>OX463230.1:30084019-40084019 GCA_949820135.1 Sylvilagus floridanus
GCTGTTTGGAGAAAGAACCAGCAGATGGAAGATCTCTCTCTCTCTGCCTGCTAATAAGTTAATTAATTTTTGAAAAAGCATTGAGTTCATTTTGGCATTTTTTTTCATAAGCCTCATTTTTCATGAGCTTTTTGAAGACCCCTCATATTGATTCAGGCTGATAAGTAACTGTTTTCATTAAAAAGGATTTAGTGTTAATTTGAGAGACACACAGAGAGCGATACACAGAGAGCATGAGAAAACTCCCATCTGCTAGTTTCTCATCCAAGCAGCCACACGCAGGGCTAGGCCCAGACTGAAGCCAGAAGCTGGAGACTGAACCAGGTCCCCCACCTAGGTGGCAAGAGCCATCCCTGCTGCCTCCCAGGGTCTCCTCTGGCAGGAAGCTGAGTGGGGGCTGCACGCAGGCCGTCCACTGTGGGACGTGGGCCTCTTGACCAACAGGCTAAACACCCACTCCCTAAGTAACCTTTCTCTTCTGCTTTCTGGGATCCCCTGGGGAAATGACAGGCTGCCTGAAAAAGCATTTGGAAAATCTAATACCTTTGCCCAACCTTAGCCATTGCCATCGGCAGAGGGCGACTGGTGGCAGGGGCCCGGGGTAACAGGCCCTTTCTGCACTCTGCAGAGACCAAAGAGCCGGGGCGCGGGGCAGGGAGCGGCCTCATTCCCACTTGGTCACCCTTGGAAACTCAGCGTGACGACCTGGCCTGGCAGGAATCTGCCCAGCGGCAGCGAGGGGGCCATGGAAGCCTGCACTTTAGTGGTGGCATTCGGCTGTTCCTCTGAAATGCTAATGAGGAGTTTATTTCAGAACTGCTTGCACCGTTCTCAGACTTGTTCATGTATCACTCCCCCTGAAGGCCAGGGACAACAGCATGGAACAAATGGCTTGAAGTGCCCCAACGGAACCATGGGCTGCCTTGAAAAGCTCCCAGGGAAAGGCGGGCTCTCTCCTCCGGGCTCTGGCAGCCAGCACCTGGTTGGTTGGTTGTGTGTAACCCACACCTCTCCAGCTGGCTTCAACCTGCCTTCCAGCTCCTCGCCCTTCTCAAAATAAATGTGCATGTGCTCTCACGTTTTTCCTCTCCTGGGATTGAGGAGGTAAAGGAGAGAGGGGAGGTAGGAGGGCTGAAGACACAGAAATGGACAGGCAGTTGGATCATTTCATCCCCTACCCAAGAGCCTCTAAGGCAGGAGCAAGGTGTCACCCGGACCCAGCTCCCACTTTAGCTCTTCCATCGGGAGTGTTAACTGACCACGTCTCCTGCAGAATTCCCTGAGGGGTGCAGTGGGCTGAGCCAGGGGCTTCCTCCGCCTCCCATCCAGGGTCCTGCGGATGTGCCTGGGAAGGCAGTGGATGATGTCCCAAGTTCTTGGACCCCTGCTGCCACCTGTGTGGGAGACCCGGATGGAGTTCCTGGCTCCTGGATTCAGCCTGGCCCAGCCTGGCTGTTGTGGCAAGTTAGGAAGTGACCAGTGGATGGATCTCTCCCCAACCCCCGCCAGTGCTCTGCCGTTCCAATAAATAAATATTTTTTTAAAATAAGAAAAATAAAATAAAAATGAGAATTCCCTGAATTGAGGCAGTGGTGCGACTGGCCCAGGAAAACTCCAGTACTTAACATCTTCCATCTCTTCGCTCCAGGAAATTACCTTCCCCAGAGCTTCCATGCCGCTGCCAAAGCCCATCTACAGTCCTTGTTTTATTAAACCTCCCAGGAACGCTGGACGGCTCTCCTTCCCCTGTATAGTCTCCCGTTCCTCTCTCCAGAGATTGAATATTGGACCTTATTAAGAACTTTCTTCTTGTCTTAGGAGAGCCAATCCCTACACAGAGGTGTTTTAATCTTCAGTCTATACCTTTCTCCTCTTGCCACACCTCTGCATTTAGATCCCAATGGTCTCTCCCACTTATGTGTTGAAAGTGCTTTGAATTTGGAATTTCCAAATCCTGAGGATTTTTCTTTCCTACTAAAACATGACTCTTTTCCAATGTTCCCTATTGCAGTGGAAAGAAATTATCATGCACTCCATAAGCCAGAAATCTAGATATCATCTTTGTGTGTGTGTGTGTGTGTGTGTGTGTGTGTGAGAGATTTATTTATTTGAACAGTGACAGAAAAAGAGAGAAGCTGGTGCCACGGCTCACTAGGCTAATCCTCCGCCTGCGGCGCCAGCACACTGGGTTCTAGTCTCAGCTGGGGCACCGGATTCTGTCCCGGTTGCTCCTCTTCCAGTCCAGCTCTTTGCTGTGGCCCGGGAGTGCAGTGGAGGATGGCCCAGGTCCTTGGGCCCTGCACCCACATGGGAGACCAGGAGGAAGCACCTGGCTCCTGGCTTCAGATTGGTACTGCATGCCAGCCAAAGGAAGACTTTTCTTTCTGTCTCTCTCTCTCTCACTGTCTAACTCTGCCTGTCCAAAAAAAAAAGAGAGAGAGAGAGAGAGAGAGAGAGAGAGAAAGATCTTCCATCTACTGGATCATCCCTCCAATGATCACAACAGTTGGGGCCGGGCCAGGCCAAAGTCAGCAGCATGGAACTCCATCTGGATCTCCCACATAGGAGGCAGGGACCCCAAGCACTTATACTGCTTTCCCAGGCGCATTAGCAGGGGACTGGCTTGGAAGTGAAGCGCCCGGCACTTGAACCGTTGCCCACAGGGAAGCTGGCGTTGCAGGTGGCTGCTTCACCTGCTGCACCACATACCAGCCCCTAGCTGTCATCGTTGACCAGCCATCCCTCTCCATGTCTAAAGCATCACTCAGGTCTAGGTGTTCTCTTCCTTCTGTTGTCACTTACCACCCAGGCGCAACAGCCCCGTGATTCTTCTAATCCAGCAGCTTCTGTAACATCCACCTCCCTCGGGTCTCCGAGTATGTCATGTCCTTGCCCTTCCCCAGGGCCTTTGCACGTGTTTCTGTAGCTCATTCCTCTCCCCTCAACTAAGCAGCTTC
The DNA here is from genome assembly GCA_949820135.1 of Sylvilagus floridanus. Classification (NCBI taxonomy): domain Eukaryota; kingdom Metazoa; phylum Chordata; class Mammalia; order Lagomorpha; family Leporidae; genus Sylvilagus; species Sylvilagus floridanus. The sequence continues at coordinate 30,086,977 of OX463230.1, forward strand.
TGCCCTATATTTGTATTGTTTTGCTTTTTGCAAAGTTCATCTAAGTCATTACTTCATTGGGAAAACCTTCTGTGATTTTCCCGCCCTGGATGAATCTGTCACTAGTTGCAATGGACATTCTCTTAACCAACTTCCAATTCACTGACCTCCCAGGTTCACCAAGATTTTCTCACCTGTCTGTGAAGCCTACAGGTTGATGCTCCTGGTAGCTGAGTGCTGGCGGCCTGTCTTGAGCATTACAGCATATTTCTGCTTTTTCCTTGCTTGCTTTTCATTGGGAAGGGTCGTTTGTATATGTTTCCAAATTCAGACGTCCTAGCTGTACGTTATCACAACTTATATATTTGAATGAAATGCTATGCAAGCCACTGAAACATGGGAGCAAAAGTGTTTATGTGCAAAACAAGCTGAACAATTGGAAAAGATTTAACAAAGGTGAGGTTCCAACACTTGCTGTCTATTTAGGAGTGAACCAATTATAAAAAAAATCATAGACGAATTCTGCAGCCAGGTTTCTTTTCAAGTGTGTCGAACTTCTCCCTCTGCTTTGAAGACATGAAAACAGGAAATCACAGATGATGCATCGTAGGTGTGGTTTACATAAGAAAGATGACAAAGAAGAGGCATTGGCTCCACATCAAAGCTTCGTGAAGATGTGTGTACGTGTGTGCATACATAGCTTCTGAATTACAATAAATATTTGTAGTACGCATCTTCTCTTCTCATTTATACATGAAAAGCAGAGAGGCAGAGTTGGAAGAGACATTCCATCAGTTAGTTCACTCCCCAAGTGGCTGTAATGACCAGAGCTGGGCCAGGCTAAAGCAAGTTGCCAGGAACTCCATCTGCTTTCCTACATGGGTGGCAGGGTCCCAAGTGTGTGGACTGCTTTGTGCTGATTTCCAAGGCACATCAGCAGGGAGCCGGATCTGAAGTGGAGCCAGGACTCAAAGCAGTGGGATGCTGGTGTTGCAGGAGGTGCCTTAACCCGCTGCACCACAGCGCCAGCCCTCACACTTATCCTTTTTTTTTTTTTAAAGATTTTATTTATTTATTTGAGAGGTAGAGTTACAGACAGAGACAGGGAGAGGCAGAGAAAAAGGTCTTCCATCTGCTGGCTCACTCCCCAAATGGCTGCAATGGCTGTAGCTGGACTGATCTGAAGCCAAGAGCCAGGAGCTTCTTCCAGGTCTCCCATGCGGGGCTCAAGCACTTGGGCCATCTTCCACTGGGAAACCAGGCCAGAAGCAGGGAGCTGGGTCAGAAGAGGAGCAGCCAGGACTAGAACCGGCACCCTTCTGGGATGCCAGTGCTGCAGGCGGAGACTTAACCCACTACACCACAGTGCCAGCACCCACACTTATCCTTTTTAATTAATTAATTTGAGAGGTAGAGTTACAGACAGTGAGAGGGAGAGAGAGAGAGAGGTCTTCCTTCCATTGGTTCACTCCCCATAGGGCTTCAACAGCTGGAACTGCGCCCAATCTGAAGCCAGGAGCCAGGTGCCTCTTCCTGGTCTTCCATGTGGGTGCAGAGGCCCAAGCACTTGGGCCATCTTCTACTAGTTTCCCAGGCTGCAAGCAGAGAGCTAGATTGGAAGTGGAGCAGCCAGACTTAAACTGGCGCCCATATGGGATGCTGGCACTGCAGGCGGCAGCTTTACCTGCTGCACCATAGCATCAGCCCCATAAACTTGTTTTTTAATTCCACTTTTTTGATGTAGCCTCCAATGAAACTAGCAAACAATAAATAAGTGGGACAGTGGATGGGGTTAGAACAGGGGGGAGGAACAGGGAGTGAGGGATTCGTAAATATTTGTTAAAAGCAATGAATTGTTAACTAAAGACTGCAAGGACACTAAAGGGCAAAAATGATTAGAAATGAAAAACGATGAGGCTGGCGTCGTGGTGTAGCAGGTAAAGCCTCTGCCCGTGCCACTGGCATCCCATATGGGTACCTGTTTGTGTTCCCGCTGTTCCTCTTCCAATCCAACTCTCTGTTCATGGCCTGGGAAAGCAGTGGAAGATGGCCCAAGTGCTTGGGCCCCCTGCACACACATGGGAGACCAGGATGAAGATCCTGGCTCCTGGCATCGGTCTGCTCCAGCTGTGGCCAATGCAGCTGTCTGGGGAATGAACAGCAGATTGAAAAATCTCTCTTTCCCTTGCGGCGCTGGCACACCAGGTTCTAGTCCCCGTCGGGGCACCGGATTCTGTCCCGGTTGCCCTTCTTCCAGGCCAGCCCTCTGCTGTGGCCCAGGAGTGCAGTGGAGGATGGCCCAAGTGCTTGGGCCCTGCACCCCATGGGAGACCAGGAAAAAGCACCTAGCACCTGGCTCCTGCCATCGGATCAGCGCGGTGTGCCGGCCGCAGCGAACCGACCGCGGCAGCCATTGGAGGGTGAACCAACAGCAAAAGGAAGACCTTTCTCTCTGTCTCTCTCTCTCACTGTCCACTCTGCCTGTCAAAAAAAATATATATATCTCTTTCTCTCAGCTTCTCTCACTCTATGTAACTCTGACTTTAAATAAATAAATAAATAAATAAATTTTTTAAAAAAATGAAAGACAGTAAAAGCTGATCCAGGGAAAGTAGGGATATGAGAAAAAAATAAAAACCAGGAAAAAATAGAATAAATGCTGATTGAGCTACAAATTTGAATCTGAAGATAAAAGACGGTCAATTACATAATTCTTACAATCAGAAAAGAGAAAGTATATGAAGGATCTTCAAAAATTAATAGAAATATGTACATGAGAAATCTTTGCGTGAATCTCAAAATCGTTGCACCAAAACAATCTCAATTCAATTTTTCTACAACTTTTTGAATCCCCCAGTATATGTCCTAGAAATAAAAAGTTAGATAGCAATATATTTTTTGCTTCCTTACAGAACCCAGTGAAATTGCAGCTGTGAAAATAACTTACAAAAACATAAGGCACTGTGGTATGCAGGAGGTATTAGTTTTAGAATTCTTTTATAGGATAAAAGAGAAAATGTTTCATTGAAACATCTTTGTTTTTCCTGAAAGAATGCTAAGTAAATTCACCTTTGTAGGCAAAGAAACCTTCAACTAGATGAGCATCTTAAATCCAACAATCTTTTCAGCCCACAACAATCTCTGCCAGTCCGCACACGTTCCACCAATGTCCCTTCCTGATTCTTACTAGAATAAGAAGACTGCCCAGCTCCCAGCAAGCAGTGACGTTAGAACGAGATGTCCTGGGCCTCCCTCCCTGCCAACCCCAGCTCCACTCCAAGTGAGGCTGAAGGGACCCGCACTTTTTCCTTCCATTCCCCCGTCATAAGCCCAAAGCTCCAAACAGGTACAGCCAAAAGGAGCCAAGCAGGTTCATCGTCAGTGGCACAGACATGTCTGTCCACACACAGACCTGGAACCCAGAAACTGCTGGTTAAGAGCAGTGAAAAATGGGGGGCATGCGTTCTCCTCTACTTCCTGTCCCTCTCTTTTCCTCTCTTTTTTCCTTTCTCTCTCTCTCTCTCTCTCTCTCGCTCTATGTCTCTTAGTTTTTCTGTTGTCGTCTTCTCGTCTCACCATCACCACTCTGTGAGAGTTCGGGTCACTTTTTTTTTCTTTTTGCAGACAGTGCAACAAGAGAGACACCTGAGCAGAGGGGGTGACATGGACACAAACAAGACCCTGTGTACCTCTGCCCTTCTTTGCACCTGCTGTCCTGTGTCTGTGTGTTTCTCTCCCACACACTGATTGGCGTCTCTTTCAGACAGACGGTTGATGGGAAACAAACTATGAAAAGCACCAGCTACACAGACTAACCTTGTCTTCTACCCAGATGGGAAAATACCACCAGCCACTACCACCAAAACACCCCCTTACAGCAGAAACATCTTCAGATCTCAAAAGGGGCTCCAAGGACTCAATTTTGCGGCTATCTTAAGCATGGTTTTAAACAAAGCTACCTGTGTCAGGCTCCTCCCATACCAAACATCAACCCGCAGACCAACTACAGCCGAAGAGAGGAATCTGAGGTTTTCCGGGAGAGATGCTGCCAGACTGTGAACTGGCGCTGTTGGAATTTCCCGGTGTAAGGTGCAAGAGAAAGTGTTCCCGCCAGCTGCTGTTTCTGGCATTGACAATCATCACAGGGCCCTCGGGGCCCCCTGTAGGGTGTCCAAGGGAGTCTGCTGGTTGACTTGTATTTCAGAACCCCGCTAGTACACACGACTGTGTTTACACATACTTGGGTCTGGACGGGGTCAATGTCTGTTGGAAGCACACTTTAAATGTGGTCTTTGGAACTGAGCTGTGGTGCCTGTGGTCTCTTCTCTTGTTCTCCGTCATGGTGTGACCTCAAGCTGTTCTTCTGTAACTTGCATCACATCCACTCGAACACAGCGAGGATTTGGGGAGCAGCCCATTTACACCCCTACCTCTAGTGCTCTAGCGTCTGATCGTTCATAAAGTATGTCCTCTGCCGGCCTGAGTCTTTTATCTTCCTGTTGCCTGGGGCACGGCCTTGACCCCATTTCCTCTTTGGGGACCCACAGCGGTTCAATCTGGTCCCAAGAACTGCAGGAAGCAAGGCCGGACAGGTGATCTGCTCCAGGGCCCCCTGCGTCCGGGTGCCTGCTCATGATCACCCTCTGCTGCTGCTGACCACGGCTGTGGAGGGTGTGGTTTGTTGCTCCCTGGGGTGTCCCCGCTGTGCCTGTCAATCTTACCCTGAATCTCTTTCCTTCTCTCTTCTCTATTGTCCCTGCCTTGCCCACATCTTCGTCATTGTCGACCTAAATTATCACAGCAGCCTACTAGCTTCCTGTGCCATCTGGCTCCCTTTCAAAATCCGTCCTCAGAGGTCATTGTGTCTCATTTCTAACACAGGTGCTCCTTGACTTACAATGAGTTACGTCCCAATGGACCCATCGTAAATTGAAAATACCGTAGATTGAGAACCAATACATGTAACATCACAGCTTAGCCTAGACATGCTCAGAATACTTACGTGAGCTATAGTTGGACAAACCCATCCAACACAAAACCACTTTACATCAAGATTTGACTATCTCATGTCATTTACTAAAGACCTCTATGCAAGACTGGTAAGCCCCAGAGCAGTGTGGAGTGATGGTGTTGCCCTTGGTGGCCACAGGGCTGACTGGGAACTGGGTGCACGTGGCTGCCCAGCACCAGAAGAAAGAATTGGATCCCATAGCGCGAGCCTTGGAAAAGATCAAAATTCAAAGCACCATCTACCAAGCGTGTATCACTTTTGCACCATTGTAAACTCAAAAAATCTTAAGTTGAACACTTGTAAGTTGTGTACAATCCATACAATATTGGAGACAATATTTTTCCCCTATCTCGGGGTTTCTGAATCAGCACTGCTGGCGCTGGAGAGCAGATAATTCATTATTATAAAGGGGCCCCGCTGATGTTAGTGACATTAATTTAAAATGACACTGTCAGGGCCGGCACTGTGGTACAGTAGGTTAATCCTCTACCTTCAGCGCCGGCATCCCATAGGGGCACCGGTTCTAGTCCCAGCTGCTCCTCTTCCGATCCAGCTTCCTGCTTATGGCCTGGGAAAGCAGTAGAAGACGGCCCAAGTCCTTGGGCCCCTGTACCAGAGTGGGAGACCAGGAAGAAGCTCCTGGCTCTTGGCTTTGGATCAGCCCAGCTCCTGCTGTTTTGGACATTTGGGGAGTGAACCAGCAGATGGAAGACCTCTCTGTCTCTCCCTTTCATTGTCTGTAACTCTACCTCTCAAATAAATAAAATCTTTAAAATAAATAAAATAAAATGACACTGTCAGATGTCCCCTCAGAAGCAAGATTACTTCCAGTTGAGAAACACTGTTCTCAGTATTTTATTTTCTCCAAGGATTTTTAGTAGATTTTATTTTTATTGTGTCTAAATATATGTTCATTTCTATATAATTTTTCTTTGACCCATGAGTTAATTAGAAATATTCAAATTCTAAACACATGTCGTTCTGTTTTCTTGAAAGGTGCTCTTTGCTGTTCATTTATGTCTTAATTAGGCTTTGGTTAGAGACGGTGGACTGGACTATAGGATGTTTATTTGGGGGCATTTATTGAGACTTGCATTGCAGCCTGCTATCTTGTTAACTTTCTTATGCAAGCACTTTTTAGGTGTTTGAAAACAACATTTGGTCTTCAATTGTAAGGGTCAAGATTCTGTAATTGTCCATTCAGTCAATCATGTTTACTGTGTCATTTGATTCTTATTAATTCATGCCAATTTTTATAACACTTTATCTACTAATTACCAGAAAGGTGTGCTTTAAAATCTTCCAGATTCATCCTCATTATAGTTGAGACAACTTTTACTTTCTACATTTTGAGGGTGGTGATAATAGGGAAGTATAAACTTGGCCTTGTTGCGTCTTCCTGAGTAATTGTGCCACCATTGTGTAATGCCCATTTTTATTTTTGCCTCAAAGACATTTATTATGCTACAGTGATTATGGCTACAGTTTTGCTTTTATTCATGTTTGCCTGGTATATCACTTTTTATCTTTCTACTATCAAACTTTTTGTCTCCATCTGTTTTAAACACATACTGTAAAAACAGCATCAGCAAATTTTCTATTTTTTTAAGAAATTGAACCAAAGGCCGGCGCCGTGGCTCAACAGGCTAATCCTCCACCTTGCGGCGCCAGCACACTGGGTTCTAGTCCCGGTCGGGGCGCCGGATTCTGTCCCGGTTGCCCCTCTTCCAGGCCAGCCCTCTGCTGTGGCCCGGGAGTGCAGTGGAGGATGGCCCAGGTGCTTGGGCCCTGCACTCCATGGGGAGACCAGGAAAAGCACCTAGCACCTGGCTCCTGCCATCGGATGAACACAGTGCGCCGGCCGCAGCGCGCTGTCCGCGGCAGCCATTGGAGGGTGAACCAACGGCAAAGGAAGACCTTTCTCTCTGCCTCTCTCTCTCACTGTCCACTCTGCCTGTCAAAAAATTAAAAAAAAAAAAAGAAGGCCTCAGCAAAGATGCATAAATATAAAATAAAATAATTAAGCAAGAGGGAACCTATGAGAATGTGGTCCAAAAAAAAAAAAAAAAAAAAGAAATTGAACGAAGCGATTGCTTTTTAGCTAATGGATCTAGTTCGCTTAAATTTATTATTTCCTAATATGTTTGCATTTTTTTCCCACTGCTTCTTTTTGTATTTTCTATTTACTCTTGTCTTTAGTGCCTTTTCTTCCTCCTTTCCTGTCTTCCTTTGGATCAATCTAGTTTCCTTTACCTCCCTCTCCCTCTACAAGGAGTCTTCAAAACCTTCATGGAGAAATGGAATTAAAAGACAAATTTATTTTGATGCAAGAAATTGAAATCCATGCATAGTTTTTTTCATAATATGAATTTCCATGAACGTTTTGAAGACTACTTGTAAATGAATTTCAAACATTTTTGCACCAAAATTAACTTAAAATTCTATTTTCCTTGAACTTAAAAAATTTTTTTAATTTTCATTTTATTTGAAAGGCAGAGCGGGGCCGGGGGCGGAGATCCACTAGTTTACTCCTCAAATGCCCACAATAGCCCTGGGTGGGCCAGGCTGAAGCCAGGAGCCCAGAACTCAACCCAGGTCTCCCTTGTGGGTGGCAGGATTCAGGCAGCTGAGCCATTGCTTGCTTCCTCCCAGGGTGCACACTGGCAGGAAGCTGGACTGGAGTGGAGAGCCGGGACTTGAACCAGGCTCTCTGGATGTGGTTCCAAGTGGTGACTTAACTGCTGTGCCGAAAGCCCATTTTGCCCATGAACTTTTCAAGGTATCTTTGCATTAGTTTGGAAATTACATGTTCTAGTCCTAGTCTTTTGGGCATTAATCTTAATTTTTTTGTCAAGCAGGTATGGCCTGAAGTTTATAGTTACTATTAGCTCTTTCTTCCCAGATGATGTTGGGAATTTTGATTTTTTTTAAAGATTTTATTTATCTATTTGAGAGGCACAGCCACAGACAGTGAGAGGGAGAGACAGAGAGAGAGGTCTTCCTTCTGTTGGTTCACTCCCCAAATTGCCGCAATGACCAGAGCTGTGCTGATCCAAAGCAGGCAGCCAGGTGCCTCTTCCAGGTATCCCATGCAAGCGCAGGGGCCCAAGCACTTGGGCCGTCTTCCACTGCTTTCCCAGGCCACAGCAGAGAGCTGGATCAGAAGAGAAGCAGCCAGGACTAGAATCGGCGCCCATATGAGATGCCGGCATTGCAGGCAGAGGATTAACCTGCTGTACCACGGTGCCGGCCCCAAGGAATTTTGATGTTTTAACACATCTTTCATGTTTGCACCATCCAGCATTTCAGATAGTTCCATCTGTTTTTATAAAACTTGTTATTGTTTTCAACAATTTTATTATTGTTGTTGTTATTGCATTTGAGCAGTTAATGCATTTTTTTGGCTTTGCTACTTTCTTACCAAATTCTTCTATTATCATACCTCCTTTCCTCAGATTTCCCTATGTATTCAATTTTTTCTTTCCTAAGGTACAAGTGTGTTTCAAAAAGTTTATCAAAAATGAAATCAAAAGAGAAGTTTATTTTGGTACAAAAAATAATTGAAATCCATGCCCATAGGGGTATCCAAAAAGTTCATGAGATATGTGCATTTTCCCTAGAGCCCTTATTGGGTTTTGTAAAGTAGGCATGGACGCTGTCTTGCTCCCAAAGGTGACAGAGGCAAGACCCCAAAGGCTAAAGACAGAAAGCCCAGTCCTTCAACTCTGGTTCCCTGGTACCTTCCCCAAGTGAGTTCCATGCTGAGTTACTTTTTAAAAATTATTTATTTATTTATTTGAAAGGCAGAGTTACAGATAACTAGAGGAAGTGACAGAGAGAATGATCTTCCATCCACAGGTTCACTCCCCAAATGGCTGCAATGGCCAGAGCCTAGCAGATCCGAAGCCAAGAGCCAGGAGCTTCTTCCGGGTCTCCCACGCGGGTGCAGGGGCCCAAGGACTTGCGCCATCCTCCACTGCTTTCCCAGGCCACAGCAGAGAGCTGGATAGGAAATAGAGCAGCCTGGACTCGAACCGGCACCGATGGGATGCCGCACTGCAGGCAGTGGCTTTCCCTGCTCCTGGACGGGGAGCTCTTCAGCAGGGCCTGGTTCAGATCTGCAGGTCCAGCCCCACCTCCCAGCTGCCTCTTTGGCACACCCTGCATTCCAGCTGCACAGGTAACTCAGGGTTCTGCAAACTTCCACACATCTGACAGCTGTACACTCGGTGTGCCCTGCTCCTGACCTACTCTCTGGCCAAGTAAACCTCCAGTACTGGCTTCTCTGTAAGAGTCTCCCCAGTTCCCCAAGGCATCATGAATCAAGTCCTTTCTGATGCTTCCATTGCATGTATCTTTTTTTTTTTTTTTAAGATTTAGTTATTTTTTTTGAAAGTCAGAGTTACATAGAGAAAGAAAGAGAGGCAGAGAGGCGAGAGAAAAGTCTTCCATCTGCTGGTTCACTCCCCAAACGGCCGCAACTCCCCAAATGTGCCGATCCAAAGCCAGGTGCCAGAAGCTTCTTCTGGGTCTCCCACGAAGGTGCAGGGGCCCAAGGTCTTGGGCCACCCTCTACTGCTTTCCCAGGCCATAGCAGAGAGCTGGATGGGAAGTGTAGCAGCCGGGACTTGAACCGGTGCCCATATGGGATGCCAGCACTGCAGGCAGCAGTTTAACCTGCTACACCACAAACCCGGCCCCTCCATCGCATTTAAACACGTACTGTTTATTATGTTCATTCCATGAACAAAATCTTCATTTGTTTGTTTTAACTCGATTCGGGTCTTTTGGACACTCCGAGCAAGGTTTCAGCCATCATTCCCAACACTTAGCGCAGTGTCTCTCCCACACTACACACTCATACCTGCTACAATTTTCCTTCAATTTTCCTTCAATTTTCAATTTTTCAATTTTCCTACAATTTTCCTTCAATTGTGAAGCTACTCAGTTCTTGCCTGGAGCAGACTGTGGGAGATTATGATATCTCTGTGTATTACAAGCACCATTGTCCAACATCTCCACGTGGCGGCTCACTGTCAACGGTACTAGGTTTGTCACAACGCAGGGCAAATAGGCTCGTTATGGCCCCATCCACCATTGCTGTTGGATGTTGGTCCTGATTCACAACTAAGTTCCAGGACTCGATCTGACCGCGCAGGCATTTGCCCTCTAGAACACACGGCACAGCTGCAGGCCTAACGATGATACCAAGGCATGAGCAGATGAGCTCACTCGTGGCTGTAGTCCCACAGCGTGGAGACCAGCGTGGAGCAGTGCTCAACCGGCGCACGGAGGGACACGACGCCACCGCTGGACTCAGTGTGGGGCTGCGTCTTACTCACCTCTGGACGTGCCCAGCATCTCAGCCACACTCAGTGACGGAATGAAAGAAACACTGAAGTGGGTGAAGACGGAATACAGGAGAAAATTCCGGCTCCAGAGTTATGGGGGGGGGGGCAGAAAATGACATGGGCAGCATTTTGAATGAAGAGGGAAAAAAAAAATTTGAGGGTTTTGCTTTACCCATGTGTGCTAGGCTTGGTTTTTGATCCACTGATCCACTCGTCCCTCATTCGGTTAAGAAGCATTTTTCCAAGCATTGTCGTGAGCAAAGCATTGTGCGTTGGGTTCAAGGACTTTCAGTCTGGTGTTCAGAAACCTTTGTGGAGGCTCTCGTAGTAAGACCGTATCACTGGGGCCGGCGCTGTGGCGCAGCAGCTTAACACTCTGGCCTGAAGCACCAGCATCCCATATGGGCACCAGTTCGAGACCCGGCTGCTCCACTTCCAATCCAGCTCTCTGCTATGGCCTGGGAAAGCAGTACAAGATGGCCCAAGTCCTCAGGCCCCTGCACCTGCATGGGAGACCCAGAGGAAGCTCTTGGCTCCTGGCTTCGGATCAGTGCAGCTCTGGCCGTTGCGGCCAAATGGGGAGTGAACCATCGGATGGAAGACCTCTTCTCTCTCTCTCTCTGCCTCTCCTCTGTAACTCTGACTTTCAAATAAATAAATAAACCTTAAAAAAAAAAGACAGTATCACTGCCCTCCTGGGCATTGATGTTTCTCGGGCCTGTTGTTCTGTGAGCCAGCCTGCCGGCCAGCCAGCCAGCCAGCTGCCATCCATCATTTCTTCAGCACCTGTCTTTGAGCACATCATCCCTACCAGACACTGGATGGAATGGCAGAATTCATTCCTTCTTTCAGATGTGCATTCATTCATTAAGCAACCCTTAAGCACTCAAGAAATGCCAGGCAAAGGTAGGGTCTGTGCCTGCAAAGGGCAAACATTGCAACAGTGACAGGGCTCAGGCAGAGCAGGAGTTGAGCTAACGAAGGGTGTCTAGCAGCTAAGACCTCCGTGAGGATGCCCAGGTGCCGTATCAGAGTATCTGGGCTCAAGGCCCAGTTCCAGCTCCCAGTTCCCGCTATTGCAAACCCTAGGAAACAGCAGTGATGGCTCAAGTCATTGTGCCCCTGCTGCTCATGGGGGAGACCCAGATTGAGTTCCCAGCTCCTGGCTTTGGCCAAAGACCCCGCCCTGGCTCTTGTGGGCATTTGGAGAATGGATCAGAACTCAGGAGCTTTCTCTCTGTGTCTGTCTATCTCTCCCTACTGAAAACTGTTTTAATTCAGATAACGATAGAGTTAAAATGATAATAGGGACACTTTGGAGAGTGCTATGCACAGACATGAACCAGACATGGTCTCTGTCCCGTGAGAGTCGATGGCTTCTAAACAGGGCGGCCACCAGATGACCTGGGTGACTGCTGCCTACCTGGCTCCATTTGGACAGGAGTGCATGACCTGGCCTGGGGGCAGAGGCAAGGCTCTTGGAGAGAAGGCAGCCAGAAAGACAAGCACCCCCCACCCCCGGAGGCCTCTGCAGCCTGCACAGCATGCGGCCGCACGGCGCTCCCTGCCATGTGGCTCGGCTGACCTGCACTAGCTGCTTCTGGAAGAACAAATATCTGGATGAAAGCCCCAGCGCGTGCCCTCGGGTTGGGAACTTTGACTCACTGGCGACCTGGTTTTGAACTAGTGACCCAGAGGTGAATGGCTCCATATCCCATTACCAGTTTCCCTCCAGCCTCGTGCTTCTTGCTGCCAGCCACAAGCAGGAGGGTGTGGCAAGGCCGGAGACAGAAGTCCAGCCAGGGGCCCTGAACCCATCAGCCGGGGTGCCCATCCCAGCTTTAGCCCCTGCCATCTGGCCTCCTGCCATTTCCCCTGATCCTTTAGCCGGGCCTGCCTGAGCAGGCTTTGGAAGAGGCCAAGGTCAACCCGGGGCCGACCTCCACAGATGGATTCAGCCCTGGACTCCAGCTACGGGCCTGCTCGGGCGTGACTGCTCTGCACCCACACACATGTCCCTCCCGATGGTGGACTTAAGCAGGATGAGCTCTGGCCCTCAACTAGGTGGGATCTGACTTGACGTAGAAACATACATTCCCTTCTCTTGAGCGGGCCTTTGGCCTAGTGGTGTCCCACCATGTCCCACATCGGAGTGTGTGGGTTCCAATCTTGGCTCTGGCTCCTGACTCCAGCTTCCTGCTCTTGTAGCTCCTGGGAGGTAGAGGTGATGGCTCGAGTCATTGGGCTCCTGCTACCCATGTGGGAGATCTGGCCTGAGTTCCTGGCTCCTGGCTTCAGCCTGGGCCGGTCGCAGCTATTGTGAGCATTTGAGGAATGAACCTGTGAAAGGGAGCTCTCTGCCGGGCTCTGTGTTTCTCTCTCTCCCTTGCTGTCTCTTGGGTAAAAAGAGTCTGCGCTTCGGCTGGACTCGCCCTTCTCTCCATGCTGTTTCCTTCTGCACCTCCTGGCTCCCAGGCACTCTGCTCCTGAGAGATGATCGTTGCTTTTCTGAGCTCAGCGGGCCACAGCCCGTCATCCTGCAAGGAACCAGGCTGGAGGAGTTGGAGGGAACGTGGGCCAGTGGTCAGGCTGTCAGCTGCCCTCACTTCCTGTCCTGGCCGCCTCTGTCCACCGGGCAAGTTGGTGTGCACATTTATGGCGGGTGGGTAGAAGAACTTCTTTGTCTTTTTGAAAATCACGACCTTCACCATGCCACTTGGAGTATATTTTTATAAGAGCTTATACTGGAATATTCATTTTTTTTCTCCAGAAATCTTTTATTTAAGGAATACAAACTTCATGCATTTCATAAATACAACTTTAGGAACATAGTGATTCTTCCTCCCACTACCCGCCCTCCCACCCACTCTCCCACCCCTCTTCCTCCTCCCTCTCCTATTCCCATTCTTATTTTTCTCTTTCTTTCTTTCTTTCTTTCTTTCTTTCTTTCTTTCTTCCTTCCTTCCTTCCTTCCTTCCTTCCTTCCTTCCTTTCTTTCTTTCTTTTCTTTTTTTTTTTTTGGACAGGCAGAGTGGACAGAGAGAGAGAGACAGAGAGAAAGGTCTTCCTTTGCCGTTGGTTCACCTCCCAATGGCCGCTGTGGCCGGTGCGCTGCAGCCGGCGCACCGCGCTCATCCGAAGCTAGGAGCCAGGTGCTTCTCCTGGTCTCCCATGCGGGTGCAGGGCCCAAGTACTTGGGTCATCCTCCACTGCACTCCCGGGCCACAGCAGAAGGCTGGCCTGGAAGAGGAGCAACCAGGACAGAACCAGCACCCCTACCGGGACTAGAACCCGGGGGTGCCAGCGCCGGAGGCAGTGGATTAGCCTAGTGGGCCATGGCGCCGGCCCCATTCTTATTTTTTTACTCGGATCTATTTTCAATTAACTTTATGCACATGAAACATTCTTTTCACACTGTTTCCTCCGCTATACTGAGAGAATTCCTACAAGAGCCTTTCTGATTCATCCATGTGCTCTCACTGGGTGTGTAAATAATGAAGAGCCCGTCTACCCAGACAGCCCACACATCCCTTAGGATTTATCTCAGAGTTCACATTCAACAACATTCATTGCTAACAAGGCAAACACTGGGAAAAAATATGGTGCAAAAAAAGTTAAAATTTACTGAGAAGACACATTAGGGGGAGATATTCTGGCTTATGAGCAATGAATTTTAAATGGTGAGCTTCGAAGCTGCCTGTGATTCTCCTCGCAGGCAATCAGCTCGCTCCGGGTCTTTAAGTTAGCACATGCAGGTTCACAAGAGGAGAAGTGAGCACCACCCAAAGCTGGCTACGTGCTTGCTGTGAGTGCGAAGCCCTGAGCCTCGGCCGGAACCTGCTGGTGGATGTCCTGCGTCCTGGCAGCTCATTGCCCCATCCTCAGGGAGATCATCGGATCCCACCGAGCCCAGGCCGTCGGAAGACCCTGCGCGGCTGTCTCCCCTTTGCCCTACAGGCCACACCTGAACCCGCACTTTGCGCTGCAGTAGCTTCTCCCAACTTTGTCTCTGTGCCCCTTCCTGGCTTTCCTAACAGGGAAGTCATGATGTACACTGACAGCGCCTCTGGATGTGGAGGTTCTTGCTGTTCCTGCAGAGGGCGCCAGAGAGCTCCAGGGCAGAAGGAAAGGTGTCCCGGAGCTCATGCGGCGCTGGCTTCCCGTGCTAGCCTCACAGGCTTCCCAAGAAGCCTTTCTTTCCTCTCTCTTGTCTTTTCCCTGCCCTTCACCCATAACATCCAGTGAGATACGCACACATCCACGGTTCAGCCACATGCTCAGGTAGCCAAGGTTATTTTAGACCATTTTCCTCCTCTGATACTGTATTTTTTTTTTTTTTTAAGATTTATTTGTTTATTAGAAAGGCAGGGTGACAGAGGAACAGAAAAAATAGAGAAAGAGAGTGAGAGAGGTATCACCCATTTGCTGGTTTGCTTCTCAAATGGCCACAGAGCCAGGGCTGGGCCAGGCCAAAGCCAGGAGCCAGGAACTTCATCTGGGTTTCCCATGTGGGTGGAAGGGGCCCACGAATCTGGGCCATCATCTGCTGCCCCGAGCTGGATTGGAAGCTGAGCAGCCAGGACTGAAACGGGCACCCTGCTGTGGGATGCCAGCCTCGCAAACGGCACCAGGACTCCGGCACTCACCCCTCCTCTCCACCCCCCACCCCCAACCTTGATCAGGGTCGCGAAGCTTCCCTTACTTTGCCTTTAAATGGGTGATTTCAGAGCTCACTTCCAGCCTGGGGTGTGCTTGTCCGTTCATCACAAGGTCCCAGGCCCTGGCTCCCAGTCCCTGACATCGGGGGCAGCTTACAATCCGTTTGCTAGATGCATGAGTGAATCCAGCGAGTTACTGAATGCATCCATCAGTGGGGTCTTGGCTTTAGGTGCCGATTGTGTCACTCTCTGGCTCAGTGAACTTGGGAAATCCTTTCCTCTCCTAGAGGCCAGAGCGGGAAGGAGGTGAACCCCAGGTCATGCACGCAGGTGAGAGCAGAGCCAGGACTAGAACACAGGGCTTCTTTTTAAACTGAGAGAAGGCATCAAGGGTTGCTCCTTCTCCTTCTTTTAAGATTTATGTACTTACTTGAGAGGCAGAGACAGAGAGGTCTTCCCTCCCACTGGCTCACTCCTCAAATGGCTGCAACAGCAGGAGCCAGGCCGATCCGAAGCCAGGAGCCTGGAGCTTCTTCCAGGTCTCCCACGTGGGTGCAGGGGCCCAAGGACTTGGGCCATCTTCTACTGCTTTCCCAGGCCACAGCAGAGCGCTGGATTGGAAGTGGAGCAGCCGGAACACAAACCTGTGTCCCTATGGGATGCCCGCTTAGCCACAGCGGTGGCCCCCATCAAGGGCTTCTTGATACCACTTTTCTAGCTAGACTCTGGATTTGGAGCAGCAACCACAAACTCAAGAACCAGTGTGTGCCTTCAAGGAAGGGGGTCTCCCAGGGGCCTCGGACCAACAACCTCCGCTTATCTGCCAGGTGGAGATCAGCAGCCACCAAGTAGGCTGAGTGACGTGAGCTCTCCCACAGCCCCGCTCAGCCAGGGTTCCCTGGTTCCTCCCCCAGGCTTGTGGCAACGACTACAGCTCCTGTTACCTCCCACGTGTGGGCGCTAGAACCTGGAATGGGACTTGAGGGTGGGAGCTTAAATCACAAGATTCCTCGGATTTCAACCATCTGTATGGGCAGAGCTGGCTCTGGCCCTTGTGGCGACCTGAGCAGGAGGAACATGCATGGTGCCATCCCTATTTGGCCAGTAAGCTCACCCCTCCCAGTGGCTTCCCTCCCTACCCTACGGGAAGGGACATCTCACCTTCTCCTTACCTGGGGAAGCTTGGAATCCGACCCCGGGGCGCTGAGTTCCAGCACGCAGTCCTCGCGTCGCCGCCACGGCGGGGGCCACGGAGCTCGCGATGACAAAGCTGGGCTTTGGCGCCATGCAGACCTGGATTCGCATCCCTGCTGTGCTGCTTACTAGCTGTGTGAGTCAGGGCTGTGCAACGGATTTAATCCTCCTGCTTGTGTTTACTCATCTGTAAAATGAGCACAATAACATCGACCTCATGAGATCGTTGGAGGGATTAAGTGTATACTATTTCTAAAACACCTAATGCAAGGTCTGAAATGCAATCCATGCGAAGGAAATGCTAGCTAAATAATGCCTTGGGCCCATCTCCTTCTTTGGTGTCCTGAGCTCTTTCCCAGGAGTTTGAGAATTGCTCAAGGGGGTAGGGAGGAAAAGCGAGTTGGATTTTTGGTTCTCTTCTTGAGCTACATGAAACACCCTGTAGCCTGTTGCCTATGTCTAGTGCATTTCTTTTCTTTTAAGATTTGTTTGAGGGGCCCGAGCTGTGGTGCAGCAGGTTAACACCCTGGCCTGAAGCACTGGCATTCCATACGGGAGCCGGTTTGAGACCCAGCTGCTCCACTTCCGATCCAGCTCTCTGCTATGGCCTGGGATAGCAGTAGAAGACGGCCCAAGTCCTTGGGTCCCTGCACCCATATGGGAGACCCAGAAGAGGTTCCTGGTTCCTGGCTCCTTGCTCCTGGCACAGCTCTGGCCATTGTGGCCAATTGGGGAGTGAACCATCAGATGGAAGGCCTCTCTGTCTCTTCTCTCTCTGTGTAACTCTTTCAAATAAATAAATAAATAAATAAATAAATAAATCTTAAAAAAAAAAAAAAGACTTATTTGAAAGGCAGAGTCGTGGGATGGAGAGAGACAAAGAGATAATCTTCCCTCTCTTGGGTTCACTCCCTAGTGGCTGCAACAGCAGGTCTGGGCCAGGCCAAAGCCAGAAGTCTAGAATGCTCTCTGGGTCTCCCACGTGGGTGCAGGGGCCCAATTACTTGGCCATCTTCCACTGCTTTCCCAGGTGCATCAGCAGGGAGCTGGATCCGAAGTGGAATGTGGATGTGAACTGGCAGTCCTACTGGCTCCACAGGTGGGGCTCCACCCTCTGTGCCACAACACTGGCCCTGGATGTTTGCTCCACTTCAGAAACAAGCCCCGAACCTCTGCCTTAGTCCAGCTTCCTTGTGTGGCAGAGGAAGAAGCTCGGGGGCCTTAGATATGTCACGTGGTCAGTCCAATGTGCTGGGGGCCGTATCCCGGGGTCTAGGAACACAAGTTCTGCAGTTCTTTTGCCTGGGTTAGGCCTTGGTCCACCACCACGTAGGTTTTTTGTAACCTGAAGCCACTGATTTGAGGTCATTGGGCCTCAATTTCCTCATCTTTAAAATGAAAGACAGGGGCCAGCATTGTGGTGCAGGGGGTTAAGCCATGGTCCATGGCACCAGCATCCTATATGAGCACCTGTTTGAGTCTCAGCTGCTCCACTTCCAATCCAGCTTCATCCTAATGTGCCTAAGAAAGAATTTTTTTTAAAGAAAAATTGATTTACTTATTTGAAAGACAGAGTTACAGAGAGGCAGAGAGAGAGAGAGGTCTTCTATCCACTGGTTCACACCCCAGATGACCACTACAGGCAGAGCTGGGCCGATCCAAATTCAGAAGCCAGGAGCCAGGAGCTTCCTCCAGTTCTCCCACACAGGTGCAGGGGCTCAAGGACTTGGGCCATCTTCTACTGCTTTCCCAGGCCATAGCAGAGAGCTGGATCGGAAGTGGAGCAGCCGGGACTCGAACCAGCACCTATATGGATGCTGCCACTGCAGGTGGTGGCTTTACCCACTATGCCACAGCTCTGGCCCCGAATAAATAAATCTTAGAAAGAAAGAAAGAAAGAAAGAAAGAAAGAAAGAAAGAAAGAAAGAAAAAAGGTTCTTAAAGTGGTCCCTAGCATATCCTGTGGCGAGAACACTTAGGTTTTCATGGTTCTGGTTAGAATGCCTGACCTCACTTCACAGCCCAGCAGTGATACCCCTGAGCAGGATGCTGAGTTCCAATCCTGGGTGCTTCACGAGGTGAGAGGAGCTCCGCCAAGCTAGGACCAGCACAGAGACACAATGAGCACCGTTGGTGTCTTCCATCCCCGAAGCCCCTGGCTGGCAGACAGAGGCGGGTAGATTTAGCTGGAGGGGTGGGGGTGGGGGTGGGGTGCCCAAGGACAGGCTGGAAAGGAGAGAGGCTCTACTCTGCACTTGGTTCCTCAACAGCTCTTGCTTGGAAGGGACCTGCGGAGCTGGGGACCCTGCGGGAGCACTTGGGCACCATCTTGGCCACTAGAGGTCAGTGGGATGTTTCCTCTCCTCAGAGCGTGGGTCCCAAGGAGAGGTGACATCCCCAGGACAGCAGCGAGCCAGTGAGCCGGCTACATGGCCCCACCTCCACCACCAGCACCCCTCAGTGCACCTGCAATTGGTTTATCTGGGAGTTCCAATCATTCACGTTTGCCATCTGTGACCAAGAAGCATTTGTGAAGCAAGGCTCTGGGGCAGGAATGGAGAATACGGTGTGTGCCTTTGTCCTCTAAGACCAGGCCCCTGATGTCCAAGAGTGTCAATGGCCCCCAGTTGCTGACAAACACATTCCAGACTCATGAAGGTGCGCTGGCTTCCGTCTCTCCATCCTCAGCATCTTGCTATCCGACCCTCCCTGCCCAGCTCCGCTCGCCCTTTCCCTACCCCATATCCACTCTTTTCAAGGCCTGCAGCAGCCGCTGTGGTGGAGGGAGTTTCCTTCAAACCAGGAATCCTACAGCACACGGTCCCTCTCCTCCACCTTGTACTACATATCGCTCTGAGGGACAATGGCTTTTGCTGTGTTAGCTCATCTACCAGGCTGGGAGCTCCCGGAGGACTTGGATTATGAATTATCCACTTTTTTGTATGTCCATAGTCCCTGGTCCAAATGGGATGTTAGTAAGTATTTGCTGAACAAACATGAGAATGCCTGCCAGCTTTTCCGATATGTCCCATATTTTTCACTGCAGCCCACCGAGCTCACTCTCCCAGACGGGAACGAGGGGGCCTCTGTGGAGAAAGAGAGGTGCAGATGCTTCCCACAGGTGACCCATTGCAGATTCGGCTTCCAGGCAAGCCGTGCCTCGGTATCCCCGCTGCTGGTGCTCTCCCACGGTCATGGTCATGTTCTTTCTCTTCCTGGACACATAATTTAGATTGCATTTTCTAGCCTTCCTTTGCGATGATCATGGCCATTGGGATGGGAGTAAAGTGACCCATTCAAACCCACGATGTCCCATCCCCAGTCTCTGCCCCGGGAAGACCTAGAGAAGGTGGGACCACAGTGGGAAGGTGCCTGTTTCCCTTCCGAGCACAAGCAAAGACTGCCTGCTGACCATGAGTGAGAAATGGACTTTGACAGTCCTAAGCCACAGACTATAGGGAGGCCACTGGAAGGGTGGGGCCTGGGAGGGGTTCAAAGGTCAGGGTTCTTCCCCCCAACCCCGTCTGTCGCAGAACATATTAATCACAGAATTTAGAGTAAAAATGAGTGTGCCCAGCCCTGAATTTCACTTAACAGACGAACAAATGGAGCATTCGGGTGACACAACTCACCCAAGGCCACCCAGATACTTGGTAGGGAAAACAAGATTAGAGCGGCTGTCGGCTGCCTCCAGGTTGCACTGGGCTCTGAAGGCTGCCCCAGAGGGAGCCAGACCAAGCCCCGGGGAGGCGGCTCACTGCCTACTGTTTCCCTGTGGTGTCTGCTGCTTCAGCCCGCGCGTGCCCAAACAGCTAGTGAGAAAATGTCACATAGAGACAGTAAGTCTCTGTGCTGGGAAGACACAGAGAATGGGTCCCAGGCCTAGGATACAAGGATGGAAAGTTAAGGAGCCAATAGCAAAACAGGAAACCCAATTCAGCAGTTCAGAAGAGAAAGGCCTCTGGCTCAAACGCACCCTAGGGTCCAAGAGGGTGGTGCTCATTTTTTTACACCCCCCGTGGTGCTGGACTGGCAGCCCCACGAAGAGAATTCCAGACTGCGTCACTCACAGTAGACACACCAACCACGACATGGATGGGAAGAAGCCCAAGATGACACTTGATTTCAGACCGGAAGTCAGAAAGGCCAGGCACGGGTTCAAACCAGTGTCTTTATAGGGGTCAGAGATACCTAAGGCATTTGGGTTTTTAAGGAGTGGGGTGAGTGCCAGGAGATCAGGCATCTCAGGTATTTTCCAAGTCATCTCCTCGGGGAAGGCCTCCCTGACTCCCCCACGGCCCCCTCTCTGCACGTTCATCTACAGATGTATTGCTGGGGGCAGCATCGTCTACCAAGCCCTGTCTGAGCAGGGTAGGAATGAACATGTGTCCTTTCCCTGTCTCCACCAAACGGAGGCGAGAGCAAACACAAAATATTCATTTGCACCTAATTCCAGACTGCTCTGCAGGTAGCAATAACGCTCCGCGTGTTTGCGGCCCTTTGTACTGTCTTAATTGATCCTCATAATAAAGCCCGTGTGCTGGGTATGTCATCGTCCCATCTCACAGAGATGGAGCACAGAATGGTGAAGCAGCCTGCATAAGCTCATTCATTTCCTAAATGGTGCAACCATGGCCTGAGGCCCAGGGGTCTGGCTCCAGCCACTGAGCTGTGCCATCTTCCAGGTGTGTACACATGCACGTATATCCACGTGCACACAAGTGTGAGGCAGGGTGGTGGCAGGAGGACCGGGTGTAATTTCTCGTGGCCACCCAAATGATTTGACTGGAAGTTCCATGCACAAGTGGTGAATTACTATTGCTTATTAATGCAATAACCGTTTCATTAATACTTGTGTGTGGGGCCAATGTTGTGGCATAGTAGGTTAAACCACAGCCTGCGATGCCAGTATCCCATAACAGAGTGCAGGTTCGAGTCCTGGCTGCTCCACTTCCACTCTAGTTTCCCAGAGGATGACCCAAGCGCTTGGGATTCTGTCACCTACACGGGAGACACAGATGGAGTTCTTGCCTCCTGGCTTTGGCCTGGCCTGGCCTTGGCCATTGAAGCCACTTTAGGGTGTGAACCATCAGATGGAGGATCTCTCTTTATGCCCCACACACCATCACTCTGCCTTTCAAACAAATAGATGAGTCTTTTTAAAAAAAATGGTGTGCTTACAAAATACTTATTTCTTTGAGAAATTCTTTTTTCCAGAAAGGAAAACTGGGGAAAGGGTAGGACATAGAAGCAATGGGGCTGGTCATGGGTCGTCCTCATTCATTCATTCATTCAAACGTGCATTGCATCCCTTTCTTGTACTGAGCCTGCCCAGGTGTTGAAGGTCCAGGCCCTGCCTCCCTCACTGCCACTGGGCTGGAGTTGGCCTTTCCACCATGCGGGCTGGCAGTGCCTTGGGGCAGCCTCTGGCCAGGCCTCCCTGATACCTGTCTAGATAATTTCTGCAGCGGATATAGCCTTTGCCCTGGCATTCAGCTGTGACAAGCAAAGAATGCGCTTGCATTCCTGCCAGCCTCTACCTGGGCGTGGTGGATGCTGCTGTCACTGGAAGGCTTGGGTAAAGAAAGCCTGCTTAATCTCCTTAGCCCGAGGCCTGTGTCAGCCGGCTTGGAGCCCACAGGAAAGCGGCTCATGCTTCAGATTCCCCAAATTGTTCCAGGCTGTGGGTGAGCCACATCAGATCCCCCGAACACAGAGGCTTGCGTTGGCTTGCCCGCCAATCTGGGCATGCTTTGTGGGGTTTCCTTATCAGCACAGAGGGTCTGAGCAAATTCCCTGGACGCCAGGCAACTGGGTGGCTGCCAGGGCCACCAGATCGCCACTTCTGCCCGCTGGGGAACTCTCCAGGGCTCACAAGAGAGGGCCCAGTCCCTCAGCCTGGCCGCGATGCTCACCACAACGGGACTTACATCCAGAGCGATACAAGGGTCCCTCGTGGAAAACAGGATTCGAAGATAAATTTATTTTGGTGCAAAATTTTTTTGGAAGTCCATGCGGAAGAGCTTCTTCAAAAAGTTCATGGAAGGAGGGCGAGGTGGGCACTGGGTCCAGCAGCTAAGAAGTTGCCTGGGATCCCTGCATCCTATATCGCAGGGTCTGGTTCCCGGTCAGGCTCTGCTTTCGATTCCAGCTTCTTGCTAATACGCACCCCCGGGGGCAGCAGGCAATGGTTCAAGCACTTGGGTTTCTGCCACCCATGAAGGAGCCTCAGATAGACTTCTAGGTTCTTGGTTTCAGCCTGGCCCAGCTCTGACAGTTGTGGGCATTTAGAGGAGTGAACCAGTAAGTGAAAGATCTCTTTCTCTCTGTCTCTGTCTCTCTGTCTCACTGCCTTTCAAAAAAATACAAATACAATGATTTTTTTTGAAAGTTCATGGAAAATGCTCATGATGCAAAAACGTTGCATGTGTTTCTGTTTTTGGAAATTGTTTCATTGCCTTTCCCTTGTTTGCAGTGCCCTCGCACATGGCGGGTCTCCGAAGCTGGTTTGCAGGGTCCTCTTCAAGGGCAAGAGTACAGAGCAGCCAGAGTGTTTCTTAGCTCCCAGGACAGGACCACAGAAATGACCGGTTCTGAATCAGCCCGAGCTTCATTACTGTCCTGAAAACATGCACGTGGCTCCCGGGTGCCTGTCCAGCCCTTGCCCCTGACTCTGACTCTGACATGGACCCCTCTTCCCCGGACAGCATTCCTGCTTGGTGGGTGTCTTCCACACCCTGTTTGACTCGTGCTTTAGCTTCTCAGAGATACATCCCTGTACGTAAGGCAGCTGTCGGCACCTCGGGATTTAATGAATGGCAATTACTCTTAGGGCTACCTTTTAATTGGATCCTCCTGTGTTTAGCACTGTGCTAGCCATACAAGCTGCAAGACTGAGAAATATCAGACAAAACTATTTGCATAGTCTACCCTACATCCCAGAGATGTTAGGATGTTAAGGGACTCACCACCCATAGTGATGAAGTAGCAGAAAAGGTTGTAATTTGAAAATTGCATTCTTTCTGACACCAAAGCCTCCATCAAATTTCCCTGTGTTCTTTTCTGGGTCCTCTGGTATGCCACAGTAAATCACAGGGCCAGAGACACCGTGTGATGCCATCCACATTCTCATCCACACATTCCTGGAGACCGGGTCCCTTAAAGCAAAATTGGGTCAAAAAAGAGGCCTCAGAAAAATCCCATATTTAATGTCACCAGCATACTAGACCTCCTAAAGGATTCATACTTAATGCTTATTAGTGGGCTGGGTTTTTTTTTTTTTTTTTAAGTTTCTATTTATCTATTTTGAAAGGAGAGTTACAGAGAGAGAGAGAACAGAGAGAAAGATCGTTCATCTGCTGGTTCACTCCCCAAATGGCTGCAATGGCCAGAGCTGTGCCGATCCAAAGCCAGGAGCCAGGAGCTTCTTCTGGGTCTCCCAAGCAGGTGCAGGGGTCCAAGGACTCAGACCATCTTCGACTGCTTTCCCAGGCCATAGCAGAGAGCTGGAACGGAAGAGGAGCAGCCGGGACTAGAACCGGCGCCCATGTGGGATGCCAGCACTGCAGACTGGAGCTTTAAGTATGGGATTTTTCTGGGGCCTCCCTACCCGGAGGGTCCCCACTCATCCCCACTCATACATTTACTGCTCACGTCCACCTACAAAAGATTGTCCAGGTGCTGGCCATTTCTGCAATAACAAGAACTGAGACATATGCATTCTCTCCCCTGCACAGTGCTGTTGTTAAAAGTTGGGTGTCAGGATTGGTGCTGTGGCACAGTGTGTTAAAGTCCCAGCCTAAAGTGCCAGCATCCCATATGGGCACCAGTTCTAATCCCAGCTTCTCCTCTTCCGATCCAGCTCTCTGCTATGGCCTTGGAAAGTAGTAGAAGATGGCCCAAGTCCTCGGGCCCCTGCACTCATGTGGAAGACCCGAAGGAAGCTCCTAGCTCCTGGCTTCAGATCAGCGCAGCTCCGGCCGTTGCAGCCATCTGGGGAGTAAACCAGCAGATGGAAGACCTCTCTCTCTGTCTCGACCTCTCTCTGTAACTCTGTCTTTCAAATAAATACAATAAATCTTAAAAAAAAAAAAAATTGGGTGTCAGGGCCAGGGTTGTGGCAGAGTAGGTTAAGCCTCTTCCTGCGGTGCCAGCATCCCATAGGGGCGCCAGTTTGTGTCCTGGCTTCTCCTCTTCTGATCTGGCTCCCTGCTTATGACCTGGGAAAGCAGTGGAAGATGGCCCAAGTGCTTGGGCCCCTGCACCTCCATGGGAGACCCAGAAGAAGCTTCTGGCTCCTGGGTCCAACCTGGCTCAGCCCTGGCCATCGTGGCCATTTGGGGAGTGAACCAGCAGATGGAAGACCTCTCTCTCTCTCTCTCTGCCTCTCTGTAACTCTGTCTTTCAAATAAATAAAATACATCTTAAAAAAAAAAAAAGAGGAGAGTTACCCATCAAGCTGTCTGAGCAACATCTACACTGATCCTCCCACCATCCCTCCCAAAGAACACCAGCCTCGGGAGCTCCTGACCTCTACTGGGCACCTGCCAATGACCTCCAGGAAGGTCACTGCCAGGGCTACTTCTTAAACTTCCTATTCCTTTGATTTTAATCCTTGTGGGAAGCTATGACCTTTATTCTTGTATTCGCTTATTGAATAAGTAAGCAGAGAAGACTCCTCCTCTCATGAGACTTACAGTCTTACAAGAGTCAACCACAAGAAAGAAGCACACCAACAAGATGACTTCAGGCCGTAATAAACACGACAAAAACAATGCAAGGTGCAGAGAGCGCCTGCAGTTTGGGTGGTCAGGAAGTGGTATTTAAATGGAAATTTGAATGACTAGAATGAAGTAGCCAAACTTCTGGAGGAAGGACAATCTGAGCAGAGGAACAGCGCTTGCGGCTTGCGAAGGCCCTGGGCTGGGCACCAGCTTGGTGTGTTTGAGAAACAGAAACACCATGTTCTGGCTGGGGCCTGGGTAAAGAGGGAACCCTGACACCAGCTGCAGAGAGAGGCTGGTGGGAGCAAGACCACGTGCGGTCTTGTGGGCTGTCGCGAGGACTTCCGAATTTGGCTCGAAGCGCAGTGTGAAGATCGCGGTTGCTTCCTCGGTGGAAACTTCTGGAGCTTCATGCTCTTGTCCCTGGACTATACTCCATCTGCGTTCAACCCTCTTTTGTACCTGGGCTTTTCCCATGACAGTTACTGTTCTCATGATGAATCATCCTGAGAAACCCTTGTCAAGTCACCATCAAACTCTTGCTAGGTTTGTTTTTGTTTTCGTTTTTAAGAAATATAAATGAGCGGTCAATGAATGGAGCTCAAAGAAATGAGTCCCTAATTGTAGAATACCTGGTAGCTCTGAGCAAACACCTTTGGGATCCCTTTAAGTCTTCAGGCTGGGGAACCCCCTACTTGTAAACGAGTACAATTTACTGGATACAGACACAGTGAGAGTGGGAGCGAGAAGGAAAAAGGAGCGCCAATGAGCACATTAAAGAAAGAGAAGGGGGCAGCCAGCACTGTGGCGTGGCGGGCTGAGCCTCCGCCTGCGGCGCCGGCGTCCCATATGGGCATTTGTTCATGTCCCAGCTGCTCCACTTCCGACCCAGCTCTCTGCTGTGGCCTGGGAAAGCAGTAGAAGATGGCCCAGGTCCTTGGGCCCCTGCACCCACATGGGAGACCCAGAAGAAGTTCTTGGCTTCTGACTTCAGATCGGCTCAGCTCCGACCACTGCAATCATTTGGGGAGTGAGCCAGCGGGTGGAAGACCTTTCTCTCTGCCTATAACTCTGTCTATCAAATAAATAAATCTTTTTTTTAAAAAGAGAGAGAGAAGGATCGTGAGTGCCTCTCCCACAGAGATAAAGGAACACAGGCAACACAGCTGGGAAATTCCCTCCTTCACCCACGGAGCGGTTTCTGCAGACAGAGCTGAGCAGAGAAGATGGGGGGAGGGGGGCATGGTCCCTAAACTGTCTCAAGGGGTGCATTTCGTGGGCTGGATATTGTTGGCGAATGGGGGAGGGGAGATGCTCATGCCCCATTGACAAATATCCCATTGAAACTGAAGAACTCTCTAATTCTCTCTCTGCCTTGCCCAGCTGGTGGCTCCTCAGCTGTGACCAATGCTGGCGCTAAAGAAGCAGAAACAACTGGTAAACCCCAAACCCTTAAACCACCCTGACGTCACCCTTGTGCTCTGCCCATCTGATCGGCCCTAGAGGCTTCACACCTACTCAGGGTGGGGGACGAGGGCTTTTCTCTAGGGACTGGGTCTCGCAGCGAGAACGCTTTAAGGGTCATCAGCCATCTTTATCACAGGGCAGCCGGACTCGCTCCTGATCTTAAAACATCTGGGGTCCCAGGGTCTCTAATTCAGGGGTCTTTGGAGAACCTCAGCCTGATGCCCTCTGCTCTTCTCTAAGCTGCAGACTGGATTCACACACTTTCCAAACAGGCATTGTGCAGCTGCGGGGCAGAAACTTTTGAGTGTAATTTGGAGCGCCTCTTGCTTTGATCTGTGTGCCAGGCTATCAGGAGCGAAAATCAGCAAGGAGCATTCTGCTTTGCTACGCAGCCAAGTGAGGAACCACTCAATCCCCTGGAAGGTGCCCCTCACTTGCAGGGCCAGGGGGAACAGCTGGCACGGAGCCCAGGAGAGGAGGCGAAGGCTCTTTGCCTCCTCTTTCCTTCCAGATCTCTATCTGCAGTCTGCAACCTGCCACGCAGAGATAGTGAGAGCGATAGAACCCGTGGGGAGACCGGGATCCGCCAGGGACCCGTGCCATCAAAAGTGAACAAAGCCGTGAGAGAAAGCAGGTGAGGCACGCAGGGGACAAAGAACGTCCCACACTCGTCGGAGGCGCGTTCCTGCCTGAGCATGAGGCAGGATGGGGTTTCTGAAAACGCACCCCCCACACTGCTCCCTCTTTCCAAGTTCCATTCATTTTAATCCAGCAAACTTCTACTAAATGTCTGTGCTGTGTCAAGCAGACTCGGATAGGGTCCCAGCTTCGGGAACTCATGATTGGGTGGGAAGATCAGTTAGCTAGAGCAGGCATTGGTGCAAGATAGTCCGAATCCAACCTGCTGCCCATGCTTCTTTTTTTAAGATTTTTTTTTTTATCGGGGCCAGTGCTGTGACATAGCAGGTTAGGCCAACTGCCTGAAGTGCTGGCATCCAACATGGGTGCTGGTTCTAGTCCCGGCTGCTCCTCTTCCCATCCAGCTCTCTGCTATGGCCTGGGATAGCAGTAGAAGATGGCCCAAGTCCTAGGGCTCCTGCACCTGCTTGGGAGACCCAGAGAAAGTTCCTGGCTCCTGGCTTTGGATTGGCACAGCTCTGGCCATTGCGGCCATTTTGGGGGGTGAACCAGTGGATGGAAGACCTCTCTCTCTCTGATTCTCCTTTTCTCTCTATGTAACTCTGACTTTCAAATAAATAAATGAATTCTTTTTTAAAAATTTATTTTAAAAAGTATTTATTTATTTATTTGAAATGAAGAGTGGCAGAGAGAAGGAGACACAGAGAGACAGTGACTTTCCTTCTGCTGATTCACTCCCCAAATGGCCACAATGGCCAAAGTCAGGAGCCCTGAACTGCACTCAGATCTTCCAGCATGGGTGGCCGGGGCCAAAGCACTTGGGCCTTCATCTGCAGCCTGCCTTAGCACATTAGCAGGGAGCTGGATCAGAAGCAGAGTAGCCAGGACTCGAACTGGCACTCTGACACAGGATGCTGGTATCGCAAATGGTGGCTTAATCCACACTGTATTATAACGTCAACCCCCTTTGCTACCTATTTTTGTATGGTTACAAGCTAAGAATGATTTTCATCTTTTTATTTGTCTTTTTTTTTTTATCAAAAGAGCTGTATGTTGTAGCATGTGAAAATTATAATAAATTCAAAATTGAGTGACCACAAATGAAATTGTATTGAAATGCAGTCACGCCCATTTGTTTACCATGCTGTCATCCATACTGTTTTTGCCCCCACTGCAACCCAGTTGAGTGTTTGCAACCAAGACCCTGTGGCCCACAAAGCCTAAAATATTTACCCTCTGATCATCAACAGAAAAATTCTGCTACCCCCTGGACTTGTGTTATGTTCCCAGCAACTTTTGTGCAAAAGGTAGTAACATAAGATCCTTATCAAAGCTTAGAAAAATTCACGTTACCCAACTGTTTGGCCCCCAAAACTCATGTGGAAATTTGATTGCCAAGGTAGCAGGGGTGGGAGGCGGGACTTTTGAGCTGGATTAATGTCTTTTTCAGGAGGTTGGATTAGTTCTCATGGGGCATGGATCAGTCCTAATGAGAGCAGGTTGTTACAAAGCACCTGGCCGGGCTTGTCTCCTGCCTTCCACAAATTCCTGCCTACCTCCTGCCATGAGACCCTCACCAGAAGCCAGACACCAGAACCAAGAGCCAAAACTAACCTTTATCCCTTTACAAATGACCCAGTGTCAGATACTCTGTCAAAGCAATGTAAAACAAAGACAGCAAGCGATGTGGGAAATGGAATTTAATAAGTTTATTTTGATGCAAAACAATTTTGAAATCCATGCGTAAGAACCTGGCATAAGCCTCTGTTAGGCTTCCGTGGCACTTCGAAGATTCCAGGGCATACGAAGACGCGGCCTCCCCTGAGAAGGTTCTGAGTGAGCTCAGATGGGGTCCAGGATGGAGCAGTGTGTCCCAGAGCGGAACAACTGGGGTGACACTCTGGTCTGTGCAGCCCGGGTTCAGATCTGAGCCCTGCCACCGTTGAGAGGGCGACCCTGGGCCTGTGGCTTAACCACACTCTGCTTCAGTTTCAGGATCTAGACCGTGGGTGTAATAAAAATACTTACCTCACTGAGTTTTCCTAAAGATCAGTTAGCTAAAAGGTACGAAGCACCCACCATAGTGCTAGGAAGTGTGAACCATAAGAAATGTCGGAACTCCCATATTTCTTTAGGGCTTACTCCCACGCCATCAATAACGACCCTGGCTAACGTTTATAAGACCCTATTCATGGGGATGACCTGCTTGCTCCTTTCAGGACATTCTTGGGTGACCAGCTAGAGCTGTAAAAGGAAGAGCAAATCTCTCGAGAGGAGCAACTGTTACGTCACAATCTTCCACGTGCACACACCAAGAGCAGCGGAGAGCCAACCCGGCAAGGTGAGCAGGATGCGTCTTGCCGTGGAACATAGAAAGGAGTTTGTCTGTGGCAGCAAAATACAGAGCAGAGGGCTCAAAGACTCAACGGGAGAAGTTACACAACTGCGCGCTCTCTGCGACCAACAAGCAGACACTAGAGAAGCCAGAGTGCTGCTGTCAGCCTCAGGGGGAAGCGCTCTGTCAGAACTGTCTGACGCCTTTGAAGTCAAATAGCGACATGCTTGGCGTTTTCCTGTGCGCTGTATTATTCTGAACTTTGATCTGATTTTGTAGCAGGAGGAAATGGAGAGCATTTAAAATTATTTATTTACTTATTGTAAAGGCATAGAGACAGAGAGACTGTCCATCCACTGGTTCACTTCCCCAAATGCCCACAGGGGTCAGGACTGGGCCAGGTTGAAGCCAGTGAGCTGGAAACTCAACCCAGGTGTCCCATGTGGGTGGCAAGGATTCAACTTCTGTTGCCTCCCAGGATGCACAGTAACAGGATGCTGGACTTGGGAGCAGAGCCGAGGCGCCAAGCTAGGCGCACCAATATGGGATGCGGGTGACCCACGTCCTGGCTTACCCACTGTGCCAAATGGGCACCCCGGAGAGCAATCTAAAGGGAGTTGTGCATTTAACAAGGAATTACTTTTTTTTTTTTTTTTGACAGGCAGAGTGGACAGTGAGAGAGAGAGGCAGAGAGAAAGGTCTTCCTTTGCCATTGGTTCACCCTCCAATGGCCTCCGTGGTCGGCGCGCTGCGGCCGGCGCACCGTGCTCATCCGATGGCAGGAGCCAGGTGCTAGGTGCTTTTTCCTGGTCTCCCATGGGGTGCAGGGCCCAAGCACTTGGGCCATCCTCCTCTGCACTCCCGGGCCACAGCAGAGGGCTGGCCTGGAAGAGGGGCAACCGGGACAGAATCCGGCGCCCCGACGGGGACTAGAACCCGGTGTGCCGGCGCTGCAAGGTGGAGGATTAGCCTGTTGAGCCAAGGTGCCGGCCAGGAATTACGTTTTTGTGAATGACCCATGGCCACTTGGTCAAAGTTCCCTTCACCCGTAGGAAACACTCGAGGCCCTGGGCCCACAGACATTGGCAGGCTGTGAGCTGGCAGCTACCCCAAATGCACAGCGACCCTCAGGCAGAATTCAGCAGCTTTTTGGAGGCTTGTAGCCTCCAACGTTTTGAGCCACAGTTGACATCGCCAAGTGACACGGAGGGTGGTGAGCCCTGGTGAAGAAGTCCTGAACACCAGCTCCTTCATCGTCTGGCTGGGCGACCTTCAATGAGCCGTTGCCCTCTCTGGCCCCAGGGCTCTCCTCTGCAAAGGAGGAGATGTGGACTCGCTGAACTTTTGGTTTCTGCAGATACCGTGACCTTTAAGTGGCAAACTAGCGTCGTGACTTTTGTCATCTCTGCTGCTGACGTCGGTCAGCTCTTGGGAGCCTTCGGCAGAGGCAGGTGGGGCGAAAGGGTAAAATGACTCAGGCATTTACAGGTATTCTGAAACGTTACCGTGAGAAACGTGTAGGAAACCGAGGGTGAATTTCAACTTGACCTTTCTGCCTTCTATGAAGTAGTTGCTGTGTGCTGAGCTGGCGTGCCGTGGTCCCTGTCCTGCAGAGTTATGCTGGGGTGCAGGAATTGTCCATATACGTGTCCCTGGTAGTTTTCTGTGTTACCTGCTCGTGCCAAGTAGCAGCGAGGGAGAGCCTGGGTCATCCACGAAGCAGATCCCTTTAGCTGAATACTTGCAGGCATTTGTAATTCATTTTTATTTGAAAGGTGGAGTGATGGAGAGAGAGAGAGACAGAGAGAGAGATCGTCCATCCATTGGTTCACTTCCCAAATGGCCACGATGGCCAAGGTTGGGTCAAGCTGAAGCCAGGAGCCTGAACTTCACCCAGGTCTCCCACATGCGTGGCAGGATCCCTAGAACTTGGGCCATCATCCACTACTTTCCCAGGCGTGTCAACAGGGGGTTGGATCAGAAGCAGAGCAGCCAGGACTTGAGCTGGCACTCCCATATGGTCCTCACCATGGGGCTCTTTGATCTTGGCCTCTTCAGCCTCAAGAACCAGGAGAAATAAATTTCTATTCCTCCTAAATGACCCAGTCGCAAGCATTTCGTTATAGCAGCACAAGGTGGATTACAAGGCTTTCTCTGCAGTGTTTTTTGGTGGGACAGGGGCATTCCCTTTCACCCTTTCCTGCTGAGTTGGATAAGCCCGAGGGGGTGAGGATGAGGCACTGCAATACAGTAGCCTGGGCGGCCACGGCTCACGGCCATGGCTGAGGTGCTGTAGATTAGACTCCAGCCGCTCTCCTCCAGGGAAGGCAACGGGGCAATCTCATCACTGAGTCAAGCATGGGGTGGGGGGCACAGGGCAGTGGATCAATGTGTTGGAAGGCAGTAGGGAGCAGAGAAAAGGAGAGGGAGAGGAGAGGAAGCAAGAGACCTGGAAGGAGGGCCATGGAGTCATCCGCATGTAGGCTCCAGATGGGTAACGTGTCTTGTCCAGGTGTGACTTTCTCTGACCAGTGACCACGTGGAGAAATTAAGAGACCTAGGGATGGGGCTTGCGCTGTGGCTCAGTGAGTTAAAGCCCCAGCCTGCATCGCTGGTATCCCATATGGGCGCTGGTTCGAGTCCCAGCTGCTCCACTTCCGATCCAGCTCTCTGCTATAGCTTGGGAAAGCAGTAGAAGATGGCCCAAGTCCTTGGGCCCCTGCACCTGTGTGGGAGACCCGGAAGAAGCTCCCGGCTCCTGGCTTTGGATCAGCTCAGTTCTGGCCATTTCGGTCATTTGGGGAGTGAACCAGAAGAGTGGAAGACCTCTCTCTCTCTTTGGCTCTACCTCTCTGTAACTCTGTCTTTCAAATAAATAAAATAAATCTTTGTTTTAAAAAAGAGAGAGAGAGACATCGGGATGGAGTTAGGAGCTGTTGAGGGTAGCCCTCTGACTATAGGAGAGTGTGGCTTTTACTCAGACAGGGGGCACAGCACATTTGGAGGTCTTTCACTGATTAGTAATTTATTCCTAGAAGAATTACTGAAATGCTAAGAGCCTTGGAAGGAAGACATGGAATAGTATAAATTTGTTAAACACTTCTAATCCAACCATCTTATCTTACAGATAAGGACGCCTAGGGCCAGGGAGGGAATGCAGGACTCCCACACACCTGACCCAAGCTGAACCAAACAATAAACACCCACCAGGGACTCCCTCTGTGAAGCAGTGATCTTCAAAAATTGGGTGTCGGCAACATCAATACAGGGGACCACGGATTGGGTGCTGCGATCGCCTCCCCTTCCTGTCTGGAAAGTGTCTCCGAGGTACAGCGCACAGGGAGGAGAAAGAGAAGCAGAACCCGTGGGTCTTCCTGAGTTGAGGAAGCGGCTCTGGGCGTCTGAGAGGCCAAGGTAGCTGGAATTCTCGGGGAAGGGATCAGCAAGGGCAGGGCTGCAGAGAGCGCAGCAGAGCCCTGCAGAGGGGTCCCCACGGCGGTCACGCTGCTCCTGGTGAGCGGGTAGGGGACGGAGCCACATTCCTGTGCTTGCGGCATGATCCCATTCCTGCCAGAGTAGAAGTCCTCACAGCCCAGGGAGCAATGGAGAGAGCACTCAGAGAAGTGTGGCCTCAGGACAGGGAGAAACAGCCTCGTAACCAACGCTGTCCCATTCCACCTGACAAGGCTTCCAAGGCTGCCCCCGAAGGGTCAAACTGTTTTCAAGCACTTAGGTATATCCCAGAACGAAGTTCCAAATTATTTATAGGAATGAGAAACATGTACCAGCAACAGGAGCAAATTCTTCATGGCTGCTGTCAAGTTCAAGAATTGCCATCTCTTTCAAGAACTAGGAAAAGAACTTCCATAGGAGGAGAAAAGTCAATCAACGGAAGGGGATCGAAACACAGCCCGGAGGCTAGAGGTAGCAAGGAAGCAACTCAGATTTCTCCATTCAAGAAATGAAAGATGGAGCGTGCGGAGCTCAGGTATGGGAAACTGAACAGGAGGGGCCGGCGTTGTGGTGAAGTAGGCAACACCACCGCCTGCAGAGTCGTCATCCCATATGGATGCAAGTTCATGTCCCTGCTGCTCCACTTCTGATCCAGCCCCCAGCTAATGTGCCTAATGTGGAAGGAGATGGCCTGAGTCCTTGGGCCCCTGCATCCAGCTGGGAGACCTGGATGCAGCTCCAGGCTCCTGGCGCCTGCTGGCCCAGCCCCAGCCTTGCGGCCGTTTGGGGAGTGGACCAGTGGCTGGAAGATCTCTGTGTGTGTGTCTCTCCCTCTCTCTCTCTGTGACTCTGCCTTTCAAATAAATAAATCTTAAAAAAAAAAAAAAAGAGGAAAATTAAAAAGGACCCAAGTTGAACTTTTAAGGACAAAAAGATACAATTCATGCAATGAAAAAAAAATGCCTTAGGTGGAATTAAGATCAGATTAGACACTGTGGAAGAATGAAGCTTTGGCGGTAGCAACCTCGCAAAATGAAACAGGAAGGAAGACCGGAAGAGGATATCAGTAAACCATAGGAAGCCTTCGATGCTGGGATACCAGGGGCAGGAAACAAGCAGGAAAGTGTGTTTGAAGAAACGTTGGATAAAAATTTTGAAATTTGACAAAATTAAAACCACACAACTCCAGGGACTCCAATACAAGAAATATATAAAACCACACAAAAACATCATAATAAAATTGCTTAAAAACCGATAACAAAGAGAACATCTTAGAAGCATCCATAGAAAAAGTACACATTACATACCAAAAAACAAATATGAGTTCTAGCAGATTATTGGATAAAATATAAGTTATAAGGCAATGGAGGAGCCAGTGCTGTGGTGTAATGGGTTAAGCCTCCACCTGCAGCCCCGGCATCCCATATGGGCACTGTTCATGTCCCAACTGCTCCACTTCCAATCCAGCGCTCTGCTGATGGCCTGGGAAGGCAGTGGAAGATGGCCCCAGTGCTTGGGCCCCTGTACCTTTGTGAGAGACCCGGAAGAAGCTCCGGGCTTCAGATCAGCCCAACTCCAGCCACTACAGCCAATTGTGGAGTGAACCAGCAGATGGAAGATCTCTCTTTCTGTTTCGCCCTCTCTGTCTGTAACTCTACCTCTCAAATAAATAAATACATCTTAAAAAAAATAAGACAATGGAAAAATACTTTTAATGTACTGAAAAAAATAGTCAAGCTAGAAATTTCTACTCGGGAAAATCTTTCAAATATAAAGAATTGCATGACAGTGTGAGTACAGTAAATGTCGACAAATTGTTCACCATAAAATAGCTAATTTCTGTTACATGAATTTTGCCTCAATTTTTGAAAAAGATCAAATCAGTTTTTAAAATATTTATTTGAGAGGCAGAGAGAGATAGAGATGGAGAGACAAAGAAACTATGCTCTCTTAGACTGCTTCGCACTCCCAAATACCATACTGTGTAGGACTGGACCAGGCTAAAGCCAGGTCCGGGAACTCAGTCCAGGTCTCCCACATGGGTGGCAGGGACTCAGCCACTTGGCATCACCTGCTGCCTCTTAGGGTGCACACATATCATCAGGAACCTAAGCTATAAAGCGGCTAGAAGACATGGAAGAAAATATTAGTGACGTGTTAGCAACCGTTGTTAAATATGACCCACACAGGGCCGGACTTGGCATAGTAGGTAAACCTGCTGCCCGCAGGGCAGGCATCCCATATAGGCACTGGTTTGAGTCTTGGCTGCTCCCCTTTGATCCAGCTCTCTGCTGTGGCCTGAGAAAGCAGAGGAAGATGGCCCTTCCTAGATTTCCCCGTATTTCCCTGGGAGATTCCTTGCTCCTGCACATAATTTTTAAAAAATTTTATTTATTTGAAAGGCAGAGTAACAGAGAGGCAGAGATAGAGACAAGAGAGAGATTAGGTTTTCCATCCACTGGTTCACTCCCCAAATGACCACAATGGCCGGAGCTGGGCTTATCTAAAGCCAGGAGCCAGGAGCTTCTTCCAGGTCTCCCACATGGGTTCAGGGGCCCTAGCACTTAGACCATTTTCTACTGCTCTCCCAGGCCATAGCAGAGAGCTGGATCAGAAGTGGAGCAGCCAGGACTCAAACCAGCACCCATAAGGGATGCCAACACTGCAGGCAGTGGCTTTACCCACTACGCCATCGGACTGGCCCTCTTGCACATAATTTTTTTAAATTAATTAACTTGTTTGAAAGGCATAGGGACGGGGAGAGGGAAGATCCTCTGTTTTACTCCCCCAAATGTCCATAATAGCCAGGTTTGGGCCAAGCTGAAGCCAGGAGCCTGGAAGGTATTCTGAGTCTGCCACATGGGTGACAGGGACCCATGTTCCTGAACCATCACCTGCTACCTCCTGGGGTGTACATTAGCAGGAAGCTGGATTGAAAGTATAACTCAAACCCAAGCCCAGGGTCTCTGACATGGGATGCAAGCATCCCGAGTGGAGACTTAGCCACTGTGCCAAACGCACACCCTTGGGTTTTATTTTATTTTACAGTATGGGGCCAGCATGGTGGCTTAGTGAGTTAAGCTACTGCCTGTGGCATGGCATCCCGCGTGGGCACTGGTTTGAGTCCTGGATGCTTTACTTCCAATCCAGCTCCCTGAAAAGCAGCAGAGGATGGCCCGAGTGCTTGGGTCCCTGCATCCATATGGGAGACCTGAAAGAAACTCCTGGCTCCTGGCTTTGGATCAGCCTGGCTCCAGCCATTGTGGCCATTTAGGAAGTGAACCAGAAGATGGAAGCTCATTCTCTCTCTCTCTCTCTCTCTCTGTCTCTCTTGTCTTTCCCTCTCTGTGTAACTCTTTCAAATAAATAAATCTTTAAAAATAAATTTAAAAATTAAAAAAAATTCCAAAGTGTGTAATATCTACAAAAAAGTTTAAATAACACCAGTGAACGCACCACCTACCTAATTTAACATCCTATTTAAAATTATTTATTTATTTGGAAAGCAGAGTTACAGAGAGAGAGAGAGAGAGAGAGAGAGAGAGAGAGAGAGAGGGAGGGAGAGAGAGGAATGAGAATGTGAGAGGATGCACAGCTTCCCCCTGGATTCACTTTGCCTCTCTTCCTCTTTGACAACCAACCGAGGAGCCAGGGAGAAG
The DNA here is from genome assembly GCA_949820135.1 of Sylvilagus floridanus. Classification (NCBI taxonomy): domain Eukaryota; kingdom Metazoa; phylum Chordata; class Mammalia; order Lagomorpha; family Leporidae; genus Sylvilagus; species Sylvilagus floridanus. The sequence goes on from OX463230.1 coordinate 30,123,446, forward strand.
CAGGCAGGCACCCTTGCACAGCCCTGAGGGCCAATGCCTCCTTCAATTCTGTGTCCTAGCACTCTGCTTGCCCCAAGGGGAGAGCTGTGTATGGCTGAGGTAAAGCTCCAGGTAAAGACGTAAAGATCTTACCCGAGTGCCCTGAGCTCCACGTCCCATCTGGTTCCTCTTTAACACAGCTTCGGTTTGGGCTGTGCCTCTGATAAAACCAGGACTCACACCAGCCTCCCTGCCTCCTCCACTCGAGCCTCCCCCACACCCGATCGCCTCGCCTCGCTGCCATCATTCGACTGTCTCAGGCTAGTTGCTGCCTTCAGCCAGGCTGCGCTGAGGGTCCCCTCTGCCCGATGCTGTCCTGGCTGTGTCAGCCTGGAAACCGCCCTGCCTTCCCAGTATTGCCTGTTGCACGTATGGCCCCGTTCACTCGTGTCAATGCTCACCTCCTCAGGTAAGTGTTCCTAGCAGAGAATTCTCAATCGGATTGGGCAAGCCTAGCCTTCTTCCCTCTACGGAGGTGCTGATGTCGGGGATTGGCTGGGGTTTGGGACAGGTGTGAGAGGAGGGAGCGTGCTAACCGGCAAGCTAGATGCCACTGTGGGTAGAAGCCTCTGTTTTCCAGCGATCATGGGACAGTGGGACTGCCCCTCTCTCCAGAAGTCAAAACACAACTTAGAAATAGCCTTTTGGCCCTGCATTCCCCAAGGCCCACAGCTCTGCCTGTAACCCAAGTCCTCTGCAGATACCAGCTCCTCGCCTGCACCCTGCGTCACTCCCCTGTCCAGACGGAGGGAGGACAGATGCCTTTCCTTTATCAAAGCCAAGGACATGACTCAGGATAACGGTATCTCGGCTTGGGAGGCTCCCCTAAAGGGTCATTTCATCCATTCCCCTGCCTTCAGCTAAGTTAGCACTTACTGCCCTGGAGAGAGACCCTGGGCTCGCTGCCCTCCCTGGGAACAGCCCTCGCTCTCATACACCTGTTCCCATGGTTGAGAACTCCATGATCAGGGGCAGGCTGGAAGCCCCCACCTGTTTGAGACCGAATCTAGAGGTCACACACTTTATCACAACACTGTTCCTTGTGGAGAAGGGAACAGAAATGGCAGTGCGCTGGGGAAGGGCCACCGGGAGGAATGAAGTTGAAGCCGGGGCAGCTGAGTCCAAGGCTCAAGGCACCTGGCTTTGTCCGAGACCCTTGCTACTCAAGGTGTGCTCCATGGAACCGGGCCACAGTCTCACGTGGGAGACAGAGACTCTCGGGCCCCACCCCTGACCCAGTGAATCAGTCGGATTCTGCATTTTCATCAGGGTCAGCCAGCTGTTTCCTTGTGCAAGTTGAGGAGCGCGTTGCTGGAGCTGATTCTCCATTGCTCACCGTGAGCTTCTCAGCAGAACCTGGATTATGCATCCGACGTCTGAGCCTAGCCCTGCACGACAAATCCCTCCCCAAGCCCTCGCTGGGGCTCAGTCAGCCGGCCCCAACCCCTGGACTTTGGAGGACGGCAGAAGCGTTCCTCTAGATGGACAGATCAATCTGAACTTGACCGCTGAGGAAGTCTGTCTGCGCCCTTAGCCATGGCCATGCCCGCTGCACAGCCAGAGCACCTCCGCTTTGGAGCTGTTTTTGAACCTAACACAGGCGCTTGGTTTTATTGAGCGGTAGAGGTTTTTCTTCATGTGGGTGTGACCACATGGACTTCTATTTTTTTTTTTTTAATTTATTTTTTCATGCGGGGTTGTTTTCACGTCTTTACAGGACACTCTTGGGGCTCTCCATTATATCCCAACCCCCTTTGATACAGGGCCGCTGCTTATAAGCATCAGGGCTCTGCCACCCGGCCCCGGTGAGGCATATTTAAAGCTGTTTAAATTGACAGACCGGGCAAACAGGATTAACTCCGTGGGCCCAGAAGGGCAGCGGGGAGCAGGGACAGCGCTGCAGCCTGGTTCACAGGGCCTAGCAGGAGGACAGCCGGCTGGGCTAGGAAGGGGCCGATCGCTCAAGCCAGCCAAGAATTCTCGATCTGGGAGGTAGGCAGAGAGTGTGCAATCTGTCGGTGATTGGATTAGACATGGTGTGAAATTCGGAGCAGGGCTACACGGCTGGGGCTGGGGCCCAGGCTGCTGTGGGGCCAGGCTGCCGAGGCCCCGCTGGGGAGACGGTGTCGGGATGCCTGTCCAGGCCCCAGCAGGCCTTGGAGACAGCGTCAATGTCACAGCCCTCGGAGGCTCCCCCACTGCTCGGCCCCGTTGTCTTCCCCACCCCATTGAGTCTTCGCTGCTTTCTCAGGGAAAGCAGAGGCCATGGCAGCCCTATTCACAGGGCCCCCCTGCCCTTGGCCTCGAGCAGTGGGCCGGGGGCTGCAGAGGAGGGAGGAGCCCCTCTTTCAAGTCCCAGGGTTCCGAACAGCTCTCTGTCTCTTGATATCTTTCTTTGCCTCCTGTGTTCATTGTCCTTCATTTTCCTCTCCTCTTCTTGCACAATCCGGTTTGTTCCGAAGGATTCCACTCGTCTGGACTTGTTTAAGAGTCCGGATTGCTTTTTTCAGGGCTTTCAGGGGTTCTGATGATCGTCTTGGCGGCTGTTGAAGCGTCTTCCGAGACCCTACACAAGCAACCGGGTGTGTGTGTGTGTGTGTGTGCAGAACGTATCCTTAGTGAGAAGTGACGGCGTCTGAGCCCTCCCCGCAGGGGCAACAGGGCAAGGTCGGGGGAGAGAGGCCATGCGAGGAGGGAGACGAGCGCGTGGAAATGGGCTCCCCAAAGTCCACCCGATCTTGAAACGTCAGGAGGGCCCGCCTCGCGGGCGGTTGGTGACGCCAGGACATGGACCCCTGGGTCCCTGGGTAGGGACTGTGAAGCCAGGCATCTCTTGCCCTCTCCTCTGACTCCTGTCCACAACAGGCAGCTGGGAACTCGAAGGCATGGAGCTCACAGGAGCTGTGACCCCACCGCTGTGTCCTCAGCTGCTGCATCGGGGCAGCTCCTTCAGGTTCCTTCCTCCCAGCCTCAGTTCCACTTGCGTGTGAAGCAGGCAGCTGGCGGTCGCGGTGCCTGGCCTGGTCCCTGGACAGAGGCCAGACCCTGAAAGTCCTTCTTGCCCTGGGACCGCCGCATCTCAGGGCTGGGAACCATCATGGGAAGAAGCTCCACTCCTTTACTGACTGTGGATTTGAGATCCTGCGGGCCCCCCGTATCGCTTCTGAGCATCCGATCCCGGCACTTTCACGCCCCTCTGTTAAAGGACCAGGCCTCCTCACATTTTGAGCAGAGCACAGGGCTCGCCCTGCCTGCTCAGGTCTCCCCGCTCCTCTGCCTGCCAGGCAGCATGGCAGGGCGTGACTGTTCCCCGTGGCAGGGGTAGCCACTGACTTCCTCTCTCAGCCCGGGATTCTTGGTGCCTCTTGCTGCCTTTTGGGTGACAGACATCCTGCGATCGAATACAGATTTCACTTTGTGGGCCAATTCATATCCTATGCTGTGTCTACCTAGGTTCTGTGTTAACAAGAATCCCAAGTCCCAGGCCAGGTCCTTTTGGGGGAAGTGTTGGGACTGACAAAGTCTGTCACTGTTGAGGGTGGGGACACTTACTGGTGACTTCTGAACAGATGTGGGAGGGGACAAGCTGGTGCACCCACCCCTGATGACACAGCTGGCCTCCAAATCCGCACCAGGCCCACACACACTCCAAAGCCAGCCCTCTTCCTATCATCCAGCTCCCTCCTGCCGCAGGCAGCACTAAGGGCTTCCCCTACCTCTGCACGGCCAGTGACAGGAGCCGTCTTCCGGTGGAGAGAGAAAGCTTTTCGAACAGTTCAAGTGCAACTATGCAAATAAAAACCCAGTTATAGAGTCACTGATAACCCACGGGGGCTGGATCAACATGTGGCTAATCTGCGGGCTTCTCCCACCCACAGATCTCCATGCACTCTGTGTGGTAGTGGGTCTCCCAAATTGGCCGCCAACCTTCTTTGCCTCCCTCTGCTCAGATACACTCCTCAGACCAAGGCAGGGAGACCGGTGTTCCTTCCCTTTGACTCTGAGCCAGTCTGTGTGCTGCCTGGACCCATAGATCTCAGCGAAGGAAACCTTCTGGAACTTTCACACCAGGTCTTCAGGGGATGAGAGGCTTCTAAATCCTCTCTCTCTTTGGAAGTCAGCTGCAGTAGAAGCCCCGCTAACTGGAGCCCCCCAGGCTGCGAGGAAGCCCTAGGCAGCCCCAGGGAGAGGCTTCCTGGAGCAACATCAAGATATCAAACATGTAACCAAAACTTCCTTGGGCTTTTCAACCCAGTCTCATTACCAGCAGAGCGCAGCCAAGTCAACGACCCTGGTAAACACCCCACGACCCCAAGAGCTGACCAGCTGAGTCCTGCCCAAACTCCTAAGCCACAGAATTACGAAAAGTACGAAGCTGTGACTGTTTTATGCCGCTAAGCTTTGGGGTGGTTTGTTACAGAGCAGTAGATAAATGGAGACTGAGTCCTTTGTGAGCACGGTTGTGTTCCAACACCTGGCCAAGCCGTCTCTTCTCGTCTGGGTGATGAGCTGGCGACTGCCTACAGCAAAAGTGCACAGGTGTAGGGGGGTCCGCGGGTCCTCACTCCTTCTAAAGAAGGTCCAGCTACCACATGGCTGCTTCTTGCAGAAGCTGCGAACCACCAGTATGACGGCCTGGGTCCTTGGCATCGAGGGAGTCAGCCAGCTTTTCTGAGATTGTTGTATAGACAGGATGACAACGGGGCTAGAAAGGCACATCATTGGACAGGAGTAAGTGAGCCTCTGGCATTTCTTTAAACCCACTGCTTGGTGCTGTCTCATTCAACCTTCATTTCCTTTGGCCCTTGACTACTTGTGCTTGTGTGCCTGTCTGAGGGCCACACGGCATCCATCATCTGCAGGTGATTCTAGCTCAACATCACGGCACTGTCTCGGCCCATTGTCAATGAAAGGCCAGCGCTGTGGCATAGAGGGTAAAGCTGCTCTCTGAAACACTGGCATTCCATATGGGTGCCCCTTCTAGTCCCCCCACACCCATGTGGGAGACCCAGAAGAAGCTCCTGGATCCTGACTTCGGCCTGGCCCAGCCCCAGCCCTTGGGGCCATTTAGGGAATGAACCAGCGGATGGAAAGTAGGAAGATGTCTCTCTCCCTCTCCCCCTCCTCCTCCCTCTCTCTCCCTCTCCCCCCCCTCCTCCTCCCTCTCTTTCCCTCTCCTCCTCCCCTCCCTCTCCCTTCCTCTCCCCTCCCCCTCCCCCCCCCCCCGTAACTGCCTTTCAAATACAGAGTGTCTCATCTAGTTGTTGAGACGGTGGTTAAGATGTCCATGCTGCACATCAGAGTACTTGAGTCCAGCACCCGGCTCTGGCCCTTGATTCCAGCTTCCCGACAATGAAGTAATTGGGTCCCTGTCACTCACAAGGGGAATCTGGAAAGAACTGCTAATTCCAGGCTTTAGCTCGGCCCAGGCAACTGGGGGGAGTGAACCAGCAAAATGGGAGCTTTCTCTCTCTCTTTCTGTCTCTCTGCTCTCAGATAAATACTTGTTTTGAAGCTTGCCGGAAATGCCCATTATCTTTTTTTAAAAATATTTATTTTTGTATGTATGTATTTATTTATTTGAAAGGCAGAGTTACACCAAGAGAGAAGGAGAGGCAGAGAGTGAGGGGGGTGGGTCTTCCATCTGCTGGTTCACTCCCCAGGGGGCCGCAACTGCCGGGCTGCACTGATCCGAAGCCAGGAGCCAGGAGCTTCTTCCGGGTCTCCCATGTGGGTGTAGGTGCCCAAGCACTTGGGCCATCTTCTGCTTTCCCAGGACATAGCAGAGAGCTGGATTGGAAGTGGACCTTCTGGGACTTGAATAGGCACCCATATGGGATGCCGGCGCTGCAGGCGGTGGCTTTACCCACTACACCACAGTGCTGGCCCCGGAAATGCACCATTATCTTTTAATTCCAATTTCCATGAACCTTTTGAAGTGCCCTCATATTATCACACGATGAAATATTAACAGCATTAAAAAAGAAAAAGGAAGACTGTAAAAATCTATCCAGGTGAAAAGTTACGCAATGCATACTGTTACGGGGAGAAGTGATTCAGAGTCGTATACACAAGATGCTTCCCTAAAGTCTAAAGAACAACACAATGTTCCTCTCCTGGTGTCTGTATTTTCGAAAGGAGATACTGAGAGAATACACAGGGAATTATAGCAGTGGCTACCTCTGGCAGGAGGGTAGATGGGGATACGTGGCTTGAAATGAAACCTTTTTATTGTTTTGATTTTTGAACCATGTGAATTGCATTACCTAATTCCCAAAAATGTCGAGCGGGGAGACAGAGGGTCCGTACGTATTGCCTAATGTGATTACAGATTCGCACAAGAGGAAAACCCAGGATTGGAAGCTTTGGGTGGAATCTTGCCTGTTTAACTTGCCTGGACCAACTCCAGCACCAGCAAAGCTGGAAAATGATAGGAAGGGGGCTGTGGGAGAACCGGGGCGCCTTCTTGGGGGCTTCCAAGACTCTGAAGCCAGGATGTGTGCCCCAGGCCAGCCGGCGGCAGACAGAGGCTTCTATGGACCCCAGGAGTCACATTAGACTGGCAGGCGCTGGGAGGATGGCTTTCCCATCTGGATGCTGGAATCTCGCACTGTTTGTGGGGATCTTGCCTGACCTTCCACGTTCCACGAGAAGTAGTGCTTGCAGCCCAGATGGTCTTTGACAGTAAGGAAGGACTCACTTTCTAGCTGGGTTCCTGAGTGGCCTGATCCAGGGCAGAGCGGAGGGCCTGGAGCCATGCTCTGCCCGTCAGGGGGGTTGCCGACTTGAGTGTTAAACCTGGAAGTGGTGAAGGCCCATTGTTACCCATTAGATCAGCCCACCTGGGGTCAGGGCTGTGGCACAGCAGGTTAAGCTGCCGTCTGCAGCAGCACCGGCATCCCATGTGGGCGCCAGTTTGAGTCCCCGGCTGCTCCACTTCTCATCCAGTTCCCTGCTAATGCCACCTGGGAAAGCAGTAGAAGATGGCCCAAGTGCCTGAGCTTCTGCACCCACATAGGAGATCTGGAAGAAAATCTTGCCTCTTGGCCTTTGAATTGGCGCCCAGCTCCAGCCCATTGCCAGCTTTAGCGAGTGAACCAGTGAATGGATGATCTCTCTCTGTGTGTCTCCCACCTCCCCAACTGTGCCTTTCAAATAACTAAATAAATCTTTAAAAAAAAAAAAAAAAAGATTGGCTGTCCTAGTCACTTTTAGAAGATACTATATAATGGCTTCCTGGAGACGGGGCCCTACACCTCCAACTCATTTCAGTTAACACTTGAATGAATGAATGATTTAAAACACTGTATTTACAAGTTACTGGAAAAATTATTTTCAGTAAGTTTCAGAAACCGGAAAGGATGACATTGTTGCCAAGTAGAGGGCAGTGGTGTCCTTTATCAATTAATAAAAGAGAGTAGGGGGTGTGTGTGTGGGGGTGTGGGTATGCAATAAAAGAACTCAAAAGATTATTTTATCTTCAATTACAAGAGTGTACACACACACACACACAGCACACACACACACCTCTTCCTTCTCTCCACACTTAGCTTCTTCCTATTGTCTACATCAAGACAAAGTACCCTATCTTTGGTCAATACACACGCTTTGGTGATGCGACAGCTTGAGGCCACAGCCCTCAGCCACAAAGCCCCCCTTGGCCGCTTGGCCACCCAACTGTGTGCTGGGGATGAACTTGAATTCGACATTTCATACCTTCTTCATAGCAATTCAGAAACGGGGGCGGGGGGGGGGGTGTTTTCAGGGGAAAGACACCACCGCCTCCTTCCCCTCTCCCCTCTCCCCTCTCCCCTCCCCCCTCTCAGGGCCTCTGACCCCCTCTTTATCTTCTGAGCGGGCACCATATCTAATCATTGGGAAGGAGGGGTGTGGGCCCCAGCAGGGCCTGAGCTCTTTCCGGGTGGAGGGAGCGGGCAGGGACAAGCACCGGCCCAGCTGGAGGCCGCTCAAAAATGTCAGGGTACAAAGCAGCAGCCGCGGAGCCCCTTGTGCCCTCGCCCGAGGGAGAGGCGAGGTCTGCCTGATAATTAACCTGCACCAGTTCTTGCCCCCGGAGGCCTTCTCCTCCCCACGGGGCCCCTGTACTCTGTCTACTGGACTCACCTCAAACACCAGCTGTGCTGCCACTGTCTCTGCTGGAGTAAAACGGAAAGTCCCAAAAACCTTGGAGAAGTCCTTCATCCCCAAGCTTTGCTGGACTGCGCTATTTCATCTGATACGTGGGAGAACTGGATTCACCGATGCACCACGGGCCACAAGCGCAAGGCCCCACGTGCACAGAGAAGTGTGCACATCGGGTGCTTGAAGGGCACAAATCAGCAAATCCTGGAGCCCCGTGGTGCCCAGTGGGATGTCAAGACAAAAGGAATTCAGGCCAGGCCTAATGGGCAAGGGGGTGGTATGGAATATAACCAGGATGGGAACAGCGGTTAGGAAAGGGAGAATTATCACATCGTCCACGCCACAGCTGTCCTTGACATTTGGGTAATACTGACAAAGTGCTTCATGTCCAGTACCTCCCTACAAGCTCAGCCTGGACCGTGCTGGAACTTAGTGAAGGGAGCCTCATTTTAAAGGCAAAAACTGGTACAAACTCAGGTGAAGCAACCTCCCCCCGGTTACACGGTTTGCTGGCTTCACAGCCGGTTCTCCTGGCTCTGTCTTTCCTAGTGCTGCTGAGTGAGCTTGCAGGAGTACACCAGGCCTTGTGCTCTGCACAGAGGAAGTTCAGTGTGGAGGAGTCAGGCCAGGCTCCCCACATCACACCCGAGTACTGTGGGCCCTGAGCTGGGAGGCTTCGCTGCCACAGAGCTGGAAGGGGGAGCAGAGAGGGAAGAAGTCCTCAGTCTTGCCTTGCAGAAGCTCAGGTGAGTCCGGCGTTCAGCACCCATTGCGGTCACACACTGTGCCTAGCTACAGCCGATGCCTACTGCACCGGGAGAAGCTGCATAAGAGGGGTGCACGGTGCAAAGTGAGCATCCTCCAGGGTCCTCCTGCTGCCCCCGTGCAAAGAGCACATTTCCTTTCCTAGCTGATGGGGGCGCTATAGCATTACAGGCTGGAAACCCTGCTTTAGCAGTGACCGGGAAGAGCTGTGGGTACAGGTGGAGCCAACACAATTGCGGGCGGCTGGTGCCAACCTCTCTCCTAGAGATATCTGAGAAGAGTGGGTCTATCATTCCTCCCTGGGAAGAGATGCCTGAAAACACGAATCATTATTTTGGGTGGCGATGCCTTGTGGTACAGCACATCAAATTCTTCACATAGGTGTTCTGTCACGTGGTGGCCCACAGTGTGAGACACATCCGACCCGAGGGTTGTAACTATTCTCTCACAGATCAAGACACATGGAGCAAAGAGTCAAAGAGCTTTGGGAGCTGATCTGTCACCGAGCTGAGACTCAAACGCAGGGCTTCGGGCTCCAGGATAGACCTGGCTTTCTCGCTGGGGCGAGGGATGTTGGGAGCAGGAAGGGCTGCGGTGCCACAATGCCACAATCAGCCCCCCAACCCTTTATGGGGTCCAGCTCCAAGGAAAGGCAGTGTCCAGCTGCCTGTGCACAGACCAGGGGCAGCTGACAGAGCCGCCCGTGATTCCAAGAGCATTGCTTGAGTCCTGTCCGCTGGAGCATGAGGAAGAGGGACGGAATGGGTGTAGGGGGAGCTCAGCAAGAAGCGAGAGGAGAAACACCAGCCTGGGGCTCCAGGGGCTCCCGGTCCTGCCCTGACTGCATGTTCAGCTGCAGCTCGGGACGAGTCTCCCTGAGTTTCAGGTTCACCCTGTGTCGAACAAGGGGCTGGAGCAAGTGCATCGCAGTCCCTCCTGGCTCTCTCCCACCTGTGTTCATGCGCACGCAGGTAGACACAGAGCGCTGTGAGCGGCTCCTGAACGTTAACAGGAATCCACTCATGAGGTCGCCCAGCGGTACCTGAATACCTAGGGACAAACAGTGCTGATGTTCAATCGAGGGCAGCACAGGCTCCCAGCGTAAAGCCAAAATATTCCTATGGGCATATCAATCTCTGTGCACCAAGAGGACTGGAGATTTAAGCTTGTTCTCAGCGATCTGGGCTTACTGGATGTGGCAAAGCCCCATGCCTCTGCGCCAGCCATTAGCAAGCTAACGGAGCATTGGACATTAGCTAACTCAAATGTCTAAGGCCACATGAAGCCATAGTGCAAACCAAGTGCACAGGCTTAGTGAATGGCTGCACTTACCAAATTCCCTAGTGATGGCTGAATTTGTGCCTACAACACAGGCTGAGAGATACCACGTCACCTGAAACTCACCCTTCCTCCGTGCAGCACAAGGCCTGGAGCTGAGAGCTCATGAACGGCGGTAGCTTGCTGGCAGAGATGATTTTATGAGGTCTGGCAGGTGCAAGCGCCTGTCCTGCCCACCTCTGCCTGGTGCCACCATGGAATGAAGCACTCGCTTCGACTTTACGGCGGCATCCGCCCTCCTAATCCCACCGTGAGTCCAGGCCAGGGTTGAGGGTGGCAACCAGGAAGGAGAACCAGTTTACCTAAGACACAGAGAGGTGCAGCCAGTCGTCCCCACCCACACGGGAAAGCAGCTGCAGGGACGGCAGCCAGCCCTGGAATGCGCGAGCTCGGGCCTCTGCTTCTACACACGTGTTTGTATTTCCTCCAATGTTTGTTTAATGGTAGAAACATTTCAGCAGAAACCGGAGAGCTGGCTTCTCGGAAGCTCACCTGTTGCTTTGGAATGCATTTATTTGCACCTGGGGCCCCGCCATCGCCACAGCAAACTGTTCCCTTCCTGTGGCCAGAAGGCTGATGCGCCCACGTCACGGTCTCCATGGCAACGGACTGTGATCTTACAAACAGCAGGTTGTGCCTCCAGGTACATAGCAAGCACCGGAGCAGGTACAATGGGCCCGAACTAACTTCCTGTTTCCAGGCAAACTCTACAAGAATTCAAAGGTCCCACCTGTCCTTATGCCCCAGGATGCACTGTGCTTGGGAGCACAAAATACGACACAAACCGTGGCTTTGGTTTGTATTCCTCTCGGGGCAGCAAGAGCGTTTCTGCTTTCCTTACTGCCCACCTTCCGCCCTTCCTTCTGCCCTAACTGACTCACAGAATAAAGACAAAGAGGGCACTCCAGCTCCCCTTGGCATGGCTGTGACTGCGCGTGGAGTCGAGGTATTTAATCTTTAGGATGATTTTTTTAAATGTTATCTGTTTTCTTTCTTTTTCTTTCAGTTTTACTTGCTTACTGATTTTTATTTGAAAAAGGAGAGTGGCAGAGGTCTTCCATCTGCTGGTTCACTCCCCAAATGCCACAACAGCCAGCGTTGGGCCAGGCCGAAGCCAGGAGCTTCACCCTGGGTCTCCCACGTGGGTGGCGGGAGCCCAAGTCCTCGGGCTATCCTCTAGAGCCTCCCAGGGCCTGCATTAGCAGAAGCTGGATTGGAAGCAGGGAGTAGTCAGGACTTGAACCATGCGCTCTGATATGAGAAGCAGGCGTCCCAAGAGGTGGCTCAGCCCACAGCACCACAAGGCCTGCCCAAAGCCTAAGAATTTAAGTGTGGATTCTGGTCCTGGTGGTGATGAACCACTGTGGGTCTGCATGGGCATTGTCCTCTAAGAAAAAAAAGAAAGAAAAATAAAAACTGGAATGATGGAAACACGCCTCCACCTCTCAACACGGCAGCTCACTGTGAAGCATAGGGGCGGGGCCTCCTCCTATTTTGGCTCCTGTAGCCCTGACCACCTCACCATCGGTTTCCTGTGACAGACAGCCTGCCCTTTGATCAGGCCCTTGGACAATCAACTCCCATCTACTCTTTGTATGTCCCGTGTCACTCACCTTGCAGCCACTTCCTGCAACAGGACCTTCTTCCAGGGCCCCAGAAGCAAAGGAGAGGTGCTGAAAGGAAGTGGATATGAGGTGGTACCAATCCAAGCACTCCCCTCGTCCCCTAAAACCACTCCCCTCTAACCTCTTCTTCTTCTTTTTTTTGACAGGCAGGGTGAGAGAGACAGATAGAAAGTTCTTCCTTCGGTTGGTTCACCCCCCAAATGGCCGCTACGGCCGGCACGCTGCACCGATCCAAAGCCAGGAGCCAGGTATTTCCTCCTGGTCTCCCATGCGGGTGCAGGGCCCAAGGACCTGGGCCATCCTCCACTGCCTTCCCGGGTCACAGCAGAGAGCTGGACTGGAAGAGGAGCAACCAGGACAGAATCCGGCGCCCCAACTGGGACTAAAACCCGGGGTGCCAGTGCCTCAGACAGAGGATTAGCATAGTGAGCCATGGTGCCATCCTCCCCTCTGACTTCTAAGTCCTGCTTCCAGGACCTGGCTTCAGCTCTCTGGGCAATTGTAGCCAGGCTTCTGGGCTTGCAACCCTGAGGCCTTCAAGCAACTGAGCTACAACATTGAGGTACCATGGCTCAAACACAAGTCTAACCATGAACCCAGAGCTTACCCTACCCCCATCCTTTAGTTCTAGACCATAAAACATCGGTCCCTGAACCATCCGTATTTCTTACAGAACACACTCTTACCCATAAAGAATAACAATAATATTCATGTTTTTTGGAGAAGGTACAGATGATGAGCATTTTACAGTGTTTTAGAGAAACGGGGATTCCATAGAGGCATCCACTGTCCCCACCAGCCCTGCGTCTCCAAGTCTTTCGCGTTCTGCCAGACCACAGGCAGTGGCCACTTCCTCCATGAAGCTTCCTGGTGTCAGGAGCTCTTTTCCTTCTGCAGCCCACAGCACCTGACCCCAGCCTCTCTCCAGTATGCAGAGAGAGAGAGAGAGAGAGAGAGAGAGAGAGAGAGAAAGGTGTCTTCCATCCACTGGTTCACTCCCCAATTGGTCGCAAAAGCTGAAGCTGGGCTAATCAGGTGCCAGGAGCTTCTTCCAGGTCTCCCACATGGGTGCAGGGGCCCAAGGACTTGGGCCATCTTCTACTGCTTTCCCAGGCCATAGCAGAGAGCTGGACTGGAAGTGGAGCAGCCAGGACTCAAACCAACACCTTTTGGGATGCCGGCACTGAAGGCGGCAGCTTTACCCTCTATGCCACAATGGTGTCCCCGTCCTTTCCCGTCCTAAAAGGCTCCTATCCCTTCCTGCCACCTGAGAAGTTGCTATTTGATGCCCAACTGATGACGTATGTGTTGTGAGTTTTCCCTCCCGTTCTTCCCGATCCTGGGTGGACACGGAACTTATCGCTACCCAGCCTGTTCACTGTGGGCAGTGACCTCCCCTAAAGATGGATCTACTTTTTATTCAATAAAGACAGAGGTCTCTTGGTTAGGTCCTTGCTTAGGGTTCTAGGATCCATCCTGGAGCCACAGGCTCAAAATCACCTGATCCTTTCCCCCGCACCAATCAGAACCCAGCCTAACCTAGCACATCACTAGAACCGGCTATTCCTTCTCAGAACCTTACCCACTATCTACTTACAACACTTGGGCTTATATTTGGCTGTAGGCAACAGAAACCCAAAGTATTATTGTCTTAAACAAAACAAGAATTACTGCATCATTTCCTGGAAAAAGTTGGAAGGAGGTAGTTTAGGACGCTAAGGGAGCTTCCTAGGGGGATCAGGATCCATGGTCCTCCCACCCAGCAGGGTATTCTCTCCGCCTCCTGCCTCCTGCCTCCTGCCTCCTGCCTCCTGCCTCCTGCCTCAAAGTGGCTGCAGAGACAAAGCAGCAGTAGAGACAAACATTCTTGTTTCCCCTCGGGACGGTTCCCAGAACCCACACACAGCACTGCTGTGAAATCCCAGTAGCCACCAAGTAGGCTGACGAATGTCTTCTTTACTCTGTTTAGGTTATCAGTCCTCCAATTTAGGACTCTGCTTCTACAGACGCTGGGGGCAATAGGTCCTGGGGACAACTAGCAGACTTGGCCTCTGTCTCTGCCCTGAGCAATCCATTTTCATCCTTGAGAGGCCAGCTTTCTCACTCTCCATGGTCAAGGTGGGCACAATCTCTGGGTCTATCTCTGATCTTCGTAGACCAGGAGCTTAGACGGGGCTGGGGGCCTCCAAGGTAGAGCAGGGTCAGGTGGTTGTCCCTAACACACAGCAAAAAGCCAAGACAGAGTGACACATGGTGGTCCTGGTCCCTCCTTTTAGGAGATTGAGTAGGGCCTGCGTCGAGGGCAGAGGCTGTCTCTGATACATCAGCAGAGGCACAGAAGGCCTGGCCAACCCCTGGAAGCCGGAGATAAGAAATCAGTGCCCGGGAGCACTGGGTTCCAGGGTGCTCATCCGGCCACAGTGCACGGGCCTACAGCAGGCCTCCCTGGTGCCAACCTACCTCTCAGGACACCACCCTCCCACCAGGGCAAGAACAGCTCCCCCTGGGCAGCCCACGACCCGCCGCATCGCACAGCCACTTCTTGTCCCCTAGGAGGCAGATAGCGGGGGGACTGTGAGAAGCAAACCACGTGGCTGCACCCATTCTTGGGGGGCCCAAGTTTCCAGGCAAACGAGTCCCTGCCTGGGCTGGTGGCAACCTGCAGCCTTTCCTTATCATCCCAGATCTGGCCCGGCCCCTCCAGCTCCGCGGCTGCCTGCTCCCTACGCCTTCTCCTCCCCAGGGCCCCAGGACAGGTATTTGAGCTGGCAGGTCGCCTGCCTCCTCTCCCCAGGTGCCGGGCCCTGTGAACATCCCACGACTGTGGGGGTGACAACTGCAGTGTCGAAACATCTTGTACACGTACAACGGCGGTATCCTGGGGCGGCCTGGGGAGTGCTGGCTGTAGGACTGCCTTGGGCTGGCAGGGTGCCTGGGTTCGAGTCAGGGGTCATTGGACCCATGAGGGGAGAGGGACACCATCCTGCCTGCGGGCCCTTTCTGTGGTACTTGTTCAAACTGGGCATGTGCGACTGCCCTTCACCAAGGTGCTCCGCTTTCCATCCGGGGGACAACCACCTCCCGTGTTTCCCCCGAGCCTGTTATTCTTACCCCCTGTTTTCAGATGGGGCTGCCCAGGCCCGCTGTTGGGAAGGCTGGAATTTCTCACCCTACCCGTGTTCTTCCATAGGTCATAGACCCTCTCTCCAGGGTTGCTGGGGCCACTGCCCAGTCCAGTCCCCGTGCTGGGTATGCAGTGTTGGATATGCCTTTGTTTCTAAAAGCCCAGGGCAAGAGAGCTGATCTTAAGCAGGGTCCCCTGTCCTCGTCCTCCTCCTGTTCCCTTTTACTCTTCTCCTCCTTCTTTATGAAAATAACATCCTTTACAAATGGAACCAGGTCAGGGCTGGCGCTGTGGCACAGTGGGTTAACGGCTTGGCCTGAAGCACTGGCATCCCATTTGGGCGCCGGTTCGAGACCTGGCTGCTCCACTTCTGATCCAGCTCTCTGCTATGGCCTGGGAAAGCAGTGGAGGATGGTCCAAGTCCTTGGGCCCCTGCACCCATGTGGGAGACCCAGAAAAAGCTCCTGGCTCCTGGCTTTGGATCGGCTCAGCTCCAGCCGTTGTGGCCAGTTGGGGAGCGAACCAGTGGATGGAAGACTTTCTCTCTCTCTCTCTCTCTCTCACACACACACACACACACACACACACACACACTCTGCCTCTCCTCTTTCTGTGTAACTCTGACTTTCAAATAAATAAATAAATAAATCTTTAAAAAAAATGAAACCAGGTGACAGGGGGTGGAGGGCACGGTGGAGGGGGCGGGGCACATTGTAGCATAATAGGTTAAACTGCCTCTGGCGATGTCGGCATTCCATATGAGCCCCAGTGTGAATCCCAGCTGCTCCACTGCCAATCCAGCTTCCTGCTAATGCGCCTGGGAAAGCAGCAGAAGATGGCCCAAGTGCCTGGGCTCCTGCCACCCATGTAGGAGACCTGGACAGAGTTCTGGGCTCCTGGCTTTTCCTGGACCAGCCCCAGCTGTTACAGCCATTTGGGGAGTGAACTGGCAAGTGGAACATCTGTGTGTGTGTGTGTGTGTGTGTGTGTGTGTGTGTGTATGTGTGGTGTATCTCCCACTCTTTCTGGACCTCTGCCTTTCAAATAAATGAATAAGTCTTTAAAAAGAATAAAATCTGGGCAGGCCTTTGGTTCAGGCATTAAGAGGCCAGTTTGGGACACCCACAGCCCATAATAGAGTGTCTGGGATCACCTCTCTCTCCCTCCCACTCCCTCCCCCTCCCCCTCCCCCTCTCTCTCTCCTGCCTTTCAAATACATAAAAATTTTGAAAACGAAATCTTCACCATATACCTACAGTCTTCTCTCATCCCCTCCCTAAGTCCTGCATCCCACTTCTCTCCCCCTAAAAAAAAATCCCATTGCCAATTTGGATGCATCTTCCTGGCCCCAGTCCCCACAGTCACCCACAAGGGTGCATAAGGGGCCTGTTTCCCCTACAAAGCCATGGGCCTGGGGAGGAAGAAATGGGTTTGAGGGTGTCCTCCTTGCACCAAATACAGTTTTTTGCTTTACACTTTGCTCCTCAAAGAATCCTCCAAGAACAGGCTCACGCAATCCTTACTCACTGTACTTCACCGAGTTCTGTCTTTCGTCATTCTCTGTGCACATCCCAACCCAGGACGGTCCAGGAAGAGGTGCCCAGGGAAGAGAACAAGTAGGCATTAGCTCAATGGCTGGGGAAGGGTATGGCAGAGAACCACGAAGTATGGCACCCATGCCCAGGGGCCAGGCATCCCGGGGATGATCCTGTTCAGCTCTGGAGAGCCCCGGCTGGCAAAGGACTGTGGGACCCTTTTTGTAGACAGGCAGAGTCAGACAGAGAGAAGGAAATTGGCTTGAGGACATTCAGACTCTTGGAGTGTGGAACGCCTTAGTCTGTCTTTTGATTTTAGGAAATTGCAGTATAATAGAAAGACTGTGAATGGAGACTGTTAGGATGGCTGGGTTCTGTCATTCTTGTACCTTAATTAAGAACTTTAATTAAGAACTCTATGTCACAGGGCTGGCATTGTGGCATTGAGGATTAAGCCACCGCTTGCGATGCCAGCATCCCATATCAGAGCACCAGTTCATGTCCCAACTACTCTGCTAATGTGTCTGAGAAAGCAGCAGATGATGGCTCAAGTGCCTGGGCCCCCGCCACCCACATGGGAGACCCAGATGGGGTTTCTGGCTTCTGGCTTTGGCTTGGCCCAGCCCTGGTTGTTGCGATTATTTGTGGATTGAACCAGCAGACAGAAGATCTCTCGCTCTCTCTCTCTCTCTCTCTCTGTGTTGCTCTACTTTTAAAATAAGTCTTAATAATGAAAAATAACTCTGTACATGTTGTGTTGGCTTCGTATGAAAGAGAAATGACGAGTGAGATTTCCAAGTTTAAGACATTCATGTTTTGAAAGGAAAGGGCCAGGCGTTAGGTCAGCAACACGCAATGGAGGAGGCCTGGCTTCCAAATCTTGGTGCCTCTCTTACTTGGGGCACTTGGGGCAGGTTTTTATTTTGCTTATTTATTTATTTCTAACCTCTCCAGGTCTTGGTCCCTTCCCTATCTGCCTGAAAGCAATAAACTGATCATTCGGAGAGATTCTGAGAACTGAATCAGATAACCCTTACCAGAGGAGCGAGTGGGGTGCCTGGCACATGACGGGTATCTGGGAACCTAGGTTTCATAACCAGTTCCATTTTTCTTTGAGAGAGGCATTGTCTTCCTCCAATTAGTTTAATCCAGTGTACTTCATGCATTTTTTTTTAAATATGGAATTCCTTCTACACTTGCGAGTCTGTGCATTGTCAAAACCCCCCATGCTAGTGACAGGCCGGAAGGTCTTAACATAACAGTTGCAACAATGGTTCATTGAGAGAGCTCTGCGGATGGAATGAACGGCTGAGCAGTTTCCAGATAATCCTGCCCTCGATCAGGGACGCCCGGTCAGACGGACGGGGACAGCTGTCTCAGGGCCCTCCCCTTCTCGTCCTCTGTGGCCTGCCTGTTCCAGGGACTCTTTAATTTTTATAAATATAATATTGACTCACTCTTGACTTCAGACTGAGTGCGGTAGCTCAAAGATTCTCTCTTGGAAGGAAAAGAGGACGGTTGTATCTCCCAGTGAAAGGCTAGTTTGTCCTGGAAGTGAGACCCAGACACTATCCTCGCAGCTTCACCAGCCGCGGTCTTTGAAAACGCCAGCAGGGCGGCCCTGTCTAGGGCCTCGTTTGTTTTACCATGTCTCCACGAAGGGCCCATGGCACGTAGGAGTCCTCCCAGCATGAAGCTTGGCGAGGGTCTGAAAGTGGTTCAAGGTCACACAGTGGAGCCATGGTCAAACCTGAACCACAGCCAAGTCTCCGGATTCCCACAAGGACCAGCCTCAGGTGCGTCTAAGGAAATGACAGAGTGCACCTTCCAGCCAGTGGGCAACCCCAGCTTCTCAGGAGATAGCTTGTGCCCTGACCCTGGTACAATGCAAGGAATGTTAGAGGACCACCCTCCTCCCTCTCTCTGGCTTCGGGAAGAAGAATTTCTCCCACTCAGATGCCTGAACTGAATCATTCCTTGGAGGGCTCCCAATCAGAGGTCCAAAGATGATCTAGGGCTAGTTGCATCAAACCCACTGAGTCAGCACGCCTGGGGCCCCGAACCCAGGGCTTCACCCTTGTTAAAAAGCTCCCCAGGTGGTGCACAGCCAGGGGTTTGAACCATTGCTTTCATACGAGCCTTGCCATCCCTGCTGTCCTAATTTGAAGAGGAACGCCTAGGAGGGACAACCCATAGAAAATTAATGGACGATTTCCCTGGTCCTGAGAAACAACCTTCAGTAAAAGGGTCCCCTGATCAAATGCACTTAGCAATGCCTAATCACATTTTTGCTTCTCCAAGATCCAAAGTTCACATCAGCATGGGAAAAGTACATAGAAATCTCAATAAGACCTGATTAGCACAACATTTCCCAAATGTATTTGATCTAGAAACTTCCTCCATTCCTGTACCCTAGTAGCTATTACTATCCCATAGGACATAGGAGGGAACTTCAAAATGTTCAATGGAAAGAGCTGATTTTGTTTTAGTTTTTTTAAAGATTTATTTGTTTGAAAGACAGAGTTACAGAGAGAGGTAGAGACAGAGAGAGATCTCCCATCCACTGGTTCACTCCCAAGGTGGCTGCAATGGCCAGAGCTGCGCCGATCTGAAGCCAGGAGCCTCCTCCAGGTCTCCCATGTGGGTGCAGGGGCCTAAGGACCTGGGCCATCCTCCACTGCTTTCCCAGGCCACAGCAGAGAGCTGGATCAGAGGAACAGCCGGGACTAGAACTGGCACCTGTATGGGATGCTGGCGCCTCAGGCCAGGGCTTTAACCCCCAGGCTTCTGGCTTTGGCCTGGCCCTGCTCCACTTCCAGTCCTTGTGACCATTTGGGGAGTGAACCAGCGGATGGAAGACTTCTCTCTCTCTCTGCCTCTGCTTCTTTGTAACTCTTTTTCAAAATTTTTTAAAAAAATAAACTTTCCTCTTAGCAATGCTCATCTCTGGTGAATGGCCTACCCACACAGTGAGCAGCAAGGGCCTGATTATGTGCCCGGTAACGAGTTTTGATGGATCACAATTGTTGCTTTATTAGAATACTAGTAGTACACATTTGTCAGTAGCTTCAGAGCTCACAAAGTCCTCCACATGCTGATGCAACATAACCCAGGGAAGTATTGAAGTGGCATACTGATAGCCTCATTTTATTGCAAGAATGCTGACACCAGGCCTTTTAGACAACTCATTTGAGAAGTGGAAAAGACCCAGTCAGAAACGATGCAGCTCAGTGGTTCCTAAGCTTGACTCCACAACAGAAAGAGTGCCAGTGTGGGCATTTGGTCTAGTTGTTTAGACACCACTGAGCATGCCTGCAAGCCATATCAGGGTGCCAGGGTTCAAGTCCCAGGTTCACTGTCAATTCTAGTATCCTGCTAAGAGGAACCCTGGTAGACAGCATGGGGTGGCTCAAATGACTGCTACTCATGTAGGAGCCCCAGACTGTGTTCCCAGCTCTTAGTTCAGCCTGCCCGGGGCCTGGTCCTCGTGGGCACCTGGAGAATGAAGCAGCAGATAGGAGGGCTCTCTCTCTCTCTCTCTCTCTCTCTCTCTCTCTCTCTTCTTCTGTCTGCCTCTCTGTCTTTCAAATGAGGAAAGATAAGTAAATAAAAATGGACGAAAGAAATGCTTAGTGCCCATGTTAAAATCATGGATATCTAGAAACTCTGCCTCCCCACATCTTGGGCAGGCCACGTTTGGTTTTGGTTAACTGGGGTTTTCTGTACCACCTGTTGATGTTCTTGGCTCTTGTGCTCTGCTCCAGCTACGCAACCTGAGACCCAGAGAAGTAAACGGAAGGATCCCGAGTCTTGGAACGAGAATTCAAACATGAATTTCTTGCATTGCAGGAGCCCCTGGATCCTCGAGGCCGCACCCTGCGCAAGGGCAGTCAGGGGCGACAAGGGCAGCTTGGGGAGGTCCATGGAAGTATTCACCTGGCCTGTCTGGAGCCAGAGGGAAAGGCCCTGGAGAGTCAGCTAATCTTTACCAAGTGTGTAGGAGCCGTGCTGGGCCAGGATTCTCAGGACAACGCCGGGAGGCAGAGATCACAATGATTTTTCGAGGAGCAGGTTTGGTGGGTAGGGCATAGGAGGTGGAGTGCCTGGGTTTGCCTCCCAGCTCTGGCTCCTGACTCTAGCTTTCTGCTAACGCACACCCTGGGAGGCAGCAGAGGATGGCTCCAGTACTTGGGTTCCTGCCACCCATATGGGAGACCTGGATTGCATTTCTGGCTACAGACCTTGGCCCAGCCCCAGCCACTGCAGGCATCTAGGGAGTGGACCAGCAGATGGAAGCTCTCTCTGGATCGGTCTCTCCCTCTCCCTGTCTCTCTGCCTTGTATGTTATATATATATGTGTATATATATATATATATATATATATATATAATTGTTTCCCTAAGTGAAGAAAGATTTTTCACATGCAGTGTTGATTTGTCCTTTGAATGGGGTTGGGTCTCTCACAAGTTGCCTCCCGCTTATACTCTGCGGGAGTCCTTTCTAGAATCATCTAGCCTGCCTCTTGCCTCCTCCTTGGGCCTCAGCCCCCTTCCGCAGAAGCAGCCCCAGTGCTCCGTGGAAGAGGCGCTTGTGGTTGAGCCCCGCTCACGACTGCACGCAGCCTTCTCCATAGGTGAAATGTTTGTCCTGCAAGTAGTCCCAGCTCTGCCACTGACTTGCCGGCTGCCCTCAGGCCAGACGCTTCATCACCGTGTGCTTCCATTTCTTCCTGGGTCATCGGGCACTTCCAGACTGGATCAGTGTTTCCCAAGACATGTTCCAGAACACAGTTCTGCAGGAGGTTAAATGCATAAAAAAGCCCTCTGTGGTTAAGTATGCCTCAGGAACTGTCAGTTAACGGGCTGACTGGTGCAGCGCGTCTTGGAGTTTTAATGTGCACTGTGCAGCTCCTCGGCGCTGACACAGAACCCTTTGTAAAGATACTCATGAGCTGGATGTCCTACAAAGCTCCCTTGGCCACAGGCTGGGCAGGAGGAGCTCCAAGGATCCTACTAAGACAAACAGATGCAGCTGGCGCCACGGCTCACTGGGCTAATCCTCCGCCTGCGGCACTGACACCCCGGGTTCTAGTCCCGGTTGGGGTGCCGGTTCTGTCCCGGTTGCTCCTCTTCCAGGCCAGCTCTCTGCTATGGCCCTGGAGTGCAGTAGAGGATGGCCCAAGTCCTTGGGCCCTGCACCCCATGGGAGACCAGGAGGAAGCACCTGGCTCCTGGCTTTGGATCAGCGCAGTGCGCCGGCTGCAGCGGCCATTGGAGGGTGAACCAACAGCACAGGAAGACCTTTCTCTCTGTCTCTCTCTCTCACTGCCTAGCTCTGCCTGTCAAAAAAAAAGACAAACAGATGCAAACAGGGGCTACATGCTTGGGTTGCAAGCTCTTGTGCTTACAGGCTGGGTGGCAGTAGTAAGCAGGCCATTCCACCGTTAGCCCCAGTTTCCTCAAATATACTTTGCAGGCTTGGGGGAGGGGGTCATACACAAATGCGAATCACATGCCTTGAATGAAATAAAAGCTCAGAGGTGGGCAGGTGGCTTAGCAGGTAGACACCAATTAGGGCACTTGCATCCCAAGGTAGAGTGCCTGGATCGGATCCTTGGCTTCGCTTCCGGACTCCAACTTCCTGTTGATGTGAACCTTGGGAGGCAGCAGTGACGGCTCAAGGGACTGGGTTCCTGCTACCCATACAGGAGACCTGGACTGAGTTCCTGTTTATTGGTTTTGGCCTGGCCCTGCCCTGGCCACTGCGGACATTTAGGGAGTAAGCCAGTGGCTGGGAGCCCTCTGCCTCCCTAACACATATGTAAAAATTGTAAAAGAACAAGATGCTGAAATCCCATCAGAATATGGCCGTCTCCTTATCTGGCTTTCAACCCATTTAGCAACAGCTCCACTACATCCTTTGGAAATCATTGTATGCATCAGCCTTTAAAGGACACAGCTTTTAAGAGCGTTCTGACCATGGCCTTGACCACTGACTCAATGTGCCCCGGGCCTTGGAGCTCCCTGTCTTTCACCTACAGAGTTACAACCAGACCTGGTGTTGGACACAGCCTCCCGGGTGATTGAACTTTGAGCCGGAGGGTCTGTGCACGAAGGCGCGCTTAGAGCTCTTCTCAGCGAGGTGGCACCGTGGGAAACTTGCCGGGAAGGCCCTGGTCGGCTGATGAATGGTTTCAGGCAGAGAGCAGAGCGCATTGTTGCCAGCACACGGCAGCGGCCACTCACGCCTCAGGAATGTTATCACCTTTTCCTGCTTCAAGTCAGGTGTTTGTCTAGGCCGAGCGAGGGCCAGGCATACCTGAACTGAACACAGCCAGTCTTTTCCCAGAGCCGAGCCTGTCTGTTTTGACCTGGTCTGGAACTGGGGGTCATCGGAGATAAAGTCTGGGATTCATGATGCTGGCCGGGCTGGATTTCCTGTGCCTTTTGCAGCCCATCAAGAGCCAGAGAAGTTGGTTCTTCAACAGGTGCATCCGCATGAGCTGTGCAGCGCCGACAGCTCAGTCACTTCAGATGGTAAGCCTGTGCTGGATCTTTGCTTGGACTCAATGACTTCCACACTTTTCATCATAAAGCGGTGAGCAACTCCAGGTGTTGAAACCCTTCCACGTGTTAAATCCTTTCCTCCTCACTCGGCCATGAGGTAGGTTCTATCATCGTTCTATTTTGTAGACGTCCAGAGAGGTCTTGCTTCCAAGTCCACCACTGTGCTGTAGTGGTAACAGAAGTGAACCCAGAAATCGGGCTCTTTGACCTGTGACCCCACCCACCGTACAGATCCCTTCACATTCAACAAGGCTCTCCCTCTGGGAGCGCAGCGTGCTACTGTGCACAGCAGCGACATTCCAGCCAGCCTCTCACGGAGCAGGGCGCGATGACTCTGCACACAGGGTGGCCCGGGAAACCAGAACTTGGGCATGCATGTGTGTTCTGCTCAGCTCAATGTGCTTCCCCGGCTTTCCTCTCCTGTGGGCCCTGTGCTCCTGCCATACCTGAGATTTCACTCACACTTGGCCTACTTAGCAGGTGCACAGGGGTTTAACCTTTACTTTTTTTTTTTTAAAGATTTATTTATTTTATTTGAAAGGCAAAGTCACAGAGAGGCAGAGAGAGAGAGAGAGAGAGAGAGAGAGAGAGAGGCCTTCCATCCACTGGTTCACTCCCCAGATGGCTGCAATGGCTGGAGCTACACCGATCTGAAGCCAGGAGCCAGGAGCTTCCTCTGGGTCTCCCACGTGGGTGCAGGGGCCCAAGCACTTGGGCCATCTCCACTGCTTTCCCAGGCCACAGCAGAGAGCTGGATTGGAAGTGGAGCAGCCAGGGTGCTAACTGGTGCGCATATGGGATGCCTGCACTGCAGGTAGCAGCCCCATCAACTAGGACACAGCACTGGCCCCAACCTTTACTTCCATTCTCCTGGTATCCTTTCTCACCCTAGCAGATTCAAAGAGGGAAGAATACAAAGAAATAACTTGGACATGTGAAAAGGCCGGTGCCTGGGACATGGCCATTAACGTCTTCAGTCTGCAATCATTTTACAAGCACCTCCTGGCACTGCAAGGCCAGGCCAAGGGACATTACACCAAGGTCATTCCCTTTAGCAGCTCCCAGACTACTAAGAGAGAAAAGATGTATGCAGTTATTGAAATAGAAAAGACAGAGGAGTTAAGTGCCCCATGAGAGGCAAGACCGCACTATAGGACGTGAGAGAAAAACATCTGGCTGGCATAATCCCAGAAGGCTTCCTGGAAGAGTTAGAATAAGAACTTTTGCCGCTACCAAGCAGCTGTTTTAAGCTCCAGAGCCAGTCCCTGAGCCCTGCTGGAAGTCCTTGCAGGATCCATCTCAAAGTTCTGTCTCCTGCATGAGAAAAAAAAAAAAAAACACCCTTAGGCTGTGCCAGCCCAGGACTCTGCCAGCCAGGGTCCCCAGCCACTTAATTCTAAGAGAACTGTCCGATTTTCCTGAATGAGCTTTGGCCTCCAAGTGCTGGGGCCTGGGGCTGGGTGGGGCGGAGCTCTGCAAGCTGATCCCCTGATACGCTGCCTGCTGCCTCTCTGGGTTGCCAGGCCCAGCCCCTAGCAGACAGCCTAGAAGCGCAGCACGGGAGAAAGCACCCCGTCTGGAGACAGGGCCATAATGAAGTCAATGAAGCATAGCCGAGTGCAGATAAAGGCGCTTTCTTGGGTCTCACTGCCCTGGGATGACTCGTCCACTCTTTCTCCTCCCCTTCCCCCCGCTCCCCCTGCTGGCTCTAAAGGCTCCAGACAGATGTGTGCTCAGGTTCATGGGCGATTAGCTTAGGAGGCGACCAGAGGCCCAAGGCCTGGCTGCATTTGCCTTCCGGCAGCCCTGTGGAAGGCGCAGAGGTAGGTGTGCACGCTGCCCATAGCGAGCGTGTGTGAGCCGGTTTCCCACGGCTGATGGTCAGTTTTTCCCATTCCCCCAGGTCTTCATTCCATAGAGATTTCTTGAATACCAGCGCAGTACAGAGGCTGGACAAAATTCGGTTGCTGGCGGGCCGCAGCTTAGTCACAGGGGTTAATCTCCTTACAAACTGTCACACGGCGGGGGAAGGGGAAAGGCACCATGCGCTTTCAGACCCACTTCTGCGCATGTGTGGGCCTGGCGCGCCTGTGCCTGCGAGTTCCCATCTGTGAACGGATCTTTCAGAGCGTGCATGCCACACATAGTTGCTGCCATCGCGGATGTCTTTATTCATTTTGTTCTTCATTCCTTTGGACAGTAGTATTTCATGCTTCTGACTTTGCTCCCGTGGGGAGGGTGGAGTTTCGGATGGGGAAGAAGTCAGAGAGGGGGCCCCAAATGGAGGACACGCCCCTGGATAGCTGCTGGCTGGCTGCTGTCTCCCTCCCCCGCCCTGAGCCCTGCCAGGCAGTGCTTGAGGCCCCTTGTACAGAGGAAGGAAAAACAGGGCCCCCGAGGGGTCAGGTGACAGCATCAGGGTCCCACAGCTGGCACTCACACCCCAACAGATGTCCACATGGGGCCGGCAGGTGGACAGCAGGCTGAGGGGAAATAGGGAGGAGCCTAAGACATCCCCACTTCCCTCCCCCGCACGGGAAGTCTGTTAGGCCCCATCCAACAGTGTAGAGGCCCCACTATTGGCCATGGGCAGCCAGTCAAGGCTCAAGGTCTTTGCTATGGAGAAAGGAAGGAAGTTACCTGGGGCTGAAGAAGAAAAGACCAAGATGACAGGACAAAGGCGTCCCTGGAAAGGGATCTGTAGAAGCCCGTTGGGTTGGGAAAGGAGGGAGGCAACTGGAAGGAGTATGGGTTGGTGGTGGCAATGGAAGCTGGGGTCCTGGGCACCGAACGTCACATCTTTGTAACCAAGGAACAAGGCAGGAAGCAAGCATTTGGGGCAACTTTCAAAAGGAACAACCCAGGGCACCTAGGCCAAGGGAGAGATCAGGGACACCACCGGATGCAAAGCAACAGGGGTGACACAGGAAATGCCCCCTCTCCCCACCGCCGCCCGGCCTTGGCCCCAGCCACCTCGAGGTCACCCCAGTGCATGTCCCAAGACCGTGAACAGACAAGGCTCCCAATTACTCATTAGCCAGCCTGGGCGCTGGCCCCCATGTCCCTGTCCTTGGCCACAAAGAGATGAAAGCAGAGCCGCCAGTACAGGGAGAGGCAGGCCCGATAGCTCAGTAGCTATCTCAGGCGCTGGCATTATCAAAGCCGGGTGCAGCCACGTCGGAGGACGGAGGCTGGGCTTTCCAACGCTCCTGGGCCCTTTGTGTCTCCTCCTCCCCTCCTCTACCCCTCACCCAAACAAACAGAAGGAAAAAACAATCACCATTAGTGGAAGGCGACTTTAACAGATGGCTCCCAAGGTGAAGAGGGCTGGAGCCAGCTTCCACAAGGACATGCTGCTGAGAGCCCTGGGATCCTTCTCAATGGCGCTGCACCCACCCCGCGGCCGAGGAGAAGGCCCCTCCATTGCGGCCGAGCAAGCACGAGGCCTTGGTCCTGCCCCAATGCCTGCCCCTCCTGCCTCATCCCAGGAGCCATAGGCGGGTACCCATGCGGGCAGGCCCACCCTTGCTGCCCCAGGCCTCTCCCCCCAGGCCTCCCTGAGCTTGGAATGGTCTAGAAAGCAGTAGGGTCTTCCCTCAACACTGCCTGAGAGAATCCCCTTGGACACCATGGTCCCCACTCCCTTATCCTGAGCCTGGCCCAGGAGCCAACCACATCACTGGCTGCTATCTGCACTCTGGGTCTTTGTCCATTGCCCATACATTCAGCTTGGAGGTTTTTCTTCTGCCCAGAGAGGCTGCAGTAGAGAGAGGGAAAGGGCTGGTGTTCAGGGCCTTCCAAGCCTCCGATTTGGATTGTCAGGCTCTTTCTGCGCCGGTCACTACCACCGCCCAGGACAAGTCAGCGAAGGCAGCAGCCAAGATGGCAGCAGGAAATCTCCATCCCTTCCATCTCCTCAGCTTCCAGGTAGCACTTAAAGAGTTTATCATGCGGGGCCGGCGCTGTGGCACAGTGGGTAAAGCCATCTCCTGCGGTGCTGGCATCCCATATGGGGTCCGGTTCGAGTCCAGGCTGCTCCACTTCCGATCTAGCTCTCTGCTGTGGCTTGGGAAAGCAGTGGAAGATGGCCCAAGTCCTTGGGCCCCTGCATGGGAAGACCCAGAGGAAGCTCCCGGCTCCTGGCTTTGGACTGTCAAAGTTCCGGCCGTTGCGGCCAACTGGGGAGTGAACCAGTGGATGGAAGACCTCTCTCTGTGTAACTCTGACTTTCAAATAAATAAATAAATCTTTTTTTTTTTTTTTACAGGCAGAGTGGACAGTGAGAGAGAGAGACAGAGAGAAAGGTCTTCCGTTGCCGTTGGTTCACCCTCCAATGGCCGTCGCGGACGTCGCGCTGCGACCGACACACCACGCTCATCTGATGGCAGGAGCCAGGTGCTTCTCCTGGTCTCCCATGGGGTGCAGGGCCCAAGCACCTGGGCCATCCTCCACTGCACTCCCTGGCCACAGCAGAGAGCTGGCCTGGAAGAGGGGCAACTGGGACAGAATCCGGAGCCCCGACCAGGACTAGAACCCGGTGTGCCGGCGCCGCAAGGCGGAGGATTAGCCTGTTGAGCCACGGCGCCGGCCCAATAAATCTTTTTTTTTAAAGGAGTTTATTGTGATGTGCTGGCTGTGGAACAAATACATGGGGTAGACACAAAGACCCCAGATCTTCAGAAGGTCCTCAGCGTGAGAGAGAGTGGCAGGAATGAGCAATCCTTGGAGCGGCGAGCCAACAGCAACTCTGCGCTGTGTTCCATGCAGCAAGCAGGCAGGGCATCACAGAGGAGGACGCTGACGCTCCAAGAGCGGAAGGCGGGGCCATGGGCTGGGAGTCCCACACGATCAGGTGGGGAGCACGTACAGCAAACGAATCCCCCAGTGCCCATGATTACAGCAGGGTGAAGCACACTTGATTCAGGACCCACTGCAGTCTGCAGCGAAGGGAGAGGCATCAGGCTGCGCTCCAGCTCAGCAGGCTATTGAGAGGAATGGGTGTCCAGGATGCAGCGGGGAGGTCAGTGGGTGGAGAACAACTAAGAGGACAGAAACCCAGGGGTGCCGAGGCCCCTGGCTCAGTCCACCCAGCGGGATTCCTGCTGAAGGCAGGCCAGGGTGGTCAGTGCTCTCCCGTGGGGCGGCGGAGGCTGAGGAAGGTGACCAGGCACCAAGGGTGAACAGACGTCAGGGGCGAGGGCTGCTGGCTAACGTGACTTCAGCAGGGCTCTTGCTGAAAGTACAGAGTTGAGGAAAGGCACAAATGGCCCTAGGAGCAGGTTCAGGAGCCTGACGAACGTTTCAGGCACAGAGCCTTTCATCAGAAGAAGACGAACTTGGCCCTCTTACCATGCAGAAGTTCATCTCCGTGCCCACCGTCCTAACTGCCTTTCCTCTTAGCTGCCCCCACTGGCTTTGCCTGCTTGCCTTCCCCTTTCGGAAGGCAAGATCCCGCACCCGCACCCCAGGGTGATTCACTACTTCCCCAGTGCGTTTCAGGACTTCTGTTCCTAGTCTTTCTTACAGACTCCTGCCCTGTCCTTTGCAGAATATACCTGGAACAGGTGTCTTTCCGGGAGCCAGTAGCTCCCTGTGCCCAGACACGAGCCCTCCCTCTCTGAATTCTCACAACATTTTTAAATTTCGTGTTCTCAGGTCCTAGGATTTGGCCTCATCTAGCAGCCTGGTGCTGGGGAAAGCCTCTGTGACCTTTTGCCCTTTAATTTGAGCCTTTTCCTCCCTCCCATCCGTAAAATGGGCAAAAAGTTAGACCCTTGCTGTGAAAGTCAGTAGTAGTAGGGACCGGCGTTGGATGCTTGCGATGCTGGCATCCCACATAGGAGTGCCAGTCTGAATCCTGGTTGCTTCGCTTCTGATCCAGCTCCCTGCTAATGTGCCTGAGAAGGCAGCAAAAAATGGCCCAAGCACTTAGGCCCCTGCCACCCATGGGGGAGACCGGGATGGAGTTCCTGCCTCCTTGCTTTATCCTGGCCCTGCCTTGGCCAATGTGGTCCTTTGGGGAGTGAACCAGTGGATGGAAGATCTCTCTCTTTCTCTGTCTCTCCCTCTATGTCACTCTGCCTTTCAAATAAATCAATCTTTAGACAAAGAGGTAATACACATAAAATTTCCCTACACAAACAAGAGATTAACAGGCAGCAATTAATCTTATCATGCATGTATGTATTCCCCACTAAGACAACAATTCCTTGGGACTTGGTGGAGCAAGCTCTGTTCACGTTTGCACCAAGCCGAGTCCCCAGCACAGCACCAGGAATACAGAGGTGCTTCTGGCAGGGCTACTGAACGCTCAGATGAAGGAAACAGCAGCACCCCTGTCTCCTTCCCCACTGCCTGTCAATCAAATCCACTGCCTCCATGAGCTCTTCAGCCCTTTGCAACTGCCTGCCTGTGTTTCCCTATGACAAAAGGCCTAGATACCCACCCTATGCCGTCCTTGCAGGAGTTATTTAGGCTGTTGCCTGCAAGAACTGAGCTGCAGCTGAAAATGAACCTTGAGCACTTCTCAATGGCCAAGGCATCGTAAATCACTCCGGAGCTGGGATGAAACCCTCGGAAGCTGTGCCATGCAAACCGCAATCCCCTAAACCTCTGTACAAAGTGGCGCGGGAGCCCCTGGAGACCTGGCAGGAGCCTCCCTTCTGTAGCTTGGCACTCAGCTGAACCCCAGCAGCCCCGAGGCATATAAAGACTCCATGCCCGGACTCCCATGCCCTGGATGAGGAGGCTGCAGGCAGCGCGAGGCCTTGGTTCCGCTCGCCCACCCGCCCGGAAGCAGAGGGGAAGCGCCACGGCTCCTTGGGTTACCAACAGGGAAATAAAGGGGGGCCGTCTATCGGGGTGGCCTCGTCCCCTCCTCCTGGCCCACATCTGGTGGCGGTGGCGTGGCATACAATCCTGGCCTAGCATTGTCCATCACCCAAGTCAGCTGTGTTCAGAAACGCTCAAGGCCAAGGCCCTGGAGCCTGGGAGGGGAGCACACTGGCTGCAGATGCGAGCTGCAAGGAGCTTTGATGTTCCGAGCAGGATCCGAGGCAGCGTGGGAAGTGAGACTTCTGTTGCCCTGAGCTCCCGGGAGGGGAAGCTTTTCCGTTATCTTATAGGCCTCGCCGTAGCCTAAAGGTGCTGGCTGAAGTCTGCCTTGGCCCGGAGTAAATTAGGCCAGAACCAAAGAATGCATTGGAATCAAAGTGGAAAATTAGACACTGTGCAGGGGAAAACTCTCCAAAATATATACACAAGACGCATCAGAGTGCACCCCATCAGTCCGGCTGGGACAGGAGCCATCAAAATGCAAATGTGGGTTTTGAGAATGCTAATGCTGGAAGTGGAGAACAATACAGAGACAGACTTCTTGGGGCCAGGCAGAGGGCCCCGGGGCAGGATGTGGGAGCCTCCACGGGGGCAGGGATGAAAGGGGGGAAAGGAAGCCATGTGAGAGAGGCTGGAGATGAGAAAACAGCAGGAGCTGATTGAGGCTGCGGGACTGCCGGGGAGAGCCGCCGGACGGCCAGGGGTTGCAAGCGCTGACCACTGACCTGAGGCTGTGTGCCTGGCAGAGGGGAGGGCCAGGCTGGGGGAACGGCTCTGGACTGGCAGTGCAGTCCAGTCCAGTGGAGTGGCAGGCCACACTGGGGTCCCGCCTTGGACCTGAGGCCAACACCTGCACGAACTAGGCAGAAGGCCTCGCGCTGTGGGAGTAGGGGGCCAGAAGCCATGCTCTTGCTTGCCTGTAACTGGCAGGGGAAGGGGAGGGTTCGAAAGCAGAGTGGCGGGCCGGGCCAGGCTTGGGTTCAAGTGGCTGCAGTGAGAGCTACTTCCCTGGGTTAAATTCTGCTCTTACCCCTGGAGTTTTCTCTCTGTGACTCCCTGTCTTTTTAAAAACTTTTGTCAAAGATGTATTTATTTTATTTTAAAGAGAGGGAGAGAGAGAGAGAAAGAGACAGAGAGAGAGATTTTCCATCTGCTGCTTTACTCTCTAAATGGCCACAATGACTGGGGCTGACCCAGGCTGAAGCCAGGAGCCAGGAACTCCATCAGAGTCCCCCTTGTGGATGGCAGGGACTCAAAGTACTGGGGCCATTTTCTGCTGCCTTACCAGGCACACTAGCAGGGAGCTGGATTGGAAGAGGAGCAGTCAGAATTTGATCCGCTGCTCTGACATGGGATGCTGCATAGCAGGTGGCAGCTTAGCTCACTGAGCCACAATACTGGCCCCTCTTTTTTTTAAGTATTATTTTCATTTTGTATTTATTTGAAAGACAGAGAGATGATATGTTTCATTTCTGGCTCACTCCCTAAATGCCTGCAACAATCACAACTGGGCCAGGCAGAAGCTAAGAGCCTGGAACTTCATCTGGGTCTCCCACATGGGTGGCAGGACTGAAGCACTTGACCCATCACCTGCTGTCTCTCAGTGTACTCCCTACCAGGAGCTGCGACTTGAACTCAGGCACTCAGATAGAGGATGCAAGTGTCCGAAGCGACATTTTAACCACCACGCCAAATGCCTGCCCCAGCCTCACTTTTCTGATCTGGAACACGGAGATCCCTGGCTGCCAGGGGGCACTGAAGAAGTTAAAACAGAGCCTGGCACAGGGTTCCACGATTATTTGCCGTTATCTGTGAAGATGGAGAAGCTGAGGCTCAGCGGATGATGGATGCTCTGTTCCAGCTCAAACCGCGTAGCGCTGTGCCAGTCTACTAGGCCACGCCCCCTGCCTCTCCGGGGTGATGTGAGACGCCTTGTATTGGAAACAGACACCAGAGAGGGGGCTGTGGGATACCCTAGAGGCGAGAGAATAGTCAAAGCTACCACGCCAGGAGCCAGTCCCAAGGAGGAAGCCCAGAGCCTGTGAGTGATGGTTATGGGGAGAAAAAATCAATGCCGGGAGTGGTGTTTATTTGAGGGGTTGGAGTGCTTATTTTTGGCTTGGGGGCTGGTTCACTCAGCTTCTCTGAGCTTATGGCAACCCTAGCCCCTAGTTCAAGCCCAGTGAAATCACTGCTGGGCTCCCCTCTAAACTGGAAGTTCCTGGAAGGCAAGGATTTGTGTCCCTCCAGGGTCTGGTGCAGCACGGGCTGAATGAATGGTCATTGAATGAGTTCATTCATTGAGAGCCTCTGGGGCCCGGCCCAGGGCCCAGGGCTGGGAACACACAGATGAATGCGATATGATCCCTGGTCCCTGCCCTGCCCTTGCCGAACTCGTTAGTCTGGTGAATGAATAAAGGAAAGAAAGAGTGAATGGAAACTGTGGGAAGGGCCGGGCCACCCTGCTAATTGCTTTATGAAGGGGGAAGATAGCACGGAGCTACACCCTTCTCACACTCAACTTTCTCTCTTCTAGCAGCAGCTGCCTGGGGCTCAGAGCTCTCAGCAAGTGCTGCCTTTTCTAGGATATGGGACCCAGCACCCCGCTTTCTTCTGCACACACTCTAGGTCTGCAGGATTAAGAGGCATGAGTGGGTACCTAGAGCCATTCACATCTCCCCAAGGGCTCTGTCGGGACCACAGACTGCTGGGGCACAGCAAGCAGAGACTGTGGGAGCTGGGTTTTTCCTGGTGTGATGTTATAACCCCCAGGCAGCACACTGTGCGAGGAGGGAGGTGTCACTTGACTCCTACTGTGCAGGGCCAGTCAGCTAAGCTCCCTGGCTCAGACTGACCCCAATCGCTGCTTTTTCAGACACAGCCCCCTCATAGGTCAGTGGCAAGGTTCAAGGGAAAGGCCGGGTCTTGCGGAGGTGGGTGGGCATCTTTGGGAAATATTGCAAATATTGTCTGTTGTGCAAAGCTCACTGCATGTGGGGTTGGCCTCATAGCAGGTGGTGCATCGCTCTTCAGTGGAAGTGTATGTGTGCATGCGAGCATGAGACAGGGCCTGAAACAGCCCAGGGGCATTTGTAGGCATCAGGACTGTGCCAGGCAGAGCTTCCGTGAAATGGGGCTGTACACGGAGCAGCTTCCTGTGCACACAGAAACGGTCTCCTCCACCAGGTTGGCCTCCAGTCAGAGTCCAGACTGCAGGCTCTGAACCTCTACCGTGAAACCTCCAGAGAGTCCAAGGGACTCTGGGGTGCCCATCCAAGGGACAGTCCAAGACACACTCCAAAGGCTGGCCCATGGATATTCATAAAAACAAAAGGACAATAACAAAACCCAATGGCTGCTTCCCTGACCCCCAGGTTCCTGACTCCCAGCTTCAGCCTGGCCCCACCTCTGCTGTCGCAGGCATTTGGGGAGTGAATCAGTGCATAGGAGTGTGTGCTCACACATGCTTGCGCGCTCGCACTCTCTAATAAATAAGTAAAAGATGGACCAGGGAGGTAAGGAGCTATGAGGCTTGGCCAACTCCCAGCGAGGCAGAGAGAAAGGAGAAATGCAGATACTCTGAGAAGGCTCCCATCCCTGGGACCACATCCACACCCACACGGCCGGCGAGCACCAAGTTGGCAGCGCTGGGAGACGAGGAGGAGCTGGATCTTACAGACATCCCTTGCCCTGAGAGAACATGGGTGGCGCAGGGGTGGTGAGAAAGAACCCATCAGGTTCTCTTCAACTCGACAACTCTCTCTTCACCATCGACACCACAGTCCAGTTCCCCTCAGCTGGCGCCTCCTACCTACTGTGTCTTTTCACTTCTGCTCTGCCCCCTTGCCTCCACCTCACTTAATACATGCCCACACCTCCGCC
This sequence comes from Sylvilagus floridanus, assembly GCA_949820135.1. Lineage (NCBI taxonomy): Eukaryota > Metazoa > Chordata > Mammalia > Lagomorpha > Leporidae > Sylvilagus > Sylvilagus floridanus. Next base: position 30,157,296 of record OX463230.1, read on the forward strand.
AGGCTTGTTTTTAAAATGAAGACTGGGTCACAGAACGCTAACCTTAGCATTGCCTTGCGATCCAGATGGAGACCCCACTGTGGTGTCCGGTATAGGCTCTAGGTCCTCCTCCTCCTCCTCCTCCCTCCTCGCCCCTCCAGCCACACATACTTGTCCTGGCTCCTGCGGTGGACAGGATCCCTCCTGGCGTAGGCCCTTCACATCCTTTAGCACTCGGTTCACTCTCTAATTGGCTGGCTGTGTGGTCGTTCGACAGGTGTTCCGTTGGATTGGCTGATGGTTCTGCCAGTCTCCCTCACTGGACTGCAAGCTTTCGGAGGACAGAAACCGCAGCTAGTTCCGCTGTCTTGTTAGGGCACACTGCTGGAAAGATGCCCACGCACAGCAGATGGCCAAAGCATCCGCTGACTAGGCGAAGGAATGGAATCCGGTCTGCATTTCACAGATTCTTCGTTGCTGGAAAGCACTGGAGCCAGGTGAGGAGCTTGGTCCAAGGATCTCCCTGCCTCACCCCTCCATATCACTGTGACCCAGCCACCCAGCGGTGGTGGTGTGTGTGCGTTGTTTGTGTGTATATGCGTTTGTACAGTGTTTGTGTGGGTATCATGCTTGGGTCTGCTTATTGTTTGTTACTGTAAGTCAATGTGTATGTTTGTGTTTGTGCATACTTGTGTGTATGTGTATGTTTGTGCATGTTTTGTGTGACTGTGGGCATATGTGTTTGTGTGGGACTGTACATGTTTGTGTCTGTATAGTTTGTGTGAGTTCGTGTGTGTATGCTTGTATGTTTGTGTTACTGTGTGCATATATGTGTGTGAAGTTGTATGTGCATGTTTGTGACTGTGTGCTTGTGTGCTATGTGTGTTTATGTGTGCATGTCTGTGCATGCGGTATGTGTATTATTTTGCATGTGTGGAAGTGTGTGTGTGGGTATGTGTATTAGTTTGTATGTGTGCGTGTTTGTGTTTGTGTGTGGGGGTATGAGTTTATGTGCACGTGGGGGGGGGGTTAGCATGCCTGCAGGCCCCCTCAGGCCCCCTGCCGAGGCAGCAGTCCCCAGAAGCACCTCTTGCCAGGTGAAACCTGTCCTGCCTTACCACCTTCTGGAAATAACCAGGGTTGACTCCCAGGCCTCAAAGAAGCAGCAGCATACATTTTTAAAATGTGTTTGCCAGGTTGGGGAATGCATTTTTTTAGTCCATTAAAAAATATAGACTGGCTCCATCGCCTGTCTCATGACCAACACAGTGCCAACATCTTCTACTCCAGGCTACTCCAAGCTCAGTGGCTTGGCTCCTCTGCGTTCAGTCACTGGTTTGTCATAGCGCCGTTTGGCCTGTAGTAGGCGCTCTATCAACTGCTGTTGAATAAATACATGAATGGGACTTTCGTTGGTCTGGAAACAGCCCTTCCTGGATGGCAAGGGCAAACCCAGCCCAGCCACGTGTTCTAGCGTGTGTCTGCTCTGTCTCACGAAGATTTGGATTTCATCACACACCTCCTAACAGAAGCAGGAGACCAGAGACAGCTCCTAACACCTTGTGGCTACTTGCTTGTGAGTAAATTACATAACCTGTCTGAGCTTCCCCAGCCTTACCTGGTAAGTGGGTACAATAATTCTTTAATTGCCTGAGGCTGATGTTTTTAAATCCAACGTAATATTTATTAAGTGCTACGCACTGAGGATGTGCCACAGAAGAGAATGGTAGTGGCCTCGAAGAGGCATCACACAGATAAACTTGTAAAATTACAGTTTAGGACATTTGTATGATAGAAAACCACAGGGTGCCGTAGGACAGAAGAGACTTAATTCAGAATAGGGTGCAGCAAGGGCCTTGTTGAGAAATTGTCTTTTATGGGGTCAGTGCTGTGACTCAGTAGGTTAAGCCGCCACCTGCAGTGCCAGCATCCTATATGGGTGCCAGCTGGAGTCCCAGCTGCTCCACTTCTGATCCACCTCCCAGGCAATATGCCTGGGAAAGAAGCAAAAGATGGTCCAAGTGCTTGGACCCCTGCACCCACGTGGGAGACCCAGATGAATCTCCAGGCTCTGGTTTTAGCCTAGCCCAGCTTCAGCCACTGAAGCCATTTGGGGAGTGAACCAGTGGATGCAAGACCTATCTCTTTGTCTCTGTAACTCTTTCAAATAAATAAAATTAAATCTTTTTACAAAAGAAAGTGGTGTTCATGTGGACATACTCCCAGCCCCAGCCCCTGCGGGTGGGTGATGGCTCAAGTGAATGAACAGGTTCCTGCCTCCCTCGTGGGAGACCCAGGCTTCCACCCAGCTCAGTCCTGGCCAACGTGGACATCTGAGGAGTGACCCAGCCCATGGGACAGCCGTGTTGCTCTCTCTCTCTCTGCCTCAATACATTTTTAAAACCTTAAAGCCAATCTGCACGCTTCCCATGTTGAAGACGAGCAAACAAGAACAGCAGTGAACCGACTCGGCCCGGCTGCGCGCGGGGCACGAACGGCCCAAGCCCCCTTAGACGTGCAGAAGGAGTCTGGGGCGCGCCTCTCGCCGTGGGGCTCCACACCGCGCCATGCCTCCGAGGGGCTGAGCGTGGCGCGTGCTGGGCCGGAGGCTAGGCTGGGGAGGACGCCCAGGGCAGCGCCCGGCCGGCCCGGGCCCGCTCCGCGCGAGGCGGGCGTGTGCGTGTGCGTGGCGGAGGCCTGTCGCGGCCGCCCGGCCCCAGGAACGGAAACGGCGCCGCGGCGGGCGCGCGTGTAGGTGGCAGGGCCCTCGCCCGTCGCCGAGCGGGCCCTACCTGCCTAAGCAAACAGCGCCGGCCGCGCCCCGCTGCGCCCCCGCCCGCGGCGCAGGAAGCCGGCGGCCCGGGCCCCGCGCCCGCGCCCGCGCCCGGCTAGCAACCCGGCGCTGCGGCGCTGCGATTGGCTGCGCGCGGGCAAGCGGCGCGGCGCCGCGCCAATGGCGGGCGGCGGCGGGGCGCGGGGCGCCGCATGCCTGTGGTATTTGCTCAGAGGGGCATGACCACTTTGGGCAAGTCTTTCAATGTGAGTCAGCTTTCGGCCGATCCCTGGGAAAAATTCCTTCGGTGTTGTCAGGCAGGGTTCGCGAGCGGCAGCTTTTTTTTTTTTTTTTCCCCCTTCTTCTTCCCTCAAACAATTCAAAAGAGGATAATCCTAGTGAATGGGGACGGGCATTCGGACCCGGTCCCCGACGCCCCCAGAGGAGGCCGCGGGCGGAGCAGGGGGACCAGGCCACCTGAGCCCCGAGCTGCGCCCCCCGGGGCTCTGGGCTCCTCCCGAGGGGTCTGGGCGCCCTGCGTCCCCCCAGGGCGCAGCGACTGCGGCACCAACAGTGCCCCCTGCAGGTGTGCGGCACAGCTCCCCGCCCGTGGCCTGGGCCCGTGCCTGGCCTCGCGTGGCCACCGCTCTCTGTTGTGTCCCTCGGGGAGTCTGGGTTGGCGACTGGGGTCACTTCCCCGGCAGTTTCCTCTCTGGCCGAGGAAGGGGCAGGCAGCAAATAGGAGCCCTGCTCTGGGAGTGTGGCATTCTCCCCGCGTGGCCTCCCCAACTGGCCTGGGCAAGGCCCTGCTGCACTCCCGGCCTGACCCGACGGGGTTGGTGCAAAAGGGTCCACCAGGGGCCAACACGTCACCTGAGATGCTCTCCTGGTGTCCCCGGGGTCCCCCCCACGTGCCTTGGTGGACAAGCCCCACAGGCAGGAGTGGGCTCTGGGAGGAGGAAAGGGGGGGGAAAAAGACCAAGGACAGAAGGAAATGAGGGAGTTAGGTGCGATTTGATTCGCAATGAACATCTTGTGCGAGAGAAGAGGCAACTTGGCACCTGTTACTAGTGAGTTACTGGCGGAAGCACTCAAGGCCTAGGAATTCGACTGTGAAGACCGGATGAGCTCACGTGGCAGCACGCTTCGAGAAGGGTGACCCGGGACCGGCTCTGGACTCTGCCTGGGACTCTTTTCAAGATAAAGCAGGCAGCACCCTGCCACGTTTTAGGGCCTTCTGGGTGGGAACAGGGATCTTTTTGCCTGTGAAGAGCCTGATCTGATAAAAGGAACATTGCCCCCTGCTGCTGTCCCGGGGCGGGGGCGGGGGCGGGTGACCCTGAACACCTCACTTGCCAGTTTGGTGCTGCAGGATGAGGAGTTAATTCCTGGAACTCTTTAAGTCCCTTCCAGCTGCAGACACTCTCCGATTAAATGGAATAATGGGTGAGTGATTGCTTTGTAGCCCGCAGAGCACTGGGGGTCTGTACTTTTCATGCAGACAAAAGTGACCTGAGAGCAACCCAGGCCATCTACTGCTGGCAGCCGGGTCGCCGCAGCCCGGGAGTCACTGTTGCCTGTTCTGGATCTATGGGCAGCCCCTACCTTGGTTTTGCAGCCCGATGCAGCCCCTGTTCTCACGCTGCTGTGGTTTCTCTTCCTGTTGCATTTTCCAGGTGATCCTTCTCAAGGAGGAAGAGAAATTTTTCTTGTTGTGAAAATTGCGTCTGGGCTGTGGGTAGGACATGGGCCAGGCAAGCAGACACAGGAGTGGGTGATGGGGCTCTTGGCTCTGCTAGGAAAGGGCAGTTACCAGGCATCCTGGGAGCTTAGGATCATGATTGGTCTCATCTGTTAAGGAATTCAGACTTCGTCTCGTAGGAAATGGGAGAGCAATCGCAGGGTTGTCAATAGTGGGAGAGAACTTTTTTTTTTTTTCAGATTTCAGGTTATACAGTGACATTCAGGCCTTGAGTGATATTTTAAAAATGGAATGGGTGAGTATAGAATGGAATAGAAGCTATCAGAAAACATGCATGTGGTGAGTATTGTTTCATGAAATATACATGTGTGTGTGTGTGTGCTGGGTCTTGGTGTGAATATATATACATATTTTTTGGCAATGGTTGAACATTTTGAAGCCCACTTGGTTTGCAGGATTTGGGGCTGAATCAGGGAAGGCGGACTGGAGGGGAGAGACAGGAAGTTCTTGCAAACAGGACAAGTGAGCTGTATTCTCTCCCACCCCAAGTTCTTGAGGAGGAAATTGCTTAACTTTTGAAGAGAGTCCACTGATGTATTTGAAGGCCTCCTCGGCGTGGCCCTGCAGATAACGGCGGAGGCTATGGCTGTGTTTGGTACCCTGCTTCATTGGCAGGATGCTCTGCCACCAGTGTGCTACCCTGGGCCACAGCTGGAACTTGGTTCCTTCGACTTAACAATGATGGTAGCTTTCCATCCTTCCAATGCGACGCTTTATCACAGCCAACGTTGGGGTCCAATCCAGCCTATGCTTGGGACCCAGCATCAGCTCAGTGCGGATGGCAGGCACTGTGCACCCCACCGTGCACCCCACTTTCAGTGGAAGCACATGAGCAGACTGGCTGCTTCCTAAGCTCCCACGACTGGTGATACCAGTGTCGTCACACGCCTGGGGCAGGCGCCACTTGGGGGATAGTGTAGTCACAGCACTGGTGAGCTGCCGGCTACCCTCTGCCCTCCGCATGCCCTGTTACTTAGTCTCTAAGCTTCTACCTTAGACCCTTCTCAGGCAGTGGGGGCCCAATTTCTTTCCTAGGTTTAGCCACCCCCTTGTTGTAGTGCCACCGGGGCCAATCTGTTCCTTGTTAAAGGTGACCAACGCCATACACATGCCCTCCTCCCCATCCTTTCCTTACCCAAACCTAACCCTATGCATATGGTTTACATAACTCCGACACACAGCCTCTTGGTTACACCTTCAGGGCAAACATACCCATGCTGCTCTTTGGACTCCATAAATGTGCATATCCTTTTTGTCTGACCTGGGATTTTTCCAGGTCCCTGAATTCTGACTGGCTCCTAATTCATAATAGCAGAGCCACCTACCACTGTTTGAACACCACCACCTCCAAGGGCATTTCAAAATGTTCATGGAAAAATAAACTCTTTTAATGCCATTTTCTGCTAACTTCTTGAAGCCCTTTGGTATGTGCCAAGCCCTGTACTAGGATTTTATATATTTAGCAAACTCCAAGAGATATTATTATCTCTCTTTTATGGATAAAGAAACTCAGGCTTAGATATTGTTAATAATTGCACATCTAGTTAATAATCAAGTTGTTTCAAAACCAGGTTTCTCTAGATTGTAATCCTTTGACCCCTGGGATATACTGCTTTCCCTGGTTCCCCTCCATAGTCTCCTTCCACGAGAACGAGGAATGCCTTCTCTCTCTTTCCATTCTGTCTTAGAAAAATCATGACAACACAGGCACCTCTTTGGAAAGAAAATCTAAGTAGGATTTGGTTTTGCACTGGAACCCCCTCAGAGGGGGCTCTCCAAAATCTTTAGGCGCAGACTCCTGACTCTCACAGGCTCCCCTGGCTGTGAGAGAAAGGGCTGTCCTCAGTGTCAGACCAGAGAGGGCAGGACAGTTCCCCAGACCTTCTCCTCCACGTCTTAAGAAGCTAAACAAGGAGTCGGCCGCGTGCTCCACTGTACCCGTTTCTTCGGCATTTATTCATATTTTGTTCACCGCTTTGCCTCCCATCCCTTCCTCCCTCTGAACATCCTCTATTGCCCTGGAAATGTCAATCCGTCATTCCACCAATATTGGGATATCATCTAAGGTCCAGCTTCACTGCTGTGAATGTTGTATCCTTGGCATAGAAGTGAGTGCCAGACCCCTGGTGTCACCCATTCTGCAGCTGGGAGTAAGATCAGGGCTAGCCAGATGCATAGGAAAGGGATAACATGGGAAACGTGTGTGCATCTATCATTGTTGAGACCCACATGGGCCCCTCCTTGACGTAACAGTGCTCTCTTTCTTCCCCTTGGCTTGGAACAAGGGATCTAGAAGTCGTGGAGTTGGAAAGACTTTTGTGGGTCGTCTCAAGCAGCTTATGCCATCAGAGGCAGCACTATACGCTACAGCTCCCTTACATCCGACTTCTCCTTGAACACTCCCAGGTGGGGGCTACCTTGTGTCTATCCACTCCATTCTGGAAAATCTTATTCATATAATTATCAGGTTTGATCTGATTCCCCAGTCCTTCTACCCAGGGGTCCCATCTCAGCCTCTTGCCGTAACATGGAGAATTCCAAAACCTCTTCCGTATGATTCTCCTACAAGTATCTGAAGGCAGTGGCAATGTCAGTCTTGTTTTCCTGAGACAGAGCATGCCCAGTGTGTGCAGTTTTGCAGCTGTGTCGGTACTCTTGGTAATGTCAATTTCACTTGTAAGGTATACTGGCATGAATGAATGAATACTGAGCTTTTACTGTGTGCCAACCCCATTCAAAGACCTGATCTAATTGAATTCTCATGTCCAACCTGGGAGATAAGAACTCTTTCCATTTTATAGAGAAGACTGAAATTCATGGAGTTAGGGGTTTACAGGAAGGTCATCGGGTTAGAAATGGACATCACTTTATCCTGAGCCTTTTATCACACACATGCACTGTTTTTCCCTTGATCTGAGTTTCACCAGGATAAGGATGGTGTGAGACAGATACAGGCCTTGCCATCCTTAACTAAACAGGATCCGGGCAAGTTCCATAAACAGCAGAGCAGCGGTAGGCGGTTTCTATCCCCAAGGACTCACGGACACAATATCACAATCAAGATCGACTCTCCAGATCTCAAAGACACGTGTTTGTGCACATAAACACAAACTGCTCATTTCACGTGTATGTGCTTAGAGCGGAAAATATTGGAGACATTTGTCACTTTTCCGTAATATTTTTGGAATACAGGAGCCCTCTGGTGGCCACAGTCGTAGCAGGAAGGTGTCCTTGGGAAAATCAATCTGAGATTTCCTCGTGAGAACTTCTCCAGCTTCATTTGGGGGTCGCCCCTTTTCTGTTCATCCTCCTACCTTTGGTTTTCATGGGCGGTGACTTGCTTTCTGTACACCCTTCCTTCACCTTTAACCCTCGAGTTCCCCCCAGTACCTTCCCCTGCAGCCCCAGCTGTCGCCCCCTGATCCCCCTGGAATCTCTCCTCGCTGCCATCTTTGGCCTCAGAGGACCCACTCTGAAATCTGGCCAGTTCCCCTGCGGCAGGTGCCGGGTGACAGCTGCTGCCTCTGCTGCTGCTTCACTGGTGTGGAATTCGAATCCCTGTGGGTGTTTAGAGGCTGCACGTGGATTAGTTGATGATGCCTGTTCATCAACAAGTTTTTGCAGTGTCCTGGTAAGCATGCAGGGTGGTGGTGGTGGAGGAGGAAGTGTGGGTAGGGGGAGGGAAGCACCCATCATTTCTTAGAACTAAGTTCTCTTGGGAGAACAGGTGAGTTTCCTCTCCCCTAGACACAAAGAGATGACCACACATCACCAATTCCTTGAGGTTGGCCAACCGTCCAGAGCTGGGTGATTCCAAGTTTCTAGTCTCAGTTCACTGTGCGAAAGGCTGCTTTCCTCATTCTTGTCTGCAAACAACGACTTTTCTTCTGCAGGCTTATGCCACATAACAAGCAGCAGTGGGTGTAGACCCACAGAAGAGTGATTCCAAATGTCAGCCAGTGAGAACTGACCAGCGACTCACAGGCGGAGGCTGCACTGATGGCTTCAAGGAACCCATAAGGGGACAGGAAGCTAAGAGTGAAGGGGGCAGGAATTTTGGTTAAGGTGTTGGACAGTCACCCTGGCTTCTAGTGCAATAAGATAATGGGGCAGTATAACACTTAGAAAGCACTTTGGACTCTCGAGGAAAAGGCGTCCTATAAAATGAGCTGGTGACTTTATTACATTATGGTGCTTAACAATTAGTGGCTTAATCACAGGGCAATGGAGTGAGATTGGCCTGTGCATTCCCTGTGCCGGAGAGACAGTCCGGAAGGCCTTTACAGGGCCCACTGTGTGTTGCAAGAGGGCGGAGTGCAGCCCTTCTGGGCTTCTTTGCAAGTGAGGCCAGAGGAGGGTTCTGCAGAGAATTCGAGTGTTTGGAAAGCTACTGGTTTCCATAATCTATGAAGGGAATGGCCAGAGAGGGTGGGGAGGGTTCCACCGTGGGATACCATGCAGCTGAGTTTCCGTTCTCGCTGCTCCTAGGTAAACAGAGTGGCCTTTGAATGTTGCGAGATGAATACAGGCTCCTAACTCAGGATTAGGGTGACACTGGAAAGCGTCACCCAGTAGCACCTGCAGAGCTGTAGAATTCTCTCCCTGGAGATATCAAGGGAGTGTTGATAGGTCTTTGAGGTGCGTCCGGGTGAAGCCCTACCTCAAGGATGGATGGGATCGCTCCTGGGGATGCTGTTTCCAGACTGTCTTTCTAGAAACACCCTGGGCATCTTGTTGGCTGAGATTTTCTGAGTACATAATTTCTAGGTGAAAGAGTGGTGCTGAAGTGTGTGTCTAACTCTGTTATCTTCATCCAGTCTCTCCAAAGTGCTCTTTGTCCTTTTCTTTTTAAAAAGAATGTATTGATTACACACACACACACACACACACACACACACACACAGAAGAATCTTATATCTGTTGGTTCACTCCTCAAATGCCCACAATATTTGGGGGGTGAGCCAGGTGGAAGCCAGGGGCCAGAACCTCAATCCAGGTCTCCCATGCAGGTGGCAGGAACCCCACTAATTGAGCCAGCACCTGCTGCCTCCCAGGGGCCTCAGTGGCAGGAAGCTGAAATGGTGAATGGAGCTGGACTTGAACGGAGGCTCTCTGATATGGGATGCAGGTGTCCCAAGCAGAATCCTAATTGTCCACTCCCTTCTTTGCCCTCCCAACCACAGATACTCAGCCCCCTCCCAGTTTCTACCAAAACTTACAGGACCCACCAAGAACGCCTGTGATCAAGGTAGTACTCATTTGTTCAATTTCCCCTGGTTCAGTGTGTGTGCACATAACCATGCTGTCCTTTTTAATAGAGCGATCAGTTCTCTGTTCTCACACTCAGCTTTGGGCGAACAGCTTGGACCATGCCTATCAAATGTGCTTTTTGTAGTATCTCATCCCAGAGAAAAGTTCTAAATACATGTTTGTTTTTTTTCCATAGAGATCCTATGGCACAATGAAAAGCACACTAGATTGCAAATTAGCAGACTGTGTTCCTTCCTGGCTTGCCACCATCTAGCCCTGTGACCTTGAACATCTCGCTTTGCTTCTCCAGGCCCCAATTTCCACAGCTATGCAATGAGGAGATCTGGAATGAAGAGGCACCTCCAGCTCTGAAATGCACTACTTCCATAAAGGTGCCCTCCTTCCCAGCAATGCCAGCTCCTCGCATATAAGCCCTGTGTATAAGTGCGAGTGCGCTCTGGCCCTAGGAGGCAGTGGTAGAGGCGTGAGGAGTGAGGGGCAAGCAGGTATGTGTTCATAGATAAATCACTCCCAGCGGCAGTGAGAAGAGACAGGGAAGAGTGGTGCTGCTTCCCATACTACTTCTCATTTGTGTGCCTACTGTGTGTCTCCTCCCTCCCTCCCTCCCTCCCTCCCTCCCTTCCTCCCTTCCCAGGTCCTGCAGGAATCACTGCCAGCTGACCATGGCCCTGGATATGGAGGAGGAGAACAGAGAGAGGTAACTGCACATTTAGCCTCACGATCCACACGGGGGGCTGGAGCTGAGCTGGGAAGACCCCTGGACAAAGGCTCCTCATCCCAGTAGGGCTTGGGGGAACTCCCGTTTCTCATGACAAGGCGGGATTTTTGCTTTCCTAGGGAAGCGTCAGTGTAAGTGGAGAGAAGAGGCTTAGAGAGTTCGGGCATGGAGCCGAGGCTTTTGGGGAGGGTAGGATTCCTCAGCTGTCAGAAACATCAGTGGAAGGGGAAACAGGTGGTGAATTCCTGCTTTCCTTACACAAATATTTTAAGTGGATCATAAGCCCCCTCTTTTCTCCCTACCAATAAGTCCCCAGTGTTTTAGTGCTTACAGCTCCGAATGCCAGGATCTTTTTTCCAAACCAAGTGGGAGCCCTGCTTTGCTACTGATTGCTGGTGTTTGGGGATAAATAGACTTTGGCTCTAGGAGATCAGCTTTGGTCCTCTCTCAGATAAGTGACACAAAGAAGCTGGTCCAACTTCCTGGGCTTGACTGCCTTAGATGTTGTCAATGGGAGCGTGTCTCACTGCATTTCTGATAACCAAGCCCAACATAAAGCAGGTATGTTTGCCAGGCAGGCGAGGTGGGAAGTCTTGGCAGCAGCTCTGGGCGAAACCAGGAAGAACATGATGAGGCCAATTGAAAGACAACGTCACTGGTTTCTAATGAGGGAGTGCATGGCAGAGGGGCTGAGCCTGTGAGGACGCCTTTGCTGAGCGTGGGGCAGTGAGGGGCATGGAGAGGGGTCCTGCCTGCCACTTTGAGAAAGGAAACGCACGGCCCAGAGGAGAGGGCGGAGTCTCTATCTTAGGGTCTTTAAGAACCTGAGGCAGGAGTTTGTCAGAGCAGTTAAGATGCCACTTGGGACACTTGCATCGCATATGGTGTGGGTTTGAGGGTTTGAGTCCTGGTTGTACACCTGATTCCAATTTCCTGTTCATGTGTACCCTGGAAGGAGGCAAGTGATGGCTCAGGGACTTGGGTCCCTGTCACCTACATGAGAGACCTGGACTCTGTTCCCAGCCTCCTGGCTTTGACCTGGCCCAGCCCTGGCTATTGTAGGCATTTGGGAACTGAACCAGCAGATGACAGATTCCTCTCTCTCTCTCTCCCTCTTTCTCTCTTTCTCTCTCTTCCTCTGTGTGTGTGTCTCCTTCTCAAATAGAACAGATTTATTAAAACAACAACAACAACAAGAAACCAGAACTTGCAGAGATAGAGGCTGATCGGCAGATAGTAAAGTTAATTATGGAGCATGGAGACAAATCTGTTCACAAGACAGACGCGAGATGGAATCATGGAACTTAGAGCTAATAGCAAAGCACTTTCAAGTTCTCTCCAGTCCAGCCCCTTCATTTTACAGGTAAATAAGCCCAGGCTTACACTAACAGTGATGGCAGGATAATGTTTTCTCTAAGTGTAGCAGTCTATTGCTTTCGGGGCAGGGGGAAAGCCTGGGGTTTGGAGAAAAACTGACTCAAGTCAGCATCAAGATGTCAGTTGCGATCTGGCCTTGTAGGATAAGAATACCTACCTCTCGGGGCTCAGGAGAGTAAATAAGAAAACACCTGTGAAAGCATCCAACCTAAAGCTTGGTACTGTGCATAACAAGTGCTGATGATTAGTCATGCCCAGTCCATTCTGATTATCATGAACTTGGCTGGTAGAGTCTGTCCTGGTAGGTGAGTGAGTGAACAAACATTAAACAAGTGATTGCTATGTACCAGGAATGCTTGTATCGTATCACAGGTCCTCAATTATTAAAATCATATTAGTGTAATGAATAACTGTGAAGTAGGAACTGTTGTGTTAATAAATAAATAACAGCAGTGGTAATGGCAGTGATGATAATAAGGAGTTGGCCCAACTGCTGTAGAGACAGCAAGGTGAAGTGAGGGGAGGCAGAAGGAAAAGTTCTTCTGGAATCTAGCTTCTTTAGTTGGCTTTGGCTTCCAATAGCAAGTGTTCCAAGGAGTAGGGACGCTGGCCATTCATTCATTCATTGGCAGACCAGTTACTGAGTTATTATGGGCCGGTTACTTTCCCAGGCTCGGAAACATGGTGGCCGACCAAAGCAAGATTCCTCCTTTAAGTGGCGATTACATTCTAGCTGAGGCAATAAGCACACAAGGAAATAGATAACATAATGTTGGGTGGCGATAAGACGTGAGTGTGAGTGTGAAAGCAGGGGGTGGGCAGCAAAGGGAGAGGGATAGTCGGGAGGGCAGGGGAGGGGATGGAGGGGAGCTAGTGAATCTCATGGGGCGGGAGGTGGATTCTGGGTGGGGGGAAGCATGTGTGAAGGCCCTAAAGTGGGTCAACAAGAAGGCCAGGTGTCGGGAATGTGGTGCAGAACCAGGGCTAGAGGTGCGTCTTCTGTTCCGCCTGGATGCAGGAACGTGAAGATCTGATAAACAGAGGCTCTTCCCTGGAGAACCTAGAAACAGGGTCAAGATAAGAGTAACAGGGGAGAAGCAGGTCAGGGCCCCCTGCATCTTAGGGCCTTCCCGGAGGTGAGAAGGGTCCCTGAGGACGATGGGAGACTTGGCGGCAGAGTCGGGGAAGCAGCGCCTCCAACCAGAGCCCAGAACCTCGTGACCTGCCAGTCCAGTAGCCCCACTGTCGGATTCCCAAACTCTCGTGAGCCTCAGAGGGCTGGGAAGCTTTCCCCGACTCCCCTTTCTCTTTGCTAACCGATTCAGAATGATCGCCTATCAATTTTCCTGGTTGCTTCTAAAGATATTTCTGTTTCTTGAGGCTGGTGTTTGTCCTTGAGGTTAGGTGGCCTGTTAGGACATCCCACATCAGAGTATTTGGGTTCAGTTCCTGGTTCTGGTTCCAGACTCCAGCTTCCTGCTACTGCAGATCTTAGGAGGCCACAGACGATGGCTCAAGTACTTGGGTCCCTGCTGCCCATGTGGGAGACCTGGACTGAGTTCCAGATCCCTGCTGCCCACTCCAGCCCTGCGAAGTGCTGCTGGCATTTGAGGAGTGAACCAGTGGACTTTGTTTACTTTTCTCTCCGTGGAAGGCCAGCTACTCCTTAGAGTTCTACGGAATGGTGGGGACAGCAGTGGGCAGGGGCACCGCTTGCAACATTGATTAGTGCTGCGATCTTGTAGCTTGACCTCTAGGGATCCAGGTTACTCCTCTGACGGGAGCAGACAGCCGTGTCGCGCTCTATAGGGCCCTGTAACGTTAGGAAGACTCTGTGTAAACCGTCAAGTGCACTCATTATATCCATGACACCTGCTCCTAACCACCTCCTGCCAATCATTCCAATGACCTCTTGCTAAATTTTTCCACCTATGAAATTTTTATTTCTTTTTTTTTAAGTGGACAAGAGAGCACTGGGTTTGTTCGAAGACTAAATCATGCTTCTCACTCTGATTCTGATGTCTTACATTTTTATCTATCCCTTCCTCTCCCTCCCCAAACTTTGGGAAACCCTTGAGCTCTTTGGGTTCACGGCTTCAGGGAACAACAGGATCCCCAGGTCCTCTCGGAGGACATCAATATCAATTTCCCTACCGTTGAAGTAATTTCAACTCAGTACACACGGAATGAGCTTCTGGTCTGGGGTGTGCACAGGGAATGGAAAGGATACGGAGCAGTCAAGGGGTGCAGGCCAAGTGGGAGTGAAGAAGGCATTCATGTTGGTGACCTCTCCCTGGAGCAGAGAGCCGTGGGATGTGGAGGAGCGGGCCATGGAAAAGGAGCACGAGCGAGCCAGGGTCGCCTCCCTCCAATGGGCTGTGCCTAGCCACAGAGCGGGTTCCTGTTTCTGCGTGGGCAGCCTGGCAAGTGTTGGCAGCGTGGGCAGAGGCAGAGGCAGAGGCAGGGAATGGGTTCTATGGGGAAAGTGCACCCCGTCCTAAAAGGACGAGGCCTCTGCTGAGCGCATGGCTGGAAGGCCAGGAGGAAGGGGGAAGAAGGCAGGGTCGGGGGCTTAGAAAAGGAAACAAACTTGGCCTGGCAGGGGGTCCGTCTTGCCCCAGGACCCCTTGGGGTTTTCTCCCAGGGCCTGGACCGGGAGGCTGCTCAGCACAAGCCCTGGCAGGAGGCTTCGCCTTGCCAAGCTGAAAGGAGCCTGGGCCCTGTCATTGAGCCCATCCAGCCAGGCTCTCTCTGTCCTTTGTCAGGGCCCAGGAGGCTCCGTATCATTCCTCCAGAGCAGTCGGCTTCCCTCCGGCCTCATTACGCAGTACATTAGCTGTGGGAACTAAACCCATTACAAAAAGGAGGGGGTGGAATTGGCACACGGGGAAAGAGACCTTCTCAGATCAAGCTAACAACTTGTGCCTATTAACTAAAGAAGATCATTAGAAAATTCCCATCTCCTCTCCTCTGCCCCCCCACCCCCGCCTGGCCCCACCCCCAGCACTCTCCGAGTCAGACATGCAGAGGGAGGGGGCTCCCTGTGTCTTGCACACACACCCAACCTTAAAGGGGCCTTGCTCAGAGCTTGGTGGGAAGGGAGGCTTTGGATGGCCATGGCCACTGGCTTTGATGTTGAGTCCGATTTCGAAAGAACAGGACTCTCCCTCTTTCTCAAAGATGGATCTTTACGGATTGACGAAGACAACGACAAGAATAAAATAAGTCCTGCTTCATGATTGTTTTCCAGCATCCCATAACGAAAGAGACAAAGGGGAAAGGCTTTGTTTCCTGCTGTTCAACAGTGAATGTGTGGACAGTCACTTTGAGACGAATCTGTCATTGCAGATGGGGACCCCCCAGCCCAGAGAGAGTCGATGATGCCGTCCCACAGCTTGTGGGAACTTTGTGGGTCTTCTGCTTGCAAGTTTGGGGTTCTCTTCCAGCACGCTGCCTCCAGTTCACGCATTTTTGTATTTCAGTTTTCCGCTAGCTTTCTGCTGGCCTCACTTCCTCCTTGGCTGTGTTGCCTAGAAAGGGTGGAGTAATGTCCCCAAAGACAGGCAGTCAAGTACCTGTGCTAGGAGACCACTCATGCAAAGTTAGATATCAGCAGGAATTTTGAAATTTTGAAATCCATGCATATGGGGGTTAGTCTTCAAAAAGATGGTGGGAAATACGCATTGTGAAAAAACTATGCATAGATCCCAATGTTTTTGCACCAAAAATACACTTCTCTTTTAATTCTCTCTCTCTCTGTTCTCTCTTGCCCACTCTTCCTTCTCTGACTTTGTCCCATGCCTGGTTCTTTTTCCAGGGATAATCTCCACGTAGACCTCAATGAGATAAAATAGGCCTCAGGTCTGTGTGCCCTGGCCCCTCGGGAGTGTTTGGGCTTCATCTAAAACTGCTCCTTTAGAGAAGGGGACCTCAGTGCTGTGGCCATTTTCCCAACCTGGTCAGGTGACTAGAGCAAACCTGGATTGAGGGCACGTGAGAAACTAGACCATCCTCGTTGTGTGGGACAGTGAGACCCGAGATTTTTCCTCTCGAGTCAGATCCCTTTGTGTGTGTGTGTGTGTGTGCATGTGTGTGTGTGTTTTTACTATACTCTGTCAAAAGGTCTGATTAGCATTTCCTTTTCAGTTGCTCCTTCACCATCCCAGCTGCACCAATTGTGGTCAGTAAAACAGAATTGGTGCAATAGCAATTCAGGAAAACAGCTGAAAGGGAAAGAGTGAAGAAAAAACAAGGGGGTGAGTTTTCTGAGAGCTGGAAGAAACTACCCCAATTAAAAAGAGAGAGGCAAAGAGAGGAGATGAGGTCCTTGGAGGGAGTGGATGCGAGGATTCCGAAAAAACAGGAACCTGAATTAGACTTAAAACAACGAGAAAGGTGACTCAGACTACTTACATGGATCACACACACACACACACACACACACACACACGTAGAAAATGCAAAAAAAAAAGTCTAGGTCCAAAACAATGAATGGGACAGAAAGGCCTGGGGTTATAAGAAAGGAAGAAATAGAGACAGAAACTTCCTTTCCCTTGTCTTTCCTTTTATTGATTCTTCTTTTAATATGTTTTTTCTCTCTAATAGACAGAGGGACTTTGAGGGACTTGTGCACCTGCCAGGCTGCTCTGACCGCCCTTGCCTTGGGGCCGCCTGGACTCCTGTCCAGTCTGCTTGCTGCCTTCTTCTTCCCTTTGACCCCAGCGGGAAGCTGGGCAGTGGGTGAGGTCCCGCTGGAGAAGCGTAGAGAACGCAAGGGCGCAATGGGACCAGGGAAGGCACTGCGAGTGCTCTGAGCCCGGGTTCCCGGGGTCCCTGCAGAGGCTCGCGTGGCAAACGTTGCTGTCACCACTTGTTTTTACAGACTTCTCACTTGCCTCTCAAAATGACCTAATTGGGACTGAAGGATCTCTAGCTGGCTCTCAGGCCCAAGGAGTTTGTTCTTGGAAAGCGTGACCTCCTGCTTCGTCTATTTCTCAGGGCTGTCAGAGAGGCAAAGAGGTGCGTGCCCCACTGGGCTGTGTTGTGCCACGGTGTCAGCTGTGCTCAAAGAGGGCCACCAACGGTTAGGCAGTAGCAGCTCCCTTCCGTCCTCACAACACAAAGCAAACAAGGAGTCCTGGAGGGGAGGTCTTGCAATGTCCCTAAGCCTGGTGGTTCCTTAGGGGTCCATGTCATCCAGTGCCATTATGGAAAAGAGTTTACCACCTGGCGTCAAGCAGACTTGTGTCTGAATTTTGACTCCACCTCTCAGCAAACATGGACCAATTACTACCTTCTCTAAGTTTCTTCATTTTCGTGTTGAGGCTATATTTGCTGTGATGGATAGTAAAGTGCATGTAAAGTACCTACCGGTAATAAGTTTTCAATAAATGCTTGAAATATTGAACTGGGAGACAGGAAACCTGGGTTGAGATTTGTGTGGGTTTGAAAACTAGCTCTGAGGTTTCCTAGCTGTGTGAATCAAGACTGGGTGTCAGGGTCTCCAATGCCATATCAAAAAAGAGAAAAAATGGGAATAAAATATATACCTCTCCATAAGGCTACAAGACAAGCTGTGCAAAGACTGTGACCCAGGGGCCTATGTTGTGGTGCAGCTGATGGGGCGCACCTGCTCCCCCAGCGTCCTGTATCAGATTGCTCCTTTGAGTTCTGGCTGCTCTGCTTCCCATCTAGCTTCCTGCTAATGCGCCTGGGAAAGCAGTGCATGATGACTCAAGTGCTTGGGTCCTTGCTGCCCATGTGGGAGAATGGGATGGAGCTCCTGGCTCCTGGTTTCAGTGTGGTCCGGCCTTGGGTGTTTTGGCCATTTGACATGTGAACCAACAGTTGGAAGCCATCTCTCTTTCTATGTGTCTCTCTCTCTGTCTCACCCTCCTCCTGTTTCTCCCTTCCCTTGTCTCTGTCACTTTACCTTTCAAATAAATAAATAAATAAATAAATCTTTAAAATATAAAAACCATGATGCATACTAAGAGTACAATTCATGGTGGTAATAATTTTTTATGTATTTGTGAGACTCTGTTCTTAACCTGGCCCTCAACTATCTGTGTGACTGAGTTGGGGTGGAACTAGACATCTATCCACTAGAACTCTATGATTATATACATTTTTTACTTTTATTATTTTTATGGATTTTGAAAATGCCTCCTAGATAGAGTGTTGGATTTCCAGGGTTGACCCCAGGATGGCTAATATACCCCATTCCTGGGTTTCCCATCTTCTTGTAGCCCATGAGCTGCCTCTGGCTTAGACAAAGAACAGAGATTGCTGAAAGAAGAGATTATTCCTGCGTGTGGTGATCCTCCAGTGTAGCTGAAAACAGAGAGTAGCTGGTAGGTGGAGCGGTGAGAAGAAGCTTCCCATGCAGGGCCAATCCCAGGAAGTTCGCACACCAATCACATAGGCGATTTATAGCATCAGAATCAGGAGTGTGGGCCCTGGAGTCAGCCGTGGGGAGGCATTCCAGCGCTAGCATCATCTCCTCCAGGCGAGGTGCTTAGCACAGTGTGACCTCTCACAATACCAGCCATTACTATTATTAACATAGCTCTTATTGTTATCATAGTTGTCAGAGAAAGCCTCCCAGAAGAGATATGTAAAGAATTGAATTCTGAAGGTGGGGACGGAGAGTTTGGAAGTCACCAGCAGAGAGCGGCTTGTCCATGGGACATGTGTCTTCTATGAAGACCCCAACATCTGCCGGTCGTGCACGCTTTCCGGGTGATTTGACACACAGCCAAGGTGGATACGAGGGCAAGACAGTCATAGGAAAGATTCCATCGATGTAGACCCCACGACGGGGATTGGGGATTCTTGGTTTCTGCCACGAACTCTGTCCCCAGCCTGTGCTAGCTGTCACTTCCCCTCACTTGGAGCTCTCTAAGTCTCTTTCCAGCTCTGGTGTTTGAGGACCGTAGCCTTCAGTTCCTGGCTGGATGGAGGGAAGGATGGACAGGATCTTGGGTGAGCCTTGCAGTGCATCCCGTCACCCTCCTCCTAGGTCACTGTAACCTAGGTTACTCAGGTCACATCCCTTTCTGAGCAGGCGTCCGCCGGGTACCACGGAAAGAGGCCGAGTGGAAGTACAGCGTGCAGGGAGTTGTGTGGAAATCCACAGGCTGGCTCACGGAGTGGCTAGCAACTTGGTCCCTGCGTAACTTGCAGCCCCTGAGAGTAATTGCTGACATTTCGGGAGCCCTTATGCTGTGTCGGGCACCATATCGAGAGCTTGAAGTCTGTTACCCGATCTCATCCTCACGAGGGCACCGTGACGTCAGCAGGATGCTTCCCCTTGGGGAACCATAAATATAGATGCTAGGGTGTGATGAGATCAAACAGCTGGTGCCAGTGGGACCCCCACCCCGGGGCTCTGCCAGGTGTCACCATTAAGGTTCTCCTCTGTTTTACCGCACTACCTTCCCCAATCCACAAATCACAGTACTTTTCTTTGAGCCTCTGAGGGATCACACAAGTGGGGTACAGGCCTGAACCCTCATGTGTTAGGCACTGCATTGGTGATGCTAGCTCAAAGGGGGCTCCTAGAAGCCATTTTCTCCTCCACCTGCCCTTAGGGCACCCCCCCAGAATGTCCCAGCTTACACACTTTGAACCTCACCACCTTCCAGCCATCTGTGGTCAGGCCACCCTCCATGGAGGATGCCTTACTGCAGTGGCCAAGGGCACAGCCGATGGTCTGGCACTGCATTGTCCAATGTGGTGGCCAAGGGCCACGTGTGCTATTGGGCACTTGCGAGGAGCCTGGTCTGAGCTGGGATGTGCTGTGGGCGTAAAGCCAACCACACACTAGAACGAAATTATTTATTTGTCAAATAGCACATTGATTGGTTTGATGTTGGTTATGTGTTGAAGTGATCATATTTTTAAAATATTAGATTAAAATTATAAAAAATCAATTTCACCTCTTGTTAATGTGTCTGCTACAATATTTACACCCGCATATACGGTTAGCGTTATTGGACAGTGATTGGACAGCACTCATTTGGAGTGCGCCTGGATCCAAATCCCAGCTCTGTCCCATGCTGAGGATGTGACCTTGGACAGGTTAACCCATCCACACACATCTCAATTCCCCACTTGTAAAGTGGGGTAATGATGATAACAATGGTGATTCCTACTTTGTAAGGTTGTTGTGAGCGTTTGATGACTTGAATGTCTCAAACAGGGCCTGGCTCATTTGTTGCTTCCTGACATTACTGATTCCGGAAGAGGCCAGGTTCGTTTGTTGTCTGTTATGTTTTTCTCTCTTAGCAGAGCCCCTCCCTGCTTGGTTTCTGGGTCTTCCAGAACACTGGCTTGTCAGGACATGGCTTGTCAGATCCCTTGAGACTTTTCTTACATCACCGTTAACTTTCTTGCCTTATTAGTCATTGCTTCTGTGTGTACCTAAAGTGTGGCTTGCAGCGGACCCGGAGCGGCTCGGACTCAGGGTCTTGTCCATTGTATCTTATTTATCTTTGTATTTCCCTTCCTATGAAATCTTTGACCTAACAGCACCTAGTGTAAAGTGGTGCAGAATAAGTGCTTGCTAATGAGTCTGCCTTCTGCCCCTATGCTAGGAAGTTGAGGATTTTCCTTACTCTTATTTTTTTTTAAATTTGTTTTTATTTATTTATTTGCAAAGTAGAGTTAGAGAGAGAGAGGGTGAGGTAGAAAGAGAGAGAGGTCTTCCATCTGCTGGTTCACTCCCCAAATGGCCACAATGGCTGGAGCTGGGCCAGGCCAAAGCCAGGAGCTAGGATCTTCATCCGGGTCTCCCACATGGGTGTCAGGGGCCCGAGCACTCGGGCCATCTTCTGCTGCTTTCCCAGGCGCGTTAGCAGGAGCTGGATCAGAAGTGGAGCAGCCAGGGCTCCAATCAGCAGCCATATGGGATGCTGGCACAACAGGCGGTGGCTTAACCTATTATGCCACAATGCCGGCCACCATACTTATTTAGACTCCTTAAAAGGGAGCCGTCACCTTTCGTCTGGTCGTTCTTGAGCCACCATCATCTTTCGTGGTTATCTTCTCCAACACAGGACAATACCATTTTTGTAAGTCCTGTTGCTCTGCTACCTCTCATGCTTTCAGAATGGATGATGGCCATTATTTTTTTCTCCTAGCACGTGAATGTTGAGATCAGCTATAATTTCAAAGCCTTAAAAGAAGTGGCCTGGGCTCATTAAATTCTAATTGCACTGATCGTAAGTGCAGATAGTTGCTTTAATTAAGGGAGACCTCCCTTGGCTAGTGCTGTGTGTACCGCGGCAGCGGCGGTGGCGGCAGCAGTGGGGTGTTGCTGCCCCTGCTGCTCCCGCTACCACTGCTGGGAAGCGTGATTACTTAGGTGGTTTTCAAGGTTGTTCGGAGGCCCCAGTCCACACCCTCGGGCTGCCAATCTTCACGTCTGCCAAGCATCCAGTCTGTCATTACCCTGCTTGGGAACCTAGCCCGGAGGGGAAACTTCTACCAGCTCTGGCTCCCACTCAGAGTTTGGGGAGCATGTCTTCTGGGGAAATGAACCCCCCCCCCAAACAGCAGACCTTTGAGGGGAAGGGGCTTGGTTTGGATTTCTCTTGCACAATTTGGTTTTTGCTAGACCTGGGCAGAGACCTCCTCTGACACTTGTCCTGAAACAGTACCATCGACAGCCCTTTCTTTTGTGTGTAGTATGGCCTCTCTCTGAGAACAAGCTTTAAAAATACTCCCTTGACAGGGCGGGCGATTGCTGCAGTAATTCCCAAGCTACTTGGGCCACTTGTCTCTCCCATCAGACTGTCTGGGTTCAAATCCGAGGTCCTGGGTGATGGCTCAAATACTTGTGTCCCTGCCAGTCGTGTGGGAGACCAGGATTGAGTTCCCAGCTCCTGGTTTCAGCCTGGCCCAGCCCTAGCTGTTGGGATGAACACAGCAAAAGAGATACCTCTGTTTCCCTCTCTCAGGCTTGTTGCCGATAAAACAAAGTACTCTTGACACTCAGGTGAGGCGACCCAGTGAGCGCTGAACCCTTAGTGTGGACTCATTCCGAGACACTGAGGGTCCAGGGTGCCGGAAGGAAGCGAATGCTGGGGAGGATGTGAGCAGGGCCTAGGGAACATTCTGCTGACTTCACCAGTTTTTGCAAAAAAAAAGAGTAGGCCCCAGCTGAGTGCGGGAGAGGCTATGCTGCCTGGCCTCACTTGCCCTTCGGAATAACTCTTCTCCCTCCTGCACTGGGAAGGTGGCTGCCAGCCATCTCTTGAGCTGCCCTTGCTGGAGACAGAGCCTCCTTCCCTGGACTTCCACGCCCAGTCATTGAGGACCGGTTGCGTGTCTTCTGAGATAAGGATATAAAACACTCCGCAGGACAACAGTTGTGATGAGCGGGGCTACCCGAGGTCTTGTGGCTACCTGCCGCTCAGCCGCACCCTCTGCCCGTTCGCTCTTCTTGCCTCAGCCCAAAGGTGTTGACACCGATATCGTCCCTCCCTTTTAGGGTCCCCTTCCTGGGAACTCTGACTTGGAACAGCTGCCCCCACTTTGGGAATGCAGGTGCTTTGAGGTTGACGCCAACATCCTGACTGCGGATTCACTGGCCAGATGGTTTCAGATCCACTTTCCCCTTTCTCTGCCCTTGCTCTGCGTTCACGGTGGAGGCCATGCTAACAGAGCCTCTGTGGCCCCACAAAGCAACTACGAGTTCAGTTCCTGTCTTGGTAGAGACCTGTGTGCTGTCTGCATCTCCCGCATTCCTCCCGATCCGCTTCCAGCTGGGGTCTGACTGAAGGAGAGCAATGTGTTCCATTTTCTCAGCTTCCTAACACACTCAGCTTTAGGCTCAGCCTTCTTTTGGGGGGGGGGGATGGGAAATGACTAGTGTCAGGATGGGCTTCTAGAACCCTCTCGGGCTAGTGACCCTCCAAACTTGTCACCAGAGAAGAATGTCTTAGACTCCGGCTGTCAGGAGGGAACGCCAAGGTCATTTACTCCAGCGTCCCCTGGGCGTTTCTGAAAGGTGGTCACCCTTAAAGCAGGAGCTCTCAGGATGCCATCCAGTCTCATTGCTAAGTCCTGATCCTGAACCAACCACAAGCCCGAAACCTTAGTTACCTGTTAGTAATCCCAAACATAGCTACCGAAAAAGCCCAGAGCAGTTAAGCCAGCCAACAGGAGCACTCAAGGGGCTAAACAGTCAGAGGGAACGGTAATAAAAGAGCAAACATAACTCAATTCGGTTTGCTTATTTAAGAACAAGCCGGGTAAGCTGAACAACGCACGTCTGAATCACAGGCAGCCTTGTAAGAGTGGAGAAGCCCTCCAAAGGCCAGCTCGAGCATCTGTGGCATAAACCTTGCAAGACTGGCTGCACACACACACACACACACACACACACTCACTCCTCACACTCCCTGGCCACCCCTCCTAGCGCCTTTCAACTGGGACAGGTAGACAGCAAATGCCTTCAGTCATCCAACCGAAATTCCCCTGGATCCTGCAACACCTGTCCTCGGTAAAGGGCAGGGAAGAGCTTGTCCTTTATTCCTCGGGCACTTGCCTGCACTTGAACTGTCAGTCCTTCCTGGGAAAAGGGTTTCTCTGGTGGGGTGTGTATGTGTCCATAGCACCATTCCCCATGGCCAAGTGCCAAGTGACGAAAGTGTCGGGGCTTTCGAAATTGTCAGAGGAACTGATTTCCTTGTCAAGTCTTGTCCTGTACAATTGGAGGGCCAAATTCTACTTTCGTGTTAGCTGCCACGGAGATCAAAGGCTGCTGACAAGGAGCTGAAGGCTTTGTGCCTGGTCCGCTTCAACCTTTCCGCGGTCCGGCATGGGGAATGCTCCTGGCTCGCGGCTTTCTTGAACCTGCTTATCGATGCTTGTTTGTGGGCCGACAGATGAAGAGCCTGGGAAATGATTTTGAGGGCTCTAACTTGGAGGGGACATTCTTAAATGTGCAGTGGGAGGAAGGGCAGAGAAAGAGAAGGCAAAGGGGGAGGTGCAGGCAGATTCATCCATGACCCCTCCCACCCCCAGACATAGCCAAAAACAAGGCAGGAAGGAATTGGAGGTTCAAGGTTCAAGGGCAGTATCGAGGAGGAGATGGGGTGAGAGGTCAGCCCCTGGTGAGAGTAGAAAGAGGATCTGCAGCAAGGGGATTTCACAGAGCAAGGATTAGTGTTCTCCTTGCTCATTTTTGGGTATTGCACAAATGCAGGGCACCCAGGAGCCTCTTTGTCTACCAAGTAAGCCCATGTAGGAGGGAGGTGATGAGTAATGGCCAAGTTCAGGTTATCAGTAACCCTGGGGATGTCAGCTATCTAAAAGCCGGTGTGAGACTGGGGAAGGGGGAGGGCATAGTACCGATGACTGCTGCAGATATGGTCCAAGTACACGGTGGGGTGGGGGAGGAGGCTGTGGAATAAACTGAGGGCATGGCGCGTGGTCCCACGAGAGTGCTTGCTTCCGGATCCAAGGCCACCATTGGCTTTGCAATTCAGAGTTTCTCTTTGGACTTTTGGACAGTGCCTTCTCTTGTGCCCTTCCCTCTTTATCCATTTTTCTTCCTCTGCATCCCCAGTTTTTCTGAACAGAAGAAATCTCTTGGGGCCAGCGCCATGGTTTAGTGGGTCAAGCCATCGCCTGACTTGCTGGCATCCCATATGGGCTCCAGTTCATGTCCTGACTATTCCACTTCTGATCCAGCTTCTTGCTAATAGCCTGGGAAAAGAAGCAGAAGACGACCCAAGTCTTTGGGTCCCTGCCACCCACTTGGGATACCTGGATAAAACTCCTGGCTCCTGGCTTCAGCTGGGCCCAGCACTGGCTGTTGTGGCCTTCTGGGGAGTGAACCAGCAGACAGAAGATCTCTCTCTCTCTCTCTCTCTCTCTCTCTCTCTCTCTCTCTCTCCTCCACCCCCCTCTCTAACTCTGACTTTCAAAACAAATAAGTGAATCTTCTTTAAAAAAAGGAACCCTTTGCACATATTCCTTTATCCACGGTAATCTGCA
The DNA here is from genome assembly GCA_949820135.1 of Sylvilagus floridanus. Lineage (NCBI taxonomy): Eukaryota > Metazoa > Chordata > Mammalia > Lagomorpha > Leporidae > Sylvilagus > Sylvilagus floridanus. Next base: position 30,182,184 of record OX463230.1, read on the forward strand.
CCCCTCCACTGAACCAGACAAAGTGGAGTTGCATAGCATTTACAGGAGACATAAAGATCTCCGAAGCGGGAAGAGAAAACATCGTCAGGAGAAGACTCTATGCTGGTGTCTGAGCACAGCTTTTGCCTGAAAAGCTTGCTTTTTACCTGGCCTGATCCCGGGGGACAGTGAGATTCCAAGGTCAGAGACCTTTTTCTATGTACCTGGTCGTTTCTTTCTTTTAAAGATTTGTTTTTTTTTAAAGGCAGAGTAATAGGGAGAGAGGATATCGTCCACCCACTGATTCACTCCCCCAATATCCACAACAGCCAGGTCTGGACTGAAGGTTTAGACTGACACTTGAAGCCAGGAACTCCATGCTGGTCTCAGGGGCCCAAGTACTTGGACCATCATCTGCTGCCTTTTCAGGCACATCTGCAAGGGGCTGGATCAGAAGCAGAGCAGCCAGGCCTTGAACTTGGCCCTCCGATATGCACGCCAGCATCACAAGTGGTTTTCTTGGGAGCAAGCACCATGCTCCTCTTTGTTTCAGCCTGGCACGTTATTCACCATTAATAAGAAAAATTACACAAAAAAGGGTAGAAAATATTGGTTAGCCATGAGTGTGGATGAACCAGATCAGATGGGATTAGAAAGGAAAAGCATTGAAAAAAAATCAAATAAAAGCAAAACCAGATTCTTAGTCCTGGATGTCTGTCAGAATTGTCCAGGAAGGTTTTTTTTTTTTTTTTTTTTTTTTTTTTTGACAGGCAGAGTGGACAGTGAGAGAGAGAGACAGAGAGAAAGGTCTTCCTTTGCCGTTGGCTCACCCTCCAATGGCCTCTGCAGCCGGCGCGCTACGGCCAGCGCACCACGCTGATCCGATGGCAGGAGCCAGGTGCTTCTTCTGGTCTCCCATGGGGTGCAGGGCCCAAGCACTTGGGCCATCCTCCACTGCACTCCCTGGTCACAGCAGGGACTGGAAGAGGGGCAACCGGGACAGAATCCGGTGCCCCAACCCTATCTAGGTGGAGGATTAGCCTATTGAGCTTCGGCGCTGGATTCCCAGGAAGTTTTTAAAATACCCTGGTATTCAGGTCCTACCCTGAACCAATCAAATCAGAATGGCACTGTTGAACGCTCCCCCAGGTGATCTTAAAGGGAATCCAGGGTTGAGAACTACAGATCTAACATCATTTGCTGCTCCTGTATTTCTGGAACATGGTGCACATCTTCCCGGTAGCAGGTTTGACCTCTGCCAGTTGACACATGTTAGGGCATTTTCCTGCTCGTGTCTGTTTGTTTCTGTGCATGCAGCGGGCTGGGCAACACCCAGACTTGGTGAACATCTGGGCCATTGAGAACATCAATATAACTTGATTGCTGTCTTCATTTCATGAAGGTTTACTCAACCCAGTAGCATGCTAGACGCTCTGAGGGTTATAAAAAGACCCAAGGCAAGGCTCCTTGTTTCTAGGTGAGAGACAAGGTTAAGACCACTAGGGATGAGTTTGTGTCGTGCAAAACATCAACACTTACATGCCAAAGTGCATGGTGGGAATCAAAACAGTGGTAGGCATTTGGAGGAGGGGGCAAGTGACACAGGGAGCTGGGTCTTAAGGATGAGTAGACTTTGAAGAGGTGGAGTGGAAGGAAAAAGACACTTCCAGTGTAGGGCACAATAGTGGCAGATTTCTCTGACACACCTCTGGCCTTTTAAATGAAATCACTGCTCTTGTTGCCTTGTGAAAGTGAGACAGGGACAGCAATATCTTTCAGGGATATAGGCAGGCTCCCTTCCCCTTCCCTCTCATTAGCCTATCCCTGCTGTCACATTCTGATCCTTCAAATCTGGATTAAAAGCCCACCTTTACCACCTACCGCAGTTCCCTTGACCCAGGGATGGAGTGGGGCCCCCTTCTTGGTCACACTGTCCCTTGGTTATGTACTCTGTTGATTTTAGCGATCAACAGATTAGAGAAGGACAGCCTCTGCTACGTGTGGCTTCTGGACCATATAGTAGACTAGCTGGGCTAGTTCAATTTCCTCTCCTCCCCTCTATCAGTTACCCCAGGTTTCTAAAGCATATTACAGCCAGGGTAGTGATGCCTGTTCCTATAAGAGTTTCTCTCAACTTTCTTCCTACCATGGAACACATCAGAAAAATGATGAAATTCCTATGGTAAATGGAGCTCTTTGTCATCTTGCAGCGGTCACTATATGGGGATTTGCCTGCCTGTAACAGTTGCTGCACACCAGGTACAAAAGCCATGTCCTGAAGAGCTCTCCTGCCACCAACCTCTGCCAACCTCCGGACTAGCAGAATGCTCATAGGGCACCTCCACCTTTTTTTTTTAAGAGAAAATTTTAATAGAGATATGAATAGTCCAGCCAACGTTGAGATATTTTGGCTTCATAAGCTTTGTTTTGGTATCTTGGTAAGACAGAAAACTGGTTCAGACATGGGCAAGAATGTGTCTCTTCTACATAGTTGTTGACAAGGATGAAACTCCTCAAGATGATGAGCAGTTTTGCTTCTTCCAATGGGGGCAGGGTCTTCCTTTTGCAATATGATGTGTTATCTAGTATCTGTAGGGAGACCCTATAGCAGCCATACAGGAACTGTTATCTGGAAGTAGAGTCCCCCTCATAGTGGGAGCAAGAGTGGAAAGAGTCAAGGTCCCAGAAAGAGCTAAAAGGCTCCAATTGAAAAGTCAATCAGTGTGCAAGGAGTTTGCACAAAAGTCTGCTGGGGTCCAGGCAAGCAATTGTTGAAGGTGCCTAAGGCAAAACAGTAGAATTGGGCCGGTGCTGTGGCGTAGTGGGTAAAGCAGCCTCCTGCAGTGCCCACATCCCATCCAGGTGCCAGCTCGAGTCCTGGCTTCTCCACTTCCGATCCATCTCTCTGCTGTGGCCTGGGAAAGCAGTAGAAGATGGCCCAAGTCTTTGGGCCCCTAAACCTGTGTGGAGACTCGCAAGAGGCTCCTGACTTCAGGTTGGCTCAGCTCCGCCTGTTGCAGCCATATGGGGAGTAAACCAGCTAATGGAAGACCTTTCTCTCTGTCTCTCCCTCTCACTGTCTATAACTCTACCTCTTAAATAAATAAATAAAAAATTTTTAAAAAACCCACAAAACGGTAGAATGTCCCAATAGGTGAACCAAGTGCACCAAGAGAGGGAAAGACATCAAGAAACTTTCTTTTTTTAAAAAAAAAAGATTTATTTTATTTATTTGAAAAGCAGAGTTACAGAAAGAGAGGGGGAGGGGGGAGGGAGGGGGAGAAAGAGAGGAAGAGAGAGGTAGAGAGAATCTTCCATCTGCTGCTAGTTCACTCCCTAAATGGCTGCAATGGTTGGCACTGGGCCAGACTGAAGCCTGGAGCTTCTTCCAGATCTCCCATGTAGGTGGCTGGAGTCCAAGCACTTGGGCCATCTTCCATTGCTTTCCCAGGTACCTTAGTAGGGAGCTTGATTGGAAGTGGAGCAGCTGGGAATCGAACTGGTGCCCATATGGAATGCTGGCACTGTAGGCAGCGGCTTTACCAGCTATGCCCCAGAACTGGCCCAGCAAGCAACTCTTGAAACCTAATATACAGGCACTTGCATGGTCATCAGTGCAGACACCTGAGACTCAGGACTATAGTGCAAGCGAGGTGGGTGATACTGGAACCAACTGGTCTCTCTCCACACTCTCCACACTCCTCGTGCTGAGGATGCCTGAACAGTCCTTAGATCACAAAGTCAAGGTGAGAAATCAGATTACTAGCCAGATGCTCTGGGCAAACCAAACCAGGGAGAGAGATAAGCCTGGAGTTGGAGAAAAGAGGGCAAGCTAAACCAGGATTCCCAGGATGGGCTCAGCACTAAAGCAGATGGGCAGTCAAGGGTAAGTGTGCTCTTCAAAGTTAAGTATCATGTCTTCTGGACTGGCGCTATAGCACACATAGCAGGTTAAGCCACCACCCACCAGTGCTGGCATCCCATAGGCACTGTTTGGTGTCCCAGCTGCTGCACCTCTGGTCTAGTTCCTGCAAATGGCCTGGGAAAATCAGCCAAGGATGGCCCAAGTGCGTAGGCCCCTGCCAGCCACCTTGGAGACCTTGAAGAAGCTCCTGACTTTGGCCTGGCTGGGCAGTAAACCAGCATATGGAAGATCTCTGTCTCTTTCTCTTTCTCTCTCTTTCAAATCTGACTTTCAAATAAATAAATTAATCTTTTTTTTAAAGGATCATGTCTTCTCTGTCCCTCTGTTCCATACCTAGCACAGAGTTGCCATGTAATATAATGAACTCCTTTGAATGAATGAGAAAAGCTGGAGCCCAGGGTCATAATGATTAAGTGGTTCAAGCTATGGGCTCAAGGGCTGCAGGGGCTGAGAAATCACATCAGGGCAACCTGAGAGGCATTAGCAGATGCTTATCATGTCCCTCTGGACTCGTGCTGGGCAAGTGGCAAGGAGAGCATTGAGTCGGGAAAGAACCAAGGCACGAAGTGGACAGCAGCAACAGTGCGCGGTGTGTTCAGGTCTACAGCAGGTGCCAACATACCTTATTTCCTGCATCTGCGCTGCACAGCAGCCTCCCAAAGATGTCCAAGAGCGAGCTGGATGTGCTGCTCGTCCTCGGCCCGTGCTTTCCCTCGCTGAGTGCCAATCAGATGGCGTGGAAGCCAGTGGATTGTTTACCTACAGCACATGCGGAGTGGGAAGTCAGCAGGCCAATGGAAGAAACTTTGGCTCCATTCGACAGCCAGCTGTGCAAGGAGCACTGGCGGATGAGGAACCGGGAAGCCAGAATAAATATTTAACTTTCATTTTGAAACACTGTGCTTGTGTGGCTGTCGCCATTGTGGTGGGCAAGCTGTGAGGGCTAAATATTTACCCTTTTTAATTGTTCCCACCAAACTGCTGGATGTCCCCATGCTCCTGTAGGTTGTCTGTCTGTCTGTTGATGGAGTCATTCATGCTCTTATTTACTTATTTTCCTATCTTTCAAATTTATTTAGTATTTGGGGAAGGAGGTTGGGGTGGGGGAAGGGAACGGAGCCCAGAGATTGAGTAAAGATTCTCTTCCGTTTCAGAGGAAGGAAATACAACCACAGGATGGAAAGTGGAGGTAAAGAAAGTGCTGACTCGCTTCCAGATCTTTCACATCTTTTACATGCAGAGAAAGACACAGTTGCATCTGTTGTTTTTTTTTTTAACTTTTTTTTAGAAGAGTTTTAGATTTACCAAAATGCTGCAAGAAAAGTAAGGCAAGTTTCTCTACGTCTTTCACCCCGCTCCCTCTAATGTCAGCATCTTATATAATGATGATTCATTTGTCAAAACCAAGAACTTGACATTGGTTCAACACTAAACGCCACAGTCAGTGTCACCAGCGTTCCCACTAATGTCCATTTTCTGTTCCCGGATTTGATCCAAGATACCACATCACGTTTAGTCGTCACCTCTCCTTCATCTTCTTTGATCTGCGTCAGTCTCTCGGTTTTTCGTGACCTTAACTCTTATAAAGGGCAGCGAGCAGTTGTTTTCCAGACTGTCTGTTAATTTGGGTTTCTCTGATGTTGGCCTCTTGAGATTAGACTAGGTGCTGTGGGTTTACAGCGGGATGGTCACAGCGCTCAGGTCGCCACACACTGTCCGTGCGACCCCTGAGCACCTGGCGGGGTAGGATCTGCTGTAGAGTCACTGTCTTCCTCTGTTCTAGTCTCTGTAACCAAGCTCGTAAGTGCAACCCACGCTCAAGGGGAGAGGAATTAAGTCCCATGTCCTGGAGGGGGACTTATCTACATAAATTATTTGAAATTCTTCGGTAAGGGAGATGTGTCCTTTCTTCCTTCTTTATTTATTCAACGATCCATGCACATCTGTGTATTAGCTTCTCAAGGATCCATGATAAATGACAGCAAACTGGGTGCCTCAAAACAACGAGACGGTATTCACTCAACCATCGGTGGGACGGGAGTCGGCAGTGAAGGTACTGGCAGGGTTGATGTCCTCTGGAGGCTGGTGGGAGCATCCATCTGTGGCTCTCTCCCAGCTTCTGGTGGTTGCTGGCCATCCTTGGTATTCCTGTCTGGTAGATACCTCACCCCAGTCTCAGCCTTCATCACCACAGTCCCTTCTTCTCTGCAAGTGCCTCTGTATCTTCTCCTCTTTTTACAAGGAAACACATCATCAGGTTTAGGACCCACCCTGAATCCAGGTTGATTTCATCTCCAGATCCAAGGAGCTGCCAATGGGCTGTTTCTCAATACGATCATGTTCTGAGACTCCAGTGGGCACTCATTTTGAAGGGACACAGTTCAACTCATTATGGTCAGTATGGATTCATACTGATATGGGTATCCATTTTATTATTTAGATTAAAATCTGCATGCTTATTTATTTTCTCAAATAGCTTTGACCACTGGGGAGCCCTTTTAGGTTAGCATCTGTAACATTTTGATAGTTTCTGGTTTATATTGCATCACATCAGCCCAATTCTTAGTAAAATGAAGTTTGATCAGTGGGTTAGGGGACTGTCACCCTGATCCATCTGTTGTGGCATTTTCCATCAGCTGTTTGATGCGTGGTTTCACCATCCATTGGTATCACATGAGTTTATTAGACATGTTATCCCCTGTGCTCATATTAGTTGGTATTCTTCTATAAAATAGAACTTTCTCTCAACTATTTGCATATCTTGGGAAAATCAGGGTAAATGCTTAATACTTTCTCTCTATCAATTTTCGTGATAATATGTTGGTGCCCTAATAATTTCCAAAGGTTTCCAATAAGATTTGTGTATTGCTTGTGTTGATGAATCATTAAGGATTCAGATTTTTTATAACTTTTGAAAATTTCTACTTATTTGAAAGGAAGAGAGACAGAGACAAACAGACGGAGATCTCCCATCTAATATACCTCAGATGCCTGCAACATCCAGGAACAGAACAGGCCGAGGTCAGGAACCTGGAACTCAATCCAGGAGGCAGGAAACCAACTACCTGGGTCTTTACCTGTTGGCTCCCAAGAAGCTGGACTTGGAAGCAGAGTTAGGACTTGAACCCAGCACTCTGATAAAGGATATGGGCATCCCAAGTGGTGTCTTAATTGCTTTGTCAAATGCCTCATCTTTGGACTAAGATTTGTAAAGTCTACTTTATTGAAGAATAGTTTACAAAAAGGACACTGAACACATTAGGGCAAATGTCTGATCTACCATGTAACCACCTTCACCACAATCAGGAGATAGAACATTTCTGTTTCCCCAAATTTTCTTGTGCCTCTTTGCAGTCAGTCATTGCCTTCTCTTCCATCAACAGAAAGCTGCAGAGCCACTCTCTCTCACTATTGATTAGTTTGTCTAGTTCTACACTTCCATTAAAATAGAAGTATCTGAGAATATACTGTTTGTGTCTGGCTTCTTTCACATAACATATTTTTGAGATCCATCCACGTTGTTACATATTTGAATAGTTTGTTCCTTTTTATTATTAGGTATTATTCTGTTTTATGAGTATGCCACAATTTGTGTATCATCTGTGAACAGATAATTGAGGTGATTTTAGGTTTTGGACTATTTCAAATTAAGTTGCTGTGAATATTTGTGTGAAAGTCTTTATGTGGATTAATGTTTTCATTTATCTTGGGTAAGTGCCTGGGAGTAGAATTTCTGAGTCATATGGTGGGTGAATATTTATCTTACAAGACACTGCCACGCTTTTTCAAGGTGATTGTACCCTTGTGATTCTACCATCGTATGAGAGTTCTACTTGTTCCATATCTTTGTCAACACTTAGTTTTTCTGGTCTTTTTAATTTTAGCCATTCCAGATTATCTTAAATTGTATCTCATTGTGGTTTTAATTTGTTCTTCCTGATGGCTATCTAAGTTTTAAATCATCCTTTATGAACTTATCAGCTATTCATATATCTTCATTCATAAGTGTCTGTTGACAGCCTTTGCTCATTTTCTTTGTTTTTAGAGCAATTTTACATTTACAGCAAAATTGAGATGAAGGAACAGTTATCCCGGATAACCCTTGTCTGGATACATGCATAGCCCCTACCATGATCAATATTGCTTCCCTCGGTGGTTCATTTCTTACAACTAATGAGCCTACAGTGGTGCGTCACTATCACTCAACGAGCTGAGCTTCTTGTAGGCTTCAGTTTATTGTGCATTTTATGGGATTTGGACACATGTAAAATGACATGTAACCACCAGTATATCTTCCCGTACAGTAATTTCTCAAAATCCTCTAATATTTCTCTGTGCTCTGCCTCTTCATCTGTTCCTCCTCCACTAACTCCAGGCAACTACCGATCATTTTGCTACTTCCCTGGTTTTGCCTTTCCCACAGTGCCGTAGAGTTGGAATGATGCGGGATACAGGCACTTCAGCTGGGCTCCTCTCCTCCGTAAAACACATGTAGGCTTCCTCCATGTCTTTTCAGAGCTTGAGAAAGTTCGTTGCTTTTTCAGTTTTGAATAACATTCCATTGTCCAGAAGTACTGCAGCTTATCTATCCACTTACCTACCCGAGGTCATCTTCGTTGCTTCCCGGTTAGCTGTCAGAAACATCCCTGAGTAGCAGGGGCCCAGTACTTGGGCCATCCTGCACTGTTTCTCTCAGGCACATTAGCAGGGAGCTGGATCAGAAGGGGAGCAGCCGGGACTCGAATGAGTGCCCATATGGAATGCCAGTGATGCGAACGGCGGCTTTACCCACTACACCACAATGCCGGCCCCGTATCATTATTTTTTTAAGATTTTATTTATTTATTTGAGAGGTAGAGTTACAGACAGTGAGAGGAAGAGACAGGGAGAAAGGTCTTCTATCTGTTGGTTCACTCCCCAAATGGCTGCACCAGCCAGAGCTGCGCCAGTCTAAAGCCAGGAGCCAGGAGCTTCCTCCAGGTCTCTCGTGTGGGTGCAGGGGCCCAAGCGCCTGCGCCATCTTCTGCTGCTTCCCAGGCCATAGCAGAGAGCTGGATCAGAAGAGGAGCAGCTGGGACTCGAACCAGTGCTCATATGGGGTGCTAGTGCCGCAGGCAGAGGCATAACCTACTGCGCCACAGCGCCAGCTCCCCTTGTATCATTTTTCATCCCCACTGGCAATGCACGAGAACTCCTTATGCTCCACATCCTCACCAGCGTTTGGGGTTGTCACTGTTCTGGATTTTGGTCATTCTAACAGATTTATAGCAGTCTCTCTCTCTCTCTCTCTCTTTTAATTTCCATCTACATGTAATGCTAACATCTTTCAATATGCTTATTTGCCATCTAGGTATCTTTATTGACAAGTGTCTGTTAAGGCCTTTTGTCCACTTAAAATAAATTTTGTTTTCTTATTGTTGAGTTTTAAGAGTTCCATGGCTTTTTTTTAAAGATTTATTTATTTATTTGAAAGTCAGAGTTACACCAAGAGAAGGTGAGGCAGAGAGAGAGAGAGAGAGAGAGAGAGAGAGAGAGAGAGAGAGAGGTCTTCCATCTGCTGATTCACTCCCCAGATGGCTGCAACGACTGGATCTGCAGGAGCCAGGAGGTTCCTCCAGGCCTCCCACGTGGATCCAGGCGCCCTAGGACTTGGGCCATCTTCTACCGCTTTCCCAGGCCGTAGCAGAGAGCTGGATCAGAAGTGGAGCAGCCAGGACTTGAACTGGTGCCCATACTGGATGCTGGCACTGCAGGCAGTGGCTTTACCTGCTACGCCACGGCGCCCCCCCACCTTATGTTTTTAAAATAAATTTATCATGCCCATATAAGGTATACAATATGATATCATTGGCCCTTGTATATTTGGATAATGGTCTTGTTTTAGATATGTCTTCTGCAAATATTTTCTCCCCGTTTGTGGCTTGTCTTTTCATTCTCCTGACAGTGTTCTTCCTAGAGCAGACTTTTAAATTTTAATGAAATCCAGCCTGTAAGTTCTTTCTTTCATGGATTGTCCTTTTGATGTGAAATCTAAACCGTCACCAGCAAAACCAAGCCACCTAGATTTTCTCTCCTGTTATCATCTAGGAGTTTTGTAGGTTTGCATTTTGTCCTCACTCATATGATACATTTTGTGTTGATTTTTGTGACAGGTCTGTGTCTGGCTTCAGGGTTTCGTGTGTGGATGTCCTGTCGATCCCACACCATTTATTGAGACGACTCTCTTTTCCATTGCCTTTTCTCCTTTGTCAGAAATCGATTGGCTGTGGTTATGTGGGTCAATTCCTGGAATCTCTACTCTTTTCCATTGATCTGTCTATTATTTCACCAATTCCACTTTGTCTTAATTACCGTAGCTGTATAGTAAGCTTGACATCAGGTAAGATCAGTCGTCCAACTTTGTTTTCCCCTTTCAACATTCCATTGGGTATCCTGGGTCTTTTTCCTCTCCACATTAACTCCCAATCAATCAGTTTCTCTGAGATCGATGAAATGGCTTGCTCAGATTGTGGCTGGAATCACACTGAATCCATAGACCTGGCATGTTGACAACACTGAATTTTCCTATCTCTGTAGATGGACTATCTACCTCTTTATTTGTTTTTCGTGGACTTGCATTAGAGCCACAGTTTTTCTCATATAGGTCTTACACATATTTTATTTGATTTATACCTATTTGATTCTTTGAAGTGCTAATATAAATGTAATTTGTTTTCTGATTTTCAAGTCCACTTGTTCATTGCTGGTATCTACAAATACAGGGAGGTGGCTAACCTTTGTGTTTATTAATGTTGTATCCTTCAGTCTTGCTATCATTGTTGGTAGTTCCAGGAGATTTGGGGCCGTTCTTTTAAATCTCTATATTAGAAAATCATGCAACTGCAAACAAGGACAGCTTTACTTCTTCCTTTCCAATCAGTCTAGTCATTGTCCTGTTATTTTCTCTTTGTCTTATTGCATTATCCAGCACTTATGGTACAATACCAAAAAGAAGTGGTGAAAGGGAACATTCTTTGTTTTGTTTCTGACCTTCTAGTTTCTCATCATTAAGTAAGAGGTTACCTACAGATGTTTTGTAGCTTTTTTTAAAATCAAGAATGAGGAAGTTCCTCACTATTCTTAGTTTTTGAAAGTACTGTTTTTTTTTTTTTTATCATGGTTGGGTGTTGGATTTTGTCAATTGTTCTTTATGCATCAATTCATATCATCATGTGATTTTTTCCCCCTTCATTAGCCTGCTATGTGACAGATTACATTACTTTTCTGAATATTGAGTCAGTGCTGCATACCTGGAATGAATAGTTTTAGGGCATAATTTTTTATAATAGAGTTTTACTTTTTATTTTAACTTTTTAATTATTTATTTGAGAGAGAGGTAGAGACAGAGACAGAAAGTGAGCACTAGAGTTTCCATCTGATAGTTCTCTCCCCATGCCTGCGACTACTGGGTCTGGGCTGGGGCTGAAGCCAGGAGCTGGAAACTCAACCCAGCTCTCCCGCGTGAACGGATCACACACAAACATTTGAGCCATCACTGCTGCCTTCCAGAGCCTGCACGAGGAGGAAGCTGGGGTCAGGAGGAAGAGCTGGGAATCAAACCCAGGCGCTCTGATGTGGGATGCGGGTGTCCTGACTGGCATCTTGGCCGAATGACTGGAAGTCTTTTTGTACACTGTTGGATTCAAGCTGCTATCTTGCTTTTGAGGATTTCTTGCATCTGTGTTCATGAGAGATATTGATCCTTAGTTTTCTTTTCCATAATGTCTTTGTCTGGTTTTGGAATTAGGGTAATGTGTTCTTGTAGAATAGGAAGCGTTCCCTCTGCTTTTATTTCTAAAAGAGATTATAGGGAATTGTCATTTCCCTTTAAGTGGTTGGCAGGATTGCCTGTGAGCCCATCTGGACTTGCTGTTTTAGAACATTACTAACTATTGACTTCATTTCTTTGATAGATGTTGTCATTGAGAGATATTGTCTATTTCTTCTTGTGTGAGTTTTGGCAGATTCTGTCTTTCAAGAATCAATCTGTTCACCTAAGTTGTCAAATTTGGGGGCATAGAATTCTTTATAATATCCTTTATTATCTTCCTAGTGTCCATGGGGTCTGTAGTCATGCTCCCTCTTTTATTTTTGAATTATAATTTGAGTCTGATGCCCTTCAGACTCTTTCTAAATCCTTTCCTACGAAATCCATTCACTGCTTAAACATCGCTGCAAGTGTTGCTCTTGCTGCCTTCTACAAATTTTGATAAGCTGAATTTTCATTTACATTTAACTCAAAATATTTTAAAATTTCTCTTGAAATTTCTCCCTTGGGGTCAGTGTTGTGGTGCAGCAAATTAATTTACCTCCTGCAATGCTGGCATCCCACATGAGCACAGGTTCGAATCCCAGCTGCAGCACTTCAGGTCCAGCTCCCTGCTATGGCCTGGGAAAGCAGCAGAAGATGGCCTAAGTGCTTGGGGCCCTGTACCCATATGTGAGACCCAGAAGAGGCTCCTAGCTCCTGGCTTCGGCCTGGCCCAGCCATAGCTGTTGTGGCCATTTGGGGAGTGAACCAGTAGATGGGAGATTGATATCTCTCCCCCTCACCCCCATGGCTCTGCCTTTCAAATAAATAAAATAAATTTTTACGAAAGCTTTTTCTTAAAAAAAAAAAAAAACTATGCATGAATTTAAAATTTTCCATGCAAATAAACCTGTCTTTTAATTTCATCTTTTCTGTGAAGTCCCTGCATATGTTAGGCAAAAAAAAAAAAAATCATAATAATACCCAGGAGACTCACCACTGTGCTATTCCTTGTGTCAAAGGACCCTGGAAGATCTGCCTTCTTTTCTCTGTCGTTTGGACTCCTTTCCTGTTTGTTTGATATATAATGAGTGTGCAGAGTTTTCACTGAACTTAGTGGGAGAAGCAGGAAAAAAAAAAGAAAGCACGCCTCCTTCACCTTTCTGGAAGTAGAAGTCAGACTTTTTACTTCTAAGTGACCTACTTTCTCGGGACCCCTTACACCAGGGGACTTGGCAGTTCAGCCAGCTCACACGAACACTGGAGCCACCTGGGGGAGAGTTTCCTTTAGGGCGAACTGCCCAGAGTCCGACCATCAGGATGGTAGGGAGTCCAAGAAGAAAGCAGGCAAGCGCCTGCCTGCCCGTGGGTGCTGTGGAACCTGGTGTTTGGGTAGCACCAGCGCTGAGCGTGTTGGATGAGATTGGTGGTTTGAAAATGGACTGATAATTTGAGCTATTCAGTTATCTTTATCTGCATAAACAGGCCTTATTTCCATGATATCACCACCATACTTAGTTCTATAAATTCATTTAGTGGGTTTATTCAGAGATGAATATCACCGTGAGTCATGTTACACAAACGACTCATCACACGGTCCAGTTTTGCCTTGTGGACTGAGGCTGTGAGGATACAATGGAAACTCTCGACTCCTTACAGATATCTGGTTTGCAAATGGGAAATTCGCATCTCCTAGGGGCTACTCAGTTTCCTCTGGACGGACAGGGGTCTGGGGTCCTCCGCTTCGGTGAGGGTGTCCCGGCAGTGTGCTCAACACAGCCTCAGGCTGACAAAGCTCTGAGGGGTCCAGGGACACGAGCTGTGGGCATATGTGGGGTGTGGTCTCAGTCAAGGTGTGTGCTCCGCAGAGGTGCTCCCCTGGGACTCCTCCATGCCTCCTCTCTCTCTGCTGCTTGAAGAGGAGGGTAGAGATTTGGGGTCTTCAGACCACAGGTCTCTCAGGATGTGTTCTTATTCACTGTAAAAGGGGCAAGATCTTAACCTAGAAAGCTCGCCTCTCTGATTCACTCTTCAAAGTGCGCAGGTGTAATTCAAACGCCGGTGGCCTTCCCAGCTAAGCAAGCAGCCCCACAGGGGCTTCCAGGGGGAGTCACTTTGGTTGAAGAAGACTTAGCTGATCCAGAAATGAAAACAAATCCATTTCTTCAGCTACCACAGCTCCTTAGGCCCCAGCTCAGCTTTCTGTAAATGTTCTTTTCTAGGAACTGTCAGGCCAGGATGGAGAATCGCCATTGATAATGGATGTTTTACTCCAAAGAGAATAACCGTGTGGTCCTACCCTATAGAGATGATCTATAGGATAAAATTGTTTCCAGTTAGGAATTTCCAGTTGTAACTGAGACCTTGAAAAAAAAAGGAGCTTAAATGAATCAGCTTCCATACAGAGTCCAGGGGCAGGTGAGTGTGCAGCTCAGCCGTTCAGTCCCTGCTCGGCCTCCGGCATCCTATATTGGAGCGTCGGCTGCTCTGCTTCTGATCCAGCTTCCTGATAACGTGCACCTTGGGAGGCAGCAGACAATGGCTCAAGTGCGTGGATCTCTCCCTTCCGTGTGGGAGACCTGGATGGGGTTCCAGGCTCCTGGCTTTGGCCTGGTCCAGTCCTGGATATTGCAGGCATTTGGGGAGTGAACCAGCAGCTCGACAGTATCTATCTATCTATCTATCTATCTATTGATCAATCAATCACCTATCTCTGTCTACCTTTCAAATAAAATAAAAATAAATTTAAAATTTCAAGAATCCCAAGACAGACAAGATAGCAGTTGAAAGCCAGATTGACAGTTCAGGAATGATAGTATGCCGGGATCCCTTGTCATTCTGCTTCACTATTCTTCATCTCTTGCCTCCATTCTCAGGATTGTCTTACGGTCACAAAATGGCTGTTGGGAGTCTCTGCATCCCTTCTACATCCTTAGCATTAAGCCAGTAATAAAGAGTAGCAGCAGGCACAGATGTCAGCTCAGATCGTCCCCACTTACATCTTGCTGGTCCCAGGTTGGCCATGTAGTCTGCCCAGTTTACACATGGGAAGGGGAAGTGGCATTTGTTTTGTGCCAGCATCTTGCCACACCCTTACTCAGATAGGGCCCTGTCAGTAAGGAGGGAGGGAGAATGGACGCCCCGTAAATGATCGCTGACACTTTGCTATCAGTAGGGATTCCCAGGGATCACGGATGTGACCATTTGCTATCAGCAGGGATTCCCAGGGATCACGGATGTGACCGTGAGCCCCCATAGCCACAGTGAAATCATGCAGCTCGGTGCCAGCCATCGGTCCACCAGGAAAGGCCTGGAATCCCAATGGCTTTGGCCTTCACAACTTCCCGTGTGTCCTCTCAGCTGGTGCAGCTCTAAAACAAACTTTATCAAAGATTTGGAAGGCAGAGTTACACAAAGATGGAGAGCTCCTGCCCCTGCTGGTTCACTCCCTAAATGGCCACGATGGGGAGCCAGGAGCTCCATCCGGGTCTCCCACGTGGGTGGCAGGGGCCCAGCACTCAGGCCGTCATCTGCTGCTTTTGCAGGGAGCTGGATGGGAAGTGGAGCCGCAGGGACTCCCACGGGCACGCAGCCACAGCTTAACTGCCCCCCACAAAGCTAATCCATAACCTGTGGAGTGTTTTACCACTCAAAGTGCCTGCATAGACACCGCCCCCTTCCTCCTCTTGTCCCTGAATGAGATGGGGACAGATAGCATCGAGGCACAGAGTTAAAGTGACAAGCCACGGTCACCGGGGTGCGGCTGTGATCTGGGACGTCCCCTCCACCCCAGCGTCCTCTGGGCACCCTGGTTCTCTGACACCATGTGGACAAATACACCCTGCTTCCTCCGCCCCTTCATTTGCCCCTCATCCTGACCCGGTGAGGTGTGCAGAGCGACTCTTCACTGTGCCAGACCAGCACTTGAACCTGGCCCTTTCAGGGGGACAGTGCGGCCCTTTCTCTGGGGCTGAGCGCCTCCACACAAACGGGTGTACCCCGAGGGGAGCCACGCTCCTGGGAGCCCCAGATCCGGCCAGGGACAGAGGCCAGGGCTGGACTCCAGAGGCGAGGGCTGGACTCTGCGGGCCCCCCCCACGGCTGGCCGGGAACCGCACGCCCCGCCCCACCACAGGGATCCCCCAGCAGCCTCCACGGAAATCACCCGCAGGAGGAAACTGGTTCCCAGGGCCTGCCCTGAGCTCTGTTTTCTTTTCCCAGGAGATATATTTGACAGCAGATAAAGGCACCGTGAGGAAAACAAACGCGCAGCGCTGGGCTTGGGGTCGCAGCTTGCCTTTTGCCTTTCTCTCTCTCACACACACACCCCGGTATTTGGAGACGCGGCACTGCAAACCCGGCTCCCCTCCGTGGAGACTTGCCTGCTGCAAACCCTCTCCCTCCGGGACACGCTTCCCGGGGCCCCTCTGCATTGCCAAATAGGAAAAAGAAAAGAAAAGGGAACCCCTGCAAAACGTGCTCACATGTGTTTTGAAGAAAGCACAAAACTTTTGGAGCATCCCCCAGATGCCTGAGAACTTGGTAAAAATCTCTCGCTTCTGGCCCCCAGTCAGTGCCAGGACAGCAGCTTCGGTGTCCTGGGTAAGGTGAGGTCGCCCAGCAGGCTGCCCGGGTCCCCAAGATTCTAGCAGGCTTTGGGCACTAGCTCCTTCCACTCGACTCCTTCCCACCCCACCCAGGTGAGCAAGGGTCAGAAGATGGAAAAACAGTTCCATCTATAACGTACTCTATGGCAAGTAGGATAAGACAGTCAACTGCTTCTTTATAGATTTATCTATTTGAAAGGCAGAATGACAGAGAGACTGGGAGGGAGACGAAAAGAGAGACCTTCCATTCACAGGTTCACTCCCCAAATGCCCACAACAGCCAGTCCTGGGCCAGGCTGAAGCAGGAATCAGAACTTCTCTCTGGGTCTCCCACGTGGGTGGCAGGAACCCAAGCTCTTGGGCCATCATGTGCTACCTCCTAGGATGTGCATTAGCAGAAAGCTGAATCAGAAGCAGAGGATCCAGGACTCAAACCCAGGCACTGCTGAAATGGGATGTGGGCGTCAGAAGCGGCAGCTTAACTCTGCATCAGCCTGCCTGCCCAAGAAAGCCAACTGCTGCTGCTTCTCAGAGGCCTTGCCTGAGCTACCCAATCTATAGTGAATTCTCTTGTTTACTTTCGAGAGACAGTCCCCAAAGGCCTGCAGTGGCCCCAGGCTGAGGGTGGGGGCTGGGTGGAAGCTGGGAGTGCACACCAGGTCTCGTGTGGGTGGCAGGAACCCCACTGCTTGAGCCATCACCAGTGGTTCCTTCCAGGGTCTACGTAAGCAGAAGCTGGACTCTGTGCTGGAGCCAGGACTCGAACCCAGGGACTGATAGCAGATGCAGGCTGCAGATCTAAAATCGCCTCTTAAATGCCAGACACCTGCCCCTGAATCCTCTTCGTTAAATTTGGGCTTATCACTCATACTCCAGCTGCTTTTCCCATTGGATGAAGTCTGCTGCCGCGTGGTGTTAATCGTCTCGCTCCACACCAGCTTCCCCCTCCCCCTGCTCCCTTTCCCACTCAGATGTAAGCTCCCTGGAGGTGATTCCTGCACACAGCCCCGCACTGTTGACCGCCAGCTGTGGCCTCGTAACATTCATAACTCAGCAAGCTGCCACAGCCTGGTGGTGTGCTGTGGGTTTTGCATAAATGCTTTTATTTTACTCTTCCCGACATTCTAAGAGCTATTATCATCCTCATTTTGTAGATGAGCAGATGTAAGTGTCACTGGGAGCCAAAACATGAGCCCATTCAATCTGATGGAAGTTTTGTGCCTCCAGCCAGTGCTGACTCTAGGGTGTGGCTACAGGTTTGCCATGTCTTCCGTGACTTCTCTTCTCATGCCTCAGTTTCCCCAATCCAGGATGGTTCTTCCACTGCAAAGGTCATGCAAGGATAAAAATGGCCTTGGGGTCTGTGAATCTTTTTTTTTTTTTTGGATTTATTTATTTATTTGAAAGTCAGAGTTACAGAGAGAGAGAGAGAGAGAGAGTCTTCCATCCGTTGTTTCACTCCCCAGTTGGCCGCAACGGCCGGAGCTGCACTGATCCAAAGCCAGGAGCCAGGAGCTTCTTCTAGATCTCCTACATGGGTACAGGGGCCCAAGGACTTGGGCCACCTTATACTGCTTTCCAGGCCATAGCAGAGAGCTGGATGGGAAGTGGAGCAGCCGGGTCTCGAACCGGTGCCCATATGGGATGCCAGCACTGCAGGCAGCAGCTTTACTTGCCACACCACAGCGCTGGCCCTGCAGTCGGTGACTCTTAAGGAGGACGCCCTGTGAGCAGAGGGAATGTGAGAGCAGTGTGCTTGCTCAGTGACAGAATCAACCTTCTCTGTGCCCCACTTCTCCCGCCAGGCAGCTCCTTCCACCTCTGGGCTGGGACAGCTGGCAAATTGTCACTTCCTCCAATTAATTAACAAGGGCCTCTGTTGACTTCTAGCAGAGATCCACGGTGGCCATCCAAGAAAGCTTACAAAACACTCTGGATCCCGGATGCGCTGAGCAATCCAGACCAGCTGCATGACATTTTCCTCCCAATGCTCTCAAGGCTACAACAATGAAGGAGAAAACGGCTTGGCACCACGGTGTCGCGGTAGAGTCCAGCTCGGAGCTTGGGAGGAGCTGCCCAAGGCCCCAGCTGACCTCCCTGCTCTGCCCCTCGTGCTCCCCTGCCCCAGATGTTGGTGCCTCCCTTCTTCCCGGCACAGTGTGCCACCGTGCTCTGGGTCAGTGGCTGGGCCCCTGCCTGGGTCCGCTTCTTTCTCTGCAATCTTGCAAAGAGGGCAGGGAGTAGTAGAATTAGCCAGGAATGACTGGGGATTGGGAGATGCAGTGGGTTTAGGCCTGGGGAGAGTGAAGAGCTTCACTGGTTCAGAGTCTGCAATGACCTCCACGTGTTTATCTGTAAAATGGGAACAAAAGTTCAGCTTTTTTTTTTTTTAAAAAAAGATTTATCTTATTTTAAAGTCAGAGTTATTGAGAGAAAAGGAGAGAGAAAAAAAGAGAGAGAAAGAGACAGAGAGAGAGAGAGAGAGAGAAAGAGAGAGAGAGAGAGAGAATCTTGCATCTACTGTCTCACTCCTCAAATGTCTGCAATGGCCAGGCCAAAGCCAGAAGCCAGGAACTCCAGCTGTGTCTCCCACATGGGTTCATGGGCCCAAGGGCTTGGGCCATCTTCTGCTGCTTTCCCAGGCCATTATCAGGAGCTGGATGGGAGGTAAAGTGGCCAAGACACGAACCTGCACCCATGTGGGATGCCAGCATCGCATTCGGCAGCTTAACCCACTAGGCCCCAGCACCGGTCCCAGAGTTGAGTTCTTTAACCTGCAGTGTGTGACAGCCAAGGAGAGTGTGTGTCGGATCACCTGGAGGCACTGTCGCCCGGGACCTCCCTGTGTGGCTTTTCCCCACTCCTCTGTGGGAATGTGAGCAGGAAATGGAATCATAAACCCTATTAGGAAGATACAGCTGTCATGAAGCTACGAGAGCCTTAGAGTTCATTTGGCATAAGGGTATCAGACCTAGAAGGAGAGTGTGTTTAGGGCATCTGAGCTGTGACTGGGGTTTTCCAGCACCGTGGCACAGGGGAGGCAGGAGTTGGTCAGGTAGCAGCATCCTAAGGGTCTTGCCCTGGTCCCCCCAAGGGCCCCGCGGAAGAGAAGGCAGGCAGGATTGCGACGCTGTCTTTCCCACTTGCTAATGGACACAAAAGCACCTACATCAAACCCCAGTGAACTTGAGGGGGAACTGAAATACAAGTCCAGCCTCCTCCCCCTGACCAGGCGTCACTTGCATAAGCTACAGTGAATTGGAACTATCGCCAACTTCCCCTCGATAGAAGGTACGAGAGTTCCTTGTGGTGAGGCCTAATGGGAACAGGAAAATAGTCACTCAAAACAGATCCTAGGAGTCTGCAGTAAACAGAGAACAACATGAAAAATGACATCCTACCAATCACGGAAACAGGCCCTTGGGAAAATAAAGTGCGCCTTAGAGTACTTGCTTTGTGCAACATCTTAGAATCAATAATGAGAATCCGCAGTGGATCTATCTGTCTGGGCACAGCTACCCTTGCCCACGTGGGTGACGGCCTTGTAAGACACCTTGCAGCTCATTTTTGCCTTTCAAATTGCAGTTCTGTGGCTTCTTGGGTCACCCTGCAGGCTCTGCCTTGATCCTCTGATGCCAGAGTCTTTGCCTTGGGAAGCTCAGCTGCCCTGGTGGCTGCTCACGGCCTGCCTCAGCCAGGCCCTCGCTGGGAGCTGACTGTACCGAGATACGCGTCGTTCTCCAATCTCCCTTATCCTCAGCGTGCTATGACTCGGTGTCTTTTGCAAGATTTGCAGGTGTATTTTGCAAAGATACATTTGTGTTCAGAATGGATATTTGAAGCTGGACTAACTATAAAAGAGGTCAGTTCATTAACAGGTATTGTGGTATTGGTACAACCTTACCCCAGGTTGTCTCCTAACCCAAGGACTCACAGTGAGTTTTCTGATGACAAGGGCTGTTCCTCTGTTGCCCCCTTATTCCTAGCCAACCTCAGGGAAGGTCAAGTTAGGTTGTATTTTTGTATTTAAATGTATATTAAATGTATATTTGTATTTAAAATGTCATTTATTTATTTGAGAGGGAAGCAGGGAGAGAGAGAGAGAGAAAGCGCCCATTCACTGGTTCATGCTCCAAATGCCTACAATGGCCAGGACTGGGCCCAAATCCAGCAGCCAGGAACACATTCCAGATCTTCCACAGGGATGGCAGAGACCCAACTGGTTGAGCCACCATTGCTGCCTCCCTCCCAGGATCTGCATTAGCAGGAAGCTGGAATCAGATGTAGGTTGGGTGTTGAACCCAAGTACCCTGATGTAGGATGCAGGCATCTTTTTTTTTAAAAGATTTTTTTTTATTTATTTGAAAGTCAGAGTTACACAAAAAGAGGAGAGGTAGAGAGAGAGAGGTAGAGAGAGAGAAAGAGAGAGAGAGAGGTCTTCCATCTGCTGGTTCACTCCCCAATTGGTCGCAACAGCCAAACCAAAGCCAGGAGTCAGGAGTTTCTTCCAGGTCTCCCATGTGGGTGCACGGACCCAAGGACTTGGGCCATCTTCTACTGCTTTCCTAGGTCATAGCAGAGAGCTGGATGGGAAGTGGAGCAGCTGGGACTAGAACTGGTGCACATATGGGATGCCAGCGCTTCAGGCCAGGGTGTTAACCCGCTGTAACACAGTGCCAGCCTCGGGATGCAGGCATCTTAACCACAAGGCTAAAGACCCATCCCAGGTTGGATTATTTTTTTGACAAGGCATCTGAGCTTGTTTGTACAGTCCTTAGCCATGCTCGATCCCCTTTGGGTCCTGAGCTATTGGGGAAGATTCCAGACGGGAGCTTCGTTTCTAGACTGACAGTGGGTGTCCCTTGGTGCCTGTCCTATTATCCACTTATTCCTTTGGGCCATGCTGTGACGCTAAGACCAGTGCTGCGCTGGTAGGGAGCGGGAGGCACAGGGCAGATGTTAATGCTTCCTTTCCACCCCTTCATTCATTCGCTTGTTTACTTAATGAGTATTGATTGAGTGACCCAGTTTCCTCCTGGGTCAGGTCATGCATCCAGCCACTCTTTTACTCAAGTAGTTATATAACAAGAGACACGTATTGAATATCTGATAAGTGATAGACACAATTCAAAGTGTGTGGGTAGAAAAGAGTACAATGCTGTTGTTACCTTGAAAGAACTTAAAACACAGATAGGAGAAAATGTGCATATATGTATATAGCTTGATAGGATATTTGCTTATAGTTTAGTGGCTTCAAATACCTTCTTTTTCAAGAACATATGATTGTTTATGATTATGTCTCCTTTAATTGCCCAAACATTCTTCCAGTTGGATTGGGTCAGTATTGTTACTGTCCAACATACAGATGAGAACGCTAAAGTTCAAGAAAATTAACTTGAATTTGGTAGAGCCAGGTTTCTCCCTATTGAGTGCAATGCTCAAGATAGAGCATCTGCTTATCAACCTTTGTGATAAGTGCCCAAGTTATTAGTTGGCCACAGGAAGGAGTGAAGTGAGAGAATTGACACCTGCTACAATGGACATGAACCTCAAAAGCCTTATGCTCTGTGCAAGGAGCCTGACACGAGAGGACACATCATTCCCGCGAGGTCCAGGGCTCCGAGGTCCACAGGAATCAGAGTGAGAGTTGCCAGGGGCTGGGGACAGGGAAGAATGCCTCGTGGGGACAGGGTTTCATTTTGGGTGTGATGAAAATATTTTGGAACTCGATTTAGGTGATGTTTGCACAACATTGTGAGTATGATAAATGACACTGAACTGTTCAGATTAAAATGGCTAGGTTCATATTGTGTGAATGTCGTGTCTTTCAAAACAAAGTTAAAAATACTAGGTGAAGGACCAGCATCGTGGTGCGGCAAGTTAGGCCTGTGAGGCCAGCAACACATATGAGCAGAGAGCGGGAGAGAGAGAGATCTTCCGTCCACTGGCCCACTCCCCAGATGGCCACAACAGTTGGGGTGGAGCCAGGCTGAAGCTTCTTCCAGAGCCAGAAACTTCTTCCAGATCTCCAGTGTGGGCGGCAGGGGCCCAAGTACTCCGGCCATCTTCCACTGCTTTTCCCAGGCCATCAGCAGGGAGCTGGACTGGAAGTGGAATAGTTGGGACTTGAACCAGTGCCTATATGGGATGCTGGCACTGCAGATCATGGCTTAACCGCTGTGCCATAGCGCCAGGCCTGATCAACTTGGCTTCAGTCGCTGGCTTTCCTCACTGACAAGATGTACAGAGGTGGGGGAGGGGAGCCCCTTTTGGAAGGGACCCCATAGTTGCTTCTACGACTGTGCCTGGCTGTTAGGGCTCTGACTCTCCCGTCAGCCTCTGTGCTTCCAGAGGGGAGCCGGTCTTTCCCACATCGGTCTCCACGGTGCTAAGTAGAGAGCAGACAATCAGGCATTCAAAGGGCCCTGGGTCTGGCCCTCCACCCTCGATGGCTGTGCTGCCTGGAGCAAGGTCCTGACCCTCTCTGGGCCTCAATTCCTGAGCGTCCAGCCTCAGGTGTCTTCCTCAGCTCTGCCAACACATTTTGAATGATGATCCTGGTGACCAGAAGCCCCTGGGCGTGGAACTCACGCTGGGTTGGCCATTGCAGCCTGGGAGGAAGGAAGGCGCAGGGAGACGAGGCCGTTGTTTCCCAATCAGCGCTGCAAGATGTCTTAAAGCCTTTTCCTAAAGTTGCGGATGGAAGGCCTCAGGCCCCGGCCTGGACACAGAGATCTGTGGCTCCATTTCCTGATCGGATGATCTCAGAGCAGCAAGGCGGGTACAAGGCGTTTTCATTTTGCAGATTGGAAAACTGAGATCCTAGACAAACGGCTTGTTCTCGGCCCCCAGCGAGGCAGGAGCCGGGCCGAGGGTGGACTCCGGCCGGGCAGCGGAGCCTCTTTTGGAATGAGATGCTGAGTCAGGCTCCGAGGGTCTCTCCCGGCGGCCGCCATCAGCAGGCAGGGGACAGGGACCATCTGGAACGGGTTAGTTTCGCTGCAGCCTGGAGGTTGGAGGATGGACCGAATGACCCCTGTGAGTCCCTTTCTGCCCTGCGCCTCTCCGATTACCGCCTCTGGTTTCCAGCAAGCCTGCTTTCTCCAGGGAAAAACGAACCCAGGGCTCCGGCTTCCCCTGGGAGCCTGTCCCTGCTTTCGCTTTGCAGCCCGAGGACTGTGAGCTCCGTGAGAGAACACGCCCGGCGGCCAGCACACGAATATTTAGCTCCTGCCAGCAGCAAGTGCTCCGGGGGGGGGGGGGGGGGGGGGGGGGCTGCAAGCAGCGGGGCAGAACCCTTGAGGCCCCTTCCTGGGTGCCCGGCCCCCAGGGCCCTTCACTGGCTGGGTCCTGCTGGGTGCCTGGGCCCCTCCCTACCTGGCACCAGCACCTACTGCTGTTCGGAGTCAGAGCCCCCCCCCCCCCCCAAAGCAAGGACATTCCTCTTTTTTTAAAAAAAAAAATTATTTATTTTCATTTTATTTGAAAGACAAAGAGACACAGAGAGATCCTCCATCTGCTGGTTTAATCCCCAAATGTCTGCAAGAGTCAGGAGCCAAGAACTCCATCCAGGTCTCCCACATGGGTGGCAGGGGCCCAAGCACTTGGGCCGTCATCCACTGCTTTCCCAGGTGCATTAGCAAGGAGCTAGATCAGAAGCAGAGCAGCCGGGACTCAAACCAGGCACTCGGATGGGGATGCAGATGTCCGAAGCAGTGGCTTAATCACTCCACCAAATGCGGATGGGTGCCAGAGTCTGAGCTTTATCCCAGGAAGTCCAGAGCCCGTTCTATCCTCTCCGGCCATTTGTTGCCCATCTTTTCCTGAATCTTACGTCTGAATTTCTCTTTTCCAAACCCAGCCTAGAACACATGGCGTAACAAAGGATCTCTCTGATACACTCGGGTTGGAGGTTAATGATGATAATAACTTCCATGTAAACGACCAGACACCTGTTCTGCAGAGAAGTTTACACAATTATTTCACTTAATCTCACGCCAGCCACGTTCGGCAATGAGGTTCCGAGAAATTTGTCCAAGATCGTCCATCCGCCAAGTGGCAAAGTTGAGACTGTGCTCTTGTCCTGCCGGACTCCCCTCACACGCTTGGCCGTGACCCTGAACCTGGAGATGGGTGTCTGGCCTTGCTGAAGAGTCACATGCCCTTTTCACACCAAGACCTGGGCACTGGAAAAGGCTTTTTATAACGAAAATGTCTAAACACAAGGAAAAGTCACAGGCGTGCAAAATGAGCCCATCCCCCAGGCTCAACAATTACCAACGTTTTGCCATACATTTCTCCGTTTCTTCCCCCCCCCCCCCCTTTGGTACTTTAAAGAAATTCCTGACATTGTGTGTCATTTTGCCCCTAAGTACTTCCATATGTAGCTCCAAAGGGGAGGGGGGAGGAGCCAGGAAAGCGTGGCTCCTTACCTAACTAAAGAACCAAGTACTTGACAAAGAATTGCTTCTTATCACCCAACATCCGCTGCAATTCAAATTCCTCCCAGGAACTCCAAAAACACCTTTTTATATTGGGTTTGTTCAAATAACGGTCCACCGACTGCATTTGGTTACGTCTACTGAGGCTTTTAACTAGAATTTTATCCTCTTTCTTTCTCTTCTATGGCATGGATTGTAGAAGCTCTGTGCGTGTCCTGTAGAATGTTCCACGTTCTGGATTTCCCGGCTGACTTCCTGGTGGTGGTGTGGGATTTGTTTTCCTGTGTCTTTTAGTTCCTGAAAAGGTCCAGATCTTAAGGCTTGCGATAGGGTTTGATTTTTATTTTTTATCTATTTTATTTTATGTACTGTGGAGGGGTGGGGAGAGAGAGAAAGAAAGAGAGAGAGGGAGACAAAGAGACAGAGAGACAGAGCCATTCACTCCCCCAAATGCCTAAAACAGCCAGCTCTGGGTCAGGCCAAAGCCAGGAGCCAGGAACTCCCTCCACGTCTCCTACACGGGGCAGGGACACAATTACCTGTGCCACCACAATGCCCTCCCAGGGTCTGCATTAGCAGAAGTTCAAGGCAGGGGCTGGAGATAAGCATTGACCCCAAGTACACCAATGCCGGATGGGGGTATCTGAAATGCTAGCCCAAATGCCTGCCCCCAGGGCTTAATTTTTAGCACAGCCCCCACGCAGATGGTGCAGGGTACTCCCTGCTGCATCACCTGAGGCACGGAATGTCGGCTTGTCCCAACTTAAGTGCTGAGAAAGATCAATGTGTTCAGATTGGCTCCTGGATTCTTGATGGCTCACAGAGACAAGAGAGAGACTATTTCAGTCCCACTCGGCTAAATGCTCACTCTGCTCACAAGCTTTTAAAATGTGAGATGCTGTGCGTCAAATAATTTTGGTTCCTACTTTCCATTGGATATAGGTAAAAGCGTAATTTCATAATTTTCTTCTAAAATGTCAATATTGATAATGATCTGGAAGTTGTATCCTTTTTTACTATATCATTTAACTCTTGGATGTTGACTTCCAAATAAATAAGGAAACATGACTTTTCAAAATTTCAGGTGGAAGGTTGAGTAAGCAAACAATGAAGAGGCCACTGTTGTGCAATACAATGATGACATCAGCAAGTGGGCGTGGACTAAAGTGATCATGTAATCCTAGTGAAGGTAATGGACCTCCTAGATACTCACCCATTCCTTCAACTACCTGTATTTATCAAGTGGCACTTCCTAGTGACTGCTACTTCTTTTACTGTGTGCTAGGAATATACAGGTGACACACTCAAAGTCCCAGCCCTTAGGAAGACAGTGCATGGGAAAATTCTGCTTTCTTATTGTAGCTCTTATTGTTTCTTTTCTCTTTGGAATTCCATTTGTATTTCACGTCACCTGTCATAATTTTCTTCAACAAAAATGTTTAGAAATGTAATTTTTCCCAGTGCCTGTTCTAACCACAAACACTGTTTTGTGTTACATTACGTTGTCAATTATTAGTAGCATAGAGATGGTCAAGAGAACAAAAAATATTTGACAGTTTGATTAAAAATTTTTGAAAGATTTATGTATTTATTTGAAAGTCAAAATTACACACACAGAGAGAAGGAGAGGCAAAGAGAGAGAGAGGTCTTCTATCCACTGGGTCACTCCCTAAATGGCCACAATGGCCAGAGCTGCGCAGATCCAAGCCAGGAGCCAGGAGCTTCTTCCAGTTCTCCCATGCGAGTGCAGGGGCCCAAGCGCCAAGGACTTGGGGCATCTTCCAGCACTTTCCCAGGCCATAGCAGAGAGCTGGATCAGAAGTGGAGCATCCAGGACTCGAACTGGCACCCATATGGGATGCTGGCACTGTAGGCAGCAGCTTTACCGCTATGCCACAATGCCAGCCCCTGATTAAAAATTTTAAAAGGTTCTTCAAAAAGTTTATGGAAAATAAAATTAAAAGATAAGTTTGGGCACAGAAAAAAGTTGAACTTCATGCATATGAGTGGTCGTCAACACGCTCATGAGAATGCATAGTATGAAAAAACTATGCAAAGGTTTCAAAATGTTTGCACCCAAAATAAACTTATCTTTTAATCCCATTTTTCTGCAAGCTTTTTGAAGTACCCTCTTGTTTTAGTTCATAAAACAAATCTCACAAATTTACAAGAATTTGAATAATACAATGCATTCTCCAACCACAGTGGACTCAAACTAGAAATCAATAACAGAAAGGTAGCTGGAAAATATCAACACACTTCCAAATAATCCATGGGAAGAGAGAAAGTCCCAAGGGAAATCCAAAAATACATTGAGCTGAAAAGAAAATGAAAATATTGCATCTCAGAATCATGGGACCCAGCTACGTGGTGCTGAAAGGAAAATATTTAGCACTAAATGCTTACATTAGGAAAGAGAAAAAGACTCGTATCAAAACCCAAATACAGCATCTCAAGAACCGGGAAAATGAAGAGCAGAATAAATCCAAGAGCAAGCAGGAGGAAGGAAGAAAGAAAGAGCAGAAATCAATGAAATCTGAAAGCAGAAAAGTGAGAGAGGAAAAATCTGTGAAACAAAGATTGGGAAGACTGACAAACCTCCAGCCAAGTTAACAAAGGGAAGAGAAAGAGAAGACAACCAGGAAGGAAACAGTGCTAATCCTGCAGACATCAAAATGATAATAAAGAAAGGGATGCCAGAAACAACTTTACTGCCATAAATTTGACAACCTAGAGGAAACAGGGCCTCGGAAAGCACAAACTGTTTCCACCAAATATCAAGAAGATAGTTGGAGTAAATCTCTAACTGTCAAAAAATATATTTCCAATTTAAGAACTCTCCAAAACACAAGGCTCCAATTCTTGATGGATACCACTGAAGAATTCCACCTAATGTTTTGAAAATAAACACGACCAATTCTGTACAGCCCCTTCTGGAAAATCAAAGAGAAGAAAGCACTTGTCAGTTCATTTATGGAGCAAAAATGAGCCTGATGCCAATACCAGTAAAAGGCAGTGCAGAGGAAAAAAGAAAACTATAGACCAATATAGTCACAAGTATGGACACAGAAATATTTTATGAGAAATTGGCAAATAGAATTCAGCAATATATTTAAAGAATTATACACCATGACCAAGTGGAGTTTATTCCAGGAAAGCAAGTCTGGGCCAATATTTTAAAATCTACCACTATAATCAACTTATTCACAAGATAAAGAATTACATGAGTCTCAACCAATGCATAAAAAGAATTTGACAAAGTTCAATTTCCATTGTGATTTAAAAACCTCTTAGAAAAAAATAGACATTGAAACATCTGCACTTTGTTGATGAAAACCTACAAAGTACCTACAGCTGACGTCATACTGAGAGGTAAGTGACCAAATGCTTTCCCTCTACATTTGGAACGAGACAAGAATGTCTGCCCTTAACACTGTCGTTCAACATAGTGCCGGAAGTTCTCCCCAGGGAAAAAAGATGAGAAAAGGAGATAGAAAACCTATTTGATAGCAAGTACATTAAAATATATCCAATATCATTAGTCATTAGAGAAATGCAAGTAAAATGATAGTTATCATTATACAACCATCAGAAAAGGTAAAATTTTAAAATCTCTTATTTTTAAAAGATTTATTTATTTATTTATTATTTGAAAGGCAGAGTGAGAGAGAGAGGGAGAGGGAGACAGAGAGAGAGAAATTTCATCTGCTGGTTCACTCCCCAAATGTCTGCAACATCTGGGGCTGGGCCACGTCAAAGCCTGGAGCTCCATCCAGGTCTCTCATGGGTGCCAGGGACCCAAGTACTTGGGCCATTGTCTGCTTTGGGTCATCATCTGTTGTCTCCAAGGTGCATTAGTGGAAAGCTGGATCAGTAGTCGAAGAGACAGCATTTGAACCAGCACTCTAATTTGGGATATTGGGTGTCTCTAGCAGTGACGTCACCCACTGTACCAGAATATTTTAATTTATAAGTCAAGGATGTCCCCTCTTACCACTCATATTCAACACCATAGTGCAGTTTTCAGCCAATACATTAAGACAAGAAAAGGAAATAGGAGATACAGATTGAAAAGAAACAAATGAAACTTTCTTTGTTTGCAGATGACTTGTTTGTGTAGAAAGTTTCCTCCATAATGACCCCAAAACCCCTTAATGTGATAAGTTATTGCAATGAATTTGCAGGATATGAAATTAATATACAATAGTTTATTGCTTTCCAATACAGCAAAATGAACAACTGGAATTTAAAATTTAAAATGTATCATCATTTACATTTAGGTATAAATCTTACAAAATGTGTACAAGAGCTCCTTGAGGGGGCCAGCGCTGTGGTGCAGCAGGTTAACGCCCTGGCTTGAAGCACCGGCATCCCATATGGGCACCGGTTTAGTCCCGGCTGCTCCTCTTCTGATCCAGCTCTCTGCTATGGCCTGGGAAAGCAGTAGAAGATGGCCCAAGTCGTTGGGTCCCTGCACCCGCATGGGAGACCTGGAAGAATCTCCTGGCTCCTGGCTTTGGATTGGCACAGCTCCGGCCATGGTGGCCATCTGTGGAGTGAACCAGCAGATGGAAGACCTTTCTCTCTCTCTCTCTCCCCTTCTCTCTCTCTCTCTCTCTCTCTCTCTCTCTCTCTCTCTCTGCCTCTCCTTCTCTCTCTGTGTAACTCTGACTTTCAAGTAAAATAAATAAATCTTTAAAAAAAAAAAAAAGAGCTCCTTGAGGAAAACTAAAACTCTGATGAAAGGAACCCAAGATTTAAAAAGGTGGAGAGATGGTCTATGTTCATGAATAGGGAGACTCGATATCCTAACATAGTAACAAATTATTTTGTGTGTATCAACAAATTGGCTCTAAAGTTTACATGGGAAGGCAAAACATCCTGGTATCCAACACAAGATTAAAAAGAAGTAGCTCAGGGTTGGAGAACCAACACTAAACTTCAAGACTCACTGGAAAACTGTAGCAATCAAAATGGTGAAGTATTGATGAAAAAAATAGACAAACTGATCAATGGGACACAGACCTCAGAAATGGACCCACACGGATACAGTCATTGGATCTTTGACAAAGAACATGAGATGACTTTGTAGGGAACAAGACAGTGTTTTCAACAAATAGTGCTGAGAACACTGGATATTCAAACACAGGGGGGAGGTGGGGGAGAGAAGAATGACAGAGCTTACCCCTTGCACAAACCTGATTCATAATAGATCATGGACTTAAGTATAGAAAGTTAGTCTTTACAGCTTCTAGAAGACAACATAGGAGAAAAGCCAGATGACCTTGAGTTTGGTAATAACGTTTTTCATATATATTTATGTTTAAAGTTACTTATTTATTTGAAAGACAGAGTTGCGGTTAGAGAGGGAGAGACAGAGAGAGACAGAACTCTTCCACTGCTGGTTCACTCCCCAAATGACCTCAATGACTGGAGCTAGGCCAGGTTGAAACCAGGAGCCTGAAGCTTCATCCAGGTCATCCAAGTGGGTGGCAGGGGGCCATGCACTTGGGTCATCTACCTCTGCTTTCCCAGGAGCAGTAGCAGGAAGCTGGATAGGAAGTAGAGCAGCCAGGGCTCAAACAGGGGCTCATATGGGATGCTCGCATCTCAAGAGGCAGCTTAACCTGCTACACTACAGCACTGGCCCTGGCAGTAACACAAAAGCATGATTCTGAAAGGGAAATCTGCTGTCAAACTTCATTACAACTGAAAGCTGGGGCCAGTACCGGGGCATAGCAGTTAACGCTGCAGCCTGCAGCACCTGCATCTTATGTGAACACTGGTTCAAGCCCCAGCTGCTCCACTTCCAATCCAGCTCCCTGCTGATGTGCCTGAGAAAGCAGTGAAGGATGGCCCAGGTCCTTGGTTCCTTGCACCCTCATGGGAGACCTGGAAGAAACTCCCGGCTCCTGGTTTTGGACTGGTCCGGCACAGGCCGTTGCGGCCATTTAGGGAGTGAACCAGTGGATGGCAGACCTCTCTCTCTTTCTCTGCCTCTCCCTCTCTTAACTCTGACTTTCAAATAAATAAATAAATCTTTTTTAAAAATTACTAAACTAAACTAAAAACCATTCTTTGAAAAATACTGTTAAAAGAATGAAAAGACAAGCTCCAGATTGGGGAAAAATCTTGCAAAATACATATCTGGTCGAGGATCTGTACACAAAATATACAAAGAACTCTGAAAAAGCAATGATAAGAACATAAATAATTCGGGGCCAGGCTGTGGCACAGTGGGTTAATGCCCTGGCCTGCAACACCGGCATCCCATATGAGCGCCGGTCAATACCCAGCTGCTCCACTTCCCAACCAGCTCTCTGCTATGGCCTGGGAAAGCAGTGGAAGATGGCCCAAGTCCTTGGGCCCCTGCACCCATGTGGGAGACCCGGAAGTAGCTCCTGGCTCCTGGCTTCAGATCAGCGCAGCTCCGGCCATTGTGGCCAATTGGGGAGTGAACCAACGGATGGAAGACCGCTCTCTCTCTCTCTCTCTCTTTCTCTCTCTCTCTCTCGCTGCATCTCCTCTCTCTGTGTAACTCTGACTTTCAAATAAATAAATAAATGTTTTAAAAAGAGAAAACAAATAATCCAATTAAAAAGTGGTCAAAAGATCTGAACATAAATCTTACCAAAGGAGACACACACTGCAGGTAAGGGCAGGAAAGAAACAGCATCTTAGGGAACTATGAATTAAAACAGGTGATACTTCTGCATATTCATTAGAATAATAACTAAAGCCCAAAACATGGATAAGAGCAAATAGTGAAGAGGAGGCAAACCATAAGAACACTGATTCGCTGCTGTGGGCGTGCAGCACGGGAGAGCCCGCCCGACAGTTTATTTTGAAGCTAAGCATAGTCTCAGCCACATTACCCAGCAGTCACAAGCCTTGGTGTTTGTCCAAAGGACTTGAGAACTTGCGTCCACACAAAACCCCGCACAAAAATGTTCCTAGAAGCTTTATTCCTAGCTGTCCAAACCTGGAAGCTACCAAAATACCCTTCAATAGATGGATAAACAAACAGTAGTCTATGCACACGATAAAACATTCAGTGATGAAAAGCAATAAGCTACAAGCTATGACAAGACAGGGATGAAGCTCAAAAGCCAACTGCTGTATGAAAGACACTAGCCTAAAAAGAGCTGCATCCCATGTGATGCCAACACGATGACATTCTACAAAACAAGAATCTTTTAAAAATATGGCTGGCGGGCTGGCGCCGAGGCTCACTAGGCTAATCCTCCGCCTTGTGGTGCCAGCACACCGGGTTCTAATCCCGGTCGGGGCGCTGGATTCTGTCCCGGTTGCCCCTCTTCCAGGCTAGCTCTCTGCTGTGGCCAGGGAGTGCAGTGGAGGATGGCCCAAGTGCTTGGGCCTGCACCCCATGGGAGACCAGGAGAAGCACCTGGCTCCTGCCATCGGATGAGCGTGGTGCGCCGGCTGCAGTGCGCCAGCAGCGGAGGCCATTGGAGGGTGAACCAACGGCAACAGGAAGACCTTTCTCTCTGTCTCTCTCTGTCTCTCTCTCTCTCTCTCTCTCTCTCGCTGTCCACTCTGCCTGGGGCCAAGGTGGAGGAAGGTATTACTAGAGAGTAGAGGATGTATAAGGCAATGAAGTAATTCTGTGCGGTGTATTTGAACATTGTCTTCTCTTCTGACACTCTATAATGGAAGCATTTGTCAGAGCCCGTAGAACCGGGGCCAGCGTGGTGGTGCAGCTGGTTAAGTCGCAGCTTGCAATGCCACCCTCCCCCATCGGAGCTTCAGCTCAAGCCCAGCTGCTCTGCTTCCGCCTCCCTGCGAATGCACCTGGGAAGACAGCAGAAGGTGCTCCAAGTGCTTGGGCCCCAGCTCTCATGTGGGAGGCCTGGATGGAGTCCCTGGCTCCTGGCTTTAGCCTGGCCCAGACCTGGCTGTTGTGGCCATTTGAGGAGTGAACCAGCCAGGGGAAGATTCTCTCCCTTTCTTTCTCTGTCACTCTGTGTTTCAAATAAATAAACGTTAAAAAAAAAACATAGATCTGTAAAAGAGGAATAGTGAACCCTAAGGTAGACTATGGATTTTAGTTAACAGTGTGTCTATATTTAGTTACTAATGTATAAAATTGGTTAGTAACATGACTAATAATATGAATAATTGACAGTTTAGTTAATACAGCAGTATGGATTCATGAATTATAGTCCATGTACTACAGGAATGCAAGACTTTAATGATGGAGGCGACTGCTGGGGAGAGAGAAGAGAGCTCCCCAAGATATGTTTATTAATTTAAAATTTTTTTAAAAAAACAGGAAATTTCCCATAAAGAAGAACTCCAAGCAGTTTATGTAGCTGCTCTTCCCTCAGGAAGCTGGGGCTTAACTCTCACATGGAGTGTCCGGGACTGATTCCCGCCTCCACTTCGAATCCAGCCTCCTGCTAACGTGCTGACGGGAGGCAGGTGATGGTTCAACTGCTCAGGTCCCTGCCACCCTGTGGGAGTCCCGGATGGAGTTCCTGGCTCCTGGGTTCCTGGCTCCAGCTGTTGCAAGCATTTGGGGGAGAGAACCAACAGATGGAAGATTCATTTCCTCTCTCTCTCTCTCTCTCTCTCCCACCCTCCTCCTCCCTTCCTCCTTCCTTCCCTCTGCCTATCAAACAAACAAAAGAGCCTGTGGTTAGAGCATTGTTTTGTAGCAATAGCAATATCCTGGCTAGGACAGTGTTTGATAGTGTTGCAAGATGTCACCGTTCAGTAAAGGGCACATAGGATCTCAGTGTTGTTTCTTACAGCTTGCGTGTGATTCCGTAATTTTTTCAAAATAAAAAGTTCAATTAAGAAATAACTTTTTAAAAATTTGTTGGTCTTTGAAAGGCAAGGAGGTGGAGAAAGAGAGACAAAGACAGATAGAGAGATTTCCCATCTACTGGTCCACTCCCCCAGTGCCTACAAGAGCTGGGGCCAACCCAGGCCAAAGCCAGGAGCCCCAAATTCAACCCAGGTCTCCCACATGGGTGGCAAGAAGCTGGAGTCAGAAACCAAGCCCGGGCTCAAACCCAGGCCCTGCAGTATCGCATGTGGGCATCCTGGCCGTGTCTTCAACGCTGCATGGAGTGCCAGGCCCAATGAACGATTGTTAAAAATGTGTCTATTGATGGAATTAATACTGCCTTTTTTGAAAAAAGATTTATATATTTATTTGAAAGGCAGATTTACAGAGAGACAGAGGCAGAGAGAGAGAGAGAATCTTCCATCTGCTTGTTCACTCCCCAAATGGTACTACAGCCGATCCGAAGCCAGGAGCCAGGAGCTTTTTCCGGGAGTCCCACACAGTTGCAGGGCCCCAAACACTTGGACCATCTTTCACTGCTTTCCCAGGCGCATTAGCAGAGAGCTGAATCGGAAGTGGAGCAGCTGGGACTTGAACCGGTGCCCATAGAGGATGCTGGCACTGCAGGTGGAAGCTTTAATGGCTACAACATGGCACCGGCCCCCTAATGCCTTTATTTTTAATTAATTTATACATTCATGTCTGATATTACTTGTTGTTAGAATCAGACAAGAGGGGCCGGCACCTTGCCACACTGGGTTAAAGCCCTGGCGTGTAGCACCAGCATCCCATATAGGCTATCGTTTGGGTCCCTGCTGCTCCACTTCTGATCCATCCAGCTCCCTGCTGAGGGGCCTGAGAAAGCACCAGAGGGTGGCCTCTGTACCCATGTGGGAGACCCGAAAGTGGCTCCTGGCTCCTGGCTGCGGATCGGCACAGCTCTGGCCGTTGTGGCCTTTTGGGTAGTGAACCAACAGATGGAAGACCTCTCTGTCTCTGTCTCCACCTCTCTCTGTAACTCCCTCTCAAATAAATAAATAAATCTTTAAAAAAAAAATTAGGAGAGAGCCTCCCTTCTAGTCTTACTTTTCATTTGTATCACAAAGTCATGCTGGGAAATTTTGTTCACATAGAATAAGTTGGGATGAAGTTTTATTATAGCAATATGATTTAACTCTCTGAACCCTGTCCAAGTTCTGTGCCAAAAATAACATACTGCTCTATCATCAAGAATTATTTTTAATAATCTATCAGCTGACAACCCGATGAAGTCCTCCTCTGATATCGTTGAAAGCAAAGAATTGGAAAACATCTGACTCTCCAACATGTATTACCAGTCTTCATGGTCACTAAGTTTCTCTGTGTCTAGCCAGCACCTAAAATACTTACTTCACCACAACTTACAAACAATTATTAATGATCTCTGTTACCCTCTCAGAGGCAGCTTCTAATTTGACAGACTCCGAAAGGCCTAGAGAAACTAAAATATTGCTCATCCAGTGCACTTTTCCCAAAATCTTTTTTATGCGCTAATTTCACATTACCACCCGCTGCAGATTCAGCACATTTGATTTATGAACGGCATCCACCGCTTAGCCTCCTTGTTGAAGCCAAGTGCCCCTGCCTCAGTCCTTCCAAGTGTGCTTCGTCTCTGATACCCCACATGCTGAGCCTTCATTTTCCAGTCCAAATCCCTGGGGTAATACACGTCCCCAGGACAAACCATCTGAATTCTAACACCAAGGTGACAGACGAGCAGAAACTGATAGAGAAGCAGAGCACTGAAATACATCGTGAAATTATTCCCCACCAGGGGTGGGGAATGTGGGACCCTGGCTGGCCAAGGCAACCACAGACAGAACTCAAAATTCAATAAATCTATAGCAGGCTAATTGTTAAGTGGATAATTTTGTATGGCCCAAGAGTGATGTTATAGATAATCAAATTGCCCTGAGCAGAAGAAAGTCTGCCCTCCCCCAGATGCACCTCCCCTGTCTCTTACTTGTATTCACTTTACTTTGCTGGATTTGCATGCTGGCAGTAAGTTCTTTGATCATCATTGGGAGAAGGGTGGGCAGAATCATCAAAAAGCATCATCCTGTTACTGCCGCACCATACACCATATCTGAGTTCAGAGCATCCACCAAATGGGTGCCCCCTATTTCCGACGCCATGCTTTTCCCACAGCAGAAATAGATACAAGGCAGGAGAGGGAGAAAGCTTTAGGGATTTCTGTTGCCTTCATATTTTCAGCTCTTCTTTACTTGACGCCGTGGAGGTTTGTACACTTGGACCAATGCAACCAGAGTATGGTTTGCAATGGGGAGGAGTTAAATGTTTCCTTTTGGTGAAGTGGGGAAAGCACTACAGAGAAAAGGCAGGCAAGACCAGAAAAACGACCCAATGCTTCACCTGCAGGTTCATTGCCAAGAGTAGACAAGGAGAAGTGTGGAGGCTGAGGTTGTGGCACAGTTGGTTAAGCTGCCTCCTGCAGTGCCGGCATCCTGTTTGAGCGCCAGTTTTGAGTCCCAGCTGCTCCACTTCTGATCCAGCTCCCTGCTAATGCGCCTGGGAAAGCAGCAGAAGATGGCCCAAGTGCTTGGACCCCTGCACCCATGTGGGAGACCCAGCAGGAGCTCCTGGCTTTTACTAGACCTACTGCTGGCTGTTGGAGCCATTTGGGGGGTAAACAAATGGATGAAAGATCTCTGTCTCTCTCTCTTTAACTCCGCCTTTTAAAGAAAGAAATAAATCCCTTTGAAAAAGAGAAAAGGGTAGATGTGGAATTGAGGATGTAGAAATCGAGTCCCTTGGAGACATCCAGGCCTGTGCATCCCTCAGAAAGTCTTCCCATCCCTTTAGGGAGACGCTCACACTCCAGTTGGCAAACCAGTGTTCTAGATCTCCCTTCTGGCAGGCAGGCGAAAGGTCTCGAATGCCCACTGGACTTCACAGAGACCTCGGCCGCCTGTCACCAGTTTAAGCCCTAACCATTGTAAGTGTCTACTCACACATCAGTGCTGAAACTCACCCAGCGCCCAGATAAGTTCCTGGGACAGAGAAGCTAAAGCAACTCCAGGAAGTCAACAGCAACGAGAGGCCAGTCAGGTACCACGAAGCCGACACACCATGTGCCTAAGGATATGGCGAAGACATTTACATTCGTTGGAAGGGAAGGAGGAAACTGACACAGGAGTGAAGGGGAGTGGAAATACGGGGTCCTGAAGGCTGGTAGGATTTCCTGCGAATGCGTTTGTGTTAGAGATTCCAAGAAGGGCACGCATGACAGTCGATGGACTAAGTGGTAGCCGTGGCCTGACAGTGAAGTGTTCTTCAACCCTTCCTCTCACAGCTAAGACCGTGTTTTGAGCCAGACTTCCACCGCCAATGAGAGCAGAAAGAAAGAGGGAAGATGAGAGAGGGATTTGTCTTCTTGGAATTCCCACTCTGCTTCTGGACTAATGGAAGGCAAGCGGGTTAATTCGTACTAAAGTGTTAATGGCTCACCACAGTTGTATCCTCCAAAGATGTCTTCCAGATGAATGGCTCTGTGTAAGGTTGACTATGTTAAGATATCAAAGTCACGAAGGGATGATAAAGAAAGGAGACTGGGGCAAGGGAACGGTGGAGAAGGCTGGTTCTCATCACTGAAGCAATCCCATCAGGAAACTGTGCAGTGACAGGAGCACACCGATGGGGCCGATAGATACCATCTGCCAGTAGATGGCGGTCTTCAGATTAACTGACCGCTCAGGGAGATGGCCCTTCTTTCTTCCAGATCTATTTGTAGGCTTGGTTGGTGGACGAGGGCGCTGCCCACACAGTGTGAACTGGAGAGCCCTGGGTG
Organism: Sylvilagus floridanus; assembly: GCA_949820135.1. Taxonomy (NCBI): domain Eukaryota; kingdom Metazoa; phylum Chordata; class Mammalia; order Lagomorpha; family Leporidae; genus Sylvilagus; species Sylvilagus floridanus. Next base: position 30,219,584 of record OX463230.1, read on the forward strand.
AGACCTCCACCTGCTCCCTCATAGACCTGCCGGTTATGTCTAAAATTCTTATGTATTCAACCATTTTGTGGGAGAGGGCAATGGGCAGGCAAGAAGGGAAATGGGGGTTAGTCATTAACACTTTAGCAGGAACTAATTTGGTGTATTAACTCAAGAGACAAGGCGTAGCAAAAGATCAGTGAACTCTAAAAGGAAGAGCTGCCAGGCGTTGGGGCTTACGTAGGGAAAATGTCGTGTGTGTGTGTGTGTGTGTGCGCGCTCTGGAATGGCGGGAGGACCAGGCACCTGAGTTATCACCTTCTTCTTTTTTATTAATTTGTTTTTAATGGACAAATAATAATTGTGTATATATCAATAATTTCATTAATTAATATATGCCTTGTAATGAATCAAAAGGTAGACCCATCACCTCACCAGCTAATTATTTTGTGTCTGTGGCGAGGACATTAAAAATCCATTTTGAAGCAATTTGGCATACACATCATTATTAACTGTGGTCACCATGCCTGTGTAATAAGTCATTAAAACTTATTCTGGGAGCTGACATTGTAGCACAGCAAGTAAAGCCGCCACCTGCAGCACCAGCATCCCGCATGGGCGCCGGTTCAAGTCCTCGCTGCTCCACGTCTGAGCCAGCTCTCTGCTATGGCCTGGGAAAGCAGCAGAAGGATGGCCCAGGTGCTTGGGCCCCTGCACCCACGTGGGAGACCCGGAAGAAACTCCTGGCTCCTGGCTTGGGATAGGCCCAGTTCTGGCTGTTGTGGCCATTTGGGGAGCGAACCAGTACAAGGAAGATCTCTCTCTCTCTCTCTCGCTGTGTGTGTGTGTGTGTGTGTGTGTGTGTCCTTCTCTCTCTCTCATAAAAAAAAACTTATTCCCCTAGTACAACTGAAAACACATCCTATGGTCAAAATCTTCCATGTGACCGCACCACCCCACTCCTGGGAACATACCCAAGGGAAATGAAATCAGCAAGAAGAGTGATCTGTGCCCCCTGGTTACAGCAGCTCACTTCACAACAGCCAAGATACGGAATCCACCCAGAGGTCCGTCCACTGATGACTGCATAAAGAAAATGTGATGCGGATGCACCGTGGAGTGCTACTCAGCCATAAAGTAGAATGCAATGCTGACATTTGCAACAAACTGGATGCAACTGGAGACCATTATGCTTAGACGAAAAAGACAAATATCGCACGTTTTCTCTGGTTAGCCTTCTTCAAAAAGACAAGACAGAAGGAAAGGCAGGTTGGGAAAGATCAGTTTGCCCGCGATGAAGGACAGGTTCCTCAGAGGTCTGCTGAGGACTGCAGGAAGCGGCTGAGTGCAGTGCAGATCACAGGCTTGTCCTCGCGGGGTGGGACTGAGAGGCAGTGCGTCTTCTGGGTCCTTTTGAAGACTCCGGGCGATTTCCTTGGCAGCTATACTGACGCGGGGGGGGGGGGGGGTGGCGGCTTGGGCCAGGACTTTCTTCGCTTCTAGGAAGCCTGAGAAATGAGGGGGCACAGACAAGGGGGAGTTATTCCCAGACAGCAGGGGTGGTGAGAAGACTTGAGACTCATCCCGCAACTGTCCCGGGAGGACTCTGTCCTGGGAGCCAGCCAGTTCCCCTGCTGGGGCACCCGGGGAAGGTGTGTCCACCAAGGAGACCGACCAGATTCAGGGGTCTTAAAGGTCCCCCCAACACACACACACACACACACACACACACACACACACACACCCTAAGTGTCATTCATTCTGCAAGAATGCCTGGAGGGCTGGCAGCTCCTAGGAATTACAGGAGATCCCATTACAGGAGGGGAAGAGGGAGGGAGAGGAGAGACTGGAAAAGGAGGAGGAGGAGGCAGAGGAGGGCAACAATCATTGCAAGTAAAGATTTTTTAAAACCATCTTTAGCCATGATGGGGCCAGGCGGGCTTAGCAGTCAAGATGCAGGCTGGGACACCCGTGCCTTACACGATAGTGTCTGGGTCCCCAGCTCGCTTCTCTCCAGCTTCCTCGGGTTGCAGACCCTGGGAGGCAGCAAGGAAGACAAGGAATTGAGTTCCTGCCATCCACGGGGGAGGCCGGGATCGAGTTGCAGGCTCCCAGTTTCGGCCCTAGTCCAGAGCTTGGCAGGCATTGGGGAAGTAGGGAACCAGTGGTTGAATAGATGGGCGGTCTCTCTCTCTCTCTCTCTCTCTCTCTCAAAGAGAAAGCACAATTGCAATAGGTATGGTACAGAGTAAAAAAAATGCTGCCAGCAGACCTCACGGGGTGGGGGGTGAACTCTGGGTGAGGATCCTGGGAAACGTCCTTGGATGAGAAGAGAAGCGACTTTTACGCCGAGAGCTGAAAGCTAAGAAGCACTCAAGCAGAGGCGTCCAGGGAACAGCCCGCATGACAGCCCTGAGGCAGCAGGATCTTGGATCTTTGGAGGCTCAGAAAGAAGCGCAGCTCAAGGTGCAAAGTGGGGAGCAGGAGCTGATGTGACAGGGGGCAGGGGCACCACCTGCCACTCGTGGAAGCCATGCTGAGACTTCATCCCGAGAGCAGAGGGGCAGAGAAACCATGATGGCCGCGTTTGCAGAGACTCCTGGGATTGCTGTCCAGGGCCCGGTTACTTCTGGGTAGGAAATTGCTCTCTTTCCAGATGGTTCTCAAGGCCATGCCCACCCACCCCAGCCAGGTGAAGACAGAAGACTGGCTGGCCTGGGGAGCAGGTGTGGTCTCCACTGCCTGACCCCTCCCCCCAGCTGCTGTCATGTCCAATCAGAACCCTCAGTGAGGTGTTCAACCCCGCACTACTGGGCAGCTTGGAGCCAGAGGGTGAGCCTGGGGTTCCGTGCATCCTTCCACCATCAGTGGCAGCTGGGCCAGGCCCAGCCATGACCCTGAGCGAGTGCCCACCTGCTGCACTGGCCTGCCCTTCGCCTCAGGAGAAAGGCATGGGAAGCTGCAGCCAGTGACAAGAAGGCTGTGCAGCCAGAGAGGCAAAACCAAGCAAGGTGCAGACATCCACAGAGAAAAACTCTCAGCTGGGAAATTACCCTCAGGGTCCCAAAGAGCAAAGGGGGGGTGTATGGTTCACATAGGTCTGGCCAAGGACAAAGCGAGGGGGCAGGGAGAGCAAAGGGCCCAGAGTCAGGACAGCTCTGGCTGATCCTGGAAATCAGAATTACAGGACAAGTTGAATGTGGTGCAGAATAACCTTGAAATCCTTGCCCAGATGTTCAAGATCTGAATTTCCATGAACTTGCAGAAGACTTCTCGCATGCTTGGGTTTCAAAGGTTTTGTGCAGTGAAAGAAACTTACCCTTTAATTCCACAAACTCTTCAGCGCAGCCCTGTATCTGCGGTCAAGTTGAAGGGCAGCTGCGGCTGTGCTCTGCTCCTTGGTTAAGCACTCGCGCGGGTGGAGAAAGTGGGCTCACGCGCAGTCAAGGCGCAGCCTAATGATGTTTGGGCCGAGGAAGGAGCACACACTGGACGTGGCCCCACAGGGGCCAGGAAGAGCTGGACAATGCTGCCCACCTCGTGTCGTCATTGTGTCTTTTCTGTCTAAAGAAACTCGGCTATACCAACACCACGCACTGCCTTGGCCTGCACTGGGCGCGCTGGGCCACGTCCCAGAGCCCAGGGGTGTAGGAGGCCTGTGCAAGCCCTCGGCGATGCTACGATGCTGACAATGACCACAGTCCCCTGGCCATGCAGCACCCGGGAAGGACGCGACCCCGTCCTTACTTGAGGCGTAGATTTGGGTTTCAAAATCCCTCCAACTGAGGAGCAGGTTCTGGCCATTCAGGGGAGGAGGAAAAATCGCATTTCAGCGAGATTTAGGTAGGAGAGGTGTGCACCAATGCAGCAAGAAGAGCAGTTCTGGTGGCCACCGGCCTCGTGGCCAACATGCCGCCTGGGTGGCCCACGTCCCGTCGCAGAGTGCCTGGGTTCAGGTCCCGGCTCTGCCCCGGGGTCCAGCTTTCTGCACACCCTAGAAAGATGTTCCTGGAGGACAGGGAATCTGATCTGGCCTGGGAAGTGTTGGGATAGCATGGTCATCTTAACCTCCTAATTCCACGCGATCCCATATTCACAATCAGAGGAGCGGACGCTTACGGAGTTTAGGGACTTCATGATGGCGTTTCCCATCCCAGAGGGCACATTTAGGCTAAGTGCTACGGCACCCTGAGATGATTTTCTGCATGAAGGAAGATGGGTCTGGACACATGCTTGTGGTGGATCCACCCATTGTTCCCGGGGTGCTCGGAACAGCTGCGGAGCACAGGAAGCTGGAGAAGCCGCCCGGCTGCCTCTGCAGCAGCTGGCGGGGCGCAGAGACCACCCGGGCCCTTCAGCTCGCAGCACAGCTGCCCGAGCGGATGCAAGCGACGCCGCCCGCAGCGTCCGACAGCTGAAGGCAGAGGGCATGGTCTTGGCCACGCATACGATGCGTGTAGGTCAACCCTAAGGTGGAGGAAGCGGATTAAGTTCTCAAGGTCACTGGTGAGCCTGGCTCAGACTAGAAGTCTTCCAATAGTTGTAGCCACAGGTAGGAGCTATGAGCGCTACCGAGGGGTAGGAGGGATCTGACGGCTACGGCTTCCCTGTGGCACTGCCTTCAGCCCCTCACCCACCTCCCAAGCCTGGAAGGAGCAGTGGAGAAGCAGCAAGTCCACAGCCCTGGGGAGGTGCCTGAAGGTCCCTTCTGCTGCCCATGCCTCAGGGCCCTCTGCAGGTAGCCATGGCTCCCACCATCTCACCACACTCCAGCTGCTGCTTAACATAATCAGACATGGCTTTTACCCACAAGGAATGCTTACTTTCTGGTTCTCCTCCACGTTGAGCTAATAAAGAACAAGCAGAAATCAAGGCTAATGGCCAAGTCACCATGCTCCGTCATGGGGCAGAACTTGACTCCCCGCACTGCCATTTGCAAACAGTGCTAACTTGGGGGAGGACACCAGCCTTGCACCTGTGTGCAGGGCGGGAGTCACAGGAGCCTCAGCCTGCAGGAGCAGGGCGGGTGCTGGGCATGTGAGCATCGGGGCAGCCTCCACTCTGCGGACTCCTTAGCCCACGGGCACTCCCCCACACCCCTGCCTCGCTGCTGTCCCAATCCGATTCCTCTGAAGCCGCTGTTATGCAAGGGTTCGGAGAGGGCGGGGGAGGCAGAGCAGGGAGAGGCTGCCCCCAGATATCCCAGGGGATGGGGCCAGAGCCCCTCTTACTAAAGGGAGAAGCCCACGGATCCCTACGGGGCTCCACCTGCGTGCTCCGCCAGCCACCTGTCCCCTCCCCAGCGCCAGGCCTCTGGCTAGCAGCCCGTCTGTCCGGGAGAGGGGACCTAGGGACAGAGACCCCTCCAGCTGCAGGCAAGTTCCTAGAAAGCCCGGTCGAATGGATGTCATTCCTTCACCGTGAGTAATCGGCCCGAACAAAGCCCACTGGTATTTCCGAGTCGGTTCCCAGTGCCCAGAGCTGGACCCGGCAGCTGAGCAGCTGTGGGGAACGGAATGCAGCTCCCCAGCCATGGGGAGAGAAGGAGCCCGGGCCCGGAAGTGGGGAAGCACGCTGAGGGTCACCTCGTCCACGCCTCCAGCTCTGGGCCCGGGCATCCCAAGACAAGGGTGTTCGGGGATCCCCTGGAACCCGGGAGGCTGAGTGGGGGGTCTGGGTGCAGGGTGGGGACAGGAAGTGGTGTCCCTTTCTCTGCTGTCCCCGAGCTTCCACCAGAAGGGGCTGCAGGACAGGAGGGAGATGAGGAGGAAGGAGCTTACCCCACCCCGGGGGTCTCTACCTGCCCCCACCTTCTACTCTACTCCCCTGCCTCCTCTGGCCTCCTGGTCCCGCCTCCCTGGCCACCTCCCACTGCCTTCTGCCCGCCTGGAGCCACAAATCAGGTTCTTTCTTTTTTAAGATTTCTTTCTTTATTTGAAAGGTGGATGTACAGAGAGAAAGGGAAAGACAGATAGAGAGAGAGAGGGAGAGAGAGGGAGAGAGAGAGAGAGGGAGAGAGAGAGAGATCGTCCATCTGCTCATTCACTCCCCAGATGGCTGCAATGGCCAGGGCTGGGCCAGGCACCTGGACTGGGGTCTCCCCTGTGGGTGGCAGGGGCTCAAGTGCTTGAATCGTCTTCTGTCTTCCGCTGCTTTCCCAGGCCATTGGCAGGCACCTGGAGGGGGCAGGGCCTTCCCATGAGCCGAGCGAGTCAGTCGGGGAGCCCAGACTTTGGCTGTAGCTCACTTGGTGGCCTCAGCAACCCTGCTGGCGAGGCTTCCCTGGGACAGACCCCAGAGCTGCCTTGACACACCCTGGGGACCTTCAGGCTCAAGGGACGGGGCTTGCTTCTGCTGCCTCTCCCCCACCCTGCTCCCATCCACAATGACACCCTGGGCCCCTGCGAGGCCACACGCCGCGGTGAAATGCCCCCTCGGCCCCAGGACACACCTGAAGTGTCTCCTCCCAAATGGTGATGATCACTTGTGCCATCCTAACTGTCAGGTGGGCCTTGGCGTCGCCCAGAGCAGGCCCTCGGGCTACGTTCCCGGAGCAGCTTCCACTGTGTACACTGCCCCCCCCCAACCACGGCAGGGGCGGGGCACACCTAGGGGTCAGGGCCCCCGCAAACCTGCTGTCAGCAAACATCGCAGCGAGAAAAGCAGCAGCTTGTGAGCACACAGCGGCCTGTGGTCAGCGGGGTGAGCTGAGTCCTGGCCCCTGGGCCGGCGGCCAGCTGCCTGGGATGGTCAGAAGGTGAAGTCTGAATGGGAGAGCGGAAGCGCAGCGAGGCTGAGTTAAGCCCATTCATGAAAAAGATCTGGTCTCACTTCCTTATTGCCAGGAGTCATGTGTGGGGCGCGCGCGCGTGTGTGTGTGTGTGCGTGTGTGTGTGTGAGAGTGCGTGTGCGCGCAAGCAGGCAGGAGCGGCTACTTTCTGTCTCACTTCTCCCCCCACCCCTTACTCTTCTCATGTTCCCCCCTCCTCAACAATCTCAAGTTCATTCTCAGGAAACTGCCAAAGAATGTGTAGCTGCTCTGTGGTTTGCTGAAAAAAGAAAGAAAAGAGAGACTGATTCATACAGAAGCAGTACTGCCTCCCCCCAGACTTCATCTCTCCCTCGCTCTCACACACATGCACACACTCACACACACACACGCACACACCCACACGCACTCTCACACACAGTCACATTCACACACACGCACACACACTCACACAACATGCACACACACACGCTCTCTCACACACACTCACACAACATGCACACACACACGCTCTCTCACACACACGCACACACTCACACACTCACACTCACACAACATGCACACACGCACTCTCACACACACACATGCACACACTCTCACATGTGCACACACATTCACACACATGCACACACACTCACACACACATGCACACACTCTCATCACACACCCACTCATAGACAACACACACACACTAACACACTAACACACTCATACTCTCACATACACGCACACACATGCACTCTCACACACTCATGTACACTCACACTCTCAATGTGCACACACACATTCACACACACTCACACAACACACACACTCCCACCCACACACCCACTCACACAACACACACACTAACACACACAAACACGCACACACACACATGCACACTCTCACACAACACACTCACACTCTGTCACACACACACACACACACACACACACGCACTCCCAGGTCCTGCCCTATGCCCCTCTGCTCCAGCTCTTCTCCTGGCTTGGGCTGCAGGAGTCAGCCCTGGGGGGGACGGCAGCCCACCCAGCAGAGCTGAGGTTCACCGCGTGCCAGCTTCCCGGAGGCGTTCCCTTAGGAGAGAAGTTCACTGCTGTCCTGTCAGGTCCTGCCTCAGTGGCCCTCCGCGCCTGTCGTGAGCATCGTGATGTCCGATGTCCCAGCTCCGGGCAGCTGTCAGCCTCCCCGGATTGGTCTATAAGTGGAGGTGACAGTACCCCCGCCTCCTCCCAGGGCTTTCCTGGCGCAGCCCGTGGTGACGGGAAGTGTAGTCGGGCTCTCCGAGGCAAAGACTCCCGGCTGGAGCAAGCTGCCCCACCCCCAGCAGCGTGGAAGAGCCGCCCCCACCCCACCCCACTGGGCAGAGTGGCCTCCTTGGCCTTTAGAAACAGAAACTGAGCCAAGTACCAAGAAAAAAACAAATGCACACCCAGCTCTGCTCGACCCACTGCCGGATTCGCCTGGGGCCTCGCAGCCACTTGGGCGAGAACAGAGACTTTTCACAGGGAGGGAGATGAAACCCCCCTCCTTGAGATGAATCTCTGCAGCGGGACGGGTTGTTTCTCTCAGACCCGTCCAGAAGTGCTTACGGAGCAGCCGCGAGGATTTCAGAGTGATCTGGGGCGAGGCGCACCTGTCCCCACAGCTGAGGTCCCTCCGGGGGTGCAGCAGGTGGAAGGGCTCTTTGGTACTTTCCCTGCCTGCAGCCAACATCCCCGGCGCTGCTGATACCCCAAGGGGAGCTCCGTCTTGCTGAGCTGGCACATTTGGAAGGCTCTCTCGATGACAATTATGAATCACGAAGTCCTCGCAGTGAGCGAAGGAAGTCATCAGACACGTACCAGAGTCCGTGGGAAATGTGTATCATCTCTGAGAAATCTGAACGCATTTACTGCATTTATTTGAAAAGCAGAGAGACAGACGGATGGAGAGCTAGACAGACATCCCTCATCCACTGGTGTCCTCCCCGATGTGTCTGCACCAGCTGTGGCCGGACCCGGCTGAAGCCCAAAGCTGGAAACTCCATCTGGCTCTGCCACGTGGGTGACAGGGACCCAACTGCTTGGGCCATCACCTGCCGCCTCTCAGGACGCGTGTTAGCAGGAAGCCGGAACTGAAAGCCGAGCCAAGCCCTTGATGTGGGATGCAGATGTCTCAAGCCGGCTCTTAACTGCTGTGTCAAATGCTCACCCTGTGTTATCTTTAATTCCATTTTCTCATGAACCTTTTGGTGCCACACCCCGTGTTATCCCCCCCCCCCCCCCATTTTACAGATCAGAAAACTGATGCCCACAGAGATCCCGGTGGTTGGTGGAGGTTAAAGCTGCTGCAGTTCTCCAAGCTGCAGATGACACGGAGAGCTATTATTATGCTGCCCTTCCTGAGTTCTTCGTCACTGAACTGGGCAGACGCTTCCAGCCACCCCCAGGTCCCTCCCAAGGGGCCCCTGCAGGAAATGGGTCTTCCGGTGCTGCTGCCCCTGGTTTGCCTTGACCCTAACTTGGGCCATCGGATGCTTGCTAGGACTTCCGGGAGCAGGCACTCCAAGGCGGCCGAGCCCAGGTAGCAAAGGATGGGTTCCTCGTGAAGGAATCTCTCTTGGCCTTCATTTCCTTCCTCCGCGGCCCCACGCCGTCCATCCATAGTCAAAGAGAGGAAACACCTGGTCCGGGCGGGCGCCTCCGCCCTCGTGCTGGGGGACTCGCAGGAAGAGCTGTTTGGAGGTCTCGCAAGCTTGAAATAAAGCAACGGTTCAGCAGCAGCGCCCCTCCCCTCGCCTCCCGCCCCCACCTTGGCGCTCACCCACCCTCCAGCCCCTGCCCCAAACTGCCCCGCCCCGCTGCCACCCAGCCCATGGCTGCTGTCGCCACTTCCACATCGGTGACCTAAGTGGAGCGCTCGGACGCCTCCATCAGGACAGGGAAGACCCTGGGAGTGGGGGCGCCACGGGACATGCATCCGCCCCCCCCCCCCCGCCCCGCCTCGTCCCTTCCTTTCCCTCCCCACCTCTCTGATCGCCAAGAACTGTCTTCAGCGCAACACTCACTCTGCGCCCAGCACTTTTACAAATCATTTCGCTCACGGATCACAGCGGCTCTGCAGGGCTGGGGGCCATCTCCTCCTTACAGCCAGAGGAGAGGTGCAGAGAGGCCGAGCAGCTCTGTCAGCATCGCACAGCTGTAGGCACCTGAGCGGGACTTGCGTTCTCAGCGTCCACGCTGCGCGTTCCTGCCACATTGGTTCTCCCAGGCGCCCACTGGTATTCACGCACCGACCACCGTGAGAACAAGGACTATTCAGCCATCTTTTCCCTCCACTCAGGCATGTCAATTTTTCATTCATAAATCGAGTAAAAGGCTTGATATCTACCATGTGGTCAGCATATGCTACAAGCTGAAAAAGAACAAAGTGTTTTAAACAGCCTCCCTCACTTCCACTGCTATGCAGGCTTAGGAGGCATGGTCAATGGTCTGCCAGAGTCGATATTCCCAGACTTGTCACCTTGCACTTATTCTCACCTTCTTGCTGGCCATTTAGTTGTTTTTTTTTTTTAATTAAATTTATTTTTTATTTATATGAAAGGCAGAGACAGGGATCTTCCATTCCTTGGTTCAATCCCCAAATGCAGGAGCTGGACCAGGCTGAGGTCAAGAGCTAGGAAGTCCACCTGGGTCTCCCATGTGTGTAGTACATCCCCTGCTACCTCCCGGGGTGTGCATGAGCAGGCAGCTGGAACCAGAAGTGAACCCAGGCACTCTGATACGGACTGCAGGGATCCCGACAGCCTCTGAACCCCTGCGCCAAGCGCCACCCCAACTTTGCCTTTTGGCTTTGAAAAATAGATGGCTGGCAAGCACCAAGCCCAAGCACCGTGACTGGGTGGGTGTCCAGAGAAAGAGAGGGTAGGGGCTTTGCGGAGAGGCCTTGCTGCCCTGATGGGTCTCCCGCCACCACCACCACCGCCCTAAAGAACAGCAGGAGTGTTGTTAAAGGCACAGCAAGTCGGAGAAGAGGGAGAGGGGCTGTACGCAGAAGCTGTGGTTTCTAGGCAGAGGGGAGACCTACACCTGGCTAAGGGGTGCCGGGCCCTTGCAGGGTAGCGCTCTGAGCGGCTAGCCTAGATCCTGCTGGCTGTGGAGTCGTGCTGTGTGCCAGGAGGCCACATGTGGCAGAGCAGAGGTAGTGGGCGGGCTCCGTAGCCATCCTGCGGCTGCTGTCTCTGGATGCACTGGGGAGCAGAGGGAGCTGGGAGGGAGCTAGGTGTGGCCCCAGGCTTCCTGCTTTCCCACCTGAGCAGGTTTCCCACCCCTCTGCCCCTTGCTCTGTTGAAATGGGCATCATATCCCCTACTCCACAGGCTGCTGTAAAAGCCCAGTAAGATGGAGGCGGCATGGAGTTAGCGTGGCCCCTGGCATTAAGCAGAGACTCCCAGATGACAATCCGTCAGCCCAGGTTGTCCCCTTGTCGCAGTGTCAGGTCATGAATCGGCTGGAAACTATGAAAATATCCAGCATTCACTGATGGGGTTTCTCTCTCTCTCTCTCTCTCTCTCTCTCTCTCTCTCTCTCTCTCTCTCTCTCCATTCCTAAGAGGATTGCGGGGGATTCCTAAGAGGATTGCGGGGGAAATGCCTTCTATAGGGGTAGCCCCTTGACACAGTGGTTAAGATGCTACTTGGGATGCCCAGAGACCATAGCAGAGTATCAGAATCCTGGCTCTGCTCCCAGTTCCAGCTTCCTGCTCATGCGTGCCCTGGGCGGCTGCAGGTGATGGCTCAAGTATTAGGGAACCTGCACCCACATGGGAGACCTGGATTGGATTGAGTTCCTGACTCCTGGGCATTTAGGCTGTGAACTAGAAGATAGGATCTCTCTCTCCTCCCCCCCCCTTCTCAATTAAGAGAAGGGAAGGGGAGGAGAGGGGAGGGGAGGGGAAAGGAGGAGAGGGGAGGGAAAGAAAAGCCCTGAATATGGCTGAACACACATAGAATCTCAGTAAATTACTTGAGTGAGTGGCAAATGAAGCCCTTACCTGTGTGGAAAGAGACATTTATTGAGAACATAGCATGGGTGGATGGCTTGCGCAAAGGACATCGAGAGGCATCCATTTTTCACCTCTTCTGCCCCAGAGGAACTTGGCAAGAAGGGAATCAGAAGGTCTGCAGGTGAAATCTACAAAATGAACACGCAGAGCATGGGAGCAGACTTTGCAGTGCCCTGCAGGGGAGGATGGGCCCCTAGGACTGCAGCCCCACTGGCACCGACCTGGGAGGCTCTCTGCAGGAAACATGCCCAGTCCTGAGCCGCAGAGCGCAGCGACCCGTGCTCTGGTCTCCAGTCCAGAACAAGAGCACCTTGGTCCCAGGGCAGCTATGTCTTTCCCACGGAGACACATCAATGGATCATCACCCAATGTCATCATGCATTTTAGCGTCAGAACTAACTCCTGTGTTTTCCTTCCACACTCACCAAACACGGTGCCTGTAACCTGACTCCCTGAGCTCTGATCCTCCAGGAGAGAAGAGGTGTCAGCTGCTCTGCAGTTCCATTTGGAGTCCACAGTGGGCTGGCGGAGTGGCTCGGCGACCCCAGCAGCCGTCCCATTCACCCTGGGCCCCGGCTGAGATTCAGTGCTTGGGCAGGAGCATGGGGGGGCTGGGGGCACATGACACCAACTCCTACCAGGATGCACTGGGCTCCCCAGCAAGTCCCCAGCCTTCCCAGTCCCCTTTGGTTGAGCATCCAGATTGTGCCTTTTGGTTCCAAAATTGATCAGAATACATCAAATCCCTGTAAATTAGGGAGATAGCATCGGGGCCATTCTCACAAGCAAGGAGTAGAAATTTAAGTTAATTAACTTACCCAAAACCATTCAACATCAATCAACCTGGGTAACTTGTACTTGTACCAAAGTCCATGTTCTTTCTGACTTCATGCTGCCCCTGGCTTCCAGAACGTTCCCTCCAGAATGTCTGTAACTGCGAACAGTGTACCGTGGGCAAGGTAGGAGTGGGGTCTGAATGCTCACCTGAAGCTGATCTCCTGAAGCTCCCCTCTGTGGCTAAGGATCAGGTTTATAGCATCTGCCTGCCTCTTCCCTGCCAAGGGTAGCCGATGGCTGCCTCTGCCTGTAGCTGCCTATGGAAGTGCTCAGCAAGGGAGAATGAAGCTGGCAAGATGGTAAACCACTGCTACCCCTCTCCTTTATGAGTCCTGACCTCCACACCTTCAGTCACCCCCAAGGTCCTGCAAGGTGGATGGATGGCCATGAACCTGACTCCAAGCCAACAGCATGTGGCTAGTGTTTCATCCCTTTCTCCTAAATAATAAGTCCTACTTTAACCGTTCATTGGTATCCTATTTCCACCTAAAGACACCTTGCTGTCAACCCTCTGAGGTGACCTATGTGTCTCTCCTGGATCCTGTTGAACTCCCTCACTCTCAGCATCACTGTTTTTGTTTGTTTGTTTTTTTGACAGGCAGAGTGGACAGTGAGAGAGAGAGAGACAGAGAGAAAGGTCTTCCTTCCGTTGGTTCACCCTCCATTGGCCGCTGTGGCTGGCGCACCACGCTGATCCGAAGCCGGGAGCCAGGTGCTTCTCCTGGTTTCCCATGCGGGTGCAGGGCCCAAGGACTTGAGCCATCCTCCACTGCACTCCCAGGCCACAGCAGAGAGCTGGACTGGAAGAGGGGCAACCAGGACAGAATCCAGCACCCCGACCGGGACTAGAACCTGGTGTGCCGGCGCCGCAGGCGGAGGGTTAGCCTAGTGAGCCGTGGCACCAGCCTAAAAATAGTTTTTCCATTCAGGGATGGGACAGACACTAAGTTATATGATGTTTTGCCTTTTCCCAAATGATGTATACATGAAGCTGGGCAATAAGTGGCCTTCGAATCTGGCTTCTTTCACTTGACATATGCCTTTGAAATTCATTCGCATTGTTACAGGTGTATCAATGGTTCATTCCTTTTTGGCTGAGTGTTTTCCCACTGTATCAGTTTGTTTATCCCTTCAACATTGATTATCTGAGTTGTTTTCAGTCTGTTTGTAATTGCAAATAAAAATACGATGACATTTGTGCAGTTTTTGCATGGATGTATAGTTCCATTTCTCTTGGCTTCACGACTTAGGATTTAGCTTGCTGACTCACATAGTAAATAGATGCTTGAGTTTGCAAGAAACAACCAAACCTGGGGCCAGTGTCGCATTGTAACAGGTAAAGCCGCTGCCTGCAATGCTGGCTTTCTCTATGGGGGCTGGTTCATATGCTGGCTGTCCCACTTCCAATCCAGTTCTCTGTTAATGGCTCAGAGAAAGGTACCCACATGGGAGAACCAGAAGAAGCTCCTGGCTCCTAGCTTTGGCTTGGTCCAGCTCTGGCTGTTGCAGCCATCTGGGGATTGAACTAGTAGATGGAAGATCTCTCGTTCTCTCTCTCTTCCTCTCTATAACTATGATTTTCAAAAAATATATATATATTTTAAAAAAAAGGCCATACCTGGGCCAGTACCGTGGCTCACTAGGCTAATCCTCTGCCTGTGGCACTGGCACCCCGGGTTCTAGTCCCTGTCGGGGCGCTGGATTCTGTCCCAGTTGCCCCTCTTCCAGTCCAGCTCTCTGCTGTGGCCCGGGAAGGCAGTGGAGGATGGCCCAAGCGCCTGGGCACCTGCACCCGCGTGGGAGATCAGGAGGAAGCACCTGGCTCCTGGCTTTGGATTGGTGCAGCGTGCCAGCCACAGCAGCCATTTGGGGAGTGAACCAACGGAAGGAAGACCTTTCTCTCTGTCTCTCTCTCTCACGGTCTAACTCTGCTGTCAAAAAAAAAAAAAAAAAAAAAAAAAAAGCCAAACCTTTTCCTAAAGTTGCCATACCCATTCTCCATCCCTCCAAACAATGTGTAAGAATTCTAGGTGCTCCACATCCTTAGCAACACTTCCTATTCTTTTTATTTTTTATTTAAACCATTCTAATAGGAAGGCAGTGGCATCTTATTGTATTTTGCATATTGCTAATGATTAATAATGCTAAACATCTTTTCATTCCTTTTTTGAAATTTGTATTTCTTTTTGGGGGAAGTTTTTTTTTTTGGAATTTTTGGTGCTTTTTTATTAAGTTGTTTATGTGTTGTGCTGTCCTTATCTATTCTGGATGTTAACACCGTATTGTCTATGTATCTATGTCTCTATCACCTTCCAGACCAATACCATAATATCTTGATTGTGGCAGCTTTGTAGTAAGTGTTAATATTAGAATACTGCTCATTTGTTGGTATTCATGTAGAAAGAATTATACTGCTGTATATGTAGTCTTCATTCAGTTTTTAAATAACATCAAATTTAAGATCCATCCATATTGAGCAGTCCTCCTTCTACTTTTTGGCTGTCCATCACTCTCCTTTTTAAAAATATTTACTTAATTGTTTTAAAAGCCAGAGTTACAGACAGAGAATGAGAGAAAGACACACACAAAGAGATTTTCCATCTGTTGGTTCACTCCCCAAATGGCTGCAACAGCTGGGGCTGAGCTAGGATGAAGCCAGGAGTCAGGAGCTTCTTCTGGGTCTCCTACATGGGTACAGGAGCCCAAGGACTTGGGCCATCCTCCACTGCTATCCCAGGCCATACAGGAGAGCTGGATCGGAGGTGGCACAGCCGGGACTTGAACTGGCACCCATATTAAATGCCAGCACGGCATCCCTTCATGAATTTGCTTTTTTTTTTTTTTTTGGAAATCTTTTATTTAATAAATATAAAAATTTAATAGGTACAGCTTTTGGAATATAACAGCTCTTCTTTTCTTTTTCTTTTTTTTTTTTTTTTTTTTTTTGACAGGCAGAGTGGACAGTGAGAGAGAGAGACAGAGAGAAAGGTCTTCCTTTGCCGTTGGTTCACCCCCTAATGGCTGCCGCGGACGGCGCGCTGCGGCCAGCGCACCGCCATCCGATGGCAAGAGCCAGGTGCTAGGTGCTTTTTCCTGGACTCCCATGGGGTGCAGGGCCCAAGCACTTGGGCCATCCTCCACTGCACTCCTGGGCCACAGCAGAGGGCTGGCCTGGAAGAGGGGCAACCGGGACAGAATCCGGCGCCCCGACCGGGACTAGAACCCGGTGTGCCGGCGCCGCAAGGTGGAGGATTAGCCTGTTGAGCCACGGCGCCGGCTTGGAATATAACAGCTCTTCCCCCCGTACCCGCCCTCCCACCCCCACTCCTGACCTACCTCCTTCTCCCTCTCTCATCCCATTCTTCATTAAGATTCATTTTTAATTATCTTTACATACAGAAGATCAACCCTATACTAAGTAAAGATCTCAACAGTTTGTACCCACACAGACATACAAAGTATAAAGTACTGTTTGAAGACAAGTTTTACCATTAATTCTCATAGTACAACACAATAAGGACAGAGGTCCTCCATGGGGAGCATGTGCACAGTGACTCCTATTGTTGATTTAATAATTTACACTCTTATTTATGACGTCAGTGATCACCCGAGGCTCTTGTCATGAGCTGCCAAGGCTATGGAAGCCTTTTGGTTCCTCAGACTTTGTCAGTATTTAGACAAGGCCATAAGCATAGTGGAAGTTCTCTCCTCCCTTCAGAGAAAGGAACCTCTTTTTTTGATGGTCCCTTCTTTCCACTGGGATCTTACTCACAAAGATCCTTCATGTAGGCAGTGTTTTGGCTTTCCATGTCTCATAGATTTTTTTTAACAAGTCTTCCTATCTGATCTAATAGGATAATTTCCTCACCCTGACTCATTCAGGAGTTTCTTAGCTATTCTTAGTCTTTGTGCTTCAAATGGATTTCAGAATCAAGTGGCCACATTCCACCAAAAAAAAAAAAAAAGAAAAAAAACCCACAAAACAAAACCAAACCCTGATTTCTGGAGTTCTTATTACAATTCCACTGGATCCAAACGTCAATCAAAGTGAGGAGAATTTACATCAGTACACAATTGAGTCTTTCTAACCATTGTCTCTTCATTTTGTCTGGGGATTCTCAATGAGTTTTTTTCCTCCTAACAACCTTGTACATCTCTGATCTATTCCTCAGTATCTTATTTTTTGCTATGCTGTGTTAGACTTTAAAGTAAAGTTTTGGGTTTTGATGGTGCATAAAAATGAATTTAGTAAAGTGATATTTCATCTTTGATAGAAGTTTCCTTTGCATCTTTGTAGACTGAAGAATATTGTAGGGTATCTCTGTGAACACTCAAATAATGTGCAAATACCACAGCTCTGTTTCTTTCCTTTCCATTCCATGTAACTTTCATTTCTTCTTCTTTCCTGTACTGAGAACTTCCAGCAAAATAAAATAAAAGCAATGAGAAGAGCAGCCCGTGCTGTGGCACAGTAGGCTAAGCCTCCGCCTGCGGCACAGGCATCCCATATGGGCACCTGTTCATGTCCTGGCTGCTGCTCTTCCTATCCAGCTCTCTGCTATGGCCTGGGAAAGCAGTAGAATATCGCCTAAGTGCTTGGGCCCTGGTACCCGTGTGGGAGACCCGGTAGAAGCTCCTGGCTCTTGGTTTCAGATCAGCTCAGCTCCAGCTGTTGCGGCCATTTGGGGAGTGAACCAGCAGATAGAGGACCTTTCTCTCTGTCTCTCGCTCTAGTGTCTGTAACTGTACCTTTCAAATAAATAACTATATCTTAAAAATTTAAAAGCAATGAGAGAAAATATCCTTAGCTTTTCACTGGTCTCAAGGGGGAAATTTTTAATAGTTTCCTCTGGAATAGGTAGTTACTCTGTATGAGAGACAGAGGAGAGAAAGAGAGAGAGGGAGAGAATACACAGTTGCATGCACACACCAATAGGCAGATGCTGGAAAAAATCTTATCAGACTCAGGAAGTCACCTTTGATTCCTAGTTGGGCAAGAGTTGTTATCATAAACAAATATTGAATGTTATCAACCGTTTTCTGCCTGTATTGAGATGGTCATACAGTTTTTCTTCTCTTACTGAACTTCTGAGGGTGAACTGCATTTAGAAACTTTCTAACCCTGACCCACCTTTGCATTCAAGGAATGAATACAACTTAGTCACCCTTGATTATCTTCTTAGTATACGGCCAGCGTTAAAACGCTAATGTCGTGTTTAGGATTTTTGCATCTGTGTTTATCAGAGAAATGGATTCTGTGATTTTTTTTTAATTCTTTTTTTGACTAGGTCTGATTCTGGTATCACAGAATGATGATAACTAGCCTCATACATTGACTTGAAAATGTTCCCTTTTATTCTACTCTAAAGGAGAATTTAAGGAATATTAGAAGTGTATTTTTCCTTACTGTTTGGCTTATCTCACCTACAAATCATCTGGGATCAATGGTTTCTTTGGAAGGAGATTAGTAAGTCACATTACCCAACTTTAATGGTTTTAAATGGTTATAGTCAGGATTTTCATTCTCTCTCTCTCTCTCTCTCTCTCTCTCACACACACACACACACATACACACATGATGTTTGCTTATTTATTTTCATCTACTTGAAAGGCAGAGGGACAGAAAGAAAGGAAAAAAAGAGACCTGCCCACCCACAGGTTCACCTCCCAAATGGCTGCAGCAGCCGCAGCTTTCTCTCTTAATCTCTCTCGATGGCATTATCAATTCCAATCATCTTTCTAAAGAAGCATCTTTCAGTCTCCTTAATCCTCTCTGTTCTTCTCTTTTTAAAAGATTATTATCTTGGGGATAGCACTGTGGTGTAGCAGGTAAAGCCACCACCTGCAGTGCCGGCATCCCATATGGGTGTGGGTTCCAGTCCCACTGCTCCACTTCCAATCCAGCTCTCTGCTATGGCCTGGGAGAGCAGTGGAAGATGGCCCAAGTGTTTGGGCCCCTACACCCACGTGGGAGACCTGGAAGAAGCTCCTGACTCCTGGCTTTGGATAGGCTCAGCTCTGTCTGTTGCAGCCATTTGGGGAGTGAACCAGCAGATGGAAGACCTCTCTCTCTCTCTCTCTCTCTCTCTGCCTCTGCCTCCGCCTCTCTATAACTCTGCTTTTCAAATAAATAAATCTTTCTTTTTAAAAGAAGATTATTCTTTTGTTCTAACTTCCTTTGCATTCTCACCTTGCTGCCATTCAGATCCTCTTCTTTGCTATTATAAAAGCTCATAGACATGTGTTTTCCTCTCTCATCCCAAACCACCTCCAGCCCCTGTTCCAACTTCATTCTCCAAGTCGAAATACGCGGTGCTGTCATTGTCAGTCAATTCTAATCCCCACTACAGTTTCGGTTTCTTCATTGACGGTGGAGTTAGTTGGGAAGTGTGTCTTCAGGTTTCCAAACATAGGATTCTGTTCTAAGTCACTTTTTTGTTACTGACTTCTTCCTCAATCTCCTTGAGTCAAAGTAAGAATCTGCAAGATACTGATTGGAATTTGCTGAAAAGTGCTTGACCACACAAGTTTCTTGAACTTCCCAAGTATACTTGAAAAGAATGTGCTGATTTCGTTTCTTGGGTTCTGAATTCAACATACAGAGTTAGGCCAAGCTTGCTAACTGTGATGACCAAAGTTTCTAAATTCTTTATCTGTTGCTTGCTTTATCACATAGTGAGAGAGCATATTAAAGCTTCCCACTCTGATGCAGATTTGTTAGTTTCTACTCTCACATTTTATTTTACAAGTTTGGAAGGTATGGTACCTGTTACACATGAGTTCAAGACTGTTAGATCCTTCTGGTGAAGTGAACATTTTACCATTATGTGGTTGTCTCTCTTTGTATCTAATCAGGCTTTTTTGCTTTATAGTAAAGTTTACCTGGTGATAATACAGTTATCCTGCTTCCTCTTCTATTATCTTGGCCAGGTGTATCTTTCCCCATGCTTTTACTTTCAACCTCTCAGTGTCTGTAAGTTGTAACTTTTGAGAACAAACAAGTTAGATTTTTAAGTCTACTCTAGATCTTTCTGCACTTTCACAGTCATTATTTTATTCCTTTAAAGGGAAAGAGTTTAGTCCATTGCATTCGTAATGATTACTGACATAACTGGTTTATTTCTATCATAATATTTTTGTCCTTTCACCCTTTTTTTTACTTAAAAATTTTTATTGCACTTTTTTTCTTCGAGTTTGCAAGTTGCACACTATGCTTAAAGTGATTAGTTAGCTTAAAACTTACAGTGAATATTTTTACTCATCTCCTTGAGACGTGTTTCAAATCGGTTCACACCCCATTCCAACATTTGATGCTTCGGGGTTTATTTTGGCTCTATCTATTTTTCAGTTCCCTCCGGCACTGCACTGCTGTTCTTGTTTTGTCCTATGTTCAGGTCGGCTCGTAGAGACACCCTTTCCTTCTGCCGCCGGTCCTACTTCCCCTCGGTGGTTCCCTCTGCCATCATTCCCTGAAATCTATCCCAGTGAGGCTCTGCAGGTGGTAACCGCAGCTAGTTCTTCTTCCTTGAAAATATCTTTCTTTTATCCTCACTCTTCAGATGTTGCTTTGCTGGTATATATTTACATTGACGGCTACTTTCTGTTTTCCAAGGTTATTCACGACGTGAAAAGACAGTTTAGCACAAACAGCTGCCCCTGCTTCTCCTCCTGAGACAGGGACAAGCATTAGGAGCCCATGGAAAAACGTCTCCTACCCATTTCAAATTAAAACGTAAAAATAAAAAGGGCCTTCTTAAAAACAAATGCAAGTCCTAGGAAAGGTGTTTCTAACTCTCTGTTAAGAATGAGAAACTGGGGACTGGCATGGCTCGCTGGGTTTAGCTGCTGCCTGTGACTCCAGCCTCCCGTAGGAACACTGGTTCAAGTCCCAGCTGCTCCACTTCCAAACCAGCTCCTTACTAATATGCCTGGAAAAGCAGCAGAAGATGGCCCAAGTGTGCGGGACCCCTTCCCCCCACGTGGGAGACCTGAGTGCAGCTCCGGGCTCTTGGCTTCAGCCTGGCCCAGCCCCAGTCATCGTGCTCACTTGGGGAGTGAACCAGCACGTGGATGATCTCTCGCTGCCTCTCTGCCTCTCTCTCACTCTCTCCTTCTCTCTATCTCTTTAAGTCTGCCTATCAAATACATAAATATTTTTTTAAAAAAAATGGAAAATTGACTTACAGAAAAGCGTAAAGCGATGCCCTCCTCCCAGAATCTGACTCACCAAGGCTGCGGTGGGGCCTGAGAGCCTGCATTTTTAAGAACTTTTTCCAGAGGGTCACCTTTGGAGCACGAGTCCTGGAAGCAGCTTAGTTGAGGGCAGGAACGCCCTAACTGTCCCCGCTGTCACAGTGCCAGATGCCTGCACGCGCGACCCGGGCCAGGTGGGTATCTGGAGACTGCTAGAGGGGCAGGCAGAAGCCGGGAACCTGGAACTTCTACCAGGGTCTCCCACGTGGATGCAGGGGCCAAGCACCTGGGGCATCCTCCGCTGCCTTCCCAGGTGCATTCGCAGGGAGCTGGATGGGAAGTGGAGCAGCTGGGGCTGGAACTTGCATTCATGAGATGCCAACATTGCGAGTGGTGGCATCCTAGCCTGCTGCGCCACATCCAGGACTCTGGCCCCTTAAAGGAAGTCTTAAGGGAAGGAGCTGGGTGTTTCTAGAACTTAGTTGCCCAGAGTAAGAAAGGCATCAGGGAGACAGACCCTCTCTGCAGCCTCCTCTCTGCTGCCTGCGGGGTCTGTTAACAGAGCCTCGGACAAAAGGAGAAGTGAAGAGGAGCGAGGAGGGCAGTGGGTCGCCGCTGCCCGGAAGGGGCAGAGAGGGCAGGAGTTGTAGGAGGGAAATCTGAGGCTCCGGCTCGACCCCTAACTGGGCCAGGTGGCAGCCCCCCGGCCCCGGCTGGCCTCGCACTTCCCTACAGCTGTCACCCGGCTCTCCCCAGCTGGCCGCTGCTCCCCACACCTTCTCCTGGGGAAGCAGCTGCCACTGTCCCCTTCCTGAGTCAGGTCGCGTGGACTTCCTGTCCCCCAGTCACTTGTCCAGTCCGGTCCCGGGGACACACCCACGCACACAGGCCAGCATCTACCCCTGCACTGAAGTATGGAGCTCTCTTCCTTCCCCTCCCCCCAGGTCGGCCACCAGCCCCAGGCCAGCCTCCCTGCGGGTCCCCAGTTCCAGGGACCTGGTGTTTCCCAGATGAGGACCCAGGGGAATCGACACCCATCCCCATCACTGTCACCACCACGTAGGTGGTGGGGAGGGTGGGGGAAGGGATGACAACTCTGCAGAATGCACTTGATTTGCTGCTCCTCAGAGAACCCAAAACTTTTTCTGAAAGGGGAAAAAAATGCAGAAAGGCCCCAACTCCTGATTGGCCGGTGGACTCTGGAATGCCTCGCTACCGTATATGCTCACGTAGGCGCTGCTGTTGCCAAAGAGGCCGACTTCCAAGCCACGGTGGCTTCCCCGCGAAGGTCCCCTCTCCCTTGGCGTCTTGGCCCCCGCGGGCAGGATGAAGGCCTTGGCAGGCCTAGGTTCGCAGGGGCTGCACTCGAAACTATGTCACCGACGGGTGGGCGGCAGAACCGGGACCCCTCGGTCGCTTTCCCTGGAGGCTCCTCGTGGAAACCCACGCGGCCGTTTTTCCAGCGGCTTCTCTAGGCAACGCTATACGGTATTTCCTGTGAGGAATGTGCTATTCACAACCACCTACCTTTTCGGATAGGGGAAGGGATTAGAGTGACCTTATAGCTGATCAATGCCTCGGTGCCTGGAGCCCTCGGCCCCCAGGGTCCCCAGCGCCTACCCAAAACCTCCCTCCCCTCCACCCCCCCCCCCCAGCTGCCACTCCTCTTCCTACCCCAACCAGGGCCAGGAGGGCTAAACAGGGAACTGGGGAGAGACAGCAGGAAGGGGGTTTGTGAGGGCCTGAATGTGTGCTCCAGTTGCCTTCCAGAGGCTAGCAGAAGGCCGAGGGGGGGAGTGGATGGGCGAGGTGAGCTGGGGCACCAGCATTGTGTTCTCTGTGCCTCTGCCACTCTTCGTTCCCGTAGACACAGCCAGGGGACAGCAGTCTCACGGGTCAGAAACAGGACCTCAGTGACATCTGCCCTGCTCTTTTCACAGTAGACAGCGCTGTGGATCAGAGAGGTGCAGCGACCAGACTAAGGTCACACAGCCAGTTCTCAGCAGACAAAGGACCAGAAGTCAGGTCTCCCAGGCAAGTGCTGATTGGCCCAGTCTTCCTGGGGTGAGCCCCAGGGGTTAAACCAGAGGTCAGAGTGGCAGGACTGGGACCTCGTGCTGGGTCGAAGTGGGAGGTGTCCACTGCTGGAATCTAGGGGTAGACTCTGATCCACAGGCAGCGACCCTAGGGGATCGAGGACAACAGCAGCAATCTCACAACGGCACTCAGTGGTGGCACAAACCCAGAGCAATTGACGGGAACTGAAATGTGATCTTTCTTTTTCTTTTTTTTCCCCTCCAGCAGCCTATGAAGGAGCCAGTGAAAACCCCAGCCCCACACACCGAGCAGCTCTGAATCATTGAGAAACACGGAGAGGAAGGCGCAGTCTCTCTTGGGTGATCCCAGGGCTGGAGGGAGTGACGCCGTCGGCTTCCCCTCCTTCCTGTCGGACCCCACAGGGCTCCCCCTTAACCTCTGTGCGCGCCACGTGTCCACGCGGGCACAAAGTCACGGACGCGGGCGCCGTGTATGTGCGTGTGCACGCGTATGTGTGTGTCGCTGCGTGTTCTTGCACACACACCCGCGTCCTCCTCTGCTGGCTTGCTCACCGCCGCCGTCCTCTGTGCACCAGGCACGAGGTTCCCATTAGTGAAGCACATTTTTGTGCTATGGATGCGGAAGTGGGGAGAGCGAGCACTGTTGTGATGGATGGCTCTTCCAGCGACTTGCCAGGGTGGTCCTCAGGGGGCCAGGAGGGAGGCCTGCCGCACAGCCTTCCCTTGTTCCCATCTGACGGCTGTGTCGGGAGGTCTGTCTGCTCCAACGCCAGCCTCTCTCCACCTCCATTCATCCCTGCGCCTTCCCCTCTGGCCCACCCCCTCCCCCCAAGAGCCCCAGCTTCCAGTTCACCTGAGTGTGGCTGTCAGTTCTCCTAGTAGAACAAAAAGTCCCTCTCTTGCTCTTTGTAACTGCGGCGTGGCTGCCCCAAGGAGACGGTCTGGGGACCAGAGCGCATGAAGTGCCCCCCTCACACTTATTTATGCATCTACATCCTGCTTCGGAAATTCAGTTTCCACAACACCCTGATAAGCTGCATAGACGGAATGACAGACAGCATGGGAGAAGCAAGGCTCGCGGGGATTCCCAATATTTTCAGAGCCCCTTGAGCCTCGGCTGCAATTAGCATGCACGCATCCCGGCTTGCTAACAATAGCTAGGATGCTTTGGAAACTTAGTTTATAAATGACTTTCCCTGAGCTCCACTCACCCCATTGTTTTCAAGAGAAAGGAAATGAGCTTCCTGGTGCTTAAGTGACTTGTCACATGGCTGAGGGGGGCAGCAAAGCCCTGACTTGGGGCTCCGCGATGCGCCCATCTTGGCACCCGTTTTTCTTTTTTGGGGGGGGGAGTACCTAGAACCACAGAACTAAAAGGGACCACTGCCCACAGAGTACTTCCCCTCCTCCCCGGCCCAGGCGCAGGAATCCTAGAGGAAATAATACAGAGCAATTCAGGGAAGTCCTGCTAATAATCCCACAGAGAGCTGCGGTGGGAGGATGGCCCCCGACGCAGGGGATGAATCGGAGCCATTATGTCGGGTCAGTGAGGAGAAAATGGGAGCGCCGTAAAGAAAGGGAGCAGTTCACCCGGGGTCCAATCTCCGAGAACAAAGGCAAGTTAATCAAATCCTTAATCCAGCCCAAGGGTTTTCAAGGAGCTCTGCAGAGCAGGTAGGATGGGGGAGCCCGGAGGCCCGACCTCCCAGGCAGGCCTTTCAGATCACTGCCCACACCCACGGCCCTGGCCACAGCTAAGCTCCCTCCAGGGGAAGGCAGCCGAGGCTGGAAAGCGCGCTACCGAGTCTCCTCGCGCAGTCTGAGCCTTGCAGATCTGCTTGGCAAAGGCTCTGAGAAGTCCTGCACACAGAATCACAGGCAAACAAAGAGAACAGCCCGAAGAGGAAGCAAGGGAGGAGGGCACCACGTGGTTTCACCCCGAGTTACTTGAACAGCAAAGCGTCTTTCTCCTCCCATGTCCAGAAGTGCTTGTTTATTTCAGAAGATTGATCTATTATTTGAAAGGCAGAGTGAGAGGGAGAGAGGAGGAGAGAGAGGTTACAGAGAGAAGATGGGACGCCAGCGTCACAAGCGGGGTGGCTGCATCACAATGCCAGGCCCCTCAGCTGGCAGTGGCTGTGCACCTGCTGTTTACACACCTGGAACTGGGCATAGGACCCGGCCGAAATGGGATGCTGTCTTGGGCTACGCTCTAGGGAGACTGGCAGTGTGTTTGGTGGCCATAGGAGGGTGCCTATGAGGGGTAGACAGGGGGTGCTGAGATGTCTTTCAAGAGAGGAGAGTGCACTTTCATGTCTATGCCTGAGCTGAGAATCTAAGAGCCAGAAGATTCCTGGAAAGTCAGTCTGCAGGTTGGGCCCTAAAACCATCCCCAGACAGGGGTCCCCTTGCAGGCCCGCAGATCCTACAGAGGGCACAGTACTCGGACTCTACAGGCAGATAGAGGAAGCCAGGCAGGACGAGGAGTGCGCGTCCCAGCCACAGCGGTGGCCTCCTGCTCAGCTGAGAGCAGCCAGCCCCTGCCTGCCCCAGCCCGCGGCCAGGAGGCTCCCTGGCTTCACTGTTGGAGGGCTCTGGACAAAGTGCTCCCTGGGATGCTCAGTTCTGGTGTTGTTAATGAGCACTTTTGGGGGCCGCTGCTGTGGCACAGCGGGTTAAGCTGCCATCCACAATGCCAGCTTCCTGCATGGGCGCTGGTTCTTCTCCTGGCTGCTCCACTTCCAATCCAGCTCCCTGCCAATGTGCCTGGGAAAAGCACCCCAGGATGGTCCAAGTGCTTGGGCCCCTGTACGCATATGAGAGACCCAGAAGAAGCTCCAGGCTCCTGGCTTCGGTCTGGCCCAGCCACAGTGGTTGTAGCCATTTGGGGTAAGTACTAGTGGATGGAAGATCTGCCCCCGCCACGTAACTCTGCCTTTCCAATAAATACATAAATCTTCAAAGAAGAAGAAGAAAGACACGTGTGTGCAGTGTGGGTGTCTTCCAGGGACTCCCCTGACTTGTCTGCTGGGCAGAGGGTCTGCTTTGGCTGGCACAGCACACCTGCCCGGGAGGGGTGCACCTGAGAACTCCACCAGCCGCTATGGCCATTGGCTGTGCTGCTCAGAGCAGGCTGCAAGTTAGGAGGGGACAGGTTTGGAGACTGACGTGGCCCCTCTTTTAGGGACAGGGTCTTCTGCTCCGTGTCTCCAAAACACTTTGGTTGCAGCAAAAGCCCTAGGGTGATCTTGAAAAATACACACGGGTGCTAGAGATCAAACGGAGGGAGAGAAGGGGGAGGGGTGACCTCGCAGCCACACCCGGGCCCCTTCCAAGGGGGATTCCAGGGACAGAGAGCTCAGGCCGGCCGCTGGGTGGGAGCGGAGGCTGCAGAGGGGGCTGGGAGGCCCAGGGAAGAGGTCATGACCTGCTAAATACACAGGCAAAAGGGTCTCCCCGCCTGGTCCCCAGGTGAAAGAGCAGGAAGCGGGAATGTCTCCGGGTCCTGACATGTAGTTGTGATTATCACAGAGCCCTTAGGCTCCAAGGGACCTCCGGGGTCACCTCCTCCATCCTCCTTCTTCCGGGCCAGGCCGTGTCTAAGCTAGTCAGCATGTGCAGGCAGCTCTGTCCTTACAGGTCCCTGGAGAAGGGAAAAAAACGAGCTCCTTGTCCCTGACTTTGAGACCTGGGATCCTGAGTGGACTTTGCCCAGATCTTCCAGCAGGGTCCCAGTTCACAAAGGCAGCATCCGGAAGGGCCTCGTGCCTAGGCTGGACATCTGGGCTCCCGGGTCATGGTCAGTGGTGCACTGTGAGCCCAAGGCCCCCGGGAAGGAAGTTCTGGCTGTCCAACCTCCTCCTTTGCTTAGGGTATGTGCTCAAGGACAGGAGCTGTGCAAAGGAATCTCGGCAGTGCCCAGCAGAGCGACCACCGAGTACCTGTGAGAGTTAACTGTCATCGCTGCCCAGCTCCCAGCTTTCAGGGGAGATGGAACTCAGTCACTCACTCACCAGCTTCCTTCCTGAGAGTACCTATTGGCCGTGACGCTGTCCTCCAAGCAGACAGCGGATGGGAGTGAGGGTCTGTCTCAGATGGCTTCCCTGCCTGGCCTCCCACTCCCTCTCCACTCTGTGTGTTTCCCATAATCGCCACATCAGCTGACCTCTGCGAAGGGGCACTAGAGTGGGGTGGAGCGAGGGCTGGGTCCAATCCTGAAATCCTGGATGCTGCTCAAAATGAAAGGGGCTCCTGAAGATTATGTGGGGCAACGGGCTTAGACCGTATCTTCCCAAGTGAAGTAGGGCGTGGGTCACCCTCACTTTGGATTTGAACTGACCTCTCTACAGCATATTCCTTGGTTGATCTTGAACAATCTGGTTCACGGGTAACCACAGCAAGGTGGAGCAGGCATCAGGGGTGGCAGTTCAAACACCTGCACTGGGGCTGGTGTCCTGGTGCAGCAGGTCAAGCCACCACCTGCAATGCTGGCATCCCATATAATGCAGGTTTGTGTTCTGGCTGTTCCACTTCCAACCCAGCTTCCTGCTAGTGCACCTGGGAAAGCAGCAGAGCATGGCCCAAGTCCATGGGACTCAGAACCCATGCAGGAGACCTGGATGAAGCTCCAGGCTCCTGGCTTGAGACTGGCCCAGCCCTGGCCATTGTGGCCATTGAGGGAGTGAACCAGTGGATGGAAGATCTATGTTTCTCTCCGTGTCTCTCTGGAACTTTGCCTGTCAGATAGATAGATAGATAACAAACTCCATCCCATCTCATAGTAGCTTTGGCTCCTGACTCCAGCTTCCTGTGAAGGCAGACCCTGGGAGGCTGTGATGCCGGTTCAAGTGATTGGGTCCCTGCCACCCATGTGGGAGACATGGATTGAGCTCCTGGCTCCCTGCTTCAGCCCCATCCCAGTCCTAGCCATCGTGAGCACCTGGGGAGTGAACCAATAGAAGGGAACCCCCCTCTCTTTTTCTTCTCCATGACTTTTAAATAAATTAATTAATTGAAAAAAGAAAACAAAAAACTACCAACGTAAGACATCTGTTCTCCAGGGCAGAAGTGCCCAGCCATGGAAAGATAAGGAAGTGAGCTACTCCCAATGTGTGTCCAGAAGGAAGACACTGGAGCGAGGCCTAGCAATCTGCATTTTGACAATTCCCGCGAGGGGCTCTGAGAGACGGTCCAAGGACCCTTCTTTCGGGAACGCTGCCTTCGGGTCCCGGAAGAGCCCAGGGAAGTCCCCTGAAGACTCACCCAGCACGGGCACCGCACCAGCGCTGGCACCGTGGGCCACTGTGGATGCCGCTGTCCCCGGGCTGCTCCGCCCTGCGCTGCCTGTCCCCGCCCCCTCCGAGTCCCTTCAGGGCCAAGGTTGCGTCTCATGGTCTTTTTTTTTTCTTTTTTTTTTTTTTTACAGGCAGAGTGGACAGTGAGAGAGAGAGACAGAGAGAAAGGTCTTCCTTTGCTGTTGGTTCACCCCACAATGGCTGCTGCGGCCGGCGCACTGTGTTGATCTGAAGGCAGGAGCCAGGTGCTTCTCCTGGTCTCCCATGGGGTGCAGGGCCCAAGGACCTGGGCCATCCTCCACTACACAACCGGGCCACAGCAGAGAGCTGGATGGAAGAGGGGCAACCGGGACAGAATCCAGCGCTCCGACCGGGACTAGAACCCGGGGTGCCGACGCCGCAGGTGGAGGATCAGCCTAGTGCGTCTCATGGTCTTTGAAGGCACAGTGGCAGCCTGGTATGCAGTAGGTGCTCTGTGTCTGAAGCCTGACTGACGCTCTACATTGTGAATCTACATCTAGATCCACGTTCAGGGAGGAGAAGGGCCGAGAGCCGGACCCAGACGGTCTGGACTTGGGGGTGGAGTCGATCCCTGTGCAAGTGAACAGGCTGCTCCCTCGTCCAGGCCACAGGGCTGCGGACCCCTATGCCACACCCCACCCCCAAGCTTTGTCTGGAGAACCTGGGGGAGGTGGAGCACAGGTTTGCTGAGAAATCTGGCCCCGAGATCTGACCGTTAAATGGGTTTCATCCTGAAATGACTTTGAGTGAAAACTGAAAGTAAAACCCAAAACCACCCACTCCCCTCGCTCCCTTCCTCCAGCAGTGCTGAGTTCAGCCAAGCCACTCCCTGAGGCCTCGCGCCTGCCTCACCCTTCCCAGCCCCAACCCTGAGCCGCACCGACCGTTGCACCTCGGGTCCCCACCCTTGGAACTGCCCAGGACTGTGTTCCTCCCCACCCCCACTGCCCACACCAAGGTCAAAGGTTGGGGCTATGGCGGAGGACACACACCCACCGAGCAGAGCAGACATCCTGGTCCCCTCATCAACTCTAACTCCTTTTTATACTTTGATCCTATCTATCAAATAAGAACCAATTCTTCCATTATGAAAAAGTATCAAAGACACGTAAAACGGCCAAAGCTTTTGAGCCACATGTTGTACTGTTAGGAGGTGCAGGTGGTTCCATTCAAGTGAAATCCACAGAAACTCAGCGCTTAGAAATATCTTTACTGTGAAAGCAATGCACATGCCGACAGCTAAAATGCAAGCAGCACAGAAATGCAATGCACGGTTCCAAAACTCGCCTCCTTTCGTAGCTCAGGGTCTGATGCTGCCACGTTGCTGCTCTCGTGACATGACACGGGGATTTCTACTGAACGCACAGCCACCCGAGGCTCCAACAGGTAACAAACTCGCCCAAGATCATGCCGCTGGGGAGCAGCCGAGTCACCTGGTGGTGTAGCAGGTGAGGGGCCCGGGGCAGCAAACTCTGCCCTTAGGGGAAGAGGTGGCTGAGGTCCAACCACTGGTTCCCTCCCTAAATGGCTGCTACGACCTAGCCTGGGCCAGGAATCTCATCCTGGTCTCCCATGTGGATTTCAAGGGCCCAAGCATTTGGGCCATCCTCTGCTGCCTTCTCAGGGCATTAGTGGGAAGCTGGATCAGAAGCGGAGTAGCTGGGACTCGAACTGGTGCTCCAATATGGGATGCTGGTGCTGCAAGCTGTGGCTTCACCCGTGGCGCCGCCGTGCTGGCCCCAGCCTGGGCAGTTCAAGTTCATTACCTGGCCTCCACCTCTGTGGGTGCCCATTGCTGTTGGATCTGCCTGTCATACACCCTCACAGTTGTCCTGGTCCCACTGTCTGGAAGAAAGCTGCACCTGTCCTCCTCTTGCCATCCTGTGGCCCCAGCATGAATAGCCCAGGGCACCAACCAGGGGAGCACACAAAGCTGCATCACCAGGAGAAGCCTTCTGTCCCCAAGGCTGGGCCCTTGCATATATTTGTTCAGGTTAGCAACGCGAACGTTTCAGTCTGTCCTGGCACATACTCCATCTAGCCACGGGGTAGAGCCAGGGCAGGAATGGTGACCACTGTTATTTAACAGTCTTGCTTTTTCTTGCCTTCTGCAAAGGCCGGAAAAGGGTTTGTCCTATAGAAGACCCCGTGAGAGCGCAGCTGAGGAGGTATCAGGATGAACTGTCTCATCAGAGCACAAACTCACGGGAGGTACAAGCCTTTTCTCTCCGTGTCTTAGATCAGAATTCAGAGAAGAGACGGCTGTGCACCGTGCAGGGGCTAACACCTCTCTGCATTCTACCTGTCCAGGCGGCCCTGGACCACTGCTCCCATCTCTTAAGGCTTGAGATGTCCCACAATGCACTCTTTCGTTCCATCTGCTGTCTTTCCTACTTACTCCTGTAGAACCACAATCCCCATAACCCTCTCTCTCCCCTTAAAGTCCACTGCCAAGCACCACGATCTCCCTCCTTGTCCGTGACATCAAGTCCTTGCCCCTCTCCTACTTCAAGTTGTGGGTGCAGCTGGCGGAGGTATCCAGTGCATTCCCTGGGGCTCCTAAGAGCTCTGCAAGTCCCTCCAGCTACTGAGAGCATGGGACCCCAGCCAGGGGCATGAGAACTTGGAAAGCAAAGCAGGCAACTTGGAGGCTGAAGGGTTGGGGCAGCCTCGGGTTACGTGGATTTCTCAGGCTGTCGAAAACTCCAAGCAGGAAACCCAGCACTGGTGCCGAGTGGTCCCTTCTGGCACAGACTCCTGCAGACGAGCTGTCTCAAAGACCACCCCTCCCCCGGCTGGTCATTTCTCAGGGCACCTTGCTTCCCAGGGCTCATCTTGTATTTTCTAAGAGAAAGGATCCAACGGTGTCACCATGTCACCCTCTCAAAGGGAAAACCCCAGTGGGATGGAGTCTTTTTTTAATTTATCATGTTTATTTATTTGTTTGAAAGATAGGATTACAAAGAGAGAGGACAAACACACACACACACACACACACACATATACAATGGCTGGGGCTTGATCAGGCAAAAGCCAGGAGCCAGGAGCTTCTTCCAGGTCTCCCACATGGGTGCAAGGCCCCAGATACTTGGGCTATCGTCTACTGCTTTCTCAGGCCATAGCAGAGAGCTGGATCGGAAGAGGAGGAGCTAGGACTGGAACCGGTGCCCACATGGGAAGCCAGCATTGCAGATGGCAGCTTAATGCAGTGCACCAAAACACTGGCCCTGGGAAGGAGTCTTTTGCTAAGCCACATCAAGGAGCCAGACCCCTGGCCTGGGCAAGAGTCCCATGGCCAGTCTTCCATGACCAGGATGGCAGAACTTGTAGCAGAGGGCACGGCCACTGCTCTGGAAAGAGCTGCTGTGACCAGCGCCTGGCTGTTCTTGGAGCGTCACAGACCCGCCGGCTCATGCTAAGTTCTGAGAGCCAGTTCTTAGTTTCGTCTTTCACCAGTACGGGAACTCTATACACACCCACTTTCAGGGGAATTTCGCTGGCAGTCCCCATGTCTCAGAGGCTGACTGGTGGTGTCTTGTTCAGATGCAAAAAAGGTACCCGTTCCACTCACCTAGCCAGTGTGAGTTCATTTGCAGAGCCCGTGAGGAGACTTTGATGGAAAACTTCATGTTTTGTTTCTAACTCCCAACTTGACTGTGGAAATGACACGATGTTTCAAAGCAGGTGCATCTGGGTTCACATCCAGATGTTGTCTCTGATGGACTGAGGCCCTGGGAGTTTAATCGAGCTCTCCGAACCTCAGTCTAAGATGGGGATAATGACTTGTTCTTAGCATCCTCTCTGGCAAGGTAACATCCATGTCTGTCAATGTACACCACCTCCCTGTGGGCAGGCAAGGACACGAGCGAATCCACAGAAAACATTCTGTTGCTGTATTTTGAACTGAAAACTGGGAGGACATTTGGTGCTATAGTTGAGATGCCACCTGGAACCCCTACATCCCGTATCATGGTGCCTGGATTCAAGTCCTGCCTCCGCTTCCGATCCAGCTTCCTGCTAAGGATCACCTGTAAGGCCGAAGGTGATGGCTCAAGTTCATGGATCCTGCCACCGTATGGGGAGCACTAGGTTCTTGGCTTGGGCTTGGCCCAGCTCTGGCTGTTGGAGTCCTTTGGGGGAGTGAAAAAGCAGATGGGAGATATTTCTCTCTTCTTTCTCTCCCTTTCAAATAAGACAAAAATAAATAAATTTTAACAAGGTTGAAAACTCCGATTGTTTCTTCTCCTGGGACAGAAGATGGAGTTCAAGTCTCAGCATTGTATGAAGTGCTGTGAACTCTTTTTTTTTTTTTTTTTTTTTTTGTGACAGGCAGAGTGGACAGTGAGAGAGAGAGACAGAGAGAAAGGTCTTCCTTTTGCCGTTGGTTCACCCTCCAATGGCTGCCGCGGATGGTGCGCTGCGGCCGGCGCACCGCGCTCATCCGATGGCAGGAGCCAGGTGCGAGGTGCTTTTCCCTGGTCTCCCATGGGGTGCAGGGCCCAAGCACTTGGGCCATCCTCCACTGCACTCCCGGGCCACAGCAGAGGGCTGGCCTGGAAGAGGGGCAACCGGGACAGAATCCGGCGCCCCGACCGGGACTAGAACCCGGTGTGCCGGCGCCGCAAGGCAGAGGATTAGCCTGTTGAGCCACGGCACCGGCCAGCTGTGAACTCTTAACTGCATCACTCCCACCTCCCGATCTCTGTGTCCTTCTGCATAATACTGGGGACACAGTAGTCAGATTGGCCCCATGGCCTCACAGCCTAGCATCTGAGCTTTCAATTATCCTGATGAATCCACCATGCTTCCTCTGAAGCTGAGACAAGGACCTGTGTAACACCCAGGGTGGAAATCGGAAGCAGAAGGGGCCGCGTGGAGGAGATGCTAACGGTGATAGAGGGCCCGAGGGAAGACAGAGCGTGGCTGGGCTGTGCTCAAGGACTGCAGCCAGCCAAGTTGCTCCCCTGCCCGCTCTGGGCCGCTGTCCATCAGCCTTCAATCGGAGCTTGCCAACAAGGACCTGTCCCTGGGGCAGGGGCGGGGAGGAGCAGCAGAGCACAGCAGATCTGTCCGGAGGGAAGCACAGCCACAGTCAAGTTGGAAAGCTGTAGGAGCCGAATTCTAGGCCGGCTCCGCTCTCCCAGGTGCGGCCTCCCACAAGCCAGCTGCAGTTCCTCCTCTGGATAAGGAGGATGTCACCGTGTCCCCTGCCCTCCCCCGGGGCCTGGGAGGAGGAAATGTGCTAAGACGCAGGATATCCCCTTGTAAAGGCACGTGCCCCAGACAAAGCTGAACTGCTCCTCCTGAGGTTGTCTTCCCGGTTGCCTGTGAGCATCTCCAAGACAGGAGGTGGGGGAGGCGGGGCTGGGATCTCCTGCGCCTGCTGGGTGAATCTCTGTGACACGCCGGGCGGGCGCTGCACGCAGCTCTTCCTCTCCTGTGTCTCATCTCCTTCCCACTTGCACGTGATGAGGCAGCCATCCTCATTGTCTAGATGGGGAACTAAAGCTGGAAGCTTGGTCGCTTGCCCAAAGGCCAACAGTAATGGACCGAGCCAGGACTTTTTTTCTAAGTTAATACAATTCTATTGGTTAAAAATGCACATTACGGAAGTTTATGCAATTTGGGGCCAGGACTGTGGCACAGCGGTTACGCCACCACCGGTGATGCTGGCATCCCATATGGGTGCTGGTTCGAGTCCCAACTTCTCTACTTCCGATCCAGCTCCCTGCTGATGTGCCTGAGAAAGCAGCAGAAGATGGCCCAAGTGCTTGACACCTGCACTCACATGGGAGACCTAGATGAAGCTCCTGGCTCCTGGCTTCGACTTGGTCCAGACCTGGCCATGGTGGCCATTTGGGGAGAGAACAGTGAATGGAAGACACATTCTCTCTCTCTCTCTCTCTCTCTCTCTCTCTCTCTGTAACTCTGCCTTTCAAAATAATAAATAAATCTTTTTTAAGAAAAAATTTTATGCAATGAAAATCCTCTATCCCTTCCTGATCTTGTACCCACTACGGCCAGCGTACAAAGGCTACCAGGACCAACCAGCCTGTTCTACGTCGTTCTGAAAATGTTCCTTGCACATACATTGAAAGATGGATAAATATTCTTTTTCAATCCTTTTGTTCCAAATGGCAATGTACTATCGTTTGCGCTATGCTTTTTTAAAAGAATGATTTATTTACTTATCTGAAAGGCAGAGCAACAGAGAAAGTGAAAAAAAAAAAAAAAGGATTTTCCATCTACTGGTTAACTCCCCCCAAAGGCCAAAACAGGTGAGGCGGGGCCAGGTTGAAGCTGGCAGCCAGGAACTCCATCCAGGTCTCCCATGGGGGTGGCAGGGGTCCAAGTACTGGGGCCATCCTCCACTGTGTTCCCAGGTACATTCGCAGGAAGATGAGTGGGAAGTGGAGCAGCTGGGACTAGAACTGGCGCTCCAACATGCTTTCATCCTTATCCAGTATTTTGAAAAGCATGTCTCTCTTTTTCTGTGCAGAACTTGGAAGTTAGCTTGTGACAGTCCTGTCCTTGGGCAGGTGTTTGGCCTTGAAGTTAAGAGATCCACGTCTCACAACCAGGTGCTTGGGTTCAATCCTTGGTTCCTGTTTCCAGCTTGCTGCTAACACAGATCTTGGGAGGGGCGGGGCAGCAGGTGCCAGCATGAGCCACTGAGTCCCTGCCTACCCCAGGGAAGATCTGCAAGGGGTTCCTGGCTCCTGGCTTTGGCCCCTGGAGCTGAAGCAGCCATTTAGGAGTGAACCGGCAGACGGGAATTCTCGCTCGTTTCCCGAATGACTGCCTTTGCTGGGATGCTGGGACCACAGAACCTGGAGATGGCAGTTGATCTGACGGAGCCACTGTGGCCCACACCAGCCCAGGAGGCCTGCAAGAACAGGATGTGTGATGAGCACCTGCTGCAGGGGTGGCCCAGGCCATAGATGGAGACGGAAGTGCTGCAGCCAGCCCCGGGTGATGCCACAGGCCAGTGCCTGGAGACAACGCCCTCTGGGGGAAACCCCTGGCCTGGCTTTGCTTCCTCACCACAGAGAAATGTGGGTGTGTGCACTGGGTCCGTAGGGACACGTTCACGGTCAGAAGCATCCTCTGTCCCAGCCTCTTTGCTGGCTTCACCTTCGTGCAGGTAAAGTGCCCATGAAGTCAATCCTCGGGGACCAGAAAGAGCATCTCTAAGACCCATGGGCTTGGGGGTCAAGGCCACGGGAGGTACACCCGGAGTCCCCTGCACCCTGTGGGTCTCCTTCCTTCAACCCCTCCCCCTCACTGAAATTGTGCAAAATGAGAAGTTACATTTGAAGGGAACTTCCACAGCACAAGGGCCGAACAAGATTTAAAGCAACCTTCCTGTCTTGTGTGAACTTCACTGTGAGGCTAGGAAGTGAAGGGCAAGGCTTTCCCTCCAGAGCTCTTTGGAGGGGCGGGGGCTCCGAGGAATAGACCAGGTGCCATCTCCCTAGGGGGCTTTAGGGACCATGGTACTTGAAGACCAGAGAAGACATGAAATTCCACAGTTCCCAGATTTTAAGAATATGTGTATTTGATTTATTTGAAAGGCAAAGTCACACACACACACACACACACACACACATACAAAGAAAGAGAGAGCTTCCATGTACTGGTTCACTCCCCCAATAGCCACAAGAGCTAGTCTGGGCCTGGCTGAAGTTAGCAGCCTGGAAATCCAGCCTAGTTTCCCATGTGTGTGACAGGGGCCCAAGCATTTGGGCTGTCCTCCACAGCTTTCCCAGGCACATTAGCAAGGAGCTGGATGGGAAGTGGAGCAGCCGGGACTCGAACTGGCCCTCCATGGGTTGCTGGTGCCACAGGTGGTGGCTTTACCCACTACGCCACAGCGCCGGCCCCAAAATAGGCACTCTTAAGAGAAATCGTTTACTGTCTATTTCCTTAAATTATTTTTAATCCCTCCCTCCTTCCTTCCCACCCTTCCTCTACAAGTATTGCTAAGCATGTACTGTACAGTAGGCACGATTATACCATCTTTCCTTCTACAACACATCCTCCCCTCACACCAGAGAACTCACGCACAGCCCAGGAGCAGGGGGAATAGGTGGTTATACAGTGAAAGTCCAGCTGCTGCGTGTGGGATCGCTCCACCATGGACAACTAGAACAGCAGGAGTGGAGGAGTGACCTTCAGCAAGAAGGGGAAAACCCTCAACGTGCTTCTGTTTTGCTCAGAGCCCCCTCGGCTCTATTTTAAAACAATTTCAAATGCATGCCTGCACCTGGGGTTCACTCCCCAGAGAGACGCATCCCAGGAAGCAGGTTGCACTTCCTCCCGTGCCCACCTGGCTCAGAGTTCACGTGCACCTGCACCCTCGGAGCACCTGCAGCCAGCAGTCCCGGTGGCCGGGCTATGCGGGTTTTCCCATCCCTGGAGGGACCGTCCCAGGTAGAGCAGAGCTCCCGGCCTGGGTCCCCCAGCTTTTCTCCCAAGAGCTAGGTTATTGTTTCTGTGCCTGCTCCATTGCCAGGCTGCCTAGGTTTTGCATGCCTGCCCAACCCTCCTACTTGCAGCCTGTTGTTTTGAGTGTGCCATTTTACAGAACACAAACTTTTGTGCGTACGTTAGCATAGAACCTGTATTAAACTAATGCTTATTTTTAACTAAACACGAATGCGACCATACCCACAGGCTACTACGGTGCTGTTGAAGACAACATTGAGCTATGTGGAAAAATCCCCACTTCAGAATAAGTAAACCAGAGCAAGCGCAGAGCGCCACGAAGAGTATATTATTCATGGAGGGGTGGGAAAATCACCCTCAAAACAGCACGTGTCTTCTCTGTGGGGACATGCAGCCCTCGGACAGTAAGTTGACGGGAAACCTGGCCGTGACCTTGTCTCTCAGTGGGGGGCAGAGAGATCTTGGTATCCTGCTCTGGCTACCTCTGTGCCCTGCCCTTGCACAAGTTCCTCTATGTAGACAGCACTACTCCTTCTAAGATCAAACTCCGAAGCTAGGACCCCCAGGTTCCCTTCTTCACGACCCCTGAAGCCATGTATGGGCCTCTCTTCCACACCCACGCTCCTGACACCTGCTACCTTGGAGCGCACTCAGAGCCCGAGCCACACCAGGGTAGGCAGGGAAGGCCCTGCCCCCAGACGCGAGAGGCTGGCCGGGCACCAGAAGACAGGGGACGCCCCACCTGGGTCCACCGGCCCTTTCCTTCTTGGTGTGCTTCTCGGTTATAATCAGATACTCTCCGCTCACCCGGAAAGTGGAATTGGCAGGATCTTCAGAGATAACTCTTGATTATTTCTTCTGGGGACGAAATGGGGCAGGGAAGGGGGAAACGAAGACAGAGGGGAACACGGCTCTGAGTCCTCTAAGTGACAGGTGTCAATGACTTCCTACTTTTAAAGAAAGAAAGGGTATTTTGACGACCGTGAAGGGCCACCGGGTGAGAGTGGAATTCCCCAGAAGCACAAGCCATAGCAATTAGTAGAATTTCCACCCCACTTCCACCCACTGTCTCACGTCCAGCACACACAAGCGAGCTTGAAGATGGCCCAGGAAAGTCCTGAGCAGGCCGAGTGCCGCCGCGCTTCGGGGCAGCTGGTCAGAACTGTCAGCCAGGGGGGCCGCAGACCAGGGGGTTTCCTGTGGGTGGAGCCTGGAGTGAGGGCCCTCGGCTGTTCTGAGATGTTCCCCAGCTGCCCTGCACCGATTCCAGGAAACCCACCCAGGATTGTCAGAAAACCGCTACCTCGTCCTCAGCTGTGTTCAACAAAACTGGGCAGGACAGGGAGGGGGGGCCGAGCCACCTGGTCATGAACGGAAAGAGCTCACAGCCGGGAGGTGAGGCTCCGAGGTGTGTGCGTCTGCGGCCCTGGGCGAGTCACCGGGCTCACAACCAGGACGACCTTCCGTGTGAGGGCTGCTGTGACAAGCACGTGGGATAAACGACCCAGTGTGAAAAAGGGGCCGGAGACCTCGACGTGCACCTCATCCTAGAAGAAGCTGCGCAGGGGACAAATAAGAACATGAAAAGATGTTCCCCACCTTAGTCATTGGGAAAATGCAAATTCCAACAATAAGGAGACAGCACTACCTGCCCAGGGGAATGGCGACCACACGGAATGCTGGGGAGGACGTGGCGCACCAGGAATTCTGCACAGCTGGTGGGAACTCGACGTACAACTGCAGCTTTGGAACTTAGGTGCACAGACTTCTGCGAAGACAAGCATGCGCTTAGCAGACGGGCCAGCAATGACCTGCGCTCCTTGTCTACCCAAGGGACTCAAAAACCTACATCCACACACACAGCCGCGTGCACAGCAGCTTTATTCTCATTACCTAAACTTGGACCAAGACGTCCAGCAGTAGGTAAGCGGATACACGGTGGTCCACCCTGCAGTCACCCAGCTCTATAAAGAAACGAGTTATCGAGTTGTGAAAAGACACGGCACACACTTATCTGCATATTACTAAGTTAAAGAAATTGAAATGAACAGGCTCCATACTGTGTGATGACAGCCCTGTGGTGTTCTGGAAAGGGCGAAATTGTAGAGACAGCAAAATACCCAGGATTGCTGGAGACTAGGGGGGAGGATGCAGAGAGGGTTTTAGAGCAGTGGAAATACTTTTTGTACTGTACTAGTGGAGACGTGTCTCACCCATTTGTCCAAACCCACAGAACGTGCAACGCCAAGAATAAATCCTGGGACCAGTGTTGGGCACAGCAGGGATCCCCACAACCTGATTCCGGTTTCCAGCTTCCTGCTAAGGTGCACCCTGGAAGCACCAGGTGACGGCACAGGTGCTTAGGTCCCTGGGCCTGATGGGAGACCTGGCTGGAGTCTGGGCTGGCCAAGACGCAGGTGTTGTGGGCCTTTGGGGGGTGAATCAGCCAACGGAAGGTCTCTCGTTTTCTCTGTCTCTTTCTGCCTCTCTTTGTCTCTTTGCCCTTCAAGTACAAATAAATGAGTAAGTGAAGAGTCTCCTGTGGAAACGGCAGTGTGTTCTGCTGACGTGTCTGTAGGGCTCCTCAGTTGTAGCGAAGGCATCGCTCTGGTGGGAGGATGCTGATGTGTGTCAGCTCTCAGGGCAGGGACGGCTCAGATTTGCTGGGAGCCTGAAACTGTCCTAAATAATTAAGGCCTTTAAGCCATTTAAGTGAGAAGATGAATATGAAAGCAATCTGTAACCATAACTCAGATGCCACTTCCTCCAGGAAGCCTTCCCTGGTCCCCTATTCTGGCTGGGGGTTGTTACTCTTGGATCTCTTACAGCTTACTGTGTTAACAGTTTTCATACCTATACACCATATTATAACTTTTGATGTACCTAGAGGAAGAAATTGTTCTCCTTTCTAAAATCTTACTCATTTTTTTAATTTTGAGAGTCAAAGAGACAGATCTCCCATCTGCCTGTCCACTCCCGCAAATGCCCACAACAGCTGTGCCTGGGAGAGGACAAAGCAGGGAACCAGGTATGCCATCCAGGTCTCCCACATGCGAGACAAGGATCCATCATCACCGCCTCCAGGATGAGCAGTAGCAGGAAGCCGGAGTCAGAAGCACAGCCAGGACTCAAACCCAGGCTCTGCCCCCGCCCCTCCACTCTAACTGTCCTGGGCACCCCTGGCCTCATCCTTGCTGTGAGCTCAGGGGAGCTGGGGCCGTGACACAGGGTTTGACCTGGATTCACACAGTTCCTCTCTGCCCTCCTTCTATGTTCTTCATGTGTACCCTCGGGATCTGGACCCTAAGCCTGAAGGTATTGGAAATGAATAGCACAAAACAAGATCACAATAAAACACTAAGCAGAGGGAAGAAAATCCCCTTGACTTTACACACACACACACACACCTCACTCAGATCTGGCCAGGGCCTTCTGAAGTCTTGGGACATGGATTTGAGTGTCAAGGGCCACAGTCCAAGCTGAACTCCTCTTCTGGGACAAGCCATGACTGATTTGTCCTCCTGGGCATCTCTTCAAGTGACAGGAACTCTCCGAGGCTCTGGGGAAAAAGGGTCAGCCCCAGTGTGCTGTGGTCACCCAGCTAACTCAACAGAGACAACCTCTCAGCTGCTGGCTGAACACGTCCACCAGCCCTGAGTGACAGCTAGGAGGCGGAAGGTCTCTGTGGGCTGGAGGAGGAGCAGGCTGTGTGGATGAGGTGTGGTTTAAGAGAGAGACACGGATGGTGCCATGATATTGCAAAGAGCTAACTGAGCAAGCGGGGCCAGCCGTGAATAGCAGCCAGTAGACAGGTGGGATCGGCCTGGGAGAGGAAGCGGGAGCAATTGAGGGGGTGATTTTTTTTTCAGGAGTCCCTGGAAGTTTGCAGCAGGGAAAGTATGAGTGGCAGAAGGTGTTGTAGGCAGAAGGATCTTGTGGGGAGCTGAGCTGAATCTATTCTGGAAGGAGGGACACAGGTAACAAGCGGACGATAATTCACGCCCCACTTCCTTGGCAGGGACCCCACTCAACAGGTGTCCAGCCAAGAGATGTCTGGGGGTAGATGTTGATGGCACTGGTCTTGTCCCCACCAGCTGCAAGCAGGGTTTCATAGCGACACCCACGTTTGCAAGATGACTTACCGACCATTTTGCCTGCGTTACTCACTTCCTTGACTGGCTTTTATTAGATACACAGCAGTCAGACTGGGAGTTCCTGGGACTTGTACTGCTAACCCAAGGAGTGTAGGATTCATTGGTTTCTTGGTCTGTGAGGCCAATACAAGTCCTACCTATTGCATAGTGCGCTTGCAAAAGCAAATGAAGATGGATGAGCTTTGGC
This sequence comes from Sylvilagus floridanus, assembly GCA_949820135.1. Taxonomy (NCBI): domain Eukaryota; kingdom Metazoa; phylum Chordata; class Mammalia; order Lagomorpha; family Leporidae; genus Sylvilagus; species Sylvilagus floridanus. The sequence continues at coordinate 30,260,569 of OX463230.1, forward strand.
TCCAGGCACCCCGGCGTAGCTGGGCAGCGTGCTGCACCTGCTGCAGCCTGGCGCAGTAGTGCTGGTGTCGGGCACACCTGCTCTGGGCCCCGAGTCAGCTGTTTCCACCACGGCACAGCTGCAATCCTCATCAAATCCTGCCTTCCACTCCCCTAACTTCCTGCTCTCAGAAAAAGGACTGGGTAGGTAGAAGGACTTCCACAGAAGAGCTTTGGTGGGGGGAGCAGCAATTTGGAGTCAGCTGTGCTTCAGATTGTAGCCTGGCTCGACCACTTAACGTGTCATCTAGACCACGGATCTCGTCTCTCTGGGTCTCGGTTTTCTCAGTGTAAAACAGGAAAACAGGCAGTCATTTGGCCTAATGCTTAAGCTGCTCGTTAAGACACCCATGTGCAGATCAGAATACCTGGGTTCAAGTCCTGGCTCTGCTAACGCAGACCCCGGGAGGCAGCAGATGAGGGCTCAGGTCGCTCTCACCTACGTGGAGAACCACACTGAGTCCTTGGCTCCCAGCTTCAGCCCTGCCCAGCCACAGCTGTTGCAGGTATCTGGGGAGGGACCCGGGGGATTCAAGTCCTCTCTGTGTCTGTCTGGCTCTCTTCTAAAAAACACATTTTCTTTAAATTAAGAAATACATGGGGGAAAAAAACAGAGCCTGGGTCCTGGAGTTCGCTGAAGCATTGACACAACAAATGCCCGCAGCCCGTGCTCCACAGAGGCGTCTCTGCCTACTCAGCTCCCAGGTGCGCTCTGCGCATCCCAGCCCCCTCTCCTGAGCCCTAGGTCCCGCCACGGAAACAGTCTCAGTTTAGAATGGCGGGAGACAGGGAGATGTCGCTGTCAGATTCCGCAGACCAAAAGCCCCTGGGCCCCAAAAATCCACAGCCAAAAAGAAAAAAAAAGCCTCAGCGTTCCTCCCCCTCTGCTGGGTTTATGACCCCCTCCCTCTGCTTCGCTCACCAGGGTTCCCTGTCTCGGGGCCTCAGGGTCTGCGAGCGCAGAGGGGAAGGAGACAGTGCCAGCCCCTGCTCCACCAGCTGCCTGACTTCTCCAGCCACACCTGAGCTACCTGGGGCTCAGGTTTCTGAGAGCGAATAGGTCAGTTCATGGGGCCAATTACTGTGCCCATGACTAAGCACGGTGTAACCGAAGGTTCTGTCTCAAGCCAGCCCCTCTAGGGACAGATGGAGGTTTCACGCAGGAGGACGAATACAAGGAAGACACACGAAGACAGACAGACAGAGACACACACACGCACACACACACATGCACCAAGCATCACTTAGGTGGTTTCTAGAATACGGATTGCAAGCATAAGAGAGCAGTGAAAGAACTACCCAGTGAGCACCAGCAGGTGTGCACAGAGGCACTGACGCAACCACACGCTCGTGCAGGTGAAGCCAGATGTAAACACAGCCCATGCTCTAAGACCCCGCTTGTTCCCATCACAAAGCAGGCACACGGAGTGTGTGTTGTTGGGAGCCGGTGGTTGTCACTTGTCATCCAGTAGCAATGGTGAGAGGTACGAGGGCAGCTTGGGAAGGCTCCTGGCAAATCCGTCTTAGTCTGTGTATTGGTCACTGGGGTGAATGCACTTCGTAAAAACTCATCGCAATTAGGAGCTGGACGCACGGGTTACACTCATGATATTAAGTCCGCACATAGCAAGTTCATTGTAAGGAACTTTATATTTAGAGCTGTACACTAGGATTCGGGCACTTCTCTGCATTTACAAGGATGTACTTCATCAACCTCATGGAAAAAGGAAATTAAAAGCTCTGCTCATTTGTTCAGTTAATTTTTTTAGAATTATTTATTTGAAAGTCAGAGAGTCAGCGAGGGAGGGAGAGACAGAGACAGAGAGAGCCTCTATCTGCTGCTTCACTCTCCAAAACGTCATAACAGCCAGGTGTGGGCCAGGCCACAAACAGGAGCCAGGAACTCCATCCAGGTCTCCCACACAGGCGGCAAGGGCCCAGGCATTTGGGTCATCTTCCACTGCCTGTCCTGGGGCATTAGCAGGGCCCTGAATGGGAAGTGGAGCAGCTGGCATCCCGATATGGGATGCTGGCATTGCAACTGGTGGCTTAACCCACTGTGCCACAACGCAGGCCCCCCCATGATTTATACTACATGATTCCCATGAATTTTTTGAAGAATGCTCATGTATTATGTTGCCACAGAAAGTAGTTGTATTAACAGAATGAAAAAAAAAAAAACACATTAGGAGAAAATCTTTGCAAAGCACATAACTGATTATCCAAATATACAAGGAACCTGAGAATCAACAACAAGAAAAAAAATCCAATTAAAAACTGAGTGAAAGATCTGGAGAGACATCTCACCAAAAGTGATATACAGATGACAAATCATCTCATGAGAACATCCTCAACACCATCCGTCATGGGGAATCCGATTAAAACAGCAATGAGGCACTGGAACAGCCCAAAGCCCGATACCAGTAGCACCCAAGGCTGACAAGGAGGTGCAGCAGCAGGAACTCTGTCCATTGCTCACGGCCACGCAAAACGGTACCTGCCGCTTTGGAAGACAGTTGGGCAGTATCTCACGAAACTAAATACTCAATCCTTTCTCCTGATCCAGTAAGCCTGTGCTTTGATAAGTACCCAAAGGAACTGGAAACTGACACACCAATGTTTATATCAGCTTTACTCTTTTTCTTAGAATGTATACATCTATTTGACAGGCAGAATAAGAGAGAGAGAGAAAGGGGGAGAAAAGACAGAAAGATAGATCTTCTATCCACTGGTTCACTTCCCAAGTGGCCAGAAGGCTGAGACTGAGCCAGGCTGAAACCAGGAACCCAGAACTCCGTCTGGGTCTCCCACATTGGTGGCAGGGACCCAAGAAGTTGGACCATCTTTTAACACCTTCCCAGGCACAATAGCAGAGAGCTGGATCAGAAGTACAGTAGCCAGGACCAGCACTCCCATACAAGAGGTGGCTTAACCCGCTGCGCCACAGCGCCGGCCCCTTATGATCTTTATTCTTAATTGCCAAAACTTGGATGCAGCCAAGGTGTCTTGCAGCAGGTGAGTGGCTGAACAGACAACGATACATTCAGACCTTGAAATATTATTTATTGTGAAAGGAAGTGAGCTATCAGACCACGAGAAGACCGGGAGGAAGCTCACAGGCTGCTGAAGGAAAGAAGCCAATCGGAAAAGCCCATGTCCTGTATGATTCTAACCACAGGACAGACTGGGAAGGGCCAGACTATGTTAAAGGATCATTGGTTGCCAGAGACAACCACGGGGGATCATTAAAGCAGTGACTGTCCCATGGGACCCTGTAAAGGCTGGCGCATGTCATCTTTGTCAAAACCCGCAGAACCAACAGCAGGAGAGAGAGTGCATGCTGACGCTGGTGCAAACTGCTGACTTGAGTTAATAATAAGTAGTGATACTAGCTCATCAATTGTAAGAAGTGCATCTCACCCGAGCAAGATGGTAAAACCAGGGGAACTTGGAGGAGGGGGAGGGTGTAGATGGGAACTCTCTGTACTTTCCACTCCATCTTTCTGCAAACCTAAACCTGCTCAAATACCAATTCTATTTTTTTTTTTTTTCAAAAATAGTCCTGGTACCTTGAAGAGTTGCTTAACTTTTCTGGATCTTCGTGTCAGTCTCCTTATCTAGGAAGTGGGGAAGTTTAACAAAGCAACTCTTAGTGTCCCTCAGGTTGGGGGCAGCTGTCTGGGGTCTTCAGTATAGAAGACAAAGACACCTATGCCCACCCTCCCTCCAGCACTGGCAAGAATTCCAAAGGGTACTGAGTGACACAGTTGTTGGGGCGGTCTTTGTGGGACAAGCATTTGAAGACCTACTATGCTCCGCCACTGGAATGGGTGCTGGAGACAAAATGACCAACAGCCCTGGTCTGCCCAGGCCTCAGAGCCTTCCCAGCATGGGGAACTCAGTGCTCAGACCAGGAAGACCCCAGGCCTGGAGCTCAGCACTCCGCAGTGCCCCGCCACATACGGGGACAAGACGCAAGCCAGACGCCACCATGGAGGCACGGGCACGCTGCCGAGTGCTGCTGGGAGAGTGTTCTTCACAGGAGAGCGGGAACACAGGCGGGAGCAGCCGGCGCAGCGGCCGGCCTCCCTTCAAATCCACCATCTCCGATCTGGGTCAGCTTCCCGGCGCATGCCGGTAAGTGCGTCTTGTTTCTCCATTTTCTTTCCCTCTTTTCAAACTTGCTGACCTCGTCAGACCTGCCTCAGCACCCCTATGCACACACACATGCACACACACACATGCACACACACACGCGCGCACACACTCAGCAGAGGGCAATCTTCCTCTGTTCCTGCCACCCTGCCTGCCACTCAGCAGCACCCCGCCTACTGCTGCTGCCTTCTATCCAACCCGTGGAAGCCGGGAGTCCACTTGTGTCTGTCCCTGACTATCCTCCCCCCTCCCCGACCCCCCTGATCCGATTCCATGACCTCCAGCGCTGTCAGAATGATGGATGTTTCTATCTTCCTAAAATACCCACTCTGTAGCAGGCATTGGCCCAGTGGTTAAAATGCCCCTGCCCCACATCAGAGGGCCTGGGTTCAGTCCCGGCTCCGGCTCCTGACTCCAGCTCCAGCTAATGCAGACCGTGGGGGGCAGTGGTGTCGGCTCCAGTGACTGTGTCCCCACCACTCATGTGGAAGGCCTGGACTGCATTTTCAGCTTCCGGCTTCAGGCCTGGCCCAGGCCCAGCCATTGCAGGCATTTGGGAAATGAATGCTCTCTGTCTCTCGGCTCCTAAAATTAATTAATTAATTTTTTAAAAAAAGATCTATTTGAAAGTCAGAGTTCCAAAAAGAGAAGGAGGGAGTGAAAGAGAGGGAAATGTTCTATCTTTATCGTTCACTCCCCAGCTGGTTGCAATGGCCAGGGTTGGGCCAGGCCGAAGCCAGGAACCAGGAGCTTCATCCAGGTCTCCCACATGGGCGGCAGAGATCTAAGTACTTGGGCCATCCTCCACGGCTGTTCCCAGGCCATTAACAGGGAGCTGGATTGAAGTGGAGCTGCTGGGAGTTGAACTGGTGCCCATGTGTTTGCCAGGGTTGCAGGTGTTGGTTTTACCCGCTATGCCACAACACTGGCCCTGGGAGCCAGGAACTTAATCCAGGTCTCCCACACGGATGGCAGGGACTCAACTACTTGAGCCATCACCTGCTGCCTCCGAGGACAGGAAGCTGGAGGCAGGAGAGGAACTGGGTATCAAACACAGGTGCTCCTGCATGGGGTGTGAATGTTTTAACCACTAGGCCACACCTCTACTCCACAGCTGTATGATTCTTGTTCAGCCGTTGGTGATGTCCTCCATGGCCACTTCCTGGGGTAAGCACTCTCCAGGGATGACCTCCTCCAAGCCCACCTGGCACTGTTCCTTCAGCACACTGGGCCATGGTCCCTCTGAACTGCTCTCACGCCAGCCTGGACCAGAAACCACCTGGCAGAAGTCTGCCGATGTGTCTCAGGGCCTCGGCACGCACAGGGCCCAGCACGTGGTTAATCTGTGAGCGCCTTGTATTTATCACTGTTCTGTACCCTGAAGAGGCAAAGATTAAAAATAATAGGCCTGGCTGGCGCCACGGCTCAATAGGCTAATCCTCTGCCTGTGGCGCCGGCACACCAGGTTCTAGTCCCAGTTGGGGTGCCAGATTCTGTCCCAGTTGCCCCTCTTCCAGGCCAGCTCTCTACTATGGCCCAGAGTGCAGTGGAGGATGGCCCAGGTCCTTGGGCCCTGCACCCGCATGGGAGACCAGGAGAAGCACCTGGCTCCTGGCTTCGGATCAGCGCGGCGCAGTGCGCCCGACGCAGTGCACCAGCCGCAGCGGCCATTGGAGGGTGAACCAACAGTAAAAGGAAGACCTTTCTCTCTGTCTCTCTCTCTCACTGTCTAACTCTGCCTGTCAAAATAATAATAATAATAATAATAATAATAATAATAGCCCTGCTAGAAGACCTGTGCGTAGGGAGGGTGAGAAAGGTTACACGTGCCAGGGAAAAGTGTGCCGTGGGAGGGTGAGAACGGGCACACAGGGGAGGGGTACACCCTCCCACCTCAGGTGACCATCCACAGCGGACGCTTCTTTAACCCTCTAACTTCATTTTGAAACAATTTCGGACATAGAAAAGTTGCCAAACTCTCCCGAGCTCCCTTATACGCTGTGGCCAGCATTCCCAAATATTGACAACTTAAGTAGCCATAATGAGAGCCAGGACATTAACACTGATACAATACAATCTAACCTACAGACCTTCTTCAAACTTTGCTTTGTTGTTATTATTATTATTATTATTATTTTACTATTGGCTTTCATCAGGCCCAACACCCAATCCTGGATCCCTGAACTGCATCTAGCTCTATGTGGGCTCACATGCTGGAGTTGTGTTTCCCAAATCTCTTTAATCTGGCACAGTGCCTTTCGTTTTTCTTCCTTTCTTTGTGTATTCAAGTGAGAGTTACAGAGAGAGTGGGAGAGATAGAGACAGAGATCTTCTATCTGCTGGCTCACTTCCAGATGGTGGCAAGGGCCAGGGCTGGGCCAGGTGGAAACCAGAAGCCAGGAGCTCCTTCCGGGTCTCCCATGTAAGCAGCAGGGATCCAGGTACTTTACCATTTTCCCAGGCTATTAGCAAGGAGCTGGATTGGAAGTGGAGCAGCTGGGACACAGCTGACACCCATGTGGGACGCCAGCGTCACAGGAGGTGGCTTAACCCACGAGGCCACTACACCAGCCCTAGTCCTTTCTTTTCCATTTGTCCTCTGTTTCTTGACCTTAACACTGTTGAGACTGGTTGTATGACGTCCCTCCCTTTGGAGGTGTCTGATGGGTCCTACGATGAGATTGACCTGCCTCTCTGGCGGGAACATCCCAGCAGGGAGCTGTGTCTGCTTCAGTGCACAGAGCTGGAGTTTCTGGGGTCAGCATTTCTTGTTACGAGGGGTGTACTTTGGTCACTTGAGTAAGGTATCATCTACCAGATTTCTCCTCAGGAAAGTCACTGTTTTTTTCCAGGGAAATAAATCAGTGAACATCTTGGGGATCAATACTTCCAAACTACACAAATGGCCTATTTCTCTTCCCATTTTCACTCTATTTTTAGCATGCATTGACAAGTCTTACACACCACAATTATTAATTTGCCAAATTGTGCTTTTCTGCTTCTACCATTCCTTTTACATTTATTTATATCTATTCATTAAAGTGTAATCGATTCAATTATTTACTTGTATCAGTATGGACTCACGCATATATTTATTCTGTTCTACTGGCTATAACCTCTTACTTTCAGTTATCTTATTATTCAGATTGTCTCAACTTTGACTGCTGGGACAGAGTTGATTCTCTAAAAAATCCCATTATTACAAGAACCAAACTATATCAAAATGCATACTCTCAATAATGCAAATTAAAAAACCAACCTCAAACACCATTGTATAATTTTCTACCGTTCTTGGTCATTTAGGAGAAATGACTCTTCAAAGATGAATAGGTACTTCCCAGTCAGAGCGGAAAGGGCATTCCTGGCAGAAGAAGCTGCTGTAGCAAAGGCACCGATGTGTGACGTGTCCTGGGTACCAACGAAAGGCACCCTGGCCTCAGGCAGGCAGAATGTAAATCCGGAGAGCAGAACCAGGACCGGGTCCTGGCAGGGTCAGATGTCTGGCTCAGGGTCCGTGTCTCGTGTGCAGGTGATGAGAGACCGCTGAGGATTTTTAAGTAGAGGAACAACATGTTTGGTTCTGTGGTTTTAAATCCTTTCTCTGGCTTCATGAGAGGGAGAGATAAAAGGGGTAGAAGGCTCTAGACAGGGCAGTCAGATGGAAGATCAGTGCAAAGGACTAGACACGAGTCGGGAAGGCCCCCTCCAAGTGCTGGGAGTCGGATGGAGAGAAGGGGGCAGACTGGGAGACACCAGAGAGGCAGGATCTAGAGTCTGGTAACTGAGTGAGTGGTGCAAGAGACAGTCTGGGGTGGCCCGAGGCTTTCTCACTTGGGGGGCTGGCGACCCGAGGTGGTAGTGTCCTTCCTGGGAACGAGAAAATGAAGAAAGGGTGAGACAGCTTCTCCTCCTCTCCACCATGTTTCTCCTAGATAATCCGTGCTCATCTCGCATGCCCTGTGGAGTTTGAGGGGCTGACGGGGCAGCCAGATGGAGCTGTCCAACAGGAAGCTGGGAGGCTGGGTCTGGTGCTCACGACAGGGGTCTGGACGGAAGGTGTGGGTTTTGCCAGTCATGAAAGCAGACCAGATCCCTCAGGCAGAGAACGGTGTACAGGGAGAACTCAAGAGGTGCCAGGAGTCAGCCCTGGGAAGGGCTGGGTTCCCAGTGGGCAGAACAAGGGCCAGAGCTGATGCATCAGAGAAGCCAGAGGGGAGAGAGACTGGATCTACTGCACTTGGCCATGAGGAAGCCATGGGAGGGCCTATCTAGAGCAGTCTCACTGCGGGGAGATGGGGTATGGACACCCAGCTGAAGTGGATTGGGCATTGAACAGGAGAGGAAGAACCGGAGGCTGTGAGCTGGGACTGACCTCAATGGGGGCGGTGGGCAGCATCAGATGATGGGGGTGGGGGCAGCTTCCCTCACTCAGCCTCACAGGGACAGATGCGAACTCCTGCTTTTTCCTGTCCTCTTTGCATGAATGCATTTAAGCAGCACAGAGATAGACAGAAAGATGAAGACAGCCCCATCGGCTGATTCACTTCCCACACGCTCACAACAGCTGGAGCTGGGTCTAAGGATGAAGACAGGAGCCAGACACTCCACCCGGGTCCCCCAAATGGGGGACAGGAATCCAGTCACTTGAGCGTTCACTGCCGCCTCCATGCATCAGCAGGAAGCTGGGGTCAGGAGCCAGAGCCAGGCATCAACCCAGGTGCTCAGATGCAGGACAGGAGCATCGTTAGTGTTGTTAACTGCTGGCTGAACGCTGGCACCACACATGCACACTTTTCATCCGGATTCACCTGCTAACACTTTACCACATTTCCTGGATCATTTGCTCTTTCACACAAACAACTTTTTTACAGTATCATACATAATTATATAATTTAAAACTCTTTTGGGGATCGACGCTGGTTAAAGCCCTGGCCTGAAGCGCTGGCATCCCACATGGGTGCTGCTTCTAGTCCCGGCTGCTCCTCTGACTATCCAGCTCTCTTCTATGGCCTGGGATAGCAGTGGAGGATGGTCCAAGTCCTTGGGCCCCTGCACCCATGTGGGAGACCTGGAAGAGGCTCCTGGCTCCTGGCTTCGGATCGGTATATCAGTATATCTCCAACCGTTGCTGCTATCTGGGGAGTGAACCAGTGGATGGAAGACCTCTCTCTCTGTCTTTACCTCTCTCTGTAACTCTTTCAAATAAATAAAATAAATCTTTAAAAAAAACTGTTTTAGAACCACTTGAGAGTTAGTTATATACCACATAGTCTTCTATCCCTAAATTCTTCATTGTGCATTTCCTACGAATAAAGATATCATACATTTCACCACTGTACAGCTACCAACAAAAGAAATTTAACATTGATACAGCTCTTCTTACATAGTCTACTGTTTGTATTCCAGTTTTGGCAATGGACCCAATGTGTAGCATTTATACTTTATTGCACTTTTTTCTCTTTTAGCACAGACTACAATCTAAGTAAGGTCAGGTGTCGCTTTGGCCATCATGTCTCTCTAGCTTCCTTTAATCTTGAACGGCATTTTCAAATAGATGGATTACTGGAGACGCAATGCAAGCCACGTTTTTAATTTTAAATTTTCTAGTAGACACATTAAAAAGTCAAAAGAAATAAGAGTGATTCATTTTAACCATGTATTTCTCTTTAGCTCAGTATCTCAAATATATTATCTCTTCCACTGTACATCAACATAAAAATTGTTAACGAGCTCTTTTACATTTTTTCCCTGCAAAATCTCTGAAATCTATCATGTGCTTTACAGTTCTGGCACAGCTCAGCCCTGTGGGCCATGTTCCACGTGCTCACGAGCCACATGTGGCTGGAGATTACCCTACTGGACTGGGTAGATAGGTGACATCTCCAAGGCTTTTCTTTTCCTTTTGTAACTTTTCCAAAAGAGAATATAGTCCTCCCCTCCTTCTTTGTAGGTCAACTGCTCATCATGCGGGTTTTCTGATGTTTTTCTGTGACCAGATTTTCAGTGAGCGTATGCTCATTGGGTATCTATAAGGGACATGACCGTCTCAGGACACCACAGCAGGGCCACGCGGATTACACCTGCCCCTCATTGCTGGTGTTCATCATGATCTCCTCGTAATATTTTAAGGGACAGGACCAAGACTCATGGAAGTGATGTGCCCATGGTTGCACAAGTGATAAGTGATAGAATTGGGATTTGAACCCATCTATTACTTTGATCGATAATGTCGATGAGCACTGGCCTGGGCCTGGGGTCATGACGATCACTTCTGAAATTTAGTGCCATGAAAAGAGAAGTTGTTGGGGTTTGATTTTGTTTTTGTTTTGTGTGACACAGAACCAGACAGGCAGACAGAGAGGGAGATCCCAGATTCATCCCTCAAATTCCCCAAAAGCCAAAGTTGGGCCAGACTGAAGCTGGGATCCAGGGGTGCAATCAGGGCTCCTACATGGTTGGAGGGACTCAACTGCTTGACCCATCACCTACTGCCTCCCAGGGTATAAACTGGAAACTGGAATTGGGTGCACAGCCAGGACTCAAACCCACTCTGATACAGATGTGGGCATCCCAAGTGTCATCTTAACTACTAAGCCAAACACCTGCCCCTGTTGGAGTTTTTTTTTTTAATACTTCTAAGCCTCACTGATAGGGAATGGGGCCAAACCAAGATATGTAAGCACTGCCTATTAACTCAGTGCCCCTTCAAATCTGTGTTCATTAAATATTTGTTCAATATTCTTTGACTCAGCAGGGACGCTTCCAGAAATTTGAACTACAAATGTACTCACACATATAGAGATTAACATTTACACAATCCATTACAGTATTATTTGCAAGAACAAAAGATTAGATCCACTAATGCCCATCAATGGAGAACTGGTTAAATAAATTGTAGCATCACACAGTTGATGAAAATAATGCAGTGACTGCTTGAACGATGGAAATCCAGATCCAAGATACATCTATTAAAACAAAAAGAGTGAGGCTGGTGCTGTGGCATAGTGGATGAAGCTGCCACTGTGGTGTAGTGGGTAAAGCTGCTGCTTGCAGTGCCACATTCCATATGGGCACTGGTTCTAGTCCCAGCTGCTCCATTTCCAATCCAGCTCTCTACTATGGCCTGGGAAAACAGTAGAAGATGGCCCAAGTCCTTGGGCCCCTGCACCCACGTGGGAGACCTGGAAGAAGCTCCTGGCTTCTGGCTATGGATCACACAGCTCTGGCCATTGTGGCCAATTGGGGAGTGAACCAGAGGATGGAAAATCTCTCTCTCTTTCTGCCTCTCCTTCTCTCTGTGTATAACTCTGACTTTCAAATAAATAAATAAATCTTTAAAAAGAAACAAAGAGCAAGGTACAGAACGTTGTGTGTTGTGTGTCACTCTTTGTGTGTGTTTTCTAACAGCTAGCTACAATCATAGTTCATACTTATTGAGCACATGCCAAACACATTCAAAGGGTTTTCCATTTAATCCTTACAACAAATCTAGAGGCAGGTACAGTACTTTCTCCGTGTGACAAATACAACTTAGAATGGGAAACAGAAATGAGAATGATCTTTCTGCCTCTAATCCAAATGGCCGTGGGGTTAATTTAATTAGCAAACTGCTCTGACTCATTTCAAAGCATGCTGGAGGAGACATCACAGATAAACCCACGCACACGGGGCACACACACACAGACATGTGAGTTTGTTTACAGACAGGGTCCTGTAAAAGACACACAAGACACTGTCTATGAATGCTGCCTTAGCGAAGGCGTTGGGGTTGAGGGCCCCCAGAAAAGTGTACTCACTCATCCTTATTCAATATCAACCGAAGACAGGCAGAAGATGGAAAAATCATGGAGTGAAGCTCTCAGACAACTGGCATTAGATGTTCTGTACAAGTGGGCTTGCTAGTATCTTCCCTCAACTCATCGAGTTGTCCACACATAAACTGGCTGTTTCAGCCACTCCTCCCCTCAAAGATTGTGTGTGCTCAGGTAAAACTTGTGGGAGGAGCCGAGCAGAGTAAATATTCTCTGCAGGTAAACAAAGACAGCAGAAAGGAACCGAGGGCCAGGCCCAACTCCTACTCTGGTCATTAACCAGGAAAGTCCCTGGCAGAAGTGAGGGGTGGAGAAAGACAGGAGTGTTACACTAAAAGAAGTCCCCTGACATGGAAACACAAAGAGTTGGGAAATCATGTTCCCATCTACCATTCCCAACTCTTTGTTCTCTGAGCTCACTGGGATGGTCCATTGAGCATAGGGTTGTTAAGGTGGTCCCTGTGAGTTTGGGTAGTCTTACTTCCACTGTCACAGGAACTTTTCTCAATAGCAGTCACTGCTCCTGTGAGTGTCTTCCTGGAACCATAGTGGCACAAAGTAGGTTTGGCTGCCAGAAAGTCAACAACAAAATAAAACATTTAAATTTGCTCCAGAGGCTGGCACTGTGGCATAGTGCATAAAGCCACTGCCTACAGTGCTGGCATCCAATATGGGCACCAGTTAGAGACCCGGCTGCTCCACTTCTGTTCCAGCTCTCTGCTATGGGCCCTGCACCTGTGTGGGAGACCCTGAGTAAGCTCTTGGCTCCTGGCTTCAGATCAGCCCAGCTCTGGCTATTGCTGCCATTTGGGGAGTGAACCAACAGATGGAGGATCTCTCTCTCTCTCTCTCTCTCTCTCTCTCTCTCTCTGCCTCTGCCTCTCTGTAACCCTGACTTTCAAATAGGAAATGGATAAATCTAAAAATAAAATAAACAAACAAATAAATAAATTTTCTCCAATGCCACTCAGTGTTTAGCTGGAAAATTAACTTCCATATCCATTTCCCATTGTAAATTAGAGACCAATATGAAGCCCAAAAGATTCAGTTCATTAGAGTTACAATGAAAGTAAGTTATATCATAAAAACACTCCAACAATAAAATCTCAATAAAGAGATAGCCCAAATTTAAATATAAATCCATTCCCATTAGGAATTTCTTGAAACACATGAAAGTATGAAGTCTAAATCCTTTTATAGAATAAAGTTTAGGCCGGCGCCATGGCTCAACAGGCTAATCCTCCGCCTTGCGGCGCTGGCACACCGGGTTCTAGTCCCGGTCGGGGCACCGGATTCTGTCCCGGTTGCCCCTCTTCCAGGCCAGCCCTCTGCTGTGGCCCGGGAGTGCAGTGGAGGATGGCCCAGGTGTTTGGGCCCTGCACCCCATGGGGAGACCAGGAAAAAGCACCTAGCACCTGGCTCCTGCCATCGGATGAGCGCGGTGCGCCGGCCGCAGCGCGCCGGCCGCGGCAGCCATTGGAGGGTGAACCAACGGCAAAGGAAGACCTTTCTCTCTGTCTCTCTCTCTCACTGTCCACTCTGCCTGTCAAAAATAAATAAATAAATAAATAAATAAATAAAAGTTTAAAGAAATCAACATCTAAAACAAAATCCAAAATCTGAAGTTTTAATGTTAAACTTAAAGTTCAAATAAATTAAAGTGCCCCCAGATTTCTGATTCTGCTCAGCCTAAGCTGGCAGGGTCCTGGTGTGGGGGTGGGGCTGGGGTTAAGCAGTGGTCATAGCCTGGGCCATCTCAAGTGCAAACAACTATTGTTCCTTCAACCCCTTAGTGATGGTGAGTGAGTGAGTCTCTCCTAAGCCTCACCTTAAAAATACCTGAACAGCCAACAAGTGGAACCCAATAAATGAACATTGTGCCAGCCTCACACGCAACAACCCCAGCACGTGGAGTGTTATCATAATCAATGTTATACTCCACAGACCCTGTGGGCAGTGCGCCCAAGGACTGGGGGAGAGTCAAAGGATGCAAGGGAAAGATACAGATCAAGCAAATCTTCCTGGGGATTGGTGTTGTGGTGCAGCAGGTTAAACCTCCACTTGCAATGCCAGCATCCCATATGGGAGCACTGGTTCAAGTCCCAGCTGCTCTGTCTGCAGATCCAGGTCCCTGCTAATGCACCTAGAGGCAGTGGAAGTACTTGGGCCCCTGCCACTCACATAGGAAAACAGAATGGAGTTTTTGGTTTGGGTCTGGCCCAGACCTGGCTGTTGTAGCCATTTGGGTAGTGATCAGCAGATGGAAGATCTTTGTCTCTCTCCCTCTCTCTCCTTCTGTCACTCTTTCAAATAAATACGTAAATAAATTTTAAAAATTGAATTCTATAATATTTGGCAAATGCTATACTCATACTTTCCTCTTCCTGATTCTGTTAGGACACCAGTCATGTAACATTAGACTGAGCTCTGGGGTCTGCTGGAACTCAGGAGGGCCAAATCTCAGCTTAAGAAGTTACTTTATCCATAGGCGAGTGTCAAATTGGCGTAGGTGGAGAAGTACTGCATACACAGTTTTCTCTCTTAATGGACTGTAAGGCCCAGGTAGGAGCAGACATTTGGTCTGGCAGTTAAGATGCTCACAGAGTACCTGGGCTTAAACTCTGGCTCTGACTCTTGATTCCAGGGTCCAGCTAACCATACACTGGGAGGCAGCGGTGATGAAAAGTAATTGGGTTCCTGCATCCCCACATCAGAGACCTGGATTGAGTTCCTGGTTCCAGGCTTCAGCCTAGCTCAACCCCAGCCATTGTGGATATGGCAAGGGATAAAGGGAATATACATATTTGAACTAACAGGTGAAAGCTTTCTCTTTTTAAAGAAAATATTTATTTATTAGAAAGGCAGAGTTATAGAGAGAGGGAGAGAGAGGGGGAGATCTTCCATCCACTGGTTCACTCCCCAGATGGCCACAATGGCCAGTGAGGAGCCAGGCCGAAGCCAGGAGCTAGGAACTCCATCTAGATCTCCCTCATGGGTGGCAAGGGTTCAAGTACTTGGGCCACCTTCCACTGCTTCCCCAGGAGTACTATCAGGGAGCTGGATGGGAAGTGGGAGACCACAGTTCATGAGGGATGCTGGTGTTGCTGGCTGTGTCTTAACCTGCTGAGATACAACGCTAACCTCGGGCTCTTTCTCTCTTTCTCTCCCACTAAAATAATTTTTAAAAAAATTTTGTTGCCTTTGCTCTAACTTTAGCAACTTGCAGTAATAGTAGCTCCAATAACTTGGTCTTCTGTCTTGAGTTCCTTTCGCCTGAGACTAAAAATAGTCTAACCTCTTAATGTCTACTTCCTTTGTGGCCCCAGGGTAGGCATCCCACAGCAGCAGCGTCACCCACACTTTGCTAATGAGAGATCCAGGGCCGTGAAACCTGTCTCCCCAGAGAGATCCCCTCCCGCCCCCGGTTACGCCTACTGGCTGATCCCTCTGGCAGAGTCCTTCTGAACGCTGATTTGAGGCTTCTGAAATCTGAGGTCCAAGCAGCCTGGTAAGCACCAACTGCCTTGCTTTTATTTTTTTAAGATTTATTTATTTATAAGGTAGAGTTAGAGAGAGAGAGCGAGAGTGTGAGGGAGAGAGAGAGAGAGAGGTATCTTCCATCTACTGGTTCACTCCCCAAATGGCTACAAGGCAAGGACAGGACCCTGGAACTCCATTCCAGTCTCTCACACAGGTGCAAGGTCCCAAACACTTGGGCCATCCCCCACTGCTTTCCCAGGCCATTAGCAGGGAGCTGGATCGGAAGTGGAGCAGCTGGGACTCGAACTGGTGCCCATGTGGGATGCTGGTGCCGCGGATGACAGCCGCACCTGCTGCGCCACAGTGCTGGCCTCATCCCTGCTTGTGTTTCTCAAGATGTTCATTCTGAAGCTGCTGAAGAATGTCAGCCCTTCAAACATCATTTATTCCATCATTTCTTCCTTTGCAATGGTGGGACATTGCTCCAGTGTCTTCTTTCTCTTGATCATCTCCTAATTCTTTTGGAAAAGTTCAATATTGTATCATATTTACCTATTGTCTAAGTCAATCTATTTATTTCATAGAAAAATTACTCCCTTCTTTTGTTTTCCAATAATTGTTTTCTGAATGTAATCCCCTAGACATTTTTTTCTTATGAGATTTCTCATAATGAGTGATATGAAAGATTTATTCTGGGTCTGTTCAAAGTAATTACTAGGGCGGGCACTGTGGTGCCACACCTCATGTGGGAGTACCAGCTTGAGTCCCGGCTCCTCTGCTTCCTATCCAGTTTCTTACTAATGCCCCTGGGGAAGCAGTGGGCAGTGGACGAAGGCTCACAGACTTGGGACCCTGCCACTCATTTGAGGGACCAGGATGGAACTCTGGCTCCTGTCTCCTGGCTCCAGCCTAACCCTAGCCATTGTGACCAACTTGGGAGTGACTCTCTCTCTCTCTCTTTCTCTCTCTCTCTCTCTTTCTCTCTCTCTCTCTCTCTCTCTCACACACACACACACACACACACACACACACACACACACACAGAGAGACTGTTCCTTTTAAATAAGTAAATACATACATACATACATACACACATCTTGTTTTTTTCAAAGTAGGCACTAATAAGCCAAGTCTTGCCTGTCTTCTCAGTTGGACAAACCCAACCCAGAGCTGTTCATCCATCTAGAGTGGACTCCAGGCCTGGCTTTCTGCCCTCCTGCTGCCCGGCTGCACCTCCATATGTCTCCCATTTCTTTGAGCGACCAAATTCTGTGGATTCCCCAGGTATTCGCTTAGGGACGGGCATTTCCTGGGCACCAGGAAGCTCACACAGTGGTTTTCTGAGTATTTCACACTGGGCTCTACAGCCTCACATTCTAAGTTTGTCCAAATGTCTGTAACCACTGGGGAGAAGTGTCCTGGCCTTGAAGGCAGGTGGTGTGCTATCCTTCTTACAAGACATTTGCACTCAAGACCAAAGAGGACACTTCTCAAATTTTCCCAAATCCTGGCAATTCCCGCAAAGCCATTCCAGTCTGCTCTCTGTCAGTCGGCTTCTCCTCTCCCAGTGGGCTTCACTGGCATCCGGGTCCCCTCCGTAGGAGCCGTTAGCCTTGGCTTTTCAATAACGTGCAACTTTTCTCTACCCCAGCCTTAGGCGTTGTTCTGTTTCTGCTCAGGGGCTTCATCACTTTTTGTTCTTTTTTTTTTTTCTTTTTCTTGATAAGACCTACTATCACTCTGCGGGCGAAGCCACAGCTTGCATGGCTGACATTTCGAGTTTATATTAGAAACCTGTTGAGCACCACTCTGACATCACGCGACGGGGTTTTCTTTTGAGACTGCAGGCAACTTATTTCCTCTGTAGTTCCCTCACTGGGTCCCAAAGACAACTTAAAGGGACATAAAAGAAGAAGAGAATTTTGAGTAGCTTCTCTTACGTCGCCTGAAGACACCTGCTGGGGACACCCTGAGACTTACACTCACTGTTGCTATGCAATGCTTGCAGAACCTCAGTTCAAAGTCACGGACAGCTGGCGTGAAGCCCCGCTACACCGTAGAAGGGTCCGCTCCCTGGCTTCTAAAGCACCTACCTCTGAAATGCTCTCGTTGTTTTCTGTGGTTTTTTCTTAAATAGAACAGACCCATCAGCTTTATAAAGATTGATTTATGTATTTGAGACGAGAGAGAGAGAATCTTCCATCTGCTCATTCACTCCCCAAACATCCCCAATGGCCAGGGCTGGTCCAGGCCAAAGCTAGGAACTCCATCCAGGTCTCCCACGTGGGTGGCAGGGGCCCAAGCCCTCAGGTCATCTTCTGCTGCTTTTCCAGCTGCCTTAGCAGGGAGCTGGGTCAGAAACGAAGCAGCTGGGCCTCCAATGCAGCCCTAGCTCACTGCGCCATGATGCCGGCCCCTCCCATTTCTTTCAGATCACAGGTTTCTCCCAGCTCTTTCGCCCGAAGTCCATCCTCGCTACAGTCCAGCCTGCTGCTCCGCCTGGGTAAAACGGCTGCTTGTTTGGATAAACCAGGCTTCAGCAGCAGTGCCCCACCAAGGTGAGGGTCTCCCTGGCCTGTGTCTACTGAAGCCTAACGCTACCTGCCCGGGCTACCTGTTGAAAGCTCACTGGGTTATAAAACACTGAGAACAAATGCAACTCTACATGACAATGTGGGTCTCATAAACTGAGAATGCAGGTAAAGAAGCGGGACACAGTCTGTGTGTATGTAAATTACAAAAGCCGACAAAAGTCTTCCCGGGAGGCGAGTCGGGATATTAGTCAGTGGGCCGAGCTGGTAATGTTCTGTCTCTTGATCCAGGTACTGGTTATGTAAGACGGTTCAGTTTATGAAAACTCGTCAAACGGTACACCTGTGACATGTGCTCTCTAAAAAAAGTTAAGGTGTTCTTTAATCAATCTTTTTTTTTAAGACATTTATTTTATTAGAGAGGCAGAGAGAAAGAGAGGTCTTCCATCTATTGGTTCACTCCTCAATCTGCCGCAACGGCTGGAACTAGGCCAATCTGAAGCCAGGATCCAGGAGTTTCTTTCTGGTCTCCCATATAGGTGCAGGGACCCAAGGACTTGGGCCATCTTCTACTGCTTTCCCAGGCCATAGCAGAGAGCTGGATTGGCAATGGAGCAGCCAGGACTCAAACTGGCACCCACATGGGATGCCAGCACTGCAGGCGATGGCTTTACCCACTACGCCACAGCGCTGCCCCCTCCCCGCCAAAAAAGTCCCTGTTTTTAAAGCCTCCTGCACAGAAGATACTACCATTGCAAGGTGAAAGCCCTGAGCGTCCCAGTTGCTAAAGCCTAATGCCCTGCATTCCGGCTACTTGCAAAGCCTCACTAGATACAAGCCAGGGGCTCTGGCAGCTGTTAACCATTTCTCAAGGCTCTATGCTCATTAATGAGAAGCCAGAGTTTGGGAAGTGTAATGCATTGAACCGAGCACCTGGGAGCCCAACAGTTGGGACTCAAAATTCTGCCTTGGTTACTGATAAAACCATACTAGGTGATGCGCTTTACATGCCCAACCAGCTAACAAAAAATGCCAGAGAATCACATTTGCTTTCCCAGACTGCAGACCTTCCTAGCAGGTGCTGCAGTCGGCTCTGAAGTGCTGACTGCTTGCTCAGGAATAGCGAAGATCACCTTATCTCCATAAAAGGTTCCACAGGCGGTAAGGGATGCCGGGTGCTTCCTGGGGACGATGCCACGACCATGCTGTCCACAGCTCCGAGCAAGGCAGCTCCGGCCCCACACTTGCACACCCGCATTCAGCAAGAGCCGATTCATTAACATCTGCCCGCCTCACAGAGCAGATTCAGGGCTATCCATTATGACATGACTATGCCTTGGCATGTCACCTACACAAATACACATCAAGTGGCTTCTCAAAGTATCCTGGCCATGTATACCGCTGTCCCTAAGAGTTGTTGTTGCTGGGAAGACAATTTGTGCTGTTGTATGTCACTGATGTTTCTAAAACGCCTTCCAGCATTCTGTGGCTCCCACCTGCTTGCTTGCTCTACCCCTGTGTTCTGCTATGGAAACCAGTGCACAGGTGTTCTTGTCCCGTGCACGGACTCTGCCAACCTGCAGAACCAAGAACAGCCTGAACAACTTCCTGCAACGAAGACTTCTCCATGACAACAACTCTCACTTCTAACATAATCCACAGAGCCAGACCCTGCAAACAGTTGGGGCAAATAGCAGGTACAGGTCACCTCTGGGTAAGCCCCTCCAAATCGTCATCTCCAACTCCAATTGTCAAATCGCCAACTCCAATGGAGGTTTTTGCTGTCACTCATGTCACCCTCTCCTGAGCCACTCAACCTGCACAGAATCTGTATTCCACAGCTGTTTTTCTCTCTCCTTGCAGAATCCCACTTCTGTGGGAGACACAAATGCAATCCATAATGAGATATCGCCTCACTCCCGTTAGAATGTCTATTATCAAAAAGAAGAAAGATAGCATCGTTGTCGAGGAAGTACAGCGAAGGGAATCCTCGTAGGTTGTTGACGGGAATGTAAATTAGTGCAGGCATCCAGAAAACAGTGCAGCACTTCCTCAAACACTAAAAATAGAGTGAGCACATGATCCAACCATCTCACCACTAGATATTTGCCCGAAAGAACTGAAATCGACTTGCCCAACAGATGTCTGCACTCCCAAGTTCACTGCAGCACGATTCATAATGCAATCAACCTAAGTGTCCATCAAAAGAAGGTTTTACAAAGGGAGTATACAGGAGGAGCACCTAGTGGTTCACATGCTGCTTGAGGGGCCAGCGCTGTGGCGCAGCAGGTTAAGCCTCTGCCTACAATGCTGGCATCCCATATGTGCACCGGTTCAAGGCCCGGCTGCTCCACTGCTGATCCAGATCCTTGCTAATGCTCCTGGGAAAGCAACGGAAGATGACCCAAGTGGTTGGACCCCTGTACCCATGTGGGAGACCAGGATGAAGCTCCTGGTTTCTGGCACTGGCCTGGCCCAGCCCCAGCCATTGCTGCCCTTTGGGGAGTGAACTAGTAGATGGAAGATCTCTTTCTCTCTCTCTCTCTCTCTCTCTCTCTCTCTCTCTGCCTTTCAAATAAATAAATCTTTTTTTAAAACATGCTGCCTGAGGCACATGTATTTCATATCAAAGTACCTGATTCGAGATCTGGTTCCTCTACTTCAGATCCAGATTCCTGCTAATGTGCACCCTTGGGAGGCAGTCGACGGTCCCTGCTCTCCAAGTGGGAGAGCTGGATTGGGTTCTAGGCTTCTGGCTTTGATCTGGCACAGACCTGGCTGTTGTGGGCATCTGGAGAGTGAACCAGTAGATGGGTCCTTCCTTTCTGTCTATCTGCCTTTCAAAGAAGTTGAAAATAAATACATTTGAGAATAATTTTAATGTGGCATATATACGCAATGAAATACAACTCAGTCTTCAGAAAGTAAGAAACACTGCCATTGGCAACATCGGAGGACATTATGCTAAGTGAAACAAGCCACAGAAAGACAAATATTTCACTTTCTCACTTTGATGTTGAATTTTAAAACAATAAACATGGGGGCTGGTGCCGTGGTGCAGTGGGTTAATCCTCTGCCTGTGGTACCAGCATACCACAGGGGCACTGGTTCTAGTCCCAGCTGCTCCTCTTCAGATCCAACTCTCTGCTGTGGCCTGGGAAAGCAGTAGGAGATAGCCCAAACACTTGGGCTCCTGCACCCACGTGGGAGACCCACAAGAAGCTCCTGGCTCCTGGCTTCCACCTGTCCCAGCCCTGGCCATTGCAGCTATCTGGGGAGTGAACCAGCAGATGGAAGGCCTCTCTCTCTCTGTCTCTCCTCTGTCTATAACTCTACCTCTTAAATAAATTTAAAAAAAATTTTTTTTAAAAATTTAAAAAATAAACATGTAATAAACAATAAAAACAGAGGTTGGGGAGTGGGGCAATGGAGAGATGTGGTTCCAGTCCCAGCTGCCCCACTTCCCATCCAGCTTCCCGCGAATGTGTCTGGAAAGGCAGTGAAAGATGATCCAAGTGCTTGGGCCCCTGCACCCACATGGGAGACCCAGAAGACGCTCCTGGCTCCTGGCTTCGGATGGGCACAGTTCCAGCTGTTATGGCCATCTGGGGAGTGAACCAGTGGATGGAACACCTCTCTCTCTCTCTTTCTCTCTCTCTGTAGCTCTGCCTCTCAAATAAATAGATTAAAAAACTTTTTTAAAAGATTATTTATTTATTTGAAAGAGTTACACAGAGAGAAGAGGCAGAGAGAGAGAGGGATCCTACATCTTTTGGTTTACTCCCCAATTGGCTGCAATGGCCAGAGCTGTGCCTATCTGAAGCCAGGGGCCAGGAGCTTCTTCCGGGTCTCCCACGCAGGTGCAGGGGCCCATGGACTTGGGACATCTTCCACTGCTTTCCCAGGCCGTAGCAGAGAGCTGGATTGGAAGTGGAGCAGCCAGGACATGAACCGGCGCCCATATGGGATGTCAGCACTGCAGAACGGGGCTTTAACCCACTGCGCCACAGCGCCAGCCCTAAATTCTATTTTCCATGAACATTTTGAAGTAACTTCTACAGTAAAAATATCAGTATGGCAAAAGTTACAGCATTTGCAACTATTTGAATTTTTCTTTTTAAGGTTCACTTATTATTTATTTGACAGGCAGAGTGACAGGGCGGGTTGAGGGGGAGAGGCCGAGAGACATTATCTTCCATCTGCTGGTTCCTTCCCCCAAATAACTACAACTGCCAGGGCTGAGCCAGGTCAAAACCCAGAGCCAGGAGCTCCATCCGGGTCTCGCACACGAGCGGCAGGAGCCCAAGCTCTGGGCCATCCGCCCCTCTCTCCCCAGGTGCACTGGCAGGGAGCTGGATCCCAAGTGGAGCCAGAACGGGGTGGCGGCGAGCAAGGTGGCCGCTCAACCTGCTGTACCATAAAGCCGCCCCACAACTGTTTACATTTATGATGAAAAATTTTAGACGGGTCATTTTCAAAATCCTCTTCCAACTTACCTTAGCGCGTGAGAAGGCCGGGTTTCCCGAAACATCTCTCCTCCCCAGCAGGAACTTCCGGCGTCTCTGAGGCGGCGACTGCCTCGCCCAAGTCGGCGGCCAGGGCCTTCCTCACGCCCCCTGGTCCTCTGCCCCTCTCACCCTGTCAAGGGCATGTCATGCTGTCACTGTCCGCTTTGTCATCGAAGTCTCCATCTTCTGCAGGAATCTGGCCCCTTCTCTCCCCACCCCTCCCTCGCCTTCCCCTGCACCTCTTCTCCCCCTGCCTTTCCTCTCCCGAGTCCTCCCGGGCCCCTGGACACCCCTGACGCCCACCCCGGCCTGAGGAGCACGGTGGCCGCCCCGCGGGAGGTGGGCCCGGAGCGCACATCACGCACCTTAAGTAATTCCAGCCTGCGAGTGCACAGCGGCCTCCTCGCGCCTGTCATGGCCGAGGAGCCGAGGAGGGGAGGGGAGGGCATCTGAGGCCTCCCCGTGCCCCTGCCCCCTGCAGGAGGGGCACCCTGGGCCACGGACTGCAGGGCTCGGGAGGAGGCGGGAGCTCCCTTCTGGGAGAGGGGCGGCCAGGACAGGAAGTGAACGTGGCTAGACGTTCCCCAAAGGGGAATCCCCTCCACAGAGCTACACACACACACACACACACACACACACACATTCGCACTCTCAAAAATACACTCACACCCACACCCAGAAACATACACTTTCATGCTCAAAAACACACTGAAAGACACATATTCAAAAACGGTTTCACACACAAAAACATACAACTCACACACATTCAAAAACATATACACACATTCAAAAACATTCACACACTTACACACTCACACACCCTCGAAAACACATGCAAACTCATATTCTCAAACACAAAAGCACACACATACACTCAAAAACATACAATAGCATACACTCAAACACACTCAGAAACACACTTACAAACTCTCTCTCACGCACACACAGGTGTCTGGTGCAGGCTGCTCCTCCCCACCTGCCCCCACCCCTAGTTCACCCCCCTCCCCCATCATTAACATCAAAAGGCAGGAAGGAAGGTAGGGCTGGCTCTTTCCTCCAGGCACTGTCTCAGGGCAGGACAGAACCCGGAATCTCCGCACTGCCATGGTGGGGCGGACCCCACACACCTGAGGCACCCCTGTTCTGAGCTCCTAGTCCACTCTGGTGCTGGGAGCGTGGTGGTCTCTTCCTGCACTTCAGGTGGTGTCCGAATCTCCTATACTGGAGCTTCGTTCTTCTGGGATCTCGGCCCGATCTTCTGCTCTAAGAAGCTCCCAGAGAGCTGTGTCTTCGGTTTGCTGTCTGCACGTTCCAGTCATCCAGCCTCCAAGTAACGGAAAATAAGGGAGAGAGGCAGATTTGCTGTCCTCCCATGTTAAACGCTGTCCACCCCTCCTCTCCACACACACACAGCCCTACCACCTCCGCCACCGGTCACCCTTTCCCAATCACAGTCTCTGAAGTCACCCCTCCACCGGCTTCTCACGATTGGACGCCATTTCGTGTCCTTGTTTATTATCTGGAGTGCTCCCATCGCCCCCCGCACACACACAGGCACGTGAGTCGCACAGAGGAGTGACTGTGCCAGTCTCCCCGTTTGAGCAGCCTAGGAATTTGCCCAGCATCCAGAAAGCACAGCTATTGGACAGCCGGTGCTGCTGACACCTGGTGCCCTCTGCAGCCTTCCCCATTGGAGCTTTTCATATTAAATTATGTGTAATATATAAACCTATGTGTTAGCAGTTAACATACTAGACATATATTCTGTATCTATGAGTGTATGCATTTTACGTCTGTATTTGTGTTTATTTCTATATTACATATGCATGTGTATTTATATATTTACAACTCATAATTGTCAATGTCTTCTATACCAGACTAGGAGCTACTCAAGGATGTTGACATGGCTTGAGGCCTTTTTTTAATTTTATTTTTACTTATCTATTTGAGAGGCACACTGATTGAGAAAGTGAGACGGACGGACAGACCTAACTCCCAACTACTGGTTCACTTCCTAAATGAAAGCAATGGCTGGAACTGGAAGGGGGCCGAAGCTGGGAGCTGGGAACATGACCCAGGTTCTCCCACATGAATGGCAGGAATCCCATTACCTGAGCCATCCCCACCGCCTCCCATAGTCTGCATAGGAGGGAACCATGTGGAGAGTGAACAAACTGATGGAAGAACCCCCCCCCCCCGTTGCTCTTTTAAATAAATAAAATTTATGGGAAAACCCATGTATTCTTCATTTACACAGTCCTTTTTCTAGCATAGCGCCTAATACCTTTTAGGCTCACATCAACTGTTAATTGACTTGGTTCTCCACACCATAAGGAGCATAAGGAGAACACCCACAACACAGGACAAGCTAAGGTTTGGGAAGTCATTGCCAACCTGATGCAGGAAAGCAGGTCCCGTGGCGAGGGCTGGCTTTGTCAGCCTTCTGCCCGGGCACACAGCTGAGATCACACCCACCATGGACAGCCTCCGGCTCTGTTATTATAGCCCCCTCTCACCATCCCCAGTGCCACTTCTGCTCTTGTCCTGAGCAACACCAGGTCTGTTTGTATGGGACGGTTCATTCCTTTTGTGTCGTTAGACCACATCAGTAGGACTCCAAGCCTCAAAGAAGACCTGACTGGGGAAATCACAAATAAAAGGAGACCCACAGAAAAGTAGGAGCCGGCCAGGCAAAGGAAAGTGAACGAGACTATTGAAGGGCAAAGGAAAGTGAACGAGACTATTGAAGATGGAGGAAGTAATAAAACCACCACAGCAATGGCCACCTCATATTCCGCCTTCATGGCAATGGAGAGTGACAGAAAACCACGGAGCTAGTGTCGTTGCTAAAGGGACAGCCAGTGTTCAGCTTCAACATATTGTGGCCAGGCCAGAATGGTGGGAGGAGGGGTGTTCACGTTTATCCCAATTTTTCAAAAGAATCTGTAAACCTGGGTTTTTATGAGAAATTCCTTGATTTTACATGTTGGCTCAGCTTAAAAAAACAAACTGTATGTGCCAAATAAAACACACCTGTGGGTTTTAATGGGCCGAAAAGCAGCCAATTTGGGGGAGAGAGAAGGAGGCACATACACACACACACACACACACACACACACACACACACACACACCCCAGATCTTCCATCCACTGATTCACTCCCCAAGTGTTTGTAAAGTATGAGTTAGGAAGTGACTGGCAGTGAGCAAAGGTAGAGACCAGAGAAGGAGAAAGACATCAAGGCTTGTTAAGGAGACTCACTGGCAATTGAAGGCCATTAGAGGATCCTAAATACAATCAGATTTGTGCTGGGTGCAACCTGGCAAATCAACAGGAAGCCATCAACAGCAGAAGTAGAAAGATCACGATGCAGACATGATTGCAATACACAGGTGAGATTTGCAGTGGTCTCAGGTGGTAGCAGTGAGGAAAGACACAAGTAGAGGCATGGGAGGGAGAGACTCTGGATCGAGACTCACAGGACGTTGCGTTTGGTTGGCTGTAAAGTGTGAACAGAGAAAAGGAGGAGCCAAGAATGCTGTCCAGGCTTCAGGCTGTGTGGACTCGCAGGTCGGGTAACAAGACAGGAAAGACGCAGTTTGAGGAGAAAGGTGAGCTCTGTTTTGACTATGCTGAAGGCAAGTTTGCAGAGATACATCCAAATGAAAATTTCTACTGGACAACTGGAGTTCAACGAAAGAAAGCTGTGTAAAAATATCCAGGACTGGGACCCAATGGAAGACAGATCCTCTCCCAGACTCACGTCATTGTTCGCAGTGGTAGGCTCTCTCTGGCTGTTGACCCGAGGCTTCCCTGGGTTCCTTGCCGCGTGGACATCCCCAACATAGCAGCTTCCTTCAGCAAACAACGCACTAAAAAAGCAGAACAGGGGCCGATGCTGTGGCATAGCAGGTGAAGCTGCTGCCTGCAGTGCGAGCATCCCATATGGTCACCTGTTCAAGTCCCGGCTGCTCCACTTCTGATCCAGTTCTCTGCTATGGCCTGGGAAAGCAGTAGAAGATGGCCCAAGTCCTTGGGCCCCTGCAGAAAAGGAGCTGCTGTTGTTGTTCAACAGGTTAAACCATCATTTGTGCCATGGGCATCCCATGTCGGGGGGCCAGTTCAAGTCCCAGCTGCTCTGCTTCCAATCCAGCTCCCAGCTAACGTACCTGGGAAAGCAGCAGACGATGGCCCAAGTGCTTGGGAGAACTGGATGGAGTTCCTGGCTCTGCTGTGGCCATCTGAAGAGTGAACGAGCTGATGGAAGATGTCTCCCTTCCTCCCTCTCTCTCTCTCTCTCTCTCTCTCTCTCTCTCTCTCTCTCTCTCTCTTTGTATATACCTCTCTCTATCCCTATCTCCTATCATTCTGCCTTTCAATTAAATAAGTCTTTAGGAAAAAAAGGCAGTAGAGTCTGTTAGCAAGATGAAAGTCATAGCCTCAGCACAGCCTAATCACAGAATTGACATCCCATCATCTTTGCCCTATTCTATTGATCAAAAGCATGTCACTAAGGACCAGCCCATATGCAAGGCTGGGAAATTACACAGGGCCTGAATACCAAGAGGCACCTTGCAAAAATAGGCCTACTGCCTACCGTGAGTAAGCTCCAGATTCTCATGGGGCTGTGGAATGGGGAAGGGGGTGGTTTCCAGCCAAATCTAATCATATCTTAGGAAGGCAGAGAGGCCCCAGCTTTTAAGAGCTGCAACTAACTGACGTGACTACATGCCAGTCACTGTTTCCTGCACTGGTGTCTATTGCTTACTGTGCAAAATGAGGTTTTTATTTTTAAAAAAATTATTTATTTACTTAAAAGAGTTACACAGAGAGAGGAGAGACACAGAGACAGAGAGGTCTTCCATCCGCTGGTTCACTCCCCAGATGGCTGCAACGGCCGGAACTGGGCTGATCCAAAGCCAGAAGCCAGGAGCTTTTTCCTGGTCTCCCACATGGGTGCAGGGGCCCAAGGACTCGGGCCATCTTCTACTGCTTTCCCAGGTGCATTAGCAGGGAACTGGATGGGAAGTGGAGCAGCCAAGACTCCAACTGGCACCCATATGGGATGCTGGTGCAGCAGCTGTTAGCTACAGCAAGGGTCCCACAAAATAATGTTAAAAGGTAAGTATTTTTTAAAAATTTTTTTTGACAGGCAGAGTGGACAGTGAGAGAGAGGGACAGAGAGAAAGGTCTTCCTTTGCTGTTGGTTCACCTTCCAATGGCTGCCCTGGCCAGCGCACTGCGGCCGGCGCACAGTGCTGATCTGAAGGCAGGAGCCAGGTGCTTCTCCTGGTCTCCCATGGGGTGCAGGGCCCAAGCACTTGGGCCATCCTCCACTGCACTCCCGGGCCACAGCAGAGAGCTGGCCTGGAAGAGGGGCAACCGGGACAGATTCCGGTGCCCTGACTGACCGGGACTAGAACCTGGTGTACCGGCGCCGCAAGGCGGAGGATTAGCCTATTGAGCCGCAGCGCCGGCCAAAAGGTAAGTATTTTCATTACACAGATTGAAGAGGAGGAAAGTGAGTCCTAGGTGAAGTAGTCTGCAGAGTCAGATGTGCTTGCCTGCAGACCCGTGCCGCTGTGGAACGGACAGGAGTACCTGCAGCGCTCAGCCAGTTCCCGCCATTGGACTCTGCTGCCCGTAGCCCCTCGCCTCTGGCCGGGGAAGAAGGACTTCGGCTTTAACACCGCAGAACCTGATGAGCCACAGTTTAAGGAAGAGGGACTTCGCCACAGCTCTCGGAAGAGGCAGTCCCGGGTTTGTCAAGGGCTCCGCCATGACAGCGACGTCTCAGGCGCCTTCTGTCTTTCCGTTCCACCAATATCAGCGTCATAAATGGTGGCAGCACCCCCTGGAGCCCATCCACATCCTAGGCAGGAAAAACAGAGCCCAACTCTTCTCCTCGGCAGCCTTGCTCTCTTACTCAGAAATCTCCAAGCAAACGCATGCCTCCGTCTCGTCGGCTGGAAGCCATGCGGTCCAGCTCTCCACAATTGCAGATGGTTCTAGGATGGCTGCGGTTTTCACTTGCCACCTTGCGTTACAGAAGAGACGGGAGCAGAGGATTCCGCGTGGATCAGAACCAGGCAGTTCATTCTCAGCTCCATCTTTAAGTAAGTTCTGTTGACTCCAGACACTCACTGCACCCTCACATGCACAATTGAGAAATAAGTACAGTTGGGTCCGGTGTAGCAGGTAAAGCTGCCCTCTGCAGTGCCAGCATCCTATATGGGCGCTGGTTTGAGTCCCGGCTGCTTCACTTCCAATCCAGCTCTCTGCTATGGCCTGGGAAAGCAGTAGAAGGTGGCCCAAGTGCTTGGGCCCCTGCACCTGCATGGGAGATCCGGAACAAGCTCCTGGCTCCTGGCTTTGAATTAGCCCAGATCTGGCCATTGCAGCTATTTGAGGGGTGAACCAGTAGATGGAAGACCTCTAACTCTCTCTCTCTCTCTCTCTTTGCCTCTCCTCTCTCAGTGTAACTCTGACTTTCAAATAAATAAATAAATCTTTTTTTAAAAAATTAGGTACAATTAAATCTGAGAAAATAAAATTATACATCATTTTTCCTGTAAAATGCTTAAGAAAATAAGAATGGTTGAACATTTCTGTAACCTGAAGGGTCTATCCGTCACAACCTAAACCCAGTATCCTCCCAAATCAGAAATAGGAGAGGGAATCTGGCCGAGCTCAGGTGCAGGACAAGGATATTCACCATCCTCAGGACCAGAAGGTGTATGGGGAAGCAGCGATCAGAGCTATCAAGGTTGGTGAGCTGGAGATCGGCTAGCATTACATGTGAATTTATATTATCCTGTGATTTAAGGATGGGCCAAGTTTTACTTTAAATGGCTGGAGAGTAAATGCTTTAGACTTCATGAACACCCCTCGGTCTATCAGACATCTTTTCTTTTTCATTTTCCTACCAATCTTTTTAAGGAAAGATTTGTTTCATTTATTTGAAAGGCAGTGTGAGTGTGAGTGTGTGTGTGTGTGAGAGAGAGAGAGAGAGGGAGGGAGGGAGAGAGAGAGAGAGATCTTCCATTTGTTGGTTCAGTTCCCAAATGGCCACAACCACCTTGGCTGGGCCAGGCAGAAGCCAGGAGCCAGGAGCTTCTTCTAGGTCTCTTACATGGGTACAAGGGCCCAAGCACTTGGGTCATCTCCCACTGATTTTGCAGGCACATCAGCAGAGAGCTGGATTGGAAGTAGAGCAACAAGTGGAGAGAGCATGCCCATATCAGATGCCGGTGTCACTGGCAGTGGCTTAACCAGCTGCTTAACAATGCTAGCCCCCATTAGCAATCTTTAAAAATTTAAAAACCGTTCTCAGTTCTCCTTTATACAAAAAAACAAACCACAGCTGGATTTGGCCCACAGCATATAGTTTGCAACTCCTGCTATACCCAGAAAAAAAAAAGAATCAAATAAAAACATTATAAATTCAAATAGAATCTAATAAATTCCATTTATATATGTGGAAATCAAACAGCACTCATATCTACAAAAACAGCTCATTAGAAGATAGATAGAAAAGATACTATTTAAAATAGCAAAAATAAAATAAAATCACCAAGAATAAACTTAACAAGAAATATGCAGGATCTATAATTTAAAAATCTTC
Organism: Sylvilagus floridanus; assembly: GCA_949820135.1. NCBI lineage: Eukaryota > Metazoa > Chordata > Mammalia > Lagomorpha > Leporidae > Sylvilagus > Sylvilagus floridanus. Next base: position 30,290,716 of record OX463230.1, read on the forward strand.
ATGCCACTGAAGGACACAAGGACAGGCTCAACAATGTACCAGCTGAGTCCTTAGATTCTCAGCATCATAAATCTGCCAGAAAGACTTAATCCACAAATTTAATGTGATCCCAATAAAAATACCAAAATGGTATTTGGGGGGAACTGAATTAGCCGGCTTTAAATTTCATGTGGAAAAAATGACCAAGAATAGCCAGGAAATTTTTGGAAAAATTAGAATAACAAGGGAGGTTAAACAACCATGTATAAAAGTTTATTATAAGACCCCAATCACAAAACAATGAGAATAGACAGAGAGGTCACTAAAAGCAAGTAGAAAATCCAGAAATAGATGTAAGTATATCTGAGATTTTGTCTGGTGACTCCCCTGGATATCCATCTGCAGAAACAATGGACTTGACACCTGCTAAAGAAGTGAAAGATTGAAATAAAAACATCAAATTACTAGAAAAAGACATGAGAAGTAACTTATAACCTTATCTGAAAGAAAGTGTGACACAGAACCAAGACACATAAAAAGAGAGTGATGAATTGTAACCTCTGCAGACACTCCCCAGGGACAGATGTTGTGGTGAGCAGGTTACACTGCCCCATCCCCATCAGAGTGCTGGTACAAGTCCTGCTTCCTCCACTTCACTCCAGCTCTCTGCTAATGTGCCTAGGAAGACACTGGATGATGCCTCAAGCCCTTGGGCCCCTGCCACCCACTTGGGAGACCTGGATGAAGTTCCTGGCTTCAGACTGGCACAACCCTGGCTGTTGTGGCCATTTGGGGAGTGAACCAGCAGACGGAAGACCTCTCCCTCCTCTCTCCCACACCTCCATCACTCTGACTTTCAAATGATTTTTTAAGAATACTTTTTATAACTTTTGCTTGGCAAACAATAGTAATAATTCCTCAGGAAAGTCAAAAGATGAAGCTCATAGGATAGGCAAGTGCTACACATATTAACATACAAATTATAAAAGTGAATAAGAGAAAAATCAATCCTTTAGCAGAAAAACAGACCAAGAACAAGAATAGTTCACACACAAAAAAAAGAAATCCAAATAGCCCTTGACTATAAACAAAGATGTCACATTCATTAATTATAAGAAAGATGCAAATTAAAGCTACAATAAAGCACTGTCTTTCCAACTACAGGTTTTATTAAAGGCTAAAAAAAGAATTTGATGACTCATTATACTGGTGAAAATGAGGAAAAATAGACATAATAGGTTTGGTAAAGTTTGTATAAGATTTACTTATCTGTTTATTTAAATGAAGGGTGGAACTGCAGAGAGAAAGAGAGAGGGACAGATGAAGGGGAGACAACAGTGAGAGAAAGCAAGGGATCTTCCATCTGCTGGTTCACTCCCCAAAGGGCCATAACAGCCAGGGCTGGAACAGCCCAAAGTCCAATCTGGGTCTCCCATGTGGGCGCCAGGGACCCAAGTATTCAAGCCACCATCCTGTGGGACCCAAGTACTTCAGTCATCATCTGCTGCCTTCCCAGGCACAATTGCAGGGAGCTCGATCAAAGGTAGCTGGGACTCAAACAACCACTCCCATAAGGGTTGCCATTGTCACACGCGACAGCTTAACCCACTGCACCGCAAAGCTGACCCCGAGTTTTTTGAAAAGTTTGATAACCTACTGTGCTGATGAAAATGATTAGCAACATTCACATATGGCTATGGGACGGCAAATCAATGCAGCTTCTAGGCAGTGACACTGTCAAACCATCAACTAACAGATTCACGCACCCTTTTGAGTCAACAGTTTCATTTCTTGGCACGTATCCTGCAAATATGCTCACACAGATGAGAAATTATAGTTTACAGAGATATTCATTAAGTTTTGATACGTTTATATAGTGGAATATATAAATTCTCTGCGTCATCTATTGAAAAGCCTGCAGCAATTGTTCTGATACAGAAAAAATCGCTAAGATACACCGTCAAATGAAAAAGCAAGACATAGGACAATGCGTCTAACATTCGCTGCTTGTACAAGATACATGGGTTTGTGTGTGTGTGTGTGTGTCCACTCGTCTAGTAACTGTGGCTGCTTTGAAAGAAAAGAACCAAGTTTATGGGGAGAAGGATGAAGGGAAATGTGTTTTCCATTGAATATCTGTTTAGTTATTTCCCCAACTCTAGTTCTTTCTATTCATTATGTAAGTAAGGAAGGAAGAAAAATATGCATTTTCTTACCCTCAAAGATTACATTCTGGCGATTACCTTCCAGTCTTGTTTGTTTGTTTCTGAGTACATATTTTTTTAGTGGTGGATGTGTTAAGATTACATTGTGTGGAGCCAGTGCTGTGGTGTAGCAGGTGAAGCTGCCATCTGCAGTGCCAGCATCCCATATGGGTGCCAGTTGGAGTCCTGGCTGCTCCACTTCTGATCCAGCTCTCTGCTGTGGCCTGGGAAAGCAGTGGAAGATGGTCTAAGTCTTTGGGCCCCTGCACCCGCATGGGAGACCCGGAGGAAGCTCCTGGCTCCTGGCTTTGGATCGGTGCAGCTCCAGCAGTTGCAGTCAATTGGGGAGTGAACCAGCAGATGGAAGACCTCTCTCTCTCTCTCTCTCTCTCTCTCTCTCTCTGTGCAACTCTGACATTCAAATAAATAAATATTTTTTAAAAGTTACATTGTGCTTAGTTTGGGGTCTTGACCGTTCCCTTGAATATTATGTCATCAACATTTTCCCACCTTCCTCTTCAAAATGTCTTTTTTCCGAGATGGGTTTCTACGTTTTTACTGGTTCAGAACTGGGATTATGTTGATACTTTCATTTCATCTTATGTTCTGAAATTAGCACCTTCTTGGGAACAAATGCTTTTGCCTGTCACTCAGGTCATCAACATTGAGCATCCTCGGACTCCAGCCCATTGGAGGAAGGAGTGGGCAGTCTCTGGAACCCTCCTCAGAAGGAGTAGTAATGTGTGGTAGGGAAAGAGAAATAGAGAGGAACACACATGTCCTGGTAGAAGACACCAATTGATGGAACAGAAGGAAGACATTGGCAGTCACCCAGGAGAGTGCAAGAACCTCCCTGAACCCTACCTGGAGGAGGCAGGGACTTCAGCAGCCTTCGGGAGCCGGACCCAAGGCCCCTGAGAACTAAGTTCTTTACTGTGCCACAGTCACCTTTGCTATCCCTGACAAACCCACGAGTCCAAGAAACAGGCTCCAATGACAGCTACTGGACGCTAGGACTCCACGATGAATAGGATCAAGACTATTCTGCCATGTGCTCTTCTGGCACCAGAACTCACGAGGCGCAATTGAACAGTGGTGTGGAGAGCTCCACGTAAACGTGCACGAGGTGGTAGGAGGTTTGGAGCTGCCAGGGGCATCCAAGAGGCTGACGCTGAGCCCTACAGGACCAAACTTTCTCTGGTTCCAAGGCATGGACCGTGCAACATAGACACAGTAAGGAGTGGGGCGGGGTGACCTCCATATCTGAATATTTGATTCACGCCTTGAAAGTGACGGCTCCAAGGGTTTCCCAGAAGCAGCATTGGAGACAAATATTTATTTGAAAAGTGATCCTAGGGAACAGAGTGGAAGGAACGGGGCTGTATAACAACCACTAAAGGCGACTGATGCTGCACCCTATGGGAAGCTTCTGAGGAGCTTATGAGATACGTGCCTGCAGCTCATCTCTGGAAAGCAGAGGATGAAGCATTTACCCCAAACTCCTGTGTCTCATTCGTCACCCAGGGTGGCTCTGCAGGTTGTGCGTGTGCAAGTGATCTCCCTAGGACACCTAACCTTGGGGCAGGGAACAGGAGGCGCAGGTGGGCTGAGTGCTGCTGTCAGAGAGCACAGAGCAAGCTGGGGAAAGCTTAGGCAGATCTGCTGGCTTTGCAGAGGCCAGACTAAGAGGTGGCACTGGGTGTATTCAAAATGTCACACCAGAGGGTCCCACATACTACAGGAAGACAACAGGGACAAGGCCTTGGACGCGAAGAACGTCCATCACTCTGTGGGCCGCAGACCTAGAGGCTGGAAGAGATCTGGGTTGGGAAAAGTCTGCAGCTGACTGTGCTGACTCCAGCTTTGGCTTCGTGGAGATGACGTCCCAGACAGTCCCTGCCTCAGTGTTGCAACGCAGGGTGCCTGGCACTTCAGTGTACTTGCTGGTTCCACGCTCAATCACTGTGGAGGTTGTCACCACCCCCAGGAGAGACAGAGAAGGGGCAATCGGGGGCAGCTTTGGCTCCTCCCCAACTCTAGTGCTTTCAAGGGGGCAGGAGGTGCATTGGAAAGGTTGTAAGTCTTTCCTGGATAACTCGGGGCTTAGGATACAGTAAACCTGGAAGGAGAATCATGTTTGACTCCAAGTCTCCTGTGTTGTTTTCTTGACTAGCACTGATGAGCCTATGACACAGGCACTATTCCTGACCCCATCTCTATAGACAAGGAAACCAAGGCTTCAACACATTGCAACCAGTGCCAACGACACAGAATTGAAGCCCAGGGGGACCTGATTCCAAAGCCCAAGCCTGCACTTTCACTCCTTCCCTCCCGCCCGTGCGGCTGGCTGGACTCATTTCCTGTGGCTGATGCTTAAGAAAAGGGAAATGTACTGCTTCACACTTTGAGAGGTCAGAAGTCCAAAGTCAAGGTGTCAACAGGACCGGGTCTCTTGGAAATCTTGCCTCTCCCTAGCTTCTGGGGGTGGCCCGAAATCCTTGGCATGTGTTGGGATAGTTATGTCAATTCCATCTGTCCTCATCACAACGTGGCGTTCTCCCTGTGTGTGTCTATGTCTCCTTTAGGTCTTCTTTGAAAAGTTGCTGTCTATTAATTTGAGGGGCAAACACACACACACACGCAGACCAAGCTCCTACCCACTGGTTCATGCCCCAAATGCCCACAATGGGCTAAAGCCAAAGGAGAGCTGGAAATTCAATCCAGATTGCCTACATGGGAGGCAAGAACTCATGGCAAAAACTGCCTTCCCCTCTGTTTCTCTCGTTGCAAGGATACCAGGCACATGGAATTTAGGTCCACCCTACTCTAGTGTGGCCTCCTTTTTCCATATTACCTTTGCAACACCTCTAACTTCCAAACAAGTTCACATCCCAAAGTCCTGGAGGTTAGGACTTCAACATAACTTTTGGGAGGCACAATGCAACTCATAAGGCTGCCTTAGTATGCATTTGACGAACGAACTAACAGAAGAATGAAAAAATGACCTGGAATGAAGGAGTGTAACTGGCGATGGGTGGTGTATATAATCCTCCCCTCTGGTAGAAAGCTTCCATCTGACATGCTTTTATGTCAATCATTTTCATTCATTCTCAGTGGGATTGCTGAAAAGTGACTCATTTCCGCTCTCCTTCAGTGGAATGACTCAGCCTCTGCTTTCTCCTGGGTCCCACATTTTGATCCGCGCCCAAGATCATGCATCTCGTCTCATTCAGTGTCCACTGCAGCCCTGTGCAGTTTGAAATAGTGCTGTCCCGGTTCCATGGATGGGGAAGCTGAGAAGCCGGGAAAGAGTCTGTGGGAAGCCTTGTTGGTAACCGGAGAAACCAGCTCCGAGGCCCGGAACTGTGGCTCCCACTGGCATTTTTTCTCTTTATCAAATATCGTCAGGGAAGGCATTTGTCCCAGCGGGTAGGACGCCAGGTAAGATGTCCATCTCCACGTCAGAGTACTGGGGTGCAACACTCGGCTCCAGTTCCTGACTCCAGCTTCCTGCTGATGCAGACCCTGGGGGGCAGCAGTGACAAGGGTTGGGTCCCTGATGCCCACAAATGCGTGTCCAGTTCTGGCTCTGGCTCCTGGTCCTGGCCCCCACCCAGCCTTGGGCTCTGTAAGCGTCTGGGGAGTGAACCACAGATAGGAGCTCGCCACTTTCCCCCTACCTCTACCTGCCTAGCTCTCTTTCTCTCCCTACCTCTCAAATTTAAAAAAAAAAATCTACATTTTCATTATGTTTATAGTATATGAACATGTCTTCACTGTGATCCTTTTTCCCAAATCATACAGAATTACATAAACAAGAATGTTGCAAAGTCACTTCACTATCCCCAAACCCACACTCAGCACCCCCACCCCCATGCCTTCTCTGCAGAGTTCACCCTACCTGCAGCCTTGATCTCTCGTCTGGCTTTTGATGTTCTCTACTTGTTCTGTCAAATGCGTCTATTTATGCCTATTTTTAGAACTTGTTTTTTATTTGCATAACGAGGATGGCGCTCTTCTGATAGTTCTGGGACTGACATTTTCCACTTAACAACACCCTGGAGATTTTTTTTCCCCACGTCAGCAAAGTTTGTGCTCAGTCTGAGTGTAGTAGTGTGCCAGAGGAGCCAGGCTCAGTCGTCACAGTCCGCCGTCCACCCTGATGGCTCAGCGTCCACGCTCCACACCAAGTGGCGATTTTGAATATCACCGATAGGTCAATACACACAGGTGTGCCTCGTTTGTTGGAGCTGCCGGGTTGTGTTCTGTGGGGCTGCCACTGGATGCAATCACCCCAATTAGTGCACATGTAGCTTCCCAGGGTCTCACCCGAGGCAGCCCCCAGCATCCTGTGCCAGCCTGTCTGTGAGCCTGGGTGAGAATGTAAAGTACAGTCGTGGCCTCGTAGCCATGGTCTCCCTTTCTGTGATTCGGATGTGGGGGACCAGGCAGGGAGTTTGATAAGGGTAGAGGAACTGGAATTGCTGCCAGCCCTGCAGTGTAACTCCATCCCCTCACCTGTCACTCTCACGCACCCACCTGCCCAGGATGCACCTGTGTCTCCTTCAGGACCGGGAGGGAGGAGACATCATCATGGCTGTAAGGGCACCACAAAACACACCCAACACCGGAGTTAAGGGAAAGGTTTAGTGTTGGGTGGCCAAAACTTGATGGGCTGGAGGGAGGGGGCAAAGAGGAGAGAAAGAGGGGGGTTGAAAGAGAGAGAGGGATCAAGAGAGAGAGGGTGAAGAAGAGAGAGAGAGAGAGAGAGAGAGAGAGAGATCTGGAGAGAATGCACGGGTGCAGGAGGCAGGTCCTGTTATACATTTGCAGGGCAGGGAAGTAGGAGCATCAAATCCCGTTAGGGTGGGGGTGGAGCTGACACTTGTGGTTGGGCCACGCGGTCACCTGGCTTCTAGCAATGGCGCTGGGAGCTAGAGCCAAGGATGGTGTCTGGGGTGTAGATCGAGCCATAAAAAATACCGCGCCATTTTACCAACAGCGGCCACATGGAAGTTAGGCTTCTCATAGAGGTGCCATAAGATCCCAGAAAGCTTCAGGCACACTAAGCTCCAGCTAGGCTCCTAAAAGAGACGGTAGTATGGGAGGGGACCTCATTTTGCTTAGGACCATGCTTGGGGAACCTTCTAGGGCCCCCTCCTCTCCTTCTCCTCCTCCCAGCCAGTCATGACGGGGGTCTCTCCATGGGGGTGGTCCACACTCACGCATGAAGGTATATTCGCTCTCTCCCTCTCTTACGTAGCTCCTGCTCTCACTTGTGCGGTACACGGATGCTTCTGCTTTGAATTCTTCCTCCACAGGGCAACGTCAAGATACACAGGCCCATAAGGATTCCATTACCGGCTTACAACCACAATCCAAAACTGACAATATTGTTTTCTCTCTTTCAAGAAAGAGAGAGACCACATTCACATGACTTGCAGTGTGGTATGTGGTTACGGTGGTTCTATTTTATTATAGATTATTGTCACTGATCTCCTGTTGGGCTTAACTGATAAATTAACCTTTGTCGGTCAGCGCCCCAGGTCACTAGGCTGATCCTCCACCTGCAGCGCCGGCACCCCGGGTTCTAGTCCCAGTCGGGGCGCTGGATTCTGTCCTGGTTGCTCCTCTTCCAGTCCAGCTCTCTGCTGTGGCCCGGGAAGGCAGTGGAGAACGGCCCGAGTGCTTGGGCCCTGCACCCGCATGGGAAACCAGGAAGAAGCACCTGGCTCCTGGCTTCGGATCGATGCAGCACGCCGGCCGTAGTGGCCATTTGGGGGATGAACCAATGGAAGGAAGACCTTTCTCTCTGTCTCTCTCTCTCACTGTCTAACTCTGCCACTCTGCCTATCAAAAAAAAAAAAAAATTAACCTTTGTTGGAGATGTGAAAACATAGGGAAAAACAGCATCTTCATATGTAGGGCTCGGTGCTATCATGGGTTCCAGATACCCATTAGGGGAACCCCCATTCTCTCATCACAGTCCCCTGTTCTGTGATTCGTTCCAGCCCAAGACTAGGAGACCTGGAAGGACTCAGCTCTCTGGGCCACTGAGTCACCACAGGTGTGCTCATGAGCAGGTTAAGCTGCCGCCTGCAGTGTCCACATTCCATATGGGCTCCAGTTCAAGTCCCGGCTGCTCCTCTTCCAATCCAGCTCTCTGCTATGGCCTGGGAAAGCAGCGGAAGACAGCCCAAGTCCTTGAACCCCTGAACCTAAGTGGGAGAACCGGAAGAAGCTCCTGGCTCTTGGCTTCGGATCAGCTCAGCTCTGGCCGTTGCAGCCAGTTGGGGAGTGAACCAACGGAAGGAAGACCTTTCTTTCTGTCTCTCCCTCTCACTGTCTGTAACTACCTCTCAAATAAATAAATAAAATCTTAAAAAAAAAAAAAAAAAAAGACCTCCATAGATAAATCAAGTACACACTGAAAGTAGATGACCAGGCAGCCCTGAGACTTTCCTAAAAATTTGAAGCCTGAAAAGAAACAGGCACTGAGAGACAGAGAGAGAGAGAGAGGGAGAGAGCGAGCGAGCTCCCACTGGCTGATTCACTCCCCAAACGTCAGGGGAAAGGAAATAGGGAGACAGGAAGTAGAGAAACTATCACATCCCAAGGCCACTGTGTCCAGCCACCGAAGTGCCCCCCACCCCGCCAGTCTTTCCCCAGGGATTGCGTCCCCTCCTGTGAGTGGCCTTCAAATTCATGCCTGCAACCCAGGCCTGACTCTGAAGCAGTGATGGGCTCCCAGCCTCTGTGCAGACACGAAGCACACAAGGTAGTCAGATGCCTGACTACCCGGATGTCAGCCAGGTGAGCTGCTGCACCAGCTCTACCCATGGTTGCACCAGTGCAATGGCAGGAACCCACAGCATTGAGCCCTCGGACCTCGGCGCCACGTTTCTGTAGGTGTCAAGCTGCTCTCAAAAATAAAATCCATCAACAGGCTAATTCTCCGCCTTGTGGCGCCGGCACAACGGGTTCTAGTCCCGGTCGGGGCACCGGATTCTGTCCCGGTTGCCCCTCTTCCAGGCCAGCTCTCTGCTGTGGCCAGGGAGTGCAGTGGAGGATGGCCCAAGTGCTTGGGCCCTGCACCCCATGGGAGACCAGGAGAAGCACCTGGCTCCTGCTTTTGGATCAGTGCAGTGTGCCAGGTGCAGCGCGCCGGCTGCAACAGCCATTGGAGGGTGAACCAACAGCAAAGGAAGACCTTTCTCTCTGTCTCTCTCTCTCTCTCACTGTCCACTCTGCCTGTCAAAAAAAATAAAATAAAATAAAATCCATCAATTAAAAGAAGACGGGGGGGGGGTGGAGAAGACACAGTCGTCCCAAGTCCTCCATTCCTCTCTCCCTTCGTCCTTCACAGAATAGTTCAGCCTTCAAGATCTTTTGATTGAGAAATTTACAGAATGGCCAAGGCCCTGTAAATGCCTTAAAGTTGCTTTTTTCTTTATGATTGATTTTATTTGAAAGGCAGAGAGAGAGAGAGAGAGAGAGAGAGAGAGATCTTCTATCCACTGGTTCATTCCCACATGCCTGCAACAGCTGGGGTTGGGGCTGGAGCTGGGCGGGGCGGAAGCCAGGTGCCTGGAACACCATCCGGGTTTCCTGTGTGGGTGGCAGGGGCTCGGAGCACCTGGGCCATCTTCTGCTGCTTTCCCAGGCGCGTTAGAGGGAGCTGGATGGGAAGCCTGGACTGCAGTATGGGATGCTGGAAATCATTTTTAAACAAGCAAATAAGTAAATAAATACTTGTGGCTCCAGCCCAGCCACACCCTGAGGAGTGTTCTGTCCCTTTCTGCTGAACCGGCCAGCAACGTTTGCTGTGCTGTTGGCGCTGCAGGCCTCTCCTCGGCGGCTCTACCACTGGGCCGAGGCCATCCAAGGGTTAAGGACCTCAGGGCAGCAGCCCAGATCCCCTCTCACTACCTCCCGCCCCCCCCCCCCACTCCACATTTCCGGGCCCAGGACTTCTTTTTCAAGTGAGGTTAATCTGATTAGAATTGAGGTGCTAATAACTGAAATGAATGCCACGAAACAGTCCCAGATAAAATCTGCATTTAAACCTGGGCTCCCAAAAGGCCAGAGGCTGGAATGACAAGCATCCGGGTAGGGCTCCAGGCGTGAGGCTGGGGGAGGGGTCTGGCCTCTGCCGGCTCCGTAATCATCGCTTCCATTAGCCCACCCATTCAGAGCTTGTCATGCAATTTAATAATTACTTTCTGTGAGTTTCAAAGTGTCAGCTACAGCACCCAGCACTTTAGATACATTATCGTATTCTATTTTCATAGCAACCCAATCAAACACTATTTTTCTCCGTTTTGCAGAAGGTTCTTGGGCGTGGGTGAGCTAGGAAACTTGCCAGTGTGTGACCCGAGTGAAATCCAAACCCAGTTTGAATCCTGCTTTTATCTTGTCCCTTCCTAATCTGCTGCTCCCTACTAGCCGAGGTTATACGTGGTCGAGTTGCTATCACTCTCGGGTGACAGCGAGAGATGGGACCCGGGCATGTGCATGGCCCTCCCTCTGCACATCCTGACCTCTTCCTCCCCTTGGCGATCCCCGGCTTTTTTGTCTTTTCCCCCTCCTGGCCCCTGCACAGCTGAAATCTTCCACCAGTCCTGGCCCGACTCTGCCTCTAGTCAGAACTCACACAGGCAGCTTGGGTCTGCGAGGGTCCTTAGACGGAGCTGTGGCTGGTTGCAGCCCACAAGCTCACTTTCCATTTCCTGTGCACTCACTGAGTGCCTGGAACACACTGAGCTTGGGCTACCAAGTATGACTAAGGTGAGGTCTCTGCCCTCAGAAAGCCCCCAGTCCCGTGGGACGTAAAGACAGAAGAGTGGGCACAAGGGAGGAATTGGGGCTGGTGGCTGGCGGCTGGCGGACAGCCTGCTTTGAGAAAATCCCACATTCACATGCATGGAGTGTATTTCGATCCCAGACAGGCAGCCAGGATAAAGCAGTGTACCCGAACAACTCCCACCCATCCCTCCCTGGGTGTGCTCCTGTATTTCACAAATGCGTATTGGCTGTTCAAGCCCTGGGGAGTACAGACGGAGGACACCCTGCCTTCCAGGAGCCTTCCTGCCAGCCAGGCTGCCAGACGATGCATTGGTTGGTTACTTGCCTGCTTGGTTGCTTGGTTGGTTGAGAAGCTGAGAGAGAGACAAAGGCAGAGATCTCCCATCTGCTGCTTCACTCCCCAAATGCCTGCAGCACCCAGGGCTAGGCCAGGCCAAAGCCAGGAGCCAGGAACTCAGGTCTTCCCTGGTGGTGGTGGGGACCCAACGCCTTGAACCATCACCTGCTGCCTCCCAGAGTGGGCATCAGGAGGAAGCTGGAGTCAGCAGCCAGAGCTGAGTACTAAGCTCAGATATTCCCATATGGGACACAGGTTTTTTTTTTTTTTTTTTTGCAGGCAGAGTGAACAGTGAGAGATAGAGAGAGAGAGAGAGAGAGAGAGAGAGAGAGAGAGAGGTCTTCTTTGCCGTTGGTTCACCCTCCAATGGCCGCCACAGCCAGTGCTCTGCGGCCGGCGCACCGCGATGATCCGAAGGCAGGAGTCAGGTGCTTTTCCTGGTCTCCCATGGGGTGCAGGGCCCAAGCACTTGGGCCATCCTCCACTGCACTCCCTGGCCATAGCAGAGAGCTGGACTGGAAGAGGGGCAACGGGACAGAATCCGGCACTCCAACCGGGACTAGAACCCGGTGTGATGGTGCCGCAAGGAAGAGGATTAGCCTAGTGAGCCGCGGCGCCGGCCTTAATTGGCATTTTAACCACTAGGTTCAATACCTGCTCCCCTACGAAGTCTTTTGAATTTTCAGTTTCCTAACTTGAACACTGAGGATAGTGTTATCTTCTTAAAAGTTGTTGTGAAGTTTGAAAATAGATAGTGTTTGTGAAGTACTCAGGACAATGTCCAACATCTGATGAGCACTCGGCAAGGTGTAGCTACTACAGTTAATTCTTCTTTGTTAAGATTTTATTTATTTATTTGAGAGGTAGAGTTACAGAGAGAGAGGGAGAGACAGAGGGAGAGGTCTTCTGTCTGCTGGGTCTCCCCCCAAATGTCAGCAATGGCTGGAGCTGGGCTGATCCAAAGCCAGGAATGAGGAGGGTACAGGGGCCCAAGCACTTGGGCCATCTTCTACTGTTTTTCCAGGCCATAAGCAGAGGAGCAGCTGGGACTCGAACCAGCACCCATATGGGATGCCCGGTGCTGCAGACAGAGGCTTAAGCTACTACACCACAGCGCCAGCCTCTATGATTAATTCTTACCACCAACAAATGAGATGGCCCAAAAATGTACTCTTATTTTAATCTTATTAATAAGGCTCATTGTATTTGTATTTTGAAAGCTTTATTTTTTAACGTATTTCTATACATATTATCTTATTCAACTCTCAAAGCAAATCTGAGACTGGAGTATTTTCTGGGGACGTCTTCCCGGGAACAGTATTATCCACTTTTCCCATAAGGAAATTGGAAACAAGTGATGTGTTACTCATGCCCCCGATGCTTCCTGTGCTCCTAGGACAATGCCCAAAGTCCCTGTCAGGACCACCAGCGGCTGCAGGACGCCAAGGCCATCCCGTATCACTCCGCAGGCAGATTCCGTGCCCCGCCTCCCCTGGTCCTCCACTTCCTGCCACAGGCGCTGCTGCTTCTCCCTGCGGGGCTCTGACCACCCTAGTCCTCCTCTGAGCACCCCTGCCCTAACCTCACCCAGTTACCTCCCACAGGGCCTCAGTGCCTGCCAGCCTCCCCTCATACCCGCCCATCTGGGTCAGATTCACGTGTAAACACTCTTATCTATTGGAAGCTCACTTTCATCTGTGAGCAACAAAGATCCCTTTCGGAGTAATGGGCTCCAAGATGGGGCAGGGGCCCCAGAGGCAGGCAGTGAGCGAGTGCTCGCAGCCCCGTCAGGTACCTTGGCGCAGAGGCCTCTTCCTGACGCCACCAAGGCCTTCGCGGGGCTCTGGCCATTGCAAAACACCCACTCTCTATTATAGAGTATAACCAGAAATCCTACTCCAGGAACTTTACTTGTTGGCTCCAAAATAGTCAAACAGTCACCCCAGAGGAGTAACTGGGCCTGTTACTCCCCCTAACCAGTTAGGGATGCAGTGAGCAGAGAAGAGGGGAAACTGGATCTGAAGGGTGCCACAGCCAACCTCTTCCATAGCGCTCCCACTGTCTTTCCTTCCTGACACTGCCGGCGGCTGGAGTCAGCCACTGCACCTGTAGCAGGTGCATCACAGATATTTGTGGACTGAATGAATGAATGAGCAAACACTCAGTTATATGGAGGCATTTTCTTTTTAAAGATTTATTTATTTATTTGAGAGGCAGAATTACTGATAGAGATGAGGGGGTGTCTTCCAACCACCGGTTCACTCCCCCAAATGGCCACAACGACTAGAACTGGGCTGATCTGAAGCCAGGAGCTTCCTTAAGTGGGTGTAGGGGCCCAAGCATTTGGGTCATCTTCTACTGCTTTCCCAGACCATAGCGGAGAACTGGATCGAAGTGGAGCAGCCGGGTCTCTTCGATGGGACACTGGCGCCACACAGGTGGAGGCTTAACCTACTATGCCCCAGCACTAGCCCCTAGGGAGGCATTTTCTCCCTCTAGATATCTCTGTCTTAAGCTGTGTCCAGTGACTTGGTAGGGGTGAAGGTATGGTAACAACTGAATATCTACACATTCGGAGATCTGTAGACAAGATGTAAGTCGTGGCTCCCCTGGAAACAGCCTGTAAAGACAGGACATTGGATTGCTCCAGGCCACAATGTCCAAACTGGGGAATGACTCTCCCCGGCCAGTTCTGGAATGTTCCTTGGTTGTTGACCCACTGTCCGGTACCGAGCCTAAGAAGTGAGAGCCCAGGAATTCTCGATTCTGCAAGTGAAGTCAGTTACATCACTGAAACCCAAGTCATGAACTTGGGAGTGACAGGTGCATTCCCCTGAGTGCTGTGTGTTCTCCAGAAGCCTCTGCCTCAGTGGCATCTATGGTGATACAATGCCCATCGGTGAGGCTGAGCACTGTGTGTTCATGACTGTCAACCGCTGGAAACATCAGTCTCCAGGGAGCTCAGCAAGGACCTTGCCACATCCCTAGAGGACGTACCTGGGCTGGGAGGCACAGGGAGCTGAGCTGCTTCCCTCAGGGCACTCAGTAAACTGAGGCAGACTGAGGCCTGCAGCCCAGGAGCCCACCCTTCAGACTCAACCATTGGAGCCTTCTGAGAGCCAGCATGCAGAATCCACAGCCAGCAGGGATCCCTTTTGTTGCTGAGGCTTTTTAAACAGCAACAGGGGCTGGCGCTGTGGCACTGTGGGTTAAAGCCCTGGCCTGAAGCGCCAGCATCCCATATGGGTGCCGGTTCTAGTCCCGGCTGCTCTTCTTCCAACCCAGCTCTCTGCTGTGGTCTGGGAAAGCAGCAGAAGATGGCTCAGGTCCTTGGGCCCCTGCACCCGCCTGGGAGACCTGGAAGAAGCTCCTGGCCTCTGGCTCCTGGCTCCTGGCTTCAGATTGGCGCAGCTCCGACTGTTGTGGTCATCTAGGGAGTGAACCAGCAGATGGAAGACCTCTCTCTCTGTCTCTCTCTCTCTCTCTGTAACTCTGTCAAATAAATAAAATAAATCTTAAAAAAAAAAAAGACCTTTGTCTAAACAACAACAACAATGAACTACAAGATTCAGGCAGGAGTGTGGCACAGTCCCTGCCTGTGTGCCCGCTTCAAGGCCTGGCTGCCCCATGCTTCCGATTCAGCTTCCTGCTAACGCGTGTGGGAGGCAGTGAGTGATGTCTGAGCAGCTGGGCCTCTGCCACCCACATGGGGGATCAGGGTGGAGTTCCTAGCTCCTGGCTTTGGCTTGGCCTAACCCTGGCTGTTGTGTTATTATGGGCATTTGGGAAGTGAACCGCAGATGTAAGATGTATCTCTCCCTCTCTCCCTCTGTCATTCTTTCAAATAAATAAATCTAAAAAGAAAAACAACAACAACAACAAAGCTAGAATGCAAAAATGTCCGTTGCGGGCAGATCCCCTTGCAAATCTCAATTCCATTCTCATAAATTCTCTAGTGACAGATCAGACCCAATACTTGGACCTCCGATATCCAACCCCAAATATAGCTCTATCTGTGGCTCTGCTTGTCAGTAGCCACTGGATTGCATGCCTCAAACAAATGACCCCCACATGGCGGTGGGGACCTGAAGTTTGTCCAGAGAGAAAAACTGGTTGTGTCCTCTACCATGAGGTGAGATGTGGCGGGGACCCCTGTGCTTTGAATCAAAGAATGACTGTTTAGCCTACATCTGAGTTAGTATTTGCATCTGAAAGTCTAAGTTCAAGGTCCCAACATCACTTCCAGGAAGCTTACTGTTGTTCAGTAAATGTGTTTTACCCCGTCAATATTTGTTGATTGGCTGCCTAAATGAATCAGTTAGAAACTCATTTGTGATAACCTGTTGAGGAACGAGTTGCAAGCAACCTCAATCAAGACTGCTGTAATTACCATTTATTTATTACCATTTATTTAGCAGGTATTATGTTCCAGGCACATTAAACACATCATTGTTAATCCCCACAACAAACATACAAAGAAAGTATTTAAAGAGGACATGATTTGCTCAAAGGCACATAGCTTTTTAAGAAAAAGATCTGTTCTTCCATTATCTTCTACCAAAAATTAGTTGAGAGCACAGAGAGAGAGACAGAGATAGAGAAAGCAAACTCCCATCTGCTGGTTTACCCCTCAAATGTCTACAAAACCCTGGGCTGGGCCTGAGGCTAAGGGGGCAACTCACCTGCTGCTTCCCAGGGTGTGCGTTGGAAGAAGGAAACTGGAATGGGGAGCCAGAACCAGGAATTAAACCCAGGGACTCCAGGTTCGGACATGGACATCTTGACCGTGAGACCAAACACCTGCTCCCAAGCCGCCTTCTGCCTTTGCAGGACACACTGGTCCATGCAATCCCAGACCAGCCCTGCCCTCTCTACTGTGGGAGTCAAATGAAATCAACATCTTGATCATCAGCACAGCTTTTTCCATTTTCTGGCCCAGTAGGCAAGCAACTGCTTGCAAGAATGGAAAGCACTTAGGGCTGAGGCCGGCAGGTGAGGAGGAGGGCGGATCCTCCCTTCTGTAAGTTGATAGGAGGCGAGCAATGAACACTCGGTGTGTTTTCCCCAGAAAGATGTCCTTAGAGTGACAGAACTGCTCAGAAGACACAGGCCGAGATAAAAGGGATTTCTCAGCCCCCTTACGAACCAGGCTCTCCCAGCGCTCCGTGACACCGGGATCAGAGGCCGGGCTTTCTTGTGACACTGTTTAGACAGTGCCTCACCTCTCTGGTAAAAGGAGTCCCGGGGTTGTATCTCCTGTGAGGCCTCTCCCATGGCCCTTGAATTACTGGAGCAGGACACAGATGGTGCCAACGTGGAACCAGGAATGCACAGAAGAGGAGGAGAAGGCAAAATCCCCTGGGAACGCAGCCCATGGCTATCCATCAACCTCTGTCCTTTCTGACTCGGGCTTGTTTACAAAACCCCTCACCCTAGTGTGCCCTGGGCTGCCTCAAACAGCCCTGGCTCCTTCCTTTAGACAGAGGCGTTGCTTTTGTTGGAGCAAAACCCAAAAACCATAACTTAGCCCTGGGCAGGAGACTCCCAAAAGCCACCTGGGGGTCACAAGACTGTTTCCCATGTGACTCCAACGCCCACGAAACAGGGATGCCCTCTGCGAACGCCCTCCAAGACCTTTTCTCACTTGCCCTCTCCCTTCCAGAGCTCAAATGGTCTAAATGCGTTCTCTTCTATAGATAACCCCGGGGGCCACAGGATGCGAGTGCGAGGACACCTCCCAGGGTGACTGCCACCCACTCAAAACCCAAGAGGGTGCAGGACTGAGGGAGGCAGGCAACCCAGTGACCCAGTAGGGAAAATGCACTTCCCAGGCTCATTCAGGAGGGCAGGTGTGGGGAGCTGCACCCAGTGGTATCCAAGACGGAGAGATGCGTATGGCAGCAGGGATGCCCCCTCCCATGCATTCTACCTGCTCACACCAACATGCCAGGGTACAAGTCAACAACTGGTCAACCCTAAGGCACCATATCTCCTGGTCTGAAGTTACTAAGAAGTCTGCCTACAGCCCAGCCTTATTCTATTCCGCATCCTTATCCGCCTCTCACATAGGCTGTGCTCTGGAAGCATGAGCTTTGCAGGACAGCCCTGAAGACAGGAGCTGAAGATAGACGCATGCCCTACTCCCAACAGAAACCAAACACTGTCCAGAGACTGGGACGCCTCTGTCCCCAGTCAGGGGACACAAAAACTTCTCTATTGAGCAGGGTTCTAAGTCAATGTGTAGGAAATCAGATTACTTGGCATACTGCGGTATAAAGCCCTCTGTGGGGCTGGTGCTGGGGCATAGTGGGTAGAGCCGCTGCCTGAAGTGCTGGCATCCCATATGGGCACCAGTTCAAGTCCTGGCTGTTCCACTTCTGATCCAGCTCTCTGCTGTAGCCTGGGAAAGCAGTGGAAGATGGCTCAACTCCTTGGGCTTCTACACCTACACGGGAGGCCCAGAAGAAGCTCCTGGCTCCTGGCTTCTGCCTAGCCCAACCCTGACTGTTGCAACCATTTGAAAAGTGAGCCAGAGGATGGAAGATATTTCTCCCTCTCCCTCTCTCCCTCTCTCTCTGTAACTCCGCCTTTCAGAATAATAAAATATGTCTTTAAAAAATAAAATTAAAAAAAATCTCTTTCTACAGCGCGAGCCCACATATCGCCTTCCAGCATTTCTTGGGTAGCTGTGGACATGGATGATGGGACTTCCCGGTGAGAGCAGTGTGGGGCCCTCCCCTGGGTGCCAGCCGAGCTCCTGCGGTGGGTGGGGGAGCCAGTCCGGCTCCAGGTCCAGCCAAGCATCTCATGGATTTCCTCGCTGCAGAAAGCTGAGCAGGCAGAACCCAAAAAGCATGTTGCCCCCAGCGTGTTCTCCTTTGATTTTCATAGCTTTCTGGATTTCAAGGATAATGTCATTCACGGGTGTCTGATTCGCTGGACAGAGCCCTGCGGAGCCTGGCCAGGGAGAACTATTTGAGGATCTGGACTGGCCGGAAGCTGAGGAGGCGCAACCCAAATGCATAGCACGAGGGAGAGTCCAGACACTGTGCAGAAGTGTGTTCAACGCCCCACGTCATCCGTTGCTCCTCGCTCCCCCATTTCATCAGTGAGCCCGCCAAGGTCCCAACAGGGACAGCCACCTGCCTCATGGCCCATAAGGGAAAGCCCTGAGCCCCAGGCCTGCCTTTTCCCCCAGTGCTGCCCCACGCCCCAGAGGAGCAGGCTGCCAGGGGTTTACACCTGGCTGGGTTCCCCACACTGGCAGGCATCCAGAAAAGGGTCCTCTTGCCGCTCCCCCGCCAACCTGTTTCCGTTTATACTCTGCTGTTGGCATTGAATGCCGGCCATGTCCTGAACGCCTGACCTGGGTGGCCCGGGGATTTGGGGGGGCAGTTGGAGGGGACACCGTGTCCAAACCCGCCACGAGTACTCATGGCAGCTTCTGAAACCTGCTTCCCTGTGGCCCTGCCCTGCCAGGCTTCAGGTCCCTCCGTTTCTGTACTCTTTTTTTTTTTTTTTTTGACAGGCAGAGTGGACAGTGAGAGAGAGAGACAGAGAGAAAGGTCTTCCTTTGCCGTTGGTTCACCCTCCAATGGTCGCCACGGCCGGCGCGCTGCGGCCAGCGCACCACACTGATCCGAAGGCAGGAGCCAGGTGCTTCTCCTGGTCTCCCATGGGGTGCAGGGCCCAAGCACCTGGGCCATCCTCCACTGCACTCCCGGGCCACAGCAGAGAGCTGGCCTTGAAGAGGGGCAACCGGGACAGAATCCGGCACCCCGACCGGGACTAGAACCCAGGGTGCCGGCACCACAGGCAGAGGATTAGCCTGTTGAGCCGCGGCGCCAGCCCCGTTTCTGTACTCTTATAATACGTGGGGCTAGGAGTACCCCGACACCTTGGTGCCAGAGACCACGAATCTGAAGGCAGAACAAGAAGACAGGGTCACGGGGACGGCCAGGGCTCCCCGGCACGTCACTCAGTGCAGCAGTCAGATGGGAGCTGACAGAAACCCTTCCCCAGGGAAAACACCCCCTCACGTGGGGTAGGAAGCATCTCCCTAAGAGGACATCCTCGCATCTTCAGGGCTTGCCTGCCAGGACAGTAAACTGACACAGGTGGAGGAGGCGTGCTTGGGCGAGATCACACCTGCCCCGCCTCCCTGCACAGCGGCCCGCACTGACGGCGTTTGTCAGCTGTCCCGTGCTAAGGACAAGGGCAGGACTTCTGTTGTGCACGGGAGCTGTGGCCCTTTTTTGAGGCTTAAGGCAGTGGATAAAGGCAGCACTGCTGTACACAGACGGGAGTGAACGGCCCAGCTGAGACCAACAGGCTGGGAGCTACAGGCTCAGGGAAAATCTCTCAGACAATCCACCAGTGTCCAGAGCTGTGAGATTGCGCCAATTATCATCACCTCCCTCATCATCCGGCACTCTTTATACACGCATGTCTCGAATTTCCTCCACCCATTTGCCTGACACCTAATGGGTGACAGTTTGGGGAAGTGCTGTCCCATTCTACAGATGAGCAAGTGGAGGCTCAGAATCGGGTCGTGTGAATTGCGTAAGCAAATGGTACATCCGCCTCTTCTCCGTCCAGACAGAGGTCAGTGCTCTTTCTGTGATAGCTTTGTCCACCCTGGTGTTGCTGTCTTTGTTCATTCATTCGATAGAAATGGACGAAGCACCTCCCAAACAAAGGAAACGGAGCACTGGAGCACCATTCTCTCCACGCTCGTTGTGAGCTGGGGACGTGGTCCGTGAAACGCGAAATCTTGTCATTCTCCAGCTCAGAAAACACTTCTTCATGTCGCTTCGCGTCCCTGACACTTCTCACCATGGCAGGCAAGGTCATAATGACGCAGCCCATCTCTGACCTCAGCTCCTGCCTCTCCCCACCTCTCTGTCCGTGTTCTAAGGTCACCAACTACGCTTCCCTGTGTCTCAGAGCCTGGGGAGGGGGGAGGCTGCCATTATCTCATACATACACCTCTGGTCCCCTCTCACAATTCAGGTCTGAGCCCAAACATCACATCCTCCTAAAGGACTTTCCTGCCTACCTCGACACACACTGGCACTCTCATTCACAGCATCTTTGATATTCTTGATGACACTTGTCACTGCCTACAAAGTTCTCCCTTTTTTACTTCTATTTGTCCTCCATCCACAGCCTCAAGAATGCAAACTCCAGGACAGCAGAAGCCTTGTCTCTCTTGTTCACCGAACTTGGCTCTTGTTCTATGTTTAACACGTAGCAAGCACCAGTAAGTACTTATCGAATAAAATGATTAGTTATGGATCTGAGCATTTACCAGTCTGCATTCGGTTGCACCATGTATGCTGTGCAGTAATGGCTATGAGCTGTAGGGAAAAAATTAAAACGGGAGCCAGTGTTTAGCCCAGCGTTTAGGATGGCCACACGCCACACCAGAGTCCCCAGACTCGGTTCCCCAGCTCTGGCTCCCGACTCTAGCTTCCCACCAACACAGACCCTGTGAGGCAGCAGGGAAGCCTCCCCTATGGGAGACTTGGATTGAGTGTCTGGCTCCCAGCTTCACCTAACCCAAACCCAGCTGTTGTGGGCACTTGGGGAGTGGATCGGCAGATGGGAGCTCACTTTCTTTCTCTGCATGTCTGTCTCTCAAATAGATCAATACAATCTCAAGAATGAAAAATGAACGCCTTCTTCGGTGATATCCAGTTGCCTCCGTAGACAAAGTCTCACAGCACCACAAGCCTTTCCTCCTTTGTCTTGTTCGTCTGTGTGTTCACGTGGGCATGGATTTAGGGCAGCAGAGAGTGAGGAGCACTGACAGGTGCCAGAGGAGGCTGGCAGCCCAGCCCAAGCCCAGACCTCTAGCCCTGGACTTGGAACTTAACCCATGAGAAGCTGGGCTGGCTTGCTTTCACTCAAGGGTCTCCCTTCTCATCAGCTCATCCCCTCACGGTTGCCCTCTGCCCTCAAGGAGTTTTTTGTTCTCTCTTTCTTATTGTCCCTCCTTTCCTCATCTCACCAGCTCTTAGAAAAAGAAGCCCCAGACGGTGCTGTGGCGCAGCAGGTTAAAGCCCTGGCCTGCAGCACCAGCATCCCATAGGGGTGCCAGTTCGAGTCCCGGCTGCTCCACTTCTGATCCAGCTCCCTGCTGATGTGCCTGGGAAAGCAGTATAAGATGGGCCAAGTGCTTGGGCCCCTGCACCTACGTGGGAGAGCCAGAAGTAGCTCCTGGCTCCTGGCTTTGGATCGGCCCAGCCATTGGGGAGTGAACCAGAGGATGAAAGACCTCTCTCTCTCAGTGTCTCTCCCTCTCTCTGTTACTCTGTCTTTCAAATAAAAATAAAAAATAAATTTAATAAAAAATTTAAAAAGAAGCCCGAGGAAGACAAATATCACATTTTTCTGTTATTTGTGGAAATTAATATATAGAATATACAGGATGAGTATAAAAATTGTGTGGCTGCCACGTCATTTAGTGTTGGGTGATGGACGTTGCTTCACTGAATTACTCCATGGAAATGACAATAACTTCTTTCTTCACTTTACCATCATTGTTGTGAGTCCCTCACTCTGTGATATTATTGAGATCTCTGCTCCCAAGAAAAAATAGCATATTTATGTGTGTGTGTTTAATGATCACATTTGAGGTGAATGTAGCAAAATGCTTAAAAAAATTGTAAAATAATGGAAAAAATTTTTAAAGACGCAAAGCAGTGGGAAAAGGCAGGTGCAGGATTCCTGTGTCGATGAGCTTGAATTTGCTTCTTCACGTGTGGCAGTGACGACAGCTTATTGAACAAGCTCACAGCTCCCAAGAAAATGGGCGCGACTGTGTTCTCAGGTGCCAGGGTTAGCAGTGACGTCAGAACCGAGTTTCCTGTGTCAGAGCACCTGCTGGTCTCTTCTTCAGGAAGATGCACTGAGTGGCTGGGGGTGCTGGAACAGTCCACCGAGGCCAACAGGCCTGTGTTCAAGAGCTCCCGTTCTGGAGGGGATTGTGAGAACACACAAGGGCGGGGGAGCGGGGGCTGTGTAGGAGAACGGGAAGGACTGGGGTGCGGAGTAAAGCAGGAGGCAAAGAAGGGACGGCCAAGGCTGGCGTGCAGTTCTCAGTGCTCCGGTCAGGGCAAGCCTCCCTGGGGGGAAGAGCAAGCCTCCCTGAACCCAGGCACCACCAATGCGGGATGTGGGCAGCCCAAATGGTATGTTAACCCCCGAGTCAAACCCCCAAGCCCGGGTTCAAGTCTCACCTCTGCAATCTTTGGAGAACTGGCCATCCTCCCCCCATTTGACTTTGGCTGTGCCAATGGAATCCACCTTACAGAAATACCAGGAGACTGAAAGGAGATGGTGTTTGTGAAGGTCCCCCTTTGCCTACAGAACCACAGAAGTCTTCCTTCATGTCATAGCGATGGCATGTTTAGGTCTCCCTGGGACCCCCACAGAGCCACAGCTGTGCTTTCTTAGGCTCTTACCTATGCCTGTCATCCTCCATTGGGTACTGGAGATTGCTATGGCCTCTCTATGTCTGTCTGTCTTTCAAATAAATGATAAACAAATCTAAAATCTCAGAGACTTTCATCAATAGCCCTTTCTCTTTTTCTTATATTTTGTAAAATGTTCATTGATTTATTTGAACGGAGCAGAGAAAAGACAGATAGAAGTCTTCCATGCACTTCCAAACGCTCACAACAGCTGGGGCTGGGCCAGGCTGGAGGCAGGAGCCCCGAGCCCAATCCACATGGGTAGCAGAGACGCAAGCAGCTGATCCTGGCCTACTACTCTCAGGGAGCTGGAGCCGGGCACTGCACTGTGGGATGCGGACGCCTGAAGCAGGATCTTTGGTGCTGCACCCAGAGCTCACCAGCTCCTCCTGTACCACCACTTCCACCTGACAGGGCTCAGCTGGGCATGGGAGGAGGCTGGGCATGGGAGCCGGGTGACCCGCATGAGAGGTCCTGGCCGGGCTGCACTGAGCTGCGCACCTTCCCTTTGGTGAATAAGCCTGGGGACCCCATTCTCCTTGTCCTTCTGGCTTCCTGAGGGTGCATTTTCCTAGAGA
Organism: Sylvilagus floridanus; assembly: GCA_949820135.1. Classification (NCBI taxonomy): domain Eukaryota; kingdom Metazoa; phylum Chordata; class Mammalia; order Lagomorpha; family Leporidae; genus Sylvilagus; species Sylvilagus floridanus. The sequence goes on from OX463230.1 coordinate 30,314,096, forward strand.
CAGACAGCAAAGGGGGCGGGGCAGAGCCAGGAACTCAGGGCACAGTGAGTTAAAGCGCTGCCCGCAGCACCAGCTTCCAACTGGGCCCCCGCCACCCGCTCATTGGGAGGCCCAGATGGGGTTCCAGGCTCCTGACTTTGACTTGGCCCAGACCTGATTATTTTTGGAATGAACCAGAGGATGGAAGATCTTTCTGTTTCTCTCTCTCCCCTTTTTTCCCCCTTTTCTTTGGACAGGCAGAGTTAGACAGTGAGAGAGAGAGAGCGAGACAGAGACAAAGGTCTTCCTTCCGTTGCTTCACCCCCCCACATGGCTGCTATGGCCAGCGCTTTGCACCGATGCAAAGCCAGGAGCCAGGTGCTTCCTCCTGGTTTCCCATGCAGGTGCAGGGCCCAAGCACCTGGGCCATTCTCCACTGCCTTTCTGGGCCACAGCAGAGAGCTGGACTGGAAGAGGAGCAACCGGGACAGAATCAGCGCCCCAACTGAGACTAGAACCCGGAGTACCGGGCACCGCAGGTGCTCTCTCTCTCCCTCTCCCTCTCTCCCTCCCCCTCCTCCTCCCCCTCCCCCTCTCTCTCCCTCTCTCTCTCTCTCTCTCTCTCTTCCTCCCTCTCTATCTCTCCCACTCCATTCCTCTGGCTTTCAAACAAATAAATAAATCTTTTTTAAAAAATCAATGCATTTTATTATCACCATGCACCTGCAGCTTAAACAAAATCAGTGGTAAAAGCCTGCCCCTCCCAAGACTAAATCTTACATTGGTCCAAGTCCTAAGTAGTTGCTTGATTATTACATATTGACTTTAATTAAATCTGTATATGATTTAATTATACATAATCACCTTTGCATGACTTGCTTTTAATAAACACTGTATCTATATGGCAGTTACTTTGGAGAATTATACATAATTCCTTTCCTACCACCCGCCCCATCTCCAGAGATATGTTAGTTAGCTCCCTGTGTCCAGAATCTACTCCTGATGGTGGTAGGGATTAACTGGGGTATTCTTCCATCTATGGCCCATGCTTTCACTCCCGTGGTCTCTCACATTCATGCATTTGAAGCATTTGATTTGAAATCAACAGCAACAGCACAAGCATTGGGAAGGCAAAGAAGCAGAAAGTAAGTTACCCCCCTTCTGTCATCTTTCGTGAGGACTTAGAATTGTCACCTGTGTCTAAAATCTAAGTGAAACAGGGGCAAGGGATGACATATTTGTGTTTGGTAACAGTCATTTTGGGCTCAGGTATCAAGCATTTTATTCAACTGGGACAATATCTTTGATATCATTTGTCATTGTTTAAAACTAAAGTACAACTTAAGGAAGTAACCATTGTTACATAATTATGATGGAAAATAATTTGAGATATACAGGAGGAAGGGAAAAGATATCAAAGGGTCTAGGTATCAGACACAGTAGGCACACCAGAGACTGCATCATGGAACCAAGCTTACTGAGTCCCAGCGTGGACGTATATTACTCTCACACCACAGGCCTTGTGCTATAGCTGGACTATCTGTGTGTTCCCCAAGTGCCATGTGTTACAGGCTTGGTCCCTGAAGTCGTTTGTTGGTGGTTGGTGGGTTAAGGTGGGGAGCCTTTGGGAAGTAATTGGATTGGGTTAAATGGCTAGGGCGGGGCCCCCAGGATCAAGGTGGCTCTACCAGGAGAGACCCGTGGACCTGCAGCTGGAGGGGGCTCCTGTGCCTCTGCTCCCGGGCTCACTGTGGGATCCGCCCTCCATACGTGGTCCACACACACACACACACACACACACCTCGCTTCACCAGCTCCCAGGCCATTGGGACCACCCAATCTTGGACCATGCGCCTCCAAAACTCGGGCTGAAATCAACCTACTTTCTTCATCTGTATCTTCTCTCAAGCATTTTAGCTGCGATCATGAAAGGATGACTAATATACTCGGCACACCACGATCTCCACCTTTCTCAGGCGGTTTCAGACACAGCTCCATTGGCAAGCCTGTGGGGCATGGACGGAATGGCCTATGAGATCTGCAGCTATCATTCATTCACTCACTCATTCACAAATCGCTTCCTGCGCCCTTGGCCTGCACCTTGCTGTGTCAGAGCACTGTACTTGACCTTGGAAAAGGTAGGAGGGCCAAGGAAGCTAAGATGCCCCTTCTTTTTCCAAAACTGAGAAAACCAGCAACAGAAGAAGGCTAAGTATTTTGGTCTTTAAATGGCTTCAATTAAGGTATCATTTCCAAAACATACCTATTAAAAAGAGGGGCTAATGGGGAGGAAACACACACTTATAATGCAGTCGTTGATAAACAGAAAGTCCGTTTGTGTTATTATATGTTTGGAAGATGAGTCCTGACGTGCTGTGGGGAGAGAAGTAATTGGAGAGGAGCTCTCTCATAATGGGGCACAGCACATGCTCCGACACCACCCATCGCCCCAGAACCCCTGGCCGCGTCTCCGGAACACACCGTAAAGTGCATTCTCCTGATGTGCTTAATAAAAGCAATTCTTGCTCATTATTGCCCTTATTATCATTGCTAATACTAATGACAGGGTGTTTGAACATGTTACATGAACACTGCATTGGCCACAGGGTAGGTGTATGTCTTGCTGTCTATTACTCATCTAATAATGGAGGCCGTGAACCAAGCAGCATTGAACACGGAGTGGACAGTAAACCCTGCCTTCAGGGCCAGGAGGGGTGGCCAGGGCTACAGGTGTGTTTTTAGGGGGTAGATGGAGGGTCCCCCTGGCAACAGGATCTTCTCAGTCCACTGGGCAGCCTCTATGCGGCGGCAAACATCACAGGAGCAAAGTGATAAAGGTAACCCCTCTTCTTCTGCCACCCCCAACCACATCTACTCCATGGTCACTGCCATGACAGTCCAGCCCAAGAGGAGGCTGTCGTTCTTGGTGCCCTTCCCTGGTACTCATAGTCTTTAGAAAGATTTCTTGCTACAGTCTGGCAATGGTCAGAATAAGAAAAGCAAAATGAGGGGCCAGCACTGTGGCGCAGCAGGTTAATGCCCCGGTCTGAAGCGTCGGCATCCCATATGAGCAACGGTTCAAGACCCGGCTGCTCCACTTCTCATCCAGCTCTCTGCTATGGCCTGGGAAAGCAGTGGAAAATGGCCCAAGTCCTTGGGCCCCTGCACTCGTGTGGGAGACCCGAAGAAGCTCCCAGCTCCTGGCTTTGGATCAGCGCAGCTTCGGCCCTTGCAGCCAATTGGGGAGTGAGCCAATGGAAGGAAGACCTTTTTCTCTATGCCTCTCCTCTCTCTGTGTAACTCTGACTTTCAAATAAATAAATAAATTTTTAAAAAGGCGAAATGAAATTTAAAAAAAATAAATTTATTTGAAAGGCGAAGAGACAGAGACAGCTTGATAGACAGCAATCTTTCTTCTGCTGATTGGTCCCTCAAATGCCCACATCAGCTGGGGTGGGCCAGGTGGAAGCCAGGAGCCAGGAATTCAATTCAGGTCTTCCACATGGGCGGCAGGGACCCAACTGTTGGAGACATCCTCTGCTGCCTCCCAGGTTAGAGAGAGAGAGAGAGAGAGAGAGAGAGAGAGGTTTTCCATCCAGTGGTTCATTCCCCAGATGGCCACAATGGCCGGAGATGCGCCGATCCAAGCCAGGGGCCAGGAGCCAGGAGCTTCTTCCAAGTCTCCCACGTTGGTGCAGGGGCCCAAGGACTTGGGCCATCTTCCACTTATTTCCCAGGCCTTGGTGGAGAGCTGGATCGGAAGAGTAGTATCTGGAACTAGAACCAGCACCCATATGGGATGCTGGCACTGCAGGTTGGGGTTCTACCTGGTACACCACAGTGCCAGCTCCTGCAAATTTTTTTTGAAGATTTATTTATTTGAGAGGCAGAGTTACAGAGAGAGGGAGAGACAGAGAGAGAGAGGTCTTGCATCTGCTGGTTCACTCCCCAGTTTATTGTCTTCAAGTCAGGATTACATTTCTTGAGCTCAGGGCTCCCGCTTTCTGTTACTTAACAGGGCACCTCCTGAGCCCAGTACAGTGCTGAATGGATTCAATATAAATGCTTTTAGAATGTGTGGATGCTTGAAGAATAGTGCTGCATGGTTACTTGCTGAGTTTATAGCAGAAAATTTAATGATTATTATAATTATCATTTATGGAGTGCCCATTAGAATCCAGTCACTCCTCCTATATTATCTCTAACCCACACAGCAACCCTGCAGAGTGGGAATTATTATCTCTAATTTATAGCTGAGGAAACTGAGGCTCTTAACAGTTAAGTCACTCGCCCAAGGGTCAAACAGTCAGTGAGTAGCAGAGCCAGACCCCATTGGCTCTGAAGCCCAAGTCCCTTCCTCCTCACCCTGGGTCTCAGGAGTGGGCGCAAGGACACTTCAGTTGGAGGAACTGTGTCCCGCTTGGCTGTGCACCTGCTCACACAGCTGCCTTGCCTGGACCAGAGGAGGTAAGAGTCCCTTCCCTCTTTAGCAGGCTGTGTCCTCTCCCGCCTGCAGGGCTCCCACAGTACTTGGGGTCTGCTCTGCCCGTGTCACCTACTAGTCACATGATGGAGCAGTGGTCCAAAATTCCGCTTGCGGATCGGCAGTAGGAAGTAGAACCAAGTCAAAGTCAGGTTGGCACATGCAGAAAGCATGCCACGAAGACCGGGGCACTGTGGGCCACACTCGCCAATCACCGGCTGGCTCAGGCAGTGGGCAGGAGGCACAGGCGGCCCTCTGGTGCTAGGCCTTTTGCCCCAGACCTCTCTGCAGATGGACCAGAAGAAAGATGCCCTTTGTGGTCTCTTTGGAGCAAACAAGACTCTGTGATCATAGAGGAATGTGAGGATGAATGCCAGATTCCCACCAAGGGCTGGGAATGACGCCTTCTCTCTTGGGCAATTTTTCTGTGATGAAAATGTGGTGGTGCTTTCAAGAGGTTTCAAGAGCCCCGGGCAAAAGATGCCCTGATAACAGTGGACCGGGCTGCTGCTCTGAGGTTCTCACCTCCATTATCTCATTGAAGTCTCTATTCCTTGAGGGCTAGGAGGGAGACAGCCCAGCCAACTCCCATCCTATAGGGAGGAAATTGGAAGCTCGGGATCCCAGAGCCTGCTTCATTGTGTTTATTCTTTATTTGGTGTAATATGACAGCCCTTAATCCAAGGAGTGTCAAGGAGACAAAGCAACCTTTAATCTTCCTTTTGTATCACAATTCAGGGGGCCCTCCCAGAGAACTAGGTGTTTTAGGATTGCTGGGTGATGCTGGGAAAGATGGTGAGGACAACCGGGACCATTATCAGGGACCCGAAGGCATTCAGCAAGAGCAGCCCTAGGAGGAGTTCACCTTGTCCCAACCTCTCAGCACAAGGGGCCCAAAGAGCTCGGAGAAACCCCCTGCCCCGAGCTGGGTCACAAGCTGCCCAAAAGGTGGTACCCAGGGGCTGGGTGGGATTCAGCCCTTTTTTAGGTGTAGAGTCTGGATCTCTGTGGGCAACTTCAAAAATATCACAGGAAGTGAAAAATAAACTTGTCTGGGCTCAGAAAGTCTTGGAAATCCATGCAGAGCTGCTTGGTAATGTATATTTTCCATGATGTTTTTGAGGCCCCCCTGAGTTGTCTCTACTGCTGGATTCTGGGTGAGTTCTAGCTGGCGAGTCAGCAGCAAGGGAGCCCAACAGGGGTGTCTGGCTTTGTCTGGGGGAGCTGGCAGGTGAGGACATGCACTGCTCAGCTATCTCTTCAAAAAAAAAAAAAAAAGGGAGCGTGATTAGCTGATAAGTTCTAGCTGGTGAGTGGGAGCAGCCAGTGACTAAACAAGGTGGTGGCGGGACCACCTGGTGATTTCTGTGCACTTGGGCCAGCTCTGGTCTGGAGCTACCCATCAGGCTAGCCAGCTTTGTAAGGTGAATGAGGGGTCTCATGACTGTCCCTGCCCTGGGCTGCTTCCTCTGCCCTTCACTCACATGTCTTACTCTCCTCTCCTAACTCCATCTTAGCACCTGCTTCCCACAGCCCCTGATCGACACACCTCCCTTAGCCCTCAAAGCGTCAGAGGCACCTAGTGCCTGGGCAGAGCTAGAGACACGAGAACACTGCACCACTGGGAGAGGCAGGAAGAGCACAGTGGGGCCACCAGAGGAGGAGACAGCTGCACGGCTGTTCCATGGACAAGGGTTCGTGAAAACAGGCCCCGCCACCCTCCATGCTCAGGATCTGCTCTGGGGGGACGTGCCAGGGCTCTCTGCTGTCTCGGCCTCTTTGCAGCATGGGTAAGACGTTTTACTGCTCTTTGTTTTTTTTTTTTTTTTTAGACAGAGGCTTTTTTTTTATTTTTTAAAGATTTATTTGTTTATTTGAAAAAGTTACACAGAGAGAGGAGAGGCAGAGAGAGAGAGAGGTCTTCCATCTGATGGTTCACTCCCCAGATGGCCGCAACTGACAGAGCTGCGCTGATTCGAAGCCAGGAGCCAGGAGCCACATGGGTGCAGGGGCCCAAGGACTTGGGCCATCTTCCACTACTTTCCCGGGCCACAGCAGAGAGCTGGACAGGAAGTGGAGCAGCCGGGTCTCGAACCAGCGCCCACATGGGATGCTGGTGCTTCAGGCCGGGGCATTAACCCACTGTGCCACAGCGCTGGCCCCATGTTTTACCACTTTTTTTTTTTGACAGGCAGAGTGGACAGTGAGAGAGAGAGACAGAGAGAAAGGTCTTCCTTTGCTGTTGGTTCACCCTCCAATGGCCGCCGCGGCTGGTACAATGCTGCTGGTGCACCGCGCTGATCCGATGGCAGGAGCCAGGTGCCAGGTGCTTTTTCCTGGTCTCCTATGGGGTGCAGGGCCCAAGCACTTGGGCCATCCTCCACTGCACTCCCTGGCCACAGCAGAGAGCTGACCTGGAAGAGGGGCAACTGGGACAGAATCCGGCGCCCCAACCGGGACTAGAACCCGGTGTGCTGGCACCGCAAGGCGGAGGATTAGCCTGTTGAGCCACGGCGCCGGCCATGTTTTACCACTCTTAACCTTGGTTGTCCTGTATGCGAAATGGGACGGGTGGCTTGCGCTGCTAATGCCCACTTTTTGCTTGACCCAGAGATAGAGATTAGTGGTTGCTCAGAGCTCAGGCAGATGAGTTGTAAGAGGATGATCGTTAAAGGGTAAGGGATTTCTTGTTGATGAAAAATTCTAAAATGGACTGTGGCGAAGACCGTACAATACTGTGACTACACTAAAAACCGTGGAATTGTATACGTTAAATGGGTGAACTGTATAATATGCAAGTTGTGTCTCAGTAAGGCTACTTAGAAATTTGTAGCTTAGTTAATGATTTTAAAATGAGCATCCCATGTCATCATTCAGCTCAAGAAATGAAACACTGGAATCCTACGAGTGTCCCTGCCTCCCCGACAGGCAGGCACTCTTTAAAAAATGATTTATTTATTTGAAAGGTAGAACAAGAGAAAGAGAGGGAGAGATGTGTGTGTGTGTGTGTGTGTGTGTGTGTGTGTGTGTAGGAGAGAGATCTTCCATCCACTGTTTCACTCCCCAAGTGGCCGCAACCTTCAGGGCTGGGCCAGGTTGAAGCCAGGAGCCAGGAGCCAGGAGCTCCATCCTGGTCTCCCGTGTGGATAGCAAGGACTCACAGACTCAAGCTGTCCTCTGCTGCCTTCCCAGCAAGGATCGGACATGGGTTGATTGTGTTGCGATCGATCGGTGGCTTAGCCTACTGTGCCACATATGGGCCCCAAGGGTAAGCACGATTTAGATGTTTCTTTGGTCCCCGGTCTCCAGAAATCTTATTGCGCATCTCTGAAAGAGGTTATTTGAAGCGACTGACTTTGACTTCAGCTGGGTCTTCAATTAAACCGGGTGATCTTTTCCTTGAAACACACAGTTGATTCCTGGTATTCCAGGACTAGAGAAAAAAATGTGGGCTCACCCCCCACCACCACCACCCCCCAGGAGCCTGAACAGTGTTGGGGAGAGGACCGGGTCCAGTGAGGAACTGCAGAGGAATCGGGACCACGGGGCCTGGAGGGGAGCTCTCTCGGACCTAGTTGTCGTCTTCCCATTTTAAAGGTGTGCATCTCCCTGTGTCACCCCAAGGGCAGAGCTAGGAAACAAGGAGATGGGGACTTCCTCCTCCCCGGCCTTACCTAGGGCACCTGATGCAAACACCGCCAAGCTCCATCTCAGTCCTCACGAGGACAGTGACAGGTGGGAGACTCCGTCAGACTTCTGCAGATGCATGGTTAATTGTGGAGAAGAGCGGCAGGTGGGGACAGATCACACATCTTTATCCCTGCTTTACATGAACAGGCAAAGGTGACCCTACCGAGCGAGGCAAGGGTGTCTAGAAGAGGAGGGGAGAGAACTGGGGAGCGGGATGTCTCCCCGCTGGCTGGGGGCGTGGCCCTCGGCACTGCAGAGGCCCCTCAGCCCATCCTGGATCGCCCCCACCTCCACCTTGGCCCCAGCCTCACTCTGAGCTCAAGCAGACCAACATCTGTGACAAAGGATCAGGGAGCATCTCCCGGAACACTCAAGGCCAGAATGTCCTTGACGTGAAGCAGGGGAGAACCAGGGAGGCTGGCGACTTGGGGTGGGCTCATGGGAATGACTGACAGGTGAGGAAGAGGGAGGCTACCAGACGCGCAGTAATGGTGCTCTCTGTGTTGTGGGGGCGAGCTGATTGCACGGGGTGGTCCTGCCCGCTTTGGGGAAACGCGGATTCCAGCTTCCATGTGTCCTGAAGGTTGTCTGTGATTCGCTAGGCTGTGAAGTGAGCCGCCCTGGATCCTGGCAGCATCTGCGTGAAATAAGCCACATTGGTCTTACTTGCAAGATGAGCAACCAAGGCTTGGGAAAGTTAAGTGATTTGCCTGAGCTAACACCCCAGACAACATGAACCTCTTAATAAATTTTGGTCTCAAAAGCTATTTCAGGATTCTTCAAGGTTTTTCATCCAACCTACTGCGAGACCTCACACACACACATACACGCATACACACGTGCACACCTGCACACGTCACACTGACCCCAGTCTTCGTTTCCCTGCTGTAAGCAAGAGCCTGGGAAGAAGTCTGTACAGCAGCTTGCACAAGCAGCCTAAAGGGAACCAAAAAAGTGCTTTTTGAAAAAAAATTGGCCCATGCTCTGGCCTCATTTGGGTGTAGCCTTCCATTCGGGGCCCTAATTGCTCTAAGAATTGACGCTAAGAACAATCACACAGGTGACTGTGGCCTGGTTTGATGCTGTCAGGAGATAGGACAAGGTTCTTCTCCTAGACCTCAAAGCCAAGGTTCAATGCTTTAACTTTGCAAACACTTCTGTCTCTGAGGCTCTGGCCAAATCCTAGTGACAAAAATTTGCTTTAGGCTTCTTTCAACCAAGGTGGGGAGCTGCGAGCAGGGAAGCGGCCCTTGTCCCTGGATCCTGTAGTACATGCTTAACAGGTGCACAATAACCTTGACCCAGCGAGGGTACTAAGGGCCCCTGGAGTGCTGAGTGCTCGCCCAGCCGCCCACTGCAAGCCCCTGCATCCTGGCACTGGCCCAAGCTTCTAAGCCTTATCTGTCAGAGCCTTCATAAAAACTGGGAACAGAATCCCAGTGACCCACGGGCTAACTCGGGCTCCCGTCTCGCTCATTCTCCTCGCAGACCTCCCACCGGCCCTCCAAGCACTGAAGGAAAGGTTTTCTCCACTCCGTAAAAGGCCACAGCGTCCCTGTCTTCTATTAGAGCTCTGGCTGGGAGAAGCTGCGTGTCTTCCGACTGGAAGAGCTCTGCCCATCCCTCCATCGCCCCCGCGGCCCCTGGCAGGCCCAGCAGAACACTCCCCGGGCCGCTTTCTTTAGGTGCATACATCTGCGCAGGCTTTGCGAGTCCTCTAATCAGATCAGCCAGGCGGCTCCAAAGATTCTCACCATCCCGCGCCAGCCAGAAGCTTAAGGCAGGGACAGAAGGGGCTCGGGAGCTTGCATCTGCTACCTGCTGCTTCAGATAGCACCGATCTGGAAGTGAGCCCCACCCTCGGCCGCTCCCCCACCCCCATGCTTCCCCTCCTCTGTGGGCTCCTAGCAGACGGCTGTGTTGAGTTCTTCCAGCAATCCCTTGTGGAGTTCCGTTAAGTTCTCCAGAGAACATGGCTCATATTCTCAAAGGCAATCGACTCACCTTAAGGAAGGAGGCCATTGCCGTCTTGACCTTGACTTTGACCTTGCGACTGGCTGGAATACTACCCGGTGGGAGCCACGAACCACTCCAGAACATGGGGACAAGCACTCTCCTTCCATGTGCTCAGCTTAGCTCGCCTGGGATCTAGGGAGTTACTGTTGCTACCATTTGAAAGACTGAGGATCAGGCTCATGCAGTGACTCGTTCTTCCAAGTGATGGAATCTGCAGCCTGGACCATCTGAGAAAAAGCCATGCTGGTCCTGCTGGCTAAGCTGGCCTCCAGTAACCCATCCTCTGAAACGCGGCTGTTTTCTATCACCAATGTCCATTTCTCATCTGTGTAAAAGCAGCACTAGATCTGAGTGTGTCTCTTCCTGGGGCCACCCTGTCTCTGTCACCCAGTGGCTCATCTACCCCAGCAGGTGGCCTTCATTATCAGATTGTCCCAGAAAGACGGGCATGGGGGATGTGCAAGGGTTTACATGGTTCTCCCTGAAGATGACCTTGGACCATATCACTTCTACTACCCGTCCATGAACAAGCCTCACCTGTGGTCCCTCCTAACTTCACTGGGAAGTGTAGACTTCTCTGCATCCAGGAAAGAGAAAAGCCAGGGATAGGGAAACCCTGACTGCCGCTGCTACAAAAGTCATCGTGCATTGAGGGTGCACCTGCCAGGTGGCCTCTTAAGCTCAAAAGAAGCTGATGACATTGTCACTGGATACAAGAGGGGCTGGCGCTGTAGTGTAGTAGGTTAAGCTCCACTGGTGTCGTGTCTCGGCTGCTCCTCTTCCCATCCAGCTCTCTGCTTATGGCCTGGGAGGGCAGTGGAGGATGGCCCAAGTGGTTGGGGCCCCACACCCACGTGGGAGACCTGGATGAAGCTCCTGCCTCTGGCTTCAGCTTGGCCCAACCCTGGCTGTTATGGCGATTTGGGGAGTAAACCAGTGAATGGAAGACCTCTCTGTCTCTCCCTGTCTCTGTCTCTGATTCTGCCTCTCAAATAAATAAATAAATATATTTTTAAGATCCAGTGAGAGGAGAGGCACAGAGAGAGAGAGAGAGAGAGAGAGGTCTTCCATCTGCTGGTTCACTCCCCAATTGGCCACAAGGGCTGGAGCTGCACCTATCCGAAGCCAAGGGCCAGGAACTTCCTCTGGGTCTCCCATGTGGGCAGGGACCCAAGGACTTGGGCCATCTTCTGCTGCTTTCCCAGGCCACAGCAGAGAGCTGGATGGGAGGTGGAGCAGCCAGTCTCAAACTGGCACCAATATGGGATGCTGGCGCTTCAGGCCAGGGCGTTAACAGCGCCGGCCCCCAATAAATAAATCTTAAAAAAAAAAAAAAAGATTCCAGTGGGTGAGGTGGAGGTGGGGGAGATGGAGGAGCTGTCCGCTCTGGAGGAAAGAGCCAAGAGTTTGACACATTGCATCAGCCCCCAGATTCCCAGGTTAATTAACAGCCACAGAGAGAATGCTCACAGCCCCTTCCTTCCTCTCACATGGACGGTCGCCCTCCTGTGCCTTCTCCTGAAGGTTCCCCTAATACTCCTTGATGTAACCCACCCTCCCTCATGGGTACCTGCTTGCTGTGGGGTGCCCAGCAGAGAGAGAGAGAGGCAGGCAGGAGGCAGACCTGGTCTCCGCGATTCTTCCCAGCCCGCCCAGGGCTGCCCACCGCAGTTTCTCATTCAGCCCTCATACTGTAGCTAGTTGAGCTCTTGGTAATTCCACGCGTTGTAGGGTGCAGGAAGCCAAGACCCAGAGTGATTAACTCACCTTTGCAAGGTGTCATGCTGGAACCTTCTACTCTGAATCCTGGATCTTTATCTTTCCTACTACACCCAACGTAAGGCTGTTCCTCATCCCATCTTCCCTGCCTCTCTCATGCAGCATAATCAATGTATGACACACTGGTTCATTTGTGTCAACACTGTACAATGTTCCATTGTGTGCAGTATCCTACCTAAGGTTTTTTTTTTAAAAAAAGCTTTCTTATTTTATTTGAAAGTCAAAATTACAGAGAGAGGGAGAAACAGACAAAGAGACATCCACTCATTCACTCCCCAAGTGGTGGCACTGACCAGAGCTGAGCCAGGCAAAAGCCAGGGTCTCCCACATGGGAGCAGGGGCCCAAGCACTTGGGCCATCTTCTGCTGCTTTTCCCAGGCCATTAGCAGGGAGCTGGATTGGAAGTGGAGCAGTGGGGACACAAACCACAAAGACATTGATATGGGATGCCGGTGTTACAGACGGCAGCATTGCTGCCATGCCACAATGCTGGCCCCAGGATCACAACTGACTTTCTGTGCTAATTTTTTCTTACAAGTTTGCTGAATCTGTTCACAGTTTGATTTGTTCGTTTGTTTGCTTGATGGAAGGTCACATCTTCTGCCAGTACTGTTAATTTTACTTCTTCCTTTCTCATACCAACATCTTTTATTTCTTTTTCTTGCCTAATCACTCTGGATAGAATTTCCAATGTTATAGACTAGAAATGGTGAAAACAGGTATCTTTGTCTTGTTAAGAGTGAGTCTCTTTTTTCCTAAAAATGGGATTCTTTCACTCTGCAGTTAGGAAGCTTAAAATGCATCTGGAAAGACATGTGGGGTAGAAATTCACAATAACAAGTGCATGACTCATAGTAGGCCTCCCTTTGGGACGATTCCTAGAAGGTCGAAATTTGCAGGAAACTTAGACATCGCGATCATTGAAGGCCCAGCGAGGCAAAGTGAGAGGCGTCAGCCCACACAGTGAGCCGAACACCAAGCCAGGACCGGTTGCCAGGATTTCTAACTCTGATCAAGCGGTATTTACGTCCTGGCGCACAGAGCAGAGGCCTGTGCAGCTCCAAAGCTGAGAAACAGTCTCCAGAGGAGCAGGAGAGGCCGGGGGTGGGGAGAGGATCGGAAGAGCCACATGGGTTCTGAGGACGAGGCCTCCGGACTTCGATCTGGCTCGCATGCCCCCAGGAGTGAATGAAGGCACACAGTGGCTACCTGCCGCGGGCTTGGGTCCATTCGTTCATTCATTTAAAAGTACACGGACTCCTACTGTGTGCCAGCTACTGGCAACGGAGCATTGAACAACACGGACTGGGTCCCTGGGTTCCAGGGCCGATCGTTCCCAGGCACGTTTCTGACAGTTCTCTTCTTTCTGTTCAGTCTGCATGAGGCGAGCCGGGATGTACAAAGTGAGAAATTCCGAGGCCGGAGGTGCACGTTAGAGGTCAGATGGTGAAAATAACAGCATAGGAGCTACACGGGACCTCGGGGACCCCTCAGGGATATGACCTCTGTCTCCTCCCCGCACGGTGGAGAGTTGATCCCGTGGCTGGTGCTGAGCCCTGGCTGACGGACTGGCAGGGGTCCTTCACTCCACCCCTGTCTAGGATGTCCTTGGAGTTCACTCTCCTACCCCAGGTTAAAGCTTCCACCAGCAATGTGGTGCTCCTGTAAGGCCGGCGTCCCATATGGGCGCAATTCAAGTCCTGAAGCTCCCCTTCCCACCCAGCTGCCTGCTTCTGGCCTGGGAGAGCAGCTGAAGATGGTACAGGTTTGGGCCCTGCTACCCATGCAGCTCCTGGCTTTGGCCTGGCCCCGCCCTGGTTGTTGCAGCCATCTGGGAAGGGAGCCAGCAGATAGAGGATCGATCTCTCTCTCTCTCTCTCTTCCTCTCTTCCTTTCTCCATCTCTCTCTCTTTAACTCTTTAAAATAAATAAATAAATAAATATTTTTTAAAAAGATCCCACACCAAACCCCAAATATAGCTCGGATACCAATCCTATTTTTAAAACCTATTTATTGGGGTTGGCGCTGTGGCATAACAGGTGAAGCTGCCGCCTGCAGTGCCGGCATCCCATATGGGCGCCGGTTCAAGTCCTGGCTGCTCCACTTCCAATCCAGCTCTCTGCTATGGCCTGAGGAAGCAGTGGAGAATGGCCTAAGGGCTTGGGCCCCTGCACCCTCCTGGGAGACCCAGAAGATGCTCCTGGCTCCTGGCTTCAGGTCGGCACAGCTCCAGCTGTTGTGGCCATCTGGGGCATGAACCAGTGGATGGAAGACCTCTCTCTTTCTCTGTGTCTCTACCTCTCTGCCTCTGCCTCTCTGAAACTCTACCTTTCAAATAAATAAATATTTTTTTAAAAAAAGCTTATTTATTAAAGAGAGAGAGAGAGAACTCACATTTGCTGGTTCACTTCCCAAATGTCCACAATACCTGGGGCTGTGTTGGGGCCCAAGTTGGGGTTCAGTGACTTAACCCAGTTCTCCCACTTGTGAGCAGGAACCCGAGCACTTGAGCCATCACCTGTTGCTGCCCAGGCTGCTCATCTGCGGAAACCTGGAGCCAGGAGCTGGAGCTGGGCATCAAACGCGGGTCCTCCAGTGTGGGGCAAGCGCATCCTAACTGGCGTCTTCACCACCCGCCCCTCCCAGCCCTGCCTCTGAGAAAGACCTGGTGTGAACCTGAATCCAGACACGCAGGTCCTGGCGAAGGGTTCAATCCTAGAAGCTACGGGAAAGCAACTGTGAGACTGGTGGGCGGAGACACCCAGCTGCATCGTCCATATTTTACAGCCGTTCCTTCCCCACAGCTGGGTCTCTCCACTCCTCCTGTCTCTGGCTGGCTGTTCCGCTCTCTGCTCCAGCCCCAGCTCTAGACAGCGAGAAGGAGGAGCGGGAAGCTGAGAAGGCTTTAGAGGACAGGGTCTCAGGCCCCCCCACGCCTGCAGTTCAGAGCAAGGCCGGAGGCAGGAGGCCGAAGACTAGGGTTGTAGCTTCATTCACTCTTTAGCTTGTCTGTGTTCCTGGAAAAAACCGACTTTAGTGTTTGTGACTTCAGCTTCCTTATCTGAAAAAAACAGGGAACTGCAATGCTTAAAAACGGCTAACTACTATGGCAGTGAAAGCGCCACGTCCCAGGAGCTTAGGGCAAGGGAAATTTTCACTCACTTAACGTCGGGCTGGCCCTGAGGATGGCGTCACTCAAGACCTCAGCCTAGCGCGGAGGCTCTGCCCCCTTCTCCACGGCTTCTAAGGCTGCCCCACTGTGGCCACCCAGCTGCCAGACAGGGGAGGGAGAGGGCGTGAGAATTTCACAGGAGGTAACTCAGGGGCCCAGGCCTGAAAATGACCCATGTCATCCTGTGCATATCTCGCTGCAAAGCAGAGTGGGAACCAAAGTAGAGCCACGCGCCTGGGAGGTAGGACAAGCAGTTGCAGGAACAGGAAGTCCTTCTCTGCCCCACCCCCACCCCCGGAACCCCAGCACTTGGGGAGTGAACCCAGCCTCTGCTCAGTAGAGTCCTGGGATGGTGCGGAATTGTACTTGATGCTAGGTTTCACGAAGCTGTGAACTATCCACATTGCTGTGCAAAGTGTGGAGAAGACAACAATTATAATAATAGCGACTGTGCTGTATGTGCTTATTTGATACCTACTGCATGCTCGGGGCACTGGCAGCTGAGCTGACCCAGACTCCGCTCCTCAGGGTCTTGCTGCCCAGTGTGGTCCGTGAGCCAGGGCAGCATCATTGCCTGGGGAGGCATCAGAGCAGCTCAGACCCTAGCCCAGACGCACTCTGTCAGCGTCTCAGCAGGAGCCGCAGGTGGCTGTGCCCACGTCAGGTTCAGGAGCAATGTTCTAGTGAGGGGAGATGAGAACATGGTCAAACACCCCAGATTATTCAGTGGAAATGAACAAGAACCTCAGAGTCCAGTGAACCAGACTGAATCCTGTTTATTAGCTGCACCATCTCGGGCAAGTTACTTGCTAAAGGGTCAGTTATTCCGATGGGAATAATAATGGGGTTCTCAAGTGATACTATTTATTGAATGCGGGGGTGGGGGGGGCGGCGCTGTGGCATAACGGGTAAAGCTGCTGCCTGCAGCGCCAGCATCCCATATGGGCACCAGTTCAGATCCCAGCTGCTCCACTTCCAATCCAGATCTCTGTTCTGGCCTGGGAAAGCAGTAGAAGATGGCCCAAGTCCTTGGGCCCCTGTACCTGTGTGGGAGACCTGGAAGAAGCTCCTGGCTCCTGGCTTCAGATCGGTGCAGCTCCAGCCATCTGGGGAGTGAACCAGCAGATGGAAGACCTCTCTCTCTCTCTTTCTCCTCCTCTCCCTCTCCTTCTTTCTCTATATAACTCTGTCTTTCAAATAAATAAATAAATCTTAAAAAAAAAAAAAAAACCTAATTATTGAATGAGATCATTCATGTGAAGTCCTTATCACAGTGCCTGGAATGAAGATTGTGCTCTGCACATGCTAACTATTATTAACCTTATTGCTGCTATGGCTCCTGTGAAAATGATCCCCTCCCCTTTCACAAACCAACCCCAGCACCAAGATAGCAAATACTAGGCCTGTGTCTCACTCCTTTACTCTCCAGTGTGCACGGCAGACATTGCTAATCAATCAAGACACTCTCCTCCCAGAGCCCAGACTCACCTTAGACTCACACACAAGACTCCAGAGAGCTGTTGCGAATTAATCAAGGCACACACACAAGGTAAAAACCATTTGCCATTTCTGGTTGCTCAGGGATTCCCCAAGACCAAATCTCCCTTTTTATAAAAAAAAAATAATTTATTTGAGAGACAGATAGACAAAGCTCCCGTCTGCCAGTTCACTCCCCAGATGTCTGCAACCGCTGGGGCTGGGCCAGGCTAAAGCCAGGAGCTGGGAACTCAATCCGGGTCTCTGACAGAGGTGATGGGGACCTAGGTACTTGAGCCATCAGCTGCTGTGCTCCAGGGTGTGCATTAGCAGGGAGCTGGAATCAGGAGCAGGCCTGGCACTCAGACCCAGGCACTGCAACATGGGATACCCGGGCGTCCCAACAAGCGGCTGAACTCCTGGGCCAGATGCCTGCCCCCGCCCCCCCCCCCGGCTCACTATAACGTTGCTGTACTTATTAGTGACGGAAGTGGGGGCAAGGGAAAGGAGCAGGCAAAGACCGAGGGAATTTTCCTGCCTGGGAGAGGATGACAGCGCTGGAGCCCTAAGCAATGGAGGGATGCAGGGGAGAGAGTGGTTCAGAGGAAGGCATCCTACTGGGGTCTGTCAAACTTGCGGGGCCTCCAGATCTCCCAGCAGAAACATCCAGAAGGGAGTTGAAAATACAGGTTTGCATGTTGGAGAAATGTCTGGGTTACAGACACAGGTCCAGCCATCACCCGCGGCGCATGGCTCATCCAGTAGGTAGCCCCACTCCGTGGCTTACTACAGCCCACTTTGGACCATGTGTGAACAGCTAATGTTTTCCAAGACTGAATCCGAGTCGAACCTCACACCCTACCCCTAGCAGATGAGTCTTGATTAACCCAATAAAATCAGATAATTCCACTTGTATTGCAAACATTTAATATTTGAAATGCAATGCAATAGTTCTCAACAACAACAAAATGCCAGCAGAAGTCTGCAAGGAGGATTCTAGAAAGTCGTTGCTTTTAAAAAGAAATGGAGAGAGAATCGTCCCTTTGTCTGTGCCTAGATATGGCTCTGTGAGGATGCATGGCCCAAGGCTGCTGCCTCTGTCTTGTGACCATGCAGGACAGACCTGCAGGCAAAAAGCAACATGCTAAGGGGGGCAGAGTAGAAAGACTGGAAGAAGCAGGGTGGCCAATGATGTCATCAAGCCACAAAATGATCCAGCTCCAGACATGACCTCAGGCCTTCTTGCTATGTGATAATAAGTGTCCCTCTTATTTCAACCCCTCCCATAGCTACATGACAGAGGTGACTGCTTAAAGCTAGGGGGATGTTTTTAAACTCAAGGGAGCATGCAGAGGAAGGAAAACAAGCAACAGGGGAGGTCAATAGGGTGCAAGAAGAGAAGAAAGAGAAACAGCAAATGGCCAGAGAAAGAGCACCACCATCGTGGGCAGAGAAAGGTCAGAACATTCTCAGGGGAGTTTTCAAAAAGTTCGTGGGAAATACATACTATGAAAAAGCGATGCATGGGTTTCAATTTTCTTGCATCAAATAAACGTATCTTCTAATTCCATTTTCCATGACTTGATTTTTAGATTGTCATTTTATTTGGAAGGGAGAGAAACAGAGTTTTCTTTAGTCCACTGGGTCACTCCCCAAATGCCCACAACAGCTAGGGCTACATCAGGCTGAAGCCGCGAGTGCAGAACTCCATCTGGGTCTCCCACGTAGGTAGCAGGGACCCAAGTACCTGAGCCATCCCCTGGTGGCCTCCAGGGTGCTCATTAGCAGGAATCGGAATCAGAAGCAGAGCTGGGACTCGAGTCAGGCGCTCTGATATGGAATGCCGGCATCTCAGGCAGGCTCTTGGCTGCTTTGCTGTGGGGTTTCTGAAGCCCCATAGCATGTCAAACACATTAAAGGAATGAAGAGGTTCAGAAAGAAATACGCACTAACTAAAAGGAAATCCCGTGCTGACATAGGTTGAATGAGTTAAGCAACAGCAAAGTATTGCAAAAGCCAGTGGCCGGAAGTGTGTGTGTGTGTGTGTGTGTGTGTGTGTGTGTGTAAGCGCGCGCGCACGTGTGTATGCGTGTGTGTGTATGTGTGTAGGGATGGTTACTTGTTAGTTGATTGACTGCTGGTATGATGGATTGCCTGTTGGACCGCTTGGCACCCCAAGGGGGCTGAGATGACGTCGGCGGTGACTGGGACTTGGGAAGCTTTGACCCTGGCTGGGCTAGGAGTCCGCTCCAGACTTGGGAGTTGACAGAATGCTGCCCATTGTAGAGTGAGGGACCTGCCACCTGGTGCTGAGCCTATCTCCGGCAGACAGCATGTGAGGCAGAGCTTTGTTTATCAGCCTCAGCTGGGAGGAAGTCACTTTGTTGCACTCTAGTTACCAGCTCCGGACCAGCCCCACTTCCTGGCACTTCTCCCTCCTTCTTCCTTCCTCCCTGCCCCTTTAGTATCCAGGCCGCCCATGTCCTTCCTCCTCACCCCATCTCTGCGGATTAGAGATCTCTTCCTGCCCTTCCAGATGGATCCCTCCCCTAGGAAGCCCAGCCCTGTCTCCCCAGGGAGAAACCATCTTGGGCGCTTAAGCAGTCCCGTCACCCTCAGGCTTGTGCCTCTGATCACCTAGGCACCAGACAGGAGGCCTCTGGGGGGACTATGTGTGGTCTCCCAGGAGCCAAAGACAGAGACCCAGAAAAAACACCCTGTACAAATTCACACAGACACAGGGCAGACAGACCTGACCGGAGTCTCTTCTCCCGCCTCCCACCTGCCTCTCCCTGCTCAGATGCCCTTGAGGTGGGAACAACGGTGCGAAGCCGCCTGGGTGAGTTCAGACCCTGGCGGTGAGCAGCCCTCCCAGGCCTGCCCCACCTTCTGACGGTAAAGGACCCACAGGCCTCCAGACACATGTCCACCTCCTTTCCGGTCAGCTCACCCTGCAGCCGTCCCTCCTCCTGACCTCGCTCCATCCCTGCCTCCCCCCACACACCCCCGGCCCCAGACCCAATGTCTGGCCACTCTGCCTTATCTCCCTTTCTCATTCTTTATCTATCATTGTTTCTTTCTCTGTCTGCTCATCTCTCGCAGACGCTGGCCTTGTCCTTCCTCACTCCCTAGTCTCCTGATTGAAAGGAGGATCCTCCAAAGAACACAGACAGGTTTTCTGCATGCAAGAAGCGAGAATTACTCTGAGATTCTGGAGAACTGGGAGAGAAACCTCAGATAGACATGGCCGGGGTATCCTGAGCTGCAGAGAACCTCGCACGTGTTCTGCAAACTTGATTAGAATTTGGGGTGAAAGCACCTCTTGGATCCAAGAAGCCTGAACCAGAAACACGATCGGTCCCTTGGCGAATGACTGAAACGGGTGGCCTCCATTTTTTGGATGTGCACCTTTATTGGTTGAAAGAAAATTGAACAGAACTCTCAACCCAGTTATAAAATGCAAGTGAACCAAAGTAATTAGTGGTGGCAAAGTGTGCTAATTGCCTCCCAATACCTTGTTGGCCTTTTTCTATGTTATCAAACCCCTCAACTTCAGCTGGACACATAGCCCTCCCAAATTAAGACTGTGTTTTGCAGGTTCTGGCAGCTGGCTATAAACATTTGGATTAAGTTCTGGCTCATGAGATTTGAGCAGAAGTGATATGTAAATTTATGTATTTATTTATTTGAAAGTCAGAGTTACAGAGAGAGATTTTTCCATCTACTGGTTTACTCCTGAAATGACAGCAACAGCCAGTGCTGGGCCAGGCAGAAGCCAGGAGGCTGGAGCTTCTTCTGGGTCTCCCATGTGGGTGCCAGCACTTGGGCCATTAGCCATTGCTTTCCCAGGCACATTAGCGAGGAGCTGGATTGGAAGCGGAGCAGCCAGGACACGAATTGGTGCCCATATAGGATGCTGGTGCTGCCAGTGGCGGCTTAACCTCCGCACCAGCCCTGAAATGGAAATTCTTGAGGCTGTCCCGTCCACCTCCTGTCATTCATGCTGTACTGCAGAGTATGGATGTGGAAGCAGACCTTGCACTCTCCAGAGAAGAGTAACAACACAGGAAGGGCCCGAGTCTCTGGACAGCCTGATGCAGCCAGCCCCACACATGCCTGGGCCATGTGCCTCTGGCTATTTCTATCTGATTTGAATCCCAGTGTCACGCAGTTGAGCTGATATTTTAGCTATGCTGTTCTGATATGGAAACGTGTGTCCATCATAAAACACCTGAAAAAAGACTATATGAAGGATTTTTAAAAAATATTTGTTTATTTGAAAGGCAGTTACAGAGAGAAAAGGAGAGGCAGAGAGATCTTCCAAGCACTGGTTTGCTTTCCAAATGCCCACAACAGCCAGGGCCAGGTCAGGCCAAAGCCGATTGCCTGGAACTCTGTCTAGGTCTCCCATGTGGGTGACAGTGGCCCAAACACTCAGACCGTCTTCTACTGCTTTGTCAGGGGCATTAGCAGGGAGCATTTGTCACAATTAATGAACTAATATTGATATGTCGTTATTAACCGATCCCCCTGCTTTATGGTGGTATGTTTATTTATTTTTATTTATTTGAAATGTAGAATGACAGAGAGAGAGAGAGAGAGAGAGAGATATTTTTCCCATCCATTGGTTCACGCCCCACTGCCTGCAATAGCCGGAGTTGAGCCAGGTCAAAGCCAGGAGCCTGGCACTCAATCTGGGTCTCCCACATGAGTGGCAGGGACTCAAGGACTTGAGCCAGCACCTGCTGCCTCCCAGGATGCACGTTAGCCGGAAGCTGCACAGGGAACAGTGCAGCTGGGGACTCAAACCATGTACTTTAGTGTGGGAGGCAGGCATCCCCCATGGCAGCGTAATCAGCTGTGCCACAACACCTGTCCCTAAGATTTTTTTTTTAAGCAATAGAAGTTTTTCATTTTCTTCCTAATTTCATGCACATTGTACAGCCCTTGTGCTATGGGTACTCTATGAGGAGACCGTTGTCTTCGGCGCTCAAGGCCCTACGTCAAGGCCTGTCTGTTTCGTTGGTATCCCCAGGGAGGAGTCCAGAAGCTTCTTGGAGGTGATGCCAGAGAAGTCAGGTGCAGCTAGGGGAAGAAGGGGCTGAGGCAGAGCAGGGGCTGGCGTAGCCAAGGGAAGAGTGAGCCATGCACAGACCTCAGGGGTGGGGAGGGGCGAAGCCGAGGTCCAGGTGGTGGCGAGGGGCACCCTGGCTTGCACCGAGAATGTGTGGAGCTGCAGGGGCGAGGCCAGTCGTCCAGCTGGTGGGCAGCAGCTCCTTGCCTTGCGTCTCAGGGACTTTCCTGTGGCAGAGCCTGCGTGTGTGTCTTGGAGCCCAAGGCACTGTCTGCTCTGCTGTGCCCTGTGTGTCCTGGCTGCTCAGTAAAGCAGGGGGATTTTCCTTCATCCTTGGGAGCCTATGCATCTGGAGGGCAGCCATAATTCTGGATAAAATTCACAGCAAGTTCCCCTTCCCAGGACAGACCACAAGATAAGAGCTATCAGGGAAGCCAAAACCTTCTCCACAGCGCCTACGGAATGTACCCCCTGCGTACAAATCCCTATTGGCAGCTTCTGCTCAAAGGCTGCCTCCCAGAAATCAGCAAGCCCAAGGTTCCCTGTGGCTGTGCCAGCGTCCTGCTTGTGGACGGAAGGAGCCCAAGAAACAGGGCTCCTGGGGTCACCTGCATTTTTTTCTCATTTGGGGAGAAATGAGTCCAGGGAGTTGTGCCTGGTGGCCCAGCAACCCAGCTGTCATCAAGGCCTGGCTTCTAGAAACAGAGGCCAATGGCTAGGGGGTTGCAGACAGTCACGAGTGGAAGGAACACGAGCACTCTCAACACATGGCATGCAAATAACCTATTTATTTGTCCAGCCTCATTCACGGCAGAAGCGAGTGGCACCCAGGGATCCTGAGCCTTGGGCTTTAGTGTCCTTTTGATTATTCTGCTGGTTCAATGGGTGCAGAAGAGGACAGGGAACAAGAGAAGACCTCCATGTGGGAGCCAGTGTTGCAGGTTAAGCTGCTGCCTGCACCATGGGCATCCTATATGGGTGCCCGTTCAAGTCCCAGCTGCTCCACTTCAGATCCAACTCCCTGCCAGTGGCCTAGGAAAAGCAGTGGAAGATGGTCCAAGAACGTGGGCCCCCCTGCCACCCGTAGGGAAAACCTGGAGGGAGCCCCTTCTTGGCTCCTGGCTTTGATCTGGCCCAGCGCATGCCACTGCAGCCATCTGGGGAGCGAACCAGCAGATGGAAGACCTCTCTGTCTCTCCCTCTCTCTCTGTAACTCTGCCTTCAAATAAATAAATATTAAAATTTTAAAAAAGACCTCCACATGGAGCACCCGGCCCCTCTACCTCATCCCTCCTCCTGCCCACACCCCATAGCTCTGCTTCCCCCTGGAGCCAGGAAGAAGAGACAGCAAACAGAGGAGATCATGGACAAAGGGAATTCTTTTTTCTTTTTGAAATCTTCAAGGATGGGCTCTGGGGCCAGCACTGTGGTGCAGTAGGTTGATCTTCCACCTGTGGCGCTGGCATCCCACGTGGGCATCGATTCTAGTCCCAGCTGCTCCACTTCCCATCCAGCTCTCTGCTATGGCCTGGGAAAGCAGTGGAAGATGGCCCAAGTCCTTGGGCCCCTGCACCCATGTGGGAGACCCGGAAGAAGCTCCTGGCTCCTGGCTTCGGATAGGCGCAGCTTTGGCCGTTGTGGCCATTTGGGGAGTGAACCAGCGGATGGAAGACCTTTCTCTCTGTCTCTCCCTTTCACTGTCTGTAACTCTACCTCTCAAATAAATAAACATCTAAAAAAAAAAAAAAAGGATGGGCTCCAATTTTACCACTGTAAACGTTTCTAAAACAATTTTTAAATTTTATTTTCAATTGAAAAGCAGAGAGAGAGAGAGAGAGAGAGAGAGAGAGAGAAGTGGAGAAAGAGAAATCTTCCATCCACTGGTTTGTTTTCCAAATGCCCACAGCAGCCAGGCGGAAGCCAGGAGCCAGAAACTCAACCCGAATCCCCCACACTAGTGGCAGGCACCTACGTACTTGAACCATCACCTGCTGCCTCCCAGGGTGCTGCTTGGCAGGAAACTGGAATAGGAAGCAGAAGCAGGACTCAAGCCAGGCACTCCAATATAGGCTGCCAGTGCCTTAACCCCTGTACCAAACAGCCCCCCCCCCAAACTGTGTCTTTAATCCAGGCAGGCACAGCACATAAAGTTAGTACACTTAGTAAACTCTCCCTGGCACAAATGAGTGATTTGTCACATAATTGCCTCCCCAGAGTGGGCAGGAGGATTCTTCCTCCTCCAGCCGTGTTCTGGGACACAGGTCCTGGCCTCCACCTCCCACAAGTCCACCTCTTCCCTCCCTGCCTTCCCTCTGAGGGGCTCCCTGCAGGCGCCGGATAGGTCACTGCTCCGCAGAGCCTCAGCAGAGGGCACGCCCTCCATGACTTTCTCCAAATCCTCCCTGCCACCTCTTCCCACCTGCTCCGTGCCTGCCTCTCTCAGTGCCACTGGGATTCTTCTAGGCCGAGCTGAAGCCAGGAGCCAGGAGCTTCTTCCAGGTTTCCCACGTGAATGCACTTGGGCCGTCTTCCACTGCTTTCCCAGGCCATAAGCAGAGAGCTGGGTCAGAAGAGGAGCAGCAAGGACTTGAACCTGTGCCCATGTGGGATGCCGGGGCCACAGCTGGAGGCTTAGCCCACTACCCACTGCGCCGGCTCCCCACTGGGACTCTTAGATGGACGGTATTTGGCAGCTACATGGGTTTCCCAGGCAGCCGCTACGCCCCTAGACTCAGCACTGGTAACCTTTGCCCTGACATGGCCGTGATCCTTGAGCTTGGAACCAGAATCACTAAAAGCATCACCCTCGTACTCTCCAAGTGGGTGGCTGATTTCTCGGAAGCATCTGAATTCCCCAACACCCTGTGCGACCCTCAACTTGTGGCTCCAGGCAAGAATAAAATAGTCTGGGTTTGGGTCCTGGAGTGGGTCCCTGAGAAGGCCTTGGCTCATCAGTCTGAAAAATATGATTGCCCGTTGTCAGATCACCCACACATCCTGCACTATTCCGAGGAAGAACCAGCCCAGGTAATACAAAAGCATGAAGAACCTCAATCCTATTCCGTTTGGCTTTGGAGACCTTTCCGGTTTATTTAGTGGTTCTTTTCCTGTAGCTGACTGCTCTGACTTGAATGAATATTAAAATCCAGGCATTCCTGGGATACAGAGGGAGGAAGCTGATTTCCAGTGCCATCTGGCTACAGTCAAGCCTCAAAACAGACACTGCGCATGGAAATAGACCAGAGACTGTTCTCCGGGATTATAGAAAGTCACAGGAATAGACGAGAGTCTAAGTGATGTCTGTGTTCACGGATTTCTCTGCTTTGAAAACGAAGTCATAACGCGTCAGTGCTGGAGGGGACTTGGCGAAGCTGACTGTCAGTCCCTTTTTATGTGGACGAGGGAACTGGACCCCACACGGGAGGGTGGGGTGGCTGGGGAGGCTGCGGCTGGAATGTGGCAGCACTTTGAGTCTCACACACTGGCGCCCAAACCAACCTTCTTACCCAGGTCCCTTCCCTAACAGCTCTGCAGCTCCGCACAGATTTCTGCCCAGTAGCCATTGGTGACACCTGCTGATGCGTCTTCTTTCATCTGTGCCATTCTGCACCTTTTACGACTTATTTCTCCTATTAACCTATAAGCTGGGAAAAGTGGGGCCTTTGGTCTCTCTCTTTCTGTAAACTCTACACTAATGACTCATTAGCGACTCGGCACAGAGCACCTATGCCAAATTTTAACCAACCTCCCTCTGGCAATCAAGTGCTGCCTAGCAGTGACCCAGGGTTCAGATGGTTCTAGCTCTGTGATCGTGGTCAAGGGAATTACCTTCCCTCTAGAAGTGGTACCAAGGAGTGGCTTGGTGAAAGAAGCTTCTGTCCCTATAATTCCCCAAAACTTTCAATCTGCAAAGTCAGAACAATGCATAGGGAAGCCCAGCCTTGGGGTTAAATGCCCTGTTCCTCCTGCCTGCAATCAGATAAAATCCATACGTCCCTTCTGGGGATGAAAATTCTGGAGCTACCATTGCACCCTCTCAATTTCCTTCTGGAAAATGAGGGCAAATAATATATTTTATATAAAGGTTTATTTATTTTATTTGAAAGGCAGAGTTACAGAAAGGTAGAGAGAGAAAGAGAAAAGTCTTCCATCCACTGGTTCACTCCCTAGATGGCTGCATCCCTAGAGATGCACCTGTCTGAAGCCAGCAGCCAGGGGCTTCTTCCAGGTCTCCCACATGGGTGCAGGGGCCCAAGGACTTGCACCATCTTCTACTGCTTTCCCAGGCCACAGCAGAGAGCTGGATCGGAAGTACAGCAGCCGGGACTCAAAGTGGTGCCCGTATGGGAAGCTGGCACTGCACATGGCGGCTTTACCGTCACAGCGTCGGCCCCAACAAAAAATAACATCTTAAAGGGTAGGTAGTAAGTCATGGAAGACAATGCATAGTTTGGAAAACTGTTAGCACCAGGTTTTGCCGCTGGAGTGGGTAGATCGTGATAAATCAAACCTGGCCTCTGCCCTCAGATGCTCACAGAACAGAGGAGGCCGGGGTTGCGTGAGCCAAGTGGGGAGGAAACCAAGCTAAGCAGAGGAGGGGCACAGGCCCACGGGCTGTTGAGGGCGGTCTGGGAGGACGCTGTAGAGGCTGAGACGCTGCAGCAGGAATCCGGAGCGAGGCGGGAGTTTCCTAAGCAGGCACATGAGTACCACATTGCTGGAAGGAATATCCTGTTTTTACAAAAAAAAAAAAAAAAAAAAGCCAGAGGCCCTGAGTGCCGAGCATCTTCGAGGTACGTCCCCGAGTCAGGAGGGTGGTCAGCAGCAGGTGGTGAGTCCCAGGAAGAACCAATGTGCTGCACGAGCTGGGGAGCGGGCAAGGCTGGCGCCAACCATGGTTCCCCGGCCATCGGCCTGCAGGACGTGATCCTTTTCCCACCCGTGCAGCCCTGGGTGGGGAAGCCACCGTGGAGCGGGCCCACATTGAGAGAGAGGCCAGTGGGGTTCACACAGGCACTGGGCTGAAGCTGAAGTCAGTGGCTCAATGGCCACGTGTAGAAATACCTGCACATTTTGTTTTGTCTTAAAGATTTATTTATTTATTTGAGAGGCAGAGGAAGAGAGAGAAAGAGAGAGAGATCTTCCATCTGCTCGTTCACTCCCCAAATGGCCACAACGACTGGGGCTGGGCCAGGCCAAAGCCAGGAGCCAGGAGCTTCCTCTGGTCTCCAAAGTCGGTGCAGGGACCCCAGCACTTGGGCCATCTTCTGCTGCTTTCGCAGGCGCATCAGCAGGGAGCTGGATCGGAAGTGGAGCAGCTGGGACAGAAACAGGTACTCAAGCAGTGGCTTAACACACTGCACCACATCGCCAATCCCTACATTTTGGCTTTTAAAACTCTGTCATGTGCTATTCAAATTGGTCCTAAAATGTCATCTTGTGTACAACATGGAGCCCTTTTATGATGGCAGCGAGCTGGCTGGAGAAGGAGGCGGGGGCGTATGAGGCTGACCTGGACAGGGCGGCACAGGGGCCTGTCACCGTTCAGCCAGCTTGTCTGCACCCTGTGTTCCCATGGCCCCTGCTCTTGAGGGCTGTGTGTGGAGGGGAGGGCTCCGGGCACCTGAAGCAGTGTGGGGAGTCTATGGCCTTTTCGCGGTAATTCTAGCCGTGCAAGGAGTCCCCTCCATTGCAAGAAGAGCCAGCCAGGGCCTGCCAGGCTTGCTCCAACTCCCCTTCTGGTTGGTTTCGGGCCCTCTGCACCTTACACCCCGCCTCCTGGCCCCAGACCTCCCGGTGCCCCACCCTCAGACTCCCCAGCCTCGACCTGCCTCACCTCAGAGCCCCCCACCAACTGCCCCAGCTGAGTCCTAGCACGGGCTGGCGGGAGCCCGGCTCTGACAGCCTGTGGCTCTCTACCCTCCAGCTGTCACGCTCCTGCCATGCCCACTGGCACCAGTTGGCAGGGCCACCCCCACCCCCTCCTCAGCCTGCTCCAGCAGGCACGGCTTAAGTTTCCACAGAAAGCCTGCTTTTCCTGGGGTTTGGGGCAGGCCGGGCCAGGAGGGTGGGGGCGGTTTCTGCCAGCCACACTCCTCTCTGGGTTCCAAGGGCTGCTGGCTTCTGGAGCGCTGTCCTCCCACGGCTTCTGGCACAGCCTTGGCAAACGCTGGCAGCAGGGGGCGGGGCGGCCGGCACACACCAAGTGTCCCTGGTAACCTCCAGGCTGCGTCTCCCTTGGTCCCCATGATTGCCTAGGGAGGCCCGCGGGAGGCCAGGAGAACACAGGCCAGAGATCGCAACAGGATGGGCGGCACCTCCCCTGCGGACACGGTGCCACATGACACTCCCAGAGAGAGATCCTCCACCCTTGCGTCTCTCCCAAAGAAGGAAGCCCTCCCGGGCTTGCCCGGCTGTGGGCTTTGAGATCCAGCCTGCATCCTGGGTGGCTCCTTCTTCTATGGACAGTGAGAGCAGACTGAGAAGGATGGGATAGGGAAGGAAGAGGAGAGGGGATGCTGGCACTGGCTTCACAGACCCCCTGGGCGGGGGGTATGGGAGACGGGGAGATCCTGGTGTGGCCACAGGGACTCGGTCCTCCTCTGGCCTCAGCTGAGGTTGCCTGCAAGAATCACTGAGCCCACAGCTCCACCTCCATGCAGACCCATCCCTAAACTCCCCAAAAAGATGAGTCTGGATCCCTGTCTCCCAGATATCCAGAGCAGGAAACGCCTTGATGGTCTCTTCCTGGGTTTCTAGACACTGATGGTTCTTCCTTGCATCTAACCTAAATCTTTCCTGCTGCATTTTTAAAAGGCGCCTTCTTTGGCTCTCTGGGGAGGAGAGCAGGCATGGTGCCAACAGGCAGGAAATGAAATCACAGCTCTGATCATCTCCCTCCCTGCCCCCCCCCCGCCGCCCCCGCCCTTGGGACCGCTTGTCAGATGCGCTGACTGTGATGAGCAGCGCCTTTGTGTGCTGTTGGGTTTTGCCGTGAGCCTTCTCCTGGCAGCCCTGACAAGGGAACCTCATAATGACGGATTTCACGGAGCTCCAGAAGCTTGGAGGCTTTTCTTTCCATCTGTCGTCTTACTTGAAGCCTTGACCTTTCTGTTCCCACGTAAGGCAGGATCAGGAAGAGGCTTGGGCTGGGCAGTGCAAATCTGGGTTTGGACCCAGGACAGGGCTGGGTTTGGAGGCTGTGAAACAGAGACAAGGAAGAAGGTATGTGCCTCACAGGGCGTGGATGGGAGCAGGGGTGGGGATGTGTGCGCTTATTATTTTTTTAAGATGTATTCATTTATTTATCTAAAAGGCAGAATGACAGAGAAAGAAAGGGTAGAGAGAGAGAGAGAAAGACTCTCCCATCTGCTGGTTCACTCCCCAAGTGGCCACAACAGCCAGGGCTGGACCAGGCTGAAGCCAGGAGCCAGGAACTCCATCCGGGTCTTCCACATGGGTGGAAGGGCCCTAAGCACATGGGCCATCCTGCACTGCTCACCCAGGCACATGAGCAGGGGGTGGATCAGAACTGGAGTAGCTGGGACACGAACCAGTGCTCCAGGCTGGGATGCAGGTGTCAGGAGTAGTGGCCTCACCTGCTCTGAAGCCCCTTGGGTTTAGAAGGAGGCCCCCTCCGGAACCGGGAAGGTAGAAGAACCTGGCCCAGCCCTCCCTGGCCAGAGACCCAGGCATCATTTTCACTGAAGAAAGCCGAAGCTTCAGGGTCCTCAAATTCTGGATTTGCATCCTGGCTCCACCACTTGCTTGCGAGGTGCAGCCACCTAGAAAACGACCTTGCGAAGCCACCTTGGCTGAGTTCCTCCGCTTCCTGCACCCTCAGCTACCCCCTCTGAAGACCAGTGGCCGAACGGCCAGTGCCGCGGCTCACTAGGCTAATCCTCTGCCTGCAGTGCCAGCACCCTGGGTTCTAGTCCTGGTCGGGGTGCCGGAATCTGTTCCGGTTGCTCATCTTCCAGTTCAGCTCTCTGCTGTGGCCCGAGAAGGCAGTGGAGAATGGCCCAAGTGCTTGGGCCCTGCACCTGCTTGGGAGACCAGGAGGAGGCACTTGGCCCCTGGCTTCCGCTCAGCACAGCGTGCCGGCCGGCCATAGCGGCCATTTTGGGGGGTGAACCAACGGCAAAGGAAGACCTTTCTCTCTGTCTCTCTCTCTCTGCCTGTGGAAAAAAAAAAAAAGACCAAGGGCTCCACACCGCACCTGCGGCCAGGCAGCACCGCATCCAGGGTGGCGGCAGGCGTCTGCATCCAGCTGAGGACGGGATCTGGACAGCAAGGAGAAGATAACAGTCATGGCGAGCGCCAGCCATGGCCTCGCTCATGGCAGAACCCCCCACCCTGCTTTTCCCAAGGGGCCTCCCTGAGGGAAGACGAGCCAGGGGGCTTTGATGCCGGCAAAAAGCCACCTTCTCCCCGACTTTCCCATGTCGGGTCGACAGGGAGACTAGGAAAATAAAAGCCCAATCTCCGAGGCTCCAAGAGGAGATCCCGGCTGGGCCCTGCTTTGCACAAGGATTTTGGTTGTTGGAGATGCTGGTGACGTTTCATCTTGCTCGAGATCCTGTTCACTTATCAGGGCTCTTAAAACCCTTTCGTTCAGAAGCTGCTGTGAGGACAGAAAACATTCTATCTACTATCAGAGCACAGCTGTTCAGCGACAGGACGACTTGGGGGAAAGCACGGGAAAAAATAAATAATAAATAAATGAAGGAAGGGGAGAAAGTGCCAGGGACACAAACATGGGAAAAGCAAGTGGGGGCCGAGGCGCGGCGTGGCAAGTAGCAGCTTCCTAACAGGAATGCGCTGTCTGGGGACGGGTGAGACAGGGCCTCTGTGAGGACTGGGTAAACACTGGGCCCAAGGCAGGCCCCAAGATCGGGCTCCTCCTCTCTGTAGGGTTCCTGGCAATTCCGCCCGAGGCCCCAGCCGGGGGCCC
The DNA here is from genome assembly GCA_949820135.1 of Sylvilagus floridanus. NCBI lineage: Eukaryota > Metazoa > Chordata > Mammalia > Lagomorpha > Leporidae > Sylvilagus > Sylvilagus floridanus. The sequence goes on from OX463230.1 coordinate 30,344,719, forward strand.
CTACAAATGTTTGAGGTAGGTGTGCAGCCTTCAGTAGCATCTTCTTAAGGGCCAGTGTGGCTGGAAAAAAAAATCGCTTAGTGGAAAACTGTGTCCATCCCTGGCCACAGAACACCAGGAAATATTTTGTAAAAAGGGCTTTGATTGCTCCTGAAAACACAGGACAGAGTGAGCAGGGCCAGGCCTTAGGAGGGGCTGTGTGGCGTGGGCCCTAGGCAGTGTCAGGTCAGGGTAGACAGGTCCTGGGTCCAGGACCAACTTCCAGCTTTGTATTATTGAAGGGAGTCATGAAGAACTTCAGGAGCATGGCTAAATCACACCCGTGTTTATGAAATGTATGAATACTGGAATGTTTTTGAAAGGTAATTTAAATGAAGGCCAAATTCTAAAAGAAAACAGGAATAAAGCAAATTGAGAAAAGATCATTTATTTCCGAGATAGAAATGGAGAACTTCTGTCTGCTGACTCAGTCCCGAAGTGCGCACACTGACCTGGGCTGGGCCAGGAACTCAATCTAGGTCTCCCAGGGGGTGACAGGGACCCAGTCGCTTGAGCCTCACGGCTCCCTGCCAGGGTCTGCGTTAGTAGGGAGCTGGTGTCAGGAGCCACAGCTGGATACTACCCAGGCCCTCCCACACGGGACACCGCGTCTCAGCCACTAGTCAAACACTTGCCCGTCACAAATTCTGTAAAATTACATTTGCTTTATTTTCTTTCTTAATTGAAAGATGAGAGAGACAGAGTCAGAGAGAGAGAAAGAGAGAGAGATCTTTCACTTGCTGCTTCACTCCCAAAATGCCTGCAACAGTTGAAGTTGGGGCCAGGCCAGGCAGAAGCCAGGAGCCAGAAACTCCATCTGGGTGTCCCACACAGGTGGCAGAGGCCCAAACACTGGAGCCATGGCTGTTGCTTCCCAGGATGCTGTCTTAGCAGGAAGCTGGGATCAAAGCAGGCTCTCCAGTATGGACACAAGCATCCCAAGAGGCGTCTACACCGCTGCCCCGGTGTCCGCCCCTCCCATGGGCTTTTTCAGTAACCTGGTGGATGTATGGACCAGAGGCTTCCCACACAGGTGCCCATGGAGTCCTTATAGATGAAACGGCCTGGCTTTGGACTTGCTTTAAAGTCATCTGAGCAGGCGGGGGGTGGGGAGGGGGTGGGAAGGCTATGATTGGTTAGGTATCAAAGAAGATTGGCCATACACAACGTTAAAAATTGTAGAAGCTGTGAGTGGGTGTGATAGGATCACTGGCAGTGATAGGATATCTCCTACTTGTATGTTTGCACATTTTCTGTACCAAAAGGGAAAAGCAGCCCTAACAAAGCCGAGGAAGGGCAGCGATGGGGAAGCAGCTGTGACGGCAGCGGAGGCCCCAGTAAGAGGCCTGCTCAGGAGGGAACAATGTCTGGGCCACAGGAAGAAGCACAGTACCTGGAGATAGCTGGGAAGTGGACATCTGCCAGGGACCCACTGACCACCTCCACAGCGTTAGCACAGGGCAGCTTTTAGGGGTCTTAAACAAGCAGGTACTTTTTACCGGACTTTCTGAATCGAATAGGAAGGGCTTCAAAAAGTTCATGGAAAAGCTGAATTAAAAGACAAGTCTATTTTGGTGCCAAAAAATGTTGAAACCCATGCATAGTTTTTTGTTCATATTATGCATTTTTTAAGAGTTACTTATTTATTTGAAAGTCAGAGTTACATAGAGAGAGAAGGAGAGGCAGAGAGAGAGAGAGAGAGAGGTCTTCCATCCGCTGCTTCTCTCCCCATTTGGCTGCAAAGGGCAGAGCTGCACTGATCCTAAGCCAGGAGCCAGGAGCCAGGAGCTTTTTTTGGATCCCCCATGTGAATGCAGGGGCCCAAAGACTTGGGCCATCTTCTCCTGCTTTCCCAGGCCATAGCAGAGAGCTGGATGGGAAGCGGAGCAGCCAGGACTCGAACCAGCACCCATATGGGATGCCAGCACTGCAGGTGGTGGCTTTACCAGCTATGCCACAGCACTGGCTCCAATAATTCGCATTTTCTGTGGCCCTTCGGAAGACCCTTCGTAGATAAGGGTTTCACCAAAAAATTCATCATTTGATTTCATTTTCCACCAACTTTTTGTAAAAGGCAAAAGATTTATACGATCTGAAGCAAAGCTTGTGTATAAATCTCATCTTCAACTAGGTGAAACCATTCAAATGCAGCAGAAGTGCTATTTCTAGAAGCACCAAGAGAATGTCTAGCTAAGAGCCAGTGTTTTGTTCCCCAATTCATCTGTGGCTTCAGATTTGCTTGTTACAGTAGAAGGTCAACTGACCCGAACTTGGAGATTTGGAGAAGTTCTTCCAAACCCCACTGTTAGGAACTGAATAATCACTTGAGGGGAAAAAAAGTCCTTTGTGTTTCTCACAACATCGGGAGATTTCTCTCACAAATAGGAGCCCCCTTTGCTATCTTAGCAAGCGTAGTGCAAGGAACACACCCTTCCGGGTGGTCTCACAGGGATCTGGCTGGAGACCACCACTGAGCACCAGGCCTCACGGCCCAGGACTGAAGACATCAAGTCCACATGAACGCTTCGGCAGCATCTGCAAGGTGCCTTCTGTTTGCTCTCCACTGAACTCTTCAGTTTTAAAAACATTTATATTTAAAAACATTAATATTATTTAAAATGTGTTTATTGAGGGCCAGAGATAAAAGGAGACACATTGCCAGCTGCTGGTCCACACCCCCCAAATGCTCATAGCAGCAGGAGCCAGGCTGAAGCCAGGAGGCAGAAATCGAATCCGGGTCTCCCATGCGAGTGACAAGGCCCCAGTTACCGTGGTCATCACCGCCGTTTCCTGCAGCCTCCATCGGCAGGAGACAGGAGTCAGGGGCTGAGCCGCACACCGAACCCGAGCAGCCCAGTGTGGGGTGCAGCCGTCCTAACCGGTGTTTTCACTGCAGGCCAAACGCCACTCCTGCAAGGGGCAGCATCGCCGAGCCAGTTTTATGTTGATGGTATGTTCTCCCACAGTGGAAGAGAGAGGAAAGAACACTTAAGATAGGTTCTGATCGGATGAGTCAAGCTTTTTTTTAATTTTTTCATTCTGTGATTCTCTTTTCATTGTCTTTTTTTTTTTAAAGATTTATCTATTTATTTGAAAGTCAGAGTTACACCCAGAGAGAGAGAGAGAGAGAGAGAGAGAGAGAAATCGTTCTTCTATCTGCTGGTTCACTCCCCAATTGGCCGTAATGACTGATCTGAAGCCAGGAGCCAGGAGCTTCTTCCAGGTCTCCCATGTGGGCACAGGGGCCCAAGCACTTCTACTGCTTTCTTAGGCCACAGCAGAGAGCTGGATCGGAAGAGGAGCAGCTGGGACTCGAACCAGCACCCATATGGGATGTCGCACTGCAGGCAGCAGATTTACCCGCTACACCACAGCACCGGCCCTGTATCAAGCTTTTCCTGAAATGAGTGGTCTCCATGGATCCCATTTTCCCAACTCACATTTTTATTCTTTTGCTGCCCTAAAGACTTGGAATACAACTTCCTAGGCTACGGCCTGCAAATTTCTCTTTCACATCTTTTAAGAAGCACCTCATGTGATCTACAGCAAAGATTCAACAGCATCCTAATTCACTGACCATTGACAAAAAAAAAAAAAAAAAAAAAAAAGCAAAGCAGTAAAACTGAGTGACATGTTTGGACAGTCAATAAATCTTAGGGTTCTAGTCCTGGCTGCTCGTCTTCCAATCTCTGCTGTGGCCTGGGAAAGCAGTAGACGATGACCCAAGTCCTTGGGCCCCTTCACCCGTGTGGGAGACCAGGAAGAAGCACCTGGCTCCTGGCTTTGGATTGATGTAGCTGTAGCCACTGTGGCCATTTCGGGAGTGAACCAGTGGATGGAAGACCTCTCTCTGTCTCTCCCTCTCAATGTCTGTAACTCTACCTCTCAAATAAATAAATAAAAATCTTTTTTAAAAAACTTAAAAATAAACCTTGGTTTCTTGAGCAGCTGCTCTGTGTGGACCCTTGTTAGAAGCCAGGAGAGATACAAACAGCAAGAAGGTCCCTAAGTTCCTTCTTGTGGAGCCACAAGCCAGACACTTCCGGCTAGGGTCCCAACACTGTGTCCAGCCCCCAACTTGCTCCTGAGCCCCGTGATCTTGGGCCTCTCTTTCCTTCCTGGTAATACAGTGATGAAAGCAACATCGACTTGTAGGGTAGTAGGGCTAAAGGTTGTCTGAGTATTTGAGAAACGCAAGCAGCTCCCAACACCAGGAGCCCCCATACCAGCGAGGTGCCCCGAGATGCTCAGTGCAATGACAAGTGCATAGCAGAGAGGGCACAGGGGCTGTAAGAATGGAGTGTGAGTGTTACGGAGGGACTAGGACCCACCAGGCCCATTTCCAGGGTGTCTGAGGCTCCCACACCCCAATGACCTCAGCACCCCAGAACCCCCCTGCTGTGTGTAAATGCTGGTCTTGACCTCGGGGCACCCATGCTTTCTGTCCCTTGGCCAGAACTGTGAGTTCTGCGTGTGTGGGGGGATGGTCAGTGCGGCAGGGCGTCACAGCTGAAGCAGCGCTGGTACCACGGCTTTGCAGATGGACAGGGACCCAGAGAGCCAACGGGCAGCTTGCAGCGGCTGCATCCCTTCTTCCCCGAGGCCACACCTGTGGCCCCCGTGTCCAGGACTGAGCGCTATGCAATGCTGGGGATACATTCCCCACTGTCCCTCTGCACCCCCCACCCCCACCCCGCGTTGTCCAAACACTGTTTCGTGCTGGCTCTTGGGAGAGCTGTCACCGAAGTCCACAGGTGCACAGAACAGCCCTTCTCACGTCTGAGGGCTGAGGCTGTGCCGCCCTTCCTTGGGGCTTCCTCTGCTGGGCCCTTGAAGCCGCCACTCTCCTCTGTGCATGCTCAGCCCTGGGGCCGCCCACCCACCCATGGGCTTGGAGGCCTGGCCTGGCAGCGCCCCAGGCTTGTGGCCACCGTCTCACGACCCTCTCCGCCACCCTGTGTTCTCCACGCCTGTGGGACAGTGGCTGTCCTCACCCAGCTTGGACACTCTACTTTCAATACCCTGGCAACCCACTTGGTGCCGCCAGGAGAGATCAAGCGAGATACAAAGCGAGAACCGAGCAATGTCTCCTTATTTTACTCTGAAGCAGAAGTAACAAGGCAGCACAATGCCAGCTCTGCCACTTACCTGCTGGGCGAGCTCAGGAAAACTGCACAGCCTCTCTGTGCCCCGGTGTCCCAGATGGCACACCCATGACAACAGCAGTCATCTCTATCGCAGTGTGGCTTCGAAGAGGTGTGGAAAACACTGCCTTCAACAATATTAGGGTGTGTTCTTGTTAATTTTACAATGCAGGATATTGAATCTGGCAGATTTTGGAGGCATCGAGTAACTTGTCTTTCTGTTGCTTCGTCTTCTAAAAATGGGGAGCAGAATGGTGCCCACCACCTTAGACTGCAGGGGATCAAATAAGGGGATGAGTGATAGTGGGGGCTCTTTTTTTTTTTTTAATTTGAAAGGCAGAGAGAGAAAAGACACACTGTCCCATCCACCAGTTCATTCCACAAATGCCAGCAATAGCTAAGGTTGGAGTCAGGAGCCAGAAACTCAATCTGGTCTCCCACATGGGTGGCAAGGACCTAACTGTTGGAGCCATCCCCTCTACCTCCTGGGGGGCACATTAGCAGAAAGCTGGAAACAGAACCAGAGCTGGGACTCGAACCCAGGAACTCTGATATGGCTTGTGGACATTCTGAGCAGTGTCTCAACCACTGCACCAAATACCCACCCCACTAGCAGCTTTACATTAATGATTTAGCACAGTATTTGGCATATAGGGAGTTAGAAAAAGGCTTGTTCTTTTAAAAAAGGAAGAACAACTTTGAAAGAAAGGAGAGGAGAGGAAGAAAGAGAGAGGGGAAGTTGGCATTGTGGCACAGCAGGTTAACGATGCCGCCTGCAATGCCAGCATCCCGTATGGGCACTGGTTCAGTACTGGCTGCTTGGCTTCCGACCCAGCTCCCTGCTATCACACCTGGGAAGGCAACGGAAGATGACCAAAGTACTTGGACCCTACCATCCACTTGAGAGGCCCAGATGGAGTTCCAGGCTCCTGGTTCAGCCTGGTCCAGCCCCAGTTGCTACAGCCACTTGGAGGGTGAATCAGCTAATAGAAAAAATCTTATCTCCCCCTACCCCTGTCACTGCCTTTCAAATAAATAAAATAAATTTAAAAGAGAGAGAGAGGCCAGCGCCGCAGCTCACTTGGCTAATCCTCCGCCTGTGGTGCCAGCACCCCGGGTTCTAGTCTCGGTTGGGGCACCAGTTCTGTCCCAGTTGCTCCTCTTCCGGGCCAGCTCTCTGCTGTGGTCCTGGAAGGCAGTGGAGGATGGCCCAAGTGCTTGGGCCCTGCACCTGCATGGGAGACCAGGAGGAAGCACCTGGCTCCTGGCTTCAGATCGGTGCTGTGCTCCGGCCACAGTGGCCATTTGTGGGTGAACCAACGGAAAAAGAAGATCTTTCTCTCTCTAAAAAAAAAAAAAAAGATAATAACAATAAATAAAATTTTAAAATAACATAAAAATAAAAAGAGAGAGAGAAAGAGAGAAGGAACAAGAGAGGAAGAAAGCAACCAAGCCCCAGTTATTAAAAAAAAAAAAAAAAAAAGGCCAAGCTCATCTGAGATCTATGAAGACCCGCAGGCCGGCCTCCAGCCCCAGCCTCCTCCTGAGCAGCGGCTGTGCCTGGGTCATCCTCATGCTCGTGTCCCCTCTCGTGCCTAGCCTGGGGTCCTGCACATCGCAATCACTGTGGTCAACTAGTGCGGAAGGAAGGGCATGTTTGGATAGAATCTGTTTTAGAATGCTCTGCCCTGGCTCGGCACCCAGCACTCCACCATCTGGGAGGGTGGCTGTGGTGTAAGGCATCCACGGGGTAGTGTAGTGAGTGTAGTGGCCAGGAGCCTTGGCTCTGGTTTTGAAAGACTGTGCCTCAAGTCTCAGTTCTGTCACTTACTCGTTGTGTGATGTGGGCGTTTATTTATTCACTGTTTTTATTATTTGAAAGGCATAGTTCCAGAGAGAGAGAGAGAGAGAGAGAGAGGGAAAGACAGAGAGGTCTTCCATCTGCTGGTTCACTTTCCAAATGGCTGCCACAGCAGGAGCTGTGCCGATCCGAAACCAGGAGCCAGGAGCTTCTTCCGGGTCTCCCACGTGGGTGCAGGGGCCCAAGAATCTGGACCAGCTTCTACTGCTTTCCCAGGCCATTAGCAGGGAGCTGGATCGGAAGTGGAGCAGCTGGGGCTTGAACCGGCGCCCATATGGGATGCTGGCGTCACAGGTGGAGGCTTTACCTGCTGCGCCACATCATTGGGCAAGTTTCCTAATCTCCCCCCAACCTCAGTTTCCTCTTTCATAAAATGGGAATAGTGAAAATTACCTTCTCACACAGCTGTGAGAATTAAATAAATTAAACGAACCCCATATAAGTTGCCCAGCATGGAACCTGGTAGATGGGATTGTTTAGTACATTTTGGCCATTATCATGAACTCAGGATCTCCCACTCCCTTGAAGAGAACAGGGCATTGTACTCACCATCTTTGGGGGAAATTCTTGTACCTTCTTAATTTTTCTGGCTGGGGCAGGAGGGGGTTGGGTGGGGGAGGGATCAGTCAGGAAAAGAGGGGCATGGCCCGTGGCCTGTGCCCTTGGATTCCGTCTTCCCCTGGCCCAGCATCACAAATATGCACCCACCCTGAGGTGGAGTCATTGTCCTCCCTCTCCGCTGCGACTGTCACCCCCTTGCCATCAACACCCCCTCCCCCCGCAGAGATGGTGAGCGCTCTGGCATTGTTGTCTCCAGCCGGCCGATGGCTTCTCTCCAGCCTGTGAGTGGTACCCCCGAGATTCCATCACAATCCAGGCATCCCAGCTATGTCAGCGTGACTCAAATTGTGTGTATCTGACATCCACATGGCCCCAGAGAAGGCGGGCTCCAGCGAGAGGTTATTTGGAACACTGCTAAACGCTTGATGGCTGTGGAGTTATCTTTTTGGGGTTAGGCCATTAAAGTTGCCATCTGATGTTGTGTGGAACAAAGGAGATAAACCACATGTTGAAGCCTGTAGGGCATAGAGAAGAATTTTTAAGGACATAGGCGACACAGAGGCAGCTAACATTAGCTGGGTTGTTTTTCCCAAAAAGCTTTGCAGTTTTTCTTCCACATGGCTATTTCGCTGGAATTCAAAGCAGAAACAATCCCCCAAGGTGAAGTGCAGAAGCTGTGTTGTAACAGATTCAGTAAAACCTGGGGCTGCCAGGTCACCTGTACAGAAGACGGCCCCAGCTACCCAGCTCAGCATCTTCCTACCGGACAGCTTTCTGCACCACCCTTAAATTCTCCGCCCTGGGGCTGACAGCGAGGTGCTGCAGGCTAAGCCTCTGCTTGTGGTGCCTGCATCCCATTGTCAGAGCTGCGGCTGGCATCCCAGGTGCTCCACTTTCAATCCAGCGCCCTTCTGATGTGCCTGGGAAGGTGGAGGAAGATGGCCAAGCACTTGGACCTCTGATACCCCTGTGGGAGACCAGGATGCAGTTCTCGGCTCCTGGCTTCAGCCTGACTTAGACCTGGCTGTTGTGGACCTTTGGGAAGTGAACCAGCAGTCTCTCTCTCCCCCATCACCCTGCTCTTCGAGTAAATTTTAAAAAATCAAAATTCTCTACCCTTTCTTCACCACGTGCCCCGAAGGAAAGTCCCCCTCCTAGGAACCCCAAATCCATGCCCCTGACGCCCTGCTACTGCCACGCCACCCCAGGGCAGCCCGCGAGCCGGCCACACCAGCCAGTTCTTGGTCCTCTAGGCACACTGTGCACTCTCCCTCTGAGCTGCATGTCTCCTTCCCGTCTCGGCCTACTAGTCACACTCCCAGAGGGTCTGAGCAAGGGTCCAGCCAGGTGACAAGCACACTGCCCGGCAGTGGCGTGAGGACAAGCCAAGCAGGGCTCAGAACCCTCCCACCACGGAAGCCCGGACTCGGTTGCCACCTCCTCCAGGCAGTCTCCTTGGTCACCCACTCATCTGAACACCTCTGGCTCCCTCTTTTTGGATTCCTCCCCTCTTACACTAAAGTAGAAGCTATGTATGGCCCTGCTCCCCAACACAGAGAGGCTGTTGAAGATGGGGATTCAGGATGCTTGTTAACCCTTCTTGGATCACTGAACTAACAGAATCCAGACCTCGAGACTGTCCGCCTCACATCAATGCCCCACTGTACAAAGAATGATGCTTGCTATAGTATAGCAGGTAAAGCTACTACCTGCAGTGCCAGCATCTCATATGGGCGCCGGTTTGAGTCCCAGCTGCTCCACTTCCAATCCAGCTCTCTGCTATGGCCTGGGAAAGCAGTGGAAGATGGCCCTGGTCCTTGAGCCCCTGAACCCACATAGGAAGACCCGGAGGAAGCTCCTGCCTTCTGGCTTCGGATCGGCGCAGCTCCAGCTGCTGCAGCCAACTGGGGAATGACCATCACATGGAAGACCTCTCTCTCTCTCTCTCTCTCTCTCTCTCTCTCTCTCTGCCTCTCCTTCTCCCTCTGTGTAACTCTTTCAAATAAATAAATAAACCTTTAAAAAAATGATGCTTGATGAAACATTACTTTAAAAGCAAACAATTGGGGAGGGAGGGCACTCAAATGCCCATCAGCATCAACATCCTTACAGTTGAGTGACGCTGTACTTGCAACGAACAGAATTGATCTATAGGCATTGACATGGAAAGACGCCAAGAGATTACTGTGAACGGAAAAAAGCCGTTACAGGCAATATGTTTGTCGTGATCCAAGTGAGCTTTCAAACTCTTAGATTCAAATAACAAGGAAAAAAATCATTAAGACTTCTCTGATGGGACTGGGAAGATGGTAGGTTATCTGAAAATGCTGGGAAAGTGAGAAATCATAAAAAGTGAATCACACATCCTTTAACCATTTTTATTTGAAGTTAATGTACATTTACTTCCCAACCTCTTGATGTCAGTCCAAAGCGTATTTCTAAGTATAGGTCTGATGATTAGAGCCCTGCACCATCTTTCATGTATAAGCCACTCATCAGGCATTGTCTGCGAGTCTAGTTTCATTTTCTTTAAAGTACAATGAGAACGTAAAGATACGGATATAGTAATTTAAGTGCAGAGTCCTAAATTAAGCTGTGTGATCTACATAAGTTAAGTAAGCTCTGCAGGCACCAATTTCTAATTTGTAACAGGGTACAATTACAGTACCCCAGGGTGGCTGAGAGGAAAACAGACAATTCTGCATGGACACTCCCTCGTACCCAATGAAGTTCAGCTAATAGATTAAGTATTGTATGTAACTGTCATTATAGCGCCGTAAGAAGGCCAAGCAGCAGTATCTTCTAACGTGGGATGCTGGCTGTCTTCTTCTTCTACTTCAAAGATGTTCTAAGTCCACAGGTACCAGGGAGAACCAAACATCCTGGCAGGAAGTCGAGATGAATGACAGCTTACTACCAGGTCTTTTCCAGGTGGCATCGAGACCTAGAGCTTAATAATTTAGTTTCTGTCCAAAGGACATGATAAGCTAGTGACAAAGAGTTGGATATCAAGAGGGAGGTAACAATAAAAGAGTATTGATTAGGATATTTTTTGTTGAAAATTATACAAAAAATTAGTTTAAATACCAGAATTTTTAATTGGCTAAAGCAATGACAAATTCCAGAAGCCAGGGGGACTTCAGCCAGTACTTGACCAGGCCTCTGGTGCCAGGTCCTTTGATTTTTCTCAGTTCTGCCTTCCTGCATTTGTCAGCTTTGTTAAGAAACAGGTCTGTGACAAAACCTATACACATTTTTCAAAAAGAAGATGAGAATCCGTGACTTTTCGTGCCCAGGGGAGTTCCTTTCCCTCCTCTTAGTTTGATTTTTCTATGACACATTCTGCCATGGACAAATTCAAGACGAAGGATGCCAGATACTGCCGAAAAAACTAAAAAGAGTTACTTAATCCCTCTCTCTTTGTCTCTCCCCCTCCCCCAAAGCCAGCAACCCAGAGAAGGGAAAACTGTCGTAGAAGGAAACTATTAAAATAAGCACGGGACAAGAGGTGGGGAACCCAGATTATGTTTCTTGTTCTGCCATGACTAGCTTGGTGATCTTGCCCGATTAGACCCCAGCTGACTCACCTACAGAAGTAGAGACCTGAACAAGATCTTTTTTGGTTCCCTTCCAGCTATGAAATTCTAGGAAAGTAGTCCTCTCTGAACACCGCAGTAACTTTTCTGCATAAGAAAATATTTTGTAGATTCAAAATAAAAAATAAAAAAAAAAAATTAAAAGTAAAGAAAGACCTAAGCGTTGCCTTCAAATACTTGAAAACCTGTCTGGTCACACAGAGGCTACAGTGAGAGTGTGCGAGGCTCCAGGGGATAGAAATAAGAGCAAGGAGTTAGAAACAGAGACGCAAGTTTCTGCTCAGGACAGAACAGGGTCGTTGTTATTAGGTGCGTACATGTTCAGAATCGTTAGGTCTTCCAGATGGATGGACCTTTTACTACTTTTTGTCTCTAGCAACAATTTTTTTCTTATAGTCTGCTTTGTCTGGTATTAGCAGGTATCCCGCTCCTTTGTGGCCACTATTTGCAGGGCGTATCTTTATTCATCTCCGGATCTAACATGCGTCTCATTGACAGCATACAGTGGAATCAATCTCTGCCTTTCACTGAGATGTTTGGCCAATTCGCATGCTGTGGAATCGCTGACAAGATAGGATTTCTGTTTTCCATACATAACTTTTTTTTTATCTATTCCTCCATTACTCTTTCATATTAAATATATATTATTCAGTGTGCCATTTTAATTCTCATTGCTTCATTTCCTTTTTTTTTAAGAGTTATTTATTTGAATGGAAGATTTCTCTTTCTCCTCCTCTCTCTCTCTCTGCTTTTCAATTGAAAAATTAAAATAAAATTTAAAAATTGTTTTAGAAACATTTACAGTAGAAAATTTGGAACCCATCCTTTTTTTAAAAAAGATGCTTTATTTGTTTATTTGACAGGTAGAGTTACGGACAGTGAGAGGGAGAGACAGAGAGAGTCTTCTGTCCGCTGGTTCACTTCCCAAATGGCCGCAATGGCCAGAGCTGCGCCAATCTGAAGCCAGCAGCCAGGAGCTTCTTCTGGGTCTCTCACGTGGGTGCAGGGACCCAAGGACTTGGGCCATCCTCCACTTCTTTCCCAGGCCATAGCAGAGAACTGGATCAGAAGTGGAGCAGCTGGGACTCGAACCGGTGCCCATAGGGGATGCTGATAGTGCAGGCAGCTGCTTTACCTGCTACACCACAGTGCCACCCCCTTATTTCCCATTTTTAAAATTATTTTCTTAGTGGGTTTTCTGGGGATGACAATTAACAGCTTAATTTATAACAACCTAGTTTGCATTAATACTAACAATTTCACAAAAACTGTATTTCATCCCCTTTTTTTCGTCCATGCTCTTACTGTCATACAAATTACATCTTTATAGATTGTAAGTCCATCAGCACTATAGTATAATTGTTGATTTATGCAACTGTTTTTAAAGCAGATGGGAAGAAAACTCTTATAAAAAAGAAAAAAAAACTACATTGATGTTGTCTTTCACAGTTGCCTGCATAGTTTCACTTACAAGTGCTTGTATTTATTTGTATGGATTTGAGTCACTGTTCAGTGTCCTCTCATTTAAGCCACAAGGACTTCTTTCAGTATTTCTTGTAGGGAGGTGTGCTAAGAATAAAACTTCTCAGTTTTTGTTTCTCTGGAAATATCTTAATTTTCCCTTCATTTTTAAAGGATAGTTTTGCCAGATAGAGAATTAAAAGTTATCTCACTTTTAAATATTTTCTTATTCTATTCTATTCTATTCTATTCTAATTTTAAAAGCAGAGTTACAGAGAAGGGGAGACAGAGATATTGATCTTCCAGCTACTGGTTCACTTCAATGGCCATGGCTGGGCCAGGTTGAAGCTAGGAACCGGGAACTCCATCCCAGTTTCCCACATGGGTGGCAGGGGCTCAAGTACTTGAGCCAACTTTAGTTGCTTTTCCAGGCACATCAGCAGGGAGTTGGATCAGAAGTGGAGTAGCTGGGATTCGAACCGGTGCTCATGTGGCAGGCAGGGGCTTAACTCATTGCACCACAATGCAAGCCCTGACTGTCTTTTCTTTCAGCATTTTGAACTTCGTACCCCACAACGTGAGGGTCTCCACGGTTTCTAATCAGAAGTCAACCATTACACTCACTGAGGACCCTCACATGGGATGAGTTGGGTTTTTCCCTGGGTTTTTTCAAGTTTCTTTCTTTGTCTTTTGAAGGTTTGACTATGAAGTATTTTAGATGTAACTGTCCTGCTTTTAATTTTACTTGGAGTTTAATTCATTTTCCGCATGGGTAGATTCATGTGTTTAAATTTGGGACGTTTTCATTCATTATTTCTTTAAATATTCTTTCTTTCTGCTCCTTCTGGGAGTCCAATTATGTATATGTTAGGAAACCTGATGGTGTCCAACAGATCTCTAAAATTCTATTTTTCTCCACTGTTTTTCCTTTCTGTTTTCCGGACTGGATGATCTCCATGAACCTATGTTTAAGTTAGGTTCTTTTTTTTCTGCTACCTCAAGACTGCAATTGAGCTTCTCTCATGAATTTTAAATTTTAAATTTTCATTATGTACTTTAAAAAAAAATATTTGAAAGGCAGAGTTACAGAGAGAGGGAGAGACAGAGAAAGAGAGAGATCGTCCATTTGCTGTCTCACCCCCCAAATGGTCACAACAGGCAGGGCTGGGCCAGGCCAAAGCCTGTAGCTCAGAGCTTCTTCCAGGTCTCCCATATGGGTTCAGGGGCCCAAGCACTTGGGCCATCTTCCATTGCATTCCCAGGTGCATTAGCAGGGAGCTGGATTGGAAGTGGAGCATCTGGGATACGAAGTGGCTTTACCCAATGGCCCAAAGGCTGACCCCATGTATTTGTTAAGGTAATTTCTGTCTCTTTCTGAATGTTAATTCTTTAGAGATAGTTTTGTTTAGTGCTTTGATCATACTGACAATGGTTTATTTGCAGTAGGCGTCAGAGCACATCTGAGCCACCTCAGGTCCAGTGTCTTTTGACTGCATTTTCCCTTCGTGTTTAAGTCACATTTCCTGTTTGCGCGTCTTATAATAATTTTTTAACAATTGAAAACTGGGCTTTTAAATAATAGAATGTGACCAGCCTGGACACCAGGGCTTCCCTGCCCCCTCCCCCTGCTTGGCCCATCGTTCTCACTGTTGCGGCCATGACTTTCCTGAGCTAACTCTGCAAAGTTCGGATTCTGGGTCCTGTGCAGCCACTGGAGCCTCTGCTTGGCTGCTGCATGGTCAGCCGACGACCAAACCCAAGTTTCCAGAAACACCTTAGACCCACGTGGCTGCTCAAGTCCGCACTGGGCATGCACAAAGCTGTGCGTGTGGCTTCAGAGAGTCTCAGGGATATGTCCGAGCTTTTCAAAGCCCCCTGTGGATAGCAGATGCCCTAGTTTCCCCTCTCAGCAGTTTTGGGTCGCCTCTCGCTAGCCCCAGTTGGCATGGCCACCCCAGGTAGTTGAAAAGTTACTGCTGATTGCTTTGGACAAGCCCCGGGGATAGGGCTGTTTGCAGAGAGCATGCTAAAAAATCAAGTCAAATAATGAGAAGCTCTGAGAATGGAGCTTTTCCAGAGAACTGTCAGATAAGCCACACAAGGCAGAGACGTTTGGAAAGGTGATAGGACAGAGGCAAAGCCAGGCAGAGAGCAGAGGGCACGGCAGGCATGGCTCGGGGGAAGGTAAGGCACGCCACGCGGAAGTTCTGAGTATCCTGAAGCAGAAGACAGCAATAGGAGGCATCAAAGCCATGCAGAGAGCCTAACGCATCTGGGAAACAGAACAACAATGCGGGAAGGTGCTGACAAGAATGGGGGGATCGCAGCCATGCTGTTGCCACCCACAGAAGCCACGCAGAGCCTTGACTTCTCCCGCTCCGGGAGTGCGGGTGCTGCTTTGGCGCCAGCTCCCACCCCGACAGACCATGTGACCGCAGGTAGAGGTGAGCTGCCCGTCCCACGGGTCCTGAGTTGTCTAAGGCAGAGCAGGAGTCGCAGTTGGCCAGATGTGAGTTCTCTGCATACCGCCTTCCTGCTTCTTAAAAGCCGGGCTGACTTATGACTTCTTCATTTCACTGAGTTTTTTAAAAATTGGATTCCTTCTTCAAGCATCCTTGTAATATTTGTGAAATCGTGAGTTTCAAATATTACACTTTTTTCTACCACTCACGGGAATGAACTCCCTATAGCCCCTAGCTCACTTTGGAAAACATTGAATTCAGAATCTCAGTCTTCCCACTTGCAGGATTATGAGGGTGGGTTTTCTCCAGTTCTCTCTACTGCAGCTGGAAGATGACCTCTCACTGTGTGTCTGTGTTATTTAGAGTCTAGAACAGATAGGTTTGAGATTCAACCATGTGGGCAGCAACTGATACGCAGTGGTGGTGGGTCTGTATGTACCCCCATAGGTGCAGACACCCCAGAGTTGAGATCTGGAATAGAAATTCCCACATCTCACAGAGTACAGAAAACACATTAATAATTCTGCAGGCTGCCAGGGCTGAAGTGGTTCTGAAAGAACACAACACAAAACGATCCTAAGGTTCACTTAGCTTTATTTCAGCACTTATTCTATGCCAGGGCACTACGCTCAACTTACTATAAACATTTATTCCTTGCAGCCACTCTTCTGGGTAGGTATTGTCATCCCCATTTCACAGATGAGGAACCCAAGGCTCAGAGCAAAAAAATGACGGATCAATCCCCTCATCCTGCCCTAATGAGTTACCCTTGGTCCTCTACCTGATTACTCGAGGCTCCCTCGCCACGCTGGGATGCCTTGCAGAGGAAGCTACTTAGACGAGCAGAAATACATTCCCTTCTAATGCTTTATTAGAGACAGTAGTCTGTTCTCTGGGAACAGAGAACCTAGCCGAGGTAAGATGATTCACCATTTGATTCGCCCAATTTAAGGATAAGAAAATAGAGTGCAGTTTTGAGTTTCATGAATGCCATCAGCCTCTGGCAGATGGGATAGCCATTTTCTCTTTCCTGCTCTAGACTAACACGCCCAGTGGATGCTTAAACCGGGAGCCTGCGGGAGAAAGAGGCGAAGAGGGCACAGTCCACCACCCCACCGTGTTCCAGAGTCAGTGCCAGGATCAGCCACGCACTGAGAAGGCTCCCACAGGGATCAGCGAACCAGGCGGATCCAGAAAGGGTAGCATGTTGGCCGGGGGCTACCATCCAGTTAGGGAGGAGGGAGAGAAGGGGAGAGAAGACAGAGCCACCTAGCACCTGCAAGTAACAGACAGCGGGTCAGCGCAAGTGAGGGAGACGGCTTGTTCTGCCTCCACAGCACTCACGGATAGACTGCCAGGAAGCAGGAAGTTCGACCCCTCACTAGCTGCCTGACCTTTACTAAGTCATTTATCCGATTTGTGCTTCAGGACCCAAATGTCACATGGTTTGGAGGAAGATTCTATAAAGAGCCTAGCTCGGGGCCCATCACACAGTAGGAAGATGGTCACTCGTAGGGCTAAGTTTGGACTTGGAAAAGTAGCTGGCTTAATCTAAGACAGAAATCTAACACAGAACGGCTAGACACCGGGGCTCCCTCAGGGCACAGGAGCTCAGCAGTGGCAGAGGCACCATTAACACCTTGCAGGGGCACTCTGTGGGGTCCTCCACGCCAGACAGGAGCCTGATGGGGGAGGGGACCCTTGGGTTTTCTTAGAACCCCCAGTGCTGTGATCTCAGCCAAGTCTTGCCCCAACTTCCACTTCTCTCCCTTAACACATCTCCCCAACCCCAAGTCCAGTACTCCCTTCATGGTACCACGCAGCATGTGTTTTTAAAAACAATTTTCGTAGAGAACACTATTTAGAAACTACCCCAAGTGTCATTATTCATCGCCTACTACAAGTTTCTCATTCGCAGTAGCCACACTTTGAAAACAAGTACAAACACTATTTTGTAAAAGCAAATAACCGCTACTTGGGCGGATTCTGTTGGCGTGCAGAGAACACGCAGGAGTGGAGTTTCCACATGGTCAGGGCACTGCTAAGAGAGGCAAGAAGTGGGAGTGGCAGAAACTCTTCCTCCCTTGCTCCCGCCAATGGGACAGGCCAGCGAGCCGGAAGGGATGTCGGGTTTGAAGACTGCAACGTGGGGAAATTTACTTTAATGCTTTTGCACCAAAAACAAAAAAACAAAAGAAAAAAACAACACGATGTGTCCCAAGAGTTCCACAAAATGAGCCTCATTTTAAGAGCCCTGCCAAGGCCACAAGCTGCCACTGAGTCACCTAAATAGGGAGCTGAGAGGTAGAGTCTGTTCCAAACCATGTCCACAGGTACCTCAACAAGGGTTCTGCTCGAGTGGTAGGAATAAGCATCAGGCCAGTTTGATCTGTTTGCGAAGATTTCCTGATGTACCCTGGAATCATGTTATATTGCTATGTTTTCAGTTTCTAAAATTTTTTTAAAGATGTATTTATTTATTTGAAAGGCAGAGTTACAGTGAAGCAGAGGTAGAGAGAGAAACAGAGAGATCTTCCATCCACTAGTTCACTCCCACAAATGGCCACAACAGCCGGAGCTCAGCTGATCTGAAGTCAAGAGCTAAGAGCTTCCTCTGGGTCTCCCACGTGGGTGCAGGGGCCCAAGGACTTGGGCCATCTTCCTACTGCTTTTCTAGGCCATAGCAGAGAGCTGAATTGGAAGTGGAGCAGCTGGGACTCAAACCAGCAACCATATGGGATGCCAGCACTGCAGGCGATGGCTTTACCCGCTATGCCACAGCACCGGCCCCTCTAAATTTTTTAAAGAGTGACATCGCTAGTCTCTTTGCTTAGGACAAGGAAAACAGTAGTTTCCATCAGCGGGCAACATGGACCAAGTGCCCACCTATATGGGGAACTGAATTTACGGCTCTTAACCCTTGATGCACTACTGTCTCCCAGATACCTAGGAAGTGAGAACATACCTACATCCACAATTTCAGAACTCTCATACAAAAACATAAAATATATTCAGACGCCACACTGATTTGATCCCTGTTTTGGTACCACGCAGCATGTGTTTTTTAAAACAATTTTCGTAGAGAACACTAACATTGGAATTTTAGTGAGTTGGAGTGGGACGGGAACTTCATCATCCTTTCTACAGTTAGCTAATTTCATAGATGATGAAACTCAATCTTGGAAACCTAGCAGCTACCCAGAAGTCAAAACCTAGTTGAGGACAGAGCAGGAAGCAGGATGGAAATGGCGACTTCCAGGCAATGTTGGTTTCACCAAAAGCACAGCTTCTGCATGGGTTCTAGGAGCTACCCAGCCTCATACTCAGAGGTCTCTGTTCTGTCCTCAATGTCCACGCGACCCAGGACAAGAGAATGAGCACTGTGACCTCAAACTCCCTAAGGAAGGGAGGGGGACACTCATGGATACCCTGTCAGCTACAGGGAGGGGCTGCTCAGACACAAACCAGGTGCCCTGGGAGATGTAGCCTCCCAAAGATAGGAAGGCGCTCTGGGTGATGGGCCAGGAAATGGCTCTGCCTTTGGCTACTCGAGAAGACAAAGCAAGCCCCAGACCCACAACATGTGACCCAGACATCCAACCAACTAGGTCCATTGGACTGGTAATCCATTAAGAAAAGTTTTTAAAAACACGATGGAATCCAAGTGATGGTAACTGTACTGTAGAGTAGGTTCTAAGAGAAAATAGATTTCTGCCTCCTTGCTTTAAGGTGACTTGTGTGAGAAGGAGGGAAATGGCACCTTTTCCATGCCTCCCACTCTATGGTTTCATTATTTTTTAAGAGACGTCCACAAAGCCGGGATATTCTTCCCATGCTTTATGACTAGACAATGTGCTACTCCGGGGGTAGGAACTGTATTATTCAATCCTTTTTCGTTCACGCCTGTCTTCCAAAACATTAATTCTCTACCTTATGCCTACCCAATGTCTAGTAGAGGACTTCATTTTAATGCAACAAGTGAAAAAATTGAAAAAATCAAAGGCATTGTCCAAAGCCCAGAAATTTCGGCATATTTGACTATTCCTTAAAAACCACTTACATTCTGCTTCACAAATGTGAACCATGCCCCTGACCCGGCCCGATGTCTCTGTGCACAGACCCGTGATGTTATCAGTTTAACACATATGTGATCTCTCAGCATGAGTAACCTCAGTGAATGCTATATAGAGTTTCAATCGCACACTTGCAGACACAGAAGGCATATTCTGTGACTGGCCAAAATGGCACGAGGTCCTCCGGTCCCCAGCTCCCAGCAAAGCCCACATCTAGTCTCTGGTAGAGACCGATGCTGTCCTAAATCTGAACGATTTCCACTGAACAAAGCCTAAAGTCTAGGGAAAGTGTCGAGTGTCTAAATGGAAGGTCGCACTTTGATTTTGTGCAGTAAATATGATTTTCATGCCAAGTGCAGCAAATTTCACTGGCGCTCCATTACTGGGCTATTTAAATCCTTTGCTGGATGACATAAAATTGTTAGCAATTACACTACAAAGAGTGATTATATGAACTTTTCTTGTACAAGAGCAAATAAAGTTTGAGTCTCATTCACTGTTCTGTTAAGGATATTTTAAATAAAATATACCATCTTACTTACAAAGAAACATTGCGAGAATAGATACTCGTCAGAAAGGAGAGGGTAGAAAAATTTGCTATTTGCTGCTTTACTGGAATCATACAACAAGGGCCGTGAGCGACTGCTGGATACAACTGCTTTTCCTCAGTAGAAATGACTTCAGCACGCCTCGAAAGCAAAATGGCCTGCACAGACCTAACTTAGGAGCTTCCTCCCCCTCTCTCAAAATATCTTTTTTTAAAATAAAGTATCACAATCCTGAAATAATTGGTGGCCACGGGATGCCAGATGTGAGACATTTCGTCTGGATCCTTATGGAAATGCATCCAGAGTGTCTGCTTCCTTGACACCAGGAAAGAGTTTGGGTCCTGGCTTTGCATCTGCCCGGTGGACCCGGCTGGCCGCCCTACAAAACGGAGACATATGTGGGCACGAGGAAGGAAAGCTTCTGGAATTTGGGAATTTTCTGGTTCCCTTTTCAACGCTGTGAGTTTTTCCTCCCTTAGGCAAAAGGTGTGCTACATTTTTGAGACTCTCTATTTTCACAAGGGTGAGATTGCTGCTTCCCAGAACAAAACCCCAGCTTTCATTTCTTTACAATTTGATAACAATTTAAAAAGAAATGACACATACTCATTGCAAGAAGGAGGAGAACTACTGTTATCATCAGCATGATTATTATTACTAAACAGGGCTCAAAGGCATTCACTTCCACACATCACAAACAAGGAGTTGCCGTGGTTGATAGTCCACAGGACCACAGTGAAAATGTGCTTTGAGAGAACTAAAAGCAGAAAGAAATTTGAGTTTTCTGCTCTCATTCACCTTCCACATAAACCTCCCAGTCCCAGAGTTGTGCTTCTCTAAGCTGTTTACACAATGTACAGGCACAGACTTTGTTCAAGTTCATGTAAGAGCAGATACCCTCACTTAAGGCTGAGCAAAGAGGAAATGCATTCTTCATAGGGGTCTAAATCCAACCTAGCTTGGATTGTCTAGCACACTCAGACAAAGCTCTGGCTTTCAGGTCAGTCCTAAAATAGAAAGAACCCCTCACTCCAGAGGTACACGTGTGGAAGACTGTACAACTTTTAAAACAGCCTGTTTCACATTTTGAAACTCAGTCTTTTTAATGCCAACAAAGAACACCAGGACAATAATGTTAGAAAAATTTTCAAATTTACCTCCTGAAATTTGCCACCAGGAAAAGAAAAATAAAAAGATTCTAGAAGGAAACTATTTCTCCGTTTTTTATTAATTAGTTTCTCAAAGTTTGGAGAATATGAATTCAGCATGTTGTGGAATTATGGTATAAATTGTACTACCAGATGCTGGCAATCCTGATGCTTAAAGATTGAAAAATGAAATATTAACTAAAGAATATTTATTAGGAATTTTTATATTGTTACAATGTGTAACTGACACAGCTGTGCAAAACCCTGAAGTCAAAAGAATATTCAATCACACTGGGGAAGTGAGTATTTTTTAAAAAGGAAGGGATGAGTTGGGAGAAAAGTGAAGTGTTTAGAAAACAAATGAAACTGACTGTTGCTCAAAAGAAAATTCTGGTGGTGGTAGTCTGGACATTTGTCAAAGAATTTACATCTACAAAGTGCTTAACTTCACCTCCACACCTTACATATCTCAAATCAAGCTGCAGCAAAATTCGAAGGGCATTTTTCTTTTTTTGGTTTTTTAAATACTTCCTTTGGCTCCCTCCTTTGTAAAATTTTTCAAAATTTATTCCACTTTTCTGCCTTTGTGCACACAAACCAAGCGTCCATCAAATCAAGTACTAAAGAAAGCAAGCCCCGTGCAACACAGCTCGCCCAGGCTGAGCCTCTACAATGGTTGTGGCCCTTTTTATCCATCTCTTTTCCCTTTTTCCAGAAGACACAAAACAAACCCCCCTGGGTCAGAGTAGCCATCATTCAACGAAAAACAAATCAATAATGAGTTAAAAATAGAGAGGATGTGTTCAAACGAAGGAAGAAGGTACTGCTCACAAGCAAAGTCCATCAGCTTAAAAAAGAAGCATTCACACAATTCATCACTGATTCAAACAGAAAACTTCTCCCCTACTTTTGAAACAAGTAATTCCACCTCAAATGCACATTGTCAAGGCAGCCCCTGGCTTTCGGCACGCGGGTCTTCGCACAGTCCCTTCCCCGCAGTGAGGGGACGCTGCTACACCCAAGTTTTCTCTCCAGTGTGCCCACCCAGGCTGCCTCTCCAATGCCGCATCCTATCGGGACTGTCATCGTGGGTTTAGAAAATAAGTGACACAGTTCAGCTCTCTCTCCCCAGATGAAAAAGATTAAAGTGCCTTTTGCCCAAATTTAGGGGAAACGGGGGGCGCGTGGGCTCCCCCGGCGCTTGCAGCTCTCAGCTGTCCGCGTCTAGAAGGTTCTGCATGCGTGCAGACGCCACATGGGTATCCGGCGGCCGGGCGGGGAGCCTCCCTGCGCTTTCTGCCTATTTGTAGAACTTTTCACGGGGGTGTTTCTGGACCGACTTGCGCTCTCAGTGCAGCAGATTTCGTCCAGGGTCGCTCACGGCAGGACTCGCGTGGCTCGAGGGTCACCCCACGCGGCGGCTACGGCCGCCAGGGCGGGGTGGGGGCGGGGAGGCGCGGGTCGCGCGTGGGAGGCTCGGGAGGAAAAGCAAACGCAGAACTCACTCCCCGAGGAACCGAAAAGCACCTGGACGTCCCCTCCAGGGCCGCGGGTGGGGAGGGCAAGGGGGCGGGGGTCGCGACCAGCCGCCGCGGTACTCCGTCCCAGGTCCCTTTCACGCGGAACTGGACCACGACCCAGAGAAATAAGCTGGTGTTTGTGGTGTTGTTGCTGTTTCTTCCCCCCGGAGCCGAGAGCGGATCTCGACTTCCAGAGTGGAAAATCCGAGTCCTCGGGGGCAGTGGGGGCAGGGCGGCCGGGCGGTTCCGGGCCGAGGGTCGCCACCGCCGCCCGCCGACGCGGCGAGCCGGCTGGGCCCGCGCCGCCCCCTCCCCCGCCGCTTCCTCTAGCTCTCCCAGCCCCTTCCCCCACGTGTGGGTGACGTCAAAATTCCGCGAAAAAGCCGCGTGGTGGCTCCCCGGGCGGAGGCGCGATTCCGGGGGCGCCCGGGGCCGGGGGGCGCCAGCAGGGCCCGCGGCGGCCGCTGCGCCCCACGCCGGGCGAGACCCCTCCCGCCCCAGATCCCCTCGGAAAATTCACTTTTCTAAAGTAAATGCATTTCCAGAGCTATTTTCGGCCGCGTGAGGCGTGTCCTGAGGCTGAATCAGACAGGAAGAGGGGGAAGTTCGGGTCTTTTTCATTTTTTTTTCCCAAGGGAGGGGAGCGAGCCGCGAGGTGGGTGAACAGACGGCGGGCGCCCGCCTTCGGAACCCACTCCGGCCGCCTCGGCCGCCTCGGGGATCCAGCCCCCGGCCCATCTGCGACCCCCTCCCCCTTCCAAGGGGCTGCTGGAGTAACCAGGCCGGGCCGCCGCTGCCCCGCGAGGCCCGCAGAGGCTGGGCGCGCGGGGCGGGCCACCCGAAGGTTCCGAAGCGCGCTCGGCCCAGGATGGCACCGCCCGCCCGCGGGGGCTTCGAGGGGCTGCTCCGCTGCCGCCCGGGCTCTCGGGCCCCCGATGTTTCCCTTCTTCTGACTTCTCGCATTGCTCTACCCTGCCGGTGACCGCCCTGTTGCTCTTCGGGTGCCCACGTGGACTTGGCCATCAACACCCGTGGGTGGGCTGCTGGGCTTGGATTTTCCGACCGTCCATCCCTCCTTGGAGAAACGCGAACGCTGGAGAGCTGTGGGGAGGTCAACGGCACGCATTCCCGAGCCTGTGCACCGGCCCCTGCCCCCTCGCGTCCCTGCGTGAAGGCTTCGGGGCTCGAACCCGGCTGCTCCCCGGCTTTGTGCGGCCGCGGGATTACCTGGCTGGCAGACACCCGCCAGGTGAGCTCGGATGTGTGCGTGGCGTTGCAGGTTCGTGCAAAAAAAAAAAAAAAATGCTTATAAAACACCCAACATCAGGCTGCACCCTACACCTACAGGGTTTTGTACACTTTCCAACCGAAACTCCCAAAACTCTAGCAGTGGGGGTGGGGAGCCGGCCCGGCGCGTAATAAAGTCCAATAAAACTTGCGCTCGCACAAGTTTATCGCCGATCCTACAAAGGGACAGGATCCCCCCCCCCCCGCCTTGAGGGGATGAAAAAAGAATAAGGAAGAATCATCACTATCTATTTACTTCTTTTTTCAGGGACTTCCAAGGCACTGAGCCCAGGCGCGTGCGCTTTCTCCAAACCTAAGTCTGAGCGCAAAGAAACCGCGCGCCTCTGCCCAGTGAGGCAACGTGCCTTTTCCCGCGTGCTAGGTGGAAGATGAAGGTTCTGACACGTGGTCGGAGGGGCCACCGAAGGGGCAGCCGCCCGTTTCCAGGGCCAGCGTTCCGGGGACCTGGCTGCCACGCGGTGCTCCCTCACGCCCCACTCCACGTGCTGGGGACCACAGAGCGGCCGGGACGTGGCGGGGACGGATTCGATGCGAGGGTCACGGTCGGGAACGGGCCGAAATAGGAAGGGGAAGTGAATGGGGGAACTTCCAGAGGCGAGCCTGCCACGCGGGAAGCGCCCGAACCTGCGCGTCGGCATGAATGAAGGCGGCGGGGGAGGGGGCGCCCGCCGGGACCCTCTCCGCCCCTCCTCTCGCCCCCACCCCCTCCCCCAGGAATGTGCCTGTAAAGCTAGACGCGAGTAGGGGGGAGGGGAGGGGAGAGGAGAGGCGGGGGGCCCCCGGCTCGCTCCCCAGACGTGAGGACCCGCCACCCAGACTCCGGCCTCCGGGTGGGCCAGGCCCGCGGGCGACCACCCGCCTCTTCCCCGCCCCCGCCGCCCGACTTCGCGAGCCGAGCCCGGGAAGCTTCGGGCGCTGGGGGGTTGGGGGGGGGGAGACCGCCCTCGGTCGGCGGCTGGAAGCGCTCGCCGGCCACGGAGCCTGCGCGCCGAGCGCGGCGCACGCTGCACACACCTCTGTCGCCCCCGACTTCTCTGCCCTCTCCCCCCGGAGCCTGCTCTGATCCGCTCGGAGGTGGCAGAGGGGAAGTCTGAGTAATCCTTTTATGGGGTCTTAAAATGTAAGCGCGTGAATGTCTTTTCTCCGCGGTGACTCAAACGCTTCGGCCGGGCAGTCCAGGTTGAGTAAAATCAATAGGTGGGGCGCACGGTGCGCGGCCCGGGTGTCATCCGCCGCTCGGCGCTGTTTCACTTTGAGTTGCTAACTTGGGTTGCTCAGGGAGCGCTTTCTCTTCCCGAAAGCTAATGGCTTCCACGGCAATTAGGCATTTTCCTCGCCTGCCCCCTCGCCTCCCCTTTTCTTTCCTTACAGGAGATGGGGTGCCTCATTCCCGTGGCCGTAGATCTGGTCGGAGGCGCCCGGGCCCCTCCTCGGCCTCCGCCCGCCCCGGTCCCTGCTCTCCCTCCGCCCTCCCCTGGCTTCCTTTTGATGTAGCGGGGAACGCGTCCCACTAAAAAAAAAAAAAAAAAAGTAATCTGCCCGGTAACAATCAGCGCGCAGTAGCAGGAGCCCCAGAGCTATTGGCTATGCAAATAGAGGGAGGGGAGACGGCGCCCCAAACTCTTACTCACCCTTTTAAAGCGATATCCCCCTCCCCCCAGCCACCCCTTCCGCCCCACCCTCGTTTAAAGGGGCTGCCTCCGGGGCCCGAGTGCGGCGCGTGCACCTCTGGTTCCCTCGCTCCCCCTTCGCAGTGCTGGGAACCCAGTGAACAGCTCACCCAGCCCGGCCTCCCCCCCTCCCGCCCGCTCCCCGCGGCTCTCCGCGCCCCTGCTTGGGCCCCCTTTCTCGGAGCGGCGGGCAGTGGCGCAGCCTCGCCGTGCCCGGGCTGTCCCGACCCACGCCACGCTCGGTGCACGTGCCAGCTGGGCCACGGCGCTGGGGGCGCCCAACGCGCGCCCCCTCTCCCCCCCCCCCCCCCGTAAAATGCACAGAAAAGACAGGCTGTGGCGGGGGTGGCGGGAGGAAGGAGGCGAGGAAACGCCACCGTGTCCCCGGGAGAAACAGCCTTGACCCCAGGATGCGTTCGAGCACGTGTCAGGGCTGACCGCGCTGGCAGCGTCTCCATCCGGAGAAAGCCCTGGCCCGCGAGAGAGGCGCGGACCCGGAGGGGTCGCTGAGGATGCGGGCGAAGGACCCACGCAGGGAGGCAGCATGGGGCCTCCGGGGAAAGGTGTCGGCGGAGGGGGAGCCCGAGCGTGTCCCTCCCTCGCCCCCTCCCCCCGGGCTATTTCCTAGAAAGCGGTATCAGCGCGGCCACGCTCGCGCGCACACCTTTGGCGGCTTGTGGGCAGATGCCGGGGCGAGGAAGCGGGTTTTTTTTTCCTGCGTGGCCGCCGGCCGCCCAGAAACCGCTGGCGGCCCTGCTCACGGCCCCTCGCACCCGGGGCGCTGCGCCGCGTGGCCAGTGGCGCCCGCAGCGCCCCCAAGAGCATCCTGCCTTCAACTCGAGGGTCGTAGTCGCTATCCAACCAAGAAAGCGGCCCCCTCCGTCCTAACACCCACTCTTTCCTCTTCTTCCTCTCCACAGACAGCTGCAAGGGGGTAGTGGGGGGTGGGGGTGGGCGACGTTGCCCCGGTCCCTTTAATTAGGCTTTTGCAACAGCTTCCAGGTTATCAGGAGCATAAACTTGAGGGAAGTAACCTTCACCTCCGGCTATGCGAGGTTGCTGTTTTCTAAGTCCCCTCACCTAAAGGTCTTTCTCAATTGAGCCCACCCACCCTCCGCCATCTGCCCTCCATTCCTGGGGCTGGAAGACGTAGGCAGAAATATTAGCATCAATTTCGCGGAAAGCACGGTTGGAGGGTCGTCTTTGGGTGCGACACACCCACGGAGTGTGCAGAATCAGAGCGAGGAGAGAGGAGTCGGTGGGTTTCCGTGGGTCCCCCTCTCCGGGGCCCCCGACTCGCTCGCGGGGCTGGATGCAGCGAGAGGGCCTCGGAGCAGGGTGGGGTGGGGGGGCGGGGGCCGCGTTTGAAGTTGGGTCGGGCCAGCTGCCGTTCTCCTTAATAACAAGAGGGGAAGGGAGGAGGGAGAGGTTGAAAGGAGGAGAGGAGGGGCGGGAGGGGAGGGAAGGGGAGGAGGAACCCGAGAGGGGAGCGAGGAGAGGGAGGAGAACCAACTGCCCAGCCAGCTTGCGTCACTGCCTCAGAGGCGAAGAGAGCGAGCTGGAGAGAGCGAGACAAGTTTGAGGGGAGGACGGGTGCGAGGCAGGCAGCCCCCGAGGCTCTGCTCGCCCACCGCCCAGCCCTTCCTCTCGGCTCCTCCGCTTCTCCCTCTACCCTCGCCTTGCCCCCCGAAAACTCCCTATTTAGCCAAAGGAAGGAGGTAAGGGGAACTCTCTCCCCTCCCCCTCCAAAAAAAAAAAAAAAAAAACCCTAACTTTTGCAGTCCGGAGAAGGCAGGGGAACGAAGGGTCGCCCGGCTGGCCATGGAGCTGCTGTGCTGCGAGGTGGACCCGGTCCGCAGGGCCGTGCCGGACCGCAACCTGCTGGACGACCGCGTCCTGCAGAACTTGCTCACCATCGAGGAACGCTACCTTCCCCAGTGCTCCTACTTCAAGTGCGTGCAGAAGGACATCCAGCCCTACATGCGCAGGATGGTGGCCACCTGGATGCTGGAGGTAGGGCTGCCAGGGGCCCCCCACGCTCAGACTCTAAGTCTGAAAGAGGGCCACCCCGGCGCTGGCCTCCCGGCTCGGCGGCGCGAGGGTGTCCCGCGCCCCTGGGCGAGACGCGTGGCCGCATTTCTGTTCCCGGCCCCGGGGAGGGGGGGGGCGGCGGGAGGGAGAGGAAAATCTGGGAGAAACGAGGCTGGCCCGGGGTGGGGGGGGAGCATCCCGCGCGCGTGCTGCGTGCATGTGGCTTCCTCGGCGCCCCCCTCCCCCGCCGACCTGTCTTTCTCGAAGCAATGGCAAGGAAGGGAGTGGGAGCTTGAAACGGGGACCCCGGGTCCAAAAGCAGCCCCCGACCCCCGCCAAGGCAGGAGCCCGTTCGCCCTAGCCTCAGGTCCCCGCGTGTGGTCGCGACTCCGCGTTGGCACTTCGGGGGGGAGGGGGAGGAAGGAGGAGGAGGAGGGGGGAGGAGAGGAACGGGGAGTTCGGGAGCCCCGGAAGTCACCCTGGAGAAGCGTGTGTTTTAGGGGAACCCAAAAAGAACCACTTCTTTCGCCTCGCTGCAAGTCTGCGCCTTGCGAGCCCCGTGCCCACGTATGCACGGCTCTGGACCTGCTGTGGTTTCGCCATGTTGCTTTCCAGACTCGGGCTGCCGAGCCCGGGAACCGCCGCCCGCGCCCCCGCGCACCCCCAGACCGCGCAGGCCCTCGCGGCCGTGCCCGTGCCCCCGACCCCCGCCTCGGGGAGGTTACTTACAGTTTGGCTTCCCAGCTTCCTCGCTGCGGAGGCTTGGGCGGGGTAGGATCGGGGGGAGGAGGAGGAGGTGTGTGTGTGTGTGTGTGTGTGTCCGGGAGGCGGAATGCGGGGCGCCCCTCGGCTGGCGGCCGGAGCCCCCCGGGCCCCGGTCCTTGCCCGGTGGTCACCACGTCCCCAGCTCTGCGCCTGTGGGCCGCCGCCGGACACTCCCGCCGCGGCTCTCAGCCGCTGCGAGTTTCCCCCGCGGGATCTGCAGCCCCGGGGGTCGAGATGCAGCCCGCTGCAGCCCCCGAAACCCGCGTGCCAGGGAGCCTGGATCCTCTGGGGGGTTTTCACGCCAAAAGGGCTTTGCTGGGGTATTTCCTCGATTTTTAATTATTTTTTGAAGGCGTGCCCCCCTGCTCCGAGCGCCGGCGCCGCGGCTCTTCCTCCTCTACACCCTCCCCCTCTCTCCCCAACTCTCCCCACCCACCCCCCCATTAGCGGCCCCTGGGCAGCCCGGACCCCCTCGGGCATTTTTTTCAATTGTCGGGAACGGTAGAGCAGGGTCTGGGCATCCGGATGGGGCCAAGAAGTAGACCCCCGGAGGCTCCAGAATATTTTTATTGATTTTTTGAAAAGATGACGAAATCCAAAAAAGAGTGAGTGAGTTCCGAGTGCGCAGAGAAGGGAGCGGCGGCCGCCGCGCGTGCCCGCGCCCCGCTCCCAGCTGCCAGCGCCCGCGCACCCCAGGCTACGGACACTTGCCTCAGTTTCCCCAGCTATAGTACCCTCGCCGCAAGAATATTAAAAAAAAAAAACTTTGCAGAAATGAACTTTTTCTTTCCGCTTCTCTCTCTCTATCTCTCCCTCCCTCCCTCCCTCTGTGGATACTGTCTTCTGTGTCGCCCACCCCTGTCGCGCGTGCCCACCGCAGGTCTGTGAGGAACAGAAGTGTGAGGAGGAGGTCTTCCCGCTGGCCATGAACTACCTGGACCGCTTCCTGGCCGGGGTGCCGACTCCCAAGACCCATCTGCAGCTGCTGGGGGCCGTGTGCATGTTTCTGGCCTCCAAGCTGAAAGAGACCATCCCGCTGACGGCCGAGAAGCTGTGCATCTACACGGACAACTCCATCAAGCCCCAGGAGCTGCTGGTAACGCAGCCCCTCCCGCCGTGTGCCCCCTGTCTTGGGAGCCAGAGCCCTGCCCCGGCTCACAGGACCACCCTCAGCGGCACCCCATGCTCAGAATCCCAGGCTGTCGCCTTCTGTGTCCCTACTGTGTGCCCAGCTCGTACTGAGCCCTCGGCCTCTGCCCGCAGAGCTGTGTGTGGGCTCGCATGCTGCTGTCTGTGTGTGTAGCACACTTTAATGAATAAATAATATTTAATTCCAAGTCCTCAAACATTGACCTCTGGGAAACATAGGCTGTTTTCCTCGTGTCAGAGGGGGCTGTGTGCAGGAGATAGGAATGTACCATGGAGTTCAAAGGTAACGTCCTATACATCAATACTGTCTCCACACAGAGCAGCCTTCACGAAATACCAGCTCATTTAACCTGGAGCACAGCCAGAGCTCAGCCCTGGGCTGGAGGGGGCCAGGGGGAAGGTGACCTCCATGCAACCCCAGGGGTCCTGTCTTGCACCCTTTTGCCCACCCTGAGGCATGCCTCTCAGACCTGCCCTACTGCGGGGGCCGCGCTGGAATGGCGCAGGGCTCCGAGGCCTCCCCACTTGCAGGGGCTTGCGCACCTTTCTCTGCACTGTTTGCAGAAGCGCCCCCTCCCCCTGCCCTGCCTGCCCTGGCTCCCGCAGCCCCCTGGCAGGGCCTGCCTGCAGTGCACAGGGCCCCGAGACCGGCTGCGTGAACTGAGCTCTTTGTGAGCCTCTGTCTTCCTGGGGCTGTGCTGACACCTAGTGGCAGACACGCGCAAGGTTGGGGGAGCAGTTCCCGAGAATGCAGAGAGGGGCATGAATGACTTCACCTTTGAACCGCTGCCAGATTTCAGCTGCTTCTGGTTTGGTCCGGGAGGCCCAGAAAGGTGCTCTCTGCTGGGAGATCTGCTTCCTTTAATCATGGTGCCAGACCCGCGGTTTGTACTCACATTCCCCTGTGAGCAGGAAGGGCCAGGGTTTCGAGCTGTCTTTGAAGACGGCAGTGGTTTTAGCCCTCTGCTGCGGGCTCCAGCCCCAGCCCTTTGCAGAAAGCCCAGGCTGATACAAAAGCTTGCAAAGAAAA
The DNA here is from genome assembly GCA_949820135.1 of Sylvilagus floridanus. Lineage (NCBI taxonomy): Eukaryota > Metazoa > Chordata > Mammalia > Lagomorpha > Leporidae > Sylvilagus > Sylvilagus floridanus. The sequence goes on from OX463230.1 coordinate 30,375,085, forward strand.
AAAAATCGTGAGAATTGGAATCCGGTTTGTTTTTCCGTCCAGGAGAGCAGGAAAAATAATCTTCCATTGGTTTCAGTGTGGTGCCAGATGAAATGACATCACACTAAGCAAAAACCTGCTGTTTCCCCATTGTCTGTCTGTGCCAGAAGTCGGGAATCAGAAAAAGAGCCCTCCTATTGTCCACACAGTGCTGAGGCCCAGAGAAGGAAAGTGGGTAGCCCCACGCCGCTCAGCAGCGTGCGTGCTGCAGGCCTGGCGCTCTGGTTGCTGGCCCAGCATCTGGCCCCGGCTTTGCAAATGCAAGAGATTCTGGGTTTTTCAGTGGAGAGTCATCTCCGGGGCTCCTGTTCTGGAGAGGACTGGTTGATGGTATTTCCCCTCGGGTTGCACATTTTTTAAAAGCTTTTTTCTTCGGCCTGTTTGCCTTGCAGCACAACTTCCTATAGGTATTGCAGTAATAAAAGGGTGAAGGCTGGGCCGCTGGGGAGGGACCCAGCAGATGCAAGGCTGTAGGCAGAGGGGTCCTGTGTCCCTTCCAGTGTCCCTCTGCCTTGCCCCAGGTCACTTCCGTACAGTGGGGTTGCGAGTGCCCCTCCCAGCCCTTTAGTCATTACAGCAAAGAACTGGGAGGCCTTGAGGCCGAAGCTCAGAGCAGCCGACCCCCAGGACTTCTGCACGGTGTGTCAAAGGGGAGACGCTTTAACAGCGGCGAGAAACATGGCACTTTTGGCACTAAGAGAAAGCCGGCGAATTAGATGCCGAGGAGTTGGGCCAAGCAGTGTTGTGTGCATGCCTAGGCTAAAAAAGACGATTAAGCCCGCGATAGAAACCTATACAATAAGTTACTAGCCGAGGGCGGCAGCGACCTTGGCTGGCTGTGGATCTTCCTGTCGGCCCGGCTCTCAGGGTGGTCAGGCGGCAGCCCTGCTCCCTCCCGGCCGGCCGTCTGGGCTGGGTGAGGGCAGAGAAGAAAGAACATGACACCCTGAGTTAGGGAGCCCTCCTGGGTGACCGGTGTGGGTGCCTCCCCGCCCCTCCCCCACACTCTCTCTTCCTGCCTTTCCTCCCCAGGAGTGGGAGCTGGTCGTGCTGGGGAAGTTGAAGTGGAACCTGGCTGCCGTCACCCCTCACGACTTCATCGAGCACATCCTGCGCAAGCTGCCGCAGCAGAGGGAGAAGCTGTCTCTGATCCGCAAGCACGCGCAGACCTTCATCGCTCTCTGCGCCACCGGTGAGAGGGGGGAGGGGGAGAGATGGGGGAGGGACGCCGGGGGTCTGGGGTCGCATTCCTGCTCCATTCTCTTTGCTCGGCTGAACTCATAAATGGTTTATGAGGACAGGTGTGGTGAGGGGAGGAAAATGAGTGCCTGTTAACATATCCTTTATGATGTCTAAAGTGCTCTTTGAAGCTTACCTGTACTGCTCGCTCGGTGGGGCTCAAATCTTTAATCTTGCGAGGAAAAGGATGGCTTGGAGATAAGCCCAAGAGGAAATTTGTTTGGGGCGGGAGCACAAACACAGGTCCCCAGGAACAATGTCAAGGTGAACATGCCTGGCTACGGTAAGTGGGGGGGAGGGGGAGGCCAGAGGCATTTATTGCCTTGTCTCTCTCCGGGCTGCGGGAGGGAGTGAACTTGCCCAGAGCTCTGGGTTCTGCCGCCCTCGCAGCACCACGTGGCTTTGTTGTGATGTGGGCTGTGGCCTTGAACACGACAACAGCAGGTGGCATTTTTGCGTCCCTTACCAGAGAGAGCCAGCACTTGACGCACAGTTCTGCCCCGCCCGTTTGCGTTTTTCAAATAAACTAAAGGAGTTGGTTTGATGTTGTCTCACTGGACTGAACCATGGCCAGCTTTTTTTTTTTTTCCCTTGGTGGTGGTAAGGGTAGAGGTGTCAGGAGTTCATGCTGGCACAGTCAGAAACCTTAAGGAGCCCCCACGGTCAAGTGTAGCTGAATTGTATAGGAACGTCAGGGAGTTAACTTCTTCAACCTTGTTACATGCTGCCCAGGAGTTAGCCTGGAGATTATATAGTGTCTGAGAGTGTGTGTCAAAAGGTCAGGCATTGCTACTTCTCACTGAGTGACCTGGGAGAGTCTGCTTCACCCCTTTGACCCCCAGCTGCACCTGCAGAACCCCGCTGTGGATACATTTTCCCCACACACAGCTCTTGCCCCGGGGTCAGGAAAACTGTTGCCACTGACCTGGACTCCAGGTCTTCACGCTTGCAGCGCCTCTCGTCCGCCCAGTGGGACCCAGGCTCCGGAGGCTGGGGCCCTCCTTGCTGGCTTCTCTCAGCCCCGCCCCTGCAGAGCTCCCAGGTCCCCAGGCTTGCGTAGGGTGCACAGGGGCCGGGCACTGCCCTTCCTGGGCCCCCCAGGGCCAGGCCTCCGGATCCCTGTGCACTCTGACCGCCTGCTGGACAGAAGCCATTCTTCGCCTCCTTCTGCTCTCTGGCCTGGGCAGCTAGAGGTCAGACCCTGGGTGACCTGTCATTGTCTCCCAGGCTAAGCTGTCTCTTTTTCACTGGGGGGGAGGGGTCAGCCAGTCCTTTTCCCCTGGCCTGTTACAGGCTGCCGACCTCCAGCCCTGAGCTCTTTGAGTGCCCAGCTGTTGATAGCCAGAGTTCTGCGGTGACCTTGTCTGTTGACGGACAGGATCTTCTAGGTTAGGGGTCTGTCCTATCCGGCCTCCTCTCTGATCTCGGACCGGGGCGGGGTGCTGGGTGGAATTACCAGGCCTGGGCAGGTCCCCAGAGTCTGTATGGGCCCATTCTCTGAAGTTGGGGATCCCATCCCCCACCCATGGCCTTCTTGCCCAGATCCTTGGGGTGGCTGCCAACTCTGGGGCCGGAATAGGGAGCCTGGGATTCAGAGACTCAGAACAGAGCCCAAAGGGAGGCAGAGGCAGTCAGACAGGCGCTGCCTGTCCGGGGGTGCTGCCGGGGGGAGGGCGGGGTGCCTGGAGTGGGGCAGGATGGGGGAAGAACACCTCCCGCCCAGTGGAAACCCGGTGCCAGGTCCTAAGTTCCAGGCACCGAGGGGTCGGAGCAGAGGGGCTCTCTGGAGGCTCCTGGCTCCGGAGAGGGCGGGCTGAGCTAGGGCTTCTCCTTTCCTGTGTGCCCCCCAGGGATGTGGCCGGACAGCACCAGTGCCCAGCGCTGCTTCTCCTGGGGAAAACTCCTGGGGAGGAGAGAGTCTGCCTTCTAAGGCCAGGGCAGGGCGAGTGGGTGCGTCCCCAGCACTGGGTCCTGCCAGGGCCAAGGAGCAGGTGCCAGGAGGGTAGAGCCGGGTGGGGCGTTCCCTGTCCCCTGCCCTGAGCCTGCTGCACTCAACCTGCTCCTTAGACATCCCAGCTTCTGCCCCATAGCTGATGGAGCACCTGCAGCCTGGGGCTTGGAGTCAGGGGCAGGAGGGAGATTCCGGAAGGGACTGTGTGGCCAGTTCATGGAGAAAGAGGGTTGTGAAAGAGCTGGGGGTGGCTCTGCGGGGGGTGGGGAGCGGATGTGTGTGTGAAAGGGGAAGAAGGGAGCGGGAAGGGCAGTGGGTCCTCGGCTGTGGGGTAGGACGGTGGCCAGAGAGAGCAGTGCCCCCTCCCTGCTCCCTCCAGTGTCTTGAGCTGGGGAGGAACAGGACTGCCTCAAGTTGTCCGCCATCAGTGCAGGCATCGGGGTGGGGGTGAGGGGACCTCACCCGACAGCTTCCCGCACGCCCTTTCCCTGGGCTTTTGGTGCTGGGGAGCCAGCCCAAGCCGTGCCCCACCCCCAGTTGCAGCTCCGCTGCTCAGAGCCCCCAGGTCTGCCCAGGAGATGAGTCAGGATCGCACCCCGGTGTTGGGAGCCTTGAGACATGATGTTACGCTCAGACAGGCGATTGCAGTTAGTCCAGGAGAACTGATGGTGTTGGCAGAACAGGGCCTCCCCCTCCCTCCTGGGGCTCTCTTGGGGTGCAGCCTCTGGTACCGCCCCTCCCCGTGTCTGAGCCCCTGTGAGGGTGACCCCGCGCTTTCCCAGCCCCTCCCTGTCTTAAGGCAAGGTGCCTCACTAGTTCACCACCAACGGCCATAGAGGGCAGAAACCTTGCCCTTGACCCAGGATGGGAGGTCAACTTTGGTGGTGGTGGGAAGGGCACCTTTCCATCTGTGAGCCCCTGAGTAGACTGGTCCTGGGACTGAGGGACATGCGTGCAGCTCTGGGGACAGGTGCCAGAGCCGGCTGCCGCTCCTCCCTCCTAGGCCTCTGCAGCTGGATCAATGTGCCCGGGCACTGCGCGCTCAGTGACGCCATTGGCATCATTCGGTGGCCCAGTTCTGGTCCTTGAAACCTCCACCAGACAAGCGACTGGAGGAGGAGAGGGGGGAAAAGGCTGACCTGGGCTCCCCCTCCCCTTCAGCCTTAGCGCAGACAGCGTGCTCGCTCTCCCCCTAGTGGCGAACAAGAGTAGAGCAGTCCTCCCCGCGCTGGGAGGCCCTGGTAACCACGTGCAACCCTTAGTTTTAAACCCATTGCGTTCTGGATACTCTCAGCAGGAAGCGAATACAGTAAGCTGATGAACGGGGAGCACCTCTCAGCTTAGGGGGGCCACGGGACCCTCAGGGTGCATCCTCAGGGGGTTGTGTCTGCAGATGAGGAGACTTAGCAGTACCCTGGCCAGCTGTCGTCTGCCAGACGCGTCCTGTTGGATAGATTGGGGTTTCAGCCTGGAGGAGACTGGGGGCTTTGCCGGGCACGGCGCCCTGCGTTTTCAGGGGTGTCCTCTGTGCTGTCAGACAGGGAGGAGCACCGTGCAGTGCTTTGGTTGGACAGTGGCCCTAGCAGGACCACACGGCACACGTGCATACACACCGCCTCAGCATCTTCTCCATGAAGCAAGGAGGGAGGTAGAGGCCCCCCGTGCACTCTTCCACCCCGGCACAGACCACCCACACCCGCAGCCTGCTCGGCGCTAATTCACACACCAGAAGTAACAGTGGGTTTCGCCAGCCCGAGACCACAGAGACGGGCGAGGCTGAGGTGTGCTTCCTGGGCCAAGGCCTGTGGCAGAGGGGAGGGGAGCCTGCCCCGTCCCTGCCAGATGCTCCCAGGCAGGGTTTTCGTGGGCCCAGGGCCATGGGCTGGCTGCCTGCTTGTGTTATGAATGTCACAGGGGGAGCTAACGAGGTTATTGGGCAGAGATGCGCTCTCCTGTGACCCATGTGGAAGGACCTACAGCAGAGCAGGGGGCAGGGAGCCTGGCATTGTCACACCCCCTGCCCCGGGGACAGGAGCTGGTGACAGTCAGCAGGCTCTGGGTGCCACACGTTCAGCCCTAATGGGGTGGAAACGGTGACTGGGCAAAGCGGAGAACGCCAAGGAGACAGACAGATGGACAGATGGCCAGGCTGGCTCCGTGTTCCTGGTTCAGTGAAAGGAGAGGGGAGGCAGGTGCACGGTTCAGTGGTCTCCAGTGCTTCTGAGAATCCCGCCAGCGTGCTGCTGGGGCACTGGGCTCCGGCTCGCCATTAAAAGGATGGCTCCCTTTGAAACACTTTTTTTTTAACAGAGCAGTGTTTGGGAAGAAAGGGAGATGGCGAGGTGAGCTGGCTGAGGGCAGCAGGTTCAACCAGATCATTTCAGCTCTGATTTGGAGTGTGACCCCTCCCCTGACATGCACCTTGTGCTGCTAAGTAGGGTCAGCTCACGGGAGCCTTGCTGGAGACGGCACTGCGTGGGGTTTGGATTTGCTGCCCTCTGGCGCTGTGGCGAGGAGGAGCCACGAGACTCGCTTATTTCACGGGTGGGGACTAAGCAGCTCGCATTCCCAAGTGGGGGGTTTTCATGTGCTCGCGTGCGCCGTCCATGGTTGGTGTGTGAGTTAGATGGGCTATGGGGCACATGCGCGGCAGGAGCTGGACGAAGCTGTGGCGGTGGTTATCTCCCCTTCATGGGAGGGGTCTTCCAGCCGACGCTGTGCCCCTGTGAGGCATCCGTGTGTCTGCTCTCCGAGGAATGGGGGCAGGTTGATTGGGATGCAACGATCGGTCCTTGTCACCCGAGGAAGGTCCTGCCCTCTGTCCTGGTGCTGTGAGAACCCTAGGAGTGGGGAGCCGGCTGAAAGTCACCCCATAGCGTCCATCCTTCATTTCCTTTGTGGAATAAAAGCACTTGGTTGTGTTTGTTGTTTTGAGCCATGAGGGTCTTGATGCCCGTCAAGAGACTGTAGAGAGCGTGTTTCCGGCGTCCCTTTCCTGCCTACACTGGGCTGATCACACCTGCTGCTATCTCTTTCGCTCCCTGCAGCATCTGAACTCTGGGTTTTCCCCACGTATGTGGCACATGTGGGGTCTTTCCTGTCCTGGCCTCCGACTTCCCTCTGTGCCCGCCTTCACCCCCAGAGAGACAACCCTGCTGCCCCCCACACCGGGGCCAGACCTGGTACTGTGCACCTGCTGACTGCTCACGTGCTTCCCATGGGACTTGGAGGGTCGAGATCTGGAGTCCTCTCTGAACCCACCGTGTGCACCCAAATAAACGCTCTTTCTGCCCTGCCTCTGTCTCCTTGCTTGACCCTGGCATGGCCACCGTGAAGGAAGGCCTCAAAGGAAAGCGTGCGCTCAGGGCACGGTGTCCCACTGCCGCCATCTTGCTGCAGGCTGGGGAGCTCCTGGAGCCAAGTTCATTCTGTGTCCTGACCTTCCGCCTCGCATTCCTTGCAGACTTCAAGTTTGCCATGTACCCGCCGTCCATGATCGCGACCGGAAGCGTGGGGGCAGCCATCTGCGGGCTCCAGCAGGACGAAGAAGTGAGCTCGCTCACTTGCGATGCCCTGACCGAACTGCTGGCCAAGATCACCAACACGGATGTGGTAGGTGGCCGCCGCCGGCTTGGTCGAAACCAGATGTCCGTTCCCAGCTTGGGAAGAGTGCCTTGGCTCGATGAGGATGTCTCTGGGGCGTTGTGTGTGTGTGTGTGTGTGTGTGTCCATGATAAAGCCAACATCCGGGTAGTACCAAATGCAGCAGGTGGAGGCTCCTGTTCAGGTTCAGAAAGCCTGTCCACCACGGAGCACAGGGAAGGACTCTGCAGCGAGGCTGGGGTGATGGGAAGAGGACTGTGTGGGCCCCCCAGCATGCCTGCTTTCCAAGACCCAGGATTCAGCATTCATTTTTTAACTAAAAACCGAGCGTGAGCATGGTTATTGGGATATAATGTGCATGCCACTGTTCACCTAAAAATTTGAGACCTCAGTAAGTCCCAGGCTGGCCACGGGTACTCTCAGAGGCTTGTTCACTCCTCTTGAGTATTTCTTTCAATTTTTTTTTTATAATTTTTTTTATTTCATTTATTTGAGAGACAGAGAGTGTGAGTTCCCATCTTCTGGTTCACTCTCCAAATGCCCACATCAGCCAGGGCCTGGCTGAACCTGTGACCAGAAACACGATCCAGGTCCCCTACATGGGTGGCAGGGACCCAACTGCCTGAGCCATGGAGCTGGGGCTCAGACCGGGGTCTGCACTGACGCTGTGCTTTGTGGGAAGGCTTGGGCGGCTCTGGGCCCCGCTGGCTGCCGGACAGCCTCCCAAGGGGCTCAGCCTCCTCCCATTCGGAAGAACATAAAAGGACCACCGTTGAGGGTGCGGTAGCACTTGGCGGGAGGCGAGGTGTGTCTCCGGGCTCACTTGATCTGCATTCATTTCTGCGAGTTGTACTGCCTGCTGCACTGGGAGATGGAGGGGTGATCAAGGCATGGTACCCAGGTGCTGCAAGGCGGGGTGGGCGGGCGTGGGAAATAGGTGAGGGTTCTACCTTCAGTGAACATACAGGAGTCAAGAGTGAAACATGCAGAACCCCAGCGCAGTAAGATGCTGGGTGACTGCGTGCTCAGTGCCGGGTGATGGGTTGGAAACGCAGTGGGGAGATTGACGTGCGAGGCCGGCCTCCCAAGCGCAGAAGATGGGCTGGGAGTGGAGCGGCAGAACGCAGTCCGTGTGTGGCTGCGGGATGTTCTTCAGCCTTAAAAAGGAAGGGAATCCCAAAACCGGCACAGATGGGTCTCGCCCACAGGACGGTGGGTGAGGTGGTCAGGCAGAGTGGAGCTCGCCAGGCCCCGGGGAGCTGGAGCCTCAGATGGCTGATGAAGTTCAGAGATGGAGTTGGGGCTGCGCCGACTGTGTGCCTGCTTACTGCCACTGTGTGTTTAAAACCGGCTAAGTGGTACATTTTACTCCAACAAGAGATTACACACACAGGCACACGTGGCTACGTGTGCGTGTGCACCTGTGTGTGTGTGTGTGTGTGCATGAATGTGTATAAAGCCCTGGCCATCCCTGTGCTGAGCTGTCCTTTGCCGGGGTGCTTTGTCCCCTGGCCCTGGTGCACAGGTGAAGAGGTTCGCAGAAGGAGCCGATGACTGAGGTCCCCGCTTGCCCTGTCGCTGACATCTCTTCGGCCACTTTGGGCGACAGACAGGTGGGGGACTTCCAAGATTCGGCCATCCAGAGAGCGTCCCCTGTGTTGGCCTGAGATGGCCGGACGAGTGTCTCTGGCTCACGGGCTGGCGGCAGATAGCCCTTGACGGGAGGGCGCGGGCAGCTCTGAGAAACTCGCTCTCCGTTGCTCCGTCTGGTTGCCAAAACAAACCGGAATGCTTCATTCCAAAGAGAAAGCTGAGTGAGAAGCCCGACAGTTTTACGGGGAATAAAAGTCTCCGAGGGTGGTATATTTTAAGTACTTTTTCCTTCCAGCTATAAGAGTTGCTAAAAACAGACAGCAGCCAGAGAGGCAGCTCCGGCTTTCGGGGGTGGGAACTTGTCCCCGGCTTCCGTTGCCAGGGGTGGGTTGGAGAGGAGGGACCGGTCCCCAGGTCCCTGGTGAACCTTGCCCGCTTCCTCAGGCGGCACCGGGTTCCTCTTCCCATCCGCTCCTGCTCGGTGCCAGCGTCCATCTCCCTGTCCGCTTGTCTACAGAACCTCTTGAACGAGGCCCAGCTTTGACTTAGTTCTTTATCCAGCGCCCCTGGCAGAGTCCCTGGGCAGTGACGCCGAGGAGAGGGAGGGAGGAAGGAAGGAACAGAGGCCAAGGGCAGGCAGAGGGGCTTCCAAGTGCATCGCGCGCTCCTCCGGCTCTGGGTCTTTGCAGAGCTGTGCAGGTGCATGGCGTGCACCTCCCAGGCTTCTGCGCCACACCGGACTTCATCTTGGAGCCTCCCCGAATTCTCACGCGACATCGCTTTCCTGACCGAGGTGCTGAGCCGTGGGGTCCTACTGTGCATCCTCTTCTGTCTGGGTCCGACACCTCTGGCCTGGCCCACAGGAGCTTCCTGGGTGTTCCTTCCTCAGGGCCACCCTGGCTGTGAGCAAGTTGTCAGCCTAACCCTAGCAGGGCAGGGGAGCAAGCCGGGGTTTTGAGCACGTGCTGGCCCTGCGTGGTCTTGTCCTCCTCCTTAGCTGGACACACCTTGGCCTTGAGGCACCTGTTACTGATTCTGCCTTTGGTGGCCTTCCCAGGACCTTGGTCAGCAGCCGCGTGGGGGCTTTCTGGGAGGGAGCTGGGGGTGAGGAGGTGGGACAGGGCTGGGGGGGGGGAGGGGCTGGTTCTTCCTCTCCTGGAAGCTGGGGGGGGGGGGAGGTGGGACAGGGCCCGGGGGCTGACGTCTCCCTCTCCTGCCTCGTTTGTTTTCTGCGGGCCTCATTGGGTATGCAAGGAAATCAGCCGAGCCGCCTGCGAAGAGAGGAAGAATGAGATAGCTTCCTAAGTCGTCTCCGCTGGAGTTGGCCGCGGGTCTGGGGCTCATTCAGCCTTTTGTGCCCCTGTTGAGTGCAGTGCGTGTGTGGTGACAGTGGAGTGATGCAGTCACACTGCGGGCGAATGGTAGGAGTTCCGTCCGCCCATTCATGGAGGCAGAGGAGGGTGCAGGGCGCCGAGCCCGAGCCAGCACGCAGAGGAAGTCAGGGGCCCACCGGGGATCACAGACACTCTGTCAGGGCTCCGAGGCTGGGGGTGGGGGCCGGGGGCCGGGCGTCGGGGGAGCTGGAGGCCTGCCGACCTCCAGCGCTTTGGAGTGCCACCTGTCCGGGCTGACAGACGAGCATTACGGCTTTCCTTTTAATCAGCTTAACGTCGGGCATCTCTGCGCAGGGGCTGGTGCTCTCCCGGAGGCTGCCAGAGACCCCTGCGCGGGGCCCACTGTCCTTTGCTGCAGCCGCCTGGGCTGTGTCCCCCTCCCCTGCGGGCGCTGCAGCCTGTACGCCTTTACTCAGAGCAGAGGTGCGCAGGGAGGAGGTCTGGGGTGGGGCCTGCTGAAAGCCGGGCTCAGTTTTCATTGAACTTGGTGTCACGGGACGGCCGGCTGCTTGAGGTCCCCAGACTGCAGCTCCCAGCTAGAAAATGAGGGCATCTGGCTGTTTGAGCTCCAGATCTTGAGGTTCTGGGGTTACTGGTAGGTGTGGCCTCATCTGATGCTGCCCTCTTGGAAATACAGCAGCCCCAGTCTCCTCTCAGCCCGGCTCCCTGCCTCCTTCCTCCTGTCACTGTTCTCTACCCCAGCCCCTTATGCTCTCCCGCCCTCCTGTTTGGGGCCGGAAAGGAGCTCTGTGGAGTTGGGCTGCCTGGCTGCAGGTAACATGCCACTTCCCCCGTGCCCTCTGGGGTCCAGGAAGGGTTCCTGCAATGGTCAGCCGGGGCGTTCTGTGCAGGCAGCCAGCTGTGACGCAAGGCAGGTGCTACTGACTCCATCTTTCCACCATCAGACGGGAGGAGGTTTGACATGATCCGTGACATGATCCGGCTCCGAGGCAGCTTCTTACCTTGCCCAGCCGAGGAAGGAGAGTCACGTAGTCATTATCAAAGTGTCGACCGCAAGGAAGGAGAGCCTGAAGGGTTGTGTGGACGCCGGAGAGGTTCCAGGTCCTTCTGTGTCCCAGATGTCCAGGAGAGCAGGGAGGGAGGCTCGGGTCCGTCAGCCGTGGAGTAAGTGCCGTAGTGATCCTTCTCCCCCTCCACTGAGAAGGGTCGGAGAGTGAGTGGCCGTGGTAATGACCTGGCTTGAACCTGAGATGGGGCGGATAAAAGACCTCGTTCATATACACTGTGTACCAAACTTTCATCCGACGTGTTCGGAAAAGTGTGGGTGCACACTTTTGGCTGGAACTTGAGAAAGGTTGTGGAGCAGTGGAATTGAGAGATTAAGTTTATTTTGGTGCAAAAAAATTGTTTTTAAGCTCATGCATGGTGTTTTGGTAACACGCATCTTCCACGAATGTGGTGAAGAGCCCCCGTGAACTTGATTTTGTGCTTGTCTTGAGGCCCATGACTCTGAAAGTCCAGTAGAAGTGACTGTCCAGTGTCCAGTGTCCTGGGCCTCCATGTAGGATTTTCTCGATGCTGTTCCTCTGGGGCAGGGGCCATGTGGAGATTTAGAACATCATTTTGGGCCGTACAAAATTATCGACTTACAAATTGGCCTGGGTTAGGTTATTGAATTTCAAACGCTGCCTGCAGTTGCCTTAGCAGAACCAGACCAGACGATTTTGTGGGCCTGGAGACCCCCAGCCTGGATGTTCCCCGTCCCTGCTCCAAGGTCTCAGATGGCCAGAGGAGAGGCAGAATCCACCCCCTCCCCAAGACTAGGAACATGGGTGACCCAAACAGAGGAGTTGACAGTGCCTGAAGTCAAGTTCCCTAGCTTTCTGGAGCCTTGTGCTCCCCTGTGGAGGGGCAGCTCTGTTGCGGATGCTGGCGTGTCTGTGCACTGATGGCTGGGGGTCCTAGGTTGGTCCTAGCACCTTAGTATCACAGGGCCTGAGAGGAAAAGACAGCCCAGCAGGATGTGCAAGGAGGCCCCCCTCCCCTGTTGGGCAGCAGGGTCTTCCACACCAACTGTGTCTTGGGACGTATTCACCAAGAGGTTATACCATCTGAGGCCCACTTTTTTTTTTTTTTTTTTTGACAGGTAGTTATACACAGAGAGACAGAGAGAAAGGTCTTCCTTCTGTTGGTTCACTCCCCAAATGGCCGCTACAGCTGGCGCTGCGCCGATCTGAAGCCAGGAGCCAGGTGCTTCTCCTGGTCTCCCTTGGGGTGCAGGGCCCAAGCACTTGGGCCATCGCCCACTGCACTCCCTGGCCACAGCAGAGAGCTGGCCTGGAAGAGGGGCAACTGGGACAGAATCCGGTGCCCCGACCGGGAGTAGAACCCAGCTCCCATATGGGATTCTGGTGCCGCATGCGGAGGATTAACCGAGTGAGCCACAGCACCGGCCCAAGGCCCGCTTTTAAATTAATTTTTTAAACTTACTTAACTTCTTTGAAAGGCAGAGACACAGAGTCTCCCAGTGCTGGTTCACTCTCCAGATTCCCACAACTGCCGGGGTTGGGCCAGAGCAAAACAGGGGTCAGGAGCCTCTGTGCAGGTGTCCCATGAGGGTGGCAGAGACCCAAGTTCTGTGGCCACCTCTTCTGCCTTCTAGGGTATGCATTAGCAAGAAGCAGGATTGGCAGTGGAGCCAGAACTGGAACTCAGGATGCAAGCGTCCCAGACAGCGTCTGCACTGCTGGACCCAGCCTCTCCCCATGGGGCCCCCATTGAACCCTCCTCCTTCTGACCCTTGAAGGGCAGAGCCATTATCGGTTCCACACCACCCCCGACATGCGCACACAGCTGAGAAGCCAGCCGTTTTCTCTAGGAAGCAGTAGCTTCCAGGATGCTCTGATACGGGATGCCAGCGTCCCGAGTGGCAACCGAACCCACAGCACCACGACGCCTGCCCGGCCTTGAGGTTTTTAAATCTCGTCTACTGAAACGCTAACACCCCTAGAAAGGACACCTGCTTTTCCCACTGAGCAAGTGATGAGCTGTGCGCACCGCCGCGCCTGTGGAGTGGGCCTTGGAGGCGGGCACGGGGAACAGCCACGCCTGGGGGTGGGCGAGACCCTGCACCTGTCTGACCACCTGTGACGGGCAGCGCTCACGCAGGCTGGAGGCTGGGCAGATGGCAGAGGTCTGAGAAGGTGACTTCCTCTTCCCTCTGTCTAGGGTGTATGAGACCTCGGCTGCTGGGCTGGGTCTGTCTAGTTCCTGTCCCTAGCACCAGGCACACAGCGCTCCCTCCGCCCTGCGGGGGTCAGTGCTACTCCCTATGTGTTTGAAAGAGATCTAAAGAACTCTTTCACATTCCAGGGCAGATCTGCGCTACTGGACAGCTGGCATTTATTGAGTGACTAGTTAGCACACAGTGCTCTCTCAGTTGTTCTTTATTTTTGTTTCATTATCATTTTAAAAACGGGGAAACTGGCCAGTGCCGCGGCCACCTCCATCTTTCCATCATCCTGGCACTCCAGGGGCATTCGTTGTCTGCCATCGCTCCTCATCCTAATTTTCCTTAAATGCAGTCGGAAGGGAACGGCGATGATGCTTTTGTGCTTGGCAAAGTGCTAACCCGTCAGTGGCAAAAACAAGGAAGGGGCTGCTCGCTGTGGGAAAGCACTGGGAGATTCCGTGTCCGAATCCCCATCCACATGTGCTGCCCGAGCAGGTGCAGAGAGGCAGCTTTGCAGAGCAGAGGGGCTGGGAGAGGGCTCCTCAGCTTGTCTCCCGCTGCCTGGTGTGAGCTGTGGTCCTCCCCGGTGACAGCCATGACAGCGGGTGCATTCCATGCCACCCAGCTGCGAGACGCTTCTGCCTGGGGCAGGCACACTCCACAGTTTCCCTACCAAATATAGACTAATAAAAGCAATGCTGCAGCTTCCTTATTCCCCAGTTGGACAGCCCAGGCGTCCAGAATGTTTGGTAAACATTCTGTATTGTATTTTTATGAGAAGTAAAGGAATGGTAAATAGGCAGAACGTCGGGATGTTTGTTTTTGTTTTGTTTCTAAGCACCAGTGTATGTGAGGGTCAGCACGGTCTCCTTTTCTGTCCTCTTTCTCATGGGTGCTCCAGGTGCTGGGAAAGTCAGGTACCACGAGAAGTTCATGGGAACATGGAATCCAAGCATAAGTTTATCTTGGGGCAAAGAGATTCTAGGATCCGTATGTACATAGTTTCATCATCCATATCTTCCATGAGCTTTTTCAGGACTCCTTGTATGTGTGGATTTGTAGATTTTTTTGCCCCAGGTAAACTTACCTTTTAGTACCATTTTTCCCATGGACTTTTTGAGGTTCGCTGTACTGTAGCTCTGCTGGTGGCCTCGCCTCTGTTCTCTGCCACCTCCCAGCAGCACAAACTGGATCCACTTGGCCCCTTGATTACAGCCATAAATGGAGCAGCCAGGCCATGCTGCTGCATGGGAGTCACCCAGGCTCCCACCGAAAGACAGGTGCGTGTGAGACTGGTCTGCAGCTGTGACAGGCTCCCAGGTGACGCTGAGGCTGCCAGCTGGGGGCTGCCCTGGGGACCCTTCTGCATCACTTCACATTGAGTGGATATTTCGCCTGGAAAACAATCGTGGAACTGTGGGGGTGTGCGTTTGGCCCAGCCGCTAGGATGCTCACATTCCAAGTCGGAGTGTGGGGGTTGAGTCCTGACTCTACTTCCACTTCTAGCTTCCTGCACCCTGGGATGCTCAGGTGATGTGGCTCAAGTCCTTAGGCCCCTACCCCCCAACGCGGGAGACCCAGACTGAGTTCCACACTCCTGGCAGCCTGGCCCAGCCCCCGCTGTGGGAAGCATTTGGGGAGTGAACCAGTAGGTGGGAGATGGATCTCTCTCCCTCTTGCTCTGCTTTTTAAAGAAACAAGCCCAAAGCCCAAGCCCGACGCGCTGTGTCCTGATCCTCCTGCTGACTGCTCTGCTCTGGCCCGCTGTCTTTCCAGGATTGTCTCAAAGCCTGCCAGGAGCAGATTGAGGCCGTCCTGCTCAACAGCCTGCAGCAGTTCCGTCAGGAGCAGCGAGACGGATCCAAGTCGGAGGATGAACTGGACCAGGCCAGCACCCCTACAGACGTGCGGGACATCGACCTGTGAGGATGCCAGGCGGGCCGAGCGAGAGAGGCGTGTCGTCACCTGCACGCTCCTCTCTGGTTATGTTTTGTTCTTTGTGTTTTAGGATGAAACTTAAAAAAAAAAAAAAATCTGCCCCCACGTAGATCATATTTAAAGATCTGTTAGAAGTGAGAGAAAAAGGTCCTATCCAAACAATAATTAAAAGCGTGTGGTGCCTATTCAAAGTACAACATAAGGGAATCCCCTGTATATGCGAACAGTTGTTGTTTGATTATGTTAAAAGTGATAGTAAAATGCTTACCGGAAACCCTGCAGAGTAGCTAGACAATATGTACGCCTGCAATATGGGAACCAATTAGAAGAGACTCTGTCATGTTATGAACTAGTGCATACACACCCCTTTTTGTAGTGGCATTTCAAGGAACTGTGTAGGCCATTTATGGGATGATCAGATTGCCAAGCAATGAACTCAACAAGGAATTAGAAATAAGGAGGGGGGGCATGATGGGGAGGGAGTACCAAAAAAAAAATCGCTGTGATTGAGCCATGTTGGACGGAGAAGTGCCTCCAGTCTCCACCAGCTGTGGCAGCACGTGGCTGGTTGGACAGCGGGGGGCTGGGTGATAACCCCACCTCTCTTGCCACACTCAGTGCTTCTCCTTCCACACGTGGCTCATCCCAGACTCCGCCGTATCATCTGGGAGAGAAATGCAGCTACCGGGCCCTAACCAAAACTCTTTGGGACATGGGAACAGAGGGTGGGATCTGGAATGGGATCTTTTCTCCTACTGTTTGAGAGAGGGTACAGCGACCGTGGCATCCCGTATTAGGAAAAAAACTGATCTTTTGGTGCTGATTGGCATGTCTGGTCCACAGTTGAGCATTGTTATAAACCATTCCATTCTTAAAGCACTTTGAAAATTTGTTCCCGAGGGGTAGATGGGATGGTTTATGCAAATCAAGCTGACTCCTCCCCTCTTCTCTCTGGCCCCTCCCCATCCTGCCCCCAGTCTTGAGTTCTCCGGTACCCACCCCTTCCGCTGGCATTCCCATCACGACATTCCTCGGAAAAGTCTGAACAAAGCCCTGTTAGCACGTGGATGGTGCGGAGGGCGCCTCCGCTGCTCCAGCTTCTCTCGACGTGGAGGGGCAGGCGTCCTCACGGACGGCTGGACCTCGGGTGCGGCCTGCGGCTCCCTTGAACGTTGCGTTAGTTTCACTGCAAAGTCGTATTCAGCGTACTTGAATTTTCTGTTCCTCTCCACTTCTTCGAGGCATTCAGTTAGCAGAGAGGTTGGAGCGACAACTTTTTTTTTTTTTTTTGCACAATTGTCATTGACAGGTAATGAAGCTATTTGTTACAATATTTGCTTTTTTTAAGTGAAAAAAAAAATCAGAACAGGGCTACCTTGAAGAATTATTTTATACACAGATTCTGCCTTGTTTCATAGTGTGAGGGTTGAAGATGGAGAAAAATCTAAGGGTCTCTTATTTTCATTTTATTTTGTTCAGTTTTTTATTATTTTTTTTTGCGCTGCTAAGAAGCTAAGATCGTTCATCCTTACCCACGTTAACAGTACCTAGCTGTAATGTTTCACCAAGAGTGCTGCTATTTTATAAACATGTTTATAATATATTATTTTACTGCTTAAGTTCCAAGTCCTGAAGTAGATGGTTAAGATATGAGTTCTTCGTACTGGAAAGCCCTCCCATCCTTTGTTCCTTCCGGTAGCATATTCCTGGTTAGTGGGTTTTGTTTCTTTCTTTTTGGTTTTTTGGGTTTTTTTTTTTTTTTCTCCTCTGATCACATTCTTCAAAGACAGTGCATTCTTTACCTCAGGTTTACTGGACAAAATCAATAACTACAAAAGACAACGACTTTCTTACCTCACAGCCGAACACTTTCTGGTTTGGGAGCAAGTCCCCAGGAGGGCGAGGCGAGGCTGGATGGGGAGGAGGACTCGCCAGGCCCCGCACCCAGGGGCCTGTCCATGCTCACAGGCCATCGGGCTCCCTTTCTGACTCTGGTAGCCTCCTCATGATGGAAAAACAATGCATTGAACCAGGGGACCCCACCCCCACCCCCACCCCCACCCCCACCCCACAAGGCAGACCTTGAACTCAAGCTTGGACCCAGCGGCATTGGCGCGGGAGTCCTAGGCGTCTCCCCTCTGTCTCGCTCCTGTGCACAGACCCCCACCCCCTCCCCCGTCATCTCTGAGGCTGTCCCAGGTCTCAGGCCTGCAGCTTGCGGCACGTGTGGTGCTCAGACCGGGGTCAGGCAAGCAGTAGGCCGGGCCAGGTCTTCGGCGAGGCCGGACCATGAGATTCCGGGGTTCAAAATCACAGGATGGAGTTGGCACAAAGAACAGACGGGGTGGGTGAGTGTTGAGGTGGCTAAGAGGTTGCAGGAAGTGTGATGGCAGGGGGTTGACCCTGAGATTCTCGGGGCGGGGGGCGGGGGAGGGTCGCTGGTGGGGCGCGGCTGGCGCATCCTGCGGTTTGGGAGCAGAAAATGGAGCAGCCAGTCTTCACCCAGAGCCTGCGCTGTGCGGCACGGCGCGGGGAAGGCCCGGTCCCTGGGGTTCTTGGGGAGTCCTGGTGCAGATTCGAAGCTGACAGATGAGGGAGGAGCAGCCCTCCCAGCCTCTTCCTGCGGTCTGGGTCTTTCTAGCTTTTTGTCTCCTAGCCGTGGGGCCGCGAGGGATGGCCGGTGCCAGCGACAGGGCGATAGGTTTTCTTTCTGTGTCCTACATAAGCAAAGGCAGGAGCCCTGGGCTTCTTGGAGGGACGCACACCCTCTCTGGGTCCTGGTCTCCCCGTTGGAAGGAGTTTTCACCCCAGAGAGGTTCAGATCTGCTCATGGATTTGAACTTTTTTTTTTCTCCCTCTGTCTCACCTCCCACGAACCGGGTTCCACATTTATTCTGATCTTTTTTCTTAATTTCTAAGTTTTTTTTTTTTCCTCCATCAGTGGGGGCTGAGTTGTCTTCCCACCCCCAGCTTGCCAAATTTTAGCCCTTCCCCTATTTTGGCCCAATCTTGTGGGGGAGAAATTGCCAAAAATACATGCTGAGTGGGGAAACACCGTGCAGGTGGGGGTCAGCCAGGGAGGAAGCGGCGACGGCTTTCTCTGCAAACCCCTTGCCTCAGGTGCGCTGGGGGGTGAGCTCCTTGGAGAGGGGGCTTCGGGCTGCCCTTGGGCTGGGTGCTCTGTCCTGGCTCGTGCAGGCGGAGGCTTAGGAGGCCCGAGGAGTAGGAACCCACCGACTGCTTCCCTGGGCTAGCAGCAGGGCTGACTGTGGGGAGGGAGCCTGGCTTTCCTGCGGCCCGGCACGTTCAGGGCCCCTCCAGGCTGCCCGGGGAGCTCCGGCACTCACAGGTGAGGACCGGCTGAGTCCCTCCAGGAGGGCAGGGGGATTTTCTCCACGGGCCACAGGGGACGAGGCTGGGAGAAGAAATACACTTGCACCTTATGTCGTGTAAATACTGAGTTTCTAGTTCAAGATGATAATCCTGGTTAGTGCGGGATTGGAGGTTGGAGCGCGCCAGTTGGCGTCCATACCAACAGGATTCCTCTTTGTTTATCTTTGAGACAGTCCAACCTTGGGAATAGCTTTAAAAGGGAAATTAATGCTGAGACGGTAAAGTCTCCTGTGCAGCCCTGGATGGAGCGCAGGCTTCCGTGGCTGTGGACCTGGGGCATTGATCGTGCAGTCAGTCAGTCGTCCGTCCGTGGGTACAAGCTTGGGTGGGAAGGTGCAGGAGGGTGTTTCTGGCTTCTCACGGCACGTGGCTTCGCATGGTTCCAGGCTCTGAGCCACCTGCAGGAGTCCCTCGGCACAAACTCGTGTGCTGCCTTCGCATGTCCCCGCGTGTCAGCGTGGCTGGGCCGGGAGCCTCCGTCCCTGTCCCGTCCTGTCCTGTCCCGTCCCGTCGCCTGTAGGGGACGCAAAGTGCCTTACTGACCATAGCCTTACAGTTTCCCATGTACGCTGACAGGTGCCTGTCCTTGAGAAGAGAAAAGCGTCTGTTTTGTTTTGAATCAGTTTTAGTTTCTTACTGCTGGCCAAAAACCTACGTCCCCAGCAAATCCTCGGGCCACTGGTTGTTTCTCCATTATGTTCATTACCTTGTACCATGTACCTCAGATCTCTCTCTTTCTCTTTCTCTCTCAGTTATAGTTTTTCATCTTGGCCTTTTTTTTCCTTTTTATTCTTTTTATTTTATTTTAATTTTTTTTTTTTTTTGCTTTAAAACGAGTGTGATACCATAGCAAGTCCATGTTAGCCTCTCACCATGTACTCTGTAAGAGGCGTGTGGCTGTTTATCTGGTCGGGATGCTAGACAGTGCTAAGTAGTGTGATGGATGTAAACGAGGTTTTTAGGAAGTGTGGCAGAATGTTGGCTGTGACAGTGACACGGTGTAGTCAGCTGCCTCTGACGAGGCCTTCTCTGTTCAGTGTTAAGTGATTAAAAAAAAAAATCCATACCCTGTTCTGACTTGGTTTAAAGATGGAGTAGAAAGTGGATTTGAAAATGGTTTGGGATGCAATTAGGTTATGCTATTTGGACAATAAACTCACCTTGACCTACACTGTCTGGCCACTTGTGACTTATTTAGAGACTGGTGTTCCTCAGAACGGAATACACCGGTCTCCCAGCAGGACGCCTGAGGGCAGGGATCGGCCCACCCTAACCCGGAAGGTAATCCACCTGTGCGTCCGTGTCGTGCCAACACAAGGAGCTGGTGACGCCGTGGTGTTTTCCGTTTGCGCTTCCTGTGCCATCTGATTGTACAGCAGAAGCCTCCGTCCGTCCGTTCCCTGAGGTGGCTAAGTCACCGGCAGCGTGACCGGGCCTCCGATGCCAGCCCCAGTGGCCACCTACCCTTAGCCGTGAAGGAGCGCCCCCTGGCTTGGCAGCTATCAAAGCCCTCCGTGCCTTGTCCTGACCCTGGGGAGTCTCTGGCCGCTTTTTTAGCAGCTCCTGCCTGATTCCTGACGCTCTGTGCGTCCCTCATGTGAGGGGCCTGGGCTACAGCTGCCCTTGGTGGAGGCTGGTGAGGCGGAGCCAGGGAGAGGGGTGGGACAGTCACCCTCACCTCTGCAGAAAGCGCCAGGCCCTGGTCCCAGCTGCCCTTCAGCCTTAGCTTCCCTAGCAGGGATGGGGATGCAGAGGGGAGTGGCTGAGCCATTTCACCAGTGCTTGAGTAACTGTTTCCAAGGTACTGAAGGCTGGTTGCCGGTTCCATTCTGCACTGAACTGCAAGCAATAAGACGAGACCTGGTCTCGGGGGCAGGCCAGAATGAGGCGGTCCCGACTGATCTCAAATAGTCCCAGTTCATGTGCGTGCCCGTACATTTTCTCTTGCTAGAATGGAAGTGTGGGGGCTGGGAAAGCCCAGAGCTGGCGTCTGATGTGGGCATTGCACGGAGAGAGAGCAAGCCCACCTCGTACAGCACGGATGCCGTCCTGGGGACCCCCACCCTCATGACTCCAAATATGAGACACCTCCCCCAGGCCGGCCTCCGAATGCCGTTGGCATCAGGTGGAGGGTTAGGTTGCCAGCACACCAGCTTTCGGGGGAAGACTGCCAACTGTAGCAACATGGCGCTGAAGCTTAGAGAACTGGAGAGTCCTTGTCCCCGTCTTTCACCGACTTCCATCCGTCTTGGAGACACCAGGGCTAACGTTTTTCCCTTGTGTTTCTGCCTGGTGGAGTCCACAGGCAGGAGCTCCCGGAGCCTGCGCACCATCCTGGAGACCGCTCTGCCGGCCCATCAGCTGGGCCCCCCTCCCCTCCTCCTCCTCATCTGCTTGCACTCCAGGGTCGAAGCCCCACTTCCCAAATGCCAGCCCAGATCTCACTGGCTTCTGCCTGCAGAGCAGCTCAGACAGCAGGTGTCACGGTCTGCCCTCGTGTGCGCTCCTTCAGGTCCGGTCACCCTTCACTACAGGACCTTTGTCGTTCTAGTGAGCACCTGGGCCTTCCCAGCCACTTTCCAAGGAGCCTCAAGTGTCCATTCAGGACACAGAGGTGCCACTCAGATGAACGCATGCCCTCGGGGCGGGGGCAGGCATTTGGCCCAGCGGTTAGGACTCAGGTTGAGGTGCTCACGTCCCATAAATATCAGAGGGCCTGGGTGTGAGTCCCGGCTGTGGCTCCTGGTTGCAACTTCCTGTCGATGCAGACCCTGGGAGGCCCAAGTAGTTGAGGTCCCTGGCTCATGCTTGAGCAGTGGTGGCTCCCGTAGTTGAGGTCCCTGGCGCTTTCACAGGAGACCTGGATTGAGCTCCCAGCCCCTGACTCCAGCCATTGTGGCCATTTGGGGAATGGACCAGTGTGTGTGTGTGTTTGGGGGGGCTCTCTGTCTGCCTCTCCTATTAGTCAATAAATAAATAAATAAATAAATAAATAAAACAACGCTTTCCAGTGGGCTTAGCAGTCATATTCTCAGCCCTGCCATGGAGCGCTCCCCACTGACTGCTCCCTCGCTCCTTAGCAGTAACCACACAGCACAGCTGCTGGTGGCTGTGTGCACGCGGCTTCAGTCTCCGGCATGCTCTGGGTGTCCATCCATGGCCAACCCGGATGCAGGCCTACACTGGACCTCAAGGCAGAGAAGCCAGCCCCAGGTGCCAGGGTTTCAGAAGTGTCCTCGGGCCTGTGAGGCTGCCCAGAAGTAGCTGAGCCAATGCAGACGAGGCCACGTTGCGGGAGGGCTCGCCCAAGAGACCGGGTTTGCCCCAACTCGATGTCTGTGTGGGGACAGCAGCGTTTGGAAACAGTAGGAACCGAGTCTTGACCTTTTCCAGAAATAAAGGGTGGGAAGTGACTTTTTAAATGAAGGGAAAATATTCAAATAGGCAGCTTGAAGAGCACACACAGCATAATGGATTTTAAACACAGAGGTCGCCCTCCCGAAATGGGATGCACGCGGGGCCACAAACACTGACTTGGGATTACCACCTAGCTCATTTCTCAGGAGGCCTGGAGGAAGAAGGCCGGGGGGCTCCGGCAGATGACTGGCGGCTTTCACTCTCTCTGGCCTCTGGGGGCCTGCTGTCTGCGCTGACCACAGAATGAGTCAGCCAGAGCTGGGCGGCCTGGGAAAACAGCAAGACAAAGCTGCACTTATTTCCCTCTGACTCCCATCTCATTATCCCAGTGCAGCTTATCGAAAACACAGTGTGGCTCCCGTTCCTGCGGACGAGCCCTTGGCCTTCGGGGCGGGGGTCGGGGGAGAGCCCTCAGGGTTTCCACACCCCCACCTCCATAAGTCACTCCGGATAATTTGCAGGGGTCCACGCGGAGGTTTAGAATTTAGAGAGGTTTCCAATTCAGTCCACTAGGTGGCACCAGTGCCCCAGTGAAGAATCAACTTCGAAACCTCAGCAGCGCCGGCTGCGTGTGGGAAACACCTCCCACGCGCAGCCCTCTCACCTGGTGCTCCTACCACCTCCACGTCCCGCCCTCGTCTCGGGTGGGTGGTGCTGACTCATCACCTCTCTGATCTTGCCCGAATCTAATCCCGAGATGGCGACCTGGCAGTCTGCAGACATAATTAGTTTGACTCCCACAGTGAATGAAATTGTCTTGGACCTGCTTGCCAATATAAGATGAGAGCTTTCACATGAAAGTCGGGATTTTAACTACTCTTGGGAAATCTAAGTCCGGGCAACCACCGGCCTGCGAGGCAGTGAGGGCTGCCCACTCCCCCGCCCCCGCGGCTCGCTGAGCCCTCCTGTCTGGCGTGCAGCTCACAGCCCGATCTGCTTCGGGCGCACAACTAGGGTGCAGAACTATATATCTTTTTTAATGTAAGAGGCAGAGAAGAGACACAGTAACAAAAAAAGTTCCCATCTACTGGTTCACGCCCCCAAATGCCTGTGACAGCTGGGGCGGAGTCTGGGCCAGAGCCAGACGCAGGGCACACAATCCAGGTTTCCCACGTGAGCGGCGGGGGCCCAGCGCTGCTTCCTCCCGAGGGCTGCATTAGTAGGAAGCCGGAGCCAGAGTCGAGAATCGAACCCAGGCACTCCAAGGTGGACGTGGGAGCGCAGGCTTAAAATGACCACTCCCTGGACCAGCTTTTTGAAACTGTCTGAAACCCAAATACTCGGCCCCACACTGAGGCCTGGCCCCGGTTAAAGGTCAGCTTCTGCTGTTTCTGTTCTGTGTATGGAGTCCTGTTCGGGTCTCATGACGCCGTCAGGGCCCCCTGAGAAAACGAACTTAGGAGATGTAGGGGTCCCTGGGACAGTGCAAATCCCCAAGGCTGTGTTTCACTCAGCCCACCCATTCAACACCGCACTCTTCACCACCTCATTGCACGCGGGGTATGTGTGGGGGGCTCCTGGGCACTGCTGGGTCATTGAACCGATGAGAGTTGGATGTGGGCCAGGCATGCAGTCCAGAGCCCCTCACTCAACAGGTGCTCCTGTGGCACCTCCTCCATGCCGAGGGCCCTGCAGCCCCGGGCTCGGTGGCTGACGGCTGAAGCAGACAAGGTGTCACTGCTGCTCCGTGGTGGCCTGGTGGCCTGCCTGCTCTGAAACCCGCGCAGGCATCCATGAGCTCTGTGACCTGCAGCACATTACTTAGCCGCACTCAGTAACTTGCAGGTCAACTCAGTGCCTCAGTTTTTCATCTGTGAAATGGGGTTAAATTGTAACAGCACCATCCTCTAAGACTGTTAACCAGAACTGAGTGAGTTCATTTCAGCACTGAAGTAGTCCTTGGCCCATAGCCAGGGCCTGAACAATGGGTGTTGGCTGTCGTTAGCCAGAGCAGAGCACAAGAGAGACACCTGATTCGGCCTTTCTAGAGATTAATTACACACAGGTAGGTGTGCTGGCTAGTGGCTGACACAGCCGTGAGGACACCTGCATCCCACATCAGAGGGCCTGAGTTCGCTCCTGACTCCAACTTCCTGCTGACACAGAGCCTGGGAGGGAGCACTGATGACTCAAGTCTCTGGGCTCCTGCTGTCCGCTTGGGAGGCCTGGATGGAGTTTCCAACTCCTGGCTTTGGCTTGACCCAGCCCCGGCTGTTGCAGGCATTTGAGGAGTGAACCTGCAGATCAGGGGTGGAGAACACTTTTTCTGCCCAAGGCCATTTGGATATTTATAACATCATTTGTGGGCCATACAAAATATCAACTTGGCACGGGCTCTGGTTTAGCGGGTAAAGCCGCCGCCTACAACACCAGCATCCCACATGACTGACGGTTCAGATGCTGGCTGTCCCACTTCCAATCCAGCTCCCTGCAAATGTGCCTGAGAAAGCAGCAGAGGATGGCCCAAGTGCTTGGGCCCCTGCACGCATGTGGGAGACCCGGATGAAGCTCCTGGCTCCTCGCTTAGGATTGGCCCAGCTCTGGCTATTGCAGCCATCTGGGGAGTGAACCAATGGATGGAAAATCTCTCTCTGTCCCCTTCTGTCTCTCCTTCTTTCTCTCAGAAACTCTGCCTTTCAAATAAATAAAATAAATCTTTAAAAAATGTATCAATGTAAAATTTAGCCTGCCATAGATTTACTGCATTTTGAGTCCCTTGGCAGCGCCACATCAAAGGATTGTGAGGGCCTTACACAGCCTGCAGGCCCTACATTCCCCACCCCTGCAGTAGATGCTTCTCTCTCTCTGTCCCCCAAACACCTCGAATAAATAGAAATTATTAATCAGATAGGAACCAACCTTTCAATTACTCACCAAAACCTACTGCACTGGATAAGAACTTTTTTAAAAAATATATTTATTTACTTGAAAGGCAGAGTTATAGACAGAGGAAGAGACAGAGAGGTCTTCCATCCTCTGGTTCACTCCCCAAATGGCCACAACAACCAAGGATGGGCCAGACTGAAGCTAGGAGCCAGGAGCTTCTTCCAGGTCTCCCATACAAGTGGGGGGGGGGGGGCACAATGACTTGAGCCATCTTCCACTGCTTCTCCAGGCCATAACAGAGAGCTGGATAGGAAGAGGAGCAGCTAGGACTCAAACTAGCATCCATATGGAATGCTGGTGCCTCAGGCGGAGGCTTAGCCTACTACGCCACAGCCCGGCCCTGATAAGGAGACTTTTAGATAACCAGCCACTAAGTGCGCTCTGTAGTTTTAAAATATTACCCCTCATGCAATCTTCAGAACTCCCTGGTGAACTTCAGCCTTCGTGTTGCAGCTAAGTGAGGTGAAGGTCACAGCCATCACTGGACTCATCATTGCTCCTCGGTCGCACCGACACACGCGGAGAATTTGGAAACGTTCTAGAGAAGATTGCAAACCCTGTGACTGTGGCTTTCCCCATGACGTTCCTCCTATTCCTAGATGCCAAAGAAGTAGCCTGTCGCTCCCACACCACGCTGGGGCTCGGAGCCAAGAGATTGTCCACAGCTCTATCTAGAGTCACTTCCCGGCTGCTAACTATCTCTATGGGTCTCACCTGGGAAAGGACCACGGGTTGTGTTTTCCTCCCAAGCCCCCAAATATACATTGCTTAAAAAAATCACATCTCTGGCCTGTTCCTGTTGCTCAGGACTCACCAACATCCTTGCAGTCACCGCTTCTCCAATTACTTCTCCCCCCTACTTAGCCTGGAGAACCACTCCAGGCCGGGGGCAGGCAAGCGCGCGCTGTCTTGTCACCACGGTCTCCCAGGCTTCTGCTGTGTCGACTCCTTTCACTGTCCTCCAGGGAGAGAAATTATGTTCCTGTCGCTTTGTGCTCATCTTTCCTGCCATGAAAAGTGGGACAGAGGATGAAGGGAAACACCAAAGGAACCACACTGATTAATATCCCAAAATATTATCCCGCCAAGGAGGCGAACACCTCTGTCCCTGCACAGGAGAAGGTCATGTTCGGGATCACCCAGCAGCGTGGGGATAGAATTACAAAGGCACTCCTGACCTCTGTAGATCTCCAGTCACTGCCCAGCCCAGGGAGCCTCCTGGCACCTTGATCACTACAAGCCGAGTGTCCCCAGTCAAATCACCCAGAATCTGAAAGTTGTTGAGCACTGCAATGAGGCTTATAAAAAAAAAAAAAAAAAAAAAAAAACCTCAGCTTCCAGAGTATTTTGGGTTTGGAGATGCTCAGCACAGTAAAATCCGAACAAATATTCCAAAATCGAGAAAATTCCAACATGTGAAATGCTTCTGGTCCCTAGCATTTCAGATAACAGGCACTCAACCTGGACTTTTCTGAAAAGCCCCTTGTATCCGATGTCTTAAAGGCGGTCACTCACTCAGAAAGAGCTCATGGCAACTGCTGAAAAACGCAGACTGTGAAAAAACTATGAATGGACTTCATTGTGACTGCACAAAAATAAATTTATATTGTCAGAATATTTTATTTATGTATCTGAGAGGCAGACAGCTAAGAAAGGGAAAGAGAGACCCACAATGCCCAGGGCTGGGCAGGCCTGAATCCAGGAGCTGAAACTCAATTCAGGTCACCCTGGTAGGTGGCATGGACTCAATTATTGAGCCATCATTGCCACCTCCTCGTCTCTGCATTAGCAGGAAGCTGGAATCATGAGCTGGAGCCAGGATTGAACTCAGGTACTCCAATATGAAGGCAGGGACTTAACTGCTAGGTCAAATGCCAACCCTAAGTTTACCTCTTAATTCCGCTGCCGTGGACTTTCTGCGGTCCCCTACATGTTCCCTGTGTCGCTGCAGAGCCCAGCTGAAGGCACCATGGGGGATGTGCTTTGCTGCAACACTTCCTACTGTCTTAACTTGCCCTACGCTCCGAAGCTTTTCAGGTATTTGGCCGGGAGTGCAGGATTTTAGAGCCTAAAGGTCTTTTCTTTGCCTTAACACTCTGCTGAGAGCAAGAGTCTTGGCCTTCCAATGCACTCTCCCAATGCGTGTCTTCGCTGGCAATGTTACTGACTGCATCACACATCCATCTGCCGCGTACCATCATCGTGACCGCGAGAGCCAGCATGCTGTCGGGGGACAAGAGCTCACGCACACAGAAGACTTGAGTTTGCATCTCGCTGTATAGGATCTGAGCCTCTGCTTTCCTTTTTTTCCCATAAGGTAGGAAAACTTGCTGGATTATTAAAAGGATTAAATAGGTCGTCACTTAAAGTGCCCAGTCCATGGGAAACTTCAACAAGAATCACCTACTCTGATGCTGTGTTAATCCTTTCTAAAGGCCTTATAGATGCCCGTGTTGTTTTGCCCGAAAGGCAGGGTGGAGGCCCGTGCAGCTTTCTGTGCGTTCTGATGGAGGCTGCTTTGATGCAACTGGAAGCATTTACAACATTCGTGACTTCCCCTCCCTGCGTGCTGCTGCCATTCTCCCAGACAGCAGTGAACTTGGGCTTGACGGGCTAAGAGGCAAGGCATGAAAAAGGATTACTGGCTGCCTGTATGCAAATGAAGGGGCGTCCCCTGCAGCACATCAGGCTGAGAAGGCATCCTTCAACTGCCCATCAGCAGAAAAGCTGTTGGAGTGGCAGATATGATTTTTTGGAACCAGCAATAATGGGGACTTATCGGTGACAGATGTCAGCTGTTGGCCGAGTGGCTGCCAACACAAATCTCCCTCCACCTTCAGACAGCAAGCTGATGGAGAGCTGGGCACAGTGGGACTGGCAGCCCCTGCTCGCTTGGATCATTGGTCACGTTATTATTCCTCAGTCACTGGACAAAGCAGATGGTTTACCATGTATTCGTGACTTTCTGTTGGCCAAGAGATTCTGTTCTTCCATCTGGGTCCAGCATGTAATCAATTATGACAGTGGGTGGTGCAAGAAAATCTCAGCCAGTAGAAGTTCAAGGCTTTCGCTTTTTATTAAAGCTACATAAATTGCTACAATTTCCCATGTTTAACCTGTTTTAAAAGTTTTTAAGCAACAGAAAGAAAACAGCTAAGTAGTAGTGTTGCAAACAACTGGGGCAGTTGTGAGACACATTGTCAGTTGGTCCTGGAAATTCTGTCTGTACTCTGATGTTGATTGTACCTGTCCATTTTTAATCTTAGGCTTAAAATCCTCTTGTCTGTATTCTGGTGAGTCTTAGAGAGCTTTAAACTAAAATCATAGTTGATAGAATTAAAAACAAACATAACATTCCAAAAACACCCATACTCACCAACTAAACTTTTTCTTTAATACTCAGTTGTACTCTTTCTTAGTAGCAATAGCAGTAACCCAGCTTGTCTCACTCGGTAGGTATGATGGTCGCGTCCATGAAGCAACACGTACTTTGTTCTTCACCAACCATCTGGATAATTTTCTTCTTTTAAAAAAAATTCATTTACTTGAGTGGCAGGGAAAAACAGACAGACAGACAGAAGTTCTCATCAGCTGGTTCACTTCCCAAATGACCACAATAGCCAGAGCCAGATCAGGCCAAAGGCAGGAGCTGGGAACTCAGTCCAGGTCTCCCCCATGGGTGGCAGGGACCCAACCACTGACGCCACCACCTGCTGCCTCCTCGGGTCTGCTTTAGCAGGAAGCTGGAATTTGGAGCAGCGCGGGGACTTGAACTCAGGCACTGCGATCTGAGATGCAGGTGTCCTGAGTAGCATCTTAACCACTTTGACAAACACTCGCCCCTGGATCATTTTCTTATCAAAAAAATCCTGCTTAGTTATTGTGCATGTATCTCTGGAAAAAAATTAGTAGTAGGACAGAACAAGCACTTTCAACATTATAACTACCACCCAGCGAAACCCTTGACACAAATGACATGGTTTTTTTCTTTAAAAAAATGCCCTTTTTTAAAAAATCAGGTTCATTAAGAATTGATGGTTTTCTGTCCTGCTCCCCTTTTCCTTTTAACCACATATTAGGGGAATGTTATCAGACTGTGACATATTCTTTCAGGACGTGTCCTCCACTGACAGTAGATATTGATTGGGCTTCTAAAATGTTTCTGGTACTACTCCAGGTGCTGGAGACGTAGAAGAGATTAGTTAGCATAGTCCCTGCTGTCAAGGAGACAGACACTGAGCTGGAGCAGCAGTAAATGATATCATTTCAGATCTGAGTACTATACATTAGGGTAATAGAGTAACCAGTGAGGCTGCTCTGCCTGAGCGAAGCCCCTTGAGGAAGGGACATTAGAGTTGGTTCCTGAAGGCTGAGAAGGAGGCAACCATGCAGATAGCTTGGGAAAGAACTTTGGGAGGAGAAGGAATGTAAAATATAGACTGTGAGAGAGGAGCCAGGGGAGGGCGTCACATAGGCCTTGCAGGAGTCGGACTCTATTCCAGCACAGTGAGAACCCACTAGAGACTCTTCCAGGAAGGCAGTGACGTGGTGTGATCATAGAGACATCGCTTTGATGGATGAATATGAGAACAGACAGCAGAACCGGGCTAGCCACCTGTCACCGCTGTCCCAACAGGAGATGATGAAGACTCAGCCTTAGGACACCGAAACACAGTGCCCAAGTCCATTTTTCTGTTGCTCTGATGGAGCACCTGACACAGGGTGACTCAGGAAGGGTAGAGATTGACTTTGGCTCACAGATCTGGAGACTGAGAAGTCCAAGAGCCCGATGAAGGCTCTGGTGAGGGCTCCGTGCTGCTCCAGCTCACGGGAGAAAGTGGAAAGCAGGAGCAAGTAAAAGAGACAGAACACGAGTGTCTGCCTTGCTCTGCCACACCTGCTCTCGTCTGGGGTCCAGTCTTGCCAGAACACCATCAGTTCCTCTCAATGACCCACACTGCAACCAGATTTCAACATGAGTCTCTACAGAGCCAAACCATATTCAAACCCTAGCAGGTCACACAGAGAAGTGGTGGATTCAGGACACGTTTTGGTGAGTGAGCCCATGAGAATTTTTATTGCTTACTTATTTATCGAAGATTTCAATCACACAATCAACTTGCTTCAGACATACTTGGACATCTATAGAACTCTGCATCCAAAAAGGAGTGACCCCATACTTTTCACAACCACACATGATACAGTTACACAAAATGACTATGGACGCGTCTACAAAACAGGTCTCTACAAATTTAAAAATCCATGATGGGGGCCAGCACTGTGGCGCAGCAGGTTAAAGCCCTGGCCTGAAGTGCCAGCATCCCATATGGGTGCTGGTTCTAGCCCCGGCTGCTCCTCTTCCGATCCAGCTCTCTGCTGTATCCTGGGAAAGCAGTAGAAGACGGTCCAAGTCCTTGGGCCCCTGCACCCACGTGGAAGACCCGGAGGAAGTTCCTGGCTCCTGACTTTGGATCGGCACAGCTCTGGTCGTTGTGGCCATCTGGGGAGTGATGGCCAGTGGATGGAACACCTCTCTCTTTTTCTGTCTCTACTTCTCTCTGTAACTCTTTCAAATAAATATAATAAATAGTTTTTTAAAAATCCATGATGGTCCAGAGATTTGACTTTACAACTATCTTAGCTTTACTACCAAAATAACTCTTGTGAAAATAACTTTCAGCATTAAAAATGATATATAAGGGGGGCTGGGCTGTGGTGTAGTGGGTAAAGCCACTGCTTGCAGTGCTGGCATCTCATATGGGAGCTGGTTTGAGCCCGGCTGCTCCACTTCTGATCCAGCTCTCTGCTGTGGCCTGGGAAAGCAGTAGAAGATGGCCCATGCACTTGGGCCCCTGCACCTGCATAGAAGACCCAGAAGAAGCTACTAGCTCCTGTCTTCAGATGGGCCCAGCTCCAGCCATTGCAGCCATTTGGGAAGTGAACCAGTGGATGGAAGACTTCTCTGTTTTTCCCTCTCATTGTCTGTAACTATACCTCTCAAATAAATAATAAAATCTTAAAGAAAAAAAAAAAAGGAAATAATAACTCCTACCCTGTAGAGTTTCTGCCGGCATTAAGTGAGACAAAGAAGAGTGTGGCTTTATTTAGGCTTTGGAAATGTGCTTGGAGCACCTTAAAGAGAAAGGGGTCGGAAGTTGGTGCTGTGGCTAGCAGGCTAAGCCTCTTCCTGCAGCACCAGCGTCCCACACGGGCTCCAGTTTGTGTCCTGGCTGCTGTACTTCTGATCCAGCTCTCCGGTAATGCCTAGGAAAGCAGCAGAGGACTGCTCAAGTGCTTGGGTCCTTGCATCCCTGTGGGAGACCCGGAAGAAGAGGCTGGCTCCTGGCTTTGAACTGGCCCAGCTGTGGCCCTTGCTGCTATTTAGGGAATGAACCGGCAGGTGGAAGACCTCTCTCTCTCTCTGTGTCTCTCCCTCTCTCTGTAACTCTGCCTCTCAAATAAATAAATAAATAAATCTTAAAGTGTGTGTGGGGGTTACCTGATAAAAGCTAGAACCTACAAGGTATCTGATACCATGGCAGCTCAAGGGACTAGTGACTAGGTATTAAATGTATTACTCATCTGTGTCTGTGTCTGTGTGAGGTTCTCACAAGCTCTCGGAAAATGTGTGCGAAACAGCTATGCCTGGATTTCACTATTTTGCATCAGAGTACACATTATGAAGATGCATAATATTTATTTATTTTGACACACAGAGTTAGACAGTGAGAGAGAGAGACAAAGGTCTTCCTTTCCGTTGGTTCACCCCCCAAATGGCCGCTATGGCCGGTGTGCTGTGCCAATCCGAAGCCAGGAGGCAGGTGCTTCTCCTGGTCTCCCATGCAGGTGCAGGCCCCAAGGACTTGGGCCATCCTCCACTGCCCTCCTGGGCCACAGCAGAGAGCTGGACTGGAAGAGGAGCAATCGGGACTAGAACCCGGAGCCCATATGGGATGCTGGCGCCGCAGGTGGAGGATTAACCAAGTGAGCCAAGGTGCCGGCCCATGGTTCTTCTAGTATCTCACTTGTTCATATCCATCCTGTCCTCTGTATTCTGCTCTCAGGTTTACACCATTCCTATTTCTGTTTCACCCCGCATGCCTTCTCACAGCCCCAGCTCTATCTCAGGGCTTCCCTCCATGCTTTCGTTCTGCTTCAGCCCTCGCAGGTAACTGCCAACTTCATCTCATTTTCCAGTTCACATTACTAGGAGAACCTGTTGGGCTGAATGAATTGACTCACACTTTCAGATCACTTATATGGCGCACCTGTGGGAACACACGGTGTACCCCTGTGGCCCTGTTATACCCTTCCACCCTCATTTGGAAATGCCTCCTGCTGACCCGGCAGCTATTAGCAACGCTGACTTTGGCCCCTTCTCCAGACTTTCTAAATCCAGAACCTGCATTTTCACAAGGTTCCCAGGAAAGTTTCTGATTTTCTTGCACATTCAAGTTTGAGAAGCACTGCTTTAAACTTCTGGCTCTCAAAACTGATCAAAGGGCCTTCATAAAGCTCCTGGGAAATGCTCACTGTGAAAAACGACGCACGATTTCCAATTCCTCTTTGCACCAAAATAAACAGATCCTTTAATTTCATTTCTCATGAATTTTTTTTGAAGTACTCTTGTAGCTGTGGATTAAGAAATATCAATTCCTAGGTCTTTTCTCCAGAGGTTCACAACTAACTATTCTAGGGAGCAGCCTGGTCCCTAGATGATTCTAGTGTACAGGTGGGTTTGCAGACTTCTGAGCCAGCTCTGTGTCGCCCCTGATCAGCTACATGAGCCTAGACATTGCTTAGTTCACCTGCAGGTCAGACCTCTGATCTCTCAAGTGAAGATCATTTGGCCCAAGAGGAGCAGCCGGGACTTGAGCCTGCACCCATATGGGATGCTGGCACTGCAGGCCGAGGTTTAACCTTCTGCAGGAAAGCATAGAAGGGGGTTGGGATAGGATTGTAGGCTGCCTAGAGTGTGGTGGGGTGGCTGAAGGTGAATATTGAGCCCTGTGGGCAATGGGTGGCGGCCTATTTATGTTGTCTTTTGGGAGGGGTCCTGCAGCAGAAGGGCATGGTAAAGTCCCATGTCTCAGCACTTTGGAGTGTCCAGGTGAGGGGCTTTCCCAAGGAATAGACAGTCACTGAGCTTTAGGCTATCTGTGCATGGTTTTATCGAGTTTATATCGCGTTTTGGGGGTTTGAGGCATCAGTGACCCAAATGCTTCATTGTAACTTAGTGGCTTAATAAGTTCTTTTTTTCTTAAAGCACCAATTTACAGCAATCTCTTGTTCTCTCCTCTAAAATATTTATTTATTTGAAAGTCAGAGTTACAAGGAAAGAGAGACACAGAGATCTCCCACCATTGGGTCACTCCCAGGAGCCAGGAGCTTCAACTAGGTCTCTCCTGTGGGTGCCCGGGGCCCAGGCACTTGGGCCACCTTGTGCTGCTTTTCCCAGGCCATTAGCAGGGAGCTGAGCCGGAAGTAGAGCAGCCAGGACTCGAACTGGCACCCATATTGGATCTGTAACCGGTTCTAACACCTACCTAACGCTATCAAGTTTTATCCATGCCGTGGTTAGGGTATCCCAGTTCACCTTTACCAAGGGTTACAGAGGTTGAGGAACTCGCTCAAGGCCCTGAAGTTGTGGACGGTAAATTACCCAGCTGAGCCCTGTTAAAGACTGCAAGAAAGGCCTTATTCAAGACCTTCGTAACAAGGATTAAGACTACTGCGATGGGACAGAGACTGGAGAGATCTATAGCCAGGGGGCAGGATGGATGTGGTGAGGGAGAACTCAGAAAATCACTAAGAGGAAGCGGTGAGGTTTCCACGGCAACAGGGAAGTGGAGCTTGATAACGCCAAGTTTGTTTGAAAATCAGCTGAGCGGATTCTTGACCAACCGGCTTAACAGACCAAGGCTGAGGCTCGGTCCAGAAGAGGAATCCAAGGAGGTCGCTACAGTTTAGTTACGGAAGCAGGCGTGGTCGAGGAGGAGCTGGGGCTGAAGCTGGGCAGGTCCAAGCCTGCACGGCTCGCTCGTTCGCCCTGCTTCCCCAAGGTCCGGGGACATAGTTTGGGGAGGTATTCATCACATCGAGCAGCTATAAAAACTACTGGTTGCATCCCAGCCTCAAATCAGTTCAACCCCAAATCAAAACACTGGTTACCTTATCTACCCAGCCTGCAAGACGCACATTGCCCGGGCAAGAATCCCGCAGCCGGACTCCGGGGGCGGGGCCCGCACGCACCTGCCACGAGCCAATCACAGGCCCGCGCGCAGGGGCGCAAGCGCCACATCCCTGGGCGGGGCCCCATCGTGCTCCAGTCTCCGCCGCCCCGCCGGCCTTCTCCCGCTCTGATTGGCCACCTCGGCCTGACGTAGGGGGCCGCCTCGGCCTATGGCTGCGGAGCCGGCCGGCAGGCCGGGTTGGCGGAAGTCGTGTGGGCGAGGTGATCCCGCAGTGCAGGAGCGGCGCGGCTCGGTGCGGGACGGTGGCCGTGGACTGGCTGTAGCTGTTGCTTCTCGTGCCTCCGGCCGCATGAAGATGACGCGCTTCGCCCTGACCGTTGTCCGCCAGTGAGTGTTGCTCTCTCGCACCGGGCCTTTGCCTCCGCCGGTGTCTTCGCTGAGGGTTTCTGGGCTGGTGAAGGGAACCTGGCCGGCAGCGGTTTTCCCGGCGCTTGCGGCAGCTGCGGTGTTTCCCCGGAGGCCCCCAGCCCGGTCCTTGGACGGCAGGAGGACAGCCGTGGCCTCGGCGCCGCTGTGGGCCCCGGGGGTCTGGCGATCTGGGTGCTAGCTGCTCCCGCGGGCCGGCAGCCCCGCCGGTGTGAGGCTGAGGTTGATTGCCTGCCTCCAGCCTGGGGTTCTGGGAGAGATAAGAGGACCTCAGCCCTTGCAGACTTGAGCACACGCTTTGCCTTCGGGTCACACACAGATGAACCCGCAGCGCAACGTCGCCCGTGCTGTTCCCTCTCAGCACATGTCCACCAGGCGTCCACGCACAGAGTTTTTAAATAAAACAGACCTGGGTGGGATTCGAGGCTGCAGCCTAGGAGCCTGGGCCCCAGAGAACCCAGCTAACTCGACCTTAGGGTCCTGATCCACAAATGAGGTCGATGATAGCTCCTGGGCTCTTGTGAGCATTCGGGAGGGGGTGTGTTGGGTTTTAGGACTTTTAGGGCTGGAAGAGGCTCAGAAAAGACTTTGGTTGTAGAAAGCACAGCGGAGGGGGCTGGGGACTGGATTGCAGGCCGCCCGGAGAGCCGGCGAGGAGGCTGAACGTGAATACGCAGTCCCGGGGCAATGAGCGGCAGCCTGATTATGTCATCTGGGGAGGGGTCTGTAGCCCAAGGCGTGGTAGGTCCGGTGCTTAGCAGCGTCCTGTCTCAGCGAGTTTGAATGTCCAGGTGAGGGGCCTTCCCAAGTAACGGCCATTCCGCTAACCTTTGGGCTATCTGTGCCCAGTTGTATCGGGTTTGGGGGCTTTGGGGCACAGTGAGGTTCTAACAGGGAAAGGTGAAGTGTAGGGCACAGCAGAGGGGAATAAATGTACCTGAGGATTCAGGAGCTTCTGCAAGGACAGCCAATAGAAATGCAGTTGGCTTTGAGGCATTTATGTGCAGTGTATCGTAGCAGCCTGTTGAGTAGATGCTTTACAGTGTGGCGGTGACCTGGGTTCTACAGACGGGAAGATCAGATTTCTGCCTTCAGGGAACACTCATGGGATTTCATCCCTCAGCTGACTTCTAGCTGCTGTCTTCTCTCTGTGTTCTTCCTTCCTTCCTTTCTCTCTCTCTCTCTCTCTCTCTCTCTCTCTCTCTCTCTCTATATATATATATATATATATATATAAATTTTTAAACGATTTTTTAAAGGTTTTTTTTATTTATTTGAAAGGTAGAGCTACAGACAGAGGGAGAGACAGAGAGAAAGGTCTTCCATCTGCCCGTTCATTCCCCAACAGCTGGACTGCAACAGCTGGATCTAGGTTGATCCAAAGCCAAGAGCTTCTTCCAGGTCTCCCATACGGGTGCAGGGGCCCAAGGACTTGGGCCGTCTTCCACTGCTTTCCCAGGCCATAGGCAGAGCTGGATCAGAAGAGGAGCCTCAGGGACATGAACTGGCACCCATATGGGATGCCAGCGCCCTAGGCAGAGGCTTAGCCTACTATGTCAATAGCACCATAAATTTATATATTTTATTTGAAAGTTACAGAGAGAAGAAGACAGATCTTCCATGCACTGGTTCACTCCCAAATGGTTGCATCGGTTGGGGCTGGGTCAAGCTGGAGCCAGGAGCTTCTTCCAGGTCTCCCACATGGGTGCAGGGGCCCAAGCACCTGGGCCATCTGCTGCTTTCCCCGCATATTAGCGGAGAGCTGAATTGGAAGAGGAGCAGCCAGGACTTGAACTGGCGCCCATGTAGGATGCGGGTGCTGCAGGCAGTGGTTTAACATGCTGTGCCTGCTCTTCCTCTATAGGGAGATAATACCGGGACTCTGCCAAAGTTCTTTACAAACCACAGGTTTTCAGTAGCAAAACTGGAAATCCATTTCCACCCTAACTCTTAACTCCTCTCCGTTTTTTGGACTACTTTATGGGGGCAGTGACTCTCGACTGACTTAGGGTCACACCACAGGGATTCGAATCCCTATTGCCCTTCCCCTGAGGTTTGGTATGCTCTCAGGACCTAGCCAACAGGGTCAGATTTACCTTTTTTTTATAGAAAAGTTTTTTTTAATAAATATAAATTTCAAAAGTACAACTTTTGGATTATAGCGGTTCTCCCCATAACCACCCTCCCACTCGCAAACCACCCCATCTCCTACTCCCTCTCCCATCCCATTC
Organism: Sylvilagus floridanus; assembly: GCA_949820135.1. NCBI lineage: Eukaryota > Metazoa > Chordata > Mammalia > Lagomorpha > Leporidae > Sylvilagus > Sylvilagus floridanus. The sequence continues at coordinate 30,411,582 of OX463230.1, forward strand.
CTCATTAAGATTCATTTCTCATTAGTTTTATATACTCTAAATTGAGTAATCTATATACTGAGTATATACTCTATACTGAGTAAAGATTTCCACAGTTTGCACCCATACAGACACACAAAGTATAAAGTCCTGTTTGAAGATTGGTTTTACCATTAATTCGCATAGTACAACACATTAAGGACAGAGGTTCTACATAGGAAGCAGGTGCACAGTGACTCCCATTGATTTAACAATTGACACTCTTGTTTATGACATTAGTGATCACCTGAGGCTCTTGTCGTGAGCTGCCAAGGCTATGGAAGCCTCTTGAGTTCACCAACTCTGACCTTATTTAGACAGGGCCATAATCAAAGTGGAAGTTCAGATTTATCTTTGAAACTTAAGAGTTATGGGACACCTGGATGAAGGCACCGTATTCAGAGTCTTAATAGAGGACAGTTGGGTGCATGTGAATTTCATTCCTTCCTTGCTGTTTAGAAAGAGCTTAATTTGGAGGCCCTCAGGAAACATTTAAAGAACTAAGTTTGAATAAATGGTTACATGCCAGGCACTTGTGTAACAAAAATTCCCCTTCCCCCATATGCAATATATCAGGTGAGGAAGTTGACTCAGGCCCTGTTACTTGCGTAAGGTCCCATGGCTAGTGGGGAAGAAGATAGAATTTGCTTTTTTAATTCAATATGCTCATAGATACAATTTTTTAAAAAGATTTTATTTATTTATTTTACAGGTAGAGTTATAGACAGTGAGAAAGAGACCGAGAGAAAGGTCTTCCTTCCGTTGGTTCACCCTCCAAATGGCCGCTATGGCCAGCATGCTGTGCCGATCCGAAGCCAGGAGCCAGGTGGTTCTCCTGGTCTCCCACAGTGCAGGGCCCAAGCACTTGGGCCATCCTTCACTGCCCTCCCGGTCACAGCAGTGAGCTGGACTGGAAGAGGAGCAACTGGGACAGAATCCGTGCCCCAACCAGACTAGAACCCAGGGTGCTGGTGCTGCAGGCAGAGGATTAGCCTAGTGAGCCACAGCTGTATCTTAATTGTTACATTACTGTGATGTTTGTTGTCTGGGGATGAGGTTGATCAGTTGGTGAGAGCCTTTGGGACTAGGGCTAATCTATTATATATAAACCAAAGTATATAATAAGCTGGGTATCTTACAAGTTTATCTTTTTCCTTTCAAATAATCGGGAGTGCAAGTTTCTATATTACTAGCTGTTAATCTGTATTCACAAGCGAATTAATTGGTGTAAAGGAATAAGGATTAAACTACATTGAAGGCCAGCGAGGCGACATGGCTCAACAGGCTAATCCTCCACTGCGGTGCCGGCACACCAGGTTCTAGTCCTGGTCGGGGCTCCGGATTCTGTCCCGGTTGCTCCTCTTCCAGGCCAGCTCTCTGCTGTGGCCCGGGAGTGCGGTGGAGGATGGCCCAAGTGCTTGGGCCCTGCACCCCATGGGAGACCAGGAGAAGCACCTGGCTCCTGCCTTTGGATCAGCGCAGTACGCTGGCCACAACGGCCATTGGAGGGTGAACCAATGGTAAAAGGAAGACCTTTCTGTCTGTCGTCTTTCTCTGTCTCTCTCTCACTGTCCACTCTGCCTGTCAAAAAAAAAAAAAAAAAAAGAAAGAAAAAAACTGCATTCATGAGGAGCCAGTGCTGTGGCCTAGCGGGTAAAACCACCACTTGCAGTGTTGGCACCCCTTATAAACACTGGTTTGAGTCCTGGCTGCTCCACTTCCCATCCAGCTCTCTGCTATGGCCTGGAAAAGCAGTAGAAGATGGCTCAAGTCCTTGGGCTCTGCACCCTCGAGGGAGACCCAGAGGAAGCTCCTGACTCCTGGCTTCAGATCAGCCTAGTTCTGGCTGTTGTGGCCACCTTGGGGGGAGGTGTGTGTGAACCAGTGGATTAAAGCCCTTCCTCTTTTTTTCTCCCTGCCTCTGCCTCTGTAGCTCTCTGCCTTTCAAATAAATAAATCAATCTTTAAAAAATATTGATCAATTTATAAAGAAAAAAAACTGTATTCATGATTAAGTATCAAGTGAGTCTTCATGTTTCTGTTTGTAGTAAATCCTATGTGCTTGGTAAATGTTCCCCAAATGTACACTCATTTTTCATAATGTCTTGGGACAAAACAAATTGCTTTTGAATTTGGATTCTGTAGAAAGATGTAATGGAGGAATTAAGTTTTCTATATGATTTTCTTTAAAAAAAAAAGAAAAAGCCACAGAACGTGATTCAGGACTAACAAAATATCCTTGCAGGGGAGAGCAGTGGGTCACTGGCAGCATGAATGATGCACATTTGCAGGCCTATAAATGGCTGCTCACAAGACTTCACTTCTTGGCAACCGTGATTGGATTCCTGCAGAGCTGGTGTTCTGTTTTGGAAATGGATCTCACTGCAGAGTTTGAAAAAGAGTGGAGTTACTCCTGACCCCTTCAGGATATATCCTCTGACCTTTCAGCTTGCCCTACCTCGTCTGTCGCTTTCCTAGCCGAGTTTGGGTTAAGAGAGGAAGATTACTAGGAAAGCGGTGTTAGCCATCTACTCTCCCACTTCAAAACAAACTGACTTTAAACACTTGCTTCAAGAAGTTACATAACCCTCTCGATAAAGCCGATCAAAGCTATAAAACAAGAGATGGGGGTTTGGGAGAAAAACTCAGTTTTGGGACTTCTGCTTTGTTATATTTATAAAGTGGTTTGAAGGCAAAAATGCCTACTAAGCTAAATGTGGATGCCAGTGGTTAATGATGTTGTGTCTGCACCAGCCTCTCCTGACTAAAGCTAAGTGGCGTCCGGATATTCTTCATTGTCACAGCTATTTTTCTCCTTTCACTAAAAATTGTTGGATGGTGGAGCAGAGCCTTTACAAAGCCATCAATTTACTGGGATTTTAGCTTTGCTAAGGTGACATTTTGAGAGTATGATAGTTCATTTTAATTTGAGTCTTTCATCACATTGGCTATTGAGATTAGTTTAATATCTTGAGAGCTGGTAAGGGTGCAAAAGGTGACCATCTCTGCTGAATTTGCATGATTTTATAAAGACTTGAACTTTTTTGGTGGTGCTTGAATGATTGTTTTGGGTGAAAAAATGTAAAATTTCTCCTCACCCTTGATTTTAAGTTTAAGGACTATATGCTGCTTTGGCTGCTGCTGGAGGTTGGTTGGCTACACAGGCGCTGTATGAAGAGCGTGTAGCTTGTATTTGAACAGCAGTTCTTTTACCCTTGGTTCCTTTCAGTGTTTCTTTGTACAGGTCCAAATATTTATCATTTCCCTCCTTGCAAAAGAGGTGGCATCCTGTACTTTCATATTATATTCTACTCTATTATTCTGCACTTTTTTCTACTTAATCATATCTCTAGTGTTTCTGTACCTATACTTAGGATCTCTTTTTAAAGGACAGTTACAGGGCCGGTGTTGTGGTGTAGCAGGTACAGCTGCTGCCTATGACACCGGCGTCCCATATGGGCGCCCGTTCACGTCCCAGCTGCTCCACTTCCGATCCAGCTCCCTGCTAGTGTGCCTGCGAAAGCAGCGGAGGATGGCCCAAGTGTTTGGGCCTCTGTTAGCCATGTGGGAGACGCTGCTGTCAATCCTGTAAGGTTTTTATCATTGTGCTTTTAAACTGGTGCTTCACCTCAAAGCAGAGGTGCGATTGTCCTCCACCGTCATCAGGAAGCACAAGTTAAAATCACGGTGAGGTGAACCGTTCAGGGACGGATGGGCACAGATGGAAAGCTCGTGTGTTGCTGACTGAGGGGCAGGCATTTGGTGCATTTACTGCAAGGTGCTGCAAATTGGTACAGCCTCTTGGGCATTACCTAATAAAGTGGGGCATCTGCATGCCCTGTGCAGGGCCCTGTAACTGTGGTGCCAGGTGTTCTTGCACATCCCTAGGCATGGGGCAGCAAGCCTTGTAAGCACAGAAGGATGTGAGTGCAGTTCCCCCGATTCCATCCTGCTCGCCCCAGACGACTGCTCTACTGCAGCTCTGCCCTGCCCTCCGGTCTGGCCTGTGACTTCCCTTCCCTCCTCCTCCTTCCAGTCTCAGCTGCCCCAGTGACTTTGGGATAAGGTTTCGACTTATTTCCACTTGTTTGGGTGCTTCAGGGTTGTTAGGGTTTATTTTTGTTCCTTTAATTCCTCAAAGTACAGCACCCAAACCTCAGTTCCTGGTGCGTTTGGCTGGGAAGGTGACACTGCTAACTCCTGGGGACCAGGAGAAGGTAGGGCTTTGGAAGGTCTGTGCTGTTTGTTCCCATTCCATTTGGATGCCCTTGCACTTATTCTGTCCAACAAGTACTGATGTTTTGGCCCTGTTGCATGTTCAAGTAGTTGGAGTTGTAAAAAATCATTTATTTATTTGAAAGGCAGGGAGAGAGAGAGGTCTTCCATTCCCTGGTTGACTCCCCCAGATGCCCACAACAGCTGGGTGAGGCCAGGCTGAAGCCAGGAGACAGATTCAGTCCAGGTCTTCCCCATGGGTGGGAGCTTCTGCATTCGCAGGAAGCTGGATGGGAAACAGCCCTGGGACCAAGCCCAGAGACTCCACTGTAGACCTGGGCCAAATGCCTGTTCCTGAAAGTAGTTTTGATCAATATGCTTATTTTTAGCAAGATTATTTAGAAAAAATATTTTAAAAAAATATAATTTCCTACCTGCAATTTGCTTAAAGATTAATTCCTAAACTGTACAGTTTGGGACACTTTGAGATTCCTACCTCAATGTTATTAGTTTATTCTAAACTGTATTTCTATGTGTTAGATTATGAGCTATGTTCCAAGATTCATGGTATAGGGACTGGCACTGTGGCATAGCAGCTTAAGCTGCCACCTGCAGAATTGGCATCTCATGGGCGCTGGTTTGAGTCCTGGTTGCTCCACTTCTGATCCAGCTCCCTACTAATGCACCAGGAAAAGCAGGGAAAGACCCAGGTGCTTGGACCCCTACACCCGCAAATGAGACTCAGAGAAAGCTCCAGGCTCCTGGCTCTGGCCTGGCCCAGCCCTGACTATTGTAAGTGTAAGTGTGATGTAAAAAAAAGTATCTTTATGAATATCATTACCCTTCATTGTTTACTTTTTTTCTGACCTCTCAAAAGCAACATAACTTGGTAATAAAGTTTTTCTCCTTTTTCTGTTTTAGTGGAGAGACAAGATTTAACAAACAGAAAATACTTCAAGGTTGGTATAATCTGATTGTGACTTTAGATTTGTCCTGTGGTATTAATGAGCTCTGTGTGTTAATCAGATTTGGTGAGTGGGCTGGGGTAGGGGAGGTTGCTGAGGGCAGCTCTAGACTGGGATGGAATTGAATTGAGATTCGAGAATGAACGCATCGGACCGGAGGAGCGGAGCTCAAGGGGAGCTGGTGAGAGAATGGCTCTCCAGCTTGCTCTTTCCACGCCTTCCCAGCACCCGGTCAGCTGATGAGAGGGAGCTATATTTGGTGCTGATGTCTTAAAATACGACTGTCTGGGTTTAAGAGGATTTCATATTTGGAAACGTGTAGCCTACTGACTGGCACTAACAGTGTTTTTCTGCTAAGATAAGGTATTTTAATTTTAGTAGAAACAAAGGAGAGGTTTAAAAAGAGCTATTCTTGCTCATGGTTATTATTGGAGTCTGGAGAGATTCTCCCTCCTTGTTCTGTTAATCCTGACTTAGATCTTTTAATTGCCCTATGATCCAGCTAGTCTGGCTTTTTGTATCTTATCACTATATTCCTAAAGTTGTACTTATGAAATGCATGAAGCTTGTATTCCTTAAATAAAAGGATTCTTTTGGGAAAAATAAAAGAGGAATAAAAAAAGGCTATTTTGGGTGCTCAATCAGCTGGACACACTATTTCTGTGCTGTGATTAGAGAAGCATCTAGGTTTTTTTAAAATTTATTTATTATTATTTTTTTAACCTTTGGGATTCTGGGGTTTGCAGATAGTGGTTTTCATGCCCAGTCGGCCTGACTCCTTTTCCTGGAGACTCAAATTGGGACACTTGAATGAACCTCTGTTTTTTCCACAGCCTGCACCCCACCCATGCCCTCCTTCAGATCCTGTGGCCTGCACCTGTCCCTTAGCACCTCCCATTTGTCTTCCTTCATTAGAAGCTAGCTGACAGTGAAATATGAATATGAATTTTCAGGTTTTTTGTCTTTTCCTGACTTTGTAAGTTGAATACTTAGTTCTTTAAGTTTTTTGAAGAGTTCAAGTTTCATATATATATATATGTTTGACAGGCAGAGTGGACAGTGAGAGAGCGAGAGAAAGAGAAAGGTCTTCCTTTTTTTTTTTTACAGGCAGAGTGGACAGTGAGAGAGAGAGACAGAGAGAAAGGTCTTCTTTTGCCGTTGGTTCACCCTCCAATGGCTGCCACGGTCGGCGCGCTGCGGCCGGCGCACCGCGCTTGTCCGATGGCAGGAGCCAGGAGCCAGGTGCTTTTCCTGGTCTCCCCATGGGGTGCAGGGCCCAAGCACCTGGGCCATCCTCCACTGCACTCCTGGGCCACAGCAGAGAGCTGGCCTGGAAGAGGAGCAACTGGGACAGAATCTGGCACCCCAACCGGGACTAGAACCTGGTGTGCCGGCGCCACAAGGTGGAGGATTAGCCTATTGAGCCATGGCACCAGCCAAGTTTCATATATTTCTAAGTACCATTTTTTTTTTTTTTTAAGATTTATTTTATTGGCCAGTGCTGTGGCTCAATAGGCTAATCCTCCGCCTGCGGTGCCGGCACCCTGGGTTCTTAGTCCCGGTCGGGGCACTGGATTCTGTCCAAGTTGCCCCTCTTCCGGGCCAGCTCTCTGCTATGGCCCTGGAGTGCAGTGGAGGATGGCCCAAGTCCTTGGGCCCTGCACCTATATGGGAGACCAGGAGAAGCACCTGGCTCCTGCCTTCGGATCAGCACAGTGCGCCGGCCGCAGCGCAGCAGCCATTGGAGGGTGAACCAACGGCAAAGGAAGACCTTTCTCTCTGTCTCTCTCTCTCTCACTGTCCACTCTGCCTGTCAAAAAAAAAGAAAAGATTTATTTTATTTATTTGAAAGACAGAGTTGCAGAGAGGTAGAGATGGAGAGAGAGGTCTTCCATCTGCTGGTTCACTCCCCAGATGGCTGCAACCGCTGGAGCTGTGCTGATCCAAAGCCAGGAGCCAGGAGCTTCTTCCAAGTCTCCCAAGTGGGTGCAGCGGCCCAAGGACTTGGGCCATCTTCTACTGCTTTCCCAGGCCATAGCAGAGAGCTGGATGGGAAGTGGAGCAACCGGGGACTAGAACTGGTGCCCATATAGCATGCCGGCACTTCAGGCCAGGGCATTAACCTGCTGCAGCACAGCGCCGGCCCTTCTAAGTACCATTTTGATTTCCTACCTGCAGTTTTGATATACAGTGATTCTATAGGCATTCAGCACTATTTTAAGTTTCTCTTATGAATTCTTCCTTGACCCATGTGTTCAAAATATTTCGATTTCCTAATGAATGGCCCTTTTATTTTTGTTTATAATCTTTTGTAGTTGACTTCCCATTGAATTGCTTTGGGTTCCAAAGATATGGTTTAGCTGATAATACTTATTTGGCATTTTTTTCCTGAGAAACTATTTATTTAAAGAATACAAACTTTATACATCTCATAATTATAACTTTGACATTTAAAAAAACTTTTATTTAAGGTATACAAGTTTCATATATTTCATATACTGATTTAGGATTGACATTTGTTAATGTAGTTCTTATAATTCATCTACTGTATACTTGAGAAAAATCTGTGCTCTCCAACAGTTGGGATTAGAGTCACATATCAGTCAATCTTGACTTTATTTTCAAATCTTCTAAGCTTTACTAGTTTGCAAATCTACTAATTTGCCTACCTGACCTACATAATTTATGAGTGAAGTATGTTCAGCTTCCCACTGCAATGGCCAGGCTTTCCTTCTGAGAGCTTCCTGCCCTCTTTCTGCCATGTGACCGTACAAAGGAAGTTGGCAGTCTGCACGCTGTAGGGGGGCCCTCACCAGAGCCCAGGCTGGCCAGCGTCCTGATCTTGGCCGTCCCCCAGCCTTGGGAACTTGATTGCTTATGAGCCGCCACCGCCAATCTGTGATCCTTTGTGACAGCAGGCGCACTAGGACAGTGCCTGCTAGGAGCTCTTCTCCCCTTCACATCTCTAGTATTTCTAAGATGTGGCCCATCTCTTCATCGGTGCTGTTCTCTGGGTGATACCGTCAATCCTGCCTTTGAGTTCTTTAAGCCCACTTTTCAGCAATCTCTCCTAACCATTGTGGGATTCCCTGCCTGTCCCCAGCAAGTCTACTTTTCCTTACTAAAATGACCTATTTGGTTCTTTTAGAGAGCTGATTGTTTTTTGAAATTTCCTGCTAATTGCCTGCTTTTGTGATTCTATCTTCATTTTTTATTCAAGGTTATTTTGGCCCCTGTTGGCTGCTTGAATCGTCTGTAGTCTTAATAATTCCAAGTGTGTTACTTGTTGTTTCTGCTTCTTCATGGGTGATTTTCTGCTGAAGGAACTACTATTCTTTTGCAGTTAGTGGATTAGCCTTTGTTGAGAGTGATTTGCTCTGGGGAGGATTAGCTTTTGCCTTTTTTTTTTTTTTTAAGATTTATTTATTTACTTGAAAGTTAGAGTTACACAGGGAGAGAAGGAGAGGCAGAGAGAGAGGTCTTCTCCACTGGTTTACTCTCCAGTTGGCTGCAACAGCCAGAGCTGTGCAGATCCGAAGCCAGGAGCCAGGAGCTTCTTCTGGGTCTCTCATGCGGGTGCAGGGGCCCAAGGACTTGGGCCATCTTCTATTGCTTTTCCAGGTCATAGCAGAGAGCTGGATAGGAAATGGAGCAGCCAGGTCTCGAACCAGCACCTATATGAGATGCTGGCACTGCAGGCAGCTGCTTTACCCACTACACCACAGCGCCCGTCCCATAGCATTTGCTTTTACCCTGGCCTGGGACTGTGTTTGCCTCCCTGCAGAGACCCTACTTCCAGGAATGTTGCATTCCCATTTCTGTGTCCCCTCCCACCCCCACCCCCTTACTGCCCTGTGCGGAAACCTCTGTCCTCACCCCACAGCTGGCGCTCTTAGCACGGCAGCTCTGTTTCTTCTCAGGTCGGTTTCCTGCTGTGCTTGGTCCCTTGGAGGTGTTCCCTGTACATCCCAGCCATGCAGAACACAGCACGTTCAGTCCTTTTGTAGTAAGAGGGCTCTTCCGAGTGTCTGCTGAGCCTTCCTCGGGGAAATAGAGGTTCCAAAGCATTTTATTTTATTTATTTTTAAATAAGAACAAGAAAGGGAGGGCAGAGGAAGAAAGAAAAGTGATACTGCTAGAACACTGAATAGCTGGACAGTGGAAATAAAGACGGGGCAACTTGAAGGTGATAGTCCTGCCACCCTGGCACAGCACCTGGCAGCTCAGAGCCAATGCTAGAAACTACAGCTAAGGAGGAGATGGGCAAATGCAAGGGAGGAGACACCTCTCATCATCATCCCATTTCCATTAGGCAAACATTCTTTAGGAAAACATTTGCATACCTCAGCCTTTAGAGAATTGTAGGCTGATTTTATAGCATTTTCTCTCAGCTGTGTGAAAGTTACGTGGAAAACACTCCAGGAAACCTTTCCGTTACATGCAGATGGACTCACTGTGTGTCTCTTACATGTGATTTAATTTGCGTCTCTTGCGTACATTGTTGAGTGTTGTCATTCCTTCTTGTGAACACCACAGGACAAGGAGTAGATGAACCGCTTTCAGAAACTGGATTTAAACAAGCAGCCGCCGCCGGTGTATTTCTGCATAATGTGAGGTTTTCACATGCTTTCTCCAGCGACCTCACAAGGACAAAACAGGTAAGTTCACGGTCAGGGTCTTGGGCCACAGGTCAGGAGTCTCAACAGTTGTGTAAGCTTGAAAAATCTGTCAGAGTCAGTAAGGAATTAAGTAACACACAGCCATTACCTCCTACCTCCCAACCCCCCAAAGCAACTCATGCCATTTAAAACAGTTTTACTTTATATATTTTTGGGAGGTTCGTTTTAAAATTCGAGTCCATTAGGGAAATATCTAAGAATACAAATATGGTGTCATGAGAAAGTGCACCAGCAGAAACAACAGGCAGGAGAATTTAACCCAAAAATACTAGAATGACTGGCTGTAGTAAAAAACCATGTTAGAAAAATCCTCAGGGCACAGACTGCTATAAAAATGATGCCAGAAATTTTACAAAGAACCAAACCAACCTGTGCAAACTCAATGACATGAGGTTTTTGTGACACCACGACTGGATGATAGGGGTAGTGTTTTGCCTCCCCCTAAACAACCAGGAAACATGGGCGAATATGTGAAATAGCTGTTGCGAGGCTTTGGGCATCTGGCTCTGTGGGCCTGGGGTGGCGGAATGAAGTAGGACCAGGTGAGTCCTGGTTTGTCTTGGTTTTTGCAGCTGAACCAGTTCCTATACTCTGGTAGGGGAAGCCAGACAGAGCTCAGTAGTCTCAGTGAGTGGAGGAGACAAAGCCTCTTGGAGCTTTGGGAGGTTAACAGCCGAGCTGGTTGAGCAGGGTCCTAGAAGAGAGCTGGAAAGGGACCGCTCTAGAAGTGTGTAGGGATCCCCTTAAATCCTCAGCAACCTGGTCTTGTCACATGCATTGGGGGAGCTGCATGAGTCCAGACACAGCAGCCCCCCAGGGGAGGGAACAGTCCATGCGGCACTGCAAGCAGAGCGGTTTCCAGAGCTCACACGGGGTGAGGGCTCACTGGGCTACTGTCAGCCAAACCGAGAGGTTTAGTTGAGTACCTAGAGCATATAGTATAGATTCCAGAGGAGTCACACCTTCGTAGTGAGGAGAAACTAACCATGGAGGAAAATAATTAGAGAAACAGAAGATACCAAAAGATATATATCTTTTTAAAGAACCAGATTGACTTAGAGATGAAAAAAAAAAACAGTATTCTGAAATGAAAATTTCACAGTATGGGCCCAGTAGCAGACTAGATACTATGGAAGAAGATCAATGTACTATATGTGGAGTTGGAGTCCCAAAAGGAAAATGAAAATGGGGGAGTGGGCACAAGGATGAGTATGGAGATATAAAAAGTATTTTCTTTCATGTCAAAGTTAAGGAACCAAAAACAGACCCAATCAATGGTTTTGTTTTAGTTTTTGTGTCAATTGAGTTTTGGTGGCGATGCTGAGGTAATTCAGTGGGGAAAGAGTAGTCTTTGATATCTGTGATGAAACAATGGTATTACCATGTGGAAAAACATGAACTGTGAATCTTCCCTCCGTATATAAAAGCTACCTTGAAATTGAACAAATCTAAAAGCTAAGTATTTAAAATTTATATGAGAAAATGCTGGGGAAAAATCTACAACCTCACGTTGGCCAAAGATTTCTTAGAGGATGAACTGTAAAAGAAAAATCTGATAAATTGGATTTTATCCTAATGAAAATTTTCAGTTTTTTAAAGGTAAATTTATAAAGTTTTGAAATCCAGGCATAATCGTTACATGATACACATTTCTGAACTTTTTGAAGATCACACTATGCATAGACTTAACATTTTTTTTATTAAAATAAACTTAGATATCTTTTCCATTTCCTCCCCAGTGTTCTCATATAATATATATGTTGTGTGTGTGTGTGTGTGTGTATCCGACAAAGTGTATAAATTCTTTGAACTTTGTGTTTGGACAAATATCCACTTTAAAATGGGCTGAAGGTTAAAATTTGATCAGGTACGTCCCATGAGAAGGTGACTGGAAGGCCAGTAAACATGAACAGATGCTCAGTATCACTGGTTGTCATGGAAATGGAAATTAAGATCACAGTGAGATGCTACTGTACATTTGAATGACTAATATTAAGACACAAGACTGTAGATCAGTTAGAAGTCAGACATTGCCGATACAATTGTAAAGTGAACCAAATACTTTGGAAAATTATTGGACAGATCCAAATACACTTACATTATCATGAAGCAAGTTTAAACCCAAAAGTTTATCCAAGAGAAATAAGAACATACATCCACTTGAATATTTGCAGACAGATTCATAGCAGCTTCCTTGTAAAAGCCCAAAAGAGTAGAAACAAACGTGTTTATTGGTAGAGGAGTGGACACATGAATCGTGGTACCTGTGTGCAATGGAATACAACTCTGCAGTGAAGACTGAGCTAGTGATTTCCATGATTAAGGAGAAAAAATCATCACTAAAGACCAAGAGTTAGGCTGTCAGCAAACATTCCGTATCGATAGTGATTCTTTTCATATGCTGAGATGATGAGAAGGATCAGCCTAGAATTTTGTACCCAGCAAAATGAAGACTTTCCAGACAGGCAGACCATAAAGTAAACTTTCAAAGGATAATTGGAAGGGAAGGAAAATAGCTTCCAGAACGATCTGAGTTTCAGAAAAGGTGGTGAGCAAAAAAGTTGGTGAAGATAATAGGTTAATATAAAGAAATGTGGCAACGTGGAGCAGGCATTTGGCCTAGTGGTTAAGCCTCATCAGAATGCCTGGGTTTGTTACCTGGTCCCAGCTACTGACTCCAGCTTCCTGTTACTGCACAACAAGGAGAAGCAGCAGTTATGGCTCAAGTAGTTGGATTCCTGCCACCCACACTGAGACTGGATTGAGTTCCTGGCTCCCAGCTTTGGCTCCAGCCCCGCTCCTGCCATTGTGGGCATTTGGGAAGTGAACCAGCAGATGGAAGTGTACTCGCTCTCTCCCTCTCTCTGTACTGTCTCTCAAATAAATAAAAACAAATTTTGTAAAAGATTTATTTATTTGAGAGACAGAGTTTCAGAGAGAGTGGTAGAGGCAGATTTTCAATCCTTGGTTCACTCCCCAAATGGCCACAACTGACAGGGTGGGGCCTGGCCAAGGTAGGAGCCAGAAAACTCCTTCTAGGTCTCCAATGTGGGTAGCAGAGGTCCAAACTTGGGCCATCCTCTGCTGCTTTCCAGGCACATTAGCAAGGAGCTGGGTTGGAAGTGGAGCAGCTGGGACATGAATCAGTGTGCTATAGGTGGTGGCTTAACCCATGTACCACAATGTTGGCCCCAATAAATAAAAATTATCTCAGTAGTGATAATCTGTAGAGGGTATGCAAAAAAACAAGGCAGATTGTGGACTAAATTTCTGCAGTTTTGCAAATACAGTGTCTTTTCTCAAAAGCACTAAGACATACGATGAGAGAAAGAAACATAAGAATGAGCACATAAGAAAAGATGGGTGCTGTTTGGCCTAGTGGATAACATGCTAGTTCAAACATTTGCATCCCACATTGGAGTACCTGGGTTTGATTCCTGGTTCCAACTGCTGACTCCAGCTTCCCTGTTTTTCTGCCTCCCAACTGGATAAATAAAAATTAAAAACAACGGAGTCAGAGCAGTTACCTGGTAACTATTCCCCAGACTTTAACTTAAATATTTTGGGGCCAGCATTGTGGCACAGCAGGTTAAGCCATTGCCTGTGGTGCTCGCATTCCATATGGGCACCAGTTTGATTACCAGCTGCTCCACTTCCAACTCAGCTACCTGCAAATGCACCTGGGAAGGCAGTGGAGGATGGCCCCCAAGTGCTTGGGTCCCTGTACCCACATGGGAGACCTAGAAGGAGTTCCAAACTCCTGGCTTCAGCCTTCCACAGTCTTGGCTGTTGTGCCTATTTAGGGAGTGAACCAGCAGGTTGAAGATTCCTCTAACTCTGCCTTTGAAATAAAGAAATAATTCTTTTTTAAAAAATTACCATTTTATGCATAGATGAAAGAAGACATTGAGGATTTCAATAGAGAACTGTAAAAAAATAAACAGGAATCAAATGCTAGTTCTAGAACTGAAAATCATGTTGAAATTAATGCCCAGTAGGTGGGTTTATTAGAAGTTTAGCAGATTTGAGTGGAGGATGAAGAAACAAGCCTTTTTCTGTGAAGAGCCAGATAGTAACTATTTTAGGTTTTCTGGTTCGTGTGGCCTCTCTCACGGCTGTCCACCTCTGTTGCCGATTACCGGAGCAGCATGGGCAACACCTAAATGAATGGTGTGGTTGTGTTCTGATAAGAGTTTATTTACAAAAGCAGGGGTGGTCTGCGTTTGGTCTGTAGGTTAGAAGAGAATATCAACATCAGGTGTAAAGGGACAAAGAGCAGAAACCGATGGAGGCAGTTTCTGCAAAGGAAAGTGACTGCCAAAGCTGGTGTGTACTGTACTGACATTTCAGCGAGAATGGCGATCACTCTTGTAAGAAATGAAACTTGTTTTTAAAATTTTTAGACTATGCATGGTATTTTGGAGAAAAGCAAATTTTGCAAAGACATGACAGTAAAGTATGATTCAAGACTTCGGGAAAGGGTAAGTGACTTTTTTACAAATTGTTCTTTACCCCAAACTATCAGTTAGTCTCCTCCGTTTGTCATATGATTGAAATTTAAAGGTAATTCCATCAGGGATTGGGAGCTGGCTAGCTAGCATATGCTACGATGCTACTTTGTGACCCATTGTTCCATGCTCTCGTATGTTGTAGTACCTTAATTATTAATGAAGTTATTGAAATAAACATCTTCGAGTATAAAGGAAGGGACACTCAAATGAACTTTGAGTTGAAAAGTCAAAAGTTCTCACTTCGCAATCCTACTCCCCAACTTATAGCACACATGGCTTTCTCGTGCCCACTTCCTTCACCAGATATGAGTCTCCCTGAGGCCATGGTTTACCCAGAGCTGTGGAGCAGTGTCAGAGGTTTGAGCCCCGGCCCTTCCTAGAGCAGTATGTTCTCTGCTGTACCCAGCTGTAGGCTTACCAGTGCCCCTACCAGCTCTCTGATGGCTCCTGCAGCTGGGTAGAAATGCCACACGATGCCGAAGGATTGCTGTGCTCGGCTTTTGTGTGGTCTCCGGCATAGTTCAAACTGTATGCGAGTGTTTCAGCTGAGATTTCTTACCTGAGCTGCGTGCTCCCACAGCACGCTGTCTGCTCTTTATCTGTGTGTGTGCCCCGCCGCTCATTCCAGCTCAGCACTGTGCGCCTGCTGCTTTGCCCAGCTGGTCGAACCGTTCATGCTCACCTCTACACTGGTTCTCGCACTGCGCAGTCTACCGTCGCTTTGTCAGTTGTACCTCTACATAGCGCTCAGAGCTGCTCCATTCTCTGTAGACCCACTGCTGCCGTGCCAGTGTTGTCCTTCACCTCCACTGAAGCCGTGATTCTCCTGTTTTCTCTCTTGCTCCCTCTTGTCCCATCTGCTTGTCACACTGCAGTCAGCGCCATCTTTGGAAAGTGCAGTTGTGACACCCGGCGTAAAGCAGTTTACTAGTTCTCTTCTACTGCAAGAGGTTGTGAAACACTCCCCTACTTCCCACCCCCTTTATAAAAGGATTTATTTATTAGAAAGGCAGAGTATTAGGGAGAAAGAGATATTCTGTCTTCTAGTGTTCTCTCCAAGTGCCCAGTGGCATTTGGCTGGGCCAGGCTGAAGCCAGCAGCCAGGAACCCCACGCATGTCTTGCACATGGATGACAGGGACCCAAGTACTGGGGCCTCCACCTGATGGTGGTGGCAAAGTCTTTGGTCATCATCAGGGCAAACCCTACCTGCTGACTTGTCTCCTTAAGTACTTCTGTTACAGGTGATCCATGTTCATTGTAGGGGATTAAAGGAGAGAACAATGTAGAAAAAAGTGCAGCCGGCATTTCTACTCTGCATGCATAAGCGCTGTGAGCATTTTGGCATGAGCGTTCTTGAAGTTTTTCCATGTTTGGCTGGCTGGCTGGCTGCCCGTCCATCTATCTGAGTGTGTGCACTTTTCTGAAGAAAATCACACTGTCTGTATTGCTTTTAAGCCAGCCTTTCTCATTTACTGTATAATGACTGTTTTTCAGTCTTGTAAATTGTGTTGATATGATTACCTAATTAGTGGCTCGGTGTTTTTCTAGTCTATGGATATTTTGAAAGTTTTGCAACCAGCTACTGCTGACAGCCACATATTAAATGAATTTTTGATGTAAATAATAAACCAATGAATGTCTATTTAAATTGTCTCTGTATTAAATATTTTTTCACCTGTCATACAATTTTAGATGCAGGCATTATGAGTGTGCATTTTCTTTTGCTTTTTTTTTTTAAAGATTATTTCATATGAGGGACAGAGTGACAGAGGGAGAGACAAAAGAAAGAAATTTTTTGTCCTTTGTTTACTCCCCAAATGACCACAATGGCTGGGGCTAGGGTGTCGAGGGCCCAAGTCCTTAGACCATCTTCTGCTTTCTTGGGCACATTGGCAGGGTCCTGGCAGCTGGATCACAATTGGAGAGCCAGGACTTGAACTAGCAATGGTATGGAATGCTGGTGTTGTGAGCTGTGCAGCTCAGCCCACTGCACCTCAGCGCTGACCCTAAGTGTGTATTTTCTTCAGGCTTTTATGCGTATCGCTACATTGCCTTCCAGAAAGTACCCGTTCACCCATCTTCTCAGGAATGACCCAGGAGACAGCGTGTGTTTTACACCAACACTCGATGCTCATTAGGCTCTTTGCCCTTCCCTTCTAAGAGCTGACACATGTCGTCATTTTAATTTTCACATTATGGATTCTTAGGGCAGTAGATTTCCCATGTTTCTTGGCTGTATTTCTCTTGTGACTTATGTGTCCTTGGCTCGGGCTTGCTCTTAATGAACCTGGGAAGTTAATGAGCTTTAAAGGCACACAGATCTGGGCTTGAATTCTAACCTTGCTGATTATTGGCTGTGAATCTGCAGCTTGCTTCACTTCTCTGGAACTCAGCGTCATCACCTGTAAATACGGAGGAGTGTTTAGGTGGTGTGTGTGGTAGAGCTGGGTGTGGGAGGTGATCTCTAGGCCCACAGTCCCGGGTCCTTTGCCAGTGCAGTCCCACCATCCACTTGAATTACCTTCAGTAAGTTCTTCCATATAGCCTACTCAGAGTGTGCACCTCAAGACATACACCATGTCATCTAGGGTTAAAGCCCTTTAGAGAGTACGTTCCATGAACAGTCAGAGAGAAGAAAACTAAACTTATTCCTGGAATGTTTTTCCAAATTTGCCATGAACATGCACTTAATTGTTGCGTTGCAAATCCATGCGAGGCACCTTTATCTGTTGGCCCATTGCAGAAATACGGGGTTGCAGAAGGCAAGGCACTCAGCGAGCTCCGGGCCATGGCCAAAGCAGCTGGGGAAGAATGCCCTGTGTTCACACCGCCTGGAGGCGAGACGTTAGATGAGGTATGTGGGCCAATGGCAGGGGGCCAAGTCTCACTTGTTCTGTAAGTTAGCTGTTTGTGAATTATAGCTAAGCAGCTTGAGAGCTGCCTGGTTCATAAAGCACGGTGCTGTATCTTTTTTTGCATTTTAAAGTTATCCTGAATTTCTCATTCACAGGTAAGTTGTCAGTCGTTATTGATAATGGATTTAAGGAAATGTGTCATCAGGTGGTACTCGGAAGAAATGGGTGAAGCTGCTGCCTACGGTGCCAGCGTTCTATGTAGGCACCAGTCCGTGTCCCAGTTGCTCCTTCTGATCCAGCTCCCTGCTGATGATCTGGGAAAAGCAGCCAAGGATGGGCCAGGTGCTTGGGCCCTTGCCACTCATATTGGAGGCCTGTATGAAGATCCTGGAGCCTGGATCCTGACTCTGGCCTGGCCCGGTCAATGCTGGCCGTTGCAGCCTACTGAGGAGTGAGCCAACAGATGAATATCTCTATCTCTCTGTCACTGACTTTCAAAATAAATAAATCTTCTTTTTAAGTAAATGAAAAATTCCTTGAATGTGAAGCAGTGCCATGAGCAGCAGGGGGGTGGCCAGCAAAGCGACTGTAGTCATATTCAAGGACGAGTGGACAAATCACTCAACAAGCAAAGCGGTTCAAGACTGGAACTTAATAGGAGAAAGATCTGTAGTTGTCGTTCCAACTGAACGGACTGCCAGCTCAAATTTCCTGGCCAGCACTACTTACAGGTTTCTGGATGCTTATAGATTTCCCTGCCTGGACCAGGAGTGCTTTGGGGTCAGGAATTAGGAGCTGTTTCCCGCTTGCCTTTGTGCCCAGTGTGCTCATGGAAATAAGATGGAGTGATTAGAAATAGAAGTCAAGACTTGTCTGTGTGTGTGGTTCTCAGGTTGACAGATTAGAGAAACATCAGTTATGTTCATATTTTCGGGCAGTCAGTAATGTCACTTGATTTCACCTTGTATTTCTCTCCTTCTAGGTGAAAATGCGTGGGAAAGACTTCTTTGAATTTCTTTGTCAGCTCATCCTGAAAGAAGCAGGTCAAAGAGAACAGTTTCCCCAAGGAGCTCCCAGCAACTGTCTGGAAAGTTCTTTGGCAGAGATCTTTCCTTTAGGAGAAAGCTGTGGCTCGGAATTTAATTCAGGATTAGCCGCCAGCGTCTTAGTTGTGAGTCACGGCGCCTACATGAGAAGCCTGTTTGGTTATTTCCTGACTGACCTCAAATGTTCCTTACCAGCGACTCTGAGCAAATCTGAACTCACGTCAGTCAGTCCCAACACGGGGCTCAGTCTCTTTATCGTAGGCTTTGAGGAGGCTGGAGAAGCAAACCCGACAGTGCAGTGCGTCTGTATGAACCTGCAGGATCATCTCAATGGAGCGACTGCGCCCCACTAAGTTTGAGTCTCCATCGCAGTCTCACGATTTTGAGCTTCTGAAGGGAGTGCCTTTGGCTTGCTTTCTTTTCTTTTCTTTTTTTTTTTCCTGTCCTCTGCTAGTGCTGATTTGCAAAGAGTTAAGAAGCGGGCTCCAGGTGATCATAGCCACACAAGACAGTGATGGAAAACTATGTTGAAGTGGCTCCTTCTGTCTGAGTCCTTTGGCATTTTCCCAGCCTGCTCAGTTACATCTCTACATGGAACTTGCTATTGCAAACTGGGGAATTAATAACTGTATTACTATATTCCCACCCTCCCCCCTTTTTTTAATCTTGACATTTTTCTTTGGCATCTGAAGAAGTCTAGCCCATTTTATTGACTCTTGGAAAGATACTCTATGTTTTTTACTACTACATCCAGTGTTTGGAACAAAGAACTATTTATAATTCCCACTGTATATTTATAGTGACTATACATTATATCAAAAGTCCTTTCAATGAAATATCTACCATCGGGAGTTTATGTAAAGTGAAATGATAAAGTAACACTGAAACACTTTATGTAGAGGTGAATTTTGGAATGATTTATTCTAGCGGGCTCAAAATGTGGGTGCTGATGGTTGTGGAACGCCTCGGGGGAAGAAGTTTAAATGCCATTCGATTTAAAGCACGCTAACAAAGCGCGCCGAGCAGGAGATGCAAGAACAACTTTGTCTGATGGTGTCTTGGACAAGGCAAGTCTCTGGAAACCAGGAAAGCCAGAATGAAAAGGAGAAAGAAAATTGTTTGACTTCCAGGTTGGAGAAAAATACCCATGCCTTGCTTTTCTCAGGCTCTAAAGAAAGCAAACGGTTAATAATACACTACAGGAAACCTCAGGATAAAAGAGGGAGCATTGTCCTGGAGAAGAGCGGTGGTCTCATAACCATAAGTGATTTTTGGTGGAAGCTACAGATGCCGTGACTGCTTCCTCCACCAGGGGGCACTGGCGGAAAGGGATTTTGTGCAGTCCTTCAGAAACCCCTGTGCAAATGGAGAGAATGTTGTCCGTGGGGTCTCTTGGAGCCACCAGGTAGATGAATGCCATGAGTCTCAGCTAATTAGAGGAGCGATACTAGAGATGTCAGTTAAGGCAGAAACGATGTGTGACCAACATGTGCTTTGAGCATCTTTAAATCATACGTGAAGTTCAGGATTGTTCTTTTCTCGGTGTCCAGCGCTGCCAGGTCCTCTGCCAGTGTCAGAACACAGCGTGCGTTTGAGCAGAGGAAGGACACTAAATCACTTAAAAAGATAACTGACAAGGACAGAGCATCCACTTTCCCACATGCAGAAGCAAATCACTTCTTTGTTTAAAGAAATGAGATTACGATGTAAGTAGAGTTCCCTTTAGCCAGGTGTCACAGTCTTGTGCCCGCAGAGGCAGCTGGTACAGTGGGTCTGAGTGTGTTCATCTCTTCCTACCTTCTCACCTCACATCTGTAAGGAAACAGTATTTTCTGACGCTTTAAAAAAAAGTACACTAAATATCAGGATGTCTGTATGCTTTATTATGTCTTGGTATTCTCTCTGTTGATCATGTGTGAATTAGTTCATGATAGCCACTGCATTCTGTGGAATAAATATAAGACATTTTGTTTATTGCTGGGCTTCTGGGGTTATTCATTACTTTCCTATAAAAATAAGCTACAGGGAATTGTCATTTGCATGACTCCTTGTGCTGGTCATAAGGATTGACGCTATGGCATTGTAGGCTAAGCCCCAGCCTGCAGTGCCAGCATCCCATATGGGCACTAGTTCATGCCCTTGCTGCACTTCTTCCGATCCAGCTCTCTGCTGTGGCCTGGGAAAGCAGTAGAAGATGGCCCAAGTCCTTGGGCCCCTGCACCCACGTGAGAGACCTGGAGGAAGCTCTTGGCTTTGGATCCATCTGGTTTTGGCCAGTTGGGGAGTGAACCAGCAGATGGAAGACCTTTCTGTCTCACTCTCTCTCTAACTGCCTTTCAAATAAATAAATAAATAAATAAATCTTTTAAAAAATGGATCTCCAGGTTCTACAAAAGCCAGATGGCTCTTCAGAATTTCCATACTGACTGGCAGCACTCAGAATTCTACTTTATTATTATTATTATTATATTATTTTTTTGAGAGCCATGTGAGAGATGGGTGTCTTACTGTTGGACTAAGTGCCTCCGTCTAGAATTCCTGTTTCCTAAATCCTTGTCAGCCCTTGATGCTGTGTAAAATTTGCTAATCTAATGAGTGAAAATTGCCTTGTTTTAATAAGCTTTTCCATGACTGCTAATCAGCAAACTCCCCACCCCGCATTTGTATACTGATGATCTGATCTCACTGGTGAGTCATTGGTACATACTTTTGGCCTGATGTTCTCTTTGAGTGTTTGGCTTTTTCTTAGTAGCAGGAGTAATTTGACCATTCTGGGTAGGAGTCCTGCCTCTGATACACACATTACAAATATCTCCCAGTGTGTTGCTGGTCTCTTACATTTATTTATGATGCATACTTTTCATATATGTTAGTGATTTGTAAGTGTAAAGTGATTTGATTGTCTTTCGTCAGGTTTTTCTGGTTTGGGTGTTTTTTTGTTTTGTTTTTTAAGATTTATTTATTTGAAAGAGTTACAGAGAGAAAAGGAGGGAGAGAGATCTCCCATCTGCTAGTTCACTTACCAAATGGCCACAATGGCCAGGGATGGGCCCGGCCAAAGCCAGGAGCCTGGAACTCCATCCAGGTCTCCCATGTGGGCCCAGACATCTGCTGCTGTTTTCCCAGGTGCATTAGCAGGGAGCTGGATCAGAGGTGGAGCAGCTGGGACTCCAAACAGTGCTCCCTGGGGAAACTGGCATCAGTAGTGTCTTACCCTTCTACACTACAACTCCTGGCCCCTGGTGTATCTTTTCTTTTTTTTTCTTTTTCTTTTTTTAGAAAGCTTTTATTTAATCAATATAAATTTCATAAATTTCATAAATTTAATCAATATAAATTTCAGCTTTTGGAATATAGCAGTTCTTCCTGCCCTACCCCCACTCCTGTCCCACCTCCTACTCTTTCATTCCATTCTTCATTAAGATTCATTTTTAATTATATACAAAAGATCAACGCTATACTAAGTAAAAGATTTCAACAGTTTGCACTCACACAGACACACAAAGTATAAAGTATTGTTTGAAGACTAGTTTTACCTATAATTCTCATAGTACAACACGTTAAGGACAGAGGTCCTCCATGGGGAGCAAGTGCACAGTGACTTGTTGATTTAACAATTGACACTCTTATTTATGATGTCAATGATCACCCGAGGCTCTTGTTGTGAACTGCCAAGACTGTGGAAGCCTCTTGAGTCCACAAACTTTGTCAGTATTTAGACAGGGCCATAATCAAAGTGGAAGTTCTCTCCTCCCTTCAGAGAAAGTTACCTCCTTCTTTGATGGTCCCTTCTTTCCACTGGGATCTCACTCACAGAGATCTTTCATCTAGGTCATTTTTTGCCACAGTGTCTTGGCTTTCCATGCCTGAAATGCTCTCATGGGCTGATTCTGAGGCCAGAGTGCTGTTAAGGGTGTTTGTCATTCTATGAGTCTGCTGTTTAGCCTGCTTCCCATGTTGGATCATTCCTTTTTAATTCTATCTATTATTGGCAGACACTTGATCTTATTTATGTGATCCCATTGACACTTATTCCTCTCTTTATATGATCAGTTATGCACTTAAAATGATTAACTAGTGAGATGGCATTGGTACCAGCCAACTTAATGGGATTTGGAGTCCCATGGCAAGTTTTTAGCTTTACCCTTAGGGGTAAGTCTGAGGGAACGTGTGCCAAATTGCACATCTCCCTCTTATTCCCACTCTTATTTTTAATAGGGATCACTTTTCAATTGGATAAACACCTAAGAATAATTCTGTGTAAAGTAATGAGTTCAACCAATGGTATTTTTTTTTTATCTTTTTTTAATTTTTTTTAATTTGAAAGAGTTACACAGAGAAAGAAGAGGCAGAAAGAGAGAAATCTTCCATCCACTGGTTTACTCCCCAGCTGGCTACAATGGCCAGAGCTGTGCCAATCTAACGCCAGGAGCCAGGATCCAACTCTGGGTCTCCCACATGGGTGCAGGGGCTCAAGGACTTGGGCCATCCTCCACTGCCTTCCCAAGCCATAGCAGAGAGCTAGATTGGAAGTGGAGCAGCTGGGTCTCGAATCGGCGCCCATATGGGATGCCAGCGCTTCAGGCCTGGGCATTAACCTGCTGTGCCACAGTGGTGGCCCCCGACCAGTGGTATTAAGTAGGAAAAGAAAATAGTAAAAGGAATAAAACAGTAAACTGTTCCTTGACAGTACAAGGGCTGATCAAGTCATTGCTTCTCATAGTGTCAATTTCACTTCTACAAGTTTCCTTTTAGGTGCTCAGTTGTCACAGATCAGGGAGAACAGATGATATTTGTCCCTTTGGGACTGGCTTATTTCACTCAGCATGATGTTTTCCATATTCCTTCATTTTGTTACAAATGACTGAATTTCATTTTTTTAACCACTGTGTAGTATTCCATAGAGTACATGTCCCATGATTTCTTTATCCAGTCTTCTGTTGACAGGCATTTAGGTTAATTCCATGTCTTGGCTGTTGTGAATTGAGTTGCAATAACATGGAGGTGTAGATAGCTCTTTTATTTGCCAATTTAATTTCCTTGGGTAAATTCTGAGGAGTGGGATGCTGGGTCATATGGTAGGGCTATATTCAGATTTCTGAGGTATCTCCATACTGTCTTCCGTAGTGGCTTTCCTAGTTTGCGTTCCCACCAACAGTGGATTAGTGTGCCCTTTCCCCACATCCTCGCCAGCATGTGGTATTGATTTCTGTATGAAAGCCATTCTAGGAGCTGGCGCTGTGGCGTAGCAGGTAAAGCTGCCGCCTGCAGTGCCAGCATCCCATGTGGGCGCCAGTTTGAGTCCCAGCTGCTCCACTTCCAATCCAGCTCTCTGCTATGGCCTGGGAAAGCAGTGGAAGATAGCCCAAGCCCTTGGGCCCCTGCACCCACGTTGGAGACCCGGAAGAAGCTCCTGGCTCCTGGCTTCGGATCAACGCAGCTCTGGCCGTTGTGGCCAATTGGGCAGTGAACCAGTGGATGGAAGACTCTCTCTCCCTGCCTCTCCTTCTCTCACTGTATAACTGACTTTCAAGTAATTTGATGGTGTCGGTTTATAGATTTAGATCTTTAATCCATATTGAGTGGATTTTTGTGTAAAGTGTAAGGTAGGGGTCATGCTTCATACTTCTGCATGTGGAAATCCAGTTTTCCCAGTACCATTTGTTGAATAGATTGTCCTTGCTCCAGGAATTGGTTTTTGATCCTTGATCAAATATAAGTTGGCTGTAGATATTTGGATTGATTTCTGGTGTTTCTATTCTGTTCCCTTGGTCTATCCATATGTGTTTGTACCAGTACCATACTGTTTTGATTATAACTGCCTTGTAGTATGTCCTGAAATTTGGTATTGTGATGCCTCCAATTTTGTTTTTGTTGTACAAGATTGCTTTAGATATTCGAGCCTCCATATGAATTTCAGCATCATTTTTTCCAGATCTGAGAAGAATGTCTTTGGTATTTTTTTTTTTTACAGGCAGAGTGGACAGTGAGAGAGAGAGACAGAGAGAAAGGTCTTCCCTTGCCGTTGGTTCACCCTCCAATGGCTGCCGCGGTCGGCGCGCTGCGGCCGGCGCACCACACTCATCCGATGGCAGGAGCCAGGTGCTAGGTGCTTTTTCCTGGTCTCCCATGGGGTGCAGGGTCCAAGCACTCGGGCCATCCTCCACTGCACTCCTGGGCCACAGCAGAGGGCTGGCCTGGAAGAGGGGCAACCGGGACAGAATCCGGCGCCCCGACCGGGACTAGAACCCGGTGTGCCGGCGCCGCAAGGCGGAGGATTAGCCTGTTGAGCCATGGCGCCGGCCTTGTCTTTGGTATTTTGATGGGTACCGCATTGAATCTATATATTGCTTTTGGGAGAATGGACATTTTGATGATATTGATTCTTCCAATCCATGAGCATGGACGATTTTTTCATTTTTTGGAATGCTCTTCTATTTCTTTCTTTAGGATTTTGTAATTCTCATTGTAGAGATCTTTGACATGCTTGGTTAAATTTATTCCAAGGTATTTGATTGTTTTTGTAGCTATCGTGAATGGGATTGATCTTAGCAATTCTTTCTCAGCCATGGCATTGTCTTTGTGTATAAAGGCTGTTGATTTTTGAGCATCGATTTTATATCCTGCTACTTTGCCAAACTCTGCTATGAGTTCCTGGTATAACTTTAACAAGCCTTCTGTACCATGATATCCTATATTAATCTCCCTTTTTCTTAACACTTTAGTGGATTTTTGAAAGTCAGATCTTTATGTGGAATGTGTTTTTTGCAGTTAAGGTAAAAATTCAGTTGTACGGTTTTGCTGGGAGTAGTGGGAGTAGTGTGGGAGTACTTACCCCCACACCATTGTGAGGAGTCCACTTTGCGAAGGCTCTGATTCTGTGCCGGGGGCTGTGCTGGGGGCTGTGTGTGGGCTGTGTCCTGTTTCACTGAACTCTGTGTTTTCTCAATGTAAATTTTATTACTGATCAGTTTCTGGAAAGCTTCTGTGGCACATTTTCTTGGGATCACATTCATTTTTTTAATCTAGTATCCAATAAATATGTTTGAGTGTTGCACACTCATTAGGTATTATTAACTATTACAACTGTTGTAGCTACTGCAGAACTACAAAGTCACCATGCTTGTGGGAATTCTGGAAAGGGGTGGGTGAGGAGAGAAGATTGGGGTGGGGTGCAGCTCTCTTGAGGTTTAGCAGGGAGGGGCCCTTGGTGGGAGCTCTGCTTGGCCCAGAGAGAAGAGCAACCCAGAGGTGTGGGACATGCAGAGGCCCTGAAGTGTGGAGCAAGGGGAGTGGGGGAGTGGGCAGACAGCCACAGGGAATGGGCACACAGGCAGAGGCCACAAGGCTTTGGAGAGGAGTGGCAAGGTGAGACATGTTTCAGTGGGGACCTCCCTGGTTGCTATGTGGAGCGCCAGCTGTAGGGGGCACTGTGGGAGCGTAAGAAAGGAGGCAGGGAGGATGAAAGCTCTGAGCCACTTGGAGAAACAGGGCCAGGGCAGCCAGCAGGGGCCCGGTCATCCTCAGTGGACCACTCCAGTGATAGACTGAGGAGCCTGGGTGTTGAATTTCCGAGTAGCTTAGCAAAGAGTCATCATCTCCCCCTTTAAGAACGCCATAGATCTCTCCGTTTTTCCGGGTCTGATTCAATGTTTTATTGTAACATCTTGCCTGTTTTTTGTTTACTTTTTAAGTCTTAAGTTTTTAAGATTTATTTGAAAGAGTTACTGAGATAGAGACAGAGAGAGAGCTTCCATCCGCTGGTTCAGTCCCCAGGTGGCCACAGTGGCTAGAGCTGTGCTGATCTGAAGCCAGAAGCCAGTAGCTTTTTCCTGGTCTCCCACTTGAGTGCAGGCACCCAAGGACTTGGGGCATCTTCCACTGCTTTCCCAGGCCATAGCAGAGAGCTGGATCGGAAGTGGAGCAGCTGGGTCTTGAACCGGCGCCCATATGGGATGCCGGCACTGCAGGCGGCAGCTTTACCTGTTATGCCACAGCACCGGCCCCTGCATGTTGATTTTATATCCTGCAGGTTTACTGAATTCATGTATCAGTTCTAATATTCTTTTGGTAGAGTCTTTAGGATTTTCTATATAGAGAATCATATCATCTGCAGACAATTTGACTTCTTCCTATTTTATGCTGTTCTTTTGTTCTGTTGTCTAATTGTCTAAAATTTCAAGTTCTTTATTGAACAAGAGTGATGAGAATGGACATCTTTGTATATGGTTCTGTGAGGAGTCAGATAGGTTAATAGGCAGTTGGGTGAGTCCCGGTTGAAACTGAGGGTGCAAAATGCTTGCTTCTCCCCAAAAGTTATCTTTAGCAAGATCAAAAGTGCCTGCCCCCTGCTTGGGGGCTTTCAGGAAAATAGCAAGGGAGTGGCGATTCCATCCTCCTGAGCTCGTTTATGGTGGAAACTGAGTTACCTGTCCCACCTCCAGATGGCATTTTTGTTTTATCAGGAGCAAGCCTAACAGGGCAATAAGCTTACAGGTCAGGTCTTTTGATGGGTTTTGTTCCCACCTTGTTACTGATTATCAAGGTTTTTTCTTCCCCAAAATTGTGCTTAAAGACCCCCGTACCACCAGCCCTTCTGGTTTTGCCTCTCTTGGAGACCCCTCTCCTGGCCACTCTGCCAGGAGGTCCCTGACTTAAATAAATCTTGCTCTTACATACGTCTTGCTTCTCTCTTCCTTGTCTGCTTGGTAATTCTTCCATGTGAGACAAGGAACCGAGGTAATCTTTTTTCCGCCGCTGTTTCACCTGCTACAGTTCCAGATGTTTTAACTTTGCACCATTCAGTCTGATATTGGCTGTGGGATCGTCATATATAGTCTTTATTATGTTTTATACCTAATTTGTTCAGGGTTTTTATCACAAAGTAATGCTGGATTTTATTTTTATTTATTTGAAAGGCAGAGTTACAGAGGGAGAGAGATGGAGAGACAGAGATCGATTTTCCATCCGCTGGTTCACTCCCCAAATAACTGCAATGACTGTGGCTGGGCCAGGTGGAAGCCAGGAGCCAGGAACTTCTTCTGGGCCTCCCACATGGGTGCAGGAGCCCGAGGACTTGAGCCATCCTCTCAATGGCAGGCGCAGTAGCCGGGAGCTGGATTGGAAGTGGAGCAGCTGCGGTACGAAGCAGCACCCATAGGAGATTCCGGCACTGCAGGCCGTGGTTCCTCTGCTTCCAATCCAGCTTCAGGTCCCTGCCACCCACTTGGGAGACCTGGATGGAATTCTGGGCTCCTGGCTTTGGTCTGACCCAGCCCTGACTATTGTAGGCTTTTGGGAGTGAACTAGTAGGTGGAAGTTCTTTATTTGTCTGTCAGTCTCTTTGCCTTTCAAATAAAATGAAAAATAAATAAGATTAAAACAAGAATGTGTATTCTGTAGCTGTTGGATGGACTGTTTTATAAGTTTTGTAACTGTGTTGGGTCTATTGGTCCACTTTAGTTTTTTTTTTTTTAATAACACTTTTATTTAAAGAATATAAATTTCCAAAATACAGCTTATAGATTACAATGGCTTCCCCCCCATAACTTCCCCCCCACCTGCAACCCTCCCCTTTCCCACTCCCTCTCCCCTTGCTTCACATCAAGATTCATTTTCAATTCTCTTTATATACAGAAGATCAGTTTAGTATATATTAAGTAAAGATTTCAATAGTTTGCCCTCACATAGCAACACAAAGTGAAAAATACTGTTGGAGTACTAGTTATAGTATTAATTCACAATGTATAGCACATTAAGGACTTTAGTTTTTTAAATAAAATATTTATTTATTTGAAAGGCAAAGTGAGAGAAAGGGAGAGAGATATCTTCCCCCCTCTAAGACTGATTTATTCATTTGAAAGTCAGAGTTACAGAGAGAGAGAGAGAGAAAGAAGTCTTTCATCCACTGGTTCACTCCACAATGGCCGCAATGGCTGGGGCCGGGCCAGGCCAAAGCCAGGAGCTTCCTTCCAGTCTCCCACATGGGTCCAGGGACCTAAGCATTTGGCCCATCTTCTACCACTTTCCCAGGTGCATTAGCAGGGAGCTGACTTGAAAGCAGAGCAGCCAGGGCTCAAACTGGGGCCCATATGGGATGCCAGCACAGCAGATGGTGGCTTAACCTGCTGCACCACAATGCCAGCCCCTACAGTTTAGTTTAACTATGGTGTTGAGTTTTTGTCTGGTCTGTCCAGTTGATATGGGTGAAGCAGCAACAGCGAAGAGACAGCTCAGTTCTTTGTCTCACACGAAAGAATTATCAGGCAAACAAGGCAGAGAGAGAAGGAAAACAGGATTATTTAAGTTGGAAACATCCTACCAAAATGGCCAGGAGAGGGGTTCCAGGAGAGGAAGACTTGAAACCGGCCTGGCTTGCTCAGGATAAAACAGTAGAGCCATTGGAAGAGTGGGATGCTTGTTTTCCAGTACACTGGGAGCTCAAGATGGTGGGGCCACCATCCCCTTGCTGTTCTCATGAGACTGGAAGCTCCCAAGCAATGGAGCAGGCACTTTTCACCTTGCTAAAGATAACTTTTGGGGGAAGCAAGCATTTCACACCCTCAGTTTCCACTGGGACCCACCTATGAACCCGTCTGACTGCTCACACCGTGATGAAAGTGGGGTGTCGGGGTCCCCACTATTAACATACTGAAGTCTATCTCTCACTTTAGATGTAATAATTTTGTTTTATAAAGCTGGGTGCTCCAGAACTTGGTGCACATATGTCACATATGTTTATAATTGTTGTTTCCTCTTGTTGAATCCACCCCTTGATCATTTTATAGAGACCTTCTTTGTCCCTTTATATGTTTTGTAAAGGTTATTTTATCTGATATAAGTAGAGCTTAATCACTTTTGGTTTCTGCTTGCATGGAACATCTTTTTCTATCCTTTCACTTCTAGTCTGTGTGTGTGCGTCTTTATTGGTGAAGTGAGTTTCTTGCGTATATTTGGGTCTTGTGTTTTTAAAATCCATCCATCCAATCTGTGTCTTTTAGTTGGGGAATTTGATCCATTTATAGTCAAGACTATTATTGACAAGTAAAGCCTTAATAGTATCATTTAAATAAATTTCTCCTATTTGTTTTAGATATCCTTTGTTGTTTCCCTTCTGCACATCACTTGTCACGTGTTTTTGTAGTGGTAGTTACTGTTCTTTCACTTCCGGATACAGAGCTCCTGGAAGCATCCCCCATGCCCACTGTCATTGTGTCAGCATTGGTGCAGTCTCTGGGGAGCAAGCCTGTTTCAGCTTTGACTTTGTTGTAGGTTATACCTTTTCGCTGGGGTTAGTCCATACTTAAGAAGAAACAGTTTTCTGGGAGCAGGAGTCTGTCCTGGTAGGTAAGGCACCTTCCCATCCTGGAGGATCTGTGTTCAGCTCCTGGTTCCAGCTCCCAGTTCCAGCTTCTTGATAATGAAGGCAGCAGTGATGGCTCAAGTAGGTGGATTCCTGTCACCCATGTGGGAGACCTGGGCTGAGTGCCTGATTCCTGGCTTCATCCCTGCCCGGTTCTGGTCCCTGTGGGCATTAACCAGCAGATGGGAGCTCTGTCTGTCTCTCTCTCTCTGTTTCTACCTCTTGACTTGGAAAAAACAATGCTGATGCACTCAGTGAGATTCTTCACTGGGGTCTGGTTGGGTTTCTGATTTTGTCTGCACTGGCGGCCTAGGAGTCACTCACTGCTCCTCTCCTAATGCTGCGGCAGGTCAGCTTTGCAGCTACTGCCTGTTTCCTTGTGCGTGTGCTATCCAGCCTTTGGCCAAAGCCTGCTGAGAAGGCTCATGCAGACTTCTGCAAGCTGCCCAGCCCCGCAAAGCCCAGCTTCTCTGACACTGCCGCTCGGCCTGGGTCCTACCTCCTTGTGCTGTGGCTACCAAGCAGCCCTGAAACAGAAAGTTGGATGATTGTGGCACTTAACTCCTGAGTTATTTTTCTCCCGAGGATCATAGCCCTGAGCTACGCCATGCCTGGAAACAACTACTTCCTATTTACATATTTCTGTTTTATAGTTTTTGGCAAGAGAGAAGATCTAGGTAGCATTTACTCCATCATGACTAGAAGAGGAACCTATGTGATTCTCAATGTTGGATGAGTTATAATGCAGGAAAGATCTATATAGGAGTCGCTGCTGTGGCTTAGCAGGTAAAACCACCACCTGCAGTACTGGCATCCCATAGGGCATCAGTTCAAGTCCTGGCTGCTCCACTTACAATCCAGCTCTCTGCTATAGCCTGGGAAAGCAGTAGAAGATGGCCCACACCGTTGGGCCCCTGCACCTGCTTGATTGACCAGGAGGAAGCTCCTTGTGCGGCTGAGGCCATTGCGGCCATCTGGGGAGTGAACCAGAAGATGGAAAACCTCTCTCTTTCTCTCTCTTTCTCTCTTTCTCTCTCTCTTTCTCTCTGCCTCTGCCTCTCTGTAACTCTGCCTTTCAAATAAATCTTTTTTTTAAAGAAAGATCTATATAAACAGTAAATCTCCGTATAAATATATATTGGTGTTGTGATGACATCTTTCTTTGGCAAGGATTTATAATTATGTAGATAGGATAAAGACTGGGCTTTACACACTGGAAAATCTGCCTATGATGAGGTTGTTGAAGCCTCTAGCAGTAGGTTTGAAATATGTAGAATTGAACACACACACACACAGTCACACTCACGACATTGACGTTTCTGGTCCCTTACCCCCTTCCATCCTCTCCCCATCTATTGCTTTGTGTTAAAGGCTCTGCTTTTCCTTTCCTTAGTCAGGGATGACTCTCCTGCAGAAACAAAGGAACCCTGGAAGCCTGTGGAAGAGAAATGGCCGCAGTACCTCTTCTCTTCTTCATCGCTTCATTCTCCCGCTGTGAGGGGATGAAGTCCTGTTTATTCCCAAGAGCTTATTTGGCGCTGCTCCATTTCTGTGGGTTTTTGGGTCCAGTGGGCCAAAAACAAAATGAAGAATCACTTGGCCCTTCTGCTTATTTTTTGGTAAAGGATTTATTTATTATTTATTTAAAAGAGTTACATAGAGGCAGAGAGAGAGAGAGAGAGAGAGAGAGAGAGAGAGAGAGAGAGAGAGAGATCCTCCATCCACTGGTTCACTTCCAAAGTAGCCGCAATGGCTAGAGCTGAGCTGATCTGAAGCCAGGAGCCAGGAGTCTCCTCTGGGTCTCCTGTGTAGGTGGAGGGACCCAAGCACTTGGGCCATTTTCTGCTGCTTTCCCAGGCTATAGCAGAGAACTGGATAGGAAATGGAGCAGCTGGGACTTGGACTGGCTCCCATATGGGATGCCGGCACTGCAGGTGGTGGCTTTACCCACTATATCCCTGCTTATTTATTTTTATATATTTGAGAGGCAGAGACACACACACAGAGGGAGAGACAGCGACAGACACACTAAGATCTTCCATCCGCTGTGTCACTACCCAAATGCCCTCAACAGCTGGGGTTGGGCCAGGCCAAAACCAATAGCCAGGAACTCAGGATCTCTGGTGTGTGGGTTTCAGGACCTTTGCCAAGTACTTGCATTAACACAAACCAGGAATCAGGAGTAGAGCCAGGCACTTTGATATGGGATGCAGGCATCCGATAACCACTATGCCAAATGCCCACCCCTTGAGAGAACTTTGGAAGGAACATCAACCAGCCTTTGAAAGCTCTGTTTTGTGTGATCAAAGAAGTACAGCGTTTCAGCCTGTGCTTCTGGGTCTACCGGGGGTGGTGCTCCTGTCCCCTGTTCCTTAGAATGGAGAGCTTCAGCGTGCAGACTCGGAAGGGAGACGGAAGAAGAAAATGCCCTTGGGAGACTTGGTCACAAGGTAGTTTGAACACCAAAGTGGTGAACCACTACGTACTTTTACATTAATTACTAAAAGGGAGGAGCTGATAGCTAAGACCAGGCCATGAAAAGCCAAATATGGCTTGAAGGGCTGTCAGGAGCATCTTTGCGTCCTGTGTTTTGCTAGTCTGATGGAGACCAAAGAGAGCTCTGAGAACCCCGAGCGCAGAAGGACAGGATGCGCAGACTCCTAAACTGGGTGATATCCTACCAAGTCTCACAGGGCAGCAACTCAGCCGATGTCTTAAGCTTATGAGACACTGGCTGTAGTTGTATCAATGTGCATTTTTCAAATAAAGATGATTTCTCTCTATAAAGAAATGACTTTAGGGGCAGAATGATCAAAAGTCCAATACCAGTAAGATTTCGTTGTTTTCAATAATTCTATCTGAATTAATAAAACTTGTTTTCTTAGTCTGCTTATACAGGGGAAAAATCTGAATATTTAAAAATTCCGATGCCCCTTTTCAATTTTTGATTTCTCTGGATTTCCCCAATGCTCCACTCCCACCATCCCTTTTTAATTTTTTTTTAAACTTCCCAAACAAGTCAGTTTTTTTTTTCTTTCCTTTTTCTTTTTCTTTTTTTTTAAGATTATTTATTTACTTGAAAGAGTTACACAGAGAGAAGAAGAGTGGGGGAGGGAGGGTGAGAGAGAGAGAGAGAGAGAGAGAGAGGTCTTCCACCCGCTGGTTCATTCCCTAATTAGCTGCAACAGCCAGAGCTGGGCCAATCTGAAGCCAGGAGCTTCTTTGCAGTCTCTCACGTGGGTACAGGGGCCCAAGCACTTGGGCCATCTTCTACTGCTTTCTCAGTCCACAGCAGAGAGCTGGATCGGAAGCGGAGCAGCTGGGACTTGAACCGGCGCCCATGTGGGATGCCAGCACTGCAGGCAGCGGCTTTACCCATTATGCCATAGCCCTGTCCCCACGCCGTCCTTTTTATCCCCTCGCCCTGACATGCTTTCATGAGTGATACAAGAAAAGCAGACGCTATGAGAAGCTGAGTTGAGTTTTATTTTTCTCTTAAACAGAAGAAAAAAAGTAGGGTTACATTTTCATAAATATATATAAATACGGAGTGACAGGCAACATTCTTCCAAATAAATAAATAAATATTGCCACACGCTAAGGGACATGAAAGAAGTGATAGGGGCCAGCTTGGCTCTGCCCAGAAGAACCCCTCATGGTGGTGTTGAGGTTGTAGGATTACAATCATTTTTCTACCGAGGTCCTTTTGAGATTTTTTCCACCTAGTTGTCAGTATGGGGAGCCTCTACCAGCTAGCATACAGGATAGTATCCCCAACAGGAAATGAACACTGTTAAAATATTTGCTAGGCATGGCTATGTGCTATGATACACAGGTTTAGTGTTTCAGGAGAGGAACTGGCCCTTCAAGTTCAGCTTAAAACTATCAGGAAAAAAGCAGTGTCCGATGCGAGTAGACAGAGTCTCGGCCTATGTGGTGGCAGTTACGGACAGTGGGGACTGGCACGAAGCTGTTGGGATCCGTGTCTCAGGTGCATACTCTGTAGTTTAGGCGGGTGCTAAAATAGAGGTAGGAAAATAAGGCCCCCTTAGGGCCGACGTCAATCCCAGCTCTTGGGCATCCCTACTTGAGGCTTTGTTCTGCTCAGTATAACACTGGGGCTCCTGGGACAGGAAGCTGTCTTCAGTTAATGCCCGCAAAATTTCCAAATGGATTGAGACCCAGGTGTGTCTGCCTAGCAGTGTTTAAAGTAATTCAACAGCCGCTATTCCACAGCGCGAACGAAATCATGGTCAAGATCGTTTTCCTAATTCCTACAATTTAGTCCCCTGGTTATTGGACTTCTCCCCGCTACCCGTGAGCCCTCGATGCCACTTCACTTAGGAAAAGGGACACGATCTTTCAGTCCACAGACGGCCTACCCCAGGGCAGCCCGAGCATCTCAAGGCCTCTGCCCCAGTCCCATTTTTGTAATTCATCCAGGATGGATGATCACTGAGCCTGGAAGGAGAGGCTTGACAAAGTGCCTCTTGGGGGAGTTTGAACGCCTTTTCATTTTTGTAACACCAATCTAGATTTTCATGACCTTGTACCTAATGCTGGTCCTTGGGCCAGATTCACTAAGGGCAAAGATGGGGCCCAGAGGTGAGGCGATCTCCCAAGCCTGCTGGGAGTAGGGTCATTTCTTGCTTTCTGGCTCTGGCTACACAGAGGGAGAGAGAGGGGTACAGGGCGCCTCCTCCCAGCAGGGAAGCTGAGTTTCCCTGACGTGGTTCCGAAACCACCCAGGCATCCTAGATGCTGACTTCTGAGCAGTCTACCACCAGCCTTTTCCCACAGTTCTTCTCCATAGATGCTTGAGGAAGAACAAAGCCTGGAGACCCGTGTTTTCATCACTTGCCCAGTCCAGCTGTCAGCAGCAAGTCCTGCAGACCCAAATACTAACAGGATCAGGGCAGGAGCACATACCCTCGGATCCATGGAGGAGCTGCCGGAATTCTCTCCCCCCCTGCACCTTGCAAGTTACTGAGCTCACCAAGCTACTGCTTTACCTTAATGCCAAACTGAGTAAGCAGAGAGGCCGAGGGAAGAGATGTATAAGGGGGACGGGGAATGGGGAGGAAAGAGTCCCTTCTCTCCCTGTAAGGAAGGAGATGTTTCTCATTTACCTGTTGGGGTTACTCATTCAGAAAGGTGGGGTTACAGGGGTGAGGGAGGTGGTGAGACGACTCTTGGGGAGAGGACCGGAGAGAAGCAGCTGATTCCACACCACCTTCCCCATGCATCCAGGGGCAAGGGAGCTGGTCCCTTTACAGAGTTTAGTTTGCTAAAGGAGAGTTAATGAGGCTCCCTTGGCATCCCTAGATGAACTTGGGGAAATGGTGGCACCTTTCCGGGCCCATCCTGTCCCCATGCATGTTCACCCTATTGCCCCGGAGCACTCCGAAGGGGTCGCTGGCCACCAGGCCATTGTCTTCAGCACTTGGGGCCTCCTGTGAGCAGGAGGCTGGGGCCGGGGTCAGCCGGAACCTGGGCTTCAGCACGTTCAGCGGGTCCTGCTCCCAGGCGTCCTCGGCGCTCCGGGTGTGCCTTCGCGGCCTCGGTGTGTTGAAGTGGATCAGGGGGATCTCGTTCCTCCGGGACAGGAACTGGGAGTAGGGCGGTGGGTTCATGCCTGGCAGGAAGGGCCTCTTGGCCCGGCCCAGGCTGACCAGGAAGTGATGCTCCGGAGAGTGGTAGACGTCGTACCCGTTTTCCAGCGTCCTGTGTCTGAACCTGCAGTTCTGGGGGTCGAAGTAATGCTGGAGAGGCAAGAGGGAGGTGGGTGAAGGCTGGGGGGCATGGGCCCGGGGCCCCAGACTCCCCCCACCCCGGGGCCTTAGGCTGTGTGCCAACCGGCCCAAAGGCCCAGCAGGCTCTCTTGCGTCCAGCTTTGACTTGTTGGCTTAGTCCACACACCATTAAATAGCACTGTTTTACCTCCTGGGTCCCCTCTGGGGGACAGTGATGGTGACAGATGCCTTCTAGGTTGCCCAAGCACTGAATATAGTCCCAACTTCCAGGGAGTGGCCGCCCCTAGGGTGCACAGCTCATGGCTTTGATACCTGGGCTGGGCAGCACCCCAGAGAGAGCTGACACCAATGGTTGCATTCAGGGTTTGGAGCCAGGGCTGTCACACGTCACCTCCCCCTCCCCCACTCTCTACCTTTTTGAACCCTCTCCTGGCTGGAAGCTGATGGGCTTGTGTCCTTGCCTGGAGGGGGTTTGTGCAATCAAAAGTGAGTGAGAGTAGTGACATCAGAGAGAGCAGGTGGCTTGGAGATCAGTGGCAAGAACTTTGCTGAGAGCTGGCTGGGTTCGAGTACTCGCTCCGCATCTAGTACTGAGTGAGGCTTACTGAGTGCGTGTGAAGGCCTTTACGTGTATTTCATTTAACTTTCAAACTCCACACAGTAAATGTCTTACAGTTAGGAGCTGTGCTCGTCTAGATGTTCCGATGTCCCACAGATAGAGTATCCTTCCGGGCAGGCAGTTAGGATCGAACACATCCCACATCCCACATCGGAGTGCCCGGCTCTGGCTCCTGACTCCAGCCTCCTGCTAATGCACACCCTGGCAGGCAGTGGTGACGGCTCAAGTCATTGGGTCCCGGCCACCCACACAGGAGACCCCAAATGAGCTCTCAGCTCCTGGCCAAGGGCTGGTGAAGGCATTTGGGGAGGGAACCAATGGATGGTAACACTTGTGTGTGCTCTCTCTCTTAAATATAAGTAAGTAAGTAAGTTAGTAAGTAAATAAATGTAGATCCACTCTGGCTAGATAGTATTGTAGGAACTGGGACTTAGCACCTACCCAAACAGAAAATCCCCGTTTTGTGCCGTCTCTCTGAGTATGCCCGGTGGTAAAGAGAATCCTGACATAAGCAGTTCCGCTGTTTCACTATCTCAAAATCCACTGGGATGTGCCAGCAGGCTTTACTTTGAGGAACCTTTTGCTGGCCAATCTGAATGACCAGCGATCAGACTTGTGACAGAGGTGCTCCCTAATCATGTGGGCCACTCCACCACATTTTTTTTTCTGAGTGAAAAAGCTGAAGTTTGGGAAAGTGAGGGGACTGGTTAAGGTAGCAGCTTGTAACAGGTCCAAGCAGACACCATTGGCTTCTTGCCCATTCTAATGTGCTTTATGGCATTCTTTTACATATCTCTAAGACCTAAAACTATACACAGGAGTCTGTAATAGATACAAGAATGGGCACCCGTGGGCAGTGCAGACAAGGGACCGGGTGGCTGGGTTCTGGGGCTAGACAGACTGCCTAGGTTCAAACCCCAATTGTATAAATGTGAACATTTCAGACCAGACAAAAAAGTGTTCACTGAGAACGGATGAGCAAGGCACCCACAAATGGAAGCTTCAAGCCAGAAAAGTCCATGTTTTCTGTTTTCCCGAAGTAGATAACTATTGGAAAATGCAGATCCATACCCGCTGCCCCCCCCCCACGCGTACACACACACACACACACACACACACTCTCATACACTCACACTCACCGATCCAAAAATGTTGCCTCTGAAATCCATACAGAGGTATCTCCTGCTCATGACACCTGTTATCACCACGAAGCCAGCATCCTCCGATCTGATCATAAGGGCACCTATGGAGAGAAGCGTCCTGGTCAGAGACTCTTTGCACACCCAATTCCCACCTTCAGGTACTTGGCACCTTCACGAAACCTTCCTGTGTTGGTATCAAAGATTGATGATGGCGTCACTCAATGCACTCTCTCCAATCATTCTTAGGCATTTAACACTTCTCTCTCTGTCTCAATCTCACACACACCCACTCCCTGCCACACCCGCCTCCTGCTGCGTGGGGCACTCTGAACTCGCAGCATTCTCTCACCTGTGCTGTATACCTGTTTCTCTCTCTGCACCTGTACCGTCTCTGTCTCCCCTGTTGCCTGGCTAATGCCTCTTCCCATCAGTGGTAGTGGTCATGTTCTTCCAAGCCTTCTGTGTTTGTAATGTTTAAGGTTGTGCTGAGATCTCTGTCAAGGGTGCAGCCTGGAGGTAGAGTCATAATCCAGCCAGTGGTGTAATAGTCTAATGCATTCCACGGCGCTCATCATGTGTCCAGAACTGTATTTGAGTCAGTCTCTCTCTCCCTTCTCTGCTAATGTTACAGCAGGCGCCCTACCCACCGGGCTCTAACTAGTCAATACCTAGTCTTTAGCTCCTTGGCAGTGAGCTACAGGGGAGCAGAGGCCTTGTCTTTCCACGTTGAATGGCAATCAAGGCTGGATGGAACATTTTTCTTGGGTCTTCCTGACTGTCCATGGTCCTTTCTCATGTGGTAGTCCCATTCCATAGGCAGCCCCTCATGGTCTTTCAGTGTCTCCTCTCAAAGCCTGGTCTCCAGCCAGGGCCTGAAACGCATTCATGCTTCCTACACCGTAAATAATTGACAGTAGCTTTAAGTCTGACCCCCTCGCCCTCTGCCTCCATGGAGACTGGTTCCAAGCTCAAAGGTCACAGCCATGTCAGGGCAAAGATTACCTGCACTGAGTCTAGGGGCGTAGCGGCTGCCTGAGAAACCCATGAAGCTGCCAAATGCTGTCCATCTGAATCCCAGCAGGAGGTCGGTGCTGTGGCCTAGCAGGTTAAGCCTCCACCTGAGAAGCCAGCATCACATATGGATGCTGGTTCGTGTCCTGGCTACTCTTTTTTTTTTTTTTTTAAAGATTTATTTATTTGCTTGAAAGGCAGAGTTACAGAGAGGCAGAGGCAGAGGCAGAGAGAGAGAGAGAAAGAGATGTTTTCCATCCACTGGTTCACTCCCCAGATGGCCACAATGGCCAGAGCTGTGCCAATACGAAGCCAGGAGCTTCTTCCAGGTCTCCTACATGGGTGCGGGGGCCCAAACACTCGGGCCATCTTCTACTGCTTTCCCAGGCTATAGCAGGGAGCTGGATCAGAAGTGGAGCTACCGGGACTTGAACCGGCACCCTATACCATAACAGCAGCCCTGTTCCTCTTCTGATCCAGCTCTCTGCTTATGGCCTGGGAAAGCACTGCTTAGGCCCCTACACCTGCTTGGGAGACTGGGAAGAAACTCCTGACTCCTGGCTTTGGCCTGGCCCCACCCCGGTTGTTGCAGCCATCTGGAGAGTGAACCAGCAGATGGAAGATCTCTCTTTTCTCTGTCTCTTCCTCTTTTTTTGTAACTATGACTTTCAACTAAATTAAAAAAAATATTCCTTAGTTCCCCACCCTTTCTTTCTATGGGAGTCAGAATAATGTGTCATCATGTATTCTCATGCATTTTAAATCACATGTAGCCTTTTTATGATTGATTTATTAGTTTGAAAGACACAGTTATGGGGGAAAGGAAGAGAGAGAGATCTTCCATCCACTAGTTCACTCCCAAAATGGCTGCAACATCCAGATCTGGGCCAGACTGAAGCCAGGAGCCTGGAACTCCCTCTGGGTCTCCCACATGGGTGGCAGGGGTCCAAGCACTTGGGCTATCATCTGCTGTCTTTCCAGGTGCATTGCCAGGGAGCTGGATCAGAAGTGGAACAGCCAGGACTAGAACTAGAACTCATATGTGATGCCAGCATTGCAGGCAGCGGCTAAACCCATTGCACCACAACGCCAGGCCCGGATCACAGACAGCTTTGCAGAGGAGGCCAACGTGGCCTCCCCTGAGAGGTGCAAACCTGTGTTGCCTAGAAGTTCAAGAAGGCACTGGCAGGCAAGAAGGGATGGCAGACTAGGGGCTGTTGAAGGGCTCTGTCTTCCCTCTCTGTATCATTCCAGACATATTGTTGGTCCTAGTAAATACCCACTGAATACAAGGAGCAGGACTGTGGTCACATCAAGTAGATCCAGATTTAGTTCAGATATAAGCTGTTAGATCAAACTCAGCTTCAGAATAGTGACTCTGAGTCCTGCTATATCTCCTTTGCTTCTGGAACCTGCTTGGAATTTGGAGAGAACTCCCCATCCCTTCACTGCCTGTCAATACCCATTGAGCCTTTGAGGTTTCCAAGGTTGACTCTGTGTGTGCATGCATTATGCTACCAAGCTTAAAAAGCATTGATTCCTAGCGGAACAAATGCTTTGCACACAGCAGGGTCACAGCAAGATAATTCCTTACTCTAGTCCAACAAGAAAGGAGAACCCATAATTCCTATGAGAAGTTTTTCAGTTAGAGATCAGGATTGTTCCTTCATTCCTTTGACCTGAACTATTTTGAGTCAGTTTTCATTTTTCTGTGTCCTCAGAGTAATTTCACATGTCCTCCTAAAACAGAAGACCCGTCAAGACACACTTTCCCCTCTACTCCATTCTCCCTCTTACAGTGAAGGAGCTCTCGTTTGGGTCACAGCTAACTGATGGACTGCTGTGGGTTGTGATCCAGCGTCCCACAAACCTAGTCTTTGAAAACGTTCCAGTGTTCTCATGTGTCCAGCGAGTTCCCAGTTAGCTCAACTTGACACTGCTAGGACAGATTTGAGCTCCACAGAGAACAGTCACCAACTCACCTGGACTCCTGCAGAGCATGGGTAACCCTGTGGGGCGAATAGACGTGTGGACAGATGAGGACATGGAAGGAAGTGCTCTCGGTTGGACTCACTAAGATACAACACCTGGGCACTCTGCCTTCCATCTATTCTTCCGAAGAACATTTATGAGGCCAGAATATTAGAAGCTAGGAGTTGGAAGCAGCCTCTTGATGTGATAAGCAATCTTCTTTATAATCTCCCTATTTAGCAAGTCCAAAAAAGCATACTGTGTTCATCTATCTATCTTGCGTTTCTTTTCCATACTTTTTTTTTTTGACTCCTTGGCCAAGGTAAAGGGAAAGTGGGCTCTCATTGTGGGAAGAGGGGTTTTAGCTAAGACAGAGTATTCATGTTGAGAGAAATCAGTAAGTACTCATTAGGGAGATGGCAGATGGCAGACTCTTCTCCTAAGGATAGTGCGCGCACGCGCACACACACACACACACACACACACACACACACCAAGTTCCTGGGCAACAGCTTAGGTGGCTGGACTAGCACTCTGGTCTAACCCAAGCCCTCTCCCAACTCCCCGTAGTGGACAACAGGGGAGGTCCCGTTCTTCCCAGCCAGAAGCCCCTACTCACTGTAGATGGTCTGATGAGGTGTGCCATCCACTTGGCCGTCCTTGTGGATCTGCAGGTGGTAGCTATTCCTGGAGGTGGCCGTGTACAGGTGGGTCAGGCCAGCCCAGCTGGAGCTGAGCAGCGGGGAGGTGTCGGGGTAGGCTCGGACCACACACCAGCTGCACACACCGCCCAGGGCACAGACCAAGAGCCGGAGCCGGGCCCCTAACATCGCGCCTCTCTCTCTCTCTCTGAATGGCAGATGCTGAGACTGAAACCCGAGACTCCCCTCTGGGCTGAGTCTTGCAAGTAGCAGAGAGGGACGTGAGGAGCCTCGGCTGCATTCCCTCCTTTGGCCCCCTAGACTTTTAAAGGGTAGCAGTGTGACATCAAACAGGAAAAACTCCAGCGTCCACATCCTCTGTGTTGTAATCAGCCCATTCAGAGAAACTGGAGTGACTCCTGAGGGTCACGGAAGGCACGTCGGCTACACACACACACACACACACACACACACACACACACACACAGAGTTTCAAGCCAGCACTCTAAAAAGTGAATGATGTGTGGGCAAAAGTTATCTGTGACTCTGGCTGTCTGTTGACCTGCCCCACTTCCACCAGGAAATGTGAAGGCAGCCAGCGGTTCCGAAAACATCTAGCCACAGTTGTGCAGTCTGCAGACGGACACTTTCCATCTCCCACTTCGTCTCCCAGTCCTTGTCACTCCAGGCAGCCAGTGTGCTCCAGCGCTCTCTCTGTGTGCAGCAGTAGGTGGCTCTCTGGAGGGACACAGAGCTAATGCGACACCACCAGGCAGCAAATGGCACCCTCTGAGGCCCCCTCCTCATAAAGACACGTGAGCTGGCAGCAGGGGGACAAGGGCCACGGTTGCCACCTTGGGAAGATTTCAGAGCGAGAAGTGCCGAGGGTCCATTTCTCAGCTCCTCTCGGGTGCGTTGTCTGGGGGCCACCCGACTGGTCCTCTGGTCTCTCCCAGGTAGGGAGACCAAGTCCTAGGAGATTGGAAGGCTGCTGGATGCCAGGGGTTCACAGCACAGGCAGGGGCCCAGGAGCAGAGCCGCGGGACAGGAAGTCTGCAGTTAGGGTCCATAGTGGGTGGACTGCTGGTGGCTGCTCACAGGTGTGCCCTCCGGGAGGCTGTATCTGACGCTGGGGGAATGGTCCAAGCCCGTGCAGCCGAGGCAGAGCAAGCTACAGGAACACGCCAGGAAATCACACACTCCAGGGGACGGCTGCTCTCCCAACCTCGTGTTTACTGAAAGTGTTCCACGTGCAGGCATCCAATTCCACAGCGTGGTCGACACAGGAGAGGGCAAGATGGGATTTCGGCCTCAAGGAGCTCACATCTGATAGGGCGACAGATAAAAGGATTCATCGTGGGAAGCACATGACATCACACTGGTGTTCCCTACTTGGCAGGTGTGGACTCGGGATAAGTCCACCTTATCCCACCTTGGCACCTATAGGAAGGTGCGGACTCGGGATAATTCTTCCCACTGGACGGATGGAGAACTTGAGAGCTGAGTTGAGGATTTGGTTACCATGCACAGAATGTCCAGCACCTGCCTGGACTCACGACCAGTGGGTTCCCAACCAAAGGAGCTCTGACGCCCTATGCTCCCCAAGGCTGATCTCATACGCTACAGAATCTGTAGGGGCAAAGCCCACCACCCGTGCTTTCCTCAGAGTCACCTGGGAGGTTCTAATCAGCCACCCTGGGTGGTACTGATACCCAAGTACCTATCACATGCAGACTCTGGCTGCCAATCATGCCCTGGAATTAGTACACAGAGCGAGGGCCACCCTCAGGGGCCGGCCCAGCTTCCGGTGCCATTCTGGAATTTCCAGCCGAAGTGCTGGTTAAGATGTAGATGGGCCTTTCTGGGGAGTTTAGGGCTGGATACCAATCAGCACCCACTGCCTATAAGCAGCCTTTCCCGGAGCCTGGGCCGTGGTCTTCTCAGAGGCTCTGGGGAGGTGAGAAGGGGGAGGCAGGTCGGTTCCTGGCCTTGGCACCTAGAGGGCACTCCTCTATCACAGTTCGATCATAGGGTCGGGAACTAGGCTGACCTTGGGAGCCAAAAGTGAAACAGACACCAGGTGGGAGCAGGAGACACAGGAAGGAGGCTTTTTGGATGTCACCATCCACGGTTCCCAGGTAACCACTTGGATCTGCGTCGGAGGCTGGGCCCATGGAGGGTGGAGCACCTGATCTAGAGTCAGGAGAATTTGCCCTGGGAGCTGCGTGGAGGCCTCTGGGACAGTCCTTATGCTTATGTCTGTGGACTCTGTCCCCACACAGGACTGGGCACTCTAGGTATCTATTTTCCCACTGTCCTCCATGTCCTGACGTATTTTTCTCAGACTCCTCTGTGAGAAAGGATTATCTCACTGGAATCATACAGATACTGCAAAGTGTTGGTGGCAAATGAAATGAAAAGACATCTGGGTGGATGCTGTGGCACAACAGGGCAAACCACTGCTTAGGACACCCACTTCCCATGCTGGAGGGCCTGGGTTCGAGTCCTAGCTCCACTCCTGACTCTAGCTTCCTGGCAATGCACGCTCTGAGGGAGAGCAGATGATGGCTCAAGTTCTTGGGTCCCTGCCAGCCATGTGGGAGACCTGGATGGAGTTTCTGGCTCCTGGCCCAGCCCTGGCTGTCATGGGTATTTGGGGGAGTGAACCAAATGATAGAAGATCTCTTTCTTTCTCTGCCTCTGTCTCTCTGTAGTTCTTCCCTTCAAATAAATGGCAATAAATAAATAAAGACACAAAAGTACATTCATTTTGGTGTAATTTTTTCACAGTATGCATTTTCTGTGAACTTTTAGACAACACCTCGTAGCTATGATTTTGAAATTGCTATGCACCAAGATCAGTTATCTTTGGATTCAATTTTCTATGAACTTTTTGAAGTATCCTAAGGTTCTCTCACTGTGAAGACTTGACACCAATATTCAGAATTTAACACAGGCCTGACTGTCATTAGACTAAGATGAAAAATGGTGGCGGCTGGCGCCGTGGCTCGATAGGCTAATCCTCCACCTTGCGGCGCTGGCACACCAGGTTCTAGTCCTGGTTGGGGTGCTGGATTCTGTCCCGGTTGCCCCTCTTCCAGGCCAGCTCTCTGCTGTGGC
This sequence comes from Sylvilagus floridanus, assembly GCA_949820135.1. Lineage (NCBI taxonomy): Eukaryota > Metazoa > Chordata > Mammalia > Lagomorpha > Leporidae > Sylvilagus > Sylvilagus floridanus. Next base: position 30,455,492 of record OX463230.1, read on the forward strand.
CCGGGAGTGCAGTGGAGGATGGCCCAGGTGCTTGGGCCCTGCACCCGCATGGGAGACCAGGAGAAGCACCTGGCTCCTGGCTTTGGATCAGCGTGGTACACCGGCTGCAGCGCGCCGGCTGTGGTGGCCATTGGAGGGTGAACCAATGGCAAAAGGAAGACCTTTCTCTCTGTCTCTCTCTCTCTCACTGTCCACTCTGCCTGTCAAAAAAAAGAAAAAAGAAAAAAAATATTGGTGGCAACAGGGTGAGAAAAATTCACAGGTAGGAGAGGAGGTGGTCTCACGATGGTTCAGTTTTCTCTTCTCTTTGAGACTCTGTCCAAGGCTCTGTCCACCGATGGCGAGACACGGCAGGCCTCTGTTCTCTGTACCTCCTCACGATTGTAGTGGAAACTTCCCATCATCCTCCCTTCTTGGGGACTACCTTGGTGTGTCCCTGCATCCAGACAGATGGGTATATAATCCACCAGGACAACAGTTGTTCCTTGTCTTCTTGAAGTTGCCTGGGCAGGTGCCCCAGCCCTACTAAAAATGCTTTTCCCATGTTTCATCATGTTCCCAGCTAAACCGTGCCTCCTCGTGTCCAGTCTGATTCTCTGTTGCTTTAGTGCTTCTACTCAGTAAACACAGTTGCTGACAAAAGCCTGTTCTGTGACAGGCGCCTTATAGAAAGTCTGTACAGGGCGGAGCCGCTGTTGTGGCCTAGCGGGTAAAGTCATCGCATATGGGGCCTGGTCATGTCTCTGCTGCTCCACTTCGGATTCTGGCTCCCTGCTAATGGTCTAGAAAAGGCAGCAGAGGATGGCTCAGGTGCCTGGGTCTGTGCCACCCATGTGGAAGACCTAGATCAAGCTCCTGGCTTTGGCCTAGCTCAGCCCTGGCTATTGTGGCCATTTTGGGGAGTGAACCAGCAGATGGAAGATTGCTGTCTTTCTGTATCTGCCCCCGCCCTGTAACTCTTTCAAATAAATAAACCAATCTTCAAAAATGTCTTTAGAGCTGGCTCTACAATGTAGAGTTCACATCTATCGTCTCTTTTTAAATTATTTATTTATTTGAGTGAGAGAGAGAGAGAGAGAGAGAGAGAATCTTTTCCCAAATGGCCACAATAGCTGAGTTGGTCCAGGGTGAAGCCAGGAGCCTGAGCCTGGAATTCCATCTGGGTCTCCCACGTGGGTGCAGGGGCCCAAGCACCTGGGCCATCCTCCACTGCTTTCCCAGGCGCATTAGCAGGGAGCTGGATTGGAAGTGGAGCAGCAGGGCCTTGACACGACATGCCAGTGTTGCAAGCAGCAACTTCACCCTGCGTTCCACGATGCAGCCCCTGGAGAAGGTTCAGTCCTTGCAGAGGGATGCCTATTTTCCTCTTGGGAGTGCTGGGTTACCAAGTGGGCAGGTCGTTACACAGCAAGGCTGACGCCTCCTCTCGGTCTCTCTCATGCACCTGCTTCCCTTTTCTGCTTTTCCTGTATGAGTGGAACTGCCTGAGACCCTCGCCAGAAGCAGAGGCCAAGGCTGCCTCCATGTTTTTGAGCTAAACTCTTTCCTTGATGAAGTAACGAGTCTCAGGTATTTTGTGACAGCAATGTAGAATAGACTAACACACACACACACACACACTGCTCTGTGAGGGGTGTGTTGGCGGCCGGGTTGCCACAGTTCTCTGCCCTCCCTGCACTTACCACCTCTCAGTCCTCTCCTCTGCATGGCTTCTTTCCCTCCAAGTGAGATGTTCCATTTTCTCCTCCCCAAAGACAACTTCTGGCTTATTTTTGTCATGGCAACCTTGCCTAAAAAACTCTAAAAATAGAAGCCCGGGGAGGGCTTGTCTTCAAGGCAGCCCCTTCTCCAACATCTTGGGCGAGGGAGCCTAGAACTCATGCCGAGTGGGACCTAGGGCCTGCAAAGGGGCCCAAGCCCCCCCCCCCCAAAAAAAAAAAAAACAAAACGCTGTGCTGCTGTGCCACGGCTCAGCGAAGGGTGGTTTTCACTCCTACCAGAGCTTCCTCCAGCTTCCAGTGCTCCTGAATGGCCACACTCATTAACGGATAAATACTGACACTGACACTGGGTGATGAACGTGCATAAGGGTATAGGCATCTTAATTTGAAATAAGCTCTGATTTTCAAATGCGTAGCATTGAACTTGCCCACTTTTTTTTTTAAAGATTTATTTATTTCTTTGAAAGACAGAGTTACAGAGAGAAACAGACAGGCAGACATCAGAATTCAATCTTATATGTTTTGGTTCGCTCCCTAGGGTGGTTGCAATGTCCAGTGTTGGGCCAGGCCAAAGCAAGGAGCCAAGAGCTTCTTCCACATCTCGCATGTGGGTGGCAGGGGTCCAAACACCTGGGCCATCTTCTGCTTTTCCTAGGCCATTAGCAGGAAGCTAGACCAGAAATGGAGCAGCTAGGACACAAACCCATGCCCATATGGGATGCCGGCATTACCCACTACGCCACAGTGCCAGCCCTGTTGCTGCCTACTTTGAACTTAATACAGAGCATAACAGTTTTTACAACGATAGCAAAGGTTTGAGAGTATTTCATAAGATTATGCGCGGCTGAGTGCTTGCTTATCCACAGCCAAACTGTCCTGCACTGAGGATCAGAATTCGAGCACACCGCGCTGTGCTGAGTGTGAGAATCCTGAAGGATGTGAGGAGACAGACCTGGTAAAGGGACTGATGTAAGGATGCTGGAGAGAGAAGGCAGGAAAGCCACAGGTGTGTCAACAGCAGGTGCAGGTGAGAGCACTCAACCAGAAGCTAATTGAGGCATCCAAGAACACAGTTACAGGCTCTGCAAGGTGTTAGGGGCAGGATACACAGAATCGATACATTTTGTGTCAGCACTTGTGGGTAGGAGTCACTGTCCATTGTCTGAGTACAGGGATAGTCCACAGACCAAAGAGCTTGAGCACAGGAGTTTTTTAAGGCAGTGAAACAGTTGTGTATGCTACAGTAGTGATGGACATATGATCTTACACATTTGTCAAAACCCACACAACTATGGAACAGATGAGTGAATCCTGCCCTAAACTGTGGAATTCAGCTAATAACAATTTTAAAAAGAGAGATTTCCCCACCCTCACTTACTCTCATGTTATTGTCTTATTTTCTTTTTAAAGATTTTATTTATTTATTTGAGAGGCAGAGTTACAAAAAGAGAGAGAGACAGAGAGATCTTCCATCTGCTGATTCACTCCCCAGATGGCTGCAATGACCAGAGCTGGGCTGATCCGAAGCCAGTAGCCAGGAGCTTCTTCGGGGTCAACCATGCAGGTGCAGGAACCCAAGCACCTGGGCCATCTTCCACTGCTTTCCCAGACCATAACAGAGAGCTGGATCAGAAGAGGAGCAGCCGGGACACAAACCCAACTGGTGACCAAATGGGATGCCGGCACCGCAGGCAGAGTCTTAGCCCGCCACAGTGCCAGCCTCTTACTTTATATTTAAATAGGTTAGAATACTCGCGTAATGGTTCTCTCCTTTGTCCCTGGCAGAAATCGGCTGCAGGGAGAGGCACTGCCTCCACTCTTGCTCCTGCAGGTTGGTGCCTGGCTGGAGTCTCTCCAGTTGCATCCCCTGTGTGCAGCGGGTGTCGCAGCTTGGTGCCTGCCCACATCAGAGCCCCATCTGGAGTTCCCGGAACTTGGCAGACTTGCGAAACCTGAACACACTCCCTTTCTCTGCTGTTTCCTTCCCCTCCCAGTACCCCTAAGCAGGGCTGAAGTTAAGTCCTTTCTGCCTCGCACCCTCTCCTGGTGGGAATCAGCATCTCAGAGCCGTGTTGGGAACCACAGAGAGCATCAGTGTGGTCCCAAGGGCTCGTGGCTGGGTGGAGCGGCAGAGACTGGGGTGAGCACAGGGCTTCGGACCCCGGGCGTGGAGTCCCCATCTGCTCAGTGCAGGGAATTCGGCCGCTGTGTCCTGAGCCTGGCTGGTGACCAACCCGTGGTCCTCTTCCTTGGCTTTGGCCTCATTCACGCCACCTGGCATTCGGGGTGCTTTGGCGATAGAGGAGATGGCTTTGAGGGGTGGAAAGAGCTCTGTCCTGCCTCCCTGGTCCTAGCGCTGACCCAGGGGCTGGAGGTTTGGCTCCCATAGCTTCCCTTGCCCTGTCTCAGGGGCACTGACTCCTTGTGCCCACAGGGAAGCAGACACCCAGGAAGCCGCCTTGGGCCAGCGCCTCTCGGGATCTCATTTCCATCCTTTGTTGAAGAAAAGGATTCCGCCGGGTGAGGGTTGGCGTCGGGGGTAGTGGGAAGTGGCTGCTGTTCCTGGAACGCCCAGCTCTGGGTCTGTCTGCCTGGCTGTGCTAACCAGTCTCCTGCTAACATTCAGGCGCTCTGCCTCCTGCACAAGCCTGTAGAACTTCCTGAGCTGTGGGCCCATGAAGGTCCCCAGGGGTGCCCGGTGCATGGTGCAAGGTGCATGGTGCTGTTGATGCTCTCACCTGGTCACCTGTGGAGACCCCCCACGTGTCCGCTGTGACATACAAACAGGCATTTAGCCTAGCAGTTAAGACTCTGGCTAAGATAGCTGCATCCCACATCAGAGTGCCTGGCTTCGATTCTTTTTTTTTTTTTTTCTTAGAGATTTATTTCATTTATTTGAAAGAGTCACAGAGACAGAGAGAGAGGGCTTCCATCCATGGTTCACTCCCCAAATGACCTTGATGGCCAGAGCTGAGCTGATCCAAAGCCAGGAACCAGGAGCCAAGAGCTCCTTCCAGGTCTCTCATGTGGGTGCAGGGGCCCAAGCACTTGGGCCATCCTCCAATGCTTTCCCAGGTGCATTAGCAGGGAGGTGGATCAGAAGTGGAGCAGCTGGGACTCGAACCAGTGCCCGTATGGGATGCTGGCACCGCAGGCTGGGGCATTAACCTGCTGCACCACAGCACTGGCCTCTGGCTTTGATTGTTGGCTCTGGCTCCTGGCTCCAGCTTCCTGCCAATGTGGGTTCCTGCCACCCATGTTGGAGAACTGGATTGAGCTCCTGGCTCCTGGCTTCAGCCCAGGCCCAGTGCCAGCTGTTGCAGTCATTTAGGGGAGTGAACGTGAGCATGCTCACTCTGTCTCTATCTCTCGAATAAACCCAAACTTTGAAAACGTAAATATTTGATCGTGTTTATGTGGGTTCTGTTGAGATAAGACTGGAAGGTCAACGCCAGCCGCTGCGGCTGCAGGAACCACCTGCTGAGGGCTTTCTCAGACCTGCTGAGCCCCACGGAGGAGGCCAGGGTGGGAGGGCAGCATGAGACGTGTCTGTGACAGGCCCCAGATGCTCTGTAAGGGAGGCTGGGGCTGGACCTTGCACCATGCCATCTATTAGCATCACAAAGAAGTCCCCAGACTGGGGCATAGCAGGTAAAACCACCAGCTGCAGTCAGCATCCTATCTGGGCGCTGGTTCGAATCCTGGCTGCTCCATTTCAATCCTGCTCCCTGCTAATATGCCTGGGAAAGTAGCGAAAGATGGCCCAAGTGCTTTGAATGCACATGGGAGACCCGGAGGAAGCTTCTGCCTTCACCCAGTCCAGCTCTGGTTGCAGTCATTTGGGGAGTGAACCCGTGGATGGAAGATTTCTCTGTCTCTCTCTGTAACTCTGCCTTTCAAATGAAATAATGAATCTTAGGGGAAAAAAAAAAGTCCTCTCCGGAGCCTTCTCGCGTGTGCGCTCTCTGTCTGAGTTGATTTTCCCAGCAGCCCCACGGGTGTTATGCATCACCACCTTTCCTGCATCAATTTGTGAGGTGCCCAAGGTCACACACTCGGGCTGTGGAGGTCCTCCTGCACCGGAAGCAGGACTCTCAGCGCCACCACGTCCCCTTCTGCAGTGTCCCTGCTTCCAAGAAGGCGTCCTCAGGTCTGAAGCCACTGGGGTGGGAGCCTGTTGGGTGGAGGGCCAGGGAGCCGGAGATGGGGGAATTGAGTACAGGGGGAACACTCTCAAGGGTGAGCATGGGGTGTTTGTTTGACTTTGAACCTTTGGTCACTGTTCTGCGGAGCTCAGCCAGGCTGCTGTCCTCCCATTATCCCAGGCTAGTCCTTTGTCCCAGACCAGAGCCATGACCGTCACACTCCCAAAGCTGGGATAAGAGAAACTTTGGACTGCACAGGGGCTGCATGTGCATGTGTGTGTGCGTGCATGAGTGTGTGCGTGCGTGTGTGTTAGTCCATGCAGGCTTCCTGAACTTATTGGTGCCTCCGGGCTGTCCTAGAGGGCCTGGCCCGCCCTGTCAGGATGCCTGGGGTTTGTCACGCAGCCCACGGCAGGGAACACACATCCTGGCTCCCACTCATCTCCCTGGATGGAGCCTGTGACCCAGGCTAGCCCACCATCCGGGCTCGTGTTATCTCAGGATCCTGGGACTCGCTGCCCCGCCTCCTTGCTTCCCTGTGGACACGTAGCCGCTACCCACTTCTCGGAGGGCTATTTCTAGCTGAGGGGCCGGTAATCCAGCCCCAGCCTGTCAGCTCAGGCCGGCTGGGCGCTGCAGCTGGGATGGGCCATCTGACACGTCGTGGGTTCAGCAGAGTGCAGGATGTCGGGGCTTCCGGAGGAGGCACCCCCTCAGCCTGCTGGAGGTCAAGGTTGCTGAGGTGTGGGGGTGGGGGCGGACAGGATGCTCCTGCCACACGGCTGGGAGGAGCCGGGGTCCCCGGGGAGAGGTGAGCGCTCAGCCTCCTCCTGTCTCCAGCCGTGCCCTGTGCTCTGACCCTCTGCGGCCCCCTCACTCCCAGGACCGTTTGCTAACTCCCAGCTCTGCCTGGGATGGAGCTGGGCCGGATGGCCACGTTGTGCCAGGCCCGTCACCTTGTCAGCTGCTTCACCTCTCGGAGCTTCCGTTTGCTCATCTGTAAAAAGGCGACAGGTGCTGACTGCACCTGCCACATTGTGCTGTTGACGCCGTATGCTATCAGGACACCTGGAATGCTCAATCTTGTGGTTTGCTGCATGCTCCTTGTGTGCTTGTTACTGCGACTGTCATCTCGTTTGTGGCCTCAGCCTCCTGGCACAACCCCAGGTGGTCCCTGCACAGCCCTTACCTCCCAGCAGAATTCCATGCAGGTGACTTTCAGCATGATTGATGTTTCTGATGCCTGGTGCATTTTGGGGGGTGGGGGTGGGCAGAGTGGACAGTGAGAGAGAGAGACAGAGAGAAAGGTCTTCCTTTGCCGTTGGTTCATCCTCCAATGGCCGCTGTGGCCGGCGCACTGTGCTGATCTGAAGCCAGGAGCCAGGTGCTTCTCCTGGTCTTCCATGCGGGTGCAGGGCCCAAGCACTTGGGCCATCCTCCACTGCACTCCTGGGCCACAGCAGAGAGCTGGCCTGGAAGAGGGGCAACCGGGACAGAATCTGGCACCATGATCGGGACTAGAACCCGGTGTGCCAGAGCTACAGGCAGAGGATTAGCCTACTGAGCCATAGCGCTGGCTGCCTGGTGCATTTTAAGCACTTAATACTCATGGAACGAGAGTGAATCCTTCACATGATGTGACAAAAAGCAAAGTGAACCTAGAAGGAAAACAAGAGCAGAAACAGAACCTGGGTTCAGATCCCGGCTGCGCTTGGCCAGTGTTGCCAAGGGGCCGAGCTCACAGCTTCCCAACGCTCTGCAGTCTCCCATCCACCAACTAATGATCGTGGCTCCCGTCTGGGCTTCCCTCCAGGGGCACAAGCACAGCCATGTGTAGGGCAGGGCACTGTGTGGGAGCCTGGGGTGCTGGGAGCTCTGTGCACGCCAAGGAAGACTGTTCTTTCTCTCCGATCACCGCCCAGCCCGGGTTTCAGGTCTTGCCTCCAGGAAGATAGTCCTGCTCCATGGCTCCTCCTGTCACATCGCCACTTCTCAGCCAGTGCCTGGGTTTGCCTTTGCTGTCTTCAGTCCCACCCTCCTCTTCTCTTCTCTCCCTGATCTTCAGGACTGAACCTCACCCAGGAAGCCTCCCCACCAAGCGCTCCCTGTACGGAGGTGCTGGGTGGCACATCTCCTCTTTGGGGCGAGCCCTTGTATTCTTGAAAGATTCATTCATCTGCCATATTTCCACGGCAGTCCTCTAGGCACCTTCTGCTCCCTTTCAAAGCAAGGTCACAGAATCTGGCCTGCACATCACCACAGCTTGGGGAAGGAAGTAAGATTGGCGATACTATACCCATTTTACAGATGAGAACACTCCTCTTCCAGTCCAGCTCACTGCTGTGGCCTGGGAGGGCAGTGGAGGATGGCCCAAGTGTTTGGGCCCCTGTGCCCGCATGGGAGACAAGGAAGAAGCACCTGGCTCCTGGCTTCGGATCAGCACAGCTCGCCAGCCTTAGCGGCCATTTGGGGGTGAACCAACAGAAGGAACAACTTTCTCTCTGTCTCTCTCTCTCACTGTCTATAACTCTACCTGTCAAATAAAATTAAAAAAAAAAAAAAACCAACAACACTCCAGTGTCTAGCTCTAAGAGGAAGAAGCCCATTTTGTTATCGAGATTCCATTCCCTGGGGGTGGAGCTAAGAGGCATCCTAACTCCCTCTAGAAATCCAAATGTGTCCGTAATCAGAAGAATGGGAGAGTGAAATGTTAGGGAAACCAGAAGATGCAAGATTTCCAGAGAGAGGACATGGCCAACCACGGCACACCACACGCTGCAGGAGAGACGTCAGCGGCAGGGCCCGAAAGTCTGCAATTTTCCACGTGCTGATTTTGCAAAGAGCTGCTTCAGTCAAGTGGGAGGGGAGTCCTGACTGCGTGGGCTGGGGACGTGGAGCTAGAGCGGGACCACTTTGGAGGGATGGAGAGATGATAACGGGAGGTAACGCCGGGTGATGGTCTGAGCTAAACTAGTTAACAAACTCAAAACGAAAATGCTGTGTTCATCAGATACCAAGAAGAAATGTTTAAAAAATCATTTTCATTTGAAAGGCAGAGTCACAGAGAGGCAGAGGCTGAAAGAGAGAGAAAGAGCGAGAGAGAGGTCTCCCCTCTGCAATATGGCCGCAATAGCCAGAGCTGGGCCGATCTGGAACCAGGAGCCAGGAGCCTCCTCCAGGTCTCCCACGCAGGTGCAGGGCCCAAGGACTTGGGCCATCTTCCACTGCCTTCCCAGGCCATAGCAGAGAGCTGGATCGCAAGTGGAGCAGCTGGGACTAGAATTAGACCCCACATGGGATGCCGGCACTGCAGGCAGCGGCCCTACCTGCTACACCACAGCACTGGCCCCAAAAATTCATTTTTATTTATCTAAAAGACAGGGTTAGAAAGAGAGGGAGAGACTGAGAGAGTGAGAGAGATTGTCCATCTGCTGGTTCAGTCCCCACATGGCCACAACGGCCAGGCCAAAGCCAGGAGCCAGGAGCTTCTTCCATGTCTCTCATTTGGTTGGCAGGGACCCTTGGACCATATTCTGAGGCTTCTCCAGGTGCATTAGCAGGGGGCTGGATCGGAAGTGGTGCAGCTAGGGCTTGAACCCATGCCCACGTGGGATGTCATTGCTGCAGGTAGCAGCTTAACCCACTAAACCATAGTTCCAGCCCCAAGAAGAAAACTTAGAGACACATCACCCAGTCCTCATTTTCCACATTGATTTCACCCATGGGGTTCTGTGCTTTGTGAGGACTTACAAGGTGAATGTGTGACTGTCTTCTCTAAGCAGGGACTACCTTCTTCTGCATTCCACAATAATTACCCCTGAAAATGTCCGTGAATCACATAGCCTGATAAATACAGCAGAACCCGGGGACTCCATCTGGGAGATTAAAAGCTGTCACAGCAGTGTTTGCTGTGGAACTAACTTCAGCCTGTCAGACTAACAGGTATTGATTGAGAAGAGTTGCTCTGTGGTACTTGCACAGCAAAAAAAAAAAAAAACCAAAAAAACAAAAAACACCACTTCCTCTGTTCTCAGGGTGGTAAATGTGTAGAAGGAAGGAAAGACAATTCTATGGATCATGTTAAAGTGCAACAAATGCTACGTTAGGAGTGGAATATGGCGAATATGGTGAGGGGGCCTCTCCAGACAGAGGCCAGTGAGGGACGAAGAAGAAACTGTGAAAGACGGATGCCTTTGGAGAATATGGAAGGGAGGGGGGTGTGAAAGACACAGTCTCTCCAAGCGTAAACACTTCTTTCATGACACAGTAGTGTATTTTCCTCTGATCTCTCTTTCTTGAATGGTGACTTTGTGAAAATAGTACTCATAAATACTGCAAGGAAAAAAGTAAAAAGAAAAGGATTAAAAAAAAGAAACCCCACCATGCATAAATAGCCACCCTGCAAGAATGCTATTTTGGATCTATCTATCTATCCGTGTATCTATCTATCTGTCTATCTATATTATTATCAGTTTTTTTGGCTAGGAAGGCAGGTACAGGTGTGGTGTTAACATGTCCTGTTCTAAAAGCAGGCTCATGCCACATATGCTAATTTTTAAGCAAGTGTTTAATTAAGATCCTGCTTTTGCAGAAGAAAAAGAAGTGGACCTCAAACTGGAGGAACTGATGAGCTTCAGTTAACTGTGTTTGCACATGAGATAGTGTTTCAATAAAAAATTTCACATTTAGGAAAATATGAAAAACTTCATAAACATTAACAGGGTAAATTCACTGGCTATATATTGTTTTATGACTGATTTAAATTAGGCAATAAGTGTCGCTCCTTCGGCCGCAAAAGGAACGACGCTACTCGCAGCCAATCGGTCTTCAGTAGACTTTTACTTAGAAGGAGTAGGAAAAAGAGTGGGGGACCGGGAGAAGGGGGAGAGATGGCGCGCACGCTCCTTAAGGGGGAAAGCTGGCGTGCGTATTCCTTCTCCCGCGGTCCATTTATATCCAGAATTCAACCAATCACAGTCAATCACAGTCCATGCACAGAGTTCTCCAATCCGGCACTTGATCACGATCAGCTGTGGAGTCACGCAGCAGGCAGGGCATCAGCGCCATCTTGTTGTTTACCACGATCCTCAGCTGGATGGAAAGTTCAATCAGCTGCTACATCCGCATTACTGCTATAAGCCAAGCCCAGCATGGAGGGTCCCATGGCAAGCCTATCCATGGGTCCCCACAAGTAAGGATTGGGTAAATGCTATGAAAAATAACACAATTAGTCCCCCCTTTAAAACTCCTTAATTTTGCTAATTATTAATTTGACAATGTCAAAATTTATCAAAATTTGTCAAAGTTTACATTGTCAAATTTGTTCTGTAATCTTCATTCCCATGATGGTCTAGTTTTTGTTGACACATCTAAAGATCTGATATTACCCCTAGTATTTTTTGTTTGTTTCTCTTTTTTTGAATTTTTATTTATAGTACATCCTTTAGGACATAGACTTTTTTTAAAAAAAAAAAAAGCAAGATTGTACTTCTGTTTTTTTTAAAAAGATGTATTTATTTATTTGAAAGGCAGAGTTACAGAGAGGTAGAGACAGAGAAAGAGAGAGAGAGAGAGAGGGAGAGAGAGAGGGAGAAAAGACTTCCATCTGCTGGTTCACTCCCCAAATGGCTGCAATGGCCAGAACTGAGCCTATCTGAAGCCAGGAGCTAGGAGATTTTTCCAGATCTCCCACGCAGGTGCAGGGGTCCAAGGACTTGGGCCATCTTCTACTGCTTTCCCAGGCCATAGCAGAGAGCTGGATCGGAAGTGGAGCAGCCGGGACTCAAACAGGTGCTCATATGGGATGCCGGCTCTGCAGGCAGCGGCTCCACCTGCTACGCCACGGCGCCAGCCCCAGTACACAGACTTTTCTTTTTTTTTTTTTTTTTTTTTTTACAGGCAGAGTGGACAGTGAGAGAGAGAGACAGAGAGAAAGGTCTTCCTTTTGCCGTTGGTTCACCCTCCAATGGCCACCGCGGTCGGCGCACCGCGCTCATCTGATGGCAGGAGCCAGGTGCTTTTCCTGGTCTCCCCATGGGGTGCAGGGCCCAAGCACCTGGACCATCCTCCACTGCACTCCCGGGCCACAGCAGAGGGCTGGCCTGGAAGAGGGGCAACCGGGACAGAATCCGGTGCCCCGACCGGGACTAGAACCCGGTGTGCGGGCGCCGCAAGGCGGAGGATTAGCCTGTTGAGCCACGGCGCCGGCCAGTACACAGACTTTTCTAACCAAGGAGTTGTTCCTGCCCACATGGGCATCTTGGGTGATGCCTTCCTAGGTTCTTTCAGAATTTGAAACATTCTGGCTTTGAGTCTTTATGTTGAATGACTTCTTGATGCTAACAACTCCGGAGACCAACCATTCTGTTCCTCCGAACTCTGTCAACATTGTTGCATGATTTTCTGGTGTTGAAGGCGGCTTTTGCGAGGCTGAGAGCAAGCTCTGTGCAGGTTAGCCGCTTCCCTGTGAAGAGGCAGGTTCTGTCACAGCTGTTGTTAATCCTGGAGTTGTATTAATTGACCTAACACTTCTGATCAGCTTCAGGGTGCCTGCAGAAGTCCTCAAGTTCAACAAGCGAGCAGGGTGTGTCCTGCTGACGAAGCTCCTGTGCCAGCTTTCCATGCAGCCACTGTTCTTCCGTTCTGTACCGATTCCTCCTGCATCTCAGGGAAATTATTATTTTAATATTTCTATTCCATTTCTTGGTTTCTCTGCCTGAGAGACACCAGTGGCTTAAGCTGAGCTTTCTTTCACTGTTTTCCACACCTAGTATTTCCTCTCAAATTGCATTTAATACCTACCTTTGTCTTCCATATTCAGTAGCACTGACGAGTTTTTGTGCGTATTATGTTGATTCTGTTTCTTATGTATTTATTACTTCTGCAATGATCTTGTTTTCTCCATTATTTTTGCTCTACCATCAATCCGCATCTCCTTATTCTACTGCCTTATTATCTTATCTTTGAATTCTCATTTTTATTGACCGTGTGCTCTTTTTAGGCTTTTTAAGAACACCTGTGAAGAATTCCCTTCTGTTCCTGGGGTTATATTTTCTTCTAAACTGAGTTCTTTGTCTTTTGACTACTGTGATTCTTTCTTTGCTTTTTCCTTTCTTTTTACTTTTTTTAAAATAAAATTTTTATTAACTTATTTATATGGGAAGGGGAGAGAGAGAGAGAGAGAGGGGCACAAAGAGAGGTCTTCTGTCCGCTGGTTCACTCCCCAAATGTTGGAACAGCTGGGGCTGAGCCAGGCTAACACCAGGAGTGTGGAACTCAGTCTGGGTCTCTCACGGACCCAAGGACTTGAGCCATCACCTGTTGCCTCCTCGGATGCACATTAGCACGAAGCTGGAATCAGAAGAGGAGGGAGGACTCAGACCCAGGCAGTCTGATGTGGGATGCAGGCGTTCCAAGTGGCATCTTCACTGCCGTGCCAAACACCCACCAGTCTTCCTACTTTTTAAAATCTCCGTGGTATGCTTGCATCACTTCCATGCCATTTCTTTTTTATCTTCTTCATGCCTAAGCAGCTCCATCCAGACCATCTGTTTGCTCTGAGTTGGCGATGAGGTTGAGGAAAGCTCTGTGGAACCTCTGCAAGTTTTTGTTAGATTGTGTAACTCTCTTCTCCCTCCAAGATTTGGTTAAATGACCTGTACTGGCCGTTACTCTAGCTTCTAGTCACTCTAGACCTGCAGCTGGATAAAGCACTGGGGTGGCAGATTAAATGTAGCTCCAATTCTTGGCCATTGCTGCTACTGGCAAAGTCCATTTCCTCTGCTCTTGAATCCGGGCTAATTGTATCATTTCAGTCAATAGATTCTGACCCAAGGGGCACTGTACAACATCCAAGGCTTGACCTCAAGGGGAGTGCGTCCTCTGCTCTTGCGTACGTGGGGAGTGCTCCTTTTTGGAAGCCAGCTGTTGTGTATGGAGTCTAAATGCCACGAGACTGCCATGCTGTGAAGCAGTGTAAGCTAGCCCAGGGTGGGGAAGGGAGGGGGGAGAAAGAGACAGAGACGAGAAATAGAGAAACACAACCAGACACATGAATGGGCCCTTCCTGGATCTTCCAGTTGGCCTCAGTCACTAGCTAAACACAAGTAACTAGGGCCAGCGCTGTGGCACCATGGGCTAAGACTCAGCATCAGTGTCAGCATCCCATATGGGCTGCTCCACTTCTGATCCAGCTCTCTGCTATGGCCTGGGAAAGCAGTGGAAGATGGCTCAAGTGCTTGGGCTCCTGCACCCGCGTGGGAGACCTGGATGAAGCACCTGGCTCCTGGCTTTGAATTGACTCAGCTTCAGCCATTGCAGCCAATGGGGGAGTAAACCAGCAGAAGGAAGACCTCTCTCTGTCTCTCTCCCTCTCTCTGTAATTCTACCTCTTAAATAAATAACTAAATCTTAAAAAAAAAAAAAAACAAATAAAAAGAGAGTTCTGGGAGCCAAAGGGTTCCCTCTGCACCATCCGTGGGTCCGAGAGGGGACAGGGATGCTTTGAAGCACCTGCCTTCCAGAAGGGTGGGGAACGGTTTTCCTGCCAAGGGCCATTTGGAGATTTGGAACATGATTTGTGGGCCATACAAAATTATCCACTTAAAAACTAGCCTGCCATAGATTTGCTGAAGTTTTGCATCTCACCTGTGGTTGCCTTGGCTGGGCCAGACCAAAGGATTTTGTGGGTCTTCTGTGGCCCGCGGGCTGGACGTTCCTCACCCGAGTGACACGGGGTCCTGAGACCCAGAGGGCACCTTCGGGTGTTGAGATGGGGGAAGAAGGCACATCTGGGCCAGAGGGCAGACACCTTCATGGTTAAGGGGTCAGGGGCAAGGACAGCCCTTCAACCGCTGTGAGCCAGAGCTCTGCTTTGGGAAAGATCATTTAGTGTCTACTGTTTCTATTTTCTGTCATTACATCCTGTTTCACTTCACCTGGGGACCTGGTCAAGTTTCTTCAGGAAGTGGTAGCCTGCCTGTGCTGACGTCAGGGTCCTGTTGGGTGGGGCCCGGTGGCAGCAGTGGGGACACAACCCCACAGAGGTGATGAAAATGTACAGAGAAATACAGTGCAGAATTGTTCTCCAATATCCAGTTCTGAACACCAGAGGCACAGGCTGGCCCTGGGGGAGCTGCGCACCTGCTACTCCCTTCGCTCCAGAGGTCTTGTGCATCTGCCATCAGAAGAGCGTTCCGTGCCAGGTGTGCCCAGCCTTCCTCCATCATCGCTGTGAGTCTGTGTGTGGCCACAGGGCTCCCGGACATGGCGGGGTGGCCTCCTCAAAGCGGCTGTGGCTCCTGGAGTGCTGGTTTATCTTGGCTTTCACCCTGTCTCAGAGCATGCACCCTCTCAGCCAGCAGCGCTTGGCCCTGACTCTCCTCTGGGGTGACGGCCACCGCTCAGCTCAGCTGCTGCCGCCCACACACTTGCCAAACGGTACCGACCTATGAACTTCTGTCCCTGGAGCCTCAGGAGCTTCCGAGCCTCCTCGGCCCCCTCTTGGTGCACTTGGCCTTCTCTGAGCCTTTGATTCCCGCGTTGACGGGAGAAGCGGTGAAGGGTGAAGGGGCTGCTTTGGCTCTGTCTTGAAGTCTGCTGGTGGGATGTGAAGTGTTTGCTCCCGACTCGTCAACTTTTTTTTTTTTTTTCCCAAATGTGAGGATTTCAGGTCTCTCGTCTGTATCTTGGGGTGTTCATCACAGTTCAAGGATAACAGGACAAGTCTCACCCAACATGGACAAAATTTTAAGACAGATCATCCCTAAACACTCCTCTACATTTGGTTTAAAAAACATCTTGAAGCTATTTTTACAGGATGTGGGAACTAGAAGCAGCAAACGAGCTTACTATATATATGGATTGTTCTACTGTCCTTGGACTTGGCCATGGAGGTGGCAGAATGGGCTGTAGGATGACATCATTCCTGTGGAGGCTCCCAGGAGCTGGCAGCTAGGGACCCAGGTCTTGGTGCTCTACACAGGGTGTGGAATAGGAGAACCCCAGGGTCCCTGAGGCCTGGGAGCTGATGAGCTCAGGCACAACCAGAGCCTGAACTCTGGGCACTTGACTTGACGCAGGACCTGAGTTCGTTGGCTGGCAGTTCTTCCTCTGTGCTTGTCTCAGAAGGCTAAAAAGAATCCAGTGCAGGAGAGCATTTTTGTGGATTTTTAATAAGAGTATTCAAGAACTTTTTGCATTTATTTGGCTGTGGGGAACACTCCCATCTACTGATCCACTCCACTGTCAGGAGCCAGGAGCCCAATCAGGGTCTCCCATGTGGGTGGCAGGGACCCGACCCCCTGAGCCGTTGCTGCTGCCTCCCAGGGTCTGCATTAGCAGAAAGCTGGAGTCAGGAGCTGGAGCTGGGAATCGAACCCGGGCACTCTGATGTGCTTGGCTGTTACGAGTAGTGTGTCACCCACTGCGCCGAATGTCCACACCTTACTGCTCGTCATTGTCTCTGGGGTGTGAAAGTGCTTTACAATTGACAAAGTACGTTGGCAGGAAATCCTCTCAGTATTCCTGCATGGCTGTCTATTAAGAGTGCACTGGTTGCCATGAACAGAAATCCCAGCCACAATGGCTCGGGCACAGAGGGGGATCTTTGCCGGTAACTGTTTGGCAGCTCGGGGATGTTAGGGCTGACCTCACTGTGACCTTTGACCTTCACCCCATGGTTGAAAGACGGCTGCTCCAGCTCCAGGGCTCCGTACTCATTTTCAGGTCAAGAATCAAAGGGAAACAGGGTGGGGGGTGCCTCCCAGAGCCTGGGTTGAGCTCTGCTCAGGTCTCATCAGCCAGAAGATCGTCACGTGGACACCTCTGGCTACAGAGAGGCTAAGCGAGTGAGTATTTTGCTTGAGATTGGGAACAGTGCTAGCTCAAGCAAAACTGGCCAAACAGCCAGTGGTGCCAGCCATAGGTGGCTCCAGGCTGCTCCTTCCCTCTTCCCTACATGGTAAAGAATGATGTTTGGTTTTGCTGTGTTCTCATTTCCTGTTCCCATGCCAATCTGCTTGGTTAATGACCTCTATCCCTTCCTTGATTACAAAGGAAGAAAATTCTTATTCTAGAACTTGGAGTTTTCTAATTCCAGAAAATAGCAAAATCATCAATAGCCTAATACTGAGGAATAATACCAGATATTCACATTTTCATGGTACTTCCTGAAATGTCTCACACGTGTGTGTCGTATTATCTTACGTACTTAGTATTGGACTGTGCTTTTTTACTCAATAATGGATTATGGTCACTTTTTATATTTTTTCTGATGGCCAAAGTGGCACATGTTTGTTATAAATATGTATGACTACATCTGTTGTACATCTTTATGAATGAATTTGTGAGAAGTCTATGAATACTTTCTAGACACGCCCCTCCAGAAGGAAGAAGCCCCGATGAACAGCCAGCAGCTTCAACAGAATTTATTCAGCTACTCCCTTATTATTTGGCATCATTTATTTCATTCATTACACACTTATGTCCAGATTTTTATTATTGAAGAGAAAATGTTGATGGCACATGGATTCTACTTACATTTCTGATTATTTACTCTGTGTAGATTCCTAGAAATGGAATTACTGGGATAAAGGATGTGAATGTGCTCAAAGCTCCTGGTTCCTGTTGCCAAACTACTTTTTGGAAGGACTGTGCTGTTTTGCCATAGTCAGCGTTTCATGGGACTAACTCACTCCCACCTCACCAGCATTTCTGAATCTCTTTCAGCCCTGTTGCAAGAAAACCACGTGACTTAGCAGAAATCACAGCATTGAGAAGTCCACTGTTTTTGACTAGCAGTCAGAAGTCCTGATTTTAGGTTCTGTCTCTACTGAAACGTGTGTGTGACCTTGCGTGAGTCACTTTGTTTCTCAGTTTTGTTAAAAAGAAAAAATAAAATACCGTGGGGGCAGGCATTTGGCCTCGCGATTAAGATGCTGGCATCCCATATCAGAGTGCCAGGTCTGATGCTCGGCTCAGACTCTTTTTTTTTTTTTTAACTTATTTGACAGAGTTAGTGAGAGAGAGACAGAGAAAGGTCTTCCTTCCGTTGGTTCACCCCCCAGATGGCCACTACGGCTGGTGTGCTGCGCTGATCCGAAGCAAGGAGCCAGGTGCTTCCTCCTGGTCGCTCACATGGGTGCAGGCACCCAATCACTTGGGCCATTCTCCACTGCCCTCCCAGGCCACAGCAGAGAGCTGGAGTGGAAGAGGAGCAACCAGGACTAGAACCCGGCGCCCATATGGGATGCCAGCGCCGCAGGTGGAGGATCAACCAAGTGACCCACGGCACCAGCCCCCAGCTCAGACTCTTGATTCCAGCTTTCTGCTAATGTGGACCCTGGGAAGCTGCAGGCAACAGCTCCAGCAGTTGGGTTCCCATCACCCATGTGGGAGGCCTGGACTGAGTTCCTGGCTCCTCCCTGCTGGTGCCCCAATTTGTTCAGATAGCACCTCCCCTCTGTGTAGCCTTTGAACCTCAGGGGATGTGGGGCCCCAGCCCCAGTGGGTGGGTGCTAATTAGTCCAGTGGTGGTCCTCAAACGTTTTGGTCTCAGGACCTTTTTAGCATCTTAAAAATGATTAAGAAACCCAAAAAACTTTTACTTATGTGGATTATATTTATCCGTGTTTATAATCTTAAAACTCAGAAACTTTTTAATTGCTTGCTAATTTGAAGATAACAATAAGCCCATTATTTGATAAATGTGTTAACATATTTTAATGAAAAGAACTACATCTTCTAAAACTAGAAAATTTAGTAAGCAGAGTGGCATTGTTTCACATTTTTGTTATGATAATTTTAAATTTGCATGTGAGAGAGAGAGAGAGCGCGCGCGCGTGTGCTGTTGTCTGCTGGTTCACTCTCTGAACGCCTGCATTGGCTCTGGCCAGGCACCAGGAATGCAACCCAGGTCTCCCCTTGTGAGTGGCAGGGCTCAATCCCTCAAGCCATCGCCGCTGCCTTGCAGGGTCTGCATGAGTAGAAAGTTAAGAGTCGGGAGTCAGAGGCGGGTGTTGAATCCAGACACCCTGATGCGGGACACGGGCCTCTTAGTGTCTTACCCGGCAGACCAAACACAGACTCCATTGTTTTACATTTCCACAAATTTCTGTACTGCCTGCGCTAACAGAAGACGGCTGGATTCTCAAATCTGCCTCTGCAGTCAGCACATTGTGCTGCCACCCATCGAATTCTCTGTAAAACTCCGTTGTGAGAACGTGAGGGAGAAAAGGGCAATGATGTTAAGAAAATTGCTTTGCAACAAGAGCGTCTTTAAAGAATCCCAGGGACTCCAGGGGTCTCTGTCCTCTCTTGGAAAGCTGCATGTTGGTCCCACCCCTTTTGCTAGGGGTGCACATATACCCCAAGTTCACCCAATGAGGCGTTAGGAGAGGATGCTGTGGAGCTTTGGGGGATGGGTGGGATTCTTGTTCCCCAAGACAAGCCCAAGAAAGATGTTGTCATCTCTATGCTGCAGCGACTTCTCTATCAGCCTGAGGATGAAGCCAGTATCTGCAGGAGGACAGAGCCAAGAGCCAGCAGGCCAAGCCCATGTCTCCTGGGTCACCTCCGGGATCCACCCTCACTGAGATAAATGGATGTACAGAAACTCCAGTACAGAACACAAGACAAAAATGAATTCTTTGCGAAATTATCCACTGCACTCTTCCTTTCCTCCTTTCTTTTAAAAAAAGATTCATTTAAGTTATTTGAAAGTCAGAGTGACATAAAAAGAGTGAGAGACAGAGAGAGGGGTCTTTCACCCACTGGTTCACTCCCCAAATGCCTGCAACAGCCAAAGGTAGGCCAAGCCATGGTCAGGCGCCGGGAGCTCCATCTGAGTCTCCCATGTGGGTGGCAGGGACCCAAGCATGTGGGCCATCATCTACTGCCTCCAAGGCACATCAGCAGGGAGCTGGAGCTGGATCAGAAGCACAGAGTAGCTGAGATCTGCACCCAAGCACTGCAATATGGGATGTGGGTGTCCCAAGCCATGGCTTAACCTGCTGTACCACAGTGCTGGGCCTGGGTTCTTTTAACTCCCCATTGCATCTGACCTCAGAGTGTTTAGCCCTATTCCCTGCCTCTTCAGCCGCTCCACTGGCAGGCTTCTCAGATTGGTGGAATCGGATGGGACTTGGAGATCTTGTCATACAATGCTTCAGCTTCTAGGTGAGGCCCCTGAGGCCCGGGGAGGGATGGTGACTTGTCTGACCCCAGCTCTCTGGGTCTTCACAGCGGATCAGGGTCACAGTGAGTGGAACCCCACTTTTGGCTGCTGGTCCAACAGCCCTTGATGGTAACTCGCCCATTAACACAACTGAATTTCTTGCCTAGCCTAAGAATATTGCCAACATTTGGCATTCTGCATCAACATTTACACAGGTGTTGCTCAATAACTGTACCACCTGTGTACAACTTGGTAGCACTTTTAGTTTGTTTTTGTTTATTCTGCAGCTGTTAGGAGTTTGAAGAGGGGGACTTAAATTCTAGTATTTTGAGATGTACAGTATCAACACACTATTTATTCTAATTATTCTTAGTTACTTTGGACACTCTGATCACATCCTATCCTTGCCTTTTTCTTGGGATTCACTTTTTTTAAAAAAATAAAGATATATTTATTTACTTGAGAGGCCTAGTTACAGACAGAGAGAGGGAGAGACTGAGAGAGAGGTCTTCCATCCGCTGGTTCACTCGCCAAATGTCTGCAATGGGTGGAGCTGGGCTGATCAGAAGCCAGCAGCCAGGAGCTTCCTCTGGGTCTCCCACGTGGGAGCAGGGACCCAAGCAGTTAGGCCATCTTCTACTGCTTTCTCAAGCCATAGCAGAGAACTGGATGGGAAGTGGAGTAGCTGGGACTCGAACTGGTGCCCATATGGGATGCGGGCATGGCAGGCAGATGCTTAACCTGCTCCACCACAGTGCTGGCCCCCCTCCTTTTTTTTTTTTTTTTTTTTCTTTTTCTTTTAAATATCTTTAAGTTGATGGTAGATCTGGGATGATCTCAAAGAATCATGGGATTTTAAATCTAGAAGGGACCTTCACTACTTGATATGACTGTTCTGTAGTATTGGCTAAGCGATCTTGCTCATAAACTGGCAAAGACTAAGTTTACCTAAAGTACTTATCAGACAAGTTTCATGCAGCAAAACCATTTCGTGAAGATGGCTAAGAGGATGTTAATCAGCATTGAGTTTTCTTCTGGAAGTGGCCCCCTGATTTCTCCCCATTCCTCCTGTCTTCCCGGTAAGATGGACAGACGGCTGTTGGAGGCAGGGGCAGGGGCAGGGGCAGATGCTAATTCTGCGGTCACTGTGGCCCTCTCCGTGGTGCTAACAGTGGGCTCGGCAGGCAGGAGGCGTGTGATGAATGTTTTTACCAGGCGAATGGACTGACGGGGTGGATGCAGCCCCACCAGGGAGAGTCCTCCGCCTTTATGGCACAGAGGGAACGCTGCATCAATAACATGCTCATTCCAGAAACAGCAGTAGGGACACCATTCCAGTAAATGGTCGGCGTGACCTGTTTCCGGCTCGCATCTGCCAAAGTTGGTCCAGGAAAGACAGGAACGGTGATCATTTCTCGGAAAATGCTCAGATACCATCGTCCCGGGAAACAGAGCCGCACAGAGGCACGGAGGCCTCCCCTTTCCTCCACTCCCACTATCTGCCTCTTTTCCCGCCCCTACTCGTCAGCAGTGTACCCGCGGGGGTTCCGATTCCAAGAACCTCTGGAACTGGGAAGGGCCTGAATCACTGGCACAGGAGGAAACAGGGACAACACCCGGAGGCCTGGCACGTTGCACTGTGGGAATCCACCAGCTGTCTGTCCTGTTTCCTTGCTGACAAGAGAGAGGTGGAGGTATGGGTCCCATGGAGAAGCAGAAACTTCAGAATCTCAGCACAAAACTGCAGGAGGCCCTTGAAGAAGTCTTGGAGCCAAACCTGATCCAAGGGGCGCATGAAGTGGGCGGTTGATTCAGCTTGGCAAAGTCTGAGCAGAAGAGCCATTTGGTTCATGCTTGGGTAACCTGGGCTGTTTGGTTTGGTTCTGATTGTTCAACGAGCTATGTTGTCTTCTGACAGTTTGACTCTCTCCAAGGGGCTTGTCATTCTGGCCATCTCAAGGAAGATAACTATGCATACAAAGCGTGTAACAATCGGGACCGATTGCTAAGAAAGCCTCATGTGTTGAACCCATCTATCATAGGGCATTCAAGGCCAGAACCTTGGGCTCTTGGTATAGAATGGGTTGTACCCTCCAAGATGGGAAACACTGAACTCTTTCACTTTTTTCATATTTATAACTTTGTGACTGCTGTCCATTCTTTCCTCCCATCTGCTTGCAGAGGGCTTGAAGAAATTAAGGGTAACTTGTAGCTTGAGGCTGCACCAAAATGAAACAGTGAAAGGGCAGGGGGGTCCCAGCTCAGGGGTCCCCTGAGTTCAAAGAGGAAGTGGAAGCTCATTACGATATAATTACAGGGAGTATTGGGGGCAGTGCCAACCACTGCCTCCCAGGCTCACACATGGGAACCAGATGTAGTTCTGAAAAGTGGGATTGTCCCCACACCCTAGTTAGAAGCGACCTCCAATGGTGTCTCCCCAGTTTTCTCAGTTGCAGAACAAGGGGGCTGTCTGGGATGATTTATTCTCTCTCCACCTGAGCAGTTGCACAGGACAGCAGAGTTCAGGCGGCACCCCAGATGACTGGTTCAGAGCCCAGAATTGCTTCTGGTATGACCTGGCACCTGTGTTTTGAAAAAGCCCCACATGTGATTCTACCGGGAAGCCAGACTTGCCTTGGGCACGTTACTGCTCGCTCTAATGAGTTGCTGAACGACAGCGCCTGCGTGGGAGCCGCTCTTTCAGTCTGCAAAGGACCTCTGAGGGGCCCTTGTGGAAATGTGCTTATTTCATAGTTGGTGCTGGACAAGGTTACTGTTTTGTAAAACACTGGTGGCTCTGATTTTACCTGGCCGTCCGGCGACATCAGTTCTTTTCCACTTCTTATGACCCTGGAAAGTGGGCAGGATGGCATCATTGGCTGCAGAGCGGTTTGACGATCTGGTGAATCAGGCAAAGAAGGGAGCTTCTGGAACGGTCCTGTAGCCCATCCAATCATTCCCCCCCCCCCCCCCCCCAGTGCCTACCGAATGGCTGTCTTTAACGTAAGGCGCAGGGCCAGGTCGACATCTGGAGTTTGCTCTGTGAGCCCTCTGGAGCTCCCATTAGGAAGCTGCTCCCAAAGCCAGAGCCAGTGCCTGTGCGGATGCTCTGCTCTCTGCGCAGCCAGCATCCCCCGCAACCACAGAGTGTTCCACCTTCCGCCCCCCCCCACGGGCGCGTCTGCCTCTGTCGTGTCAAACAGCAGCAGCTGGCTGTGCACCCAAGGCCTCACGTCACCCCCCAGCCACTCAAGGCTTGTGCTGCCCCCAGAAATCATCACTTGGAAAACTCTGATCCCTCCTGTGGTGGTGGCTGGGGTGTGGTCCTCTGGAGGGAGTCAGGGTCAGGTGAGGTCACGAGGGCAGAGCCCTCAGGACGGGATCAGTGCCTTTCTGGAAAGAGGAAGAGACACGGCTCTCTCGTGGGGATGCGTCCGGAAGCCGCCTCTGCCAAAACCTGACCACACTGGCATCCTGGTCTCGGACTTCCATCCTGCAGAAGTGGGAGCAACACGTCTCTGCTGTTTAAGCCACTTGGTCTGTGCTAGCTAGACTTGAGCTGACTGAATGACGATTACTTTTTATAGGCGAGAAAATCAAGGCTTAGAGAGGCCATTTGACTTGTCCAGAGTGACTTGGTTCAAAATGAGGGTTGGAGGGCCAGCCAGGACTCCCTGACTCCTAGGCCACATCCACATTATTCTCTCGCATCCCAGAAGGAGGGCTCGGCTGCTCTGTTCTGCCTCCCCTGCAAGCCTGCTTCTCTGGCAGGGCCAAGGTCAGGGTCAGGGCTCACATACACCGTGCGATCTCCTCCAGCCCAGTCTGAGGGTCCCTCCTGCACTGGTCCTACTCCGTGCTGGGCCTGTGTGATAACTGACTTTTCGTGTTTCCACACACATAGGGGTTTATGAGCCCCTTGAGGTTCTTTTTTTTAAAGCTTTATTTATTATTTGAAAGACAGTTAAGAGATGGAGAGAGAGAGAGAGAGAAGAGGAGAGCAGAGGAGAGGACAGGAGAGAGAGAGAGAGAGAGATCGTCTAGCTGCAGGTTCACTCTTCAGATGACTGCAACAGCTGGGGCTATGCCAAGCTGAAGCTTGGAGCCAGGAACTCCATCTGCGTCTCCCACATGGGTGACAAGGTCACAAGCATTTGAGACATCTGCTGCTGTCTTTCCAGATGCAACAGTGGGGAGCTAGATTGGAAGCAGAGCAGCCGGGCCTCAAACTGACGCTGATATGGGAGGCCGGTGACCCACTGTGCCACAACGTCTGCCCCTGGACTTGCTTTTCTACTCTGCTTCACCTGCTGCACTGTTCCAGGCTCAGAACTAGACCCGTGTTAAGACCCAGCACATGTTTTTACAATCGATTGAATAAATTAATAGATTGATAAATATTCTGGATTCCTGCTTCTGGAGAAAGACTCACCCTCACACCAAATACTCCCTCACCACTGATTAATCTGACATGTTTATTGAACATATGTTGTGTTCCCAGATAAACATTTCCTTTGCAAAAATTATTAAGTGGATGGGGCCAGCGCTGTGGTGCAACGGGTTAATGGCCTGGCCTGAAGTGCTGGCATTTCATATGGGCGCTGGTTCTAGTCCCGGCTACTCCTCTTCCAACCCAGTTCTCTGCTATGGCCTGGGAAAGCGGTAGAAGATGGTCCAAGTCTTTGGATCCCTGCACCCGCATGGGAGACCCAGAAGAAGCTCCTGGCTCCTGGCTTCAGATCAGCGCAGCTCCGGCCATTTTGGCCATCTGGGGAGTAAACCATCGGACAGAAGATCTCTCTCTCTCTCTCTCTCTCTGCCTCTCCCTGTGTAACTCTGACTTTCAAATAAATAAATAAATCTTTAAAAAAATTATTAAGTGGCCTCAAAAATGTACTTTCCCACTTGAGTCCCTGTCACTCACGTGGAAGACCAGAACAGATTTCCAGGCTCCTGGCTTCTGCCTGGACCAACCTGGTCCATTGTAGCCCTTTGGGGAGTGAACCAGCAGACGGAAGGTCTCTCTCTCTCTCTCTCTCTCTCTCTCTCTACTTTTCAAATAAACAAATCTTTTTAAAAATGTGCCTTTCTGCTTTGTGAAATAAAAGCAGCATTTAAGTGTACCCCTATCTTCTGAAACGTGTGGTTTCTTCATTAATGAGATCTTAGCAAATCTGAAAAGATAAGTGTAAACCCCAGGACCCAAGGATGTGAAGCAAATTGCCCAGAAAATTCCAGGGCTGGGGTGAGGGTTAAGGTTAGGGGAATTTGGGTCTCCTGTTAAACCTCAAGGCTTTTTCTGTCTGAACATGTAAGGCCTAAATGTTTCTACTCCGACTGGGCATGCACAGAGCAAGCCTTCGACGGCTGGCTTTGCTGGGTCTGGGGCCTCACTTATCTTGGTGGGTGTCTCCCCAGGCCCTGGACGGCAGAGAGCACCTTGGCCTGGCTCGGTTGCCCTCACCAAGAAGGATCAAGCAAAACGGTTCTTGGTAATGGGATTTCTTTATCTTTCCCACTCTGCTCTAGTTGTGGGCGTGTGCTACCGCTGCAGAGGGACAGACACAGATGGGGACTTTAGGAGGCCAAGGATCTAGCCCCTACCTTTGCAATTAGTGACATGTGCGATTTGGGCAAGTTACCTAAATCTTGTATTTCTCTGCAACATGGTGAAGCTCTGTAAGACTAAGGGGGAAGCTTCCTCCCAGCCCTAAGCGTTTCATTACGGTAGCAAGTTGTTGTCTTAATGCCTCTTGTGCCTATATTTCTCCTGAATGAGTTAGAGTGAAAAGCATCCTATAGTGAGGCATGGGTGGGAAGCCTCTTCGTGTGCTTACTGAGCACGCCTGGCTCTCGGGGAGGAGCGTGAAGGGGCCGACGGGAGCCAGGCCCTGCTGCAAGCCCTAGAGATCTCTGTACCAGCGTAGCTCGGTGCATAGCTCTGGAAGGAAGGCACCAATGACACATGCATCCCACTGAGAGGGAAACTGAGTCTCAGGGAGGCTAAGGCCATGCAGCAAGGGAGAGGTGAAGCCAGGATTTGGACCCAGGAGTCTGTCGGTAGGGGCAATGTCACCTCCCCCAATTCTCCGGCCCCTCTTGGGTGTAGGGAGTCTGTCTCACATTCCTTAGTGCCTTCCCTCAGCACAGGGCCAGAAAATGAATGAGATGGACTGACCTGGACGGACTGTGATGCTGATTGTGGGTGAACCCCGTCACTGCAGAGAACAGACAGCCCGACGCAGCTAAGAGCCTGCCCTAAAGACCCTAGGACACAGCAGGTACTTTGGGGGTGTGTGTGGCCTTGAGGGGAGAGGTAAGCTTGTTGGCCCCTGTAGGTTCTTTCCCAGCCCAAGGATCAGTATCCCGCCTGATTCCTAGAACTGTTTGTTGGCTGAAAGAGTAAATGCTTACGATAAACCACGGCACGGGATCAAAGGTGACAGGAACCGCGCGTTTGGCCTGATGTTTATCTTGTGGGCCAGCCAGCAGCAGGCAGCCACTTCCCCACTGCGTAGGGCTTTCCCCACCGGCTTCCTCTCCTGTTACTCACAACCAGTGTAATGGCGGCGGGGAGGAGGTCCGGTGGGGGCAGGGACCTCTGTCCCAAGTGCCACCGTGACAGAAGCCAGAGAGGCCTTCACACTCCTGAGATGAGAGCCCTCCAGGCCGTCTCTGTCTGGACCAGAAACCTTGGTGACCCGCTTACTCTCACCCAGAACCAGAGCTGAGTTAGTGACATACATCCTTCATTTCTGATGGCTGCACTCTCTCAACAAACAGAAAATGGATGCATCCATGCCACTGGTTTTGTCCCTTCTTTTCTAGATCATGCCATATCCTCCATGTGTATTCATGCATTCAGCTAATCTTCCCATGCATATCTCCCGGGGAGCACCTGCCACGTGTCCACCAGCGGGTGTGGGGCTGGGGGGTACAATGATAACTGTCACTCAACTTCTACCATCAAAAAGCAACCAGTGAGCAGGAGACACCGGGAGAGACGGTGCAGGGAGGAGAAGTGGGTGCAGAGACTTGAAGGGAGTCCAGGCTAGAGGCTTCCAGAAAAGAAGGTTTCTAAGGGGTGTGACTTGTGAATTGCAGTGAGTAGGAGAGAACATTCCAGAAGGAGCAGGATGTTGGGGGATGGTGAGTGCTTTGAGAGGCTGTGAATGGCGTATAGGAAAGGTAGTGGAAGTCTCCAAGGGTTCTCTTGGGAAGGGCTTGCAAAAAAGGGCTTGGAAGAGCGGTGAGATCTTAGTGTATAGAAGATGCAGGCCGGAGAAATCCCAGCTGAGCGGCCGCGGCGGGTGAATTGTGGAGGAACAGCGGAGAAGGCTCAGAGGCCACGGTCAGGAACAGCAGGGCAGCACGAGGCACTCGCCAGGGGTGCTGTGCACGTGCAGCCGAGATAAGGCGGTGGTGCGCCGCAGGGGACAGCCACAGCGCACAGTCCCCCTCCCTGGCTTTGCACCCAGCTCTTTCCTCTTTCTCACTCGTGGAGCATGGGTGAGTTCCTCTGTCCCTCAGCGGGGGAACGGCCACGGCATTGGAGCCGCCAGGAGAGTATGTGGGGCCACGGGGCCTGCTGGTGGAGTGGTGTGGTCGGGGTGTCTATCCAGACCCACGATGGCTCTTACTGTCACAGGCGGAGCAGAAGAGCTGTGGATGCCTGTCTCCGGCATGGGATGACAGAGTCGTTAGCAAGAAGAGAGTGATGCGAGAGGAGGAACAGGCTTGGATGGAGGAGGTGGAGCAGCGTGAGTTGTTGAGTTGGGTACAGGGTGCGAGGGCTGGCTGTTGACGTTGAGAAAGCCGTGAGCGGCACCTTCCTCCGTGCCGCTCACTCCATAGTCCTTCTCTGCCCCAAGACCTTTGCCTGTTGTTCTGCCCCCTTGTTCCACTAACTGTAGCTGTAAAACAAGTCGCATCTTCAGTCAGCACCCTCGCTTTCTCATTCCATCCCACAGGTGTGGGGGTGACTGCACTCGGCTGGTTGGTTCCCGCTCGGGGCCCCCATGTGGCTGTAGTCAGGCCATAGGTGACCCTGGAGACGTCGCAGAGGCTTCCTCCCTCGAGCTGGCGGTGGCCGAGGCTGGATGTCCACCTGACCTCAGCTGAGGCTGTTGGTCAGAGCACCGGCAGGTGGGCTCTCCGTGTGGCCTGGGGTCCCCCACAGCACGGCGGCTGGGTTCCAAGGACGAGATCCCAGGAGGGCCATGGGGAGGTTGGTCACTGTTTATGATGCAGCCCCAGAAGCCACACTGAGTCACTGCACGTAGAGGGCATCAGACACCACAGGAGGGGTTCCTGTTCGGCATGCGAGGTGGCAGCTCTTGCTGTAGCTGTTTTTGGAAACGTGGTCAGCCACCCCCTGCTTGAATGTTCACGTTCTCCCCATAACCAGCTACCCACGGCCCCTCCTCCTTTTTTATTTTTTTTTTTGAAGATTTATTTTATTTATTTGAAAGATAGAGTTACAGAGAGAGGTAGAGACAGAGAGAGAGAGACTTCCATCCCCTGGTTCACTCCCCAGATGGCCACAACAGCTGGAGTTGTGCCGATCTGAAGACAGGAGCTAGGAACTTCTGGGTCTCCCACATGGGTGCAGGGGTCCAAGCACTTGGGCCATCCTCTGCTGCTTTCCCAGGCCATAGCAGAGAACTACATGGGAAGAGGAGCAGCCGGGACTAGAACCAGCGCCCATATGGGATGCCGGCGCTTCAGGCCAGGGCTTTAACCTACTGTGCCAAAGTGCCGGCCCCAGCCCCTCCTCCTTGACCTTGGTGTGGGGGAGGTGAGGTCTCTCCACTCCCTCACCAGCCAGTGACTCCCCTAGCACAGTTCTTGCTACCTGTCAACTCACTGACCCTGAAAGGGGAAAAAAAAAAAAAAGCTGGGGGAAGGAAGGAAAGAGAAGGGAAGGGAACAGATGGGAAGGAAAGAGGAGCAATGGTTCAAACAGGCAGGCAGCTTAGGGTCTGGATTCCAGGCCTCACGCCCCAGCTGGGCAGGACAGAGCCCGAGCAGTTAGGTGTGCATATCTGGCCACAGAAGAAGAGCAGCTGACTGCGGAGGGTTCCTTGAGCCTCTGCTCACTGCCTGTTGTCCTTCCAGCTCCCTAGTACCCGGCAGGGGCCAGATTCTTGGCCGCTATCTGCTGATTTCCCAGGCATATTAGCAAGGAGCTGGATGGGATGTGGAACAGCCAGGACTTGAACTTGAATGGGATGCCCACGTGGCAAGCCACAACTCTGGCCTCTATCACTTTTTTTTTTTTTTAAGAATTCAATACAAGGTCTCAGAGGAGCTCCAGAGAGTCCCACCAGCTGGCATCTGGGTGGCTCTGGACCTGAAAATTATGGAAACACACATGGAGTTAAGGCTTCTCCTTGCCGGAGACCTCAGGAGCATCGTTCCAGCCAAGAAGAGGAGAGGTTCGTGTGACTCAGCTGAGGTCACACTGCAGAGAGAGGCTTGGGGAACCCAAATCTCCCAGCCTGCAATGCGGGGGTCACTCCTCTGCCATAGAGGTCCAGGTGCGCGTGGCCGTCCTGTTCCCTCGCCCCTCCGCCCCTGCTGCGAGGCGCTGATCTCTTAAAAGATCTTGGAGCTCATCTCAGAAAGATGCTCCAGAAATACAGCATCTCTCCCTCACCCGGCCTCAGGGCTGATGGGCAAATCGCCAGAGGCATCCACATGGGGGACCTCAATTTAGTCCAGACAACTCAGCTCGCTGACCGCGACAGCCCTGGGAGCTGTGCCCAGGAATAACCACCAGAATATTTTTTTAAATTCACCCTTTGGGCCTTATCCTGCCCCCATCACAACATGGAAGCAGCAGAGATTAATATAGGGTTTTGGGAGCCGAGCGTGCATCTGTATCTTCAAATATTAGGACGTCCTCCCCGGTCCATAGTTGAGGTACCCAGACTGTCCGACCCCACCGACAGAGCTGGTTGCTGCTCGGATCCTATGAGGCGGCTGCAAGGCCAGGGAGGCACGTGGGAAACCATTTCAGTGCCAGTGCTCCCCCTGCTGTGGTAACAGACCGCCAAGGCTCTCGGGAGCTTGAACCTCACATGCTCACAGATCACCAGGGCTTCGGAGTCTCTAGTGAGGTTAAGTTAACTAGTTAAGTGAACGTGGCAATTCTCTCCCCCGTCACTCCCATGACACTTTTAAAAGCAAATGTTTTATAACAGCATCTTGACTGTTTAAAATGAAAATCAAGGTTAATTGGTGGACACTTTTTAAAGTTCATGGAAAATGGAGTTCAAAGATAAATTATGTTGATGCAAAAAAATTGAGATCTGGGTATAGTTTTTTCATAATAGGCAGAGGAGCCTATTATGGACCCCTTGGATAACTTACATTACATGTACTATCTTTTAAACATCAATATAATGCCTAAACTGTAGGTAGAACAAGAAGAAAGCAGCCTAAGATACTGTGTTTCAGTATTTAAATGCTCAGACATGGATATATTAAAAGATAGTGGTAGGGTGGGTATTTGACCAAGTGGGTTAAGACAGTTGGGACAGTCACATCCATGTCAAGAGTGCCTGGGTTCAATTCCTGACTCTGGTTCCTGACGCCAGTTTCCTGGCCACTGACATGGGAGACCTGGATTGAGTTCCCAGCTCCTGGTTTTGACCCCAGCCTAGCCCTAGCCTTTGTGGGCATTTGGAGAGTGAATCTGAAGATGGGATCTCTCTCTTTCCCTCGCCCTTCCTCTCTCCCTGCCACCCATTTCTTGAATAAAGAAAAATAAAAGCATAGTCAGATGTTTGTACACGTATGACATGTATTTGGATTCGAGAACAGCAAGAAAATGTTCTATGGTGCAGGTGGGTGGCAGAGCAGTAAGTTGCTCTCTGGGACACTCGCATCTCCTGAGTGCCTGATTTGAGCCCTGGCTCTGCTTCTGATCCAGCACCCTGGGAGGGGTCCCTGCCACTCACGTGAGATACCTGGATTGAATAATTGTAGGCTCCTGGCTTCAGCCTGGTCTAGCCCTGGCTGTTGTGGGCATTTAGGGAGTGGACCAACATCCATACCTTTCTTTCTCTCTCTCTTCCTGCCTCTCAAGTTAAAAAAACGCAAATTAAGAAAAAGGAAATTGTATAAAAATTACATCCTTTCTGATCTTTGAAATAGGAGTTAAATAAATACAGCTGTCTAGCTCTACGTATGGGGAGAGCGAGGACCACTGTGAAGGAGAGGGCTCCCAAGGCAGCCGTGCTGACAACTCAGTGCCTTTAACACAGAGCGCATTTTCAAAATGCTGGACAGCTCTTGGAAGGAGTCAAGCAAAACAAGATTTACACCCTAGTTGGAAAACTCACTGCATATTGATCTAGAGAGAGAGACACTTGCCATTTTATGGAAAGTCCGGTTGATCCTAGATTCAGACTTATAAAGCAGTGTTTCACTTACCTGAGGTTTTCAAAACTGAGCAGAGTGAAGGAGAAGTCTGCATGCCAGGGGAAAGCACTGTGTGATGCACATGTCCCTTGTGTGTGGCTTCTGCCCGCGAGTGCCAGCAGCATCCCCAGTTTATTCTGCCAGCCCCACATCCACTGACAGCCGCTGGTGTAACAGTTGTGACAGTGCCTGGCACTTTCAGAAACATGTCCTCCTTCCTTCCCTTCCATCTTTCCACATGATTCTAAAAGGTGGGGGCAAGGCAAAGGAATAGAATAGAGTACCTCTGTCTGCCTTGTTGTGTGGACAAGCTAAGGGAAAATCAGATGAGCCATCTGGGAGGGGACCCCAGGGATGCACTGGGAATCCATTACCCAGGAACCCAGCATCATTCTTAACTTCTGCAGCAATCGACACTTCACAAAACTCTCCCCAGCATAGCCCCTCATTGGAATCCACCCACTGACTCTGCAGGACGAGCAGGGCAGGAGAGAAATCTGCCCTTAAGAGATGAAGAAACTGGGGGACCGCGTCGTGTTGCAGCAGGTTGAGCCGATGCTTGCCCCGCTAGCACCCTGTAACCGAATGCCGGTTCCGGTCTTGGTTGCTCTACTTCAGATCCAGCTTCCTGTTTCCTGCACCTGGGAAGGCAGCAGAAGATGGTCCAAGTTCCTGGGCCCCTGCATTTTCTGGCTCCTGGCTTCAGCTTGGCCCAGCCCTGGCTGTTGCAGCCATTTAGGGAATGAAGCAGTGGATGGAAGATCTGTCTCTCCCCCATGCCCTTGATGCTCTGCCTTTCAAATAAATACATCCAAAACAAACAAACAATCAAACAGTGGAAGATGAAGAAATCGAGCCCCGGAGCCTGCATGATTCACTTATCCACGGACATTTTCTAGCCCCATGATTGTTTTCTTGCCAGCCCGCCCGTCATGGGCACTGACGTCCCTGTGTGTGGTGACTGGTGGACATGAATGGAAGCTCCCACGGGCAGGGACCTGCTGTTGCTCGAGTTCACTGCCCTTCACAGCACTAACATCATTACTGAAAACCAGTATGATTAAAATGAATATTTACTTAATACGCGGCTTAGCCACTCCCTTCCTTCCCATCCTCCTCTCAGGATTCTCATCTTAATATAGGACCTGACCACACCACTTTTTTTTTTTTTTGCAAAAATTGGCAGTGGTTTACCATGGTCTGCAAGGAAATTTTGAACCCCTCAGCTTGGCATTCGAGACCTGTTTCCAACTTGTGTCCCCCTCCCAGCCCTCCGTGCCAGCCGTCCTCTGACACCTGCCCCGTTTGCCATTAGCATCGAGCAGACACTAGCGCTCGTTATGGGCCAAGACCCATGCAGAGCACTGGGTGTGTGTCATTCCACTTCATCTTCACAAGGACTCTGTGAGATACTACGATTATGCTGGTTTGATGGAAGAGGAGGCTGGGGCTTCACTAACTTAAGATCATGCAGATCTCAATAGAACGCCCCAGATTTGGACCCCTATCCATCTGCATCCACATCCACACTGTAACCCCTACTCTCAGCTCAGTTTGTGCTTTTAAAAGAAAATTTATTTATTTGAAAAGCAGAGCACCAGAGAGGAAGAGAGAGAGAGAGAGAGAGAGAGAGAGAGAGAGAGAGAGAGTTCCATCTACTGGTTCTTTTCCCAAATGGCCACAAACAGCGAGGTGTGGTTGGACCAGGCCAAAGCCAGAAGCCAGGAACTCCATCCTCATCTCCCACATGGGTGGCAGAGGCCCAAATATTTGTGCTGTCTTCCATTGCCTTCCTAAACTCGTTAGCAGGAAGCTAAACTAAACCAAACACTAGGGCTTGAAGTGGTCCTCCCACGTGGGATGCTGGCATCGCAGGAGTGGCTTAACCTGCTGCACCTTGACCTCGGCCCTTCAGCTTGTGCTCTGATGCTCGGCCAGTGCTCAGGCCTTCTCCCAGCCTGGGATAGCCCTACTTCCCCCCGTACTTTCATCCTTGCAGTCCCAGCTCTACTGGCCCGTCCTCCCTGCGTCTTTGCACCCTCTCCATTCTGACCACTCACATTTTCCTCTGCAGTTCCACATGCATTTCTAATTGAATGCAGGTATTCTAATTACCTGAACAGGGCTGGCGCTGTGGCTCAATAGGCTAACCCTCCACCTGCGGTGCCGGCACACCGGGTTCTAGTCCCAGTCAGGGCACCGGATTCTGTCCTGGTTGCCCCTCTTCCAGGCCAGCTCTCTGTTGTGGCCCAGGAGTGCAGTGGAGGATGGCCCAAGTCCTTGGGCCCTGCACCAGCATGGGAGACCAGGAGAAGCACCTGGCTCGTGACTTCGGATCAGCATGATGTGCTGGCTGCAGCGCACTGGCCATGGTGGCCATTGGAGGGTGAACCAATGGCAAAAGGAAGACCTTTCTCTCTGTCTCTCTCTCTCACTGTCCACTCTGCCTGTCAAAAAAAAAAAAAAAAAAAAAAAAAACTAATTACCTGAACAGGCGCTGTCCTCCACACAGGTCTGTGAGCTCTTTCCAGGCAAGGATCTTGACTCATTCTTTCATAAAATCAGCATTCAAATTCCAACTCACAGTTGGGATTGAGTGCCTCTGTTTTGAACATCTAGGGATGACAACCAAGGATGAAGACGTCGTTAAGGAAATAACCACAAGGGGGCAGTACCAACGGGTCCGGAGCAGAACGGCCCTTCCTCTTCCATCTGGGAGCAGGTGTCTGGATTAACAGACCTGGGCTGCTGAAACAACGACCCTCAGGGGCAGAGGAACCAAAGCAGAAAATGATGGAAATGTGCTTGGTCAGAGAAGGCAGCAGCATTGTGCAGCATGGGGGGAGGACTGGAAGGCAGAGCAGGATGCTATTTCCAAGACTTTGAAAACTTTTGAAAATTAAAATAAAAAATATTTGGAAAACACAACGAATATAACTTTTTTGTAAGGTTTATTTATTTTTTACTTGAGAGTCAGAGTTACACAGAGAGAGGAGAGGCAGAGAGAGAGAGAGAGGGAGAGAGAGAGGTCTTCCATCTGCTGGTTCACTCCCCAATTGGCCGCAATGGCCAGCACTGCGCCTATCCGAAGCCAGGAGCCAGGAGCTTCTTCCAGGTCTCCCACGTGGGTGCAAGGGCCCAAGGACCATCTTGTACTGCTTTCCCAGGCCATAGCAGAGAGCTGGATCGGAAGAGGAGCAGCCGGGACTAGAACCGGCACCCATATGGGATGTCGGTCAGGCCAGGGCGTTGACCCGCTGCACCACAGCGCCGGCCCCACGAATATAGCTTTTTCTGCAGAATATGCTTTGTTCTTGCTTTACAAACATCACATCTTGAGTTTTGTAAGCATAATTTGATTAGCAAACCAGGAAACAGCACATTCTGTGTTATTACAGAAGACATGCATTTAGATCTATAAAGAGGGCTAAAATAATGCTACCACCTGGTATTCTCCCCACATTTTGTCATTTCTCTCTCCATTCTCCTCCTAATTGTCACCCATAAATTTCAAGTTATGAGCTATTTAGTCTTCATGTTTTGTTACTGTTGCTTTGCTGCATGGTCTCCAGTTAAAAATGCATAGGAAGGCACAGAACTTTTGAGATATGTTGTTTTCCTAGCGATGCTGGAGATTGGGGGGGCCCATAGCTGATCCTGGAGGAACAAGAAGCCACAGAGCAGTGGCAGGTGCTCTGGGACCCTGCTCAGGAATCCGTGAGATTCTGGGGTGGGTTTCTGGCCCATAAGTTAAGGCATCAGCTGAGATGCCCACATCCTACACCAGAGTGCCTGGGTCTAAGTCCCAGCTCTGCTCTTGACTCCAGCTCCCTGCAATGTGCATTCTGGGATGCAGCGGGTAATGGCTCAAGTATTTGGGCCCCTGCCACCCAGTTGAGAGGCCTGGATTGAGTTCCTGGCTCCTGGCTTTTGGCTGACCAAGCCCTGACTGTGGTGTGTACTCGGCGACTTGCACCTAAGCACTCTGGTATGGGATGTGGGCATCCCAAGTGAGTTGTTAACTGCTGTGCTCAGTGCCTGCTCTGGACTGCTGGTTCTTTAAGAGGCTGAGAACGGAGCAGGCAAAAGTGATGACAGCAGATCCCCCATACTGTGGGGACCCATGGATAGGCTTGCCATGGGACCCCCCCCCCCCCATGCTGGGCTTGGCTTATAGCAGTAATGTGGATGTAGCAGCTGATTGAACTTTCCATCTAGCTGAGGATCGTGGAAAACAAGATGGCGCTGATGCCCTGCCTGCTGCGTGACTCCACAGCTGAGCATGATCAAGTGGCGGATTGGAGAACTCTGTGCATGGACTGTGATTGATTGACTGTGATTGGTTGAATTCTGGATATAAGCGGAGAGCGAGAGAGAGAAGGGGGCTCGCCAGCTTTCCCCCTTAAGGAACGTGCGTGCCATCTCTCCCCCTTCTCCCGGTTCCCCACTCTTTCCCACTCCTTCTAAGTAAAAGTCTTTTTTTTTTTTTTTTTTTTGTGGCAGGCAGAGTGGACAGTGAGAGAGAGAGAGAGACAGAGAGAAAGGTCTTCCTTTTGCCGTTGGTTCACCCTCCAATGGCCGCCGCGGTCGGCGTGCTGCGGCCAGCGCACCGCGCTCCTCCGATGGCAGGAGCCAGGAGCCAGGTGCTTTTCCTGGTCTCCCCATGGGGTGCAGGGCCCAAGCACCTGGGCCATCCTCCACTGCACTCGCGGGCCACAGCAGAGGGCTGGCCTGGAAGAGGGGCAACCGGGACAGAATCCGGTGCCCCGACCGGGACTAGAACCCGGTGTGCCGGCGCCGCAAGGCGGAGGATTAGCCTGTTGAGCCACGGCGCCGGCCAGTAAAAGTCTTTTGAAGACCGATTAACTGCGAGCAGCGTCGTGCCTTCTGCGGCCGAAGGAGTCGACAAGTGGTGCTGTGACTCGGATCCACAAGTGGTGCCGTGACTCGGATCCACACCATACCAGCCAACGTGAGCCCTTCCTGGAATGCTGTTAGAACAGCGCCATGTGTGAGCAAGGCTTCCCCAGGTGGCAGTGGGCGCTGGTGCAGACTGAGTGTCCGTGTCCCCCCAACAGGACACGCTCTCGTTCTTCGTGCACAAAAGCAAGGCCATATAAGGACACAGCGAGAAGTCAGGGAGAGAGGCTTTGCCCGAAGCCCACCCTGCCAGGCATTGACCATGGGCTTCCTGCCTCCCAGGCTGCGAGAAAGCGAAAGTCTGTTGTGGAAGTCACTCAGTCTGCAGCAGCTTTTTTTTTTTTTTTTTAATATTTATTTATTTGAAGTCAGAGTTGCAAAGAGAGATGGACAGGGAGAAAGAGAGAGATCTCCATCTGCTGGTTCACCCCCCCCCCCCTCCAGGTGGCTGCAACAGCCAGTGCTGAGCCATGCTGAAGCCAAGAGCCAGGAGCCTCATTTGGGTCTCCCCTGTGGGTGGCAGAGGCCCAAGCCCTTGGGTCATCTTCTCCTACTTTCCCAGGCACATTAGCAGGGAGCTGGATTGGAAGTAGAACAGCTGGAACTCTAACTGGCACCCATATAGGATGCTGGAGTTGCAGGTGGCAGCTTTACCGGCTACAACACAACACTGGCCCCAGGCTGCGGATTCTTCTTATGGCTTTGTGAGCTGTCTGAATCAGGCACTCAATGCACTTCTATGGAAGCAAGGACAGCTCTCTATGGCCCCAGACTTGCTAGGTCTGTGTGGATGGAGAGTTTCCCACCAACACCAGACAGGAAGACTCTTGTGTTCCTTGCAAAAACAATGTAATGGGGGCTGGTGCTGTGGCGCAGTGGATTAAAGCCCTGGCCTGAACCACCGGCATCTCATATGGGCACCAGTTCTAGTCCTGGCTGCTCCTCTTCCGATCCAGCTCTGCTATGGCCTGGGAAAGCAGTAGAAGATGGCCCAAGTGCTTGGGCCCCTGCACCCACGTGGGAGATCCAGACGACGCTCCTGGCTTCAGATTGGCGCAGCTCCAGCTGTTGTGGCCACCTGGGAGAGTGAACCAGCGGATGGAAGACCTCTCTGTCTCTACCTCTCTCTGTAACTCTGTCTTTCAAGTAAATAAAATTAAAAAAAGAGTAAATGTGCATGAAGGACCTTAAGGAAGCAATGAAAATGTCCTAACTCTGATTTATAGTTATGACTTCACTTACAACTAATTCAGCTGTCTCTGCACTGGATCCTCTTATCCACCCAGATGAGTTCCAAACTCTGTTCTGTGCTCCACAGAGCACTCGAACTTTCTCCCTCACCCCACTCTTCACCTTTTACTCTCATCATTTATTCGGCACCCATCTTTCTTGCCAATCTATAGGCTTGTATGTAATGCGTCACAGGGATATTCTTAGGCCCCAATGTGGCACCTGACATAAGGTAGGAGCTTAGAACTACGAATTGCATGCATGAAAGCTGGGACGAGGTGGAGGCCAAAGGAGCAGGCAGCCCTTTCAGGAGCACGTAGATTCATTCAGAACCCAGTGTTGTTTGACTGAAGGAGCGAGATGATCTCCCCAGGAAGGGCATGAGGAGGGGCATGGTGGGGGCGGGGAGGCTGGAGCAGGAGCATGGTGGAGGAAGGGTGAAAGAAGGGGGGAAGCTCAGGAGACTGCGATCCCGGGAAGGAACTCAGCTCTGGGCCATCTTCATCCAATCTCTGAAAGAGCTCCTATAATTTGTGGAGTCTCCCCAAGCTCGAATGTTCTGGACTCACGGCCATCCTCCTGGACAGCGCTTTTCAACATCAGAACTGCCTGGGGCGCGAGTTGGAAGTGTGAATCCTGGGACCCACTCCATCCTCCAGGGCCCGAGTCTCGGGCAGTGAGTAATTATTTTTAAACGAAAATTTGTGGGAGGATGGGGACTGGGTCCACCTTGTGCACTCAGGTATCCCCCAAACCTAGTCCATTGCAGGGGTGAGGTGCTCCATAGGTCTTTCTGGATGGATGGGCGGATGAATGAGTGGATTCTGTAGGCACAAGAATATGTTTATTTGACTTTGACTAAGGCAGAGAGAAGAGCTGCTGCCTCCCCAGGGCCTAGGGTTACTTCTCATCTCCTGGGCCAAATCCCCCATTGATAAGATGGGGTGGTTGGGCTAGGGGAGCCTCCGTAAGTGGCAGCACCATGGGTCTCTGCTGTCTTCTCTTGCCTCGCCTGCTTTGGGAGGGAGGGAGAGAATCAAGGTGAATGTCAACCACAGTCCAGAGCTTTGTTGTCAGTTTTAATAGGAGAGGAAGAGGCAAACAGTTTAGAGAAATGTATAAAAAGACCTTGTCTTTTGGGGTTGGAACATGATATGGTTTGTGCATAGCACATACATATTAAAAAAATAGAAGCATCACATTTCACAAGCACACGATTGAACATTTCTGGGTTTCCTGTCCGCTGCTCCCAAACTGGAGGACAGCTCTGCACCGGGACCCAGCCTGAGGTTCCTAATGATGTACAGAGAGAGAAGACCGCATCAGGACACGGCTGCCTGACGCTGGAATTTCAGTAGTTCGATGAGGTATACAAACGCGGTTCTGTATTGGCTATCTGCAGGAGGGACTGGATTCGGGATCTGCTGAGGGCACTGTCACGTCCTCGGGCTGTCTAGGAGGCCACCACCGAGTGAGTGCTTCTACCTGTTCTTCTGACCTCGTCCCAAGCATTCCTATCTTTGGAGTTTTTCTGGGAGCTCTCAGCTTGGGTGGTTGGCTCCTGGAAGGGGAAGAAGGTGGAGGAGCAATCTTGGAGATGCACTTTACAGGCAGAAGAGTGTCAAGTGGCACTCCCTGGT
The DNA here is from genome assembly GCA_949820135.1 of Sylvilagus floridanus. Taxonomy (NCBI): domain Eukaryota; kingdom Metazoa; phylum Chordata; class Mammalia; order Lagomorpha; family Leporidae; genus Sylvilagus; species Sylvilagus floridanus. The sequence goes on from OX463230.1 coordinate 30,494,748, forward strand.
GACCCCTGACCCGCATCTTTGGGGAAATGCATAGGGATGAGAAAAGTTCTCTAGCTGTGTCCACAGGCAAAAGGTAAAAAGGGCACAGAGGGTAGAAAAGACATCTGGTTATCTTGGAAGCCAGCGGTCGCATCCGGGAGGTATGTTTGCACGGGTGACTGTGGGTCAACACAAGCAAAGGCAAACGATGTCAGACACAAGACTGGACTCTGGGGGTCTTCCAGGTCTTTCTTCCATCAAGACTTGCAGAGAGTGAGAACTTAAAGGATTTGGGGTCTCAGGACAAGAAAGGGGTTCAGAGCCCACAAAGGAAGGAAGAATCCCAAACTCTCCAGGGTAGGACAGAGATGGGAAGAGAATTTCAGGAGAAACCTCAAAAGGTTAGAGAGGTTTGTACCCTGACTCAGAGGACCAGAGCAAATGTCCTCTTTCTAAAGGCAGAGAATGGCCCTGACCAAGGGCTTGGACATGTGGGTTAGGGAGGGTGTGTCAGAGGTGTGAGGAGACGTGCTGGCAGAGGGGAAGGCTGGCGAGGATGATAATGAAATATTAATTATGAAATTATATGCTGATTTCCAAGAGGGGCTCACAGATGTATGGGAAGTGAGAAGGAAGGAGGGGTGGGAGGCACGAACAAGGCATTTGGAATTCTCTCGTTTCCCCTGAGGTCCGTTCATTGACCTGAAGGTGGTGGAGACTTTGTAAGGAGCCTGGGCTCCCCTTCGTTTCTGAGCTAAGCTTTTCCAGTTGAGAAGTCTCACTTGCTCTTGGGAGAAGGATGAAGGCAGCCTGCTGGCTTTTGGAACCCCAAGTTCACATGGAGCTACCAGAAAAGATCCAGGATAGAATAGAGGCCAACGAGCTACAGAACTCTACAAACCAGGGTCGTTGCCCAGGAGTTGGGGGAGGGAGGACCCAGGTCATTCCTAGCACATCCTCAGTGGGAGGGAGGGGCTCCCTCTTCTTCCCTTGTCCATGGCAACGTGTTCTGTAACCGCTGTCAGTGGGACTGACAGCTGAGTGCAGGCCTTGGTGGACCTGTGGCCAAGGAGGAAACAGCTTCTCGTGCCTGTGCACAGTAGCAGGAGAGAAGGGTCTGATGTGCTGTCACACTGATCTTACTCTGTTCTGGTTCCTAAGCCCACCTCTCTGGATGGGCATTGACTTTGCTCAAGCATGAGATGCTGTCAGGCCAACGAGAAATCCCTTGAGATGATTCCCTTGCATGGGAAGGGTTCTAAGGAGTCAGTCATACATCGGCTGCATCCAGGGGTGATTTTCTAAACCCTTAACGACTGGCACAGCTTGGGTCCTGATATCAGTTATTGCCGATGCCTGCTTCTCCTAACCCATGCCAGTCGGAGATAATCACAACACAGTGGCTGAGCATCAAGCCTGCTTGAGCTTGGACATTTCATAGCTTCTCCTTCTCACCCTTGGCATGAAAAGTGGGAGTGGGCATTTGGGGAAACTCCTGTTTGGGACTGGAGTTTTCTGAGCCCCTAGAGAGATGTACAGAAGGTCTAGCTGTCCAAGGCTTTGTGGACTCTCTTTAGAAGGTCACTTCCTTTCACATCAAGTTAGCTCAGAGATCGAGGAAGAAAGCAACTAGTGCTTTAGGAACCTAAAACTTTTTTTTTTCCCTGACCAGATTGCAGTCCAATTGCCCAAATCAATATGTGCCTCAGATTGCAAGTGCCTTTGATTCCGATGTAGTCCATTAAAGAGACCAAGCGCACTGGGCAAGATCCTGAAAAACAATCCACTTTGTCCCCTGCACTTCCATATTCCAAGCAGTCAAGGGGGGCGGGGACCAACATTGTGCCCCTTGCGCGTGATCCAAGGCCCCGGCTCCTGCTCATCTCCATCCAAGGCTTGGCCACGTCCACACCTGATCCAGAGCTCCTGCCATCTGCTCGGTCTCTGCTCACCTTGGTTTGGCCTATGTGTCCTCCTCACCCAGCACACGCCCTCTTTGACACCAGCAGGGTGGAGGAGGTGGCCAACATGGTGTCCCTCTCTTGGATCGCCAAGCTCCATCTTCAGCTTGGAACCCCTCAGCCCGGATCTATCTATAGATGGGTGCATCTGCAAATAGACAGGTTGAAGATGAAGGCATTCGCAACAGATGAGGGATTGTCTTGCAGGCCGGGGCCCCTGAGAGTGGCACAGGGTGTCAGGTCATTTTGTAACTCGATGGTTGACATATGCCAAAGATATTTGCACTCTGCTACGGATCTCTCTGGTTTCAGATTTAGGAACATTCCAGTGGTTCAGGAATCTGAAGGCTCCAGCAGACAACATTTATAGCCACTTGGGGAACCTCTGCTTTAAATACTAGCAAAGGACAGACGGCAAGAAGGCATTGTGCAGCGGGGAGCTGCTTCGGCTTGGCGGCTTGATTTCATGGGATTATCACTCCTCTCCTACTGTAGGGAGGAAGAGGGGGAAACGCAGGAGGTCACAGTGCCCATTCGACTGCATCCAGGCCGCAGTGTGTGTGCGACATGAGGACGAAAGGAAGTGAGAGTATCAGATGAGAACTTGGGTGAGTTTCCTGGACACAGTTGGAGAGGAATTATCATCCGTAGTCCAAGGCCTCTCTACTTCCTCCATGCCCTGCTTTGCACCCCCACCCCTCCGCCCCTCGCCAAAGAGGTTGCCATTATTAGGATCCTTGTCATCTGAGGTTAAAATAAGACCCAGTTCAAAGTGAGGAAAAGTTGTGGGCAGGCAGCCTGGCCCCTGAGTTCTCAGAGCCACACGTAGCGCTGAGTACTCCAGGTAGAGTGGCTCTCAGAACATCCAGTCCCTTCCTCAGCTAAACCACCCCTCTCCTGCAAGAAGGGGACCCCCTCCCCGAACCCTGGCTTCCCTGACAAGGCATCAGAGGGTCCCCAGATCCCTCCCAGGCAAGAAGTGTGCGGGTGCCTGGTCACTCTCTTTCTGGTTTGCAATGAGATCTGTTACCCTCCACCCCTGCCCTTTGGGCACTTAGGGGACAGCTGCTACCCGACACCCCTGCTCAGTCGGTGGCCTCCGAGTGGAAAGGTAATGGGAAAGAGGCAGAAGGGGAGCGCACATCCATGCCACTGGTTTGACAAGTGACATTCTTGCAAGCCAGTTCCTGCAGCAGTGTTGCCGGGAGGAAGAAACCCGATGCTTTGAGATGCCTGAGCTCTGAGGATATCTGTGTCAAGACGTATGGATCTGCATGGACACATACATACTCCCACCCTGGCCTCTGTGCACACCGTCACGCGCTACAAGGGTCATGTCCACCGGTGAGGGCAGGATACAGGATCCGCTGCCCTTCTAAGATGTTGGCTGCAGCCCCTCCCTTGGGTGTGTGACATACCATGGGGTCCTTAGTCAGGGGGCACCAGAACCATCTCCCCGAGCTCAAGATAAAGCCGGACTCGGAAGCCATAGAGGGGCAAGGGGGATCGTTCACTTGTGCAAATTCCAACAGGAAACGATGCAGCTTTCACCCCGCGAGCCTTCTTTCCTGGGTCCTCATATCCTGGGAAGGAAGTGAGTGACGGTCATGATCGGGGACACCTTGCTGCCCCGCTTCACCCGTCCGTACTTGCTCAGCGCAATGTAGGTCCCGCGGTACAAGTCGGACTCATAGGCGTTGTAGTTGTTGGGCAGGAGGGTTTCTCTGAACTTGCATTCCTCTTGGAAGCTGGGCTGCAAAAGAGACAGACAAAGAGCAGAGGCCCAGTTAGGAACGAGATGGGCTGCAAACGCCAGCCGAGAGGAGTGAGGAGGGCCAAGCATCCCTTCCCTCCTCTTTGCAGGACAACCGTTGAGAGATCCAAGCCGTCCTGGGTGGAGAGAATCAGCAAAGGCGGGAGCAAGAGGAGACTTCAGGACTCTTGTGGCTCCACCTTAGGGAGAAGGAACCAAGGGCTGGGAATGTAAGTGGATGGTTTGTGTCACATAGGGTGGGTGGAGCTGAAGCCGCCTCTGCTCCTCAGATCTCCTGACTCAAAGCTCAGGGTCCATCCACGAAGCCCCATTCGGAGAAAAGTCCCAAGCAAGAATACAGTGAGCTGGTTTCTCAAGTCCACTGTGAGAGGGAGCCCAGTGGAGTAGGACTGAGACCCGGGGTTCCTGTCATTGACTTCTCCACTTCCTAATTGTGTGACCTTGGGGAGGTCCCGCCCCTCTCAGCCCGTTTCCGTTTCTGCAAACCGTGTCTTGCAGGAAGAGAGCTTCCTCCCTCTCTAGGGACAAGCAGGGACAGAGAGGCGAGGAGCTGCAATTTTTCTCAGGGAAAAAGAACCTGGTTCCTGATGTCACCAGTGGCGCCACGGAGTCCTGGAGACAATGAGGAGTTGCCCACTTCCGTGCTAATTGGATGGAGAAGTGTGTGGAGGCCACTTGTTCTAATGCATCTTGGACTTTCTGCCCCACACCAGTGCATTCATTGTCAATGCATCACCCAAGTCCTGCTTTCTTCCTAGAAAAGTGGGCCCTTTCCTCCCTGGCCTGCTGAGACCCTGCCCTGCCCGAGTCTGCAGGGATTTCTGGGCAGCTGAGGTGGCAGTCAGGAGATCTGGGATCTAGTCTTCAAAAGAAATAGTTGGGGCCGGTGCTGTGGTGTAGTAGATTAAGCCTCCCTGCCTACGGTGCCGGCATCCCGTCTGGACACCAGTTTGAGTCCAGCTGCTCTACTTCTGATCAGCTCCCTCCTGATGGCCTGGGATAGCAGTAGGAGATGGCCAAGGTCCTTGGGCCCCTGCACCCACGTGAGAGACCTGGAAGAAGCTCCTGGCTTCTGGCTTCAGATTGACACAGCTCCAGCCGTTGCAGCCAATTGGGAGTGAACCAGCAGATGGAAGACACCCCCCCACACCCCCGTGTGTGTGTGTGTCTGTATCTCTACCTTTCAAATAAATAATTATTTTTTAAGAAAAGAAAGAACTGAATCAGACAGAGAGAGGTGGGGCATAGTTTCCAACTGTTTGCTGCTACCGGAAGCTCTAAGAAAATCCCACTCAAGGAGGCGTCCTGCTGCTGCCCGTCCTGCTGCCCGAGGAATCCTCCCCAGGTGTGGCAGCCTCCCAGGCAGCAGGGTAGACGACAGCTTTCTGGACAGAATGGGAACGAACCTTGTGAGCAGAGCTCGCTGATCCCTCTGCACACCATCTCTCCCCAGACTCCAGGATCCCCAAGGCAAGGGTTGTGTCTTGGTGTGCAAGTGAGGCTGAACCCGTGATGACTCAAGGAAGACAACACTGAAGCAAAGGACACGCTCACACTGGGGTCTCTCCTGGTGCAGCATGCGAGTGGCCTGGAGGGCGCTGGAACCCCACCCCCTCCCCCCAGCAGAACACGCTGTCTCCTTTCCCATCCACAGGCTCCACCCTTATTATACACAGCGCCTTCACCTGTGTGGGTTGGCCGGCGGTGGATGTCTAAGCTTTTGCTGCCAGGCCAGCTGGCTCCTGGATGCCACACCAGGTGGTCTTCCCTCTGCCTCCCTTGCTGTGGGTGATCAGTAAATGAATGAGCCAGGTACTGTTCTAATGGTGGGAACAGCCCATCAATGAAATTCCAGAAACAGTACATTTGCATGAGGTTAGACTACTGAGGGTTCCTCTTTAAGTTAGCAATGTGCACTTGGCCAAGTTCCTTATTTCCCTCACCTATACAGTGGGAGCCATAAGAATGGTGATGTCATAGAATTGGAGCAAAAATGAAATACGCACAGTGCACGGAAAACTCTGGAAACAACAACTGGCACTTAGGAAAACAAAATAAAACAAGATATTATTATCAGTGCCATTTTCACTCTCCAGCTGGACCCTGAAGTCTCGCTGTGGGCTGAGGTCTGCAGTCCTTGACTGCGTGGCTGGGAGACCATGAGCTGGCATGCAGGGGCACAGAGCCGGGAGGATGAGAGATGCCACGCCAGCCCTGGCACTGGGCTAACCCACTCGGACAGGCCCCGGTCCTGGCTTCTGAACCTGCACATGGGGTGTGCAGGGACTCAAGTGAGTGAAGACTGTTAACGGGTCAGGCTCAGGAGCAGCAGCAGGATGAAGATCAGGCTCAATCTCAAGTGCAAACGTTAACTGAGAATTAAAGCAACATTAAGTAAAGGCCTGGCTCCGATCAACCAACAAAACAGAGTCCAGATGACGCTGTCTTCAGCTGGATCACAGCAGACACAGATTAGGAGGAAACCATGCATGGAGTGCAAAAATGCTTGTGCCCAAGTTGTAATTCTATTTTGTAATGAAAAGTCTGAAATATCCTCATATGTGAGCATAAAATAAAAACAAATCTGAAATGAATATAAAATAGCATTTCAACTCACCGAAGAAAACAAGGTGTTAGAACAACTGGGTAATATATATATATATATATATGTATATATATATATATATATATATATACATATTTTGACAGGCAGAGTTAGACAGTGAGAGAGAGAGAGAGAGAGACACAGAGAGACGGAGAGAAAGGTCTTCCTTCTGTTGGTTCACCCCCCAAAATGGCCACTACGGCTGACGTGCTGCGCCAATCCAAAGCCAGGAGCCAGGTGCTTCTCCTGGTCTCCCATGCGGGTGCAGGGCTCAGGGACGTGGGCCATCCTCCACTGCACTGGCCTGGCCACTGCCTGGCCACAGCAGAGAGCTGGCCTGGAAGAGGGGCAACCAGGACAGAATCTGGCGCCCTGACCGGAACTGGAACCCAGGGTGCTGGTGCCGCAGGCAGAGGATTAGCCTAGTGAGCCACGGCGCCGGCCAATAATATCTTTTAATAATAAAGTATGAGGTATGCTCCAAAAGAAGCAAAGTTTTAAATGTAAAAAAGAGAACCAAGAAAATCCAAAAAAAATTTTTTAAAAATCTTGGAATCATGAAGATCTTTCTAAGCAGAACACACAAAAAATCAGAAGTTATAAAAAAAACTCATAAATTTGACTTCTACTTGAAAAATATTAGCTTAAACCAAATGAAAATATAAATCGTGAACTGGATAAAAAAAATTTACAATATACGTAGGTTAAAGAGCCCATTGTTATTACATTCAGAATCCTTAACTTGCTGGAAAGTAAATGGCATTTATAACTGAATATCCTCAGAAAAGGAGATACAGATGGCATACAAATGTAAGAAAATATGCCTAATAGGAACAATATAAATCTTATATATTAAGATATAAATTACCCTATATATATATATATATATATATATACACACATGGGGTTACATTTGCAATAGTCAGATTGCAGACAGAAAAGCATTTCTTGTCAAACTTTCATTGATGAAGGCAGAGAGATTAGGAATTCTCATTTAATGTCCTTTGGTGTATGTGTATTTTAATAACCGCTATAAAGAACCATTTGACCATTAAAAAAAAAAAAAGAACCACCTACCAGAAAAACAATGAATATAGCAATTGGTCATGGATCTCAATTCTAATAATTGGTCTTTCTAGGGGCTGGCGCTGTGGCGTAGCTGGTAAAGCTGCCGCCTGCAGCACTGGTATCCAATATGGGCGCCGGTTTGAGACCAGGCTGCTCCACTTCTGCTCCAGCTCTCTGCTATGGCCTGGGAAAGCAGTAGAAGATGGCCTGAGTACTTGGGCCCCTGCACCCACGTGGGAGACCCGGAAGAAGCTCTTGGCTCCTGGCTTTGGATTGGCTCAGCTCTTGGCTGTTGTGGCCATTTGGGGAGTGAATCATTGGATAGAAGACTTCTCTCTCTCTCTCTCTCTCTCTCTCTCTCTCTCTCTCTCTCTCTCTCTCTCTCCCTCTCTCTCTGCCTCTCCTTCTCTCTCTGCATAACTCTTTCAAATAAAATAAATAAAAATCTTCAAAAAGTAAAAAGAATTGGTCTTCCTGGTCCCCCCCACCCCCATGCACACAGAAGTTACTGAAGCGTCATTTGTTTCCAGTAGTAACAGCTGGAAAGCAAGGAGTCGTGAGAAGGGCAGTGCAGTGCTGGAAACCGTGAGAAACACAGATCTCTATTGTCCGGGCACGTGAAATGGCCCCAAAGACACAAAGCTCAGTGAAGAGAGGCCTAAGTGGTGTGTGTAGCATGCTCCTGTTGGTGTGACTTTTAAACAACGTCCTGGTGTGCATGTTTGTGCGCACACACACACACATACACACAGGTTATCCCTGGAATAAGGAATGAGAAACAGGAGCTGCCTTGCGGGAAGAACTTGGTGACTTCAAGACATATGTAGGGGCAGCCCGAAATTTCTGTAGAATAATCGTCTGTGTCATCGATTCTTAAACTGTTCAGGGGTTACCTGTTACCTACTGCCGGGAAATGGAGTGAGAGAGCCTCCTTAGCGCACTGGTGGTCTCCGCTTGCATGGCCCCTCTGCAGGCCTGCCAGCCCCCTTGTTCTAACTCTACGCCCCCCGCCCTGCCAGTTTCCGGGAGCAGAGTGCCATTTATTTATTTCTGACCTGGACCGTGGTTAAGGGAGAGGTTCCGTGTGTTGTTTGCAAACCCAAGAGAAGAAATCAAATCTTGGGGCAGAGGGTGTGGGGCAGAGGCAGGGGACGGGGAGGCACTGAGTCACCTGCCTGCATCCCGCTGCCTAGGACGTGTCCGTGTAAGAACCAGCCTTTCCCAGGCACATGGTCTCCTGGACCGTCATCTATGCAAGCGCAATGCTTGCACGCACGGATTTCAGTTCTGCTCTGCACCGTAGTAAGCGCCTCCCTCCATTCTCATTTTCCATGAACTTTTGTGAAGCGCCCTTGCGTTTTGTGTCTGCTTTTCAGATTCTCAGTATTCGAGTCCCCCCATCTTTTTGTTGTTTACTGCTTTTGTTTCTGTCTGTATTGTCCCCTTTCTCCGGCCTGTCTCATACCCCTAGCCTTCCCTGTGACTCGGTACCAACCTCAGGGGCAAGGGTGGGATGGAGACGAAGTCTACCTGAGAGCCCTCTGCTTCCCTTGTGGGCACCTTTCAGCTTCCTGCCACCCACGGATGGGGTCCAGTGCTGCTGTAGCTGGGACATGGCTGCGACATGTCCCCTAGGGGTTTGTGTGCCGGCAGCCTGGTCCTCAGGGTGGCAGTATTTGGAGGCAGCATGGAATCTTCCAGAAGCATTCAGGTCCCTGAGGGTGCTGTCCTCGGATGGAACTGCTGTCACTTTTGTGGGATCCTAGCTAGCTCTCACGAGGGGTTTGCTACAAAAAGAGCAGGCCTGCTGTCCCTGGCTTTTGTCTCTGCATGTGATCTCTGCCCTGGGCATGCACTCCTGCCTCTGTGACGTCACCCGCCTCAAGGCTGCACGGAGCAGAAGGCAGCCCCATGCTCTTGAATCTGCAGAACTGTGAGAGAATCAACCCCTTTTCTTTATAAAGTACCCAGTCTCCGGTATTTCCTTATAGTAACGGACAACAGACTGGCATGGTTGCTAGGAGGCCCATGGCACACTGGGGAGCACCATGTTTCCCCTGAACACAGCCCAAATGCTCCAGGCTGGCAGGATTTTTCCCACTGGCCAGCGTGATGCTCCAGACCCAGCCCCTATTCCTCTCCATCAAACCCCTGAGCTGGGAGTTCTCATGGCTCAGGAATGTTGGCTCCTCAGCTCTGGTGAGAAAAGCACTCGAGCCAAGCGAATGCCGTGTTAATAAAAGCAGCTACCGTATATTATTACTTGAACAAATGAAAGTAATTCCACTGGGTCACATTTCCCGGGTCTGCCACGCTTGAGCCGCAGCGTGACAATGTCTGAAATTCCATGTGGGTCCAACCAGACTTATGAGGGACCAAACTCCACTCAAAAGAAATGCGTTCAGAGGGGCACAGACAGCCAAGGGTGGCTCAGGGTGCAAGGCCGCTGGCAGAAATGCCCAGAAAGCCCGAGACGACAGACACTCGTCCTCTTGATTTAGACAGAGCTGAGTCACGGGGACTGATGGGGGTCTAGTTCCCTCTCCCAAGATCTTTACTCTGGCTGCTTTGGCCACTTGCCCCTCCTACTCCTGGCTGTGTGTGTGCGGTGGGGGTGATGCACAAAGTCCTGGAACAGAGTGTGGAGGAAGGAGGTGACAAGGAGGAAAGGAGAGAGAAGAAAAGCAGGACTTCCTGTAGGACTCTTCCTTCTGCAGCCCTCACCTGCCTCTTTCTCTGTCCATAACAGACACGCAGGAAAATCTCCCAGCTCCGAGAATGCCGCAGGCTTCCAAGTCTTTTTCCTAACACCCGATCGCACAGTCAGCTAGGTACGATGGGTAAGTTTGCAGCAGCCAGATCGGCCTTTTGACTTTTTGTAGCAGGCAGAGATCTGTGTGCAGGGCCTCAAGCCCCTTGTTACTGCAAGCACGCATGGCCCCTTGCACTACCCCAGGGTGGGGGGCCTCTGTGTCTTTCCCCAGAGACCGCTGCTCTCTGCTAGATAAGAAGGCAGCTCACAGAGCAGAGAAAGATTTAGTTCTCTGCTCCACAGGCGAATGCTCTAGATGTTGAGGCCTCTGCAGATGAAACCAATTGTGTACTTTCATCTTATCACAGGACTGCCCGTGATCACCTGCCGTCATGACCCCAACACTGAAACCATTGAGAAGCGTGACAGTCCCAGATCATTTTGTTAGTAGGCATCAATATTTTTCATACTGGTGTTTTTCTCAAACCAAGGATTCTAGTAAAACTGCCAGCAGGTGGAGGAGACCCCTGAAGTGTTGCTTTCCTAGTTTTCAAGGGGAACAAGGGGGTTGCAATTCACTGATTTCAGCCTCCGTCTACACCCGAGCGGGCAGAATCCAGGACATGAGAAGCTCTTATTCTTGGTCCTCTGCTCCCAAGGCAGTGACCAAAGGCCTTTGTAGAGGAAATTGTCTTGTGTTATGTCAAATGCTCCTGTGGGGCAGGCCTGCACGCAGCTGGGGCTGGATGGGAGACCCCGGACACCAGTGTCCCCATCTCCAAGAGGAGGGTAAGGACCAAATGCACCTGCCAGAGGCGCCCTGAGCCAATGCCTGCAAAGCACTGTGCAGGGAGCTCCACAAACAAGGGGTGCTCGGCACTTGCCCGGCCTCAGGAGGGCGCTAAGCTGCCCGGAGACGTGAGGGGCCACTTCCTCTGGGTGGGTTTCCTCGTCCCTCCCTCTCTGACCATGAATAGCCACCAGGTCTCCTCACCCCCACCCGCGCCCTGCACACTTCCCCTCCTCCCCGTGAGAAAGCCCACTTAGCGGCAGCAGCAGCTGAGCTGCCAGGAGATGAGGCAGCTCAGGGGGCTTACAGAGAAATGGTGTGAATGAAATCATCACCCGGCGGGAGTCTTCCTGGCTCCGGGATCAGCTGGCAATTGTTTTTTTAGACTGCGATAACGGGTCGGGCCTCCGAGGGCCCCAGCAAGGGCAGGGCAGGGAAGGGGGGTAGGAGGGGTGGGCTTGGGCAGGGGCACCTGGTCCTCAGCCACACCAGGTGCCCCAGTTTGGGCCACAGCTGCCCAGCCCGGCTCTCTGCACCCAGGCCTGCCCAGCCCTGGGGTGGGGGAGCAGGATCTCCCAACTAGCAGAAGACACTCTGTAGCCAAATGCTGTGTGGGAGGGAGGGGAAGGAGGGTGCGGGGGAGAGGGGGGCTTCTTTTTGGAAAAGCCCTCCCCCTCCTCCTCTCCCTCCCCCTGTTTCTCCTGGACTCTGTCCATTTAGGGAGCCCTGAACTCATCTGCCCACCTGACCCCGCTAGCGTCAGCCCAGCAACACAGCAGAGCGCCAGGCCCGTGTCCGGTGGGCGTCCACGCAACTCACACTCCAAGGATGGCTCCTTTCCCCTTTGCTGTTCTGCTTTTCCCCCTCTGGTTGCTTTCTCTGCCCCTTAAATCTTGCATTGGAGAAGAGGTTATGTAACTGTGTTTCCCTCCGAGAAATGTCTCTGCTACAAGCCCATTGAATGGAGTCCTATAGGCAACAACCAAGTTAGCCCACCAGTTTTGAGTGATTCCTGGAGCTGCACAGGCCGCTGAGAAGGGGCCCTGTGGAAGGAGTCACTGCCAAGAGGGTGGTCCCTGCACCCCCAAAGCCTGGGCTGGACCCTGCTGCTTCCAGAGTGGTCAAAAGGGTGCCTGAGAACTCCAAGTGTCAGGCTAGGTTTCATCTCTGGGCAGGTGCACCACGGAGGCAGGTGTACCCCGGGGGTGAGATGATTCCTTGCCCCCCAGGAGTCCTGTTTCCAGGTGGTCCCCAAGCCTGCCTGTGTCCCAAAACATAAGAGACATTTAAAAACAAAAGTGACACTTGGGGCCAGCATTATAGCACAGCTGGTAAAGCTGCCGCCTGCAGTGCCGGTATCCCATATGGGAGCTGGTTCGAATCCTGGCTGTTGCACTTGAGATTCAGCTCCTTGCTAATGGCCTGTGAAAACAGGAGAAGATGGCCCAAGTGCTCAGGTCCCTGCACACACATGGGAGACTTGGGCTCCTGACCTCAGCCTGGGACAGCCCTGGCTGCTGGCGCCATTTGGGCAGTTTACCAGAAGGTGGGAGCTCTCTCTCTCTCTCTCTCTCTCTCTCTCTCTCTCTCTCTGTCTCTCCCTCCCCCTACCCACCCATAACTCTGCATTTCAAGTGAATAAAATAAATGTTTAGAAAAAAAAAAAAAAGAAAGCAGACATTTCTAAACTAATCCCAGCTCTACTGAGTCAGGGTATCTGAGGAAGGTCCCTGGGTACCTGTACTTCCACAGATTACCAAAGTGATATGGATGCAAACTGTCCACAGAACTGCATGGCAGGTCCACTGATTTTCCTCCATACTACATATTCATGCAAATCAACCAGAGATGCTAGCCCTAGGATGACAGGCCACCTGGTCAACCATTCACACGTTTCTTGACCCTCCTCTGTTGAGATCAGTGCCTGGAGCCCGACACCCATCCCTGAACTATTTGTTCAGTCCCCGATTGTCAGTTTGCCCTCCACGCCCTCCCCATAAATAACTCTGCTTGGTATTCCTTGAGGATTGTTCTGGGGCTGTCCTTTTTAGCCTCCTTATTTCTGTACTCACAGATTCTTCAGCTTTGCAGGGATGTCTTCCCAGCCCATGTTTCTGGAATACGCCAAGTCTCAGACTGCAGAACCCTGGGCATGAGTGGCTCAGAAGCCAGAGGTTTTGGCAAATGTGTATGGTGGGTGGCTACGTGAACCCAGGGGCCAGTGTGTGTCTTCCTGGGTGTGACCCAGGTGGTGCAGGGACAGCTGGACCAGGGCTGCCCAAAGAGCCCCACAGGGTGATGCATCAGGGGACTTCCGAGCTCAGCAGTCACGGAGGTGCAGGGAACCAGCCCCACCTGTGCCCCAGGCGGGGAGCAGCCTCACACCAGCACCAAGGCTTCCCTGCCACCCAGAGCTCCCTGAGCTGTGCTTTCTGGTTCATTGCAGAGGCCCTGGCACGCGGGGTCAGAAAAATCACTGCCCAAGGCCAAGGCTGCCCAGACGGAAGCTTCAAGGCTCAGGCTCCTTGCACAGCTCCTGCTTTCTCATCTGAGATAACGATTCCCTCCTCAACGTGGGATTCTGTGTTCTTTTCTTCAAGGGGGCAAGGCCAAGCCTCTCCTACGCCGGCGCATCCCCCTGCCCGGTGAACTCACCGTCGTGTACAGTCTTCCTTTACTATTCATGGCAATGAAGAGGGCGCTTTTCACTCCAAAGAGACTCACCACGCCTCGCTCCACTGTGGAAATTTCCAACAGGCCTGACAAAGAGATGGGGAGCACGTTACCCAGGGCGTGTGCGGATCAGCCTGCCAGGAGCGACTACGTCCGCCCCATTGCTCCTAGAAAGTCAGACGCTCGCCACCTGTGTCCTCCGTCCCTCTAGCTTTAGGAATCCTGGGTGCGAGTCCTGCCACGACACCGTTACAGGTTCAGTTCTGCAGGGAGAAGCTCTGCACACCCCTCTGCGTCTAGTTGAGGCGGGTTTTAACTCAGAGATTTCCCTGCCGTAATCAGGCAGGTCCTTGTTGTGGGCAAAACCACACATTTCCTGTTTATTATCATGTAATGTCCAGCTCACATGCATCCACCAATCTTGCCCCCTCTAAGCTCGCAAACACTGGCGTGGGTCCTGCAGCCCCCATGCTCCCCCCGGGGCAGGAGACCATCCATGCATCAGTCTCTCAACGTGCAATTAAAGACTTGGGGACAGAGCAAGCAGGCTGAAAGAAAACGAAGGGTTTTCTCCAGCCAGAAACTTGCAGCTCGCCTTTCCTTCTCCTGAATAAAAATAAGCTGGTGTCTAATTTGGTCCAAGGGTCCAGATTCATCCTCCCCACCCCTGCTGGCGGCATCCATGGCTGATGGTTCTTACCAGGGCTCCGATGGACCCCACAGGACACCTGGATACTTGGGCCCGGCCCCATTTAATCTGCATCCAGGCAGAGTCAGAAGGAGCCATTCGAGGGGTAACATCTCCCCCCCCCACAGCAAGGCCCCCAGGGGGTCTGTCGGCCGTGCTCCAGCCCGAGCCCCCCGCGTCCCCGCGGGCTGCAAGGGCACTCACTGTAGGGACTCTCCTCGTGGACTCCACTGACCCGGCCGTCGGGAGGCACCTGGAGATGAAAGCCGATGCCCACGTTGCAGTAGAGCCTCCGCTGCCGCTTGATGCCCACCAGATAGCCACTCTCCCAATTCACCCCGGCGATCTCTCCGGCCAGCCCAGCGCGGGACCTGGACAGCAGGGCGCCCCAGCCTCTGGAGGCCAGCAGCGTGCTGTTGGCGCGGGTGCCGGCCGGCGAGGGCACCACCATACCCACTAGGACGCCGAGGAAGACGAGAGCCCGCAGCGTGCCCTGAGGCCGTCCTGCTCCCCGGGACATAGTGATGGACAGCCTCTGTCCCCGCGCCATCCACCTTGCCTCTCAGGCACGTGGTCAGAATTAATGGCCCTAAAAATACCCCCCTTCTTGTTTTTCTCCCCTCAGCATGGCGGCAGGGGCTTATTTTTGGAAGGCAGATGAAGGCTGCTGACACGAAACCAAAGCCTGCTCCGGGCACTCGGGCTGAGAGCCTCGGGACCCGAGCTGAGCCGCGGCCGGTAGGGACCATGGCTTGGGGACGCTCTCTAGGTGGCCTGCTTGCTGTGTCCCGAGCTGATTATATTGGATTTGATCTATCTTTATAGCTCAGCAGCCCGGCCCTCCCCTGCACCCATCAGCACCCTGACGCCAGCCGGCCCAGCTCCCTTGCCCAGCCCTGTAACATTAACCTGCCCCTGGGCCTGGCTGCCTCCCCAGACCCCCATCGCCCTCCCCACTCCCCAGGGATTCTGGGAGCCACTGTCATTCCAACTATGAGGCAGGAATGAGGTTAGCAGGGAGCATCTCTGTGGGGGGAGGGGCAGCTGGCTGGGGGCCCAGGGGGAAGAGGGAGGCGAGAGGCCACCCAGGACCCAAATTGGGCAGGAGTTCTTGGGCTGGCAGTGCCAACTTCCTTATTTAGAGGGCAAACGGTAAAGACAGGGATGAGAGAAGGCTTGGAGGCAGACGGTGACAGTAGCCTACAAGTGTCCGGGAGACTTTTCAGGGAAAGAGCTCGTGGTGGGGGAGGGAGCTGAGAAGGCAAGCCCTTTTGCAGGAGGGCATGGAGATTCTGGTTGGGGGCTGCTCTTAGGCGTCTTTGGGTTACAGAGGTCGGGAAGGCTGGGCCCAGTCTACCTGCTCACCATCCTGGTTAAGGCAGTCACCCCACAGGGGGGATGTTGTATCTGGACTTGACATAGCTCACTGATAACTCCCCTACCTGCGCTCCTCCTTGGGCTGTGCCCTGTGTTATTCCTATTGTACAAGGGAGGAGGCTGTGGTTTAGGGATGGTGAATGTCTTGCCCGCGTTACCACAGCTAGCACACAGCCAGGTTGGAAATCGGAGGTGTGCCTGCGCACGAAGCCTGTGCGCGATCATCCCTAGAATCAGTGTGTAGACTTCCGGGCTGCTCCATGAGTGGGTTTAGCTCACTCCATCCAGGGGTACATCGTGGGATTATTTCAGTAGCACAAAATGACGAGTTTCTTTAAAGATCCTTCCCGGGGACCTTTGACGAACCTGGTATTTTCTGCATATGCCAGGCTGATGTTACAGACAGAAAGTAGCAAAAACACTGCAGCTAACGCGTTTCGCCTACACTCAATTTCTTCTCCCGTATTGCTTTTGAATAGATTACATGTCTAACTGATGTAACAAATGCTTTTTAAAAAAGCTACCAAAAGAGCCTCATCTACAAATTGCTATGCAAATGTAAGAAAGAAGGAATTATGTTTCTGAAGGCAAAATGATTCATTTAAAGGATTAATTTATTTATTTGAAAGGCAGGGTTACAGAGGGAGGGAGCAAGAGAGAGACAGAGAGATGGATCTTCCATACACTGGTTCATCCCCCAAAGGGCTGCAATAACTGTGGCTGGGTTGGGCAGAAGCCAGGAGCCCAGAACTCCATCCTGGTCTCCCATGTGAGTGTCAGGGGCTCAAGCACTGGGGTCATCATTTACTGCCTTCCAGGCACATTAGCAGGGTCCTGGATGGGAAGTAGAGCAGCCAGGACTTGAACCGGCACTCATAGGGGATACCGGCATTGTAGACTGGAGTTTAATGCACTGCACCACAACACGGGCCCCATGAAAGTGAAATAACTTAACAAGGGCCACGCAGGAAATGAACTCTAGCTTAAAATCTAGGCTTCTTACCTTTCACCTGAGGTCTTCATCAGAACCAATGGCAGGGCTGTGTGGGTGGCAGCAGGGGCAGTAGACACAGGTTTGAGCACTGTGCAGGCAGGAGCTGACCCAGCTGACAGATTCACCTGCGTGCCACACCCACACTGCAGGCAGCCTGGGAAATCCCTGGGCGAGTCCCACCACTCTGGAACCGTTCTATCACATCCCTAGCTCCCTTCTGAGTCTGAAGCTCCTGCCGCGCCTGGGTCCCTGCCTCTGGTCGGTGGCTTCCACCTTCCACCTTCCTCCTGCCTATCTGTCTCGCTCATTTGGACTGATGCTTTGGCTTGAATCTCTGTCACACTGTGTATGTCAGTCTCGCCTATGCATGCTCACCTAGAACCCTTGAAGGCAGGGCATGGCATTGCCCTCCGCTGGGAAACAGAGTGGGGGAGACAACTGGGCTTCATTGCTTGCTGGTACCCTCACCCCAGGGCCCTGCCCAGCCTCCCAACCATCCTAGTCCTGTCACCTCCATTGCCTCATGCCTGCTCTTCCCATCATGTCCCCACCACAAGGAGAGACTGGAGACTTGCGGGCACAGGTGAAGCCTTATCGTTGGGAAATCATTACACACATACCCACACACACATAAACACACACACACACACACACACATGTGCGCACAAGAGGATTTGGAAGCATCTTTCTGCAGAGTGGGTGGTCCAAGGATAATCCAAAGACAACATGGTCAAGGAAAAGGACTTTCCTTTGGCTTTCTGGCTTGCTTTTGTATATTTGATTCCTGTATGCAACAGCAATGGGCACACTTTCTTAGCGGTGTTTGGTTTGGCATCTTGTGTTAACTCTCTGTGTTCTACTGATGTCAGGAAGAGGCAATCCTGAAAGACTTTGGATGTAAGGAGAAACTAGCCAGGTATTGACACTGACCTTGGATAACTGCAGATGGGCTTTTCAGGAGAGGCCAGACCCTGGGGTGTTTCCTGTAACCATCCCTTTGGGATCAGCCCTGGAAGAAAGATTGCACCGTAACAGGGTCCATGCTGTACATCAGTGAGAATGGTAAGTCTCCGCCTCGCCTCAGATCCCTCTCTGTCACAGGGAGTGTGGCTGATGTCTTATGAAACCCTGGGCTGTGCATGGTGGCACCTGGACTTCAATCTCGGCTCCACCATTTCTTAGCTGTGTGGCTTTGGGCAAGGTCTGAACCTCTCTGGGCTTCATTGTTTGATTTCCTCTGCAAAATAAGATCAGTCCGTCGTGAGGTTATTACAGGCGATTAGTGATAATGTATGCCCAGCGCCAGGGAAGCGCACAACCCATTCTCTGAAACACACTGGAACTCTCTCACCGCAATCGGGAAGGACCAGCTCTCATCCCGAGGGCGGGAGGGGCGCATGGGCCTGCAGGTCTTAGCTGCTGTCCAGCACAGCATATGTTGTGATGGCTGTTAACATATGCACGAGCAGGCAGCCCAGATTCCTAAAATATTCTGAAAACCAGTAATAGCCTCGGTGTCGTCCCCTGTTAAATATAAAACTTAAGTAATTCATTCTATTAAAAAGCCTGGGTCTTATTTTTATCAGGTGATGCGATGAGGCCCTGTTCTAAATGCGCCTCTGTACCTGTCTCCATGGCAACCCCACTGTGCTCGTATATCCATAGATTTCTCCTGGAGACTAATTAAGTTGACAACTGCTAGGGCTTCTTGGTTTACCAGATTTGCACTTGACCCTTCTCTTGGGGCTTAGGGACCCCTATGGATGTGAAGTGATAAAGAAAAGAGTAACAGGTGGAAGAGGCCTCCTCGTGGACCCCTCTTTCAAATAGTTGTCCAGCAGCCTTTGGGGGTTGTCAATCATTCTCGCTGGATGAGCCAAGATTTAGTGGAGGTGAATGGGAAAACACACTAATGTCTGTCTCCCTCCTGCACAGGGCATCATGAAGGATACATCAGTCCACTTGGGTGGCTTAGTTGCACCCACCTTTCTTATCAGCTGCACAGCAGAACGTCTCTGATACCAACAGGCAGGCTACCCTCTATGACTCCTATTTATTACATAATAAAGTTTAAAACCTCTGGAGTGACTCAAAGGGCAGGTGCACAAAGAGACATAAACGTGTAGATTGGGGAGAACTGCCCTCACTGGGCATTTCTTCCATTAGGTTTTGAGAAAGTGAGGTTTGCCTTCCTCTGTGGATATTTGGAGAACAGAGAAAACTCCAAGGTAGGAAGTAAGTTTGCTACTTGTGCTTGGTGTCATCATATCCCTGGTGTCAAAGCCTGTCCTCGACCTCTCTGACACAGGGTCCTCGATGCCTCCGTCTGTCCCCTCCCCTGGTCTTGTGTGCACAGGCACCTGTGTACCCCTGTTTCATGGTGGAGGTTGCTCACAGGATTTCATTGGTATGGGATGGACGAAGGGCAGAGGTGAGTGGCTAAGAAGAGTCCCTGCCCCAGACCTGAGCAAAGACAGGCATGGAAAGCTCACGAAACTTGCTGCAAAAGGGAGAATTCAAGGGGGGGGGATCCGATCACATCGACCATCCCCTGCAGGGTTGAGTCGGCTGTTGCCTTGCTCACTGTTCTGAGCAGGAGCCTACATGAGCTTTGTTCTTCCTAAGGCTGGCAAGTGGGGTTGGGGGTCTGTGGGCCCCTCAGATGTAGGTACAGTGTCTGTCACAAGCAGGCTGCCTGCTGTGGCTGCAAAGCCTGTCTCCAGACTGGCCAGCATCTCCCCCACTAGTAGCTTCTAGTGCTGCATGTGTGACCTTGCGGTTTTAAATCATGCCTTCAGGGTGGGTGCAATCTTTCACCCAGAGCTGGCAGAGGAGGGGCCTGAGTCCCTGGGGAGAGTCGGGCTGTCTCCAGGAGACCCCCGCTATCTCCGTGAACCCCAAGCCAATCAACATATAGTATGTGAACATCCCTCTCCATCCAATGGACACCCCCAAGTAGAATGACCCAATAAAGAGATAGTAATGCCTTAAAAACCCTGGGTACTTCCTCAAAGCCAGTGTCCCGCTTGGGCACTCCACTTGATCTCCTCTTGGGACAGATGCTTTTTCTGTCCTTTGCCAATCAAATAAAAGTTTCTACTTCTTTGCAAATTGTTTCCTGGCTCTTTATTTCTATATTGAGCCAAGGAAAATAATTCATGAAACTCGCTCCAGCAAACACCCTCTCCAACTTCCCCAGTGAAACTCAACCACCCCCAGCTCTCGCAGATGTAAGTGACAGCCCATGAACAGCCATAACCTTTGTCTCCCGAGTTCTTGCCTCCACCAACTCACGAGGGACTTCGCCCCACAAGAATCACGCGCAGGGTATTCCTGAAGTTCCAAAGCCTGTCTCACGGGTGCTTGTGAACATACGACTGCTCCTGCCTTGGATCCCCACAGGGCATCTGCATGGACCATCTTGTCTACCAGCCCTTCCACCTGCTGCCGGATGGCCGATGGCCATGACCTTTCTTACTACAGCTCGGAACTGGAAGCCCTCAAGGAATCGAAGCTGCTTTCTGTTGAATTTCAAAGCCAGAGAGAATCCTTTAGAGCCCTCTGCACGCTCTGCCTGAGAAAGGACTGACTTGTCTGAATTGCATTTTCAGACGTGCTGCCAGGGGAGACGCAGTCTGGTGAAGGGTCAGGCCCATCGGGTTGGGTTCTCTTTTCCTTCCAGGTTATGCTTTCTCCGGGGCTCCCCAACCCTCAGACAAACAGACATTTGTGGGGCCATTTGGGCTTTGTCTGGGTATGTCTGATATACAGCCTGAGTTCACTCCAAAGGCTACAGTCCCACAAGGCGGGGAGGAGGGGTCCCAGGACACACAGCTTTGGGGGCTGGTTGCCCAAGGGTCTGCAGTTTTCTGGAAGAGGGCCACTGCCTCATCCCCACCCTAGAAATCATCCTTGGGGTAGTGTGCTTCATGGTCTAACCTTTCCACCTGAACACCCAGCTTGCTGTGTGACTTCCCACCACCCGGTTCACACATGCGCTCTCTCTCTCTCTCTCTCTCTCTCTCTCTCTCTCTCTCTCTCTCAGTCCCCATATATTCAAGCCTAGGGGGTAGCCAACTGCCAAGGAGGCAGCACCTCAGGGTTGGCTGACCACCACGGCTGCACATCTCTGCTGAATTTGCAAAGGGGCAGAGGACTCAGATAACTTTCTGGAAGCTCCGGCCTTTGGCTCTGCTCAAGAGTTTTGTGGTTTCTCAGATTTGCCTGTGGTGGTCATCATCTAATAATACCTACTGCGTGCTTAGGCGGGCACGCACCCTGCCAGCGACCGCGTAGAGTTATGTAAAAGACTCAGGCCTTAATGGCAGGCTCCCCAGTGTGGCACGAAAGGCCCCTCCCTGTCCTGACCTCCTCTGGCCTCTGCAGCTCCAGTCCCCTGCCTCTCCCTCTCTGGGAACTTTTGCTTCAGCAACTTCAAATGGCCTGTTGTTCTCAGGCACGCTTTGTGCTGCCTCTGCTGCGTGTCTTAGCTCAAGCTGTCCTCTCTCTCTGCCTGGTGGATTGCTTCCCATCCTCAAGGGCTCAGCTTAAATGTCACCTCCGGAAGCAACCATTGACAACCTGCCACCTGTCTCTGAGCTGGATTTGATGCCCTGCCCCCCTCCTTCTCCTCACCCCTGCTGTATTAATGCTGTGCACATGTTTCCTGCAGTGCTGCACCAGATGATGAGATCTAAGGAGCTACTCGCTTTGACGGTAGGAGTCGCAAGGCAGCGATGGCATCGTGTGCGTCATGATACGGTCAGGACTGAGCGTGGATCCATCTGCCGCATAGCACGCTCTAGGAAATATTTGTTGAATTCAAGTCTTTCTGGTTTTCACTAGACAAGGGATTCTGAAACAATGGCTGAGCCTTCTGTGGACAAGTGGAAACAATTTTGGTGCAGGTAGAGCTAATGAATTTGCAACTAGCACTTTCATTGTTGAGATTTGCCTTATGTCATTAGAAATTGTTATGCTAGAAGCTTGTGTTTCTGCTCTCAGAGAGAAACTTGTACTGGACTTGTTCTCCTATAATAAACAGCAGGAAACATCTAGACAACAGGACAGATCTGTGAACCAACTGTGTTTAGACACTGGATTGGAGGCAGCACAGGACTGCGATCCCTGGATAAAAACCAAGAACCAGTAGGGCAGAGCCCGTGGCCGCTCCTTCTCTCTGCCTGGAGGCACACGCTCTGCAGCCCAGCAGTCCTAGCGAGTTGGCAATTCAGAGTTTGGGGAGGCCGAGTGCCCGGAATTTGCAGGGCAGAGGACCAAGGAAGAGGGGGTAATGCAGAGAACGAACTCCAGGAATCTGCCCTTGAGGTCACTGCTGCACACAAAGCCTCACAAGTAGAGGGGGAAACCCTGAGACCAGGAAAACCATCACCAGTGGAGCACTTTTGAGAGCGCTCCCTGGGGAGTTTGTGTTCAGACGAGCTGCGTGGGGAGAGCTGGATGTTCTCAGTGGAGAATATTCAGCAGGAACTCAGAAGGACCACAGGAAGCTGGACCAGCAGGGAGCTGGATCAGCAGGTGCATTAGCAGGGAGCTGGATGTGAAGTGGATGCTGGCATCCCAGGCAGTGGCTTAACCCACTGTGCCACAATGTTGGCCCCTAAACTTTTTTTTTTAAATTCTATTTCCGCTTGAACTTTTTTCTAAAGTACCCTCATACTCTCTTGCCCCAAATAACCGAAGAGCTGGAAATATTTCAAATAATGTTTTTGAAGACATTCGATGTTTCACGGCAAACAACAGTGGTCCTGGAGAAACGAGACTCTCCTATTGGAGAATCCGGATCCCAAGTCTCGGCTTTGCCCCCAGTGCCAGTTTCCTGCTAATGCACACCTGGGAGCCAGATGAGGATGGGTCCCTGCCACCCACAAAGGAGGCCTGAACTGGTATAACTGGCTCCTGGCTTCAGCCTGGCCCAGCTCCAGCTGTTGTAGGCATTTGGGGAGTGAACCAGCAGATGGGAAATCTCTCTATTTCTGTTTCTCTTTCAAATAGTTTAAATATAAAAGATAAAGTGTTGAGAGAAAAATCCATCAAACTAGAATTCTGTACCCTGATAAATTATCCTTTGAACGTGAAGGAGAGTGTCTGGTGTTGTGGCGCGGTGGGTTAAGCCACCAACTGAAACATATCCCGTATCAGGGTGCTGGTTTGAGTCCTGGCTGCCCCATGTCTGGTCCAGCCCCTGCTGCCCACATGGGAGAGCTGGATGGAGCTGCTGGCTCCCA
Organism: Sylvilagus floridanus; assembly: GCA_949820135.1. Classification (NCBI taxonomy): domain Eukaryota; kingdom Metazoa; phylum Chordata; class Mammalia; order Lagomorpha; family Leporidae; genus Sylvilagus; species Sylvilagus floridanus. Next base: position 30,517,657 of record OX463230.1, read on the forward strand.
GCGTTGGCCTGGCCCTGCCCAGGCTGTTGTGGCCACGTGGGAAGTGAACTGTCGGATGGAAGACCTCTGTTCTGATCTCTCTCTCTCTCTCTCTCTCTCTTTCTCTCTCTCTCTCTCCCCTCCCTTTCTCTGTAACAATACCTTTCAAATAAACAAATCTTCAAGAAAGGAGAAAGTGAAGGAGAAATAAAGACTTTCTCAAACAAAAATTGAGGGAATTTGTTGTCAGTAGATTTGGCTTGTGAAAAATTTTAAAAGAAATTCCTCAGAAAGAAGGAAAATGATATAGATCAGAAACTTGGATCTACATAAAGGAAGGAAAAGCATCAAAGAAGAAATAAATAATGACAAAATCTTAAAATAGTTTCCCTTGTTCTTTTTTTTTAATTGAAAGAGTTTATTAGTTTAAATGTAGTCACAGGCTTAATGCAATGCTAAATATACTTTTCTTTTTTTTAAGATTTATTTTATTTATTTGAAAGACAGAGTTAGAGAGAGGTAGAGCCAAAGAGAGAGAGAGGTCTTCCATCCACTGGTTCACTCCCCAAATGACTGCAATGGCCAGAGCTGATCTGATCTGAAATCTGGAGCCAGGAGCTCCTTCCGGGTCTCCCACATACATGCAGGAGCCCAAAGACTTGGGCCATCTTCTACTGCTTTCTCAGGCCATAGTAGAGAGCTTCTGTCTTCCACTCGGCCCAGCCCTGGCCATTGCAGCCATTTGGGGGAATGAACCAATATATGGACGATCTGTTTCTCTGTCTCTCCCACTCTCGGAAGTGGAGCACCTGAGACTCAACCCGGCACCCAGATGGGATGCCGGCGCTGCAGGCCGGGGCTTTAACCCTCTGCACCACAGTGCCAGCCCCTTTCCTTGTTCTTAAATGATTTAACAGGGGGCTAGCGCCGTGGTGCAGTAGGTTAATCCTCCGCCTGCAGTTCCAACATCCCATATGGGTGCTGGTTCTAGTCTTGGCTGCTCCTCTTCCAATCCAGCTCTCTGCTATTGCCTGGGAAAGCAGTAGAGGATGGCCCAAGTGCTTGGGCCCCTGCACCCACATGGGAGATTTGGGAGAAGCTCTTGGCTCCTGGCTTTGGATCAGCTGGCACAGCTCCATCCGTTGTGGCCATTTGGGGAGTGAACCAACGGAAGGAAGTCCTTTCTTTCTGTCTTTCCCTCTCACTGTCTGTAACTCTAGCTTTCAAGTAAATAAATAAAATCTTTAAAAAAATAATTTAACAGAAAACAATTTGTTCAAAATAATTGTAGCAAAAATGTATTCAAGCATAACGTATATAATATGCATATGTACAGGTGAAATGAGTGACAGCATTGATACAGGTCATGGGAGACAGGAATTGGGAATATTTTGTTATTATAAGGCATTTGTACAATCTGTGAAGTGGTAGAAGTTTATTTAAAAGTAGACTTGGAGGGCAGCGCCGCGGCTCAATAGGCTAATCCTCCACCTTGTGGCGCCGGCACACCGGGTTCTAGTCCCAGTCGGGGCGCCGGATTCTGTCCCGGTTGCCCCTCTTCCAGGCCAGCTCTCTGCTGTGGCTCGGGAGTGCAGTGGAGGATGGTCCAAGTGCTTGGGCCCTGCACCCGCATGGCAGACCAGGATAGGCACCTGGCTCCTGCCATTGGATCAGCGCGGTGTGCCGGCCACGGCGGCATTGGAGGGTGAACCAATGGCAAAAGGAAGACCTTTCTCTCTGTCTCTCTCTCACACTGTCCACTCTGCCTGTCAAAAATTAAAAAAAAAAAAGTAGACTTGGATTAGTTCTCAATGTCTATTACAAACTAAAGGCCAACTACTAAAAAGTAAAATAGAAGTGCAATTGATATGGTAAAGACACAAAATGGAATTATATAAATAAATCGATTAAAACTATAAAAGTCATCAAAAGAGGAGACAAAAATAAGAACAATGAATGAAGGCAGTGAACACAAAATAATGACAAACAGAAGATATGAACCAGCTGTATGAAAATCATTTTAAATGTCAATGGTCTAAATGCATCAATTAAAAGACAAGAATTGTCAGAATGGATCTAAAAACAAGACTCAAACATTAGTCTTCTTTAAATGTAAAGACAGCTATTAATTAAAAGGACAGAAATGGAGAAAGATATACTATCTTAACACAAATCAAAATAAAGTGGGAATAGCTATACTAATTTCAGACACAGCAAATTTCAGAGCAAGGAAATTTATCAGAGATAAAATGAGACATAATAGAATTGTGAGGGTGTCACTATTACAAGAAGACACAGCAATCATTAATAGATATATCCAGGACTGGGCATTGTGGCACAGTGGTTAAACTGCCACTTAGGATGCCTACATACCATATGGGAGATCTGGTTCTAGTCCCAGCTATTTTGCTTCTGATTTAGCTCCTCACTAATGTATCTGAGAAGCAGTGGATGATGACTCAAGTACTTGAGCCACCCACAAGGGAGACCTGGAAGGAGTTCTGGCTCTTGGCTTCAAATGGCCCCAGCCCAGGCTGTTGTGGTCAGTGGGGAATGAACCACTGAAAGAAGATCTCTCTCTCTCTCTCTCTCTCTCTCTCTCTCTCTCTCTCTCTTCTCCTGCTCGTCCTCCTCCTTTCAAGTAAAAATAAATAAATCTCTTAAAAAATATTTTATTTATTTATTTGAGAGGTAGACTTACAATCAGAGAGAGGGAGAGAGAGAGAGAGGTCTTCCATCCGCTGGTTCACTCCCCAAATGGTTGCAATGGCCAGAGCTGAGCAGACCTAAAGCCAGGAGCCAGGAGCTTCTTCTGGGTCTCCCATGTGGGTGCAAGGACCCAAGGACTTAGGCCATCTTCTACTGCTTTCCCAGACCATAACAGAGAGCTGGATTGGAAGAGGAGCAACCGAGACTCGAACTGGTGCCCATATGGGTTGGTGGTGCTGCAAGTAGAGGCTTAGTCCACTAGGCCACAGTGCCGGCTCCCAAAGAAATCTTTTTAAAAAGAGATGAATCCACTATCACAATTGGAGACTTTAGCACCCCTCTATCAGAAATGGAGAGTTCCAGCAGGCAGAAAATCAGAACGGACATGATCAAGGTCACCAGCCTCCTCAATTAGTAAACTACAGGCATAGCAGACGTCACCCAACAGCTGCAGAACAGAAATCCCCTCAATCTTACGAGGAGCAGTGACAAAGCTGGTCTGCCTTCTGGGCCTTGAGACACAGCTTCCACACCTTACCAAGTTAGACAGGCTATGCATCATACAATGTCTGTTCTTGGATTGTGGTGGAATTAGGCCAGAAATCCACAACAGAAATATAGACAAAAAAATCCCAAATAGTTGCAATTAAGCAAAACATTTCTAAGTAATGCATGAGTTAAAGAATTCTCAAGAGAAAATTACAAAGGTGTTGAATGAAATGATATGAAAATATGACTTGGCAAAATGTGTAGGAGCAAGAAAAGCAGAGCTTACAGGGACATTTTTAGCACTGAATTAACATATAGCAAAAAGGAAGGATCTAAAGTAAATCATCCATCCTTCCACTTAAGAAAACTAGAAAGAAACGCAAATTAAATCCAAAATAATAAGAAGAAAAGAAATCATAAAAATTAGAGCAGAAACAATAACACTGGAAGTGAGAAATCAATAGAAAAAAAAAGTTGATTCTTTGACAAGATCAGTGACGTGCACAAGTAGAAGCTTCTTACCAAGCTAACTAAGAAAAAGAAAGGGGAGTCACCACACTGGAGAACAGTGGGATATGCTGCTGCTTACAACACCAGCATCCCACAGCAGAGTGCCGGTTCAAGTCCCTGCTACGCTACTTCTGATTCAGCTTCCTGCCAACGCACTTGGGAAAGCGGCAGAGTGATGGCCTGAGTGTGTAGGCTTTTGCCATCCACATGTGAGACCCCAGCAGAGCTCCACTTCCTGGTTTCAGCCTGACCCAGCCCCTGCCACTGCAGCTCCTTGGGAAATGAACTCAGCAGATGGAAGACCTCTCTGTCTGTCCCTCTCTTTCCCTGTCACTCTGCCTTCCAATAAATAAAAACCTAAACAGAGACGACACAAATTACTACTAGCAGAAATGAAAGGGACATATCACTACATGTTCCAAGGATGTTAAAAGGATACTAAAGGAATGTAAGGATACTTCAACATTTTTGTGAAAAAAATGGAATTAAAAGCTAAGTTCGTGTTCGTGCAAAAAAATTGAGATCCATGCATATGAGTGTACTTCAAAAAGTTTATAAAAAATGTGCATTTTGAAAAACTACTTGGGGGCCAGCACAGTAGTTAAGCAGCCATCATCAGGGTCAGCATCTACGATGGTCACTGCTTCAAGTCCTTGTTGCTCTACTCCAAATACAGCTCCTTGCTAATGTGCCTGAGAAAGCAGCAGAAACTGTCCCAAGCGCTTGGGCCCCTGCACTCAAGTGAGAGACCCAGATGGAGTTCCTCCTCCTGACTTCAGCCTGGCCCAGCCCTGGCCGCTGCAGTCATTTAGGAAGTGAACCAGAGGACAGAAGTTTCTCTCTCTCTCTTGCTCTCTCTCTCCGTAACTCTGCCTTTCAAATAAATAAACTTAAAAAAAAAGGAAAAACTACTCTTGAATTTCAAAATTTTTGTGCTGAAATAAAATTACCTTTTATTCAATTTTCATATTTTTTTTTGAGATTTATTATATTTATTTGAAAGGTACAGTTAGGAGAGAGAGAGAGAGAGAGAGAGAGAGAGAGAGAGAGAGAGAGAGATTTTTCCTTCCTCTGGTTCACTCCCCAAATGGCTGCAACAGCCAGGGCTGGGCCAGACCAAAGCCAGGAGGAGAAGCTTCTTCTGGGTCTCCCACGTGGGTGCAGGGCCCCAAGCACGTGGGCCATGTCCCACTGCTTTCCCAGGCTGTTAGCAAGGAGCTGGATGGGAAGTGCAGTAGCCAGGACTTGAATTGGTGCCATATGGGATGCCAGAGTCACAGAGAGCTGTACCTGCTATGCCACAATGCTGGCCCCTTCCCACAGAATTTTTGAAGTATCATTGTAGTACAAACAACTCTTTACCAAAAAATTTGACAACCTCAGTGAAATGACCCAAGCCCCCCACATAGTCTGCCCAGACTCAGGGAAAGTAGACAATTCATATAAGCCTGTATCTACCAAAAGAAGTTGTCAATGACTAATAGTTTTTAAAAACAGAGCATACGATGCCCAGATTCATCTTGTGAATTCTCTCTAATGTTTGAGGCAGAAATTATATTAATTTAAGGCCCGTGTTGTGGTGCAGTGGGTTAAGTTCCTACCTGCAGTGTTGGCATCCCATATGAATGCTGGTTTGTGTCCTGGTTGCTCCACTTCCAATTCAGCTCCCTGCTAATGGCCTGGGAAAGCAGAGGAGGATGGCTCAAGTGCTTTGGACCCTGCACCCAGGTGGGAAATCTGAATGGAGTTTCCTGGCCCAACCTTGGCCATTGTGGCCATCTGGGGAGTAAATCAGTGGATGGAAAATCTGTCTCTGTTTCTCCTTGTCTTTCTGTAACTTTGCCTTTCAAATAATAAATAAATCTTTTTAAAAAAAGGAAATTATGCACAGCAATCTTTTCTATAAGGTAGAATCAGAATATTTCTGAATTCATCCTGTGAGGTCAGCACTAACCTAACACCAAAGTCAGACCAAGATTTTATAAGAAAACTACAGATTTTTTTGAAAACAGATGCAAAATCCTCAACATAACATTAGCACGTCTAATCATAGTGTACAAAGAGAATGATCTACCACAATCCTGTGGGATTTGACTGAGGTGTGCTAATCTGTTTTAGTGCTCAAAAAGCAGTTAATGTAATCATCACATCAACAGGCTAAAGAAGAAAAATCACAAGGTAAGAGCAATGCATGTAGAGAAAACATTCGACACAACCCAACACCCATTCATAATAAAAACTCCCAGCAGAGTGAATAGAGGGGAACTTATGCAAGTTGATAAAGAACAGTTACATACTCTATATCCAGCATCATTCGTGTTGTGTCAAACCAGAAACTTTCCTATTATGATCAGAAACAAAGCAAGGATATCTCATTTCCCCACTGCTTTCAACATCAGACTGGAATTCCTAGGTAATGTAAAAAGAGGAGACAGAGTGAGGAAGGAAGAAATAAAACTGTCTTTGTTTGCTGATGACATTGTCTATGGATAAAAGGCAAAATCATTGACAAAAAGAGGACTTTCCTGGAACTGGCACATGATTACAGCAAGGATGCAGGATATGAGACATGAGGTTAATGAAAAAGCCATCACTTTGCTCTATGCCAACCAAGAGCACACAGAATTTGAAATGAACAAAACATTACAATTTATATTATCACCCCTCAGAATGGAATGCTTAGGTACAAAAAATATTACCAGTGTTATATGAGGGAAGCCATAAAACTCTAATGAAATATATTGAAGAAGAGCTAAATGAATGGAGACATTTCATATGATGGATAGAAGCTTCCATATTGTCAAGATATTCATTCTTTCCAAATGGATCTCTAGATTAATGCAAAGTCAATTAAAATCTCAGCAAGTTATTTTGTGGATATTTAAAACCTTATTCTTTTAAAAAAGACTAATGCATTTATTGGAAAACCATAATGACAGAGAGAGAGAAAAAAGAAAAACAGAAAGAAAGAGAGATCCACTCTCTGCTGGTTCACTCCCCAGATGCCTTTAACAGCTGAGTCTGGGCCAAGCCAAAGCCAAGACACTGGAACTCCATCCTGGTCTCCCACGTGAATGGCAGAGGCCCAGTACTTGAACCATCTTCTGCTGTTTTCCCAGGTGCATTAGCAGGCAGTCGGATCAGAAGCGGTGCAGCGATCTGATTCAGGATGCCAGCTTAACCTACTTTGCTACAACTCTGGCCTCTAAAAATTTATTCTAAAGTCTGATTGGGGTGGCAAAAGACTCCAAATAGCCAATGCAATACTTGAAGAGAGCAAAGAATTGATGGTGCTTTACTCAAGACTTCCTGTAGAGCTACATTAATTAAGACAGTGTACTATTTGTGAAAGAATGGACAGGTAGATCAACAGAAGGGAATCGGGACCCCAGGAACAGACCCACACAAACCTAGTCAACTGCTCTGGACAAAGGAGGAAAGGCAATGCCATGGAGGAAAGACATTATTTTCAATCAATTGTGCTGAAACATTGGACATTCACATGATTAAAAAAAAAAAGAATTTGGGTAGATGATATGCTCTTTGCAAAAATTTACTCAAAATGTGTCACAGTCTTGAATGTAAAATGCAAAACTATACAACTCCTAGAAGATAACAGAGGAAGAAATCTAGATGGTTTTGGATATGGGAGTGACAAGATCCATGAAAGAAATAATTGGGAAGTTGGGTGTGTTAGTCGGCTTTGTGTCACAATGAAATACCAGAGGCAACTCACTTATAAGATAAGTTTATCTAGCTCACAGTTTTGGAGGTTCCAATCCAAGATCCTGTAGCTCTGCTGGTTTGGCCTCTGGAGAGTGGCAAAAGACATGGAGGGGGAGCTGGCGCTGTGGCTCACTAGGTTAATCCTCTGCCTGCGGTGCTGGCATCCCTTATGTGCTCCGGGTTCTAGTCCTGGCAGCTCCTCTTCCAATCCAGCTCTCTGCTGTGGCCTGGGATGGCAGTGGAGGATGGCCCAAATCCTTGGGCCCCTGCACCCGCATGAGACACCAGGAAGAGACTCCTGGCTTCGGATCAGCGTAGCTCCAGCCATTGCGGCCATTTTGGAAGTGAACCAACGGAAGGAAGACCTTTCTCTGTCTCTCTCTCACTGTCTATAAACTCTACCTGCCAAATTAAAAAAAAAAGGCATGGAGGGGACACATGTTGGAGGAAGGGGCCTTGTCATCAGCTAGGAGCTGAGGTGGGGTGGGGCCAAGGTCAGATTTTATAGCAACCCTCTCAGGAGACCTACACGCCAAGGGCAAGCCCTCAGCGGCCTAAGGAGCTCCTGCCAGGCCCCGCCTCCTGCAGAATCCACCACTTCCCAGTAGCGCCCCACTCAGGACAAAGCCCACAGTGCAGTGGTAATTTGTGACAGTGATGAACACATAGTGTGTTTACCAAACTCGATCCTGCCTTCATTGGCAATTTCTATCAAGCATTGGAGGAATACATAACATCCATCTTACACAAATATTCCAGAGTATCCATGAGGAGAAACTACTTCCCACCTTGCTCTAGGAAGCCAGCATCTCTCACCTTCTAAAACCCCATAAAGACATTACAATTACAAGAACTACAGGTCAATATCCACCTGAACATAGTTGAAAACAGTCTTAACAAAAATTGCAGCCAATCAATTGCGAGAACATATAAAAGGAGAATGCCCCATGATTACGTGGGATCTTTCCCAGGAATGTAATCCCAGTTTAATATTCAATAATAAATCAATAGAGTTCTCCCTTCAACAAGCTATAAAGATTATTTCAATGTATTCAGAAAAAGTCCTCAACCAAATAAATATCCATTTTTAACAAAAAATCTTTGAAAATTGAGTGTAAACCAGAACTTCTTCAACTTGGTAAAGGGCCTGTGAAAAACCTATCCTGTTTTTATACTGAATGGTGAAAATTGAATATTTTCACCCCAGTATGAGGAACAAAGGGAACGCATTTATTCTCACTACTTCTACTCAACATTGTAATGAAAGTTCTAGCCAGTGAAATTAAACAAGAACACAGGAAATCCATTCATACTGGAAAGGAAGAAGTAAAACTGTCTTTATTTGAATGTCCTGTGATCAGCACTGAGCAAAATCCTAAGGAGTTGGCAGCCACCAGAAATCTAGAACTAGCAAATTAATCCACACAGGCAGAGGCGTCGTCAGCATGCAAACCTGACTTGTGTTTCTGTGTATTAACAATGAGCAGGCTGCAAACGAAATAAAACAATTCCATTCACAATGCAACAACAAGAATAAACTAATTCCATTTACAGCAGCACCTTTAATTTGTTTTTCTTTTATTACTCCACCAACACACTGGAAGTTCAAAGCGGACTTAGTGTTGTAAAATATAGTGAATTACACTGTTGTTTAAAAGAAGAGAAATTTGTGCTCTGGATAGCATCTTTAATTTTACACTTAAAATAAGGACGTCTTATAATGCACAGATTACATATAACAGGCTGATCAAATAATAATACATTTTATACTATACATATTATAAAGCTGCTAAAAATCTAAGAGAGATTTTTATAAAAATTGACAGTTGATACCAAAATTTATAGAAAATGGAAAGATCCAAAAATGCCACAATGATTTTGAAAGAGAACAAAGTTGGAAAACTTACATAATCTGATGTTAAGTTTTCTCTAAACCTACAGAATTCTAAGAGGGTGTGATGCTGGGGTAAGACAGATATGTAGATTGGTGCAAATAAATGGAATTCTGAAATGGATTTGCATGATGATGGACAACTGGTTAGAGCAGGAATACCATTGAAGGCGTGGTCTAGTTAGGTAAACACACCATGTGCTCTTGAACATATGGGTATTCTAGTTTTGTTGGATGGAAAGTTCCAGTGAAGCAGGTTCAGTGAGGTCATGCCTGCCCCCAGTTCTCTGTCACGATGGTAGCGGCTGGCCAGCTTCTCGTCCCTTTAACTCTTATGTGCCTGCTGTTACATACATATTCCAGACTGCATTGGGCCTGGGTTTTGTGAACTAGAGTGGACAGTGGAAGGGGATGGCACGACTGTGTATGAAGGGGATCAAAGTGTCTACCTCGTTCTGTTGGGGATGACTTAGGGGGAAGCCGGCTGCCACGCTGTGAGGACACTCAAGCCAGCTGCGGAGACACCCACTTGGAGAAGACCTGAGACCTCACACGAGGAGCCAGGGGTAGCTCAGGGGACATGTGGTGCAGGCCATCCAGGCCCGTCCACCCTTCAGATGACTGCAGTCTGGCTGAACCTTGACTGGACTTCGTGTGAAACCAGGAACCAGGAACCTGACCACCTGGCCAAGACATCCTTGTGAACCTGATCTAGAGAAACCATTAGCTAGAATGCATACTTATTCTTGTTTGAAATCACTAAGTTCCATGTGAATGTGTTACCTAGAAGACCAACAGAGTTAGCCAATCCTTTGTGCATGTGCTTCTCATTCTTGCTGCCAGCTGTGCGCCTGGTAAGTGCCCAGGGCCCTGCCTGAGGCTTCCCAAGCTCACCCACAGATTACTCAAACTGGGATTTGTATCCTCTGAGTACCCAGATGTTCCCATGTTGTTTCTGTTCTAAAAACAACTCTACTCCTTTTCTGCCACTTCCTCCTCCTCCTTCCATTCTCCAACCTGATTCTGCACTTGGCCTACACATTTCGAGATTTTTCAAAACAAGATTCTCACAGTGTTACATCATGCAGGACAGGGCTCAGCTGACTGTGGTTTGCCAGCCAAATCTGTCCCTCTACCTGCTCTTGTAAATAAAGTTTTATTGGAACACTGCCATGTCTAATTGTGACACCCTCCCAGTCTGCTTTTTCAGGGTAAGGGCAGGGTTGAGTGGATGGAACAGAAACCATGCAGCTCTTTACCGGAAGACTTTGTGATCCAGGACTTAGGATTTCTGATATTTCATATTGTGTTCCATCCCTACAAAACTCCTGCAGAGAAATGGGCACAGCCCATCTTTATGGGGTGGCATTCACCCTCTTTTACCTCCAGCACCTCACCTCTGCCCTGTGGGAACCAAGAGTGCCCTCACAGGTGGACCCGCTGCCCTTTCTGCTCTGTTCATGCTGGAGTTCTCAATTCATATGGGAACTTGACAGGTGTGAGCCTACTTCTTCCTCTTTGCCCTTCTTTCCTGCCCTCCCCTCCCTTCTTCCTTCCTCCTCCTCAAAAAGGTTGGGTAAAATCACACACACACAAACACACACACATACACAATCCTCACATTTCAATTTGTTATACAAAAGACTGGCACCCGTGGTGTAGCAGGTAAAGCCACCACCTATGGTGCCTGTATCCCATAGGGGCACTGGTTTGAGTCCTGCCTGCTCCATTTCTTTTTTTTTTTTTATTTAGTAATTATAAATTTCCAAAGTACAGTTTATGGATTACATTGGCTCCCCCCCCCCCATAATTTCCCTCCCACTCGAACCGCTCCCATCTCCTGCTCCCTCTCCCATTCCATTCACATCAAGATTCATTTTCAATTATCTTTATATACAGAAGATCAATTCAGTATATATTAAGTAAAGATTTCATCAGTTTGCACCCACACAGAAACACAAAGTGTAAAAATACTGTTTCAGTACTAGCTATAGCATTACTTCACATTGGACAACACATTAAGGACAGATCCCACATGAGGAGTAAGTACACAGTGACTCCTATTGTTGACTTAACAAATTGACACTCTTCTTTATGGCATCAGTAATCTCCCTAGGCTCTAGTCATGAGTTGCCAAGGCTATGGAAGCCTTTAGAGTTTGCCAACTTCAATCTTATTCCGACAGGGTCATAGTCAAAGTGGAAGTTCTCTCCTCCTTTCAGAGAAAGGTACCTCCTTCTTTGACGGCCCTGTTCTTTCCACTGGGATCTCACTCGCAGAGATCTTTCATTTAGGTCTTTTTTTTTCCCCCAGAGTGTCTTGGCTTTCCATGCCTAAAATACTCGCACGGGCTCTTCAGCCAGATCCGAATGCCTTAAGGGCTGATTCTGAGGCCAGAGTGCTATTTAGGACATCTACCATTCTATGAGTCTGCTGTGTATCCCGCTTCTCATGTTGGATCGTTCTCTCCCTTTTTGATTCTATCAGTTAGTATTAGCAGACACTAGTCTAGTTTGTGTGATCTCTTTGACTCTTAGACCTTTCAGTGTGATCAATTGTGAACTGAAGTTGATCACTTGGGACTAGTGAGATGGCCTTGGTACATGCCACCTTGATGGGATTGTATTGGAATCCCCTGGCACGTTTCTAACTCCACCATTTGGGGCAAGTCCGATTGCTGCTCCATTTCTGATCCAGCTCTCTGCTATGGCCTGGGAAAGCAGTAGAAGAGGGCCCAAGTGCTTAAGACCCTGTACCTGAGTGGGAGACCCAGAAGAAGCTCCTGGCTTTGGATGGGTGCACTCATCTGGGTAGTGAACTAGTGGATAGAAGACCTCTCTCTCTTTCTCTGCCTCTCTGTAACTCTGCCTTTCAAATAAGTAAATAAATCTTAAAAATATATTATTACACATGAATTGAGAGACAGTGCAAGGAGATGGGAAGATTTTGCTTCTGGAAGCAGACACACACACACACACACACACACACACACACACACACACAGAGCCGGGCAAGTGTGGCACGGAGGTTCACTCCCTGACATATAATCACAGAGCACTTCTCAGCTCTGGCCCTTCAAAGAGGAAGAGGAACAAGAGTAATTCCAGCTATTACAGGCTCCTGGGCACCAAATGAAACAATCGGCTGTAAATTGTATATAATCAGTGAGGAAGACTTTCATTTCTCTGTGGTTGTGAATGGGGCTTTTCCTTCCTCTTGTCTAGGAGAAAAAGAACTGGTTTAGATCAGTCTGGGGGAGTTTCATTTGGCCGAGATGACCAAAAGTTTCCCTGGATCCTAACAGTCCTGTAGTGGGATGGGAATCCTTTGTCTCCTTTATTATGCCCAAGTCTCCCTCCTGCTCGCACGTGATCTCCGTTTGTGGGAGCAAGCCCATGACTACAAGATGGTGGACATTTCCAGAAGGTTAGAAGTGATGGGTGCAGACCATTAGCTCCTGCCCATCCTAACGCACTTCTGCAAGTCTGTCCACAAAGTGTCGGCCCTCTGGGAGCTCATGGTTTTGTGAGAGAGACCCGTGTTCTGTAGGAGAATGAGGAGCTGCAGAGGTCTAAGCCCTGGGGAAAAACAGGCCAGGAGGGGTGATCAGATCCTGTGTGTATATTTCCTTGTGTCAAGGCAAGACAGACAAGTTCCCCTGAGGTTTTACTTTTAGGAACGGCACTGGTGGGGGGACTGGTGATGTCCTGCAGGGTGGGTGGCGACAGTGACAGCTGGAAGCTGGGCTGCTCTGTACCATGGCCGCTTTTCAATACATTTCCTCCTAGCTCCACGCTGGGTGGCATGCCAGCAAGGGAGGGGTAGACCACTCTTCCTGGGATGGAAGGCTTTTGGAATGGAGACAAGACTTACATACACAAAACAGCCAGAAAACCAACAGAGGAAAATAGATTTCTGTACCATTCAGAACAGAGGACAGGGAGTTCCCAAGCAGAGGAAGAGAACGACATGATCTGGAAGTCAGAGTTCATGGCACTGCGCAGTGTAGGCGTGGGGTGGGCGGGGAGGAGGGGGCAGGGCTGGGACAGAGTGCCCTCTATGCCACACGCTGGAAACTGTTCCATTTCTGCTGACCTAGTTCCTACCACCCCACTCCTTCGTGTATTCCATTTGTTTTTTCTGTTATCTAATGCAATTTTTTATATTTCACCCTGGGTTTATCATCCATATGAGTTGGTCCCTCTCACTTGTAAATCTTGCCAGTTAATATTTGCCACCATTTTTCTCTCTATATAAGTATTCTCTATTATTATGTGATTTATTTACTTCTCAATCTGTTTTGCTTCCTGCCTGTCATTTATCTCCCTATTTCATATATTTCTCCTCCCTGTTTATCATCTATTTTATTTAAAGATTTATTTATTTATTTGAAAGGCAAGTGAATCAGAGAGAGAGGTAGAGAGAGAGAGAGATCAATCTTGCATCCACTGGTTCACTCCTCAAATGGCCACAACAGCCAGTGCTGGAGATCATCCAGGTCTCCCACATGGGTTACAGGGGCTCAAGCACCTGGGCCATTCTCCACTGCTTTTCCAGGTACATTAGCAGGGAACTGGGTAGGAAGCGGAGCAGCCAGGACTTGAACCAGCGCTCTGACACAGGGTGCTTGTGTCACAAGTGGTGTCTTAACCTGCTGCACCACTATGTCTGCCACCATCTGTGTTTATTTTCATGTTCTCTTTTTAATGTATAAATGCTGTTTATCTTAACCATTTCATGCCCGGAAGTTAGTCTGTTTGTAAAGACATGGATATATATATATATATTTACACACACACTAACATATACTAGAGTATATATATATATATATATACTAAAAATGTCACAAAAAGCTGTTTAAACTAACAAGCAAATTTAATAAAGCTGTGGAATACAAAATTGATACCATTTCTGTACACTAACAATGAACTATCCAAAAAGTAATAAAGTAAACAATCCCATTAGAGTAGCATAAAAATAAACAAACACTTAGGATTAATTTTAACCAAAGATGTAAAAAATCTGTACACTGAAAATTATAAAATACTGATGAGAAAAATGAAAGAGAAAACAAAAATTAATGGAACGATATTCTTTGTTCATGGGCTGAAAAAAGTAATATTGTTAATATATTCATAGAATGGGAAGTATTCTACAGACTCAATGCAATCTCAATCAAAATTCCAGTATAGAAGGAGAGAAGTCTAAAATTCACACGAAACTACAGAAGGCCCTGAATAGCCAAAGTGATTTTGAGTAAAAGCAACAAATTGGTGGCAACACATTGTTTGATACCACATCTATTACAAAGCTATAGTAATCAAAACAGCATGGTACTGGTGCAAGAACAGACACACAGACCGACAGAACAGAGGAAGCACCAAGCAGTTAGCATTAGAGAATAGCATTAGAGTGAGCCCAGAAACAAATGCACGCGTGCATGATGAGCTGATTTTTGACAAAGGTGCCAAGAACACAATAGGGGAAGAATAACCTCACCAATAAATGATGTTAGGAAAACTCAACACCCACATGCAAAAGAATGAAATTGGACCTGGATCTCACCCCATAGACAAAAAGCAACTAAAATGAATTAAAGGCTTAAATGTAAGAGCTGGAACTGTACAACTATGAGGAGAAAACAACGGGAAACTTTCTTGACCATTGGTCTGGGTAAAGATTTCTTGGATCTGACCCCAAAGCACAGGCAACAAAAGCAAAAATAGACAAACAGGACTGCATCAAACTAAGCTGCTTCCTATAGAATGGGAGAAAATATTTGGGAGCCAAACACTGGATCAGGGATCAGTATTCACAATACATAAAGGATGCAGGATGCAAATACCTCTGTAGTCAGAAAACATATCTCAATTTAAAATGGAGCCAAGGATCTGAAGAGACATTTCTCAAAAGAAAGCATGGCAAGAAATGCATGAAAAAAAAAATGCTCTACATCGCTGTTCATCAGAGAAGTGCATTGAAACCACAGTGAGATGGCGCCTCACATAGCCTTAACAAACAGCAAGAGATAGTGTTGGCAAAGAAATAGAGGAAAGAGAATCTTGTACATGATTGGTGGTGACACAAATTAGTACAATCATTAAGGAAAACAGCATGGCGTTTCCTCACAAAATTAAAAATAGAATAACCAACGTAGTCAGATGTTTCATGTCTGCTCATATATACAAAAGAAATAAAATAAAATAAAATAAAATTCTGTTTATATATCCAAAATAAAATAAAACACATGCACTCTGTGTTTATTGTAGCACCATTCACAATAACCAAGATATGGGATCAACTTTCAATGTCCATTTCCAGAGGAAAGGGTAAGGACGTTCTATTTAGTCTTTAATAAAGAAGGTAGTCAGGGCCGGTGTTGTGGATCAGCGGGTTAAGCCCCCACCTGCAAACGCAGGCATCCCATGTGGGCG
The DNA here is from genome assembly GCA_949820135.1 of Sylvilagus floridanus. Classification (NCBI taxonomy): domain Eukaryota; kingdom Metazoa; phylum Chordata; class Mammalia; order Lagomorpha; family Leporidae; genus Sylvilagus; species Sylvilagus floridanus. The sequence continues at coordinate 30,533,395 of OX463230.1, forward strand.
CCAGTTGGTGTCCCGGCTGCTCCACTTCTGATGCAGCTCCCTGCTAATGCACCTGGGAAGGCAGTGGAAGATGATCCGAGTGCCTGGGCTCCTGCTTCTCTGTGGGAGACCCAGATGAAACACCTGGCTTCAGCCTTGCCCAGTCCCAGCCATTGTAGACATTTGGAGAGTGAACCAGCGGATGGAAGATCTCTCTCTCTCTCTCTCTCTCTCTTTCTCTGTCTCTCCCTCTGTCTAACTCTGTCTTTCAAATAAATTTTTTTTTAAACACGGCAATCCAATCATTTGCACAACATAGGTGATTGTGGAGGACATATGCAAAGAAACACAAAACAGCATGTTTTTATTTATATGGGGGTACCTTTAAAAAGAAAATGGAATTCAAAGGTAAGTTAATTTTGGTGTAAAAATTTGAAAATCATGCATATGCAGGGTCCTCAAAAAGTTCATAGAAAATGTATATTTTTAAAAATTATGCCTGGAGTTCAAAAACCTTTGTGTACCAAAACAAACATCTGTTAATTCCATTTTCCATGAACTTTTTTGGGGTCCCTTTGTATGTATGATCCCAAAAGTTGAACTCTTGGAAGCATAAAGTAAAAGAGTGGTTATCAAGGGACTAGGAAGAGGGAAGAATTGGAGAGATTTTGGAGAAAGGACACATTTTCAGTTAGTAGGAATACATTCAGAAAATTTATTATACAATATGGTGACCATAGTTAATAAAAATGTTTTATAGTGAAAATTGCTGTAAGAGTGTTTTAAATGTTCTCATCACAAAAAGGATCAGTATGTGAGATAATGCATGTATTAATTGATTTGATTTGATATTTCCTATATATAGTATATGTATGCCATAACATATACAATCTTGTCAATCAGAAAATTAAGTAATTTTTAAAAAGATTTATTTATTTGAAAGGCAGAACATCAGAGAGAGAGAGAAAGAGAGAGAGAGAGAGAGAGGAAGAGATAGAAAAAGAGGGAGGGGGAGAGACAGAGACCACTGGTTCACTCCTAAAATAGTTGCAACAGTCTAGGTCCATCCTGGTCTCCACCTGGAGATCCAAGCACTTGAGCCAACATCCATGCCTTCCCAGGTGCATTAGCAGGGAGCTGGGCTGGAAGTGGAACAGCTAGTACTCAAACCAGCACTCCGATATGGAATGCCAATGTCATAGGTGGTGGCTTAACCTGCTGCACTGCGTTGCTGGCTCTCAGAATAAATTATTTTTAAAAGTCTCTCAACCTGAACATTTTCCTTGCTTTCCTATTTTTCCTTCTTTCTCCCTACACATTTTCCCACTCTTGTTTCCGCTCAACACAGTAGTTCTCCTCTCCTATGGGAAAACATTCCACCTCCTGCCCAGTGACTTATTTCTCTCTCAGGGATTAGTAATAAATAATTACCTAAGTGCTACCTATATGTGTTCCTTCCTGTGTGTTCTGGGCACTGTTAGAAGTATTTTGTAAAGGTCATTCATTAAATACTCAGAAATACACCACGTGATAACTGATTCCCATCCCCATGCAGAGGAACCCAGATACAGAGAGGTAAAGTAACAGGCCCAAGGTCCCACAGCTAATGCACAGGGGAGTCAGGCCCCAGAATCTGTGCTACTGACCCTGACGTAATACAAATTCTCAAGAAAGTACACACTGGCCAGCGCCGTGCTCACTTGGCTAATCCTCTGCCTGTGGCACCAGCACCCGGGCTTCTAGTGTTGGTTGGAGCACTAAGTACTAGTCCCGGTTGCTTCTCTTCCAGTCCAGCTCTCTGCTGTGGCCTGGGAAGGCAGTGGAGGATGCACCCACATGGGAGACTGGAGGAAGAACCTGGCTCCTGGCTTCGGATTGGTGCAGCAGTGGCCGAAGCGGTCATTAGGGGAGTGAACCAACGGAAGGAAAACCTTTCTCTCTGTCTCTCTCTCACTGTCTATAACTCTTTCTCTCTCACTGTCTAACTCTGCCTGGCCAAAAAAAAAAAGTACACATGCCCTTAGCTTCTTTAAATGTGACTTTGAGCTCCATGCTGCCAAGATGGTGGTGTAACACATTCCTCATGGGAGTGCTCCAGCCCCCTGGGTAGGGAAAAATCCTAGGAGTTTTATGTGGGGTAAATACTTAGGGGTGCCCCTTCTGCTCTTAGTCCATTTAGAATGGTTGTGCTCCATGTCCAAGACCTGTCATCTTTTGGGGCCACAAGAAGGTTGCTGTACCATCCTTGGATGTAGGAGTCCTCTTGACACCCTGGGACCTGGCCTTCCACCTCCAAGAGAAAGCACACTGCCATCCTGCTGAGCCAGAAAGAAAGCACACTTTGGCTGGTCAAAGTTTTAGAGACTTTCCCTCTGCCTTTGCTTCTCTCAGTTCTGTCACCTTCAGCTCCTACTGCTCCAAATAGGCTCTTTCTGTTTCTTCCCCAGTACAATCCCAACAAAGAGCTCAGAATTCCTACAACAGAGATCAGAGAAGGAGGTTGTCCACAGGTGATTTGCTTTTAGCCTTGCTTCCAACTGATGACACAAAGAGCCATGTTCTTGGAATGAGAGAGAAGCAAATACAAGGCAACAAAGCTACGGATTGCTATTGCAATAAACTATCCTGTCTTAAATCCAGTGGTCTTGGGTGGGATGAGAAAAGCCCAGAAAGCACATGGCCCTGTGACCTATTCTGGTGCAGGTCTCCAAGCCCTTGAGCCTGTTAGCCTTCCTCCATCGCCAACTCCACATCCCTGCTCTTGTAGCCAGAGAAAGCTGCAGGAGATACAACTTTATTCCATGAATTCTCTGTCCCGAAATATTCAGAAGGATGTTATCTGTTCTGGAATTAGATTGTGGTGAAAGTTATATAACTTTGTGAAAATACAGAAAAACCACTGAGTTTTAGGGAGTGTGCCTTGTAGCTGTTTTTATAAAGAGGAAGGCTGCTACCCTCTCCCCTCCTTGGAGTTAAATTGAGGATCCTCATTCCGATCCCTTACTGCCCCGCCACCTCCTCAACTCCCCTCCTGACTGCATCCAGTCCTCCACACCTCCAGCCACATCATCTCCTTTAACTGGAATTCTTTTCTCCTTTCATTCATTCCTTTCCCAACTCCCTTCAAGACCAGTCCAAGTCCTATCTCTCTGGCAGCTCTAGACTTTATGGATTTCTTCACACTCAAAACCCTCTTTGCACTTGTAATCTTCCAACTTCTGCATCCATTCTTTAGGTTGGCAGTTCCTTGCAAACAGGGATCCTTCTTTTCCATCTTTGTAACCCAGCATCCCACACAGTGTCTGATACTGAGTAAATACTTACAAAGCTACATGAGGAAATAAAGAAATCGCGTTTTTACTCATCTCTAAATGGCTCACATGTGCCTGTCTTATTTTTTCAATTAGACCATAAGACCCTGCAGGCAGGGTTTAGGTTTGTGCCCAGGATTTAGCACCTGTTCATGACAGGACCCATCGTTGACCATTCAGCCGCTTGATTGTCTGAAGGCTTGGCAGAGAATGCTGTCCCTTTTACACTTTATTGGTGATGGCCTGGAAAGGGAGGACCCGGAACAGGCAAGAAGAGTCCCCAGGATGCCCAGCTGAATGGTGGTTGCTCCACCCTTAACCACAATGGTTCAGTGCCCACCACTTTTGGCATTCACAACAGCATTTGGAAAGAGATGTAGTAATTTCCCCCTCAAGGCTTATTTTTAAAATCAGCGGCTGAGAGCGCTTGCAGGAAGTGGGGTCAGACAGAGCTGAGAGCTCCGAGTTGCCTCCTGGCGGAGATGGGTGCTACCCGAGCAGAGCTCCAGTGATTGGTCCTTAATTTTGGACCTCTGTTGCCTTGGAGGAAAAAGTCAGGCCAAAGGGAAGAGATGGATGGTTTGCCCAAAAACCAGATCACAGCTTCCATGGAGATATGACTACCTAGCCAGCTACTGTTTCCCAAGCCCTACAATGGAAAGAGTAAAAGTTTTATTTGAGGCTATAGTGCTTAGTACTCTGCTCAGCTTTAGAGACTAGAATGTGGACATGACAGTTTCTGTGCTTAGAAAGGTTATAGACAGGTGACGGGATCGTTACAGACATGAACAGGTAAATACTTCAGCATGGTAAGTGTAAAACTGGTGGTAGAGAAACAGAGAATCTGGGGCAAGAGTCCTTGAAGAAGTGGCATCCAAGATGAGAGCTGGTGATGAATGGAAGGTAGTCAGATGAAAGGAGGGAACATTCCAGAGACAGAGTATGTGGTATTCAAGAGATGAAAGAAAATAGCATATCCATAAATCTGTAGGTCAGTTGTCTAAAGCAGAGGTCACCAAATAATGGCCCATGAGCCTACACCAGCTAGGCACCTGTTGTTTTGATCAAAACTGGGGTCGGCTGGGAGGGTTGGCAACGGGGAGACTGGGAGAAATCAGGAGACAAACCGTGAAAGGACTTGAAAACCAGCTGAGAGCCTTCACTCTCTACTTTAAAAGCAAGAGGAAGCACTGGCATGTTTTAGGTAGGGACATGACATATGGCATTTGAGTTTTAGATAATTATGTTGGGATTCAGAATGGAGAAGAGGCAAAACCAGATTGGGGAGACTAGCTGGCAGAATGGCTTATAAGCAAGAAATGGTGGTCTTGGTTAGGTAGGTACCAGGGGGAGGCAGAGAAGTGGACAGATTTAAAAGATAACAGGGAGGATTTGTGATTGGATATAGGTTGCATAAGGCCTCCATGAGGCAAACTCTCTGTTTGGAATTTTTCTAAGATGAGGAAGAAGCTACAGTTGTGGTACCATAGTCCTTTGATACTTTGGGACTTCTTTCATTTGCTTGAATGCTCCAGAATCTTCATTGTTGTCTCGTGACTTTTTAAAATATTTATTTTATTTATTATTTATTTGAAAGAGTTATAGAGAGAGGGAGAGTCAGAGAGAGAGAGGTCTTCCATCTTCTGGTTCACTCCTCAGATGGCCACAACGGCTTTCCCAGGCCACAGCAGAGAGCAGGATTGGAAGAGGGGCAGCTGGGACCAGAACCAGAGACCATATGAGATGCCGACGCTTTAGGCCAGGGCTTTAACCCGCTGTGCCACAGCGCCAGCCCCTATCTGGTAACTTTTGTTGTAGAGACTTTGTTACCCTATAGGCCTGGCTTTATGTTGTAATTGTTTTATGCATTCCATCCATGTATACTGTATCTTCATTGGACACTGTTATAATTTTTTTGTTTTCTTTTTCATTTCTTTCTCGGATTTCCATGTTTTATTCCCACAAGGCAGCCAGGGTAGGGACACTGAGCTGAAGCCCGGTGCCCCTGGGACCTTCCTCCGCAGGGTGCACGCGGTGGGCTGGTTTGCAAGCAGATAGTCGTGAGGGCTGGGGTGGGGGGATGGAGGGTGGGGGAGGAGCTTGTGGAGCTGAAGATGGCCGGGCAAGTGCCTCTCTCATTAGGGCTCCTCCACGCAGTCGTCCTGGGTGAGGTTCTATTGGACGACGTTCCGCAGGATGCCACTGTCTTGGGGCTTCGCTTTCACCCACTTCCACAGCACCGGTGCGCTGTCGCCGTTCCCGCAGATCTTGCTGTACATATCGAGTTTGCTGTTATAGCCAGCGGTGGGCTCTTTGATCTCTGCCTTACTCCCTGGCTCCTGCCTCCCCACCTGATCGCAGCGGAAGGCCAGGATTCGTCAATCGCACTCAGCGTAGCTAGCACGCGTGCAGGTCGACGAGCTGAGCGTCACTCACGTCCGTTCTGCCTCATTGAGAGGCCACGTGGGTGACGATGCACACCAAGGCCCGGTGCTTGTCCAGGCGGACTATGCGCCTGTCGAGGTCATTGGCTGAGAACTCGTGTGTGGAGTGCGCACGGTGCTTACAGTGTTTCACTGTAAGTAACAACTTGGTGTTCCCTGGTTGCTTTCAGGAGTTTTTAGTTGTCTTTAGTGTTCAGCAGTTTGGTTATAATGCTTACGGGTGTAGATTTCATTGAGTTTATCCTTTTGGGGGCTTACTGCACTTCTTGAATCTACAGGTTTATATTGCTCACTAAATTGGGGAAGTTTTCAGCCAATGGCTCTTTAAGTGATTTTTTCAGTACCACATTCTCTCTGCTTTTCTTCTGGGACATCAGTGACATGAGTTTATTTATTTATTTGATAGGTAGAGTTACAGAGGGAGAGACAGAGAGAGAGGTTTTCCATCCACTGGTTCACTCCACAATGGCCTCAACGGCTGGAGCTGGACCCATCTGAAGCCAGGAGCCAGGAGCTTCTTCCAGGTCTCCACCTGGGTGCAGGGGCCCAAGCACTTGGGCCATCTTCTAGTGCTTTCCCAGGCCATTGCAGAGAGCTGGATCAGAAGAGGAGCAGCTGGGACTTGAACTGGCACCCATATGGGATGCTGGCACTACAGGCAGTGGCTCTACCTGCTACGCCATGGCGCTGGCCTCATCTTTATCATTGTGATGCTGCCTCTAACTCTATCCTGTTTTCTTATTTTTTTTCTTTTTCTTTTTTAGATTGCTAGTTCCAAAACTTTCATTTGGTGCTGGTATCTATTAATTTGCTAAGAATTTCCCTCTTCCTATTCATTTCAAATGAGTTTGCAGTTATTTTAAAAGCATTTTCAAAATTGCTTCTCTAATGACTTTGTTATATAATCCCACTATTCCTGTCATCTCAGAACAACGTGGCCAGTCCCATAAACGTTTTTAACATCAGATCCGTACTGCACTAGCGCATCTCTAGGGAAAGCCCAGGAGTTCACAGATAACTTTATGGGATAGCTTTCATGCTCTGTCTTTATTGATTTCCTTGGTATTTGCCTTGTTTTTCATTTTCAGTCTTCCAGGTAGATATGTATGGCTCCACTTTCTCCCACTCATTTGTATTACCTCTTGTGACTGTTGGTTTTATTTTATTTTTTCTCAACCAGAGAAAGCGTCTTCCTCTATTCCTCATATGCTAATTACTAACAATATTTCAGGTCTTACCTTAAATGTCATTTCCTCCTGGAGGCTTTCTCTTATTCTCATATTAACTGTGTTTCCCTTGTGATTTTCTCATAGGACCCCCTCATCTGTAATTACATATATATCTCATACATATCTCTCCTTCTGGACCAGGAATGGAATGGTATCTGTCTTGTTCACCAATATGTAATGTTTCCAGTATCTAAAACAGTGTGTGGTACACAAAAGATATCCAATAAATATTTATTTAGGGTAGAGTTCTATTCTTCTTTGCAGTAACACATTCACCCCTCTATGCCTTTCTTCAACTCAAAAAATAAATAAATAAAAGATCCTCATAATTAATGTGATCCTTCTCTCAAGAATCAAATTAATCCATATGTTTAGAACTTTATAATCTCTCTTCTCATGTTGCTTTTTTCTTGTGTGGTCTGTGCAGTTGAGAAGGGGGAAAGGTGTTAATCATGCTTTAGAGACATGGAACTAAGAGATAAAATAATGCATCCAAGGTCACAGGTAGTTCATAATGGAGGCAATGGACAGGGCTGTGTAGTTGGGTATAAAAATGTTAGATTGGCAGTTATTTGCCCTCAGCACTAATCATTTTCTAGTGATGATAACTGAGAAGCTTAAAGTCTTTGAAATTTTCATTCAACTCTCTTTCTTTGATATTTCAAAAAAATTAAGATTTATTTATTTTAGGCATTCTGCAGTTTCACCATGAAAGGTCTAGTAGGTTTATTTGTGCTTTTCTACTTGGAGCTCAACCTGCTTCCTCAACCTGGAGATTTATATCATCCGTTCTACACAATTTTTTGTCATAATATGTTTGATGATTGTATTCACCCTACATTACTCGATACCCAAATAAAATTGGATGCTTACCTCCTAATACACAAAAGTAAGTAGCAGATGGAGTGGAGGCCTGAAAAAGAAAAGGCAAACCATGCGGACTCTTAGGAGCACACATGTGGTAGCAGTATTCCTGGGGTCCCAAATGAGGTACAGAGAAGCTAAACCGCAAAGGAAAAGGGCGATCAGTCACACTACATTATAATTGGAAACCTTGCAAAAAAATACTAGATAATAAAAGTGGAAAGCCAAATCATAAACTGGGAAGGGAGATTTGCAGGAGCAACTTACAAAAGTTTACTGCTGAACATTTAGAATCTAGAGTGTCTGCAAAATTAATACGAAAAAGGCTAACAATCTGCGGGAAAAAAATATGGAGAAATGATTTGAGCAGGCAGCTCATGACAAGGGAGATGGAAGTGGCCGACAAGCAGGACGTGCTGCTTGTTGTAACCAGGGAAAGGCCAACACAACACCCCAGCAATGCTATTTCATATTTATCAGGTGATAAAATTAAAAATTCTGAATATTCCTGCCTTGTTTATATGAGGATTTGAAGAACAATGAGTGTTGAAGGGAATGGGGGCTGGAGTAGTGGCTCCTTGGGTTAAGCTGCTGCGTGCAATGCCAGCATCCATATCAGAGTGCTGATTGGAGTTCCTGCTCCTCTACTTCCCATGCAGCTCCCTGCTAATGTGCTTGGGAAGGCAGAGGAAGATGGCCCAAGTACTCGGATCTCTGCTCCCCGCCATGTGGGAGACCTGGATAGAGTTCCTGGATCCTGGCTTCAGTTTGCCCCAGCCTCAGTAATTGTGGCCATCTGGGCTGTGAACCAGCAAATGGAAGATTCTCTCCCCCTCCCCCTCCCCCTCCCTCTCTTTCTCTCTTTCCCCCTCTCTGTCACTCTGCCTTTCAAATACATAACATAAATCTTTTCACCAAATGAGAGAATAAATAAGAAATTAAATTGAGCTATAGGCATATCATTCAGAGTATACAAAAGCAATATAGTGAAACCAAGGTTAATCAAGTGACTGTGTGGTTACCAGCATGGTTATGATACTGGGTCAACAAAAGAAAGCAAGCAAGCTGTTGAATGATATGTAGAAGACAAAGCTTTCAATGCATTATATACAGCTTATGGCTACACTGTACATTAAAGCTACAAATAAACCCATGAGAATGAAGAACAACAAAATCAAGATAATGGTTTCTGCTGAGGAGAGAGAGAGCACAACACATTGATGGCTAAAATATTCCCAACTTTTCTTCTTGTCCTGTGTCCACACCCTTTGCAATGTGACTTTTGTAGCACTTCTTATCAAACGGTGGAGTCTGTTACGCCAGCCCTGAACCTGGGATGGCGTGGTGGCTTGTTTTAATCAGTGCAATTTGGTGGAAGTGATGCTGTGTCAATGCTCTCTTTCCCAACCCTACTAGGTGCACATTATGTGCACAAGGCTGGGCTGGTCTCCTGGAAGATGAAACCCAGTGAAGAGAAGTCCAGCTGTCGCTCTGAGCTCATCAGCTCAAGCCCTCAGTCATCCAACCCCCAAACCTGAGAATGAGCCTGGCCAGGATCACCAGAGTGGCCTACTTGCCCCATAGCTGAAGGAAGGCTCATAAATGAGGCCAGCTGACAGCAGGACTGCGGAGGTGACCGGTGGGGCCTCGGTGAATAAAATGCATGCTGTTTCAGTCCTGCATATCCCCGTGGCTCATTGCTCAGAAGCAGTTGACATAGGATGCAGAACAGAGCTGGTGAGGAGTTGAAGGGGAGCCTTTGGACCTGTATCAGTGATGTGTTATGTGCCAGCAAAGAGGGAGACTTAGAGCAAAGATGCAAAATGCTAAGATTTAACAAATGAGGTAGCAAGTATGGGGGTATTTGTTATAATAAAATTCTCCTAACTTTTCTGTATATTTGAAGTATTTCACAAAACCAGAAAATTCAGATAGAATAATAGATGTGCTGGACTTTCTAAGACAGTCAAGAAGATTTTCTTCCTTTCCTTCTTTCTTTCTTTTTAAAAATACTTATTTATTTGAAAGGCAGAGTTATAGAGAGGTGCAGAGAGAGAGAGAGAGAGAGAGAGAGGATGCGAGCTTCCATCCGCTGGTTCACTCCCCAAATGACCTCAAAATGGCCGGAGCTGGGCAGATCGAAAGCCAGGAGCCAGGAGCTTCCTCTGGGTATCCTACATGGTTGCAGAGGCCCAGGAACTTGGGCCATCTTCCACTGCTTTCCCAGGCCCTAGCACAGAGCTGGATAGGAAATGGAGCAGCCTGGACTCGAACCAGCATCCATATGGGGTGCCGGCAATGCAGGTGGCAGTTTTACCCACCAGCCCATTGTGCTAGCCCCAGCCAAGAAGATTTTCCAAAAGAACACAGAAAAGTGCTTCTCCCATCGCCCCCTTCCCCCTACATCACCACCATCCACGCAAAGCAGACACTTTAGACTAGTGACTTCTAAACTCTAATCCCTGTCTCTCATCTCGGGACACAGTCTCTATACCTTCCTAGCTTGTCATCCTCTTGGTTCGGCTGTCATCCTTAAGGCAGGAAACTGGCAGGAGAGTCACACGAGAGGAACTAGGGAAGCATTTCCTCATTAGAGCTGCTACAGGAGTAGGAGACTTAATTCCATAACGACTTCATACTATTGTTATGTCTAAAATCCAGGTCCACTTGATAAAAATATGATAGTCCTTCCTGCTCCACTCAAATACAGGGTTAGTCACCTACCCTGTGACTTCCTCCTGACATTCTAACCTGCCCTGTCCTTTGTAGCTGAAGCTGTTGCCATTACTGGCACAGGTGGCATTCTGTCTGCCTGCCACGTGGATTTGTGCTTGGCCTGCGAAGCGGGACAAGGGCTCTCAGAGGATACCCCACAGAAAGGCAGAGCTAAGCAGTCTTCTCTCAGGGGTTCAGTATCTCTCTTGCCCCCAGTGCATTGCTAATGCTTCTGTTCTGACCTGCACATTTGTGTGTTTTCTTCTGCGTTGATTGTATAGCTTAGTGCATGCTGGCTGCAACTGTGCTCTCTTACCAACCCAATTAGGCTGTGAGCTCCTGGAGGACATGGTGTTTCGAGTGACTCAGTATCCCTACTATCTAGTGAAAGGAAGGAAGGAAAGGAGAAAGGTGAGACGGAAGGAAGGAAGGAAGGAAAGAAGGGGAGACAGGAAGGAAGGAAGGATAATAGCAGCAAATATTTATAGAACGACGATATGCCAGGTAGTGTGCACTTTCTTAGTTAATCCTCCCAACTACTCAGTGAGGTAGATCCTATTATTAAGTTTTCCTAGCTTACAGAGGAGAAAACATGCTTAGGAGGGTTAGGTAATATGCCCAATGTAACAACCCACAGGGAACAAAATTGGAGAGCCAGCACTAGAGCCAGCTTAATTCTAGGGACAAAATTCCTGATCTCTGATGCTGTGCTCTTGCTCAGAGAAGAGAGTTTGAGCTAAGAACGAGAAACTGGGAATCCTTATATAGAAAGGAAAAGACAAGAAGGCTGGAGAGAGCAAAGGGAGGGAGAGATGCCTCAGTACGATCTCCTCCTGAGGTAGTCAACCCCAACCTGAGACAGACGTGGTTTCTGCTGAATTCCTAAACATCTCCAGAAAGGATGTGTGAGCTTCTTTGGAGTCTGTTCCAGCTTTCATTCTTCAAGTGTCAAAGATTTCCGCAGATAGCTCTTAAGTGCTCTTGCCTAGGAGAGAAAACACGTCGTCGTGTTTGATAAAGTTACCATGAACAGGGGCTGGCGTTGCGGTGCAGCGGGTTAAGCTTGCTACGTTGGCATCCCATGTTGGAGCACTGGTTCAAGTCCTGACTGCGCTGCTTCTGATCCAGCATTTTTCCTAATGCATCCTGGGAGACAGCAGGAGATGGCTCAGGTACCTGGGAGACCCAGAAGGAGACCCAGAAGGAGTTCTGGCTGTTGTGGCCATTTGGGGAGTGAACCACAGATGGAAGCACTCTCTCACTCTTCCAAGTAGATGAAAATAAATAAATTTAGCCGGCGCCGTGGCTCAACAGGCTAATCCTCCGCCTTGCGGCGCCGGCACACCGGGTTCTAGTCCTGGTCGGGGCGCCGGATTCTGTCCCGGTTGCCCCTCTTCCAGGCCAGCTCTCTGCTGTGGCCCGGGAGTGCAGTGGAGGATGGCCCAAGTGCTTGGGCCCTGCACCCCATGGGAGACCAGGATAAGCACCTAGCACCTGGCACCTGGCACCTGGCTCCTGCCATCGGATGAGCACGGTGCGCTGGCTGCAGCGCGCCGACCGCGGCAGCCATTGGAGGGTGAACCAACGGCAAAGGAAGACCTTTCTCTCTGTCTCTCTCTCTCACTGTCCACTCTGCCTGTCAAAAAAAAAAAAAAAGAGAGAGAAGAAAATAAATAAATTTACATTTAAAAAAGCTACAATGAACATCAAACCAGTGAATACTAAATCATTGCTCCTAGAAGAAATACAAGGTTAGATTCCTGCAAGCCTTTGTCCACATTTTCTTTATCTGACCAATATATAAGCTTTTGTTTGAAGTTTTTCTAAGACATTTCTTAAAATACATACTGATGATGATTCTCACACTGCTGCTGAGTCTCTTGAGCTAGGCAGTCCAATTTAATCAAAGTGGGAAAAATAAGCCACCGAAAAGGAGCTGGCATTGTGGTATAGTGAGTAAAGCTGCCACCTACAATGTCTGCATCCCATATGGTTGCCAGTTTGTGTTCTGGTTGTTCCACTTCGGATCCAGCTCCCTGCTAATGGCCTGGGAAAACAGCAGAAGATGGCCAAGTGCTTGGGCCACTACTACCCACATGGGAGACCTGGAAGAAGTTCCTGACTCTTGGCTTCAGCCTGGTCCATGCCTGGCCATTTGTGGCTATCTGGGGAGCGAACCAGCAGATGGAAGATCTCTCTCTCTTGTCTTTTCCCCTCTCTCTGTTGCTCTTTCAAATAAAAAAAAAAGCCTCTCTCTCTCTCTCTCTCTCTCTCTCTCTCTCTCTGTAACTCTTTCAAATAAATAATAAATCTTTTTTAAAAAAGAAAAGGCATAGAAAAGCAATTGCTTTCACTTATAAACAAACATCCACGAGGCTCTGCTCTCTGAGCTCCGCCAGTTCTTCCACGACAGCTCTGCAGAGCCTTTCCCAGGGCCGCTAGGACACCAGTGTTCCCGTGAATTCATCTTTTCTTTCAAACACACTGCTGCTCCTTGTGATCATTAGCCGGGATCCAACTGAATGCCACAAAGGATGGCGAGCATTGTGCCGAGAAGAGCCCTGCGCACTCCCAGGCAGGCCAAGTTGCTCCCATCGACATTCTTGTTCATGCATTTCTCCCATTCTGGTCACACAGTCGTGCAGAGGAGCAGCTGGTGCCACACTTCCAGATCAGTGGCAAGGTCACAGTTTTGCTTGGTTTGGTGTTTAAGAGCAGACATGGGAAAAGGGCAGGCCAGAGCAGTGCAGATAGAAACCTCGGGCTCAGTGCCCCTGCCTAATGTCCCTGGCATACTTTGAAGGTTTTGAAGACTATACTGTCATCTGTTAGGAATACTTAACTCTTGATACAAGTAGAAAGCAGGAGCCGGCGCTATGGCGCAGCAGGTAAAGCCACTGCCTGCAGTGCCAACATTCCATATGGGCGCTGGTGAGTCCCAGTGGCTCCACTTCCGATCCAGCTCTCTGCTGTGGCCTGCGAAAGCAGCAGAAGATGGCCCAGATGCCTGGGCCCTTTTACCCATGTGGGAGACCAGGAGGAAGCTCCTGGCTCCTGGCTTTGGATCGGCACAGCTCCGGCCATTATGGCCAACTGGGGAGTGAACCAGTAGATAGAGAACTCTCTCTCTGCCTCTCCTCTCTTTGTGTAACTCTTTCAAATAAATAAATTATTAAAAATTAAATAAAGCAAGTAGAAAACATTATGCCCCTTGAAACATTCTTCTCATAAGGCTCTTGTGGTCAGCTCCTCTCAACTTGCTGGCTGGCTATCACTGCTCTGTTCTTTTCTGTCCCTCTCTGCACTTTGTACTGTGAATGCCCTGTCCAGTCTCAGCCTGCTAGACTGGACATTCACAAGTGGTCGGAAATCATTCCCTTCCAATAAAACCCTGTGGAACCCTCAGAAAAAAACCACAATCTCGACTTTTCCAAATACAAAACTTCAGACTTCCTCAATTACCGCATCTCTAAAATCATCACCACTCAGATGCATGTAATTAGCATTTTAAATTATGTGCTGGTTTTCAGTTTGGTGTTTTCATCAATGTAAGCAAGCTTTTTCTATTCTTACTGCTTCTGAATGTAATACAGCACTATATAAAATATGGATACCCCATACATGTGTTTGACTTCATAGGCCAAATAGTACCTCAAAATTGCGCTCAGGTAAAAGCCACCAGATCCTAAGTAACTTAACAAAGCAGACTTGAGGTGACAATGTAAGGGCTGGGCAGCAGCATTCAGCCACTCTGTGAATGAACATTTGCTCCTATACCCTAATACCTGGCCACTTTTCAAATTGGTGGTTGCTCCTAGAGGAGTTACAGAATTCTGTGGAAAGATTATTTTTTCCCTGAGAGGCAGGTAGGGCATGGGTTGGGGGGGGTAAGATATACACACACACTCATACACGTACACACATAGACATCAAGACCCCATCCACTGGTTCACTCCACAAATGCCAGCAATGGCCAGGGTTGGGCACTTAACCCAGATTTTCCACACAGGTGACAGGAACCCAAGCATTTGAGCCACCACTGCTGCCTCCCAGGGTCTGCATTGGCAGGAAGCTGGAGTCAGGAGCCAGAGCTGGGAATTGAACCTGGGTACTCCAATATGGGACATTGGTATGTTAACTGCTAGGCTAAATGTCTGTCCCCTGGGAAGATTCTTCATCTCTTTTTGAATGCTTTTTGCTGATCTCACTGTACCCACTTCCAAGTTGACTTGCAATCTGTTAGTCTATGAACCAAAACAGTCTGACACTGCTCTCCCCTACCCCTGGGCCATGTTTTATATTAGTCTCAATGAGAATAGTCTTGCCTGGAAGACCATTTCTCCAAAGTATAGACTCTAAGGGCAAAATACCTATGCGCACTTGGGGTAATCATCAGCTCTCTGACAAAGAATTTGGAAAGAGTTAGTGTCTGATGGACATTCTGCTGGGGTTAGGTGTCTCTTTAGGGTTCTTCTTAGCACTGTGGCTTGGACCCACCCCCTTCCTTAGGCAGAAAACCAGGACACATTCAGTTAGGAAGAGCACTCTGCATTGACACTGGTTTCTGTAATACCTACTGCATTTAGGAAGACTGAATTAGTGCTCTTTGTGTCTTGTAAATCAAGCTGTGCCATTTTATCACAATGCCAAAGACCCTTCATTTCATTCTACTGGCCAGCTACAACACCCACACAAAAACAGTTTGATGAAATTATTGCTTTTATAAATGTGTGCTTTTGCAAATACCTTTGTTTAATGTCATCACCAGTCACAGCAAATCTATTAGAGATGGGATAATGAGTGATATGTAGTGTCCGGCAAAGTGGCACCACAAGGAAAGACAATGGAAAAGAAAGCGACACAGTAAAGACAGAAGTGGGGACGTAGTTATCAGCAAATAAAGACAAGGAGTAGAGGAGAGGCTAAGGGATCTGAAATGTAGGGCCAAAGACAGAGAAAGAAAAATGGTTCTCATTGTCCAATTGTCATGTTAATAAGACGAAAATGCTGCCAGGTGCTGGTTTAGAATAACTTTACATCAGGCTTGCAAAAAAGAACACACTATTTTCCCAGCCCATGAAATGCTATTAATAGACAAGGCAAGGTCACAGAGGGAAGCTGAGACAGAGGTAAAGAATCCAAAGCCGTTTCTGATTCTAATTCATACAACCTTAGAAAGAGTAGGTTAAAAGCATGGGTTTGAAGCAGGAGAATTTAAAACAATAAGCACAATTGTCTCATACATTTGTTCCTACAATTTTCACAAGAAATCCATATTTGCGATGTATATTTCAGTGATTTTTAATTTTGATTTGGCACATAGACAAGGAAGATTTTACTTATATGTTTAATTTAAAGGCTTGCACCTGATATAACTCAAGCCCGTTACAAATCAAATGTCTCCCCGAAAAATGCAGTAAACAGTCTCCTAGGGTAACTGTACATGGGTGATACTATGCAAGTTTTCACACACCAATATTCCAAGATGGGAGGTAACAGTACAACAGAGAGAGATTCCTTCAGAAAGAGCCTACATGTGGAAGGCGGGGGCCCACCGCCGGCTCTGTGCGGGATGGAAGGCTTTGGAATGTGGAACAGACGTGGTGTGGTGGTTTGATTTGTGGCTCAGGCTGCAGCCTCTCTTTCTGGGCATCTTTCTCTTGACAGAATCGCAGCATAGCTCAAGTTCCTGGAGAGCTTCACAATCCTCCTCTGCCAGCACGTCCATCTATTAGGGTCTAGTGCTTGGATGTCAGCGTCAGCGTGGATGAGACGCGGAAGATCTGGGGCAGCATGTTACTAAGCTGGTAAAACATTTCTTCAGAAATACTCTGTGGGAGGTTAAAAAAACAACTGTGTATTTGTTCAATCACCACAGACTTTTATTTTTAAACTTGAAAAGCACTTTAAAGTATGAACTTACTTCTCGATATGGAGTGGGATACTTGAGAATGAGCTTTTACGGCTGATTGAATTGCACAGCTATGGACGGGGCTTGCTTTTCTGGCTCCATCATTTGAGACCTTAGCTTGTTGCTGTCAAGTAAGCTTGATTACCAGAACAATCCCTACAGAACTCCTGTGCAATCCCTACTGCACTACCACTAAGTTGGCTATGTTCTATACAGGACACAGACTCATTCTCTGCAAACACCCTGCTTCTGAACACTTTGTAATCTACACAGCATCCATGGGGAGAAAACAATGGAAAGACCAATCACTTTGGCTTGGGGGCTACATAACAGATCCCTTGAGAGGTAGATGCCGATATCTCTGACAATAAACCAAGTGCTTTATGGCATCCAAATGCTTCTCCCCTTACAAGAGAGGAAGTGTTAGCATTTTAGTTTTAGGAATTTGGGACAGTGTGTCTAGCTGTATGTGTGAGGAATATTCTATAAGAGACATTGAACTGGGGTGAGACATATGCAGATAACAAACCTGTGGAACCAGAAACTGCACGGTTCTGGAAATTCCACCATCCCATGAAGCCATTTCCATCATGAACCCTAAAACAGAGCAATACACTTAGCTGCATTAGGAGTTCTAGTCTTCACACCTGCCAGTCACACTCTGAAATAAACTGCGTTTTCACTGTGGGGTTTCGTGTCTTGGCTTTCCCTGCTAGCCGCCTGCCTGCAGGAAGGCTCCGCCTACAGGACAGACTTCGGCAGTTTCTAATCCTCCGTGACACAGAGGCTTTAACACAGCTCTGTCAACACACCCTTGCGATTTCTCGGTTAGTGCGCACTGAGTACGGCCCATTGAGTGACGTAACAGAGGTGATGAAACGCTAATTAAATAAGTGGCTATTTTCTGCTTTTTTAAAAAAAATGAAAAGCAGTAGAGAACAAGCCGGAATTATATATATATAATATATATTATATATAAATCCAAATATCTTTTATTTCAGAAGAGCTGGCCATTTGTACAAAAAAAAAATTAAAAGCAATTCTGAAGTACTTTCTTGCTAAACATTTCAGCGAAGTCGCAGGGGCCAGGAGTAACACTCACAGGCCTTCTGCGTTGCTTTATGTTCAATATTTGGAAGGAGAGACAGAGGGTAGTTGGTGGACAGAAGGGGAAGCTCACCTTTGACACACTTAAACACAAGTTCGGCTCTCCTCAAGCACCAGGGGATAGTCATTTCCTAAAAACAGAAATGGAACAAATACTTTGTAAAAGACAAAACATAGGCAGATGCTTATTTGTCTAAACGTGGACTGTGCACACTGTGAATGGGTTCAGGCTGCTCTTTGCTAACCATGATTGTGACTGGCTCTCCTCTGACTCTTAGGCTAGAACCTCTGCTAGCTGTTACTCCAGTCTTCACAATGTGAACCAATTTAATGAGCCCAATAAATAAACATATCCTTAAAACATCTTAGATAATGAATTCTACAGACTGATACAAGTGACATAGCAATTCCACCTACTGCTTTCAGGAACAGCATTAATATTTCTGGATAAGCAATAAAATATTTCTATTATATACCACATTAAAATAGTGTATACTATATTACATATTAAAAATGTAATAAATAACCCACCCCAGCTACCTAAGTGCATTCACTTTTCTAAGCTAGCTTTCTTTTTAAAAAGATTATTTACTTATTTGAAAGTCAGAATTACAGGGTAAGAGGGAGAGAGATAGAAAGAGGTCTTCCATTCACTGGTTCACTCCCCAAATGGCTGCAATAGCCAGAGCTGGGCCCAGCTGAAGCCACGAGCTTCTTCCAGGTGTCCCATGTGGGTGCAAGGGCCCAAGCATTTGGGCCATCCTCTGCTGCTTTCCCGGGCACATTAGCAGGAAATTGGATTGGAAGTGGAGCATCCAGGACTCGAACTGGTGCCCATATAGGATGCCGGCATTGCAGGTGGTGGCTTAGCCCACTGTGCCACAAGGCTGGCCCCTATTGCAAGTCTTGAAATCAGCTGGTGTAAATCTCCCAACTTTGCTTTCAAAACTGTTTTTTCATAAAATTTTTTCAAAATTTGTATTTTTTTTTTGAAAGGCAGAGAGACAGAGATCGTTGATTTGCTGGTTTACTCCCCAAATGACTGCAACACACAGGGCTAGGCCATGCTGAAACCAGGAGGCTGAAATTCAATCCCGATCTGCCATATGGGTGGCAGGGACTCCAGCTTAAAGCCATCACTTGATGTCTCCCAGGATGTACATTAACAAGTATTTCTGCATCTGTTTTTATGTTTGGTTGTTTCTGCTGGTTCTCATTCATTGTCTCATTTCTTTAAGGACTTACTTTTCTTTTACTTATTTTAAGCACTTTGTTAAAGAGTCATCTTAGGAATAAATGCTAAAGCCATAATTGAGCATTTGCATCTTCTTAAGATACTACTCAAAAATATTTTTTGAAATAGCACACTTAGTAATTGGAAGCAAGGATTACTTTTTTCTATTAAAGTGTTCATTTTTATATAAAAAGTATTATCTGTTTACAATCTATAGAGCTGTTTACTGATATCTAGGATTAATTTCTGAATTACTTCAAGTCTAAGGGCTCCTACTCACATGAGGAAAACTATTACTGTGACTAGAACTTTTGAACACCAACACACAGACTATATATTACCCCAATACATTAAAATCAGGATAGCACTGGCAGTGACAACACTTTACAACAAATTAGAGTAGAGATGGTACTAATGGTATGACCAACAGCATATAGAAAAAAACAATCATATCCTTTCATTGCCCCGTTTGTCCAAAATCATCAAATTTTATCCAACCATACTATATTTTCTTTCCTTTTAAATGTATGTGGTTAATACACCCAATATCTATCAGACAAATTAAGAACTTCATACTCTTTAGAATGATGTGAGCTGATGATAAAATTTCATCAATGCTGTTTAGAGACTGTACTAAAATATCAATTCATGGCAGGCTCCCAGTATCTTTGAAGTGATACATAAATTTAAATGTCAATTTAATTTTTAGATGATATACGCTCTCATATTCAGTTAATTTTAACCTAGTGCTGATAAGCAGCATATGAATCTGAAAAGAAATGCTAGACAGCAGCATGCATATGCCCATATGTGCTCATATGTGTATATGCACACACACACATCTGAAGTGTTTTCACATTTTCCCATATGCCTAGAGACTCTGTTTTAAGCTTATGGTAGATGCTTTCCAGTGTTTTATTCTGTCATTCTGTCATTTTATTTCTAATGAACATCAGCACCCAAGAAGAATAGCTTCAGGTACTTAGAAAACATAACCTGTAAGCTTTAGAAGCTAACAAGTCCATCAGAAGACATACCTTATTATTGGATGTCATGGGATGTGGCCAGAAGTTCCACAAACAGCTCATTCTGCAAATAGATCTTAGTAGATACCATCTACTAGATGGGATACAAATCCTAGTGGGGCAGGCAGTAGTCTAGAATGTTTTTGGTCATAGTTCTAAGTAATGGCAAACTGACTAAGTCTTGGTGACATGCTTCAGAGAACAGATTGTGGAAGAGAGCCACTGAAGAAGCTGATGGGTCATATAAAACTCTTTAGACTTTGGAACAGAGGCAGAAAACTGGGCTCTCCTGTTATACATTATAACAAGTGGGTTATCCAGTGGGTACTACATACAGATTGATTCCATCAGCCCTTAAGGCATCCTGGTCTGGCTGAAAAGCCCATGTGAGCATTTCAGGCATGGAAAGCCACGACACTGTGGCAAAAAATGTTCTACATGAAGGAACTCTGTGAAACCCCAGTGGAAAGAAGTGGCCATCAAAGAAGGATGTACTTCCCTCTGAAGGGAGGAGAGAACTTCCACTTTGCTTATGGCTTTGTCTAAATATTGACAGAGTTTGTAGCTTCAAAAGGCTTCCACAGCCTAGGCAGCTCATGTCAAGAGCCTTGGGTGGTCATTGATGTCATACATAAGAGTGTTAATTGTTAAATTAACAACAAGAAGTCACTGTGCACTAACTCCCCATGCAGGACCTCTGTCCTCAATGAGTTGTATTATGAGAGTTCACTGTAAAACTTGTTCTCAAACAGTTTTGTGTGTGTGTGTGTGTGTACACAAATTGTTGAAATCTTTACTTGGTATAGAGTTGGTCTTCTGTGTATAAAGTTAACTGAAAATGAATCTTAATGGAGACTGAGACTCGGAATGGGAGAGGGAGGAGGTGGTGGGGTGGGAGTGTGGGTGGGAAGCGGGTATGGTGGGAAGAATCACTATATTCCTAAAGTGGTACTTATGAAATTTGTATTCTTGAAATAAAAGGTTTATTTTGGAAAAAAAAACTGATTCTAAATCTCTGAAACAGAAATTAAAAACTCAATTTTGTTTATAACTGAGACAATACTTTCCATCTAAAGTTAATGGACAAGTGTTGCTACTTGACTTGATTCTTCTGAGGAGGGTATGATTGAACCACAGAGTTAGACAGCATGTACTCTGGAGACTTCACGGTATGCCTTGCAAGTGGATAAAATAAAGTGTGGCTCTGTTTATTATTTTCACATTCAAAAGCAATAGAGTAGGTACAATTACTTTGGAAAACTATTTGGCTCTATCCACCCAAATTAAATCTGTATATATCCAGAGACCTCACAATTCTATCCCTAGGTAAACTGCCAACAGAAATGTCAAAGACATGTACTAGAATGTTCCTAGCAATACTAGCTATAAAAATCAAAATCTGGAAGCTGGGGCTGGTGCTGTGGTATAGCAAGTAAAGCCGCTGCCCACAGTGCCAGCATCCCATATGGGCGCCAATTTGAGTTCCGGCTGCTCCACTTCCAATCTAGCTCTCTGCGATGGCCTGGGAAAGCAGCAGAAGATGGCTCAAGTCCTTGGGACCTTGCACCCACGTGGGAGACCTGGAAGAAACTCCTGGCTCCTGGCTTTGGATCAGCCCAGCTCTGGCTGTTGTGGCCACTTGGGAAGTGAACCAGTGGATGGAAGACCTCTCTCTCTTTGTCTGCCTCTGCCTTTCTATAATTCTACCTTTCAAATAAATAATAAATGAATCTTAAAAAATTATCTGGAAGCTCCCCAAATGTTCGTAAGTAGTAGAATGTCTCAATAGTTGTGGCTTAATCACACAATGAAATAACATAACCATGAAAATAAACTATCTACAACCACACACAACATGGATAAAACTAACACATAATATTGAATAGAAGAATTCAGATATAAGATAAACTACAAAAATAAGCATAATGAATCCATGCTTTCTGGGGTGCAAACAGTGGTCGTCCTTGTGGAGGAAGTGTGACTGAAGTGACTGAAAGGGAGCACAAGGGTACTTCTGGTAACATTCTGCTTCATTATCTGGGTGTTGGCTTATAGGTGTTCAGCTGTGACCATCTGAGTCATGGACTTATATGTACTATATGTGCATTATACTCCAACAAAAAGTTAAAAAACAAACAACAGTATCTTCACGGACAACTACAAAACTAAAGCCTAGCAGCTTAGAATCTCCAACTTATTCAACAAGCTAACAGTAAAACTTAGAGGAAATCAGTAGGTCAGAATTCCTGACCTGCAGGCTCCTGCCTATTAGGTTAGATTGATTCTGATGGGACATTATCTTCAGATCTCAAAGATCTATATAAATAAAATTGGTGTGTCTTTCCTCTTGCTGATATTTTTCCCTTTTAAAATGTAGTTACCTTCTACAGCTCTTTCCTCTATTATAGGACATGAACTGCTTCAGACATTGTCATTATCTTACACTCACCAGTGTGGTAAGTGTCTGGCATTTCTGTTTGTTAGAGGAAAAAAACACCACCTGAAAATGCTCTGTGATTCTTGCGTGAAAGCAAAACCAAATATTACTTCTATATCCTGGGTAGTATTTGTATGAGTTTGCAGAATAAACTTCTTGACCTGAATGGATTTTTAAATAGAAAAATGGGAGCATCCTGGCTCAATAAACTTCTGTGTATTAAATTGGACACTTAGGAAGCAAACCTAGTGTTCTGCAGCTGGCTGTCCCAATTTAAAACATGTAACTTTTGCAACATTGTGGGAGAGGGAATGCTAGTAGTATCAGATGTCTGGAAGTAAATCCGAACTTTGTGACTTTTGGAAACACTGTTTTTGAGGTTGTTTCCCACCTACGTACAACCATTTTTATAAACTGGTTAACCAGGAGTCCAGCTGCAGGAATGTTTGGATGTCTCCTTGTGGCAGGAATTCATCATAAACTTTGTCACTCCCCAAAGACCCTTTTATAGACTGTATGGACCAGTGATTTATGATAACTTAACAATAGCTAAAAATTCCTGATGAAACTAAAACTGTATAAAGCTACAGCGGGGAAAAACATGTTTGTCCAACTTCCCTGATGCCATATTAGGTATGACTGAGGCCACAAAAGTGAATGGATTGAGAAACGAGGTAGCCTGATATGCATCTTTCATGGGATGGCACAAGAATTCTCTTAATCAAAACAATAATGTGTCTGAAAATACACTGGACTCAACCAAGTGAGAAATCATTTAAATCATCCCATCTTACATGGAAATGAGTTTATATTCTTACATAGGATACTTAGCGAGGCTTCCTATAACACAATGAGTCTAAGTGGGGATTTAGTCTAAAAAGTATGGTGTAAAATCTTTTACATTGCCCTATACAATCTTATTTCTATAAACCTTTTATTTTGGTAAGTAACTTTTAATGATCAACAATCAAACTTCTTCCTGACATTCACAATCTGCACTTTTACCATTCAGCAATTATTTTTTATAGCCTCCTTAAAGCAAGCAGGCCCAGCATTGCTGATACTGGTCTTTTCATCATCAGGTTCACTGCTGGCTGCCCGTCTGCACCCATTGGGCTTGAGACTCCTCTGCTCCTCTAGACTTGAACTTGAGTCTTTCTGTTAAATTATGTCCTCTACCCATTGTTATGTGAGTGAAGAGAGAAAGCAAGATGGAAAACACTCATGAAAAGATTTTTTTTAAATAAAAAATGTCAGATAAATAACAGTACGTAATAAAGTAGGTAAATGATTATGTCATATGTTAATTGTAGAAGCCAATACTTTTATCCTGGAGAAAATGTTAAACTGAGGCTAGTTTCTTCCTGTCTTCTGGCATCTCTTGTCATTATTTATTAATGCATAATTAGAGAATAAAATAATCATAATGGTAGCTTGAGGCCAGTTTAAGTGGGAGGTAAATTGAATGCAACTTAAGACAAACATGGGGGAGAATAAAGAGGCAGCAAAGAAGGAGGAAGGAGAGGAACGCATGTCATGTCCAAAGGTAGAGATAATTTTGATATTCTAGTATATCTACTGTGGGACAACACTGTCATTCTCCAAACACAATGGTTAAGAATTATTCAGTTTTGTATTATTTGTCACCCAATTCTGCTTACCAGATAGGAGATGCAAGGTCCATTAGTTACAAAAAAGTGTTTTTTGGGCCGGCACTGTGGCGTAGTGGGTAAAGCCTGCACCTGCAGTGCCAGCATCCCATATGGGTGCCGGTTTGAGTCCCAGCTGCTCCACTTCTATGGCCTGGGAAAGCAGTAGAAGATGGCCAAAGCCCTTGGGCCTCAGCACCCACATGGGAGACCCAGAAGAAGCTCCTGTCTCCTGGCTTTGGATCAGCGCAGCTCTGGCTGTTGCGGCCAGTTGGGAAGTGAACCAGTGGATGAAAGTCCTCACTCTCTCTCTCTCTCTGTGTAACTCTGACTTTCAAATAAATATCTTTTAAAAAAAGTGTTTTTTAAATTTAAGGCATATCATAATATTAATATACAACATATTAATAAACAAATTAATACTCATAAAACTAGGGGGATTTTCCATCTCTTACCTCAGACATATCATGCACCAACAAGAGAGGAATGCTTATAGTTGTGATGTCATGGGTACAGCAAACTTTGAGTATATTTCGCAGTCCCATAATGGCTGGATCCCGAGCCGTGATATTTCCTGATTTTACATTGTCATCCACACAAAGATGAAAAGCAACATGGATTTCTGAGAGATTAGAATGCCGTGTAATGTAAAATTCTCCTGGGAACAACAAATACAGTCATGATTTGCAAAGGCACCTCACACTCATCCGTGCTGAACCAGCAGAGATGTATCAGGAACCCACAGGGCGCTCAGGAAGCAACTGTGATTACTGCTCCTTAATTCTTGCAAAGAGGATAATAAAGACAAGAAACAATAGACAATTTTTCAATGAGTTCATAAATTGGTCTGAAGTGACCACCAGGTAGCAAACAAATCAAAGGATCACACATCATATTTATTTTTATCTAAATGCTTCAGTGTGAAACTCAACATGCAAAACTCAAATAAGATTACCTGTTTCCTCCATGTCTTCCTCATTTCAATTTATAGGACCAATCTTTGTCTAGTTAGTTGCTCAGGACAGAAATAGAGACTCTGGCCTTAATTCCTTTTTTCCCCCTCAATGTACACTTCCCCATCTACAATGCAATCCAGTACCATCGCCAACAAAGAACCCCACCTGAGCCTTCCACCTTTCCTGCCACCACCCTTGCTCATGCTACCATCATCTGTCAACATTCTCTTCCTTGAATTCTTTGCTCATTCTTGCCCACCTACAAACCATTTCTTTTCTTTTTTTGACAGGCAGAGTTAGACAGTGAGAGAGAGAGAGAGAGAGAGACAGACAGAGAGAAAGGTCTTCCTTTTCCGTTGATTCACCTCCCAAGTGGCCACTACGGCTGGCGTGCTGTGCCGATCCGAAGCCAGGAGCCCGGTATTCTTCCCGGTCTCCCATGCAGGTGCAGTGACCCAAGTACTAGGGCCATCCTCCACTGCCCTCCTGGGCCACAGCAGAGAACTGGACTGGAAGAGGAGCAACTGGGACAGAATCCGGCGCCCCAACTGGGACTAGAACCTGGGGTGCCAGTGCCACAGGCGGAGGATTAGCCTTCCCCAAACCATTTCTTCCCTGTAGCCAAAATGATTTCAATATAAATCAGACTCTATAACTCTCGGACTTAAAAGTATCCAACAGGCTCACATCAGATGGAGGAAAAAGCTGTAACTCTGGGGCCGGCATGATGGCATAGTGGGTTAAGTGCCATATGGGTGCCGGTTCATGTCCCAGCTGCTCCACTTCCGATCTGGCTCCCTGATAACATGTCTGGGAAGGCAGCAGAAGATGGCCTAAGTACTTAGGTTTCTGTCATCCACATGGGACATGCAGATGAAGCTCCTGGCTCCTGATCTTGTTTAGCCCTGGCTGCTGCAGCCATTTGGGGAGTGAACCAGCAGTTACAAGATCTCACTCTTCTATTCCCTCTCTGTAACTCTGCCTTTCAAATAAATAAATAAATCTTAAAAAAAAAAAAAGGGAAAAAGTCCACACTATGTACTGTGGTCTAATTAGTTTTTTTTTCTCACCCCAGTTCTTCAAATACGCAGATCTTGTGCCTAAGTCAGGGGTGCTGCCTGGAAGGGTTTTTCCAGTATTCTCACAGGGCTGACTTCTTCCCATCAGTCATCTTAGATCAAATGCCACTTCCTCAGAAAGCTCTTCCTTGACTATCTTATGTGATTTAGGACTTTCCCAGGGCTGCTGTGTGGCACAGCAGGTAAAGCCGTGGCTTGTGGTACCAGTATCCCATATGGGCACCAGTTCCAGTCTCAGCTGCTCCACTTCTCATCCAGCTCCCTGTTGGTGTGCCTGGGAAGGCAAGAGAATATGGCCCAAGTGCTTGGGCCCCTGTACCCACATGGGAGATCCAGAGGAAGCTCTTGGCTCCTGCCTTCAGGCTGGCCCAGCCCTGGCCACTGAAGCCATTTGGGGAGTGAACCAGCAGACGGAAGGTACTGCTCTCTCTGTAACTCTGCCTTTCAAATAAATAAATAAATAATTTTTTAAAGAGACTTCCCCACCCTCATCACTCTCATTCATATTATTCTTATTTTATTTTTAGCACTGAAATTGATTTGTATGTAGATTGCTTTAAAGAATGACTGTTCCATGACAAGTGGGGTTTTGTCTATGATGTTTCCTGTTATATCTGTAGCATATAGAAGGTATTCACTGTAAGTATTAGTTGAATGAATGAATGTTTGAGACTGGATGCTAGGACAGTATTCTCACATCTTAAACCCCTTGCTTCCTACACCAATTCCTTTTTTCAGGTAGCCCCATTTGCCAAGAAAAAACCTCATCAGCTTTTATTTTCTGTGGTTTCTGTCAATACAAATAAAACATATAAAGAGTATGTTTTTACAAATACACACGCTTGAAAAAACAACAAAAAAAAAACACATGCTCACTGGAAATTCTGCTATGTCCTTCTAGGGAAGGTTGGCTCACTTCTACAACCCTTGCCCCTACACATTCTGCTTGACCTTGCTGCAAAGGCATGATTGTAGGATTTCAGAAGTCCACAGAATGTTTACAAGTACTTAATAGATTTTTAGCACCATGTTTAACATTTCCAGCTTACCAGTACACATAAATTATACTCATAGTTGCCTCTAATAGGCCCCAGACAAAGGTTTTCTTAAAAAAACAAAAACAAAAACAAACTTGGGGGCCTGCACTGTGGCGCAGCAGGTTAACACCCTGGCCTGAAGTGCTGGCATCCCATATGAGCGCCGGTTCTAGTCCTGGCAGCTCCACTTCCGATCCAGCTTTCTGCTATGGCCTGGGAAAGCAGTGGAGGATGGCCCAAATCCTTGGGCCCCTGCACCCACATGGGAGACCTGGAAGAAGCTCCTGGCTTTGGATTGGTGCAGCTCTGACTATTGCGGCCATCTGGGGAGTGAGCCATCGGATGGAAGACCTCTGTCTCTCTTTCTCTCTGCCTCTCCTCTCACTGTGTAATTCTGACTTTCAAATAAATAAATAAATCTTTAAAGAAAAAAATCTTAAGATAAAGGAACTAGACAAACAGAAAAAGAAATTAAAGAAGGAGCAGTGAATGAGACACCAAAATTTTGCCAGTGAAAATTTCCACAGAAGGCAATAAAAGTCACAGGCTGCTTCTCAGAAACCTGGATCGCATGAAACAAAATCCTTCTGGGCTCATGAAGTGTATTTACCTCCTAAACTCCTACTGATAACTCACATGGTGGAAGTCATTGCATTAAGCATGGGCTATGGTCCAATGGTGAGGCAAGATGACTTAGTGCACAAGTCAGGTGCTCCTAATCCTCAAGCTGGCACTGCTTTGTTTGACCTTAAATGACTTGCCTCTTGGCCTCATCTTACCCATTAATAAAATGGGGGTCATGCAGGTGGCAGTAGTAATCAAATTCATACGACACAGTACAAAAAGGAATATATTGGGTATTAAGAAGCGCTGGCCTCTAGCACTTACTGGCTAAATGATCTTGGGCAAATCAATTCAGCTTACTGATTTTCTGTTACTTTGTGCATGAAATGCGAAAAATATGCCTGACTGCTTTCCTTATAAGGTTATCTTGAGAATTAGATCACATAAATTGTAAATACTTAGGTAATGACAGAGTAAGCTACTGTTGGCTTAACACTGTGTAGACAGAACTTTTTCTTACAATTTTTAATGTAATAAAATATAAATAATTTGTATAAATAATGTGTGATTTAGATCTCTTTACATCTCTTTGAAATCCTAGTTGTGTAGACATTCTTTAAGTGGAGATTCACATGTTATTATAAAGTCTAACTGAATAATTTAATACTCCTTTTCTAAGTTAGTTTTATGACACATCTTCCTGTTTGGGAGTAGTAATGGGATACTAACCTATAGACTTTCCCCAAAAAAAGAGTAAGGAAGGATACACAGTAATAAAGAATTAAGTTTTTAAAAACCTAGTTATCAGGATCTCCAGAATAGTAATAAGATTGGCACATTTTAAGAAAGCCACAAAATATGGATGATTTAAATTATGGATCTATGAAGAGAAACACAATAAATCCTTCCCTGAAGGTATTTTTAGATGGAGAGGAGGATGGTTTCCTGTTCCACAAAGTGGAGGAAACAGCATGTGGTGATTCTAACATTATCCACTAAGGTAGGCTATCTGAAGGTGGGAGGAATTCGGAGGCTGATGCCCACAAGCTAACTGGCTACGAACGACAAGATGAATACCAGAAATGGGCATAATACTCACTTAGATGACATGTAATGTGACATACATGTCAAACAGCAGGGAAGAAAATGTGAGGAAAGTACCTTAAAGGAGAAAAGAAAACATTCAAAAGATGACTATCTCTGAAACTGTCAAATTTGCCATTCACTTTAAGAGACTTCCCACTTGTATAGCAAACAAATAGGCCTTCCTTGGTATGTCCTCTTATACAGACACGATTAAGGGTCATCAGAGTGACTTAAATCAGAAAGAGGGTTAACGGACTGAAGTGCTAATTGTTAAAAAAGAAATATCTAAGAATAAAAGAAATGGAGAGCAGGGAAACGGAAGTAAGATCTTAGATGAGACAGTCCAAGTTCTTCCTACAAGTTCAACAATTTATATCTCTATGTGCCACTGTCCATATTTCAAAGTAAAAATTATTTTTGATTTATTCCACAGAAACTAAGAAGCAATGTATAAAAGAATCTGAAATAGCAAAATAACGATGACATTTATGCAACTTTTCTTTTTTCAATTAAACATTTCTTTTTGTACAGATCTAAGAAAAAGTCTTAGTATAAGAATTAAAAAGATTTACAATGGAGAACATTTGTGAAAGTGTATCATGGAAAGTCAGATGTTATTTTAAGTGATTATTGACATTTTATAAGGCACACCATAAGAATTTATGTTTTCAATCTAAGATTTTAGTGTACGTGATTATAAGAATACAATCTTTAAAATAAATAACACTTACCAGGTAAAATATTTAAGTAGTTTCTCTCAGCATTCTTAGTTTTATCGTCACATCCTCCATTTTGGTTCCCAGAATCTATTCATAAGATAATGTAATATGAAAGAAGAGAACAACAGATGAGAACACATTACCATTCCCATTTCCAAAAACAATCACGTGACAGCAAGAATTTCCAAGGGCCTCTGTGTGTCAGACACTGGGCTAGATGCTTTACATGGATGGTCAAGTAGTTTATTCTTTTTTTTTTTTTTTTAAGATTTATTTATTTAATTTGAAAGGCAGAGTTACAGAGAAGAAGAGGCAGAGGTTGAGAAAGAGTTCTTCCATCCACTGGTTCACTCTCCATCCAGATGGCCACAACAGCCAGAGCTGGGCCAATCCAAAGCCAGGAGCTTCTTCCGGGTCTCCCACGCAGGTGCAGGGGCTCAAGGACTTGGGCCATCCTCCATTGCTTTCCCAGGCTACAGCAGAGAGCTGGATCAAAAGTGGAACAGCCAGGACTTGAACTGGTGCCCACATGAGATGCTAGCGCTGCAGGCGATGACCTCATCCACTACACCCCGTGCTAGCCCTCAAAGTATTTTATTCTTACAACAGCCCTATAACTGGAACTTTGTGAGTTAGGTACTATTATGACCTTCATTTTTATAAACAAGGAACAGAGGCTTAGATAGGTTAAGAACTTAATCTGGGATGCACAGGTAAGTGGTAGAAGCAGATTTGGAACCCATACACAGAGATCCTAAATCCTACGGCCTTCACCACTTGCCAGTACTCTACTTTTCATCTGAGAGGTTCAGGGTACTAAGCTAACTACACATAAAATAACTTCATTAGATAGTTGTAACGTGGCCATCTCTATTTTTAGAATCTGAGTCACTGTTGTTGATAATAACTTGTTCAGGACTACAAATAAGTGGTTAGTAAGCACCAGGAATTGCTTTACAGTCAGCCCATTCCTAAAATTTATTTCTTATCTGACACTATATATGCATATAGTTAATTCCAGGGGTGAGACTCTCTTTCAAACAGAAAATTTTTTCAGACATTCAATAGTTTTTCTTATTTTTTCTTTCATTTTTGAAGTTATTATATTTCCTAGAAGGATAAATACTGGTAAAATAAGCATAACTGAACGTACATTATTAAGGCAATTTGTATGTATGCAAATTACTTTACATACATACAAATATATACTTTTAATATAAAGCACATTTTTTTGCTTTAAAAAAAATTTTTTTTTGACAGGCAGAGTGGACAGTGAGAGAGAGAGACAGAGAGAAAGGTCTTCCTTTTGCCGTTGGTTCACCCTCCAATGGCCGCCACGGCTGGTGTGCTGCAGCCGGCACACTGTGCTGATCCGAAGCCAGGAGCCAGGTGCTTCTCCTGGTCTCCCATGCGGGTGCAGGGCCCAAGCACTTGGGCCATCCTCCACTGCACTCCCGGGCCACAGCAGAGAGCTGGCTTGGAAGAGGGGCAACCGGGACAGAATCCGGTGCCCTGACTGGGACTAGAACCCGGTGTGCTGGCACGGCACCACAGGTGGAGGATTAGCCTATTGAACCGCGGCGCTGGCCCAATATAAGACATATTTTAATTTTAGAAGAATGCCATCAGAACTCACAAATGCAAAATGAATATTAGCTTTCAAAGTAGCTATTTTTAATTATGTATTTATTTAAAAGGCAGAGAGAAAGATTGATCAATCTTTCACCCACTGGTTCCCTCTTGAAATGCCCAAAACAGCCAGGACTGCACTAGGCCAAAGCCAGAAGCCAGGAACTCCATCCTGGTCTTCCACATGAGTGGCAGGAACCCGACTACATGGGCCACCTTCCCCTGCCACCAGGTGCAGATCAAAAGCTGGACCCGAAGTGGAGGTGGGTGGGACTCAATCCCAGGCACGCTGACAAGAGGATACAGGTGTTGCAAGCAAATTAAACTGCCTACCACAACGCCCGCCTCTAGAGTAGTGATCTTTAGGAGGCCGTATACTTACTCCAGTTGAATTACAACTATTTAGAAATCCATCTTGGAATGGCCTTCAGCAACAGAAAATCCCATGAAAGCAGTCAGAACTTAAAATAAGTAAACTGCAAATACCAAAGTAGAGTTTCCAAAATGATCTGAATAAAAGGTGACCATATTTTCATCTAATGATTACTTTGATGATTGATTCATAACTTCCTATCTTTTAAACACATCTATTTTATAAACCAAGAGACTGAGGTATAGGCACAGAGAGGCAGAAGGCTGAGTTGCTCGAGTCCTGATATAATGTAATATTCATTTCTAATACAGAGTCATATAATAGGTTTTGCATAAGTGTCTGATCATAACAATAAATAAGGACTCTAATTTTGTTCAGAGGGTGTCTGAACAAAGAGAAACTCTGCTTGGATGGTTGTTAGGGCACAGTGGGTTTTTTTTTTTTTTTTTTTTTTGACAGGCAGAGTGGACAGTGAGAGAGAGAGACAGAGAGAAAGGTCTTCTTTTGCCGTTGGTTCACCCTCCACCGCGCTGATCCGATGGCAGGAGCCAGGTGCTAGGTGCTTTTTCCTGGTCTCCCATGGGGTGCAGGGCCCAAGCACCTGGGCCATCCTCCACTGCACTCCTGGGCCACAGCAGAGGGCTGGCCTGGAAGAGGGGCAACCGGGACAGAATCCGGCGCCCCGACCGGGACTAGAACCCGGTGTGCCGGCGCCGCAAGGCGGAGGATTAGCCTGTTGAGCCACGGCACCGGCCAGGGCACAGTGGGTTTTAAGTTGTTGCTTGGGAAGCCCTCATCCCATACTGGAGCGCACGTTATGAGTCCTGGCTACTCTGTTTCTGGTCTAGTTTCTTGCTAATGCACCTGATGATGGTCCAAGTTCTTGGGTCCCTGCCATCCAAGTGGGAGGTCTGGGAGAAGTTATGGGCTCCTGTTACAGGCATCAGGGAACCAGAAGATAGAAGATTTGTCTCGAGCTCTCCTTCTCTCTTCTCTTCTGTCACTGTCT
The DNA here is from genome assembly GCA_949820135.1 of Sylvilagus floridanus. Taxonomy (NCBI): domain Eukaryota; kingdom Metazoa; phylum Chordata; class Mammalia; order Lagomorpha; family Leporidae; genus Sylvilagus; species Sylvilagus floridanus. Next base: position 30,565,752 of record OX463230.1, read on the forward strand.
TTCAAATAAGTAAATAAAATAAATCTTAAAAAAAAGAATTTCTGCTAAATAATAAATAAGAGTAGTTCATAGTCCATTTCCCTTTCATATCTTAATGGTAATAGCTTGTTTGATAATACTAAGAAGATGGCTATTTTTTTTTTACTTTTTTTCAAAAAAGGTATATAAAGGTGCTAATATAACAACCACAGTAAGAAAAATAATGGAATGTCTTAGAGAAAAACAGGTGCTTACATATTAGGATGTAAACACGTACCACAATTATGTATGCACGGATAGAGGAGAAAAGATGGAGAAAGTGTTTTCACCAAGTTCTTCTAGAACAACATACAGGTTCCTTTAAGAAAGTTGTCTTTCATAAACCTACTTGCTTCACTGACTCACTTAAACACAAAGTAGCAGCTTGAACAAGAACAAAATAATACTATGATATACACGTACTGTCTTAATAGTATGTGTTAAAAAACTTTCCTGGCATTTATTGTATACTTTCTATCTCCCTTAAATATCCTTAGAATCTTCCCCCTCCCACACGTATTATGATCTCAATCTTTATGCTTTTAGTCCCTACTAAGAATAATATTGAGAGGCCACCGCTGTGGCATAGCTGGTAAAGCCACTGCCTGCAGTGCTGGCATCCAGCATCCCATATGAGCACCGGTTACAGTCCTTGCTGCTCCACTTCGATCCAGCTCTCTGCTGTGGCCTGGGAAAGCAGTAGAAGATGGCCCAAGTCCTTGGGCCCCTGCAACTGCGAAGGAGACCTGGAAGAAGCTCCTGGCTCCTGGCTTTGGATTGGCACAGTTTCGGCTGTTGCAGCCATCTGGCGAGTGAACGAGTGGATGGAAGACCTCTCTCTCTCTCTCTCTGCCTCTGCCTCTCTGTAACTCTGCCTTTCAAATAAAAAAATAAATCTTTAGAATAATATTGAAATGCTTCTGATCACATTACTAGTTTTAATGACATGGAAGATGACAAAATAAGAGGCACACTGGAATTTTCTGAAAGGGTTTTTGTTAGGATATACTTGTTTATTGGTTTTTCTGATATTTGGCCTGGCTTTGACACTTAAAATGCAAATGACCATGGCAAAGCCACATTTATCTTTAGGGAGATTAAAGCTGGTGGGGTCATTAGGGAGAGCAGTTGCTAACACTGTCAAAGTTATCAATGCAGTCCTTTAACCCAGGGACTTCTCCTCAGGGATCTGTTCCACAGATTGGCTTATTGCTCACCCAAGGATTCATGTGCAAGGTTACCCATGCACTGCTACATAAAGTAATAAAAAATTAGGAGTAGATCAAATGCTTATTAAGAGGGCACTGATTAATAATAGGATATTCCATAATGGATTACTATGCAAAAGCACAAAGGTCTAAGGATGGTCTTTATGAACTGATATGGAATGAGCTCTGGGGTACATTATTCACTGAAAAAAGCAGGACAGAGAATAGTACATATGAAAGCTCACATTTGTGAAAAGGGAAATAAATCTACACCTACATATGCTTACATAAATAGAAACATAAACATGTATCCGGAAGGCACATATGAGACAGCACTGGCTGCCTCTGGAGAAAGAAACTAGATGGCTGGGGACAGACCTAGGGAGACTCACTGTGTGCTCTTTTGTACAGCTTGAATCATGAATCTTGAGAATGGTTTACCTATTTAAGAAACTTTTTAAAGATACAGAAAATACTGTTTTTATTTTGCTTTGTTTTTAAGATTTATTTATCTACTTGGAAGTAAAGATAGACAGGGAGAGTGAGAGTAAAAGAGATCCTGCATCAAGTGGCCACAATGGCTGGGCTGGGCCAGGTTGAAACTAGGAGCCTGGATGCCCATCTGGGTTTCCCACATGGCTAGCAGGGGCTCAACTTGGGCCATCTTCTGCTGCCTTCCCAGGTGCATTAGCAGGGAGCTGGATTTGAAGTGATCCAGAGCTCCAATATGGGATGCCAGCATTGCAGGTGTCACCTTAGCTCAGTATGCCACAAAGCCAATCCCAGAAAACATTTGTAAAAGTCTAACGGAATAGGGGCCAGCACTGTGGCATAACGGGTAAAGCCACTGCCTCCAGTGCCAGCATCCTATTTGGGCACCAATTCGAGTCCCGGCTGCTCCACTTCCGATCCAGCTCCTTGCTATAATGTGCCTGGGAAAGCAGCAGAGGATGGCCCAAGTGCTTGGGCCCCTGCATCCACATGGGAGACCCGGAGGAAGCTCCTGGATCCTGGCTTTGGATCGGCCCAGCTCCAGCCACTGCAGCCATTTGGGGAGTGAATCAGTGGATGGAAGACCTCTCTCTGTCTCTACCTCTCTCTGTAACTCTGCCTTTCAAACAAATAAAATAAATCTTTAAAACAAAACCAAACAATTGATTTTGAGCTAATACAACATCTTCTTTGAAACACTGGAGTTGCACAAAAGAAAAAAAAAGGTATTCAAAGTACAAGAAGCAGATTTAAAGGTCTGAGAAGCCCAAAAGTTAAAACTTCCCATATTTTATCTCCTGAACACCACTACAAAGTTTTTATTTAAAAATATATACTGTGCATTCATTCAAAGCAGGCAAGAGGATGTATTAGTCTGTGATATTGCATGAAATGTCAAGGGCCAGCATTATGGCACAATGGGTTAAATCACCATGTGTGACACTGGCTGGCATCCCATATCAGAATGCTGGTTCTAGTACCAGCTGCTTCGCTTCCAGTGCAGCACCCTGCTACTGTGCCTGGGAAGTCAGCAGAGGATGGCCTAAGTGCTTGGGTCCTGGCCGTCCATGATAAAGTTTTGGGAGATAAAGCCCAGATAAAGTTTTGGGCTCCTGGCTGTTGCCTGGCCCAGCCCTAGCTATTGTAGCCATTTGGAGAGTCAATCAAGTCTGTTCCTCCAGCTCCCTCTGTGGCTCTGCCTTTCAAATAAATAAATCTTTAAAGAATATATGAAGCGTCAGAAAAATACTAAAACACTTTAAAAGAATATAACCCTGATATTCAGCTCGTAACTAAAACAACTTACAGTAACAATTTAATTGCTTTTAAGCTTTCATTTTCAATTTAAGAAAATCTGAATTATTTTGTAATTTGAGTCACAGTTTTTTTAAATCTAAGTCTTTTCCTTTAACTCTCTTTCCATGTGTAGATTCAAAGTTTTTGAAGAAAGATGCCGAGAACTGTCTCTACATTTTCAAAACATTTCACAGTATACCCATTTCTAAACAAACAAACAAATAAGTAAATAAAACTGTCTTGATCCAGCCATCCCATCTTTATGTATAATATTCAAAGGAATTGAAATTAGTATCTTGAAGGGTATCTTCATTTCACCATTCACAATAGCCAAGATATGAAAACAACGTAAGTGTTCATCAATGGATGACTGGATAAAGAAAATGAATTTTTTTCAACTCACAGATAGAATTTTTTGTGAGGAACACTTGGGGTCCCAAGTACTTCAGATAAGGAATGCTCAATGTGTAGTTAGCAAGGATGTTATATTGTGGATAAACATATAAAAAGCAGTCATTCAAGGACATAGCGATTAAAAAAAAAACAACTCATGTAACTGACTTTATACTATTCAAGTCAAGCAAAGATGGAACACAGAAAAAGCATGTATTTAACACTGCTTTTCACAATTTGGATCAAAAGATCACCAACTTTCCACAGAGTGCCTGTTTCTACTGTAACTACAGTACCGCAATTTTAAAATAATTTTCACTGAGAATCTTGACAAAAATTATCCCAAAGAAAATTAAGGACAGAATTCAACCTTATGACGATTTTAAGTTTTGTTCTTAATTTCTTTCTTCCAATTTCCAGAAATAAAATATGATTTTAATGACTCATATGCCATTCACTCTAGTGATTATGGACAGAATATACTAAGAGGGAAATATTTTATAAACTGGAGTTTTACTGACCATGTGATTCTTTCAGCTTACTCCTGCGCTGGGTTCTGGCATAAAGGACCACCTGCTGGACAACTTCCAGTTGCTCTTCAATCCGGGGGAAATGGAAGTCAGTGCACTCTTGGCAAACTGTGGCAAAATCTAAGGAACCCAGAACATTTACAAACTTATAAGTGTGAACTATCAAACATGTAGTTTTTTCTTACAAACTGAGATATAGGAGAAATAGAAAATAAAACTCAAAGTATGATTTCTTACATCTATCCTTTCAATAATAATGCTTTAAGTTAGGGCATTGTAATTTTGCTTTTATCAGAAACTTAACCTCTCAACCACTCAAGAGTAAACAATTAATAGACCATACATTTTAATATGAGGTCAAAATTATCCAAGTCTTTAAATAACAGATACTTTGATCATAATATATCCCTAAAAGTGCTACAACATACAAGAAGGCAAGTAAATTCTACTTAGGCTTTTTTCAAAGATAGGTGTAAATTTCAATACCTTAGATATAATAAAAAATGTATAAATAATCATAAAAATGTTTCACTAAGAGGGAAGGTAGAATTTTGCCTAGCATATTTAAGAGGTAGTTTATTAGAAAAAAAAAAAAAAAGAAAAATGCATGAACTAAAATTCACTGAGCCAGAATCTGCTTCTAAATTGAAAAGTATATTTATATGTTGATTACTTTTTCCTTACACTGACATAACTTTATAGAGTGGATTTTTTTTTTTTTGGACAGGCAGAGTGGACAGTGAGAGAGAGAGACAGAGAGAAAGGTCTTCCTTTGCCGTTGGTTCACCCTCCAATGGCTGCCGCGGACTGCGCGCTGCGGCCGGCGCACCGCGCTCATCCGATGGCAGGAGCCAGGTGCTAGGTGCTTTTCCCTAGTCTCCCATGGGGTGCAGGGCCCAAGCACTTGGGCCATCCTCCACTGCACTCCCGGGCCACAGCAGAGGGCTGGCCTGGAAGAGGGGCAACCGGGACAGAATCCGGCGCCCCGACCGGGACTAGAACCCGGTGTGCCGGCGCCGCAAGGCGGAAGATTAGCCTGTTGAGCCACGGTGCCGGCCTATAGAGTGGATTTTGTAATACAATAGAAATTTAAGAAAAATTAAATATTATGAAACACACTAAAAATGCTTAAGTATGAAATAGCTATGGCGGATACAACTATTTTTGGTCTACTTGAATACTTGGAGTGATTAAATTTTTTTCAGTTTTTCCATACTTCTTTTATTTGTAAGAATGGCATCAGGAGGACAAATTTAAGGAAATAAATATGTATAATGTGGGGCTGTTGCTGTGGCTCAGTGGTTTAAAGCTGCGGTCTGCAGCTCTGACATCCTATATGGGCACCAGTTCAAGTCTCAGTCGCTCTACTTCAGATCTAGCTTCCTGCTAATGAGCCTGGGGAAGCAGCAGAGGACGGCCCAAGTATTTGAGCTCCTGTACCCACGTGAGACCTGGATGAAGCTCCTGGCTCCTGGCTTAGGCCTGTCTCAGCCCTGGTTGTTGCAGTGATTTGGGGAGTAAACCAGTGGATGGAAGATCTCTATCTGTCTCTCTTTCTCTCTCTCTGTAACTCTACCTCTAATAGAAAAATAAATATTTAAAAAAATAAATACATATAATGTTAACTTACCTCTTTTAATACCACTATAAGAATTAATTCGATTATCTACTAGTAAAACCAGGCCACAGAGAGATGTGGAATAAAGTGATAGCGCTGTCTGAAGCCGATGGAGTTTCACACCACTTCGATGATTTCTTTTATGTTTACAGAAGTCCAGCATATCTGCTCTGAGCAATCTCAAGTTATGCATGGTCTTCAGCTGGGCTCCTGGGGGTAGGCAACAGTCCCAGAAAGATACTTACACTTCTGCAAAAATTCAGTATAATAGCATGCAAGTCTCTATGGCAAGAACACAGATAAATCTGTGCTACACATAATAATTAAAGATCGGCCTTCTAACTTCCCATTTTAATAGCAATTATCACTTTATCTATCTACAAAAAAAGATATGTAAACTAAAATGGGGAACTTAAAGCCAACAAACTATAGGCTTTGTTGGAACAAAAGGTAAAATGACATGGGTACACTCAGATGCTAGGGATTTCTCCATTATAACATCAATCAGAAGATTTTACAATAAATTAAAATTTTAAAAAATGAATACACTTACCTAAATGAATGGTGAAACTTTCTTCTAGTTTTCTTTGTTCCTCATAAATCCTTCCAATTGTTTCTGCTGATTCTCTGAACTGACTTGGCTGAACTTTAATTTCTTCACTGGAATTAATGAAATTATTGATATGCTTTGTTTGCATGTTTGCGAAAAACTTTTCTTGAAGGAAAGCAAGATTTTTAGTAAAATGAGAGAAAAATGAAGTTTGAAAGCAGTACTTAATGGATTCCTAAACTTATCCTTAATCCATGGTGACAAGTAAGACTGTAAGTAACAAGATTCTAAAATTCCTACTTGTTCTTTCAGTTCCCCACAGTAGATAATGCAGAGTATTCTTTTTAGCAGTTATATGATAAACCTTTAGATTACTATCTAATATTTCTTAGTGGCCTAAGAGAATGATTACATAAAATGACTAACATATGACTTTAAAATCAGTTATATGTGCTATAAAATATGTAATATATAACTATACCAGGGGTAGCTCCAGGCAAAATCAGAAAAGAAGTGAAGTGATAACAAGGAGAATTTAAAAAGTTAAATAAAATAAATGGAAAAAAAGGATGATTTCTATTTAGATGTATATACATCCTCTATTTTTACCACTAACATTCGCCTCCCACTAAATGACTTCTCATTTTATTCTGCTCTTTATATTTCCTGAAAAGGTCTCCCCCAGAAGAGTCAAAACCACACAACTGTTCAATTCAGATTTCATGGTATGCCGAAGGTAATAAACTGTAACAGTCATCCATTCCACTGACTACATTTTGGAGAGGCGAATCCAAACAGCCTCTTTAGTTTCACTAACTGGCTTCATTAGTGATATGATAAATTTAAACTTAAAAATAAATTTATATTAATAAAATGTCCTCATGTTAGGATGTAGACAGCCTCAGGAGAATACTGTTCCCACATAACAAAAATAAAAAGGCAGATAATTACTAATTCAGGATTTTTCTGGAGCCCAAAAGAGGTTCGAGGTAATAAAGGCAACAGAGTAAATGGAATTCCAATGCGGACATCCCCCTCCAAGGACGGATAGGACCCACAAAGTTTTGTCTCTGTCATAGCGTGGTTGAAACAGGTTGCTGTTGTACAAGGGGATAAGAAGAAATGTTAACATTTTAATGGATTCTTAAAGGCCAAACATGGACTAGTCTGTCAATTTAGAGTAGTTAGCATCACAGACGCATCACTGGCAACATCTTTTCTGGTGGCATCCACCAGGTGTTTCCAAGAAAAGATTTGTGGAAGGGGACAAGAGAGCTCTCTTGGGGCCACAGGCAGAACTGCTGTGTATGCCTCCTATTTGGGGCCTAGATGTGGCTTGCCCAAGACAACAGAGCTGCACGATAGCTAGACAATGTGACCTGTCTAAAACCAAGTAACAAGCAGTCGTTACTGGGAGGAAACAGCAGAGAAGGAGACTCCATCTGCAGCAGGCATGCCAAGGCCACTGGAAGCTGCAGATGGAGAAGAGTGACAGAGAAACCCTCTGGAAACCACACCTCACTCTACGTACCAAGGAGCATCAGATAGATAATGAAGCCCGAGGCATCCTGAAGGTATGGACAGACACACAAAACCAAGCTCAGCTCAAGTGCTGCAAAAATCTGTACAACTGGCACATTACTGGCCTATTCCTCTCTGGATACAAATAACATCTCAGACTCTTCTAATACCACAATATCCAGAACCTAGTTAAAAACAGAAGGAAGAAGGAAGATGGAGAAAAAAAGGAGAGAGGGATGAAACAGGAAAAGAGAAAGGAAGGAGGGAAGGAAGGAAGGAAAGAAGGAAAGAAGGAAGGAAGGAAGGAAAGAAGGACAGACAAAGAAGGACAAGAGGGAAAGAGATATTCAAAAAGGAAAAAAACCTGACAAGATCAAGAGATAAGGCAGTCAAGAGAGAGACTTTAAGGTGACTGATGTGGAGAAACGGACTTCCAAACAGCTATTAAAATGCTGAAAGATCTAGTGGAAAAGGCAGGCAACACTGCTGCTGATCTAGCTCCTTGCTAATGCTCCAGAGAAGCAGTAGGTGATGGCCCAAGTTCTTGGGTACCTGGCACCCATGTGAGACATTTGATGGAGTTCCTGGCTTCCGGCTTCTGTCTGGTCCAGTCCCAGTGGTTGTAGGTATTTGGGAAGTGAACTAGTGGATGAAAGATCTCCCTCCCTCCCCTTCTCTCTCTCCCTCTATCATTCTTTGAAAAAAAAAAAAAAAGACAAACAAATAAGTAAATCTATCTTACAACAAGTGAACCCCAAGGTAAACTAGGGACTTCAGATGGTTATGATTACCAGTGCCCGTACAGGATGAGCTGTGGTGTAGCAGAGTAAGAGGCTGTCTGCAGCACTGCCATCCAATATGGGCACTGGTCTAAGTCCTGGCTACTCCATTTCTGATCCAGCTTCCTGCTAATGTGCCTGGGAAATCAGTGGAAGATGGCCCAAGTGTTTGGGCCCCTGCACCCACATGGGAGACCTGGATGAAGCTCTTGGCTCCTGACTTTGGCCTGGCCCAGCCCCAGTTGTTGTAGCCATTTGGGGAGTGAACCAGCATATAGAAGACCTCTCTCTCTTTCTCTCCTCTCTAACTCTGCCTTTCAAATAAATAAAATAAATCTTAAAAAAAGAAATAAAAAACACATGTCTATATATAAAGGCCTCTACATGAATGTTTATAACAGCTTATTTTTTTATAATTACCCAAATCTAGAAATAGCTCAACTGTCCTTCCACCAAGTCAATAGACAGACAAAGGTGTAACAGAATACTACAGAGTAGTAAAAAGGAAAGAACCACGGACACATGGAACATCATCAACTGAATCTCAAAAGTATCATGCCAAGCAAAATAAGCAGATGCAAACTGCTAGAGCCAGTTTCATTCCATTTATATAATATTTTGAGAAAAGCAAACTTCGGGGACAGAAATCTGACAGGTTGACAGGGGCTGGGCAAGGCAAAAGTGGATTGACTGTGGAATACAAAAAAAGAAATGCTGAATCTTGATTGTGGTGATAATTTAAAACCAAGTTTGTCAAAATTCATCAAGCAATATAACTAAGGCATATTTTGCATAATATAGTTTGTCCTGCAATATATCTGACTTTAAAAAAGACAAAGCAAAAAACAAACCAATAAAAACAAAATGTCAGTTATCAGTCTCATATGGGGGTTTTGTATACAGCTGTGCTGAACATAGGTTTCCACTGCTCATGGAAAACACAACAAAATGGAAAGCAAACAAAGTCACTGCAAAACATTCTTTCATGATAATATTTGGTAGTAGCCAAATAATCAATTCCATCCAATATGGAATTGATATGGAATCACTTTCTAAAACTATAGTAGCAAAGTGAGAGATAACTTTTGTAAAAGGGGCTTTCTCAGCTTCCTTAAGTCAGTGACTTTCTATCTTTTTTGACTGCTATATACAGCATATTCTTCACATTTTGGGTCAATACACACATTCATTTATAGAAAGCTTCATGCATGATAGTGTCTAGTATTGTTTTATCCTATCCTATCCTATCCTATCCTATCCTATCCTATCCTATCCTTTTATTGTTCTTTCTAAAGGTTGGTTGTAGAGTAAAGGATCTAGAATGGTCCCTAGCATGCTGAAAATAATAGTTTGTAGAAAATACTAAGGCAGGGGCTGGCACTGTGTCGCAGCAAGTTAAAGCCCTGGCCTAAAGTACTGGCATCCCATAATGGCCGCTGGTTCTAGTTCCAGCTGCTCCTCTTCCGATTCAGCTCTCTGCTATGGCCTGGGATAGCAGTAGAAGATGGCCCAAGTTCTTGGGCCCCTGCACCCATGTGGGAGACTTGGAAGAAGCTCCTGGCTCCTGGCTTTGGATTGGCACAGCCGTTGAGGCCATCTGGGTAGTGAACCAACGGATGGAAGACCTCTCTGTCTCTATCTCTCTCTGTAACTCTTTCAAATAAAAAAAAAAACTTTAAAAAGAGAAAATACAAAGGCAATTGAAAGGTTACATTATTTAGATAAAAGGTGATATAGATCAAATGAGGAGTTTAACAACAATCCGCTCACCCGCCCCATAAATATTTGCTGAGCATGCATAAATGCCAGCATCAAGAGCTAAATACTTTAGAAGGAGCTGGGGAGGAAAAGGTAAAAACCCAGACATTCCAGACATGATTCTTACTTTCAAGGCAGGTCTAATGGAAAGGATCAAATTACACAAATAAAATGCCATTTTAAAAATGTTTAGAGCATATACTAGTACACCCTGCAAATAGGTCTACTGCACCGTACTCATTGTTATTTGTAATTGAATACACTTTATGATTTAAAAGAAGATAGAAATTCTCAATAATACACATATATATCCAGGAAGCAATATAGGCAGGGTCACATTCTAAGGCAATATGCAAAATACTATGTATTTAACTCATATGGTGCCATACAGGTTATGAATTACAACAAATCCTCTATACTATTCTCTACCTCGTACATATTGTACATATCACTCTATACAGTATTATTTTAGCCATTCTCTTTCTTTCTTTTTTTTGGACAGGCAGAGTTAGACAGTGAGAGAGAGAGACAGAGAGAAAGGTCTTCCTTCCTTTGGTTCACCCCTCAAATGGCCACTATGGCCAGTGCGCTGCAGCCAGCTCACCATGCCGATCTGAAGCCAGGAGCCAGGTGCTTCTCCTGGTCTCCCATGCGGGTGCAGGGCCCAAGCACTTGGGCCATCTTCCACTGCCTTCCTGGGCCACACAAGAGAGCTGGACTGGAAGAATCCGGTGCCCCAACCGGGACTAGAACCCGGGGTGCCGGCACCGCAGGCGGAGGATTAGCCTAGTGAGCCATGGCAACAGCCCCCATTCTCTTTCTAGAATTTAAGCTCCACATGGGGAAGTATTTTTGTTTTTCTGCTTAGAGAATGGTTGGTCTTCCACTAATATTTATTGCACTGAACAGACACCAATTGAAAGAACTAAGAGATGATACTTAGGTGTTTAGGTATGCATATCTAAGAGATTTATATAGCTGAAGTTCTAGGGAGGGATTTTAAAGTAACCAAACCCCTCCCATCAAAATAATCCACATAAAACCAGTAAGAGAAAAGGTGTTAAAAGAAGCATACGATTATTTAGAATTTTAATTGGAAACTTAAAAATATACTCAACTAAGTAGGTTCAATTTTTCAATAACTATACTATTATTCACATGGACTTTTATATGAATAAGAGCAAAACATGATTGTACCTGAGGGAGCTGTTGTTGGGGTTTTTTAGGTCTTGGTGAAGTTTTATCACCCATTCCTGATACTCTTGTTTTTGGATGGCAGTTGACTGTTTTAACTCATTTGACCATTTATTCTCTAAGTCCTAAAAGAGGCAATGTGACAAATGATTGTTTCACAAAAATAAATAAAAGAAAATGCAGCTGTGTATCTACAAGTCATTGCATGTCACTTACTTGCTGGGATTCAAAATGCTGAGCAGCCAGCGAATTCACATCTTGATCTGTGAGTGATTTTCCCAGTTCTTGCATCACCTTTTCCATTTCAATACCTTGTCTAAAAAATAAACAAGCAAATGAGACATATTTATCAAACATTCCAAGTACATGACCACTTCAGAGCTGTTGAACAATCCCTACAAAGTAAAACTAAAACTTTTATTTTCTAGGCATTATAATACCTGGAAAGCACTTGGAACTCTTAGAAGTGGAGACATGGAGATAACAATGATGTCATGTAACATCAACATTTGTACAGCTAAAGTTTTTTAAAAGATTTTATTTATTTGAAAGGCAGAGTTACAGAGAGGGAGGGAGAATGAAGGAAAGAGAGCAAGAAACCTTCTATCTTCTGGCTCACCTCCCCAGTGGCTGCAATGACCACGGCTGGTCTCCCATGTGGGTGGCAGAGGCCCAAGGATTTGGGACCATCTTCTGCTGCTTTCCCACGTGCATTGGCAGGTAGCTGGATCAAAAGTGGAGCAGCCAAGACTTGAATCTGTACTCATTTGAGATGCTGGCATGATCAATGGCAGCTTACCCTGCTGCAACATGCTGGCCCCCATATAGCTACATTTTAATCAAAATTTAATGCATAAATGAAGACAGTCATAATCTAACTGACCTTCCAAATATTATAGCTAATATTTAAAAGTCCAGACCTATTTTCATCTGCAAATTTCCTCAAAGATACTCTGCAACTATAGCTTAAATAGATTTTCACCTTATTTGTATATGAAGTGACTTAAACTTCTGAATATTAGTTTATGTTATATCCAGAAATTGTCAGTTTGGTTCTGTAAGTCAATTTGTTACAAATGCCTACAAAATAATTTTTGATGATGGAAAGGAAAATAATTAAGTGCTAGGGGCTGGTGTTGTAGTACAGTGGGTTAAGTTTAAAGTCAAAAAATGACCTTTTTTTTTGACAGGCAGAGTGGACAGTGAGAGAGAGAGAGAAAGGTCTTCCTTTGCCGTTGGTTCACCCTCCAATGGCTGCCGGGGACGGCGCGCTGCGGCCAGCGCACCGCGCTCATCCAATGGCAGGAGCCAGGAGCCAGGTGCTTATCCTGGTCTCCCATGGGGTGCAGGGCCCAAGCACTTGGGCCATCCTCCACTGCACTCCCGGGCCACAGCAGAGGGCTGGCCTGGAAGAGGGGCAACCGGGACAGAATCCGGCACCCCGACCGGGACTAGAACCCAGTGTGCCGGCGCCGCAAGGCGGAGGATTAGCCTGTTGAGCCACGGCGCCGGCCCAAAAAATGACCTTTACAGAGGAATGTATAGTCTGACATATGCTATTGTACTACATTCTTCATTTATCCCAAAAAATAATATGCAGAAATTTAAGTTAGTTTTCTCTACAGGAAGAGCTAATTAATGATGTGAAAAGTACAGATAATGATTATTTAGGGAGGAACAGGTGTAGTGACTAGGAAGGCTTGAGGGAGGCTTCTGCAATATTCTGGAAATATTCTATGTCTTGATCTAGGTGACGGTTACGTGCGTGTTCTTACTTTGTGAAAACTGACCTGGACACCCACAGTTTGTTGCCTTTTCTGTATGAATAAGTTCATTTAAAATTAAAAATTATGTTCTAATATAAATGTATGCAAAAATTTTGTTCTAAAATATATTTCAAACAAACTGGGGAAGAACAAAATGCAGACAAAGGCTAAAAGAATCTTACTATCATTCTAGTTAAAACTTAATTGTTCTTAAAAGTGAATTTATATTTGTAGCAAAGATGTTCATATATACAAAAAATGAAATGCATTCATACAAGTTATATACACATTTCTAAATACACCTTCTGGGCTTAAATATTCAGTACCACTTAATCCACTTAGCTCTAATATGGATGATTCTACTAACTACCACAGCTCAGGTAAAGATTACTGTTGCAAGTGAAATTTTGACATACAAATTGAAATTACTGCTAAGCACTTATAAATAAAAACAGATATAAATATATATTAATATTGTACATTACACATGTTCCCTCTAGTGGATAAAAGTATCATTGCCATTTTTAAATTTAAAGAAAATTTTAGAAGCTGGTTTTCTGGTTTGCTGAAAAAAGCAAATTTCTTGTGTGAAAGAAAAAAAAGACAAATTAAGAATCCAACAAATAAAATTTCATGAACATTTACTTCAACTTAATGTGTCCAAAATGCAAGTAGCTAAAAGATACAGTTAAAGATATGAATATTTCTTCTGATTAAGGGCAAAGCAAATTTTATTGTATTTCAGATGAAATCCAATATAGTATAGATTGGCTCAGTATATCAGGCTTGGCAACTGGTTTACCTTGAAAACACTTAGAGAAAAAAAGACCATTATATTATGCGGATGCTATGACAAGAAACTGTCCTTTAAAGATGTAAAATGGCATTAAGATGGAAGGAGAAATAAGAAAATGTGTCACTTGTGGTCATGAATTACATAAACAAATTAACCACCAAAATTCTGAGTCAGCATTTATAGACACTTGTGAATTTCACTACCTTGAGGAATGATAACCTGTGCAGTAAATAGTTCCTGCCTGAGGAATATAGCTCATTTTTCTTTGTCAAGCTAATAAGTCAGACATATGAAAAATAAATTAGAAAAATCTTTTAAAAATAGATGCATTTGTAAATTATTTATATGTCTGGATATGGGGGAAAAAGGCAAACCAAGAAATTTGGCTGAAGGACACTTACAATAGTAAACCAAACAAATCCCTACAAAACAATTTTTGATAATAGAAAGAGAAAGAATTAAGTACTGGGGGCTGCTGTGGTATAGTGAGTCAAATGATGGCTTGTGATGCCAATCCCTAGTTGCTCTACTTCCAATCCAGCTCCCTGCTAATGTACCTGGGGAAGCAATAGAAGACTGGCCCAAGTACTGGGGCCCCTGCCACCCATGTGGGAGACCTGGATGGAGTTCCAGGCTCCTGGATTTGGCTTGGTCCAGCCCCAGTTGTTGCAGACATTTGGAGAGTGAATCAGGAGATAGATCATGTTCTCTCTCTCTCCCTCCCTCTCTCTGTCATTCTACATTTCAAATAATAAGTCTTTTTTTAAAAAAAAGAATTAAGTGCTGATAAATGCAGATAATTAGTTAATTCAGTTTTCTAATAGGTGAAGAATCAGAAGGAACAGGAATCTTTCTCTGATTCAGCAAAAGAACCAGTATAGACTTGGAGTTTTCTAGAAGTAGGGGGTAGGCTGCAAAGTCTACTCTAACTTAGAGAAGTTCACCAGCTGATGAAAGTACTAGTAAAGGAAGTCCAGGTTGCCGAGCTGAGAATTTATCAACACACTCAAGTAGGCAAAATGGAGTGCAAGGCTCAGAAAACCTGAGATCAGAGAAAAGGTTCAGAACGAATTGAAGGTTAAATTCCTTGAAGCCTAGTAGGAAAATAAAACAAATGAAATTTAATAGAAAATACTTAAGTCTACAAAAGTATTTATTCACATATTTTTAAGAATCTAGTTTTTCATTTTCTTTTTTTTGTAAATACTTTCACAATTTTATTTGTCACATAAAAAAGAATAGAAACAAGGGGCCGGTGCTGTGGCACAGTAGGTTAATCCTCTGCCTGTGGCGCCAGCATTCCAGATGGGTGCCAGATCTAGTCCTGGCTGCTCCTCTTCCAATCCAGCTCTCTGCAATGGCCTGGGAAAGCAGTAGAAGATGGCCCAAGTCCTTGGGCCCCTGCGCCCACATGGGAGACTGGGAAGAAGCTCCTGGCTCCTGATCGGCACAGCTCCAGCTGTTACGGCCATTTGGGGAGTGAGCCAACAGACGGAAGACCTTTCTCTCTGTCTCTCCCTCTCACTTTCAGTAACTCTACCTCTCAAATAAATAAAAAAAGGAATAGAAACAAAATCAAGTTTTTATTTTCCTCCTGGACACAGCTTCAACTATTTTCTTAGTGGCACTCACCTGCACTGCAGGTGTCTAAAGACACAGAAACTATCTCAATACAGTTGGTCAACAACTCAAACCTGTAGGAGTGCCAACCTCTCACAACACCACGTTCTTTGTGAAACAGACTGTTCTAACATTTAACAATAAATGGTGGTTAAGAATTTTGGAGTCAAAAAAAAAAAAAAAAAAAAAGCCGGCGCCGTGGCTCAATAGGCTGATCCTCTGCCTGCGGTGCTGACACACCAGGTTCTAGTCCCAGTCAGGGCGCTGGATTCTGTCCCAATTGCCCCTCTCCCAGGCCAGCTCTCTGCTGTGGCCCAGGAGTGCAGTGGAGGATGTTCCCAAGTCCTTGGGCCCTGCACCCCATTGGAGGGTGAACCAACGGCAAAAGAAAGACCTTTCTGTCTCTCTCTCTCACTATCCACTCTGCCTGTCAAAAAAAAAATTTGGAGTCAGACTTCCTGAGTTTTAAATTCCAGCTTCCAATGGACTAGCTAACTTATTTAGCCAAAATTTCCTCATCTGCTGTAGAAACAGGATTACAGGAAAGATCAAATGAGACAGGGCACCTGCAGCACTCCACACAGCACCTGGAACAAAGCCAGCCTTCAACAGCGGACATCGAGTCGCTCTATCTGAGATGAGACTAGACTATGCAATGGCAGCATAATTTATCTAGGTTAATTGCTTGAGAAGTTCTCTAATCCCATGAGGACCCTCCCAGCTGAAATGACACATTTAAAAGTGCAAGGAAGTTAGGTTCTACTGCTAAAGAACTTTTTGTATCTTACCCTTCAATTTTATAATAAATTAAAACAAGTTATTCTGTAACCCATCACCTTTGACAACATAAAACTGAGTTATAATGCAAGAAATTTGAAATACCTCTCTCTTAATTTTTTTAGTTCCACATCTCTTTCACCAATGAGTTCTGAGATGCTAACAAAATAATTGTGTTCCAGATTTAGGAGTGTTTCAGAGGCAGGAGAATGAATGAGGTCGTGGTACACATCTGCAAAATCTTCATCCCAGCTGGGCTCTTCCGGCCTCGCATGCTCTAATGTGGTCTGCAGAATGATACACAAGCATTTTAAATCATGACACGGTATTTTTATTTAACATATTAGCACAAAATATGTATGTTGTGATTCCATTTTTGTATGTCAAACAATGACAGAAAGACTATTTATACATATGTATATTTGATATATGGGATGGCCTGTGTACAGAAAAAAATTGGGCGGAATATAAAGTAAGTTAATATAAGTTACCCAGGGGCAGGGATGAGGCAGAAGTATTAATGTAGAGGAAGACTAGAACTGCTCACAATTAAAAAAATAAGTATGCTATTATGCTATTTCTTTTTTTTTAATTTTTTTTATTACAGGCAGAGTGAGACAGTGAGAGAGAGAGACAGAGAGAAAGGTCTTCCTTCCATTGGTTCACGCCCCAAGTGGCTGCCCACCATGGCTGCTGCACTGCGCCAATCCGAAGCCAGGAGCCAGGTGCTTCCTCCTGGTCTCCCATGCAGGTGCAGGGCCCAAGCACTTGGGCCATCTTCCACTGCCCTCCCGGGCCACAGCAGAGAGCTAGACTGGAAGAGGAGCGACCGGGACAGAATCTGGCACTCCGACCAAGACTAGAACCTAGTGTGCCGGCACCGCAGGCGGAGTATTAGCCAAGTGAGCCGTGTCGCCGGCCTATTATGCTATTTCCGGCCTATTATGCTATTTCTATGAAATAACACACGCACACACACACAGACATACAAACAAAGGGATGATCAACAAAATGCTAATGGTGCCTATTTAGGGACAGTAGACAATGGCAATTCTGATGATCTTTATTTTCTTTATATACTAACATATAACACAATAAATTTCACATACAAATCATATAATCAGAAAAACTTTTCCTTATAAAAAATTTACTGCTGAAAAGTGTTACAGGTTATATGATGGAATTTTTTAAAGGTTTATTTATTTATTTATTTGAAAGAGCCATAGAGGGGCCGGCGCTGTGGCCCAACAGGATGAAGCCTTGGCCTGAGGTGCCGGCATCCCTGACGGGCACTGGTTCTAGTCCTGGCTGCTCCTCTACCGATCCACCTCTCTGCTGTGGCCTGGGAAAGCAGTGGAAGATGGCCCAGATCCTTGGGCCCCTGCACCCATGTGGGAGACCTGGAAGATGCTCCTGGCTTCCGGCTCCTGACTTTGGATCGGCACAGCTCCAGCCGTTGTGGCCATCTTGGGGGTGAATCAGTGGATGGAAGACCTCTCTCTCTGTCTCTACTTCTCTCTGTAACCCTGTCTTTCAAATAAATAAAATAAATCTTTAATAAAAAAAAAAGAAAGAAAGAAAGAGCCATAGAAAGAGGGAGAGGTAGAGACAAAGAGAACTTCCATCTACTGTTTCACTCCCCTAGTAGCCAAAACAACCAGGGCTGTCCAGGAAAAGGCCAGGAGCCAGGAACTCCATCCTGGTTTCCCATATGGATGGCAGGGGCCCAGGAACTTGGGCCACATTCGGCTGCCTTCCCACACACATTTGTAGGAAGCTGGATTGGAAGTGGAGTAGCCAGGACTCAAATCAGCACTCTAGTATGAGATGCTGGTGTTGTAGGCAGTGGCTTAATCCACTGTGCCACAATACTGGCTTTAGTACACGAAGGAATTTCAAAACATTTGTGGGAAAATGAAATTAAAGTATGTTTATTTGGGTGTGAAAAATTTTGAAACCACACAGTGCTTTTTCATCAGATGTATACCCCACAAACTTTTTGAAGATCCCTTGTATACCTAGAAATGAAGTTACCTGGGGATGGCATCATGGTGTAGTAGGTAAAGCTGTAGCCTGCAGTGCCAGCATCCCATATGGGTGCCAGTTGGAGTCCTGGCTGCTCCACTTACAATCCAGCTCCCTGCTAATGTGCCTGAGAAAGCAGTGGAGGACGGCCCAAGTACCTGGGCCCTTGTACCCATGTAGGAGATCCAGAAGAAGCTCCTGGCTCCTGGCTTCAGATTGGCTCAGCTCTGGACATTGCAGCCATTTGGTGAGTGAACCAGCAGATGGAAGATCTTTCTTTCTCTCTCCCTCTGCCTCTCTGTAACTCTGCCTTTCAAATAAATAAATAAATCTTAAAAAAACAAACTGAGGTTCTCTTGGCATCTTGGAGAGTGAACCAGGGGATGAGAATACTCTCTCTGTCTCCCTGCCTCTCAAATAACTGAAAATAAAGAAACTAAACAACACAGTATTAAAAAGAACAAAACAAAACAAAACTTCAGCATCAACTTTATAGCCTTCCTCTCTGCCCCACATCCTGTCAACAACCTGGGTCACTTGGATGTCCACATGGACAACCTATCCAATGGTCTGCCTTCTTTCTTTCCTGAACTCAGATCTTCAGTAAGTTCTCCATGCTACCTCAGCCACCTACTCAGTATCCTCCCTACGAACAGGTCAAGTCTCTGTGTAAACCTCCAGCCAAGACTTCTCAATGACTCCTAGGCAACTGGTTCTCAAACCTCATCAGGACCTCCACAAACTCTCCCACCTTATCATTTCTTATCAGCCATCAGCTCCTGCCTAGCTCCACTTCCTTCCTTATGGGCCAGCATCCTCATTTCCCTTGATTTATCTACTTACCAAAAACCCTAAACTTCATCTTTCTCTCTATGTTTACAGACAGGTTGTACAGAACTGTAGCAGAAAAAAATTATAAAACACCACAGTTTATAGTGGCAAACTGATGTCACTCCATCATTACCCTTCAAAGACATCTGACAATTCAATCATTCCCTGCTCAGTTCTCTCTGTAAACACTCAATTATATCATTACCCAACCCCACCTCATTTCAACAATTTGCCTTTCCTATTTCTCAGAGAAAGTTGAAACAATCAGAGAGAATATTGTCCACTTCCTGCTACTAAATTAGTAAAACTTCCTGAATTTATATCCAACCTTTCTCAATTCTCTTCTGCTATAATGGAAGAAGCTAAGCTAATATTAATTCTTGGGCCTGGTGAAGTGGTGTAGTAGGTTAAGCAACCGCCTGTAGTGCTGGCATCCTATATGGGTGCTGGTTCGAGTCCTGGCTGCTCCACTTCCAATCCAGCTCTCTGCTATGGCCTGGGAAAGCAGTAGAAGATGGTCCAAGTGCTTGGGCCCCTGCACCCATGTGGGAGATCCAGAAGAAGCTCCTGGCTCCTGGCTCCTGGCTTCAGATAAGCACAGCTCCGGCTGCTGCAGCCATCTGGGGAGTGAACCAGTGGATGGAGGACCTCTCTCCCTCCTTCTCTCTCTCTCTCTCTCTCTTTCTTTCTCTTTCTCTCTCTCTCTCTCTGCCTCTGCCTCTCTAAAACTCTGCTTTTCAAATAAATAAATAAATATTAAAAAAATAAAATAAGATTAATTCTCCACTTTAGTTTTAGACTCAATCCCTCATAGTCTTTAACTGTACCATATTAAAGACAAAACCAAACCTCTGATCCTTGGTGGCCATGTAGCAAGTACCCCATCTTTTCCTTTCTACAGCCAAACTTGCTGAGTTATCTATATTAATTCTTCCTATTTCCACATGCCCACACATTCTTAGGATCATTGAAATCTAGTTTCTGCACTCACCATTCCACAGAAATTGATCCTAATCCCACTACAGATGCTATTACTTGATAAACAAAATTGATGCTTTTGAGTCTTTATTTTGCATCTTATACCTGCAGCCTCTTGGCATTCTATCATATTCTATTTGATGATGTTCTTTCTTAATAAATAAAATAGTGATGCATTTTACAATCACGGCATCTTAGACTCTATGAAAGAGGGCATATATTTAGATAAAAGAATGATGATATTATATAAACAATAATAACAATGCAGATAAGTGAAAGAATGAAAGTAACCAGAAGTTTAAAATAAATTATTGTTGCTGGTTTAGGGTTGCTGGATAAAACACAGCACATCTGGTTAAATTAGAATTTCAGATAAACATGATTTGTGGAGCATACTTACACTAAAAAATTATTCATTTGCCTGAAACTCTAATTTAACTAAGTGTTCTGTATTTTTAGTGAATAAATTTAGTGATCTGTGCTGGCTACAAAGACAAAGGTAGCCTCCCACTTTACACAGGTGTTACATCAGACGCATGTTGTCTTAGCTGCTCACCCCAACATGGATTGTCCATTACTGGTATGTGGAGAAAAAAGGATTCTATTACCGTTGAGTATTATCTTAACTATTAAAAAATCCTCATCCAGGGGCCAGTGCTGTGGTGTAGTAGGTAACTGCAGTGCCGGCATCCAATACGGGCACCAGTTAGAATTCTGGCTGCTCCACTTCTGATCCTGCTCTCTGCTATGGCCTGGGAAAGCAATGGAAGATGGCCCAAGTCCTTGGGCCCCTGCACCTGCGTGGGAGACCAGAAGAAGCTCCTGGCTCCTGAACAGCCCAGCTTGGCTGCTGCAGCCATCTGGGGAGTGGACCAACGGATAGAAAACCTCTCTCTCTCTGCTTCTGCCTCTCTGTAACTCTGCCTTTAAAATAAATAAATACATCTTAAAAAAAAAAAAAAATCCACGCCCAGAATACCCTTGAGTTGTCCAGTCTGACCCATGTGCTCACCTCAGCGTAAGCTCTGGCCCACATACTGGCCAGCTGGTGCAAGTCCACTTCCCCTGACTTCACAGCTTCCAGGGAGGCTTCAGCCTCTTTGTCATAGTCTCTCAGGGATTCTTCCTCTATAAACTGGCTCAGAGCTTCTTTTAGGTCTGTCACAGGTCAACAAAGCCATCGTTACCGAAATCCAGAAATAAGTAGAGGACATTTTATCTAGCTAAGCAATCCAACATGAAATTTCAGTTTGTTAAGATTATACTCACAGCAGCATCTCTAGATAATATAAAATCTGCTTATGGGATCATTTAACTAATTTCACAACTATTTTTCTTTACTCTTATAAGTTACCACATGGAGAAAGGTCAAAATTCTTTAGTCTTATGTATAACCTGATTCTAAATGAGTAATTTTTTCCTTGATAGATATTTTATTTAAGTTATACAAGTTTCATATATTTCTTTTACACTGTTATAGGAACACAGTGGCACTTCCCCACCCTCCTTCCCACTCGTGCTCCAAACCTTCTTTCTCCTTCCTCTCATGTTCCTACTTTTAATTTTTGCAATGATCTTCCTTTTGTACACTTAATGCTCATATACTTAACACTACCCTAAGTAAAAGAGTTCAATAAATAGTACAAAGAGAAAACAAGACAAAACAAAATACAGTCCCTCAATGAAAGAGACAAGGGCTATAAACCATCACTGATTATCAAAATGTCTATTTCACTTCAATACATTTCAGGTACTCTATTCATCACCTCTGATCAGGAAAAACACACGATATCTGTCTTTTGGGGACTGGCTTGTTTCACTAAGCATAATGATTTCCAGTTGTGACTATCTTGTTGCAAAAGACAGGATTTCATTCTTTATTTTATAGCTGAGTAGTACTCTATGGTGTGTATCTACCATAATTTCTTTATCCAGTCATCAGTTGATGGCTAATTAAGTAATGTTAAAATCTAAGTCTGGCCGGCGCCATGGCTCAATAGGCTAATCCTCCGCCTGCGGCGCCGCGCCAGCACACCGGGTTCTAGAGCCGGTCGGGGCACCGGATTCTGTCCCGGTTGCCCCTCTTCCAGGCCAGCTCTCTGCTGTGGCCCAGGAGTGCAGTGGAGGATGGCCCAAGTGCTTGGGCCCTGCACCCGCATGGGAGACCAGGAGAAGCACCTGGCTCCTGCCTTTGGATCATCGTGATGCACTGGCCATAGCGGCCATTTGGGGGGTGAACCAATGGAAAGAGGAAGACCTTTCTCTCTGTCTCTCTCTCTTTCACTGTCCAATCTGCCTGTCAACATACATACATACATACATAAATAAATAAATAAATAAATAAAAACCTAAGTCTGATACTTCAGTTTAAAACTCAGCAGATACAACCAAATAAAGGAAAGCTTCAGATTTTGAGGGTCTGTATTAAAGTGAAAGAGTTTCCTGTATAACTCTAAAGGGTGTGTTGCTACATCTTTTGATTTTGAGTGAGAAACTGACCAGCATATTAAAATGTATTTAATTCAAATGATCTATGACTCCAATATAATGGAAAGAGCACTGAAATAGAAGTCATAATTCCTGGGTTCTGGCCTTGGCTCTGTCACTATCTCTGTTGACTTTGGATAAGTAGTTCACAACTTTCCATTTATAGCAATCAGATCCCCTAGAGGGATTTAACACTCGGTGTTTTTTAAAACAGAATGCATGGGGCTGGCACTGTGGTACAGCAGATAAAGCTGCCATCTGCAGTGTCAGCATCCTGTATGGGCACCAGTTTGAGTCCTAACTGCTCCTCTTCTGATCCAGCTCTCTGCTATAGCCAGGAAAGCAGCAGAAGTTAGCCCAAGTCCTTGGGTCCCGTGCTGGTGTGGGAGATCTAGAAGAAAGCACCTGGCTCCTGGCTTCGGAATAGCCCAGCTCCAGCTGTTGTGGCCACTCGGGGAGTGAACCAGAGGATGGAAGACTTCTCTCTCTCTCTCTGCCTCTCCTTCTCTCTCTTCTCTCTCTGATACTTTAACTTTCAAATAAATAAATCTTAAAAAAAACAAAACAGAATGCATTGCCACCCCCAGATTGAGCTGGAATGAGAAGGGATTCAGAACTGTCAGTTCTTCCTTTTTGTTTTTGTTTCTTCTTAAAGATTATTTATTTATTTGAAAGGCACAGTTACAGAGACAGAGAGGGAGAGATAGATCTTCTGCCCACTGGTTCACCTCCCAGATGACCACAACTGCCAGTTGTGGGCCACACTGAAGCAAGGAGCCAGAGTTTCATCTGGATCTCCCAAGGGGGTGGTAGGGGCCCAAACACTTGAGCCATCTTCCTTTGCTTTCCCCAGGCCAGTGGAAGGGAGCTGGATTGGAAGCGGAGCAACCGGGACAGGAACTGGCATCCATACAGGAAGCCGGCATTGCAGATGACAGCCTTACCCACTCACCACAACACTGGCCCCAGAATTGGCATTTCTGACAGGTTCGCAGATGATACTGTTCCTGCTGACGAGGGGACCACATTTTGAGAACTCCTGCCTCAGGTGAACAATTTAACCTCTTCATGATCTAGCTTCCTTCTTTGTATGCTGTGATAATCCTAGAAAGTTTCTAAGTTCCCTTCTAACTCTAACTTTCTATAATCCAACATATTCTCAATTTAAAAATTTTCCTAGTCTGTAGGATAGAACACAGACCTTTCCAAATGGTTTACCACAGATTGCTTTCCAGAAATAATTTAGGAAAGCAAAGACATATACTCTTCTTCCATGTCATCTCAGAAACTGATGACCAGACCATTGAAAAGTCAACCAATTTAACAATAAAATTCTATTATAATTATAATTAGAACTGAAATGTCTCAAGAATCCACCCAACTAAATTCAGAGGTTAAGCGTTTCAATCTAGACTTTGTAGCTCATTGTTCATTATGTAATTTTTATCCTCAGTTGCTTTATAAAGACCTACAAGGGTTAGAGGGAAAACACTCAATAAAACAAAGGTCTGGGGAACCTTTCTTGTTCATAGAAGCAGTTGAACAATTCATATTTCATGGCTCTTTCTAGTGCTTCTTAGGAGTCAGCTTTCTAACAGGAAATGTCTAACGATAGAGACTACAGGAAAATAATAACGTGGTATTAATTAAAGAAACCCAGTCCTCACCATTTTCTACAAAGCACGGCAGATCGTGCAACGGCATCAGACGCCCATGCAGATGACTGACGTTCTCTTGAACTGGAAATTGGAGGGGCACCTTCAGTTCTAAGCATTCTCGCCCTACTTTGAATTTATACACGAATTCCCTTTCTTTGTGGCACACTCTTTCTCTGTTTTTCTTCATAGTCTTTGCCAGGAGTTCTATAAATTAACCAAAAAAAGCAACGGGTTATAAATACATAAGAGAACCACGATGTTTCATTACTGCTACATCAATTCTAAGACAACGTTTCACCACTAGTAGATTTTATATGTGGGGCTCTGACCCAATTATCCTAGTTTTTTCCAAGTGCTTATGCTTGTATTTTCATCTTTGTGATAAAAACAAAGTTCTTCCTCTTCTTCTTTTTAATAAAAACACTGTTTCTTTCAAACTTCATTTAAGAAAAAAACAGGCCCATAACTTACTTTGTATTCTTAGGTAGAGTGCTCAATACTATGGAAGGAACATGGAGAGGAAAGCAAAGAGGATTGTTAGGAAGAGGTGCAGGGGTGAGGCAGGCACCGAGCTTATGAAACTATGGTGAAAACAAAGTCCAAGAAAAGAATCCCTGATCTTGAGGGTCTTAGAGGTGTGGTCTTGAGATCTGATTGGTAAAGGGCAGGTAAGAAAGTGCTAGAAAGACTTCCACATAGGGGAGTAGTGAGTAGGAGATATTCAGAAAAACAAAGTACAGGATGCCTTCCACAAGGCAAACTGGACACTGTTCAGAAAGACAACCTAGATTAGGGGAGTAAGATCCAACACCAATTACAGATGTAGTCATCAGCCTCCGAGCGGGACTCCCTGTGGCTAGGCATTTCTCCGTCAAATCAGCTCTCAACTATTTTCTACAGTGAACTCAGTCATCTTTCTAAAAAAAAATTAAATACAGTCATCTTATCACATTGCTCATCTACTTAAAATCTTTCAATGACATTCCATTGCTCTCAGGATAAAATGCAAACTCCTTAACCCAGCGGACAATGTCCCTCCCTGAATCTCCAAACTCTTCTCCCACCATCTGCTGCCCTCTTCTCCAACACACAGATTCACAGACTTTACGTGCCAGCCACACTCAACTTCTGTCAACACCAAACTTCCCTTTCCACTCCCAGCTTTCGGACTTTTCCTTTAGAGCACTTTCATTCGTCATATTTCTCTTGGATAACAAGCAGTTATTCTTCAGGTTGCAGCTCAGATAGCCCCCAGGAAGCCTTCTTCAACTTTCTAAAGCTGTATAGGGTCCCCATTATAGGCTCTCACAGTATGAGCCTGTGAGTATCGGAATTGTGGCTCCTACGGCACTCTATTTCTCCTGCTTGCTAGAACCATTTATTTCCAGTGGAGGAATTCTTTCTTCTTGTATTTCATGTGCCAGGCAGGCTGTTGGGAATATAATGGTTATACATACTTGCTGAATTGTACAATGTTTTGATTTTCTGGTTCTCACTGGGAGAAACGAAGTTAACAATTATTCATATTTTTCTTTAAGAAGAGGTCACCTGAAATATAAAAATAACTCAGACAAAGGAGTTTTTGAGGGAGGGATTTGATGAATTATCCAGACTATATTTTCAAATGTGCATACGTAAAAACTAAGTAAAAATGCAAAAATTTTGTCAATTTCATGCTAATACAAAGAGTGAGCATGCATGTTTTACTCACAGAATGGGTTAACCCCCATTTATTAAATATAAAGCAATGGAAATATGTACAACAAGTCTATAAAACTGACAGCAGCTACCAACAGTAGCCAGTATGTTCAATGATGCAGAAATTCCATTCCAGGGGCCAGCATTGTGGCACAGAAGGTTAAGCTGTCACTTTTGTCACTGGCATCCTAAACTGGAGTGTCTGTAAGAGTCCTAGCTGCTCCACTTCTGATCTAGCTATCTGCTAATGCACCCAGGAAGGTAGTGGAGGATGGTCTAAGTACTTAGGTACCTGCCACCCACGTGGGCGGTCCAGATGGAGTTCCTGGCTCCTGGTTTTGGCCTGGTCCAGACCTAACTATTGCAGCCATTCATGGAATGAACCAGAAGATAGAAGATATCTCTGTCTCCCTCCTTCTGTCATTCTGCCTGTCAAATAAATAAATAAACCTTAAAAGGCAAGGTGGGGGTAACAGAGAAGGAGAGAAAACACTTTCTTATATTGAATAAATAGATTTTACCTCTGGGAAATGTAAATTCTCAAAGATGTTGCAACACGTGGAAACACAATTTTTAAAAAGTTAAAATGTATGATTCTATTAAGTGCAATGTACACGTACTGAAAAGTAAGGGTCTTACATTAAAAATCTTTTGGATGGTTAAAACTGAAAGCCGACCAATGTGCAGAATCCAGAGCTACGTGCCATCAGAAGTTCTGAGCTCAGCCAGTGAGGGGAGAATATGATACAAAAAGATACCTCCCACTGACTTCGTGTGTAACATCAGCACCACCACCTGGTCTGGATTAATTCAGCAGCCGAACAGAATTCCCTGTGGCCAGTGGAAACACAACCCCACCTCTCCATATTTTAGACTCCCTCCACTTAAAACTCCGCTCTACCTCCTCCCAACACTCCTTGACATGGCACCCAAGACCCCCCGCAGGACCTCTACCGACAACTCCAGCTTCATACGAACCAGGGTGCACACGGACCCCAGGCAAATGTTTACTGACAAAGGACAGTGTCGCGATCGGAGAACAGGTCCCTGACTCTGTCATTCGAGGAGTTCAAATTCTGACTCCACCGTTCACTCGCCGTCTCAACACCTATCAGTTGTTGATAATGTCATGTACCTCGCAGATCTGTTACACGAGTCAAACAACGAACACAAAGCATCCGACCAACGTAAGATCAATACGCGGAAGGCAGTAACAATAAAATACACTAGGAACACATCAGCATAAAATCCACAGGCTACTGAGTACACACAATAAAATCAGCGCAGCAAAGGAACACTGCTGCTGGGCACTGAAATTTGCGGAAACAAGCGCTTTTGGTCTGACTAGTTCAGAAGCATTGCTTTCGGTAACCAATCATTAGCTCCGGCTTCAGCCGATTCAACGTTTAGGCACCTGTTCCAAAAACGCACATTTTAGTTCCTTCTGTCTACCTTGAAGCCCTTGCCTCACTTTTTAGCAGCCGTGATATCACAGAAGATACAAAATTGGAATAGGAGGAGGGCCAGACTCAGCTCACATAAGCCCAAGAGCGGAGTCTGCGGCTCGCGTCGCTCAGGGAACGCGATGGCAGCCTGCCCGGCCCAGGGGCTCCAGCCAACGGAGGGAACAAGTTCGGCTACTGCAGGGTTTCAGTCGGAAGGGTATTCCTAGCTCTTAGCTGAGGGCTCACCTTACCTAGTTTCGAAGCGGATCGCTCACTCCGAGCTGTCAGAGAGCCTGGGCACCAGCACCGTCAGCTGACCTGCTCTTGTTTTCATAGCCAGCAGATCCGCCACGGCAGATTCACTCACGTCTGTTCCATTTTTCTGGCATTTTGTAGAGGAATCCTCGGTCCAAGTACCCTTTTGTTCCAGTATGCTCAGGCTTAATCATTTGAAAGATGCAATAATGTGTATTTCTACTGTTACTGTGTATATCAGAGAGAGCGCAGAAGCCCCTCAGCGTGACGAAAGTGCTGCGGGAATACACAAACTCGGTTCCGGCTAGCCGAATGCTAGGGCAATGCCTGGGGAAGGCCTGAGGTCACGTGCTCTTCTTAGGGCGCATGCGCCGCCGCGCGGTGGCTGGTGGTGATTGGAAGGCTGCTGGCAGCGGGGCGGAATGCGGGATGTCTGATTTTGGGCGGGAATTGAAACTGCCGCGGCGGACCAGAAGAACCTGAGAGCCGCGGGGTTTCCAGCGTTGAGAGCAGCCATGGTGCGGCCCGTGAGGTGGGTGGTTTCTGACGCCCCGCCGGGGTGGGGAGAAGGAGCGGGGGGTCGGTGTAGACCGCGTCGGCACCGGATTGAGGGAAAGGGCCGGGTAAGAGGGTGGAGTGGGCGGTTGTCGGACCACGCTAGTCGCCGGGAGGAGCACCGGTTGCCTCCCTTCGCTGCTGTTGCTATTCCTTTGGCTCACCGCACCCGAACGAGGCCGCCTGCCAGCGTGGGAACACGCTTCCCGCTTCCCCGCACGCCCGCTTGCGTGTTGTTTCCATGTGCTCCTCTCTGCAATTCTCTGATACAGGAGGCGTAGATCTTCCTCTCTTAGCGATTGCAGACTGCTGGGCCAGTTTACCTGGGTCACACAGCTGGCAGGTGGCGCGGCGCGCAACCCCGAGTCGTCGGACCGCAGACCGTTGTTCTGCGCTTTCCATTATATTCTTGAAAGTCTTCTCCGCTTCGATGCACGCCAGTGCTTTTGGAAGCCCCAGTCAGCCATTCATGCAAAAGCGTTGCTGAAGAGACTTGCTTTTTCTATAGCATACCAGGTGCTCGAGGGTACCTTCTAGGGGAGGGGAGGTTAGGGCGCCGAAAATAAACCTGGCCACGTGATAGAGCGGGTAAGAGGGAAGTAGGATGGCGAGGGCGTGCTTTCCTAGGAGGAAGACGTGTGATGGACACGAGCCAAGAGAAGGAGCTAGCCTCCTAAGAGTAGGGGGCACTCCAGGAGAGCGAGTTAGAGCCAAGGCCCCGAGCTTGGTGCGCTGAGCGACAGCCGCGGCTCCGTGGGGGATTAGGTTGGTGAAGTAGGCTGGTGTCTGAGTTGGTAGGACCTTGTCTGCCTGACGAAGGAGTTTGGATTTTATCCCAAGGCCAGTGGAAAGTCAATGGAGGCTTCATAAGAAAAATCCAATTTTGCTGTTAGAGATGACTGGCAGCTGCTGGAGAATGAGTGGAGGATGGGGTGACCAGAATGGGAGTAGGAAACCCAGGTAGGTCATTGGGCGGTGGTTTGGACTGGGGTGTTATTAGTCGACATAGAATGGAAGGTGAAGCTGGGATATTTGCTGCTGGTGGAACTTGCTAATGAAGTGGATGAGCACGAGCCCTGTGATGAAGTGGTAAAAAGAAATCAAGGATGACTCCCTAATATTTCTGAGCCACTGAATGGATGTCTTTTGTATTGAGTGATAGGGGAAACAGCAGACAAATGACATGTGGGGAATTAGAGACGTGTTCAACCTGAAGTGGGTTTTAAGCATCCAAGTAGCAAAGAGATAGTCTCTTTGTTGGGAAAAATGATCGTTAAAGTATGTTCTGCCAGCCCTTGTCTCCACTGTTGAAGAACAGTTTTTTTTTCTCTGTGCAAATTGTTGAACTCTTTATTTAGTATAGAGTTGGTCTTTTGTGTATAAAAGTAATTGAAAATGGATCTTAGTGGAGAATGGGACTGGGAATGGGAGAGGGAGGAGGATGGGTGGGAGGGCGGGTAGGGTAGGAAGAATCACTATATTCCTAAAGTTGTACTTAGGAAATGCATGAAGTTTGTAGTCCTTAAGTAAAAGGTTTCTTTGGCAAAAAAATAAAAAAGCATAAAACCCACAATTTACCAAATAATCCTTTAAACTTCAAGGCATTTGTGTGTCAGTATCATTAAAGTTTAGATTCGCTTTCATAAAAAAAGAAAAAAATATCTGCTACCTCACGGGGTCCCTGAAACTGTCTCCAGTCTTCAGAGTTAAAGCTAGTGTCATAACAATCCTCAGACATTATTTGCCTTTCTCACTGTTCTGTCATTCGCACTGCAGAGATTAGAAAGCTTGCGGGCACCTCAGCACGCGTGGAGACGGTGGCATCAGACTGCTCCCAGTGGTTGCATTCTTTACTGCTAACCTTCAGAGTGGGGAAAAAAATCTCAGCTTCATTTAAGAATATTCTTGATGAAGCAGTAAGAGTTACTGTATTCACTATACTTCAACCCTTGCGTGTACTCTCTTTTTCAAATGGGCTTTCAATTTCCTTTTACTGTTACTGAATCTCCGGAGTTTTACGAGTGGAGGTCCTATGTTTTGTTCAGCTCTGAAATTCTTTAAAACTCTGGAGAGTAACATGAGTACGCTGTTTTGAACATTGGGTGTGAGGAAGTGGGCAGTGCACCTAAAGCTCTTCTACATGCTGAAGTGGGGATGCTTGTCTCAAGGAAAAGCATTTGTGAGCTCGAATTGTCAGTGGAATTTGTTTCTTTTTCATGAAACGTCATTTTTGCTTTAAAGAACAGCCAACTGACCAACTAGCTATTCCAGTGGGATGTTTGACAGAAAGAAGATAGAAGCCAAGACTAGAAGACCATTTGTATTATTTAGTGCTTAGAGGCACAAAGAAGGAAATGCTATTCTTTCCTTTTGATTTTCTTCTAATGTCCTCATGTAGTTTAAAGATTCATTTCAAGTGGTAGGAACAAGGTCACTCACCATTTTTAAAGAGCCCTTTGCATAAAAAACATTATTTCATTTCGTATTGTGGAGAGATCAAAAAGGATGGAGTGTAGTATCAGGAAGTTTCTAACCAGGGCTGACTTGGCATTAACATAACAAGTTAAGCTCCACCTGCAATGCAAGTGTCCCATATGGGCACCAGTTTGAGTCCTGGCTGCTCTGCTTCTGACCCAGCTCCCTGCTAATAGCCTGGGAAAGCAGTGGGAGATAGCCCAGATCTTTGGGCCCCTGCATCCACGTGGGAAACTCAGATGAAGTTCCTGGCTGCTGGCTTCAGCCTGGCTCAGCCCTGGCTGTTGTGGTGGCCATTTGGAGATTTCTCTCTCTCTCTCTCTCTCTCTCTCTCTCTCTCTCTCTCTCTGTAAAAATCTTTTTTTTTAAAGGTGTAATCTAGTAAGAAAGATGGAATGCACATACAAAACAAAAAAGGTCATACAAGAGGAACTTACAAATGTCCAATAGCAATTAAACAGCATATAAATTGTAATTGTTAATTATGTGGGTTATTCTCACAAGTTACCTGAATTTTTTCCATATCAGGTAAATCAGGTATAATTATACAAGGTGCCTTCAGAAAGTGTGTGGAAAATGCAAATTATGAAAAAACTGAATAGATTTAAATTTTCTTTTTACACCAAAATAAACTTGTCTTTAACTCCATTTTCCATGAACTTTTTAAAAAAAAATTTCTTTATTTATTTGAAAGACAGAGTTACAGAGAGGCAGATCTTCCGTCTACTAGTTCACTCCCCAGATGGCTCCAGTGGCTGAAGCTGGGCTGATCCAAGGTCAGGAGCTTCTTCTGGGTCTCCCCTCTGGGTGCAGGAGCCAGGAGCTTCTTCTTCCGAGTCTTCCATGCGAGTGCAGGGGCTCAAGCACTTGGGCCATCTTCTACTGCTTTCCTAGGCCATAGCAGAGAGCTGTATTGGAAGTGGAGCAGCCTGGACTCGAACTGGCTCCCATATGGGATGCCGGCACTGCAGGTGGTGGCTTTACTTGCTGTGCCACAGCACTGGCCCTACATGAACTTTTTTTTTTTTTTTTTTTTTTGCCAGGCAGAGTTACAGTGTGAGAGAGAGACACAGAGAGAAAGGTCTTCCTTCCGTTGGTTCACCCCTCAATGGCTGCTACAGCCGGCGCTGTGCCGATCCGAAGCCAGGAACCGGTCTCCCATGCGGGTGCAGGGACCCAAGGACTTGGGCCATCCTCCTCTGCCCTCTCAGGCCACAGCAGAGAGCTGGACTGGAAGAAGAGCAACTGGGACAGAATCCGGGTGCCGGCACCACAAATGGAGAATTAGCCTAGTGAGCCATGGCGCTGGCCCCTACATGAACTTTTAAAAGTACCTTTGAGGGGCCGGCACTGTGGTGCAGCAGGTTAAAGCCCTGGCCTGAGGTTCTGGCATCCCATATGTGCACCGGTTCTAGTCCCGGCTGCTCCTCTTCCATCCAGCTCTCTGATATGGCCTGGGATAGCAGCAGAGGATGGCCCTAGTCCTTGGGTCCCTGAACCCACGTGGGAGACCCAAAGGAAGCTCCTGGATCCTGGCTTCGGATCAGCACAGCTCTGGCCATTGTGGTCATCTGGGGAGTGAACCAGTGGATGAAAGACCTCTCTCTGTAACTCTGTCTTTCAAATAAGTAAAAGAAATCTTTAAAAAAAAAAAAAGTACCCTTTGAACTATTTCAGTTAATGCTAAATCCCTGTTGTGGAAATGCAGATCGTATTTAGATTTAAGTATTTTTAAGAGAATCCAAATACATTTTTATTCAAGACTGTTAATAGTCTTAAGGAATGCAGATGAGAAATTGACAAGTGTTAATGAAACATTTCTGTCTTGGTCATAGACATAAGAAACCAGTCAATTACTCACAGTTTGAGGACTCCGACAGTGATGGTAAGTAGAGCTTGTTATATTTGTTTTACAGATGTACAAATTTATTTACATGCCACTTATAGCTCATATATTTAACATATCCTCCAATTGCATTTGAAGTTAGTTGGAAAAAGAATTTCCTAAGGATTTTGAATAATTAATGCTGATAATTACACTGATAGGAATGGTGTAGGTGAATGATACATGAACATATGAAGTGATAAGTGGCACTTTAGGGCTTAGCTGCTCTCTGTTTCTGATATCAGGTTTTGTCTCCTCTATTCCCCAAAGAAAGAACATTTTTGTGATGCAAATATATTACAGGGTATTATATAAAAGTTTCCATTAATTGCAATATAAAATAAGACCTAGAAGAAAGGTTGGCCTTAAGCTATGCCATCTTGGTTGTGTATTTACTCGTCTCTGCTGTAAGAGCACTTTGAGAATTTTGAAAAACATTGTATTAGATTACATTATACTTGGAAGTAAGTTGTATATTTCTTTCTCAGACCTCCAGAGTTTTCTGTATGTAAAATAGTAATTCCTAGGTTTGAAGGAATCTGGTTTTGCCTTGGGCACAGCCTTATGTACGTATGCCTACAACGTGGGAGAAAATAGTGCAGAGTGTAACTGAGCTTTTTGTTACCACCATCAGTCACCACATATTTATAAACTGCTATTTATGTTCTGGGTGCTGTGCATAACTTAAGGGCACAGAAAGTCATAAATTACATATGTCCCTAGATAGGAAACCCATGTAAGAGGCAACATGTATTAATAAATGCTAAAGTATATGATTAAGACTACATTGATCCTGAGGGTATGGTATGTATACAGGTGTCATATATATGTTTAAAAGCCACAGCAGCAATTTTATATTGAGTGTCCAGAGAAGAATTGTAATAGTTCTGAGGATTAGTAGGACAACAAAACAAAACAAAAACCTAGAAGAAACAGTAATTGCCCAGAGAGGAACATCTCTTTACCAGAAGTTACTCTGGTAGGAACGTGGGGAGATCGACGTGGTGATGGACAGAGAAAATACAGCTCTTGTTGTCCCTTTGCTCATGATGCTTGAATAGCTTGGTTCACGTAGAAGGAAAGGTAATGGGCTTTGAAAGCAGACATTTGACTGCAGTGTGTAGTTGCCATAAAAATAATTTCCTTTCACTTTTCAGGATGATAAAATTCTACAATTTTCTTAATGGCTTTATAGTTTTTTTATGAAGCATATGTTTTACATTTAGATGCTACCTTAGTTGCCTTTGCAGTTTTTAAAGTAAATTGGTTTTTGATGGATTGGTATGTAAAAATAAAGGCTATAAAAGCAAAGAGGAGTTAAAACAGAAGAGATAAAATAAAGACAAGAAGAAT
Source organism: Sylvilagus floridanus (assembly GCA_949820135.1). Classification (NCBI taxonomy): domain Eukaryota; kingdom Metazoa; phylum Chordata; class Mammalia; order Lagomorpha; family Leporidae; genus Sylvilagus; species Sylvilagus floridanus. The sequence continues at coordinate 30,599,713 of OX463230.1, forward strand.
ACCACCCATGATTTTTAAATTGTAGAAAACTTGAACATCCACTGTAATGAATTTCAACTGCCAAGAAATTAATTTTATTTATTTTTAATTCCTACATAAATAGATGATTTTGTTTCGGCAACTGTACCTTTAAACAAGAAATCCAGAACAACACCAAAGGAGTTAAAACAAGATAAACCAAAATCTAACTTGAAGAATGTCCAGAAACAAGACATCCCATTCCAAGAGAAAACCCCTAAAAAAAGGTGAGAGGTAAGACAGACAGTAAGTATATGACATTAGATGTGTTCATTTAAAACAGACACAGATTCATACTCTCGTGGTTTAAGTTAGAACTCATAGAGAATCATACATCTTATTTAGTGCATGTAGGATAATAAGGATATACCATGATTCCCTTCTTTTTTTTTTTTTCATTATTTTTATTTGACAGGTAGAGTTATAGACAATGAGAGAGAGACAGAAACGTCTTCCTTCTGTTGATTCACTCCCCTAATGGCCACTATGGCTAGTGCTGCACTGATCCAAAGCCAGGAGCCAGATGCTTCCTCCTGGTCTCCCATGCGGGTGCAGGGACTCAAGCACTTGGGCCATCCTCCGCTGCCCTCCTGGGCCACAGCAGAGAGCTGGACTGGAAGAAGAGCAACCAGGACAGAATCTGGCGCCCCAACCGGGACTAGAACCCAGGGTGCTGGTGCCGCAGGCGGAGGATTAGTCAAGTGAGCCACAGCGCTGGCCCATGATTCCCTTCTAACCAGTTGAGTTAAAAAAAAAAGAAAAGAAAATTACAATTATGAGATACATATTTAAATATTAAAACAATAATAATTACAAAGTGTAGAAGTGATGGGTGGCTGTTATAAGAGCACATACCTGTCTCTGAAGTCCTCAAATCTTAAAAGACTCTCTACTCTGTTAAAAATTATAATTTTTAAGGACTATTTTGGAGAGTTTAAAACATCTGTTTTCCTGTAGATAAAAGATATTTTTCCTTATCTTGTCCACAGTTGTCTAGCAGTGAGAAGGTCCTGTGGTTTCTAGACTAGACCTGGGATTCTATTTTAATTCCTATGAGGGAGTTAAGAGTGAATGAAGTCCTCAGAGATCCCAAATTTGTAGCAGGGAGAAGAGATGGGCAAAAGAGAAATATTAAAAGATGGAATATCAGTAAACAACATATTATTGCTACAAATTGCTCTAATTAACATAGAGAAACTTTTTAAAAATATTTATTTATTTATTTATTTATTTTGACAGGCAGAGTGGACAGTGAGTGTGAGAGACAGAGAGAAAGGTCCTCCTTTTTCCGCTGGTTCACCTTCCAATGGCCACTGTGGCCAGCACGCTGCAGCTGGTGCATCGTGCTGATCTGAAGCCAGGAGCCAGGTGCTTCTCCTGGTCTCCCATGCGGGTGCAGGGCCCAAGCACTTGGGCTATCTTCCTCTGCACTCCTGGGCCACAGCAGAGAGCTGGATTGGAAGAGGAGCAACCAGGACAGAATCCGGCGCTCTGACCGGGACTAGAACCTGTGTGCCGGCGCCGCAGACAGAGTAATCCTCCTATTGAGCCGTGGTGCCGGCCAACATAGAAAAATTTACCCCATGTCATGTTGTTTACTTTTTCTCTTATGTTTTTAAAATGTCTTGTACTACACTTTGAATATAAGGAGAAAACAGTCCATGGGTGAAAGAAAATACTTGCAGATAATATAACTGATATGAGAATTGTATCCAGAATATAAAACAACTCTTTTTTTTTTTTCTTCAAAGATTCATTTATTTATTTGAAGATGGAGTTGCAGAGGCAGAGAGAGGAGAGGCAGAGAGAGGTCTTCATTCACTGGTTCACTCCCTAAGTGGCCACAATGGCTGGACCTGATCTGAAGCCAAGAGCCTCCTCTAGGTCTCCCATGCAAGTTCAGGTGCCCAAAGACTTGGGCCATCTTGTACTGCTTTTCCAAGCCATAGCAGAGAGCTGGACTGAAAGTGGAGCAGCCAGGACTCGAACAGGTGCTTATACGAGTTGCTGGCACTACAGGCGGGGCTTTACCTGCTGTGTCACAGCACTGGCCCCTAAAAGAACTCTTAAAACTCAACAGTAAAGAGATTTGCACAAGAGATCTGAATGGACATTTCTCCAAAGGAGACACCCAAATGCAACATCATTAGCAATCAGGGAAATTCAAATCAAAACCACAGTGAAGTACTTCATACCCACTCAGTGGTTATAGTGAAAAAGAGAATAACAAGTGCTGATAAGGATGTGGAGAAATTGGAGCCCTCATTCATGGCTGATGAGAATGGATATAGAAAGGTGCAAACAAATTGGAAAACAATTCAGCTGTTTCTCAAAGTGTTAAGCATAGGGTTGTTCTATGACCAGCCTAGAAATAAACCCAAGAGGAATGTAAGCATGCCCACACCAAAGCCAGGAACTGGAGATGTGGACAGTGGGGGGTGACTGTTGATGGTTATATGTGGTTTCTTTTGGGGATAGTGAAAATGTTCTGAAATTTGGTATCTGTGATTTTTCATGACTTAGAATACACCAAAAACTGTATTGTACACTTTAAAGGAATGGATTTCCTTTTTTTAAGATTTTATTTTACTTATTTGAAAGAGTTACAGAGAGGTAGAGACACAGAGAGAGAGGTCTTTTATCTACTGGTTCACTCCCCAAATGGACCAGGCTGAAGCTAGGAGCCTGGAGCTTCTTCTAGGTCTCCCATGTAGGTGCAAGGGTCTGAGCAGTTGGGCCAACTTCTGCTTTCCCAGGTGCATCAGAAGGGGAGCAGCTGGATTGCGAACCGGCACCCACAGGTGATGCTGGCATTGTAAGAGGAGGCTTAACCAGCCCTGGTTTATAACAATTTTTGTATATTTTATAAACAAGTAGAAGGGAGGAATTTAAAGGTTCCCAACACAAAGAAGAGTGAAATCTTTGAAGAGGAGAGACATGCTCACTACTCTGATTTGATTATCATTATTGTACACATGTAACAAATTATCAGATGGAAGAGTCTCTGTAACTCTGCCTTTCAAATAAATAAATCAATCTTTAAAAATGTGTCCTTCAAATAAATTAAAAATATTTTTATGAAGTTGTTACAAACCAATCACCCTTCTGTGCTGTAGAACACTAAAAGTTTCTCCTGCCATTTCACTGAATTTTGGTAGTGATCTCATACTCCCTTCCCCCACTCTTCATAGCACCTAATGACCACTATTTGATTCTCTACACTTTTTCTGAAGTATTTATAAAAGACTTACACTATTACTAAAGGGGTACTGGTGAGGTCAGAGGAGGCCTAAGTGGAAGTGAAATCTGAAGCGAGTCTGGTTTAGTTTGAGCAGGTGCTTCCCACGTAGATGGAACTGGTGGTTAAGGAGAGAGATTACAGTTAATGGGAATAGTAAGGGTGAAGGTACATGCTGCTCCTGTTATGCTATATATAGAACATTGTTGGTATATTTTAGGAGTCTTACCATCAAAGATCAATTAATAATTTATAAAAACATTTTTGTGAGGTGCTGGCACCGCTTGCAATGCTGCCATTCCATGTTGGAGTGCCAGTTCAAGTCCCAGCTGTTACATTTGTGATCCAGCTTCCTGGTAATGTAGCTGGGAAGGCAGTAGAAGATGACCTAAGTCCTTAGGTCTCTGCCACACATATGGGAGACCAGGATGGAGTTCCTGGCTCCCGGCATTTGCCTGTCCCAACCTTGGCTATTGCAGCCATTTGGGTAATGAACCAGGGACTGGAAGAGCTCTCTGCGTCTCTCATTCTCTGTTGCTGTGCCTTTCAAATAAAAAAATAAATGTATAGAAAAAAAATTTTAATGAAATTAGCAACTCTTAAATAGTTATTTAGGGAAATCTCAAACTTTGCTATTTAGTTAGCTTGATGTTTTTGAAAACTCATTATTTTTATTTCTATTTTAGGATGGCTTTAGATGATAAGCTGTACCAGAGAGACTTAGAAGTTGCACTAGCCTTATCAGTGAAGGAATATCCGACAGTCACCACTGAAGTGCGGACGTCTCAAGACAAAAGTAAATTTCCTATATATTAACCTTGAAAACTTTCTTATTGCTCTTGTAATCATTTCTTTGGATGAGTTTTCACAAGGGAAAGAACAAGCTTTGAAGACTTGGAACTGTAAACAATCAATTTGCCAAGCATACAGTCGGATTTAATTCTTTATTCAGCTTTATAAATTTCATACAAACATACAAGCATCTCTGCTTAACACTCAGAGCTCAAGGATGTGGACTATGAGCTTACATGTTCAAAGTCCATCTTGGTATCGAGTGAAAATTTAATTTCTTGATCAAATGAATTGATCTATCCATTCCTAACAATCTGCTGCTTTTTCTCCAAATCCAAATCAGTTAATAGCCTAATGATGGTAGTTTTTATTATACTAGAAGGTTAAAAATGTGAATTTGGTTATTAAGTTCAGCAGATTTAAGAAAATGACTTGAATGACTCTGGATTTCCTTTGGTTTTTCTGCAGCTATGCAGCAGCAGATGGTAATGTTGACATTCTGGAAAGACAAATCATTCTTCCTGGAAAAGATACTCAAGCTGCCAAAATGCATTTTGGATTAAATTGGCCTTCAGTTCTCTTATAAAGGGAGATGTTTTAGCCCATTATCTTATTTAGGGGTATAGCTAGAGTTTTGTGTGTGTGTTTTTGAAATCAATACTGCCTCATATTTCAAAATGAAACAGTTTGATTGGAGAGATGTTTAATAATCAGAATGGAAGAATCTTGAAAGCTAATTGTCATGTATTATATCTACAGTTGAGAAATTGAAATCCATCTCTTATAAGACATTGAGAAAGCATAGCACTTAGAAATGTCACTACTCAGTGGATGATGCACTTTTTGGCATTGGCGTTTAGTACCAATTATCATGACTTAAAGCCTTCTTAAAAATGCTTTAGCTTATTTTAAGGTTATTATAATGATCGGGGAATCCTTATGTTCCAAAAAAAGCATAAGTTTGCCTACACAGAAGTGATTGTTAAAATTTAGTATCTATTTTCTTGTGTGTTGGGCATCAAAATCAGCAATTTCCACATCAGATCAATATTTAATCTCCCATAATAACCTACGTGACTCTATTTTTATCTCCATGTTATAGCTGAGGAAATTAAGTCTTAGCAAAGGTAAGCAACTTGCCTGTTGTCACATAGCCAGTTCACATGGGAGCCTGAATCTGGACCTACGTGATTTCAGAGCCCAGAAAGCTCGTATGCTAACCTCTCCAGGCCATCCCTGATTTAGTCTGTGTGTGGGATCATATGTCTCTATCTAGAGGCAATTATATTTTAATGCTAACCTTCTAACTTCTAGATTAAGGGTGGGGAACGCTTTTTTCTGCCAAGAGCCATTTGGATATTTATAATGTCATTCGTGGGCCATACGGAATTAACAGTTTAAAAATTAGCTGACTGTAGATTTATTGGATTTCAGGTCCCACCTGCCGTTGCTGTGTCGGGGCAGACTGATTTTTGCAGGCCTCATGCAGCCTGAGGGCCAGGTGTTCCCCACCCCAGTTCTAGATAATAGTAAGGTAAAGCCTGAGTTTTCTTTTTCATTCTTTGTTTTTAGGCATTGAAAAATATGGCAGTAGCGAAACAGAAACAATGAAAAAGTCTCCTCATATCTCCAATTGCAGTGTGACCAGTGATTATTTAGGTAAGTTTTTTATGTTAATGATTTCTTCTCAACAATGCTGTTTTTCTGACTTTTGTTAAAATTCCTGAAACTGGCTGGAACCAAGGTGTTTAAATTTGTGAACGACCCTCTTCACCTCCTGGCCTTTGTGTCTTTGTTTCTAGTCTTGTTCTCATCCACTTCTAGCCTTCAGTAATTGACCCCAGAACGAACTGCATCTTCCCAGTTGCAGTTTGAAAATTCTTGGGCAAAAACTCAGTTTGGGTCTTGAGCTAATGCTTAAAACCAGCTTCTGTTGCCAGGGTTCTGATGTACCGTATTTGACCCAGATTGGACTACAAAATCTATTAGTAGAAGCAAGGGAGGGACAAACCTGGGCAGATAGAAGCAACAGATGTAACAGTGTCCATTCTGCTATTCCCAAAACATTTGCTGTTGGAGGAGGTCTTCCACTGACTGTTGTTCATCTTCTGAAGGTTTGGATAAGATCACGGAGGAGGATGGCGTTTGTGGGGCAAACAGGAAGCGGAAGGCAGCCTCTAAAGCTCAGCTGCAGCAGAGGAAGACTTCTCGGGAAGGAAGTGATGGCGACAGTGCTGATGACTCGGACCCAGACTTTGCAACCAGTAAGTTACAGCCTGCCGAAACACCAATTCAGAGGGAATCCAGTAAAACGGTCTTGGAGGCCACTTATGAAATCAAAGCACTGTGCTGAATCTCTGGGTACACAGACTTGAGGAACACACAGGACAGTTGAATTAGCTATGGCATTTAGGGAAGAAGCTTTGAGTAGGAGGTAACCTTTACGCCAAGCCTTGTAAAATGAGCAGCATTTAGACCGACTGAAAGGATGGAATGGCGTTTCTGACCTATATGGGATGCTGACATGGGAGGCGGCTGCTTCACCCGCTACGCCACAGCACCAGCCCTTGTAGCAAAATATTGATAATCGTTGAATCTGGGTGGCGTTTTATTATATTATCTATTTTGTAGGTTTGAAATGTTCTTTTTTATATAAAATGTCTTGTGTCATTTAGATAGATAGGTGAGTATTAATATGTGAGGACAGCAAAGGTTATCTCCAAGTGGTAAGATTAGAGTGAATTTTTTTTTTTAGGTTTATTTATTTATTTGAAGAAGTTATAGAAAGCCCTCCCATCTGCTGGTTCACTCCCCAAATATTCCCAATGGCCAGGGCTGGGCTGGGCCAAAGCCAGGAGCCAGGAGCTTCTTCTGGTTCTCCCATGTGGGTGCAGGGGTCCAAGGACTTGGGCCATCTTCTACTGCTTTCCCAGGCCATTAGCAGGGAGCTGGGTCGGAAGTGGAGCAGCCAGGACATGAACTGGCACCTATATGGGATGCCAGTGCTACAGGTGGAGGCTTAACCTACTATGTCACAGTGCTGACCCTGAGTTTTCTTTTTTTAATACTTTCTAAAAAATATGGCCTACATTTCCTTTCCCTCCCTCCTCCCTCCTCCCCTCCCTCCCTCCCTCCCTCCCTCTTTCCCTCTCTCTCTTGCTTGCTTGCTTTCAGATTTTATTATCTATTTGAATGGCTGGGTTACAGAGAGAGGAAAAGACAGAGCAAGAAAGAGGTCTGTCTGCTGGTTCATTCCCCAAATACCTGCAACAGCCGGGGCTGGCCCAGGCTAATGCCAGGAGCCTGAAATCTAGTCCCAGTCTCACAAGTAGATGGCAGGGTTCCAAATATTTGGGCCATTTTCCACTACTTTTCTAGTCATATTAGCAGGGAGCTGGATTGGAAGTGGAACAGCTGGATCTTGAAATGGTACAAATACTGGATGCCAGTGTTACAGGCAGCAGCTTAACCCAGTGTGCCACAACACAGACCTGCTTTTTCTTATAATAAGTATGAGAGTACTTCAAAATGTTCATGGAAAATGTAATTAAAAGATAAGTTTATTTTGGTGAAAAAGAAATTTGAAGTCTATGCATAGCTTTTTTCATAATAGGTATTTTCCATGAATTTTCTGAATATTCCTTGTATGTACTGATTTAAAAATTTTTTGCACCAAAATAAATTTCTGTTTCCCATGAACTTTCTGAAGTACGCTTTGTTACTTTTCATTTTACTGAACATTTTCTGAATAAGCATGTATACAAAGTTTTAAATGTAGAAAAAAAAAAGTTTGTATAAATAGAAGACAAACCCTTTACACTTACTTTCAAGAGTTCATTATCTATAGGACTTGGTTTTCTGATGTTAACCTCCCCAGAATAGATCATTGCTTAAGCTCTCAGGGTGGACAGAGCCTTTTTCCAGGGCACTTTTACATCACTGGCATATGCCATCCCATATTATACAGAAGAGAGCCTGTGGGAGATCGAGGCATGTCCCAGAGGCTGTCAGTGAAGATTGTGGCATGATTAGTCTCTTCTCAATTCCCAATGGACCTCTATTCTAGAATGTTGAACTTTAATGGGATTACAGTATATAGATATTACCATAAATATTTTGAAAGACTTATTGTCATACCCTACCATTTTTTTTTAGAAGTTATCAAGTTAAACTGGTAAAATATAAAGTAATGATATCCTTTTTAAAGATTTATTTATCATTTGATAGGCAGAGTTACACAGAGAGATCTTCCGTCCACTGGTTTACTCTCTAAATGGCCATGAGGATTGGGATAAGGCCAGGAGGAAGCCAGGAGCTTCTTCCAGGTCTCCTATGTGGGTACAAGGGCCCAAGAACCTGAGCCATCTTCCTCTGCTTTCCCAGGCGCAATAACAGGGAGCTGGATTGATAGTGGAGCAGCCAGGTCTCAAACTGGCACCCTTATGGGATGCCTGCACTGCAGGCTGCAGCTTTAACCCACTGAGCCACAGTGCTGGCTCCTACAGTAATTATTTCTGATGGGAAAGTGATCATACTCATGGTAATAGCAGTTAGAAAATTTTTTTTGCCATACACTAGTTGTTATTCTGAATACTTTATGTAGGTTGAGTTAATGTACACAACAACACTGTAATGTGGTTTTATAGTCATCACCCTTTTTGAAATGAGAAAACTGAGGTACAGTGCGGTTAGGGAATCTGTCTGAGGTTACACAGTGTGAAAGTGTAGGGGCTGGGATTCAGACCCTGTACCCACAGTGTCCGCCTTCGCAGCGTTCTGCTGCCAGCGCAGGTGTCCAGGAATGTGGTGCGAGAGCTGTGGGTAAAGTTGGAGCATCAGAAACCCACTTTCTAGAACTGAGGTGAAGTGTGTGCTCTTGTGTTGTAGGTGCAGATTCTGCAGATGATTCTGATTATGGAGAGAGTGAAGATAATGATGAAGACTTCACTATGAGAAAAAGTAAAGTTAAAGAAATTAAAAAGAAAGAAGTGAAGGTAAAATCCCCAGTAGAAAAGAAAGAGAAGAAATCTAAATCCAAATGTAATGCTTTGGGTAAGCTTGGTCCAAAATATTTTCATTTTCTCAAGGCCGTTTATTTGTTTGGTTTATTGGCTGTATTCTTCTGACCTTTACCTTTGTTCTCCTTCACATCTTACCAGTGTTCATTTCTGGTTAAAATACATACAAGAAAGCAGGGCAGGGCTGGGCAAGGGAGAAACGCAGACAAGCCTGAGCTCATGTTGGCGGTCACCATGCATTCACCTGCCTCAGGCCTTACGACCACCCTTTGTGGTAGCTGGGTCACCTGCATTGTACGGGGAGAAAAACAGAAGTACTGAGAAGTTAAATAACTGGGGATTTTTACATCTAACAGGGGAAGGGGCAGCGGCTGGTATTTGAACCCAGTGTGTTGTTTAGTGGCAAGCTCCATCCCCTGGGCCACATTTTCTCTGGGTAATTAAACAAGGACGCTTGCATGGTTTTAATGCCTTGCTGTTGTGCTTGACCTCCTCTCTGATTTGACAACTCTTTTGCCACATGTTTAGGGCACCTTTTGGTTTTTCTTTATCCCAGATTCAGTAAAAACCATTTTTACAATAAAATTTCCGAAATTTGAGACTGCTTAAGCATGAAATACCTGCCGCTTATGTAAAAGAGGGTAGGATATTTTTAGTTCGTAACATATGATAGATTATTGTAAAATACACCTTCTATTAACTGAATTTTCTTGATTTATTGATATCTATTCTATGTCATGTTTATTTTTTAAACTTTTATTTAATAAATATAAATTTCCAAAGTACAGCTTTTGGATAACAGTGGCTTTTTCCCCCCATAACTTCCCTCCCACCCACAACCATCCCATCTCCTACTCCCTCTCCCATCCCATTCACATCAAGATTCATTATCTTTATATACAGAAGATCAATTTAGTATATACTGAGTACAGATTTCAGCAGTTTGCACCCACACAGAAACACGAAGTCTAAAGTACTGTTTGAGTACTAGTTATATTGTTAATTCACATAGTACAACACATTAAGGACAGAGATCCTACATGGGGAGTAAGTGCACAGTGACTCTTGTTGTTGATTTAACAATTGACACTCTTGTTTATGGCATCAGAAATCACCCTAGGCTCCTGTCATTAGTTGCCACGGCTATGGAAACCTCTTGAGTTCACCAACTCCGATCTTATTTAGACAAGGTCATAGTCAAAGTAGAAGTTCTCTCCTCCCTTCAGAGAAAGGTATCTCCTTCTTTGATGCCCCGTTCTTTCCACTGGGATCTCACTCACAGAGAACTTTCATTTAGTTTTTTTTTGTTTTTGTTTTTGTTTTTTTTGCCTCAATGTCTTGGCTTTCCATGCCTGAAATACTCTCATGGTTATGTCATGTTTAATACAAATGCTGTTTGACAGTTTTCAGACTTCCTTTTTTAATAGGAAGAATTGCTGTTACCTTAAATAGTAGAATGGCACTCACTAAGATTTAAAGACTGGTTGAGTTATAGTCCTTTCTCTGCTAGATTCTGAATTAATGAGGTTTGGAGGTTTTAGAGGTTTTTGAATGTTTTGGTTCTTTTTTGTTTTGTTTTAAAGATTCTTATTTATTTGTTTGTGAGACAGAATTGTCATTTGCTTTTTCACTTCTCAAATGCCCGCCAATAGCTGGAATTGGGCCAGGCTGAAGCCAGGAGCCAGAAACTCCATTTGGGTAGCCTACATTGGTGGCAGGGACTCCAGGACTTGAGCCATCATCTGTTGCTTCCCAGGGTGCACACTAGGAGGAAGCTGGAGTCAAGAGTGGAACCAGGACTCAAACCCAGGCACTCTAGTGTGGGATGTGGTATTCCCACTGGCATCCCAATTGGTGGCTTAACTGCTCAGCTGGACACCCATCCCAGAGCAGATTCCCAGAGCACCTACCACTGTTGACTATGTAGTAAAAATGCTCAGGTTCATATGCATTTGGATGCCCCTTAGGAATCTCAAAGCAAGCATTGTCTGGAAGTGAATTTGTATTCCACCTGTGCTCCTCTCTTGTGCTCTTATGTCTCCTCTCATCCTTGTGGCCGGCCATTCTGTAGGTAATGGCACCATGGAGCCATTGCAAGTCATGGATCGTTTCTTCATCTCCATTTAAACTGAACATTATAAAACTGCTTTCTCTTCCCTTCTTCACTTTAGTTCAGGCTCTCAGCACTTGTTTCCTGGATTCCTACAGTGGCCTGCAGGGCAGTCTGCTTGCTCTACACTGCCACCATAAAGATGTCTGTAAACTGCCAGTCACTTGTGAAAATAAAACATATCTGGGTGTGACCAGCGCACACTCCTTTTCTTGGTCTGCACAGCTCATCACAAGTGATTGCATCCTCTCTCTCTCTCTCTCTCTCAGACAGACAGACACACACACACACACACACACACACACATACACCCCTCTTTCTTTTCTTGAGATTCTTGCTCCAGCCACACCAATCAGTACTGGTTCTGGAACTTTGTCTCATTCTCCAGTTCTGCATGCTCTACTTCTGGAAAACTTCCACAGCTCATTTACTCTTCAGCCTTGGTTCAAACCATCCTTACTCCCGCCCCCCGTGCTGTAGACATGCATACTAGCTATAACTTCTGTGCTACTAGGCATGCCTCTAGAGTCTGTCATTTCCCTTAACATACCACATTAGACACATCTTTCTATTTTCTTGTCCTTCCCACTGGAGTTGAGTGACTGGACCATAACCTCCTTGGGAGCTGGATCCATGAGTTCCTGAGTTATTCTGTGTTCCTCTAGAACCTAATACATTGCCTCGCTGACACCTACTGGTGAGACACTGTCACATAATTGTTCAAGGATGGACTTTGGAGTCAAATGTGGTTTCTAATCCTGGCTCAGATACTTACTAGCTATCAAACTACAGATTACTTAGCCTTTCCATTGCTTTAGCTGACAGAGGGGCCAGTAATATGTGTATCAGAATTGTCATAAAGGATTATAGGCAATGTATGTGGTATGTTTAACACACTGGCTGGCATATAAATAAATGCCTATCAAGAATGGTTATTCTGCCGGCGCCGTGGCTCAACAGGCTATTCCTCCACCTTGCGGCACCGGCACACCAGGTTCTAGTCCCGGTAGGGGCGCTGGATTCTGTCCCAGTTGCCCCTCTTCCAGGCCAGCCCTCTGCTGTGGCCCGGGAGTGCAGTGGAGGATGGCCCAAGTGCTTGGGCCCTGCAACCCATGAGAGACCAGGAAAAAGCACCCAGCGCCTGGCTCCTGCCATCGGATGAGCGCGGTGCGCCGGCCGCTGCGTGCCGTCCGAGGCAGCCACTGGAGGGTGAACCAACGGCAAAAGGAAGACCTTTCTCTCTCTCTCTCTCTCTCTCTCTCTCTCACTGTCCACTCTGCCTGTCAAAAAAAAAAAAAAAAAAAGAATGGTTATTCTTGGGTGCTCAATAAATGTTTCCACATTTGTGATACTGCCTTTTTAATTTTGTGTAAGATTATATAACTATAATTTTTATAAATACATACTAGATTCTTCTATTTGACAAGCTCTTTTATGTGTATTTTTCAAATAAGTGACGTCAGTAGACTCTACTCCAGCTGCTGTCAAATCAGAACCTCAGCCTTCACCAAAACAGGTTTCCCTGTCTTCAGAGGCTGCTAGGAAACCATTACAGATATGCAGCCCTTCAGCTGAAAGCAAGAGGCCCAAGTGGGTCCCACCAGGTACGGCACGTTATGTATGGTCAAGGGCAAGGGCTTGGAAGGTTACCACTGGTAGATTTTTTTTGTCCTAGATGCAAAGGAATTATCTGAGCATTTCCCTGTATTAATATTCTTTAAAACCAAGTTTTAAGTTGCTATATTTATTCCTCGTTTATTTAGCCATTCCTTTATTATTATGCAAGTTATTTAATTTTCTTTCTCAGTGTTTCAAATTGTGAAATTTAATGCTAGGCAGAAAGAATTGCTATGACAAGGTGAGAGTATAAATGAAGCTAGTGTAAGATTTTACGTCTTTATAACCAGTGTTATTTGCTCCCAGCTTCCTGTTTCACCTTTCATGGTTAAAGTTTTGATGTCATTAGCTTGACTTCCAGGAATGTTTGAAAATAGGCAGTGGCGCAGCCTTTCTGCTCTTCAGTGCCGTCATTCTATAGATCAGGTTTACTGGTTAATGGACCCTGGAAAGCAGAATGATGCTTACCTAGCTTTTTTCTTCTGCTGCTTTAAGCATTAATGTATATTAAGAGATTTCAGACATAATCAGCGTCACTTCATTTTTTCTTTCAGCGGCATCTGGAAGTAGCAGCTCCAGGAGCAGCCCCCTAGCAGGAGCGACAGTTAAGTCTCCAAATCAGAGTCTCCGCCTTGGCTTGTCCAGATTAGCACGAGTTAAACCTTTGCATCCAAGTGCCACTACTGGCTGAGTGTGGTGGCAAAGGAATGTGTGATTGGGAGAATCACAGTGTCTCAAGCATGTTTCTGTTTGCTTTGTGTTTATACACGTATTTGAGGGGCACATTGTAATGTATCGTGTCATGTTGTGTAAATGGACTCTACCCATTTGGTGATCCTGTTCTCTGAAGCAAAAGGTTTATTTATATGGATTCTCTTCTCACGTGATTTCCTTCTGAAGAGCGTGTTCTGTCTTCTTATGCATCGTGAGTCACTGTCATTACCTGGTTGCCAGTGTGACAGGGAGGAAGTCCATGTCACATGCTGTTCTAGTCCTGTGCTGTTCTTCTCTAGCCTTGTCTAGTTTATGACACCTTAGCTTTAACTGTTCAAAGTTTTTATCTGGCCAGGGGAATCATTTCCATTTCTTTCAGGAGACATTTCTGAAACCTTACTGTTAATATTGCTACTTAAGCAATATTAACCATCAGTTTTATTGCAAAAAATGTTTCATATTTTACCCAAATCATTTTATAGTAAGAATTCAGAATTATTTACATATCAAAGTGATTTAATAGTTATGTCTCCTACTTGGAAATAGATGGTTATTGTATAGCAAACAGAATTTAATGACATTTTATGAAGTCTTCATTATCAAAAGCCTTTAATAAAGTGAAAATGCTCTTTTCCCTATTTCTTCCATCTTTCTCTGATTGTGTACGTTTCATGATAAGATGAGAGCCTTGCAAGGAACATTAACCTTGTAAGTATAACCGGGGGAAGCAGTTCGTAATCGCTGTATGTTCAGCCAGTACTCTGGAGAACAGCTGTCAAGTACTCGGTCATCCTGATTATTCTATTAGAGAATACAGATTTTCAGGAAACTCGGCTCTGTCTGAATTTATTTTGAGTAAAAACAGTAATGAGTGTTTTAGGTAAGAATGGTCACTTTGTAATACAAATTTTCAAATCATGTTAACCATTTAAAGACATTAATACTTAGCTCTTGCTTTATGGAAACATTTGTCTTAACCTGAAAATAAGTAATTTCAAGTTATGATTAAAGTGCTCCTTTGTATATTGATATTGTACATTTTTCCCCTTATTGAGTATATTTTATTTGCCACCTCAGCTACCCCATCACCCAGCTTTGGAGCCATATTTTCTAGTCACATAGTGCTGAGGTACTGTCTGTGGTCCACGTCAGCAATAAACATTAAGAGCCTGTAAGGTACTGATACCACTGACTAATCACCTGGCACCAGCTTGAGACTCCGTTTTTGCTGTGTTGTTTCATATTCATCGTTTCTTCCTATCTGAAACTTACCTCAGACTGGCCTGGCTGCGGGAGCAATGGCCTTCGTGGTGCCCAGGCCAGTGTCGTTGGTTTTCACCTGATCTGATGAGCCTGTTCATCAGACCCTGGTTGAGGCATTCTGTTTTCTTGGTCACAAGCCGCTTCCTGTGATTCTTCTCCCCACCGCCCTGCCTACTCTTCGTTAGTTCGCTGCTTTCTAATCTCTCCTGTCACCTGCTCCGATTCTCTCACTGCAGGATCATGTAGTGTACAGTTCTATTCTCTTCCCCTGTTTCCTCTCTGCCCCACCTTGTTTGAGTTTAGGCAACTTCAAGCTCCAGTGTCTGTCTATGTGTTAGGAACTCTCAAGTTAGGGTCTTTTTTTTTTTTTTTTTTAAGATTTATTTATTTATTTGAAAGTCAGAGTTACACACAGAGAGGAGAGGCAGAGAGAGAGAAAGGTCTTCCATCCTCTGGTTCATTCCCTACATGGCCACAACAATCTGAAGCCAGGAGCCAGAAGCATCTTCTGGGTCTCTCATGCATAAGGACTTGGGCCATCTTCTGCTTTCCCAGGCCAACGTGGAGAGCTGGATTGGAAGTGGAGCAGCCGGGATTCGAACCGGTTCTCATATGGGATGTTGCACTGCAAGCAGTGGCTTTACCTGCTACGTCACCGCGCCAGCCCCTCAAGTTAGGGTCTTTAACCACTTATTGCTTTTGACACTGGACCCATTGCCTGGTTCATTGACAATTTGATGTAGAAAGTGGGTGACTAATTCACTTTCCACCGTCCCTAACATCTTCCTGTATTTTCTATCAACACAGATGCCCAAGGTGTATAATCCTGAGATTTAGTCTATTCTTTCACCCTTTGTTTCTAGATACTACATTCTATTCCATATCTTAAATTTCTGAAAACTACTCTTCTGTTTTCCTTTCCTCATTCTGAAACATTGTCACTTCTGACATCTTTGCCTTGATTCTTAACCTACTCTGGCCCACCATTATACTGGGGCTGCCACCAAGAGTTTAAACCTGAGCATGAGCGCCCCCTGCTTGCAGTCCATGCACATTCACCTCAGCCTGTTTAGTTCACAAGCTACATTCTGTCTGTCTGGCCCCTACCTGCTTCTTCAAGCTGGTCTCATCTGCCCTTGTGCACCTTTGACCCCTGTCCCGCCAAACTGAATGCTGGCACCAATGATACCAAGCTGTCTTGGTACTAGCCCTGCAAATTTGTTCTTTCTTGCTTTGTTTACATGGCTAACTGCTGCTTGTTCTTGCATACTATAATTCAACTCAGCTCTTTCAAAAAGCTTCCTCTGGATGTCTGTCTGTTCTCTGGGTCAGCTGTGCACTCCAAGCCAAGCTACTGCCATTCACTATAACTTTCCTTCCTTTTTGTGTTTCCTGAAAACCTGGTGCAGAGTCTGTGCCCAAAAGTGTTCATCTGAGAGCAAATAAATTTATATGAACAATTTTTGCTAAGTGCTTCTGATGGTCACATAGTTGTTTATGAAAAGAGAATGGGGATAACTCCACTTGTCTGCTCAGGCAACTTGAGTCAATCTATCTGTCCTGGGATTTTGTGTGGTTCTTACCCTAAAGACTGGGGAGTGAGGGAATGGGGTGGGTTCTGTGGTGCAGCAGCCACACTTGGGACTTCCGCAGCCCAAGCCCAAGTGCCCTTGTTTGAGTTCTGGCTCCTCCGATTCCCAACTAACTTCTTGGGATACAGCAGATGATAGCCTAAGTATTTGGGTTCCTGCCACCCACGTGGGGACACCCAGATTGAGTTTCAGGCTCTAGATTCTGCCTGGCCCAGTTCCCACTGTTGTGGGCATTTGGGGAGTGAACCAGTGGATAGGACGTTTGTCTTTGGCTTTCAGTAACGTGGATGGGGAAAAGGATCGAAGCAAAAGAACGGAAGTAGGAGAAGACGAGGCCTTTAAGCTGATGTTTAAGCTGATTTATTTGGGACTGGACCAGAACCTAAGCCCTTTTCAGCTCCAGAGTCACAAAAAGGGCGGAAGTTGTTGCCATGGCGACGAACAGAGGGGGTGTGGCCCCCCGCGGACCGGGCAGGTGACTTGTAGCGCCCGGGGAGGGCGGTCTGCTGGCCTCATGCAGCTCCTCCCACCCCCGACCCCCACCGGAACAAAGTAAGGACCTGGGAGTGGGAGGGGGCTTGGGTGGGTCGGGCGTTCCGGTCTTAGCCATCGAGGCCCATGGAGCCTTTGGGGCCAGGAATATGAAAGCTCCCGCAATGAAGTGTGAGTTCACAGAGGGACTGGGCTGCCTTAACGCTCACCCTCGGGTGCGGCGTCCTCCGTCCTCCGAGCACTGCCCTGTCAATAGAATGTCACTTCACCCCCGCCTGCGGGCCATTCTAGGGAACTCGGGACCTGCCCTGAACCCATGCTTCCAGCCAAAGCCGACACCAGGGGGCGCGAAACTTCCTGTCGTTTGCGCCTTCACCGCCAGGCCGCTTGGCATTCGCAAGCGGGTCCCTCGACCGTGCCCTGGGGGGTGAGGCTGTGGACACCCAGTGCCCGGGCACCTGCGTGCTCAGCCCAGTAACAAAGCACGCAGAGGTGTGCTTGTTTCACACCCCGGGCCACGCACTCTAGGGCGTTCCTAGGACCAGCAATTTTTTTCCTCTCAACAAACAAATTCAGACGCTGCAAAACCCGAGCAGTTTGTCAGGGCTTCAGACACAGGAGACTCCTGTGACATTTGAAATAACTGACAGCATCACCAGTCTTAACTCCAGCCCTACTCTTGGGGCTTAGTGGAGACTTGGCAAAAGGTCACGCCCACTTAGACGGAAAAGCCGGAACTGACGGGTGGTAAGTAGAATCCTGGCGTTCCGAGAGGGATCCTTTTTTTTTTTTTTTTTTTTGACAGGCAGAGTGGACAGTGAGAGAGAGAGACAGAGAGAAAGGTCTTCCTTTTGCCGTTGGTTCACCCTCCAATGGCTGCTGCAGCCGGCGCACCGCGCTCATCCGATGGCAGGAGCCAGGAGCTAGGTGCTTTTCCTGGTCTCCCATGGGGGTGCAGGGCCCAAGCACTTGGGCCATCCTCCACTGCACTCCCGGGCCACAGCAGAGGGCTGGCCTGGAAGAGGGGCAACCGGGACAGAACCGGCACCCCGATCGGGACTAGAACCCGGTGTGCCGGCGCCGCAAGGCGGAGGATTAGCCTGTTGAGCCACGGCGCCGAGAGGGATCCTTCAAACCAGCATGATCCCTCCTGGTGGCTGTGTCACTGAAGCCAGCTAGTTGCCTTCTGGTTTAGCCCCCATCAAGAGCATGAGATGAACCAGGAACCCGTCTGTCTGGCAGTCTGCCAGGCTCGCCTCCCTTGCTGGCCCTCTCCAGTTCCATATTCTTGCAAACAGGCTAAATGCTCACTTCTCGAACTCAAAGAGGATCCGGTGCCTTGGACTCAACATGAGCGTGTTGTGGGACGATGCTGATAAAGGGCAAGTGCTGATGTAGACTGTGATTAATAGAAATAATAATGAATAGATAATTAATAGTTAACTATAACAGTTAATAGATTTATAATTAATATTAATAGATAATTAATAGTTAATAATAGCTAATAGACTATGTCAAGGGATGTCGAGTTCTTACTGGCAGACTTAGCAATGATTAGAACATAACCTAGACGTTAGAAAACTGAAGCTACTTTAAGAGAAATCGTTAAAAAGAAATTAAAAATAAAAATGACCACGACACTGGCCCTCTGTCATGCCTGGACATTCTCTCATGGAAGGAAGGTTTGAAAAATAAGTGTTAGGGGCCAGCTCCATGGCGCAGTTGGTTAATACTCTGCTTGCGTAGCTGGCATCCCATATGGGTGCCAGTTCTAGTCCCGGCTGCCCCTCTTCTAATCCAGCTCTCTGCTATGGCCTGGGAAAGTAGTAGAAGATGGCCCAAGTGCTTGGGCCCCTGTACCCGTGTGGGAGAATGGGAAGAATTGCGTGGCTCCTAGCTTAGATTGGAGCAGCTCTGGCCATTGTGGCCATCTGGGGAGTGAACCAATGGAAGTAAGACCTTTGTCTCTGTCTCTCCCTCTCACTCTGTAATTCTACCTCTCAAATAAATAAATAAAATCTTTAAACAAACAAAAATAAGCAAAGACAACTCAGAATGCCTGTAAGATGAGCAGGTGCAAGGGAGGGAAACAAGCTTTTTTGCTAGTTAAGGTTTGAACGTTCAAGAACACTTGTGTAGGAAAGAGGGTAGATTTGTTCCTCATTGCAGAAGATAAGCAAGGAGGGGTAGAAGATACTTTGCTCAATATAATTTAGTCTTCGGTCAAATATTTACCAAGCACCAACTATACGGAAGTTAATAGTGAAGTGTACAATAATGGGTTGCCTGGAAAAACAGCACATTCTGTTGCAGAAGTATTTCTGCACAGCTGGAGTGAAGTCTCGGGATGCTATAGAGAACGCTGCCACCTTCAGCGGGAAAATGAATGACGTGGTCTCTAACAGCTCTTCCGCTCTTAGGAGTCTGTGAGTTAGTGAATTCTCAAGAGTTTCAAAATTATGTGCAAAGGGGCCCCGGAATTATTAGCAGCTGTGGGAATAATTGACCTACATTGAATACATGACCTCCTGTGCACAGATGTGCAAAGGGTGCCCCCGTGTCACACTTTTTGCCTCAAAAGCAGCCTCCAACGTTATAAAAATCAAACCACTGAATTTCCCTAGAAATATGAAATCATAGTAGATAAATCTCAAAGACATACTTCCTTTCTGGGTGTGGATGGGGCACCTGTATAAAATAGTAGGCAACACAGTCACGGTGGCACTGTTATGTGCCTGCCTTGCCCTCCAGACTTTGTTGCTTCGTGGCACCAAGGATTACTCTGTTTATCTTTGAATCCCCATACTCAGCATGGTAATTGGCGCATGGTTCATTCTCTGAAATTTGTTGGTCAGCCTAAACTATCTCAGATCTCTTTCTTCAGTAGATTTGTACAAAACAATTCACTGCCCTCACTCTTATGAGGAATTAAAAAAAAAAAAGCTCACATGACAATCCAAGAAACCAGAAACCAATCAGATTGGTTTCTGCAAAAAGACAGGTCTGCTCTTTAACTGTTGATGATCTGCCCAATAAGCTAGGCCTCTAGACCTCAGTCCATCAGGTCATGGTTAGTCATAATCCATCACTGGGAGAGACAATGCTTGGAAGGAGATTTGACCCACAGGATATTCTTAGGACTGGTAAATACTGTATAGCCTCATCTCCGTGTCAGACTACGGAAATGAAAATGTATTAAGTTTTTGATAATAATACAGTACAAACATTTAACATAAATTGAACCTGGGGATTGCAAGCAGACCAGTTTATCAGTCAACTTCCCAAAATTAAAAACTGCAATTTCAAGTTTTTGATTATAGACTAGTGGTTGAATAACTTAAAGGATAATTTCAAAGCAAACTTGCCATCCATGTCCCCAAGAGACTTAAAATCAAGATGAGACAAAAATACATGCACCCAAGATAATTAACACTGAAACTGTTGACTGACAAAATGAGCTCAAGAGACAAAAATGCTGTGGGATTCCAGTGGGTCAAGTTCAGTGTTGAGAGCTATGGGAACTGACCTGCATGTAACATAAAAATGAGCTTTCTGAATTTTCAGTTCATTTTAGTTCTCCAAAGCAACATTGACTATAGCTCTGAGCTAGACTTATTATTTATGTTCATTCATGCAACAAGATACAAGCAATATGAAATATTTTAATTTTTCTTATGTAGTTTACCACATGTAAAGGATAAGCATTTGCAGGATGTTGAGTAGGGGTTAAGTGTTATTGTTGGAAGCCAGATTGAATGCGTAAGGACGCACACCAGAGTCTTTGATAACCATAGAATTAGCCAAGACAGGGAAATTATGGATTCAATCCCAGCAGAGTAATATTTTCCCAGCTATCACAATCCTTCCACAAAATTAGAATGATATTTAGAACCGGAAGGGACTTTACAGATTATCTGGTCCATTCTTAGCATTTTGCAAATGGGAAAACAGAGTACAGAGAAAACAACTGACTCATTCAAAACCATGGCAGTATTTGTTGGGCAGCCCTGAGACTGGACCACTCCAAGACTCAGCATGCTCTCAGTGCTTGCTTCTTCTCTTTACCTATAGAGCTGCCAGAACTGAACAGAGGAACGAGTTCCAACTGTTTGGAGGAATGCACCTTAACTTTTATAGTCTACCATGGCCTGGGGAAGTAGCTGCAGGCAGCTCTTGATACAGCCTTAGCAGGGAAATCTGCATTCATTTTCCCCTAGTGTTGCAGTGGCACAGCCCCATGTTTAGCTGATGGCCAAAATTCTAGCTGTGTGGTCTCCCAGTTAATTCCCAGATTTGTCCTTGATTCTCTGCTGTCCTCGGTATCATTACCTTGGTTGAGGCCCTCATCACCTCTTCTGACTTCTGGAAAAGGCAATGCTGTTTCATACTTTTGTTCTTTGTGCAGCCTCATTCATCTGCCCCTGACTCCGTGCCTGTCCTGCACACTCTTCAAGGATGGTTCCTCTCTGCTCAGGTGTGAAGGCCTCTGCAGCTCTCCTGGCAGAGTTGGTTTAGTCATGACCTTGGAATGTGCTCCATGAGCTCTTACACAGGCCTCTGTTAATGTAGCCATCACGTGCATTATAATGGTCTGTTGCACACTGCTCCTCTCTCAGATACTGAGTTCTTGAAGGCAGAGTCTAGGTCTAGTTTGTTGGTGGAACTGTCTGGGCAACTGTTTGTAGAAAGAGAGGTGAGGGGGCCGGCATTGTAGTATAGCAGGTTAAGCCTTGGCCTGTGAGGCTGGCATCCCATATGGCACCAGTTCAAGACCTAGCTGCTCTACTTCTGATCCAAGTCCCAGCTAATGCATCTGGGAAAAGCAGTGAGAGAAGGCCCAAGTGCTTGGCCCCCTGCACCCACGTGGGAGACCTGGATGCAACTTTGGGCTCCTGGCCTCCACCTGGCCCAGCCCCAGCTGTTGTGGCCATTTGGGGAGTGAACCAGTAGATCTCTCTCTTTCTGTAACACTGTCTTTCAAATAAAAAATCAATCTTAAAAAAATAAAGAAGACAGGAAAGAAGGGAAGGAAGAAGTGAAACTATTAGCAAAGAAACCATTTTTACTTTGTGTTTGGTTTTGCATAAGATTTTTCATACTGCTATGTGTGTAGTGTGTATTTGTGTTAAATTTAACCTTCCCACTCACCTCTCCTAGCCCCACTCTTACCTACTATGGTTCATTTCTTCCAGATCCTCCTATATGCCTGAATTCAGACATGCAAGCATCTTACTTTTATTAAATAAGTAATATGGGTTAATACTACACACATTGTCCTACTGTATTTGCTCAATATATCATGAACATACACAAAGATCTACCTCATTTCTTAACAACTATATCACATCCCATAAAACAAGTGGACTTTATTTTTTAACTTTCCATTATATATGGACACGTTCTTGTTTTTGAATACTTATGCTGCAATAAGTGTTCATTTGACTTCAGTCTTCTAAAGAATGTCAAATTCGTGGTGCCACCATTGCTGATTATAGTATCTGTGACAGTTTTCCAATGGAACGATTGACAGAAACCATGGTGCCATTTGTGGGGGACCCTGTTCTGCCTCCTGGTTCCCTTAGCCCTTGTTAGGGTTAGAGGTTGAGAAGGCAGTGACATGGGACACAGGGAGTCTCAGTAGTGCTCTGCTAACCTAACGGAGTGTAAGTGTCCCTAGGTCCCTCAATTCACCTTCCACTTACGTAAATTCCCTCTTCCACTAGATTCCATAAGCTTCTGCAACGTCTCTCATCTTGCTGTGAATTATTCATAAAGCTGTGCTCCAAATGCGTGTGCAAAGCAGCCAGTGAGGTCCTGGGGAAGCAATTCCACCAGCTGTCAGCTGTCCCCTTCTGTTTTTCTACAGGCATTGAAGTGTCCTAGTAGCCCACCAATACATGCGTATGGTGGGGGAATATTGTCACAGCCGGATACTGAGGTTTACTTCCCGGTTAGCTAGGCTAGAAGGGTCTTTTCACTGGGTGTCTTAAACTCCTGGCCCCAGTCACCTCTCCTTCCTCCTCCTCTGGCTCCCGTCGCCTCCTCTGCCCTCCTGACCTCAGCTACCAGAAGGGAGATGAGGAGAAGCAAGCCTGGGCCTTCCTCCTGCCACCTTCCTTCCTTCAAGCCTCCCCGCTTCTGTCCAGCCCTGTGTGTGTGGGCGCTGTTTCACTCCTACCGCGGATTCATTTTTGGACTCTTCTCTCCTGCAGGACTCAAATGGATGCTAAAAAGCCACTGAAACAAAGTGTGACTTCCTTCCCGATTTTGAAAACAAGGAAGAAGCAGAATTTCACCTCTGTGAAGGTAAAGGTCTTTTCGTTTCAGCTGGGGTAGGAGGGGTCGTCTCGAAGACCTGAGGACTGCAGACCCGGGGTGGGGTGGGGGGCGTTGCTGGGCCCTGAATGCCGCTGAGGACAAGATGAGGGCAGGGGTGTGGCTACCATGCTGGCTGGCGAAGCCAGGCTAGGCTGGCTGGGAGCAGGGCCCACTTCCCAAGGACAATCTAACAGGGGGCTTGTGTTTGAGGAGCCCCTAGTGCCTCCCTGGTGTCTGTTATCTGTCTTGTATACTGCAGCCACACCAGAGGCTGGAATAGCTCTCAGCTATTCCCAGGAAATGTCTGGGTTCTGCCTTGTTTTGTTGCCTTTCAAACAAACAAATGAACAAACAAATAAATTAAAAAAAAAAAACATGCACCACATTCAACGTCAATTCATTTATGCTGTATTCTACCATGTAACTACTGTGAAGTTCACAAATTTTATTTCTAACTATTTATTTCTAAGTATTAAATGCCTTTTCTTCATCTACTGATTTGCCCCAATAGACTTCTCATCATCGTATTTAGTAGGTTAAGGAAGGAGATGGAAACATATCGATAACTGGCCTCTGTATATGAAATTTTGAGCTCTAGTGGACAATTATGTTAATTGGAGGATGAAAATGAATTATATGAATTATAACCTCTTCACCAAAAAAACTGGAGTGAGAGAGCTGTAGTTCTCAGCATTGCAACTGCCCCAAGCAGATGTAGAAACAATACTTGAAATACTTAAATAAATTAATGATCATTTATATTTTTCATAGTATTTAATATTATAAATTCAAAAAATTATAATAACCATAAAATATTTAAATACCTTATAAATAGCTATACTTCAGCCAAGGGTGCATTAGAATATGATTTTTTTAAAAGATTATTTTATTTATTTGAAAGGCACAGTTACAGAAAGGCAGAAGCAGAGAGAGAGAGAGAGGTCTTCCATCCACTGCTTCACTCTTCAAATGCTGCAATGGCTGGAGCTGGGCGGATCCAAAGCCAAGAGCCTGGACCTTCTTCTGGGTCTCTCACATGGATTCAGGGACCCAAAGACTTGGGCCTTCTTCTGCTGCTTCCACAGGCACATCAGCAGGGAGCTGGATTGGAAATGGAGCAGTCAGGACTTAAACCGGTGCCCATTTGGGATGCTGGTATTGCAGGTGGCGGCTTTACCAGCTACGCCACAGTGCTGGCCCCTAGAATGTGATTTTTAAAAACTAATTTCACCTGCCTTTTAGCCAACAGTGTGTTCCTCTATATTGGGATGTGGATTTCTTTTCACAAAGCCCCCATTCATCTGGCTGAACTCTGAAAAAAAATGTTAGAAGGCCATCTACCTGTGAGAGTTCTTTGTCTTTAATGCCCACGGAGATGCCCATCCTTTCTGCTTAACCATCAGGGATCAAGGAACTCTCCCAGGGCCCTCAGTGCCCTTCAGGAGAATGCTCTGCGTTGTAGCTGATCCTACAGCACAGCTAACTACGCAGCCATCTGAGCTAGTAAGCTGCAGGCCGTCTGGCTTCTGTCTGTCTCTAGTCAAAGAGAATGGCACTGCGGGGCTCAGACCAGTTAGTAGGGATCCAAGGTCTCAGATTAGGCCATGCTGGCAGGAGACCCTGGGGGCCTGGGGCCTGGGGCCTGGGGAAGGGAGCTCTGTTCATTTAGGGTATCGCTTTACCATCTTCCTGACCATGGATGAGTAGGTGCTGCAAAGTGGATCTGGAATCTTGCCAAAGATGCATTTTCTGTTTTTAGCACTGGATGCGCAGGGACTTTTTCTCTGTTACTTTTCTTAAATCCCCCTGAATTGTTCAATTGCTAAATGTCACCTCTTTAGCTAGGCCTGCCTTTCCCAGCCTTTCACACCATGTATTTGTTTACTTGTTCATTATCTGCCTCACCCTCCAGAAGCCCATGTCTAATAAGGTAGCCATGGGCCACTTGGGGCTGTGGGGCCCTTCATAGATCTTCCGGCCAAGGGAGGATGTGTTGTAAGTGTGAACACCAGACTTCAAAGACTTTGTGAAAGAAACGAATGCAAAATCGCTTACGAATAGCTTTTTTTTTTTTTTTGACAGGCAGAGTGGACAGTGAGAGAGAGAGACAGAGAGAAAGGTCTTCCTTTGCCGTTGGTTCACCCTCCAATGGCCGCTGTGGCCGGTGCGCTGAGGCCGGCGCACCGCACTGATCCAAAGGCAGGAGCCAGGTGCTTCTCCTGGTCTCCCATGGGGTGCAGGGCCCAAGGACTTGGGCCATCCTCCACTGCCCTCCCGGGCCACAGCAGAGAGCTGGCCTGGAAGAGGGGCAACCAGGACAGAATCCGGCGTCCCGACCAGGACTAGAACCTGGTATGCCAGCACTGCAAGGCAGAGGATTAGCCTAGTGAGCCTTGGCGCCGGCCACAAATAGCTTTTTAATGGGGTGGATTTCAGAGTATATCAATGAATACCTTGATAAAGTTGTAAAAATACTTTAATATTGATTCATATGAAAATAAGATTCTGCATGTATTGAGCTCAATAGATCTATTACTGAAATTAATTTCACCTGTTTTCTCTTTTACTTCTTTTAATGTGGCTATTAGATAATTTAAAATTGTGCAGGTGAGTTGCACGCCTAATATTTCTATTGGAAAGTGCTGCTCTAGATTGGACGCTCCACAGTGGCAAAGGTATCCTTGGACTGCTGCGTTGCTGAGCCTCCAGCACCTCGGACAGTACCTGGCACAGCCTTGCACTTGCTGAGCCCTTGTGGAATGAAAACCGGAAGCCTGTATATTCATTTGTTCTGTCTGACTCTTTATCGAGTGCCAACTCATTTCAGACATTTTTTGGGTGTTGAGAATACACTGGACAAAACAGACCAAAAAAACTTTCACGTGTCTTCAAATAGGGATTCATTGTGGAAGACTAGATGTTCCCATTCAAGGCCAAGCATGATAACGACCAGCCCTCATTTTCTATGTTGCTAAAAAGTTGAGAGTGAATGGTTTAGTGGTTCCTAACCTGCCTTGTATATTTAGAGGTAGCCAAGGAAATTTTTTAGACTACTGAAACCAGAATTTCTAGGAGTCACAGGCTTGTTTTTATTTAATTATTTTAAAAAAATATTTATTTATTTACTTGGAAGAGTTACACAGAGAAAGAAGGAGAGGCAGAGAAAGAGAGAGAGAGGGAGAGAGGTCTTCCATGTGCTGGTTCACTTCCCAGTTAGCCACAACACACAGAGCTGTGCCTATCTGAAGCCAGGAGCCAGGAGCTTCTGAGTCCCCACGTGGGTGCAGGGGCCCAAGGACTTGGGGCACCTTCCTCTGCTTTCCCTGGCCATAGCAGAGAGCTGGATTGGAAGTGGAGCAGCCGGACTCAAACCGGTGCCCATATGGGATTCCGGCACTGTAGGCGGCGGCTTTACCTGCTATGCCATAGCGCCGGTCCCAGCTTGTTTTTAAAGCTCTTTGCTATCCTGTGGAGACAGATGTCTTTAAATACACTGACTGTGAAAGCTTAGTGAGGTCATTAAGTCTCCAACTCTTTACTGATTGTAAGACTGGAATTATCCATACAGCCCCTGATGGCATTTCTCTTAATGTGCACTCTGGCTGATGCTGAGAGTCTAATAAATATCGATTCCTTTTATCATTTCCCTCCCCTCCTCTCTTCCCATATAACAGAAAGTGGTTTCCTCTAACAGACAGGCTTGTAAGTGAATCTCACACAGAGGAGTATCATTTCTGTGCCTCATGAGCACTCCATATACAAATGAAACAAAACAAAAATGAAACAAAACAAAACGAACCCTGAGCTGACCATTTGGTATTGCAAAGGAATGCAAACTACAATCAAAGTTGAAGAGAAACCAAAAAATAGAGGCTTCACTTGCCAGTGGGGTCTAGGTTTTTGGGGTAATGCCTGAGTGTATATGGTTATGAACTCATCTTTTTTTTTTTTAAACATTTACTTATTTGTTTGAAAGTCAGAGCTACAGAGAGAGCAGGAGAGATAGAGAAACATCTTCCATCTGCTGGTTCATTCCCCAGATGGCTGCAATGGCCAGGGCTGGGCCAGGTGGAAGCCAGGAGCCTGGAGTTTCATCCCAGTCTCCCACTTGGGTGCAGGGGCCCAAGCACCTGGGTCATCTTCTGCTGCTTTCCCAGGCGCGTTAGCAGGGAGCTGGGCTGGAAGTGGAGCAGCTGAGACTTGAACCAGTGCCATATGGGATGCTGGCATTGTAGGTGGTGGCTTGACCTGCTTTGCCACGACATGGGCCCCAACTCACCTTTTCAGTGCCTATGGGGCCTCCGAATAGAAGGACTTGCATCAATCCCAGAAGTAAAATGCTAAAACATTGACAGTATAACCACGACCAGCCAGTCTCAGCTCAACAACACTGGTGGCTCAACGACAGACAGGGATATGCCACTGTGGCGTCTCCATGGGCCACAGGGGGCGGGATCTGGAGTGCTGCAGGAGGACAGGGCTTACCTGTTTTTCTCCATTCTGCCCAGGGCCCCACTCTTCCTCCTGAGATCTACATGGTAAGTACAGCTTTCGGTGCCCTGAACTCCCACTGGTGCTCTAATCTGGACCTGCAATTGCTGTGAGAAGGCTGTGAGCCCACAACTCAGAGTGCATCTGAGCTCTAGAACTAATCAGAGCCAATAGATGCTCCTGGGCAAAGCTGCTTCTTCAGGCCCGGAAGGGAGCATGTGTTCCACACTGGAGGTGGGGATAAGGAGATGCTGGAAACAGAGCAGCCCTGCCCTCCCTACCTGTGGTTAGCTTTTTTGTATTTACGCCTTTCACTGATATTGAGGTAGTCATCATCCCCATTCCACCAGGGGGAAATTGAGACCCAAAGAGGTGAAGCAAGGTACCTAGCATCACTCTGCTAATAAAAAGCTGGAGTCAGGATTCAGATCTTATCCTGGAATTCATGAATGCTTTTTGAAGTTTGTTTTTGATTATTAAATGTTGAGAAGGTATAAAGTAATATTAAAGATCCATAGGTAAGGTATAAAGAATCATACAGAGGTGGATATTTGGCCAAGTGGTCAAGACATGTCCCATTATCAGGGCACCTGGGTTTGATTTCCTGGCTCCAGACTCCTGCCAATGCAGACCCTGGGAGGCAGCAGATAAAGGCTCAATTAATTGGGTTGCTGCCACCCCCTGGGAGACCCAGATGGAATTCTCCACTCCCAGTTTCAGTCAGGCCCAGCTCAATCCACTGCTAGAATCTGGGGTGGGGAGTGAGTGAACCAGCAGACGGGAGTTCTGTCTGTCCCTCTGAAAAATATGAATATATATGAAGAATAAGAATACAAAGAACCCCCCTGTGTGTATCCAATGCAAAATTAAGAAAGAAGCCCCGTGTGTCCTCCTTCCATGTTGTATCTCATCCGTTCATCGTCCCTCTGGGATAGCTGCGCTTTTGAACTTTACGGCTATTATTCCATTGCTCCTTGTTACACGTTTCTCCACCTCCTGAAGTCTGACTTGGTTGCTTTTGCATGATTTTGTGTTTGATATACGTGTACGGGGACTCAGACTGTTCAGCACCCCTCTGTACCTTGCTTGTATGTTCAGGAATAAGCCAGCCCTCACTGGCACAGCACCCGGCTGGCTTTTGCTTGAATGGATCAGGCCTCTGGGCTGATTATTATCTCAAACACTCATTACCCTGAGCCTTTAGATGGTGTGAATGTTCTTTTTTTTTTTAAGATTTGTTTTATTTATTTGAAAGAGTTATGGAGAAAGAGAGAGAGAGAGAGAGAGAGAGAGAGAGAGAGAGAGAGAGAGAGATCTTCCATCTGTTGGTTCACTCCCCAAATGGCCATAATGATTGGAGCTGAGCTGATCCGAAGCCAGGAACCAGGAGCTTCTTCTGGTTCTCCCAAGTGGGTGCAGGGGCCCAAGGACTTGGACCATCCTCTGCTGCTTTTCCAGGTGCATTAGCAGGGAGTTGGATCAGAAGTGGAGCATCTGAGACTCGAAGTGGCGCCCATATGGGATGCTGGCGCTGCAGGCCTGGGTTTTAACCGCCGACTCTGATCTCTGTTCTTGAGCTACAAGTTAACTGTTGGATTCCATTGTATGGTCATACCATACCTTTTGTCAGTTTTACAGTTGATGAACATTTAGGTTTTATTCATGTGTTTTTGCTATTAAAAATATGAATAGTCTTGTGCATGTCTTCTAAATGCATGTGTGCAGACATTTCTAGGTATTTACCCAGGAGAGAAATTGCTAGTCAACAGGGTACATGAAACCTTAACTAGATAATTCTAAACTGTTTTTTTAAAATATTTATTTTATTTATTTGAAAGACAGAGTTACAGAGAGAGGCAGACCCAGAAAGATAGAGTTACTCCATCCACCGGCTTACTCCTCAAATGGCTTCAAAGGCCAGAGCTCAGCTGATCCAAACCAGGAGCAAGGAGCTTCTTCCGGGTCTCCCACATGGGTACAGGGGCCCGAGGACTTGGGCCGTCCTCCACTGCTTTCCCAGGCCATAGCAGAGAACTGGATTGGAAGTGGAGCAGCCAGGACTCAAACTGGCACCCATATGGGATTCCAGCACCGCAGGCCAGGGCTTTAAACCGCTGCACCACAGCACCAGCCCCAAACTGTTTTTCAAAAACAACCAGCAGTGTATTTGAGTTCCAGTTGTTGTATGCCCTTTTTGTCGTTTGATATCATGTGACTTACTTTGCATGGTGATGATTTTATAAATGAGATGGAACATCCTAGCATGTGTTTACTGGCCATTTCTGCTTCCTGGTCTTTGGAGTGTGTGGCTGTGCCTTTATTGCTTAAGTAACTTTTCTATTGTGCTGTCACTTTCTTATTGACTTGTAGAATATTATATTCTTTCTCCAAATCCTTTGCCAGTTTTATGTGCTGCAAATGCCTTCTCCCCATTACCCTTCACAGCTTCTCTGACTGTTAACATTTGCATTAGTGTATAGTTAGAACTGCTAAACCAACATTAACTGAAGTCCATAGTTTACCCAAGGATTCACTTGGTGTTGTATATTCTATGGGTTTTAACAAATGCACAATGTCCCGTGTCCTTCACTCTATATACCATGCTATTCTGTATAGAAACACTATGCTGTAGTGTGACACAGTTAGTTTCACTGCCCTAAAAGTTCCAGATATTCCAACTACTTATTCCTCTCTCCTTTTTCACTAAAACCCTCTTCTTACTGTCTTGGTAATTTTCCTTTTCCAGAATGTTATATAGTTGGAATCCCCTTCAGACTAACTTCTTTCAGTAAACAATATATCATTAAAGTTTCTCCCTCTATCTTTTTGTAGCTTCATAGTTCATTTCCTTTTATTACTGAACATTACTGCATTGTATGCATGGATTTCCAATTTGTTTATCCATTCATCTACTGAAGGACATTTTGGTGGCTTCCAATTTTTTGACAGTTATAGATAAAGCTATTGTGGACATTCCATGTGTAAGTTTTTGTGTAGAAATGTTTTCGATTCGTTTGGGGGAAATACTAAAGAGGATGATTGGTTGTGTTGAGGCTACTTTCAGCTTTGTAAGAAACTGCAGAACTGTCTTCTGAAGCGGCTGTACCATTTTCCTTCTCACTGGTGGTGAATGAGAGTTCCTGGTGTGCATCATCCTTGCCAGTATTTGGTGCTGTCAGTGTTTTGGATTTTATTTTATTTTTTATAACGCTTTTATTTAAAGAATATAAATTTCCAAAATACAGCTTATGGATTACAATGGCTTCTCCCCCCCATAACTTCCCTCCCACCCGCAACCCTCCCCTTTCCCACTCCCTCTCCCCTTGCTTCACATCAAGATTCATTTTCAATTCTCTTTATATACAGAAGATCAGTTTAGTATATATTAAGTAAAGATTTCAACAGTTTGCCCTCGCATAGCAACACAAAGTGAAAAATACTGTTGGAGTACTAGATATAGTATTAATTCACAATGTATAGCACATAAATGAAAAAAATATTGGTGTTAAATTGGAAATTGCATAGAAAATTAATCAATTTTTTAAAAAAATATATCATGTAGGATCTCTGTCCTTAATGTGCTATACATTGTGAATTAATACTATAACTAGTACTCCAACAGTATTTTTCACTTTGTGTTGCTATATGAGGGCAAACTGTTGAAACCTTTACTTAATATATAGTAAACTGATCTTCTGTATATAAAGAGAATTGAAAATGAATCTTGATGTGAATGCAAGGGGAGAGGGAGTGGGAAAGGGGAGGGTTGCGGGTGGGAGGGAAGTTATGGGGGGGAAGCCATTGTAATCCATAAGCTGTATTTTGGAAATTTATATTCTTTAAATAAAAGCGTTATAAAAAACAAACAAAAAAAACAAACCAAAAAAAAACAAAAAATAATTATCTATATACAGAAGATTGATTCATTATATACTAAGTAAAGATTTTATCAGTTTGCACCCACACAGGAACACAAAGTGTAAAATACTGTTTCAGTGCTAGTTATAGATTACTTCACATTGGACAACACATTAAGGACAGATCCCACATGAGACGTAAGTACACAGTGACTCCTGATGTTGATTTAACAATTTGACACTCTTGTTTATGGCGTCAGTAATCTCCCTAGGGTCTAGACATGAGTTGCCGAAGCTATGGAAGCCTTTAGGGTTCGCCGACTTCAATCTTATTCCAACAGGGTCATAGTCAAAGTGGAGGTTCTCTCCTCCCTTCAGAGAAAGGTACCTCCTTCTTTGACGGCCCCATTCTTTCCACTGGGATCTCACTCACAGAGATCTTTTTCAGATGTTCCAATAGGCATGTGATTGCATCTCAATGTTTTAATTTGCAGTTACTAAATGACGTAATGAGTATATTCTTCCTATGGTTACATGTGTCTCTTCTTTGTAGAGGTGTCTGTTAAGATCTTTTGCTCATTTTTTTGTAAAGATTTATTTTATTTATTTTAAAGTCAGAGTTACATAGAGAGAGAAGGAGAGGCAGAGAGAGAGAGAGAGAGAGAGAGAGAGAGAGAGAGATCTTCCATCCACTGGTTCACTCCCCAACTGGCCGCAACAGCCGGAGCTGCGCCTATCCGAAGGCAGGAACCAGGAGCTTCTTCTGCGTCTCCCACGTGGGTGCAGGGGCCCAAGAACTTGGGCCATCTTCCACTGCTTTCCCAGGCTATAGCAGAAAGCTGGATGAGAAGTGGAGCAGCTGGGACTTGAACTGGCGCCCATATGGGATGCTCACACTGCAGGTGGCGGCTTTACCCACTATGCCACAGCGCACCCCCCCTTTTGTTAAAGATTTATTTTAGCTTTTGCTCATTTTTAAGATTAGATTGCGGCTGGTGCCGTGGCTCACTAAGCTAATCCTCTGCCTTGCAGCACCGGCACACCGGGTTCTAGTCCGGGATGGGGTGCAGGATTCTGTCCCGGTTGCCCCTCTTCCAGGCCAGCCCTCTGCTGTGGCCCGGGAGTGCAGTGGAGGATGGCCCAAGTCCTTGGGCCCTGCACCCCATGGGAGACCAGGAGAAGCACCTGGCTCCTGCCTTTGGATCAGTGCGGTGCACCAGCCGCGGTGGCCATTGGAGGTTGAACCAACGGCAAAAGGAAGACGTTTCTCTCTGTCTCTCTCTCTCACTGTCCACTCTGCCTGTCAAAAAAAAAAAAAAAAAAAAAAGATTAGATTGCTTTCTTGTTGAATTTTAAGGATTCTTTACATAGTTTAGAAACATGTCCTTTATCAGATGTGTGTTTTGCACAAACTTTCTCCTCATCTGTGTCTTGTCTTTCCTTCTCTTAATACCTTTTGGAGAGCAGAAGTTTTATTTTTTTAAAGTAGCTGGGATTAGTCTTTTTTTTTTATTATTTGAAAGTCAGTTACACAAAGAGAAGGAGAGGCAGAGAGAGAGAGAGAGAGAATCTTCCATCCACTGGTTCACTCCTCAATTGGCTGCAACGGCCGGAGCTGTGCCGATCCAAAGCCGGGAGCCAGGAGCTTCTCTGGGAGCCACACAGGTGCAGGGGCCCAAGGACTTGGGCCATCTCTACTGCTTTCCCAGGTCATAGCATAGAGCTGGATTGGAAGTGGAGCATCCGGGTCTTGAACTGGCGGCAGCTTTACCCGCTATGCCACAGCGCTGGCCCTGAGAGCCTAAGTTTTAATGTAACAAAACCCAACTTACCATTTTTTTCTTTCATGATCCTGCTTTGTGCATTATATCACCAAACCCAAGATCACCTAGATTTTCTCCTATTAATCTTCTGGAAACAGTTTTTCCATTTCCACTTAGGTCTGTGAGCCGTTTTGAGTGAGTTTTTATGAGGTGATCTGATACTAGTTCTATGTCTAGATTCATTGTCTGTGTGTGAATGTCCAGTTGTTCCAGAAGCATGGTTGAAGAGATTCCTTCTTCTACCAAACTACTTTTGTTCCTTTTTCATTGGTCAATGTACTCTCTAACGGTACTTTGAAAAGCTTGTGAAAAATGGAATTAAATAAGTTTATTCTGGTGAAAAAGTGTTTGAAATCCATGCATAGTTTTTTCACAATATACAATTTCCATGAACTTTTTGAAGATGTCTTAGTAGTTGTGTTGGTCCATGTATAGGCCTTCTTGTATCTGTCCCACTCATCTATTTGTCTGCTCTTCAATGCCACACTATCTTGATTACTGTAGCTTGAAATCAGATAATCAGTTCTTCAGTTTTGTCTTGAGTTAGCATTGGCTGTCCCTGCTCCTTTGCCTCTCCATGTGACCTTACAATCAATTTCTTGCTAGCCAGCTATAGGAAGATGTGATGAAATTTTGACTGAGACTATATTGAATCCAGAGATCAAGGAACTAAAATCTTAATATCAAATCTCCCTAGCCACAGACATGAAAAAAACCTACTTATTTAGCTCTTTTTTTATTTCTTCCTTCAGAGTTTTGTAATTTTATTTACATAGATTTTGTACATATTTTGTTAGTTAGACTTGTGGCTAAATATTTCCATTTCTTGAGGATACTAATATAAATGATGTTGCGCTTTTTTTCATTGCTGGCATTCAGGAAAGCGATTGACTTTTGTATGTTAATATTGCATGCTGTAGCCATGCTATAATGTTGGGTTGTCTCTTTATTCCCTTATGTCATCTTCAGATGAACAGAAGTAGTAAATTAAAAACAGGTACATTGGGGATGACATTGCGTCACGGGGAGTTAAGCTGCCACTTATGATGTTGGCATCTCATATTAAAGTGCTGGTTCCCTGCCCACTCACCTGGGAAGGCAGCAAAAGATAGCCCAAGTACGTGGGCCCCTGGCAGCCATGTAAGAAACCAGGATGCAGTTCCCGGTTTCCAGCTTTGGCCTGGCCCAGCCCTAACTGTTGCAGCCATTTGGGGGGTGAACCAGCAGATGGAGGATTCTCTCTCTCTCTTTGTCCCTCTGTCTGTTTCTCTTTCTCTCTCTCGTTGTTTCTCCTTTTCCTTTCTGTCACTCTGCCTTTCAAATAAGTAAATAAATAAATAAATCTTTCAAAAAAAAAAGTAGGCACATTTGTGGATAGCACTTTTTGTCTTCAGCAATCAATCTTCGCTCAAATAATAAAGATATAGGTATTGCCTTTGAAGAGTTTTTACTTTGCCTCTCATCAGCTTTGAGAATTGTCCTGGTCATTTTGTCTTTGTTTACCGTGTTCTTCCTCTCCTTCTGAAACTCCACTTAGACGGATGTTAGGTGTCACTCCCTCCTCCATGTCTGTCATCTCTGACCACAGTTTCATGTCTTTGTCACTCTGCTGTTTGCCAGTTAAGTTCTTTAAACCTGTTTCTTTCAGTTCACTGGTTCTATCTTTGGAAATGTATACTGTGTTATTAGGTCACTGAGTTTTAAATTTCAATTATTATATCTTTATTTTTGAAAGTTCTAATTTATTTTTAAACCTGTTGGGTCATTGGTGTGGTAACTTAAACTTTTCTCACATTTTTAGTATCTTATTTCATTAAGAATATTATGTATAATTATTTTACAATTTTGACCTGGCAATCTCAATATTTGAATTTTTTTTAAGAATAACATCTTATTGTACTGGTAGTTTCTGCTGGTTCTCATAGTGCCTCACTTCTTTATGTATTTAATTTTTTTTTACTGTGAGGTTACTGGTTTTGTTTTGCAGAAAGAGGAAACTGAGCCCAAGATGGGGGGAGCAGTGGCTGCCAGGGTCACATAGTGAGCATGGCAGGGAAGAGTCATGGTCAATCTGTCTGACTCCAAAGACCATGTGCTTTTTTCTTTTTTTAAAGAGATTTATTGGCTGGCGCCACGGCTCAATAGGCTAATCCTCCGCCTTGCAGCGCTGGCACACCGGGTTCTAGTCCCGGTCGGGGTGCCAGATTCTGTTCCGATTGCCCCTCTTCCAGGCCAGCTCTCTGCTGTGGCTCAGGAGTGCAGTGGAGGATGACCCAAGTGCTTGGGCCCTGCACCCCATGGGAGACTAGGAGAAGCACCTGGCTCCTGCCATCGGATCAGCACAGTGTGCTGGCCGCAGCGCGCTGGCCAGGGTGACCATTGGAGGGTGAACCAATGGTAAAAGGAAGACCTTTCTCTCTGTCTCTCTCTCTCACTGTCCACTCTGCCTGTCCAAAAAAAAAAAAAAAAAAGAGAGAGAGAGAGAGAGAGAGAGAGAGAGATTTATTTGAAAGGCAGAGTGACAAAGAAAGAGATGATTGGGGCATGGGTGGAGGGAGTTGGGCAGAGATCTTCCATCAACTGTTCACTTCCTAAATGGCCATAATAGCCAAGGCTGGGCCAGGCCACAGCCAGGAGCCCAGAGCTCCATTGTGGTCTTCCATGTGGGTGGTAGGGGCCCAAGCCCAAGCACATCTTCTACTGCTTTCCCAGGTGCATAAACAGGAAGCTAGATTGGAAGTGGAGCAGCTGAGACTTGAACCAGCACTCCAATATGAGCTGATGGTATCTCAGGCATGGCTTAGCCTGCTCCAACACAATGCTGGACTTGGATGAGCTTTTTATTAGTCATCCCATAAATGATTATTGGGAACTCACTTTGGGAAAAAAATAGTCATTGGTGCTGGGATAGAAAAATGAACAATTATATCCGCCTGTAGCACAGTCTGCACAGTCTAGTGGGGCTATGAATGTGTAAATACAAAAGTGATAGAAGATGGTGAGTGCTCTCACTGAGGTAGCAGCAAAGTTCTGTAGGAGCCTAGAGAAAGTTCTCTTACGTCATTGGCCGCCACCTGGGACACTATGCCGTGCTTCCCTCATGTGCCAGTCAGCTGTAGTCCCGTCACATGGCATCGGTACACTTTGTTCAAGGTGGATGCCGCCTCCTGGCATTGTGTAAGGAGGCTGCGTGTGAACGGCAGGGAGGGCACTTCAGGCAGAAGAAAACAGCCAGAGCAAAGGCAGGGCTCAGTCTACGTGAATGGAAATAGAGCCTTGGAAACTATCTGCTCTGCCCCTCCTACAGGACGCACAGACCCACCTTGTATTCCAGGGAATTTGGTGTCTAACTATAGAACAAGTGCTTGGTTTCTTGAATGCTTTTATCCATTGTCATCTGTTTCCAGGCACCATCAGAAGAAAAACATGATCTTGTTTTTGATCAGAGCCTCTTGGACGGGAAGTGCTTTATAATCCCTTATCATCAGATTCCTGACAATGCAGAGAG
Source organism: Sylvilagus floridanus (assembly GCA_949820135.1). Taxonomy (NCBI): domain Eukaryota; kingdom Metazoa; phylum Chordata; class Mammalia; order Lagomorpha; family Leporidae; genus Sylvilagus; species Sylvilagus floridanus. Next base: position 30,636,564 of record OX463230.1, read on the forward strand.
GTCAGAGGAGATCACAGGATGGTAGCGTGCCATGGTGAGAAGGGTACATGAGGGCTGAGGTTCTAGACTCAAGTTCGCTACTGTCGGTTGTGCTATTCTAGAAAAGTTGCTTGGATGACTTCAGTTTCTCTTTCTCCATCTGTAAAATGAGGGCCTGATCCTGTAGGTTCCCTAACGTCACTTCCAGCATCCTGGTTCTTCAGAGGTCCAGAAAGGGAAGTATGACTTCCTAGGGTGTTGCACTAGAAAATAACTTTAGGTGTTTGGACATCCAAGCTTATAGGCTGTTGTCCTTCCCTCAAGCATGGTCAGTCATCTCCTCCACATCCACCAGGGGGCAGAGGCTGGCAGGCAGAGCTCCAGGGAGGACACTGCATTCATGAGCCGAGAACCTGGGCTTCCCCAGTGGCTGGTCAGGTTCATTCCGCTAATGGGTCTCCTGAGCCCAGACTGGGCTGTGGGTATAATCAGCAGATGGCTCCTGGCTATCCAGGCGTCCTGGGCTCCCTCATGCACAAGCTTTATAGGCATTCCCTTAGCTGGAAGTAGCAGTGACAGCCATGCTGTGATGTGCTTAAGATCTATGGGAACGGTGCAGTGATGGGTGACAATCATTTCGCTGGGGGCATGAGGAACCCAGGAATCTCCTTCTTTCTCCCAGTTTCTTTGCAATGCTCTTCAGGGCCTGATTGTGTGCTGTAGAGAATTCCCCAAAGATTTTTCTTCTCTCTCTTCGTCACACCTCCTTCCTGTACTAATTTGTTTTGAACTTTTGGTTGTTGTGGCCTCTGGTAAGGAGGAAGCGGTGAGTTTGCTATCACAGAACTTGAGCTTCACCTGCCCATGCAGCCATGACCAGGCACTTGGGGAGGTGTTGTGTCTCGTTTTGTTTTTCATGAGGAGAAGCCAGCTGAGAAAATAGGAAAACAGCCCTTGAGCCCTCATGGTCTGCCCAGCCTGGGTGGCCTGGGGCTGGGGGTTGGGGCCCGGATGCCTGCTGGGAGCCCAGTTGTTTTCTCTCCTGAACTTCGAAGGTGATGGGGGTCTGCTCTACCCAAGCCTGAATAGGGACCAGACCTGTTATCCGCGCTCCCAGAGTCAGAGTGTGTTTGGTCCTTGGTGACCCTTGGGTAAACATTTTAGGATTTCCACCCAAGGTGAGGGTACAGATCAGTGCTAGCATGATGAGGATGTGAACCAGAGCAGGGGAAGGCAAAGTGCCCTGGGGAGACGACACCACTGATAGAGACATCCCATTGGGAGTTCCGCCCACTGTGCCTCTCTCTGCTCCACTCTGATGCAGAGGTTACATGGTTGGGCCAGTGTGGTTCACACCGGGAATGGGCCACTGCCTGATAGGGTTTGTGAGGCCTCTCTTTCCTAAAATGAACGCTTGCATTTATCTAATCTTCCCCTGGCATCTGACAATCTTTGTAGAGACTTCCTTATTTGGAACAAAGCACTTCTTTTTCCACGCATTCTCTTTGGGAAAGCAAGTGCCCTTGAAAAGGGGTATAGGTGGGGGGAATTGTCTTGGGTAAATTAGCTTATTAGGAGGCTTTCCTTCCAAGAAAGAGGTGCCAGGGAGCAGGAGAGCACTGGCCCTGGTAGGAATGGAAGTCACTAGGAGTGGGAATGAAGCTACCCGGAAATGAGTGGACCACCAAGGGGGAGGGGCTGAAAGCAAAGCTCATGTAGTCTCAAATCCTTCAAGACAGTTGCAAGGGCTTTCTGCTCCCTCTCTCCCTCCTTTCCTTCCTTCTCCCCTTCTTTCCATTGTTCCTTGAGCAAATATATATATATATTTTTTTTGTGACAGGCAGAGTGGACAGTGAGAGAGAGAGAGACAGAGAGAAAGGTCTTCCTTTTGCCATTGGTTCACCCTCCAATGGCTGCCGCGGATGGCGCGCTGCAGCCGGCGCACCGCGCTCATCCGATGGCAGGAGCCAGGTGCTAGGTGCTTTTCCCTGGTCTCCCATGGGGTGCAGGGCCCAAGCACTTGGGCCATCCTCCACTGCACTCCTGGGCCACAGCAGAGAGCTGGCCTGGAAGAGGGGCAACCGGGACAGAATCCGGCGCCCCGACCGGGACTAGAATCCGGTGTGCCGGCGCCACAAGGCGGAGGATTAGCCTGTTGAGCCATGGCGCCGGCCCCTTGAGCAAATATTTAAGAAGCCTACCATGTTAAGCTTTGAGATTCCAAGATAAGACTGAGCTCTTTTGTTAAAGCATTTTATAGTTCTGCAGATGACAGATGGGCAACAACCTTACTCCATAAACCTTGCAGGTGCTGTGATGTGAGTGTGTCCAAAGCCTAGGATAGGCAGGGTTAAATATAGAGGGAGTGGTCACAAAGACTTCCTGGAGAAAGTGACTCCTGGGCCTCAAAAATGGGTACATTTTCTAAGTGAGTGATGGAGGGGTAGGTGGTTGGAGTGGAGGAAGTGGTGGTGGGGTCAGTGATGGGAGAATATTCAAAGCCGAAACAGACAGGAGCAAAAGTGCTGACAGGTAAAGAAACAGCATGGTGTTTGGAGCTATATGCATTCTAGTGGGAGCCAAAAGGCACGGCATGGCCACGACTAGGAATAAGGCTGGGAAAGTTTTGTATGCCAGCACTTCCATGCCCTAGGCTGCTGGTTTACTCCCCAAATGGTGGCGATGGCGGGGGCTGGGCCAGGCCAAAGCCAGGAGCCAGGAGCTTCTTCTGAATCTCCCATGTGTGTCAAAGAGCCCAAGCACTTGGACCATCCTCCACCTTTCTCCATGGGTCATCTGAATGAGTCTTAGGAACTGAGAGACTTGGGAAGGTACATCCTACCCAACCCTTGACTCCAGGCACATTGCCCACAGATGTTTGCTGGGTGGATCCTGGTATTACAAGTGATGGAGAGCTCACCACCTCACCAGGACTCCGTTTCTACCCATGGACAGCATTGAACTTTAGGAAATAACTTATATTGAACTAGATTCTACCTCTCTATAATTTCCAAACTTTCATCTTCTGTCCTTTGGACTAGGCAGAACAAATTTTTGTTTTGTCATAAGTGATAGCCCTTCCAACATTGTCTGCACCCAGGAACTTTTTTCTTAAGATTTATTTTTATTTATTTGAAAAGCAGAGAGAGAGAGAGAGAGAGAGAGAGAGATCTTCCATCCACTGGTTCACTCTCCAAATGGCCACATGGCTGGGACTGAGCCAGGCGGAAGCCAGGAGGCCAGAATCTGTCCAGGTCTCTTTCATGGGTGCAGGTATCCAAGTACTTGGGCCATCTTATGCTGCTTTCCCAGGCACATTAGCAGGGATCTGGATTGGAAGTGGAGCAGCTGGTACTGGAACCAGTGTTCCAATATTGGATGCCAGCATTGCAGGCAGAAGCGGTTTAATTCATTGTGCCACAACACTGGCCCACTTTGTTTTGTTTTAATAATTACTTTATTTTGACAAAAATTTTAAATTTACAGAAAAATTGAGCAGATAGTACAGAGAATTCCCATATGCCACTTCCTTACCTCATACTGTTTCCTCTGTTCACATCTTACATTAGTATGTAGATGCATTAGTGCATTTGTTAAAAATAATGAGCCAATATTGATACATCATTATTATTTTTTAATGTCTGTTTTTTTATTTTCATGTACTTGAAAGGCAGAGTCAGAGAGATAGAGGGGGTGGGGGAGAGAGACTTATCATCCACTGGTTCACTTATCAAATGGCTACAAAGGCCAGTGCTGGTCCAGGCCAAAATCAGGAGCCTGGAACTCCATCCAGGTCTCTCAAGTAGGTGGCAGGGACCCAGGCACTTGGGTCACCATGTGCTGCCCCCCAGGATGCATTAGCAAGAAGCTAGATCCAACGTGGAATATCCAGGGCTTGAACCAGTACAGGATCTTGGTATCCCAAATGGCAGCTTGCTCTGCTGAACCACAATTCCATGATAAATTATTATTAACTATACTTGATGCAGGTTTTAATTTTTGCTTAACATCTTTTGTCTCTTCTGGGACCCCATCCAAGAGGCCCCATCACATTTAGTTGTCTTCTCTGCTTAGGCTCTTCATGGCTGTGACAGTTCCTCAGACTTCCCTTGTTTTGATGACCTTGCATCTTCAATTCTAATCCATTGTCACGTGGTGGTGATATGGATTTGATGTTGCTGATCAGTGAATTTCTACCCAACAGTGACAACCTACATCTACCATCTACGCTTCTACCCAACAGAGACAACGTGACATCTACCATCCCTTCATTTAATTGTTCAATTCTGGTACATGCGTATGGCAGTAGCTGAACAGTTTACCCTCCCAAAGTTTTATTCTTTTCCAAGATTAAACATCCTCATCTCCTTTAGCCATTTTAGGTTCCACGCCATCTTTACTCATCAATTCTGGGTCCATGATTTTCCCATCTCACGGGAAATGAGCAAAGATTACACTCTATATTTTGCAGATGAGGAAAACAAACTCTAGTATGTATAAGGCTGGTTTAAGCACTTTACACATAGAAGGACAGCTCAAAAGTGGAATTTCACAGATATCTAAGTTTATTTTCTCAGGACCTGTTAAAAAAAACATTTATTCATTTATTGGAGAGGCAGAAATACAGAGAGAGAGCTCTTCCATCTGCTGGTTCACATCCCAAAGGGCCACAACAGCCAAAGCTGGGTTGATCTGAAGCCAGGAGCCAGGAGGTTTTTCTGGGTCTTCCACGTGGGTGCAGGGACCCAAGCACTTGGGCCATCTTCCACTGCTTCCCCAGGTCACTGGCAGGAAGCTGGACCAGCATTGGAGCAGCTGGATCTCAAGCTGGTGCCCATATGGGATGCTGGAGCCACAGGCAAAGGCTTAATCTACTGTGCCACAGTGCTGGCCCCTTCCCAGGAATTTTTTAAAACACATTTGTATTAACTCTTTTAATCCTCACCACAAATCCATGAGGTTGGTACTGATATTATCCCTATATCACATGAAGGAAGGTCAATAACTTGCCCAAATCCAAATAGTTAATGAGTAGTAGGGATGAGATCCAAAATGAGAATGTGACTGCAGAGTCCATCCATACCCAGGAGCGTTATTTTATGCCATCTTGCTGCTTTTGAAGGGGGCCTTTCTGCAGTGCTACTTTGCAGGTGCGGCTTCCAGGCATGCATGCAAACTGTCAGTGATTCACTATTTTTTAAAGAATTATTTTATTTATTTGAAAGAGCTACAGACAGATAGAGCCAGAGAGAAAGAAAGAGAGAGAGAGAGAGAGAAAGAGGTCTTCCATTCAGTTGGTTCACTCCCCAAATGACTGCAACAGCTGAGCCGATCCGAAGCCAGGAGCCAGGAGCTTCTTCCTGGTCTCCCATGAGGTTGCAACCTCCCATGAGGTTGCAGAACTTTAAGGACTTGGGCCATCTTCTACTGCTTTCCCAGGCCACAGCAGAGAGCTGGATCAGAAGAGGAGCAGTTGGGACTTGAACTGGCAACCATATGGGATGCCAGCGATGCAGAATGGGGCTTTAACCCACTGCGCCACAGTGCTGGCCCCTAGTGGTTCACTATTGCTCATAAGATAAAGACCAAGTATCATAACCCAGCTCTCCTTAATCCATAGTCAACTCTCCACTCCAGCTTCCCCAGTGTTATCAGGGAAGACCAGCAGAGGCTGCCCTCATGCTGTTGGTTCACCTGATGATCATGTTCTCTACCTGTTTTCTCAGCTAACGTTCTGCCCAAGCATCATTCATTCCAATCAGCTGCCCCCTCCAATCACCCTACTAGGATGATTGCATCCTCAGTTATCCTTTTTTGTTGACAATCATTGTCTGTACCCGTAGTCTGGTATTCAGCTTGGGTTTGTATTTTCTTAATATATTTTTCATTTATTTTCCCACCACGTACTCAAAGCCAGCTAGTGATGACTGATGATGCTTATGAATTTTAATCCCCACAAGTCTATCTAATGAAAAGCTGAGATTCAGTGAGATTTGTGCTATCAATATTTGCTTGTATACTATCATGGTCCATCTGAGGAGACAGCCAAATCCTGCATTATGGCACACATTAGCAAGTTAACTCACATGGTATGAGACCTTGGCCCAACAGACGCTCTCTCTCTCTTTCTCACCACCTCCCTCTTCTAGAAGGTATTGACTATTCTAAATAGTTTTCAATCATTATAGCTTGATGAAGGGAGGTAGCTGTGTTGAATGATACTAAGTTGAAGTGCTGTACCCAGTTCTTATTTTGGTGTGCTCAACCTTTATGGAGGTGGCTCTGGCCCCAGCTCTGTCTCAACTTTGGATAAATATCCTTTTCCATAGGGGTGATCTGGAAGAAGGAAACCAATAGGTTCTTCTTCAAAGGCCAGAACTTTGGATCAAGCTGTAGCCTATTTGCTAAACTGTAGTCATTTCCGTGCCGTCTTTGTCATATCTAGATAGTACTCACACTCCATTTTATTTATTTTTAGTTAAAGTTTATTTTCATGTTGAATAGCAATCACAAATTTACCAACGTAATATTCTGGTTGTATTTTTTCAAGTTAATATTAAAATAAATGCATAACCACTAGACAACTGTCTGTGTGCAACACAGAGCAATTGTGTCACCTTCCTCCAGCGTGTCCCAAAGGGGACACTGCTCTAGGACCTGGGTCTTCTCCCCACCCCTTTCTAGTCATGAAGTTTCTTCTGATCAGGTCACTGGGGTTCAGCCTGGGGTTCTGACAGGTTCCACTAGGGCAGCTTTGCAGCCACTGTGAGGATGCAGAGTTCTTGGCAGGGCTGTGAGCATTTTTTTTTTTTTTACAGAGAAAGAGCAGCTCAGCTTTTATTCCTTTACATGTTGAGTGATTCTAGTTAAGATTTTGAGGAAAAAAAAAGAGAATTATATTGATCATTTTTCCAGCATGGAAACCATTGGACAAGCTATACCAGGACTAATACTTCTGGAAAGATCATTTGCTTGAGTAGTCATTCCTTCATACTTTATTGAATAATTCTTCAAGCTTTTCTTGGTTGTTCCCAGCTTTGGAGTCAGGGACGCTGGCTTCAAGTAAATCTTGTTTATTGTAGTGAAACAAAATAAATGTCTAGGTAGCTTGGGGGGTGAAGCTATGCAAAGCACTATTACAATTCTCTTACACTTGATCTAGGTTGAGAGTAAGCCTTTGATTCAAGCCCAGAAACCATCTTCCAAGATTAAGAACTTCAGAATGGCTCGATTATTGAGTAAGGTAGTATCTTAGTCCAATTTGCTGTAAGAAAATGTCTGAGGCTGGGTACTTTGTAAAGAAAAGACGTACATTTAGCTCATGTTCTTGGAGCCTGAAAGATCATGTGGCCCCATCTGTTCTGCCTCTGAGGAGAGCCTCATTGTGGATGGTATCACAGTGATGGGCATGTATGCAGAAGAGATCACATGGGGAGACAGGAAGCCATGGAGCTGCAGGTGCCAAGTTCATTCTTTTATAACAACCTGCTCTTACAGGAACTAATCAGAGTCTTATGAGAGCTATTTTAGTCCCAGGATGGTTTCCCCCAGTAACCTAATTACCTTCCATGAGACCCCAGTGCTTGACGATTCCACCACCTTCCACCATTGCCATACTGGGGACCAAGCTTCCAGCATACGAACCTTTGGAGAACACACTCAAACATATCCAAATCCTAGCAGGTAGGAAGTCATGGCTGGTGCCTTTTCTCTACAAGAAAGGGAGGGCAAGCAGATGGCCATGTAACTTTTAACAAGCATTTCTTCCCAACTCAGCATCACACTATGAGAGCACTCTATTCATGTCACCATGCCGCATCTCCACAAAATTTTAAGTGCTATTCATTGGCAGTCAGACTGTTCCTTTTCTCACTAATCAATCAACCAATAAATCAGAAGGGCAGGACACCAAGTGAGTAGCTGTAGAAAAAATAGGAGCTTATATTGTACCAAGGAATGTTTGGATTATATAGCTCAAAGAACTTTTTCATGGCAGGGTGGTAAGATATTGGAATGATAAGAATGACTATGGGCTGGCGCCACAGCTCAATAGGCTAATCCTCCACCTTGTGGCGCCGGCACACCGGGTTCTAGTCCTGGTTGGGGCGCCGGATTCTGTCCCGGTTGCCCCTCTTCCAGGCCAGCTCTCTGCTATGGCCCGGGAGTTCAGTGGAGGATGGCCCAAGTGCTTGGGCCCTGCACCCCATGGGAGACCAGGAGAAGCACCTGGCTCCTGCCTTAGGGATCAGCGTGGTGTGCCAGCAGCAGCACACTGGCCGCTGCGGCCATTGGAGGGTGAACCAATGGCAAAGGAAGACCTTTCTCTGTCTCTCTCTCTCTCACTGTCAACTTGGCCTGTCAAAAAAATAAAAATAAAAAAAATACAAAAAATTTAAAAAAGAATGACTATGTGGAATAGTCCACATAGTCTGCCTCCTTTACCTAACAGAAGCCTAATAAGGGAGTGCCCATTGTCCTTGTGGTTGTGATGGACCCACTGAGACATAGAGAAAGAGTTAACATGACCTGTTTGAGGTTTGTAAATAGTCATGGTGCGGCAGAAATTCAGACTCAAAGAGCCAAATCCCTAGCTTACTCTACTTCTGGAAACTGCTTCTTTTATCCAAAAACTTTATAAGTAGGTTTAGGCCCAGACTTTGGATGGGCTCCATCCTTTATATTTTAGGGAGAATGCTAGAAGAATTGACCCTTGAGGACACTTTTTTGCTTAAGACTTCTATAACTTACCCAGTTTCTCACTCTGTAGAAGACAAAGACCAGCATTACTTCTCTCCCTTTTGTGGATACCAAGGGGAAGAAGAACATGGTTAACTTCCCATGCATCAGCAACAAAATCCTGCTGAGGACACCCCTGCTGCATCAGGTGAGTACAAGACAGTGGACATGCCTTGGGTGCAGGAGAAAGACCTGGCTTTGGTCCATAACCAAGTTTAGAGACACCCAGGATGGAGGCAGGGGAAGTACAGTGTTAGTTGAAAAGTTGGGTTCTAGTCTTGTCCTCACTCTGAAAAGAATGTAAACTTGACCAAACAAGTCACTGACCTCTCATCCCTAGAATGGGTTTTCCATTGAGTTAGCATGAGGCTTATTGAGAAGAAAAATGAAGATCTGGTGTACAAATGGTGGAATGATACAAGTATTTTTTCCTTCTATGTAATCTTTTTTTTTCTGTGCAAGTACCAAATGAAGTATTCTATGGGGAGTATACCAAATTAAAGAGATGATACCAACACATAAGATCAAGTTTATATGCCCTTGGGCAAGTCAGTTCATCCAGTTGGGAACTGGCCTTCTCAAGAGCAGCAGTGAACCAATTCCTATTTCTTCCTACAGTGACATATCACTGTGCTTGTCAACTGCATCCTGTGATGTACGTGGGTCCCCCAGGCCATAATCTGAAAGCCAAACACTTTATTTTAGAGAAAGATTGAGAAAAACTCTTCTCTTATTGTCTCTGCAGGTTTAGGAAAAGAATCTGGCTGATGTGCCATCTTCTCTAGGGGTTTATGACCCCTAGAGAAGGTTAAGTAGTCTTTTATTGCTAACTTCTTTCTCTGGACAGGAGAATCACACTCACAGTCACATGCTGGCCTCTGAGCTCAAGGCTTTAGAAACATCTTTCCACTCTGGACTTAAAAACCAAGATCTTAAGTCAGAGAAGAAATCACCAAGGAAGCACAAGGTGCCCCTGACAGCATCAGGTATGCCTTTGGGGAGGTCGCAGGGTGTGGTGGCTGTGGTTATGGGTGATTGGGTTGTCCAGAGCTGAGCTGAGCTGAGTTGAGCTAGAAGGGGCTAAACTGCCAGGTGTGAGACTAGTTGATTAAGGCCATGAGACAAAGTGAAAGTAGAAATTCAGTCTTCAATCTCTTAATGTGATTGTGCAAACAATAGACTAAGAGAAAGCACCAGCTCCCTACTGCTCCATTTCCTCCCAAGGAATGGCCCCAGGAAAGTATCAGATTCATGGGCAGACAGAAGGCATTGGCTGACTGTCGGGATGCCCTACCAAAAGGCTCCTGCCACTTTGTAGACCCAGGGTCTAGGAGGAAGAGAGAGGAAGGGAAAGTATTACACATGAGTCAAGATGAGGAGGTCTTGGCAGAGGTGGCTGAGGAAGGCTCTGAGGGGGCTCCTGGGCTAGGAATACAGATAAGGCACGGCCAACCCAGGGGCCTAGCTCTTGGCTGCCATTCCCTTCAGAGAGTGCCATAGCTGGTGCCATGGCTGTGCACCAGGTCTGGCGAGGGAAGAGAAGCTGCCCCACCTCCACCCCTAAGAGACCTATGTGATTACCAATGGTTGGTCCTGAAAGATCACCTGTAGGTGTTTGGCTGGGAGCCAGACTCCTCAAGAGATCCTGAGTCTCATAACCTGTTAGGATCCAAAGAGAGAGACCCAAATCCATTGAGCACTTACTATATGTCAGCATTGTCCAGTGCTTGCAGCTCTGTTACTTCAGCTTTGAAACTGAAATTGCTTGTGGTGTTGCTACTTTAATGAAAGCAGAAGCTGGCCATGATGACATAATTCCAGTTCTGAGCCGGTGCTGCCTTTACAGAGCTGGTGTTTGCCTCCCTGCTCCCTTGCTTGGATCCTGGTTCAGTCCTCGGGAAAAGAACGTGCTTATTTAGCACACACACGACTTCATGACTATCCAGCTCACATATAAAGATGGAGGTCTTATCCTCCATAAGTCTTTTTGTGTCTCTTTGGAGTTCCTTCTCTAACTCCTCAGAAGTTCATCAATAACAAGCTGCCCTCTCCCCTGATCCTGGTTTCTCTTGGGGAGCACTTTCTCAATTAAAGTGTGAATTTCACCCCCAACCCTCACCCTTCTGACCAAACCTCAACATCCTGTTCTGATCTGGCCATTATGGAGTAGAGAAGGGCTAACCCAATTTCCTCCATCTAGTCTGAGATATCCACTAACCGAGCTGCAGATTTGAATGGAACTGCTTTCTGGGCCTTCAAAATTGCATTTCTGTTACCTGTATGGCCCTTGAAGACATTCAAGTTTTCGAACACTCTCAGGATAGACTATTTTTGTAGCGTAGGTCCACAGTAATTTGAGCAGATGGCACCTTAACTGTATATGAGGGAACTAAAGAAAGAGTTTGTGGGGAGCAGGAGCTTAACCTAGCAGCTAAAATGCCCACATAGCATACCACATCAGAATACTTGCATTTAATTCCTGGCTTCTTTTCCCAGCCCCTACTTCCTGCTAACATAGACCCTGAGAGGTAGGGGTGAAGCTCAAATAATTGGGTTTCTTTCCCTAACTCAACCCAGGTTGAGTTCCAGGCTCCTGGCTTTGGCACTGACCCATCTCTTACCCTTGTGGACATTTGGGAAGTGAACTCTGTCTCTCCTAAAAATAAAAATTTTAAGAGTAGGGTTTGTGGACAATGGAATTAAAAGATATGCTTATTTTGGTGCAAAATAATTTTGAAATCCATGAATCAAAAATGTCATGGAAAGTTCACACTATAAAATAACTATGCATGGATTGATCAAAAATTGTACTGAAATAAATTTATCTTTTAATTCTATGAACATTGTGATATACTGTCATACTGTTGTCAACACTGTTTACTCCTGATTTTTTTATGCATGCTGCTCCAACCCATTAGCTCTTTGGGAGAAGAAATTGCCCCTTTTCCCTTCTTTGGGTTTTGCTGAAATAAGTACAAGACCTTGACATTTGCCTTGTGACATTTCCCACTTGTGAGATTCCAGCTGTGTGGTTCTCTAGACTGCCTGGTTGAACCCATGCTCATGAACTGGAAGGGATGCAAGCCATCATCTGCTCCCTGGGCAATTCCCCATGTTGCCTCAACCTAACTGACAACTGTAGTGCTTTTCACACAGAGGCCCTAAAGTTTTTTAAGAACCAGCTGTCCTTGTATGAGCGAAGTGAAATCCTGGGCTACACAGAGTTATGGTTCCTGGGGCTTGAAGCCGACAAGCTCAACATGGCTTCTGAAAAATTGAGCAAGACAAGTTTTGATGATGAACATGGCTCCTACATGAAGGTAAGGGGGAAGTGGGTCATAGGGAGCTCAGGGGCTTGTGAGCAAGGCATTGCATGGAAAAGAATAGTATTTCATGCTGATACAGCAAGGACTAGGCACCCTGAAGGATTCCAGTAGATGCTAGGCTGAAGGAATGCCATGTTTGAAAATGGGAAGGCATGCAAGTTAGTACGCAAAATGCTTTATTAACGGAGCACTGATTTTGTCCATGGTTATTTGGGATAATGGGTGTACATCCCGAGTGACCTCCCACTCTTCTGTGTGACCTTGCACTCACTGGAAAAAGCCAGCCTAGAATCAGATGATCTCCCCAACATTCCCTTTGTCATCTCCTCCATACAAGCCCCTACACGGTCCCTCTTCTATTTGAAAGTAGATGATGTTTTCCCCCAGACAAAATAGTTTTTGTCCCTGCAGTCCCTAGTGCTTAGTACTTACTTCTGTTTTCAAAAACTTGATCCCAGCAACTCTTTCTTTTCCCCTTGGACTGTACCTCTGGGGTAACCAGGGTTCCCCCAGGACAGCACCTGTTCTCAGCCTGAAGGTGACATCTGGCAGTGATTTCACGTCTGCCGTGTCTGATGTGTGAGGCTTGGTCCGCCAGCCTGTGGGCTGTCAGGAGTTTCTTTTTCTGAACACTTCTTCAGAACTTGGCTTTAGGAGACAACATGAGTCTTTGATGACTTCATCGAGGAGGTAGATTTTCTTCATGGCATTCAAGGGCTTGTTTCTCAAGCTTTCCTGTGGACACACGTCACTTGGCACTCTTGTTAAAATCCAGAGGTTCTGGAGTGAGACCCGGTGTTTAGCATCTCTAAAAGGTTTCCAGGTGACATCTGTGCTGCCTGTCCTTGGCCCATGCTCGGAGAAGCAGGGATTTAGTTTTTGTGATACAGCCTCCATCTATAGCCATGGTTCTCAACATTTTTAGGCGAAGGATCTCTTTGGGAGTCTAATAAAAACTACATATTTATCAGAAAAGGCAACCTGCATATACACAAAATTTCAGGGGATCAGTGAGTCCTTGCTTAAGAACCCTCAATATAAACCTTACCTCCACTTCAGCCAGACACACTCAACCCCTTCCTCACTGCTCCATCCCTCACCCCAACTTACCTGAACCCAGGGTCTCAAGGAGCTCCCTCGGGATGTCAGTGCTGCCTTTAAGTTAATCCACTGGAACTCAGTTCCTGAATCTCAAGTCTTAGAGAGCTTTGCTTTTCATGATGAGGAGAGAGGGGCAATATATACTTTCCAGAAGCTCCAGCTTTTCATACTGCATTTCAGAGCACAAACATAACACGGCGCACCCAGCCAAATCTCAAACAAGTGACCCGGCTGCGTTCTCATATTTATTCTAACAACTATTGTTAACCGAAATCTTATTTACTGAGCAACTGTCATAAACTTTGGCATCTGCTAAAGACTTTATAAATAACAAGGGAAGAATGAAAACCAATGCAACACGGTTCTTGCTCTCAAGTAACTGAATCAATGCCAGCACTGACAAGTGAGCGAATAATGGTGATATGGTCAAACTGGTGATGTGTAGGAGATATGTACAGTTGTTAAGAAAACATGCAGGTGCCTGCCCCACTCTCATGGCTAGACCTTTACAAGTATCCAGACCCACTTCCAAATATCAGTAAAGTGATAGAAGTTCAAATGCATGGTCTTGAATTCTCCTGCATGAACAGATCCCCACCTCACATTTACATACACATCCTGAGAAATTGTGCACAAACACCCTTCATCTCTCCCAGGCTCATAGTACAGCCCTGGCAATCAGAAATTCACAGAGCTTAAGGATTTTAAAGATCATCTTTTTGTTGTTGTTAAAGATTTATTTATTTATTTGAAAGGTGGAGTTACATAGAGAAGGAGAGAGAGAGAGAGATTGATTTCATCCACTGGTTCACTCCCCGAATGGCCACAATAGCCAGGGCTAGGCCAGGACAAAGCCAGGAGCCAGGAGCTTCATCCAGGTCTCCCATGTGGGTGCAAAGCCCCAGACACTTGGGCCATCTTCTGCTGCATTCCCAGGTGCATTAGCAGGGAGCTGGATTGGAAGGGGAGCAGCTGAGAGTCCAACTAGTGCCCATGTAGATCCTAGTGCTGTAGGCGGTGGCTTAACCCACTGGCCACAATTCCAGCCCCTAAAGATCATCTTATCCAGAGTCTTCCATTTACAGATGAGCACTCTGCAGCTCACAGGGGGCTAAGTGCCTTGTCTGAAGCCACCTAGCTCAGTCTTCAATTAGAAATTCCCTGTGGCTTTGACTAATAATCTGCTCCCTTGTTGTCAGCACAAGGAGAGAAATAGATGCTTCTGGCTCTTGGAAAATATTTTACTTCTTGGACAAGAAATGTCAAAGTTCTGAACTGCTAGCTCTAGAATAAATCTGGATCAGTTCAAGGGGCATCCAAATCTGGCCAAGGAGTGGCAAAGCAGACATAAAGCGTCTTGATTTGGTGACAAATCAAGGGTCAGACATAGGAAGTCTGGGGCCTGCACTGTGGTGTAGCAGGATAAGCTGCTGCTGTGATGCCAGCATCCCATATGAGTGCCAGTTCCAGTGTCGGCTGCTCCACTTCCCATCCAGATCCTTTCTAATGCACCTGAGAGGGCAGTGGAAGATGGTCCAAGTGTGTGGGCCCTTGCCACCCACGTGGGAGTCCCAGATATAGCTCCTGGCTCCTGGCTTCAGCCTGGCCCAGCCTTGGTTATTGTGGCTATTTGGGGAGTGAACCAACGGATGGCAGATCTCTCTGTGTCTCTCCCTCTCTCTCCATAATGCTGCCTTTAAAGCAAAATAAACAAAAACTTCCTCCAAACTGGAGCTGCTGTTCAACTTCAAGAATCACAGAATTTCCTAACAGGAAGGGACCCTCAGAGCTACTCCGTTCAACCCTCCTACTTTACAGGTCCTAAAACGTGCAGGAAAGTAGAGCAATAGAACTGGAATCCAAGTTTACCAAATGCCCTCTGGTGTTCTTTGCATTGTTGGCCATCAATGAAGCCCGTGAGGCTTCCCCTGGAACCGCACGGGTGGGCTCGGATCCAGGCAGCAGCCTAACCATTGCAGTAGCAGCGAGGTGGGGATGGGGGTAGCACAAGTGCTCCGAGCAATTCAGCAAATTTCCCCCAGGAGTGAGCCATGAGCTAGCCGGGGATGGGTCTGCAGAGTGAGGGAAGCCCGGGGACCTGTGACTCTGCTCCTCACGCCTGACCTGGCTTCCGCAGGTCCTACATGACCACATCGCCTATCGCTACGAGGTTCTGGAGATGATCGGGAAAGGGTCCTTTGGACAGGTGGCCAAGTGCTTGGATCACAAAAACAATGAGTTGGTGGCTCTGAAAATCATCAGGAACAAGAAGAGGTGCGGCTTGGTGGATTGTGGGTCCTAGAAGACGGGCTGCGTGGCTCTGGCCCCAGATTTCTGCCCTACATGACTTGGCCCTTTCCTCTCATCTTCCTCCTCCCTTTCCTTTCACTCTCTCTACCTGTAAGGTTCCAAAAGGGTCAGAGAGGAGGTGAGAATTCGGAGAGTTTTAGTGCTTTCTGCTGCCCTAGATGGCCTCATTGGGATCTCAGGGAGGGGCTGAGGACCCGGGCCTGGTGCTGCAGCAGTGACATGGCAATGACACCTGTTTTTTCTGTCTCCATGTCTCATCCTCCCTGCCACTCCCCAATCCCCTTAGATTTCACCACCAGGCCCTGGTGGAGCTGAAGATCCTGGAAGCTCTCAGAAGGAAGGACAAAGACAACACCTACAACGTGGTGCACATGAAGGACTTCTTCTACTTCCGCAATCACCTCTGCATCACCTTTGAACTCTTGGGGTCAGCTGCTATCTTGAAAAATTCATTTCCCTTTGAAAAGTTGCTTAGGTGACAGAAGAGAAGCTTTGAGGTCAGAGCGCTAGATGTTCCTTGGTGCAACTGGTTAATGACCAGAGTGGACACAGCAGCCACTCACTTATGCAGAAGTCCCAGGAGCACGGATGCTGGGACCAAAAGTTGCCATCTTACCCTGCCCCTCAGTCTGCACCTGCCAGCATACCCTGGATGTGCTTCCCTAGGCTCAGTGCTGACTGGGTGAAGCAACACGAGGCCTTGGCTCTCAACCGTTAAACTGAAATGTTCTGAAAATGATTTTCCTTGGCTGCCATTGGTGCAGAGGTTGAAAGCCAAAGGAACAGGCAGCTGGCTGCTCAGGATGGGAAAAGAGCTTAGATATTGAGTAAATATGGTAAGAAAGCGGAACGCTGACAAGTAGATTTCCTGGCCTGACTGAATATCAGCTGAAAAGTTATGCTGATTGTCAGGGCAAGCTAGTTTGATTACTTTTCTCTCTGAAAGGGCTGTCTGATGCAATTTAAATAAAATCCAAAACTCAGAATGCATTTAACAAAGGGGAATGATCAGGGGTAAGCTCTCAGAACCCTGTGTTCCTGGGCTCACTGAGCTGGCACTGCTGCTTGGGACACCATCTCTGATGGGGAGGTCCCAGGAGCCAGCTCAATCGGAATCCAAGGGAAAGCTGGCATTCTCACCATCTCTGGTGATTATAAAACGTGGTCCACCTGCCAGTAGGAAAAGGTGAATTATCTTCTCTGTGGCAAACTGGGTAGCCCCGGTTGCCCTCCCGGGCCTTTCATCCCAGCATCCATTCAGGAAATCCTTGTACTTAAATGAACCCAGAGAGGTCAAGAGAGCCAGATATAAAGAGGGAGAAACCAATGCCAAACCCAGCTTGATGAGCTGCCCAGGGTCACGGGTCAGGATGAGGCCAGAGCCACACCTCACTTCTCCATTGTATCCCTCAAGAAGGACTGGCCTCCTAAAGCCTGCCATTAGATCATCACAGACATGGAGGGTTAGGAGGAGCCAGCAAGAGGTGACCCAAGATAGTTTCCGGATTCTGCTATTTCTCGCCTCTCTCAAACTGGCAGCTCAAAGCAAGGCTTGCTTTTTAAAATGGCTTCTCTTGGCCTACAACATTTGTAGGGCAGCGGCTTCTTTTTACTGTCATAGGCTTCAGCCGCTCCGGAGTGTTGATGGTTCTCTGGCAAGAGTGAGCCTTCATTCCTGCAAGGCAGTGATAGGATGGGACCTAGCAGATGCACCTGCTTCCAGTGGGGCGGGGCCCTCTATTTTGCCTCAGTCGCATCTGCGCACTGTCTTGTTCCTTTATATGTCAGGAACCTGCTGTCCGTGGCCAGCCTGGATGGTGGGGAGAGGGCACTGCTGGGTTGAGTGACTTGTGGGCTCCCTGGATTCCTGCCAAAGGCCTGAAGCATGACTAATATTTCAGAAGTCTGGTCCAACCTCTTGACCCACAAGCATAGCCCAGTGCTTAAGTGACCTTGTCACATGAGAGGGGACATCTGAGAGGCTAGCAGAGTTGAACTTCACCCTGGGCTCGCCATGAATCATTGGGAATGCTGAGTTAATGGGACACAAAAGGTCTGCCTCCTAATCTGAGTTGACTACTGAGGGAGACCAGGTGGCAGGTGCACACTCAACCTGAGCCTTTGGACACCCACAGCATCACCCCTCCTCTCTTCCACAGAATCAACTTGTATGAGCTGATGAGGAACAACAGCTTTCAAGGGTTCAGTCTGTCAATAGTTCGTCGCTTCACCCTCTCTGTTTTGAAGTGTTTGCAGATGCTTTATGTAGAGAAAATCATCCACTGTGATCTCAAACCCGTGAGTACAACCCCTGTCCTGTCATGGGAGCAGGTTCCCACAGTTCCCTAGTGGGAGCTGGGCAGCCAGCACGGCCCGGACTCCAAAGTAGAAGCCACGCAGTCCTGCTTATGGGTGGTGTAAGCCCCGTGGGGTTCAAAACCAAGGCATGAATAGTGGGACATGGAGAGAGAGGTGGTGTCATGGAGGCAGACAGGATCAGGAAGGTCTGGGGGCAGCCTGTAGAAGGGTTATGGTGGAAGGTGGTGTCTTGTGCATCAAAGTAGGCTGCAAGAAGTCCTGAGGTCTAGGAAAAGGTTTCCTTCTTTTGCCTTTCTCAGTGAGGCAATCAACAGTCACCTGCCCTTTGTTAGAGAGGCACAGGGTGTCACTGGCTGCAAGCTGAGCCTCACAAATAGAAAAATATGCCTCAGCTTTACCTCATTTCCTTCTCTTCATTTCCAAAGATGCCTAAATTTTTTTTAAAGCTCCAACTCATTGGGAAAGTTGGGGGATATTTTTATAATTGAAGGTTGCTAAGCTAGAGCTGTCATCTTGGCTGGCTGGTGCAGTGTCACCTGGAGGCAGGTACACTGACTTTCTGTCCACATCTAAGTTTCTAATCCTCAGATGTGGAGCTCCTAAGGGTCACAACACACATGAGCCTTGGGCTTACCGGACTGACACTCACCAGAAAATTCACAAGACACTTGATAGTCAAAGTATCGGGTAACGGACTTCCTGGAGAAATAAATAAACTAGAAGATGTTTGTCCCTGTGCGGAAATACACAGTCAGGACATTGCTGATTTTCTGTTAAAACATTTTAACAGACATATAAAAATGGTATTTAGGGGGTACCATGTGATGTTTCATTACCTATACACATTGTGTATGTTCAATTAGGGTAAGCACACTCATCCTTTTTTCAAGTGTTTTCTTTAAAGTGAAAGCATCCAACATCCTATCTACTAGGTTCTTTTTAAATAGAGAAATACGCAGCACATTAATATTATCTATAGTCACCCTACTGTGTAGTAGAACTAGCTGCAACCTAGTATCCATCAATTAAACTTTCCCCATCCCTCCCTGTCCTCTTCCATTGCCAGCCTGATAATGATCATTATATATATATACATATATATATATATATATATTTAAAGATTTATTTACTTATTTGAAAAGCAGAGTTAAAGAGAGAGAGAGAAAGAAAAGGAGATGTTCCATCTGCTGGTTCACTCTGCAAATGGCTGCAATGGCTGAGGCTTAGCCAGGTCAAAGCCAGGAGCCAGGAGCTTCTTCTGGGTCTCTCCTGTGGGTGGCAGAGGCTCAAGAACTTGGACCATCTTCCGCTTTTTTCCTAGGCAGATTAGCAGCTAGCTGAATTGGAAACAGAGAAGCTGAAGCTCAAACTGGCGCTCACAGGGGACGCCAGCATTGCAGGAGGAGGCTTAACCTGCTGCATATATCTTTAACTTCTGAGATCAACTGTTTCTTAGGTTCCACATGTGAGTGAGATCGTGTGATGTCTTTCTGTGCCTGGTGTATTTCACCGAACATAATGACCTCCAGTTCCATCCGCATTGCTGCAAATGACAAGATTTGATCCTTTTTATGGCTGAGTAATATTTCATGGTGTAGATGTACCACATTTTCTTTATCCAGTCATCAGTGAATGGATGGACACTTGGATTTTTCAGTTTCTTGGTTATTGTGAATGCTGCTGCACTACACCTGGGAAAGTAGATGTCTCTTTGACAGATGAATGCCATTTCCTTTGGACATATACCCAGTAGGTATTGCTGGATCACAAGGCCAGTCTATTTTTAGTATTTGGAGGAACCTCCATAGTGTTTTCCATGCTGGCTGTCCTAAGTTACACTTCCACCCAAGGATGTGCAAATGTTCCCTTTTATCCACATCCTTGCCAACACTTGTTACCTTTTGTCTTTTTGATGATAACCAAGCTTACTGGAGTGAGATAATAGCTCACTGTGGTTTCAGTTTACATTTCCCTGATGATTGGTGACTTTGAGCATTTTTTTCATATACCTATTGACTATTTGTATGTTTTTGAGAAATGTCTGTTTAGATCTATTGGCAATTTTCTTAAACAAATTATTTTATTGATTTGAAAGACAGAGTTACAGAGAAAGGTAGAGCCAGAAAGAGAGGTCTTCCATTCTGCTGGTTCACTCCCCAAATGACTGCAATGGCCAGAGCTGAGCCGATCTGAAGTCAGGAGCCAGGAGTTTCTTCCCGGTCTCCTACGCAGATGCAGGGGCCCAAGGACTTGGGCCATCTTCTACTGCTTTTCCAGGCCACAGCAGAGAGCTGGATTGGAAGTGTAGCAGCCAAGACTCAAACCGGTGCCCATATGGGATGCCAGTGCTGCATGCTGGGGCTTTAACCCACTGCGCCACAGCACCGGCCCCTGTTGGCCATTTTTAAATTGAAATTTTTTGCTATTGGGTTGTTTGAGTTCTTTATATATTCTGGATATTATCCCACAGGTATGGCTTGCAAATATGTTCTTCCATTTTGGACATCTTCTCTTCACTCTGTTACTGTTTCCTTTGCGTGCAAAAGCTCTTTGGTTTGATGAGATCCCATTTGTCTACTTTTGCTTTTATTTCCTGTGCTTTTGGATCTGATCTAGTAAAATCTTGCCTGTTCCAATGCCCTGTTGCTCATGCTTAATGATATTTTTAACATGCTGTTGGATTTTTACTTGCTATTATTTTGTTGAAGATTTTTGCATCTATGTTCATCAAGGATAATGCCTTGTAGCTTTCTTTTTGTTTTGTGTTCTTGTCTCATTTTGGTTCAAGGTAGTGTTGATCACATAGAATGAATTTGGAAGAATTCTCTCCTATTTTTTTAAAATAATTTAAGAAGGTTTGGTGTTGATTCCTCTTTAAAGTTTGGTAGAATTCAGCAGTGACTCCATCTGGCCCTGGGATTTTCCAGGGAAGTGCTTTGTGAGTGTAGGATTCAAGAATCAGGGAGTTTTTCTTATGGACTTAGTGATTAGTGTCAATGAGCTGTGAGTGGCCATTGTATTCATCCTCTCTAGAGATAGCCATTTCTGCCAATAATATCAGAAGGCCATCCCTAATTAAGGAGAGTTTCCAGTGGACTAGAGACATGCTAGAAATTCTTGCTATTTTAAGGCCCTGATCAGCCTCCTTCAGTTAACACTTTTTTAGGAAAGGTACTGTGGACTACATTTTTACTTTCTTACTTTGTGGTGCCAGAGGCTTCTTATGCCTTCCCTCTAATGTTAGATACCCAGTAAACATTCATGAAACTGTTCCTCTGATATTGAGATCCTTGAACACTGAGATCTTTGAAAATTGGGACTTTAATCTTCCAGCCTTAGCCAATACACTCTCAGGCTGAGAGCAGACCTAGAAGCTCTGCCTTCTATTCTACAACTGTACTGAAACAACCCATTACACATTTTCCCCAAAGTCAGCATAAGAATTGTTGCTTTTGAGGCAGGAGGGGGTCTTCTTCTATCATAGCAGTATGTTCTTGAGGGAATTTAATGGAAGCCTCAAAGAAACTCATTGAATAGCATTCCCAAGACCTTATACAAGCAAGGTATAAAACCAGATGCCAGATGCCAGAGAAGATAAAAATAAGTCCACAATCAAAATGGGGAGAGAGGCAAAATGTATGCCAAACAAACACTGCCAATGCCAATCAGTGACCACTGGTTCCAATTGACCACATGTCAACTGAAGGTCGGAGGAGGGGGAGGATAATGGGATGTGGAGAAGATGAGGAAGAAGGTTCCCAATTCGAGGTGGTTGTATTTGAACTGGGCCCTGGAGATCGGCCAGAATTTAGGTAAATAGAGCCCAGGGCAACCTAATTAAAACTTGACATATGTCTTGTCTTCTTTGTAGGAAAATATAGTGCTATATCAAAGGGGCCAAGTCTCTGTTAAAGTTATTGACTTTGGATCAAGCTGTTATGAACACCAGAAAGGTAAGCCCCAAACCAGTCTCTGAGTTTTCCCTTCATGGTTGTGGTCACCTGACTTCTTGCCTGTTCTCAGCTTGTTTGAGCCCAGGTTTTTTCATAGGGTTCATAAGGGACCTTTGAAACTCTCATGGTCTATGGATCTTGAGTAAACTAATAGTACTAGGTCCCCAAATCTAACTAGCTGTGTATCAGAATCATTCCTACACTCTGAAGAATGACATTTTCAGGGTCTTGTCCCAGATGCTCGGAGTCCAAATTTCTGGGAAATAACCAGGACTCTGTGCTTTAAAAAACAAAGCCATTCTAAAGTTTGACTGTCTTGGATTAAGTATACTTTAAAATTTTTTAATTTTTTTTTTATTTGAAAGACAGAGAGAGAAATCATTTATTCACTGGTTCACTCCCTAAATGCCCCAGGGCTGGGCCATGCCAAAGCCAAGATCCTGGACTCCATTCAGGTATCCCACATGAGTAGCAGGAATCCAAGCACCTTCTGCCTCCCAGGGTGCACATTAACAGGAAGCTGGGTTGGAAGTGGAGAACCTGATACTGGAACCAGGCACTCCAATATGGGATACTGTTGCGGCAGATTTCTTCTGAGAGGATTCGTTCTGAGAGGAGCAGCGTGGTGGTGGCAAGAGGCACGGAGTCACCACACAGACCCCGGGAGTAGGATGAAAGCGGGCTTGAGGCAAGCAGCCCACAGACTCGCTTATTTCAGTTAGTACAACAGCTTATGCAGTCAAGACCAGCCAATCCGGTCAAGGAGCGGTCTATACCCCAACCAATCACAGCCTGTTGCCAGGCAGTTTCCAAAGCTATCCAATCACAGCCTGTTGCCAGTCAGGCTCTTGTTGCCAGGCAGTTTCTGAAACCATCCAATCACGGCCTGCCGTCAGTCAGGCTCTGTTGTCATGTGGTTTCCTCTGTTATCATGTGGTTTCCGAAGCCATCCAAGCACGGCCTGTTGCCAGGCAGTTTCTGTTGTCAGCGGCCATCTTGGCATGAACTTTTCACCTCAGTGGCCATCTTGATATGAATTTTTCACCTCATTCCACCACAGGATACGGCCATGACACCCACCCAGATTCACGAGGTTTTATGGCTTTTTCAAGCTGGAATCCAGAAAGGAGCCCTGGCAGATATTCACACAACCTTTACTGAACTTTTTAAATCATCTGTTCCTTTGACTTTTCTGGAGTTTGATGAAGAGAACATGTGACATTGAGTGTCTGCTGTGTCAGTCAATGTCTTGGGTACTAGGAACAAAAAGATGAACATTTCCGGCCGGCGCCGTGGCTCAACAGGCTAATCCTCCACCTTGCGGCGCCGGCACACCGGGTTCTAGTCCCGGTTGGGGCGCCGGATTCTGTCCTGGTTGCCCCTCTTCCAGGCCAGCCCTCTGCTGTGGCCCGGGAGTGCAGTGGAGGATGGCCCAAGTGCTTGGGCCCTGCACCCCATGGGAGACCAGGAGAAGCACCTGGCACCTGGCTCCTGCCATCGGATGAGCGCGGTGCGCCGACCGTGGCAGCCATTGGAGGGTGAACCAATGGCAAAGGAAGACCTTTCTCTCTGTCTCTCTCTCTCACTGTCCACTCTGCCTGTCAAAAAAATAAAAATAAATAAATAAAAAGATGAACATTTCCTGTCTGAGGGCTGCTTGCAGTATAGTGCAAGGATGTCAAACAGAAAGATAATACACTAGGCATACTGTACAGACATATACACAGGCTGCTTTAAGGGTCCAGGGAAGGGTGATTTGGGGACCAGCCTTTACAGTGGTGGGGAATGTCAGAAGCAGCCTCCTGGGGTCGGCATTGTGGTGCAGTGGGTTAAGTCACTGCCTCCAATGCTGGGAGCCCATATGAGCACTGGTTAGAATCTGGGCTGCTCTGCTGCTGATCCAGCTCTCTGCTGATGTTCCCTGGGAAAGCAGCTGAAGATGGCCCAAGTGCTTGGGCCCCTACCACCCATGTGTGAGATCTAGATGGAGTTCCTGGCTCCTAGTTTTGGTCTGCTTCAGGCCTGCCTGTTGTGACCATTTGTGGAGTGAAACCGAGTGAGGATGGAAGTCTCTCTCTCTCTCTCTCTCTCTAGATTTATTTATTTACTTGAGAGGCAGAGTTATAGATAGAGGGAGGGAGAGACAGAGAGAAAGGTCTTCCATCTGCTGGTTTCCTCCCCAGTTGGCCAGACCTGGGCCCATCTGAAGCCAGGATCCAGGAGCTTATTCCAGATCTCCCACGTGGGTGCAAGGGCCCAAGCACTTGGGCCATCTTCTGCCGCTCTCCTAGGCCATCAGCAGGGAGCTGGATCAGAAGTGGAGCAGCCGGGACTCAAACCAGCACCCATACGGGATGCTGGTGCTGCAGGCAGATGCTTAACTTATTATGCCATAACACTAGTCCCTCTCCTCTCTCTTTAACTCTGTCTTTCAAATAAAATAAAATAAATCTTAAAAAAAAAAAAAGCAGCAGCAGTAGCCTCTCGAGGCTGATGGAAGGACAACCAGATGGATGTTTCCAAGCACAGTGCAAAACCATTTTTGAGGATGTGTCACCTATATGTTTTCTGTGCGGATCCTATAAGCAGAAAAGAATGCTTTCCACAAAGAAATGTGCATTTACTCATCTCAGGTACTGAAAGCTGTGTAACCTAGTAGACAACATTTATCTGAGGTTCCTTGTCTTCAAAGTGGAAACAATGATAGCACCTGCAATAGAAAGAATTCTTACATATAAAGCGTTTTTCAGCTAAAAACTATGTAAATCCCATTAATTTCATGTTCTGAAATACTCTATGTATATGTACTTTGCAAGTACCTCACATCTATTTTGGAAGCAGGCAGGGTATTAAATTCACGTTTATTAAATGTTTGTTTTGCTTTAAGTCACTGAATTATTCCATCCTTACTACAATCAATTGAGGACGACAGAGGAGTGATTGTAGAGCCTCTCCTTGTCCTCCATCCTGATGTGTGGAAGTAACTTAATGTCTCATTTCCCTGGCTACAGTCTCCTCGTCTATCTCCTATTCACCCTCAGCTGCTGAGATTTCATTGAACTCTGCT
The DNA here is from genome assembly GCA_949820135.1 of Sylvilagus floridanus. Taxonomy (NCBI): domain Eukaryota; kingdom Metazoa; phylum Chordata; class Mammalia; order Lagomorpha; family Leporidae; genus Sylvilagus; species Sylvilagus floridanus. Next base: position 30,661,355 of record OX463230.1, read on the forward strand.
TTCCATGTTGTGTGTTATACACACATTACATGCACATAACGTGTTGAATCTACATTTAAAGTGTTGCATTTTGCATGCTTCCTTTCTCATTCTAGTATGTCACCTCACTTGCCAAACTACAATACTCTCAGAAGATGTCCAATTAAAGTTAATCTGGCAGTGTGAAAACTTATATTTATTTTAAGTTTTTTTAAATATTCAACTTTATTTGAAAGTCAGAGTTACACAGAGAGAGGAGAGGCAGAGAGAGAGAGAGAAAGAGAGAGAGAGGTCTTCCATCTGATGTTTCACTCCCCAGTTGGCTGCAACTGGCTGGAGCTGTGCAGATCCAAAGCCAGGAGCCAGGAGCTTCTTCTGGGTCTCCCACGCAGGTGCAGGGGCAGAAGGACTTGGGCCATCTTCTGCTTTCCCAGGCCATAGCGGAGAGCCAGATCGGAAGTGGAGAAGTTGGGTCTTGAACTGGCGCCCATATGGGATGCCGGCGCTTCAGGCCAGGGCGTTAACCCGCTGTGCCACAGTGCAAGCCCCTAAGTTTTATGTTTAAAAACTTGGCCATGGCCAGTGCTGCGGCTCACTAAGCTAATCCTCTACCTGCGGCCCTGGCAGCCTAGGTTCTAGTCCCGGTTGGGGCACAGGATTCTGTCCCGGTTGCTCCTCTTCCAGTCCAGCTCTCTGCTGTGGCCTGGGAGTGCAGTGGAGGATGGCCCAGGTCCTTGGGCCCTGCACCCCATGGGAGACCAGGAGAAGCACCTGGCTCCTGGCTTCAGATTGGTGCAGTGCGCCGGCCGCAACACACCGGCCATAACGGCCACTTGGAGGGTGAACCAACGGAAGGAAGACCTTTCTCTCTGTCTCTCTCTCTCTCTCTCACTATCTAACTCTGCCTGTCAAAAAAAAAAAAATAAAATAAAATGAAAAAACCTTGGCCAGCTCAGTTACATCCCTGAAACAGTGCCTACTTTGAAGCTCTTGATGGATAAAGCGGGGATAATAATGCTGTCCCAGAAATTGGGTTCCTGTGAGGATTTAAAGATGTTAGCTGTGTCATGTTGCTCATGAATGCTGGCCTGTTGCCCCTCTGCAAAATCTCTAAAAAGCCCACCGGGTAAGACTGAGGGCTGGAATCTAAATTATTGACCATCCTCAAGCGTGAAGTTCTCAAAAAAGAAATGTTCCGGGGAGAAGGAGATTTTTCCCACGTGAGTTGTTCTCTCTTTGCCCCCTCAGTGTACACCTACATCCAAAGCCGGTTCTACCGGTCCCCAGAAGTGATCCTGGGCCTCCCCTACAACATGGCCATCGACATGTGGAGCCTGGGCTGCATCATGGCGGAGCTCTACACAGGCTACCCTCTGTTTGCTGGGGAGGATGAAACGGAGCAGCTGGCTTGCATCATGGAGGTGAGGGGGTGGGCTGGCTGCGGTGAGAGCAGCATGCCAGTTTCTCTCAGACCTTAGGTTCATCACAGCTGCGAGAGCTGGTCTGTGTACTTTTGTTGTTGTTGGGTGTGTTATTGTATATTGTTGAGTTGACGTCTAACACTTTTCTCAAGAATTTAAATAGTTGCAAAGGATGTCAATTCCATCATCTTGTAAATAATGACATTTTGAATCAAAACTGCTATAATGGTCTTTTATAAGGCTAAAAAAAAAATTTAGGGAACCTGACACTCACAAAAAAGCCTATCCAAAAAGTACAGGAACAAATTCTCCTTTAAGAATTTCACTTTTCTCTCTCTTTTTTTTTTCCTCCTTGAACAAACTCTCATTTCTATGCTACTTCTTCCACAAGAGTGTTCTTTCAACTTATGATTGAAATCTATCCATCACTGTAACTTAAACATTTTCCAATCACCATAAACTCCACATGTAAAAGTTTTCTTTTTGATGAATTATTAAAATATAAGTAGTGTACAAATTTTGGTAATGGATTACCAGACACAAAATATGAAATTCTATTGGTCTTACAGCCCTAAGAAAAACAGATAGGGCCATAATTTCTCTCTTCCGCATGATTCCTGTGCCTGTAGGTGAATATTACTTCTTGCAAACTAAATTAGACAAAATGGGAAATAACCCTAAAAAGTTGAAAATTATGCATTTTAGGATTTTTCTAGTAAACAAAGATATTTTGACTGCAAAAACTATCTTTTTATACCTAAGATGGTACTTCAAAAAATTTGTGAAAAAATGGAATGAAAATATGCTTATTTGGTGCATTTTGGAAATCCATGCATATTAGGAGTCTTCAAAAAGATCATGGGAAGTATGCATTATGAAAATTCTATGTGTGACCTCAACATTTTTCACACCGAAGTAAACTTGCCTATTCATTCAATTTTTTCATTAACCTTTTGAAGTTGCCTGCTATCTCTCTCTCTATGAGAAATTTCTATTACCTAGATTGCCTCAAAGTTGCAAGTAGAGAGACAAACAAACCCTTGAGAATTACTGACTGTAAGTAATTTCACTTCATGGTTGAAACTAATAATAAAACACTAATATAATTAGGTAAGCTTAGCCTTAAATGGTAGGCGTGTTGGACTGATAAGGAGAGGTGACCAGGGTGATCCAAGTAATTTCTGTGTCTCCATGCAGCCCTAGAAGTTGCAGTAGGGCCAGGCTAACAAGTAGGTGCTTCATTTCCCTTTTCAAGAGGGTGTTTTATAACAATGGTGCAATGCTCATGTGACGATTTTCATCTCATCTCTCTGCTCTCCCAGTGCTACAAGTTGGAGTATGTCACCCCTTAATTCAGTCATGGTCAGTGTGTACTGACAATGAGATCTGGCTGCTAACGGCGGCGGCCTACCTCTACTCTAGTTGGTGCTGATGCCTATTTAGAATAACATGGCCAGTGTGGATTCTTAGGATACTGGAACAGCCCCGGCTTAGGAGTTAGAAGACCCAGCCTCTGGGTCTGCTCCACTACTAATCTGACATTATCATTTAATATCCCTGGAGTTCTTGTCCGTGGGAGGCAAAGTGTGGCCAAAGTCCCGCCGAGCTCTAACAGTCTTTGACTGCATGACCCCACAAAGAGTGACGCAGCTTCATTGTACTTGTTGAAGGTGCTGGGCCTGCCGCCAGCCCGCTTCATTCAGATGGCCTCCAGGAGACAGACGTTCTTTGGTAAGTCCCCAGGTCTAATTCTCTTTTTCCTGTTGTGTCTAATGGGGGTATCATGGGCCTGAAGACACTTTCCATCCCCTAAGTCCCATTTAGTGACCCCTACACCAAAGCAAGCTGTAATTAGGAGCTTCTTTCAGAAAAGTAAAAAAAATAAAATAAAATGCTGAGAAGTGGCACAGCTGGCGTGGTGGACATGGGATGATGCAGTGGGGCTGGGAACTCAGATCATATTGGGAATGAGGCCTTCACAGTGCAAATGTACAGTGGCAGGAGAGTGACAAGGTTCATGCTTGGAGTAGACGACAGCACCAGCCCTCTAGTCTACTTCTATGTCATTTGGTAAAGAGCCACAGCCCCAACTCTGGACCCAGCTGCAAGCTCACCGGCCCCTCTCCTGGGACTCCTTGGACCTCCTATGATGCAGAAACTAAAAGTTGAAGGCCCAGCCACTCCATGATCCTACTGTAGTGCTAAGGTTGTCATCCACTCTGATTAGTTGGTCCCATGCCAGTCTAATGGTGTCCAATGGTTAAACCTTTTAAAATCACCTTGTGATCATGGCTGGAGCTTTGAAGACCATGCCTCTGGGCAGGACAGTGTCCAGGGGAGTGTCCAGGTCACCTTGGAACAGTGCACACACACTAAGCTTGCTCCAGGTAGTGTGTAAGGGTAGGCAGAAGCTGTACTTCTCTATACAGCTTATCAGAGAGCACTTTTGACCCACATGTACTTTTCCTATCCACCACTAGATAGTTCAGCCTTTTGAGTTTTGAAGGACTTGGTGGAAGAAAAATCTAGCATAAGGGAACACCAATGGCTCAACTTCTCTTTCATCAACTCCTTCATAGAATGTCGGTGGGGATTAGAAGGAAGGGACTTCAAATTGGGAAATGAAGAGTCATTCTCCCACAATGCCTTTCCTGTTACACACTGTGGATGTCCCAAATTCTCACTTTGTTGGGCTAGCAGGAAAAAAGCAAGGGTGAACTCACAGACAATCCAAGAATAGACAATATCCTTTTTGTTCAAAACTGAATGTTTCTGTCACTTCAGATTATTGTCATTATCATAATTATTTTACCTTGGTTAATGTGAAACCATTTAAGTAGTTTTATTTGGGGAGAAGGTGGTGGGATGGAGGCACAGAGCACACGGTAAAAGTGTCTGAGAGTTAATTGTTTGCATCGAGTAGTCTGCATATGGTCATTTCAGACTGGCTGAGGCTGTGGGTGTGTTTGTGAATAGATAGTAGAGGTGGGGATGGGGCAGGTGAGTAGAGCAGAAAGCAAAAGAGCTGTTAAAGACCATCCAGTGGGCAGCTGGGCTGTGACCACAGGTTCCTTACACCTGTAACTAAATGCAGAATGTTGTATCTCTAAAGATTCCAAAGGGTTTCCTAGAACTATAGCCAACAACAGGGGGAAGAAAAGATACCCGGATTCCAAGGATCTCACGATGGTGCTGAAAACCTACGACGCCAGCTTCCTGGACTTCCTCAGAAGGTGTCTGGTGTGAGTTTGTTGGCCTGGCTTTGCCTCTGGGTTTCCTGTGAAAATCTAAGGCTGGGAGAGACTTAAGAAAAATGACAGTGATAAATACTGACAATAGAGCCTTTACATCAACAAACTGCTTTCACATCTGCTGTCCTGTCACACGGCTCCCTCCCCTGTGTGATGGTTGCGGTGAATGAGCTGCTCCGTTTTGCCAAAACCCAACCTGATTAGGTGACTTGTCTCGATTATGCAGCGTGTGGGTGATGCCTGCCTCTTCCTGGCCTCAAGCTGCCTGGCCAGTCCTAAATGCCTTCTGCTTCCATGATCTGGAGCCAGCCTCTTCAGTGTGCCTGTTGTCACTTGTACACACACACAAACCCAGGGTAAAGTAGATTCGGGGCTCATCCCACCCCCTTAGGATTTTGTGTCCAAACCTTGTAGTTTGGAATTAGGGGAAGAGTGGGCTATAAACCATTTGTTCTGTACAACTTTGTACAGTCCACATGCATGCCTTGAATCTGAGAAATTAGGTTCTGTGCCTTAGTGAAATCGCAGTAAAAAAGATGTAACATATAGAGCACCCAGCGTAACGCCCTGTGTAGAAGGTGTTTAGAAGATGCTAACTTGTCTTGCGGTTTCACTACTATTCAAGAAGCTTTGGAAATTTCTCCACTGAGCAGCAAGTTGATTAGCTGCATGATACTTGGCAAGTCATCGCTTCTCTCTGAGCTCGGTTTCCTTTTCTATAAAATGAGGTATTACAAAGGCCCCTTCCAGGGACGCCTGAGCTCTCTCGGTCCTGTGGCTTATTTGGCATTTTGAAAGACCATATCTTTCTACTCTGCCATTCTTCTAGTGGTATGGAGTAGTAGTAGTAAAACACTCTCCTGGCATTTATGCACTCTGGAATTTAGTTACCAGCACAGAGGGAAACCCTCTGGTAATACCAAAGTATTCCCATCTCAGGGGCTCATGCTGTGTACTCACTTGAGTAATTGAGTCAGAGGTCTTGTACCCCATCTTCACCCACACCCTGCCCCCAGCCTTGTGCTGAGGCTCTAGGCTGCCTGCCAGTCAGCAAATGACAGAAACTGGTTCCAGGGATGAGGCATCCAGAAACCCCACCCATCCAGAACATGGCTCCCTACCAATACACATGACTGTGGGTGTTTTCTTTTTTAGTGCAAAGGACTGATTGCTCACAACTTGGAAGAGGCAGTCAAACCAATGTGACCTAGTGCCTTACCCACATGTTGCTCAGTAGCCAGTCTTTGGAATGAGAGACAAAAATTTTGAGTCAAATCTGATAAGCCTTGTGTCTAGACTTGGATGCTAATTTATTCCCCAGCCTGTCATAAAAATGGTCTAAAAAAGATTATTTCCAGTGGTTATTTCTAGGAACTTTTATATTTATGTTATAGTCCCTCTTCTATGATGTCTTTGCGATACAACATAGGTTAAATGGAAACATACTTACTAGGTTTAAAAACTAGGCTAACTCCAGTAGTTCATGAGAGGGGAGATGTAGTCTAAAGCAGTTCACTTGACAAAGAACTGGGAGCTGGAGTTGTTCATGACCTTAATGAGTCTAGAAGGTCAATAGCCTCTCCCTGCAGTTCGAAGCTAGTCCTGGTGTAACTCAACAGCTGAAATCTCCTATCTTGGAAGGTGACCAGCTGGGGGAAACCACAGCATATGATGAAGAGTTAATAGTGTTGTAAATGTTTTCAGATAGTTGAAGGACTCTGACATAAAGGAAGGATTAGCTATATTGTTCTGTGTAATGCCAATGGGCAGAATTAAGACCTGCTAAAACTTACTGGGAAGCAAGCCAATTTGACTCACTAAAAATGAAGAACTTTAAAAGAAGCAGAGTTTTGGAAAACTAGAATAAGTGTTTCTGTGAGTTAGTTGACTTGGCACTGAAATTAACTCCAGAATGGCAGGGAGATTCCATGGTGGAAATTCCGTTACCGTATTAGAAGTTTTCCTGAACTATATCTGGGACCTCTTATAAATCTTACTATCCTAGAATTCTATAATTTTATTTGTGATTTATTTGGGGGCCCAAATCCTGTAGTTAGGGAATTGAAATTAAATATCTCCTCATTTTTATCTCCTTAACCTATCAAACCCTATATCATTGGTTAAGATTCCTTTATATCGTTGCTTATAAGGGAATTCCTAGGAATTCTGTAAGACTTGGATGCTAATTTATTCCCCAGCCTGTCATAAAAATGGTCTAAAAAAGATTATTTCCAGTGGTTATTTCTAGGAACTTTTATATTTATATTATAGTCCCTCTTCTATGATGTCTTTGCGATACAACATAGGTTAAATGGAAACATACTTACTAGGTTTAAAAACAGTTTCAATCTTAACATTACAGAAGTACACTGATCAACAGTCACCCACACCAGGCTTTGTTGGTGCACAGGTGGGACCCTTCTCTGAGAATGACCCCTGAGCAAGCTCTCAAACACACTTGGATCCATGAGTCACGGAACCTCAAGCCACGAGCCAGGCACCAGACCCTGAGGAAATCCAGTTTCTGTTTGCCTCCTGAGACAAGGAAGGATAAGGTTCAAGGATATCAGCTGTCCAGCATAAAAGGTACAGCCCTCAAACAGCCAGACCCACCCCCGGAGTCCAGAATGCCAGGCTTTGTTAGAGGACTTGCACGCCAACATCCTTGAGCTCAATCTTGCATCATCTCTGGCTTCCTCATTACTTTTGGGATTTTCCTTCCTTTTTCAAGGAACTTGACTAGCTGTTTTTTTTTTTCCACCTTATCATCATGATTTCTTATTATTCTTCTATAGTCCTTTACTCTTCCCTCCTCTTTCACTGTGTCTACCCCTCTTTGTGCCTTTTGTTTATCTTTTGAATTTTTCTCAATGGTACATGATGGCATCCTGCAAAGCTTTTAATATGCAAGAGAATCCAGTGGTTAAACACAAGTCACTGGAGTCTGGTTCCCTGGGATTAAATTCTGGCTTTTCTACTTGCCAAGTGTCCTTGGGCAGTTAGCCTTTCTTCTGTGCATCTCAGTTTGTTCATTTATGTTATGGGGAATGATACCTACTCTCCAGGGAAGCTGAGGGATAGAATGAATCGGTAAATGTAAAGTGGTTAGAATAGCCATAGAGCATGTTTTACAGTAGCCAGGATTTGAACTGGCAGTCTGATATGTGATGTCAATACCCCAAGCAGCAGCTTAACCTGTTGCATGCTACACCTTCCCCGAACTGTTTTTATATCATTCCAACCATGATTTCCCCAGGTGATATATAACTTACTGGACAGTTAGAAAATATAACAATTCACATTTGAACAATTGTTTTTCCTGTCTTCTCTCTCCTTCAGCAGATGAGAGGAACAAAGAGAGGACAGAGAAAGTAAAAGACAGTGCCACTAAACATATCCAGAATGCAGGTGATCCGAAGGACTCTGGCCAGCATGCAACTAACACAGTCCAGCTGCCTCACCTAGCAGAAGCTCCTGGAAAATCAGAGGCAGTCGTTGGGCCCGCTATAGCCGTGACCACCACAGGACAGCAAAGCAAAAACTCCTCCCCCAAGAACACGAATATTTTACCACCTATTGTATGACTCTTGCTGAGGGCATGTCCTGTTCCTTCCCACCAATGATTTATACTAGAGATGGCACTCAGATTGTACAATACTTCAGATTGTTGTTTTTTAATGCATAAACATTTGTTTAAAAAGAAAAACAAAACACACAGCTCTAGTTTCGTGGCCAGTTGGCGTGATTTGCTTAGGAAGCAGGGGTGATGTCCTCGCACCTCAACTTAATCCTTATGTCTTTTGGGGGGAGGAGTAGTTTTAAATACTCACTGCTATGGCACCATTCATAGAACTCTAAATAAAAGTAACAATTTTTTTCTTCTTGCCTATGACTACCAACCTATGTCAGAATTTATGACACTACAATAAATTCATATACTTGTATATGTATTTTGGTTTTTGTGCATGGCTCCTGGTTCATAACTCACCTTCCCCCTTGCCCACTGAGGAAGGCCATAGAACTAGAATTTCTCTTCTCCCAGGGGAAGTCAAAGAAACTACAATTTTCCCATCTTTTTAGCTAGCCATCAAGACATTCCCAGACCTCCCCTGGTCCGCTCAATCTGTGAAGACCCTCATTTTAGTGCCCCACACCTGCAAGCACTACACAGAGGCCAAGAAGAATCTGAACAGAGAGGCTCTGCTGGGTTTCCCGAGCCAGTCTATTAGCATTAGCTGGTGCCCTTGTGGAAGTCTCCTTTTACAAACTTGCCCATGCTTCAGGCATGCAGTGACGACTCCATAAAAACCCAAGGGGACAGCGTTCAGAGAGCTCTGGATAGCCGAACATGTGGAGGTTCCTGGAGAATGGCAGCCAGAGAGGGCATGGGTGTTCCGTGCCCCTTCCGCCATGCTTCACCCTACACATCTCTTCAGGTGGATCCTTTGTAATCAGTCAGTCAATGTGTTTCCCAGAATTCTGTGAGCCACTCAAATTAATGGACTCTGCGGGGGATGGGGGGTGGTGTCACAGGATTTTGTAATTTGTAGCTTGGTTGGTCAGGTTGTAAAAGTAGCCTGGGGCTTACTGGGGAGGCAGCCTTGAGGACGGAGACGTTAGCTTTTGGGAGCCCAGGCTATCTCCTGGTAGACAGTGTCAGGGCTGGGGTGAATTAGACAACACGCAGCAGATGTCTGCTGCAGAATTGCTCCTTGGGGCTTCTGGGGTCACAAGTGTTCTGTTGTGTGGTTTTAAGGCTGAGGAAAAGTGGCCTTCCCTCCCCCCTCTCCTCTCCTTCCCTTCTTCCCTTGCTCCTTTACTCCCTCCCTCCATTCTCCCATTCCTTCCTTCTTTCTATCCTTCCTGCCTTCCTTCCTTCCTTTCTTTTAGATTTATTTGAAAGGCAGAGTGGCAGAAACAGAGAGAGACACAGAGAGAGAGAGAGAGAGAGAGACAGATCTTCCATCTGCAGCTTCACTTCCGAAATGGCCACAACAGCTGGGACTGGGCCAGGCTGAAACCAGGAGCCAGGAATTGCATTTGGGTCTCCCACGTGGGTGGCAGGGACTCAGGTACTTGAGCCACCCTTCACTGCCTTCCCAAGCATATTAGCAGGGAGCTGGATGGGAAGCAGAGTAGCCAGGACTTGAACCAACACTCCCATATAGGATGCCAGTGTCGCAAGTGGTGGCTTAACTCCCTGTGCCACAGTGCTGGCCCCAGGAGAGTGGTTTTGCTATGGGCAGAATTCTTTCTGAAAACGACAGCAGCTGAATTCAGACTGGTGTAAACCACAGGACAACAGTTAATGCTTTCACTGATGCATCAGGAGAGGCACATGTGGTTTCAGGCATAGGAGGATCTAGCAATGCAAACATGGTCAAAGGTCTGAGACCCCTCTTTATCTATTAGCCTTGCTTCTCTTTTTTGGTTAACGTTATTCTGAGGACAAGCTCTTCCCAAAAGTTACAGTGACCACCAACGTCAAGTCAAAAGATGCAGTCTTCCCTTGCTGGCAGGGAAGCCTCAGAAGTGCTTGTATTTGGACCAGTCTCTGTGTCCGAGAGTTTGGGATGCTGGGACTCCCAACCTGGGTTCCAAGTCCACATTCTGATGGTGGTGAAAGCACCACATCTCCTAGGATGGAGTGGGGGATGGAGGGTTTCCCAAAGGATGGGAGGCTGAGTCAGCAGCAGGGTATATTCACTCATCTGCCACACCCCACCCCAAATCTACTCCTGTCCACTTAGTACCCCCTCTAGTCCTCATCTGCAAAGTGACATACTTGCTATATGCTGTAATTATAGGAAAGCTAACATTTTGCATGAAACGTAGTTTCACAACGTGGAAAATGTTTGGCTTTGTGGTTTTCATTTACTGTGCTGCATAATATTCCATGAAAGGAGACATCAGGGAACTGAAGCTATGGACTTGGGATCAGGTCCTACTGGAAAGATGATGTGGACAGTAGCAGAAGATCAAAAGAACATCCTAGGAAAGATAAAGATATAAGGAGTTGACAGAGGGGCAGGCGCTGTGGCATAGTGGGTAAGGCCATTGCCTGCAGTGCTGGCACCCCATATAGGTGCCAGTTAGGATCCTGGCTGCTCCACTTCCAATTCAGCTCTCTGCTATGGCCTGGGAAAGCAGTGGGAGATGGCCCAAGTCCTTGGGCCCCTGCACCCATGTGGGAGGCCCAGAAGAAGCTCTAGGCTCCTGTCTTCAGATCAGCACAGCGGCCATCTGGGAAGTGAACCAGCGGATGGAAGACCTCTCTTTCTTTCTGACTTTCCTTCTGTCTCTCTGTAACTCTGACTTTCAAATAAATAAATAAATCTTAAAAAAAAAAAAAAAAAGGAGTTGACAGAGTTGAGTAGAGCTCCCAAGAGATGTCGAAAAATAGGAGGAGGAAATTTCTAGAAGGAAAAAAAGGATCAAGAATATACAATTGCATAGAAAAGTCAAGAACACAACTCTCTAGGAGAGGCAGTAGGGACAGTAATTACAGCGTCACAACAGGTAACCTGTTTAGACGCTATTGACAGAAAACCATAGAACTGGCAATAGAACCTAGGCCAGAACATTTTTTTTTTTTTTGGTTGCTGTCTTCAACCATGGATAAAGTTGGAGATGACATTTGTTCTGCAGCTCAAGAGAGAATCAGCAAGAGGCCAGGGCCTTGAAATCAGAATGATTTTGATCGGGTATTAGGAGCTATTATCTGAGTTTCATGGTTATAATAGCTGAAGTGAAGTCTTAATAAGTTATGGCTTATTTTGAGGGGTGAATTTAAAGACAAAGAGGGGTACAAATTGTGGCACAGAGGCAGGATAAACAGCACACACCGAGCACCCTCTGCCAGTGGCTCTCAGTCTAATACCATTTCACCTCTGCCATCTGATTAGTTTTTCCCACTCCTGCGATTCCTTTACCTTATGGTTCCACTGGATCGCAAGGAAACCATACACCTGGTGCCCTTTAATTGTAATTTTTTAATTTTATGTCCTTGCTCGCATGGACAGGAAAATCTGCAAAATCCAGTGACTAGCATAAGATGACATGTCTTTGCTGTGAGTGGTATGAAGATAATGTGAGGCCTCTGGGAGGATGTAGAGAGGAGGGGAACCATGGAAGTGAGGAGGAAGGAGGGGGGGAGGGCTGGGCCCACCGCTGCAGGAAGGGGAGCAGTGTGTGGTGCCGGTCACAGGTTCACCATCAGCCAGTCCAGCAGCTGCAGCCGTGTGACGTTTCCCACTGCCTCGTCCAGCTGTCGCTCCTTCTCATAGCGTAGCACCGACTGCAGGACCTCGCCCACGCTGCGTCCTTTGTCCACAGCGGCAGCCGAGAGCTGAAGCAGCTGTGGAAAGGAAAGGAAATGGGAGTTAAGGGGCAGGGTGACACATGGCAGGCCAGGAGGAACTTGCCAGGGCGAGAATGAAAGAGGGCAGGAAGACTGGGCTACTGCAGCTGAAGGGACTCCAACCAGATGTTGAGAAGATTTCTGTAACTGCAAAGTTGGCTGGGCTGTTTGACAGAAGAAAGTTGATGGCAGCACCCTGAAAGGAGATGTTAACTCCCACCTGTCTGTGACATGGAAAATGAGATTCATCATTGAGACTAAAATCTTCCCATTTTCCCCCCCTACAAGGCTCTGCTCCTAGTGAGTTGTTTATCTGCTCCTAGTGAGTTGTTTATCAAGCATTCTTGCTCTCAAATGATTTTTTTTTTTAATTTTTTGACAGGCAGAGTGGACAGTGAGAGAGAGAGAGAGAGACAGAGAGAAAGGTCTTCCTTTGCTGTTGGTTCACCCTCCAATGGCCGCCACGGCTGGTGTGCTGCGGCCGGCGCAACCGCACTGATCGGATGGCAGGAGCCAGGTGCTTCTCCTGGTCTCCCATGGGGTGCAGGGCCCAGGCACTTGGATCATCCTCCACTGCACTCCCGGGCCACAGCAGAGAGCTGGACTGGAAGAGGGACAACTGGGACAGAATCCGGCGCCCCGACTGGGACTAGAACCTGGTGTGCCGGCGCCGCAAGGCGGAGGATTAGCCTGTTGAGCCAGGGCGCCAGCTCTCAAATGATTTTAAGGTTCTGTGCTCACTTGATATCATAAAACATCCCCGTCATTGTCCTAAGACTCAATGGCAAGAGAGGAAATACCCGATGTACAAATGTGGATGCTGGACCTAGAGCAGGAAGACAACCTCAGCCCTCTCGTGACAATGTCACGGGGTGTAGAGACTGTCAGAATTATGCTGTTAGCAATCAGAGCAAGACTCACATCCAGATCTCAGGACCTTAGGCTTGGTTCTGTTTCCAAGTCAACATGAGAATAAGGATTAATCAATGCAACCATTCTGGTATGAACACAGCCCATTCCCATTCACCTGGGGTCTAAAGGCAGCAAACTATCTCAGGTGACCACATTTTGGTTCTGTGCTTTCTGGTCTTCACACTTCATGAGAAAGGGTCAAAGAGCCAGCCGGCCATTTACCAGGGGCCTTTTAGAAGGAACAATTCCCAGGTGAGAAACTGAAGTCCATGTGAGTATTCCTGAGAAATACAGGAAGCACAGAAAGTCCCCACGAAAAAATAAAAGATATAAATAGCAGCTGGATGAAACTGCAGAGCTAAAACAAAAGCAACAAAATCTAAGACATAAGTGTAGTGGATGCACCAAATAGGAGAAAAAAAAGATGAGAGAGGAGTGCGAAATGATGGAAATTATCCATGCTGAATAAACATTAAGTGACTGGAGGTTGGAAAAATAAACAGGATTCAGGGATCTCTGGAGACAATATAAAGGGTTAGGCATTTATATCAGTAGAATCCCAAAAGAGGGCTGGCGCTGTGGTGAAGTAGGTGAATCCTCTGCATGTGGCACTGGCATCCCATATGGGCGCTGGTTCAAGTCCTCGTCTGATCCAGCTCTCTGCTTTGGCCTGGAAAAGCAGTGGAAGATAGCCCAAGTCCTTGGGCCCCTGCAGCCGCATGGGAGACCCAGAAGAAGCTCCTGGCTCCTGGTTTTGGATCAGCCCAGCTTTGGCCATTGCAGCCATTTGAGGAGTGAACCAGCGGATGGAAGACTTTTTTCTCTGTCTCTCCCTCTCTCTGTAACTCTACCTCTCAAATAAATAAATAAAATCTAAAAAGAAAAAAAAAAAGAATCCCAAAGGAAAACAGAAAGTGGTGATGCAGAAAAATATTTGAAAAAATAATGGATGACAATTTCCTTAAATTGTCAAAATATGCTAACCTATAGATTCAAGAAGCTCAGTGTACCTAAAATAAAGGTAACACTCTTACTATAAATAGTAGACTTTCCTTTTCCGTTTTCAAAAATGTTTTGTGATTGATAGCGAAAATAACATTGGTTGAATATTTTTTCAATGTATGCAGGTTAAATGCATAAGACAACTAGAATATAAAGGAGGAAGGATAAAGGAACAAAAATGGTAGCAGTGTATTACATTGCAGATTATGTGGTGAATGGTTCTGTGAATTGCCCAGACTCTGAAAAGTAGCTATATTGTAATCAGATAAACCATACCACACAAAATCTACAGAGGTACAGTAAAATATACATTGAAATGCAATACTAAGAAAAGTTCAAATAACCCAAAAGCAGAGAGCAAAGGGAAAACAGGAAGGCAAAGCAAATAGAAGCAAGTAATAAAATAGTGCTGAGTAGACTTAAACCCAAACATACCTATAAAGTAGGCAGCAGACAACTGTCAGAATAGATTTTTTTTTTAAATGATATCAGTTAAAAATAAAGTTATAGAAAAAGATGCACTATAAAAATACCAATCAAAAGAAAGCTTGAATGTAACACTTATGGTCAACTTTTATAAAAGAGATGGATAATTCAGAGGGGTCAGATACCTATTTGTCTTTTTAACATGTGATGCTAAGACACCTACATATTTTATGCAAGATAATAAATCTGAACCCTTACTTCACATAATCCACAAAAATAAAACTCAAATAATATAATAAGAGCTAAAACAATTAAACACCTAGAAGAAAAGAAAATCTTCATGACTTGGGATAGGTCAGAGTTTCTTGCTATTAACTTTATGGGCCAGATAATTCTCTTTGGTGGGGCTGTAGGATGTTTAGCAGAATCATTGGCCTCTACCCACCAGACTTCAGTAGCAAACCTTTCCCTATATAACAGCCAAATATACCTCCACTCATTGCCAAATGTCCTTTCAGGGGGCAAAGTTGTCCCCAGTGAGAACCACTGGGTAGGCAAAGACTTACTACATATGACACCAAAAACACAGTGATAAAAGCAAAAGGTATTAACTTAGATTTTACCATTAGAAATTATTGTCCTTCAGAAGACTCCTTTAAGAAAAAAAAAAAGACTTGGGGCCTGCGCTGTGGTGAAGCAGGTTAAGCCTCTGCCTGTGGCACTCATATCCCATTGGGCATCAGTTCATGTCCCAGCTGCTCCACTTCTAATCCAGCTCCCTGATAATATGTCTGGGAAAGCAGCAGAGGATGGCCTTAGTACTTGGGTCCCTGCACCCATGTAGGAGACTGGGAAGAAGCTCCTGGCTCCTGGCTTCAGCCTGTCCAAGCTCTAGCTGTAACAGCCATTTGGGGCATGAACCAACAGATGGAAGATCTCTTTTTGTAACTCTGCCTTTCAAATAAATAAATAAATATTTAAAATAGAGAAAACTAGCTCTGTATACTGAGAGAAAATGTTCATAAATCATATGTCTAAAGGACTTGCATCCAGAATATAAAAAAAACTCTCATAATTCTAAAGAAGAAGAAAACAATCAAATCTAAATATGGACAAAAGAGTTGCACAGACAACTCAACAAAGAATATCTGGATTGCAAAGGTCACATAAAATATGTTCAGTATTCTCAGTCCTGTTACTGTATGTATGCCAAATCAAATCCACAATGAGAAACCACACTATTGGCTACAAGGAACCCAAAAATAATGTTGACAAGGATGTAGAGAAACAGAAATTCACATATTTGCTGGTGAGAATACAAAATGGTATAGTCTAACTTTGGAAAACCAGTTTTGTAATTGAAGAACTTATACTTTTCATAAGATGTAACAATCTCACTCCTTGTTTTCCACCCAAGAGAAATGAAAACAAAGATTTATATGTGAGTATCCATAGTAGCATTACTCATAATTACTAAAAAAACAATGGAAACCATCAAAATGTCTATTGAATGATGAATGGACAAACAAAAGGTGTGTATCCAGATGATGAAATACTACTCAGCAGCGAGAAGGAACTGAGCTATTGATAGATACTACAAAAAGGATGAACTTCAAAAACATGGTGTATGCACGGAGCTACATGTAAGACCACTTATTTCACAGCCTTATTATATAAACATCATGGAAGAGCAAGTCTTTAATGGTAGAAGTAGGTTAATGGTCACTTGTTAATGAGAGGTGAAAGCTAGCTGATGTAAACAGGTAAGAGCCTGGAAAATTCTGAGATACAGAAATGAGGAGTCTCTAATACTATTAGATAATTTTGAATATTATAGTGATTAAAACAGCATACCACTGACCCAAGAAAAGATGGGCAATGCAATGAAATATTATAGCTTAGAAAAAGAATCAAGGATGGATAGCCATTTGGAAGAAACTAAGAAATTGCATCCATACCTCATACCTTATATAAAAATGAATTCAAAATGGACCAAAGTCTTAAATATTTTAAAGCATTATAAAAGTACTAGAAGAAAATAAAACATGGGAAAGCTTTGTTAACTTCATATAATTGAGGATATTTTCCAAAATATGACATGAAACCTATCAAAAATAAAAAGGAAAAATGCCTTAAATTTGACTAAATTGTATATGGCAAAACCAAACTAAGACCAAAAAATTACCAATTGAAAGACCAATGACAAAGGAAAAACTTACACTTAATATCAAAAAGGCTGATTCCTTGTAATATATTAAATTCATACAAAAAAGTTATTCAACTTAATACAACCATTGGCAGAGGTTATGCACAAACAATTCATTCACAAAAAAGGAAAATTCAAATAGCTCTTTAACTATGCAAAGATATTCTCCCTCCATACTAATGAGACAGATGTGAAGTAAAGGCAACATGTGGCAAACATCAAAAATTTAGTAGCCACTTTTGGTTAAAATGTGGGGAAACAGGCACTCTCCTGTTGTTTTAACAGGTGGGCAAATTGGTACAAGCTCCTTGCAAGGCAACCTTGGAATATAAATAAAATGTGTGCACATTCATGGTGATCTTGAAGTTCCTTTCTTAACTTTTTAGCACACACATTTGCACCTGTGCAAAATTATGTATATTCAAGAATATTCAATACAACACTGCTTGTAACAGCAAACTACTGTACCTGAAATGTCCATACACAGGGAACTGATTAAACAAGTAACAAACTTTTATACTGAAAGTAGTATGGAGCCATTAGAAAGAACGTGGCAGCTGTATATTTGCAGAAGTGTATGTTTGTATGTGTAATTATTTGAACATTTTTTAAAAGAGGTATACCCATATAAGTACTGCTCATGTATGCATAGATTCTCTGGAAGAATAAACAAGAAATTGATCAGAATGGTTTCTTTCTCACCAGAGGAAAATGGAATGGAGGATATGAAAGAGGAAAAAATACTTCATTTTCACTTTGCATCCTTTTGTACTTTTGGATTTTGAATGACACACACATACTACATATTTAAAAATAAGCACAAATGTATTTACAGTGATTGCACCGCTCACATGCACCCCAAGTGTCACTGGGTTCAGTCACCTGCATCAGTATGAGAACATTTGTGCCCATTGAAACTCTCTCCTCTCCCAAAAAATCATTTTTGGATAGTTTCTTAGGTACATACATCATCCAATTGTCCTAAAAATATACTGATATGAGGTACACACCTACTCGCTGGTTGAAGTTTGAATATGCTGCTCCCTCTGTTTCCCCACTCTTTTCCTTTAATAGCATCATTAACTGTATTTACCAGACTGGAAAAAGATATGGTAGTACGTGTGTGTGTGTGTGTGTGTGTGTGTGTGTGTGCTGAAAGGGCGGGGGATTGCAAATCTGCTTTCCCCACTTTAGATAAATACGTTACAGACATTCCAATTCAAAATAATCTCAAACATATTATGTATGTTGTAGATGATGAGTCTGACTTGAAAGATGGCTACAGAACAAAAGCGTTTTTAACACATTGCGCACATGAAGGCTGTGTTGTACCAAAATAGATGTTGTGCAGACTGGAGACCCTATAGGGAGACAGAGCTTGGCGAGGGCCCTAGGGATACATATGGTATTAGGACTTCATATTCTGTCCTCCAGCCCAGATGGGAATGCACACACAAATCACCTGGATAATTAGCTAGAATGAAGACTAATATAATAGGTCTGGAAGGATTCTACACTTTTTACAAGCTCCCTGGCGATGCCAAGGCTGCTGGTCCATAGACTACCCTTTGAATAGCAAGTATAGTCTTGCTAAGACTAAAGTCAACATCATGCATTTTTTAAAATTAGACTTGGTATAGCTTAATCTGGATGTATATCATGCAGTGTTTTTCTACTTATCAGATAAACCCACTTATGAGAGTTACCAACACCACTTATTAAACCAAGAATTTCACATCTTCTAGTTTCTATGAGGATGAATTTTTCTAAATAATCTCAGCCTCTTCAGTAACCCCTTAACTAAATGATAACAGCCACTGTTCAAGAGCAGACATTGAGAGATTCCCTCACCCCAGTATGAAGCAGCAACTTGAGGAAGTGTGCATGCTTTCTAGACTCAAACTTGGACTTGGGTGAGAAGGTCCACAGCTCCTCAGAGGCCTTCGGTGAAGAAGCAAGGACTTGGAGGGCACATTTACTTCTAACAGTAACAGTGACAAGTTGGTTTCCCATTTGCCTTAATTCTCAACTGATTTGGGACTCAGGGTGAGGGGTCATGGGGAATTGCTTATTTAATCCCTTGAAATGCCAAGACCATCTAGACAACAAACTAAGAGGGTCATGTCATTTCAGAGAGCATAAGTTCAGAACCTTTGTCACTGTAGCTAGTGCATCACAGGAGTGCTTCCCAACAGTTCCACCTCACTGTGTAGGTAATGCTGTCATATCCAGGTCAGCCTAAAACCCAGAATTAAGCTGATTCCTTCAGTGCTTTTCTTGGAGGTTCTTGATCTGTGCCCTAACACCAATAAATTCAGACAACAGAGAAATCCATCATTTCATCTCTCCCTTTGCTCATCTTCATGCTTCTTAATGGGTGAAATCTAAGTTTATGTTATCCACTATCTCTGCTGAGAGACATCATCTTAAATTCCTGCTATTCCTATTCTATCCCTTCCTGGGGCTATCTGCCTGTTCAGAAAGGAATCCCAAGTGAACCCTTAGTAAAGACTTTCACACTCCTCTGAATGTTCATCCTTACCTTCTCCTGGATCCCTTCGTCATCACCAGCAAAGTACAAAATAGGGACACTGAGCTCAGAGGCAGCTACCCACTGAAGGACGGCTTGGAGTTGCTTGTTCTGCACTGTGTCAGTGAGGTTGTGATTGCTGACTATCACCTTGGGTGCACACCCTTCAAGGAGCTGCCCTGAGCTACCTCTCAATTCATTATGGATTGCTTTATAGGCATTCTGCAGGAGAGCTTCTGCTGTCCCTGTGCCTTTGGCTGGCAAACACTCATAGAGATTATCAGGGAAGGCAGAATTTGGCCTGCCGGCATCCCCAGACTTGTCTTCGGCTAGTTCTGCCAAGGGAGAGTCGCAAGACTTGGCAATTATGAGGCACAACTTCATCACTGAGTCCGTCAGGTGTTTTACCATCTGCCCATTCATGTGGCCATCCAGCTGGTTGGCAACCATCTTGGTCAGCCCAGAAAAGGTGCCCCCAGTCTCATCGCCTTCATTTAGTTGGATGGGAGAAGGTGTTACAGGTCTCTCACAGTGGCGGCTACCTTCTTCCTTAGCTGGATTTTCTGGCACTTTGGGTTCAGGGCTATTGTCACTCTTGAAAATGGTCTCCCCAAGTAAGTTCCGGATAAAATTGAAGAAGACACTCATGAGGTCCTTCTTTTCGGCTTGCTCTTGGTCACCGACCACATGAGGAATCTTAAGGGTGGACTCGTCAGGAACTACAGGGCACTTCTTGGTGGGAAGGCTGGTGCTGCCCGCAGCTTCCAGGAAGCTCTGTGCATCCATCCTTCCGCCCTGGGCGAGGTGGTATTGAATCAGAAGTAGAGCAGATACAATCAGGTCTTTGGCCCAGGAGTCTGACTCATACATAAAATTCTCAGGTTGCTCTGGTTGATGCAGCAGGGGGTTGAGGGTACAAGGATCCTGGGGAAACCCTAAAGGAATGTCTGGTGCAGAGACATTATACTGTTTGTTGGGAACTGAAAATGTTACATGCTCAGAACCTGGAGACTTATGTTCAAAACTTGGAGACTTACATTCAAAACCTGGAGACTTACGTTCAAAACCTGGAGACTTGCACTCTTTCTGTTGAGTTTTATGCCACAAGGTCAGTCCCTCTTTGATAATGTGCTCACCCAGAGTCTCTGCACAAGTCTTCTCCTTCTCAGGCTTGGGGGCAGAATACATTTTTTCTCTCAACATAGCTTCAGATCTCATCGCAAAGTTTACATTTCGGTTTCTAGGGTCACCCATTCCTTTCATGGACATGAGGGAATAGCTCTCTTGCTTGTCCTTAGTTTTCCTGAGGTTCTCAGGAAATTTCTTGGTAAACATCACAGTGTATAGCTTACCCAGCATGGCATCCATGATATCCGTGGCCTTTTGGCTTCCATGAGAGAAGAAGCTTCTTTTCACAGCTGAGACAAAGTCTGTATCAGTCATCAGGGTCCCTGTGACATTGTGGAGGTTCTTCATGAAGGAGTCAATGAGATCTGAGACCACCTCTTTGGCATGCTTGATCAGTACCTTCTTCAGCAGGATGGTGGCAATGGTTGTATCTTTCACCTGGATCCTCAGTGTCTTCATGATGGAGACCATCATGTCAGATACCACACTATTAGCATAGGTCATGATCCCTTGACTAATGGAAGTTGTAAAGTCGTCAGGCCTTTCCTGACCCCTGAACAGCTTCCTCTCTCCAGGTAACCTTCCACCCTCTTGGGCATCACCTGCATTACGAGACTCAAACACTTCCTTATAGAAGAAAGACTTCCGAGAAGCAGGTTTGTCGTCAGCATTCTTGCTTTCCACGGTGCTCTCCTTGATCTTCAAAGTAGACTTCTTTTTCAAATTTGGGATATTGGATGATCCAGAGGCTCGGTCTCCAGAACCGGGAGCCTTGTCTGAGTCATTATTCTTGGAACATGCAGAGACGGTCTCATTCACCAGCTCGGACGCTACCTTACTCAGGCTTTTGGCGGGTGCAGGTTCATCCCCCATATACAATGACTGATGAATGCATTTCTTTTCTGAACCATCGATCTTCTCATTGATCTCTTTGCGGGCCATAGCTATAACTAGATTTGTGAGGCGGTTAGCATAGAAGGAAACTTCATCTACTGATCTTCCATTGCCAGGTACGGCACCGGGGCCCTGGGCAGGACTCTCTTTGTGAGTTATCTCAAAATGAAATCTCCCTGGGCTCCCTTTGTTGGTGGTGTTGTAAGCATCCACAGAGAAACCTCTGTGTGGGTCTCCTATGTTGGTCGTTTCTTCGCCAAATGGTGACTCTCCAGGCTTGAACCGAACATCTTGGAACCCTGCTGTACTTTTTTCCAGGTCTCGGCGGAGCCAGCTGAGCACTCTGACAGGATCTTTTGAGACTTCCTTGAGAACAGACAAGGATTCATCTGACTATAACAAAGTAAAGATAGGGAAGGTTCAGGACAACCTCAAAGGGCAACCACAAGAACTGTCAGCATCCCCTCCTGCTCCCCTACCCCGCAAGCTTGCTCCCTCATCACAAGAAGAGTAACCATTTACTGATGCTTACTATGTATCAGGAGCTGCTCTAGGTATCTTAAGACTATTATCTCATGTAATATTGTTCTCATAACAAACTTGAATATTAGCTCTCATATTATCCTTGTGGTATGGACTAACACATTGAAGAACTGACTGGTTAAACTACTCATATGAAGTTATCCAGCTGATTGTTGATGAAGTAAGAATTCCAATCTAGGCAGTCTAACTCCAATGCCCATACTCTTAGCTATTACATTCTGTTGCTTCTCGCTATATACAAGGGGTCTCCACGGAGGGATGGGCATTTGGAACAGAGTTTAAGACATGGCTTGGGATGCCTGCATCCCATACTGGAGTATCTGGGTTCAAGTCCAAGCTCCGCTCCTGATTCCAGTTTCCTGCTAATGCACACCCTGGAAGGAAGTGGATAATGGCTCTAGTAGATAGATCCTTGCCACCCACGTGGGAGACTGGGGTTGAGTTCCTGGTTCCTGGTTTTGACTTGGCCAAGCCCTGGCTGTTGTGGGCATCTGGGAAATTAACCAGCAGATCAGAGTCCTCTCTCTCTCTCTCTCTTTTTCTCTCTTTCTCTCTCCCTTTCACAATAAATAAAACAGTTAAATAACTTTGAAGAACTTTTGAAGTTCATGAAAATATGTATCACACAGAAATATGCATGGATTTCACTGAAATCCATGTGAGGCAGTTGGCATAGAAGGAAACTGAAATAAGCTTGTCTTTTAATTCCACTTTACATGAACCTTTAAAAGTACCTTAAGATCTCATAGTCATCAGCTGTGTAGAATCAGCATTTGAATTGAATCAGTATACTTTTTCTTGTATTGACATTGCTATTTTCACATTAATTGCTATTTTCTTTGTGGTTTATCTCATTTTATTTAGGTCTCTTATTAAAAACATAGCTTTCTTTTTTCTTTCTTTCTTTCTTTTTTTTTGACAGGCAGAGTGGACAGTGAGAGAGAGACAAAGGTCTTCCTTTTACTGTTGGTTCATCCTCCACTGCTGCGGCCGGCGTGCTGTGGCCGGCGCACCGCAGTGATCTGATGGCAGGAGCCAGGTGCTTCTTCCTGGTCTCCCATGTGGGTGCAGGGCCAAAGCACTTGGGCCATCCTCCACTGCACTCTCAGGCCACAGCAGAGAGCTGACCTGGAAGAGGAGCACCAGGGACAGAATCCGGTCCCCCGACCAGGACTAGAACTAGGTGTGCCGGTGCCCCAAGGCGGAGGATTAGCCTATTGAGCCGCGGTGTCGGCAAAAACATAGTTTTCTAAAAACGGAACATTATATGTGGTTAATCACTCTGCGGGGTAATTAAAAACAGCACAGTCTGATATGCAAAATGGCTTTCAGTGGATAAGGTGACATTTCTTAACATGACTTATAACTGGGAAGTTAATATCTGTGGGCAATTTATTAGTTTTGTGTGATGGGCCCATTGATGCCTTAGATAAAGATTAAAGGTGATAAGCACATGAACAAATGTACATGTTTCCATGTTATAATCTATGTGAGTAAATAACTCTTCACTGGAACATAGGATACAATAGGATGATGTATGGCGAAAGTGACCTAATTGTCAAATGTAAAAGACCATTGTAATTATCCGAGTTCATGTGTTTATCTGGGAATGACCATAAATACTGCTCATCTCTAAAAAATAATTTAGTATTTTTATTACTGCACAGTGTCCTACAATTACTAGCTCCTATGTGTTAAATACTTATGTTTGCCAGGCACTGTGCTAAATGTTTTACATACATTATTTTGTTTAATCCTGTTACTCAGGCTTCAAAGGTAGGTTTTACTCTTGCAGTTACACAGGTAAGAAAAGAGAAGCTTAGAAAAGTTGAGTAATTGGTTACCATCTCACAGTGCATGACAGGGGCTAGTGTTCAAAGATAGTTAATTTAAAAACCAGCTTTATGTAGGAGGCAGATAGAGAACTTCTATGTGCTGGCCACTCCCCAAATGCCTGCAATGGTTAAGGCTGGACAGGGGATCACGATGGGAATCAGCAACTTAATCCAAGTCTCCCTATGTGGGTGGCAGTAATCCAATTGCATCTACAGCAACTGTCCAGAAAATCTATTTGGCACATAGTCATGAACTGTTTTTTGTTAATGTCCAACTATTGTTTAAAGCTCTTAAATTATGTGTATATTGTTATGTATGAGTGACACAATTCATGGAGGCAGAAAATATTTTGTTATTTTTTGCATTTCTCATTGTGCTGCTCATTTAGTGAAAATCAAAGGCTTTTTGTTTCTTTGGCCTCTCATTGAAATTGATCTTTTTTTAACCCTCAAAATGAAAAGACAGAGATAAATATAAGATTAAGTAGAAGCAGTCTTAGTTGGCCTTTCTAGTCATTGGATATTGACTAAGTATATGTCGTAATATCTTGCATAGATCTGCGTTTTCTTTTAGGCTAAATATAGATAGACCAAGTAGATTTTAGACAAAAGACAATGGGTCATCCAATTGGTGTTTAATAGATGTTTTTAAGATAATTAATTGAGAATAGAAAGAGAGAGACAGCAACAGAGCATTCCTATACACTGGTTCATTCTCTAAAATGCCTGCAATGGCTTGGGCGTGGTCAGGCTGAAGCCAGGAACTGGGAATTCAATCCAGGTCCCTTATGTGGTTCTGGCACAGGGACACAAGCACATGAACCCTTACCTGCCGCCTCCCAGGGTGCTCATTAGTAAGAAGCTTAAGTCAGGAGCAGAGCCAGGACTCAAGCCCAGGTATTCCAATGCAGGATCTGGGCATTCCAACTGGTGTTTTAACAACTATGCCTAATCTCCAATTCTTTCATTTTTTTAAAAAAAATAATTTATTTGAGAAGTAAATAAGATAGAGAAAGTGACAGGCAGAGGCAGCTCTGATCTGCTGGCCCGCTCCACAAATGCCTGCAATGGCTGGGGCAGGGTGGAGTGGGTGGCTGAAACTGGGAGTTTGGAACTCAAACCAGGTCTCTCACATGGGTGGGAGGGACCCAATTACTTGAGCCATCATTGCTGCCTCTCAGGGGCTGCGTTTTCAGGAGACCAGAGTCAGTAGGTGGAGTTGGATATCCAACCCATGTATTCTGGTGTGGGAAACAGGTATCCCAACTGGCATCTTAACTATCGGGCTAAAGGCCTATCCCTGACAAATGCTAATACCGAAGATACGAATTATAGTGCTGATTCCATTTGATTATGAGGTCCTTAAAAGGTGAGAATTTTGCCCAATTTTATATTTCTGACCCTAACAGCACAGGTCTTGGCCAGTTATTGATTTATTACCTCTCACTCTAAATTCACCCTTTGCCTCCCTTTGGGACACCAGAACTCGATCTTTTAAACATTTTTCCTTTGGCAGTAGAGGACACAGGGGGAGCACGGCACAGCTATGGCGAGAGGCAGTGGCTTCCCATCTAGCCCTACTGCATCCTTTGTGGAGCTTCCTGTGGCAGGAAGAAACTGGAAGAGCCTTGGGGAGAGAGAGGGAACTTCTGTGAATTCCAAGTTTCTTCCTCTGTACCCCTCTCAGTCTAGGGATAGTAACTGCCATCTGCATTTGGCGATTCTGGAACTCCTGGAGTTCTCTTTCATGCTCTCTGGGAGTTAAGTAGTCAATGTCAATGATTTCTTCCTAATAACTGGTGTGTTTTCCATATTCTCACTGGACCCTAATGGATACAGTGCCTGATACTAAGTATTTAATAAATGTCTGTTGAATGATGAAGGCACAATGACAATGTTATTGAAAGTTTAGAGTTCTGAGTATTTTAAGGCATTTCACATTTCAGAAAATATATTCTACAAGCCCTAAATACATTTACTTTAGATATCTGTCTGTTGGAAAATGAAACAAAATTTTACAGCTCTAATATATATGCTTCTTGAATTAAGAGTATATTCTTGGGGCCGGCGCTGTGGCGCAGTGGGTTAACGCCCTGGCCTGAGGCGCCAGCATCCCATATGGGTGCCAGTTCTAGTCCTGGTTGCTCCACTTCTGATCCAGCTCTCTGCGCTGTGGCCTGGAAAGCAGTAGAAGATGGCCCAGGTCCTTGGGCCCCTGCACCCACGTGGGAGACCTGGAAGAAGCTCCTGGCTCCTGGCTTCGGATTAGTGCAGCTCCAGCTGTTGCAGCCAACTGGAAAGTGAACCATCGGATGAAAGACCTCTCCCTCTGTCTCTACCTCTCTCTGTGTGTAACTCTTTCAAGTAAATAAATAAATCTTTAAAAAAAAAAAAAGAGTATATTCTCCTGCCAAAGATATACACAGGATAGATATTTTTTTAAAAAAACACTATAGATGGATGGGGCTGGCACTGTGACACAGTGGGTTAAAGCTCTGGCCTGAAGCGCCAGCATCCCATATGTATGCTGGTTTGAGTCCTGGCTGCTCTACTTCCAACCTAGATCTCTGCTATAACCTGGGAAAGCAGAAGGTGGCCCAAGTCCTTGGGCACCTGCACCCCAGTGGGAGACCTGGAAGAAGCTCCTGGCTCCTGGCTCCTGGCTTTGGATTGGCACAGCTCTGGCCATTGTAGCCATCTGGGGAGTGAACCAGCAGATGGAAGACCTCTCTCTCTGTCTCTACCTCTCTCTGTAACTCTTTCAAATAAATAAAATAAATCTTAAAAAAAAAAAAAACAACTGCAGATGGAAATTTTTGTTATAGAGGAACTAACTTTTCTTCCAAGAACTCCATCTTCAAAAATAAGAGATGCATAGTGGGGACACCCCCACATATTTCTGGTGTGAAAAAGAGGTTGAACCTTACCATTTTCCAGTCCTGGGTCTGGTTGTCTCCAGGTGCATAGACATCAACTTTGCATACTCCATTTTGGCTTTGTAACCAGTCCACCCTCTCTGACATCTGGAAATAGAAAAACAAAATGAGGAAGGTTCATCACAAGGGCAGATTATATGAATGTAAAGAAGTAAGGTGAATGGTGGAGGTGTGAAAAATCGGAGCAATGCTGGCTGGTGCCGCGGCTCACTAGGCTAATCTTCCACCTGCGGTGCCAGCACCCCGGGTTCTAGTCCCGGTGGGGGTGCCGGTTCTGTCCCGGTTGCTCCTCTTCCAGTCCAGCTCTGTGGCCCAGGAAGGCAGTGGAGGATGGCCCAAGTGCTTGGGCCCTGCATTTGCATGGGAGACCAGGAGGAAGCACCTGGCTCCTGGCTTCGGATCGGTGCAGTGCCAGCCATAGCGGCCATTTGGTGAGTGAACCAACGGAAGGATGACCTTTCTCTCTGTCTCTCTCTCTCACTATCTAACTCTGCCTGTCAAAAAGAAAAAAAAAAATCAGAGCAATGCCTTCATTGAGAACTACTTTAGACCCACTGAACTCTGGATATCTGGTCCTCAGCTCTCAACTGCCAAATATTTCTTATACAAGTTTGCATCTCTAGTGTTGAGGCTAGTGCCTGGTACACGCTGTAGGTGCTTGATACATATTAGTTCTGTGAATGAATATCAGCGGCCATGTCTTACTATTTGTGTTTTTTATAGATTTATTTATTTGTTTGAAAGGCAGAGTAACAGAGAGAGAGAGACAGAGAGAGAGACAGAGAGAGATCTTCTATCTGCTGGTTTACTTCCCAGATGGCTGCAAAGCTAGAGCTGCACTGATCTGAAGGCAGGAGCCAGGAGCTTTTTCTGGGTCTCCCACGTAGGTGCAGAAGCCCAGGGACTTGGGCCATCTTCTACTGCTTTCCCAGACCATAGCAGAGAGCTGGATCAGAAGTGGAGCAGCTGGGACTCAAACCGACATCCATATGGCATGCTGGCATGGCAGGTGGAAGCTTTACCCACTATGCCACAGCGCTGGCCCCATTCTTTGTGTTTTATTGACCATATCCACTCCCCCTGAATTCTCAGTAGATGCTTAAAATTCAACGTGGCAAAAGTAGGATTAATTTACATCTCCCTTGCCTGTTCTTGTCCCTGCTAGTTTATTTTTATATCAAAGAAATAGATGTTTTATTTTTAGTTAATTTCAGAGCACTATCTCATTCATACTGGCAGTGTCTAGTATCTCTTCTTTAAGACCAATTCCTTCTCCAGTTAGTTAGCCAAGGGTCCTGGGGAATTCTCAGTCTCCATGGCAACACAAGAACAGCGATATCATATGAACCATCCAATGTCCACAGATGCCGTGTTACCCTTGCTGATGTAGATTCTTTCACACCCTGCTCTACCCTTCACTCGGAGTAAGGGCACCACCATCTGCCTGGCCTTCCAAGCCAGGAAGCTGAGATGCATTTTAGTTGTCTTCTTCTACCCCAAGCTTCTTTCTATCCACTACTCTCTTCTCCCAGCTGTAGCCATTTTTCTTCAAATGGATTGCTGTATTTGCTGCTCCCAACTGAGTATCACAGTCCCTATTTCATGTACTTCCTTGGCCTTTTGCCTTAGTCTTGTCAATTTTCTACAACACTGCATCTTAGTTAGTAGTCTGAAACATGGTCAACTGTCGTGATGACTTAAGACCCATTCACTGATAATCTGAAAGTATAAGTTTCTCTCGCCCTCTTTGTTCCATGCCAGTCATCCATTTTCAGGCTTCCACACCTCCTTCCTTCATCACAAACGTTCCCAGATCTGTACTGCTTAGTAAGGAAAGTGGAATAAGATGGCCAATTTTCCCTCCCTAATATCCCAAACATCTTCACAGAACAGTGATATAACACTGTATTTTGGTTCCAACAAAATATGAGACTCTTCTGTATAAACCCAAAATACCTTATCCTAAAATTTTTATACTGCAATTGAGTTTTATAAATAATTCCTTGGGGGGCCAGTGCTGTGGCATAGCAGGTAAAGCTGCTGCCTGTAGTGCTGACATCCCATATGGGTGCTGGTTCCAGTCCTGGCTGCTCCACATGTGTTCCAGCTCTCTACTATGGCCTGGGAAAGCAATGGAAGATGGCCCAAGTCCTTGGGCTCCTGCACCTGTGTGGGAGACCCAGAAGAAACACCTGGCTCCTGGCTTTAGGTCAGCACAGCTCCGGCCATTGCAGCTATCTAGGGAGTGAACCAGTGGATGGAAGACCTCTTTCTCTCTCTCTCTGACTCTGCCTCTCTGTAACCATGCCTTTCAAATAAAATCTTTAAAAAAACCCTTGAAATAAATGGAACATTATTAGGAGATTAGCATCTACTTAAATGGAAATATCTGATTTTTTGTTTATAAAAAACAGTTTATTAGGGTATGCCATACAATTGCCCACTCAGGGAGTACATTCCATGGCTTTTAGCCTATTCACAAATCTGTGCAAGCACCACCACAATCAACTGTGGAACATTTTCATTACCCGAAATGGATTTCCTCTTCTTCTTTTTTTAAATGATTTTTAAAAATTTATTTGACAGGTAGAGTTATAGACAGTGAGAGAGACAGAGAGAAAGGTCTTTGTTCCGTTGGTTCACCCCCAAAATGGCCACTACGGCTGGAGCTACGCCGATCCGAAGCCAGGAGCCAGGTGCTTCTTCCTGGTCTCCCATGCGGGTGCAGGGCCCAAGCACTTGGGCCATCCTCTACTACACTCCGGGGCCAGAGCAGAGAGCTGGACTGGAAGAGGAGCAACCGAGACTAGAACCGGTGCCCCAATCAGGACTAGAACCCGGGGTGCCAGCGCTGCAGGTGGAGGATTAGCCTAGTGAGCCATGGTGCCAGCCTGGATTTCCTCTTAAGGACAGTCTCCTGGTGACAAAGTCCTTGGCTCTGTTTGTCTAAACCCATCTTGTAAGATATTTTCTCTAGGTGTGGATTCTAAGGTGATACTTGTCTGTCATTGCAGTTAACATTCGTTGTAGCTGATACAACTACTGCTGTCTGTATCCTTGCAGGGTAGGGTGGCTTCCCCTCTAGCTGAGCTCTTTTTGTTCTATGATTTTATTAGAATGTGACTGGGTCTGCATCATTTTAAATAGGTCTGTAACCTGACAGTCCTTCCTTTAGGAGGTAGAATCCATCTCTTCTCCCCGTGAGCATGGCTGAACAGAGTGTCTTCTAACAACCAGAGTAGCACTCTCAGGACCATGCCCTAACAAGGCCCTACAGCTTCCTCCTGCTTTCTTAGATGGCCACTCTGGGAGAACCAGCTGCCACATCGCAAGAACACCCAGCGACCCCATCTTGGAAGCCTTTAGATGACTGGAGCCTCCCACTAGCACCACCCAGCAAAGGTACTCCTGACTCCTAACACAAAGAAATTGCAAGATCACAGTTGTGATTTTAACCAGCTGAATTTTGGAGGATGGTGTATGCAGCAACAGAATGTGGAATCATTTTAACTAATTTACAGAACTAGAATAAATGTAAAAAAAAACTGCACAGAACAAGTATGTGATAGCGCAATGAATATGCCTAAGGTAAAAGTACTCATTTAATCCCCACTAAGATCAAGAAAGAGCATATGGATATAGACTTCTATTTATTGTTATTTTTTCCTGTGCAAGGTGCTGGTCTTCTTGGATCTGTGGATTGATTTTCAACAGTCCTGGAAAGTTCGCAGCCACTGCTTTTTTAGTTTTGCCTTGGCCATTTTTGCTTTTTATCCTCTGGGAGCTCCCATCCCATGTTGCATAGGATTTTCTCACTCTATCCTTCTCATTTCTCAGCTTATCTGCTTATCTTTACACTAATCTGCTTATCCTGCTGGGCTGCATTCTGGGAAATTTCTTCAGATCTGGTTTTCCATTAACCTACTGTCTCTTTAGCTTTGTCTAATTCACAGACATAGTGTTTTTTTTTTTATTTCTAGATCATCAGTCTTGTTCTTTTTCAAACTTATTCCTTTTTATCTTTTTTTTAAAAAAAGATTTATTTATTTGGAAGGCAGGGTGAAAGAGAGAGAGAGGGAGGAAGGGAGGGGGAGAGAGAGTCAGAGGAGAAAAAGAGAAACTCTACTCACTGGTTAATCCCCTAAATAGCCACAACAGTTGGGGTTGGACCAGGCCAAAGCCAGGAGCCGAGCCAGGGACTCCATCTAGATCCTCCATGTGGGTGGCAGGGACTTGAGTACTTAAGTCCTTATTTGCTGTTTCCCAAGTACATTAGCAGGAAGCTGGATTGGAAGCGGAGCAGTCAGGACCCAAATCAGCACTTTGATATGGGATGTGAGGGAAATATTTGTTTTAAGAATTTTGGACTGTGGTGGGGGTAGACAGCTACATTCAAAATAAAATTGACACATAAGACACTGGTTAGGATGCTCACATTTCATATTGGAGTATCTAGTTTGGAGTGCTGGCTCTACTCCTGATTCCAGCTTCATGCTAATATGTACCCTGGAAGGCAGCAGGTGGTGATTGAATAGTTGGGTCCCCAAAAGGCTTCCATAGCCTTGGCAACTCATGACTAGAGCCTAGGGAGATTACTGACGCCATAAACAAGAGTGTCAAATTGTTAAGTCAACAACAGGAGTCACTGTGTACTTACTTCTCATGTGGGATCGGTCCTTAATGTGTCGTCCAATGTGAAGTAATGCTATTACTAGTACTGAAACAGTATTTTTACACTTTGTGTTTCTGTGTGGGTGCAAATTGAAGAAATCCTTACTTAATATATACTGAATCGATCTTCTGTATATAAAAATAATTGAAAATGAATTTTGATGTGAATGGAATGGGAGAGGGAGCGGGAGATGGGAGGGGTATGAGTGGGAAGGAAATTGTGTGTGTGTGGGGGGAAGCCAATGTAATCCATAAACTGTACTTTGGAAATTTATATTTACTAAATAAATAAATAAATAAAAGAATAGTTGGGTCCCTGGCACTCGCATCTGAGCTAGGGAATGAATTGCTAACACTTTGTTTTGGGAGCTGTTGCAGGTGTTTGGGGAGTGAACTAGCTGGTGGGAGATGTCTGCCTGCCTCTCACTGTGTCTCTCTGCCTCTCAAAACAAATAATTTCAAAAGTTAAATCAACACAAATCAAAGATAGATTAAGCATGCTTTAAACTTACATATGTGGATATACTATTTTTGTTAAACAAAATATTAAAAGGAAAATGTAAAGTCCTTTAAGAGCTGTTTCCTCTTTGCTCCCACAAGGATGAACAACCAGTTTCACATTCCAATCATTGATTCAGTTTAATAAGCTAAGGAGATAGGTTTTTTTTTTTTTTTAACTTTTATGGATACAGTAATATAGCAGATATCATGAGTAAACAATGGTTTTTCCACCATGGCTAGATCTTAGGATCACCGAGAGAACTATATAAAGATACTGAATCTGAGTTACATCCCCAGAAAATCTTATTTCAATGTTTTTAGGTTCAGAAAACTTGAGTAGTAAATTTCTTAAAAGCTTGCTGGATGATTCGAATGTATACCCAGCGCTGAGAATTCTTGGGCCAGGACTTATCTGGAAAGACCCTCCTGAAAAGCCTGGCCAGTTCCAGACTGAGAATTACTTACTCTTCTTTAAAATTTTTCTGAGAAAATCTACCTAACCTCCTTTGATATCTTATTTAATGTTATTGCTTTATCACAGAAGTTGTTAAAGCTATAAAGTTAAACTCTGTATTGGCCTCAGCAGTTCATTGTGATATAGAAATATTTTTATGTTCATGAAAAAAGGAATTAATAGCACTGCTACTCAACCAAAGAATGGGAAGACTTAGAGGAAGCTTCTTCTAGATTGTTGACAGCGAAGGAGCCAGAAACATGTGTTCATCTCCAGTTTAAATTTCATCCTGATGAGTTACTTCTAATAGAAAAATGGCGAAATCAATAGGCTCTATTGCCCTATTTGAGCTGTATACCACAATTAAAAAGGATGAAAATTGAGCGCAAAAGACAAGGAAATGACGTGATCACTTACTCTTGCTGAGGGAAGGTTCTGAGATAGGAGGAAAGCTCTTGATTAACTCGTTGTTGTCTTCACTATCCCTATGTTTACCCACCCCTCCTGCCATGTAATATCAGGAATCTGCAATGCAAGACAAACACAAAGGGGACTAATTTTATATTTGAACTTTAATTACTCTTATTATTACATAATGATGTTGATTTACTCATTATTTTCACATGCACACACAGGTGATGAGCACAAAATAACATTCAAATTTCACAGGGGGAATTCACATCTGATCTTGTACATTCTGAAAGTTCCCGGATGACAAAAAAGGTTGTTCTTTCTGGTCAATAATTTCTTAACTACTGTTAGTCTCCACGTCTGAATCGTTGGTATACAGGCTTATTTAACTATGAGGACACTGCAAAGTTTATATGCTAATCTGAAACTTGCTTGAACAGAAAGTTAGAAATAAAAAGGTGGAGTGAAGAAAAACAGCTTTGACTTCATGGATCTTAAAACACTTTAAAAGCATTCCTTTAAGAGAAACACACATCCTCATGTTCTGAAGGGAGTTCATAGTTAATGTCTTCCAGAATCTTATACTATCTCTACCAAGACATTTCAGTAGATGATAAGCTATTATATTCTTACCTAGGTATATCCACCCAGTCCCTACTTTCAACAGTGTCTCTCTAAACCCCATTCTTACTTTATAGCTTGGGTCAAAAGGTATCCTATCAGTGAAATATTCTCTAAATATCTAACTAATGGATTTGATTCCTCATCAGACTTTCTCTCATATTTTGTTTCTACCTTTACATCCTATCAAGAACTTTAAAACTTGCTCTTTGCTCCCACAAGGATGTAAACCCAGTTTCATACTCCAGTTATTGATTCAGTTTAACAAGCCAAGGAGATAGTTCATAGATAGATAATATATATTATATATATTCATCTCTTTTTGTATATAGCTCATCTGTTTTTATTATTTGCTTCATGAGAACAGAGGCATTTTCTTGCTCCTCATGGTATCCTTTATATTAATTAGTATATTAAAGAAGATGCTAATTAACTGTTTTCTAAAAGAATGCCTATATAAATTCTGCTTATTTCTAATTCCAGATTGCTCATATTTTTCTTTCCTAAATTGGTGAATCTGAGAACAAACAAGAAATGACTTGCTTAAATCTGCTATGGTGGTAAGCAACTTAGCCATGCCTTCTTGACCTCTTTTGGAGATAAATACACCCCAAAGACTCATCCAATGATTTACTAACTAAACAGACCTTCCTTTTCCAGTATATAAATACATCAACATCTTGAAAGTGTTCTTGTACTCTTTCCATAAAAAGAAAGTGCACTTATAAGTCAAATATAACCAGCAAACACTTACAAATGCCATAATGTTTTTATCCTATTTTCTATGCCCTCTCTGTGTTCATCTGCATCCATGAAGCTTTAGACTTGCAAAACTTTCTAACTTGTCCTGGATGGTGGCAAACAAAAGAGGTATTTATATGTTTTGATAATAATGGTATTAAGACTTCTAAATTTATGGATGTATTCTCTACAATGAACTAGAAAAGAAGAAAGATCTAAAGAGGTTAGTGGTGTCAATGAATGGGTTCACACATTACTTTACTGTAATTCCGAAAGTTGGTGAATAATACCCTGGAGTTATGATACAAAATAAAAAATGATGCTTTGTGCTATTTGCTAAATATAAGAAAAAAATCTGACTATATACAAAATGTAAAGATAAATGAACCTTAGTAACTATTTATTCTAACACCCTTATCTTATGAATAAAGAAACTAAGGTCTGAAAGGTAGTAGTAGAACTAGTGGCTATATTTCCTTAGATAGCAGTAAAATATGGGAAGCTCTGAAATTTAACGCACTCAAAGCTGTGAAATTTTTCTACAGCCAAGGGGGGGATCATGTAGCCTTAGATGAACCTAAAATATTCTCCCCAAATGCTGTGATTATTACCTGTAGTCAAGGAGGAGTACAAATCATGAATACCAGTCAGGGAGAGCACACACACTTATAGGGATTTGGTTACGGTTGTGGGACCCTGTGCCTTAGCCCCATCTCAAGACATGCTTCTCCTGCAGCCATCATCTTAAACAAGGGTCTCCTGTTTGCTTAAACTTCCTAAATTCTTGGGAATATTCAAATTACAAGGAGCACAACTGAAACTCTTGCAGGACTGATCCATATCTGAACACGTTTTGAGATCTAGTCAGCCAAGTTTTATAACTAGTTTTTAAAGAGAAGACTATATTTATTATACCCATTCTCTTTTGCTCCCTTCCTATTTGTAAAGGCCCAGCACATTGTAGAAACTCAATAGATATATTATCTAAACCAGAATTTTAATGGACTTTGCTTCAGATTAGAAGTGTATGTTTGTGTTTCTTTCACACCATTCATTGTTAAGGTTTCTTGTGTTTCTCCTTTATTTTCACTTTCCCTTAGTAACCATGTCTTTCTCTGGAGCCCGATCAGTATCAGTACAGACACTTCCTCACAGATATGTGTTTCTTCCCCTTTCCCAGTTTTCTTGTCCAACCAAGTCTTCAGAAATAACAAGGAGTGGGAAAAAGTAGATAAGAATTGGACTGAGAGGCCGGCGCCGTTGCTCAACAGGCTAATCCTCTGCCTTGCGGCGCCGGCACACCGGGTTCTAGTCCCGGTCGGGGCGCCGGATTCTGTCCCGGTTGCCCCTCTTCCAGGCCAGCCCTCTGCTGTGGCCCAGGAGTGCAGTGGAGGATGGCCCAAGTTCTTGGGCCCTGCACCCCATGGGAGACCAGGAAAAAGCACCCAGCACCTGGCTCCTGCCATCGGATCAGCGCGGTGCGCCGGCCACAGCACGCCGACCGCGGCAGCCATTGGAGGGTGAACCAACGGCAAAGGAAGACCTTTCTCTCTGTCTCTCTCTCTCTCTCTCACTGTCCACTCTGCCTGTTAAAAAAAAAAAAAAGAAAAGAAAAAAAAGAAAAAAAAAAGAATTGGACTGAGAGCCACAGCAACCTGATTTTACTCTGAGAGCATTGGAAAGAAGTAAAAAAAAATCTTTTGGATTAGCCACGCAACAAAGAGGAAGAGTCAGTAGGCAGTCAAGCTTCCTTTCTCACTTTCAAATTGGGAAGCAGGGACTAAGCTTTCTGTCTCCAAATGATGTTCAAGGAGATCTGGTCAAATCTATAACAGAATCAAAAGTTCAGCAGCAAAGATGACGGGTTTGGCTGCATACTGCTAAGGGAGATACTC
This sequence comes from Sylvilagus floridanus, assembly GCA_949820135.1. Taxonomy (NCBI): domain Eukaryota; kingdom Metazoa; phylum Chordata; class Mammalia; order Lagomorpha; family Leporidae; genus Sylvilagus; species Sylvilagus floridanus. Next base: position 30,697,072 of record OX463230.1, read on the forward strand.
GGTTATGTCCTGAGGACTCAGAGGTAAATTCTGAACTGTTTGGGCAGAACAGCAAGGCTGGGTTGAACATACAAAGTTGCCCATCACTTGTCACTGAATTCTCCCTTCTAACCACAAAGGATTAGCAAATGGGTTATTTTATCAGTGCAGTGGGATTTCCTACCTCTGTAGCACTTGAGTAGTGAACCACAGGAGACTCCAGAATATATTTTTAAATCAATGAAGATGCTGGGATGTCCTTGCTCAGCTCAAGATCTTGTTTTCTCCCAGAGCCTTCCATGCAACTCCCCCTTGTTGGGACTGGGGAGTGAGGTCAGAATCACAACTGGTGATATCACTGTCTCTATGGCAACAATGCTAAGGCTGCCAGAAACTGACTGGTCAAAAGGACAAAAGGAGGGATGATGATATACTACAAGGTTCTGATGTTTAGTGTGGAAGGATAGGCTTGCTGTCTCCTGACTAATTCTTTCCTTTGAGTGTTCAATTTAGATGGGGAATTGGGAGAGGGGAATTTTGTCAATGGAGTTCAGTTAAAACAGCAGGGTGACTAAGTGTTAAGTATCAACAAGTCTTGGTGGCTGCAGGGGAGAACAAGAAACAAAAGAATTGAGGATTGGGGCTGGCGCTGTGGCACAGTGGGTTAACGCCCTGACCTGAAGTGCCGGCATCCCATATGGGCGCTGGTTCTAGTCCTGGCTGCTCCACTTTCAATCCAGCTCTCTGCTGTGGCCTGAGAAAGCAGTGGAAGATGGCCCAAGTCCTTGGGCCCCTGCACCCATGTGGGAGACCCGGAAGAAGCTCCTGGCTCCTGGCTTCAGATCAGCGCAGCTCTATCCATTGTGGCCATCTGGGCAGTGAACCAGCAGATAGAAGACCTTTCTCTCTCTGCCTCTCCTCTTTCTGTGTAACTGTGACTCAAATAAATAAATAAAGTAAAAAAAAAAAAAAGAATTGAGGATTGACTAAGTTTCTTACGCAAAGTCCCAGGAATCATTTCCATTTTATGGAGTCCACAAAGTGGACTCTTATTATTTATAAGCATCTTGCCTGTTGTAAAAAAGAAATATAGTAATAACACATCTTGGCATATTTTGCTTAAATTGACAATCTCTGAAGTAAAATTTCTCTTACATGGTCAGACACACAACAGCATGAATCCATACTGCAATATATCAGGCCAACGGACGTTTCCTTCAAGGAAGTTGGCAATTCCTTCTAGGCCTGTGGAGAACTTTCCCGAGCAGTATATGCTCTTTGGAAATGTTACCTTGGGTGTTCTTTATTTTATTTTATTTTATTTTGACAGGCAGAGTGGACAGTGAGAGAGAGAGAGAGAGAGAGAGAAATGTCTTCCTTTGCCGTTGGTTCACCCTCCAATGGCCGCCGTGGCCAGCACGCTGCAGCTGGCACACCGCGCTGATCTGCTGGCAGGAGCCAAGTGCTTCTCCTGGTCTCCCATGCGGGTGCAGGGCCCAAGCACTTGGGCCATCCTCCACTGCACTCCCGCGCCATAGCAGAGAGCTGGCCTGGAAGAGTGGCAACCGGGACAGAATCCGGCACCCCAACCGGGACTAGAACCTGGTGTGCCGGCGCCTCAAGGTGGAGGATTAGCCTTGGGTATTCATTATGGGTCAAATAGAGGATTAATATGAGAACATGTCAAAAAGTTCATGGAAAAATAAAATTAAAAGGTAAGCTTATACTGGTGCAAAAATTTTAGAAATCCATGTGGTTTGTTCATGATGCGCAATTTCCATGAACTTTTCCAACCACCCTCATATAGTTCCTATGAAGCAACAAGAGCTTCCAATTGAGGCCATAAGATAAAAATTTCAATCATCACAGATGCCAGTGATGGGTCTGCCACACGCTTTCTCAAGGAAGTTAACTGCTGGTGATCTTTTATGCCAGGTCTGTTTCTTTACCTTTACAATAAAGAACTTAAGTCTGCTGATATTTTGAATTCTATCACTCTAAGCTTTTGATGTTTTACTGGTATTTAGACAGAACTGCCTGCATGTGCATGTAGCAGTTTGTACTGGTCAACACACCTTCACATCCATGTGTCATCTGATCCTCACAATTACCTGCTGACATAACAGAGCAGGTGGTATTTTCCCTGTAACACACCTGTAAAAGCTGTTCAGGTCACAACTAATAAATAGTAGAACTGGGACTACAATCCCACATTTTGGGTGTTAAAATCAGTGGTTTTTCAACTGCACCATGACATCTTGAAATCAGAATTAAGAACCCAAGGCAGTGTTTGACTTAGGAATGTTAAATAATATAATTGGCAATGTTATACAGGGTTAGGAGGTTGCTGATGACAGTGGGATATCAGCAAAGTGTTAATATTCACGATGACCTCAGAATCAAATATTAGCAAATTCTAAGTGCTAAGTGAACACAAAGTGCACAGTAAGTGCAGCCTTACTGAGCTTCCCTGACAAAACTCAAAGGTTTCTTTCTTCTGATTCAATTTGGTAGGTGTCCCTTTGGTAAACAGTAGGGGTGGGGTAAGTGGAAACAAGTAATTTACAAGTCTAGTAATTACCAACTCTGCCAGCCTGTTCCTCTATTCCGGCAACACCCACTCTTCGTTTCTGAAAACACCAAGCACTGACAGAACTACAGTGTCTAGAAAGACCCTCAAAGCAGGCTGTTTTCTGGGCAGTCCAAGGTGTATGTCTTACAAGATCACCGGCTGCTGTCTCCTACTTGGAGGATGGCCAGAATAAAGCACTGAATTTTATAATTCAAGTACTTATCTTTCTGGAACTTCCTCGGGATCCAGACAGCTCTTTCTAGAATACTGCAGACTCTCAAAGAGGGTCACAGTTAAAAACACAAAGCCAAACATTGCCCTGGCCAGTGTTATCTGCAGTGTCTCATCCGGATTGCACCCATAACCACTACGGTTCGCCTAACGTTTCAGGAAGTTCCCAATGCACATTCGTGGATTGCGCTGCGGGTTAAGAACGCCTGTACTCACACACCAGGCGGTGTTGAGTGCTGCGATACATAAATCTAACAAACAAAAGGCAAACATCAGATGGGTGGGATGCTCACCACCTTGGAGAGGATGCTCTGAGAAGCCTTCTGTGAGCAGGGGCTTGAGCTGGTACAAAATGACTGATCATTCTAGGAAAATGTAACAGCAAACGCAAGGGCAGCGAGCAGCCAGGGGCTGGAGAAACTCGACCCCGTTTATTAACTCGGGATGCAGCCTCGTTTCCACTTTCCCCTTCCTGTCCCCTGGGTCCTGAACTTCCCGAGTACAGGGGCCAGGCCTCCTGCTTCCCACAGCCGTCCCAGAGCTGCTCTAGTTGACATTTTCAGGGAACAGTGAACTGAGAGGAAAGTTGAGCGCCTCCACTTCGGATTCCGCGATTTTGTACGCCCTGGTGTCAGGGACTGAATGACTCTGAACTTCAGCTCCCTTGACAGCGTGAGATTATCTCCACGGCCCATTCCAGATCTAAGATGCCCAATCTTTTCCTTTTCTCGCCTCTTTCCTTCACTTTTCTTCCCTTCTCGGCTGTTCTCTGATACCTTGCCTGTCACCCTTACGCTCTACCGCAACCTCAGGCACAGGCCGACTTTTCCCGCTCAGCGCATGCGCAGACAGTAGCGCGAGATGATGTTTGTCCCAGCTTAGTAGCCGTAGTCGGCCGGAAAGCCGGCCGTGGGGAATTGTGGGAGAAGATGGCGGCGGCCCTGCACTCCTGGGTTGTCCGTCCCTTGCCAATGTCACGTAAGTGTCAGGGGGAAGCGTGGTCTTGGGGATTCCGAGGAGAGCATCCAAGGCTTGAGGGCGAGGCGAAGTGCTGCAGCGGTCACGCCGAGTGCCTGGGCATGTTTGTTTTTCTATGGCCGGAACCGCTTCTGTCCGGTTTTTCCTTTTCCTTTCCACCTCCCCGGCTCGCGTATTATATAGACACTTGGCAAGCGGACGAGGGGGCTTGAGCTACGGGAAGGGATGGGAGAGAGACGGGGACACTTGAAGAAGCTAAGGGTTGAAATGGTTTTGGGTTACGAGAGGTTTTGTGCGGGGCGAGGGGTGGACATTGAAAGCGAGGGGAGAGGGTTTTCATGGATTGGCTTTATGACCTTATGCAAGCCCTTACTCGCTCTGGACTTCAGATCCTAAGTGCTGCACTGGAAGTGAACATCACCACCACGTCAGGGAGTCCCTGAGAAGATTAACCGTAGTGATATTTCTAAAAGTACTTTTTTTTTTTGGTCGAAAGCGTTTCCAGTATAGTGTATTAGATCGAGGTGCTGGAATGTGGGGAGAAGAATCAGGATCTTGATGGGAAGGAAAGTGAAGAGGGAAGGCTATCTTAGAATTTGTCTGCATCGCGAATTTTTTCTTCTATTCTGAAAATGTAACATTTGCTCTTTCGTTCACACAGAGGTTGGAAAAGCAAGGAATTAGGAATACAGTTAGACTTCATTACCTTTTACACCGACTTCCTCCACAGACCTGCCCCAGTCAGCCCCCAAAGTTGTACTTTTCCATCCTGTACTTGTATTTAGTTGTTCTGTAATACATTGGCTCATACAGAATACCTCATAGAGCTTTATAAAAGATAAAGGTGGAGACTCATTGTTAATTGTAAAGCCACTGGATCAGAAGTATTGAGATCAGCTGTTTGCAGCTTAAATTTTTAAAAGCATCGTAGAGAGTTCTGATGTTGAGGGTCATTTTTGTTTTTCATCTTGGGTGAGACTCTTGTGTGCCACTGGGAAGGAAATGGTGCATATCATTCATCTATACAATGATACTTCAGGAAATTCTGGGAAATGGGATTAAAAGATAAGTGTATTTCGATGCAAAAATATTGAAATACATGCATATGAAGGATCCTTAATATTCTGGAAAAATATCTATTATGAAAAAATGTATGAAGTTCAATTTTTTTACATCATAGTAAGCATCTTTTAATTCCATATCCGTGGCCGGTGCCGTGGCTCAACAGGCTAATCCTCCGCCTTGCGGCGCTGGCACACCGGGTTCTAGTCCCGGTCGGGGCACCGATTCTGTCCCGGTTGCCCCTCTTCCAGGCCAGCCCTCTGCTGTGGCCCGGGAGTGCAGTGGAGGATGGCCCAAGTACTTGGGCCCTGCACCCCATGGGAGACCAGGAAAAAGCACCTAGCACCTGGCTCCTGCCATCGGATCAGCGTGGTGTGCCGGCCGCAGCGCGCCGGCCGCGGCAGCCATTGGAGGGTGAACCAACGGCAAAAGGAAGACCTTTCTCTCTGTCTCTCTCTCTCTCTCACTGTCCACTCTGCCTGTCAAAAAAAAAAAAAAAAAAAATTCCATATCCATGAACTTTTTGAAGTTTTTTTTTTTTTATGGTAAAGATTTATTTGTTTTGAAAGAGTTACAGAGAGAAACAGAGATCCATCCACTGGTTCTAAATGATGGCCGCAGTGGCCAGCTATGGGCCAGGCTGAAGCCAGGAGTCATGAGCTTCATGCAGGTCTCCCACATGGGTTGCAGGGCCCAAACACCTGGGCCATCTTTTGCTGTTTTTCCTAGGTCACCAGCAGGGAAGACCAGTGGAGGTTTATAGCACTTCCACTCATCTTTTTAGGGTGGTTACGCTCTGGAAGGTCAGAGAGGTTAGGCATTTTCTGCTGACAAAGACAAGGGGGTGAGAGTGCTTTCAGGAAGTATCAGGAAGCAGTAAATGACTCCCTGTGTACCTTAGAGGGTAGGAAACAGTAAGGTTGACTGTGTTAGGTGGTTTCAGGTAAAAAGGTCTTTGAGAGCTGAGCAGAGTTTAGACCAGTGGCTTCCCATGTGGAAGGTACAAGAGAAAACAATGGGTTATGAAAATGTTACAACTTTAAAGTGTCATTTTCTGGAATAATAACAATAGCTACATACCAGATATTATTATAAGTGCTTTAACTATGCTTTATGATGTGTAGGAACATATTGATACTACATGGAACGTGTATTTAGTTTTTAAATAAATGCTAAAAAATTAGTGCATTGTCTATTATTTTAATCTGGACTATTGGTTTGTATCTTGCAGTGGGAAACTGATGAAGATTTTTAGGCAAAAACATAATCATTACAAAAAGAATAAAGATTATTGTTTTCCTAATAGTATTCATACTAAATGGAAAAACTACAGAAGCAGGAGCCAGAGAGAAATAGCTTATGTTTATTGATCACCTACTATATGCAACGTATTATAACAGATACTTTCCCATGCATCATTAATTCTCATATCAATTTCCTAAACTCGGGGCAGGTGTTTTGGTGCGGTGGTTAAGACACTTCTTAGCACACTTGGCAACCCGTAGTGGAGTGCCTAAGTTCAAGTTTTGGTTCTGCTTCCTTTTTCAGCTTCCTGCACACCTTGCAAGGCAACAGATGAGGGCTCAAGTAGTGGGGTCCCTGCCACCCACTTGGGAGAGCATGGATTAAGTTCCTAGTCCCTGACTTCGGCCTGACCCAGGACTAGCTGTTGCAGGCATTTGGGGATTAACCAGTGGATAGAACATACTTCTGTCTTTCTCTATTTGCTTTCCCAAAAACAAACAAAATAAAAACAAAAAGCTCCCTAAATTGTGAGCTCCATGAGGCCAGGAACTTTGACTGACTAAATTTCTAGAATAGTGGTTAGCCTGTATTTATTGAAAAACCAAGCAACCATATGACATGGGACATCAGTGTAACATTACCTTCTAAGGAATTTTAAAGTAATAATAATTGAAAGCAACTCTTCATGGAGTGTTTAAATGTGCGCTAGCAATGTGCTAAATGCTCTGTGCATTTACTGTAATCCTCAAAACAGTCTTGGAAGTATTCACTTGCTGATGCAATAGATTCTTCCTGTTTCCGTTTCTCTGCCATCTTTCCCCTGTTTACTATCCTGTCTTCACTTTTTTAACTCAGAACTCCCCTTAATCATATATTCTTAACTCCCCAGGTCATAGCCCTTTGTCATTAAAAAATAATAATAATTGGAGCTGATTAAGCTATGCTTTCCACATATTGCCTGCCCCTGAGTAATGGAGAATGGGACTAGAGCAGATTCGGAACTAACTAGCTCTACTTTAAATTCATGAATACAAATCCCAAATGGATTTTTACCATGTTATTTTTCTAGGAAATTTGGTGTCCCTTTCTCTCGTCAGTATTTAACATTGCCAAAGGATTCAGATGAGAACCATCTTTTTTCCCACTGGAATCTGAGAGCTGACCTGTGATAATTTTCTGTACTCCTTTGTTGAGTGGATGAGCTCCTTCCGCTCTGATCTGCGAGTTTATGTTTAGCCCATGTTCTCTTACCTGTTTACTCCATCTCCTGAGTCAGTAACGTTCCTGCTCTTCTGTGCCATCTCCATCACATACAAATACGTTACTTCTCTGATTAAAAGTAATCCAGGTCCTTCCTTGTTCTCCTGTTCCCCAGCCTCGTTTTTCTTTGCCCTTATATCTACCGCCTCAGGAATGCTCTGCTCTTCTGCTTCCTTGCCTCACATTCTTTTTATTCCTGTTCCCATCTGGCTTTCACTCCCACTAGTCCATTAAAATTGCTCAGTTTAAGGCTTTGTGCAACCAACCTATTCCAGATCGTGTTCCCCTCTGTCCTCTTTGCCGCTTCACTTTGGAGCAGCATTTGGTGGTTAATCGTCCTGTCCTTGAAACACTTTGTGTATTTGGCTTCTGCATACCATTTTCTTTTGCTTTTCCTCCTGCCTCACTGGGTGGCTTTTCAGCCTTCCTTACTGGCTCTTGGGTTAATCCCTTAACCTCTGTGCCTTAGCTTCCTCCTCTGCAAAGTGGCCTTAGCCTTCACTAAGGCTGCCCAGGTAAAGCTCCTGAAACAGTGTCACATCCCTGGTAGGAGCTCTGTAAGGTTAGCCATTAGGACATTATTGTCAGTCTTATCTATGGTTTTATGCTCTGTGGTTTCAGTCACTATTCAGTAAGTGGGGCCGTTTCTCCAATTTCATACTTTTGGATAGAGAACAGCATTGGATTCTAGGCAGAGTTCCCCTGGAGAGTCATCCCCAGAAATCAAACCAAGGCTTTGAAAAGAAATTCCTCTTTGTCTCTCAGTTTCCCCCACAAAGCTCCAGTGCTAAGCTCCAAAGCTTGTTGATTGGAGGAGAAATTCTTTAACACTTTAAACCTTTAGCTTCCATATTTGTGAAAGTTGGGTAACTGCTCTGAAAGTCTGTTGTAACAGATTAGAAGGGACTTAAAATTGGAACGTATCATTTATGCTGTATGAGGAATAGTTGATAGAGCTGCACATGTTTCTTGGAGAAGAGAAGACTTAGTAGGAATGTAATAGTTGTGCTTTTGAGTTTCTGAACCCTTCAAGTGTTCAGGGTGGGGCCAGCTGCTCTCTGTACTTACATACAGTAGAGAAGGCATAAGCATTGATGCACAAACATTGAGACTCCCTCATAGTACTGAGAAACATTAAAAAGAAATGTTGATTTAGCTCTCTGCTGTGGCCTGGGAAAGCAATAGAAGATGACCCTAGTCCTTGAGCCCCTGCACTTACATGGGAGACCCAGAAGTTCCTGGCTCCTGGCTTCAGATCGGCATAGCTCTTGCTATTGCGGGCATCTGAAGAGTGAACCAGCAGATGGAAGACCTCTCTCTCTCTCACTTTCTCTCTCTCTCTCTCTCTCTCTCTCTCTCTCTGCCTCTGCCTCTTTATAACTCTTTCAAGAAAAATAAATAAATCTTAAAAAGAAATGTTGGTTTGAAAGATTTCCAACTTTTTTTTTTTTTTTTGGACAGGTAGAGTTAGACAGTGAGAGAGAGAAACAAAGGTCTTCCTTCCGTTGGTTCACTCCCCAAATGGCCGCTACGGCCAGCACAGCGCTGATCCGAAGCCAGGAGCCAGGCCTCCTCCTGGTTTCCCATGCAGGTGCAGGGCCCAAGGATTTGGGCCATCCTCCACTGCCTTTTCGGGCCACAGCAGAGAGCTGGACTGGAAGAGGAGCAACCGGGACTAGAACCCGGTGCCCATTCCAACTGTTGACCTTGCTAAAAGTTGGAGAATTTTTTCCAGCTTTTCACTCCTTTTCTCATCATTTTTGATATTTTTCAATGGTTTTATATTGTCTGAACTGCACTTTTTTGTTTTTAATTTTCCATATTAGTCCCATATCATCAGCGTTAGTTTTTCTTTAGTCTTCCGTTTCAGGGTCTGAGCCTGGTGAGTCTTTATGTGTTGGGCTTATGCATTATTACTGTTTGTGTTGTTATATATGTTATATTTTTCTGGTCTTCAAAACCTTTCACAAAACACTTTTTCCAGGAGTCCTTCATGATAATATGACTTATTATTCCTTTGCTTTGTTGTCTCTGTTCCTTTCAACATAGAAGTTTATGATGTTTTAATTTGTAACTGTTTATTATGTTTTTTGAACAATATGATTTATCTTCTTAGGTAAATTACATGCAGTAGGGCTCAGAGTTTCCATTTCATGTTTATGTGTTTCCTCACATCCTGCAGATTTTGTGCACAGTAATTTGTGTTTATTATTGCCTTTAGTCCTTAAATTACTAAAGTACCGAGTGCAAAATATTGTTATGAATTTGTCGGGAAAGAAGCTCTTTGTAGTTGCAGTTACTTCTGAGCTGACATTTCCCATTTTTGTGTGCTGTGGGATTTTGTTTAAGGTTCTGCTGTTGCTGCAGTAGCCACCTCCCTGAGTCATGGCCCACCCCATCGCCATCTTCACCATGCTGTTATACCTCATGGGAAAGGCGGGCGGTCCTCAGTCAGTGGGATCGTGGCCACTGTGTTTGGAGCAACGGGATTCCTGGGCCGATACGTTGTCAACCACCTTGGTAAGTAAAGTGCCTTTAATTCACTGTGTATCAGTGCCATTTATTAGGATTGTTTCAGGAACAGACATGAGCAGTTTCCCCTCATTTTAACAGTAATACAAATTGTTCCTGTCTTGGATTTATGTAATTTTTATCTGTAGTGGCATTAAGAGCATACCTATGGGGTTAACCGATTCTGAAAAGTTAACTGCATCTTTAGCATGGCAAAATATGTCTTTTATTAAGCATAATGTCAGTTTACCAATCATACTAGAATTTAAATATTTACCAAATTGCTGCCATACAAAGCATCCATATAATGTTGATGTTGATCTTTGTTTTAATCCATTTTTTAGGACGTATGGGGTCACAGGTGATCATACCCTATCGATGTGATACATATGACATCATGCACCTTCGTCCCATGGGTGACCTGGGCCAGATTATTTTCCTGGTAAGAACCTTTATGACTGATTGTTAGAATTGACAAATGTCAGTTACTGTGACATTTTTTTCAGAAAAAGAGGCAGTATAATAAAGCAGCTGTTTGATCCCTGAGTGGCTCAAGGGCACTCTCCCAGTCAGTTCCTGCATTTTGTATTTTGGCAAAGAAATTCTAGACTAGCAGGTGGCCTTGCAGGTCAGAGTCTGTCATAATTACTCATTTCTGCCCCTGTAGCCCATACATAGCCACAGACAATATGTAAGTGGATGGACATGGCTGGGTTCCTGCAAAGCTTTATTTTCAAAATTAGGCTGTAGGTTAAATTTGGCCTGTGGGCTATAGTTTGCCGACTCCTGCACTAGACCTGTGCTGTCTGGTAGTGGCCACTCCCATATGTCTGGTGAATTCTTGAAAGGTGGCTAGTCTGAATTGAGATTTGCTGTAAATGCAAAATATACACAGCTTGTCAAAGACTTTGTGTGAAGAAAATAATATGCAATATTTGTGTTAATTTTAACTTATATGTTGAAATACTGTTTGAATATATTAAGTTAAAATATTTCATTAAATGAATTTCACTTGTTTGTTTTTACTCTTTTTTGTGGCTAGTAGGAAATTCAGGAGTTCGTATGTGCCTCCTGTTCTATTTCTGTTGCACAGTGCTTCTTAGACAGAAATAATTACAAATAGGGCATTTTGTAGCTTGGTTTGCTTCAGGTAGCTTTAACTTAGAACAGTGCTTCCCGGACTTCCCTGTTGTCTATTTCTAATTTGCAGGTTCTTACTTTAGGTCATTCATTGCCAGTGGGGTGAGGCAAGGGGAAGGGAAAGTTGTTTTTTTTTTTTTTTCCAAAGATTTATTTATTTATTTGAAAGAGTTATACCAAGAGAGAGGGAGAGACAGAGAGAGAAAGGTCTTCCATCTGCTGGTTCACTCCCTAGATGGCCGCAACGGCAGGAGCTGAGTGGATCCGAAGCCAGGAGCCAGGAGCTTCTTCCGGGTCTCCCATGTGGGTGCAGGGGCACAAGGACTTGGGCCATCTTCTACTGCTTTCCCAGGCCATAGCAGAGAGCTGGATCAGAAGTAGAGTAGCTGGGACTCGAAGCGGCACCCATGTGGGATGCCGGCACTGCAGGTGGCAGCTTTACCCACTATACCACAGCGCAGGTCTCATAATGGTGTTTTCATTTATTCTTTAACTGAAAGCTCACATCTCAGTGTAATACTTACTTTGGAAATTGCTTATTTTTAAAGTGTTTGTCTTCTTCAGATTCTTGTTATCAAGTGTTTTCTTGGTCTTCTAGGAGCTTAGGTTAGTCCTAGTTCTTTGTGACTTAAGTTTTTGGTCATCTTGTTCATGCCTCAAATTAGAGTATTTCACAAGTGATAGGTGAAAACTTGACTAGCCTGCAGAAGGGAGCCACTGTGCCATGTTACGTTTATTCCATTCTTTTCTGCAAAAATTTATTGTGTATCTGGCATTGAGCTAAACTCTGTCTTAATGACCAAGACCATAGAGAACTCATAATCTTTTAAAACAGTTTTTATTTATTTTTATTTGAGAGAGAGCAATGGAGAGCTAACTTCTCTAAATCAGGTGGATAATATCTGGCCTGTGGGCCTTGAAATCATTTGCTCTGGCCCTGCCAAGAAAACTATAGGCAGGACTCAGGAATTCAGTAAATCTTTAGCAGGCTAATTTTTACGTTGATACTTAATTTTAATTTTTAAGTTGATAATTTTGTATGGCTTGTGAATGATGTTACAGAATATCCAGGTGGCCCTTGGCAGAAAAAAGTTTCCCCACTGCGGCCCTAAGTGTGCACAATAGCCAGGGCTGGGCATGGCGGAAGCTGGGAGCCCAGAAGCCTATCCAGGTCTCCCACATGGGTGGGACGGATCCAGGTGTCTGAGCTGTCAGCTGCCTCTCTGGTGTGCTTTAGCGAGGAGCTGGATCGGAAGCAGGGTAGCTGGTGCTCGAACCACGTGTGGTGATACAGGATGTGGATGTCTCTAGCTGTTACTGAACCTCTGCACCACATACCTACCCTGACGTGTTTGTTTTTTATGTGTTTATATTTGGGAAGGACTGGCCGTTTCAGGTGTGGTTTCTGTTTGAAGCTGCTGTCTGAATGGCTCCATGATCACAGCCTGACTGCCGCGTGGGCCTCGTCCCGGGGACTCTGATTTCCTTTGGATTCCTCTCCAGGCTCTTGGGCTGTTCAAGCAGTGATGCCTTAAGCTCTTTTACTGAATCATTGTGAGTTCTTCCTCTCTCACCCTTAGTATATTTTCTTAAAAAGCCTTTTTTAGCTCTTTATGTATAGAACTACTTTTTTTTTCTGTGCTGCAGATTTTATGTTATTTTACTTATTCCTCACCACAACTTGATGAAATAGATGGTGTTTTCCAATTTTACTTGGGGCTTGGAGAGAGAATTTGTACAAAATTAGTAAGTGGCAAACTGGGATATGCATTCCTATCCAATTCTAGAACCACTGTTCTGAGCTGTCTCTTGTACCCTATGTTCCACCATCAGGTCTAACTCACTCTTCCTGTTGAGGCTTCATCTTTTCATTCTTGAATCTGATTTCTGTCTTTTCTAAGTTACAGGCATTTGAGTTTTCTCTCCCGACCCCTGGTCTCCCCCTCTCCCACCTTCTCTTTTCTTCTCCTCCTCTTCCTCCTTCCTTTCCCCTTTTTACTACGTGCACTTAGTATTTGACCTAAGAAATTCTTATGTTCTAATGTTGAAATACTTGCAACATTCAATTTCCATTTTAACATAGAAAACTTGGTCTGAGGTTGCCTTGTCTGGGCTTAGTTAAGGCAGTGCAGTCACTATTTTGGATAAACTCATCAATTTGACTTCAGTCCTAAATAATCTGTAGACCCTAACCCATTGGCTTATGTTGAAGTTTTAGGTGGTTCACATTTTTCTGATTCTTGTTTTTGTATCTTTATTTTATTTACTTGAAAGGCAGATTTAGAGAGAGGGAGAGACAGAGAGAAAAGTCTTCCATCCACTGATTGACTCCCCAAATGGCCACAACAGCTGGGGCTGGGCCAGACCAAAGCCAGGAGCCAGGAAATCCATTCCAGATCTCTCACATGAGTGGCAGGGGTCCAGACACTTGGACCATCTTCCACTGCTTTCCCAGGCACATTTGGCAGGGAGCTGGATCGGAAAGTGGAGCAGCTAGGGCTCATTTGGGATGCTGCCATTGCAGATAGCAGTTTAACTCACTGTGCCACAATGCCAGCCCCCTTGTTTTCATGTCTTTAAAGTAGAAATTAGGAATTCTGGGACTTCAGAAGTGGAAAGAGGAACTAAGAAAATAGTCATAAAGACTCTCCTCCTGTCTTCAGTCTGTACATGGTTGCTGCCAAAAGGCAAAGTCTGTTTACTCCTTAAGTGATCCTTGGGTTTTCAGCTTTTGAAGAGAGACTTGATGACTGGATTCCTTTACAGACTTGGTGGGGAGAACTTAGTGGACAAACATGAATATGCTTCATTAACAGCTTATTTTTCAGTTCTGTCACCTCATTACCTGAATAAAATGTCTTGACCTACGTGCCTCCAGTAGAGTCAGGGACTCAGCAAGATCTTGAGTCCTCAGGGTCATTTCTGCTGGGATAAATGGAGCTGTATCATGGCTATTACAGATGGCTCTTTGTAAACCTTGCCTGGGGGGCTGCGGAAGTGTCAGGTGCTAGGGAACGCCCGTCGGGTTTCCATCTGATTGGCTGCTGCTGTTACAGGAATGGAACGGAAGAGACAAAGATTCTATCCGGAGAGCAGTGCAGCACAGCAACGTGGTGATCAATCTTGTTGGACGAGAGTGGGAAACCAGGTCAGTCTTTGACGCACTTTTCTTCTCTGCACAGGTCCATCTTAGGCTCCACCACAGGTTTATGGGGCACCTTGTAGATGCCCTGCACTGTAGTGACATTTCCCTTTAGTCCATCAATTAGAGTGGATTGAACAGCCGTTTACATACCCAGTGACCCCCTTAGGAGACTTTGTTGGGAAGAGAGCTGTGTGGCATAAGTCAGCTATGTGGCTTTTCACACAGTTGTGTCATGCTGGTTGGTGTTACCAGCTTAACAGAATGACTGTTGTTGGACCCTGTGCTTGGTTCTGTCCATCTGAGATTTTGTCTGTTCCATTGTTTAGCAAGTGGAACATCGATTTTCCTTATGTGGAACAATGTTCTAGATTTCTTTTCTGTATTGTTGATTGAAGATGGCGTGAATACTAGTTTGAATAATTGGATTTAGCCTTTGTGTGGATTGTTTATCTACAAACAGTGATTTATTTAATTTCATTTGATAGCGAAAGAGAAAAGTCTTATCTGCTGTTCACTCTCCAGATGCATGCAGCAGCCAGGGCTGGGCCACGCTGAAGCCAGGATCCCGTAATACAATCCAGGTCCCCCACATGCATGACTGGGACCGAAGTACTTGAGTTATCGCCTGCTGCCTTCCACGGTGTGTGTTAGCAAGAAGTTGGAATCAGGGCCAGAGCCAGGCCTTGAACCAGGCACTCTAATATGAATGCAGGAATCCCAGGCAGCATGTTAACCACTGGGCTGAATGCTTGTCCCTAAATAATGTTTTAATCCCGTACTTCCACAGCACTTGTTCACAGCTTTATTTATTTATTTAGCACTTGTTAATGTTTGGCTTAGATTCATTTAAGTCTGTTTGTCTCATCAACTCTTTCTTAAGTTCTTAGATGACTTGGAGGGTCTTACTCATCTTTCTGTCCCCTGTAATGATTAAACAGTGCCATGTACAGAGGAAGCATTTAGTTCATGTTATTGACCTGGTAACGGATTTTCAGTATCTTTTCCCCCCAAAGAAAGCCAACTTCTAGGGATAAGAAGTGACTCCCTTCCTCTCCAATAATTCCTTCCTGGTTGCCAGCAAGTGCAGCCAGCAAGGGCCCCAGCTTCAGGATCCTGATCCTTGAGAACACAGAGTATATTGTTCAAGCTGAATTTGTAAGCCTGGTATTGACAGCGGCCTAAAAACTTCTAAAGAATAATAATTTGGGCTTTAATTTAAGTCATTGCTGTTTCAAAGTTTAACTGTTAAGAATTTCAATACTGTTAGGAAAATTACTATATAGTGAACTTTGAAATCCTGGATCTCATGTTCTGAACTCATTTTTTTGTTTCAGAAACTTTGACTTTGAGGACGTTTTTGTGAAGATTCCCGAAGCAATTGCTCAAGTATCTAAGGAAGCGGGAGTTGAAAAATTCATTCATGTTTCACATCTGAATGCTGATATTAAGAGCTCCTCTAGGTATCTGCGGAATAAGGTAACAAGTTGATTTGGAACATGTTTCTCAGAGCTGGAGTTTCTTAGTTCTGACACATGATTTTTTTGAGAAGTGTTTCTGAGCAACAGATGGCGAATTTAGAGTTCTAGTTCTGCCCATGCACAGTTAGGTGATGTGTGTGCTGTCTTCTGGTGTTATTGTTGAACACCTTCCAGGGAGCGGGTGCCGAGGGATTTCACAAATGGATTGGTATTGTTGCCTGCCCTCAGATGCTTGAAGTATCTTTGGGGCATGATAGAATCATGCAGAAAACATCATAAAAGATGCAGTATGATTCCTGCCAGGAAGTCAGATCTGTTTTACCTCCTGTGATTAAAGGACCATTTATGCCTCTCTCTCTCTCTCTCTTTAAAATCTGTTTATTTGAAAGGCAGTGTAAGAAAGATGTCTTCATCCATCGGTTCCCTCCCCCAAGTGGCTGCAACTGCCAGATTGAAGCCAGGAGCTTGGAACTACATCTAGATCTCTCACATGGATGGCAGGGGCCAAAATACTTAGCTCATCCTCTATTGTCTTCCCAGGTGCATCAGCAGGGAGCTGGATTGGAAGCAGGAGTAGCTGGGACTCCCAACTGTTGCTTCCATATAGAACGCCAGCATTGCAGGTGGCAGCTTAGCTCATTGTACCACGATGCCGGCCCCTTCATGCCACTCTTAAATAGATGATGTGAAGTCTGAGAATGGCAAATAAATGTTGCCAGGGAAATGGTATTCGTGTAGTACTTCTAGTCTTTTATTTTCAGGAACCCCATTGAGTTCACAGTATCTAGGAATTGACTGCTGTGGTTTAGAGTCCTTCCATAACCTGAAATATTTATTATTCAGGACTTTAGAAGGGATATCAGTTTCTTGGACTGCTCTTCACAGTTTTTAAAATAGATTTTTATTTATTTATTTATTTTTTAAATCAAAGAGGCAGAGTGGGAGAGACAGAGAGAAATCTGTTCACTGGTTCACTCCTTAGATGGGTGCAATAGCCAGGGGTGGGCCAGGCTGAAGCCAAGAGTCAGGAACTCCATCCTGGTTTCTCACATGGGTAGCAGGAGCCCATGTACTTGGGCCATCATCTGCTGCCTTCCCAGGTATACTAGAGGGAGCTGGATCAGAAGCACAGCCACTGGGACTCCAGCTGGTATTCTTATGTGGAATGTTATTATCACAAGTGGTGGCTTAACCCACTGTGTCACTAACCCATTGTGTCACAACGCCAGCCCCTGCCCTTAGCATTTGGTTTCTGTTACAGTGAGTCTGTTTTGAGTCATACTGATAAAGACAAAGTTCCTTAACAGTAATTCTGGCTTTTTAAAAATATTTATTTATTTATTTGAAAGAGTCATAGAAAGGCAGAGGCAGAGAGAGAGAAAGGTCCTCCATCTGCTGGTTCACTCTCCAAATGGCCACAACTGCTCGAGCTGGGCCAATCCGAAGCCAGAAGCCTGGAGCTTCTTCCAGGTCTTCCACGTGGGTGCAGGGCCCAAAGAGTTGGGCCATCCTCTGCTTTCCCAAGCACATTAGCAGGGAGCTGGATCAGAAAGTGGAGCAGCTAGGACTCAAACCAGCGCCTATATGGGATGCTGGCACTTCAGGTAGCAGCTTTATCCACTATACCACAGTACCTACCCCAGTAATACTGACTTTTTGATCCTCTGTATTTATTTATTGAACAAATTATTATAGTGCCGTCTATGTACTATACAGTGGTGAATAAAATGGACATGTTCCTAGCTCTTATTAAGTTTCTAGTCTGTTGAGGAAAATAATTGCAGATATGTTATGAGTTGCAAAACAAACTGTGCCATTGTAGCATATGGTGAGAGAGATAGAGCACCTGTCAGAAGCATTTCATTACTAACATCAGAAAACCCAGTGTGGACTGGCTTAAATGTAAAGGGAATGTATAGGCCCATGGATTTATTTATTTTTTAAAATCTTTATCTATTTATTTATTTGAAAGGCAGAGTGACACACAGAGAGAAAGATATCTCCCATCCACTGATTTCATTCCCCAAGTGGCTGCAATAACCAGGTCTGGTCCAGGAGCCAATAACCCCATCCTGGTCTCCCATATGTGTCAGAGGGACAAGTACTTGGGCCATCCTCTGCTGCCTCCCCAGGTGCATTAGCAGGAAGCTGAATTGGAAGTGGAGCAGCCAGGACTTGAACTGTTACTCTGATATGGCATGCTGGTGTTGCAAACAGCAGCCCAATTCACTGTACCACAGTGCTGGCCCCTAGGCCAATGGACTTGAAGTCTAGCAATAGGGAACCTAAGCTGCAGATTAGGACTGGGGTTTATCAGGGCTCCAGCTTTGTCTGTTTTTCTTAGCTCTGACTTTTCGTTTGTGTAAGCTTTGTCCCTTGTGGTCACAGAATTGGCTTCCAGCATGTCCACGTCAAATGTTTACATGCACCTTTGGTGAAAGAGAAAATGAGAATGGGGACACTTTGTGTGCTGTAGCTTGCGCATTCATAGATCACCCAAATTTCATGATTATTTCCAAGGGCTGTGTGCTGCCAGGGATGAGAAAGAGAATGGAGTTGAAGCTGGCCAACACCCTGGCTTAGGCCACTGGGTGGAAGGCGTTCCTATTGAATAATGTGGGAAATAATTTGAGGAAGATGAGGCTTGTGGCAGTGATTCCTGGCCTGAGTCACAAAGGAGCTTTTAAAAATTCTGAATGCACAGGCTCTACCCTAGACCAAGTAAAACAAAATCTGGGGGTAGAACGTGGATGTCACTGTTGTTAAACTTTCCTTAGGCAATTCCAAGTGATAATTCCAGCACTGGAGAACACATTTTACTTGAGAGACTAGAAGAGGATCCAGTTTTGGACTTGGGTTTCAGGTGTAGTCTGGGTGTGTTTTAGTCATTCAGGCAACAGTGGTAAATGGAGTTTATGATCCTGGAGTTCAAAATAAAGGTCTGTGTTGGAGTTAAAAATTTGTGAGTCAGCAGCATTTGTTGTTCGATGAAGTGCTGGGAGAGTGTAAGACAGCCTCGTAAGGAAGAGAGATTGAGAAAAGACCTAGAGGAATTCCACAGGTTAGCAGTCTGGCAGAGGAGGAGGCACCTGCAAAACCCAAACAAACAAAATGATTAAGCCAGAGTGGATGCGGTGAGGTGGCCAGGAGAGTGAGAGGGTCTGGTGTGTCAGATGAGGACTGTGAAGTCTTGGATCTATTGCTGTGGAGTCCCACGTGGTCTTTTCAAGAACAGTTTCTACACACATGTTGGAGCAGAATCCAGGGTACCAGGGAGTGAAAACTAAGTTGGAAGCAAGGCAATGAGGACAATAAATAGAAGCACATTTCCAAGTAGTGTAGCTGCCAAGGCCAAGGAGAGAGAGAGAGAGAGAGAGAGACAGAGAGAGACAGAGGCAGGGTAGAAACTAGAGGAGGGTTATGGAATTGGAAGGTTTTTCTTTTATGATAGAGGATCTGCTTTGTTTAATGCTGGTGGGAAGGTGCTGGTAAGGAGAGCGATGTTGAAGATAGGGGCAGGTTCCTGAGGAGGTGAAAGGAGGCAGGCTCCAAAGCACTAGAGGTTGTATGGCTCCTCCTGTGTGGTAAGAAAGAGGGGGGCAGTGGTGGTCCTGGGCTTGCAGATGGCACAGTGAGAACTGGGGTGGTTTTCTCTGCTGTCTGATATTTTCCCTTTGAATTAGATGTCATTTACTGAATGGAGAAAGTTTAAAATTGGAATAGTATAGAAAATGCTTGAAATTGTCATATATGAGAGAGTAAATCAGTGAGAGGAAAACACTGTTTCTGGGAAATGTTGAGGACCCAGTTAAAATTGGTGACAGAGATTATAGGGGTGGCACTTTATGATTTTTTAAATTTGTTTTCCTGTGGCTGCTGAAGGCAGTTTAAGTGCATGGTTTCAAGAAGGCTAATGGATTTCTTCCAGAATTAAGATTTTGCCTGGTGGGTGGCATAAAGGACAGAGGTGCAAAATACTTTACAGTAAAAGAGTGATTGAAAAGATAGGCCATGAAGTGCTTGGGCCCTGCACCTGCATGGGAGACCAGGAAGAAACACCTGGCTCCTGGCTTTGGATTGGCGCAGCACTGGCCGTAGCGGCCATTTGGGGAGCGAACCAATAGAAGAAAGACCTTTCTCTCTGTCTTTCTCTCACTGTCTATAACTCTCTCTGTCAAATTAAAAAAAAAAAAAAAAAAAAAGAAAGAAAGAAAAAGAAAAGATGGGCCATGAAATATAATCTGGATTTCAGAAGAGAAGGCCGGAAACAGGGAATCCAGTGGACTTAATTGAGTTCCTGAGAAAGTTGAGAAAGTGCTGTCCGAGGAGCAGATGAACAAAGGACATGCAGGGTGGAAGTGTAGGACATTGTCCTTTGAGGGTTGGGTGTCGCGTGGTGTTTCAGAGGAACACTCTTCAGTTGTTGGAGTGGTCTCGTGTGACTGAGTGGAGCGTGGGAGAAGTGGATGAGGAGGCAGTCACTGCGGTTGAGAAGCTTGACCTTGATGGGTCTGAGTCTGCTTGGACATTGGTGTCACTCGTAGTGGTAGTAGAGGGGGAAGGGAAGACTGAAATAGGTGTTGATAGCTTCGTTGAATGAGACGGCTTGCTGGGAGGTTTCTAGATGGTAACAGGTAAGCAACTGAGATTAAAAAGGTCAGGTGACCCTACTGCTGTCCCTCTAGATAGGTATGCACTACTGCCATTTCTGTTCTCTCAGCCCACTGCCAGCACACTGCTCTCTGGGAGGGAGAGAGCTTGTTGACACAAACCAGAGAACTTCTGAACAGGAGGAAAATTGGGAGTGGAAAAACTCCACAATTTTTCTCCATTCCTCTTTAAGCTTTTTTATGTTCCTTAAATACATATGGGAAGAAACCCAACAGAAGCTATGGAAAGGGCAGGACATCTGTGTGTTAACATTCTGAGTCATTGAGCTTTATGAATAATATGATATGACCTTTATCTGGAGCAAGACTTGACCTTTGAAATACAAGTTGTGTCCTGATACTAGATAGAAGGATGGAAGCGTTCTTCACTTGTCCCGAAACCCAGAACAATTTTTTGTTTTTGTTTTTGTTTCAGGCTGTTGGAGAGAAAGCAGTGAGAGATGTGTTTCCGGAAGCCACTATCATAAAGCCATCAGACATCTTTGGAAGAGAAGATAGATTCCTCAATCATTTTGCTAGTAGGTATTCTTTCTTCATAGTAGAAGAGAAGGATGCTGGCCAGCCAAGCTCAGTTGGAGCACAAACCAGTTGCGTTATCTGATTGTGTTGACAGATTGGTTATAGTTTTCTTGCCCTGTTGCCTTTTTCCCCGAGATTATATTTTCATAGTCTGTGTGGTTGCTTGTATGATCTTTGTTACTCAATATTGAACAAAGCAACTAGATTAATGGAAAATGCATGGACTTAGGAGTCTGAGACTTGAATTTAAATTTTGGCCTCATTGACTATGGCATTGGCAAGATAATAGAATACCATGCAGATAGTCTCACTGCCCTAAATCCACTGGGTTCCATATACTTATCCCTCCTCCTCCTCTTACCTTAAACACTTGGCAACCATGGATCTTGGTACTATCTCCTTAGTTTTGTCTTTTCCAGAATATCATAGACTTGGGACCATCCATACAGCACATAGCCTTTTGGAGTTGATTTCTTTCACTAAGCAGTGTGCATTTAAGATTTCTCCCCGTCTTTCCATGGCGTGAAAGCTCATTTCTTTGTGTAGCTGAATAATATTCCCTTTATGGGCATACCAGTTTACCCTGATCTGTTACTTTTATCATGTGTTTTCCCCCTGTTGCTTAGACATTCTCTATTTCTGATTTAACAAAATCATGGCAAAATACACATAATTTAAAATTTACCATCTGCATTGTGTCTTCCACCAAATTTATGTGTTTAAGCTGTAACTTTCAGTGTGGTTGTATTTGGAGATAGAGAATTGGGATGGTAATTAAGGTGAAATGCAATTACAATGGTGGGATCTTAACTCTATGGGGTTGGTGACCATATAAGAAGGAAGGAGAGCTATGTCTCTGCCTCTCTGTGCATGCACTGAGGAAAGGCCATGTGAGGACATAGTGAGAAATTGGTTGGCCACAAACCAAGAAGAGGGCCCTCACCAACAACCAAACTGGCACTTTGGTCTTGGACCTCCCAGCCTCTGAAGCTGTGAGAAAATAAATTTCTGTTGTGAAAGCCACTTAGTCTGTGACATTTTATTATGGCAGTCTTAGCAGACCAAGACAGACTTTGGTACTGAGAAGTGAGCTGCTGCTGTAATTCCTGAAAGTGCAGAGACGCCTCTTCTTTGGAACTGAGTAATGAGTGCAAGCTGTCAGAGTTTTGAGGTATTCTAGAAGTATGGGCAGTAAGGAGATTTTCATAAAGTCTCAGATGGAAATGAGGAGAATGTTCGAGGAAACTGGAGGAAAGGCAGTCCATGTTGTAAAGTGGCATGAGATTTGACTGTCTTCTAGTGCTTTGTGGAAGATAGAACATACAAGTGATGGAATTGGTTCATTTAACTGAGATCTCTAAGCAAAAAAAGGTTGAAGGAGTACCTGGGTTCCTCCTGACTTTTAATAGTAAAATGTAGAAGGGAGATGCAGAAGGAGTTGTTAATGCATAAAGACACCACAACCTGTAGATCTGAGATTCTTAGCTTATCCTTATTTCAAAAAATGAGAATGCTTGTTTTGAAGTGAACATTAAGGATACAGCTGAATAGTCATTTCTAAAAAATTCATGGATTGTGGACTCTTCAGCCATCTCAACAAAAGCCAGGAATAGAGGTGGGATTATATCAGCAAAGACACTACCAGTTTGAACTGGAGAGGACAGAGATTGTGGACAAGAATGAAGGAAAACTGTCAGGACTTCTCAGATCCTGTGGAACTAGGTCGTGGAGCCCATCTTCAGCAAAAGGGAAGAGAGACCTCAAGGCAGGGTCAGAGATGTTCGGGTTGTCTCCTTAGTTTCAAAGGCTGAGACTTGCTACCTTGGTTTCAAGGAGCCAAATGGTAGACATGCCTAGAGTCTTGAGGGCAGGGTCTTCTGGAGCTGCCAGGGTGGGATTGCTGCCCATGGGTCCTGAAGGTAGGACCACCACCCCAGTAGCACCTGAAGGTGAGAACACCTTCTCCAGAGAGGCCAGAAGGCAGGACATCTAGGCAAAGAGGGTTATTCTTGAGCCTTAAGATTTATTAGAGGGGCCAGCGCTGTGGCGCAGTGGGTTAAAGCCTGGCCTGAAGCGCTGGCATCCCTTACAGGCATTGGTTCTAGTCCTGGCTGCTCATCTTCCAATCCAGCTCTCTGCTATGGCCTGGGAAAGTAGTAGAAGTTGGCCCAAGTCTTTGGGCCCCTGCACCCACATGGGAGATCTGGAGGAAGCTTCTGGCTCCTGGCTTTGGATCCACACAGCTCCAGCCATTCCAACTATCTGAGGAGTGAACCTGTGGATGGAAGACCTCTCTGTCTCTACTTCTCTCTGTAACTCTGTCTTTCAAATAAATAAAATAACTTTTTTTTTTTAAATGATCTATTAGAATTTACTTCACTAGGTTTAAGAGTTGCTGGGACTGATCACCGTTTTCCTTCCTGTTTTTTCTGCCCCATGCTTGTCCTGTAGTTGTATTTTAGGAGCACATAACTTTGCTGCTTTCACTAATCCACAGCTGGATGGGAATTTTGGCTCAGGGTGACTTTACCTGAAGTCTCACCCATATCTGATTCAGATAACATGTGGATGATCACTTCTCGTCTTTTGGCTGTGATCAAGTGCAGATAGCATATGGATGAGAATTTGGAGATGTTGGCATGATTAAGACTTGGGGGCTTAAGACTAAGCAGTTTTAACCATTTCTATGAGTACAGTTCCATGGTATTCAGTGTTTTCACATCTTTGTACACCAATCTCCAGAATTTTTTCATTTTGATAAACTGAAATTCTGTACTGATTAAACAGTGATTTCTGTTTTCTCCTCCCTCTAACCCCTGTAAACCACCATTCTTCCTTTTGTTTCTATGAATGTGACTTCTGTAGCTATCTACTTCATCATCTCGGTCCATTTTTTGTTGGTAACCACCCAGTAGCACAGACTGGGTAAGTTATAAAGAAAGAGCTGTATTTTGGCTCGTGGTTCTGACCCTAGGTCAGAGGGGCTGCATCAGTGATAGCTCTCTTGCTGGCAGAGTCCTGAGGTAGCGCGGGTATCACTTGGCGAGAGACCCAGACAGGCTGGCTTTTATGGCAGACCCACTATCCATGAATCTATTAGTTGTGTGATTGGATTAAGCAAGCTCCCACTTGATCGCACCTCTTACTGATGATGATTAAATTTCAGTGTGAATTTTGGAAAGGACAAAATATATTCAAGCAATAGCACATAGAAGTGCAATCGTGCAGTGTTCTTCTTTTTGTGACTGGCTAGTATAATGTCCTCAAGATTCCTCCATCTTGTACTGTGTGATATGATTTCCTTTTTAGGGCTGAATAATATTCCATTGTGTTCGTACCCACATTTTGTTTACTGATTCATCCACCAGTGGTTACTTGAGTTTTAAATAATGCTACCAACATGGATATTTCTTTGAGACACTACTGCTTTCAGTTCTTTTAGGTTTAATACGAGAGTACTTCAAAAAGCTCATAGAAAATGGAATTAAAAGATAATAAATTTATTTTGGTACAAAAATAGTTTTTCATAGTATATAGAAAATTTACATTTATGAAAAAACTATGCAGGTGTTGCATTTTTTTTTTATATATCACAAGATGAACTCTTACTTTTCATTGCATTTTTCCATAAACTTTGATAGGTAGAATTCTGGATCGTATGCTATTCTAATTTTACTTTTTTTGACAAACCACCATAGTGTTTTCTCGGGTGGCTGCATGTTTTACATTTCCATCAGTGATGATGAAGATGATTGGTGATGAGCATTTTCCCATGTGCTGCCTGGGCATTTGTGTATCACATGTCTATTTAGGTTCTGTGCTCTTCTTTTTTTTAATTAACTTATTTATTTGAAAGAGTTACACAGAGAGAAAAGGAGAGGCAGAGAGAGAGGGAAAGGTCTTTGATCCACTGGTTCACTCTCCAATTGGCCGCAACAGCCAGAGCTGCACCATTCTGCAGCCAGGAGCCAGAAGCTTGTTTTGGGTCTCCCATGCGGGTGCAGGGGCCCAAGGCATTGGGCCATCTTCTGCTGCTTTCCCAAGCCATAGCAGAGAGCTGGATCAGAAGTGGAGCATCTGGGACTTGAACTGGCGCCCATATGGGATGCTGGCACTGTAGGCAGCAGCTTTACCTGCTACGCCACAGCGCCAGCTCCTCTTTGCTCGTTTTTAAAATGGTTTGTTTATTTTTATTGTTGGAAAACTTTTTGTTGCTTATATATTCTGAGTATTGAATCCTTATCAAATACATGGTTTGCAAGTATTTTCTTTCATTCTTTAGGTTACTTCTTCACTCTGTTAATTGTGTCCTTTGATGCACATAAGTTTTTAAATTAAAAATTTATTTGGAAGGTAGACAGAAACAGAGACATAGATTTTTCACCTTTTTACCTACTGGTTCACTTCCCAGATACCTTCAGCAGCTGGGGCTGGGCCAGGAACCAGGAACTCCATCCAGGTTTCCCACGTGGTTGGCAGGGACTCAGGTACTTTAGCCATCATCTGCTGCCTCCAAGGTATACTAGAAGCAAGCTGTATCAGAAGCAGAGTAGCCTGGACTGGAACCAAACACTCCAGCATGGGATGCTGGCTGCTCAAGCAGTGGCTTAACCCACCGCGCTGCAATACCCACCCCATACACGCTTTTGATTACTGTGACTTTGAAGTAGATTTTGAAACCAGGGCATGAAACCTCCAACTTTATTTTTCTTTTTAAAGACTGTTTTGGCTATGTGGGGTTTCTTATTATAAATTTAGGGTGGTTTTTCTAGTACTTTTGCAAAAAACATCATTGGAATTTTGAAAGAGATTGCATGAAATCTAAATGTTGCTTTGGATGGTTTTATTTTATTTTATTTTATTTTTGACAGGCAGAGTGGACAATGAGAGAGACAGAGAGAAGTCTTCCTTTTCCGTTAGTTCACCCCCCAATGGCCACTGCGGCCAGCGCACTGCGCTGGTCCGAAGCCAGGAGCCAGGTGCTTTTCCTGGTCTCCCATGCGGATGCAGGGCCCAAGCACTTGGGCCATCCTCCACTGCCCTCCCGGGCCACAGCAGAGAGCTGGCCTGGAAGAGGGGCAACCGGGACAGAATCCGGCACCCTGACTGGGACTAGAACCCCAGTGTGCTGGTGCTGCAGGTGGAAGATTAGCCTAGTGAGCCGCAGTGCCGGCAGCTTTGGATGGTTTTGATATCTTAGTTTTTTTTTTTTTTTTCTTTTTTTAAAGATTCATTTATTTGAATGGCAGAGATATGGGGGAAGATTAATCCTTCATCTGCTGATTCATTCCCAAAATGGCTACAGTGTTTGGGATTGGGCGAGGCAGAAGCCAGGAGCCAGGAACTATATCCGGTCTCTCACAGGGATACCAAGTACTTGGGCCATCATCTGCTGCTGTTCTTCCAGGTGCATTAGCAGGGAGGTGGATCAGAAGTGGAGCTGCTGGGACTTGAATCAGCACTCATATGGGATGCTGGCATTGTAGGCAGTGGCCTAACCCACTGTGCCACAATGCTGGCCCCAATACCTTAGTTTTTTTTTTTTTTTTTTTTTTTTTGTCTGTTTTTCTGGTGCAGTTACAACACAATGCCTGAGATTAGAAAATTTATAAGGACATAAATTTATTTCCTGCACTTCTAGAGCCTGATAACTCCAAAATCAAGTTGTTGGCATCTGATGAGGGCCCTCTGTCTGATCCTCAGAGGTGGAAGGTAGAATGGCAAAAATGGTGAATGCCCTGTCCTCGTGTGGCAGAAAGACAGAAGCACACAGTAGCCCAGTGCTGGGGGACTTTCTGTAAAGTCCTCAGCCCAGGGTCTAATCGCTTCTCTAAGTCTCTGCTTCTTTATACTCTCACATTCACAATTCTCAAATTTTGGAGGAGACACATTCTAATAATAACAATGTCTTAACACTATTAAATCTTCCAGTCTATGAATTTGAGATGTTTGTTCATTTCTTTCAACAGTGTTTTATAGTTTTTGGTATACAAGTGATTTCTACTTTTAAAATGCTTTAAGCTTTTTAAGTTTTAATCAGTTTGGGATTTGTTTTAGTTTGTGGTTTTTTTCCCCCAAATAACACAACAGTTGTTCCAGCAGCATATATTGAATAATACTTCCATTTCCTGCAGATCCATGATACATGTTCATCATGTGCTAAATTCCCATTTTTACCAGTATCTTTTTCTGGGTTTCTGGTTCTTTGTTGCTCATCTGCTGATTTCTCTGTTCCTCCTCAGAATGGAGTGCAGTTAGGGTCCAGTCTTGGTGCATGGTCATGCAGTTACAACATAGAAGACTATTTGATTTCTTTCAGTTGCTCTCCACATCCCTAAGCTTTTGGCCTTTCTATTTTCCGTGTTTATTGTCTGAGGAACAAATGACTACACCTTTTTAGATCATCAGCTTCCTCAGAATCAGCTACAGTTGTTTCTTTCTTACAATATATTACATTAACTTATATATTGGTGGGTGTCATAGCTGCTTAGGCCTTCTAAAGATAGTTGTTATTTCTTTTACCAGATATTCGTTGGTTTGGTGGTGTACCTCTGATTTCCTTGGGCAAGAAGACAGTGAAGCAGCCAGTATATGTAAGTACCCAGGATGAAAGAGTTTAGATAGGAACTTTAGCTAAAGTCAGGTTTGGGTGATCAGTTTTTAGTTTCATTCTAATCCAATAACTGTTATTTTCCTATTCACCTTGCTTCTGTTGGTTGCCTCTTAGTTTAGCTAAGAGAACATGTCTTCTCAGAGTCTTTACAAGTTCATTCATTAAAAATATATATATATTGAGCCCTTAATGTGCAAGGCACAGTGTATATGTCACTGGGAATATCAAGATAATTAACCACAGATGCACATTGCTAACCTCAGATTGCTGTCAGTCAAAGGTAGGTAAATGTGGCAATTATACAATATGATAGGGAAAAGGTTTACATAATTACATCAGCAGGACACCTAGTCTAGACCTGGACCTGTTAGAAGAAATGACCCCTAAGTCGAGACCTTATAGACAGCTGATATATTTTTTTAAGATTTTATTTATTTATTTGAGAGGTAGAATTATAGATGGTGAGAGGGAGAGACAAAGGTCTTTCTTCCGTTGGTTCACTCTCCAAATGGCTGCAATGGCTGGAGCTGCACTGATCCAAAGCCAGGAGCCAGCTGCTTCTTCCCCGTCTTCCATGTGGGTACAGGAGCCCAAGCACTTGAATCACCTTCTACTGCTATCCCAGGCCACAGCAAACAGCTGGATTGGAAGAGGAGCAGCTGGGACTAGAACTGGCGCCCATATGGCATGCTGGCACCGCAGGTGGAGGATTAACCTAGTGCACCACGGTGCCGACCCGGACAGCTGATACTTGTAAGTCAGATGAAGGGAGTTGAGGAAGAGTATTTCCTGCAGAGAAAGCAGTTGGTCTAGGTGCACAGAGGTGAAGGAGCTGTTGGATCCCATCGTAGACTGACCCAGAATTTCTCAGTGGCACCATTGACATTTGGGCCCTGGTAATTCTTTGTGTTGCATCTGTTGTAGGATAGGTGGCAGCATCCTGTCCTGTAGCTGCTAGATACCAATGATGCCACCTCCCAGTTGTAGCAATCAAAAATATCCCCAACAGGTGGGGTCTAAAGCTATATTACTGTGTTTGAAAGTCAGAATGACAGAATATCAGCAGTTCTGTGTTTTCCAGCTTGATAGTTTATCATAGCTTTGGAACAGAGTTGGGAAGATGGTGAGAGATGATATTGCCCTAAGCCAGCCAGGAAATCTTGAGCCACCTGAAGATCAGTATATTGTTACTGGGGAAAATGCTTCTGGAGCCTTCTCATGTGGAGGTTAATTAAGCTCTGGGATAGGTAGTTTTTTATTCTGTTTTTTAAGAAGTTTTCTGAAAATGGACAATGTCATTTTAATCTTGTCACATTTTCTCTATTGTGATTAATATGGCCTGCTTTCCTTTCTTCCATTGTTCTTTTCTCCTTCTTTTCCTAGTCTTATCTCACCCTCTCTCTTTTTCAACAGTTACTTAAGCCTATGTTGTAATTTATTACAGGTTGTAGATGTATCCAAAGGAATTGTTAATGCAGTTAAGGATGCAGATGCCCGAGGGAAAACCTTTGTCTTCACTGGGTAAGTTCCTAGAGCTTGATTTTATAATTGTGTTATCTATTACAATGAAGGAATTACAATTTTTAAAACTTTTTATTTAATTTATTTGGAAGGCCGAGTTACAGGGTGGGAGAGAGAGAGAGATCTTCCATCTGCTGGTTCACTCTCCAAATGGCTGCAAGAGCTAGAACGAGGCCAGTCTGAAACCAGGAGCCAGTTGCCTCATCCGGGTCTCCCACATAGGTGCAGGGGCCCAAGTACTTAAGCTCTCTTCTGTTGCTTTCCCAGGCTTGTTAGTAGGGAGCTGGATCGGAAGTGGAGTGGCTGGGACTTGAACCAGCTCTCTGATATGGGATGCTGGCATTACAAGCAGTGTCCTAATCTGCTGCACCACAACACTGGCCTACTCTAGGAAAATTGTTTATAAAAATTTATCATAGGTTCTATAAAACAGTAGACTCAAAAGATAGGAATCTTCAGGCTGGCGCCGCAGCTCAATAGGCTAATTCTCCACCTGTGGCGCCGGCACACTGGGTTCTAGTTCCTGGTGGGGCGCCGGATTCTATCCCAGTTGCCCCTCTTCCAGGCCAGCTCTCTGCTGTGGCCCGGGAGGGCAGTGGAGGATGGCCCAAGTGCTTGGGCCCTGTACCCGCTTGGAGACCAGGAGAAGCACCTTGCTCCTGCCTTCGGATCAGCGCGATGCACTGGCCGCAGTGGCCATTGGAAGGTGAACCAACAGCAAAAGGAAGACCTTTCTTTCTGTCTCTCTCTCTCACTGTCCACTCTGCCCGTCCAAAAAAAAAAAAGATATGAATCTTCAGTAAGGGGTTTCTTAGATTAGGAGTCCGAGGAATAAATGGGCAAACGGCTCTTTGAACCTTGCTGGATTACTTCTCAGTAGAAATGCCTGTTGACAAGGCCCGGTCACTCTAGTCTCTGCCAGGCTCCAGGAGGTCATTCTTGTTTGGCATAGTGATGAGAAAAATAGTACTAGACATACAGTGTCATCAGTTTTCCTTGAAAATTGTAGGTAGGCATCCATGCTTTTCTTTTTGTCTCTTCAGCACTAGGGAAAAAACTGCTTATTTCCCTGGTACTTTGAGGCTCAGTCAAAGGCATTAAACCTTAATTCTGCTCCTAAGTTTCATGTATTTATGATTTTTTATGCTGGTCCATTTTATCTGCTATTCATTTATTAAATATCTGTGGATACTCATGCAGTTACAAGAACTAATAAGTTCAGCAGCATCACAATGCACATGATCAACATAGAAAGCTCAGTTTTTATGTAGTAGTAAATGGACAATCTGAAGATAAAGTTCAGACAGTTTTATTCCCAACAGAATAAAAAAGAATACATACTTAGATATAAATTTAATAAGAAAAGTGCAAGACCTGTGCCCTGAATTACAAAGCAAATACCTTGTAAGTGATAAGACTGGATTAATGTTTTTTCATATATTCATGGATTGAGAGGCAGTGATATTGTTAAAATGGCAGTTTCTCCAAATTAGTCTATAGACTCAACCCAGTCCTGTAAAAATTTCAACAGATTTTCTTTGCAGAAATTGATAGATTTTATATGGTAATGCAAAAGATGCACAGTAGCTAAAGCCATTAAGCTTCCCGATTTCAGAACTTACTCTGAAGCTGTAGTTGTCAGGACAGTGTGGTGCTGATTTGAGAGTGGACATATAGCTCAGCTACCCAGAACTAATAATCCAAAAATAAACCTACGTTTATTGACAATTACATTTTGATAAAGGAGGTACCATGGCATTTCACTGGAGAGATTATCTTTTAAGCAAGTGGTGTTGAGGTATCCACGTAGAAAGAGATGAACTGAGAGTGTTACTTCACCTGTACATGAATAAATCAACTCAAAATCATTGAGAGACCTAAATGTGAGAGTTAAAACTATAACAATTTTGGAAGAAAAATAGAAAATCTTCTTGACTTTAGATTAGGCAAAGAGTTTTTAGTTATAACATCAATAAGCATAATCCATAAAAGAAAAAAAAATTGGTAAGTTAGACTTCATTAAAAGCTTTTCTAGTTCCTTTTTTAAAAAAAAAGATTTACTTATTGGGGTGATTTTTGGTTTGTTAGTATATTTATTTGACTGGCAGAGTGACAGAGAGAAAGAGAGATCTTGCAGCCCTTGGTTCACTCCCCAGATGGCAGCAGCAGCTGAGACTGAGGCAGGCTGAAGCCAGGAGCCAGGAAATCCACTCAGGTCTCCCACTTGGGTGGCAGGAACTCAAGGACTTGAGTCATCATCTGCTGCTTTCAGGCTTATGTTAGCAGGAGCTGGCTTGGAAAGAGTCCTGTGTTCTCCGCTGGCATCCAGGCCTCCCAAGCGGTAGTTCAACCTGCTCTGCCCCAACACCTGCCTCCCCAAACTTTTATATTGCAAATGACACCATCAAGATGAGGGACCTGCCACACACAGGGGAAAATATTTGTTAGATATAGAAAGGTTTGGTCATGGAAGTTTAAGAGAATGTCTTTTCTCACTGGAATGTGAAGAGGCTGTCAGCTAAAAGGCAAGATGAGGTGGGACAGAAAAATCTGTGGAAAATTTCAAGATATAGGAGAAAATAGAAGTGTTTGCTGGGAGGATAGGAAAGAGCATTTGTCTGGGAGAGCACAATGGGATTACCAGGCAGAACTGAGTGTGCCATTTGAAATTATTGGTCAGAAATGTAGGGTAAAGCCAGTTAACTCAGTTGTATTTTCCGTACGGTTTTGACGTGCTGGGGGTTCCGGCCCAGATTCTGGACTTTACTAGAGTCAAGGTTTGACTGGCTAAGTGTGTGGAGAGGGGCTGGGAGAAAAGCTTTGGCTGAGGGTATTTGTGCAGGAATGACTACTGCAGCTCTTGGACTCCCTGCTGGGAAGGACGTGGGCTTCAGTGGACCTTCCTTGGTGAGCAGGGACACCCAGACGAGTGGAACACTGAGTGCTTTAGAGCAGCTCAAGAAGAAATGTGGTACATACCATTAGTTCAACCATGACACCGTATCATGAAAACCAGAAGTCGTTCTTGGCATGTGTTAACACGTCCTGTGGGATTCCTCACAAATCTCTCTGGAATTTGAAAGAAGCTACTTAAGGGCTTCATGTATTTCCCCTCACTGATGTTTTCATAGGTTTTGTTTTATTTTGGGGGTAAAATATGTCAGAATGATTTAGCTGTCAACTATCAAAGATTTCCTGAGGCAAAAGGGATTAGGAAAATGAAAGGAGATATTAAAATATAAGCTATGATAATAATCAAAGCTAGATTTTACCAGTGTCAAACTGTTCTGATCAGTGGAGTAGAACAGAAAGTCCAGAAACTATCCACAAATTAAGAAAATAGTATGTGGTAAAGGTAATATTTCAATTTATGTGGAAAGAGTGGACTTAGTAGTGCTGAAGCAATTGGCTAAATGTCTCAGGAAAAATATACTTAAATGTTTGCCTTAGGTCAGGCACAAAAGTATGTCATAGGACAGACTTGTTTTATGGTGTAAGGAAATTGACTTAAAAGCATTAGACAAAACATATCAAATTTTATGTCACTATAGAGGGATTTTTCTAAATGCGAAACCAAATCATGAAAGGAAATGAATTAGTACTTTTGTACTTTGTATTATATCAATGCTTAAACTTTTGTATGGCACAAAACACCATAAACAACATTAAAAGATAAAATATATGCCACAAAAAGCTATTTCCAACTCCACCATTAAATTATAAATTCTTACAAATCATTTTTTTTTTTTTTGAAAGGTAGAATTATAGGCAGTGAGAGAGAGAGAGAAAGAAAGGTCTTCCTTCCGTTGGGTCACTCCCCGAATGGCCGCTACGGCTGGCGCTGTGCTAATCTGAAGCCAGGAGCCAGGTGCTTCCTCCTGGTCTCCCATGCAGGTGCAGGGCCCAAGTACTTGGGCCATCTTCCACTGCCTTCCCACAACAGAGAGCTGGACTGGAAGAGGAGCAACTGGGACTAGAACCTGGTGCCCATACGGGATGCTGGCGCCACAGGCGGAGGATTAACCAAGTGAGCAATGGTGTCGGCCCACAAATCATTTTTATAGATGGTAACTCTAGGAAGAAAGAAAGGAGAAATGTGTAATGGCCAGAAACATGAAGAAAAATTAATTTCTTATATTAAAGACATGCCAATTAAAATGTTGAGATACCTTTTTATCTAGCAGTATAGTGAAATTTGGTTTGTTTTTACATTATAGCATTTCAATTTTATTTTTAAAAGATTTTTGAAAGGTATAGAAACAAAGATCTTCCATCCTCTGGTACGTTCTCCAGATGTTCAAAACAGCCAAAGCTCTATCTGGCCAAAGCTAGGTGCTTGGAATTCAATCTAGGTCTCCTGTATGAGGGGCAGAGACCCCAGTACTTGAGCATCACCTGCTGCTTTCTGGGATGAACATTAGTAGGAAGCTGGAATCCAAAGGAGAACTGAGACTTGAACTAGGCTCTCTGGTATGGGATGCGGGCGTCCCACCTGGTATCCTAACTGCTGTGCCAAATGCCTACCTACCTGGACAGGGACAGTATTGCTAGTATTTTATGTAAGTTGACATAACCACTTTGTAAAGCACTTCACAGATACTCAACAGAAGCCTTAATCTTTCAAAATACCTTTTGACCCAGTTGCACTTCCAAAAATATATTCTTTTTTTAAAAAAAGATTTATTTATTTATTTGAAAATCAGAGTTACAAAGAGAGAGAGAGAGAGAGAGAGAGAGAGGTCTTCCATCTGATGGTTCACTCCCCAATTGGCCACAGAGAGAGAGAGAGAGAGAGAGAGGTCTTCCATCTGATGGTTCACTCCCCAATTGGCCGCAACAGCCAGAGCTGCGCCGATGTAAAGCCAGGAGTCAGGAGTTTCTTCCAGGTTTCCCACATGGGTACAGGGGTCAGGGACTTGGGCCATCTTCTACTGCTTTCCCAGGCCATAGCAGAGAGCTGGATCAGAAGTGGAGCAGCCAGAACTTGACAGCACCCATATGGGATGCCGGTGCTTCAGGCCAGGGCATTAACCCGCTGTGCCACAGCACCGGCCCCCCAGAAATATATTCTAAATACGTAGTCATAGTTTAAATTTTTACTACAGTAATGTTTACTAGAACATTTCATAAGAGAAAAAGATATTTAATAGCCCAAATATCCAAAGGTTATAAATTGGTAAAACAATTATGATTATATTAAATCTAATAGGTATAATCATTGAACATGCAATTGAATGTTTAAACACATAGAATGACTGTTTCGTAATGTGAAAAGATATAACAGAATAGGATGTGTTATATAATATTGTGTTCTTTTTTAAAGCTTTATTTATTTGAAAGGCAGAGATACAGAGAGGGAAGTGGGGGGAGAGAGAGAATCTTCCATTTGCTGATTCACTCTCTACATGTCCAAAATGGCCAGGCTGGGCCAGGCGGAAGCCAGGAGCCGGGAGCTTCTTCTCGGTCTCCCTTATGGGTGCAGGGCCCAAATACTTGGACCATCTTCTGCTGCTTTCCCAGGCACATTAGCAGAGAGCTGGGTTGGAAATAGAGCAGCTGGGACTTCAACTGGCATCCATGTAGGATGCTGGCACTGCAGATGGAGGCTTAACCTTCTATACCACAGTGCCAGCCCCATAGTATTCATTTCTGAAAGCAAGAATGTGGATGTGTAAGGGCATAAAAAAGATATATTTTAGATATATTAATTTTATTATCTTTGGTATTGGAATTATAGGTGACCTTTCTTTATGCTAATCTGTTTTTGTTGCGTATATATTTACTTTTTCATAATGAAAATGTTATTTTTTGTGTAGGCATTTGATATAGTGGTTAAGCTGCTAGGTGGCATTCCCACATGAGGCACAGCTACCCTGGGAGGCAGTAGATTATGGGTCCCTACAAGCAATATGAGAGACCTGAATTGAGTTCAGGGGTCCTGGCTTCGGCCCAGCCCTGGCTGTTGTGGACATTTATAGAATGAAACAGCAGATGAGAAATATACTCCCCCCCCCCAACATACTTCTGTCTGTGTTTCTGCCTCTGCCTGTCAAATAACAAATTAATTAAGATATCACTTCGTTGTATTAAATTTGTGAGGGGCAAATAATTTGATGAAATGTGTATTTTCTTTTTGAAGGCCAAATCGGTACTCCCTTTTTGATCTGGTGCAGTACATCTATGCCGTGGCTCACAGACCCTTCCTCCCATACCCCTTGCCACATTTTGCCTATCGGTAAGTACAGTGCTTCTTTTGTGTACCTGCTGTAAAAGAATGAACTGGACACACTTGGACCTAGCGCCCTCTAGAGTTACAGAACTTTGTCTGTTGGAGCATGGGGCCAGTCTCTGAGTCTCTACCAGGCTGTCCTACTCATGATGTGAGCTGAGGGAAGTTCCAGTCAGGTGTCTGAGAGAGGGGCGTGTAGGAAAGTGCCAAGGAGAGAAGCACTGTGTATTGGGAGGCTAAATCTACAAGTCTTCCAACTCACCAGTGAAAATTGGGAGCCGATTTGTGTAAGAAAGCAGTCGGGAGAGGGCCCCTTTTCGTTAAGCCAGGGTAACTGTCTGTTTGGGGAAAGGAGCCAGTCCTATTCAGGTTTGTCCTGTGGTTGCCTTCTCTTCTCTCCCTGCTTCTTCGTTTACTTCTTGCTATGTGGGTTTAAAATCTTGAACTTAAGCCACAACTAGTGGTCAGGTCCAGAAGATTTTCATACACAGTTTGCCAGAAACTGATTTATAAACCAGTGTGGCAGTTCACTCCTTCATTTGTTTTCTCATTCACCAAATATTTGATATAAGTCTTAGGCAGTATACTGAGTGCTAAGAGGTTACAATAAGCTTTCAAAAGCTTGTGGTCTGATGTGGGTATCAGAAAAATAGGTAATTAGAATGCAGAGTGATGACTGCATTGAGTGTTCTTTCAGGCTGTTTCACTTCATCTCATCTGATACTCATACTGACTAAAAAGTGAGTAGGGAGAGTATGTAGGAGTGAAGGAGGCCACAGCAGGCTGAGGAATACCGCTAGCAGAGGACTGGCCAAGCATGAGGATCTTATCAGGGAGAGAATAATGATTGGGCATTGACGAGAAGGAAGAGAGTTTGAAAGCCCAAGTACCTAGGAGAAGGGAGTGTTTGAAGGAGGCACTGGATGTGGCGTGAAGGGGAGCATTGCTGTGTGACCACAGCAGTGCCTGGCACACTGTAGGCACTCTGCTCATAGTTGTGGAATGAAGTGCTGCAGGCAAGTCCCCTAGAGAATGGACCAACACATATGCACACGTGGCCAGTGCTGTCAGCCAGATGGCAGAGAGGCCCTCGCATGGTCACTCATGAAAGTGAGAGTTAAAGGTGGAGTTGGCATGTGCACATGGCACGCCCAGCGAGGTCTTCGGGCACGCCCAGGAAACCATCTGCTAGTGCATACCAGCCCCATGCCGTGGAGGTCTGTAAGGGCTGTTCTTGTCAAGCTGTGTTAACCCAACAAATTATCTTTTCCTGACACTGGGGCTGGTTGGCTGGAAGCTGAGGTTGTATGGTAGCTGGAGAAATTCTGGTAAATCTTTAGCTTCCCTTTTTTATTTATTTACACCATTCATGGGAATGATGTTTTTCAAGCTTTTAAAAGCTGTGGAACCATGTGTTCAATGAATTTTTACCCAAAGGCCCTCTAGGTAAATCAGATAAAAAGCAGAACTGGTCTAGTGGTGATAATCAGAGCATGTACTCCCAATTCCTGACGCCAGGCCTCTGGGGTTTTGGGGGAGTTCTGAACACAGTGACTTCAGGGACAGGGGTGACAGGTGAGGAAAGCCCTCAGCTTTCATGGGCAGGGACGAGCGGAGTAATCAGGGCAAGGCAGCCCCTCTCGTCCCTCTCCTGACTTGCCTCATGGGTTTTAGGCTTCTCTTTGCTGTTGGATTTTTTTCCCCAGGCCCCCTGCACTAAGGGTTGTATTTTACAGTTTGTGCACTGTCACTTGCCCTGGGCCTTCCCAGCAGCAGATTGGAATGTCTGTAGCTTAGATTGGATTGGATTTCAAAGACTTGATAGAATGTTGGGTCATTTCTCTCTGTTTTGTTGTTTTCAATTTTATTTTGTTTTGGTTTTTAGTTTTTAAGAAGCATTGTCTCTTTGGATGAGAACAAGTTGTGCCAGCAGTTACAGCAGTCACGTGGGTTGGTTTGAAGGGAAATGGACCAAAAAGCAAAGGTAGCACCAGGATGTAGGATATTTAAAAAATACCTCAGTGAATTCCCACCTCTACAGAAGCCTCTCTTCCCTGATTCCTAGAGGCTAGCTTCAGCACTGGGCAGAGAGACACTTACTATGTATGCCATATATATTGCTTTTCCCAGGATGATAGCAAGACTCTTTGAAATCAGTCCATTTGAGCCCTGGACAACGAGGGATAAAGTGGAGCGGGTGAGTCTGCATGTGGTCAGCAGGCACAGCTGCTGGGCAGAGAGCTGCGGGACCGGGAAGCTAGGATTTCTTTTTGCTCACTTGCTTGGGGTGTTTCCATGCTCTTGCCTGTGATGTTCCCTCTAGCTCAGGGTGGCTCCGAAACTCATCTGTCCACTCTCATCCTGGCCCAGGGTGTGGTTCCTCCTGTTATTTTCAGCCCCATGTTTTTCTTTCTCTGCTGGCCCATTGCCAGCAGCACATAACCATGCCTGCTCGCTTAGCTGTTCCCCTTACTCCTCTCTGGTTTTTATTTTTATTTATTTATTTTAAAGATTTATTTTATTTATTTGAAAGGCAGAGCTACTAAGTAGGCGCAGGGAGGTCTTCCATCAGCTGGTTTACTGTCCAAATGGTTGCAACTGCCAAGTCTGAGCCAGACTGAAGCCAGGAGCCAGGAGTTTCTTCCAGGTCTCCCACATGAGTTTAGGGGCCCAAGGACTTGGGCCATCTTCCACTGCTTTCCCAGGAGCATTAGGAGGAGGGAGCTGGATTGGAAGGGGAACAGCCAGGACTTGAACCGGTTCCCAAGAAGGAGGCTGGTAGCATAGACAACAGCTTTTACCTGCTGCACCACAATGCTGTGCTCCAGTCCCCAAAACCCTGATTTTAAAGGCCAGACCCCTCTTCCTCCTGAGTGTGTTAGCCACCCTCCTCGTTGTGGCTCTTTACATTGTAACTCCTCAAAAAAACTGGCTATACCCGCTGTTGACAGCTTTTTACCTCATTCTTTTACCCTGTCCACTCAGGGGTCTGTGCCCCTCTCTCCCCTGAAAATGGTCTTTCCAAGCTCACCTGCGAGCAGCATTTGTCAGAGGGAACCCTTCTGTGTCCTCTGGTACCTGTCTGTCCCTCTGTGTCCTCTTGCTTTTCCTCTTCCCACTGGTCCATGCTCTCCAGTCTCTTCCTGCCTCACTCCCTTCTGTCTTTACTGAGTTTTCTAAGTGACACTTGGCTACTTCGGTCTGTTAAGCTCATGGCTGCAACTTTATCTGCCTCCGAGCTTTAGGCTCTCATATCCAGCTGTGTGGATTCAGTGACTCTTTGAACCACAGCACATCCAAACAGAAAGCTGTCAACTCGTCACAGCAGTAGTCCTGGGTTTTTTTGCTCATGCCCCAAATCTGGCAGTTGCCTTAGTTTGTTGTTTCGCAGTGTGGTTCTACACTGGCTCTGTCCACTAGAACTTTCTACAGTGATGGAAGTGCTCTGAATCTGCCCTGACACAGAGCCACTAGCGATGTGTGACTGTTGAGTGCTCGACATGAGGCTAGTGTGACTGCAGAGATAAAACTTGAATTTTAGTGAATTTGAACTAATTTAAACTTGAATTTCAGCTGCCACCTTTGGTTTGTGGCTTCTGTATTAGCCCAGATCTAGGCCACCAACAAGGATTGTTCAGACAGCCCTCAAAATACATGCCAGGTCTGCCGCCT
The DNA here is from genome assembly GCA_949820135.1 of Sylvilagus floridanus. Taxonomy (NCBI): domain Eukaryota; kingdom Metazoa; phylum Chordata; class Mammalia; order Lagomorpha; family Leporidae; genus Sylvilagus; species Sylvilagus floridanus. Next base: position 30,735,897 of record OX463230.1, read on the forward strand.
CCCTGCTCCTACTCTTTAAATTCAGTTTTAGTTCAGAAACTGTTTATAATGCCAGTGAACATTTTCAACTCAAAGAAAGGTACTATGCGGCATTGTCTCTGTTCTGCCACTTCTAACCTAGGCAGCCACCCTTTCTACTCCTCAGCTCATCTGCCACCTTCCTGGTCACTCTCCAGGGTGGTGAACTCCACAGCTCTGAGTCTCCTTCCTGCTGTCTCCTTAGCCAGCCTTCCATGGTGATCATTGGCCCCGGGTATGCACAAGTCTCTAGGGAGGCTGCAAAGTAAAATACTACAATACTTCCTCTGCCTTTGAAGACCGTGGATGAGTGTTAACAAGAGGCAGCCAATGTTACCTGACAGCTGACAGGTAGAGAAGATGAGAAGAGAGTCCTGGGGAACAGATGTGGACAGGCAGCTGGAACCCTCCCCTCTGACAGGCTCTGTCTGGGCAGCCAACTGTGATGTCCCTTCTGTATTTATGAATGACTGGGCAGAAGAGCTGATTGCTTGTTAGTTTATCTTACACTAGTGTACATTTACAGTTGAGAAAATATTGATACAGTGGGCTGAGTGGGTTTTGGGTTGTGTCTGGAGACTGCAGCATTTGGTAAAAGAATTGCAGACTTTCAGATAGCTAGAATGAGGGATTGATACTGTCCTACTGCAAATTGATTCCTGTTAACTTGCCTCTGCAAGATCTGGGACAATGGAAGTCTTATATTTCATTTCCCTTACCTACAAACAAGATGTGTTTTGTGTCTTTGCTCCATAGTGAGTATTAGTCAACCAGGCTGAAGTCACCTGGAGCAAAAAAAAAAAAGTTAGTGAATTCTCTCTCGGTAGCAAGGGACAAATAATACTCATGCTTTTAATTCAGACATTAAAACTGAGGCAGCAGGTCTGCACTTGGAGAGCACTGGGAAGTGAGCTTGCTGTGCATGGCCTGTCTCCTTCTGGAGCCCTCCTGGCAAGCCAGTCCTGGCAGATGTGGTGACTTGTGCTTCCCTACTGTAGTTGTCTTCTGTTTCTATCTCTGTTGGAATGGCTATCTAGTGTCATTGTCCTGGGCTCAGGGATAGTGCTGGGGACCTGGTCTGATGAGATTTCTTGATCTTTTTTATCCTCACCTTTAATCCCTGAGTCTGTGATAGAGTATGGGTGAGTCCCCGGAATCAGAAACTGCCATGAATTCTGTGAAGACAGTGAGATCTCAGTGGAGTGTTTAAGACTTTGCTGTGGGGGTACTTTGTGTTCTTGATGAATTTTCAGCATTGGTCCTTTGTTTATTCAAAGAATCACATCACAGACAAGACGTTGCCTCACCTGCCTGGCCTAGAAGACCTTGGTATTCAGGCAACACCGCTGGAACTCAAGGCCATCGAGGTACTGCGGCGTCATCGCACTTACCGCTGGCTGTCGTCTGAAATTGAGGATGCAAAGCCAGCCAAGACAGTCAACGCTTAGCGCCCTTGAGCAGCCCTTGGATTTTGAGGTCATTTGGGTCACCTGGCTAGCAACCGACTCACATTCTTTAGGGAATCTGTACATAGTGATTAAGATCCCTCTATTAAAATACCCAAGGTTAAATTCTGTGTCATTTTCTTCCTTGATTTATAATATGAGAAATCTAGTCACATTGAACTTGAACATAATTTTCTTTAAACATATGCAGTTGTTATTCCTGTATCTGCAGGTACCATATCCATGGATTCGACCAACTACAAATTGAAAATATTTGAAAAAGATTTGCTTCTTACTGAACATGCAAAGAGGGTTTTTGTGGGTTTTTTTTTTGTTATTACTTCCTAAACAATACAGTATAACAACTTTATTTAGCATTTACATTGTATTAGGTAGAATAAATATTCTAGAAATGATTGACCACATAAGGGAATATGTGTGTAGGGTATATACAGATGATGCACCATAAGAGACTTACAGATTTTGGTATCTGCATGGGGGCAGAAGAGGGCTCTGAGGAATCACGTTCTGCTTAGTCTGGGTTATCCAGCATCCTGCCACGGCTCCAAATTCAAATGCCATGAGCACTGACTAAGGCAAAGCTTCTTTGGGTTTCCACCAAATAAAATGTGAACCAGGCAGCAGTTTTCCTAAACCCAAGTGCTTTCTTTTCCATTCCTTAACTCCTTCCCCCCAGAATATTCCTATTTTCTGTCTTTTAAGGGAGACATGGTTTTTGCTTTCCTCAAACTGCCCAGGAAATTCTGCCTGGGTGATGTCTTCCTGCCCTGGTCCCTTGTCCACTTGGGCCCACTGCCATCAATGTCTCCGGCACACATGTGTTTCTTACCAGCTCAAATAGTGTGGTCACAAGTCCCACCGTTAAAGAATCTCACCCATTCAGCCTGTAACATAGGGTTAAGCAAAGGTCTAGCTTTGGAGCCAGAGTGTGGATACAAGCTTGTGATCCAGCATGCCCTTGCTGTGTGAACCTCAGGAGTTATTAAATCTTTTCTGTGTCAACGCCATTCCCCTCTTTCAACCGTACATGGGTTGTGATAGGAATTGCTTGAGTTTTATGTATAAATTGCGTGTCATGGGGCATATACAGTGCTTGATAAACGCTAGCTGCTGATGTTACTGTCATGGCTGACCTCTTTGCTCCTTCTTGTGCTGTGTGACGAGGGTGACAGTTCTTAGCGCATTCCAGCCCCGTGGCAGGGAACAGATAGGAGCAGTGGAATTGGTGTGCTTCAGTATCGATTTTTAGGTTTCCTGGATGTAGCAGTTGCTTTTAAGGGGTTCTTGCAATGGAGTTAATAAACTTCCTTAGATATTTTAAACTGCACTTTTAAATAAATTCTGTAAGTTTTGCAACTGCGTGACTAATGTATAAAACCTTGCCAGGCACTTAGAACTTTTTAGTCAAACTAATTAATAGTATAGATATGGATCTCAAAGTCTGCTATGATACTGTTTATAGACCAAAAAATTCTCATACCTTTCAACTTAAAGGCTGAACTAATTGACTACACATTTTAAATTGGAATCATAGGCGCTTGCTTTGGCAGCACATATACTGAACTTGGAATCATAAGCTGAATCAGACAAAAATGCTAAATTCTTGGGGCTGACATTGTGGTACAGCCACAGCCACTGCCTGTGACACTAGTATCCCATATTGGAGTGCCAGTTTGAGTCCTAGATGCTCTGCTTCTGATCTAGCTCCCTGCTAATGTTTCTAGAAAAATAGCAGAAGATGGCCGAAGTACTTGGAAACCTGCTACCCACATGGGAGACCCAGAGTTTCTGGCTCCTAGCTTCAGCCTGGACCAGCTCCAGCCATTACAGCCATTTGGGAAGTGAGGCAGTGATGATTCTGTCTCTGTCTCTGTCTCTGTCTCTCTCTCTGCCTTCCAAATAAGTAAAACAAGTATTTAAAAATAAAATTGTGAATTCTTAAATATTGTAAATGCTTTACCAATATGTACAGATAATTACAAAATTTAACATGAAATAATAGTAGCCTGCATTTTTTAAAGAATTATTTATTTGAAAGGCAGAGAGATCTCCCATCCACTGGTTCACTCCCCAGATGGCCACAATGGCCAGAGCTGAGCCGATCTGAAACCAGGAGCCGGGAGCTTCTCCCAGGTCTCCCACGCAGGTACAGGGGCCCAAACACTTGGGCCATCTTCCGGTGCTTTCTCGGGCCATAGCAGAGAGCTGGATTGGAAGTGAAGCAGCCGGGTCTTGAACCGGCGCCTGGGATGCCGGCAGCTTCACCCACTATGCCGCAGCACTGGCCCCATCCTGTTACTACATTCTCTGTACTTAAGCTTTTCAGAAGCTGAAGACTTACCAACCTTTCCCCCCCTCCCCACCCCCTATTTTTGCTGCTATAGCAAAATGCTTTAGGTTGGAGAATTCATAAAGAATATACAGTGGGGCCAGTGTTATGACATAATATGTTAAGCTGCTGCTTGCAGTGCCAGCATCCCATATGGGCACTGGTTCGAGTCCTGGCTGCTCCACTTCCAACCCAGCTCCCGGCTAATGTGCTTCGGTAAGCAGTGGAAGTATTTGGGCCCCTGGGAGACCTGGCTAAAGCTCCTGGCTCCTGGCTTCAGCCTGGCCCAGCCCTGGCCATTGTGCCCATTTGGGGAGTGGACCAGCAGGTGGAAGGTCTCTCTGTCTCTCCCTCTCTCAATATAACTGTGCCTTTCAAGTAATAAATAAATAGATAATAAAAAAAGAATATGCATTTATTTTTCACATTTCTGGAGGCTACAAACTGTAAGATCCAGTTGGCTTCATCTGTTCTGTTTGCCTTGAAGGTGGCACCTTGCTGTGTGGGAAGGGTGTAGAAAGGCAGAAAGGGACTAGGTGCTTCCTTCAACTCTTACATAAGAACACGAATTCCACTCATGAGGGTGGGGCTCTCACCACCTAATCGCCTCCCAAAGGCCTTAAGGCCCATTGATACTCTTTAAGGCAGAGTGACACGGAGGGAGGGAGGGAGGGAGGGAGAGAGAAGAGAGGTCTGCTGCTGCAATGTCCAGGACTGGGCCAGGTTGAACCCAGGAGCCAGGAGCACTTTGACTATTTTCCACTGCTCTTTGAGGTACATTAGCAGGGAGCTGGTTTGGAAATGGAGCAGCCAAGATTCCAAGTGGCATGCTGACGTGGGATGCCAGAGGCAGCTTCGACACCCTCTGAAGCTCCTCTGAGTCCTGCTGATTTTGGAACTAACTTTCAGGGTGAATTTTGGAGGGACACAGAGATTCAAATCCGCTAAGGAAGCAATTTTACCACCCCCAGGCAGTTGGGGGTCCCTTCTTAGTGCATGGAGACTGCATGTGACCAAGTACTGAGAGCTGGACACGAGGTCTGGGACACTCAGAGGCCGGGTGGTTCTGTTCATGATAAAGAGGGTTGAGCTTGGTCTCTGTATGCAGGGGCTGTTTGCAGGCTCTCCTCTAGAACTCCTCTGGGTTCTAGAAACACCTGGCTTGAGCCCGCAGCATGCAGACCATGCTCGTATCTTTGCATTTCCATCCATCGTTTCTTGACACTTCTCATTGACCCTGTGAATGCAGCAGTTCCACTTACCTTCTGATTCCACACTAAATCGTTTATTTTTGTTCCCTCTGGACCATCTGTAATCTCCCTGAGCTTTGCTAGGCCCTGGGATCATCTCACACACCTGACCCTGTAGGGTGAAGGAGAGTGTGATGAGGCAGACTTCAACAGGAACACATGCAGAGGTCCCTCAGAGGCTGAGCGAGAGTCCCTCCGTGGAAGGGGCAGGGAACGCTCATGGAAGACAGATTCTTAACAGCTGGGGCTTGAGGTTAGCTAGGTGAAGTGTGTGGATATGTATCCGTGCATAAGGAGGAAGCAGTCATTGACTGAGAAGAACAGCAATGAGCAGAGGTCCTGGGGCAGGAATGAGGAGGTGGCTATCAGCTGGAGGCCAGGGTCAGCGTGCTGGGAGAGGGAGGAGTGAGGAATTTCAACTCCACCTTGAGGTGGTGCGTGTGGGTTAGCACCTGAGCTCCACACAGGTTTGGCTTCAAATATGAGCACCACCATTCTTGGCTGTGAGATTTGGACAAATCTCTGGACCTCTTCTTTCTTAGCCTCAGTCTCTGTAAATGGGGATAATGCTAGCAATGGCATTGTGGAACTGTGGTGAGGAATTAACTGATATCTCATTTAATTTTATCAGATGCCATGCCTGAGTCCCTACATTTGTTTCCTGACCTAATGAGATCGTGGTCATTCCTGAGAGGGAGGAAGGATGCGTATTTTTGTCAACAGTGGAAACAGTGGCTTAGAGAAGGCACATTGCCCCCGTTAAAAGGTGACTGAGTTCTTTCTCTGACCTGGAGCTCTCTGGCTACACAACAGCATTCGTGGAGCCTGGCCCTGGAGGAAGGAACAGAACCCAGGCATCATGGGGGATTGGTCTCAAACATGAGGCTAGTGTGGGCTGATGGTGACAGCAACCCCACAGCCTACTCCCCATATTCAAAGTATACTTTCCGTTTTGTCCCCCAGCTTTCTTTTAAAGTCTGTAGTAGAAGGTAAGCTGCAGCTGGGTGGGACTTTTTATCTGTCCTGGTCACTGCTTGGTCCCTGAATCTTCAACAGTGCCAGGCACCTGCTGAATAAAAGAACAAGTAATGGGGTTGAGGGGTGGGGCAGTGTTGGGGGAATCTTTCCCTACACTTGGGCAAAAGCTGTGTCTCAGCCCATATTGTCCTGGACTTGTCCAGGCAATAGCAAGTTCAAGTCTGTAATCAGATCTCAAAGTTGCTAATTAGGATGCCCAGTCTTGTTTTAATAAGTAAAACTCGGCTTAGGACCCTGAAATTTCTCTTTTCCAAGAGGACCATGTGGCTGGCTACTTTGCTGTGGTTTGTTTTTAAAAAAGATTTATTTATTTATTGGAAAGGCAGAATGACAGGGAGAGAAGAAGAGAGAAAAAGAGCTCTAATATCCACTAGTTCACTCCACAAATGGCCTCAATGGCCAGCGGCTGGGCCAGGCTGAAGTCAGAGGAGTCAGGAACTCCATCTGGGTCTCACACGTGGGTGCAGGGGCCCAAGAACTTGGGCCATCTTCTTCTGCTTTCTCAGGCGCATTAGCAGGGTGCTGCATGGGAAGTGGAGCATCAGGGACTCGAACTGTTGCTCTGGTATGGGGTGCCGGCATAGCATTGCAGGCCGTGGCTTAGCCTGCTGTGCCAAGGCAAGCCCGGCCCCCTTTTCTATATTTTCATCTGTCTTCACCCCAGGTCAGCAGTATAGGCTGTGCTCTCTCTGAGACCAGGATGAGGGGAGAAGGGGCCACCTGTGTGGGCCAGGGGTCTTCCCTGGCGAGTATCTGGGCCTGTCTTGGCCACAGATGTGTACAACTGAACTAGGGTGTGGGTGGGACGCAGGTGGTGGCTGGGGAGCTACTTTTGGGAATGTGATAATGGATCGTGTTGGTAACTGAAACTGTAGGCAGAGACGTTAAGGATAAAATGTACCATTAATAAAACATCGCTCATTAACACCTTAGCACAAATTAAAGTAGTTACACTTCACTGATAAGGATGCCAGTGACTGGGTGAATAATTTATGCAGGTGATGTGTGTGGGGAGGAGAGGTGGGGGAAAGTTAGGTAGACACAGTAGTAAGAAATACTCCAAAGGAAGGCGTTGCAAGTGAATTTAGATGATCTGGTCCAGCCTCCACATTTTATGATTCAAGAACGGGTGGAAAACAGGAGAGAAGTGTCAGCTTTGTAGCCTGTGGGTGGGGAAAAACAGGCCAGCCATTTCTAGGGCCAGGCAGTCCCTAAGCAGGACCAGAGGAGATGAAAGTGTAGGGAATGAGGGTGCTTCAACGGAAAACTAGTCTCAAGTCCAGTTCTAGAGTGAAATAATAGTCTTGCTGTCTGATTCTGAGCCTGCTGGGGCTGTGTGACCATGCCGTGGACTGTGGATAACTGAGAGCCACTCTGAGCAAGTTTGTGTGGGGACGGGGTCAGCTGCTCTCCCGGCCCCTGTGTGGCCTCCATGTACACGTGGATTTCAGTGTTGCTGACCTTTGGGTTGTTCTGGGAGTTGGTTGTAACATCTCACCATGTTCCCAGAGGAAGAACTGCACAGAACCTTTAATGTGAGTTATTTTTTAAGGTATCTATTTGAGCACTGGGGTTTTTAGCTTTATTTCAGAATTACCCGTTAACCAAAGGGGATCTGAAGAACATGGTAGCCTATCTGTGTTTGTACCTGGTGACTGTTTTGAGGTAGGAATTGTTGAAAGACAAAATTGGCACAATTTTGTTCATCTTAATTAGCTTTATTTTTTTATTCTTAAACCAGGCGGTACTTCATTCTGTACAAAAGAATCAGTGTTCCAGTGAGCTGAGTGGAGGAGGTCGCTTTTGTAGACAGAGGAAAGCTGCAGAAAGCAGAGACAAAAAGAACGAAGAGAGGCTTGGTCTTTCAAAGTTGCTTTTCTTGCAAGGTGGGGACACAATAGAAAACTGACTGGGGAGCTGGCCCGTGGCCTCTTGGGTAAGGCACCCTCATTCCACACTGCAGCGCCTGGGCTTCATTCTTCGCTCTGGCTCCAGACTCCATCGTCCTGCAGTGCAGACCCTGGGAGGCAGCACTGACAGCTCAAGTAGTTGAACCCCTGTTACCCACGTGGAAGACCTGGTGTGAGTTCCTAGCTCTTGGTTTTGGGCCCCACCCATCCTCAGCTGTTGTGGGCATTTGAGGAGTGACCCAGGGAATCAGAGCTCTGTGTCTGCCTCCATCCCTCTGCCTCTCAAAAAGAAAAGAAAAGAAGACAAAAAAGTAACTGGTTGGGTAACACTGAGTTACCTTACTTCTTTCCTGCCAGGATGGAGACATGGGGAATGCCCTCATTCTCTGGAATGAAACCGACCTGTTTGGAAAATGGGGCTGTTATCCCTCTAATTGGGTTTCTTGGAAGTTCAGATAGCAGCTTCGCGTCAGCATGCTGATGTGGAACTAAGAATGAGTCGCTGCATTTTCCCTGGTCTGTTGGGATCCCGTGCAGGAGCTTAGTCCAAAACAAGGGACTCCTCCAAGTTTTACTTAAAGGATGTTGCCCAGTGTTGCCAGATTGCCGATATTCTAGGAAAGCTGAAAATCTAATTTTTGTGAATATGCAAAACCTCTTTATTTTTAAATATTGATAACTAATTGGAAAGGGGTAAATCTATATACTGTGTGCTCAGGGCACTTCCCTGGTGGCTGGACCTGTCCCCTTGGCCACGGTGGGCGCCAGGAAAGCAGGGGAAACCGGGATCCAAAGAGTGTCTGTGCCTGACTGGACGCTGACCAAGTGCTCCTGATGTGTGTCTTGGGCCTCATTGCACCCCTCCACCCCACTCCACCCCCACCATCCCCCCCCCCCTTTGAAGGTGTTGTCCTCAGGCCATTTCACAGGGTGGGGTGGATTGGGGATTAACTTGCTTCACAGTTTTGCCTGGGGACAAGCTCAGCTCTGAGCCGTGTGAGCTCGTGAGAATTCAAGAATCCTAGCATATTAAACATGCACAGCTGAACCCCTCCCCCCCACATAGAATTCAAAATGTTCATGACAAGTGGAATGAAAAGGGAAGTTTATTTTGGTGCCCGAGTTTTGAAATCTAAGCATAGTTTTTTCATAGTATGCATTTTCCATTAACTTTCTGAATGCTCCCTTGTAGATATAAAAAGTAGGCAGTCCTTTAACAGAACAGGGATGGGTGGACTTACAAAGACTCTTTCATAGCCCCAGTACCCTCCAAATGATTTGACAGTTGATTATTGAAGAAATGTTCACAGATCATTCGAGCCTTAGGTTCTTTCTCAAGGACTATCCAAATCTGATGGTTGTAAATCAAAATGGAAACAAAAGCATGAGAAAGTTAGTACATAAACTGGCAAGATTCGTGGGTGGATAAAAGACAAATCCTTGTGCTTTTCATTTCTTTAATATATTTCATGGCCAGAGCATGTAAGTCATTCCTTTAAAAAATTACTGACCTCGGGCCAGCCCTTTGGGACAGCAGGTTAAACCACAACCTACAGCGCCAGCATCCTATATGGGTACTGGTTCGAATCCTGGCTGCTCCACTTCTGATCCAACTCCCTGCTAATGTACCTGGGAAAGCAGCAGAAGATGGCCCAAATCCTGGGCCCCTGCACCCACATGGAGACCTAGAAGAAGATACTGGCTCCTGGCTTCAGAGTGGCCCAGCTCTGGCCGTTGTGGCCTTTTGGGGAGTGAACTAGTGGATGGAAGATCTCTCTGTCTCTCCTTTCTGTGTAACTCTGCCTTTCAAATAAATAAATAAATCTTTAAAAAAATGTTACTGATCTCCTTCCAAATATGCCTAACACTGCCGTGCACTATATGTACTAATATTCTTTCTCTCTCTCTCTCTTCACACACTCACACACTAGTATAGTTGGGGTATCAAATATGTACAAGTCTATGGAGGCCCTTACTCATTTCACTCACCCATATAAATGTGACTGGCTGAGTCAGGCAGTCAGCGACTGTGTGTGGGAGATAAATATTATTTCATCTTAGATAAGGAGAAGCAAGATAGATTTACAGGAGTTGTACAGCTGATGTGCGGCAAAACATCTTCTAATCCCAGAGCTCTAAACCTGTATGACACTGGATCTGTGGGCTTCATGATCTGATGCTCTGAAACAAAAACAAAAAGCAGGATCCAGGACACGGTAAAGAGGAAACACCTTTCCATGACTTGGGCTCCGTTGCCTGCATTGACTCTTGCAGAATTTTCTCTTTGAGTGCCCGTGACGTTTTAGTGTGTTGTGTGCTGGGGATTTGGAGATGATGCAGAGATTGGCACTACTCGAAAGAACAACCTAAGTGATCTTTCTACCTCCTATTACTACTCATTCTAAATCTCATCGACAGAGTTCTCTCCTGAAAATAAAGACTTGAATTTTTATTATTCATCCACAAACGCTGAACAGTTCCCCCCTTAACAGGAAAAAGGCCTGAGCAGGAGTCCCACCTCCCGGGCTGTGCATTCGCAGGAAGCAGCAATCAGAAACAGAGCCAATGGGGCTGGCCTTGTGGGTGCAACAGGTTTATCCATCATTTGGGACACTGGCATCCCATGTCAGAGTGCCAGTTTGGGTCCCAACCGCTTGGCTTTCAATCCAGCTTTCTGCTAATGCAGCTGGGGAGGCAGTGGAAGATGAGCCAAGTACTTATGTCCCTGAAGTGGGCGACGGGGATGCAGCTGCAGGCTCCTGGCTTTGGCCTGTCCCAGCATTGCCTGTTGTGGCCATTTGGGGGGTGAACCATTTAGTGGAAGATGTCTCTGTGTCTCTCCTCTCTCTGTCAATCTGTCTTTCAAATAAACTCTAAAATGTCAAAAAAAAGAAGAGCCCAAACTTTAACCTAGGCACTCCGACGTGGGATGTGGGTCTTCACAGCTTGCCACATGCCCACCCTTCGTGTATGTATGACTTCTTTTATTCACATTTATTGGGGCACTACTGTGTCCAACTCTATGCACATCAGAGGTAAGGAGATACTTTCTTGGTCTTCAAGGAGTGAAAGTCCAGTGGAGAAGTCAGGTACAGCGGAGAGGAACAGCCAGCTAGTGCTGTTTCAGGGATAGAAGCAAAGCCACATGGGAACACGGGAAACACTGCAGTGGCTGGGCAGGGAGTCAGGTCAGCATCACAAGGATGTGTGCATGAGAGCTTGCAGGAGAGGAGTTTGACACAACATTAAGTGAGAGCACAGAGGAAGGATGCTTTAAGTGGGAAAAAACCTGGCTGGACAGGTGGCAGAGTTCTGTCATGCAGGCTTGTACAGTGTCCAGCTGGAAGTGGGCGCCCCCAAAGCGCTTGAAGCAAAACTGGGATATAAGACTTGTGTCTCAGAAGCATTGCTCTGATTGCACCATGGAATGGGGCAGAATTGGAGGCAGGGGGAGCACTGGGTCTGGGGAAGCCATTCAAACAAGACCTGCTGATGGCTTGGGAGAGTGGATGGCGAGAAGAGGATCAGTCTGAAAGACACTGAGGAAGTGGAATTGACGTGACTGGTGGTAAACTGGATGTGGAAGAGGAAGGTGAAGAATGAAGGATGCTTCCCAAGGCATGCAACTTTGGAAGCAGATCCAGTTTACAAAGGCAAGATGAACTTTGGAGATGTCTGTGGAACATATAAGTGGAAATAATCAAATGTAGAAAGATACTTAATAAGCGCATGAAAAAGTTTAACTTAATTAGTAACCAAAGAAATGCAATTTTAAGTGACAATGAGATATTTCCCGTTTATCATATGTAAAAATAATAGAAATAATAATAAAATAACCTGAACATCAGAAAATTATTGGTTGCAATTTTGTGGAAATGCACCTGTTTTTAGAAATTTTTATTTATTTTATGTATATGAAAGACAGAGAGCTCCCGTCTGCTGATTCACTCCCCAAATGCCTCCCACAGTGGGGACTGAGCTAGGCTGAAGCCAGGAGCCAGGAACCCAATCCAGATCTCCCTTGTAGGTGGCAGGGACCCAAATACTTGAGCCATCACCTGCTGCCTCCCAGGGTACACTTTGACAGAAAACTGGAGTGGAGAGAAGAATTGGGACTTGAACATACATGGGATGTGGGTGTTATAAGAGGCAGCTTAACTGCTTTGCCAAGTACCTGCCCCTGGTTGCAAATTTTTTTTTTCTTTTTTGTAAGCAACTCATCACTTCTGTAGGTTGAAATCTTCCTGTTGTAGTAGCTCATACCTAGGAAACGGACATGAACAAGGTACTCAGGTGGGAGCAGGAAGGAGTGAGGAAGACCGAAGCGTCCCTGCTCTGCTAGGTCAGCGTTCATTTCCTGTCATCTCCATCATCCCCAGATGCATCTGGATGCCAGCCTAGTCTTTCAGGGGATAGTGGGAAAACTACTGGCATAAAGCACTTGGGAGAAAGCTGTCTAGAAAGGTAGAACTCACGGGGCCGGCGCTGTGGCGCAGCAAGTTAAAGCCCTGGCCTGCAGTGCTGGCATCCCATATGGGTGCTGGTTTGAGTCCCGGCTGCTCCACTTCCGATCCAGCTCTCTGCCATGGCCTGGGAAAGCAGTAGAAGATGGCCCAAGTCCTTGGGCCCCTGCAACCATGTGGGAGACCTGGAAGAAGCTCCTGGCTCCTGGCTTCGGATTGGCACAGCTCTGGCTGTTGCGACCATCTGGCAAGTGAACCAGTAGATGGAAGACCTTTCTCTTTCTGTCTCTATCTCTCTCTGTAACTCTTTCAAATAAATAAAAATAAATCTTTAAAAAAAAAAAAAAAAAAAGGTAGAACTCACCCTAGTAACTGGTAGGAGAGGGCCCTCCTGACGTAGTGCCCAGGAGAGGGAAGGAGGGGCCGAAGGCTTCATCTCCGGTGTTGGGGTGGAAGTGGGCACACAGGGAGTGGTGAAAGTTCTTTCCCAGACCCCCCTCAGCCCTGATGCACAGAGCCTTTAGGAGGGCTGCTCTTCCGGTTTGAAAGTCATTGCCATTACTTGTCTGATACATCGGCCACATTCCCATCAAGCTAGGCTAGCAGCCGTCTGTGTATTCACCCGCACCTAAAAAGAATACTGTGGCTCATGCTGCTTTCCTGAAAAGGGGTGAGAAGATGTATGTGTGATAGCCTCCGAGGGACAGATGGGAGTCTAATCCCAGAGAGCTAGAAATACGACAAAATCTAAATCAGTTGTTGGGTACTTTTCTCTCCTCGCCTGCCGCATAATCCCACTGTGACGTGTAAAATGGCTAAAAGAAAGCACAGCAGTAGTGAGAGTGGCCCCAGACGCACCCCCCGTGCTGACCCCCTCCACGCCCGAGTGGAAATAGCACTCTTCAGTCACTTGACGCCACAGAGACATACGGCCACGTATGCTGCGTGTGTGTGTGTGCAGCTCCTCTGCCGTCTGGAGGAGCTTCTCTCACTGGATGACGTCATGCACCAGCCCACTGCGGATACACTGGAGTCCTGCCTGGGCCATGGTTAGTCCAAAGTCTGCAGCTAAGAGTTGAGTGCCAAGGAAGCCGGCAAAGAAGACAAACACCAGGAAATCATTTTAAGCATTGAGTTAGCACACAGAGCCTCTGACTCTCAGATTTCTTCAATGATGTCAGGAAAAGGAATTTTCCTGGAGTCTGTAATTGCCTTTACATATATTTATATATTTAATTCTGAAAACGCAATGCTGGATTGTATCACTAGAATCTTCCATTTTGTTATATAAATATTCATGTAAAAGTCTTACATGGATATACATTATTTCTCTTGGGTCAATAGCTAGGAGTGCACTAGCCGGATCACAGTATAGGTCTAAGCTTAGCTTTGTGCGTGTTCTGTGAATGCTAACTGGCCAGGCTGATGGTGGTGTTGGTATCATCCGTGTCATCACTGTGGAAGGCAGACCTCTAGATGAGCCCTATGGTGTTTGCCTCCTGATGCTATTCTTATGATGACCTACCCTGGAAAAAGAAGATGTTGCAAGTTCAGTTAAGGTGATCAATTGGTTGGCCTAAACACAAGGACACCGTCTGAGGGGACCTGCTCCACACATTTGAGCTATTGGTAGCCGTCTGAGATTCCAAGCGTGAGGAGGATGTGGGGTGTGATAAGAATTACAATCTACTTCTCCTCAGAAACCATGAAAATGGAGTAAAATATTTACTGTTGAAAAATACCTCCAGCTACTTAGAATTCTGAACTTTGTCAAATTATTCTTAAAAAGTGAAAGAGAAGGGTCGGTGCTGTGGTGCAGCGGGTTGATGCCCTGGCCTGAAGCACTGGCATCCCATATGGGTGCCGGTTCTAGTCCCGGCTGCTCCTCTTTCAGTCCAGCTCTCTGCTGTGGCCTGGGAAAGCAGTGGAAGATGGTCCAAGTCCTTGGGCCCCTGCACCCACGCAGGAGACCCAGAAGAAGCTCCTGGCTCCTGGCTTCGGATCAGCGCAGCTCCTGCCGTTGCAGCCAATTGGGGAGTGAATCATCGGATGGAAGACCTCTCTCTCTCTCTCTCTTTCTCTCTCTCTCTTTCTCTCTCTCTCTCTCTGCCTCTCCCCTCTCTGTGTAACTCTGACTTTCAAATAACTAAATAAATCTTTAAAACAAAGTGAAAGAGAAATGAAATCTTTCTCAAGCAAATATTCAGGGATTAGGGTGCCAGCAGACAGACTTGCCTTGTAAGATATTTTTGAAGTTCTTCAGAGAGAAGGAAAATGATGCAAATTGAAACGTAAATCCTCACAAAGAAAGAAAGAACATTGGACAAGGAATACATGAAGGAAGTAAAACATTTTTAATTGATCTAACTGATACCCGTTTGTTTAAAACAAAAGAGCAATCTTTTATATTACATGTCATAAGATCATATGTTATAACATGTATTGTGTAAAAGGAAAACAAATGAAAGCAAGGATACAGGGGACAGGAGGGAGGAAACGGAATATTTTGTTATTAGGTATTTGCACTATCTGAATCGGTATAGTGTTTTTTTTTTTTTTTTTTTAAGATTTATGTATTTATGGCCGGCGCCGTGGCTCAACAGGCTAATCCTCCGCCTTGCGGCGCCAGCACGCCGGGTTCTAGTCCCAGTCGGGGCACCGGATTCTGTCCCGGTTGCCCCTCTTCCAGGCCAGCCCTCTGCTGTGGCTCGGGAGTGCAGTGGAGGATGGCCCAAGTGCTTGGGCCCTGCACCCCATGGGAGACCAGGATAAGCACCTAGCTCCTGGCTCCTGCCATCGGATGAGCGCGGTGTGCCGGACACAGCGCGCCGTCCGCGGCAGCCATTGGAGGGTGAACCAACGGCAAAGGGAGACCTTTCTCTCTGTCTCTCTCTCTCACTGTCCACTCTGCCTGTCAAAAAAAAAAAAAAGATTATACAAAGATTTATGTATTTATTTGAAAGGCAGAGTTACAGAGAGAGAGAGAGAGAGAGAGAGAGAGAGATTGATCTTCCATCTACTAGTTTACTCTCCAGATGGCTGCAACAGCTGGGGCTGGGCCAGGAACTCCATCTGGATCTCCCCTGTGGATGCAGGGCCCAAGGACTTGGGCCATCTTCTGCACTTTCCCAGGCGCATTAGCAGGGAGCTGGATAGGAAGTGGAGCAGCCAGGATTTGAACCGGCCACAACATGGGATGGGGGCACTATGAGGCGGAGGTACCAGTGCCAGCCGCCATTGTATAGTGTGATCTGAAAGTGAACCTGGATTGCAAATTCTACAGCACCCACTAACAAAAAGTAAAAAGGAACTGTAAAGGAGAAGTTTAAAAAAGGGGGAAAATGGAATCGCGTAAATGCTCAACTGAAACCACAAAAGGCAAAAAGAGTGGAAGATAAAATGGTAACAAAGGACAAGACCAACAAAGAAATTGGGACAACTAAGGGGTTATTAATCAAATTATATAATTACTTTCAAACATCAGTGATCTAATGTATTTATGAAGAGACATAGACCATCAGAGTGGATCAAAAAGCAGCACTCAGCTGCATGCTGTTTACAAGAAGTCCCCTTCAAAAAAAAAGATACTCATAGATGGAAGGTACAGGAGTAGAAGAAGATATACCATGTGTGGCTATGTTAAATTTAGAGCAAACTTCAGAGCAAGGAAAATTCTCAGGGATCATGACAGACACTGCCTAATGATAAAGTGATCAATGCTCTGGGAAGACATGACTGTTTAATATGTATGCACTGAAAAACAGCATCAAAATAAGTGAGACAGACTTAGATCGCTGAAAGGAGAAATCGATGAATCCCCTGTTATAGCTGGAGACTGGAGCAGTGTTCTATCGGTAATGGACAAATCTAGCAGGCAGACAGGACGAAGTCGAACCCTGTGCTTTATACAGTGCATGAAACATCACTGTACTTGACAGTCACCCCATAGTTGTGTGGAGTGCTGGTATGTGTCATTTTGATCTGACTGTGGTTGGTACCTGCTATCCAAGCCCTGGTATTTTAATTACAGCTTTTGAGTCATCCTGTGGTCAGCTCCTATTGACTGCTTTTCCTACATTTTCTTGCCTCTTCACATATCAAGCTATTTATGATTATATCCTGAATTGTTTGAAAGCATCTGGTTTGTTGTCTTTCCTTAAAGAGGCTGAGTTTTGTTCCAGCTCATGATGCTCCTGATAGTTGCTTTTAGGCTTTGTTAGAGTTGCTTTAAGGTGACCTTGACCCTGGGATGCAGTCCTTACTCCCAAGCAGAGCTCCTCCTGGTATCGTGTCAGTATACCCTGGATGTTCACTCAGATCTTTCCCTTTTTTTTTGTTTTTTAAGATTTATTTCTTTATTTGAAAGAGTTACACAGAGAAGGAGAGGCAGAGAGAGAGAAATCTTCCATCTGATGGTTCGCTTCCCAATTGGCGGCAATGGCTGGAGCTGTGCTGATCTGAAGCCATCTTCTACTGCTTTCCCAGCCCTTAACAGACAGCTGGATCGGAAGTGGAGCAGCCAGGACTTGAACCGGCACCCAAATGGGATGCCAGCACTGCAGGCAGCGGCTTTACCCACTACATCACAGTGCTGGCCCCAGGTCTTTCCCTTCTGATTAATCCAGAACCCCTGTTTCTCCCAAGGCTGCGGGACCTCTGGTTCTCCATTAGATCTCAACCCTGTAGCACTTGCTGCAGGCTAGACCCCCTGTCGTTTCTCCCTGGGCTGATTCAGCCTTGTGCTAGGACCCAGAAGGATCCCCAGACAGACGTCTGGGCTCCTTCTTTCCGTGCAGCTCCTTTAACTTTGGTGCCATCCACTGCAAACTCTGGGTGCTTCAGCAGCTCCCAAAGTGTGCTCGTGACCCTCAGCTTGGAGGGATTGCCACACTCTGCTTGGGGTTCACCGCCCATTCGTGACTTTGGAATCAAGAAGTGGGTAAATATAGAGCTTCCTCTGTGTTTCCCTTCTCTCAGGGATGGATCACAATCTTTGGCTTCCTATTTCCTGAAAACAGTTGTCTCCTGCATATTTTTTTTTTTTTTCAGTTTAAAGGTGTTTTTGGCAAGAGAGCAAATCTAGTCTCAGTTGCTCCATCGTGCCTAGAAGTCAAAGTGGACATCAGACAGTTAACAAATGATTTTTGTGCTTCTTCCTCAGTTACCAGCTGATTCTTCAATTTAATATAATACAAAGATATCCATCTCTCAGACCTATCAAACCAGGCCTTACTTGCCTGGAATTCCAAAGTATCTTTTTCTAAGTGCATCTTCTAGTTTCTGGACAGCCTGAGAATTTCACCTTGAATTATTTAAAGTCTCGCTGGAATGCCTAAATGAAATGGAAGCTGAGCCGTTGGCTGGCAGGTGGCAGCTGCTGGGTGAGGTGGTGCTTCAGATCTTCATGCATCAGGTAACATACGAAGAACTGTGTTTGAAGGCTTGTGATGGTGAAGTATGTGGACTGGCATGGGCCATATGAAAATTCTATCTCCTCTAGAGGGTAGGGGCCAGATCTTCCTTAGTAGGTCACTGATGAAACGCGACCCATGAGCGGTGAACAACAAAAGTAACAAATAAACAAAACCCCCATATTTTAGTTTTAGTTCTGGTTTTCTCTCTCTCTCTCTCTCTTTGTTACTTTGTTCTACAATCCACCTATGTCTACTTTCTAGCCTAATAGTTTTCCTTGGTCCAATGCTCTTCTTTTATATGTACTCAGGGCAGATGAATTAATTGCAAAGAATTCTGTTTGTGCTCTGTTTCTCAATATTTGCCAACTACGTTGACTACCCCATTGGTGTTTCCTAATTTGTACTCTGTGTGCAAACCCGCTAGGTGTCAGGATGGTCTCCAGTCTGCAGTGTGAGATTTTCCTCCTCTGTTGCCATGGTGGAAGAGATTTGTTGAAGGTTCTTGATTATTGTAGGGAAAAATCATGTTTTGATTGAGTTATAACCGAAAGCTTTATTTTTCAGTAATCTTAGGATTCCTTTCTGGGTCTTCCCATCTCACTTTCCACCTCCTGGCTAAGCAAGTGGGGTCAAGACACTTGCATTTGTGTCAAATGTGGAGTTCAGCTCAATGATAAGTATGTAGACAGCCAATCCAGATGGGCAGGAAGGACATGGATACATTTGTAAAACAACAAAAAGGAACCTGTCTGTACTCACCCCCCCAAAGCTATAGTATAAAGATGTGATTAAAAGACTGCAAAGGAAAGAAGACCATATGAGGGTGGTTCAGCTGCCAAGGGAAACACCTGCACCCTGTATTGGAGTGCCTGAGTTCAAGGTCTGTCTCCGCTCCTGACCCCAGCTTCCTGCTAATGTGCACTCTAGGAGGCAGCAGCGATGGCTCAAGTAGTTGATTGCCTGCTGCTCATGTGGGAGACCAGGACTGAGTTCCCAGGTCTTGGCTTTGGCCTGGTCCAGCCCCTGCCATTGCAGGCATTCAGACAGTGAACCAATGAATGGGAGATCTCTCTCTCTCTCTCTCTCTGCCTTTCAAAAAGATGAATTTTAAAAGATTTGAAAAAGAATGCAGCATTGTTCAAGGGAGCATTATCTAGTGGTCTTGTCCTCAGTTTCCTTATCTGTCCCCTTCCCTGAGGAGTCTCATCTCCTTCTTGTGGAGAAGGACAGGTGCAAGAGAAGTCTGCAGAGAAAGAAATCCTTGCTGGTCTCCCCTGTTGAGTGAACTTCTATCCTACTCTAGACAGCTTTGAAGTGACACCAATTATGATGCAATGTGTTTCAAGTTATTTTAATTTTGACTAGGCAGCTATATGACCTGGTACAAAATTTTAAAGTATGTGAAATGTCATGCAGTGGGAAATCAGTTAGTCTTCCTCTCAACTCCTCAGTTCTCCAATCCCCACCACCTCCAGTGTTGACCATGATTTTAATAAAGTATTGTTTCAAGGAATGATCTACTGCAGAAGTTTGTATAGGGTTGGGGTCATGCTTTGGTAGAAAACCTATTTTGTGATTATTAAAGATTCACAAAAATTTGCAAAAATAGTACAGAGCAGTTCTGTGTCCTCCTTATCCAGTTCCCCCAGATTATATCTATGTCTTTTTCTGAATATCTGTATCTATGTGGGTTATAACTACAGTGTAAAAGCAAAACCAGAAAAGTGATGTTGGTATTGTGGGTATGTGGTTCTGTGTCATTTTATCTCGTGTGGATTCATTCATGCACCGCTGCAGTCAAGACACAGAAGAACTCTTCCATCACCACTATATTCATACATACATAACTGCCGCAGTCTACCGGTGGTGTCGTCTTACCCATTCAAGTGAGATGTACAATGCTTACCTTAAGTCCTTTTAACCTCTCCCACATCTAATATAACTGTCTCAGATATCTCTGCTACATTCTTTGAGAACCAATCAGATGCTTTTTGCTTCAACTGTCAACACAATTGAGAAAACGCAAGAGGAGATAGGAAGTTTATGTATTTATGCATATTTGTACTCTTCCTAGGTTTACTGGCAACAGAGTCTCTTAGTTTTCTTGTCTGGCCGTGTCTTGATTTTCCCTACCTTCATGAAGAATAGTTTTGATGGATATGACATTCTACGGTGACTATTTCTTTTCTTTCAGCATTTGGAAAATGCTGGGATACTTTCTTCTGGTCTTTGTAATTCAAAGGACATCTCTATCCTTTCAATTGTTTTCCCCAATGGGTGTTGTTTCTCTCTGCTTTTAAAGGATTTTTTCTTTGTAGTTTTCAAGTTTGATTGTTATGCTCTGGGAATGTATATCTTTGAGTTTCTTCTATTCGGGGTCACTCAGGTGCTTGAATCTGTAGGTTTATGTGTTTTGTCAACTTTGGGAACATGTAGCCTGTATTTCTTAATTTTTCTTAGCCTTCCACCCCTACTTTGCCCTTCTTTTTAAGGCTCCAAAGACATGAATATTAGATAGTGTGTTATAATCTCTTAGATCCCTGAGGCTCTGTTGTTAGTCTTTTTTTTTAAACATTTATTTATTTATTTATTTATTTATTTATTTGAAAGTCAGAGTTACCAGAGTTACACACAGAGAGAGAAGGAGAAGCAGAAACAGAGAGGTCTGTCATCTGCTGGCTCACTCCCCAAATGGCCGCAACGGCCAGAGCTGGACTGATCCAAAGCCAGAAGCCAGGAGCTTCTTCCAGGTCTCCCACAGGGGCGCAGGGGCCCAAGGACTTGGGCTATCCTCTACTGCTTTTCCAGGCCATAGCAGAGAGCTGGATCGGAAGAGGAGCAGCCGGGACTCAAACCAGCGCCTATATGGGACGCCGGCGCTGCAGGTGGTGGCTTTACCCGCTACGCCACCGCAGCACCAGCCCCTGTCATTTTTCTTTCCGTCTGTTTTCCCTCTGTGGTTCAGATGGAGTGACTTCTAGTATTCCATCTGCTATTTCACTGCTCCTTTTCTCCATTCCCTTCTTTCTGCTGTAGATGCCTGTATTCATCAGCTGTTTGTTACTTTAACTAAAATACATGAAAGGAGCTACTTCGAAAGGAAGAAGCAGCAACCCAGAATGCAGTCTCCACCCTTGTTCCACCAACCATTAGCATTAACCGATTAACCATCAACATAAGGCATTGGGGTTTCGATGTCTGCATGAGCTGGGAAATCAGACTCCATTCAAATCATAAAAAGGCTCATCCAGTCATGTAAAAATTTCATTTATTGCATTTTTCAGTTCTGCTTGGTTTTTCTTCAGATCTTCTGTTTCTTTCCCGAGATTCTTTGCTGAGGCTTTTTCTCTCCTGGTTGATGTACTGTATCTTTCATGTGCTTGAAGCGTGTCCATAATTACTCACTGAAGCAATTTTGCTGTTGCTGCTTTAAAATCCTTGTCAGACAGTTCCAACATCTGTATCCTCTTGGTGTTGGTGTTTGTTGATTGATTTTTCTCATTCAAGCTGAGATTTTCCTGGCTCTTGGCCTACTAAGTGCTTTTTTTTTTTTTTTTTTTTTTTACAGGCAGAGTGGACAGTGAGAGAGAGAGACAGAGAGAAAGGTCTTCCTTTTGCTGTTGGTTCACCCTCCAATGGCCGCCGCGGCTGGCGCGCTGTGGCCGACGCACCGCGCTTGTCCGATGGCAGGAGCCAGGTGCTTTTCCTGGTCTCCCCATGGGGTGCAGGCCCAAGCACTTGGGCCATCCTCCACTGCACTCCGGGCCACAGCAGAGGGCTGGCCTGGAAGAGGGGCAACCGGGACAGAATCCGGCGCCCCGACCGGGACTAGAACCCGGTGTGCCGGCGCCGCAAGGCGGAGGATTAGCCTGTTGAGCCACGGCGCCGGCCACTAAGTGCTTTTTTTATCGCATGCTGAGCCTTCCGAATGTTGCATTAAAAAAAAATCTTCTGTTTTAAACACAGACATTTCTGACTCTTGTGGGGAAACAGAGGAGCCACCTCATTACTGCCAGGTGGGAATGAAGTCAGTTTCCCCAGTTGGCCTCTTTTGATACCTGGGTCTTCCTTGTAGGGAAGGCTGCCTCGTTGTTGATAGGTGAGCAAGGAAGTTCAGGTCCCCCAAGAGGCCTCTGCTGATGCCTCACCTGCTGAGAGCACAGGGATCACTTCATTAGTGGCCATTACTGACATTGTGGGGGCACAGGGAGGAAAGTTCTGGCCTCCTACTAGAACTTCCCAGATATCACCCTGGAGGGGGTAGGAGGAGGGGCGTGGTGCTAGCAGAGGCAGAGAGAGAGACAGAGAGAGAGAGGTTTTCCATCTGCTGGTTCACTCTCCAAATGGCCACAAAGGCTAGAGCTGTGCCAATCTGAAGCCAGGAGCCAGGAGCTTCTTCCAGGTCTACTGTGAAGGTGCAGGGGCCCAAGGACTTGGCTGTCCTCTGCTGCTTTCCCAGGCACATTAGCAGGGAGCTGGATCGGAAGTGGGGCAGCCAAGATTCAAACAGGTGCCCATATGGGATGCCGATGCTGCAGGCCAGAGCTTTCACCTGCTGTGCCACAGCGCAGGCCCCAAACCCTGGGCTGTCTTTAGCAAGAGTCTCGTCAGCAGAGATAGGGGGTAAACACAGGCGTGTATGCTGCCCATATGGCCTTTGTAGGAGGGTTGGGTGTGACGCAGCAAAGTTTTCAGTGGTGTTTGCTGGAGTGGGCAGTTACTGTCTAAACCTTTCCTGTCTTGCCAGCCTACCTATTTCCTAGTCCTTTGATTATCGTTAAAGAAAAAAAAAATCCAGTGATGCTTGTGAAAGCACATCCAGGGAGACTTCATTCCAGCCCAGAGTGGTAATAATAGGGTCCATTGCAACAAGGTCTTGCAGTGGAGGCAAGAAATTGGGCCCAGCTCTGACTATAGCACAGGCAAGAGGGAACTGAGCGCCCAGGAGCAGAGCAGGGGTCAGAGGGTAGAGAAACGATGAAGAGGAAACCTCAGCGGTGGGGGCAGGATGGGGGGAGGGTTGCTGGTGAAGTCCACCTAACAGGATTCTGGCTGGAGGCAGGCCAGGGTGGAGGAGGCTGAGAAGCCGGAGCAGACACTGAGGTTGATCAGAGGTCACCATCTAGCACGAGGTTCCTGGCTACTGTGACTTGGCAGCGTTTTTATGCTGACACTGGATTTTACAAGGAAGTGCACAGATAAACCTAGAAGAGGATTCAGAACCTGACTCAAGTTTGGCCAAGCAGAGAATCTTCGTCCCCAGAGACAGCGAGTTTTCCTGGGGCACTGATTGTCTGTACCTACTGGCCTTTGCAGGTTCTGATTTCTCCAGGATCCAGATGAGGCAGAAGGAAAACCTGGGAAACTCACGCCTGTGTTCTCCGGGTCTCAGGATCTCTGTCCTGTCTGCCTCTCAGGGCCTTCTTGTGCTTGTTTTATATAATGTCCAGAGCTTCTACTTGACCTTATGGAGAGGAATAGAGATCCATGTGTCTATTCCATCTTGTCCAGAAACGGAGGGGTCATGCATTTTTTATTTCTTTGTCCTGGGATCCTCGGAAAGACTTTCTCTTAAGGAAAAACGAAACAGCTGATTGCTTTTCATTCTGTCCCTTTTCCTAAAGCTGCAATGCATTTCCTTGTCTTAATCCGCAGGTGTGCCTCTG
Organism: Sylvilagus floridanus; assembly: GCA_949820135.1. Taxonomy (NCBI): domain Eukaryota; kingdom Metazoa; phylum Chordata; class Mammalia; order Lagomorpha; family Leporidae; genus Sylvilagus; species Sylvilagus floridanus. Next base: position 30,759,451 of record OX463230.1, read on the forward strand.
CCCTTACTTGTGTGTGCTCTATCTGGGGACCCCATAGGTAGTCTGAGGGGCTGGGACCAAGTGGGAGCTATGACTGTGGGGAGACCCAATGCTAGACTGAAAACTTTAAACTTTTGTCTTTGGGGAACAATTTTAAATGTTTCATCTTTGATGATAATTAGAGGATTTGTTCCAAACACATAGTTAAGCATGAGGTGTGGAGGCAAGCGAGTTACTGTAAACTGAGGCGAGTATGGAGTTGGGCAAAGGACGAGAGACCAAGGAAGCAGGGTCATCCCCGGGGGTTCACCCTGGGGCTTCTTCCAGCTCACCTTCACCTCCTGTCAGTCAGTGAGACCCAAAGAGCTAGCGAGGAAGTCTTTCAGTTCTTTGAACAAATCTGTGTTGTGCACTTAGTATGTTCAAGACCCTGTGGAATTTCAAAATCCGTGGAAGATCCTTGCTCTCGGAGAGCATGCAGTACTGACGGGTCATTCTTGAAAACCAAAACCCAGCCAGCCAGCCAGATGGACAGGCAGACAAGTGCTTCTCCCTCGGGAAGCCTGAGCTAGCTCCAGACGTGAGTGTTCACCTGACTTCTGAGACAATACCAGGTGTGCCCAGGTGACCTAACAGTTGCTAGGTGGCTGCTACAGCACACTCCCCTCACCTGATGCAGCTCAGGGAGAAGCCAGGCAGTGAGTAACAGCTTTCTGGCCCGAGAACATGTGGCTCAGCAAACAGCGTGTCATTCTTGCAGCCAGCCGGGCGGAGACAAGGCTCAGCTGATTGTGATCTTCCACCTGGTTCTCCACAGGGAGTGGAGACGCCATCGGCAGAAGATGATGTCCAGGAGAAAGATCTCCAAAGTCCTGTGCATCGGGCTCTCTTCGCTTGTTGCCTTCAATCTCCTGCTGATGTTTTACACCAAGGGGACTTTACAAAAGTTGCTCCTGGCTAGAGTCCCTAAGGGGCTTCATTCGCCTGAATGGGAAGGGGCAGTGATCCAGAGACTCTCCCACTTGGAGGTGGATTTGCAGCAGCTGAGTAAGTTCCCGATACTGACTTGGAGGGGAGGTTGTCCATGTACCGTTTTGTTGTGTGTGTATATGTACATGCTATGAGATCCAGAAAAAAGGAACATGAGGGCAGAGGAGTAGGTGAGAGGCTTGGTTCTTATCTCTTAGCATCTTCTTTAAGCATCCTTTACATGCCTACAGATGAGAGGGAGGTGTTGAGAATGCAGGGGGTGGGGAAGATGAGAGTAAGCAGTTTTGGGTAGGGGAGCAGGTGTGTGTGTGCTTGTGCACCTGCACGACCATATTTATGTGTGTGCAAGGAGGGAGACTCAGGGTAAGACACTCTGGGGTGCTCAGGGATGTGTAGACATCTACTGTCATCCCACCCTGAACACGCCTGATCTCGGAAGCTGAACAGCATCCGGCCTGCTTACTACCTGGATGGGAAGAATGTGGAGGAACAGCTCTGTGCTTCTGCTTGGACCCTACTGCAGAGAAGTGGCATCTACTCCGTTAGAGGACCTCAGATGGAATCTGGCTGTGGTCATTGGGATTGTGCGATTCGGGGGCGGGAGGTTATCTCTCAGCCTCAGGTTCCTGTTCTGTAAATGGAGATGATGATAATGATGAAAACACACACCTACCTGACCTTCTGAGGTTGTGAAATATATGCAGAAAGCAATCTATAACCTCCTAGGTGCCCAACTATAACTTGTTCACTAGAAGTCCAAGGTGAGACTTCAGCAAGCTCTGGGCCCTGTGTGTGATTCTTGCCCTCCATGGCACTCTCTGAACTTCATGTGCCTCTGCATCTGACCTCTCACCAAGGGAGAGGGCTCCCTGATGCCGGAACCCTGAAGGGAGGTGCTGAGGGTGTGAGTGGGCATGGGGCTGCGTGGATGTGTGTACGCGGGGCTGGAGCTGGGGAGATTGTCTTTTCAAATGAGAGCTGAGTATTTCCAGGGTTCTGGGTAAGGCAGAGGATGGACAGAAAGAAAAGAAAAACAGAAAAAGAGATGAGGGAGAGAGGAAGAGAGAGAAAAGAGAGGAGAGAAAGACAAAGAAGGACGTAAAAAATGTGAACTGAGAAGAGCAAAAGAGAGGCTCCCAGGAGAGCAAATGAAACAGGCGGAGAGAATGGAGGATGGAAGGTGGTCATTAAGCACCTTGCAGCACCTTCTACCTCTCCCCACAATGAGACTTTGCATATGTTATTGATACACTGTGTTTTGAAAAGCAGGTTTCATAAGGGTTGATTCCATCAAAGTCATATTCACCTCTTGTCTCTATTCACCACAGAAACGATAGATCCCAATGAGTAAGTGTCAGAAGGAGAGAAGAAAGGACGGGCAGACAGGGGGGAAGGGGGAGTGACACTGAGCAAGAAAGTGACTGTAACAGAGAAGGAGGTCACCTCCCAGGGTGGTGACCCCAGAGCCACCGCCACTCCCTGGCAGAATGCCCAGAGCACACCAGGGTGCTCGCCCAGCCTCCTCATACTGACTCAGCCTCCTCAAGTCTTGCCATGGCCGGAGTTCTGCCCAAAGCTCTGCCATTCTTTCTTTCAGTGAGGGTAAGACAGGCTGCCAGGAGCCATCCAGGGCCACCCCGTGTACTTCACGTCCTGTCTTTGCAGTGATGAGTGCCTCTTCCTTTATTCTGGGTGCACCCTCTGTCTATTTACGCTGATATAATGCAGTGTCAGAGACTCATGACCACCTGACCTGGGATGAGACGCAAAATGCTTTCAGGGCCCTGTGTCCAAATCCCAACTGCTTCCGTGCCCTGCAGTGCTTCCTGAAATGGAAAGTCTGTTCCCTGTTGGCTGCTCATTCATAGTCATCTGGTTGTTCATTTGCCTTCAGGGTTCCTGAAAGACAAAGGAAAATCATAAATCAGAAAGAATACCCACGCAAGCCATACAGATAACCAAGACCAAGAACAAACAAAAAATTACGACAGCGATCAGTGACTCTAAACCAGGTCTCCGGAATCTCCCTTGGTTCTTAACAGCCCAATGGAGATGTTGCATGTATCCCCTCTGGGGCCTGGAACATTTCAGCGACAGAGATGGTGATAAGCCAATGACTGTGTATTCACCCTGCTGGACTCTCTGTACTTCCTCAAGCGGCCTCCAGGATGTCCAGCCAGAACCATTTCCCAGAGACCATACAACTCCCAGAGAACATAGAGGGTCTGGAGGCTTGAATAACCCAGTACCACGCAGTGACCTCCATAAGCTTAGTACAGAAGAGCATGGACAATAGCCCTATGCAATTTGGAATGCTGCAAACTTTTGCTCGCACTGCCAAATATATACAGTGTTCACCTGAACCTTCTCTGATGGGTCCGTTGCTCTTCTCCCCAAGCAGGCTTTGGCTGTCCTCTTTTGTCTTCAGCGCTTCCAGAGCTGTTTCTGCTTCTCCTTTTCTTGGGACCGGCCTCCTTATCACCTTCCAAACACGTTCTCCCCCCAGTTGTAGGACTGCTCTGCTTCTCTCTCAGGGGTAAATCCAGCTCACATTCTGCGCACCCTCCCCCTAGACATGTGCTGTCGCGTGGCGCTGAATCCACCCAGAGAAAGTTCACCCAAGGGGCTATATCCTTGTCACACTGCTGACACTGGGTTGCACTCATCCAGAAAAGAGAGCTGCCTTCTAATTTGCTGGAAAATGCTGCATGGGCTAATAGTGACCCTGCCAGTGTGCTTGGAATCTGGTGTGGACAGGAGAGGATCAGTGGGGACGAAGCAGGTCCTCTGGCAGGGTGTTTTGATTCCCACTAGGAGATTTGAATGCAGAGCAGTGTTACCATCACTAAGCACTCAAGTGACTTTTTCTCTTTTTTACTGAGTTCATGAATTGAGCTTAAGGGAGTTCAAGGTGCATATGCTAAAACTCTCCAGCTTAAAAGGTGAGAAATAATGAATGGGGGCCAGTGCTTAAGACACTGATTGAGACACCCTCATTCTATATTACGATGCTTGAGTTCAAGCCCTGGTTTCACCTCTGATCCAGCTTCCTGAAGATGGGCACCCTGGCAGGCAGCAGGTGATGGCTCAGGTACATGGGTTCCTGACACCTCATAGGAGATCTGGATGGAGTTGCAGGCTTTTGGCTTTGACTTGGCCCTGCTATGGGTGTTGTGGGCATTTGGGGAGTGAACCAGCAAGTGACAGATTCCTGTCTCTATGTCTTTCAAATAAAAAAGAAATATTGGATGCAAAAGAGCTCTGCCATTTGTAGGCCGTTTTCCAAACACAAAGCTTCGTTGTTATAGGTCTAGAAGACCTCTTCTGTATAAAAGTTGTCTACTCAGGTCTGTCTCCACTACCTGTTCATTCATTTGCGTTAAGGCAGTTTCTCAAATTGATGTGACCATTAAATTTATCTGGAGCAAGTGTTAAAAATTAGATTCCTTGGCTCTACTCCAGACCCACCCAGTTAGAATCTCCATGGAGGACCTGGAGTCTGTATTTCTAAGAATCGTTTGAAGACATTCTTATGAGTTGGCTAGTTAAGGCTAGTTAAGGCTAGCGCATCACTGAAAGTTCCAGGGAAGTTGAGTACCAGGGGTCTCTGAAAGCTCATGGAAAAAGCGTCTTCTGGGAAGACTATGAGGAATTCCAAATTTTCTTGCACCAAAGTATATTTATCTTCGATTCCATTTTCCATGAACTCATTGCAGTTCCCTTGTACATAAGAAGTGATAGAATGAATGGATGATGGTGGGGAGGGGTAAGATGTATTCATTTTGACTAGCCACCAGTATAGTACAATGTTTTACACATTTTATAGTACAAAAAGAATCACTTCTCAATGTGTTAAAAATGCAGATTTTTGTAACTTCTCCTGCTCATATCTTGACCTTGAATCTCTGATTTTAGTAAATAAGGAAATGTGCCTTTTATCTACTTTTTTTAATTATCACAACAGTGATTTTCAAGTGAGTGATTCTTAGGCCTCATTCTGAAATAAAATTGGCTTATTGACAATATTTTTTCTTTTCTTCTTCTTTTTAAAGATCTATTTTTTTACTTGAAAGACGGAATGACAAAGAGTGGAAAAGGCAGACAGAGAGAGAGAGACTGAGAAAGATTTCTATCCACTGATTCACTCCCCAAATGGCTTCAATAAACGAGTCTGGGCCTGGCTGCAGCTAGGAGCCAGGAACTCCATTTGGGTCTAGCACATGGGTGACAGGAGCCCAAGCACTTGGATCATCACCTGCTACTTTCCCAGGCACATTAGCAGGAAGCTGGATCAGAAGCAAAGCAGCCAGGACTTGAACCCGCATTCATATGGGATGCTGGCATTGGAAGCAGTGGTTTAACCCACTACTCTACATGTCAGTCTTTACCTTGGGTCACAGTGAGTCAGTTCCTAGAGGACCCTGATGGTGAATGGTAGATCTGTTTGGATGGAGCTGAAGAGACAGGTGTATCCCTTGACATATTTATCATATCGTCTGGGCAAAGAGCTTGGAGAGTAAACTATCAGAATGGAAAGCAGTGCCCAGGTATCTAAGGGTTGATGAAGTGTTTCTCTCTACTTTGTCCTGTTCCTTGGCAGGAGAGAGCATGAAATGGGCTATGAAGCAACAAGAAGACACGATCCCCACCTTGCAGAGCGTGAACGAGGAAGAACACCCCCGTCAGCCTGCAGCAAAAGCCAAGGCCCACGAGGCAAAGAACAAAGCTCCAGGGAAACTCTTCCCACACTCGCCACTCTTCCAGCAGTGGGGTGAGGGTCTTTCCAAGGCCCAACAGCTAAAGGCCCAGGACCTCTTTGAGAAGTTTGGCTACAACGTGTACCTCAGTAACCAGCTGCCCTACAACCGCAGCATCCCCGACACGCGCGACTCCAGGTGGGATGGGCCGGGCTGGGGCTTCCAGGGACCTCAATGTGGGATGAGCTTTGGGAAGCGTGAAAGTCAAGGATTGAGGGAGTGGGGAATTGAGGGTGAAAGGGCTCAGGCTGACTGATCTTGTTCTCAACCCATTTGATGACGGTAGCTGACAGAAGATAACCAGATATTGACAGCCCTTTGATGATGATCAGAGGTGTCAGAAAAACAGAGCCTTGGAATTCTGGAGCAACGGGTGTAATGCATAATTCTTTTTTTTTTTTTAAAAGATTTATTTATTTGCAAGTCAGAATTACACAGAGAGAGGAGAGGTGCAGAGAAAGAGGTCTTCCATCCGATGGCTCACTCCCCAATTGGCCGCAACAGCCAGAGCTGTGTGGATCCAAAGCCAGGAGCTTCTTCTGGGTCTCCCACGTGGGTGCAGGGGCCCAAGGACTTGGGCCATCTTCTACTGCTTTCCCAGGCCACAGCAGAGAGCTGGATCAGAAGAGGAGCAGCCGGGACTAGAACTGGTGCCCATATGGGATGCTGGTGCTTCAGGCCAGAGCATTAACCCACTGCACCACAGCGCTGGCCCCCATGTGATGCACAATTCTATAGATGCAGAAACTGAGGCTGCAGAAGGACTTGTGAAAGTCCCTCCCAAGTTTGCTACGGGGTTTGCTGCCCTTGTGTTTTCCTCAAGTTCTCTGCTCCGATTCCTCTTTATTCCACCTAATTTGAAAAGCCTTCTCTCTCCCTGCGCTATCTCCTTTTTCCCATTGTTTTCTGCCTCTACCACCTTCCTTTGTAAGTTTAAGGAAGTAACAGCTTTGCTCAGATATGATTCATGCACCACTCAACTCATCCATGTAAAATGCACAATTTGTGGTTTTTAGTCTATTCACAGAGTTGTGTACTGTTACCACAATCGATTTTTAAAATACTTTCATTTCAGAAAAAACGAAGGCAAAACCCCATACCCATTAGCAGGTACATGTCATTTCCCCACAACTTCCTTATCCCTAGGCAAGCACTACTCCCTAGGGACTTACCTCCTCTGGCCCCATAATGTAAGTGGAATCATAATATTTGTCCTTCTGTGACTTGCACTGTTCTCTTATCATGACTGCAGGTGTTACCCATGTTATAGCATATATCAAGTTCATTCATTTCTATTGTCCAATAATCCCTAAAATTTTATTTGTTTTTTTTTTTATTTGAATGGCAAGGCTAGGGGTGGCGTGGGGAGAGAGTCCTCCCATCCACTAGTTCACTCCCCAGATGCCTGCAACAGCTGGGGCTGGGCCATGTTTAAGCCAGGAATAGGGAACTTGATCCATGTCTCCCATGGGGGTAGCAGGAACCCAACTACCTGAACCATCACCTGCTGTCTCCCAGAATGTGTTGTCAAGTAATATTCTATGATAAGGATTAGTACATTTTGTTCACTCATTGTTTGGTGGACATACAGATTGTTTCTAGTTTTGGGTTATTATGAACAGTGCTGCTATGAAGATTCATGTACAGCTTTTTGTGTGAACAAATATTTTCATTTCTCTTGAGTGTAACTTGGGAGTAAACTTGCTAGTCCATCTGATAACTGTATTTAACCTTTCCGGGAACTGCCACAGTGTTTTCTCTCCAACGGTGCCTGAGAGTCTTAGTTTACCCCTACATTCATCCACATTTATTATTTGTCTGTTTGATTAGTCACCCTACTGGGTGTGAAGTGATAGCTCATTGTACTTTTGATTTAAATTTCTTTGCAGCCTAAGGAGTGCCTGTGGCTGTTGATGTACCTTCTTTGGTGATATGTCTTTTTGGAGACTTTCTCCTTTTATAAAAATTGGCTTGACTTTCAATTACTAACTTGCAAGAGTTCTTTATATATGTTCTAGAGACCAGTTCCTCTCAGAAATATGATTTGCAAATGTCTTCTGTTGGGTGAGTTGTCTACTCCCTTCTTTGATGGTGTTTTTTGAAATGCAAAAGTTTTAAATTTTCATGATGTCCACTTTGTATGTTTTCTCTTCAGCTCCTTGTTCTTTTTTTTAAGTCTAAAAAATTTTTTTAATAACTATAAAAATACAACCAAGAGGAAAATCTTTATTTTGCCAAGAAATACAAATAGGGCCGGCACTGCGGTTCACTAGGCTAATCACCGGCTGCAGCGCCGGCACACTGGGTTCTAGTCCTGGTTGGGGTGCCGGATTCTGTCCCGGTTGCTCCTCTTCCAGTCCAGCTGTCTTCTGTGGCCCGGGAAGGCAGTGGAGGATGGCCCAGGTGCTTGGGCCCTGCACCCCATGGGAGATCAAGAGAAGCACCTGGCTTCTGGCTTTGGATCTGTGCAGCACGCCGGCCGCAACGCACTGGCCGTAGTGGCCACTTGGGGGGTGAACCAAGGAAAAAGGAAGACCTTTCTCTCTGTCTCTCTCTCTCTCTCATTGTCTAACTCTGCCTGTCAAAAAAAATTAAAATTAAAAAAAAAGAAATGCAAACAGGACAAAACACTTTACACATCTTGCATTTCCTGAAGATTTAACAAGCATCAATCGTTTCTGTGACAAGTTGTTGTCCTCTGTGGTTCAGAGAAAGCTCAGGTGCCTGACAGTTTATGAAAACCCAACTTTTTTTCCTTTCTACTCACCAAGTCGGTCTTTTCAGAAGTCTTGCCGATGTTTTCTTTGTTTGCCTCTCTGTGTTGCTGCTTAATTTTTTGTTTAAATTTGTTTATTTTTATGCGGTTTCATGTGTGTCATATGGTGTGCACACACAGCCTATATTTTCTTTTTTTTTGTTGTTATTTATTTATTTGAAAGGCAGAGTTACAGAGAGGTAGAAGAAGGGAGGGAGGGAAGGGGAGAAAGACAGAGAGAAAGAGCGAGAAGAAATCTTTCATCTGCTAGGTTACTCCTCAAATGGCTGCAATTGCTGGAACTGGGCCAATTCAAAGCCAGGAACTTCCTCCGGGTCTCCTACGCAGGTGCATAGGCCCAAGGACTTGGGCCATCTGCTGCTGCATTCCCAGGCCATAGCAGAGAGCTGGATCGGAAGTGGAGCAGTGAGAACTTGAACTGGCGCCCACATGCGATGCCGGCACTGCAGGCAGCGGCTTCACTTGCCATGCCACAGCGCTGGCCCCCACTGCTTAATTTGATGGATTTCATTTTCTAGTTGCACAATAGTTCGTTCAATCTCATAATTCTTACTGACCAGGGATTTCCGATTTGACTCCATTTCTCTTAATTTAGATCCAGCTGTGTGAATTGCATGTTTTTTGCTTGAATGTGTTTCCTTAACTTCTGAAGCTCTTTCTGTGCAGGTTCAATCATGGAACTAGATTTTCATTACATACTTTCCAGCCATCACATCCGTGCTCTGACATCAGTTCCAGATTCTCAGTTTGAACTTGGTGCTCTAAACTGGGCCATAGAATTGTTTACACATTCTTGCCACGCAGTAATGTCATTTTCTGACCTGAGAACGGGGCTGGAAAACTCATATTGTTTCACACTGAGCAGAGCAATTGGTTTGTCCAGCAGCCAGTCTTTCAAATTCATTTCTAAGTATGTCAGTTTCCAAAGCAGAATAATCCCAGGCTGTCAGGTAGCTCAGTTAATTTTCAGTGAGTCGGTATCCCGGGGTTTCCTCCTTCACCAGGGCTGCAGCCGCTTCCCGCCCACCAGATGCTTTATAACCTTGACAAATACCGTAGCAGGTAGTGCGTCCACGGCTACCTCTCCGGCCACCAAACCAGTGTCCGCCCTGCTGGGGCACACGGGTTCGCCTTGCTTGTTCTTTTGATGTCATATCTAAGAGGCCGTGGATAAATGCAAGGTCACAACGAATTAAGCCTGTGTTTGATTCTAAGGGTTTTACAATTTTCTGTCTTACGTTAAGATTTTTGATCGATGTAAATTACCCTTATTACACAATGGACTTAGATGTTCGACTTAATTCTTTCAGGCGTAACTAGCCAGCTGCCTAGCGTCCTTCACTGAAGAGATGACTCTTTCCATATTAAACTGTCTTGGAATCCTTGTCCAAATGAATTGCCTAAAAATGTAAAAGGTTTAATTTTGGATGTCAGTCCCATTCCATTGGTACATAAGTTTATCCTTATGATAGTAATACACTGTCTTAATAACTATGGTTTTGTAGTAAGTTTCCAAATTGACTAATGTATTTTTCTTCTTTTTCAAGATGATTTTGTATATTCTGGGACCTTGCATTTCCATACAAATATTAAGCTTAAGTTGTTTACTTTTGCAAAGAAACCAATAAGGTATGATTGGAATTGCGTTGAATTTGTAGCGTATTGCATTTTAAGAACTAAGTCATCCAATTCCCAAACATGGGAAATCTCCATTTATTTAACCCTGCTTTAAAGTCTTTTAACAATATTTTGAATTTTGAGAATATGAGAATTTTGAATAAAATTGAATTTTGAGAAATGCAAAAACATTTCTTTGCATTTGTTTGCTAAATTCATAACTATTTCTTCTTTTTGATGCTGTTAGAGGTGGAATTATTTTCTTGATGTCATTGTCACATTTGCATCCTAACTATAGAAACACCCTTACTTTTTACATATTGATTTTGCATACTGCAGCTCTAACACATGTTAGTCAGCTCCCCACCGCCATGGTGAGCTAGCTGAGGCAGCTAACTGGATAAAGGGAAACGATCCTGGTGACTCACCTCTTTCTGTGTGGCCCCTGGTGATGCTGTTCCTGCCGGTAGAGCTCACAGCAGCCCAGGGCATCACACGGCAAGGAGCAGGAGCGCACAAGTGTCTCCATCCCTGCTTATATGACACCAGCACTCAGTCATGGGCTCCGCCCTCGTGACTTCACTCAGTCTAGTCACTTCCCAGCTTGCAACATCACAAGTGGATTACACTTCCGCCCTTTGAATGCCATTGACTTGTGACTCCGGAATTTAAGCTGCTGTGCGAAGTTGGAGCCAAACATTCAAACCACAGCACTTATTATATTCATTTCTTAGTTCTAATAGTTTTTAAGTGTATTTTAAAAGGATTTCAATATATCAGATTATTTCGGCTGCAAAAAAAAAATGTTGTACATTATTCTTTCCAACATCATGCCTTTTATTTCATTGTCTTCCCTAATCACCTGGCTAAAACCTCTGATAATGATAGTTCATAGGATACTTCCTTTAATTATCATTATATGGGGGAAAGTATTTAATATTTCACCATTAAGCATGATGTTAGAGGCCAGCATTGTGGTGCAGTGGATTAAGTCACCACTTGCAATTCCAGCTCCCATACTCGAGCGTAGGTTTGAGTCCTGGCTGCTCTATTTCTGATGCAGCTCCCTGCTAATGTGTCTGGGAAAGCAGCAGATAATGGCTCAAGTACCTTGGCCCCTGTCATCCATGTGGGAGGTACAGATGGAGTTCTGGGCTCCTGGCTTAGGCCTGGACCAACCCCTGCTGTTCTGGCAATTTGGGGAGTGAAACAGCAGGTGGAAGATCTCTCTCTCTCTCTCTCTCTCTCTCTCTCTCTCTCTCTCTCCTTTATCACTCTTTCTTTCAAATAAATATTTTTTTAAAGTGTGATGTTAGTTCTGAGTTTCTGTAGATGCTCTTTAACAAAAATCCCATTCTATTCCTCATTGATTTAGTGTTTCTCTCTTTTATCATGAAAGGGTGTGAACTTTTGTCAATTTTTTTTTCTGTGTTTTTTAAGATAACCATGTGATTTTGGTCCATTGTAATGCTTTACAAATTTTGAGATGTCAAGTCAACCTCATATTCTTGGCCTAAACGCTACTTGGTCATGATATACAATCATTTCTGTATGCTGTTGGCTTTGGTTTGACAGTATTTTGTTGTGGATTTTTTTTATCTCTATTCATAAAATATATTGGTTTTCATTTCTTTCTTTGTGATATTTTTATCTGCTTTTAGTATCTGGGTAATATTGGCTTCAATGAATGAACTGGTAAGTATTTCTCTCTCTTCTATATTTTGGAAGAGTTTGTGAGGATTGGTATTCATCATTTTTAAATATTTGCTAGAATTCATCAGTGAAACCATCTGGGCCTGGTCTGGTTTTGGTAATTTGTTTAATTGCATATTCAATCTCTGCTTGATGTAAGTCTGTTGCAAACTTACATTTCTTGAGTCAGTTTTGATGATTTGTATCTTCCTAGAAATTTGTTCACTTCCTTGTGTTATCTAACTTGTTGGCAGACAGTTCTTTTACAGATTTCCTTATAATAATTTTCATTTCTCTAAGGTCATTGGTGATGTCTTTTTTTTTAAAAAAAAAAGCTTTATTTTATTTACTTGCAAGAGTGACAGAGAGAGAGAGAGAGAGAGAGAGAGTTGAGGGGAGAGAGATCTTCCATCCACTGATTCACTCCCCAAATGGCTCCAACAGCCAAGGCTAGGCTAGGAGCCAGGAGCCATAAACTCCAACCAGGTCTCCCATGTGGGTGGCAGGGGCCCAAGTACTTGGGGCCATCATGTGCTGCCTTCCCAGGCACATTGGTAGGGAGCTGGATTAGAAGTAGAGTGGCTGGGATTCAAATTTGTGCTCTAATATGAACACAGGTATTGTAGGTGGTGGTTTAACTTGCTGTGCCACAGCGCTGGCCCCTGTCCCACTTTGGCTCCTATTTTTGTTACTTGAATATTCTTTATCTTTTCCTTCGTCAATATAATTAAAAGTAAATTTGTTGATCTTTTCAAAGAACTAACTTTTCATTAGCTTTCTCTGTCATTACATCTGTTCTCTAGTTTATATATTTCCCGCCTAATCTTTTTATACACTTCCTTCTGCTTGTTTTGCGTTTAACTTACTCTTTCTTTTATAATTTCTTAAGATGGAAGGTCAGAATATTGATCTGACATTCTTCTTCTTCTTTTAAAAGACTTACTTATTTATTTGAAAGACAGAGTTAAAGAGAGAGAGAAGGAGAGATAGAGAGATGTTCCATCCACTGATTCACTCCCCAAATGCCTGCAACTGCCAGACCTGGGCCAGGCTGAAACCAGGAGCCAGGAGCTTCTTCCAGGTCTCCCACATGGGTGCAAGGGCCCAAGCACTTGGGCTATCCTCTGCTGCTTTCCCAGGCACATTAGCAGGGAGCTGGATAAGAAGTGGAGCAGCTGGGACTCGAACTGGCGCCCCTAGGGGATGCTGGTGCTGCACACAGTGGATTAACCTGCTGTGCCACAGTGCTGGCCCCTCCTCCTCCTCCTTCTTCTTTTTAAAGATTTATTTATTTATTTGAAAGTCAGAGTTACACGGAGAGGAGAGGCAGAGAGAGAGAGAGAGGTCTTCCATCCGATGATTCACTCCCCAGTTGGCCGCAACGGCCAGAGCTGCGCTGATCTGAAGCCAGGAGCCAGGAGCTTCTTCCGGGTCTCTCATGCAGGTGCAGGAGCCCAAGGACTTGGGCCATCTTCTACTGCTTTCCCAGGCCACAGCAGAGAGCTGGATTGGAAGTGGAGCAGCCGGGTGGGTCTTGAACCGGTGCCCCTATGGCATGCTGGCACTACAAACAGTGGATTAACCTGCTGTACCACAGCGCTGGTCCCCCTTCTTCTTTTTTAAAATGTATATGTTTACAGTCAGAAATGTCCTTCTGCTTTCTGCTTTAGTTGTATTCCATAAGTTTTGGTGTTTTTCTTTCTAGTCATCTTAAGGTATTTTCTAACTGCCCTTGTAATTCCTTCTTTGGCCCATTAGTTATTTTAAAATATGTTATTTGGGGCCTGTGCCGTGGCTCACTTGGTTAATCCTCCGCCTTGTGGTGCTGGCATCCCATATGGGCACTGGCTTCTAGTCCCGGTTGCCCCTCTTCCAGTCCAGCTCTCTGCTGTGGCCCGGGAGTGCAATGGAGGATGGCCCAAGTGCTTGGGCCCTGCACCCGCATGGGAGACCAGGAGAAGCACCTGGCTCCTGGCTTCAGATCGGTGTAGTGCCAGCCATAGCGGCCATTTTGGGGAGTGAACCAACGGAGGGAAGACCTTTCTCTCTATATAACTCTACCTGTTAAATAAATTTTAAAAAATATGTTATTTAATTTTCACGTTTCTGTGAATTTTCAAAGCTAGTATTATCTCTAATGCAGCTTGAGTGGGCTCAGAGAATCACATTCTGTGTGAATACAGTTCTTTACATTAACCAAGGCAGTTTTATGACCCAGCATCTGGTCTACCCTGGAGAAAGCTGTAAGAGCTGTTGAGAGGAATGTGTATCCTGCTGCTGGTGGGTGGGGTGCTCTATAGGTGGTGGTTAGGTCTGTTTGCTTTATGGTATTGTTTAAGACTGCTATTTCCTTGTTTGCCTTCCACCTCGGCATCCCATCTATTCCTGGAAGGAGGATTTTCAAGTCCGCGACTATTGTTGGATTGCCTATTTTGTCAGTTTTTGTTTCATACCATGTAGGTTGCTGTTCTGAGTATATAGATTTATAATTGTTACATCTTTTTGATGGATTGACCTTTTTGTCATAAAGTCTCCCCCCTTTACCACGGGACATTTTTATTTTAACATCTATTTTTTTTTCTGGTGTTAGTATAGTCACTTCAGCTTTCTTATGGTTGCCGTTTACATGATTAATCATTTTCAGTATTTTTATTTTAAACCTATTTGTATTCCTTTAATCTAAAATTTATTTCCTGTAGACTTGGGTTTTTAGGACAATTTTTACTTTTTGATTGAATTGAATGTTATTATTGATATAGTTGAATTCCATCCTACTCTTGTTTTCTTGAAATTTATTTTCACTTTATTTGAAAGGCAGAGAGAGACAGGGACAGAATTAGGCAGAGAGAGATCCTCCATCTGCTCTTTTACCATCCACCCCCAGTGCTCGTAAGAGTCAGTTCTGTGCCAGGCGAAAGTCAGTAGCCTGGAACTCCATTCCATGGAGTCTCCCACTTGGGTGACAGGGACCCAAGGACTTGAGCCATGACCTCTGCCTCATAGAGAGTGCATGAGCAGGAAGCTGGTTTGCAGAACTGGAACTTACTCTGATGTGGAATGCAAGAGCCCCAAGCATCATGTTAACTGCTGTGCCAAATGTAAACTCCTGCCCCCCTATTTTCGTTTTCTGATGTCTCAAAAATTTTCCCTGATTCTTTCTTTACTTACTTTTTTTTTCACCAAATGAATATTTTCTAATGTAAAAGTGTAACTCTCTAGGGAATTTTTCATTTTTCTTTAGTTATGTTCTTGGTGGTCACTCTTTCATATACATCTTACCAGAAGTTATAGTCATTTACATTGTATGAACTATGGAGTGGTTACTCATATGTAGCTCTATTCACTCTCCCTCTTCTATTTGCTGCTATTACTTTACATATTACATATCGTCTATACAATATAAACCCCAAAATGCATTCATATAATTTTATATCAATTAAATATGAGAAAAAAGGAGAGGAAGTATAAGTTACAGAGTTTTTTGTATTTACCTTCTTATTTACCATTTTTGTTCTGTCCATTTGTCCCTTGGGATTCAGTTTACTACCTGATGTCATCTTTTCACTTTGATGCAGCTTCGCTCCCATATACTTCCCTTGCGCTGCTATTGTTAAATATATTGTCTTATTCTATGCTATAGGCCCAATAATTCAATTATAAATCCACATTTAATTGATTTGAAAGGCCAAGGGACAGAAAGAGAGCAATCTTCTACCTGCTGGTTCACTCCCTAATTGCCTGCGATGGCCAGGTCTGGGCCAGGAGCAAGCCAGGAACCAGAAACTCCACCCTGGTCTCCCATGTGAGTGGTAGGACCCAAGTATTTGGGGCATCATCTGCTGCCTTCCCAGGCACATTAGCAGGGAGCTGGATCAGAAGTGGAAGAACAGGGACTCAACTGGCACTCCAGTATGGGATGACCATATCCCAACCCCAAACGCCAGCACCACATATTTTTATACTATTGCTTTTCAAATAAATAAAGAGAAGAAAGGAGAAAAACATGCACTTAGACTGTCTGTTAGAATTGCATGATTGCTTTTGCTGGTATGTGTGTGTTGGAATCCGGTCTGGAGTCTAACAGACTCAGTGCTTCTCATAAGGCGGATCTGCCAGCAACAAGTGCCCTCAGTGTTTGTTTACCTGCCAGTGTCTTTTTGTGTGTGTGATAAAACATTTCTTTCTTTTTAAAAAAATATTTACTTATTTATTTAAGAGGCAGAGTTACAGAGGGAGAGAGAGATCTTCCATCTGCGGGTTCCCTCCCCATATGGCCACAATGGCTGGAGCTGGGCCCATCTGAAGCCAGCAGCCAGGAACTTCCTGCAGGTCTCCCACGTGGTTGCAGAGGCCCCAGAGCTTGGGCCATCTTCACTGCATTCCCAGGCCATAGCAGAGAGCTGGATCAGAAGTGGTGCAGCTTGAACTGGCACCTATATGGGATGCTGGCCCTGCAGAAGGTGGCATAATATGCTACACCACAGCACCAGCCCCAAGAAACATTCTTTCAAAAAAACTACCAAGGGCCTGTCATTTGACCTAGGGGTTAATTTGCTAGTTGGGAAATCTGCATCCCATATCTGGGGTCCTTGGGTTCCAGCCCTGACTCTGGCTCCTGACTCCAGCTCCTTGCTAATGTAGACTCTGGGAGATGATGACTCAAGTGGTTAAGTCCCTTACGTCCAAAATGGGAGACCTAGATTGAGTTCCTATCTCCTGGGAATTTGGAGAGTGAACCAGAAAATGGTCACTCTCTCTGTCTCTGTGCTCCTCAAATGAATACAATAAAGAAAAATAAAATCTACTAAATCTGTGTAAGCAATCTGTGGCATTCGAGCTGTGACTTGCTCCCTCCAGCCCACCCTAGATCTACCTGATGGAAACTACTCAAGTTCTCTACTCTGCATGGGGGTGGTTGAGATGGGGAATCCTTATCCTTGCAGTTTCCAGTGTAAGGTGGTGGTTTCTCCCTGGGAAGGTTAGGCCAACTGCATCTCTCAACTTCCCCCATGATGTCATGCAAAATCGCTCTTCCTAGTGGAGGTGAATGAGACAACTGTGATTTCCATCTTCTGTCTAGTACCATCCCTCACCTAGCCCTATTCCTAGGTTACAGATTCAGCTCTAGGTGCATCAGGCCAAGAATACTGGGCTCCAGTTGCCCCTTCTCCAACTTACAGAGTGGAGGTTCCATACCAGAATAGACAAGATGAAAAGCTCAGGGGCTTCACCACCTCCCTCCCTTCTCCTCCACTCCTCTCCCCTCCCCTCCCTTCCTCTCCTCTCCTCTTCTTCCCTCTCCCCGCACCTCTCTCCTCTGCAGAGTCTGCCTATAGAGCAAGGTGTGTCACTCCAGGAGAAATGGGCTGCTCTTTCCAGGAGGAACCACCCTAGCTCTGTTTAAGGGACTGATCTCCTTTGGAGCAGAGCATGACGAGTTTCATGCTAGTGGTGTTGTCTCAAACAGTGGAAGTCTTAGTGGAGAACAGTTAAGGGAGTGCTCATAGCTTTGTGGCACTAGAGGTACCCAGCAAAATGGTAGAGCAATCAGATATTTAACAGAGAGAATGAGGGAAAAAGACAGCCAGGAATAACCCTCCTGGGATCACACCCATCCCAGTGTGGTCTAGAATGTTGTGTACAAGCACCAAGTGGGACTCACTCAAGAACAACCAGAGCAGGATGCCGGGAAGATTTTAAATCATACCTCAACTTGCACACAGATCCACCAACCAACAGCTGAATCCTTACTGGCACCAAGGCCTTAAGCCCAATCTCTGAAAAAACCACCATTGGAACAATGAGCTATTCTGCTCCAGGGGCCACTCTTAGGATGCTAGGCTTACAAGTAAAACAGAGGCACATACCATGGAATAATGTTTCCATCATTATTTCTCCAGAATATGTTTCCCAAGTCTCTATACTCGTGCCCCATCTCCACTTCCTCATTCTCTTTTCCTTTGGACCAACTACAATCATGTACTGCTTAACAATGGGACAAGTTCTGGAAAATGCATTGCCAAGTGCTTTTTTGCAAGCATTGTAGTGTACTTACCAGAAACTAGGATGGCTATGACATCACTAGGTAATATAACCTTGTAGGACTACTGTTGTATATTTTGTCTGTTGTTGACTGAAATGTCATTATGGGACATTACACAAGAGAAATGAAGACATATGCCAATACAAAAATGTGTACAAGGATGTTCATAGCAGTGTTATTCAGAACAGCTGAAAGTGGGAGCATTCTCAGTGTCAATCAGCTGGCCAATGGATAAACGATATGTGGCATATTCATACAGTGGAATATCCTTTGGCGATTAAAAAGAGTTGAAGCATTGACATGCTTTCATGTTGATGAACCTTGAGAACGTTACACTCAGTGAAGGGAGGTAGTCACAAAATCCCAAATATTGTGTGTTTCTGTTTGTCTGAAAAGTCCATAATAGGAAATTCTAAAGAAGCATAAATTAGATTAGTGGATGTCTATGGCTGAGGGGGAAAATGTGGAATGAGTTCAGGAGAAATGGCATGAGACTGGTAATGGATATGGGGTTTCATTTTATGTGATGAAAATATCATAAAATCAGATAGTGGTAATTGTTACTCTGTCACTTTTACAAAAAAACCATTGAATTGTACATTGAACATTTCTTTAGTTTACTTACTTGAGAGGGAGAGAGAGAGAGAGCACATGCATATCCATTGGTTCACTCCTTTGATGCCCAGAATGACTGGGGCAGGATCAGGGCTAAACTCAGGAGCCTGGGAACCCAATCTCGACCTCCCACATGGGTGGCAGGAACCCAATTACCTGAGCCATCGCCACTGCCTCCCAGGATCTGCATTGGCAGGAAACTGGAATCAGGAGCCAGAACTGGGAAACAAACTCAAGCACTCTAGTGTGGAGTGCAGGTGTCCTGATGGGTGTCTTAACCACTAGGCCAAATACCACCCTGTATTCATTTTTTAAACTGGTGAATTTTGTTGTATGTGAGTTCTATCTCAGTAAAGATGTTTAAAAAGTAGAGAGCTCAGGGCTGGTCTTGTGGTGCAGCTGGTTAAGCCGCTGTCTGCAACGCTGGCATCCCAGATGGGCACTGATTTGTGTCCCGGCTGCTCAACTTCCAATCCAGCTTCATGCTAATGTGCCTGGGAAAGCAGTGGAGGATTGCTCAAGTCTTTGGGCTCCAACACCCACCTGGGAGACCCAGATGAAACTCCTGACTCTTGGCTTTGGCCTGGCCCCATCCTGGCTGTTGCAGCTATTTGGGGAGTGAACCAGAAGATGGAAGGTCTCTCTCTCTCTCTTTCACTCTACCTTTCAAATAAATAGATCTTAGGAAGAAAAGTTGAGAAATATTGTCCAGTGAGTATAAAATTACAGTTAGTTATCCAAGATGAATAAGTTCTAGTTATCTGCTATACTACTACGTAGTACCTATAGTTAACATTAAAGTGTTGTACATGGAGATCTTTGCTAAATTAGCATTCATGTTGTGTCCTTAACACACACACGCACGCACACACACAGAGCAAAGGGTCACAAGGAAACTTTTGGAATAGGTAGACATGCTTCTTTCCTTGATGATGGCAGTTGTATCCTGGTATATGTGTATGTCCAAACTCATCAAATTGTATATATTAAATATATACAATATATATATATATTGTATATATATATACTGTATATATATATATATATACTGATTATATTTCA
The DNA here is from genome assembly GCA_949820135.1 of Sylvilagus floridanus. NCBI lineage: Eukaryota > Metazoa > Chordata > Mammalia > Lagomorpha > Leporidae > Sylvilagus > Sylvilagus floridanus. The sequence goes on from OX463230.1 coordinate 30,778,982, forward strand.
ATAAAGCTATAACCATAAGGATAAACCAGCACCTAGAATATGGTAAATATTTAAATATGGGTTATGACTTTAAAAAAAATTCTCTGGACAGGTTGCCTACTTTTTACAGCGGGGAAGCAAAGTGTTGTGCCAGAGGGGACTGAAGGTCTGAGAACACAGGGAAAGGGTAGTGACAATGACAAAGGCTGCTGCCACAGAAGCTGATTTGGGGATGCAAGAGGAAGGGGAATTCCTTTGAGGGGATGTTGAGTGCTCAAGTGGAAATGTCTACTGAAGACAATAAAAAAGGAGGTGGACTTTGTCCTCATAGCAGAAGAACTTTGTTGGTTTTAAACTAATTCAACTCATTTATTTGAGAGGAAGAGAGATAGACATAGAGCTCTCATTTACTGGTTCACTCTCAAATGCCTGCCATACCTGGGGCTGAGCCATGGATGAAGCTGGAAGCCCGAAACTCAATCCAAGTCTCCTATATGGATGGCAGACGCTCAGCCACTTGAGCCATCACCACTGTCTCCGAGTCTGCATTATGGGAAGCCAAAGTCAGGAGCTGGAGGCAGGCATTAAACTCAGGTTTTCCAGTATGAGATGTGGGCATCTTGACCACTAGGTCACATGTTTCCAACCCTGACAGTAAACAGATATAAAATCTCCTTGCTTCTGTTATAAGCAGTGGAGAGTTTCCTTCCCTAGTGAGTTTGAGGGCTTGGTGAGTTGATTGTTATATCACAAATAGTGGAAGGGAAGAGTGGACAGCAATGTTGAAGTTATGATAAAAATAATATGGTTGCAAAATGGTCTTTTACAGGTGTCTTCAGAAGACGTATCCTTCACCACTGCCATCCCTCAGTGTTGTTCTCATATTCATGAATGAAGCGCTGTCTATTATACAACGGGCCATCACCAGTATTATCAACCGGACCCCCTCTCGACTGTTGAAGGAGATCATCTTGGTGGATGATTTTAGCTCAAACAGTGTGTATCTTGATCAAAGAATCCTTGTAAAAATGGCCACCGGTCATTCTGCTTTGCTGGAAAGGGGCCGACGCTTACATCTCAGGACACCTTGAATTTCTGGTAGAGGGAAAAGAAAAGTGTGTATTGAGGGCTGATTTGTGCTGAGCACTTTTAATCTTCACAGAGTCAAGTCAGAGAGTCATTGCCTCAATTACAGAAAAGGCACGTAGGGACCCAGAGAGATTACTTGGCGTGCCCAGATTGCACGGCAAATCTGGGTGGGGCTGTATGATTCCTAAGTCACCTGTGTTCTTGCCATGCATTACTATGGAGATCGGAGAGGGAAAGGTGGGAGGGGGCCACAGGAGGACCTCAGACATCAAGGAGGGGTTCAGAGTCACTTCTGATGACAAAAAGACCAATCTTCCTTGAAAAATTTAGCCTGGAGAAAAAGAGAGCTTAAGGTGCTGAGACCTCTCACAGAGGCAATGTCTCTTGTTCCGTGTCCCATTCCTGGTCTGTCCCTCCTTAGGAAGACACAGGCACAAGTCGGGAACAGTGTACCTGAGCCCTCACTCTGTGAGTCCAGAACCCCAGCTTTTTCCTAAATCTCTATGTCCTTGGGTACCTTAACTTCTCTCAACCCTGGTTTCCTCCTATGCAAAACATGGTTGGTGACCACCATAGTTATCTCATCAACTGGGGTGAGAAGTAAATGAGATAGTAATAACAGTTGACATAATTTGTTCTAAGCGTCTTCCATGTATTAACTATTTTAATCATTACAACAACCCTGTGAGGAAGGAGCCCCTTTGTACGTATTACACAAATACAAAAAGTTAAGGCTCAAATCAGTCAAGTAACTTGCCCAACTTCACACAGCTGGTAAGTGACATAACTGATATCTGATGATAAACTTCAGAGTCCTGAGCCCAAGCTGTAACCACTATGCTTACTATATTATACATGGATTTTGGGTAGCACTTAGCACATGGTAACTTCTTAGCAAGTGTAGCTCTTAATTTTATTAACTTTTGGCACCAAATAAAATAAATTAGAACTAAGTTACAAAACCAGAGGTTTGGGCTAGCCATAAGGAAGAACTTTCTGTGTTTGGGGGCTGAGAAGTCACGACCCAGCAGAGGGGACAGTCTGTTCCTTCTCTTGGGATCTTTAAGTACCAGATAAGTCATTGTCGCTTCTAGCTCTCTCTAGGGAGAAACACATGCAAAATGACCACGTGAGCTTTCCTCCTCGGATTTCCAGACCCTAAAAAACACCTCTTTTCATCCTTTACACATCTTCATCTCTCATCCACTCAGTGTAACCAAGTACAATAAGAAGGTGCAATTCCTAGAGCAAAATCCCACTGAAAACCAGAGAACAGAGAATGGCTGGTTTCATTCGTTTCTGGTCACGGAGACTGATACCAAGTTCTACCTGGTTTTGCTAGAAAGAAGCAGGAACTTGCCGGCGCTGTGGCTCAATAGGCCAATCCTCCACCTGCGGCACCAGCACACTGGGTTCTAGTCCCGGTTGGGGTGCCAGATTCTGTCCTGGTTGCCCCTCTTCCAGGCCAGCTCTCTGCTGTGGCCTGGGAGGGCAGTGGAGGATGGCCCAAGTGCTTGGGCCCTGCACCCCATGGGAAACCAGGAGGAAGCACCTGGCTCCTGGCTTTGGATCAGCACGATGCGCTGGCTGCAGCGCACTGGCCGCAGCAGCCGTTGGGGAGTGAACCAACGGAAAAGGAAGACCTTTCTCTCTGTCTCTCTCTCTCTCACTGTCCACTCTGCCTGTCAAAAAATAAAATAAAAAAAAATAAAGAAAGAAAGAAGCAGGAACTTGATTAGACAGATCTCCACCCTGAACACCTGAGCCCCGTGGTTTCCCTCTCTGTCACCCTGAGATGACCTTAGGCAAGTCCTCTCATCTCAGCTTTTGCACTGGGCAAAGGCAAGCACTGAGATGGAAGACCGCTCAAGAGATCTTTGTCCAGGAAAAAAAAAATCAATAGTTCTGTAACTCCTGTTCGTGAAGGGGAGATCAGACTTAATTAAAGGCTTTTTTTTTCCCTGTGGAACAATAGCATCAAAAAATACAAGATAAGAAAACATAGAGCAGGCACGGAAAGAAGCCGCCCAAAGCTCCCGGTTGTTCTAAAGCGCAAAGGCAAAGACATAAAAACGGAGAGAAGAGAGGAAGAAGAGTCCTTGTAAAAAACAGTCTGAGAATGGGGCATTGTATTTATGTAATTTTTTAAAAAGATTTACTTATTTGTTTAAGAGGCAGAGAGAGAGAGAGAGAGAGAGAGAGAGTGAGAGAGAGAGAGAGAGGTGACACATTCCTAACGGTTGGGTCTGGAGCCCATTTTTGTTTCCCATAGAGATGATCGGATGTGTCAGTATTCCCTGGGTGGTGTCACGGGGACAGGAGTTAGCTTCTAGCTCATGAACTGTGGAAACACCAGCCAGACTGAGCCCACAATGGGCATAGCCCACATACGTGCTCTATGCTAAACTGAAGAGAGTAACTGGAGGTCTCTACACCATACATATATGTCTATGTGGTCCTGGGGGCAAGTCGCTCAACTATGCTGTACCTCAGTTTCCACATCTCTGATGTGTGGGGAATAATGGTGCCTTTCTAATAGGGTCATTCTGGGGATTCAGTGGCACACATGAAATCCTCAGGACAGGGCTGGGTCCTGCCAGATGAAAGCTCGTGGACTGATGTCAGTTCTTGCTTGCCTCTCTGTCATTTGTAGTAATGTGCAGATGCAATAACCTGTTATTAGAGGTCTGCCCCCTTCTTTTCCAAGATGTTTTATTTAACTAATTCAAAGGTTTAAACATCAACATAACTATAAATCTAAGATTTTTAAGAAATTATATCAATATAGGTAGGATCCTGTATTTCTCCCCAATTTCAGGCACATTGCACAATCAAGCAATTATTTCCTGAGTTTTTGTCATATGCACTGTACTGGAAAGAGGATGTCAGAGATTTTAAGAAGTCCTCTTTTTTATTGGTGAGGCAAGATGCCCCTATGGAAAAAGACCAAGACCTCAGCATGGGAAGAATGGTATGGTAAATTGAGGGAGATGTCAGTGAGTGCAAGAATGCTCAGACGGGGCTGGGATGATCCAGGGAGGACTTGGGGGCTTGGTAGGTTTTGAAAAGGCAGAGGAAACAATGGAAGACTTGACAATTGGAGTGGAGAAAAGAATGAGGTAAGCAAAGAAGCAGAAGCCAGACGCACTGTGAGCTGTTCAGCTTGGAATAAGGATTTGGGGAGGGGACTAGGAGAGCAAGGCTGAGAAGGGAGTATTGGTTTACCTTAGAGGATCTGTTGCGGCATCTTTCAGTCTTGTGCCAGATTATTGGCATTATTTCTGAAGGGGGAGGAGGATAGGACTCAGACTCTAGAGCTCATGGAATTTTGGAGTTGGAATAGTCCTGATAGATTATTGGATACCTCTCTCTAAACTGAGGCAACAGATGTCCCCAAATGGGAGGTGACACTGTATTAGGTAATGACCTAATAATAGTCTATATATCCAAGTCGATGGCACCCCTTGCTGACTACTTCCTAAAAGCAGTGCTTGGGTGTGTGTAGGGACTGGCCATCTTGGCTCCTCCCAGCTCACTCTCAGTAGAGACAATCAACCCTACATCCATTGGCTCTTTTTAGCATCCTCAGAAATTGAGTCAATCACTCTCGAGTACAGTTGGGAGAGTTTTAAAATGGGACAAATTTTAGTGTTAAAGACAGGTAGACATTGATTCCAGCCTTGACCATGCTGTGTCTCACAAATATACTATCTGGTGGCCGGTGATGTGGCGCAGCAGCACAATGCTTTAAAGCCCTAGCCCGAAGCACCGGCATCCCATATGGGTGCCGCTTTGAGTCCTAGCTGTTCTACTTCTGATCCAGCTCTCTGCTATGGCCTGGGAAAGCAGTAGAAGATGGCCCAAGTCCTTGGGCCCCTGCACCCACATGGGAGACCTGGAAGAAGCTCCTGGCTTCAGATGGGCTCAGCTCCGGCCATTGCAGCCATTTGGGGAGTGAACCATCAGATGGAAGACCTCTCTGGCTCTCTCTCTACCTCTCTCTGTAACTCTGTCTTAAAAAAATATGCTATCTAGAGAGGAACCAGAAAACATCTCACCCCTTGGCTGGGGGTTGGGGGAGAGGAGTTGGAGGGAGGGCTGGATAAACCCAAGCAGGCATACATGTAGTTCTTGAAGCAGTGTGACATGTGGTTATAGACAGCATGGATTCATATCTAGGGCATACCACTTACTGGGTGTGTGACTTGCAAAAGTTCCTTATACATTCTGTGCCTCAGTTTCTTTTTCTGTAAAGTGGGGATACTGTAGCACCTGCCTCATAGGATTCGTTGAGCATTGAATGAATTAATACTGTCAGTGGGTGACTCATAGTTGTTTGGTCAGATACTTTGCACACTGCCTGGTGATTTGCATGCAAGTTGTTTTCATACATTTAAGAAAATCAACTGGTAGGTTGAGTCAAAGCACAAAGGCAAAGACATAAAAAGGGAGAGAAGAGAGGAAGAAGAGGCTTTGTAAAAAACAACCTGAGAATGGGGCATCTTATTTATGTAATTTTTTAAAAAGACTTATTTATTTATTTAAGAGGCAGAGAAAGAGAGAGAAAGAAAGAGAAAGAGAAAGAGATCTTCCATCCACTGGTCCACTCCCCAAACGGCCCCAACAGCCGAAGCCAGGAGCCAGGAGCTTCTTCTGGGTCTCTGACACAAATGTAGGGCCCAAGGACTTGCGCCATCTTCTACTGCTTTCCCAGGCCATAGCAGAGAGCTAGATTGGAAGTGGAGCAACCTGGACTCAAACTGGCGCCCATATGGGACACTGGCACTGCAAGTGGTGGCTTTACCATCTACACCACAGTGCTGACCCCATTTATGTAATTTTCAGAGTAGAGTACCTACTGAAAAGAAGTCAAACTAGTCTATGTTTTCTGTCCCAGTTGGTCTTGGAGTAAGTTAACTAGGAATATCTAAAGCAACTACTTTCAACTGTTTATGGGTTCTCTGCAAAGTCTTGAGAGTTGTCCTAGGCTGGCTCTGTCATGTTGTTCACCAGCAGTTGCCAGAATTTCTCACTATATAAATGCACTGAAACAGCGACTAGCACCTTCTGATCTATAATGATGCTCTATGATAGTTTCACTGTGAGAGAAAGGAAACTAGGAATGGTCATGTTAAACCTCAGAGTAGAAAGAGGAGGAGAAGTAGTTGCAGGTGAAATGCTACCTATTTTTTCAGCCACGACTGTAGAATTGCTCACCCTAAACTGGAAGTAGTGTAACCATTATTATATAATGATATGAAATTGCTGTATCACACTGATTATTGCACTCAGAATTTCTATAGGTATATATTTGGTTGGCAGGAGAATTAAAGGAATATTTGGATGAGAGGATCAAGCTTTACAATCAGCAATACCCAGGACTGCTGAAAATAATTCGCCATACCAAGAGAAAGGGTCTTTCTCAAGCACGCAACACCGGCTGGGAAGCTGCCACGGCTGATGTGGTCGCCATCTTGGATGCTCATGTTGAAGTCAATGTCGGATGGTGAGGTTCCAGGAGTTTTCTTCTGGGAGAGGGAAGAATGGAGATCCTGCAAAATGCTTCATGTTATACAGTATAGTGTGGAGATCGGCAAGGTCAGCACCTTAACCAAAGGGGAGATCCAAAGGCAACATGCTTTCACTCAGGTGCTTTGCCTTGCTAAGAGAAGTAGCATAGTGTTAGAGAAAAAGCAATTGACTGGGAGTATGGATAACTGGATCCTTTGAATAAGTCACATCACTTAACTAAGTATCAGTGTCTTCATCTGTGAAGTGAAGACATCCCTCATTGGTGAAGTCCAAGGTTGTTGTGCCCAGCCTTGAAACTGCATGATACAAAGCGAGCTGTGTTCTATGGAGAAGGCAGAGCAGCACAGCCAGCCCTGAGAGAGAATGTAAATTTAGGCAGAAAAATGAAAATCTTTGCTCACAGTGGCCTGGACGTGGTACCTAGGAACTAATTTCAAATTTTTTCGTGACACAGGCTGGTTGCTAATATCCCCATTTATGCCCAAAGCTGCAGAGATTATCTGAATTTTGGAGAGTCCTACTCTCCAACCAGAGCATTAGTACTGGGGAAGGCACCCAAGGTCAGGGCAAGATGTTTGGAGCAGCTTTATCTGCTCACGCCTGCTTCCCACGCTCTTACCCTCGTGGAGCTTGCCGCATCCTCTTCTTCTAGGGCAGAGCCCATCTTGGCTCGGATTCAGGAAGATCGCACGGTGATTATTTCTCCTGTGTTTGACAACATTCGCTTTGACACCTTCGTGCTGGAGAAGTACGGCTTGGCCGTGGATGGGTTCAACTGGGAGCTGTGGTGCCGCTACGATGCACTGCCACAAGCCTGGCTTGCTCTCCATGACACCACTGCTCCAGTGAAGTACGTCTCGGGAGGCTCAGGGAACTCGGTTAGCACACGGGAGGTAGGAATGAACTGCGTGGGTCTTGTTTCTCTTTGGTGGTAGTAATAGGAGTGGGGTGGAAAGGAGTGGAGGAGATGGGGTCAGGGACAAGTAATAGGGAAAAAAAAATCCAATAAGCTGATCCCAGATAAGAATTCATAACTACTTTGGGCTCTTCAGGGCCTTTAGGTAAAAATCAAGCAAAGTATTTAGCATTTTAGAAAATATTCTGGCCATTTCTAGTAAGATCAGGCAATGAAGCAGGGACACCAAGATGAAAAGATGTCATTTGAATATAACTTAAGAGAAATTATGGCAGCTCAGTGAGCAAGGGAAGGCCACATGCACTTAGCCCAGGTTGGGTTCAGGGAAGAGCCTCAGGATAAGAAGAGCCTTTACATAGAGTTTAGAGGCCAAACCATTGCTGGGTTTCCCACCCCTCCTCTCCATGCTGACCTGCTCCTCTCTTGCTCTGAGCTGCATAGGAGTCCTTCCATCATGGGCATCCTGGCTGCCAACAGGCTCTTCCTGGGAGAAATTGGAGCCCTGGATGGTGGGATGCTGGTCTATGGAGGAGAAAATGTGGAACTTAGCCTGAGGGTGCGTACATCTCCCTTTTCTTTAGGGGACGAGGGGGTAGGGGAAATAATGGAGGGATAGAAGTATCTCTGGAATTGTAGAACCTGGGTGAATGTCATTGGCTCAAGAGGAGGGCAAATTCCCCTGTTTCCAGGTCACTAGGCCAAGGAGGGAAAGCTAGCTTGCATCTGGGCTATGGGCTAAGCAGGTGTTGTCCTTATTTCACATGAGGAATCCAGGCATTTTCTAAGCATCTCCTGCAGTGAAGCGACTTTGAGGCAGACAGCATTGCATAATATTGGTCAAAGCAGAGAAAACTAGAGTGGGCAGAGGGACCAGAGAATGCAGATTGCGGGCAGTCAGTGTAATTCTGCATGGACAACTGGAGTAGCTGGCATGATGACATGAATTTGGGTTGGGATATAGTCTCACCTTGGACAAATTGACAGGGCTGGGTAGTATAGTATTGAAACCCTCAATCCAGTTCTAGTTCTGATCAACTAGTGTAGAATGATCCTGGCTTCACACTGCAACATTGATGTCTCTTGTCACCAAAGTCTCTTGTCCACCCCTGACAGCTTCTCATGCTTGTTTAGGTCAAGTGAACCACTAGGGAACTCAAGGCACAATCTAAGACAAGTGGAGAAATTCCAAGCACAGATTCATATTCCATTAGTGTATCAGTTAGTTCTGACCAAAACTCAAAGTGCTGTGTGACAAATCACCCCAAACTTAGTGGCATAAAGCAACAATAATTGATGCTCACGACTCTGTAGGTCCAGCTGTGCTTGGATGGATGGCTCTGATCCACACAGTTCATTCTAGGGTTCAGGCCAGTGGCACAGCATCTGCCAAGGGAAAGAGTACTCTGCTTAAGTTGCAGTAAAGGTCAAGGGGAACCAGGTGAGATTTCTTAATGCCTGTATTTGGAAGTAGCATTCTATTTCTTTTTTTTTTTTAAAGTTTATTTGAAACTCAGAGTTACACACAGAGAGAAGGAGAGGCAGAGAGAGAGAGAGAGAGAGAGAGAGAGAGAGAGAGAGAGAGGTCTTCCATCTGCTGGTTCACTCCCCAATTGGCTGCAATGGCTGGAGTTGCACCGATCCAAAGCCAGGAGCCAGGAGCCAGGAGCTTCCTCCAGGTCTTTCCACATGGGTGCAGGAGCCCAAGGACTTGGGCCATCTTTTACTGCTTTCCTAGGCCATAGTCTAGAGCTGGTTTGGAAGTAGAGCAGCTGGATCTTGGACCGGCACCCATATGGGATGCCGGCACTGCAGGCGACAGCTTTACCTGCTATGTCACAGCACCAGCATTCTATTTCAAATGCTATTTTCAATAGCATTCTATTTCAAAGTCAGTTGTATGGCCAACCCCAGGGAAGTGAAGAATTGGTACCAATAGATTAAATTCATAATCATAAATTTAGAACAGATTTTATGCATGAAAAATCCCTTCCATGGTATCCTTTTACCTCTTCTTTACAATCTGTGGCTCTCATTAATTAGAAGGCTTTGACCTTAGGTTTGTAATTAGTCTTGATAGTCAATCCTTTCATCCTTCAGTGTAAGGGTAAACTCTTTTTTCTTTGTTTGAAAGGCAGAGTGTGAGAAGAGAGAGAGAAAGGCCTTGTATCTGTGGTTCACATCCTCAAATAACTGCAAGAGCAGGAGCTGGGCCAACCTGAAGCCAGGAGCCTGTATCTCCATCTTGGTCTCTTATGTGGGTGGCAGGGACTCAAGTCCTTGGGACATTGTCCACTGCTCTCTCAGGTGAGCTGAATCGGAACCAGAGCAGCAGGGAGTTGAACTGGCACTCTACTAAGGGATGTCAGTGTGACAGGCAGCAACTTATCCTGCTGCATCATAACGCCGGCTCCAAGGGGCAACATGGGTATTTGACGTCATGCAGATCTGTATTGGGAACAGACAGACTGCTCTGCAACTCAAAAGTGGGTGTGGTCCTAGGCAACCCACAAGCCCTCTAAGCTGTACCTGTAATGTCAAGCACCTGGCATGGTGAATGACACCTGCTCAATAAATGGTTAACAATAAAAATAACAATAAGAATGCCAGGATGGCATTGGAAAAAAGTCTGGACCTGGGTTCTTGTATTTTTTAAAAAGATTTTGTTTATTTATTTGATAATTAGAGTTATAGAGAGAGGGAGAGACAGAGAGAAAAATCTTCCATCTGCTGATTCACTCTCCAAATGGTTGCAATGGTTGAAGCTGTGCTGATCTGAAACCAGGAGCCAGGAGCTTCTTCCTGGTCTCCCATGCAGGTGCAGGGGCCCAAGCACTTGGGCCATCTTCTACTGCTTTTCCAGGCCATAGCAGACAGCTGGATTGGAAGAGGAGCAACTGAGGCTCAAACTGACACCCATATGGGATGCCAGCCCTGCTTAGCCCACTATGCCACAGCACTGGCCCCTGGACCTGGGTTCTTATCCTGGCTCTACTAAATTGTGGTGCAGCAAGCCTCTGTAAAATGGCTTTTTCTCCTCTCCCAACTCAAAATTCTGTGCCTGAGTCTAGGTGATGGTTGGTCCATTATAACCTAGAAGAGCAGGATAATTTTCTATCTAGAATGTGTTCAGTTTCATTCTCTTCAGTTTCTTTCCAGTTGAAGCTGATGACACAACAACCATACATTACACCTGTGTAGGAACCACCCTGGACCCCCGTTTACATTAGCAAATGAACTGGGACTGTGGTCTGGGTTCTATCTTAAGCTGTAATCGTTCTCTGGCAGAGAAAACTCACGTTCTGTGTGTACAGTGGCCTTGTCAGTTCTCCTGTTTGTGAGGGGTTCTCAATTAGTGAACCTCACCAGGAGGATGGTGCAGTCAAAAGGCAATCAGGAATTTGAAAGGATTTTTATAAAGGTATTGAGAGTGTTCATTAAGCTTCTGTGACAGAGGCCAAAATAACAGAAGCTTCAACAAGATAGAAATCAATTTCTCTTTTCCATAACAGCTTAAATGTAAGCAGCTGAGCCGTGACGGGGCAGTTCTGGGGTGAGGGGAACCAAGAATCTTCTACCTCTTGTTTGTGCCACACCACAGTGCATCCAACACATTGAATCTGCTGCGTCAGTTTTCCACAAGAAATCTTTTTTTTTTTTTTTTTTTTGACAGGCAGAGTGGACAGTGAGAGAGAGAGACAGAGAGAAAGGTCTTCCTTTTGCCGTTGGTTCACCCTCCAATGGCCGCCGCGGATGGCGCGCTGCGGCCGGCGCACCGCGTTCGTCCGTTCGTCCGATGGCAGGAGCCAGGTGCCAGGTGCTTTTCCTGGTCTCCCCATGGGGTGCAGGGCCCAAGCACCTGGGCCATCCTCCACTGCACTCCCGGGCCACAGCAGAGGGCTGGCCTGGAAGAGGGGCAACCGGGACAGAATCCGGTGCCCCGACCGGGACTAGAACCCGGTGTGCCGGCGCCGCAAGGCAGAGGATTAGCCTGTTGAGCCACGGCGCCGGCCAAGAAATCTTGTTCTTTTAACACTGTGCAACCTTCTGTGGACTTCGATGAGTGTCAGGAGATGAGGGTTCCCCTCCCTGCCTCTTTGTCTTGGGTAGACCAGTTCTCACATCTGATGCCTTGTTTTTTATGTGACTATTTATTTTATTTTTCTTTTAAGACTTCAAAGAACTTGGGTAGGACCTGTCTTTCTCCAATAACAGATCTTGGAGGACATCAGAGTTGTTTAGATTCCTTTATCTTTTTTAAAAAAAATACTTATTTTATTATCTTTTTATTATTTGACAGGTAGAGTTATAGACAGTGAGAGAGAGACAGAGAGAAAGGTCTTCCTTCCGTTGGTTCACTCTCCAAATGGCCACCATGGCCGGTGCTGCACCGATCCGAAGCCAGGAGCCAGGTGCTTCCTCCTGGTCTCCCATGCGGGTGCAGGGCCCAAGGACCTGGGCCATCCTCCACTGCCTTCCTGGGCCACAGCAGAGAGCTGGACTGGAAGAGGAGCAACCGGGACTAGAACCCGGCGCCCATATGGGATGCTGGCGCTGCAGGCAGAGGATTAACCAAATGAGGCACAGCACTGGCCCCTATTTTATTATTTCAGTTGTGCTTACTTATGAAGTACAATGTGATAACTCACCAAACACATTCAATATGGAGGATCAGTTCAGGTGAGTTAGCATCTCCATCTCCCTACACATTGAAAAAACTTTTGATTAACACTAATGATGCATATTTATGGGACACATGTGACATCTCAAAAAATATAAACCAGACACAGCAAGACACATATTTCATGTTCTTTTATAATATGTGGAAGCTGAAAAATGTCGATTTGAACATAGAGGCTGAGAGGATTGGAGGGAGGCTGGAGTTTGTCTAACCAGCACAGTTAGACAGCAATAAGCTCCTTGTCTCACACAGCTTAGTGGGGTGACTATAATTCACAACAATCTGTTATGTATTTTCTGAACAAATAGGAAGAGCTTGAGGGCTCCAGTTGTAAGGTAATGAATGACAAGCAGAGGGAACTGTTAGCACCCTGGTTTGATCAATGTACATGGGAGCGCTTTTCTGACATCTCGTGGCCATGGTTAACTATGGTGCTCACTGAGGTGTATAAATGGAAAAGGGGATGAGAAGAGAAAACAGGCAGCTGTGGGGCACCTTGTGTATTTCCAGTGTGGAGCCAGAGCTTAACAGGTGGACTGCTGGGTTTAGAATCTGACTCTGTCCTTTGCGAGCTGATAAGCATGAGCAGATGACTTCAATGGGGTTTATAGTGCTACCTGCTAGTGAGGGCGGGATTCACGGGAAGGTGAGTACACTGCATTACACAAAGTTATCTGTTGTCACCATGAGTCAGAACTTCATGTTTCCGTGTGTGCATGGTGGGGGGGGAGGGTGGGAAGGGAGGGAGAAGTATGACAGGTGGAATTTGGCAAGCAGGAACAAATTGGGAGAGTAAAGTTTGAAAAACACTGGGCAAGATTAATCATTAACATTATTTCCGTGAGTGGCACTCCTGAGTTTGAACTTGAATTTAAAGTTTCTTGTGTTACAGTTAACTTTTCTCTCCTGAATCCCTGTGGAACAGGCACCTGCAACAACTAAGAAAATTGGAACCAAGTTATATATGAATTGTTAGCTGTTTGTAGAAAAATAACCAAATCAGATGTAACATCCCCATGGTTTGGGGGATGAATGTGGAGCTGTGGAGGAGGACAGTGGATGAGAAGCTTCAAGTTCAATTTAGATGCGGCCATACCTGTGCTTGTTGTGTCATGTGACGCTCCTGACGCCCAAATGATGGATCTGCCCCTTTTGCTGATAAGTCGAGGGCCAGCGAGGGTAGATGTTTTGCCCCTAGCTGCCAGGTGTGCAGTGGAGTCTGGCATTCAACAGTCTGATCTCAAAGCCTGGTTTTTATTCATTCCACTGTTGTGAACTCAGGGGAATTGGTGGGAGGGATTTGTAGATCAAGAAGTGGAGGAAGGGCTGGAACTACTTTGAACAACAGGACTGTCCTCTCTCTACCCACACCATACAGACACTCTTTGATTTGTTGGCTGAACCAGCGGGGTCCAACCTACTCATCCTCACCTCAGGTGCTCCCCCTGGTGTGGGAGCGGTAGGTTGCTAACCTTTGCAAGATGGGCTAATTAGCTTCCAGAACCTACAAATCACTCAGGTAGCCACGAAACTATGAAGGGCAGACAGGGGACATAAGGTATCTACCTAGTCATTAGGTCTTTCATCTATCAGAGTAAAGACCATATTTTTCCAGATTTGTATTTATTTATTTTAAAGTCAGAGTTACACACAGAGAGAGAGAGAGAGACAGGCAGACAGTCAGGGAGAGAGAGAGATATCTTTCATCCACTGGTTCACTCCCCAAATGGCCACAATGGCTGGGGTTGGGCCAGGCCAAATCCAGGAGCTTCCTCTAGGTCTCCCACAAGGGTGATAAGGGACCAAGCACTTGGCCATCTTTTGCTCCTTTCCCAGGCACATTAGCAGGGAGCTGGACTGAAAGTGGAGCAGCTGAGGCTGGTGCCACGGCTCACTAGGGTAATCCTCCGCCTTGTGGCACCGGCACACTGGGTTCTAGTCCCGGTCGGGGCACCAGATTCTGTCCTGGTTGCCACTCTTCCAGTCCAGCTCTCTGCTGTGGCCCGGGAGTGCAGTGGAGGATGGCCCAAGTGCTTGGGCCATGCACCCGCATGGAAGACCAGGAGAAGCACCTGGCTCCTGGCTTCGGATCAGCGCAGTTCACGGGCCGCAGCGCGCCAGCTGCAGCGGCCATTGTGGGGTGAACCAATGGAAAAGGAAGACCTTTCTCTCTGTCTCTCTCTCTCTCTCACTGTCCACTCTGCTTGTCCAAAAAAAAAAAAAAAAAAGTGGAGCAGCTGAGACTTGAACCAGTGCTCGGATATGGGACACCAGCATCGCAAGCTGTGCCACAAAGCCAGCCCCTAGAATGCACGTGCTGGCAAGCATGTTTATACTCATCAAGATATTAAGATGAGATTATAAGTCATGGCACTTCTTGATCAGGAATGAGTTGTGGACTTCTGTGTGACAGCATCATCACAAAGTTAGTGTTAAAGCAAGAGGCACTCAGGACCTCACAGCCTTTGTGGATCAGGGCTCCGTCGGCAGCCTAGCTAGATTTCTGCAAGGCTGCAGTCACAGCATTGGCCAGGTTGGTTTCTCATCTAGGCTTGGCTGGGGAAGGATCTGCTTCCAAGCTTGTGTGGTTGTCAGCAGCATTCAATTCCTTGAAGTCTTCCAGAGTGGGGACACACTTGGCCTTTTGCTGGTTGTCCATTGAAAGCCACCCTAGTGTCTTACCTTGTGGTCCTCCCCTCTTCTCTGGCAGGTGTGGCAGTGTGGAGGGAAGATCGAGATCTTACCCTGCTCCCGGGTTGCTCACCTAGAGAGACACCACAAGCCCTACGCCTTGGACCTGATCCCTGTCTTGAAGCGCAATGCTCTTCGAGTGGCTGAACTCTGGATGGACGAGCACAAACACATGGTCTACTTGGCCTGGAACATTCCTATCCAGGTTTGTTGTGGAATGGAATGGACTTTGGGAAGAATAAAGGGAGCAGAGGCAGCAGTGAGGCTGGGGAATGGGAAGGGATAGAGCTAAAGTGCATCCAGCCCTAAAGACTTAAGGCTCGTTCCTAATGGTGTGGCAGTCATGATCTTCAGCATTCGTGTGGCAATGCTGTGTTCCAGGCACTGTCTAATGAGCTGACTCATTAACCGCCCCAGCATGCCTGTGGGGTATGTTTTATAGAAATGGCACAGAGAGTTGGAAGAAACCTGTTTAAGGTAATAGCAAAGATTCAAGTGAAGAAGTCTGGCTGCTGCTGCTGCTGCTGCTGCTTCCTCTTCTTCCTCTTCTTTTTAAGATTTATTTATTTATTTGAGAGGCAGAGTTACAGGTTACAGAGAATGGGAGAGGTCTTCTATCGTATGATCACTCTCGAAATGGCATCAACAGCCAGAGCTGAGCTGATCCAAAGCCAGGAGCCAGGAGCTTCTTCTGGGTCTCCCACGTGGGTGCAGGAGCCCAAGTGCTTGGGCCATCTTCCACTGCTTTCCCAGGCCTTAGACAGAGAGCTGGATCAGAGGAGCAGTTGGGACGAGAACTGATGCCAACATGGGATGCTGGCACCACAGGAGGAGGCTTAGCCTACTGCGCTACAGCGCAGGTCCTAAAAGTCTGGCTTCTAAATTCTATGTTTTTCATCCTTTTATAATGAGTCCTTGCCAGGGAGTTTTGGACATCAGGAATTCACTGTTTTACGAGTACATACATGTGGCAGGCAGGATGTAGGGAAGGGAGAAGAAAAAGTGTAGTGCTGTTACGTGCATGTCCTCGAGGAAGACCTTCTTGGTTAAGCTTACTCTTCTGCCCCAGCCCCCCGAGTTCAGCATGGTCAAGCCTACCGAGCTGTTTCGGCCCGTGGGGCTTAGTCTTCTCATTGTTAAGCCCTTCATCTGCATTGCAGGAGACTCTAAAGTAGACTCCAGAAAACCAGGGGGTCAGGGTGGCAGGAGGCTCTGGAATGGATCTAGAAGGAAAAAATCTGGAATTCACATGGGGTCAGGAGCCAGGTCAACCACAGCATCACTAGGACTGGAAAAGGTAAAAATGTTTAGAAATGCCTACTCCTTCTTTATGACTCAAAGTAATCAAAGTCCACTGATCTGCAGTGAGCTCATTGTTTGAAGAGATGGGCAAGAATTTAATCTGGTGTCACAGTATACCAACCTGTGAGAGGAAAACAAGAGCCCTCCAGGACATTCTTAGCTGTCTGTAGAGTGATATTGCGTCTTTCCTAAGATATCAAGGGAATTGTCCATAAATCAATGAACTTCTACAAAGGCTGATGGGAAACAAACAATGAGGAGAATTGTGAGAAGAGGCAGCTATATTGAGGATTGCTGCAAGTCCTTCTCAATTTGGCCTCTGTGCCCCCTACCCCCACCCCCACCCCATGGCCCCAGGTTGTACCTCTACAAAGTCCCACTTAACCTGCAAGCTGGATGCCAGAGTATTCCTTTTGAAAGCTTTTTCTAACCATCACGGGGAGTCCTGGGTGTCTCATCATTTCAGACAGGAGTATCAGCTCGTGGTGATGACAAATAAACCCAAGTGGTTCTACTGTGCAGGCCCTGCAAGTGTCTTAGAAACCAGGAGAGGTTCCTGGGGCTCCAAGTTTCTCCACTTTCCCTGGAAGTACAGAATATCAGGCTACATCAGGCCGAGACTCAGGCCAAGACTCGCAGGCCAAGGCTCAGTCCCCTTCTGTGTGGGCCACACCCACTGGCGGAGTGGAAGCAATGGCTTGGACCAAGGCACAGACAGGCTCCGTGTTTTATTTACAGAATTCTGGCATTGATTATGGAGACATCTCTTCCAAAATGGCACTCCGGGAGAAACTGAAATGTAGAAGCTTTGACTGGTACCTGAAAAATGTGTATCCGATCCTGAAACCAATCCACAGCATTGTGGGCTATGGACAGGTACATGTCGTGAAATCACACCTTGGGATTTAAGTGCTTGGCTCTCAAAGACACTGTGACGCCATCACATGACTGCTAGGTGGAGCATTTCCCAAATCTGCCCTGCCCAAGACCCCTTCCCTCCCCACACCCTTTCCTCAGCTTTTTGTGCTTGGACTCTCATTTCCCAACCTCTTTTGCTTCCCCATCCCCTCCTCTTTTCCTTCTCTCTGCCTCTTGTCCCTTGCCAACTGCAGCCTGTGTCCCCACCTCTCGGTTTCTCAGCCAACCAGGGTGTGTGGCGCTTCCACCTGCACAAGACCCTTCTGTGGAGGTGCCGTGATGGTCTGGGAGTGCCATTCCCCACAAATGGGTATCTCAGCAGCACCTCCCCTAAGCATCTGCCTGTTCCCCAGTGCTTGGCAAAGCCCTGCCAGCATCCCAAGCCCCTGGTGTTCTGGGAAGAGCACAGGGCCTTGGCGAAGCTTGGGGCCCTCTCTCGGTGCCTCTCTCTAATCGAGTTTCTGTGTGTTTTGTCTCTTCAGATGAAAAACTCATTGGATCAAAGTGTCTGCCTGGATCAAGGGCCCGTTCCAGGCAACACCCCGATCATGCATCAGTGCCACACTTTCAACCCACAGGTGCCTCCCTCCCGTCTTCCCTGCTCCCCAGCCTGACACTGTGGGGACTCAGCCCCTTGTAGCCCTTGCCAGATTTCGACTCCGTGTTAGATGATGGGGAGGCAGGAGCTGAGAAACCAGGGTGGAGGGTGAGGGTGAGACCCAAACCTGCCTCTGGAACTGTGCACCCCATAGTTCTTGCAAGCCTGCAGGAAGGTGATTCTGTTTTTCCACTTTGGGAACAGACGGGGGGCTGGGCTCTGTCACATGTACTCCATGTGGTGACATTGCATTGCCAGCACCTCTAATTTCTTCCTTGTCTCCTTGTACCTCTGCCAGCCCCTGCCTCCCATTCTGCTGCTTGTGTGCCCTGAGTGACTGGTGAAGCCACCTGTGCTTCTCCTACAGAGAAGGAAACACCGGGCTGGAGACAACAGAGGCTGACTGGGGCTCTGTCCACCGTGGGGTGGGAAAGATCGGACACCAAGTGGAGAGGGCAGCCAGGAGACTTTTTTTTTCTGCTGAGAGTGCTCACATTTATATACTTTATGCAACCTTCCCATGAGGTGTGCATGTCTGAAACCATTCCCAGTGAACAGATGAGAAAAACTGAGACACAAAAACAGCCAACTTACCCAAGTCCCCAAGCAATGTAGTGTCAGATTGGGAATTTGCAAAGTTTCCTGGCAGCAAGCCCTAGCTGGGACTTTATGGTGACAGTTGCTGAAGTTGTGATTTTTTTTTTCTTTCTTCAAAGGCAAGCTTCCCCATCCATGCAAGCCAAGGTTCTGTTTGAGACCTTGTAGAGAGCAAATCAGGCTCAGTGACTTGCCCCATGCCGGGTGTCTCTGGATGTCTACTGGGGGCTGGAAACAAAGAGGCAGAAGCAGCTCCTGTTGCCAAGAAAGTGCAGGGTTCCCCTTGCTGCTGAGTGTCCAGGGGCCCCGTGAGCAGCCTTCCTGTCCTCTGTCAGGTCAGGGCCTCCCTGTTCACTGTACCTGAGCTGGATCCCTTGACTCTTTTCCAGAATGTCTACTACCACCTGACTGGGGAGTTCTACTTAGGACCGCTGATTGCAGAAGCCAGGACTGATGACCGCTGCCTGACAGATCGTGGTGATGGGGACAGACCTACACTGGAGGCATGTTCCATCGCAGCCCAGAATGGGTGGCACATATATTGGGATTTTACACAGGTGTGTTGTATGTTGTTGTTGTTGTTGTTTTTTTAAGGTAGGCATTTTTAAGTATAGTATGAGGGGTTCAGATTTAGTTTAATAGGATTTTAAGAAAATTATTTTCTGGGGCAGAATGTAGGGAAAGGATGGGAACAGGGAATTGATAAGAAGCAGCGAGTCTCTTGAGGAAGGCAGGGTTGGGTAGAGAGGAAGACACATGGGAGTCTTCTGAGAGTCTCATGGTTGAGAGTTTAGGCTCCAGGCCGAGAGCTGTCCACTTCAGCAGGGTCCTTGGCCTCCCTGAAGCTCAGATTCCCCATCTGTAAAGTGGAGATAATAATGTCTGCTTTGCAAGCCCAAGGTCGTGTATGTAAAGCAGTCAGCTTGGTGCCTGGTATGGAGGCGTGTTGGGTAAATATCAACCACTGTGATTCGTGTCGGTATTGGTGGTTATCAGACTGTGTGGAGCCCAGGGCTGAAACCTAACAGGAACTATTGTCAACATCCTACCTCTAACTTCTACATCAAATGGCCAGGTATAGAGAGGATGGATTCATAGGAAAATGACATGAGGGATTTGGATGACCACAGCCTACCTGCTCCGAAAGCCATCACACTTAGACCACCTTGGTAGGACAGTGATGTCCCGATGAGTGTAGGTACTGCCCTGGCTGTGACTCTGTCTGAACACGCTGGCACTGTGTCAGGTGAGGTGGGACATTTTATTTAAGAGCCATGGACAATCTGGCTGAGCAGTTCCTAACTTTGTCAAGCGAATGAGCCCTTTGAGAATTTGCTGCCCATTATGGGGTCTGTCCCCAGGATCATTTATATACATATATGCAGCTGGGGCCGCTTCCCCTACAACGGCAGAGAGATTTTGCCTTGTAGACTAAGTCTTCCTGAAACTGGACAATATCAAGTAGAAGGAGGAGGGTAATGTCTTCTTAGTTTCTTATGTCTCTCTAAGCTCCCATTATATGGAACTTCATGGAATTCAATGAAAGGCCATGCTCCCTCTTACCTTCAGCCCCTTTGTCAGGTGCTATTCTGTCTCCGCTCACCTCTTCAGCAGGCCACCTGCAACGCTTCCCTCCAGTCTGGGACACTGGCCCCTTTGGGAATCCTGCACTCCCACAGGAGTAGAAAAGGTGGATCCTCTGGGTATTCTCCCAGTCCCTCTTGTAGCACCTGTCTCATCGTCTTTGTTTTGAAAAAATTATTTATTCATTTTCTTTTTTATATGAAAGGCAGAGAAGCAGAGCAATAGAAAGATGGACAGAGAGAGAGAGAGCAAGATATCTCATCCATCCTGGTTCACCCTCCACTTGCCCACAACAGCCTGGGCTGGGCCAGGTTGAAGCCAGGAGCCCAGAACTCAGTTTTGGTCTTCCTTGTGTGTGACAGGGACCCAACTGCTTGAGCCACCACCTGATGCCTCTCAGCATGCATATCAGCAGGAAGCTGGATTGGAACAGAGGAACTAGGACTATCTCTTTAAAGATTTATTTATTTGAAAGGCAGAGTGATAGAGGGATAAGGAGGGGAGAGAGAGATTTTGAGAGAGAGAGATTTTGAGAGAGAGAGAGAGAGAGAGAGAGAGATTGGTTCACTCCTCAAATGGCTGCAACAACCCAGGCTGGTCCAGGCAGAAACCAGAAGCCCAGAGCTCCATCCGGGTCTCCCAAGAGGGTAGCAGGGACCTAAGTACTTAAGCCATGTTCTTCTGCCTTCTGAGACGCATTGGCAGGGAACCTGAACCAGTGCTCCAAAGTGGGGTGCTGCTGACACAAATGGCAGCCTGGCTCCCTGCATTGCTACACCTCGCCTCCCACTCCCCACCCACCCACCGCCTCCAGGAGCCAGAACTTGAACAGGCATTCCAATATGGCCACTTAACCTGTGATCCAAATGCCTGCCTCTTGTCTCTCCATCTCTCACGACTGCCTGCTGGCCCGCTTCAGTATGTCACTGGGCTGTGAGCCGGAGGGCCAGGCCTGCATTTTGTTTGCTGTTCCCTGCCTGGCATCTCACACTACACCCAGAAGGTTGCAGGCAATCAGTGAGTGGCTGAAGATCAAATGAAAGATTGGCGGATCTGGAAGATTTTGCTCGGAGAGGTGAGCCTAGGGAAAAGGTGATGTTGCCTTCATGAGGAAGAGGAGTGGACATGTTTAGTGTTGCTGGTGCCAAAACTGCCACAAATGCCTGGTGATGATGGAGGAGGCCGATGTAGACTTAGCACGAGGTGCTGTTCTACACTTAATGGGTTCACTGCCAAGGGCAAGCAAGGTGCCTTTTAGCATCTGGCAGGCGGAGGGATTTGACATCCTCGGTGGTGTCTTCTGTGTACAGTAAATATTACTGCAGCTTTACCTGGTGTTAAGAAATTAATGTGCACATATTAATGTTATAATTTTTTAAAAACTGATTTTTCTTTAAGCTCTTAAATTCAAATTACCAATCTTAGGATTCTATCTATAAGCCTAGCACATTTTAATAATCTCTCTTATGGTACTTTTATAGTTAAATACATGAAATCCCCCTTAAATATTTTGGATGGTGTTTGTAAATTTCAACCATCCATTACATTTTCTTCCTTAAGAGCTTAAATTGTATGATTTTACATTTACTGATTTTTTAAAAGATTTATTTCACTTATTTGAAAGACAGAGTGTCAGAAACAGAGGGAGAGACAGAGAGAAATCTCCCATCTGCTGGTTCACTTGCCAGATGGTTGCATAGGCTGGGGCTGGACCAGGCGAAGCCAGGAACTCCCTACGTGTCTCTTATGTGGGTGGCAGTCACCCAAGTACTTGGACCCCTGGTGCATTACTGGGTAACTGGATTGGAAGCAGAGCATCTGGGACTCAAATCGGTGCTCAGATATGGGATGCCAGGGTTGTGGGCGGTGGCTTGACCTGCTGTTAGGCCAGCCCCCCATTTAGTGATTCTTACGTTGTCTTTAATGTTTCAAAAGTGTTTACAAAGTCAATAAAACATCAACTGAATGATCACAAATGTGATCATTAAACATTTTGAAGCTAGTGTCACAGGTTTAATCTCTAAGATGCTGATTTTTATTACACATAGTAAGTACTTAAAAATAGTAAATATACACAAAATCTTCAGCAAAGACTGTATGAGTCCCTTCCCATCTACACTCTGTTCTCAGTTTCCTGGGAATTAAAGCTAGGAAGAATCCTGAAGAAATGCTGATGGTTGGGCAGGCATTGTGGTATAGCACGTTAAGCTACAGCCTACAATGCTGGCATCCCAAATGAGCACCAGTTCATGTCCCGGCTGCTCCTCTTCCAAGCCAGCTAATGCACTAGAAGGCGGCCAAAGTGCTTGGATCCCTACGCCCATGTGGGAGACCAGGAGGAAGCTCCCGGCTCCTGGCTTCAGCCTGGCTCAGCCCTGGCCATTGTGGCCATTTAGGGAGTGAACCAGCACATGGAAGATCTTTCTGTGTCTCTTCCACTCTCCCTCTAGCTCCACCTTTCAATTAAATTTTTTGAAAAGAAAGAATGGCTCATTCCAAACATTTTGAGGGTTGCCTTGGTCGACTGAGGCTGCTGAGAGAATAGAGATTTTAGCTGGGACTGGGATCTGGACTGCAAGGCATCAGGGGAATTCTGCCCAGCATCAGATGTCCAGGCTGGGCCCCTTTTCATGAGATGCGTGAGCACCGTCTCTACTTCAAGCCATGGAGAAGTCAAATAATTTGTGCAAGGTCACAGCATAGCAGATGTCCAGGGTTCAAGCACAGAGTCACAACCACGGTGTGCTTGCCTCATTGCTTGGGAATTTGATTCTGAAAGGGAGAGAGGCACTGGATGTTGGTTGAAAAGGATGGTAGAGTTAAGGCTTGGGGTTTTTAATGCTTCTCTAATGTTATGACATTTGGATAAGCTTAAAGGCAGTGGAAAACTGATCTACAAAGAGGCAGGAAACAGGAGCCACTGCTGTGGCATAGCAGGTAAGGCCACTGTCTGCCATGCCGGCATCCCTTACTGGGCACTGGTTTGTGTCCCAGCTGCTCCACTTCTGATCCAGCTCTCTGCTGATGGCCTGGGAAAGCAGTGGAAGATGACCCAAGTCCTTGGGCCCTTGCATGCACCTGGGAGACCTGAAAGAAGCTCCTGGCTCCAGTCTGGCCCAGTGCTGGCCATTGCAGCCATCTGGGGAGTGAATTAACAGATGGAAATATTTCTCTCTCTCTCTCTCTCTCTCTCTCTCTCTAACTCTGACTTTCAAATAAATAAATAAATCTTTTTTTTTTTTTTAAAAAGGAGGAGTAGGATGCAGAGATGAATGTTAGGAAGAGTGATTCTCCAGCATCGAGAATGGCTGGGCTCAGAGTACAGGGGCTGCTGGCGGGAGACACAAGGCAACTCCTTGGATTTAGTCAAAGAGGCAGCATCATGGAGGCCGCTGACGGCTTTGGGTGTGGGGACAGATTGACAAGAAGTGTGGCCTTCTGACACTGAGGAGACATGAGCATCAATCATGGAGCCCAAGGGGCAAGGCCTGCTGGGAGGCCTGGAACAGTGACACTGAGGAGGGAGCCAAGCTGAGGCCAGGCTGCTGTGGGCATGGTGGTGAGCCAGGCTGCTGGGTCCTGGGGCCTGGCCAGGAGCATTCTGTGGTCTGGAAGCAGAGGCTGCGAGAAGGGAACGCTGAGGGTAGGGAAGCTCCCAGAATCTGGAGAAGCACCTGAAATGACCCATGCTGGGTGGGTGCCCTCAGGGTGGAGGTGAGGGGATTCAGAGGCAGGGAAATTTGGGAGAGCAGAGGTTGCTGGGAACTTTGTGGTTGAAATAGAGGAGAGGAGGTAGGTGCAGGGCCTGGGGGTTAAGCCACCGGTCTCAGTCCTGGCTCTGCTCCAGGTTCCAGCCTCCTGCTAAATGCACACCCTGGGAGGCAGCCGTGATGACTCAAGGATCTGGGTCTTTGCCACCCACATTAGAGAACTGGATTGAATTCCCGGCTCCCAGTTTTGGCCTGGCCCAGTCCCAGCTGTTGCGGGCATATGGGGGCATAAACTAGCAGAGGGCAGTACTGTCTGTCTGTTTCTCTGCTTCTTAAATAAATACATACATACGTAAACATTTTTTTTAAAAAGAGAAAGAGATGGGAGACAGGGAGACAGTGGTTGGAGAGGGAGCAGAGATTTGATCTCAGAGCTGCGACCCTGCCTGGTGCTGAGACCCGTGGTGGCGGTCGATCCTAAGATGGGCTGTGGCCTCTGAGGGTGGCAGCAGAGGCCTGGTGGATAAAAGGCAAATAAGCTGCTGCAGGCACTGATGGGAGTGAGTCCTGCAAAGGGGAGCCGAGAGCAGGCCCCAGGGAGGTGGGCACTTGGGCATTTGACCAGATCATCCCACTGCAGAGACATGGAGATGGGGAGGAGGGGAGCTTGGGAGTTGGAGCAGCAGGAAGCTGACCCCTGGCGCTGGAGGGCACAGGCTGAGATCCCCCAGGGGAGTTTCTGCTCCAGGCTGACTCGGTTTTGGAGGAGGGAGGGGAAACACAAGGCAAGGATGATGCTATTGTGTTTCACAGGGCAGAGGTGAGGACGTGGAGAGGAGGCCACGTTGAGAAAGGCCCAGGGCTCCCAGACCCCTGGGTGCACACCTGTCAGTGTCTATCCCATGCTTCATCCCAGGAGAGGCCCTCAGGGTCCTCCGAAGCCAGTGCAGCCTTGCTAGGTGGGTTTTTTGTTCACCACTAGGCTGGTAGAGAGAGCATGGGGTGATCCAGTTCTGCACACCACCTTCTTGTCTCCTGCTGGCATCTCGGATCCTGGCAGGTGGAGCAGGGGCAGGTGACGTGACCCCTTGCCAGTGTCTCTCATACCTTGGTTCTGTCCTTCTCTCTCCAGGGAAGCGCAATCATTAACAGGGGCACCAAACGGTGTCTGGAGGTGAAGAAGGACCCTTCAGGCATGTTTGTGCCTGTGCTCCGGACCTGCACCTCACAGGCATGGAAAATTCAGCACACCCTCAAAAACTGGGGCCTTCCTCCAAGCCAGTGAGCCTGGGAGAGGCTGCATTGGGGACTTCAGCTCTTCCAACTGGAGCAGCTTCTACTCTCAATGATGCTCAAAGTGGGAGAGGGTGAGAGCGAGCAAGTGTGTGTGTGTGTGCCCGTGCACGTGTGTGTGTGTGTGTGTGTCTGACTTCAGCATGCAATATCCAAGGGGTGCCGCCCGTGCACGTGTTGGGTGTCTGCAGGCGACCAGCAAGGAAGCTCCGATGCCTCCTCCCTCACTTCCCGTGGAAGGTCGTGATGTGTTTCAGACGCCGTTCTTGGAAACTCCTTGAAATAACCGGCATCGTCTGGAGAGAGGGAGGAAGATGGAAGTTGGTCTCTGACTGCTGCCAGCAGTGTTTAGCCCTCCTTGCCGACAGCTACTCTCAGCACCTGCCTGCACCTCCTCCCGCAGCCCATCTGCTGGGAGGTGCCCCAGCCTGCCGTGGGGCTGTTCCACGTGAGAGGCCGGGCTGTCCTCAGCCGGCAGCCCCGCCCCTGCTCAGGTCGCACCAATACCTCTGCTTTCTGAACTGTCCTGGGGCATACAGCACGTGGGCTCTAGCACACCCGCTACGCCTGCCCCCACAGCAGTTTTCTGGGGATTACTGCTCTCTCCCGAACCCCAGGAAGTGGAGAGGCGAATGAGGGAGAGAAGCCACCTCAACCGCCCGAGCTCTTCCGGGGGACCGTGCAGAGAGAGCAGGAGAAAAGTGGGGGCCCAGCCAAGTCTGCTTCTAAGCTGAGTGACTTGATTACCCGTTTCCTCCCACTGCCCCTGCGAATGATGGTGAAAGTTAGGCTTGAAACAAAGGGACGTCGCTTTTGGGGGCACAAAGAAGGAACTACAGGCAAGAGTTTAAAACCCAGCCAGCCTCTCTTCTGGGTAAATCTCTTCTCCCAGTTGGTGAGTTGGGAAGGTATGTCCAGGACTGCCTTTTGGGAGATCTTGGAGGAAGCAGAATGTGTGTGTGTGTGTGTGTGTGTGTGTGGTAATTTTGTGGGAGAGAAACCTGGCAGATACTACCTTACCTTTCCCATCAAATATGCCCCTTCTTCACAGAGATCCTTTTTCCCCTTAGTCCATGTCGGGGTTACCCAGGAATCATGAAATTTCCCATTGGCCTTAAGTGGGACAGACACTGGCAATTGAGCACAGGATTCAATCAATCAAGACCTCTTTTCAACTGTAGCCAGTAAAGCCACTGCCTGTAGTGCTGGCATCCCGTGTGGGCGCTGGTTACAGTCCTGGCTGCTGCACTTCTGGTCCAGCTCTCTGCTATGGCCTGGGAAAGCAGTAGAAGATGGGCCAAGTCCTTGGGCCCCTGCACCCACATGGGAGACCCAGAGAAGCTCCTGGCTCCTGGCTTTGGATCAGCCCAGTTCCAGCAGTTGCAGCCATCTGGGGAGTGAACCAGTGGATGGAAAACCTCTCTCTCTCTCTCTCTTTCTCTCTCTCTCTCTGTGTGTGTGTGTGTGTGTGTGCCTCTGCCTCTCTGTAACTCTGCCTTTTAAATAAATCAATCAATCTTTTTTCAAGAAAACAACCTTTTCAAAGTGTTAAGTGTGCACCTGGATAAAGATTTCACAAAGAGCACATCCATCCCAAGAACTGAAACAAGCCCACAGAGGAGAGTTTACTAGGAAACCATGCAGGCTCCACACGAACGTCCAGCACATGTGTGACTTCTCACTTCTGCCCGGCATGCAGCAAGCAAAATGCAGTCAATGGTAAGCCCTGAAAAGCTCGTGAACCCAGCAGAGAAGTGGACACAAGCCACCACATCCCGACACATCTGGGAAGATGTCTAACCGCACTCAGAGAGAGATTCAAGTTAAAACCACTGAGATAATTTTCACTGAAATTGGGGAAAATGGCGAAGTATGAAAAAGCATTCTTTTGTCGGGCTGTGGGAAACAGGCAATTTCGTTTGTTGGTAGCAGAGACGAAAACTGGTACAATCTTGTTGGTGGGGATATTTGCTACAACCTCAAAGTACTAGGGTATAGTTCCTATTCATGCCGGTAATTCCACTTCTAGGGATTTATCTTTGAAGATCAAAGAATACTTATGCACCAAATAATTCTCTGCAGTATTGATTGTAAATGAAAAATGTTGGAAACAAACTATATTCCCAAACATCAGAGACTGGTTAAATACATCCAGCAAATAGAGTTCTATGCAGCTATTAAAAAATGAAAAGAAAGATCTCTTTGAACTGATATGGAGTGATTTCCAGTATATTTCTATTTTGTTTAATAGAAAAATAGGATTTATGATATGTATCTTTTAGATAAGAAATAAGGGGAAAATATATATGTGTCAATATACAAGTTTCTGTTGGCTCTGTACAATGAAACATAAGGAAGATAAACCAGAAACTGATGAGCTGGGTTATGATGGGTGGTTGTGGTTGGGAACAAGGCAAAGGGCTGGAGAAAAAGTAGGATAGAAGAGATGTGGATACTTCTCTTAAGTAGGTACTTTTTTTCTATAATTTCAACTTTTAGAGGCATGTTCCATATATTCAAATATATGGATTATGAACCGAAACAGGTGACCCTAACTATATCCTTGTACTTTAAATGAACACACACAGAGCACACTTAGCATCAAGCATCCAGATTTCGGTTTCTAAATATTTTCCAATAAAAGGAATTGGGGCTCCTTGGAGAAATTGCTGATTTTAGGGCTGGGGCTGGGACATCTTCCTGTGTTAGAAAGTAAGGCGCTGCTCCAAGAACAATGAGGACACATCCCATACCACAGCAGCCACGTCAAAGGCGCTCCCACCAGATAGACTGGGGTGAGCTGAGCATTAAAATCCATAATTATGTTAATATATTATAAGCCATAAAATCCATGGGTCCATCTAGTTGAAGGAACAAATGCATGCATAAATGAAAAGAAAGAAATCTTTTCCTTATGGTAGGATGGCAACTAATAAAGGCAGAAGGTATTACATAATTAGAAAACCACCATCGGTACCCACCATATTAAAATCTTTCAGGCAACAGTCATTAATGGGGGCTGGTGTTGTGGTATAGTGGGTTAAGCTACCTGCTGTGATGCTGATATCCCTTATAGGGGTCTGTTCGAGTCCAGGCTGCTCTGCTTTTGATCTGGCTCCCTGATAATGCACCTGGGAAGACAGAAGATGGCCCAAGTGTTTGGGCCCCTGTCCAGGCTGCTCTGCTTTTGATCTGGCTCCCTGCTAATGCACCTGGGAAGACAGAAGATGGCCCAAGTGTTTGGGCCCCTGTATCCACATGGGGGACCCAGATAAAGGTCCTGGCTCCTGGCTTTGGCCTGGCCCAGCCTTGGTGGTTGTGACCACCTGGGGAGTGAACCAGAGAATGGAAGACCTCTTTTTCTCTCTCTCTTTATGTCTCTATCTAACTCTGTGTTTCAAATAAACAAATCTTTAGAAAAAATCATTTATGGATGTTAAAACTAGTGTGTGATGAGAAACGGTATACGCATCAAAGAAATCCCTAGGAGATATTTATTAACCACTAAGGGAAAAAGAGTGATTTTGTGAGACAGGCACCTGGGAGATACCTGTAAACTGAGTGATCCACGTGAACAACACCTGTTATTGGACAAGTGGATGTCTCATGCCTCCTGATGTGATGCACCAGAGAACAATGCCATTCCTATGGTGTTCCTGCTCAAAATTCAGAATCCAAAGCTGTCATTTTGAGGATCCCAAATTGAGGGGCACTCTTCAGAGACATGGTGTGCTTCAAAAATATCAAAGTCATTAACAACGAAGACTGACTGAGGAACTCATCCAGATAAAAGGGAAATTGCAGAGACATGACAACTGCGTGTAACATGCGGTCCCAGGTCAGGTCCTGGATCCCAGGGGCTATTTTCTTCCTTTGGTTTTAAAGAATGGTAGTAATTGGGGAAATTTAAAAGGCGTATGGTATCAATGTTATTTTCCTGATTTTCAGCATTGTATTCTGGCTGTATAAGAGAATGTAATGGATTTTATCAACTAGTCACCAAGGGGCCAGCATTATAGCATGGCAGGTAAAGCTGCTACCCGGGACACCAGTATCCCATACGGGCGCCGGTTTGAGTCCTGGCTGCTCCACTTCTGATCCAGCTCCCTGCTGATGCCCCTGAGAAAAGCAGCAGAATATAGTTCAACTATCAAGCCCCTGCCTTCTGACTTTGGCCTGGCCCAGCCCTGGTCATTGCAGCCATCTGGGGAGTGAACCAGCAGATGGAAGACCTCTGTCTTTCTCGGTAACTCTGACTTTCAAATAAATAAATAATTCTTTTTTTTTTTTTTTTACAGAGTCATTGAATGAAGTGGAGAAAGAGATTTTATACAGGCACACAGATGATAGGTAAATAGACAGATGGAGGAGGGAATGAGGAAGTAAAACTAGTAGTGTGTATCTGGAGGAACAGCAGAGAACATACAAGGACTCTTTGTACTATGCTCGCAACATTTTTGTAAATCGGAAATTGTTTAAAAATAATAAGATTTAAACTCAAATAAAAATCCCCTGCCTAGATATTATAAAGTAGTATCTCATCCATGGTTTTGTTTTTCTGTGGTCAACAGAAGCACAAAAGTATTACACAGACTATTCCAGAAACAAGCAATTCATGTTTTAGATAACTTTCATTACACTATGCGATTGTAAGTACTGTATTTTATTGTTAGTGATTGTTGTTAATCTCCTAGTTTGCCTAATTTTTATAAATTACTTTTTTAAAAGATTTATTTATTTGAGAGATCTTCCATCTGCTGGTTCACTCTCCAAATGGCCACAACTGCCAGAGCTGAGCCAATCTGAAGCCAGGAGCCAGAAGCTTCCTCTGGGTCTCCCATGTGGGTACAGGGTCCCAAGCATTTGAGTCACCTTCCACTGCTTTCCCAGGACATAGCAGAGAGCTGGATTGGAAGAGGAGCAGCCGGGACACAAACCAGCGGCATGTGGGATGCCAGTGCTGCAGGTGAAAGCTTAGCCTACTATGCCACAGCGCCATCCCTATAAATTATATTTTATCATAGGAATGTATGCATGTATAGGAAAACCACTGTGTGTGGTTTTGGGACCGGCATTGTGGCACATTGTGGCACAGTGGGTTAAGCCACTGCCTGCGGCCAGTCCCAGCTACTCCACTTCTGATCTAGCTTCCTGCTAATGCACCTGGAAAGCAGCAGCAGATGATCCTTCAAGTACTTGGGCCCCTGCACCCACATGGGAGACCAGGATGGAGTTCCAGGCTCCTGGCATGGCCTGGCTCAGCGCCAGCTATTGTGACCATTTGGGGAATGAACCAGTGGAAGAAAGATTCTCTCTCTCTCTCTCTCTCTGTAATTCTGCTTTTCAAATAAATAAAGTCATTCTTTTAGAGAAGGTATATACAGGGTTTGGTACCATCTTCTAGCAGGCATCCACTGGGTGGTCTTGAGTGTAGCTCCCTTGGATCAGGGAGGCAGCTGGGCATTAAATAAGGTGCAGCTATGAGCACTGGCGGCCTCCTCTAACTCGGGTGCCCATGCTTCATTCTTTAGCGGCCCCTGTGATTCTCCCACCCTCACAGTTAGGGTCACAAAGCTCCTTTAGAGGCCCCATCTGCCAGGTAGCTTCCAGAAGGGCTAAGCCTCCTCCACTAGCCTGTAAGTTACAGCCAGAGGGTGTTGATTGGCTTCCTTGATCCTGAAACCTGCCCCTGACTTGTCCAATGCCCTGCACACAATTTTGCCTCTCTGGTCACTGTCTCTGTCCAGCCTCCATCAGCCAAAACACAAGGAGGTCATCTCAGTGGCTGCCTTTAGTCTCATCAGGAGGCTGTTCCCTTGGCAACCAAGTTAATGAGTCACCAATTCCTCTTTCTTAGTTTAGGGAACCCTGGAGCCCCAGTGTAAGTTAAAGTTACCTTGCAAACAACAGTAGACAGGACAGGCGTTCACCGGTGGATGACCTTGGGTTGGGGTCACCAAAACCCGAGCCGAGGAGTAACTCTGTTTGCCCCTGAGAGTTAGGTTTCTGGAGCTGTGGTCCCTGTGGCTTGGAGAGCGATGATCCCTAGGTCGCCTTACCTCTGAGGTTCCCAGTGGCTGTGCCTGATTCATGCCTCCTGTGGTCATGGGGAGCAGCCACGCCTGTAGCAGCCTTAAGGAACCACCCTGGGTGGTTACCAAACGCTTCTGAATGGCAGCCTCATTCCCTCTTTGCTTCCACCTGCTAGAAACCCAAGGGATCCGGCTTGACACTGCCCCTCTCTTGCTGGTAACCGCTGTTTCCTCGGGGTTCTGGCCTGGAGATTCTGAGGTCACTGCCCTCCCTGGCCTGGCCCGCCACCACCTCCAGGCTGTAAACGTAATCCACAGCAGGCTTGAGTCTCCCACCCTTGTCACTGGAGTGAGACCTGGGGATAAAGGACTGAGGACTGTCCCTTAGCAAAGTGAGGCTCTCGCAGCCTTGTAGCCAATCTCTGAGGTCCTCTTTTTCACACATTCTTACCATAGGAAATACATTTTTAGTGACTTTCCTGAATTAAGGATGTTTGTAAAGTGCTTTTTATGGAGATTAACGAAAGCATTTGCACTAGAATTGGTGGGTGAAGTGGATGCTCAGGACTTCAATAATCTTAAGGAGCCAGGTCTCTCCTGAAAACATTTTAACAAATGTAGTTTCAAGGAGTGCATTTGTCTCAAGATTAAAAATCTATTGTCTTAGAACTATAAAAATCAAATCTCAATATTACCAGAAAGCTACTGGGCCTTATTTGTTTTCATTTCATGTATTTATTTAAGAGACAGGGAGGGAAGCAGGGAGGGAGAGAGAGCAAGCGTGAGACCTGCCAATTGATTCACTCCCCAAATGCCCACAAAGGCCAGGGCAGGGCCAGACAGTTCCTGGCAGGAATGCGATCCAGATCTTCCAGGTGGGTTCAGGAGCCTAATCACGGGAGCCATCTTTGCTGGCTCTCTAGGTCTGCATTGGCAGGAAGCTGGGGTGAGGAGCTGGAGCCAGGACTTGAACCCAGTACTCCGGTGTGGGATGCAGGTGACTGAACTACTAGGCTGAACTCCCACTCCTGTGTGGCTTTCTTACCAAAATAACCTGGGCAGAACTCAACATCAGGATGATGTTGAAATACAATGATGAGAAATACGATCATTTTTAACTTGCATTGGTGAAAGCAGACAAGTCAATACTTCTTGATGTCTTCCTATTTTGACAAGCTGAACAGCTAAGTTAGGACTCGTCCTTTCCAAGTGCCTTGTCAGCCTTCTTCCTCCGTTTTGTACGGATTCCTCACTAACTGCTAACTGCAGCTGGTGGCTCTGTTGCCAACACCTCTTCTAGCCAAGGCTAAACTGAAGATGGGGCCTAAGCTTTCCTGTTTGCATCGGACTTTGTCCTGGCCTTGGCTGCAGCCGGGTCCCAGCTCTGCCCCTCCCGTCACGCCCCCTCTCCTCTTACAGAGAGCCGGCTGGAGGCCTTCCCCTGGGCCTGCCCAACACCTTGCCCGTGTCTCCTTGTGAGAATTCCTTTCCTTCCCAGCATTGCTTGGGAAATTCTTGTTCCCAATCCCAAGTTCCAAGAAAAACAAGTTGAAAAATTGGGAAGAGAGGAAAGAGCTCTATAAATCTCCTGTGAGAATGAAAGCTTTGCAAGTGACGTACGACGTCACTGGTTTGAAGGATTCATTCACGTCAAACGGAATGCAAGAGCAGGAAACACCGACACAGTCCAAAATTAAGGTTGATATTTTTGGAAACCAGGACAGGAGTACGAAGAAAGAAACCGGTCACGATCTAATCGGTTGGTCGTCCTTATATATAGCAAACACCACATTATAAATATGTCTCTGTGACTTGCCTCTAATGGTGAGTAACCGTTGAAAATAAAACATATTAGTGAGATTTTCTGCCCGGTACATGGGTACTTCAAAAAATTCATGGAAAGACAGAATTGAAAAACAAGTGTGTTTTGATGCAAAAACTTTGAAATCCATATAGTTTTTTCTTTTCATAATACACATTTTCTGTGAACATTTTGAAGACTCTCCTATACTTCATACATATCTTCATGCAAACTTCATGAATGGTATTCCAAGACAAAAATACCTTTTTCCTTAAATTGCCCATTTGTTTCTAACACTGTGAATCCAACAGGGACATCCAGATGTTATAGTATGTGAACATACACAATAATGTTTCCTGGCATCATTTTCCCAAGTTTAAATATTTGCTATGGACCACAATTTTTGTGACTACTACTTCATATCCCTTTATTCATGAGATGATTTTTTAGATACCTATACTAATGAGTAAAGATATGCTTAATTTTAGAAATGCTTGAAGAATAACTTCTCCTTTGGAGAATTCCATGCCATTGCTATTCCTTTCCGAATCCCAGCGATAGTGTCTCCTGGGAATCTGTTGGGAAGGGCACCCTAACTTTCCTTCCACCTGCTGGGCTGTCACCCTCAGTTTATTACTCTGGGTTCTCCATTCAACAGTAGGAGTCTTCCAGGTACTTACCAAAGTGTTTTGCCTTTTTTGGTTCACCAAGTGTTTCTCAATGATTCTGAAATCAGTTTTCCCAGCAGGCTCTAGTGGTCTTCTCGGGTCAGCTTGTGTATGCGCTGTGGTTGGCCACGGGCAGCATGGCTGGGAGGTCTGAGGCCTGAGCACGGGCTCTGGTGTCTCCAACACTGCGGGCCCAGCTACTTCTTCATCTTCTAGGGCTTCTCTACGCACAGGTGCTCCGCTTCCTAAACCTGGGGTTCTGCCCTCTTCTGCCTCTCTAGCCCAGTCTGGGCTGGATGCTGGGTCAGCCCAGAAGAGAAGGGTGGGCACACCGGTCTGCTGGTGGACTTGTTTGCTCCCCTAGGCTGGAGAATTTCCTCCTGAGTCTCCCAGTGTACCTTAGGGAACAGGGGAGATAGAGTGAGGGGAGAGCAAAGTGTTGCCTTGTGGGCTTCGGAAGTAGCAACTGCAGAGCTGGTCTGGGGACCGCAGGGGACCATGGGATGGGTATGGTTGGAGGTGAGGCTGTGTGAGGATCAAAGGGGCTTTGAGGGAAGCCCGCATGCCCTGGGCAGGGTCAGCGGAGCAGCAGCCCCTGCGGGTGGTGGGAGGGAAGGGGGGTGGTGGTGGCAGCAGCTGCAGCAGAGCCCAGCATCTGCAGTCAGCCTCCAGGAGCTGTGAGCTACGGCAGGGCACGGATCCGTGTGGAAGCTTTACAGCTCAGCCCGGGGTGGCTGGCAGAGAGCTGGGGGTCAAGGCCTCTCCTTATTCACCTCCCTGCAGCCTCCCTGGAGGCTCTGGGTCAGCACTGGGCCTGAGGTTCCGTCCTCTCCTGGTCCTCACCCCTGTCCCCGGATGTTAGTGCTTTTGTAGCCAGTGTTACCTGGGCTCCAGCGGGGCAGGCACAGGCCGCTCATCCATCAGTGCCTACCCTGAGCTGCGTGGACTCTCAGTAGCCAAGCCAAACTAAAGAAGAAGGGGGTGGGCAGAGAGGAGAGAGAAGGAGAGAGGGGCCAACCCAGAAGCCCCTAGGCCCCAGGGAATTTTTCCAAACATCATCTTTCTTTAGAGAGGCTGCTTCCACCCAACAGGCAAGGGAAGCCCTTCAGAGAGCAGCCAGGGTGCCCAGGGGAGGGTACCGGGGCCGGGTGGCGCCTCTCAGGGCAAACAGACCAGCGGTTCAGCTCCTCCCTGAGTGCGGTCCAGTCCAATAAATAGACAACTGTTCTGAGCTCCAGCCTGCCCCAGCCTGGAGTGGAGCTGTCTGGCAAATTCAGGCGCAGACAGACTTCCCCCAGACCTGCTTTGGCAAAGCCCAGCCCTTGGCCAGCTACCCTCACTCATCTCCACTCCATCTTTAGATTCTTTTGGCTCCAGATAAGATCAAAGGTCCCTGCTGTTCTTGGCCAGAGGCCTGAGACAGAGAGAGAGAGAGAAAGAGAGAGACAGAGACAGAGAGAGACAGAGAGAGAGATCGATTTGTGGGAGTCTTTTCATGATGGGCTCCTGGTCACTGGAATTTGAAAACCCGGCTGTGAACACTTGGACAAGGCCAACTGTTGGCACTACTGTTACAAGGATCAACTTCTCTGCCTGCCCTCATTTTAGTCCAATATGGAAAAACTCCACTTGGCAGTTCTTTTCCCTTGGAATAGCAACAAGGAGAGAGACAAACACCCTGAGTTTTTTAAAAAAACAAGCTTAACGGGGAATCAGGGATTGACTGAGGATGTCATTTTAATATTTAAGTAATACCTTCAGCTCTGTCATCGTATCTCTGATATTTGTGATTATAAATAGGTCTCCAGCCTGGATTTAGAAGTCAGTTCTAAAACCACAGCTGAGATTTTTTAAGTGCAGTGAGAGATACACGGCCAGAGAGAAGGTTTAATTAAATCCATGACTCAGAGAACATGCAAGGCCAAGGTAAATACGCTCCCCACAGGTGTGGCTCCTGCGACAAGAAAGGGGCCCATTGCTGACCCTGAAGCTGGGTGGTCGCCATCCTGCCCGGAGGGGACCTTGTAATATTTGGTGTTTTTCTTTGGAGAGTGAGTTTGCTCAGAGAACAGATAGCCTGTTTACTCTTGCAGACACACACCCTCCTGCCTCCTGCTGCTGGGATAACAGCTAAGAGAGAAAGGACCCCTGGACTCCCTTGCTGCTGTCCTTTGAGGCATGCCTGGCCAAGATATAGAAGGGGCGTGCAAATTCAGTCGTGCGTCTTCTGGGTTTTGTAGGCTCCTTGCTCCCCTGCCCTTCCCACCCACAGTCCTGATTTCCGGTTCTTCTTGTCTCACACTTGGCAGAATCCAGTTGAATGATGCAGAAAGGGCAGCAAGAGCACTGGGGATCGGGGGTGGGGCTGGGAGGAGGGAGAGAAAGCTCTGGCTCCAGGCTTCCTGGGACAGGGGGGATTAGAGGAGCTGAATGGGGGGCTCAAGAGGCCTGATCTTGCTGCAAGGATGTGGGTGGAGCCTGCGTAGGATGAGAGAGCAGGAAGCCACTGAGATGGGCTCAATGAGAGAGTGTCGGGCTGCAAGTAAACACACCAGCCACCGACCTGTTCCCTCTGCTGCCTGCTCCCCCGAAGAGTGCAGAGCAACACAAGCGTAGATAAGGCTGGACTGCTATTTTCCATTGTAAAAGGAACACATGCTCGTTGTAAGCATTGCCCAGACACACCAGTGCAAAAAACCCCACCAAATCCAGGCATACTGTAAAAGCCATGCATACTCAAGGCTTCCAGGAGATAATTATACATTTCTCTGTATTTCCTCTTCATCCTGTTTTTCTTTGAACAGATGTGTCAGAATACATTTATATATTTTATCAAGCAAGGACAATACTTTATATAGACGGTTGTAGGTTGGCTTTTTTAATGCCATATTTTCTGCAGGAATCCAACATGATTCACCCATCCATTATGTGTGGATAGGGAGGAGTCTTCTGCCAGTAGTACAGATTTTATTTTTTAGAAGTTTTATCTACTTGACAGGTACAGCAATGGAGAGAGAGATTGAGAGAGAGAGAGAGAGAGAGAGAGAGGGAGATTGAGAGAGAGAGGGAGAATCTGCTGGTACACTTCCAAGATACGTGCACTAGCCAGGCTGAAGCTAGAAATCCAGGTCTCCAACAGGCTTGTTTGGTCCCTCATCTCCTGCCTCCCACATTAGCACATTAGCAGGGAGCAGAGCCAGGACTTGAACCTAGGCCCTCTGAAAAGAAATGTGGGTGCCCCAAGTGGTGTTTTTTTTTTTTTTTTAAGATTTATCTATTTATTTGAAGTCAGAGTTACACACAGAGAGAAGGAGAAACAGAGAGAGGTCTTCCATCTTCTGGTTCACTCCCCATTGGGCCACAGTGGCCGGAGCTGGGCCAATCCGAAGCCAGGAGCCAGGAGCTTCTTCTGGGTCTCCCAGACGGGTGCAGGGGCCCAAGGACTTGGGCCATCTTCTACTGCTTTCCCAGGCCATAGCAGAGAGCTGGATTGGAAGTGGAGCAGCTGGGACTCAAACCAGTTTGCATATGGGAGGCGGCGGCTTTACCTGCTAGGCCACAGCGCTGGCACCCAAGTGGTGTCTTAACTGTTATGCCAAAAGCTTGCTTCAAGGCCCGGGTTTTGTGTGCATCAGAGCATGCCCTCAGCTTCTCAGTGCAGCTGTTTCCAGAAGAAGGAAAGTAGAGGGGACAGGCTGTTCCCTGGGGAGCTGCGGGCGGGAACCCAGATGCAGGAGCTGCTCTGAGTGGTGGAGTCAGGGCTCTCCAGCCCCATCCGAAGGGAAGTACCTTGACCTAGGAGCATCCACGGTGTGCTGAGCCCTGGGCTACACAGAGGCACACTGCTGTCTGTCCTCCTGCAAACAAGCTGACAACAGCGGTTCTGGCAGCCACGCTTTCCAGACAGCGAAACCAAGACTCTCAGCGATCAGCTTGTTCAGTCCCAGATCACACCCCCCGGCAAGGGACTGAATGACGGCGACACTTGGCTTTTCTAAGGTGTAGCAGAACAGAAAAACACAGATTTTGAAATAAAAAAAATATGCAACTGGATCACTGTGTTAAAACATATCTTTCTTTCAGCTGATAAAGTAATAAATATTTGTTGCAAGAAAAATTGCAGTTAATCTCTCTCTTTTCTCTGGTACCTGGGAACCTTGATTTGGGAAGTCTATGCTTATGTGATTCTATCAAGATATGACATTAATTCATTCAACAAACATTTATTTTTCAGTTAGCGTGTATTAGTCCCTCTTAAAGGGAATGAGGCCTCAGCTGTCGAGGAGTAGAAAAGGCAACGGAATAGGGCAGCCGATACACACGATGGTACCTGTAATACTGCAATAGAGTGGAGGAAAGGTGAGGGACTCTCACTCTGCGAGAGTCAACAAACACTTGGAAGCGAAGCCTGGTGTCTTCTGTTTGAGTCTTGGTCACTTCCTC
Organism: Sylvilagus floridanus; assembly: GCA_949820135.1. NCBI lineage: Eukaryota > Metazoa > Chordata > Mammalia > Lagomorpha > Leporidae > Sylvilagus > Sylvilagus floridanus. The sequence continues at coordinate 30,816,813 of OX463230.1, forward strand.
TGTAGAGTGAGGGCTGGCAGGAGTGATTCTGCTTTGGCATTCCGTCTTTCCCATTGCTTTGTCTTCTGTGCACTGGACACTGATAGGACAGCTCTTTCCCACGCACAGGGAGCTCTGGGTCCCAGGACTAACCGGAGCCCATGCTGGACGACTGTTTTTAAAGGTACCTTCCAAGTGGCCTGGGTAAGGGTTTGTGCCTGCAAGAGAGCCCTGCTCAGCTGTAAGTTCAGGTTCAAGTCTTCTCTGTGCTCAGCTCCTCCCCTCTTTTGATGCTTGTTATTACTTTTTTTTTTTTAAAGATTTGTTTTTTTACTTGAAAGTCACAGTTGCACAGAGAGAGGAGAGGCAGAGAGAGAGAGAAAGAGAGAGAGAGAGGTCTTCCATCCACTGGTTCACTCCCCAGTTGGCCGCAACTGCCGGCACCCATAAAATAAATCTTAAAAATAGCACAAATGGGGGTCGATGCTGTGGCGCAGTGGGTTAAAGCCCTGACCTGAAGCACTGGCATCCCATATGGGCACTGGTTCTGGTCCTGGCTGCTCCTCTTCTGATCCAGCCCCCTGCTATGGTCTTGGAGGGCAGTAGAAGATGGCCCAAGTCCTTGGGCCTCTGTACTCAATGTGGGAGACCTGGAAGAAGCTCCTGGCTCCTGGCTTCAGACCAGAGCAACTCTGGCCATTGCGGCCAACTGGGGAGTGAACCATCAGATGGAAAGCCTCTCTCTCTGTTTCTACCTCTCTCTGTAAATCTGTTTTAAAAAAAAAAAGAACAAATGATAACAACTAAATAAATTTATTATCTTAGGTTCTGGAAGGGAGCAGTATTAAATGGGTCCCACGGGCTAAGAACAAGAGTCAGCAGTGTTGAATTTCTTTCTGGCCATCCCAGGGGAAGTTCGTTTTCCCGTTGGTTTTGTTCATGTTGGCCTTTCCCAGCTTCCAGGGGCTGCCGGCCTGCTGGGGCAGGGGCACTCTTCCATCTCCACTGCCAGTGTGGCTCAGCAAGTCTTCCTCTCCGTCTTCATCCTGGCAATCCTGGTCCAGCCGCCCTTTGCCAGCTTCACAGGGCTCTGCTAATTATGACGGGCCCATCTGGGTTATCTAGGATCAGCTGTTTTTTTTTTTTTTTTTTGACTTAAGATTTATTTTGTTTGTTTGAAAGACAAAATGATAGAGGGAGAGAGAGAGAGAGATTGGAGTGGGCCAGACTGAAGCCAGAAGCCTGAAATTCCATTCAGGTCTCCCAGGTGGGTGGCAGGGACCCAAGCACTTGGGCATCATTTACTGCTTGCCCACATATTAGCAAGAAGCTGGATTGGAAGTGGAGCAGCCAAGACTCCAGTATTGGATGACTGAGTTGCAAGCCATGGCTTAATCCACTGAGTGACAATGCTGGCCCCGCTCCTTAAGGTCAGTTAATCAACAACCTGAACCCCATTTTCCTACTTAATGTAACATAGTTCCATGGACGAAGATGTGGGCAACTGGGGAGTTCGTTATTGTGCCTACCATGGTGCGAAGTGAGATTTCTCCAGCATTTCTCTCTCCCTCTCTGCCTCTCTCCTTTTAGAAAGATGTTATTTATTGATTTGAGAGATAGACTTACAGACAGTGAGAGGGAGAGACAGAGAGGTCTTCCATTCCCTGGTTCACTCCCCAAATGGCTGCAATATCTAGAGCTGTGGCGATCCGAACCAGGAGCCAGGAGTTGAAAGGCAGAGTTACAGAGAGACAAGGAGACAGAGAACAGTAGAGCAAGTGAGAGAGATCTTCTATCTGTTGGTTCACTCCCTAAATGGCTGCAACTGCTGGGACTGGACCAGGCTGAAGCCAGAAGCTTGGAACTCCATCCGGGGTCTCCCATGTGGGTGACAGGGTCACCCTCTGCTGCTCTCCCAGGTGGAGCTGGATGGGAAGTGGAGCAGCCAGGACTCAAACTGGAGCCCCTATGGGATGCCAGCATCCAAGGCAGTGGCTTCACCTGCTGTGCCACAGCGTGGGTCCCTGGACTGCCTTTTCCTGATGTGAGCGTGGTGGGGTCATTTCCCACCCCTGTTGCCCAGCTCCGTGGGCATGCATTGCCCCTGTTGGCGACTGGTGCTTTGAGGTCCTCAAAAGTGACTTTGCAGTGTCTCTTCTCCCATTACACCGAGGATCTGGCCCTGATTATGTCCCTGCTTTAGTTTCCTTTTCCCCAGAGCCGTCTTCATGAAGGTCCTAATTAGGACAGCCTCAGTGAACTGAGAATGCATTTGTTCAGAACGATCGCTGGGCTCAGTAGATTTTTTGCTCCCTTGAAAGCAGCAGGAGTGACTACGAAGCAACTGTGGTATGATGGCAGCAGCAATGGCTTTCATCAGAAGGCCTGGTGGTGAGCCCCAGCTCTGCCATTTAATTTGGGAAAGTCACGTGAATTCTTTGAGTCTCAAAGTCTAGTCCATAGAAGGGAGGTTGTATTAGGGTAGGCTGACTGCAGGATAAAGCATCTTAGTAGACTTGCAAAATTAGTGTATTAGTAGACTTGCAAAATTAGTGTATCATGGAGGGCAACCCCAGGACATTTGGTGGAGTCCCCTAAGCGAAAGGAGATACCAGCTCCCCAGCCCCACCTCCAGATGCAAATCAACTGCCTGGGAAACACCACTGGACTATGGGAAACTCACCCTAACCGGGGGCTGGTGCAAGAATAGTTCTTGGATAGTCCACATTGTAAAGGGCAGCCTCTGGCTGTCCCGTCCACTGCTCCCTTGCAAGCAGAAAAGAAGGGACTGCTGCTACAGGGACACTCTTCAGATTACTTCATTTTGAAGCGGTAGTCAGCCCCTACCTGACCTGCTCATCCATGGCTTCCTTACACCACATTCTGCTTTCTGTGTGCTGGGATGAATCCCTTCGCTGGCTGAGATGCTGTTCTCCAACCATCGCTTCCCTTGATGTCTACTTTGCTCACTGCACAGTAGGACATGTGTGTTTCTGGTCAGGTGTCTTCTGCAGGGCTCTGTTCAAACCCTGACTCAGGATCTCAGGATCCTGCTGTCTGCTGTCTCTGAACCATCCCCCCGAGTCCTAAGTGCAAATGTGTGGAGGAGAGAGTGGATACTAAGACATATGTGGTTTAATGGGCGAGGCCAGGAGTGGCCCACAGTGCACTGGACAGAGCTCAGTTCCATGTCTCTCTATCTAATGAATTGCAAGGGAAGCTGGGAAATGTAGTCCGGCGATACGCTCAGGATTTGGGGGGGAAATGGCTTCTGGAATGACCTGTCTATCCAGAGATCTGACTGTAAGGATAAAATTGTTTCTAGAATTAAATGAGATAAGTAAGCTCTTGTGTTTCAGGAGGGCGTAGTGCGTGCCAAGTGTTGAACGCCTTGCAGGGAGACATGCCTCAGGAAGGCAATGTAAGTTGTGGGTTGTGAGAGCCCAGCCAGCTTCCTTAATGCTTTCTTTTTGAGTGTGTCAGGGAAGAAATACTCAGTAAGAACTAGAGCATTAGCATTAGTGAGCAATACTTCAAAAGCAAATAGAGCCCATTAGCTCTCCGAACTCTCACGGAAGGGGCGCGGCACTGCCCTGGAGCTGTGCTGGCAGAGCCCCTGGCCTCCCACCTCCTCCTCTGCTGCTGCTTTTCCTGCTAATGGCTGCCCTGCACCTGACCCCCTCCCCACCTCCTACTCTTGCACCCTAATTCCTCTCATTGAGGGTCACAATGTCAGCCTAGGCGGGAGTGCTACAGGGGAGGGTGTGGATTCACTCAGCCAAGATAATTCAGAGGAGTGAATCCAGCAGCAGTAGCCATCAGAGCAAGAATTAAGTGGACTTGGGCCCAAGAGAAAGGTCCAGACTAATTGACCAGTTTGTGTGGTTGAATATGCAAATGAACGCAGCAGAGAGTGATGGGGGTGGGGGTGGGGTGCTAAGGTCAGGGTTTTGAAATTGGACAGGACTTTGCCTGTCTGCACATTAGGGCTCTTCTGCTTCCCAGGCCACTGTCACCCTCCCAACCCCCAAGCAAGGGGGTGGTAGATGGGAATGAGAGAATTCTTCCTCTCTTCCTGCGTACATTAGTTAAACAACTATCTTTTTCTTTTAGGACATAATAAGACTAATTTTTTCTCTATTTTAGCTAATTGAGCCCCTATCTTGGGAGAAACAGCAGGAAGAAACTGGTAAGTGGTGTGTGCTGCTTTAAGAGCCATCCCAGGGGACAGCCACAGCTCCATCAAGCGACCAGCTGCTGAGAGCTGCGGCAGGCGTGGTCATGAACTCCAAACTCCACTATCTGGGGGCTGGGGGCGTGGATGGCGGCCTGGGATGTGAGTCTCTCTCTCTGAAGATGTCCAAGACCGAGTGATGAGAGCCGAGCTGCCACCTGCGTGAGGGCCGAGGGGCAGGCTGCGGAGGGTGGCTGCTAGGAGTCATTTGGAAGAAGGGACGTGACAAGTGGGAAAAAAATGACCATGGCTCAGGACTGGGAGCTCTCATTCAGCCACAGGCTATTCCTGTGCTCTGTGGGGGAGGGAGGGATGCAGGCTTCCTTGGGTCAGGTCAGACGGAGGATGTGATCGCAAAGCGAAAAGAAGCCTGGTCTGAGGTGGGTGAGAGTGGAAGGCGAGCCAGGTGTGGGGAAGAGAAGCCGCAGAGGAGTGGGTTCAAGACGGAGCCCGTCAGCTTCCAGGGTCAGGCAGGAGGGGCTTAGTTACCACTGCACAGCCGTCCCCACCACTGGAGTGAAGAAGAACACTATGGAGGGCCTTCCCTTTGGCCACTTTCTCTTTGCTTTGTGGACAAAGGGATCCAGAACGCAGGTCTCCTCGTGGGAAGAAGTCGCCATGAATGGTTGTGATTGGAATTGCAGCTTGGTGACCTTGGGGAAATTTACTAACTTCTCTGAGGCTCAGAAATCAGTGAGGAATAGAAGAGTAGCACTCACCCAACTGGACAGAGCCTGGCACAGAGCGCTGGTTTATCTCCAGTTAATTGATTTTGTAAAAGAATCTTAGCTTAACCTAGGAGAGGACTGGAAGCTTGGGAAGGCATCCTGGAGAGTGTGGTAGGACTGTATCCATGGATACAGGTAGATCAGGGCCTTTGTTCATGGCAGCTGTACACCTGCAGCCAGAAGAGCGTGACTTCTTCACAAAGCCTCAAGCTGTAGGAACTGAAGGCAGCTTAAAAATGTTGACTTGCTTTAAACAACACCCAGAACAAGATTTATTTCATTTATTTGAAAAGCAGTGTAGGTTTACAGAAGGAGAGAGGGAGAGAGAGAGCTTCCATCCACTGGTTCACTTCCCAAATGGATACAATGGCCTGGGCTAGGCCATGCCAAAGCCAGGAACCAGGAACTCCATCTGGACTTCCATATGGGTGGGAGGGGGCCTGAGTACTTGAGCCACCATCTGCTGCCTTCCTAGGTACATTAGCAAGAAGCTGGATTCTAAGCAGGGCTCAAACTGGTGCTCTGATATGGGATGCCTGTGTTGAAGGTGTGGCTTCACCTGCTGTGCCACAGTGCTCACCCTCAGGCCTCATGTTTGAAATAGGAGTAATACTAAGTGTCTAGCCTGGGGTCTCTAAGGCGAGCCATAGTAAAGGTCACTAATGTGGGTGATGGGTCACTGAGCGGGATAAGCGATCCCTGCTGGTCAGAGGCTAGATGGCCGATTGAGCAGCAAGCTTCAGGAAGCAAAGTGGGAGTGGGGAATGAGCAGAGGGTGGACAGGCCCCAGACAGTGGGGGAGGGGCTGAGATGAGTGAGTTCTGATCACAGGAAGGACCCAGTCCCCGGACCACGAGTGAAAGGGGAGGCACGGGAAGCATTGGTCAGTCCTGGCAATCTCAAGCACTGGGCCACAGGGGTCGAAAGTGCACATGAATGATAACATGATAAATACCATTTATTGAGATAGTATGCACTTGTTCAACAAATATTGAGTCCCTGCTCTCTGCTTAGCAATGTTACAAGGGATGGACACTCCAGAGAACAAGACCAAGATCCCAGAACTTGTCACCAAAGCACGAAAATAGACACATTTGAAAAATAAGTACATATGCTGCGATAACCTTTACCTCACTCTTGATATACAAACTTGAGCTCCAAACAGACCAGAAACCTACATGTCACAGCCAAAGCTCCAAAACTCTTAGAAGTCATAGGCATAATCTTTGGGACATTGGACTTGGCACGAGCTCTTAGCTATGCCACTTCAGTACAAGCACGAAAAGCAAAAGTATAGATAAATTTGACTCATTACATTAAAAGCGCTTGCATCTCAAATGATGACCAGACAGGAGAGAAGCAGGATTTGACTCATAAAACCACAGCCCTCCTGAGCTGGCCATGTATCCATTTGCTCAGCTGCAATCCCAGGCTGTTCCACCTGACTACCAGCCAGGCAGGAGCCCAAAGCTCCTAAACTATAAATGCAAAAGACCCCGTTCCTTGGCCTGCAGGATATTCTGGGTGCAGGTGCACACCAGAAGGGTTTGGTATGCCTGACATACCATCTGCCTGTGGAGGCGGTAGAGAGCAACACTGCCATTCTGAGTGTGATGTGTGCCAAAGGAGCTAGAGCGAACAGTGGATGGGGTGGAAACTGAAGCGCTCTGTGCCAAGGAGGAGGAGCTAAAGGAGGAAAGGGTGGTGCCTTCCCAACCCAATAGAAGCCCCTGTTCAGCACCCTTCAGAGAGCCAATCCATGGAGCCTCTTCCCGCCATGCTGTATCCCCTGTGCTCAAGCACAAACCCCAATAAACTTTGTCTGGGTCAAATATGGGCCCCTTGTCAATGTGTACTGAAGGTGAGTTAAGGAACCTTGGGACAGTAACAACACTAGCAACATGAAAAGACAGCTCACAATTTTTCAGTGAATCTAAAATTGCTCTAAAAAACTCAAAATATATTAATTTAAGAAAAGATGGCACACAAATTTGGAGGAAACACTGCCAATCATAGGTATGGTTAAAAGACTTGTATCTAGAATACACAAACAACTTGTTTATTAAACATGGATGGAAAATGTCTGAATAGACATCTCTAAAAAGTAGATACACCAATGGCCGATAAGCATATGAAAAGATGCTCATCATGAACCAGCAGGGAAATGCAAATCAAAACCACAGTGAGATCCCATTCATAGCCACTAGGATGGCAATGATTTTTAAAATGGAGGGGCCTTCACTGTAGTGTAGTAGGTTAAGCCTTCACCTGCAGCACCCACATCCCATATGGGCGCCCATTCAAGTCCTGGCTGCTCCTCTTCCGATCCAGCTCTCTGCTGTGGCCTGAAAAAGTGGTAGAAGATGACCCAAGTCCTTGGGCCGCTGCATTCACATTGGAGACCCGGAGGAAGCTCCTGGCTCCTGGCTTCAGATTGGCTCAGCTCTGGCCATTGTGGCCAATTGGGGAATGAACCAGTGGATGGAAGACCTCTCTCTCTCTCTCTCTCTCTCTCTTTCTCCTTCTCTTTCTGTGTAACTCTTTCAAATAAATAAATCTTTAAAAAAGAAAAAGGAAAACAACTGCTTAGGAGGATGTCAAGAGATTAGAACCTTCATGCGCAGCTGGTGGCAAAGCAAAGTGGTGCAGCCACTTGGCTAAAAATCTGGAAACTCCAAAAACTAAACAGAGGGCAGGTGATGTGGCAGTACGCATTGAACTGACACCTATAATGCCTGCATCCCATATAGGCATCTGTTCGAACCCAAGCTGCTCCATTTGTGCTCCAGCTCCCTGCTAATGTGCCTAAGAAAGCCATAGAAGACGGCCCAAGTCTTTGGGCCTCTGCACCCACATGGGAGACCTGGATGGAGTGCCAGGCTTCAGACTCTGGCCATTTCAGCCATTTGGGGAGTGAACCAGTGGATGGACTCTCTGTCTGTCTGTCTCTGTCTCTGTAACTCTATTTTTCAAATAAATAAATAAGTAAATCTTTAAAAAAAAATCCCAAGGTAAATGGAGGGTAACTTTATGATCCAACAGTTACACTCCTAGGGATCTACCCAAGAAAACTGAGAACATACCCACACAAAAACTTGTGCACGAATGCTTTTAGCAGCGCTATTCATGAGAGCCACCAAGAAGAAACAAACCAACTTTCCAAATGATGAATGGATAAACAAAGTGTGATATATACCATGATGGGATGTAATTTGGCTCCAAAAAGAAAAGAAGGATTAATCTATGCTACAACAGAAATGAGCCTTGAAATTCTTTTGCTGGTGATAGAAAGCAGTCACAAGAAAACCATACATCATGTGACTTCACTTACAAAGAGACTTTTAAAAATTCATGGAAAATATGTACTATGAAAACTACACATTTCCATTTTTTGCACCAAAATAAACTTGCCTTTTGACTCTATTTTCCACAGACATTTTGATGTCCTTTTGTATGGGAAACATCCAGGATGGCCAACTGTATAGACAAAAAGTATTGACTACTTGGGGGTGGTGGGGATGGAAGAAGGCTTTGGGGAGCTTTAGGCATGATAGTCAAGGGGGTTTCTTTTGGAAGTGATTGGAATGTTCTAGATATGATTGCAGTGATGGTTTCAAAGCTCTATACATATATTAAAAATCTCTGTGATGCATAGTGTAAGTGGGTGAATTGTTTGGTGTATTAACTACATTGTAACAAAGCTGTTAACGAGTCTATATTGCATCTGTTGGTGATAAATGCTTTGAAAAAGAACAGAATAGCAGCAAAGGGTAGGTGGGGCATGTAATTTGGATAGAGTGGTCAGGGAGAGCCTCTCCAACCGAGGTGCATTGCATGGAGACAGGAAAGATTAAGGATGTAGGTGCATTGAGACGAAGAACAGTGCAGGCTTAAGACAGCAGAAGTGTAAACGTTCTGAAGGCAGACAGCTTTCTGCGTCCAGGAACTGTGAGTAGGCCAGTGTGGCCGGAGCTGGATAGGGGAGGGGAGGAATGCTAGCCAACGAGGGCTTAGCGGGAGGCACTTGGGGAGGAATGCTAACCAATGAGGGTTTAGTGGGAGGCACTTGGGGAGGAATGCTAACCAATGAGGGTTTAGTGGGAGGCACTTGGGGAGGAATGTTAGCCAATGAGGACTTAGCAAGAAGCACTCAGGGAGGAATGTTAGCCAATGGGGGCTTAGCAGGAGGCACTCTTCAGATGATGTAGGATGACATGGACCAAGGTTGCGAGTTCAGATTCTAGACTTAATGTAACGGGAAAGGATTGGAGTCTTTGGGGCAGGAAATTTACATACATGGGCTTATGGCTTTTAAATTTTTATTTGCATTTTATTGGATAGGCAGAAAGACAGAGAGAGCGAGCAAGCAAGCGAGCTTTCATCTCCTTGTTCGTTTCCCGAATGTCTACAGCAGCCAGATTTGCACCAAGCCGAAGCCAGGAGCCAGAACTCAATCCTGCTCTCCCATATGGGTGGCAGGGACCCAAGGGCCTGAGTCATTCGCTGCCTCCCAAGGTGCGCATTAGCAGGAAGCTGTATTGGAAGCAGAGGGGCCAGAGCTCAAACCAGGCGCTCTGAAATGGGACGTGGGCCTCTCAACTGGTGTCTTGACAGATGCACCAAATGCCCCAGATCTAAGGGTTTAAAATTCATTCTGGAGGTGGGCATTTGGGAGAGTGGCTAAGACGCCAGTCAGGAGGCCCGTGACTCACATTAGACTGTCTGAGTTTGATACCAGTTACAGCTCCCTGGCAACGCAGAACTTGAGAGGCAGCAGGGTTGTCCTCAGAAAGTTGAGTCCTGCCACCCACATGGGGGTCCTGGATCAGGTTCCTGGTTCCTGGATTTAGTCTTGGCCAGGCCCTGGCCATTGCAGGCAGTTAGGGGGTGAACCACGTGAGCTCTCTCTTTCATTCTCTGTCTCTCAAGTAAACAAATAGGTGGTTCTGGTTGTGGGTGGAGAAGAGACTGCAGGCGGGCTGGAGGGGGTGTTACGCAAGTAAAACAGCTCTTTGGAGAAAAATGGAAAAGATCCTGGTTTGTAACGTTTGCTCATTTCTGAGGTGTAAATGCTCCCTCCGTGGCTGATTTCAGACTACCCAGAATTTGACAACCAGCTCTGAAAATGCCTGTGAACTTGAGCAGTCAGCCCTTGGGAGCTGTTAGGAGTCAACTCCAGCAATGTGGCTCCCCCACGCCCAGCAGGAGACTGACAGAGAGGCTTCCAGAGCCACGCTAATGCGGGGAGAAAGGGATCCGATCCGGGCTGTGTCTTTGGAGCACCTTCCTAGTGTGAATGGGGGAGAGTGGAGTCCTCACACCAGTCCAGACCCACCTGTAGCCTGCAGAGTATCTTAGCGAATTTAAAAAACAGACAGTCTGGGAGTCAGCAGCCTGCATCGGGGTACAGGCGTAGGGTATGGGGACCGTCCCAGTCCCAGTGTCACTTGCACCCGTGGTAATGTGCGGGGTACAGCCAGCCAGCTCTCAACATGTCAGCCGTGTCACGAGGCCCCTGAGAGACTGTTACAACTCCCCTTGCATAGATGAGAAATTGGAACCCCAGATTTGTTAAAGAACTTGCTCAAAGTGGGAGACACAGGTTTTAAACTCAGGTTGTCTGATTTCAAATCACTGTCAGCTCTCCATAAGGCCCTTTTGAAACGATTTCTCATCAGCACCCCATGTGCACCCCGACACAGCCTCACATCCTAGGCCTCTCTGTAAGCCTGGGCTGTCAGCTACGCCAGTGTGGAGCAGGCGAGGCACCAGGGAAGAGGGTTAGAGCTTGAGGGTTAGAGGTTTTCCCCCAAAATGTATCTGAGAATCAGATACACAGAGAGAGAGAGAGAGAGGACAGACAGACAGACAGGCAGAGCTCTTGGCTGTTGGTTTCCCCCCTCCCCCTACAGGCCTGCAACAGCAGAGCTGGAGTGGGACACGGCTTGGAGCTGGGAATTCAGTCCAGGGCTGCCCTGGGGGTGGCAGGGGCAGAGCCACCTGAGCCGTCAGCACTGCCTCCCAGGGTCTGCATGAGCGGGGAGCTGGCTCAGGAGCTGGAGCTGGGTATCAGGTGCAGGCGCTTTGAGGTGGGACAGCACACAGTAGCTGGTGGGCTTCATGGCCACCCCTGGGCTAGAAGGTTTTTTTTTTGGGGGGGGGTTATTTATTTATTTGAAAGAGCTACACAGAGAGAGAAGGAGAGGCAGAGAGAAAGAAAGAGAGAGAGTGAGAGAGAGAGAGAGAGAGAGGTCTTCCATCTGCTGGTTCACTCCCCAGTTGGCCACAATAGCCAGAGCTGTGCTGATCTGAAGCCAGGAGCCTGGAGCTTCTTCCAGGTCTCCCACATGGGTACAAGGGCTCAAGTACTTGGGCCATCTTCCACTGCTTTCCCAGGCCACAGCAGAGAACTGGATTGGAAGTGGAGCAGCCGGGACTAGAACCGGCATGGGCTAGAGGTTTTGATGATGAAGTTTGGTCCTTGGAGCTGTGGTAAATAAACCAAGACGAAGAAAAACACAATGAGTAGCTTCAATTATCTACGTTAGGGAAAATACTCCAGGAATCTTCATGCTCACTTGGGAAGATGAAAGGATTTAGCTTCATTTAAAAATGAGGCTTGGAGAGGTTAAGGAACACCCACCTACAGGTGATCCAGCAGGCAAGTAGCATCCAGCACAGTGGTTTGTGCTCTTTCCCATAATCCTCTGGTGGTGTCAGCTCTACCGGAGGGTAAGGGATCGGATCAGGCAGTGTGGCCCCTCGTACCTCATGGGGGATTCTAGGTAGGGAGCAATCAGGCCACTTTCTGAAGCATCAAGTTGCGTGGCCTCTGGACTGTGTACCATGCTCCACCCCTCTCCACCCTCCCCTCCCCCTGGGGGGGCACGAGCCCCCTCCCTCACTCCCTCAGTCCCCGTCTGTCCATCAGGGGCTTTAAGGACACTCACATGGTTTGCCACCGCCCAAGGCAGCTGTGGGGAATGGAGTCTGAATACAGGCAAGGGTCAACAACTGCGACTTCCCGTTCTTGTCCCCGAAATGTGGCTTTGCTCTTTTCTCTGCCTGCTCCTGAGCTGACCAAATCAGGAATGCAGCAGTCCTGGCCAGCACTGGCTCAGACCTCCACTTGCCTGCCCCCTGCAGCCCCACCCCCACCCCCCGACTGTTGACAAGGGAGCAAGAACCTGTCTGTGGGGCTGTGGGCCACTTCCCTAGAGCGGGGCCCCTTCCTGGCTTTGGGAGGACCAGAGGATTAGGCTGGACGTTTCTTTCATGGAAATGGAATTCAAATTGGAACCTTATGTCTGGTCGCTCTCCGCTGCAGAGCTGCATTGCAGAGGCCACTGGCTCTTCCCTTGCTTGGCCGCTCAGCTGAGGCTTTGTCCCGAAATGAGGGGCTCAGCGCACATCCTCTTTCTTATGGACTCCCTTCTGGTGGTGACAGTGTCACCCAAAGCCCCCGTGTGTGTGTGTGTGTGTGTGTGTGTGTGTGTGTGTGGATGTGGATGTATGCATGCATGCATGGACATTTCGTGCACAGAAGGAAGCTGCAGAAGGTGAGGTGTGCACTCGGGAAAACAGGCGGGTAGGTCGAAACCTGCCATCCTACATCTTGCTCACTACCCCACAGGCACCATTGTAGCTCCCCACCTGGATTTGAACCCGTGACTTCTTAGCTGGGCGATTCTCTGGAAGCCATCAAGTTCTCCCGAGTTTCCAGGTGTCTATTGTTACCTAAGAGGGTATCCAACACCCAGTGTCACTGAGTCTCATGGTCAGATGAGTGGGGGCAGGGAAGTTGCCTGCTTCCTGAGGTCTGCAGTCCCCATGCGGAGGACTTGAAGGGCTTGAAGCAGCCTGGAGCTGGCTGGGGTCCTCCCACTATTCACGTCCTGGGGTTTCAAAGAGTTCATGGAAAATGTGTGTTGTGAAAAAACTACATGGGGGCCGGCGCCATGGCTCACTTGGTTAATCCTCCACTTGTGGCGCTGGCATCCCATTTGGGCGCTGGATTCTGTCCCAGTCGCTCCTCTTCCAGTCCAGCTCTCTGCTGTGGCCCTGGAAGGCAGTGGAGGATGGCCCAAGTGCTTGGGCCTTGCACCCGCATGGGAGACCAGGAGGAAGTACCTGGTTCCTGGCTTTTGATCGGCGCAGTGCACCAGCCGTGGCAGCCATTTGGGGGGTGAACCAAGCGAAGGAAGAACTTTCTCTCTGTCTCTCTCTCTCACTGTCTATCTGTCTTAAAAAAAAAAAACTACATGGATTTCAAAATTTCTTGTGGGGCCAGCATTGTGGCGCAGTAAGTTAAGCAACTGCCTGCGACTTGGGCATCCTGTGTGAGTGCCAGTTCTAGTCCTGGTTGCTTCACTTCTGATCCAGCTCCCTGCTAATGCACCTGGGAGAGCAATGGAAGACAGCGCAAGTGCTTGAGCTCCTGCCACCCACATGGAAGACCAGGATGGAATTTCAGGCTCCTGGCTTCGGCTTGGCCCAGTCCTGGCCATTTAGGGAATGAACCAGAGGATGGAAGACCTCTCTCTCTCTCTCTCTCTCTCTCTCTCTCTCGAACTCTGCCTTTCAAATAACTAGATACATCTTTTTTTTTTTAAAAGCATAAAGATTTAAAAAATTTTCTTATACCAAAATAAATTTACTTTTTAATTCTGTAAGTGCCCTCATATCTCGGGTGGGGATGTAGCATGCGTGTGTGTCTGTGTAGGTGTATGTCTATGTGGACATGTTTATACATGTATGTGTACACACTATTATACAGGCTATACACTATGTATAGACCATCTTATATACTATATAGTGGCTACCATTTAGACTATGTAAGACAGATTCTTCTCACAGGCCGGGGACCGGGACTATCTTGTTTTGCACTGTACACACCCAGCACTTCACACAGTAACCAGTACACAGAGGGTGCTCAACAGTATTTGTGGGATAAATGAAAGAATTGCTCTCAAGTCTCCAGGGTGTGTGTGGGCAAAAGATAGGCAGCAATGCAAGCAAGAAGGGCCAGGGTTGGGGGGAGACATCCCCCTGAAGGGGCCTTCTTTCGGCCCTTTCCACAGTCACCCCTGAAGTGGGGAGTGGGGGAAATTCTCTTTGTTTTGCAGTTGATGCAGGGTGAGGGGCTCTGGGCTCCAAGATTCTTACCTCTACCAGGGTAAGATCAAATGCCTGCATGGGTAGTCTTGGGCTGCTTGGATGAACAGGCTCTGGGTATGCCTGGGAGATGCAGAGCCCTTTGAGAGTTTCAGATGACCGATCAATCATCCTCTTATGTGATTTCCACCCCCTCCCCCATTTTGGCTGTGAGCACAGGATCCTCCACCCCCGCCATCCTTCATGGGATCCGCAGAAATGACACTTCCCGATATAGAATGGTGCAGGAATGGGGCGGCGGGGGGACAGTGGGGTGATGATGAGCTGTTTGTGTCCGTTCTCTGTGCCTCTGTGTTGTGGCAGGTGCAGCCGGAAGCACAGGCCCCCCTCCCAGTCCCCTCAGACAATCGGGCTATGGCTCTGCTGGGAGCAGTGCATTCAGCAAGCCCCTCACCCAGCAGGAATGGACGGGGGCTGTGATGTCCAGTGCGGTGGTAGAAGCAGACAGGAACTGGGGCTCTCCTAAGGCAGTGGCTGCTGCTGTTGCTCTCTGGGGAAATGTGATTCTTTCTGTTAATCGGGGGGTGGGGGCAGAGATCCTCTGAAGTGGGGGGAGCCTGGAACTAGGAGCTCACATCCAGATTCTGATGGGGCATCAGGGAGCCAGGGTTGTAGCTTCTGTCTGACCTCTGTGCTCTCATGCAAGCCCCTTGTTCTGTGGGAGAAGAAACTGAGGCCCAGGTATAGAGATGGCCCAGAGTCCAACAGAGGCCCAGCTGGGCTGAGAGGTCTGGTTCCTCCCACACCCACGTGAGTGGTCCAGTCTCCAGATGTGAACCAATGCAAACTGAAACACCCCCAGAGGAAGGTCATTACTCACCTCGCCGCATCTGCGCAGGCCTTTGGCACTGGGATGGTCAATAAAGGCAGAAAGGAAGGGGCAGGCACATGAGAAGTCCCCTCTCTCCTAACAGCCTCCCCTGCAGCCTGGCCTCCTGGCCCTGCCTCCACAGGCGGGTCCTCTCCTTCTCCATGCTCTGGAGCCCTGGACCTAGGCTAGGCACGCAAAGGTCGGCGCAGAGGCTGCAGATTGAAGGAAGTCCTGTGACAGGATGATGGCAGGACTCTCCCTGCAAAGAGAGATGGATGAAACGGACCTGCTGCTTGATTCCTGCTCACCCTCTGCTCCCAGCCCCCAGCTTCCCACCGTCCTGGAGGCTGAGGTCTACATGGAGCAGACCCCAGGGTGCTTTGCTCTCTGTTGGCCCCAGCGTCGTGACCCCCACTGCAGCCAGGAGCCCGCCTGGCCTCTGTCAATTGTGCCTGGGAGGAAATGAGATCCTGTTTACACCAGGCCATTTGCAGGCTTCCTGATCTGCCGACTGAGCAGGAGGAGGAGGGACTGAATATTTTATCAAAGGCCATAAAATGTAATTTGTTCCTTTGAGTGAATCAGACACTGTAGTTAAAAAAAGAGAGAAGTTACCATCGGTAGACCAGGAGTTTTGCATTATTTAGCCCGAGCTATTTCATTACATCAGTGATGCAGGAGAACCAGCAGGTTAACCTCCCACCGTGGGTTCCTCAGGCAGAGAAACAGCAGCACAGAGCCCTAGCAGCACACAGCGGGACTCACTGTGCGAGGAGACAGCGGTGCCCCTCTCCTCACCCCCAGTGTGCCTACAGGGGTAACACGGATGCCTTGGATGGAAACAGCCCAGCAGCCTGCCCCACCCCACCACCCGGCTCCTGATTTGCAGCAAAAGCCAAAGGGGAGTGCATGGTCCCGTTGGAGTCTCCTCTTTCTGCTGGTGTCGTCCTGTTCTCTCTTCCCCCTTTCACACTCCACATGGAGAAGGAGATTTCAAGGGCAGAATAGAAAGTGGTCTCCAAGTGGACGTTGGCAATCACTGTTCCTATGCCTGGAAGCTCACACAGTGCCTTGCTCCCTGACATCTTTGAGACCTTGTCTTCCATGCATGTGGGGACCCGTGCTACTCAACAGAGCGCCTTCTCTAATTTCTTCTCTCTCACAGCTACAGCCCTCCCCAAATCCTGACCCTGGGGGAAATCGAAAGTCATTTTACTTTTGTTCTGATGCGTTAGGCTTCTCCATCCCAAATCACTTGCTGCGTTTAACCACCGGGTACCAGAGAGCGCTTTAATCTGTATTCAGAACTAAAAGAATTTTCTACCCTGGGGACATCTAACGACCCATGCAATAGATATATACTTTGAACCTGCAATTTCTTTCACCACGTCAAATCTTCAAGGTCCATCTCTTTAGGATTATAATAAGAAACACTTATACTTCGTTCCAGTGGTGGACAAGGCAGGAAGATGTCTTCTTTGTCTTTTGTTATGGCTGCTTTTAAAAGATTTATTTATTTCAAAGTTGGAGTAATGGGGTGCGTGTGCGGGGAGAGACAGAGGGAGATCTTTGATCTGCCTTTTCACTCCCCAAATGGCCACAACAGCTGAGGCGGGGCCAGGCCCAAGTCAGGAAGCCTGGAAATCCCTCCAGGTCTCCCAGGTGAGTGGCAGTGGCCCAAGCACGTGGGTCACATGTGCTGCTTCCCCAGGCAGGGAGCTGGATGGTAAGCGGAGCAGGCACACTCCCAGGGACCACTGCCGTCCCCTCTCCCAGCAAGTCCAGCTGTGTGTTGTTAGGACTCCATGCTACTGTTTCTCTACCCGAGGAGTCACAGGGACACAAACTGACGCTATAATATAAGATGCTTGTGGGGCCGGCACTGTGGCATAGTGGGTAAAGCGGCTGCCTGCAGTGCCAGTATCCCATATGGACGCTGGTTTGAGTCCCAGCTGCTCCACTTCCAATCCAACTCTCTGCTGTAGCCTGGGAAAGCAGTAGAAGATGGCCCAAGTCCTTGGGTCCCTGAACCTCCATGGGAGACTGGGAAGAAGCTCCTGGCTCCTGGCTTAGGATCAGCGCAGCTCTGGCTATTGCGGCCATCGAGGGAATGAACCAGCAGATGGAAGACCTCTCTCTCTCTCTCTCTCTGCTTATCTCTGTGTGTAACTCTGACTTTCAAGTAAATAAATAAATCTTTTTTTAAAAGGATAAAAAAGATATAAGATGCTTGCGTGGTGAGCTGCAGCTCTCCCTCTGCACCCAACGCCAGCTCCCGTCATTGGCTTCTTTGTTCTTCCATTACTGGGCTGGCTTTGGTACCCCTTCCCTTCATGCGACTAACGGGGTGATGCCTGCAAATGATGGGACTTTCTTGCATCTTGTCTGGTTCTCCCTTCCACACCGCTACACGTGCACCCTTGTGTTCACATGCCCGGCTGCACATGATCTGCTTTCACCCCAGCAGTGGCTGGAAACGGGCAGTGCTGTGATGCAGGCGACCCTTTGGGTCTCGTGTACCTCACCTGCCATGCTTAGAAAAAGATCTCTCGGCATAGGCCAGCAGCTCCTCTCGGATCTTCTCGGCTCTTCTTGGTTACTTTATCTTCCTCTGTCCCTCACTGTAACTCAGCCACTATCACCCACCAAGCGCCTGTGCTGGGCAGGGAAAAGATGTGCTAGACTGGGTATTTGTCCTCATGATGCTTGGAATCCATGCGAATCTTGTGCTTCTCTCTGACCTGCGCATGGTCCTTGGGAGGGTTTGCTATTTCTAACCCAGGGGGCAGACTCTTCCTTCTGAACAGGGAATGAAGAGATTTTCATCCTAGTTACCATGGCTGTAACACCACGGGAAGGTCATCTGCTTGCCTTAAACTCCGACTCTGGCATCAGCAGAACAATGCAGTTGAGGAGGAGGTATTTTGTGGACCTGTTAATTCACCGTCTAGGATGCTACGTCCACCTTGGATCTCCTAGTGCGTGATTTGAATCTGGCTCTGCCTCTGATCCAAAGTCTTGTTAATGTAGACCGTGGGGACAGCGGGTGATGGTGCAAGTACTTAGGTCCCTGTTCCTCCCCTGTGGAAGGTCCAGAATAAGTTCTGGTTTCCTGACTTTGGCCTGGCCCAGCCCTCACTGTTTTGGGCACTGGGGAGTGAACCTGGCAAATGGAAGATCTCTGTGCCTCTCACCCTGTGTCCCTGTCTTTCAAATAAAATGTAAATCAGTTAATATTGAATATAATGCAATTAGGAGAGATTTGTTCCTTTCCCCTTCTGGACCTTGTTTCTTTCTTTTCTTTTCTTTTTCTTTTTTTAAAGATTTATTTGGTTATTTGAAAGGCAGAGTTACAGAGAGTCAGAGGTGGAGAGAAAGAGATAGAGGTCTTCCATCTGCTGGTTCATTCCCCAATTGGCCACAAAAGCCAGAGCTGCACCAATCTGAAGCCAGGAGCCAGGAGCTTCCTCTAGGTCTCCCACGGTTTGGCCTGCTTACCCAGGCTATAGCAGAGAGCTGGATTGGAAGTTGTGTAGCTGGTACTTGAACCGGTGCCCACATGGGATGTTCTCACTGCAGTCGGTGGCCTCACCTGCTAAGCCACAGCACCGGCCCCCAGCTTGGTTTCTATGATATCATGGATATCCTTGTCTACCATGTGGATGGCAGGAACCTAAGTACATGGGCCATCTTCCACTACTTCCCAAGAGCATTAGCAGGGAGCTGGATCAGAAGTGCCGACTAGCAGGAAGTCTAAGAAGCACTCTGATACCAGATGCAATGTCCCAAGCAGCAGCTTAACCTACCATGCCACAGTGTCTGCTTTGTCAGCCTCCTCTGTGTCCGTAAAACTATAGGAGCTTACAGTTTGGGTCTTGACGATCATGAATGATTTAGTCAAGGTCATGATTCCTTTGGTAGTATGGGCTGTCTTAAAATCTTCTTGGGTATCTTCCCACCTGTTCCAGGTTGTGTCAGTAACCAACAACCACACCTATGGTTTATTGCAGTTATCCTATTCCAAATGAAGAATTGCATGCTGTGTTTTGGGAGAGGGGAAACTAACTTGTCTTTTTGGCTCTTAAGTCTCTGAGTGAGGAGGACCACCCCGATGAGAGACTAGAATATGTCACTTCAGCATAGAAGCTGGAGACCCTAGAATTTCAGCTTGATGCAAAGGCTGGGATGGACTTCTCCTTCACGAGGTGAGTAAATGCATTTTGTCTGTAGGAGCCATGGTCGTTCCTAAGATGAAACTGACAATAGCCAGTTTCCCGTAGGAAGTTGCAGGTCTCGTCTCTGTGCCACTGGTGCACAATTCAATTGATTTTTTTCCTTGTAATTAACCGTTTACTCTAGAACCCCTCATTCTATTCAGAGGTGTTGGCAGTGGACAAGACTGCCCATGCTTCGTTTGTTCCATAAAGCAAGCTACAATACGCATCAACCCTTCTTGCACAAAAGCCTTTTAAGTTTTGTTTGCTTTTTTTGGGGGGGACAAGAAGCAGTTGTCTCTACCAAGCCTGGAAATCCCACATTTCTGAACTCTTTCTCGTCGGCTTCATCTACGCGTGTTATCTGGCCAATTCGTTTCTGAGCTCTTCGATATCTTGCATCACATTGTCAGATGCAGCCAGTAATAGCTACCATACAGTATTAACAATCTGTTTTTCAAATCTGTTTCCTAGATATGCAAGTTTCTAGGTACACTATCTGCCTCCCAAGTCATCGCAGGCAATGGATTTTTAAATATTTTGCCACCGCCTCCAACAAAGTCTCTTCGCACATTTCAAGTTTTTGGTTCTTACTGCTTTTCACTTTGGAGCAGTATTGTCCAAATCCATTTGAGAGGCTGAATTACGTTATGAACACAAGTCAGTCTCTGACCATCGGAGGCTTAGAACAGCAAAGGAGTGTTTCTCCATCATTGTTTTGGCTGGGGGTCCAGTTATGGGGAACGCACCTCACATTGATGGAGCAGCCTCTGTCTTGAGTGATGTTGCTCACTGCGGACTGGGCAAAAATGCTATGGGGGCTTTCCCATTAGTGATTAAATAATTTGGTTCTGAAGTGGCACACATCACTTGTGCTTGTATCCCCTCGCCCTGTGCCGCCCAGCCACAAGTGTGATAGAGAGCACCAGTCCCCGTGTTTTCTGAAAGACATAGAGCTAGAGACATTTGGAAAATAGCACCAACGACTATAACAGTAGGTGAATGGGATGGAGGAACAGCCTGCCAACTTGAGACACTAACAAGCTCTCTCGGGATCTTCTCTGAAGGATGCGGAGTTCCTTATAGATTTATTTCTTGGCATGGATATGCATTTCCTAAGGCTGTTGATTTGCATGGTGCAGATGGCTAATGCATTCTCTTTCCAATATGCAGCTTCACTCAAGTGAAAGCTGTTAGATTTTTCTCTAGTGAATTTGGGAATATCATCGTCACCACCACCACAGTGTAACTGGCATCATCATCCTCCTTGTTAGATGCTTTGATAAAGCAGCTAATTATAAATGGTGCTTGTCTATAGGAACTCTCTGCACGTTTGTCCTTCCTCTGTCCACTTGGTCACAGAGAAATCCTAAGGAGGAGGAAAATGGTCACGGTGCTCACAAAGATTAAATAGAAGGGGGTTTCCAAGTGTGGGTAGGGACCTCAATGAGCACCAGTGGGTACTACCTGCAAGAAATTAACTGTTTTAAGTGTAGTTCTTAGATGACCAAATGTGTGTGTTTGTGTGTATGTGTGTGCGTGTGTATACATGTGTGAATGTGTGTGTATCTGAATATGTGTACATGTGTGTGCATGTGTATGCATGCATGTGGATATGAGTGGGTGTGTGTGTGTGTGAATGTGTGTGTATCTGAATGTGTGTACGTGTGTGTATGTGTGCATGCATGGATATGTGTGCGCGTGTGTATGTGAGTGGGGATGTGTGTGTGAATGTGTGTGTATCTGAATGTGTGTACATGTGTGTGCATGGGTATGCATGCATGTGGATATGAGTGGGTGTGTGTGTGAATGTGTGTACATGTGTGTATGTGTGCATGCATGGATATGTGTGTGCGTGTGTATGTGAGTGGGGATGTGTGTGTGTGAATGTGTGTGTATCTGCATGTGTGTGCATGTGTATGCATGCATGTGGATATGAGTGGGTGTGTGTGTGTGTGAATGTGTGTATGTGTGTGTATGTGTGTGTGCGTGTGTATGTGAGTGGGGATGTGTATGTGCATGTGCATGTGTGTGTGTGTGTGTATCTAGAAGGAGAGGAACAAAAATGGAAACAGCAAAAATTGGCTGCAAAGTCCAGAATCCCCCAATCCCCTGCTATTCTCCCCATATCACCCAGGATTCAGAGCTGCTTTCTCTTACCTCCCCAGCACAGAGAGGAGGGGAGGTTTGAAGGAGTGAAAATGACCCGAGCCCTGGAGAAAGGGATGCATGACATAACAAGATGAGGGCTGCATCACACGGGCCACTGCTTTGGCTGGAGGAACTTCCGCATGGGACAGCCTGAAGACCTGGCGCGGCAGGGCAGCGGTACTCACTCAGCAGTGAGACAGGAAGGCGAGGACCCCTGCTTCCAGCAGTTCTCAGTGGCTGACGTCCACCTGGAGAACTCCGCAGTGGGATGATGCTTCCGAGGGAGGATGTTTGTGTACTTGTACGTGTGTGCACCCCTGTTTGAGGGTCTATGACCTCCATCCTCCCTCCCCAGAAGAAAACTACGGGGATCCTACTTCCCAGATAGTGACACCCCCCCCCCCCACGAACACACATGCGTACAGGTTTACATGGATAGCAAAGTCAAAAATGCCTCGAAGAAGCCTTGAAGGTACAGTAGAATGTCAGCGTGTACACCCAGGAAGAGTGCATTTTAGCGTCTGAGATGAGTTAAGACTATACCTGGTTATCAAGTTTTGCACTGCATCACCCTAGGCGCCCATCTTGCTAGTGTGCCCATGACCTTGCAGGTGGCTCCGGATCCGGTGTGGACCATGGGTTCAGCCAGGCGGCCAGCATGGGCCCCCGAGGATGGGTGTCCCTGGGGTCTGGTCCCAGGGGGGTTTCCAGGACAGCTCTTCCTCCCGGCCTTCCTTCTGTCTCCCTGGCAGCCCCTCCATCTCTCTTGTTGGCCTCTCTTGCTCCTGACCACGAGTGGTAAATTGCATGGTGCTTAGAAGGAGAACTTGGTCCTGGTTACATTTCTCTTCACTTTCCCTATTCTATCTCTAGAAGACTTTGCTGTCACAGATTTAAATATTTCTAAGTGCTTTTAATTCATAAATCATGCATTTCCCCTCCATATTCCAGACCTGAATAAGCAGCTGCTTCCTTGGTGACTTCATTTACATATTAAATCTGCCTCTCAAATCATCCATATGTATATAAATGAGGTCTTGATTGATCTCAGCTTGTTTAACCCCGCATCTTCCGCTTCCTCAGTCAGCATCACCACTCCCCACGTGGTTGCTGGAACAAAACCCTGGCATCCATGGCTTGTTTCCTATGTAATACTGATCGCCAGTTCCTGCTGGTGCTGTCTCCCACACTCACCTCTCCCCTGCCTCTTCTCTACTCTGTGACCAGTCATTCAGCTTCTTATACCCCCAGTCCAAGTCACCATAGCCTTTCCCAGACTAATGTGGTTTCTTAGTTTTCCCACTTCTTCTTTTACCCCTCTGTAGCTCTCCTCGCAGCCTCTCTGCCAGTCACATCTTTACTCTCCTCTGTCTCCCTTAAGGGAGAACCTGAGCCTCTCACCCCATCCGTCTCAGCCTGTGCTGCCGCTTCAGCATGGTCTTCTGCTTTTCCCTGGCTTGTCTGCACGACTCCTTCTTTACTAGGCCTGAACACCCCGGGCCTCATTCTGGGCTCTATGACTTGCCTGCCCAGAATGCTCTTCTGTGTCTTTCGGCATCACTGGCCCGTTCTCACCTTTGAAGTCTCAGCTGAAAACTACCTCTTTCAGAGAGAACTAGAGAATATGAATGTTCAGGACTGGACCGGGCCAAAGCCAAGTTCTGGGAATTCAGTCCAGGTCTCCTCGATGGGTGGCAGGGACCTAGCTATTTGAGCCACAGCACCTGCAGCCTCCCAGGATGCATGTTAGCAGGAAACTGAAATTAGGGGCGGGGCCAGGACACCAATGGAGAGCACCTGATATGAGCAGTATCTTAGCCACTGAGCCAATGCCATGCTGTTCTCCCCACCCCCAGCTTCATCTCTGGCATAACATCCCAATTGTTCTCGGCAAAACATTCACTGCAATTCACACATGTACACTTTATTGTCTACTATTACAGTTTTTTTTTTAGGATGTCATATATTTATTGCATGAACATGTAAGCTTTTCAAAGCAGATTCTCCTCCTGCACTTGGAATCTGGCTCTTTTGAACGTGTGATTTTCTTCACGCCTCGTGCATGCTTCGGAGGGATGGTCTAGGCATAGAGTTTTTCTTAAGCTAGGAAAAGAATCTATTTCCCAAAAAGAACTAAAAACAGAACTCTGATTCATAAATTTGCTAATGGCTTTTGCCTCCCTGGGAAAGCTCCTCGGGGCACAGGGAAACCTCTGTGGGGGCAGAGCCTGTGGCTGATGCGAAGGCAGCCCCAGAACATCATTCTTATGGGACGTGGCCAGGAGTGTGCAAGCAGAGGTTCCCTCTGCCGCACTTGGCTGTGCACCCTCTGGCAGAACGTGGGTTCCCTCCTGTGCCTCTCCAAGCTTTCTTTTGAGGAGTCACTGACCTAGTTGAGAACCTCATGCATGAGCCCCAGCATGACACAAATGAATATGGAAATGAGTAATGAATTCTAAAATTTGAAAACAAAGAGAGTCATGGGTAAATCAGTTTACAACCCAGAAAATAATTATAGATAATTGGATGAGGGGGGAAAATACTTCCTATATTTTATCAGTTGTTGTTGCTTTCCCTTTTTGTCTTTTTTTTTTTTTTGAATGGAGCAACTTTTGCAGCAAGTCTAAATTGCTTAATTACATAGCCTGTAATTGGGGAACTATCAGCTAACTGGGTCAATCCATACTTCATTGCAACGTGCAAGGTGGGAGGTGAGTACAAGCCCAGCAGGAAGCAGAGGCTGCCTCTCGCCTGCTAGGCTCCGTGAGAGACTGACTACCCAGCCAGCTCCACTGCTAGCATCTCTTTTCAACCCCACCCGCCCCCCGCCATCCGGGGAACTTCAATTCCCTTCTCCCTCAGCCTCTCTGGGAGCAAACACTGCTGAGAACCACCTTCTGTAAGACCAAGAACTCCTATGCATCTTGTGGTTTGAGAGTGCCTTGGATGTATCGTACCGGTTATTGTCCTCAATGAACTCTTACTAATGCACAGGAAACTACACACACACACACACACACCACCTCGACACTGTCAGCCAGTTCATTTTGGCCATAGACGGCCAGCCAGGGGGACACTGGGGCGCTGAGAAGGGAACATCCACCCTCCCAGTCTGAAGACATGAGAGGAACCATGCTCCATCTGGCTGACCTAGTGAAGAAGGAGTATCTGATCTCTGGCAGAAGTGGATGCAAAACCATTCTCTTCTTGCTGGGGCGTTAGGGAGAGCCAGGTGGTCCCTGGCCGTAAGCATGGCCACATGGGTTTGCACTGTGGTGAGGTGGAGGAGCAGGGGCCACGTTTCTGGTCAGGCACCAGAAAGACAGACACAGGAAAGGTAGGATTGCATTCATCTGCACTCTCACAAGCCCTCTTCCCATGCACCTTTGCCCCCTAGCAAGGAGAAATTCCAGCTGAATTCCCAGCATTGGGGGCGGTGGTGGTGGCGCCAAGCCATCCCCAGTGGCTCTCCCTGGACTGGGAGTCCTCTGGGATGCCCTCATCTGTCAGGTTTTTCTTCTGGGGTCCTTGCTCCCCGTTCCCAGGCCCCTCGAGATGGGAAAGACCTGGAGGCGCCTCCCACCTCACCCTAGCAGCGGGGCTGCCCCTTGCGCCTAGGTTTGCAAGGGCCGAGTCTCTGGTTTTGGAACCGATGGAAATACAATTTAAATTACAAGCTTTCGAGACATCGCAACAATATTTCATGGTTTTTTCTTTCTAATCGAGATCGGTGCGGCTGGCAAATGGGTCTTCGTAATTGCAGAGGGACCAATATGATTTAATTGTTTCATTAAATTTCTGGATGAGCCGAGGCACCGTGCTCTGTCCCCGTGCAGAGGGGCGGGTGTGTTTTCTTAGGGATGAAAGACACTGCGCAGGTCAACTCGGTGAAGCGAAATGAGACAAGATGACTGCGGGGGTGGAGGGGGTGTGGTAGGAGGGTGAGGGCGCTCATTCCTGGGGGCCACGAACGCGAACAGGCGCGAGCGAGAGGCGGGCCGGGAGAGCGCGGGAAAGCCTGCCCGCGCGGCGAGTGCTGTGCGCGCCCAGCGCCCCGGCTCGCGGCAGCCCCGGCCAGGCGAGGGGTGCTATGCGGGAGTGGGGTGGGAGGGGGCGGCAGGCGGGGCCTCGCCACGTCACTTGGAGAGAGTGTGTTGGGAAGGAAGGGCACAGCCCAGAGCCGGGCCGCTGCAGCTGCTGCGGCTGCAGCCAAGGCTTGAGCCGCGGCGAGGTGGGTGCCCGCGCCCCGGCGCCTGGGGGCAGCCCCAGGGCCCTCTCCGAGGCCTTCGGCGCGGCTCCTAGGGAGAAGGTGGCAGCCGTGGCAGCAGCAGCCGCGACCTTGGCCAGACCGAGCCCCGCGCTGGACGCTGGGCGGAGGCCGAGCCCCGCCGGGAGTCTCCGCCGAGCCGGAGGGAGGCGCATCTGGCGCTTCGGTACCAGCTGCTGCCGGGGGTCCTGACTGCGGAAGAAGCGCCGAGGGAGCCGGGGAGAGCTAGCTCGCGCGGAGGGCGGACCCCGGCGTCCGGCAGCCCGGAGCCCGCGCTGCGCGGGGCGACGGCGCGCGTCTTTGCGGGCAGCCAGTTTCACGCGCGCCAGTCTTTGCGGTTCCAGCCATCCCGGGAGGCTCTCGCATCGAGGCGCGGGTAACTGGCAGCACGGAACCAGACCCTCCGCGGCCAGAATCACCTCCCCAGAGCCCCCTGTGCGGGCACCAGGCTTCGGGACTCACCCACCCACCCGGCCGCCAGGTCAGCCGCCAGCCCCACCCTGAAGACAGGGCGCAGCTGGGAGCGGGGAGGCGGGTGCCGCGCTCCGGAGCCTGCGTCCCGGGCGCAGTCTTAGCGGCGGGGCGCGCACCGCGGAGAGAGGACATGAGATCGGAGAAGTCCCTGACGCTGGCGGCGCCGGGGGAGGTCCGCGGGCCGGAGCGGGAGCAACAGGATGCGGGAGACTTCCCGGAGGCCGGCGGGGGCGGCGGCTGCTGCAGCAGCGAGCGACTAGTGATCAACATCTCAGGGCTGCGCTTTGAGACGCAGCTGCGCACCCTGTCGCTCTTCCCGGACACGCTGCTTGGGGACCCAGGCCGCCGGGTCCGCTTCTTTGACCCTCTGAGGAACGAGTACTTCTTCGACCGCAACCGGCCAAGCTTCGACGCCATCCTGTACTACTACCAGTCAGGGGGCCGCCTGCGCCGGCCGGTCAACGTGCCCCTGGATATCTTCCTGGAGGAGATCCGCTTCTACCAGCTGGGCGACGAGGCCCTGGCCGCCTTCCGGGAGGACGAGGGCTGCCTGCCCGAGGGAGGCGAGGACGAGAAGCCGCTGCCTTCCCAGCCCTTCCAGCGCCAGGTGTGGCTGCTCTTCGAGTACCCGGAGAGCTCCGGGCCGGCCAGAGGCATCGCCATCGTCTCGGTGCTGGTCATCCTCATCTCCATCGTCATCTTCTGCCTGGAGACCCTGCCCCAGTTCCGCGCCGATGGTCGGGGCGCAGGCAACGGTGGTGGTGGTGGTGTGAGCGGGGTCTCCCCGATTTCCAGGGGCAGCCAGGAGGAAGAGGAGGATGAGGATGAGTCGTATGCCTTTCATCCTGGCCTCACCGCTGGGGGGCTGGGGACAGGGGGCTCTGCCTCGCTCAGCGCCCTCGGGGGCTCCTTCTTCACAGACCCCTTCTTCCTGGTGGAGACTCTGTGCATCGTTTGGTTCACTTTTGAGCTCCTGGTGCGCTTCTCTGCCTGCCCCAGCAAGCCAGCCTTCTTCCGCAACATCATGAACATCATCGACCTGGTGGCCATCTTCCCCTACTTCATCACCCTGGGCACCGAGCTGGTACAGCAGCAGGAGCAGCAGGCGGCCAGCGGAGGAGGCGGGCAGAATGGCCAGCAGGCCATGTCACTGGCCATCCTCAGAGTGATCCGCCTGGTGCGCGTGTTCCGCATCTTCAAGCTCTCCCGCCACTCCAAGGGGCTGCAGATCCTGGGCAAGACCCTGCAGGCCTCCATGAGGGAGCTGGGGCTGCTCATCTTCTTCCTCTTCATCGGAGTCATCCTCTTCTCCAGCGCCGTCTACTTCGCAGAGGCTGATGACGATGACTCACTCTTCCCCAGCATCCCCGACGCCTTCTGGTGGGCGGTGGTCACCATGACCACGGTGGGCTACGGGGACATGTACCCCATGACGGTCGGGGGCAAGATCGTGGGCTCCCTGTGCGCCATCGCCGGGGTCCTCACCATCGCCCTGCCTGTGCCCGTCATCGTCTCCAACTTCAACTACTTCTACCACCGGGAGACGGAGCAGGAGGAGCAGGGCCAGTATACCCATGTCACGTGTGGGCAGCCTGCGCCGGACCTGAAGGCCACTGACAATGGACTTGGCAAGCCTGACCTCTGCGAGGCCACCCGGGAGCGGAGGCCCAGCTACCTTCCCACTCCACACCGGGCGTTTGCAGAGAAAAGGATGCTCACGGAGGTCTGACAGGCGGGCAGAGCCTGCAGGAGACGCCGAGCACTGAGCAATCTCTTGGGCTTCCTTCTCATTGCCGCGACGACCCTCCCACTAGCTCCTCTTGACTTCCCGACTCCCTTCCCTGTACCTGGTACTTGATGTCCAGGGCCAAATAAGCATCTGGACTGCCAGCCTTGACGGTCCCTGCAGCGGTCAAGGTTTACCCACCTAAGTGACGTTTTGAAATTCTGACGGTGCCACCCGGTCATGCCCAGTCTCTGTTGTCCCATGGATGAAGTGTACATTTCTGCCCCTCGAGACTGATTTTTCACATCTGGGACTTGTAATATCTCTAGGAACAGCCGTGTCAACTGGACAGAAACCAGCCACCCTTGGGCCCCAGCTGTCTCCTTGGCTTTGGGGCAGGCACCCGTTTGAGTGCTGCTTGGTAATGGGGAGAAGCTGGAGTGCAGGAGTGGTGCTCCGCTTGCTGTTTCAGTCCTGTGTCCTGTCACATCTACAGAAGATCCCTGGGAGAGTCTTCAGTTCCACAGCCTCAAAATCCACCACTCATGTCTGATGTTGGGTGCAATTAGAGAAAATACAATTAACCTGCACCCTCTGGAGGGTGTGAGGGTTAGTCCTGGACCACAGGGGCCGATGGATTCCTGCAGGTGCATCCCAGCCACGGAGACACTGGTCCACTCAGCTCCCCTGACCATCTCCAGCGTTCAGAAAGGAAGGTTCTCTCTCTCGGAGCTAAACACTCTTATTGTGCAAGTGCCTCCCTGTGCAGAGGAGCTGGAGAAGGGGGACCAGGTAGCCAGAGGAAATGGCGGCGGTGTCCAGCGTGTGACTTGACCACATGTCTGAAGCCAAGTGCCACTTAAACAGATGCGCTCTTCTCGGAAGGACGGAGATGTACACTGTTGCAGATAGCCTCCTTTTCCCCCTGGTTTCCTCCAACTCTCTCTCTAGCCCTTCATGTTCCTCCCGGGGCATCTGGCTGAGGGTTGCAGTTGTGGGTTTTCTAAAGCAAGCCCAGTTTCAACCTGCAGACAGGTAAAAGCACACATTGGATGCCAGCATGGATTTCTTCCCTTTTTATGGGCAGTGAAATACGTGGTTTAGAGTAAGAAGCAATCATTATTCTTTGGTGGACAACATTACAGTTAGAGGCTTTTTTTTTCTTCTCTGAGTCCAGCAAACATTCGCTGCTTGGGCAGTTGGAGCTGCATCCAGCCTGCTCTTACTGGTGAGGAAGCCAGGTGGGGTTGCCACCTGGACTGAGCCATCTTCTTCCATTGTGAAGCTACTGCCATCCGTCGCGCCTGCCCCCAGCCCCTCATCTCCCTCCCAGGAACATTGCCATTTGTGTTTTTGCCTTTGACAAACCGTGATGAACTGTGCTGCGCTCTCTCGGGTGCAGTTCTGAGAACAAAAGGACTGTGAGCACATTTTTAATTTGATTTCTATGCTTTAAGACTTTTGGATGAGAATTTGAAAGAAAAATTTCTCAAGGTGCAACTTAGAAGGGACAGCCTTTAGGGTTTGTGGCAAGACAGTGCGGTTCTTGTGAGTGCCAACCCCAAGTCTGTCTGTGGTCTCTGGTTTTCCGGGTAGCTTGGACACCTCAGTCTATCGTGGTGCCTCAGTTTCCACACCCATTAGATGGGCGCATTAACATCTTCCCCCCACCCCCCAGCCCCCACCTGGTGGGGAATGTTAGCAGACTCCTCTGGGGAGCCCCGAGGGGGGGTGATGCTATGCAAATGTATGAATTTCAGGAACTGATTTGATTTTTAGTTCATCTCACTGCCTTCTCCCAGACTTCCTGCCAGGATCCAAAGCCCAGGGGTGGGCTGTTGTGAATCATTAGTTCCCCGAGTCTCTCCATGGCTTTGGTCATTTCTATTAGCCTTTGAAGAGGACGGTTCTCCTAGGAGTCCTTCTTTAGGTCCTTCCCTCTCTGGCCAGAGCTCACCCTGCCTGGGAGTGTGGCTTCTGCACACTTGAACTACAGCAGGAGATGGAGCGCCTGCGGAATTAGAAGCTTGCTCCAAGTGCTGGTTTCCCAGATCTCTGTACTTGCTAAGGCTATCTGGGGAATGCCGGGAAGGGCCTGGCCCAGAGGCATGAGGGTAATGTCAGGGCAGGCGCACCTGTTTTTCTCTCTCTCTCTCTGTATATGTGATCATCCACAGCACCACTCCTAAAACAGCCTTTCCTTTGCAAGTCAGAGCAAGCCTGAACGTAAAAGGTTTGTGGAGAGCTGGGCTCTCCGGGGATGCTGGTTGCTGTAGCAACCTTCCAGCCGATTCGCTCTGTCTTCTGCTTTGAGCATCAAGGGTGAACAGCGTGCAGACTCCTGGCTTCTCAAATAGGTGCACCTCCTGCAAATTGGTCTAGAGGCTGAGTCATGGTGGGACAGGGATGCTGGACCTTTGGGGAACAAGGAAGAAGCAGGTCCCCCCAAATCCCTCCCTGG
This sequence comes from Sylvilagus floridanus, assembly GCA_949820135.1. Classification (NCBI taxonomy): domain Eukaryota; kingdom Metazoa; phylum Chordata; class Mammalia; order Lagomorpha; family Leporidae; genus Sylvilagus; species Sylvilagus floridanus. The sequence goes on from OX463230.1 coordinate 30,847,032, forward strand.
TCCTGTGTTTCTGGTTTCCCTACTCAGTTACTGAAGCTGCTTCATCTTCCCCTGGGCTCTTGCTAATTCGAGTGCCAAGCGACTCCACCCATGGTTAAGCCAACAGCAATGTCACGATCGTCAAAATGACCAGGGAGCCCTAGGAGAGGATGGCATACTCCCACAGCGGCAGCTAGGCTGGGCCTCTGCACTGCAAGGCTCTTCCCACCCCAGGACACACAGAAGCGACGCTCCCTGCTCCCAGGGCGCAGCCTGGCTCCTGGGAGGAACCTCTGCAGTGGTCCTTCTTACAACCTTGATGGAGAACTAAGAGGCTGTGGCCGGCTCTGGTTTCTGCGCAAGGCTGTGTCCGACGAGCACTCTCCGACCCTGAGCCTCGTGTTGTGGATCTCGTGCACTGTGAGATGCTGCGACAGCTGGGGTGGCGGTTCCCAGCTGCCAGGAGAAGTGGGGTTCACGCCGTGGTTACACCTGACTCCAGCCGGCAGGAGCTCCCCAGAGACTCCCTGGAACAGCCAGCCCCAGCCTGGGGCCAGGGGTGTTCCTGCTGCCTGCGTGTCCCCAGGGAGGGATGAGGGCCAGCTGGCCAGCTCTGCGTCTGAGGTAGGTTCTGCTGTGGGCAATTTCCTCCCTGGCTCAGCCCAGGCTGGGTGCGGGTGGGGAGGTGGGGGCTGAGAGCCCCTGCATTTGGAGTGAACAGGCTTTGGGTTTCCCTTTCCTTGGAGGCCACCTGTGCGTTTGCCTTTGAGTCCTTGAGTCCACTCTCGCTTTGCTCGGTTTCTCCTGTCTCTCGGTGCTACCCCCACCTTTCTTCCCATCTCTCCCTTTTCATTCTCAGTTTCTCTGCTGTTCTTTCCCCGGCTCTAATTCCCTTCCTTTTTGCCCCCCCCCCCCCTTGAAGTTTGAACCGCCTCTTCTTTCTGTGCGTGTCTCTGTCTCTCTTTCTCCCTCTCTACAGCTGTCTGGTGGCCGGGACCCCTCTGTGGATGTCACATCACACACTGCACTGCAGGACGCCTGGGGTCCAGGGCATCTGCTCAGGGGTGACCCGCAGCTGCAGCATTCCCTCCCCTAGTGTCTCGGGATCCATCCCTTTCACAAGATGAGATTGCTGTGAGTTTAGAAAAATGTTTCCCTGCGATTTCCTGAGCCTGAAAGGATAAAAGGGGTGTGGTGGGGAGAGAGAGAGAAAGAGAGAGGGAGAGAGAGAGAGAGAGAGAGAGAGAGAGAGAGAGAGAGAATATGCACCTATAAGTTTCAGATAAATCTGTGCGTCTAGCCTTGGAAATGCATCCACCTTTTAAGAGGCTTGCAGAGTGGTTAGAGACAAAGGAACAGTAAAATAGAAGGACTTAAAGGAAGGCATACAACTGGTGGGAGCCTGGAGAAAGGCTTAACTCAGCTTCGCCCTGCCCTTCATTCACTGGCTGTCTTCTGCACGAAGGCAGAACAAAAGGAAAGGACACAGGTCCCAGCCCCGTCAGGTGCAGGAGGCGCTCTTGACACGGTGGATTAGGATTCATCACCAGTCCCTGGGGGGAGCCTGTGGCGTCTCCTTGCTGGAGGTGAAACGTGCTTAGGGCACCCCCACCCCGGTCCCCCGCCCCCTGCCCTGGCCTGCATTGGGACACCAGGTCAGCCTGAGGGGCTCCACGGGGCTGAAACCTGTGCAGGTCAGCTGGCCCCAGAGAACTTCTGGGAGATGCCCAGATGTGTTCTGAAGCGGAGTTGGGGTGATAGGGGTACCACTCTAAGCATTAACCTAAAAAAACCACTGAATTGTGAAAAACAAAGCACCGTGAGTGTAACAACTTGGCGATTTCCCATGGGGGCCAGGAGCACGGCTGGGCTTTGTACGTCACGAGTTACATTTCTGCACACAGCCCAGGCTGACTGTCTGTGAGCTTGCACGCGGTAGTTTCTTGCTGCTCACGTACAGTGTGCTCAGATCTGACGTGGGTGTGTGTGTGTTTTCATTTAATTCTGATCATCAATCTACAATTGTGAGACTCACACATTTCTCTTGTTCGGAAGCTGACCGAGCCGTGGGTGGGGACCTGCAGAGCACGGTTAGCATGTATGGACTATGACACGGATGGCAGTCGTTATTTATCATACAGGGCCAGCGCAGGGTGCTTGACGAAGGAGCTTGAAAATTGGCTGGGAAAAAAAATTCTCACTTCTCCTCCTCTGCCCAAACACTAAGCCCCCCTGACGCCTGCACCTGTAAACTCAGAATTCCTTACGACATGGCACAGGAGCAGAGGTTCTGTTTTTCCCTGTGGCCCTTCCAGCCTCCCCTCCATAGCAGCCTTGGTGCTTTGGGAAAACAAAGAGATGGGAGGTGACAGCTTTGTGGGCCTTGCTCTTCTGGCTCTTGCCTGGCAGACTTGGCCCCTCTCATGCTCTTGCTTGTCTGGCGTCCAGGGGGTCCCCTCTCTCCCTGGGGGCTCTGCATCAGGTGACACCTTCCTGCCTGCCCTTGTGTCCACTGATGGAGGCCTGCTTCGGGCTGGGTGTCGGCTGTCCCGGTCTCTACTACACAAATCCCCAGGAATGCCGTCCTCACGATGGAATGCCTGTGCTGCCGATTGGATTTGACTGCACGCTGCTGATACAGGCAGGAGAATGTCATCCAGTGTGCAGTTCCAGTGAGCTGCTTGGAAAAGGAAAACATAGCCCCCCCCCCCTTTTTTTTTTTCAGTGTGTGTGTGTGTGTGTGTGTGTGGGAGGGGGCAGAGGGATTTCCTGTCTCAGGCTGCCTCAGCGTGCACAGATACCTTGTGGCAGAATCAGGTCTGGAGCTTGGAGATTTGGCAGAGATGGGATCTTTCCAGACACAGCCCCCTGGGAATAAAGACAGATGGGCCCAGGTCACCCGATGAGCCGCTTCCCCCTTCTGGCTTGTGGTGCCCGTGGGGCTGGAAGCTGTCATGTTTTTTCAGTCCCTTGGCCTGAAACTCGGAAGAGTATTGCAGCTGCTCTTTGTCCCTTCTTGGTGCCCGTGCCCATGTTTCCCGCGGCACCTACAAGGGAGTGGCAGCCTGCCAGGGCCCGCTGTTGGCAGTTATCCCTGCAGGATCGCGACTGCCCGGTTTCCGGAAGAAAAGAGCAGAAGGCGCCTGCAGTACAGCCTGGAGGGCGACGCTCTGATATTGGCTGCCCCTGACCTCAGTGGGGTTTAGCCCTGCTGGAGCGAATGGCAGCTATCATACACGCACCCGGCGTCACTCTTGTTCACGAGGACTTTCCTGGCCCCCATCACAGGCTCCTTGCCCGCCTGCTCCTAGAACGCACGCCCGGAGCGCAGGCGCCCCTGCCCCGGGTGAGGGCTGCAAGGAGCGCAGACAGGCCCTTGCTCTCAGCAGAGAAGGGAGCCCACATTTCTAGAGGAAATTGCAGCCGCGCGGTCTGCTGGCGCTGCTATTTTTGACGTGCGAGCTGCGCTCTCGGGGCTTGACAACCGCTGTCTCCAGGAGACAGACAAACCCGCTCCTGGCAGCCCAGGCACACGCCGCTTGAATGAGAGCTCAGCGAGGCAGTGGCGCGCTGGGAGGGGCGCGGGCGGGCACCTTGCGCTCCCACACCGCCTCCTCAGGGACAGCAGGCCGCAGAGCCCAGGCCCAGGGCGCCCCGCAGTCTGAGAGCCTCTGACTTTGCGTCCTCCGCCGAGAGCAAAAAGAGCCCTGTTCAATACCCAAGGGCTTCTCTTCTGCACACGGCTCCTTGACCGAGTGGCTCAGAGCGGGCAGCTGGATCCAGATTGTCAGCCAAATCTCTGTTGTGCCCAGGACCCTGGACAACTCCGTGCCTCAGTTTCCTTCTCTAGGCTCAAGGGCTGTTTTGAGGATGAGGTGGGCTGTCATCTGTGTTCCACAGGTAAAGTGGAGGTAAAAGTGTTGCCTAGCGGGGCGTTCCATTGTCTGGGATCAGTGATTTCCTCTTTGGCAGATAAGAGAATGGAGGCTCAGAGGGCTTGTGACAAGTGCGAGGACACACAGCTGGGTGGGGGCCACTGTCTGGCGGAGCTATAGGCATGCGGTGAGGGTCTGGTGGGTACTGAGCAACAGGAGGGACTGGAGCCGTGGCTCCCAGTGCATGCATTAATTCTCAGCTCCATGCCCGTGTGCCTCTGCTGGGAAAGCTGCAGGCAGCCTGTGGGTTCCCTGCATGGTGCTCTGACAACACAGGGACACACACACACACACACACACACACGGTGGCGGATATGTGGAGAAACAATATTTAAAGGTAGGTTTATTTTGGTGCATTCTTTAAAATCTCCACATAGGTTTTTGTAATGCACATTTTTCATGGAGTTTTTCATGAAAAACCCTTGTATGCATGTGCTTAATTTTTTTTTGCACCAAAATAATCTTATCTTTGAATTGATCTTCCATAAGCTTTTTGAGATAGATACATATATACGTAACACTTGTGTATCTCATCTGTGCGATAGATTCATATATACATAACACTTGTGTATCTCATCTGTGCGATAGATACATATATACATAACACTTGTGTATCTCATCTGTGCGTGCCCACCTCTTGGTAAATGTACAGCATCTCTGTAGAGTTCTTCCTTTCTGGCCCCATTGCATTCCTGCCTCTGGGCCTCAGCCTCAGCTTCCAGTCTGTTCCCCAGCCACCCTGCTGCCCCCCCCCCCCCCCCCGGCCCTTTAACATCCGCTGCCATGGCCCAGCTGCCCTGTCGTCCTTTTTCCGAGGGAGCAACAGGAGACCCTGGAGAGGGGAGAAGCCAGCTCCTCCTTCTCGTGGGGCACGTATTTGCCTCCATGCTGACTACCCAGTGACTCCCCCAGCTCTCCTTGGGGGCCTTGGCCTGGCCAGAATTCCCAGCCCACCCTCAGCTCAGTCCTGGAGCTGCTGCACTGGGGCTGCCCTCCTGTTTCTGAGTTCAGAGCTGCTTGGCTCACCCGCCTTTGCAGTTAGCAAGCACCTGGGTCTGAATCGCGTCATTTCACCTCTGCACAAGCTTCAGTTCGTCGACTGTGAAGTGAGGAGTCTAAGGCCACTGACCTGGCAGGGTTGTTAGGAAGCTGCCAGTTAGAGACCTCAGCAGGCAGTGGGCTCTAAGCAAAGAGCAGCTCCTCATCCCGCCAGTCAGCAGAGGAGCCCCTAGGTGACACCGATGGCTCGATATCCGCTTCCCGAGACTGGGGATGCCACCGCTCACACGCTCGAATGGTGGCAGGGTTCCTACCTGCTTCAGCTTTGTTCTCACCAGCAAGGACTTCAGTGACACGTGCCACGAAAAGCAGGTGCCAGCCAGCTAGCTATTTTACCAGAAGGCTGTTCGCCTTCACAGGAGAACGTGTTTAAATCACAGGCGAGCTGTGATTGCATGCGTTCTGATAGAATAGATGGATATACAGGTGATTTTATCCTCCCATCCCACCCCCCCGCCACCAAAGTTTATTTATAACCAGACGAGAATGAGGATTCGCACTCGACCCAGAGCACTGCTGTGGCCGGTATTGGTGGACAGATGTGAGAGCTGGGGGCGAGAGTCAGTGCCTCTCGTTAGCAAGCAGGAAACTGATACTGAATGATGGACCCGAGTTTGGGACAGAGCTGAATCTGGGACCCAAAATTTTCTGGCTCTAAACTCAAGGTATTTTTCCTTGGAAAATGAGATCTGAACAGTTACTTTTTTTTTTTTTTGATGAATGACTATTCATTTTCTACCCAACCAAGCTTTTTAGCAAGAGCTGCCCACAGGAAATGGAATTAATTGAGTTTTCATGTCATCTTTCCCTCCTGTGACTTTCCAGGGTCTGGAGGCAGCAGGCCTAGCTGGAAGAACCCGGAATCAGATCAGCATCTTCAGGATTATGCTAGGTTTGGGTACGGCTTGGATGTCTCCCGAAGACATCCACGTGTTGGGAGCGTGGACCCCCAGGGTGGTGGTCCTGGGAGACAGGGCCCCCTGGGCAGTCCCCAGGTCACTGGGACCACCGCAGCCGAGACCAGGTGGTTCTCACATTAACCCTTGGTGTTCTCCCAGAGGATTGCTGCAATGCCTTCTGACTCAAGATGTGGCCCCTGGCGCCCAGGCGCACTCCCTCCGTTGCTATCTGCAATGATGGGATGCAGCCAAAGCGGCAGATCCCACCCAAGCCTGGACTATACTGTTTAGACTTGAACTTCAAGAGCTACAAGCTGAATAAGCCCCTTTTCCTTGAAGTTATCCTGTGTCGGGCATTGGGTTATAGTGACGACAGCTGCCCAGTGGGGCTGGCGCTGTAGTGTAGCAGGTGAAGCGTCTACATGCCATGCCAACATCCCATATGGATGCTGGTTCAAGTCCCGGCTGCTTCACTTCTGATCCAGCTCCCTGCCAGTGCACTTGGGAGAGCAGTGGGAGATGGCCCAAGTGCCTGGGCCCCTGTACCCATGTGGGAGACCTGGCTTTGGCCTGGCTTAGCCCTAGTTGTTGTAGCCATTTGGGGAGTGAACCAGCAGATGGAAGATCTCTGTTGCACTCTCTCTCTCTTTACCTCTCTCTGCTTCTCTGTAACTCTGTCTTTCAAGTAAATAAAAAATAAATCTTAAAAGAAAGCTGCCTAATACAGATAGTTACTCTCATGAGCACCAGTGGAATTTTAGCACTGGGCAAAGAGGTTCACGTTCAGGCTTTGGCCTTGGCAGTCCATCCCTGGGCCTCTGATCTCATGGATGAAACGGCTCTCCAACCTTTCAGGGCTTTGCTTTTTCTGTTAAAACGAGAGACGAGGCTGAAGGAAGCAGTCACGGTTTGAAACCAGGCAAGCAGGGGATTATTGGAGGCTTCTGTGTGTTACCGAGGAAGGCAGGCATGCAGGAGGTTAGCGTCTTACCCAGAAGAGCCGACTCCTGATGCCCTGGGGAGCGGAATCCAGCTGCTAGACTCTTCCCTGTGCTCTGATGCCCTGGTGGAGAAACAGGGGTGACTGTTGAGTTACAGACCTCTTTTGTAAGTCACTGGGCTCAGGTCAAGAACAAAGTTTCCAGAAGCTACGGTAGCGGAGACATAAATCAGATCAGTGCTTCCTAGCCACTTTGAGGCATGTGGCGAAGCTGGAAAGAGACAGGAGGTCTGGCCTGAAGGGGAAAACAGCTGGCGTTCCCTGCAGGAGACTGACGGCTGTGCTCTAGGAGGGACTGTGTCTGTGTACCCAGGAAGACACGCACGTGTGCACCCGTGGGGGTCCAGACTGCCCACACCGGCCACACCCCAGCGCACCTGCCAGTGTGTGTTTTTCCCCGAATGCACAACCCCCTGATGGGTGGTTTCATGCAGCCAGCATGGAGAACCTATTCAGACGTGTGCGGCTTACTCCTCAGGCGAACTCCGTAATGGCCCGGTTTGGCTTGTGGGCCAAATGTGAGGCAGCGTTAGGAAATATGGGAAGATTTCACTCTCAGGTCTGGATGTTTTGACTTCTGTTGAAAAACTCCACGTCTGGCGTTGAGAATCACGCAGGGCTGCCTTCCAGCAGCTGGCCATGGGAGCTCAGCACTGCCAAGCCTCTGGTGTTTCTTAAATTTAAAAAAAAAATTATAAGATTTATTTGTTTATTTGAAAGGCAGAGTTTCAGAGAGAGAGAGGGAGAGAGAAAGAGGGAGATCTGCCATACCCTGATTCAGCCCCCAAATGGCCACAGTGGCCAGGGCTGGGCTAGGCTGAAGCCAGGAGCTTGAACTCCATCTGGCTTTCTCATGTGGGGGGCAGGGACCCAAGCACTCGGGCCTCCTCCACTGCCCTCCCAGACACATTAGTGGGAAGCTGGATGGCAGTGGAGCAGCTGGGACTCGAACCAGCACTCATAAGGGTCCTGGCATTGAAGGCAGCTGCATAATCTGCTGGGCCACAATGCCGGGGCATTGTTATTTTATTTTATAACTTTTTGTTTATTTTATTCAAAAGCAGAGAGACAGAGACAGACAAAGAAACAGCAATCTTCCATCTGTTGGTTCCCTCCCCAAATGCCCGTAATAGCTGAGGCCTGAACAATTGAAGCCAGGAGTCAGGAACTCAATCTTGGTCTCTTTTGTGGGTGACAGGGATTCAATCACTTGAGCCATCACTTGCTACCTCCTGGGGTGCACATTAGTAAGAAATGGGAATTGGGGGTGGAGGTAGGACTCGAACCCAGGCACTCTGAGATGAAAGGCAGGCATCCCAAGCAGTATCTGCATCACTGTGCCTACGCCTGCCTCTGTCACTGTGGTCTACTATATATGCCAGACTCACTTCCTATCTGGGATGCAGGCCCTTACTTAAAAAAAAAAATCATGCAACGTTGCTAAGCTTATGAGTTTGTAGTTAGTAGAAAAATGAACTTGAACTAATTTGTAGCATATTCTATGCAATCACAATTCCTTCTTCCAAGGGAAAGAAAAGGAATGATAAGGGTTGCTGACCACATTTGAGAGACAGAGCCTTTCTTTTCGCTGGAGGAACCAGGAAACATTTTTCAAAATGTGTGTTCAAAAGCAGGAACTTGCATTATAAGCTCTGCTTTTCTTTCTTTCTTTCTTTTTTTTTTTGGAAGGCAGAGTGGACAGTGAGAGAGAGAGAGACAGAGAGAAAGGTCTTCCTTTGCCGTTGGTTCACCCTCCAATGGCCGCCACGGCCGGCGTGCTGTGGCTGGCACACCGCGCTCATCCGATGGCAGGAGCCAGGTGCTTCTCCTGGTCTCCCATGGGGTGCAGGGCCCAAGGACTTGGGCCATCCTCCACTGCACTCCCTGGCCACAGCAGAGAGCTGGCCTGGAAGAGGGGCAACCGGGACAGAATCCGGCGCCCCAGCTGGGACTAGAACCCGGTGTGCCGGCGCCACAAGGCGGAGGATTAGCCTAGTGAGCCGCTGCTTTTCTTACTGCATTTAGATTCTCCTGGTGATGCATTTGCACTTGCACCGCATTGCATTTCCCATACCCGTGGCAGTGCCAGGTGAGCCAGGACAGGAGAAGCAAGGGTGGAAGTTGTGAGCCCTTGGTCTGAGTGAGCCATGGATGGAGTTGAGTCGGCCCACCGGGAAGTCAGTACTCAGTGCTGCCACCTGCTGGCTGTTGGGAGTTAGGCACCTCTTGGAGCTTTTGCTTTCTCTGTAAAATCGAGCCATTCATGGAGATGCCCTCACAGTGGCTGGTGACATTAACAGAGATGACGACCCTTGCCAGGATTTTGCATGTAGCAAGCATAGACTAAAAATTAGTCATTTTCGTGGTCTTTTTCTTCTTGGCCTACTTCAGTGGAGTACTGTGACGTCAGCAAGGTCTCTGAACATTATCCAACATTTAGAAACCGTTAATGCCACACAAAACTGGTACATTTGTCTTTTGGGAAATATGCACATAACACACACACACATGCAATGGCTTTCCTCACTTGTCCAGTGTGGCTTTTCTGACCTAACAGTGACCCCAGTTCAGCTCTTCAGTCATCAGAAAATTGGTTGTTACAGGGGTGACTCATGGAAAAAGGCTTAATATCTCTGTAGTGTGAAAAATGCCTCTATGCTAAAAAATAAAACAGCAAAAGAGAATATCCAAGGATTCTGGCAAATTCCTAAAGAAAGAACCCAAGCGAGGGGGTGACCTACCCTTTCCGAATCCCCGGGAGCAGTGAGAACGTCCAGCATATTGGGGGATGAGCCGGGGTTGCGTAACGCAGCATGGAAAGGTCAAGTGGCTAGAGTCTTTGCTTGCCCGACTTCTGGGTTGGCCCTGAGGAATGCGCAAGCAGTGGGAGACCCAGAGACACGGACTGAGCCCTTCCCGCAGAGCTGAGCGGGCTCACCCCACACCTTCTATGTCGTCATGGCATGACAATGCTCATGCAGGTCAGCTGAAGCGGTGGCTCCCTTACAGAAAATGCCTCTGCTGTGTGCTCCACATTCCGTGCATGTATTCAGTTTGCAAGGAAGGCGGCAGAATTCTCTTAATGACAGACTAAGAGAGAAGGTGGCAAAATGAATACCGAATAATCGAGCAGGAAGAGACTTCTGAAAGTCACAGAATCCGTGACTCTGCTCGCATGAGAAAGATTCTGAGGAATCCCCAGAGAAAGAAAATCCATAGCAGGATTTGAGCGTCACCATCCTGTGGCCAGGACGCTTGTCCTCATAGCTCAGTTATGCGTCTCCTCCTTCCTGCTTTGTCTTCTCCTGAAATGGCAAGCAGTTGACCAGTTACCTAGAGTAGCACTTAGTGGTCTCTCCAGTGTGACCCGCACGGCACTCAACCGGCACTGCATCCCCGGGGAAAGACTACCTGGGCACCAGGTTGCAGAATCACTGAGTGCATGTGAACGTGCCACCCAAGGCTCTGAGACACCCTGCAGCAAATCTGCGCACCTCACATCTTTAACACAGAGTCTGTCAAATTGCCCCCTCCTTTTCTAGTAGCTTCTGTCTACACTCCACAAGGAACACACTTGGATGAACTCAAAGATACCTGGAGCTCCTTACAATGGATCTGAGCCAATGAGGCCTCTATTCTTTTCTTCTTCTTCTTTTTTCTTTCAATATTTGTTTGAAAGGCAGAACGTCAAGGAGAGAGAGACACAGAGAGGTCTTCCATTCGCTTGTTCACTTCCCAGATGGCTGCAGGAACTAGGAACTCCATCCGGGTCTCCCACATGGGTGGTGGGGGCCCGAGGACTTGGGCCATCCTCTGCTGCTTTTCCCAGGCCATTAGCAGGGAGCTGGATTGGAAGTGGAGCAGCCGGGGTACAAGGAGGTACCCAATATGGGGTGTAGGTGGCGTCTTAGGCAGTGGCTTCACCCGCTGTGCCATGAAACCGGCCCCTCTGCTGGATTTTCTCCATGCTGTGGAGGGGGATTCCCTTCAACTTGTGGCCTCTCACTGGCCGGCGTGTTGTCTACCCCTCTGCCAGCTGGCCCGCGAGGCAGTCCTTTCTCCCAGGGGTTTTGCTCCCATGCTCAGCAGGAGCTGTTGTCGCGTGAGCCTGTTCCTTTTCGGGACACCCTGAGCCGCGAGGAAGAGTTGCTGCTGTCTGACTGCTGCTCTCATCTTCCAGTCCACTGAGAGTCGGGACCAGCGGGCGGGACTGGTGTTCAGTTCTGGGCCTGTCACTCACCTGTGCGATTCCCTGGCCGGGTGTGCAGGGGTGAAGTGAGACTGAGTTTCTTCTTGAAGAGTCTATGGATGCCTGAGGGCCCCGTTCGATGGCACCTGGCTTCAACTTTGTGGCTTGGCTGCTGCCTCCACCCCACAGAGACCTTTGAAAGAGACAGCTGGGGGAGGGGCTCGTATTATCATTGCACCCCAGAGCTCACCTACTGCAGCCTCTAATTTTACAAAGATCAGAACATGACATTTAAAAAGACACCGAGCAGATGATAGCAAAGTTTTGAAAGAGAGGCACTGATTTTTAATCCAGGGGTAAACTACCATGAGCTCCTCCCCTCTGATTTTCTCCTGCCTCCCTCCCTCCCTTCATTCTTTCTATTTTATTTTCTTTTTTTAGTTGTGGTCTATCTTGGTTATTAAGCGATCTCAAATCCTCTCTTTATTTTCATGTTGCAAAATAAACATCTCTGGTTTGGGCCACGGCACGCACCTTGGCGTTGTGGCTGGGAACTGTGGGGGCAGGGACGGGCACTTGCACATGAGGAGAAGTGGGGGTGCAGAGTGGCAGGGCTGTTGGCCAGGCATCTCGGGGGTCTCGGGCTCCGTGGAAAGCATGGGGAAAGAATTGCTGGTGCAGCTCTCTGGCTGCAGCTACACACTCTGCAGCGGGAGCTTCCTCATTCTAGAAGCCAGCAGAGAGGCACCCCTGGGCAGGCACTGGGCTGGGTGCTGGGGTGGCTCTGCTGTGCCCTCGGCGGCACTGGGATGGAAAGATCCTGGAAGAGCACCTTGCTCTACTCTGAGAAGCCTCTGAGCCAGGGCTCCGGCTCGCACACCTGCCCCAGGTGCTGCTAGTTTTCCACGTGGACTCCTGGTCCTGTCCTTTTGGCCTCCACCTCCTCCTCCTGTCCGTGCAGGCTGAGTAGCATCAGGAGCCCGCAGAGAGAGGCCCTGTGAGCTCTTGACCATGCTGGCTCTGGAGGTAGCATCTATGCATTCTGGGAGATTAGTACAAACCTCTAAAGAATGAGGAAGGAGAGAAAACTCCCCAGGACCCCACAGCCGGAGACCTTCGGTGTTTACATTTTGTTATCTTTCCTTCCAGATGAACTCTGTGTATCTATTCATGTCTCTACAGAAATCAGAGTGTTTAAGCATTTTATACCTCTTGTTTTCTCATGCATTACATAGCTGTCCTATAAATACATCATTATTTTGGTAATGTACATCCAATTGTTGGGTAGATTGCTTCTTTCCGTTTTTTAAAAATAATCAATTAATTAATTGGAGAGAGAGAGAGAGAGAGAGAGAGAGAGAGAGAGAGAGAGAGAGAGAGACTAATGGTTCACTCCCCAGATGCCTGCATTAGCTAGGGCTGAGACAGTACCAAAGCCAGAAGCATGGAATTCCATGTGGATCCCCCACCAGGGACACAGGAGCCCAACCATTGAGCCATGCCCTGCTGCTTCCCAGGCTGCAGTTGGCATCAGGAGCAGAGTTCGAACTCCAACCGAGGCAGTCTGATATGGAACATGGGTTCCCAAGCAGTGTCTCAACAGCTGCACCCAACCCTGGCCCCAGAGCTTGCTGTTCTTACAAACGGTGCCACTGCGAACGTCTGCAGCGTGGCTACTCTCTCGGCTTTAGCACCCTTTCCTGGGTTCTGTCCCTGCAGGAGCTGGGCAGTGTGGGCAGAGTGAGCAAGTCCTCTTAAAGGCCTCCGCTTCCTCACCGCAGGGAGCCGTCAGAAACCACACTAACTGAAAGCAGCAAAGACTCACCCAGCCACGCACCAGGCGTGTTTCTAGGAGCTCGAGTGGACCAACCCACCCCCAACCCCTCCCTGTGGTCCTGCGCTTCTTCTCCCCAGTACACAGCGGGGCTCAGCCGGAGTCACAGGGCCAGGAAGGAGGGTGGTGGGGTTCCAACCCAGGCACTTGGGGCTCCTCCGGGTGGTGCCAGTGTTGCCCCGGTGAGATGCAGGAGCGCAGCCCGGCGATCCCTAGAGCGCCTTTGCTTTTCATGTAATTTGCATTCCTCCGTTCTCCACCAGCAAGGCTCCCAAGTGCAGCTCAAGTTTCCTGATGCTGGTTCCCTGGCTCCTTTAACCCTACATGATCTCGTCAGTGTTGGGTGTGGCTGGGGTCTGGTGTGTGTGTGTGTGTGTGTGTGTATCTGTACAACCTTATGAATGGAGCAGAGTCAGCAGAGTGTTGAAGCACAGAGGTCTGACAACCTATTGAGAAAACCAGAAACCACTGATGGTCGCTCGTGTTGCCAGTTCTAGCTACTTTATCATGGCTTCCTTGTTATCTCGTCCCAGGCTCTTCGGCTGGCAAGTTGGTTGTTTCATAATGAGCCTGGTGGAGCAGGAAAGGGACCAGATTTGGCGGGCTAGCCTAAGTCCATCCCCGAAGCTCGCGTCTGCGGAGACTGTGTCCCGTCCCTGAGCCCATCTGCGTGGCTGTGCAGAAGCTTGGCTGGATCCCACTGTGGGTCCAGTAAGACAGGGGATGCTCAGTGGCATCGTCACTGGGATGCCGGGGCCCGGGCTGCTCTGATGGCCAAACACAGAGGCTGCCAGGCCTCCTTGGCATTCTGACTCACTAGATCTGGGAGAAGCCTGCACGGTGAGTGCTACCTTCAGCGAGTCTGGGGGATCTCAGGGGGCAGAGCCGTCCAAGTTCACTTCTTGAAGAACCACTTGCTGCCTGTCTGGGGTCTCCGGTGGTAACTGGAATCGTGGAGCTGGCAGGGGGACCCTGGGCCACTCCTGAGAGTCTAGGGTACCCCCAGCAGGTGTATGCGAGCAGCGACGGGACACCTCTCCATGTAATCACCTTTCACGTTTTCCTGTCCTCTGTCACCATTGAGCCTCCCAGCCAGCCATGCACATTAGCGCAGAGGCTCTCCTAGGATTGCTCGTGGCTCAGAGAGGTTGGCTGGGTGGCCCAGGGTGGCCCAGCTTCTTCTGTGACTGGCAGCAGCTGTTCTCCAGTACTCAGGCTGCCTGGGAACAGGCAGTCTCTGTCCCCACCACCCAGAAGGAAACACTCGGCCCGCACCTGGTGCCTCTCCTGGCACTGATGTGCAGGGGGTTCTGTCATCTCATGCCCACCCACGCCCTTCTCCTGCCACCATAGCTCCTTCAAGCACTCTGGGTAAAACATGCAGTTGCAGTCTCCCAGCCCATTTTACACGGGGTGGCACCGAGGGACACAAATACCCAGGGCCTGGGCCGTCCACGTCACCCCCCGTGGTCCCAGAACCCCGACATGCTGACCCGCAGCCCGCAGCCCCAGCCCCTTCGCTGCTGTCTCTCTGCAGAGAGCACAGTGGTCATAAGGAACCAGGACAGTCCCACCTGAACTGCAGCTCCCCCAGCCACAGCCCCCTCCCCCCAATTGTCAACCTGCCGCGGGTTCTCACACACCCCACCCCCAGCGCTTCCCTCACCCCTGTGCTCACCGCCTCCTCCCACTCCCTTCCCAGAATAGCCCCAGAGCCCACCTGAGTGCTTCTTGCAAGGTCACTCTGTGGGGCCGGGGCCCCTGCAGTGGTGCATCCCACTGAGGCCCCCTGCTCAGGGGACCCATCGGGGCCGGCCAGGCAACTGCAGTCCGACCCCAGCCACTGCAGCCGTCCTTCCCGCGACCCATGAGGGGCTCAGCAATCGCTTCCCATTCAAAACGGGCCTTTGGTTTCTCTTTCCTCCTCTTGCCCTTGTCCAATCCCTTTCCCTTGCACCGGCTGCATGCTGGAGAGGCTCCCGCGACTGCAGCCTCTCTGTGTTTGATCTCGCAGCCTCTACCCCGGGGATGCTCAGGGGGAGGGGCAGGAGGGCAGAGGAGGCGGGGTTTTGGCTGTGCCAGGCAATGCAGGCAGCAGAGCTGCACCTGGGGACAGTAGCCAATGCTGAGTCTCCCTGTCCCCTTGACCTCCTGTTCTGTAGCCGGTAGCCGGTAACTGAGTCTCCTGCAGCCGTGTCATCCTCGCCCTGTCCTGAGGCCTGCACACCGTGGCTTGCTGTTGACTTAGTGGGGAGGGGCAGTCACCGTCCTGGGGGACTTCTGATTGCCAGCGCTGGCTCCAGGGAAAGGTGCGTTCCTGCACCCTACCGGGCCACTGCTGGCAGGGTCAGGCCCCAGTCTGCCCCTCTTCCAGATAGTAGATCAGTGCACTTTTCTGCGGGGATGGGGCGAGGGGAGGGTTTCCATGAAGGAGAGGAGGTTGTGGCTGGCAAACTCCTCTCTCCCCCTGCCTCCTATAGCAGAGACCCGATGGGGTCCTTGAGTTGCACGTGGCCCAGGACAGGGCCCAGCGTCAGCAGACAGCCATCAGAGGGTCCAGGCGTGTGCACAGTAACCCCTTCCCTTCCCCTCACCCAAAACCCCAGCGTTAGCTGGCTCATCCCCATATGGGCCAGCCTCAGCTTCTTTCCTAGATACTGCCCTCACCCAAAACCCCAGCGTTAGCTGGCTCATCCCCATATGAGCCAGCCTCAGCTTCTTTCCTAGATACCATTAGCTGGGACGAAAGGTCCCGGTTCAACAGGGCTGGACTTGGTGGAAGACCTCCCAGTCGTGGGAGCTGCAAGGACTCTGAGATCCTGGAGGTCACTGGAGTGGCCCAAGGCCACACGCTGTGATGACAGCTGGGGATGGAGTCCAGCATGTCAACTCACGCACTCCTTTGGCTAAGACACAACGTCTCTACACATCATATCCTATGGAACTTGGGTCTTGTGCTCCGCTGGGCCTTGTGCTCTGGGGCTGTGAAATGGGCTTGTTCTTGCACACTGTGGAGGGTTCCCATCAGGACAAGGTGGGCTGAGCAGGAGAGCAGGCGTTCAGCCTGGCATTGAAGATGCCTGCGGCCCATACTGGAGTCCCAGCGTTCAGCTCCCGGCTCTGCTCCTGCCTGCAGCTTCCTGCTAATGCAGATGCTGGGAGGCAGCGGTGGCTCAAGTGGTTTCTCCCTGTCACTGCTGCGGGAGACCCGGGTGGAGTTCCCGACTCTTGGCTTCAGCCCTGGCTGTTGAGGGCATTTGTGGAAAGAACCAGTGGATGAGAGCTTTTTCTGTCTCTCTACTTCTGAAATAAGTGAAAAAATAATAATAAAAAGGAGGTGTAGTTCTCCCAGAATTACTGCTCAGTAAGAGAAAGGCTTTCTGCTCAAAGGAAACCCGAGCTTCTCCTTCCCCGAGCTCTGGCTGTGAAGCTGCTGAGCTTCTGGAATGATCTGGTGCTTTCACGT
This sequence comes from Sylvilagus floridanus, assembly GCA_949820135.1. Classification (NCBI taxonomy): domain Eukaryota; kingdom Metazoa; phylum Chordata; class Mammalia; order Lagomorpha; family Leporidae; genus Sylvilagus; species Sylvilagus floridanus. Next base: position 30,863,393 of record OX463230.1, read on the forward strand.
TTGGCAGTATTTAGGGCTGGCTTCATCTTTTTCATTCCTCAGCAGCATTGTGTCAGGACCTCTTGGCTGCATCTAACAGTGGCGCTTAAAGAAACATGAAACAAAGAATTTTTTTTAATCTCCTACCTAAGGTTTCCCAAACGTTCGTGGGAAATGCGTATTACCAAAACAACTATGCATATTTCAACATTTCTTGTACCAAAATAAATTTCCCTGCCCTCCTTGCTTGGCTTCCTCCATCCTTTCCTTTTCTTCTTTCTATTATTTTGTTACTCCCTTAAAATATCTTATTCATTTTATTTTATTTACTTGAAGGCAAAGAGAGAGAGAGGGAGGGAGAGAGCGAGAGCGAGACACCTGGTGATTTATTTTGCAAACACACACAACAGGCAGGCAAGGCCAGCCTGAAGCCAGGAGCCCAGATCTCAACCTGTGTCTCTGGTGTCGTTGTCACGGACGCTAGTACTGGAGCCATCGCCTGCTGCTTCCCAGGGTGCGCATTAGCCAGGAGCTAGAAATGTAAGCAGAGGGAGTGTCCCAAGCAGTACCTTAACAGCTACACTAACACCTGCCCAGGCCCTGTCCGGTGTTCTCCCCTTATTGCTACTGGGCTGATTGAGGGCCGTAAGTGGGGATACTGGCAGTGCAAGCAAAGCAGGTGCAAGCAGTAGAGGTGCAAAGCGTGCACTCTGCAATGAATTCTTCCGTGGGGGCTGGCAGGGTCGCGGGAGGCTTCCGAGCGAAGTGGACGTATCAGCTGGGCCTTGGGAGATGACTTGGCATGTTCAAGGTTGGAAAGAAAATTCTTACTCAAAGGATTGGCTTGAGGAAAAGCATGGGGGGGATGGTGTGTTCGAGGAACTTGGAGAAAGGGGAGGCTGGAAAAACAAGCTGGGCTCAAATCATGAATGGCCATGGAGCGGCTGCGAGGTAGAGTCTTCCTGGAGGTGAGGGTTTTAGGTCGGAGGCATTTGGGGCTGATGCCACGCTTGGAACGCAGGCAAGGGTGGGAAGGAGACCAGAGGTAGGGGCCGGTAGGGGCAGTAGCAGGCAGAGCCAGAGGTGGTAGGGGCAGCTCACTCTGTTGGGAGGAATATTTTATCATGGACAATGCTTACAATCTCTGGCATGTGAAAATAAAATGCAGCCTAGGGATGGGCGTTTGGCTTAGAGTTAAGATACCCGTTAGGATCCCACATTGGAGTGCCTGGTTTTATAACTGGCTCTGGCCCTTGACCTCAGATCCTTGCTAATGTGCACCCTTGGCGGCACTAGGTGATGGCTCAAGTGCTTGGGTCCATGCTACCCATATGGGAGATGTGTATGGAGTTCTGGCTCCTGGCTTTGGCCAGGGCCAGTCCTGGTGTTGCAGGCATTTGAGGAGTGAACCAGGGCATGGGAACTCGCACCTGCTGTCTCTCTAATAAATAAACATTGTAAGGGAACAGCATAAGATTTTTTAAAAAGTTATTGTTTTATTTTTATTTCCTTGAAGGCAGAGAGAGAGAAAGAGGAGGGGAGAGGAGAGTAAGTGTGGGGAGAGAGACTAAGGTCTCCCATCCTCTGGTTTGCTCACTAAATGTCTGCAACAACAGGGCTGGCCAAGGCCAGGAACCTGAAACTCGGTCCAGGTCTCCCACGTGGCTGGCAGGGACTCAAGCACTTGGGCCATTTCCTGCAGCTTCCCAGGGTGCACGTTTGCAGTCAGCTGGCATCAGAGTGGCGCTGGGACTCAGTCGCAGGCACGTGGTTCAGGATGTGGGTGTCCCGTGTGGCGTCTTGTGTAACCTTTGCAGCGAGTGCCCTCGCCCCGCCTGACTCACCAGTTTCACTATCATTTTTGGAAACCCTGCAGACCTGACGCATGCGCGGATCACCCCTGCAGGGGCCTGCCTCTCCCCCGGGGAAGCTCTTCCAGGATCCAGGTGGAGGAGGCTGCAGGCACTTGCTGAGCCTCTGCTGGGAGCTCCGGGCAGCGGGTCCAGCGTGGCCTCTGCAGTCGAGAGCCGGGTTTGAATGGCCCTTTGGGTTGAGGTGCTGCCACACCAGGCTGGGAGGACGTCTCCAGGCTTTCTCCACGGTGGAAAATAGGCATTCACAGGGTGGGGTGATCGTCGTCTGATGACCTCAGGGACATAGGCGTCCCCTTGGCTCCCTCCGGGAGCCTGAGAAACAGTTCCTCTGGTGGCCTGGAGGGGGCAGCAGGGAACAGCTCTTTGTGTTGCGCATTCTCCATATTATCAGGGCTGCCAGGAAGTGGTCAGGTGGAGAGATTGGACTAACAGGTTTACTCAGAAACAAAAGCTGGGGCATTGCGTGCCAGGGTGCAGTGCAGCGCTCCAGCCTGGCTCCCTGTCGTTGGCATTGGTGGGGCCGTGTCTTCCACACACTGGGTGGTGAGGGTTGGCTAGGCGAGGGTCCTTCTTTGACTGGGGGTGGCTTTTCCAGGGCAGCCTACGTGCAGTGTGCTATGACATCCCAGGGTCCCCAGGCTCTGGGAAGGTCTGAGAAGCTTGCTTCAGCTCTTTGCCATTGACTTGCTACCTGACTTTGCACAGAGAATGTAGCCTGTTTTTTTTTTGTTGTTGTTTGTTTGTTTGTTTGTTTTTTGGACAGGCAGAGTGGACAGTGAGAGAGAGACAGAGAGAAAGGTCTTCCTTTTGCCGTTGGTTCACCTTCCAATGGCGGCTGTGGCTGGCGCACGGCGCTGATCCGATGGTAGGAGCCAGGTGCTTCTCCTGGTCTCCCATGGGGTGCAGGGCCCAAGCACTTGGGCCATCCTCCACTGTGCTCCCAGGCCACAGTAGAGAGCTGGCCTGGAAGAGGGGCAACTGGGACAGAATCGGGTGCCCTGACCGGGACTAGAACTCGGTATGCTGGCGCCGCAAGGCGGAGGATTAGCCTAGTGAGTCGCGGCGCTGGCCGTAGCCTGTTCTGTACCCCATTTTCGTGAGAGGGATATTGGGCTACTGTGAGAAATAGGAAACACAAAATGAATAGTACACAGAAGAGCAGCTCATAGGTAGGTGTGTGCAAACCGTTTTATTCTTATGTTTATAAGTACACGGGCTCTGGTTACCAAGTCTTCATGGAAGATGAGTATTATAAAAAACTATGTGTGGGTTTCAACTTTTTAAAAGGTGAGTTAATTTAAAAAACTAATTTTATTTATTTATTTGAAAGGCAGAGGGACAGAGAAAGAGGGAGAGAAAGAGAGAGATCGCTCTTCCACCCCTCCCAGGTTCATTTGCCAGATGGCTGCAAAATCTGGGGCTGGGTGAGTTCAGAGATCAGTCTGGTTTCCCACATGACAAGCAGGAACCTAAGTACTTGGCGCATCTTCTGCTGCCTTCCCAGTGCATTAGCAGGAAGCTGGATTGGAAGCAGAGTAGCTGGGACTCGAACTGGCCCAGTGATATGGAATTGTTTGTCCTAAGCGGCAGCTTTACCATCTGTACCACAACACCTGTCCTGGGTTTCCACATTTTTAACACCAAAATAAGCTTACCTTTTAACTCCATTTTCTTCTTCTTCTTCTTCTTTTTTTTTTTTTTTAACAGATTTTGTTTATTTATTTGGGAGGTAGAGTTACAGACAGTGAGAGGGAGAAACAGAGAGAGAGGTCTTCCATCTGCTGATTCACTCCATAAATGGCTGCAATGGCCAGCCGGAGCTGTGCCTATCTGAAGCCAGGAGCCAGGAGCTTCCTCCAGGTCTCCCACATGGGTGCAGGGGCTCAAGCACTTAGGCCATCTTCCACTGCTTTCCCAGGCCATAGCAGAGAGCTGGTTCAGAAGAGGAGCAGCCGAGACTAGAACCAACAACCATATGGGATGCAGGCACTGCAGGCAGGGGATTAATCTACTGTGCCACAGTGCCAGCCCCTAACTCCATTTTCTGTTAGCTCTTTGAAATACCCATTTACTACAAGAAACCAGAGACGATTTATTGCAAAACCAGTGATTCTTTTGAGTGAGGCCTACCTAGTTCATGCTCAGCTGATAGCACTTTAGGCAGCATCCCTGTGAAGTGGAGTGTTTGCTGTTACTCTGTGACTTTCAGCAACAGAACCAATTCTGAACAACAGTTTGGGACCATGCCATGCTGAGTGACACTTGAACTTCCCCCGTGAGCTGAGAGCCTGCTTTCACATCTTACTCCTCGCTTGGAAATCAGAGCAAATGCTAGTCCTAAGATGACCTCGCTTTCCTGCCTTAAACCTGGGATCTGCTTGTGCACTTTTCGTGTGCTTGGCTTCAGCTCACAGCTATTCATGGGAGATTAGGGTTTCTGGTGGTGCTTTCCCTGGCAGTGAACCCAAGCTCGCTCAAAGGGTTCTCTGTGATGTGAGACTGGCGCTCAGGATTCCAAGTCTAGACTGGAGCGGAACGCAGTACACAGGAAGCATGTAGACTTCGGCAGTTTAGTGTCTTGGTTGCAGCCATCTCGCTCTGTGACTTTGGGTGTTATTTAACCTTGCAGAACCTCAATTTTCTCATCCGGGAAATGGAGAAAATAATGCCTACCTGCAAGAATGGGTGAGCTTCTTCCTGAGATCAGGAAATTAAAGGGTTTTGAACACAGAAAGTGATTGATAAAAATGTAACTATTATTTTAACTAGGCTATAGAACTTAGATCTTCTGTAGTTAGTTGGATCTAGCTAGCTTTGTTTTGGTTAGAAATTGCTAAAGTTCTGGATATGACAGTAGTCCTAAAAGGAAGATGTAGAGGCTGGCGCTGTGGTGCAGCAGGTTAAACACCTGCCTGACACCAGCATCCCACGTTTAAGTGTTGGATCAAGTCCTGGATGCTCTGTTTCTGATCTCCTGGCCTCCTCAGCATGCAATAGCTCCACAAAGTGGTTGAAAGTTGGGGGAAGGGCTGGAGTTGTGGCACAGCACGTTAAGCCACATGGGAATGCAGTTCAAGTCCCAGCTGCTACACCTCTTCTTCTTCTTCTTCTTCTTCTTCTTCTTCTTCTTCTTCTTCTTCTTCTTCTTCTTCTTCTTCTTCTTCTTCTTCAAGACTTATTTCTTTCTTTGAAAGTCAGAGTTACACACAGAGAGAAGGAGAGGCAGATAGAGAAAGAGAGAGATCTTCCCTCCTCTGGTTCACACCCAATTGGCCGCAACAGCCAGAGCTGCGCTGATCCACAGTTGCGCCAATCCGAAGCCAGGAGCCAGGAGCTTTTGTCAGGTCTCCCACGTGGATACAGAAACCCAAGGACTTGGGTCATCCTCCACTGCTTTCCCAGGCCATAGCAGAGAGCTAGATAGGAAGCAGAGCAGCTGGTTCTTGAACGGGCGCCCGTATGGGATGCCGGCACTGCAGGTGGCAGCTTTACCTGCTATACCACGGTGCTGGCCCCTGCGACACTCCTGATCCAGCTCCCTACTAATGCTCCTGGGAAAGCAGCAGAAGATGGTCCAAGTCCTTGGGTCCCTGCCACCCATGTGAGAAATGCAGATGGAATTCTAGGCTCCTAGCTTTGGCCCCATTGCAGCCATTTGGGGGAAGTGAACCAGCAGATGGAAGATCTACTCTTTCTGTCTGTCCCTCTCTGTCATTCTGCCTTTCAAATAAATCAGTAAATATTATGGGCTGGCTTTAGCTCAGCGGTTCCTTCAGCTACTGAATCAACTAAATAAGTAAATATTAAAAAAGATAAAAGGGAAACAGAGTAACTTATATCACTGCATCTAAAACTAGATTTCAAGGATAGTTATGACCTGGAGGGTAAAATGTTTTCTTTTGTATTAATGGTATTTTCTCTCCGTTAAACCTGGGATCTCCATGTTGGATTCCAGCGATGGCACAATGACCAGAGACTCAGGCATAGACTCTGAATTCTGATTCAATTAAAACGTGTTTCTGTTGACACAGTCCAAGATATGGTTTCTGTTGGTCAGAATTCCACCTTATGCTCATATGTGGGTGAATAATTAGGCCAAGGGAATGGCATGCTCTCTGTTGACATATCCGGGAAACCTGCACACCCTTGGGGCCAAGAGTGGAGTCGCTTTCTCCGAAGAACTTGGATTGAGCATGGGATGTGGAGATGATTTGTCCAGAGAAAAATCTGGGCTCTGTAGTGGGAAGAAGGGTGAACATGGATGTTGGGCAGCCGAGAAAGTACCATACTCCCCAAACAACAGACAAACAAAAGTAGCAAATATCTACTGTCAGCAGATCCTCCTGTGGCTCTGTAGCCTGAGAAAGATATCATAGCTTAGAGAAATCAACACCAAAATAGGATGAGGAACATATCCCCAAGACTTCAGAAATTCTTCATCCACACATGGGCTTGCTCCTTCAGATGATGAGATTAACGAATTACCAAAGAATGTTTTTCCACAATTCTTTTTCTAAAAGTTACTGGTATTTTTTTTTTCCCAAAATGTAACAGTTCTATTTTTCAGTTCTGATTATTGGAGTCATATGTGCATAAAGATGTATAAAGCAGAGTAAAAAGTTACTAGTCCTAGGTAACTCCTGCCAGCACCTTGGGATAGCCATTCCAGATTAGGCGTGTGTGTCTTGTACATGTAAAATCCTTAGTCCGATATATTCATTATCTTAGTTTGATTATTTCATTACCTTTTAGCTTATGCTGGATGTTGCTCCTGGTTAATAAATATTGATTGTGAAGATGACAATCTGTGTACATTTGAATGGAAATGCCATTGGTGTTTAACCATGCCCCCTTCTCTGTGCATATTTATCTTCTGTCTTGTGATTTCCTGTGAATAAATTCTTGGAAGTGGAATTGTTATGCTACAGATTTTGTATGCCTTAAAGATTTTGACATGTTTTACTCAACGTTCCTCCAAAGAGTATACCTGTCCTGGGTGGGATTGCCAGATAAAATACAAGCTGTCCGGTTATATTTGAACTTTGAATAAATAACAGTTTTTGTAGGATAAGGATGTCCCAAATATTACAAAATTGTTTGAAATTCAGATGTAAGTGGAGATTCTGTATTTCTGCTTACCAGGTTTCCTCACCCTAAGGCAATGCATTAACCTCGCTTTACAAACCCAGCAGTGCCTCTGCAGCTTCCAGGTTGGGAGCCTCATGCCTCGGTCCAGTGACCCTGTGTACCCCAGAGCACCGCCTCGAGCCCCCGCCCATCTCCTGGGGTGCTATCATCTAGCCGTGCGTGGGTCCCTTCTCTTCCCCATCCCTGACTCTGATCTTCATTTTCTTCTGGATGTGGGGAGGACTCTTGGCTACTCAGTGTATTAACCTGCTCAAACGAGCCATGACCAATTGCCATAGACAGAGTGCTGGCGACAACAGACACTAATTTTCTAACGATTCTGGTGGCTGGAAGCCCACCACCAAGGTGCTGGCAGTTTGGTTTCTAGTGAGGGCTCTTGATAGCTGCCTTCTCATTGCACCCTCACCTGGTCTTTCCTTTGTGGGCAGCAGAGAGAAGGGCCCCCGGCATCCCTGTGTCTTCTCTGAGAGCAGCCGTCCCACAGCACATGCACTCCACCCCGTGACCTTCCGTAAGCCATGCGGGGGGTTAGGGCTTCAGCACGTGAGTTTGAGGAGGTGGGGACACAAACATTCAGTTCATTCAAGGTGTTCTCCTCTTCTGATTGCTTCCAGAGGCTCTCCAGGAATTCAGGGCTTTTGAAAAAAAAAAAAAAAGGCAAGCAAGCTCTGCTTAAACAAAATGTATGAATTGAACTCAAAAGCTTAAGGAAGAACTTGATTTAAAGATTTATATCCTTAGTAAATGGAATATTTTCTTTATCAAAGCAATCTGTCTCCAAAAGTCATCTTTCAGCACACAAAAGCCACCTTGTGGAAACATAAAGGTGCACACTGGGGCAGCGTGGTGGTGCCGCAGGTTAAATGCTGCCTGGGTCAGCTGTACTCCACGCCGGAGTGCCTGTTTGAGTCCTGGACATCCTGCTTCCAGTCCAGCTTCCTGCTACTGCACCTGGAAGGCAGCAGATGATAGCCCAAGTCCTTGGGTCCCTGCCGGCGATGTGAGAGACCCAAAGGACTCCTGGCTTCACCCTGGCTTTTGGGAGTGAACCAGTAGATGGAAGAACTCTCTCTGTGTCTCACCCGCTCTCTCTGTCACTCTGCCTTTCAAATAAACATTTTTAAAAATACAAATCAATACCCATGTATATATGCATGCAAACAGACAGGAAGTGTAACACTAACAAAGGGTACTAGCTGCTGAACACCGTGTCTATTTTTTTTAAATAGATTTATTTTTATTTGAAAGTCAGTTACACACAAAGGAGATGTCTTCCATCCGCTGGTTTGCTCCTCAGTTGGCCACAATGGCTGAAGCTGCATGAGTATTTAAAGACGCGTGTGGAGGTCATATGTATTACATGTGACAGTCATGTTGTACTGTGTGTGAAACGCATATGTGTCGTTGGCGATTACATCTAAGAAGGACAAGTGAAAGGGAAGACTTCGTGTTGGCTCCTCAGGCAGAGACTCCTTGCAGCTCATTGTCTCAGTAGACGTTTCCAGAAAACGTGTGTGATGACGGGCCTGTAGTGTAGAGAGGAGAGGGAGGCAGGGCTTTCACAGAAAACATGCCCTCTCCAAGCCCTAGAGTTTTGGGATAGAGATGAGATGGATGATTAAATGTTATTTAAGCTCAGGCAATCCATGTGGTTCTTCAAAATATACAGTATGAAAAAAACTGTATAGATTTCCAAAGTTTTTAAAATCAAGCCTTTTTAAAAAAGGTTTTTCAAATTTATTTGAAAGGTAGAATTAAGGAGAGAAAGAGGGAGGGAGGGAGAGATGGAGAGGGGTCTTCCATCTGCTAGTTCACTCCCCAGATGGCTATGAAGGCCGGGGCTGGGCCAGGCTGAAGCCTGGAACCAGGAATTCCATCTGGATCTCCCACATCCGTGTCAGAGGTCTGAGAACTTGGGCCATCTTCTGCTACTTTCCCAGGTGCACTAGCAGGGAGCTGGATTGGAAGTGGAGCAGCTGGGGCTCAAATGGGTGCCCATATGGGATGCGGGCGTTGTAGGAAATAGCTGAACCTGCTCTGTCTCAAAGCTTTTAATTCCATTTCCATGAACTTTCTGAAACACCCTCAGATTGGCTGCTGCAATAGTGAAACAGTTTCAAACAGATTAGTCAACACACATTCACTGAGCTCCGATCGTGAGGGGGGTCTTCAAAAAGTTTGTGGAAAATGTGTCATGAAAAATGAGTTTTAGGAAAAAATGCACATGGATTTCAAAGTTTTCACCCAAAATACATTATGAAAATGCATACTTCCACAAAAAACAATGTGTGCATCATGTTAAGTGAAATAAGTCAGACACAGAAAGACAAATGCCGGATGTTCTCCCTCATACATGGAAGCTTAAAAAACAAACAAACAAAAAACCCGGGGTCAGCGCTGAGGCACAGCAGCTTAAAACCCCTGACTGCAGTGCTGGCATCCCATGTGGGCGCTAGTTCAAATTTCAGCTGCTGCACTTCTGATCCAGCTCTCTGCTATGGCCTGTGAAAGCAGTAGAAGGTGGCTCAAGCCCTTGAGTCTCTGCACCCGTGAGGGTGACCTGGAAGAAGCTCTGTGGAAGACTCTCTCTCTCTCTCTCTGCCTCTGCCTTCTTGTAACTCTACCTTTCAAATAAATAAATAAATCCTTAAAAAAATGAACCTGGATATGAACACAGAATGATGACTGCTTGGGTGATAGGGGCAAGAGGGATAGAAGGAGTTTTGACTTAACCAATAAGGGAAATTAGGACAAATATATGTATATGAGATTCTAACAATGGGAGAAGCTGAGTGTAGGGTATAAGGGGATTCTTTGTACAACGTCGTAATTTTTCTTTTGTTTTGTAAAACTATTCTGAAACCAAAAGTTAAAATAATTCTTGCTAGAGAATAAAAAACTGAATCTATTAAGAAAACAAAGCTATGCATGGACTTCCAAATTAATTTACACCAAAATAAGCTTTTTTCATTCTTTTATTTTTTTAAGGATTTATTTATTAACTTCAAAATTAGAGTTACAGAGAGAAGGAAAGACAGAGAGAGAGGTCTTCCATCCACTGCTTCACTCTCCAAATGGCCACAATGTCTGGAGCTTGGCCAATCCAAAGCCAGGAGCCAGGAGCTTCTTCTGGGTCTCCCACGTGGATGCAGGGGCCCAAGGATTTGGGTCATCTTCTATTGCTATCCCAGGCCATAGCAGAGAGCTGGATCGGAAGTGGAGCTGCTGGGACAGGAGGTCAAGAACCTGTGCCACAGGTGGAGGCTTAGCCCGTGGCGGCCGGTTCTGTTTTGTTTTTCCATCAACGTTTTGAAGCATCCTCGTTTACATGAGATGCTGGGGCTACAGTGATGGTCCTTGGAATTTTGCGTGGCCTTTGAGTTTCTCCTGTTCCGATCTGTGGGAGGTCTTCCCCAGAGGTGTACTTTGCAGCAATCTGGTCATCTTCAGAGTGAAGCGCTGGAGTACTCTGAGTCCGTGGGGCTCTCTGAGCCATGAGCTCCCTGCAGGTGGACGAGTCTGGGATCGGTCTGCCTCCTTGTCTCCAGGTGGCCTTTTTCTTAGACTCCTGTGGCCCCTTTAAGAAAGTCTTCTCCAGTGGCTTGTCTCTGAGCATTCTGGGGTTGTGGTGGGGCAGGTGGCCTGCAGGCTCGCCATTCATGCTATGCTTAATCTTCCCTGTTTTCAGTGCACCCATATGGGTGCAGGGGCCCAAGCACTTGGGCATCTTCTGATGTTTTCTTAGGTGCATTAGCAGGAAGCTGGATCAGAACTGTAGTAGCTGGGACTTGAACCGGCTCTCCTGTGTGGCTTAGCGTGCTGTGCCCCAGCTGCAGCCCTCCCCCCAACTTTCAACCCCTTTGTAGAAGCTATTGCATGCTGACGAGGCCAGGAGAAAGCAGCCAGGTGCTATTCCCGTGAATCTCCTGCTAATGGTCAGTTATCACCAAATCACAAGGTAAACTCCTGCCCCTGGAATGCCAGGCTTGCCATGTGCTTTTGTGTTAAATGAGTAAAACTGTGAAAATTTAAAACTTGTAGTTACTAGCTGTTTTATGCCATGGGTCTTTGGATTTGCTCTTGAACAATTGAAATTACAGATATTACATCTTTCCATTCTGCAAAAATCTGCCTAGGCAGGAGAATAACATCAACTGGAATTTTTGTCAGTTCTTCCCCTTTCCAAAGCCATTTCACAAACACCTGGTTCCCGTGGTAGCCCTAAGAAGTCTGGAGCACCTGGTCATCGACTCACATGTGCAGTCACAGACATTGTGAGCAGTTGCTGCTTTGCTGTGTCTGGCCGAATGCTGCTTTGCTCCTGCAGTGCTGTGGCAGTTGTGGGGACATCTTGCATCAGGGCTCATGAGCACCGAGTTTAATTTTCTTGGCACCGGGCACGGTAGAGGCAGATGTGGAACACAGGGCTCTGGGCTGCAAATCTCGCACCTTCCAATAGGAAGCAAGCGTAAAGGCAGCAGGAGATCAGAGAAGAGAGTGCTCAGTCCCCGACCAGTGAGGGCTGGAGGTGGTGGGGCTCAGCAGGGCCTGGATGGATGATAGGAGTTAGGACTGGGAGCGGGCGCTGTGGCGCAGTGGGTTAAAGCCCTGGCCTGAGGTGCCGGCATCCCATATGGGCGCTGATTCTAGTCCCGGCTGCTCCTCTTCCAATCCAGCTCTCTGTTGTGGCCTGGGATAGCAGTGGAAGATGGCCCTGGTCCTAGGGCCTCTGCACCTGCGTGGGAGACCCGGAGGGGACTCCAGGCTCCTGGCTTCACATTGGCACAGTTCCTGCCATTGCAGCCATCTGGGGAGTGCACCAGCAGATAGAAGACCTCTCTCTCTGTCTCTACTTCTCTCTGTAACTCTGTCTTTCAAATAAATAAAATAAATATTTTTAAAAAAGGGAGTCAGGACTATGGAATGAAGCATCCTGGCAGGTAGGGTAAGGGAAGAGCCACAGGCGTCAAGAGCTTTTGCTTGGAGGGAGGCAGGCGCCTGAGGTCGCTGAACTATGAGGATTGGAGATGGGGCCTTAGGAAGTGAGAGGGAGAAGGGCTGCCCTTTTTGGGGCTTGGAAGTCAAACAAATAGCTAGGACTTGTTTGTTTGGGATAGAGGGCTACTGAAGGTGGAGGAATAAGGACAGCACCCAAGAACAATGTATGCAGAAATGGCTCAGTTTGCAGGTGCGCAGCTTGCGAGACCCATGTTGGTTGTGGGAGATACGATTTGAGCACAGTAGAGAGCTTGGACAGAGGGGCCCGGCAGGGGGCCACTCTGCAAGCACCAGAGGATCTGAGGAAGGATGCTGGAGTTCACAGGGGTCTCTGTGTCATCCCTCACACATGACCCCCTGCACCCCCACCCCCCATGTAGCTAACTTCTCGTGTTTTGTTCTGGTTCCTCCCTGGCAGGGGAAATGCCGGCACACTGCCCTGAGCAAGGAGGCCTGCACACACCCTCCGATAGTGAGTGGCTGGGCAGAGAAGACTCGAAGCTCCAACTTCCTTGGAAGACAAGAGCCTTATTTGTGTGGTTGGCCTGACACCTTCCCTGGTGGCCTCCACAAGCAGCAACCGGAAGAGCAAAAGCTGAAGCTGGACCCACTGGCATGAAAGATGGGGCCCAGAGTGTTGGGGTGAGGCTGTGGTGGGAGGGTGAAGGCTGGTGGTGTGGGCAAAAGAGACAAAGCATGGGGAAGCCAGGGGGTTCCAGAATGTGCATGGCTGTACCTCAGATCCACCCAGAAGGGTGGCTGTGGAAGAATCCCAAATACATGTATGGCAGAGTCTCCAATGCTGTGTATGCTACGTGAAGACATTGGCAACTCGGTTTGGCAGATCGGTGGTCTTGACAAGAGCAGGGAGGTACGGAAGATGCCAGAACACTTGCAGCCTTCCAAGTGTCCTCACTGCACACGAGGGTGTACTGGACCTCCACAATCACCAGGAAACCCTTTGTCACCCTCCACAGGGACCCAGAGCACAGGCAGGGCTCATCCTCTAAGAAGGCAAGATGTGGAACCCATGGTCTAAGGTCATGGTCTCATGAGCGTGCCAATGCCAAAGTCAGAGTTGTCTTTCTCCTGTATGTCCCAGGGCCCTGATGATGCTGTGTGTGGGCTCTCCCAGGTGAAGTGAGAGTCCTCTCTAGGAAGCCCCATTGCTCTTCTTGTAGGTGAGAGCTGTTCACTCACAGCCTGTCCTCCTGGAAGGAGAGCCTCATTACCAGTGGGAAGTTCTTGATCCCTGTCTTGTCCCTCTTCCAGGGTCTCTGGAAGGGGACATTGCCACCAGCAGACACTCACCCAGGTGTCTGTGTCTCTGTGTGACGAAGCACATTAGAACGATTTTCTCCCACTGAACTTACTTTCCTTAGCTTGGCATCACTGGCGAGGCCCTGCCGGTTCTGCTCTGAGCTCCGGGGCTTCACTTCTGTACTGAGGGCACTTGGCTACATGTGCACGAGACGTGGGACTGTCCCTCCTAAAACATCCAGTGAATGTGTGAGGGAGAGGGAGTGAACGAAGTGCTGGCTCCAGTTACGGTACACAGTTACAACACTTCCACACAACTCACAGTGCTCACTGCAAGTGAAGATGGCTGTCAGTCATCCTTTCAACACTCGCTCTCTCTTTTCTGCCAGGCCTCTTCTCCTAGTGAATAAGCCCAGTACCACTGATGTCTCCTGGGAAGGGCATTTCCCCAACTGTGTCTAATGTTCATTTGTTCACCCACAAACCAGTGTTCCCAGGGTACCTGCTCTGGGTCCCACGTCTTTCTAGATACTGAAGATGCACCAATCAACAAAAGCAACCGAGCCTTTGCCTTTATGAGGGTTAGGTTCTGGTCGGGAGAGAAGAAGAATCCATGCAGAAATAATTAAGACTGTGTGCTAGGTGGTATGCATGCAAAAGAGGGGAACCATAGCTTAAGGCAGCGATGGGGGGTCTGTATCCGTCAGCTGTTTGTCACCATCACAAATGCCTGAGAGAAGCTGTTTGTGAAGGAAAGAGGTTGCCTTCAGATCATGGTTTTGGATTCAGGATTTGGTGTGGAAGTCCTACTTTGGTCTGGTTGTCTGCTGGGGCCAGGGCAGGGCAGTGTGTGGAGGGCGGATCACATAGTCAGGAATCAGAGGGAGAGGGAGAGAGAGAGGAGGCTAGGCCAGACTTGGCTTATACAACCGGCCTTGTTGAGACAGCTGCTTCTCAAGGGCATGCATTCAATAGCCTAAGGACTTCCCCTAGGCCCAACCCCTAAATGCCATAATTGAATCCAGTCTCAGCCCTTAAACCATTAACCATTAACATAAAGACTTTGGGGACCCACCCGTTAGTACATGGGTCTTTGAGGAACACCCAAACTAATATCTGAATCAGAGCACTGAACTAGAAAGTATTGTCTGGGTGAAGAGCAGAGGGAGGTCCAAGACTGAGCCACATTAATACCTGGGGAGAAACATCCCACTCAGAGGGAACAGCAAGTGCAAATGCCCTGAGGTGGGAGCATGGCTGGCATTTCCTGGGAATAGTGAGGAGGCTGTTGTGGCTGGAGAGCAGCGCGTGACCAGAAGAGTAGCAGGAGATGTGGCCGGAGATGCCTGGCGGTGGTGGGTGGGGCAGCTCAGTGGGACCTTGTGTAGAGTTTGCACTACAAGTGGGAGGGGAGGCTGTTTGAGCAGAGAGCTGGTGTGATTAGACTTAAAATTCCAGCTACCAGTCAGGAGTTCAAATCATCCAGGACAGAGCTGATGGTGATTGGGAGCAGGCTTGAGCCGTAGAAGCAGTGAGAATGGACAGATTCTAGATTATTCTGTAAGGAGTGCCAACAGGGTCCATGAATCAGCTTTCCATTGCTTTCACTAAAATCCCTGAGAGGAGCCCCTTAGGGAGGAAGGAGGTTGATTTGGGCTCATGGTTTTGGAGATTCACAGTCCAAGATCAGGCCCATTGGTTCAGGTATCTGATGAGGCTGGGAGATGGTGGAGAGATGACCAAGCACAGAGAGCCAGGGAGCACACTGTCCTTGTACAACCAAGCTTCCCGTGAGGACAGCCTCCTGAGAGCAAGTGCCCAGAGGCCTCAGACCTCCCACTGGGCCTCCCTCCCAGATGCTGTAATCAGATCCAGCCTCCACCCCTCATCCATCAGCATCAGCCCGATAACTGCTAACGTAAGCCTTTGGGGTTTCCCTGTGTGTATGAGTCAGGGGAGCTAAATCCCATTCAGAACACAACACGGAGGCCTTGGGGGTGGAGGGGAGAGAAAGTGTGACGGCAAAGTTGACTCCAAGGTTCAAGGGATGTGTGGAAGGCACCTAAACCCACAGCTGGGGCCTGGAGGCTGGGTCCCCCTCCCCAGCTGCTGCTGGAGGCCAGACAACCCCGTCCCTGGGGCGGACTTGCACGATGAGCCTCCCGTCTGCTGAGCAGATTCCGCCCTGCCCTGCCCTTCCCCGCGTTCCAGAGCAGCTCCACCAGAGCCTGGCTCCATGTCCCAGCACCACAGCCGTCTCTCAAGGAAGCTGGTGAGGGGGGCAGCTGTTATCACCCCTGCCCCGTCTGACTCCCTGACCCTGCGTCTAGGATGAGCTGTATCCTTGTCTCCATGATTCATTTTCGTCTCTCACCCTTCTTCCCCTCCACACATCCACCCCCTGACTCTACTCACCACCCTTGTCCTGTTCTCCCTCCCCACTCGAAGTCTGCTTCCTGGCCAAGTGACAGAGCACCCAAAAGCAAAGCAGCCAGAGGACCCTCCAGCCCCACCATGTATGAGCACAGAACAGAAGAGTGAGATCAGCCGGAAGGCTCTCTTTCCCCCTGGCTCCCCCTGCCCCACCCCAGGAAAGGTGACGGTGGGACTGGCACAGACTCCAGCTGACAAGTGACAGGCAGGAGGATGTCCCATCTGGTAGACGCTGTACCAAAATAGGAAGCAGGAGACTAAATCACCCTGGGCAGAGGCAGTGGAGGGAGGAAAAGTGGGGAGGCATGGCGAGCACCGTCAAGTCAGCAGGAGGCAGTGGACAGCTGCCCGGCTCCTGGAGAGGGACCAGCGAGGTCTTGTTGGAGAGAGGACGCGGCTGCTTCGAGTGCCGATCTCGCAGCTGCCATTGGGCTGTCTTTGGAGTGACTGTTCCAGGGGTGAACTCCTGTCTGTTTTCAGGGTGAAGTGGCAGACAACTGATTTACCAGGACGCTCCTGGAGGGCGTCTGCTCTCTGAGCTCTGTTGGGATGACCAGGGAGCTTCCTGCAAGTTCACTGAGAACTGAGGGTGGCCTGGCCAGGCGGCTGGCAGGAAGTGGAAGCCCCTTCTAGCCTAGGGAGAGGCACCTTGGCTCAGCTCTCAACACGCATCTCTGCTGTGCAGCCGGCAGGTGCAGTAAGCCAGGTGACTTTGACTCTTACCTGATTCTGGTATCCAGGAAAGGGGAGCAGGCTTGTCTGACTCACAACGTAGGGCTGTTCTGATTAGTAAATGATGTGTTCGGAGCAGGCTGCTTCCTGAGCCTGGCTGGCTGGAGGCTCGTGGCCGTGTTAGCCATCGTCATGGCTGGCATTACTGTGATGGCATGGGAAACACAGCTTTCTCTGCTGCTGAGAAAGAGCAGAGTCCCCCAGCCTCACTTTCACAGGGCTCCGGGGCCAAGCCGACAGCCCCCATAGAACCTTGGCCTGGAATCTACCGCTCCATGGGCTCCAAGGGAGGTTCTGTCTCTCTCAGCTCAATCTCAGAACACGAAGCCACCTGCGTGTCAGGGCAGAGTGCGAGGACAGGATAAAGTGCATCTGATGGTCGTTGTGAGGACAAAGAGTGGTGACATTTGTGGACGTGCTTGGTGCCTGGAAGCCTCTCCCGCATCCTGTATAGGAGCCATGGGCATCTCCGTTGGCTTCCAATAGACAGTGAGCTCAGCTGAGGGTCGTAGCTACAGGGTCATTGTGCCCATCGCCCTGCACACCACGCCCCTAACAGATGGAGGGGAGCGAGCCCCTGGGTGGCAGTGGGGAGTCCATGGCTGCAAGAAGCTTCCTGGGCAGGAGGCCCATACTGCTGGTCGCTCTGGCTTCTGGCTTGTTCCTGTCCAAGAAGCCAGAGACAGAGATTAGGAGAGGCTGTCTCTGCAGCCCAGGCCTCCCCCAGACAACACGTTTTAGTACTTGAGGTGACATGCGTGGGAGCCTGGGGGCCACCGACACCAGCTCTGTGTGGTTCAGCAGAAGCCCTGATCCTCTGGCGCTTTTTCCCTGAAAGGTTCAGAGCCACTTCAGTTTCTAACAATGCTCCACTAGAGGGAGCCACCACCACCTCTATTTTTCCCAAACACCCACCTGCCCTTCGCGGTTCACGGCACCTCCTGATGGGGGCGCTTTCCAGGAAGGAAAAGCCTAAGCTGTGAGTCCATGCAGGGTTGAGACTGCGCTGCTTGGCCCCTGGGGCGGCGGGGTGAGCTGTCCTGGTGGAGAGGGATGTTCAGGGACGGATGGGTCAGGAGAGGAGCCTCCCAGAGGAGCTATGAGCAGCTGTAGATGTGGCTGCTGGGGACCCATGCAGATGTGGGGCGAGGCTCCCTGATCCCCACGCAGGTGCGCAACCTCAGGAGCCCTTGCCTGTGCGGTGTCCCCGGTCTCCTGGCAGGAGCAACCGAGCAGCAGGAGTCTGCCGTGGCTGGTCCACTCCGAGGCCTGGCATCCTGGGAACGCTGGCCCAGTTCGCACTCTGCAGAGGGAAGCTATCTGTAGGGACCAAGAGAGGCCGTAGCAGAGAGATCAGGTGTGTTTTGGAAAAGTGATTTTCCAGTTCAAATATCAATTGGTCATGGAGATTTTCTGGAATCCTACCAGGGTAAGAATTAGGCCAAATTATTTTGAACTCCTACCTGGCAATTTTTAGCTGGAGTCGGAGGGGCCAGCTGGAAAGGTGACCTTGCACACAGAGTTTTTCCCCTCCAGGGCAGGTCAAGCCCCCTGGCCTCAGCCTCCTCCTCTGCGAAGCAGGAAGTTGATTCAGACGAACTCCAGGATTCCCCTGGCCGCCGGCAGCCGTGCGTCCGCTTTGCCCTCCGGTGTGGTGGCTCGCTTGTCATCGGTGCTCTGCTCTCCGCGGCCTGACGCCTGTTCAAAGCCCTCCCCCCCAACCCCCACGTATTCATCTTTGAAAGATCCTGGTGAAATAAAATTAGATTGGCCTCTTAGAACCAGTCGACTCATCAAAGTGATTCTGAGCCCTCCTGCGCTTACCGGGGAGGGCAGTGATGGGTGCGTTTCACAGCCACGGGCGGGGGACGTCAGAATCGGGGCAGAGACTTCTGCTTTCTGTGTCATCGTCACCTGGCTGCCACTTAGTTGCTCTCCCTCTCCACCTCCCACCGCTGGCTTGTGCTGGGCCAGTGCTAGTTCTTGGGGGCTCTGGGAGGCGCCTCATACGCTGGCGACAGGGTCTTTGCCATTCTCCCTTCCCCAGCTTTGTCTCTCAGAGATTCCCAAACGCCCCTAACTCTCTTCCAAGCTGGGGTATGAGGAGAAAGACAGTAGGTGGCAATGGTAAGGGTGAGTATCTCCTTAGAGGCAACCCAGGGGGAGGGTGTGCTCGTTCCCTGTGACAATCTCATCAATCATGTCTCAGCGACTGGATTAGGGAAGGGGGATCTCAGCTCCTTCTCGCTCAGTTCTTCAGCCATCAAGAAAAGCTGGAGACACATAGGAAGCAAAACTCAGACATGTCTGGAGTAGCCAGTGCCCCTCCTCACTGCTGGTCAGAATCTTCTGGAGAACTTGCTAAAAGGCAGGTCCATAGGCGCCAGCCCCCAGAGTCACTGATTCATAGGTCTGAGAAGGAGCTCAAGAAGGTGCGGCATTGTGGCTCATCAGACTGAGCTGTTTCCTACCCAGCTCCCTGCTCATGTATCTGTGAAGACAGTGGGAGACAGCCCATGTACCGAGTTTCTGCCTCTCACAGGGCAGACCCATATGGAGTTCTGGGATCCTGACTTCAGCTGTTATAGCCATTTGGGGAATAAACCAGTGGAGGGAAGATCTCTCTCTCTCTCTCTCTCTCTCTCTCTCTCTCTCTCTCTCTCTCTGCCTTTCAAACAAATAAGAGTCTTTTATTTTCAAAAAAGATGTCTATCAGGCTCCTGGCTAATGCTGATGCACCAGTTCAGGCAGACACACCATGAGTAGCTCTGGCCAGGGACGCAATGGTGACACCGGGTAGTTGTCTGTGTCCACTGAGACGGTCGTGATGTAGATTACCTGAAAATTTTTGCACTCATCAGGAACAGTCCATCCATGGATGCACGTGTAGCTAAATCTCTGAGGCAACAAGAACAATCTCTTCCCTTAAACGAAGCAAAGCTGTAACTGAGCTATTGGTTCATCAAGGTGATGGTGAGAAGCCTGCCTGCTTAGCGCTAGTGAGCCTCTGGCCACTAGGGGGAGCCAGGGCTACTTCTTGACAGGCCTGAGGGTAGGAGGAGAGGAAAAGTACTGAGGAGTGAGAGAAACCCTTGAGAAAAGACTGCAACGCGGCGTGCAGGAGGCCCAGCGCAGTGTTGCAGCCCTGAGGTGCACAGACACCACCCAGAACCACAGGCTTGGCGGGCAAGAAGGACTGTTTATTTTGTAAATCGTTTGATTTCCCTCCTGTCCCCCAAATGCATTCCTGTTGACCTTATTATGCAAGAGGTGGCTTGTGGTATGAGAAGGAGCAAGTTCTCTATCGCTGCTCTGCAGATGGTGCAAAGCAAAGCAGGCAGAGAAGGGTGCTTGTGCAAGATGACCGTGGGGAGAGCCGGGTTTGCTGGCCCCGAATGTTCTCTGCCCAAGTGTGTCAGGGAGAGGATGCCAGCCTGCAGGGTGGGCTGGGAGTGCTGGGGTCTCGGTCAACCCTGAGTGTCATGGGGCTGCTCAGATGTCTCTCTTGGGGTGGTGGAGGCCAAGGAATTCTTTGGCAGTAGAAAAAGACCAAGCAAGGCAGATCTCGAAGCTAAGAAGACCAAGTGGCCTGCCCTGGACTTACTAGGAAGCGTGGTCCCTGAACTGCTGTGTGTCCTGGCTGTGGAAACCTCTTCAGGACACCTGTGTGTCTGAGCACACAGGGTCAGAGAAGCCATCTTGATGTGTGCTCACCCCAAACTCCCCACAGGACACTTCCGGGGCACCCCGCTTCTTCCTAGGCACAGAGCCCGCCCCCACAGCACAGATGCGCCCTGGGAGTAGCTTCTCCCCCAAATTCTTGGGAAGGGGCTTGCATTCCTGTCACTGAATCCCCTTTCTGGTCATGCCAGGGGCCAGCTAATGGTTTTGGAGACAACACATGTGAGTTCAGGTACCGTGGGGATCTGCAGGGTCCGTGGTGAATATGCTGTGTGTATCTTGAACCTTAACTCATTCAGAGGACAAATGATGGTACCCAGTGGTCAGCTGTACACACTGGGAGCTTGGTGCATGTTTTTCAGCCCTGCCCCTACTTCCCTTGATGGCCATGAATGCTCCGTAGTCTCCCATCCCTGTAACCAGCACAGGTCCACCACTTGCTCAGGCAGAGCCCCAGGGCAGCTCAGTGGAGGGACTGGCAGCCTGGTTTTGTACGCTTCCCTGTGACGGCTTCTGGCACAGCAGGTGTTCCGACTCCTTCTTGGAAAAGCATACGTGAAAAGAGCATTGGCTGCGGTGTGTGTGAGTGTGTGAGTGTGTGTGCGTGCATATGTATACGTGTGTGTACGAGTGTGTGAGTAAACTCTGCTCCCACCACAGACACACTCCGCACGGCTCCTCTGTGTGACTTTGTGCTTTGCTCTCCCCACTGTCCCCTGCAGAAAGGACTCACACGCAAGACCACAGTGTCCCTGCCCCCTCCCCACCCTCTGCAGGAGGCAAGTCTTGGATATCAACCCTGAGTTTCCCAGCGCAGCCTTGGTTGGGTGCAGAAGCAGAGCTCTGCAAGCCTGCCCTCCCCCCTCAGCTGATCCCAACAGTGATGCTTGGCCCGGGATCTGGGCCTGACCTGCGACTCCCCGTGAATGCACAGCTCATGGAAGCCCACGGTGCTGCCTACACCGGCGCTAGCAGCCTCCTGAGCCTTCAGGCCCCTCTGTCCCCCTGCTGCTGCTGAGTTTCGCTGGCTGCTCCCACCAGGAGGGGTCCCACAACCCATAGCCCAGGAGCCCTGGGAAGGGTTTGCTGTGGTTTGTGATTCTGATCATTCCCTGTCCTTGAAGGCCCCCTCCTCCTCCCCGCCCTCCGAGCTGTCACTGGCCCGGAACATCGCAGGCAGGAAAGTCGCTGCTCCAACTGGATTTTGCTGCAGTTTCTTTTTTTCCTCCGCTAGATGCTGAGAGCTATTTTTAGCCAGGGATTTTTTTTTTTTTTTTTTTGCAGGGGATCCACAGTCTATTTTTAAAGCCCTTACGAAGGCCAAATCACCCAGCATCCCTCCTAGGGACTTCGAAGAGAGTTAGATGGGATGAGCCAAGGCAATGGTGGGGGTGGGGTGGGGGTGGGGTGTGGGTGGGGTGGGGCTGGAGAGCACCCTGTTAAAGATGAGAGGTTCGGTCTGAACAGGCCTACAGAAGGCAGGGAGAAGCTGCATCTCCCAGCAGGGAGGGAGTGGGCTGCTTCTCTGTGCTGGGAGGACACGGAGACCCCCACCTTACCTCCTCCTCAATCACTCAAGGCTCCTCAATCACTCAATCACTCAATCACTCAATCACTCCTCAATCACTCAATCACTCAAGAGAAGCCTGACTGTCCTCTTAGCAGAGGCAAGGACATTGCCTTCAGATGTGGCCCTCGGTTTAATTTCCCATGACATCTGCCTTTCTTTTCCCCGAGTGTCTACATATGGATCTCTTCCCCTCCTCTCTGTTGCTGGTGTCACCTTGTTCAGACAAACTGACCTGCGGGAGGCTGTGGACAACGGGCTGGACAGGAAAAGTCCCAGGGCCTGAGTGAGGGGAGGGGCCCAGTGTGGAATTTTGATGCAAAGTTTTTTTGAAATTCATGCATAGCAGAGGTCAAAAAAATTGGGACAAATGCATGTTACAGAAAAGCTATGAATGGCCAGCGTCACGGCTCACTAGGCCAGTCCTCCGCCTGCGGCGCCAGTACCCTGGGTTCTAGTCCCGGTTGGGGCACCGGTTCTGTCCCGGTTGCTCCTCTTCCAGTCCAGCTCTCTGCTGTGGCCTGGGAAGGCAGTGGAGGATGGCCCAAGTGCTTGGGCCCTGCACCTGCATGGGAGACCAGGATAGCACGCCGCCCATAGTGGCCATTTTGGGGATGAACCAACGGAAGGAAGACCTTTCTCTCTGTCTCTCTGTCTCTCTCACTGTCTAACTCTGCCTGTCAAAAAAAAAAAAAAAGGGCTGTGAATGAATTAAAATTTTTTGCATGAAAATAAACTTGTCTTTTCATTCCACTTTTCCACAAACCTCCTTTTTTTTTTTCCTTTTAAATTTCAGTGGCAGAGAGAGAGAGACAGACAAACTGAGAGGTAGAGATAGAGAGACAGACTGGGAGAGCTCCACTCCATCCATTCATTCCCCAGTTGCAAATGACTGGGGGCTGGAAATGCCACATTGGTAGTAGAAACCCAACCATCTGAGCCATTATCTGCTGCCTCCCATAAGGCAGGAAGCTGGAATCGGAAGCAGAACAGCACCCAAACCCAGGGCCTCTCATGTGGGACACAGGCATTCTAAGTGGTGTCTTAACTGCTACTGGCTCCTGTGCAAATTATTTTTCTTTTTCAGATTTATTTTATGTATTTGAAAGGCAGAGGAACAGAAGAGAGGGGAAGAGACAGAAAGAAAGAGATCTTCCATCTTCTGCTTGTTCACTCCCCAAGTGG
This sequence comes from Sylvilagus floridanus, assembly GCA_949820135.1. NCBI lineage: Eukaryota > Metazoa > Chordata > Mammalia > Lagomorpha > Leporidae > Sylvilagus > Sylvilagus floridanus. The sequence goes on from OX463230.1 coordinate 30,886,250, forward strand.
CCAAAATGGCTATGGCTGAGCCAAGCTGAAGCCAGGAGCCTGGAACTCCATCAGGGTCTCCTATAAGGGTGGCAGGGGCCCAAGCACTTGGGTCCATCATCTGCTGCTTCCCCAGGTACATTAGCAGGGAGCTGGATTAGAAGTGGAGCAGCTGGGACTCGAACCCATGCTCCTGTGTGGGGAGTATGTGTTGATGGCAATGGTGGGAGAGCACCTGCAATTGGCAAGCCTGAGAGCTAAGTTCAAGGACCCTGAAGGGGTGGCAGGGTCCATGACCAATGCAGCCTTGGGCTCTGAGTCCCAAGGGGCTGGGGGAGGGTGGAAACAGTACCGTGCACTTGGCCATCACCCCCTTGCTGTCTGTGCCGTGGGTTGACAGTTATACATTATATAAATGTCCTATGTTATTCAGAAGCAGAGTCTTTGCAGATGTCATGAGGTGAACAGCTGGAGGTGCCGTGGTCTTGTAGTATCCAGGTGGGCCCCAGGTCCTGTGACAGGAGACACAGAGGACAGATACACAGGAAGAGGAGGCCCCGTGGAAGCAGAGACAGACTGGAGTCGCAAGCTGGTGGGGAGTTGAGGGTAGGGTTGGCACTTGCTCCTGGAGGCTGATGGGGTGCATGGCCCTGCTCACCTTGATTTTAGACTTCTGGCCTCCAGAAATGTGAGAGAGAACATTTCTACTGTTTTCAGAAGTCAAGTCTGTGGTCATGTTCACAGTAGCCCCTAGTGCTGAGAACAGCCAGGAATGCCCTCCTTCCATGAACCACCTCCCCTGCCCCTTCCCCTGACCAACCTTGACCTTGGCCTTGGGCAGCTCCTCCACCTTTAGGACAAGGCTTTCATCCTCCGGGAGGCCTCTCCTCCTTGGCCTTCCTTTGCCATGCACCACGCCCCTCGCTGTCACATTGTCAAGTGAGATGCAAGTGCTTCTCCCACCCTGAGCCTCGAGGGCAGAGACACGTGTCCCTTTCTACCTTATTCCCTTCACAGCGTGCAGGACTGGGGAGGTCCTGGTTGCATGTAGCTGCACCAAAGGGCACCTCCATGCTTGGGTGTGCAGGGGCATGTTAGGTCAGAGAAGTGAGAGATCGCTCTGGAGGAAGTGGAATTTCAATTAGGTCTTAGAAGAAGAATTTGGAGGGACAAAAGGGAGAAGGAAAACTATTGCAGGCAGGAGCCAGTGGGGGCAAATGCAAATTATTGCAGGAGGCAGCAGGGCAGGAGCCAGAGGGGGCAGATGCCAGGCAGTGTGGCTGTGCATTGTCACGTGGCTGGGTCCCAGGATGGGGGGTCATAGGGTCCACAGGACCAGCCACATTGGACCAAGGCTAACAAGTCTGCCCATGAGTACTGAGTGCTTCCTGTCACCAGGCCCAGGCCATTTTTGTGGGCTGCTGAATTCTGGGACAACCCAAAGGGAAGGCTATTTCCAGTACCCTCACTTCTGTCTGGGAGAGCACCGTCACAGAGGAGTTAATACGTTGCTCAGTGCCTCCCAATTAATAAGGGGGAGAGGGTGCTCGGCTTTGAGCCCGGACAATATGGGCTCAGGACCATTGTGCAATGCTCCTTGGATGATGGTGGTGCTGGCTGCGACACGTCGGGGATATACCCTGTGTGCCACATGCGTCCCAAGCCCGTTGCATGAATTAATGCAGCTAAGCCTCACAACCACTCTAGGGGCAGGCACTGGTGTGGGTGAGAAAGCTGAACCCGTGGGGGACTTGGGTTATTTGCTCAGGTGACTGCCGCCCATTCGTAGGGGATGGAGCAGGATGTGTGTGATGGGGTGCTAGTTCTGCTGTTCCAAGACTGAGTGCCCGCTTGGGTGTACATCACAGCACTATGAGGGCCAAAAGCCCCAGCTTCCCAGACTCTGCTTCCACCTGCTCTACACCCTCTGTTCCATCAGATCTCCTCCCACAGGGGCCTCCCAGGCCCTAGCAGTTTGTCCAGGCAGCTCATAGGCAGTGCCCACAGACACTGGCCCAGCAATCACAAGTCTTGTCCCAGGTCCTGCTTCAGGTTCTAGCAGGGAGCTTCTCTCTCTTCCTTGCTTAAAAATATCCCGCAGGTCACCTGAATGGAAAACAGCTTCATCGACACTTTCTTGCCTCTCCCTTCACCCCTACCCTCGACCCAGCAGCAAGTCCACATGGCTTGGAAGTGGGGAGTGATGCACGCAGGACCACGCCCCAGAGCCCCGTCTCCCCTGCTACTGCTGAGCCGGCTGCTCCTGGATGGACAGGGTGCTCTATCTCCAGAATCAGTTTATCCCCTGCAAGCTTTGGTGCCCTGCACACACCGGCTGCTCTCTCAGCTTCCCCTCTGCTCACCTCTCCCTCAGACTCCTGCCGATGCGTCTGACTTCATGGTGAACGCAGGTTTGGGTTTCAGGCTGATGCTTTGAGATGAATCCGGTTGGGGCGAGAGCTGGCAAACTAGGGCCTTCGAAGGTCATGTGCCAGGGCGCGGGGGTTGTTGAAGGTGGCAGGAGCACCAGGTGAGAAACCAGAGAGCATTTTCTAGTTTTCACAACACACGGCGTGTGCTTTTACTGGGTCGTCCTCTCCGCTTTGGGCTCCTACAACACCCCAACAGGATACTCGCTGTCCCAGCAAGGTCTGGGAGCAGGGCGGCTGTGGCCACCTGAACTTTCAGATTGGTCTCCTGGAGGAAGTGCCGACAACAGTGAACTCTGGCCGCATGAACGCTGAACCACATGGGGCACGAGAGCCTTGGTCCAAGTCTTGTTTGTGCAGAATTCCTTCTGCCTCTGTATGGTTCAGATCATTTTCTTGCCTGGCTACTCCATAGTTTGTGTGTCTGGTCAGTGTCTGGGGGTTTCATAAAGGGACTTGAGAAGTTAGAGTTGTTAACTGAGCTCTGGGACTCTTCCAGGTCCAACCTTACCAGCAGCCGGGGAGCGGGGGTGGATGGCACTGGCTGTTCTCCTGAGATTTTCTTGATCCAAAGAGAGTCCCATAAGAGCAGAAGACTGAGAGGGGGGCGTGGGCAGAGACCTCCTTATAGTCTATGTCACTTGTGGGAAAAATTATGGGGGCCGTGGTGATCTGAAGTTGGTAATAATTAGAGTGATGATGACACTAGTCTGGGCTAATGCTTATAGGATGCCGACTCTGTACTGAGCATCATGCTTTGCCTTTGACATGAGCTATCTCATTTAATCCCTACGGAGTCCCATGGGGCAGGTACTACTGGTGTGCATAGTCAGCAGATAAGGAAGCCGACAGGCTAAGGGACACAGGACAGGTCACATCCCGGGTTAAGTGGCAGGGCTGCGCTTCATATGCAGATCTGCTTCCAGATCGCCAGCCCCGAAGCAGGGTCTGCCCCCATGTTTCCCATTCCTGGTCACCCCTTTCACATTTCAAACCTTTCATGCAGACACAGCTTAACTATCGCCCAAGAAAAGTTATGATACACTTACTCAAAAAGGCGGGGTGGGGGAGGTCATGGGTGAAAATACCTAAATGACGACAGCTGTCCACAGTGGAGAAAAGGGCAAACGGAATTTGTGACAAGGGAGGCGGCAGCACAGGAAGGAGTGGGAGGAGGGACAACTGCGGAGCTGGGCTGGGTAGAATCATGCCGGTGTGGCCTGGAGGAGATGGGGGAGCCATCGCAGGTTCCTGAGCCAGACCATGGCAGAGACCAAACTTGTCGTTTAGGAAGACTGGAATCTGCAGGCAGGGTGCTCTTTCTTAGACCTCTCTTCTTCCCACGAAGGAGGCTGTGCCTTGTGGTGAGGTGGAAAGCCGCGGTGAGTCTCTGCAGTTCACAGAAGAGGGAGTAGAGGGGACTTCAAGAAGTCCATGGAAACATGAAATACAAGTTCACTTTGGTGCAAAGCGTGGTGAAATCATGCATCGAAGGGGCCTTCAAAAAATTCACAGAAAATAGCATAAAAAAAATCACGCATGCATTTCAATTTGGTTGGCATCCTAATACATCTTTAATTCTATCTCTCCACGAACTTTCTGAAGTGCCCTCTGATAGAGTTTCCAAGTGATGTTCGAGTCCTGAAGCCCTCAGAGGTGAGGGAGTGGCCTCGGCAACCAGGTGTGTCAGTAGAAGCTCAGTGTTGGGCCTCCAGGGTGGAAAATGCCCAGTTTGGAAGCATTTGAGAATCACCACTGTGGCCAGGCTTCAGTCTCCCCACATGCTGTCAGCTGAGTTCTAGAATACCTGAAAACCCGACTGTTCAGCACTAACTGGCTCCAACACACCTGTGCATGCAGCCGGGGGGTGACCCCCAGCCCGAGTTCCTGCAGACACAGAGGGAGCTCCCAGCTGGACTGAAGAGAGAGGTCAAAGGACTTGCCCTTGCCCAGCCCAAGGACTTGGAGGCTCAGGACTTGACTGAGGGAGGGCTAGGAACCAGGATCTTGGCTGCTAGGCTCACTCTAGCTCCGGGCAGGAAGGCAAAGTTTGATGTCTGCCTGGTTCCTCTTTGCAAGAGACGTGGTAACAAAATTTTTCTCTGGCTCTTAGGAATGTGTCAGTCACAACCTCCTACCAGGACTGGAAAAAATAACATCACGGAGTATTTTCTTTTTTTAAGATTTATTTGTTTGAAAGGCAGAGTTAAGGAGAGAGAACTTCCATCCGCCGGTTCACTCCCCAGATGGCCACACGGCTGGAGCTGGGCTGAAGCCAGGAGCTAGGAGCTTCTTCCGGGTCTCCCATGTGGTTGCAGGCTTGGGCCATCTTCCCCGGTTTTCCCAGACCACAGCAGAGAACTAGATAGGAAGTGTAGCAGTCAGGACACAAACTGGCGCCCATATGGGATGCCAGTGCCGCAGGCGGAGGCTTAACCTGCTATACCACAGCACCAACCCCCCAGAGTATTTTCAATAGTGAGTACAAATCCCCTACAGTGATGGATGGAGATTCAAGTCCAGTGAGTCGGCTAGAAAATTATCTATCATTTTTCATTTCCTAGAGTGCTTATATCCATTGGCTCATTCATTCAATCATTTAGCTGACATGAATTGGGAACCCAGACATAGGGAATTATGGAGAGAAAGTTCTTCTGATTAGGTACTGATCAAAAGGCAAGGGTGGTTGGCAGGATGGGGTTGGGGCCAGGGGTCCAAGGCAGGAGCACCCTTTGATCCAGAGTCTTGGTATAGGAGAGAATAACCCAAAGCCAGCCATCACTAGGCTTTGGGGAACCAAGTGAGCTGATTGGGGCCTGTAGATAGGAGGCAGGTGCTGAGTTTGAAGCAGATCTGACATTGGGCAAGAGACGCTGGGGACGAGAGAGAAGGCCAGGGGAGGTGTTGCACAAGGAGGGATCAGGCCAGGGGCTGGGAACCCACATGGCCTCTTGAGAGAGAGGTGGCTGGAGTTCACTGTTCACTTGAGAAAGCTGATGCTCAGAGAGCTCCATGGAGTTGCTTGTGGCCACACAGCTAGTGAGTGATGGAGCTGACGGGGGTGAGAAGGGAGCAGCAGCTCCTTGGCTGTGCGTGGGCTGGGGTGGATGGGGACAGGGCTGGAGGAGGGAGGGTGATGCTTTCCTTCTCCCCGCTCCCCAAGCATTCACTTGTCCATCTGAGTGTTTACACAAGGCCACATTTCTGGCACCCCGGGGGAGGGCCAAACTGTAAACGGAACTCGTGGCCCCAGCTCGACAGAGACCCAAGAGCACAGTGTGCCTGACATGCTGACGGAGAACAGGGACTTCTTGTTTACCCGGCTCACCGTCCAGACAAATGAAGCGAAGTCCAAGGCGATGGCTGCAACTGAATGCTCTGAGGCTGCCTCTCTGGCTGCTCCAAAGAACTTGGGTTTCTTCCCACCCAGGTACCCGGATGGATGATGTGCAAGGTGGAGAGTGTCGGCTGGCGGCTCCTATGGGGGGCAGCCCGGGGACACTGGTGTGGGGGAGGGATGTGAGTGCAAATACCTGCAGGTGAGAGGTTGAGTGTGCCCCTCTGAGGAGGACGTGTAAGCCTGAAAGATCTTTTCCTGTTGAAGGAGAAATTGAGCTCAGACAAGGGAAGAACTTCCTCTCCTCCCTCCAGAAGAGTGGGGACACAGTGCCACGTGTTAATCAGGCCACCCATGAAGTGCTTTTGGGTTCTGTCAGGGTTGGGGGAAGTCTGGGAGCAGCAGGGATGAGACACTGGGTCTGGCAACTCTCTCCCAGCCTGGACCCTACAAATTTCGAGGCATCAGTAAGCCCCACTCAACAGAGTTAAGAAAGCTGGGGAGAGACTGGATGCCCAAATCATCTTAGAGGTGGGGTATGAGTGTAGGTCACTGGTGAGACATCCCTGCTCACCAAGGAGTGCAGCGATCCTGAAAACCCAGAGCTGTGAGCAGTACCTGTGGTTTCATTGGCTGTCAGCTCACTCTACTGCTTTGAGTTGAGCTAATTTGAAAAGAAATCCCAGTGGCTTAACACATAAGGCGTAGTCATTCACATCATAGTTCCTCTGTTGTGGAAACACAGGGCATGGGGATCTGTTCCACGTAGTCACTCAGGCCCCAGGCCTCCAGTCCCCAGTACTGGCTGTCTCCACTGCTTATGGGGGCAGGGAAGGGATGGAGGGAGAGACAGAATAAGATTTCCTGAGTTTTTAGGGGTTAATCTTAGAAGTGACCTCAATTACTCTTGACCATAATCCATTGGGCAGAACCGGTCACGTGGTCCCACCGACAGCAAGCAACATTGGAAACCAAGTGCTCAGGAGGCGAAGGAAACTGGCTTTGATGAACTCAAAGCAGTGTTTCTGGTCCACGTTTTCGGGAAGTTGATTGTAAGGCGCGAGGCTCTGGTGCCCCTTGCAGACACAAGGCTGAAATAAGCACCCATGGAGAGCCCAGAACTGTGTTAAGAGGGTGCTGAAGCCTTCTCCTAAGGCATTCTCCAGCCCTGAAGATGGACCCTGAGTCCTGCCCCGTGGAGGCATGTGGTAGTGGTGGAGGCTCTGTCCTCATCATTTGGGGCACAGATTGTGAATCTGGGACTTCAGAGGAGTTGAGCCTGTCCCGGGGGCTCCATGGTGGTCACTCATCCAAGCGACTCAGGCATCAGGGCTGGGAAATTTCGGAGCTGAGCTCCAAGCATATAGAGGGCTTTGTTGGTCTCATGGGGCCTTTGAGCTGGATGGCACACTGCAGGTGCTGGGTCTCAGGCCGAGGAGCTAAAGTAGCATATCTGTAGACTCTGAATCTTCTCATTTCTTGCAGGACATCCAGGCCTGTCCAATGTGGACTTTTCTTATCCATTAGTTTTTAATATTTTTCTTTATTTTATTTATGAAGGAAGGATGGAGGGAAGCAGAGAGAGAGATAGAGATTGAGAGAGAGAGAGAAAGCGAGTGCACTTTGAGAGAGAGAGAGAGAGAGAGAGAGAGAGAGATTGAGAGAGAGAGAGAGAAAGCGAGTGCACTTCCATCCATTTGTTTAATCTCCAAACACCTACAACAGCCTGAGCTGGGCCAGATCATAGCTAGGAGCCTAGAACCCAATCCAGGTCTCCCACGTGGGTGGCAGGGATCCAAACACGTAAAGCATCACCTGATATCTCCCAGGGTCCACATTAGCAGGAAGCTGGAGTCAGGAGCAGAGCTGGGATTCAAAGCTAGGCACTCTGATATGGGACATGGGGGTCCCAAATGTCTTAACCGCTCAGCCAAACACCTGTCCCCAATGTTAATGGTCTAACTTTCTACTAAATTCTACATAGATGTGAAGGGAAAAATGCCTCAAACTATTTTTTCAACTGATGGGTGGGATGACTACCCATTCTGGTTGGCCAGAAAAGCTCAGGTTTATATTTGTAGTCCAAGCATACTTATCCACAGGTTGGCCAGAACAACTCAGGTTTATATTTGTGGTCCAAGCCTACTTATGCACAGTGCATGCTTTTGCTCTCAAAATAATCTCTATCTGGATAGTAAGTTACATATTCACCCCACTTGGAGGAGCCTCAGCACCTGGACTCCATTCTGACTCTGAGGTCAGATGTCTCTTCAACGGTACCTGCAGCCTGATGACTCTGTGATGACCTGGAGTTGGGCATGCATTATGAATGCCCTTGTCAATGTTCCCTGGGACCTCCAGGTTCTACAAGATCCCGGCATCCTTTGATGGAAGTCTTGGAGTCGCAGGTCTGTACCCAAGCAGTATTCAGTGAGCAGACAACAAAACAACACACAGCGTGCCTTGGTGGTTGCTAAAGCATAGCTTATTAATTCTAGTTTCTAGGATCATGAAGATTAAGGACCATGGAGATAGGTGACATTTCCAAAGTCACATGGAACTCAAACTCTAGTTCCAACCGAGTCTACCTGTCCAGGCTTCTTCTCTGCACATCAGATGTGAGGTCATGTACCTAGTAGAAGGTTCAGCCTAGTCCACAGCAGGCAAAATTCCATAGGAGGACCAAAAAAAGTCAGAGGAACAGCAGCAACAACAAGGATGCAGGCCATGTTTAATTTATACATATTGTTATCACTTTCTGGATCCTGGCCCTGAGTAATACAGCATTGTCACCAAACACCTTGTCTGCATGGAGTCATACACTTGGACCACACATGTTCCCAGCTCTGAAAGTGGTCAGTCACTGAAAGGCTCACAGAGTTACTTCTCTGTAGGTGAGGATGGCATTTTTGGCTTCATGAGTGAGATGTAGACTCTTCATTAGTGGAAAATCACCACCCAGGAGAGTCCAGAATATTAGTCCCACTTGATGGTAAGCAGATAAGCAATCGTATGGAATCTGCTAGAGCTGAATGCTACCTCCACCCTGACATGTTATCTAAGTTGAACTGTCCAAATTTCCAGCCCCCGTGTTGTATGGTTGTATGTTGAGTTTGGCTGAGCCATCTCCTAACTCTGGTTTGGAACTGCAAGTTTCAGCTTTGGATCTCCTAGGATAGATGGTGCTTTCAGCACCCTGGAGCCTTTTCCCTGTAGAGTTTCTAGGAAAGAAATGAGCAGGAAGAACTGGAAAATAAAACCGTCCAGACCCTGGGACCTACACACTGTGATCCTCTCGTCCTCCTGCCTGATTTCTTTTTTTATTTTTATTTATCTTTTTAAAAATTTTTTTTTTATTTCACAGACAGAGTTAGACAGTGAGAGAGAGAGCGACAGAGAGAAAGGTCTTCCTTCTGTTGGTTCACTCCCCAAATGGCCGCTACAGCCAGAGCTGCGCCAATCCAAAGCCAGGAACCAAGTGCTTCCTCCTGGTCTCTCATGCTAGTCCAGGGCCCAAGCACTTGGGCCATCCTCCACTGCCTTCCCGGGCCACAGCAGAGAGCTGGACTGGAAGAGGAGCAACCCGGACTAGAACCTGGTGTCTTTATGGGATGCTGGTGCCACAGGTGGAGGATTAACCAAGTGAGCCAGGATGCCGGCCCCCTTCCTGCCTGATTTCTTCAGGCCTTAGGGTTGTAGGGCAAAGCTTGTTTCATAGAAACACAGAGTCTTTAGAAAGGACTTTAGCTGGCACCCAACCATTTCCAAAGAAGATGTATTGTATCTCTGATGGCAAGCAAGGAGATGCCGGACCTACATGATTTCAAATATACATTTGACTTGTGTGTTTGGTTAGATGTAGCTTAGAAAGAAATGCACAACAACCACACTAAACCTATTAGTTCACAGTGTCAAACGTGATAAAGATAAGTGGTTAGGAAAGCAAAGGTAAAGAGAAACACCAATAATATTAAAGTTGGTACATGGCCTTGTCAAAAGAACTGTCCAAGTGATACCATACATGAAGTTCAGAAGGCTCTGATCTGGTGTATGTGTAACCCTGATGTTTTACAGGTGCAGAAACTCAGCCCCCTTCCCCCAAAGACAGGGTTGATCCAGGACTGGCACTGAGATGCCACCCGGTCCCTAGGGATGCCCACCAGAGCCATTTCCCCCATTCCCCCTGAGGCCCACAGCCAGGGACTGAGGTCCAGTTGATACCTGGGAGCTGCAGTCCAGTCCCCTCTTCCCACTGAAGGCTGGAGACACCCAGCTTCACTTCTGCAGACACACATCTGCTATCCTGCAGTATGGGATGTGGCCAGGGTTTCTGGGGGCTTCTGGACCCACAGCATTGGCTGTATGCTTTGGTTAAAGCAAAGGTAAAGATTTGTGCCCCCTCGTTTCATGAAGAGCAGCGTGTGCAGGCAGAACTCAGAGGCTGTCACGCCACATCCCCAGCTTCCGCAGGGCTGCTCGCCCGAGGTCCTCAGCCTCCTTCTCCACCACCACCGCCAGAAGCTGAGACTGGGTGACATCTCTCTAGCATCCTCTGGAGGAAGGTGCTAGATAAGCGACGCAGCTCCCTGAGGCTGAGACCTTCTCTCTCTGTTCCAGGGAGCATCATCTCCACCTACATGCAGCTATAAATACCAAGAGGCAGAAGAACTGTGTGTGCTGGAGCTCCAGAGCCAGGATCTTCCTGGGGCTGCTTAACTACTCCACACTACAAGTACCTAGACTCCTGCAGCCAGCAGGGGTGTTCAGGACTCCTGCTGGCCAATTCACCGTCTCCAAGTGCAGACCAGGGGCCACCAGCTTGCTTTAATGGACAACCAAGCTTTTCTTAAAGTTTCTAGTATCAGTGCGGGTATTTGGATGTATGTGTTGTGCAGATACAAGAGCACTAAGAAAACTCAAGACATTGAAAGACCCTGGCACAGAAGAATGAACCAAGAAAAGAACAACCTGATAGGATGGAACACTAACTTCATAAGGGGAGGAAGAAGCACGTGTAGATTTTGAAATTCTCAGATAGCTGTGACTGTCTTCATGCCAATATATTCAGGAACTTTGAAAAAAATATAACTTACCAAGACTGAGCAAATAAACATGGAGATGGCATGGGCAGACCTAAAACTCTTTTTTTTAAAAAAAGTTCATTTATAGTTAAAAAGCTACCCATGAAACAGAAAAACAACCAAACTCTGTCCTCAGTTTAACAATGAATTCTATCCAATCCTCAAGGAACAAGCAATTCTTAGCTTACATAAATATATTCAGAGATCAAAGAGGGAGAATGATACAACCTTGATATGAAAGTCAGACAAATTCCACCAAAAGGGGCCGTTGCTGTGGCACAGTGGGTTGAAGCCCCAGACTACAATGCCAGCATCCCATATGGGCGCCAATTTGAATCTCAGCTCCTCTACTTCTGAGCCAGTTTTCTGCTGTGGCCTAGGAAAGCAGTAGAAGATGGCTCAAGTCCTTGGGCCCCTGCACCCCTTGTGGGAGACCTGGAATAAGCTCCTGGCTCCTGGCTTCGGATCAGCGCAGCTTCGGCTATTGAGGCCAATTGAGGAGTGAAACAGCGGATGGAAGACCTCTGTCTGTCTCTCTCTCTCCCTCTCCTTTCTCTCTGTGTAACTCTGACTTTGAAATAAATAAATAAATCTTTAAAAAATAAAGTCACTCAGCACATAACAATGCCAAAATGTTCTGAGAAGCACATCCTTGTGTGCTGTCATTGTTATGCAAATATTACACAAGCAGAACTCACCTAAGCAAACCTTGATGGCATAGCCTACTATATGCCAAGGCTACTGGGACAGTAGGTAAAGGTACGAAATACCGTAGGTAATTTCTAAAAAAATTCTGTTATTTATTTGAGAGGCAGAGACGGGGGGGGGGGGGACAGAGACAGAGAGACAGAGAGAGAGACAGACAGACAGACAGACAGAGACAGAGAGGAGTTCCTATCTGCTGCTTCACTCCCCAGTGAACTCCATCCAGATCTCCCGCATAGGTGGCAGGAGCCCAATCCCTTGAGCTGTCTCTGCTGCCTCGCGGGGTGTGTACTCCAGGAGGCTGGAGTCAGGAGATGTGGCCAGTCTAATCCACGCACTCTGACATGGGATGTAGGCATCTTAATGGCTTGGTCACATGTCCACTCCCATTGCAGGCAACTTTAACACAATGGCAAGTACTTGTGCACAGTAGAAATACAATAGAAAATAGAAAATAGAAAGCACGATACACCAGCAGACAGCACTTACTAAGAATGGAGCTCACAGGACTGGAAGTTGCTTTGGGTGGGTGAGTGGTGAGTGAGTGGTTGTGAGGGTCTGGCCATTGCTGCAGACCTCATAAGCACACAAAGGACACTTTCCATTTATTAATTTTTCTCCAATAATAAATTAACCTTAGAATACTGTAATGTCTTTTTAATAAATTTTTAAAAACTTTTGGGCTTTTTTGTGATAATAGCTTAAAACACAAACACACAGCACAATTACACAAAGATAGTCTCTCTGTATATCCTAATTCTTTCATCTTTTTCCTATTTCAAATGTTCTAATTTTCTTTTACTTTTTAAGGCTTTTATAGCTGGTGAAAACTAAGGCCCATGGCGCTGTGGTGAGTGGGTTAACACCCTGGCCTGAAGCGCCTACATCTAATGTGGGCCCGATTCTGGTCCTGGCTGCTCCACTTCCAGTCCAGCTCTCTGCATGGCCTGGGATAGCAGTGGAGGATGGCCCAGGTCCTTAGGCCCCTGCACCCACGTGGGAGACCTGGAGGAGGCTCCTGGCTCCTGGCTCCTGGCTTCAGACTGGCGTAGCTCCGGCTGTCGCAGCCAATTGGGGAGTGAACCATCGGATGGAGGACCTCTCTCTTTCTCTCTGTGCCTCTCCTCTCTATGTGTGACTCTGACTTTCAAATAAATGAATAAATCTTAAAAAAAAAAAACAAAAAACAAAAAAACAAGGCCCAAACACACACATGAGGCCAGGCCTGCATAGGGTCAGGAGCATCCACGTGATCAGCTTCCGCCCACACGGCTTGTCCCAGTGGAAGGTCCTCAGGGGACAATGACACGAACCCAGCTGTCATCGTCTATGATCTCATTGCCTTCTGGCCACCTCCTGAGGAGCCTGCTCAAGGCTGTTTTAGGATGCAGAAGGAGAACACTCTAACATAACAAGGAAAATTATAGTAAAGACACAACAGTAGCATAGCCATTTATTACCCCTAGTAAGTATTACACACTATGCCGAGTTCTCTGTGTTATACTTTTATAAGACTGGCTTGCGGTGTTTTTTTTGTTTTTACATCTGTGTCACCATAAATGCAGAAATAACTGCTGTGCTGTGATATCACAAACAAAGCTACTACATGATAGGTAGTAGGGAATTTTCAGCTTCATTACCGTCTCATGGGATCGCCATCACATGCACACTGTCACTGACCAAGCCAGCATGAAGCATTGCAGGCCTATACATTTACACAGCCTAAACAAGATATTCTCAAGTCAAATCTATCAATGCATTTAAAGTTGAACTTAACCCAGGAACTCAAGAAGAGTTCAGTTCAAACATTATTCAAGTAATTGGTCACATTAACAAATTAATAATATGATCTCAGAGATATAGAAACAATAGTATTTCAAAAATGCTACCTCGGTCTTGATTTTTAAAAATAATTGTAACAAACTAAGAACTGAAAGAGATTAAAAAATTTTTTAATTTAAAGACATACACACACACACACACACACACACACACAAAGAGAGAAAGAAAGAGAGAGAGAGAGAGAGAGAGAGAGAGAGAGAGATCTTCCATCCTCTGGTTCACTCCTCAAATGCCTGCAACAGCCAGGGCTGGGCCAGACCAAAGCCAGAAGTCAGAGAAATTCAATCTGGGTCTCCCAAATGGGTGGCCAGGACCCAACAATTTGAGTCATCTCCTACCATCTCCAAGGGCCTGTGCTAACAGGAAGCTCTCACTGGGAGCAGAGCTGGGAGTCAAACCCAGGCACTCTGATGTGGGATGTAGATGTCCCAAGCAGGATCGCAAGGGGACAAGATCCCCAGCCCTACGTGGGGTATGGGCTTGATAAAGAGTGTCCACCCCAAATCTACAGATAATCTTACCAGGTGTCCAGATAAAGAATCATTATCTTGAAAGTCAGGAATAAGATGAGGATGCCTGCCATTACTCTTCTATTCAATATGGTATTTCCATGGAAAAAGAATAAAAGGAAGAAAAAGGGGCTGGCATTGCCCATGCAGCAGGTCAAGCCACTGCCTGTGATGCCAGCATCTAGCATGGGTGCTGGCTTGTGTCCCGGCGGCTCCACTCCTGATCCAGCTTCCTGCTAACATGCCTGGGAAAGAAGCACAGGATGGCCCAAGTGCTTAGGCCTCTGTCACCCATGTGGGAGACCTGGATGAGAGTTCCAGGTTCCTGGCTTCTACCTGGCCCAGTGCTGGCCTTTAGGGTCATGTGGGGAGTGAACCAGCCGATGGAAGATCTCTCTGCCTGTAACTCTGCTTTCCACATAAGTAAATAAGTATATATTTTATAAAAAAGAAAGAAAAAGTCTGTCAAAAACAGATGAAAGAATTTTCAGCATAGAAAAAAAAATCTGTAGACCAATAATTGCAAGCAGTGAGAATACATTGAGATTAGTGGGCATCAAATCAATTCACAAACCACTAGCATTTTATCCGATTAACAATAAATGATGAATAAATGATGGTTTATTTTTAAAATTTTTTAATTTTTTAAGATTATTTATTTGAAAGTCAGAGTTACATAGAGGAGAGGCAGAGGAGAGAGCTCTTTCATCCTCTGGTTCACTCCCCAGTTGGCCACAATGGCTGGAGCTGTGCTGATCCGAAGCCAGGAGCCAGGAGCTTCCTCTAGGTCTCCCACATGAGTGCAAGGGCCTAAGGACTTGGGCCATCTTCTACTGCTTTCCCAGGCCACAGCAGAGAGCTGGACCAGAAGTGGAGCAGCCAGGACTCAAACTGGCGCCCATATTGGATGCCGACACTGCAGGCAGCAATTTACCCACTATGCCACAGTGCCGGCCCCTAAATGATGGTTTATTTATGCAATGGCATAAATTGAAAGAAATGAACTAGATCAGCCTGCATCAGCATTAATAAATGAATCCATAAACGAAACAAGGTGAGTTCAGAAAAGCGAGTGGCAAACCGATATGTATAGCGTGACATCAATATAGCAAAAACATAAAAACATGCTTAGGAGCGATAGATACCTTTTGGGGCAACTCTGAGGACAAAAGAACAAGGAGAAGAAAGGTGAAGATCCTGCAGAATTCTAATATTATTTTATTTTATTAAATTTTAATAGCTATTTATTTGGGAGAAAGAGAAAGAGGGGAGAGTGCAAGAGAGAGAGAGCGTGCGAGCAAGAGCTCCCATCCACTGGTTCACTTCCCAATGCCTACAGCGACCCCTGGCTGGGGCTGAAGCCAGGAATCAGGAACTCTAGACCTCAGAGAGGCAATTGCTTGAGCAATCATTGCTGCCTCCCCAGATTTGCACTAGCAGGAAGCTGCATCGAGGAGTGCAGCTGGCTATCAGATCCAGGCACGCTGATGCAGAATGCAGGTGTCATAACTGCCAGGCCAAACATCCGCCCCCATGACATTCCTTGAAAGACACAGATTTGAAATGAGCATAGCGCAATATTAACACCTGCTTCGTTTCAGTTCTTATTTTATTGTTTCATTACTTCTTGTCCATGGTAAATATTCCAGCATGCAATGTTAAGAAGGAAGGAATCTCCAGGGGGCAAGATTGAAGGCACGGTGACCCGGGGGTCCTAGGGAAGGTTGGCTGTCACATCCTCCCACTGGAGTGGCTACCCCTGGCCTGTTTCTTGGGCATCTCCTAGAAAGAAGAAGACATACAGAAGAGGTCAGGTGGACATCCTGGCAATCTTCTGCACATGAGACAGACAGGGCGAGCGTCTCTGATTTGAAGCAGAGTTGCTCACCACCATCCCTTACCCCAGTTACACCCCCCCCACCACGGCACCCATGCTTTATAAGCAAAGCAACTACAACCTGTGTTCTGTAGCCAGGGAAGATCCTGAATCTAATTTAAATTAAGATCAGCACTGTCGAACACAGTCCAAGGCACAGATTATAGGATGGAAGCCACCCAGGGGAGGGAGTGCCAAAGTCTCACTAAGAAAAAATGAGCGTAAAAAGCAAAGAAAGGAATATTAGGTTCGCGGTTTGATTTCCACATTATCACTTTGGAGTTGTAAAGGTTGATGTGACAAAACCTGCACTAGGAGGTGGAGGGGAAAGAGTGGATTCTCTTGCTTGTAAATATCCCTTGAAATGTCCTTCCTGTAATAAAAGGCAGCTTCAAGAAGACACGTGAGCTGGTATCTTGGGAGCACTGCACGGAGCCTCCGGGAAGCCAGAACAATGGAAAGAAAATGCCAAGTGTTGCAGACCAGACGAGCTGCACCCTTGTTCTCTGGATTTCTGATGAGGTTTGTTCGTTCCGGTAGCTCCTTCTCTTCTACTTAAAGGTGATTGGTTTCCCCTTTTCTGCTTTGTTGGAATACCTGCTGCAAATGATGACTGCTTGAATGTAATCTTGGTCTTTCTTATCTTTGCAGGGGATGTGCACAGGTCATCTGACCTAGCCACATGCTCCCCAGCAGGGCCACCATCCGCAATACTGAGTCAGACTAGGGCAGGTTCATTTTCTTTTTAAAGGTCAGATGCAGGGCCGCCATTGTGGTCCAGTGGCTTGCAACGCCTGTATCCCATATGGGGGCCGGTTCAAGTCCTGGCTGCTCCGCTTCTGATCCAACTCTCTGCTGTGGCCTGGGAAAGCAGTGGAAGATGGCCCAAGTCCTTGGGCCCCTGAATCCTTGTGGGAGACATGGAAGAAGATCCTGGCTCCTGGCTTTGATCAGCTCAGCTCTGGCTGTTGCGGTCATCTGGGGAGTGAACCAGCAGATGGAAAACCTCTCTCTCTCTGGCTCTACCTCTCTTCATAACTCTGTATTTAAAAGAAATAAAATAAATAAACACTCATTCTAGGTCTGAAAGGTCTCTCTTCTCTGGAATATTCTTCCTCCAGTAAAACTTCATTTCTTCATGTTGCTGTCCTGTTGGTTCACAAATGGAATGGAATGGAAATTCCACTGAGAGTCAATCTTCCTATAGCAGACAAGTCTGATACCATATAGAGTAATCACTTCAAAGCTCCAATTGTTCTGAGATAACTCGACCATAGAAATAGGGAAGAGGACTAATACTACTTAGGTCATATCCAAAGTACTGTGTGTGTCTGGATCTGTGGAAGACCGTTTGAGATGGACACCCAAAACAAGAGTGTGCAGAGATAGCAACCACATTTAAGAGGGACGCTGGTGGAGACCATGCAACAAAGTGAAATGCTGGTGGCTGGGAGTGACTTGCCATAGAGGGGGAGACTCAAAGAGAAATGATAGGATTGATGGCTAGCTTACGCAGACCAACATGTGGAGAGAAGAATGGCTGAGGAGGAAGGAGAAAGGCAAGTAGACATGGCTGTGCTCCTGTCTGTAACTGTTGAGTCTAGCCGTGAAGGTGAGCCTGGGACATTCACTTGGCAAACCTGATTGTTGCATCGGGGGCCCCCTTCCACTTGCTGAGTACAATTCTGCATCCCTGCTCTTCTGCCTCTACCAGTAATAGTTCCTTAATGTCCCTAAACCATTGTCCAGACCCGTTGGAGAGGGGGGAGCAAGGGAGAGGGCAGGATAGCACAGTGCAGTAAGTGAGGAGTTGGGCTCCAGAGTGGAGACCTGCTCAGCTCTGGCCCTGCCTCTGACTACTGAGGGAGTGGGTACCAGCCCAGCATCAGAAGATGAGTAAAAGGCAAGCATAGGACCCAGTGACTGCAAACCTTCATCCGGTCTAGAGTTGACTTTGTTTTGTCCCCTACTGTGCTCTGGGGGTTTTGCAGTCTGATTTTCCACGACTGCAGACGTATCCGTCATTTTCAAGATGCCCTGACTTCCAACAGATGGGCAAGCTCCACATCGCAGGATAAGGTTTTTCTTCTGAACATTTCTGCAGAAACAGTAGGTGATGGGGGGAGGATCAGGACAGAAGTCCCAGGACTATGAGACCCAGCACACACCCTGACCATCTTCATATCCTCAAGACCAAGTACTTGGCCTAGCACACGACATGTGCTGATGAATGGCTTGCATTTGTGAATGAAGAGCCAGATGTTATTCATTTAAAATGCTCTGGGTTATGTTTAACACAGACACTGCTCTAGTGGTGTTGCCAGGGCACTGCCCCGAGTGTAGAGAAGGAAACTCTCTTAGACCTTGGAGCTTTTCATAGTGTTCATGGATTTCTTCATCCTTGATTGTGTATTTGAACTTCAAGGCCTCTCGTCTCTTTGATAAGAGCAATTCCTAGGAGGTAGGTCATTATTTATTCACCAACACTAGGGGCTTTCAGGAGGTGGTATCATATTATATTAGCCATGTCTTTTATTTTCTGTATTTTGATGCTTTGACATTCGAGGACTTGCTAACCATGGAGAGACTGTTCCTCCCAAGATTAGCCCAAGTACTTGCCAAATGCAAACCAACCATGGGTTAAGCAGTAGCCTGCAATGCCACTAGCATTCCATGTGAATACCAGCTTGACTCCCTGCTTCTCCACTTCTAATCCAGCTCCCTGCTAATGCACCTGGGAGAGCAGCGAAGATGGCCAAAGTACTTGGGCTCCTGCCATCCACATGGGAGACCAGAATGGAGTTTCTGGCTTCTGATTTTAGCCTGGCCCACCTCTGTAACTTTTTGGGGGAATGAACCACCAAATAGAAAATTTGGTCACTCTGTCACTCTGCCTTTCAAGTCAATCAATCAACCTTTTAAAAAATGCAAACTAATCAATCCAGAGTGTGTTCCTACACCCACCTCCTTTATTGGACCCTCACACTCCAGCCCACTTTCTACGTGTTCTGAACACGCCACGGCCAGGGATCAGACAGTTGTCCAGGACCCACGGAAATATCAGGCAAGCTGATCCTCAACATTTCCACCCTGCTGCAAACCACAATACAGTCTCTTACTACAGTTCCTGCCTCTCCCTCTTCCCTACAACCAATCCTGGTGCCATTCCCTGTGGCCTCTGTGGCATGTGGTGCCCCCTTCTCTTGGGCTCTCTCAGTAAGAAACTGTTTTCTCAGTGGTCACTATCCCCTATCCACTACCTCCATAATAATAAAATCTACATCTGAAAACACACCAGCTTCTCACCACACCTTGGGGAGAAGGAATTTGACAAGTAAGGCAACATCAGAGATGAGCTGAGTGCCAGAAAGTAAGCAGCGAGTCAATGGTGGCGCTTGGGTTGGAACCCACACCTAGCAGCCCTAAATCCACTGCTTCTCCTGCTGTAACCTGTGATAGCACGGTCATTTTGTGGGGAATGTGTTTCACAATCAACCAGTTTCTTTTTTAGGAATAGACAAGTGAATATGAAGTTAGATTTGTGTTCCCACTTGTATGCAGAGGGAGCATTCTCTATATGGAGTTTGTCATCTTGCTTCCTATTCTTCAACTAACACGTCACAACTTGCTTCGTTGTTACCCAAGTTTTGTGAAACTGAGGCACTGGCCCAGTGTCACACAGGGAGGAAGTGATGGAACAGGGGACTCCAAATCCAGCCGATTCTAGAGTGCACACACTAGGCCAGTGCTTCTTCAAACTGATCCGCCCGCATCCCATGGAGGGATCTTTCTGAAATCCGTTTCCCGCAAGCCTTTGAGGCCTGTGTGTGTGCTGGTCTGTGGAGCGCGCTCCCCACAGCACTGCGGCACCGCGGTGAGCAGCAGCCCGTTGCTCAACCTTCCAAAGAACCTGCCATCTGGGACTCCTTCGCGGATTATTTTCAGACTTCAGCAGTTCTGCAGCTGCTGCCCTGAACAACAGGAGCCACTGGGGAGGAAGGGGGTGGGGAGGAGAGATGCCTCTTATCTGGACTCCTGGAACTGACAGCCGTGGGGCCAAGACGAAATGAAGGACGGCAATGTTTGAAGAGAGAAGGCAGAGCTGCTGTCATCCCAGAGGGTACCAAGTGCGCTCTCTCTCTCTCTCTCTCTCTCTCTCTCTCTGTGTTTTCATAAATGCAGCTGTGGTAAGATGCAGGTCTAACACAGTAGACTAGAGCCCCATTGGATGGGAGATATAAGGAACATTAGTAGGAAACCATAGAAAATGATAATAAAAACTCTATCCTGAAAAAAAATTCCTGTTAATCTGTGTGGCAGAGAAGGTGCTGCAGCTCTCTGGCGAGTGATAAGATGCTCTGTCAACTGGCAAGAGAGGCTTCACGTGGATCGATGATTTGCAAAGGAACCGTTACCTTGTGTATCATCCCATGCAATTCCATGGGTAATAGCTGTACAAGTTTCTATTTTATTCTCTCTCCTAAAGGAAAATAAAAAATGTGTGTATAACAAATGCAAACCTCCATTTCTTCCATTTAAAAGGAAAGGATATGCAGTTTTGGGTTTCCATGGTAGGAACCCTTCTTCTTAATTTGCAGCTCTGCTTCAAGTTCCTTAAGAAAAGTACCTTAAAGGGACAGGGCTAGACTTGGCGGTGGTAGGGGGCGATTTTACTGATCAAGTGCCCATCTGCATAACCCTTGGACTGCAGTGCAACTGGGCCCCCTGGCACTCCTTCACAGAGCAAATAGCAACAGTCCTTTTTCCTGGTTCAGCTGGGAAAACTGTTACAGCAAATCTACAGATCTCTCCTCTCTTTCCCACGTGTCTGGGGCAATTTATTCATTTCTTCAGAAAAATTAATGAGTACCTCTTTTTTTTACTAAGCATCAAGGTGTGTTTATTTGACTTCACATTTAATGATACTCATGGAATAATCACTACTATGCTCCTACTGAGAATAAATTAAGGATAGATCAAGTTTGTTATTTATTGAAACTTTCCCACTAAAATCGAATAACGGCACAACATTCCATCCTTCGTATTTGACTGTCTCAGTAGCATCACAAAAGGTGTGAATTTTTCAAAAATAATAAATGGCTTTGTTAACTTTCCAAGAAGCCCCTCTCAAGCTTTTGACAATTAATTAGGTGTTTCTGCTTTTGATTAGCATCCTTGCAGAACTGAAGTGTTTTTCGGCTATCCCACTCGGACACTGCTATTACGCATGGTCAGTGCACTTTTCTGGAGCTCAGGTGTGAGTAATTACGCTGATTCCCAGGCTTTACTTTTTTATCGCCACATCCTGGCGCTTTCCACTCTTCCTAATGCCTTGTGCCACGCACGTACCCGCACAGAGTCTGTAGGAGTGAAGACCCCCAAGAGAGCCTCAACTGGCTGGCTCCCAGGCAGCCCCACCGGGGATGCACTGAGAAGCCGCCCAGGGCGGCTGCGCTGCCTGTGCAGCCCTGCGGGAGGGTAAGCAGCCCAGGGCCCAGGATGGGCAGGGGCTAGCGCGGTCCCTGAGACCAAAGAAGAAAGCTCAGCCCGCTGGTGGTGCCTGTGCCTGCACTGCACCTGCCCGCTCATGGGGGCCACCCTAGGCAGGAACCAGAGGGCAGCCGGCTTCAAGGTGGCCGTTCTCTCGCCATTCTTTGCAGACCCCTGGCTGCGTCCGAATGAAAATCCACACTTCCAGCCAACACTGGAATCTAGGCATGGGCACCATTGCCGAGTACCTGGACAGCATCCACCTGCACCCCGAGGAGGAGAAAGACCAAGCTGCAGAACCAGGTGTTCAGGAGCTCACCAAACACCCAGAAGGCACCCCTGAGGTTTTTGAGGCCATTGGGTTCCAGAAGACACTGCTGCCAGTCCCTGCTCAGGAGGGCCCGTGCTGGTCCAGCCCCAGAGCCCAGAGAGGCCCATGGGGCAGCTGCCGGCTGCCGGGCCTGTGCGGGCCACACTGGCCCTGCAGCACTGGCTCTTCTCAACACCGCCCCTGCTCTCCAATTTGCACTTGCCCGCGGATTTCTTTAACTTCATGGCAGAAGCGGCTGAGCGCTAGCTGAGGCAGAGGAGAATCAGTGTGCTGCGTGCGCGCCTGCCCTAGGGCCCTGTGCTTCGAGGCACCGCCTACGCCTGGGAGCCGTGGGCTGAGCAGTGCGGATATCTCCACGAGGCACTGGAGGTGGACCCGCTGCCTGTTGAGCTGCCAGACTCAGGAGGGCAGAAGCTGTTGGCGGATGAGCACCCGGTCTTGAACAAGTGTGAGCTTTGGCCGCTCGCCTTCCTAACCTGCTGGTGGGATCTCCAAGCTGTGGGGGTTGAAACCTAAGCTCCTGGCGGCCTTCGGGGAACATCTCTCTTGTGAAATGAAATAAAATCAGGGTTGGCCCCAGCCCGGTGGGTCTGACTCCTGCTTTCCCCGTCCTATCCCCCTGCCTCTTCAGAGCCCCCCCCCCCCCCGGCCCTGCTCCATGGCCTGCTCTGGCACCGTGAATGGGCCCCTGTCCCAGGCACAGTACCATGGAGACTGATCAGATGCACCTGTGCCCACCTGGGGCAGCACGGAATCTAAGCTGGCTCCTCCAGCTTTCACCCAGTGCGGGGAGCCCTGGGGTGCATAGATGGTGGCAGCTCCCTGGGCAGAGTTAGTCTGCAGCACAGGCTCAGGGTCCACATGCTGTGGGCACTGTTGACAATGGCAGGAGGGGCATCAGCACAGAACCGTAATTCTTAAGTCCTGATCCTGAGCAAACAAGATGTTTGAGAAAACAACAATAGCAACAAAACTCACTACCACTGCTTTCCAGAGCTCTTGCTCATCATTCCTGCAGAATCTGCAGGAATGCTGGAAATACAGGTGCTCAACCCAGCGACTCTTTGGTACCAGGAGTTGCACTGAACAGATACTTGGTTGATTGTGGTTTAAAACCACAACACTCAGGAACTCATTGGGATGCAGAAGGTGATTCTGTCTCATCTCTGGCCTGATCAATCTCATGTTTAATTACATCCAATCTCAAATTCAAACCAGACTCTTGCTTCTGAGTGAAGCTACTTACCTCTTCTGAACTTCAGCTCGCTCTTTTTGCAAAGTGAAGAGTGACACCTGATAATTAAATGAGGGACTGCGATAGTCTGGTACATGGAAATCCTTCAGCACATCTTAGTTTCCTGCTGATCACACTTTTTGATTCTTCTTTTTTCTTCTGCCATGTGGAAGGACTTGTAAGTAAATTATTGCAGAAATGGTTTTGCTCCTGTTATGTGATTTTTTAAAAAAATTTCTCCCTTTAATTCACTTTCTGATATTAAGTAGGATGATGGCCAAGCTTACTGAGCCTTTGTTTTCCTATCTTCAAAATGAGAATAAAAATAGATATTGAATGTCATAAATATTCAAGAAAGTCACATTTGCCAAGTGTCCAGCTCATTAGTTGATAATAGTAAGGGCTCAATAAATGGTATTTATTTGTTTAAAATTTTAATTTATTTGAGAGGTAGAGAGAGGGAGAGAGAGACAGAGAGAGAAAGCTCTATCCACTGGTTCACTCCCCAAATGCCTGCAATGGGTGAGATTGGGCCTGGCAGGAGTGAGAAACTCCTCCAGGTCTTGTTTGTGGGTGGCAGGAACACAGTTACTTCAGTGTGTCTGATGCCTTCCATTGTGCACATCAGGAGGGCCCAAGGACCTAGGCCATCCTCCACTGCACTCCTGGGCCACAGCAGAGAGCTGGACTGGAAGAGGAGTGTCCGGGACAGAGTCTGGTACCTTGACCGGGACTAGAACCTAGTGTGCCAGCACTGCAGGTGGAGGATTAGCCTATTGAGCTGCGGCGCTGGCCACAGAATTTATTCTTAACTCTCTAAGCTTCTCTAGCCTTTTCATGGACTTGTATTGTTATTATTTATAAATCTTTGTTTCCTAATCTATCTTGTAAGTTTTTGAGGGGACAATTTTATAGCCTATCTAGTGTCTACATCAGCAATTCACATTTAATAGAAATGCCATAAACATTCAACAACTGGCTGTGTACTGTTCTTTGCATTTTTCAATTGGCTTTAAAATCCAGAATCATTTATATGCAAAGCAGTTGGTTTTTATCATCCATTTTTTCCCCAGCATGTGAAACTGACGCTCAGGAAATGTAAGTGACTTGCCTGAGTCTACAGAGGTTCACAGAGATGAGATTAAGAAACAATCTGAAAGAACTCCTTGACTGAGTTCTTTTACTCAACATCAAAATGAAAACTGTGGCACCTGTAATCAGAAGTTATGGGGTTCGCCTGGGAATAGAGTGGCCTGAATTGTGAGATCAGCAGATGGGATCAACTCCTCGGAGAAGGCTGCTTTGGTGCAGTGTTGTCAAAGAGTGGAGGGGGTAGATTCAGAGGAAGGAGTAGAGTAAGAGTGACAATGAGCACACTGCGGTATGAAGGTGGACAGCATTTTCATCATCCTCTTAGCCTCGCTCAGAGTGTGGCCCAGAGCAAGTGTGTTCACTGAAGAAGGGAAGGAAGACAGGAAAACAGGAAGCTGTGGAGCAGGAATATTGCAGCATGAAAAAGCACAGCAATTGCCAGGCCTGTGTTGGAAACACACTCGATTGGTAATCAATCATCTTGATTTCACGCACAGTAAGTCATTCTCTGTCCTAGAGGAAGGTTGTGCTCCACTCAGCACTGAGGAGTTAGAGCTCTCGAGGGCCAAATCTTTACTGATGTCCTCATGATCCCATGTGAGTAGCAGTGGTAAATGTTGCCTGCATGGAAGAGCCTCATGGAAGTGTACCTTGTGTGCTGCTAAGCCACTGCCTAGTCTGTTTCCTTGGAGATTCTAGTGGCTTTGGAATGGAATTACACACAAATGTGGTATAGAGGGCAAGAGACTTGGGTTCTTGTCCCAGATGCATGCTTGAGACTGTGTGTCCTTGGACAAGTCACCCTATTGCCTTATCTCTTAGCCTTGGTTTCCTAGGCTGTCAGGCAGGCATCATTTAATACCTTTGTAACCTCATGCATTGTGGGACACCAGTGACAGAATGGATTTGAAGTACTTTGAAAGAAAGAATGGGGGCCAGCGTTGTAGCACAGTGGATGTTGGCATCCCATGTGGGCATTGGTTTGAGTCTTGACTGTTCCACTTCTGATCCAGTTACCTGTTGGTGTGGCTGGGAAAGGCAGAAGAGGATGGCCCAAGTCCTTAGCCATGTGCGGCCTATGTGGGACATCTGGGTGGAATTCTGGGCTCCTGGCTTCGGCCAGAAAGCAGCATATGGAAGATTCTTTCTTCCTCCCTCTCTTCATCTCTATGTGTAACTCTGCCTATTAAATAAATAAAAATAATAATAAACTGAAAGTATGCAGTGATGCATGACAGGGGAAGCAAGAGCAAAATTTTCACCTTGGAAAAAATAACTGGAGAGTCTACTTCCCAAACCTGGCATCAGATTTTATCTTGCTCATGCCAGTTTACCAGTAAAATGCAACTCACTAAATTGCTTATTTGTACCAACTTTTCCATTAGTGATGAGTAGTATTAGTGCATCTTCTATCCTACTGAGCTGGCCTGAGGCATAAATTGCCGTCCATGGGAAGGACTTTGTGCATCATCTACACAGTAGACTTATGATATGACAGAAAGCACCCATGACTCTCAAAGGCCCCACTTGAAGCACCCTGGGGAGCACCCACTGACGTCACAGGGCCAGCCTTGCTCATGCAAACCTGGCCTGATCTATCTTGCTTCCCATTTCTGCTTTGTTCCTCATCAAACTAGCAAAGAGCAGAATAACTCATTCTTTCTCTTTCTATTTCAGTGAGAGTGAGGCCAATACACATTGAACTCAAAGAGTACATGTGGCATGACACACAGCAGAGTAAATAAATCCTGAGTGTGTTTGCTCTTTGCTTTCTCCCCTTGGGTCATGTCAGCTTCTCAATAAAATGTGATCAATGCAATTGCTTATTTGCACCAGCTTTTGCGTTAACCATCAGTGATATTAGGGTATGTTCTATCTGAGTGGCTTTTCTTACCTCAGGAACACCCTGGCCAGAGATCTAAAAACCTTCCATCTGTGAAATTCTTGCTGGGCTCTCGGAAGCAGCACGCTCAGATGGCCGACAGCGTCAGAATGGGAAACACCTCTCTGGGTGGGGGTGGGGAGACAGCCAAACAATGTCGGTTGGGTTTTATTGCTGCCACATCCAGGAATCAGGTGCCTGGAAAAAACTGCTGACAGGAGCAGACCCAGGAAGCTGTGATGCCATCTGGGGTCAGGAAAAGATTTTTGTTCCAATGCCAGTTGCGGGTATGTGCTCCGTTGGCATGGAGTCTAGAAGAGCCCAGCAGGCACTGGGGAAGGCGAGGAGAAGAGCTGCCCAGAATGTTTGCAGGAGAGCTGCGTTTTTGGGAAGATTCTGAGGCTTGAGGCTTTTGCATTGGACATTTTAGGAAATGTCTTATTTGGGGGTGGGCATCTGATGCAGTGAGTAAGATGCCTCTTGGAGTGTCTGCACCCCAAGTCAGAGTGCCTGAGTCTGACCCCAGCTCGCCTCTTTGGATTCCAGCCTCCTGCTAATGTATCCTGTAGTAGGCAGCAGGTGATGGCCCAAGTGGTTGGGTGCCTTGCCACCTATGTGGGAGAAGCTGATTGATTTCAGAGTTTCATCCCTGGCTGTTGTGGGTTTGTGGGGAGTGAACCAGGGGTGAATCAGTGGATGGGAGATAGCTCTCTCTAATCCTCTGTGTTTCAAATAAAATAAAATACATAAGATTGAAAAATAAATAAATAGAAGGAAAGCAAATATCAGATAGAGTAAAATGTTTTACTTTGGAAAATTTCAAATATACACCAGCATAGAGACATAGTAAAATAAGTCTTCATGTAGCAATCACTGAGCTTCAACAGTAAACAGCTCAGAGCCAATCTCCATCCACCATATCCATACCCATTCCTGTTTCCCAACTCTCAAGCTCACAGTTTTGTTGAAGCAAATCCTAGACACTGTCACGGCAACCATAAATGCTTCTGTATGTATCTCTGAAAATAAGAGCACTTTAAGAACTATAACTGGGGCCGGCTCTGTGGCGCAGTGGGTTAACACTCTGGCCTGAAGCACCGGCATCTCATATGGATGCCGGTTCTAGTCCTGGCTGCTCCTCTTCCCACCCAACTCTCTGCTACGGCCTGGAAAAGCAGTAGAAGATAGCCCAACTCCTTGAGCCCCTGCACCCACGTGGGAGACCTGGAAGAGGCTCCTGGCTCCTGGCTTCGGATCAGTGCAGCCTCGGCTTTTGTGGCCATCTGGAGAGTGAACCACTGGGTGGAAGACCACTCTCTCTCTCTGGCTCTCCTCTCTCTGTGTAACTCTGACTTTCGAATAAATAAATAAATCTTTTTTTTAAAAAAAAACCTATAACTATGATACCATTATCATATGTAAAATTTTAGTCACTCTGTTGTATAAAAGCATCTAGTCTTCAAATCTCCCTCTTTGTCCCCTTGTAGCACTTGCTACTTGATCTGAGATGGGGTTACAAGAGGACAAGGGGAAGCAGGGACCAGGAAGTCCGGCCAGTGCCAATCCACTTTTTTTTTTCCAAAAAGCTACCATTTTTATTGGTTTCATGGAGTGTCACATATTTTTAAAACTATAACTAACATAAAGTTACTATTATATGCTGGAAGTTCAATTAATTATTTCTTACGGATTGAGTCACATAACATTATGAAGTTGGTACTAATTTTATGCTATCATAAGAATATAAAGGGGGCTGGTGTTGTGGGCTAGCAGGTTAAACCTTCATTTGTGATGCTGGCATCCCATATGGACACTGGTTCGAGACACAGCTGCTCCACTTCTGATCCAGCTCCCTGCTGATGCACCTGAGAAAGCAGGGGAGAAGATAGACAAGTGCTTGTGTCCCTGCACCTACACACAAGACCTGAAAGAAACTCAGGGTTCCGGGCTTCGGCCTGGCCCAGCCCTGGCAGTTGTGGTCATTTGGGGAGTGAACCAGTGGCCAATCCACTTTCAAACGTGGGCTCACAGGTGGCAAGCAAAGATTTGTGAGTGGGCAAGTTGGAAGATCAAGCCAGGCCATGCAGCTAGTGAGGGATGAGCAGCAGAAGTGGGGAGAATGACTGAATGGATGGAACTTCAAGAATTTGGAGATGACTGAGAGAGACTCTTCTTTCTTTTAAATGAATTTTATTGTGAGTATTTAAGGTATACACCACAGTGTTATCGGATCCAGATAGATTGTAAGATGGTTACTATGGTGAAGCAAATGAATGCAACCATTGTCTCATATTGTTACCCCCACACTCTTTTTTTTTTTTTTGTGGCAAGAGCAGATGAAATCTACTTACATAGCAGAAATTCTTAATAAAGTACAATTTTATAAACTCTAGTCCTCAGGTTGTATATTAGCCCTCTAGACCTGCTAATCTTACATCTTTTTTTTTTTTAAACATGGCATGTTGTTCAATTTTCTTTTTCTTTTTTTTAAGATTTATTTTATTTTATTTTATTTTATTTGAAAGGCAGAGTTACAGAGAGAGGTAGAGTAGAAAGAGAGGTCTTCCATCTGCTGGCTTACTCCCCAGATGGCTGCAATGGCCGGAGTGGTGCCAATCTGAAGCCAGGAGCCATGAGCTTCTTTCATGTCTCCCACATGGGTGCAGGGGCCCAAGGACTTGGGCCATCTCCTACTGCTTTCCCAGGCCATAGCAGAGAGCTGGATTGGAAGAGGAGCAGCTGGGACTAGAACTGGCGCCTATATAGGATGCCAGCACTTCAGGCCAGGGCTTTAACCTGCTGTGCCATAGCGCCAGCCCCACATCTGTTGTTTTGTAGCCTTTGTTACATTTTCCGTTTGCTCCCCCCACCTCAATCTTCATCCACCACTGTTTTATTTTCCATCCTGAGATATTCTTAATCCAGAAGAAGATTTGCTCAGAACTCCTTTGGAAACATGAATCTGACTGTGGTAAGCTGACAGATGGGGTAAGAGAGAGCTGGGAGGCAGGGACACCTGCACAAGAGATGTTACAGATCCTAAAGAAGGTCTCAAGGTCTTTAGATGAACATGAATTTCAAGGTGCATTAAAAATGTTTCCTGCCGTATATCTTTGAAGCCTATTTGGAGCATAGAATTCTAATGTACTGGTAGTAAAGTGTTCATGTCTACAGAGAAGATGCATTCTACATGTCCAAAAACACCTTGACCAATCATGGCCCCTTTACAGAAGGAACTCATCAATCAAAGGCAAAATCCTTTCCACCAGCAACTGCAGACAGGAGCAGTGATGAATTAAGAAGGTATTGCCAAAAGAATATGCCAGCAAAAATATGCAAAGGAGACACTGTGTATTATACTAAATTAACCCAAAGACCTAAGGAGATCTGAGAATCTCAGAATAGGCATAGATTTTAAGATTCTTTTTTTTATTTATTTTTTTTTTTTTTGATTTTTAAATTTTATTTTATTATTATTTTTTAATAACGCTTTTATTTAAAGAATATAAATTTCCAAAATACAGCTTATAGATTACAATGGCTTTCCCCCCATTACTACCCCCCACCCGCAACCCTCCCCTTTCCCACTCCCTCTCCCCTTGCTTCACATCAAGATTCATTTTCAATTCTCTTTATATACAGAAGATCAATTTACTATATATTAAGTAAAGATTTCAAAAGTTTGCCCTCACATAGCAACACAAAGTGAAAAATACTGTTGGAGTACTAGTTATAGTATTAATTCACAATGTATAGCACATTAAGGACAGAGATCCTACATGGTATATTTTTTTAAAAAATTGATTAATTTACTAGGCAATTTCCAATTTAACACCAAGATTTTTTTTCATTTTTAATTATCTATATACAGAAGATAGATTCAGAATATACTAAGTAAAGATTTCATCAGTTTGCACCCACACAGAAACACAAAGTGTAAAATACTGTTTCAGTGCTAGTTATAGCATTACTTCACATTGGACAACACATTAAGGACAGATCCCACATGAGACATAAGTACACAGTGACTCCTGAAGTTGATTTAACAATTTGACACTCTTGTTTATGGCATCAGTAATCTCCCCAGGCTCTAGTCATGAGTTGCCAAGGCTATGGAAGCCTTTAGGGTTCGCTGACTTCAATCTTATTCTGACAGGGTCATAGTCAAAGTGGAGGTTCTCTCCTCCCTTCAGAGAAAGGTACCTCCTTCTTTGATGGCCCCATTCATTCCACTGGGATCTCACTCACAGAGATCTTTCATTTAGGTCTTCTTTTTTTTCCAGAGTGTCTTGGCTTTCCATGCCTAGAATATTCTCATGGGCTCTTGAGCCAGATCTGAATGCCTTAAGGGCTGATTCTGAGGCCAGAGTGCTATTTAGGACATCTGCCATTCTATGAGTCTGCTGTGTATCTCGCTTCCCATGTTGGATCATTCTCTCCCTTTTTGATTCTATCAGTTAGTATTAGCAGACACTAGTCTTGTTTGTGTGATCCCTTTGACTCTTAGACCTATCAGTGTGATCAATTGTGAACTGAAATTGATCACTTGGACTAGTGAGATGGCCTTGGTACATGCCACCTTGATGGGATTGTATTGGAATTCCCTGGCACGATTCTAACTCCATCATTTGGGGCAGTTCCGATTGAGCATGTCCCAAATTGTACATCTCCTCCCTCTCTTATTCCCACTCTTATATTTCACAGGGATCACTTTTCAGTTAAAATTTAAACACCTAAGAATAATTGTTTGTTAATTACAGAGTTCAACCAATAGTACTAGAATAAAAAAATTACTAAAATGGATAAAGTATTACATTGTAAAACAACAGTCAGCACAAGAGCTGATCAAGTTACTGTTTCTCATAGTGTCCATTTCACTTCAATAGGTTTCCCCTTTGGTGCTCAATTAGTTGTCACCGATCGGGAGAACATATGATATTTGTCCCTTTGGGACTGGCTTAATTCACTCAGAATGATGTTTTCCAGATTCCTCCATCTTATTGCAAATGACCGGATTTCATTGTTTTTGACTGCTGTATAGTATTCTATAGAGTACATGTCCCATAATTTCTTTATCCAAATGTATGCTTTGAATTCCCTGTGATCTTTTGCCGTGAGGTTCCCTTCGTTTACCTTCTTTCATGTTGATGGCCGTGTTTCTGTGTTTCTGTGTGTAACACATCTTTAAGTATCTTTTGCAGGGCTGGACGAGTGGCAACAAATTCTTTCAATTTTTGTTTGTTATGAAAGGTCTTTATTTCACCTTCATTCACAAATGAGAGCTTGGCAGGATATAATATTCTGGGCTGGCAGTTTTTCTCTCTAAGTACCTGGGCTATGTCTCGCCATTCCCTTCTAGCTTGTAGGGTTTCTGATGAGAAGTCTGCTGTGAGTCTAATTGGAGATCCTCTGAGTGTAATTTGACGTTTCTCTCTTGCGCATTTTAGGATCTTTTCTTTCTGTTTCACTGTGGTGAGTTTAATTACAATGTGTCGTGGTGAGGACCTCTTTTGGTCATGTTTACTAGGGGTTCTATGTGCTTCCTGTACTAGGATGTCTCTGTCCTTCTCCAAGACTGGGAAATTTTCTGCTATTATCTCACTAAAAAGGCATTCTAATCCTTTCTCCCTCTCCATGCCTTCAGGAACTCCTAGAACTCGAATGTTGGGTTTTTTAATAGTATCCTGTAGATTCCCAACAATATTTTTTAGATTTCTAATTTCCTCTTCTTGTCTTTGGTTTGACTGTATAGTTTCCTGTGCTCTGTCTTCTAAGTCTGATATTCTCTCTTCTGCCTCACCCATTCTGTTTGTAAGGCTCTCTAATGTGTTTTTCATTTGATCTATTGAATTCTTCACTTCATTATGATTTCTCGTCACTATCACAGTTTCATGTTCTACTAGTTGTTTCATTTCGGCTTGATTTCTCCTTAATATTTCATTTTCATGAGAGAGATTTTCTACCTTGTCCATTAAGGATTTCTGTAGTTCAAGAATTTGTTTTTGAGTACTTCTTAGTGTTCTTATCAATTTTTTGAGATCTGCTTCTTGCATCTCTTCTATCTCATCATCTTTGTAATCTTGAATTGGGGTGTCTTTTTCATTTGGGGATGCCATAGTGTCTTCCTTGTTCTTATTAGCTCGGTTTTTGTGTTTGTTGTTTGGCATATTGGTTTCTTCACTGTGGTGTTTTTTTTCTTGTTATACTATGACTCTAGATTAAGTGGACTGTCTGCTTTTGATGGAGCCTTAGAGGCTTGAGATGGGTGTGGCCTGAGAGCTCTGTTTGGTTCCTCAGGGTTGAGGGTGTGTCAAAGGAGACACTCCCAGGTTAGGCGTGGTAAATCTCTCTCTGTTACTTTTTTTTTTTTTTTTGGTTCAAAAGGGAAGTAATTCCACACAGCTGAATGGAATTGGGGGTGGTTAGCAGGCAAATGATATACCCACAGGAGCCAGAGATCGGAAGCTCTTTCCCAAGGACCACAGAGGGAATCTCTGCGGCCTTCAGTGTGGGTTCAAATTCTCCTGCAGTCTCACCACTGGGCTACCAAGGCTACCGAACTGTAGCGTCTCTGGAGAGTATTCACGTGGTGAATTCCGTGAGTTCTCTCCCCAACCGTCTCTTTTTTCACAGTCTCAGTTCATTAGCACCACACATTCATTAGGTTCTAATCTCCTGTTATTTCACCCCCACGCCCAGAGTCAGGTTTTTCTGCTAGGCTCAGGGCCGGTGCAGACCTAAGGTCGCCCTGCTTATGACGTATGTCCAAAATGGCGCCTGCTCTTTGTCTTGCTCACCTTTGAGAGGTGGGCGGAGAGAGAAACTCGTGTCTGTATCGGTCACTTTTTTCTTTCTCTCTCTCTTCTAGTTAGCCTGGTGAACTTTTCCCCACAGGGTTTCAAGCCTTGTTCACTCTAGTCTCCTCTTTCCGCTTCCCTGCTTGTGCTTCGGGCTATTGAGGATCGGCTCACCTGGCATTCCAGCGCTGGTGCGTTGAGTCTGCTGCTGGTGTCCCGAACTGCAGGCTCCCACGCTCTCCTCAAAGGTCCACTGTGAATCACTAGTTCTGGAAGAGTTTCCTCTGCTGTTTCTTCCCCTACTCTTCCTTGAACCCGCAGTATCTCCACTTTTATTAAACTGTCTCTCCCCAGACTATCGGTGTGCTGCCTTCCTATTCCGCCATCTTGCCCTAATCCACTTTTTTTTATTTTTTATTTTTATTTATTTATTTATTTTTGACAGGAAGAGTGGACAGTGAGAGAGAGACAGAGAGAAAGGTCTTCCTTTTCCGTTGGTTCACCCTCCAATGGCCGCCTCGGCCAGCACGCTGCGGCCGGCACACCACGCTGATCTGAAGGCAGGAGCCAGGTGCTTCTCCTGGTCTCCCATGGGATGCAGGGCCCAAGCACTTGGGCCATCCTCCACTGCACTCCCGGGCCATAGCAGAGAGCTGGCCTGGAAGAGGGGTAACCGGGATAGCATCTGGGGCCCCGACCGGGACTAGAACCTGGTGTGCTGGCGCCGCTAGGCGGAGGATTAGCCTATTGAGCCACGGCACCGGCCGATTTTAAGATTCTTAAAGTGTCATTTTGGAGAGCAGCTTTAGGGATGATGAAATTTAAGTTGGTGACGATGTCAGGAGTTCATTCTGTTCCATGGCTAATAAAACAATCTCATGGCCGGCTCCATGGTTCACTAGGCTAATCCTCTGCCTGCAGCGCCGGCACTCTGGGTTCTAGTCCCTGTTGGGGTGCCGGATTCTGTCCCAGTTCTCCTCTTCCAGTCCAGCTCTCTGCTGTGGCCTGGGAAGGCAGTGGAGGATGGCCCAAGTCCTTGGGCCCCTACACCCGCATGGGATACCAGGAGGAAGCACCTGGTTCCTGGCTTCGGATTGGTGCTGTGCGCCAGCCGTAGCAGCCATTTGGAGGGTGAACCAACGGAAGGAAGACCTTTCTCTCTGTCTCTCTCTCACTGTCTAACTCTGCCTGTCAAAAAAACAAAACAAAACAAAACAAAATCTCATGATCTCTTAGGAAGATTCCCTCTTGACCCAAATTAAGACCTGAGCATTAGAACCATTAGGCTGGGATGAAACATTAGGGGTATCTTGTTTATTCTCAGTCTTACTGCAGAACACTGAGAAGGAGAGAGGGAAAGAGGGAGGAGGGAGGGAGAGAGAGAGGGAGAAAGAGAGAGAGAGAGAACACAGAATCATGGAAAAGTTTAAATGTTGTATGTGAAGGAGATTCCACCAAATGTTTTGGTTTCCTTTCTTCATTGTTTTTGTTTTTGTTTTTGTTTTTCTTTCATTCCTTTTTTCCTTTGTCCCCTGTCATTGACACCTGCCAATCACACAGATTTTTTTTTAAATACTTTATGTCTTAGTAACTTCTTACTTGGTGCTATTTGATTTTTTAAAGATTTATTTATTTATTTATTTGAAAGGCAGAGTTACAGAGAGGCAGAGGCAGAGAGAGAGAGAGAAAGAGAGAGAAAGAGGTCTTCCATCTGCTGGTTCACTCTCCAGATGGGCGCAACAGCTGGAGCTGTGCCTATCTGAAGCCAGGATCCAGGATTTTCTTCTGGGTCTCCCACACAGGTGCAGGGCCCCAGGGACTTGGGCTAAATTCTACTGATTTCCCAGGCTATAGCAGAGAGCTGGGTGGGAAGTAGAGCAGCCAAGACTTGAACTAGTGTCCATAAGGGATGCCAGAACTGCAGGCAGTGGCTTTACTCGCTATTCCACAGTGCTGGCCCCAATCACATGGATATTAATAAGGACAAGTTCAAAATCAGAGACTTTCTAACCTAGCTCTTTTTACTTTATCCTAGTTCCTCTTTTAAGACATTTATTTTCTCTTGTCATCTCTAGAATCAATTTTTAGAGCAATAATCTTTCTGAAGGGACATCTAAGAAATCTGTTAATTCTGTTCTTTGAACATGGTGAGAAAAGACATGATAGTTAACTGCAATATTTATGGCATGCTAGATTATGTGAATCTGTGCTTTCATTATATACAATGAAAAATTTGGCTACAATTTAAACAAGTGTTCTGAAAGTCCATAATTTCTGACAAGATAGTAATAAGCACCAGGAAACAATCTAAGGGAAAGAGAAACAGAGAGATAAGCAGAGTTCCAAAGTTGCCTTGGGTGTTTTTGGTTCTAGGCAATTGGACTTCACTTTTGGCTTCCATGAGGGGGAAAGGGGATGGAAATCTAGGCTGGTGTCTCTCAAGGTGGAAAGTCTACCAGGAAGCCCTCCCTTCCTTGAGCCAGGACCTAAGATGATTCACCAGTGGAAGGAGACTGAGAAGCCAACCTAGCCCAAGTTCACATTCCAGGGAGAGTTGTGCTGATGCTGAAGGAGGCAGAGGAATAAAGGCAGGAGAAATGCTCATTCTTAGGAGGTTTTGGACATTGATCACCCTATCAGAAATCTGCCTGTATGACTTATATTATGGTCCAAGGAACCTACTTGAAATTGATCTAAAAGGATAGTGCTTCTGCGACCCAGGAAATAACACATAAAAATGCTTTCTGGATGAAGATAACTTTTATCCAAGGCTTCAAAGAACCCTCCATAAACAGAGTGGTAAGCAGTACATGGTAGAACACAATAGTAAAAAAGGAATCTCCACAAGATGATTGGAAAAGTTATATGTGAATTATTAGGCACAATATTATAGATATGGGAATTATCAGACACAAGTTATAAGGAACTATGGATCAACATATAAAACATATATATGGATCAACATATAAAAGCATGAAATTGTCTATAAGAAATGAAAATTTTAAAAACTGATGTATTGGATTGGAAAGGACTATTTCTAGAATTAAAAACCACAACAACTGGAAATGAAATGGAATGGATAGGGAATTTGTGAGTCATAGAATGGATGAAAAGAAGTTATCTAAAACATAACACAGTGGAACAAACATAAGGAAACGTTAAAAGAGAACTAAAGAAATGTGAATGTTGTAGTTCCAGAATGAGCAGGGAGAGAAGGAGGCAGAGACAACATCTGGAGAGAAAAGTCCAATTAAGGACAACAGCCCGATACTCAAAATTCCCAATGCCTTCTGCAGGATGAGTCACCTAATTAAACCACACCTTGATTCATCAGAGGAAATCTGCAAAGAACTAAGGACAACTACAGAATTTGAAATGCATCAAAAGAAAAAAAGACAAATCACCTTTAAATGAGCAATAATAAAACTAACATTAGATTTCCCAATAGGCAGAATGGAAGCCAAAAGAAAAATAACTGCTTACCTAGAATGTTACACAACACCAGAACACATTCAAGAACAGGAGGTGTGGGTAGGTGTTGTAGCACAAGGGTTTAAAACCACCACCTGGAATGCCTGCGCTCCATACTGAAGTGGCTGGGATCGAGCCCCACCTCTGCTTCTGATCCATATTTCTGCTAATGTGCATCAGTAGATGAGAGCTCAGGGACTTGGGCCTCTGCCATCCATGTGGGAGACCTGGATGGAGCTCCTTGATCCGGGCTTTGGCTTGTCCCAGTCCTGGATGTTGTGAACATTTGAGGATTGAACCAGCAGATGGAAGATCTCTGTCTCTCCATCTCTCTGTGTCACTCTGCCTTTCAAATAAATCATAAAAAAAGGACAAAGGTAATGATAGTTTCATAAAGGATAAAGGGTAATGATATTTTCAAACAAAAATATTAAGTTCAATTCCAGAAGATCTGTTCTAAATACTGTGTTTTAGAAAGAAGGAAAAATGACTTCTACTGGAAAGTAGAATATTCAAGAAGGAATGGAGGGCAAAAATAAACAAAATAAAAAGAATCTATATAGTGAACTGGTTTAACAAATACAAAATCTGTTCTCCGAAAAGTCTGACGAAATTGCTGATCTGATGGACAACCAAGAAGAGAAGGTGCAGATAAACAGCATTTGGAAGTAAAAGAAGGGGATTATAATTACGATTGCTACCTGGGGCCACCGCTGTGGCATAGAGGGTGAAAGCCACTGCTTGCAGTGCCAGCATTCCATATGGGTGCCGGTTTGAGTTCTGGCTGCTCCATTTCCCATCCAGATCTCTGCTATGGCCTGGGAAAGCAGTAGAAGATGGCCCGTCCTTGGGCCCCTGCACCCATGTGGGAGACCCAGAAGAAGCTCCTGACTCCTGGCTTCATATCGGCACAGCTCTGGCTGTTGCGGCCAATTGGGTAGTGAACCGGTGGATGGAAGACCTCTCTGTGTGTAACTCTGAGTTTCGAATAAATAAACCTTTAAAAGAATTACAGTTGCTATAGCGTTAAAAAGATAAAACCAAAAGCAACTCTAATTCAAGAAATTGGAAATCTAGACTTCTTAGGGAATCCATCGCATTCTACTTCTATTCAAAAAATAAACAGATAACCTTCATTAAGCACACTGCTTTCAGGTAATAGCCAAACTGATAGTTAACAATCTTCCAATTAAGACACCATCAGGGAGATGGGCATTTAGCCTGGAGGGCAAGCTGACAGTTAGCATGCGTGCCTTCTGTGTCAGACAAGCTGGTTTTGACTTCCGGCTGTGGCTTTTGACTCCAGCTTCCCGCTACTGCAAACCCTCTTCTACAAGATTCCAGAATATTTTGTATCATAATAAACTTAATTCAATTTTTTCACGAATGCTTTGAAGCCCCAACCCTTTAAAAAATTTATTTGAGAGACAGAATTATGGACAGAGAGAGGGAGAGACAGAGAGAGAAAGGTCTTCTACTTGCTGGTTCACTCCCCAAATGGCAGCAATAGCTGGAGCTGCACTGATCCGAAGGCAGCAGCCAGGAGCTCCTTTCAGGTCTCCCACATGGGTGCAGGGACCCAAGGACTTAGGCCATCTTCTACCGCTTTTCCAGGCCATAGCAGAGAGCTGGATCAGAAGTGGAGCAGCCAGGTCTCAAACTGGCGCCCACATGGGATGCTGGTAACGGAGGTGGAGGCTTAACATGCTACACCACAGTGCTGGCCCCAGAAGTTTATTTGTATGTATTTGAGAAGGAGAGAGAGAAAGAGGAAACCCTGTCTTTGGTTCACTCCCCAGTTTTCCACAATAACTAGGTATGGGCCAGGTCAAAGCTGGGAGCCAGGAATTCCATCTGGATCTCCCACAAGCATGGCAGGAACCCAACTACTTGAGCGCTTGCTGCTGCCTCCCAGGGTCTGCATTGTTGGAAAAGCTGGATTCAGGAGCCAGAGCCTGGATTTGAACCCAGACACTCGGGTATGGAACACGTGTGTCTTAACTGCAAGGCTAAGCCCCTGCTCCAAGGTGGTCAGTATTACCTTCCTGGTTATTCCTGAGGTCTGAGGCATTTCTGCCCTCTGAGATCTGAAAGCACCATGGGTCAAAGGCTGCAGGGAGGGATGGAAAGCCAGCTGGGTAGGGTAAGTGTTGGCATTGGTCGAGGAAGTGTTGATGAGGGGACCCTTAGGAACTGGGTCATGGTCCAAAGTGCAGTTGCTCTGGGTTGGGGAGGCAGCTGGCCATCCATTGCTCAGACAGTAAAGGCAGGGAAGAGCCTCAGCCCCTTGGAAGGAACAAACACATATGGCTCAATAAGTTAATTACTGAACAAGATGAGTTGCATAATCTATCAGGCTGCCAAGAGAAAAGCTTTATTCCTAAGAACAATAGGTAAGACTGTTCCCAACAGTGCTGAGAAGGCGCGAAGATTTGGGAGAATTACAGCAGTTATTTGGGAATCAATCAAATGTTTATGCCCCACACATAAGCTTCTCTGCAGTGGCTTTGGAGATAGAATTCATTCGTCCAAGAAAAAGTATTTAATTCTGCTGTGCTGCAGTCTATAAAATATTTACATCGCTATTCTACATATACACAATTGCTTGCATGCACACGCATTCTTCTCTGATGCGCTTTAAATAAGATTTGGACTCCTGACAGTGCCATCCAAGTCAACGCTCAGGGCAACGAGTCACAGAATCCCTGCAGCTCACAGAACCCCTGAGACATCAGTTCATCTAGTCCGTTGTCTCCAGGCAGGGAGAACCTAAACTAGCCCAATCAGAGAAGTCTGTCTCCAAGGATGCAAAATCCAGGAAGGCAGAATGAGCAATCTTTCTCAATTTCCACGTGTCCCCCTCAAAATCAGAAAACTGTGAAGAACCCACTTTCCTGCTCTTGTAATTTATGTGGTTGTTAAAATGCGATATTCAAAGAGAAAATCCCCATGTCACCCACAGTGGACTCTGAGTTCTACATGTGTGGAAATGAGGTGTGGGCCAGCACCATGGTTCAATAGGCTAATCCTTCAACTTGCGGCGCTGGCACACCGGGTTCTAGTCCCGGTTGGGGCCCTGGATTCTGTCCCAGTTGCCCCTCTTCCAGTCCAGCTCTCTGCTGTGGCCCAGGAGTGCAGTGGAGGATGGCCCAAGTGCTTGGGCCCTGCACCCCATGGGAAACGAGGAGAAGCACCTGGCTCCTGGCTTCAGATCAGCGCTGTGCGCGCTGGCCGCAGTGGCCACTGGGGGGTGAACCAACGGCAAAGGAAGACCTTTCTCTCTGTCTCTCTCTCTCACTGTCCACTCTGCCTGTAAAAAAAAAAAAAAAAAAGAAAAGAAAAGAAAAAGAAAATGAGGTGGAGCAACCCAAAGCTGTGTGCTGCAAAGGGGTAAAAACATTGAATGGGGGAGGAGTCAGGGTGTGTGGTCGCTGCCTGGCTCCACCAATGTCTGTGTGAATCTGGGTGAGCGAAGGACTTGTCAATCTTAACACTCAAATGCCTGCAGCATTTGAGGGCGATAAATGCTTGTTTCCCTTACATCCAGGGGTTTATCTGAAGATTAAACCGTTATACACAGGGGTTTTTGAAAAGTACAAAACGTGGTGCATCAGTCAAGTCTTAACAGCTCATTCCCATGTGTTGGGTGGTGACTGCCATCAAGAGCTTGCCTTATTTTACTCCATCACTGGAAACTGACTGCAAATTGGCTCTTACTTTTCCATCTGGTATCCTATGGGTAATGCCTCCCTGCTCAAGGATGGATTCCTGAATGTGAAGGGTTTCACAGTTCCTCCCTCAGTCTCCCATCTCCCTCCCACCTGGGTCTGTCATTTCATTGCTCATTAGCAGCTCCACTTGAGTGCACTTGCACAGAACACTGACCTGCTCCCTGCCCCTGGAAGATCTGGAGGTCTCTGTGTCTGCAACATTGCTCCCCTGTGCCTTCGCTCCCTTGTGAACTGTGTGCCCTTCTCTGCCCCTCTGCAGGTCCTCAGAAGATCCTGACTCCTACAAAGCTGCCCCTGCAGGGCCATTCTGGGGCAACACCTTCCCTTCCCTGTCCCCGTTGCCTACTGGGACAGGATAGAGTGCATCACTGCTCACCGCTCTGCCTTTGCTGGCCACCATTTTAGGCTCATATAGGTTGTGGCTCCTCAATAAAGACTAAAAATGTATTAAGAAAATGGGCAATGATTTTTATTTATCTTTTCCACAGTAAAAATGCAATTGCCTTCTAAATACTAAGACATTTAAAGAGTATAAAAGGAAGAAAAAATTAAGACATTCATTTTGTGAGAGAATGCCCAATACTGGTTTAGAAATTATTTTTTAAAAGATTTGCTTAATTATTTGAAAGGAAGTGT
Source organism: Sylvilagus floridanus (assembly GCA_949820135.1). Classification (NCBI taxonomy): domain Eukaryota; kingdom Metazoa; phylum Chordata; class Mammalia; order Lagomorpha; family Leporidae; genus Sylvilagus; species Sylvilagus floridanus. The sequence goes on from OX463230.1 coordinate 30,926,672, forward strand.
TACACGCACACACACACAGGATGGGGGGAGGAGGGAATGAAGGGGGAAGAGAGAGAGAGAGAGAGAGAGAGAGAGAGAGAGAGAGAGAGAGTGAGTTTCCATCTGCTGGTTCATGCTCCAAATGGCCACATTGGACAGAGCTGTGCCTGGCTGAAGCCAGGAGCCCAGAACTCCATTTGGATCACCCATGTGGGTGGCAGGAGCCAAAGTACTTGGGCCGTCTTCCACTGCTTTCTCAGCCACATTTCACAGCAGGCCGCTGGATTGGACGTGGAGCAGCTGGGACTTCAACAGGCATTCATATGGGATAACTGTTGCAGGCAGTGGCTTAACCCAGTGAACCACAATGCTGGCTCCCAGAAATTCTATGAACTGAATTCTATTTAATTTTTCTGTGATATCTCTTGCTAATCCTGTTGGATGATGAAGCATAGTATTTATTTGCCACTTAATACATTGTGTGAGTAAAACGTGTGTTGGCAAGTCAGAGAAGTAGCATTTTGCTTCTCAATGGCTGAGATTAAAAATAACTATGATATTAATATAGGCATACTGCAACCACCCCAGTGTAGGCCAGACCTTGCTCCAAACATGCAATGATTCTACTTATTTATATTTTGCTTTTATGTCAGGAAGGATTTCTGAATTTTACAAATTTATCTCTGAAAACACTTTTGGGTCTGCTGTAACAGAAAATATCAGGCAATAAAACCCTCAAAACTCAATGTCATTGAGTTGATGGGCTCCCAAGAGGTGTATTTTTAGCTACAAATTACAATCTTTGTTCTGGTGCTCCAGTCTATTTTGAATCTTATAGACATACATATCTTTTTACCAACTTTTAAAAACCAATACTGTCAATCTCATTTTCTATTTAACATATGAGGTGCTGAAATTTTTTGGAGGAAAAAATCGCACAAATATACAAACCCCATTTCTTCAAATCTCAGGTTTCTGATCTGAATTATGCCTTCGACATTTTCTTGTGATCCTCTTGTGTGTGCCCTTTGCTGCCCTTCATTCTCCCGAGCATCACTTCTGATGGAGAGAGAACCTTTCTCAGAATCACACATTTGGTTACTATAGTGAGAGGCAATCAACATTAGCAAGAATGAAGTAGGCGTATCTTCCAAGGGTCCTTTCCGAGGGTCCTATCATTGCCCGACTGGGACAATCACAAGAATCCTGTCCTCCAGGATCAGACATAGCAACAATGAAGAGTTTCTCCAGTCTGCTGTAGGGAAGGGCAGGATAGAGCTGGGACCATGGAAGGAGGGCAGAGGAGTGGACCACAAATAATAGGGATGACCAGGGAAGAAAAGGCTACTAGCTTCCACCTGGGGTTATCTGAGTGGGTGGAAAGGTCATCTAATGCACAGCAGTCAAGAAGTTCATTGTGCTAGACATCGGACTCTGATTGACATGAGATTGAGTGTGAGTAAGAGCAGGTCTTCATGGTAATGGACTACGTGCCTTCTACACGATGTGGGGCAAAGCTTTTATGTTATCCTAACTCCTCTCTCTGGTGCTCTTTCCAGGGACTATCTTCACCTTTCATGGAACTCTTTCATTTGCACATCTGCAGATAACATCCACCTCACAGAGAAACTAGAAGCCACCTATGAACTCTCCCTGTTTCTTGAATTCACTTTCCTATTGCAGATACAGTAATATGTTCCTACCAGTCCTTGCTTCTTTCCATTCCATCACAGGGACAAAAGGACCATGCTATTCTGCAGGCTTAATTATTTAGCTTGATTTCTCTACTCATTATTCCTGGTAACCCCCTTCTCTCTTAACACCTTCAGCCTTGTTCTTCCTCATTTTCTCCCACTTATCCTCTTCAGCAGGTGGGCATGCTCGAATGTCTCCTACTCAAAAAATAAAAATATCCCCTTGATATTATAGACCTCTTTAAATATTACCTCTGTCTCTCTCCTGCCTCTGGCCCTGAGTTTGTTCGAAGGATGCTAACTTGCCCTAACACCACTTGCTTTCCCTAGTCATTGCTTTACCTTTGTGATCTGGCGTCTGTTCCCACTGCTTCAGTGAAATCACTGTTTCCAAGCAAGACAACCAAATGACTACTTGGGAGCTGCGTCTCATATTTTTCATATCTTAACTGATCACCTTCTCTCTATGCATTTTTCCTTAATCCACTTCAGCCAGAGATCTGGGAGCCATTCTAACCCTCGCTCTATCACCTGCTGTTCTAGACACAGGCACTTGCATAAATAAATTCTTCTAGTATTATCCATTACAATATTTTACATGACTGTGTAAATTTTTTAGTGAGAGGTTCTTTAAGGAAATTTAATGAGCAAGCTCAACTCTAACTTAACAGTGGGGAAATCTACTGAATTTCCCAACAGGAAGTTCCATGGCAAGAAGGTTTCAGCAGCTCGATGATGTCATCAGATTCTAGGTTTTCTTTCCCTCTCCAATGACATCTTTGATACTGGCTTAATCATTTGGGTTGGTAACAGGATGGATACAGCAATGACTCATCCAGCTGTGACATCTAGGGAATGATCAGAAAATGCATTTTCTGTGGCTTTTTTCTGTCAACGAGAAAAGCTCTCCAGCAGATGTCCCCTTACTCTCTTTGGCTAGAATTAGCTCAGGGCTCAGAGCCTTGAGCAGTGGGATTTTCTCCAGGCACTCAGCTATGTAGAAGAGAGTTCTGTTAGGAAGCCTGAGAGGAAGCCAAGTGATGTCTGCTACTGTGACCAGCAAGGGGCTTCATGACCTAACTCCTGTCAACTCCAGTCTCGTCTTTTATCACTCACCTTCTGGTACTCAACCCTCCAGCTCTGATGACCTAAGTTCTGCTTTTTCTGAGCATGCTACTCACTCAACTGCATATGTAGTTCCTTAAAGGGCACTTCCACCTTTGTTCTCCATGCCCATTCTGTCCGTGCACTTTTAGGGTTCACCTTACCTGTCACCTTGTTAATTCCCTTGAGACCAAAGGCCACTTGCTTGGGTTCCTTGCACATCTCCATGGATCTGTGACATTAAAGCATCCATCACGTTGCACTGTAATTTCCTGTTTGCTGCTTGGTTTCCACAACTGGAAAATGACCTTGAAGGGAGGAATTTCTGTCTTGGTCTCTGATGTATTACACAATGATCAAGGCAGAGTAGTGCTCAGTAATTATGTTTTTAGTAAATTTCTAAATGTTACCCTTCTCCAAGCTCTGAGCATTTCCAAATAGTCCTAGTAAGGTAGACCATTCCTCCAGGTTTTCATATATTCATATTACTGTATTAATACTACATGTACTAATCAGCTTTTAGTTACTACAACCAAATCCTGGAGGCAATACACTTTATACTGAAAGAAGGTACATTTCAGCTCACAGCTTTAGAAGGTCACAGTCCAGCTGTGTCACATTGGTTCAGCCGCTGGTAATGGTATTCTTCCTGGAAGAGCCCCTGGACAGCACAGGGCAGCACTGGGAAGGAGGGAGTGTGCCTGTCCTGTCCATGTCTATTTGGTCTCTTATAAAATCAGTAGGATTCAATGGGGTGGGTGTTCCACCCTAATAACCCCATCTAGTCCAATCACCTCCCAAAGCTCTACCTCCAAGCACAAGAATTGGATCAATTTCCACATCCTAGGTCCCATTAACACAACACTTTGGGGAACAAATCTTGAAGACACGAATTGGGGGGGAGTGGGGATTCAACATCCAAATGGATATCCAAACCTTAGTAGGACATCTATTCTTCCTTCCAAGGTCAATTAAGAGCAATTCCTTTAGGAAAACTGCACAGGTTAAACTCTGAAAAATACTCAAGTTTCTAAACTTCTTTTGTCAGCTCAAGGCGTTGTCTTTTTGACAAGGTAATTTTTAAAATAAGTTTTATTTAGGTGAAAATTACATGCAATGAAATGTACCCATTTAAAATTCACCATTCTGGTGCTTCAGCTAAATTAGACAGCCGTGGAACCATCATCACCATCAAGACACAGAACCTTCACAATTCCCTCGGGCCCCTTGGCAGTCAACCTCTCTATCCCTGGCACCAGTAAGCCACTGGTCTATGTTGGCTTATTTTAGAATTTCATATGAATGGAATCACACAGTTTGCGTTCATTTGTGAAATGTTTATTCAAATCTTTGGGCCATTTTAAATTTCATTGTTAGGGCCAGCTCCATGGCACAGTAGGTTAATCCTCCTCCGGTGGTGCCGGCATCCCATTTGGGCACAGATTCTAATCCTGGCTGCCCTTCTTCTAATCCAGCTCTCTGCTATGGCTTGGGAAAGCAGTGCAAGATGGCCCAAGTGCTTGGGCCCCTGCACCCATGTGGGAGACTGGGAAGAAGCACCTGGCTCCTAGCTTTGGATTGGTGCAGCTCTGGCCATTGCGGCTATCTGGGGAGTGAACTAATGGAGGGAAGACCTTTCTCTCTGTCTCTCCCTCTCACTGTCTGTAACTCTACCTCTCAAATAAATAAATGAAATCTTAAAAAACAAATAAATTGTATTATTTTTCTTTTTACTGAATTGTGAGATTGTTTTATGTATATGATTATGAGCCCTTTCTAAATCTAACACTGTGAACATTTCCTCCCAGTGTATAGCTTGCCTCTTCATTTCCTTTTTAAAAAAATAATAATTTATGTATTTAATTTCATTTTTTTGAAAGAGAAAGAGAGAAAGACAAGGACAGAGGTACATTTTCCATCCACTTGTCCACTCCCTAAATGACCACAACAGCCAAAGATAGGCCAGGCTGAGGCTAGGAGTCCAGAACTCCAGAGGGGTGTCCCTGATGAATGGTGGGGACCCAAGTACTGGGGCCATCATCTGCAGCTTCCTAGCGTGCTCATTAGCAAGAATCTGCATCAGAAGTGGAGTACTTGCTCCAAATCAGGCACTGCAGTGTGGGATGCATTTTAACTGCTGCATCACTCACACTCCTCTCATTTTCTGAACAGTGTCTTTTGAAGAGTGGAAATTTCAAATTTTTAGCATGTTCAATGTCTCAACTTTTTCTTTTATGGTTTGTGTTCTACAAGATGCACATTTTGTTCTGTGTTATCTTCTAGAAGGCACATATCTTTAGATTTTAGATCTAGGTCTCTGGTACATGCTGAGTACTTTTTGTGCATGGTGTGAGATAAATGTTTATGGATATTCAGTTGCAGGTCTATTTGTTAAGAAGATTGTTTTTTCTCCATTGGATTATTTGGGCACCTTTGTGAAAAATCAACTGCCCATATATGTGTGTGTCTATTTCTGGACTCTAGTCTGATTTATACATCTGTATGCCTCTCCTTGTACTGATATCACATGGTAGCTTTACAGTAAGAATTAAAATGGGGATGAATAAGTCCTACAACTTAGCTCTTTTTAAAAGTTCTTTCAGTTTGAGTCCTTTGTGTTTTCATAAGTTTTTCAAAAAAGATTTATTTATATATTTATTTGAAAGGCAGAGTTACAGAGACAGAGAGAGGGAGGGGGGAGAGGGAGAGGGAGTAGGAGGGGGAAAGAGGAGAGAGAGAAAGAGAGAGAGAGAGAGAGAGAGAGAGAGAGAGAGAGAGAGAGAGAGATTCATCTTTCATCTTCTGGTTCACTTCCCAAATGGCTACAATAGTCAAGTCTGGACCAGGCTGAAGTTGGAAGCCTGGAACTCCATGTGGGTTTCTCATGTTGTTGGCAGGTGGCAGGAGCCCAAGCACTCAGGCCATCTTCCACTGCTAGCCTAGGTGCATTAGCAGGGAGCTGGATTGGAAGTAGAGCAGCTAAGACACCAACTGGCTCTCCCATATTAGGGTTGATGGTGTCACAGCTGGCTGCCTAACCCACTGTGCCACAATGCTGGCCCCATTATGTAAGTTTTAGAATTGGCTTGATTTGAAAATTGATTCCTATAAAATAAACACTGCTGGTGTTTTGACTGAGGTGATATTGAAGCTTTAGATCAGTTTGGGTAGAATTGATATCCCAATGGTCTTCCAATGCATAATCATAGTGTAACTTTCCATCTGTTTAGGTCTTCTCTAATTTTTTTAGCAGTATTCTGTGGTTTTTCATGTATAGATCTTATGTGTAACATGTTTTTTTTTTTTACCTTTATCTAACTATTTTGATTGTTATTGGTATTGTAAATGGTCTTCAGCCCTGTGGATCTCACTTGATCTATATAATAGCTTTCTTGTACATTTTTAGGGGTTTCCACATACACAATCATGCTATGAATAAGGACAGTTTTGAGGCGTCCTTTCCAATCCTTGTGCATCTTATTTTTGTTATTGCTTTATTGCACTGTCTAGAGCCTCTGGTGCAATGCTGAATGGAAGTGATAAGAGTGCACTTCCTTGCCTTGTTCCTGATCCTGGGAGGGAAGTGTTCAGCCTTCTCACATTAGGGGCAAAGGATTCCCTGTGATGTTTGCTGTAGGGCTTTTTGTAGCTTCATTAATCACATTGAAGAAGTTTCTTCTATTCCTAGTGTGCTGAAAGGTTCGTTTTGTTTCCATGATGAATGGGGTATTGAGTTTTGTCCAACAGCTTTTCTGAATCTACTGAGAATCCCCCATGATTCTCTATTCTAATAGAGTGAATTGTATGGACTGATTTTTGCATTATCAAACCAACTGAGCCTCACAGAGTTTGAGCTACCCATGTGCAGTTTCGTGTTCAACAACAAACTCAAGGGGCCCCTGTGCGGATTTCTCATGGCTTTTGTATGCTCGGCTCCTTCCCCTCCAGTGTTTTGCCTCATGTCTTCCAGTTAGCGCCACCTGACTGCCAATTCCCAGCCCAGGGAGGTCTCTTGACTCTGCCCGGGCTGCCCCTCACTGCAGATCTTCTGAGCAGTACTTCCAAGCAAAAAGCCAAGGTGACTATGGGGTCCACTTCCCTCATTCCCGTCTTGAGGAAGGTCATTTTTCTAATCTGCTTCTCTGCAGGTGCTGCCTCAGGTATCCACTCCTGTCTTAGATGGCAGTGGAAAGGCTCAGTACCAGTTATTCCGATGTGGTTGAATGCTGATGCTACCGGTCAAGATTCTGGATGACAGGGATGACATTTATTCTTTTCTTTGAATCTTGAGCTTCTAGCAACTGTTTTGTCTCAGTGTATGTTTATTAAATATCTGTCTATAACAGAATGGAGCCTGATTTTATTTTTGAAGCTAATACTTTATTGAAGATTAATTCCATGCCAGTATTTGATTTGTGTTATAGTCTCGAAGCAGCCTATTATACAAGTAATACATTTTATACATGCAAAGTTTCATCTCCTTATTCCTGAATGAATATGTAAAGTGAGGAGGGAACCTATCTAAGATCTGAGTGATTGAATTACAATTCATCTCTGAAGTAAGAGCTTAGGTTTTTAGCTCCTCTACAATAATCTCCCTTTAAGATTTTATTCATATCACTTAGGGATCCTGTTCTCAGAAATGGTATAATAGGGTTGGTGCTGTGGCATAGCTGGTTAAGCCACTGCCTGCAGCAATCTTATATGGGTACCAGTTGGATTCCTGGCTGTTCCGCTTCCAATCCAGATCCCTCCTAATGTGCCTGGGAAAGCAGTGGAAGATGGCCCAAGAACTTGGGCCCCTGTACCCACATGGGAGATCTGGAAGAAGTTCTTGGTTCCTGGATTCTCTCTGTTCAGCTCCAGCTGTTGTGGCTGTTTGGGGAGTAAACCAGTGGATTAAAGATTTCTCCTCTCTCTCTTTCTCTCTCTCTCTCTCTCTCTCTCTCTCTCTCTCTCTGCCTTTCAAATAAAATAAATACTTTTATAAAAAGGAAGAAAAGGATAATAATAGGTGCATAAAAACAAAAACGTGCATAGGAGTGAGCATTTAGCTAGCCGCTGAGACACTCTGTCCCACATCAGAGTGCCTACATTTGAGTCCCAGCTCCGGCTCCTGACTCCAGCTTTCTACTAATGCACACCCTGGTAGGTAACACTGATGGCTCAAGTAATTAGCTTCTTGCCATCCACACAGGGCATCTGGGTTGTGTTCCTGGCTTCTGGCTCTGGCCCCATTCACCCCCATCCATTGAAGACAGTTGGGAAGTGAACCAGTGGATGGGAACTCTTCCTGTCTGTGTCTTTCTCTCTGCCTCTCAAATAAATTTTAAAAGTACAAAATACTCACTACAAAGTATATGTATAATTTTACAAGGTCTACAGACCCCTAGAGTCCTTCCATGGATGAACCCAATCACACAAGCCAGCAAGAGGGACTCTGATTAACACAATCATCCATTCTACTCATTGTCATCTTAAATCCCTGGTAACTTCTGAACTTTCTTTCTTAACTCCTCGTGCTTCTATGTTACCTGTTGCAATGATACCTCCAGCCTTGTAAGCCTTGCACTCACCTTTTGTGATACAGCTATGAGCAGGCTCTGAGGTGAGTCCACATCCCTGCCTGCATGAATCCCATGCCATCTCTTGCCTTTCAACTACATAACACTTAAGACACCAATCCTAAGAAAAACGCTATATTTAGAACTAGTTACACATATTTCCATAAAAGATCATCAGGGCTAATTCCATTATGACTCACTTCCAAGCGTATCTCAAACAACCAGGGCCTGACCGCTCAAATGCGAGATCCTTACCACTGGTGAGTCCTTGGCACTACCAGGAAACTCTGCTCTACTCTCTCATCCACTCACTTTCCTATTCTACTTTCCAGGTTTCCACTGCAATGTTCACACCTTTCTTTCCCATTCCATCTTTCAGTTGATGACTTTGCTTCCATTTTTATTGAGAAAATTTCTTCTGATTGCATCAGTGAATGTCCACACAAATTCCCCACAACCACTTCTACTCAACTAGCATCTGAGCTCTCTTCCCCTCTCTTCTCTTCCTCTCCTTCTCCTCTCTCCCTCTTTTTAGAGATTAACTGTCCTTTTTCAAGGCCAATACATTTTTCTTTTGCCTTCTCAAGAACACTGCTCTAATTTTTCTTTCTCCTGCATCAACAATTTTCCCTTTCTACTGAATCATTCCCATTAGCATACAAAGATATTGTAATAGCTCTCATCTTTTCAAAGAAAGAAATTCCATCACCCTTCATCTTCCTGCAGCTACTACTCCATTCTTCAATTCCACTTGACCCCGAAATTCCAAGAGTTTTGTTAGCCAGCACCATCAGTTCTCCCCCAATCTCTTCTCAGCTCGGTTGTTGCAAATCTGATGGTCAGTCCTGAATTCCTCCTTCTGTGCAGCCAATGAGCACCATTCAGCAAAGCTGCTCTCTCCTTCCTTCCTGAAACACTGTTTCCAGAGGTATCATAGCCCTACACTCTCTTGGTTTGCTTGGATCACCAATATTTCCTCCCCTGTTCCTTTCGCTGGCCCTTTCTTTTACTAGCCTCTAAACATTAGACTGTCTTGAAACAATCTCTGTTTCCTCTTTCTACCATCATGTTTAAGAGCTCTAATCCAGTCCCCTGGCTTTAACCATCATCTATACCAGTGCTTCTCAACTGAGGGTGACTCTAATAATGTCTGGAGACATTTTTGGTTGTCATAATGGGAAAAGTGGGGGGCAGGTGCTACTGACCTCACCAGGGATGCTGGTGAATACCCTACAATGTCCAGGACAGCCCACTACAACAAAAAGCATCCAGCTCGATTGTCAACAGGGTTGAGGTGGAGAAACCTTGATCTACCCAGACTTCAGTTCTTAGCCCTAGGTATATATGTCCAACTTCCTACGCACATAGTTATTTGGATGCATAATAGGTATCTCAAACTTCACATGTTGAAGCTTCGATCGCCTCTGCCCCAGCTCGGGTTCTACCCGAGGCAGGACTCATGTGCTAATGCTTTCATGCAGGGTGGAAACCCAGGGAGGTGACAGTAAGAGGAAAGGGGAGGCTTAAAGCAAAGGCCAGGATACAAGGAGATACGCCATACAACTGGCCACTTCTCCATGAGCCACACACAGACACAGCCCCATCACCAGACCATGTAATTGCTTGACCATGAGAAGAACAGAGATAGTAGAGATTAATCTATGAGTGCTATTCTAGCTTCTGTCTCCCACTGCATATGTGCCTCTCAGTCTATTGAGCCAATAAGCACCTCCTTATAGCACTGTAGCTTGAGGAATCCAGTTTCCACTCATTGTGGTGCAGTCAATCTCAGGAGGCAGAACTCTGCTGCCCACACAGAGTTGGCTTTTCCAGCAATGTAAGTGGTAGGGCAATGCAGGGCAAGTGACCACAGGGCAAGAAGAGTAGAGAGAACTTGGGGAGAGGCCCACAGTGCCCAACGCAGTCATGACTGAGTCACCCAAGGTTCCAGACTTCATGTAGCTTGCATTCTGGCAGGAGAGAAGCTATACTCCTCCAGCAAATAAAGCCACCATCCATCTAGTGTCTAAGGTCACGAGCCTAGGACTTGTCCTTGAAACTTCTTTTTTTTTCATATCCCAAACCCTGCCATCTCTTCAACGGAATGCAATTCTATTCCACCACTCTTCACAAGCTTACCCTATCTCCCTAGTCAAAGCATCTTTTTTACCTGTGCTACTCAAAGACCTCCAAATCCATGCTTTGTTTCTAGCATCCAGAGGCATCTCTGCAATGTGCAAGTGATGTTACCTAACTATATTGGTGCAAGTCTTCTAGTATCTCCCCATCACACTCAGAATTAAACAAATCGTCTCCCTGTGGCTCAAGAGGCCCCCGCATGATCTGGCTCCTGCCTGCCTTTCTGACCCTCCTCTGGGGACGTCCCTCCTTGGTCACTACACGGGCCCTCTTTTGTCTCTGAGGATGCTGCTAAGCTTGTCCTTGCTGTAGGTCCTGGACATTTGCTCTCACAGCTAGCAGACTTCTGGTCTACCAGAAGAGGCTCTCTCCTCTTGAAGTGCTGGAATCAAATGTGACCTCTGCAGACAGGCCCTCCTGTTGGCAAATTTGCATTTGTTATACCCCAACCCCCCTTTTTTCTTCACCTAACATCATAGCACATGGCTTATTTGCTACTGTCTCCAATTCCCACTGGAATGTGAGCTACACTAGGGCTGCGATGTTGTATCTGGTGCTAGAATGGTTGAGTAACGTTGTTGAATGGATAAGTATCTTCAGACCCCTCCCAATCCAGTCCTGTTCCAAACACCTATTTTAGGGACTTGCTGACACCTATTACACCTCCTAAAGAAACTCTGAGTTCCAGAACTTAGAATCCCGTGGAGCCTGTGAATCTTTTAGCAAGGCAAATGCTGAATCTGAGCAGGTGCAAGCACATGAAGGCAGGAAGATGACACTCTTAGGAGTATCTAAAGGAAGTACAGAGATCATAGAAAAAGAGAGGCTCAGGAGCAGGGAAACTAGGGGAGCCCAGCATTGTTAGGACGTGGTCGGAAAACGCTGATTCAGTCTCGCAGGACTTTGACAGCGGCGGCGGCAGCAGTAAATCCAAGGGAGTCTCCAGTAGTGCAGCACAATTTCACAGTCGTGAACGGGAGGGAGCCAGAGCGAGCTGTTACAGCAAAGCAGCAGTGCCAAAACGGAGTTGCTGGGACTGCAGGACATGCGAGTGGAGAGGGGGAAAGGACAGAGCTTACCCTGGGAAGGAGGAGTGTTAGAGGACTGTCGGCTCACAGGAGAGAGGCCGGGGTTTGGATCCGGAGGAGGAGAGGGAACACTTTGATTTGTCGGAAAGGAACGCCAAGGACTGAGTCTGGAGGAGGGACTTAACCAGCTCCATACCCAGGCTTGCTGCTGCGCCTGGGCAGCCCCGCAGAGGCCCCCGCCTTTCACTAGCCACAATAGAGCCGGGAGGGTGCAATCATTGGCTTTGATTAAAGAGGTGGGTGGTGTAGGCGGGAGGCAACGCAAGCCGCGGTGGCACGAAGGGGCGGGCCCAAGGCCGCTGCGGAGCCAATCGGCGGCGACTCCGGGCTCTTGCAGCCTCCTCCGAGACTCCGCCGCAGCTCAAGTGCGGGAGCTGCCGGCCGCCTGCTCGCGAGCTGCAGGCGCCGGCGCGCAGAGTCCCCCCACCCCCCGGGGTGGGGGCCGCAGCCCACGCAGCACTCGCGGGGGCGCCGCGCACGCCCCCCTCCAATCCCCCGGCTCGAGCAGCCACGCGTCTCCGTGGGGGACCTTGTCCGTATAAGTGACAAGCCTTGCAAGTGGCCCGGCAGAGGCACGGGGCCGGGGAAGGATGCTGCGGGAGGAGGGGCAGAGAGTGGGAGGCGAGTAGGCGACTTGCTTCTCAGATGCGTCCCAATTAGCACCAAGTTGGCAGACAACCCCACAAACCCACGAAACCTTCCGTCCCCCACAAGTCACACTCCCCGCATTTCAGAGCAATCTGCTCGCGAGGAAACTTCAACTCCCGCGGTAAGTCAAAGGGAGGGACAGGCTCTCAGCACCGCCACACAGACCCCAGCCTAGCGACCCTCGGCCGCAGGGCTGCACCCAAAGCCTGCGTGTCTGCCGCTGGCTGCGCCCCGCAGGCCCTCCCCCCCCCCCCCCGCTCCCCACCGGAGTAGGGGCGGGTTGGCGCGCAGAGCGCTGTGTTCCAAGGGGATCCTTGCGGGACTGCACAAACGCAACCCTGTGCGCGGAGTTCTGCCAGGAACATCACAGCCTGCATTGCGTCGGACCTGACTCTTCCCAATGTGAAATTCGCGGGGAAGGTCGCGCGCGGTCAGGGCTCGGGCGTGGGCTGGGCTGTGGGCTACGAGGGAAGTTGGGTTGGTGGTCGGCGTTTCTGGCACGAGAGTAAAAAGCCGTGCTGGCGAGGGTGGGAACCGAACGCCAACCCCCGCCTGCCAAACCACCCCCTGCTATTTTCCATCTACCTCCTCAAGGCTGCCCTCCCCCGCCCTCCCAACCCACGCTCGGGTGGGCCAATCGCTGCTCCGCATCCCAGGCGCTTTCTCATGTTTCTGCTGATCTTGCAGCGCCCAGAAATGGACCGAACGGACCCGCTGCCGCTCGCGCCCTGCCCCACTCCGCGCTGCTGAAGGCTCCTGGCGCGCGGCGCAGCCTCGGGCCAGCTCCACGCTGGGAGTGCGCAGAGCCATGTAGACCCCAGCTGCAGCCCGCCCGCCTCCTCGGGACCGAGTCAAGGGCTCCCACGGGGTTGGGAGGCGGCGAGAGTGTTGGCGATCGTCTTTTGCCTCCCAGCTTCGGGAGAGGGTGGCATTTGGCATTTCCGCACCCGCATCCTCCGGAGCTCCCAGCACTGGCGAAAGAACGGCGTCTCCTGGTTGCCTGCTCCCAGGGAGCATGGGGGCAGGGAGCCGAGGTCTCCGCCGCAGCTGCTCGCTGAAGCGATAGTCCTACTGAGAGCCGCACAGGACGAGCGGACGGACCAGGACGGCTGGGGTGCCGGGTGCCTCTCTGCTGCTGCCGCGGCGGCGCGGAGACTCGCGCCCGGCTGCAGCTAAGACGACCTGCCGCACCCCGACCCGGGCTCTCGGCCGACTCCGCACCGCCCTGCGCCAAGCCAGCAGTCCAGGTAGGGGGCTCCGCAGCCCGGGGCTGCGGGACCCGGGTGTTGGGGTGACGGGGTGGGGAAGGCGGGTGTGTGTACGTTGGGGGGAGGGTTGCAGGGACACTGCTCGGGATCCGGAGCTCCCCCTCCTGGGGTCTCTTGGCGCTTTAGCGATCTCCAGTGTAACGGAGTTGTAAACAGCTCGGCCGTTGGGCACCGGGGAAAGTGGGACGGAAGAGCCCCAAACTTGGATTTCGGGGTGTCTGCGTGTGTGTCTGTCTGAGTGTGTGTGCTATCCTTGGTCCGAGTCCAGTGCGTTCCCTACAAGCTGCACGTCCGTGCTCTTCGGTGTCTGTCGGTCCGTCCCATCAGAACGCTTCTGATTCTCTGCCCCCCGTATCACTTTCTATTTCTCTGCAGCGTGCATCGATCGCCCTTGGTGGGAGCTTAGAAGGCGGCAGGCGAAGAGGGCTAGGAGGGGGGCGAGCCGAGGAGCAGCGGAGGGGGTGGCAGGCGTGGGGCTCCGCTGAGCTGGCAGCGCCCCGCGGTCCAGGGAGGGCTGGCGGCGGGGCGGGGAGGCCGGGGCGCGCCCCGAAGCCATGGCCCGATCCGCTGGAGCGGCTCTGCGTTAAGGCACCGCGGGGCAGGAAGGAATACAAAATAAAAGAAAAAGGAAAAAATAAACAACTTCTAGAACAAAACAAAACAAAACAAGCACATCCTCCAAACTCAGCCTTCGGCACAAAACCCCGGTCCGCGCCGACGAGGGGGATCCCCATTCCAGAAGCAGACAAGGTGCAGGGCCAGGCAACCGGGAGCCAAATTGCAGGTCCCATCACCTGCTGGCTCGGAAGCCCAGCCCCCTGAGCGCGGGGGAGACCCGCACGCGGGTGGTGGTGGTGGTGGCTGCGGCGGCGGCGGTGGCTGCGCCTGGGTCCCCCCAGCCCCTCCGCGCTCACGCTTCCCCAGCCCCGGGCTCCTCGCCACCCTCACCCCTACCCCAGGCCTCCCCACCCTTAAGCCCGGCCGGCTTCCATCATGACGGTGGTGTCAGGGGAGAACGTGGACGAGGCCTCGGCCGCCCCGGGCCACCCCCAGGAGGGCGGCTACCCGCGGCCGGCCGAGCACGACGAACACGAGTGCTGTGAGCGCGTGGTGATCAACATCTCCGGGCTGCGCTTCGAGACGCAGCTCAAGACCCTGGCGCAGTTCCCCAACACGCTGCTGGGCAACCCGAAGAAGCGCATGCGCTACTTCGACCCGCTGAGGAACGAGTACTTCTTCGACCGCAACCGGCCGAGCTTCGACGCCATCCTGTACTACTACCAGTCCGGGGGCCGCCTGCGCCGGCCGGTCAACGTGCCCCTGGATATGTTCTCGGAGGAGATCAAGTTCTACGAGCTGGGCGAGGAGGCCATGGAGAAGTTCCGGGAGGACGAGGGCTTCATCAAGGAGGAGGAGCGCCCCCTGCCCGAGAAGGAGTACCAGCGCCAGGTGTGGCTGCTCTTCGAGTACCCCGAGAGCTCGGGCCCTGCGCGCGTCATCGCCATCGTCTCGGTCATGGTCATCCTCATCTCCATCGTCATCTTCTGCCTGGAGACCCTGCCCGAGTTGAAAGACGACAAGGACCTGGCGGGCACCTTCCGCCGCGTCGACAACACCACCGTGGTCTACAGCGCCAACATCTTCACGGACCCCTTCTTCATCGTGGAGACGCTGTGTATCATATGGTTCTCCTTCGAGCTGGTGGTGCGCTTCTTCGCCTGCCCCAGCAAGACAGACTTCTTCAAGAACATCATGAACTTTATCGACATCGTGGCCATCATCCCCTACTTCATCACGTTGGGCACGGAGATAGCGGAGCAGGAGGGCAACCAGAAAGGCGAGCAGGCCACCTCGCTGGCCATCCTGCGGGTCATCCGCCTGGTCAGGGTGTTTAGGATCTTCAAACTCTCCCGCCACTCCAAGGGCCTGCAGATCCTGGGCCAGACCCTCAAGGCTAGCATGAGAGAGCTAGGGCTGCTCATCTTCTTCCTCTTCATCGGCGTCATCCTGTTTTCTAGCGCAGTGTACTTTGCCGAGGCGGAGGAAGCTGAGTCGCACTTCTCCAGTATCCCCGATGCTTTCTGGTGGGCGGTGGTGTCCATGACCACCGTGGGATACGGTGACATGTACCCTGTGACAATTGGAGGCAAGATCGTGGGCTCCTTGTGTGCCATCGCTGGTGTGCTGACAATTGCCCTGCCCGTACCTGTCATTGTGTCCAATTTCAACTATTTCTACCACCGAGAAACTGAGGGGGAGGAGCAAGCTCAGCTGCTCCACGTTAGCGCCCCGAATTTAGCCTCTGACAGTGACCTCAGCCGCCGCAGTTCCTCTACTGTGAGCAAGTCTGAGTACATGGAGATCGAGGAGGAAATGAGTAACAGCATAGCCCATTATAGACAGGCCAACCTCAGAACTGGGAACTGCACCACCGCTAACCAAAACTGCGTTAATAAGAGCAAGCTCCTGACCGATGTTTAGAGAAAGGCGCAGGTGCACGCAAAGCCGCCCCCCGCCCCCTTACCAGACGCAGAAAACAGAGCGCACACTTTGTAGATACTTTCCTAGATAATCTCTGAACGCTCTGTTTCACCGTCAATGCATTGTTGCATTGTGGATTCTGGAGGTGGCCTACCAGACACTTTTCGAGATTCCTGAAAAAAAGAGACTATTTTCATTTTATTGAAAAAAAAAATTGGGAAGAGAAAGGGTATTTTCTAAAACTGGCTTTAAAAAATGCAGTCCATGAACTAGTCTAGGTGAAATACGATTTAGATGCCACCCCCATTCTGAAACATTTTTAACCCTTTAGCTTGTTAACATTTTTTTAAAACTTAAACTAAAAACCAAACGATCACTTAGAAAACTAGCATTTGCATGGGACTCCGATGTAAAACCTTTGCAAAGTGCACAATAAGACTGTGCATTAGCTGTGTTGCAGTTAACATGATACCCCAGCCCCCGGGACAGTGAACAAATGCTTCTATTTGGATCAACTGAACTGCTTATGACTAGGTGAAAAACAAAAACAAAACAAAACACAAACCTCCAACATAACTTAGGACTGGTTCACAGAGCACCTTATAAATCAGATACTGGTCCTGACCTGTGAGGAATTTCCCTCTGCTCCATCCTTCTAATCTGGATCATTCTCTAAGAGAAAAATCACTGAATTAAGCTAACTGAATCATCTGCGGTGCTGCTAAGTTTTCTCAACTGCAGGTGAGCCCAATGCAGGTCTTTTCTCACCAGTCCTGCACCCTGATCCCTGGCCTTCAGAACTGGATGTTAAAAACCAAGCCTCCTTATTGCAAGAGAGCACAAATGGAGTTAAATGCAAGCATGTTTGAACCTGATAACATTTACTTTATAATCGCATGCCAAGAACATCAACCCAGACAATAGGGGATAAGCTTACGTTGAAATCAATTCTTCTAAAAATAGATTTTTTCATTTGCATTCACCAAAAGTGCACTCCTTCATTTATCAACTCCTTTACTAGTAAATACAGTACTGTATTTAAGTGCATATGTTAGTCAGATGGGAACAATTACATTCTGGAGCTCAAAGCATGTTCTCTTACTCAGCATTATGACCTATTTGACTAAGATGGACCTTGAATTAATTAATGCATGATTTCAGTAATAAAAAAATTTTTACATAATAAAAATTACAAGTCTGCGGGATGAGAGGCCCAAAGGAAATAATGGGGGGTGGGGGTGGGGTGGGGGACACTCAGTCAATTTTCCTGCCTTTGTTCAGGGAAATGTCAGGTTTCTGCAGAGAAAGGACCAATATGCTCATCCCTTAAAGGGAAATTCATGGAAAACTAGATAAGTCATCAAAGTATATAGAAAAACACCTAAGAACAAGTATTCTTTCTAGCTGAAGATAAAACACAAGCAAAACAAACAAACAAAAAAAGGTGCAATATTGCATGTTTTTTGGTGCATTCTTAGGATGTAAATGAAAACGTTTATCTCTTGTATGCATCCAAAGCAGGGCTGACTTCTTTTTTGCAGTCATGATTTGAAGTCTGTAGAGACTTCGACCCTCCCCTCGAGGCTCCCTGAAGAAACTCAACCAATTGATTTAATAGTTGCTTAGTGCCTTTATCCTGTACCCACAGTGAAATGCAGAAAGTGCCTCCGTGACACGACTGAGGAGTTACGTAAAGGAAGGGAGGGAGGGTTGGGGCACAGATCCTTTGCTTTTTCATTTGCCATCCATGCTTTCTCACTTCACCAGTGTGAGGAGACCATACCACCCTAGATGCTGGAGAGGGAAGAGGAGAGGGAGAATATGAGGGAGAGGGGGAGGGAGAGGGAGAGAAGTAGGGAGAGGGAGAGGGAGAGGGAGAGGTGCAGGAAGGTGCTGGCTCTGGGTGTGAACTGAGACCCAATCTTTGAAACTGGACTTGAACCATGAACTTGTCTATTCCTCTTCTGCACCAGAAGCTAAGATAAACTTTTTGGGCAGTTATTTCCTACGGAGGGCCACCCTGGACATGCAAAGCTTCCTCAGGTCCACCACAGGGTTCCTGGCACATTTCCTTCTGATCTCTCTGTTGGCAACAGCACTTTGCAAATCCCTGTCTGAACTTCTCAGGCAGCCTTGTGGATATGGGAACACTCAGCTCACCATCCCTCCTGGCCTACCCCCTTCAGAGATTTCCCAGGATGCTCCTGTGATCTTCCCACCTGGCGGTCATTTGACAGGCTGAGCCTCTGACTTCTGCCATCCTGGTCACTCAGCCCAGAGAGAGTGGTGGGGACCCTGTGCCCAGCCTACCATAGGCCTCTGATGTCCAGCAGCTGTCCATCCATGGAGAGGCACTCGCAGCCTTTGGAGGATGCCGTGGTGGGGACAGCAGTGAGGCAATCCATCAAGCAACTTGAGTTACACCCAGGCTGGCTGACTGACAGAGAACTTGGATCTTTGCCTTTCTTGTGGGACATCTGTGACTCTGTAGGATGAACACCACACACCTCATGGAAGATGAGGGGCCGGTAACTGCACAGCCTCTGGCTACAGGGCATTAAACCCTTCTGGGTGCTGTGTCCTTGTTGTTGGAACTTGATCTCCTCCTGGCTACTCCTCTACTACTTGCTTAACTGTTCCCAGTTAGGCAAAAATGTCTATGGCCCTCCCCCACCCCCACCAGGGATCTTGTGAGCTTTTCTATCCACTTTGTGGTCTAGGACACACAGAACTTAAACTGCTGCCCTCTGTCAACAGCAATAATCCACTTGGAACTGTGGGCTGGATGGGATAGAGAAATCAGGACCAAGACTGATGAGACCGGCTGATGGCTACACGGCATGTTTCTTGTTAGCTGTCCCCTGGACTGGTGGATTCTTCTGCATGTGTTACAGAAAAAAAGTGCTGCATGTGGTGAATCTGTAGGCCTGGGCCTGGGGATGAAGTGCTAAGGATTTGGGGTGATATGGGGAAAACGAAAACGGCTTATCCACCTGTAGCTTGCCGCAGTGAGTTCAGGCAGGATGGAGTACAGGGATTAGCTGTGTAGCATAGGCATGCAACCTTTGACAAAGCTCTTACCCCTTGCACTGTCATGTGCTGAAATGTCTTTGTAGACCTGAAGGTGCACTTAACAAAACTGCCTATTAAGGAGTGACTGTCTTTTGGCTTACTTATTTATATTGGCTTTAACAGGCTTTGTAAAAGCCTTTCCAGCCCCTTCCTAGGAATTGACCTCCCATGGCTCGTGTTTTCTCCAGGAGGAGAAGACTTCTGATTTGCTGATAGCCATAGCTCGGCTCTTCCAGGATATGGAGACCCTAGTTCAATAGGGTGACCACGGAAGGGCTGGGTCACACCAGGGCTGTTAGCCATCCTAGAATCTCTGAAGTGAATAACTCACCTCTAGTGATCTGACTCAGAGAGACCAAAGATGTTAATTTCCTTTGTCCTCAGATGTGTAGAAGACAGAGTGTAGCCAGGAGAGCTTTTGTTTCTGCATCCCCTCTGTATCTGTGCACAGCCCCTCCCTCAGGCTCCCTTTGAGTCTAGAGTTTTGATGATCAGTTAAAGCTGTTCATGGAGAGTGTGTTAGTGGGTTAGCCTGACAAAATAAGATAAACCAGTAGCAAGTTGTTCTCTTGGGTTATGGGCGATGGACAGTCATTTTTCTAAAATGGAGCCGTACGATAGGTTTAGATTCCATGACCTTGGAACTCAAGCTCAGAGTGACGTCACAACCTGGATTCCCTTGAGAACTGCAGAGTTACATGTAGATGGTACATGAGCAATACATTTCTTTAAGTAGAAGTTTGGATCAGTTAGTAAAGGGTCTTCTTCATGTTGTGCCTAGTTGCAATTTATTCAGATTAACTGATATCCTACAAAGTCAGTAAAAGTGATTTCCCTAACCCTCCTGTTAATATAAGGAAACCTCACAACACATGCTTTGTAACCATTTTAAATTTGAATCCCTTGTTTGGTAGGTTGGATTGAGCAGAAATGAGAAAGAGAGCAGTGGCAGAAGGCAGCTCCCCGTTTTCTTCCTGGAGTGCTTCACTCCTGGGAGTGCTGAGAGTTGGTGGGTGGTAGCCACCCAATGTGTGACATTGTTAGAAAGGTTAACTGCCAAGCAGCCATTTTATCTTCCAGCTTTTCCAAGCAAGAATGAAGCTTTCTGATGTTCACGTTCATTTTAAGGAGGAAAACAGATTATGACGTTACGACCAGACACAGCCTAAGTGGAATTGCCATCTCAGGAGGTGTCTTCTCATCAATCCTGCGGGGTATTGGTACTTGTATTTATACTATGGGATTTCAGGGTATATGTGAACACATGTAGCATGACTCAGGTACATCTTAAAAGAATGTACATTACTTAACATTTTTTGTAAAGGAGCAGACAGGAGCTGAATTATCAACCAAAACTTTCCATTGCCTAGGGTTACTGTGCAAACTTATTCAGGGTGTAGGCATAAGGGTTAGAAGCCTAGGGGTTCAAATGCCAGTCTCTTTGCTCAGTTGAAATGACCATGCACTTTCTTGGAAGTCTAGGGTGCATATTAATGGGGAGGCCCTGCTGACCTCAGGACTATTAGCTTTAAGGAGATTAACCCTAGTCCCAGTGATTTTTCATGTAGGAACTTATTGAGAGAGTACTTTGGTAAGGCAAGCCTTCCAAGAGTGTGGAAAAGTCTTGTTCTGAAGTTAGAGAGAAGAAGAAATGGTGTCAGGAAGGAAAGGAGAATGAGAAATCTCCCTTGCAGAATATTCCAGGTCAAAAGTTGTCTCTGCTCCCGAACCTGCAGAAGCACCTAGTTCCTCTTCAGGGCACTGTTTCGAGACCAGTTTAGGGAATGGCTGTTTGACCACTTGGGCTCTATGTGACATACCTCTAGTATTAAAGTATCGCTGAGGTTGACATAAAAATTGAGTAGTATTAATTTAAAGTGCACCATCAGGACAACAAGCCATTTACACTGCAAAGCTCTGTTTCATTTCTCGAGTTTGCCAGTTGCTTAGACCTTGAGTTACAGATGTGTCTCATTTTCACCTCCTGTGCATTTCCCCTGCCCTGTCTAATACAGCAGGTAGAGGACGTTGAATGTTATGAATTGAGAACCTAACCGATGCGCATAGTTTCCATCTATGCAATCTTACTTGCTTCTGTCACTTTATGATCTGTTCATATTTGGCATTAATTAAAGATAATTTTTAAGGATCTTATCATGGAATTTCTTGGTTACTTTATTTGTCTCTCATCTAATTGGTCTTTTTGGGGCCCTTTCCTCACACCATATGCTGTGGAGTTTCTCTACATGACATGATGAAGCCAAGATCAAATCACAAACAGCTTTTTTTTTCCCTTTGGAACTCGTTTTGAATTTTGATGATAAACTCACAGTTTGATATCAGGTAAGATCCCAAAAGGAACCCATTGGAATTTGGCCTGTGAAAGTTAGTGGGAGATAAAGCTTTGAAAACAAGAACAAGAAGTGAGACTTGAAGGAATGAAGCCATTGGTTTTATGCACTTAAATTGTTTCTGATTGGAAACTGTTTTTCATCCACAGTCTGAGAAGTTCCCCAGGAAGGAGTGAGTGCGTGTGTGTGTGTGTGTGTGTGGTGTTTGAGTACATGTGTGCAGTGGTGCTATGATCTGGCATGAGATGACGTCATATTTACAGCACAGTTTGGAAGTGACTTGATGTGGAAAACCAAATCAATTCCTGGTTGTTCTTTATGTGGAATTTTTACACATGCACAGTAAATGTTGCTTTCTTGTTTTGTTTTGATTTGAATTGTTGGGAATGATTCGGAACCACTCAGGTTGTTCTTCCTGGTCTTCCATTTCTTCCTTGCGAGTATCACATTTTATACCGCTCTTTGGGACCAGCTAAAACAGGGTTCTATGCTTCATGGCAGTCCTCTGGTTTGAGTCCTAAATGCACAAGTGACTGGTGCATCATCGTAGTGTTGTCATGCATTGTGATAGGCTCATGTTGAAAGATTCAGAGATGAATCTTTTACTATGGAATTTGCCACTGCAAGTCATCCTGAGGCTTTTCTTGTTGCTTGTACTTTTGTTGTTATCAGAAAACTGGCCAAATTAAGTTCTAATGGAGAAGGTGAGACAGAGAAATTTATCAGTGGCAGTGGGCACTTGAACCAAGGCGTACACAGCCCTGAATGTGTTTCTTAAAGCTCAGCTTTAGAAGGGTCTCAAAGCAGAGCAGTCAGACTCGATAACCACCAGTGATAGGGCTATAGCCGGAAGCCTTATTGTTTATAGAGCTTTAAAAAAGAAGTTAAGCCAGTTTTAAAGAAAACCAACCAGAATATTCAAGAATAGACTGTTGCTGAGACCTGATCCCAGTCGTTCCACCCTGGCAAGGAGAGCTGCCTGCTATGGTCAGTCCAGATTTCTGGAGCCGGACCAGGTTTGAACATGCGGGGAGAATTAGCCATGGTGTGGAGCAGAGGTGCCTGGTTGCAAAGTCTGATGCAGATGAGACACAGCCTGCCCAGGTGGAAAGCAGCCCTTTGAAGTAGCCTAGAAACAGAGAATTCGAAATTTCTCATATAATTAATTGAGTCGAAGATACCATAATTTGTAAGATGTGCTGCTGTTTGACATATTTGTAAGAAAGAGAGAACAGGGACAGTTATGACTCACCGTTGCATTGATTCATCATCTTCATTTAGAGACAGAAAATATGTTTTAAAAAAATCCTAGAACTGATGAACCATAGTGATAAAAAGTTTGAATTCTGAATATTTCAAATTTGGCAATTTCCTTCAACCCTGAACCTGCTAGATCCTTTAGGTCTTCTTTTAAACTCTATTTTTACTCCATGGTGTTTTGCCAAGCCCTGCTCCCGACTCAGGCTTTGGGATGCGTTAAAGCCACGTGCCCTAGAGATTCTTGACCCGGTGGGGACCTTAGACTTAATTATGATGGACAAAGTGAAGTGAAGTTGGGCTCCCTGTCCTTCCCTCCTTTGCTTCCTAATAGCACCCGCTCCCTTCTCAGACCTCCAGCACCCCTACCCATCACTGCATTTAAATACAAGGCAATCACACAGAAGCTCATGCACAGTCAGGTGCTACTCACAACACTTCCACTTTGTGTAGCTCTTTGCAGTTTTCAGATCACTTCTTCATTAATTACACTGCTTTGTTCTACTTGATGGGCAGGGTAAGGCTGATATCGGTACCCTTATTTTGTTGGTGAAGGGACCTGCCCATGGTTGCTTGTTGGGTGGAGGCAGCACCCCTGTGTTTATTGCTGATTCCATGACCCAGGTGTCTGGTGCGAGGCAGAGACTCTGCACATTTGCTGAGCTGACTGAGTGCTGCAAAATGCCATGTCACATGGCAAGGGATGACCGATAGATGCAGTGTAGGGCACTTGGCTTCTTTGAGTCTTTCAGTCATTCATTTCTAAGACAGGAATATAACGATTCAAAGTCTGTGTAGAAATGAGATACTGTAGTTCCGCTAGTTGGCCAATTCTAGTGTGTTGTATAGATGGAAGATACTAATAGGTATGGTATTAATTATGATGATGAAGGGACAAGCAAGAGAAGGAGGCCACTGGGTCATTTCTTCCAGTTGGAGGAGCTGTGTTGTCAAGGAGGTCTCTGGGGAGAGCAGATGTTTAATTCCAAGGGCTGACTGACTGCATGGTGCAGGACTCTGAAGACTTGGGGGCAGAGATGCCACATGACACCAGGCGTTCAGCACCCACATGCGATGCTGAGCCATTAATGCTAGTCTTGTTCCTTGCTTGTGGTGATACATGAATCCTATTTTGCATCTTCAGACCCTAAATATCAAGGGTAAACCCTGCCGCAATCTGTTGAGGAGCCAGAAGGTATCTTCCAGGATTCTATCACTTCTGATCGCCTTGTTTCCCCCATGTGCAAAATATTGTCTGATTTGATTTTCCTCTGCACCTGTGAATGCTGAGAACTAAAGCAAGATGTTGTTTGGGAAGCTTTCTCATATGCTTGTCTGAGCAATGTCTTATAAATAAATATATCAAATAAACTATTCATAACTGTCCTTGTGGGAATTAAGATGACTTTCACAAGCATAGGAGAGTCAATATAAGTCTTTTCTTGAATATCATGTGCTATACATATGGCTATAAAATTTTATAAATTATATTTCTTTTAAAAAAAGATTTATTTATTTATTTGAAAGGCAGAGTCATAGAGAGGCAGAGAGAGAGAGAGAGAGAGAGAGAGAGAGAGAGAGGTCTTCCATCCACTGGTGCACTCCCCAAATGGCTGCAATTGCAGGAGCTGTGCTGATCCAAAGCCAGAAGCAATGAGCTTCTTCCAGGTTCCCCACGTGGGTGCAGGGACCCAAGGACTTGGGCCATCTTCTACTGCTTTTCCAGGCCACAACAGAGAGATGGATCGCTAGTGGAGCAGCCAGAACTCAAATGGGTGCCCGTATGGGATGCCAGCAGTATAGACAGCAGCTTTACCCGCTAAACTACTGCACCAGACCCTGTAATGTATTTTTTCAGAATTGAAAGTAGAAGCCAGCATTGTGGAGCAGTGGGGTTAATCTGCTGCCTGCGATGCCAGCATCCCATATCTGAGTACCAGCTCAAGTCCTGGATGTGCTGCTTCCAATCTAGCTTCCTGCTAATGTGCCTGGGAAGACAGGCAATGATGACCAAGTGCTTGGACGTCTGCCACCCATGTGGGAGCACAGGATGGAGTTTCTGGCTGCTGGCTTCAACCTTGCCCAGTACTGGCCACTGCAGCCATTTGGGGAGTAAAACCAGCAGATGGAACATACAACTCTTTCTCTCATCTCTCTTTTTCTCTCAATCTGCCTTTCAATAAATAAAGCAAATATTTTTTTAAAAAGGAGTTAAAATCAGAGGATGATCAATGCAGAGCTTAAGATAAATTACATTTTGAGCTCAGGTCAAATCCAACTTTTATCAAAAATCCTTATTCTTTAATGAATTGAGTTAAGAGTATTTGGAAATCCACACTACTTTAATTATGTCTATAGTGATGAGTACTTTTTTTTCATTCTGTGCAATAACATTATTTCACTGCCTCCGAAAGGAAATAATTGTGCTTTATATGAATTTCAAAGGGAACCTTTCTGAGTCTAAGATTCACCGTACTGTACAGTATGTTCTCCCTTCATTAACAGGCAAAACATTTTTTAATCTTAGAGAAAGTTGTGTGTATGTCAGCTCTGGAAGATGAGACGCCCAGCGCAGTTTATGAAAGGATATTAGCTTATTGTTAAAGGGTATTTCTAGGGAAGATGGAATAGCTGCCTTTTCAGTTCCACAGGATGAAGTTCATACTTGTTGGCATTTAAAAAAATAATGTTCTCTCTTCATAGACAAAAATGAGTACTGTAAACATCCTTTAATCGCAGTGTTGGTAATTCAGAAAACAAAGTGGTGTCGCTTTAGTATCTATGTAGTGATTTGTGTGCTAAAAGAAGAGTGTGTGTCCATTGTGAGAATTTCCAGGAAGTGCATTACAGCAGAACCTGGTAAGGCAAAAATACCTTTTGGACATACAGAAAAGGCCAAAAGGAGGTTGCTTAGTATGTAAAATCAAATAGATGAGTTTTATTTTAATTCACAAGAGTTTGCAGCAAGGTGATGGTCATAAGGCTTACCTGCCTGAAGGTGCAAGTTTGGCCAAGACGACTTTCAAGTCTTCAGTTTTAAGATGGTTGATTAAGAAATGGGCTGACATTGACCAGGGAGTGCTGAGATCCTGGCTCATCTGTGAGAAATGAGCAATGCAGCAAGTCATTCATTCATTACCTATGCTTATTAAGGTGACTAAAGTAATGACTCATTAGTCAATGCTACTTGTTGTTAAGTGATGGACCATTAGGCTGTTTTTTTAAAATAAATCATATAAATCATCTTATGGGTCAATTTAGTATGCTCAATGGTCAGCCAAACTGTGATGGAAATGGTTATTGGACTCTGGACTGAATTATATAGGCAATTTGATGGCATTCGGTAAGACAGAACCTTAGTTATCATGGATTATGTAGACACAGTCCTGTGGAGAGGAACAGGAATACATTAGAAGATTTTCAGAAATGATCAGAATTCTTGTCTCCTTTCTTCCCTCCCTCTCTTTCCTCCTCCCTTCCTTCTTTATCTTCCTTTTACAGACTGTATCCATGTATTTCCTTATTATTTATGATCCTGTCTATATCCAGAAAGGACACAAGGTGACTTGCTACACAGAGTCTGGTGAAACTCATGGGGAGATTCATTGTAGGAGGCAGGGAGAGGAGCAGCCACAGAGAAGAAGGGGGAGGAGGAGAGCCTCGGGCACAGAAGCGCAGATGTCTGTCAGAGCCTTGCCATGGGGCCAGGTGGAGTGGTCCCAGCCCCAGCCTCCTCTGAGTCCTCCAGGTTCCTCACAGTCTAGAATTCCAGTTTTGAAGCCTGAAGAGTACCATTGCCTAGGTCCCAAACCAACATAGCAGTCCAAAGGGAACATGATTAAAGGCAATTTTTATTTTTAAAAGATTTATTTATCTGTTTTTTTTTGAAAGGCAGAATGATAGAGAGATGGAGAGACAGACAGACAGACAGACACACACACGCAGAGGAAGAGAAGAGAGAGAGAGAGAGAGAGAGAGAGAGAGAGAGAGAGAGTTTCATTCTGCTCATTCACTTCCCAAATGACCACAACAGCCAGGAGCCTGAAATTCCATTCGGATCTCCCACATGAATGCCAAGCTCCCAAGCACTTGGGTCATCACCCACTGCTTCCCAGGTGCATTAGCAGGGAGCTGGAGTGGAAGAAGAGTAGATGGAATCAAATAGGTGCTCATATGGGATGCCAACATTGCAGGAGCTGGCTTAACTCACAGCGCCACAATGACGGCCCCCTAAAGATGATTTTTTAAAAATTTTTTGACAGGCAGAGTGGACAGTGAGAGAGAGAGACAGACAGAAAGGTCTTCCTTTGCTGTTGGTTCACCCTCCAATGGCCACCGCAGCCGGCGCGCTGCAGCCGGCTCACCGCACTGATCCGATGGCAGGAGCCAGGTGTTTCTTCCTGGTCTCCCATGGGGTGCAGGGCCCAAGCACTTGGACCATCCTCCACTGCACTGCCTGGCCACAGCAGAGAACTGGCCTGAAAGAGGGGCAACTGGGATAGAATCCGGCGCCCCGACCGGGACTAGAACCCAGTGTGCTGGCGCCACAAGGCGGAGGATTAGCCTGTTGAGCTGCGGCGCCGGCCCAAAAAATAAAAGACTTTTGTAAAGGCTATCAAAGTGAGAATAAATGTGTTTTGTTTAATTGTATTTCTTTTGTATATATTTATAATATATTACATGTTAATTTAACATAATTAATATAACAGTATATAATAATGTTATATACTCCCAGACCAAAGCTGGGAGTTGGGAAATCAGTGGAGATCTCCCCCAGGGGTGGTGGGGATCCTGTCACTGCTGCACAGGGTGCATGTGAGCAGAATGGTGGAAGTGGCAGTGGAACTGGGCATGTGATCAAGGCACTGTGGCACAGGATGCCGGCATCCCAGAGGATGGCGTAACTGCTAGGTCAAGTGCCCACCCTGTACATTCCCTTTATTCCTGGTGATATATTAGATGAAATCTCCACCATTCACATGAAAATAAACGATTACTCTGTGAATGAATATTCTGAATTTCTCAGCCTGTTGAAGCGATACCTAACTTCTCAGCTGGAATTGAACCTTCATTGTACTGGTTCAATTCCTCAGCTCAGAAAAGTAGTAAATAGTTCAGATTGCCAGTGAAAACTGTTCTGTGTGTTCTCTTCACAGAGGAAGTTTCACTGGGATTCACTTTGAGGGGGTTGTGATATTCATGAAAATAGTTCATTAGCAACTGAGTCCCCTTCACAAGCTTTGTTTCCTGGACATTTCCAGAGAGATGAGATGTGTCTGTGCCCATTCTGCCTAGGACTGGAGGGGGCGTTTTCCACACCATCCCTACTCCTTCTGAGGTCAGAGGCTGGCAGTTAATGTTGCTAGAAAATGGTTGCTTTTATTGTTAGGTCGTGTAGGCTGTGATTTGTTAGAGCATCACTTTTTGGATTGCTGGTTGTAGGTATTCTAATCTTTCTTAAGTCTTAAAAATTGATTTACTGGTGTGTTAAAGCTGGAACAGGGGACTGAGCAGTTAACTTGAAGTTGGAGAAACAGGACTCTACTGCAAAAATGCTGATGGAGAAGTCTCCAGAATGGGGGATTATATCCCAAAGGTGTTTAATCCCTGGCTTATGCTACTAAATGCCCATATATCTCTTATTTCGGGACCCTGACACCTGTATCTACAGGAAAATGCTTATTCCTGAACCTAGTTCCATGCATACATTTGTATATTCACAAATACACATGTGTGCATGGACACACACACATACACACACCTGTACGCTCTGACCTCTCCTCATCCACCTGGCCATGAACCTGTGGGTGTCAATTGTGTGACATAGAGCAGGTGTATGTTAGCCCTAATGGGTTAGCCCCTCTCAGTTGATACTAAAGATTTGTTACCACTTCCTCTTTGTTACAAATATCAGAAAGATGTCATGATGCAATTTTCCATCTTGCAATTAGTGAAGCTGTCATTCAAACGAAAGCAACAGCAAAAACAACAAGCAGCAGTAGTTGAGGATGCTGGGGTATTTTCCCTTGGGCCCTGGTACACTACAATTAACGTGGTAAGGTTCACCTTGCCTCTTTCCTGCCCAGGTTCATGCTTCCTTTGCTCCGAAGTGACAGACAGTGAGCCTGGGGCTTCCTATGGATGAGGGTGCTTCAGAATGCTTGTGGAAGTGATGGGTTTATTTTGGTGCAGAAAATTCTTGAAATCCATGTGTATGAGAAGCCAATGAAAAAATGCATGTTATGAGAAAACTATGGATGGTTTTTAAAATTTTTCACACAAAATAAAATGATCTTTTTAATTTTTTTAGAAGGGCTTTATTTATTTTCAAAGTCAGAGAGAAAAGGAAAAGACAGAGAGAGAGAGAGACAGATAGACAGAGATCGTCTATGTGCTAGCTCACTCTCCAAATGCTCTCAAAACAGCCAGGACTGGGCAAGGCAAAAGCCAGGGGCCCAAAACTCAATCTGAGTCTCCCACATGGGTGGCAGGGACCCAAGTCCTTGAACCGCCTGTGCTGCATGAGCAGGATTCTGGAATCTGGAGTGCAGCCAGAGCCAACCCAGGACTTCCAGTGTAGAATGCAGGTGGTCCAAGCTGCTACCCCAAGCACTCACAAACTTCTGGAAGTGCCTTCACGTGTGGCACTCTGGCACAGCTGGCGACAGGGCCATCTCTGAACATTGCTCTACGTCTGGGTCATTTCCTTCTCCTTCATTAAGTGCAAAAAGTGAACGTTTTCTGTTCTTTTCTGCTGGCGGAATGGCATTCCTAAGTGGACACTGACTGGCTGCAGCTGTAAATTATTGCCTGAGAGCTGCGAATTCAGGCTGGTTTCATGTCTCCGTGCTACACCAAGATGCTGCCTGTTGCTTTACAAATGCAGTAGATAAAACTAATTTTCTAGTGCTGGGCTATTTTGATACTTTTTGAAAGAAAGTGCTTTACCCCTCACCAACCCGGGCAACACTTCTGAAATTTAGACAATGGAAGACTTGTCTTAAATGAATGAAAATCCTTGCATGGGAATATTCTGAAACATTGTTTAAATTCATGCCTCTAAGCTTGGGCTTGTTGAAACTCTAGATTTGCAGACGCAGGGAAGGTGTACTTTGATCTGCCTGGCAAATACCGCAGGATTTAATGGTGGCTTAGTTGAAGGGGAAGTGTCTTAAGTGCTTCTTTAACATCTTTCACATTTACAAAGAACTTTCACAGACATTATCTTTTTTTCTGAAGTTTATTTATTTATTTAAAGATTTATTTATTTATTTGAAAGTCAGAGTTACAGAGAAAAGGAGAGAGAGGTCTTCCACCAGCTGGTTCACTCCCCAAATGACTGCAATGGCTGGGGCTGTGTTGATTTGAAGCCAGGAGCCAAGAGCTTCTCCTGGGTCTCCCACGTAGGTACAGAGGCCCAAGCACTTGGACCATTCTCCACTATTTTCCCAGGTGCATTAGCAGAGAGCTGAATTGGGATGTGGAGCAGCCAGGACTCGAAATGGTACCCATATGGGATGCCGGCACTGCAGGTGGTGGCTTTACCCTCTGTGGTACAGTGCCAGCTCCCTGAAGTTTATTTTTATTTAAAAGACAGAGCAACACAGAGAGGGAAAGAAAGAGAGATCTTCCCTCTGCTGGGTTTACTCCCCTATAGCCAGGGCAGGTTCAGGACAAAGCTGGGAGCCAGGGACTCTGTCTGGGTATCCCATGTGGGTGGCAGGGACACCCATACTTGAGCCATCACCTGCTGCCTCCCAGGCACATTTGCAGGGAGTTGGATTGGAAGCAGAGATGGGACTTGATCCGAGCAATTCTGATATGGCATGTCAGCATCCCAAGCAGTGGCTTAATCCACTGCACCACAAGCCTGTCCTCACAAACATTACCTTATCTTATTTAACTCTCACACTAGCCTCTTTTACTGGCAGGTAAGGTGTACACGTGTCCGCCCCCCCTACCCCCCATGCATGCTGAGTTTCTTGGGAATCAGACTGAAGATGGGAGTTATGGCAGGTGGGTTCTTAGGGCGTGTTCTTGGTGCGGCACCTAGGGAGAGAAAGGGTGCCTGTGTTGCAAGAGGCCCTGCCCTATCAGGTCCCGAGTCAGGACATGGAGGCCAAACCTGTCGATTTTCTCCATGACACCTCTTTGCACTCAACTGCTCCAGGAAGGAACATGACCTTGGATAGGAAGGTAAATATCTTACTGTAGGCAGTTCCACAGACAGCTGATAGCTGAGGGCACGTCCAGAAGCTGGGGTGGTGGTGGTGGTGGTGGGGACTACGTTCTCCAGGGCTGAAGGACTCCTGTGGCGTGCATCAGAGCACCCACCATGGAGGGGTAACAAGCTTGCATGTGACCAGAGGGAGCCTTGGACAGGAGGAAAGATGAACGGGAAAGCAGGAGGACGGTTTGGAAGCGGGATCATCAGTTTTGAATAAGCGCGAGTTGACTGTCGTTTATAGATTGACTTGTTAAATGGACAAAGTGCTCGGAGGCTCCTTCCTAATGCATACTAGAAGGCAACCTCCAGACCAGCCCGAGTCTCCTGTATGGATCGAGTTCAATTATTCATCAGAAGTGGTGGGCGATGCTGGCTAATGCTGCCTAATGGCACGGGCTGGGTCATTTTGTTGCTTGGGGAGGCATGTTCAGAGTACAGGCCCAGGCAGATCGACATGGACTGCTCCTCCCTGTGTCTGGACCCCTTTGTGGGGTAGCACTCTGGGGTCCCAGTGCAAGGCTCCAGACCACTTGTGTGACTTAATGCATCTGCAGAGCATTAGCGCTTCCTCTTAACGTGTCACAGGAATGATAAAGAAGTGCCTGGAGAAGAGCTGGTGGGAAGGTGCTTTCATTTAAAAGCAAACTCTCAGCGCTTGCGGCTCTAGCACTGAGCCCCTAAGTGGTTTTGTGGCCAGTTTAGAGGTACTCAGCACGGAATCCATACATTTGCATACTTCGTGAAGAGAATTTGCTTGGCATTTGGTCCAGAAATGACAGAATTATTTAAATTTTTTTCAACTGAAAAGAGACCTCAGGGAAACTAATTTTTTGGGGCAGCTTTGTACTTGGACCTGAACCCCCCAACCAAACACACACACACACACACACACACACACAGCTACGTGATTAACAGTGACTCCTGTTACTCTGTCAGCAAGCAACCTGTTAGCAGGAAATTTGCATTTTGCAAAAAAGTCCAGCTTGTTGCACCAGAAACAAATCTGGTCGTGAGTAGATTTGAAACCATTCAGAGAAAAAGTATGATTATATGATTCTCAAAATTCTGCCATTGTGCAGGATTGAATCACAGTTGTGTTGGAAATCTACATTTTGTAGTTCAAACCCTGACTATAGGAATTCTCATAATTAAAGTTTAGAAAAAAAATGCCAGCTTGCCCTAGCTTATGGAATCATCTCTTAACGTCTACAGGTCCTTAAAGTTTAAAAAATCATCTTTTTAAAAAAGATGACTTGTTTGAAAGGCAGAGTGAGAGAAAGAGAGAGAATCTTCCATCTGTTAGCTTACTCCCCTAATGGTCACACCAGCTAGGGTAGGCCAGGCTGAAGCTAGGAGCCTGGAACTCTATCTGGGTCCCGCACGTGGGTACAGGAGTCCAAGGACTAGGGCCATCTGCTGCTGCTGTCTCAGGTGCATGAGCAGGGGTGGGAAGTACAGCAGCTGGGGCACCCTTATGGGATGCCCATTAGGGACACCTATTAGGGACACCCATTAGGAGTGTCAGGTTGCAGCTCAGCCTGCCATGCCACAACGCTGGCCCCAGAAAGTCATCTTTTATAGAATTAAGTTGCTTTCGCTGTATTTGAAGCAAGCCAGTTTCAGAGGCATCCAAGACACCATGATATTTAACCATAGCCCGAATCACTGAGCTATGTGATTGCTGGAAACCAGTGGGGATCTGCCAGCAAGCAAGGAGAAGACAGGGACAGCTGGCCCCTCAGTAGGAGGGACTCTGGCACCTCCATGCAGGAAGTGCTGTTCGTGGATGCACGCGTTTCTCTTTGTAGCGCCCTGGCCTTTACTTTCTTCTTTTCGGTTAAGTTTTTCTGCTTACCAGTACAAAAAAGTAACCAATGATGACCTCATTTCAGACTCAGAGTCTCCTAGAAGAGTGATCCCCTGGGAAAAGCTGAGTTGGAACAGAAGCGTGCCTTTCTTTCCAGCACTCTGGAGAACTCGCAGCTCCTAGCTCATGCTTCCTAGGAAAATGAGCCACACTCTGCAGGTGAGGCTTCTGCTCCCGTCAGGCCAGACAGCAAGGCCTGCAAGAGAGGTCGTTCATGAAAAGGCATCTTGTGGTGCAGGAGGTGAGGCAGGCGGTCATTTCTAGGAAGTAAGCTGGAGACGTACGGAGTCGAGGGGATCCACTAGATTTTCCAGAGAGGATTATTTGGTAGACTCTCGGACATGTGCAGCGATGTGAGGTGCTGAGTCTCCGGTCCTCTTGCTGAATCCTCTAGTGTCCACAGACACGCATGTATGTGTGCCTGTGTGAGCATGCATGCAGGGTGGAGGGGCATTAGGAGCATTGTCTGTGGTCATTTTTACTTCATGCAAAGTGGACAAATTACTTCCAGGAGCAAAGCTCAGCCAGGACTTCATCATCATTATCCAGCCTTGCACGACACAGCTTTGGCTGTAGACAGAATTTCGCTTCATCCACAGTTCAGGATGGAGCATTAGAAGGCTAGTATAATTTTTTTCCTCTCAGAATGCAACGAAGTCTGAAATCTTGAATATGAGCTACCAAGTGATATTGTATGCATTATAGATTATCTAGGTATATGACATTTGGGATAAGAAGTAGTATGTAATAGTACAAATTACCTCCACCTGTGGCGGTGGCACACCGAGTTCTAGTCCCGGTCGGGGCGCCAGATTCTGTCCCAGTGGCTCCTTTTCCTGTCCTGCTCTCTGCTGTGGCCCGGGAGTACAGTGGAGGATGGCCCAAGTCCTTGGGCCCTGCGCCCGAATGGGAGACCAGGAGGAGGCACCTGGCTCCTGGCTTCGGATCAGCGTGGTGTGCCGGCCACAGCGGCCACTGCAGGGGTGGGGTTGTGAACCAACAGAAAAGGAAGACCTTTCTCTCTGTCTCTCTCTCTCTTACTGTCCAGTCTGCCTGTAAAAACAAAAACAAAAACAAAAACAAAAACACCTAATACTTAGTATTATATTGATTGGAACAGTTTTTTTTTTTTTAAAGATTTTATATATTTGATAGGTAGAGTTACAGACAGTGAAAGAGAGAGAGGTCTTCCATCCACTGGTTCACTCCCCAGTTGGCGGCAACGGCCGGAGCTGCTCTGATCCGAAGCCAGGAGCCAGGTGCCTCCCCCAACCCCACCCCACCCCTGGTCTCCCATGTGGGTGCAGGGCCCAAGGACTTGGGCCATCCTCTTCTGCTTTCCCAGGCCATAGCAGAGAGCTGGATTGGAAGTAGAGCAGGTGGGACTAAAACCGGCACCCATACAGGACACTGGCACGGCAGGCGTAGGATTAACCTACTTCGCCATGGAGCCAGCCCTGATCAGAGCAGTTATAATGTATGCTCCAGTCCAGAGATGTAACAGACCAAAAAAAATTCTAGAAGCATCCAAGACCTGGACTATTTCTAGTTACTATGGTACTACTGGTTCCTCTGGACACTTCCTGGATGCTGGCCAGTGAGGAGAGGAGATGAACATGGCCTTACTGTGGGAGCTTACTCTCTGGGTCTCTAGAGCCTCCAGTCAGTGGCAGCCCTGGGTCACCCAGAGCGTCTTGGGCAACGTTTCAATGAAAACATTCCTAACCCAGAAGCCTCATAGAGATGCAGGTGCTGTCAGAAGATTTTTGGGGTGGGGTTAGAGTTATAATGTATTTTTCCTTTTTTAAAAATTATTTCAAGTGGTTGGCATTGTGGCGTAGCAAGTTAAGCTACCACCTGCAATGCCGGCATCCCATATGGGGACCAGTTCAGGTCCCTGTGGCTCCCCTTATAATTCAGCCCCCGCTAATGTGTTTAGCAAAGCAGTGGAAGGTGACTCAAGTGCTCGGGCCCCTGCCATCCACGTGGGAGACCCAGATGAAGCTCCTGGTCCCTGGCTTTGGCCTGGCCGAGCCCTAACTATTGCAGTCATTTAGGGAGTGGAGAAGCAGATGGAAGCTATCTCTCTCTCTGTCTCCTCTCTCTGTAACTCTGCCTTTCAAATAAATAAAGAAACTTTTAAAAAACTGTTTTGAGAATCAGGGAAAGAGAGAGAGAGAGAGAAACTCACACCCATTGGTTCACTGCTCAAATGCCTGTAATGGCTGGGGCTGGGGCTGGGCTGACCCAGAAAGCTGGAGACAAATTCCATCTCCAATGTGGGTGGCAGGGACCCAATCGCTTGGACCATCACCACTGCTTCTTGGAGTCTGCGTTAGCAGGAAGTTGGGGTCAGGAGTTGGACCTAGGACTAAAACCCAGGCATCCCAGCATGGGACACAGCTATATGAACCAGCATGGTAACCAGCAAGCCTGACACCTGCCCGTGGGCATTCATGTGTATGAAGGGTTACGATCGCGAGCTCTTTGGGTGAATGGCAGCTGAGATTGTTACGTGCCTCTTGCCTGTAAGCCGTGCCAGTCAGCTCTGACACTCAGTGCCTGGGACACTCACCATGGGATTTCAGTCTCAGAATTGACTTGGGCTTCAAAGCCATCTGTTTCTATCTCCTGTTCTGTATTTGAGTTGTCTTAACAGCATCTTCCACAGGTCCTCCTCTCTTCTGGGCTGTGTTATTAGATGAGCCCGGCAATTCATTATTTGTAAGTTATTTGTGTTTGGTATTATACTAATGTATTGTAAATTTAATTTTGCTGACAAGGAAGGGAAGTGCAATGGACTGCTCAAGTGAGACTGCTAGGAGGAAGAAGACACGAAGTCAGGAATTCTGATTCGCCCACTGGCATGAAGCTCATAGGGTCTCAGGCTGCAAAGACATGAGGATGAGGGGTCTAATGCAAGCGTAGAAAGGTGATGAAAATAGTGATTCTGGTATTTTATTGTTTTTACAAATTTTAATGAATTTCTTTGAGAGGCAGACAGAGAGCTCCCATCTGCTGGTTCACTCTCCAAATATCCTCAATGGCCAGGGCTGGACCTGGGAGCCAGAAATTCAGTCCAGGTCTCCCATGGGAGTGGCACAAACCCAGCTACTAGAACCACAGACTGCATTATCAGGAAGCTGATGCAGCTGCTGGGGCTGGGAGTCAAACCCAGGGACTCCACCAGACTGGAGGCCTGTCTCTGCTTGTGCTGGGTGAAGTCAGCTGGCCCAGACACACTGGCTGCCCAGTGTCCAGTAAGAAACATTGATTTAGGGGCCGGCGCCATGGCACAGTAGGTTAATCCTCCCCCTGCGGCACTGGCATCCCATATGGGCACTGGTTCTAGTCCTGGCTGCTCCTCTTCCCATCCAGCTCTCTGCTATGGCTTGAGAGAACAGTAGAAGATGGCTCAAGTCCTTGGGCCCCTGCACCCATGTGGGAGACTGGAGGAAGCTCCTGGCTCCTGGTTTCAAATCAGCACAGCTCGGGCTATTGCAGCCAATTGGGGAGTGAACCAGGGGAACGAAGACCTTTCTCTCTGTCTCTCCCTCTCACTGTCTGTAACTCTACCTCTCAGAAAAAAGACTCATATCTAGCTCTATGCTGTATGGACAGTGGGCAAGAGAGCTAGAAGAAAGTCTTTAAAAAAAAAAGAAAAATTGATTTAAGCCAAATTCAGAATGCATTTGCTTTTACAAATAGACATGTTTGTAATCTGTTCAAACTCATCTTAAATGCCTCTGTTCAGGTCTTCCTACTACAAGATTGTACATGACTGCATATTTTATGGTGCTGTCTATTGTAGTGTTAAAAGAGTTTTTTTTTTAGCCTAACAAACATTATTTTATCAACCCAGGCATTTAAGCCTGAATTCAGTAAAAGCAGGCTTTGGCTGACTAAGAATTTTTACCACTTAGAAAGACAAATAACACATTTTCTCTTATTCATGGAAGTTAATGTATAAAGAGTATAAACACTGTGTGGATGTCAGATCTTTTGGTATATAGTTATAAGTATTGCTCCACTGAATTACACCATATACATGACACTATGCCTTACTTTCCTCATGCTATGATCATTGTCATGATCTCCAAGACATGTAATATTAACATCCTTCATCTTGAGAAAAAGTAGCATACATGTGTGTGTACATATATAAAATGCATACAATAGCTACATATGAAGTGAATGCAGGAAGATGTTCAAAATGGTTAAACCTTAAAAGTAAAAAATAAATTTATAAAAACAGAATTTTTAGCAGAAACTGAAGAATGATCACTGTTTTTGATGTCATTATTCCCTGCCTTAAGAATATGAACGCTTTCTTTTACGTAGAGGGTAAAGCTCAAACTCCTTGGCATGGGAAAGAAGGACTCCACAAACCCAGCCTTCCTTCCTGCTCCCCTAAGCAGCTGGCACCACAGACATTTTCATTTCACAGTGTCATCTTCTGTTACTCGGCTTTGTGCGCCCTGTAATCATTGCAGCTTCATGGCACTGCTCGCTGTTTTAAGCAATTCTACTAAGGGCACACAAGGGTGCTTTAAAAAGTTTGTGGGACATGGAATTAAAAGCTAAAGAAGCTTGAGATCTATGCACATGAGAGATCCTCAAAAAGTTCATGCAAAAGGTGTATTACAAAGAATTATGCACGGGTTTCAAAATGTCTTGCACCAAAATAAAATATTTTATGTTTTTTCTTTGAAGATTTGTTGTACTTATTTGAAAGAGTGATGAGAGAGCGAGAGCGAGAGCGAGCTTTATCTGCTGATTCACTCCCCAAATGGCTGTAACAGCTGGTGCTGGGCCAGGCTGAAGCTAGGAACCAGGAATTCCATATGGATCTCCCACATGGTGACAGAGGCTCAAGTACTTGAGTCATCTTATGCTGCTTCTCCAGTGCCATCAACAGGGAGCTGGGCTGGAAACGGAGCAGCTGGAGCTAAAACAGGCATTCTTTTTTTTTTTTTTTTTTTTTTTTTGACAGGCAGAGTGGACAGTGAGAGAGAGAGACAGAGAGAAAGGTCTTCCTTTGCCGTTGGTTCACCCTCCAATGGCTGCCGCGGATGGCGCGCTGCGGCCGGCGCACCGCGCTCATCCTATGGCAGGAGCCAGGTGCTAGGTGCTTTTTCCTGGTCTCCCATGGGGTGCAGGGCCCAAGCACTTGGGCCATCCTCCACTGCACTCCTGGGCCACAGCAGAGGGCTGGCCTGGAAGAGGGGCAACCGGGACAGAATCCGGCGCCCTGACCGGGACTAGAACCCGGTGTGCCGGCGCTGCAAGGCGGAGGATTAGCCTTAAAACAGGCATTCTGATATGGGATGCCAACATTGCAAGCAGCAACTTAACACACCGTGCCACAATAACGGCCCCCAAAATAAAATCTCTTAATTCCATATTCCATGAACATTTTGAAGCACTCTCATATGATTGCCCGTATATCTTTACTTGCTTTGGCCTTTGTGTGCTAGGACCTTGCCTTCCCACCCACTTTGATTTGTGCTGGACAGTTACTGGATCCGCAAAGACTCAGCTCGGACACCACCATCACCACTCTTTGAGAAGTGTATTTAAACTCATCCTGATTTGTGTCTGTCACCTCCATTACGCTGAGTTACTCTAGGCTTGGGATCACGTTTGACACAGAAGGTATTCAGTAAGCCCTGATTGATTGAAAAAAGAGATACTGTTTTGTGATAGTGGACGCTATAGAGAGGACTCAAAATTTTGCAAGCAGGTAAGAATTTAAGTGCTTATAAATGTATTATTTATACAGCAGCTTTCTTCACAGCGCTTAATGTTCTCAAGTCGTCAGCCTCATTTCATCCTTCCAGATTGACCGTTCGACTTTTGGAAATAGGGTAAATAGTTCTCCATCTGGTATTCCTGTGGGTAGGAAACAGACTTCTCTTCTGCACACAACCTGTGGATGTCTTCCTTAGCAATTCTGTGCTTTGACACCATAAATTAAAAACCACACCGTGGGGCCGATGCCCACCGTCCTCTTAGCATCCCTGGGAGAGGGGAAGGAGACAGGGAGACCTTCAGGATGAGGTAACGAAACAAGCCCAGAAAAGGCAGCGAACTTGGGACAATGACACGAAATTAATGGCGGACCGAAGGCCAGAAACCAGCAGGCCCCACGGGCTTGAAATATTCTCCCGCTCACAAGTCAGACTCTCACTATTCATAGTGCGCTGGGGACTGTTTTTTGTCTTTCGGCTCTCGCTCTAGTCCCAGAGTGGGGTGAGGTTTTCCAGTTAGGTCTTTTGAGTTTCAGGGCTCCTGGAAACACATTAACTCTCTGAATGCTTCCGGGATGAACCCAGCCCAAGGTGAGTGGGGGGAGGGGCGCACTGTATCATCCTACTATAGCAGTAGTAGAGTTTTTGAGAACAGGACTCTGGGCGAAAGCAGTGTCGTGTTTTCCCGGTTGAGGATCAGGGCTCTCCAGGTCCCTGAGCTCCGTGGAGTCCCATGATGCTCCTCTCTGCCCAGGCTGCCTCCACCATCCCCATCTCGGGCTGCTGCTTTGTCCTTTGCGATGTTTGCAGCACCTCCCGATTTAGCATCCTCCTGCCTTTAATGAATGTGCTGTGCGTGTTTCCCCTCCTACTTCATCATTAATAAAGATGTTAAGGGAAGCTGGGCCCATCACCAATCCGTGGAACACCCCACTAAACACCTCCCACCCACTTGCAACATAACCATTTATCATTACCCTTTGTTTACAATCCTTTCAACTGTTTCTAATCTATGTGGCAATGCTTATATCCCAGCTAACTTGCAGTTGTTTTACTGGAGAGACAGAAGATCCTGTACTTTCCAGCCACATTGTAATCAGTGGCGGGGGTAGGGGTAGGGGAAAAGCGGGAGCCTCTTTTGGGTGGAAGAGTTATTTGGTGAGCAGTAAAGAATTTGATGAAGAGAGAATACACACTGCTTGAGGTCTGATTGTGCGTGTGCATGTGTGTGTGTGTGTGTGTGTGTGTGTGTGTGTGTAATTGTTTCCAGGGAAGAAATAGACCATACTCTGAGAGCTGACATAGGAGCCAAATGCCAAGAATATGGCAAGTGTAGCCTGTGCTTTGCCAGCAACTTTGGCCAACTCTAGAATGTATGTAGAGATTTGATGGAGGACACACACATATATACACACTTAATGTTCTTTTTAAAAAAAGTTTATTTTATTTGAAAGACAGAACAACAGAGAGGGAGGGGAGGGGAGGAAGAGAAACAGAGAGAGATATTTTCCATTCTCTGGTTCACTGCCCAAATGCCCCCATAGCTGGGGCTGGGCTGGGCCAAAGCTAGGAGTCAGGAACTGCATCCACACATGGGTGGCAGGGAGCTAACTGCTTGAGCCATCCACTGCTTCCCCAGGGTGCACATTAGCAGGCAACTGGATCAGAAGTGGAGGCAGGAGGTGACCCCAGGCACTGAGAAATGGACTGTGGGTGTCCCAGGTGGCAGCTTATCCATGGCACCACAGCACTGCCCCACACTCATTTTCCTGTGGCTTAAAAATAGGCTCAAAGGTACCCAGGGCTCCTATATGTTGGATGGGGAGCAGGTTCCCTTGAGCCTTTCTTGGGACTGGACTGTGTCTGACCCTGACATACTAGATGCTGGGGAGGGCGGGAGGAACAAGGTATGTTTGCTGTCCACAGGCGCCTGGTGAAGGAAGATGAGCA
This sequence comes from Sylvilagus floridanus, assembly GCA_949820135.1. Classification (NCBI taxonomy): domain Eukaryota; kingdom Metazoa; phylum Chordata; class Mammalia; order Lagomorpha; family Leporidae; genus Sylvilagus; species Sylvilagus floridanus. The sequence goes on from OX463230.1 coordinate 30,967,111, forward strand.
GAATCCTTGACAATGCAATGGAGCAGGGACACCGGGCACAGGGAGCCCAAAACAGGAAACCACTGGCTCTGGAGGGAGCCTCTGGAGGAGCTCTGAGAGGGAGGACACTAAGCTAGCGCTGGAAACAGCAGATGTTGATTTCCTCACGATTCTGCAGGGTGAAAGTGTGAAATCAGGGTGTCAGCAAGGCCATGGGCTCTCTGAGATCCTGGAGCGGCAGTGGCGGTGGCTCATCCCAGCACCTGCTGGCCTCCGCGGTTGCTGGCACTCCTTGGAGCTTCTCAGCTTGTCACCGTATTCCTCCCAGCTCGGCCTCCATCTTCCTGGGTTTGTCTTCTCTCTGGGTGTCAGTGTCTAAAAAGGAGACCCCACGTTGGATGAGTACCCATCCTAACTTAGAAAGCACTGAGACATTTTGTTATTAGAGATGATTTTCTTTCTAGCTGTTCTCATTGGCCACCATGGTGTCTGTCCGTTTACAGTCAACAGAACTGCTTCTTGGCGTTCAGGCATGCGTGTGCCCCAGAAAGTAGAGAAGTCTTTTCTTTGTTGTAATGCACACGTGGTTGAAGTAAATCTTTTTTTATTTTTTTTTAACAGAGTGGACAGTGAGAGAGAGAGAGACAGAGAGAAAGGTCTTCCTTTTCCATTGGTTCACCCCCCAATGGCCTCTGTGGCTGGTGTGCTGCGGCCAGTGCACCGCGCTAATCCGAAGCCAGGAGCCAGGTGCTTATCCTGGTCTCCCATGCGGGTGCAGGGCCCAAGCACTTGGGCCATCCTCCACTGCACTCCCGGGCCACAGCAGAGCTGGACTGGAAGAGGAGCAACAGGGACAGAATTTGGTGCCCCGACCGGCACTAGAACTCCCCAAGCACTATTTTTTTTAAGATTTATTGATTTATTTGCAATTCAGAGTTACACAGAGAGGCAGAGAGAGAGAGAGAGAGAGAGAGAGAGAGAGAGGTCTTCCATCCACTGGTTCACTCCCCAAGTGGCAGCAATGTCTGGAGCTGAGCCGATTCGAAGCCAGGAGCCAGGAGCTTCTTCCTGGTCTCCCACATGGGTTCAGGGGCCCAAGGACTTGGGTCATCCTCTGTTGCTTTCCCAGTCCAGAGCAGAGAGATCTAAGTATCAAGGAAGCTTTATCTTCTTGCAGTCTTTCTCTCCCCCTTTTCTACTTTAAAATCACAACAAATTCAACTCCAGTATAACGTGGGTTTAGAGGAATAGGCAATTTGACTTGAAAAAAAATCGGTGTGTTTTATCCTCCTGGCTCTGCCTTTTCTGTTTATCTGACCTGCCCACACTTCCTGTGTGCCAGCCTCAGCACTCTGGTGGTCTGCCAGGGATTGCTGAGTTCCAATGGGACTTTGGTGTCTGTGTACTTTTTCCTATCGATGTATACAATGCTTAAACCACTCATCTAAAACTTGAAAGGACATTGTTAACATGCATATAATTTTTAATCTTTTTCAAATCCCTCTGCCCTCTAATTCTCACTCCTTCCTCAATCCTTTTTCCATCTTAGCACATTCACATCACTTATATCCTGAGTGATATGAGTACATACACTGTTCCAAACCCAGCTGGCTCTCCTAAACCAATGGTTCACCTGGGTATGATCAGGTCTATGATTCTAGTTTGAGATGAAAATACAAAGGAAAGGTAGACAACTGAATGCATAGGTGTGACATTTGTGGAGCAGGTGCAGTAGAAGCAAGTTGGATGAGACATTACACATCTTGCTGTCTTTGCCACCCTGATAGGAGGTAGAATCCTGGGCAAGCCAGGTCCTCTCTGGATCCCAGTTTCACTCTCAGTCCTGATTTCCAGGCATCCTTCCAACTGTGTGGATGCCATCCAGTGTACAACAAAGAGAGCAAGTCAATTCTTGTGAAGAATTCCGCATTTCTCAGCACAGTGCTGCAATTTCAAAGCATGGTCGACCTGTGTTACCAAGCGCCAGTGCTTCATGTAGACTTCTCTTATCTTCCCATATCTTCTAAACGGGGAGAGGGACTCAAATGCTACTTCCCAGGCCCTTTTTGTACCATTCGGGGGAGGGAAGATTGAAACTAGTTTCTTAACCAAGCCAGATTAATTCTTTGTGGATTTGATTTTAAGGTTTTATACTCATTTCCCATTCATCTGAAGACGTGGAAATCTTTCAGCAATGATGATAAGGACTTTTCGTGACGCTTAATAGAATGATTTTACTGGCACTTAGATGTGGTGATGATGCAGTAGCAAGCTGACTAAGCCAAACCTACTGAGCCACACTGACTCACTTATTTGTTATTCATCCTCAGACGTCTTCCAAAGGTGGTGTAGAGGGGTATACAATAGAAACAGTTTCAATAGGACCCTAAAGGAAAAGTTCAAAAAGCCACGGAATAATGGAAGCAGGGATAATTGTACAAGAAAACCAGAGTGCAAGGTCCTCCCTTCAGCTGACCACATGCTTTCCCTCTGGGATTCCTGAGAGCCAAGGAGACAAGGGAAAGATAATGAACTGCACGGCTCTTACCATCTCGCGAATAAGCATGCTATAAGCTGGGGTGAGACCATCTAATATTATTATGCTAATAGATATTATTTTCACACCCAAGAGGGTTTTTCAAACAGGTGTAGAATTTTTATCTCATCAAACTATTTTATTATGACTTTTAAATGAATCTGGAGGTATACTAAATTATAATTATGAACATATTTCTACTTGGGTAAAATAGCCCAATTACACCTGCATTTGTTTTGTGATTTTGGTAGTTTATTTTAAAATTTTTTTATTTTAAGTGTTTTTTTTTTAACAAAAGTTGTTCTTGATACAATGACAGAGCTTAGAAAATCGGGAGACTGAACTGTTATCGTGCTCCTTATCTATCTCAAAGATTTATGGTTCCTGTTAGTTTTCAGCAGAATCTGAACAGTTTGCTAACAGTGCCAAGCATGGACAAGCGCGGCTGTTCACGGAGAAGGCACCCAAATACTTACTCTACAGGGCAGGTTGGCAGCAAAGACAACATTTTGCTGTGAACTGAAAAAATTCCTGTTGTTTGCCGACCCTTTAGAAATCCACTCTGTGTGAGTGAAGTGGGCCACAAAGATTTCAGGTAGGGGCTAGGTTTGAACAGTTAAAGGACAACCATTTAGGCGTCTAAATGGCATAGCTTTTTCACATGGGGATACATCTCTGAGTACAAAAATTTATTTTTGAAGTCCGCAGATGTGACTATGATGTAGTGTATTGCAAATTCATTGAGTGATGAGACATTTTTACTTACAATCTATTAGTAGACTTTCAGTAGGAACTTATGAAGTATAGAGATGATGAAAAATGTGCTATCACAGATGAATTAATCATTGTAAGAAATGATCAAAACTTGATTCATATGTTTAATGTACAATAAACATTGACTAATGTAAAGATATGTTAACACAAGAAGACATGACACATAACATAGACTGGCAGTCTTCAAAGATCTGAGCTTCTATTTGATGCTAGTTTGCAATTGTTAGGGCTGAGGTTTGAGTGTGTAGAACCTTCTGCTTCTCCAGGTGCTTTGAGTAGGGAAGGTAAGGCCACAAAGCGCTGAGCCCGGTAGGGATCACACTGTTTGCTTATTATCCGACTTCCTGCCAAATCGTATGAAAGGACGTGACTTCAGTCTGAAATCCAAGTGAGGCCTCCTCTTCCTTCTCATCTCCGCAAGCTGAACCTTCCCTCCCAGGCACAGGCTAGGAAGCAGAAAGGCCAGGAGCTGCCCCTCAGCTTCACCACACGGACCTCACCTGCCATAGCTGTGCTGAGCCTACCACCATTAGCCTGAGAGAGGCAGTTGTTGGGTTTTTAGGAACTTTGTAAGCCTATTGTTAAACACAGTCACTATAAAACAGCACGTTTGACAAATGTGGAATGAAGGAAGCTGTGCTAAAAACAAGGTGATATTAACAAGCCAGCACTTCTGATTCACTATTACTTTTGTAAAAAAGGTTTATTTTATTTATTTGAAAGACAGAGTCACAGAGAGAGGTAGAGACAGAGAGAGAGGTCTTCCATCTGCTGGTTCACTCCTCAGATGGCCAAAATGGCTGGAGCTGCACTGATCCGAAGCCAGGAGCCAGGAACTTCTTCCTGGTCTCCCACATGGGTGCAGGGGCCCAAGGACTTGGGCTATATTCTACTGCTCTCCCAGGCCAAAGCAGAGAGCTGAATGGGAAGAGGAGCAGCCAGGACTAGAACCGGTGCCCATATGGTATGCCAGCGCTTCAGGCCAGGGCATTAACCCGCTGCTCCACAGCGCCGGCCCTTCACTATTACATTTTGCTGTTACCTGTACTGGCTGTTGTGTCTGTATGGTGGAAAAGCGGCCAGCTCAGTAATGTGGAGTTGCTGGCTAGAAGCTGGCCACGGGGAGTATTTACACCACCCATAGATGATGACTAATAGAGACATTGCCTAACACGGCTCTTTTTTTTTTTTTTTTTTTTTTTTTGGAAGAGCTAGTTGTTGAATACTTACCAGCAGTACTGTGCCCACCCCCACACTTGATGCAATTATTACTTCTACTCTGTTAAGAGGAGAGTGAAGCAAAAAAAACCATAAATAATTGGCCCGAGGTAACTTAGCTCATTAGCCTGGTGGACTGTTCCAGATCTCCCATTCTGGTGCTTTGTTCTATTGTCCTCTCATGTGATCCTACTCATGAGACACCTGCCCCGTGTGCAGATACCTCAGGCACTGTTAGGCTGTTGTGACTGACTAACGGGGGCACCAAACTAATTTGTTAAGCACCTCTGAGACCTCCACTGTGCTAGACCCTGAGTTCAAAGCGCTTTGCTCCTAAGGAGATTGTATACAGAAGACAAGTAATTGCTTATTGCATTACTGCATGCTAAGTGCTTGGTAGGATAAATACAATGGCTTCTGACAGTATACAATGGAGGCATCTAGAGAAGACTCAGGATCTGGAACTTCTCCCTGGAAGAAGAGACATCTAAGCTGAGATCCGAAGGCTAAGGAAAGTTTAGCCAGGCAAAGATCAACGAAGAGGACATGGAGAGACAGAGTGCTGAGTTAAGGCAACCAGGAGGGCCAGTGCAGGTAGAATGCAGAGGCCGGCAAAGGAAGACAGGAAGCAGGCAGTGGTGGATTGTGGCAAGCTTTGCCGGCCATGCCTCCACGGTGTAGCTGATCCCCAAGACAATGAAGGAAGATTGTAAAGAGGGGAGTGATAGGGTCAGCATCACAGTTTACAGTATGTTGGACAGCTGTTGGGAAACAGAGTGGAGATGGCCAAGGCTAAGGATGGAGGTGCCATACAGGCGCTAAACTATGAAAGTCCCATAAAAGCCATAGTTGGTAAGATAAACTTACTTTTTCTCATGGGTTTTGTCACCGGAGAGATTGGCAGTGACAGTGTTGAGAGCAGGATGGGTGGAATGGTCGGGAGGCCTGAGAGCAGTGACCTGAGGCTTCAGGAGGAGGCCCCGGTGCATAGACAACATCCCGAAGAGTCTCAGTGGGGGGATGTGGACAGAGAAAGGTGCCGGCCATGAGAGGGTGGGGGGAGAGTCTGCTCTCCTCACCCACCCAGAAGTGCCTTTGTCCTTTTCATGCTTGTGATGTTCCTTACGGGCGCCTGCACTGAGACATGTGGATTTACCTGGCTCAGCCAACTGCAGCCTTCTCCCCACAAGCCAGACCTGCACGCCAAAACGTCTCCTCCCTCTGGCTTCCTTTGCCAAAATGCTGATTTTTTCAGCTCTCAGTTTTATCCACGTTTGCTCTTTGAGAATAGGGTCGACCTCGTATTCATCAGTGTCTGACTATCTCTGAGGTGTGGTTCATGGTAGATGCTTACTAAACCTTTCTGGAATGATTAGTTGATTGAGTTACACTTGGGTGAAAATGACCTTCAGTGGCCAGCTCTGTGGTATGGTGGGTGAAACTGCTGCCCGCAGTGCGGGCGTCCCATCTGGTGGGAGCTGGTTAGAGTCCTGGCTGCTCCACTTCTGATTCAGCTCCCTGATAATGTGCCTGGAAGGCAGCAGAGAATGGCCCAAGTACTTGGGCCCTGGCACCCACATGAGAGACCAGAGGAAGCTCCTAGCTCCTGGCTCCAGCCCTGTCCTGCCCTGGCTATTGTAGTTATTTGGGGAGTGAACCAGCGAATGGAAGATATCTCTCTGTTTCTCCTCTCTCTATAACTCTGCCTCTCAAATACATACAATAAACATTTTATTTTTAAAAAAGAAACTACAACAAAATGACCTTCAATCTTTAAGTTCCTAGAGTGCTTTTTTTTTAGGCTGAAGGAAGCATTTAATTAACTCAAATCAATCTCTTGCTTTCGAATGGGAGAAGTGTTTGGAGAGTGGAAGTAGTCACGATTTCCTTGTATTACTCTCTCCAGTTTCCCTAGAGTTGGAGATGCAAGTGGGAAGTCGGCATTTCTGTCTATCTATCTGTCTCAAGTCTCTGTTTGAAAACAGAGGAGCCAGAGTGTAACTCGTTATCTTGCCCCCTGTTTAGTCTTCCTCTGTTTCTCAGATGACCCAAAGGGAGCCCTCACTGTGGCCCTTAGCACCTCTCTCGGTTCTACAGCTCTGAGTTCTTGGCACTCGGAGCTTCTTGCACTATCCAGACAGAGCCTCCCGCTGAAGGCCGTCTCCTTACACTCCCTGGGCCTCCATCCAGGACCCTCTCCTTTGCCTGGACAACCTTTGTCAAGACCCTCCGCATCAAACATCACTTCCTTAATGAAAACTTTCAGACTCAGTTAGGCAGACTTTGCTGTTCCGCGTATTTCTGCAACAGTCCATACCATGTGGTCGTGTCATCTACCTGCTCCCAAGTCTGTCCTCTCTTTTAAGTGATGAGCTATTTTTATCTAGACTCTCTACGGTATGGTACATAAAGGAGGTTAAACAGCATGCATAGGAGGAATGAATGAACCCAAGAACGAGGAGGGCCACTTCCTGGTGGGTGTCTGGGGAATGTTTCTGTTTCTTAGAAGGGCATCCTGCCTGTGCCCCTCTAGCTGAAGTGGTTCCATTACCTCCTCAGTTCAGTTGAATGATGCCTGGTTGAAAATTGACCGCCTCTCCAAGAGCCTGCACTATCCCGTATGCCACCTGCCATATACATTTAAATAGCTCTCAGGAGTGCACGTGGATGTGATTGCAACATGAAGCTGCTTTGTTACACGCGCCTATAATTAGATTCTCTATATAATGGGACTTGCTAAATTGGGAGCAGCCAGAGCCTGTTGTGGGGGCAGTAAATATGACTGATAGATTATATTCGGCTCAAACTTTCAATCACTCGTGAGATCCGCCGCAGACAGGGCAGATGGTGAAATATTCTAAAAGGGCTCACAGATAGAATCCACAGAATGCTCTGGAACCAAGGCAAAACACAGTCAAACATGACGTGCTTTGCCGCGGTCAGACGTGAGTCCGGGAATGCATTCATTCATTCCACCAACCTGGGAATGCATTCATTCATTCCACCAACATTCATTTAAATCTGTGGCTATTCAGAGCATTGAGGACACTACAATGAGTGATATAGGAAAGAATTCTCTTCCCCCCAGGGAGGCAGACAATTAACAGGAAATGAGTAAAATGTATAGAATTTTGGACAGTGCTAAGTGTTAAGGGAGAACAGTAAGAAAGAGAAGGACACAAGGGAATATCAGGGATGGTGATTTTAAATAGAGAGACAGGGAGAAGCAACAATGAAGTGATGTTATTTAGATGAAGGCTGACAATGAGGAAGGAGTGAGCCGGGCAGAGACCTGGAGGGTATGCATTCCAGCTAGGGAATTCCTGGATGAAGACAAGACTAAGCCAAATGTCACAATGTCATAGCGCAGAACCTGTTACTTCTAGTCTCCAGCTGTGCCAGGCCTTCCTCCTTTTTACTCAATAAACCTTCATTAAAAGTTTTTTTTTTTTTTTGTTCTGGGTCCTAAGAGGATGCCGTCCTCGCTTTTATAGAATTTGCACTACAATGGGGAAGACCGATGTGAGATAAATCCACGGAAGGCCATTGTGCTACACAGAGGAGGACGCGCCAGGAGCTTGTTACAGCTCATCTCTCTCCTCGCCTCTGAGCACAGAGACACCTTCCTAGAGAAAGGAACATCCATACTGAAGTCTGATGGCTGAGAGGAGCAGGCAGGGCAGGAGAGGCAGGAGAACATTTCAGGCTGAAGAGTCTGCCTATGTGAAGAGTCTGAGGCTGGAGTAAGCATGCACCTTCTCAGCCCTGGGCATGTGAGCAGCCAGGGTAGCCAGGGTCAAGGGAACACGGGACATGGGGGGAGGATGGACGCAGAGCCATGAATTGAAGCTGGACAGGTAGGGGAGCTCAAATCATGAAGTGTCCTGAAGGGATTGATTCTAAGAATGTCAGGAAGCCACCAACTGCCACAATAAGGCTCACAGTTTGAGTAGATCCTTCATTTGTGTCATTCTGACCACAGACAACAGGAGGATGGGCAGCTTTGGTGAGAAGCAGGAGCCGACTCTCGGCAGTTGGGAAGCGTCCACAAGTTGTGGTGCAAGCAAGCAACTGGGCACTAGTGTACGGGCACAGGTCCTCAAAGGGACTGTGCTGTGTACCAGAGATAGTGATCTGGAAGTCCTGGCATGTAGACCACACCAGACGCCTTGGATCTGAAGATAGGGGAAGAGGGCCGAGACAGGGTTCCAGGGTCCCCCTAGGTAATGGCCACACTGCTGCTGATGCTCAGAGCAGTCCTTGGAAAGCCAGGACAGTGAGGTGTCTTTGAAATCTAGACTAGAAAGGGGTGGCTTTTATTTGCTGCTGTTGTTCCTAGTTCTGAGTCCTGTCATTTTTTTTTGAAAGACAGAGCTACAGGGAGAAGTAGAGACAGAGACAGAGAGAGGTCTTCCATCTGCTGGTTCATTCCCCAGATGGCCACAATGGCCGGAGCTGAACCAATCCAAAGCCAGGAGCCAGGAGACCTTTTCGGGCCTCCCACATGGATGCAGAGACCCAAGGACCTGGGCCATCCTCCGCTGCCTTTCCAGGAACATTAGCAGAGAGCTGGATCAGAAGTGGAGCTGCTGGGACTGGAGCCAGAGCTGCAGGTTGGGGCTTTAACCCGCTGTGCCACAGCGCTGGCCCCATGGGTCCTGTGTTTAAGAGATTGTTGAAGTTGTTTCTTCAACCAGGTACAATCCATTAGGCCTTCTCTTTTGAACCAGAAAAAAACCTTTTTTTGTATCATTATGAAGGGAGTCGGAAGAGAATTTTCCTCATCTGCTTCCTCCCTCTTCCTCACCTGAATCAGACTGACTTCAATCATTTTTCCAGATTATGAAGGTTAGAGAAAGTTTCTGACCCACTGAAGACACCACGGAGAGTAAGTGGAGAATTAGTAAGTTCCCTTTAAATGGATACATGTCAGATTCGGATTCTATAATATTTCTTGAATCCAGTGTTCTTCTCTGGCCCTCTACATAGAATCTTCATTTGACAGAAATGAAAACACTGAACACCCATTTTACATCACGATGTGAAAACTGACGCTCAGAGATGGATTCCAAAACAAGCAATAAGCAAGTGTCAGCCAGGACCTGGACTCGAACTTGAACCACATTCTAGTGTTTGCAGTTTCCCTTCGCTCACGTACTCTTATAAAACACATCCATGGACTTACCTGCCTGTGCACTTTGGGGCACCTATACATTGAACTACCAAAAGTGTATTTCCTGCAAATAATATTAATGAAAATGATTGGAAAAAAAACTTAAAAAAATTTCCCAAAGGCAGTTTTGAAGAGCATGTTGGATGCCCTTGTCCCAATTCTCTGCTGATAGGCAGTGTAGAGGCATAAAAGCAGACAGGATGTTGACCTTGGTATGTTGAAGCCAACTGAAGTATTTGGATGGAACTCATAAGTCAACACTTAGCTAATATTACACTGCATTCTCAACACCCAAAGGACCACAATATACAGCCACTGGCTTCTGAACCTTTATATTAGCAGGTTAGTTACAATAGGCAGGCTTGAGTATAGATCAGAATGAAGAATTTCTGTTCAGTGAAATAGTCCATGACTACCGAACAGATCATTGGCAGATATAAGGCCATTTTCAACATCTAAAACTCAATGAGGGACTAGATGTTTGGCTTAGTAGCTGAGATATCTGTGCCTCCTACCGGAGTGCCTGGGTTTCGTACCCAACTCTGCTGCCTACTCCTGCTCCCTGCTAATGCAGACTGTGGGAGGCAGGCAGCAGCGAAGGCTCAAGTAACCCGGTTCTTGCTACACAACGTGGAGCACCTGGATTGAGTCCCTAGCTGCCAGCGTCAGCCCCTGCTGTGGCCCTGATGGGCATTTTGGGAGTAAACTATTGGGTGGGAATTCGCTCTCTCTGTTTCTCTAATTCATTAATTTCAAAAGACACTACACGAGTTAAAAAATCAAATCAATGAGGAAATTTATCCAGAAAAAGTTAAGTCAATGAAAAGAAATGGGAAGTGTGAGACAGGTTAATAGCCAGTGCTGCAGTCACAATGTGGTTTGTCCCCAGGAGAACTCATGTTGAAGCTTGGTCCCCAGTGTGGTGCTGTTGGGAGGTGCTGCCTTTGAGAGACGTGGAGCCTTTAAGAGAAGTTAATGGCTCTCTGGTGGGATGGATTCATTACTGTGGGAGTGGGTTTTTGTGAAGCGAGCCCAGCATCTCTCCTCAATCTATTTGTGTCCACTTCTTCTACATCCTGGCACATGGTGACACAGCCAGGGCCCCTTGCCAGATGGTGGCACCATGTGGTTTTGACTGCCCAGCCACCAGAAGCATGAGCCAAACAATTCCATTTTTAAAAATAAAGTGCGCAGCCTCAGGTATTTTGTTATAGCAACAGCAAATCGACTAAGACAACCAGCAAATATTTGGAGAACGGCACTGCCTTATTGGCAATCAAAGAACTGCTAATTAAAGAATGAGATGTGACCTTAGCCCTGGTGTATTGATTTCATTTAAAAGAAGTGTGATGGTATTTAGTAGTTCTGAGAGTGTAGGGAAACACAGACTGCCATACTCAAGTGGTGCATGTCAGAATTGTTGCACGTCATTTGAGAGTAGTTTGTTAAGTGAACACCCCATGACTCAGCAGTCCACACCTGTCCCTGTGCACCGATCTCAGAACAGCCCTGTCTGGAAACCTCTATGAGAATGTCCATTGTGTGTTGTTTGTGAGGACTGGCAGTGGGATCAACCCGGTGTCATTGCAGTGGGAACAGGCAAGCGATAAGGGGGTGCATTAACATTGTGGAATACTGCGTACCAAGCAGATGATGGGTCTTCAAAATGCTGGCCTGTGGTGGCCATGAACTCTAATGCATATGTATTAACATAAGGTAGAAAAACCATGCACACACACTGTAGTTAGACCACAGTCTATTCCACAAGGAAATTTACCTGTGTAGCCTAAGACATATATGCCTCAAAGAAGAATGAGTCCTATCAGGGGCTGGGAAGTGGGAAATGGGTCAGGATGAGGGAGGAGAAGGAAAAACTAGCATGAAAGCAATGCCTTGCACTGATCTTGATTGTTGCACACTGGGAACTGAGGGGGGTGTTGTGTTCTCTCCTGAGAACCTGAGACCTGAAAACAAAGAAAAGAGAAAAAGCCATAGCAGCTGGAGTCAGAGGGTTTCCATTTTCCATCTGAGCCTGGTCCTGCCTGGCCCTTATGCACATGACCACTCTCAAGTGAAATAAAAATAATAAATTGCTTCCCAGAAGGGTGTCGTCGGTATGAATTGAGAAAGTGAGTGCACCTTGCTCGTCACACAGTAGATGGTCTTCCTTTTGCCCAGGGTTTTCTTTCCCTCACGTCTTTCTCCATCAGTGGGCCCTCTGGTCCAACACCGAGTCCTATGGTTGGAGAGACAGGTTGTCCTGGACCAGAATCCAGGAGAACCACCTTCAAGGTCCCATGAGACTTCAGCTCACAGGGAGTAAATGAGTGCTGGTCTCCCTGGGCACCTGGCCCCTCTGCAGCCTGAGAGTCAGGGCATCGGGGCAGGGCGGCATAGCTCCTGGTCCTCTGATTGTCTTCATTGCTTCTCAGTGTCCTGATCCAGCCAGCCTGGGATGGCTCCCAAACCCACAGACTTCCTGAGGGCTTTCTTTTTACCTTCTTTGATTAGACCTCATCCTGCAGAAAGCTCCTGCCAGGGGTGACTAGCCAGAATTGCACACCTTCAGCTCACAGCCAGTCTCATTCTACCTGGCTTGACCTACTCACTTGTCCCAAGCAGGCTTGCTCTGCCCTCTCATTTACATTCTTACATTTTCAGCTTCAACCGCCAAAACTTGTATTTGGCTCTGCTTAAGTGTTCTGTTCTTATGTCAGGGTGTTTTCTCCAAGCAAGGCATTCACTCAGTCAATACATTTTCTCAATACATTTTCCTTAAGCACCTACTGTATACCAGTTGGTTCTTCTGCACAAGATTCTTTTCCTGCATTATCTTTGCCTAGTTCTTTCCTATCATTCAGAGAACAAGGGAAAGCACCGCTTCCTCCCCCAGAATTTGCCAGACTCCCTTCTCAATGGGGGTCAGATACCCTCGTTTGCATTTCTTGCACTCTTGTGCAGTTCCTTCAGCTGTGCATGCTGGGAGCTTTGGGAACACATCTGTTTCAATCCCCTCTGTATGCTCAGGTCTCCCCTTGGCACAGAGCAAGCACACATGGAATGGTCACTGAGTAAGAGAACCATCGCATGATGCTTTATAGTGTTGTAATGCATTGTTTTATAGGTCAGGAAGAAACCCTGGAGATAGCTCAAGATCAAACCTTTTATTTTTTTCTCACTCATTTTTATTCAAATGGTTTGTACCCAAATGCAACTCACACAGCACAAAATTCACCCTTTTTCAGTGTGCGGTCAGTGGCTTTTAGTATATTAGCAAGGTTGTACAACCAAGGCTACTATCTCATTGGAAAAGAAGCCCTGTGCTCACCAGCAGTCACTTCTTATTCTGCCTTCTCCCCACATGTCACAGTCACTAATCTACTTTCTGTCTACATGGAGTTTCCTATAATGGACATTTCATGGAAACAGAAGCCCTGTGAAACATGTTGCCTTCTGTGTCTGGTTGCTTTCACTTAACATAATATATTCAAAGTTCAGATGTTTGGCTGAAAAATATTCCATTGTAGCGAGACATCACATTTTGTCTTTCCACTCGTTAGTGGATGGCTGGCCAACTGGGTTATTTCTACCTTTGGATTATTACAAATCACTGTGTTATGAGAAGCTGTGTATACATTTTTGTGTGAGCATCTGTTTTCACTTCTGTTAGGTATGTACCTAGGGGTGGAATTGCTGAGTCACATGAAAACTTTAGCTTTAACTTTTGGAGGAATTGTCTAACTGATTTCCGAAGAGGCTGCACCACTGGTAACATCAACACTCAATTTCGGCACATCTTAGTGGTTCAAGCCCTTCTTCCTTACTACTGCCTTCTACCTCTTTGTAGAAAATGACTTGGCTTGTTTTGCCTTTGTTGTTGGAAATATTCTTTAAACTTTGGTGACCATGGCCATGGACTAATAACTTCTAGCTCATAGGGTCATGGTGGGGATGGAATGGGCTCAAGGCCATTGATGCTGTGGGCCTGTTGTGAGTATTCACTGCATGGGAGCCAATTATTATGGTGGCTTCCAATGGACTCTTCCTTTGCATCCAGGGCTCCCCATAGGGAGAGTAGCCAACTATTGCTCTGCCTGGGCTGTGGTTTGGCCCCTGTGCCAGTGACCTGAGGGGGCCATTGGCAAGGCCAAGAAGGCCTGGAAGCCCAGCAGTCTCTCTAGCCCTTTGTCTTCCCAACACTGGAACAAGGTTTCTTTATTCTTTTTTTTTTTTTTTTTTTTTTTTGTGACAGGCAGAGTGGACAGTGAGAGAGAGAGACAGAGAGAAAGGTCTTCCTTTTGCCGTTGGTTCACCCTCCAATGGCGGCCAATGCCAGCACGCTGCGGCCAGCACACCGCGCTGATCCGATGGCAGGAGCCAGGTGCTTCTCCTGGTCTCCCATGGGGTGCAGGGCCCAAGCACTTGGGCCATCCTCCACTGCACTCCCGGCCACAGCAGAGAACTGGCCTGGAAGAGGGGCAACCGGGACACAATCCAGCGCCCCGACCGGAACTAGAACCCGGTGTGCTGGAGCCGCAAGGCGGAGGATTAGCCTATTGAGCTGTGGCGCCGGCCGCACAGGTTTCACTGCTGTACTCACAGCTGGGGAGTGTTTTGTGGGAGGTCACCCCCATGGCAAACTGCCACACGGCACATTGCTGTGGGTGTGAAGTTGTAGCCAGAGCCGGGCTGAACTTGAAAATGGGAATGGTGGTCCTATGGGAATATTTGCAAAGCTGGGAGACAGAGAGTCCGGACGTCAGCCATGGCTCTGCGGGTTCCTCTTGGGTGTGGGAACACGGAGCAGGCTGGGCAGGGCCCTTGCCAGCGATCGATTCTTCCCAGTGCCTCTCTGCCGGGCAGAGTCACTCAGCTCCCAGTTTTTCATCATCACTTCATCCTCGGAGCTTCTCCTTTTCCTTATTTCTCCCACCAGGGGCCTTTGGGAAACGCAGCTCGTGGCGGTTCTTGCAAAGGCAGCAGAAAGAAAGGCTGTCGCGTGCCCCTTCTGCAGCTCCGCTGCCGGTACCTGCCTTTTTCTTTAGGGATCGATAGCTCAGTCTCTAATGCCAGTGGCCCTGCCTGCTCACTCAGGCTCCCTCCCGCCAGCGCCCTAGGTTTCCCTCAGAGCAGTCTGAGTGGCTGGGTGCTTGCACTCCATCTGATGTAGGAGTGTGTTCCCCCAATAACCTGCTGATGTGGATTCCTGATAAGAACACCCCCCCCCCCAATGTGCCTGCTAGGAAACGTTCAAGGTTGCGAAGCCAGCTTCCGGTTGCCTGGGAGCCCTGCACATAAGGGCAGCTCTGCTGCCACGTTGCGGGGGTCCTCTCCAGCTGGACACCCCGGGACACATCGGCTTATTTTAGGATGTGTTAGGACAGGGCAGTCTGCTTTCTGGTGGCTCTGGGACTGGCTGCAAATGCGGTCTAAGTGACCCGGCGCTGCACCTGTGGGGCTCAAGTTCATGAAGCCAGGGCAGGAAGGCCGCGGGGAAGCCCTGGGCAGGAGGGGGAGGCAGCGAGGAGGCATGCGGATGGTGGCTGCGGGCGGTAGGGGGCTCTGTGCGTGAAATGCAAACTTGTTGGAAAGGTGGTTCTGGATCTGTGCTCACTGCTTCCATGAGGCATGAGACTAAAAGGATGGATAACAAATGGTGAGAGAAAACTCTAGAAGGTTTGCAGGTAGGGGAGAGAAGAGAGGAAGGGAGGCTTTCCTCCTCTCTCCTTCCCTTCCTCCTTCACTCCCTCCCTCCTGTCCATATGAAAAATATTGTGGTTGAGTGATTAGCCTGGGACCAACAGAGACAACAGGAGACAGAATTCTCCAAGAACACAGGGTCTGTGACATTTTCAGAGGGGATGTGCCCAGAGAGAAAGGCCTGGAGAATGTACTCCGAGACACAGGTTGGAGACCAGGAAGGTGTATCTGATAGTGTGTTTTGAAGGAACAAAACCATGAAAATCTCACGATATCATTTAGCATCTTCAGGGAGCTGAGTTATTTTAGTGTTTCACTTTATTAAAATACCAGGTAACTTGCTCTGTTGTAAATTTCAAGTCTACAAATATTTTTAGGCTTACATTGTACTAACACATTGACATTTTGGCATTTCCAATCTCTTTTCAGAGTAGAAAGTCAGATGGTATTTTGCAGAGAGAGAAAGAGAGAGAGAGAGGGAGAGATTAGCTGTATGGAGGCAACTAGTCTGAGGTCATCATCCCAAACATATTTGGGGTCACTGCTTCTGTGTGTAATGACACACGTATGGATCTAAAACACCTCCGAGATGGGCCAGATTATTCTTATTTTCTGGCATTGTATATCATCCTTTCCAATTTGCGGAATGAAGATGGGGGACTCTGGAGTTGAAGAAGGCAGAGGAAAGTCCATGCGTTTGAGATGGGTTTGTCTTAAGACTGAAGATGCGCATCAGGCTGGATGCGGGCATGCTTCTCTTCCTGCACCTGTCCGTGTTCAGCTCAGCCTGTGCGCATCTGCAGGCAGGGCTGATGAGCGACATGGCGGATGCCGGTCTCGGGGTCTCATCAAAGGACTTTTCCGGTGAAAGCGTTGGATTTGGTTGTCTTGTTAGATTTAAAGAGCCACAGAACTCTGAACTCCTGCCTGCACTGTGTACCCTTGTGCCAGATGATTCCAATTTCCCAACAGTCCTTTATAGTGAACTTGATAGGCAAGGAGTAGATGCAGCACCATCCAGTGCTGGGTAGAAGAGGCTTCTGGGAGGTACTATTCTGCATCCTGAGAAGGTGGAATGCTCTGCTGGGCGGCTCTGCCGTGTAGCCTGGGGACTCGGCTGTTCTCCCGGCTTTGGTGCTCTCTCAGCTGCAGCAATGGCACCATCGGCCAGAAGCAGAGTGATTCTGACTCCAGCGTGTTCTGGGTGCTGTGGCAGGGAAAAGTCTCATGTGACAGGATGGAGGTGAGAGCAGAGAAGAGAGAGGACAGCCAGAGGTAGGAGAAACTTTCTTACTGTGCTGTCGGCTCTCCAGATTGGGCGGGATCGAGTTTTAACTAAATCCATCAAGAGGCATTTTCCAAATTGGGCTGCCGCATGCTTTCATCTCAGGGCTCAGCACCCAGCCCTCCTCCTGCAACTCTGATTGGATTAGCAGCCTGCAGCTGCTTCTCATTAAAAACTGCTTTTCCACCAAGGGGGTGGGATAACCCCAAAGGTTTGGTTATGGCTGGGGTGGGGGTGGATTATGGGTGCATCTCTTCACTTTCAAAATTTTATGTGCCATTGGTATGTTACTTTAAGACAGAATTTGTGTGTGTGTGTGTGTGTGTGTAAACAACCTGAGTTTTCCCAAAGCTCATTAAAGCTAAACCAGCTCATCATCACTAAATGAGAGTTTACAAAACACTGTTTGGTGATTAACTTGTAAATGAAGCAAAAACACATGGATTAATTTTTCCCACTAGGAAAATGATGGCAAATTTAGTTTGTGGTTGGTTGAAAATAACCTATTTGTCAAAATTAGTTCATATATAATAAAAGAAAACGAGCTTCTGCAAACCGAGGCTGAAGGCTCAGGGCCGGGAAGAGAATTCACATCGAGCAGGAGTTTGCCTTGGGACCGGGCGCTTGTTTAGCCTGGTGGTCATTTTCCCCTGGAAATGCAGGGCACGTGTTCCTTGGTATGGGACGCCCTCACTGGGGTTGCAGAGCCTTTGGGGCGAGAAACGACATGCAGGATGCCGCATCCTCCGCTGCCTTCCCAGGAGTGTGAGCAGGGAGCTGGATCAGAAGCAGAGCAGCTGGGACTTGAACCAGTGCTCCGCTATGGGATGCCAGTGCCACGGGTACGGGCTGACTGGCTGTGCAACATGCCAGCCCCTCAAAAACAATGCCGGCCCCTCAACATGGTAGTTAATACAGCTCCTCCTCACTCTGTGTGAATGAGTGGCCTGGGTGGGAATTCTTAGAAGTTGGTATGAACAGCACACTACCAAGCAGAATGAATAATTAGTAATAACAGCCAGGAAATGTGGATTATCTTAGCACTGGATGGAGGCGTGGGATGTGGCTATGTTTGGATTTGACGTCTCGGGTTCCTGTTGAGATGGGGCATCCTCAGTTGGCAGTCTTGGAGGGAGGCATTTGAGCTGGTAAGACGGTGGGGCAGGAATTCTCTCCTTTCTGCTCTTGCCATGGACAGGGTATGGAGAGGCCAGAGCGGTGTGGCTCTTGTGTAGAACGCGATTGATTTGCTTCTGCTGTTTGTCCTGGTGTGCTGGGCATCAGGTCTCTCCTGAGCAGGGGCAGGAGCCTTTGGTGCTTCTGCAAAGCCTGCAGCACCCAGGCTTTTGAGTAGAGCTCAGTATACTGCGCCGCCCATGGAGATGGATAGGAGGACTGCATTAAAGGCACGAAAAAGGCTCACCCAGCCTGTTACTAACTTAATTGCAGTGAGTGTTGGACCCACAGTGCTCCTAAGAGCAGAGAGCTGTGCGACTGTGGCCGGTGCTCCAAGCAGCTGATGCGGCTGATAGGACAAGTGCCAGGCTGGGGTGGGGAGGAGCTTCCCTCCTGACTCAGATACACAGGAACTCCGTAAGTGAGCTTGTGTTCCCTGTCTGTTGTTTTCGGAAAACACGAGACCCCTGAAAGAGAATAATTAATCCGGCCCTGGGCTCCATTGGGTTCTCTCTCTAGCTGCAATGCAGTGCGATCCAAGCTGGAACCCCCAGGTGGGCTGTGCAAGGATGGGGACGAGGCCAGCCCAGCTGCACGGAGCTCTGAGGTGCGCACTCTGGGGACTTTGCCCTGTGGTTCCATCCCTGCCCCACGGTCAGCGGAAAGAGATAGATGTCACTAAATAAGTTCGCCAGGGATGATTTTGGCTCCTCAGGGGATACTTGACATCCTTAGTCTTTTGGTTCTAACAGCTGGGGTGGTGGTGATGCTGTGGGCATTTAGTGGGTAGAGGCCAGAGGTACTGCCAAATGCCAGTTCTCTCCACCCCCTAAAGAACTTTCTGGTCCAAGACATGAAAAGCTTCAAGGTTGAGAAACCACAGTGGGGCGTCACTTGAGGGACACAAGATTTTCAAGTTCCTTTCTAGCTCTTTGATTCTTTTTCCTGCCATAACAAACTGGCTGGATCAGAAGTGGAACAGCCGGGGCTCCGCCAGAGCTCCAATATGGGATGCCCACGTGACGCGGGTGCAGCCTTTAGAACAGGCAACGGGCCGAGCAGCAGGGGTAGATCCTGGTCACTCTTGGCTGCGTTGGCTTTAACCTGTATGTATGTATTCCATGGGCAGAAATTTCAGGACTTCTAGTTTTCACTTAACCCTCTGCTCGCCTGCTTGGCCTGCCCACCTCTCCCACTGTCTATGCTGCAGCCCCGGAGGTAGCTGCCCACCACCCACGAAGCCTCTGCTCCTCATCCCCAGGCACTGGGATCGGCACTGCTGGATGCTCACACTGAAGGCAGCGCTACCAGCCTGAGCCACCAGGGTGTTAAGCGAGGAGCTCATCACTCTTCTAGCCCACAAGGTGATGGATGCCTTGGCTCGGAAGCTTTGCAAGTCACATTAGCATTGAATTGTGCTGCCTTATTGGATTGCAGTGCTGCACCTAATTTGCTGACCAGTGTCATTATCCACAGATCTTTCTTGATGTTCCTCCAAATCTCGCCTGCCTGCCAAAATTCTATGACTGGGATGATTATTTCCCTAGGAAAGTCTTTTCCGGATGGATTTGGTTTCTTGTGGCCTCTGCCCCATGTTTGGTACAGAGGAGGGAGGGAATTATTTGATATACTCTGTCCACAAAGATTTCCCAAAAAAGAACAGAGAATATAGATGCCTTTGCTTTCCTCTCCAACTATGCCTTACTCTTCAGCTAGCAGACCAGCTGCAAACATCCAGGGTACAGTACCATGTCGCTGTGTGGGCCAGTTGTCTTCATCTAGAGGAACATTCTATTTCACCACCACAGGCTGTACCATTCCTTAGGCCAACCACCGTGCAAATGTTTGGGTTGGCAAAAGTTGAAGAGTTTGGATGAATTTGTATATGCTTTCTTTTAGAATGTGTGTCTTCTTGGAGGTGGCTCCTTGTGCTAGGCATTTGCTCCCAACCTTACTTGTTAGGAGTGCAGGGTTTGGGGGCCACTCTTGTGATGCAGCAGGTAAAGCCACCACCTGTGACCATGCAGGAATCTCATATGGGTACCGGCTGCTCCACTTCCATCAAACTCCCTGTTAATGGCTTGGGAAAGCAGAGGAAGATGATCCAGGGTTTGGGTCCCTGCCACTCATATGGGAGACCCGAGTGGAGTTCCAGGTGCCAGGCTTTGGCCTGGCCTGGCCCCAGCCTTTGCAGCCATTTGGGGAATGAACCAGTGGATGGAAGATCTCTTTCCTTCTCTCTGTCTCTGTCTCTCTCTGTAACTCTGACTTTCAAATGTATAGATAAACATTTAAAAATAAAAAAGAGTGCAGGCTTTGAAGTCATCCTGACCTGGGTTCTAATCCTTGCTCTGTCACCCACTCTGACCTTAGGCCTGTTCCTTAACCTTTCTTCATTGGAGAAATGGGTTGAATGATATCGACAGCAGAGGCTCAGATGAGATTAAGATGACAACAGGACCCGGAACAAGCCCTGGACAAATGCTAACTGTGCACAACGATTACCCAGAGGGGCCTGAAGCAAGAAGACACTTGCTGGAAGCTCAGGTGTCACGGATCCTTGGGAATTCCTGACTGTGAACACTGGGCTGAGCTGAGATCTCACCTCCCAACCATCTCTCAATCCCTAACAGGCCCAGTGTGTTCTAGAGTTGATGCCCACCCTGGGAGACCACGGGCACTGGGAGAGGGTCCTGGCACGGGGGAAAGGGTGCCACACCTGCCCACACTGGGTGACGTCCCTGCCATCATTCTTTCCCTCCACTGTTACCTCTTGCTAGAGCTCATGGCCACGTGTCTTCCAGCAGGTCATGTCATTCTTCCCTCCAAGTCTCGGTTGATTTATCAGGCTCAGTTTGGTATGCTGTGTTTGCAGATGTGGTATAGGAACCTTCTATTCGTTCTTTTTGAGATCAAGGTGGCTGGTGTTGTCTGGCCTGTTCTAATTCCTGAGAAACGCACTTGTGCTTGGATGTCAGCCTCCCCCAAGGCCAGGGAGAAGACCCTTTTCTCCTCGGCTCCAAGGGCTTGCAGTGTTTCACATGCGCTGGTTGGGAGCCTCATCAGCAGGTCTTTAGAATTTCGCTGTGGACGTGATCTACGCCTTTAGTGCCTGTCTTACTTCCTTACCTAGATGACTTATGAACTGGGGCTCTCTCAATAGCATATCTAAGGAAATGTGCCTCAGTTAGGAATACTTACTGTGTCTGTGTGTTGTTTTTTTTTTTTCAAATTTTGCTTAGATTGTGTGTGTGTGTGTGTGTGTGTGTGTGTGGTTTCATGCACACCTGTCTCTGTCTACACGAGGTTGTGCATATCTGCAGAGGCTCATTTGGCTGGCAGCCAATGGTGTGCAAGTTCTCCTTTCATCCCAGTAGGGGGATTTGGGGATCTCAAGGGTCCAAAGAAATGCTGAGGATGCAGAAGAAGAACTTACAGATGTCCACAGCCCCGGCTCTTGCATTTGGCCAGGAAGCAAAAGCCAAATACAGATGAGACCTGGCGGGGCTGAGATCTGTGGAAAGTGGGAAGAGCTGGCAGGGAGTCAGCAGGCTGCCCTAGGGATGCCTCTAGGCTGCATAGCATCCAAACCCCGATCTTAACCTAAACTTGCAGATAATCCTGGGATTTCTGCTGGCCCACAGAAGCATCCGCCAACCTGATGTGAGTGGACATCGGGCTCTTGTTTCCTCCCTAACTGCCTGTATTGATGCTTCTCCATAAACAGGGACTCTCAGCAGAGTGGAGTCTGTTTGCTCCCTCGGCAGCTGTCCCTTGCAAGGCCGCCAGGGACCAGACCAAGAGTCAGGTGTTGGATGTTACCGTCTGCACCTGCTGACTCCCATTCCTTTGAAGTTTGCTTTGCCTAAGGGGTTTTTGTATTAGTTCTTAGGCCAGCAGAAAAGTCCAGCTCTGTGTGACTCCGTTCCTTCATAACTGAAGTCAAGGAATGTTTCACAGAGTCTCAGAGATGGGGAAGGCAGTTTCAGCCCTCACAAAGCTCCAAGTGGAGGGGAGAGTGCAGGAGCTCCGAGGAGATGGAGGAGAGATGCCCGCTTGGGCTGCCGTGAGGTGGGCTTGATGGAGCAGGACAAAAAGGGCCAAGAAGGCCTCTCGGGGGTGATGCAAAGCCAAAACACAATTAGGAGTGACACATCCTGGGATGAGGGTGATCCTGTGTAAGAGGCCCTGGGACATTTGCAGAGTGGCTGATAATTCCGCCTGAGTAGTGTTGGGCTGGGGCAGGGAGTCTGGTGGGAAGATAAGGAGAAACTGCAAGAGCTGAGCCAAAAGAAGCAAGTGCCGGGCAGATCTTGAAGCTACTCCTGGGCCAGAGGTCTTTTAAGGTATAGGAGCCGGTGGCTCCTCTGTGATTTCACAAAGCCCTTGTGGCTACCAGGGGAAGCAAGGACTGGGAGCTGGGAAGGAAGCTGATCCATTGACCACTTTTGCTGTAAGGTGGGCAAGGTTGCTTAGCAAGAGGAGGCAGGGGTCCTAGTTCCCACAGGGACAAGAATACACCTTTCTGCGCTGAATAGGACTGTTGATGATGGATGGGACACCAAACCCAGACTGCTTGATCCCCACAGTCCAGAGGGAGCTGGCCCTCTGCTCTTTCTCTCGGATACCTCCCTGGATGGGTTAACACACTGAGAAAAGCAACAGAACTTCAGCTACGTGCTATATGAAAAGATCTTGTGAACGAAAGCAGCCAGAAAAATCTCAGGCAGAGAGCAGAGGAGGAAAAATATGCAGAGTAACAATGGATCACAGCAAAAATGTGAACTCTCATTTGAGAGGGTGTGCGTGACTCACTCTGCAACCAGGCACCAAGCAGAGGGGCACTTGGTGGCTGCCTGCCAACGAGAAAGGTCCTGGAGCAGGGAGTTGGGGGGAGTGGCTAACACACAGCTTGAGATGCCCCATCCCATATTGCAGTGCCTGGGTTCCAATCCTGGCTCTGGCTTCCAATTCCATCTTCCTGCAAGTGTGCACCCTGGGAGGCAGCAGGTGATGGCTTAACTACTTGAGTCCCTACTACCCATGGGGGAGACCTGGATTGAGTGACGGATCCCAGTTTTGGCATGGTGTACCCCCAACCATCATGGGCATTGGAGAGTGAATCAGTGGGTGGGAGATCTCTCTGTCTGCCTTTAAAATAGTAAGCAAATATGTACAAGAGGCAAGGTATTGTGGAGGAATGGGTAAAGCCACTGCCTACAATGCTGGCATCTCATATCAGTGCTGGTTCGTGTCCTGGCCGCTCTGCTTCTGTCCAGCCCCTTGATAATGGCCTAAGAAAAGCAGCAGAAAAGACCCAGTGAATGAGTGCCAGTCATTCATTTGGGAGACCTCAATGAAGCTCCCGGCTCCCGGCTTTGGCCTGGCTTAGCTCTGGCTGTTGTAGCCACTTGGAGCTGGAAAACTTATCTCTCTCTGTCTCTCTGCAACTCTGACTTTCAAATAAATAAACCAATCTTTATAAAAATGGGTACAGAACTTGAATGATCTAACTTGAATTCATGTCAGTGTCCTTAATGGAACTAGGCTACATTTTAAGGTTTATATAAAGGATTTAACCAGAGGATAGAGAGAATGTTGAGATGTCCGCTGTCACCAACAGTGGTGATTCAAGTGGGAACTTGGCTCCTAATATCAAAATGAGTCTCTCTGCTGTCGCCTTGGCATGAGCACAGTGTCCAAGTTTGGTCCCCGTGGCTGCAGATTACGAAGCACTTAGGACATGACAGGCCCTGTTCTGAAGCTTTGTGTGCTACGCCTCTACCCCCCACAGCAGCCCCTGCAGCGAGGTCTTATGTTTGGCGTCCCATTTTACAGGTGACAAAGTGAGACACAGCCCTTAGGTGATTTGCGTACGGTCTCACAGACAGTGAAGCGAAGAGCCAGGTTCCAGAGTCCTTCTAAACTGTCCCCACCATGCCTTCTGTCAGAATGAGAACTGGTTGACCAAGGTCAACTGGTTAGCTCATGTGGAAATAGATGGGCATGCTGGTCTGAGTGGTTCATGGGCAGCATCTGAACATTTTGAGTGCATTTAGGATAGCAGAGTTAAAGGGGTAAAACCACAAGAAAAACAAACAGAAATCTGAAAGCCAAACATGCAAACTGCACTGTGAGCCTTGCTGGGGGCAGGGCGACTGGGCATCGAAGTGTGGGCAGCAGGGGCTGGGCCCAGGGGCGGGGAGACAGAAGCCATCTGCCTGTCTGGACGAGAGCTGTCCAGGGAGAGCAGGCTTCGCCGGTTACACCCCAGCAGGAGACACAAAGCCCAGAACGGCACAAGGACACTGCTGTGTGGCATGCCCAAGCTCTGTCTTCAGGACTCTGCCCTACAACCAGGATCCTGAGTGTGCGCAGGACCAGCTCCATGTTGGCCCAGCAGAGTTGGGGCAAGTACGGTCCCAGAGCCTTTTCCTGATCTGTGGTTGGTGTAAATGCGTGGGGTAAATGCGTGATCTTCTTGTTTGCTCGCCGCTTCATAGACGTGCAAGTTGGACAAGACCTTGGACCTCTGCTGGCCCGGCACGCACATGTCACGGACCCAGAAATGATCTCAGAGTGCAGGGGCTGGATGTGGCCACGCAGCTGATGGGGAGCAGGGCAAGAAGGGGTCCCCGGTGCTCCGAGGCCTGCCCAGCGCCCTTGCAAGAGCTCATTGTACCGTGGCTCACCTTTCACAAAGTGCTCGCTTCCTATGGCCAGTTCAGCGGTTGGCTATCATTCATGGCTTAATTCATTATGGGTGAATTCTTGTAGTTGCTGTTTCCTGTGCGTTTGCTATGCTCCCTCCATCTCTTTTCCCTTTTCCTCTCTACCTGTCCACATCTGGTTTCTGCTATGTTTGGCCTCCCAATCCTCCAGTCCCTGGTCCCAATCCTCCGGTCTCTGGTCCCTCTCCTAGGTGGTGGCTCTATTTCTTTTTCTCCCTTTGACCCTCCTTCTTCTCCCATACCAATCTCCCCATCTTTCTCTCTCATTCTCTCTCACACACAGGCAGTCATGCTTGCACTCCCGCTGGCTCCCGTGCTCTCTAGATTTAGAGAGACAGAGACAGACTGGCTCCATCCTCTCCCCCTCAGGAGTGCTAAAAGCCAGTGCATCTGCTGTGGATCTGCTTATTATTTGAAATTTCGCCTTATGGAGAAAGAAGGAGGCGGGGATCCCTGTATTTCCTCACTTTTCTCTCTGAACACTGCGACGTGGAGCTTTGTCACCTGATTGGCATGTTCTTGGGAACTGGACAGGGCACGGGGGAGCCACCGTGGGAGGGGAGCGGCAGCCTGCCTTTGGCAGGTGGGCACTTCCTGGAGCACTGATGACTGCAGCGATGCATGCTCACCACAGCTCTGTCAGGAGCTCGCTGGCTCTCTGCCGATATCAGTTCCCCCTCTTGGCACTGCCTGCCCATGTCGGATTATGGTGATTTTGCCAGTAGGAAGATGGCACCGAGTGCATCAGTCAGGAATCTAGGGGCTAAGGTTTGAGTCTAAGGAAGAATCAGGGTTTGAGCCCCAGACTGTGGGGTTGGGGTGGCTGCCGAGGCCTGGGAGTGTCAGCAGGGGTGTTCCGAGTGATGAGAACAGGGCTTGCTGCTCTGAGCTCCGCCCAAGAACTCCTTACCTAACGGGGCCAGGATGGCGTCCCGCTGGTGAGGGCTTCTCAGAGGCGGCTTCTCTGCCAACCGGACACAGCTGGGAGGCTGAATGCCGCTGAAGCCCTGGCCTCCTTCCTCCCTGGTCCACTACCTCACGCACACCCAGTGTTGCCCAGGATCCTGCCCTCTCTCAGGGTTCCTGTGCAGCAGCTTCCGTGGACCTGGCGCCTCCACCCCAACTCACACACGTGTCCACCTCTTCTTTCCAACTGTGCCTTGGCTGAGCCACTGCTGAGGGCAACCAGGACACCAAATAAAGTTCCCTCTCTGCGCCAGTTTTCTTCCTGTGCTGTCTGTGTGTCCCTGTGCTGGCCAGACAGGTAGCAGGATGCTCATTTTAGCCTGACGCCCCGGTGCCGCCTGCTGTGTCCCTTGCAGCTCTTCTGATTTTGAACCATGGACAAGCACAAAGAGAGGACGCAAAGGACTAAGTTTCCCTCCCCAGGACAGGAGCCTTGATGTCTGTTTTACAGTGAGGCTAAGACCAACCCTCCCTACCTCACCATGGGGCTTGGTTTTGCAAATGTACACGTAGTTGTCTTGAAAAGTCCGTAAGGAGGATAGGTCTTCACAGCCCTCCTGCTTTAGGTCTTTGGGCTCGCGCCTGTACTCTTGGGCTGATCAGTAATGTCCTAGAGCCACCCTGCTCGTAGCCGCAGCCCATATTTTGTTGATTTGTGTTAGCGATGTCCTTGGATGCTGTGGAATCAAATTATTTTTTTTACAGGGATAGGATCCCAGATTTACCTAATTCCCCAGGCTCACTCTGAGTTCCAGAGATAGCCTGCCTGTGGGGGTATCTCAGTCTTTTTGGGCTGCCTTCATGAAGTATCATAGGCTGGATGGCTTCCAAACAACAGAAATTGGGAAGTCCAAGTTCAACATGACAGCACAGTCAGTTTCTGCCACCTGCCTGATCCCTTGTTCATGAATGGCTGTCTTCTCACTGTGTCCCCACATGCAGGCAAGGGTGAGAGGGCTGTCTGGGGTCTTTTTCTTTTGTCTTTATTTAAAAACTTTTATTTGAAAGCAGAGACATAAAAAGAGAGGCAGTTATATAGACAGAAAGTGAGAGAGAGCAAGGGAGAGCTCTGTTATCTACTGGTTCAAATGCTTGCAATGACCTGGGCTGGGCTGAGGGGTTGTCAGGGCTGAAGCAGGGAGCCAGGAACTCAATCTGGGTCTCCCATGAGGGCGGCAGGGACCCCTAAACTTGAGCTGTCACTTCTGCTTCCCAGGGTCTGCATTAGCAGGAAACTAGAGCCTGAGTCAGGAATTGAACCCAGGTACTAAGACACAGGTGTCTCAACCATGAGGCTAACCCCCTGCTCCCCGGGGTCTCTGCTATGAAAGCACTAAAGCCCTTAACAAGGGCTCTGCCCTCAGATGCATCACCTCCTGCAAGCCCCACCTCCCAGTAGCGTCCCCTCGGAGATTGTCAGCACAGGAATTTGAGATGGGCAGAAGCATCCAATCTGTAGCAGTAGTGTTAGGGGCCCAAGTAGCTTCATCCTTATTAGAGCTTCCTGCCCCTCCAAGAGATAAGATCTCAAAGCAGAGGCATAAATACAGTGCACAAGTGAGAGCAAGATTTGAGAGAGGGTGAGCATACACTCACACATGAGTGCGGGCCACTCCACAGGGAGAGAGAGCCACCATGTGTGGGCCAGAGAATGGCTTAGGGGAGAGAGGGGGAGGAGGCCAGAGAAAGACAGATAAGCAATGTCCAAAAGCCCAGAGCCAAAGCAGGGCTCAGCTCCTGTTATCAGTCTCTTTTGTGAGACGAGGGTGGCACTCTATTGAATATACGAATGCGGTGGATTTTAGTGTGTGTGAGGCTTTCTGGTGGGTTCACGGAACCTCCACATGGAGTTTTAACTTCCACATGGCCATCATCATGATGTCACCTCCTTCCTGGTTCCAGATGAGGCACAGGTGCACCATGGGAAAGTGGGTATAGTGGATTGACAGGCAGAGGGGCGGAGCTGCGATGTGGGGCTGGCAGGAATTCCAGCTCACTCAGCCCTGCCTAACTCCCTGCCTGGTTCCCTCATCTCAGCAGGACTGGATTGCCTGGCATTTTCCTGGAGTTAGCTATGTAAAGATATCCTCAGAGGAGGGCCATGGGATTATACAGAAAATTGACATTCCTTCTCAAATCTCAATGCCCCTGCTGGAAGAATTCTGCGCTTAGGGCAGAACTGACCTTGTAGGGAGCAATGGGAAATGAATGGAAGATCTGGGCTTGTCACTGTGACATTGGTGCCAGCAGCCAGGAATGCAAAACCTTCTGCCATTCTGCATGCACTCTGCACTATGAAAACCAGAAACACAGCGAGGAAGTAGGAGATGCAGAGAGAGGAAGAGATGGGAAGCCAGGATCCCAATGTCCTTCTTCTACAGAGAAGATCTTGGCCTAGAATAGGAAAGTGGGTTGTTTAAGGTCACACTGCTACCTGGTGGCAGAGCTGGACGGGAGCCCAGGCCTCGGGTTCCCAGCCTGGTGCACCTTCCGCAGTGTGGTGCAGACAGCTGGGGAGGTGCTGCAGCTATGGGAGGAACCTCGCTACCCACGGACTGCAGGGGCCACGGGACAGCTGCTGACCATGTCTGCCAATACGTGGTCACTGAGGCTCACTGCTGCCCCAGGTGGGCTTTGAGCTGCTCTCCTTTAGAGGGACAGATTTGCCTACTGTTCCTCATCCTTCCAAAAGATGCCTCAAAGTCGCCCCTGTATTACAGAGCAACGTTAGTTAGCTTGCTGACATGCAGCAACTATCTTGGTATGGGAGTGGGGCTCTCTGAGGGAGTGCCCTGTGCTGTGTGTACTTCCGGAAGGATTGGGGAAGATGCTCTGGGTGGATGGGCAGAGGGAGGCCAGCAGGCTTTTCCCAGTGCTGTTGTTGTGGGATGCTGTCTGGGCAGGTCATTGAGGCTTCTTATTCTTCTGAGCTCAATCAGCTGCCAGCATTCTGCTTCCTGTGCCCTGCCCTGGGCTTTGCCAGCCATGCTCCTCAAAGTGAGATGTCTGGGGCTGGCACTGTGATGTAATGGGGTTAAGCCACCCCTGTTATGCTGGCATCCCATATGGACACTGATTCGAGTCCTGATTGCACCACTTCCAATCCAGCTCTCTGCTGCTATGGCCTGGGAGAGCAGTGGAAGATGGCCCAAGTCCTTGGTCCCCTGCATCCATGTGGGAAACCTGGAAGAAGCTCCTGGTTCCTAACTTCAGCCTGGTATGGCCCTGGATTTTACATTCATAGAAATAAATAGATCTTTACATGAGATGTCTTTACTTGGTACAGAGATCCTGGAACATCTAGAAGTACTGTTCCATGTCCAGGCAGGAAATGAGCAGCACACTCCAATGAAGTTACTGAGCAGAGTTTAGTGAAAGAAGTCTTTTCCATGGAGGTGTGTTTTCTAATGGTCTCAGAGACCCTCAATCTCCCCCTTGCAGGCCCCCTTATCTCTTCCAGAGAGGAGGCTCTGTGGCTGGGTACCTTCCTTTCCTCCTGTGGATTCACTCTCCAGTTCTGTAACAACAAGGGTGTGAGGAGTACATCTCCTGGGCCACCTGGCCTCATGCTAGGGCAGCAGGAGGGTAGGGGGGAGCCTGTCTTCTTGGCTGTCCTTCAGGGTCTCTGCCGGTTGGTCCCATTCCTCTCCTGTTGGGTGGCCCTCTCTGCACTGCTGTCCCTCTGGGGAGGCATCTCCCCTTCCCCTCCTCTTTTCAGGACTAAGGAGATGAGAACAGAACTTTCTCCACTAGGGGGCAGGCTGCTGGTGGTGGGATGTGCCAGTTCATGTTATGCTTGCATAACAGAACACCTGAGGCTGGGCACTTCATAAAGAGGGTTTTATTTGGCTTATAGGATGGAAGATTCCAGAGCCCGGTGCCAGCATCTGTTCAGCTCCGGTGAGGGCCTTCTGGCTGCATTGCACCATGGCAGATGGCATCGTGGTGGAAGTTGTGCAAGAGGGAGAGATCCCATGGCAAGACAGGAAGCCAGGCCAGTTCAGGGTCCAGGCGGGCTCCTTATCACCACTTGCTCTGACTAACCTGGATCCCATGAGAGCCATGGCAAGCCATCTGGAAGGCAGAGTCCCCAGTGATCACACCATGTTCCATGGGCCTCAACCTCTGCCACTTTTTAAAAGACATTTATTTATTTGAAAGACAGAGTTACAGAGGGAAAGGGAGCGATAGACAGAGAGATCTTCACTCTGCTGGTTCACTCCCCAGATGGCCACAATGGCCAGAGCCAGGAGCCAGGAGCTTCTTCCAGGTCTCCCACATGGGTGCAAGGGCTCAAGCACTTGGGCCATCCCCCACTGCTTTCCCAGGCCATTAGCAGGGGACTCCATAGGAAGTGAGGTAGCCGGGACTGCAACTGGCTCATATTTCCCATTGAATTTGTGAATCTAGAGAAAGGAGGACACTTCCTGCAGTCTACAGATGAGAAGTATTAGGACAAATTAGTCCTGCAGATGGGAAGGAAATTTGTTGGCAAGTTCTGAGCCTAGGCTTGTCCCTGGGCAGGTGTAGGCAGAGTCAGCACTTCTGGACCACGCAGATGGCTTCCTCCAGGAAGGAGGAATTTTATTACCTAGAGAAGAGGAGAAAGGCAAAATGTTCTGGCAAGACCAAAAATGGAGCTCCTGCAGTCCGTTTCACTGGGGCTAATGAGAGCGGACTCCAGGCAATGACAGGCTTCCCCTTGAGCAATGGGGATCCCCAGGGGAATTTTGAAAAGTTATTATTTGAGAGAGAGAGAGAAAGAGGAGACCTTCAATCCACTGGTTCACTCGCCCAATGCCTGCAACAGCTAGGGCTGGCCAGGCCGAAGCCGGCAGCCAGCAACTCAGTCTGGGTCTCCCATGCAGGTGGCAGAGATACGGATTCCTTACCCATCATCTGCTGCCTGCCAGTGTGTGCATAAGCAGGACCCTGGATCAGAAGCAGGACCAGGACTTGAACCCAGGCACTCCAATAAGGGATGTTGGAGCCCTAAGTGGTACCACTGCACCCGACACCTGTCCTACCCATAAGGGTTTTCAGCTGAGACAAGATTTAGCCAGACTTGTATATTTCAGGTACTACCTGAAAACCAAAGCTACTTTCTTATACAAATACAAACAATGAAAAAAAAATATAATACTTCCTGAGGCTGAAAAGAGCTGCATTTGGGATTATCTGGTATTGAAGTCTTCTTGCTCCACTCCCTTCCCCAAATCCATCCAGGAGATGGCTTGTACCATCTAAGGTCAGAGCTCCATCGGGCAGTGTGTATTTTCAGATTGCATCAGAATTCTGACTTGTGCAGGGGCCTGATCCTCTTAAATTTGGGGCCCAAGGGCCAAGGTTAATGTGCCTGGTTGCTGGGCCGGGCTCCAGTTCAGCCGTCCCTGCAGAGCCAGTAGCACATCCTGGCTGGGGCAGGCAGCCTCCTGAGCTGCTGCTTCCAGATCCCTCCTCCGCTCAGCTCTGTGTGCTCTGAGTCACACCAGGGCTCTGTCACCCTGAGAGCAGGCGCTAAGCCACGCTCTGCTGCTGCTCTCCCCACGGCAGGCAGGGCAATCGCTACCGACACTGCCTAATTGCACAATCATTTTCCATGTGTCGAGACCCACCTGTCTCCGTGCAAAACAGAGACTGACAGTTGGGTGGAGGTGGACGTTGATCAGCGTGGAGGAAGCAGAGACATCTTGCTCAGAGTGACTGCAGGAGCATCCGTAGTGGAGGCTTCCAGAAGAGCCCAGTGGGGGAAAAGGGCGGAGAAGGGTTTACGCTGTGCTGTTGGATGGCCTGGGTTCGAGTCCTGATGCCGCCCTTATTGACCGCATAACCTGGGACAGGTCGCTTGATTTCTCCTAGCCTAGAATTTCTTATCTGTAAGATGGGAAGTAAGAATGCCTGCCCCAGAGTATGAGTGGGTGACACACGATGATGATAAAGCACTCAGCACAGTGCCAGGTCCCCCAGCATTGACTGCTGTGTTCTCTGCTCTGTATCTGTGGATGACTTAGGTCCCTGTTTCGGGTTAGATCCTTCCATGTAGCTCCATGTTACTGTCCTGGGGGTGGGGGTGGGGACCTGACTCTCAGCAGGTGGTCCAGTTAGGTGGACTAAGTCCGGGCAGAGTAAGTGACAAGGTCTCAAGGTGACCTTGGCCTCGAGGGGAATGTCCTGTGACCTTCAGAAAAGACTTCCTTTTCATGGGGAATTCCCAGCTGTTTGGAATTACGGAGCTGGAAAGCACGTGTGATGGAGTTACTTTGCAGTAGTCAATATGCAAATATTTCTGCAGTTCCTCATTTATTATCCGGGGCAACAGGTTGGGAAGTCAGCATTTTAATATATGGCCTCTCCAGAGCAGGCCATAGTGTTGGGTGTTTGGGCTTAACCAGCAGCAGGTGTTTTTGCCCTGAGGCAAGAGTCCCTGTGCTGAGGCCTTAGAGAACTTAGAGAACTTACTTAGAAAACTTAGGGAACTTACAATGAACTGAGGAATAGGACTTCCAGGTGACAGGTGGGGGTCAAATTAATAGACAGCATATTTCAGAGATCACGTAGTCCTGAGTGCAAGACGCATGCTGTGGTCCCAGAGAGGCTGTATGTGAGCTTCTCACCAGAAACGGACTTGTGCTGTGGTCATGCATGGGACTGGACACGTCTCTCCTGCAGGCTGAAGTCTCCTGCCACATGGAGGAAGAGGCTCTCCATTCACAGCAGCCTGTCCAGGGCAAACTGCCCCTTCCCAGGGTCCATCCCTGGCTCCATCATTGGCTCCAGTGCAGGTGCACCTGCTCAGGCTGCAAGCTCCAGAGCCTCTCACCCTCCACCCAGTTTGACATGCAGCAGAGCTCAATCTATCCCAGTAGAACCTGCTTCACTTCAGTCATGCTTCAGCCCCTCCACCAGTCCAGCGAGTCCAGGCCACGCCCACAGCCCCATAGACAACCTACATTCCTTCCCATCTGCCTCCTGTGCTCCCCTCTCACCATGCACAGCTGTTTCCTCACACAGCAACCCGTGATGATTGGAAACTGTTTGCTGGCTCCTTTACTCTCTGCTTCAACCCCCCAAGGTTTCCCACTAGAAATGAGGTGCCTCTAGAGCTCCTCAAGGTGACCCCAGTCCTCTTCCCTGGTCTCATCTTCTCCAACCCTGGTCCCTGGTTCATTGCTTCTGCCACTCTGCCCATCTTGGGGTTGCTGGAGCACTCAGAACTCACTCTTGCCCCAGGACCTTTGCACACGCGGTCCCCTCTCGGGTTTGTTTTCTTCCCTACATCATTTTTTTTCAGGCCATTGCTTATGACTGACTTCCCAGAGATGCCATCTCTCACAGCTCTCTGAAATAGCTGCCTTTCTCTGCCTTTCTTCTCCCTTTCTCCACTTAAAAAAAAAAAAAAAAAACCTTTTCTTTCTTTATAATTTGAGAGGCACACACACACACAGCAAAAGAGAGAGAGAATGAGTGAGCACCCACTTGGTGATTCCCTAGACAAATGCGCACAGTGGCCTGAGCAATGCCTGGGTTGGCGTGAGGGCCCAGGAACTCAGTCCAGGTCTCTCATGTGGGTGGCAGAGACCCAATCACTTGGGCCATCACCACTGCATCAGCAGGAAACTGTAGGCAGAACCCAGAGGCTACTGTCAAAGTCAGAAAGTCCAATGTAGGACATAGACTTCTTATCTGCTGGGCCAAATGCCCTCCCCTTATTTGTCAAATTTTACATTTGTACATAGAAAGCCAGGACCCAAATCCTAGCTCTTGGACGCCAAGTCCTTATCCTTGCCATGAGGCTATGCTGCCCCCTGTGGTCAGGTTGTCAGTCCATTGCTTTTCCCATCATGATGTCACTCAGCCTCCACTTCAAATTTCTTTAGAGCCATTTTTTTTCTATAAAAGTAGTCTGTCTTTTATACATGTTTATTTCTTGAAATGTAGTCACAGAAAGGGAGCTACAGCAACCTATCACTTTTGCACATGCTTTGACCTTTAGTGACCTTCCTATGGAAGCCTAGGGATGGAAAGCAGCTCTCTCTGTTTCCTGCACCTGATCCTTCCACGCTAGGACCATAGGGCACCAGCCCAGACCACCAGTGCTGCCCTTTCCTCCTCAGTCCCCTGGACAGCCCGCACCAGTGATGGCAGCTATGACTAGCAAATCCCTGGTGAAACTTCCGGGGCCGAGGGGATGTTCAGTAGGGAGCTGCATAACTAGCCCTTCTCTTCTTTCTACTCATTCTCGTAGAGCTCCCTTCCCAAGGGCTTGATCGTTTTCTTTCTCTCCTCCAGCCCTGGTTCAAGAGTCTCCTCACTTGGGCCCTATGGCAGGTGTATGTTTAGAGCACCATGGCCACTCTAAGCTCTCTTGCCTAGAGCTTTAACTCTTATCCTTGAATGCACTTGAAACCCATGAAGGAAGCGTGTGAAAGCCGAGATGACAGGTACCGCCCTCTGGCTTGGGCTCTGGAGTTGAGACCAGGAGGTTGCATCTTGGATCAACCCCTTCAGGATTTCTGGTTGCAGGTGAAATGTGGAAACCAGCTCATGATCTGAGAAGCAATGTTAAGTGACTGGGGAGGTAGGTGAGAATTTGGCCACATAGCAGGACTGGATAAATAATCAATGAATAAATAGTTGAGTATATTATTCACTTCAGAGTGGACTGATTTTGAGGGATTTTTTTTTTAACATGTGACTTTTTTACCATCAGTAGGCCCTGATGAAGTTACACTTTTTATTTTTATTTATTTATTTTTTGACAGGCAGAGTGGACAGTGAGAGAGAGACACAAAGAGAAAGGACTTCCTTTTATTGTTGGTTCACCCTCCAATGGTCGCTGTGGCTGCCGCGCTGCGGCTGGCGCACCGTACTGATCCAAAGCCAGGAGCCAGGTGCTTCTCCTGGTCTCCCATGGGGTGCAGGGCCCAAGCACTTGGGCCATCCTCCGCTGCACTCCCTGCCCATAGCAGAGGGCTGGCCTGAAAGAGGGGCAACTGGGACAGAATCCGGCGCCCCGACCAGGAGTAGAACCTGGTGTGTCAGCACAACAGGCAGAGGATTAGCCTATTGAGCCGCGGTGCCGGCCCACTTTTTTTTTTTTTTTTAACAAACTTCTTAAAGATAGTGGCAGAGGAATTTTTCTGTAGATCCGCTGTTGGGAAACAGAGATTTGATCACTTGCAGTGTGTTAAATTCTATTAAAAGATGGCACAGGACAAGATCTAAGAAATGACAGGCAATGTCACTCCAAAATGGAATATCAAGATGTGCAAAAGGCAAATGCAGCCCTCAGGACATCTTGTCACATACATTGGAAAGATCATAGTAGTGCTGCTGTGACACTTGATGAAAAGGTGCTGGGAGGTGCCGGGGCTTTGCAGAGATGGGGGGTGGGGGCTGAGTCTTATGGGAAGAGTCTCATCGGGTAAATGGGAAAGGGGAGGCTGTTCCAGGTGATGGTTTGTATGGGAGGAAAGCATGATTGTGCGAAACAGCTGTTCTGAGCATAGTGAGTTAATTGGCGTGGCTAGCATTTGGGAAATAAGAGAGAGGGACCATGGCTAATAGAGAGATGTTTATCTCTATCATTTTATTGAATTCCCATAATAGTGTTACAAGGAAGGTAATAGTGCTGTTTTATATGAAAATGAGTTCAGAAGAAAATGGAATAGTTCAAGACAACACAGCTAGTACAAGGTAAACCCAGGACTTGAACAAGCTCACGTGAATGTCAAGTTGATGGAAAATGTCCACCTGCCACTCACTTCTCCAATACAATGGCTGGACCTCGGTTTTCTATGTTCACCCTGCAGACCATGAATGCTTTGCTGAGAAGACTCTAGAAGCCAAGTTCCATCCATTACAGAAAGGTGTGCTGGGTCTCTCCATGCATCCCTGTTTCTTCTGGAATTTCTGTAAAACTACTGCCACACCATTTCACCTGTCAGACCCTGTTGGCTGTTTGCTCTGCACAAACGAGAACTCACAGGGCAGCAGGGGGAGAGTTTTGCAGATGCATTCCTCAGCAGCAATTGTCTAATTAATGCTGTCACCACATGGCCCAGTTGTCTCATCAGGAGCAAGTGAGTGTCAGCAGTGCACGCTTGGGTACCTGTGTGCGTCACACTGTTGATAAATCAGCAGCTTCTCCATGTGAACCAAGCCTGCCTTGCCAGTTGATGTCTTGATTCTGGGGCTCAGAAAACCCAAAGCAGAGGTCAGGAAGCTCCCTCTTGGTGAGTAGTTGGCTCCAGGTGGCAATAGTGGCCATACTGGCATCCCTCATGAGCAGTTTTCCTCAGGAGTTTCATTGCTGCTCTCCTGCATAGACAGAAGTGGTAATGGACTTGGTTGGATAATCTCTGGGTAGGGCAAATAAATGGAGTGGCTTGAGGCTGACTCTCTGGTTTCCTTATAAAGTGTGTTTCTTTAGTGTGTAAATGAGATACTAATTTCTAAAGAAAAAATAGTACTTTCCAGTTTACAAAGTATTTTCCAGACATTTAATCCTCGTAACAGGCCTGGGAGGGCTCCACAATCATATCCACATGGCAGACAAGGAAACTAAAGCTTGAAGACATCAACTGTCTGGGCCAGAAGTTAGGGGAGTATGGGAGCACTTCAAAAAGTTTATGGAAAATGGAGTTAAAAGGCAAGTTTATTTTAGCACAAAATAAGTTTTGACAGTTTTTAAAAAGTTCATGGAAAATGTATACTTAAAAAAAATATGTTGGCCGGCGCCGTGGCTCAACAGGCTAATCCTCCGCCTTGCGGCGCCGGCACACCGGGTTCTAGTCCCGGTCGGGGCACCGGATTCTGTCCCGGTTGCCCCTCTTCCAGGCCAGCCCTCTGCTGTGGCCCAGGAGTGCAGTGGAGGATGGCCCAGGTGCTTGGGCCCTGCACCCCATGGGGAGACCAGGAAAAGCACCTGGCTCCTGGCTCCTGCCATCGGACGAGCGTGGTGCGCTGGCCGCAGCGCGCAGACCGCGGCGGCCATTGGAGGGTGAACCAACGGCAAAGGAAGACCTTTCTCTCTGTCTCTCTCTCTCACTGTCCACTCTGCCTGTAAAAAAAAAAAAATATGCATGGATAGTTCAATTTTTTTTGCCACCATACTGAATGTATCTTTTAACACCTTTAATTCATTCATTTATTTATTTGTAAGGCAGAGAGAAAGAGAACAATAGAGACACAGTGAGAGGAAGAGACCTTTTGTTTGCTGGTTCCCTCCCTCCCAAACAGGGTTGGGAGAGGCTAAAGCAAGGATCCCAGACCTTGATCTGGGTCTCCCGTGTGGGGCAGTTACCCAAGTACTAGAGTACATTAGCAGGAAGCTGGAGAGGAAGCAGAGGAGCCAGGACTTGAACCAGGCACTCAGATATGGAATGCAATTATCCCAAGTGATATCTTCCTACTGTGGCAAATGGCTATCCTCTTTTTAATTTTTAAATTAAAAAAACCTTATTTGAGATGAAGGGAGGAGAAGAAAGAAAGGAAATAGAGATAGGGATACAGATAGAGATACAGATAGAGATGGGGGGAGGGAGAGAGAGGGGAGAGAGAGAGAGAGAGAGAGAGAGAGAGAGAGAGAGAGAGAGAGAGATTCCTGCCTGCTAATTTATTTCCCAAACATCTGCATTGAACAATGCGAGCCTGAGTCAAAGCTGGTCTTTGACTCAATCCCGGCCTCCTCTGTGGATCATAGGGACCCAGCCACTTGAGCCATCAGCGGCTTTCTCCCAGGGTCTGCTTTGATAGGAAGCTGGAATTGAACCCAGGCATCTGAACTGGCATTCTAATCACTAGACTAAACTCCTGCCTTGAAATTTACCTTTCAACTTCATTTTCCATGAACTTTTTGAAGTGCTCTCATATTAGTGAATGTAGGTGGAGCCATGAGAACCCAACTGATATGTTCTTATATGAGGTCACTCATTTGCTAGTTCATTCGTATTATCATTTATTCGTTCACTCAATGTTTATTGAACAATGACTGTATTCCTAGTATTGAGTTAGGTTGTAGA
The DNA here is from genome assembly GCA_949820135.1 of Sylvilagus floridanus. Classification (NCBI taxonomy): domain Eukaryota; kingdom Metazoa; phylum Chordata; class Mammalia; order Lagomorpha; family Leporidae; genus Sylvilagus; species Sylvilagus floridanus. The sequence goes on from OX463230.1 coordinate 31,004,672, forward strand.
GATTCAAAGATATAAATGTGAAATGTTTTGAGCTCCTTGAATCGAGGGCTAATAAAAGAGGGTGAAGATCAAGTACTGGTTCATGATTTGAAATTATAATTGTTGTTTTCACTCATGTTAAAATCCAATGAACAACACTAGGAATCCATGAATTCTTGGGCCAATTCTTTACTTCCTAAAGAAATTTCACTCTTGCTTATTCATCTGCACACTTTTTGGTGTTTATTACCTGCCCTAGGTCAATATTTGTCTTAGTTCAATATTAATTACTTCTTGGATGTATGCATTTCCTTTCTATTTGTTCCTAAAAAGAAAACCTTTAAATGTGCTTGTGCATTGGGTTTATGTCAGGTCACTTTTCAGGCTGAGTCACTGCCGCAAAGGTTGTTCCTTGCTCCCTTTGTCCTAACCTTCTTGAAAAAAAAAAATGGTTGAATTCCAACTGGCCTAGTCTCAGCCTGATAGAACAAAACTGTTCCTCCTTCCTTCATGTTCTCTGCAAGTATTTGCCATATAATACTGTTCCTTGTATTCTAAGCCTATGAGCCTATGCCTACATGACCTTGAATGCTACATTCTCAAAGTAAGAGGATCATGGTGTATTAAGCTCTGTACCCTCTACCGAACCTAGCCCATTCCATGATATATCAAAGGGGCTTGATAAATATTGATAAGTTGAGGTCCCAGAGTGCCAGTGTCTCTTCCAAAGATGCCTTCTTGGGAACATTGGGACTGATCTCCCTAAATACCCTGCCTTCCATTTCCTTTCTCTTCCCCACTTCTCTTAGCTATTCCTAGATTCCCTGGATCCTTCGGTGAGGAGAAACTTTCCTAATTGGTGATCTGTTGGAATCTTTGATTGGAACATCACAGTAACTCTTTGCATACACCTGGGAGGCTATGCTCTTTGTGCTATGTTTCCTCTACATGTTCCAGAGGTAGTTTCTGTGAGTGTTAAGGGCTTCTTCAAGAGAACACCCAGAAATTTAGCCAATGCTCCAAAGAAAGGGTATGAATGGGGTGATGTGAACTTCTCCATTCCAAGCAAAAACATGGATGGAGTTGGACATCCAGAGCTAGTATTGCTTGGGGACTGGGGATCGAGAGTGGGGAGTGCTTGATTTGATTAGGCAGAGTTAGGATTTTTATTACCCAAAACCTTGGGTGCTCTGAAAGGCAAATTTAAAAATTCTGAGGAATTCTCACAAACGTTTACTTTGGTGTGGGGTCATGATGAGTCAACCCTTATTATCTGTAAGTATGTGAGAGTAGACAGTAGGTGCCTATCTGAGGAAGCTACCATTTCTTCTATAAAGACTTCTTTTCTATAGAAAAGTCCACCACTGTTTTGACTGGAATGTACCAGGTATCAAGAATCTGCACACATCTCAGGTTGTATAAGGGGAAGCAACTCTGATAACATCAAGTTCTTTATAACTTTTGGAAAATGTTGGACTACAGATGAGTCCCACAGAGCAATGCTGAGGTGCTAAAAAAAAAGGTGACCTGGAAGTGGGCCTCACTCTTTGCTATGAAGATGATTAACTCCACTCCCATATTTGAATTAGCCTCCTAAGTCCTCCCACCTCCGCTTCTCCTTCTGTAGAGAGGAGACACTGTCTAGATACTTGATCCTTCTGGAACGAGATGGGCACTGTTATTGTGAGATATATTACTGAGGTGTGGCCAACTGTGAGGGAGACTGGGGGACCTGCCTAAAGGCTCTCAAATTCTAAAGTTTTCCCACCATCAGTTTGCAACCTCAGTTCTAAAGTGCTTGATCTTTATCTTGGAAGAAAAGTAAGGTAGGAGTCTGAGTTATTATTATCATCAGTCACTTATCAGTCATTAGCATTGTATAAATGTTCCATATGGAGAGCGTTCTACACTATGTTTTATAATATGATTCCTATTTTTGATGGTCTAAGTATTTCATCTAATTGAATAGACAGATGTGTACCCTCTATCCATCCATCCATCAAAAAATATGAATCAAATATACATTGTGTGGGGCCAGTGCTGTGTCATAGTGGGTAAAGTCACCACCTGCAGTGCCGGCATCCCATGTAGGCGCCACCTTCGAGTTCCGGCTGCTCCACTTCCAATCCACCTCTCTGCCATGGCCTGGGAAAGCAGTGGAACGTGGCCCAAGTCCCCTCCCTTAGAGGTCAAGTGTCCCTACTCTTCCCCTACACGGCCAAGGCTTTTGGTTTCAACCTGGCCCAGCCCTGGCTATTGTGGGCATTTGGAGTGTGAACCAATGGATGGGAGATTTGTCTGTGTTTTTATTTGCTTTTCAGGTAAAAAGAATAAAACTCTAAAAAGAGCAAACCAATGAAATAAAAAAGGAAGGTGCTCCTAGCACCCAGCCAGTGTGAACCCTCCAAGGCTCTGGTGGTGAGGTGTCTTTTCTGGGGAGGCTGCTGGAGGTGGGGTCTGCAGACACAGCCTACACCACCCATGTACATGCAGACCCCTGTGAAATGGAGAGCAGTACTTTAAGAGCATCGAAGGTCATGGATTTAAAGCCGAGTGACCATGACCCCTAGAAGTGCCTGTGGTGGTTCTCCGGGAGAGGCCCGTGGTGCTGCAGGCCTGGCAGGGGGCCTGCCCTGCTGGCTCTCAGACTCTTCGGTCCTGTCCCTAAGATGGCGGCTGCCTGCAGCCATTGCAGCTTGGGGGCTGGGAGGGTGTCCTTCCCGGCCTGAGTGACCACTGTGATGGATTTGGGAAACTGGGGTACTCTTACCGCCCCCTCAGCTTGTTCTGGGACCTTAACTGGGGCTCCTGGCCCCTCTCTCTACCATGGCTTCAAAACACTTGCCTCTGGCTTCTCTGAGCCTGGGAGGACGAGTAACAACATAACGAGAAGTCTGAGTGTCTCTGGGTCAAGGTGAGGCTCCAGCTAGACTTTTATGATCAGGAAAGCTGGAAAGCGTTTTATACCTGGAAACTCGCCTCCTACCCCCGGCTCTGTTTTCCCCAGTCAAGGGCAAAGACTTAGATAAATTCAAGCATGATTGCTTATAGGCTGCACCCTCCATTCTGGCCCCTTCAACACACCTGTGAGCTGGACATCAATGCTGGCATCGTACTAATAAAAAGACTGATGCTCACAATGCCCCATGGGAGGGAACAGAGCTGAGCTGGACTTCGTGCCTGTCTCAGCCTTCTTGCACCGTTAGTTAGATCTAGGGCTGTGCTGTGTATTTGGTTTTCAGTCAATCGCACTCCATCTCAGCCTGGTTTTGATCGGGCCCAAGCACTATTAGGATTTACTAATTATATGGTGAATGGTAAGGCCTAACCTTGTTAAGTTATATTCAGAAATTTCGGAAACGAGGATTGGTCAAGGTTACAGTGAGGGAGTATTTGAGCTCCTCCAAGTAGCAGCTGTCAATCAGGCTGTGTCTGATGCTGAGTTGTGGCCACTGGAAGGAGCCGTCACTTCTTTCTGAGCTTTGACATTGAAGGAGCTGTTGACTACCTCTGCAGAGATTTGAAATTCAGTGGGGGCACCAGACAGGACAGAGGATTTGGCTCTTCCCAGGCTGCCCTTGGGGCTGGAGAAAGGGGGAGACTGCTGTCTTCAGGCTGAGTGACTGCCATCTGAGCCCACGAGCATCTTGGTGTGGCGATTGCATCCCGTCCTTCTGGGCTGGCATCCCTCGGCACAGCTCTCCCTGCAGTCAGGACAGTGGTGGCTTAGAAGGAAAGACATGAGGGTCTTCCACATGGCTGCAACAGCATCAGGTGTATTTTGTCAATGGCCTGGAAACAGGTGATTCATCAGCTCCTCTGCCTTCAGACAGGACCATACCTGCAGGATCCCAGACAGTTTGTGGGGACGGCTGGTGTGTTACTGTTCTTCCTGGCCTGTGTCAGGGTGGCTTCACCCAGTGCTCAAATGTAAGCCATCCTCCGTTACAGCTAGCCTGCAACGAAGGAGACTGAGGGAGAAAATAGGGTTTTTCACTCAGGCATCTCTAAGACAGCTGTGGGCAGTGCCTGCTTGCTGTAGTCGTTCAAGGAGACATTGACAAGCACTGAGCAAGCACCAGGGACTGAGGCCAAAACCAGAGCGAGGGCACGTGTCCCAGCCTGAGGACATGCATGGGTCTGCCAAGGTCAAGGGCTGGGCTGGAGACCTTTCATGGAAGTTCTCTAACTGGGACCTCAGGTCAAGCTGGAGTCCAGATCAGAATGCCCAATGACAGCTTCTTGTCCCATCCCAGAAGGTGCATGATCTACCAGTCACAGCTTTTCCACCCACGCTGCCCATGTGGAGTCTTTTTTTAAAAAAGATTTATTTATTTATTTGCAAGAGTTACACAGAGAGAAGGAGAGGCAGAGAGAGAGGGGTCTTCCATCCACTGGTTCATTCCACAATTGGCTGCAACAGCCAGAGCTGCACCCATCTGAAGCCGGGAGCCAGGAGCTTCTTCTAGGTCTTCCATGCAGGTGCAGGGGTCCAAGGACTTGGGCCATCTTCCACTGCTTTCCCAGACCATAGCAGAGAGCTGGATAGGAAGTGGAGCAGCCGAATCTTGAACCTGTGCCCATATGGGATGCAGGTGCTTCAGGCCAGGGCATTAACCTACTGCACCACAGCACCGGCCCCCTTGCAGAGTCTTGAAAATCCACTCTTGCCCAGAGAGTCTGACTCGGTTGGTTGGTAGGAGAGCCTGAGAGTTTGTTTTTCCACCTTCATGAGTGATTCTCACGTGAACCAGGGTTGAGAACCCGAGAACCACTCCCTGGGATGAACAGGGGCTGGCCGGCAAGTGAAATCAAGTGCCACGCACAACTGCCCACGTGCTTCTGCCGAGAAAGGGAGTACACAGTGTACTTCCTGTCCCCACGGGGCTTGCTGTGTCACTGGGAGGGAGATTAGCAATGCAGGCGAAAAAAAGCCGCAGAAGAACCACCAGCAATACACATGATACACAGGCGGGGAGAGAAAAGCAGGCTGGCAGACAGAGTGGTGCCAATTTCTGTCTCAAGGCCGTTGCACCTGCTGTTCCTTTCCCCACACCATCTTGGCCTGACTGACTGCTTGTCAGCCTGTCTGAACTCAAAGATCACTATCAGCACAAGCTTGAAGTCTTGTCCCCTCCTGTGTCACTTACTCCCTGGCATGTGTCACTGGCTGACTCTATTTACACTACTTAACTTTGACTAGGATCCTATTTCTTTACTGCCTTTTTTATTTCCCATCTTCTTCCACTGGATGAGAGTCCCATAAGAACAAAGACCCAGTCTTTTAAGTGTCCATGGTATCCCAGCATCCAGGAGCAGCAGGTGCATCAGAAACCTCAGCTGAGTGGACAGTCAGGGAAGAAGCTTTTGGCACAGGTGGCATCTGCGTTGGGTCATCCAGCATGGGTCAGACTTCAGAGGGAAGAGAAAAACAGCAGCAAAATGGTCCACAAGAAAGACACCAGGGATCTGTGTATGCGCTTATGGGTGGGGCGGAGCGGGACAGTAAGCCAGGTTGGCTGGCACAGAGGTAGAGCTGGGAGATATGGCTGGGGAGGTGGGTCTGAGCTAGCTCATGGGGCTGGGGACACCAGGCTCAGCCATGGGGGCAAAGGAACCAGCAAGGAGGGGAGGTGCAGGGTCACTGCCAACAGCACTCAAGGTTGGGAAAGCGGCCAGGATCCCCTGCGTTGTGAGGTGATGACCAGGAAAGGGTCCTTGCCCTGGCAGTCCCTGTGGCCAGGTGGAGCCTCGGCTTGCACTGTGTTTCCCTGCCTCCGTGCCTCCGTGGCGGGGCTGGCTCGGCGCCCTCTCTGCTGTCAGCGTGACTCACATACCCCCGGCACCCGCCTGCTCCCGCTCAGCAAGCTGTTCCTTTGGCTCCCGGAGAGGGCCTCGTTCCTCCCTTCTCTCGAGGACGGGGGCCAGGGAGGAGGGGCGCTGCTGTCCATGTTCCTACCCCTTGCCTCCCCCCTAGCACCCTGGGGAGAGAAGCAAGTGGAGGCCGTAGTGCCGGGTGCTGTGTTCCCTTCCTGTCCCCGGCCCCCGCTTGGTGCACGCTCAGCGGGACACCAGGCTTGGCGCACAAATGTCCAGGTGATGGGGCACTGGGACGGAAGGCATTCCTGAAAAGTTACCCGCAGAAAGTAGGTCAGGCGGAGAAACATGGATGGGCATCGACAGTGGCCGCCGACGGGTGATGACGTGGCCTGAGACGGTTTGACACGGGGGTGCCTGTGACACAGAACATTTGGGCAGCACTTGAGAGTGTACAAAACCGTTCCACATCCTCAAAGCTGCCATAGCTGCGCTGGGGACAAAACGGTGTTTTTTATTGATTTGAGTTCAGGGAGGTTAAGGAACTTGCTCAATGGACATTGAAACCCCTACCTTGGATCTTTGGGTTATAAGAGGTTTCACAAGCCACCTGTGCCGGTTTTCCTGGACCCTTGTCTATGAGCGCTTGTCTTACTGCAACCCTCCCTTGGGGTATCACAAGCTCCCACAGAGACTGGCCATTCCACTGGCGCTCTGGGGGTCATCTACACTCTCACAGGGATAACTGAACACTGGGCAGTCCCTGAGGCTGTGGCAGCCGGTCACTCACTGATCAGCACGTTCCCTAGCATCCAGCTCACCTGCCAGGACCGACTGTATTTACCCCGCCACGTTATCTTAGGGTGAGGTATATGCAATGGCCTTTTTTACCAGCAATATATTGACAGTTCACCCTAGCATGTCAAGGGCACCAAACAAACATGCATTATTTGATTGCAGAGGAGTCTAGAACGTGTGGAGTTTGTGTTTCCCAAGTAGACCCATCCTCCTCAAACTACCAGGGTAATTCAAGAAGTTTGTGGAAAATAAATGGAACTCAGAGATAAAATCCAGGGGCTGGCTTTGTGGTGCAGTATATAAATTGCTGTTTGTGACACAGCTTCCCGCATCAGAGCTCCGAGTCAAGTCCCATCTGCTCCACTTCTCCTGTTGATGCACCTGGGGATGCCCTGGCCCCCTGACACCATGTAGGAGACCCAGACGGAGTTCCAGGTTCCTGGCTCTGGCCTGGCCCAGCTCTGGCCATTGGAATCATTTGGGGGCCAGCGGTGGAGAGGTGGATCAGTGGATGGAAGCTTTCTCCTTCTCTGTCACTATGCCTTTCAGACAAACAAACAAAAATCTTTTTTTAAAAGGATAAATTTGTTTTGGTGTACAAAATTTTGACACTGTAAATACAGGTGTATCGTGAACACTGGCTGGTAGTGAGGCTGCAGGACTCATCAGGCATCATGCGTAGATCAGTGCCTTCAGGATTCTCCATCGACAAACTTTATCTGAATGGGCACAAGCCCTGGCCCTGCCCTCAAGAGGCCTCCAGGCTTCCAGGCAGCCTGGACAGACCCATGCAGCCAGGGCACCCTCTGGAGTCTGCTGGTTGGACAAGTGTCGTGTTAAGAGCAGGGTCCTGGAGTCCAAGTTTCTTGGCTGGATCCTTGGTCTTGCCGTTTGCCTATGCTGTGACCTTGGACAAGCTCCTAATCGGTCGGCTACTCTGTCTTCTCATGGGTAGAACAGGAATAGCAACATGCCCACTGCACAGAGATCTGAAGAATAAGATAATGCGTGCAGAGGACTTAGAGCTGTTGCTGGCATGCAGAAAGTGCTTGGTCAATGTTAGCTGCTGCTGCTTCCAGGATGGCGATTATTAAACTCCTACCCTTCAGATGAAAGGGGCCATTAGAGTACCATGGGCCCAGGATGGAGGCTCTGCTGCCTAAGGCTACAGCTGTTTGAGGATGCTGTCGTCTATACTCTCTGAGCTTAGGACTGCTGAGGCCAGGCTCAAAGATGAGGTATCCACTTTGCAACACTTCACACTCGTGAGGCAGATCTAGAAACTTCTAGGCAAACTGTGCTCTGGACTGGGTCTCCCTCGTGAGACAGTGACCCCGATAAGAATCTGGAAGTCGAGGGGCGGATGTTCGGTGCACTGGTTAGGATACTGCTTGGTGCAGCTGCACCTCAGAGCAGAGTACTTGCACTCCAGTCCCAGCTTGGCTCCCAATTCCAGCCTCCTGCTCACAGGCACCCTGGGAAATGGCAGGTAATGGCTCAAGTGTTCTGGTCCCTGCCTCCACCCTGGGAGACCTGGATTGACTTCCAGGTTTCTAGCTTCAGTTTGGCTCATCTACGGCTGTTGCAAGCATTTGGGCAGTGAACCAGTGGATATCTGTATGTCCAACTCTCTTCCTTTAAAATTAAAAAAAAAAAAAACAGTGGTTGAAAGCCAACAGAATTGCCCTCAGCTACCCAGAACATTTGTATTCAAGCTTCCCTGGGCAGAGGGGGGGTAGGGGTGGGGGTCTCCCACAAGGTCGCTCAGGGAAGGTGAAGTTGAATGGACCAGGCTTCTTCTCTGATCACATGAGGGGCCGCTCTGCAACATTTGGGTGCCGTCCTCATAGCTGCCCTCACTTCTGACTCCAACTGTGGGTCCAGGGGTCCCTGAGACCACCTGTAGCCCTGGTCCTGCTAAAACACCTTGCAGAACTCCCCAAAGGCTGTTACACCCCTGTAGGGTTTGCTACATGGCAAAGAGATAGACTGGAATCACACAGGGGAACAAGTGTGGAGAGTGGAGTCAGGAGGTCGGGGTGGGGGGTTCCCAGTGTGGAGCTCCCAGTTTCCAACTCACCCCATGGAGTCAAGACAGCAGCACAGTCCTCACACAGTGCCCACGGAGCATCGCCAGGCTGGGGAATACGCTCCAGCCTCAGTGGGCAGTGGTTTCCTGGAGCTCCATCCCCTAAGCACAGTGAACCTCTCCTAGGGCTTGTTTCAGTCTCCAGCCCCTCAGGAGCACAGCTGACAGCCTGGGACCCTAAGCCCCACCCCCAACCTACCCTACCCTCCTTGCATCACATTGTTGCCATAGCTCAAAACCCTTGCAGGAAATCTCTTTGTCACTTCTGCCTGGCCCAAGATTCCCAAGCAATTATCTGAAGTCTTCACAGTGACCTCCCAGAGGCTTAGGGGGAAAGCCAGACCTAGTTTAGGGCAAAGTTAAATTACTTATCACATAGGCCCTGGGTAGCCACTGGGGACACTCGCTGTTCACCCCAGGGAGTTCTTTCTTGGTCTATTGGGAGAGAAGTTAGGTACCGGGTGCCAGTCAGCCGGTAGCCAGCAGAGGGCGCCGCAGTGAGAGTTCTCCTTGGGAAAACGTAGTGGTGTGGGAGGGAGATTGCGTAGCGCCCAGAGAAGGGAACCGGGGGTGGGGGGGTGGAGAACGAAGTTTGTGTCTTAAGGTAAGACTCTGAAAAGCAGTCCTGGACTGTGATTGACATGTTTCTTAGTTGTACTGGCTCAGAGGCTGTCTGCCCCCCAGCCCGCCTCCTCACTCTGTGACCTTGGGGATCCAGAGGGTGGGAGGCATACTTGGGCCTCCTAAGAACTGGGGAAGCCCAGCAGCTTGGCGGTGGTGGAGAGCACTCGGACTTAGCGACTGAGCGAGGCTCAGAGGTGTGTCCGTGTGACTGGGTACACTGTCAGAGCCCTGTGACCCTCACTTGCAAACCAAGCTCTCTGATGGATATAGTGGAAACACGAGCTGCCCCTGGCTGGGTGAGGGGAGGGCCTGCCTGTGCGTTCTTTGCCTCAGGTTATCAGTGGCTTCCCTGCCTGGCTGTCTTCAGGGGGAGGGCGTGGGGGACTTGGACGCCCTTTGGCCTGCCTGCTTGGGCTCCATCATGCTCACTCCCATTGGTTTGCTTATCTCTCTATTGGCCTTGCCATCAATACTTCCATGGAAACCCAAGCCAACTGTCCTGTTCTCTCTGCACACACGCATGCTGTGTTCTCTTACTCAGCCTCACGTGACTCCTGCTGTCCCCTGCAGCAGAAGGGAACCCGAATTCCTTAAATTTGTGGGTATTCACTGGAGATTTTCCAGTGGTGGGCACTTGGGGCACTGGGAATTCACAGGGACCAAGACAAGGTCACGTGCATGAGGGACACACAGTTCCATGGGCAACAGCCGTGAACGTGGACAAGCAGCAAAGCTGCAGATGCTGTCAAAGGCGGATGAACACCCGATTGGTCCGCAAGGAGTGGAAATCGGAAAGGGTGCCCCCGGCAGAGCTGTGCTAGTTCAAGTAGGCCTGAACAACCACTAGAGTGACACAGCCGAAGGAGAGCTGTGATACTCGGTCGCGGGAGCGTTGAGGTGTGAGACAACCCGGCATGCCCCTGGAGGACACAGGAGCTGCCACTGCACTGGCTGTGCACTGCACCCCTTCCCAGGGGAGGCCAGGGAGCCCCAGAGTGTAGCAGGATATAGGAGCTGGAGCCGTGCAAGGTGGTGGGCCTGGGAGAGGGTCCCTGGCGAGGTGTAGGGAGGAAGCTTGAGAAATTTCATTTTCGTGTGTTGCCTCGGCCAGCGATGAGCTGTCACTCAGCAAACACTGGGCGAGCAACATGGGGTGCTTGGGGCTTCCCCACATCTCTGCCGTCTCGGCCTGCCCCACACTCCGGGGCAGTCAGGATTGTTTCTGTGATGATGATGGGGGGGGCTCTCTAGCAGCAAGCAGTACTTCTCGGGCCTGGGACGTAGTGTTGGCCCACAGTGTAGCACCGAGGAAATGGATTAGACAGGGAGACCGAGCCGCTGTCCCCTCTTACAGAGAGAGTGGCAGGGACTGCTCAGGGAGCTGGAGTGTGTGTGTGCGTGTGTGCACGCGCATTCGTGTGTGTGTGTGTGCGTGCCTCATTCATCTTGTCTCTCCCTGAGCTGCTTAGCAGTCAAGGGAAAGAGGAAAAGAGGAGAAAATGATACAACATTTTTACGTATGACCTTGACTGACAACCTAGACTACTTTCCCAACTAGAGTGTTGCAGCAAAGGCAGAGGTGACTGTCACTTCAGTGACGCATCTTGATGACAGCATTGAACTACACTTTAGTGATAACGACTCTGCAGAGCTCTGGACTTAATGTCACGTGGGGTGAACACAGAATGCCCAGAGGGATAGAGGTTTCACCACTCCTCATGTTCTCTGTCCTAAATATAAGTTCCCTGCTGGGCCTTTTTTGCCAGGAGCCGCTTCCAGGTAGCTTGAGGTGCTGCCGCCCTCCAAGAGCCCGGTGCTGGTCTCCATGATCAGCTGGTACAACAGCTCCATGGCAGCGCCCACCTCCGTTCTTGACCTTGCATTGGCGCTCTGCATCTGTCTCTTATTTGTTCATGGCTTCCCCGTCTGGTCTTCCATCCATCGCTCTGTCTTTCTGCCCAGCTCTCCCATCTTCTCTTACTTTTGGAAAACAGAGTGAGTGGACGTGGGGGTTGACATGTTGCTTATTAACATGCATTTGGATGACGGTGAGGTGGAGGCCCCCACCCTCCATCCCCCCCATCCCTGAGAAGCGACCGGGTCCTTGCCTGGAATTGTAAAGGCCTGTGGGACATAGCTGAGATGGATGGGCCCCCTTTTCCAGCAGGGAAGCTGTGGGTGGTACTCGGAGAGCTGGAGCTGTAGGAGGAAAATTGGAAGGGCCATCTAGGGAGCACCTGGGTAATACACTGGAGCAACTGGGGACCAGGCTGCACAAAAGGGTCTGGGTGGCCCTTTCACAACAGAACTCATCATGTGCTCCATCCTCAGTTACGTATTTGTAGTTGCAGCCATTCCTGTCTGTACAATCAATTCTGAGGGAACGAGTCAATTTTTGTTTTTAGCGCCATGCCATTATTCAGTTGCCAAGAAACACATCAACTGCTTAATGGTTCTTCTAATCCACCCTGTGGATTCTACCCAATGTGACCCATTTCCTCGTCCTTGATGAAACCAATCATGTGACCAGATTCTGCTGAGATTCTGCTCTGGTCGTCACCGCTGCAAGTGCACACACACACACACCCACGCACACACTCGGAAGTGCACGCTTGCTCAGATGCACCCACACTCACTCAGGGCCATGCCTATCCATGCACATGCACTTATTCACATCTGTGGATCTTTGAGGACCCAGAACTTCAGAAATCAGAGAAAAATGCTTTGAGCAGGTGCAAGCATCGTCTAAGCCCTGAATTGCCCCTGTGACATCCCCTGTGGCCGGCACAACCCGAGGAGCTGTGTTTGGATTCTTCAGGAGCTGTGCTGGGCTGCATGTTAACCAGAACATCCTTCTCTGTGTGTTTTGTGTTTTGGTTGCCCTGCGATGCACTAACCTTTCTGCCTGTCTTGGTGAGTGTCACAGATAACTGGTTGGCCCGTGGCTGACAAAGGCTCATTGTAGTTGAGGATCCAGGCTCAGGAAGGCGTAAAGGCCATGGCTTTTGGAATGAGACAATTCCGCCATTGTATATTGGCCTTGAAGGCCACTTATAGGCCATGTGGTTTTATGAGCTGCAGCTTTATTTACTGCTCCATAGAAATAGAGATAAACATATGTACTTCGCAGAGCTATTGTGAGAGTTAAAAAAATCTCAGAGTCAAAGAACTTCAGTGTTGTGCAAAGGCAGGACACTGAACTTGAATCAAGTGTGGGCCAGTCCTTTGGGAAAACTGAATTCTGATGCCCAGACTGATGAAATAGGGTGGAAAACATTCACACGCGGCATGTCCACTCAAGGTTTCCTATGGTGTAAATGGTAAATATAGATCTTTGCAGTCAGCATGGGGGGACGGGGTCCCCCTTATCTGTCCCCTGGCTCTGCTGGACTGTGGAGGGAACTCCACAGGAGTTCCTGTAGAAGTGGGTCCGGTAGCCCTGGTCACACAGCAGAGTCACAGGGGAGGCAGACCAGATTCCAGGGCCCAGGTCCTCGAGCCACAGGGTGGGGATGGGGGGTCCTTTCTGCACTCAGTAGGATGGGTCAGTTCATTTCTGGCAGGATTTCCTGTTGTTGAGTAGAGAGAAACCAGCAAGCAACAACCAAAAACATGGTTGTTTGAGCATCCAGGGCTGCTTGTGGCTTTTAAGGCGAAGAATATTAAGATGGTTTTTCAGCAGAGGGATAAGCATGTGCAGGACACGGCCTGGGAGTGATGCAGATGCACACTGAATAAGGAAAGGGCTGACAGAATTTGTGGCTGGGAAGCTGCCTTCCCGGCTGCACATCGCTGGAAACCTGGGGCAGGCTGGGGAGGTTGGGATTAACCACGAAGAGGACAGTGGCTCCCAAGATCACAGCTCTTCCAGCTGTCTAAGAACAAAATTGCTTTCCATCTGCTTTGGATCTGCCAAGCCACAATGGAAAGAACTGAGACCACGGAAATCTGCCCCCTTCCCTTTCTCTTGTAGAGAGCATTGTCCACGCAAGTCCAGATATCTTCCGCTAACAAGGTACACGGAGCACAAATGCCAATGACCGAGAATGGAGAGGCCCCCGGCTCCCTGTCTCCCGGGTCTGCTCTTTCAAAGCTGGATTTGTAATTATTAATTCATCACAAATTTGTAGTTAACGAACGAGAAACGAGAGGAGAGTGTTGTGATGTCCTCCAGCGCTTCTACAAATCCTCCTGGCAATCCCCATAATGGGCTCTCGATAAATAGAGTTAAATGCGTGCTACACACCAAGTGCTCTCCTGGGCGGCCTGGCGTCACAGAGAGGTGTGCCCAGCTCTTCCAGAGGAACCCAGAGACTAGTGGGGATGACAGGGGCGTCATGACAAAGCCACGGGCCACTCCAGGCAGGGGCTGCCTGTGTCAAGTGATGGGCAGGCCAGCCACGTGCCAGGATGCCCATGGCCGAGGAGACGCGAGCTGCAGATCTTTCTGCTTGTGTGATTCTCCACGCTCTTGCCAGTCGGAAAAATCTCAGTCGGGTATTCTGGGTCTTCCAGACGGTACCAGCTTCGCACCTTAAGGAAGGAGTTTTGAAGGCAGTCAAGAGGAGTGTGGGGGAACAGAGGTCATTTTTCTCGTCTTGAATCTTTTGAATCAATTAAGGGGAAATGAGAGAGGAAGAGAGAGGTTTTTCCACCTGCTAATTTGCTCAAGGCCTAGTTGAAGCCAGAAGCCAAAAACTCAACCCAGGTCTCCTATATGAGTGGGTGAATGAACTCCAACTAATTGAACCAGCATCTGCAGCCTCTCAAGGTGGGCATTAATAGGAAGCTGGAATCAGAAGTGCAGCTGGGACTTGAATCCAGGAACTCCGCTAAGGGGTAGGAGCATCTCAACAAGTGTCTTAGCTGCTATGCCAAATGCCCAGCCCGCCCTCTTGACTCTTTAATCCAGGGGCCCCAGATTCAACAGGGAGAAGGACGCCGGTGCCTTCTGTCCAGAGAGGTTCACATCTGTGATGCGGAAGAGCTGGCTGCACCGGGAGCACTGACCTCGTGCCTAGATGCAGTGCAAGCTGGGCACTGCCACCCTCTGCTTCCCCAAGGACCCCTGCCCCAGCAGTCTCCCCAGCCCCCATCCTGCCAGGGGCCTCGCTGACAGCAAAGGGCCCTCCTGGCCACAGTCCTTGTTCGGTTCTCATCTGTCTTTTCCTGACCCCCTGCTGATGAGCTCGGCACTCACAAGGCTTCTGCTTTTCTGCCCAGCTTGGCCTCTGCCCGGACAGTGGAGGTTAGGCCACCTGTTCTCAAAGGGGCGTCCTATGCTGCTTTGCTGCTCCCCCTTCCTTCTCCCGGACCCCTTGACCCACCTGCAATTTTCTTAAAATCCCTATTTGAAAGAAAAAAAATCATCTCCTTCCAGTCTTCCCTGGCTCTCCTGAGCATTTGGAACACTGTGTTTTTAAGGAATGAACTCCACCGTGGGGGATCGAGAAGCATTCATTCAAAGTAGAGTTTGGCTCCTTGCTGGCTGGATGACTTTGGGTGGAGAACTTGACCTCTCTGGGTGTCAATAGCTCCTGAAAGACAGGGGTGATGGGAGCATTGCAGGGTGGAATGACCATGGCCTTGCGTGTGGTTCCCGCGCATGGTGGGTGGTTGGACATCAATGATCCCATAGAGATCGTCCACCTGCTGGTTTACTCCGCTGAGGCCTATCAGGAAGGGAGTTAAAAATTAGCCTCTGTGTGTGTGTGTGAAAGGGGCCTAAGGAAAACAGAAAACAGAGCACCCAAGGAAAGGAAAGGGGCAGCCTCCAGCAGCCTCGGAAGCACCCAGTGTTTTACTCTAGGTGGCCCCGGCCTTCTGCCCCAGGAGCATCATCTCTGCCTGTGCCAAGTGGGCTGCCCAGCCTGATGACCCTGAGTAAGAGAACCAGGGGAGAAATTCTCCCTGTTTCACACCCAGCAAGGCCAAGAGAAGAGGGAGGGAGGCAGGAGAACCGGCGGGAAGAGCCGGACCCCATTGTCTTGTAAGTCCTGGCCTCGATTCAGACTGCACCCTCAGCTCTTTGCTGAGATGCCCGCCTGGCCTGTCAGGTGTGTTCTCTCCATGAAACTACATACCTTTGCTTATCCCAGTCTGAATGTCTGGCTACTCATTCAGCTTCCATCTGGAGAGGTGCACAGCTGTTCTGACAGATGTCCTACCCCATTAAACCTTGCTACCTTGCTGACCACCACAATCTGTTTCACACCTGAATTCTCTTTTGCATGAAGACAAGAACCTCTGTTCTGCACATCTCTGCTAACAGGCTCACGACAGCCAGGGCTGGGCCAGGCAGAAGCCAGGAGCCAAGAACCCCATCCTATTCTTCCACATGTGTAGGAGGGGCCCAAGCACTTGGACCACCTTCTGCTGTTTTCCCTGGACCTGTTAGGGGGGAGCTGGATCAGAAGTGGAGTAGCCAGGACAGGAACCAGCACTCTGATATTAGATGCCAAGTGGTGGCCTAACCCTCTGAGCCACAGTGCTCACCACTACCCACTTTCATTTTTTTTTTTTTGATATTACTGAATTTGATGTTTTTTATTTTTTTTATTTTTTTAAAGTTTTATTTATTTATTTCTTTTTTTTTTAACTTTTATTTAGGATGAGAACTCAAAGACTATATTTCACTTTCATTTTTTTATAAATGCATAGTTTGCACCGGCTTATAGTTAGTTTAGTTCATGAGCAGACGCTTTGTGAACGTGTTTTTGCAAGCCGGCACTTTGTAACAGGCACTGTCTCTTAACTCCTCCCCACTGCTTTTGTGCTGGAGATGCTGTTTCTATCATTTCCTCCATCGATCAACTGAGGGCAGGGACGGTGATGGTGGAGCCGGGTTCTCCCAGGCCTCCTTGAGCCCTGTCCATCGTCACTGGCAGCTGCGTTTTGATGCTTTGCTCGTCTATTCCCAGCTGGTCTCTCTTGCATACGAGTGGCTTCAGCAAGTTCATGGAAAATTGCAGTGAAAAAATATGTTTATTTCTGGTGCAAAGCAAAGGGGGAAATCCCTTAGCATATGAATGGTCTTCAAAAATTTCATGGAGAATGCATATGATGAAAACAGCTATGTATGGATTTCAAAGTTTTATAACAAGATAGACTTATCTTTTTAAAGATTTATTTATTTATTTGAAAGTCAGAGTTACACAGATAGAGAAGGAGAGGCAGAGAGAGAGAGGGAGAGAGAGACACAGAGAGAGGTCTTTCGTTTGCTGGTTCACTCCCCTGTTGGCTGCAATGGCTGGAGCTTTGCCAATCTGAAGCCAGGAGCCAGGAGCCAGGAGCTTCTTCTGGGTCTCCCACGCGGGTGCAGGGGTCCAAGCACGTGGGTTGTCTTCCACTGCTTTCCAAGGCCATAGCAGAGAGCTGGACCGGAAATGGAGCAACCGGGACTCCAACTGGTGCCCATGTGGGATGCCGGCACTGCAGACAATGATTTTACCCACTATGCCACAGAGCCAGCTCCTGACTTATCTTTTAATTCCAATTTTCCATAAACTTTTTGAAACACACTTTAATGTACTGAGTACCAACAGGGTGTGTGTGTGTGTGTGTGTGTGTGTGTGTGTGTGTGTGTTTGGAGGTGACGATGGGGCTGGGGGTGCATAGAAAGAATGCCCATGGGTCTTCTTCCTCAATCTGGTTGGTGGGAGAGTGAAGCATAGATAAGTAGGTAGACAGACAGACAGACTGAGAGATACATGCTTGCCTGAAGGCCAGGCCTGTGCTTTTCAGTTTCCATTGGAGCCTCTTGCCTGTAGCACTCAATGCAGGGCTCTAACCCGGCAGGTGCCCAGCTGAGTCTCCTCTATGGAGAGCAGAAGGCAGCAGATCAAGAGGCAGCATGGATTCCTGCATCAACAGGTGCAATGTGCAGGCCTATTCTGGGGAAGTTCCAGAAGGTTCCTTGTCATGGCTGATCTGCCTATCAACCAGGGATACTTTTTGTTGGTACAATTTTACACTAAGATCAGAGGGAGGCAGAAAACCGAAAAGACCCAATCCTGGCCCTCAGAGAGCCAAAAGCCCAGGAAAGCCAAGATGGCAAAGAGAGCCCCCGGCAAGCTTTGCAAGAAGAGACTGAGCAGCCGTGGTGCAGTGGGGCAGGCGGTGCACAGCTGTCATGGGCTGTGGGGTTCTCCAGGATGAGCGTCATGGGGCCTTGGAAGACATGACACTAGATTTGAAGGAAATGAACTGAAAATGTTGGCGGGGGGAGAATCTTGCATTGAGAATTAAAAGGAGCCGTGGGGTCCGGGGCTGGCCTTGTGGCATAGAGGGTTAAGGCGCTGCTTAGGACAGCCATACCCCATTTGGAATGCTGGTTTGAGTCCCAGCTACTCCCAGCTGCTGCATCATGAGAGGCAGCCCAAGTGCTTTGGTGCCTGCGACCCATGTGGGAGACCAAGACAGAGTTCTCGGCTCCTGACTTCAGCCTGGCCCGGCCCTAGCTGTTTGTGAGCAGACAGAAGATCTCTTTCTCTCTCTCTTTCTCTTTGTCTCTCTGTGTTGCTCTGCTTGTCCAGTAGATGAAAATGAAAAATCAACATTAAAAAAAAAATAAAATTAGGATCACAATGGGTAGAAGGGAAAAGGAATCGAGTGGCAGCATGAGGGAGAGAGTAGCATCTTGACTGTAGATTGACAAGGCTCGCTGGGCTGCAGGTCTGCTACATGGCCCCAGGTTTTCTGGTGGCAAAGTGGAGCCCAGCTGGGAGGAGTGAAAAGCAAATCAAAGCCGCTGTGGGCCCTTTCCATGGCACTGGCCATGCAGATGCACACAAGTCATTCACCTCCCAGCCTCAATCTTCTCTCCATGGCAATGGGTGACTGTAGCCACCCTGAGGGTTGCCATGAGAAAGGAGGGGGCTTGCCTGGAAAGGGTCTTAACCACTTCTGGAGCTGTGGGGAGCCCTTGGGGTGGCTTTCCCAGCCTGCGGCTGACCCAGTTCTAACAACCCTGCATGTAGATTTCTCACAGAGCAGAGAGCCAAGAAGCCAACGTTGTATTCCTTTCTGGTTGCTTATGTTGTTTATTTTTAAAAATAATTTCTAAAAATCTGAGAGTCAGGGAGACACCGAGAGAGATGGACAGACAGAGCTGGTTCATTCCCCAAAGGCCCACAAGATCTGGGAGTGAGCTGGGCTTGAAGCCAAGAGTTGGGGACTCATTCAATCCAGGTCTCTCTCGTGGGCGGCAGGGACTCGACCACTTGGCCATCATTGGTGCCTTCCAGGGTCTGTATTAGCAAGAGACTGGAATCAGGAGCAGAACTGGGACTTGAACCCAACGCTCTGATGTGGAATTTGGTGCCTTTATCACTAAGCCAAACACTTGCCCTGTTTTCTGGTTTTTCAAAAACTGAGACATCCCTTTGAGGGGTGGCATCTTATTTTGTGAACGGAAGACTGAGGACAGACAAGAGTGCTGAGCTACCTGTATTAGTACTGAGGTGCAGAGACTCTGGGCTTTGGTCCAGCTGCAGACCTGTGGCTTTGCACTGCATGAACCTGAGAATCACCATGCCCTGTGAAAAGCCAATTCTCTGGATGCGCCCACAGGCAGTCAGATGGCGCAGGCCTGGGCTGGGGCTGGGGTCTTCCTCATCTGCGTGCTCTCCAGAGTGTTCTGACACAGGCAGCCCCGGGGCCACGTTTGAGGGCCTTTACCTAGACCCCATCTGCTCCTCCTCCCCGCACCTCACCACAGGCAGCATCTTTCACAGATGGCCTTACTCTGCCCTGCTCGGGTCCCTGGGCCAGACATGGCCTGGGATGCTTGGCCGTCTGTCACTGTCATTGGCAGCCCAGGATGAGACCCAGGCTGCGGAACTGCCCGCACAGCCCACAGGGGCCAGAGGGAGGACCCACGGATGTGGGAACCGGGCCCAGCCCTGGGCCTTGAAGCAGGTGCTCTGGGCCTTGCCTGCCTCTTCTCTCTGTCCCCTGGGGCTAGTGCTCAGGGCGACACTGAGCCAGAGCTCCTGCCAGCCCAGAACTCCTCTGTTGGGCATGACTTGGCTGTCCTCTTTCTCTGGGCCCTCTGCTTTGAGGCCCAATCTCTCTTCCTCCTGCGTGCCTTCTCCCAGGTTCTTACCGCCTTCAAGCTCTTTTGCTCCTTCTCTCCCAATCTCCTGTCTGATCTCACCCCACCGAGCTCCCCAGCACCCAGCCTGCCAGAACAGAGCTGGGAGGCAGTGACTAATGCACTGGGAGTGAGTCATCTGCTAAATATAAAAAGCCACTACATCGCTGCATGCAAAAGATTCCGAGGGACTCACTCCATGTCCTTCCTCCCAAATCCATCCTTCCTCGGGCGGCCGAGAGGAGTTGATTCGTGGACAGAAAACAAATGTGTGGCAAAGGACGGCCGTGGCAGCAGTGTCTCCCTGCCCTTCAGCTCTCCTGTGCTGATCTCTGCAGGTACTGAGCACCCCCTGTGCCTCCCGCTGCTGTAGTGAGGAAGAGGATGCAGCCGTGGAGTTACGAAAGTGGCAGTATTCACCTGCAGGGAGCCCCCCTCCTCGTCTAGGGGACTGCATACTGCCCACCCTCTTGTATCAGGAAAGATGACCTCGTAAGTTCTTATTTATTTAGAGAGGCAGAGAGACAGCATTCCCATCTGCTGATTCAACTTCCCAAATGCCTGTAACAGCTGAGTCTGGGCCAGGGTGCAGCCAGGAACCAGGAACTCAATCCAGGTCCCTCATGTGAAAGGCAGGGACTCAGCCACGTGGGCCACTGCCTCCCAGGGTGCACATGAGGAGGAAGCTGGACTTGGGAGCAGAGCTGGGACTTGAAGCCAGACACTCTGACTTGGGATGTGTGGCATCCTTTTGCTGTTGATTTGAAAGGCAGCATGACAGAGGGAAAAGCAGAGAGCGAGCTTTGATTTGCAGATTCACTCCCCAAATGGCCCCAACCCTCAGGGCTGGGCCAGGCTGAAGCCAGGGCCTGGAACTCCATCTGGGTCTCCCACACGGGTGCAGGGACCCAGGCGTATGGGCCGTCATGTGCTGCCTTCCCAGGCACGCTAGCAGGGAGACGTATGGGAAGTGCAGAGTTGCTGGGACTTGAGCCAGGCTCTCGGAAAGGCATGTGGGTGTTCCGAGCAAAGGTGTTACCCACTGTACCATAGCCCCCACCCCCGGAGACATGTGGCATCTTAACCACAAGGCCAGATGCCTCACCCCAAGATAGGCCTTTTAAATACCTTTATGTCTTACAAGGAGCGGGCGATGCTTAACTATGGGTGATTGAATTCGTGGGGCTCCGCTATGGGGATACTTTAAGACAGGTGCTCTCCCTGGGGTCACTCCATTCTGCCCGCGGGACAGCTGCTTCCTGGGCCTGACAGCTGTGCATCTTGGTTTCCCTGGGAGTCCGGTCCCGAGCAGGTGTTTATATAGAGAACGTGTGCAAACTTGGCACGAGTCAGCTTTCATAACTACAAGGAGGTGCCTCAGACGACCGACTTTATAGAGAGACGGTTACTTCTGCTCACCGTTCGGGAGGTTCAAGTTCAAGATCAGGCAACCCCGCTGGCTTGGATCTGGTGAGGGTGGCAGGTGGAGTGGGGGCGTACAAGCAGTGGGTCCTGTGGTGAGGCAGGAAGCAGAGATGCTGGGTTCCCCTTGGGCGTTTATCACCAGCCTCTCATGAAAAACCACGTGGAACACATACCTGCAGCCACCTGAGGACCTGCCTCTGGGCTCCGCCTCGTAAACATCATAGCATGAGTTCAGGGGCCACAGTGATATCACACATACACGGAATAGCTGACAGGTATTGTGTTCAGCATCTTTTTCCCCCCAAAGATTTATTTTATCTATTTGTTTGAAAAGTGGGGGGACACACACACACACAGACTCAGAGAGAGAGAGAGAGAGAGAGAGAGAGAAATGGAGAGATGGAGAGACAGACAGAGATCTTCCATCTACTGGTTTACTCCCCAAATGGCTGAAAAAGTCAGGGCTGGGCCGGGCCAAAGCTAGGAGTCGAGAACTCCATCCAGGTCTCCCACATGAGTGACGGGATCCAAGTACTTGGACCATCATCTGAGGCCTTTGCAGGTGTATTAACAGGAAGCTGGATTGGAAGCAGAATAGCCAGGACTGGACTTGTGCTCCATCTGGGATGCCCGTGTCCCAGCTGGCTGCTTAACCTGCTGTGCTCAGCACTGGCCCCTGTGTTCAATGTCTTACGTGGTTTATTAATTGTAATTAATTTTCTCAATCTTATGAGATCGGTTCTATCATGAATCTCTATTCACAGGTGAGAAAAAGCAAGGTTTAGATAGACAACAAGAGTTGTCCAAAAGCATAATGCCAGGAGTTGTTAGTCACGGTTGAAGCAATCCTTCATGCTTGACTCCTAGCCTAAACCTTTCACATTTTTTTGGATACATATATACATATGTGTATAGTACTTGTGCTTGTATAGCCATGCATATATACAAAAAATGCTTGAGGAAACAGTACTTACTCTGCTTGCCTTGCTATTCTATTCTATCCTATCCTATCCTATCCTATCCTATCCTATCCTATCCTATCCTATTCTACTCTATCCTATCCTATCCTATCCCATTCCATTCAATTCTTTATTCTGATTTTATTTTCAAAGGTATTACTCAACCAAATTGCTTTCATGACTTGCTGCAGTTTGAAAGACACAAGGCTACACCGTGCCCATATTCTGCTAGCATTCATCAGGCAGCGTCTGGAACCTGAGGCTAGTCCCAGGACAGGCATTCGCTTCCTCTGTGGCTTCCAGCAGCATCGTCCTGTCTCTCGACTTTGTCTCCCTAGAAACCTATGCATGAAGCAGGATTGTTGGGCGCCCAACTCATCGGTCCCCGTAATCATCACAAACCCACTCCTTACAGGAGGGACGTCTGAAGGTCTCTCTCCAGGCAGGAAGAGCAGGTGGCCTCCCCCCACCACGTGTGTGCATGTGTGCACATGTATGATGCAGGGAAAACACTGACTGTTGGCATGGCAAGTGTGCACTCTCACTCCCACGGTGAGCTCCACCGTCACAGCACGGAACAGAGAAAACCGTTTCCAGAACAGAGAGACAAAGCACTGTCCATCTTTTGGGGATGGTGATATGACAGGAAGCAAGCCAAGGACCCAGCCCTAGGAGACCGTGGTGTCTATCCACGCATGAGGCCAGGGGCTGGTTGGGTTGATTCTTCCTTTCTGACTTTGGAGTGGGGAGAGTGCAGGGCACATCTGCTGTTTCCAACCTCTGCTCACCCCAGGCAAACCCATGGCCAGGGAAACACACTTTGTCCCTAGACCCTGGCTCTGTGGACCATGGCATCCAGGGGGCAGGACCTGCTGTGTACTCGGCCTTCCCCTGTCTTGTAGGGCTGCTCGGGGCGTTAGGTCTGTGCCCTCCGGCCTCTCTCACTGTTCTCAGGTGGAAAGCATCCCTGCAGGTGCAGGACACATGGGAAGCAGAACACCTTTACCTGTGTGGGGGCACCTTCCTACTCCCCGACGGGTAGCCCCATCAGACACCATCTGCAACTTAGCTCTCTTACTGGCCACTGAATTCACACCCTGAAAGAGACATTGAGAGGCCACCCTAACCCTCACCCAGGCAGAAGACCCTCACCCAGGCAGTGGCCATGGCCCCTGGGGGCAGAGGAGGACAAGCCCCATGCCTGCGCGGCCCAGACTCCCCCTCCCGCACGGCTGCAGCTGCACCAGCCTCTGCAGTCCTCTCCCTATTTGCATTCACATCCTGTATTCCCCTCAGCAGGGGCTGCTGCTGCCTCAATCCAGGTCATAGAGTCCTCTGGCTCCCCTTGCAGAGGCAGGAGGAGAAGGAGAGGGAGGAGGAGGAGGAAGAGGAGGAGGAGGGGCGGGGGGGAATCACAGCTCTAGAGCAGGAATGCCTGGCACTTTTGGGGGAACCTGAGAGCGACTTGGTA
This sequence comes from Sylvilagus floridanus, assembly GCA_949820135.1. Taxonomy (NCBI): domain Eukaryota; kingdom Metazoa; phylum Chordata; class Mammalia; order Lagomorpha; family Leporidae; genus Sylvilagus; species Sylvilagus floridanus. Next base: position 31,027,927 of record OX463230.1, read on the forward strand.
AAAAATGAGCAAGTGTGCTGCCGGCCAACACTTATGGAGCACCTACTATGTGCCAGCTACCTCCTTAAAACCCACTTGCCCACACTGGCAGGCCCCTGTTTTACTGCCAACTCACAGGTGAGACCCAGCCCCGTTCCTGTCAACCCAGTCCATGGTGTGTGCCAAGACACAGAGATTCTTGCTGGTTTCCTCCCCCTCTGCCCCATGAATTACGGCAAAGGGTACTGTGACCGGTTCCTGGCCATAACCACGAGCACACTTTAAGAACTTGGAGTTTGCTGAGACAAAGGAGAATTAGCTGCAAAATGCATCCTGCAATCGCAGCAGGAGGAGCGGATGTGGTGGCCTGAGCAGATGTCACTGATAAGAGAGATGGGGCTGGGGGTCATCCTCTCTGGGAGAGACCCCTGCCACCCAGCTGCTCTGGCCCTGCCCAGGCGAGCCCCTAGGAGGGGTGGGCAGTGAAGGTATGTGGACCCCCATTACTGCTGTGTTCCTGGGAACACTCTGTGGCCCTAGTGGTGGCCACAGAGAACCGTGTGGCTCTCGGTGCCCTGTTATTCCCCTTGGAGATCCCTCCTGGATCTCATGGCAGGGGACAGGGGTGAGGGTGGGGAGAAGTGGAGGGCCACGCTTCCCACGCAGCTCCGATTCCCAGGGGCACCACACTGCTCCGGGGACCTCCGTCCGTTACTTCTCCAGCTCCAGTTCCCGTGGGCAGGGGAGCCTTTGTCTCGCAGAGTCTTGCTCTGACATGGAGGGCATTGCACAGCCACCACGTGGGAGGACCACGCCCAACACGTGGCTCATCATAGTCAGCACTGCTCTCTGGGCTTCCTCTGCTGTTCTTGTCAAGCCCAGGCAGGGGCTCTGCTGTGCTGCCCAGCAGAGCACCAGAGCTGAACTGTGCCCATTTCTATTGCCTTGAGTGGAAATGCACTGGGGGGAGTGGTGGCCTCATGGTGCAGTGGGTTAAGCCACCGCCTGTGATGCCAACATCCCATTTTGCAACCATGGTTCCAGTCCCATCTGTCCCATTTCCAATCCAGCTCCCTGCTAATGCACCTGGGAAAGCAGCAGAAGATGGCCCGAGTGCTTGGGCTCCTGCACCCATGTGGGAGACCTGGATAAAGGGACCTGGATAAAGGTTCCTGGTTCCTGGCTTTGGCCTGGTGCAATCTCAACCATTGGAGCCATATGAGGAGTGAGCCAGGAGGTGGGAGATCTCTCTCTCTCTCTCTCTCTCTCTCTCTCTCTCTCTCTCTGTCTTAGGGGCTGAGGAGGAAGGAAGAGAGGAGAAGGCCTGGGCTTTGTCCATGGAAACTCACGTCCCTCTTATCAAAATCTTTGAAAGCAGCGGCACTACTTCCCACGTCCGGTCTGGGTCTGCCCTGCATTGCTGGCCTTTCCACTTGAGGCTGGAGTGGGGCAGGCTCAGCTGCACCTCAGCATCCGGGGGAGGCAGTGGAGCTGGCTGCCACCTCCTTTATGGAGGACCAGTGCCAGAGACAGAGGAAGGCCCTGACCCTGTGGGGCCGGCCGGGGACCCGAACATGGATGGCAGGCACAACCTATGGGAATGGGATCCATAGCTGCCCGCTCAGCCCAGACCGCCGCTGAGTCAGAGGCCAGCCCTGGCCGGTGTGGCCGGCGCTCCACCTGCCCAGGCGGCCTCCTCCGCTCCCGTTGGGGCCAGGGGCTGTGAGGACCAAAGTAGATGAGGAGCCAGGCCAAGAGTCAGCCCAGCTCCTTAGGCGTGGATCTAGCCTGGGGCTCCTGACCCGCTCCACGCTGCCAGAGTCCGCTCATTTCCCAAGCCCTGGTCCCTGTGTGATCAGCATGGGGGAGCAGAGGGGGCATGGCAGGCGCTGTGAAGCCTGAGCCCCTTGTGCTGGCCCCCTGGCTTGCGCACAAACCGGCTGTGGGGCTGCAGGCAGGCTAGCCACTCTGACCCTCAGGGCCCCGTCGTGTGCACTTAGGGCAGTGATGTCCGCCCTGCAGAGGGCCCTGGAGGATCAGTGCACACCGCACCCAAGGCAGCCTCACCCAGGCAGGCCTCTCCTCTGCTCCCCTTCTGTGTCCAGCCCTCAGCCCGCTTCCTGCTCCCAGCCGCTCTCCTCCCGGGAGCACCTGCCATCTTCATTTTGAAGGGAGACATGTAGGAAGTGGACTCCACGCCTGTCTCCCCAAAAGGCGCCCTTGGCCTTGATCGGAACACAGAGAGCGGTCGGAGCCCTTAGTTTGGGGAGCACCCTGGCCCCACGGGAACAGCTGAGGAAGGGGCGCCCGTCCTAGCTTCGCCCCTCGCGCGAGGGCTTGCATGCGCCTCTTCTACGTGGCATCTCAATGGCCACCTCTACGTTCGACACATCTCCGCAGAGCCATTGAGTGTTCTGTTCAGCCTGGAAGCCCCCTGTCTGCATGGCCCAACTGAATCCACAGGACGTCGCTGCCCTCTTGTGGCCAGAGAGGGAAAGGCGCCCGACCTGCGGTCCAGCCCAAGCTTGGCTGCCTGTCACACCTGAGCCACGTTGAGCCATGGTGTGTGGGGGTCACCCGGAGACCCCGCAGTGCCACACAGCACAGACCCAAACTCGGGGTCCCACACGGAGCCGTCATCACCTGGACACTCCCCAGACCCTAGGTTTCAGGGTTCACACTCCTGTTCGTTTGGTTATTCAACAAGTATCTGTGGAGTCTGCTGTGGTGGGCATGGCTCCAGCAGGAGGAACATAGTGGAGATCCAGACAGGCAAGACGGAAGTGACGTCAGTAAGATGGTGGAAAGGGACTTTGGGGCGTGGGTCCTTTCACTGTGAGCTTGGGCAGTCCAGGTGAGGGACTGTGGGCCCTGGACAGGAAGAGATGCCCTGGAGAGGGTCGGAAGGACAGGCTCAGGTTGTCTGTGAAGCCCTCCTCCAAGCCCGTTTGGAGCCCCCTAGAAAGGGCTTCTCTCCATGGAGGGGCAGGAGAGGGAATTTCTGACTTCACTGCGGACCCCGGCCCCAGGCGGGCCCCATGGACCCAGGATCCGAAGGTCTGATAGAGTGGCCGAATGGATGAAAAACAAACAAGATCAAACTCCATGCTGCCTGCACGACTCACTTCAGCTTTAAGGACACACACAGGCTGAATGTGAAGAGATGGAAAAGATATTGCATGAGAATGGTGACTTCAGAAGAGCGCAGGTGGCCGAAACTGGCGGGAGAAGTGGGCAGCAAGGCGGTCATAGTAGGACACTTCACTGACCCCCTTCCCCAATGCAGAGATCTTCCGCACTGCAAATCAAGCAGGAGACAGAGGACTGGAGCAACCTTCCAGACCTGCTGGATCTGGGCGACACATGGAACATTACAGAACATTTCACCCAGTGACAGCGGGACACACACATGCTTGTCAAACACACATGGAACATTCTCCAGGAAAGATCTCTCTCTCTCTCTCCAAATAAATTTTAAAGATTTTTTTAAAAGGAAGACTAATCAACAACAATCCTTCTCAAATTTCTTCCAAAAAATTGGAAAATTTCCAAATTCATTTTACAACGCCAGCATTACCTTGAAAGGATCCTAAAACCAGAGAAGTACATCATAGGAAATCACTCCCCTCGGTGAGCATGGCTGCAAAAATCAACAAAATGCTATCAAAAATAATTCTAGAGCTTACTAAAAGGATCATACACCATGAACACGCGGCATTCAACAATGGTTCCACATACAAGCACACATATCAGTAAATAAGATACCACACGTGAAAAGTGGAGGTTAAAAATAATTCGATCATCTCACTAACTGCAGAAAAACATTTGGTTTGACTAAATATAAAATCTTATCATGATGAAAAACCCTCAACAAATTAGATGTAGGAGGACCCAATATATATACCTCAATATAATAAAGACCATGTATAAAAACTCTACGGATCACATCATTATCAAAGGGGAGAGACTAAAAGATTTCCCTCCAAGATCTGGTACCAAGTAGGGATGCTTATTCTTGCTTTCTTTATAAAAAAAAGTTACTTATTTGGAAGGCAGAGAGAGAGACAGTGAGGGAGGGAAGGGAGAGAGAGAGGGTACTCCCACTAACAGTTCACTCCCCAGATGTGCACAGTGGCTGGGTGCTGGGCCAGGCTGAAGCCAGGAGCTGAGAACTTAATTTAGGTCTTGAACCTGGGGGCAGGAACCCATTACTTGGGCCATCACCTGCTGCCTCCCAGGCTGTGCACTAGCAGTAAGGTGGAGTTGGGAATGAAGCCAGGACTCCCACTTAGGCACTCCACTGTGGGATACGGGCATTCCAAGTATGTATTCTTCCAGACTGGGCGTTGCCGCTTTGCATGCATGCATGCTGGGGTTGCCTAAGGAGCCTCACTGGTTTCATTTTGCCTTCTATCTTTTCCCTTGGTACTATGGGCTGTAGATGTTCTATCTAGGGTGGCTCTGTGTTCTTGTAGTATGTGGTCTGGAGGTTCCATCCATCTGATCCCATTCCCTATTCTGCCCCGGTAAGGCTGTCCTCCCAATGGCAGACTCCCACACTGTCTTGCGCCTGTGCCTCCCGAGGGTCATTGCTGGGAACACCCTCAGTAGGCCTTGTAAGAATTTCTAGGGGCTCTACGAACTGCGGCAGAGTGGCTGGCTGTAGGGTTGTGTGTCACCAACGGGACACGTGAGTACTACAGCGGTTTTCTAACTGCATATTCTGATCCATGACAGCAGCCATGCCAAAGGACACATTCTCTCTTCCTACCCCAGCCTGGTGTCAGCAAGAAGGCGAAGACACAGCCCCTGCTCATGGAGACAGGGTGACTTGCTTCCTCGCTGCACCCCAGGGAGGGTCCTCTGTGGACCTGGGTTTTCTGGCTGGCACTCGAATCAGCACCGTTCCATGTGGGACGCAGGCATTGCATGCAGTGGTTTAACCAGTTGTACCACAGCACCGGCCCCGCACTTACCGGGTATCTAAGGCTCATCTGTGCTGGAACACACATCAGTCCTTCATGCCAATGCTCAGTGTGGATGCACTGCTTCTTCTGTTGATGCTCTCAAGGGGGCTGAGCTGTGCTGGACACCGATAGAGCACCAGGCGTATGTGTCTGCGTTTCCTGACGTGACCCAGGCAGTGTTTCAGGAAGATTCCTATCAAGGTTGTATCTCAGGGGAGGCAGAGAATGGAGGGTGACGGTGTTTGGAGCTTGATCCTACTAGATAGGAGAGCAAAGTTAAGATCACCTAGGGAATCTTCCCAAAAGCAAACCTGATCCCTTCTCATTCTTTCTCTCCTCTCTCTCTCTCCAGCTCTGACTGCAGACCCATAAAGCCGCAGGCTTTCCAGAGCAGCTCACCGTGGAGTTGAGAGCACTGGCTGGCTTCAGCCTGGTCTCATATTTCTCCTGCTAGCTCTGTCAAAAAGCAGCCAGCCGCACTCCTTCCTCGAATGGGGATGGCTGATGGTTGCCTTCTGGGCTGTTGTTAATGAAAGGCATGATAAACTTATCCTTGTTAGTAATCGCCCACCTAGCACAAAGACCTATTATGGTATTGACGTGGCTGGCAGGAACGCCCTGTGGAGGCACCTGTGAGCCAGTCTCACAATTAGCTCTCGGCTCAGCATGCTCCCGGAAGGGAAAGCAACCAGCTCTGGCCACCGGGGGCACTCTGTCCCCTGTGGGGTCTCCACAGTGCCCCAGGAGCCAGGAGAATCCAGGGGCAAGCCAAGAAATGAGGTCAGGGCTGTGCTCCCTGCTTGCAGTGCTGACCCATAAATCCCAGGGCTGTGGCTTCCCAGCGTCTAGGAAGAACACAAGGGCTGGCAGTGACACGTATCGTGTCTATTTTACTGGGAGAATCCCAGCTGATTGGCAGATGGGGCAGCCCTAAATCCCCTCTCTGAGTAGGTTTTCCCCTTCCCAAAGATTCTTGTGCCCATAATGCCAGCTCCTTGTTGCTGCTGCATCTTTTGCCTCTGCAGTAGTGGCTGCCTTGCACTGCTCCATCGTCTCCTGCTGGTCCAGTCTTTCTCTCTTGCTCATTCTTGCAGCTCCAGGAGCAAGCAAATAGGTAGCAGTGGGTATGTTTGGATCAAGATCATCAGAGATGTACATCAAGAAAATTGCTTGGAGAACATTGTGTTGAACATCCCTTGGATGTGCACACACACACACACACACACACCTGCACACATACATTTTCTCCTTGGTAAGATTCTATTTGGGAGTAAGTGCCTCTGGTTGAGAATTAGTCCCCCATGAGCTGCAACTTAAAGGTTTCAGCCTTGCCTGTGGTGAGGGGGCTCTTGGGGAATCAGCAGAACCAACTAAGCAGACAAGAGAGTCCTCAGGGGTCTGGTGGTGGAGGCTGCACGCAGAATGAGGGCTAGTCTCACCTGACTTCTCCCCGTCCACCTGCTCAGACCGTGCAGTTGAGACAAGCCACGTCATCCACAGCAGTACCAATATACTTAGTAGATGCACAGAACTGCTCCTAGACATAGGTGTTTAGTTGTTCTCCCAGTCACTGCATGTCACTCCCCCCAAATGTTGAGCCAACGTGCAACAATAAGAACAAAGCAAAAGGCTAAACTAAACAAGGTGAGAGGCTCACAGTGTGTGAATGCGATGGATTCCACAGGAGATCAGCACCGGGAAGTCCCTGTGTTGTGGCCCAGAGTCTACACATACGACCCTGAGAGGGACAGCCCTAACTAATTGCCCAGTGAGGAAGATGTCCCCCGGACGCGGACAGGGCATCCGTGTGGCCCAGCCAGGTGCCTTGAGAGCGTGGCTCCTGCGCGTGCTGAGTCCAGGGCTACAGGAGCACCAGCCAGGGGCAGAGTAGGTGGCCCTGTCAGCCAGCTTGGGTTGCACTGTCTCCCAGGGGCATTTTCAATGGTTTGTAAAATGCAGTGGTGCTCTTCTGTGCCAATAAAATCTTGTGCCATCTCAGAAAAAGATAATAAGGGGAACAGAAAGAGGGAGGGGTGGAGTAGTGGGAAGGGTAAGGAAGAGAGAGAGAGAGAGAGAGAGAGAGAGAGAGAGAGGGAGAGGGAACTTTGGTTCAAATGATTGACTGTGTGAAGTGACCACTTTCCCAGGGCCCCTCTGTCCCTACACAGGTACTGCTGAGGCATCTCTGAGCTGATCTAGGTGAATGGATGGATGCAGGCAGGAGAGAGGATAGTGGGTAGGGGAGGGAGGGAAGAGAGGAGGAGGGGAGGAGGGAGGGAAGAGAACAGAAGGTGGCTTGGTTTTTATTACTCCCTGCATGGGATTATTGTGAAACCCACTGGGAAAATTTCTGATCTGAGGGGCTTCCTCTTCTTCTCTTCCTGTTCGTCAAGACCACCCTTTGGTTCTTTCTTTCCCAGTAGAACAAGTTGTGGTGTGCCAAGAGACCAAAGAGACAGCATGGTTAAACACATGGGCTTTGAAGCCTGGCCCTATATGTCTTTGCTGTGTGCTACTGGGCAAGTTACTCAACCCCTCTGTGCCTCCTTCTCCTCGTCAGTAAAAGAAGGTGTCTACAGGGTGGGCTCCATGGTGTTGCTGCAGGGGTCTATGCACTAATGCGTATCTGGCGGTTAGGATGGAGTTTGGCACAGGGCTGATGTGAGAAAGACTTCCTAAGCATTCACTGTCATGTTAAGGGTCCGTATATGTGTATGGCTCCTTGTGGTGGCAGTTTCTGCCCACACAGTCTCCAGCCCTCTGCATCCTACCAGGCCCGGGGGCGGGGTGGGGGGGTAGGGGGGCTGGCAGGTGGCTGAGGACCGCAGCCAGGGCTCTGGGAGGGGGTATAGCAGGTTGAGGAGGGGAGCAGGTCGGAAGTCTGTGAACCTTGCAATGCTGGGGACAGGTGGAATCCATGGGGACATCTAGTCCGCATTTCATGTCACAGTGCTGGGATGTGGATGGACCGGCTCCTTCCTCCTCCCAAGGGAACTTCCTGGAGGGGCCTGCAGGCTCCAACGAGCCATGTGTTTGCTCATAACTCAGCTCCATTCTCTTGAACGGACCTGCTGCCTGGGGCTCTGGTCCTATACAGGGTATTTCCCAAGGGTCCCCTAACAATAGCAAGGTGCCAACGTGTGCAGGAAGTTGGGGCGACAAAGACATGAGACCTGGGCAGCCAGCTGAGTGATGGCCCAAAAACCTTTCATTGGGTTGCATGTGTCCCTTGCACATCACCACAGGGGTTGTCCTGATGGTTCCCCCAGTCTGTTCATTACAGTGTGTGCTCACTTCCTGCAGGGAGCCCATGATTTCTCTGGAAGACCAAAGCTCAACAGCACGGGACCGACTGTGCCCACTGGGCTGGAGGCAGGGAGGCTTGCTGGGTCAGGAGCAGGCTGGCTGTTTGAGCAGGAGGTGGAGAAGGAGGCATGGGCCTGCCAGAGAAGAGACAGGGGCATGTGTATGCTGGGGCGGCCAGGAGACTCGCTGGGCAGAGGTGGCAGAGGCAGCACGTGGGCCCTGCCTGGGAAGGCTCTGGCCAGAGCGAGGGCCACCAGCAGAATCAGTCTGACTCGATTAGAACAGAATAGGCAGTGACTTCTGTGGCGGGGGCGTGGCACAAGGACTTCCTCCTACTTGGAGCAGGCTGGGACTCTTCCCCAGCTGGTGTCAAGGGCAGGGGCAGGGGGAGGGTGGGCAGCAGTACCTGCGCAAGCAAATGCACACCGGAGTGAGCCGGCTGCGGCGCCAACACTGTTTCCCCCAGAGCCTCGCGTTCTTGGTTCTTCCAGTCATTCTGCGCTCTTGGTGGCCAGCAGGGACGGTGCAGGGTTTGCAGAGAGACAGGAATGCTTGCAACCTTCCCAAAGGCTGCAGTGCACATCCCAGTGCTAGGAGCTGCCCGCCAGTCGCCACGCACGGACAGAGTACCCAAGGGCAGGCTGCTGGTTTCTGAACTTGGTTCTTTTTCTTGCATCTTGTAAAGAGTGAGAAGGGGTGTCCCTGAGAGATACCCTTCTCACGAGGTGCAGGTTGGTGGAGGAGGGATAGGGAGAAGGAGCCTGCCTGAGTCTGGGATTCCTAAGATCCAGTGGCCTGCTGATGAGTGGAAAGACAGGGGGAGGGGAGGATGTAGCAGGCCAGGAAAGAGAGCGTTCCATCCGTAGCTGTGATGGAGAGAGGGACACAGGGACAGCCCGAGAGGCAGGGAAAGTGGCCTCCTCCCCTGGTGGAGACTCGAGGGCCTGCAGGCGCCGGCTTGTCTGATGGGAGTGCTTTTGCTAAGAAGTGTGCACATAGCTGCGGGGTCAGGGAGCACCCAGAGGAAGAGGTTGTTCGACTCCCCTGGTCCTGGCCTCCCTTGAATTTGTTGCCTCCCGTTCCGGAGTTGCTGTCCATTGTCCCCCAAGTGCCTCCTGTTGGCCAGGAGAATGGCCAGGTGCCCAGCTAGGGTGAGGATGTCGGGTTCTGCTCTCGGTCCTCAGTAAGTAGAGGCATACACATATGTGTACGTATGAGTGTGAGTAGGTGTGAGTGTGTGTGCAGTGCCTGGGACTGGGGCTGGGGCTCACGGCCAGGGCAGAGCACACAGCAAGGAGGAGAGAGCTTCCTGGAGGGTGGGGCCACCTGGGTCCTGCCCTACACCCTGGAGCACGGAAGACCCTGTGCCCAGAGCCGCCGCCTGCCTGCAGCATCCCAAGGGACCAGAGCAGCTGCAGCTCCTGAGCAGAGGAGCCCAGGAGAAGCAAGGAGTAAGTCCAGCTTGGCGGGGCTGTGGGTGGCCGGGCCCTCGCGAGACGGGAGAAGCCAGGGCAGGCAGCCCTGGAGGAGATGGGGATGGGAGACGTTCGTGCCTCTCTTGAAGGCCCTGCAGGACAGGGGCCGCTGCTGAGGCTGCAAATCCAAGTGCAGCAGGGAGGGCTGAGGGCTTCATGGACACGGAGCCTCCGCAGAGGAGCTTCGGGGAGGGGGGTGGCTGGAAGGGGAGGCATAGGCAGTGGTCCTGTGGGGTAGACTGAGGCAGCCAGCTCTCATAGCCCATTGGACGGCTGTGCCTTGAACGGAGGGTGGTAGTCGGGACTGGGGGTGGTGGTTTGCACAAGACGCTAATCCTGCTTCTACTCATAGGGGCTCCCAGTGGCCAGCTTTTCCTAGAAGAGCCTTGGAGTGACTGCAATCAAGCCTTAGATGTCGGAGGTAGGAGGTGGTGTTACCATCTAATGGGGCTTTCAATTGCCCACTTGGGCCCGACGTCTTGAGGACCCGGATGGGGACCAGCAAGCTTGGTGTGAGCTCTGGGGTGCGTGGGGCACCAGGACAAGGGGAGCAGTTTGGCTGTCACCTCTCGTCTTTGCTTCTGTAGAGCGAGGACGCATTCCTGGTTCCTGGTCCACGTCCTCTCCGTGTTGGCCTCAAACTGACTTCTCCCTTCCCCGGTGCTGGTGGATCCTCATGTCGTGTCCTGTTGAGACCCTCTGGGGCTGGCAGAATCCCTCGTGTCTAGACCCAGGCCTGGTGGTTCTCTCAGGGAATGTGTTCCATGACGGCAGGTGGCTGAGGGCTCCCCGGAGAGTTCTCGAGTCGCCTCTGTTGGGGGGGGGGTGCCCAAGGGATAAATCGTGATTTTGCTTTGCAGAAAGCTGAAAGGGGTTGGTGGGAGAGCTTGAAAAGCCCACCAGGAGCTGACACTGCATCACCCCTGTCTGCTCACTTCCTGTTACCACCTTCCACTTTCCACTTCTTTAATGGAAGAGTTGAGGACTATAGAGAGCATGCGTGTAATACATCATCCCTCCCATCTAAAAGACCCACCCCTCACGCACCCCATCTCCTCGCCTTCCAGGCTCTGTCGACGCCTGCCCAGTTTTCCAGTCTCCTAAACCTGTCGCTCTTTCCAGAACCTTGCAAACAGTCACTCAACACATGTGCATTGAGCAGGTACTTGGTGCTAGGTCATGCTGGATCCTGCAGAACCTCTGCTGGATAAGGTGCACCTGCCCTCAGGGAGCTCACGGGCAGGCAGGGGAGATGGCTGTGGGAACGAGTGTTTACAAGGACTGAGGACTGGATGAGAGAAAGGGTGTGCCAGGCACAGGCAGGAGGGCCAGCAGGGGCCAGGGCAGAGGGGAAGCTCTCAGAGCAGCTGGCGTAACTGAAGCTGGTGTTTCACAGGCTTTGCTGCCTGAGGCGCGCTTTGAGGATCACTGATATTTAAGACATCTCCGTCAGAGGCATGGAGGCAGAGGGCAGAGCAGAATCCGACCCAGGCGTCCTGCCCTCTGCCCCTTGGTGACCTGGCAGGAAACAGCCCAGCGGTGCAGCTCAGGGTAGCAGGTCCTGGTTGCCATGCCTCCTTCACTTCCCCCCACCCCTTCCTTTACCATTGCTCTTCCTCAGCCCATTGTCTACACCATGGATGGAAGACCTAAGACGCCCCATGGGTTGGGGATCCTTGAATGGCTCAACCCCTGTCCTGTCCCTTCGGGCCTCTGCCACCCTCTCCAGCCTCAGCTCTACCCGCTGCCTCCCCGTTGCCTGTTGCACACCCAGACTCCACACAGCCGGTTGGCCAGACCTCCTTGGGCTGTGTGACTTTTCCTGCTGGTGCAGTATCCTGGGGTCCCCTGAGCAATTCTTGCACATCCCTTAGATTCAGGTCAGTTGCCAGCTCTTGGGAAGCCTCCCCACTTACCCTTCGGCCAGGTTCCTGCTTCCCCTCCCCGTCTCGGGGATGGGATGGAGCCGGCTCCACCAGCACCGGTTGTGTGCATCTCTCTCCAGCTCTGCATTCAGTGACTTCATGGTAAGGAGCTGAAAGTCAGCAGTGGTGGGAATTTTTACACCGTGGAGATTGGTGGGAGTGGGCACTTGGCCTCCCAGTTAGGGTGCTGGCGGGGGGTCCCATGGCTGAATGCCTGGGATCCATCCCCGGCTCCTGACTCCAGCTTTCTGCTAATGCAGACCCCAAAAGGCTACAGCGATGACCCGAGTGATCGGGTCCCTGCCACACACATGGGAGACCTGCATTGAGTTTCTAGCTCCTGATTTTGGCCTAGCCCAGCCCTGGCTGTTGTGGGCTTTTGGACCAACAGACAGATGAGCTCTATCTTTCTGTCTGTCTTTCTTCTTCTCAAATTAAAACAGATGATGAAGCAGCAGCAGCAGCAGCAGCGAAGAAAGAAACTGACTCAAACCCTAAAGCAGCTCTCCCTCTCGCATCTTGAGAGCCTGCTGAGTATCTGGCCACACAGCCCTTGCTGCGTCTTTCCCTACCTGTGTCCTGAGTTGGGTGCTTGTCGCTTTTTCTCAAAACTGCGAATGCTTCAAAGCAGGGCCCCATGTCTTATCTTTTTAACTCAGGCCCAGCAGAATGTATGATACTGGTAGTACTTCAAAAAGTTTGTGGAAAGGTCGAATTAAAAGATAAGTTCATTTTAGTACAAAAAAAATGTTGAAATCCATGCCTGCCTGGGGTCTCCAAGACATTAATGAAAAATGCATATTCTGCAAACCTGTGTTTCCACATCTTAGTCAGCAAAATAAACTCATCTTTTAATTCCATTTTTCCATGAACTTGTTGAAGTACTTCTGTACAATTAGGAGACATGAGACAGGAGTGCCCAACACCAATTCTAGGGGCCAAGTTGGCATAGCTTTGGTCCCCCAAGTCCCAGCACCCAACTCAGGGTCTCACCCAGAGCAGGTACCCCGTGTGAGTTTCTTGTCTGTATCCGCTCACATCAGAGAGAGTTAAAGACCCGGAGCAGGCACCTTGTATGGGTTTCTCATCTGTATCTGCTCACATTAGAGTTAGAGACCAACAAGTGGAATGTAAGTCCCAGCCCCTGGTCCAGTGGGTCCGTGGAGCTGGTTTTCTCAGCAGGTTGTCACCAAGTGCCACTGGAGGGTGGAGAGGGGCAGAGGGAGGTGTCCAGAGAAAAGCAGACAATGGCCTCGCTGGCCTTTGGCTGGTGGGAGAGACTCCATGGCCTGGCCTTTTTCTTTCTCCTTATCCTTGCAGTTCATGGCTGCCTCGCTCCCAGTGGACCACAGCTGCTGGTAGACTCCAGCCAGAGTGAGCTCAGGGCGAAGGGCAGTCAGGGAGTGGGAGTGCAGAGATGGGGCTTCTAATAAGGACTTGACACAACCAGAGCTGGACCAAGGCAGCATCAGAGCTGTATGAGAGCAGGTGGTGACCTGCTTGGTTAAGCAGAGGCTTTGGAGACTGCATCTCAGCTCTTCCAGTCGCTTGCTGGGTGACCACCATGGGTGCTGACTTAACATTTCTGGGCCTCGATTTTCTTATCTATAAAATGGGAATAACGGGCCAGCACTGTGGTGTAGTGGGTAAAGCCACTGCCTGCAGTGCCAGCATCCTGTATGGGTGCTGGTTTGAGTCCTGGCAGCTCCATTTCTGATCCAGCTCTCTGCTATGGCCTGGGAAAGCAGCAGAAGATGGCCTTAGTCCTTGGGCCCTTGCACCCACGTGGGAGACCCAGAAGAAGCTCCTGGCTTCAGATCAGCACAGCTCCAGCCGTTGCAGCCAGTTGGGAAGTGAGCCAGCGGATGGAAGACCTCCCTCTCTCTCTGCCTCTTTTTGTGTAACTCTTTCAAATAAATAAATCAATCTTTTTAAAGAATAGGAATAACAGTTGCTGCTTTATAAAAAGAAACAGCTGAAAGAAGACTGAGATAGTTGCTGAAGGGGAGTGTTTAGCACGAAGGCTGGCACGCACAGGGAGGGCTGTCTCATTGTTGCTAGTCATTCTCTGTTTTGACTGGAAGCAGGACAAAAGACTTACCAAAAAAAAAAAACATAATAGAAATACCCCAAAGCCCCAAATAAAAACCTAGCTGAGGCCCGACCTGGCTCCAGACAGTGATTTGGATGCCGAGTGATGGGCCAGATTTTTGCCATTCAGAGTGCAGTCCCAGTGGAGAGTTTGTTCCAAATGCAGAATCTCATGCTGTCCCCCTGCCCCGCTGGTTAACAACAAGCCAGATCCCCAGTGTGTTTGTCAGATTGCAAGGCTTCGGGCTCCCAAAGCCACCCCAATAGCTTCTCCCCTACGTTCCCTAGCAAACAGGCCTCCCTGCAGAGAGGAAGGCACTGCTGGAGCAGGGAGCGCAGAGGATCCCTGTTGAGCTGCATCCAGCCCCCGCCTGGGTGAGCGTGTCCCCAGCTCAGCCACAATCTGATTGAACTTCCTCCATCTGACCAGCAGGTGGCGAGTGTGTGCTGAGGCTTCTCAAAGGCAGAAGAATTTCTTGACTTAGCAAGGCCACCACCCCCTTGGCAACTGTGGGCCAGGTCTGGAGTGGTCTCTGCTGCCCCCAGTGAGAATACTTCCCTCAGGGTCCCTGTTCTCTGAGTTTTCCCAGGCGGCCTCACCTGAGACCAGTGTCAGCATGAAGCCTTGGTCTCCTAGCTGGCCAAGAAAGGGTGCTTAAGTCTCAGGTGAGGAAGCATCTGACAGCCATATGGCCACAGGCTTCCGCAGGTCCCTATTCTTCGTCTGTGCACCTGTGTTGAGTATGTGCTTGCTCCCATGAGCAATAGGTGCTCAGTTAAATTAAAATGGGGAAAAAAACCAAAGAAAGAAAGAAGCTGGTATTTGGCAAGGGTCATTAGACAGCCAAAGCCATCCCTATGCCTTAAGTTGGAGAAGAAATTCTGATTGTGAATACACAGGCTTGCCGGATCGAGTCGGGGTGACGTCATGGTGTTGGGAATATTTCATGAAACAAGGGGGTTCTTTCCCGGCAGGCTTTTGCTAAAATCAAGTCTGGACAGAGAACACTCTGGAATTCACCTCATAGTGGGTCTGTGTTCCGGGTTAGGTGTGCAACGCTGGATCCCAGGGCCTTGGCAGGGGGAGAGGGGATATTGGAAAGAGCCCATCCTCGGGAGTCAGGTTCTTCAAGCCCACTTTAGCCGCTCATTAGTTGTTTGCCTTTGGGGGACTAATTAACGTTTCTGTGCCTCAGTTTCCCCCACCTGTCGAATGGAAGTAATGGGATTAGAAACTGCATACTATGAGCTTGGGTTCCAGCGGCTTCTGACACACAGGCAGTCCCTGGCACACAGCACGTACTCGACAGGTGTTTGCTGTCACTTCCCCGTAGCTTCGGTTCTTCCATCAGTAAAACAGGCAGAACCGCTCTGTCCTTCTCAGGGGGCCCGTGAGGCCCCAGGGAAGAGACTGGAGGAAGAGGATCCCTGGAGTCGACAAAGTCTCTTCGTCCTCTCCAGGTCTTCTTCAAATTATGGAAGAAGCCAGAGCAGCTCAGCGCCCTGTGTGTCTACCACCCCGGCATGTGCTTGTCAGCTGGGGGTTGGACACATGCCGGGGAGCAAGGTAAGGGATGCACCTGCACACAGCCCTGCCCCAGGCCCTTGTGAGGCAGGCCAAAGCCCCAGGCTGGGAGATGCATGGTCCCTGCAGTACAATGGCTTCTTCTCTGAGGCCATATTCCCTGGGACCTCGGGATCTGGCCTCTGCTGCTCCCCAGGGCTTCCCAGTTACCCTCCCTGGGAGGGGAGCAGGCGGTCACTGGGAGGTGCTTGGAGCCATCAGGCTGGAGAGTGGCCAAGGAGCTCTGAGGCCTCTCATTTGGCATCCTGTTAACCCCAAGGCTCCATCATGACTGTAGATGCCCTTCTAGTCCTCAGGATAAGACCTTCCCACGGATTTTCTCTGCGGGGTTTGCCCAGGGTTTGGAACATGGAAGAGAAAACCCAGACCACAGCGAGGACCTTCTCCACTGATTTTATCTTTTATCTTTTATCTCCCACAGCCAGTCGTGCAGCCTGCCTCCTTGGGATCCCGGAGTCTGTGCGCCGCACCCTCATGGAGCTGCACTGTGGACCGCCCAACGCGGGGCCTCACGTGTGACCCTGCCTGTAGTGGAAGCCACATCTTCCCACCCTGCAGCTGGTCAGAAGACCCCATCAGCTCCAGAGGCCTAGTCTGAGCTCTCCGTTCTACTCCTGGCTGCACCGGTGACTTGGGCTCTGCCCGTGAACAAGCCCTTCTCATCCTTGCTTATCCTTTAGTTTCTAAGGTTCAAAGATCTCAAAGCCTGGAACCAACCTTAACTCACTGGCTCAGGCCTTCTCCCTACATCTGTAAAATGAGGGCCTCAGCTGGATGGCCTCTAAGTGCTCCCACCCTGTGGTTCTGTGATCTGTAACTGACCACAGGGACCTGAGCACCTGTGGTCTGGGAAGCACCACTGCCCAGAGTGTCCCTGGCAGTGCCAATATGCAGGGCTGGATGGGAGCACTTCCGGTCAGAAGTGCGTTTGGGACCATGGGTTGGGAGATCCGAGGAGCTCATGTTTCACTAGGCTCCCTCAGTTTACCTTTCTGAGTTGTAGGAGTCCTACTCTGTGCTAAGGGCTAAGGGCTAAGACAAGAGACACCAAGGAGAGCATCTCTCTCTCCCTTCTCCCTGCTTCTTCCCCTCCCCCCTTGCTTCCCCTCCCCCTCTTCCCCATCCCTCTCCTCCATCTTCCCTGTCTTCCCTCTCTCCTCCCTCCCTCCTTCCCTCCTCCCTCCCTCCCTCCCTTCTTCCTCTTCAGCACCACTTCTGACTGCCCTCACCCTCTCTTACCTCCTGTGCTTATTTTCACCCAGGGTCCCTTTGTGGCCATGGCTGCCCACTCCTCCTACGATACCTCTTTGCTGAGTGCCTCTTTTCTGATGGACTCCACACAGTGGTCTTCCTGCATATGCTCAGCTTCATCATCCTTTTTCTGAACTTCTGCCACCAGATAAACTTGAGGACCCAGGATTACAGCTTGCAGAGCTATCCCTACAGAGAGTTGGGTAGATGACAGCGTGGCGCCTAGCCCAGCTGCGTCAAGAGAACCCTGCATTTCATCCTAAGAAGGGAAAAGGAGGGAGGAGGAGGAGAATGCCTCCTCTCCAGAGTGCAGGAGGAAAACCGCAGACCCAGCTTCCTGGACTTATTTCTGTTTGTGCATTTATCACACAAATTTGTCTCTGCGCCTCTCTTTCTCTGGTAGAAGCAAACCCCTCATTGGAGAGACTGTCTTATTCCCAGTGCTTCCCACACCTGGCACAGTGTCTCAGTACACGTGCATTTGGGTCCTCAGAGTCCATGACTTCCAGCGGGAGTGCAAGAAGTCAAGGCTGGCTTGATATCTAACCTCACAATGGGAATTCCGGAGACTACCCCAGAGTCACCATGAGTCTGTTTGATTTCCCGCAACGTTGTGTAAATAGTTCCCCTGAATATCTTTTTTGTCTGCTCACCACTGCCTGCCTGTGTATTTATATAGTTGAATGCTTCTGTGTGCATATGGGCAGAGGGAGAAAGAAGACGATGTATCTGACTGCTTATTCTCAAATACATGTGCATGTTTCTATTTGTGTTTCTCTCTGTGGTATTTGCTTGTCTCTTCTGTATATCTCTGGAAAATAAAAGCTACTGAGCTCAATGATTTGCTGATCCTAACGGAAGTCACAGAATCACTGAAAAATTCCTGAATTCTGCTTGGATCCCCCAAAGAGGGATAGGGAAGGAGGGAAGATGGTGTAAGATGGGTGTGACCAACCTCCTCATGGACCCCGAAGCACAGCCAAGTAGACGATGTGGGTGTGAGCTTGCAGTCCGGCAAAAGAAGCACCTGCTGAGCTGTTTTTCCCTAGAACTGGGTGGGTCTCTGAACAGCTTGCCTGGGCGATCTCTCTCTCTCTCTCTCTCTCTCTCTCTCTCTCTCTCTCTCCTCATTTTTTTCATAGTTTCTACCCTTAGCTCTTTTAAAGCCCTAGGCAATTTCTTGTTTTGTGATGCTCAGCAGTCAGGAAGGTGGAGGGTTGTCCATGCATTTTGGGGAGTATCTACCCACTGGGCACTCTGGATAATCAACTCAAGTCCAGGCATGGCTGCATCCTACAGACAGAACCTCAGAGAAAATTTCCTGTCAGTTGTACAGGATGTGAGCACATTCCACACACTTTCCAAGCACAGGTTGGGCACCTTCTGAGGACGGGGAGGGGCACCTATTTTAAGACAATTTTATTTTAAACACATAGGAGTACAGTCTGTTCTGCGGTGTAGCAGCTGGGACAGGGGAAAACTTAGTCATTCTAGAGTTTAGAGGTAATATCGGTCTGGTTCTTGTGGCTTCCTCTGCTTGGCTGAGCAGCATAAGGGGAAGGCGTAAGCCTCGAGACACATCTGAATGAGCTAGGACTTGGGCTGGGGACAGCCTGCTGTGGGGCATGTTAGGGAGGTGCTTTGGGGAAGTTCCACATCGCCATGACTTCTGAGTCAAAGGCTCTTTGTAAATGTTGCTTCTCAGTGCAGAGTGAAAAATCATAAGACGGCCAAACTCCTCACTAGTGCTGTCACGGCTCACCTGCATGAACTGTTGAAGATCATGGAAAGGAAGGCTGACCATACAGCGTAGCGAGGCCAAACCCTGGTCTAGACAGTGCCCATTTCTCATGACAGGGAGGGCAGCCAGGGGAAGCTGCCATTGGCAGAAGTGGGGAAGCAGCCTCCTCTCCCACTGTGTCCCATAGCGTCTCCCAGCTAGTTAGCGGTTTTGAAGATTCAAGCCCTCGCAGTGGTCAGGGTTTAAGATCTGTGTTCAGGGAGTCAGCAAGGTGCTGCTTGCAGGGCCGTGTTGGGGGAGGAAGAGGAGAAAGAGGCCACGGAGACACAAGATCTTGACATTGAGGACCCAGGATTTTAGTGAGGGTGGGAAGGAAAGAATGAAGGGAAGAGTTGTTCTGAAAAGATCAGGGCTGGGTGGGCACCTGATGCACGGGGTCAGAGGGCATTTCACTTTCTGTGCAAGACGTCCACATTCCATTTTGGAATGCTTGGTTCGAGTCCCAGCTCCGTTCCCAGTCCTAGCTGTCTGCTACTGCACACCCTGGGAAGGAGCAGGTGATGACTCAAGTACAGGGGTCCCTGCCACCCACATGAGAGACCTGTGCTGAGTTCCAGGCTCCTGGCTTTGGCTGGCTGTTGTGGGCAT
Organism: Sylvilagus floridanus; assembly: GCA_949820135.1. Lineage (NCBI taxonomy): Eukaryota > Metazoa > Chordata > Mammalia > Lagomorpha > Leporidae > Sylvilagus > Sylvilagus floridanus. The sequence continues at coordinate 31,046,895 of OX463230.1, forward strand.
TCGGGGGAGTGAACCTGCAGGTGGGAGATCGCCGTCTGTGTCTGTGCCTTTCAAGCAAAATACAAATAAATCAATCTTTGCGATGCCACGTGGAAGCATGCTAACGGTGGAGACCCCCTGAGTGGATAGAGGCAGCCCTGGATTCTCAGCATCGGAGAGCTCAGGCCCTGCCCCTGCCCTCCCCCGGCTGGGACGGGGACACCACCCATCTTTGATCACTGCCTTTTCACACACAGAACTCAACACAGAAGGCTCTTTTGGCTCTAGAAACATGAGGGCCTCTCAAAGATCTCACAGAAAAATGGAATTAAAAGATAATATGAATGGGCTATGAATTTTTGGGAGCCCCTTTGTATACATTCATGAAGCTGGAATAATAACATATGGTCACTAGAAACCCTTCTTTTAAAAATACCTACTAATTTAGCGAAGCAATGTTAAATAAGAATGTAGGAAAATCTGTTTTGAGGAGAACTATGTATAAAATGTCAACACAAAAATGTTAACAGTGACTGTCTCCAGATGATGAAATTGTGACTATTTTTATATTTTTGTGTTTTTCCTGTTTACTACAATGCTTATTCTGTTTTTAATAATAAAACTACAGCATGATGGATTCAAGAGGTCCAGGTTATGCTTTGTTTCTGAGAATTATTGAGCTATTGACTTGATCTGCTCATCTTGTCTTTATCAGTGATGTAGGTGATGCAGTTGATCCTACTGTTGATAACACAGTTACTGAGGCCTTGCTAAGACGTCTTTCAGGTACTGAGCTGCTGTTAGAGAGCTGGGCGCAGACCAGCCTCGATTTTCCTTATAAGGACCATGTGAAGACTTAAAAAAGTATGTGAGAAGTCACACCTTCAGACCCAGCCATGGCTGCAGGGAAAAGTTAAAAGAAAGCCAGTGTTGGCCCAGTGTGGGCACAGAAGGGGATTTTGAACAAAGACGGAAACCCAGGGTCAAAAAGTGAAAATGGTGCTGGCCACCACGATGACCTGAATCCAAGCTTCCCCCAGTGACACCAGTCCTTGCTCTTGAAGGACAGAAGTGAGGCCCCTGCCCTATCACTGTCTCTTCAGTGGGCGGGGCAGGTGCCCCTGTGGCTTGCACACACTGTCACTGCTCTGCTGACTCCCACTCTGGGTGCAGGCAGCAGGTGCACCTGCGGGTGTCCATTCCCCGTGAATCCTTTGGCTTCTGATTCCTGGGCCAGGTATATGTTTGGATCAAGGGCAGAGGATGCAGGCTCTTCCTGGGGCACAAGCATGTCATCTTGGGGGGAGGCAGTGAGGACTGCTGTGGGCTGTACTCCTCCTGTGGGTCTCAGCCCACCTGCGCTCCCGCCTATTTTACCTCTGTCTGCCCTTTGCAGTGGCTTTCCCTGGGCACTGCATGCTCTAGCATTAGACAAGAAGACGACAGCCTCATGGAGATGATTTAAGCAGCTCTTACAGCCACACAAGGTCACACTCTGTCACTAACACCTTATTACACACACTTGGTCAAGGATCCACTTCTCTGAATGCTGGCTGATATAATGGCCATGCAATGTACACCAGTTTCACAAACTCACTGGACACTCAAGGCTTAAAAATGAGACAAGTGATCTTGAGCAGTATTTGGACCAAAATGAGAACCGGGGTGTGGAGAGACTGTGGGCGTGGGCGGGGTGAGTCTCCTGGGTGCACAAAGAGCTACCCTCACGGGAGGGAGGTGTGAACCAGTGTCCCCGTTTCCTGTACAGCACTGGGACATCCTTGGAGGTTATTCTGAAGACCCAGATCCTTCAGGGCAGCTAGATAAGAGGGTGCAGGCTGCTTTTTGATCAGCAGAGAAATCTAAGAACAGACCTGTGAAATTTTCTTGGTTGGTAAATTGAGACATCACAATTCACACGCAAGGAAAGATTGGAATGTGGATGCACAAGGCTGGAATTTTTCTCACTATTCTTCCCTCTTCTTTCCTTACCCTGCTCCCCCACAAAAAAAAATTAAAAGAAAAAGAAGGAAAAGAGGAGCAGAGAGGTTGGAGGTTGTGCACCTGCCTCAGGTATGAGTGTGGAGATCCTATGCCATGCCCTAGACGAGAGTGGACAGACCTTGGTGAAGTTCAGGGACATGACAAGTCTTGCAAATGAGAGCCTGCGTAAAATGGACAAAAGCCAAGTCGAGCATAAAAATAGAACTCTAGCCACACTCTGCAGTAGCCAGTCCGGGAAACAAACCCATCACCTCCAGTCACTGGCTCAGGACGTCAGCTGGCTTTGAATGCATCAGACAGACTTGTAGGAAGTCAAGCCACTATTTCTATGAACTGGCCCAGGAAGGGAGACAATAACCCCCATAACAACTGGCCCCAAGTGGCCAGGGCTTGATTAATAACTGGCAGCTTCCTTAACTTTTGTCCCTGCGTAAACGTTAGGCCTAACAAGAGAAAGCCAAATGTGCAGCCCTAACCTGTGAGTAGGACTCCATGCTTCTATGGGCCTGCCAGCAGCTTCCTCCTGCCAAGGGCTTCCAATCAGGGCATATCTGAAGGCTGCCCCTGTTGCCACTATAAAGGTTTCCCATCCTCTGCCTGCCCTTGAGTCTCTGTTATTTGGCAAGTGACATTGTCTCACTCACTTGCTGTAGCAAGCTCTGAATTCATGGCTTTTGCTGGCCCCCATTTGGTTGGTCTTCCTTTAACTTAATTCCACGTGGAGAAGTTTCTTGTGTTAGCACATTGCAGCAGCCCCTAAGCTCAGCTGGTGGATGGCCTGTCTGAGCCAGGGACGGGTTAGAGACAGCTTCCTGGGTTTCCCAGGGTTTATAGTAGCCCAGGAGGTAGTATTGCCAGATAAAAGGCAGGCCATCCATTAACTCTGAATTTCACATTAATAAATATTTTTAGTATGAATATGTCCCATGCCTGATTTGGAACATACTTAGGCTAAAAATATTCGCTATTTACCTGGAATTCACATATAACCGGACTTCCTGTATTTTTATTTGCTAAATCTGGTAATCCCACAAGGAGGGCAATAACTACTGTTCTCATGCCCCCCCCTCCCCCCACGGGTGACAGCACCGAGGGAAGTGCAGGGAGAGTCCGGGCTGGAAGGGGAAGCCTCAGCAGAGGTGACAGGGACCACCCTCCCAGGGACTGGATGATGGTGCATCTGATTCTCGATGGATTTCCACCATGGGAAGGCGTGCCCAAGAGCCAAGAGAGAAGATTGTTCTGAGATTCTGAGAGAGAGTCTTAGGTCAAGACACCTCTAAGTCTAGAAGTGGATGCCTACTTCTCGCCATTGCTGCAGCTGTCCCCAAGGAAGCACTGCTCCCCCACCCTCCCTCCGTGTGTAACATTAACCCCAGGAAGAAAGAAAGTGAATGGGAGAAGTTTCCTCCCTGTGACCAAGTTGCCAACATAAAGTGACATTTTAGGACTTCCAGGGTACTGAGTCAAGATGACTTATAGTGAGTGGTTTATATGCAAATGACTAGATTAATTTTCCTCATCAGTACATGGAATCCTCATATTAAACAGTTAATCCAATGACGAGCAATTAACACACTTGCACAAATGAGTTTTTTGTCTGAGAAGCTTTCAAAAATTCATACCCACTATACAGATTTTGGTGGTTGTTTTTTGTTTTTGTTGTTGTTATTTGTTTGGGTTTTTTTTTTTTTTTGAGAGAAAGAGAGGCAGACAGAGACAGAGACACCGAGATCCTATTGGTCGGTTCACTCTGCAAACACCCGCAATGGCCAGAGTTGTTCCAGGCTGGAGCAAGTAGCACAGTCCAGGTGTCCCCTGTGGGTTGTTCAAGATAACACAGAGTAGGTGGTGGAGTAGATTTAAACCAAGGTTTCTTAGTCCAGAGACTGTGCTCTTTCCACCCTGCCTTACGGTTTGGCCATCAGAGTTGCCTAATTCATAGGAAATTCCTGTGTCTGATTGGCTTTAATTAGAGGTTTTTCTTTCTTTCTTAATTTGAGAGGCAAAGAGGCAGAGAAAGAGCTTCTGTCTTGCTGGTTTAATCTCTAAATGCCCACTGCAAACTAGAGCCATGGCCAAAACCTAGAGGTAGAACTCAACCCAGGTTGCTGCTACAAGGGTGGCGGGAACCCAGCTCCTTGAGCCATCACCTGCTGCCTCCCAGGGTCTGCGTTCGCAGGAAGCTCGAGTCAGGAGCTGGAGCTGGGGACTGAATCCAGGTACTCTGCTGCGGGACCCAGGCATCTCAACCACAGAGCTAAACACCTGCCTCTAACTGGAGCCTTCTTCCTTGCCAGGACTGTACCTCCACCTTAGGATGCAGTGCCTTGCTAAACACTGCAGAGTGCCTTCTGTGTGTGAAACGCTGCCCTAAAATTCTTGACAGCCCCATGAGGATAAGCACCAGCAGTACAACTCCCATTTTACAGAGAAGTTAAGAGACTTGTCCAAGTTCACACAGTCAGTAAGTTCTGCAAAATCGGGCTGTACGTCCATGGCTACACAGGCTGGTGCCCCTTTCTTCGGAGATTTTGAACTCTCAGCCTGGCCTGTCTCCCATGTGTATTTCCTTTAAGTACTGAGAGAATGATGGGGTCAAGGCCTCAGAGAACCCTAAAGGAAGGTCCTGAGTAAGCCTTAGTGTTTAAAAATACCCGTCATGAGGTGAAAGCTGGCATGGCCCAGCTGTAGCTCCTGGCAACTATCAGTACAGTCTCAAAAACAGGCCCTTTTTTATTTCCTGTGTTGGCCAAGAGCTAACGGCTCCATAAAGCTACCTTCTTTGGGAATTGCAGACCAGATCTCCGAAGCTCCACTTGCAATGGCTTTTGCTGGCAACCGCCGCCTTCTCACCCTCACTCCCTCCGACCTCAGCCAGGCCGCCCAGATCGGACAGCTGCAGGCCAGAGGAGCCTGCAGGGAGAGCTGGGCTGGTGGAATATGCAATCAGACTGCTCCAGGTGCAGTGAGCCACAGATCAGCAGGTCTAAAAATCCTGGTCTCTTGGAGCCCCTTGGTTTCGACATCCCATGGTGCTTGCTAACAAGTGATGACCCAGAACTCCTAAGTGCTGTCCATCCTTTATACATTGTCACGGACTTTCCTCCACCTGGCTTGACTGGGCAGGGAGCAACCAAGGGCAGGAGGGGGAAGTGTATAGAAAGCTAGAAAGGTAAACGTAGTGAAACACTTCCCCTGCTCCCTAGTGCTTCAGACAGATGTCCTAATCACAGTGAGAGTATCCCGCTGTTGCTGTACCCTCCACGGCTCCACAGTCTTCAGCGATTTGCTTAAGCTCACTAACCAGTTTCCACATTTATAAATTAGTACTAATAATGGCACCTACCCCTTAGGGCTGCTTTTGAGAATTAAATGTTATTGTGTATGGGGCAGGTGCTATGACTAAGTAGGTTAATCCTCCACCTGCAGTGCTGGCATCCCATACGGGTGGCAGTTCAAGTCCCAGCTGCTCCTCTTCTGATCCAGCTCTCTGCTATGGCCTGGGAAAGCAGTAGAAGATGACCCAAGTGCTTGGGTCCCTGCACCCATGTGGGAAACCCTGAAGAAGCTCCTGGCTCCTGGCTTCAGATCAGCTCAGCTTCAGCCTTTGCAACCATCGCAGCCATCTGGGGAATGAACCACTGGAAGGAAGACCTTCCTCTCTGTCTCTTCCTCTCACTGTCTGGGACTCTACCTCTCAAATAAATAAATAAAATATTTTTAAAAGAAGAACGTCATTGTGTCTGTAAGAGACAGAGTTCAAGGTCGGGCATATAACACTGGCTATGATTTCACGAGAGACCTCAGTGGGAGTGCAGTTTGCTGTTTCACAGGAGCCTCATTAGAATCTGAGGGAAGGCAGTAATAGAAGTAGAGAATAAAACTCAAGCCATGGTTTTTATGCCTTCCAATGTCATGCTTATTACATTGTTTAGACAGAAGTGTTAGCAGCTGCCTCACCCAACTCTCTTTCTCTCTCTCTCTCTCTCTCTCTCTCTCTCTGTCTCTTCTTCCATGGCCACTTTGCTTTGTTCTTGAGCTGTAAGATAGCACCCCACCCCAACTCGTTACCTGGTTTTCAATATCCCCTGGTCTAGGAGAGTAATAGGAAGGAGCTGAGAGTAACCAGGCAGTCCCCACAGTCATTCACGGGGGCGTTGGCAGCCACTTCTTTGTTGGCAGAGACAAAAGCACTGGAGCTCAGTTGAAAAATCCAATGGGTGGTGGCTGAGCTGCAGCAGAAAGTGTGCAGTCTTTATTATGATCTTGCACATCATATTCCCGCCAGCAGCCTCAGCCCACTAAAAATAAGGATGCTGCTTCCCTGAGATAAATAGAAAGAAAGAGAGAGGGTGGGAAGGTAGGGGTTTCGGCGGCGGGCTGTGGAAGTGGGGAGAGAGAAGCGACAGACATGAAAATAGCAGCAAATGAATACTGTGTAATTTCCAGCAGTCGATAATGTCACCCTGCAGGCTTGCTAACTCTGCAGAGGCAATCGCCCTTCTGCAGATCACAGTGTTTACCCAAGGAAGAAATGATTGCTGTGTGAGAGAAGTCATGCTGCTTCCTGCTCAGGAGACGCGGCACTGATTAATGAGAGAGCAGGCTTTCCATTCTGCGGTCTGCAAATCTGCCGTCCGTGCACGCAGAGACAGACAGTTCTAGGGAAGAACGAATGGGATAGACTCATTCCTCAGAGCCAGGGAGACCCAGGTAGCTCCTGGGATGACTCGATCTCTAGTGTCACCTTTCATTTGCAGAAAGTCAGCCTCTGACCTAGGATGACTTCTACTTGCCGACTTTTCCTAGAGATCAATCTCTGGTGAGAGCACTGAGCTGCACTCCATAGATGTGCATTTGTAACCAGGATCTAGTGGAGCTCAGCCTCTGCTCTTTCTCTGGAACCAACCTCCGGGTGTTTGCCCACCTGTGAAAACGAGTGGATTTGCCTGGCTAACCTTGTAGGTCCCTTGCAGCACTCCAAGCCTCACTCTCACATTTTGAAAGGAGAATAAGCTGAGAGGCAAAAATCATTATGTCCCAAGATGTCCACATCTTAATCCCTGGAAACCATGAACAACTTACCTTACAGAGCAGACTTGGCAGACCTGATTCAATTACCAGGATCTTAAAATAGGAAGATTATCCTGGATTATTTGGGTGCAGCTGGTATAATCAGAAGGATCCTTAGAAGACAGAGGAGGGAGGCAGAAAAGTCAGAGAAGGAGAGGGGACCCAGCATGCAGTGGGTAGCCTGATCTTGGCTTTGATGCTGGAGGAAGGGGCTGTGGGTCAAGGAGAACAGGTGCTTCCACAGTCTGGAAGAGGCAGTGAAACGAATTTCCCCCCAAAACCTCCTGAAGGAACCAGCCTTGCCAACATACTGACCTTAGTCCAGAGAGAACCATCTGGGTCTTTGGATTCCAGAATGGTAAAACACCATGCTTATGTTGTCTGTCTGGTAACTTGCTGCCGTGGGAATAAGAATGATACCACCAAGAAGGCCCACGTCAGATGAGGAGGGTCCCTGACCTGCTGCCTATCAACAGAGCATCCACAATGCTGAGGCGAACACCCCTAATGCTGGGGAACCAGCCTGCTTCGCTGTGCACTAAGCTGGCTACATCATTAGGTCAACAAAGAAGAGGCCACTCGTCATCCCCACAGGTCACTACAGACAGCCAGGGTGGATAATTTAGCACCTGGGCATGTGAAATGACATAGACTAACTAGGATAAACCAATCAACTGACATTTATTGAGCGCTCCTGATTTGTCAGACATTGAATGCTAGAGCAACTACAAGAAGTAGGTACTATCGGTGTCTTTGTTTTATGAAGGAAGAGAGTCTTACAAGGAACAGAGGGAATGCTGGCATTCTACCTAGGCCTACCTCAATCAAAACTCCAAGCTCCCATTCAGAGAATTTATTTTCTAGTCCCAGAATCCCTTATGCATGACATCCAGTCAAAGTACCAGAGCCCCCCAAGAGGGACAGTCCCTTTGGGACAGGGTTCTCAAACTTGGACTCTTAGACCACAACTCCAGATGTTCCAACCCAGCAGGCCTGGAAAGTGGAGTGGGAAATTGTCTTCCTAGTATGCTTCCAGGTGATCTTGACACTGCTGGTCTATGGACAAAACTTTGAGTAGCAAAGCTCTGGAAGCTACCCTACTAGCCCCTGCCTCCAGGTCTAGATAGGCTGAAACCATGCCAAACTTAACCCTGTTTTATCATCTAACCAACTTTTTGCAAAAGTCAGAATAAAGAGGATTTATTTTGGTGTGGACATTGAGAAAAATGGAGGCAGAGATTATTATTATCCCTCACCTTGGCTGGGCTGTATGAGTTGTGTAGTGGCCTCTTGTTTTTGTCCAGACCTAGAAGAGATGCCACTTATATAATAATAATAAAACTCTCCTACATGTGCTGAGAACTTTTAAAATAAAATACATTTTTGTATATGTTGATTCATAGCCCAAGTTCATAAAAATTAGTTTATGCAACATGGGCAATAATCTGACTAGAAAAGCCATTGACTATAAAATACTCAACCGATAAATATCTTCCTTGGTCTGCGTGGCTAAGAGGGAGAAAATGATAGTTGTGGTTGTCACTGAGAAAATAAAAAATAATCTCTAACCTTCTATAATCAGTGAGGTTGTTGGGTTATAACTTCCTAGTGTAGGTCTTCGTGTTATACAAGAATAGCACAGTAATATATCTTTTATTATTTTTAACATTTTATTTTATTTATTTTTAACTACTTCAAATACAGTGAGTGAGTGAGAGAGAAAGAGATAGAGATAAAGATATCTTCCATCTACTGCTTCATTCCCCGGCCAGTCCAAAGCCAGGGAGTGAGTCTTCCACCTGGCTGGCAGGGACTCAAGTACTTCAGCCATCATCTGCTACCTCCCAGGCACATTAGCCAGAAGCTGGATCAGAAGTGGAGCAGGGGGACTCAAAATGGCAACTGCATATGGGATGTGACATCCCAAGCAGATCAATCCATTGTGCTCCAATACCTGCCCCTGTAAAATGCCTGAGGGAGGAAAAAATTGGACAAGAGGAAGAGAGACTGAGGGGGTGCATGTTTGGTGCAGGCAGCTCAATAGCCCCCTGGGATGCTGCACCCCGTGTCAGTCCCAGCAGTTCTGCTTGCCATCCAGATTCCTGCTAATGTACCTGGGAGGCAGTAAATGGAGGCTCAAGTACTTAAGAGCCTGTCACCCATTTGGGAGACAGAATTCCTGGCCCCTGGCTTCAGCCTGGCCCAGCCCAGCTGTTACAGCCATTTGTGGAGTGAACCAGGCCGTGGAATTTCTCTCTCTCTCTTTCTCTCTCTCACTGCATTTCAAGTAAATAAATAATTATTTTAGAAAACAAAATATGGGGCTGGCATGGTATAGTGGGTTAAGTTACCACCTGCAACACTAGCATCCCATATCAGAGCATCCGTTCAGGTTCCAGCTGCTCTACTTCCAATCCAGCTCCTGGGGTGACAGTGGGGGATGACCCAAGTACTTAGGTCCTTGCCACCCATATGGGAGACCTGGATGGAGTTCCAGGATCCTAGCTCCACTTAGACTAGTCCCAGTGGTTGTGGCTGTTTGGGGAGTGAACCAGAGGTGGAAGATTTCTTTCTCTCTGTCTCAGTCTGCCCCTCTCTCTCCATCACTTTGACTTTCAAATCAGTCCATCAATAAAAACATTTTTAAATAAAAATAAAAGAGAGACTGGGCTAAATCATGATGTTACAGTCACAGCCCACCTGTTTGTTGGCAGAGGGAAGGGAAGGGGAGGGAAGGGAAGGGAAGAGAAGAGAAGGGAAGAGAAGAGAAGGGAAGGGGAGGGAAGGGAAGGGGAGGGAAGAGAAGGGAAGGGAAGGGAGGGGAGGGGAGATGAGGGAAGGGGAAACCATTACTTTCCCCAGTGAGCCATCCCAAACTTGCTGGTCCCTGTATATTTAGGTCACTTCATTCTCTAGAGCCTCTAAAATGCACTGAGCCCATTAATGAATTTATTCCAGGATTATATCTAGGAAGGGGGAGATGGAACAGGGGAGAGAAAAGGCCAAGCTCCAGATGTGAGCCTTGATTTGTGAATGGCCCCACAAATTAATCCTTCTAAAACAGGAAATCCTAGCAGCAGGCCTGAGCACTCTCTCAGGATCTGGGTCAATTTAAGCATCCTCTCCTTCTCCTGCAGCCTTCAACCTCCTTGCTGCTCTTCCTCCTTGCACACAGTCAATCATCCCCCCAGCCCTTACACACACACACACACACTCATTCACTCATGTACACACTCGCTCATTCATACACACACATGTACATATTCATATACACACTCATACATGCACTCACACACACATGTTGTGCGCATTTGCTTTGCTTTACTCTACCTTTGCAGCTTCCATCAAACAAGAAAGGAAAATCATTTCCAAGGTTTCCTTCCCAAGGTGTTGGATGGCTGGGCAGTGATGGGGGGAAGGGCACGATGGGGGGAAGGGCAAGGAGAACACCTGCTCCTCTCATTAAAGGGCTCCCAGGGCAGATGTAGGAGGTGAAGACATCTGGGAGAGGGGCTAGGAGACAGCCCCTCGCCTTCCGCTGAGCAACACACTGCCACCAATCGCTGGGCAGTGTACTCCTACTGCTTACTAAGAGAGTACATCAAAAAGTTTGTGGGAAACTGCACTTAAAAATATTTATTTGGGTGAAAAAATTTGAAAACCACACATAGTGTTTTCAGTATATGCATTTCCATGAGTCTTTTGTAATAGATCTGTAACTTTGGACTAATCAGCAATAAGCCCCAGATGGTAAGGGACCTATACTCCCTCTCTCTTACTGTCTCTGTCTCTTTCTCTCTGTTTTTTTTTTTTTTAAAGCCAAAGAAGTTTTGGCTGATTTTGCCCAAAGAAGTTGAGGACTCCTCTTTCCACTCCTGACACCTCCATGTTTTCTTAGAAAGATGAGGCCTAATGGGACTGCTATTGAGACACAGTGTCTGATGATAGCATCCCATGTCAGAATGCAAGGTTCCAGCACTGGATGCTCTGATACCAAAAAAAAAAAAAAAAAATCCATGCATAGTTTTTCACGATATGCATTTTTCATGAACTTTTTAACATGCCCTTATATGCATGGATTTCAGTATATTTTACACCAACATAAATTAAATTTTTAAAAGATATATTTATTTCTTTGAAAGTCAGAGTTAGAGATAGGGCAGGCAGAAGACAGACATGCACACACACATATATAGAGAGGGAGAGACAGAGAGAGACAGAAAGGAGAGAGAAAGGTCTTCCATTCTCCGGTTCACTCTGCAAATGGCCACAACGGTTGGAGCTGGGCCGATTGGAAGCCAGGATCCAGGAGCTTCTCCCTAGTCTCCTATGTTGATGGTAGGGGCCCAAGCATGTGGGCCATCTTTCACCCACTGCTTTATCAGACACATTAGCAGGGAGTTGGATTGGAGGTGGAACAGCTAGGACTCAAACCGGAGCCCATATGGGACACTGGTGGTGCAGACAGTGGCTTAACTAGCTGGGCCATAGTGCTGGTCCCATAAACTAAGTTATTAATTCCATTTTATATGAAGTTATTGACCTAATCTTGGACCTCCAAGAGGTTAGGAAATAAGTTTGTCTTTTTTTTTTTCTTTGACAGAGTTAGTGAGAGAGAGAGAGAGAGAGAGAGAGAGAGAGAGAGAAAGATCTTCCTTCCATTGGTTCACCCCCGAAATGGCTGCCACCGCCGGAGCTGTGCCAATCCGAAGCCAGGAGCCAGGTGCTTCCTCCTGGTCTCCCATGTGGGTGCAGGGGCCCAAGCACTTGGACCATCTTTCACTGCCTTCCCAGGCCACAGCAGAGAGCTGGATTGGAAGAGGAGCAACCGGAACTAGAACTAGAACCCGGTGCCCATATGGGATGCTGGTGCCACAGGCGGAGGATTAACCAAGTGAGCCATGGTGCCGGCCCCATAAGTTTGTCTTAATCATCAATATGTTCCCAGTACCTGGGGCAGTGTCATGCAGAGTACATACACAAAAGGTATTTTTGACGTGGATTAATAAAATTAGTATTTAGGATTGTTTCTCTTCCTCCTGCTTGTCTCCCTTCGCCTTCTCCTCCTTCCTTATAATGACTGACTTCCAGAGACTCCTTAGCGTCTCCTTTTCCCTCGGGTTCTGCACACTTGATGGGTTCCCCTGAGATCTGCCCAGGAGCAGTCCTGCAAGTTGAGAGAAGTCCTCCCACATGTTCTGCTGCATGCGTCTCATTCTGCAGGACAGATTCAGGGGCTATAAACCATTCTTTTTTTTTTAAGGTTTATTTATTTATTTGAAAGACAGATTTACAGAGAGGCAGAGGCAGAGAGAGACAGAGAGAGGAGAGAGGAGAGAGAGAGAGAGAGAGATCTTCCATCTACTGGTTTACTTCACAGATGGCCGCAATAGCCAATCCGAAGCCAGGAGCCAGGAGCTTCTTCCAGGTCTCCCACACGGGTGCAGGGTCCAAGCACTTGGGCCATCTTCTACTGCTTTCCCAGTTTCTCTGCTATGGATAGCAGATTGGAAGTGGAGCAGCCGGGACTCAAACCGGCACCCATATGGGATGCCAGCACTGCAGGTGGTGGCTTTACCCACTTTGCCACAGCGCTGGCTCCCAAACGATTCTTTAGAAGATGTCGTTTGCAGTTTGTCTGAGCTGAAGTTGCTACTCACAGTGTGATCTGTAGACAGGGGCATCAGCAGTACCTGTGAACTTATTTGAAATGTGACTAAACCTCAGCCAGCTCAGAGTCTGTCCTTTAGGTCCTCAGGTCTTGCTGCTGTTTAAGCACTGCTAGGACTAGATGGGTAGACAGCACGGCAGGTTTCAGGTGTGTGACGTGTCCTCTGAGAAGGCACAGAGGAGGAGGTCAGAGTGCAGGAAGTTCATATGCAGGAAACACAAGAGAGAGAAAATGGGTGAGAAGCAGAATTCAATAAAGGAAGCATTCAGACCGGGATGCTGGTGTGGGACTCACGGAAAGGAAGAGGGAGGAATGAAGGCTGGACAGGGAGCTCCCCAGGCTACAAGGCAGACCTCACCAAGTCTTGGCCTACCCAAGCCAGAGCTAGGAGCATTCATTAGCAGAGCTCCACGGTGGGCAGCAAATGGCCAGGTTTTGTAGCTCAGTTGCATTCAGTCATGGGCAAAAGCCTGGCCGGGAGGAGCGTGGCCCCTGCACAAAAGCTGAGGCAGGATCACAAGTCACCAGCTGCAGAGACTCTCGGTTAACAACACTCTTGCAGCTAGGGAACAAGGGCGCTCCCAGCAGTATATTTCTGTGGCTGCCGCATGTGACATATGCAGCCAATTTTGCAAGATACCTATGCAGGTTGGCGAATGCATGGAAAGCACATTTAACAAAATGCCACACTAAAGGAGGCCTGACTTTTGTGCTTTGCTAGGACTGTTGTGTTGTATTCTTATTGTCCAGGGAGCAATCCCCCCTGAGTCTCCCTGGGAGACAAGCGCCAGAGAGCTCCTTCCCCTAGGGAGACCAAGGAGAGCCCCTGTGCTCACAGGAGTCAGTCAACAAGATGCAGTGGTCACAGGTCACTGACCCCACCCTCTATAAGCTCAGTAGCTCCAGGCCAAATCCTGCTGGGCCAGAGAACAGGGGCCAGTGGAGAGGAAGCAGGGATGACAGAGGATGGGGAGATGAGGGTATACACCCTGTGAACCAGGGATGCCTGCGCCTACCAGCTTTCACCTTCATGCCCCTTCTAAGTCCATGCACATTTGCAAAGACAGCCGAGCCCATGCACAAAACGCGTTCATGAAAGCACATACATGTGACAAATTCACCTCCGCCCTCAGATACACAGCCCAAAAAAGCTATGTGCACAGATCCTTCTCCAACCTTCACACCAACTTGTAGGGCCATCCCCCCTCCTCTACCTCTGTCTTCCCAACAAACTCCCAAATCACCCATTGGGTGCCGATTTAATTCACAGACAAGCAATGCACATAAATAAACCCCACATAATCTATGGGAACAAAAGCAGACAATGCAATCAGACATTCAGAAACACAGGGGCTTTGGGGTAATTGAAAAACCAAGAAACATCTGGAGGCTGAGTCTGGAATTTCCAGACATGCTTTGAAAAACATTTCCTTTGGCTATTCATGCCACCCAAACTCTGCAGAGGCAGGAGATAGCCTGGCCCCCTCACTGAGAGGGACTTCTAGGGTAGCCATCTCAGCCACCCTATTGCTCTGGGAGTACAGCTAGGGAACCCTTGTGTCTTCAAAGGTGGTTAGCAATTCTATGGAGCAGTGGCCAGCAGGGAGCCTGACTCCCAGCCTCATCACTTTAGGTCTTTGTAACCTGGAGCTTGCTCATTTACAAAGGGGGCTAATAACATTCCTCACCTACTAGGTTGCCATAGGAACAGAGGCGTCAGTAGCTAGCACTGGGAATGAGCCAGCACTATACGGAGAGCAGTCAGGATGTGTTGTTAGGATTCTCCTCTTGGGAATTCTCCAGCCCCAGGGATTCCACAGCCTCTCCTGGCTCCCACTCCTAAAGCACTCGTGCCTTTGCAGACCTCAGTCCCAGCTTCCACGCACTTGCTGGCTCCCAGGTTCAGCAGGCAGCATCAGCCTGCCCTGGGATTTAAAAAACCCTCCTTTCCTCTTCCCCATTGTGGTTTTGGCAAAAGGGGTTTGGTGGAGAGAGCCCAGCGGCTGCGCGTCCACAGGATTAGGAGACCAGGAAGCTTATCTGCTGGGCTGCCCACCTGCGGATGCCCGCCTGGGGATGCGGCTGCTGTGGCTGACCGAGGCTGCCAGGACTGGGGCCAGGGTTTCTCCCAGGGCGAGGGCAGGGGGCATCGCAGGGTTGCAGCCCTGTACCTTTTCATGGGTTTGTAGAAAGCTCGGGAGCGATGTGGTTCTTTATCTCTTGTCTGTAATTCCTCCCAAAGAGAAGCTACTGGGTGTCTGTCAAAGGAAAGCCGTGGAAAGGTTTTGTTGTCCCGCCTTTCACCCAAAGGCAGTTCCTTTCCCTGGGGTCCACTTTGCTTTCAACCGGTTCCCGGGTGACCTGAAATCCTGAGTTGTCCCCATCTGGTTGCCCTGGGAGACTCCTAGCTCTCAGTACAACCTGTTCTCCCCCCCTCCCTCCCCTGGGCTGCGCCCTCCTGGCCCCCCTCCCTTCCCTTCCCTCGCCTGGGGCCCAGCTGCGCCCTCCGGGGAGACACCCGCTGCCACGGTACCCGCGGGTGGGAGGGAAGCGGGAGGAGCCGGCGGGCGCGGGAGGGGTGGCGAGGCGCAGAGGGCGGAGGCCGAGCGCCGCGCAGCCAGAGAGGGGCGACTGGAGGTTGCATCTGCAAGAGGAGGCTTCTTGGCTGCTTGGTTACCGGGACAGCGAGACCGGCAGGGAACAGGACAGCGTCTCCCTGACGTCAGGACCCAGCAAGGGGACCGCGCCAGCAACCCTAGTGCGCCCCGGAGCCCCGCCGGCCGACGGCGGGATAGGGGCCGGACGAGAGGCGCCGGCGGAGCGGGCGCGGGGGGCGCGGGAGCCTGTCGGCTGGGGCGCAGCATGCCCCGTGCCCCCGGGCCATGGAGATCGCCCTGGGGCCCCTGGAGAACGGCGGTGCCATGACCATCAGAGGAGGAGGTGAGGAAACGGCAGGATGCAACCAAGCAGCGCCGACGACTGGGCTCAGCGATGGCTCCCAAGAACCGGCGCCGAAAGGGCGCGGCTGCAGCGCGCGGCGGGGCGCAGAGCCGGGGGAGCGGCCTCTGCCGCCGCAGCCCCCGGAGCTGCCACAGCCTAGACGGTTGCCTCCGGAGGACGAGGAGGGAGAAGGCGACCCTGGCCTGGGCTTGGCGGAGGAGCAGGCGCTGGGCGCGGGGGCCCTTCACCACCAGCGCGTCCTTATCAACATCTCCGGGCTGCGCTTCGAGACGCAGCTGGGCACCCTGGCGCAGTTCCCCAACACGCTGCTGGGGGACCCCGCCAAGCGCCTGCGCTACTTCGACCCGCTGAGGAACGAGTACTTCTTCGACCGCAACCGGCCAAGCTTCGACGGCATCCTGTACTACTACCAGTCCGGGGGCCGCCTGCGCCGGCCGGTCAACGTCTCCTTGGACGTGTTTGCGGACGAGATCCGCTTCTACCAGCTGGGGGACGAGGCCATGGAGCGCTTCCGGGAGGACGAAGGCTTCATCAAAGATGAGGAGAAGCCCTTGCCCCGCAATGAGTTCCAGCGCCAGGTGTGGCTCATCTTCGAGTACCCGGAGAGCTCCGGGTCAGCGCGCGCCATCGCCATCGTCTCGGTGTTGGTCATCCTCATCTCCATCATCACCTTCTGCTTGGAGACCCTGCCCGAGTTCAAGGACGAACGCGAGCTGCTCCGCCACCCCCAGGTGCCCCACCAGCCTTCGGCTCCTGCCCTGGGAGCTAACGGCAGCGGGGCCATGGCACCTGCCTCTGGCTCCACGGTGGCTCCGCTCCTGCCCAGGACCCTGGCCGACCCCTTCTTCATCGTGGAGACCACGTGCGTGATCTGGTTCACCTTCGAGCTGCTCGTGCGCTTCTTCGCCTGCCCCAGCAAGGCCGAATTCTCTCGCAACATCATGAACATCATCGACATCGTGGCCATCTTCCCCTACTTCATCACCCTTGGCACCGAGCTGGCAGAGCAGCAGCCCGGGGGCGGAGGAGGCGGGCAGAACGGCCAGCAGGCCATGTCGCTGGCCATCCTCAGAGTGATCCGCCTGGTGCGCGTGTTCCGCATCTTCAAGCTCTCCCGCCACTCCAAGGGGCTGCAGATCCTGGGCAAGACCCTGCAGGCCTCCATGAGGGAGCTGGGGCTGCTCATCTTCTTCCTCTTCATCGGAGTCATCCTCTTCTCCAGCGCCGTCTACTTCGCAGAGGCTGACAATCAGGGGACCCACTTCTCCAGCATCCCCGATGCCTTCTGGTGGGCGGTGGTCACCATGACCACGGTGGGCTACGGGGACATGAGGCCCATCACAGTGGGGGGCAAGATCGTGGGCTCCCTGTGCGCCATCGCTGGGGTGCTCACCATCGCCCTGCCCGTGCCCGTCATTGTCTCCAACTTCAACTACTTCTACCACCGGGAGACAGACCACGAGGAGCAGGCAGCCCTGAAGGAAGAGCCAGGCAACCAGAGCCGGGGCACCTCCCTGGATGCAGGAGTCCAGCGCAAGGCCAGCTGGAGCAAGGCTTCCCTCTGCAAAGCTGGGGGGTCCCTGGAGACTGCAGACAGTGTCCGCAGGGGCAGCTGCCTCCTAGAGAAATACAACCTCAAGGCCAAGAGCAATGTGGATCTGCGGAGGTCCCTGTATGCCCTCTGCCTGGACACCAGCCGGGAAACCGACTTGTGAAGGGAGACTGGTGGTAGTGGTGGTGGTGGTGGGGTCAGCATAGTCTCTGAACCCGGGCATCCACTTCCTACCACAAAGTATTGCAAGTCCACCCTGTCACCGGTGCCTGTCCCTCTTCTGTCACTCCTTCCCCTCCCTTCCTCCCTCCCTCAGTCCCCCCATTTTTCCTCTTCTTTCCATGACACCAAGGGTCGCCTATTTTTAAAAAGTACCACATTCCATGACGCAGGAGCTGCTGAAATGGTGAACGCTGTCAGATAGATGTATTTGTAGCCACTTTCCTATACCCAGCAGAGGGATAACCCAAACAGAAATGACTTTAAATAGCCCAGATCCCAAGAGATTTTGTAACCCTCCCTACCCATGGGTTCAAGTTTGCTTTACATATGATTATATTTGTGTATAGGGGGAAACATTATTTTTGTGGCCAGTGAGTGGATTTTTTGTACTGCAGTTCAGATGGGGGTATTTTGATTCTATTTCTAAGATACACGTTGTATTTGTGGGGGAGAGAGAGAGTTTTCTGTGAATGTGATGTTTTTCTGTGAATGGTGATGTTTTCTGTGAATTCATGTCAGAGCCAGAGTCTGGTACCTCTGTTCTTTGTTTCTTGGGTTTTTCAGGGCGCTCTATTCTCGGATGTGTTTTCGGTGCTTTGTGTCTAAGACAGGGAATGTTCTGGAAGAAAGGCAAGTCTGACATTTTCGTGCGCCTTAAACAGTTCTCGTAACTTTTTCAAAAAGCATATCATGGATGTTGGAGGAAGACTTCTGATCCTTCACTCTCTTTATTTTTATCCCAGGAGATAAAATGTTGCTTGATTGGGGCAAGTGTTAGTTTTCCTACAGCCGAAACAGTTTTGGAAATTTTGCAAAGTAATCTGTCCCTTGCTGCGTGTGGTGTTGGAGTGTCAGCAAATGAAACCTTGAAACCTGTGCTTTGCTCAGTGACATGTTGTGATGGGTCTCGTCTCCGTCTCCCAGGTGATGATGGGTACAGTCTACTTGTCTCAGGCTGCTTGTCACAGGGACCCCCTGCAGCATGTGGTCTGAAGAGGTGGCAGTAGCCCCACGCTTGGCGTGGAGTGCGGAGGGTGCTTGGAGCCCCACGGTCCCACTGTGATCTGCTGTGCTGGGTTTCTGGAGTCTGCAGATTTCAAGCTGTGCTTAGCACCACTCTCTGCAGCTCTGAGCACTCTGAGCGACAGTCCTGATTCTCACATATGAAACCTATTCACTAGATTCCCTCCTTGGTGTGAAAAGTCAGAGAAAAGGGTTCCTGGTCTGGGCAAGGTCTCCGGGGTGGACAGCAGCCCTGAGAAGTGCAATAGAAAGGTTTGCTTGTTCACGTTCAAGTTTGGTTCCTATTCTGTGCATCCTTGCCCCTACTCATCCCTAACCCTAGGAAGAATCCTTTTGTTTTCCTTTGCCCCGGATGGTTGAGGCACAGCATCACTGTAGGTAGGTACAACACTGGCTCAGATTTCTCTCTGGATGGGGATTAACGAATCAGCCTTGGGGCTCCACATTCCTGCTATTGCTTTTTGCATTGAATAATCCAAAGACTGGTTGTTTTCCCATGTTCACCAGAGCAGGCTGGCGGTCTCTACTCACACCTTCCCTCGGAATGACAGTGAGCTCACTGGCTCATTCCGGGGGCGGGGGGGGGGGGAGTGCAGGTCTCCCTATGAGTAGGGAAGAGCTAGTGAAAAGGCACCCCTGAACTGTGGATTCCATCAAGGCATGGACACTGATACTACAAGACAGTGTCTGTGAATGCAGCCAGGATCTGTTAGCAGCACATCTGAGGGGGAAGCAGATCGTGCAGCAGGGCCATTGTTTTTCTTTACATGCTAAAGCAAAGGCAAAACAGAGAGGCTCTGCTTATTTATAATTTGCAGTCTGCCTAAAAGCAGGGCATTGTGCCAAAGCTCAACTGCGCCCGCTCTCACCCCCAAGCCCTCTATGCCTGCAAAGCTGGTTTTTGTAGCTTAGCACACAGCTAGGGATTTGGGACTGGGTAGCAACCCCTACAAACCCAAAGCAATGTCACCACCTTTGGCCTGAAGGCCCATTCCTTTGGACTTAAGCAATAAAGACAGAGAAATCCCCAGATTTCAGACATCTCCAGGTGCCAAACAGGGTGTTGCTGGCCAGATTAGAATGGAGTGCATGATTGAAATGTCCAGGACATGGGTGCCATCCTAGGCAAATCCTCAGGGAGAGAGAGAAGCAAATGAGAATGGTGAGGATCCCTGTTTTGCATGCATACTGTAGAGCAGTTTACAAAAGGGTCATGGTGGTTCCACAGGGGATCCTGGAGTCAGGTGCCCTGCTGCGGCTCTCATCCTGGAAGTCACTGATCTCATATTTACCCTGTGACATGGGGAGGGACACCCACTGGCCAGCTGGACTCATGGTGCACCTGTTGCTATACTTCTAGAAAAAGAGTCCAGTGTTTCTCTCCAGGCGCCAGGCACAGGCTTTCTGCAGGAGCAACAGGAAAGGAATCTGAATGTCAAGGCTCTTCCCGGGGTACCTGAGGTAAGGAGCCCCCTCCTCCCTCCGCCCTCTCTGCTCGGCTGTCATTGGTTTTACACAGCCTTTGCCTTCCTGCACACAGATTAGATCAAGTGACCTCTGCCAAGCTCTTTCTCCAGATGTTGCTCCCTGGCTCCCGGCAGGAAACTACTTCTGGGTTTGTAATCTACCTGCTTTGGGAAAGAAGTGGCAGAAGGCAAGGTTGCTACTGGATATCCTGTCCTCATGTGAGGACAACAAAGAACTCCCCCACCCCCTTTTCACTACTTTTTTTTTTCTTTTCCTGAGGTATGCTTGCTGAACCCTAAGCAATTACAGATTCAGGAAAACAAAATCAGTTCACTAATTTTAAGAGCCCCAATGCTGGGAACACTCCCCAGAGGGGAGAGCAAAACACAGTGCTGGCTCTTGAGGAATTTTTCCAGACAGTTGGGGTTTGCATCATTCTAGCGAGACTGATAGAGTCACTCCCAGGCTCGGGGCAGATGGAGCCAGCAGTTCCTCTGGGTGCAGGGACACTTGGTCGGAGGCCCCTCCAGCAAGGACAGACTTGTGGGCGATGGAGTTCGGCTCTGGTTGATGGCCAAGGGCACCTGGCTGCTGGCCCCCTAGCATTCTCCTATGTGTGATGAAGGGCAGTGGAAAAACACTTGCCTTCACAGAGCTGCAGTCGCACTGGGGAATCAGTAAGGGTGTAACTGGCAAGCCACACCAGATAATCTGATAATTTGTAGAAAGTGGAATAAAAAATGAACTTAGGGGTGTGTGTTTAGCCTAGCAGTTAAGATAGCAATTGAAAAAAAAAAAAGATGCTCCCATTCTGCATCAGAGTATCTAGGTTCAAACCCCAGCTCTGGCTCCTGAGTCCAGCTTCCTGCTAATGCAGATCCTGGGAGGCAATGTGGCGGCTCAAGAAACTGGGCTCCTGCCACCCAGGTGGGAGACCTGGATTGAGTGACAGGCCCTGGGCACTCTGGGCCTTTGAGGAATGAACCAAAGCATGGACTTTTTTTCTTTTTCACTCAAATTTTAAAAAGCAATACGTTTATATTCGTGCAAAAAAGTTTTGAAATCCATGTACCATGAGGCGTCTCAAAAAAGCTCACGGGAAATGAGTATTATGAGAAAGCTACGTGTGGATGTGCTCAAGGACCCTGTATGTGGCTGCAAAACCAAGTGTCGCAGATCCGGTGTCGTCTGAGACTTGGGGAGAACAGAAAAGCTTTGGGGGACCTTGCAGAGAGGCTAGAGAGAGGGGGCATTCCAGATAAGGCAGATGAGAGAGGTGGGCTGGAGCAGGACCCCGGGTGGTCCCCGCCGCTGTCACTCAAACTGGAGCCCAGCCTAAAGCTGACAACAGTGGGAGCTCCAATTTAGCAAGGCTTGGGGGAGGGGGGTGGTGCTCAGCAGTTTTTTAAGGCAGGGAGTGTGCAAATTCCTGAAAAAGGCCAGATAGTAAAAAAAAAAAAAAAAAAAAAGGCAGGTTAAGAGCTAGCGCTGAGGCTGTTATTTCGGTAGGTATGTAACCCTTTAAAATGCAATCTGCTAAAAATGTAACAACTGGCCTCAGGCCAGAGCTGCACAACCCTGTCACATCCTCTCAGCCATCACCCAGAAGGCTGCCTCCTGGGGACCCAGCATGCCTACGAAGCCCTGAGCTGTCTCCCCACATTTGAATTCACTCCACTCCACTCGTGTTGATTGCAGATGCCAGCTCCTGGTTTGGGGAGGGGATCCCATGCTGGCATTTCTTAGCCCAGAGAAGGCCCTATAAGGAAGGCTTAGCATAATTCTACCTCTCCAGGAAAATCAGATTTCCATGTGTGGCTGTGGGACAGGATGCTCTGTTTCCAGGGAGGAAGAAGAAGAGATTCTAGAAATTCTGATCGGGACTCTGGGCAGTGGGTTGCCCCTGAGCAGTTGGTGAGAGTGGGCTCTGACTGCCCTGAAGGGTGGGCTTCCTTCTCCTTCCGGTCCAGAGTCTTTTCCTGGATGTGACACTGAGCGGGTAGCCTGGAGTGTGCACTTCACTTAGTTCTCCTCTGGCTGCTGAGCAAGGCCCTGGGCTGGTGCAGCCTCTGTGTGCACCTGGTATGCTCACCTAGGATGGTGTGCGTGGGCGGAGGGAGGCATGGCCCAGTCAGGACCACAGGCTTCCAGACAACCAAGACTCATGTTACCTTCCCTTTTTCTCCTCTCCCCTCCCCTCCCCTGCCCTCCCCTCCCCTTTCCAAAATCTTCATTTACTTAAAGGCAGAGTGACAGGGAGAAACAGATTTTTAAACTGTTGGTTCACTCTCCAAATGGCTACAACAGCTGGGGTCTGGGCTAGGCTGAAGCCAGGATCCAGAAACTCCTACATGGGTAGCTGAGGCCCAAGCATGTGGGTCAGCTTCCTGCTGCCTTCCCAAGTGCATTACCATGGAGCTGGATCAGAAGCAGAGCAGCTGAGACTCAAACTGGCCCGGTCATATGGGGTGCTGGCTTTGCAAGTGGCAGCTTAACCTGCTGCCCCAGGACGCTGGTCCCAGCATTTATTTTCTAACATCAAACATGTCCCCATGGGATGTTTCATCTGGAAATAATCTTGGAAATAGCCTGATGTGACCAATTCGTTTTACAGATGGGCAAACAGGACAGGAGAGAAAAGGTGACTCAACCCCAGCCACACCCCTGTTAAAGCAGGACCGGAGCCCATATGGGATGCCAGCACTGCAGGCTGGGGCTTTTAACTCGCTGTGCTACAGTGCCGGCCCCAAGAGATAATTTTCAAGTTGGGGTAAGGGCCGTGAGGGGGAAGGGCATGTTGTAGTTGGGGAAGATGCCTGCTACTTAGGGAGATGCATGTTGGAGAAGTGACACTTGGTAATGCAAAGGAAGGCCCGGGGTGGGGCAAAGAGTAGAGTGGGGCTGGGATGCTGAGGCTATGGGGACACTAGGAGGGAGCCCGTGCTCCTTCCAGGAGCAGAGGGTGGAGACCTCGGACACAGCTTGGACAGAGAAAGCCAAAAGCCACTGGGAGCTCCAGGCAGGATTTTCAACTCCAGCATTGCTCCTGGCTGCTCACCACTGAGCGAAATGTTGGGTGGGGTCCTGCCACTGCAGGCAGCACACCCAGAGAGAGGCAGCTGGACCACCTTGCCCAGGAAAGGGTGAGTACCTCCTGGAAGGAAAGCTATCAATTGCAATCTGATTTGTCTTAATTTGGGAGGTGGGGGCAGGCAAAGACCCCCAGATTCTACTTAATTGTTCAGCCAAGCAGGAGACCCCAGCAGACTCTGAATGTGTGCCAAGCAGCAGGAAGGAGCAACCCCAGGGTTACATGCTGGGGTGGGCCCAGGGTAAGAGGAGGAGTGCAAGGGGAGCAGGAAGCCCTGGAGACCTACCTCTCATTCCTCCTTTTCCCCGTAAACCTTTAGTTTTACAGGAATTGGCTCCCAAACCAAGCTAGCTTCATTGTTTGGTAATCTATAAATTGTGCCCCAACACAAGACCTACCTTCTGAGTGCTGTAATGTGACATGATTGAAATGCAAGTTATTATAAATTTCCAAAATTATAGGGATTATAAAACTGGAGATTTATGCAGCAGCTTTGCTGAAAGGAGCCCAAACATCTGTCCTTTGGCATGCTTCTATAAACAACGAGATGATGACAACCTGAGTGGGTCCCGCTCAGTAATCCATGCCAGTTACTGGAAATGTACCTAGGACACCGGTGTGTGTTTGTCTGCCTTCTCCCCCAATACTGAAGTCACTTGCAGTTCTTAAATGGACATCACCTGGAACATTGAGGCAGGTGGTCCCAAATGTGCCCAGGAGACCAAAGCATCTGGATTCCGTGAAATATTTCTCAAAGAACATTCACCTTGAACAACTGTCAGTTGCTTGTACATCTGTCCCTCTACTGCACCCTCTCTGCAGTGTGCATTTCTATTATTTTATTACTATTGGTGGTTTGTCTATACTGAAGTCATCTATAAATGCCACAGGTTGTGGACATCAGTTTTGAATTGCAATCTGGTGCAACCATAGTAACCGCATCATGCTTTTCTTGCTTTCTTTTGGGTCTCTGCTTCCGGTCTACTGGACACCTGACTTCTAAATTCATCTCTCCAAAGGACAGCCCCATCATCAAGTCATCTCAGGGGTCCTAAACAGAATAATTTCAGTCTCTTCAGCCTGACTTGCGAAGACATCCATGACATGATGTCAGATATATCTTCTCAGAGAAGTCCATTTCAGTCCCTCCAGCCCAAAGCCATTTCTCCTTCTGTGATGCTTCTATCACAAACACCTCTGGCTCCCACTGTGGTTAGTTGTTCACCTTCTTCCCTCCCTTCCTGAGAGCAAAAACATCTCATGCCATTTCAATTCACCTCAGTACCTAGGATGGGGCTGTGGCGATAGCAGGTGCTCAGAAAGGCGCCTGGAGTGAACTGACTCCTCTTCTGATTTAAACATGGGGCACTTCCGAAGCTTTCACACTGGAACAGCTCAGGCAGATGCTCCATGGCAAATGTGGGAGAAGGGTCTTTGCTTGACAGTCCCCTTTGCTTTGCCTGTACTTTCTGTGTGTGCATTCATGGGGTTGATGCCATTTGATGGGAGTGGGAGCTTCTAGAATGGGAAAGCAAGGGACACTCTTTCCAGGGGTATGTTTCAGGGACCAGGGAAGAGCTATAGGGTGGGGATGACAGAGAAGATGAGCTCGGGAATAGAAGTGGAACTCTGGAAAAATTGTCACGCTGGCTCAGAAAAGGTTGGTGAAGAATAGAGTGACCCTAAGTCTGGCTTGCCAAAGGCAACCCAGGTATACCTGTTGTTGATCAATGACATCTTGTTAATTATTTGAACACTCCATGCCTTTCTCTCCCCAAATGTCCCAGTTTGTAAGATGAATTAAATGGTCATCCCAAGAGGAGGGAGGAGGGAGTGGGGGTGCTGATGGTCTCCCTTTCTCTTACCCTCTGCTCTTGTTTCCAGGGTGCCACCAGGTTAGTTGTCAATAATAGCAGCAGCAAGAGGTACCTGCAGGGCTGAAGTCAACCAGACCACTGCACATCCTTTAAGTTCTCACACATCATCTACTGTGCCTGGTCCTTGGGATCCCTGTGTGGCCTCCAATCCATGACCTCAGACTCAATCAAACTCACTTCTCAAATCTTCTATGTAAGACTCGATAAAACCTTCAGAGTCCTAAGTACAGCACAGTGTACGAAGCGTTCCTATAAGTAACTCCAAACGAAACAAATACCAAGCACAACACAGACTGCAGAAAAGCTCCCCAAAGTTCTAATATTTTCCTTGGTACTTGATGTCAAAATACACAATTCAAGTGATTTCAAATCTTTACTGATGCCTCCTGTTTGGCTGGTGCCCTCAGCTCGGGTTTATTCTTATAGGATAGTCCAGACCTCACCCAATCTCCCCCATCCCCCTGCGATCCCCAGGGGGTCCTTTACTGAGCGCCTGTGACCACATCCTCGGGCCCAGCCATGGCTAAGCCAGTTCTGTCTGGGTGGCTTTTCAGGGTGGGAATGGGTTCCAGATGTTGCCAGCGGGCGGCCACCAGGGAAGACCTGAGTCTGAGGGGGCTTGAAAGTTCCCGGAGCTAGCCAGAACTCTTTGTTCCACAGTCTTGAATGGGGCTGCTCTGGTGGCGCCCCAGTGGGGTCTGGTTCACTGGGTCTTTTCTGGGAATATGCTGAGAGGGCAAAGCCAATGATTAAGGCTGTCTGTGAGCTAGAGATGGCTGGGATCCGGTGCTCGGCCTGGGCCACCCTCGTGTGTGGGCAGCAAAGGAGAGTGTTGTATTTCAGAGATGGACGAGACCAGAGAGATGCCGGGGGAGTGTGATGTGGTCATAGGAGAAACGGTCATCCGTGAGACCCTTGGACTGTGTGGCAGAGAGCATGTGAATGAAATCTGACTGCTCTCTCTCTCTCTGCCTAGCAGATACAATCAATGCATGTGTCTGGAGCAGGACTGTGATTAGGTGGCTGAAAAAGGCTGGAGGAGACTAACGCGGCTGGGGGGACATTGTTGCGTGATCCAAGAGAAGGGACAGTCTGAGCAAAGGCACAGGGGGCATCTGTGCCTGGGAGGGGACCAGTGAGTGTGGCATGACAGGAGCAGAGCTGTCGCTTCACGGCATGAGTGAAGCCCTGAACGTGACGCTGGCTTCTCATCACATCCAGCTTGAACTCTGTCTCTGCATGGGTCTGGGAAGTGGACAATGTGCAGGATTTGTTGATGTTATACTTAGATTATTGTCATTAAGAAACAGCTATAATAATCTAGCAGTTCACAGTATCTCCTCTCCACATGAGCTACACCGGGGTGGGGGGGATGCTTTTCTTTTACTGTTTGATTTGCCCAGCTTCAGAATTACTCTCAGGCTGCTTCTTGACTGTGACAAGTAGCCATTTGGTTGGGTATTGGAAGAGACAAGAAGGGGCCAGTGCTGTGGTATAGTGGGTTGAGCCGCTGCCTGCAATGCCAGCATTCCATAGGGGTGCTGGGTTTAAGTCCTGACTGCTCCACTTCCAATCCAGCTCCCTACTAATGCACCTGGGAAAGCAGCAAAAGATGGTACAAGCACTTGGGCCCTTGCACCCATGTGGGAGACCCGGAAGAAGCTCCTGGCTCCTGGCTTCAGCCCAGTTCTGGTCACTGTGGCCATCTGGGGAGTGAACCAGTGAAGGGAAGTTCTCTCTCTGTCTCTTCCTCTTTAAATCTTTTTTAAAAGAAAGAAAGAGGAATGTTTAGGTGTAGCAATGAACCAGATGCAATTTAGTGTACGGATGCTGACAAGCCCTGGCCTGAAATGTGTGGTCAGCCTTTGTCTCTACATCATTTCCAGAAACCAGCCAGTCCTCCCATCAGGTGGGAGAACCATCCTTGCATGCATTTGTCACAGTGTAGAAGTTGAGACCAGGGGGTCCAGAAATAGAGCAGCCAGGTCTGAATCCTGGCTCTACTGTTTATTTTCTGCCAAAACCTACTTTTCTCTGTCCTATAGGGATAACATCCCTCTTCCTCATATGGCAATCTTGAGAATTAAACAAAACAGTGTACAGCAAATACTTTGTATGTTGCCTATTCATCTAATAAATGGTAATCGGTGCTACTTGTCACTGTCATCCATGTATTCAGCATCTACTGAGCATCAGACTCTGTGCTTAGCTCCATGTATAAAGAACGGCCTTTCATGAAGAGGCATAGAAAATGACCAGGGCACCAGGGCAGCTGCCCTAGTTCATTTGCATGTCATTTGTTGTTCCCCTGGGTTACAGGCAGGCCCTCTACTTAATGGGACTTGTAAGAGTCTCTTTTATAGTGAGGGTCCTTCAAAAAGTTCATGAAGAATGGGATTAAAAGACAAGCTTATTTTGGTGCAACCACTTAAATCCATGCAAATTTTTCCTAATAGGCATTTTCTGTGCGTGTTTTGAAGACTCTTGGTACCTTAGCATTTGGGCTAGCAATTCAGGCCACCTCTTTACAAAGTCCCTCTACCTGGTCACCCTCTTATTGCATCATTTCCTTCATAGCACTTACCATTTTCTGAACTAATTTTTTTAAAGTCTATATGAAGAACAGAGAGAGAGAGAGAGAGAGAGAGAGAGAGAGAGAGAGAGAGAGAGGCAGGGAGACAGAAAGAGAGAGAGACAGAGAAAAGCCATCTGCTGTTTACTCTCCAGACCCCTGCAACAGCAGGGCCCCGTGTAGTTGAGCCATCATTTGCTGCCTCCTGAGGTGTGCATCAGTGGGAAGCTGGTTCCGAAGCCGAGGCGAGATTGTGTCCCAGGCACTCCGATAGGGGATGCAGTCATCCCAAGCTCTGCCACAGTGCCCCCCCCTGAATTTATATTTTCACTTGCTTACTGTCTCTTTTTTCCTACTAGAATCTAAACTGTAAGAATTGAGAAGGTGTCTGACTTGTTCCCTCTCTGTATCCCTGGCACACAGAAGTGTTCTGTCAGTGCTGTGGACTGGCACGAGCTGGGCTCAGAGGGCACAGATGTGAAAAATCCACTAACCCTTCAGTTGTCCCTGCAGGACAGAGGCCATGAATTTTCTCTTCTCTTTCTTGGCCACATCCAGCGTCCTGGGGAAGCAGTGCAGCTCGCCTGTTGCTTGTGAGTTGTTTGGTTGAGTGAATGGAGCAGACAGGAGGTGCATGTGTCTGGAGTGAGGGGAGAAAGGCTTTTAAGAACAACAGCAAAAGGAAAACACAGAAAAAGGTTTTTGGTGTGTGTGTGTGTGTGTGTTCGGTGGAGGTGCAGGGGTTATTATCATGGATAATCAGGTTGATAAATATTTTTACTGTTTGTAAGTTTCAAAATGTGGTATAAGAGCTTATCTAAGAAAGCTGGAGGTTCCCAATTTTCCATTGCTTTGAAATAGGGGCTCTTGCGTCTGTACTGCCATCCAGCCCCTGGGCCTACGTGACATTTACAAATCAGTTATCAGCACTGAGCTCCCAAGAGCTTGCTCTGCCTTTCTCCAAGCTGGCGGCTGGCCCCCCTTGACAAGAGAAGCTGGGATGTGTTTTGACAACCACGTGGTTTCCTTGGCAAGCTGCCGGCGTTCCCAGGCAGCTCAGCAGAGAAAGCTTCAGCTTTCAGATCAAGGCTGAAACTCTCAGGGGCCTTGCTGGGTAGAGGCACATGTTGACTTCGTCCAAAGACTGGCGCTTGGATTTGTCTCCGGGCTCTGGGAGACTTGCTTGTCTGTAGAGTGTGAAGCAGGTCTCTGGTCTTGTCATCCTTTGTCCCTAAGAAAAAGCCTGTGAACTTGTAGCACAAACACCCACAGAGCACAGGACGCATCTCCTGAGCCCCTTGTACGAACCCCAAGATGAGCAAAGCACTGGAAGGGGACAATAGAGACACCAGGAATCCAATCGGGTGTTAGCCCCTACACAGATAAGGATTGAAGAATTCAACGTAGTAGGTGCTAACACTACTGTCAGCTATACTTCCTGAGCACCTACTGTGTGCCACACTCTGTGATGGACATTTTGCACGCATTGTTCCCCACCACTGGAATAATGTTGCCACGTTGTAGAGCAGGATGAGGAAGTACCTCAAACCACACAGCTCGTGATTGGCAGAGCTGAACTCGAACTCTCTGCCTCCAGACTTGGTGTCTCTGATAAAAGCCAAACCTGCAGGAGTGGAGATCCATGTTGGAGGTTGGAGGAGGGTCAGGTCACAGCAATGATGATGCACCTTGAGGCAAACCTGGGTTTGGTGTAGGCGGAGAGGAGGGACCAAGTCAGGGGAGGTAGAACTCATTAGCAAGAAGAAGAAATCTCAGCAGCCAAAAATCTGGGGGTAGGTTAGCAGGAGACACCCTGGGAGGACAGTGGGGGCTGATCCTGCTGGGGTAGAAGGTGGTGGGCAGCTATGAGGGCTGGTGGGATGATGGGAGTGGTACTCGGGCAGGCTCATTGAGGCAGGGCTGTGGGGGGCTTCCAAGTTCAGACTGAGGGATTTAGATCCAATGCTCTGCTTTAGGGGCAGGCAGCTGTAGAGGTTTCCAAGAGGAGAATGAGCCTCAGGACAGTGTGTTTTCTGGAGACTGGCGAGAATGGCACATGAGAATCAAGGCAGGGAAGCCAACGTGAGGGGTTGCGACGTCAGCAGAATAGGGGGGCTCCCATTCCCCACGTCCTGTTCTACCTGGGAACAGGCTCCTCTTCTTTCTGCTCACTTGCACTGCTGCACAGCCACCAACACTCCCCAAACCCAGGCCTTGCTGAGTGCTCCATCTAGCCCACACTAGAGCTGTGGCTTGATCCCCACCAGGGTCCAAGGTAGTCAGAACATGTGGGCTCTCCAGACCCAAAGGAGCTCATTTCCCTTAGCCTGCAGGGAGCCTCCCAAGGTGCTGCCATCACACAGGGGTGTGAATTTTTTGCTCTCTTATTAAAATTGCTCCTGGTCATTATAGAAGCAAGACAGACGTTTTATAGCAGAATTTCCTTCCCCGGACCCATTCTGGGAAGGAGGGGAAGATGATATCTCTTTGGTTAAATAGGAGATAAAAACCACGTATTCCATGGCAGCCTGTTTGTCTTTTCTGGAAAGCTGCTCACTCACGGATTGCATGCAGGATGTCATGGTTATTTTTCCTACGGAAGGTACTCAGGAGTCCTAGAAAAGACAGGGTTGATTCTTGCAGGAGAGAGGGAGCCTGTCTCTTGGTTTGGAATTGCTAGAGCACTAGAGGCCCAAGTGACACATTTATAATGTCCGTGGTGTGTGGGCACGGGCAGGAAGTGGGGGCAAGGAATTGGGGCACTGCTCTGGGGAATCCACCTTGTTTTTCTTGCCACATCAGAGAGATGCTTCCACCCTCTGGAAACCCTGCCGAGCAGATCTGACAGCCTGGGGTGGGTTCGATTACATGACCATAGAATCAGAGACTATCAGAGCTAGAAGTCTCAGCGTCCAACAACAGCAGTGATCTCAAATTTTGCTGTGAATATGAACCACAAGGAGTGCTTCCAAAATCCAGGTTACTGGGCACCCCCTACCCTGAGATTCTAAGCAAGTCCGTATTATTAGTTGGAACTCTTTTATGGAAGCTCCAAGGTTAAGCTGGCAATGACTCTTGGACTGTACACACTGGCAAAGCAAAGAAGCAGTTAGAATAGCAGCATGGAGGGGGGGTCATCTGGTCAACTCCATTGCTAAGCACCAGTTCCATACAGAGGCCTCGTGGGGGCATTTGCACAGCTCCTGAATTTCTTCTGTAAGCTTCTTGCCACCAGCCTTCTGCTTTGGGCCCTTCTAGGTCCTCACCTAGGAATCGAAACCAGCAGTCACTCCCTACAGCTTTATGTTGGCCCCTTTTCAGTGTATATCTTCTTCCCAAACAACACACCACTGTTGGTCCACCGGTTCCAGGTATGTTTTGTGTTACATTCTTGTGTCTTTTTTTTTTTTTTGACAGGCAGAGTGGACAATGAGAGAGAGAGAGAGAGAGAGAGAGAGAGACATAGAGAGAAAGGTCTTCCTTTACCATTGGTTCACCCTCCAATGGCCACTGCGGCCGGCGCACTGTGCTGATCCGAAACCAGGAGCCAGGTACCTCCCCTGGTCTCCCATGCGGGTTCAGGGCCCAAGCAGCTGGGCCATCCTCCACTGCACTCCCGGGCCACAGCAGAGAGCTGGCCTGGAAGAGGGGCAACCGGGACAGAGTCCAGCGCCTCAACCGGGACTAGAACCCAGTGTGTTGGTGCCTCAGGTGGAGGATTAGCCAAGTGTCTTTTGATCATTTTAATTGGATAGAACACTTAAGCAGTATTAATGCGCACACATTCAATCTTTTGCATCAACTTTGGAAAATTCGGGTTCTATTTTATTCCCATTGTCTAAAAACAATTGGAGA
Source organism: Sylvilagus floridanus (assembly GCA_949820135.1). Lineage (NCBI taxonomy): Eukaryota > Metazoa > Chordata > Mammalia > Lagomorpha > Leporidae > Sylvilagus > Sylvilagus floridanus. The sequence goes on from OX463230.1 coordinate 31,078,245, forward strand.
GGTTGAAACTTTCCCAAGCCACACAGCAAGTGCTAACTTCTTTGGGGCTCAAGCTTTCGCATCCTGGCTCCAAAGTTTCTGTTCTCACAGCCACTGCACTTCACCTGGATTCTCTTTCTTTGGGAGGACTTGGAGTATGAACTGATTGAACATGACTTTATTAGGCTTCTGTGCCTCACATCGGGAGGATTCTTCCCTGACTGAGACAGGCTGTCAGTGGGATACCCACTTAATTTCCTTGGACTCAGTTGCATACAATTTTCTCCTACCAAAGGCCACCATCGGGGTTCCTTCCACAATTTCGTTGTCTGTTATGGTTCCGTGTGCCCTTTGTCTAGGGTTTTCAGTTCACTCTCTCTAGATACAGCCAATAACTGTTTGACAATTATAGCCGGAAAAATCTTTTCTGCCTTAACTCTCAAAACTACGCCCTTGGATGGGTCTGAGGAATAGGATCTTTCCTCCCCTTTCTTGCAAAGAACAATATCAAAACTTCTCCCTTATTCACCCATTGTCTGCAATCAGACTGTAGTGAGCTAGTGTTCATTGAGTATTTATGCTTGTCAGAGACAGTTTTCAGCATGCTACATGTGTTATCTCCCTTGCCCCTGAAAAACAACCATGTGGAATAGAAATTATCATTGCCACTTAGAACTATGAAAAGAGGCAGTAAAGAGATATTTGCCCAAGATCTCATAGGAAGTAAATGACAGAGGCAGGATTTAATACCGAGTAGGCCGGCTCACACACTCACGCTGAGCTAATCCTGTCTGCCATGGCTTAAGCTCATTCTCTCTCGCTAAGTCAGCAGTGAAGAGTAACTCATCCGTTCAGCAAATATTTATGGAGTGCCTGCTCTTTGCCAGGTGAGGAGCAGCAGTATGGCCGCTGACTGTATGTAGCTTTGCCTAATAGGGGATCAGATAATCCTACAACTATATGTGAAATTGCATGTGTGAGGAATGACTGAAGAAGAGGCTGTAGTGCTATGAAAGGGTGTAATAGGACTGCTCAGGTAGATTGGAGATGGAGGCCTGAAATGACAAAGACCTCTTGAGATAAAAACCTGGGAGCCTGGGTGTGGGCAATACTGCGAGAGGCCCTGTGACCTTAGCCTGGCTTTGGGAGCCTCGGGTGGAAGGAAAAGGGACGAAGCAGGAGGAGCAGTTCTGCCACCTTCCAGAAAGCCTTTTGTCCCCCTTCACTTAGCTGCTCCTTTTTCCAGCCCTGAGTGGATTCCTGGAGACCACCCTGAACTTGTCCCCTCTCCCAGCAGGAGAAACTGGAGGAAACTTGAAGAGAATCAGGCAGGTCAGGTCTGCTGGGCACCAAGCTGGGGTGCTGGGGAGAGGAGGATGGAGGCTCCATGGAGCTGGGTCCCAGTGGCAGCCCCCACAGCCTGGACTAGACCCTTCTTTTTCTAGGTGTGCTGGGAGTGCCTTCTGTGTGAAGTGGGGACCAGCCTGGGGGTCCCTGATGCCCTGTCACCTCAGAGATTGCTGTGGACATCACCCCACAGGTTCACGGGTGAGCACTGGGAACTCGGCAGCTGCTCAGGCAGTTCCTCAGGTGTTTTTGTTTATTTGATTTGTTTATTTGAAAGGCAGAGTGACACAGAGAGAGAGATGGAGATGATACAGATAGAGCTATAGATGCAGATTTATAGATATACATAGGTCAGTCTTCTACAACAGCTGGGGCTGGGATACACCAAAACCAGGAGCCAGCAACTCCATCCAGGCCTCCCCCATGGGTGGCAGGGACTTAAGTACTTGAGCCACCACCTGCTGTTTTCCCAGGGTGTGCATTAGCAGGAAGCTAGGTCAGAAGCAGAGGTGGCACTTGGGATGCAGGTATCCAAGCAGTGGGCTTAACCTGTTGTAACAACAGTGCTTGCCCCCTGAATGGTCTGATCATCTATGTGTGTGCATGTGTGTGTGTGTGTTTTTTTAATGGGGGGGGTGGAGAGTAGGGGAGAGAGAGAGAGAGAGTGAGAGAGAGAGAGAGAGATCTTATCCACTAGTTCACTCCTCAAATATCAGCAACAGCTAGGGCTGGACTAGTCTGAAGCTGGGAGCATGGGACTCAATCCACGTCTCCCACATGGATGGCAGGAATCCAATTACTTGACTCATCACCTTCTGCCTCCCAGAGTCTACATAAACAGGAAACTAGAGTCAGGCTTTGGAGCTGGGACACAAAAACCCAGGCACTCTGATATTGGACACAGGTATCTTAACCACTAGGCTAAACATCTGTCCTCAGGTGAGGATTTTCTGCCAAGGTCTTCAAGTCCTTTTGCTCAGCCCAGATGGGATCTCAGGTGTCAACGACCTAGGAAATGAAGACTTCATTCATTCTGAGGGAATTAAGGAAGGGAGGCTGATGACCTAATCAAATGTTTATCCCAAGAGGCAAAAGGAGAAAAAGAAAGGAAATGAAAGAGGAGAGAGTGCAAGAGGAGAGGGACAGATTGTGAGCTCTTGGGAGGAGGAGCTGGGGAGCCAGTTGTGGGGTCATCATCCTAAGGGTGCTTGCTGTCATCCCTACAGCTCAGAGCCGAGCTGCTTTGCGAAGCTCGGACCATGAGATTACACTGAGCACACGGCTGTCAGCCTCTCCAACACCAGGGCCTAGGCTGATGATGGAGGCAGGATGTCAGGTAGGCAGGCTGAGCCGACTGCTGGCCTCCAGCTTATCGTGACCCAGGGATAGCATTTTTGTCTATACCTACTGGCCAGAGTGACTCTACTGACCTGGAGGCCATGGTAGAAAGTACTCTCTTTTGAACAACGAGGTTGCAAAAACAACAAAAAGCTAATGATGAGGTCATGAGGAGGCTTGGGCTGGTACAGTGTATTCCTGCTTTAGAGAAACATGATTAGAATAGACAGAAATGAGAAGCAACTTCCATTCATAGTGAAGATGGTGAAGGAAACGTGGTGCAGTTGAATTAGTCCTAAACATGAAGTCAGGAGAGAGTCCCAGGTTGTTCATATCCTAACCGATGTCTTTATCCAGTTCCTTAAGCCTTTTGGCTCTCATAGCTCTTGGTCATATAAGGGACCTAGTACTACTATCTGCTTTACAGGGTCATCAATATTTCATCAATGATGTAACATCTTTCAGATGTAAGAGCTTTTTAAGACTGTAAAATGCTTTGCAAATAAAAAGATTATTTCTCTTAACAAATCAAGGAAGGAAGGACAGTAAGTGAAATGTGTCTGTTTTCCCTACTTTGCCACAAATCCAGAGCTGCTGTGTTGCCAGGCACAGAGTGCTGCATACGACTGGTACTGACAGAAGCATAATGTGAGTGGTGGCCCCTGGTACCGGCAATGAAACGGTCAAATCAGGTGGGAGGAAGTTGTATGTAACAGGATGAAGAATAATTTAGTGCCCAATTCACATCTATAACTCAGGAAGCTTCTGAATCAGGGAGGCACTGGTAGGAAGCAATGCATCAGTGGGGAGGGGGGGGCTGGATTATCCTGCAGTAACAACATAACCCCCCAATTCCAAGGGCTTAAAGCCCATTGGTATATTTCTTACTCACCTTATTGTGTCCATCATGGGACAGCAGGGAGCTTTGCTCACTCTAGTTGTTTAGGGATCAATGATGACCAAATGGCTGCCTTCGTGGAAGAACACGAGTCGCTGGGCTGAAAGTAATGAGGACTCTGAAGAGTGTGTGTCAGTACTCAACTCGCTGACCAGAACTAGTCACATGACTTCACCAACCCAGAGATAAGCCAGAGGTTTTTTTCTCTTCCTCCCTCCCTCCCTTCCTTCCTTCCTTCCTTCCTTCCTTCCTTCCTTCCTTCCTTCCTTTTAATATTTCTTGATTTAGTTGAAAGGCAAAGTTACAGGCAGAGAGAGAGGGGAAGAGACTCAGAGAGATCTTTCATCCACTGGTTCACTCCCCAACTGGCTGCAATAGCCAGAGCTGGGCCTGTCTGAAGCCAGGAGCCAGGGGCTTTCTCTGGGTTTCTTACATAGGTGTAGGGGCTCAAGGACTTGGGCTGTCTTCTGCTGCTTTCCCACGCCATTAGTAGGGAGCTGGATCAGAAGTGGAAGTAGAGCAGGTGGGACTTGAACTGGCGCCCATTTGGGCTGCTGGCACTGCTGTGCTGACCCCCAGAAATTCTTTTAGAATTTCTTTATTTACAAAAGCAGTGTGAAGGAGAGAGGGGAGAGGGATTCGGCAAGGGTGGAGGGGTGCAGAGAGAAACTGATTTCTTCCATGTACTGGTTCATTCTTCAAGTGGCTGCAATAGTTGGTCTGGACCAGGCCAGAGCCAGGAGCCAGGAACTCCATCCTAGTCTCCCACTTGGGGTGCAGGAACCTAAGTAATTGGGGCATCCTCTGCTGCCTCCCCAGGTGTGCTAGCAGAGAGCTGTACCACATTGCTGGCCCCAAAAATAACAATTCTGCACAGAAATATTTGGAAGCGCTAAATCACTGCTCCACTCACTCACTGAAAATCAACAGAAATCAAGTCAGAGATCATTGAGGCAAAAATCCCCTGACGGTGGCTGGTGCTGAGAGATTCACTTTCTGAAACAATGCCAAGGCATGATCTAGTCCTCCATGTTATTAAATGCACAAATTGTTTATTGACGCTAATCTTTTTGCTATGAAAACAAATTATTTTTTACTACTTCTTGATTTCTGAACTGATTGCATTCTAGGATGGTGGAGGTGAACCAGACTTCAGAGCTCAACCAGCTTAATGGAGAGGGCCCCACATGGGGCCAGCTAAGGGTCTTTTCCGAGTCGCAGAACCATTCAGGGGCTGGCCCAGGACCTGAATCCGACTCTCTCACTGGGCTAGTCCACTGGACTCCACACCACATTTCCTTTAGCTCTTTCTGCGGGGCCAGATGTTTCCAGTTTGCAATACCAGCTCTGATGCTATTTTTACTGACACAGCTGGCTCATGTAACAGCATTCATCCGCTTTACTCCTTTTATCAAATGATGGAATGTCAACATACCCGGGCTTCCCGTCTGACTCCTTGCATAGTGGCTGGTTTCTGAAATATCCCCCAATTCATCTTCTAGGACTCTGGCTGATGAGTTTACGTGAGAAAGCTGTTAGTTGCAGCTATTAGGTCACTGATAAGACCCATCCTTTATTCTCTAATTATGCATTGTTGTCGGCCGTGTGTCACTACTTGGTTAGCTACAAGGATGAGAATCGGCATTTATCTTTTGCTAGACTGCAAGCTCCGTGAGAACAGGGATAATGTCTGTTCTGCCTGTCCCTGTATTTCTGGTCCCTGGGTGCTCAGTGAACTTTGTGACATGAATGGTTGCTTACTCTGGGCCACACATTATGCCAAGTGCTTCATAAACAAGGCAGCTTTCCTCACGAAAATTTTTGCCAGGTAATACTGTTAGTCCCATTTTACAGATGAACCAACTGGTAGAGTCCACATAGTTAATAACTGATGGGCCAGACTTGACCTAGGCCGAAGTGCCTCCCACTCATTCTCCCATCATACCCGTATTTTCCATCACTGTTGGCTAATCTCTACGTTTCCCATGACCATGGTAATTCTTTTCCTTCCTTTCCATTTGCCTCTAGGACCCATTCATGCTTAATTTTCTTTCAATAATACTTATTATTTAATGGGTTACTTAAATATCATTATCTTAAAATCAATTTAGAATAGCATACCGTGAAAATACATTTCTGGTTACAAACTCTATATAGACTCTAGGACCATATATACCCCTTCTGCTGGCTGAAGTCATATCTGTAAGTTGTGCTTATATTGCATTTTTCTGTTGTGGGTGTTGTCATTTTCTTGTGTGAAAGAGTTTCTTCCCCAAAGCTTCTTGTGATATTCCATTTTATACTAAGAAGTATCTTCCCACCAGTTTGTATATTTGGGAAATGGACTTAAATTTTAATGTTTAGGGGTTGGGCATTTGGCCTAGCAGTGGAGATGCCCATTAGGACTTCCATGGCTCTTGACTCCAGTTCCCGGTAACGGGGCAGTGCTGATGTCCCAAGTGGCTGGGTTTCTTCCACCCATGTGGGAGACCTGGATGGAGTACTCGGCTCCCAGCTTTGGCCCTGGCTCAGCTCTGGCCATTGTGGGCATTTGGGGAGTGACCCAGCTGCTGGGAGCTCTCTCTCTTACTCTGTATCTAACACACACTCTCTGTTTCCACCTGTATATTTCTCTCTCTCTCTCTCTCTCTCTCTCTCTCTCTCTCTCTCTCTCTGTGTGTGTGTGTGTGTCTTTCTTACTGCCTCTTAAAAAATCATATCAAGGGAGAAGTGAGTATCCCCCTCCAAATGTCCCTCCTGGAACAGGTGGTTTTCAGCAACATGAGTTGCTGACAAAGACACATCTTGTTAGACCTCGGAACATAGACTGCTCATTATGGAGGGACCACACGCACCACTGGGGATGAATCAGTGCTTCTCTGCCACCTCTACTGGGCGAACAGGTCAAAGGGCATGCCCTACATGAGATGGAATCATTAGCATCGTCTGCATCCATCAGGCAGAAGACTAATTGCAATGAGACACTGTCGTGGTGAGCTGCATTCTGTGGCGTTTATTTATTGCTGTGAAATTAATCTTTCTCAGCCGAGGGGGCTCTTCTCCAGTGATGCTCTCCTGCATTTCTGTGGACTCAGCTCAGTTGCCCCGGCTGGGAGGGATATCATCTGCACCTGACCTCTCATGGTACTTTGACTCTGAATCTCTCTTACGGACTTACTTGTGTCTATCCCATGTCTTCTATGCATCCATGGGAATCTTGGGCTCAGTTTTGCACCTTGAGCATCTTTGTTTGCTTTATAATATCTACACAAAGAGTGGCTTTCACCTTATAAGGAGGCTATAAATCATTGCTGAAAACTTATTAAATTTGGGCATAATCAAATTGATGTAATAGCCCCAGAAGATAGTCCCGGGAGAGCAGCTGTGAGTTCAACCGCTGGACTCACGTGGCCACTTTGAGCCCCGGCTCTGTCGTTTATGAGCCGAGTGAGCCTGGGCAGGCTATTTAACCTCGATAAGCTTCTGGTTTCTGATCTGTACAATGGCAATCACAAAATCCCTAACTGCTAAGGCCGTTGTGAGATAACATAATGAGATAACATAAGCAAAAAGCTTAGTAAAGTTCCTGCTATTCTATAGCGGAGAGCTGTAGTTGGAGAGATAATAATTGAGACACTTGATAGATATTTTTAACAGGAGAGAAAATTGCTGGCAATTTATAGAAAGCTCATCCTTGCAGTTGTTCTTTGAGTCATTCCATAGGTATCTGCTTGCAGTTTGATGAGCTCTTGTTTTCAGTAGTGACACAGAGGACCGAGTCTTTCAAATGTGCAGTTCTTGATTAATTTCGCTGGAGGTAACAAATTACCCAGTGAAGCGGCATCAAGGCGCTCAGAACCCAAAGGATGAGAATGAGAAAATAAAAACTGTGTACAGTGCACTAAATTCCGCCTCCCCATAAGTTCCCAGGAGAGACACCCTGATGGTGGGGAGGTAGACAAAGCAAATACCAATGAGACCTCTTGTGATGATCATGTGTGTGCAGTAGTCAGATCCCATGTCTTACCTTCATTTTCTGAGTCCGTAAAATGTGAGCTATAGCTTCCCCCGATAATCAGAAACAGTGTGAGGATAAACATAGAAGAGGAAAAGGCTCTGGGGTCCTCCCGCAGAGATGAACTGCACAGATTCAGTGTCTTCGTGACTATCGTGAACGTCTCGTGACTTTACATTTACAGGAAACGTCTGGGCAGAGGTCCTGCCTTTGTCCCTTCCTTGAGCAGTGTTTGTCTCCCCAAGTTTCGGTTTGCTTGGTTCAAGGGAGCCTTCCCATCGGCTGTGCTCAGCTGAGGGAGATGGGGTGGGGACACGGGGAGTCCTCTGCCCTCAGAGACTACACGAGGAGCTTCAGAAGCTGTCTCTCTCAGGTCTGCTTCTGTTGTCGCCCCTACTCGGACTCTACGTGTGTCTCTGGGAAGAAGAAAGCCCTGGGTGGTGACAGGAAGGTGTGAACGGCAGTTCCCAGAGGTGCTTGTGACTGGTCCTGGGGCACCTGCCGCTGAGTGGCAGGTGTAAGGAGAAAAGGCAGCGCCCCATCTGCCCACCCTTTCCCTATCTCTAATGCCTTCCGGGAGCACAGGGAACCCAGCAGCGCAGAGGGAGCTCCTGGGGAGGCAGCCCCCTCCTTCCTACAGGTCAAAGAAGCACTTATGGCAGGAGGCCAAGGGCTGAATTAAAACCTGGGTAATACAGCCAGTGGGACAAGAGATCTCATTCTCCTAATCTGGGGCTCAGCGTGGCGGGGGACAGAGAATTTGTATTTCCACTGTGCAATTATAAAATGCATATTCATTTCATAATGCTAATGTTATTAATTGACAAGTCACTCCCTTTAATCTGTTGGGCAGATAAACACATTTTAAAGCTGTACGTCTTTCCTTTTTCCTCTTCCCTTTCCTTTTCTCTTTTCCTTTCCATCAAGTGTTTTTGGAGCTTTGGTTTCTACCCCAGACTGCATTGGTGCTGGAAATACAGAACATCACCTCTGCCATCTCAGAGCTAACAAAGGGGTGGGTGGGCAAGAAAGAAAGGCGTGTTTTGTTGAATCTGCCCCGTTAACCCAACACTATGATCTCCACGTCCACATAGGTTTATTTTGCTTAAAGCTACAAACAACCCCCATCACCAAGGGTAAAAGTAACAATAAACTTACCTAATGCATTTAATCCTCAGAATGTCCCCACAGGATGAATTCCCTTGTCCCTCCACATCTTACATGAGGAGGGGGACCGAGAGCTCAGGGATTTGCTAGGGGTTCAGATCAGAGGTCAGCAACTCACATGCACTCCGATCCCATTGGGTTCCCAGCATCTGGAGGGTGCTTTGAGTTACCCCAAGGACCCTCACCCATAGGTTGTTGGAGCTGCGCTCCTAAGGGCCCTGGCCCATCCAAGGGGCTCCCTGCCCCTTAGCAGCAACAGCCTCTCGGATACTGAGTCCCAGGATGAGGCTGGAGATAGGAGCTGGGGTGACTTGGGCAGGGCCACATGAGCCGTGGGGAGGAGTTTAAGGAGGAGGAGGTTGGAAGAACTATGGGTCAGAGGTGGGGGGAGTTCAGCCCTTGGTGCTGGCTGGCCATCTTTATTCTGGAACAGTCGTCATATAGACTGTGCCTCTGGCCATGTCATGACCTGGGAAACTGGAGACAGAGAGGACAAAGGTGTTCTTTTCTAACTGTGGCCAAAACCCCAGTTACAGTCAGGGGTTGAGGATTCTAATTCCTCCCTTCTCCCTTAGCAGTTAAGTGATTGTCCCTAAGTGGACACTTGGGTTCCCCACAGGGTGCTTGTGAGCTCCCGATGAGGCAATGCCTGAGTGATTCGATGCCTGGGGCCCGCTGCGGTCAGGATGCATCCCTGGGTGGAGGTCACCATGTCTGCAGGGCACTCCCCAGGGTCCTGACAGCCTGGGATCAGCACGCGCTTCCCTCTTTGCCAAGAGGCTAAGCTCTGAGCTTGCAGCGTTTCCATCCATTGGTTGTAAAGTATGCACCACAGTACTGGCTTAGATGCATGTGAGCAAGGTATAATTCTAAGTATGGGGGTGAGAGTTTGGTATAGCTGTTGCAATAACTGTTGTGAATCCTGTGTCCCAGATGGGACTGCCTGGGTTCCAGTCCCGGCTCTATCCCTAATTCCAGCTTCCTTCAAATGTGCGCTCTGGGAGGCAGCTGACGGTGACTCAAGGAGACCCAGGTAGGGTTCCTAGCTCCTGGCTTTGACCTGGCCCAGGCTCAGTGGTTGGGGACATTCTGGGGAATGAACTAGCACATGGCAGATCAGGCTGTTTCTGTCTGTCTTTCTTCCTGCCTCTCAAGTAAATAAATGATATATAAATTTTTAAAAGGTAAGCACAGTGGTTGTTTCCGTGTCGGACACATCACAGAGGGGCACAGGCTACAGAGACGCCCACCTATCCGAGAGTGAAGATCACCATGGGACAGCACACCAGCCTGCCTGGGTGTGTTTGCTGGGTCTTTTCTAGTCTTACAGATCTAGACAAGGGTTTAGCAATCTGGCAACCCAAACCTCTCACTTATAGACGAGGAAGCTGAAGACCAGAAAGATGGGGTTTCAGTAGTAGATGCGGGAGAGGTTAGTTCTGGGGACAGAACAGGGCCCCCACCTCTTCCCTCTGCACCCAGTGCCCAGGGTCATCATCACCTCCGCCTGCTCCTCCGCCGGCTTTAGCATTTCCAGCCAGCCTCCACTGAGTGGCCCTGGGCTGCTCACTGGAGCAGAGGGAGACGGGGCTGGAGAGGGCCAGGCTGGGGCTGGCCCGAGGGGGCATCAGACGCAGGCCTTGAGAGGTTCCGGCAGCAGCGACCTACTTACAAAAGGAGCAAACACAGAGCTGCCGTTCTGTATTTTATTGTTATAGAGGCTGATAATTTTGGGTTTTGCTGTCAGAGGCACCTATGCTTAGCACGGGCAATTATCCAAATGGGGGAAAGAGAGACAGGGAAAGAGACAAAGCTGGACTCTTGTTACAGAGGACGAGGAGGAGTTGGAGTGGATGCTCACAGCAACTCACCCCCACCCCCAAATCCACCACAACCTCTTCTCCCAATCCTGACAACTAGAATCCACATGGCATTTGACAATCTACACCCTGCTTTCCTGTTGTTGTCTTCATTTCTCCATAGCAACACTAAGGTAGATTTTTGTTTTCCTTTCAACAAATATTGATTTCTCTGGGTCCTCCTAGGTGACTAAGGGTGGGTAGGAAGTACCTCGTTAGGTGTACAAAGGAACAGAGAGTGTCAAAGACCAAGGGCACAGCCTTGGATATGGAGTTGATATGGCATCTGTTATGGCCCAAGGCCAAGGCTGGCAAAAGACAGTCAAGGACATGAATGCCCTGAACTCAAGACACAGAACCTGATGCAATAGCCTAAAGAGGACAGCAAGCCTTGGTAGTCTGGAAAGACATTGGGACTTGCAGGTCTTGGAGTCCTTCAGCCATTTAAGGACTCCTTGTAATCGTTGCCAGGGGAAAGGGGGTAGTCACAACATTTCCACCAGGTGGCAGCATTTCCTAGTGCTGGCTCAGTGGGAGGCCCTGGAGGGGAATTGTGGGGAGAGCACAGGGAGTGGAGTCCCAGGATGGGGGGCTTGTAGCCAGAGTTCAGGTTTCTGGTTCATTCCACACTTCCCTCTCCCTTAAATATACTTCCAAGGATCTCACTCTGGGAATGACAGGTGCGAAGCTGTCAGAGGCTTGTCCAGGCACGCCTTCTTCCTTTCCTCTGCCTCCATCTCCCCGTCAAATCTGAACGATGCCACCTTGCTTACAAGCCACAGCCACCTGGGGAGCAGAGCATCTGGACCCCATCTTTGGACTGAGTCCGGCTTTGCCTTGACCCACTGCAGCGAGCGACCACCTGGGACCCACCCTTTCAGCTCTCCTCTTGAGAGCTGCCATCCTGGGAGCTGTGGCTGCTGCCTTGGGCTCCTTGAAGATGGAATGGCTGGTGACGGGGGTGGGATGGGAGCATGACAGGTGGAGCCACAGAGGAACCAAAGACAAGGAGCTTTTTGGCTGCTTATTGTGCAACAAACAAGAGCAAGGAACAGGAGAAGATGTGGAAAGCAGAAGACAGACAGGGCAGCCTGGGGCTCCCTTTGTCCTTTAATTCCACAATCTGTCAAGTGTTTGAGAGCCCTGGGACCAGTTTCACAACTTCAAAGCAGTCCAAGGCACATGCTCTCCCTTCTACCATTCCCTCAAGTCCAGAAGGGGACAATCTTACGATTACAAATGAAGTTATTTTCCTATTTGGAGAAAGATTTCAAGACAGCAACAGCCACATCCAAACAAAAGGCTTAATTTAGTCACAAGTGCCGAAAACACACGTCCTTCGGAAAGTGCATTCTTCACTGAGGGCCATAAGGCTAGCGAGGACTCTGGCCAACATCAATAGCTGGGACAAAGGACCGTCAGAGTACATGGCAGGCAACGAAGTCTAAAGATGGGGAAGGAAGGCTGAGACTTGGTTTAGATTCAGGCCAACCTCTAATGCTATGGTAGCCCAGGGCATTTCAAACAAGGAGACGATTGTGGGTTTCTTTTGCTCCTAATGCTCCCAGGCCCAGCTCTGTCTCCCAGCACACTTGGATTGTTCTTTGTCACATTTTTACTTTAGAGCTCTGTTATGCTATTTGGGAAAATGCAGCTAAATGCGGTATTGTTTCTTGAAGCTTGGAGGCATTCCCTCTCAAATGTGCCCTCTTCCTCACCCCACTGTGCGGTCACTGCAAAGGCTGTTTTACAAGCTAAAACGAGATGTGTATCAGAACCCATTCCTTCTGACGTCACTGCTGTCGGTGCTCGTCTATGACACAGTGTATGTGAGAGCAGTGCAGGCATGGAGGGGAGCCAGCTGCATCTGCCATCAGAAGATGAGGACTGGAGCTCTAGCCCATTGGAGGAGCTGACTGAAGTCCTTATAAAACGGGAATAGCAACTGTAGCTGAAATCCCCAAGGGTTTTGTAAATCTAATGCATTCGCATTGGGGAAAGCACAAGATGCAATATAAAATACTGTCATGGACCAGTGTTGTGATGCAGCAGGTTAAGCTCCCACCTGAGATGCTGGCTTCCCATGTGAGCACCTGTTAACATCCTATTTTCTCCCAGCTAATGCATCTGGACAAGCAGCAAAAGATAGCCCAATTATTTGGGCTTCTCCCACCCACATGGGCGATCTGGATAGAGTTCCAGGCTCCTGGCTTTGGCCTGGACCAACCCCAGTCATTGAGGCCATTTGGGGAGTGAACCAGCACCAGCAGATGGAAGATCTCCTTTACTCTCTGTAACTATGCTTTCAAATGAATAAATAAAAAGTAAGTCTTAAGAAAACTGCCATTTCTAAGATATCAAGCATCACCCAGATGTCCCTCCAATTCTATTGGTTTCTCCCTGGGAAAAGCAGAAGACACTTCCCCCAGGGCCCTGGAATAAGTTTTGCCCTTGACCTTGCCACACACTGGACTCAGGGGGATTTGGGCATCTTCTACATCGCCTCCTCATCCTGCACCCAGGCCGGCAGTGGTGTGGTCTGGGCTGTGCTGTTGCCTATAGCATGGGAGGGTTGAGGCTCAGGCTAGGCCTGCCTCTCTGTGCTGCTGTCACTGCAGCCTTCCCCAGGGGAGCAGATCCCCTCCCCACCCCAGCCTTATTAGAACCAGTGAGTGGAGGGACCTTATGTATGGGGTTGTTCACCCTCTCCATGTATTTATTGCCTTTTCACTTCCCTTTCGACCTGCCTATGAGAGCAGCCAAGATGGCTTCTCAGAAAGCTCTCATGATGACCATATAATTTCATTTGTGTTCCAAGGGGTAGGGATCCCCTGAGGGCCCTCTGTCAATCCTAAGGGCCATTTTGGTGGAGGTAGGGATGGGAGAGTCACTCCAATAACCGGATGGATTGGAACTCTAGCAACTATGCAGGCCCAGGTTCAGCTCTCTGTCTCCAAGGAGCTTTCCGGATCCCCCATCTCCCATCTCCCTGGAATTTTTGGGTACTCATTGCTGGCCCTATATGGCTCTCCCATTACATATTAGAATCTGTACCCTGTAACAGATGCCGCCAACTCCACCCCAGGGAGATGCCAAGCTATGTGCTTTGCAAAGAGCAAGCATCTGATGTGTAAGAGCTGAGGTGTGACAATGAAGGAGTGAGGTTCAAGCTGTAGCATTCGTGGCTTTCCAAGGGGAGAGGGGTCCACACAGGTGAAGCCCAAATGTTACATCAGGTATAATGGAAGCATGAGGGGTCTTTCCACCCAAAGATGTTGTGGTCTGTGGGTAGGTTCCAAACTCCCAGCTCTACTTCCATCCATCTTTGTCCATCCTGCAGGGCAGTGAGAGTGAACAGGGAGTTCGGCATGCTGATCTTGAAAAAATGAAAAGAATGTAGAGTGAAAAGTCCACAGCAATGGGAAACAAGGGCATTTCCTGGCAGTCCCTGGCTCTTGGTGGTCTAGGTGGTCATTCCAGGTTGTGCCCAGGATCTTTTAAGCGTGTGAGAGGATCCACACTCTGAAGCTGTCTGCAGGGGGAGCTGCTCTCCTGAGGGCACCATGGGGCTATCTGTGTGCGTCAGCAGCAGCCCTGAGTGTGGACCAACCCCACTGGCTCCCAGGAACCAAGGAGTCCAGAAGTGCCTGGAAGGGCCTAATCCAAGCCCTGCAAGAAAGATTCCAAGGTAATCGGGGGGTGGGGAGGGGGCAATTCCTTAACCCAGACCTCAGCCATCACTCAAAGTCTATGGCAATGTCTCAAAAGCAGTTAGGGCAAGCAAAGTAGATCACTATGTATCAACAGTGACACCTTGGAGTCACAATGTTGAGTGAAGAGTAAATGTGCACTGTGATATAACCGTGCAAGCTATGCATGTGCAGGAAAGTAAAACTGTGCACGAGAAGAATGAGCACTGACTTTAGGAGACTGACTTCCTCTTTGGAGGGGAGGTAGAGAGTGAGACAGGGCTGCCACACAGAAATTTTGCTATCTGCAACTTTTATGTCCAGGCGAAAGGACACAGAAAAAATTGTCCAAGTCCAAACTGCCTGTTACATCTGGGCAGCAGGACTGTGGATTATTTCCTGAACGTCTGAACAATTCCACAATAGACCCAAACTTTACGAAGTCTCATGGGTGCTGAACGCAGGGTAGGTGAATGAAGGGGAAGCCTTGCAGTGCAGGGCAACACCTGCCCCACTCCTCTACTCCGAGTTTCTCTGCTCTGACTGCATTTCAGAGCCTTCTGTGAGGCCTGGGCCCCAACTTACATTAGAATCTCAGAAGATGAAACCTAGATCGTAAGTCCATCACCCTTCTAGGTCCTGGGTGTCTGCTCAGGTGCTGTAAGAACAATGGCTGTGGTCTGCACAATCAGAGTCTATGCCACATCGTGTATCAGCAAACTCCAATGTCAACCTCCTGTCCAAGGGGACCTCGGCTCTTGTTTCAGAAGCTGCACTTCAAGGTTAGATCTTTTCCAGAACGTGGTTCCTACTGCTTCTCCTGCCCCCACTCCACCCCAGGGAGCTGTGCTCTGGCCATAGGCAGTCGGAACACTGGAGATCACAGGGCTGGATATGAACCCAAAACCATCATGCTAGTTCTCTGCCAGGCTGGGGTGCACAAGAGCCACCTTGCATTCAGCAGTCCTGGAGGGAGTCCCTGTGGATCTGTTGGTGCCCCCCAGGCTTCAGTGGCAGGGCTCTTGTTTTGTTTCATTGAAGACTTCTAAATTCCTCTTCTGAACCTGTGTGCTGTCCTGAGGTCATGCTCCATGCTGGGGCCTGGGTGGGAGGAGTCTGACTCCAGGGCTCACTGTGTCCTGTGACCTTGGATACCCTGCTGTGAGCCAGGAAAGGCACTTCCCAAAGCTTCCTAGATAGAAAGAGCTTCTGAAGAAATACCAGTGTGAACACTGGGACGGCTGTTTGCATCTTTTTTGAATGGAACTGTCAAGACAGCTGTTAGGGTCTTCACTCCTTCATCTGGGGCATCAGGCAAGGCTATGCACATTGTGTGTTCTCAATAATACTCACTGATGAGAAGAACGAGTGAACACACGCAGGGTTTTGAGAAAGCTGTGTCCAACCTGAGAGCAAGAGACTGTTATAATTAGAAAAGCAGCCCTGGCTCTGGGAACCCAGCAGAGGGGCCGGTTCCCGGTGCCCTCACAGGCAGCAGGGCTGTGCGGGCTCGCAGACAGCCTGGGCCTCAGCCAGGACTTGGAAGGCTGGCTCTGAGTGCAGGCCCAGGGGAAAAGCCATCCATCATAGAAGGTAATGGCACATGGACGGCATTCTCTCCCCTCCCCCACACCCAATCTTCCTGGGACTCCTGGCCGTTGGGAAAGAATCCGACTTTCCCAGGAGGAGAAAGGCCAATTTTAGAACGGGTTTCTTTCTTTCTTTTCTAAGCAAGCTGGTGCCAGATCGGGACATTTTGCACCAGTCTCATGCTAACGTATTCTGGAGCCTTCTCTGACTCCACTCCACTTCTCTGCTCCAGCTCACAACCTATGCTTTCTCCTTGTGTTGTCCAACCTGGAGGGCAATAATGCTAATTAGGTTGCTCCATAGCAGGAGGGTGTAGAGAGCTTCTTGGAAGGACAGCCCTTAGGAGCTCTTAAGAATCATCACTGTTGCTCTTTCCTCTCTTCCACAGGTATAACCTACATCCAACAAGACATACATGAATAGGAAAATGGCTTTTTGAGCCTCACTATTCAAAATGCGGCCCCTGGACCAGAAACTCTAGTATTACCTGGGACCTTATTGAAAACTGTAGGAGGCAAACAGTCGGCCTGCTGGTTAAGGTGCCTGCAACCTCTAATCAGAGTCCTTGCTTTGCTACCTGGCTCCAGTTCCAGATTCCAGCCTTGTGCTAACGCAGACGCTGGGAGGCAGTGGTGATGATCCAGGGCTTGACTTCCAGGCACTGATGTGAGAAATTTGGATTTAGTTCTGGATCCCAGCTTTGGCATCCCCAGATAGGGATATTGTAGGCATTTGGGGAGTGAGCAAGTAGATGGGAGCTCCTTTCTGTTTGTTTCACTCTCTGTCTCATTACCTTTAAAATAAAAAATAAACTAGCTTTCATCATTATTTGAAAGGTGGGGGAGAGAAAGAAGGGGAGAGACAGAGAGAGGAAGATGGATAGATAGATAAATAGATAGATAGATAGATAGATAATCTTCCATCTACTGGTTCACTCTCCAAATAGCCACAAAGCCAGGTTTGGTCCAGGCTGAAGCCTGGGTCAGGAGCTTAATCCAGGTGTCCTACGTAGGTGGCAGGGACTCAAGCACTTGGGTTATCCTGCACTGCTTTCCCGGGTGCATTAGCAGGGAGCTGGATAGAAGCACACAGGGGCTGGCATTGAGGTGTAGTGGGTAAAGCCTCTACCTGTGACGCCAGCATCCCATATGGGCCACAGTTTGAGCCTTGGCTTCTCCACTTATGATCCAGCTCCCTGCTAATGTGCCTGGAAGAACAATGGAAGAGGGTCCAAGCGCTTAGGCCCCTTCACCCACGTGGGAGACCTGGATGAAGATCCTGACTTCTGGCTTCTGCCTGGCCTGGCCCTGACCTTTGCTGCCATTTAGGGAGTGAACCAGGAGACAAAAGCAAAGCAGCTGGGATTTGAACCAGTGCTCTGACTGGGGATGCCGGAATCACAGGTGACAACTCAGCTCAGAGCGCCACAATGCTGGTGCTAGAAACGCATTGGTTGGAAATGTAGACCCTCTGGTCACCTGAGTCAGAATGCACTGTGTCAAGACCTGCAGGCAGTGTTTCTGTTTTGCAGAGTTTGAGGAGGATGACTTTATCCAGTGAGTTTCACAGTCGAGACTGGCAGCAGTGACGTCACCCAGGAACCTGGTAACAGCGCACGCACAAGCTCCATCACAGCCTTGCAGCGCTGTGGGTGAAGGGAAGGCATTCTAAGGGACGAGAAACACAGATCCGGGAAGCTTCCACTTTGCAGAGCGAGGCCAACGGGTCAAAGCAAAGCGAAGGAAGCAGAGAGATACCAAGCGCTCCTCTTTGGGGCACAGTAAATGCGGGCGCCTCGGTGCTCTCCCTCCTTGTTTTAGCAGAGAATCAGAATTCATAATGTGGCTGACCTGCTTGCAGCCTGGGAGCCAAGAGGCCCTCGGGGAGGGTCAGGCAGATCAGCACGGACTTAGCGGACCACAGTCTCTGCCCGCTTTCATAGAGGGCCCTGGCCACCCCATCAGGACCCTCTCCTGGCAGTGGGTCTGCAGCTAAGGAAAAGGTTGCTGTAATTCCTGGGTCTTAGAACCGCTGTACGACTGCCCTCGCCACGATTCGTCTCCGATTTTGCAACTCAAGAGCCAGCTTGTGGTTGGGAAGCCGAGCTCTCCTCCGGTTCCCTGGCTGCCTTAGCCCAGCTGTGAGTCCTCCCTAGGAGTCACTGCCCTCATCTGTCCAAGCAGAGGTGGTGCTGGGTGCGGAGGTGTTGTGCGCTTTGGGTGTTCCAAGTTTTTTCTCTGGGGATGGTTTGGGGACAGCCCTGCTCAGAGAAATTGGGAGCGGATGGGGTGATTCTCCTGGCGTCAGGCATCCCTTGAATGAAGTCGGAATGTGGTGTTTGCTGGTCTCATGCATACAGTTTTATCATAAGCTCATCTTCACTGGGACTCTCAGTGGGAGTGCCCGGCTGCTTGGCTGGGGTGCACCTGCTGATCAGCATAGCTCTCAGAGTGAGGATTGTGGCCTGGATCCATTTCTTCCTTGCTGTCTCCTTTCATCCTATGCATGGTGTATTTTTGACCCCAACGCTTGTCCAGCACAGCCTTGAGGTTTAGTGTTTTCTCCTGGGAGCCTTTTCCTTCCAGAACTCCAAGTAGAGACCAACTCATGGCCAGCTCCACGGGCTGGGTGTTAGGGATCTGACAGTCACGTTTTACAAGGTCATTGTGACTGAGGTAGGGATTTTGTAGCTGCTGCTTCCTCGATGCTGAGAGCTTCGTGGGGTTCTCAAGCCAACTCCTACGGCCTCACCTCCTGTTTTGTTCTGTGTCTCCAGTGTTGTGCCTCCCTGGGGCCAGTGCTCACAGCGCTCTTCAGCAGGGCTGGTGCAGTGAGAGAATGTCACTATGCTGGCTTCTTAGGCCATCATTACTGCAGACACCTATGGCTTTTTCTTTCATGCTTTTTGGGCCACCGACATACATATTTTTATTGAGCACTTTTTACATATTAAAGTGGAAGCTCGCATTAACTTAGGCCACCATGCCCCCATAACAATAGTATAAATCCCCGATATCTCACAATTTCTCACAATGGAGCCCACTTATTGGATTAGCAGAAAGAGTCTTCCATCATTCCAGACTTTCTCATCAAGTTTCTACTGAAGCCGGTCCAAGAGCCAGACCCAAGGCACCTGTTTCATCCATGTACCTGCCTCTGATCACCCAGGAGCTTCTCTTTTGTTCTTTTCCTTAGTAAGATTTATTTTCTTTATTTGAAAGGCAGAGTGACAGAGGGAGAAAAATCTTCTGTCTGCTTGTTCCCTCTGCAGATGGCTGCAACAGCAGAGCTGGACTAGTTGGAAGCCAGGAGCTTGGATCATCACCGGGGTCTCCAGTATGGGTGCATTTGGGCCGTTTTCCACTGCTTTTGTAGGAGCATTAGCAGGGAGCCAGATTGGAAGCAGAACAGCTAAGACTTGAACCAGTGCTCCTTTGAGGGATGCTGGCATCACAGGCGATCCTGGCACTGGGAGCTTTTTTCTAAGATGCTCCATCATCAGGTGTTGGCATTGAAACTTCACCTCATTGCTGCTCCTCCCCTGACTGGGAACTCATTTGAGGCCACATTCGGTCTTCCACTGGGCTTTCGTGGCAAGCTGCACAGTGAGCTGTGCCGTGAGGTTGCGGATGCTACTGGGGCAGAGGGGAGCTGTTGAGCACTGAGCTCCAGAGCAGGATGAAGGCGCTGGAAGCATCTTCTCCCTTCCTCAGCTGCAGAAGCCTCTTTTCCCACCTTCAGCTGCCAATGCAGACTCAGAGTTAACGGAGATAGAGGTGGAGGCCCCGGAGACAAGAAGGGGAGGGATCCGTTTGTTCAGAAGAACTTCTCTTGGCTGACTGATTTTTAATGATTTTTAATTCCAAAAAAGAGAACCCAAGAGTTCTCTGTCTCAAAAAAACAAAAACAAAAACAAAACAAACAAACAAAAACCCAAGAGTCTTGTAATTGTTAAGCTTTCAAATAGAAGGTACACTTTGACATGCAATAGGATTACTGTTATTTGACATTGAAAAATAATGCAGGAACTTGGAATTCCATGGATGTGGGAAAGGGGAAAGGAAGGGTCCACATATCTCCTTTCTGCTACGAGTGGTTAACAGTTACTGTCCAAACTTAAGAGAAAATACAAAGAGGCATCGAAAAGCTTACAGGAAATGGCATTAAAAGGTAAGATTTTTTGATGTCAAATTTTTTTTTTGAAATCTGTGCAGATTTTTTTTGATAATATGCATTTCCCATGAAACTTTTTTAAGGATTTCTTTAAGTATTTCTTTCTTTAATTTGAAAGTCAGAGTTAGAGAGAGGATCACACACACACACACACACACACACACACACACACACACACATCTTCCATCTGCTGATTCACTCCCCCATGGCTGCAACAGCCAGCACTGGGCTGCATTGCTTCATTCAGGTCTCTCCCGTGGTTGCAGGACCCCAGGACGTGGGCCATCTTCTGCTACTTTCCCAGATGCATGAGCAGGGAGCTGGATCGGAAGTGGAGTGGCCGGGGCAGGAACTGGCGCCCATATGGGATGCCGAGGCTGCAACTGGCAGCTTTACCCACTACTCCACAACACCAGCCCCTCCCTGAATCTTCTGAATAGCCCTTGTGCTAACATGAAAATTCCAAGTGTGTATTAAAGTATATTTTAAGTTCACAATAATTTTAAATGTTATCAGTATCATACAGATAATAATAGGGATACATAAAAATAGTAGAACTGATACAAAATTAAGAATGGATGGGAAAAGGGGCAAATGACATTGTAGAATTTAATCAATTCCTCCTCCATGACACTGAGTACACAGCATTTTTGGTTAAAATTTGATAAGTTAATAACAGAAAGATAAACATTTTATTTTAATCAGTGACGGTAGCCATGAGATGAAGAGAAAGCAGAAACAAATGACCGTGGCTGTCCTGGGGGTGTCGGATGTCCTCATTTCTTGCCTCTCTGTAACTATTTTTGAAGGTCATAAGCATGCAAGAATTTCTACAATAACAGAAACCATTTAATATGTCTGTTGGGTCAGAGATAATTGTGTCCAGGTCAGCAAGATTTGGACAGAGAAATGTTTTGATTTCCAGCGCTGCCAACTCTATCTTGTTAAGCAAGATAATGCGTGGGGGCCATGAAGGTTAAGTTCATGGTGCCGTGACAGCCTGGTGGGGTCGGGGCCCAGAGTTGACTCCCCATGTGCTGAGGGATGGAGCGTGGGAGTGAAAGACAGAAGCTGAGCACCTATTAAAGGGCCAGGCTGTTGGGGCAAATTGTTCGTCCAAGGCTCGCTAATCCTGCACCCAGGAAGACTCTGGGGGGAGTAAGGACCCCCCACCTGGAGAACGGGAAAGGTGATCAGAGACCAGAAGGAATGTTGTTACTGAGTGTGCTTCTTGCGTTCCACAATCGGCCTTTCTACCTATTCCAGGGCTCTCTTCTGGGGTCCTTGATTTCTTGAAGTTAAGGAAGAGTCTAGAGAAAATCAAAGACATTAGATGTGCGAGCCCAGATGCCTCTGCTGTGAAGGTGGCTCCCATGTTGGCAAGCAGTTGCCAAGAGCTCCAGGTCCCAGGCCTGACAATGGGGTGATTGGCTCCATGGGAAACCAAAGAAAGAGGCTCATGCAATGTCCCAAAACCTCACCGTGCAGGCAGCCCCTGCCCCTGCATTTCCTGCCAGCTCCTGTCGAGTATCTACCCAATCATGATCTCGCCCTCACCAGGTGTTGCCTCTAAGCCCTTGGTCCTGCGGGAATCTCACCAGGTAAACCAAGCGGGCTTTTGGGGTGCTCGTCAGGTTTCTGCCTTCTTCTCGACTCTTGTCAACATCTCTCTTCTCCCTAGGGGACCAAGGATTTCCTCAAATCCATCATGCAAGGGTGGAACAGCACTCCAGACCGTGCAGCCAATGGGAATGGGCACCACTGTCCTTTTTGCATAGCACTGCTGCCTTCCCAACCCCCTAGAACACCCAGGTCCCAGCCGCCTCCTTGTGCCCAGGTGTTTACCAGCCAACCCTGCAATGTGCTGCATGTGCCCTCTCAACGGCAGCCCAGCCCAGTGGTTTCAATTTTGCCTCCTCCTTGTCTGTCTTGTACAGCCCGTGTTTTTTGGATGCTGTGCAACTTTATGTCTCTGTCCCTTGTCTGTACCCAGAATACCTTTCTTTGTTTCTTAAGTTTCCATGTATGTCTGCCCTCTTCTAGGGTCCTTGTAGCTGGGGACTGTATCGTATCAGCCTCTCTATGCCCGGTCTCTGGGACGAGCCCATGCACAGCATACCAGCCGGAGCCTCCGCTGCCCAGCAGAGTGAAGCTGAACTTCAGAATCTAAGTGAGTGGCTGTCCCAGCGCTGCCACTTTCTTGCCTTGCAATTGGGGCACCTGACTGCTCTGAGCGTCAGCCTCCCCCTCTGTGCTGCAAGGCTGGCTGAGGTGCGATCCTGTAGAACGCGTTGCACACACTAAGCACTCAGTCAGATTCAACCATAACGATACGATGAAAGGAACGTAGCGTGCCATTTCAGATTTTTTATTTCCTGTCTGTGTTTTCCTTGTTTTGTAAAACCCCCAGCTAGCATGAATGATGCGCCCTTCCAGAGTTTGAAGACCCAGCCCTGAAATCACAGGAAGAAGCAAAACTCGGTGTGCTCAGCAGTTTGTGCTCAGGGTGGGAAGCACACGCAGGGCTTGGCTTTTCCTCCTCCTGTCCGCAGGTGGCTGGTGCCTGCCACGGAGGTGTGAGGAAGATTGAGGTCGCGGCTGCGCAGACAGGTGCAGTGACACTGGAATGATGGCTTCCCGCGTCACTTCCAGCCGTCACAGGGGATGTACTCAAGGCCTGCTGCCCATGTTCCATCACCACACGCTTGCACCCCACTGAAAATTAGTTGAAAAAACTGCGGGATCTTTTCTGGTTCCCCAGAATTAGAGAAGTTCCTGTCAAAGTTTGGAGGGCAGGGCTGCCACACACGTGCCTTGGGTGCCACCTGCTGGGAAGATGCCATATTGCAGCCATTCTTCCCCACCTTGGTTAACAGTTTTCAATCAAGCAGAAAAAAGTCACTCTGCCACGCAGACCTTTTTGATTGGTTTACACCACTTTCCCAGCTGTTCTGTAGGGAAATCGCAATGACTTGTCCAAATCCAGAGAGCCGTCTAGTGCTGCTGTGAGGTCCAGAGGGCAGCCACTTCCCTTCTGGGGTCCTGGTTGAACGATTTTCATGCTATAGCTGCTCCTGTCCACACATCCATTCCTCCCATCCCTTCCACGACTCAGGTCTTCCTTCTCCTGCTTCAGTGATTATAACATCACTGTCATTGCTCTCCGTCCCTCCGCCATCTTCCCCTCTAATTCCCCTTCCACCACGCGGTCAGCGATGTGTTTAAGACAAAGATCCGATCACACCACTGCCCAGCTTTAAAACAAGAACAGTGTTTGGTGGAGGTGTTTGGCTCAGCAGCGAAGACGCCACTTGAGACTCCTGCAGCCCATATCACAGTGCCTGGGCTTGAGACCCAGCTCAAGTACTTGGGTTCCTGCTACCCATGTGGGAGACCTGGAGGATGTTCCAGGCTTCTGGATTTGGCTTGACCCATCTGTGACTGTTGTGGCCACAACACACAGGCAGATGGAAGATCTCCCTCTATGTGTTGTTGTCTCTATCTCTCTGTTGCTTCGACTTTCAAATAAATAAAAATGAATACATTAAAATAACAGTAACAAAATTCTCACAGTTTGCAAAGCAACCAGGATAAAGTTTGGCCATTCTAGCCTCTTGCACAATGTCCTTGACCCCTGCCATTGCCACTGCCAGCCTCCTTCCCCCCACTCCCCCATCCTCCACGGAGGCTCGATCCACACACCAGAAAGAGTGTGCCTCGGCTCTCATTCTCCAATCACCCTTGCTCACCCCTCCCCGACTTAGCAGCAGGTGCTGATTCCCCTCTGCCTGAACCTCTGACGGCTGCCACACCTGGGTAATGCAGGGTCCTCTCCAGAACCAGACTCCTCCTCTCTCTGCTGTGACTCACACCCGGGAGACCTGTGCTCATTTCTGCTGGGTTTTGGTTAGCTTCGACCGGAAGGGTGAGGTCAAGGTGCTGGTCCTCATCCCCAGTCCTGAGAGCAGTCCCTCCACCACAGCCTCCTCCATCCGCGGCTGCCTCTGCAGGTTTAGAGGTTGTGTGGTTTTGTGGTTCTGGATTCCTGCGTGGCTCTCTTGGTGTGCCCCACAGCCCCACACCCTGGTCCTCCCTGCCTTCTTCAGGCTCTGTCGTTAACCCTTTCCTGTGTTCTGCCAGTGAGACCCCGACTGATACACCCTCTTCCACGAGACCGTTCCTGCCTCCTCCTATAACAGTGCTCATCTGCCGCGGACTGTCAGCTCGGAGACTTCACAGACCGAGGGAGAACAGGATGAAGGCGTTTAGGGAGACAAGGAATCGGCGAGGAAAATGACAGACAGACACCAGTGTAGTACTAATGCTGCTGCGTTTATTGTCTGTTAAGTCAGGGTTTTTATAGTAAAACTTCTAAAGTGTGAGGGAAAAGCATCATCATTGATTAACAGAAGAGTAAAGGTTAACATGGTCAGAGCAGTGCGGTAACAATGAGGGAATAGTGGTAACATTTTAACCGCATATAGGCCTCATTTACCCAGGTCACGTATGCCAGGAAGATATTTCTCTTCTATCTGTGCTCAATCATGAGGAACATGCCATTGTTTGCCCACTGCCTTAGCCATCTTTATAGTTTCCCATACCTGTTGTCTTTTCTGCCTTGTCAATAATACACCACGGGATTCTGGACCTAGCTAACCTAGTCATAAAAGGCAATTGATCCCAATGCTGCCTTTTCCCGTTCATGATTAACCCGTCTGCAACCCATATCATCATAGGCACCCGTGTAAGGAAGCGGATCTAACATGACAGAGGGATTCCCTCGTGGGGGAGTCCGAATGTGGATTCCCTATGAGCTGTTCGACCCGAGTTTCCTCAGGGTCATTTTTGCTTTCTTTTAGCAATTCCCGTTGCTCCATAGCGTCCAAGAAGGCTTCTTCCAGGAAGGCTTTTACAGCTGGCGGTGCAAAGAGGCGATGTTCTGAATTGCTTCTTCAGGAATGTTAAAGGAACTGTTTGCTATGATAATGGGTTCCCGGTAATCCTATTGTTGTTCCGTGTCCATGGGGGCATAAGCCCAGATCAAATACAGGCAGCAAAGGTAGATTGCAATCATTTCTAACGTTATGTACAGAGGGCAGAGCAAACGCAGGAATCAACACAGGAAGGGTTTTCGGCTTCCACTATGTAGAGACAAGATCATTACTGACCTCTATCTCTACCGGAGGTGCCCGAGGCCCCTCTCCAAAGAGATCCAACCTCGGCCCTTCAGCCCGTGGAGGTCTCCGGCGCAGCTGTTTTTGCTACGCAGATGTTACCACAGCTGTAGGCGTAGCACTCATCCCCACCTAGAGTCCTGCACACGCATGCATTTCTCACTCCTGAGATTTGCTGCTTGCACCATTAGCAATCCTACAGTGGTGCCGTTTTAGCCACTTTCGTGTCCATGGTCACAAATACTAGGTCTGGCATGCAGATGGAGTCAAGAAACTTGATGCATCAATCAGTCCACTCCTGCAGGGTGTTTTACCCGGCGAGACTCTGGTCTCAGGAAATTGAGGTTTGGGGTTTGTCCTTTATGGGGACCAGTTTAAGTGTTCCTGTTGTAGACACGACCCTCATCTGATCAGTCATTCAAATGATTTCCTTTGGAGAATGGGTGAATCCAATACATCAGAGCGTGCCCTGCTCAGGCTATTAGGGGCACAGCTGTAGAGGGAAAGCCCCATTACAGACAAGAATTCCCTGCAAGTCCTCAAGGACCCACGGCGCCCTGAGGAGAGAGACCTCTGGCGGTAGGAAGAGGTATTGCTGGATCAGCGCTAACAGCGCCAAGAGGGTCCACAGGGGGTTCCGCCCCCTTTCCCACCTGCTGGAACCAAGGACTGCCCTGGGCTTCTGGTCAGGGAGATAAGGGATGGGGGGGGGGAGTTGGCGTGGCCGCTTTTATCTTACACTGTGCTAAGGCGCAAAGACTTCCTGCAGATTTCTAAGAAGGAAAAACCCAGCAGTAGGCACTGAGATGCATTACTGGGGTTGGAAGAGGGGCGTAACCCTTTGCTTCCACAGGGAAAGGGGGCGAGGCCTGGAGGCACCGTGTGTCTTGTGCTGCTCTGCCCTATGGACAGCATCTGGGATTCTGATGTGCGCACAGACAGGTGATGAGACAATTTGTCATTCAAAGGCTCTGGCTTTCTCAGACGGTCTGGGCTGGTGGCAGGAACAGTACAGGCAAGTGGCCTAAGGATTTGACTTATTTGCCATTGAAGTGATTCTGGGCATATCAAGGATGGGAGTTTTTCAGGGGTGTTTGGGAAGTTTACCTAGGATTCAACATGTGATGGCTAATCTACAGCTGCAAAGCTCTATGAATCTAGAGTGCATTTGTTTACAATTTAGTAGGTCAGTTAAAAGAGGAAGCCATGTTGGTGTGCTTGTTCTGGAAAATAGTGTGGGGCATCTCAAAAAAAACCCAGCAATGCCATTTTTTGGTAAATATTCAAAGGAAATGAACTGAGTATCTCAAAGTGATATCTACACTCCTGTGTTCATTGTAGCATTATTCAAGATTTGCACCCAAACTAAGTGTCCAGCATCGATGAATGGGTGCTGGAAGCATGACACATGGGGGTAAATAGACAGTGAACTGCTACTTAGCTATACAAAAGAAGGGAATCCTGCCATTTGCAACAACACGGGTGGACCAGGAGAACATGTTTGCTAAGTGAAATAATCAGATGCAGAAAGGCAAATATTGCATGAACTCACTTACATGTGGAACTTAAAAGTGTCAAATTTTTAGAAGCAGACAGTAGAACAGTCAGTGCCCAGGGCTGGGACATGGAGTCCATGGACAAACATCAGCTAACGGCTGCAGACTTCAAGTTACAAGATAAGTGCATTCTGGGAGTGCATTGTACAGCGAGGCCACTGTGGTTTATAATGCCATATGCATGCTACATGTGTGTTACATGTGTAGTACATGTGTACTATGTGTCCACTACATGCCTACTACAGGTGAAGTTGCTGGGAGAGTGACCTTCACCATCCTCACCACACACACTAAAGGATAACTGTGTGGTGATGGCTATGTTCCTCCGTCTGATTGTGAAACCACTGCACAGAGTATATGCATACAGATGATGGTGGTGTACACCTTGAGCATATACAACTCTTATTTGTCAGTTGTGCTTGAGCCATAGTCACAGTCACAGCAGTTAGGGATGGCTGTGTGAACCCCTCGTCCACTGCAGTACCCCTAGAAAATACCTTCAGATTCTGTCCTAGCTGCTCCTTGATCTTCGTACCACTTCTCTTTCAACCATTGGACACCTGCACTGACCTCCTGATTTTCCCCCCTCTCATCCTTGTTTCTTGGCCCCCATTGCGTGTAGGGGTGGGGAGTTGGTCTCTCCATGTCGCTATATTGGGAATTCCAAGCCCATTCTGAGAATAAACTGGCATTTGGCTTCCTGTCCTTATTCTGAAAAGAGGTTCCTTTTTTACTGACCCTATTTTTAGTTCCCCGGAGGTCACTGACCATGGCTGGTAAGAGAATTGAGAAGGCCACAGACTTGTGCGTGTTTGCATGCTGTGACCTTGTACACGGGGATGACCTCGGAAAGGGTAGTTCAATGGCTTTGGGCACCACTGTTTCCTTCCTTGTGCCCTGGGGTACAAGCAGGAAGCATCGGTTCCTGCTGGCCATCTCTGTGAAGACGCACCATGAGCTGCAGGCAGGGAGCGCAGGGGGCTTCCTCATTCCTCACTCGCTGTAGGGCCAGGGGAGCTTCGGACCCTGGCACCACTGGGTTAGCGGCAAGCAGCATCAGCCACAGCTCTGCTCAAGGGGACTGGCTGGGGCTGCTCAGCTCTCTTCTGTTCTTGGAGGCCATCAGGGAGCCAGGGGCCGGGAGGGCCAGGGTGGCAGGGTGCGCTAGGCTGGGCATGTTCTCTTACGCTCTGATGGCCGGGTCGTCTGGGCAGCCCCCGCAACAAGGGCTGGTGTCAGCTCGGAGGTCTGCTGGTGACCCATCTGCCACCTCGCCCATGCACTGCTGCTCATGGGTCCCAAGGCCTTTGAGGAGGGCACTGGGCTGGCACCCGAGTGCTCCACAGCCACCAGAGGCCTGGGGGACGGTGGTTTAGAGGACACTAGGAGACTCCCAGCGGTGGCGGGAGTGCCCTTACCTGCTGAGGAGGAAAGCAGTGAGGGCGAGAGGGAGGCACTGGCTCTCGTCCAGGAGAAGCTCCACACAGGACACCTCCAGGGTTCAGCTGAGGCCTCATCCGTACACCTGCAGCCGAGTCTGCCACCTGGTGCCCGCTGTGGCAGGGAGAGAGCTGCTGGCTGCTCCTGGGGCTCCGCCCATTCCTGCTGTGCGGCTGGAGGCTCCTTCTCCTGGGCTGCAGCCCCGAGTCCAGCAGGCCTTCGAGGGAGAGCCTTCCTCCCTCCCGAGTCATGCAGGTCTCTCCCCTGGCAGGGGAGAGCAGCAACCTTCCCCGCTCTGTTCCCTGAGCTGGCCTTTGCTGCACTCTCCAAACTCACTCTCAGGGTCGGCAAATGACATAGGTGCAGCTCTGCCTTGTCTGCCTGCATGGTGTGACTCGGGACAGTACCCTGGCCAGTGGCATCTGTGCCTGTTCCACGGCCCCTTGCCAGGGTCAGTGTGACCTGTTTGGGAGAGTGAACGGGAGGAAGAGTGGACTTGTCCCAGCAGATCTCTTGCAGACTGGCCTCCCGGCAAAGCAGGTGGCAGCTGATTGTGGGTTAGCCAGGACCTGGGACATCTGTCCTGGTAGGAATGTCCCCAACCGCGAACACTGATGTGGCAAATCTCAACACTTGTGGGTGTCACTGTGCGATTGCAACGTCCAAGCTTGGAGCTAGCTCCCTGCTTAGAAAGGGTGGGCTGGCTGCTCTGCACAGCTTCCGACACGGAGTGGGCAGAGGAGGAGGGGGCCGGTGTCCTGCTCTGTTGACTGCTTTTGTATCCTGGCTCTGATCATCCCAGGCTTTCCTAATCAGATAATTCAATACCTTGTCTCCCAAAGGCTGAGGTCCTTAGCAGCCAGCCTTCCAGGTCCTTGCCACTGTCTCAGCAAGCAGTGTATGCCAGGGCTCCTTCTGTTTCCATTGGTTTCCCCAGGGAATGCTGCTCCGGCAGGTGTAGGCAGTGAGCACACACACCGAGCTGAAGGCATTACTGTGGTTTCTTCTGCCTTTTGTCTCCCGTGTGTACATGTCAAATGCGTGTGCATGTGTGTGCATGTGCTTGTGGGTATGTTTCAACAGAACTGGCATCATGTGACCCACAGAGACTGTTAATTTTATTAATTGGTATTGTATTTGTGGATCATTGTAGCTGTGGCAGGGAGAGAGCTGCTGGCTGCTCCAATTATAGACAAATTGCCAGAGCAGTACTGAGTTCCCAAATACCTTTTATTCAGCATCTTCTGAGACTGCTATGGTACTTTTAAAAAAAGATTTATTTATTTGAAAGGTGGAGTGACAGGCGGAGAGAGAGATCTTCTATACAAATGGCAGCAACAGCCAGGGTTGGGCCAGGCTAAAGCCAAGAACCGAGAACTCCATCTGGCCCTCCCATATGGGTTCCAGGGCTCGAGCACGTGGGCCGTCTTCCACCGCTTTCCCAGGCGCATTAGCAGGAGTAGCCAGGACTTGAGCTGGTGCTTCTGAAAGTGATGCTGGTGTTGTAGGCGGCAGCTTTACCTGCTGTGCCGCAAGGCCAGCCCCGCTGCAGTGCATCTGTCAACCTCATCACAGACTGTTTTCAGATTCCCCAGTTTTGCATGAATGTCCTCTCTCCAGGTGCAACACAGGACATAGCGGTGCCTCAGGCATCACGTCTTCCTCGGGTCCCTGGTAGCCTTTCCTTGTTGGCCTTGACCTGGGCAATTTCAAAGAGCCCTGGCCAAGGGCGTTGCAGAGGGTCCCTCGGTCTGGTCTGTGGGGTGTTTTCTCAGGAGGAGACTGAGCTTGTGGGGCAATGGGGGCAAGCCCCAGGGGCCGTGCCCTTCTCTCGGCATCCTCCGGGGGCTGCACGGCAGCAGGGCGGCTTGGTTGTCACAGCCTGCTGGTGTCGCGGCTGTACACTGCTCCGCTTGCCTTTCTCCGAGCTCACCTTTGGGCGTGATGGTGTGTAAAAGCTAAGATCCGGGCATTGGGGTTGCCCATTGTGACTGGGGTGTCACTGCCTGCAGGCTTCTGAGCAGACAGATGAGGGCGCACACACTTTGGGTGTGACTCACACCCACACTCCAGGGAAGCAGATCCCGAAGTGGATCCCTTGAGTTTGTTCTTCCTCATTTATTGTTTTTTCTTACCACCGAGGAGTCCCAGGTATGTATTCTGTTTTCCTTGGTTGTGATTTACTAGTGTAATTATGTGTGTTGTCACTCACATTGTCCTGATTTCAGCCACTGGGATCCCTTTCACATTGGCTCCCTGGTCCTTTTGGTGAGCCCTTACACCACCTATTTTTTTTCCCTCCTTTTCCTTGCTTTCTGGCCTTAGGAGATACACCAGCTTCATCCTGTGTTTCTCCTGCCATGGGCCATTTCTCCCAGCAGCTCTGGTTTCTTGTACTGGAGGATGGTGTGTAAAACTAAGATCCAGGCATTGGGGTTGCTCATTGTGACCGGGGTGTCACTGCCTTCTGAGCAGACAGATGAGGGCGCACAGTAGTGTGTGGGCTCCTGGGTGCACAGCTGTAGCTGCCTCTCTACCTACTTCTCTGCATAAGTAGGCCTTTGAGTTCCTACAATAAACGAGAGTTCTTGTCATTTCCTTCATCTCTAACCCCCTGTTGTGGAGCTCATTTCAGCCTTTCTCCTTGGCTTATCTGCAATTTCTTCTTCCCACAGCGAGAAACTTGGATTTCATTTTCTACAACTTACTGACTTGCTCTTTTAGCGGCAGTACGCTTCTATCTGTAAAGTGGTTTCAGAATGGCTAACCTGTAGCTCTGGAAAACTGAGTGTTGATGTTTGTCTATTTTAAATATAAACTTTCTGGGAGTACCGAATACATATGCAAACATGCTCCAGTTGAAGATATAAGGCTTGCATTTCCATAATATGAGTGCATTCTGCTAACTTGCACCAAGATCAAGAAGCGAAACCCCACCCAGATTCCAGAAGCCCTGGGACCCTTTGCCCCATCACTCAGCTCCACAAAGGAAGGTGTAGGTTTGACTTCTACCACAATCGGTGAGCTTTAGCTGCTTTGGGCTTCAAAGACATGAAGCACCCAGGATCGTGCCTGCATCGTTCACATTGATGGTGCTTCTGAGATTCATCTCCGTTGCAGATCCTTGGGGCTCATTCATTTCCACAAGTTCTGCCTTATTGGTTAGCTGTCCAGGCCCACAGCAAAATACCTGAGGAGCTAAGTTTCTAAAGAGAAAAGGTGTGTTTAGCGCGCAGTTTTGGAGGCTCAAGTCCAAGACCAGACAGATAAGACCTCTGATGGCAGTGGCAGCCTGTGTGCAGAGCAAGCCAGGGCGAGCCAGGCAGCAGAGCGAGCCACTGGACCGGACTCAGGCTTTAGAGTGACCCTCCTGGGACTGGCATCCACAGGTAAGGCCGCTGCCAGCAATGCCGGCAACCCTTCAGAGCACCAGTTCAGGTCCTGGCTGCTCTACATTTGATCCAACTCCCTGCCGCCCGTGTGGGAGTGTACTTGGGCCCTGCTACCCGAGTGGGAGACCCGGCTAGACTTCAGGCTCCTGGCCCAGCCCAGCCAGCCCTGGCCGTTGTGGCCATTTAGAAAGATCTTCTCTCTCTCTCTGCATCCTCCCCTTCCCTCCCACCACCCGTAGCTTTGCCTTGCAAATAAATAGATCAATCTTAAGAAATTCTAAGGTCCTCAGTTTAGTCCAGTCAGAGTTCTGCATTCCACGCTGGCCCTTGGTCCTCAGAGCCCCTCCCGAGGAGGCTTATGGAATTCTGGAAGGTGATCTCTGAAGCTCAGATAGGAGAGCTGCTCCTGTTTGGCATGGGGTGAACAAGACAGCTGTCTTCAAATATTTGAAATATGACGTGAGAAAGAGATTTACTTATTCTAGGTTATGAAGTTATAGCACTCATTGGTAACTAAGAGATGGCAGTGTTCCGTTTTGTTCTAACTCTGGTATAATGAAGGTGACCAACCGTGTAAGCCAGGACACTTCTAAGAGGGAAAGGGCATTTGGAATTTGGAGTAAGCACACCTGGCCTGACTGGGACTGCCCCAGGCAAATTGGGATGCTGAGCATCACTTGTTTTATTAAACAGAGACCTGAGTGAGGTGGTGGAAGGTGGGCAGGGTTGTACACAGACCTCTTTCACTGGTTGAGAAGATACATGGATAATGTCCGAGATGCTGGCTGGCCATTGGGTGATGTGTGAGGTCTACAAGTCCATAATCAAACTTAGAAAATGATCGACTGTATTTCTGAGATGAATAAATGAAATTTCCATTTTTCCCCGTCTCAGTCTTTGTGGAATCACACGTCCCACAAAACCCTGCAAGTTAACAGCCTTGTTGAAGTCTGACTGCCTAGAGTTAATATAGTGTGGTATCCTGAGAGAGAAGATCTCACGCTGAGTGTTCTACCTTGGCTTTTGCAAGGCTAAGATCGGAGGGCTATGGAGCTTGTAAGACACTGGACACTTAACCAAAGTTCTGTGGTTCAGGGCAGATCCCATTTGAGGTACTGTGAATTTGTGCGACTTTCTCTGGGTGCCCCAGGCAGACTGCTTTTGGTCATGAGAAACAAAAGTTGCTGGAGCAAGCATGAGCCTCAGGCTCATGCTTCTATTCTGGTAATGGATCACCCTTTGTAAAAACTTCATATGTTGAGAAGAGCTCCAAACATAATACAGAAAATTTCCATATCCTTAACTCAGTTGTCCCTGGTATTTGCATTCTGATTCCAGTGTTTCTCCCACTCACGTCCTTTTTCTGTGCAAGGCTCTAATACCGTATTGTGCGTGTCCCTGGGTTGTCATGTCTCCTCCAATCACGGGGAGTTTCTCAGTCTTTCCTCGTCTTTCAGGTCTTGACACATTTGGCGCATACTGGTGGTATTTTGTAGAATGTCCTTCTATTTAGGTTCCCCGGATTCTTTGTCCTGACTGAATCAGGCTACTGAGAGAATCACAATGAAAGTGGCCCCCTGCCTTCCTCAGCACTGCGAATCCGGCAGGACCTGAGGTTAATACGTCACATTCTTGGTGATATCCTCCTCATCACTTCCTTAAGGTGGCGCTGGCCAGGTTTTCTCATGGTACAATGACTGTTTCCCCTTTGTAATGAATTTGTTGTACCTTGAGTTCATGCAAATTACTTTTTTCTCAAAATTTTGCCCACTAGTCTTAGTTGCCTCCACTCTCACCTTTTTAAAGCTGTGTCAAAGGAACTCCTCATTTAAAATGCCTGGAGAGCAGGGAGCTGACTCCCTAGCTTTCTACAGTATCTGTCTTTCTTTCTAGCTCACGTCTGTGGTCTATTTTTTCTCTACATCCACCTCATTCTCGCCCTCTGTGTGGCTGTCTCTGCTCTCCAGTTCCATATGATACAGAGTGCAGCTGCCATCATTAGCTTAAGAGACAACCCTAAGGGATGAACTCTCCTAATTCCAGGTCCAGGTTCCTGGCCGAGGCACTCTGATTGGTCCATTCTGGGTTTATAACCAACCCTTGATGCACAAACCCGGCCCCAGGGATGCAAGAACAAGTTGCTCACCTAAGTTTCCTAGGGACCCACCTCCATATTGGAGGAGGTGGAGATGATTCCTTGCAATCTTTGTTGGAGGATCAGCCCCTCCTCCCCAGTGACTATGCAACCCCTGCCGCAAGTCTGGGGCACAGACAGAAAGAGAAGAGGGGTGACCAGATCTGGCAGGGGATGAGTTCCTCTTCTACACCTTTGGCACACATTCCAAATCTGAGTCTGTGACAATTTAACTCCTCTGTCTTAATCACCACTCAAGCTAGAGTAGCAAATGATCCCAGCTCTTAGAACTAAATATGGAATTACACTCGTGTCAGGGTGAGAGGGGAGGGACCGAAGGTCAGGAATAGTTCCCTGGACTTAAAGTTCTCAGGGGTGATCTGCGGAGCCGAGTTATCCATCCAGCTGCATTTGCTTAATTTCCCAAAGACACGGAACTAACACCCAAAAGCTAATCCCTTAATGGGATTGACCCTAAAACGCATCAGATTTTTCAGAAACAATTGGAAAATCTTTTCTGAAAGGAGAGCTGCCTGGGTCAGATTCTTCAAGGAAGGAAAGCAGAGCATGCCGCCCGGTTGGGTGGGGAGAGCGGGGTGGGGGTGGGGGTGGGGCGGTGCCTGCTGGGCAAGCGATGCTCAGTGGTATTTCCTGGATTCCTCGTTCATACTTTCCCCCTGATGTCAGGAATGGAGCATCCTCTTCTCCTCTGGCAGCTTGGCTATGGCACTAAGAAATCCAAGATAAATGAGATGCTCTGTGAATGGAGCCCGAAACAGCTGGACATTGCTGGACACAACTGCATGGCTGGTCAAATGGGGACATCTGGTTCACTTCCCCAGAGGTTTAGTAATGGCAGCAAGGCCAATAAAGATAATCCAAGCAGCTACCACCAGGCTGAGGCTCCCAGGAACCCAAACACTGGGCTGGGCAGATTGGGTTTCTTTTCCCTGGGAGCGGGGAAGGGAGAGGGGCAGGTGAGCCAGCTGTGTGCCTGGCTTTTCCTGACTGCAAGTCTGGGTTCCTATGACTACTGGGCACAGCCTCCTTCCCTGGAAGAGTGTGGAAAGTTTGCACCTTTGTGTCTGAGGACTATAACTTCCAGAAACTTCTTCATCCTGAGAATTCCCAGGCCATGGTGTGATGGAGACTTGTTTTACAGTGACTGGGTGGAAGACTGAAGGCTTGGACTTAAGGCTCTTCTATGTCATACAAGTGCTCAGTCTATGCTGAAACTCAATTGTCTCACCTGTAAGATGTAGTTGGTAGTTGCTGTCTCGGGATTGTTATGAACATTATATAAAATTATGGATAGGAAGAAGTTTGAGAAAAACGTGGGGCATCTTGGTGGCAGGTGAGATGCTGTAAAAGGCAGCTGGTGATGCCTGCCACAGGGTCTGTCCTCCATGGTAACAGAAGACGGGAGGGCTGACGGCCACAGACCATGCTGCTGTCTCTGTCTCAGCCTCTGCTCTTTCCCTTCTAAAAATGACTTCGCTCCTTTTTTTTTTTTTTTTTCATAAACAGAACATCCAGGTGGAGCATCCCTTAACCAAAATGCTTGGGACAAGAGATCATTCCTCTTTTGGATGCTTTCAGATTTTTGAAATATTTGCATATGCATAATGAGATATCTTGGAGATAAGACCCAAGTCTAAACACAGAGTTCACTTTTCTTTCTTTCTTTCTTTCTTTCTTTCTTTCTTTCAGACAGAGTTAGAGAGAGAGAGAGACAGAGAGAGGTCCCCTTTGGCTCTCAGGCACACACACTCTTGGGTCACAATGCACTCTGTGTTTTTTTTCCAGGCCAAGGCAGTCTTGAGTATCGGGGAATGGGTCCGAGAGTTGATCTTGGCCTCCTCGGGTCCTTCAATATCCCCTGTCCCCTTGGATAGGACAGTACTCATATCCAAGGGGGAATTCCTGCACAAAGCACCCAGCAACATTGTTCAACAAGTCACATGCCTTGTCCTGAGTCTGACACGTGTGTGGGAGGTGGGGAAGGGGGCATGTCGTGGGAGTGCAGGGAAGGGTGCGATTGGGGCCCAGAGTCCTGGTATGCCTCAGTGCCACCAAGAATGGACATTGGGAAGGGAAGGGGGCAAAGCAACAAAACAGGGTCAAGTCACAATGGCCTCTTTGATTGCTATGAACAGGACACAACGAGTGACTCTCATTTAGCCGGTTCTGCCCAGGGCATATTCATCCACGGGATTGTGGGTCAGGGGAAGACAGAGTCTATTCAATCCTAAAAATAAAGCCGTGGGGGCAACGTAGTCTTGGCAGCATTTGCGCCTGGTCTTGTCTATTTCTGCGTGTGTGGCGGAGTGAGTGCGAGGCAGAGGCATGTGCAACGCCGGTCCCAAGCGAGGTGCACTTGGTGGCAGCAGAGGTCAGTTGGTGATGTCTAGAACCTGAAGGCAGCTTTGCTCAGCTGGCAGGGTCAGGTTAAAGACTCAGCAACCTCGCTGCACAGGGCTTCTTGGCCATCTGTCTTGGTGCTCATGGGCCAGGTTCTAGTTGCTCAGCCCTAGAGGCTGGGACGCTCATGCCTTAGCCACCATGCACAAGTGTAGCCCATCTGCTTCCCAGGTGTGCTGCCGACTTGTGACCGATATCGAAGCCTGACATTGGGTTCCCCAAGGACATGGTCTGTCCTGGTGATACTGAGCTGACCTGAACTGAGAGGCGGTATAGATCAGGGTGGCAGGCATTGCACGAAGACAAATCAGCAAAACATGAAAGGGGTGCATTTTCTGCTTGGAGTGTGTTACTGACTAAGCCAGGCTGGTATGTCATCCTGCAGTTAGTGCAGTACTGGCAGGTTAGTTTGATCCCTTCTGGTCTGCTCCCAGATCTATGGAATTCTGCCCCACGTCCAAAACTGGTTGAGACTAGAACCAAACAACTTTGCAATTAGGCTGTGAGAAAATCCTTGGTGTCACATCCTCTATACCATCTTCCTCTTCCACTGCCCCAGGGGTAAGGAAGCACTTGTCTGGCACCCCCACCATGGGCTCAACCATAGAGCCTCTGATGGTTAAGGCATCCATCAAGATGCCTGTCAGGGTGTGTGGGGGCTGCGTCATGGTACTGGGTTTGATTCCCGGCTCTGGCTCCTGGGTCCTGCCTTCTGCTACTGCAGGCCCTGGAAGGAAGCAGGTGATGGCTCAAGTGGTTGGGTTCCTGCCACCCATGGGGGAGACCTGGATTGCATTCCCGGGTCCAGGCGTTGGCCTAGGCCTCCATCCCTGGCCGTTGTGGGCATTCGAAATATAAGCCAGTGGATGGGAACTCTGCCTGCTCCTCTGTTTCTCTGTGCCTCTCAAATAAACATGTAATAAATAATAAACAAAGCAGTCCCTGCCGATCGAGATAGGAGGGCAGTGAACAGGAAGGGTGAGAATGAGACATACTCCTGCTTTCTTTCCCAGGCCTCTCAACCGCACCTCACCCTCACGCTCACCCTTGCCCCTAACCAACCCCTCCACCCCCACTTCTGGAAAAACCCTACCCATGTTAGAAAGACCAACCTCAGCCCCAAGCCACCTCCTCAGGGAAGCCCTCCCCAAATGCCCCACCCTGTGCCATCTCTGGATTCTAGCACTTTTGAATGCACTGGTGTGCTATTTGCCATTGTTTTGCATGGGAATTACCGTGTTAGCCTAGCTAGAATGAGCAGCTTGGGCAAGAGTGAGCCATCAGAACTTCCCAGTCCAAATCCCAGGCAAACACAGCTTACGTCCTGCAGCACACGGCTCTCTTGTCAGTACGATGCATTTCATTTCCCCAGCCATGGAATTATTGGAAAGAGTAAAAGGGCACATGTACATAAAGGACTTGGAATAAAGGCAGCCATGTCTGAACAGTTGGAAAACACTGTCATCTATTGGCGTTATTGTTATTTGAGGATAAAGATGAGACCATTTGCTTCGATTCAACATTTTCCCATTTATTGCCCCTCATCACACCCATGGCATGATGGGTGGATCAAAATAAAAATAATATAAAATGAAAGTATTACATGAGCTTGAGATAGGGCTCCATGTGCACCCCACTACCCTCACTCCATAGGGGCTGAGAATGGTGACCGCAGCCTGCTTGGCAGGGTATCTTGGGAAATGGCTCTTGAGCCAAAACACTGAGGGGCCTAGGGATCATGTGTTCCGTGACCTTGCTGGGCCTTCCTGGGCCTCGCACTCCATAAATCTGCATTTGATGAGGATGGGCCACGACTGGAGATGCTCCCTGGTGGGGCGGTGCCAAGAGCCCTGCCCGAGAGGCTCTGTCAACGCCTGTGATGAAGTCATCGGAGGGGTGGAGGACAGCTGCATCTGTCTTGGTAAACAGATGAACTCAGTCCACACCCTCATCAGCCATGGCACAGAAGAGGAGCGGCCCGGGAGGCCACCAAGCTCTGGGGCCAGCACAGGAGGCTGCAGGAAGGAGCCAGCTCCCTGCCCCCACCCCTTCCTGTCTCTCCCTGGGGAAAGACCAAAGTCAGAGAGGAGCAGTGGCTTGTCTGGAGACGCGTGTGCAGAGTGCGGCAGCTCCCACACGTAGGAGGGGGTCTCCCGTGGAATCACCTTTGTGGAGGGGATGAAGTCTGGAAGAAAAGTTGTCATGTACTACAAACTCACTATGGGGCTGTGGGAGAGACCCCAGGTCGAGGGGAGTACCCACAGGCCTGGTGTCCAGTCTCCTGCCTCTCTGTTAAGAGCAATTGGTCCATGATGGCAGGGGATATGTGGAATGCAAAGAGTGTTAGATTTGAACAGACCAACTTGTGCTGTGACTGAGGCAACTGGCTCATTCTGAGAGGTTTTTTTTTTTTTTTTTCTGTTTGGTGGGTGTATTCTTTTAAAACAGAATCTCTAAATTTCTAATTGGAACAAAAAGAAATGTTTGTTGATTGACTACTGACTGCTTGAGACTATTCTGAATGCCCCTACACAGCGCATGAGCTCTTACATTCAGGCCAATTCTGTGACTCCCAAGGTTGGCCTGTGGGGGGAAGATGCCAAGGGCAGGAGAATCAGTGCTATTGCCAGACAGAAGATTGGCAGAAAGGATGGGGTCTTTTTGAAAAACTGAGGCCTGGCCGGCGCCATGGCTCAACAGGCTAATCCTCCGCCTTGCGGCGCCGGCACACCGGGTTCTAGTCCCGGTCGGGGCACTGGATTCTGACCCGGTTGCCCCTCTTCCAGGCCAGCTCTCTGCTGTGGCCCCGGAGTGCAGTGGAGGATGGCCCAGGTGCTTGGGCCCTGCACCCCATGGGAGACCAGGAAAAGCACCTGGCACCTGGCTCCTGCCATCGGATGAGCGCGGTGCGCCAGCTGCAGCGCACCAGCCGCGGCGGCCATTGGAGGGTGAACCAACAGCAAAAGGAAGACCTTTCTCTCTGTCTCTCTCTCTCTCACTGTCCACTCTGCCTGTCAAAAAATAAAAAAATAAATAAATAAATAAATCAAAAAGAAAAACTGAGGCCTGGGCCCTCCTGTGAGGGGAGGCAGTGTGGCTTCCCATGTCCTGGACAAATGGTTTTCTTCATGTGTAAACCAGTGACAATCATCCATCCCTTATTGGGAGGATGACGTGAGACAACGCAGTCTGCCAAGCTCAGGGAGAATAGGGGCCTTTGTTGCTACTGCAGAGAGGACTCTTAGCACGTGTGGTGACTCTGATATTTTCAGGGTTGTCCCAGAGGAGCTGGCACTTCCCACAGATACCCTTTGAGCTATGGCTGCACCTGTAAGCCCAGAGGGTGTCAAACTGCCCATAGTCCACTCCGCTGTTAGGGTCTGTTCTGCAAATTGCTGGCTGCACCTGATCCCCACAAGGGGGCGATAGTGCAGCGCGCCATCAGCCAACGGAGAGAAGGGCAAGGTTTCCCCCCAGACTACTCTCACCCTAAGTGATTTTTCTGGTGCTGCGCCCACCAAGTCACTTTGGAAGCTCTCCATGGGGACAGAATGCCCTCCCCCTCCTCTTTTTTCACTCCTCCTCCCCCTCTTTCTTCCTCCCTTGCTATCTTGAACATTTTAATCAATGTGGCACCTCTTTGGGGTCTCCACACTGTCACTGCAATTTGTTGTGGTTCAATGCTGATATTTACTTCCCCCCTCTAGTGGGAAACAGAATTACTTCCATGATAGGAGCCGACTGGTCCGGAGAGGCTTCCAGACAAAGCACACGATGAAGAAAGGAGACAGCTGGCTGAAAAGAGAGAAGGGATTTGGGGAATTGAAATGCCTTATGATATTGGACTTCAACGTGGAAAATTCACTGCCCTGCATTGCTCAAATGCCTCTGAATTAAAGCAGGAGGGGTATCAGTTAATTTGTTAGCTCTGGGTAGGCATTCCTGGCCCACAGCTTTGCGGGACTGATTTTTATGTTTGGGACTGGCGTGACGTCCATGATGCTGGGTTGTGTCCACCCTCATCTCTTCCCTTGGAGTCTGGACTAGTCACATCAACTGCTCAGCCTGAAGCTTGTCTGCCTTTAGGGAAGATGGCATTGAGATCACTCCAGAAATGAGTGGCCTGTGGTCATTTTCACCCACGTTTGCTGGAACAGGAACTGCAGACATGGCTGTGGAGTGGCGGGGCACATCAGGAGCCGCTCAGGACTAAGAACAGAGCGCTGGGCTCCCTTCCCACCCCTCTCACTCACCTGCTGATGGTCTGAGAGCAACCCCTGCCCCTCTCACCTGCCTATTCCTCAGCAGTGAAGTGAGAGAGGAGGTTTTGACCTTTACTCTGCTGTGCCACCAGTCAGCTCCAAGCTTGGTGGTGATGATCAGATTTGCCGGAGGAGAAGATGACCCAGACAGGGCATGGAGATGTGAAAGTTTTGAACCTTGATTCTTAAAGGTAATCACATCACAATACACGAATTGCATTTTACAATTCAGCTGCACCTATTTCTTTTAAAGGTTTATTTATTTGTTTATTTGAGAGAAAGAGTTACAGAGAGAGGTAGAGACAGAGAGAGAGGTCTTCCATCTGATGGTTCACTCCCCAGATGACCGCGATGGCCGCAGCTGAGCCGATCCAAAGCCAGGAGCCAGGAGATTCTTCCGGGTCTCCCATGCAGGTGCAGGGGCCCAAGCACTTAGGCCATCTTCTATTGCTATCCCAGTCCATAGCAGAGAGCTGGATTGGAAGAGGAACAGCCGGGACTAGAACCAGCGCCCATATGGGATGCTGGCACTTCAGGCAAGAGTGTTAACCTGCTGTGCCACAGCACCGGCCCCAGCAGCACTTATTTTTAAAAACTCCACAACACCTTTCTGTGTGCACATTTTCCTGTGCAGGAGCTCCGCTGTGGCTTCCTCGAACTGTGAGGTTGCGTTAATGGACTAGGACACCTCCACCTTCCTTACCTTCTGATTCTAATTTTGTTTTAGGTCCTTAATCCGATGGAACGGTATAGACCGGGAATGTTTGGGGTCTTGCTCCTTAAACTTATTTTCTCATAACTTCTTGGGTCTCTTTGACCTCATTAGCTTCCTGCCTGCAAAAATAAAGCGTTGTTGGCTCCCATCTTCAGTCTTCTGTGCAGTTACCCAGTGCAGGTGCTCCTGTGCATTGCTTGATCTCCTTTTGCCTTCACTTTCAGCTTCACTTCCTTCTAGTTAAGAGTTTCACTTTCTAGTTGATTGAATTGAAACAATTTTGTTTTTCCTTTTTTTAAGATATTCAGGGAATTTTTTCTCTTACTTCTCCTGGTCACCTGCCTTTCCCCACCCTGGTGGTTCAGCTGTGTCCATCCTGTTTTACTGCAGTGCCTGCAAGCATTCAAATGGTTGTCTTTGTTAGCATTGCTCTTCTGTCATCTTCCCCTCTCAGGCATCACTTGCAAACAGCCCTAAAATGTGATTACGAATCACTAGCATCTCTTACTCACGGAAACTCCAGATCATTATAAGTCAAGATGTCTTGGTAAATGCCTGGATGCCAAAGCCACTTGGAACTGGCCCTTGGATTTATCAGTTTACCTAAAAGGCTGTCTAACCCTGGATATCATGTCATTAGCACTTAACTATATATCAGCAAGTATTGTAGGTACTTTCTGTAAATTCATATCATTAATTTTATAGAATACACAAAATGAACGCTGTTATTATTTTAAAAATTTGCTTTTGAGAGGCAGAGATGTAAAGAGAAAAAGAGACAATGAGAGAGACACACAGAGAAACAGAGAACTCCCATCTACCTGTTCCCCTCCCCAGTCCCCAGCCCCAGTGTCTGCAACAGCTAAGGCTGGGATAGGCTGAAGCATGGAGCAGGGAGTTCAATCCAGATCTCCCACACTGTTGAAAGAAACTCAATGACTTGAGCCCTCACCACTGCCCCCCGGAGTCTGCACGAATAGGAAGCTGGATCGGGAGCTGGAACCAAGAATCACACTCAGGTACTCTGTTGCTGGCGTCTTAACGATAGGGTAACGCCCACTTCAAGACGGCTACTTTTAATCTTCACTTGCAGATTAGAAAATAAATGATCAGAGAAGCCAAATACTTTCCCAAACTCTCACAGTGAGTAAATGTCAAGATCAGAGCCCAGAGTTCCCTGTGTGAGGCCACCATTGCTAGGCAGCCTTGTCTGTCAGCTGAGGGAGGGTGCTAGATGAGGGCAGCCCTGTGACTCCTCCCGGGTCACCTGTAGGAGGTGCAATTTGTGTATGAACCACTGGGGGTTTCCTTCAGCAGCCACACCTGGGGCAGAGTCCTCAGTCAGAAACACTGGTTTCAGGTGGGAAATGAGCGGTGCATCAGGCACCTCCTACTAGCATGTGTGCACCCCCTTTTTAGCTTCCTTACTTTCTGCTTTATCTTCTTTTTATTTTATTTTATTTATTTATTTGACAAGTAGAGTTACAGACAGTGAGAGAGACCAAGAGAAAGGTCTTCCTTCCGTTGGTTCACTCCCCAAATGGCCGCATTGGCTGGAGCTTCACTGATCCGAAGCCAGGAGCCAGGTGCTTCTTCCTGGTCTCCCATGCAGGTGCAGGGGCCAAGCACTTGGGCTGTCTTATACTGCTTTCCCAAGCCATAGCAGAGAGCTGGACTGGAAGAGGAGCAGCCAGGACTAGAACCAGCACCTATATGGGATGCCAGTGCTGCAGGCGGAGGATTAATCTAGTTCACCATAGCGCCGGCCCCTGCTTTATCTTCTTAATTGGAGAAGGCTGAGAAGACAAGGGAGCTCTGGGACTCTATTTTAGGGGCTTCCCTCCCCAGGGAAGAGGTTCCTCCCGCTCTGGTCTCTGAAGTTGGCACTCCCAACAGTGTTCTCTTAGCACAGGAACTTTGTCGGGACTAAGTCCAGCCAGAGTGGAGAAGTGCGTGGGAGGAACCGGGTGATTCCAGACCCTGCTGGGCATTAGCTCTACATAGACAGAATCGAGGTCCGAACAGAGCCCCCTCAGTTGCAGCCAGGAATTAGGCCACTCTGGAGCCTTCAGAGCTGTCCAGGACTGGACTTTGCCCCGAGGGGCAAATAAATGAAGAATTCCAAAGGCAGGTTCCTGTTTTCAGGTTTATCCAGTCTGATTCTTTTCTCTCCCCACAAAAGGATGGGGTCTTATACAGACAAGGAGGGATTATTGTGGATTTTGCAAGCCACTCAGTGGTCAGCTGTGCTTAAAGAATCTACTCTGAGACTTTGTAGGTGATGACCAATCTCACCCTTTAAGGATTTGTCTTGGGAATCAACATCAAATACACAAGAATGAAACAGAGGAACATTAAAATGCCGTTTTTTTATTACAGATGAACCTAATCCAAATAAGTACTGAGATACAGAGCCTCCACTGGGCCTCCCATGACCCCTGCTCATTCCAAGTATCTTGGGGGAATTATAATCTACAGAGTAAACAGGTTCGATATCACTGCAGGAGATCGGTTCCAAAGGAAGAGGAAAGAAGAAGTTGCTTGGTTGTTAACACACTAATTCCACCCAGGGAAGGGCCTCAGAAGGGCCTCCTGAAAGTTGGAGACACAGGCTGGGTGCTTTCCGCAGTAGGTATCTCAACATGAACACGTGAAGCAGGGAGAATGACATTTGCCCTCTGGGCTGGGGAAACTCTCCAGTTGGTCTGCCTCTGTTAGCTTGGAAGTCAGCTCTTCAAAAGACACATCACCAGAGAGCTCCAAAGGAGTTGCTACCTCCATGTTGATTAGGGGAGCAAGACACTTCCCCATTAAGACCAGGGGACAGCTTGTGCTACCTACAAAGCTGTGAGAGTCCAGACTCCTGGCCCTAAGGCTGGTCTCATAGAGGAGAGGGGGAGGTGTCCTCCAGGGGTGGTGCAAACCTCCCACCACCATCCACACGCAGAGCTCCATGTCCCACCACCTCTAGTTAAAGACATTCAAAACAGCTGAAAAAAGAAAAGCAGTAGAATTAAAAATCCTTATGATTTTTCTAGTGTTTGCACTCTGATCGCCACCAACATGATGCTACCAGCACACATGACAAATCATCAGTAAAGTCTACCGCTTCACTTCCTTCTTCATACCCTGAGGACCTGCAGTTCACCTGGATGTCAGACTCTCAGTCCTTGCTGAGTGGGGGACTTCTGGTGCAGACAAGAATCCTAACTTTCAGACGGGTTGCTAACACCAGCCCTGGAGCAGTCATGAGCGATGGGGCTGTGAATGGGGTCCAAGGCCATCAGCCTCCTCGTTGCTCCCTTGTACAAAATGGCACAGTGGTAGCATACACTCTGTGCTTTACATCCTTTCTCTAGACCTAATGCAGTGAAACATTTCATAGATTGGTGTCATACCTTGTTGCTTAGGGGATCATGGGAAGGAGAACAGCCTGTATGTGTTCAGTACAGATGCGACTCTCTTCTGGATTTTTTGGCTTGACTCTGTGGATGCAGAACCTGTGGATCCCCAGAACTGTGTCTCCCATGGGAAGGGCACACCCGACCCCACTTCCTGTTTCTGCTCCTTCTCTAACACGTTGAACTTCCGTCAAGATTTTTCAGAGTCAGAGAAAGATTACATGGGAACCACTTGCCCTTAAAGCAAGACGAGGGATCAGTAGTTCTGTGAGGAACAT
Source organism: Sylvilagus floridanus (assembly GCA_949820135.1). Lineage (NCBI taxonomy): Eukaryota > Metazoa > Chordata > Mammalia > Lagomorpha > Leporidae > Sylvilagus > Sylvilagus floridanus. The sequence continues at coordinate 31,123,073 of OX463230.1, forward strand.
TAGGGGTTATGTGGTCCAGCAGGTTTGAAAACCGAGACTCTAAGAGGGAAAAGGAATCGGCTCAGGTCCCGCTGCTAGAAGGAAGAGTCAGAGTCAGGATCCATTTCTCCTGAGTCTGAGTTGAAAGCACAATGACATCAGCTCAGAATAGTGGACAACATTTCAACCTGATTTGGAAGGAAAACAAAGCCTGAGCTACTAAATGTCCCCTTCACTGAATTATTTGGGTTATTAAAAATGATGCAGTTTTAACATTTTTGTCATAGATATTTACAGTAAAGCTAAAAAAAAATGAACCCTAGCACTGCATTTACTGAATGCGTGCTTAAATCTGACCAGCACGGCCCCCAAGCATAATGACCAGGGGAGCAAAGTCCAGCTCCAGTGTTGTGGTCTGATCCTTTCCCCATTATAACAGGATTAGGAAGTACTTAACTGGTGCTACTGCAATTGGAACCAGATTTGCTTTGTGACCACAGAGGGCCTTTTAGGAAGAGCCGAGGGACAGTGGGGTCTTATTCATCTATCATTTGTTTCCAGGGCTTTCACTTTGATGTGGGGATAACTTGGTCTGTTTGAAAGAGGGATAAGCCTTTCATCTAATCTGGGGAGAAAAGTACAGAATTTAGCAGCCTGAAGCCTTGAGTTTATTGTTCTTAGGGAAATCTATGAATTTATCATCATTTCCAGGAGGAACAAAGACAGGGCTTCATGGAACTATCACCAGCTGTTGAGTAGAGGGAAGAAAAAAAAACAGTAAAGATCCAGAGAAAGAAAAAGAAAGGGGAGAGAGAAGAGAAAGAGAAAGAGAGAGAGAGAAAGGCAAAAGGAAGGTAGAAAGAGAGAGAGAGAGAGAAAGAAATAGAGGGGACAGCATTATGGCATAGTGGATTAAGCCACCAACTGTGATGCCAGCATCCTATATGGGTGCCAGCTTGAAGCCTGGCTGCTCCACTTCTGATCCAGCTCCCTGCTAATGTGCCTGGGAAAGCAGTAGAAGATGGTCCTTGAGCTTGGGTCCCTGCCACCCACATGGGAGACCTGGATGGAATTCCAGTCTCCTGGCTTCAGTCTGACCCAGCCCTGGCCTGTGCAGGCATTTAAAGAATAAATCAGCAGATAGAAGATCTCTCTCTCTCTCTCTCTCTCTCTCTCTCTCTCTCTCTCTCTCAAATAAATAAATATTTAAAAAAGAAAGAGAGAGGAAAGAAAGAAGGAGAGAAGGAGGGAGACCGGGATGGCCTCTTGGGCAGACGTGTGGGTGACCCAGCTCCTGCTGAAGAGGAGAAGCCAGACTCCTCACTGCAGGTGAGAACCTTCCCCACCTAGGCCACAGATCCCTGAACCTTGGCAACCCGGGCAAACCATCTTGAGATTTGACAAGGTCTTAATTTAGAGTGAGGGAGGAGAGTGTGGGTTGTCAGGCAGACATCTGACTGCAGTGTGAGGAGCTCAAGTCTTGGAGGAAGGAGACACACATGCCCTCCTTCTCCATTCAGAAGCTGCATAAGTCTACCCAGAGCCGGGGGAACATGGACTTATCGCATTCTCTAAAGGATTGATGGACTCAGTGTTGGCCAAGATGATGTTTTAGTGTAAGTTAATACTGTTTCCTATAAGTGTAATTATCTAGACTTTCTAGAAGGATTATCACCAACATCCACAAAGGTGAAGGTGGAAATTAATATTAAGAATTCAATGTTAAGATCTGTTTTGGATTTCTCTTGTTAATTGATTGCACTTGTCCAGCACTTTTATGTATTCTGAAATAAGTGTTTGCTAACATGGAGATATTAAAATGTTCTACAGAAGTACATCTAATTTGTAGCAGAACCTGAATATCTCTGCTCAAATTTCATTATCCTCACAACACACTTAGTTAAAATAAAACCATTTTCCCTAGGGATTCAAGTAACTTTTGGTAGATAAGCAAGATTCTAATTTCTCTCCATATCTCTCCCAAAGATAGGCAGCCTTCCAGATACACATACTGGACACCTTCTTTGAATGCCATCCCTTTAGCTCACCTTTCCAGCCCCAAGTAGCTCACATCGCAGAGCAGACAAGAGCATCTTAATGACTTCAGGTACCAGGTAGATTTTCTAAGGTCTCCCTAGGTGTTTTTTTTAAAAGTTATATTAGATGTTATATTAGAAAAATGGCTGGCTGAAAAATAAAATTTTGGGTTTCCCATTTATTAACTCTGTGACTATGAATGAATACATCTCTCCACCAAAATTATTTTTAAACATTTATTTATTTATCTATTTATGTGTATGAGAGAGACGGGAAGGGAAGAGAGAGAACACACACTCCTATCTACTGACTCATCCCCCAAATGCCTGCCATGGCTAAGGCTAGGCCAGGCCAAAACAAAATGAGAGGAACTCAGTCCAGCTCTCTCATGTAGGTGGCAGGGACCCAACTACTTGATCCATCATATGCTGCTAAGGGTGCACCTTAGAAGGAGCAGAGCTGGGACTCAAACCTACGCTCTTCTCTCTTTATTTTTATTTTTTATTTATTTATTTATTTATTTATTTATTTATTTATTTTTTACAGGCAGAGTGGACAGTGAGAGAGAGAGACAGAGAGAAAGGTCTTCCTTTGCCATTGGTTCACCCTCCAATGGCTGCCGCAGACGGCGCACTGCGCTCATCCGATGGCAGGAGCCAGGTGCTAGGTGCTTTTTCCTGGTCTCCCATGGGGTGCAGGGCCCAAGCACCTGGGCCATCCTCCACTGCACTCCCGGGCCACAGCAGAGGGCTGGCCTGGAAGAGGGGCAACTGGGACAGAATCCGGCGCCCCGACCGGGACTAGAACCCGGTGTGCCGGCGCCGCAAGGCAGAGGATTAGCCTGTTGAGCCACGGCTCCGGCCAAACCTACACTCTTCAATTTGGGATGGGGGCATCTTAACCTCTAGGCCAAATGACCACTCATCCATAAAAATTCTTACTAAAACATTAGCAATTTTACCCAGATGTATATGATATATATATATATATATATATATATATATATACACACACTACTTATGACCAAGTAGAACTTATTCGTGAAAGCACAGAGTTTGCTTAACATGAAGATTCAATTAGCATAATGTTATATTAGCCTTTGCTTATCTTCATTTAAAGAGTCCAGGAAATTTCATCCCAAAATATGGCCCCCTGGTGACATTGTGATTTTGAATGAAAGATCTTGGTGAGCAGCAGATGTGGAAAAGGTGTAACTCTGATGCTCCTCTACCTGCTCCAGGTCAATTTATACCAAAGAATAAAACTGTGACTGGTTCTCTCTCCAAGTTTTCATTCACTAAGCCCATACTTGCAGGAAGGAATATTAAAAGCTATAACATTTGTACAGAGTTTGTTACAATAGATTGTCCATCTTCTAGGCCTATTCAGTTCCCAAAGAGAATCATGTCAACTACTGTCTGAACACTGGGCTCGTTCACTCACCTAAAATCAGCACCCCTCAAACTGTCACACTCCCCTTCTACCATCGCCTATGAGGAAGGGGACTTAAGTATCTGGACCTCCCCGGGTTATCTGGGCTGTCACACTCCTGTGATGATCCTCATTCCCAGTAATAAATGTGGGTGGGGCCGGTGCTGAGGCTTAGCAGGTAAAGCTGCCACCTGTGGTGCTGGCATTCCACATGGGCACAAGTTCGAGTCCCGGCTGCTCCACTTCTGATCCAGCTCTCTGCTATGGCCTGGGAAAGCAGTAGAAGATGGCCCAAGTGCTTGGGCCACTGCACCCACGTGGGAGACCTGGAGGAAGCTCCTGGCTCCTGGCTTTGGATTGGCACAGCTCTGGCCATTGTGGCCATTTTGGAAGTGAACCAGCAGATGAAAGACCTCTCTCTCTTTCTCTCTCTCTCTCTCTCTTTGTTTTTTCTTCTCTCTCTGTGGAACTCTGACTTTCAAATAAATAAATAAATCTTAAAAAAAATAAGAAATGTGGGTATCTTGTCTCCTGTTTTATCTATTGTCAGTCCACTCTACTGAAACTTCTTCCTTACACTCTGGATGTAGAGAAAGCATTCGGAAAATTAATATCCATTCCTAAAAATAAAATATAAACACACCTTCTGGCAATCTAGGGATAGATGGAAATTTCTGCACTCTGATAAACAGTATCTAAGAAAAACCTCTCGCTGCAGACTGCACAGTGTTTCCCTCAAAGGTAAAGGATGTTTGCTTTTACTACTGCATTTCAACATTGTACTAAAAGCCCTAGCCTGTGTGACAAGCCAAGAAAATGAAAAAAAAAAGGCATAAAAATTGGAAAGGAAACATATCAAACTCTCATAATTACATGACACATAATTATATGAGTGTATTTAGATGATTTTAAGGAATGAACAAAAAAGTTTAGAAATAATAAATAACTTCAGTAAAGATGCAAGAAACAAAGTCAATGTAAGAAACAATTATGTTTCTATACATTATCAAAAATCCAAGAAAAATCAAAATATGGTTTACAAAGCAATTAAAAAGAAAAAAAAAACTTGGGATTAAACTTAATGAGAAGTGCAGAATCTCTGCTCTGAACACTAGGAAACATTTCTGAAAGTAAGTAAAGAATGTCTTTAAAAATAGAGAGGTATGCATGTTTATAGGCTGGAAAACTCAATATTATTAAGATGACAAGTCTTAAAAGAATCCAATATTCTTAGTAAAAATCCAGAAATAGTACTTTGTAGTAATTGACAAGCATATTCTAAAATATTTTTGGAAATGCAGGGAAACCAAATTTTCAAATGCAATCTCTAAAAAGACTGAAGTTGAAGGAAATATGCTACTTGACTTCAAGGCTCATTACAAAGCTATGGTAATCCAGATAGCGTGATACTGACATAAGAACTGACAAATAGGTTCATGGAGCTCATACAGAGTATGGAAATAGACTTACACTGTGAAAGGTCCATACAAAACACATGCTATGACAAAGTTATATGTGAATAGAACTATTTGCATCAAGACAACTTCTCTTTTAATTCCATTTCCCAAGACCTCTGTGAAGACCCTTGCATACGGTTGAGAAGGCTTTTTACAAAGCCACTGAGGTAATTCAGTGAGTGGTAGAAAGTTCTTAAACAAATTGTGCTGGATTGTGCAAATTGTGCTCCATGTGGGGAAAAATGAACTGCAAACATCACTTCACACCAGGCATAGGAATTTGTTTGACATAGATCATAGAACAAAATGTAAAGTATAAACGTGGGATTCTAGAACACAGGGAAATACATTTATGACTATATGTAGGCCAAGGTTTCTCAGCTAGGACACCAAAAATGCTAACTATAAAGACAAAAGAGGGGGTCAGTTTTTCCCATCAGAGTGCAGTTTCGAGCCCTGGCTGCTCTGCTTCCAATCCAGCTTCCTGCTAATGCCTCTGGGAAGGCAGCAGAAGATGGGGCAAGTGTTTGAGCCCCTGCACCCATCTGGGAGACCTGAATGGAGTCCCTGGCTGTTAAAGCCATTTAGGAATTGAATCAACAGATGAAAAAATCTTTCTTCCCCTGCCCCCTCCCCCATGCTGTCTTTCTGTTGCTTTACCTTTCTTCTTCTTCTTTTTAAAGATTTATTTATTTGTTTGAAAGACAGATTTACAGAGGCAGAGACAGAGAGAGAGAGAGAGAGAGCGAGAGAGCTCTTCCATCCACTGGTTCACTCCCCAAATGGCCTAAACGGCCACAGCTGCACTGATCTGAAGCCAAGAGCCAGGAGCTTCTTCCAGGTTTCCCATGTGGGTGCAAAGGCCCAAGGACTTGGGCCATCTTCCACTGCTATCTCAGTCATAGCAGAGAGCTGGATCAGAAGTAGAACAGCTGGGACTCTAACTGGCACCCATTTGGGATGCTGGCACTACAGGCAGCGGCTTTACCCATTACACCATAGTGCCCACCCCTGCTTTGCCTTTCAAATAACTGAATGCATGAATGAACAAATAAATAAAACACATCTTTAAAGGAGAAAAAAATGATAAATTGAACTTCTTAGAATTAAACATTTTTCTCATCAGAAAATACCATAAAGAAAGTTGAAAAGCAAGTTACAGACTTGGAAAAAATATCTTCAAAACATTTATCTGCCGAATAACTTTTTAAAAGAGATTTACTTATTTATTTAAAAGGCAGAATGACAGGGGGTGGGGAGAGACAGAAAGAGAGAGAGTTTTTCCATCTGCTGGTCCACCCCCAGAATGGTTGCAAGGCTGAGACTGGGCCAGGCTGAAGCCGGGAACCAGGAACTCCATTCCGTCTCCCACATGGATTGGCAGAAGCCCAAGTACGTGGGTCATCTTCTGTTGCTTTCCCAGGTGCATTAACAGGGAGCTGGATTGGAAGTGAAGCAGTTGGGACTCCAACTGGCACTTGGATGTAGGATGCCGGCATCACATTCCACGGCTTAATCCGCTGTGCCACAACACCAGAATATGACAAATAATTTTCATACAGAAGCCATTGGAAGTCCTACAAATCAATAAGAAAGTCAGACCACTTGAATTCTTTTGAAATACATTGGCAATCTACTTACAAAAGTATATGAAAGGCCGGCGCCATGGTTCAATAGGCTAATCCTCCACCTGCGGTGCCAGCACACTGGGTTCTAGTCCTGGTCGGGGCGCTGGATTCTGTCCTGGTTGCCCCTCTTCCAGTCCAGCTCTCTGCTGTGGCCCGGAAGTGCAGTGGAGGATGGCCCAAGTGCTTGGGCCTTGCACCGCATGGGAGACCAGGAGAAGCACCTGGCTCCTGGCTTCAGATCAGCACGGTGCACCGGCCACAGCACGCCAGCCGCAGCAGCCATTGGAGGGTGAACCAACGGTAAAGGAAGACCTCTCTCTCTCTCTCTCTCACTGTCCACTCAGCCTGTCGAAAAAAAAAGTATATGAAAAACCAGGAAGCACCTAAAAGAGTGCTCGACCGACATCCAAAGTATTCAGGAAGATTCAAGTAAACCCGCAGTGAGTTCCCATTTCACACACACTGGAATGCTTACATTGAAGACTGGCAATACCAAGTGTTGGCAAGGATGTACAAGAACTGGAGATCACAGTAGGCTTGGAAAACGGACTCTTTGAAACTGCTTGGTAAACACTTCTGAAATGAACCCTGTGTCTTCCCCATAGCCCTGTAAGTTCAAGTGCTTGGTATTCACCCAAGAGAAATGAACATCTAAGTACAAAACACCTTGCATGTCTGTTGCAGACTGAACAAGGGTAGCCCCAGACTGTAAGTAATCTGGATACCCATCAGCAAGAACAGACACACAAATGAGGAGGCATCATGCAGTGGAAGAAAGGAACCAACTACTGATGCACACAGCCATATGAGTGAATCTGGAAGATGTGGTCAGGGAAAGAATCCAGAGGCAAAGGGTGTAATCTGTATGATTACGTTTATCTGAAGCTCAAGAATAGGTGTTAGAGGTCAAATTGTGTCCTCCATCGCCTCCAAAAATTCCTATGTTGGTGTCTCGATCCCATAATTACCCAGTGAGTATATTTGGAGGTAGGGCCTCTAAGGAGAAGACTCAGTTAAAATGAGGCCATTAGAGTGGGTCTTAAACCAATACAGCTGATGTCATTGAGAGAAGTCGAGGTTAGGAGGTAGACATATGGGGGGTAGGGCATAGGGAGTAGATGGCCACCCACAAGTCAAGGAGAGAGATTGTCCTCACAAGAAACCATCCCTGAGAATACTTTGATCCTGGACTTGTGACCTCCAGAGCTGTGAGCACACACATTTTTATGTTATGCATTCTGCGTCATTTTGTTAGGGCGGCCTCACACAGTGGGCAAACTGATAAATGACAATATAAAATTGAAGGGTGATTTCCTTGGGTGGGGGAAGGTGTTTAATTTAAAGGAGATATCAGGAAACTTTCTGGAGTGGTGAAAACATTCTGCGTCTTGGTTAGGTGGGTGGTTATTTGCATGCATAATAGTCTAAACTTAGTCATTTCACTGTAATTGCTAGTATAGACACAATCTATTGTTTGTGAGTTGTATGTGAGATTACTTGGGCATCTCTTGAACTAAGCAGGAGGATGCCAATGGCACAGATCTGCTGCCATGTAGTGAGATGACACCGACAGAAGCGCAGGTGCAGTGCCAAGCATGCAGGAGACTCTCAGCCTGCCTTTAGTCTGAACCTGCCTTCATAGTCTGCTCTCTGGCTCCTTTCAATTATTTGCTTTCTGGAATTTCAGTTAAACACATCAATGAGACAAGCCAGGCTCCTTTGTTCTTTTTTCTGTGAACCCTGATGTTTACTGGAGGCCTCTTTGTCCTTTGTCACGCTTCCAGGAATAATCCCCAGGTGCAGAAGTGCCAGCAGCCTGCCCATTCTGACTTGCCCTTCACCTGGTGAGAGGCACTAATCGAACCCTGGGGAGGGGAAGAATTTCACTCGTGTTCCCAATGGCCATCCACCCCTTTCCAGCTCCAACGTCACTCTGGAAACCGCCCCCCTTCCCCCCCCGCCAACATGGCTTCTTTCCAGGCATTGGGGAGGTGGCTGCTGGCCTTGTCTACATCAGCTTTTCTCCTGGTAGCAAGGCTTTCTCCCCTGCCACTGTGTTTGTTCGGGTTTTGCTTTCCCCACTGGGTATGAAGGGAAGAGCTGATGACTGGAAGCCAATTCCTAGGGTAGGAGCCTTTGTCCTCTGACTCCAATCATTCAGCTTTTGCCCTAAGATTCTAAGAAAAATAATGTTAATATCATTAGCTTTAACTTTTCATTGCAAACAAAAGCAGAGCACACAGAACTGTCTGAATTTATCAGCAGAAAGAGCACCTAGGAATCCAAAGCCTTGTCCACGTATGTCTCCTCTTCACCCAGGCCATTCTCAAGTCATTGGAGAAATCAGTGATGAACTTATAAGAGAACAGGTAAGGAATTGGTGCGAGGATGGCCAGAGGTATAGCATAAAGCACCGTGTGGAAATCTCCATGCTGGCGCAGGTGGTGTCACACAGGCATGTCGTAATCCACCCACCCCGGCCAACCTTCAGTGGCTTCCTGCTTGCCACCATGAGAGAGCACAATGACCCAGATTTCCTAGTGCTCCAGACTCTTGCCTCCTCTGCCTATCCAGTCTTTCTTCCTCTTTTACCCAGCATCTACCCATTCTACTCTCGCCAGGTTTGTTTCTTCACTGCCCCTAAATGAGCTACACCTGTAGAAGGCCTGTGAGTGATGGTTGATGATACTCACAGAGACAGAAGTGCCTGGAGATGAATCAGGCTCTAAGTAACTGCCACTGGGGAATGTGGAAGCAGAGAAGTGCTCTTGATGGTCCCTGGAGGGGATGAGAACTTCAGACACTTCCAGGTTGGGTAGACACACAAAAACCTTATGAGTTTTTTGAGTTTGTGAAGAAATTTGGTGAGATACCATCTCCTTATACAAACCGAGATCCTCCATGCACATAGAATTAACAAAGCCATGGTGGCCTGGCTTCAGAAAGGATGTGGGATTTCCAAAGCAAATTGAATGATGGAAAAGAGATGGGGGGCGGGGGAGAAAGCTTATGTGTGATTTTCTATGGAGGTTGCTTATGAGTGAGTGTGGGAAAGTCATCTATTGGGAAAATAAATACTCTCTCTCAGCTCATTTTGGTCAGAAGCCTAACAGAGCACCAGGTTTTGGTCTGTGCTGATCTACTGCAGCCTGAAAAGAGAGCCAAAGAGGCCAAAAGGAAACAACTAGAATTTTTTTTTTCTTGAGTAAGGGAGGCCAAAGGGTGAATCAGCAAAGCCTTCAATCCCAGGAAAGGCCACTTTACAGACTGGAGTGACCAGCTGTCCCCCAACAGCCATGCCTATGATTCATGGAAATTCATGACTCATTTTAGAAGGCTCTTCTGCATGATTGACTTCATGCCCACTTACTTATTATTCACTTAGCTCCATAATAGGGTTTGAGGAAGCAGCATTTGAATCTCTAAGCAGCATTAAGCGGTGGTTCCTCCACCAAATCGTTGACCATGGATTTGACAATAGCAGATATGTCTATTCATTCATTATATGTATAAAATATACAAACAGATGACTTAAAAACTAAAGTGATTATTCCTAAATCACCTAGCCAAGTGGTTTTATTTTTTTTTTCCAGAAGAAAGTCCAGTAACATGGAGATTCTTTGGTATCTCTAAACTCCCAAGAGATTCCTGAATTTCCTGAATTGGTATGTGTATGAACTTTTGTGTGTATCTGAAAGTCTATTAAATAATTTATACCAGTACATCTGCACTGAGTGTTAAAATAGTCAAATGCTCCCCATGCTGATTAATAAATAGACTCTGTTTCAAATCTTCCCAATGCCCTACAACTGCAGCAGTGCCAGGTCCATTCTAGACTTTTGATATTTTGGAAACTCACTCTTGCATGTATGTGTATGTGCACATATGCACTTTCTGGAAAGAGGCTGTATACAGGCTTTCAAGGGTCTTTGAACCCAAAATAGATTAAGAACCAAGGTGCCAGGCCAGAGCTATAATTTCCCTAAGACATTTGGCCCTAATCCCCATGCCTTGTAGTGGCCAAAGTTATCTGGATTTGCATGTAGAGTACCTTGTCAAAATTTTCAGCATGGGTTGGGCAAGCCAAAATGTTTGTTAATGCAAGTCGCTTGTTCTTATGATCTTCTCCCACTGGGACTGATGGGGCAGTATAAGGAGTCCCAGAATATTAATAAACACTTGATAAAATTTTCCTAGCAATCACTTCTCAGCTTTTTGGCTAAGATCAAGTGTAAAATTTTCCTACCACACATCTATTCACAACATTGTGTGTCTGGATGAATGGGAAATGGACATGGTAGAATAACTGATGTTTTGCATCCAAAGCCTGTCTCTGTTATTGAGTGACGTAAGGACAGGCAAGGCCAAGGCAATTAAGAAATAAACGTATTCAGTGCAATTAAAGGTTAAGTTGGATCTAAGATGACATCTGGATTGAATTCCTAATTTATAGATAAGAAGACAGAGTCTCAAATATGTAGTGAAATGCCAGGTCACTTACTCAACATGTAAGTGACAGTATTGAGCCTCAAGTCTGGGTCTTTGCCTATTAATTTAGGACATTAGAGGGACTTAGAGGTTATCTTGTCCAATTCTCTCTTCCTTCAGATAACAAGTTTTATTTACCAAGGTGACTATATAGCATATTGGTTAAAATAACCAACATAAGATCCCAGATGATTTTTTCTCATTCTCTGATGTTTGTTCTATCCTCATGGGATCTTTTCCTGCTTCGGTTGTGTAACAGGGTAAAGATAGGTGGATTGTGGCAGCCAAAGACAAGGAAGTCAAAGGAATGGAAGTCAACCTGTTCCCTTCCTTAGTTTCACATTTGCCCAAGGTAGGACCTATTTGATTCCTGGTTCAAACATTAAGTCTTAGAAGAATGCCTGATTGTCCCTGAATCTGACTATTCTTCACAATACTATGAAAATATTTCCTTACCTCTGAAGCTTGTCATAGATATCACATATAATTCTTTTTTAATTTAAAAAAAAATCTTATTTAAGGCTCACAAATTTCATGTGTTTGATATATACAGATTCAGGAACATAGGGATGCTTCTCACCCTACCCTCCCTCCCACATATATTCCCACACTTATTCCTCTATCCTCTTCTATACCCACTCTTAATTTTTACAAAGATCTATTTTCAGCTTATTTTATATTCATAATATTAATTCCACACTAAGAGATCGACATGTAGTACAAAGAAAAAAAGCACTGTTCCTCAACAGTTGAGACAAGGGCTGTAAATAGCCATTGAATCTCAAAATGTTAATTTCTCTTCTATATATTACCCTTTAGGTACTCCATTAGTTACCATAGATCAGAGAAAACACATGGTATTTGTCTATTTGGGACTGGCTTATTTCACTAAGTATAATGGTTTCCAATTGCACCTTTTCACTAATTTTATATTTTATTTGCTTTTGTTTTTCTGGGAGCTTGAGATGCATTGCAAGCTCACTCATTTGGTGCCTTCCAATTTCCTGATGTAGGCACCAATTGCTATAGACGTCCCTCTTAACACTGCTTTTGCTGTATCCTGTAAGTTTTGTAATGTTGTATTGTCTTCATTCATTTTCAGAAATCTTGTGTTTCCCTTTTGATTTCTTTTATCATTTTGATTTCTTTTTTCATTCAGGAGCATGTTGATCAATCTCTGTGTGTTTGTGTATGTTTTAGAGATTTTTGAGTTGTTAATTTCTAGCTTCATTCCATTATAGTCAGAAAAGATACATGGTGTTAGTTTGATTTTTTTTGGATTTGCTGCTATTTGCTTTGTGGCCTATGGTCTATCCTAGAGAAAGCTGCATGCACTGATGAAAAGAATGCATATCCTGTAACTGTGGGATGAAATGTTTTGTAGATATCAGTTTCATCCATTTAGTCCATAGTGTTGATTAGTTCTGTTGTTTACTTGTTGATTTTAGTTATTCTGTCCATTGATTAAAGTGGGGTGTTGAAGTCCCCATTACTATTGTATTCTATGTCTCCCTTTAGATTCATTAACATTTATTTTAAATAGCAGGCACCCTGGCACTGGGTGCATAAACTTTACTACAGACACATCTTTTTGTTGAATTGATACCTTAATCATTACATAAAGCCCTTCTTTGTCTCTTTTGACAGTTTTTGTGTTAAAGTCTTTTTTATCTGATATTAGGATGGTTATACCTGTTCTTTTTTGCTTTCCATTAGCATGGAATATCTTTTTCCATCCTTTCACTTTCAGTTTGCATGTATCTTTGTTCATGAGGTGTGTTTCTAGTAGGCAGCAAATAGATGTGTCTTGTATTTTAATCCATTCAGTCAACCTATATCTTTTAATTGGATAATTTATGCCATTTACATTCAAGTTTACTATTGATAAATAACAACTTGGCTCTGACATTTTTCTGTAAATATTCCTATTGTTTGCTTTGGATTTATTTTGTCCTTGTTCTAGGAGCCTTCTGCCTTTATGTTCTTTCATAATGATGAGTATCTATGTTTCTGTGTGTAGCACGTCCTTAAGCAGCTTTTGTAAGGCTGTGTGAGTGAAGACAAATTCTTTCAATTTTTATTTGTTATGAAAGACCTTTACTTCACCTTGATTCATAAATGAGGCTTTGCTGGGTATAGTATTCTTGTTTGGCTGTTTTTTCTCTTAAGGCTGTACTATGTCTCTCCATTCTCTATTAGACTGTAGAGTTTTGGCTAAGATCAAGTGTAGTATCTGATGAAAAGTCAGCTGTGTGTCTAATTGGTGATACTCTGAAAGTGATAGCATTTCTGTTGTGCACATTTTATGATTTTTTCTTTACGTTTTACTGTGTCATGGTGAAGATCTTTTATGGTAATGTCTATTAGGAGTTCTATGTGCCTTGCTTACTCAGACATCTCCTTCTTTCTTCAAATAAGGGAAGCTTTCTGTAATTATTTCACTGAATAGGCCTACTAATCCGTTCTCTCTTTCCATACCTTCAGAAACTTCTAAGACCCATACATTGGGTCATTTGATATTATCCTATATGTCTGCAATACTGATTTCCAATTTTTCTTGTTGTTTGTTTGACTGAAAAATTTTCAAAGATTTGTCTTCTAGCTTGGATATTCTTTCTCCTGCCCCATCAAGTCTGTTAAGGCTTTCCACTGTATTTTTTTAAAAGACTTTTTACAATTTTTTTGAAAGAGTTACACAGAAGGAGAGGCAGAGAAAGGGAGGGAGGGAGAGAGAGAGAGAGAGAGAGAGGTCTTCCATTCACGGGTTCACTCTTCAATTGGCTGCAACAGCCAGAGCTGTGCCAATCCAAAGCCAAGAGCCTCTTCTGGGTCTCTCACACAAGTGTAGGGGCCCAAAGACTTGGGCCATCTTCTACCGCTTTCTCAGACCATAGTGGAGAGCTGGATTGGAAGTGGAGCATTCAGGACTCACACCAGTGCCCATATGGGGTCTGCTGGCACTGCAAATGGCAGCTTTACCCACCACACCACAGTGCCAGCCCCTCCACTGTATTTTTATTTGACATATTGAATTCTTCATTTTTAGTATTTCATCTTCATTATTCTTTTTTTTTTTTTTGACAGGCAGAGTGGACAGTGAGAGAGAGAGACAGAGAGAAAGGTCTTCCTTTGCCGTTGGTTCACCCTCCAATGGCCGCCGCGGTCGGCGCGCTGCGGCCGGCGCACCACGCTCGTCCGATGGCAGGAGCCAGGAGCCAGGTGCTTTTCCTGGTCTCCCCATGGGGTGCAGGGCCCAAGCACCTGGGCCATCCTCCACTGCACTCCTGGGCCACAGCAGAGGGCTGGCCTGGAAGAGAGGCAACCGGGACAGAATCCGGTGCCCCGACCAGGACTAGAACCCGGTGTGCCGGTGCCGCAAGGCGGAGGATTAGCCTGTTGAGCCACGGCACCGGCCATCTTCATTATTCTTTAAAAATCTCAATTTCATGGAAAAATTTTTCATTCATGTCATGTATAGATTTCTTTAATTTGTGAATTTGCTTCTCATTGCTTCTGAGTAATCCTATGATTAATCTTTTGAATTATATTTCAGGCAAAATTTCATCAATTTCTTAATCTTCACTTTCCCATATTGAAGTGTGTGTTGTGTTCCTTTGGAGATTTCATGGTGTCTTCTTTATTATTGTTTCTTGAATTTTTGCATTTATTTTTAAGCATTGTGGAGATACTTGTTGTTTTTTTCCCCTGATGGCTTTTATTTTTGAACTTTCCCTCTGTGGCTTGGTGGAGAGTCTGCTCTTTCAGTGAATACCTAGACGTGTGTGCTGGGTGTGGTCCGGGGGCTCTGGTCCATGCTCCAGTGTGGGGTGAGTATCCAGCATGACACCAAGTTGGGCATGGTAGATCTCCTCTTGCTAACAGAAAGGATGGTATGATTACCTCTGTTGGCATAATCACATCCTCATCTCCTATCTTCCAAGGTGCTCAATGCCAAGATGTTATCACACCGTGGGCGCAATACTACTGTATGAACCATACAAAGGATCTGTGCAGTCCTCAGTGTAAGCGCAGACCCACAGAAATGAACCACCCCTGGAAACAAGGAACCACACACATTGATTGCCCAGAGTCCTAGCTACACCCTGTGCCCTCTGTGCAATCGTGGAATTCCTAAAGTCTCAGCACATAGGGCTTCCACACTCATGGGGTACAGAGGATCCATTCTACCCCACTAGCCTGTGTCATCCATGGAGAGACTGAGATGTTCCTAGAGCCAGCTGCCTGTATGTGCTCTAAGTGGAGCTTGTGATATGTTGAGAGGATAGGGGTACCTCCCAGTCCTATGTGGGTGCCCAGCCCCCTGTCAATCCTCCCAGCCTGACTCAAAGTCAGTGGGGAACATGGATTTTTCCCTCTGGTAAAGTCCCTGAATTACATAGGTGCATAAAAGCTCTCAGTCACAGCCTCTACTTATTTCACAATCACACCTTCTCCCCATTGAGCCTCTGCAGGGCCAGCTTGGTGGCTTAGTGGGTAAAGCCACTGCCTGCAGTGCTAGCATCTCATGTGGGTGCTGGTTCTAGTCCCCACTGTTCTTCTTATGATCCAGCTCTCTACTATGGCCTGGGGAAGCAGTAGAAGATGGTCCAAGTCCTTGGGCCCCTGCACCATGTTGGAGACCTGGAAGGAGCTCCTGGCTCCTGGCTTTGGCTTGGCACAGCTCCAGCCATTGCAGCCATCCGGGGAGTGAACCAGTGGATGGAAGACCTCTCTCTCTCTTTCTCTCTCTCTCTCTCTCTCTGCCTCTGTAACTCCGCCTTTCAAATAAATAAATAAATCTTTTAAAAAAATAAAGCCTCTGCAGTTGGTATTGATGTTGGAATGGCTCCTTCACTCCACTCATTGCCTGCCCGTTGCTGGGTGCGTGTTCCTGAGCTGCTGCAGCTGCTGTCAAGATGGCGTCTTGTCCCCCTCCAGAGTCTGGGTGCACACAAAAGGTAGTGCTGCTGTGATTTGAGTCCAAAATGGAGCCTGCCCTCTCTCGCCTCTCTCAGTCAGTTGCCTGGTGCTGCTGTTAGGGTGGATGGGGAGAGAGAAATATGTCCCCCTTTTCTGTCTGTGTCAGTGGACTTCCTGTCCCACTCAGGGCTCCAGCCCAGACTCAAGACAGTGTAGCCTGCTAGGCTCTCTCTCCAGCTCTGTCACTAGTGGCACAGGCCTCTGTGGCCTGATCTCCCCTTGCTCTCGAGAGCTGGCACTTTCCCTGGCTTTCAGTGGCTGGGGTCGTGTGCTGCACCTCTGCACCTTCCGCACAGATCCAGGGTATCCCTCTTCTTTCTGCACAGTCTCCACGGAAGTTTCCTCTCCAATCTCCCCGAGAACACATGCAGTCTTTTTGTTGTTGTTGTTGTTGTTGTTACTATTTTCTTCTAGCCTAGAGCAGTAGACCCTGTCACTATTCTGCCTTCTTGGAATAAGTCTAAATCTAATTCTTTGTCAAACATTTGCATCTTGCCTGGTGTATCCCACAGGCTCAGTCAGTCAGTTCCCCTGGACTTTGCAAATTCTTTTACCTTTTTCACTTACCAAAGGATTGTCCACTTCCTCAGAAAGTTGAAGCTGGGGAGTCTGCTTTCGTAGGGACTCTTCTAGAAAATTCTGATTGCCTGTCAAGAATTCAGTTAATGTCTGTAAGAACATGCTCGTGGTGGTTAAACTTCCTAGAATAAGACATTAGGAAAAGAAGTATTTTGAAATGACTTCTTCAACTCTAAAAACAAAAATGAAAACATTCTTTCCTTTGACTTTTCAGTTCTATGAGTTTATCCTAAGTAAATAATAAGAGATGCTATGCATGTTTATATTACACTGCTGTTTATGAAAGAAAAATGAAACTATCTAGCAACTGGGTGGGACACAATCTCACAACAGATTTTAAAAATTAATTATGGTAATCCATATATGGTTATGCTATTCAACCTCTTAAGGCTGAATTATAGAATAACATTTATAGTTGAGTTGCAAAGTTTACCAAAACGTTAGCCATAAAACAGCATGAATTGTATGATACTATGTTGTGAGTACATAAGAGATTTTCACAATATATACTGTCCTCAAACTTTTTGAAATACTCTCATATTTATATCCATTCATCCCTTCCAAAGGTTCATGAAAAGTGCATATTATGAAAAAAAATGTGCAAGGATTTCACAATTTTTTTTGCACTGAAATAAATTAATCTCTCATAAGATCCCTTTCTCCATGAACTTGCTGAAGTGTCTTTGTATGTATATATTCACAGAACAAAGTCACAAAGGATTCAAGACACACTATTAATAGTTCACTAGATTTCATAAATATATTTTGGTAAAATTTTTTTTGAAATCTATGCAGATGCGCTGGCATCTCATTTGGGCGCCGGTTCTAGTCCCGGATGCTCCTCTTCCAGTCTAGCTCTCTGCTATGGCCTGGGAAAGCAGTGGAGGATGGCCCAAGTCCTTGGGCTCCTGCACCCGCGTGGGAGGCCCAGAGGAAGCTCCTGGCTCCTGGCTTCAGATCGGTACAGCTCCAGCCATTGCAGCCATCTGGGGAGTGAACCATCAGACAGAAGACCTCTCTCTCTGCCTCTCTCCTCTCTCTGTGTAACTCTACTTTCAAACAAATAACTAAATCTTTAAAAAAAAGAAAAAGAAACAGTGAGCTTTCTTGGAGTATTGGCTTGTATTTCTTGTATTCTGTGTGCTTTAACGTGGTGGAGGTGCAGGCGGGGCTGTGTGTCAGCCACATCATGCCATCTCCCTCCTTGTGTGCAGGAAATGGTATTTCCAAGCTTCCTTGGACATGCATTGCCATGAGAACAGTTGTGGAAAATGGAATATAAGAAGAATGATGGACTTATGGGTCTAGCTTTAAAAAATCCTGAGAAATCCTTCTTTCTCTCTCCTCTCCCTCTGCTGCTGACCAGTCAAAATGGGCTGACCCTGAATCTTGAAGTCGCTGCCTTGGGGAGTTACCAAAGAGAGCCCTCTGCTTAGACTAATCTGTCTTCAGCCTTGTGTGAGTGAGAAATAAGGTACATGTTCCAGGAGCCAGTGTTCATTAGCATAATGCATAGTCTTCACATTTTCTACAGTAAATGTACAGTACAAGGGAAATTAGAAAAGCAAATTATTTAAGAAGATAAACTGCCCCTCCATCTTTTTCTGCAGGGCACCCACTACTTTAAGGCATTCTGGGAGATGTGCTTTGTCACACACCTGCACCCTAAGGGTCCTACCCCTCTCACGCCGTGTTCCAAGACCCAGATCCCTGCACAAACCTGCTCTTGCCTTGCATCTATGCAGTCACAGCTTACTGGAAGACTCAAGTTACTTTACCACGAACCTAGGGAGCAGAGCTGCAAAGCCACTGGCAGCTGATTCTTGGAAATCGCAGACACACACAAGTCCTGCTGCTTGGCCCGGGGCCCAGCGTGTGGTCTCGAGAAGAGGTATTTGCCATGGCTGGGTCTCACTCTGTGATTCCACTTAAGCCCCTGCCTTGCTTGATGTGAGCCTGAAAGCAGGGGCTATGGAACAACTGGGAATTTTAGGAAAAGGTGATGCCAGTGTGGCGGGTGCATGTCTGCTTGGGCTGGCCCCAGCCCTCCGCCCCCCATCTCCCCATGCTTCTCTTTCCCAGGAGGAGTTGATAGTCTTCCTGTCCTCTGGCTAAGATTTGAAATGCACACGCTGGAGTGGGTGACAAGTGTCCACTGGTATCAAGGTCTTGTTTCAGAGAAAGGGGAGAAACTCATCTGGCACTGATACTTAGCAGCCCTGGCCTGGGCACCGTGGGAATCCAACGGGAGCATAATGAATGGGGAGGGATACGAGCTCCTACTCCCCAACCTGCTGCCTCCCAGGCACCGTGCTGGGCATTTCTGTGCTTTGCTCCTCCGATGGCCCCAGGTGGCTGTAGTGATTATCCTCATTTTGCAGATGAAGAGAGCGAAGTCTAGAGGCTCAAATAACTTGTTAGGGTCAGCACCAGGTAGCGTTAAAGTGTAGCTGCGGTCTGTCATCTGACTCTTCTTTCATCCTTTGTTTTCCTTTATGAGAATGATCCAAGTGTTCAATGAAAGCCACGAATGACAATTCAATCATGAGTTCAGAGTTTCCTGAACATTCAAGTACCACTCTTTTTTTTTTTCTGTGAAAGAGTTACACAGAAAGAGGACAGGCAAAGAGAGAGATAGAGAGAGAGATAGAGATAGAGATAGAGAGAAAGAGAGAGAGAGAGAGAGAGAGGTCTTCCATTCGCTGGTTCACTCCCCAATTGGTTGCAATGGCCAGAGCCACACTGATCCGAAGCCAGGAGCCAGGAGCTTCCTCCAGGTCTCCCATGCAGGTGCAGGGTCCAAGGACCTGGGCCATCCTCCACTGCCCTCCCAGGCCATAGCAGAGAGCTGGATTGGAAGTGGAACAGCTGGGACTCAAACCAGCGCCCAGGGCGCTAACCTCCTGCGCCACAGCACTGGCCCCAAAGTACCACTCTTCTACTCGCAGCCCCACTTGCTCTGTTTTCTTTCTTTACATTGCAGAGATTTGCATGAATGCCTGCTTACTTTTTCCTTTTGTCTCAGTCATTCATTTTTTTTCCCATTTTCTTTCCCTACATTGGACTCGGATGAATTGTTACTTGGAGCCTGAGTACAAGAGTGTTGGCTGCTCCATTTATGCCTGACTTTTGAGATGAACAATTGTCACTTGAGCACTCTGGTCTGCCCACCTGGGCTTCCTGTATCTTTATTTTCTGGCCTCTAGAGTCGTAGATTAAGATATTCATGAGCCTATGCCAAAAGCCAAATCTGGCTGATTGCCTCACGCTCTCTGCCTCTGTCTCTCTCTTGCAAAACAAAACAATATGTCATGTGTGTGTGTGTGTGTGTGTGTGTGTGTGTGTGTGCATGTGCACATGCCCTTGAGTAGCAGAGAGACAGAGAAACACAGATAGAGCTTCCATCCACTGGTCCATTCTCCACATGCCTACAATGGCCAACGCCTTGAGCCAGGAACTCAATCCAAGTCCCTGTGTGGATGACAAGACCTCATATACTTGAGCAATCCATCACCTCTGCCTCTCAGGATTGGCATTAGCGGGAAGCTGGAGTTAGAACTGGACTCAGGTGCTCCAATGGGGGACACAGTACCCCAATAGGCATCTTATCTGCTGTGTCAAATGCCCACCTCTCTCTCTCCCCCCATCTCTCCCCCCCCACCTCTCTCTCTCCTCCCACCTCTCTCTCCCTCTCTTTCCTTTCTACACACAAACACACACCGTAATTGCTGGCTCCTTATACGAAGGCCTTAGTTTTCCAGGTTAAATGTGCACTTCTCGGTTCCTCCAATACCTATAACTATACCAATAGCAGCTTTTCCAGATATCGTGCTAATATTCATGACTGAGAGACTTAGAAGGTGCTGAGAGAACTTGGGAAGCTTCTGTGTGGCCTCCCAGTTGGGAGGAGGGGAAAAGGAGACCCAGCCTATGGTGCAGACGCTCCCCGATCCTCCATAGGCAGAGGGACCCACGGTTAACAGAGCAGTGAGTTCTTGGGTGAGGCCCGCTGGCACTGGGTTCGACTCTTGTGGGCCGGGGGCTCTATTTCCCTTGATCAGTACGCGTCTCAGGAGGTGAGTGGGGAAGGCATTCCTTCTGGGGCTGTCCCACATAGCAGTCCCTTTCTTGTTGGTGCAGTCACTTGGGGGTTTCCTTAGTCACCGAGAAATCGCAGCCCCTTGCGGGGTAAGCTGCCATCAGATCAGGGCCTCTTTGTATCTCTTCAGTCTTTCTTCTTGTTAGAAGTCTATTTTCTCATCAGATGCCCACCATGGAGCAGCACAGACGTGTCCAATCTTCCCCCACAGTTGCTGGTGCCCACTTTTCCAGATCCCAGAGAAGAAGGAAGCTCCCTGGCCCTTCCTGGCATCTATGACATGGCTGGGGAGGCTCTGGTAGGCTCTACCTGGATAATTTGTCTGTTCCGACTCTGGCTTGAGGGCTGATGCCACAATAAACCAGGGTTGTGACTGGCATCACGGCACAGCAGGTTAAGCTGCCACTTGTGACACTGGAATCCCATCTGAGCATCACTTAAGTCCTGGTTGCTCTGTTTCCCACCCAAACTGGTCCAAGTCCTTGGGGGTATTGCCACCCATGTGGGAGACCCAGATGGAGTTTCAGGCACTTGGCTTCAGCCTGCCCAGCCTCAGCCATTGCAGCCACTGGGGGGAGTAAACCAGCAGATGGAAGATCTCTTTTTCTCTCTGTTTTTCCCCTCCACCTGCTCAGTCTTTCTGCCTTTCAGATAAGATAAAACTAAAAAAAAAATAATCTTGGCTTGGTCATAAACGCACCCCTTTGAAAAGGCATCAGGAAGGGCAGGTCGGGGACAGGGCCGCCATGGGGTGGATTCTCACAGGCAAGAAGGAGGTGTTGGGCAAACACAGCGCGTGTGGGTGTGTCGTGTGCAGGCTACACCCAGAGTCAACGCTGTGTTTCTCAGAATATCTGTGACATGTGGGAGTGCCAGCTGAGTTACAAAACTGGGTTAAAGACCGATTATTTTTATGAACCTGCCCTTTCAGCTGCTGTAGGTCTTAATCTCGCTTTCCTTTTCTTTCCTCCTGAAGTCAAAATTCCACAGATGTTTGCGTCCAGGCTTAAATTTCATTCATTCTGCTGCATTCTCTAATGTGGCTTGGGAATTAGGCTGGCCCTCTCAGGCGCTTTTCTGTGATTTGGCAAAACCCAACAGCGAATTTCTTGCTTTTGTGTCTCTCGCCATGGGAGAATGGAAAGCAGTAGCTTCTGTCCAATAAAAGTACTTCTCATTTTTCTTTTATTCTTTAAAAAGAATGTAAAAGACTGTCAACGTGAGCCAAGAATCCGGGGATCGCTTCCCCCTGCTTCTTCTCCTGCTTCCTCTCTTTGATGTCCCCGGGCAGCTCGTCCTCCTGGGTCACGCTCAGCTCTCCCCTCTCCTGCTCCTCTTCTTCCTGGCCCCGGGGAACAGCAAGGCCTTGCAGAAGGGGCTGCTTGGGTATTTCTAACGTCGTCTGAAGGCCGTGTCAAATGATCACCTTAAAGATTAGCCTGCTGGATATTTATGGGATCTCGAGTCTGGCCTGTAGTCATCTTGGCAGGACCAGGTCAATGATTCCTGTGGCCTTGTGGGCCGGCCACTCCCTGGCCCTGCCAGGAGCAGGGTGAGCACCCCCAGCTTTGCCACTGTCCCGACCGATGTTGCTCTTTCTACAGCTGATTCGGGGTTCCAGGAGAAGTGTGCAGGCTGGGAATGGGTGTCGGGAGGAGGTCTGTTGTCCAAGTCACAGAAGATCATGGCGATGTAAGAGAAATCTAAGATAGAAGAGACGTGTGTGTGTGTGTTTGTGTGTGTGTTCACATGCATGCACACTTCTGTTCTCCAAGGGCTACAGAAAAAAAAAAAAAACAACTAGAAAATGCCAGGAGGCTTCATCTAACCCAAGAAAGAGCTCATTCACAGGCCACAGACCACAACACCTGGGCATGAGTATACGACATTTCTGGATCCAAACAAAAGCATAGGAAGTGGCATCGTAGATTAAGCCTCTGC
Organism: Sylvilagus floridanus; assembly: GCA_949820135.1. NCBI lineage: Eukaryota > Metazoa > Chordata > Mammalia > Lagomorpha > Leporidae > Sylvilagus > Sylvilagus floridanus. The sequence continues at coordinate 31,145,692 of OX463230.1, forward strand.
CTGCAGCAATGGCATCCCATGTGGGCACCTGTTCGTGTCCCAGCTGCTCCTCTTACCACCCAATTCTCTGCTATGGCCTGGGAAAGCAGCAAAGGATGGCCCAAATGCTTGGGCCCCTACACTCATGTGGGAGACCTGGAATAAGCTCCTGGCTTCTGGCTTCACATTGGCCCAGCTCCAGCTGTTGCAGCCATTTGGGGAGTGAACCAGAGGATGGAAAACCTTTCTCTCTGCCTCTCCCTCCCTCTGTCTGTAACTCCTCTCCCTCCTTCTGTCTGTAACTGTACCTCTCAAATAAATAAACAAATCTTCGGAAAAAAAAAACCCAAAAACATACACAGTGATGAGAAAGAAGTGAAACCCATAATAATTCATTGTTTATGTTTGGACAACACCGATATTCCATCCCCCCCTCCCGGTTTTCCTTTGGTATAATTTGAGTCCACAGGAATCAGATTACTATTTACTGAGGTGACAATCATCTCAGACCTGAAAATAAGTAAAAATCTGAAGCACAAAAAAGAATTATTTAAGTTGGCCCAGTGCTGTTCTATTTCCATCTCTCAGACTAGACTGTAAGCTACGTGAAGGCAGAGGTCACTTTATCTCCTTGGTTTCAAACACAATGCCTCAGAAATATTGGCACCTGTTGAACCCATAACTGCCTAAAGGAAGAACTGATTAAAAAACCAATTTAAGGGCCAGAGCCCAGGTTAATCCTTCATCTGCAGCGTCGGCATTCCATGTGGACACCGGTTCTAGTCCTGGCTGCTCCTTTTCCAATCCAGCTCTCTGCTGTGGTCTGGGAAAGGAGTGGAGGATGGCCAAAGAGATTGGGACCTTGCACCTGCATGGGAGACCAGGAAGAGGCTCCTGGCTTCAGATTGGCACAGCTCTGGCCATTGTGGCCATTTAGGGAGTGAACCAGTGGATGGAAGACCTTTCTCTCTGTCTCTCCCTCTCTCTGTCACTCTGGCTCTCAAATAAATACATAAATAAATAAAATCTTAAAAAAAAGAAACCAATTTACCCTTAGATTGCGTACTTACTTTTAAAATTAAAAAGACTTTGTAATCATATTAGCTGGTACTTGACACACAGATCCAAGATGTGGGGTGGGGGCATATACCTTATCCCACTCTTTCATGTTACAAATCAAATGCTGGTGGGACAAGAAGGTCAAGGATAGGTAAGAGCTGACCATTAACATATGACTGCTTTTGTGACAGTCATGTCGCAATCCAGGCTGTCTGGTTCTCAGCCCCAGTTCTGCAGACTATCCCCAACTTCCACACCACTCAGGATTTCTTCCTCTCATGCTCTCTGGGGGCTGCTGTCTGCCAGGCCACCCCTGAGGACAGGTGGCTTGGGGTCTCAGTGCTGGGCACTGGCTTGCTCTTGACTCCTCCATAGCTCTTCCCATTGTCTTGCCTGTTGTTCACTCACGGAACCTCGGGAGGCCTGCACCTGTGACTGGCACTGCTGCCCGTCCTGGTACTGGGTTCTACACGCCTGCATTGCCAAGTGGGAGGCGGCAGAGCCAGGGCAGGAGATCAGCTGGTTTAGGGGTAACTCTTCCTCCTCCTCCCTTTTTACCTGCTGGGCTGAAGATAGCCTTGAGGGACTGAAGCTGATATCTTAGGGGATCAAAGAGTGGGAGAAGTGGACCCAAACTCCTGTTCTGGCATGGCAGCATCAGTTCTGCCACAAAAAATAAAAATAAAAAAAAATCCTTATTTGAAATACAAAGGGATGGAGTGAAAAGACACATGAAGAGGAGAAAAAACACACAGAAAGGTAGACATACACAGACAGAGAGAGAGAACTCGCCTCTGCTTGGTCACTCCCCAAATGCCTGCATTAGCTGAGGTTGGATCGGGCCAACGCTGGGATCCTGAAATTCAATCCATGTCTCTCACATGGGTGGTGAGAACACACTTACTTGAGTCATCACCTGCTGTCTCTTAGGGTATACAGTAGCAGAAAGCTGGAGTTGGGCATGAAGCCAAGACTCGACCCCAGGTACTCTGATCTGAGTTGCTAGCATCCCACCAGTGACTTAACTGCCAGGCCAAATGTTTGTGCCAGCCTTGTTTCTGAAGGGTCTGGACCATTAGCAGCCATGCCTGGATGGATTGCTGGGTTTTCCATTGACTATAGTTACAGGGTATGGCAGATTCCGTACGGATCTTCTCTATCCAGACACTCTCTTCTTACCTCCACTGTGTACTCATAGTCTGATCAGGATCAGTAATTCAAACACAGCTGTAACTTGACTGTCAATTCCAAGGTTGAGAAGCCCAGAGTGAACAAGTAGCAGTCTTAACTTGCAGTTCAACGAAATCACCATGTGTCTCTTGGTGACAGCATTCCTCCCTCTGACACCAAGACCTTGCATCCAGCAAAGCTTATTGCAGGAAAGCAGTTTGCTGGTGAATCACTGGCAGTAATAGTGAGAGGTGCCTATATTCCTGGACCCATGAATTTGTCAATGGGAGAAACAGCACTAGGGGTTGGATGTTGCTTCAGGGCCCAATATAGCCCCTTGGAGAACATTGCCTCAGCCCTGCAAGGTGCTGCTCCCTAGCTGGTGCTGTAACTGCATCTTCCAACAATTCTACCATCCCATCAAGCCTTCTGCTTCAGGGTGTTGGGTAACATGGTAAGACCAGAGAATTACACAGGCCTGGGCTCGCTGCCACCTTTCTTTTGCTGTGAAGTGAATTCCTTGATCAGAAGCAGAGCTGGGGGGCCAGCACCGTGACATAGCCGGTAGAGCCGCTGCATGTGATGCTGGCATCCCATATGGGCACCTGTTCAAGTCCTGGCTGCTCCTCCTCCAATCCAGTTCCCTGCTAATGTGCCTGGGAAAGCAGCACATATGTCCCCAGTTCTTAGGCCCCTGTACCAACCAGGAGACTTGGAAGAAGCTTCTGGCTTCTGATCAGCCCAGCTCCAGCCATTGTGGCCATTTAGGGAATGAACCAGTGGATGGAAGACCTCTCCCTGTGTTTCTCTATAACTCTGCCTTTCAAGTAAATAAATAAACCTTTAAAAAACATGAAGAAGCAGTCTGGATGGAATACCATGATGATAGGTTAGGCATTTTGTGAGTCCACAGATGGTAGTTTTGGCAGAAGCATAGCATGAAGGCAATTCTGTATTAAGAGTAACTGTTCCAGTAGGAACAAAACACTGGCCCTGCCAAGATGGAAAAGATCCAGCGTAGCCAACTGGACACCAGAGAGCTGGCTTATGACTCCTAGGAATGGTTCCATACTAGGAACTCGGTGTTGATCTCTGCTGTTGGCAGATGGGGCACCCAGCAGTGGCTGTAGCCAGGTTGGCTTTGTGGGGCAGAAGTACATGTTGCTGAGCCCATGTGTAACCTCCATCCCTGTGGCTATTTTGTTCATGAGCCCATTAAGTAATGACAGGAGTGACTGGGAAAAGAGGCTCTCCGGTATCCATAGAACAAGGCATATTATTCCTCTGATTATGTAAATCATTCCTGATGAGGTCACCCTTGGGGAAATATTCACCATTTGCTGGTGAGCATAGTACACAAATATCTTTGTTTTTTTTGGATAATTCGGAGAGGTCTATTCACATTTCACTTCCCCCAATGTCCAAGTCACTAATTTTCTGATCATGTTCCTTTCAAGTCTCTGACATTACAGTCACCTTGGTCACAGCTCAGGAAATCATAAATATTCACACCTCTGGCCACTTCTCCTTCCAAGAAAAATCAATGACCAAGGGCATTTCTTGAAGTTGTGTCCCATATTCTTTTTCACCACTCTCCTTCAGAAATCCCAGGAAGGGACTAGAGTGGTCACTTGAGCACTTTCAAGTAGTGCCAGCATAGCATACGGAAGCTTCTATACACAAGCCTCAAGTTTTCTCCTCTTCAGTCAATTGATTGTAGAGAACTCCCAGTGAGTCACTGTGCTGGGAACAAGAAGGCAATGGAGCACTGGATAATTTCTTCATTAACACAGTTATGCCTTCAGAGCCTATGTGTATCATACCACGTCCTACTGATGATGGAGTTCTGCATGCATGCCAGTTTTTATAGTTTGGTGGGTCAGATAACACACAGATCGTGATGGGAAACTCAGATTGCATGGCTGGTTACTGGCCCATGCTTAAGCATTCAGTCTCTGCTAAGGCCCAGTAGCAAGCAAATGCTATTTAACAAAAGCAAAGTAGTTCTCAGTGCAGAGAGGAAAGGCCTGTGGCAAAACTCTAGGAATCTACACCTATAGGAGCTTGTCGAAAGTTCCAAACATCTTTTCTATTTGCCACTGCTACTTCGAGCACCTTGGCAGACTCTGGATCATATGACCTAACTGAGCAGATGTAGCACACCCAAATGAGAAATGTGTTGTCTCCAACATCCAGAGAGGAACACTAGGAATTGTGTCTCTTTCTTGGTTGAGAAAGAGCCAGATGCTACAAGTGTTCATGTAGGGGTTAAATTTCAATGCAGTGGACCCCTGAAAAAGTTAATTCAAGTGGAAGACCCTTGAAATTTTATCAAATTAATTCCACAGCCTCTACATGGAAAGATACTACTGATAAGCCTGGAGCAGCCTTTCATTCTTGTTTACTAGGTCCAATCAGCTTAATATAATCAGTGTAATGGGCCAGTGCAATGTCTTGTGGGAGGGGAAGGCCATCAAGACCCTTGCAACTAAATCACAACGTAGCGTTGGGCAGTTAGCTGATTTACCTTGTAGAAAGAAAGTGAAAGTTTTGCATTGACCTTTCAGGCTAAGAGCAAGTTGCCTCTGCTTGTCTTTATTAGTGATATTGAGGGGAAAAAAAAGTATTTGCCATGTCCATAGCTGCACGCCAGATACTGAGGCATGGGTATTCTGACCAACAGCTGCAATTGGAGTTACCACATGGCTAAGTTTACGACAGTCCATTGTCATCCTCCAAGATCCATCTGCTTTCTGCACAGGCCAAATGGAAGACTTGAACCGTGACCTAGTGGGATTCAGTATCCCTGTGTCTTGCAGGCTCTTATCACTTCATTTCCTGTGGGAATGTGGTGTTGCTTTTGAGTCACTGTCTTCCTGGGGAGAGGCTGTCCTGCTTATTTCCACTTGGTGTCCTGCAACACAATTGACCTCATTCTGCAGATCAGAACTTTGCTGCAGTTGTTAGTTGTTAGATATATCTTCTCACTATGTTAAAAAACTAGGAGGATAGCCATGGCATGGGTTGGACCTACTTCAAAATGGAAATGAGCTAAGAAAAATCCATCGAACACGTGACTTCTGTTATCCCAGCTCTGACTGGTACAATATAGAGATTTTTGAATCTCCTGGAATTGGTATTAATTCAGAGACAGTGATTCCTAAAGAAGTCTGATTATTCCCTTTTCCCTGAAGCACAGTCACCCTTGTAAATGGCTGTAGATCCCTTTTAGGGAAAGGGGGAGGAAGGGAAACAATATACACTTTGGCATAGTAGCTGAGTCCTTCCTCAAATAGACCTGGCCTCTCCTTCATTCCATGGCTTCAGGGTCTGTAAACTGACCTGAGTCTGGGAATTAATTGAGAGGCTGTGACTGTCCATTCTGGCGATCCAAGTTATCCTTCATTCATTTCATGGAAAACTTACCTGTTTGTACAAATCAAGTAAGGATTTCATAGCCAACCCATCTATTCTGCTTCTAGACACCATGAACAACCAGCAAAGTCTATGGTTGTCAGACTCTTCTGATTTCTGCCTTGACTCTGCTGTCCATCAAAAGTAACCTTGTCCACATTTTCCTTAGCAATTAAATGCTTCCCCCTTGGTCCCTGCCACCCCAGAATCCAATTATCCCCATTGCAGGATCTCAGGTCAATGACAGCAGTTCCCACTGTAATTTCTGACCTGGAGAGAAGAGCAACCTAGGACTCCCCAAGGATGCTAGGGCTCCCCTCCCAAATGCATTCTTCACAGTTGTGGTCAAAGGAGTGTCCTGGGGCTTCCTGGAGTTGGTTAACAGGCTTTATATTATAAATCCATTTAACACTTCAATCTCCCTTAACCTTTTGATAACTTCTTCTATAGTATGCCAAGGCTGTTCCAGTGTTTCAACTTCACTTAAAGCAGCCCACCTTTTGTACATGTTTCTGTTAACCAACTATGTTGGTCAGGTTTCTCCAGCACAGCAGAGTCAATAAGAATCTCTCTCTCTCTCTCTCTCTCTCTCTCACACACACACACACACACACACACACATGAGGATCTACTAGCAACCTGGAGAGCCAAAAAAGATGTCATTTGGCTTAATCTAAGAAGTTGGGAGCCTCAGCACCAGGAGGCAGACAATGCAGCACCCAGAGGCTGCTGATATAAGTCCCCTGGTTAAGGGCAGCAGGAGAAATACCCCTGCCCCAGAAGGAGGTGCCAGCAAGCAAGTTTCCTCCTTTCTCTGCTTTCCTGTTATCCTAGCCCCTGGCAGAGAGGATGGCACTCTCCCACATGGAGGGTGGGGCTTCCTCACTCAGCTTGTTGATGAAAACACAGGGCTTCTCTGGAAACACTCTGGCAGATGCACCCAGAAGTAGCACTCAACCAGTTCTCTAGGCAGCTCTGTCTAAGAAATGTGAGACCCGACATTAACTATCACAGCAACCAGACTGAAGCCTTTGTGACCCCTTGAGCTGTGTTGAACTCAGATTCTTGGCTTAATGGGCCCACATCCATGCATTCTGCTTGATTGACCCTTATCTCGCACACTTAGCATCCATTCCTACACTTATTCCTTAAGTTTCTGTCTTTTTAAGTTGGAAAGGGTGTGGAGCACCTCCTCATGAACCACACCTCATATTTCATCATTTGGGGCCTGAAGGGAGTGAACTCTAATTGTTGGTCTAGAAGCAAGTGTGTTGGTGGAGTTGGGTCTTGAGGAGAAGCAGTTATGTCTTGCAAGAGTTACTTCAGGATAGCCCATTAACTTTTCATCACACGGAACAGGCTTGGTTTTCTCAGATGCTGGTTGCTTCTGCCAGCAAGAAGACGCAGCTGAAGTTAGGTGCTCACCAACCTCAGCTTCATCACGATCCTCCCATAAGTCCAATTTTCAAATTTCTATTTTTCTCCAGCCACTACCCTCACTTTAAGATCAGATATCCTGGCCGGCACCATGGCTCAATAGGCTAATTAATCCTCCGCCTGTAGTGCTGGCACACTGGGTTCTAGTCCTGGTTGGGGCGCCGGATTCTGTCCCGGTTCCCCTCTTCCAGGCCAGCTCTCTACTGTGGTCAGGGAGTACAGTGGAGGATGTCCCAAGTGCTTGGGCCCTGCACCCCATGGGAGACCAGGAGAAGCACCTGGCTCCTGCCATCAGATCAGTGTGGTACGCGGGCCGCAGCGCCCTAGCCACGGCGGCCATTGGAGGGTGAACCAACGGCAAAAGGAAGACCTTTCTCTCTGTCTCTCTCTTTCTCACTGTCCACTCTGCCTGTCAAAAAAAAAAAATCAGCTATCCTGTGATAATTCTTATGAGGCTGGCAAAAATTTTCTAAATTGCCCAATACATGACTACCCAGAATCTTGCGTCTTCTAAGCATTTGGCTAGGAGTATCCAATGATGACGTTTTTCATATAGTTATTTTTTTATATCATGACACGGTCTACGAGTGTCCTCTTTACTACTGAAAAGCCACCAGTGTCCTCAAAATCTAATATTAGAGAACGAATTCCAGAGACCCCAAGAAGCAATTCAGAAGACTCTATAATATTTTGTCTCCCTATAAATCACTATCAGTAGCAAGATATGTATAGCAAGTTTCCTAAGAGATCCAGAAGCAAAAGAACATGAGAAAGAAGCAGAGAGAGAGAGAGAGAAAGAGAGAGAGAGAGAGAGAGAGAGAGAGAGATTTTCAAAGAAAATGGCTCATGTGATTGACAGGTCTGATATCTATAGAGGAGACTTCAGACTAAAACCTCAAGGAAGAGTTGATGGTTAAGTCTTGAATCTGAAATTTATAGGGCATATCAGCATCCTGGGAACTCAGAATCTCTATGTCACAGTCTTGAGGCACAATTTCTTCTCTTTTTGTACTTAAATCTTTCAACTGATTGGATGAGCCCCATTCACATCAACTGGGGTAATCTCTTAAAGTCAGTGGATTATAAATACTAATCACATCTAAAAAGTGCATTTACAGCAAGCCTTGTGTCTTAGAAAACAAATGGATTAGGATGTCCTTGAGGAAGTGAGACTCATGCAGGTCTCAGACTCCTAGAGGGGACTGGGAAAGTTGCTTATCTTCACCCTTTGACTGCAGGGTTCATACTGTGCCCAGAGACTCAAGATGCATAGCAAGACCTATTGAACTGTTGTTTTATGCACACTTTTACTGAGTATATGTATTATTTTCTTTATCTTCTGATTTTCTCAAAGATTACTACCAGGGCATTTTTGCCACTTTGTAATAAATCAACACTGCTTTCACCTATAAGCATCCACCTTCCTGCCTTCCTTGGAACACTAATTCTGAGTTTTTTGAACCTGTGTCATCTAAACTGCAGTTCCCAAGACCTCAAACAAAGTTCTGCTACTCATTACTTCTGAGTTTGAATTGATCAATGTGACTTTGCAAACTATGTCCAAATGCTGCTGTGTTAATGATATCAAATGCTTGAAATTTCTCCATGAAGTTCTGGCCACAGTCTATATGATCATGTGTATTTCTCTGGCCTGTGTCCCTATTTCTTCTAAGTTTATGTCTTAGATATCATTTTTTTTTCTAGATCAAGTCCATGTAGATTCCCTTTGCTTGTACTGTGGTTTGTTGTTCTCTCTGGAGAGATTTTATTTTTTTTAAACAGTTGACTGCCATTCAGGTATAAATCCCCAACTCCTATGATGGTGTCTGGAACATACCATACACACACACACACACACACACATACATGCACCACAAAACAACCCTTGTCTTAAGTGAATGAATGTGTATCAATGAGTTGATCATTAAACAACCTGTGTAAGGTACAGTTTTGGAAGAATAACCTTCTTCCTGTTTTATAATCTCAAAAAAAGTCACTTTGCAACTCACATGTGATCTCTTGGTGTATATATGCTCCATGTTTTACATATGGCATTATGGGAAATTTGGTAATAAAATGGACTAATGGAAAGCACATCCATGCATTCCCTTTTTGAGCACTGCTATAATTTAGATTACATTCCTGACCAAATGTTGAGCTTTAGATAAGAGCTAGTGATTGACCACATGTCCCATAAGACATCCTACCATAGCATAAATGAATATGCTCATTGGAAACAGTAAAGGTATGTTTTCAATCTTATTAAATAGATTTAAAATATGCTACATAGATTCTCATTTTTATAAAGTTTATAGACATTTTATTTACTTTTTTAGAACATAGAAAACTTGTTTGGAGATGATTGGAAATGGTTCAGCCTTTAAAAGGTTTATTCTGTTGCTTTTTTTCTCCACCCGTATTTTTGTCTGAAATAAGCAGATATGTTCAGAGCTTTCCCATTGATTTCACAGCTGCTTCAAGCTTCCTGACAGCTTTTCATTGCATGAATTTGCTGCTATTCGTCCTCCTGGTGATAATAATCCTGATGATGATGCTAGCAATGCCGGTGATGATGAGAATACCTTTTGTTGTTGTTACTGAAAATAGCTTTCAAAACTAAGGGCTAATCAGTTCTCTCTGTCACTCTTTCTTACCTGCATTAGGCATGCAAGACAATTGCCCTTGAATTGCCGAAGTGGCTGGTGTGCTGTGCCTATAGCATTGGGACTGGTTCAACCTACTGCTCATCTACCCCAGGAAAAGCTATGAAAGTCGTTTAGATAGACAGCTGGATAGATAGTTGATGGACAAACACATGGGTAGATGGGTTTGTGGACATCCTGACTTGCTCTTCCAAGTTGTCTTTTCATTCTCATGGGGCCATTTGAGAATTCCATACACTGCTGTGCACATATGTGTGTGTGCGTTTGTGTGTCTTCAGGCTTGTAGTATTGCAAATGATTTTTGCCCACTAAAAATCTGTTGTGTCAATCAATTATTTCCCTATGGACAGATGGCTTTTTGTATCTATCTGTAAACTCATTTCAGCCTCCCCTCCCACATATAAACATGCATTCTCCTTTGACCAGTTGGGACATTTTACCACTTTCATCATTAATTAATGAGTTGAATAAAAACATTTAATGATATTTCATTTTATTCTACTTTTACACTTGATCTTGGCCAAAAGGCCGAGAAAGCATTCAAACTCTAATTTTAAAATTGTTCTTTAACAACTTAGCATTATGTAGTGCCTTTGATGTAGACAGTAAATGCTATCAGGACCTGGACTCCCACATCATCTCAGTCTCCCTTGTTAGCTGACAGTTTCTTTGCCCTGCTTCTATGGTTGCAAATCAACCTCTTAGGGAAATTAACTCACTAACTTGGGAATCGTGCATTAGGTCCTGCTGGCCTCACAGGGTCCCAGGTCCCCAGGCTCATGGGATCATTTATCTCTTCTACAGCTAACATCTGATGTTATGTCCTTATCTTGAGATTTTTCAGGAAACTCAGGCTCTGAGCAAAACTAAATGCTACCTGTGCTTAGTCCCCAGATTGACCGGGGCACCTTTGCCATCAACGGACTTTTCAAGAGAACACACTGGCCTATCACTGGCCCCACAGAGGAGATGCAGGAACGCTGCAGACCAACCACATGAACTGAACACACACCTCTCATCCCCAGCTTCAATATGTAACATCCGTGCTCTCAAGCCCTGGTGGAGTCTGGAATCCAGGGACAGCCTTCCTGCACGCCTTGCTCTGCACTTTGCAACAGGCCCCTGCTGCCTTCTACCATGCATGTCAATGATTAGCTAGCTGCCTGCCAGGCCAGTGGACTCAGGTTTTGGGTTTCTACCACAGCTGGTTCGTTCCTTGAAGCAGCTTCTTTCCACCAGGAAGGGCCAGGTGAAATCTCTGGAATCAACAAAATAATGTGAGAGATCTATGTGAAGCTCTACTCTTATTTCCCAAACCTTTATGTGTAAATTTAAATTGCATTTATAGTCTCTGTGCCCTAAAGGTAGCTATCTTCCAAATAATGCTGTACAGTTTTCAACATACCTTTTAGCTTTTTGTTGAGCAAGAACTCCGATAACTCTGAGTCTGCAGAAGAGAAACTTAGATCATGTGTCCTGCTTAAAATCACATGAATTGAAAAACTCAAGTCTTTTGAGGAAAATGCCTTGCTCTTCCTATTATCCCTCCATAGCCCCACACCACACAGACGGTACCCCTGGCCCATACTTCAGAATGTCTCTCAAAAAATCAAAGTTAATTCAATTAAGTCTGAGTCAGTTAAGGAGACTTTATTGGAATATGCCAATATTTTGCAAACTGATATTCCATTGTGGTTTGTAGGTTAACTCTCTTTTTAATCACATTACTGAATTGATGTATAAAACTATTGCCAGGGTAATTTGTTAATAGTACCCATTTTATGAAGGAGGAAAAGAAGTGCACTAACACTTATTAAATGCTTGTGATATGGTAGATCATTTTGCCTATGTTTTTCATTTAATTTTCAAAATAACCTTGTGAAGTAATTTCCATGTCCTCATTGTGCTGCTGACAATGACAATCATGCACATCTATTTATTGGCTGCTCAAACATTATCTAATGTTGTCATTCTCCCAACAATCTTATCAGGTTGGTCGCATAGTGAAATCTAAATCCAAAATCATTGAGAAACTTTCTTAAGGTCCTATAGTTCAGGTTTGAACTGTGGTCCAAAATTTCTGTTCATGACAATTACTCTATAGTCCATCGTGGCCAGACCAGGAGTCGGTTGGTCATCCGTTCTGCATGAGGCTTTGTACTCAGGATTGAGAAGAATAAATGGGGGTCTCTGATCTGGGTTTCTCAAAGTATAAGAGTACATTGAGTCAAGAGGACAGATGAGATTTTGGAAAAGAGGGACCAGGAGAATGAGAATGTGACAATGTTCAGAGATGACAAAATGAACTTATTTTCCAGAAATTCAGACCCAGGACATGGGAGTCATCAAGGTGAGCTTTGCGGTTACGCCAAGTCTTATCAAACATGGAGAGGTTAAGGAGCATGACAAATGGAGAATGACCCAAGGTGCTTTCAAGTTTACATTTGCTGCGAGGTCATGTACAAGGCTCTGTGTTCAAGCTGCTGTTGGTGTCAATAGGCAAAAGAAAGAACATGAGACCTTTGTGCCTCTGCTTCTCTCCAGTTCCAGTGCTTCTTAATTATTTTTTATTTTGATTTTGATTTTTAGAGGCAGAGAAACAGATAAAGAGAGAAAAAGTTCCCATATGTCCACAATGGCTGGGGCAGGGCCAGGCTGAAGCTTGGATCAAGGAACTCAATCCAGGTCTCCCACATTAGTGGCAGGAACCCAACCACTTGAGCCCTCACTACTGCCTCCTGGGGTGTGCATTAACAGGAAGCTGGAGTTGAGTGCTGGGACTCGAACCCAGGCACTCCAATGTGAGATCATGTCGATCAGTTTCCAAAATCTACATATTTTCTTCCTCATCCAGCCCTTACAGAATCATGCCTTGGCTTTTAGGCCTCCACATCCTCCCACTCTTGACAGTGTTTTATCTGTTGGCTCAAATGACCTTCTTATTAATATGGATAGGGCAAAAGGGAATTGAAGCCGTGTGTGGGTGATGTTCAAGAACCCCTAGTTACTTGACATCCAGATCAGTTTTCTGGTGTAAAGAGATGGCAACCCCAAGGACCTGTTCATACTTACTGACATGCTTCTTGGTAAATTGTGAAGAAATGGGCAGATTAAGCAAGATGCTGGAGCTTCCCCGTCAAGTCAACACAGAGCAGACTGTCAAAAGTGGAGCAGTGTGAAGGCCTGGAATCCAGGGCCTAGTTCTAGAAAGTGTGAGTGGGAAGAGGGGGTGTGGATTTGGGGAAGGGAGTGGCCTGACCACTAGGAGCCACCTGCAGGGCACTGAAGACAAACGCCCAGGAGAGGTGGTTCTTGCTGGGAAGTCAGGCAGGTGCAGCACACATGGAGTGTTCACATTTCAGGAACTCATCTACCCAAGTTAGAACTACAAGTGGCTCAGCTGGTACAGAAGACATTGGAATTTTGTACAAAAGACTCAAGGTTTGCTGTATAAGGAGGTCTGGATGTCTACTGCTCTCTGCTTCTACACTAGATAGCAATTCCTAGATGGGTGTATGCCTAGAAAACACTAGGAAACCAAAATGATTAGTATAGATGCTTTTATTCCTTTAGGCCATGCCAATGTATTAAATTCCAAGCACAGCCGGCGCCCCGGCTCACTAGGCTAATCCTCCGCCTGTGGCGCCGGCACCCCAGGGTTCTAGTCTCCATTGAGGCACCAGATTCTGTCCCAGTTGCTCCTCTTCCAGTCCAGCTCTCTGCTCTGGCCCCGGAGTGCAATGGAGGATGGCCCAGGTCCTTGGACCCTGCACCCGCATGGGAGACCAGGAGGAAGCTCCTGGCTCCTGGGTTCGGATTGGCGCAGTACGCTGGCTGCAACGCGATGGCCATAGCAGCCATTGGAGTGTGAACCAACGGAAAAAGGAAGACCTTTCTCTCTGTCTCTCTCTCTCACTGTCTAACTCTGTCTGTCAAAAAAAATATCCAAGAACAGTCAACTAAATATTACTCATATATCTTGGGCATTGACCATCTTCTGTCCACCAGTTGTAACTTTTTCCTTAACAGGAATCAAATTCGTGCGTCCTTTCATTCCTCCCCTCACACTGCCTTTTCTCTGCCAAACTAGGAGAAGATTTCTTTGGCCCTGGGCTTCCAAATTGTGAAGGCAGGATGAACAGTGTCCCTTTCTCGTCTTCACCAAGCTTTTCTTCCCAGAAAGGCTGGGGTGGGGGCAGCTTGGGATACGAATGACTTTTGTCCTTTTGACATTTGGTCCTCTTCTGGCGACAGGATGTCTTCTGTTGTCCAGATTCCGTCACTAACCACTCACGATGTGTTCTAGTGCAGGCTAACACTTGCTGATTACATTAGATTTCTTTTGTTTATAAACATGTGTTTTGAAGTTTTACAGCAGAAATCACTCTCCATTTTTCCTATTCTATGGAACCCAGCATATACCCACCTCCCTTTGTAAGAGTTACATAAGCAGCCAGCATTGGAGGACGTTCAGAACACTCATTCTCCGGGCTACAGTCATGGTTCTAGGAGAGTAGGTGCAACTGATCAATGAAAGAAGCAGATAAATTTACTGGCAAAGCAGAGTGAAAACAGCACAACAACAAGAAAAGGAAAATGAAGCATCCTTCTCTTCCTCCAAGAATGGGCACACGTACTCACACGTTTTAATGAGAAATCTCAGATGGGGGTGGATGTTTAGTGCAGAGCTCAGATGCCCTTTGGGATGCCCACACCCCATACACCTGGAGTTGAGTCCTGACTCCCCCCCTTTACCTTCCTTCCAATGCAAACCTTGAGATGGAGCAGGTAACGGCTCAAGTGCTTGCGCCGCTGCCACCCACGCAGGCGACCTGGAAAGAGTTCTCATTCCCGGCTTCAGCTTGGTACAGCACCAGCTGTTGTGTGCATTGCAGAAGTAAACTGGCAAATGGAGGATCTCTTGCTCTTTGACTGTCTCTCTGTCTTTTCAAAAATTTTTAAAAAGAAAAAGAAATTTCAAATAAAGTGTCTCCCCCTGGAGCATATGACTGTGACCTGGAACAGCGGCTCTCTGGGTCATTTGTTTTGAAACCATGAACAATAGCTCAGTTACTGAGTATTTTATTGGCACGTCACCACAGAGAGGAGAGCTTTCCATTTTTTAAACATTGTAGCTAACATTCCCAAGAGACAGGGGAATATTGAAGGGCACATGGACAGTAACAAAACAAAGCAAAATCACATGCTGCTTACATAGCCTTTTTACGATACATGTTTCTATTATCAAGTGAAAAATGAATTGTGACCATCTATGCTGTGTTCACTTAGGAGAGAAAAACAGTGGTCCCTGGTGTCCCTGGGGGATGGCTTCCAGAAACTCTCACAGAGCCTGATATTCAGGATGCTCTAGTCTCTCACGTAGATGGCAGAGTGTTTGTCCATACCCTAGGCACACCTTCCCAGATACTTTAAATAATCTTTAGATTATCATAATACCTAGTACAATAAAATGCTATGCAGATAGTTTGTATATCATATTGTTTAGGCAATAGTGACAAGAAGTAGTCTGTACATATTCAATACAGATACACTTTCATTTTAAGATATACACATTAGCCAGCACCATGGCTCACGTGGCTAATTCTCTGCCTGTGGAGCCGGCACTCCGGGTTCTAGTCCTGGTCGGGGCACCGGATTCTGTCCTGGTTGCTCCTCTTCCAGTCTAGCTCTCTGCTGTGGCCCGGGAAGGCAGTGGAGGATGGCCCAGGTTCTTGGGCCCTGCACCTGCAAGGGAGGCCAGGAGGAAGCACCTGGCTCCTGGCTTTGGATCGGTAGCACGCTACTGCAGCACGCTGGTCGTAGCGGCCACTTGGGGCATGAACCTACGGAGAGGAAGACCTTTCTCTCTGTCTCTCTCTCCTCTCTCTCTCTCTCTCACTGTCAAATTCTGCCTGTCAAGACAAAAAAAAGATATACACATTCATGGTTAGCTGAATCAGAGATATGAAACTCCCTGATGCAGAAAGCAGACTGTAGAGACAAAACTAGGAAAGAAAGCAGAAAAAATGAGTGAAGGAAAGTAAAAAGACAGAAAGTATGCTTCTGATCCACTTCCAGACAGGATGTGGAGAAGCAGATACAGATATGGTTAGAGACAGACAAAGATAGAGAGCTTTCACGTAGGAACATACCCCTTCCAAGGAGCTAAACAGGTGCATGGGGCTTACAGAGGTCGAGTTTAACTCTCGTGTGTTAGAGACTCACACACACACAGAGATGGAGAGAATTTGGGGTTAAGGACAGCAAGGGGAAGTGGTAAGTGGGAAGCCCTATGTAAGGACTGCCTTCTGCTGTTCACAGCCTGCCTTGGGCAATCTGCAGGGGATATAGTACATTTTGAAAACATAGCCTTTGGATCTTGCTTCCAGTGTTTTCTAATTGTGTTGCTATGGCCCGGCCCTACTTGGCTTCTCTGGGGTCCAGTTTCCCAGTCTCTAAAAGGAGGGTAATGATACCCACATTATAGGGTCATTGTAAGGATTAAATAAGATTTGGGGCTGGCGTTGTTGACACAATGGGTTAAGCCACCGCCTGTGCTGCTGGCGTCCTGTGTCAGAGTGCCAGTCTGAATTCTGGCTGCTCTGCTTCCAGCTTCTTGCTAATGCACTTGGGAAAGCAGCAGAAGATGGTCCAAGTACTTGGCCCCGCCCAACCATGTGTGAGACCAGGATGGAGTTCCAGTCTCCTGGCTTTGGCCTGGCCCAGCCCCAGCCATTGCAACCATCTGGGGAGTCAACCAATGGATGAAAGACCTCTCTCTCTTTCTCTATCTCTGTCTCTAACCCTCTCTGTATCACTCTGCCTTTCAAATAAATAAATCTTTAAAAATAATTAAATGAGATAATGTGGATCAGGTGTTTTGCTCACTGCCTGTCTCCAATTCACTAGAGGACTAGCATCATAGAGTGTTTATAATAGAACTCGGTTACTATTCTGTATGTGTGCGTGTGTGTTTGGATAGATGGATAAATAGATACAAAACGCAGAGACATTAAGTAGTTTGCCCAAGATACACAATTATAGGTCAATGGTGCCAGTTTGGAGTTCATATCTATCTGGCTCGAATGTCCATGCTTATTTCCTGGTACTATGGTTGAAGCCTACCTCATTTTAAAATGCTTTAGGGGTGTGTGTGTGTGTGTGTGTGTGCACGTGCATGTTTATGTGCCTATGTGGCTTTGCAGTTGGGACATGGTAAAGTCCCTCTCTCTAAACCTAAAAAAAATGCTCAAAAGGTTTAGATCTTGTGATGTAAATTATCTCAGATTCTACTTCTTCTTCTTTTTTTTTTTTTTTTTACAGGCAGAGTGGACAGTAAGAGAGAGAGACAGAGAGAAAGGTCTTCCTTTGCCATTGGTTCACCCTCCAATGGCCGCCGCGGCTGGCGCGCTGCGGCCGGCGCACCGCGCTTGTCCGATGGCAGGAGCCAGGAGCCAGGTGCTTCTCCTGGTCTCCCCATGGGGTGCAGGGCCCAAGCACCTGGGCCATCCTCCACTGCACTCCCGGGCCACAGCAGAGGGCTGGCCTGGAAGAGGGGCAACCGGGACAGAATCCGGCGCCCCGACCGGGACTAGAACCCGGTGTGCCGGCGCCGCAAGGCGGAGGATTAGCCTGTTGAGCCACGGCGCCGGCCAGATTCTACTTCTAACTCAAATTTTTAAATTATTTATTTGAGAGACAGGGATAGACAGACCGGCAGACCACACACACACACACACACTCACACTCACACACTCACACTCACATGGAGAACTTTGCTTGGCTGATCCAATACCCAAAGACCAGCAATCCAGGGACTCAGTGTGAGTTTCTCTTGTGGGTGGCAGTAATCCAATTACTTTAACCATCACCACTGCTTCGCAGGGTGTACCTTAGCAGGAAGCTGGAGTCAAGAGCCAGAGGTGAGAGTTGAACTCAGGCCCTCTGAAACGGAATGTGGGCGTCTTAATCCATGTCTTAATCACTGTGCCAGGAGTTCGCCTCTGGATATGCGACTTTAGGTACTTCTTAAACTCTTTTTTCTACATACCAATGTTGAAAATTTCATCTTTGACCTTTTGCACACTGCTGTCAGAATTTGAGTTACTTCTGTAAGTGTGAACGGTTATGTCCTCTGTGCTTTTTAGACATGGAAACATCAAGCAAAGGAACTGACAAAGCCCAAACTTTATAGGTTACCCTAGTCTAAAGTATTTAGAAGGGAAGGATCAATCACATTTGCAAAGTTGTGTTTAGTCCTGCGGGTTCCAAGTCATGTTCCTACACAGACCTCTCATTATCAGCTGAGTTATCACAATGTCAATTTTTGTTTCCCCAGCTCCTCCTAGTAAAACCAAATCCTTCCCAGGAAGTTCCATTGAACTTGTTTGTTTACAGTGCTGGCCAATTGAACTTACAGTTCCTGAGTGCAGAACTTCTGGCCTTGTAATGCCAGAGTTGACAGAGAGAGGCCCTTAAAGTGCCTTGATTAAATGAATTCCCTCGGAAGACTTCTGTAGACACCAATCTGTTCTTTGACCATGATCTACAGTCTACTGCAATGCTAGTAATTTATAACTATGTCTTATTTTCCCATCACGACCACTTCATGTCTAAAATATTGCCCCAAGGGCCAGAGGGCTCCAACAGGTATTTCAGGGTGTTCCTTAAAGAGTAGAAACATTTATCCTACACTCTTGTCTCAGCCAGAATTGTAAGAAAACCTCTTCAGAAATTTTTTTTCCTCCCCTAAGAAATCCTGATTCTTTATTCAGAAGCAAGGCTCTTGCCTGTGCTTAAATCCATTTGATTCAACCACTTTGTGTTAACTTTTCCTTTTATGGGATGATTCTGCCGAGGCACATGTGCCACTCAATTGCTGAACACAGACCAAATCGACAGAGATCTGATTCATCAATGAGTAAACTCTTTAGGAATTTTTGTAAAACTTTTGTGTTGGGGTTTATTTCCAGACATAAAAACCTGCATTCTCACACCATTTCCATATCTGGTCTGTACCAGAGGGATCTGCTCTGAATTTCATGTTTGTGTGAATATTCCTGGGGCAATGCCGATGGTGCTGTGTCCTGTCCTGCCCAGACGAGATTCATAGGTTCATGGCCCTCTCGTTCACGCGATGGCCAGGGAGGTCCTGATATGTTCTTGTGCATTCACCTCTCTGAGTTTAGGACTTGCTTAATAGCTGAAAGGCATGGCTATTTGCCATTTCTCTGACATTCTTAGTTTGAGAAGGGAAGCCATGGAGAGGAGGTAGTCTTATTTTGGGATCAGTGTCCCCTGGGTGGAGTGCCAGACTCCTTCTCTCACTTGCTCAGGTCAGCAGAGCGAAAGAAGTCTTCCCTGGTGTGAATGGACATTTCTAGCATTCTTTGACTGGAATCTTGTCACTGGGCAAAACCAAGAGGAGGAGAGAAGCAGAAAGGTTGCTCTTACAAATGCTCTCACAAGGGTTGGAGCCATGGCGCACTAGGTTAATCCTCAGCCTGCAGTTCTGGCATCCCATACGGGCTCCAGTTCTAGTTCCAGTTGCTCCTCTTCCTGTCTAGCTCTCTGTTTCAGTCTGGGATAGCAGTAGAAGATGGCCCAAGTGCTTGGGCCCCTGCACCTTCATGGGAGACCAAGAAGAAGCACCTGGCGCAGCTCCAGCAGCTGCAGCCATTTGAGGAGTGAACCAACGGAAGGAAGACCTTTCTCTCTGTCTCTCTCATTGTCCGTAATTCTACCTGTCAAATAAATAAATAAAATCTTAAAAAAATGCTCTCACAAATGCTGAACTCTGGTCTCAGTAGCAGCAAGTCCACCAATGGAACATGGAAATTCTGGTTGCTGTTTCATAGTTGTGGATTTCGGAAATCTGGGAGAGATGGACAGCAGAGAATTCAGAGGCAGTAGGAGAAGAGAAGCCAAGGGGCCGAGACCTGAGCGGAGGCATGGAGAGCAGCAAGAGAGTGAGCTGCTGGCACCTTCCTTGGGAGGCCTCCGGGAGTGGAGGGCCAGCCCATTGTAAGGGTGCCCGGTTAGCACTCTCTGAGTGTTCACATTGTTCCTGGTCACTTTGAAATCTCACCCTCCTTGTGCTCTATGCTGGGATGCCCTTTGATGTCAGGAGCACACACACAGTCACTGCCCCGATTCCCCGATTCCCTGAGTGTTGGCTTGTGGAGTGTGGAGTGCTCTTGGGGCAGTGTAGTGCAACGTGACATGTCCTGGGTTTTGTTGTTCGGCCATGAAAGCACAAAGAGGAAATTGCTATGGAAATGGCATGTGCTTAGCAAGGACCCCATGTCTGCAGATGTCCACACTTGAGGAAACCACAGCCAAAGAGGGGGGCAGCATCCTGGCCACTCCCTGCACCCCGCCCTCTTTCCCAAAGAAAGCCTTTGAGACAATCAGAGGGGTCAGGGTGCGTGCATGGACAGACACATGGACACCCGGGCTGTAACCTCCTGTTCTTACAAATACGCTGGCAGTGAATTTGCATTAGAACATAACCTGATGAAAATCCAATCACTGGCCCATCCCACCTGCATTGTTTTTTTGTAGGGTAGGATAGCATTTGTACCCACTGATACAGATTGAGATCTGCACGCCAGTTTAGTCTGTTCTATCTGTTGTCCATTGCTATAACAGAATATGACAGACTGGTAAATTTATAAAGACAGCTAATTTATTTCTTACAGATTTGGAAGCTGGGAACTCTGAGCTCTTGGAAGCTCCATCTGATGTAGGCTTTCTTGATACATCATCCCACGGCAGAAGGTAGAAAGGCAAGAAAGGAGAGAGAGAGAGAAAGAGAGAGAGAGTACTCCTATCTGCTGATTCATTCCCTAAATGCCCACAACAGCTGGGTCTGGACCAAGCTGAAACCAGAAGCCAGATACTCAGTCAGGCTCTGCCCCCTATGTGGCAGGAATCCAATTTTTTTTTTTGACAGGCAGAGTTAGACAGTGAGAGAGAGAGACAGAGAGAAAGGTCTTCCTTCTGTTGGTTCACCCCCACAAAATGGCCTCCATGGCCAGTGCACTGCGCCAATCCGAAGCCAGGAGCCAGGTGCTTCCTCCTGGTCTCCCATGCGGGTGCAGGATCCAAGGACCTGGGCCATCCTCCACTGCCCTCCCAGGCCACAGCAGAGAGCTGGACTGGAAGAGGAGCAACCAGGACAAAATCTGGCACCCCAACGGGGACCGGAACCCACGGTGCCAGTGCGGCAGGCAGAGGATTAGCCTAGTGAGCCATGGTGCTGGCCAGGATCCAAATATTTGAACTCTCATGTGCTGTCTCCCAGCGTGTGCATTGGTAGAAGTGGAATCAGGAGTTGAGCCCACATTGAACCCAGGTCTCAGCTGACATTTAACCACTAGGCCAAATGCCTACCCCTGGCTTATATTTTTTGAATTATTTCATTCTGCTTTTCTTTCCACTTTTAAAAAAACATTCACTTGGACTTCCTAAAACTTTTATGTAATTTCTATTCTCAAAAACTTATGTCATTCCTTTCTTAATGTCCTATGAACACACAAAGTATATATCAAACTTTAATAAATGAGGGGCTATTTTTCTGTTGATTAAACATTTAGTTCAAAGTGTAGAATGATTTAGAGAATTGTACAAACAGTTGGATGTTTACCACCTCGATTTATAAAATCTTAACATTTATCCATTTGTTTATCAGAGTTGTTTTAAAGAAGGCAAGCATTAGGGCACCAACTCCTAAATCTGAGAATTGGTAGTTAAAACAACGTAAGAAAGTATGATTTCTGCCTTCTTTGTGTAAGCTGTATTTCAGGAAAACAAAATAGTCCTGTAAAGGAAGGGATTTTTTTAATAGAAGAACTCAACTTAATAAAGTAGAATAAATAATGAGAAATTAGAAAAGATAGTCTCTAATGAAATTATTGAACGAGGCAGTGATAATCAGTAATTAAAATTATTCATTTGGAGCAGTGGTTAAGTCACCACTTGGGATGCCTTTATTCTACACCAGAGAGCTTGGGCTGGGGCCTGGCTGCTTCCTGCTGATTCGCACCCTGGAAGGCAGCAGATGATGGCGCAAGAACTTGAGCCTTTCCATCTGTGGGAGTCCACATTGAGTTCTGGGTTCCTGGATTCTGCCTGGCCTAGCTCTGGCTATCAGAAGCCTTTGGGAGGTTAACTCGCAGATAGATGACTTCTGTCTGTCTCTTTCTTTCTGTCTTTCCGTCTTTACTTGTTGAATATTATGGTTAGTGGTGAATTAAGATTGATTATAGATGAGATTTAAATTATGTCTGCAAAAAAATTTAAAAAAAAAAAAAAGGAAGGAAGGAGGAGGATTGAGGGAGGGAGAGGAGGAGGGAGGGAAGTATGCTTATCATCTTAGACCTGTACCTATGAAATACATGAAAGCTGTTCTCCTTATGTTAATAAAACACTTTTAAAGCTCTATTGTAGTGATTTGGGAACTATAAAATTAACATAGAGGCAAGCATTTTCATTGTAGGAAAAAATGAAAATGAAGGAAAGATTGCTGGGTAATTGCACAGTCCCAGACTCAAGGCTCAACGCCAGCTGGGTCTATTGTCATCAGATTTGCCATCACCAAAATGTAGTGTGTCTCCCGATAGGAAAGATTATCAGCATAACCTAAGACATTTTCTCACCAAAACAATTGAATCTGAACTTAACCACATCTCATGTACTTCCTTGCATGAGGAATATAAAGGAGACCAAAATGAGCTGGATGACACCAGATGGAAAAAGACAGGGTGGGAGACATCGAAAAGACCATTGATTGATCCAGCCTTTGCAGGAAAATATAAAACAGCTTGTGTGGCCGAGTTGGTGTCAGGGTGGAGGAGGGGAAAGAGGCCCTGCTCCCACAGAAAGCAATGTAAGAGATATTTAAAACCAAGCCCAACGTGTGGCATTTGTTTGGATCCTGATTTATATAAGCCTAGTGTAAAAAGACATTTTGAGACAATTGTGGAAATTTAATACGAACTGCATATTTTTGTCTCCTGAACCTTTTATTTTATTTTTAACTGAATCATAAAAAATGTACTTACTTGCAGGGTACTTGCTTCAATCCATGTATACATTGCGTTTGGTTAAAGTCACAGAAAACATATCAATCTCCTCAAGTATTTGTTCTCTTTTTATGATGAAGACATTCAAAATCCTTTCTTCTGGCTTTTGCAAAAAAGAAAAATAAACAATATATTATCTCTATGTAATATTGATAATTTAGTTATGTTTGAGAATTACATTGTGGTTATATAAAAATATGTCAGTTTTTAGAAATGACTACTGAGTTGATGCACTTGTTCTAAAATTATAAAAATAACAAATAAGCTCTTCCTTGATTTCCTTTTCTCACTTTCTTAACCAAAAATGTTTATGTCCATATTTGTTCCATTAAGTGTATGTATCCATAAGTGATATGCAATATTAATTTTCATTTCTTTAAAACTTCTACAAATGGTATGCGATAGCATCTATCATCACATCACTTATTTTTGAACATAATATTACATTTTTGAGATTTGTTCACTCTGATAGAAATGTATCAATTCATTTATTTTTGCTCCTTTATTATTTTTCCATTTTAAGAATTTTTGCAACTTTTTCGTTCACTCAACTGTGAGCTGATATCTGGGCTGCTCTTAATCTGTCCCTTTTTCTAGCAATAATGCCATAAGCTTATAACTCTTATATGTTTTATTCTATACATTTGGCAGAATCTTCCCCAGAGAGGATTTCTGGAGTTGAAGGTATGTGCTTTTTACGTTTAACAGAGCTCAATAAATTAGCCTCTGAAAGCGTTGTAACAATTTATATGCCCAAAAAGGCTTATGGAATACATAAACCCCCACTGTCTGCCAATAGGTGGGGTTGCCCGATGTTACTAGAATGACTCCCAATTGCAGTTATGTGGAGACTTTCTCACACAGGGACTTGAATTTTCAAACACAATTTTCCAAATGAAAGCAAGCAGTACCAATGCATGCAACAAACACACGGATGAAGCTTACTCCCCCTACCCCCTGAATGTCTTCAGTGCACTTAGAGTCATTCTACTTGCACTTCTTCAACCTACAACGAAACACCCTGAAGGCAGGCAGCAGTCAGCACGTAGCCACCTTTACAAGAGAGAGCACTGAGGATTGGTAACCGAACACGAGAGGTCATGAAGAACTGATGGGATGAATAACTGTGTGTCAGGAGGGAGGGCACAACTCTCCAGCTTGTGCACTCGGCTGTGGGACTGGGCTGAGTGAAGGGTGGGGTTGGAAGTGCATGGAAATCTCACGGATATATTCGTGTGCATGATGAATAATGAAACAAGCCCACTTCCATGCACTTCTGGATTTGGAAAGGTGGACATAGACTCATTTACAGAACAAGAAATGCTATGAAGAATGAGCACTTTAGAGTAATTATTTTGAAAATGTATTGAATCACTTACTTTTTAGATTTTATTAGTTTTGGGGGAAGTAGAGACTCAGAGAGAGACAGCCAGGAATAGACAGACAGACAGACAGACAGACACAGAAAGCTGCTACCCAGTGGTTCACCACCTAAATGTCTACAATGACTGGAGTTTGGCTGGGATCAGAGCAGGGAGCAAGGAGCTCAGTGTAGGTTTCCCACATGAGTGACAAGACCCCAATTACTTGAGCTATTGTTACCACCACCCAGGGTCTGCACTGGCATGCATCTGAAGTCAGAAGCCGGACTCGGGAATCCAATCCAGGCACTCAGGTATAGGACTAGGTGTCTTAAGCTCTAAGTTAAATGCCCACTCTCTATAAGAGGTAGAAAGATTAATGCTTGAATCCACAGTTGAAATTGGGAAATGAAACACGATACCCTTATCTTGAATTTGGGATTTAAATTTCTCATGCATGCCATTCCATTTGTACTAAGTGTGTGCCTATAAAGCACATGGAACAGGCATTATATTACGATCTTCTGTGTGAATTATTCTACAGATATATAGATCTCATTCACCCACTTTTGCTGTGTGTAGAATTCTACTGTGTGAATATACCATGATTTGTGGCTGCATTCCCTCTGAGAAGGGGCAATCAGACTGTTCCTGTGTCTGGCTGTGATGACGCCGTACAGGATTTCTCTGCACACGTGCCACTGTTTCTCTCACTGGGGCACACACCATGAAGTAGACTTTCTGTGTGGAGGACACAGGCTCTTCAGCTTTGCCAAACTACCCCCTACATTCCTTGTCCCAATGTGCACCCAGGGGAGAATCTGATTTCAAATTGTTTCCTTATTTTGACGAACACTTGGTGGCGTCCTATTTAAACTTTGCACCCATTTGATGGGTGTGAAGTGGTTTTAAGTGATGTTTTTATAATTTCTACTTCCTGTTATTAGCAGACATGCAAGGTGTTGCTTGTTCAGGTCTCACTCATAGTTTTTTCTACTGGATTGTCTTTGGTGAGAAAGTGTGAGTGTGTGTGAATGAATGTGTGGTGTGAATGTATGTGTGTGTGTATGTTTGCGACTTAGAGAAACTCTTTTTTTTTTTCTTTATCTTTTTTTTTTTATTTTGATTTAGAATATAAATTTCCAAGGTACAACTTGTGGATTGCAATGGCTTCCCCACCCATACCTCCCCTCCCCCCCACTACCCTTCCCCCTTACCCACTCCCCCTCCCCTTTCATTCATATCCAGATTCATTTTGTGGGAACACTTACACACATTCTGTTCAGCTCCCAAAGTGGTTTACTTCCTCCAAAGTGTCTGTCATCTAACCTGCTCCTCTATTCCTCCCCCTGTCGGCAAGAAGGAGGAAAGAAATCTCCCAGCAGGCCCTAAACAACCTGCATCCCTCCGAGTTCCACTCTTTCTCTGATTTCTGTAGCGACAACCAGGAGGATAATTGCTGGAACCCGGACACACACACTTTCTTGAGTTTCGTGGAGACACAACCGCCATCCAGTAAATTTCATATTTAGACAGAGCAGTTGGGTAGTTTTGGGCGTACACGTGTACTCCTACCGCATTGTGGTCACTAACAAGACAAGGAGACTCTACCACCACAAGGGCTTGCTCAGGCCTGCTGAAAAGCCTTCTCGGCCCAAATCCAGGCAACAGTGATCTGCTTTCTGCTGCGGGAGATTAGTTTGTGTTTCATTGAATGCAAAATCACATAGGATGCACTTTTTTATTTTTTGTTTTGCTCCTGTGACTGCAAAACTATTTGGAGATTCATCCATGTTGTTCAATGTCCCTTATTACGGAACAGCGCTCCCTTGTACGGGTATATCACAATTTATCCATTCATCTATTGATAGGCACTTCTGCTGTTACAGATTGGGACTGTTAAAAATAAAGTCACTAGCACAAATCTTTATGTTATTGCCCACATATGCACATTCATTCCTCTTTACTGGATGAGGTGACAGTGTGTGTTTAACTTGTGAATGGCTCTCCAAAGTGGTTACACCATCATACCTTCCCATCAGCATTTGGTGTGGTCAGTATTTTTCAATTTTGCCATTCTTGGCGGTGTGTAGAGGAATATTGCTACAGTTTTAGTTTGATTGGCATACAGCTGATAAACAAAAGTCTTGAGAATATTTCATGTGTTTAGAGTCTGTCCATATATCTTCTTCAGAGAACGAGATGTTCAAAGCTTTTTGTCTGCCTTAGTAATGTATTTTATTGGGTTTTGAGAGTGTCCTGTAATATTCCAAATTCAAGACTTTTATAGGATGTATGTTTAACAATTGTTTTCTTTCAATCAGTAGCTGTCTTTTCATTTTCTTCTTTAAATTATTTATCTATCTAGAGTGAGAGAGGGAAAGAGCTTCCATTCTCGGGTTCACTCCTCAAGTGCCCACGACAGCCAGAGCTGGGCCAGACAGAAGCCAGGAACTCCATCTAGGTCTCCCACATGAATGGCAGGGAACCAAATCCTTGAGCCATCCTCAACTGCCTCCCACAGTGTACTTTAGCAGGAAACCAGATTGGAAGCAGAGTAGCCAGGACTCAACCCAGGCACTCTGATGTGGGAAGAGAGTGTCCCAAGAGGTAGCTGAACTTGCTATGCCACAATGCCCACCCCCCTGTCTTTTCATTTTCTAAACATTTGAAGAAGTCTAATTCATCAATTTGTTATTGTTTGAATCACACCGTTGAGATCAAATCTAAGAAATCTTTGTCTAATTCAAGACCACTAATATTGTCTTCTGTGTTTTCTTTTAGAATTTGTACAGTTCTAAGTTTTATACTTAGGTTTCTTTTTTAAAAATTTTTGACAGGCAGAGTGGACAGTGAGAGAGAGAGAGACAGAGAGAAAGGTCTTCCTTTGCCATTGGTTCACCCTCCAATGGCCGCCGCGGCTGGTGCGCTGCGGCCGGCGCACCGCGCTCATCTGATGGCAGGAGCCAGGTGACAGGTGCTTTTTCCTGGTCTCCCATGGGGTGCAGGGCCCAAGCACCTGGGCCTTCCTCCACTGCACTCCCGAGCCACAGCAGAGAGCTGGCCTGGAAGAGGGGCAACCGGGACAGAATCCGGCGCCCCAACCGGGACTAGAACCCGGTGTGCCGGCGCCGCAAGGCGGAGGATTAGCCTGTTGAGCCACGGCGCCGGCCTATACTTAGGTTTCTGATACTGTTTGAGTTGATCTTGTTTATCGCATAGGGTATGGATTGAATTTATTTATTTATTTATTTATTTATTTATTTATTGTTGCTGTGGATACTCAGTTGTTGTTGAGCCGTTTGTTGAAGAGACTCTCCTTTCTCCACATAAATGTATTTGCACTTTTGCTAAAAATAAATTTTCTGCATATGTGTGGGTCTTTTTCTAGACCTGTGTTCTATTCCACTGGTTGGTTTGCTTAGTTTATTTGGGAGGTAAGGTGACACAGAGACCTCTCACTCACTGCTCCCCACTCCCAAAAAAGCCTACGATGACCCTTGGCTGAGCAGAAGCCAGGAGCCTGAAATCCAATCCAGATCTCCCACCTGGGTGGCAGGAACCCAATTATTTGAGCCATCCCTGCTCCCTCCAAGGGTCTGCCTTGTCAGGAAACTAGAGTCAGGATCTGGAGCTGGGACTCAAACCCAGGTACTGCAGTGTGGAACACAGGTGGCTCCATTGCTAGGCCAAATACTTACCTGGACTTGTTTAGTCTTTGCTTATTTTTACACCATTGCTGCAGACTTTTCAGTATTGCAACCTTATAAAAAGACTGAAATCAGGTAGTGTAAGAAAAATCCTCCCCATGACTTCACATAGATTGGGTTCTCCACATAGTATGAATGTGAAATTCCCTGTAGATGCATAAGCAGGCAACACAGCCGATTGATGTCACAGAGGGAATATTCACCAGGCACGGAAACACTCTAGAATCTTTTCTCACCAGTTTTTCTCTTGGTTAGCACTGAATAACCAGTTTCAAAATTTTCTTCTCTCTGAACACCTGAATGCCACCTTCCGACTGCACTGTCTTCTCAGGCTCATGCCATATTTATTTATTTATTTATTATTTTTTTGACAGAGTGGACAGTGAGAGAGAGAGGCAGAGAGAAAGGTCTTCCTTTTCCATTGGTTCATCCCCCAATGGCCTCTGCAGCTGGCGCACCACGCCGATCTGAAGCCGGGAGCCAGGTGCCTCCCCTGGTCTCCCATGTGGGTGCAGGACCCAAGCACTTGGGCCACCCTCCCTTGCACTCCCGGGCTACAACAGAGAGCTGGACTGAAAGAGGGGCAACCAGGACAGAATCCGGTGTCCTGACTGGGACTAGAACCTGATGTGCTGGTGCCACAGGCGGAGGATTAGCCTATTGAGCCACGGCGCCGGCCTCATGCCATATTTCTAGGTGCAATGACCTTCCAGGCTGCCTTCCTGTGATTGACTTAAATCATTCTGAAGGGCTTGAGTGTCCCCACATATCTATTCCATAGGTTTCTGGATTATCCCTGGGTTTCTATGGCTTACTAATAATTGACATTGATTCTAATAACTCTTAATTTCATTCTTAAAGCTCCAGTAATGCCAACATAAGACTCATAATCAGGATACAACATTATGCTAGGATTTCTAACCGGCTCTTAGTAATGTCTATTTTAGATATTCCATAAAGTTCTAAGACTTCGGTAGCCCTTTGTGCCATTGGTTCCTGGAGACCACATTAATGTCTCATAGCCTCAGTTCGGAGCACAGAGCCTAATGTTGGAGCATCACTCATTCATTCATCAATCACTTTGGAGCACCTCCTGGCTACCATGAACTTAGCTATGGGGACCAAGACATGGATAAGACACCGTCTCTAAAAGGGGCTACGCATGTAATAAATTCTGCACTTTCAAAACCTTAAATTACTTAAAGATTCTATCTAAAGATCTATATCATCTAGGTTTCAGATCCCAGGGCTGCTATTTCCCCGAGATAAGACCATTGTCATCACTTGGAATGAACTGGAGACAATTTTTGAGTTAAATCAGGCACATTCTGAGTCAAATCAGGCACAATTCAAAAATATCAGGGTTTGGTTAACAGGCAAGCCCTGAGAAGAGATAAAGCATCCAGACAGGACCAGATGCCGGAAAGCAGAGGACAAGCCCTCGAAGGGTCACTCCGGGTCAGTGAACATTTAGAAGAAAAGAACAGAGACAGAAAGGGGAGTAAATGGATGAAGAATTGTCTTACCTTTAGACTGGGAAGGTGTCTGTGCAGGAGGCAGCGAGTAGAAGTGAATTTGACCCTCAAGGATAAAAGGGGCCAACCAAAAGTTCAGTTGGTTTTACTTTTCCTCCTGTGAGGGGTCACAGAGGCGGGCGGAGTGCAGACGCATCCCAGAGGTGGGAGGTGAACGAGGAGAGGTGTTCTGTCTCCCCTGATGGATGGAGGCTCTGTGCATACCATTAAGAAGAACTCCACACAGGCGGAGAGACAAGGAGTCTGCCAATGGGGCAGCTCTTGAAACGTGATCGCCCAGCCGACAGGCATCGCAAGAAGGAGATGAGAGAGCAAAGAAGGCAGCCTCTCTCTGATCCTGAGCTGTGGAGAGGGGGAGGTCATGTGGGTGCTTCTCCAGAGCAGCAGAAACGCCTCCCAATCAGACTAGATGGGGGTGCCAAGGAGTTAGGAGATGGCACTGCACTTCTGCGAACATGACCATCTGGAAATTTCGAGGAAGCTTGGGAGAGATAGCCAAAGCATGGGCCATGGGGAGTGTGGCAGCTAAGTGCCCTGGTGCAGGAATTCCTCCAGATTGAGAAGGGAAGCAAGTGCTTCTGGGAGGCCACAAGGGAGGTTGGAGCAGGTGTGATCAGACTGGCCTTCCCTGTGCACTCTGCCGTCTGTAGCCAAGTGGTGTGATCTCAAGGGTGCAAGGAAGAAATCTTACCTCCCAGCCCACCCCCCAACTAGAACCTAACATTCCTTTAAAGTGGGACCTGGGCTTTACTCCATAAGGGTAAGCTCTAGATGTTTTCTAAAGCCTAGTGTTGGGGTACAGAAACAGCAGTGACAGCATGATGGATGGAGAAAGCTCACAGCAAAAGGAGATGGGGCAGGCAGATAGCGGCCCTGATGTCATAGCCCACCAGAATTGATAACACAAACAGGTACAAGCACACGAGGATGCTCGGTTAGATGCATCTGAAATTCTGAGTTAGCGGGCTGTCCTGGATTTTATCTGACAAGCCCAGCCGTGGGGAATTCTGTCTCGTTCCCCCACTTGACTCCGTCCACTTACACATGTTTACCTTGGAGATTTCCTGAGCCTTTACATGTGCAGACGAGGACATCTGGGACGAGGATTGGAACAGAGACAGAAGAACCACAGCTCATAGAGAGGAAGGTAAACCATCGAGGCCTAGAAAAGTCAACTCCTTCAGCACCCAGACTACAGCAATTCTCTCTGCAGCTCTGCGTCTTTCCTAATGGATGGCACAAAGCAGGTTCCTAATACAGGCATGTGGAGAGTCTAAACAATAGGCCACTAATAGTGATAGCAAACATGGATGCAGCACTTACTCGATCTGGGCTCTCTTCTAAGCTCTTTGCTGAAAAGCTGAGATGATTGTAGGATGTGACACAGGAGAC
The DNA here is from genome assembly GCA_949820135.1 of Sylvilagus floridanus. Classification (NCBI taxonomy): domain Eukaryota; kingdom Metazoa; phylum Chordata; class Mammalia; order Lagomorpha; family Leporidae; genus Sylvilagus; species Sylvilagus floridanus. The sequence continues at coordinate 31,176,497 of OX463230.1, forward strand.
CCAGAAGGCACTTTCCAATAAAAGGAGGTTCTGGAATTGCTCAGATGCCATTTTTAAGTGGATCCTTTAATTATTAATGTGCAATCCTTCTTCTTAAGGAGTGGCCTGTCCAGGCCTCTTCCCACATTTCTATTCAATTCTTCAGCTTCTCCTCCTCCTCTTGAAATACAAAAGGACAAGTGATACTGTAAATTCTTTTTTGAAAGGCAGAGTGATAGAGGGAGAGGGAGAGACAGAGAGTAAGTGATCATCCATCTGCTGGTTCATTCTCCAAATGGCCAAAACAGCCAGGGCTGGCCCAGGCCAAAGTCAGAAGCCAAGCACTTCATCAATAGTCTTCCACATGAGCAAGAGGGGCCCAAGCACTTGGGCCGTCATCCGCTGCCATCCCAAATGCAGAGGAAGGGAGCTGTAGAAGAAGCAGAGGAGCTGAACTTGAGCCAGTGCTCCCGAGTGGGATTGCCACGTTGCAAGCAGTGGCTTAACCTTCTGTGCTAAATGCCAGCACCTGCAGGGCAAATTCTTCCCTACCTCCTTCTCCACTCTCCAAACACACCCCTCCATACCACTCACCCAGGCCCAGAAACATCCAGATTGCAAACCCATTCCTGTGAGTACACAGGGTCTCATCTTTGGGGAGGAGATCTTTTTTTGGAATCATTTTTCCTTGTTTTTCCCAAGTATGGATCCCCTGGGCTACATAGATGCCTCTTTGCTTCAGTTCACCCAGAGTCCCCAAAACCTTGTACTATGTCCCCAAAGAAACAGATACAGAAGGGCAACAAGTTATATTTGGTTAAATGTCAATCATCCTGGCTTGCATTGACTTCAGAGCTGCCCAGCAGAGCACCTGGATCGTCTCTCTCTGCTACATCCATCCAGTTAGGCCCAAGGAAATTCTAGGACATTTTCAAGACTGGAGAAGTAGGCTTGGAGCAGTCACCTCTGCTTTTTCCCATAACTCGGTTTATAAGCATGTTCTCAAAGCCTCTGCAGAACAACTTCTCCATCCCCCTACAACCCCATCTCCCTACCCTGCCCCTGGCATGCTCCATGTGCAGAGTCGAGTTGCACATTGCTCTGATTCATTTGCATTTAACTCGCCAAGCAATTGTTTAGTCAAAGGCACTCCTGGTCCAGGGAGTCTTTTATGAGCTGATAGCATAAGCCTGGCTGAAGCCTTCTGTCATAACTGTGCAGTTTCTTCCCTCTTGGTTGAACTGAGAGCTTGCAAGTCCCAAGTCATCCCTAAGCCAAAGCAGGCTCAAGAAGCTGCATTTGTCATTGGTTTGTTGGATTGTTTCACTCCGGAGTCCAGTCAACTTGTGCATGTTCCTAGTTGGTGAAAAGTAATCACCAGGTTATTGTCAAGGCCATGGTGCTGGTCTAGTCTGCTAGGCTGGTTGGTGAATCTGTAAGTTCTACCTGGCAATATCACCTAGAGTTGCTTCTTTCTTTTTTTTTTTTAAGATTTATTTTATTTATTTGAAAGACACTGTTACAGAGAGAGATAGAGAAAGAGAGAGAGGTCTTCCATCTGCTGGTTCACTCCCCAGATGGCCTCAATGGTTGGAGCTGCCCCAATCCGAAGCCAGGAGCCAGGAGCCAGGAGCCAGGAGTTTCTTCTGGGTCTCCCATGTGGATTCAGTGGCCCAAGGAATTGGGCCATACTCTACTGCTATCCCAGGCCATAGCAAGAGCTGGGATCGGAAGCGGAGCAGCTGGGACTCGAACCGGCACTGGCCTAGAGTTGGTTCTTTGTTTGTCTTGGCTGCTTCTACCCTAGCCCCAAAGAGTGTCATTTCTCAGCTGTCTCATTCAGTGGCTGCCTGAAATACTGGAGTGCAAATTCTCACGTGGTTGAGTGAGCTCCCTACATGTTTGCTGTGACCACCTCACTCTCCCACCCACGGCCTGGGTGTGCTTCTCCAACACGGCTGCATGCAGGCTTGAGAGGTGTGGGGTGGAATTCCAGGAACGAGCAAAGTCACAAGAAAATCACGGAGTATTTTCCCAAAAGCATCAAGACTACTCAAAAATCGAGGGGCTGGTGCTGTGGCGTAGCGGGTAAAGCCACCACCTGCAGTACCGGCGTCCCATATGGGCACCAGTTCTAGTCCCGGCTACTCCTCTTCCGAAGCAGCTCTCTTCTATGGTCTGGGAAAGCCGCAGAAGATGGCCCAGGTCCTTGGGCCCCTGCATCTGCGTAGGAAACCTGGAAGAAGCTCCTGACTTCAGATCAGTGCAGTTCCGCCATTGCGGCTGACTGGGGAATGAACCAGGGGATGGAAGACCTCTCTCTCTATGTCTCTCTTTCTCTGTATATCTCTGACTTTCAAATAAATAAATACATCTTTAAAAAAAAACAAGGAAAATGCTATTTTAAAAAAAGATTTAAATTTTATTTATTTGAAAGGCAAAGTGACTGAGAGAAAAGGAGAGTCAGAGAGAGAAAGAGATCTTCCATCTACTGGTTCATGCCCCAATGGCCACTATGACCAGGGCTGGGCTAGCCAGAAACCAAAAGCCAAGAATTTCATCAAAGTCTCTCAGGTGGGTGACAGGGGCCTAAGTACTTGGGCCACCTTCCCCTGCTTTCCTAGGTGCATTAGCAGGGAGCTGGATGCTGAGTGGAGCAGCTGAGACTGGAACCTGTGCTTGGATATGGGATGCTGGGGTCACAAGCAGCAAATTAACCCTTTGCACTACAATTCCAGACCCTTGACATTTTGAGATTTGATCATTGCTTTTTTTCTATTTTTTAATTTTTAAATTTATTTTATTTTTTATTTTTTGACAGGCAGAGTTTGACAGTGAGAGAGAGAGACAGAGAGAAAGGTCTTCCTTTTTCCGTTGGTTCACCCCCCAAGTGGCCACTACGGCTGCCGCTTTGTAGCCGGTGCGCTGTGCTGATCCAAAGCCAGGAGCCAGGAGCTTCCTCCTGGTCTCCCATGGGGTGCAGGGCCCAAGGGCCTGAGCCATACTCCACTGCACTCCCGGGCCACAGCAGAGAGCTGGACTGGAAGAGGAGCAAGTGGGACTAGAACCCTGTGTGCCAGTGCCGCAGGCAGAGGATTACCCTAGTGAGCCACAGCGCTGGCCATTTGATCATTGTTTATATCCCTTGTATATATTCCTGAATAACAATAGATTTCTTACTGAATTCTTTACTTGGTGGAGGGTTAAACTTAATGACTATAAAGTAAATTGAAGATATGTCTTTGCAAAAATTAAGATAAAAATAAGAAAGGAAAGTGGAAGGAAGGTGGGAACAAGGGAGGGAGGATAGGATGGGATGTATCATTATGTTCTTAAAACTGTGTATCTGAAATACATGAAATTTATTCCCTTTATAGAGATAAAAAAGACCTACAAATATATGGATTTGCATACAAGATTATCATAAGGATCAAATAGGAAGCTCCAGCGAAATTGAATGCCTTGGCCCCCAAGAATGATGCAAACATGGCCTTCAGCTTTGCTGCGTGGGGGGTGAAAGTTCGCGCAGGTCTAGAGTTGGTTGTTGAGGCTCATCACTCCCCAGCCCCAGGCCCTGTCCACTCTGTCATCGATGACTCCCCCACAGGCACTTTGCTCTCTAGATAAATGGGGCCATTCATCATTCTCCAGCACATTCACAGCCCAGACATTTGTTTCTTATAACCTGAATGGCTTTGAATTCCCCTCTCTTTGCCTGACCCAATCCCAGATCCATTTTTCTTTCTGTTATGAGCACACACTTGATATGCCTGATGGCCCTACTCATGATTTTAGGGTCTCAAGGAGCATTCGTTGCAAGATTGTTCACTGAACACACTAATTGAGCACTTAAGATGTGCAGAAAGCAATAGGACTTTGCTCTGAGTATGCTAGACACCTTTCTATGGCTTGCTTTTCTCTTCAGCTTAAGCAGGTACCAAATTTTGGGGTAAAGTTTGGGGTGATGGGAGGGATTCAGAGAATGGCACAACACACACACACACACACACATGCATGGGATTGTCAAAAAGCTCATGGAAAACATATTATGAAAAAAACCTATGTATGGATTTCAACATTTCTTACACTAGAATAAATGCATCTTTTCATTCAATTTTTCCATGAACTTATGGAAATATCCTCTTACATAATTTTAATTCAGGAATTTTCATATAAAAGTCTGGAATTCCTGGACTGCACCAACTTGCCTGAGGGATAGGGGTATCTGCCTGTGTTGGCCGCCATCTTAGTCTTCTGCGGACATTTGCGTTTGCTACCTGGGCCACGGAAGGTGGTTAGAAACGATTACAAAGTTGAATTTAGAGTCTGCAGTTGCACCTGTGTCATGAATGGGCATCGTGGGCGGGAGGCAGAGAAGAGCACTGGCCAGAGTCCCCTTGGTGGAGTTGTGCTGGGAGAGTCCTTTTGAGCTAAGACATTCGGCTTCTTTATTTCAGCACTGCCATCTCCAGAATGCATCACACACAGACCCAGGGGATTGGTTGTGTGCAGGTGCTGAGCCACAGCATTGGGATTGTGCAGGTGGAGTGTGCTGCCTGGCCTCCTCTCTGGTGCCTGCTCTTTGTTCCTTTGAAAGCACCTGCTTCCTCTCCACTTCCCTGACTTGCCTGGAGCCAGATGAGCACCTTCCCTGCCTCTGAGCTGCTCAAATTCAGCCGTTTTGCAGAATCTGTTTCATGGGCTATAAGAAAATTCATCCAAGATCAAATCTCTTCTGTCTCTTTTGACAACAGCCTCTAGAGGCTTTGGGGGGAACAAAGGCATGCATCTCCTTTCCCTGGGGTCTGGAATGGGGGCTGGCCCCTGCCTCCCTGACCCACCCCTTGCTCCACGGGGGCCTCTGGAAAGGGGACTGCCCCCTGCCCAAGCCCCCAGTCTAGCCTGTAACAATGGGGATACAGGCAGTGGCTGATAGGGATCCCCCAAGGAGTTCCCTGGCTATCAGGCCTGGCTCAAACCATTCACACACAGGCCATTCCCAGGGCTTCAGGTTTCAGGATGGGAGATTAGCGAGGGACACTCAGACCGGGTGCAGCCCTGTGCCGACTGCATCTCTGCAGAACTAAGTAGCTGCCGCTCACTCTGTCCCCAAGGGCCAGGGCTGGGCAAGAGAGGACTGCAGACGGAGTTGCTAACAGATCAGCTTTGTGTTTAGCTCTAGCCATGGTGAAATCCAAGAGGAAGCTCCGCTTTGCTCCCTTCAAAGTGACGAGCAGAACAATTCCATCTCTTTTAACTGCTCTGTATTTTTTCCCAGCTTTCTTCTTCTTCCCACAAGACAACACGACAAATCAAGCAAGCAAGCAAGCATCTTAGAATTTCAAAACTGGGATAGACTTTAAAAACCTATATTCCAGGAGCTGGCATTGTAATGCAGCGGGTTGAGCTACCACTTGTGACATTGTCAGGTCTGAGTGCTGGTTCAAGTCCCGGCTGCTCCACTTCTAACTCAGCTCCCTGCTAATGCACCTGTGAGGGTAGCAGAAGCTGGCCCAAGTGCTTGGGCTCCTGCCATCCACCTGGGAGACCAGATGTAGTTCTTGGCTCCTGGCTTTAGCCTGGCCCACACCTGACAGTTGTGGCCATTTGGGAGAGTGAATCAGAAGATGAAAGATCTATTTCTCTCTCTCTCTCTCTCTCTCTCTCTCTCTCTCTCTCTCTCTCTCTCTCTTTCCATGAATCTGCCTTTAACATAAATAAATAAATCTTAAAAAAAAAACAAACTTTAGTCTACCTACACAGACATGGGGGAGGGACAGGGGTTTCCCCCACCCATACCCTGGCGAGGGCTTGCACCAGGGTAGGAAGAGAGTCCTTCTAACATCAGTCCGCTCACAATCCCAGGGGCTCCCAACCTTCGACAGGCCATAGTAGAAGGGTGTGGGAGCACACAAATCTCAATATTTTTGGTGTATCTGCAAACACTTGTGCTGTGACTTAAAACTTTTTCTTTAGCCAGACCCTTTTTTGAACTTCAATGTAGTCATTTTTTTTTAAAGGAAACTATGCCACTACTGCCAATGGAAAAACAGCATGGCTTGCCTTAGACACTGGAGACCGAAAGGCAAGTGTAGCTAATGGAAAACTTGTTTTAATGGATATTGTCTGCATAGCACTGTCTATTGAGGCCTGTCACTCCAAGGCCTATTTTCCTTGCATTAATATGGGAGATAAGGGTTTTGATATCATTCAGCTTATTAAAAATTTTTAATATTAATAATCTTAGTGGGTTTTTGCCATCTATTCAAAGAATTCTGAATCCTGGCTCAAATAGAGCAGACAATGTGGTAAGTCTTTAAGTGTTTTATTCAGTGAGAGACATGCGCAGGCAAGTGAGGGCTTTAGTTAGGGGAGAAAGAATTCTCGAGGCTAAGTTGGGTCCATAGCAGGCAGAGAGCAGGCCAGGAGCCATGTGGAGCAAGCCTGCGGGCAGGAAATAGAGGCAGGGCGGAGTCATGGTGTGAGGGTGTGGTCAGGAGGTTCTTCCAGGTCTCCCACATGGGTGCATGGACCCAAGGACTTGGGCCATCTTCTACTGCTGCCTCAGGCCATAGCAGTGAGCTGTATCAGAAGTGGAGCAGCTGGGACTCAACCTGGCACTGCAGGCAGTGGCTTCACCCACTGTGCCACAGCACTGTCCCCCATAATCTCATTTTTTAAAGAAAGTGGCTGAAAAATGTGAAGACAGCAGTTGCATTTATTTGTTTTTTTATTTTTTACTTATCAGCTTATTTGAGAGATAGGGAGAGAGAGGGAGAGAGAGAGAGAAAGAGAGAGAGAGAGAGAGAGAGAGATCCCATCCACTGCTCTGAACAATGGTAGCTGCTCTGGAAAAGCAGTGATACACTTTTTCTTATGCATTATTTGCTTTTTCTATGATTATCATGCTACTTTTGTATTATAGCAATAAAATATAGAATTTTAAAAGCATGTAGTGTTTCAAAAGCTCAACTTGTTTCTTGCCTCTGCCACTCAGCCAGTTGCAGGGTAAAAAAAGAACCCTGGGAATTGAAGGCTAAGAAACCATGGCTAAAAAAAATCACCAAACAGGCTGCCAACTGAGTACGTGTGTGTGTGTGTGCTTTCCCTAGACGCGCACCTTGATGTGGGCTGTGCTTGATGTACTGACGGGGACATCCTCACCTCCATGAGAGTCCTGGGCTTTTCTTGCCTCGGAACTTGCTGTTGACTGTGATGGTGGCAATGGTCTGAGGGTGGAGTCCACAGGGCAGCCCCAGGCTGGTACATTGTGCTCAGGCTCTTTCTTGGTCAAGCTTCAAATCAATGCTCCCCCGACCAGATGGAGTAGGATCTCCTGCCTCCTTCAGCCCACCGACATGCTTACATGAATTCACAGGGGTTATTGAGCATCTGTTGCATGCCAGGTTCTGTGCTTGGTTCTGTAGAAACAGCAGATAGCCTCATAGTAAAGACCCTCTCCTTCATCCCAGAGACTCTGGGTCTCCTCTCTGTGGGTTGCAGGATACATTCATGAAGCTTTTGCTCCCCAAGCTCCCTATTAACACAAGGTCTCCCAGTCACCACCTCTGGCCAGGGGTGATACCATGGCAGGGAGTGAGGGACCCTTATCCATCTCCTTCATGTGCCTCACTTTCCCCTTTACTGCCCTAAGTGGGGTGTGAAGACCTCCGGACATTCAGTGAAGATCCCCTTCCCTACATCCCATCTACCAACAGTTACACACAGTAGGCTTATGGTATCCATTTCTTGGGGACTGCTGTACATGGATCTTTCAAAAAAAAAAGTCCTTGGGCTGAAGATGAGACCCAGCCTTGTTTAGGCCAAAGCCAGGAGCCCAGAGCTCCACCCAGGTCTCCTGGTATCTGCTGCCTCCCAGGGTGCATTAGCGGAAGTGGGATTGTAAATGGAGCCGGGACTTGCCTTGCACCCACCACTCTGCTAGTAGATGCAGGTTTCCCACGTGGCATCTTAAATACTGAAGTTTTAAGGGGAAACTGGTCTTATTCCTTCTAGTGATGGTTTTCTTACTCCCTTTATCTAGATCATTTCATCCCTACTTTATTATCTTTCTATTCATTTCTAAAATTCCTCCTCTGAGAAGCCCTCTAGGACTGAAATCACCTTCTCAGCTCTCCCTCTTGAGCATCTGCAGACTGAGCTGGGGTCTCAGAAGTGAGAGAGCGACCTCAGCAGCTCTCTCTCTCTCTCTCTCTCGACTGTTCCCACTGCAATTCCAAATCACATTCAGAATGCCTCTTAGCAGGGTGAGAAGGGCCCATCCCAAATCCAGGAGGGAGAAGTGCACACGTGCAAATTGCTATTGCTTTGTGAAAGAGATGCAGCTCCTGTCTTCCTTTTCCTTGCAGCCGAGGGTCTGCCTGTGGCCAGTAACCGAGGAGGGAAGTCACCCCACCATCTGGTCCTGCTGGAGGTTGAGGGACACTTGGTTCCAGTCAGATTTGGGACAATCTATCAGGGTAATTTGTAGAACAATTTTGTTTCTTTTTGTTTGAAAGATTTTACTAATTACTTGAGAGAGAGAGAGAGAGACTTCCCATCCTCTGATTCACTTCCTGAATGTCTGCCTTGGCTAAGGCTGGGCCAGGTTGAAATCAGGAGCCAGGAACTCTGTCCTGGTTTTCCACATGGGTAGCAGGGGTCCAAGCAGCTGGGCCACAACCAATGTCTTCCCTGGTGCATTAGCAGGCACCTGGATTAGAAGTGGAGCAGCCGGGACTAGAACCAGAGCTCCAAAATGGATGCTGGTATTGCAACCCACTGTGTCGCAACATCAGTCCCTGTATACTTAACAGCTGAAGGTATGTGTTTTAGAAATTGCTGTTCTTCTTGGTGCTAATAAATAGGCCCCTGTTTTATATTTTCAATTAAAAATAACTTCCTTTCGTTCACTGTGAAAAATTTGGAGAATCCCACAAAACATGAATATGTGAAAGCATGTGCCACAGGACCAATAACCTGAGACAGATTGTTGGGTTTTGCATCTGCATGTCTCCTGCCTCTAAGCCCAGGTATATGCAGGAATTCACCAGCTGCCTAAACATCTCACTGCCCAATCCCTCAATTTCTTTACTTTCTTAAAATCTCTTGCTGCTGTCCTCCCTCCACATAGTTAGCACGAACAGAACCTACACATTTGAGAGGACACTATATGTATGTATGTATGTACTGTAGCCTTCACATATTGCTTGATACTATGCCAAGGTCAAATGCCTGCCTTTATAATGAGATAAATTTGTGACAGAATTGTTATGGCCATATCATATGTCCACACATGAGTCTATAGTAGGTGAATTAACCATTCCCCCAGTGTTGTTCAAGTCAGGAGTTTTCAATATTGTAATATTACCGATATTAGTTACAATATTACCATCACGGCAAGCAATGTCAGAAACAGATCATTGTGGTGAATGTCTATTCCTGGGCTGGAGGGAATAAGCTACTTTGCAGCTTTGCACACACGTTGCACAGTTCCAAGAGGCCCCCTGCGAGTGGAAAAGCAGTACAAAAAAGATGGCCCTGGAACACTCCCAGAAGAAGGCAGAGTGGAGAGACTCTGATGTTGCCAACCACTTCCTACCAGGTGGCCTGTGACAGGCAGGGACCTTCAGCTCACTGAGAAGACGGAAGGAGGGAAGAAGCATGACAGAGGTGTGATCTGGGATGACAGCATGAGGCCTGGAGTTCAGACCTCATGAGTTTCTAGACTCTGTGCTGCAGCCTCTACAGAAGGCAAGCAGGGCTTCAAGGGGTTGCCACGCACATCACCACCAGCCACTTTCTGCCAACCACGAAGATTGATTTTTATTTACTTGAGAGGCAGAGTGACAGAAAGAGAGAGAGACAGAGGAAGGAGGGAGGCAGAGAGAAAAGGAGACAGAGATCTTCCATCTCTGGGTCACTCCCCAAATGGCTGGAGCTGGGCCGGAACAAAGCAGGAGCCTGGAACTCCATTTGGAGCGCCCATGAGGATGGCAGGGGCCATACTTGGCCGTCTTCTGCTGCTTTCCCAGGTGCATCAGCAGGGAGCTGGACTGAAAGTGCAAAGGGGCCGGCGCTAGTGTGGTACAGCAGGCAAGAGCCACCGCCTGCAGTGCTGGTACCCCATTTGGGCTCCAATTCGAGTCCTGGCTGCTCCACTCCTCATCCAGTTCTCTGCTATGGCCTGGAAAGCAGTGGAAGGTGACCCAAGTCCTTGGGCCCCTTGCACCCACCTGGGAGACCTGGAGGAAGCTCCTGGGTTCTGGTTTTTAGTTCGGCTCAGCTCCGGCCATTGTGGCCGTCTTAGGAGTGATCTAATGGAGGGAAGACCTCTCTCTCTCTCTCTCTCTCTCTCTCACTCTCTCTCTGTAACTCTACTTTTCAAAAAAAAAAAAAATTCAGCAGCCAGGACTTGAACCAGCACCCATATGGGATGCCTGTGTTGCAGAGAGCAGCTTAACCTACAGCACCACAGTGCCAGCCCCTCCAGCTCCCATTCCTCTCTTTCTATAGTCTGACTGTTTTTCTGTCTTTATCTTCTTTATTTAATGGTGGTACACATCTCCACACTCACGATGATCTTTCATTTATCTCACTAAATCCTTACCCTTGGACATGTAATTTGCTGTGATTATCTTTACAGCTATTCAAAAAACACTGCAGGTGGTGCAGCTTAACTAATTGTAAACATATTACTCAACATTTTTGTGGCTAATGATCTTTCAGAGAGTGTTTTGAGGACCTTGGCTGATATAATGGCTCTCCAGAAAACTGAATCCAGTTACACTTCATCACTTATGTTCAAGAGCAGTTAATCTCTATATTTTCCAAAGGACTAGATCTCATCATAAAAGACAGACAGACAGACAGACACACACACACAATGCACCAATAGGCAGAAAGTGACATGTTTGGCATTACTCCCTATTGTCTGATGCCTGGTGCCCCTGTTGGCTTTTCATAGGTTTATGGACTGTTCAAATCTCCTGGTTTGGTCCGCACACTGTTCTAGGGAAGCATTGAAGATCTCCCTTTTCATCGTCCCCTGCCTGCTGCCCACCCAGCAGACCATCCAAACCCTCTCCATCACTCACACCTGGGGCAGATGGCGCCAAGAATGACAAGTGGCCCCTGCTGCACCTGCTGTCCCAGTAAGACTGGGAGGCCCACTCCCATGGCATAGGAAATATCTCCCGCTGCCCACAGACTGCCTGCTACCCCTGGAGGGCGACTCCGCTGACATCCACACCACAGAACTCCCAGCTCAGCTGGATCGAGTTTTACGACAGGATGAAAGTGCGGGCTTTTGGAGCTCCCAGTTTTGGCACCGGCGCCTTTATCGGAAGGGCCAGTGCGTGGGTGGTGATGACCAGCTGTTCTTCTTTCCCCTTCGGGTCACAGCAAAGGAAGTGAGATCAAATTATAACCGAAGGGATGCCAGTTACACAAAAGAAGGAACTTATTGCCAAGGAAGCTTGCACAGCGCTGCACCCGAGGAAATCTTTGATGAGGCTGAGCCGCTGGGGTTTAGTTGGATCCCTGCCCTTGGGAGGAGCCTTGCCAGAGACCCAAGGTGATAAGCTCCAGCCTTGCTGATGAGCACCCTGGCTTCCTGAATGCCTGCTGCCTCCTGACAGGTTGAAGATCTTTCTTGGGACTATGACCTTGTGGATACAGCACCCTGTGTGCCCCTCCACCCCATCTGAGGTTTGGGTTCTAGGATTGAAGCAGCAAAGGAGAAATGAATAGAAGGAAAGGCTGACTGACTATGAGGTTTTGAGCTCCTTGTCCTGAAGATCACCTAAACTCTAGGTGACAGGAGCTGGTGTGGAGGCACAGCTGAGTTGCCACTTATGACCCCAGGGTCCCATATCTGAGTGACAGTTCCAGTCCCAGCTGTTCCACTTCTAATCCAGCTCCCTGCTAGTGAACCAGGGAGGGCAGTGCAAGATGACCCAAATAGTTGGGCGCCTGCCACCCATGTGGGAGACTGGGATGGAGTTTTTGGCTCCTGGCTCTGGTTTGACCTAGCACCAGCCATGGGGACCATTTGGGGAATGAATTATTTATCTTTCTGTCTCTCCCTCTCTCTCTGTCACTCTGCCTTTCAATTTCACAAAATAAATCTGTAAAAGATCTTCATGACAGCCGGTGAGGAAGCACAGTCACAGCGAGGTATGGCAGGTTCAAAGTCACACGTGAAACAGCAGAGTGGTGCCCACAGCCAGCTGTGTTCTGTCCCCAGTGTTCCTCTTCACTGGCCCAGATGACCAGGGAGGTCATTTCCTGCATGTAACTACTGCACTGGACAGTGACCAGAAAAGTGCCTTGATCGCCTAAGTCTTCCTGGAGTCTAGTCCAGTTTCCTGACCCAGCTGCTGCAAGTTCGCATGGGTTTCCTAAGGCTGAGTTTCTCTCCAGTCTCCTTGTCTTTTGGTCTCTCATCCCTAACCATCCTCTATCCACATTGTCTTAATTTAGTATGGTGGTGGGAATGACATGGGGGCTAAAGACACACATAAAATACAAAGGATAAAAGATGGAAAGTCAAATCCTGACTGTAGCAATTACTGGCTGGGGGACGGTGGCCAGATTGGTAGATTTCTTTGTGCTTTTTTTTAGTTACTCTTTAAAATAAGGAGAAATACGGCATCTTTCTCACAGCCTGGCTGTGAGGATTGAACAACAGATTTGGGGGCAGGCACTCTGATGCAGTGGGGTAAACTGTAGTACACACTCCAGACTGGAGCACCCGGCATTGAGTCTTGGCTTCTCTGCTTCTGGCTCACCTCTCTGCTAATGCACCCGGCGGCAGTACCTGGGTTCCTGCCACTCATGTGGGAGACACCAGGGGAGCTCCTGGTTCCTGGATTTGACTTGGCCTATCCCTGGCTGTTGCAGGTACTGGGGAACTGAATCATTCAATGGAAAATTGCTCTCTCTGTGTCTCTCCATCATTCTGCCTTTCAAATAAATCTTTTTAAAAATTAGGTTTAAGTGCTTGGAATAATACTTGAAATAATACATTCCAAAGTAATGTTACTTTTATTATTTAAGTGGAAATAAAAACTTGTGCATATGGAAAACAGTATGCCACAAGCCATTATCCCTCCTCCTTCCCCCTCCCTCCCTCCTTTCCTTCCTTCCTCCCTTCCTCCATCTCTCCCTCCCTTCCTTTTTCCCCTCAATAAACATTTATTGAATGTCTACTACATGGCACACATTGCAATACGTGCTTGGATTTTATTATTCTCGAATCCTTGGCCATCTACTCTTCCCTGCTGCAGGCCGACAGGTTAGCGTACCTGTGTAAACCATTAGCAGCTCTTTGGCTAATTCTGAAAACATCAAGAGAGAGGATCTAACTAGGACAGCAGAGGCAGAAGAAGTGTAGGGAGCAGCAGGTGTAAGTTTCTCGCATCCGCACAGATGAGGAAACTGCGCCCTGAGAACAATGCCTCCGCCATGCTGCGCAGTCTGTTCTACAGGGAGCCCAGACCCAAGCCCGTGGCTTCTGTGTGTCTTGGTGCCTCTTTCAATAGACGCTCCTGACCCAATGCTTGGACAGAGGGAGTCACTGACAGGTCACGTGCTGGATATGCTGCATGGCAAATGTTTCTACTCCTCTTCTCTCCTGGTCCCTTCTTACACAATTTTGCTCACTGATCATGTTGACTGGGGAGCGGTCATGGAGGTTTTACTAAAAAACCTGACTTCCAACCACCACATCCACTGGCAGGTGCTCCCTGTCCACTCAGATTCATTGTCTGTCACGCGAATGGAGAGCTCTGTTAAGCAACCCTGGCTGTCGTCTGAGATGCTAGTCATCTAATGACAAAGGCCTGGTCTCTGACCTCTGTTGACTTCCGGGCAAACCTGAAGCCATTTTCGCTGAAGGTGTAGTCAAGGTTGTCGCCTTTCCCAAATCTGCAATCCTCACAACATTCCCAGGAGCTGAGCAGTCCTATGGAAAGGCCTCTCTCTTCATCATTAGCCCTGCTTGAACCGTAGGCACACACGTTCTTGGAGCCCAAGCCCTTACTCAGTAAAAGGAGTTTTGTGGCATGGGTGTGGGTTGAGAAGCCTAGGAGCTAACACAGCTCTGACACTTCTCATGTGGGTGACCCTCAACCAAGCATTCAGTTCTCTAGTTTGTCCTCTTAGCATTCAACACCTTGCTCAGCAGGGGATGGCACTGCACTACTGCAGAATAAAGTGCTGCTTGCAATGCCGACATCCCATATTGGAGCGCTGGTTCAAGTCCCAGCAACTCTGCTTCCAATCCTGTTCTCTGCTAATGCACATGAGAAGGCAGTGGGTGAATACCCAAGTGCTTGGGCCCCTGCCACCCATATGGGAGACCTGGGTGCAATTCATGGCTCCTGGCTTCTGCCTGACCCAGCTCTGGCTATTTAGCCCATTTGGGAGTAAACCATTAGATGGAAGATTCTTTCTCCCTCTCTCTGTCTCTTCCTTTCTCAGTTGCTCTGCTTTAAAAATCAATTAAATAGCTAAGTCTAAAAAAAATCACCTTCCAGCTAGCTATTAACCACTAACCATGTGTTTGTTCAGTGTGTGGTGAGGAGACCTCAGCAGGACTTCCCTGCGTTTTTCATGGAATGGGGCCCCTACAAAGAGACATGTGCTGCTCCACAGGATACATAAATGAGGCCACCTTAATCAGAGTTCAGCATCCTACTCAGTGGCCCAAAGAGCTGAGGGCATCAGAGTCTTGAGATATCTTACAAACAGCTGTGTGCACTGCTCAGGAGGACCCAGGGAGCTCTGGGCTGTCTCCGCCATCCAGGAGTGTACAGTGTAGCACTGACTGGGGTCCTCAGGCAAAGGGGCTGGGAATGAAAGGATGGGGCAGATCCGTGTGGAGCAGGGGCTGAGCGGGCTTCTTGGAGGAATGGCCTCAACTCAGAAATGGCAGACTTGAAAGTCAAGGATGGAGCTCCATGTAGAGAATTTGAAATCCTGGGGCCCCAATTCCAGTCCAGGGTCTGCTCGCTGTGCATCTCTCCTCTTGGAGCCAGTGGTACCTGGAGGACCTGCTGGGTTGCACCTGGGGCTGCCATGATGTTCAGGAATGAAGCCCCACCTTAACACACAGGGTTGTCCCTGGCCATGTCTCAGGAAATCTAAAACAAGTTTCATGGTCCAAGGGTCCAAGCTCCGTGGTCCTCCGTTTGGTTCATTCTTTTTGGTGCTTCAAATTGTGCTGGGCTCATGGTGGGGACTTCGTAAATATCTATTGAAAGAGGAAGAAGTGACTTGACAACCTCCAGGTCTGGGCAAGACTGGGTCATAGGAGCAGGTAGGGCAGCCACTGTCCCCTGGAGACTGAATGAGGTAAGAGGGGTGGCAGGAAGAAATGAAAGAAAGCATGGCGTGAGAGTCATCAGAAGGGAAACGGGGGTATGCGAGTATGAGAGGTATCCTCTCCTCCCCGAGACATCTCCTGCAGGTGTCCTGGAAGAGGAGCTGGTGGCCACCTAGGGGCTAAAGCAGAGAGAACCCGCCTGGCTGAGAGAGGGGAGAAGAAGCTGGGATTTTCAGTCCAAGCTTGGTGACTGTTCGATTCAGCCACTGCCTCTCTAGGAGACCCTGGGTTTAAATCTCCCAGGAGCCAGAGTCCTGACTGTGATGGTGGGGAGGGCTCTCACAGAGGCCTCATGTGATCAGGGGGTCCTTGTGATCCACCTCGCATATGGAAGAAGAGCTTTGCGTTTGGATGCAACTTGACGTCTTATTTTTCTCCGAGTTTTTGATTCTCTTCTTTCCTCTTTTGGGTAGAGATTGCAAGAAAAGGTAGCATCACTTGGAATACAGGCCAGCCTGGCTGCATTCTCAGGTGGGACCAGAAGAGAGCAGGAATCCAGACAGGAATGGGAGAGGGAACGTGCGTGCCTGAGAACGAGGAGTGCTCTGGTCCGGCCTTTCCTCCATGGGCTGTCCCCTGCCCCCACTGCTCTTCTCCCGGCAGGATCCTCCACCTCCATCTTCCTTTCCCATATTCTGCTCTCCTGTCCTCATGCTAAATGCACTTCCCTGGGATGCTGTGCCGCGCAGAGCCAGATGCTGGTGACTGCTGCTCCCAAGCTGTCTGTCAAAGGCACCAAGGCTGGGCAGCCACTCAGTCTGTGCAGGGACCAGAAAATGACGTAAAGTCTGCGCTTTGTATCGAGAATGGCTGACTTCCGCCCACAAGCCCCGACTGTCACCTCAGACAGCAGGTGCAGACACCCGTGGGCTCTGCACAAGCCCTAGGCAGCCTTGATTGCAGCAAACGACCCGAGAGGACCACGTGGGCTTCTGGAAGGAAGAGACGGGAGAGGAATATTAGACATTTGGTCACCCGCTCTGATAACTCTATTTTCTGGCCATTTAAAAAGCAACTGTCAGTATCTCCACTTCACAGATGAGAACACCGAGATGCAGGGAGGTTTGTGGACTTGTCCAAGACGCCGCAAGTGTGGGCAGCAGAGCGAGCAGCTAAGACTCTGGGGCTCCAAACCCTGTGATCTTTCTGCTTTGCTGAGAAAAGGGTGGAAAAAAGACCCAGGGTTTGCATCTTTGCTGTGCTGTCCATGACACCCTGAGGCCAGCTCTGGGCCTGTGTCCCCGGGCCACGGCATGCATCACCGAGCCAGGACACCATCGCAGAGACACTGTCTTCCAACTTGGAGGAACACACAGGACCCAAAGGGGAGGCTCTAAGGAGAATTCATGAACACTGGGACAAGCTTGGTTCAAACAAGAGATGGGGGTCGCTGGCGCCGTGGCTCAACAGGCTAATCCTCCGCCTTGCGGCGCCGACACACCGGGTTCTAGTCCCGGTCGGGGCACCGGATTCTGTCCCGGTTGCCCCTCTTCCAGGCCAGCTCTCTGCTGTGGCCCGGGAGTGCAGTGGAGGATGGCCCAGGTGCTTGGGCCCTGCACCCCATGGGGAGACCAGGAAAAGCACCTAGCACCTGGCTCCTGCCATCAGAGGAGCACGGTGCGCCGGCCGCAGCGCGCCAGCTGCGGCGACCATTGGAAGGTGAACCAACGGCAAAGGAAGACCTTTCTCTCTGTCTCTCTCTCTCACTGTCCATTCTGCCTGTCAAAAGAGATGGGGGTCAAAGAAAAAAAGGTGGGGATGCTGGCTGCGGATGGGCTGCAGGTACAGAGCCCACCGCGTCGGCACAGAATGGGCCGTTCACCAGGGCCCCAGGGGAAGCCAGGCGTGAGCTGCAAAAGCCAAGTTAGGACAGAGTGGGTGGGGAGCAGCTCCCTTCCTGGGAGGCTTGAGAAACTTAGTCCAGTTCCAGGGAATTTAGCTGGAGGCTAGACAGAGACTTCTCAAGTCCCCTTTCAGGCCTGGGACTGTGGAATTCGGAGCAGCACATTCGAGAACAGAGCAGGGGGATAAGGGAGAGGTGGGTTTGCTGCCCGGTGCAGAAGGCATGAGGTTGCTGTGTTCTTCTAATGACATCAGGTGCCCAGACAGGACAACAATAAAGGGAGGGGATATTTATGTAAACAAAGGGGATATAAATAGATGGGAGAGAGTAAGCTAAATATACACTCTCAGTTCAAAGGCGCTGTGAGAGCAGGCAGAGCTATTTCCAGAGGGGGTGTGTGTGAGTGCACGCGGGGTGCTATTTATAGCCAGAAGGTTGTGTGTAGTAAACTCTGACAGTCCAGCGACTCACACCACAGCAACCTGCTGCCTTCTCAGCTCGAAGTGAAGACGGCCAGGGAGAAAGAAAGGACATGGTGGAGTCCCTCCCCGTCCCCGCCTGCGTGTGTGTCACATTCTGGCTTGACCATCACCTCCCGACTCCCAAGTTCTCTCCAAGGCTCCGTGAAGGGCTCTGGCTTGAGTTCAGCCTCTTCAGCATCCAGCCTGCGTCCCCCACACAGACCATATCCACACACCTTGCAGAACTTTCTCTGGCTGCTTTGCTGCCCCTGTGACTGTTCCAGGAGAGGGAGAGGCTGTAGCTCATGTTCCAAGCTCTTTTAAGTACCCACGGTGGTGATTCCGTGCCCGCAATCAATCACTGACCCGAAGGGCGGAGTTGAACTGCCGCCAGGAAGGGGTTTGTAAACACAGGCAAATTTTCTTCTTCATGGTAAGTGTGCCAGGAGGCTGAGCCGTGCCCGGCTTTTGCTCAGAGGTACCGGGCCAGTAACGGTATCTCTTAAATCCTGTCCCACACTCTCAGGCTGTGGCCTTTCAGGAAAGGGCTTGATGATGATTAGAGTTTGAATTTGCCTGTATTTCCTCTGCTCCTGAGTCACCTCTGTCCAGGCTGACTTTCTTCTGCAATTAAAGCCGTGCGTTCCTCCACAACAATGATTACAGACCACAGAGGGGATTCCCGCCCTCCAGGGTCTTTCTTCTGCTTGTTTCCCAGAAGGGGGCAGCATCTCCCTGAGCTTTCTCTTCTCCGCCACTAAAACCCTTTCTAGCAATCTTCCAAGGGAGGTTAGATTCCAGTTCTTCCCAACCGTTGGGATTCCTCGGGGAAGGGGACATGGGGACAGAAGTCTTAGAATGTCTTTACCCTGAGTGTCCCAAGAGCTGGTCCCATCAGAAGGCAGCAGAAGGCTCTGCCTTCGGTGTTTGGGGACCTTGGAGGGCTTTCCTGAGCAGGGGCTCCCGGAGGGCACAGACCCCCCCCCCCGGGGGGGGCAGAACCTGAGGGACTTGTGACTTGTAGAGTCACCCCCTCTGCTGCCCTCCAGGGTCAGCCCTGAGGACTGCCTGCTGGTGTCTGTGTCAAATGCTCTCCCTCCCCGGACTCAGGACTGCCAAGTTCAGAAGCAGCATCAGAATTCTATTCCCATGAACATTTCTTCTCACAGCTGGTGCCAGTTCTCACCAGCTAAGCATCTTGGGGCATCTCAGTCCATTGACTTGTTTTCATTCAGTTACGCAGACGGGAGGGCAAACAGGGGAGTGGAAACTGGTGCTTTGGGTCAGGTGGCAAATGAGCAAGAGGCAGACACACCCCTTTCTTTCTCTGTTCCTACCCAATGCTGAATGTCTTGTCTGTCGGGAAGCAGATTTGCGTAGCTATTAGCGGGCACCGGAGAACAGGAGGATGGCGGTAGGTCTCAAGGTGGGCCTTGGTTGCTCTTATTGGACAAACCTAAAGTGCTTAGAAGAGACCTCAGGAAGAGGGAAGAGAAGGAGGATAGGGATGAGACTGGATGGAGATGTTTGAGCAGGGCCTGGGGGTGGGGATTTTCCCGTGTAACTAAATTGTGCCAATTGATGATACCTCCCCAATGGTCTTGAGATTTTTCCAACTCTGCCCCTTCCCTCAGAGCCATGGAGACTGCGCTAAGGGAGCAGGACCCTGAGTGTTGGGAATGGCACTCGCATGTCCTACGTTTAGCATCAGGCCAGGCTCCCTTTAGGCTACACCTGTGTAGCCTGGCACATTTGCAAGGTGCGCCCGGCAGGCGGGCGAGCGAGGATGTCCATTTTCTTCCCTTCCCTCTCTAGGCGCCTTCAGGCTGGGGCCTCTGTGTGTGCTGGGAAATCATCAGAGCCACTTCCGAGCCTCCTTGGGCTGGCCTGTGCCGCCAGACTGTGTCTCGATCCGCATTTACCTTCTAGTGCTCTTCCGATCAGCATCCACTCCCATTTCCTGGTCTTTGTGGTTTGTCAGCTCCCTGACTTTAGCTTAGCTGGCTTGTGTGAGGATGAATTACGAGAGCTAAAAGCCTCCAAACCTCTGGCATGCTGGAACAGTTCCCTGAATGTGGGGCTGTTGCGAACTGCTGTCATCGCAACTTATATCAAACAGCATCTTGTGCCCCCAGGACATGGGGGTTTTGAAAGCCGTTCCACACAGATATTTGGGAGAGAGCTTCTCTCGTCTCTGTCTGGTTTGTGGAGGGGGGATTTTAGCAATTTCTTGGTATGGATGCTCTTCAGATCCCCAGCCTGATGACGGAAACCAGCTCAGATCTCTCGTGGCATGAGGTCCAGTCCCAGTTCTACTTCCAACCTGCTGTGTCACTTTGCAGAAGCTTCATTGCTATTCTTTTAAGACCTAATCTCACCAACCTCCTATTGTGTCTCTGGAAACCAAGAGAGAAAGGTCTTTTTGCTACCAGTAAGCTGAGAAAGGTTTTTACTGTAAAGGTACAAACTAGGACCAGAGAGTCCAAGGATTAAGTGTTATTGAAGTTAGTGAATTTGCAGAAAAAAAATCAGTAAAATAGTGCCTTGTTGGATATGCATCTGCCTATTGTGTTTAAATCAGAGAAAGGAGAGAAGTGCTGGAAAGCATTTACAAATCTGTAAATATGGGAGATGAGATAACAGCCTAGGACCTTCAGGACAGGACATACCACTGCTGGCCCCGAGAAGACAGCTGCTCTCACAGCCGTGCTCTCCAGAATATGCCGTGGGCCTCAGCCTGGCAACAGGTCCCTGGCAGAGCCTGGTACTTGGTAGGAACTCTGTAAATATTTGGGAAGTGAGCGGACAAGCGATTGTCCTTGGTTTGGGCAGGTGCCAATGAGAGGGCATCCAGAGTGCAGGGGAGAGGTGGGGCTTGGACAAGAGGGACTTTACTGTTGCTGGTTGATGTTGAGGGTGACAGTGAGAGCTCAGTCACTTTGGAAAACCCCATGCTTAGACAGCTTTTGGAGATCCTATGACCCATTATAGAGTGTCTGCTCCCCAGGCGTGGAGGGAGACACAGATCCAAACAGATAACCCAACACAGGGGAGGGACATAACTTCTGCATGTTGATGCTGAAAAACTTCCAGGAATCATTCAACGGACAGCCCATAAACCCAGGAGCCAAGGAAAAATCTACCTCTGATCTTCCATTAAACACTCCTAGGCTATCATTTTATGTCCCTATTTCTCTTAAAATAGTTCTGTGTTCATTAAAAAAAGAACAACATTGACTTTTGGAAGGTATAGAGCTCTTAGAGTTTAACATATGTATAGGGTCATGAAACCACCATTATAATCAAAACACAACCCAGGTCCATAATCCCAAAAAGCTCTCCCAGTCAAAAAGCTCTCACTTTGAAGCCACACTCTTCATATTCCTAACCCTGGGCAATTACTGATCTTTTCTCTGTCACTGTAGTTTTATCTTTTTGAGAACATGGTAAGGATGAAATTCTTCCTTAAGTAACCTTCTGAAGCTCAATTCTTTCACTCTTCATGATGCTTTTGTTATTCAAACCATTGAGTACAACAATAGATTCTTATTATTGCCAAGTAGCATTTCATTGTATGAATTGACCATAGCTGATTGACCCATAACAAAGGGCTTCAAGGTTCTTTCCAATGTTTGGTGATCTTGAATGGAGCTGATCTAAACATTCATGTGCAGATTTTGGTGCCATTGTAAGTTTTTATTTCTCCTTGGCTACTATTCCTTTACCTTGCCATGTGAATTGTAGAATTGGTTTGTCTACTTTAAAAAAAAAAGTCATTTGGGATTTTAATTGGAATTACCATCTGCATACACAACTACCTAGGAACTTTGAAGGGTTCATGGGATATGGAATGAGTTTGTTTTGGTGCAAACATTTTTGCAATTCATGTGCAGTCTTTTTATAATATGAACTTTTTGGTGACCTCTTAAGTGCATGGATTTCACAATTTTTTTGCACTGAAATACCTTAATTCCATTTTTCTCTGAACTTTTTGAGGTACCCTCATCTGTCTTCCTATTTATTGGAGTCCAATGTGATTTCTTCCATTGGCATTCTGAAGTATGTAGGTCCGATTCACGTTCTTAGATTTATGCTTAAATATTTCATTTTTAGAGCTGTTATACATAATATTACGTCTTCAGATTTTCAGCTTTAAATTGTTCATTGCTTATACCAAGAAATATGATTGATTTCTGTGTTTTGATCTTGTATCCTGTGACCGTGCTAAATTTATTTATTAGCTCTAGATTTTTTTTTTCAGGTTACTTAGAATTTTCAAGAGACAATCACTTCATCTGCAAATGGGGTCACTGTTTCATGCTGGTCTGGATGTCTTTTATTTCTCTTTCTCACAGCCCTGTCCTGACCAAAGGTTCCTGTGCACTGCTGAAAAGGAATGAAAAGACTGTGAATCCTCTCCACTCTCCTGGTCTCGGAGGAGAAGCATTGTGTCTTCCACCATTAAATAGAGTGTCAGTTGTGAGCTTTTAGTGGATGCTCTTTATCAGCTGAGGAAGTTTCCCTCCATTCCTAACTTGCTGAGAGTTCATAGTATGCATGGTTGTTGAATGTTGTCAAATGATTTTTCTGCATCTGTGGACCCTATCTTTAGATTTTCTTAGGGTGGATTATGCCGATTGGTTTTGAGTATTGAATTCCTGGGAGAAGCACCCTTCCATCATACTGAGTTGTTCTTCTTAGCCCTGTGTTCTTTTTAAACCTAAGTTTGACTGTCACACTCTCAGTGACCTACCCAAAGGGGAACTCTTAAGTGTGCTGCCAGCCATCCTGGGCATTGGTTCCTGAGATGACAAACAGAGAGCTTCCCAAAGTCTCTTTGCAGAGGCCAGAAACAGTGTGATGTGCACCTGGGCAAATCAGGGAGCTCCTGTAGTGAAATGACAATTTTCTATTTGAGAGACCAGAAGATCTTAACTCCATCCTGTTTCTATACATTCCTGGTGGAAATTCCTCTCCCTATCTCATTCTCAAGTAAGGGGCTCTGCATGATTTTTAAGTTCCAAATGACTAATGGATTAATCTATATGCATTCAATCATCCATTCAACAAATATTTATGGACAATCCATTGTGTATCAGGCTTTCTGTTCAATGCTGGGGATAAGATGGTGAATGGAAATATAGTCCTCATCTTTATGGAACTTACAGTTTGGTGAGGGAGCCAAACATCAATCAAGTCGACACACAAATACTAACAGAAGAGAGTTAGGTGGGTCATTTTATGCTCATGAATCATTTCTGTCCATTGAGGGGTTCTAAGTTAAGAATCATGTTGTATTATAATTTCATATAAACCCTAACTTTTAAGACCATGTATAGGGTGGGAGTTTTGCACAAGCTGTCTGAATGTGATACTAGGATCTCAACTTTTGTCTGACTTGATGATAAACTGAGGGATGGATGACAACTCCATGGCTAGCCAAGACCACTCCGTTCATATGCTGCCTCTCACCCTGTGGGGCATCTTCAGGTATCTTGAGAAACTGCAAGAAATGCAAGGGTGGCCTGGAGAGGAGGAGGGGTACAAACAGGCTGGTTGACTCTGGAAATTCCAATTCCTCCCACTTGCTCACACTGGGACCCCAAGTTGCCAAGTGATGGAGGAGGAGGAGGAAACGTGGGAGGCAGAAAATATGGTGAAAATATAACTTGGGAAAGGAGAATTGGTAATGCATCTCTGGCATGTGACACAAAGTAGGAACCAAACCAGAGGATTTACGTATGTGAGTCTCTAAACTTCTATAGGGGTAACATGATTTTTTAAAAATTATTATTTACTTATTTATTTGAGATCAAAGAGACAGATAGAAATAGAGAAAGGGCTACATCTTTATCTATATCTGTATCGGATGGATGGATGGATGGATGGATGGATAGCTAGCTCCCACTTATTGATTCACTCCCCAACTGATTTCAAAAGCTGGGATTTGGACAGACCAAAGCTGGGAGCAAAGAGCTCAGTTGTTCCTTATGGGTGGCAGGGACCCAAGTACTTAAGTCATCATCTACTGCCTCCCAGGGTGCACATTATCAGGATGTTGGAATCAGGAGCCAGAATCAGGGTTCTAATCCATGTACTCCAATGTAGGACTGAAGCAACCCAACTGGTGGCTTAACTGGTACCAAATGCATGCACAGGGGTAGTGGTTTTCATGAATGTTGGAACTAGATGCATCTCTAAAAATGAACAAGTCAAGCCTCTTCATTTGAAAATGAGGAAATTGGAGTCTGGCGTTGTGGCATAGTAGGTAAAGCTGCCACTTGCAACACCCTCATCCTGTATGGGTGTCAGTTCATGTCCTGGATGTTCCATTTCTGATCTAGCTCCCTGCTAATGGCCTGGAAAGAGCAACAGAAGATGGTTCAGATCTCAGCTACCGATATGGAAGACCTGAATAAATCTCTTGGCTCCTGGATTTGGCCTGGCTCAGCCCTGGCTGTTGCGGTCATCTGTGAAGTGAACCAGCAGATGGAAGATCTCTTTGTCTGTTTCTCCCTCTCTCTCGGTAACTCTGACTTTTAAATAAATAAATAAATCTTTAAAAAGATTGAAATGAGAGAATTGATACCCAATTGGGAAAGTAACTTTACCCTAGAGTTACTCAGCTGGTTAGTAGGTGAACTGGCATTCAAACTAAGTGCTTTGGCTCCCAGAGGTACTCTGCCAACTCTACTCCTAATGATGGAGGTTGAGATAAAAAAGAAGGATCAGGCTCATAGAATCACAAGAGTATTATAATCTCTAGTCATCAGTGGGGAAGGGGAAAAGGTGGAAAAGATAGTCACCCTGAATCTAAAGTGGAAAAATTCAGGAATAAGCATTTAACGTAGCAGTCAAGATAACTGCATCCTACACGGGAGTGCCTGGGCTTGGTTCCTGGCTCTGACTCTTGACTCCAGCTTCCTGCCAATGCAGACCATGGGTGACAGTAGTGATGAGTTAAATGACTGGTTCCTGCCATCCACATGGGAGACCTTAATTGTACTCCCAGCTCCTGACTTTGGCTCTAACTCATCTCCAGCCATTGTGGACATTTGAGAAGTGGACCAGCATATAGGAACTCTGTATGTTTGACTTGTCTTTTGTCTGTAT
The DNA here is from genome assembly GCA_949820135.1 of Sylvilagus floridanus. Taxonomy (NCBI): domain Eukaryota; kingdom Metazoa; phylum Chordata; class Mammalia; order Lagomorpha; family Leporidae; genus Sylvilagus; species Sylvilagus floridanus. Next base: position 31,201,281 of record OX463230.1, read on the forward strand.
TTCTCTTTCTGTCTCAATTCCTTTCAAATAAAAAAGAAGACAAAAAAAATTGGAACGTTCCAATTACATGCTTTTTCCTGACAGTATAATCACTATAACCAATGTCAGCAGAGCACACACTGTGTGCCAGAAACTGTTGTGTCTGGTTTAAGTATATCAACTGATTAAATCCTCTCAACAACCCTATGAAACAGGTACCAGTTTGTAAATATGAAAGCTAAAGAGGTAAATAAATATGGACACATGGAGGTTAAGGAAGCTGCCCGAGGTTGCACAGCCAGTGAATGGCAAATGTGGAGTTCAAGTCCAGGTGATTAATTTCAGAGCCAGCCTCTGTGCCAAAGTGTTTCCATAACAACAGAATACCAGTTAGGTACTCCTGCCTCATTCCTCGTACAAAGAATTCCATGATTACTGGAACAGAATCTACTGTCACCACCAGCAACTTGGTACCTACAGATTAGAAAACTTGTGGATTCTGGTGTCTAGGGAGTCTTGGAATATGATGTCCGTGTGCTTTCTTTGAGAAGAAAGGGTTCTGGAGGCTTGAGAAACCACTCATGCTGAAAAGAAAGCTGACCACTGACCCCAATTACCAGTGTTTCCTTCTCCCACTTACTCTACTGCCCTGGGCAGAGAGCCAGCGTCTATAAAGCATTCTCATTCCCGATTCTTTTATAATTCTGTTCTGCCATTGTTAGCCTTCGGGGTATTACCCAGTGCCTATAAAGCATATTAAATTAATTTCTGCTGCCTCACTTGACATTTATGTTTGAAAGGCAACTCTGCAATGGGGCAGGGAGGTTGTCTGGAAAATTCTAACTTACTATCAAAGTGAGAGATGGGTCTCAGCCTCTTTTGGTTACCAGGTGTGTGCCTGTTTGATTTTCTGATCACCACAACCTGCAGTCAATTGGGATGGAAGCTAGCTGTGCTTTTTAGGAATTAGAAGATGATCCAGCATAATGCTTTCTTCAACGGGGATGGACTTGGAGCATTTCCTTTCTGCTTTCGATGTCCGTGTCCTTGTTGAGTTCTGAAATGTAAGTTCCTTCATATTCCCTTCAAAGGAAAGGCAAATCAATGGGAGCACCTCTCACATCATGTCTTGCCATTGATCTGTTATGTTGGGCTTCCATAGCCACTGGCTTGATTTTACTGTATAGAGATCCATGTTACTGGTTTCTTCCTTCTGAATTTAGCATGACAAGTGAACATGGGATAGTGTAGAGTTGGAAGAGGTAATTGATAAGCCAAACCCTGGGATAGTAGCCACAGATAATTGAAATAGCTGTAATACTTCCTTTTTCCATTTTTCTACATTTCAAAGATTTAAAAATATTTTATTAATTTATTTGATGGAGGAAGAGAGAGAGTGAGAGGAAGCACGCGAGAGAGATCCTATCCATGAGTTCACTCCCCAAATGCCCACAATGGTCAAGGCTGAGCCAAAGCCGAAGCCACTATCCTGGAACTCAATCCAGGTCTCCCACGTGTGTGACAGGAATGTGAGCTTGTTAGCCATTATCTGATGCCTCCAAGGCGTGCATTAGCAAGAAGCTGGAATCAAGGGCAGAGCCAGAGTGCAACCCAGGCACTCCAATACGGGATATGGGCATCCCAACCAGAATCTTACCTGCTCTGTTAAGCACCTGTCCCTCAAAATATTTTATATGCTATTTATACATATAACCACCAAACACTTACTGAGTGCTTACTATGTACCACATCCAGTATATATCCCAAGGCTCACTCTTGGGATATTGAAGTGATAAAACAAACAGAAGGTTGGTCTCAGGAACTTTTATATAGTGGAAACTATAAATATATATAATATGCTTGGAAAGTCAGACCAAGACCCTTTACTCTCATTTTACAATTAAGATAAAGAAAGGACTGAAGACCAGGACAAAACCTCAGAGAAGCTACGGGTCCTGCTTGAGTATACACAGCTACATAGTGGCACAATCCTGGAGAGCCCACATCACCTGACTCTTTCTCTATTGCTCTTTCTACTGCACCATTCTGCCCACTGTGAAGTTCGTGATTTCGTTCATTACTCCATTCTGTTTCTTTCACTGAAGCCTCTCAGGAGAGCTGCACAAGAGAAGATTATGCATGCCCCCAGCAAATCATGACTCTTACCTTCTTGAAGTTCTGCTGTGTGTTTAATTGAAATCCATTATGCTACAGGCTTGACACTTCTACCCTCTTCCATACTCAACAGAAGTGAAATGAGGCATGTGTGTGTGTGTGTATATGTGTGTGTGTGTGTGTATAAATAATATATATAAATTTATTTAACAGACAGTGTTCCCATCTGCTGGTTCACTCCCTCAGATGCCTGCAGCAACCAGGAGTGGGCCAGCCTGAAGTCAGGAGCTGAGAACTCCATCCAGGTCTTCCATGTGAGTGGCAGTGACCCAACCTCTTGAGCTATCACTGATACCTCCCAGGGTCTACGTTAGCTGAAAGCAGAAACCTGTGTTAACTGGAGCCAGAACCCTAACCCAGGAGCTCTGGGGTGGAATGTGATGCCACATCAAGGAGCAGCTCCTCAGGCACCTTGTATGGACCGGAAAGAAATTTCCAAAGCTCATCCCTAGAACTGTAGACATGCTTCCTAACTCAGTCCTGAATTGTTTCATCCCAGTTGACAAGGCATTAAATGTAGCAAGGGGTTAGTCATTTTTCCCTATTTCGGCTCCTCTTACAGAGATAAAATGACTGCATAACTTATCTGACCAACACTTAATGGCTAAAACAAGATTTAAGAAGTAACTCGGGGAGCAGTTGGCAGGTTCCCGTGGGAGGCTCCATGAGTTGTAGTCAGAATGAGGTGTTGGCAAGCTTCAGTTCACTAAAATGTCTTTCAGAAAAGGAAATGGAAGAAGGAATGTGCAGAGTCGCTTTATCATAATGGAAAAGAGGTGAGGTTCGAAGTAAACACTGGAGTCAGACTCAGCTCCTCTGTTTAATAGTTATCTGGGGCTTCTTGTTTAAAACCCTTTGAACATTCATCAACTTCATTTATTAAAGGCAATACTAATACTTTGAAAGGTTTTTGTTAGAGAAAGTGATAGACTATTTGTAAAACAGATCTCTCAACCCTGCAGTGCACCATGTAAACGTTAGTTATGGCTTCAGTGTGACTGCTGCTAGCTGTGCAAGGCAACACGGTGTCTGCTACAGTGTCCTGTCCTAGACTCTCTGCTCTAGTCGCTTGCTTTTTGTCTTTCTCCTCCAGAATGCTGACATCATTTGCCAGTGGTTCCTTCTTTCCTATCCTTAATATGAGAATGACACCTGGACCATTTCTCATGCAAGAAGTTATGAGGGTACTTTGAAAAGGTCATAGGAAATGGAATTAAAAGGAGTTTATTCTCAATTCAATTTCATTTTTAAAATGTATGTGCATTCAAGAAACTTCAACAAGTTAATAACAAATATGGATTATGAAAAAAACCATGCATGGATTTCAAAATACTCTTGTACTGAAATAAACATGTGTTTAAACATCTTTTACGGGTTGGCGCTGTGGCATAGCAGGTAAAGCTGCCCCCCTGCAGTGCCGCATCCCATATGGGTGCCAGTTCTAGTCCACTTCCGATCCAGCTCTCTGCTTTGGCCTGGGAAAGCAGCAGAAGATGGTCCAAATCCTTGGGCCCCTGTACCGGTGTGGGAAGACTAGGAGAAAGCTCCTGGTTCCGGATCAGCACAGCTCTGGCTGTTGTAGCTAATTGGGAAGTGAACCAGCAGATGAAAGACCTCTCTTTCTCTCTGCTTTTCCTCTCTCTGTGTAACTCTGACTTTCAAATAAATAAATAAATCTTTTAAAAAAGCATGTTTTACTTATGTGAGAGGCAGAGTGATAGAGAGATGGAACCAGAGCTCCCATGCACTGATTCAATTCCTAAATACCCACAATAGCCCCCAAAGCCGGGAGCCAGGAATGCAATCCAAGTCTTCCACATGGGTGGCAGGGACTCAGTTAGTTGAACCATGACTATGGCCTCCTAAGGTGCACATTAGCAGACTCAGGAGCTGGAGCAGTGTATCAAACCCAAGTACTCCCACGTTGACTGAGTGTCTTAATGTGCATTTTAACTCCATAAACTTTTGAATGAACTTTCATAGCACCCTCATATTAAAGCTTTAGCAGGTGTCTCAAGAGATCGCTGTGTTTGTCTTGTGCCCCTGGTTCTGGAACAGTGGTTCCCTATAACAGGTACTCTGTGAAGAGGATGAACAAATCGTAACTAGCTTTTAAGGACAAAGATAACAGCAAGATTTTTCAGAAAGAAATTTATTAATACATGAAGTTCTCAGGGTCATAGCAAATGCATGATAATTACTACAACACAGTTCTCATCAATTCTCATGTTAATATGATAGCAATGTAAGAACAGGTTCAATGTAGTTCATAGATACAATCTGAAAAATATGATACTTCCCTTTCTCCCTCTCTTCCTTCCTCCTTGCCTTCCTCTCTCCCCCTTTCTTAATTTTCAAAATCCTCTATATAACTAGATCTAGATCTACCTGTCTAAATACCATATATGTGTATATATATGTGTGTATATATGTGTGTATATATATATATATATATATATATACACACACACACATATATGGTATTTAGACAGGTAGATCTAGATGGATATATATGTATATATGGTATTTTTCTTTTGGGGTTTGGATTATTTCACTTAACATAATCTCCAGTTGAATCCATTTTGTTGCAAATTTCAGGATTTCTTTTTTTATGGCTGAGTAATATTCCAGAGTGTATATGTACCACATTTTCTTTATCCAGTCATCAGTTGATGGACATCTGGGTTGATTCCATATCTTAGCTGTTGTAAGTTGAGCTGCTATACATTCAGGAGTACAGGTAACTCTTTCATCTGCTGACTTCATGTCCTTTGGGTAAATTCTCAGGAGTGGGATAGCTGGGTCATATGGGAGGTCTATATTTAGTTTTCTGAGGAATCTCTGTTCTTTTTTTTTTTTTTTTTTTTTTTTTTTTTTTTTTTGACAGGCAGAGTGGACAGTGAGAGAGAGAGACAGAGAGAAAGGTCTTCCGTTGCCGTTGGTTCACCCTCCAATGGCCGCCGCGGCCGGCGCGCTGCGGCCGGCGCACCGCGCTCGTCCGATGGCAGGAGCCAGGAGCCAGGAGCCAGGAGCCAGGTGCTTTTCCTGGTCTCCCCATGGGGTGCAGGGCCCAAGCACCTGGGCCATCCTCCACTGCACTCCCTGGCCACAGCAGAGGGCTGGCCTGGAAGAGGGGCAACCGGGACAGAATCCGGCGCCCCGACCGGGACTAGAACCCGGTGTGCCGGCGCCGCAAGGCGGAGGATTAGCCTGTTGAGCCACGGCGCCGGCCCGGAATCTCTGTTCTGTCTTCCACAATGTTCAAACCAGTTTACGTTCCCATCAACAGTGTATTAAGTTACCTTTTTTCTCTGTTTTGTTTTGTTTTGTTTTTAATCTTTAGATGATAGCCCTTCTAACTGGGGTGAGATGAAACCTCACTGTGGCTTTTTATTTTCGTTTTCCTGATGGCTAGTGATCCTGAGCATTTTTTCATGTGTCTTGTGAAATGAAATTGCAGCAGTTGAGTCTTTGAATGGGGTAGAGGTGTTGAAACCAATGCTTTGAGAAACATGGAAGGCCATTTCCAGCCGGGCGGGTAATGTGCTTTGGGTCTTAGGCAGAGAACATCTGACGCCTGCCTAGTTCCAATGTCCCAGCATTCCACTTCCCATCCCAAAACTTTCATGCAAATGGAACGCCTGTGATCTTGTAGTGCCCTGGCACAGCCAGGGTTCTCACTTCTGATTTGGCCAATCTTTCACTTACAGAGATGAGAAAGCAAAGCTCCAGAGACAGTGACTCGGAAGTAAAGTAGACACTGACGTCCAGGCTTCAGATTCCCAGTGAAAATCTGCTGCCCTTTCCAGAGCAAATATTCCGTTATTTGGAAAATAAATATTAACTTCTTTTTCCTGGGTGTTTTGCCTTAATACACCTTATTCAGGTGTGCGGGGAAAATACATTTCTTTCAAAATTTAGTGGTGGTCTTGATTATAAGGAGATGCTTGATAGCTTAGAGTTTTTCTCAAGAAATTGTCGGGTTTGCTAACTAAGCCTCAGTATAAAATATTACTGAGACGATCTTCTCATCCAGCCCATGTGTGTTTTTCCTTCCCTCTTGAAATTGTCAAACTGACATAATTAACTAAGCTGTTAGCTAAATAAATCGCTGGATCCTGGTGAGAATTTTTGCTGAGACGTCATTGCCCCCGCACCGTGCTGCCTGAAGGACTGTCAACACCACGCCATCGTCGCGTGGCAGAAGAGTCTGTTTGGAGACAGCTCTTTCTTTCTCCTTCAGCGTCAAATATGGCTGGCAGGCTAAAGAACAGATGTCAAGGAGCGTATGTGAGAAAACCACTGATTCCTCAGACTGTTTTGATCCAGAATGGCTCATGGATTCTGAAACAGTACATGAAAATGGAGACTGAGCATCCAAAGATGGCCCTCAAGCCAAGGATGCCCACAGGCATCCTGTGAGTCGAGAACCATGCTCTCACGTGGAAGGATTTCTACACCTGCCGATGAGTCTCCTTTCTCTACACCTGCTGATGAGTCTCCTTTCTCTCCTTAGAGGGGCACATGGTAACTGTTTCATTGCTATTTACTTTCTTTGAGGAGGTAGAGAGAGAGAAGATATAAAGAGTCAGACAGGGAAAAGCAGACAAGAGTGGCCATGAGAGCTCACCTTGGCTTGTTCAGTCCCCGAAAGCTCTCAACATCTGGGGGTAGGCCAGGGTGGAAGCCAAGATCTGGGAACTCAATCCAGACCTCCCACGTGGGGACAGCAACCTAGTTACTTGAGTCATCACCACTGCCTCACAGGGTCTGCATTAGCAGGAAGCTGGAATCAGGTATTGAACCCAGGTACTCCAATATAGGATGGAGATCTTTTGTTTTTTTCTTTAAGATTTATATATTTATCTGAGAGGCAGAGTTACAGACAGAGAGAGGGAGAGGGAGAGGCAGAGAGAAAGATCTTCCTACCACTGGTTCACTTCCCAAATGGCCACAATGGCTGGAGCTAAGGAGATCCGAAGCGAGGAGCCAGGAGCTTCTTCCAGGTCTCCCATGTGGATGCAGGGGCCCAGACACTTGGGCCATCTTCTACTGCTTTCCTAGTCCATAAGCAGAGAGCTAGATCGGAAGAGGAGCAGCCAAGACACAAATCAGTGCCCATTATGGGATGCCAACACTGCAAGTGGAGGCTTAGGCTTAGCCTACTACACTATGGTGCTGGCCCCAAGGGTGCAGACCGCTCAACTGGCATGTTAACTGATAGGCCATTGCCTACCTCTTCTCTTCTTAAGAACATTCACTTGTAAGCTCTTTAATAATAAGGATCCACTCCTTTTTCTGGTCTCTGTGGCTCATGGCTGGGCCATCTGATAAATACACTGCAGTATTCACTCGCAGTATTCACTCGTATTCACTGGCTTCTCAGAATGACTGCCGAATAAAGGCAAAAGACTGAGCAAAGACCAAAGACATATTGGGGTAGAATTTCATTAGCAAGTGAAGTCTTATTTGCGTTGTAACAGGTAAAGAGGCAAAGGCTGAAAAGTCAAGACTGTCGGCGGGGGTGGGGGGTGAGGGGGTGGTTTGGGGATGGGAGTTGGGGGGTTACACAGTCAGTGAGCTGAGGAATGCAGAGAGCCGCTGCCCCGCCCCCTCGGGAAATGAAACTCTGCTTCCACTTGGTTTAATTAGAAGCATGGCTAATGGCCAGAAAGTTGGAAGAGGGATTATAGATTCATTAATTAGGGTCATGTTTACACCTCCATTGTCAACTGTAATGATTTGTTTAACCCAAGGTCTCCTTCGTTTATTATGATCATTATTGCTTGCCTGGAGTTGTACAGTTATGAATGAGGAATTCATAGGCGAGCTGGTATATTCCAGCAGGCCCCCGTGGGCCTCTGTATTTTAATATAGGGGATGTTTCCCTTAAATAGCTGCTTTAATCTTCAGTCGTCTTTTATTTCAGAACTACAAACTGGGTCCAATCAATGGGTTCACTGTTGGCTGTCCTTTCTACTGACAGGGGACTTGCCCTGAGAATATCAGTGATGAGCTTACCTGATCCTCATAGAACTGTCTGATTTGCCAAGGATCGCGGGATCCGCAGCTCTTGTGGCAGGATGCTCTGAGATCTGATTTGGCCATAAAAAGAGTAAATGTTACTACTCCTTTAAAGTAAGGAGAGAGAAATGGAGGAAGGGAGGAAGAGAGTGATAAAGAGAGAGAGAGCCATTAGTTAAGGACATCAAGGTGAACTTGCACGGGTCTGTTAAGGTTGTGATTTGTCATGGAAAGAGGTTGTGATGGAATCCCATGGTCTATTCCTAAGGCCTAAACAGCTCCAGCAGTAGACACTAGGGATTTCATCTCTTTGTATTTCCTGCTTTAAAGAGATAAGATGTGATGTTTGCCTTCTGGGAGACATTTCTTTTTCCGTTGATTTGGGTCATCCTTGGCTAACACTAGTTACCTGCCTTCTGGCATGAATCAACACATTATGCAGAGTCATACCTAAACCAGGCTCAATTTTCCTTTGTCCATCCTTTGCCAAGTGACCAAAGAGAACTTTGCACAGGGTCATAGGATGGAGGGATGGATGTCAGGAAGACAAGGGCAATGCTCAGGAACAGTAATTACTTGTCTGTGAAATTGACAGGAGAATTTGTATTTGCCCAGACCCCACTTCTACAGATGCAAAGTTCACTTAATGGTGGAGTCTCCTGAGTATGCCAGCCTATTGTCTGTCCTGTCTCTGCTAAAGTCCAGTGTCAAGCTAATAATTATTTATGTTTCTCAAAGCCCTTAGTGCTGTCCTCTGTAATTCTCACTCTGGGGCTTGCCACAGACACTAGAAGCATGCCTCCTTACCATAGACATTCTGAGCAACTTTGGGACACAGGGTAGGGGCGCTTGTACCACAGCATGGATCACCTGAAGAAACTTTTCTAGGGGCCGGCATTGTAGTGCATCAGGTTAAACCACTGCCTGCAATGCCAGCAACCCATATGTGACCAGTTCGAGTCCCGGCTGCTCCACTTCCAATCCAGCTCCTTGCTAATGCGCCTGGGAAAGCAGCGGAAGATGGCCCAAATGCTTAGGCCTCTGCACCAACAAGGGAGACCCTGGTGAAGCTCTTTGCTCCTGACTTTGGCCTGGCCCAGCTCTGGCCATTGTGGCCATTTTGGAGTGAATCAGCAGATGGAAGACCTCTCTCTCTCTCTCTCTTTCTCCCTGTGTGTGTGTGTGTGTGTGTGTGTGTTTCCTCTCCCTATAACTCTGCCTATCAAATAAGTAAATAAATCTTTGAAAAAAGAAAGACACTTTTCTAGTTTGAGGTCCCACTAAAATCTGGCATCTCTTCAGATCAGTTGCAAAGTAGATTGAAACAACACATGTGATTGGCTTGCAAAATCAAAACAAAATAATCAAATCCCCTAATAGTAGACAATAAGAGTTTCAGCTTCTTCATTTAGATGGGATATTCTGACATGGCCCAGACTCCCGCAACTCTTATACAAGAGAGGTCTGAGACATGACAAGTTGTGTATTTGCATGGGGTTTATTTCCCACAATCTGGTACTCATATAATTTACTGACTATCTAGGATGACTGTCACCTGCTGTAGCTCGGGATAGCCTTCTCCATCATGATGTCACCAATGTAGTGGCCCAGCATGACATCTTGTGCAGCTGTGAGACGGCTGAGTTGATGCAGCACAGAACAGGCAGTGTAATTGTCCTGCTGTTCCACCAAGGTGAAGGGGTATTGCTTCTGTTGTTTTCTTTTTATCAAAGTAGAGAACGCTGCATTCTGGCTCCTGGGAACGGAAATGATTTTCTCCAGCAAACAGGACACCTTTAAATGGATGAAACAAATAGGGCCAGTTTACAAATAAGTGTAGATCCCTCAGCATGTTTAGAGAGACAGCTCTTCCCTTTACTAGGTCTTATTTAGCGTGCATGTTAAATAAGAATGTGGCTGAATGGGCCATTTCGGCTTTATTTAAGACTGATAGTGGCTCTCATTTCTAAAATTCATGCTGGCTCGTTATATTACCTATGAACCAGTATCTTGGAAAAGAAAAGAGTTCCAGGAGCTCTCACTTGGGCTTTACCACCACTTAGTGTTTCCTACAATGAAGTGTCTTACTCCAGGGTTCAATCTAGAAGAGACTCCAACTGCAGTCTCAGAAACTGAGATATTTGCCACATAATGATGTTTATTTAACAACAGATCACATACACAGTGTTATTCCAAAAGACTATTTTGCCTAGTAATGTCTTAGCCATCTCAATTTGTATAAATGTACTCTCAGATATTTGCACAATAAAAAAAAAATCCCTTAATAGGACATTTCTCAGAACATAACTTCATCCTTAAGCATGACTATATTGTATAGCTTTGGGGTCCCATTTAGATGATAATGAGACAAGTTTAAATACAACCTTCATTTAAAAATAGTTCTTTCATCACAGTAAAATAAACATAATAGAAAGTCGGCCATCTCAGTCATTTCTGGTGTGTGGTTTAGTGCCTCTAAGCACATTTGCACCACTGTGCCACCATCATCAACCCTCCTTCTCCAGTGGTTGGCTTTCATCTTGCCAAGTTGAAACTCCTTGTCCATTAAACAATAAATCTTCATTCCCCATCACCCTAAGCCCTGGCAACCCTCATTCTACTTTCTGTCTCTTTGAATTAGCTTAGTCTAGACACCTCATCAATGTGGAATCCTACAGCATTCACCCTTTCTGTGACTGGCTTATCCCATTTGTCCCAGTGCTAATCTATACTGTAGCATGCGCCAGAATTTCTTTTCTTCTCAACATGGAATTATGGTATTACTTTGTATGTGTATGCTGCATCTTGCTTATCTACTCATCTTTGGATGAGCACTTGGGTCACTTTTGCCTTTTGGATACTGTGAACAATGCTGCTATCCATTTGGATCCATAAATATCCCATAAAGAGTCTGTGCTCAATTATTTGGGGTATATACTCAGAAGTAGAATTGTTGGGGTGAATGGTAATTCTGTTTTTAATTTTTTCAGGAAACGTCATGCTACTTGTTACAGTGGCTGCACCATTTTTTATGTCAACCCAGCAATGCACAGGGCTTCCAATTTCTCCATAGCCTTGTCCACGCTTGCTACTTTCTGGCTGTTCTATATATGTAAGGCAGCCATCCCACTGGTGTGAAGTGAATCTTGATCCTCTTGGGTCCTTATTCAGACTTTTTTGCTCACAGCAATATTCTAGGCTCCTAGGAAATAATTTAGTTTAGGCACAGATCTGTGCGTTTGCCTTTCTCCAAGATACTTTCACTCTGCCTCATGGCTGCAATCTTGTTTGGCAAAGGTTTGGAAGAAGACTTGTAGGATTTACTGCATTATTTCAGGATCCTTCTGTAAGCATAAACTACCTTCATTTAGGAGGCTCTGTATTTGCAGTTTCACATCTAGGATGAAGTTAAGAGGGTCTGGACTTTACGGTGAGGTTTAAGCCCAGCCTCCACCCATCAGTGCCGGAGTTTATAAGTTACAACATCAGCCACCTATTTCTTTTGGTACTAGTGACCTCATAGGGAGTTCACCACCACCACCTAAAATCCCTAGAAGGGGAGATCATCTCAATAACAAAGCAGACCATGCTGTCTTTTATGATAACCACATCTCCCTTAACTGTGGTGATTACAAATTACTGTTTGGCCTTTGCCACACTAGAATCTTCCCAAATCTGTTGAAATTAAGAAGCCCTCGTCACGCACAATGTGTCTCCTCAGATCCCAGCCTAATGAGGACATCCTATAAAGTTCTCATTAAAGATGCTGAGTTTTCCCCCACTAATACACAATTTCATATCTCATGAATAGCACACTTTTAGATTATAGTTAAGATATTCATAGATGAGCACACACTGTAAATCTACTCAACATTTTCTTTTCTTTTCCTTTTAAAGACTTATTTATTTGCTTGAAAAGCAGAGTTACAGAGAGGCAGAGGCAGAGAGAGAGATCTTGCCTCCGCTGGTTCACTCCCCAATTGGCCGCAACAGCCAGAGCTGTGCTGATCTGAAGCCAGGAGCCAGGAGATTCTTCCAGGTCTCCCATGCAGATGCAGGGGCCCAAGGACTTAGGTCATCTTCTACTGCTTTCCCAGGCTGTAGTAGAGAGCTAGATCCGAAGTGGAGCAGCTGGGACTCAAACTGGTGCCCATATGGGAGGCGGTGGCCCCTCAGACATAGTTAAAAAAGACCTATCCAGCAGTGGAAGAGGTGTCTTCTGCTGACAGCGATAAGAATGGCTCCAGATGCTTCCATATGTGCCCATTCCAATTCCTAGCTTCCTGGTCATTGCAAACCTGTGTCCTGATGTTCACACACAGCACTGCAGTCCAACTGGCAGTCCGCAGGATCCAGCTGTGACATCGTTTCCTATCTGCCCTCCGTGCCCGCAGGGCACGAGACTCTTCACAGGGTCATGGAAAGTCCTGAGTGTTCCATGCTTTCACATCCTTTGAGCAGAGAGATCCCTTCCTCCACTCTGGCTAGCAGCAGCCACTTGGCTGGGTGGACTTTGCTTTGCTCAGATCGCCTGTGCTTCTCTGAGGCAGTGACCGCTCAATGCCCCAGAACATTCTAGGTACCATGTCCACTGCCAGTAGAAGCTTACCTGTGCAGGGATGCAAGATGTGAATTGGATAGTCATCCTTACCTAATATGTAATGGATTTCCATTGCCTGTTGTTTCACCTGAGCAGAATTCTCCAGGCTACATCAGATTCCTAAATAGTGCTCTCTGGAAATAATTTCTGTATTATTGATGAATTTTGGTTACAAATACCAGAACCCAGCAAAGTTTACTTAAACAGTATAAAATGTTTACTAAGGCAAATTGCAGGACACCCGTGTGGGGCTCAGAAGGATTTAACACTCTGCAGCTGCTGTCTTGAAATTCTTAATTTACCATTTGGTTTCTGTTCACAGGCATGGAGCTAGCTCACAGGGACTGAATCACGAAGCAGTGAATGCCCGCTGAGTGTCCAACCCTTCAGCAAGCCCTGAGGTCATCCAGGCTGGAGAAGCGCCATGTGTGGGTCCAGGAGGCGACACCAGATCCATGTGCACCTGCTAGTCCCACGTGCCCCTGACAGTGCCATGCACTTTTGAACACAAAGTCTACCCTGTTCCACCACCTCCTGGCCTTCCTTCCTCCCCGTCCCCACTCTGTGGTTGTTCCTCAGCTTTTGAGAAAACACCCAGGAGTTTTTTCTTAGGGCCCCAGAGGAAGTACCACTCCAGACCTGGAGCTCCTTGAAGCTGCTGAGAGCCTCGTCCAGCCACCCTCCCCGGCCTCAGACTTTCCCCTCTTCCAGCATGACAGAAATGTGTATGACACGTGAAAACGTGTATTCTCATCCTGTTTTTGCCTTTCCCAGGTTCTCCACACACATTTGTGTGTTGATATCTAATGAGCAGATAGGAGCCCTGGTTTTTCTATCTTGTCCTTTCCTTCTTTACAGAATTCCTGGGCTTCCCCCTCCTGCACCTGTCCGTCCCTCCACCCCCTGCCCCGCCCCCAGCAGTGTGTGTGTCTGAATTCCTGGCAGAACTGCAAGTCGTGGCTCTGCTGAGAAGTCAGGCCCCATCCTGTCAGAGATCCCTGTGCCGGGGGAAGCGAGAGACGTTTGGGCAAACAGTCAACTGTTTCAGGCCTTGAGGCGCTGCGCCACGCCTCCCTTGCTTCCTTTTTTGGCCTTGGTATTTCCTACAAGCTCAGTCTCACTTCTGAGGTGATGACTGGGGACGTGACCAGATGTTCTGATTCTGCACATGGTCTAGCTCCCTATGCTTCTCCAACACACCTTAAGTGTTTCGTTTTGTTTTGTTTTTGTTTTTTGTCACCATAAAGCATAAGGAGCAATTCTTCTGTAGTTACTAACAAATGTTGATGCTGACTTTCAGTCAATTGTGGTAGGTAAGGAAAGACCAACCCCTGGTCACAGTCTAGGATCTTTCTGACTCAACAAAGTGGCTTCCTAACCAGTGTCAGAGACAAAGCAAGCAAGCGTCAGGCAACCCTGAGCCAGCCAAGGTCAGGGATGAGCGGCCCTGCCGCTGTGGGGCAGCCCTAGCCCCTTGCCTGCTCTGAAGGGTGTTTGGAGTGCAAGTGCAGTGAGAGGAGCTGTGCACCTGTCTTCTCTCTCCTTCAAGTTCATGTAGCCTTACCCAGGGTACACGAGTCAGTGCCACACAATCATGTGTCCCTGGCTGGCTTCAAGAAGCAGGCATGCCTGACCCTCTCTTTCAGAACGCATCTAATCTCCTTTGCAAACCTCATTCTGGATTTCTGGAAGAGAAGGAGGAGGAGGGAAAGGAGAGGGGGATGGGGAAAAGGAGGAGACAAGAGAGGGGGAGAAGAAGGAGAAAGGAAGATCGCTCTATAATAGATTGACTCCTAATGCCCAAGCTCTAGGGTGATGCCATTTCAATCAGAAATTCATGTCCCTAGGGATCGAGTTCTTGAATGACTTGCTCAGCCTATTCTGTGGTATTTATGGTAACTTCAAAAAATTCATGGAAACTGGAATTAGAAGACGTCTATTGTGGAGCAAAATTTAACTCCCCATACATGAGGGAGTTAAAAGTTCACGGACATTTGTATCATGAAAACACTTCTTTTTTTTTTTTTTTCTGACAGGCAGAGAGGACAGTGAGAGAGAGAGACAGAGAGAAAGGTCTTCCTTTGCCGTTGGTTCACCCTCCAATGGCCGCTGTGGCAGGCGCACCGCACTGATCCAAAGCCAGGAGCCAGGTGCTTCTCCTGGTCTCCATGTGGGTGAAGGGCCCAAGCACTTGGGCCATCCTCCACTGCACTCCTGGGCCACAGCAGAGAGCTGGCCTGGAAGAGGGGCAACTGGGACAGAATCCAGTGCCCCGACCAGGACTAGAACCTGGTGTGCCAGTGCCACAAGGCGGAGGATTAGCCTATTGAGCTGTGTCGCCGGCCTATGAAAACACTTTGCATGGATTTCAAAATGTCTTTTACCAAAATAAATTTATCTTTTAATCCTATTTTTTAGTGGACTTTTTGAAGTCACTTTGTACATTCTACACCATTCAGAATTCTGAAGACTTCTCATTAGCTAATTCCAGCTTCTTGATATTTCTTGCAGAAATCCACTTTTTGTCCCATTAACACTTTTAAAAATTGGGAAGTAATGAAATTTTGAGAGGTAAAGCTATAAAATCAGAAATATTTTAAGTCATGTTTCACAGATGCTAGAAAAACTGAAACTATCACTTTTCACTAAACTTGATCTTTGTCCACGTTGGCCTCAAAAGTGAACACAGAATATCACTTTTTATGTTTTCCTGGCACCTAACAAAGTACTGGTTCATAATATGTGCACCACAAATAAGTGCTTATTTCTCCTAAATTTGTCTACTGCCCATGATTTCCCATTGTTTCCTCTTCAGCTCTTTTTCTTTAGTGACAATCAAAGCCAGCCCCAGGATTGACCAAGTAACAGAAATTAGGGATGATTAAGGGCCATCAATTTGACGAGTTTCAAAGGTTTTAGCTATTAAGCTGTTTGTTGGGACACCTGAGTCCCTATTGGAGCATCTGGGCTCAGTATCCCAGCTTTCTATTAAAGCAGAGTGTGGAAGGAAGTGGTGATGGTTCAAGTAACTGAGTTCCTGCCACCCACATAGGAAACCTGCATTGAGCTCTCAGTTCCTGGCTTCAGCCCAAACCAGGCCCAGTCACTGATGGTATTTGGGGAGTGTGAGCATTTTCTCTCACTTTCTCATATATATATTTCAATATATATTTGTGCTTACCACCAGGTGCTTGGTGATTAAAGGGTCCAAAATGTATTCCTGATTATTGCATTGGTGTGATTGGGACTGATGACCCAAGTCAGATGAGTCTGGACTAAAGGCTAAAGTCCAAGGTCAGTGGCCCAACACAGTCTCCCGGTAAGAGTTGTCCTCCATGCAGATGGCTACTTCCTCCTTGTGCCTTCCCCTGTCCTTTCTTCCGTGTGTGCATCATATGAGGTGAGAGACAGAGAACTCTCTGTCTCTTATAAAACATGAATCCTATAGGATCAACACCCCCGCCCCTCTATAGAGGTCTCATTTCCAAACACAGCCACATTAAGGGTTAGGGCATCAGCAAAGGGAATTCGAGGAGACATACCCATTCAGTCCATAGCCACCCAGGCCTGTAGGCATGTGGATAATGGAACTAAAAGATGTCTAGGAAGGTAGACATTTTCTAATTTATATTCTGCATAGGAAATTCAACTTCTTGGGTCATTGACACCCTTGGAAATCACATAAAGATCAGGAAAAGAAATAAGTGATACATAATAGTTTAGATATGATGCCTAATTTTCTTACCTGCATGCTTTAGCCTCATGGATGAAGAGAATTTCTAGAACTGGCACAACCACTCCAAATCATATGGCTGGAAGGGCAGAAGCCCAGGGACTTGTCTCTCTGAGAGCCAAGGGCAAGGGAAGAAGACAACTTTGTATTTTTTTATTGACTGAGTGAATGACAGTAATAGTGACAGAGAAAGACAATAGGCAAGCAGGTAGGTAGGTAGGTAGATAAATAGATAGATCTTCCATTTGCTTGCTTACTACCCAAATGGCTATGGCTATAATAGCCAGGGTTGTGCCACATCAAAATCAGTGGCCAGGAACTCCATCCAGATCTTGCACATGGGTGGCATGGACCCAAGTATTTGCAGCATCACCTGGTGCCTCCCAGGATGTATTAGCAGGTAGCTGAATTGGAAGTTGAGCAGCCAAAACTCAAAATAGCACTCTGATACTGGAAGCAGTTGTCCCAAGTGGCAGTTCAACTCACTGTACCACAACACGCAAGGATCTTGGAAAAAGAAGTCTATCTTGGGTGACTCAGGTATCTCTAAATAATATCACATGTCACACATAAGATAGACAGAGAAGATAGACACACAGAGGAGACAGCGAGATGAAGATCCAGAAGAGTACATGGTGCAATCAGAAGCCTCGGAAGATCCAGGCAGACAACAAAGCTGGAAGAGGCAAGGAAGGATTGATCTCCACAGCACTGGAGGGGGCATGGCCCTGCCAGATTTTGGACCTCTAACCTCTGGAAGTATGAAATAATTAGGTGTTTTTCATTTATTTTATCATTTTAAGCTCTAAAGTTTGTGGCAACTTGGTTTAGCAGACTCATGAAACGAATGCATCTAATAAAACTAGAGCAAAAATAAAAGTCCCCAGAAACAGGAAAGTGGTTTTGAAATTTTCTGATCTCCAATGCTGTCTTTGAGCTCCATCTTCTATCTCTTTAGGGGAAGGGCTGTCATAGAGTCAGAGGTTAGCTTCCAAACACAATGACTTGCAGCCAATGTTCAGGAAAGTTCTTCTTGCCTTTTCAGACAGCAAGACAGCATGAAGAATGTGCATCAAAAAAGGCTTCATGACTGGAACTGCCCCAAATGCCAGGAATACTCCTACCTAGCCTAGAGAACATGCTCCCAGGACCAAACACTAGGGACAGGACAAATAGGGTTAGTTGGATATACCCAGTCCCTCCAGGGAGGAAGAAGTTGAGAGAAACACCCACTCACCATAAATTTTGAATAGCTCTCAGAAGAATGGCTGGAATCCATGGCTTGAAGTCCAACACGAATGGATCAAAGTGGGAATCACAGATGACACTATTTAACTGTTCCTGTAACAGGAGAGTGGGTTGAGGGCAGGGTGGAAGGGATGGTAGGCAATGGAGAAGGAATCCTGCTTCCCAGCTCTAGGGAAGTAAGACTAGAGAGGTGCAGCATGCCGAGCCAATTCCCAACCCAAGGTGGAAGATATTAAGTACATTTTGGCGACTGACACATTTGCACATTAAATTTATTTGAAGAGTACTAAATACAATACAGTGGATGTCTGTCTATGCATTTCTTGAGTCTTCAAAGTCAACATGTTAACTCTTTCATTGTTTCTTCTATACTCTTGTGCATCGTGTTGCTTTTGAAAACATTTCCTTTATAACAGCCCAAAGACAGAAAGTATTTCTTGGTGAATTCTAAAACTTTCCTTTATCTTTTCTCAAGAAGTATCCAAGGATTTGTAACTCAGCCTGATTGCACCATCTTATACTTAGACACTCTTAGTCTTTGGCACCCCATAGGAGTACTAGTTCATGTCCTGGATGCTCTACTTCCAATCCATCTCCCTGCTAATGGTTGGGAAAAGCAGCAGAAGATGGCCCAAATGTTTGGGTCCCTAATACCTACACGGGGTATCCAGATGAATCTTTTGGCTCCTGGTTTTTGTCTAGCCCAGCCCTGGCTCGTTGTAGCCATCTGGATAGTGAACCAATGGATGGAAAATCTCTCTCTCTCTCTCTCTCTCTCTCTCTCTCATTCTGTGTGTGTGTGACTCTCCCTGCAATTCTTCCTTTTAAGTAAAAAAATGTTTAAAATAAAGTAAAACTATAGGTGTGGAGTTGCCCATGGTCTTGGGGGCTTTTCCAGCACAGTGTTTCCTGTATGCTAGATGTGGAGCTTGAGAACTTCATGCTTGTCTTGATGGCTTTCATTCTTGCTTCGGTCCAATTAATCCTCTCTACCTGTCTTTTAATCCTTCTGGAATGGAAATGTATATGTTGTGCCTATTCCACAACTGTATCTTGGAAGAATGTAATTTGTTTTTAATTTTAGAGAGGTTCAAAGTTAAGGGAGTTTGCCTTAAGATTCTCATGATAAAACTGGGCTTTTGCATTAATGTTGGAGTGAGTTAAGTCTGTGGAACAAATGGGGATGGAATGCATGTAAGTTATATGTGGAAAGGATGTTAGTTTCAGGGAGTTGTGGTACAATGTTGTGGTTTGAGCAGATAAGGCTTCTGAACTCATGCAGCAAGCTAAATTACAAATTCATAAATTAAATTGATGGTATTAAGAGAGTGGAGACTTAATCTAATCATGATGTCTAGGAGGTGGGTCTAAGAGGAGGGCCTCAGATCATTGACGGCATGCCACGGATAGCAGCTCGCACGAGAAAGTCTGTTGTATAAGCCTGAGTCAGGCCCAGCCACTCTCTCGTCTTCCTGACTCACTGCAACATTACCATCCTCTGACCTCTGAACCAACAAGGCTACCTGATCTTGTGCTGTGAACTTCTGTGAGCCAAAACAAACTCCCTTAATAAGCAGCTTCTGTCATGTTTCTTGTTATGATGATGAGCAGCTGACTAATCAGTGGCTTTCCTGAGGCTTCAGATTCCTATATCTGTCTTAAATTTGTTGGGTTTCCCTGTCTTCCTTGCTTTGACAAGGTTTTCAGTCCCCTAGTGGCTCAACCACAAATATTCTTTATGTGGTTTTTGCCTTATAATAAAATCTTGTGCCTAATACCAGGTCAACAGGAAATATCTCTTATTGGTTCTTAAACCATGAAGGCCACTGTGTCTTTCTTCTCAAAATATTCTGTTTGGATGATTCAGTAGATACTTAGCCTTCACCTCATTTTAGTAATGGGAATAATGGCCCAAGGGAGTTAACATGCTTTGTTTAAGACCTTTCAGTAGAAAGCAAGGATATAATTCTAAGATTTTGAATTCTGGGTGCTTCTATTCCTCTTTGGTATCTTCTGCTAGGGACACCAGAGTTTCAAAGTCTTAGTGAATTCTAATTCTGCCTAAAACATTTAGATTACATAGTATCAGCAACCCTATGGCAGACTCCCCAGCCTCACCCCTAAATTGTTTCTCCAATGGATTCCACAGTGACTTCTGTCTCTAAATGGGACTCATTGGTTCCATCTCCACTGAGCTAGTTTCCCTTCCAGCCAATGAACTCAACTCACACTAAGGAATATCAATGCTTCATAATCAGAAGTTGTTAGCAGGGTAAGTCCAGGAAGAACTCTTTGGGAGATGCCCAGTGTCAGTGAGATGACTCCATTCTGTTCTTGTGAGTTACATGAGCAGTAGGGTTGCTCTAGCTGTGGGTGAGGGAGGAAGTAGGGATAGGGTGCAAGACATAGGGTGCAAGACGTCAGATACTGCATAGCAGGAACTTCCCCAGATACACCTCACTTAGCTAGCCCAGGATTGCCTGCTGTTTGCAACCACAGCATCCTGCCTGTAAAGGATGTCAAGGGGCTATTAAACTGAATCTCTGCAGAACTACATGTAATATATCCCAAATTTGTGGGTACTTCTTTTTTTAAGACATCCAGCAAAGAAGATGCCATGAGTCTTTTTTTTTTTTTTTTGACAGGCTGAGTGGACAGTGAGAGAGAGAGAGAGAGAGAGAGAGAGAGAGAAAGGTCTTCCTTTTGCTGTTGGTTCACCCTCCAATGGCCGCTGCAGCCGGCGTGCTGTGGCTGGCGCATCGCACTGATCCAAAGCCAAGAGCCAAGTGCTTCTCTTGGTCTCCCATGCGGGTGCAGGGCCCAAGAACTTGGGCCATCCTCCACTGCACTCCCGGGCCATAGCAGAGAGCTGGCCTGGAAGAGGGGCAATCAGGACAGAATCTGGTGCCCTGACCAGGACTAGAACCCCGTGTGCTGGCACCACAGGCGGAGGATTAGCCTATTGAGCCGTGGCGAGTCTTGATGACCCAAGTCAGATCCCAATAGCTCAATTACCAAGTGCTTTGCTGTCTTGCCTCAGTGCCTCTTGCTACAAGACAACTCTTTCTATTCTGCCCTCAGGGAAGTGAAGAAAGCTGATTGCAGGCCACCAGCTGAAGGCCCTTGCAAGCACCTTTCACCCTACCCACGGCCGCCTTATCTTCTCTATGATGGAAAGGCACAATCATTCGAATTTTCCTGTCATTTCTCACACTTCTCTGTATGCCATGTATCCTCCTGAAGATTCAGCACCATGAGGAAGTTCCCCATATACTCTTGCTTTGGAAGCTCACAATTCTACTTGGCACTGCTAACCATCCTCTAGGCTGGTTGCCCCAAGCTCTGCTTTGATAACTGAGCATGTTTCCTGGCTCCTAGTCTTTCCTCCTGTCCCTTGAGAATTCTCAGTGCTTAGCAATGGTTGCTAGGCAGAAAACCAACTCCCCTTTCAGCATCCACCAGGGCTGGACCTCTTAGTCCCTGCTCAGACAGTTATGAATCAATTGGTTTTTCCTTCAGATTTAGATATCTCTTGAAGATGTTGGGCCTGCTCTGTCACTACTGTACCTGTGTCTGTGTTCTTGTTACTGGGTAGACCCTCCTTTGCTTGGGCCAATTTCAATCACATTCATCCACTACCATGTATCTCAAGTCCATATACTATGCCTCTGAGTAACCCCCATGACTTCTCAGTCACTAAGGTGCATTGTTATTCTACCTACTGCAATCGGAAAGAGGGCAGGGAAAGGACATTGCATTCTTTCTTGGGATAACTCCCAAGAATGGTTGGTAGAGGTGGCATTGGACACTGTAGTGATAAGAATTCTAAGGCAGTACTGTAATAAAGTGAGGATGTGCATGACGACATTGGGCCTAATAGGTAGGACACCACTTGGGACACCCACATCCTATAGCAGAGTGCCTGGGTTTAAGTGCTAACTCTGTTTCACATTCCAGTCTTTTGCTTATGCACACACTAGGAGGCTTCAGATGATGGCTCAAACTATTGGGTCTCTGACACCCGTGTGGGAGATCTTGGTGATCTTGTTTGTGCCCCCTAGCTCCTGGCTCCAGCACCAACATGGTCTTGGTCATTGAAGGCATTTCAGGAGTGAAACAGCTCTTTCTCTGTTTCTTTACACTTCAAGAGAAAGAAAGAAGAAAGAAAGAAGAAAGAAAGAAAGAAGAGAGAAAGAAAAAAAGGAAGGAAGGAAGGAAGGAAGGAAGGAAGGAAGGAAGGAAGGAAGAGAGAAAGAAAGAAAGAAAGAAAGAAAGAAAGAAAGAAAGAAAGAAAGAAAGAAAGAAAGAAAGAGAAGGAGGGAGGAAGGAAGAAAAGAAAAAGGAAAAGAAGGAAGAAACAAATTTTATCAATTGGAAGGGCTAGCAGGAAAGAAGGCAGTGTGTGTACCACAAATATGCCATCATTGTTTTGTGATCTTTCCAGCTAAGTTATAAGGAAGGCATCATAACACAAATCTTTGGCATCTTACCGGGCTAAGCACAAGCAGGCATTTGATAACTATTTATTGACTGTTGACATTGGTATACCGATGAGCACTATCATTTTAATGTCTTCAAGAGAGTAGGTCCCAGCAGAGAGACAGCCAAGTGCTTGGCCAAACTCTTCTGTCCCCATAGAGAAAAGGATCTCTTATATGAGAGAGGAGAGAAGCTGGATGTTAAATTCATTTCACTCATCTCTGTTTGATGCAAATGTGAACCCCTCACTGACTCCACAGTTCTTTCCTCAGATTTCTTCATGTGAAATTTGTTTGCTCAGTTTTTAGTCCTTTTCCTAGATCCACAACCCCATTTCTGTAAGCTCAAGCTACCTAAATAAAATGTCATAAGGTTGCATATCAAATGGTTAAGGTGTCATCACTATAGACATATGATGGTTTGTTTTCCCTGAACCTTCCTTCTCTTTCAATGGCTTGCTGCCCCCTCCTACCTTCTCACTTTCCACTTTCACTTTTCCTCCTTCTAAGAATCTCCCACTTGCTATTTTTCTCTCACTTAGCAACTCACTTCTAGCTCCTTCCCTTTCAATATTATCATCAATCTGGGAAAAATAATTATCAACACATAATCTTGCTTCCAAACCTTTTTAAAGCATTTTAGCAGACATACATTGCAATTGAGGGTGAAGCAAAAGTGCCAACAACTAGCAAGATGGCAGGAGATAGGAGTTAACTGTTGGCCAAATTCCCCAATTGAATGAACGAGTCAACATCATTTAGCTCATTCTGTGCAGTTCTGTGTTGAGGAATTTGAGAGCAATCAAAGAAAATGACAAGCTGACTTCTACTCTTTGGAAAACGAATAGCCTAGTGAGAACCCCAGAGGATGCAGACAGAGTTACTTTAAGAATTAGTGCTGTTGTTTCTAATTGACAAACGTCAAAATAGCTTAAAGTTCAGGAGTCTGGCTCTGCTCTCGAGTAAGATTACTTGGCTCTGAAATCAACTGTGTGTTGGCAATTCACTTAACGTCTTAAAGCCTCAGTTAAGAAACCAATAACATTAGTGCCTATCTCATAGCAATATTGTGAGCCAGAAAAATATGTAGCCTTAGAGGGCTACATATACTCAGTGAATACTATTATTAGTTGTCAACCAATTTTCATGTTAATACAAATGACTGATATGATTTATAAATCTATAGAGTCAAATATCATTGGTATTAACAGCTAATGTTGATATTAACCAACCAAATACAGATGCAATCATCTTATCCCAGGATGGAAATAACCTGTCACAGATGACTGTCATCAACCACAGCTTAGCATTTACCTTTGGTTTGGGTCAGAAATTGCTCAGAATCTATACTTATTTAAGGAACGCCAACACATTTATAAGGAAAGTTTAGGTTTAGATGCTCATTTTTCATCATTTCTGTAGGCTTCCTTTGTTCCACTCAGATATATTCTTTCATGAGCCCTTTAAATCAAGCATCTGGCTGCCCAAATGGGAGGTTTTCTTCATGTATTTGACTTGGAGTATTGGCTCAGCCAGGGGCGTTCTTGGATGCAATGTGTGGGCTTGGATGACTGTACTTTCTGGAACAACAGAATTTGTAATCTCTCTCTCTCTCTCTCTCTCTCTCTCTCGCTCGCTCACTTTCTCTTCAAATCTAGGTGATATGGCCACAATGTTAAGCAAATGGAAGTTATAAAGATGCCAACTAAGCCTCATACCTTTCTCTCCTTGATAGAATAGATTGTACCAAAGAGAAGAAATGAATGAACTAAATGAATTAACCAGAAACCACAGAGCAATTCATGGCAAGAAGAACCTGAGTGAAATATTGCCCAAGAGGCAATGCACTCCATTGCAGCTCAGTTGGAATGTCTGAGGAAGAAATCATACTGTATTTTCTTTGCTTGGCCAAAATGAACCCGCACCCAGGGGCTACTGTGAGTATGACTCTGTGTGTGTGTGTGTGTGTGTGTGTGTGTGTGTGTGTGAAAAAGAAAGAGAGAGAATGTGAGGTTTTCGTTTGCATATGTGGCATTGATATTTTGTCAGTGAAGAAAACACTCTAAAATCTTAGAATGACAAAGAAGACTAAATCTTCATTTCAAGAAAGAAAAAGTCTAGATCAATATTTGCCATCTGTAATGACTGGTATAACATCAGTCTGTGTGAAGACAGGGGGTCAGCCAGAAGTACCACCTTTAGCTGGGAGAGTCTAACTCCCTTCAGTGCTCTGCATTTACAGCCCATGGAAGGGAACTGCTCAGGGACCCTCTCAAACTGTCAGTCGCCAGCCACTGGGCCCGGGAGGCAGCTTGAGTGAGGAGAGATGCCTGTCACAGGCATTTGAGGAGTGAACCAACAGAAGGAGTCTCTCTCTCTCTCTCTCTCTCTCTCTCTCTCTCCTCTCTCTCTCTTTCCCCCTCCCTCTGTCTCTTAAACAAATGAATTCAAAATTTTAAAGAAATTTATGAAGATGCCTCTTTTTTTAAATAAAAAGAGAATTTGAAGGAATTAAGATAATATTTTCTTGAATAATAGGAGGCCTGGTTACAAAATATCTTTGTTCTCAAATAATGGTCTTCTTTTGCAACACTATGACTCAAGGCTGTACATTAAGGAGTTTTATGGGTAGGAAGGCTTGAGCCTTACAGTGTGATATGGTGGGAAGGTGTAGATCTGATTTCTCTGTAAGTTCTTTGAAGAAGGTCAATAATAAATCTTTCTTTGCAAATGACAAACTTGTAGAAAGGGGGTTGGTGGGGTTCCTATGAGATCTGTGAATCTGAGATGTTTTTCTCATGTGCCTCCATGGACAGTCAGACAGTTAGGTGAGTGTAATGGTGGTATGTGCATGGGAAAGGCCCCTGGCAGCCTGTGGGTGCAGGGAAGAGAGAGGAAGGTGGGTGATTTCATGAGACTGCACAGGGAGAAGCAGGAGAGGGTTTGGGGAGAGTTGGGGAAGCCACAGGGTGGAACCAGGCTGTCATTGACTCAAAATTACTGCAGAAGGAGGAAGGGAGATGGGAGCGCATTCACTGGAGTAACCCCAGGGAATTGTGCATTGGCTAGAAAAAGATTTGTATTCAAAAATCCCAAGAGAAATTGCTGCTGCTTCTTTAGATTCTGGGGTCAGTTAAAAGACCCAACAATTTGTCTCCTCCCCAGCAGCCTTGTGTAGCAAGAGTTGGGAGGCAGAAGGCCCTGACCACAAGAGGGGGCTCTGTCTCCACCCCAGAGACCTTGTGTGTGTGTGCTGCAGGGGCAGAGGGGATGACCACAGGTGAAATGCAAGGTAGCACTGACGTGGTTGCTCAATGGCTTTCTGAACACAAGGCATCACAAACCTCACACAGTGCGCTCACGGCCAAGGGTGGCAAGGGCAGGTGGTAAAGACAAGATGCAATCCTCAGACCTCTGGAAAACTTGCAGAGAGAGGAGTGTGGTTGACAAAAATTCCCCGACACCCCTAGAGTATATGTTAGGCAAGGAACCCTGAAGGAGGACCTACAGTTCTGCTAATGGAGCCTTCTAGAACAAGTGGGAATCAGATTAGATCTGCTGCAGGCCTCCTTGGTCCCAGCAGCGGAATCTGGTTACCTTTTCCCACTGAGTCGCAACCCAGGAGCTGAGCAGAGGGGCTTGAAAGTCACATCACACCCACCACTGCCCAGCTGAGTTTGAGAAGCTGGGAGAGGTGGGTGTGGGTGGACTGGTAGGGGGAGACAGGAGGGTGAGGGTGTAGGCTAGGTGGCACTCCAGGCTCTGTGGGAGGGGATTGTGAACTCTGTGGGATCCCCAGGTCACTGTCCAGTCTGGGCAGGAGGTGGCTGAGCTGCTGTGATGTTTGTGATGGTGGCCACTCCCTTGCTTGGTTTCTTATGTAAGCAATAAGCAGCCTGGTGGCCTCCAGCTCACCAAGAAGCAAAATTATTCCTCTGATTCCTGAATCTATTTCTAAGTTATGCCTCAATCAGAAAATAACAAAAAACAAAATAACTGAGTCTCATCCCCACAGCAAACTGTGCTCACCATTAGCCACTACCATGTTGAATGAGACAGAGGGAGGACGGGGCAGGGGTTGGGCTAGAATCCCCCATGGGCCTCTGCTGTGTGCCCTCTGATTATGCCCGTGTCCACCTTGCCTGGTTCTCCCTGCACACAGACGCACGGTCCAAGGGAGCTCAGGGGCCATCTGGCTGTGCCGCGCCACCGAGGAGGCGATGAGATTGCTTTTGTATCGGCAGGAGACAGCACCCTGCGTGCTGACAGCCTCACCGGCGTGCCCGTGATGGATGGCGTCTCGAGGAGCAGACTGCTCTTGCGGTTTTCCCTTCTACCCGCAGGTTCATCCCCAGGTCTCCTGGCACTTTAGAAAATGAGCTGCTATAATTCCACTCTGCCCCAGCAGCCGCCAGCACCCCCCCCCCCCAGCCCTGTCATTCTAAAGTGGCTGCAGGCTGTGCCCCTTGGAAAGCCCTTCTCCCCCCAGAAGCCAAGGAGGCGCTCCCAGCATGCTGCGATTTGAAGCTGCAGGGACTCCCAGTGGGAGGGCTGCAAGTCACCCAAGGACGGGGCGAGACCTACACTGCTCATGGATCTGTCATCCTTGGGGGACTCCTATATTTCCTGTGTTTTTTTTAGCTTTGGTGGTCCAATATCTCTGATATTTTGAGGCAGCTTTCTCCACCTCTCTTAAATTAACAAGATCTTCCCCCCTTCTGAAAAAAAGAAAATATATGTACAGTAGCTGCTTTACCTGCTACACCACAGCACCGGCCCCCACCTTGTCATTTTTTGCCAATGTTATCATCATAGTATGGGTTCTCAGGTTATCTGCTGCTGTGTAAAAAGGTACTCGCAAGAGTAACGGATTCTAAGCAATAGCCCGTCTTCACCAGTATTTTGTGGACCAAGAGTTTGAGCAGGGTTTAGCTGAGCAATTGATTGCTCCGTGTTATGTGGCATTGGCTGGGGTCACTCGGTGGCACTCAGCTGGCAGCAGCACTGGCCTGGAGCACCTGATGACTCCACTTCCACGCCTGGAGCCCTGGTGGGATGACTGGCAGGATGCAGCAGCCCTGCCCTTCTCCTCCGAGAGTGTCAGGCTGTCTCCATGCGGTCTCTCTGGTTGGATATTCCACACACACTGCAGCTCAGGTCCAGCAGAGGAAGGCGGAAGCTGCCAGCCCTTAAAGTGGTACAGCATCACTTCCACTCTATCCCTCCCGCCAAAGGAGCCACAGGCTCTCCAGACTCAGGATGGGGAAATAGACGCTATCACTCAAGAGAGGGAATGTCGCATAATTTGTAGCCCCCTTTAATCTGCCACTAGGGTCAATTTATTGATGGAAATGAATCTCTCTGGGGAGGAAGGGTGTTTGTCTTGCTCCAGGCGCACTCTGAATAGAAATCGCCTTACTCCAGTCCTGATGTGTTAGAGCCAATAGATCAGGAAACACATGTGAGCCATTTGAGGAAGTCGTGTTACATGCACCTACTATATGACCAGAACTTAAAGAAAAGAAAGCCGCACTGCCTTTAGTACACACGAGCACAAGAGGACTGCTGCTGCCTCTTCTCCTACCTGGACTGTCCAGCAGCTTTATCTCAGCATTCCCTCCAAGTCACAGATTGGGTTTGGTGGCATTTGTTCTGTGTATCCCGTCTGCAGAATCGTACTTTGGAGAGTTCCCCAAAGCCTGGACAGTGATTTGTAAGGACTTTCTTTTTTTCAAAGAGCGGCTTCTCTGTCTGTCCTTTCATGGCTGTAACGTTGTGTGGTTTTCCTTGCGGAAACTTCTCCTCACATCCCCCAAGGCTTCAGCCTTTGAGTTGAATGCAGGTGGGCACGGGACGCAGGTGGGGACGATGCTGAGGCAGAGTGGCAGGCCCTAGACTTCGGAAACTTGCTGGTAAAAATGTGTTTCTCAGCAGCTGAACTACTCTGGGCAGATGGCAAGAAGAGACTCAGTCTCCCGATTCAAACACCGCAAAGCACCGCTCTCAACACCAGATGCGTCTGGAGAGTTTCCACAGCCGTACCTGATTTGCCATGGGGCTATTGAAGGCTCTCCCCCAGCAGGATGGGGGGACGTCTCCCTGAGGGCATTGGGTCAGGTTGCAAGCTATTGGGTGGCATGGCCCAGGGCATCCTTGGCAGTTCCAGTCTAAGTACTTCCAAAGTTCTCTGACAAGGCTAAAAACTCCTCATTCAACCAAAGATTCTTGCACATTATTTAAATAGGATGCAAATGCATGGTCTGCTCTGAGCCCTGGCAGCTTTCAATTTTTATATTTTCAGAACGGTAAGGCCTGCCATCAGTTCACTTGAAGTTCAGTCCAAGACGTGCCTGTCCCTGACATTTGTTCATTCTTTATGCAGGTAACATTTTGGAGAATTTAAAAAGAAGTCATCTTTGTACTCCATTCCCTACCACCCTCCAAAACAATTTTTTAAAGTATTTCAGACATTTGTTGCATGCATAATTGCTGGAACAAGACGAACTTACTTCCTACCGCCTGTATTTCCAAGTTGGAGTCCATCATCCCTCTCTTTGGCAATCCATTGTCTATTTCTTTTCTGATATTTCAGTAGTAGGAACTGCTTGTCTGACCCGAGGGAATAGGCTTATAGGAGCACAGGCAGATCCTGTCAGAGGACTGAGCCCAGGGATGAATAGCAGGAGGACTGATTGAGCAATGACAAAGGGGAGAGTGAGCGCAGAGGGGACAGGCTGTTCCCTCTGCCTTCTCTTCTTCCCCAGCCTCAGAGTCTTAGCCTGTTCACTCACAAGCTGGGCTTAAGGCTGACAGTAGCCCCACCTCCTTTGCACCTGGGCTCAGTGGGGAAGGGAGGCCTGCCTGAAAGACAAAACCGCAGCCCAAGAAGCAGAAAAAGGATGACCCCAGAGAGAAACGCCTTGGGTGGTATTCTCTCTAGGCAGGGCCACAGGTAACTCTAAAATTCAGCCCAACCTCCACGTGTGTGTGTGTGTGTGTGTGTGTTTGCACGCGCGTGCGTGCGCACATGCATGTATGGAAACAACAGCTATATAGCCAACAACCAAATAAAAACAACTGATACAAGGATACTTCCCAACACTTATGGGAAAATGGAATTAAAAGATAAGTTTATCCTGGTGCAAAAAACAATTGAAATCCGTGCATAGTTTTTTTTTTTTCATAATATATACTTTCCAGGAAATTTTTGAAGACACCTCGTGTTCAATGATTTCAGAAAATTTTGCACCAAAATAAATTTATTTTTAATCCCATTTTCCCATGAGCATTTTTAAGCTTAGTTGAATATGATATATATGATATTCTATCATTGCATATGCTCTTTCTTTATATATACAATATATAGATACAAATGTTTGTATACATACATGTAAAAAAAAACATGCATTGCTTCACAATGTAGTCAATGTGTGTACATCACAGAAGGAACTTAACACAGACAAGATGACTATGATATCACTAAGTGACATAATTTGATCCCACTCTCATAAATGTGATCACTGACTGAAACATCATTAGGAGGCACTTGACTTTGTATGTGTGTCTATGTCTACTTTCTCCCCCAGCACGCACACACACACACACACACACACACACACAGTCTTTCTTCCTAAGATTTTATTTATTTGAGAGGTAGAGTTACAGACAGTGAGAGGGAGATACAGAGTGAAAGGTCTTCCATTCACTGGTTCACTCCCCAAATGGCTACAATGGCTAGAGTTGGGCAAATCTGAAGCCAGGAGCCGGGAACTTCCGGGTCTCCCACACAGGTGCAGGGGCCCAAGCACTTGGGCCATCTTACTGCTTTCCCAGGCCATAAGCAGAGAGCTGGATTGGAAGAGGAGCAACTGGGACACAAACAGGTGGCTATATGGGATGCTGGTGCTGCAGGCAGAATCTTAGCCTACTGTACCATAGCACCAGCCCCAGCACACACTTTCTGTATAATGGCTAGCTCAGAAAGAACAGAGAAAGTGATATGAGGAATAAACAGAAAGGTTGGAAAGGAAAGACAAAGGATGTTTGGCACGGATGAGTGGTAAGCGTCTTCCAAAGCTCCAAAGTTTCATCATTCTTTCTTCCCAGGTTTGTGTCTGTCCCGCTGATCCCAGCATCCCTGGCAGGACCTTGTGACTCTTGTTGTTGGTGGAAGGTTAACTGAACTGATGTGTGTGGTTTCTGCTTCACCTGCTTAAATCTAAACTGCTCCCCTTGGAATCTCTATGGTCCTCCCCTGCACTTCGGGATGCTTATAAAGGACCAACTACACTTTGGGCAATGAAGAGGAACCTGAATCCCTGAGGTATCCTGTGAGGTCAGAAAGCCGCTTTGCTGGCCAAGGCTGGAGCTGGATCGCTACCTAAGACAGAAAGAAACCATCACATTCAAGTGCATTGTTTTTTATTATCTCCCTCCTAAGACTTAGAACTATGATCTGTAAAGAAGGGAGAGTAAGGGGAAGAACCAAGCACTTATGTAAACTTTAGTCTAGTGACTCATAGCTTGGTATCAGCAGATGACACTAAAATATGGCAAGAGAGTGGAGAAAGTGAGTTGGTCACCTAGAGAAATGATTGAGGGGAGGGGTCAGCTGCTAGGAGGACATTGAGGAAAGTATGATCCGTCTACAGACTTCTCCCAGGCCTCACCTGACAACCAGGCCATCGCCTACAATGCTTCTAAGCAAAATGGCTTTGAGGTCTTTGATGTTTGCGTGAGTATCTCAAAATTAGAGTCATAGGAATTGGTACAAGTAAGAGTTTGATTTATTTCAATTACCATCCAAGGAAATAAGTGGCTCACAAAACAATGAATGCCCATTTCTGAGCTCAATGAAGACAGTAAATGACCACTTTCCATAGACGCTGGAAAATGGATTCATGTTTTGATTCCTTGCATGGATGGCCGTCACACTTACAGAAATTTCTAAGGTCTCATCCAACTCTCGTATGCTCCAGAGAAGGTTCAAGAAGCATCATGAGTGCTGTGTGAATTTTGTCTTTTTCCCTGACTACGTTTTGAGTAGTGGACTTTAAATACTCACTTTTATACCAGCTCTTTGAAAATACCCCATAGCTGGTTTCGACTTCCTTCCCTAGGCAAACGTAAGCTCACCAGGAACTGTTCCTTTTGTACGTGCCCTGGCTTTGTATTCTGTGGAAAGCTCAGGTATGTCACTTAGCAGGTTATGGCTAGCTGCTTTGCCTATGCAGTGTGCTTTTAGACTTGCTGGGAGGTCCCCATTCATGAAAATATGTTCTCATTGACATAATCACAGATGCCTGAGATTCACTCACTAGTGTTCATGCCTTTGTAATGTGATGGCTCTTTCTGAAGAAGTGTCCATTGACAAGTCACATATTAAAGATGTGTATGGGGAAGGGAAGTGTTAAAAGAAGAAATTGATGGTGGGGGGGGATCTTCATCAGTGGCTGTCAATCACACAGTCCTTGCTATATCTGCTAATGTGTGATAGAAACCAAGGTGGCCCCTTGGTAGTCTCTACTCTCCTCACCCCATGCCTTCTAAGCTTATTCATATTCCACACCAGCACATGATGGAGAGCTGGTGGCAATGCACAGGCAAGAGAGCCAGCTGGCTGCGTTGCTTGGCCAGACCTCTCTCTCCTCACCCAGAGCAGCTCTGGGCTCTGGAACCCTACAAATAATCTTTTACCACTTGGTGTTTGACCAGTTGGCCAGGCCATGTCTGTGTGTTCTTTTTGTGCACAGGTCATCTGAGGAGAAAGGGGACTTAGGGCACATAGTTGTTACTGGAGGAAGGGGAGAGTAGCAGCCTTATTGGGAGGTTGGATTGGGCGTGAAACAAGAGGAGGATGGCCAAGCTTTGGCAGAGGCCCTGGATAACTTGCAGTCACAGAAGACCAGCAGACAGTCGGCAGAGGGTGGTGGTGGGAGGCTGTAGAGAGAACAACAGAGGGAAAGACAGTGCGTATCCATTGTTCTTGGTGATCCTGCCGTGTGCCTCGACATAGACAGTAAGATTCAAGCTTAGTTCATTTATACATTTGTAGGCTGTGTATAACTTTTTGTTAATGATTTTTCAGTGTCTACCTAGCCCAAGGTTATTTGAGACTACAGGGGAATTTTGTTTTCCTTCTTGCCCTCCCAAGTTGATGGGAAACTAAATTTTCCTATTAGGTTGCTAGCTGCATGGATCAGATAAACAGTCAAGAAATCCATTCCTTAGAAAAGGGACTATCACTGGCCTCAGGAAGAAAACAAGGAAACAGGGGCTGAGGAATCAGAACAGAACCCTGAACCAAAAGAGAAAAAAGAGACCAAGGACTTGTAGGATCCTAGAAAACACAAGAGAGATTGTGCACCTTACGGTCATTGCACAGAACAGGGTGCTGTTTCGAGGGGGTTGAGCTGAATGCATAAGATTCTCACCAGCTTGGATCTGGGACTTGGCTCAATGAGGTGGGCTCATTATTGGGACCAGAAGCAGAGCAGCTGGGACTCGAAACAGTGCTGTTTTGCGATGATGACATCACAAGCAACAGTTTAACCCATTGCACCACAAAGCTGGCCCCTGCCTTATTATTTTTGTGTATGTGTTTAGACATCTTAAAAATCAGTTTACTATGGAGAAGAGGTGGGGCATATTCATTTCTTCCAGCCTCTGTGCTTAGCTTCGGATCTTGAACATGGTTGGTGGTTATAAAAGTGTGAGTACATTTTTTTTTTTTTTGACAGGCAGAGTGGACAGTGAGAGAGAGAGAGAGAGAGAGAGAGAGAGAGAGAGAAAGGTCTTCCTTTTTTCCGTTGGTTCACCCTCCAATGGCCGCCGCGGCTGGTGCGCTGCGACCAGCGCACTGTGCTGATCCGAAGGCAGGAGCCAGGTGCTTCTCCTGGTCTCCCATGTGGGTGCAGGGCCCAAGGACCTGGGCCATCCTCCACTGCACTCCCAGGCCACAGCAGAGAGCTGGCCTGGAAGAGGAGCAACCGGGACAGAATCCAGTGCCCCAACCGGGACTAGAACCTGGTGTGCTGGCACCGCAGACAGAGAATTAGCCTATTGAGCTGTGGCTCCAGCCAGTGTGAGTACAATTTAACAAACATCTGCTCTTAGCTCCCCACATTTTCCAGTGTCCTCCTCGTTAGATAGTGCTGTCTCATCAGCCAATCGGGGAGCAGAAGTGATGCCACTTGCAGACTGAAGCCTAGCAGGACAGGTAGGAGCCTCTACAGCTAACTCCTCTTGCAACCCAGACAGCCACATGTCCGCATGGTGAAGCTGTATGCTGGTGTAGACCATGTGGAATGTTGCCCACCTAACCCAAGCTGGAGACGTAGCCCAGGTGACAGGTAAGCCTTTGTCGTTTTGAACTATTGGAGTTCTGGATCTGTTTGTTATGGCATCATGACCCACCTAATCCTAGAGTATCTGATGCAATTGATTTAAAAATTAAGGAATGAGGGGCCGTTGCTGTGACGTAGCCGGTGAAGTTGCCGCCTGCAGTGCCGGAATTCCATAGAGGCGCCTGTTAGAGTCCCAGCTGCTCCACTTCTGGTCCAGCTCTCTGCTGTGGCCTGGGAAAGCAGTGGAGGATGGCCCAGTCCTTGGGCCCCTGCACCCTCATGGGAAACCTAGGGGAGACTCCTGGCTCCTGGCTTCAGATCAGCTCAGCTCCAGCCACTGCAGCCATGTGGGGAGTGAACCAGGGAATGGAAGATCTCTCTCTCTCTTTGCCTCTGCCTCTCTGTAGCTCTGCCTTTCTAATAAATAAATAAATCTTAAAAAAGAAAATGAAGGAATGAGCTGGCTAAGCTGAATGATAACAGCAGAGCTACTGTGGAATTCCCATTTAGATGAACTTCATTACTTTCCACAACTTTACAAATTTTTTTTCCTGTCAAGTTCTCAGTTCTTTGGGTCTATGCCTATCAGCAATTAACCCTTCTCTGATTTCCCTAACTAGCCGATGAGGTTTGGGAGGAAGGCACTAGATGCTGGACTCATTAAGTTACATGGAAGTGGTAGCATCAGCCAGGTTTCTGACACAGAGCAATTGCTGAAAGTATAAAAATGGATAAGACAAGCTGCTGCTGGAGGAGGATTTCTGTCAGAGAAGTGGACCCATAGACAACTGCATTACAATAAACAAGATAGTGTAGTGGGTTAAGCCACCACTGGCAAGGTTTGCATCCCATGTCAAAGCACCAGTTCAAGTCCCAGCTGCTCTGCTACCTACACAGTTCCCTGCTATGTGCCTGGGAAGAAAGCAGAAGATGACCAGGGTATTTAGGTCCCCTGCCACACACATGGAAGACCTGGATGTAGTTCTAGGATCCTGACTTCTGCATGACCCAGAATTGGCTGGCTGTTCCAGCCATCTGGGAAGTGAACTAGTGGGTGAACTAGTGAACTGCGGGCCAGGCAAGGATCTCTTCTCATTATGTCTCTGTTGCTTTGCCTTTAAAATAAATAAAAATAAATCTTTAAAACATTTTTATTTTATTTGAAAGGCAGAGCGAGCGAGCGAGCGAGCGAGAGAGAGAGAGAGATCTTCTGTCCAAGAGTTCACTCCAAAATGGCTGCAAAAGTAAGGGCTGAGCCAGGCAGAAGCCAGGAGTCAGGGGCTTCTTCTGGGTCTCCCTCACGAGTGCAAGGGACCCAAGCACTCAGGCCATCCTCCACTGCCTTCCCAAACACACCAGCAGAGAGCTGGATCTAAGTGGAGCAGCCAGGCCTTGAGCTGGTGCTCACATGGAATGCCAGCATTGCAAGTGGCAGCTTTACCTGCTACATCACAATGCCAGCCTCAGAAACAAATCTTAAAAAAGGCATGTGATAGCTATCAAGACCAGAAAGCCGAGAGAAGGAAGGGCCGCTTCAGGGTAGGGACTCCAGGCCAAGGGAATAATATATGACAAGGCAAAGAGAGAAGAGAGAATGGGATATATGTAGAAAACTGATAAAGGTTTCTCTCTGCAATTCAAGATCAGAGTACAGAAGCAGGGTAGTAAGAGATGGTTCTAGAACACTGGTCAGAGGCCAGAACATGAAGACCTACTGTGTTTCATTAGGGGTTTGACTTGCGCTTGACAGGTGCGTGTTGTGCTGTGTGTGCGGAGGACTCGGAGACCCGTGCTGAACAACCTTCTGGCCTCTGTGTGCAGGGGATGTATCAGGGGAGCAGTGCCATAGGATCCTCACTCCACGGTGACAGCGCTGTGCAGGGCAGACTGCTGGGGGCAGGAGGAGGCAGCTT
Organism: Sylvilagus floridanus; assembly: GCA_949820135.1. Classification (NCBI taxonomy): domain Eukaryota; kingdom Metazoa; phylum Chordata; class Mammalia; order Lagomorpha; family Leporidae; genus Sylvilagus; species Sylvilagus floridanus. The sequence goes on from OX463230.1 coordinate 31,236,776, forward strand.
CCAAGCAGCAGCCCCGTCCTGCGGGCCAGGCAAGGAGCGAGGGCCCTCCCAGCCCAGCGGCTGCTCCCAATGCTGTCTTCCCAGAGTTCTCTGCCACTACTGGCCACACTGAGTCGGCCTGACCAGCCTCAGCGCCACACCTGCTGCTGGCTCCCCGAGTCTCCCGCTCGGCGGTGCCTCTCAGCACTTCTATAGGAGCCCGGCTGAGGTGGACAGGGCCCAAATCCACTTGACTGCCGCTTCACACGGGGAGCTGGAAGAAACTGTACATTCTCCTGTTTTCCAAACTCTGTCTTCCTTCCTTGCCTTTCTCTCTTATGCTCAAGACAAAACCTACAACCATCATAGTGGGCAGAAAACCTGCATCTCTGATGGACGCGAAGATTTTTGGTCAGCATTTTTCAAAGGTTACACATCTGTAGGGGATCTGGCACTACACATGTTTATGTCGTATTGTCATATTCATTTTATATCATGATAAAAGTGACTTCTTATGACAAATTGGGTGGCCTACTAACTTTTCCTTATTTTTAATGCATAGTGAATACAAAAATAAATTCCAGAAGGATTAAATATTTAAATCATTGCATTCCTCAGATAAGCCCATTGGACTGAATTTTTCTTTTGACATATTACATACCCAGATACAGTCAGGAGACAACCAGAGGATTCGCTCATGGAGCCAATACATTTTGGGGTAAGGGGAACCTGGGGAGTTGAAAGGGGTGCCAGGGATATGGGGCAATGCCCTGGACTTGTGCCGAGCTCAGTAGATATTTCAAGGGTAGCAAATATTAGCGGTGATCAAAAACAAACCAGACCTCTCTCTGGATCTGAACACACGTGTGCCCATGCAAGGCGGGTTTAGCCTTCGCCACAGATTTGCCTCTAAAAGGGAAACCCCGGGGGAGAGACCCTGTTCCCCCTCTTTCTCTGATCAGCACTGAGACTGAGCTGGGGTTGGGCCTGGAACTCTCCATTTCTCCTTCTCTCCCGAAGACAGCAAGTGCGACTGATTCCAGAGTTCAGTTTGGCAAAGTCTCCGCTTCCCAGCATCGTGTCCTGGCAGCCTGACTCTTTCCTCCCGCCATTGCCATGGAGAGACATGGATCAGGCCTTTTGGAGAGGCAGGTCTCCGGGCCAAGGCATTTACGCCCCCCAGGGCTCCCTTCTGTCATCCCTCCTGCTCTGCACAGCAACAACGTCGCTCAGCACCTGCTGGCCCTGGGCATGGCCTCCTTAATTTGACATTGGGTCTCCACGCACTGGTGTCCATGTGGGGGTTGAGACTGGCAGCAGGTCACATCCGAGGGGATGCCGCACACTGGAAACAGGAGAGATGGAGGAGGTGAGCATGCTTTGCCGTCTTTACCACTGACCCGGTCTGCAGCAGTCAGCAGTGGAAAGAACCAGCTGAAAGGCGGAGGGTGGGTTGTTCAGGACCGAGGGGCCAGCTTGCAAATGACAGCCATGGATACAGGCGAGCTTTTAACCCTCTGCGATGCTCTTGCACGTTTGCCATCCAATCGTGTCCCCATAACAACCGTGGCAGGCAGGCAGCAAAGGCAGGCACACTTCAGCTCACTTTGCGGATGATGAAATTGACGCTCAAAAGAAATCCCGGCTAAATAAAAGACAGAGCCAAGCCCCACTGAACAGCGATCCGCTGATGCTCAGCTTCTGCCCGTCTGCCTATTCTGTCCCCGGGCAGTCTCCTTCTTCCTTGAAATTCACTCTGCACTCAGTTAAGAGGACCTGGGGGCTCTTCCCTTCTCTGTCACTTCTTCCCCTGAAAATACTCGCTTCAGCATCCATCTGAAACTCACTCCTACTAGGATGTGCCTGGTTTAACAGTGCTTCCAGCTCAGAGGATCTGCATTGGGATTAGCGGAGAGGCAGCCTTTGGTGGAAAAGAATGGCAGACAAATGCAAGAACATCAAGCCTTAGAAAGTGCAGTTCTAAGAGATGGGACTGCCTACTTCCCCCAGACCATGCCCAAGTTAACTGTTTCTCCATCAGGCCCAAAGTTGACCCAGAAACTGACCACAAGGACTATGTGGAGCAGTTCCTCTCCCTCCTCATCAGACATCGAACAATGGGGAAAGACAAAAAGTCTGGACAGGGGCCAGCCGGGAGTGTGCCACGGTGGGCATCTCATATGAGTGCTGGCTTTAGTCGAGGCTACTCCACTTCCAATGCAGCTCCCTGCTAATGTGTCGGGGAAAGCAGCAGAAGACGGCCTGAGTACACCCCCATGGGAGACCCAGATGGAGTTCCAGGCTCCTCACATTGGCCTGGCCCTGCCCTGGCCGCTGAAGTCATTTGGGAAGTGAATCAGCAGATGGAAGATCTCCCTCCACATGCATCTCCCTTTCTCTCTCTGTCATTCTGCCTTTCAAATAAATAGGAATAAATCTTTAAAAAGAAAGCCAGCTTGGACAGAGAAGTCTCATGGCTGCAGCAGCAAGCTTACCAAGATCCTCAGAGAGACTGTAGATCCCTCTCTAACAGTTCTGGAAGCTTCCCTTGGGGACCTGCTGGAACCCAGAGCACACCAGGTCCACTCAGCTCTCTGCCCCTCCTCTTGCCCCCACAGACAGGTTTCAGCGAGAGCTTCCCTGAGATCCCTTGGGCTGGCCGGAGTGGCTCACAGCTGGAGCTGCTGAGTTCAGCTCCCCCTATAGCAAACACCTTCTGCAGCTCAGGCATCCATTGCACCATCCTGGCCCTCAACCACTGCCCATGGCTGTCCAGCCTCAGAGACTGGGGAAGCCGAGCCAGCGGAATTCCTGGGGGCATGCTAGCTTTGCTGCTGTGTGTGTGTGGGGGGAGGGGACTTCCCTACCCTGGGTGATGATGATGGTAACAGATCTAGCAGAGTTTGGTTCCTTAGAACAAACCTGTGACCTGTTCTGGGGACAGCTGTCTCTCCTTGTGCCTCATTTTTTAAGATATACAAAGGTCTTGAATGTGAAATGGAAGAAACAACACCGACAGGCCTCAGTGCACAGTCTGTGGATGGCGGGTTGACCTGGGTTCGTGGCAGCCTGGTGGGTTGTTGGGCCCAGACTGTGCCTTATTCTGCAGGAGGAGGGTAGAGAGCAGCAAGACACCGAAAAGATTCCGGCAGCACCTTGCAAAGGCTCTCGGGTATTCCCAGTGCAGGGCTGCTGCTGAGGGCTTGCGTTTTATGACATGAGGATATTTATCCTGGACTTGTGTTGTGGGTCAATAACTTCCTGCTCCAAAATAACCCAGTGGGCTTGATCCAGGCACCTAGAACTGAAGCCAGGACTATAGTAAACAAGAACTTGATGGGCCGCCAGCAGAGGGCTTGGGACCAATACGGAAGTGTCATCCGGGGCCATTCCAACTCTCCAGCTTTTATTCTTCTCAAACCTTTACCTGGCTCAGCATCACATTCTGTGCACTCTTAGATGCACCACCTTGCAAAAGGTGACATCTGCTAACCGGTCTGAAAGCAACAGGCTTCTCTCCATCCATTACTGCACGGTGTGTGTAGCCTGAGCAGCGTCTGTAGCCGAATGGTGGTGTCCTGGCTTACATATCCTCATGGCAACCTTTCCCGGGACATGTATGAAATGGCACCATTTGGGCCAAGGTTGAAGACAAATGGAACTTGTAAGTTGGAACCCCATGCAATCAACAAAGCCCTGTTGCACATTTTGCTTAGAGCTATAGTCAGGAGGTTTATTACTATGATCGGTATTTCAGTGTGCGGATAAGGAGACCGAGACTCAGAGAGCCTAAGGAAAATGTCCTTAATCACGCAGCTGCAGCCTGCAGGAGCCCAGCCTCGGTGCCCTGAGGCCATTCTCTCCCAGGGCCTCAGCCACAAATCTCCAGGGCCGGGGCAGGGAACGACTGGGTTTAGGATCTAGGGCATTAAGAGGAAAGGAGACAATCGACCTGAGAGAGGTGGAGGGCTCCCAGGTGAGGGTCCCCAGAGCAGCATGGAAGGCAAGAGGCTGGGTGAGAGGCGGGGGTCTGGGACATAGCTGTAGCTGGGTGCCTCTCCCTGGGACCAGGTAGGCCCTGTGACATCAGTGCAGGGAGTGGATCTGGGAGCTCTTTTTTGTTTGTTGGTGGATAAAAATAACTCTCATGGTGGAGATTAAAGAGCCCAAGGTCTCACCTCAGGAAGCTTGGGTTCAGCTGTGGGCTCTGTCATCAGTCTGCTGTGTGACCTTGGCTAAGTCACGGAGAAGTCCCCGTGATCTGGCTGGGGGTGGGGGGGTTGCAGAGTCAGAAATGACCTGCGGCCCTCTCACAGTCTGTGGATCCCCGAGCTCCTGCTGGAGGGAGGAGGCTTGGGGAGCAGGCACTGGCTCATGCCCTCCAAAGGGGACAGAGCCCAGCAGCCACCGGGGATCGCTGGTTGCTTTGATGCGGCCGTGCTGGGCTGGGAGGGGGACAACCGGAGACCCGTAAATAGCCCCGTGGGTCTCGAAGGATCAGCGGGGACTCCTCCGCAGGATCTCTAAATTGAGAGGGCGTGGGAGGTGCAGACTCAGGCCCTGCTGGCAGGATGAGGGCCCCTGGGCTGAGGCTGGGAAAGGCCCTGTGTCGACCACCACCCCACCAGGAGGACATCTCTTGCATTTGTCCTCTGTCTCTCCTTTGATCTTCACATCTCCATCCCTGGACAGCAGGAGGCTGGTGACTTGCTGTGAAGTGATAGTAGGAAAGTGTCACAGCCAGACCAGGAGGGGGATGGGAGGGTCGTGACCTGCTGCCCAGCCAGGGTGCACATCTTGTCTTCCTGCCACACCTGCACCCCTGTGTACACACACACACACAGACAGAGACGGTGCCAAGAGAGACCTCACACTTACTCCTCCTGAACTGTAATTGATTCTCACCCCAGGGGAGCTACGTGAGCACTTGAACTAGTATGCCCCTTGCTCTCCCACAACCCGGTTGAGAGAGAATGGCAGAGATGTCTGAAGGCTTGGTGACAACTGCAAGGAGAGATGGGCAAGCTTGCCTGGCTCTGGGCAGTAGGGGAAATGCTGAATGTGGCTTTGCCATCCCTCAGTTGGCAGATGAGGGACAGAAAAGCCCAGGTAAGGGTGGGGTGGGGGTGGGGCTTGGCAGCTCCCCAGAGTTCAACAGGCAAGAGCTGAGACACATGTCCTGGAAGCACAGCTGGGTGAAGATAATGATGCCACAACCCGTTTCAGCAACACGACTGTGTGCTTCAAATAGAAGTTTTTTTTTTAAAAAAAAACAAGATTTATTTTATTTATTTGAAAGGCACAGTTATAGAGAGAGTGAGGGAGAGAGACAGAGAAATCTTCCATCTGCTGGTTCACTCCCCAAATGGCTTGCAAAGGGCAGGGCTGGGCCAGGCCAAAGCCGGAAGAATCTTCTGGGTCTCCCATGGGGATTCTGGGCCCAAACACTCAAGCCACCTTCTGCAGTTTTCCCAGGTGCATTAGCAGGGAGCTGGATTGGAAGTGGAGCAGCTGGGAGACGAACCAGTGCCCCCATGGGGTGCTGACATTGCAGGTGGTGGCTTTATTCACTATGCCACAGCGCCAGCTCCCAAAGCACTTGGGGTGAGGATGAGGACCCCAAGGAGATGCTGTGAGGCAACAATCACTTTATAAGAAGGGCTCATCCAGTTCCCAGTGTTTATTCTGCCCTTTCTCAGCTTCCTGGTTGATCTTCCCTAGAGCTCTATCCGGACGCCAAGACGCACAGCTCAGATCCCAGGGGCAGCTCGCCCAGGGTCTCCTCCCAAACACCAGCCTAATGAGTCTGGAGGAGTGAATATCAATCACCCCAAGCAGGCAGGGATGGCCCAGGCCGGCTTCCGGCTCTGTCCACTCTCTTGTGAGGCTCAGGTTTTGCTGCTTGGATAGCAAGTTTGTGGTGGGGGTGGCCCTGGGTTCTTTTCTGTTCCAAGAAGCAATTCAAGGAGAAGTAGATAAAGCTGAGCAGAGAAGCAAGATTTATTCAGAAGCAAAGTGAAAATACATCAGAAAGAGTATGAGCAAACTCAGGAGAGAGAGCCCTGTCCTCCATGAGGTTCAGCACTGCTCCAGTGTATGATCTGGAGGCATGCAGGGGGTGTCTGGGGTGGGGCTTAATTGAATATTCAAAAGGGGCGGAGTTTGTGGCCGGGCTTCAGTAGTGCCCATTTCCTTGCTCTCTTTTTGAAAATCTCGGGAGTTACATAGTGTCCAGTGCATCACGGGAGTGAGAGTGTCAGCCTTGGCAATTTTATTGTAAAAAGTCATTGCGGGGACCGGCGCTGTGGCACAGCAGGTTAATGCCCTGGCCTGAAGCGCCGGCAACCCATGTGGGTGCCAATTAGAGACCCAATTGCTCCACTTCCTGTCCAGCTCTCTGCTATGGCGTGGGAAAGCAGTAGAAGACAGCCCAAGTCCTTGGGCCCCTCCCTGCACCCGCGTGGGAGACCTGGAAGAAGCTCCTGGCTCCTGGCTTCAGATCAGCGCAGCTCCAGCCGTTGCCGCCAATTGAGGAGTGAACCATTGGATGGAAGACTTCTTTATCTCTCTCTCTCTCTCTCTCTCTCTCTCTCTCTGCCTCTCCTCTCTCTGTGTAACTCTGACTTTCAAGTAAAATAAATAAATCTTTAAAAAAAAAAGTCATTGTGAAGAAGCAGCCTACAGCCACATTGGATATTTCTAACTGGCTCCAGTTCTAAGTTGTAAAATCTTGGAAGCTGCGGTTTTCTGGGTGGGGTTTGAGCAGTGCAGGGAAAGGGGGTTTGGATGTTGCATAGAAGGGGGTAGTTTTGAGTGGCCGAGAGAGAAGGAAGGGGCAGTTTGAAAAGTGTGTGGGCCAGGCAGGGCTAGCAAACCTCAGCTCATCCCTGTTAGTGCCACCTGCCACCCTGCATACATCATGTTTGGGGCTGGGACAGGGTAGCTTTGGACATTGGAGAAGGGGCAGTCTGCAGTAAGGGACCTTCTTCTTCTGCTGTCCACCTCACAGCACAAGGTCACTTGTTACAGTGGTGATAGGACAAAGGAAGGGGAGCAGCATGAAGGCACCACCCTGGGGACATGATCTGTCATCTCCAGGTGGCCTTGATGGAGTGGGGGACAAGCACAGCATATGAAAGACATAGATTGCCAGGCTCCTTAGGAACCCCACCGAAGCCATAGCACAAAAAAAGCTTTTAAGTCACTGGTGCCTAGGCCAGATCTGGAGCCCCACACAGAACTGTTATGTCTCAGCTGAAGTCCCATACGGTTCCCCTGTCTCCAGGTGCTTCCCAGAGAGGAGGAGTGATGATGTCAAATGGCCTAGGATCCAGGATAGTGACTCCTGCCTGTTACTGAAGCCACACACCTAGGAGTGCTGTGTGTGTGTGACAGATAAACCTGTCAAACCAGAGGGCAAAATACAAGGCTGGTGTTCAGCATGGGAGAAATACCAAAGCCAGGGTCTTGGAACAAAGGTGAGGTGTACCCATATTGTACACCTTTCTAGGGTGCCGTTAAACCCAGGAAGGTCTCTTTAGAGGCTGGGCCTCCATTCCTGCCATGAGCAGTACAGTGTCTGGATAGGGCCTGGAGGGTACACAGGACTGGGGACGTGCCGGAGAAGCTCAGGGCTGGGGAGACAGAGGAGATGGGGGTGGGTAAGGCCGAGGACTCTATGGGGTGAGGGTTGTACTCTCAGGGCTGCTGGTCTGGCATAGGTCCTGGGAGCAAAACTCTTGAAGCTATGTTCTAATAAAAGGAGAGGGTACATCCCAGAGCCTCTGTTTGGAAGTGGGGCCCTTGGGAGAATGGATGAGGCTTTGGCTCTGCACAGCTGAGTAGAAGGTGGGATCATCATATCAGCTGCAGTGCCTATAGTTGCAGTCAGGACCAGTCCTGTGGTCTTTCTTGGAAAGATCCATTGGCTCCCTTTTGCTCTCACCTCATGGAAGTGGAGAGGATGTTTCTTCTTTCAAGACTGATGCTAGATTTTAAGGTCGCTTTGAACTAAACCCAGGTCCACCCTCTTCAAGTGAATCTAAGTGGAAATCTAAATGCACCTTTGTCCCAAATCAGGTTCCTCCAGCCCTTACCACTGCCCTCAGATCATTCACACATGGATGGGGTTGGCCAGCTGGCAGTGAATGCTGATGGCTGAGGGTGGGTGGGGGGCTCCTGCTGGCTGCCCCCACACCTGACAGCTGGGCAGAGCTGGGAGCTACAGGCAGGCCCTCCTCTCTGACATGGCCTCCTGGGGAGACCCCATCTTGCTGTTCTGGTCTCCCAGCCTGCTCACAGTACCCCTGGGGAGTCTCAGACTTTGGTAGGGCATTGGGCTTTCACCTTGGATTATACACTCAAGAATCTACTGTAAGTTTGGCTATTGGAGGGATACTTCCTTTATATTCAGCTGTTCTTTTTAAAAAATATTTTTAAATGTATTTATAAAGTCAGAATTAGAGAGAGGGAAAGACCAAGACAGAGAGAGAAAAGAGAGATCTTTCATCTGCTGCATCATCTGCTGCTTTTCCCAGGCCTTTGGCAGGGAGCTGGATCAGAAGTGGAGCAGCTGGGACTCGGACCAGCACCTATATGGGATGTTGGTATCACAGCACCAGCCCCATATTCAGCCATCTTACCCAGATGTCTAAGCACTTCTCCAACATGACTTGTACAGTGCGCCTCTTTAGTTGGGGCAAGCAGTTTCTCCTGGTCAGAAGTCAGAACTGGTGTTTGAGAACATTAACAGCCTTCTTGATGCCACAACACGTGTCACCGGTGACCCAGACATGGAAGTCCCAGCTCTCTGTCCTGGCCTCCATCTACTGGAATTCAGCTCTCTGCAAAGAAGCAAGGCAAGCTGAGAATGATTTCATGCTCCTGGTGACATGGAGAGATTAATAGCTCAGTGGCTGACCTTGGTTCAAAGATACAAAGTCCAGTTTTCTCGTTTGTATCAGAGAAGGGAAGTGCTTCATTCCTTTATGAAAGTCAGAGCCAGGAATCCACACAGCCAGACAGGAGAGGCAGAGAGCTGATTTTTCAATGCATATTTTACCCTGTCTCAGCCTTTCCTGCTCTTTCTCCTTAACTCCATCAACAAGAAGCCAAGCCAGCCTTGTCATTGAAGTCTCACGACCGGCCCCAACAGCGAGGGGATGGACCAGACCAGGCAGCGGCAGCCTAGCCCCTCTCTTGCTCACTGTCCCCGTTGATTAAGGAGCATTGTCCCAGCCTTGGGAGCAGGTTTGTGCCAACCTCCCAGCAGGAACAATCTGAGCTCCACCCTCTCTTTGCTCCTTGCACCTCTCCACAACCACTGGCGCTGTCAGGCCTGCTGAGCAGAATCTGAGGGCTGCCAAATGGACTTGGCTCCAGGCCACCAGTGCCTCCCAGTGCAGATGAGCTAAGAGTCTCCGGCGAGGAGGAAGGCTGATCGGGTCACTTTCGGAGTTTCAGCATAGCCTGTCTGCTCCCGGAGTAGGTGCACCAGATTCTAACCTCTCTAGGTGTTTACAAAGCAGTCTGTGTGCAAATAGTAGCAACTAGTCCACCCCTGGTAATACAGGCAAACCCAACCCAGTTGAGGGTTCCTCTGGTATATCATTTGTAGATATTTTTGAGTAAGCCCCATCGGTGATCTCATGGGCAGGGGCTGGAGATGGGCTGATGGCCTTGGAGTCAGACCGAGGAAATGAATGACCAGTCTTGTGACGGCCCGAGGGAACACAGTTTCCCCAAGCTGATGGTATCCCCTGTGTGCAGGGGTGGGTGTGGGAGGGGAGGGGAAGCGGAACTAAATCGGTTTGAGAATTCTCTTAGATTTTGATCTACTAGCTCACTCGTTGTTGAAGGAGGTAGTTTTGGGGGATCTCATCCCCGCTGAAAGTCACTGGTAAGGCTGCAGAGTTTGAATAATGCCTAGAAAGACGGGGAAGGAAGAAGGGCTTCTCTCTCTTCCTCTTCAAGTTCAGCGATCATCAGTAGCCTGAGCTGAAAGGATGTGAATCAAATACCTGCCAGCAATAGTAATTTTTAAAAAAGGAAAAGAGGAGTGAATGGCTAATATTTGTAACAACGTGGATTAATCGCAGAGACACTGAGTGAAGGGAAAGGAGCCAGACACCGAAAGTGCAGATGATACGATTTCTTTTATATGAAGCTCAAGGGCAGACAGAACTAATCCATGGTGACAGAGATCAGAGCAGCAGTTGCCTTTGTGGGGTGGGGACTGTCTGGAAGGAGGCGGGAGGGAATTTTCTGGAAATGTTTTGTGTTTTCCGTCTGGGTGATAGTTACATGAGGGCCTTCAGATGTACATACACTTGCGCATCATGCATTTTAATATTATGTTGATGATAGCTGTGTGAATTATTGCTAACAGTCAAATTTACAAAACCAACCAGGATGGAATAAGGGCATACAATCAAGCCTCCTCGCCAGTCTCTCTGTATGGGAGTCACTGGCTGACCCTTGCTTTCAGTTCTCTCCGAACGCTTGGGGACTGCTGCTGTGTGTGCTGGGGGCTCCAACTGGGGAACTGGGCTACTCACTCAGAAACCAACACACGCCTGTCACCTCCAGCCTGGCAGTGTGTCCACCAGCAGTCCATGGTGTGCTCTATCACACCGGCTGATGGAGTTGCCCTAGATTCTTTGATTAGTTGATTTAATATTACTTAAATCAAACGCATGTCTGGAAGGAATCAACGTTTATGTGACAACTGAGTTGAACACTCTGGAACGTCTCCAGAAAGGTGGATTAATTGAAAGAATTGTCAGCTAGAGATGAGTGAGATAAATAAAGACGATTGAAACAAAAGTAATGAAAACCTAGATTCTACACACACATAAGCTCTTATAGGACTCTGAAGAAACTGTAGGGGTCGGCATCTGACTTCCTGATTAAGACTTTGCTTGGGACACCCACATCCCACATCAGAGGGCATGGGTTTGAATCCCATCTCTGTTTCCGACTCCAGTTTCCTGCTAATATGCACCAAGGAGACACTAGGTGATGGCTCAAGTACTTGGGTCCCTGCCATCCACTTGAGAGACCCAGATTGAGTTCCTGGCTCCTGGCTACAGCCTGGACCAGCCCTGGCTTTTGTGGGCTTCTGGGGGAATCAGCCAGCAGGTGGGAGTGCTTTCTCTCTGTGTCTATTTGTCTATCTTTTTGTCTCCCTATCTCTCTCTCTCTCAAATAAATAAAAATAACTAAATTTTAAAAATAAATTGAAGGTGGAAACTGCCAAGGATGCATAAAGATCACAGTTTGTATGAAAAAGAGGCTTTGGAAATCTCATCTTCAGAACCATATTGTTAAGTGTGTGTCCTTAGCCTTACATATAAAATTTTGCAGTAAGCATACATTCGTGTTTTGAAGTAAAATAGAAAATTTATCCTATGTCTATTCTTTATCTGCTGATCCCTCCACTTGAACCAAGCATTTCCAATTTCCTGACCAAATAAATACCTGCTCGTGGAGCAGAAATAACAAAGTTCTACTCCCACCAGGAGGTGGGTATGCATGAACGTCACAGAGGTAGAACTTAACCCAAAGCTAGTCTTTCTCTGATCTCTGTGTGTTCAGACAACAAGCTGGTGCATGAATCGTGTGGATTAACGTGAACATGTGAGCAAGGCAGTCCGGTAGGGCTTCTTACCTTCTGATTTCCACGTAGTGTTTAAATAGGAAGCACATGCAGTGCTCTGTGTGTTTAAACCACACTTGTTATGCGGCTCCATGGGATGCCCTGCCTTGCCTTGCTTCTTTCCTGTGACTGCTGTGTGCGGGGCACAGCAGGGGACCAGGCTCACGGGAAGTCACCTGGCACGTGTTCAGTGCTTACCAGCGGGCAGCTCTCTTGTCAGTTGGGAGGGGGATCCGTTGGTGACACACACTTGTTATTTTGAAAATGGAATTATTCCTATCGTGCTGTGGGCACTAATACTCACCCCCAGGATTTCTCCAAATTATATTTGCTAGCCAATTTAGGCTAACAACAATTACTCATTTATTTGTTATTCAGGGGGGAGGTTAGAGTTTCTCTGACAACTGGAATGTCTTTGTTTGGCTCAAGGGATTGATTAGGCCTAAGCGTTCGTAAGAGACAGGATACTTCAATTTCCCACGTTTGTGTGAGTTGCAAAGGCGTTTACTGGACCTATCCTGGGATCCCCAAGGAGATGAATTAGCCGATGCAAGCCTCCCTGTGACAGAGCTGCACGAGGGCCAAATGGGCTTGTGGCACTTGCTTCCTTGGCAGTGGCATCATTTCTTTCTTACTTACTTACTCCCTTAGCCATGCCTCTTATTGACTGTATTCTGATGCATCGACACCTGGAGCCTTCCTGAAGCTCGCAGGGAGCAGCTGCCCTGCTCAAGGCTAACCAATCCGTAGCAATCCTAAAACCTGGCCTAGGAGTCCAATTTTCAAGTCCAAAACTGCCAATCTGGAGCCCACACTTCAGTCGCCTCTCTCTTTCACTGATCTTTTACACTCCCGCCACTACCCACCTGCTCTACTCCTCCCAAGCCCAGAGCCCACCCCAATGCCATGGAGCCTGCTGGAATTACTGAAACGAACGAATTCTACACCTGCTTACTGGGCCCCACTGGCTCCTTTCCGCAGAAGCCACAATCAAAGGAGACTCTTGCCTAGAGTTTGTTTCCGGCTCTCCCTTTGCCTCTGGACTGACACTAGTGCTTCCCACATGGCCCCCCGTGGCAGAGTATCCCCTCCTCTTGGGGGCTGTAAATAACATATGATCACTGATCACATGATCTGCTGCCTTCTGACCTGCTGGTCTTGCCATATCACACATTTTCTATTAATACACTTTATTACACATGTCCATGGCTGTAATTCTCTTCTCTTGGCTCTCCATCCCTCTTAAATGCTAGTCATGGTGCGAGCAGCTCTGATTCACCCACAAGTAAGTCCGTTGTCCTTGGTATGTCTGATGGATGGGTTCCAGGATCCCCCAGGGATACCAAAATCCACAGATACTCGGGCCTCTTACATTAAATGGTGTATTGTTTGCATATAACCCAGGCACCTATACTTCCATTTGACTCTAGATTACTTATAATACAGAATACAGTGTAAGTGCTGGGTGGAGACTTCTGATGCTGTGTGGTTCAGGCAATGAAAGTCCATACATGTTCAGCACAGATGTAACACTTTAAACATAGGTTTGACCCACAGTTAGTTGACTTCATGCACACAGACCCGAGGGCATGGAAAAAGACTGTATTTGGTTGTTCTACAATGCACACCATGTCTCCCTGGACCTTACTCATCAAGTCAGGGTCTGAACTTCAAGGGAAAAATAGCTTCATTGTTGGTCAGATTTTGGCTCAGGACCAACCTTTCTGATGGATCCTGCTGAGGCAGAAGCCAGCCCTAGGTTGGCTGTCATAGGTGACAAAGAGCATCCGACAGTGGGGGAAGAGTGTGGGAGGGGCAGGAAGCATGCACACAGCTCCTTCTGGCTGGCCGATGCTGAGTGTGTGGTTGGTCGTACAGTCCCGGTGGTGGCGAAGGCAGGACAAGGGGAGGGGAAGAAGGTGGGGCAGCGGATGGGGAGGCAGGAAATGCTCCATTTGACATGGCCAGCAGGTATTTGAGCAGGGATCCTGGGCCTCGCACACGGTGCTCTTCCTCCTTGACCACATGGGCTGAGAAGGAGGATAAAACACAGGAGATCCTCGGAGGAAGAAGGGAATGGAGCTCGGGACTAGTTGGGGAGCCAAGAGGGGGAAAGCGTCCATGCTGACTCTCAGGGTTGACATGCTTGGGGCAGGAGGTGGGGTGGGGGAGGCGAAAGCACCATGTGGGCCAACAGTGGCCCTGGCAGAAGCTGAGACTGGACAAGCATCGTTGTGGAGTTTCCTGGTTTCACCCTAGAGGAAGAAGTGAATGGATGCAGCCTGATGATGCCAGGAAAAAGGGAGTCGAGTTGCTGTCAGGCTGCCAGGCCCCTGCTGAGAGGTAAAGCTGCCAGGCAAAGGGGCAGACTGGCTCCCTTCCAGAGGGGTTGTAATCCCCCCACTGGCCACCCCGGGAGACCTGGCTTCAGCATCCACCCCTCTCCCAGCCAAGGAGCCCCCTCTCCTCTCCTTTGTTCTCATCTCTCTAACCTCTGTCCACTCCCTGCTCACCAGAGCCCCCTCCCTACCCTCCTTCCCAGCTTCTGGTATCTTGGGTGGCTGAGCCGGTCTCAGTGAGCTTGCCTGCAAAAGACAATAAACCTCTCCTCACCTCCTCCACAGGCTGCCACTCGGGCTCCTGGCCTCTCCTAATCGCGGTTGGAACAATGGGATCCATAGACGAGAGAGGGACCCGGTCCCTGGGGTGAGGAATGGGCTTGTTTCCCGGACTGGGATTCAGTTAGGACGTGTCCCCCAAGGGCCCGTGGGCCTCCGAGCAGTCATCGAGTGGCTGAGCTGTTGAGTCACAAGAGCCACAATCCAAAGACCTGGCTCCTTCCTCAGCTGGGCATCCCTGATGGAATATCCCAATGCCAGCCTTTTCCTCCTCTTCGTTTAGACAGAGAGTGAACTTTGGATGCCAGTGTGGAGGCTTCGACAATGCCCACATGCACAAAGACACCACAACCTGTTGTCTTGGTTCCCCCTGCATCCTGCTACGATGTCCCTAGACCTGCATTCCCTTCTGGCCACTCTGCTGCAGCCAGCTTCCTGCAAGTGGAAGCTGAACATGGTTCATTAGCTGGACTGTCACGAGACTTCCTGCCCCAGGAGCACACTGACTCCACTGCATGGGCATCTTCCAAGAGGGAGCCCCAAGGGGAGGGGATTTCAAAAAGCTGGTGGGTAACAGAAGTATTTTGGGGCGGAAACATTTTTTTTTGGAAAGTCATGTATAGGTTTTTCATATCACGCATTGTCTATAAACTTTTTGAAGATTCTTCCTAAATGTTTCCCTCTTCTGTCCCCCAGGAGGGCAACTCTAATGGGGATGCTTGCAGCTCTGCAGAAAGTCCAAGCAGGATGGAGCCTGATTACCCGCAGCCAACTCACCAGCTCCATGCCACATCCTGGTACTTGTTTCCTCTCCTCTCCCATTTCTCTGCCCCAGGCTGCCATTCCTGTGACGCGAAATTACTCCCCACATAAACAACCTGCACACAAACCATTGCCTCTGAGACTCATTTTTTTTTTTTTTAGAAAAAGATTTATTTATTTATTTATTTGAAGTTCAGAGTTAGAGAGACATCTTCCCCCATTGGTTCACTCTCCAAATGACCTCGAAGGCCAGTGCTGGGCCAGCCTGAAGCTGGGAGATAGGAGCTTCATCCGGGTCTCCCATGTGGGTAGCAGGGGCACTAACACTTGGACCATCTTCCACTGCTTTTCTCAAGGAGCTGGATAGGAAGTGGAGCAGCTGGGACACAAACTGGTGACCACACAGGATGCTGGCATCCTAGGCAGAGACTTCACCAGTCAGGATACATTAAATGGTGTAATGTTTGCATATAACCCAATTTTCAAATCCAAAACTGCCAATCTGGAGCCCACACTTCAGTCGCCTCAGTCGCCAGCCCCATGATTCTCATTGTAAGGAGGGGCAGATAGAGCTGGACTTTGAACTTGAGTCTTCACGAAAGCATGTTTGTCTTCTGTGCTGGCCTCCACAGGAGCAGGAAGAACGCCCCTGCCTGGGCCACCAAGGTTCCTTGGCACCTTGACTACGTATTTCAATGTGCTACAAGTAGGATATAATTTTTAAATTTTTTAAAAATTTGTTTGAGAGAGAGCTATCCCATCTGCTGGTTCAGTCCTCGCATGCTCATTCCAGCACAGCAGAGCCATTTCTGGGCCAGAAACAGGAGCTGGGAGCTCACCCAAGGTCTCCCATGTGAGCGGCAGGAACTCATGCATCAGTGGAAAGCTGGAGTCACTGAGGAGCCAGAGCTGAGAGTCCACCCAAGGCGCTCCAATGTTAAACACGGGTGTCAAGCGTTAGGCTAAATGCCTGCTCCTGCAACTTGGATGTAAATTTCAGACTTGTGGAACATCTAGAGGTGCATGAATGAATGAAATCAGGCAAACACAAGGAATTGAGAAATGCCACCATGGCTAAAGGGGCAGTTTCAGAAAGCAAGAGCCATGGCTGGCTTTACGTAGACAGACTTGGCACTGCTCAGTGTGAGGCTTTCAATCCACGTTCAGACTTCTCTGACCACGCTAGGAGCAGATAATTCTTGCTTCTGAGCACTTTGCTTCGAAGGGCTGGCACCATTCAGAGGACTTCTTTGGAGAACCGTCCTTTGGCTACTGGAGCATCTGGTTTGGCAAGAGCTGGGAAGACCTACAGACTTACAACCCCTTCCTAGACCCTACCCCTGAGAGGGTTTGCAGCTCACTTGTCTCCAAGGGGCACAGATTCTGAACGGTGCTTTGCACACCTGACTTTCTGCAGGATCAGACTGGAGCTGTGGCTTCCCCTGTGCACCTGCCTTGGCCTTTTACTCCCTGTCTTCCCTGCTTCCCCTCCTGCCCTCTCAGAATCTCTTTGGAGCACTTCCTTGAGTCTCCAACACACAGATCCTCCTCTTGATTCCTGCTTCTGCAGAACCAGACCTCAGAGAGTGATCACTGGCTGAGTGCCTCTCAAATGCTCTGGACACAGTGCCTTTTGAATGCTCATTGCCTGGCAGGGAAGAGAGACAAGTGAATATATGACAGTGGAAGGAGTGGATGCATGCCGAGAAGGAGGTGCACACAGAGTGAAAGAAGAGCCAGAACCCTGTGCCGCTCTCTGCCTGGCCCCGCTACTGGATCAGGAGGCAGGAGAGCCAGCCTTGGGGGCAGAAGGGCCTTTGTTTGTGTCTGGCTTTGCCTCTTACAAACGGGCGCTCTTAGGCAAGCTGGGCTTTTCTGATCCTCTGTCTCTTCATCTGTAAACTGGGTGAATACCCAGCTCACAGAATGGTTCTGAGGATGATCTTGTTTAGGGGATAATAAAGGTACAGTTCTTGGCCTAGTACCAAGCTCACTGTGAGTGCGCATTAATGGAGACTCTTGTCTTTGGGTACTGTCTGCACCGTGACGTGGCTGTCACTATGTTGTCACTGTTGGTCACTGCTGCATTCGCACCTGCCCTTTACATACAAGCTGCATGGATGATGTCATCTATCAGGAAATCCCCAGGGCTGACCACAGGAAAGAGAGACGACTTCTTCCCCTTCTGCTTACTCCTTGCTTCTAAAGTATTGGAATCCACACCAAGTTTTCTTCAGGCTAACCCTGGAAACATTGCTCTTTCAATTGCCGACCCTGAGTTTTCTCCTTTGCTTGAAATTTGTCTCTGTGAAAGAAAACCATCCTGAGTTGCCCAGTATCTTCGCTGCCCCAGGCTCACGAAGAGCTAACTCCAACCTTGGCTCTCCAAAGGGTGTAAATCCCACCCTGCCCCCAAAGAATTCTCTGTCATAACTATAGCTCTTCTTAGAAGTAATTTTGACTTCATTGTGTCACAACTAGATTGCTCCATTTCCTTGGCCAAAGTTGTTTCCAGGGTGGCTTTTCTCTTTCACTCCAGGTCTGCAGAGACACCCCATTTTTTTGGTGGTTGTTTGCGTAGAGAATATCTGGCAATTCCAAAGGAAGAGTGAACAGAATGCCACAGGGTGGCACTGACGCCTCTGTGAGGAGTGCTGAGTGGCTGAGTGCTCACCTGCTGATCCCTGTTGAGGGGACATTCTGTTCCCTGCACCAGTGGGGCTTCTGCAAGCATCCGAGTTGGTCTCAGCTGCTGCCTCTCAACCAAAGGTGAGTATCTGAGGGTTTCGTTTCTGCTTTGTCCCTTTTGTTCTTTTTTTTTAAGATTTATTTATTTATTTATTTATTTGAAAGTCATAGTTACACACAGAGAGAGAGAGAGAGAGAGAGAGAGAGAGAGGTCTTCCATCCAATGGTTTACTCCCCAAATGGTCGCAACGGCTGGAGCTGCCCCGATCCGAAGCCAGGTGTCAGGAGCCTCCTCCAGGTTTCCCACGTGGGTGCAAGGGCAAGTTCTTGGGCCATCTTGTACTGTTTTCTCAGGCCATAGCAGAGAGCAGGATGGGAAGAGGAGCAGCTGGGTCTCGAACCGGTGCCCATATGGGATGCCGTCGCTTCAGGCCAGGGCGGTAACCCACTGCACCACAGCACCGGCCCCTGTCCCTTTTGTTCTGTTCCATGCTTTGTATTCCTCTTTCCTAGGCAGCCGTGGAAAATGTGGGAGGTTATTTGGTTCTTCCTTTGTGTCGGGTCTTAGCACGGCAAAGTCGCATCACACTGGCATTTTGAAAGGAGGAATCTGAGCTGGGCTAATGGGGGAAGGCTCTGCAGGGCCCACAGCTTGGCTTCTGGTTGGCCTTGAGAGAAGTGAGAGGAAAGGAAGCTGTGTCCAGGGTGGGCAGTAGCCTCAGAGAAGGCCAGGAAACATCCTCTCCCTGTCACCTTCCCACAGGGAATGTGCAAGTTCAGGCTGGTCTGTTCCAATAGACTCGGATCACAGAGGGCGTTGAATGCTAAGGTGAGGTCTGGTTGGTTTGGATGTCCATCTGCGCAGAAACCCAGGGTTTTATGAATCAGGAGTAGCTTTGTTTACAGCCTACCTTTTCCTGGATTTCCATACCCTACCACCAGTGGCATGGAAAAGCTGATGGAACTCCGATCGTGAGATCTGATATTCACATGGAGGGAAACCCAGGGCTTCCCTCCATAACGACGAGGAATTCTTGAGCAGGGAAGAACCAGGTAAGAACACTGCTTAAACTGACAAGAGCTTGCAGAGGGGAGAAGATGTCATGAGTACTGGCTCAATCCTGAAACATCCCAACAGGCTCTGTCATGCCTGGAATCCTCCGTGGGTAGGCAGAGGCAGCCCCTCTGGGACCTTGTTCTCTACGCATTGTTAGGCGGATCGTCCCAGGCTCACTAAGTCTAAGCCCTGACAAGGCCAAGTTTGCTCCATCTCCATCCTGTTCTCTTCCCTCAGCCTGGTGCAGAGCTGACCTCACCGTTCTCAGCAGCAGACCGACTCCACCACACAGAAGGCATTTGTTTGTGTCTCTCTATAATAATTGATCAGGATTTCTGGGAGGGCCGCCATGGGTGGGGAAGCCTCCCTTGTCCTATGGCTCTTCCGGAGCAGCGTCTCACGACGCAGGACAGAGAATGCTCCTGTCATCACCCACGGCCCCGGCCTCCAGCCCCGGCCCTGCAAGGACAGCATGAGAAGGAACTGCCCAGGTGGTGCTGGAAGGGTTTCAAAGTGGTTATTAATGGAGGGCAGAGCAGTGTTCACGTGGAAGAGGAACTAAATGTGCTGAGGCTGCCAAAATGGAAAACGCCAGTTAATAGCACCAGTGACACATCATAGATCACCCACAGACAGACTGTGCGTCTTAGGGAACGCCGGCTGCATGCTAATTTCACCCAGGAAGAGCAGTGCAGGCCACAATGAAGCCACCCCCAGTGGCCACTGGCTTGTGCAACACGGGAGAGAAAATGACCCAGAACTGTTCACCTAACCCAGAGCATTGCTACAAAACGTGGTGTCCAGAGAAAAAGTCACTCCCTGTTCTTCCGTGTTATGATCTAGTGAGACCTGGAATTGCAATCAGATGAGAAGACAATAATGAGTGTTGAGAATCTCAGAGCTCTGTAACAGGGAATTCAGGAGAAGTACTTTGCACACCTCCACCTGCAGCTCACTGTAATGAAATCAACTTGGGACCCAGTGGGACAACTGGGGATGGATGAGATGGCAAAGGAAACTTGCCCGGCTTCCCTCCTTAGTGCCTCTTGGTTTGCTTTTTAAGAAGTGGATGCCTGGGAAGAGGAGTAAACCCTTGGGATGATTTCAGCTTTGCGGGGAAACAATCATTTGGAGACCCTCAAAGGCCAAAGCAAAACTAAGACATTGGAGAAGTATGGCCTTGCCTATGGTCTGCCTTCTTTTTCTGAATCTCTCTGCCCACCCAAGGTTCTTCCCCAGGCTTTGGCTTTCAGATTCACCTGGCAGGAGGGTCCTGCTCCCACCCAGGGTGACCCAAATCTGAATTTGGAAGTTGATCCTGAAAGAGAAATTCTAGCTCCTTGATAAAGAAAATAGCAAAGAGATACTGACACCTGTTACCTCTCCTGAGAAAGCCTTGTAGGCAACCTCCAACTCTTCTGTGCAAACTTCTGACCAGGCCCGTGGACTTTCTGGAAACTTCTAAAGAGTATGACAATAAGCCCAATGGTAAAACATATTGGGCACATTAGACATGTTACCTTTGATACCTTATCTTATAATTTCAATTCATTTATGGCTGGGGGTTCGGGACAGCAGTGAAAATGCTTCTTGGGATTCCTTTATCCCATTTCAACCTCCCTGGGTTCCAGTCTCCGTTCTACAATGACACCCTTGGCAGCAGTAAGTGATGGCCCAAAGAATTGGAGCCCTCCCACCCACATGGGAAACTTGAATTGCATTCTTGCCTCCTGGCTTTAGCTTAGCCTAAACCTGACAATGCTAGGAATTTGGAGAGTGAACCAGTAGATGGAAGAAGATCCTTCTGTGTCTGTCTATTTTTGTCTTTCTGCCTTTTAATGAAATAAAAATAAATAAATGTTTTTCACATTTTTATTGATTTATTTGAGAGAGGGAACCACAGAGAAAGAGGAGGACGGAGAGAGAGAGCGCGCTCCCATCCACCGCTTCACTCCCAAATGCCCACAACAATCGGACCTGGCCTCGTCTGAAGGTTGGAACCGGGAGCTCCATCAAGTCTAACAGGAACCCAACTACCTGACCCCTCATCACCTGCGGCCTCTCAGGGTCTACATTACCATGAAGCAGGAACAGGGGCCAAGTCCAGGCACCTAAGTCAGCTTCCCTGATTTAGGATGCAGGTGTCTTTACTGCTGAACTCCTGCCCCTACTGTTGCTATTCTAAAATAAGAAAATAAAAGTAATTCAGGAAGTTTTCCCAGAGATAATCGGTCTTCTCAGCTGAAGTTCAAGGCAGACCCAGTTCGTTCTCCTGTCTTTTCCTACCCTTTTGCCCTGGCCCTGCCTTCTGCTACAACCTTAGGAGGGCGCTGGGATGCCAGCTGCCCAGCCCTGCCTGGGGCTCTGTCCCTCCCAAGGCTGCCTGGTGAATGAAGCCAATGTCAGACTCCAGGGAACATTTAGCAGGAGGCTTATGTGGAAGAAGTGAGAAACAACCGCTCAGCTGCCCAGAGACAAGATCCACTGCAAAAGGGCTGGGCAGACTGCTCCTTTTCGGTTTCCAACCCCTGGGAAAAGTCCTCCTGTGGGTCTTGTTGCTAGAAGCAGGGAGAGAGCATGGAACCTTTTGGGGGTGAGTGGACAAGGTTTGGTTTTGTGTGTTTGTTTTTGGACCAAGGGTGTGAGGCACTTTGAGGACTATTAAGGAGACTGAGGGCCAACTTTGGTGACCTTCAGTCCACGGTGTGTGTGTGCTCTCTCTCCTGGGAGGGCTAAGGATGGGTCTCTGCTTCATCCCAGGCCTGTGTTACAATTTGGCCCATTCCCCCTGAGTTCTAGGGAGCTGCTGTAGGGCAGAATTTTCAGGGGTCAGACAAATCTTAAAGGCAGGGCAGTATATGACACACTTCCCAGACCAGTGGCCCATGCTCTCCCCTATGCTGGGCCCTCATGGTGGCCCCAAGGCCCTTTCTGGGATAAAGTAGGCTGGGGGAGAGAGCTGCTTCTACCCTCAGCACCTGGGGGACTTCTCAGTGGCTTTGAGCAACTCATTTAATGGCCCTGGATCTAAGATCTTTTCACAGCCCCTCACCCCCATGAGGAACAGTTTACTGGACCACCCAGAAAGACTGGTGCACAGGGGACTCTCTCCACCGGCCCCCATGCAGCTGAGCCCAGAGTTGCTTAGGGTTGATGTCGACACCCTGGAGCAGATGAAGAATTTGCTTGTCTGCACCCAGGAATTAGGGACAGGCAGCAGCATGCCTCCGGGGACAGTGGCCCTTCCCAGGCTGGGCAGATGCTTTGTCACAGCTCTTAATCGTTTCTTTGAAAATAAAAACAACAAACAAAACAAACTTTCTATCCAGGAGAGGGTCGCGTTCCTTTGCTCTGAGAGTTGGCGAGCACTGGTGATTATCGCTTTGCAACTGTTTAGGCT
The DNA here is from genome assembly GCA_949820135.1 of Sylvilagus floridanus. Lineage (NCBI taxonomy): Eukaryota > Metazoa > Chordata > Mammalia > Lagomorpha > Leporidae > Sylvilagus > Sylvilagus floridanus. Next base: position 31,258,936 of record OX463230.1, read on the forward strand.
CCTGTCCAGGCAAGAAGCGAGCGAGGGAAGGGGAGAATCCCTGTAGGGAGGAAGGGTCTCCAGTCCCCAGTGTTGGGGAGGAACAGACACAGACAGGGAGGAGTTCCCCAACCACAGAGCTCCTGGCTGAACAAAGCTTTGGAAAATGCAGGCATCACCTTCCCAGCACACGGCGGCCAGGGCTGCCCAGGCTGTGCTGTGACTCCTCTGGCATCAGGAATGGGGAGAGCCATGCACTAGAACCTACCTTCTCTTTCTGATTCTGCCTTGAGCGGCCTGCATGGTCCTGGGTCCTTTCTTTGAGCCTCAGTTTCCTCCTGTGTAACAGAGAAGCAGGGCACCAGGCTCAGCCCTCTAGGAGACTGTTTGCAGGAGTTACTGGGAGCTGAGACACATCCGGGGGGCGAAGCTGAAGACCTGGCTGGCTGCTGCCTGGCTGCTGGGCACCACTGGCTGACCCTTCACACCAAGCCCTGTCCCTCGAGCAGCTGCCTTCACTTGAGCCCTGTGCCTCCTGCCCTTATGGAATGACACACATCTTAATGCTTCCAGTCTCTTAGGGTAATTGACACGCTCCTCTTCCCACGGCAAGGCTATGGTGTAATTCCTCGCATACCGCTCACCTGGGTTGTTCTGTGATTCCACTCTTGTCTTCAAGCTTCCTCTCCTATCAAGCCAGGCTGCAATCCACTCACGGTGGCACTGCCCAAGCCCTTATTGTCAGTGAGGGCAACAGGCCAGGAAGGCCACACATGGGGCTACCACCTGCCACCCACAGCCCCCAGGGTTCCCACATAGGCCAGGAACACCACCTCTTCCCCTCCATTCCACTCTAGCCTCTCCCGGACCCTCTGTCTGCCCCCACTCGCCCTGCAGATCCACAGCTTCCCCCCTCCCATCTTGCCAACCTCCCCCAGTCCCGTCTCTGATTCAATCTCCATGCTGGACTTTTCCTTATAAGATTCCAACAGGACACGACCTCATCCTATTCCAACCCTGCACTGCCGCTACTGCCTCTTGGGCACTAGAATGCCAGCCTTCGCTCGAACGACTGCTCTTTTCTTTCCACCGTTTTGTGAGCGTGGCAAGGACCTCGGCCAGCAGTGGGCATTGTTTGCAGTGCTTGCTGCAGCACCCAGCCCACAGCAGTGCCCAGTTAGTGTACAGAGAATTAGTGCCTATTTGGTGCAAGAGCAGATGTAGGTGCTGGGGGCTGTGTTGATGCCCTCTTCGAGGAGCAGAATGGGAAATGATGCATGTGTAGTTGGATGGAAAGCCTTGTGGGGGGCTGTGCAGCGAGGGGCCTTGTGTGTCATCAGCTCCAGGCTTGCTTTTCCCCTGAGTGAGGGTTTAGGAGGTTGCATGCTGAGGGTGCCTTTCTAGTCTAGGCCTTCCTGCTGCCCCTGTGCAATGCAAAGGGAGCATCCCAAGGTGTCATTGGAGAGGAGGAACAGGACAAAGGAGCAAGGTGGAACTGGAGGCAGCAATCCTGACACAGGACCCCTGACCCTCTGCCGAGGGCTTTCTCTCCAGCCTGTCCAGTGTTCGGACTGTCTTCATCAAGGCTCAGGCACGCCATCCTCCATTTGGCGACTGTTCCCACCCCCGCCCCCTGCCCTGCAGCCCCTTCTCCAGCCTACCCTCCTCCTTCCCTCACCGCCACCTCCAAAATCAATTTTCAGCGCGAGCAGCAGCTCCCGAGCCATCTGGGGCTGCTGGCAGCCTCGGCAGGCTGTAAGCAGCTCAGGCTGTTTCCCTAAACCAGCCCCCGAGTTTCTCTGCCATCCCCAGCCTGGTCTTCCCCTCTTCCCTCCTGCGAGGGGGAGGACGAGAAGGAAGAGGACAAGGAAGTCTTTTTTTCCCCTGTGAAGTCCCCATCCCTGCAGCAGACCCCAGGATGGGGCGGCAGGGTCGGGCCGTGCTGGCCACAGGCAGCCAGACAGCAGTCGTGGGCCACCTGCCCACCTGTGGGGAGGGACGGATGCGGTAATTGGCAGGCAGAGTGCCAGGCGGAGGGAGCTGGAGCCGGGCCATGTTCACAGAGCTGCACTTTCCCTCACCCTCGCCCTGGCCCTGGGAGGCTGCTGGACTCCACACACCACGCCATTTCCTCTCTGTCTGGGGGCAAGGAACTCACAGCCTTCAGGAAGGGATACTCTGCAGAGAAGGAAGTCTCACCTGGGCAAGTTCGGGGATGTATGCTCAGGCTCCTTCTGGAAGTCGAGTGTCCAGCTCACTCCTCTCCCACACCCAGCATCTGCACACGCACAACCTCAACTGTTAGCAGCTTCCCCAAGTTTTCTTGTTTCGTGTTTCTCAATTTTCTGGTCAGAAGCCAGCTTTGGTTGGTGTGAGGTTGCCACCACGAATGTCTCTTTGCCTTCTCCCTCATGCTGGCCCCATCTCTCCCCACCCCCACCCCCTTCTTCAACTGCACCCGCCTTTTGAGGTCACCTGCCGGGCATTCCTGCTTGTCCTCCAGCCACTGCAGATTCAGATGCCCCCCAGGAAGATGGAGGTACGGGGCCATTAGGGACATGGTGTTTGTTTCTTGAATTTTCCTTGGGTGACCCAAAGAGCAAAGACCTGACCCCCATCTCCTGGTGAATGGACAGGGCGTCCCCACCTAGCATGGTTGAGAACTGTACCTCATAATTGGGGAGATGACATTGGCTCGCAGCCTCCTTCACTTCCCCTGAGAAATAGAGGGTTGACCTTAACAGACTAGGTGTCTTTACCTTCCCAGCATCAAGCAGGTGCTGGAGAAATGGGTGTGGAAGAGAGTCCCTCAGTCTGAAGCTTGCAAATGGTAGTGATTCCTGCCTTGCAGCCCAGTGTGGAGTAGCTGTTCAATAAGAGTGAGTTAGTGTTCATCAGATTACAGAGAAGCAGTGGAGCAAGCTTGAGATAATGAGGTATGTACAAGTCACAGTTCAGTGCTTCCAGTGGTCCGGATGCTTGAAATGCTAGTCCATAGATAGCTCGACAGTCAGATGAGGCTAAGGCGCTGGGGGTGGGGTGGGGAAGGACCGTGCTGTTTCTCCCTTCCACTCACCTCTGCCCTTCGCGCTCTGCCCTCCTGGACATCTCTGGCATGGAGACTGAGCAGACAGTACAGAGACCGCAGCATGGCCCTGGACAGGATGATGGTCAGAGTTGAGTGCGGGAAGTGCCTTTGATGGCAGGTGTCTGTCTCTGAGTACCGCAGTAGAGAGATGGCTGAATGATCTCTGGGTGCCCCCTCAGCTTGCCTGGATACGCCTGGCATTCTCCTAGTGCATGGTGGGCTGGATTGAGGAACCCAGCACCAGTTATAGCCCAACTCCCTGAGTAACTGGAAGAACGCTCCTAGAGTTCAGTCCAGGGAAGCTCAGTGTCTTTGGAGAAAGTCACTGGCAGAGATCACACCGGCCCAAAGGAAGTGAGGCCAAAGTCACGGGCCAGAATTCCAGACACAGGTTTTGTGAGAGCTGATGCACTGGCTCCCCAATACCCCCCACCCCTTCAGCCCAGGAGACCAGAGGGCTGCTCTTGCTTGTGATTGGCAGGGGAATCCTTCTTGACATGCTGGGGAAAGGGCGTCCCTACGAGGGCACGGAGACTCCAGAAAAGCCAGTGAAGTCTCAAAGGATTTGGGACAGGATTGGTGCTCCTCCTTCCCAAAGGAAGTGAGGGGAGAAGGGACAGGTTTGTTGTGCAGACATTACGTAAAACACCCAATTCTCCTTCAGAAATATTCTGTTGGGGCTGGCGCTGTGGCACTCTGGTTCAAGTCCCAGCTGTTCCGCTTTCGATCCAGCTCCCTGCTGATGTGCCTGGGAAAGCAGCAGAAGATGAATCTAGTACTTGGGTCCTTGCCACCCATGTTCCAGGCTCCTGGCTTCAGCTTGGCCCAGGCCTAGCTGTTGCATCTGTTTGGGAGAATGAACCAGTGCATGGACGATCTCTTTCTCTCTATTGCTCCCTCTCTTTACGTCACTCTCTCTTTCAAATAAAATAAATCTTAAAATATAAAAGAAATGTCCTACAAAGTTAAGAGGTAGATCTACCTGATTAAGAAAAGAAAAGATCTTAATTTAAGAAGTGACTTTCTATGGAGAAGTCTGCAGAGTCCGTGGAAACTGCTACTAAGGACAATGGTTTCCTGCGCTCTTCCTGGCGCTACCCTTCTTGCCCCCACTGGTGAAGGAAGAAGAAAGTCATGTTCACTGAGCTGAAGTGACACCGGCAGTCACTGAGGACACGGCCAGTCAGGGAAGGCTTGAACCCAAGTCCACCTGGGGATTATATTTCTGGGCCTCACTAGGAGATCAAAGCTTCAACTCAAGGTTAAGGCCTTTCATTCTTGGAGAGACCTCCCTGGAGGTCCCCTTTCATGCTTCTCCGTGTTTTATATTAGCCTAGTTTCCCTGATTGCTTGGCATGTTCCTTTGATAAGTGATAATTGCTCAAATTTCTTTTGTGTCTCCCACCTCACCAGCACAGTGCAGACCCTACCCCTGCATACACGCAGCTCCATGGAGAACTCTGAGTGAGATGGAATAAAGGCAATGATGGTATTGGCCTAGGGGAAGTCCGTTATGTGTCTCCATCCTCTGCATCATTGTTATCTCACTCTTAGGTGGGGACCTCTCTGGTGTTAGGCAGTTGGCTTCTCTGGAGGAAAGACCCAGTGTGCCAGGTATTTGGTGCCCGCGTTAAGAGGCCATTTGGGCCGGCACCGCGGCTCAATAGGCTAATCCTCCACATTGCAGCACCAGCACACCGAGTTCTAGTCCTGGTCGGGGCGCTGGATTCTGTTCCGGTTGCCCCTCTTCCAGGCCAGCTCTCTGCTGTGGCCCGGTAGTGCAGTGGAGGATGGCCCAAGTGCTTGGGCCCTGCACCCGCATGGGAGACCAGGATAAACACCTGGCTCCTGCCATCCGATCAGCACGGTGCACCTGCCGTAGCATGCCAGCCGCGGCGGCCATTGGAGGGTGAACCAACGGCAAAAAAGAAGACCTTTCTCTCTGTCTGTCTCTCTCTCTCACTGTCCACTTTGCCTGTCAAAAAAAAAAAAGAGGCCATTTGGGATGCCCACAACCCATATTGAAGTGCCTGGACTCAACTCCTAGCTCTGCTTCTGATTCCAGCTTCTGGTTAATGCACACCCCGAGAGGCACTTGGTGATGGCTCAAATAAATGTGTCCCTTCTACCCACAAGGGACACCTGAGTTATTATATTCCAGATATTTAGGGAGTGTACAAGCAGATGAGAAGTCTGTCTGTCTTTCTGTATTGGAAGTAAATATATATATATATATATATATGCATATACACACATACTTATATATAATTAAAAAACATCAAAAGAAAAAGAGCATTAGACTTGGAGACAGGTGAGCCAACTGAATTCTTGCAGTGTCTAGTGGGACTCTCCATGCTTCAGTTTCTTTAATTACAGGAGTGACTGGTGACACGTGCCTTCCTTCTTCCAAGGGTTGTTGGGAAGCACAATCAAGACAGTAAATATGAAAAAAAATTTCTTGTAAATCATAGCACCGAACTTAGAGGGAAGTAGCCATCCACACTAAAGCAAAATAGTCTCATGAGGTTATAATTCAGAGAATCCCACAAAGTTAAAGAACTGCGCTGAACAGATAAAAAAGGCAGTGATTTCAGATGGTATGACGTGGGAACGGGCAAGAGAAGAGAAAGAAACATTTTCCATGTAAACAATGCAAGCTTTAGTCTTCTTGGCTGTTAAAGACATGAAGCGACCAAGAGTCTTGTAAACCCATCTGCTGCCTCCTAGATAATTCCATACGGTTGAAATCTGATTCTCGCTCTTGGAGAGCGGGTTAAGTAGATGCAGTCAGGCAAGAGCCCTGCAAATCAAACAATAGGAAGGCACATTTGTAACATTCTTTACCATTTTCAAAGCACTCAGACATACGTGATCCCTTTTAACCCTTATACCCATGTGAAGTAGGGATTAGGTTCTTATTTTTCAAATGAAGAATGGGCTCCTGGAGGAGAGTAATTTGCTCAAAATCATGCAGCTAATAAGCAACTGCAATCAAACTCAGGGGTTCTGGTCCTGCATCCTTTACTTCTTCCAGGTTTGAGGAGAATTTATGTTCTGTAACTCACTGTATTTACCAGGGAGGGAAAAAATGTCAAGCCAGCTTAGTTTATTGGCTAAGACACAGTTTGGTCTTCCTATTGCTCTACAGGTTGCTGTCCTTGCCTGGAATTTTCATGTTCATCATCCACATAGGTGGCAGCAGGTTGGAAAGATGCCTACAATTGGTCCACGAATTTAAAGTCATAGTTGCACTGCTGCCTTTGGCCCTAAGTTTGTGTGGGTCCAGCCATACAAGGGATATATACCCAGTTTGACTTGGATCTTGAGGAATGTTGATGCCTATGTGTAAATGTTCTATTTGTCCCCAGGTATGGATGTAGATGGAGAGCAGTCACTCATTCATTGTTGAAGGTGTCCAATTGGGACAGTGTCTTCTGGTAACATCTCTCCACCTCAGGTTGGTTGGGAGATGGGAATTTTCCATGCCACGGAAATGGCTTCTGTGTTTCAGGAAATATACAGGGGAATACATTGGTGCTCAGTCTAACATCAAAAGCAGGTGACAGTGAAGACAAGCTCAACCTCCCTTCTCCTGTGTCCTCAGCACACACTCTTGCAGATTAACTCTGTGAAGAAGTCTTGTGGTTTGTCTCTTTGAGCAAGAGAAACAGCCTAAGATATTCCAGTTCTGTAGTAGTCTCTTATACCTCTTCAGATGTAGGGAACCCAGATGAGGACCAGAGCCATATCTGTTGGATTATTGTGTTCAGCTTAGTGGATTTATCTACTATGAGGCCAATCACTATCTGCACTTGAGAAGTTTTCTTCCCTAACTAAGGGGTTTCTATCCTTGGTTTATTGGGTGATAGTGAAAAAACCCACTCAAATACTCTGATCTTAATCCCAAACTCTTTTGGTCCCCAAACATCTAGAGAATGAGAAGTATGCCTGCATTGCCATCAAGCTTTCTATGGGGACTAATGAAATATTGAGCAACTGTTTTGAATTGGCTGTTTTAATTAGTGGAAGAGATCAGTGAGGTGTATAATCCAAGGAAATGTCTCATCCATCAACAATGAAAGAAACAACAAATCAAGAAGGCATATGTGCTTATAATGTTTTCAATTTGGGGCTAGTCATGATGCCAGGTACAAAAGATATATAAGACACAATTTTTTTCCCAAGGAATTTATAATCAAACTGTGAAAGCAATGACTCAAGAGAGGTCTACAATGTAATGGGAGTAATTGTATTTCATTTAGTTTTTTAATCAAAAATGTGTATATTCAAATGAAGTGTCATCTTCAGATAATTGTCTTGGGAAGTTATTTACTTATCCCAGTGATGCTTCCACTTCTCCAAACATTTCTGGCATTCTCTGTGGTTTGCTGATGAACAGGTTTGAACAGGAAACTTGGCACCCACCTCTCACTGGGAGGGAGCTGCTCCCTAAGTCTTCCCCTGTGAAGATCATGGGCATGGACTGGGGCTTAGATCAGAAAGCCAAGGTTATCAGCTTCTGGCTTCTGAAAGGAACACCTGGTAGCTTGGAGGTATCAGGTGATCTAGGAGAAAAAATGCAGAATGGAAAGGATTGATTTCAGGAGACAATGGAAGGAGAGGATCAAAGGACCTGGGAGGCACCAACAGGCCTGAGAGCAGGTGAACCTTGGTGACACACAGCTGGTGTCATTTTCTAATGGGGAGTCCTAATTGGCGGGAGGCGACGGAAAACAGTTGGCAAGTGGAGGGTACCATCTCTTCTTGCGCAACCTGCTCACCCGTGCACCTTCATTTTGTCTTTCCAGATATGATAGTGCCTTTTTGGCTAAGCTCTGAAATATGGTAGCTGCTGCCTATTTCTCTGATGATTTGAATCCCTCTTTCATTCCCTTTGTTTTTCCAAGAGAGGCAACTGTTTAATGATTTACCTGATCAAGTTTCAAGAAAGTCCGGTCAACTCTTGATTCCCTCTTTGGATAACAGGCTGTTTAAATTTTAATGTTAGACTGACCTTTATTCAATTCAATGGTCCATATATTTATTGGTCAACTAACCTGCAAAGGGACAGGCAAGCACCATGAAAGAGGTAGCTATGAATAATGCAGAATGCTTCATCAGAGATACGATTCTCTAATTACAGAGATAAAACGGACAGCTCTGCAATAACTGTAATACAGGGCAGGATGTGTTCAGTGTGCTGTACCATAAACTGGAGAGACTGTATATGCAAGATATTGGGTTGAGCTGGGGAGCTATAAGGTGGGAGTGACTGCTGAGATAAGTCTCAGAAGATCATTAGAATTTCCCCAGGCACAGATGGGCAGAGTGGCCTTTCAGGACATGTTGAGAAGGCCAAGGATAGAGCTGCTGTGAGGTATTGGACTGAAAGTATGAGAACAGGAAAAGAGAGGTACCAAGTAGGACTGGTAGGGCAGCTACAGGTTTTAGTGGCTTCAGATGCTCAGATTCTGCCACAGGCTTCTGAGCAGAGGGAGAGTTAGTGCTGGGTCTTGGTAGCATATTCCAGCAGCCAAGAATAGGACACACTGGAGGAAAATTAAGTAAGAAGCCTATCTCAATACTCTGGAAAGAGAAGGTATGGCTGTCTGCATTGGTGAGGTGGCCATATAAGGAGGAAGGGTACATTCTGGTGATGGCATTGGCAGAAAACCTGCTCCATGTATCATCTCAGATGCAACCACTAGGTTTAATGATCCCAATGCAATGCTTTGAAGACCCAAATAGAATGGACTCTGGGATTGTCTTCTGTTTCTAATTTTCTACCTCAATGACTGAGTTGATAAAAGCCATCATATGCTTGACTTGAGGAAAGCCCCAAGAGCAGGGATCCTCTCAAATCCATCTCATCTGGTTATGTGCGCTGGGTATCTTGCCAATCTGCAATCATAAGAGACCTGGTTTCAAAAATATTTAATGTGCCCTTTTTCTGAAAGATCAGAAAACTAGACAACAGGAAAGAAGTCGGAGATCAAGTTAATAGATAAAAGCTTGCGGTGGAGACAGAAGGGAGGAATGCTTAGGAAAACAGAGAAGGATTTCTGGAAGAAAGTTTTTCATTGATTAAAAAAGATCATGAGGCCTTTCAACACTGGATCCTAGACAGGGTGGTGGATAAAACCTAGCACCCATTAACAGTCAAGACAAATGAGTAAGCCATTTAGTCCCTCTGCTAGGGATTTCCCAGGATGGACACTTGTAGTATGATGATTCCCCATGTGCACACACTGTAAATTATTCCCAAAGTTTATTGCTACTTCATTCATTGTTTCCAATTACACAGTGCTACAGGGAACCTGCCAGAGTCTCTTTCCTCACTACTCCTGGGGAGATTAAATAGTCCCAATCCCCAGACGGTGACATAACCACCTGGCCATCTATCTCTAGGCACTTATTTCCTGTAACCTTTTCACAGGTGAAAGTTTGTTTTTGTTTTGTTTTTTGTTTTTTTGACAGGCAGAGTTAGACAATGAATGAGAGAGAGACAGAGAGAAAGGTTTTCCTTTTTTCATTGGTTCACTCCCCAAGTGGCCGCTATGGCTGGCACATTGCGGCCAGCACACTGTGCCAATCCGAAGCCAGGAGCCAGGTACTTCCTCCTGGTCTCCCATGTGGGTGCAGGGCCCAAGGACCTGGGCCATTCTCCACTGCCCTCCCGGGCCACAGCAGAGAGCTGGACTGGAAGAGGAGCAACCGGGACAGAATCCGGCGTCCCGACCAGGACTAGAACCTGGGGTGCCGGCGCCACAGGAAAGTTTGTTTTGATATATGAGCAGTTAGCTCAAGAAGAACAAAAGAGCATGATTTACTTAATGTAGTGATTTTTTTCGTTGTGCTGAATGAGCATCTCTGACTACTGCCTGTGCTATAAAAAACTTGACATTATATAGAAAACATTGCTCATTGCTAGTCAAACTGTGGTCTGTCAATGGTCACTGGTGGTTCCAGGGACGTTTCTACCCCTACTGTAGCTGTACCATCTATTACAAGTGGCCTCTGGGGCCACCATGACTGAGAAAGTGCTGGAGGATTTTGTATATTTTTTGAAAGATTTATTTTATTTGAAAGGTAGAGTGAAAGAGAGAGAAAGAGAGACAGAGAAGAAATAGTCCATTTGCTTGTTTACTCCCCAAATAGCTGTAATAGCCAGGGCTGGGCCATGCCAAGGTCAGAGCCAGGAACGCCATCGGGGTCTTCCATGTGGGTGTCATGGGCTTTAGTACTTGGCCCATCTTGTGCTGTCTCCCCGGTACATGAGTAGGAAGCTAGATCAGAAGTGGGGAAGTTAGGCGGGCACTGAGGCTCAATAGGCTAATCCTCCGCCTGTGGTGCCGGCACACCAGGTTCTAGTCCCGGTCGGGGCACCGGATTCTGTCCTGGTTGCCCCTCTTCCAGACCAGCTCTCTGCTGTGGCCCAGGAGTGCAGTGGAGGATGGCCCAAGTACTTGGGCCCTGCACCCCATGGGAGACCAGAAGGAGCATCTGGCTTCTGCCTTTGAATCAGCGTGGTGCGCTGGCCGCAGCACACCAGCCATTGGAGGGTGAACCAATGGCAAAAAAGAAGACCTCTCTCTCTCTCTCTCTCTCTCTCTCTCTCTCACTGTCCACTCTGCCTGTCAAAATAAGAAGTGGGGAAGCTGGGACTCAAACCAGTGCTCCAAGACGGGATGCCAGTGTCCCAGGATGCTGTGCCATAGCACCAGCCTCTTTGCAGATATTAGGAGGCTCTGTCACTACCCACACTTCATTAGTCAGAAGCCCTAAGACAATACTACAACAGTGCAAGGGACGCTGGGAAATACAGGAGCATATGGACCCTGGGGTATAGAGCTTTTGCTCAATGGCTTCCTGGCAGGCGGATGATACTTAGGTGACCTCTGTGTTACAACATCAGCCCGAAGCTGCCATTGGGTCTCCAGCGTACATGTCTCATTGTGCTCAGTTACGAGAATGAATGTCCCACTCCCACCGTTACTGGGGGACATTTGCTGGTCCTAGGATGAAGCTTTGACTTTTCAGCTCCTGATTTTGGCAGTGGGGGAGGGGGAGCCTGGAGAGAGAAGACAATGGGAGGTGAGGAATGCAGGGGCAGCTGAGACCTTGCCTCACTCTGCTCCCAGATGCCAGTGCTACATCATTGGCTTCCAGGGGGCCTGTGTGACCTCACTGGATTCCAGTCCCTATATTTGTTCACCATCAGTGTCTATTGCTGTAAATAATTGGCAGGAATATAATAGGGTGAGAATGATTGTTGCCTCCCCCCTTTGTCTTCCATAAAATCTTTTTATATCAGAGGGTTGTGGCCCCAGCCACTCCTTGCTCTATAATTAGTTCTGGGAGCTGTGGGGACTGAGGTTTAGCTAATGACATTTCATGGCTCAATCATGGGTCCCTCGGGTCTTTTCATCTTCATGGGAGCCAAGGTCTGGAGTTGCAGATGGACCGGGGTCATCTGTTCTAAAACCACATGGCTCTGCTAGGGGTCCTTAAATTTTGCAAATGAGCAAGTGAGCCCCCAGGACTGCTGGGCTAACTGAGGGCCCTTGGCAGCCTGCTGGCTCCTCAAACAGATGAGCATGGCTTTGGAGCCACTGCTCACAACTGGCAAGTATTCCTCCTCTTCATTCTATCACTTCTGTCTTGGCCATCATTCTGACACTCACGTACCTTGAAGCAAAGTCACATCTGCCTTGAGATACAGCCATTGCTCTTAAAAAGTGCTGGACAGCAGAGCCGGGGGGCTCTCCCAGACCTTTGCAAGCACTTGGCTATCACACCTATCAAAAAGCAAACAAACATGTGAAACCCTGGAGGGGCTAATGAGAATCCCACCTTGGAAACCGAGGCCTCAAAACAGGGAGTGATGTGCAAGCCTGCTCTTTCTCATCAATCTCCCCTGTCCTCTTACTGTCCCCTCGCTCCCTGGTGCTCCTTCGAGCCTCTGTCTCAGACTCCAGGCTGCTCCCCACTTCTCTGCTATTGCAGTTACCCTCCCATTTGGTACAATGTCCTTCCCACCTTCTCTTGCTCAGCTTCAGTTCTTCTCCAAGACCCAGGGCAATCATTTCTCCTCTTGGAAGTCCCCTTGACTTTATGTCTTCAAGACTGGCTTGTTCAGTCCTTCCTCTGCATTGTCACAGCCCCCTCAGGCTTAGCCTTGTAGCAGTGACAGCAGTAATCAACTGTGACATAAGGATGCATTAACCATCTCTCTCCACCAAGCTGTGACCTCGAGGGAATGAACTCTCTCTCATCCTTACCCTGGTGTCATCAGGGCTCCGGATGCCTCAGGCACATAATAAAGACTCAGTGCAAGTGTTGCGAGTGAATAAATGCATTGAAAATATTTACCCTTCCCCTATGCACAAAGATAACTAGAAGACTGAGAAAGACAACAAATGCAGAATGCCTGGGATGCTTTAGGGAAAAAAAAATGAGGGGAGCACTAATCAAATATTTTGAGACTCCAAGCCTCTATTATTCTTCAGCTCCCAGTAAACACAGTGAGGGCAGGCCACTGCAGTTCCCTGGAAGGCCCTCTTTTCCCCTACCAGGTATGTTGCTTGGGTCAGAACATGTGGCAAGAGGCTTAGTGCTGGGGTATTAGCAGCCTGCTGTCAATCCACACTCCAGGGCTGACAAGCCCCCTGTGGCCAAGGCCGGGGTAAGCCACACACTCCACTGGCATCATCAAGCTATTGTTCATGGCTATTGATAGCCTGGGCAGTGTCGTCTGTGTAGGCAAGTGCTGCTTTTTCCAAGTGGTGTAAGCCCCCAGCTCTCCAAGACAAAGTGCTCCACAAATAACCCCTGCGTGCTCTGAATTCCTCTGGACAGGGAGCCCTGAGGATAATTAACAAGGCCAGGGTGAATGAGGCTCTGGACCCCAGCCTCAACAGCTCATGGCAGCCCAGGGTTCAGGGTAGGGTGTCGGCTGGGGTCCAGTGTGGAGGGATCCTGGGAGAGTGGAAAAGTGAGCACTGCTGGAGTCCAGTCCTGGCTCCGGAAGAAGCCCACCAAGGACCTCAAACCCATCATAGGAGTTTTTTGAGGTCCAGTTTCTTCTTCACCCAGATTAAAGTTGTGTTTATTTCAAAGCATGTCTTGATGAGCAAAGGTACTTGTCAAATACAAAATAACGTATCAAGGTAAGAGCAAGATTGTATTCGTCATGTTGATGATGATGGCAGTGATGATGATGTCGATGACAATGCTGACAATGATGATGATGGCAGTGATGACAATAAGATAATAGCTGTGGGGAGAGGACATCCCAGATAAAACAGTGGAGCATCGCCATGGTGACCGACTCTGGCAATGAGTCAGGAACAGGATTAGCAGTTGGGTCTGTGTGCTCGGCCGTAGGACTGAGCCCCACTTAGAGGTTTTGCCTTCTCTGGAAAGCCTTTCACCCCAACACACACCTTTCTGGATCGGTAAGTTTCTTCTTTTCCCCAGAAGAACGGTTTTGGCAAGCACTTTGATCCAGTGATCACTCGGTGCTCCAGGGCACGCTCCTCTCGGTGCCTCCTGGGCTAGCCTGATGGTTGTTCCACTTTCTGGGTGTGCAACCAAGTGTGAGGGATGTGATTTCTCTGTACCTCAGTTTCCACGTCTGTGAAATCGCCAGATGGTCATGTGAGAAGGGGGCCTGGCCTTAGACAGGAGCTAGTGGAACCCAGCTCTCCCCTTGGCCTGATTTAACATATTCCCCCTGGCTTTTGGAGGGAAGGATTGTTGCTTCTTGCAGTGGAGTTGCTCAGAATAACCCACAGAGCCCCTGTCAACGTCACTCAGAGCAACCAAAAGAAATAAGAAACAGCATGAAGCAGCAAGCAGCAGCGACACATTGCTGGAGGCTCTTCCCCTGGTGACAGCCGATTGACACTGCATTCCAGGGTCGGAGCTTGCAGCACCATTCAGCATCACAGTGAGGAAAACTCCTTGGGTGCAGGGCCTTTAGGCCTTGCATGAGCTCTTCAAGTCTGTCTTGCTACAGTGCCATGAATCAGGAGGCTTAGACAATAGAGACTTCCTGTCCCACTGCTCTGGGGGTCAAAACTCTGAGACTAAGGTGCTCCCTGGGAAGGTGCTGGGGAAGCGGCCTTACCAGGCCTCTCCCACAGCTCCTGGGAGCTCCTTGGCCTTTTTTCCTAGACCTCCAGTCTCCATGTGCATTATCTCAGGGCTCTGTGGGTCCACAATTGTCCTCTTTTTCTAAGGACATCTTGCCTATTGGATTAAGACCCACCTGAGAGAGCTCTCTTGAACTTGATTGAGGACTCTGTACATAATCCCACATTCCAATACCCTAGGATTGAGGGACACAAACTACCCCATAACAATCATGCTGTTCCCTGGACCCTCCTTTGGGCATGAACAACCCTTGTGAGCAGGGAGGATTCTACCAGTTCACAAGTATTGAGCAGGCTCACCAAGTAACTTCCTGCTCACTGAAGTCTGGTACCTGTCCCAAAGTGTGTTGTAGATAGTGGACCAAGACCTACTCTGGCATAGCCTTGAAATCAGAGTAGACTCAGAAAGGTGAGAGGCAGCCCTTGCTCCTGGGGCTGCATGATGCAGTCCAGCATCTGGTCACATGAAAAGCCGAGTGCAGGCCTATAGCAAAGCTCTGGGTATTTTCCACTGCCACATTTTCCTGGTGGCTTAGGAATGACAACTATGTATAGTGACTGTGACCCCAGACTTGAACTGAGGTTGAAAGAGCAAGGAGGTTTTAATACCAGAGCTACTGTGCATGAACACTCTTAGTCACAGCTTCTGGGTGAACACCCAGAACTCAAGGCAGGCTATAGGGCCACTGGGATATGGCATACAGAACTATTGTTCCAATACTTGGTGTTTTCTCTGAAAATTACCCTTTGTACTTGTTTTAGCACCCGAACATGGACATAAAAATGATTCATTGCATCTAAAGAACCAATCCAAATTCATTATTCTGTAACAGATAAAGATATTTATACTCAAATGTTCACGTCAGTTAACTTGAGTGACGAGGATGACCCAACCAGGCCAAGACCAGTTTCCCTGCCTCTCCAAGATCTGCGGTTCTGAAGCTCTGGGACGCTCACCAAGGCAGCCTTGGAGAACCCCTCTGTTAGTGCATCTTAAGGTCAGGCTTCCATATCTCCAGATCAAAACTGGAGAACAGGACAAACTGCAACAAGAGAGAAGGAGCTTGGTCATCACCAAGTAGCAGTTTGCAAACAGGCTCACTCGGGGATTCTGGTTACAGTAAGGTGGTGGTTGGTGTTGCTCTTACAAATGTGGTGATCAGAAATGGGGATGCTCCTATGTCAAGGCTGCATGAGGTAGAGTCCCCAGGTGCTGTGTGGATGAGGGTGACATTCTGCAACCTCCAGCAATCCCTGGATTGGGTTGCTCCGACATTGAGAATACAGAATCATCCGAACTTTAGTGCCTCTGAGTAGCCGGGGATGTGATTAATCTACGGTGACACCCACAGTTTTGTTTAGAACAGAGCCAAGCCAGGTGATGGATTGTTATCATTATCAGTAGTACAATCTGCAATTAGTAGTAACTGCTTGCTCATCTTTGAGAGCTCTTGGAGGTAATTGGATCACATGCTCAAGAATTCAGTCCCTTCTGCTCTCCTCCTTCTTGTCTTTTTTCCTCCACCCTAACCCTATATGCCTGGTAAGGGGAGAGAAGATGATTAATATTCATCAGGTCATTCTGTTTCATTGAGATTTATGAAATGAACTGCTCCCGTATACAGTCACGTGTTCTCTCTTTAGTATCATTGCTATTCAGTAGCAATCATATGTTTAACTCCTAAGGTTCCAGGGTACTCTTGGATATTAAATTCTTACTTCTAGGAACACAGTGGATCTTTCTCTAGGAACCAAGAGCTAAAAAGACTTACAGAGGGGCCGGTGTTGTGCTGCAATTGGTTTGGCTGCCGCCAATGATGCCAGCATTTCTTATCAGGGCCAATTCCAATCCCACCTGCTGTACTTCTGATCCATCTTCCTGTTAATGGGCCTACGAGGCAGCATGTGATTGGTCAAGTACTTGGGCCCCTGGGAACCAGTGGATTGAAGACCTCTCTCTCTCTCTCTCTCTCTTAAACTGCTGATCAAACAAATCATACAAATCTTTAAAATGAACAAATAAAAAAGATCTACAGGTCACTTAGCCCAGAAAGGAAAAGTGGACCTCACCTGGGCCATATGACATGTATGTGATAAATCACACCTCAAATCCCGAACTCTGGCATCTGGGCCACTGCTCTTTCTGGAACCCTTTACCACTTTTTACAAAATAATGTTCAAAGTCATCCCCAGCACATCAGCACAATCCTTCAACCTGTCCTGCCACCAACATCTGGATGGTGCGACAGAAGACAAATTTTCACATGTGTTAGCAACCCAAGGACTATTCCTACTACACATACCGCTTGAGGAGCGAATCCTTCCTGACTAACTCGCCCATTACTTTGCACTTATTGAATACCACTGTTTGCTTCAGGCTGAAACACACTTGGCATGACGATGAAGCAAGAGGCATTGTTATGCTGGGTCCTGAGGCTATGGAATTAATAATACGTGGTCTCTTCTCATGTCAGAAAGCCAAGAATGAGACCAAAGCAAGACCACAGGAGGGAACAAAGCCAAGAGCAATACGCATGCATGTGCCTGAAGAGGAGCTTCTGTCACCAGGGTAACATTCATGCCACAAACACTTGCGAGTGCCAGCTATGTCCCAGCCTGTGCTGGTTACTGGTACTGCAACAAAGAATGTCTCTGTTCTTGCTCTCATTTAGGTTACCTTTCTGCAGAGGAGACAAAGCATGTAGGATAGGGAGAGTTCCTTTCATACACCCAGTTCCTATTTACCAAGAGTCTTTTGTGGTCTCTGCTCCCAGGCAGTTTGTAGTCCTGTAAAGACTTGTGAAGAGGTGTGTGATACACACAACACAAGACACGCAAAGCCATAAAATAATTACAGCCTGAACTGAATGTAGTATGAAAAGAAAATAGAGTGTTGTGATGGTGGGGCGGGTAGGGGGAGGAGGAGAGAGATAAGCAAAGCATGCAATAAAAATCCTTCTACTAGAGTCAGACTCCCCAGGATTGAATTCCAATTTGACCTTGTACAAATGACCTAGCATCTCTGTGCCCCAGTGACTTCAAAAACTAGAGATGATAGTTGCTCTGCGAGATGAATGAGTTAGTATGTATGATGAGCTTAGCATATAGTGCCTGGCCCAGAATAAGGTCTATTTGCAGGCACCCAGTGAGTGAATTTCTCTATTGTCAAACCACCTCCCGATCTGAATTTCCATGATAGGCAGGAGCTCCTCGAGGGGCAATGACTGACTGGAAGCAGCTTATCCCAGTCTGTGAGAACCATTGTGCTCAGATCCCTACACTCTGCCTTCAGATGGGCCATTGAAGGTGCCTTTCTGCCACTCCATTGGTAAATGCTACCAATCTGAGCCCCCTACCCTGAGTCAGTTTTTAACCGTGTGTCAGCACAGCCCTGGCACACACAGTTAGTACAGGGTATGAGGAACTGGAGTTTTCTCCTGGTGCTTCCAAACTGATTTATGTCTAGTGTGACATATTTGTGAAATACAGGTTTGTTAAGAAGTTCTAAAGACCTCATTTTAATGTGCTCATTAGACCAGGCCCAAAGGAGTCGGGGCTCATTTGCCTGGAGTCTGGCACTCTCATTAACAGACAAGGCTGCGATGATTGCCTTTGCTATTGTGCCAACAGGGAAGCCCTCTGTCAGGTGCACGCACTTGGATGCCTGCCACTATGCTACCTGGCGAGGGCGCTGCAGAGCTTACCTCATAAGGCTAATGGAAAACAAACACCTGATGGCCCAATTTGGCAATGCCTTTCCAAATAAAACTGGACTTGAGAGTAAACATGTTCAGGCCTGCGCCACAGTTCAATAGGCTAATCCTCCACCTTGCGGCACCGGCACACCGGGTTCTAGTCCCGGTCGGGGCGCCGGATTCTGTCCCAGTTGCCCCTCTTCCAGGCCAGTTCTCTGCTGTGGCCCTAGAGTGCAATAGAGGATGGTCCAAGTGCTTGGGTCCTGCACCCGCATGGGAGACCAGGATAAGCACCTGGCTCCTGGCTTCAGATTAGCGCAGTGCGCCGGCTGCAGCGCGCTGGCCGCGGCGGCCTTTGGAGGGTGAACCAACAGCGAAAGGAAGACCTTTTTCTCTGTCTCTCTCTCTTACTGTCCACTCTGCCTGTCAAAAAAAAAAGAGAGAGAGAAAGAGTAAACATGTTCAATAATCACTGATCACTAAGTGTTCAAACTGATTTGAAGGAAGGGCAAAGCTGTGGCCTGCATTGTGGTGCAGTTAGTTAAGCCACTTGTTGCAATGCCGGTGTTACATACTGGAGCACCTGTTCAAGCCCTGGGCTTCTGCTTCCCATCCAGTTACCTGCTAATGCGCCTGGGAAGCAGCAAAGGATGGCCGAAGTGCGTGGGTCCCTGCTCCCACATAGGAGACTGACATGGAGTCCCCAGCTCCTGGGTTCAACTTGGTCCAGCCCTGGACATTGTGGTTGTTTTGGGAATGAATCAGTTAATGGCAGATTCTCTCTCCCTCTCTTCCCTCTCTCCTTCTCTATCACACTTTCTTTTTTTTTAAATTTTTTTATTTGACAGGTAAAGTTGTAGACAGTGAGAGAGAGAGAGAGACAGAGAGAAAGGTCTTCTTTCCATTGGTTCACTCCCCAAATGGCTGCTACGGCAGGCGCTGCGCCGATCCGAAGCCTAGAGCCAGGTGCTTCCTCCTGGTCTCCCACGTAGGTGCAGGGCCCAAGCACCTGGGCCATCCTCCCACTGCCTTCCCGGGCCACAGCAGAGAGCTGGACTGGAAGAGGAGCAACCAGGACTAGAACCCGGTGCCCATAAGGGATGCCGGCACCACGGGTGGCGGATTAACCAAGTGAACCACAGCGTCAGCCCTTATCACACTTTGAAATAAATAATTCTTTAAATAAAATAACAAACCGAATAAAGAACTCCCCAATGAAACAATTTTTTTAAAAAGACCAAACTACCCAACAATATTTAAATAAATGTAAACGTCAAGGTGCAAGTTGTATTTTTCTCCACTTAACATTCTCTATTAATATTGCCCCTTATTAACATGACTACTTACTATGTGTCAAGCAATCTTCTGAGTACTTTATGTGTATTAGTTCACTTAATCCTGAAAGCAACCCTAGGAGGGAGTGATTGCTTCCATTTTACCAAAAAGAAAACTGAGGCCCCAAGATATTTAGTCACTGGCTCCGGACCTCTGGCTGGTAAATGTTAGCCCCAGGACACAGGCCTAAGTGATCTGGCCCCAGGGTGCCTGCACTATCCAGTGCCATGGCTCAAAGACCTTTCTCCAATGCAGACAAGAGGCTAACAGCATCTCCATGCTTGTGATACAGCTGGTGTTAGAGAATTTACATCTGCACGCAAGAGTGCCTCCCTATACTGACCCAGGAGCTAAGGCACTGGGAGACTTCTCCCAGAGACTTTCTGGGCAGAGCCTGCACTAGCTGGGAAACAAAATTTAAGGTGGTCTTCATGGTCACGTTAGTGCAGCATTGGTCCTGAGAGTCAGCACCTCCTTAAATGTTGCACTGCAGTCCTAGCCCAGGTTTTGGAACCCCACTGGCCTGTAGCTCTCATTGGTTTCTTAGCCAGAAGTGCCAAAGACCAGAAGACAAAATCCAAAAGGAGAACAATGATGCTGCCAATGGCCTGGAAAAACTCTCTGGCAGTGTCACGGAGGGCCAGCTCTATTCCCAGGCACCAGGAGCAAGCAGAGGAGGCTGGTGCCACACCCCTGCCCTGCGTCCAGGCTCTTCAGATCCCTAGACTGCTGATTTTGTGTGTGTGTGTTTCCAGCTTTATTGAACCATACTTGACAAATAAAAACTGTACACTTTTACAGTGTAGAATTGCAGGTTCATTTTATTTAAAAGACAGAGGGAGGCATCTCCCATCTAGTGACTCACTCCCTACGTACCTGCAGCAGCCAGGGCTTGGCCAGGGCCCAGGCCAGGAACTGAGGACTCAATCTGGTCTCCTTCTTGGCAGGCAGGAAGCCAACTACTTGAGCCCTTGCTGCTACCTCCCAGGATCTGCATCAGCAGGAAGCTGGAATCGGGAGCGGAGCCAGGCCTGGAAGTCAGAAACGCCAATTGCCACGTGAGTGACTTAAACACCAGGCTAAACGCCCACTCCCGAGGGTTGTGATATAGATGTGATGTTCGTTATAATCAATCTAGTGAGCATTTCCATCACCTCACCTAGCAACTATTTCATTTTCTTTCTTTCTTTTTATGATGACAACACCCACGCCATACTCTGTTAATGAATTTCAAATACGCCATGCAATATAATTAGCTATAGTTACCATGCCTTCCTTTAGAACTCCAGAACCTGTCAGTCTTACACTGCAAGCTTGAGCGCATGCCCATCGTCTCCCCACTGCCCCATCTCCAGCCCCCATAACTGCTCTTCTACTCTCCGCTTCTGTGAATCCGACTCTTAGAAGCCACACACCAGTGAGATTGTGCTCTTTGTTGTTTTGCATCTCACATATTTTACTTGTGTGTCATCCTCCAGTTTCATTCAAGTCGTCATAAACGGCAAGATGTCCATTTTAAAGGATACCTGTGTGTGTGTGCGATGTCTTCTTTATTCATTCATCCGTTAATACGTTGTTTCCCTATCTTGGCTATTGTGAATAGCATTGCAATGTCTATGGGGTACAAGTATCTCTCTGAGACACTGATTGAATTTCCTTTGGATATATGCCCAGAAGTAGGATTACTTGGTCATATGGTAGGTCTATTAGGGGATTTCAAAAAGTTCAAAGAAAAATGGAATTACAAGTTAAAAAATAAAAACCATAAACTTTATTTCCCAACATATGCTCCATAGAGTTCAATGCACTTCTGTAAGCAATGAAACCAGTGATTTAGTTTATTCCAAAGAACTAAGGGCCCTGGGAATATAATCGTGTTGATGCAATCCTCTTGACATTGTTAGCTGAGGAAAAATGGATGTCCTTTAAGAATTTTCAAAAGATTTATTTGTTATTTATTTGAAAGGCAGAAAGACTGAGAGAGAAAGACATACACACACGCACATACACACACAGAGAAAGACAGACAGAGAGATCTTCCACTTGCTGATTCACTCCACCAAATGCTTGCAACGTCCAGGACTGAGCCAGACAGAAGCTAGGGGCCAGGAACTCCATCTGGGCCTCCAAAGTGGGGGGCAGGGAACCAAGTATTTGGTTCATCTTCCACTGTTTTCCCAAGTGCATTAGTGGGGAGCTGGATCAGAAGCAGAGAAATAGTTGAGGTTGGTATTGTGGCATAGTGGGGAAAGCTACTGCCTGTGATGCCTACGTCCCAAATGGATGCACTTTCAGGAAAGGGCCCCAAATACATGGGCTCCCACCACCCAAGTGGGAGAACCAGATGGCGCTCCTGGCTCCTGGATTCAGCCTGGCCCAGTCAGGCTGGGGAAGTGACCATTTGGGGAAGTGAAGCAGTGGGTGGAAGATGTCTCTCTCTCTCTCTCTTTCTTTCTCTCTTTCTGTCTGCCTCTCTCCATAACTCTGCCTTTCAAATAAATAAATATATAAATAAATCTTTTTTCAGATAAAGGGGCAGAGTGATTTTGACCAGCACACCAATAAGCAATGCCAGTGTCGAAAAGCCAAGGCTTAACTTGCTGTGCCACAACACCAGCCTCAAGATTTTTTTTTTAATATTAGGAAACAAGAAGTCAGAGGAGCCCAATCAGGTCTTCAAATTAACTACTTAATTCGTTGCTACTGAAACTCTCATAAAATTGCCCTTGTTTAATGAGAGAATTGAGCACACACATTGTCATGGGGGAGAAGGACTCTCTTCGAAGCTTTCTTGGGTGTCCTTCTGTTAAAACTTTGCAAAACTTTCTCAAAACCTGCTCATAATATTCAGATGTTAGCATTCTTTGGCTTTCCAGAAAGCAAAATGCCTTGAGTCTCCCAAAAAGCTGTTGCATAACATTTGCTCCTGATTGCTTTCGCTCTGACTGGACCTCTTCCACCTCTTGGTAGCCATTATTTTGATTGTGCTTTGTCTTCAGGACTGTGTTGGTAAAGCCATGTACTGTTACAAGTCTCAGTATTTTTAACGTACTTGTTAAAAATTTCCCCTGAAAACTCTGCTCTCATCTGCAGAGGATTCAGATGCGACAGTGTTGGCATTCATTGAGCAGGAAGTTTGTTCCTCTTTAATTGTCCGTTTGGAAGAGTATAAGCTGAACCAGTTGAGATGTCGGTGGTGTTGGTTATTGTATCTGCTTTGATTCTTTCCATTTGGACACAAAAGTTAACTTTTCTTCTCAAATTATTTGTGGATGGTCTAGTGATGCGGGCTTCATCTTAAACAGCATCTGTTCCATTCTCAGAATCAGTTATCCATTTGTAAGCTACTGATTTCTTGTGGTGTTGTCCCAAAAAACTTTCCTAAAGCATTAATGACTTTACCACTCCTTTACCCCATTTTTACCCTAAATGAGTTGTCTGTTCTTGCTTCAATTTTAGAAGAATTCTAGAAGAATTCATGTGGCTGGAACAGGGGCTGTTTTCAAACTTAAGTCTTAGTGTCAAACTATATTGTGTTCAGTCACGTTATTACAAATTTGTATGAGTTTATTTTGATGCAAAACATTTTTGAAATCCATGCATAGTTTTTCATACTTTATATCTTCCATGGACCTTGTGAAGTTTTTAATATTTTGAGGAAACTCCATCCATACCAACTATTTTCCTTTATGGCTAATGTACTCCAACCGTGTACAAGTATTCTCTTTCTCCACATCTTTTCCAACATGTCTGTCATCTTTTTTTAAAGATTTATTTATTTGAAAGTCAGAGTTACACAGAGAAAGGAGAGGCAGAGAGAGAGAGAGAGAGAGAGAGAGAGAGAGAGAGAGGTCTTCCATCTGATGGTTTACTCCCCAATTGGTCACAACAGCCATTAGCATTGAGGTGGATTGGAAGCTGAGCAGCTGGGATTCAACTGGCACCTGTATGGGATGCCAGCATCATAGGCAGCAGCATTACCCACTAAGCCATGACATCAGCCCCCAATGTGGTTTCTAAATTGCATTTCCATGATGAGTAGTGGTGTTGAGCATCTTTCTATGGACCTGTTGGCCCTTCTTACTGAACCCAGGAAGGAGCACCCCAGCCCAGAGGGGCAGTCACTTTCTCCTCATTCTCAGGTCCTACCCCTAACATCTCCTGGTGACAGCTCAAGACCGCATTTCCTCCCTGTCAGTGCTAGAAAGTGCTCTACAGACATAGTCCCATAAACCTAAGAGAGGAGCTACCCCTTGCCTCTCTGTCCTTAGGCTTTTACAATGCTCATATTCTCTCTGAAATTCTTCCTCATGCCCTTATTTAGTTTTTCTATAAAGAAATCTCCTGTGAGATGATGTTGTGATAAATAAAATGAGCACCTCTAAATGGCAACCCAAATGCTCATACGGCTTCAAATTCCACTCGCAACCTGCCACTTGGGGAGACTGACCTTTGATGAATCCAGGAACGATCTTGTGCCATTTTAGCATTTTCAGAAGGGACTTCATGTTTTTTAAATGTGACAGACGGGGTTGGGGGAGAGGACCCTCCTATCTAGTCCACTCCCCAAATGCCCACAATGGCCCAGGAGGGGCAAAAATGAAACAGAACCAGGAACTCAATCCAGATATCTTATATTGCTGGCAAGAACCCAGTTACTTGAGTCATCACCACTGCCCCCTAGGGTTCACATTAGGGAGCAGCTGGAATCTGGAGCAGACTAGGGTTCGAATCCAGGCACTCTGACATGGGATACAGGTGTTCCAATGATTGTCTTAACTGCAAGAATGAACACCCATCCCAGAAAGGCATTCTTTTTTTAAGATTTTATTTATTTATTTGAGAGGTAGAGTTAAACACAGTGAGAGGGAGAGACAGAGAGAAAGGTCTTCCTTCCGTTGGTTCACTCCCCAAATGGCTGCAATGCCGGAGCTGTGCCAATCTGAAGCAAGGATCCAGGTACTTCTTCCTGGTCTTCCATGTGGGTGCAGGGGCTTAAGCACTTTGGCCAAATTCTGCTGCTTTCCCAGGCCACAACAGATTGGAAGAGGAGCAGCCAGGACACGAACCAGAACCCATATGAGATGCCGGCCCCCAGAAAGGCAACTGGGACTTTGTGGTTGGAGGGTTATGATGGCTCTTGTGTCTGCATTGTGAACCCAGTACCTTCAGGGAACCATCTTTTCCTCTCTTGCTTGGCCTGAGGCTTCCACAGTAGTTAAATGAGGCAATAGTTTCTGCAGGAAGGCATGCCTGCAGACATGTGCAATGCTTAGGCATTGGGAGAATGAGTGGATAGTGGGCATTGGGGGATAGGGTGGATTCAGCAGGGTGCTGTCACTGCTGTCTGCCAGGTTGTGGGACTCTGCCTAGTCCCATTGCTTTCTGAGCTTCTTCCATGACCAGAAAAAGGATTAAAGTTTGTGGAAGGGTATGCCTGAGGGGTGGAAAAGGCCATGGTGCCATCTGTTTGCAATTCTTACTCTTCTTGGAAGTGGTTTACTCAGCTGTTGAGGAAAAAAATCCTATGCTTCGCAGACATCAAAGTCTCACAGGAAAAAGGGGTCACAGATGATCAGCTGTGTGATTTTGGGTAGCCACCTTCCTCCTAGGGCCTCAGCACCTTCCACAGATGTGGATCCTGCAGAAATGAAATTACCTCTAAGATTCTCCATAATTCTTGAAAGTGTTGAACCTAAATGCTTTCTAACAAAACTTTTAACACCGAATTCTGTAATTCTATGATTACTGTTTGCTAGAAGACTTGAGAACAAGTCTACGGGTCTGGAGAGATGACTGCCCTGGGGACCTGTGTACTCCTGAGGAGCAGACTGAATGCTCAGCTCATCTGCTGCCCATCAGATCTGTGTCAGGCACCTGGAAGGGACAGAGAATGGAGCTATGAGGGACTCTGTGTCCTCTTCTTCCTTGGCATCCATGGACAACGACAGCATCTTCTCTGTTTCTCTCTTTGCTCCACAAATCTTCATTGAGCGCCTATCACGTGCCAGACACATGAGAACCAATGAGCAACAAATGAAGGGGTCTGGACCATAGAAGAGGAAGTAAGTGAAGGAAAGAGCCATCTCCCTCTGCTCTGATATTATTCCTTGCTTCTTAAATATAGGTACCTCTCAAAGAGCCGCTGCTGTTTCAATCACTCCACAAACATTCATGGAGCACATAGTAAAGGCTGGGTCTTGTGCTAGGCACAGAGGTCTCAAAGATGAATAACATCTCATCTTCATCTTCCCAATCAATCAGCCTACTGTAAAGAAGTGTTTAGCTGGTGCTGTGGCTCACTAGGCTAATCCTCTGCCTGTGGCGCTGGTACCCCAGGTTCTAGTCCCAGTTGGGGCACCGGATTCTGTCCCGGTTGCTCCTCTTCCAGTCCAGCTCTCTACTGTGGCCTGGGAAGGCAGTGGAGGATGGCCCAAGTCCTTGGGCCCTGCACCCACATGTGAGACAAGGAGGAAGCACCTGGCTCCTGGCTTCAGATTGGCACAGTGTACCAGCCGTAGTGACCATTTGGGGGGTGAACCAACAGAAGAAAGACCTTTCTTTCTGTCTCTCTCTCTCACTGTCTTAACTCTACCTGTCAAAAAAAAAAGTGTTTGTTGTGTGCCTATGCAGAAGTCAGACAATTCATCAGATAGACATGTCACCATTCCTATAATGAAGTAGGGGTTGTAACAGGAGAATAGCATAGAAGTTTGCAGGAGGGGGCTGGCATTATGGCACAGTGGGTTGAGCCACTTTCTGCAATACTGGCATCCAACCTGGGCACTAGTTTGAGTCCTGGCTGCTCCACTTCAATCCAGATCCCAGTAATGCACCTGGGAAAGCAGTGGAAGGTGGCCCAAGTGCTTGGGCCCCTGCCACCTACATGGAAGACCCAGGTGGAGTTCTAGGCTCCTGGCTGGTCCAAACAGCTGGTCCAGCCTCAGCTGTTGTGGCCATTTGGAAAATGAACCAGCTAATGGAAGATCTCCCTCTCTGTCTCCCTTCTCTCTCTGTAACTACCTTTCACATGCATAAATAGTCTTCTTTAAAAATATTTTTGAAAGGTAAAGAGCTAGCCCTACGGAGAAGAATCACTTCTGCTCTGGGTAGATTGAGGAAGACTTCAAAGGAAAGATTGATTTCCCAGAGTGATGAGGAAGGAGAGGGATTTTAGTTAGAGCATGTGAAAGGATATGAAATGGTCTGACACTTCCAGGAAAATGATAGACTGCTCTCTCTCTCTCTCTCTCTCTCTCTCTCTCTCTCTCTGTGTGTGTGTGTGTGTGTCTGTGGGGTGAGAAAGGCTGTAAAGTGGTTGGTGCATGGGATTGGACCAACAGAGTGTACAAGCTACAGCCCGTGGAGATGCCTGATAGGAGTGGCAGGAACTTTGGTCTTGAGCCTATAGGCAGTAGTGAGTAATCAGGTGAGATCTGCCTTGCATCAGTATGAACCATTTTCCCAGTTTACCTAGAGAAAGTACCAGCAACTAAGTGGCTTATAACTATAGAAGTTTAATCTCTCACAGATCTGGAAGCTGGAAGTCTGAAATCAGCATGTGTATAAAGTTGATGCCTTCTTGGTGGCTGCATAGAAAAATACGGTCCTTGCCTTTCTACCAGTGTCTTGTTCTTGATAGAAATCATTGTTATTCCTTAGCCCAGGAGAATAATTAGTGGTAAGGGAAGTGAGCTGACAATGAAATCTGGGCAAGCCTAAGATCTTAAGATAGATAAGTGACAAAAACCATAAAAGAAGTCTGTCTGTTGGTCTTTACAGTGGTTGATTTTGTGTGTGTGTCTACTTAACTGGGCCACAGGATGCCCATATATTTAGCCAAAGATTATTCTGGGTTTCTATGAGGTATTTTTTGGAAGAGGTTAACATTTGAATTGGCAGATTGAGTAAAGCAAATGGTTCTTCCTCATGTGAGTGGGTCTCATCTAATGAATTGATGGTATGAATAGAACCAAAAGGCTAATGCCCTGTTCCAGGCAGAGGAACACTTCCTTTCTGGCGGCAGGAGCTGAGTGACCTTTCCCTATCTTTGACTCAAATTGAGCCACTGGCTTTTCCTGAGTTTTGAGCCTGCTGAATTTTTACTCTATTAGCATCTATTGCTCTCCAAATTGCCAACCTCAGATCTGGGGACTTCTCAACCTTCAAAATTGCATAAGCTAATCCCTTGTAATAAATCTCATTCTGTATGCATGAAGATACTTCAAAAATTCATGGTAAGTGGAATTAAAAGATGAATTTATTTTGGTGCAAAAAAATTGAAATCCATGCATAAGGTTGTCATAATACACATTTTCCATGAATTCTTTGAAAATCACACACATATACAACCTGTTGGGTTTGTTTCTCTGGAGAACCTTGAATAAGAGTAAAAAATAGCACAGGACTACTTAAGACCTGTAGACACTTCACTCTGATGTCTTCCTCTGACATCACATGGCATTCTCCTTCCGTGTATTTTTGTCTCCTTTCACCTTCTTATAAGGCCATCAGAAACATTGGATTAAGAGGCACTCTAAATGAGCATGTCACCATTTTAACTTGATTTCATCTACAAAGACTCAATTTCCAAGTAAGCTCACATTAATAAGTACTGGAGATTAGCACTTCAGTGTCTTTCAGGGGAAGAAAAGTCAACTCCTAACAATGTAAGAGCCAGATTACAAGTAGGGAAGACAACTGAGGCAAGAAACTCTAACTCAGGATAGCTGAGACAGATTTAAAGACGTAAAGAACAGATCTGAGATGTATCTGGAAGGTAAGTAAGGTCAATGACATAGAGAGTGATCAGGTTATGAGAAATGAAGAAGGGGAGGCATCTAGTAAGCTACCAAGGTTCCAGCCCAGGCAAGAAATGGATGGATGTGGTGATGACTAGGACTTATTGGTGGAGGGGCAGATTGGAAGGAAGAGAATGAGATACATTTTGTACATTTTGATTTTAAAATGTCCATGAGACCTCCAGGTAGAAAGTAGCCTTGAGAAGGAGATGGGGCTAGCTCTGTGGACTTTGGCCTTGACAGTTTATAAATGGTTACAGTATATAGATGCCATGAGAGGATATGGACTCAACAGCAAGGGATAGATACTGCAAAGGGAAGTGACTTGATAATAGAATCTAGGCAAGTCAAACATAGAGAGGGTATAAGGGTTGAACAAAGCAAGAGGAGACTGTCTACTGCTCGGACAGAACAAAGATAGACATAGGACACAGGACTTCCCAAGACTCAGTTCTGCCCCTGTGTCACCTGGAGCTTCCTTACTTTGTGAAGGAGGAGGATTCAGGGCATTTTCTGTGTGAGAGTACTTGAAGCCTGAATATATTGCTCTTTCTTCTGCCTTTACCATCAGGCTGGACCTCTGTTCCCATGTCACATTCTTCCCAATTCCACTTCTAGTTGAGTACCCTGCAAGTTGATGCAAGCCTCAGCAAATTTCTTAGTTGGCAGAGACACGAGGGTACCCTTCACCCTAGCCATTGTCCTTCCCCTCCATCCCTACTCTTCGAACCCTGACCAGTGGGCCATGTCACAAAGCTGCTTTGAGTTGTCAGTATAAATCAGAAAGGGAGGGTCCTGCCAACAATGTCTGGATCTTTGTTCTACTCCAATTGGAGCTGGCAGAATGACTAAAACAAGCAGATTTTCCTAAGACGGTAATGTTTAAGACGACTTTTGCATGCCCTTTCCTTTACATTTTAATGGAACACTAATGTTGAATTAAAATGGAATTCCTATGGAAATGTACAATGTCTAAATCAATACTCACTGATTAGTGTCATGAGAATGAATATCAAAAGATATAATAGCAATGGTAGGGCCCAACCCATGGTGAATAAAGCTGCCTGTGTCCATTAACTTAAGCCTGACTAATGCTAAATTACAATAAAACATCTAGGAAATTCCAGCCAGAGCCACTTTAAAGCCCACAAAATGTAGCCTAATTAAGCACCATGATGACAAATGCAGAAAGAAGTCATTATGCTGAAAGACGATTCATACAGCCCGATTTTACAAACTTCCTTTTTTACCAACACAGTGCCTAGACTATGAGGAGCTTTACCAGTGTGACTGCTTGTCCATGCGCTAAGCTGAAGTCAGGCTTCTTGCTGGCTTCATAGAATGAGTTCCAAACACTCTTCCTCCTCGTTACTCAGCACAGTGTGTCTTTTTCTTGCTCTCTCAGTTAAATCTCAATCTGTCTATCTCTGCATCTATTTGTCAATGCATCTTAGAATAAGGGTTCTGAGTGTAGCTCATGCCAGAGTTTCCAGGTCCACCCTCTGTCTCTGCCTGTTTATATCCATGTGACTCAGGGAAGGTTATCTCGTACCTCAGTTTCCCCACATGAAAAATGGGGCAGAATAATGATACCCATTCATGAAGTAAGTATGAATATCAAATAAGTTATCACATTGAAAGGTCCTCCAACAGAGCCCACACCAAGGGGAGTGCAGCGAGTGTGAGCTGTTTTTTTCCTCTATTTAAAAAATGTTTATTTTTAAATTCATTTTTATCTATTTGTAAAGGAGAGAGAGGTAGAGAGAGATAGAGAGAACCAGAGACAGAGCTAGAGAGGGAGAGCGAGAGCGAGAGAGAGAGCGAGACGATGTAGATAGATAGATCTTCTACCCACTGGCTCACTGGCTCATCCCCAGTTGTCTATAATTACCAAGGCTAGACCAGGCCAGGCTGAACCTAGGAGCCAGGAACTCCTTCCTCTTCCACATCGGTAACAGGAGCCCAAGCACTTGAGCCAGGATCTGCAACCTCTCAGGATGCATTAGCAGGAAGCTGGATTGGAATCAGAGGAGCTGGGACTTGAACCAGCACTCTAATATGGGATGAGATTGTTGCAAGTCATTGTTTACACGCTGTGCCACAATACGTGCCCCATTTTTAAAAAAAAAAAATCTATTCAAGATGTAGTAGGGTGAACAAGAAGGTATTTGGATAACTCTGCCCTGCCTACGTAACTCTGTTCAAAAGCACACAAAAGCAAGGGATATTATGAAGGGAAGAGACCCTTAAAGATAGACTATGTGTGAAGAATATGAGGCCCAGGTAGGGGAAAGTGATTCTCTAAGGTCCCCTAGGTGACTTTGCTCCATTTAAACAGTTTTAAGTGCTTGCTATGCTGAGACTGTGTGCTAGTTATTAAGCTACACTGATGAACTAGCCCTGTTCTTAAGAAACTTAATATGTATTGGGAGGGAGACAAATACGTCCACAAAACACCACAAAACACATGGATAAGACTGGACAAAGGAGAGGGAGGGAGGGAGGGAGGGAGGGAGAGAGAGAGAGAGAGAGAATGAGAATATGGGAACAGAGGCAGACACTGAGTCCAAACTGAGGATCTGAAGGAGGTGTCTTACGTAGCTGAAGTTTGAACTTGGTACAAAAGAAGACTGAGGGGTCTGGCGCCGTGGCTCACTTGGCTAATCCTCTGCCTGCAGTGCCAGCATCCCATATGGGTTCTGGGTTCTAGTCCCGGTTGCTCCTCTTCCAGTCCAGCTCTCTGCTGTGGCCCGAGAAAGCAGTGAAGGATGGCCCAAGTGCTCGGGAACTTGCATGGGAGACCTGCATGGGAGACCAGGAGGAAGCACCTGGCTCCTGACATCGGTTTGGCACAGCTCTGGCCATTGCTGCCATTTGGGGAGTGAACCAGTGGAAGGAAGATCTTTCTCTCTCTCTCCTCTCTCTCTCACTGTCTAACTCTGCCTGTCTAATAAAAAAAAAAAAAAAAAAGAAGACTGAGCTGGCCAGGCAGTAAAAGGGAGGAAGAATATCCTGTTCAGGAACAAGATGTCTATGTGGGAATCACTCACATTCCGTCAACACAGAAACATATAGCACCAGTATATGGAGTGTCAAGGGACAAGATTAGATGGGTGGCTCATGCCTTGGCAAAGAGACTGGAGTCATTTCTCAAGATAATAGAGAGCCACTGATAGGTTGAACAGGGGAGTGCCACATTTGCATGTAGCTGGAACACTCTGTTTTGTTTAGAAAGTGTATTTTAAAGAACTAATATGGGAGGAGGGATTTCAAAGGGGCACTACCTTCACTGAGGTTAGTAAGAGCTCATGAGACTCTTATCTGGAGTAGAAATAGAGAGAAGAGGGGACAGATTGGAAGAGCATTTAAGATGCAAAGTCATTTGGACTTCATGAGTTGAAGCTGGAAATAGATTAAAAAAGAAGTATAGGATGTTTTCAGTTTTCTCACATGGGTGATAAAATGGATAATAGCATTATGGGTTGAGAGAGTAAGACTATGGGGCTGGCAATGTGGCATAGCAGGTAAAGCCACCACCTGCAGTGCTAGCATCCCATAAAGGCATTGGTTTGAGTCCCAGCTGCTCTACTTCCAATCCAGCTCTCCACTGTGGCCTGGGAAAGCAGTATAAGATGGCCCACATGCTTGGCCCCTGCACTCCCATGGTAGACCAGGAAGAGGCTCCTGGCTCCTGGCTTTGGATCAGCACAGCTCCAGCCATTACAGCCAATTGGGGAGTAAACCAGCAGATGGAAGACCTCTCTCTCTGTCTCTACCTCTCTCTCTCTCTGCCTCTCCTTCTCTCTTTGTGTTACTCTGACTTTCAAGTAAATAAATAAATCTTTAAGAGAGAGAGAGAGAAAGAGATAGAGTAAGACTATGGAATAAAGAGAAGCAGGATGAGAACTGATGATTGACTAAGACAAGGAGGAAGTTGGAGGCAAGTGTGCTCTCATGGAGGAGATTAAGGCTGGGGATAAGGATAAGGGAGTCCTCACCATTCATAGAATATTTAGAATAATGAGATACCAAAACCATGTAGAAAGCATTTAAAGGAAGAATAACAGCAGATCAGGCTGTATTCCTGAAGACAACAGATTTAAGGAGGAGACTAAGGGATGTCAATGAAAGACCACTGGAGAGACGCAAGCCAAACTGAAAAGGTGAGGTCCTCAGATACCAAGAGAGTAGGGAGGCCATAATCACAAATTCCAATGTTGAAGAGATGTCCGATGACAGGGCTCAACATTCATTCATTGAGTGTCAGAAAAGGCCTGGCCACATCGTGACCTTGGCTGAGGCAATCTACTCGGACCAGTGATGGAGACCAGCCTGAAATGGGTTGGGGAGAAGTAGCTAGGAGGAAAGGGACCTAGGCATGCTTATTGACAAAGGACAAAGAGCCAGGAGAGAAAGAGAGGTTGAAGACCATGGCAAAGAAGGACAGTTGCTGAAGTCCTAGGGAAGCAGAGGGGAGAACATGAAGAATGACAAGGATTGGGTCACTGTGGGCTCCTTGTTCTCGGACCCCAAAAGTTAGGAGCTGATTGTGGAAAACAGCTGATAATCTTGAAGGAAGATGATGGTTGAGGACACAAGGAGTTGAAGTCCTTTGTTCTTAATAGCCTTTCTTCCTTCCTTCCTTCCTTTCTTCCTTCCTTCCTTCCTTCCTTCCTTCCTTCCTTCCTTCCTTCCTTCCTTCCTTCCTTTCTTTCTAAAGATTTATTTGAAAGACAGAGTTACAGTGAGAGGTAGAGACAGAGAAATCTTTCATCCAGAGAAGTCTTCACTCCCCAATTGGCCACAACGGCCGGAGCTGCGCTGATCTGAAGCCAGGAGCCAGGAGCTTCTTCCAGGTCTCCCACGCGGGTGCAGGGGCCCAAGGACTTGGGCTGTCTTCCACTGTTTTCCCAGGCCACAGCAGAGAGCTGGATCAGAAGTGGAGCAGCCAGGACCAGAACAGGTACCCATATGGGATGCCAGTGCTTCAGGCCAGAGCTTTAACCCACTGCGCCACAGTGCCGGCCCCACTAGTCTGATTTCTTTTTTTTTTTTTTTTTTTTTAATTTTTTCTTTGACAGGCAGAGTGGACAGTGGGAGAGAGACAGAGAGAAAGGTCTTCCTTTTCCGTTGGTTCACCCCACAATGACCACTGCAGCCGGCATGCTGCAGCTGGCACACCACACTGATCTGAAGCCAGGAGCCAGGTGCTTCTGGTCTCCCATGCGGGTGCAGGGCCCAAGCACTTGGGTCATCCTCCACTGCAACCGGGACAGAATCCGGCGCCCTGACTGGGACTAGAACCCAGTGTGCTGGCGCCGCAGGTGGAGGATTAGCCTATTGAGCCATGGTGCCGGCCCTAGTAGTCTGATTTCTTAAGAAAGCAGATCAAGTCTGTGGTGCTACAAGTGTGGGATGGGCCCAGTGATGGACTTGAGTGGAGAAGTCCCTTGGATAAAAGGATCATCAAGAAACACAGAGTCCAGCTGAGGCTAGTGCTAGCTGAGACTTAACCCCAGGTCTCCAGATCCTCAGAGGAATATAGCTCTGTTAGGTAAAATTTTCATTGGGGGGCCGGCGCTGTGGCTCAACCGGCTATCCTCTGCCTTGCGGCACCGGCACACCAGATTCTAGTCCCGGTTGGGGCGCCAGATTCTGTCCTGGTTGCTCCTCTTCCAGGCCAGCTCTCTGCTGTGGCCCTGGAGTGCAGTGGAGGATGGCCCAAGTGCTTGGGCCCTGCACCCCATGGGAGACCAGGAAAAAGCACCTAGCACCTGGCTCCTGCCATCGGATGAGCGTGGTGCGCCGGCCACAGTGCGCCGGCCACAGCGGCCATTGGAGGGTGAACCAATGGCAAAGGAAGACCTTTCTCTCTGTCTCTCTCTCTCACTGTCCACTCTGCCTGTCAAAAAAAATTTTTTTTATTGGGTCCTATTTTCTTAACTTCTTATCAGATTCCAAAACAAGTAATCCTGAATTAGCACAGATTAAGGGAAATTTCCAGATTGTTGCTACTTGTGTCTTTGAGCTTTGGTCTATGACAAGCAAGTATATTTTCAACCCAGGTTACAGTATAGACATTCAGTCTGGGAGATAGGAGCTCTCCATTGCTTCTGTGTTTCAAGACTGTAGAAGCAGCCATGCATTGTATCTGCTGCTGTCAAACCTATAACAAGCTCAACCATCTTCACCCTTGTCTTGCCTCTCGTGCTATTGAATGGACATATTACCATAATAATCAGGGCCTGATTTATTTCTCGGGGATCTGAAGAACTGTGTACCTCAGTGACCAATGCCCTACAGGTGATTTTTTTTAAGAATCTATCACAGAGGGTAAGGGTAACTCAAACTTCACCTAGAAATAGGGAGCCACATTGATCACCGTTCTGAAACCAAAGAAAGAGCTGTGGTCTTCTTTCTTCCTTGAATGCTGAAATCCTGGAGATTCTGATACTCTTCATGGCATACTTCGAGCAGTAACAGACAGGGCACAGATGACAGGTGAAATTAGAGAGTATTTCCTGGGGAGGAGGTAGATGGTGGCAGACAATAAGGATGAATCTCCCCAGAAGCACTGTGATTTGACTCGTTCTTGATGGAGAGTAGACTCGGGTTCTAAACCTGGGAGATGCTTCTTGGTTAACTCTCTTACCTATCTGAGTCTACCAATAGCTGTAGGTCTTTGTTTTCTGTGTGCCCGGCTTTCTTTATGGTATCAGAGAAATCATGGGTGTCATTTGGTGTCACTAAGCAATAAAATAGGTTGGTCCTTGCTTTGAAGTGTCAAATTAAAGTGTTTTTAAAAACATTCTGAGAGAAATGGGGAAGATAAAGACTTAGGAAAAGGCATAGTGTGAGGATGGGTGTGTTTCAGTGGTTTTTTTCTTGTTTGTTTTTTGTTTTGCCTTATTTTATTTTTAATGTTACCATCTGTCTCAAAACACAGTGGTTTAAAGCAACAGTTATTTAATTCATTCATGATATGGTGGATCTGCCATTGGGTTGAAGCTCAGCCCAGTAGATATAACCAGGATTAGAGATCCAACAGGACCTTAACCACATACTTGTACTGGCACTTGATGCTGGCAGCCTACAGGAATACCTCAGTGCTCTTTTACTTCATTTCTTTTTCCAGTGAATTAAGCTAGGCTTGTCTCACATGGCAGTGCAGGACACCAAAAGCATACAAAGTTAGACTGATACATGCCCTAGGTCTAGGAGTCACACATGTAACTTGCACCATATTTACTCGTCAAAGCAACATCAAGGGCAGCCTAGATTGAGGGAAAGGAGCAATAGACGTGACCTGCTGATGGGAGTCCTGTGCATACTTACGGGTTTTCAAATAGAGTATCTTGTGTTTTCTTTCAGGTCCAAATGTGGATGAGACTTCTGTAGTTCATAATTTTGAACTAACTTTTAAATAAATTATCTGCCTACCAAACACACATATCTGAGGATAGGATAGGCACACACTTTTCAAAAGGTGGGAAGTAGGGAAGCCCAAAGCAATCGCTGATCCAAGACAACACTGACACCAACACATATGTCATCAGTCCCCTTGACTCCTGGGGTAGGGAACATTCCTTGATTGGAGTCTATTTCTGCTTCCTGGAAATGGTTCCTCAATCTATTGTGGTTTTTTTTAATGATTTATTTTATTTATTTGAAAGAAAGAGTTACAGAGAGGTAGAGACGAGAGAGAGGTCTTCCACCTACTGGTTCACTTCCCAGATGGCTGCAACGACCAGAGCTGGGCCAATCCAAAGCCAGGAGCCAGGAGCTTCTTCCAGATCTCCCATGCGGATGCAAGGGCCAAGGACTTGGGCCGTCTTCTACTGTTATCCCAAGCCATAGCAGAGAGCTGGATCAGATGAGGAGCAGCCAGGACTCGAACCAGTGCCCACCTTGGATGCTGATGCTTCAAGCCATGGCTTTAACCCATTGTGCCATAGCACTGGCTCCTCCTCAATCTATTGTTTTTCCTCAGTTCTTCACTTTGCTTTCTGGGCTTTGGTTTTTGAACCATCTTTCACATTCTATAAGAAATGAATTGTGTTTTCAACAGATCAACTTTCTTTTTGATCTTTGTTTTTTTAATTTACTCTTTTTTATACATTTTTATTTATACAAAGGGAACACATTTCATGTATTTCATATATATGTTTTTTCTTTATTTTATTTCCCAAAGAATTTTTTTTTATTTAATGAATACAAATTTCATAAGTTTAACTTTAGGAATATATTGATTCTTCCCACCATACCCGCCCTCCCACCCACATTCCCATCCCCCCCATTCCCATTCTCCATTAAGATTCATTTTCAATTAACTTTATACACAGAAGGCCAACTCTATACTAAGTAAAGAGTTCAACAATTTGCACACACACACTCAAACTGTTTGAGAGAACAAGTTTTACAGTTAACTCTCATGATACAACTCATTGAGGACAGAGGTCCTACATGGGGAGTTAGTGCACAGTGACTCCTGTTGTTAATTTAACAGTTAACACTCTTACGTATGGTATCAGTGACCACTGGAGGCCCTTGACAAGAGCTGCCTAGGCTGTGGAAGCTTTTGAATCCACAAAGAGCATAATGATCAACATTCTCTGCCTGTTCCTGCCAACGGAAGTTAGGAATGCGGAGGCCTCTTTGTTTTTGATGGTTCCTATCCTAAAATGCAAGCTGGCGACACTGCCTTCAATACACTTCTCCTACAAGCTTTACAGGTTTTCCATGAGTCTTGTTAGAGTTTATTCTGTGTCACTATGGTGCATTGTTTCTGATATCAATAACAATCCCTCTGACACCACACTTGATTTTAAAATGTGACTTTGGCACTCTTTCCATCAAGGTTGGGGTGTATTTCATGTTTGCTGAATCTAAGGCAGGATTGTGATTTGTTTTGTCCAAAACCATAAAATAGAAGCGACACTGCATCACTCCCAGGCCAAGACCTTAGAGACATGACAGCTTCCATTTCTACTTAGGGCCTGCTCCAGACCATTCTGCTGGAGAAAGAGACTAACTGGGGAGCAATGAGACACCTCCCTTAAGCTTCCTGACAGCAACATGGTCACAAGCCATGAATACAACACCTGAGTGATCCTAGTGACAACACACGTTCCCATTGATCCTTGCCAGAACTTATTTTTTTAAGAATTTTTCATTTGAAAGACAGAGAGAAGTAGAGCCAGAGAGAGAGAGGTCTTCTACCCGCTGGCTCACTCCCTAGATGGCCACAATGGCCAGAGCTGAGCTGATATGAACCCAGGAGCCAGGAGCTTCCTCTGGGTCTCCCATGTGGGTGCAGGGGCCCAAGGACTTGGGCCATCTTCCACTGTTTTCCCAGGGCACAGCAGAGAGCTGGATCAGAAGTGGAGCAGCTGGGACTAGAACCCAGAACCCGTACGGGATGCCAGTACAGCAGGCTAGAACTTTAACCCACTGTGCCACAGCACTGGCCCAGTCAGAACTTATTATCTAGAGAATTGTGAGCCATGAAATACTTTCTCACTTAAAGTGCTAAGTGTTGGAGAGGAATAGCAAAATATAACCAGAAAAAAAGAGGATGGAATGACTTCAAAGAGGATTCACAGAATGGTTTAAGAATGGTAAATTTTGTAGGTCAAAAATTAGTCTCCTTGAGATCTTAGCATAGATTGAACTAGGTGATAATGAGTGGCAGCCAGGCTCCATGGTGAGAAAGGTCATCAGGAGATGACTGAGTGTGGCTGAGAAGTAGTGCTATGAAAATGCTCAGGGAAGGCGCACTGGTCTCTGGGTTAGACAAGAACCCCGAGCCCCGTCTTCTTCCTCCCCTTGTATATAGCAAGCCCCTCACATGGCCATCCAACAGACCCTCCCTGCTGACACTACGCTCACTTTCCAAAGCAGGACGCACAGCGCTCCTTGACAACTGTCCCATGGCTTCCCCTCTCATCTCTTTCCAAGTAACGAGCAGGCAGTCCTGTCAGTTCCCGTTCCTCTGTGCTACTGAAGAGCAGGACTGGTACAAATCACTCCAAAGAGTTAACAAGCCAGAAATTACTTCTGTTCAGCTTAGGAATGCATCTGATGGAGGGTGAAAGGGCTGTTTTGAGCCAGATGACTTAAGGCTCAGTCATGGTTAGTCACTGCGTGAGTATATAACCACTGGAAAATCATTTAAACTTTTCTGGACTTAGTTTCTTCTATGAAATGAGAATAATAATGTTTTATGTCTGGGTTTTTCATGGTTCAAATGAGATAATACATGAAAGTTCTTTATAAACTATAAAACACTATTGAAATATTTGGGGCTATTTTAGTCTTGTTAAGATCATACTGGAGCACTGGACCATCTGGCATGGGGCAGAATTTGCTTTGAGTTTTTGCACTGGGAACACTTGTCCCAAGGAGCTCTGGAAAGTCACTGACTTCTTTAACCATACTCCACTGATGTGTTTTGGGACCAATCCCATTGGAAGCACAGAGACTTCCCACCTAGTTACCGCATCTTAGAGGAGCCTCTCTAGTCAAGTCTTCTGCTGGAAACAAGGGGGCTGAAGTCTTCCCTTGCCGCTGTCTCAGGGGGACAAGCTACAGCTTGGATAAAGAGTAAAAAAGTAAACCACCACCCCTCCCCAAACTCATCCTGGGAAGTAAGATTTCCTGGAGATAAAAGGTAATGTGAGTAATCAAAGACCCACTGTTTTCTCCTTTGGAACTGAGAGATCACTTTGTTTTGTGTTCAAAGTTGACAGAGACCCAATCATAGCCCTCTGGAGTCCCACAGTGCTAAAGTGTATATATATATATATATATACACACACTTTATATGCCAGATGATGGCAACAGCTGGAGCTGCACAGAAGCGAAGCCAGGAACCAGGTGCTTCTTTCCAGTCTCCCACGTGGGTGCAGGGGCCCAAGCACCCACTGCTTTCCCAGGCCATAGCAGAGAGCTGAATTGGAAGAGGGGCAGCTCGGACTAGAACCAGCACCCATATGGGATGCTGGCACCGCAGGAAGAGGATTAACCTACTGCACCATGGTGCCGGCCCCTAAAGTATGATTTTTTAGATCAAAGTTTCCAATATGATATTACATGTCTTAACAGCCCATCCAAATTAGAGTTTGGGTGCTTATGATTCACAGTCAACTGGTGGTTCTAGGAAACCACCTATGCACCATGAAACCTCCAGTAGAGGGTAGCAGGCCTTCCCATACACCCCTCCCCTTAGACAGTTTCACAACACAATGCCCTTGGAAGCCACACCTATGGACTGGAGATGACAAGGAGAAGTGCTTTGTCACCTCCAGCCATATGTGGATCTATTACTGCAGTTTCTCCTGAATCTAACACAGAATCAATTGCACATCGCACTGAGTTCTTACCTACAGTCGGCTTGAGATCTGAAATGTGGTTGGTAAAGGATTCCTAAGCTTAGCACATGAGGTAAAGGCAGAATAAGAACTGAACAAGGTCAGAAATCAGAAGTTACTTCAGGACTCATCAAGTCTGAGATGCAAGGCAAAAGGCTGACCTGTGGACAGATCTGTCATGAAAGGGAACCAGTGAGAGAGAAAGGGAGCCATCACAATGAGGTTCAGCTCTGTTTGCATGGGTTCCCTGAACACTATTGCAGGTGCTGGTCAAGGCCTGGCCCCCCAAAATGCAGAACTGAGAGGTGGGTACTCTGAGCAGAACGGGGCAGGGGTCTCTCTCACTTCTCCTCCATGGCTGGATATGGTGTTTGTGTTCAGTGATAATTGAATGAAGACCAAAATCAGGACACTTGGACTCCTTGGTTCTCTTTTTTCCTCAAAAATGGGTTTTCCCTGCTATTTCTTCCCAACTCTTAACACGGTGGTGAACTCAGAAACAGCATTCAAAAAACATCACCTCAACGGAGGCCATGCGATGCCAGTATTGGAGAAAAATTCCTTCAGGGAAGAATTATGTTCTCCCTCCTGCTTTCCCATAGTAGCTGTATTGTGTAGCTGTATTCCAGTAAGACGTTGATGACACTAAGTTGCACTTTGTTAAAAGTGTCTTTGCTATCCTCGTCACATATGGACTATGTAAAGGTGTAAGCCAGGCCTTACGCATCTTGGTGTTCCAGATGGTTAATGAGGAGTAAAGGTACAATGAGGTTGTGATCCAGGTAACAATCACAGGAAACTCAGCTGTGTTACCTGCACAGAGACAGGTCTGTTGTCTCTGGAGCATCCCGAACTCAAAACTGCTCTCCCTCCCCAACACCCATGCTAATGGAGCCACGCAGATAATCTCATTCCCACCCATAGGATAGTCAACAAGATGAACACAATTTGGACCTGTCCTCTGTTCTTTCAGTAAGCAAGACTGTACTTCTAGAAAAACGGAGTAGTTCAATCATTCCTTAATCAAACCACAATCACAAACTATAGCTCTCAGAACTGGAAAGTTCCTCCAACCAAACGATTATCAAGTCCAGAGCCCTGCCTTTGGGGAGATGATCAGCTCCCTTGGTCATTGCCATGTCATGAAATCCACAAATGTATATTGTCTTCCAGAAGCACCATATGCATACTCATGCATCATGAATGAACACATGTGTGTGTGCACGCACAAAGGCACATAAGCAAATGTGTGTTGCAGCTTTCCCAACAGATATAAACAGCGTCCACATTTGGAGGTAATCTAATCAGAGAACTGAACCAAAATATTACAATGACCCTGGCAAGGCTTTCAGAATGAAATAAGCGCAAACATGAGCCGATGAACCCCTCATTCCATGCTAGAAAGAAGCCAACCAAAGACATGGATTTGCTAATGACAGTGCACTGAATGTTTCTCCAATCTCTGCTCCTCCTTTGAGAAGGGAGAGTGCAGAGAATAGGCAGGAATGAATTCCAGGGAGATACACTCGATCGCCAGCTTAGCTTCTTCAAGTTATTTCCAATCCCTGGGCTTCAGTAAAACAAAGACATAGAAATGCATGAAAGCAAATTCTTCCTCTCCTCTTGCTTTCTATCATCCTCTCTGTGGGTCTCCTTCACTGCCCTGCAGAACCCAGAACTTCCTGGTGAGCTCTCCCAGATAGAATGGGCAGTTTGCCATAGCTCCTCCTTCAAGTGGTCAGTTCATGGATTTTCTAACTCCCTCAGCTTTCCCACTCTGTCGTTATGAAGTCAAATTCTTCTTGGTTCTTGTTTCTTCAGGGAAGGTGGTGATGATCCATGAAGTGTGGAGGTGAACAAGGCCATTGGGAATTTTCCTGTGGCCAGGGAAGAATCTACATTCAGGTTGCTCCTCTTCTAAAAGGAAATGTTTAAAGTGTTTTGATCTGGGACATCCAGGAATATCGATCGATTTTTATTAACTTTTAATGTTTCAAATTTTATCTTAGTTATTTGAAAGGCAGAAGGACAGAGAAAGAGAGAGACAGACAGACAAGTGGAGGTCTTCCATCTGCTGGCTCACTCATTCTCCACAGCTTGGGCTGGACCAAAGCCATGAGCCTGGAATTCCACCTTCCTCTCCCATGTGTATGGCAAGAACCCAAGTACTTGAGCCATGACCTGCTCTGTCCCTGGTGTGTACCAGTGGGAAGCTGGAATTGGGGGCTTAGCCAAACTTGAACCCAGGCACTCTGATAGAGGACGCAGGCATCCCAAGTGACATTTGAACCACTTTACTAAATTTCCATCCCTATTATGTTAATGAAAAACTAATTCATCTGATTCCTTTCAGTAAATTAACTAAACATCATGTGTTTTCCAATCCAACACAGAAATATACAGTTCAATAGTGGGATATTTCAGCTGGCAGGGACCCTAGAGGTTTCTTAACACAACCACTTGCTTTACAGAGGAGAAAACTTCAGCTCAAATAAAGAGGAGTGAGTTGCCCCAGGCTTCATGAATAAGGGGCATGGACCGAATGAGGACACACTGTCCAGTGCCACATCTGATAAATCACAGTAGGAACCTTTACGTGTGACCAAGAAGGTGAATGGCGGGTAAGTGTTTTCTCTCCTTTCTCAGTGTCCCTGGTGGCCCATGTCACACAAACTGCCGCAGAGCCAAGGAGGGAGGCTGTTAAAAGGACCAAATCCTAGCTTGGGCCTCTTGGCGCTCATCAATCTTGTTTATGCTCTAGATAACAGAAAGCTATTGACTCTTCTGTCACAGGCCAGAGCCTCAGTGCACAAAGAAAGGGTCTATCCAAGGTCAGGGCAGCAACACCTTTCTGTGATTTTTATCTGACTAGTTACAAAACTCATGGGGGCTGGCATTGCCACACAGCAGGTAAAGTAGCTGCCTGTGGTGCCAGCATCCCATATGGGTGCCAGTTCAAGTCCACTTCCAATCCAGCTCCTTGCTGACGGCCTGGGATAAAGCAGCAGAAGATGGCCCATGTGTTTGGGTCCCTGCCACTCACATGGGAGACCCAGTTAGAAGCTTCTGCTCCTAGCTTCAGCCTGGCCTGGGCCTGAATGTTGTGAATCAGTAGATGGAAGGTCTCTCTGTCTGTCTGTCTTCCCCCCCTCCCCCCTCTCTCTCTCTTTTTTTTACTTGAAAGTCAGAGTTACACAGAGAGAGGGGAGGCAGAGAGAGAGAGAGAGGTCTTCCATCCGATGCTTCACTCCCCAATTGGCCACAATGGCCAGAACTGCACCAATCTGAAGCCAGGATCCAGGAGTTTCCTCTGGGTCTCCCACGTGGGTGCAGGGGCTCAAGTCCTCCACTGCTTTCCCAGGCCATAGCAGAGAGCTGGATGGGAAGTGGAGCAGCCGGGTCTCGAACCAGTGCCCATATGGGATGCCGGCACTTCAGGCCAGGCTGTTAACCCACTATGCTACAGCACCGGCCCCTCCCTCTCTTTCTGTAACTTTAACTTTCAAATAAATAAATAAATCTGAGAGAGAGCGGGAGCGTGGGAGAGAGAACGCGAGTGAGCGCGAGAGAGAACCCTCATGCGGGGAAAATGAAGTCCAGGGGGTTTAGGCAACGGGGATAATCGGTTCCATCTCTTACAGCTTAGAGCAGAAATGGAAGAGCAGCCCTGGTCTAAATGAATGAAAAGGAACATATCGCAGGGACACACACATTTAAAGTGAGCTCACAAATAGTCAACACAGGACCTGGTATAAACTCAGAGCTCAGTGGCTGAGGGACAAATTGGCTCTGCAGAGGCAGCTGTGTTCAGTGGCCTCCGCTGTGGGGCATGATGCGCACATCTGGCTGGAGCAGGTCTGAATCCAGCCTTTGGACAGAGGTCTGGCCACCAGTGGGAACTGTTTCTCGATGCACATCGACAGCTGTTGCTTTTTTTTTTTTTTTTTTTGACAGGCAGAGTGGACAGTGAGAGAGAGAGACAGAGAGAAAGGTCTTCCTTTGCCGTTGGTTCACCCTCCAATGGCCGCCACGGCCGGCGCGCTGCGGCCGGCGCACCGCGCTCATCTGAAGGCAGGAGCCAGGTGCTAGGTGCTTCTCCTGGTCTCCCATGGGGTGCAGGGCCCAAGCACCTGGGCCATCCTCCACTGCACTCCCAGGCCACAGCAGAGAGCTGGCCTGGAAGAGGGGCAACCGGGACAGAATCCGGCGCCCCAACCGGGACTAGAACCCGGTGTGCTGGCGCCGCAAGGCGGAGGATTAGCCTGTTGAGCCACGGCGCCGGCGACAGCTGTTGCTTTAAGGCGTTCTTGCTACTGTGTACGTCCATCTTTCAGGTATTTCTTT
This sequence comes from Sylvilagus floridanus, assembly GCA_949820135.1. Taxonomy (NCBI): domain Eukaryota; kingdom Metazoa; phylum Chordata; class Mammalia; order Lagomorpha; family Leporidae; genus Sylvilagus; species Sylvilagus floridanus. The sequence continues at coordinate 31,302,703 of OX463230.1, forward strand.
TTGTCTTTTTAAAAATCCACTTTGACACATGTCTGCTTGTTTTCTTTCCTTTTTTTAAATAAGATTTGTTATATTTACTTGAATGGCAGAGGTACAGAAAGAGGGAGAGACAGAGAGAGAAAGATCTTCCCTCCACTGGTTTAATCCCCAAATGGTGACAACAATGGCAGGGCCTGGGCCAGGCTGAAGCCAGGAGCCTGGAACTCCATCTGGTTCTCCCATGTGTGTGGCAGGGTCCAAGCACTTAGGCCATGATCCTCTGCCTTCCCAGGAGCGTTATCAGGGAGCTGCATTAGAAGCAAAGCAGCCAGGACTTGAACTGGCTGGCCATTGTGGGATGCTGGTGTTGCAAGCAGCGTCTTAGCCTGCAGCACCATGACACTGGCCCCAGTGCACACAGTTTGCTGTGCTTAATCTGAACAAATGCCGTTGGTAAGCTGTCCACTTGCACAGATTCCCGACTTGCTGGGAGATGCAGTTTCTGACTCCATAGCAAGCACAGACAGTGGTGATGGGCAGGGGTCGGGGGCTCAGCATAAAGAAAGCATCAATAACGCAATGTGCAAAAAGCATAATTGGAGGTGGTTTTTCACTCTGTTGAAGAATTAACGGCAAATTTTTCCTGAGATCAATGTATGTCAAGCAGGTTTCCATACAGTGCTTAATGTTTGGGGGGAGGGTGTCATAGATGTTCCTGTACTCTAGCAAAGAAAACACTAGAGAAGCGTGGGAATCGGGAGAGAGGCTTGGGTGCTTCATTGACTCCCAGAAAACATGGGCCCATGTGGTGGTGCAAAGGTGCTTGGGATACTCACATCTATATCAAAGTGCCTGGAATTGAGTCTCCACTTCCCATTCAAGTTCTCTGCTAATGTGCACCCCAGGAAGCAGCAGAAGGTAGCCCAAGTATGTGGGTCCCTGCCACCCATGTGGGAGACCAGGTTGGAGTTTCTGGCTCCTGGTTTTGACTTGACTCAGCCCCAACTGTTGTGGCCATTGGGAGAGTGAACCAATGAATGGAAGATCTCTCTCTCTCTCTCTCTCTCTCTCTCTCTCTCTCTCTCTCTCTCTCTCTCCTTTCAAATAAATTAAAATAAATAGCTTTAAAATATTCCAGGGAAACAGTAAAATTGTATCCTATATTTAAAATGCTTTGACATTTAGAAGCACTTTCCTGTATGCCTTATGCAAATAGAAGAGCTAACATGTTTGCGAGCCAACCAGGTGTCATTCTGTTTTAAACGCTTTTATTCCCTTTACTTGACTTTGACAACCACCCTGTGCAGCATACGTTATTATAATCTCCATGGTGAAATGTGAAAACTGAGGCAAAGCAGTTTTAAGTTGCCCGTTCAAGATCACACAGCAAAGGAAAGCGGCAAGTCAGAACTCAAAACCCAGGGCTGGACCTAGGGCATTGCTCATATCTGGGGTGGTCCTGGAAAATGTGTTTTATGATTCTCAAGAAACACTGATAATTTTGCCATCTGGTGGCAGGACTAGAACCCGCGTCTTGCTCTACAAGGTCCCGAGGTGGATCTCGAAGGAGAGACCACGGGCGGTGGGGAGAAGGGCTCCCTCCCCACAGTGGGTCGGTTGAGGGGTAGCCTCCACTGGAATTGTCCTGGCTGTGCTGGGGAGCAGGCAGCAGGCCATGTGGTGGAGGCGGATGAGTAAGAAACAGAAAGCAACAATGGGGAAAAGCACATCGCCTTTTGTCTCCAGCAGGCAGCTGGCAGAGCGCTGACCTTTAGGAGTTCAAAGCAAGCATTTGCCCTTCACACATAGGCTCTGCCTTTAGAGACTGGAAAATGTTGGTGGCTGCTCTTCGGCTCGGCCCATCCTGCTCTGAATACTAGCCATAGCCACTGTTTAACGGAGTCCAGTCATGTGCCTGATGCTGAGCCATCTCCGGGTGAGTGAGCCCTCAGCATGCTGCTTTGAAGTCCTTAACGCTGCTACTCTCTCCTTGCAGTTGAAGGGAACAGTGACTCTGAAAGGCCAAGTGACTTGCCTGGGGTCATCCAGGCAGGAAGTGGCAGGGCGGCGGGAAGCATCCTGCCTGGTCACGTGGAATCCCAAGAGCTAAACCTAAATTGGAATTTCCCTTCTGCCTCCCCTAGCTCAGCTGCTCACTGGCTTCCCTGTCTTAGGAGTGCCAATTCCATCCTTCCTGGTACTCGGGGTAAAACCTTTGGGACCGAGCATTTAAAACACCTCGACGCCCCACCTAGGAGAACCTGGATTGGATAACCTGCTCCCGCTCCCGCTCCCACTCCAGCTTCCTGCCAATGCCAACTTTGGGAGGCAGCAGTGATGCCTTAAGTGGTTGGGTTCCTACCATCTAGGTGGGAGGCCTGGATTAAGTTTCCAGGATGGCTTTGGCCTGGCCCCAGACATTGCAGGAATTTATGGAGTGAATCAACAGATGGGACCTCTCTCTCTCTCTCTCTCTCTCTCTCTCTATATATATATATATATATATATATACACATATATATATTTCTCTCTCTCTCCCTCTCTCTCAAATAAATAAACAATTTTTCTTTTAAAACTTAGAATCATCATGACACCTCTCTTTCACCCCCATTCCATGTTCCATCTGGGGAGAAATTCCTTGATCCGGAGGTGCCTCCTCTCTCACGTTGCCATGTCCCCTATCAAAGTCCATACCCCATCTTACCCAGAGTTAAGAAGTTCATCTCCCTGCCTCTATCGTTGCTTCCCAACAGCATCTTTCCAACTCAACCTCCAAAATGATGCCTTTAAAACAGAAGTCAGGCCGGCGCCGCGGCTCAATAGGTAATCCTCTGCTGCGGAGCCGGCACACCAGGTTCTAGTCCTGGTTGGGGCACCGGATTCTGTCCCGGTCGCTCCTCTTCCTGTCCAGCTCTCTGCTGTGGCCCGGAGTGCAGTGGAGGATGGCCCAAGTGCTTGGGCCCTGCACCCCATGGGAGACCAGGAGAAGCACCTGGCTCCTGGCTTTGGAGCAGTGCAGTGTGCCAGCAGCAGCGGCCATTGGGGGGTGAACCATCGGAAAAGGAAGACCTTTCTCCCTGTCTCTCTCTCTCACTGTCCACTCTGTCAAAAAAAAAAAAAAAAACAAAAACAGAAGTCAGACCAGGAGCGCACCTGGAATGAATCCCCCACCTCCCTTTCCTGGAGGGAAAGCCAAAATGTTGACAGTGGTTCACCTGGCCCAGGGCAGTCTGCCTCCTCCAAGAGCTCTGACCTCTCCCCGCTCCCTTCCTCCCACCCTCCTTCTCTTCCTGTCCACTTTGCTCCGCCATACCCACCTCTGTGCTGTCACTCAAACCCACCAGGATGCACCCATCTCAAGCACTTGGCACCAACTGTCCTATTAGCCTTTATGTAATGCTCTTTACTGTTTTCAAAAGCCCCCGCCCCGTGTTTATTACTGAAACAATGCACTGGTCACAGCCCTAGTTAAACACTTCCAGCTCTCCAGAGGATGGAGACATCTTCGTTTGATGTGGTTAAGAAGATACTGACTTCGGCTGAGGCTCAATAGGCTAATCCTCTGCCTGCGGCACCAGCACCCCGGGGTTCTAGTCCCGGTCAGGGCGCTGGATTCTGTCCCCATTTCCCCTCTTCCAGGCCAGCTCTCTGGTATGGCCCGGGAGTGCAGTGGAGGATGGCCCAAGTGCTTGGGCCCTGCACCCGCATGGGAGACCAGGAGAAGCACCTGGCTCCTGGCTTTGGATCAGTGCGATGCACTGGCCGAAGCACTGGCCACAGTGGCCGTTGGAGGGTGAACCAACAGCAATGGAAGACCTTTCTCTCTGTCTCTCTCTCTCTCACTGTCCACTCTGCCTGTCAAAAAAAAAAAGATACTGACTTTGATACAATGTAAGTATATGTGCTATCCATATCAAGTGCAAATCCCAACAGACACATTGGTTTTTCTCCAAAGTCTCCGCTAGGACTTACACTTGCTTTTATTACCGATGTTCATCCAAACCCATTGGGGAATGGAGTGATTTTGTTTTTGTTTTTCAGCCAGGAATCTCTTGATTCTGAAGGTCTTGTAAGCAGACATGGTGAAGAAGTCAGGTGAACTCACCACAACAGCAGAGAAAAGGAAAAAGGGGCAATGCTCTTAAACCTGACATCTACAAAGTCCATCTGCTCATAAGAGTCCCTCCGACAATGGCAGAGGGACTTTTGTGTGTTAGCTTCATTGTCGCAGTCCCAACATCTACAGCAGTTTCTAGAACGTGACAGACCCTCAAAGCATGAGTAGAAGCAACGGGTGAGTGAATAAGGAAGGCCCCTTTTCTGTCTGAAGGAGAAGCAGTGCTCAGGTGCGGGAGACAGTCTTTTGCCCACACTGGGTTCCCAGGGCCTGCTCCGTCAATGTGCAGACACCCCTCTGCTTTCTCAACCAGCTTCCAGGTCTGAGAGACCTCAGACCCGAGACAGGGCCAGAGGTTAGGGTCGGGACAGCGATCCCAACGCATGAGAAGCCCACAGGCGCCAGTTGAGGCTGAGTCCTGCCCTGCTGTGGATCCCAAAGCCCTCCCATTGCCATATTCACAGGGACTAAAGAGCGTGCTAGCGTGGAATTCATTCTACAGGAAGAATCCTTTCCAGAGGACCAGGTCTTTCCTATGATTCTTACGTTGGAATCCCCCAGAGGGAAGGAGCCGTGAGCGTTAGGCACTGCCCAACTGCAAACCAGGCTCCCAAAAATAATGTTGAAGAGCATTTGAATACTGAGTTCACTGCTTTCATTAATGTATGCAAAACAGGTGTATTTATCTTCTACCAAAAGTTTGAAGGGGGTTCTGAGTTCAGTTTTATGACACAGTTTGATGTGAATCTGCTGCCACTGCTCCTTTCTAAGTGGCTCCAGATACGCAGCGTATGGCTTGGGTGGTAGCTTTGCTCTGCTCCAAGCTATGCAGACATGACTAAGACCCTTGGCAATTTTGCTGGAGTCTCTGGAATCCCTGCCAAGAACTCCTTTCCATAATCACTTCCACATAGTTTGTGAGTTGACGTTAAGACGCTTGTTTCTCCTGGGGACTATCCAGTTTCAGCCACTGCTCACCTGAGACGACAGGAGAGCATTATTACCAAACATCGGGCAGTAGTAAGAAAAGCATATCTTACTGATACGTTCTGAAACTCCTGCCAAGAGAGACAGCGGTGTAAGACTAGCAAAAACTCTGGCCCTGGAGCCAGGGTTCCTGTACCCGTGTCTGTGTCCAGCCTCTCGCTTGCTGTGTGGACTTGGGCAAGTCACCTCTCTTGTCTGAGTCCTGGACCTCTGTTTTACAAAGGAATGCTCAGTGCTTACACCAGCCTTGGCTGCTTCATAGATTGCTGATATATTCTCTGTAGACTGCAAGCTGCTGTTCAAACAGTAGGGGTTCTTAGGCTTCTGATAAAAAATAGGTCCTGCTTCACTATAGGTTGCTGGGAGAAAGCTAGGGGAGTTTCAGAGGGACGGGAAGAAGGGAGCAGCAGTCACCTGCCACTGGGAACCACTCAACAATAGTGGTGTCCAGGGCTCCTGGCATTGCTGAGGACAGTGGGGGTTGATCATTCTTGCCGTTTTCTTCTATCATAGTGGCCACAAAAAGGCTCAGCCCCCGGAACAATAGAGCTGCTCTTACCCAGTCATAGCCCTGAGCAGGGCTTGGCTTTGTTTAGATGGCGTCTCTCATTTATTTATCAATTTCCCTAGGGAAGGAGAGCTGATGTTGTTTGGCACCGACAAGGGGAACAATGCAGCAAATATTTATAGCTCTGCCCTTGCACCTGCAGGCACTGTTTGTTTGGACTATTGAGACTTAGCTTGGCACGGATCATGGGCAGAAACGAGAGCGTGGTGTTTTCCACCCTCTGCACACAGCAGCGGGAAGGTACATTCTCTTCAGCAAATGCAAAGGGTGTGTAGTACACTGTGGGCTGACCACAATACTGGGCCCTACAAAATAGCACCTGGATGAGAGGGAGGGAGCCTAGGTCTTTCCTAGAACAAAGTACAGATGAGCTCTGCTCATCTTGGTCCAAATGCTGGCTTTCTCGGTGAACTTCAGCCAGTCTCTGAAACTCATCTTCACATTGGAAAAACTGTAATGATGTTAGCAGAACATTCTACACAGGGCTTGTGTGGATCTCAAACATGATCACTATGTGAAAGCACCTGGCCCACAGTGAGCAGGTGCACAGTCTTTGTTTGTTGTCAAATCTCATTGCAGTGAAGAGACAGCCACACATGAAACAATTAAGGAACAATACAAAGCAGACAATGATAAGGCGCTGAATTAAATATCACCAGGTGCCAACCTGTGTGGCACTGACAGCTGCCCTCAGCCCCTGGCCAGGTGGGAGGGTGCTGACAATAGGATGTCTGTCTGACACTGGAGGAGGAGGGGGCCACCTCCCACTGCGGAGCCATTCTGTCTGTGTGATGGAAAACCCCAACTTTCTGAGGACCCACCCATGTCCACACTCATGTGGGTAGTTTAGGGGTTGGAGGAGTATTTGAAATTCAACTCGGCTGGCACCATTGCCCCTCTTCCAGGCCAGCCCTCTGCTGTGGCCCGGGAGTGCAGTGGAGGATGGCCCAAGTGCTTGGGCCCTGCACCCCATGGGAGACCAGGAAAAAGCACCTAGCACTTGGCTCCTGCCATCGGATCAGTGCGGTGCGCCAGCTGCAGCGCACCGTCCGCGGCAGCCATTGGAGGGTGAACCAACCGCAAAAAGGAAGACCTTTCTCTCTGTCTCTCTCTCTCACTGTCCACTCTGCCTGTCAAAAAAAAAAAAAGAAAGAAAGAAAGAAATTCAACTCAACTTTTTCTAAGTTCTTAGGACAGAGGCCTATAATGGGCTAATAAGGATACAAATAGATAAAGTAGGCTGTCCCTAAAGAGACCACATAACAATAAGAAGGCTGTGTGTGTGTGTGTGTGTGTGTGTGCACGCGTGCGCGCACACACGTGGGAGGGTACTTCAAGACGTTCATGGAAAAGTGGCACTAAAAGATGTTTATTTTGGTGCAAAGAATTTTTGAAATTTATTTTTTTGCATAGATTATACCCATTATCCAACCTTTTGACAAATCTTTGGAAAGATAGAGGAGATAGCTGGAGATGGAGACAGTGGCAGAGAGGGAAAGAGAATAAGGGAAATCCTGTTTTCTCATTATAAACAAGATGTCATTGTGTTTTAAAGTAATATGACAGTGGGAAATCAGGAGTTCTGAGTGGTGGAGAGGGCATTTACACATGACCTTGGTATATCTCTGGCATGCACCTAGGGTAAATATGAGTTTTTTCTCTGGCTAAAAGATGTGAGCCTCTTTTTTATAAGGCTTTTATTTAATGAATACAAATTTTATATGTACAGCTTTTAGGAACATAGCAGTTCTTCCCCCAATTCCCGCCCTCCCGTCCCCACTCCCATCCCATCTCCTACTCCCTCTCCCATCCCATTATTCATTAAGTTTTGTTTTTAATTGACTTTATATGCAGAAGACCAACTTTATACTAAGTAAAGATTTCAACAGTTTGCAGACACACAAAGTATAAAGTACTGTTTGAAGTCAAGTTTTACTGTTAATTCTCATAGTACAACACATTAAGGACAGAGGTCCTCCATGGGGAGCAAGTGCAGAGTGACTCCTGTTGTTGATTTAACAATTGACACTCTTATTTTTGATGTCAGTGACCAGGATGTGAGCCTGTTAACCTTCCCTATAGCATCCATGTACACACAAAAATGCCTTTTCAGAAGAAGTAAATGAGCATGTCTTATGAGGTGAACCAATTCTGGAAGATCAGTCTCCTGCACAAGAAGAGAAAAAATGGCACGGGAGGAAGATGGCTCTGCAGGATCCTTGGCTTTCAGTGGAGGCAAGGAGTGGAATGCAAGTAGGAAAGGCAGGGATGGGAAGTCAAGGGCCACATCCAGGCAGTGGTAGCAGTGGAATTGAAGTGTAGGACAGGGTCTGATGGGAGCTATGGAAAGAACCTGAAGAAAGGTTGAGGCTCATTCACGGAAAATCCTGTACAGTTGGGCAAGTCACTGGGGCTCCATTTTGACTTTAACCATGGGAGGGGAAGGAGCAGAAAAGTGCTATGAAAAAGACTTTTTCTCCCAGCACAGAGGAAACAATGGAATGAGGAGAAATAGAAGAGAAAAGCCTGTGGGTTGCTGTGCAACCCGGACAAAATGGGACAATGAGACAGAATTTGGAGCTAGACTCCACCTGCTTGGAAGTGGGTTGGATGCAGGGGGTGGGGGGAGACAACTCTCCTGGTAAGCACACAGCACAGCACAGCATAGCCCATTCCAGGCCACGAAGCTCTGCCTGCCCCCTCCCTCCTCACTTTGCCAAATTCCCTGGAGGGTGGGTAGCACCTGCCACCTCCACTTCCTCCCCGCCCACCTTCTCTTTCACATCCGGCAGCATCCCCAGCCCCTCCTCTGCTCAGAAATTGCTCTGTTGAAGGTCACCAAGGCCCTCCCATGGCCAAATCCAGTGGCCTCTTATTCAGTCATATTTTCTACACAGAATTTGATATTGTTGACCTTTCACTCTGTGGAATTCATCCCTCTTGGCTTCTATAGCAAGACACTGTCCTGGTGCACGCCTACTTTCTGGCCCTTTCTCCTCCTCATCTTTTGTGTCCTTGTTTTCTTTCTTTGGCTCGCCAAGCAGAGTAAGTTTCCAGGGAATCTGTTTTCTCCTGTCTCTGTACTCTGTCCTACAGTAATGTCTCCTGTCTCTTGCTTTGACTCCAACAACCACATCTCTCGAGCTTGCATTAAATCCATGGTCCTAGCTGCATCCTCATTTCTCAAAGTATATGGGAGTTTTCAAATGTGTGTCCAGAGGACTTCAAGCTCAGGGATTTTTTTTTTAGGCCACCCCTCCTTACCTTTCTATTTGCACTGATAGAACATCATGTTTGTAGGCTCCTACGCTCAAATTCCCGGGACTATTTTAAATGGTTCTCTTCTCTCACGGCTGCTATCCACACTCATCCTCAGTCATGCTTCCCTGGGCTCCCATGTGCATGGTTTCTGTCCTTACTCCAGTGCCAGCCTTGCCTAAATTATGACCTGGCCATAGTCATTGCCCCTGGGTACTCCCTGTCCAGCCTTTCATCATGAACCATCCTACACGTAACCACAAAATCAATCTTCCTAAATGTTGTTCACAGGATACCAACTCTTTCCAGCACATTAAGTCCCTGTCATGAAACTGACTTCCAGAAAAAGCAAAATAAAGGCATATGTGTAGTAGTTGGACAGACTTAACAACGAGTAACAGCCAAAAAGTAATGTACGGACATAACGTGTGACCATCCTTCTGTTAGAGCCTAAATGAAAGGTTTGCTGACTACCCAGGGAAAGTGGAGAGGGTGTCAGAGAGCTGACATATAAGTGGGTGCTTTAGGGATAAATAAGGGCTTAAAAGATGAAGAAACAGGAAGAAGACTGCATCGAACAGAAAAGGAAAAGCAACTCCAAAGACAAAGAGACACAGGAGCACGTGACTTACAAGAGGGAGAGTAGCTGACCGGGTGTTGGTGGGACTCCACTTGTGCCGAAGAGAGGCAAGTCTAGGGACTTGACGGTGACATTAAGGAGTGCAGATTGTCCCTTATAGTGTGGAGACAAGAGGGCTCTCAGCAATGGTAGTTTAGCTGTGGGTGAAAAGAGGGCTAGAAGTGAAATGTGGGTGGTGGGGTCTGAAATGAAACAGATGAGGGTGAACCCACAAGTCCTTCAACAGAGTTATGTGGCAAAAGGGTCAAAGTTGAACTGAAGAACAGGTCCCACTGCATGATGACAGGGACCTCTCAGCAGATTCCTGAGGTGGAGCCCAGGAGAAGGGATGAAATCAGAAGCCCCAAGCAGTCAGATTGACTAGGGAGATGAGGAGATGCTGATGCAACATCAGGGCTAGGGCCTAATTAAACTCCAACAAATGCCGTTTTGATGGCCTGGCTGCCTATAGTCTCCCCACATGATGTATAAGGGGTGCTTTACAGGGTGTGCCAGGATGCAGCTGATTGCTCTCAAGCCCATTTCCTGGTACTGGAGGGGAAGATGCTGGAGAAGGAAAGTCAAGAGGCTTGCCCAGTTGGGGACACGTGGGTAGAGATGACAGGACAGAGATGAACAGTTTTCACAAATCCACACACCTGGGTGATCTCCGGCATTTGGGGTCAAAGAGAGGAAGGATCCAAGTCAACCTTTATCATGTTGATTATGTCACTTATTTGCCCAAGACATTCTTAAAGGTAGATACCTGTGTTCTAGAAATTTTCCCCTGGCCGGCACCACGGCTCACTTGGCTAATCCTCTGCCTGCAGCGCCGGTGCCCCAGGTTCTAGTCCCAATTGGGGCGCCAGGTACTAGTTCAGGTTGCTCCTCTTCCAGTCCAGCTCTCTGCTGTGGCCCAAGTGCTTGGGTCCCTGCACCCACATGGAAGACCAGGAGGAAGCACCTGGCTCCTGGCTTCTGATTGGTGCAGTACCAGCCATGGCGGCCATTGGGGGAGTGAACCAACGGAAGGAAGACCTTTCTCTCTGTCTCTCTCTCACTATCTACAACTCTACCTGTCAAATAAAAAAAAAAATTCCTCAAATGGAGGGCACAGATTGCACATAGTATACAGATACAGCAGTAGATTAACATTAATTTTCACAAAGATGTGATTGATTCAATTCTCTTTTGATCCTTCTGAAAAGATCAAGGGGAAAAGACTGTTGGATTGTTGTATGTGTGCAGCACCGTGAACCCTCATCAACATCCTTGTCCAACAACAGAGAGCAGGTTCATAGCTTTCCACCAGCAAGTACATCTACCCATAATTTAAACTCATTGTTTCTAATGTAACCTTTCTTCTATCAAATTCCTGAAATTTTTTAGTGTTTTGGATGTGCTCTTTTTACTTGGGAAGTCTTCGATGCATTCCCTTCAAAGTCATGCAGGTGATAAAGCCAATTTCTCTACTGAAACTTGTCATTCAGCAGAGTACTAGCAGTCCTGATTAATAGAAAAGTAACAGGCAAAGGAAATAAAAAGCATAAAGATGAAAAAGATAGACATCATAATAGATAAAGTGATCATTTACCCAGCTCAAGAAAACCTACAAACAACAACAGTGAAATCAACCAGAAAATGTCTTTGAAAGTAAGTAGCATGTATGAGAAAATAAACTTGCAAATGTTCCAAAAATGGAGGTATCCTTCCAAATAGGAATTCAAAACTCTAAAGTAACTAGAAATTAACAAAAATACAGAAGACCTATACAGGGAAAGAAATAACGAATGTAACATTAAAAAAAAAAGGAGGAAAACTGGGGTGGGCGTTTGGTGCAGCAGTTGGGATGCCTCTTGGAATGCCCTATCCACTCTCTGATGGCCTACATTCACATTCTACTTCTGCTCCCAATTCTAGTTTCCTGTAGTGGGAACCCTTGGAGGCAGTAGGTAGTGGCCCAAGTTCTTGCTACCCATGTCGGAGATCTGTATTGAGTCCCCAGCTCCTGGCTTCAGCCTGGCCTAACTCTGGCTGCAAATGGGAGTTCTCTCTCTTTTTCCCTCTGTCCCAATCCCCTCCACATTTCAGGTAAATAAGTAGATAAAAGAAATCAAACTAGACAGCTATATCATGTTCATGAATGAGAAAACACATAATAATTCTAATTCTTCCCCCCAAATAATATATAGTGTTTAGATAATTTCAATGTAAATCCTACGTAGATTTGATAAAGTAACAGCAAATGATATGAAATAATAAAGATCTATTAAATTCTTGCAGTTTTTTGAAGGAGAAAAACAAAAGATGAGCCTCTTTTTAGCAACCAGATATTAAACATGTTACCAAACCCAGCAAGATGCTAATGCAAGAACAGAAAGATGCCCAAGTTAAACAGAATAAAGGATTCAAAAACAGAACCCATATGCACAGGAGAGCCTGATTTATCATTAGAGACAACTCACAGATCACTAGCAAAGGACTATTTTGTAGTTTGTGATAGAGAAATTGAAAAGCACAGAGAAAGCTAAAATTAGAACCCACATTTGCACTCCTTACAAAAATATATAACAAATTGATTAAAGGTCTAATAAGAGTGAAAGGCAAAGCTAAAAACTATTAGAAGAAAAATTGGAGACTATCTCTGTGTTCTATATTGAAGAAATCCTTGTTAAGGAAGATGCCGAAGTACATAAGGGAAAAATGGATAGGTCTGACAACACAAAAACAAAATACTGTGTTTTGAGGTGAACACTGTACACAAACTTGACAAATGCCAAACAGAGAAAATACATTGCAAAATGTGAGAGATTTATGCAACTCTGCAAGAAACAACCAGGAAACTCAAATGAAAGATGGGTCAAGGAAACATATGCACAATTTATGGAGAGATTAAAGCTGACAAAACAATACAAATATGAATGGGCACACAGCTTTATTACTAATCAGGAAAACGTGAAACCAAATAATAATTTAACTCACCACTTTACACCTACAGAAGTGTCAAAAATAGAACCAATCAAGTATTGTGATGAAATCAAGTACTGGGAAGATGGAAACTCTTTGCAAGAGGTGTAAGCCATTCAAGCTATTTTCATACAAAATGTGTGTGTATTCATTGCCCAGGGATAATTCCCAGAGAAACTTGCCAACAGACGTACAAAGATGAGTACACAAAATTTTAGTAAAAAATTACGAACAAATGTGTTCCTGAAAAAGGAAACATAAAGTCTTTACTGAAATACCTTTCTCAGTGATCCCTACCTGATTACCGTAATTACAGTTGCAGCTCTCCCCACACTCGTAATCTCCCATCCTTGCTGGTTTTCTCCACAGCACCTTTCATTGCCTGAATCAATATAGATGGTATTTTATTCATGCGTTTTGTCTATTATCTGTTTCTCTCCCATTAGATTCATATCCTCATGAAGGCAAGGCTTTTAAGTCTTCACACTGCATTCCTGGGGTTCACAGTAGGTGTCCAGCCTCCTCTCTGGAGGTTACCACACCTGGAGCCTCTCTCAGGAGCATCCTGCAGACACCCCTCTTCTGCCTGCAGAGAGCCCTTGGGGAAAGGCTGCGGGATCTTGCTAAGCTTCTGAGAAGTTATATTTGACCTCCATTTGAAGGCCAACCCTTCCAGATTGTCCTCCACGCCAAGGTAACATTTCTTGCAGTTGGATCAGCTGCAAATGCTGCCGGGAAAGCAATGAAATATCAAGTTACTGGGCTGTAAAATTCCCCTAGCCTGATGCCGATGTGGAGTTTTAAAGGCCCCTTTTTAGAGTTTCTCCAGAAAGAGTCCATTAAGCCAACTGGCCCAAACTATGGCTTCTTTGGGGAACATTCCACTGACAATATCTTTTAACCTCTTTCTGCGTGGCAAGAACTTGACCCAGCAACAGGACTGATACCCACCCTTTGCCAAGCAAGCACAAATCTCTCTGTAGTGGCCCCATTCGTGGATCCTCCCAGGCATCAAGCAGAGGAAATTCAGGCGCTGGTCCTCTTGACCCTGCCTTCCCACCCCCAATGTTGCTTGCTTTCCTATGTCTCAAGGGTTTCCTCCTCTCCACCTATTGAATTTCTATATAGTTTTCCAATCTCACCTTTTTTTTTCTTTTTGACAGGCAGAGTGGACAGTGAGAGAGAGAGACAGAGAGAAAGGTCTTCCTTTTGCCTTTGGTTCACCCTCCAATGGCTGCCGCGGCCGGCGCGCTGAGGCCGGCGCACCGCGCTCATCCGATGGCAGGAGCCAGGTGCTAGGTGCTTTTTCCTGGTCTCCCATGGGGTGCAGGGCCCAAGCACTTGGGCCATCCTCCATTGCACTCCCAGGCCACAGCAGAGAGCTGGCCTGGAAGAGGGGCAACCGGGACAGAATCCGGCGCCCCGACCGGGACTAGAACCCGGTGTGCCGGCGCTGCAAGGCAGAGGATTAGCCTGTTGAGCCACGGCGCCGGCCTCAATCTCACCTTTTCTGAACTTTTTTTTTCCTAATTGCATGTACAGTAAAATCAGCTAGGGACAGAGAGGCAAGGAAGACCAGACTGCTGCTGCGCTGTCAGAGAGACCCAGTTACAGGTACTCTTAACCATCATTGCGAGTGTTCGTCATGGAAAACAGGCATGCCAGCCGGGCCTCCTTCTGCTCCTGCAAATGCTTCCCTGTCCGCTGCCCTCCTTCATAAGGTTGTCTATGCCTTAGAAATGGAAACAGGGGCCGGCGCTGTGGCGTAGAGGGTAAAGCTGCTGCCTGCAGTGCCGGCTTCCCATATGGGTACTGGTTCGAGTCCCAGTTGCTTCACTTCTGATCCAGCTCTCTGGTATGGCCTGGGAAAGCAGTGGAAGATGGTGCAAGGCCTTAGGCCCCTGCACTCACATGGGAGACCTGGAAGAAGCTCTGGGCTTCGGATCAGCTGAGCTCCAGCCCTTGTAGCCATCTGGGAGGTAAACCAGTGGATGGAAGATGTCTCTCTTTCTGCCTCTGCCTCTCTGTGGCTCTGCCTTTCAAATAAATCTTTCTAAAAAAAGTTTGTTTTTTTTTTTAAATGAAACCACAGGGGCTTGGCAAGCTGCAATTAGTCAACAAGGTTTTATGAAATTACACACTAGGATCAGAACTGATCACAGAGACCATACCAAATGCTGAGTCTTGCTGTGGAGCATGGGTGATCTCTAACACAAAGCAGCAACAAACAATATGAGAGCAAGCAACTGAGCAATCACTTGATTGAAGAAGAGCACAGGGGAGTGGGCATTTGGCACCTTAAGACACTGACTGGGGGCAGGTGTCGTAGTGGAGCAGGTTAAGCTACCACTTTGTGGTGCTGGTTTCAGTCTGGGCTATTCTAATTCCTACTCAGCTTTCTGCTTATGCACCTGAGAAGGCAGCAGCTGATCCAAAATTCACTGGTCTTCTACCAACCATGGGGGAGACCAGGCTGGAGTTCCTGGATCCTGGTTTTTACTCGACTCAGCCCCAGCTGTTGTGGCCATTTGGGGAGTGAAACAATGGATAGAGGATCTCTCTCTCCTCTCGATCTCTCTCTCTCTCTCTCTGAAAATAAATAAATCTTTTTGTAAAATGCTCATTGTGACATTGACAGTTGTGAGTGCCAGCCCTGCTTCCAATCCAGCTTCCTACTGATGTGCACCCCAGGCTGCAGCAGGCAGTGGTTCAAGTAGCTTAGGCCCTGACATCCACCTGGAAGACCTGGACTGATTTACCAGCTCCTGGCTTGGGCCTGATCCAACTGCAAGCTGTTGGAAACATCTGGGGAGGGGATCAGCAGATGAGAGCTCCCACTCTCTTTCTCTGCCTGTCTCTCTACCTCTCAAATAAACAAACAATAAACAATTTTAATAAGAAGAGGACAGAGAAGGGTGCTTGAAACAGCCTAGAAATCTGCTTTAAGATTGGTGGTTGCATTAACTGGAAATGTGGCCAATGACCAGGGGAAAGGGGAGTCTGCGAAATGTACAAACACGTGATGCTCTCTCCCGATTACAGGCCTGTGCCTCCCCCTGTGCCTGTCCTTCCTCCCTTTTCTCCTCTAGGAAACATCCATCCTCTCTGAGTGCTGTTGGGGCTTATGTACACCCGGACTGGGAATTTGGAGGGAGTGATAATGTGGAAAGAGTGTAGAACATAGACAAGAACCTGCTTAAACCAGAGAAGAAAGAACGAGATGCTGAAGAAAGAGAAGAAGGGCAGGGATTGGCAAGACCTGAGATAGGTTGATTAGATGAGAGAGTTTTCAAGAAGTTGGAAAGAGACTCCCAAAGTCTTTCAGTGCAGCCATAAAGCATTATGAAAGAGTTGATGTGAAAAATGCTTTTTAAAATATTTGGTTTCTACAATGATAGGATTCTACTTTCAATATTTGAGGAAAATTTATTAAAGATGTAATATACCTTGCAATAAATGTTTTATTTGCTAAATAGTTTTTGTTCTACTTATTTATGAGAAAGTATGTGTGTGTGTATGTGAGAGAGAGAGAGAGAGAGAGAGAGCGAGAGAGAGAGAGAGAGAAAGAGAGAGAGAGAGAGAGCTTCCATTGGTTGTTTCACTCTCCAGGTGCCCATAACAGCAAGGCCCAGATCACAACGGAAGCCAGGAGCCTGGCATATGATCCAGGTCTCTCCCATGTGGGAAAAAGAAGCCCAATTCCTTGAGCTGACACTACTGCCTCCCAAGGTCTGAAATGTTAGGAAGCTGGGGTCAGGAGCTGGAGCTGGGAATCAAACCCAGGCACTCTGGTGTGGGACATGAGTGTCGTAACCACTCGTCTAAATGTCCACTCCAAAGGGTTCAATGCGTTTATTTGGAATGAGGAATGCTGCTTTGGTACGGACTCTCCTTCAGCCAAGATGAGAACAATGTGCTATGTTTTATGATCACACATGGTTTGGATAGGAGGTCAGAACGTCAATCAGCCAGGTTAAAACACAGCACACAGTTGGGATAGTGTGGAGGAAGACTGGGTAAGAAGGAAAACTGAAGTGGACTTGGCAATCAGAACAGAGAGTGAATCTGAAAATTCAAGGGATGTAAAATGCTCGAAATACAAAAATGCTTCCTAAGGCTGAAACAAGTGGCTTCCTGGAGAGCTAAGTTGAATCCTTTCAACTTTCTGCTTGTAGTCTGTGTCATGGTGAATTTACTCCAGGTGGTTTTAAGATTAGCCTTCTCATTTCCAGGTTTTTCACTCCAAAAGCAGGGTTTTAAGAGCATTATGTAGTATGTTGTGTCCTCCCAAGTTTGTAAGTTAAAGCCATACCCCACAATGTGAGTGAATTTGGAGATAGAGCCTTAAAGAAGTAACTAAGGTTAAATGAGGTCGGAAAGTAGGGGCCAAATGCAACAAGACTATGCCACTATAATAAGAAGAACAGAAAACAGGGCTGTGCACACACAGAGATTAAACACTGGGGTGTTCCTACATGGAAAAGAGGCTGTGAACACAGGGGCAAGGTGGGCTTCTGCAAGCCAAGGAAGCCTCCAAGAAACCAGAACTTAATCTTGGGCTCCAAACCTTCAGAATTGTAATTGCTGCTTATACCCCCTAATCTATGATATTTTGTTAAGGCCGCCTGAACATAGTAATACAAAGAATATCTGCAATTAATAGAAAACGACTGAGGAGGTTTCCAATTCTTTCATTTCTTTCCGTTTTTTAAAGATTGATTTGTCTATCTGAAAGGCAGAGTTACAGAGAGGCAGAGACAGAGATCTAGCCGCAGGCTCACTCCTCAAATGGCTGCAACAACCAGCGCTGGGCCGATCTGAAGTCAGGAGCCAGGAGCTTCTTCCAGGTCTCCCACATGGGGGCAGGGGCCCAAGCACTTGGGCCATCTTCCACTGCTTTCCCAGGCCATAGCAGAGAGCTGGATCAGAAGTGGAGTAGCTGAGACTAAACTAGCACTCATATATGGGATTCTGGCACTGCAAGTGACAGCTTTACCTGCTACACCACAGCACCAGACCCAGCCAATTCTTTCATTTTCAATTTATGTTATTAAATGCCACAGTATCTATCAAAAGTATGCAGGGCCAATACAAATAAGAATTGTTTTAAAAAAAAGGTTTATTTGGTTGCTTAAAAGAGTTACAGAAAGACAGAAGGAGGCCGGTGCCAGGCCTCAATAGGCTTAATCCTTCACCTGTGGTGCCAGCACCCCCGGGTTCTAGTCCCTGTCAGGGGCGCTGGATTCTGTCGGTTGCCCCTCTTCCAGGCCAGCTCTCTGCTGTGGCCAGGGAGTGCAGTGGAGGATGGCCCAGGTGCTTGGGCCCTGCACCCCATGGGAGACCAGGAGAAGCACCTGGCTCCTGCCATCGGATCAGCGTGGTGCACTGGCCACAGTGCGCTGGCTGCAGCAGCCATTGGAGGGTGAACCAACCGTAAAGGAAAACCTTTTTGTCTCTCTCTCTCTCACTTTCCACTCTGCCTGTCAAAAAAATAAAAATAAAAAAAGAAAGACAGAAGGAGAGACAGAGAAAGAGAGATCTTCCATCCTCTGTTTTACTTCCCAAGTGACCACAACATCCAGGGCTGGGCCAGGCCAAAGTCTGGAGCTGGAACCTTCACCTGCCTCTCCCACATGGGTGGAAGGGGCCCAAGCACTTGAGCCATCCTCTGTGGCTTTCCCCAGAGAGCTGGAGCAGAAGTAAATGCCAGAGTCACAGTGGCCACTTTACCAACTACACCACATTGGCCCGCGAATCAGAATTTTGATCTGTCAGACCTATGCCTTGCTGCACTCCCTCTATGTCCTATAAAAACCAGAATTGAATGAATCTCTGTTTTTCAGGTGCACCCCTGTTAATTTATAATTTTGCTCCTGTATTCTCTCTCTTCAGGTGGTCTCAGATAAGACACTTTGTATCTCCCAACTTAATGGGTTTTGCTAAAACAATAACCCTGATTTGGGGACAAGGCTCATGGTGGGAGTGCAAAGTAATAGACAATATCCAATTTGCATGAGAACCTCATAAATTAACCAGAATAGCAGAAAGTAGCACAGACACCTGTGCAAATAGAATCCTGACAAAGACATTTATGGATTTGTGCAGATTTACCCCCTCCTCACCTCCCTCTCACCTCTGAATAAAACCCAAGCAAGATGAAGGCTGGCTTGGATATGCTAATATCCACGCAGAGAGCTCAGGCAGAAGGCTCCCTTCAAAGCTCATCTACTAATATGAACAGCACATTTTTCTCCACCCTCTGAAAGGATTAGAATTCTGCACTAAGGCCAAGTTGCTCTTGCCTGAGAGATTACTGCACATCTGGTTTGACGCTCAGGCAAAAGACATAGGTGACCACTTTAATCTGGGCAGGGTGGGTGCCAGTGAGTTGAATGAATTCATCTGAGAAGGTAGAGGATCATCAGGTGTCAAAGGAAGAAATATGGGACCTGGTACATTGACAGGAGAATTTGAAACTCTAATTCTTGCTCCTTTATAGTTCACAACATTGTTTTACTTATCATGTGTTTAATGAGCACTGAATGTGTGCAAATTAGAAAGAGCAGGGTGGCAAGGAGTAGAGCTTGGACGTGAAGATGAATGACATGGTCCCGGTCCCCCAAGGGGCACCCAGACCCATTGGGAAAACCAACAGCATTACAGATGGCATAAGAGAGCAGATGGAAGGAGGAGCTGGGGTAAGTCCTGAGAAGGGCTTCAGGGTAAAAGTAGTAGCCAGAGTGAAAGCATTACGTTGACGTGAAGGTGATGGTGTGGATGAGTGGCTTTGTGATGTGTTTAATTTTTGTAGAGGCAGAGCAAGAGAAAAACAAAGAGGGAGGGAGGGAGGGAGGGAGGGAGGGAGGGAGGGAGAGAGGCTGAGCTCCTATCCACAGGTTCACTCCCCAAATGTTCACAATAGCCATAGGGCCAAAGTTGGGACCCAGGAGCTGAGAACTCAATCCAAGTCTCCCACCTAGGTGTCAGGAACCCAATCACTTGAGAAATCACTGCTGCCCAGGTCTGCGTTAACAGGAAGCTGGAGTTAGGAGCCAGAGCTGGGGACTGAAGCTAGGTACTCCAATGAGGGACACGGGTATTCTAACCAACGTCTTAAATGCTAGGCCACCCACCCTGGATGGTAAGCTTTTGAAAACCCAGGCCACCAGTTCAGAGTCCTCTAAGATCTCATCCAGGAAAGCTGTTAATGACTGATGGCCCACAACCAGTTGTTATACTGACTGCCCCAGTGGAGAGATGGGTTTATGGAGAGACGAGGACAGAGGACAGGAGAGGTACTGAGTCAGAAATCATGTCAGTGGTTTTCACAACGGGTAGAGTTCATGCAGGAAGGCTCCCTGGAGAAGGCTGGCCACTTTCCATAATCCCCAGAGGAGACATGAAGCCGTTCCGTTGGCATTTCCTGAAGAGTCCGCCTTTGATATTGTTGCTTCCAGGAATCCGGCCCAGCCATCAGATATGCTTCTGTATTTTCCCCTACCCTGGGGAGAGCTGTGCTCCAGGTGCCTGGAGAGCAGCCTGCCATGAAAGGTTTGGCAGCAGCAACCCATGTTAAGGGGAGAACAGTACACTCTTCCTCCCATCCTGCTTTCAAGCTCCCTGGGTTTAGCTATATTTATGAAGTGTGGAAAACAACTAGATGGAGACAGCCCAGCCAAGGAAAGCAGGTCAGCTTGTATGGCAGCATGCATTGCAATAAGCTGTGCTGTGTAAACTAGCTCTGACCCACCTCTGCCAAGAGGAATTTCAAATAATACAAATAGAAAACACTTTCTCAGGAAGGCACCAGTAGGAGATGGAGAAGTATGACTTGGTTGTCTGGGATCAGAAAGTCTCCAACAAAGGTCAGGATGTGTAGGTGACTCCTACAATGGACTGGGACAGCATTGGAGGAGAGGAAGAAGTCAATGGGAGAAGGGGTAGGATCTCTTTTATTTCTTAAATGAGAACAAAAGTACTCATGGATCAGAAACTCTATGTGTTTGTCAATCTCTTTTTCCAAAAGTGTATCTGCTTAGATTATCTCTGGCCAAGTTCTCCATAAAACAGGTTCTTGAGATCTTGTTTGCAGAGGGTTAAATGGGCCACATGGGCAGGTGGATTGGGCATAGACTGAAGTAATACCTATAAAGGCACCAGCCAACTTTGTTGGGTGCTCTACAGTTGCGATGAACCTCTGGAGAATGTACTGATGGAGACAATGGGCAGGGCTTTGTACCCTTATATCAAGCAATCATTGCATGTAGACTGCCCTTGGGGAACAGGTGTCAGGCAGTTCCAGAAGTTGAGAGCAATGCCCAGGGAAGTATTCAGCTGTGAACGACAGCAATCAACTCTCCAATGGAGGAATGATGAGTGTTCAGCCCTGAAGGGGACACCAGGGCTTCAGGAGATGAGAGTTGGAGTCCCAGAAAGGCCACTTAGTAGCAATGTCACCTTGTAGAAGTCATTTCCACTCCCTGGGATATCATGTTTTCATAATGTAATGGAAAAGCGGGACTAGATGATGTTCAACGGCCCCTCCAGTTCTGAGGCCCCGTGATTCTGATGGTTGTAGGATATTCATCGTTAGCTACAATCATCTTTCTACTATTTTCTCTGTGCTTTCACAATCTAAAGCTTTTTAAAAATTTTTATTAATATAAAGCGAACAGATTTTATGCATGCCATAGGCAAAGTTCCAAGAAGGCAATCACACTTCTCTCACAACCCTGCTCCTCCCACAGTCTCCCTCCCTCCACTGTCTTCAGCAGTTTTTGCACAGACACAATTTTAATCCACTCTTAATTCACTAATAATCATAATATTCAGCAAGTATAGGGTAGGAAGACCACAGTTCCACAGGAGTATAAACAAGGGCTAGGCCAGCGCCGCGGCTCAACAGGCTAATCCTCCACCTTGCGGCGCTGGCACACCAGGTTCTAGTTCCTGTCAGGGCGCCGGATTCTGTCGGTTGTCCCTCTTCCAGGCCAGCTCTCTGCAAGGCAAGTGGAGGATGGCCCAAGTGCTTGGGCCCTGCACCCCATGGGAGACCAAGAGAAGGACCTGGCTCCTGCCATCAGATCAGCGCGGTGCGCCAGCCGCAGCGCGCTGGCCAAGGTGGCCATTGGAGGGTGAACCAACTGCAAAGGAAGACCTTTCTCCCTGTCTCTCTCTCTCTCACTGTCCACTCTGCCTGTCAAAAAATAAATAAATAAAAATAAAATAAAAACAAGGGCTAAAGACCAAAATCATATCCTAAAGTGATTATTTTATTCCTATACTTTTTTGTATCCTATATTAACTACCACATATCAGAGAAAATGATATTTGTCTTTTACAGACTGGTTTAATTTACTAAGCATGATGGTTTCCAGTAGCATCCATTTTATTGCAAAGATAGGATTTCAGCTGGCGCCTCGGCTCACTAGGCTAATCCTCTGCCTGCTGGGCTGATACTCCAAGTTCTAGTCCCAGTTGGGGCACCGGTTCTATCCCAGTTGCTCCTCTTCCAGTCCAGTTCACTGCTGTGGCCCAGGAAGGCAGTGGAGGATGACCCAACTGCTTGGGCCCTGCACCCTCATGGGAGACCAGGAGGAAGCTCCTGGCTCCTGGCTTCAGATTGGCACAGCCGGCTGTGGCGGCCATTTGGGGGGGGGGTGAACCAATGGAAGGAAGACCTTTCTCTCTGTCTCTTTCTCACTGTCTAACTCTGCCTGTCAAAAAAAAAAAAAAAGATAGGATTTCATTCTTTTTTTTATAGCTGAGTAGTACTCCATAGCATATATTATATTTACCACGTTGTCTTTATCTAGTCATCAGTTGATGGAGATCTGGGTTGATTCTATATCTTAGCAGTTGTGAATTGAGCTTCAATAAACATGGGGGTACAGATAACTATTTCATATGACAATTTTACCAATGAAGGGGATGGCTGGATCATAGGGTGTATCTATTTTCAGATCTATAGAAACTGATACACTGTCTTCCATAAAAGTTGTACTAGTTTACATTCCAATCAACAGTGGATTAGTGTACCTTTTCCCCATATCCTCACCAGAATTTCTTGCTTTTTCATTTTGGAATGAGAGTCATTCTAACTGGGGTGAGGTGAAACCTCATTGTTTTTATTTTCATTTCCTTGATGGCTAATGATCTTGACCATTTTTTCATATGTTTGTTGGCCATTCGTATTTCATTCCTCGAAAATTGCCTTTTTATGTCCTTTGGCCATTTCTTAACTGGGTTGTTTGTTGTTGAGTTTCTTGAGCTCTTCAGAGTTCCTGGATGTTAATCCTTTATTAGTTGCATGGTTTGCAAGTATTTTCTCCCTTTCTATTAGTTGCCTCTTCACCTCATTGAGTGTTTCCTTCATGGTGAAGAAGCTTATTGGCTTAATGTAATCTCATTTTTTGTTGTTTAATTGCTTGTGCTTCTGGGTTTTTTTCCAAGAAGTCATTGCCTATGCCAATGTCTTGCAGACTTTCTGCAATGTTTTCCTCTAGCAATTTGATGAGTCATAGATATAGATCTTTGTTCCATTTTGAATTAATTTTTGTATAAAATGTAAGGTAGGTGTCTTGTTTCATACTTTGGCACAGATAGGTCCAATTTCCCCAGAACCATTTGTTGAAGAGACTGTCCTTTCTCCAGGGATCAATTTCAGCTTTTTTGTCAAAGATCAATTGATTGTGAATGTGTGGATTATATTCTGGATTTTCTATTCTGTTCCATCGGTCTTCATGCCTATTTTTGTACTAGGCTGTTTTGATTATGACTGCTATGTAGTGTGTCTTGAAGTTTGGTATTTTGATGCCTCTGGCTTAGTTTTTGCTGGGTAAGATTGTTTTAGCTATTTGGGATCTCTTGTGCTTCCATATGAATTTTAGCATCATTTTTTTCTACATCTGAGAAGAATGTCATTTGTATTTTGTTTGGGATTGCATTGAATCTGTAAATTGCTTTCAGTAGTATGAACATTTTTATGATATTAGTCCTTTCAGCCACAAACATGGAAGATTTTTCCATGTTTTTGTGTTTTCTTCTATTTCTTTCTTTAATGTTTTTAATTGTCATTCTAGAGATCTTTCATACCCTTGGTTAAACTTATTCCAAGCTATTTCATTTTTTGTAGCTATTGTGAATGGGACTGACCTTACGAGCTCTTTCCCAGCCACGGCATTGTCTGTGTATACAAAGGCTGCTGATTTTTGTATGTTGATTTTATATCCTGCAAATTACTAAACTCTTTTATGAGTTTCAATAGTCTCTTGGTGGAGTCTTTTGGTTTCCTTATTATAGAATCCTGTCATCTGCACACAATGAAACTTAATTTCCTCTTTTCCAATTTGTATTCCTTTGATTTACTTTTCTTGCCTAATGGCTCTGGCTAAAACTTCCAGACTATATTGAATAACGAGGTGAAAGTAGGCATCCTTGTTTGGTTCTATATCTTAGTGGAAATGTTTCCAACATTTCCACATTCAACATGATGCTGACTGTGGGTTTGTTATATATTGCCTTGAACATGTTGAGGTATGTTGCTTCTATACCCAATTTGTTTAAGATTTTTATCATGAAAGGATGTTTTATTTTAGCAAATGCTTTCTCTGCATCTATTGAGACAATAATATGGTTTTTATTCTTCAATTTGTTAATGTAATATGTCATATTTATTGATTTGCATGTGTTGGAACCATATCTGCACATGGATAAATAAGGATAAATCCCACTTAATCTGGGTAAATGATCTTTCTGATGTGTTGTTAGGTTTGATTAGCTAGTATTTTCCTTTTTAAAAAATTTATTTACTTATTTGAAAAGCAGAATTATAGAGAGGCAGAGGCAAAGAGAGATTCTTCCATTCGCTGGTTTACTTCCCAGATGGCTGCAATGGTCAAAGCTGCACCGATCAGAAGCCAGTAGCCAGGAACTTCTTCTGGGTCTCCCACATGTGTGCAAGGGCCCAAAGACTTGGGCCATCTTCTATTGTTTTCCCAGGCCATAGCAGAGAGCTGGATCTGAAGTGGAGCAACTGAGACTCGAACCAGTGCCCATATGGGATGTCGGCACTGCAGGTGGTAGCTTTACCCACTGTGCCACTGCACCGGCCCCATAGCTACTATTTTCTTAAAGATTTTTGCATCTATGTTCATCAGAGATGTTGGTTTATAGTTCTTTTTCTTTGTTGTATCTTTTTCTGGTTTTGGAATTAAGGTTGATGTGGGCCTTATAGAAGGAGTGTGGAATGCTTCTCCCTCTATCTTTCTTAAAATATTTTGTTTATTTATTTGAGAGGTAGAGTTAGATAGTGAGAGTTCACTCCCCAAATGGCTACAATGGGTAGAGCTGATATAATCTGAAGCCAGGAGCCAGGAGCTTCTTCTGGGTCTCCCACATGCGTGCAGGAGCCCAAGCACTTGGGACATTTTCCACTATTTTTCCAGGCCACAGCAGAGAGCTGAATTGGAAGAAGAGCAGTAGGGACTAGAATTGGCACCCATATGGGATGTTGGCTGTGCAGGTGGAGGATTAACCTACTGGGCCACAGATCAGCCCCTCCTTCTCTTTTCAATTGTTTTAAGTAGCTTTAGGAGAATTGGAATTAGTTCTCCAAATGTTTGTTAAAATTCAGCAGTGAAGCCATCCAGTCTTGAGCTTTTCTTTGTTGGGAGAATCTTTATTACTAATTCAACTTCTGACTTGATTATTGACCCATTTAGGTTTTCTGTGTCTTCATGACTCAATTTTGGTAGATTTTATGTGTCCAGAAATCTATCCATTTCTTCATTTCTTAAAGATTTTCCAATTTGTTGGCATTAGCTTTTTGTAGTAATTCCTGATGATTCTTTTTTTATCTGTGTTATCTGTTGTTACATTTCCTTTTTCATCTCTGATTTTATTGATTTGGGTCTTCTCTTTTTGGGGGTGGGTAATTGGTCCAATGATCTACTAGTTTTGTTTATATATTAAAAAAAAAACCCACATCCTCACTTCACTGTGTTTTTTTGTTTGCTTCAATTTTAGTTCTTCTCTAATTTAAATTATTTATTTCCTCCTACTAAATCTGGGTTTGGCTTGTTGTTTTTCTAGGTCCTTGGGTGACAAAAATCTAGAAGCCGTTTCACAAACATGAGCATTAAAGCCAAAGGCAAGTATAAAGCTGTTGTCAAGGGAATTTTTATTAAGAATATGACTGAAGGTTGAATTCTACAGAACAAGCATGTTGGGGGAAACACACACTAATATGCAAACATGCATGTTAGCAAACATGCATGATTCAAAAACAATTGTGTTTTGTCTCATTTATTTTAAAATTTATTGCATTTTTTTTTAAAAATTACCTATTTATTTAGAGGACAAAGAAATAGAGACACAGACAGATCTTTCACCCTCCGATTCAGTCTTAAAATACCCGCAACAGCCATGATGAACCAGGTTGAAGTCAGGAGCCCGGGACTCAATCCAGACCTCTCATATATGGGTGTCAGGGGCCCAGCTACTTGGGCCATCACCTATAACTTCCCAGGGTAAACAAGTTTAGGAAGTTGAATTCAGGAGCTGGAGCCAGGCACCAAACCCAGGTAGTCCGACGTGGGCTGCAGATATTCCAAGGGATTGTTTACCCCTGCGCCTAATATCCAGCTCTATCATCTTTATTTCAGCAAAATTAACAATACGTTGTAACAATCAACCACTCGTAGCACAAATTACACATTTCTTGACTTAGGTGGCAACAGATGAAATGCTTTTCTAGTGGAATAGATTCTCTAGATTTTGCATGGATTTGTGTGTTAGTATTTAGAACAAAAATAGCTAAGACTATAGACTATATAGACTACAGAATCATGTTCTCCAAAAATCTAACACTAATATATATAGAATGATAGAAGCACTAAGAGCTCCTTCCATTTAGGAAAGTAGCTTTATACAAAGAAACATGCACAAAGACCAACCCCAATATGGGCTATTATGAGATGCCAAGATAGATTAAAACAGCACAGAACAATTATTCAAAGAAGAAGTCAATACTACAGCCAAAATGTCAACAATTGCCTTAGGCACACCAAATGGAAAAGTTTACTATGTAGTTCTGTAAGCTTGTTACACTTCAAGCAGCACAATACAACATATAAGGACATGCCCCTACCCCCTTTGAAAAGTAGCTTGCATAAAGATAGACACAGAGTCAAAATCAAAATTAGACGAGTGCTTCTGCCTTATTTCTGGCTTTTCCTTGGAATTGAAATTTTTAAAGTCAGTAGAAAGCTCCTATGAGGTGAAAACCCAGAGGAGAACCTAGAAGAAACTCAACGATTAACTTAAAATTAGTGATACACTAGTCAGCTTGTTAGCCTCGTCCAGCATACAGATGTAGTTGGTAGCATGTGTTCCAAAAGGCCTCTGCCGTAACCTGTAAAACCAGTGTCTGGCAAACAAGCGAGCTTGAAGAATGGCCTTTATGCCAAATGATTCGGCTTTGTTCTCCTTTCATGTTTTCATCTAATTCATCAACCGTAACAAGCTATGCAAATACAAGCTGATGTGAAAGCTCACTTGTTCGCCATCATGCAGGCATGTCATGAGGCTTCCCATTGAACCTCGAGTGGCCCTGAGAGAAAGCTACCTGAACTGCCGCTTCCTCAGGAAGAGGACCCCCCCGCCCCGCCCACCATCAATACTCTTAGGGAGATTGCAAGACCACGGTGCATTTCAAGCACGCGTGCGCACTGAGAGGCTGGCTTCTAAACCACATGCCCACACCGTCAGCTTAATTGGTTGCAAGTGTAAATCATCCTGGAGCCACTTCTTTGATCTGACATTGTTTCCCAAGTCCCACAAATTACGCGATTGGGAAAGCAGTTTGTCAACAACACTGGAGAGTCTGTGTTGGTCTATTAATTGCCTCCTCCATTCAAGTGTTACAAATTCTGTAATAACAATGACAATGATGATGATGGTGTACGACCGTAATGTCAACTGCAGAAACCTACAGTCAGCTTTGGCTGACCGTAGTCAAACACCTAATTCTGAAGGAAAGAAAGCATTGTAGGAGTCCATAGTGAACCAGGAACTGGCACATCCATTATTTGTATGAATATTCCCAAAGTGTGGGGCAGCAGCTACCGTTATTCCCCTTTTAACAGTTGAATAAGTGGAAATGAAAAAGATATCACCACTTATAGGGAATTAAAGGGCAGCCATCACCATCAGGTCTTTTTACCTGTGCACAGTTACTATTTTGTTTGTCTACTTTGCACTTTACCTGTCTTAGAGATTGGAGTCATGTCTTCCATTTGACATTTCCTTCCCAAGAAGTAGAACCCTTTATGAGTTCCTGATTAGTGTCTGTGATTCTACTGGGCTATTGTCAGTCTCACTCAAATAGCAACTACCAGCAGCTGGTTGAACAGACACCTGCCTATCACCCCCCTGAGTCTCTGCTGTAGTTCACTCCACTGTGGGGATATGGACTACTGCATCTTAGGATTTGTTGAATGCAAACTTGTTACTGTACTATTGAGACTTTGGACTCAATCTACCAGTAACTTGGTCTTCAATAGCTATTTAATCTGAAATAATGACCCAAATCTGTTCTTGGTAATATTATAAGGAAGACTGATGTCAGCTGTAGGAACTGGTAGGTACATCAGCATATAATTGTCATTTAAAGCTGTAACAGTGGATGGTCTGTTCACCAAGAGACTGAATAAAGTGAATTTATATTTTATTTTTCCTATAATAAAAGCCTTACCATGCACAAGTGATGTAATGTATAGAAATATCAAGGAGAACCTAAGAGAATAATAAGAATGGTCGTTTAAAACATGTGTGCAGAGCTGTACATGAACACATAAATCATTGATTTAAAGCTCTTTAAAAGTTTTACAAATTATTTGAAGGACACAGAGACAAAGAGAAAGAGCCTCCAGCCACTGATTCACCCCCAAATATCTGTAATAGGAGATGTTGGATGAGCACAAGCCTGGAGTCAGGAGCTAATCAAGGTCTTCCATGTGGGTGACTGGGATGCAATTACTTGAGCCATAATTGCTCCCCCTTATGGTCTACATTGGCAAGAAACTGGAGTCAGGATCTGGCACCAAGATTCATCTTCAAGTACTCTGATACAAGACATGGCATCTTAACCAATACTCTAAATGCCTTCTCCGTATGGGCTATTTTAAGTGTGTTTAAGTTAGAAATATTCAGAGGCTCTTCAAATTTTTGTACTATTATTTATTTATGGTTTAATTTTATTATGGTCAAAAATATACTTTGCAATATTTAAAATAAATTGATATAAATTTATTCTGCCATTTTCGTCCTGTAAACTCAGTAATCTTCCTTGGAGGAGGTTCTTTCTGAGTGTAGGTAGTCTGCAGTTGTTGGGTGGTGTTCCCCATCCATGCCATCTAGGTCCAGTTGATTGACAGTGTCATTCAAGTCTTACATGTGCTTGCTGATCTTCTGTCTATTCTATCAGTAATTCTGGAGGAGTGTGAAATCTCTGACTATAATTGCAAATTATTTGCTGTCTGTATTTGCCTTCAGTTTCACCAGTTTTTACTTTATGCTTGCATATTTTGGAGGTCTTGTTATTAGGTGTGCACGTATTTGGTATTCCTACATTGTCTTGCACTTGTCTTTATCACTGCAGAAGATCCCCCTTCGTTTCTAATGATACCCTCTGTCTGGATTCTACTTTACTTCAGTTCTCCTTTGTATGATCCATCTTTTCCATCTTCCCTTTCTGATTTATTTCTGTCTTTATATTTAAAGCACCTTTCTGGGGAGCCAGTGTTGTGGTGCAGCCAGTTAAGCCACCACCTGCAATGCCAGCTGTCCCATATGAGCCTCAGCTTGAGCTCTAGTTGCTCCACTTTCAATCCAGCTCCTTGTTAATGTACCTGAGAAAGTAGCAGAAGATGGCCCCAGTGCTGTGCTTCTGCCTCTGACATGGGAGACCCAGATGGAGTTCCAGGCTCCTGGCTTTGGCCTGGCCTAGTCCCAGCCCTTCCAACCATTTAGGGAATGTAGCAGTGGATGGAAAAATCTCTCTCCCTCTCCTCCTCTTTCTGTAACTCTGCCTGCCAAAGGAAAAAAAGATGCCTTTAAAGTTCATTTCTGATAGACAGTGTATGGTTATAAATTATCTTTCATCCATCTGACAATCTCTGCATTCTAATTGAAGCATTTAGTCTATTTGTATTAATTTGTATGAGTAGAAGGCTACCAATTTGGTAACTGTTTTATTATACTCCCCATGTGTATTGACTTGCTTTCCCTGTTCTCCTGACTTCTTTTGTGTGAATTTTTTATTTTCAATGTTTATGAATATTGACATTTTATTTCAGACATTACAGTACATATCATTGACTTATTACTCTTCAAGAAATATACTACTATACAATCAATGGGAGAAAGTTGCAATCATATAATTCTTTTACCTTTTCTCTTGATTTTTGTTATCTTGTCACGTTACATTGTTCAACTTATGTCACCAAAATAGAAAAAAAAGATTAAAGGGATGAAATCAGACTTCATTATTCATAACCACCAATAAAATGGATAAAGCTCTAAGACACACAGGTCAGGAAACATAAAAGAAAAGATATAAATCACCGGTTTCAGACCATAAATAGGAAAATCAAAGCAGATCTTAACTACATAAAAAGGATGAGAGGCCAGCGCTGAGGCTCACTAGGCTAATCCTTCGCCTTGTGGTGCCGGGTTCTAGTCCCGGTTGGGGCACCGGATTCTGTCTTGGTTGCCCCTCTTCCAGACCAGCTTTCTGCTGTGGCCAGGGAGTGCAGTGGAGGATGGCCCAAGTGCTTGGGCCCTGCACCCCATGGGAGACCAAGAGAAGCACCTGGCTCCTGCCATCGGATCAGTGTGGTGTGCCAGCCGCGGCAGCCATTGGAGGGTGAACCAACGGCAAAGGAAGACCTTTCTCTCTCTCTCTCTCTCTCACTGTCCACTCTGCCTGTCAAAAAAAAAAAAAAAAAAGGATGAGAGAATATTGTGAAAAACATTATGCTGATATATTTAGCAATTTAGATTAATTGAACACTTTCTTGAAAAATGGAAGCCACCCTAGCCAATTAAAGAAAAATGCATAAACAATATAACATTATATCTAGTAAAGAAGTTCAACTCACAGTTAAAATTTCCCACAAAAGATCTAGCAATCAATATGTTTATCACCAACCTATATCAAATATTGAAGGACAAAATAATGCCAAATTACCAATGTTGTGAAAGGAATATAGTTAATATTTAGTATTCTACAAACATTTAAGGACAAAAAATGAACATTTACAAACAATTTTAAGGCAAGAAAGTTGACCAAAAAATGAATTGGAAAAGTCTCTTCTTAAAGTACCAGTTACCATAACTAACTTGAAAGGAAATTTACAACTCAATATTCCTATATCTTTTTAAAAATGAATCCATAATCTTACATCTTTCAACAAAATGCACTCCATACCATCGCCTGGTGGTGAACTTACTGGAATATTTACAGAATATGTAATACCAGTTTTACACAAACTAAGGGAAAAAAAGACAAGATAATATTCCCTCCGATGTATTTTTATGAGACCAGAATTCCCCTGAAACCAAAAGCTGACAAATACATTTTAGTACCAGTTATGCTGACCAGTGTACCTCACAAACATATATGTGAAATCCATAACAAAATACTTAAGGACCTAGATGTATTTACCCCAATTAAATATTATGCAATGTATGCATTAATCAGAACATCATATAGTACCCAATATATAGGTACAATTTTTATATGTTGTTAAAGTTTTAAAATAAAAACAGAAAAATTAAAAACCAAAAAATTAGTAAGTCAAGTCAGCAAAACAGAAAAATGATTATATATTGTGACCAAATGGAGTTCATCCAGGAATGTACATTGGCTTAACATTTAAACATGCAGTGAAATCCAGTGCATTAACAGAATAGAAAACAAGCATCTCATACACACAGGCAACACATCTGATAAAACTAAATGCTGATTCCTCTTTAAGAAGAAAGCTAGTGAAAATCTAGGAATGAAGGAATTATGGACTTATTTATGTGAGGTCTGAGAACAGGTTAAAAAAATACTATGGTTGTAAAAAATCAGAAAGTGATTGCCTCTGATGTAGAGGCTAAGCAGAGCTGTGAGGGAATTTAGCGCAGGGATGGAATCCTGGGTGGTTGTTCATAGGAATGTATACGATTGTCAAAACTCATGGAACCAAACATTTAAGGCCTAAGTGTGTTATTCAACCCATATAGATCACACGCGCAGAAAAACACAGACACACACTGTGCTTGCAATAAGAAATGAGTTATTGAAACAGGAAAATGGAAGTGCAGTGAGAACATAATTTTTGGATCCTCCCAAATCCACACATTAAAATAAGCAGAAGGAACTAAGAAGTGAAGCCAGAACTCCATTGACAAATATACAACAAATTAACGAAATGCAAGGGAGTGAGGGCAAACCACCAACAGCTGCGAGATTTGCTGTTGCCAGCATCTGTGTTGGAGAAAGCAGAGGGAACAGCAGAAGCCCCTGCTGACCTGACGCTACAAGACTGCCAAATAGCCAACTTGCAGTCACATGGGAAAGCAGTGGACAAGCCCGAGAACAGCAGCTGAACCTAGATGCATTTCTACCCACTCTGACGGAGCTGAGTGCAAGCAATGGAATGGGACCTGTGGAAGTCTGACCTCAGGGCTTCCTTCCAGGATGGAGCTCTATACTGAGGATGAACTCCTAGGGGTAAAATACAAAATAAGCAGAATATGGAAAAGAGAAAGGAAAGATAAGGTGCAAACCAAAGCAGAAGAGAGGAACCCAGGGTCCCAAGGAAATCTCAACTTGTACACATTATCATCAGTTGCCATTTGCAGGTGTTACGAGAACAGGGAGAATGAAGAACTGAAAAACAGACAGTGAAGCCTACCATTGTTGTTTTTCTTAAGGTAAAACTGTGAGAAATTTCAAAATGTACTGAAAGAAATTAATGTGATATAAGATATGATAGGACTGCATCAATCAGAATCTGAAGAAGCCAGAAACAAGGTGATTGAAAAAATTAGAAATGAGCAAAAAAAAATCAGTTTAGAAATGAAGAATAAGGGGTCCATGCTGTGGCATGGTAGGTTAAGCCTCCGCCTGCAGCACCAGCATACCATACGGGCACTGCTTGGAGTCCGGACTGCTGCTGATCTGATCCAGGTCTTTGCTTGCGGCCTGGGAAAGCAATGGAGGATGGCCCAAGTGCTTGGGCCCTGCACCTGCATGAGAGATCCAGAGGAAACTCATGGCTCCTGGCTTCAATCCAGCCCAGCTCTGGTCATTGGCGGTCATCTGGGAAGTGAACCAGCAGATGGAAGACCTCTCCCCACCCCTCCTCTGTCTATAACTCTCTCAAATAAATGAATAACAAAAAAGAAATTAAGAATAAACTATAAAGAACACAAAGGTGAATAAACACTACAGATAACACTTTAAGAAATATAAAGTTAAAAGGAGGAAAAAAAGATAAGACAAAGAAAATGAAAAGATTAGAAGTATTGGCGAAATCTAAAAAGTAGGCAAAGAAGATCCAACACACTAATGATTCTTGTTTCTGAAGAAGAAAACCAAAGCAAAGGAAAAGAACTAGTATTAAAATTAAGAAAAATTCCTAAAATAAAAAGGCATTTAAGGTCACACTTTTCTCTGAAGGGAGGAGAGAACTTCCACTTTGCTTATGGTCTTATCTAAACATTGATGGAGTTTGTAGATTCAAAAGGCTTCCATAGCCTTGGCAGCTCATGTCAAGAGCCTCGGGTGGTCACTGACATCATACAGAAGAGTGTTAATTGTTAAATTAACAACAATAAGTCACTGTGCACTCACTTCCCATGCAGGACCTCTGTCCTCAAGAAGTCGTATCATGAGAGTTCACTGTAAAACTTGTTCTCAAACACCGTGTGTGTGTGTGTGTGTGTGTGTGTGTGTACAAATTGTTGAAATCTTTACTTACTATAGAGTTGGTCTTCTATATATAAAGTTAATCAAAAATGGGACTGGGAACGGGAGAGGGAGGAGGAGGCGGGGTGGGAGTATGGGTGAGAAGGTGGATATAGTGCAAAGAGTCATTATATTCCTAAAGTTGTACTTATCAAATTCATATTACTTAAGTAAAGGGTTTCTTTGGAAAAAAAAAATAATGCCAATAGTGACAAAAAAAGAAAAGTTACACAATTCCCTGAGTATACAGAACAATGATCACAAAAGATGTCTTCTAATATCACCAAATTATTAAAAGTTTGTTTAAAATTTAAGTATATAGATGAAAACACCTAAGCAAAACATGTTCTTTATTTAAAGAAAAAAAATTAAGATCTATATATTTATTTGGAAGGCAGAGTTACAGAGAGAGAGACGGAGAGACAGAGAGAGAGGTCTTCCGTCTGCTGGTTCACTCCCTAAAATGCTGCAATAGCCAGGGGAGGGCCAGTCCACAACCAGAAGCCAGGAACTCTATCCAGGTCTCCCACTTGGATTCAAGGCTCCAAGTACTTGGGCCATCTTCTGCTGCTTTTCCAGGTGCATTAGCAAGGAGCTCATTAGGAAGTGGAGCAGCCAGGACTTGAACAAGTGCTCATATGGAATCCTAGTGTCGCAGGTGACAGCTTAAACCACTGTGGCACAAAGTCAGCCCCTATAAAAATATTTTTATCACGAGACTTTTATATTAGACTTATGGGCCAGCAGAAAACAGAGTCACTTATTTTAAATGCTCAACGAAAGAAAAAGACAACTCTTTCCTATCTGGCTTAGCTAACTTTCACATATAAATGTTGCACGTATACTATTGTCAACATCAAGGATTGGAATATTTTGTTCTCATGAGCCCTTCCTAAGGAATTGCTATAGAATGACCTTTGGACAACCAAGAAGACTAGAAAGATAGAGATAGGAGGACTGGCAGTGATCATTAAATGTACATGTGAGGCAGGAGTTTGGCCTAGTGGTTAAGATGAGATTAACACACCCCATGTACCACATAGGAGTACGTAAGCTCTACACCTGGTTCCATTCCCAACTCCAACTTTCCGCCAGTGCAGATCCTAGGAGGCAGTGGTGATGGCTGAAGTCTCTAGGTTCCGGCTACCTTCATCGGGGACCTGGACTGAGTTCCCTGCGTCAACTTAGGCCCAGCCCTAGCTGTTGTAGGCATTTAGGGGGTGAACCAGTGGATAGGAGCTCTTTCTCTATTTGACTCTCTGTCTCTCAAATAAACTTTAAAAAAATTAATGAATATTATTCATGGAATTGAGATTAAGTAAGGGTTAAGCAGGAGAGAGTCTAGTATGGAACTGATATATACTCTGACGATGAAGACACAATGTAGCCATAAAGAAATAAGGAGAATGAGAAATAACACATACAAAAGTGTTTTAACTCCTTTGAATAATTACAATTGGTGGAGGTAGTATTAATATTATTCTAGGATGGAATAAATGCAGGACGAAGAAAATGATTATGGAATATTCTAGTTCTATCATTCCTGGTGTCCTTGAGAGTCAGGATGACCAGTATGAATGGCAGGAGATTCATGCATAATTTAGAAGTTGACTACACGCCTTGTTGTTTTGGACTTGAATAGAAAATATAAGCATGAATATAAAAGAATCAGTGTATATGTGCATATATGAGTATGTGTGTAGCGGAGACGCTGTCTATAACACATATGTATGTGTGGATACATAACCCAGTAGCAATCAGTATCTCAGTAGCCACAATGTGATCTGGAAATATTATTTCCCATTTTAAAAAGAAAACAAGGAAACTAAACCAGAGCTTCTCAGGGAAAACTTGTACGATAAGCCTGAAACACGTTGCCAAATAGCATAAAAGCCATGATAAATCTACTCCAGGCATGTTAAAAGAACCTAGCGGCCACTCTGAAAAAGCTCTCAGGTGCCAAAGAGGGGACAATTTCAATCAGATTCTATGAGTTTCAATGAATTGAAACCCATCAACTATTTTTAAATCCACAGGTATGCAGTGATATTTGCAATTGCTCACTTTCAGAAGTGACGGGGAATTAATTCATTCTTTTGAAAACTGGGTGAATAAAAGGTAAGATTAGAGCATTTATCCTCCCTTTGCTCTATGAACTGTACCACTAAGTAATAAAACATCAGAAAAGGAAAAGTGTTTCCTTATGCAAGTAGTTCAGCATTAGATAAAAAAAGAAAAATGAGGTAACAGGTTAGGACGCCACCAACTTCCAAAGAATTAATAAATCCAGATATTGGCACCAATGACTGTGAACACCAAAAAGGAGTGATAAGCAGATATCACGCTTGGAAGAAAGAACACACCACACCCATAGCGATCACATCACCAAGTCTGGTCAAACTCAGACTCAGGCTGCCATTTCACAGGGGATGCAGAAGACAGCGGGGCATGCTAGACACGGCAATCAGACAGCTGGCAAAACTGCAGGTCAAATCCAAGGCCATGAACAGGTAAAACTGTTAGACGAAGAGGAGGAGGGGAGCAAGAAGCTAGATCAATGGGTTTAAAACATCAACCAAGTTTTTTTCAATGAGTAAAATTAATTTACAACATATAAGGATGTGTACTTGAGTAATAAAGCCTTAAGTAAATGCAAGGACACAATTTCTACAAAAATATAAAGTAATGGTTATTTTGAGAGGAAGCAATGATGCAGTGACCAGGACGAAGTGATCAACATGAAGGATGCTTTCCATTTAATAATCTACTGAGTCATGCATTTGTTCAGCAACGCCTACTGTATTGTTGTTATATTTTACAATAAAATGTATATGTATGTAGGTGTGTGTGTATGTGTATATAGTATGCACATATTTTTGTGTTTATATATGTGCATGAATCAGTATGTATTATATATCTATCATCTGTCAGCCCATATTGCTTTAAATGAGATGTCTTCCAAGAAAAATATCTCTACCACTGGAATAGGGGTTATACATAATCCAAATAAATCTTCACATGTTATAGTAGAATGACAAATAAATAACATGAAAATTAAAACCAAAGCAGACTGCTTAAGCCAGGACCCTTTATAGCAATCTGCAAGCTATAAAAGCCACCCTTTGCTTGTTTATGGCACTCAACCCTACCATGGATGCACTGGGGATGCGCTCTTCCTTTGTCCCCAGCAATTAGCACAGTTCACACTTGAGTGATCATTGTTTTGACCCGCTCTGAGCCTCTGCATCCGAACTCCATCACCCACCATCTGTGTCTTTGCCAGGAGGACATCTCAGCATCTCTTCAGTGAACACCGGAAGTGGGTCTTGGCTCCAGGCCTACTTTGTGACAAGCAGCCAGCGAACAGAATCTTCTGTCTTTCATGATCTTGAAGACCAGAGCAGATCAAAGCCAGATACAAATTTAGTTGTCAGAATACCCTATTTTACCATGCAAGAGAAGACAAAGTAGGGGCAGGGATTTGGCACAGTAGTTAAGACACAGCTTGGGATGCCTGTATCCCATAGAGTGTCTGGATTCCAGTCCACTTCCACTTCCACTTCCACTTCCACTTCCACTTCCATCTTCCTGCTAATGTGCATCCTGGGAGGCAGCAGATGATGACTCAAGTACTTGGGTCCCTGCCATCTATGTGGGAGTCCCAGATAGGGCTCCTGGCTTTGGTCCAACCCAGCCTCCATCGTCGCAGACCCTTGGTCTTGGAGAGTGAACCAGTGATGAGATCTCTCCCTCTCTCTCTCTTTCTCTCTGTCTGTGTGTGTGTGTGCATGTGTGTGTGTGTGTCTTTCAAACAAATAAAAATTGGAAAAAATTACAAGATAGGAGAAAGGGGAAGAAGAGGAGGAAGATGAAAAAGTGTTGAAGAGCTGCACAGAAAGGCAGGGACCATCGCACCATGGGGTAAGTTTCGGCTTGGGATGCTCACATCCCGCATCACAATGCCACTTTGAGTCCTGGCCACTCCACTTCAGATCCAGCATTCCTGCTCATGCATTTTGAGAAGCAGAAGATGAAGGCTCAATTGCTTGGGCCCCTGCCACCCACATGGGAGACCTGGAAGGAGTTCTGGTCTCCTGGCTTCAGTGTAGCCCAGTCCTGACTTCTGTGGGCATTTGGGGAGCAAGCCAGCAAATGGACAATCTCTCTCTCACTGTCATGCTACTTTTTCGAAGACAAAAATAAATAAATGACCATTGAAAAAGAAAAGAAAGGATATGAACAAGTCAGACAGGAGAGAGAAAAAGAACAAAGAAAGAAAAGAGAACAGGTGGGAAAGGGGTGGGGGGGAGTGGTAAGCTTGGCAATGGAGAGTGAATGGTAAAGAAACACACACAGAGAGGAGACACATTCCCCTGAAAGGGGCCTACTGTTGCCAGTCAAGTTGAACTGCACACTATAACTAAATACTTTCAGCATTAAATAAAATATACCCAATCTTTAAGGGGCTTTGTCCCTCATCCTTATCTAAATATTTATTTGTGGAAGAGGTTTCCATAGTAACTGGGAAACAACTGAAATTCCCACCAGCTCCACAAAAGATCAGAACAGCTTCACACTATCATTTTGAGCTTCTGGGGAGTCAGCGGTCAGACTGGGACGGCAGTGACGTCAGCACGCTGAGAAGGCAAGCCCAACCTCGGGCAGAAATGCGCTTGGTCAGCACGTGGGCAGACGTGCAAGCCTCGGGCCGCTCAGCTCCGGCTCCAACCATTGGGAAAAGCTGCCTGGGAATGGATGAGTCTCTGCTTCCTGACCAGGTTGGGGAGAAGAGATCCTTCAAGCTCCGGGGCTCCACAGGATCCCCAACCAACTCCAAAGCTAAGCATGCTGTCTCATCCACCTCGTTTCTCCTGCCCAGGTTTTTTGTTTGTTTGTTTGTTTTGGACAGGCAGAGTGGACAGTGAGAGAGAGAGAGAGAGACAGAGAGACAGAGAGACAGAGAGAAAGGTCTTCCTTTGCCGTTGGTTCACCCTCCAATGGCCGCCGATGCTGGCGTGCTGCAGCCAGCGCACCGCACTGATCCGATGGCAGGTGCCAGGTGCTTCTCCTGGTCTCCCATGGGGTGCAGGGCCCAAGCACTTGGGCCATCCTCCACTGCACTCCCGGGCCATAGCAGAGAGCTGGCCTGGAAGAGGAGCAACAGGGACAGAATTCAGCACCCCGACTGGGACTAGAACCCAGTGTGCAGGCACCACAAGGCAGAGGATAAGCCTAGTGAGCCACGACGCCAGCCCTCCTGCCCAGGTTTTAAATGATGGTGAATGATCGATGAGCAGTTCCTGTCCAGACTCGATGCTGATGAGAAGAGATTGGTGATCAGGCATGACTAGATCAAGATAAAAATTCATGGCTAATGCAGCTTAATTTAGATATAAATTGGAGAGGATACAAGAAGACCTCAACAATAATGTCCCTTCTGGTATTTAGTCTTGTATGGGGCAGAACACATTGACTGCAGTAGAGGTGCCCAGAGGTAAGTTACACACCACTCACTGCCTTTCTTCTCTGTCATTAACCTCTCATTGGGGTCTACCCTTTGGGAATTTAGCTCATATCCGGATGTATCCTGTAAAGAAAGGGACCAGAATATAAACTTCAGGGTCTGACTCACTGCCAAATCTCTGATATCTAGAACAGCACCTGGGACATAGCAAGCACTCAGCACATACTTATTGAAAAACAAAAACCACAAAGAATGAATAAATCCTATCTCTTATGCATGGTTGTTTAGCTGCTGTGTTGGACCTTACCCTGGAAAATCTCTAAAAATAGAGCTCATCTGAAATGGCTCTCTTCCTTGAATAGCATTTTCTCAGTTTCAAGGCTTTCAGATGTTCTGCTTGTTGTGTCTGCTTCTCTGTCCTTGAGTGCTTACCTGCTACCTCTTTTGACTTCAGGATCCTGCATCCCAATTTGACTTTGTACCTGGCCTTGACTTCTGGCTTTTATGTTCTATATTGGTCAAGGACTGTACACTCCTTGGTCTCTCCCTTCTTTCTTGACCTTTGCCATGGCTCATGGATAGGTCTACTCAGTACACAGTATTCGACAGCAGGGGCTAAGAAGGAGAGAAGCACAAACTGGAGGAAAATTCTCTGGCATCTTAGGAAATATGAATGAGCTAACATTTACTGGGGAGTCTACCCTGTGTCAAATATGTTCCAAAATTTTATGGGTGCTGATTAATCTGATTCTCACAAAATAATCTTAAGTAGGTTTTGCTTATTTTTTAGTTAATTAATCATTTGAAAAGCAGAGAGAATAGAGGAGAGAGAGAGATTTTCAGTTTGCTGGTTCACCCCTCAAGGGTCCACAACAGCCAGGAATGAGTCAAGATAAGTCCAGGAACCAAGAACTCAAACAAAGTCTCTCACATGGGTAGCAGAGACCCAAGAACTTGAGTCATTATCTGCTGCCTCCCATAGTCAGCATTAGCAGGAAGCTGGATCAGAAGTGGAGCCAGGATTCCACCAAAGCATACTGATACAGGATTCGAGTGTCTCAAGAAGTGTCTCAACCACAGTGAAAAATGCCTGCCTTTAGATTTCACAATTGCTTCCATTTTTAGATAAGGAAAGTGAGGAGTTAAAGTATCTGAATTCTCACAGTTCAAAGGAGGTAGAACTAAGACTTACGCTCTGATAGTTTGCCATAGACCTGGAACTTTCTACCACTACACTTCACCAGCGCTGATTCAAAGCACGGTCTTTGCTTGGTTAGGGTGGGTAGCAGGACAAGAATACATTGGAACAGGATATAGGTAAAGTAATGAGAAACAACGCAAAACTTGATCGTTCATCTGTAATTACATGTAAATACCTTCAGCATAGCACCCTTTCATTGCCTGTGCACAATATGGCTTATGTGGAGTGGATTTTATTTTCAGAATAAGCCCATGATAGGTGAAATTGGACTTTCAAATTGTTCAATACCTTTTCCAAGGTCCTGAGTCTAGACCTGGAAGAAGTGAGATTGAGACTCTGGTCTTGTCCCAGGCCTGGGTGGTCCCCACCATGCTTCATGGCATCCGCTACCCACAAACCTCTGCCCCCACTGTTGAGGGGCATTGGCATACTCTCAACCCTCAGCCACATTCCTCACTGCTGACTGTTCTGAGTTCTGTATACTGTTTTAACACTTGTGGAATAGTGGGTAAGAAATAGGATGACTTCACAGCATATTACAAAGATGGTTGATCTTAATCTGGGGGATTTTTTCCCAAACTGATGATACAATAAAAGTACTTTGAGCTCAAATCAAACCACACATACAATTACTGAAAGTGGAAATACAATGCAACAACACAAACTCTGGTGTGATGAGTTAATTGTATTATAGCTACCAAATTTTCCTTCTTACTTCTGCTGTTGAGATTTAGTGGTTTAATCAAATTTTTCTTGACTTTTCTGGTTTTCCATTTAAGGCAAGTCTTTCATACTGTACACATGTCTCACCACTTGAATTTTAATTTTCTGACTTCTTTCTGTATATCAAAGATCAATGTCATTCAACTAAACAGCATTTGATTTAGTGCATATTGTGTATAGAGATCTGGGCTTGCTCAAAGCCTAGCAAAGGGAAGCAGACTCATTGACTTACCTGAAAGAGAAATGTTTATGAAAGAGGGGCTGGGATAGGGTTTGTGGGAAAATCCATCAGATGACAATTGATTTGTTCTTTGGATGGGAGAGGGAGTTACCCCTAGGGATAGAAAAAATAGTTTGTTGCATGATAGGAGGGCATAATTAAGAGATACAACCTAGGGTAGTAGACAAACTCTAGCAGTTAAAAAACTGCCTACGATGCCCACGCCCCATAAAAGGTTCCTGGTTTGATTCCTGGCTCCACTTCTGATTCCAGATTTCTGTTAACACATGCCCTTGGAGGCAGCAAGTGACGGCTCAAGTATTTGGGTCTCTTGCATCCATGTGAAAGACCCAGATTGGGTTGCTGGCTCCTGTTTTTGGCCTGCCCCAGCCCTGGCTCTTGTGGGCAATTGGGAAGTGGAATGGTAACTGAAGGATCTCTGTCTATCTCTCTGTTTCTTGAACAAATAGAACAAAAACAAATTTAACCAGATAAATGTGTCTTCAAGAAACACTTCAGAGTGGTTACCAGTTCACAACATGGACCACATAAATAGGGTACATCAACATGGAAGCTTGCCAGGTGTCTCCCTAGAGAGGTCTGAACAGCCACAAAAGTCTGACAGCCCTCAGAAGGCAGATTAAATACATTGTTCCTGTGTTGCCTGTTTAGTTCTTGGATTAATGGATGGTTTCTCCAGCTAATGACTGGTTCCCTTTTCAGATTGTCATAGCACAGTCAATAGTTAATCCTGACCTAAGAGTAGATATTAACTTATGGCCAAAGTAAAAACAGGGCAGAGCAGATATAGGACCATGGTGGCAACAGATGGACACAATTCCCTGGAATTCCACCTATATTGTAACTTAGAGAAGATCTGTGGCTGTTAAGTGAGTTGCCACTGAGAGGGACCCTTGTAATGGGCAGGGCCTAAAAGGTAGTCACACATACTCCAGGTGCATCAAATAAGTCCACCATCAGCTGGAGAGGGTGAGTTGGAAAATGTGCTCCCTTGGTTAGCAGGCCAGGCTCAGGCCTGACCACTTGACTCCTCGTTGCCCTCTTGAATCTTTGAATTTCACTAGTGGGGCCATCAACACACAAGGTGCTGATGGGTATCCCAAAGCCACTGCTCTGAATCAGCCTAGACGACGCCTTTCCCTTCTTGTTCAGGCCTCATGGGCCTTTGCCATGGACCCGTCTCTGCACTGCAAACACATAACAAGCAGTGAAGCGAGACAGAGCAGTGCTAAGGCTGAGGCTGCCAAGGCTCAGGGCGGTGCAACCTTGGCCTTATGTCTGTGGTAGTATAATGAATGAATTATTAATTATGATTTGCCACCAGGACAAAGGAAATTTGTAGATGATTCTCTCCAAAGACAAGAGAACAAAAGACTGTGCCTGGGGCTCAGGCTTTTATTAGCAGCAGATGAACATTTGGAATAGAGTAACAGAGGTGATGTTGATATTTTTCACACCATCTTTCAGTCAAGCATGACAAGGCACAAATTCATCAATTAAAAAAAAAAACTTATAAGGAAGTGATTATTTCTACCATTCTATCCCCCTGATTTTAAAAGTTGGAAAACTTAGGCACTAAAAGTTTATCCTATTGCTTTTAAAACACAGCCCTAAATAAAATGTCTGTTCAAGCTCTTCTTAATTTAAGCTCAATTTTACAATTTAAACTATTTCTTCTTCTAAATAAAGAGAAATGTTCATCATGTCTTGACATGTTTAAGATACAGAAGCGTTTGTTTCCATTCTGACCATTAGAGAAAGACTGGGGACTCTTGGGAACTCAAATAAATATTCCAGTAACTTCCCATTTATTATTCCCTTAAAAAATCCAATTTGTTAGAAATAATTTGACCATATTCACAGCTCCAAATGTTGTTTGTAAATGTTTCCAAAATGTTTTCTCAGAACCTGCCTTCTGTATTTCCTAGAATTGAACACTGAAGAGCGTTTGGGGGTTGGGTTGTTGGTACAGCATTTAGCACATTGCTTGGGATGCCCACAGCCTATATCACAGGGATAGGGTTGAAATCCCAGCTCTGTACCTCACTCCAGCCTCCTACTAAAGCATACCTGGGAGACAGCAGGTGAAATACAAGTGCTTGAGCTCTTTCCATCCCTCTGGTTGACCCACATTGATTTCCAGGCTCCCAGCTTTAACCTGGCCCAGCCCCAGCAGTTGTGGTTATTTGGGGAGTAAACCAGTGGGTGAAAAAGCTTTCTCTGTCTCTGTTTCTGTCTCTCTCTCCACCTTTCAAATAAAATGGAAAACCATAATCAGAAGAGATTTGAGCTCAATAGAGATACTCAAGTTTTAAATGCCTTCTTAAAAGGGCATTCACTGCCTTCCTGACATCATGTTGGCTGATGAAGAAGTATGGAAGGGAGCAAGAGTAAGGAATTAGTGACA
Organism: Sylvilagus floridanus; assembly: GCA_949820135.1. Taxonomy (NCBI): domain Eukaryota; kingdom Metazoa; phylum Chordata; class Mammalia; order Lagomorpha; family Leporidae; genus Sylvilagus; species Sylvilagus floridanus. The sequence goes on from OX463230.1 coordinate 31,346,256, forward strand.
AGGACCAGGAACAGAAAGAAGTTCACAGCTAACAGTTGTCATTGTTTCCATTATCATTTTTTTTTTAAAAAATGATTTATTTATTTGAAAGCCAGAGTTACACAGAGAGAAAAAGAGAGGCAGAGAGAGAAAGAGAGAGAGAGAGAAAGAGAGAGAGAGAGAGAGAGAGAGAGAGAGAGAGAGAGAGAGAGAGAGAAAGGTCTTCCATCTGCTGGTTCATTCCCCAGATGGCCTCAATGGCTGGAGCTACAATGATCCAAAGCCAGGAGCTTCTTCTGGGTCTCCCACTTGGGTGCAGAGGCCCAAGGACTTGAGCCATCCTCCACTGCTTTCCCAGGCTATAACAGAGAGCTGGATGGTAAATGGAGCAGCCAGGACTAGAACTGGAGCCTATATGGGATGTCAGCACTGCAGGCTGTGGCTTTACCCACTACACCATAGCACTGGCCCCTCATCATCTCCCTTAATGCTTATTTTACTATATGACATCGCAATTCAGAAGCACCTCCATAAACATTGATTAAATTCCGTTAGAATTCTAGAAGGTAGATTTTGTGACCCTATCAGAGACCCTGACTCCCTAAGAGACAATGTCAATAGCATTGACTCCTTTGGGTGCTTGAGAAGGTTGGGTGGCAACTTATCCCCGTCCAGATTCTAACCGAACTGAAATTATATATTCATGGGACAAGATATTTCATTATTATTAACATTGCCAAGGAATATGGCTTACATGTGTGGCAACAGTCTGCTCTCTAACTAACAGTGAATGTCCCATAAAACAATCACCCACTCCTAGACCCAAACACTGGCAATCACAGTCCATCCACCAAGGGTAAGGACTTTATTGCATGCTTCAGAATAGCTCAAACTTTCTTCAGAATTGTGCAAACTCTCTGCAAGCATACCCCAAAGAAGGAAGAGATGTGGCACACAGCATGAGGTTCAATTCCTCATCCCAAACTCACAGGGCTACAGAAGTCACTTCTCTTGTCCCAGGAAGGAATGAGAAGGCCGGATGGGAGGCCAGGTATGTACTGCTAATGGGTGTCTCTCCACAAGGAAAGAAACTCCAAGGGGGAGAGAGTGACAGACACTTGTTCCTCCCAAACAAACTCCCTCCATTTGAATTTTATACCACTTTGTTTTGGAATGAGGCTTAAAAGTGCTATTATCATTAACCTCTGTGTTATATTGACTGTTCTGCTAGCTAGTGGGAGACAGTTGGTCAGCCCTGCTCAGCAGAGACCATAGCATGAGACCCTGCCAATCCAGGGAGGTCTGGAAAGCTTTGCTGGAATCTCTATCATGAAACATAACCTCCTCCATCTCTACGTATTAACTTCTTACTGTGCCATGTTTTTAGAGATATCTAGTTAGATCTCAAAACATTTCTTTGCCCTATCATTGAGCAGTTCTCCATCTAAGTCAGTCATTCACAGTACCAAAGATAAAAGCCATTTGTGTGTGTGTGGGGAGAGGGTCTCTACCCCTCCAGTTCACCCTCCCTGGTACCTGGAGGAACCCCACCTTTGAACAACTCCTCTGATGACAAGTGTTCTTTGTATCTTTCTCAGTCTTGAAATTTATGTCTTAATCTCCATCCTTCATCTTCTGAGGATCAACCAGTCACATTCCATTTCCCTAGGGTCACAGAGGCGGCACTTTTGTACTCTAAATATTAAGGGTCATTGGGAATCTGGGTGCCCTGGAAATCTAGGCATCCACCACAGTAGGTATTCTAACTCAAATCAGCAGCACGCCAAAGGTAGAGGTATAAATGGTCTAGAGGAACCAGGGGACATCTAACCCAACTGGCAAGATGTCAGAAAGGTAGAGCTGATGCTTGGGCCAAAAAGGGGGCTGGACTAATGTGCTGGGAGATCAAGACAGTCTCTGCTTTCTGGCAGAAGCTGTGCAGTTTACTCTTTCTTTAAGATCTCACGTACCTCTAGATGGATCATCAACTAAAAGGGATACTAGAAGGCCAGTGGGGGCAGCTGGAACCAGTTCCCAGGCAGAAACAATTCTAAATTTTGAAAACCAAGCTTGGATTTCTCTTGTTTTTCCTATTTGAGTTAAGCCTAAGCCTATACAACATATTCTGATACAAATGTTGGTCCTTGGGGCATGAGAAACAATAAAACATGCATTACAGGACAAGTACAGTAAGGAATGAGATTGTCTACCTTAAGAGGCATGAGGGGTAGAGGCATTGCTTTGTGGTAGTCACACCATGGTCCATGGGCAGGTGCCAGTCCTCCAGTTGTTTCCTGCAGTGAAAAAATAATAGATATTTCTGTGTTGAATGGTTAGAAACCTTCCAAGAATAAATGGGGAGAATGCTTGTGGGTTTTTTTTTTTTAGCATTTTGACAGAGTAATTTTTAAACTGTTGCCTCCCATAATAAACTGTTTGACTTCTATTTTATGACTTGGTTTTTGTTTTCACCAACTGACTTTTATTGTATTTCTAAATAAATGTATTGGGACATGAAATGTTATGCATTTGGAAAAGGGTCCTTGGAGCACTGTGAAGGAGAGGTGAAAACAAACCGTAGACCAACCAGAGCCCATGCTGTAACTACACCCTCCATGCCCCACACCTATGTCCTGCCACTGCTGCCACTGCCATGCCCAAGAGAGAGGCTGAAGGGATTCAAAGGGAGATAAAGCCAAGGTGAAGGACGAACCACAGATAAGCTCCTCAAGATTGCCTGGTAAACCGGCTCCTCCAAAGCCAGAACCCAAGCCTAAAAAGGCACCTGCAGAAAAGGGAGGCAAAGAAGATATCTGAAGGGAAAAAGGGAAAAGTCGATGCTGGCAACAATGGTAATAACCCTGCAGAACATGGTGATGTCAAAACAGACCAGGTACAGGCAGCTGCAGGCCAAGTGAGGCGTGTGCATTTTTGATAACTGTGTACTTCAGGTGACTGCATGGTTTGAAGTAACTAGGGCACAAAACCATGTGGCATGGAAAAACTAAACTTGGTTTGATGTCTTCGTCCTCCTGTCTATCTGCTTTCAGCATCCACATAACTTCCTTAAACCCAGAGACCTGCTGGCATCTGACCCTCAGAATTTGTCATCAGCATGACAGGCCATCTGGACTTCACAGTGACCTCCTGAGCCGGGGTCCCTCCAAAACTCCTTTTCTAGACTGTGCGCCTTCAGGTTGATCATTCTGCCATTTTCATTTGATTTCCTGAATGTCGGTGTCAGCTTGTGAGAAGTTGTTGAACAACAGACTAAATGTGAAATGTCAAGCCTCACTCTAAACTCCCTGTTTTCAGAGCATCAGATGAAGTCTTCTCTGGGTTGTATAGTGACTTTCTGATTTGCATAGTCCCATGAAAAAGGGAGTTGAAAATTGTTGTATGCTGTTCACGATTGTCTGCGCACGTCCTGCCTGAAATACTGTGATTATTTATGAAAAGAATCATTAATAAAGCAGGATACAGTTTGGCTTGCAAAATTTTTAAAAATAAAAAGCTCCCTTTTACTACAGATAAATAACCACTCTTCCGGAGTACTGTTTTCCTACTATGTTTTAACAAAAACAGCATGTCGTGACATGCTAAAAAAAGTTTTGAAAAAATAATTATAAGCATTTGCTTTAAAAAGTAGAATTTCCTTACTACAGGACAGCTCCAAGCCTTGCATATTATGGGCATTTTCAATCTCCAAGAGAAAACTATACTAAATTTTCTCAGTTTTGTTTGGCCTCTGAATCCTTTCTGTGTCATGTAAAACAGTGTTCTGTGAACTATAGAGAAATGTTTCTTTATAGAGTACTCTTATCTTTTTTGAGGTAAAAACAGCATTTTCCTTTTATATCTGACTTCATCTGCTACTAGCATGAACTATCTCAATAGTGTATTCCACTTGTTTGAAATCATCAAAATTACTGTTTTGAACTGTTTTGAACTCTTTAGCCTTCTACTCAAGGATAAATAGTTGGAATTGCTCTATCAAAGGAGCAAAAAGGAGACACAATGAAAACACATGCATAGTCTGCAGCATCATTTGAATGTCTCCACAACAGCCTGGCCTGGGGAGTGCTGTGTCCACACTCAGTGGGCTGTTGAACTTTGCAGGATTGCAAAGGTCATCCAATCAACAGCATTTTGCTGAAAATACTAACTCCTTTACTCAAAATTATGCTGACTGTGGAATATAAAAGGATAGAATGTGAGCATAGGGTTTTATTTTTAATGTAGGACTTGTGTTCATTCTGGGTTCTGGAACATCATTACACTGTACCCACTTGTATGACCTTTCCAATGTGTAGTTTGTCTTTGCCCTATGCCTATGATGAAGATCTCAGTATCTCTTCACTCTCCCACTGCCAGATATTCACTCACACAACAGTAGAGACTGCCAGTTACCTGCTCAAGTATCCATAGTTTCCACTCTCCCCAGTTGGAAGCAGAACTCAGTGCCTTCCAAAATAAAACACACATTTTTCAATTCCCTCCCTTTACAGCAAGGTGTCTTCATGTGAATTAGCTCTGTTTAATGACCAATATGTGTCACTTCCTGAAAACCTCCTTAAAAGATTGCTGTTGTGTACTGCTTGTTCTTTCTTATTTACTCCTCAGGACATCCTTTCCTTGGAGTATCAGTAGAATAGCTTCAATAATGCAGCCATCTTCAGCCCAGAAGATATGAGATACCTTGGATATGACACATAAAAATCCAGAAGGAGCCCAGACCTCATTTCCAGAGCTGAAATCCAAATTCTGAAATGTTTAGCTCTGAAATACTTCCTCACCCAGAAGAAAAATAAACTTATATTTTGCTTAAATAACTGGGATTTTTATTTTTTTGTTTGTTTGTATCCTTTGGTCTTATTCAGATTTTCTGTCAATTGTGCTTGCCAAGAATTTATCTGTACTTCATTGGGCAAACTTTAGCAACCATCCAGGCAGTTTATAGCTCTGCCTTAGCCTTAACTTCCTGCTTGTGCAGACTCCAAGTCAGTTGAAGGTGAAAGCTTAAGGTCTTCTCACTTCTTTCCTGTGCACGTATATAACTATAAAATGCATACGACCCTCTAGATATTCACGAACATGTGAAAGCTTTTCAAAGTCTTCTTGGCATTTCACTTCACAGCATCTCCTTTTAAACCTCTGTGAGTCTTTTGTTGCTCCAGCTACTACCATCACTGCTTGTAGCCACAAAGTTAAAACTTTTACTGGTTATTATGTCAATTAATACTCTTTTCCATCTCCCCTGGAAAAGACATTGAATACTTGTGAGCTCTGGGTCAGCCTTATAAGTGGTATCTTCTTAGGTATCTTCACTAGACAGGTTAAATAATCCTAATTCTTTGGTAATGAGTGTTTGTGATACAGCTCTGTAGCTCTGTTCTACTCCCATCAGTGGCTGCCATGCTGCACTGGACAACAGGCAATTAATAGTTGAAGTTACAGTTGACCTGCAACATGAAGCAACTTAAATGCAGCAGAGTTTGCTGAGTTTGTTCTTACTGAGAGCCAGCTGATTTTATTGAATAAACTGTCTTGGTTTGCGGTAAACAATTAATTTCCAGAGTTCTGAAAAAGTTTGTTCTGACGATTTTTACTTATTTTTGATTGATCTGTTGAAGTAGTAGATGTTTGGAAGTTCTTATTCCATTATTTTTGATGGCATCATCTCCCCTTCCTTTTTTAAAAATAAAGCAAATAAAGAGCAGGTAGTAAATACCCAAGGCAGAAAACCTGGAGTCATCTTCAGTTTTGAAGGTCTTCTTATCTCCATTTAAATCAACCTCTGACACTATAGGGATAGTGGAGGCCCCCTCTGGGAATAGGAGTGGTTTCTGTAAAGAGGTTATAGGGTTTGAAGAACACAAGCTGAGATTATTTAGGTTAGGGTGAACATTGGCTGGCCCTGCACAGAACCCCCTATCCTCCTGTTACCCTTTGTCTCCACCTTCTTGACTTGAGTGCCACCACCACTGCCATGGGTTATCCTACAGGAGCCAGGTCAGAATTAGACTGGTATGGGTCACAGATCAACGAACTGGGGGTAATCATAATCTATTTGATTTGCTTTGTTTCTCTTTTGTCCTTCTAATAAAAAGGAGACCACTTTGAGTTAAGTACTATCCCTTCACTATATTCAATAAGACATTTCTCTGCATTAATTGCCTGGATGACTTGGTCTAGTCACAAGGTCTTGAATCCTGATTTGAAGAATGCTGAGTACCAAGTCTGTATCACTAGCCATGACCCTCTCTTGACCTCCAAACTATGTATGAATCGTGTGCCAATAGGTTCTCTTGGATGTTCAATAAGTAATGAAAATTTAATATCTTGAACCTCAAACTTGGGTGTTACTGTCAAATCGGATGCCCCTCCTTAGTGCACAGTGGCAAAAAAAATTCTCTTTGTATTCTGGCACAAAAAAATATGGAGTCACCTGGGCATTTTCTCATTCTTTAATATTCTTTTCTTGTCCTGTTAGATTTACCTTCATAACCCATGCTATCTTTTCCAGAGTAAAAATCCAGTTTCCCATATTGTTGGATGGCAAAGCAAACACTTTATAAATCTCAGAGTTTAGCATAAGAAGAGTTTTTCATTACGGCCATCCTTTGGTGCATGTGATGTCCAAGCCTGCTGTGATCGATGTAATCTGGACGTGACACTCAGCAATTCTAATCATGACCAGAATTATCACCTGGCCCTGAAGTAACTGCAGAAAGGTTGGAAAATGTGGAGGAGTAAGTGAAACATTCGAAACAATCTCGCAATCCCATCCATTCTTACCACTTCCTCTGCCATTGCCCTAGTTCACGCCGCCATCTTTACCTGAAATGCAGCAACTGTTTCCCAACTGCTCTTCCTGCTCTCAAGCACATCCCACTATGGTTGATCCCTTCCTCCATTTGCCACCCCCTACTGGCTATCCTGCAACTAACAACTAAACAGTTTTGTTCAATGGAAAATAGCCAATGTCACCACTTTGCTCCAAACTCTCAAAGCTCAAACTCCTTACCAAGGCCTCCAGAACTCCAGGCAATCCAGGCCCTGCCCAGCCACATTGGGCTTCCTGTTCTTCTTGAGTGAGTTTCAGTCCTGCTTGTGGCCTTCACAACTACAAAATCGTGATTCCCTCAATCTAGAATGTTCTTTCCTTGAATTTTCACATGCCTCACCTCTGTTTATGTCTCTGCACAGCTGTTGTCCCCTTGAAGAGGCTGTCTTTGACAATCCTGTGTGTAATAGTGGACTGGAAGTTGACACCATGCTATCACCCATGCTAATGTACACTCCTAAAATTCATGTGTTGGAAACTTAATACTCAAATTCACATGTTGGTGATATTTGGAGGAGGTGGGTTTTTTGGGAGGTAATTAGTGTTGGATGAGGTCAGGAGGGTGCACCCCACTGATGGAATTAATGGCTTTATTTAAAAAGGAAGTGAGTCCTGAGCTGGCCCCCTCTCTCTGTCTCTCATGTTATACTCTCTGCCCTGTTGTGACACAGCAAGAAGGCCCTCACCAGCTATGGCTCCTCAGCTATGGACTTCCAAGCCTTCAGAGCCATAAAAAATAACTTAGACTTCTTTTCAAGTTACCCAGTGTATAGTATTGTGTTACAGCCACACAAATTAGACTAGGACAACTCTCTGACTTTTTACTCTGCATTTTCTTTCATAGCACTTGTTCCTTTCCGAGATTTTGGTTTGTGTGTGTGCGTGTGTGTGTGTGCATGCATGTGTGCACCAATGTGTATGTACATGCATGGTTGCACGTGTATGTGCATGTGTGTACACATGTGTGTATGCCTGTGTGTGTTCAGCTTAGTTGTATATTATCTGTCCCCTGCATTTGAATTAGAGATCAATAAGAGCAGGGACTTCGTTTTCCCAGCATCAATAGCAGTGACCAGGGCTGGATGTTCAGTGCTGTGTGGAGACACTGTTTGGGCCGCTTCTCTCCACATCAGAGTGACTGGATTCAAGCCTCATCACAGCTTCCAATTCGAGCTTCCTGTCAATGCACCCCCTGGGAGCAGCAGGTGTTGACCTAAGTGCTTGAGTACCTGTCACTCACCAGGGAAGCTCTGACTGAGCTCTGGGTTCCTGGCATCCACCTGGCTTGTCAGGGGAGTGAACCAACAGATGGAAGATCTTTCTCAGTCTGTCTCCTTTTCTCATCTCTCTCTCAAGAAAATGAAAATAAGTAAGATTCAAATTTAAAAAAAGAACACTGCCTGGCGCACTGTACATTCTCAGTATGTTTCAATAAATGAGTGAATCAATTTGTTAAGAAGTAAAAGTATGCCAAATAGCAAACCAGAAACTATCGTTAGCATCAAGGAAACATGAAGACCTGTGACCTCAGTTTTAACCTGGATCTTCCGGAGGTCACAGGTCTGACTGTTCCCGGAGCTATCCGGTCGGTCTCACCTGCACTTCCTGAGGTTTCCTCGGAGTCCTCCAACGTCTTGCTGAGAACATCTTCCTTATGGACCCCAGCTCTATTTACCTTTGTTAATGAAATCACAGACAACAGGAAAAGTTGGGAACTGTGATAGGACCATGTTGCATAGTGGAATTTTACTGAAAATGCAGTTACCCAAGAGAATCTATTCTAGACCTTTGAGACAGTCTTTGTAAACAAAGCTGAGAGTTCTAACTGAGTTGTGTGTCTTTGAACCAGGGCTTGTGTTTGGATGGAAGGGTGAGATGTGCAAACGTAAGAGTCCATCTTCACAGGGAAGGGAGTATTAAATTAGTGTGGACACAGTGGAGGGACTTTCTCTCTTCTGCTGTGGCTGCCTCGGCGAGCCAGGCCTGTGAAATCTAAATGAGGTGTGAAGACTGTGCACACTCCATTGCTTGTATCTCACTCTTGCTTTTCTTGAGCTTGATCAGCTCTTGTCCTGACTGTTGATATACAATACTTTATCCATTTTAGTATTTTTTTCTTTTGTTCTAGTACTATTGGTTGAGCTCTGTAATTAACACACAATTATTCTTAGGTGTTTAAATTTTAACTGAAAAGTGATCCCTGTTAAATATAAGAGTGGGAATAAGAGAGGCAGGAGATGTACAATTTGGGACACGCTCAATCTGACTTGCCCCAAATGGTGGAGTTAGAAACATGCCAGGGGATTCCAATACAATCCCATCAAGGTGGCATGTACCAATGCCATCTCACTAGTCCAAGTGATCAATTTCAGTTCACAACTGATCACACTGATAGGTCTAAGAGTCAAAGGGATCACGCAAACAAGACTAGTGTCTGTTAATACTAACTGATAGAATGAAAAAGGGAGAGAACGATCCATCATGGGAAGTGTATTTTACACTTCATGTTTCTGTGTGGGTGCAAACTGTTGAAAGCTTTACTTAATATATACTAAATCGATCTTCTGTATATAAAGATAATTGAAAATGAATCTTGATGTGAATGGAATGGGAGAGGGAGAGGGAGATGGGAGGGGTGCGAGTGGGAGGGAAATTATGGGTGGGGGGGAAGCCATTGTAATCCATAAACTGTACTTTGGAAATTTATATTTACTAAATAAAAAAGAAAAATAAAAAAGAGTCCATCTTCACGAGGAAGGGAGTATTAAATTAGTATGGACACAGTGGAGGGACTTTCTCTCTTCTGCTGTGGCTGCCTCAGCGAGCCAGGCCTGTGAAATCTAAATGAGGTGTGAAGACTGGGCACACTCCATTTCTTGTATCTCATTCTTGCTTTTCTCAAGCTGTAGCATTCCATTTGACTTTCCCACCTGCACTGTCTTACTCTCACGCTGCTGACCTGCAGGGAAATCACGTGTAGACAGAATGAAAAAGTGTAGAACAGCTAATGCTTTCTTCTCCTGGGCTCTCTACTGACCACAAATAATTGAGTGTTGCACTCTTTTAGACAGTAGACTATTCTGCATTTGTGTAAAGTTGTCTCCGTGGGGTGAGGATCAGACATTGGGCCCATAGCTGCTGCTGGGTCACTTGGAGCTGTCCATGACCAGGGCTGGTCACACTGAGAGGCAGCTGGACTTCCTTTTGCAGCCCTAACAAATCACCTTTCCACTTCTTCCATGTGTGCCCTCCTCAAACCCTCACCGCCCATCACTCAACACACACTCACATCTTTTGGAAGAGAATTCTCTATACTTAGTGCCCCATGCACTTCAGACCAATAAGCTTATTGTTGCACTGATGTAAGAGATGTTTGCTTTTTAACAGAATATAATGTGATGTAATCCAGTGAATCCCGATGGAGCCCATCTGCATGGGGGAGGCCCTGAAGGAAGAATGGCCCTAGCCTTTTTGTTAAAGGGGCTCACAGAGGAGTCAGGCTCAGTTCTTGCCCTGAAGAAGCAAATAATTGAGGCTATAACTATAAGAAGGGAAATCTGGGGCGGGGGAGATGGCTCTGAAGGAAGGGCTCCTGGAATCACACTGAAAAGTGAGCAGTAGCTTATCTATCAACTTATCACTGGATTTCCCTTGAGGCCAAAAGTGGGAGGCTCACATTGCTGAGCAAACTCAATTCAATCTTGTGGGCATATGGGTGGGGGTGGAGCAAGGACATCCAGTCAGACCCTGGGAAACAAAGGAATGTCATCCAACAAAATGCATCTTCTAGCCAATACCCCTTAGGAAAATATTCCCTCTGGAACCATTGGGCCTACGTCATGGAACATTCCATGTAAAGGCCTTGTCTCCCATGGGGTGCCTGCCAGGATATGTCCTGGTCATTAGTATTCCCCCGGGGAGGCAGAGACCAGTGAGGGAGTCAATCTTCACTCTGATCAGATCCGTGATGACAACCAACGTGGAGGCAGGAACCGGTTTTCTGGTACTAGTGGCCTTGCTCTTTCTTTAAACAGGTGGTTCTAAGCAGCACTTCTTCTGGGACTGTTTCCTGGTTTCTGGCCTCTCCCTCTTTCTTTTCTCCTGGTAGTGTGCACCACCACAACTTCTGCAGGTGAGTGCAAAAGCCTCCCATCCGTGCTACTTAGAAAGGATTTCCTCACAAAGCTTCCATTGCTTTTGTGTGACCTCAATGCAAACACATTGGGCCACTAATGGCCTGATCGTTTACCTCTGATGAAATGGCTGAGCCTGACTCGACTGATGTTCCCATCTCTTTTGGAGTTCAAGTAACTCTAGAATACAATCTTCAACAAAATGCCCACAACTCAATGCCAGTAACCATGACAAGCAATGGCGGAGATAACTGGGTCAGGGACTTTTCACCAGGCACTTAAGAACACAACACACAAGCAGCTGCCTACTTCATTTCTATGACAGGGGGCCTCTGGACACTGGTGTACTGACTTGACAATCTTGAAAGTGTCCATGGGCCTGACAGAGTAGAAAGCAGTGACGTAACCACCCATAATCTGTGTCACCTAAAAAGTCAAGGGGATTTTCCAAGTTCCACACTTTTGATGAGTTCAAGAAAATTTATCCCATATGCCTCTTATACACACACACACACACACACACACACACACACAATATGTCTACAATCAATGCTTTGAAGATTCTTAAAAACTACTTTAACATTTAATTCCATTGAAAGGAGAGTTGTTTTATACCCCAGAATAAGATTTATTCTGATGAATGTTCAGTGTGCCCTGGGTGTATATTTTAGTGCTGCAGGAAAGATTATCCCATAAATGTTAATTGTGTCAAGTTGGTCGATAGCTTTGTTTATTTATTTGAAAGGCAGAGCTAGAGAGAGAGAGAGAAAGAGAGAGAGTGAGAAAGAGAGAGATAAAGAGACAGAGAGAGAGAAAGACAGATCTTCTGTTGGCTGGTTCACTCCTCCAAATGGTTCAATAGCCCGGACTGAACCAGGCCAAAGCCAGGAGCCTGAAACTCCATCTGGGTCTCCCATGTACTTGGGCTACCTTCTGCTGCTTTTCCAGGGGCATTAGCAGGGAGCTGGATCTGAAGTGGAGTAGCCAGGACTTGAACTGGAGCTCATATGGGATGCTGGCACCGCAAGCATCAGTTTAACCTGCTGCGCCATGATCCCAGCCAACAATGGTGCTTAAATCTTCAATAGACTTTCTTTCTGACTACTTGCTCTGTCAGTTACTGAGATAAGAGTGTCCAAATATCTAGTGATAATTGCTCAGGTTTCTTTCTCTCCTTGAAGTCCTATCAGTTTTTGCTTTGTTTTTGAAATGCTGTCATTAGGCATACAGACATTGAGGACTGTAATGATGTATTGGGAGTTGACTCACTTGTCGTTATTCAATGTCCTTCTCTCTCCTTGACTGTGTCTCTTACTGAAGGCTGCTTTCTTATATTAATACAGCTACTCTAATTTCTCATGGTTGGTGGTTGCATGGCAATATTTCCCATCCACTTAGTTCAGCTTGTCTGTACCTTTATAATTCAAATGATTTCATCTAGAGCAGCTTTAGCTGAGTCATGTTTACTTTTCCAATATGAAAATGTCTGCTATGATTTTAAAAATTTTGTTTATTCATTTGAAAAGGAGAGAGAGAGAGAAAGAGAGAGAGAGAATCTTTCATCATCTGGTTCACTCCCCAAATGACCACAACAGCCGGGGCTGAGCCAGACTGAAGTCAGGAACTGAGAACTAAGTCCAGGTCTTCAGTGTGAGTGACAAGGATCCAATTACTTAAGCTGTTACCCATGTGCTTCCTCCCAGTGTATCCAAGAGCAGAAAGCTGGAATAGGGAGAGGAGCTGAGACGCGAATCCAGGCACTTGAACACGGGCTTCGGTTGTCCCAGGCAGCAGCTTCATCGCCACAAGGAACTCCCTCCCCAGTGCCTTTCTAATTGGAATGTTTACATCCATTTTATCTAATGTATTTGATGTCAGAATTTAAGTTAATTATCTTTATTTCTTTTCTATTTATTCCATCTGTTTTCTTAAATTATTATTTCTTTCCACTTTTTTGTTTTTTGATTAATTGAAGACTTTTATTTCATTTGTAATGTTGGCTTATCGGTTATAATTCTTTAACTTTTTGAGATAATTTTACTTATTTATTTATTTGAAATACAGAGCAACAGAGAGAGAGTCAGAGAGATTTTCTATCCATCGGCTCAATCGCAAAACGATTGTGACAACCAAGGCTGGGTCAGGCTGAAGCCAGGAACCAGGAACTCCAGCCACATCTCCCACATGGGTCGCAGGAGTCCAAGCACGTGGGCCACGTTCCACACCCATCACAGGCACATTAGCAGGAAGCTGGGTTGGAAGCAGAACACGTGGGGCTCAAAACCAGGCACTCTGCTACGGATGCCAGCATTGCCAGCAGTGGCTTCACCTGTTACATCACAATGCCAGCCACTGTTTTATTTGTCGGGACTGCTCTAGCGTCACAGTAACCATCTTTAAATTACTATAGCCCGCCTTCAGACAACACGGCATCAAACGTGTAGTCCAGGACCCTCTGACCATGCATTTGTATTCTCTGCCTCCCACCCATTTGTGATAGCGCAATCAAGCATTTTATTTCTGAATGTGTTATGTACACCATAAGTGATCAGTTTAGATTTAAAAACCAATTTCCTTTTAAAGAATGAATTTATATTTATTGTAAAAGTTCTCCATTTAATGTTAGTCACCAATTCAGAAACACTAAAAGCAAAACAGAAGGCTCATTCTGTGCAGGTCAAATTACAAACATTTGTGGTTAGGGATGTTTTGTTGAATATATGATTTTGCCATGTGTTTGCTTTGTTCATTTGTATGAAGTGTAAATTTTTACACATCAATGCCCTCTCAGTAGCCACTGTAGAATGTTCCTTGGATAGACACACAAGGGAGCTTCAAGAAGTTTGTAGAAAATGGCATTTTAAAATGAGTTTATTTCAAAGCCAAAAATGTAAATCCTTGTATTGTCTTTTCATAACTCATGTTATGTGAACTTTGTGAAGAGCCCTCATTCCACACTGATAATCAAGTAGGTGTTTCCAGGATTCTGCTGTTATAAGCAAATACACAATGGCGGGGCTGGTTTATGCCTTTCTAGTGCACACGTACTTCTGCAGGGTAGTTCCTGAGTAATGGAACAGCTGGTCAGAGGGCAAGACCATTTAAATGTTAACAGACACAGCGAAATAATGCTTCAACATGGTTCTATGCAGTTCCCTCTCCATCAGCTAGGACTAAGGATGTCTCTTGGCTTTTCAAGGGAGAATTCACAGATGTTTTACCTAAAGTCATACTGTGACAATGTACACAGCATTGACTATTTTATATAGACACCAAAGGATTTCAGTTTTTAAAAATAACCCATAACCACCTCTAATTTTTGAAATGCCCATTTGTAGAAAAGATCTGTGGGTTCCCTTCTTAGCTAGCCTCTCTCAGAGACCTAGATATAGGGATGAACAAAAAGATTTTACCAGTGTCATGGTGCAGTGGGTTAAGCCATCACCTGTGACTCTGGCATCCCATATCTGAGTGCAGGTTCAAGTCCTGGCTGCTCTACTTCTGATCCAGCTCCCTGCTAGTGAGCCTCAGAAAGCAGTGGAATTTGGCCCAAGTGCTTGGGCCCCTAACACCCATGTGGAAGGCCCAGATGGAATTCCTGGCTCCTAACTTCAGCCCAGCAGAGATATAACTGTTGTGGCCATTTGGGGAGTGAACCAGTGGATGGAAGACCTCTCTCTCTCTCTCTCTCTCTTCCCCTGTCTCCTCCTCTCTCTATCACTCTACCTTTCAAATAAATAAAATAATTTTTTTAAAAGATTTTCTCAAATATGTCTTGGGATTATTCTTTGCAAGGAGGAAAGACACCAAAGAGCCTAGTTCCACTTAATGATTGATAATTTTTCTGATACAGTTATTTTTATAATTTCAAAAATATAGCAAACAAGATATTCTTTATAGAAAGGACCTTAGATAACAGGTAGTTCATCCCTCTTAGTTTCCAAGTGAAAAATACTAAACACAGAGAGAAATGACTTGCCCAGGTAATTCTAAGGGAACTATACTTGAAATCCAGGTCTCCAGATTCCCAATCGAGATTTTGAGCTAGAGGGGAAACTGCCTCCTGTGTAGCACCTTTGAGTTGGACGCAGTCTTAGCAAGGACCTGGAGACCACGTCCATCTTAACCTGGGCTCTCATACAGGGGGACTTCAAACAGCTCATTAAAAAAATAGAACCAAAAGATAAAAATAAAAGATGGAAACGTTGGTTCTCCACATGATCTGCATCGAGTTGAAGATACTTTTGTAAATGATGACATCAGGCATTTAGCACCTTCTCAAAGAACTGGGAACTCTGGGCGTTAAACCACATGGACACAGTCTTTTCTGCATTATGAACTGAAGATAAATGTGTACCCTCTCAAGATTTTTTCAGGATTAGGAAGCAAAAAGAAATCAAAAGGAGTCAAATTAGACCAGGAGTTGGAGGCCTGATGGTTTCCCACTGAAACTCTCACGAGAAGTAGGCTTTTGGCCTCGAGGTTGAGATGCATACATCCCACACGGGAGTGCCAAGGCCTGACTCCTGGCTTTGCTCCCTGACTCCAACCTCCTACTGATGCAGACCCTGGGAGGCAGTGGCGATGGCTCAGATAATTAGGTTCCTGCTACCTGGACTGAAATCTTCCTCTCCCTAAAAAATAAAATTAAAAATAAAATCAAAAACTCCTACAAAATTGCCTTTGTTAGATAAGCAGGAATATTGTCTGGCTGGAAAAGGACTCCCTGGTGAAACTTCCCCAGGTGTTTTTCTGCTAAAGTTTTGCCTACTTTTTGAGAACACTCTCGTAATAAGATGCTGTTCTTCGGCCCTCCAGAAAGTCAACAAGCAAAACGCCTCCAGCACTCCCATGAGTGCCATGAGCTTTAGCTCCAAAACCTTTCTGCTTTGACCAGCTCACTTCTAACTCTTGGTAGCCACTGCTTTGATTATGCTTTATCTTCAGGATGACACTGTTAAAGCTGAGCTCCATTTTCAGTTACAGTTCTTCCAAGAAATGCCTCAGGATCTTAATTCCACCAGTTGGGTTTTTCCATTGAAAATTCTATTCATGCCTGCAGCTGATCTGTGTGCCACTGGTTTGGCACCCACTGAGCAGAAAGTTTCCTCCACTTTAATCTTTCATTCAGAATTGGGCAAGTGAAGCTGTCGAGATTCCTGTGGTGTTGGCTACTGTTTCTGCCGCCAATCATCAGTTCTCTTCAGTGGGACATGAACAAAATTGTTCCCTTGCAAATTACTGTGGCTGGTCTACTGCTGGGGACTTCATTTTCAACATCATTTCCTCCCTTCGTAAAAGGAGTTAGTCATTGTAAACTGCTGATTTTCTTGGATTACTGTCCCCATTCATATTTTGTAAAGTATCAGTGACACCACCATCTCCACCCAAGCTTCACCATAAATCTGATATTTGTCCTTGCTTCGATTTTCACAGAATTCATGTTGCTATGATCGGGGCTGTTTTCAAGCTGAAACTAGATCCCATGGTGACAAATTGCTTCAAGGTTATTTTAGTGCAAAAGAAAAAAGAAATCCAAGCATAGTTTTTCCATGATACTCATTTCCATGAACTTTTTAAAGAATCCCACCTACTATGTTCAGAAGTGTTGTACTGCGTTTGTTAGGTTTTTGGATTTTAGGGATCAAAGAAGGAGAGCAGGTGGCTGGTTAAAGTAGAGGAGATTTTATTTTAGGGAAGACAGAAGGGGGAGGGGGTAAAGAGAGAGTGGGGTTGAGCCTGCCAGGACACAGGGCATGGGGTTTGAAACAAGGCTTCATTCTGTAGGAGCAGCAGTCAGAATCCCTTCTGAAGCTGTTTTCGGGGGGAGGTGCAGAGCGCCACAAGGACCCTGCTAATGTGGTGGTGGGCCATGCAGAAAATCTCTTAACAGTGCATGGTTATAGCAGTTTGGAATGTGCCCAGATGTGAGCTTTTTTGAGCATTAAACATTCCACCAGCCTTTAACTATCTGCACCCAGTTTCATCAGCCTGGGATTTCAGGTCCAGCATTATAACAATATTCACTAGAATTCAGTGGATTATCTATTCTATTGATATCAGTAAGATAGCCGATATTCTGTATGATTCAATAGTATATCTGATATTTTGCACGGTTTCAGTTTCAGCATTTTCTTTGATAGCTTTAAATCCAGTTCATTAATGGATGAGATATACACACCATTGTCGGGCATCTTTGAGTACTAGAAAAATCTCCCTTTTATCGTGTTACAATCTGCCTTCTGCTCCCACGATTTGGGGACATAAATGAATGAGATTCCAGCTTCTCACTATTCCAGCTCTTGCCCTCTGGATGCTCTCCTGTTTTTCAACGCCTCTCTTAGAACTTGCTTGCAGAGGAGGACAAGGCAGTAGTCCAGCTGTGGTCCAACCCGTGCAGAGTGCAGGGGGCCATTGACGCCTTTGATCTGATCTTCATACTTCTATTAATAGAGCCCCAACGTGCTAGACTTTCTTAGCAACTGAATTCCTGGGACACTAGGTCGTTTTTTAAAAATTGACAACTATTAGGCCAGATCACATTTGTCTTCTGTCTGTGTAATTGATTGCAAGAATGTATGTGTTAAAATTTCTGCCCTTAATTTTTTTGGTAAATATTCCTGACTTTTGGGCATATTTGGATCTTCATTTTATTGTTTTTCCCCAATATTCCACACACAAATTTGATAAATTAGCCTTATATACTTTGTAGCAGTCATTGCAGAGGAGACAAGCAGAGCAGTTTTGGGGAGGCAACAAACGATTGCTGTTTTGTATTGATTCTAACTGTAATCCACGTGCAGTACTCAACCCCAACCTTATTTCTCTGCATTTGTTGTTTGTTAAATCTAGCTATCATCAAAGATTAAAAAATTCCTTTCTGAACTGAAAATGCTCTATATAGCCATGATATTCTTCCAATTACTGAGTGGTAACCGTTATAAAAATGAGAAATAAGGGGCAAGCATTTGGTGGCGCTATTGAGACAATGCTTGGGATACTCACACCCCAAAACAGGGTACATGATTCTCAGCTCCACTCCTGATTACAGCTTCCTTCTCATGTGCACCTGGGAGGCAATGGTGATGGCATAAGTCATTGTGTTCTTGTCAACCATGTGGGACACCTTTGGTCCAGACTCAGCCCTCAGCATTGAAAGCATTTGAGGACTTAGCCAGCCAGAGGGAGACATCTCTTTCTCTCTCTCTCTCCCTCTCTCTCTCTCTCTCTCTCTCTCTCTCTCTCTCTCTGCCTTTCAAATAAATATTTTTTTTATAAAAAGGGGAAATAGGATTAGTTCCACATGACCATTTCTCAGTGAACTGAAACCAACTTTTAGTGATCATCTCTCTATAAATATTAACTTACAACTCTCCAGAAGGAAAATAGCTAGGGCATCCAATGCCAAAAATATAATGCCAGAGACAGAAAAAAAAATTGGAAGCAGAAGGAACTAATGTTCTTCCAGCAACTTGCTGTTTAAATCTCTGGTGATAGAGGGTGATGCACAGAACTGTGTTTAGGGGAGAGAGGATGGGCAGATGGTATAAGTCAAGGCTTTTGAAAGTCTTGGGAGGAGAAAGTTGGTGGAGTCTTTGTGAATGATGCAGGCGCCCTCCTAAAGGGCCTGAGACAGGCTGGGACTAGCACCAGCTCTGTCCTTGCTCAGGCTCTGGGCTCTCCCTCCCTCTCACTTGTCACCATTCTGCCTGAAGCACTTGGAGTCAACTCTAGCCTTTTTAATAAGACAGTTTGGAAGGGAGACAAGCCTTTTCAGTCTGAGAGATAAAAATAAAAATGTCAGTGATCAGAATTTCCACATATGGTCTCAAATGATAGATGAAATTTAAAGCTGGCAATTGTCCTGAGTTGGAAGGACGGAGGCAACGGAGGCTGCAAGGAGGTTTAAGGTTTTGCTTTGTGTTTTTTTTTCCCAAGTGATAATGGACTGTCCCTAAACACAGCACGTTCTCTCCTTTATAAGGGCAGCAAAGGTTGCCAGCTCTTGTGCACTTGCAGCTGACCTGTTCAGAGACATTTTGCAGCCCCTCCCCCACCTCTGTGAATAGGTTTTCCCAAAATTCCAGGAGGGAGTCCTCTACAGACTGCCCATCTGTTCTCTGGCATCCCGGGAATCTGGGTAACAATTACATTTGGGAATCACCTGTTGGAGCTCCGGAAGAGAGGCCACACTTCTCTAACAAGCCCTTTAGAGGGTCCTTTTGCCCCAAGACGGTCCTGCTTTGGGGTGTGTCTAGAGCTTAGAAAGCAAGACTAGAAGGTGAGGGGGGTGTTGTGCCTCAGCTGAGAAGGGCCAAAGCCCCTGCCACAGTGCATGAACACATTTCCAAGGCCACAGTTCATGGGGACACTGTGATCCATACTCAGAGCTCTGAATGGGAGTTCATGGGGTCTGGGCTGTGTTAGGACTGTGTCATTCACCGGGGCAAATTGTTCCAGCCTCAGTGTATTTACTTTAACAATGAGGAGGGTAACAACACTATCCTTTAAAAAGACTTTCTGTTGTACAATTCCATTCCAAGTTCTAATCTAAGGAATTCTGAGACTAAAATGTAGTCTTGGCCAGTGGTTCTCAAACGTCTGGAGAGGTTGTTAAAACACAGGCTTTGGGCACCACTACCAGAGTCTCTGATTCATTGGTCTGGGGCAGGGCCTGAGAATGTGCATTTCACATGAGTTCTGAGTGGTATCAGTGCTGTTGGTTCAGGAAGCTCACTTTGAGAATCTCTGGTGCAGGCCACGAAACACTCAGTTGAACTCCTCACAAGGTAATGGCCATGCTTGGGAAGTAGTTATCTACAGAGCTGAAGGAAGGACCCATTCTGCAAAACGTGATTTCAGACAATGAACCTGCAAGCAAATGCTCTCAGTGATATAGGAGTAGCGGCAATGGGAAGAGGAGCATGCTGGGATCACAATCTGTGCCTTGAAAGATATCACTGGAATCCAAGAAGATCCTGCAGATGCTTGGAGCAGTGTGTATTGTCTACAACTGGATCCTGGCCTTGCGGATCCATTATTCCTAGGAAAATCTTGCAGAGTGACCAGGAGCCAATAAACATTGAGCCAACTGCTGAGCAAATCCCAGCATATGCCCTGTTGAGAGCAGGTCAGCACTGTGGCCTCTCTGCATTGTGCCCTTTCTTGTTAAAGGACTTCTGAAGCCATGAGCTCAGTTCCTGAAAACAGGCCTGCAACACAGAGTACCTGCACAATGACCCCACTTGGGAGTTGGGTGGGGAATCACTTGCCTTTGTTGACCCAGCAAAGGCACAACCTAAGAGCTATTTTGCTTGCAAAGCAGATGAGCATAGGTGGAGCCACATACGCTCTCTTCTCAGAGGCCTTGAATAACCAGTAAATGGATGTGATTCAAGATATCAAGATAGTCTACTCCTCATGTCAGCTTCATTTTGACCACGTCTCATTTCTATCATAGTTTAAGATATTGAGCCAACTTAGTTATAATACGTGGCAGCAAGTTGGCAAGAGTCATATGGCTCTTACACCCTTGAGTTGGCATTAGCAACCAAATTCCCCCAAAGAGTTACTACACAGACAGGAAGCAAAAACCTTTAGAAAGTTATACTTTCAGAACACTCTGACTACTGGGATTCTTTTTTAAATGTGATTTTTAAGGGTAATTTATTTATTTGAAAGGCAGAATTTACACAGAGAGAAAGAATGGCAGAGGGGGGCGGGGGTTGAGAGAGATCTTCCATGTGCTCATTCAATCCCCAAATGGATGCATGGCCAAAGCTGGGCCAGTCTGAAGACCAGGAGCTTCTTCCTGGTCTTCCACTTGTGTGGCAGGGGCCCAAGGATTTAGTCATCTTTCACTGTTTTCCAGGCACAATCGCAGGATGTTGGATCAGAAGTAGAGCAGCAGGGACTCAAATCAGCACCCATATGGGATGCTGGTATCTCTAGTGGGAGCTTTACACACTATACCACAATGCCAGCCCCTATTTTAACAATATTAAGTTCAAGTTACCAGGAGGAAAAAAGTAAGTTCAAGCTCAAAACATGGGGAGAAGAGTAATTTTTTTTTTGACAGGCAGAGTTAGACAGTGAGAGAGACAGAGACAGAGAGAAAGGTCTTCCTTCCATTGGTTCACCCCCCCACACACAAATGGCCGCCACGGCAGGCGTGCTGCGCTGATCTGAAGCCAGGAACGAGTGGTTTTCCTGGTTTCCCATGCAGGTGCAGGGCCCAAGGACCCAGGCCATCCTCCACTGCCTTCTCGGTCCACAGCAGAGAGCTGAACTGGAAGAGGAGCAACTGGGACAGAATCCAGTGCCCCAACCAGGACTAGAACCCAGGGTGCCAGCGCTGCATGTGGAGGATTAGTCAAATTAGCCACGGCACCCACCTGAGAAGAGTAAATTTTGATTAAGAATATTGACTAAGTTCTTAATGTCATATAACAAGTATCTATCAAGCAATTGGCATGTGCCAGACACTGATACATTGACAAATAAGGTGGCAGGATCACTGCCCTGCTGGAGGTTACAGTTCAGGGAAAGATATATTATTAAACAGCCCACAGGGCATTAATTACAGCTGTGATCATTGTCACAGTAGTGAACAAGGAATCAACAGAAAAGGACACAATACTGTAGTTATCAACTTCTAGGTATGGAGCTAGAAATCAAGGCTTTAACTTTTATCTTCCACTGAATATCACATGAGGTCTTGCCCAGGTGCAGAATCCTATGTGAGGAGCAGCACAGTATGAAGCTGTGTGGTAAGACTCATGTTCCTTTTTAAAAATGCCATGAGACAGGATGTACCTTTGACTTAGCTGTTAAGACACTGGTAGGGATGCTGACATCCTATATTGAAGTAGTTGGGTTCAAGTCCTAGCTCTGCTTCTGGTTCAAGCTTCCTGCTAGTGCAGACCCTGGGAGGCAGTTGGTGAAAGCTCAGATAATTAGGTCCCTGTCACCTATATGATGACTTGGATTGAGTTACCACCTCATAGCTTCAGCCTGGTCCAGCCCTGGCTGTTGAGGGTGTTTAAGGAATAAATCAGTGAATAAGAGCTCTCTCTCTCTCTCTCTCTCTCTCTCTCTCTCTCTCTCTCTCTGTCTTCCTCTGCCCATCAAATGAATGAATGGATGAATACTGTTTAAATGGCATGGGAAAATTTTATTGTGATTCTTCATTAACCTTCTGCCCCAAACAGATCTTTGCCAAAGCGTAGGTTGCATGACCATTCAAGGAGAAGTTGAGGGAGGTCATGAAGGACTTTGGAAAGCTTAAAAGACTTGGGAAAAGCATAAAGAAACCAAAGACTGCTCTGGAATGCGAGTTCACCGACTGCTCTTTCAAAACACGTGTCTCCTCTTAGAGCATGGTGTTGTTGCCTCTGCAGCTGCATATGCAACTGTGAGATGTCTGGGAGTCCTGGTCTGTGATGAGAGGATTTCATGGATGAAAGGAGTACCAGCAGTGAGAACAGCACACTTCTCAGGTGAATTAAGCTTTGGGGTACCTTAATTCACTGGGAAGGAAATTCTGTCTTAAGATTCCTTTTGCTTTGAGTATGGAGGGAGCCATACCTATTTGAAAACATGATGTAAACTTGAGTTCTTAGGTGACAAGGGCCCTGGGAGGCTTATCTTGCTGACTGACATCATTCCTGTTGGGGAGATGACCACTCTGCTACTCAACACACTGGGAGGACTTGACAGGAGCAGTGTTCGATCCCAAATTAGCTACACAGAATTCCATGGATAGAACCATAGGTTGATCCCCTTGGGTTTGGGTTTTGTCTCAGGTTAAAGTGCAAGTGTCCCCAGAGGAGTAGTGGTCATTACTGTCTGGAATCCAACAGTAGGAAGCACTTCACAAATATCTTTGCCCATCAGAGCTAGAAGGGGGCAAAAGAGATGGGTCACAGCCCTGAGGAAATGTCACATGGGAGAGAGAAGGAGAGACAGGAGCCTGGAGTGGCAGGCTGTTAAAGCCCTGGCTGATTTCCATGGTGTCAATATTCCTACCATGGCAACTTCAAGCTGCTGCTCATATCAACTGGCTCTTATAATTCCTGGAAATTCACAATTGTCCCACGCTTGCTGCTGGGGTCTGAACAGAGAGGTAGAAAGTACTCAATTGTACACATGTGTCCCAGTACGGGTCTGAAGTTCCCACAGACTGAGCTGAGAGTCTTCCACTGGGAGGGAGCTGGGTGGCCCAGGTAAACATGGGTGGGACTGAAACTACAGCGTGGTGGGCCCCTAATTAGGCAGAATCTCCCATCTGCCTTTTGTAAACATCACACAGAAAGGCATGCAGGGAATTATAAAATGATTACTGTTCCCATCCACAAAAGCATGCATCTTAGAGCAACCCATTTGAAGACAATGTCCTGGAATCACAGAGGGAAAAGTGACAATGAGAAGGAGGGCGAGGCCAGCTGTTCCCCTCTGTGGGGGAGGCAGGGACAGGCAGGGTTATTAAAAGCTCCATGACATACTTTGGCTTTGGCGCTGAGGTTATGTCTCAGCCCGTGGGATCACTCCCTTCAGAGCAGATTGGGAAGACGGTAGTGCCGGCCTGGTTGAGTTATTCGTGTCCATGGGGCCCTAATCCTGCTCCATGTGTGCTTTCTTTGATAAGGCCCTGCCTCCTGTCTCCGAGTTTGACTTTTCAGTTCCAAACAGGGCCAAAAGAATGAGTCCCAGGCTCAGGGCACAATTGTCAAGTGGGTAAAAGTTTAGTCTCTCTAGCGCCTCTCATTTTCCATAGATTTTTTTTTCCAGGCCACCTGAAGCCAGTGCCCTCCTGTTGCTGACCTGCCCAGAACTTGCCAGCCCAGGCCCAGGTTCTGAGCTGCATTGCAGGCCCTTTTGCTCTCTCACTCAGGGCTTCATTTTGTTCCAAGTGGCCCTGTAATTCTTTCCTTACCGCTCTGATGCATGAAATCCTGAGAGCTACCTCACCGTAAAGGTTCAGTCAGTGATCTTGACTTGGAGAGTCTCTCACTGCTAGAGCAAGGTGTAGTGCTACAAAATGCTCACACTAAGAGGGGAGTCGAGGGTGGTAGAGCTCTGCCTTCCTAATAGATAAATAACAAGATGGTCTGGGCAAGATTTGGGTGCCCTCCTAACTATATCCTGTGAGTAAACATGAAATCTGCCCAAATCATTCTGGCCCCAACATGCCTGGATACCCACTGATATGGAATGGCTTTGAGCCAATTCAAATAGGTTCCAAATAGGTGTACCTAGCTTAGTCAGTGTTTGGTTCCTGTAGCGGAGATGAAGTAAAACCCTTTAATTGGCCCCAGCTCTTCCATTGAGTCCAAAGCCCAAGAAGAGGCTTAGAGAGAGAGAGAGAGAGGAAATTTCAGTGTGTGACTGGTAAATCATTGCCTGCAACAAATGCCCAGTGGAAAGAAGGAAGGATGGAAAGCAGGGTTAGCCCAGGCTATAAGCATCGCCTGTGATTCAAGTCCACGACTTGTCCTAGTCAGAGACTTTCCAACCTGGACAGGGACACGTCCATGATGCTGCAGTTTTCTCAGGAAGTACTTACCCTCTTAAGCAACACACACAACCAGCCACACACTTGGACCTAGTACCTCCCTTCTTCTCTGCTCAAACCCTATTCTAGACAGAACCGTGTGGATAGGACTGAAAATGATGCTTCAGCATGCAGTGAGTGGTAGTCATCATCATAATAGCTGTCATTTATCACGTGCTTATTCTGCCCATGGCAATGCACAAGGGTGTGTGTGTGTGTGTGAGTGTGTGTGTGCGTGTGTGTGTGTTCTGTTAATCCCTGAAACCACCCATTCGATTTTCATTTTACAAACTCAGGCTAAACAAGGGCACAAAGCTATTAAGTGGGGTCGTAAGGGTAGAATCTAGTATACTATGAATCCAAAAAAACCTGATTTTATTCCAAACTCCACACCCTGAGAACTAGTTCTACTTCTCCATCCCAGCTGAGCTGGGCCAATACCATTGCTCCAAGAAGCATGACCCTAATGATCCATACCCAGATGTGTAGGAGACCCAAATAGGTCCCCGATACAGAAAAGAATGAAGCCCAGAAGATAATTTCAATTGATGTTCCCATAATACTCCAGAGGCTTTCATATCTGGAGGCAAGTGCATTTTAAACCCCTGGTTCCTTTTTCATCTAAAACTTTGATTGGCAAAGGCTGTGAGAAGACTATCAACATAGATGTGATAGAGGAATCTAAATCCTGCCTGCAGGGCTCTGAAAGTCTCTGATGTCCTTTTGGGTGCAACTAGTTGACACCAGCTGCTCCTGACGTCATACACTTGGCATCTTCATGAAGGCCCTTGGGTAGACTACAGGAGAAATAGGACTCTCACCCTTCTCAACCTTAAAATAGATCTATACTTGTTTTCTGACTTCTTGTTAATGGCATTGAATTTCTACTCATGAGTTGGGCGCTTGGGACAGAGAATAATTATCTAGTAGGAGCAGAGACGAGACGATTGGGGGCAATCACAACAAGAGATGCAGTGGGCAGAG
Source organism: Sylvilagus floridanus (assembly GCA_949820135.1). Classification (NCBI taxonomy): domain Eukaryota; kingdom Metazoa; phylum Chordata; class Mammalia; order Lagomorpha; family Leporidae; genus Sylvilagus; species Sylvilagus floridanus. Next base: position 31,371,751 of record OX463230.1, read on the forward strand.
GGGACTGTGCCTTGTCCGCATCTCCTCTATGATGTACTCACCATTTGGCCTCAACATTTAGCACAACCTTGGGTAAAGCACTAAGAATTAAAGAGGCAGTGGCCCCCGCCCCTTACCCTGCCCAAGTCTCCAGTCAGATATGGTATGCGAATTCCTCAAAGTCATCATAATACATGCTTGCCAAGAACTTGAAATTCTACATATTGCATGCACGGGGCTCTGGATGAAGGCTAAAGCATATAGCATACTGTTATCCTCAAAAGCTGACCACCCTGTTGGAAGGTCAGAATTTGTAAATAGAGTGAGGTAAGCAATGTTCGTGCCAAGTAACTCAAATCATAGCAGGACACCTGTAGGGTGAAGAAAGTGCATTAGGATTTCAGAGAGGGCTAGTGTTAGGAGGAATCTCATGGGAAAACAGGACCAAAATAAGGGTGGTTCCTGTGGGGAGAGGAGAAGGACAAAGAGGAGGTACTAGGCAGAAATCATCTTCAATCAAGCTCATTTCCTCACACTAATTCCCTGTCTTTCGGCTCACACTTCAGCTTCTCCTAATATACCCTCCTGCCTCCTTCCTTCCTTCTGCCATTTCTTCCTCTTTCTCTTCCTATCTTCCTATCACCTGCATTATTGAAACATCATTTCCATACCCCAGTTCAAGTCTAAACTTGTTCCTGCAGCCTTTCCCAACAATTCCAGGCTATGCTGTGTTTTCTACTCACTGCTTTCTTACAATAGGCAGATATGTGCCACACCTATGAAAAATTAATTGTGTGCTGCCTTATATTGTTACCAATGATTTTCCTCTGTGTCCCTGGTGATACTTCAAGCTTCTTATGGGCAGGGTTGTGTGTGACATGTCTCCCGTATCCAGCACATTGTGAAACTTGTCTCAGATGCTCAGAGAATGCTAGTCCTATGTCTCACCATCCAGGGTCATTGGCTGTCTAGTCTCTGAATTTCTTCGGGGACAGAAACTGCATAGATGCTCATAGAATAATCAGATATTGCATAAACTGCAGAGTGGCTTCTGTACCCTTCCAGAATCCCTCCTGCTATAGTCTACTTTTCATAAAATTCCTCCTCTCCTTGGAGATACTACTAGCCCTCTCACTGTTCTATTCAACATCTTTGGATTCCTATACCCATGGAGCTCCTGAGATACCTTAAAACTTCAGTGTGTTTTACTGACTTTTGCATAGTTTTAAGCAATTGATCAAATATGTCCTGGTCTCAGTTTCTACATTTGTTAAGTTCATTGGCTCACTTATGACTGTCTTTAATTTTTTTTTTATTGTATTGACTTATGAGAATGAGAGACAGATGAGAGAGAGCTCATATCTATTGTTCACTGGGCCAGGGCAGAGGTTGGGAGCCAGGAACACAATCTAGGTCTCCTACATGGGTGGCAGGGACCTAGTTACTTGAACCATCATGGTTGCCTCTCAAGGTGCACATTAGCAAGAAGCTGGAGTCAGGAGCCGGAGTAGAATTCAAGAGGGAGGGACAAAATTTGAAATAGGCTGTGCTAGAAGATTTCTAACAACTCTTGTGATTATGAGATTCAGATAGGAAAGGGATCATTGTCTCAATTCATAGATGAAGACATCAAGGCCCAGAGCATAGAAGTGGCTGGAGCAGGACACACCAGTAGTCAAGGTGCTGACCAGAAGAGTTGAGTCTTGGTGTCAAAGGGAGTGCTGCATAGTCCACTCCTCCTTGTGACTATTGTGAACCTTCCCTGCGGCAAATGTTTCCCTACTGAATTCCAGAATAGTCTCCCAATCCCTAGAACATTCACCAGCATAAAATCCATGTGATTGCCACTGGGGCATCTGAGACCCAGATCTCCCCTCTCCCCAGCACCTCACATCTCTGGAGGATACAATCAAAGAAAACCCTCTCCCAGAAGTGGGGAGAGTGTCCAACAAATACTCATGACACTGGTTCACCTTGCTATGCTGTGCGAAGGGAATTCCTGAGTCCTTTGCAGACAGGTGGGAGTGAAAAGAGAAAAAAACAACACCTTACATTGGGGCTGGCAAAGAGGTTTCCATGAGAAGAGCCTAGAGAAGCTCATATTAGCAATGGCTCATGGGGTGACCTCAGTTGCAGAAAACCACATATTTCTAAAACATAGTGTATCTGTTAGCTTATTGTCAGTACACCAAAATACTTGGGAGGGGCTAACTTTATAAAGAGAGAGCGTTTTTCAGAACATGATTTTGGAAGGTCACAGTCCAAGATTATGCAGGCCCTATTGGTTCAGCATCTTCATCTATAAATTGAAACATGTGGATGGCAGTAGTGGAGGAAGGGTCACCTGGTGAGCCGGGAAGCAGAGAGCAGCTCAGTCTCACTCTTAGGCGTTTACAACCTTTCCCTGAGAACACCTTCCAAGGGCATGCCTCCATGACCTAAGGCCCTTCCACTAGGTCAACCTCCTGAACACCATAATTACATTATGTTTCTACCCTCTCAGCACCATCAACTCTCAGACCTTCGGGATTAAACAACTGTATGAATTCAGGAGTCATATCCTATTCAAACTACAATATTCCATACCTCACTTCCCCACACACATGTCCTTCTCACATACATTTTACAATCTTCCATCCCCAGCAGTTCCAGAGTCTTAACTTCATCCAGTATTAATTCAAAAGTCCAAAGACTCAGCCAAGACTCAAGGCAAACTCCCCCAGCTGTTCAATCAAAAACAAGCTATTTATTTCCAAGATACAATGGTGGGACAGGCAAAGGGTATACATTTCCATTCTAAAAAAAAGGGATATAAGGCAAGTAGAAAGGACTAATTAACCAGGCAAAAGCGCAGTTGAAACCCAGCAGAGCAGACATTAAAATCGAAAGCTCCATCTCTGGCATGCAGGGTACACTGTGGCAGGGTCTGGCCTGGATCTCACAGGATACTGGACAGCCCAACCCTACAGCTTGACTAGTTGCAGTCCCCGCTTCAGCTCTCATGGGCTGGTGTCTCATCTACGCAGCTCCTCTTTGTACTGCCCTGCTGGGACTCTCTTGCAGCTCTAACTCTACACCCCACTGCCATTGCCCTGGTGGGTGCTCTCCACAGTGGCTCTGTCTGGACCCTCAGGTTGTTGAAAATATCCTTTGAAATCTAAGTGGAGGCCTCAGTACCTCCTTGCTCATGGGGACTACAGACAGATTTTAGCTTCCTGAACACCATAATTAGATTAAGTTTCCACCCTCTTAGTGCCATGAACTTATGACCTTGGGGCTCGAATGTCTGGGTGAAAAGGAGCTATATCCTATTCAAGCTAGAGCACTCAGAACCACAGAACACACAAATTTGGCTAGGAGTATTTTCAGTCACACTTTTAAAAAAAGGTATTCACTTTATGAATTTGTTGTCTATTTCCTTTAAATTGCCTGCTGTCAATCTCTGGCTTTTCTACTTTATCTTGTTGTATTTTTGCCTGTGATAGCTATTTAAAAATAATAACTTCATTAAGGCACAGTTTATATACCATGAAATTCACCTTCATAAAGTATAAAATTCACTGGTTTTTGGTATACTTGCAGTCACATGGCCATCACAAGCGTCTGATTTTGGAGGATTTTCATCACCTCAGAAAGGAATCCTGAGCTCCATGGCGGTTACTGCTCCTCTGTCCTCATTCCACCTGGGCCAGAGAGACCAGTAATCTGATTTCTGCCTTGATAGAGCTGCATGTTTGGGACACTCCATACAGATGGGATGAAACAATATGTAGTCTTTTGTGACAGGCATCTTTCACCTAAAACATTGTTTTTAAGATTTCTCTGTGTTGTAGTGATGTGGGCATGAGCATATTCACTTCCAGTCTAGGTTCTTGTCTCACACAGAGATAACAGTTCTAAGCAGAGACTATTAATATGTACAAACAGGGACAGTATTTATTTAACAGTGAGGGAATAAACATACATTCACATGAGAGTGTGGGCCGCTGCCCCACATGGATAAATACCCACCATGAGTGGGCCACAGGCTACTCAGCAAAGAGAGAATACAACAGTGGTCCCTCTAACTGTGGTCCATGCCTCTTTTTATGAGCTGGTGGGTGGTACCTTGATAATATATGCAAACTGGGTGTGGTCTTGCCATGGACCCTGGTCCTGAATGAGACAGGTATCTCCTGGGAAAGTGGGTGTATTAAACCAACAGCTAAGAGAGAAACATTACTTTGTAGGAGTACAAGAATTCCATATCAACCTAAACTTTACCTTACTGACTAGTTATACCATATTAGTAGTAAGTGTCAGTATTTCATTTCTTTGTATGACCAAACAATATTCCATTATATAGATGCACTATATTTTGTTTATTTGTTCATCAATTGATGGACTTGTTTAAATACTTATTTGTTTATTCTGAAAGGCAGAGTGGCAGAGATAGAAAGAAATCTTCCATCTGCAGGTTCACTCCTGTAATGGCTGCATTATCTGAAGCTAGGCCAGTCTGAAGCCAGAAGAAAGGAACTCCATCTGCATTTCTCAAGTGGGTGCAGGGGCCCAAGTTCTTGGGCCATCTTCTGTTGCTTTCCCAAGTGCATTAGCAGGGAGCTGGATTGGAAGCAGAGAAGTTGGGATTTAAACCACTGCTCCAATATGAGATGCTGGTATGACAAGACAAGACTTAATCTCTATGCCAAAATGTCAGCCATTTGAGTTGTTTTTGTTTGGTGGCTACTATAAATAATACTTCTATTTCATATTTGTATACCAAGTTTTGTAAGGACATACAGTTTTTTTCTCTGTATGTAACCAGGGTAGATTGTCAAACTACATGGTAAATCTAATATATGTTTTCCTAACTGGCTATACCATCTTAAAATATTTCTAACAATGTATGGGGTTTCCAGTTTGTCCAGATTCTTGCCAACATTTGCTATTTTCTTCTTTTTTATTATAGTTATCCTAGTGGGTATGAAGTGGTATCTCTTTTTTGCTTTTGATTTATATCTCCCTAATGGCTAATGATGTTGAACATATTTTCATGTGCTATTGGCCATTTGTATATCTTCCTTGGCTAAATGCTTGATAAAATCTTGGACCAATTTTTTTTTAATTATTCATTTATTTATTTATTTGAGAGGCAGAAACACATGGAGGGGAGAGAGAGGAGGGGGAGAGAGAGAGAAACTCCCATCTGCCAATTCATTCTCCAGATGCGTGCAACAGCTGGGACTGGACCAGGCTGAAGCAGGGAGCAGGTAATATAAACCATGTTCTTCATGCGGGAGGTAGGAATCCAATGATTTGGTCCATCACTGCTACCTCTCAGGGTTTGCATTGCCAGGAAACAAGAAGCTGTAGCTGGGTATTGAAACTAAATACTCTGATCTGGGACATGGGTATCTTAACTGGCATCTTAATTGCTAGACCAACTACCCATCTCTGCCAATTTTTCAATTGAGTAACTCGTCTATTTATTTTCTCTGTGGTTTTGAAATCAATCTCAAGTGGCACAAGCCTTTTCAGGAATGAGTATCCTGTGACAACACTAGTCTTAGGTCCAAACATGTCTGGGTTGTTAGTAAGATGCTCACTGGGTAAACTGTGGCCTTCTCTGGGAATGGGATAATGGACAATAGGTGACTTTTCAAGTGACATTTCAGTCCAAGGAGACCAAGAGATGAGACTGGTTTGCCTTAAGAGTCAAATAGGCCTTCATGGGGTGGGGATGGGGAGTGGAGGGCAGAGTAAGTCCAAGAAAAGAGGAAGACCAAGAACAGTGTGCTCTGGAGCAAGGTAGCGCAGCATCCTACCAGGACCGCCAACATGGGCTTAGTGTTTTTGGCTATTTCTTCTTGTTCTAAATTCCCACCTGAAGTTGTAGATGTAAGAAGTCAGCTCTCCATTCTAGGTCCACTTCTGCACATCTGGTCGAGTGAGCCATGGCCCGCACTTGCTCTTTTTCAGGAAAGCTCTGCCAGTGCCAGAGTTTTCTGAGCAGGGGCAAGAACACTTTATGTCTCCAAGCTCCTAAAGCAGGACAGCAGAACAGCCCAAACTAGAACTTCTGAAGAAAGCCAGAGAATCTGTCTTCCTGGCATAATTAATCCTTGGCTAAGCCAGAATATGGACCTGCAGGTCAAGTTTTTGCCCCGGGATAATTCTAATATGCATGTCCCGCACCAGGTCGATCAGAAAGCCGACTCTCTGTCCCCAGGCAAGTTTCCATACTAAATGGGTTGCATATTTTAAAGTTTCCAACATGCAAGCGCATTCTGCTTCCCATTATATACTGACCAACATAGAGCAATGGATGCCAGAATGGAAAAGTTGGGAGAACAACAACAACAAAAAAATAGTTTGACAGCAGTAAGACTGTCCTGAGATAAAAGCAGTCTTGTGTCCAGCCAGCATCCTAGGCATGAGTGGTCAAACAACTCCATGACTTGAAAATAGGTTCTGATTGGGTCTGTATGGACCTGCAGGCTCAATCCCTCCCCAAATGGATATTGGCTAACTACATGCGTTTGAAGTGGGCTTCCTGTAGGAAATCTTTCCTATGGTTTTGCATGTAATTAAAGAGAAAGGGATAGAAGGCAAGGCTCAGGCATGTGAACTCTGGGCAGCCAGGCTGAAGGAGGACAGCCTTGAAGCTGGAAAGGAGGAAGAGAGATTTCCTGTAGCCATGAGTCAAGATGTCCATTCAGGTCATAAGGGGCTTTGTCAGCAGCTGCTCAGGCATGGAATGGAGAACACATCTCCTCATATCCTGGGTGATGTCAAAGGCCAAAGGAAGGAGGAGGTCAGATCCCGGTGCCTGTGTGCACTTGTGCACGACAAAAATAGTTTCGGAAACAAACGCAGAAGCTTGTAAATCCTCAACAGTGTATCGATGATGGTCAGTCAAATCATCACCTCCACTTATTAATTTATTATTGTTTAAAGATTTATTTATTTGTTTGAAAGTCAGAGTTTACAAAGTTGGGGGAAGAAAGACAGAGAGAGAGGTCTTCCATAGGCTGGTTCACTTCCCAAATGACCACAATGGCCAGGGCAGGGCCAGGTCGAATCCAGAGTCAGAAGCTTCATCCAGGTCTCTCACATGGGTGCAGGGGTCCAAACACTTGGGTTATCCTCTACTATTTTCCCAGGTTCACCAAGTAGGGAGCTGGGTAGGAAGTGGAGCAGCCAGGACTCAAACCATCACCCATATGGGATGCCAGCACTGCAGGAAGTGGTCCAACCCATTAGGCCACAAAGCCAGCCCCAATTTATTTACTTTAAACTGAGCTCTTTTTTAAATGTGTTGATTTGAGAAGACAAAAGACAAAAAGAGATAGATAGATAGATAGATATACAGACAGAGCTACCACCCACTGGCTCACTCTCCAAATGCCCACGATGGCTGAGGTTTGACTGAGGCCAAAGCCAGCAGCTGGCAACTCAATCCAGTTCTTGCACACGGGTGATAAGAATCCACCCACCGGAGTCATTACCGCTGCTTCCCAGAGCTGGCATTAGCAGGATGCTGGGATTAAAAGCAGGAGGTGGATATTGAATTGAGACACTCCTGAATGGGATGTGGGTGTCCCATCTGAATTCTTAACCACAAGGCTCAGTGCTCACCCTGCTACCTCTTTTCAATGATAATGATTCCTTGATTCAGAAATGAGCCATTCAGAGAAGGTTGCAGTTGGGCTTCTTCCGGAGAACACTGGTAAGGCTATCCTTAAAGACTAAGGGAGGAGAGAAAGCCAAAGACTGAGTGCAGGTTTTAATGACCAGGCAGTCAGAATGACAGAGTAGGTGGAGGTAGAAGGTAGCTATCCCAGACCAGCTGTTTACATTTTCCCTCCCTGATTCCTGATTTTTAAAAGAAGCACATGGAACTTAATGGTTTCCAAACAACCCTTCTGAGGAGGCCATTCTATGAAATCTGCTCCACAGGATTAATTCCTTTCCCCTCACTGCTAGACACAAAGATAATATAAGTGGACATGAGAAGGATCAAGTTAAATCAAAGGAAAAATTTTACAACAGTTGGGATTATGAATGACAATGGCAGGGCTCTGAAGAAAGCTATAGAACCCATTCACCTGAAATATTAAAGAATAAGGTCTATTTACCCAAGGTGGAATATATTTGAGAAGGCTGGAAGCTGAGAGTCCTAGCTACAGAGATATTGTTTTCATCTTTAGTAAAAATTCTTTCTTCCCTAAGTCAGCTGTCTACATGGCTTTTCTTGATTTCTTCACTCCCCCTTAAACCAGCCCACATCAACTTCTTAACACCTTCATTTCACTAGCTTACTTTTTTGACTATCTTTTCACCATGACTTGTCCCTTACAACATCATGTTTAAATTCCTCTTTCTCTCTTCTAAATCCCCAAAATGTGCTTGTGCTGCTTATGTAAATCTATACCTGTAAACATTAGTCACTAAACCTAACCCATGCAGTTCACACAAGGGTAGTTCAAAAAGTCCATAGAACAATGTTTACTTTTTGTGCAAAAAAAAGTCAAAATTCATGCATAGTGAAAGGTGTTCAAAGAGTTTGTGGAAATTTATAATATGAAAAGAACTATGCATGAATTTTTTAAAAATCTTTTACAGCAAAGCAAATTTATCTGAATTCCAATTTTTCACAAACTTTTTGAAGTATCCTTGTACACATGGAATCTAAGTCCTAGGTGGTTTCTTGTGTCTCGACTTTGGTCGTCTTTGCATGCTTTCTGAATACACTTCCTCTCCATGCCTCCTGGGTACCCATCAAGTCTCAGTGAAGTTACAGCATCCTCCCTGAAAGCTCTGATCTGTTCAGTGCTCTCTGAAATCTCCAACCTTCTTTCTCAGATAGAAAGACGTGACAGTTGCGCCTTAAATGTTTGTGCATTGATGCAACTTTTAGTCTAATTTCTTTTTTTTAAATATTTATTTATTTGAAATGCAGAGTTACACAGAGAAAGACGGAGAGGCAGAGAGAGAGAGAGAAAGTCTTCCATCTACTGGTTCACTCCCCAATTGGCAGCAAGAGCTGGAGCTGCACCAATCCGAAGCCAGGAGCCAGGAGCTTCTTCCTGGTCTCCCACATGGATGCAGAGGCCCAAGGACTTGGGCCATCTTCTACTGCTTTCCCAGGCCATAGCAGAGAGCTGGATTGGAAGTGGAGCAGCTGGGACTCGAACCACCAATCATATGAGATGTTGGCACTGCAGGCAGCAGCTTTACCTGCTACGCCACAGTGCCGGCTCCATAGTCTAATTTCTTTCTTTCTTTCTTTCTTTCTTTCTTTCTTTCTTTCTTTCTTTCTTTCTTTCTTTCTATTTGACAGGCAGAGTTAGACAGTGAGAGAGAGAGAGAGAAAGGTCTTTCTTCCTTTGGTTCACCCCCCAAATGGCCGCCATGGCCGGCATGCTCCACCAATCTGAAGCCAGGAGCCAGGTACTTCCTCCTGGTTTCCCATGCGGGTGCAGAGCCCAAGCACTTGGGCCATCCTCCACTGCACTCCTGGGCCACAGCGGAGAGCTGGCCTGGAAAAGGGGCAACCAGGACAGAATCCAGTGCCCCGACCGGGACTAGAACCCAGGGTGCTGGTGCCGCAGGTGGAGGATTAGCCTAGTGAGCTGCGGCACCAGCCGTAAGCATGAGATTTGTGGTCAGAGTAGTTGCCTGCCTGACAGCATCCACCTGCCTAGATAATGCTCGGGTTGTTGGTGATGTTTTTGTTTACCATAGTTTGTTTACCATAGTTTACCATGCTCCTGATTACTTGATAAAAGGGTCTTGGCACAATAGAGATTTCTAGTATATAAGTCAATGTTTCTTACAAGTATGTCCATGTTAGGAAAGCAATGTAAGTATGGCTTGAATTCAATGGTCGCAGTGGATGAAGGGCCATTCTGAGTCATAAAAGTTTATTATAGCTGCCTGGTTGAAAAAGAAAGCTCTGATCCAAAGTGCAGATCTACTTTTTACTTTAGAGGTATTAAAGCATCCATCACTTATGTGAGCAGCGTCAACAACATGGAATGGAAGAGTACTGGGCTGAGAGAGGGTTGGGATTCGGGGTAGCTCCTTGGCGACTAGTTCAGGATCTTGTTAGGCTATCTGGTAAAACTCTCAACACTTCTCAGAGCCTTGGCTTCTGCGTATGTAAATAATAAATTTGCATAAGAAGGTCACTGACATCCTGTAAGCCAGGACACGATATGGATCCATGAGAGAAGTTGTTAGCACTCTCTCCTCATCGTTTGCCAGAAGATGTGAGGGAAAATGCGCAATCAGGCTGAAAGGATGAGGAAGTTAGTCTCAGGTCCTGTCCACTCATCCATCCCTCTACCCGACCATAAATACTGTTTGAATCCCTACTGTGTGCCAAGTTCTGTTTGAAGCACCAGAGATACAGTGAAAAGCAACAATAATGACAACAGAAGGGTTTTTATAGCAGTGCTTAGAGTCTGCTAGTGAGAGACAATGAACAAATCAGTCAATATATTCGTACTATGAGAGGGGCCACTGCACGTGACTGTCTCATAGACATGGGCTGTGCTCTGTGTCCCCTCCAGTTAGGGCCTTTACATGGACTGTGAGAACCTTGGGTGGTGATGATTGCTACAGAGGAAAGCAGGCAGCTTGGGAGGGAGCTAGAGAGTGCAGAGAGGCAGTATTTAAGACGTGCTCTTGAGAAAAGCACTCTGCCGAGGTGTTATGTAAATAGAGTCTTCAGTGAGATAGGAGAGCAAACCACGTGTGCATTCTGGAGAAAGAGCTGAGGTCCTGAGGTTAGAGTGGGTTTGACCCATTTCAGGAAGACCTTCAAGATTTTATACTTGTACAACTATCTCCTAGACAGCAATGGCATGATGAGTCAGTTAGAAAAAATGTATTAGACCTTGTGGCATCAGGGGTGAATGGTTTGGGTCATTCACCTCTGCCACTTCCTTTGGTTGTCCTCTCACATGGCCACCTAGCTCTCACCTCCCATCATTCATGTGTTCATTCATTAAGCAAGTATTCAGCAAGCATGGATGATAGTGCCAAGCAATATGGAGCTTTCTCTCCTAATGTCATCCTCTCCTAGGGTTAAATACCATTTCCATCCCTTTCATAATGTTAGAGTACGGAGGGTGTGCTAGAAAAATGAAACTCCAAGCAGAGTGGAGTGAGGCCCATTGTACACAGCCTGGGAAGCCCATTCATCACTTGTTCTCAATGACCAATGTGGAGAGCATTTTGGGATGCGATGCTGTGCCAGTCTCCACCTCTGGTTTCACCACAGAGAAATTTTGGTTTCCATTTTATAAAATGCCACATTTACTTACGTAAGGCAGAGTTTAAGGCTGAGAGTGGCAAAGCAGGGCAAAGTCTCAACCAATGATAAATTAATCAGCACATGGTTACTACTACGCCCTGAGCTACAGAAAAGTACGATAAGGCCCTTTACCCAGGTAAGAAGATGAGGCACAGGGCTGGCACTGTGGCATAGCAGGCAAAGCTGCTGCCTGCAGTGCTGGCATCCCATATGGGCACCAGTTCAAGTCAGCTGCTCCACTTCCGATCCAGCTCTCTGCTATGGCCTGGGAAAGCAGCAGAAGGTGGCCCAAGTCCTTGGGCCCCTGTACCTGCATGGGAGACCTGGAAGAATCTCTGGCTGTTGCGGCCAATTGGGGAGTGAACCAGCGGATGGAAGACCCCCCCCCCCTCTCTCTCTCTCTCTGTGTGTGTGTGTGTGTCTCTCTCTGCCTCTGCCTCTCTGTAACTCTGCCTTCAAATACATAAATAAATCTTAAATAAAAAGATAAGGCACCCACAGTGTACCCTCAGTAAAATAGGAATGTAACAAAGGCCAAATGGGCTGTAAGAACATGCTGAAGGAATTGAGGGTAATGGAATCACCGTGTTCTGAGGGAATTAGAAAAATAATTAGAAAATGTGGACAGGATTTTGCCAAATGGAATCAAGATGATGAAAAGCCGAACGTAACACGCACAAATGAGAAAGCCCAGGGCAAGCCCAAGGGACTGGAGTCTCAGAGAACGAGTGCACTGGGCAGGTAGAAAGGGTCCCAGAATTCCAAATGAAGATGTTTAGGTGATTCCACTGGGCCTGGGGCAATTCTAGGTTCTATATTTAGAGGTTCATCTTGGGCGGACATTAAGATGCCACCTTCTACTCCCTCATTGTCAACCCAGTGGAGTCTCATTTATGGGTGTTCCTGTTAGTTTCTCTCACAATAACAACAGCAGCAATAATGTCTCAGAACCTCTGCCTGTGGCATTGGCATACCATATGGATGCCAGTTCTAGTCCCGGCTGCTCCACTTCTGATCCAGCTCTCTGCTCTGGCCTGGGAAAGCAGTAGAAGATGGCCCAAGCCCTTGAGCCCCTGCACCCATGTGGAAGATCCAGAAACATCTCCCAGCTCCTAGCTTTGGACTGGCCCAGCTCTGGCTGTTGTGGCCATCAGGAGTGAACCAACGGAAGGAAAACCTTTCTCTCTGTCTCTCCCTCTCACCGTCTGTAACTCTATTTCTCAAATAAATAAATAAAATCTTTAAAAAAAAACAAAGTCAACCTTTGGAGAAGGAGAAGGGGAGAATGAAATGAGCAGCAGGGTGAGGCATGTTGGGTGAGTTGGGAGTAAAATTTAGTGAGGAATACACTCTCTTTGTAGAATACATGAACAGCCTTTTGGGATTCCAGATCTGTCACTCATTGCTACTAAAATATGAACAAATCAGTGAATACCCCTGAGTTCTAATGCTTCCAAGCACAAAAGAACAAGTTGCTAGTCAGACTGATGTGGAATTAGAAAACTTTTTGAAGCACTTAGTTATAAACCTCTTTCTCATATCCCTTGTCGTTTGCTCTTCCTTTACAATTTTGTGGTTTATTGTTGTAGTATACTATAAAGAATCTAAAGCTAGGGTTCTAATTTGATTAAGAGGCTAGAGGCTAAAAAGCAGCAAGATGCTACTACCTAGAATTAAGCTGATATAAGAAATTTAGTTTTGGCTTTTATTCTTATTACTCATGTTTGTGTACCAAGTTTTAAAATGAAGGCAACATACTTGTCTTATCATCTGGGTCTTTGAAAATGACTATGCAGAATGCTAACCAGCAGTTGCATGTCTCCATCCCATAGACTAGGGGTTTAAGAAGGCGTGTGGTGGTTAATTCAAAATGGACCTTCAACTTTCAGGAACATTTAAGTAGAAATGAACAGGTCCCCAAAATAGGAAAGGAAAACAAAGAAGATGGTTTGTAAGTATATCCGAGCCATATGGGAAAGTGACAGGAACCAGTTTGAAAAGAATTGCATGTAATGTGAAAGGCAACTGGAATGATCAATAGATGTATAAATTGGAAAATAGCAATATTTCCCATGATCCTCTGCAATTGGGGGAAGAAAAGTTTAGGAGTAGTGGAATAAGAGATAAGTTCTGGCATGGTGGAATAAGAACCTCCAAAAACCTTTCTTCATAAAAGTAATGAGAACACTCCCAATTTGAGAAAAATAAAATTTTTAGAACTCTGGAAATTAACCAAAAACTTGCAGTAACCTGATGAGTGTTTATTTAAGAAAAATGACCAAATCTAAGTAAGAACAGCAAGATTTATTGTGTTTAAGTTGGTCCTATTTTTATCCCCTCCCCCCAGACTCATAATAGCCTTGAAAATCTAAAGCCTCCTAATCTTGGCAGTTGAGACAGTCAGCAGTCATTGACATGAAAACAGAAGGGATTTGGAGCTGCCTCCAAAAACCCCATTCCCAAACAATTGTCACTATTTGGTCATCTGGCAGATTCCTAGAAAAGTCCCATTTATAGGGTTTGTCTTCATATTACCTGACTCAGAGCTAATAACCTTATCCCCAGAGTGTTTGTTGAAAAAATTCATTGGCAATTGTTTAACCTTGCAGCTGCTTAAGTTGGCAATATAATGTGTGGCAAACAAAAATTTACCAAGAAATTTCAGAGCAAAGTCTGGGAAATGAGATTTCCATAAGAGGCACTGAAAAGTGCTGATACAATTCTAGAGATTTCATAGAGTCAGTGCGGGGTAGACATTGCCCAGGAAAGACCTGAGGAGGCCCAAATTTCTCAGCTCTGGCTGACATTGAAACACTGTACCAACCAGATGTGGAGTCTAAGGCATAGTAGAGACCTACCAGAGCCCAGAATCCATCCCCCTCCCTCCCTACACACACAAACACACACACACCAAAAGCTGGAAGACTACAAAAAGAATTTTAGAGGCTCTCTATTTATTTACTAGCTTACGGCTAAGCTAACCATAAGAGATTTCAGGACCCACACAAAACAAAGATACAGACTTTATAGGAGGAGACCAAGAGACACTCATCAAACAATTAAAATAAAAACATGTGGAAAGAGCAACATACTTTGAACAAGAAAGGAATCTGATTTCTTTAAAAAAAAAAAAAAGACTTATTTATTTGAAAGGCAGAGTTACAGAGGTGGGAGGGAGAGAGAGAGAGAGAGAGAGAGAGTGAGAGAGAGAGAGAGAGAAAGAGGTCTTCCATCCACAGGCTCACTCCTCAAATGGCCACAATAGCCAGAGCTGGGCCAGTCTGAAGCCAGGAGATGGGAACTTCTATGTCTCCCAATTGGGTGCAGAGACCCAAGCTCTTGAGCCATGTTCTTCTGCTTCCAGGCCATTAGCAGGGAACTGGATTGGAAGTGGAACAGCCAAGACGAACTGGTGCCCATAGGGGGTGCCAGCACTGCAGGTCACACTGCTTCACATACTACACCACAATGCTGGCCCCAGGAATTTGATTTCTGATGTTAACATGTTCTGTTACTTAAAATGTCTGTCTTTCAACAAAAATTGTAATGCATACAAAGAAATGGAAAAGTCTGGCCCATATACAGGGGAAAAAGCAACCAATAGAAACTGTCTCACAGAAATTCCCATTTGAAGAACTAGACAAAAATTTCAAATCAGCTACTATAAGTATGTTCAAAGAACAAAGGGAAATCATGTGTGAAAAACTAAAGGAAAGTATGACAACAGTGTTTTAGCAAATAGAGAAGGCAGAGATGGAATAAAGAGATAGAAAATAGTTTAAACATTTATACTCACAACTAAATAGAGTTTCTAGAATCGGAAAGTAAAATGAATGAATGAAAAGAAAAAATTATTGAACAGGCTAAACAGAAAATTTGAGTTAGAAGAATAAAACAAGTCAATGAACTTGAATGTAAGGCAATTGAAATTACACAGTTTAATGCACAGAAAGAAAAAAAGAATCGAGAAAAGTCAAATCTCAGAGACTCAAAGGACACCATCAAATACACATAACTGGCGTACTAGAAGGAGATAAACAAGAGAAACAATGACAAGATTTACAGAAATAGTGACCGAAAAATTCTAACTTAACAAAAACAGTTAGTCTACCTACCTAAGAATCTCAACAAGTTCAGTTAGAGAAATCCAAAGAGATGCCTATTTAGACCTATCATAGCAAACTATTGAAAAATAGTCAAACAATCCTGAAAGAAGCAAGAGAAAAGTGACTAATCATGCACAAGTGATCCTCAATAAAGTCAACAGCTGACTTCTCGTCAGAAGCCATGGGGGCCAGGAGGTAATGAGAAGACGCTTTCAAAATGCTGCGAGAAAATTACTGTCGACTAAAACCTCCCTATGCAGCAAAACAATCCTTCAAAAGTGGGGGAGTAATTGAGAGCATCCCAGATACACAAAAACAGCAAGTTCATTGCTAACACATGTGTCCTGCAAAAACTGCTGCAGGAGTCCATTAGAGAGAAATGAAAGGACCTTAGCCATCCACTGAAATCCAGGTAAAGAAATGAACACTGGTCAAGGCAATTTATTAGTAAATACAAACATTGTATGCAAGTATTTTTGTTTGTATCTCTTTTTTCCTCCTGATTAAAAAAAAAAAAAAACTACATTGCCTGGCACTGCGGTTCACTAGGCTAATCCTCCACCTGTGGCGCTGGCACACCGGGTTCTAGTCCTGGTCTGGGTGCTGGATTCTGTCCCAGTCGCTCCTCTTCCAGTCCAGCTCTCTGCTGTGGCCCAGGAGTGCAGTGGAGGATGGCCCAAGTGCTTGGGCCCTGCACCCCATGGGAGATCAGGAGAAGCACCTGGCTTCTAGCTTCTGATCGGCACAGTACGCGCCGGCCACAGCGGCCATTGGAGGGTGAACCAACGGAAAAAGGAAGACCTTTCTGTTTGTCTCTCTCTCTCACTATCCATTCTGCCCGTCAAAAAAATAAAAAATTTAAAAAATTAAAAAATAAAAAAAAACTACATCAACCAACACAAGTCTGTGTTGATAGACACACAATACAGAAAGGTGCTGATTTGACAATAGCAGCACAAGAGAAAATGTAGTTACACAAGAGAATAGATTTGTGTGCCATTAAAATAAAGTTCACATTAATACTCATATGTTCTAAACTTCTATAAACTTAAATCTTTTTTTAGATTTATTATTTTATTTGAAAGTCAGAGTTACACAGAGAGAGAAGGAGAGGCAGACAGAGAGAGGTCTTCCATCCACTGGTGCACTCCCCGACTGGTCACAACAGCCAGAGCTGCACCAATCCAAAGCCAGGAGCCAGGAGCTTCTTCCGGGCCTCCCACACAGGTGCAGGGGCCCATGGACCTGGGCCATCTTCTACTACTTTCCCAGGCCACAGCAGAGAGCTGGATTGGAAGAGGAGCAACCTGGACTCAAATCGGCACCCATATGGGATGCCAGCACTGTGGGCAGCAGTTTTACCCCTATGCCACAACGCTGGCCACAAACTTGAATCTTAATTATAATCTCCAGAGAAACCACAAAGAATAAAACTCAGAAATATACTATAAAAGAAAGAATAAGGGAATTGAAATAGTATATTAGGAAATGCCTATTTAACACAAAAGCATGTGGTAATGGAGGAATGGAGACCCAGACTGACACAAAATACAGAAAATATAAACAGCAAAATGACAGCTATAAATCTCACAGGATTAAGAGTATTAATTGAATGTCAGTGGATTAAATACACCCATCAAAAGCGAGACGCTGGAAAAATTGTATATTTTAAAAAAGATCTGAGGATTGGTGTTTGGCAGAGGAATTTCTTGGGACTCCTGTACCCCACAACAGAGTACCTAGTATCAAATCCAAGCTCCATTTTTAAATTTAATGCTAATTAGGTAGACATTTCTCAAAATAATATATACAAATAGCCAAAATAAATATGCAAAAATTTTCAACATCTCTAGCCACTGCAGAAATGCAAATCACAACCAAAGTGAGATACCACAGATATACTCTAGGATGACTACAATAAAAAGATATACAATGACAAGTGTTCAGTAAGGAGGATATAGAGAAACTAGGACTCTCATACATTTCTAGGAGGATTGTAAAATGAGGTAGTTATTATAAAAAAGTTTTTACAGTTCTTGAAAAGATTAAACATAGAGTTATTATATGGCCCAAAAGTTCCACTCCCAAATATGTACCCAGGAGAAACGAAAACATTTATTTCTTGCAAGGACTTGTACATGAATGTTTGTCATGATTACTCAACAATAACCAAAAAGTAGAAACTTCAAAGTCCATCAAGTTAGGAATGAATAAATGAAACATAGAATATCCACACAATGGAATATTTTTCAGCAATAAATAGGTATGAAGTGCTAATACACAATGCAATGTACAAAGAGGAAATTTGAAGTCATTATACCAAGTGAATGAAGCCAGACACAAAAAGCTACATCTTGTATGATTCTATTTATAAGAGGCAACTAACATAAGAAAATCCAAGGAAGCAGAAAGTGTATTGTTGGTCACCAAAATTTGGCGAGAGAGTGGAATAGGAACTGACTGCTACTGAGTATAGTGCTTTGTGGATGATGAAAATGCATTGGAATGAAACAATAGTGATTCTTGCACAGCTCAGGGAACATGCTAGAAAATTCACTTAATTGTACAAATTTACTCTAAAAATATCAGACGCTTTTAGAGCAATTTCATTCCATTTTGAAAGAATGGTACATCAACTGGGACTCCTGGTTGCAAGCAACAGAAACTCCGATATCAACTTGCTTAATCAATAACAGAGAATTATGGGTTCTTGTAACAAAGGAGGAGTGCTTCAGAAGTGACTTGTCCCACAGGCTCAGATGACATGGGGATACCTTCTCCTGCACCCCAGCCTACCCCCATTGTGCTGACTTTGGACTCAGATAATCTAAGGTTTAAATCGAGAGGGACTGTTTCCCTGTCTGTTTCAGAAATCCTAGGAAAAAAAAAATCTCATTCATTGTGATTGGTTGGTATATCCTTCCCTGAAACAATCAGCTTGGCTAAGCACCGCTGTGTCTCTGTTTTTCAAATAAATAAATAAACCTAAAAGAGAAGAGGAAAATATGCCCTAATCTTTTGAGAAGTTTATGAGAAGGAGAGAGGTATGTAGATACGGGGGTACTAATGGTCAAAGTGAAGTTTTATGTTATTTGCTTTAGGAGAGAGAATTCAGCAGGTTTCAGACTTGACTAAAAGGAATGAACAATGGGAAAAGGGTTGAACTTGCAAAACAGTGAGGGACTGATGTAGACTGTTTTGTAAGGAGGCGTGCAAGAGCCACATGCACTGAGCTGCTTGTTTGAATTTTAAAATTTGTGTTTGTTTTATTTACTTGCAAGGCAGAGAGACAGAATGAGTGACACGCAGATAGAAACAAACATACAGACAGAGGGAGATCTTCCCAAATTGGTTCAATCCCCAAATTCTTGCACAGCCAGGGCTAAGCTAGACCCAAACCAGGCCAGCACGGTGGCTCAATAGGCTAATCCTCCGCCTGCGGCGCCGGCACACCGGGTTCTAGTCTCGGTCGGGGCACTGGATTCTGTCCCAGTTGCCCCTCTTCCAGGCCAGCTCTCTGCTGTGGCCCAGGAGTGCAGTGGAGGATGGCCCAAGTGCTTGGGCCCTTCACCCACTCAGAGACCAGGAGAAGCACCTGGCTCCTGGCTTTGGATCAGTGCGGTGCACTTGCTGCGGTGGCCATTGGAGGGTGAACCAACGGCAAAGGAAGACCTTTCTCTCTGTCTCTCTCTCTCACTGTACACTCTGCCTGTAAAAAAATAAAATAAAATAAAATAAAATAAAATAAACCCAAACCAGGAGCTATGAACTCAATCCAGGTCTTCCACACGGGTGGCTGGGATCCAAGTGCTTGGGCCGTCACCTCCATTCTCTCAGGGTTTTCGCATCAGCAGGAAGGTGGAACTCGAAATGGAATGCGGGTGTCCCAAACAGCATGTTCACCACTATGCAAACACCAGCCCATGCATTTTGAGTGAGAAGATGGAGCCCTAGTCCTTCAACGCTAGAGACAAAGTGATCAAGATGACGGTAGGTATTGAGAGATTTTAGATAAGTTTAACAGGATGGAGACCACACATCTAATGTGATCTCTTAGGTTTTTCCCTACAGAAGGAAAAGTAATCCATCTGCCAAGACTCAGGAGGGAGACATGAGTACGATACTTAATGGAGATGATGACACTTTCAATGGTAATGGCAGAGAGAATCCATCTAGGAAAAGGCTCTGAACACATCAGCCTGAGAGGTGAGCGGAGCCAAGAGGTCCTGACTAATTGGAGGTATCCATTTTCACATTGAGATTGCTCCAGGAGGGTGGAATAAATCAGAGGAACATTCTAAAGCATCAAAAGGAGTCATTTCAAGATCTTGCAGTGGTGAGAAAAGGGCAGTTCCCACATCCATTGCTGCTGTTGGGGCCAGTCAAGACAGAAAGGGAGCTGAAGTACTGAGGTCCCTGTGCGATTACAGGTGCAGTGAGGGAGGGCTCAACTCAGAAAGACCTAGCTGAACATGAGAGACGGAATCCAAATCTCTGGTGCAACTGGGGAAATCGGAATCAAGTCTTTAGTTAATAGTATTTTCCTAAGAATAGTTTTGATAAATATATCCTGGGTGGTTATTTCTAATGTAAGCAGTAGAGGAAGTTGGGTAAAGAATATGTGAGAACTCTGGGTTGCTTTTGCAACACTATTGCAAGTCTAAACTCATTCCAAAATAGACAGTTAAAAACCTCAGAAGCATGGGTAACCATGCTTACTGAATCTGGGGTGGGCAGGAGCCAGCAGGAGCACACCAGCCGGTGACACCGCACTGAATGGTGACCTAACTGACCTAATGTGTCCTTTCCAGCTTCAATGTCTCATTTCTGGGCTCCCACCATCTGGCACAGAACAGAGCTATTTTTCCTGGTATTTTTCCATAATAGGAATAGGGAATTATCTATGTACTTGGATGATATGAAATTCCATTAAGCTCAAAAAATACACAAAGCATGATTAATTACTGACCACAACCACAAACTAAAACAACAGATTGATTTCTGGATCTCCAGATCATCTACAGCCCAAGGAGCAGACTCTGGTGTCTGCACTCTTTTGTATTGCATTTTTACGTAAATATTTTAGGGTTTAAGAAAATCAAAGTGGGCATTGTGTAGGGGTTAAGATGCTATTTGAAACACTCGCATCCCATATTGGAATGCCTGGATTCAATTCCCAGCTCTACCTTCAATGTCAGCTTCCTGCTAGTGCAGACTAGAGGAGGCAGCAGGTAATGGTGCAACTGGTTGGGTCTCTGTCATTTACATGCGAGGCCTGGGTTGAATTTCTGGCTCCCAGCCTTAGCTTGGGCCACTACTGGCTGTCATGGGCAATTGGGAAGTGAACCAGCGAATTGGAAGATTTCTCTCTTCCCTTTCCTTCCCTACCCATCCTCCTCCTTCCTCCTCTTCCCTTTCCCCCTCCCTCTATCTATCTATGTTTCAAATAAATAAAATTAAAATATTAAATTAAACTGAAGTGAATAATATTATGAACTTTTATATTAAGTTTTTTTCTTAAAATAGAGTAGCTATATTAGATTAAGTTCCTCTTGGCTAATTTTCTTTCCTGACAACCCTAAATCTGTATATCATAGTTCAAAAAAAATACACAATTGTAGAGTTGGAAAAACCCTAATATGTTAAGGCTTCAAAACAAAATACTTTCTCTAAAAATAACTCTCTATTTAAAAAATACAAGCTAGAATAGTTCTAAGAGATGACAAGACTCAGGAAATGGTCTGAGATAAGCAAGGTTGAAGTGGATTGGAGATTAACGTTGTAAGACTTAAGAGAACAGGAATTTTTAAGACTGGTAGTAGCATAATGGATTATTGCTTTTTTGGGTTGTCCATAGTATAGATTTAAGGTCACAAACTCAAAGCCAGATTACAGGGTTCAAACATTAGATAGCTCTATGACTTAGCGGCTGTGTGATTCTGGGTCTTAAGATCTTTACTTCTTATTCCTCTAGCATCAAATGCAGAGAAAATAGCAGCAACCTCATATAGTTGTTTCGGGGACAAGCTGAGTTAATATTTATAATGCCTGAAGACAGCACATAACATTTCATGAAAAAGAATCTTAAATTTTTGTAAAAAATTAATTGGAGTGGTTGGCTCTGTATCTTCTGAGGCAAATTTAATGCATGATCTTAAATCACTCATGAGTTTTTGTGTTTTCAACCCCAAACTTTTTTTAAAAATGTATTTATTTATTTGAAAGGCAAAGTGACACAGAGAAGGAGAGAGAGAGAGAGAAAGAGAGAGAAATCTTCCATTTGCTTGTTCGCTCCCCAAATGGATGAAACTGCAAAGGTTGGACCAGATCAAAGCCAGGATCCTGGAACTCCATCCAGGTCTCCCACATAAGTGGCAGAACCCAAGCACTTGGGCCATGTTCTGCTGCTTTCCCAGACATTAACAGGGAGCTGGATCATAAGTGGAGCAGCTGGGACTTGAACTGGTGCTCATGAGTGATGCTATCATCACAGGAAATGGCTTTACCCACTGTGCCACGATGCCAGCTCCCACAACAGACTCCTAGAGAAAACTCATTGTCTACATCCTTCTCTCCATTTTATACACACACACACACACACACACACACACACATACATACACGCATATGTATATTTTAACCCCATATATGATGGCTATAAGGACTTACCCTATAAAATCCAGAAAGTTTGCATCAGAGCAAAGAACCCAGAGACTTATATCTCAGCTTCTTAGCCCGACCATCTCCACTACCCCTTTCTCTCCAGAGTATTCAACCACACCGTGCATCCCCAATGGGGCAGCATTTCTCAGCACACCTAGCATTTTCAGAAGGCACTGGAAGACAAGAGATGTGTAGTATCTCTGAAAAGCAGGATTCTAGTGGTCCCCAATCTGGGATCTGAGAATTTGAGGCATCAGTCAGAAGGCTGATTGACCACAGCCAAGTGGCTGCCACATTTTGAGCTCTTTTCCCAGGAAACCCCAGAAGAAGGCTGGACACATTTCCCACGATTACTTAAAGGTCTTTCAGTAAAAGAAATGAAAGAATAACTTCCCAGACTCATTGTCCAAATGCGTAAGAAAAGCAGAGACCCAGAACATGAACAGCTCCTTCTTGTTCCTCCCCCTCCCCGCCCATCCCTACAGACAGGCACCTGCAAGAGATTATCAAGAGGGCCAGGCTTAGGCCCATGGAGATTCCTTGCAAACCTGTTCTCTAAAGCAGGATCATTCTCATGAGCCAGAATAAACCATTCCTGTGACAATGAGCGATCTTTATGGTCTTTCTACAGCCATCTAATTAATTGCACATCTCTCCTTTTACAATTTTCCCTCCCATCAATGCAAGAGTCATAGTTAGCAATGACCTTGGCCTCAGAATCTATTCAAAATCATTAGAGGGAGAAAACATATGCCTGGTGTCTCCACAGTCGATGACTCTCTTACTTCCTTCTCTTGTTGGTTTCCAGGCTGCAGAATAGACTTAGCTAGCAGTGGTAGAGAGTATGCGTGCTCTGAAGCAGTTGGGTCCTCTGGGAGACACAGTTATTCCTCTGCCCATCACCCCAATTTGTCCTTTTTAATTTTGCCTTTATTTAAGAAACATAAAGAGCAAAACAGGTAAGAGAGAGAAAGTAAGCTTCAATCCTCTGGTTCACTCTCCAAATGCCCACAACCACAGAGGCTGCACCAGGAACACAAGCCAGGTCTCCTAAGTGGGTAGCAAGGACCCAATCACTTGAGCCATCATTATTGCCTCCCAGGCTCCATGTTATCAGAAATAATCGGGAGCCAGAGCTTGGTACAGAACCAAGGCCCTGCACTATAGCATGGGCTAGGCTGGAAGATATAGAAGCCCACGGATAGGGCAGTCAGAGGAGAATTAGACAAATAAGCAAATAAATGCCCAGCAGTGAGATGAAGCCATAGCTCAGATAGACCTTAGGGCTCCATGAACAGGCAAAGAAGGAAGTGGTCAGAGGCCTGCACCATGGCTCACTTGGTTAATCCTCCACCTGTGGCACTGGCATCCCATATGGGAGCTGGGTTCTAGTCCCGGTTGCTCCTCTTCCAGTCCAGCTCTCTGCTGTGGCCCTGGAGGGCAGTGGAGGATAGCCCAAGTGCTTGGGCCCTGCACCCGCATGGGAGACCAGGAGGAAGCATCCGGCTCCTGGCTTTGGATCAGCACAGCACCGGCCGTGGCAGCCAGCTGGGGAGTGAACCAATGGAAGGAAGACCTTTTTCTCTGTCTCTCTCTCTCCCTCTCTCTCATTGTCTATAAGTCTACCTGTCAAATAAATAAATACAAAAAGAAAAGGAAGTGGTCAGGCAAGGTGGTGCTTGAGTTCAAGCTTAAAACTTGAGCAGGAATTTCCCACAGGAGAGTACTGGGAGCTGAAACAACATGTGCAAAATTTACAACAGCTTTGCATGTTTGGGGACTTGCAAATATTACCCACACTGGGGCTGGCGTGCAGAGGGCTGGAGTGGCAAAAGGGTAAGAGCTGATGATTCAAGGGTGGTTAGCAGAGCCACGTTCTTAAAACCTCGTAGGCCATGCAGGGGAGTGAGGGCTTCTACCCCGCAGGCAATGGGAGTTCTTCAAAGGATTTTCTAAATGATGCGCCCACATGGAATTTTGGAAGCTAGCTGCCTGTGGCGTGCGGCAAGGACAAACCACCAGGAGGGAGACCCATGGCGGCCAGGGGGAGGCTATTTCATGAATAGAGACGAAAAGTATGGAAAGGGGGAACATACCTCAAAAGAGAGAATGGGGAGAAACATTTTAGTGACTCATCGGGCAGTGGAGAAGAGGGTTCACAGAGTCCACTGGGATTAAGGGCTCTGCTGGCTGGTGGGACTCTTCATTGAGACAGGACACAGTGGGTGCAGAGGGAGCACACCAAGCACAGTTGTCCACTCCCAAAGTTGCAGGTCTTGATGAGCACTTGTTTCACTGATGACACCAAGCTTTTGCAAGGACCTAGAGTAACAGAAACTCACTCCTCGCTGGTGGGATGCTAAAATCATAGCAACACTGAGCAGCATCTGTCCATTTCTTCCTAGAGTAAACACTGTAGTATCCTTTGTACGTGACCCAGCAACCACACTTCTTGTCATTAAGAGCTGAAGTCCACGTCGGAGTCCTCACGTGAGTGTCTGTAGTGACAAAATTCAGAAGCACTCAAGATACCCTTTAGCAAGTGAATGAATAAGTGAACCATGTACCAGCAGACAATGGAAAGTTGCACAACAATAAAAATAGATGAGCCGCCAACCCCTGGCAAGACATGGAACAATGTTTCAATGCATGGTGCAGGGTAAAAGAAAGCATCCTGAGAAGTGACATATTTCAGTGATAAGATATTATGGAAGAGGCGAAACTGCAGAGGGGGTAAGAGTATCAGTGATTTCCACGGGCCCAGGACTAGAGAAAGAGGAATGAATGGGCAGAGCATGGGGGATTTGTCTAGGCAGTGAGATTCTTCTGTATGAGATTGTGATGGGAAAACATCAAGATGCATTTGTCAAAACCTACACATTGCAGCCTGCATCATGCAGAGGGTCGAGCTGACGCTTGCAATGCCAACAATTCATATCAGAGCACCAGTTCGACTCAGCCGCTCTACCGATTCAGCTTCCTGCTAATGTGCCTGGGAAAGCAGCAGATCATGGCCCTAGGACTTGGACCCCTGCCATCTATGTGGGAGATCCGGATGGAATTCCAGGTTCCTAGCTTCGGCCTAGCTTAGTCCTAACTATTGTGGCCACTTGGAGTGTGAACCAGCAGTTGGAAGATCTCTTTCTCTCTGTCTCTGCTTCTCTCTGTCAACTTGCCTTTCAAATAAATTAAATAAATCATTTTTAAGAAAACCTCCAGGTTATACAACACAAAGAGTGAATAATAATGTAAAGATTTGTATTAATAATACCGTTACCTTTTCGGTTGTAAGAAATTTGCAGCATTAATACAATATGCTGATAGAGAAAACTGGAGCCATGCAAGTAGCATTGAGAAAACTATACTTTCTGCTCCATTTTTCTATAAACCTATATAAACTTCTCAAATTATAAATTTCATGAATAATTTTATTATATAAAGGTTTTTGGACTTCTGGCTGGCTTTGCATTTTTTGGGGGGTCCTTTGAATTAATGGAGGCAGAGAGTGTATATGGCCAAGAGCCAGTCTTCTAACCAGCTGTCCGCAAGTAGAGGCTCTTCATGAGATTGACACATGGTTTCTGAGCCCATGAAGTTACATCACAGTGCAAGAGGGAAGAGTCCCACAGGCAGTCACAGAACACGACAGCTGGGAGGGACTTCAAACCAACCACCCCATCTTAAAAATAGACAAATGAGTCGCCTAACTCATTTTTTTAAATGCACTCATCCAATATTTATTGTGTTTTGAGCTGGAAATAAATGGCTAAGAAGCAGTGGCTGAACTCCACTTGTAGTACAGTGGAGCAAAGTCTTGAGAACTAGAAAGCTCCAAAGCTGTGTAATAGTTGCTGTCGTGGAACGGCACTGGCACTCAGAGGAGAGCAAATCAAGGGTAGGTCTGTGTCCGTTATTACGGTCCAGACTACAGATGGATTCTGCAACAACTATTCTATGAATTGATCATATCAGAATCATGGGTATGATGCTTATATTCACAAGAATATTATGGTCACTAGCAGTGCTCTCTTAGCAAAGTTAATTTCTGGATTTGTAAGGTCACAAAATGCTCCTTCTAGGATAGGTCTGGACTATTTCCTTCCCCTTTTACTTTTCTGCCTTTTGAGCAGGAAGAGATTGTCAAGAGCGAAGGAGGTTTGTGGGGAAACCAAACTGGGTCCTTTAAGAGTCCTGAAGATAAGAGGGAAAAATTTTCAAGAAATTTTTAAATTCATGAGTGGTTTTTTTCATAACACACATTTTCTGTGAACTTTATGAGGAACCCTCATAGATATCATTTCAAGAAAAACTTTGTCCCCAAATCAGCTTCTGTTTTATCTTTCCCCAGAACATTCTGAAGTAAATAGGGAGTAGGACCCGAGGTGGGGTTTGTACTTGTTAACCAGATACTCAGGCACGATTCCCAGGCAGCAAATCAAAGCATTTCCTAGCACTTGTTCACCGCAGGCATTCTTGCCACACGTAACCAGAGCTTCGGGTGGTTTTTCTCAAGTGTTTCCCATAGCTTTCTTCTTCCTGAATTCCCTCCATAGTTCGCCGTGGAGACAGGACTCCTCTGCCCTGTGCCCTGGGGCTCAGCAGCCTTTCCTGCTCGAACAGCCAAAGCACTCACCTGCCGTGATCCTGCCTCAGCTCCTCGGGCCTCATGAACTTGGCACAGTATCCTCCCCAAGCTCCCGCAAACACACTTCCATCTCATGTTGAAAAAGAAAGCAATTTTATCTACTTTTCTGCTTGGCGTCGAAGAATCTTGGAAATGAGATATCTTATATCAAGTGACAGGCAACAACCAGAAATTTGAAACTCAGTCCAAACTTCTTCCTTTGATGAAAAATCCCTTCCGTATGTTTGGAAACCAAGCAGTTCCCATATTAATTGAACATACTGAAGCACACACAAGGCGAAGCCATGTCTTAAGATCTGTAAACTGTCCTGAGTTCAAATGTTTTGGACTCCAAGATGTTTCTGACGAGACCTTAATTGTTTCTATGCTCCCTGCTCAAGCTGCCTCAGTGTTTTAGGTTGGGCAACCCAATTCTGCAAGTCACACAATGGCCTTTGGCATCTCAGATGTGTTCCTCCTGGCTCTGCCGCAGAGAAAGGCAGACTGTCCAGGAGAGTGTGCAGTGTGTGGCTGGAACTGAGAGATCGAGGTGCAGTCACACACCTACTGGGAAGATACCTGGACAGAAAGCTGAAACAACCAGCTCTTCCACCGGACCTCCACTTCCGCTCAGTCCTGTGATTCTGAAAGAAAGATCTGATATTTAAGATCCTTCTAAGTCTTCTCTGGGACTTCTCTGTTGAGAAGCCTGAATAAGGGGGAGCAAAGGCCTTGTGTCTCATAGTCTAGAATGAAAGAGATGGAAAGGGTTGAAGTATTTGAGACAAAAAAAAAAAAATCACCATCCCACTTGCTTGCTTAGATACTAACCTGATGACAATAACCCAAGAAGCTCTAGGAGGTGAGGATACTCATTCCACAGCCTTTCTGGAGAGAAATGAGTCAGTGTTACCAGGATGAAAATGAACTTTTCTCTTCTTGGGCCAGGTATTTGGTCTAGTGGCTAAGAGGCGTACATCCTATGTCCAAGTACCTGCGTTTGATTCAGTCACTCAGGCGACCGACTCCAGCTCCTTAGCCATAGAGACCCTGGGAGGCAACAGGTGATGGCTCAGGTAGCTTGGTCCCTGCCATCCTCATGGGAGACCAAGACTGACTTTCTGGCTCCCAGACTCAGCCTCCACTTTACAGCCATTGCAGGCACTTAACAAGTGAACCACTGCGTAGAATTCTTTCTCTCTCTCTCTCTCTCTCTTGCTCTGTCTCTCAAATAAATACACTCAAACATTTTAAAAAGATTTCTCACAAGAAGCAAGTATTTTAAAAACAAATATCCAGGGCCGGCACTGTAGCTCACTAGGTTAATCCTCCGCCTGTGGCACCGGCATCCCATATGGGCGCCAGGTTCTAGTTCCTGCTGCTCCTCTTCCAGTCCAGCTCTCTGCTGTGGTCCGGGAAGGCAGTGGAGGATGGCCCAAGTACTTGGATCCCTGCACCTGCACGGGAGACCAGGGGGAAGCACCTGGCTCCTGGCTTCAAATTGGCGCAGCACTGGCCGTAGCAACCACTTGGGGAGTGAACCAGCAGAAGGAAGACTATTCTCTCTGTCTCTCTCTTTCACTGTCTAATTCTATGTGTCAAATAAATAAACAAACAAACAAACAAAAACACATATCCAGGAAAAGCTAGGGAGCCACTTCCCACTGCAGTGTGTGGTGCTGATTTGCCATCTTCTGCCATCCTTTCCAAATGTTCTCACCCCCAACACTCCTGTCTCCAACCACCCCACAGCACCTCATGTTCCAAGAGCATGAGCCTGTGTGCATGGGCTCCCACCTGGGTGGCATGACTGTCTCCACTCACTACACCTCATACATCACTCCTCATCTTTCTGGATTTAATAGAAAACCCTCTCCTTGTGCAGCCTTCCTGATGACCATTGTGAATGAGTGGCCTTTGCTTCCCGAGCTCCTAGAGTCTTGACTGCTGTCTTCACACCTACACTGTGGCATAACTCTGCCTTCGGTACCTGCTAGCATATTTGTCATCCTCACTGAGCTGTGAGACCCTTGAGAACATGGATAAGGTTTTCATCAGTTTGCCTCCAAGGCATCACATGATGCCTGGCACTTAACAGTTTGCTAAATACCAGAGCCAGGCAGATTGGCATGGCAGCATTACCTTTGTACCCCTGTACCGGCACTTTCTACTGATTTGTGGCAACTGACATCACATTGACAGCCTGAAATGGACCAAGGTGGGGCTATTTATACCCAAGAAATTGGCAAACATTACAAATAAGGACTTAATTTATTGTTTCATCGATTGTCTAGACTTAAAGTTTCAAAGAAAGTGTCAATGTAAGCTAAATGCGGAGTGTCTGTAATCATTACAGTTTGAATAACACACATCAGCACAAATACAACCCTGAGCATTTGGAAACTATTGATGAGCTGAGCAAAGGCGGCGCTCATATCACTGATAAACAAGTGCAATCACAACACGCACTTTGTCATTTTATTGTCCTTTTATTCATTAAAATATCAGCCAACATCCAGGTCAGGACAATACTTGTTTGTCAATTGCTGCCAAAGCTTGGCTACAGATACAAGAGACCATCAGTGAAAGCTTTCTGTGAAAATCCATTGACTGTGTGGAACTTAGTGAAGAACGCTGCATATTTTATTATTATCTGTAACCCGTGTGCTACACACCCTTTGTATCAGTAATGTTTATAATATATTTATGCACATATATGAATGTGTATATTTTCTTTTTTGTTTGTTTGCTTTCAACAGCAGAGAGAGAGAGGTCTTTCATCTGCTGGTTCACGCCCTGAATGGCCACAACGGCTAGAGTTGCACCAATCCTAAACAAGGAGCCAGGAGCTTCTTCCCAGTCTCCCACATAGGTGCAGGGGCCCAAGGACTTGAGCCATCTTCTACTGTTTTCTCAGGCCATAGCAGAGAACTGAATCAGAAGTGGAGCAGCCTGGACTTGATCCGGTGCCCACATGAAATTCTGGCACTGCAGGTGGCAGCTTTACCCACCACACTACAGTGCCAGCTCCAAATGCACAAATTTTCCATCCTAGAAATCCCATTGCTAAACATCTATCAGCACATCACTGGATTCAGAGGAGAGACAATAAAGAGGACTAGAAGAGTGGGCAAGGGGTTAGCAGCTGAGACATCTGCATGCCACACAATGTACTGGGGTCCGGTTCCCAGCTTGGACTCCTGAGTCCAGCTTCCTGTTAACCCAGATCCTGGGAGACAGTGCTAATGGCTCATGTACTTGGGTCCCTGCCCCTCATGTAGGAGACCTGGATTGAGTTCTTAACTTCAGTCTTCACTTAGGAATTTGGGCAGTAAGCTAATGGATGGAAGCTCTTTACATAAATCAGTGGAATTTTAAAATAGAAAGGGGGCTATGATGGTGAAAGAGGACTGGCCATGGTTTGAATGCATCACCTAGAGTTCATGTACTGCAAACCATTCCCATGGCAGCAGTGTTGGCCGGTGGTACCTGTAGAGTGATTGTGACACAAGGACTCTGCCCTCGTGACTAGGTTAGTGCTCTGATCTTGAGAGTGGGAAAGCTAGTGAGTGGCTTCCTAATAAAAGGGTAAGTTCAGCGCCTTTCTGCTTGTGCACACGTGGGCTCCTTGGCCCTTCCACCTTCCACCATGGGATGAATCAACAAGAACCATGAGAGGGGAGCCCCTTGACTTTGGACTTTCCAACCTCAAGAACTGTAAGAAATCAATTGCTGTTCCTTCCAAATTACACGAGACCATGCATTCTGCCACAGCAGCGTGAGATGGACGAAGACAGGGCTCCATCTCTAGAGGAGGTGAGACTTGCCGGGGTCTTAATGGCCACAGAAGGAGACTTGGTGGAGGAAGCAGCATGCCATTCCCATCAGACACAGCAGGCTGAGCCAAGGCACGGACACAGGAATGGCTCAATCTGTGCAGGAAATAGTGAGGTGTCAGGGCTGCTGGCTCAGAAGTGGCCATTGGGAACAGCGAGAGACCAAGCTGGACTGGCTGGGAGGGTGCTGAGTTCTGGAAACTGAAGCTAGTGAGGCAGGGAGGTTTGAATTCGATTTAGCAGGCAATAGGGGGCCAGTGGTTTAGGAGGATGTATAGAGCGGTGGGCTTCAGGATACATCCAAAGAGGGAGCTCCCAGCTCTGTCCCCGGAAAAGAAAAGATTGCAAAGCTAACCAGGACAGAGGCATGAGCTCATGCAGCCCTCATTTCTTCCTTCCCACTACTTTCCCTCTGCCTTTCTCTGTGCCAAGCCCAGCACACACCCCTCCCATGGCCTTCCCCACAAGCAGCCCTTTTCCTGGGGTCTATGATTATTCCTCTCCTAAAAGTATCTTGTGATAGATCCAAGGGGCATTTCATAAATTCTACCTCATTATGTGCAGCCAGTTTAAAAACTTCCCTTTTGTCTAGATCAATTATGAAAGAATAAAATCTGACCTGAACCCAAGCCTGGACCTCTCCTTTCTCTGAAATTCAGCAATGATCAGAAAAATCTAATAAGGGGATTTGAGTCTGTAGATACGGCAACCCAAAATGGAAGCAGCTAAATAGCGTCATGGGGTACGCTTCAAAACTCATTGCATAAATTTCTTCTATCTTCATTCTCAGCCCTCACACACATACATGCGCGCACACACACACACACATGAACACAGGCTCCCAGTATTCAGCAATATGTCAATTGGCTCTTGCAGCATTGCAGTTCCTATTAACCAGGGAGAATGAGATGGAAGAATGCTTCAAAATTGTCACCAGAGTCTGGTGCTGTGGCACAGCGAGATAAATGCCACTTGTGACACCTACGTCTCACATTGGAGCGCCTGTCTGAGTTCTAGCTGCTCTGCTTCTGACCCAGTTGCCTGCTCATGAGCCTGGGGGTAGTAGTGGTGGTTCTTGCACCCCTGCCACCCATATGAGAGATAAAGAAGAAGTTCCTGGCTCTTGGCTTTGGCCTGGCCCAGCCCTGGCATCGCATTTGAGGAGTAAACAAGTGGATGGAAGATCGCTTTTCTCTCTCTCTCTCTCTCTTTCTCTCTCTCTCTCTCTCTCTCTCTGTGTGTGTGCGTGTGTGTCACTCTGCCTTTCAAATAAATATTTTTAAAAAGAGTGATAAAACAACAACAAAATCCAATTAGTACTCTCTTCCAGGAGTCTGGCTTCTTTGTGGGCCACGGTGTGACGTCTACATCTTGGTCTTCCCCAGGGATATGTGCCTTTGCCTTTTCACCCACTGCGTCATGTGAGGCTAATAATTCCAGGGCCCCAGCCAGTACCATTTTGGGCACATATTGATTTAGTGGGTGGGATGAGCCCTGGTGAGGCATTCACGACTCCTTTGGCTAGAGTGTCACTTCTCCCAATGGTGGCCTACCCCTGTTGGCCCTGAGGCAATGCTGGGCAGGTACAGAGATGTTCTAACCACTGAAAAGGAGGGAACTCTCCAAAGTGTGTCATTCCTTTGTGTATTTCCCTCCAAAAATATAGTCCATTACCAAAAAAAATTGCATGTCCAGGTTTTTTTCTTCTTCCCACATTGTCTCAAGTTTCTCAAAGATACCTCTCTGGGCCCTTAAAAATTCTCTCTCTCTCTCTCTCTCTCCCCAGTATTTCTATCCTGTATTCAAAATTCCAACCCTACAAACACATCTGCCAAAATCCCTCACATACTTCTTTTTTTAAAAAAAAATTTTATTTATTTATTTATTTATTTGAAAAGCAGAGTTACACAGAGAAAGAAGGAGATGCAGAGAGAGAGTGAGAGGGAGAGAGAGAAAGAGAGGGAGATAGGTCTTCCTTCCATCCACTGGTTCACTTCCCAAATGGCCGCAAAGGCTAGAGCTGCACCAATCCAAAGCCAGGAGCCAGGAGCCAGGAGCTTCTTCCAGGTCTCCCACATGGGTGCAGGGGCCCAAGGACTTGGTCCATCTTCCACTACTTTCCCAGGCCATAGCAGAGAGCTGGATTGGAAGTGGAGCAGCTAGAACTCAAACTGGCGCCCACATGGGATGCTGGTGCTACAGGCAGCAGTCTTACCTGCTGTACTACAATGCCGCCTCAGATACACTTCTAACTGCTGCTCTCATAGTTCCCTGTTGACAGCCACATGGGCTTGTTTTCCTAATTTCTCTCCCTATCAATGGCAAAAAGAAAATGTCATACACGTCAGGAGCTTGTAAGGGCAGAGTCAGCTCCTTTGCTTCTGCTCATCAGACATCTGATACTCAGTCACTGGTAGGTCTTGGCATGTTGGTCACCACACGTGGTCACTGATACTGTCAATCAACAGCAGTCTGTAAGCCCTGCTTTTCTGCATTGAGTAGGCATTTGAGGGACCCCTAGGGCGTGTTTTTTCTGTGTTACAGAGAAATAATGCAATTTGTGCTTATTTGAGACTAATTCAGCGCTATGTTGGTGGCATCAATGACTACAGGAGACAGTATGGGGTTGTCAGAAAGGACTGGATTCATGGTCAGAAATTGGGGGTTTTTCTACACTGTCCCTAGTCTCCCCCAACACACAAATGGCACTCTGACTCATGATACTCATGATTTAAAGTCTACTTTCGTTCATTCTGGGGTCCTACTAGAATTTCCACAACTAGGTAGAAGCTAAAGTTTAGTACTAATGTGATGATGGACCTACAGGAGTATGTCTCTTGCCTCCTAAGCAAGAGAATGCGTGCTCTCCCGGGTTCTCATAGTCAAAGCGCTCTCAGGCTTGTCACTTCACTGTGTTGGACAGGAACAGGCTAAGCAACAGGACGCTGACCTCCAGTAAAAACCTAATGCTGAAGCATCGGGGTTTTGATTGGATTGCCATATTTTGGTGGAGAGCTGGTGGTTTGTTTTAATCAATTCTCAAAGTCTTTGCCTTGGGGCTGGTGCTGTGGCATAGTAGACTAAGTCTCTACCTATGGTGCAGGCATCCAATATGTGTTTGGTCCAGGCTGCTGCTCCTCAGACTCAGCCCTCTGTTTACGGGCTGGGAAAGCAGAAGAAGATGGCCCAAGTGCTTGGGCCCCTGCACATGTGTGGGAGACCTCAAAGAAATTCCTGGCTCCTGGCTTCGGATTGGCCCAGCTCTGGCCATTGCAACCATTTGGGGAGTGAACCAGCAGATGGAAGACCGTTCTCTCTGTCTCTCCTTCTATCTGTAACTCTACCTCTCAAATAAATAAATAGAAATCTTTTTTAAAAAGTCTTTGGCCAGCGCTGCAGCTCAATAGGCTAATCCTCCACCTGCGGCGCTGGCACACCGAGTTCTAGTCCCGGTCAGGGTGCCGGATTCTGTCCCGGTTACTAATCTTCCAGTCCGGCTCTCTGCTGTGGCCCGGGAGTGCAGTGGAGGATGGCCCAAGTGCTTGGGCCCTGCACCCACATGGGAGACCAGGAGAAGCACCTGGCTCCTGGCTTCAGATCAGCGCAGTGCGCTGGCCGCAGCGGCCACTGGGGGGTGAACCAATGGAAAAGGAAGACCTTTCTCTCTCTCTCTCTCTCTCACTGTCCTCTCTGCCTGTCAAAAAAAAAGTCTTTGCGTCTTGTGATTTGTAAAACAAGAGAACTTTTGCAAAAGCCATCTCCATGGTTCTTTAGCATCAAAGATGCCCAGCAATAAATTTTTCGAGTCCCAGGACTACATGGGAATAGAAAGCTAATCAATTTCTTTCCCCTGAATCAGGACCATTCCAGTTATTCCATTTTTTTTTAGGGAGTGTTTGCTTTATTTTTAAATTTTTTGTTTCATTTCTCTGTGTTTTAACCATTTAAAAGTATGTTAATAATATTTAATTTTTAACATTTAAAAATGTGTTAATATTTGCCATATTTATAGGGTACCAAGTGATATTTCAATATGCGTATAAGAGGTGTACAGATCAAATCTGAATAATCAACTTCTCTCCCCTCTTTGCCATTACTTTGTACTTGAAGCCTTGGAGTGCCTCTCTTTTATTTGCTCAGAACAAGTAATAGGTCCTTGTGAACTACTGTCACCCACACTGTGCTGTGTCACCCTGGAAACTTTCCCTCCTGTCTAATTTGGTTTTCATCAGCTAGCCTCTCTCTATCCATTACGTCTTCCAGCATCCAGCCATTACTATTCTCAAAAAGTTCAACAGCAAAAAACCAAATTGTCCAGCTGTCTAGGAACAAAATAGATGCAACTGGAAACCATTATGCTGAGTGAAATAAACCAGTCCCCAAAAGACAAATATCATATGTTTTCTCTTAAATGTAGTAGCGAATACAGAATACAAAAAAAAATTGTAAGGATTGAAATGGACATCTTGTGATTTGATTATTGTTTTTAGCCCTTGTTTATTCTCCTGTGGAACTGTGGTCTTCCTACTTTTCACTTGTTGAATATTATGGTTAGTGGTGCATTATGCCTGTGATTATAGAGTGGACTGAAATGTTTGTGCAAAAATTAAAGAAAATGGGACTGGCGTTGTGGCTTAGTGGGTAAAGCAACCGCCTGTGACACCAGCATTCCATATGAGTGCCAGCTCGGTCCTGGCTGCTCCACTTCCAATCCAGCTCCCTGCTAATGCACCTGGGAAATCAGCAAGATGGTCAAAGCCCTTGGGTCTCTGCACCCAGATGGGAGAACTGGAAGAAGTTCCTGGCTCCTTGCTTCAGCCTGACCTAGCCCTGGCCATTGTAGCCATTTGGGGGAGTGAAACAGCAGATGGAAAATCTCTCTCTCTCTATCTCTGTAACTCTGCCTTTCAAATAAATAAGTCTTTTTTTTTCAACATTAAAGAAAAAAAGGAAGACAGGAAGGGGATTGCAGGAGGGAGAAAAGGAGGGATGGAAATGTGAAATTATACCTAAAACATACATTAAATCTGTTCTCTTGATGTTAATAAAAATTTTATATATATATATATAAAGCTTTTATTTAAAGAATATAAATTTCCAAAGTACAGCTTATGCATTACAATGGCGGCCCCCCCCAACAACTTCCCTCCCACCCGCTACCCTCCCCTTTCCTGCTCCCTCTCCCCTTTCCTGCTCCCT
The DNA here is from genome assembly GCA_949820135.1 of Sylvilagus floridanus. Taxonomy (NCBI): domain Eukaryota; kingdom Metazoa; phylum Chordata; class Mammalia; order Lagomorpha; family Leporidae; genus Sylvilagus; species Sylvilagus floridanus. The sequence goes on from OX463230.1 coordinate 31,407,463, forward strand.
CTCCCCTTGCATTCACATCAAGATTCATTTTCAATTCTCTTTATACACAGAAGATCAGTTTAGTACATATTACGTGAAGATTTCAACAGTTTGCCCTCACATAGAGACACAAAGTGAAAATACTCTTGGAGTACTAGTTATAGTATTAATTAACAATGTACAGCACATTAAGGACAGAGATCCTACATGATTTTTTTTAAAGAATTGATTAATTATCTATGCAATTTCCAATTTAACACCAAGATTTTTTAATCATTTGCGATTATATTTATATACAGAAGATCGATTCAGTATATACTATGTAAAGATTTCATCAGTTTGCACCCACACAGAAACACAAAGTGTAAAAATACTGTGTCAGTACTAGTTATAGCATTGCTTCACATTGGATAACACATTAAGGACAGATCCCTCATGAGACCTAAGTACACAGTGACTCCTGATGTTGATTTAACAATCTGACACTCTTGTTTATGGTGTCAGTAATCTCCCTAGGCTCTAGTCATGAGTTGCCGAGGCTATGGAAGCCTTTAGGGTTCGCCGACTTCGATCTTATTCCGACAGGGTCATAGTCAAAGTGGAAGTTCTCTCCTCCCTTCAGAGAAAGGTACCTCCTTCTTTGATGGCCCCGTTCTTTCCACTGGGATCTCACTCACAGAGATCTTTCATTTAGGTCTTCTTTTTTTCTTTTTCAGAGAGTCTTAGCTTTCCATGCCTAAAATATTCTCATGGGCTCTTGAGCCAGATCTGAATGCCTTAAGGGCTGATTCTGAGGCCAGAGTGCTATTTAGGACATCTGCCATTCTATGAGTCTGCTGTGTATCTCGCTTCCCATGTTGGATCATTCTCTCCCTTTTTGATTCTATCAGTTAGTATTAGCAGACACTAGTCTTGTTTGTGTGATCCCTTTGACTCCTAGACCTATCAGTGTGATCAATTGTGAACAAAGAAATGGACAAAGGGTCTGAATAATAAATAATAATTTAATTATTTATTAAATATTTATTACTATAATTGTTATCTATTAAATAATAAATATATAATTTTAATAAACATTTTTAAAAGAAATGGACAAAGTGTCTAAATAGGCATTTTTCAAAAGAAGAAATACAGCCAGTGCACTGGCGTAGCAGGAAAAGCCACTGCCTGTAGTGCCAGCATCCCATGCAGGCACCCGTTCAAGACCTGGCTGCCTGCTAATGCTCCTGGGAAAGCAGTGGAGTCTGGTCTAGGTCCTTGGGCCCCTGCACCCATGAAGGAGATGCAGAAGAAGCTCCTGGCTCCTGGCTTCAGACAGGCATTTGGGGAGTGAACCATCAGATGGGAGATTTCTCTCTCTCTCCCTCTCTCTATATATAACTCTGACTTTTGAATAAATAAATAAATAAATCTTTTAAAAATACAAATGGCCAATAGATCATGGAAAAATGCTTAATATTTTTAGCCATTAAAGAAATGCAAATGAAAACCGCAGGGGGATATTGCTTTACCCCATTTTCAGTGCTGGCCTATGGTGAGTTAAGCTGCCTCCAGAGACATGAGCATCCCATATGAGTGCCTATTTAAGTCCCAGATGCTCCACTTATGATCCAGCTCTCTGCTGATGCACCTGAGAAAGCAAAGGGAGATGGCCCAAATACTTGGGCCCCTGCCACTCAGTGGGAGACCCTGATGGAATTCCAGTCTCCTGGCTTTGACCTGGTCCAGTGCTGACTGTTTCAGCCATTTGGGGAGAGAACTAGCAGACAGAAGATCTCTTCCTCTGTCTCTGTAACTCTGCATCTCAAATAAACATATCTTTTTAAAAGGTTAAATAGGCAGGTCATCATCAAAAAGACAGGAAGTAACAAATCTTTCTCAGGATGTAAAGCTAGGGGAACGCTACTTCACTGTTTGTGGTGATGTAAATTAAGTCACTATGGAAAACCGTATGAATATGACTTTAAAAACTAGAAATAGAGCTGTAAGATGATCTGGAGATCTCACTCCTGGATATATATTCCAAAGACATGAGCACATTGTATCAAAGAGAAACCTACCCCACCATGCTTATTGCAGCATTTTTCACAATAACCAAGATGTAAAGTTGACCAGGGAGTCTATCATCAGAGGAATATATAAAAAAGCTGTGGTATATAGACATATGGAATATTATTCAGTCATTAAAAGGGATAAACTTCTGTCATTTGCAGCAAAATGCATACAATTGGAAGATACTTCATGACGTGAAATAAGCCAGGCACAGAAAGACAAATACTGCATATTCTCCTTCATATTTGGAACCTGAAATGCCTCAATCTGAATTTTTCTTTTAAAAGTGAAGAGTTTACACTGCCTGTCAGTTATCTTTCATGCTTTGCCATTGCTCTGTGATAGAGGCCATCTCACATAGTTCTCCTAGATCCTACTTCCTATAGATCAAGCTGTTTTTCTTTTAAGATATTTCTAAAAGGAGACCTATTTACTCATTCACAGCCATGCAGCAGATACTGAATGCCAGCTCTGTGCCAGGACCTCTGGACATTTCTATCCTATCATACACTGTGTGGACTCCAACAAGATCCATCAAGTCCTCTGTAGAGCCCAGGTGCTGAAGAGAAAATAAAGAGGAGGTAACAGCTCATCACTTCCCCCAAGCAGATGCTGTGTGCTCCCCTACTTCAAGTTGTGATCATGGAGGAACACAGTCCTGATTTGTGTGGGTGTATGTGTGCAACACAGGAGCTCTGCCTTCTGATGGAGAGATGGACACAACTATGAGAAAATAACCCTAACAGATTCCCTTACGAAGTCCCTACTTTTTGCCAGGCAACACACTCAGCACTCAACAAACATTTAATCCAACAACAGAACCATGAGGTAGGTGTTATTATTATTCCCATCTTGCACATGGAGAAATCAATGCACATGTGTGTCCATTGGCTGGCACCTTGATCTTGCCTTCTGTTCTGCAGACTCCGTGTCTTTATCCAGTACTTTCCTGTGGTTACTGTGGCAGCTCAAATACAATAGACATCTTGGGGTTTTCAAAGACTTGGTTTTTCATATCTAATGATGTCACATCACATAGAAGCTATGGACTGAGCCAGAGGGGCTCCCTTACACCTGCCACTTGTTGGGAGGAGAAACCAGGGAGCCCCGCAAGATGAATCAGAACAACTAAACTGCTGGCCAGGACAGATCCAGGCCGAGGGGAGAGCGTAGTGCTTGGAAAATTCTTACTTTCTACCACCAAATGTGATGGAGATAAATGTGGATAGAAAAGTAAGTGGGTTTCTTACCTCCAGGAAGTATCATCTTAACTATACAAAGATTGGCAAAATACCCGCCCTTTGCCTTATATCACAGTTCTGTCTAGGGCCACGTGGGACCTTCCCAAGATTTGCAGGAGACACTTAAAGGAAATGTGGTAGGCTGGGAAAATTCCCAATAAAGCCACTTTGTCCCAAGACAGATCTGTACAGTGATCCGCCAGATCATAGAGTTAAGCTGACGAAGATGGCACCCTAACCCTCAACAGTTACCAGCTCCACATTTTATCAAAGAGCTGTATAACCAGCATAGTAGAGCATACATGGTATCCCATGGGAGCCTGGAATGATCTCTGCTTGCCTTCCACACGACTGCTGAAAGTATTGCTCATCTGGCATTGCTAGCATCTATTTTACCCAAAAGCAGTCATCATTTTGGACATGTATCATGTTCAAACGCAGCCTCCCTAATTCACAATACAACTCTGTAAAGAAAGTGTGACCATGCTCATGGCCAGAGAAAGAACTGACTTTCAGGGAGACCCAGGATCCCATGGTGGATCCAACAGGTCATAGAGTCTCTGTTGTTTTGAAGACATCATGCACCCTCACTGACATCATGGAGAATTGAGTAAACACGTTAAGATTCAGCAAAAATTTATGGTAATTAAAAAAAAGAAGTAAAACAAAAAAGAGCCCCATCTTAAGCTACAAAGGGTACAACCCATGTAGAAAAAAAAAGTTATTAGCATTCCCTCATCCATAAAAAAGAGCTACTGAGTTGACAAACTAAGAACTATTCTTTAGAACACAAACTTAGGAGAGGTAGATGGAGTAGGAGTCTGTGTCTCCACTTCTGGCTAGCAGGGCAGGTAGGGATCGTCTGATTTTAGGCAGATTTCCCTAGGGCAGAAGGATGCACACACCCCTAAGGTAGGGAATTGTAATAGAGAACATTAAAGAAAACAGGTATGGTCCTGATTCTTCCTCTAATCTATCAGACGTATGTACAGAGAAGTGAACACACTATAATTGTCATCCTCTCAAACAGGTAAACAGGAAGACAAATAGCTCAGAGAAGGAAAGGGTAGGAGGCAGGCCAAAGTCACTCAACCAGTGTCCCAACAAATAGAAAAGCCAGAGAAAGCATCCCATCCAGCATGCACAGATGCAGATGACAACAAAGAGAAGGCAAAGTGTGGAAGGAAAGACCAGCGTGAAGAGGCAGAATCCCAGGGCAGAATCCCAGTCCATGTGCTTCACACCATTCAACCTTCAATACAAGCGCGATCGAAACTTTCAAAACAGCCCGAAAGCCAGAAGATACAGCAATGAAATTAGATGTTTGCTTACCCAAGGGAAAATGTTGAGGGAGAACAATGCTACCGCAGAACAAAAGGCAAGAATGTAAGAGATGAGGGCAAGAGAAGGCTTAGCTGAAAATCACAGTAAAAAAAAAAACACAGAGAAAAGGCTCAAGACAATCCGGTGAAGGCAGAAGAAAAAATACCTCATGAGGAAATCCATCAGAATATAATGGGAAAGAAAGACAATTTAACATATGACTACTTTATGTAATTGATTTACCTAAAGAAGGACCTTCAACAAGGAAAAGGTTTGCATATATAATAGGGGCAATTTTCCCTGAAAGGAAAGAATCAAGGGTCTGATGGAGCTGAGACCTCCATGGAACCTGGCAGGAACCTGGAGCATCGAACACAATGGACAAGACGGGGTGCAGCCCAGTCCCACCCCAGCATCCCCAGACTTCATAAGCCATCTGCACGCAGAGCTGCACTTGAACATCCAGATCAGAGACAGAAGAACAGACTTTAGGCTTGGCAATGAGCAGGGGAGCAAAAGAGGGAAAACACCAGCTCTGATTTCCAAGACCTTTGTAATTTAATGTAATTTTATCACTTTTTCATTTGCAAGTCACAGTAAACCCATCCCAAACTGGCTTAAGTAAAAGTATGAATTTACTGACTCAAAGAAAGGTTTGGCTCAGGCCCAGTTGGCTCCAGGTGCTCAAGTGTATTTCTCTGTCCCTGAACTCTGCGTTGCTCTGGAGAAGCTCCATTCTCAGGCAAGCTTCCCTCATGATGCAGATAAGGAGGGTTGCCTGCTGGACAGACAGGTGCACATCTTCTCAATCAGCCAGTAGAAAAACAGAGCATTAGAGTATCCCCAGTAGTTCTATCAAGAGCTCTGGAGTCGAGTCTCTTTAGATTGGGTTGGATTGTTTCTGGAGTCTCTTTAGATTGGCTTGGATTCTGTTAACAAAGCCCTTGGGGCTGGGACATTTGAAGGCTCAAATTATCCAGAGATAAATCACAGTCCTGAAGCAGGTGGAGTCGGTTGTACTCACGGGATGCATGTGTGTGTGTGTGTGTGTGTGTGTGTGTGTGTTGGAGGATAAATTACTAAAGAATACTGAGGTACCAAAAGAAGGGGAAATGGATGTTGGGAAATAATATAGATCTACCCCATTGAAGACTACAACACGAACACATACACAAACACACACTCATGGTTACACACACTTCAAAAAAACATACAAGGAAGTGCCTGTTAATATGACACAAATCAATTATCAAGCTTAAGATAAAGGGTTAAAAAAAACCGTCATTCAAGTGGGAAGATCATAATACCTGCTTTCCCTATGCCTGTTGCCACCACTGCCATTAACACTCTTAGAACAAATCTTTTTTACCCCAGGTGTGTTACAATGGGCTAATAGAATGAATGAGAGACAGTTTGTTCATTTGAAAGGCTCACCCTATAAAACAGGCAGAACATGGAAGATCACGTATTAACAAAAGGAGGGCAAATAGTCTGGGAATGGAACTGCTATAGGAACGGACACTCCAAATCGTGGCACACTGACCCGTCTACACAGGCAGTCATGCCGCATCTGCTGAGGTACAGGCAGTGCTTCCAAAACTGTGCCTTACAGAGAAAGAGACAGAAGCTGAGAAAGAATTAGTTACATGATCAAGATCAGGAAGCCAATTAGTGCAGAGTTAGACCCAAAGGACTGCCTTCTGAGAGTCTCTTACCCTGGCGTTGTGGAAAGAACCTCATGATATGGGTCAGCACACCTGAGTTCCAGATCTGGCCTTGTCACCAACTGGCTGCAAGATGCCCACCCACCTCCACCCTCTCTGGACCACATGCTTTGTGGTCACCTCCAAGGAATCAACCAGGTGAGTGGTGTTGCCTGGCCAACATCTGCTTTGTGAATTCACGGGTATTTCATGGACATGTTCCTTGTGACAGGTCTCCGGCTGGCCTTGGCTCAGTGCCCTGAAAACTCTCATCATGTGATGAAAAAGAATGTCATCTGCGGACTAGCGATAAACCACACCGGCACTCCCACTCCCACGCCAGCACCGCCCCGGCCACACAACTCCATCCCCACATCCCAGGGAGCTCCCAAGGATTTCACTTAGGATGTGACATCCAATAGGATTCATTGCTCCGGATCAGAAGAGTGACCAGAGCTTGTCTGTGGCTTGCACACATTTCTTTGTGTTGTGTTAAGAGCTTGAGGTTGGAAAGGAGCAAGAGTCAGTCTAATAGGGAGCCAGAGAGAAGGCTTGAGTTCAGGCTGGGAAATCTGCTAAGTGGCCATCAGAGGTTCACAGAAGACTCTGGATCAGCAGAACCTGAGTTCTAGGCTACAAACGCATCAAACAGACTCGAAGGAGGCCTGCCCTCTGGTTCCCATCACAGGTGACTCATTCTTACGTAGGGAAATAGTGAAGTTAATATTTTAAAAAATTATTTATTATTTGAAGGTGGAGTGAAAGAGAGACAGACAGACAGAAAGCAATGGCTAGAACTGGGCCAGGCTGAAGCCAGGAGCCTAGAACTCCATCCGGGTCTTCCACATTGGTGGTAGGGCCACAAGCACTTAGGATCATCTTCTGATGTTTCCCCAGGCACATGATCAAGGAAGCAGATCAAAAGCAGAGCAGCTGGGACTCCAGTGGGTGCTCATATGTGATGCAGGTATCATACGTAGTGGCATAACCTACTGCAGCCCCGTGAGTGGGCTTTTCTCGAACAAATGACTTGGGAGCCTGAGTTTGTAGGATGTAGGGTGAGAGGGATGCTATTGTGCTGAAGTCTAACCATAGCCTTGGAGAGATTTTGTATAGGAAGTGAAGGGTCAAGTGCAGGCTTCAGGGAATGACCACAGCACTACCCTACCAACTCCACGAGAATCACTTGGCACTCTTCCCTCTGACTGCCTCATTCCCTTATCCGAGACATAAGCCCTGGTATTTTACCTCCATGCCATTGCTACTGGATAGACCAAAATGTGGCTTCAGAAGAAGCAGGAATAAGGTATAAAGAGAGTAAAGGTAATCCATGCCTAGGAAGGATTGAAAAAAGCAACTGAATCTTAGGGGAGGCAAGGGAAGTGAAGTGAGCCATAGAGGCTAAGAGAGATGAAGCCAGGATATGCCAGGATCATTCAACTGCAATTGCTGTTCAGGACCAAGACCCTTATGCTACAGACTCTCCCAGCCAGGCAAGTGAGCATCGATCCTTCACGAACCAGAAGCTGAAAATATACCCAAGTGACTTGGGAATTGAGGGAGGTGGACACATCTCCAGCCCCCCAATGGTCTTATCTCCCCTGAGATACTGGACAACCCTATTGCTCACCTTGTTGACCCCAAGGATATTAACACAATTTCTTGAGATTACTATTTGAAGCAAACAATATGATAGATTTGAGAGAATACTTTGTTAATTACAAAGCACTGCCCAGATTTCATTCATCCTTTTTTCCTCTCCGGTACCCATTGACTTGCATCCTGTTGCTGTAACTCTGTAGCTGTAATCTGACTTCCATGTAGATTGCAAGCGTTTTGAGGGAGGAACTTGTATTCATTTTTGTACAATTGGTGCTCAAGGAAAATGAATGAGTGGAGAAGGAATGAAGGCCAGGCGCCCTGCACCGTGTCTGTGACAGCTCAGACCTGGCTTCTCTGAGTCAGCCCCAAATCACCAATCGGACAGAGCCACGCTGGGCTAGAGTCCAGCAGAATGTCTTCACTCTGACTGCCCATCTGTTGTGTGCCTGAAGCCAGCACTAAACTTAGCGGTGGTGACTCACGGACACAGGGCAGCCCCAGGCCCCACAAGTCATCCTAACAAGCCACCTGGCTGAGTCAATGCCTGCCTCCCTCCCCATCCCATCAGCCCTCGGGAAATGTGGCCTGCTCAGCCCTCAGCAAGCTGGCGGCTGGGCCCATCCATCCCTGGGATGCAGGGCTGGAAGACAGAGCTGGCAGGGGTAGCAGCCTGCTGCAGACATGCTCCAGTCCCAATTCATGGTACCCAAAGCAGAGGCTCTCACCTAAAAACAGCAAGTAAGTGCTCAGTGTTAAGTGCTCAGTGAAGTAAGTGCTTGTGGGGAATTGCACCTTACAGGAATGGCTTTGCTGATTCAGTCATAGCGAGAGGAGGGCTGGGGACAGTGTCTGGAGTGGGATAGAAACGCTCACTGAGCACCGCCCATTCACTCCTTCAGGGTTTCTGACCTCATTCTGCACATCTTCTCCATGCTCCTCAGCATCCTCATGATATCAGAGCGATGTCTCCACCACAGAGAGATGATGATGTCTTTAGGTGCCTGGGCGCATTTATTCTGGGTCGATTCACTGACCAGTGAGCTGGAGCTTCAGCACTTCAAGCATATGCATGAGCCCGGAAAAGAGAAGGAGGAGGGGTCTGCCTGGATGTTAGCAACAAACACAGGGGCTGCATCAGCAGCAAGGAATGTATAAATAACAATAAAACATGAAAAGTTTGTGTGCTTTTGATTAGCACTATGAGTTAAGCATTATAGAAGTGCTGGTGATAAAATGCTCTTCTCTGGAGTGGATGACTGCCCCGCCTTGATAGGCACCTGCATGTGCCTGTGAGCCACTCTTTCTGTGAATGCATTCTTCCATTAGGATGCTCAGCCAGTTGGTTATTAATGCAACAGCCACTTTTAGAGCCTTTATTATTAGAAAGAGATGCTGGATGCTGGGGAAACACAAATGGGCAGCTCTCTGGCCATCCACCAGCAGCTCCGTCTCACTTTTCCAATCTGCTACTCTTCCACGCACTGCTTTGCCCTGTGTTCCCCAAGTCACAACCAGCTGGAGTGTTGATACACCTGTCTTCAGGGTCGGGGCAAGCATAAGACTACTGTACAAGAAAGGAAAATCTGACCTTGGTGTCAACAACCACAGCTGTTTAAGCACACCAGCCACACTCCTTCCAGACTGCTGACCCCACAGACAGAGCACCCCTGTTGTCAATTCCTGCGCCCTGGCCCCAAAACCCCTTCCTCTATTGCCAATGGACACAAAAATGATTGACAAAGTCACAGCTTCCAGCCCTTGAACAACTATGCTGAACAGTGCTGTTCCTCATTGTCATCATTTTCCCTCTCCAGAACATGACCTCTGCTTATCTTTTATAACCAAGGATGTGTTAAAGATTTTATCTCAACAGAACCAGTCTTCCCAAGGCTCCCCCAGACCCCTGCTGTAGGGATCTTGTTCTAGCCCCAAGAGTAGGCTTTCTTTTTTTATGAATAGGAATTCTTAAAATTTATTTGTGCCTGGGATCCTTTGCTCACTCTAGTGAAGTCTGTAGCCTCACAAAATCTTTTGGTTAAGTGGATAAAATAAAATACATGTGATTAAAAAGTACACTAGCTTTATTGAGATATAGTTGTTAAAATACTAAAAAACAAGTTGGTGATTCTATAATAGATTTACTTTTTTATAGCACATTAAATAATACAGTCCACAGGCAGGTGGAATATTACATAATTTTGAAGTAGTAACAAGTATGAAGCATATTTCTTTTTATCTGAAAAGTTTGGTTCATGCAAATATCTCATTGAACTATCTGAGCATAGAAATATCTTTCTAATAAGTGTCACAATTACTGCTACTTATACCTTGGATTTCTGCCTATTTCATAATTAGAGAAAATACTCAATTTCATCAAGCTTAGTAAAAAGAGATGCCGTTTTTGCAAGCCCAAATTCACTGATCTCCTGGATTATTTCAGAAAATGTCACAAAATTCTACTCAGAACAGCAGGTACTAAATATTGAGAGCTCTGGGGATGCCATTTGTCGTAGCTTGAATGTGTCACCCAAAGCTCATCTGTTGGGAACTCAATCCTCAATGCAACAGTGGTGAGAAGTAAGATCATTCAGAGGCAATTAGCCATGAGTGTCTGCCTGCATAAATGTTTGTTATCTCCAGAGTGGGTTTATTACAAATGCAAGATCAGTCCCCACTTGCTCACTTGCACTCTCTTGCCTTGCTACCTTCCTCCATGGGATGGTGCAGCATGAAGGCTGCACACGCTGGCCTCTGGATCAGAACTGCCCAACTTCTAACACTGTAAGAAATAAGTCTCTATTCTTGATAAATGATACTGCCTCCGGTGTTCTGCTAAAGCAGCACAAATCAGACAAAGACACAATTTATCCAGTGGGAGCCGCTATAAGTGCAACGACAGAGCAAGCCTGAGACTCCAGGTTTATGGCCAGACCTTGCTTTCCCCACCAGATCCACTGCCTGCACTTCTCGGCCTTCGCCTTGCCAAGACTTTCTTGCTCCCTTCTTTCTATTGGGTTTGGGCTGTGCAACCCTTGAGAACGTTATTAAGAGTATTCCTTCCCCTGGTGTACTCCCTCCCCAGTACCTGGGTTACTCCAAGGTTGGGTGACCTCTGAGTTCTTGTAAAACCATTTACCAGAATCAATCAATGGACTCGGAGCCAGAAGACAGGTGGAATTCCAGTGTGAAAGCTACTTACTCAGGGTCCAGCACTGTGGCGTGAGGCACTAAGCTTCTACCTGCAGTGCTGGAATGGTGGCAATGGCTGGAGCTGAACTGATCCAATGCCAGGAGCCAGGAGCTTCTTCTGGGTCTCCCACGCGGGTGCAGGGGCCCAAGGACTTGGGCCATCTACTGCTTTTCCAGGCTATAACAGAGAGCTGGATGGGAAGTGGAGCAGCTGGAACTTGAACAGCATCCATATGAATTACTGGCACTGCAGGCAGATTAACCTACTGCGCCATGGTGCTGGCCCCGTCTATCTCACATAAACTCTATTCCAGCCAGGCAATGCTCTTTCTGCTCATGTACAACCCAACATGGCCATCTTGTAGTTCTTCTGTTTTCATCCCTTTTTAGGGCACTGAGTTGCTGATTTGAATTAAGGTACAGCTCCCTGAGTAGTTTTACAATGGGAACAAAAGTATTAACAGTTGCCACCCCTCGAAGTGGTCAGTCCAGCCATTTGGAGTCGTGGGAATTTCTCAACATGTTTTATGGATGAACAGTGTCTGAGAGGAATTCAGGATGATCTTAAGGAGGAAAATGTTAAAAAAAAAAGAGGGGGAAAAACTGTAGCTGACCAAAGACTATAGAAAATCACTTGGTAACAGACAACAACAGGTGTAGGAGAAAATATTTCCTTTCTGAGTCAAAGACAAAATTTTATGAGTATATCCAGGTTTAATAACAATGGTATATTTCAAAAAGAGGAGTTGAGTGTTTTACTTTCTTAATATTCTCCAGATGTCAGAGAGAAAGAGGGACAGAGAGAGAGAGAGAGAGAGAGAACTATCCAAAGCAATAGTTATGGTTTAGGTTTGACTCTGTGGCTTAGGATTAACACACATACACTTAACTAACCAAAGCAGCAGTTATGTTCAAGATGCATCCTTGAATACCAAGGTGGGCCTGCAAATCCATGTAATCATGTAGCAACAGGAGCTTCTGAATATTCCAGACATGGTTGTCTGTGGTTCATTGGCTAAGCGGCAGCAAAATTTTCATCATTCCAGGGTTACAGGCCAATTGTTTGACAATAGGAGAAAAGAATATATATGTGTGTGTATATATATATATATTCATTCTTTTATTTATATATTCATATATATATATATATATATATATATAGAGAGAGAGAGAGAGAGGGAGGGAGAGAGAGAGAGAAAGGATGTGTGTATATCTTACACACATATAGCATGGATCCAGTCATTTGGAGCCCTGAAGACAGGAAATGTTAAAGCATCCCATTTTCCTGAATTTTCTTCCCCTTTGGATCACATGTGATGAAGGAGTAGTCTCACTTGTGTTGGACTCATGTTGGGGATATGCAAGAGTAAGGGGGAGGGTTGTAGCCCCAGGGAGTCTTGGCTGCAGTGAGCTGAGTAGTCCTGACTACTCAGGAAGTGGCTGGTTCCCCTGTGCCAAGCCTCGCACCTAAGAACTCCTGAACGCCACAGCCATTGGTATTTACTCCCCAACTAACCACCACATGCCATTTCATCCAAGTTTCTCTTGCTTCCCAGCACGTGCGAGGGGCCAGGTCTGTGCCACCACCAAGTGGGAGTGCTCCCCAGGGGAGGTCGCACTGCCCCCTCTGCAGCTTCACCTCATCAGTTGCATTCTGGAGATGGTTGTTCTCTCTTCTCCACTGTTCTTTTCCCTCTTTGCTAAGTTTGTTCTTGATGAAGTCAGCCAGCTTCATCAAAACCTTGATTCTGAGGACTCCCAGTTTTGAACCTGCCATGTCACATTTGTAGAAAAGACACTGTTGCATCTCCATGTTGATTTCCCAATGGAGGGGACATGCAAGGTTTTCAAAGTGAATCTCTGATTTCCCTCCAAAATCAGCTGCTTTTCTTTGTTTCCCATTTCTCTTAACAGCTCTTCTTCTACTTCTCGTGGTGGAAACCTTCAAGTAATCTTGAACTTCACTTTCCCCTTTGCCTTCATTTATACATCGCACCAAATTAATATTTGTAACTGATCACTCAACCAAAATCATTTTTCTTCTCGGCCACTGCAAGAGACTCTCTCGTGAGTTGTTCCTTCGGCATCAGGTCCTCATTTGTGTATGTTTGTGTGTCGGGGAAGTATCCCTGGGAATTTATTCTACCCCTAGGAAGCATAGTAGTCCACCAAATATAGTCCGCTATCTGATACCAACATATCTTTTCAAACTTAATTTCCGCTGCTTCCCATGCATGCTTCATCTAAACTTCATCTACCCTATATGATTATCACCTTTAGTAATTAACCTGACCTTCTGTAATTCCAGCTGTGTTGTTCATATAGGGCCAGATGCTCATACTCCATCCAACAAGAGTACCATTTCAAGACCCCAGAAAGCCTTCCATGGGCTCTTGAACTAAAAGGCTTCTTTCTATCTTTTCAAATACTATGCCATTGTGTATGTATATCTGAAGACATCAACTTTCCTTTTCACAATGAAGCCATCAGGATGCAAACTTTATCTTGTGAACTGGACTTATCTTACTCATCTTGTGCGTCCTGTAGAGTGGTTGTTAATGCATGTTAATTACATAACCAATCTTTAGGTGTTGAGTACATGAATAAAGGTGGATATGTTAAATGCTTGAATATTACCAATGGTCTATACTCCAGTCATCATGGTAACCACTCCCTCTGCATCCACCATCCAGTCTTCAACCACTCTGGACAAAATGGGCAAAGAAGAAGGCAAGGAAACTAAGGTCTATGTCAACAAGTTCCCTTCTTGAAAACCATTAAAACAGAAGGAGAGGTTAAGTTTAAATGGAGCATTGCTGGATAAAAAGAAGGGGATTTTGAACATTTTTTTTCTGGGGGAAAGATATTTTTGATTCTTTAAAAATATTGGGAATCTCTTTTAAAGGGGTCAAGCGCACTTTGTTCTGCTGTGTGTCAGACAATAGGGACTTTCTATTTGCAGCACACTTTGTATTTGCTGCGCTGCAGCCCTACTGCCCTTCAGCGAAGCAATGTGCCCTGTTCAGATGATCAATGCCTTTGAAGACTCTCCTGAGATTTGGTGTTTTTTTAGAGCAAAGCCCCTCTCAGGTTCACTGCAACAGCAGTGGGAGAAGTTATCTGAATCACACGCCGCGATTCATGAACACTTCGTGTTGCCCAGAGTGGGACATCACATCCTTCCCTCTTGGCTGTGTGGATGGATGGCCACATTCCCTGCCTGACACGTCCAATGCCCAAAGACCATACAGGTGGGTCCCAACCAACCTCAGATGGTCATAACAAAGCAGTCGGATATTGAAGAAGAGTGCAGTGCTTGATGTAAGGATTCTTGGGCACTCACTGATCAGCAATGTGCTATTTTACCAAGATGCTCTTACTACAAAGGCACTTTAATCAGTATGCTCATGAAGTGCCTGAAGTTTGTATACTTTAAATAAAAGCTTTCTGGGGAAAAAAACAAGTTCATGTTCCATCAGTCATGGTCCTGAGATGCCCTGTTAGATCTTAGATCTTTGTTCTCTATAGACTACAGAGAAGAGGCAGCCAGGCTGGGATAATGAGAGAACTGGATAGTTCTCTCACAACCAAAGTTGTGGCCCTGACTTTGCCACTAACCAGTCCTGTAACTCTTGGGCCAAGTTTTGTTTTGTTTTGTTTTTACCTCTCTGACTCTCTGCTGTAACCACAGTGTTTACAATCATTTAATAGTCAAAACCAAAGACCTGCTGATTCCACTCCCAAGATTTTATCCTAAGGTGCATGTTCTCAATCTCAGCACTTTAGGACTGAAAAGTTGTGGATAGAGTTTCTCTACACAGTAGCAGCATTCTTGGCCTCTACCTACTAGATGCCAGTAGTACCCACCCCAACTTCTGATGATCATGTTCCCAGACACTGCCAATTATCCCCTGACGGACAATGTAGCCTCCAGCTGAGAGTCACTCGTCAAAATAAAGACAGTTGGGAGCAGGCCCAAGACCAGCAGTTAAACATAGATTGGGACACCTACAAAATCTCACATTACAATGTTTGGGTCCCTGCTTTGGCTTCCTTCTAATGCAGCTGGGAGGCAATGGGGATGGCTCAAGTAATCGAGTTTCTGCCAGCCACATGGGACACCTGAATTGCGTTCCTATCTCCTGGCTTCCGCTAAGCCCAGCCCTGATTTTGTGGTCATTGTGGGGTGAATCAGTGGATGGAAAGACCCTACTTCTGATAGAGATACATTCACAGGGTTTAGGACATGGACATGTCTTTGGGCTGAGGGACACCCACTTTGATCCATATCATCTGCAATTGATAATCAACTCACTCCCTAAGGCTGGGCCTTCCATTCTTGGATGGCTTTGAAGCAGAATGTTCAGCTTTATGTTGCATAAACATCTCTCCATACGCATAATTATTGTAAATATAAGTCTTCGGAGTAGTTGGGCAGTGAGACTGAAAAATTTGTCTTTCTTAAGCTATACATTTTCCCAATTGCAAATAAGAACCCATTTCATCTTTACTCACAGAGTCAAGTCACGTAGTCTATGTAAAACATATTTCTAAGTTTTGAACTACCAAACAAGTATGGGGATTCTGGCTGGTGGCATCATCTTCTTTTTACAGAGGCTTGTTAGTTTGGTGTGTATCACCTGAAAAGCCTACTTTTAAGTCTATGCTTGGAGCATTGGGAAAGGCAGATTCTCACAAATAAATGTGGTTTTTGGAGAAAGGTAACTATTTACTATTTTTTAAAAATCATTCAATGATCTTTGCTATTTTTAAAAAGTCATCGCAAAAACTCAGAACTTTGGTGAGTTTCCTTCTTCTCCCACTCCTCCCCCTCCCCAGAACGAATGACAGAAAGCACCATATCCTTTTCAATGCTCAGGGCCACAAAGAGCCTCCCCCATCACTGGGATGTGGCCATCAGAGGCTGGCTGCTCTTCTGAACAAGTGGGGAAAGAGTCCCCAGGGGAGGCTGGCATTGCGGCACAGCAGGTGTAGCCACCACTTGGGATGCTCACATAACATGCTGGAGTCCCTGGGCTGGAGTCCTAGCTCTGCTTCCCACCAGTGTCCTGCTAATGTGCCTGGGAAGCAGCAGATGATGGCTGACAGATTTGAGTTCTGCCACCATGTGGGACTTCCAGGCCCCATGCTGTGGCCCGACTCAGACAGACCTGGATATTGAGGACATTTGAGGACCAGTAGGTAGCTGCCTCTTTCTCTCTCTAAAATTAATAATTTTTTTTTTTTAAAAAAAGAAGAGTCACCTCAGCTCCCATGATACAGGAAGCAGTAACTTTTCTCTGTCGTACATTCTTCTTTGCCTTCCTTTTGTCTTTCTCATTCTTTCTCCAATCCTTATTCTCCTATGAATTTCACTTTCATCTTCCCCCTCCTTCTTCCCCCACTGCTTTTTCTTGCTCTTTCTCTTTTGTGCTCCAATTCCCCTCTTCCTCCTCAACTTCCTCTTCCCAACAAACACATGTCAAGTATCTGGAGCCAGCACAGAAGAGACGAAGCTCCTCAAAATTATGGCATGAGGGGCCGATGCTGTGATGCAGCAGGTTAACGCCATGGCCTGAAGCGCCAGCATCCCATATGGGCACCAGTTCTAGTCCCAGCTGCTCCTCTTCTGATCCAACTCTCTGCTATGGCCTGGGATAGCAGTGGAAGATGGCCCACGTCCTCAGGCCCCTGCACCTGCATGGGACATCCAGAAGAAGCTCCTTGCTCCTGGCTTCAGACTGACACAGCTCCAGCCATTGCGGCCACCTGGGGAGTGAACCAGCAGATGGAAGACCTTTATCTCTGTCTCTACCTCTCTCTATAACTTTGTCTTTCAAATAAATAAAATAAATCTTTAAAAAAATTATGTCAGGAAAGGCAGGCCCAACACCTCCCTTGGATTCTGAAATAAACCCCCAAATCCTTCTCCTGACATTAAAATAAAAATACATCCATGCTAAAGTATGTCAACGTGTCCACTCCCCCAGCCACTCAAGGATGGTGGCCCTAAACTCTCAGGATGCCTCCCGCCCTATGGGTGTCAGGGCCTGCATGTGTCACTCACATTTGCTAGCCACCAGCCACCTTCAGGGAGGGCTGGTGCGTCTTCTGAGTGGCCAGCAAGGAGAATGCAGATTCAGCTGCTCAGCCTTCACAGCTCTCCCCAGCCAGCCAGGAACACCCGGGGTGGGAGAGAGGCACCCTCTTTGCTCTCCAAAAGCCAGTCACCAATGCCTTCTTGCTGGCAGAGGTTATTCAGACTTTATCTTCACTTTCAGACCTGGGACTGCAGCCATCTGCTAGCTGATGGCACCTTAGCCCTGGACACAGGGTCCTATTCTGGTGACAAGATACAGGTCTTCATGGTCCAGTGAAGAAATGCCACTGGTCTTACAGGTGGTCTAGAACTAGGAGCTGTTACTGATGTTACAAAAAAATAGCCCCTCTCCCAATCACCCCACCACCAACAGGAAATCTAGTTCCAATCTGATTGTGGGCCTAAAGTGTAGTGTTTCAGATTTCAGAGTTGCATGTCCCTATTACAGCTGACAAGCACTATCCTTGTCTCCTTTCTCCCTTGAAAGCAAGACCATGGGTGGTAAGGCACAAGCAGAAGCCACAGCTACTCAGTGTGTGAACTCTAGGTGCAGAAGGGGATGGAGTGAGTCTCAGAGCATCCAGCTTCCATACTCCATTCGCCAAGTTCTCAGTGGATGAACGATAGCTCCCCAAATGAACTGAATTCTCAGTACCTGGGAATGTGACCTTATGGAGAATAAGGATTTTTACAGACACAATAAGGTGAAGGATCTGAGCATGAGATCCTTCTGGATTAGGAAGAGTCCTATTTCCAATGACAGGTGTCTTTGTAAGAGTGGAGAAGGGGCAGAGAAACAGATAAGGCCACACAAAGACGGCGGTAGACACTGGAGTAACACCACACAAGTCAAGGGGCTCTGGATCAACCAGGGGCTGGAAAAGGCAAGGAAAGATTTTCCCCTAGACCTACTAGAGGAGAGCTTATTTTCAGGTTTCTGGCCTCCCAAACTATAGAGTACATTTCTATTGTTTCAAGCCTCTGAGCCTGTGTTCATTCACAGTGGCAGCACTAGGGAGTCACATACTCATTAAGGAAGCATAGCACTTGGGGTGTGTACTTGTCCCACTGGAGTACCTAGGTTTGAGTCCTGGCTCCACTCTTGATTCTGACTCCCTGCTAGGGCATACCCTGGGATGCAGAAGGAGATGGCTTAAGTTGTTGGGTCCCTGCCATCCATGTGGATTGCGTTCCTATTTCCCAGCTTCAGTCCTGAGCCAGCTCCACCTCTTGTGGGCATTTGGGGAGTGAACGAAAATATGGGGTGGGATTCTCCCTGTCTCTCTCTGTCTCTGTATCTATCTACCTACCTACCTACCTACCTATCTCTCCTGTGCACTCTCTCTTCCTCTCTTTTTCTCTCTTTATCTGTCTGCACCCAAATATGAGAAAAGAAAAAGCATAAAATAATAGTGGAGGATTTCAGTATTATTAAAAGATCCCTATATGCTGGCACAGGTTTTGGAGAGAGACCCGTATTTGAATTTCTGAGCACAGCTTTTCAACTGAATGTTCTTGGGCGAGCTGTGTAGCCTCTCAGATCACAGTCCCCCATCTGAAGAACTGGAGAGCAGGGTGTCCCTCTCCAGGCTGTCCTGGGAGGCAGATGGCTAAGGCCCTGGGTGTGGCCTCCCATTCTATACAGTACAGTTCCTCACTGTTTCTGCATCACGTACCAAGCCTTTCCAGCTCAAACCCGGAGCAGTTGGTTTAGCACAATGAGGGAGATAAAAATGACCTGTTTCTAGTATCCTCGGCCCCATTCACTCCCTCCTTAACTCTTCCCTTCATATGCTCAGACTTGCTCTCTCCTTATGAAATGAGCTTGCTCCTACAACCTCTCCCCCTGCTCCTGCAGCTGCCTCACACTGCTGTGTACAAGAATGACAACAGCTTAAAATATTGCCTCCCACATGGGACTCAAAATCCTAATCCAAACTAATGCATTTCATGCATCATCAAACATGGAGACGCAAGGTGCAATGGGGAAACAGGAAGGCCTTTGCCAATCACACCCAGCCAGCCCCGCCTTCTGGATGTGCCTGCTGTTAGAAGCAAGAGGCAGTGGCTCCTGTCACCTTCCCACCCCATCCTCACTACCCCTGCCTGGTTTCGCTGCCTTAGTCTGAGATTCGCGATGCATTGGATCCTGTCTCCCTGACGTGCTTGCTCTCACCCCACCCAGCCTTCCTCCTCCTCTTTCTTCCTGCTACTTCAAGTTCTAATTGCTCCCTGGTAGGCTGGAGGGAGTGGGGGGGGGGGTCATCCATCTTGCTCACTAGGTATTCAATTAGAGCAGACCTCAGCAGTCCATCTTCTCCCCTTCACCCTCCCTCCCCAGATGTCACCCTTCAGGAAGCAATATATAACACCCTCCACCCACAGCAGCCTGCTGGCCACCCGCCATTCCCAACTCAAGTCCCCATTAACTTCGCCAAGGCAAATGAATAAATAAATCTCTAAGGGGGAAAAGAAAGAGGAGGAAGTGGTTGTTCTGAGCTAATGAAGGTCATCTCCCAGCCAGCCTCCCACTCCCACTTCTATGAAATGGAGCTCAGAACTGGGGAGGTGGCTTCCTCCTCAGACACGGATCCTGTGTGCATCTGTTCCTGTGTGTGTGCACGCTCTGGGTTGATTCCAGGAACACAGCATATTATCAGAGCCTTGCCGTTGGCTCCTTAGTTAACTTGATCTTCACACATGACGGCAGAGGAACAGGAAGGCACAGCAGCTCCCGGGGCTCACGCAGATGATAAGCAAGATGATGTGCCATGTTGACATGGCTCTATGAAGTTGGTCGTTGCACACGCTGGGGATAGGACAGAGTTATCACCATGCCAGAGATGGGGAAACTGCCTTGCCTGAGCCTGGTGAGGATGGTGGAGCCTGATCTATTCGGTCTTTCTCTAATTTTCAATTATTGACAACACGGGGATTTCCCAGAGAAGGGGACAAAAAACTCTAGGAATGCCTGGCTTTGTGCCAGAAGCTACACAAAGTCACCTGGATGGTCACTTTTACTTGATTATAAGTAACTTGACACAGCTTAATATTAACACTTGGAATATTATTACATTATTCATATATATTATGTGATATACATGAGTATAGATGTACATACCTATATATTTTGGAATAGGAAAAATGTTCATATTAGCTCTTATGATAAAACAGAAGACATCAAAGCAATTTCTAGCTTGTTTTCTCAATGGCACTAGCTCCCTAGGTGGCCACTGTCAGTCTCCCCTGATTTAGGGATGGCCCTGGACAGGTAAAATTTTAAGCACTCTGCCTATAGCATCTCTGGGTTGATCTGATAAACTGCCTCTAACTCCCTGGCCCTGGCAAAGTCCCCTCGTTTAGGAATTATCAATGTCCATGTGTAACACACATGTAGAATGAATGTTCACCCAGAGCAGGCCTAGCTGAATCGTATTGTCTCTCTCTTTTTTTTTTTTTTTTTTTTGACAGGCAGAGTGGACAGTGAGAGAGAGAGACAGAGAAAGTGTCTTCCTTTGCCGTTGGTTCACCCTCCAATGGCTGTCACGGCTGGCGCGCTGCGGCCTGCATACCGCGCTGATCCGAAGCCAAGAGTCAGGTGCTTGTCCTGGTCTCCCACGCGGGTGCAGGGCCCAAGCACTTGGGCCATCCTCCACTGCCCTCCCGGGCCACAGCACAGAGCTGGCCTGGAAGAGGGGCAACCGGGACAGAATCCGGCGCCCCGACCAGGACTAGAACCCGGAGTGCTGGTGCCGCAGGTGGAGGATTAGCCTAGTGAGCCGAGGCGCCGGCCCTCGTGTTATCTCTTCACCACTATACTGTTTCAAAATACGCACTAAGCCTGCCTTTCTTCTTACCTTAAACTGGTTCCTCTCCCTAGTCCAAACCACCACCGTTTCTCACCTGAACTAATACAATTGTTTCTTAACTTTTATTCCATTTTATTCTTGCTTCTCCTCTTCCTCATTTTCCATATATCAACAAGAAGAGTCTTAATAAGTTGTAAACTGGTGATTCTACTCCTGAGAATGACCCACTGGGATGAGATAAAAATCCAAACATCTTCACGCAGACTCCAAGGCCCAACACAACCTGAACTGTGCTTCCAGACCACGTTAGAGTCCTCTGGGTTCCCATTGGCTGGGTCTCTAGCTGGGGCCTCAAGACCCTTGCACGGGCTCTTCTCTCTGTTTGAAGACACCTCCCCTGGTCTAGTCATGCCTCCAAGTTGTGTCTCTTAGCACAGCAGACATAATATTTCCACTGATGAGCATTCTCAGGTTACTCAATATAAAATAAATGCCACTCCCACTGTGTTTTTCTCACAGCATTTTCCTTATAGTACTTACCAAAACTGTAGTTGCAGAATTAGTATTGGTAGTAATAGTAATAGCTGGTGTTCATGTCTCATAGTTCATGCCCCTCTTCCCCTCAAGCTTATGAGCTCCCTGAGGAGAGAAGCCAGGTCTATTTTGCTGAGCATTGAACAAGAAATGATTAGCCTAGGACCTGCCTCCTAGAAGCTGCTCAATACTTCTTCTTTTTTTTTTTTTTTGCTTTATGAGTGAATGAATGAATGAATGAATGAATTAGTGGACTGTGTATGAATGTCATCTGTGATTGTGTGGGTATGGTCAGTGAAATAATGTTTCTGATACCTCTCACTTTTTTTAGATTTTATTTGTTTATTTGAGAGGTAGAATTACAGATAGAGAGAGGGAGGGACAGAGAGAGAGGTATTCCATTTGCTGGTTCTCTCCCCAAATGGTCAAAATGGCCAGAGCTGAGTCCATCTGAAGCCAGGGGCCAAGAGCTTCTTCCTGGTCTCCCACGCAAGTGCAGGGTCTCAAGCACTTGGGCCATCCTCCTCTGCTTTCCCAGATGCGTTAGCAGGGAGCTGAATCATAAGTGGAGCAGCCAGGACTATAATAGTGCCCATATGGAATGCTGTTAAGCAGTGGCTTAACCCATGGTGCCACAGCACCAACCCCATCTTCTCTTACAGTTTGTATAATTTACAGTTGGAGGACTACAATAAATGAATATTTTCCTTGTCTGACTGAGTTTTCAAGGTTCCCTAAGCCATCTTATCAAACATGAGTTGCCAATTTTAAATTCAGACTTTGAGGAATAAATAAATACAGCCCAAAAAATAAGGTCATGGGTTTTGAAGTCAGCTAGAATGAGCACCCGTCCCGCTTCCATCACTGACTGGCTCTGTGTGCCAAGCTCAGTTTGCTTATGCGGATAGAAGTAGCCTATGACTTTAGCTCCTGCCGATGGAATATAAGAGAGAGTGACATGTGCAATTTCCACATCACTTGGTCAAAGACATGTGCTATCCCTCCCTTCTCTCTGCATTTAACCTTTCTCTCAATCTGTGAGGCCAAGGAATGTGATCTGGAGCGTAGCATTGCTCTCTCTGGTGTCACCCTTGGCGAGTATAGCTGTCCATCCACTTCCTTTGGGATCCCTCAACCCATAAGCACCAGTGTTCACACTGTCGGAGTAAGTGCCAGACTTTGGCTAAGTCATGTTAATTTCTGGGCCTCATTTTCCACATCTTTAAGGACGGGTTTCCCTCACTCATGCCAACCTCAGAGATTCAGGAGCATCACGTGAGAGATGTCAATTGCAATTGCCACACACTGAGGAATATAAATGATGTTTTGACTCACAAAACTGCCCCCAGTTGAGCTGGAGCCGCCGTTCTGGCTATAAGGAAGAGCAGATGTTTGTTTTCAGCACAGGGGATTGTCTGTGCTTTGCACACCTGCCAGTACTCTAGCATCCAATCTTCCTGGTGAGAGTGCCACCTAGAACACATTATCCAGGTTGGGAATCAAGGTTGCAGATGTGCCCTGGAGAAGACATCAGACAAGAAGGAAGAAGAAGATGAGAAAAAAATGTAGCCCTTGGACCAGGAATCATAAAACCTGGAATGCAGTCCCAGCCCTGACACTGCCCACCAGACACTGGGTCTCCAAACCTTGTTCTGGAAACTGTGTTGAGTCTGGCAACCAAAATTCCTCTTTCCAGCTCTACAATGCTCTGACTGGGGGCACCGTGGAAAAAGTGACACCAGAGAGTAAGAGAAAAGCCAGCTGAATGGAACCCCAACAGATATGCATCTGTTCATTCACTTGGTCATCCATTGTTCTTTCTTTCATCAAACACTGAATCCCTACTGAATGGGAAACCTGGTAAGAATGAGCCGGAAGGGACTGCCTGCTCTCCTGGAGGACCAGGGACGAGGGTCCCTCTCCACCTGGCTCCCAGTGAAGCCAACAGATTTCCACTGAGTGGCGAACCTGGGCCAGTGCTCTTGGCCAGACTGTGGGCTCAGGGCTGGTTTCATTGCCTCCATTCACTCATTCCTATTTTTCATTGTGGCCTTGAAGCAATGATGACTGGAATAACAGTAGTAAGGAAACCCACCAATGTTTAAAAATAAAACAATGAATACAAATCTCAGCTTGTTGAATTCCAAAGACCACAGAATTTCCATGCCAGAACTAAAAAGATAAGGTAACAACATAGACACAGACTGGAAATCTGGGTGACTGCCCGTGATCTGTCACCAACTGCATTATCTGTGTTGCTCTGACCAAGGCACATTCCACCTCTAAGACTTAGTTTCCTGTTTCCTAAAGTATGGGGTTGAACTGAATTGTCTCCAAGGACTCTTCTTGATCTGAAATTGCATGAGTCTGTCCCTAATATCATCCCACAAGGCAGTGTTCCCTTCTAGCCAGTTAGCGAAAGGGAAATTCCCCAAAGCCAAAGGCAACACCTTGGTTTCCCTTGCATGGCTGATTAAATTAGTGGAAACCAAGCAGGCCTCACTGGACAGTCTGGGAAACTGCTGGATCTTTTGGACAGATTTCTGAGGTTAGTGCACAGTTGCACTTGGCTAGAATATGCAGCCCTCCAGAGTTTTCTTTGAACTGTGATTAAGCATTAAGCAGAGAAGTTCAGCTACATAGAGAACAGGACTAAAGCTTTCCTTAAGAGAAAATGTTAATTGTCAATTAAGGGTGAAATATCAGTGGAGCATCCTTTTTATCACTTGATGCAAGGGAAGTGTATTCATTCTTTGACTCATTTTTCCAATCTCCACAGCCATTTTTTTTGTATTGATTTAAGGCTATAGAAGCAAATCTGAAAAGCAGCTTGAGACTCAGTTGATGTTTATTGGTTATTCACAATGTTCTTTTTTTTTTTTTTATAAAGCTTTTATTTAAAGAATATAAATTTCCAAAGAACAGCTCATGGACCACTGCTATTCAATATAGTGCTGGAAGTCTTAGCCAGAGCTATTAGGCAAGAAAAAGAAATTAAAGGGATACAAGTTGGGAAGGAAGAACTCAAACTATCCCTCTTTGCGGACGACATGATTCTTTATTTAGGGGACCCAAAGAACTCTACTAAGAGACTATTGGAACTCATAGAAGAGTTTGGCAAAGTAGCAGGATATTCACAATGTTCTAAAGACTGCCTAGGAGCCTTTGCTGATGCCCTTGAGAATCCATTCCAGAGTGTGCATGTGTGTGCCCGTGTGTGCGTGTGTGTGTGCGTGTGTGTGTATGTGTTGTGCGTGTGTGTGTCTGCATGCCTAAGCACATGCAAGTGTGCTCATGCCTAGTGTAGAAAGAAGGAATTGGGATAGGAAGCTCCTTCTCTGAAGTCCTCTGAGGTGACAAACCTGCCAAGGAGGCCAGAAGATCAGTCCTGGGGACTCCTGTCATCTACCTTAACTGCCCTGCATGAATGTGTACAGGGAAGAATACACTTCAGAGCTGAAGCAGTGAGCATGATGTAAAAGAGAGGGGAATGTGGGTTATGCAAAGTCTCAGGGTTAACACTAGGATGGCACAGCAGTGAAAAGTTCCTGGAAACCTACCACGTCCCACAAACTCTGATACATACTTTGTAGGTATTATACATACTTCGTAGGTATTTTCCCTCACTACCCCCAAAACCTTCATGCATGCACCTTCCCTCATCACAGGTCTTTGAGATATATGAAATTATCCCCATTTCACGGTGAGGAAAACACGGATTAGGGATATGTGCTAATTTGCCCAGGCTACAAAATTGATACTCAGGTCTTAGTGATTCTAAAATCAATGATTCCCAAGTAATTCATTCTACAATTAAGACACATATGAATCTGGAGAACCCCCGGGAATCACTGTATCAACCTAGCAAAGGATAACAGTGCTTCCTAGGCCAATGGAAGACATAAAGAAGCATGGGATCTGTCCTTTTCATCTACAGAACGTCCTGCCTGGGCGCCTCACCCCAGAGCCCTGTTCTTGGTCTTGTTTTTTCAGCCCTTTATTTCTGGAAATTAACGGTTGTTGACTTTCGCATTTCAAAGGAAATGTCAGTGTGTCCTTGAGAAAATCCCAACAAAGGTGCTTTGTGAGTAAGACACACTGAATGAATGAATTACCATAAGCCATTCATTCCAGCTTCATTAATTAATGCTGCTTCATTCATCAGCCGCGTGGTCCAATTTCCTTTAGAGGCCCAGCTGTCATCTGCTTATGTGGACCTGAGATAATTAGTCTCCACGCCCTGAAGGAGAAGTGTAGACACCAGTCCTGCTCCCCTGAAGAATTGCACACTAGGAACTGGGGAGCCAGGATTGAAATGAGTCATTGACTGAATATGAAATGATCAGATTGATCCACGTCTGAAGTTGAAGCCACATAGATCTAGAAAAGAATATGTTTTCCAAAGTAGATGGAGTGCTTCATTTACTGTGTTGAAGATGAAAGTCTAAGCAGCACGCTCTCCGTACTCTTTTTGAAGTGGAATTCTGCAGCACGTTATCCACAGTCCCAATGTATTAAGTAAGACGAGCTTAAAATACAAACAACTGTGATACAGTACAAGGAAGCCCTTTCTCCTTGAAACAATCTCTTCCTCATTGGCCTCAGTAGTAATAAGCCAGAGAGAGAGAGAGAGAGAGAGAGAGAGAGAGAGAGAGAGAGAGAGAGAGATTCCAGTCCCTGGTTCACTTCCCAAAGTCCCACCACAGCTAGGGCTGGGTCAAGGCCAAAACTGGGAGAGAAGATCTCAGTCTAGTTCTCCCAGGTGGATAGTAGGAAACTAATTGCTTACGCCATGACCACTGCCCTCCAGGGTACACATTAGCAGGAAGATAGAGTCAGGAGCCAGAGCCAGATATAGAACCCAGGACCTCTGAAATGGGACACACACATCATTTTTTAATGATTTATTTATTTATTTGAAAGTCAGAGTTACAGAGAGAGAGAGAGAGATCATTTATCCACTGGTTCACTCCCCAGATGGCTACAATGTCCCAGGCTGGAAAACCAGGTGCCCAGGAATTTATTTGAGTGTCCCATGTGGGTGGTAATGGCCCAAACACTTGGGCAATCTTGTTATTTTTCCCAGGCTGTTAACAGGGAACTGGATCCCAAGTGGAGCAGCCAGGACACAAACTGGCATCCATATGGGATGCTGGCATTGCAGACAGCAGCTTTACCTGCTAAGTCACAATGCCAGCCCTAGAGACAGGCATCTTTACTGAAGTCTTAACAATTAGCCCAAGTACCTGCCCTGGGACCAGTTGTTTTTGATGTCTTTCCTCTGGTCTGCTCCACCTGATATTTTGTCTTCCCCAACTGTGCAAAGAAAGTGTATAAGATCAGTCTCAGAACCACTGTGCAAGCCAGCAGATCTGCCTCCAATGACAAGGGACCACAACAGCATTAGGGCAGCCAGAACCCAGGATGGAATTGGTTATGTCAAGAATTTGTTCCCATTCTGACCACACATTCTGATCATTCGGTGCTTGACTCTGTGGATTCCCATAATTCACTGTTGCTTTCTGTGTCTGGAGTTGCACACTGAGCCAAGTCAGCGTGCTCTGTTGTCACAAGCAATCACGCACATGGACAGAGAGCCAGTGTGTGTGTGTGTGTGTGTGTGTGTGTGTGTGTGTTTACACATAAAGTGGGGATAGGGAAGACACACTTAAGCTCATTCTTTCACTCATCCATCCATTCACAGTAAACAAACATTTGCAAAGCACCTACTGGGCCCCAGACACTAAGCTAGACAGTTGTTCCTTAAAATAAAAGCTCTACACTTTGTTAGAAACATGTTAAAATGGTCAGGCATTAGGACACAGTCAAACAACTCCTTGCAATGCCCAGAGCCCATCTTAGAGTGCCAGCTTGAATCCTGGCTACGCGCCACTTACAGTCCAGCTTCCTGCTAACGAGCCTAGGAGACAGCAGATTTCAAGCACTTGGGCTCCTGCCACCCACCTGGAAGACCTGGATTGATTCTGGGCTCCACTCATCAAGCTAGCTGAGCCCCAGTTCTCGCAGGCATTTGAGGAGTAAACCAACAAATGGAAGATCTCTCTCTCTCTCCTCTCTCCTTCTTTTTCTGTCACTCCACCTTTCAAATAAATAAACAACTCACTAAAAACTGACAAATAAAACATTAACACGTATAAATTGGAAGAGCACCAGGACTGTGAACGTGAATATGGTGTAAGGATCTAGGTAAGAGGACGTTACAGTAAGTAGGTGCAATGGGAAAGCTAGTCCCAGCAGACAGTCTGGAAATGTTGTCGTTTGAGAAGGAGGAAAGGGAAAAGGTCACTTTTGGCATAATTTGGCTCCAATTTTCCCTCTAGTAGAATTTGGAAGCAAAAAGCAGAGTCCTAGCTCCTCCCCTGTAAATGGACTGGGCTCTTTCCCCAAAGCTCTATTATGCCTTCGGACATTCTCTTGCTATATTTATATGGGAAAGAAAGAAAATAATTCAGCCTCCCTTCTTTCTCTCACTGCTCTCCATTTGTCTTTGTCGCTGGCATGTTATTTCACTACAGAGGAATGTCCTGTTTTTAAGGGGTGGAAGGCAATAAGGGGGGTGGAGGTTACACTAATAAATTTTGACAGAGAATAAAAGAGAACTTCTCTATATCCTTAGGATCAAGGAAAACCAAGCCCAGAACCTTGAATCCCATGATCATTGCAAAGTGATATGAAGGCCTTCGGGGGAAAGCTGTCTTCAAAGGCCAGCCAAGCCTGCACCTGGCTGGTGGGAGTGGACAGCAGAACCTGGAGTCCTCCGGCATTTCATTAACACCCTGGGACCTGAGAATTCCCCAGATGTCACCTGCGGCTGGATACCTCCTTTTTCCCAGACTGTGATCCACATCCATCCACTCTGCTTGGATGATACCAATCTCAGATTCTCTGAATTATTTGATACAAGTGTATTGATCATCATCTAGGTTCCAAGAAGCTCCAAATGCTAAGAATTTAAAGAATCCAAGGATGAATAAGATTTTGCCTCTTGCACATGTATTAGTTTGCTAGGACAGCCATAACAAAATATCATACACCAAGTGGTTTAGGCAACAGGAATTTAGTTCTTACAGCTCTGGAAGATGGATGTCCAAGATTCAGGTGTCACAGCTCTGGTTTCTTCTAGGCCTCTCCCCTTGGTTTGCTCTTTTGATCTCTCAAACCTGATGCTTTAGTCCATCTATGCTGCTGTAATGGAATGCCAAATACTAGATAGTTGATAAAGAACAGAGACTTATCTATTTTTATTTATGTATGTATTTCTGATCAGAGAGAGAGAGAGAGAGAGAGAGAGAGAGAGAGAGAAAACAACAGAGATCAATAGTGAGAGAGCACTCCCACCTGCCAGCTCACTCCCCCAAGGTCTGAATGCTGGGAGCTGGGAATTCAACCGAGGCCTCCCACGGGAGTAGCAGGGCCCCAGTTACTTAAGCCATCACCTCTGCCTCCCAAGGTATACATTAGCAAGAAGCTGGAATCCAGAACTGAGCTGAGACTCAAGCCCAGGCACTTTGATTCTGAATGCAGGCATCTTAACCTCTGGGCCAAATTCTCACCCCAAGGACTCAGTTCTTACAACTGTGGAGGCGAGGACCTTCCTGAGAAGCCACAGCTGGGGCATCATCTCCGCTGGGAGGCAGAAAGACAAGAGATCTCACAAAGGAGAGTGAGAGGGAGCTGCACGCCGAATGTGCTTTTCTAATAAACCCAAACCCGTGACAAGAAAATTCACTCCACCATGATGATGCTAATCCATTCAAGAGCGCAGAACCCTCAAGACCGAATAACCACTCAACATTGTCCAGCTGGGGGGTAAATTCTCATGAACTTGAACTTAAAACAGCAATAGACAAATGCCAGCTAGGTAAGACTTGAGGGAAGGCTATAGCTAAGGGAGATAAACATCATATATAAAAAGCACTACAGCAACAATATCATGGGCTTCCCTTGTACTTGAACTAAAGTCAGACCTAGGAAAGAGAAGAATGAGATCAGAGGCCCTTAAGAGCCGTGTGGGGAATCTCTGTCGTCACGTTAGCTGTTGGATAATTAAATTACTTTTTAGAAAAGTGAGATATAGTTCCTCTTTCCCATTATAGTGTTCTTGGAAGACAAGCGTATGCCTTCTGCTAGCTCTCTGATGGATCCAATTCTAAATTTCAAGGCCAAGTCCTGAAAATAGGCACTGGGGACCATTTGCCTGAGGGGTGCATCGAGGCGGTTCTTACCCCCTGAATCAGAAGAGGCTTCTCCACTGTGGGGAGCAAAAACCTGTCCCCAGCAGATGCCAGAGCAGAGATTTTTCCTTCTCCAAGAGGGCCATAGGATTTGACTTTTTCTTTTATAGCTTCTCATTCCTTCAGTCAGCATCTGTCAGGCACATTAAACGTGTTGACACTGGGGAACAAAGATGAATAGGATGCCACCCTTAGAAGTCTGGGGCTGTTTTGTGGAAATCATGCAGATTGAAGTGGATGAGTGAAAATACCGCATAATAAGTATCTCCTGGGGACTGTGAACCGGGAGACCTACAGAAAGAGCCCCGCATGAGGGCTCATTATTCTACACTGAGGATACCACTCTGTGCATGAGAGGAGCATCTTCCAAGATTCTCGAGCCAAATATTTGGCTGATTGACCCATGTGCATACCTGGAACCTCAGTGCCATCATTTAAAAATACCAGGCGGTGGCATGTACCAATGCCATCTCACTAGTCCAAGTGATCAATTTCAGTTCACAATTGATCATACTGATAGGTCTAAGAGTCAAAGGGATCACATAAACAAGACTAGTGTCTGCTAATAGTAACTGATAGAATTAAAAAGGGAGAGAACAATCCAACATGGGAAGCGGGATACACAGCAGACTCATAGAATGCCAGATGCCCTAAACAGCACTCTGGCCTCAGAATCAGCCTTTAAGGCATTCAGATCTGGCTGAAGAGCCCATGAGAATATTTTAGGCACAGAAAGCCAAGACACCTTGGAAAAAAAAAAAAAATGAAAGATCTCTGTGAGTGAGATCCCAGTGGAAATAATGGGCCCATCAAAGAAGGAGGTACCTTTCTCTGAAGGGAGGAGAGAACTTCCACTTTGACTATGACCTTGTCTAAATAAGATCAGAGTCGGCGAACTCAAAAGGCTTCCATAGCCTTAGCAACTCATGAC
Source organism: Sylvilagus floridanus (assembly GCA_949820135.1). Taxonomy (NCBI): domain Eukaryota; kingdom Metazoa; phylum Chordata; class Mammalia; order Lagomorpha; family Leporidae; genus Sylvilagus; species Sylvilagus floridanus. The sequence continues at coordinate 31,438,181 of OX463230.1, forward strand.
AAGAGCCTAGGGTGATTACTGACGCCATAAACAAGAGTGTCAATTTGTTAAGGTAACAACAGGTGTCACTGTGCACTTACTCCTCATGTAGGATCTCTATCCTTAATGTGTTGTACAATGTGAATTAATGCTATAACTAGTATTCAAACAGTACTTTACACTTTGTGTTTCTGTGTGGGTACAAACTGTTCAAAGCTTTACTTAATGTACACTAAATTGATCTTCTGTATATAAAGATAATTGAAAATGAAAAAAAAAATGCCATGCACCCAAAATGCATGAAAAGGCAGAACATATAGGCAAGCCATTCATCACTCAAATATATTCACTACTTAGTGATGTAAAATGTACTGGATTTGCAGGAGACAAAGAACATAGAGAGGGGCACAAGAAGAGAGAGAGGAAAGGGTAAAGGAGTTGGCATCTGTTCCCTACCAGACATTACGCTGGGTGTTTGACATGTATTATTCAACTCCAAAAGGAAAGTATTCTTATCTCCATTGTGTGGGCCAAGAAACTGAGATCACAGGAGTTGCTCAAGTTCACACCAACAGGAGAGGGCTACACAACTCCAAACCCATGTCCAACTCATCAGTCCGCTGGCCTCCAAAAAAGTAGTGAGGGTGCATTTTGTAAGGGAAGGAAGAAGAGATGGAAAAACTCTGCCCTGGTGTGGATCAACAGCCTGGAGAGCCACGTGAGAGGAGACCCCCCGCACATGGCCCCCTCTGATTTCCCAGAGGTCCAGGGTGGAGCACACCCTGCCCACATTTAAGCACACAGAAATATGCCCACAGACTGCGGCATTTGTACCCATACTGGGGCAGCATTAAGGGAAGCTATAGACACACAGGTTTGTTGTTGTTGTTGTTGTTGTTCAAAATGTTGTTTATTTGAGAGGCAGAGAGACAAACAGATAGAGATAGACAGAGAGCTCCCATCTATTGATTCAGTGCCACAGCCTGGTTAGGACTAGAGCCAGAAGCTAGAAATGCAGTCCAGGTTTTCCACATGGGTGGCACAAACCCAGTAACTTGAACCATCACCATTGCCTTCTGGGATATGAGCAGGAAGCTGGAGTCAGGAGCCAGAGCTTGGTAGGATACCTGGTACTCTGATACAGGTCTTGGGCATTCTAACTGCTCACTCTCTAGACACACACGTTTTGTACGGATGTTAGAAATATCAAAGTAAGTACTAAATTAAAAGAATTGTGAATTTGTATGTTTTTGTCATCATGAGTATCTTGGTTAATGGATAAAAGAAAGTTGATCACTACTCTGTGTAAAGTGTGAAGAAGTTTTTTTTTTGTGGCATCAAACCAGGATCCTCATTTTGGAGTGGGTTAGGTGTCAAAAAACTGAGAAACGGTACAGGTATGGTTCCCTTGTGTAAATATCATAATTGAGGGACAGTATGGTAAGAACTCTATACACTGTCTGGTTTTAGTTAGCATCACAGAAACTCTGTCAGCAGGGAATATTAGCACTCAGGTGTGACAGACGAGAAACATGAAGCTTGGAAAATCATATGATGAGCTCCGACTCGCACAGTGTGGCACTGAGCTGCTGTGTGGGCTATGAGACTGTTATCATCCACCCCACTGTATAGACAGAAGCATGAAGGAGCTCTTGGACTTACCAGTGGCACAGGGCTGGCAAGATCTCGCGCTGGGATTTGAGTCTGTGGCTGGATTTGACCTGCATTCAGACACTAACCTTAACTATTAGCCTTTCTCACCAACGCGAGAAGCCACCATTCTTCCTCCTCCATGCTTCCTCAGACGCCAGTCCACACGTCAAGAACTCACCAGCAGTGCCTCTGAGCCATGGAGCATCATGGTTCTGGACGCTGGCTCCTGATTCCAGCTTCTTCTTTAGTGCACACCCTAGCAGCCAGCAGATGACAGCTCAGGTACGTCAAACCCCACCCACATCGGATCCCAGCTCCTGGATTCAGCCTACCCCAGCCTTGGTTTTACATGCATTTGGAGAGTGAACCAACAGATCAAAGATATCTCTCTGTTTTCCTTTCTACATGTCTCTCTGCCTTTCAAATAATTTTGTCTATAAATAAGTTTTCTATATTTTCTAAATGCTAAAAAATTATTAAACATGCATGCATTTAATAATTTAATATAGTATTAGATATATTTACATTTAATAATTTAATTATTATTTATTATTGAATCTATCCTATGCATAGAACTATTTAATAAATTATCAAATTTCGGTGGAGTTTATTTGCCACTAGATGGGCAGGGGCTCTGGTCACAATCACATACAACTACTCAGTGGAGAAGAAGGAAAACAAGATGGAACGCTGCACTAAGACTCACAGCATCCTGCTGTCACTGCTTGGTCAAGAAGGACCTCAGGTCCTGAGGACCTCTTCCAGCTCCATCTCCCGCCACCTCCAACACGACTGACCAGTTCACAGTTCCGTGGGCTTAGCTCCCTCTCAACAAGATCTAAAACTCTGAAAGTGCAGCCTACAGTGCATTTGCTTCTGAACAAACACAGAACAAATCCCATCGTGCCTCTGTGTGGTGTCCCCTGAGCTGTGGGGCCCCAGAGCTTAATACTTAATATATAATACTAAATATTCTAGAATATTTAGTTAATCTATAATCTCCCTGAGTCATTACTATTTTGAAGATAAAAACATTTGCCTATTTCCAGTATCAAACCCATTTTTCATAATGTTTAAAATATTATAAACAACTATCTAAGACCCTAAAGACCAATTCACTTAATACACTGTCATGCACTTTAGTGGAGCCAGAAAATTTGAATTTAAAAAGTGACTGGGTGTTCTCTTATCTCTTCACCCACGCTTCCTTGGAGGCTGCAAATAGACAAATTGGTAATGTACTTACTCTACCAAGGAACACACACATTTTGTGTTTATCAAGGAGACCCCATAGCTCTAGTTGTCCACCCAAGATCACGCCGTGAGGAAGGGGAAAGGTGCCCCATGAAGTCAGTGGGAAGATGCCATCTAATCACAGCACATCCCTGCCACTTTCCTCATTCTCAGGATCTGACACCAATCAGCAAACCAGAAAAATGTGAAGCTTCACAACCAGGAGGGAATTGAGAGATTATCTAGGGCAGCTCCTCCTCTTGCAAGTAAGAAAGTGAATCTCACAGAGGGAGACTGTCTGATGAGTGTTCCATGGAATAGCTCTCCATGACAGAGGCAAGTGTGATGCCTTGCCCATGCCCTCTGATCTGTATGCCAGAGCTCTGTCTATTAGGCTCCAATATTTTTCCAAATGCTAAGTGGCATATCAGAGGAAATGCTTCACAATGGTACAACTGATTTGACTAAATAATAGGAAAACTTTAATTTTACTCAAAGGCTCTATAAGTAAGGAAGCACATTTTAGAAATGTGCTAAAAATGAGATTAGACATTATGTAATCTTTATGTCTGATTTATTTGATTTAACATATTGTAATCAAATTTATCTGTTTGTTGCATGCAGCAGTTTCATTTATTTTCACTTGCTGTAGAATATTGCATTGTATGAATATACTACAATTTACTAATTCCACAGCTGAGGAGTATTTAGATTGTTTCTAAAATGTTGTTATGGCAAACATGTTTTGCAAATATTTCTTGATGCAAAATTGTATTGTGTTTCTACTGAATATATATTCTAAGTAGAATTGCAGGGTCACATAAAAGTATATGTTCAATTAGAGCAAATACTGGCCGGCGCTGCAGCTAAATAGGCTAATCCTCTGCTTTCGGTGCCGGCACTCCGAGTTCTAGTGATATCACTAAACTCATCTCTAAATTAAATAGACTATCAGGAGATGCTTTTGAAAGTTAGGCTTAAACAATAATGCTGTCCATTAATAATAGCAAGTTCATTTTTTCTTTTTCAACCTATTTGTTTTTCTTATTTCATTTCACTTATTTATTTATTTATTTATTTAGCCTTTTCGCCCTGACTAGAACCTCTTTGCTGGCAGATATTCTTTTCTTGTTACTATTTTCAAAGCGAAAGCTTTTGATATTTCATCATTAAACCTGATGTTTGCTCTAGGTTTGTAAGTGTGAATGTATCGATGTCCTTATCTGACTCAAGAAATTGCCTTCTGTTCCTAATTTGCTAAGTTTGCTAGGTTTCTCAGAAACAGGAGTGGAATTTTATCAAATAATCTCTGCATCTAGTACTATGGTCATGAGGTATTCTTCAGCTTGCTTCAGGTGCTGAATTGCACTGATTCATTTTTTTTCTGTTAAACCAAATTCACATTTCTAGAAAAACATTATTTGCATTTTGATTTGGTTAATATGTTAAGATGTTGGCATCTGTATTAATAAGAGAGGTTGACCTACAGCTTTTTATTCTTTTAGTATCTGTTTTCAGCTTTTTAGTCTCGTAAAGCAGTTTGGAACACCTTCCCTCATTCTATCCCCTGATACCTTCTGTGCAAGGTGGATGTTGTTTCTTCATCAAGTGTCTACAAGAACTCACTGGGGAAGCCACACCAGTCAGGGCATTCCTCTCAAGGTTTTAATTACAGACTCAAATTAGTTAAATGATGTAAGAATTTCAGATTTTCTAGTTTTTTCATGTATCATTTTGGAAAACTAGAGCTTTTTCTAGGGATTTGTATACTTCATAGAATTTTTTAAATGTGTTGATAAAATATCATTCACCATGTCTTTTGAAATTATTCAAATTCTTTAGAATCCTTGATTCCCCATTTTCACTCTTGTTATTGTACATGTGTATGTGGGGGGTGCATGTGTGTGTGTGTGTGTGTGCTACCTTTCTAGGCGCATTAGCAAAAAGCTGGATTAACAGCAGAGCAGCCAGAGTCAAACCAGCACTCAGATATGGATGCTGGTGTCATGAGCATCAGCCTAATCCATCTGTGCTGCCAGCCTTTTCCCATTATTTTCTTTCCCATTTCTATACTTTTAGGTAAAATAATTTTCCTTACACAGAAATAACTCTCTGGAATGTTTCCTTTAGTGCCCATCTTCCAATATGAGTTATCTCAAATTTTGACGATCTGAAAATGACTTTATTTCAGATATTTTTGAAGGATAACTTATTGCATAAAGAATTCAAGATGTACAACTACTTTTTTCTGTACCCTGATATCCTCTTCCGACTTCTGTAGTTTCTATTAAAAAGTTATTCATCAGTCTTTCTGCAGTCGAAAGTAATGTGCCTCCTGGGGCTGGTGGTGTGGTGCGCTGGGTCGAGCTGCTGTTTGCGACTCCGGCACCCGTATCAGTGCCAGCTTGAGTCCCGGCTGCTCCGCTTCAGATCCAGCTCCTTGCTGATACAGCCAGGAAAGCAGTGAGTAACGGCCCAAGTACATGGATCCCTGCCACCCCTGTAGGAGACCCAGATGGAGCTCCTGGCTCCAGACTTCAGTTTGGCCCAGAACTGGCCATCATGGCCATTTGGGGAATGAGCAAGTGGATACAAGATTCTCTCTCTCTCTCTCTGTCTCTACCTCTTTGTTGTCACTCTGCCTTTGAAATAAAAAATTCTGTTTTAAAAAAGAAAATAATGTCTCTTTTCATCTGGTACTTCTTTTGTCTTCATCTTCAGATTTCTTGTATTTATCAGATGGTATTGGTTTTCTTTCCATTTATCCAGTTCCAGGTGTGCTGAACCACCTGAGGTATGAGCGCATTTTCCATAGCCATAGCAAAATACCTGAAGCTGAGGAATTTGCAGAGAAATCAGTTTATTTAGCTCATGATTCTGAAGGCTGAAAATCCAAAGAGCATGGCATTGGCACCGGTGTTGTGAGGACCCCGGCTGCCTCATTGTCACAGGGATGGCATCAAGGAGGGGTGATGTGCTAGATGTGGTGAGACAGGAAGCCAGAGATACCCTATGGAGAAGCCACCCTTGCTCCTTTATCACAGCCTTTCCCTGAGAATTAACCAGGGCCCTGTGAGAACTCCCTGCACCCCTTCTGAGAGCGTTGGCGCTGATGACTTCCAATCAGGCCCCTACTCTGAAAGGACCGTCACCGAGGACCAAGCTTCCAACAGAAGAACTTTTGGGGGGACAGTTCAAACAATGTCCAAACCAAACCCTTGCAACTGGTGTCTGTCATCAGCTTTCAAAAATTCTTGACACGCTCTCTTCAGATTCTGGTAGAGCACCATTCTCTATTCCTTGTCCTTCTAGAACACTAACTGCAAGAACATTTGGTGTTCTCTTTGTATATCACCTCTCAAATTCTTTCTTCTCTCTGGGCTTCTGCTTGGAAATTTTCTACTGACCTGTATGATGGTCCACTAGTCCTCTCTTCAGCAACATTTAACCTGAATTCTTCATTTTTGTTGCAATTTTTCAGTCCTAGTATTACATTGGATTATTTTAAGTACATTCCTATTCTGTTAAGAATTCCAGATTCTTCATTTTGTTTTATAGATGGGTAGATAGATACATAGATATGGATAGATAGATAATAGATAAATGATTGGTGGCATAGTAGTCACAGTCGTTTTATTCTCTTCTATTCATCTTATTTTATTTTATTTCTTTGGTAAGAGGAAAGGGTTTATTTCAAGAAGCCAGTATCTTAGGAAAGAGATATCTCTCTCTCTCTCTCTTTTTTTTTTTTTTTTTTGGCAGGCAGAGTGGACAGTGAGAGAGACAGAGAGAAAGGTCTTCCTTTTCCATTGGTTCATCCCCCAGTGGCCACTGAGGCCGGCATGCTGCAGCCGGCTCACCACACTGATCCGAAGCCAAGAGCCAGGTGCTTCTCCTGGTCTCCCATGTGGGTGCAGGGCCCAAGCACCTGGGCCATCCTCCACTGCACTCCCGGGCCACAGCAGAGAGCTGGCCTGGAAGAGGGGTAACCTGGACAGAATCCGGTGCCCTGACCTGGACTAGAACCTGGTGTGTCAGTGCTGCAGGTAGAGGATTAGCCTAGTGAGCTGCAGCGCCAGCCAAGATATCAAGATATCTCTTGATCCAAAATGTGCTCTTTCCAATGAGTTATTTTAATGTCTGTATCTAATAACTTCTATCTATTGTCTGATTTCTCCCCTTCATTCTCAATCACTTGGACACGTTTCCTGGTCCTTTATCACAGACTACGGGGGGGATGTGCCTGGAGTGTTGCACAATTTGAAGCAGGGTGTTCACTTCTTCCAGTAAGATTTTCTCTTGCTTCGTGTCATACAGTTTTGCCAAGGAAAGATCACCTGAATCCTATTTGGGACACAGCTGATTGAAAACTGGATTTCTTTTATTTCAAAAATGATTCTGTATTTGGGTCCTGCTTCCTTTGGAAAAGCAGGCTTACGACAATCAAAACTGAAAGCTTTTGTTCCTCGGGGGGATCTTAAGCGCCAGTTGGTGTCTCTGATGTCTAACAGAGATCACTGAGAGTCCACCACGGTGTTGGTGCCCCGGCTACCACTTACAAACCAGCGCCTTTCCCTAGAGGAAAGTGTTGCTGCAGCTCAGTCTCGCTCCCCCCAGCCACCCCACCCCCGCCCGGTACTTTCCCTTTCTCTAGATCTTGTTCCCTCATATTCATGCTGCCTTGGGAGCTCTCCAATAATACTTTTTTCTCTTAACTTAACATTTTATTATAGGAATTTTCAGACATAAGGAAAAGGTTAAAGTATGTTACAGTGAGCAACCATATGCCCACAGACCAGATTCTACGATTTAAATTTTGTCGTGATTGACTTGTGATGTCTTTCCATCTAGCTATTCCTCTGTCCCTCAATCATTTCTTCTCATTTTTGATGCATTTACAAATACGTTAGAGGGGACTTTTCTTTAAATACTGGTGTATGTGTTTCATTAACTAGACATTGTCTTAAAGAGATTGCTCATTGGACACATTGACAGAAAATGAATTGCACAAATCTTAGCAGAACCTGGGTTGTTTTGACAAATGTATAAACACCTGTGTCTCGATAGGAAGTCCCCAGTGCCTCTTCCCAGGCATTCCTTACTCACCCCACCAGGGAGAACTGCTTCTCTCGTTTTTTGCACAATTCATTAGTTTTGCCTTTGTAAAACTTCCTAAGAGTGAAATCACATAAAATAGATGATTTTGTCTAAGGCTGCCCTAACTCAACATGATATTTTTGAAATTTACCTTGTTGTGTTCATTCAGTTTGTCCCTATTTATTGCTGAGGGTTTGCTCGTTTTTCGTTGCAGGGATGCCTGAGAAATTCGTGACTTGTTGCCTTGCTCCTGATCTCAAGCAGAACCATCCAACTTCTCACCAGTAAAAATTCCGTCAGTTTTATTTCCTTTATCACATGGCAGGAGTTCCTTTTGGTTTCTAGTTTGCTTGTGTACCTGTGTGCTGTTATCACAAATAGATATTGAACAATATCGAACAATTTTCCTGAATTCATGGAAAACAAACTTATGACTTAACTTCTTTATTCCATGAATAGAATAAATTACATGGATTGGTTTTCAAATGTTAACTGTCCTAGCATTGTGGAGACAAACCTCGCCTATTCATAACATATATTATTTTTATATATTTCTGAGTTTTATTTAATATTTTGTTAATTTTTGCATCTATATTTATAGAATATAATAAAGTGCCATTTTCTTCTCTCTCACTCATCCTAAGACTCAGTGCACGCTCCACAGGGTCACGTGGACTGTATACCAGCCCCTCCCTTCCGCTTTGGCTCAGGAGGGCCATGCTTTCAAGCACGGAGCTCAGAGGAGGCAGACTGCTGTGTGCTGTTACAGTGGTCTTCCCAGCTAACAACAGCACATCTCTGCCACAGATGGACTTGGTCCTTAATGTCCTACGATTTTCAGAAATTCTGTAAATCGTTTGGGTATTCAAAAACGGGTGGCCGGGTTTGATGTCATTGTTAGATTTGGGCATTAGGATTGCACATATATAACAGCATGAAACCAGTTTTGGCATTGATGGTATTTCTTCCTTGAGTCTTTGATAGAAGTCATTAGTGGAACCATCTTTTCTATGGTTACATTGATGGCGAGGACTTTGATAACAAATTCCATTTTTCTAATAGATAAAAGATACTTGGATTTTCTACTGGATCATGTGTTAGCTTTGGCAAGTTGTATTTTTCAAGAAGCATATCCATTTCATCTAAGCTGTCAGGTGGATGCCTTGACGCTCTTCATGAGAATCCTCTGCCTGACTTTGTAACAGCTGGTAGACTTCAGTGATAATCTCTCTTTCATTCCTGATGCAGCTAATATTTTCTCTATCATTTTTCTAGACCAGTCTAGCTACAAGGCTGCCAATTCTGATCTTTAAACACACACACACACACACACACACACACACACACACTTTGACCCTTCTATTTTCTATTTCATTGGTTTCTTCTGTTATCTTTATTATTTCCTCCTTTCTACTTTTCTGGTTTACTTTGTTCTACTCTTTCTAGATTTTTAAGTCACTAATTTTTAGATCTCTCTTTTTAAAAATAAAAATGTTCTTTCTCAGCATTGTTTTAGCTGCATGTCACAGATTTTGACACATTGTATTTTCATCATCCTAAAGGTCAAAATATTGTTTAATCTCCCATGTTATTCCTTTTTTGACCCATGAAATACCTAAAAATTTGTTGTTTAATTTCCAATGACTTTGGGGTTTCCATATCTGGAGTTCAGTGATTTCATTCTTCATATTCATTGGGGCTTATTTTAAGTTTTATTCTTTAGGATTTATTTATTTGAAAGCCACAATGACAGAAAGAGGGAGAGAGAGAGAAAGAGATCTTCCATCTGTTGGCCCATTCTCCAAAATGGCTACAAGAGCTTGGGCTGGGCCAAGAGGAAGCCAGGATCCAGGAACTCCATCCAGATCTTCTACATAGGTGGCAGGAACTCAAGTACTTGAGCCATCATTCACAGCTTCCCAGGCACATTAGCCGAGAACTGGATTGAAAGCCGAATAGCTGAGACTCCAACTGGTGTGCCAGCATGGGATATGGGTATCCCAAGTGGCGGCTTAACCCACTGTGCCGCAATGCTCCCCTGTTGTTGATTTCTTAATGTGCCTAATTTAAAAAAGAAAAAGATTTATTTGTTTATTTGAAAGGCAGAATTACAGCGAGGCAGAGACAGAGGCAGAGAGAGAGAGAGAGAAAGAGAGAGAGGTATTCCATCCTCTGGCTAACTTCACAAATGGCTGCATTGGCCGGAGCTGTGCCAATTCGAAGCCAGGAACCAAGAGTTTCTTCTGGGTCTCCTACATGGGTGCAGGGTCCCAAGGGCTTGACCATCTTCTACTGCTTTCCCAGGCCATACCAGAGAGCTGGATCAGAAGTGGAGCAGCTGGGACTCGAACCAGCGCCCACATGAGATGCTGGCACTGCAGGTGGTGGCTTTACCCGCTACGCCACAGTGCTGGCCCTGTGCCTAATTTTTAAATTAAATTTTTCATGAGTATGTACGTTTATGGAAAACACACAGTAAATATGTAGTATTCAATACTGCCTGTGGTTTCAGGCATCTTCTGAGGGGCTTGAAGCACACTCGGACTCAGTGTCATCTCTCTTCAGAGAGGATCAGTCTTATATCATCAAAAGGAAAAATAGGGGCCAATGCTGTGGCATAGCAGGTTAAACTGCTACCTGTGGTACCTGCATCCCCTGTGGGCACCAGTTCGAGTCCTAGCTGTTCCACTTCCGATCCAGGTCTCTGCTAATGTGCCTAGGAGGTCAGCAGAGGATGACCCAAGTGCCTGGGCCCCTGCACCCATGTAGGAGACCTGGTAGAAGCTCCTGGCTTCTGTCTGTCTGTCTGTCTGTCTCTCTCTCTCTCTCTCTCCCTCCCTTTCAAATAAATAAAATGAAATTTACAAAAATAGAAAAGTAGCCATTTCACTTTTAAAATGGTTTGATTTTAGCTGTAATTAAAACTCTTTCACAATTCCTTCTTAAATTGTATTCTATATGTAATTTTCTCTTTTTTGGTGAGTAGTTCATAACGGGAACAAAATATAGGAAAGAAAATATTAAAATAATTTGAAACAGGGATTGAGATGTCACAGCAGGCTAAGCTACTGCCTTTGACAATGGCATCCCATGTCAGAGCACCGCTTCAAGTCCTGGCTGCTCCTCTTCCAAGCCAGCTCCCTGCTAATGTGCCTGGGAAATCAACAGAGAATGGCTCAAGTGCTTTGGTCCCTGCCACCAACGAGGGAGACCCGAATGGGGTTCCAGGCTCCTGGCTTCAGCCTGGCCCAAGCCTGGCTGTTGTGGCCATTTGGGGATCTCTCTCTCTCTCTCTCTCTCTCTCTCTCTACCATTTCCAGAAGGAAAGCAGGGATGCATTCCCTTCCTGGAAGACCAGGAAGAGCGTCCTCTAGGGAAGCAGAGGGCACGACCACATCCTCTCACTGATGAGTCCTACACTCTAGCAGCCCCTCCATTTACATCTTCTGTAAAATTCGGGACTTGCTTAGGGAGAGCCAGCTCCAAAAGAATGCAAGACAATCACTCATTGGTTCTCGGTGGCAGCTCGTCTCTGTTTTCCATTTGACATATGGGGTGTGGATCAGTGTTCCATACTGCAAACCCTCTGCCAGTTAGGGTTCCACTGTCCTTGTTGCCGCACACTCCCTGCTAGCCCCAGCGCAAAATATATTGATTTGCTTTATTAGCTTCAGCATCTACGTCTGCAAGGCTGTCTCTGACATTCTTGCATGTATTTCATTTGCTTGATCTTTGAGATGCCCATACAGTCCATGGCAGAAGATGGATACAGATGGAAAGATAATCATCATCATTTGTTTGCAAACTTCTTCTTTCTAGTCACTCCGAAGGAGCCAATTCTAACTTTTGGGCTCAGCGTTGAAAATCTTTTAAGTCAAGAGAGAAGAACCCAAGGGATTCTCTCAGCCTTGTTTGGAGAGGTAGATAGGGTAAGGCAGTGACATGCAAATCTGAAACTTCAGGGTTCCTATCTTGGCAGAGGCTCCAGGCTTTAAAGCTCATTCAGAGGCAGCATTTATATAAAGGGGTCTGCCTGGGGCCAAAGTGAGATTTAAATGTGTGTCCAGACTGGAAGGAGGGACATTTGTATGAGTGGACATTTGTGACTGGACAGGATGCAAATCAAACGTAAGGAGCGAAACATCAGTGATTGCCCATAATGTCCTAACGCAGCATTCTATAATTTCTGAGTGGGCATTGAGCCTCTACAAAGCTCAATGTTATTATTATATTCATAATATTATCTCTACTTTATAGATTTAAAATTTGAGTCTTGGGTAGGGTGCAGAGGGGACAAGGAGCTTGTCTAAGATTATACAATGGAGCTGAGATACGAACCAAGTTTCCCATCTCCTTAGCCTGGTGTTAAAACCAATGTGTGTGTGTGTGTGCATGTTGGTTTTCTAAAAAGCTCGTAAAAAAATAGAATTAGCAGGTAAGCTTAGGGAATGAGCTCTTAATAGTGATTGAGATACCTGTACCTCAGATCAGAGTACCTGGGCTCAATCCCCAGCTTTGACTCCTAACTCCAGCTTCCTGTCAATACAGACCTTGGAGGCAGTGGTGATGGCTGAAGTAATTAGGCTGTGTAGGAGAAATGGACTGATATCCCAACTCCTGGTTTGTGTCCTGGACATGCCCTAAAAATGTGAGTGTTTGGGGTATGAATCAGCAGATAGGAGCTTGCTCTGTGTGTGTGTGTGTGTTTGTGTGTATTTGTGTGTGTGTGTGTCTGTCTCATTGTCTCTGCCCCTCAAACAAATAAATGGGTAAATAAATAAATACAAATGTTTGAAGATACATCAATTTTGGTGTAAAAGAGTTTGGAATCCATGTACAGGAAGATATTCAAAAAATTCATATTATGAAAAATGTATGCATGAGTTTCAAAAATTTTGGCACCAAAACAAACATATCTTTTAGCCCTATTTTTCCACCAACTTCTTGAAGTACTCCCATATATTTATAAATACGCACAGTGCTTAAAAGAGTGAGTGACATAGAATGCCAAGATTCTTAAGTTTCTGACACTCCATCAGTACCCGAGAAATGTCCCCTGTTATTGTCATGTCATCATCTGTAAAGAAACTCTCCACCTGCCAGCATTCCTTCCTGCTCTAGGAGTGTATGAGCTGGCAGAGCTGAGACAGCAGGGGCACCCTTTGTCCCCTGAGAATGATTTGCATTCTGGATTGGGGCCTGAGGACAGCCTGCTCTGGGTGGGGACAGGGGCAAAGCTGTGAGTGAATTGGCTGGTAAATATAGCAAAGCACCCGATGTGTGCACGGCGTGCGTCTGTCTGATATGCGTGTGTTGGGGATAGCAGCAGCAGTATAGAACCTTATTTTTACTGGAACTCGGCTTGCTTCACTCCCAGGAACTGACACCTCTTTTCAGTGTTTTGTGGAAACGCTGGATGGAGTCCCTTTCTACAGCTTTCCCCGGATCACTAGAGAGCAGGCTGCACCTCCCTCACCTCCCACCCCAGTCCACACACTTTGCACCCAACCTGACAGTGAAAAGGGAGGGCTGATCTTGGGGGAGAGATGAGGTGGCCTCTGTAGGGCCCCTGGAGCCTAGGATGTTGAGCAGAGGGATGGGAGGTGGACACGCGTGTCATATGTTGCTCTCATAACGTAAGGCTCCACTGGATAGACTCTTTTTAATTTTTTAAAAAAACTTATTTATTTATTTGAAAGTCAGAGATACAGAGAGAGAGGGAGAGGCAGAGAAAGAGAGAGAGCTCTTCATCTGCTGGTTCACTCCCCAGAAGTCTGCGGCAGCCTGTGCTGGGCCAGGCTAAAGCCAGGAGCCAAGAGCTTCATCTGGGTCTCCCACGTGAGTGGCAGGGGTGGGTCCAAGCACTTGGGCCGTCTTCCTATGCTTATCCCAGGCCATTAGCAGGGAGCTGGATTGGAAGTGGTGAAATCAGCTCACAAACCCATATGGGCGCCAGTTTGCGAGTGGCTTTACCCAGTAGGCCACAACACAGGCCCGAGGGACAGGCTCTAACTTAGCATTGAAGAGACCAGGGTTCCTGTCCTCCTTGGTGTTAAATCCTTGCCAGGACTGCACCTTTGGATCTGTACACATTTACTTCCCAAGCCTCCTCCATTCCTTCCTGCCAGGAAGTGCAGCATTGCAAAGGGAGGGTGTGATGTGGCCCTAAGTCTTTCCTAAGCCTTCTCACCCTCCAAGTCCCCGCAAAGGCAAATCCAAAATTGAATTCGAAACCCAATGGTCAGGGGCCGGCACTGTGGCGCAGTAGGTTAAGTCTCCACCTGTGGCACCTGCACCCCATATGGGCACTGGTTCCAGTCCCAGCTGTTCGTCTTCTGATCCAGATCTCTGCCATGGCCTAGGAAAGCAGTAGAGGATGGCTCAAGTCCTTGGGCCCCGGCATTGCATGGGAGACCAGAAGAAGCTCCTGGCTCCTGGCTTCAGATTGGCATAGCTCTGGCCGTTGCGGCCATCTGGGGAGTGAACCAGCGGATGGAAGACCTCTCTCTCTTGCTCTCTACCTCTCTCTGTAACTCTGTATTTCAAATAAATAAAAATAAATCTTAAAAAAAAGACCAATGACGGGCCAGCGCTGTGGCATAGCGGGTAAAACCACAGCCTGTAGTGCTAGCATCCCATATGGGTGCCAGTTCAGTTCCTGGCTGCTCCACTTCCAATCCAGCTCTCTGCTGTGGCCTGGGAAAACAATGGAAGATGGCCCAAGTCCTTGGGCCCCTGCACCCATGTGGGAGACCTGGCTCCTGCCTTTGGATGGATCCAACTCTGGCCATTGTGGCATCTGGGGAGTGAATCAGCAGATGGAAGACCTCTCTCTCTCTCTCTCTCTCTCTCTCTCTCTCTCTCTCTCTCTGCCTCTCAATAACTTTGCCTTTCAAGTAAATAAATACATCTTAAAAAAGAAAAAACACCAATGGAAAGAATTGTGTGATAAACAGTGCTGGCATTGCTGTTGACTTTCTACCCATGAACTTGTTTCTTGGGGTCTTCCTCCAGCAGGACCCCAACTGAATGGTGTGCTTGCTGTATTCATACTCATTGTTATAAGAGAAAATGAGATTAAATCCCTTCTATACATGGGAAACCCAAGGAACTGAAGAGTTCAGCTGCCTTCCCAGGTCACAAGGCAGTGGCAAGCCTCACTCTCCTCGCCCCATAGCCCATCCGTAGCCTAGCAATAATTCTGCAGATCGCATTGCCTTTTGGGATCAGCGAAAATGTAAGCTTTACACCCCACCTGCGACCTTCCGTTTCCCTAAACTTTCAGGTTGTTCTTCACCATGGAGGCCTTGCCCCCTGATGAAGGAAGCCAGGAAAATCCCCTGGGTTGGGAGTTCAGACACAGGCCTTGACTTCATCAACACCACCCTCGGGCCCCAGCCTTCTGTTCAACTGACAGGCCTGCTCCAGAGTTCTCAGAGTCCTCAGCACACACGTTTTGAAACCTCCACATCAACCTGGCTCTGTCCTTCCATTGGCTTCACACCTGTGACAGGCTCAAGGGTCAGCTGGCTGCTGAATGGGCACGGATCAGCAGGTGCACCTCCTCCTCAGCCTTTGTGAAATCGAACCTGAACTAGGAAGTGCTGCCATTGAGATGGAAGGGACAGCCCACAGAGTAGTTTATGACCCAAAGAAGGAATTAATGGCAATGCCATATCCATGTCAAACCCAGGCAATAAAACTTTATGGGTTCCTCCCCATGAAATATTTTGTTTATGTCACACAGGCCTAATCCGATAGAATTTTTTCTTTTTCTGTACTTCCCTTCCCCCACTCTTCTCCTTTTGTCTCCTGAGGTCTAGTCCCTCTGGAAATGCATTAGTTACCTAGGAAACCTTAATGTCATTTTTTTACGAGTGGAGTTTGGTGCAGCATAAAGTTAATTTATAGGGTGGTTAGGAATTGATGTCATGACTGGTGGAACAGGAGACTTTATTATGATTTCTACATCCACCTGTGCGGTAGGAATACATACCTTCTCTCTATCGTTACGAGTCATTTCTTGAAACATAATTATGAATATAGACACTATTTCACCAGATGAGTTGATTCATTGTTGTTCAGTGTAATTCATTATATTGTTCAAGGTAAGCCCTAGAACATAATTAGCAATAACAACAGACCAATAATAGACCAGGCAATCTGTTAGGAGTTGAAGGATGTGGTGGAATTCCCTTTTTAAATGATGAGGTGGCTCTGCTTGAAAGGCAGAGAATAAATAAGATGAGATTTCGAAATCCTTCCACTAGGACGTTCATCCTCTCTGAGATGCACGCTGGGAAGCCATACAAATTCTAAACATGTCTGCCATTTCATTCTAATTTCCCACTATCTTTGTGCAAAGGGGAAATGTATATCCTTGGAGAACAAATTATACCCGGGCCACTCCAGAGGCAAGCATCTTGCTGAAGAAGTTCCCCAGGGAGGAGCATGGCCGAGCTGGCAGGGTTAGGGCCTCCAATGATGCGGGGTAGTGCTCACCCCAGGCCAGGCCCTGTGCTCAGTGTTTCAGAGGAGCCCATTCGGTCTTTGGGTCCTCCTATGAGACTGGCATTGTTCTGCCCAATTCCAAATCAGTTCTGAGAAGTTAAGGAACCTGTCCCAAAGCCACAGAGCCCCTGGAGGGAGGAACCAGCATGAACTCAAATTTGTCTGATTCCAAAAATCCACATTTCTGGTGAATTCCAGTCCCTGATGATTTGTCACTAGGTTATTTTTGTTTGTGTTTCTGGTGCCCTGGGGGAGGTGATCTAAAGGCTGGGGCACAAGGTGGGGACACAGGGGCTCATAGAATGTTACCTCTGTTTAGGAGACCAAGACTGGTGCCTAGGACACAGTTGGTGCTTTTTTAAGAAGATGGAGATTTGGGGGAAAACCCTGGGCTTGCTATAACAAACATGTACAAGTCACCTGGTTTCTGTGGACGACCACACCTACTTTGGGGGAAAAAGCATCACTGGGCTCTGGGGCCTTCAGGGAGGGGCTCGTGGGCCCAATAGACTCTGCGTCTCTCAGTTAATGGTGCTGTAGTCACTATGAGTGCAGTAATGCGTGGGCAGCCAGAGCCCAGGTAGCATGGAGCAGCCTTTGTGGACCCTAAGGGTTGCAGTCTGAGCGCAAACACCTTTTGCATTCCCTTTAATTGTTTCCCAGACAGACTTCTGGGCCCCAGCAGCCGCAGCAGCTGCCTGAGCCAGTGGGGTGGGGAGAAGGGAACCACAGCCCTTCTGCCGCACCTCTCCACGCGCCCTCCAGTAACAGAAGAGACAGCACGCAGACATTGGGCCTTCAGCTAAGATGCAGGGTGTGTTTCCGTCATCTCCAAGGAGAGCCAAAGCCACAGCAGTGAAAGGCGGCACACTCGCAAGGGTAGTTACAGGGTCCCAGGCGGGGTGGTGGTGGGGAGAATAACCCAGCTTGCCCTCGCCACGTGTGGTCGTGGAGGAAAGTGTCCTGGGAGGCCATTCGGTCCAGTTCTCATTTCCTGGGTCAACATGTCGCAATGAATTAAGCACATGCTGCTGCTACTGCCTGCAGCCCCCTCCCGGGCCACATGCTGGGCCCCACCCCCCTCCACACACACACACACACACACACACACACACACACACACACACACGATACGCTGCAAGAAACCTGTGAGAAATGCTCCCCTTCCAAGGTGAAGGCACAGCTCCGCCAGCATTTCCGCTTCGTTTCTGTTCAGCGTTTCAACCACAGAGTGGTGCTATTACAAAAGCTAAGGGTGAGTGGCCAGCACGCTCCAGAAAGTTGCTGTGGGAAAGAGTTTGAAAGAGGGCTTTCAAAAGCTAGATGTGGGTCCTGTTCTCCCGACAACTTTCAGGAATCGAGGCCGTACCCTTGGATGCAGCAGGGAGCAAGCGACCTAAAAATGCAGTCAACAGATGGAGGGCCAAAGCCGTGACCACAGAGCCAGCTTGGAGAGGCAATTACCTAGCCGATCAAAACAGACCTAGCAAGGGGCTTCTGTCCCCAGCACCGGCTCCCAGGCATGAACTCAGCAGTTTATCTCCCAGTTCTGCCCTTTGCTTTCTATCTATACCGCTACAGCCGGTCCATCAAAAAGAAAAACCTCTATTTAGAAACACAGATTGGCTTCAAAGTCAGCACGTTCTGCAGCTCCACACAGACTCTGCATTACAGCCCATCATCGTCTACTCTGTCTTTCAAAATGAAACCCCTCTGCTGATGTTTCTGCCAGGGTCTTAGGATCCCAGAGGAAGGGCTGGGGTGGAGGATGGGGGTGCGACCCATCCTCCAGATTCCTTAGAGGGGAGACGAGAGGAGGTAGAAAGAAAGGCAGCAAAGTGTAGATTGCCTGCTCACGGGACATCTCGTGGGGCAGGTCTGGCACAAAGAGACGGGCCTGTGGGCTCCACGTGGGAAACCAGTCCTTGCACATCCTGCACTCCAGGCTTCAGTCCGGGTCTCCCTCCCTCCCCCAAAGACATTGCACATATTTGGCAAGATTAAGGTGTCACCTCTCATATTACAAGGCCTGTTGACTGCACGCAGAGGCAGACCCACCGGCTCCCCAGAGCTGGGAAACAATACAGAGTCTTCTGCGATCCACCTCCCGGCAGAGGGAGGCGGCCGGCCAGTGCACGGCATCTGCAGAACAAATCCGAGACTTCAACCGGGCTGCCCTTTCTTCCTCTGCGTCTATTCTTTTGAGTTTTCGAATTTAAGCTTGCCCCTCTTCCCCTCCTCCCTCCAGACTGCCAGTGACCGAGGAGCTGCAGGCGGATCAGCCCGCACATGCATTTAACCCGTTCCTCGCTGCAGCCGAGCCCAGCACTTCTTGCCCTGCCACCTTCAGGTTCCCGGAGGACCTGAGGCTTGAGAGAGAGACAGAGAGAGAGAGAGAAATAAGAGCCCCAGAACTCGGCCAGAGGAGCCCCAACTGGGGCCCCGAATTCCTCCTTTGACCCCGGCGGCGGGGGGCGGGAGGGGGCAAGTGCGGGAAGTGGGGGAGGGCAGGGAGGCGGGCCAGAGGAGGAGAAAACCGAGACCCAGCCGAGACGCCCCACGCAAACCTTCATGGTGCCGCGCGGCGGGGTGGAGGGCCCGCAGGAAGACGGCGATATTTTGGCACCAAGGGAACAGAGTCAAGGAGGACCCTGCCCTCCCGTGGGGCGGCGCGACGTGACGCCCCTGGCCCTCCGCGGGCGCTGCTGGCCCTTTTCCATGTGGCAACCTCCATCGGCCGGGATAATGATGAGGCAGGTACAACCTATCCTGTAGGCAGCCCCCAGACCCGCAACCTTCCCTGTCTCCCCTCCCGGGCCCGTCCCGCTACGGTGTTTCTCAGTGTGCGGCCAAATTCACAAACAATTCCAAGGAAAGGGGAGTTTTCAAAACCAGACTCCTGGCTGCACCACGGAGCGGTTGCTTACTCGACGTCTCCACCGGCAGGGTGGGGAAGTGACGGGATCCTCGCTCGCTCTCTCCCCTTCCCCCACCCCCACCCCAGGGCGCGGGAGTCCAGAGGTCCCGGCTGGAAACCGCCGCAGGGCGCTCGGCCGAGGCCAGGGCCGGGGTCCGCCTCCCCTCGACTCGGGGAGGGTACAGGACAGGGGGAAGGGTGTAAAGCTCCACTCCCCGACTCCCCTCCCCGTGGATCCCTAATAATGGGTCTTCCTCCCCACTCCTCTCGACGGCAAATGGGCGAAAGAAGATGACTTAACTCGGTAAATTTAGAGGGAGCGAACTCGGCGTGACCGGGGTCCAACGGGCGGCTAAATTTATCTCCCAGTGGAGAGTCTCCCCCCACCCCCACCTCATCCTTTCCTCGAGTGAAGCTGGGGTGAGGAGGTGAGCGTCGCGGCTCCGGGGGCGCCACGGAGAAGTCTGTTGCTTGCTGCCTCGCCTGCGCCCGGCACAGCAGACGGGTGGGTGTGGGGCGCGTGCTCACTGCAGGGCCCAGCCGAGCTGGGAAGCAAGGGGCTTGGGTGAGGTGGGAGGCTCCGAGCCAGCCCCCTTGCCCTTCCACGCTCCCGCACACACACACGCGCGCAGCCGCCCCTCCCTCGCTTCCCTTGCCCACTGGCCCCCCGCCTTGCCGGCTTGACCTCGCTGGACCGCGTGCACTGCGCCCTGGGTGCCGGTCCCCTGCAGCTGAGTTTCGCACGGGGGACGGTGGCCCTTGGGCGTGTGCGTGCTGCGGGGTGTGGGGAGGAGAAGGTGGGGAGTGATCTGGAGCTGTCGAGAGCCGGGGCTTGGTGGAGGAGTGGGTGCTGCAGCCCCAGTGCCCCTGGGGACAGGGGCAGGGAAGGCCTTCTTACAATTAAAAGGAAAAGCTAAGAAGATTAAAAGGAACATTTTCCAGAAAAAGGACAAATAAGGCAGAAGACATTGACGCGGAAAATGTAGTGATAAACGAAACGAAACGTTTCGTTTTTTCCAGGATCTCTAAGGGGGCGGTGGGGGGGGTGGAGCACTGAAGAGTACTTTTAATTTGGAAGTTCTGGGGGTTTTTCTTCTTTATTTTTTGAGAGGCTAAGCGACAGGACCCCTTCTCCCTTACTGGCCCCCAGAGCCAAGTCCGAGGGCACCCGGGCGCGGGCACGCTGGGTGCGCAGCGGCCGGGCGCGGGGGCGGGAGGCGCGGCGCGCAAGGGGTTAAGGCGCTGAGCGCAGAGCCATCTGGCCGGGTTGGCTGCTTATAACCGCGCAGATTATGTTCACGGGACTCAGAGTTGAATGCTCCTCTCCCTACCGACCAGCTCCGCGCACCGCCCCGCGACAGAGCCCGGCGCAACTTTCTTCCCTCTTCTTTCTTCTCCTTTCCTCCTGCTGGGTGGTGGCTGGGGCGGGGTCGGGGAAGACTTTGGATGACCCAGCTCGCGTCCACCTTTCTCTTCATGTCGACGTCCCTGGAAACAGTCACACGGATGCCATGGTTACTTCTGCCACGGTAAGGGGAGGCGGCGAGCAATTTGGGTGGGCAGGTCCGGGGGGCGCACGTGCGGCGGGATTTTCCCCGTGGACCTGCGCGGGGCGAAGGTGGGGGTGGGGAGGGGGACAGCCGCGCAGTGCGCCCCACCCCCATCGCGCCGCACGCATTCACTTTCCCGGGCTTGCGCCTTCCCCAAAGTTTGTGCTGGGATCTGCCCAGGCCGAGGCGCAGCAACCACAACCATCCTCTCCCACCCCTCATTCAGGCACCACACACACACACACACACACACACACACACACACACAGTCGGACACCCCTCCCCACCTCCGCCTCCCTCTCGTCCCCTGGCTGCCCAAGAAACCGCCCTCAATCTGGGAAAGTGATCAGGTTTAAGGGACCTGGATTAGAAAGGGAGTGGGGGGCGGAGGCAAGGAGAAATGGGGACTACGGAAGAGCAGGAGATTTCGCAGAGCCACCACCCCGGCCCTCCAGCCCACCCTTCAGCTCCTCTGAGAAGGCGTACTGTGCACCCTGTAACAAAAGGGGGTGGCAGACAGACCCTGGGCGGGGAGGAGGCGAAGGTGACGCCGCCGCAGTCTCCTGGCACGCGCCCGGCACTCCGCCGGCCACCGCGCGCGGTTCTCCGCACGCCCCACCGCCGCCGCGGTCGCTCGGTGTGCTGGGGGAGGGGACAAGCAGCTCCGTACCGGGACGTTGGGCGCTTCCCACTTGAGGCAATTGGGACTCCTGGCCCCGCCGCCGCCTACCTGCTCTGGAGTCAGGCTGCGCTGGAGGCTCGCCCGCGCCTACCTGGAGGCGATCGGATCCCGGGCCTTTGCGCAAACGGAGCTCCGCGCGAGGCCCTCACATCTGGGATCCCGCCTGGGAGCGGTGGGCCCTGAGGCTGGGCCATCCTGGGGCTTTCCTTGCGGTTTCTCCGAGCGTGTTCTAGGAACCTGAGCTGTGGTGCAGGGGGGCTGGGAGACCGGGCACCTGCGGAGCTAAGTCAGAGTTAAAAGGACATGCTAACTACCCAACTGGTCCCTTGGCCCCAGACTTCTACCCGGGGGTGGATGCCGCCAGGGGAAGTCGAGGGGGCAGGAAGGGAGGGCAGGGGGCCCGAGGGGCTGGGACTGGGGGAGGGGGCCTCTGAGGGTCCTTCCCGGGCACCAGTGGGTGCTTGTCCAGGAGGCGCTGCTGCTTCGCGGGAGTCTGGTCGCTGCGCTTCTCATCTGCGCTTCACAGGCACGGTTCCGAGACCCCTGCACGGAATGCTGTGGGGCTGTGCACTAGAAACCACCCTTTTCCTTGAAACCCTGACTCGGGTGGGATTCCAGGCTGGTGGAGAATGCCGAACTGAGCACCTGGCCGAGACTCTGGCGGCGGGAGACAGGTTCAGAGGCCACGCCAACCTTCTGCTCCTAGGACGCAGCCAGAGCGCCTGAGCAGGGAAGCTCGGAGACCTTGCGCCTGAGGACTTGTTTATTTGTGTTGAGGGTGGGGGCTAGGGTGGAGCACGGGATGCAGGGGAGAGGGAAGCGTAGCAGGGGTGGATGTCACTGCCTGAGGCTGATGTTTGTAACAGCGCGTACAGAATGCTAGCGACGCCGCTTTTTAATAAAGAGGTGCCCTCTGCCATCCTGCAAAAAAAACGGGGAGCAGGGAAACACCGAAGCGCTCTGCCCTGCGCGCCAGGTCGCAGACAGTGGGAATATGGAGGGCGATGTCCTATCGGGTGCTGTTGTCACAACACTCAAACTCGCCTGCACACTCAGCCTGCGCGCCTCCCACCCCATGCCTGCCTGACATGTCGCACAAAGAAAGTTGAGAGGTAGAAGGAGGAGGTAAACTCCAACCTCCTGCTCCTGGGGCTGCAACACACAGACTTGGGTGAGCCCAGGAGAGAGGGGGAGAGAGAGAGAGAGAGAGAGAGAGAGAGAGAGAGAGAGAGAGAGAGAGAGAGAGAGAGAGAGACAAGCTCCTGTAAACAGCTTGAAGGAAGGCAGAGTCTGCAGGTATGTGATGGTGGAAGCTGATGGGAGATTCTGAGCACAGGAGGACTGTGTGGGAGCTGGCTCTGTGTGAATGGGGTCTGCCTTCCTGCGGAAGGAGACTGAGAGCCTTGGGTGGTCGGGGAGGTTTTCCCCAAAGTCAGCCTGTGTGGTGCCAGTGTGGGGGTGGGGTGGGGGTGGCGCTGCCTGGGAGACTGGGCTTCTAGGGAGTCTGTCAGATGGGCATCTGTGTGCCCTGCAGGAGATGAGAGCTGGTGGGAATATAGGTGTAGCTAATGAGGCATCGGTACCTGGGAAGGGAGTCAGAGCAGGAGGAGTGCAGTGTGTGGCAGACAGATGGCAGGTACACAGACACGTGGAGTGGGTGCGGAGCGGGCGGGGGGTCTCTGTGGGAGCTTGGGTGCCTGAGGATTATTAACGAAGAGGTGCGTAGGCAGTAGGGAAAGATTAGCTGGGGGGATCAGAATGTGAACTTCGTGCTGGGAAATTTGTCTGGGGTGACACTGGGGCACATGGGAGACAGAGAATCAGAGGCTTGTGCTAGAGAGGCCCGGGGCGGTGAGGATGCCGGGTTGCTGTTTGCTTTTCTTCTCTCCCAGCCTTCCCAGAGAAGGGAGTGGAAGAAGGCTTAGGCTTAAGGGGAAAGGTCCTTCTGTGTTGGCACCGGGTGGGGGATAAGAGGTGTGTGCATCAGATGAGAGTGTGT
This sequence comes from Sylvilagus floridanus, assembly GCA_949820135.1. Classification (NCBI taxonomy): domain Eukaryota; kingdom Metazoa; phylum Chordata; class Mammalia; order Lagomorpha; family Leporidae; genus Sylvilagus; species Sylvilagus floridanus. Next base: position 31,461,802 of record OX463230.1, read on the forward strand.
GGATGAAGTTATTGCCTGCTTAGGGGCAGGGATGTGTGTGGTATCATGTTGTAAAGTGGCTTTCATATTGAGTAGCGGAATCCACTATTATTAATTAATGTTTTTCATCAATTAAAATGAATGAAAGTCTACTAAATGCTCAGCCTACTGCTGGGTACTGAGGCATGGCACGGTGCCCTGGAAAACATTCCTTCTGGAGCTCAGCTGACTGCTGCTCTTGTACTGCTGCTTGAGGCTTCGTCAAGGTCTATAATTCAGTTTCTAGGGGTGTTTGTGGATCTTAGGGGACAAAGTGACGCTGACTCCAGTTGTATCTGTGGTTTTGACAAAAGCAGGCATACAGACAGGGGGTGGTGGATACTTCTGTGCGCTGGGTCCTAGAGCTGGGAGTGTGACTGCTACTTGTAGGGCATGTGGGCTGGGAGTGGGAGGCTGTTGCAAGCTAGATCTGAATGTAGGTTCCCCTCCCGCGCTGGAGGCTGGCCATGGTGACAGTGCCCAGGGCCCCTTCCTAGCAGGAATGAGAGTTCCTTTGTGGAGCCAGAGAAGAGGGTGGAAGTGATCCGGAAAGATGCGGGCTGAGAGTTTGTTCTTTGATGTTTCCTGGACTCTGTGTGGAACTAACCTGTGTGTGCAGCTGCAGGAAAGCAACTGGCAAGAATGAACCAGGAGTGCAGGAGGGGCTGGTTCCAGCGCTGGTGAGGGGGCGCATTGCGTACTTCTCCAGGGATTCTATGAGTCTGGGCAAGGGTGAGAAGTGTCTTGGATGCTCTGATGTGTATATAAAGGGCTGTAGGCTTAGGGATGAGGGAGGGTGACACTGGTTGGGTTCACACCCGAGCTGGGTGAGTGTTTGTGATGTGCATGGAGCTGCCTGCTTGGGCCAGGTGATAAGGAGCTCCCTCTGATTAGGTTCTGATCCTAAGAAGGCATTTGGTCAGGACAGTTTTAAACACAGCTTCATAGCTGCTGTGTTTTGAGGTTCTATGTTGTTTTGATGGGAAATTCCTCTTCTTGAGAGGGGGTTGGTGTAGGTCAGAAGACACGATGGTGGGAGACTCCCACTGGAAGAGCCTTGATTCTGTAAAATCCTGCCACACTGGAACAGTGTGACTTTGGAAAAGTTTTCTAATTGCTCGCTCTCTCTCTCTTTCTCTCTCTCTCTCTCTCTCTCTCCCTCTCTCTCTTTCTCTCTCTCTCTCTTTGTAAAAAACAGCAATATCTATAATGACTCAATGAAGATGAAATTTCAGGTTTTTTTCCTTCATCAAAACTGGGTGTGTTTAGTTGTACAAAACAAATTGAACTATCTGAACACAGGTGCTAGTAGGCACGTAAGTCATGAAGATGAAGCCGCTACCGCTTCCCCTCTGCACCGTGAGCTAATTAATACACATCCTTCATGCTCATCCCAGCCCTACTGCCATCCACTGTGTAAACAAGACTTTTCCATGGCTGCCTGGGTTTACTCAGCCCTAACCTGGAGGCAGCCAGACCTAGATTCTAGTTGCTGGAAAGCTGAAAGGTCTTTGATCTATGCAGAAGAAAGATAGCTTAAGAATCTGTTTTATTAATGATCAGGGACAGGCATTTTCCTATTTTTAAACATCAGCTATGCAGACTACAATGCCCAAGCAAATGTGAGTTTGAGGACAGAGAACAGAGTAGTTGTCCTGGACATAGCCACCATTTGAATACCAGAGGAGCAAAGCCCAGCCATCCTGAGCTACTGCAAGGTCTGTTTGTTTCTGGTCTGTGATGGCCAGGCAGGCAAGGGTCTGCCTGGGAGGAGGAGGGCCTGGGCTTTGGGTTTGGGAAATTCTGTGAGCCCGTGCAGCAAGCTGGACACAGCCAATTTCCCAGAGGCAAGGATGGAGGCACCAAGAGGAGAGGCTGCTGAAACCTCAGAGTCCTTCCAGAAGTTAGCACACGCTGTCAACTCCTGGCTCAGCATCAGGCTCCCATCCTAGAGTTCAGTGGCCATAAATAGTCAGGAGCCAAGCTATTTCCATGAGGCACTAAACCAATTCTGTTGCTTTTCTTGGCGAGATTGAGCCAATTAAATTGATTGGAAGAAGTCACTGCTGATGGGTCTCACGTTCCCCAGGCAGGACAGGCCAGTAGAGTTTAATTACCTAATGTTTCCCATATCTGCACTTGCTCTCCCAGATGTATCCCATGTCCAGGCGCCTTCTCTCCCCCACTGTCCAGGATGCCTCATTGAGCAAGCAACTTCTGCTCGGCTTTCTCCAGGCTTCCACTGGAGATAATGCAAATCCACATGTGGGCTCAACTCAGATCTTTAAGCACCTTGAGCTTGCTTCAGGCCCTCACCAGCTGCTGTTTTATTTGTCATGAGGCCACCGTTTCTGGCATTGGGACTACAGGACTAATGGCCGTGGCTAGGATTTTAGGTTTGGTTTTATTTAAAATTGAGTTTGCTGGACAAGACCAAACCTTTTGCAAAGACAAGACTGACTAAGGTCTGTGGATAGACTTTGTACAAGGACTGCCATTTGAAGAGAGGTGAGCATGGTGCACATGTGTGTGTGTGTGTGTGTGTGCACACAAGCATGCATGTGCTGGGGCACACGTGGCCACAGGATGCATTTGTAGAACTTATGGAAGAGGTTGCAGGTATACAGACACATTGTCGTCATATTGTACCTTACGGGTGGGTTAGCTTATAGAAACAAGTGGAGGGCAACTTCCTTCAGACCATTGTACACAGAGATATGTGTGCTTGTAAGTATGAAGCTGGTGCAGACTCTTCCTCGTTCTTCCCTGGACAGTTTCTGTTGAGGTCAAGGCCAGGCAAAACTAGCCTTTCAAAGGACTCACTTCAGAAGCTGTGAGAGTACAACAGATGGCCTAAGAAATTTAAGGTGTTCTCATTGTTGTGAACAGTTTTCTTTACTCAGCCTTTCATTTTACCCAAAAATATTAAGGGGGTAGAGTTGGCACCCATCCAGCCACCGACACACACACACACACACACACACACACACACACACACATGATCGGCTTGCATTTGTTATCCACGTCTCCATCTCTGCATGGTCTTCCTCAAACAGTGTTAAGCAGGGAACCAGGGAGGGCCTTGCAGGGCTCTGGGCATGCTCAAAGGACAGACCTCTGCCAGGGCTGTGATTCAGTTGGAAATCAGACGGTGAAGTGGGATGTGGCGTGGCTGTGACTGCTCAGCGTTCAGCAACGTCTCTAGGTCGTTTGTGGATTTGTCCCGTCAGAGATCTTTGGGAAGGGTTAAGGTTCTCAAACATTCAAGACTGGAGCTCCCGGGGTAAATGAAGACGTACTGTTCTCAGAGGACCCCAGGGCCAGGTGGACGTGAGCAGCAAGAGGCAGAAGGTGGTCTTCCTGCTTGCTAGTGGGGGCTAAAGGCTGAGCTCTGTCACGAATTAGCTCTGGGCAGCCTGTCCGGGCTGTGATTTTGCATCTCTAACTGAAGTGCTCGAGTTAGAAGATCTTCAAGTCCTGCTTTAGCTCCACCATGCTAGGATTCTACCATAGCTCCAGCTTCTTATTGAACCTGGGCTGTCATGCTTCCTGCGACGTGCACCCCGACAAATCCTTCCTGAAGTCCTGTTTTTATCTTCAGAGAGTGGCTGAGTGGAAGGCAGAAAGGCATGCAAAGAATCTGCCAGAGTGTTGCATTTTGGCCAAGAATGCTTGAGACTGTGTGGTAGCCTGTGCCTCTGGGCCATGTATGTAGAGCCAAAAAAAAAAGGGGGTTGGATTTGGCTTTCTGGTAGATCTGGTGCTCATCACGAAGCTTCAACTAGAGTATCTTTCCATGTCTATGTTTCTAAGATAAGCACCTACCTTTAAAATTACTGATGATGATATTTAATAGTCGAGCCCTTGCTGGGTGCCAAGTATTACTAAAAGCACTGCATGGCATTTGCCTCAGGGCCCAGGATATGCCCTCTCATAGGTGGGGATACTGAGGTTATGTAAGGTTAAGGGATATGCTCATGTTCACACAACTGGATGCTGATAACGCTGCCTTTACAGCCCAGAGCATATGGCCATCCCAAGTCTTTCACCTGCCAGTCCGAGTCTGTGTCATCCAGCTGGGAGCTGGTTCAGTTGGCTGCTGCAAAGCTGGTCACCCCACAGGGTAACCTGTTCCACCTGAAGCTTCCTTTTCATGTGCAAGACAAATGTTTGGGCTTTTTAGCCACCTGCTGGCAAGCATGTGCCACATCTGTCTTGGCTTCCCTGAGTTCTCCCCCCTTTACCTCCCGTTCTGTTGACAAGGGAATCTGCCCTTCCAGAATGCGGGTATTGATTTAAGCCACAATTGCCTCCTTGTAAACTCTGCGAGATTGGAGCCGGACATATGGTTTTGATCCACACACCCACAGGAGGTGGTAGGTCCCAGTGTTCTTGAATCCTGGGATGGGAAGTGCACAGAATGGAAGCAAACAGCAGAAGTGAGTGGCAAGCCTGGTGTTGCTTCAGAATTCGGAAAGTGGATCTCCTTGGTAGGCTGCGGAGCTCATACTGTTTGAACCGGCGCCAAGGTTAAAGTCGATTTCTTGCGGGGAGTTTGGGGACAGGGGTTACTGTGAGGACTGGTGCTCTCTGTGCTGTGTTGGATGCCGAGCAGCACGGCTGTAGAATGCTCTAGCCCCAGAAACCACCTCTGTGGGCCAGTATCTGGGCAGTGCCAGAAGTAGGAAGATCCAAGGAGTGCCTAGGATGGCGATGCCTTCTTGGAAGGGCGTGACTGAAGGCTCTTGTTCTTTCTCACCCCACCCATTTCCCCACCCTGTCTCATCCGTCTCATCTGCATCTTCAAGGCAGTTAATGGGAAATGACTTTGCTCTGGCCAGAGAAGGCTTTAAAATGAGCAAGTTAATGGCAAGCACTAACCTGATGCCTGTTAGATGGTTGGTGCTCAGAAGCACCATTTAAAAGAAGCCTTTCGCGAGTAGGGCACTGCTTTTCCCCTTCTATTTAATGATAGCCAGGATTTTGCAATATGCTACCCCTCCCTCTGTCTCTAGGTCTAAGTCCCAAGTGTTTAAAAATATCTTCCCCCTCTGGCTCCAAGTTATCCCTTAGGGACTGTGTTTCAAGTTCGCAGCCTGGGATCGCTTCCATCCTGGGGCTGGCAGACCTGCTCCTGATGGTTCACAAGGTACTTCTACCAGGTTCACGTGGAGATTTCTCCACAGGGGTGTGCCACGATTCGCAAGGAGCCCTCCTGACACCCAGCCGGCCACATTCCGCCCTGCAAAGGACTCCTAGCAGTGGGACTTAGAGCTGAGTGTTTTGTCAGGCCTCCATTTTCCCTCCTGGGAAAGGACGGGGCTGGAGTCGCTGGCTTCCCCGGCCTCCCTGTGGCCCGCGCCTGGGATGGCCAGGTATCCCTGCTGGTGTTGAGGACTTCTGTCCGACACGGCGGAGAGTTTGGAGGAGGAAATTAAGTTACGTGATGCCAGATAAGTTATCGACCCTAGGGGTGAGGGCGTGTTTATAAAGTGCTGAAGAAGCAAACTTGTCAGACTTGTGGCAGATCCAGGGTTGGAAGCTGGGAGCATCGGGAGAGGTTTCTGTGGAATAAAATTGTTTGCGGTAGCTGAGTTCAGTACGCTAAATCAGAAAGATGCAAAAACCACGAGCCAGGGTGGCGGGGGGGGGGGGCAGACTCCACTGCCTGCTCTCCCAGATGCTAGCAGCAATTTGGGGGAGGCCCTGAACTGTGTCAGGTCTCACTTGCCTTGTGAGTTAAACGAGAGAGTTAAAGGCTCCTGGCTTAGATGCTCTCTGAAGTCTTTCCTGCCCTTTCATTCAATTTCAGGAATTGGGGCCTCATAGGAGAATCTAGATGGATGGTTCAGGAAGGGATATCCCCAAATGGCTTAAATGTAGAGGGAGGTCGGCACCGCGGCTCAATAGGCTAATCCTCTGGTTTGCAGCACCGGCACACTGGGTTCTAGTCCCGGTCGGGGCGCCAGATTCTGTCCCAGTTGCCCCTCTTCCAGGTCAGCTCTCTGCTGTGGCCTGAAAGTGCAGTGGAGGATGGCCCAAGTCCTTGGGCCCTGTACCCTATGGGAGACCAGGAGAAGCACCTGGCTCCTCCGATCGGATCAGCACGGTGAGCTGGCCGCAGCACACCGGCCAAGGCGGCCATTGGAGGGTGAACCAATGGCAAAAAGAAGACCTTTCTCTCTGTCTCTCTCTCACTGTCCACTCCGCCTGTCAAAAAAAAAAAAAAATGTAGAGGGAGACGCCCGGGTAGCAAAATGACAGCAGTTGCAGGAACTTGCATCTGCTCAGGCAGTCGAGACGGCCTTAGGGGCGCCTTCTGCACGAATATTTTGTTTCCAGTGTTCAATCCTCCATTTCACCAATAATATGATTTTTAAAGATCGAATGATTGATTTGAAAGACAGAGCTAGATAACACACACACATGCACGCACACCACACAGAGAAATCTTCCATCCACTGGTTCACTTTCCAAGTGGCTGCCGTAGCTAGGACTGGGCCACCCAGAAGCGAGAAGCCAGGAGCTCTATCCTGGTGTCCCACACGGGCGGCCGGGACCCAAACACTCAGGCCATCTTCCCCTGCCTTCCCAGGCACGTCAGCAGTGAGCAGGGCCGGAAGCAGAGCAGCACTCTAACACGGAATGCAGGCTGAACTCACCGGGCCGCACCGCCAGGCTGACCCCAGAGATACTCCCATCATCCTCCAGCTGTCTTCTAATCATGACTGCCTCCTCTAAGGGGGCTCCTTGCCTTTCTCCCAGACAGCCTGGAGCTCCCTTCCCAACCTCCCTGTGTTTTATTGAGCTATGTAGAGGAATGGGAACTGTTCTTTTCTTCCTTTATGTGCCTCCAGCTCCTTGAATTGTGCCTGCCCTGGAAGTCGGAAATGAGCTGGGTGAAGGAGTGAGTGGCTGGCTGGTGAGTTCAGATAGTGCAGCAGTAATAGGGCAGAGGCAGGAGCCAGGCTCAGGCAGGTGGTGCACCTTGTCTGGGTCTCCCGTTTGTTTTGCTCCAAGGTCTGAGTGCTCCCTCCTTCCCACCAGGAAGGGCTGTTCTTGTTCTCTCCAAAGGCCCCTTCCTACCGTGTCTTCACCTCCCTAGTTCTTTTGCAAAAGTCGGCTCTTGGTCACGGGGAAGTGGGCATCATGGTGCGTGACTCTTCTGACACCTGGAAAGCAGCTCAGAACACTTGTAACGATGATGCAGTGAGCATCCTGCTGGTGGCTTTGCACTTGGCATTGGAGAAGATGCAGAGATCGACGCAGTGGTCCTGGCCTCAGCATCTATAAGCTGTACTAGGAAACAAACAGGTTACAGTCCCTGTGTGGGAACCTGAAGTCCCAGTGCTAGACCACGGCTAGGGCGATAGATGCTCGTGACCCACTGGGATGTGAATCCTTGTTCCTTCGCAGCAAGATGCGTGTTGCACAGGGGCTGGGGCTTGGGGGACAGTAGGAGTGCTGGCTCACAGGTGTACTTTTCAGAAAGATCTCTGCTCCAGCTGTAGCGGGCACAGGCAGTGGAGGTCAGTCCATCGGAGGCATTTGGTCTCTGCTTCTCCCGCCAGCCTGCACTGCCTCCGTGACCACTTCCGACACAGGGACAGACTGCCATCTACTGTCCACTCCTGTCCTCTGAGTCCCTCTCGCTCAGGGAACTTCTTGGCTTGTTCTTTTTCTTTTCCACATCCTGTTCTTAATGAGTTCAGACACCAGGAGAAATAGACACTGGATCCTTATTTAGTGTTTTCTTTAGAGTTTGGAAGGGAGACTATAAAAAAAAAGGCATAACACAGGAGCGGATGTTTGGCCCACAGTTGAGACACCACTTAAGACACCCTCGTAGTGTAGTACCTGGGTCCAGTGCCCAGCTACACCTGCTCCTGTTAATGCACACGCTTGGAGGCAGTGGTGATTGCTCAAATAATTGTGCTCCTGCCACCCAAGTGTGAGACTCAAGATTGCATTCCCAGCTCCCAGCTTCAGCCTGACTCAGACCAGGCTGTCATGGGCATTTGGGAAGTGAACCAGCCGGATAGGAGCATTCTCATCTAAGTAACTAAGTAAATAAATAACAAATTAGTGAGATGATTTTATCTGCTTAACAAAATGTTTCTTTAAGAGGACTGCCCTGCCCCTGCTGAGCCTTCCTGATCCCTGTGCTCCATGCCATGTGGAATACCAGGAGGTGAAGGGCACAGCCCTAGCTCCTATGGTCAGGCAGTCTGATTGGCCAGACTTGCAGAGATGGACAGGAGGAGGTGGGGCTGTGTGTCTGGCCACCAGCAATAACCAGCAGGGACCACAGGAACATGGGGAGCTGGAGAACAGAGGAGTGCTGGAGGCTGGGATGACTTGGGCAAGATGATGATGGCAAGTTGACTGGGCCTGCATTTAGCAACACCAGGGTTCCAGAAAAGGCTCCCGAGGGAGCTGCATGACATCGTGGGTCAGGCTCAGAGCCAGTCTGGAAGCTGAGGGCTCCTTATTCCCAAAGCTCTTGCTGTCTAAGAACCTTCCCATTCCTTGATGTGCAGCACACACCGCTGTGTGTGCAGCAGGAGGTGGAATCCTGGTTTCCAGTGTGTTGGGGATTGATGACGTCACTTGCTTCCCTGCAGGAGGGTCTCTGCCTGTGAGTCCCTGAGATGAGAACCCTGCAGGAGAGGGACAGTCTCCCCAGGGGCCATTCAGGGAGCTGTGCATATCAGAGGGGCAAGGCTCTCCAAACAGCACCTGTGTGCTGCTTCATCTCCACATGCCCAGTCACACAGCCCCCTCCCCAAAGCTGCTGCCTCAGTATCCTAGTGGTGGTCATAGCTCCACTGCAAGAGTCCTTCACATTAGAATTCACTCTGCCATTGCTTTTGTGGAGGTTTTCTGCCCACTTATTTGATTTATGTGAGAGGCAGAGAAGTAAAAAGAGAGCCCCCATCTTCTGTTTCACTCCCCGAATGCCAGGGACCGGGAACTCAATTTTGATCTCCCATGTGGAAGGCAGGGACCCTACTATTTGAGCCATCCGTGCTGCTTCCCAGAGTCTACATTAGCAGGAGCCAGAGCGGGGACGGGGTGTGTGTGTGTGTGTGTGTGTGTCTTAACTGTTATCCTAGCCAAATGCTCACCTTGGAGGTTTTTATTTTTTTTAAAGGTTTGGTTATTTACTTAAAGGTCAGAGTTACACAGAGACAGGGACAGAGAGAGAGAGAGAGAGAGAGAGAATCGATCTTCCATCCGTTGGTTCACTCCCCAGGTTCAGGCAGGGACAGGCTAAAGCCAGGAGCCAGGAGCTTCATCTGGGTCTCCCACCTGGGTGGCAGGGTGGGTCCCAAACACTTGGACCATCCTCTGCTGCTTTCCCAGGCCACTAGCAGGGAGCTGGATAAGAAGTGGAACAGCCAGGACACAAATCGGCACCCATATGGGATGCTGGCATTGCAGGTGGTGACTTTACCCACTACGCCGCCACAACGCTGACCCCAGTACCTGAGACTTTTTGATGACTGTGGATTAAAATGTAGAAAAGATTGCTTTTCATAGCTCACTCTCTTGCTTTTCCTTGGCATTTGAATTACCACAAAGGAAACGTGCTGTTTATTTCATGTTCTTGTCTTTTAGTGTGTGTGTGTGTGTGTGTGTGTGTGAGAGAGAGAGAGAGAGAGAGAGCAAGCAAGAGAGAGAGAGAGAGAGAGAGCAAGCAAGAGAGAGAGAGAGAGAGCAAGCAAGAGAGAGAGAGAGAGAGAAGAGAGGAAGATATTGTGTATCGTGGTCTATTAGTAAGTCTAAGAAATCAAGTTGCGTTTGGGTTGGGTTGCTGGTAGAGACTTCTTCACTGTAATCCTCTGGCAGTTTCCTTTGATTGTCAGCTCTAGTACAGACCCCAAGCGCATCTTCCCACCCCTTTCAGTGCCCAGGGCTCCTCCAGGGCTGCTGGATCAGGTTACAGTCTGTCTGCCTAAAGTCTCCTGAGTTCTTTGGGGGACCCCTCAACAGAGGCACAGACAAGGCTGGAGGAAAAACAAGAGAAGGAGATTGGAGAGGGGTTGCCTTGTTTATCGTATGTTTTCCTGTGGTGTGCTGATGTCTGGGATTATTGGAGAGAGAGAGAGAGAGAGAGAGAGAGAGAGAGCGAGCGAGCCAGCCAGCAGCCCCAGGGAAGAAATGCAAGGGAAATTTCTCCAGGACCAACCTACTCAGAGGGAGGGAGTCAGCTTCCAGCAATATGCATGGAACCAAGGAACCTCAGGAAATACCTGGGAAGTGTCTGGCTGGCTTGCGATGTGGTTGGTAATGACTGGTGAAAGCAGGAGGAAATGGAGAGTCAAGTTCCCCTTGGAAAGAAGCCTGAGATGCTGTGTGCGGTGTGGAGGAGCAGGCGGGAGTGACAGGGAGGGCAGTGGGGGGGCCACGGGAGACTGGGAGCCCAGGTTGAAGGCGGGCTGGCCATCCTTTGTTTTTGAAAACAGGGCTCTGACTGCCACGTGGAAATGGCTCTTAGGAAAGAGTTGCTCAAGGACAGAATTGCAGACAGCCAGAGGCATGGAAGAGGGAATGAATGAAAAATGAATAAATGGTGCCCAGCGCTGTGGCTCACTTGATTAATCCTCCGCCTGTGGCGCCGGCACCCCATATGAGCACCGGGTTCTAGTCCCGGTTGCTCCTCTTCCAGTCCAGCTCTCTGCTGTGGCCCGGGAGGACAGTGGAGGATGGCCCAAGTACTTGGGCCCTGCACCTGCATGGGAGACGGGGAGGGAGCACCCGGCTCCTGGCTTCGGATCAGTGCAGCGCCAGCCGTAGTGGCCATTAGGAGAGTGAACCAACGGAAGGAAGACCTTTCTTTCTGTCTCTCTCTCACTGTCTATAATTCTACCTGTCAAAAAAAAGAAAGAAAAGAAAAAAAAAATGAATGAATGAATGAATGAATGAATGCAGAAGGGGAGCAGCAGGCCTGCCCTGATCCCTGGCTGCTTGGATCAGTGCTGCTTCTGGGGACCCTCACGAGGGTCTCAGACACCAAATATTGTGGCTCTGTGTTTCACAGAGGATTAACTAATTCCACTTAGTACTGAGAGTGTAGGGTGATTAGCCATGGGGGGAGTCTGCCAACCTTTTTCCTTTCTTTACAGGTTTTCCATCCTAATTGGATTTTATTGAGGAGCCAAAAGGGAGATGGCTTTAGGGTCACCCCCAGGACATCTGAAATATGTCAGTGGCTTACTCCAGAGAGTCTGTTTGTATTCCTGAGCTTTCCATTAGCAACCAGTGGGATATGGACATGCATTGATGTAGCTGAGGTTTCTGGAGGGGGTCCTGCTTTCCTGACACAGGCCTCACGTGTAGATGATTTCTATGGACTTTGTGTGTGTGTGTGTGTGTGTGTGTGTGTGTGTGTGTGTTTGGCTATTTAAAGTTTCAGACTCTCCTACAAATGACCAAATTGCACAATACATCCTTGGCCAGTTGTGGATCTACACATAGAATTCTTACAAAGTAACATTGCGTAGCATATAAGGAGAGTGACCCAGGTATGCAGAATGCAGTCCTGCACCTTGGGAGGTGTTGGAGTGGGGAGGGGCAACAGCTAGGGAGCAACAAGGACCTCCAGTGTGGCAAAGACCTACCTCTGCTGCATGAAGACTCTCCCATGCTCCGACTGCTCCCGATTCACCTTGCACTGTGAGATCTGTAAACTCTGGCTGACCTTGGCCTATTGCTGAGACACAGGCATCTATACTTCGTGGAGCCAATCAGGAGGGTGCAATGCACAGCCAACATGGAGAACCATTAGCTCACAGTATTAACCAACTGTGCCTCTCTGCAGCTTTGTCATGCACCTGTTGCATTCTTGCCCTGGGTGTACACTTCTGAGAATTCCTCGTAAGTGGAGGTTAAGGTTGCTCAGCTAATTTGGGTTGACCCTACTTCCTACCTATCCAGCGTTTACCTCAGAACCTGGACACTGGAAGACAGGGTTTCAACACCTCTCTGAAGTGTTCTTCAACCTCAGCTACAGGAGGGGGTGTTGTGGGTGAATGTGGGCTATAGGGGAAAGACTAGCATTGATGGGGCATTAATGATATGCAGGTACTTTTATATGTGTCTTTTTACTAGGGCACAGAAACCCAGTTGCTCTTGGAGTCACAGACTGAATCAGGTTGGAGTGCATGGTTTGCAAAGTGAATTCAATGAAAATGTTTGTGACTGCTGAATGATCAGCTTTCCTACACTGGCACACCCTGCGAATTTGCATACCAGTGAGGTGTCCTTTCTAGGCTTAGCCTCAGTTCAGTGGAAAAGAAAGCACCTATCTGCTCCCTCTGCTCTGTGGGATCCAGCACCAAGAGCAAGTATTGGGCTGCTGCTTCCAAGAGGCACAGGCTGAGAAAGCAGTTGTCATCTTCCTTGCCTTGTCCCTAGGGCTTGCAGGGGAGCAGGGAGTGGAGTTCAGTGAAGCAGACGACAAAACAAACCTGGAGAAAGTTATGTTTCCAGCCATATACTACCAAATCGTCAGGCAGACTCCATGAATCATTGCAGTGTGTGGGTTTCTCACTTAGAATACTTGCAAAAGATGTCATGGTGGGTGCCTCCAGCCGAGCCAGAGCTAGATGTCTAGCACCCAAAACTAAGTATGTAACTTTTGGACCTGAGATTCTCTGAACCACTAAGCAGTCTAAGTGGAGTTTCGGAACCATGATCCAGCAGAACGAGACATGCAGACCAGATGAGGGGGGGATGATCTAGGAGAGCAGCAGGTAGTGGCTAAGCCATGACCCACGGTGGTGGGGATAGCCTCATACTGCCAAAGGGACTGCAGGTGCACTGCACATCACAGACAAACCTTGCAAAACTGGCAGAAGCATTAGAGCACAAGGCTGCCTCTCCGTGTGCATCATGTGGGTGGACTTCAGGTCATTCTTGCCTCAGCTGTGCACCTGTCCCCCTCTCTCACTCTGCACACAGCCCGCACCTGCAGCAGAGGCTGCCTAGAGCCCTGTCTCCAGGAAGGGAAAGATGGATGAGCAGAAGCAGTCACTGGGGAACTCCGGGTATTACTTTGCTTTCCAAAGTCCAATGCAAAACACACTCAGAAAGGCTCATGCACTGTGGCTTGAAAGAGTGTCGGGAAGTTGACCATGGTCTTGAGGAGTATTCGACACAGTCTCTGTAAGAGGTGTTAAGAGTGAGCCTCCAGGGATCCCCCTATAGGATTATGCATGAGAATTGAAGGGGAAAATGTTCTTTAGACTCTTTCTGCCTCAGAGATATTGACCAAAGAATCTACACATCCTTGAAGTCAACTTGTGAGAGAAATAATATGTAAGCAGGTGCTGTTTGCACTCTGGATCACTAACAGTCACAACTTCTTGGAGCATTAATTTCCTCTTGTGCAAGGGCGTCCTTAATACAGTTAATGTGGGATGTCAAAGAAGATGATGAATGGGCAATTGCTTTGCCAGCTGTAACTTACAAATCTGAGTTAGGGATTAAGCTGATTCGCTCTCACCTGGTTCCTGTGCTTAGCAGGTGGCTGGGAAGATGTTTCTTGATAAGACACCGCTGGATGTAGGTACTCCTGAAAATAGTGAAAGTTCCCAGGGACCTTCAGGTGGCACCGTAAGAAATAGGAAGAAATGTTGTAGCTGCAGGTTGAAAAATAGCAATGTGTTCCTCTACCTGTTTCTGACAATGTCATCAAGGACAGGAGATTCAGGGGGAGGGGCTGCCCATGGGCCAGGAGGTTAAGAGTGGGTGTGTGCTGGGAAGTAAACGAGTTGTCCAGGAAATCTGAGCTTGCTTCAGGGTGGGTCATCTGCCAGTCCTGCCAGCCTTGTCCCCTACGCTGTCTCCAGCAGCTCAGCACAGCCCCGTGCACACAGCCACGTGTATGTCCGAGAAAGCCCCTTCCAGTCCCATGGTGGATCTGGTTGCAAATCCCAAAGACGATCCCCCCTGCTACAGTGGCCCTTGCCTTTTTGCACTTCTAGAAAAACCCCCTTGAAGCACATGCATTCTCATTTTGTGGATGCAGTGCTTCCTATGAGCATACTGCAAAATACGAAAATGGAATTAAAAGACAAGTTTACTTGGTGCAAAGAATTTTTGAAATTCATGCATAGTTCTTGTTAATGGGTATTTTTTACTAACTTTTGGAAGGCTCCTCATATAGTTGAGATTATTAACCATACAAAGTCCTTTGTTACTCTTTTGTACTTTTAAAAAATTAATTATTTTTATTTACTTGAGAGGCAGAGAGATGGAGAGAGAAAACTCCCTTCTGCTGGCTATGCCCCAGGTACCTGCAGCAGCCAGGGCTGGGCTAGGGCTGATGTCAAGGCAATCCATGTGTGTCCCAGGCTGGCAGGGTCCCAAGTACTTGAGCTGTCATCTGCTGCTCCCCAGGGTCTGCATTAGCAGGAGCTGAAATCTTTGGAGCCAGAGCTGGAAATCGAACCGAGGCACTCTGGTACCATGCCTGGGTATCTTCAGTGCTGGGCTGAACACCTACTCCTTCATGACTCTGCACGGTTTCCTTAGGTCTTGGTTTCTCTGGGAGTAGTTTGCTATTTCTTCCCAGGGTGTTGGTTTCCTGGGATGGGTGATGGCTCATCCTCTGGAGCACATTCTCCCACACACTTGGACATCCATTCAGCAAAGGTATGGTTGTCCTTGGAGTTCAGGCCTGTGGACTGAGCAGATACCACCAAGTCACTAAAGCAATCAGTAAACAAGATCAAAACTGGAAACAGCTATGGAGCACGGGAGGATTCTCAGGTGAGCGTGGGTGGGACCAGTCTGAGAAACACATGATCCTCGTGCTGAATTGTAGGGCAGGCTTCTGCTCCAGGGAGGGGAGGTACAGATTAATGTGGGTGACAAATAAGCAGGCCACACGGAGATGCCAGTCAGCAAAAGGGAAAGCTTCCTCTTCTTGTAAGACTCTAATTCTTTTTTTTTTTATTTTTTAAATTTGTTTGACAGGTAGAGTTATAGACAGTGGGAGAGAGAGACAGAGAGAAAGGTCTTCCTTCCATTGGTTCACTGCCCAAAAGGCTGCTACAGACAGCGCTGTACCAATCTGAAGCCAGGAGCCAGGTGCTTCTTCCTGGTCTCCCCATGCGGGTTCAGGGGTCCAAGCACTTGGGCCATCCTCCACTGCCCTCCCGGGCCACATCAGAGAGCCGGGCTGGAAGAGCAGCAACCAGGACTACAACCCGGCGCCCATATGGGATGCTGGCACTGCAGATGGAGGATTAACCAAGTGAGCCACAGCGCCAGCCCCCAAGACTCTAATTCTTGCTGAACCTTCGGGCATGGCTGGGACCATCCCTGGTCTTATCTTTGGGTAGCAATTCCATCAGCACCTTTAGCAGAGTATACAGGCCTGAAATGAATGCTGCACTGTGGTGTAGGAAGGCATGGCTGCCCGTGTGGTTTGGTAGGGTGAGTCCTCTCAGCTCCTGCACACTCAGAGTGGGAGGGCTTGGACCTGAAATATACCTTCCGGGTGGAAGCTTGGCATTCCTCTCGGTCACCTTTCCCACATGTGGGTCTGCTGCTCTTCTCTCAGAGTCTCACCTGGGCTCTGCCTCTTCATTCAAAACGTGCAGAGCCTCACAGTATGAACGCAGTTGCCAGTCATTTCCAGGCTGGAGGGAGCAATAAAAGCCTTAGGGATATCCCAAGTTGTCAAGCTTCAGACCTTGAAATCCTAGGCAATTAGACAACCAGTTTCTAGGGTTTTTAATGTGGAAGCTTAAAAACTTTCTTCATGATTCATTGGCTCCTTTATTTGCATGTAGGGTCATGAGCCCAGATATTGTACTGTGCTGGGGCCTTTAGGTATAGTTTCAATCACCATAGCAACTTTACAAGACAGACATCATTCTCCCCACCCCACATCTTACAGATGAGGAAGCTAAGACTCAGAGAAACGAAGCAGCTTGACCAGAGGCAAGAGCTCTGCTCACCTGCCTCATGCCCTGCCCATTGCACCCCTCTGCATCTCCAGCCAGGAGCCAGTCTGGTGTCTGCCCCACTTCCATTCACCCTTTACATTTCATGCCTTTCTGCAAGAAATAGAGTTTGACTAGTGAAATTGTTCTTATGGTAGTCTTTTATCTGGTTGTTAGATTAATTTTTTGGTTATTTCAAAAGATTTCAAGCTATTTTCTTGCCTTTGAGTCCTCTGCTCTGTGTCCTGTGTTAGCTGGGATGTTTGTTGAAGGACTTTGTTACTAATGAAACAAATTGCTTGTCCACTGACGGGAATGAGGTGCAGCAGGGGATTTTCTCCATCACCTGCAGAATGCAGTCTAAGCACCTCCGTCCGGACCTGCCTGTCCCTCCATGGCACAAATTTTATGCTCATTTCCCTCCTCCCAAGGCTTCTCAAAGTCTTGCTTTTGTTCTGGTCATTTCTGGTGCTTTGGGAGCCTCTCCCAGTGTTGTTGCCCGACTTACTGTCCCAGGTGCCATTGCTCATGCAGGAAGTGTTCCCTGAAGCCCAGCTCACATCTCTGCTTCATCATTTGCTACATTATGTGTGCTCATGAATCTGGCTTTCCTGTGCGTCTGTACATTCTTTGCCCATAAAGCCCTATCCTAGTTATCTGTGTACCCACCAGGACCTACTACGGTTCTCAAGAAGTGCCGGTTGCACTGCACCGAATACCAGGCAAACATCCAACAGCACAAAGGGTCCCAGAATTTGGCAGGACCCTCTTCAACACTGAGGAACCTATCTGCTGAGGTTGTCTTTATGGGAAAGTTTGTGGTCGCCTTTTAGAGCTTTTTTGTTTTCTATGGGACATTTCAGCCAGGTAATTTTAAAGATGGGTGGATTGACTCCTGGCCAGGGCTATCAAGTCTTGGTTTTCAGGTTCTGATCTCTAGGAATTTCTTTTGGCATTACAATTGACCTTGGCAAGAGCTCCATTGGCACATGATTCTTCTGTCAGTATCCAGGAAGTTTCTCGAATCCAGAAGTGTTTAGTAAGCTCCTGCTGCGTGCTAGCTATTTTTTTTTTTTTTTTTTTTTTTTGGTGCAGGAGACAGAGCAGCAAGTAAGAAAGTTCACCCTTTGCCCTCATGGAACTTGCATTCCTATGGAGCTCATCCATAAACACAAGCAAACAGGCATATGCATAGATAGATAAGCAAACTTCCCTAAGAGGAAGATAAAACAAAGGGGTGTGCTGGATGATTGGAGAGGCAATTTGAGATGGGAGTGCTCAAGGCTCAGCAAGAAGGCTTGTGAGGCTAGGAAAGAGTGAGGAGTCAACCTGATTGCGTAGGACCTTGCAGACCATGTGGAGTGCTTGCGGGATGAATTGAGCTAAATGATGAACTTAGCCAAGACTCCTCCCCACCCACCCCATCTGTCTGTCCCAACAGGTTGGGATGCCAGAGTTTTTATCCTTCTCTCAACAGTCACAAGATGTCATTGGAGCAGTTAGGGCAGGGGAAAATGTCATCTGGTTAACATTTTTGAAAGGTCACCATGCCTGCTTTGCTGGAGCCAGGCTGTGAAAACAAATCAGTGAGACAAACAAAGTGGCAAGAGAGTGCTGGTCATGAGGGAGATGTTAAGGAGCCCAAAGACTTGGGGTCTGTTTTGGAAGTAGGACTGGAAGCGTTTGCTGATGGGTGAGTGGTGGAGTGTCTTAGGGAGAAAGATGGGATGGGGGAAGGCACAATTGACACCCCAGAGGCTGGGCACCACTGTTCCTGTTGGGCTCCTAGGGCCACCAGGAGGAGCTTCCTTTGAATGCACAAGATGAACAGTCAGAACATTTGGTGAGCTTCATTTATCTAATCTGAAAAACCAACTCTGGGCACACACTCTGGGTCTGAAAAAGTCCTTTCAACGATGGCTACCATGTGCCTGATAACGGTAACCATTGTTTTCTGTGCATAGTTCCTCACCGCCAGGACCTAATGTTGTGTGGAGGGCTGGTTAAGACATCCTCACCTAAATGACACTCAAGACAGAGGTGAGCAGGGCCATGGGTCTGTGTCACAAGGAGGACAGTCAGGGCTCCCAAGGCTTCTGATGGATGACAATGGAGACTCCTAGATCTGGGGAGAAAGTTTTAGGGAGAAGGGGAGCACTGCCAAGCTCAAAAGTGGGAAACCTGGGTGCTGGGGCTTGAGCAGTGTACCAGGAGGGGACACAGTTTGTGTGGAGCATCACTGGGAGTGGAGTCACCGGGCAGCTCCCACTCCCCTCCCAGGGCATTGTGGTCTGGGGAGACAGGTCCTGTTGTAAACACCACATGTCTCTCCTCCCCCTTGTCTGTGTTTGGTTTGCATTCTTTCCCCTGAAAGAATGTTCACTGGTCATTTAGGGAACTCCTTGAGGCCTTCTCATTTGTTCCTAGTGTTAAACTAGGAGTCTGGTGGGGTCCTACTTTGTAGATGAAGAGTCAGCCTTCCTGAAGTGCTTTCTGAATTTAGCATGTGGTGTGTGTCTTTGCTGTCTGGCTCCAGGAAACAAAGAGCTTCCCTGGAGTGTAGAAGGGCAAGGGCTACAGAGAAAGCCCTAACATCTCTGACTCCCCACCTTCCACAGATCTTCCAGACTTGGCCTTGAATATAGAGAAAGGGAAAGGCACCAACACGCTATCTGCTTTGGTGTCAAGTGCAAACACATTTAGCCCCTCTGAGGTCTGCTGACAATAAGCTACTGGTTTACGGAACCCCGAAGTAATCCACCTGATTTAAGCTCAGCGTTTAATTCCTTAAACATCTTAGTACATACATTTGCTGGTGCACCCACCTCCAAACACGCACATAGCCCTCTGTGCCCTTTCCTAGCCTCTGATGAGTTCTTCCCCTCTGGGAGGCTGGAATCCATGGCTTAGAAAACGTGACTTCTATAAAGCATTTCCTCCTGCCTAGCCAGGGGTGTCATTTCTTTCCTTCTTCCCCTGGAGACTCATTGGCCACTGGCCCAATAAAGGGTGAGGATCAGAGACACCATTAAGCCTGAGTGGGAAATCTTCTTTGGAGCTTGACTCCACTGGGCTTTGGCAGAACCTTAGCCAATGGTAGGGCTCTCACACAGCCCCAGAAGTGTGTGGGCTCAGAGGAGCTATTAGAACACTGGTGTTCTAATGCCTGTGTTAGACTCCTTACTGCAGCGTGCATCCCATGAGGGCAACGCTGGCTTCAACTCCTGCTTCCTTGCTGCCTGCAACGCCTGGGGTACAGTCACGAGAGGTTGGTCAATAGGTAGCTGTTGAACAGTGGAATTGCAGCAGTACTGTTTGGGTTCAAGCTCTCCTTAGAGACACGGCAGAGGGAATCACAGCGGGTCCCCTTCAGGTGACACCTGCATCTCATATCTGTGGTTAAACCCCGTCTTAGAGGGCGAGAGTGTTGAGAAGTAGATTAAATCACAGGAGTGAGCAACGATTCCTGTTCTTGTGGAGGTGGAGCAACCTCAGAGTGAAGACTCAATTATTGTGCTAGCCATTGTCACTTGCTCAGTCTTCCCTGCAGTAAAAATAGATGTGGCTCTTTCCATCTCAAAACAATGACCCAGGTTAATTATTATGCAGCTGGGGACCACACTTGGTGTTCCTACTCTCCTGAATTCTCATCAGTCCTGGCTGAAGTAGCTGCTTCGTTACCCATCCCTTTTTTCTTAGGTTTCTCTAAGAGCCTCTTGGTAGAAATGACACTGGTATTCTAACGCATGTGTTGGGCTCATTACTATGGCATGCATCCCATGAGGGGGACGCTGGCTTCAACTCCTGCTTCCTTGCTGCCTATAGCACCTGGGGTACAGTCACGTGGCGGTTGGTCAATAGGCAGCTGTTGAATGGTAGAATCGCTCGCCCAGGGAGGACTGGCTACGGAGTGGCAGCACTGAGGCTGGGATCGCTCTCATCCGACTCTGGAGCCCAAGCAGCCTTACCCAGTGTTTCCCATCTCCTCTTCCAGCCCTCTCTGCAGCGCCTTGCCGCCATCACTTCCCGGGTGCTGTACAGTAGGCTACAGCGTCCCTTGCACGCCAGTCTTGTCCCACTCTGTCTCCTTCACATGCTGCTTAGATCAGCAGACTAAACACATTTGGTTCCTTTATCTAACCAGATAACACAATACATCTGTCCCCTTAATTCAAAAGTTTCAGCTTTCCCTAGCTTGAAATCAAGGCCCGAGAGGCAGCACAGAGCTGGGTGGGATGCTAGAATCCCCCTCTTTCTGGTGCTTTCCCCCTCTGAGGGAAGTTGTGGAGAACAGCTGAGGCTTCAGGGGTTCAACCAGAGGTAGTTCTAAAACCCAGCGTGTTTTCTGATTCTGAAATATACGGCCGTTCAAATATGCGATCAATATAGACGATTGGGAAGATGTCAGAAGGAGTGGAAGGGCAGAGCAATGACTAGAAATCCCACCGGCAGGGTAGCTCAAATCCTCCAGTTCTTATTCAGTGTGTTTTGTGTTTGCGTGTGTGTCTGTGTGTGTCTCTGAATGTGTGTTTCTGTGGCTGTGTGTGTTTCTGTCTCTGTGGGTCTATGAATGTACACTTGTGTGTCTGCATGTGTCTGTGTCTACCTGTTTGTGTGTCTGTGTTTGCGCCTTCGTGTCTGTGTATATTTGTGTGTCAGTGTGTTTGCTTCTGTGTGTCTATGTGTGTGTCTGTATCTCTGCTTTTTTCTTTTTTGTATTTATTCTAAATGTGAAACTTTTTACTTTAATTTTTATTTATTTGAGAGAGAGAGCGCTCCCATCTGCTGATTCATTCCTCAAATGTCTGCAACAAATCTAGGACCAGTAACTCAGTCCAGGTCTTCTACATGGGTAGCAGGACCCAATATCTCGAGCCGTCATCACTGCCTCCCAGGGTGTGCAGTAGCAGGAAGCTGGAGACAGGAGCCAGTGCTGGGAACCATGCCCAGGTACTCTGATGCAGGACACAAGTGTCTTCCCCAGTGCCTTACTCACTAGGCCAAATGCCCACTCTCCCCCCTTTCTTGTAGGGGTGCAGCCTACATAAAAATCTGTCGTTCCTTTGTGTGTGTTTCCCTGTATCTGTGGGATCGCTTGTGTCGGTTGACGCTCACTGCACGGTGTTCCTTCACCTGCCAAACTTACCCACGGCGTTACTGAGGCACACTTTCATGTCGGCCATAGTTTTCATACTGAAGGTACCCTCCTTTTACATAAATTTGTATGAACATGTTATTCTCCAAGATGCAACTTCTAGAAGTTACCTTTGTGGGCTTAGGGATGTCAACATTTTAAAGAGAGGTGGTGATATTTGCAAGCTTTGACAGCTCCGGGTGGGGAGAGCAGGAGGCTCATTGGCTGGCTCCAGTGTGCCCCTCCCCTGCCTGCGGCAGCCCCAGTGAAAAACACTGGATCCTGCAAAGACTTTCACCTCCCCTTCCCTCCACCAGCTTGATCTTCTGGGCCCAGGTGCTTCCTTGGTCAAACTTTTGGATTATTCTGCTTTTGTCTTCTCTCCCCCTCTTCTCCACCCCCAAGCTTTAAGCTTTGTGTGCATCTTGTGTAGGGTAGTGGAAAAGGATTTGAGGACAGGAGCCAGGCTGGCTTGGCTCCAAATCCCAGCTCCATCACTGGGATCCTTGACATATCTATCATCCTCCACTTCCTTATCTGTGAAGCGCAATAATAATATAAATGCCTTGGGGCTAGTGCTGTGGCATAGCGGGGTTGAGCCACTGCCTGCAACACCAGCATCCCATATGGGTGCTGGTTCGAGTCCTGACTGCTTCACTTCCAATCCAGCTCCCTGTTAATGGCCTGGGAAAAGCACCCATGTGAGACACCTGGATGAAGCTCCTGGCTCCTAGCTTCAGCGTGGCCCAGCCCTGGCTATTGCAGCCCTCAGGGGAGTGAACCAGTAGATAGAAGACATCTCTCTGTCTCTCTCTCTGTCTCTGTGTCTCTCTGTCTCTGTCTCTCCTCTTCTGTGACTCTTTCAAACAAATAAACAAATCTTTAAAAAATATAAGTACCTTATAGGATTGTGTGTTAAATGACTGAGTACATGCAGAATAGTTAGAACCGTGCTCACACTTAATGAAGACTTTATTAAAAGATGTTTTTAAAAGAGTAAATCAATTACAGATGACGAGCAGTATTAATGCGTATAGTCATATCGTCCTGACCTCCAGAGTCTGTGGCAAGCATGTGGTGTGTGTGACTTCCCGACAAGACTTGCTTTCCCCCGGTTCCTGACACTGGATCTCTCTTCCCTCTCGTGTTTTCCCATCCTTCCCTCTGCCTTCCCCCAAAACTCGCTTTTCCACAGAGCGTGGGCTTCCCCTGCCTTCCAGGTCTGCCTGCGCGTGCACACATCTCTGCCACCCCTCCTGGGCCCTCCCCTCCCCAGTTTATTTGTTCCCTCTGGATGCACTGGAGCCGGCAGCTTTTCCAGTTGCCTTTATCTGAGGGCTGCGTTGTAAAACTGTTCGCTCGGTTCCTTAGAAATCTCTTTGATCCGCGCTCAGCTCTATTTGTGCTCCCAGCAGATGTTAGGGGTAGTTGCAGGATTTTCTTCTCCCGTTTGCCTAGCCTCATGCCCCTTCAAGCTGTCCACTTGGTTGGAATCTCTGCAGCTGACCACAGACTAGGGCCATCTGTCATGAGGGTCTCCCCAGGAGCAGCAACCAGACTTTCTGAGAGCTGCCTCGGGGGCACATGGGAACTGTCAGGGCCTCCTGAAGACATTCCCCGAGCTCTTTTGAGCCAAGATCAACATGATTGAGCTTGCACTCTGTGGTGTGTTAACCAAAGCTCCACTTGGCATTGTCTGTTGCAGACAGCGCAGCAAAGCCCTGGGTGACGGTGGGCAGCCTATGAAGACCACTGAGAGTTGAGAAATGGATGTGTTTCCTGGGGCTGCTCCGGCAAAGGACCACAGATTGGGTGGCCATAGACATCAGGACTGTGTCATCTAGAGGCCAGAAGTCCACAGTCAAGGTGGGCAGGGCCATGCTCCATCCAACAGTGCTAGGGAAGCCACTGTCCCCCCGCCCCTCCGTGGCCTCTGGAATCCTCGGACCATCCAGGCTTGCAAATCCATCACTCCATCATTCAACTGCTCCCTCCTCCTGTGGCCTTCTCAATGTGTCTTTGCGCCACTCCCTTTCATGCCTGTGAGTCCCTGTGTCCAAATGTCCCCTTGCTGTAGGGACCCCAGTCATTTTGGATTAGGGTCCACTCCAATGACTTCATCTTAACATGGTTACCTCTGTAATGACCTTATTTCCTATTCTGAGATGCTAGGGAGCAATTAGGACTTCTACCTAATTTCTGGGGCAAAGGGGATAAAATTTAACTCAAGAAGGAAAGACATTGGGGATGTGTAACTCCTCCACACGCCTACCAAGTAGAGGGCGTGCTGTGTACAGACTAGCAGGTGAGGAGGGGCAGGAGCCCCGTGCATGGTCTCCGTCCATCCCAGCAATAGCAATGGCCAGGGAGGAAAGGGGGTCCAGCCTTGCTTTTCAACGTGCCCATGCCACTGGCACCTCCTGCTTTCTCTGTGAGCAGTCTGAGGGTTTCTCAGAGCTGTGCAAGGCATGCAAGGAGGCCTGGTGGCAGGCCACAGAGGGAGGTAATCGAAAGCAGAGGTGGAGGTAAGTGGGGGGGGGGGGTGGCGGAGGTGCAGAGAGAGGAGCAGCTGGTTGGAACGCTGCTGGGCAGGTGTGAGTTCTCAGCCCGGCTCTGCTGCAGGCTGTGTGCCTTTGACCTAGGCACTTTCTTTCTGTAGACCTCGGCTCACCCGTGGGAGAGCTCAGGAGGTGAATGGGGGCTCTCTGGAGCCCTGTCCCAGCCAGAACAAAATTCTCAGCTGGAGCCTAATGTGTGGAGCAAATGGGAGTCCAGGCCCCAGCCCCCTACCGTGAGCACATCCCCTTTTCCTGTGGAAACATCTTCCAGCGGGGCACGGCTGCCCTGCCCATGGGCTCAGGCAGCATGCATCTGGCGCCTGCATGCACTGCTTAAGCCGCCCCCTACTCCTCTCCCGGCTCCTGCCTCTCTCCACATGGGAGCGACTCCTTTTCATGATTCCCGTTGTTCTTTGCACACATCTGTCTTCCATCGCTGTTAGCCCTGGGAGGCAATGCCAGGCTGCTTGAACATAGCCTGAGGCTGCCTGGGTTAAAGGCTGGGGGCTGACCAGGTGAGAGGCAGACGCCTGGGAGCAGAAAAGCCTGAGCCTGGCCTCTGCTGGCCTCCAAAAGTGCAGATCCAACAGGGAGTCCTTGGACTGCGGTCACCTCTCTACACTGCCTTGGTTTCTATCATCCCCTAAGATGGTATCTCCAAATGTTTGCGAAAAACAGAATTAAAAGGTAAGTTTATTTTGCTGCAGAAAAAAAAATTGAAATCCATGCACGTAAAAGTTCTTGAAAAATGCATATTGTAAAAAAAAAGTACAAATGGATTTCAAAATTTTTTTGCACCATATAAACTTATCTTTTTAGTTCTATTTTTTTCTATGAACATTATGATGCCCTCTCATGCACAGAGGTGCAAAGAGCTTGCTCTCTGTCCATTGCATGCACATCGCTCCATTCTCGAAGGACACACACCCACCCATCCCGCCCCCCCCCCCCCCGGCCAAGTCCTGTTCGTGCTGTCTAGGTTAGCCCACCACCACTCTGAGTGGTGAGAACAAGGCTTATTCACTGTTTGTGCGGATGGCGAGGAAAGGGAGGGCAGGTGTGGCACAGAGAAGGCTGTGTTTGCTCAGGGCACCCAGCAGTGTTACCCAGGGAACAGGGTACTGATGGAGGATGCCGACTTGCTAGATGCCATCCCTGTCCATCCCTAGAAGCCTCTTCCCTGATTGACAAGGCTGGACAAAGAGGAACAGGGAGAGGGACAAAGGCTGGGGAAGCCACACTGACTCCAGCCAGCTGAGGGTGGTGCTCACCTGCCCCAGCCCGGCTGTGAGGCCACTGCAGAGAGCAGGCCAGTGGCCCCATTGTGGGAGGGACACTCTGCTTACCCATCACTTCCTCCCTTAGCTGTCCTGGGAACGCCACAGTCACTGGTGCTCTATTGGTTGTCAGTTGGAACTGAGTTCTCCTTAGTGAACACACTAGTCTCTTGGAATGGGCCAGTTCTTAGTGGGGCAGGATGCACTTCAGGCTTTAAATACAGTAGCATCGGCCACCTCCTGGTCACCATGACAACCAGAAACACCTCCACACTTTCCCAAAGGTTCTTTAGCAGGGTGGTGGTACCAGTCCTTGGAGAATCACATAAGTCAGTATGGATTAATGAGGAGAAACAAGCAAACGATGGCCCACCTGTGTGATTTTTACAGCTTTCTTCCTTTTCTCACCCTGAAAACACACTGAGCACCAGGAACTGAGGGCTCTTCTGTCCCAGGTATGACCTTGCCAACTTTATTGACTCCTCCCTGCCTCTGGGGTCTACTGCACCCAACCATGTGGTAGGGCTGAGGCTGGCTCCGTAAAAGGTTCTCTGGGCAGGTGGAGGGAGAGGCGGTGCCCACTCTGTTTGCATCCTTGGCTGTGGGCTCTGGGAGCCCACCTCTACCGCTACAGCTCCCTGCTGGAGCGGTCACTCAGGGCTGGAGTTCTGGGGAGAGTCTGCCCAGGGTCTGGCTGTCAGAGGAGAGGTTTGTGTCAGATTCCCCCCTGGCAGCTCCACACACACTGGGTGATGAGGAACAGACTCCGTGTCTGAGCACTGACATTAGCCAAGACTTTCACCGGGCTTCCTGGGACAGACAGGGAAGCCGAGCAAGCTCCCTTGGGTCAAGTGATTTGGATCCAGGTTGATCCAAGTCTCCCCCCAGGGACTGCTCTGTTCACAGCCCTGATGTGTCTGTAGCCCACACGGCTGGTGTTGGAGGCACGGCTGGGTTGGGGCAGGCTAAGAGGCCACAGAGCTTCAGGGCCAAGCAGGCTGGGCTTGGGTTTGCTCTCCAGCAACAGGAACAAAATTATCATCTTGCTCCTTCTGCAAACAGGTATAGAATGGCCAGTTTTATGTTGCTACGATGATATACCAGAGGCTGGGTACTTAACAAAGAAAATAACTCTTTTTGTTTATTTTCTATGAACTATAGAGACACACAGACAGAGCCTCCATCCACTGGTTCACTCCTCTAAATGCAAGTAATGGTTGTGGTTTGTCTAGGAGCTGGGAATGACTTCCAGGCGGGTGGCAAGGACCCAGATGCTTGAGCCTCCAGGAGTGTGCACTGAGAGGAAGCTGGAGTCCAGAGCCAGAGCTAGGAATCAGATTCAGGCACTCGGAGGTGCAATATTGGTGTCTTAGTCACGGGGCTTAACACTCACTCCCAGAAGACAGTTTGCCTGATTTCACTTAGTGGTGGAGGTCCCAGGATCCAGGGCCAGCATCAGCGCAGCTTGGTGAAAGACCTCATGCAGGCTGACATTCCCAAGAGCAAGAGCACCTGCTGAGACACATAGGGAGACAGGAGGGCAGAGGATGGAGATGGGGCGGGCTCAGGCTGCCACCTCTTAAAGGGCCCGCCACCTCTCACGTCACCAGCCTGCTGACCAAACTTCCAACACACGCACCCATGGGGGACCCACGCAAGCCTTCCCCAAACCATAGCATACATGCAGTGTTTTGGATTCTAGAAAGAACAGCTGCTGTGTCATTCATGACATGTTAGGATTTGAGGTGTGCATGGCCAGAAGTTACAAATAACCTCACCCTGTCCTTGGCAGGAAGTTCCTGGGGTCTGGGTGCTAGGGGCCACGGGTGTCCTCTGTCCATCTCACTGTCCTGGGCCTTCTCCAGCCCTGCTCCTACCATGCCCCTCCTCCTCTCCACGGCCAAACTTCTCTCCTGGGGACCCTGTGGCCCCATTTCCTGTTCTGTGCTTGAAGCCATTGCAGCCAGGCCTGCACCCTCGATGAGCCGCACAGCCACCTCCTCTGGCTTCAGCTTGCTTGGCCGCTCAGCTCAGCCCTCCCATCATGTCCTCTTTCTTGAAATGCCCCCTGTCTGTGCAGTGATCCACACCAGCCTGGGATCTGTCCGAACTTTGCAGCTGTCACTTCCCACTTTTGTCCTTTACTGGACCTGGGCTCCCCTCTCTCCACAGCCAGTTTTAAACACCCTCAAGGGGCCCTTCTGTGTGTAGCAGGCTGACTCCCCAGTATAGCAATGCTTTCTGTGCCTCCCGCTTCCCGGCAGATGGTCGCCCCACATGTCCTGTAGGTCCCTAAGACTCAGTGCCCCCAGGTCCAGTAGGGGCTGCCTTCATGTCTGAAGCCTTTCCAGCCCCATGCCTCGCCCCCCATCATCTCCTGTCTTCGCAGGGGGACTCAGCTGTACTGCTACTCCCCATCGCCAGGCAGCCTGCACATCCGCATCATCCTCCCCTCCAAGCCATCCTCTTGAGTCTGTCCCCACATCATTGCCACCCTTTGCTGTCAGCAGAACCACCTTTATCTCCCGCCATTCTTCCCCCTTGGCAAAGCTAATGGGGTCATTTTCCCACTTGAGGTTGTGCACGGCCTCTTCAGTTACCTCTGGGTGCTTGACATGAGTTTCAAGCGTCTTCACCATCTCGCCCCTCTTTATGTAACTTCTCTCCCCCACCTTCCTCCCTCTCTCTCCTACGTGGCGCCTCTGCCACAGTGGGATCTGGTGCAGGCACAACGCACAGTGTAGTCTCAGATGCTTTCTTCTGGCCTCCTAGCCTCAGCACTAGGTATTTGTTCCCACTTCCTGGAACACTCACCTTTCCCCTCTGAGCCTGAGTATCACTTCTTTTGGGAAGTGGTCCCTAATGCCTGGTCGTAGGCTAGGGCACCCTGCTTTGCCCCAAGGCCAGCTGCAATTTTCAAGGCACCCAGCATTTCTTACTGTCTTTCTAACAAGGCTCTGGATGGCAGGAACAAGTCCTGATTGTCCCTAGTAGCCTTCCATACTATACCCAAGCCAGTGCCTGGCTTAGGACACACAGTCAATAAGTAGTTGGTGAATGAACAGGTAGGTGAATGAAAGGTGTTTCTCTTGCAGTAACCTGGAATAAGATCAAAGAGCAAGGCCAGGATTAAGTACAAAACATCCTCCGGGTAACGTGAATTCCCAGCACAGGTGACCAGCCCTCATTCACATTGGCAGGCATCCCTTCCACACACACAGCCAGGCAAACAGTTGAATGAGAACTAATCCCTTCCCACAAGGAGCTTATTTTTGCTTTGAAAGTCCTTTGAAGCAAGCTCTGCAATGATTCTGGCAGGTAGACAAACTAGTCCTTGTTTCTCTGTGACCAGTGGTGTAGAAAAACGGAGCACACGCCCGCCCATGCACACAGACACACACACAGCACCAAGCTCACACACATGGACGTGCCCAAACCCTTCCTGTATTTTCCAAGAGGATAAGTCAGTCTTCAGCTGGGGGCCTTGGAGTGTCATGAAAAATCCCATTCGCTGTAGCTGTGGGGAGGCAGGTTTGACTCTCAGAGCAGAGTCGGCAGCTCAGTCTTTGCTGGTTGAGTTTCCTCTGTGTCCCCGTTTCTCATTGGCGCTCTCCTTCCTCCCAAAGCTCGCACCAGCTTTGGCACCTAGAGGTGCTCCTTTCAGTCCTTCAGGCTCCTCCTCTTGTGGATTCTCAAATGGGCTGGAGTGAGAGGATACAGGCTGACCACACCCTACCTCCTTGACCCCAGTCAGGTGTCTTGGGAGCCACTGCACCTAGAGGCAGTCAACTCTTACTGCTGGAGGGGCATCTGAGAAGAAGCCTTGGAGGCTCAAGGGTCAGTGCCTGCCCTCAAGCCCTGAGCTGAGGGCACACCTGTCTGTCACTCTCATCGATCTCGCTGCTCCTGCCCTGCCAGGACAACACATTGCACTGCCTCTCTCCCTCCATCCCCCAGCAAGAGGCTGCTTCCTGGAGGTCTTATAATAAGCAATTGCATCCTCTTTGGGGCTTTTTGTGTTTCAATTACAGAGTTGGATCCTTGCCTGGCTTCGAACTTTCATTTCCATTTCTTTACACCTGCAGTTGCAATAAGAGAGAGAAAAGACCAGAGCTCAGGGGCTGTCCCAGGAGGCGCCTCGGCTGTTGTTTCCCAGGGGACACGGAGTTCCTTGTGCAGATTTCATCAGCAGGGACTCTGAGGGGCTGAATCTCTTCCACGCCCTTTGCGTGTGGGTCTTGGGCCTCACCGCAGGCATGGGTGGTCTGTGCACTTGGTTCCTGCCTTTACATCTGAGGTTGAAAAGACACTGCTTAGTCATTCCAGATGTGCATTCTGACTCGCAACTTGTCCTACAGGGCCAGCTTATCTTCTCGCCTTTTCCTGATCCCACCTCCCACCATTGGAACCTCATAGAGAGAGCACTTATCTCTGTTTCATTCTTCTATACTCACAAGGCCCAACAACCAAGGAATTTCCCAACTCTCTATGTTCCTTTCTCGCTCTCTCTATGCCATTGCTTAGCATATAATAGATGTACATGTAATGACCACTTCCTTTATGACCCTGGACACCGTCCCAGGCCAGGTCGGTAGCAGCCCACTCCCACCCTCAACACACATACATCCCAGACCTAACCTTATTTTCCTTTCTTTCCACAATGCACTGGATCAGAACCAGCAACTCTGTAGGAGTGCATTTCTTTGCCTCAATACCAGGCCCCAGAGAGCATTTGATTCCTTGGCAGAGAGCTGTAGGCTTAATTAATTTTTCTCCCTTCTCCTTTGAACCTCTTGGAATACACACACATCCTCACATTCGTGCGCAATTGCGTGTATGAGAATTTTAATGGCAGGTGGTGCTAGCCATTCTTTTTCCTGCTGATGCAGACTGGGGTTTTTCCATCTGGATTTTTAGCAGGTCCTAGGAATACTGACTTCCTAACCACTAGGATTTGGGTGGAGTGAGCAGAATGGGAACAGGGGAGAAGGTTCAAGGGGGAAATGTGCTTATGTATAAATCACATGTGAAGGGAGTTTTGAAGCCATTATTGCTTCAGGATGTGTGAACTGTAATTATTTTTTAAGGTCTTGATTTGCCCAATGAGCATTTCCCTGGGTTGTTGCTCCAAACATGACGTCTTTGCTCTCAGGGGGTCCAGCCTGCTCTGATAGGACTTTAATCGCTTTCAAGGGGGCCCACGCTGGGATCTGGTTTCCCGAGGTCCTCAGCTGTGGCCAGTCCTGAAATGCAGCATGTCATCCAAGTGACCGCGATGATTAACACGATGGAGCTGCAATGAAGAAGAGACATTTCCCCCTGTCTTTTCCTCTTTTAATTATTTTTTAATGGTTGGCTGCACCAGGCAGTAAATCACTGTTAGGCTGAAGGAGCTATTGGTCATTAAACTTGGTCTTTGCTCCTTTTAACTCCCTGCTCAGAACAGGCAGCACCATTGTGCGTAAACGTTGAAAGCAGCTTCTCCACTGCCTCCGTTGTGCCTCTCGCCCCTCCGTCTCCTGTCTCCCTCCTTCCATGTCCTCACGTACCCGGCCCTCCTGAACTCCAGTCTCCACCCCCCATCAGCTGTGGCTCTCCATCAGTAATGCTCGTTCCAGAGAACAGACGTCAGGGGCCATAGAAGACCCCGTGTCCCCCTGTGTTTTGAGAATTTCTTCCACACTCAAAGGACCTTTCTGGGTGACGGGCAAGCTCAGCGAGGGGCGGCCTCCAGGAAGAAGCCCTTAGAAGGGAAAACTTTGGCCATCTCCTTGCTGAGCCAGGCTCATTTTCTGGAATAGCTATTTAAAGAGCAATGTGAAGAACTTGGAAGACTTGAGAAATGAAAAATCAAGAGAATGCTGAACATATTTGAAGGGTACATGTGTGGGGCCATTTCAAAAGGATTTGGTGGAAAACTGGATTTGTGATGAATCTCTGTAGCTGGATAACCTGCTCTTTAGTGCAGGGTTGACAAGCAAATGCAGCCCATACGCCGCCACGCTGCATTCCTTGCCCTGAGTAGACATCACTATTCAATCACAGTACTCTTTTTTGCTTTTTAACTTATGAATTTGTTTATTTACTTAATTTGTTTATTTATTATTATTGCTTATTTGAGGCACACTATATTCCCTTTTTCCAAAGAAACATTTTATTTAAGGAATACAAACTTCATGCATTTCATAAATACAACTTTAGGAACAAAACTGCACTCCCACTCTTCTTCCTCCTTCCTCTCCTATTCGCGTTCTTATTTTTTAAGATCTATTTTAAATTAACTTTATAGACATAAGAGTAACTATATTAAGTAAAGGGCTCAACAAACTGTACAAGAAAAAAATCTTCTATAGTCGAAACAAGGGCTGTTCAAAGTCAGTGCCTCTCAGGTGTCAGTTTTACTTATATAGATAACATTTTAGGTGCTCTAATAGTTACCACAGATCAGGGAGAACATATGGTATTTGTCCTTTTGGGACTGGATTATTTCACTAAGTATAATATTTTCCAGTTGCATCCATTTTGTTGCAAATGACAAAATTTCACTTTTTTTTTTTTTTACCACTTTGTAGTATTCCATGATGTACATATCCCATGATTTCTTTATCCAGTCTTCAGTTGTTGGAAATTTGAGTTGATTCCATAGCTTACCTATTGTGAATTAAGCTGCAGTAAACATGGGGGTATAGATAACTCTTTCATATGCTGATTTCATTTCCCTTGGGCAAATTCCCAGGATGGCTGGCTCATATGGTAGGTCTGTATTCAGATTTCCGTTTATATTCCCAGCAACAGTGGATTAGGGTACCTTTTTCCCCACATCCTCAGTGTCACACTTTTGCCCATAACAGACATTACTAATCAATCACTATATTCTTTGCAGTTGAGCTTCAAAGGATCTTTTAATCCTCAACACAGGTCTCCAGGGAGCTATTTAGCAATCATTAGATTTGGGACTTGGATTGAAACCCATTTGCAACCTCCATTTTAATGGAAAGAACATTAGATTTAGAGTCAAATTTATTTAATAATGACTCTCTAACCTCAGTTGCATCTTCTAGAATAAGACAGTAATATTGACCCTAGAGCTCGAAGTAAGGTAATGTATAACAGCTAAGATAACCTATGTGGTGGTTCCTAGAACAGGGCCTGGCACACCGTAGGCACTCAGCCAGTGATGGCCAAACACAGACACATCCTGCCCACGCCTTCCCCACAGCTGGTAGAACGGTAGATAGCTCTGCTTTTTCTCTTTCCCTCTTTCCACATCTTCAGTGAAGGCAGATGGAGAACAGCTGTGCCCTCCAACTCTCCCTTACTTCAACTTCACATTCCGGAGACTCTCATTAAATCTCTCTTTGCTGAGCTAATATAAAGCTCCCTTGGTACCCTGGGAGAGCAGAGTTCACACCCACATATTGCGATGTGATCATTGTTCTTCCAATGAGCACGGTGTGTGTAGCCACGTGTCAACACCAGGCGTGCTGTAGCACTCTGGCTCTTCAGAGCATCTGTGCTGTGCCAGAGGGGAGCCAGGCAAGGGGTCTCGGTGGAGATCTTTGTGCAGCTCATTTTGTGTTTCTCAGTGCTGGAGACAACAGAGAATGGGTAGTATAGTGGTGGTAGGACAGGCTGCTTCCGGTGAGGTTGTACTGCAGTTCACTCATTCCAAGTTCAGAAGAGCAGAGTTTGATCCTAGAGCACCCCCAGGGATGCCTTCCCCAGGATACTATCAGACAGGCATTGGGCTTTGCCTCCAGATTGGGACAGGATCATGCACAGAGCAGCAACCCCGAAGTTCTTTGACCAAATCAAACCCTTACAATCATAAATTCACACACACTAAGATACAAGTGACTTCAAAATGCCTTTCCCAGATTGTAGAAAAGTGCATCGTGCCACTTGAATCAATTATTTTCTCTTGGGCCTATTGGTCTTCCCTGAAAGGGGCAAGCTGAATAGATCTCTTCTATATGGTCTCAAATTCTGAGTTATGTCTTGTTTATGCTTTTGCCCAAATACAAACACTTTATGCAAAAGATTAGCCAGGGGTATCTCCTTTCTTCTGGAATAAAAGAGGCAGCACCCACCCAGACCATGGCATCAGATCAAGGTTCCATTTAAGCAAATACATTTTGACCACTTAAGTGTATGCTAGACAAAGTGGGCATCCTGATACCTGCACGTGTGTAACCATGGGTTGTGCTGCGACACAGCTTGGAAACTCTCATGTGGGATAAAGGACTACACAAAAGACATGGAAAAATAGACATTTCACCAAACAGATCATCAAAATGCTCTAGCAGTTGGAGAAGTAGTTGGAGGAGAGGGTACCCTCTGTAACCCTGGAGAGCACTCTTGCAGCAGGGCTGTAAGTGGATAGGCAGGAACGGTGGGGGGTGGGCAGTAATTCACAGCAGAAGGGACCCCAGGCATGGACATAAAGAGCCCTGAGGGGTGCATCTAGTTAGGGGGATCAATTTGTGTAAGGGGCATGGGTTAAGAGAAAGGTTCTTCCTTAGACTGAGGTCGGATTGGAGAGGCAGAATTCTGGCCCTTGCAGGATCCAAAGGCTGTCCACTGTGGCATCATGGCAGCTCTGTACAATACTTGCTTGGATAAAGGCACAGATGGTTCAGTCTTCTTTCTGTTATCCCACACTACTGGGACACCAACTTGCTGGGTGCCCTTAATCGAGGGGTTGTCCCTCTCTGAACCCCTGCTTCCATATCTGTAAAATCAGGAGGTTGCATTAGCCCTTTCCAGGTCCATGATTTTGTGATGATAATGATAAGGTGATAGGAGCACTGTGTATTATTCACGTTTGTTTACTGTGCCTCTTAGAAATGTGGATAGAAAAACAGTGGTGTCCATTTCCACATCAAAGTGGAAGCTAGGGCGCCAGTTGTGGACTTGACCTGGCCTGTGCTTTTCCTGTTTGGTTTGTGCCTTTGGTGTGTGTGTGTGTGTGTGTGTGTGTGTGTACCCAGTATGCTTTATCTTGGAGTAACTCCTTGGAAAGGAACAGTGGTAGACAAGCACAGCTGTCCTCCACACCTGGGAGGCCCCGATGGAGTCTGGGTTACAAGGCCACCAACTCAGCTGGGCAAACACAGACTTCTGGGCCAGTTCTGATGCTTTGTTCTAGGATTGCCTGGGGTAGATGTCTCCGCCCGTCCCCAGGCAGACAGGTGTAATAGGGTCACCATGGGAGATTTGTTTTAGCATAAAGATATTGCTTGATCCTGGTGAGCCAGTGGCTGCGGGTGTGGCCTGAGAAGCCATAGTATTTACTGCTGCAGGTCATGCAGGGCCACGTGTGGGAAGCTCTGACCTAAAGAAGTGTCCCTGTCATCACCACTCAGCTTACTTGCATTTACATGGATTTATGAGCACATGACATGAATAAACTCTCAAGTGAATGCAGTGAGTTCTCTATGTACTTGAACGAGGTGTCTCTGTCCAAAGAGAGAGGGTACAGATGAGCACCCTAGGCTGGACCCGAAGCTGGTCTTCACTTCTGAGCACCTAACCCTCTCATACCATCAAGGGGAAGACCAGCCACTCACATGTGGAATGTTGTCACCATTATCATCTTCACCATTCCCTTTAGCACTTGCTTAAGGCTCATTCTTTTTTTTTAAATAAAGATTATCTTTATTTATTTGAGAGATAGAGTTACAGTGAGAGGGACAGACAGAGAGAAAGGTCTTGCATCTGTTGGTTCACTCCCTAGGTGGCCACAATGGCTGGAACTGCGCCGATCCGAAGCCAGAAGCCAGGTGCTTCTTCTTGGTCTCCCATGTGGGTGTAGGGACCCAAGGACTTGGGTCATCTTCTACTGCTCTCCCAGGCCACAGCAGAGAGCTGGATTGGAAGAGGAGCAGCTGGGACTAGAACTGGCGCCCATATGGGATGTCGGCGATGCAGGTGGAGGATTAACCTATTGCACCATGGCGCCAGCCCCCATAGGATCATTCTTTAGCTTATTTTTTTTTAATTTTTTAAAGATTTATTTATTTATTTGAAAGTCAGAGTCACACAGGGGCAAAGGCAGAGACAGAGAGAGAAAGGTTTTCCATCAGTTGGTTCACGCCCCAGATAGCTGCAATGGCCAGAGCCATGCCCATCCAAAGCCAGGAGCCAGGAGCTTCTTCCAGGTCTCTCACACAGGTCCGGGGACCCAAGGGCTTGGGCCATCTTCCACTGTTTTCCCAGGCCATCGCAGAGAGCTGTATCTGAAGTGGAACAGCCGGGACTTGAACTGTCACCCATATGGGATGCAGGGCTGCAGGCAGCGGCTTTACCCACTACGCCACAGCACCAGCCCCTCGTCCTTTATCATCTGACTGAGAAGAACCCTCTGGGGTAGACAAGGCATATGTTAGCTCTGAGTTTTCCATACAAGGAGACTGAGGCTCAGAAAGATGAATCCATTGTGTCTAAGCTCCCATCCTGAGCCTTCAGTTCAGGGCCACTGCCTATGTCCCGTGCAGTAAAACTGTCCCCTTCCATCCCCAAGCATCCCAGACAGACTCCAGAGCTGGGAGAGGCCCCTGTAGGCTGGGGTCCTTGGGGACAGCATCCCAGAGAGCCAAAGCCAAGGTGTCGGAGGACTCTGGCTACAGCTCTGTTGCCGGGAACAGCTGCCACATCTGTGATCTGGACTGAGTTCTGCTGCCGAGGAGGGCGGGGTTTGATGTCTGCAGCTAAGGCAGTGACACCATAACGGTGTGTGTCTGGGTCATTTCATGCGCACTGCGTTCACCTGTGGTGGAGGGAATCCAGAGCTTCTCCCCCCAGAAATTGACCAGGGTTGAGAAGTGGGGTAGAGGGCCGGACTGCTAGTCACTGGCCCACAACTTGGTGCCAGGGAGTGGGCAAACACTGAGCATATACCCCCAAGTCCTTCATTTATGTCCCACCACTCTGGTCTGACTTCTACGGCTGGAAAAGCTAAAGCTTATAGAAATTATGACTCCTGATCAAACTGCTAGCCCACATCAGAGCAAACCTTTGAACCTGTCTGACTGCCCAGTGCTCTCCAGCCCCCACCTGACCCCTGCACCTGCTGCTCCCTTCACCCGACGCAGCGGGATCTCCAGAGCCTGAGAGAAGCAACCCTCCCAAGCCACTCCACTGAGGGATACCAGCAGCCCCAGGGGTGGCTCACACCCTACTCACACCCTCACCCCTGCTGAGCTGGTGGCAGCCACACACCTGCACCCCTTGTCTACTCAAGAGACATCTCAACCAGAACCCTCTCTTTTCAACCCCCTGTTAAGGCTCAATGAGCTGAAGGGAGTTGCTGGAGACCATCTGAAGAATGTCCGGACCCAGGGGACCTGGAAGGGACCCGTGGGTGTCACGGGGCCCGGGCTGCAGTCTCAAGTCTGAGCTGTGCCTATCCTGGATCAAGCGCAGTTGGGCACCAGAGCGTTCAATCGAATCCTTTGGCGGTGGGCTCCATCAGTCTTGTGTCACATGTTTTTCCTGAGTGGCTGGCTCAGGTGCGTTCTGCTGGGGCCATGGTGGGCCGCCCTATGCTGCAGCATGTAGGGATACTGTGCTGTCCTGGGCTGTACATGGGCCTGCTCTTTTTCATTCAGTTGAGTTCTAAAAGCAGCCAGAAAAGGTAATCTTGCTGGCCCCAGGGGCATCTTTGACAACCAGTTCTGTTCTCTCGTAATTCTTCCTACGAATTCTATTGATCCAGAATTTCTCAGGCATCCATTCATTCCAGAGGTGGTGTGTGTGTGCACACGTGTGTGCTGGGTGCAGAGGTGGGGGAGACAAGCAAAGGAGAGGAGAGGCGACCCGGGAATTCTGAATCTGCTCAGATGTGGCAAAGAAAGAGATCCAGAAAGCACTGCCTACTCACTGAAAGACTATTTGCTTTTCTTTCTTCTTCGTTCTTGGGTAGAGTTTCCTGTCCAAACATGAAAAGGAGAATTCCTCCACTTCAAAATGAACAGGCAAGAAATGCTGCAGGTTGGGTTTTCCCAGTAGGACTGGCAGCCATCTGCCCTGGGACTGCTGGTGTCACCTGAATGCTCTGTGGTTTTTTGAGTTTTGTTAGAGAAGGAACTGGGGGAGGAGTGAGAGGATCTGCCATCCCCAGAACGTCTTCCCCAGGCCCTGCAGCCACGCTCCTATCTGAAGCACTGCAAAGGAAATAAGAGGTGGTCCTAGGATGTGGTTTCTACCATCATAGAAAATATATATATTTTACTTGTTAGAAAGGCAGAGTTACAGAGAGAGAGGGAGACACAAAGAGGTCTTCCATTCACTGTTTCACTCCCCAAAGTGACACCACACCTGGGGCTGAGCCAGGCCAAGGCCAGGGGTCTGGAACTCCATCTGTGTCTCCCACCTGGGTGGCAGAGGCCCAAGGGCCACCTTCCACTGCTTTCTCAGGCACACTGGCAGAGAGGCAGATCAGAAGCAGAGCAGAAGGGACTTAAACTGGCACTCTGTTGTGCAGCAGCTTAACCGGCTGTGCCACAACTCCATCCCCAGTGTCTGCCACCTTTGTCAGCCCTTGTCATCTCTCCTTGCCACCACTCAGCATGGAGATGACAGCAAAGCGTTAACAGAGAAGAAAGCCCCGACTCCTGACTGAGATGTCTTAGTGCCTGCGAGGAAAAGGTTGTAGGTGTGCTGGGTGCACCTGTGCCATGCCTGGCCCTCCTGGTTACAGGACCTACTCCCTGGTTAGAGTAGGTGGCAAAGTTGCCATCATAATTGAAAAAAAAAAAAAAACAGGCTTATTTTCCTGAGGGCACTAAACCCCGCTCTAGTTCTGTTATGAACTTGCGGTGTATCCTGTTTCCCTGCCTCCCCGACACAGCCAGGCAGCATAGTATTGGGTTAGTAGAATTCAGCGTGCGCCCACTATTCTGTGATTCCTCCGCCAAGTTCGCCTCATCCGCATTGTTTCTGTGGCCTCTGTGTGTCGCCCCTTTCCCTGGGCTGCTTCGTGTCCACGTCCACAGGGCAACTCACCTTGGCTCATGGGGCCTCGGTTCTCTCGAGTTCGAAATGGAGACTGAAGGGTTAAATAATCTTCAGATTTCCTCCAAGTGCTCAACCCCTATGCCTCTGTGATGAATTTTTTTTTTAAATGCCACCATCACTTCAAAGCATGTAAAAGGGCATTTCAAAAAGTCCGTGGAGGGGCCGGCATTGTGGTGCAGCAAGGTAAGCTCCTGCATAGGACACCAGCTTCCCATATGGGAGCACGAGTTCTAGTCCCTGCTGCTCCACTTCCGATCCAGCTCTCTGCTATGGTCTAGGAAAGCAGCAGAGGATGGCCCACGTCCTTGGGTCCCTGCTACCCACATGAGAGACCCGGATTATGAGCCGGGCTCCTGGATTCTGCCTGGCCCAGCCCTAGCTGTTACAGCCACTTTGGGGAGTATTTTCTGTCTGTCACACTTTCAAATTAAAAATAAGGTCATGGAGACATGACATGAAAAGATATGTTTATTTTGATGTCAAACATACTGAAATCTACATGAAGTTTTCTCATGATACACATCTCCAAGAACTTTGTGAAAACTCATTTGCATGGATCTTAAAATTTCTGCACCAAAATAAACTTATCTGCTAACTCCACTTCCGCCAGCTTTCTGAAGTCCCCTTGTGTTTGGGGAGAGCTGCCAGGTAGGCATGCCCCTGTGCTGTGCATCAGAAGCCTTGTCCCGTGGCCAGGCTGCAGCCACCTACAGCTGTGAGTGGCCTGGCTGGCTTGGAGGTGGGGGATTCGGAATCGGCTGTCTTCTTCCCCGAGGACTGGCCCAACGCCACGTCGTGCAGCTCCTTCCTCTCACCCTTCCTCAAGGGGTTGTGTTTAAAGAGATTCTTCCTATGCACCCCGCTAGCCCTGCCCATTAATCTTGCTCCTTTCAAACCTACACAGGATGAACATCCATCCTTGGATTCTGACAGGGAGAGATGAGCCATGATTCACCGCTCAGTCACCAAGTCACAGAGAATTTATTTCACAGCGTGCAGCATAGAGACACATAGACCAGTCCCTCGTGACCTCTCCTATCCGCCTCCTCCCTCCCTCCCTAGGCATTTCTTTGGCACATCACAGTCTCCATTGCACTTGTCACACTACATCCCTGGGACACTCATGAACACGGGCAGAGAATCACTTTCCTCAACTGTCACGAGCCCATCTTGCTGCTCCAGCCCCACCCCCAACCCTCCTATCCACCAATGCTTTCCCTCTGATGACATTTCCTCTTTCTGAAGAATGATCTGGGTCTGACAAACGCCCCTGGTCCTTCAAATCTGGTTCCAATCAGCATAATCACAGTGTGTTCAGTGATACCAACTCTGACTTGATTTGGTTGTGTAACTCACCCTGCGTCTCCTACCTCTCAGGCTGGATTACATATACATACTCTTACATGTCTATAGATGTGTGTATATCTTACATAAAATGTATGCATGCTAGACAGTGAGAGAGACATACATTTTCCATCATGCCTGTAACTACCTCTTATCTTTCTCCAAATCAGGATCTTAATGCACGTCACCTAACCTGGATTCATTTTGAGACCTCCCCAAGGGCTCTTCTTACTTTCCTAACAACAGCTATCTAACTCTGGGTCAAACACTAGTCAGAAGTGGGCAGACTTTTCTTTTTTTTTTTTTAGTCCCCCATCCAAAATCTCATTCAAGGAATTGGTGCCTGCTCCACAGGATGCTCCCTGTGGACACCGCAATCTCCATTCCTGTCCTATTGTAAGGCATACCTCTCATTCGGAAGAAAGGAGTTGAGCCAGCCCATGGAAGGGTCTGATATATGGAGATGACAGAGCAAAATGGATATGAACTCAGAAATAACTTGGTGGCAGACTGTCAGAATACTTACCCCACAATGAGTCCCAGGAGTCTGACCACTCTGCTGCCCTGGTGACACCAGGACACAGGTGAGGGATACCACAGGATATCTGATCGACAGGCATGGTCCCCCCACCCAGCTCCGTCAGAAACACTCATTACCTCTGCAGCCACAGTGGCCACGCCCAGAGCCAGGAAGGCAGGCCAGTTGCTGAGTCCATTTCGTATACCTGTCACAGATCTCTGGCAAGTCATGGCTTTCCATGGCCAGAGCTGGGCACCTAAGAGAGAAGCATTTTTTGTGTGTTTATTCCAGAAAGTTCGGTGTACTTATTTACTGCTTAGTGATGTGAGAGCCATTTTCCCAAATAGCAGGCAGAAGAGGAGGAATGGAGGAGATGGGAGCAGAGCTTGGCCGTGCTCTCTGGAGGAGGCCAGTGGAGAGAGGGACCGTGGTGGAGGCAGGGCCCTGGATGAGGTTGGAGATGCTTTATTTAGTGAGTCTGCGCTTGCTTGCGAGCATCCACTTATTTGCCCTCGCTTCCCTTTGGCACTGTCAACGCATTCACAAACTCGCTTCCAGGAACTTCAGGTGGCCATGTTTTCACGGGAAGGACCATGCCATCGGGCTTCTCCCTTCTCTCTGGCATGAGGTTGCAAGTTCCAGCTCATCTCCATTTAGAGCCAGAAGCCTCAATCAACTGCCACAGGTTCCAGAAAGGAGAGCTGAATACCTCCAAATTCTGTCGCAGGAAACGCCCCTCGCCCGGAAGTTGATCTCCTGAATCCTGCATCAGGGTCTGGATGCCCAGGCTGCAGCGAGGACATCCATGGTCCTGTAGCTCCTCTCTTGGAGTCCCGGCTGCAACCTGGGCGAGCCATAGGCTGCACTTCCATTGCCTCCTCCTCTCCACCACGTGTGCGCGCATGCAGGGTCACTCCCTCCTCGTCTTTCCTGTCCCTGGATCAAGCTGTGATCCAGGATCCTTGTGCTGGGCTTGAGGCTGCAAGACCAGCGGACAGAGCAATTCCCCAGCCTGGGAAGTCTAAGTGCCTGTGCAGCATCGGACCTGAGCTTTCTCTATAACGAAACCTTGATCATCAGCTGAGTCTGTAGCCCAGATGATTTCTGCTGAAGTCCCTTATTTTGAAATACAAAATGCGCATCTCTCAGTCACTGATCTGCAGAGCCTGGGCATGCTGTCAACCCCTGCTTTGAGCTTCTTCCCTCCCCAGCCTTCCCTTTGGCCAAGCAGGTTTCAATTCCCATTCCTACATTACTGACATCCTCTCTCCTCTCCTGTTACCAGATCTTTCAACAAACATCTTAAGTAGTTTATTTGTCTCAGGTGTCATTTATCTATTTATTTGAAAGGGAGAGTGACAGAGAGATAGGAAGGTCAGCTTCTGTCTTGGCTGCTTACCATGTGAGTTAGTACCATGTCTACACCCCCCAGGCAGTGTTCTGGAGAAAAAGAAGGGGATCTTGGAGGGGGATACGGAGGAGTGGAGACACCTTCTCTTGAAGATGTTTGGATAGAGGGGGGATTTCTGAACAGAGGTTTGGTTCTGTTCTTGGGCATAGATTTCGGTATCCCTAGAATCCAGGGACAGATGGCCTGGTGGGGAAGTCTCCACTGTGTAGGGGAGATTTTCTGTCCTGGTCAGTGGCAGAAGGGCCAGGAGAGACAGAGAGTACGGTGCCAGCACATGGCACAGTTCCTGCACACCTGATGTGGCCCAGGGGCCCGGAACCTTTGTCTCCTTGCTGAGAACGTTCGCCTGGTTTCTTTTGATAAATGAGATGCCTGAGATGCTGGTGGAGAAAGGCAGGAGATGCATTTGCCCTCTAGACCAAATCAGGCTCTAGGAAACCTTTGGCTTTTTTTTTTCTTTCTATTTATTAGGAGGGATACTTTGACATTTCTGTGGGTGTGAGCGTTTAGGGACAAGAACAGGAGTCAGTGAGGGAGCAGGGCTAGTCATAGCACTGCCGCTTGCTGCCTGCTGGTCACTGGACAGTCTCATTCAAGCTTAAGAAACTCCGCCTTCTTAAGTTTCAAACAAGGAAAGTATCTTCCTCTTGGTTTGGCCACTCTAAGGATCAACTGGACAACATACAGAGCAGCACATGGCTCTGCAGCTCGTCATGTGACCCTGGGGACCACGGCCACCACCTCCGTGTTTCCCCTCCAGTGCTTGCAAACTCTGCCCCTCTCTCTGGATCAGTGCTTGGGTAGCTCTAATGTGGACCTGCTTGTGGGGTAGTGGGAGGGAGGGCTGGGGGAGCACTGGCCTCCCTGATGCTGGGGGCTCAGGAGAGTCTTCAGGGCTGGCTTGATCCCCAATGCTGGTCTCTCTCTCCTTTACACCCATCTTGCCCTCCCCCATCTCCAGGCTCAGTGCTCCAGGATCATGATGCGAGGGGAGAAGACCATGGCACTGGGAGACCATGGAGTCAGTCCCAGAGCGAGCCTTTGCCTCCAGAGACTGCAGGTTGTTCTGCCCACGCCTGAGTTTTTCATCCCCTGAGCTGTTACTCAGTGAACTTCTTAAAGGCAAAAAAAAAAAACCCTTCCCACTTTCTGCTTTTTTGGGGGAGCACGCCCCTCTGAGTCTTACTCGCAAGCTGTGTATACTCTGTGTACAGCAGCAGAGTCCCCTTTGTGTATTCTTTGGTCCCAACACAGCTCCTCTCCCTGTCAATGTGGTCTTGCTGAAAACAGCTTCCCCTACTCCCCTACTTCCCCTACTCAGCCTGGGCATGAGTCTGGGCATGAGCCTGAGCCTGAGGTTCGGCTGTCCTCTCTTTGTTGCCTCTGGGAGGGTGGGCAGGCTCTTTCTCCTGGATTTCTGCTATTCACAGATACTTGTGTACCTACTGGTGAGCACTCCTCAACCCCAAGTAATTATGTCATGCCAGACCCTTGGTGAAGCCCTGGCCTGCAGCACTGGATGAGAAATGGGCCCAGCCATGGCTAAGGGGCCCTTTGGTCCAGTCTTGATCTAGACACATTCCTTAGATGTTGGTTCCCACCTGCGTTGTTTGCAGCTGCTCCAGGCTTGTGCATTCTCTGTGATCCCTAAGGGCTTCCAATCTACTCCTGATCCTGTTCGAGAACTGGAGGGCCAGAAGCCTTGCTGGAGGGGCGGGGGCCAGCAGGTGCAGTTGAGGGAGGAGTCCTGGATGCAGAGGGGCTTCTGCCTGCTATGTAGGCCCCTACCCCTCTCCATGCGGGCATCTTTCTCCCTGCACGACCGAGCTGCCCCCTCCTTTTCGGAGAAAGGCTGCTGTGCAGCTCTCACACTTAACTGGGAGTTGAGATTCTTGTGTTTGTCTTTGACCTCTGGATCCTTGCTTTATAGCATCTGACATGCAGTTCTGGGTGAGATTTCTCAAAGCACCCATCATCTCCCAGGCCATCCGGGATCCCCCTCTCCCACCTCCTACCCTCAACTCAGTCCCTTTCTGATTCATCCTATCGCCTTTATTACTCCTGACTCACTCTGAAGAACTATTGCTCTTTTAAAAAGTGTTTATTTATTGATTTGAAAGGCAGAGAGATGGAGATCTCCCATCAGCTGATTCCCTTGCAACTGGGACCAGACCAAGCTGAAGCCAGGAGCCCGGAACTCAGTCCACATTTCTCACAGGGGTGGCAGGACCCCGGCTACTTAAGGCATCATCTGCTGCCTCCCAGGGTGTGCATTAGCAGGAAACCGGAATCGGGAGTGGCCCCAGAA
This sequence comes from Sylvilagus floridanus, assembly GCA_949820135.1. Classification (NCBI taxonomy): domain Eukaryota; kingdom Metazoa; phylum Chordata; class Mammalia; order Lagomorpha; family Leporidae; genus Sylvilagus; species Sylvilagus floridanus. The sequence continues at coordinate 31,505,348 of OX463230.1, forward strand.
CTTGAACCCAGGCCCTCTGTTATGGTGTATGGGCATTCCAGCTGTCTTGATTGCTGGCCAAGTGCCCATCCCTGAATAAATATCTTTCAAGGGTGTAGGCAGCCCATAGCAAAGGCCTAGGGAGCAGAAGCAGCGTGGGATTTCTTTTTCTTTTTCTTTTTCTTTTTTTTTTTTTTTTTTTTTTTGACAGGCAGAGTGGACAGTGAGAGAGAGAGACAGAGAGAAAGGTCTTCCTTTTCAATTGGTTCACCCCCTCCCCATTGGCCACTGCAGCCACACTGATCCAAAGCCAGGAGCCAGGTGCTTCTCCTGGTCTCCCATGGGGTGCAGGGCCCAAGCACTTGGGCCATTCTTCACTGCACTCCTGGGCCACAGCAGAGAGCTGGACTGGAAGAGAGGCAACCGGGACAGAATCCGGCACCCTGACCGGGACTAGAACCTGGTGTGCCAGGACCACATGTGGAGGATTAGCCTGTTGAGCCACGGCGCCAGCCTCAGCAGGATGGGATTTCTGAGACAGAGTGAGATCCTGTTGAGAAGAGGAGCACCCACAGTAACCAGCCCAAGACATAGGCACACATGGCCACGCATCTTTGTGCCATTGACAGAGCTTTGTGCCATTGACACAGTGGCTCTGTCTCTGGGTCTCTCTCTCTGACTACTGTTATGAACAAAGCCCTCTTGTAGGTTCTAAGAACATCCAAATGCAGGCAGAGAGAGGTGGAGAAAAGCAACATGGAAAAGGATGGTTGTAATAGTGCCTGGTGAGTGCTAGGGAGAAGGCTTTGCCAGGGAGTTGACGGATGCGTGGGGTCAGACAGCCAAAGAGAAGTCAGCCAGGGGAGGAGGGCCAGGAGGAGGATTCTTGGCCCAGGGACTAGTCAGGGAAATTTCTGCTGGGGTGAGGGCACCCAGGGTGCGTCTGGAGGGTTGAAGTCTCTTGCTGTGGCTGGTGTGCACGGTGCAGAGGGGACCGAGAAAGAGGGGAGATGGGGCACTGAGAACCAGGCATCAAAGGAGGGACCCGGCTGAAGAGTTTTAGCTTCATCTCTAAGGTGATTCAGAATGGAAGCTTCTCCAGCTGGAGGGTGAACCAGCTCAGCTTCTAGGAGAGGAAGCCATGATGAGGAGACTGGAAGAGGGTGCAGCTGGGTCTCAGCAGCAATGGAGCGATCTTGGCAAAGGCTCTGGACAGCAGTGAAACTAGGAGTAGGCAGGGCTGGCTGGAGTTGAAGATCAGTTTGACGCAGGTGATGAGAAATAGAATACTGAAATGTGGGGCTGACATTATGATACAGTGGTTCAGCCATTACTTGCAACACCAGCATCCCATATCAAGTCCCAGCTGCTCCACTTCCAGTCCAGCTGCCTGCTAATGTATGTGGGAAGGGAGTAGAAGACAGTCTGAGTGCTTGGGTCTCTGCCACCCATGTGGGAGACCCTGATGGAGTCCTAGGCTCCTGGCTCCCGCCTGGCCCAACCCCAGCTATTGAGGCCATCTGGAGAGTAATGGATGGAAGAGCTTTCTCTCCCTGTGTGTATCTCTTCCTATCTCTCTGTCACTCTCCCTTTCAAATAAATAAAAAGATAAATAAAAATAAAGATAGAGGCATGAACTCTGGTGCCACCCTTTCCTAGGAGAGAGAAAAGACAGGCAGCCAGAGAGGAAGCAGGATGTGGGTGAAGATGATGAGTCCAGCTTTGGACACACAAGGGGCCTTCAGAAAGTTCATGGAAAATCATATTATTAAAAATTCTAGCTGTGGATTTCAAAACTCTTTGCACCTAAGTAAACTTACTTTTAAATGTCTATTATTTTGTATTTAAAAGGCAGAGAAAGAGGAAAGGTTAGGAGATCACCCATCTGCTGGTTCACTCGCCAAATGCCCAAGGCCAGGCCAGGCTGGAGCCTGGGGCCGGGAATTCAACCCAGGTCTCCCACATAGGTGACAAGAACCAATCTATTTGAGTCATCACCTGCTGCCTCCCAGGGGCTGCATTAGCAGAAAGCTGGAATCTGAAATGGAGCTGGGACTAGAACCACAGGTACTTTGATATGGAATGCTGCTGTCCCACATGGTGTCTTAACAGACATGCCCCAAACCTGCCCCACACATTTGTCTTTGAATTTCATTTTATCCCATGAATCCTTGCCCTTGAGATGCCTATCAAATATCCCAATGAAGATGTGCAGTGGACTTATGGTGTGGTGTTTAGGATTCAGGTTTGTGCCAGCGATGTGGGAGTGGACATTACTCACCTAAAAGGGAGGAGACAGTGTAGTCACAACCACAGAAGAGAAAGGCAAGGCAGAGTATTGGGCAGCAGCATGGAGAGAGTGGACAGGTGAGTCTCAGGGGTGGTCAGAAAACCAGAGCAGGGGAGCTGTCCTACAGCTTGGGGAGGGAGGCTGGCCTGCCTAAAAGTCCAGGGGTGGACAAGGGCTGCGGATTTGGAAGTGAGGAGCCCAGCAGTGTTCTTTCCAGCTGTGTCCTTAAGGACCTGGTGCTGGTGGTATTGACAGTGTTTGCCAGAGGAGGTAGAAAATGCAATGTGCTTCTCAGAGCTGTGGCTGGGATCAGATGGTTGTTGGCAGACTGATGGCGCCGGCATGTGATATTCCTGTAGAGCAGCAGCGGGGAGACACAGCAGGGCTGGGGACCCTAAAGAAGAGGAGGAAGCTTCTGAGGAAATGGGAGTGCATGGGGCCCAGCCCCTGTTGGAGATGGGGTGACAGGATGACTGCCACTCAGAGGAAGTTAGGGTTCTACCCAGGGCAACCACGCACACTGGTTGGCCCCAGGGCTCCTGTGTGCTGCTGCCCCTTATATTATTCTTAGAACCCCTTTCACTGTGGAAAGCAGCACTGACTTGGAGGACCTCGTATCTGGTCACCATAATTGCACACATTTGAGTAGACATAGAGGTTAGAAAGGTGAGGGAGTTCCTGCTGAGAGACTCTTGTGTTCTGGGTAATAGGAGCTGAGACTTTCTGGATTCTGTTTTAAGAGGCTTCAGGAGAGGGAGCTCCCGTGAGGAACCCAAGACCTAACAACAAATTGTGGATCTACAGAGGGGATCAAGCTGACCCTGAAGAAGTAAATTATAAATTAGCTTGGCACAAGCGATACATATGAGGGTGCCTCAAGAACTTCATGGAGCCGTAGGAGTTTGGCCTAACCACTAAGCTGCCTGTGTATTCCCATGGATCACCTGGGTTCGTTTCCAGGCTCCAGCTCCTGGCTTGTTTCCTGCCAGGGCACACCCTAGGAGGCACTGGTGAGGACTCCAGTGGGCTCTGCCACCCACATTGGAGATATGGGTTCAGTTCCTGGCCCCCAGCTCCAGTCAGGGTTAGCCCTGGCTGTTGTGGGCATTTGGGGAGTGAACCAAACAGTGCTTGGGAGCGCTCTCTCTCTCTCTCTCTCTCTCTCTCTCTCTCTCTCTCTCTCTCTCTCTCTTTCTCTTTCCCTGAAGCCACTGGAGTGAAAGGGGTTATGAGAATAACTCTGGTAGGTAGGAAGAAGAGTGGAGTTTGGAGTAATGAATGTCCAAGAAGACGGTGTCATCCAGAAAGTTGTGGCACTTTGACCTGATGGAATACTATGTAGCCATCAAAACTATGTATATGTAGAATTTTAAGATGGTGGGAGACTGCCTAGATTATAATGTTAAGTTACAAGAAAGTTACAGAGATAAGAAAGTTACAGAAGAACATATGTTGAATGATATCTCAACTATGTAATTCATAGAAAAACTTTGCATATGCTTAAAACAGCCTGGATCCAAATATTCCATGGTGATACTTGTGGACGTCAATAGATTTCTTCATATATTTTCATATTTAAAGTATTTCTTAAATGCACTTACATTAATGTTTGATAATGGAAGAGGACTTAGAAAAGGATGTGTGCAGTCGCCATGTGGTCTGGCCTCCTCAGAAAACCACCTTTGGGGAGTCCTCGCTCTCTTAATCCCCAAGATGAGGACCTTCCCAGAGTGGCCTGGGGTTTGAGAGCACAGTTCTGGTGTCAGACACGCCTGGGATTCAGTCCCAGCTCTGTTAGAATCATAGCTACCACGGGCAGATCTCAGGCAGCCTCTTTCTCTTGGGCTTGGCTTTCTTATTTATGAATAGAATAACACGCAGCCCCAAGCTTTGATTTATAATCCCCAAACACAGAAACTCAGAGTCCTTTGGCTGCAAAACCTGACCTGAGTTGACACAACCTTTGTTTCATTTCGGTGACTGTTTATGATTTCACAGCAGACATGTTAACTTGGTTAGCCATGGGATGCTGCCCCAGACCTCACTGGGGGTGGTAGGGAGCAAACAGGTGTCATGCAAAAGGGCTGGACCGTGGGCTCTCCCTTCTGGGGTTACTGTAGAGTTAAAGGAGACCATGATTGCAGAATGCTTAGCAGTTTCCTGGCCATCAGTGAGTCCTTGGTGACCATAGCCATTGTCACGGTAGATCCTGATCCTTGAGCCGTCACCAGGAGCAGAGTGCACGCCTTCTGCTGGCTTTCCCAGTTCCTTTCCTTACTGGGATGTTTGGGAAAGTGGAGGCGTCACACACAGGTGCTTCAAAATGTTCATGGAGAATGGAATTAAAGAACGAGCTTGCTTCCAGGGAAAACGAAGATCAGAGTAACGGGACACTACAGGGATTTAGGGCGGTGTGATTAGCACTCAGGACAGAAACAATGGGTACTTCCAGCACGGAAGTCTTCCTGCCTCTCTTCTTCTTCCTGGTTTCCAGCCCACTGAGGCTTGAGCCACAGGGAATAACACTCGTTAACAGGGCACACAGATAGTGGAGGGGCCAGTCCAAGAGTAAGTCTTATGCCATCAGTGGAGATTGAATCTCAAAGCCCGTGTGTTCATTATGGAATTGCAATGGACTTACAGCAGAATTGCTTTACATTTCAAGGACACTTTGCTTGAAACTGGTCCTTGTTTTAGCTTAAAGCAAAATAGATGATAGATATTATAGATTAATAGTTATGCTATAGATATGATGATAGATTTATAGACAGATCATAGAGTCACACAGATGAATGTTTATTTACTGCTTTCCATAGGAATTATACAATAAGATTTTTTTTAAATTGCAAGGTCTCCTTGGGTTTTTTAAGGATTTTGTTTATTTATTTGAAAGTCAGAGTTACACACAGAGAGAAAGAGAGAGGTCTTCCATCCACTGGTTCACTCCCCAATTGGCCACAACAGCCGGAGCTGTGCCAATCTGAAGCCAGGAGCCAGGAGCCGGGAGCTTCCTCCAGGTCTCCCATTGGGGTGCAGGAGCCCAAGGACTTGGGCCATATTCTACTGCTTTTCCAGGCCACAACAGAGTGCTGGATGGGAAGTGGAGCAGCAGGGACTCGAACAGGTGCCCATATGGGATGCCGGTACTGGAAGCAGCAGATTTACCTGCTATACCACAGCGCTGGCCACTCTCCTCATATCTTTAAACTGGAATTTAATTCTCAAAAAAAGTTAGTTGCATTCAAATTTTTCAGAAGCATAAGTAGGGTATGCACCACCTTCCACTTGCATGGCTACAATTATTCCTTCTTTCCCTTGGAATAGCCCCTGCCTCGTAAATTCTTAGTGTGGCACTAGTCCATTACATTATTAACATCACCAAGGAGAATTAAAATGTGTCATTTTGCAGGTTCCAGATTTCCCATTCTGAATCAACGCCAACATAAAGCGAATTTCCAGAGCCCATTCTGTGACCGCAGTTCACAGAGATCCCCTCCGCACCAGCCACGTGACCCACTGCACGTGGGGTTGGAGGGCACCAACTGCTCTCACAGGCCTGTGGCGTTGGTGCCCACTCCATCCCCAAGATGGAGCATTTTTCTTTTTTCTTTTGCAGTTCTCACTATTAGACCTCCCATTTGGGCACTGGTTCGAGTCCAGGCTTCTCTGCTTCTGATACAGCTTCCTGCTAATGTGCCCGGGAAAGCATCAGAGGATGGTTCCAGTGCCTGGGCCTCAGCCACCCACATGGGAGGCCTGGATGGAATTTCTGGCTCCTGGATTCAGCTTGGCTCAGCCCCAGCCATTGCAGCCATTTGGGAAGTGAACCTGGGGATAAAAGACTCTCTCTATATATTTCTATCTATCTCTATCTCTCTATTTCTCTGTCCCCTTCAAATAAATAAAGTCTTTTGTAAACTTTAGTTAATGTGGCCATTTAGACGACATGCCCAAAAACTCACTACAACATTCTTCATAGTAAACCAGAATAACCTCCCTGAAGTACTTGGTGCTGGTATTTTATGCACTGGTCCGGTAGTGGAAGAACCAGTCTTCGGCCAGCAATGACTGCCCATTAGGAAGGCCCTGGCCTTTTCCCACTTTGAGTCACCAAGTCCTTGTTGGCCCACTCCTGTGAGCACCTACGACAGCATCAGGGCACATGCCTGCACGTTCTGGAGCTCCATCTTAACCTCCATGTTAATCTGCTCATTAGCACCACATTACAGAAACCAATGGGTTCCTTGCCAAGGCCGGCAGCAAAATTGGAGCTCCTGTAGTCAGATTCCCCAATTATACTCATCCAGTTGTCTCATTAGCTGCCAGGCATCATCCAAACCCCTCATCAAACATTTTTTTTTTTCATGACTGTTGCCATTTTCTTAATGGCGGCATTGTTGAAAAGGATTGCTTTTAACACACACTTTTGCTTAACTTGTTGCTTGATCTCTAGAATGCAATAAATCTGCAGAATGCCTTGTGCCAAGGTTGGGGGCTGGGAGGGAGGACAGTAGGAGAAGTGGAAGAGGTTTTCTTTGGGTAGAATCAAAGGGACGTGGTGCAGAAAAGAGGCAATGACAGGACCCATCCACCTCCCTGGACGGGAGGACATTCCCACTGCCACATTCCCACTGTTTTAGAACTGCCACACTCCGTGCTGAGTGCAAAATAGATAGTCTGCATCTTGTGGACAAAGGGACTTGCGGGATGAAGGATAGAGCTCTCTGCTTCTGTGCTGGCCACCGTAGGATTTGATCACAGAGAGGGCTGTCTTTTGGGAAGAAGATAGGATCAGGACCCAGGTAGCAGAGGCTCTGCTTACAGCTTTGCCTCCAGCTGCAACAACTCTCAGTGCATCACTCACCTCTTCTCTGCCCTGGGTTCCTCAGTGTCACCTTAGCCATGTCCTCTTTATGGCTTCCCAACTCCATCTCCCCTGACCCCAAACCAGAGACAGTGACGTGTATGTGGAAGGTACAGTGGTTGGCGGGAGCTCATCTGTCATCCCTCCCTTTCAGGAGCCATGATGGCTCTGCCTTAAGTGACCCAGACCTTTGTCTTTGACCAAGACCTGTGGATCTTTGGGGAAACCATCGATGGCCTCCATCAGGGGCTGCCCATTGCCCCACCCAGTCCTGCCTCCATTTGTTAGATTAAGGGGCTGCCTTGTTGTTTATTTCAAGGTGGATTCTGCTTGATCCTGGTGCATTGCTGGGAGTCTGAAACCTTTAAATACGGTTATGATTTCAAGGAAGAGGAATTACATGCAAGTCTCAGGCACCCGAGATCGATTCAAATCAACCTTCTGCCTGTGCAGCTCAACCCGTCTGCAGCTGTTGAAGCCCAACTTCTGCTGTCTGATGGAAACCACACAACAACTAGTGCGAGGCTTGCTCTGCATGGTTTTCAATTGTCAAACACAGAAATCAGCAGAGAGGGGGGCAGGTGTCCGGTGCAGTGATTAGGATGCTGCTCGGACACCACATCCCATATCGGAGTGTCTGGTGCGATCCCAGCTCCTCTCTCCATTCTGGCCACCTGCTTATGTTCACTCTCAGAGGCACCAATGATGCTCAAGTGGTTGAGTCCCTGCCACTCATGTGGGAGACCCAGACTGAGTTTCTGGTTCCTGGCTGCAGCCTGACCCAGCTCCAGCTGTTGCAGGCATTCACGGAAGTGAACCAGCACATGGGAGATCTTTCTGTCTGTCTGTCTCCATTACTCTGCCTTCCACATAAATAAAAATAAGTAAATCATTTCTAAAGGTGCATCATAAAGCAAGGAGGGGCTGCTGAGCGTAGTAGAGCCCGAGCCAAGGGTCAAGTGAGCAGGGCTGGAGTATCTGTGTGCACACGGGGAGCACTGGAACTTCTGTTGGAAGCATGTTTTCGGCTTTTATTTAGCACGGTGGGTAGCCCTTGGGGGGGGGGGGGCGCTGGGGTGGGAAGGGAAGACAATAGAAGGCTGTGTTGCCTTGCTGTAAAAGCTTCTCTCAGCAAGTAACGTGGAGCTCAGTGAGAGCACTGCTCAATTAGCCCCAGTGCTTACCGCAGGGTCTCCCTGCAGCTGTCGGAAGGGGGTGGGCAGGAGCTAAGGCAGCCGCTGTGTGGCACCCTGCAGGAACTCCAGGTGGGAGCTGGCCTGGGAGGGAGAGAGAAGCACCCTCCAGTCTCCTCCGAGGCCTGCTGTTTGCACAGAGGACCCAATGGGGACCTGAAGGGGTGGGGAGGCTGTTCTGGGGAGAGGCACAAGGGGAGTCTGTGCAGGAGGTGACCCGAAAAGTGAGTGCAAATGCTTCGTGCCGAGAGTGACCGACATATGGAACGTGTTATCCAGAAGGGTTACAGGCTGGAGGAGCTCCTAGGGTTTTCAGGGGAGGGGTGGGGGAGGGGAGCGCCTTCAGAAATTCAAGGAGGTTTCTAAACAAAAGGAATTGGAGAAGGCTTGGAGAAACCATGAGAAATGCAAACTTGACCCAGAGTCCCTCTTTCTGTCCTGCCAGCTTCACCCCGCCTGTCCTCACATGTTTCCAGAACTGGGAACCCAGGAAAGCACAGGTGCCCTGAGGCTCTCCCACAGCCCCTGAGCCTGGGACCCCAGAGGACAGGCTGTGCAGCTCCAGTGACCTTGGGGTGATCCACTTGGAGTCCCTCCCTGTACAGAAGAACCAACTGATGCCTCCCTGGGAGGTGGACCAAACACTCACCCTAAGACTCACAATGGCTCCAAGGCCAGGGGGTTGGGTGGAGGAGGAGGCCTCTGCCCTTGGATTTCCCCCCCCTTCTCAGTACCCACTCCCAACCCCCCACACACCACACACACAGCATGCACAGAGACATGCATACCACACAGATGCAGAGACACACGTGTGCATACACACACATACAGAGGACACGCTGGACTAGCCAGCTTTTATCACTGTAACAAGTACCTGAGGGACACCACTTATAAAAAAAAAAAAAATAGGCTGACTTTCACTCACGCTTTTGGAGGATCGCAGTCCAAGATCAGGTGGCCCCACTAGGACGGCATCTGACGAGGGTGGGCATGTGCACGAAGGAGCCCTTGGCCGGCCAGAGGCAGGGACCAGGTAGCTGTCCACCCTTCTTCGAAAGCAGCCCTCATTTGCTTGGGGACTCCACCCTAACAGCCTAATCCAATGTAATCAGTTCCCCAGGCCCCACCTCAGATACCATAATTGGATTAAGCTCCATCCTTAATCCATTAACATAAGACTCTGGGGATCAAACCCTTAACACACAGACCTTGGGGGGACACCTGAGTGATTATCTAAACCATATAGGATGTGCACGCCACACGCAGACATGCATGCCACACACTCACACACATACACACACCCCTACCCGTGTTGCAGCAGTGTGTGTTCTAGAGTCTTCTAGCCTCTGAGGACAGTGCCTCTGGGCATCGTCCCAGCCCCTCCTGGGACAGGTGCCGATGGCCTGCGCCACTGCAGCCCATTTACTGGGCCTCCGCATGCTGCCCGGAATCCCTGTTTGCAAGTGGGTGCTCCCGCTTCGTGCATTCCCACTGCACCTGGCCTGAGGCTACCTGCTGGGTCGGGCACCAGCTCACTCATTTCCCTGGCAGGAGGAATTAAGTGTGATTTAGTGCAGGGATTTGCCTAGTTCTGGGGCATGGTGGCAGGGTGGAGCAGTTCTGAACATGCATCTGAATGCAAACACCCTCTGGGGCTACGGTTGCAGAGGCTCTGTAGAGGGCATACTCCCCAACCCTTCCTGTCTCTCCCCAGCCAGGTAGAAAGTCACCTGTCCAGGGCCCTTTCACTCCACTGAAGCCCCCTGTTCCCGAAAGTCCCCTTCCCTCTCCTTGCATCTCTCTTCTCTCACTGTGTGTGGGTGAGAGTCTCTCTCTCCCTCTCTCTCCCTCTCTCTCTCTCTCTCTCTCTCTCCCTCTCTCTCTCTCTCCCCCCCCCCCTCTCTCTCACACACACACACACACACACTCATCCTGAAGTCTCTGTGAGAAGCATACGGCTCCACACCTCTGCTTTTCCATTTTGCATTCAGCAGCTGGGTTTCACCAACCCTCAGCTAGGCCACACCTGCAGGTAACTGTGCTGAGGGACAGATGTCAGCTTCTAGAGTCGGAAGCACCCCAGCACTGCTCCCAGAGACCTGTTCGTATCCAACCTGCGGAAACGTGCTCAACCCCTGCTGGTTAAATCGCAGGCAGTGTCTCTGTGGACATTACAGGTGGCCTCTCCAAACCCCTTTAGCGTCGGCAGCTGTGGGTATTGCTGTTCTACTGCCAGTGACAGACGCCCCGAAGCCTAGTCGCTTAAAGCAACTGCCATGTTATCGTAACTCTTGATTTTTGTGGATCAGGAGTTTCGGGAGGATGGGGCTGGGTGACATCCCTGTGCCAGGTGACTTCAACAGGTGTCACTGGCTCTGCACCCTCCACATCACTTCCATTTGCTGGATGAGTGTCTCGGCACCAATGGCTGGAAGGCTGGACCCGTGGGCCCTTTCCTGGGGAGCCTGATGGCCTCTGGATCCTTGGATGACTCACGGCAGCTTAGGGCTCCAAGAGCAAGGCCAAGGGCATGGCCTTTTCTGACTGGTCATTGAGAGTAGTGGCATCGTTTTCACCCTTGTGTATCAGTTGGAATAGCCACAAGCCCAGGCAGCTATGTACAAAGTAAGAGGACACAGACACCACCTCTCTGTGGGAGGAGGCCCAACCATCAGCAGCCATGTTCTGCCCAGGATCAGGCCCCAGTGTATTTTGCCCACTTTGCTGTCTGCTGCATGCAGGAGCCTCTGCTTATGCCCAGACCTCTAATCTCAAGCCTGCAGGGGCGCCTCCTGAAGCCCTGCTCTGTGGCTGTGCGCTGCCCTTCCCTATCTACCAGGGATGTTGAGAGGCAGCGGCCGGCCTCAGCATGTGGCGCCCCTGCTTGGTAGTGGTAGTTGGCTGGAATGGGCATCAGCCCCACAGAAACAAGTGATGTTCCCAAACAGGGCAAAGAATCCAGCTCTCAAGGAGGCTGGGGGACAAGGAGACCATCGGGGCGGGGTGGGGCAAGTTGTGCAGAGTGGTGGCAGCAAAGGGAGGGTGGGGAGATGCACAGTGGCCAACGTCCTGGGCGAATGTCGGTGTCAGTAGCTGATGCCACACAAACGCTTGTGAAAGAGAGAAGGGACAGTTTCTGCCTCCATGGACTTCTTCCCTGGCTGGGTCAGGCGACTTGGGTGCCCGCCCGCCCTCTCACAATAGAGTATGAAACCTGCCCTGTGGCCAGGGTCCCCTGAGCATGCTGGCAGGTGCGAGCAGATGTCCCTCTGTGTGTCCTGTGTCTACAGCTTAGGGCTGGTCCTTTGGAGACATGCGTTCTCATCCTGGCTCTTCTGTTAATTTCATGCTTCATTTTGGGCAAGTCATGTTTCCCATCGCCTTCTCACTACGCAAGAATCCCAGCCATTTGGAGCACCAGTTCTTGCCACCAGCTTCCCAGGGACACAGAAAGACAGGGAGCACCAGAAAATGAGGCTGATAAAGAAATGACTCAGGATTGCCGTGGGGTAATAGAAGCACCAAGCATTCCAACCGAAAAGGAACTTTAGCCCAAGGATCCTCAGGGCAGGATCTGTGGCCCCCGGGTCAGGCCTTAGCAAGTCTGTGACTCACCTTAAACTGCTGGCAGAATTTCCCTTTCTGTGCGTATCTGTGTCTGTGCATGTATGTGCACATGTGTGTGTATGTGCATTTGTGTATGTGTGCATGTGTGTATATGTGTGTTTGTCCATACTTTGTATGTGTGTGCTTATCCTGAGTACATTTGTGTGAGTGTACATGTGTTTAAAGGTTCTTCAGCTTTGATCATATTTTAAAAAGGGCCAATGATCCAAAAAGGAAAAGCAGACACTAGGCCCACCAGCAGCACTGAGTTATGCGATTCTTACCCAGGGGTGACAAGGTCAACCCCGCTGGTGGATGGGAGCTGCAGGTGTGGGCAACACACACAGCTGAAGGCAGGACTGTTCTGCCTCTCGTCCACAGAGCACCCTGTGCGATAAATACTGCCGGGAATTGAGACCCAGGGGAAGCCGCAAAGCTAGTTAGTGGCAGAGTTGGTTTTTATTAACTAATCAAAACAGGAAATGTGCCAAGAGTCTACATTATTTTGTTTATCTTCACCACACACAAATACTGTGTGCTCAATGGAAACCAGAGTCAGAAATCCGTCTCACCTTCAGAAATCCAATTTTGAGAAGAATTCCTGGGTCCTCCGTCTTTTCCACGAGGTGGGGGAGGAACGAGGCCAGGAAAGGTTTGCGTTTTGAGAAGCTGAAGCATGAATGAGTAAGCCCCTGGCTCCGTGCTGGACAGGTAAGGCTGTGGCTGCTCTGAATGGCGATGCTGAGCCCACGCCTGCAAGATGCCCTCCGTACGTTTCAGAGGGCCTGTCCCGAGAATCTGTTTCTCTAGAAAGGCAAGAAGCATGAAAGCCAGCGTGGTGCTCACTGCCTAATTCACCGCAAGCCAGTGGCAGGTGCAGGGGGCTCCCGAATGAACTGGGAGGCGTGATGCAACACTGGCTAGAAGTGTACCAGTGCCCAGGCAGGGGTTTAAATCTTGGCTGTGCCTCTCGATGGACATGTGATCTTGGGCAAAATGACTTAATCCCGCTGAGCCTCAGTTTCCTCAGCTGCAAAGTGGGGATAATAGTCGTATCAGTGAGGATTAATTGAGATAATCCATGTGGAGTGTTCGGAAAAGTCTGGCATCTGGTGGGGCTCAGGAAGATGTTTGCTGCTATTACGAGCGATTATTATGACTTGCGTCTGTGATTAGAGACAGCTTTGGGTTCGGAGTGTTTGTGCCAAAATCGCTTTCAGAGGACAGGCTCTGGGTTGGTCTTGTAGCCTGGCCCAGCTGCCCTGAAAGACTCCCCAGACAGTCTGGGACTGGAGTCCTAATGTTTACTGAGTGCCCACCACCCACTCTAATTTTGATGGGAGACTGGTTTTCTTCCTGCCAGCTGCACTTCCCAGGGTTGCTCTGTGAGTGGCTGAGACCCCAGATCCCAGCCTATGCACGGGTTCAAGTGTACGGCAGTGGCCATGGTAGCCAAAGGCAAGAACAGCCCTGGTGGAGGGCAGGTGTAGCGCTCAGGGTCTCCAGGCAGGGTGATGTCCTGGAGAGGGCGCGCCGTGGAACATCTGCCGAAGCCTCATCCTCGAGAGAGAAGGTGGGCTGGGTGGCGGAGGGGAGGCGCCAGGGGCTACATGTGAGACGGACCCAATCGCCAAACCCAGAGGAGGGAACCCGCCGCCTGACTACTCTTTCGACAGCCAAGTCCTCCTGGGGCCAAACCAGTATGGTTAGGGTTGATCCCGGCCTTGGTGCTGCTGCTGTGGTTGAAGGACAGGAAAAGACTTGGGCCTTGCCAAGCCAGCTGTGGTGTGGGTTTGGAAGAGGCGGGTGGAGTGTGAATGGCATGAAAGCTATGCTTTTGGGTCTCCCTCAGCTTCCACTCTGCAGACACAGCCCATTTCTTTATGCTGTCACTTCTGAGATGTAGCCGTGGCTGGGGGAACAAGATAGACACTTTATCATCATCCTCATCCTCATAGTTATTTATGGTAGCAATTAAAAATCAACCACTCAGCACCGCTTACCCTGTAAGGGTGTCACCGATCGTTGGATAGCATTTTACAGCTGATGTGTAAGCCTGACACAAAAACCCAACCCGACCATGAGGCGTGCATTTGAAACAAAAAGGTTGCCTTGGGGCAAGGATTCTGAAGCTCCAGTTGTTCTCTGATGCCGGCTCCCTGCTCCACTGGGAGTGTAACTGCAGCAACCTTACACTCAGGGTGTCTCTGCACGTGAAACAATGCAATACGTTGAAAACAGCCCAACAATAACCCACCCTTATCTCAGAGGCTACAGTGTGTTTGTGTGTGTGTGTGAGTGTGTGTACACACCCATGCTCATACCAATGCATGCATGCCTGTATGCACAGTTCCTGGTGAATATGAATGCCCCCAAACAAATAAAACTAAATTTACTAGGCATGCCATTCTGGCTAGTAGTGGGAGTGAGTCAGATTTTCTCTGCAGATCTTCCCCAGCCAACCCTCTGGCCATAAAGTAGAAGTCTGTGGCATGCATAGGATCAAGTAAATCTGGTTTCCTGGGGCTTATGTCGGCATCCCAAGCTCCTTCCAGATCTCTGTGCCAACATGAGGCAAAGCCAGCGGGTTCACGGGGCTGGGGAGGAGCTGTACTGCCATCCTCCTTGGAGCTGCTGCTGCACATTGTTTTGACATGGGCTCTACCTTCTATCTTCCACTGCCTGGGGGCCAGAGGAGGGTAGGCTTTGAACCATGTGAAATCCCTCTCCCCACAGCTGTGCAAAGCCAGCTCACAGCTTCCCACCTCCATCACTATGCACTTGGCTTTCTTTCGGGATCAAGGGCCCATATGTATCCAGAGATCTCCCATTCCTCATGTTCTGGCTCCAGGAGGGACCAAGTTCAGGACTCGCCGGGGTGAGACAGGAGTATGACCTTTGCAGGGTTCTCGATTGCATCTGCCTCTGTGCCTTCTCTGTTGACTGTGGGTCGTGTTTCCACGGGGAGACCAGCTGGCCCTGAGAATTGAGGATCTTGTCCTATTTCACATCTTGAGCTGCTGGTTGACGCTCAGTCATTTTCAGAACCATGAGTTTAAAGTATTACCTTTTCACAAAAGGAGCCACTGGAGAATTTGAGGTTTTTAAAGAAGATAGGAGCTCAGCTCCCCACCTCTGCTCCCGCCTGTTAGAGGTGCACCTGCCCGCTCTCACGGCGGCCCACTCGCCACAGCCTGGGAATTCATCTTTGTCAGGGTGGACGACCACTCCAAGTTGTCTGAATTCACAGTGCGCTCCACAGTGTCTTGCAATGACAGTCGCTGTTCTGCTCCCCTCACCCCTAGCTCTGCTCTTTGTCCTCTCAAAAGCTCAACTTGGGTCTTTTTTGTGCCTCCTAGGACAGGGAGTGTCCTAGTTGCCCCCACTGCAGCACTGTGCCAAGAGTGAATGAGTGAATAGGAGGTGGAGAGCGGAGAGCTCCCTGGAGGAGGCGCTGTGCAAACCTGCGGAGCCTTCCTCTGGTGAGTTCATTTCTTGGCTGCTCCTTGTCACCATTCCAAGAGGCTCCCTCCCTCCAGCCGTGCATCCCTCTCCTGTTGGTTTTGGATTCCTCTTGCCCCTAGTAACTTCACCTACGGGTTTCCAGCTGGGGGCTAATCGTGCTGTTTCCAGGTTGCCAGCGGCCCGGGGTGCTGCAGCCAGCGTGGTTCGTCCTCACGGGCACTTGCTGCGCCATCCCTTAGAGCATCATCTGTGCATTTTAATTAATCTGCCGCTTCCCCCCCCCTCCAGCTTCCGGATCATTAATAAAGAGATTAACCCAAACCAGACCAATCCCCAGCGAAGGCTCCACTGAGCTGCCAGCTTTGTCAAGGGTCAGAACATCTTCACATGGACCCCATTGACTTCACTTGGAGGCCTCGGGGCCTGAGATCAGGACAAAGCCAACTTGAATTAATTTTGCAATTAAGATCTGGGGAGCAGGCTGAGCCAGTCTTATATAGTTTCGTTTAATATTTCCACCACATTCCTTTTCTTTTGGTCATTCTGCCACCTCTCTCTCACTTTCCACTCCCTGAACAAGATATTAGGGTTATCTGGCAGGATGCAGGCTTCTGAGAACCTAGGATTAGTCGGAGGGACCATGACATCGCTGTAGAAATTCTCTGAAGAATTAGGCCCTTCTGGAAACAGCTGGACAGTGTCCTCTTTTCCCCCAGCCAGCCAGCGGGTTTGCCTTCAGAGGGTGTGGCTGCAGGAGAGAGAATGAGATCCCTTGAATTTGCATAGTTAAAAGTTGGCAAGGGTAGAACTGCGTTCACTTTTGATTTTGTGACTCCCCACTGAGCAGAGCTAGAACAAGACCTTTCTCCCTTCTTTATAAGTTCCCCCTAGGAATTGAGGGCTGGTCCCAAACCCAAGGGTTGGGGTGGAATGCCCAGCACTGTGGTCTCTGCTGTGCTGGGACAGGTTACCCAGAGATGGTACAGAGCCCCAGGCCCAGGAGGGGCTGGGGACAACTGAATTCTGTTGAGTTTTCTGAGAAATGTTTTATCAGGCATGTGGGGAGAAGGAAGCAGGAACAGTGGCGTGGAGTTCCTGGGACCCGGCCTGGAGTGGAGGCCCTCATCCTGCTGGATGGCAGCTGTCCTGGCT
This sequence comes from Sylvilagus floridanus, assembly GCA_949820135.1. Classification (NCBI taxonomy): domain Eukaryota; kingdom Metazoa; phylum Chordata; class Mammalia; order Lagomorpha; family Leporidae; genus Sylvilagus; species Sylvilagus floridanus. Next base: position 31,521,897 of record OX463230.1, read on the forward strand.
CAAGGCTTGGAACTTGAGCTGCCTCTGGAAATCAGCCTGTTGAAAGTTTGGGAGCAGCGCAGACAGAGAGGCAGCATAGTGCAGTCGTTAAGCTCACGAGCTCTAGAGCCAGGCTCTGCTCAGATCCTTGCTCTGATGCTTGTCAGCCAGGTCTTTAACTTCCTAATGCCTCAGTTTCTCCAGTGGAAGCGGCAAGAGCGATAGGACCTACTTCATTGGAGTTTCCAGAATTAAATAGTGAATGTAGGGGCCAGCGTTGTGTCCTAGAAGGTTAAGCTCATGATGCCGGAATCCTGCACTGGAGCACCAATTTGAGTCCCAGCTGCTCCACTCCCAATCTAGTTCACTACTAACACCTGGGACAGCAGTGGGTGATGGCCCAAGTATTTGGGCCCCTGCCACCCACATGGAAGACCCAGATGGCATTCTGAGCTCCTGGCTTCAGCCAAGACCAGCCTCGGCCGTTGTGGCCATCTGGGGCACGAACCATTGCATGGAAGATCTCTTTCTTTCTTTGCCCCCCCCCCACCTCTTTATCATTCTGCTTTTCAAGTGAAATAATTCCTTTTGAAAAATTGAATGGATGTCAATACTTAGCATATTACACGTTTGTTTAAAACACTGTTTTTTATTTATTTTTCTTTTTTAATGTGTTTATTTGAAAGGCAGAGGGGTAGGGCCGGCATTGTGGCATAGCAGATAAAGCTACTCCCTGGGATGCCAGCATCCCAAATGTACTGGCTGCTCTACTTTCAGTCCAGCTGCCGGCCTTGGAAAGCAGCGGAGGATGGCCTGAGTACTTGAGCCCCTGCACCCATGTGGGAGACCCAGAAGAAGCTCCTGGCTCCTGGCTTCAGACTGGCCCAGCTCCGGCCATTGCAGCCATTTGGGGAGTGAACCAGCAGATGAAAGATCTCTCTCTCTCTCTCTCTCTCTCTCTCTCTCTCTCTCTTCCTCTGTGTGTGTGTGTGTGTGTGTGTGTCTGTCTGTCTGTCTATCTCTCTCTATGTAACTTTACCTTTCAAATAAATAAATATATCTTTTTAAAAAAGGCGGATGGACGGAGAGAGAGAAAGAGCTCCCATCTGCTCACTTATTCCCCAAAGGTTTTCAGTAGTTCCTGGCTAGGGCCAAAGCCCAGGAGTCAAAACCCAATCTAGGTCTCTCACATGAGCGGCAGGAATCCAACTACCTGAGCCATCACTACTGCTTCCCAGAGTACATTAGCAGGAAACTGATCAGGAGGGGAGCTGAGAATTGAACCCAGGCACGCCAATACAGGATGCAAGTGTCCTAACCAGTGTTTTAACCTGGTAGGCCAAATGCCCATCCTCATGTAGTTATTCATTTATTTGTTTGAGAGATAGAGTTACAGACAGAGAGGGAGAGACAGAGGGAAAGGTTCTCCATCCGCTGGTTCACTCCCCAGACGGCTGCAACGTTTGGAGCTGGGCCAATCTAAAGCCAGAAGCTTCCTCCGGGTCTCCCATGTGGATGCGGGGGCTCAAGGACTTGGGCAATCTTCTACTGCTTTCCAAGACCATAGCAGAGAGTTGGATTGGAAGAGGAACAGCTGGGACACAAACCGGCACCCGTACAGGGACATGAACCAGCGCCCATATGGAATGCCAGCACCGCAGTCGGAGATTTAACCCACTACGCCACAGCGCCTCACATAGTATTTTTATTCTTGATGGCCTCACTGTGGCCAGGCTACAAATCTATTCTATACACGCGCAATAAGTGATGGAGTCTTTAGGTGTGTGGTCAGGAGGAGCCACTCTTGCCTAGTGAGGCTGTCCTGAAGATGCAACCGAAGCCCTTGGGGTGTGGCAGGACCAACGCAGGTGACTGTGGGTGCAGCTCCTCCACCACACTCCACTCTCGCTTCCTGTCTCATGGCAGCTGCTGCCTGAATACCCAAAAACCCTCTGTGTGTGTGTGCGTGTATGTGTGCATGCGCACATTGCAAACAGAGCCAAAAAGGAGGAATCAGAAATTGCTCTCTTTTGAGTATTTTGAGGAATGGTGAAACCTTGTAGGAATGTTGCTCCAGGGACTGAGAAAACACCATCTGCAGGAAAAGCATTTCCAAGTGAGGAAAATAGCATATTCACGTTGGTCAGGATCTTGGAAAACTGTGCAGGGGAAGTGGGCACTGGGGAGAGCCTAGGAAGGGGGTTTTACTGAGGTCTTTAACAGGTCTTTTTCTAATTATAACCAAGAAAAGCCTAGGGGACCAGGCCCGCTTCAGAGCCGAGGACCTGTGTTTTCTTTGGGAAAAGAAGGCAGAGTTAATTGGCTCCCAAAACCAGGCTTGGCACAAGCCCATGCAGGATCTCAGGCCACTAAGCGGGGTCTGGGGAAGGTGGCCATCCTAGGAGATGACGGGCGAGAAGCAGACCCGGAAACTCTGCGGGATGTCCAGCCTCGTGCAAAGCGCCGGCATGGGGGCTGGGGGTTGGGGGCAGTGTGGTCCCTGTCATCAGACGGGAGGCACAGGGATGATAAAAGCACTATGTGACAGCTGCTCCATGGGGGCCTGTGCACATGACACTGACCACTAGAAGGGAGACATAGATGTCCTCAACAGAGAAATGCACTGACCTGTCTCGCCCGGGTTAAGCTCACACTGCTTTCTTGGTTTTTTATTTTCTTTTTTTTGAAATTTATTTATTTATTTGAAAGACAGAGTTACAGAGAGGCAGAGGCAGAGAGAGAGAGGTCTTCCATCCACAGGTTCACTTTCTGAATGGCCGCAATGGCCTGGGCTGGGCTTATCTTCTGGGTCTCCCACATGGGTGCAGGGGCCCAAGGACTTGTGCCATCCTCTACTGCTTCCCCAGGCCACAAACAGAGATCTGGATTGGAAGTGGAGCAGCCGGGACTCGAACCACTGCCCACATGGGATGCTGGCATTACGGATGGTGGCTTCCCCTGCTATGCCATGATGCAGGCCCCAGCCTGTTGGGTTTTAATGTAGCCTGCAGCAGATGATGTACTCCCAGTGCTTATTCCAAAGTACCTATTAGTCAGCGTTTCATTGCTGTAACCAATACCAGAGCTGCCTACCACCATAAAGTGAAAAGGTTCATTTAGCTCACAGTTTTGGAGATTGAAGTCCAAGGTGGGGCAGACCCCATGGTTTGGTCGCTGATGAGGGCAGCCGATGGCCCTGATGAAGGAGCAAATCGTTATCCAGGAAGCAGGCAGAGAGGGTAGGCCCATTCACAGGCCTTCCAAGGGCGCAGCCCCTATGGATCCTACACACTGTAACTGCCTTACGTTTTCTCCTTCTCCGTATCATCAGTTTATGACCTTAGGGTTTAGATGTCTGTATGAGCCCCATCACGTTCAAACCATAGCACTGTCATTACAAGTTTTTGGACTGATGGAAAAAAGGGTACAGACACAGGAATGAGTAAGACTTATGCAAACCATATAATCCCACGGGGGATGTGATACCTGTTATCGTAGCCATGTGGAGACTGGGCTGAGGGAACACAGAGGAGGTATTGGGTGCTGCTGCTAAGATCTTGGGAAGCTCCATAGAAAAGTCAGCATGTGACCCAGGCACTCACGAAGAGCTGAAAACCCAACAGGAGCAACAGAGATAGGCAAGGTGAAGGGGCCAGCAGGTGCACCGGGGCCTTAAAGCACATTCAAGGGGAGCGGAGTGGCTGGGGTTGGAGCATGGGATGTGTGAGCCCAACCACGATTCAACACAAGAGGGAGGTCAGGGCCAGGGTGCAAAGAACATTTTCCCTCCCCTCATGTGCCTCTCCTCCTCTTTGGACTGGAGTTTGGGTTTTCCTCATATGTAAAACGAAGGAGTTGGGGCTGATGCTCTCTTTTTATGGTTTTTCTACATCTAATAACCTTGGGGTTCATATTTAGGCCACTGCCATTCAAAACTCTTCCTCTTTCATCACCAGTCTATGGGTGCCACTCTGCATTCTCCCTTCCAGCTCACCCATGTAATCCCCTCCTAATAACCTGCGTATCAACTCCCACTCTGCCTGGCACCTCCATCTCCAGCCATACTTGATTGGTTCCCCTATGAAAGAAACCCAGGGTACCCTGCGCTGACAGTGGCTGGCCTTTGGGGAGATTTTGGACAAACTTCAATCCCAAATGATTTTATTGCAGTTGTATTTTGGGGTGGGGAAGAGGGGAGGTGTGGGGTAACTCTGGTTGCATGTGTATTGTACTTTCACTTTGCTGGGCCTGCAAGACTGCAATAATTGTCACTTGCACACAGACATTGAGGAATTGAGTAATTCAGTGGAGACCACTTCCCTAGGATGCTACAATTCGTAGAGCAATCTCTATGGGTGGGCAATCATGCTAGAATCCTGGCTTCTCTTAGCTTTGACCTTGAAAAAGTCAGTTGTCTAGAAAAGTAGTTCCCATGGAAGAGAGATGGTCTCCTTATCACTGATGCAGGCTAGGAGCCAGGAAAAGGAAGTTGGACCAAAGCGCCTGCAATGCTGTCAGCCTTGGGGACAGCGAGCAAGCAGCTCTTCAGCCCAAATGGGGAGAGGCTGTGTCTGCAGGCTGGCATTAGCAGGCTCAGACATGGGTTTTGGTAAGCAGGTCTGTTCCTGTATTTCTTAAGTCACCTTGGTTTATTTCCTCCCCATTTTCCCCCTGGATTTGGTAAATTCTGAAAGTACCAAAGGTGAACCAAGGGAAGGGATTGTATCTTCCACATTTAGTCCTTAAAGAGGAAATAATGTGTCCCCGGAGGCCATTGAGGTGGTAGTGATGGTAATTAAAGAAGGAAAGTCTCCCGGGGGTGGGAGTGGGAATCGGGGTGCAGGTTAGGATCCCAGCTCCTCCTGGAGAGCCTCCCTCCAGGGCCAAGCCCCCAGGAAAGCCTGGCTTTGCCCCACTGAGGGGGAGACGAACAGTGAGAGCATCTGGAGATCAGTACAGCAATTCCACCAGGACTCGCAGGCGCCCTGTGTTTCCATTCTACCATGGCGACGGCGGGAGAGGAGTGCCACTCCAGCCAGGAGCAGCAGAGCTAGAAATATCCCCGGGAAGGTAACAGGTTGTAATGGAAACAGGAAGTCTGGAGCAGGAGAAACAAATCTACGGTGCCTCTCGGTATCCAAGCCACGTCCACCGGTTCAGTTGAGTGGGTTTCTGCAGGATCTCCGTCTTCTGCAGGTAGTGCTTCTGCAGGCTGCAGGCGTCGGTCAGATCCCCTTGGGCATCCTGGTAATGAGTGGCCATCTGAGAGCTCTGCAGGGCACTCTGAGGCTCAGTGCTTTCTCGCCCTGTGTCTAGGGTCCCACCTGTTCATTGACAAAGGTAGGCGAACAGTCCATACCACGTGTGGCCCAGCCAGGCGGGAGCCTATCTCTGTTACCATAATATGTGGATACTTCCTAAAACTTGTGGGAAAGTAGAATTAAAACATCATTTTATTGTGGTACCCCAAAATAGACTCTTGAAATCCATGTGTAGTTTGTATATGAAACGTGTTTACCACGAGTTTTTGGTTTTTTGGTTTTTTTTTTTTTTTTGGACAGGCAGAGTGGACAGTGAGAGAGAGAGACAGAGAGAAAGGTCTTCCTTTACCGTTGGTTCACCCTCCAATGGCCGCTGTGGCTGGCGTGCTGCGGCCGGCATACCTCACTGATCCGAAGCCAGGAGCCAGGTGCTTTTCCTGGTCTCCCATGGGGTGCAGGGCCCAAGCACGTGAGCCATCCTCCACTGCACTTCTGGGCCACAGCAGAGAGGACTGTAAGAGGGGCAACCGGGACAGAATCCAGTGCCCTGATCAGGACTAGAACCTGGTGTGCCAGCGCTGCAGGCAGAGGATTAGCCTAGTGAGCCACGGTGCCGGCCTACCACAAGCTTTTTGACAATCCCTTGCTGAGGGGCGTCTGACCACGTCCCCAGCCTCAGTGTGCTTCATTGAAAGACCCCAGGGGCCCTAGCTGGGGAGCATTAGAACTGTGCTTCCCAGGACAATTCCAAGGTCACTGCTGCTGATCAAAGAAGGTGACTTCAATGTTTTCGTAGTTGGCCAAGGTAGAGTGGACCATACGTGTCTTTCTGGGCTCAGGGGGTGTTTTAGGAAGTGGCGTTGCTTTGTGCCCTCATGGTATAAAGAAGACCTTGAATGCCAATACCATGGAAAGGACAGCAGAGTGAGAGGACCCAGAGTGCGTTCCCTGGTATCTCCCAAGGGTGGGGGAAGATGTAGGATCCTCAGAACATCTGCAGAGGAGCGCTGGTGGTGCCATCTCTCTCCTGCCCTCCTGGGGACATGCACGTCAAGCGGCTGTTGCCAGGATGGCTTTGGTCGGCTGCCTTGACCTGTGATTAACACCTGTGTTTCCTTTTCAGATCTTACAGGTGAACAAGGTGATGTCCATCTTGTTTTATGTGATATTTCTCGCTTATCTCCGTGGCATCCAAGGAAACAACATGGATCAAAGGAGTTTGCCGGAAGACTCGCTCAATTCCCTGATTATTAAGCTGATCCAGGCAGACATTTTGAAAAACAAACTGTCCAAGCAGGTGGTGGACGTTAAGGAGGGCTACCAGAATACCCTGCCCAAAGCAGAGGCCCCCCGGGAGCCGGAGCAGGGAGAGCCCGCCAGGTCAGAATTCCAGCCCATGATCCCAATGGACACGGAGTTGCTGCGACAACAGAGACGCTACAGCTCGCCCCGCGTCCTGCTGAGCGACAGCACCCCCTTGGAGCCCCCTCCCTTGTATCTCATGGAGGATTATGTGGGCAACCCTGTGGTGGCCAACAGAAGCTCCCGGAGGAAGCGGTATGCAGAGCACAAGAGCCATCGTGGGGAGTACTCGGTGTGTGACAGTGAGAGCCTGTGGGTGACCGACAAGTCATCGGCCATCGACATCCGGGGACACCAGGTCACGGTGCTGGGGGAGATCAAAACCGGTAACTCTCCCGTCAAACAATATTTTTATGAAACGAGATGCAAAGAGGCCAGGCCAGTCAAAAACGGTTGCAGGGGCATCGATGACAAACACTGGAATTCCCAGTGCAAAACGTCCCAAACCTATGTGCGGGCACTGACTTCTGAAAACAACAAACTGGTGGGCTGGCGGTGGATACGGATAGACACCTCCTGTGTGTGTGCCTTGTCGAGAAAAATCGGAAGAACGTGAATTGGCCTCTCTCCCCATATATAAATTATTACTTTAAATTATATGATATGCATGTAGCATATAAATGTTTATATTGTTTTTATATATTATAAGTTGACCTTTATTTATTAAACTTCGGCAACCCTACAGTATATAAGCTTTTTTCTCAATAAAATCCGTGTGCTTGCCTTCCTCAGGCCTCTCCCATCTGTTAAACCTTATTTTGTGATCCGGCTCTCGGGAGCTGCTCTGTAAAACTGTACACATTCACCATTGTCAAGGCCATGACTCGTCTTAGTAAACTTGTTAAAATCAGATGATGTCAGAGTTGTGTATCAACACAGGGATAGCCTCCTTCCGGTACGTTTCATGGTTGATTGATGAATTGAAAGGACTGTTATGGCCTTCATTGGAAATCAGACCCCTGTAGCCTGGAGCTTAATATTGGATTCTGCCCAGCAGGATGGACTACTGGGTACTCACTTGCCTCTCTCCACTGTTCACTTTGCCACTTAGGATCGTGGTTTGCTCCAGTGTTAGGGTCCAGGAGTAGTACGGATGAACCTGGGAATTTTAGAATTGGAAGTTGCTTTTCAATACATTTGTTGTTTGGGTGCCTGGGGTTGTGTAAGGGTTGGATTTTTTTTTTTTTTTTTTTTTTGGCTCTGGTATTTGTTTTGCTTTCTGTAAGTGCTTTTCATCCTTTAAGGCACATAGGAAAATTTTTTAAGCTGTTCGTAACTGTTTGCTTCTGTTTGCTTCTGGCTCATGAATAATCTATACACAGAAGATAACTTGACTCGGAATAGACCCTCGTGGCCTGTGACCTCACTCGCTCATCTGGTGGTCTCTCCTAGAAACTCAAGCAGAGTTGGAGCGTGCCCGGCCTTTGGGTCAGATCAGGGCTCATGTTCCACTCCTCCCCTGTGGCCTTGAAGGCTCTCCAACCTGTACTTGACAGCAGCAGAGGCAGATGGGGAGTCCTGCCTCCATTCCAGCAGTCCCAAGGAGTCAGTTGAGTAACAATTGGTAACTTTCTGGTGTGGGGTGGCCATTGGCAAATGAGCCTTCCTCACCCCTTCACTTCTCTCTTCCTTGTTCGTGTTCCTCTGTGTCATTGTGAGTTAATTCATCAACTTGTGATGTAAAAATCCCAAATGGAAGGGACTGTCTTGGTGCCCACTGAGTCCCACTGGGGATCCGTGACAGCCCAAGGGTGGCTGTGGTGATGGCTTCACCTGCCTTGTCCAGGCACAATAGAAGAGGGCTTTATCAGCACCCCCCAGGGAGTTTGCTGATGTCTTTTTCCAGATGGGAAACAGTTTGTCCTCTTGGGGGGCTGAAGCATAAGAGTTCTCACTCCCATCTTGCTGGAGGTGAAAGGTGCCCACCAATCTAACTCAGAAGTCACTTGTTTCTGCACTGACCCCTGTCCAGCACCAGGCCTGCACTGCCCTGCCTGTAATGAAGGCTCATGTCTGCTATTCCTACCCTGAGCGACACGTGGTCTGAGCTCTCTAACATGTGCCCACAAAGAGTATGACGTGAACCTTTGGAACAGCCTCTGCAGACGCAGTGACATTGTACTACACTTGATTCTGGAACCCAAAATAGAAGAGCAAGGATGAGGAGTTGATGATGTGCTTTGCTATGGACCATGCACTTGAAAACATGGTGACCACTCATTGTCACAAATTTTTGGATTGAGCCATTGTCTCCAAGATTATAGGTGAAGAAACAGGAGGTTTAACTCACCTGAGGTCATTTAGCAGATTAGTCATAGAATCAGGTTGAAGTCCATGTTGGAATGATGATACAGCAGTCTCCATCCTTCATCACCTGTCTCTCTTCCCTCTCCCTTCTAAATAGCAGCATTGCATTTCAGAGTAAATGTTACAGTGCTAGAGAAATGGAACCACAGTTCTACACATGGATCTTTTGTGGCTCTCATTTTACTGAGCTTACCTCAAGAACAAGTTGATAGGACGATGGGGGTCTTGGGGTTGACCCAAATCTGATTTTCAAGAGCTCATCATTGGAAGGTGACAGCTGAACCTTTTCCTGGGCCTCCCCCAAGCAGCCAACTAAAGGACACTGCAACCAGGAAGCATCTGTAGGGTTCAGGTCCAGACTATTGAACCAGCATTGCAGGAACAAGACAAGTCAATTCTGGGTATAGGAGCCTAACAAAGAAATACTGTAGTCATAGTTAAACAGGGGATTCTGGGAAATTGGAGACAATATATTTCAGAATTCAACAAAAGCTACCTAACTTGCCCATCACGGGGTCTTTCTTCCCTCCTCAGGACTTTTGTGGAGGAGTTCTTAAGAGCTCCTTCTGGAACTTCTATTGTGAATTAGTAGAAGCTCTGGCTGATCTGGGAGAAGGGCCTGGGTGATAGAGACCAGCAGTGGAAGCACAGGTCCTAGCTAGCAGGGCTGAGTCTTGGACCCTACCTAGAACACAAGGAATTTGCCCACACATCAAGAGCAAGTCTGGGGCTGCATCCTGGGGTGCAGGCAGCTCCGAGGAGAAAGTGGCCTGGGATGAGATGAATACTCTGGAGAGAAGAATCTGAACTGCAGACTGCATAGTGGCTCAGCCTCCTCCACACTGGGTGGCAGGGCAATGAGGCATTATCCAGCTTCCTCTCCCTAACTGTCTTGGCATAGAGGGCATTTGGCTGCTGCCAAAGTCAACATGTTAAGCCTCTGGACCCAGGGCAGAGCCTTCATCATGGTTGACAGGAGGCCTGTTTCCATCCAATTTACACACTTGTGGTGTTGATAGGTTGAAAATTAAAACCATCTCTGAGATAGGAGGGCCCTGCAGGGCTAGTGTCTGGCTCCTGGACAACTCCACACACTCCTCCATCCCCCTTTATCTTAGTGCCTGGTTTCTTCTCGGGGCTTTGGTAAATGGGGAGGTGTGCTGCAGGGTGAAGAACTCAGCAGGACAGGAGAAAAGGCATCATGGGCCAGCTTTGTTACCAACAGCTGTGTGACCTCAGAGAGCTCCCCTGTCCTAGCATGGCCATCAGGAGATTCTGTAGCCCAGAGAAGCAGTGTGCAGACAGCATGGGCCTCAGTCCTTAGGAAGTGCTGCAATGTCAAGTTCTTCTGGCCCTGGGCAGGAGCCTCTTTCTACTCCCTCATGAGTCTTAAGTTTCCCCCACATAGGGAGGTGCTTGAGCAAGTGCTTAGTCTCTCTGAACCTTTGTCCACTCGCCTGTAAAAGGGGATAGTGTGTATGTCATAAAGTCGTTTGGCAGTGTAATGAAACCACCCATTTCCGGAAGCATTTCAAAGTATTCATGATCATGATGATGATGATGATGATGATGACAACTAGCTTTTAAGGGCTTTACAGAAACCCACATTCTGAAATTGTGGTGGGAGTCTCCCAACACTCTAGTGATTAATCCTAATTAAAGTGTATCCACCACCTACCCCAGGAGAGGCGGACCTCAGGGTAGCATTTTCACCTTTCCATTCTGTAGGTCTCTAACTAAACCACTGGCCCCATCTGACTGGCAGGTCTTTAATCCTTCTAAGGACATCAAGGAATGCATTGCTAAGCATGCAAAAAACTTAGTATTTTGCTTGTAGTTCTGCCTGTGTGCTTTTCTGAAGTGTGTTGTATATTTTCTTTCTTTGTTGCAGATTTATGGGACAATTTTCTCTCTCCCTCCCTTCCTCTTTCCTTCCCTCTTCCCCCCCCTTCTCCATCTCCTTCTCTCTTTCATTCAACAATGCTATCTGCAGGCTATCGTTGATATTGCAGAATTTGGCATTTTTGAGAATTTTTCTACTTCTGCTTGCTCTCCCATGGGTGTGAGTGCATGTGTGTCTATGTGTGCTTAATAGTTCACTTAGTCAATGTAAAAGCCCTCCACTGAGGGCTCAGAGAAGCCATCTGCATTTATTTTATCACCTTTGAACATGTGTTCAGGAATGAGATCCATGTAGTCAGTTTATGGCTACCTGGAGATTCGTCTGGCTTCACCAGGAAGACACATTCCCCCAGGCTGCAAGCTCGGGTGGCCCTGAATCTGCAAAGCCAATGTTAGGTCCTCAGTTAGGCCTGGCTTTGCCTCAGAGAGCGCCAGCCCTGCCCACGTGGTGGGCTCTGCTTCAGCAAGGTGCTCTCAAACTCCACAGCACCCATCCCATCCTCCACAAGGCCTCTGGCCTAAGGGCCCTGCAGGTGTTCCCTTCCACAAACCCAGTCAATGAAGACCGATTCATCTGGAACTTCCTCCAGCTTAGCCTGCCTCAAAGTCTCCACACCCCCCCCAAACCCAAGGAGACCCACATTCCTTACAAATCCCCTTCTCAAGTTACAGTTGCCAGTGGGATTCTCATAAAGCACGCAGATGTCACAAGGTGAAGTGCAAAGGCCTCAATGTTGACCCTGGGCCTTTGGTTCTGGATGGAGGTTGGCCCAGCTAAGAAGAGCAGGAGCACAGGGCAGGTTGGAAGCACTCTCCTGCAGGGCTCAGCCTGTGTTGCATCACTGTGAGCAGAAGGAAGGCCAACGAGACCCATAGAAATATCCCTGTTATAGGACCCAGGGATGGGGACAAGCAAGGAGGTCAAGAAAGCGGATGGTCCAAAGACATCAAAGCCTTTACTTGGAGGAAGTGGCTACCACTGATGAGTTTGGCTGTATCGAATTGTAGAATTCAATAATGACATTGCCAGGGCAACCACAGATGTCTCCATCACACAAAACATAAAAGGCTATTGGGCAATTGTAAAACATAGCCTGAGGAACTAGGGGATGTGTGAATGGCTGGGTGTGCATACATGGATGTGTGTGTGTGTGTGTGTGCATGTGCGTGTGCATTTGTAGCTGCTTTGATATCCTAACCATTGATGGATTGCATTTTTGTAAGAAAAGGTAATGATTGAAAAAGAATGCTCCTGAACACAAGTTTAACCTTTAGGAGACTGAACTGGTAGCCAGCTGGGGAGCATATGGAATATGAACATTCTTGAAGCCAGAAAACAGGCTGTCCGTGGTGTAGGATTTACAGACAGAAACCGCATCAGGCTGACTGCACCAGCCAAAACAGAAGGAGTTCTGGGCCTTCTGATTTGGTGGGAAATAAGTAGAAGCTGATGCAGGGGGTTGGGGGTGGAAGTTAAGCTTGGACCAAGAAACAAATAACGTCGATTGTTCTGTGTTACTGGTTGCTTCTTCCACGTTAGGCTCTGTGTAGATGTCTCAGGTGGACTCTCATAACCACCCTCATCATTTTAACCCTTTTGAGGACAGAGACTGGAAGAAATAACTTCAGCTAGTAAGGAGAAGTGCAAGACAGGAGCCCAAGAGGTCTACGCACTTAGGCTTGGTGACCATGTGAGTAAGACAGTGGTGAAGAGGCTGCTCAGTATTTCAGGGGCCCGGATTGCTGAATTTCGAGGGGGTAAGGAGAGTGAGGAGGCTGGTGTGCACTTGGCACAAACAGATTATACGCTTCATACTGCAGGGATTCCAACAATCACTGGACAGGAGGGAAGTGATAGACAGTAGGAACAGTGTCTCGCTGCAGTAGTGGTTATCTATAGATATAGTTTGGAGTGGGCTCTCCACTCCAAACATGACATCTCCCACCCAACAGTTCATGCCTAAGGCAGTTTGAGGCTGATCCCATCATGTGAGCCACGCAGGAGTTCAGTGAGGCAGAGTCAGGCCCAACAGGGGACCTGACATCATTGGTTTTGTGCCTGAGTTTGAAGCCTTGGGGATGAGTCTTGGTAAAGCCAGATGAATCTCCAGGCAGCCATAAAACTGACCTCACTCCTGAACTCATCCCTGGTTGTCACTTCTACCTGGGGAAAGAAGATTAGCCCTTCAGTAATATCCAGTTAGGGCTTTTGAAAAAAAGATAGAAGACAGGAATTTCAGATTGAATCAAGATCTTTGAGATCCAATAATCCATCCTTCCTTATAAAGGCATTCAATACTTAAAAATCTGCCAAAGGCATACTAGGTGCTAGGCCCTCTGCCAAGTCTATGCACTCAGCCCAAGAGGTGCTTCTCTCCTGGAAGAGCAACGAGTGGAAAGGGTGGGACCCTGAGGGTTAGCAGCTTGACAATTCCTGCAGTCTCTTCGTGGGCACCTCCTAGCCAAGTAGCTTGCTTGCTGTGAAAACAGCTGCAATGATCTAAAAGAAAGCCTTCCCCATGTTGCAGCCAAATCTGCAACTGGAACCCTAACCAGTTTGTCAACAAAAGGGCTCAGGGGCCCAGAAAGCAGACACCGAAGTGCTGCCTGGGGACTGTCAGGAAAGGTCTTCATTGAGGTGGTGACTTCCGAGCTGTCTCCTAAAGCATGAGTAGAAGCTTGATGGGAGGAGATAGAGGGCGAGGCTATTCCAGACGGGAACAGCCTGCACATGTGCAGAACGGGGAGCAACGAATATGCAGAGAAAAGTAAAAGAGTTGGGGCAATGAGAATTTTAGGACTGTAGGAAGCTGGCGAGAGACATCAGGACCAGCAAAGTCAAGGACAGCTTGGAATGGTCTGCGTAGTTTGGGATTGCTTGTTTGGGCGCTCTTAGCTTGAGCTTGCATCAACATCACCTGGAGGACTTGTTACAACTGATTTCTGAGTCTCTGATTCATTAGGCCTGGGGTGGAGCAGGAAAATTTACATTTCTAGCAAATTCCCAGGTGGTGTTGCATGCTGCTGCTCACCCTGAGAATCACTGCTTCACTAGGGAATAGGAGTCTACATAGATTTTTCAGCATTTTTTAACAAGATGATTTTGGTGGCAATATAATTGACAGATGGGCTGCGGACAGACTGATGGAGTTATAGCTGGGAAGTCGCAGTAAATAACAGAGCGAAGGCCTACACCAAGGCAAGGCAGGGGAGTAGGAAGTCCGTTGGATCACAGAAGTAATTTTGCGATGCAATGAACATGATTTGGTAACAAATTGGATGTGGGGGGTGAGAGAGAAAGATATTAGGAAGATGGTCGCACCATTTCTCAAAGCTAATGATCCTAAATCCAATTCAAGAAGACAGAAAAATGAGTGGATTTGAAGGCAGGAACCTGGATAACAGGGTTGAGGTGACCATGATAAAACAAGGCTATCCGATAGACAATAATGAATTAACAAGAGAGAATTATGTGTGACGGTGTGCAAGAAGAGCTCTTAGTTATAGAGATAATCCAGCATACATGGGCCTCACCATCTACAGTTGGTTCCAGTCCAGCATAGTAGAAACCAGAGTCTGAAGCTCATCAACAATCCAGGGTGTGAGAATCTCAACTCTCTATAGGGTTCAGGAGGGTTATGTACCCTGGACATAAAAGCTGAGAGATTAACAAGGAGGAAGAATTATTGGAATTACTGTGGTTCTGTTTTCTAGGCTTGGAGTTTCCTTGAAAGTCTCTTGGTCAACTAAGAGCATAAAGGCCTCCTCAGTCTTGGGGAAATCCTGGAAGCGAGCAAACACATATGTGCTGCAGAGCTTTCAGGCCTAGTTCCCTCTACCTTGAATTTCCTTCCTCTGTCCTGGGCTCTTCTCATCTGATTCACACATGTGCATCCTGCAAGCCTCAGTTTATAAATTCTCTTCCTTTGCAGGACCATTCCCAACTCCTCCTTCTGAGTTATTGAGGGTCAACTTTTCCCCGACATTTTATATTTTCATAGGACCTATGTTTCATTTCACATCACATGGCACAGCTGGAATTATGGTTGCATGGCTTTTTGTGTAATTACTTGTTTACTCCGTTGCCTCGTTAAGCTATAATCCCTGTGAGTCATCAAGTTATGCTGGTTTCAATAAGAACTTTATCCCAAAGGCTGAGGCAAGTGTGAGGCCATGAGTAGGCACTCGTCAATATTTGTTGTGCGAGCAGGTGAATGAATGTTCTTCATAAACTGGAATTTCAACAGAAGTAAGGATTTGGGTCAGACCCCCGGGAGAATGCATCAGTGAGAAGGGTTGTGTTGCTCTTCAGTTCTTTAGAGTATCCAATGTGTTAGAGAAGGCAAAAGGCTCAACAGTACAGGATCAGAATGTCCTTCGCAGTCCAGAGACATAGGACTCCATTGTTTCGTTGGCAAAGTGCTGGGAAGTGGACTGGAATGGTAAGAAAATTTTTAGGTAAGGTTAAAGGAAGAAAATGCAAAGTCATGAACCATGGCTCTGCACATAATTCTTAGCCAGAAACATCATGTTTTGATTTAGCACTCATTCAACACCAGCCATGCACTCATTCAACAAATTGGTGTGGAGACCGCCCATGCACCAGCTCTTTTCCAGGTGTTGGTGAGTAGAACTCACAGGAAAGGATGAGGCTGATGTCTTCACGGAGCCTGCTGTCTAGAGGGTATGACAAGAAAACGAAAGAAACAAGCAACTGTGTTAGAGAGTGCTTTCTGGTTGTTCAAGGAGAGGTGCAATACCGGTGGGAATTTGGCACAAAGGTTCTGATGCCCCTGGAGACACCCACATTCCCATCCAAGTGCATGGGTTTGAGTCCCAGGCGTAGTCCCATTTCCAGCTGCCTGCTAACTGCACCCTGGCCTTGTCCTCGGATCCCTGCCCCCATGTGAGACACCAAGATTGAATCCCATGCTCCTGACTTGGCCTGGCCCTTTCCAGATGTTGTAGGCATTTGGGGAGCAAAACAGTGGAGGGAACATCTCGGTCTCTGTGTCTGTGTGTGTGTGGCAGTGGGGAAGGGTTGGTGTCTGTCTTTCAATGAATAAGCAAGAAAGATTAACAACAAAAAGACACAGAGTTAGTAGGGTGATGATAGCATCACACATACTGAAGGAGGGGAAATTAAAAAAGTTCATGGAAATATGTATCATGGGGATAAAAGGCATAAATGTTAAAAATTTTAAGCCATAATTAAACGTATCTTTTAAATTCCATTTTCCATGAATTTTTCAGAATACCCTTGTATATTTTTGTGGTTGAAATGCTTGCCACTGTGAAATTCGAGTCACGGAATGTCAGTATGCCTAAGAGAATCAAACACATTTGTATACACAGTCAGCAGCTCACGGCCCTAAATAAAGCACAGGCTCTTTAACCAAAAGCCAAAAGCTACACTTTGGCCAGAGAAGTGCAAACAGGACCCAGTGCCCGAGCACTGGAACTTCTGCCTTAGTCAGCTATGGGGGAGCTTCTTACCAGAGACCATGTACCTGTGCTCCCCATGATGGAGGCGTGCGTTATACATAGTGGTGCTTCTGTTCCCTGCAGGGGCTTTTTACCCTGTCAAACCTGTTCCAGTCCAGAAAAGCAAGACTCACTCCCTTTCCTGCTGCCAGGGCAGGCCCTGGACTCTCCTCCAGAAGCTGCAAGGAGGCCAGGAGGTGGACAGGGCCACTCCCTCTGAATTCCTGTGCCCCTGGGTCTTTTAGGCAGCTCCCCAGCCAGGGTAGGTGTGGCCCAACCCAGGGCTAGCTTTCTTTTCATGCAAGGCATGCACAAGAAAACTACTCCAGAGAGTGTGATTGAGTCATTTCTACTCCAACATCCTCAGTTCTCCCTGAAAAAAGGGTATCACAGTCTTCTTAATTCAATCACAAGTTGTCCTAAGAGCTGGCACAGGCTATCTTCTGAGTGAGTGTAGGGAGGAGGCCTTGAGTTTGGAAAGAAGGGAGTTGATCCAGGTGAGTTCTGAGAAGTTCTAGAAAGGCTGTTAGAATCACCTCCAATCTCAACCCACTAAGCTAGACTTCAGAGAGGTTAGGCAACACAGCCATGGTTACACAGGGCTGAGACGAGAACCTGGTCTCCTGTCATCCAGGCCAGAACAGCCTCCATCACTGCACACTGCCGTAAGGGGTGAGAGCATGGGGGCTTCAGACACCTGCAGTGGGCCAGCAGAAGAGCATCTGAAAGGGCCGAGTGGCCCTCACCCCACTTCTACTTGGCCAACGAGTTCCTCTGTGTGCCCAGCACTTCACAGAGACCAGGAGTTCTGCAGGTGGAATCTCTAATCCGTAACTATCAGACCCTTCAGAGGTTGTCTCTCTGGTTTGTACTGTGGTACAGTGTCCAAAACCAAGCAGACGTAAGCTGGAGCCCTCATTTCACCACTCAGTCATGCATTCTAGGGCCAGTTCCCTGATCTCTTTTAGCTTCAAGTTCCAATCAAACGAGGATGGTGCCAGCCCCCACCTCCAGGTGGTGATAATATAACTTCAAGAGTGGCATGGACACTGGTAGACAACTGCAGAGTCTGGGCACCTCCTCTGGTCCCTTCAAGTGGTAGCCAGTATGGAATTCCTAAGGATCCCAAGGGAAGGAGCCAGGATACCTAAGCTAGAGGGAGATCACTATTGGGCTGGGCTGGGGACAGCAATTACCTGGTATGGCAGCCATTCAGGATTGTAACAACTGGCCCAACTGGCCCAACACCATCCAGTCTAATGTTCAGGCAACTTGGCTCCCCCACAGGGATGTTATCAGGCTAGAAGACAAACATGTAAAGCACTTGACGCCACACAAGGCATTGAAGAAGCTCTCAGTAACATTGGCTGTCTCCCCTGAGGGACAGTATCTGTGCCTCCAGGTGCCCAGGAAAGGAGAGCCAGGGCCTGCAGACCCACAGAACAGACACACACCTGTGATCTTGCTGTTTGTCACCACCTTCAAGTTCAGGGCCATGTCCTTTTCCTTGCCCCAAGTCAGATCTTCTGGTGCACTTGATCTTTAAGTGCAGACTAAACCTGAAAGTTTTCTGGTTTTTTTTTTTTTAAAGATTTTTTATTTATTTATTTGACATGTAGAGTTACAGACAGTGAGAGAGAGACAGAGACAGAAAAGTCTTCCTTCCGTTGGTTCACTCCCCAAATGGCCGCTATGGCCAGTGCTGCGCCGATCCGAAGCCAGGAGCCAGGCACTTCTTCCTGGTCTCTCATGCGGGTGCAGGGGCCCAAGCACTTGGGCCATCCTCCACTGCTATCCCAGGCCACAGCAAAGAGCTGGACTGGAAGAGGAGCTGCTGGGACTAGAACCTGTGCCCATATGGGATGCCAGAGCTGCAGGCGGAGGATTAACCTAGTGCACCATGGTGCTGGCCCCAACTTGAAAGCTTTCTTAACCCTTGCAAATGTCCTTTCTGCCCCTAAAGCACTGCCAACTGGGTGGGAAGCAGATGAGCAGGCAGAGGACATCAGCTTCCCAACATCTGCCTGTGTCCACCTCATGTTCCAACCATCGTGGCCGCAGCAGGACCCAGCCTGTCCCTGGCTTTGTCCTTGTAGTTCAGTTTCATGGTGCAAGAGTCACCAAAAATCCACTAGTGCCAGCCCTTCCTTGTCACTGGATCCTTGGCAATGGCTTGCTGCCCACAGACCCCAGCAGCCAACATAGAAGAGCCAGAGCCAGGAGAGACACAGAACCCACAAGCAGAGCCTGGTGTGCTCATCATATGGATCCTAGAACAATGGTCCTACTGCAGGACCTCAGACAAATCAGATGTCCCCTCAGCACTGGCTCTGTGATGGAGCCACCTTCCCTCCTCCCATCCCACCCCAAGAAGGAGATTACAACAATCTCCTGGAGAGAGGCACAAAGAGCTGTGACGCAATGTGACAAACGTCTCAACAGCTGCCATGACAGCTTGCTCTTAGGGTACTTAAGTGGGGCATGGGAAGGCTTCCTGAAGGAGAGGATGTTTGCAGGGAGGCAAGAGGAGAATACGCCAGATACTGCAAGGTGCACAAGGGAGCCGACGCGTGCATTTGTGTTGTTGGAACTTACAGAGTGAGGGTGGCCTGGGCCGGTACACAAGGCCCACTGTGCCATCGTTCCATGCTAGAGAGCTTGCGCTAGTCCCACAGAAAAGGGTGCCTTGTGCCCTGTGGTGAGCAGGAGATGGAGCACTGTGGGACCCAAGGGTCTTTGTTGCAGTTGATTTCTCAACATTGTTGCAGTGGATTCGTTTCTGAGAGGAGCAGCATGGTGGGGGCAAGAGGCGCGGAGTCAACACACAGACCCCGGGAGTCCGGTGAAAGCAGGCTTGAGGCGAGCAGCCCGCAGACTCGTTTATTTCAGTTGGTACAACATCTTATATAGCCAAGACCAGCCAATCTGGTCAAGGGGCGGTCTATGCCCCAACCAATCACAGCCTGTTGCCAGGCAGTTTCAAATCCATCCAATCACAGCCTGTTGCCAGTCAGTTTCAAATCCATCCAATCACAGCCTGTTGCCAGGCAGGCTCCGTTGCCAGGTGGGTTTCAAAGCCCTTCCTGAGTAACTGACGCTCGCTTGCCAGTGGCCACCTTGTCATGGCCTTCTCATTCCACCACAGGTCTTGTCTGTCAAGCAGGGCTCTGGCTGCCTCTTCCCACGCTGGTGTTCTGTACCCTCCTCTTGGTTGTGGCTGTGCAGATCCAGGTGTGCCTGGAGAGAGATGAGTAGGTATGGCAGCTCCAGTGATGATTCAGGATTCTCCATGTCTTCACCACTGGAGAATAACAGGCTCAAAATCCTTTGGAGGGGGGCCAGCACTGTGGCGTAGCAGGTAAAGCCACCGCCTGTGGTGCCAGCATCCCATATGGGCGCCGGTTCTAGTCCCGGCTGCTCCACTTCCAATCCAACTCTCTGTTGTGGCCTCGGAAAGCAGTAGAAGATGGCCCAAGTCCTTGGGCCCCTGCACCCACGTAGGAGACCCCGGAGGAGGCTCCTGGCTCCTGGCCTCTGATCAGCACAGCTCCGGCCGTTGCAGTCAATTGGGGAATGAACCAGCGGATGGAAGACCTCTCTCTTTCTTTTTCTCTCTCTGCCTCTCTTCTCTCTGTGTAACTGTGACTTTCAAGTAAAATAAATAAATCTTTTTAAAAAAATCCTTTGGAGAGAACAAGCATCCTTGCTGGTTGAAAGCCAGGTTAGGAGACACGGGGTGCAAGACTCAGAAAGTGGAGGGGCTGCTTCATGGCTCATCACCCATCACTCAATAGCACCCTACTATTCACCAGTCCCCTTGCCCTGGTGGGAGGATCAGCCTCAGTGCCTGCCCTGTCTGCCAGGTCCCAGTTCCAGGATGATTGACCTGTCCATGTCACTTCCTCCCCATCTTACCTTGAACTTCAGACCTGACCCTGCTTCATGTCGGCCTGGCTGTCAGCTGCAGTGAAGTCAGCATCCTCAGAGTGAGTCCTGGATTCCAGGCCCAGGTCCAAGCCACTGGCCTGTTCCATCCTCACTCCACAGGCAGAGCAGCAAGACTGCAAGGAGCACAGGAAGTCACAGGTCTTGTGGCACTTTGCATTCCCTTGCATGGTGCCAATGCTGCTGACCAATGAGACCGGCTCACCCTGTCCTGCAGGAGGTCCACATTGTAGCAGGCTCTCTTCTCTTCTGACTTGTTTTGTTTGAAAGGCAGAGAGACACAGAGGAAGAAAGGGACAGACAACCATCTCCCATCCTCTGGTTCACTCCCCCAAATACCTACAACCACCAGGCCTGGGCCAAGCTGAAGCCAGGAGGCAAGAACTCATTCTGGGTCTCCCACGTGAGTGGCAGGGACCAACTACTTGCACCATCGCCTGCTGCCTCCCAGGGTGCACATCTGTGGGCAGCTGCAGCTGGGAGCAGAGCCATGACTTGAACCCAGGCCCTCCAGTTTGGGATGCAGGAGTCCCAAGCAGCATCTTAACCACTGTGCCCAGTGCTGGCCCCCTGACTTGGTCTTTTAAGGGAGTGGAGAACGTTCCCAGACAGGAATTGCTCATCAAATGCCACTTTCAGCAGGCTCCACACCATCCTGCCTGCCACCCAAGGTGCAAGGCTGTAATTTTAGGGACAGAGTAGATCTGGATCTCTCTCTCCCTCTTTCCCTTTCTCCCTCTCTCCCTCACTCCTTCTCCCTCTCTCTCTCCCTCTCCTTCACCATCTCCTTCCTCTTACTAACACTGAGCCGGGCACCCCTGGTTGTCTCCTGAGTTCTCACACCCGAGCTGGGTTCTTGGGCTCCTGCCACCCACGTGAAGATCTGGATGGAGTTTCTGACTTCTGACTTTGACCTGTCCAAGCCCTGGTCCTTGTAGCCATTTGGAGAGTGATCCAGGGATGGAACTCTCTGACTCTCCCTCTGTTTCTCCCTCTCTCTATATAACTCTGCCTTTCAAATAAATAAATCTTTTAAAAAGAAGATTTTCTGGTGCTTAACACTTAAAAAGTTGCAAGATTGGGTTCTCTTGTGGGCTGAATTGCATCCCCTCCCCACATTCATATGCTGAGTCCCTAAACCCTCAGAGTGTGCCTGTATTTGGAGCAGGGTCTGGAAAGATATTGTTAAGTCCCAATGTGGTCATTACAGCCAGCCCTAATCCAGTGTGGTCTGTGCCCCTCCCCCCTTTTAAGATTTTATTTATTTATTTAAAAGTCAGAGTTAAATAGGGAGAGAAGAGAGAAGGAGAGTAAGAGAGAGAGAGAGGTCTTTCATCTGATGGTTCACTCCCCAACTGGCTGCAACAGCTGGAGCTGTGCCAATCCAAAGCCAGGAGCCAGGGCTTCCTCCAGATCTCCCACACAGGCGCACTGGCTCAAGGACCTGGGCCATCTTCTACTGCTTTCCCAGGCCATAGCAGAGAGCTGGATCGGAAGTGGAGCAGCCAGGACTTGAACATGTGCCCATATGGGATGCTGGCACTGCAGGAGGTGGCTTTACCTGCTACACCACAGCACCAGCCCCTGTTTGTGTCCTTTCAAGAAAGGGCTTAGGAGAGAGGGTAGATGAAGTGAAGATGCAGGGAGAAGATGGCCAGGGACGAGCAGAGGGCAGAGCCTCGAACAGATCTTTCTTCACCATCCTTTCAAGAAACCAGCCCTGCCAACCCCTTGATTTCAGACTTCTAGACTTCAGAAGAGTGAGACGTGCAATTTCTGTGAAACCACTCAATCTGTAACTAGCCCATACAAATACAGGAGAACAATAAATTGTAATAAAGTATTGTTATTAAAAGCTGACAGATACCATACCCAAAAATCAGAAAATATAGAGAAACAACATAATATTTTTAGTTTCATTAACCACCTAGCATACCTCTTGTAATAGGAAGGATTTCCAAAAAGTTCACGGAAAATGCACATTATGGAAAAAACTACTACACATCGATTTTAAATATTTTTGGATGAAATAAGCTTATTTTTAATTTCATTTTCCATCAGCTTTTTGAAGTATCCTCAAACTTTGTTTCTCATGTCTTTTCATTTTTTAAGTGATTTATTCATTTGAAAAGCAGAGAGAGAGAGAAGGAGAGAGAGAGAGAGAGAGAGAGAGAGAGAGAGAGAGAGATCTTGTATCTGTTGGTTCACAAACAAAGGCTGAACCAGGCTGAAGCCAGGAGCCTGGAACTCCATCTGGGTCTCCCACTCAGGTGCAGGTGCATAAGCACCTGGGCCATCTGCTGCTGCCCTCACAGACCATTAGCAGGGAGCTGTACTGGAAGTAGAGCATTCAGGATCCAAATCTCTGCTCTAATACAGGATGCTGGCTTCACAGATGACAGCTTAATCCACTGCACCACAGTGCCAGCCCCCATATTTTTGATTGCATATCCTTCATATTTGACAAGAGTTTTATAATATTATTTTCTATGCAGAGAATAGATAATGTATCTTCTCTTGTAACACAATTGATCAAATTTTGCTTTTCCAATATTGAAATATTTTGAAGGTCACATCTTATCAAGGGTAATATCATATACATTTTCAGAATTGCTACAAATTTATGAAAACTTCTTTCAAGAATCTTTCATATATCAGCTGAAAGATGTCAGAACATTTCCATTTTTCTTTGAACACGGTGTTAATCTGAAATGCTCTTTGAATTGCCAACACTCATTAACCAATCTGACACCCATGTTCCCACTGCCGCAATATCTTTGTCAATGTGGGGTTTTATGTTGAGTCAGCGAAAGAAAGAAAATCTTTTTTCCAATGTGAACATAGGTATAATTCTTCCTTCCCTTTAATTGGATTATATAATAACCTGAGGGCTTATTCATTACTTCCATTGGAAATGTATCATTATTCCTGGACATGCATTTCTTCCTCTTAATAAATTAATACTTTTTTGGTTATAATTTCTTTAGATTTCAAACTATGTTTTTAAAATATTTATTTCTGTAATTTTTGAAAGGCAGAGTTACAGAGTGAGAGAGGGAGAGGCAGGGAGAGAATGAGATCTCTCACTCCCCAGATGGCCTCAATGGCCAGGCCTGGGCCAGGCTGAAGGCAGGAACCTGAAACTCCATCTGGATCTCCCACACGGGTGGCAGGGGCCCAAGCAGCCAGGCCATCGTCTGCTGCCTTCACTGGCACAAGAGCAGGGAGCTGCATCAGAAGCAGAGCTGCTGGGACTTGAACTGGTGCTCGGCACCAGTGATGCAGGTAGTGGTTTAACCACTACAATGCCAGCCCCCAAGACTTCAGAATAATGTTAATATTATTTCAAAAAACGTTGGAAAGCACTTAACCATGTGGAAACATTGCTAGGGCACCTCTTGGGAGGTTTAGAGGCTGTGGTTGAAGCTTTCCTAGCCTTGAAGTACAGCAGCTCTGGCCAGGGTTGCAAGCTTGGTCTGCACACAATGAGCCAAGAGATACTCCCTGCTGCGTACTCTGCTGCCCCCCCCAGCCACGCCCACTCGTCCCAGCCATAATTGTGTGCAGGATAGGGTGAAATTATGCATATTTCCTGTCTGTGTCTAGATAAACAATTTCCTGAAGCCCAAAGGAAGTTAGCTCTGGAGGCACGAGGTACTGTCCTCACCTGATCTACCAAATCAAGATCTTCTCTGATTTGGCATGTAAGGGTTTGTTGTGTTTTTTTTTTTTTTTTATTTGCTTTTTCAGCAGTTTCCTTTTAAAGGGTTGGGTTTTTGGGATCCATGCCACACAGAGCCTCTGCATTCTCTTGGGGTGAGAGAGTTGTTTAGAGATGGGCGGAGGGATGTCTCTTGTGTTCCCCAGCATGGCCCTCACGGACAAGATGGTCCAGTGGCTGAGTTTGAACCTGGCAGCCACAGTGGCGCTCCAACACTAACTCCATCCTACACTGGCCGTGCAACCTGGGGCAAAGCAACCCTTCTATTCTGTTCCTCTTGTCATCTTTAAAACGCAGGAAAGGGGCCCGACAGCGCCAACAACACAGGGTAGCTGGGAAACTGAGCTGTTGCAGGTGAGGCACTTAGCACACAGCCCAGCACTTCCTAAGTGCTCACTACAGGGTGGTCAGCGTGTTGACCAAGGGCTTGGTCTGGAGACTCATGGGAAATGGGGGAAAGGCTATCTTTGTTACAGGAGCTCCTCCCGTTCTCTTCCCTCAAGGCCTCACTGGGATCTGAACTCTGCTCCTCTGGGCAGGGGAGCAGCCACGCATCCTGTTTCCTGTCTCCCATCTCAAAGGCACTCCTACCGGGGAGACCCAAGCTCCAGCTGCTTCCTGCCTGCAAGAGCACAGGCCGCACCCCTACCCATCTCAAAGCTCATCCTGCAACACCAAGTATTTATTCCAGATGGGCCCTGGCGTCAGTTCCCAAGCCATCCCCGCAGCAAAACCTGGCCCACGGTATGCCAATGCTAACCACAAGAAGGCTTGCAGATTTCACTCTGCTGCCTTGAACCTGCCCAGTCTCTCTAATCTCCTCTAACTCTGGGCTCAGCCTGTCAGAAGCTGCCCCCTGCCACCATGTACTCCAGAATCAAACGTTCAAAAGCATAGTCACAGATTTTCAGAGCATCAGGATTTTGCCCACCATTCCTCTACAAGGTTTGCAATCTAGAGCCCTTAATTTGACCCTGTTTGCACATTATTTCTGCTACAACTCAACAATCATTTAAGAGATACTTACTGAGCACATCCCGTGAAGCACAGTTCCGAGGATTTGGGGTCCCTCTTTCATGGAACATACAATGGAAAGCGAGGGCCAGTGAGAAGTTCCCGGAATAAAAGCACAGGTCTGATGGATGGATGGAGATAGAGCAATGGGGGAGGGGAAAGAGGAGAATTCGGGGGAGGGCAGGAGCGCAGGATTGCAGCAGGAGGGCCAGAGAAAGCTTCACTGGTTGGCCGAGACTGGAGCCACGTGGGAATCCGGGAAAGAACCTTCTGGAAGGATGGCCCTGGGCTTACTACATTTGAGCACCATCAGTCAGCTCCCTACTGGCGAGCATCTGCTTGGGATTTCTCTGGACTTCCTTGGGTGTGCCTAAGGCCTCCTATCTTGGTTCCATTTATATCATGTGGATGAGCGTTCCCCTTGTTCTTATAAAGCAATATGGCCAAAAATTAGATAACACGTGCAGATTCGCCGCACACGCTCCCTGGAGGCTGAGGTGGAAGTGTTAGCTGGTCCAAGGCGCCGTGGATACTTGCAACCTACGCTCCTCCTCTGTGCCCCCAGGGGGCAGGGACATTCCAATGTGGCCCTGAAGGGAACCCAGGGCTGCTACCTGTGCTCGCTGTCCAAGAGTTGCCTACGGTGCTAAAGGGAAATTTGTGGAGCCAAGGGCATCGTGTACTCATTCTGGAAGGGGCTGGGCACAGAGGCAGGGTGGGGGTGGGGTGCAGGGCTCCTGGGAATCCGGGGCACGCGGGCTCCCTCTCCTCGCTGAGACAGTCAAGGGCTCTCCTGTCCTTGGTCAGGAGAGCAGACAGCTCACCTGAGGCAGCTGTGCACACAGGGGAGCAGCTGGGGGTCCTGGGGAGGGGGAGGTGCCGGAGAGAGTGCCTGGGTGGACGGCTGGTGCGCAGGGCAAATGGGCACGCACTCTCCTGGCTGGCATGCATGTGCGTGCCTCTTTTCTCCAAGACTGTGTGGTGTCCAAGGACCTTCGGAGGCACCCATGCTGCGGTTCCCAGAGGCTTAAGGACAGGCTCTGGGGCATGTGGGCGTCTGGGCTGGTGAGCCTGGGAATCGGGGAGGGGGCGTCTGAGCGAGGAAGCCGGCCCACCCGGGTCATAAATGCCATCCTCGTAGGGACACGCAGGAGTATTTTATTGTTTCATTGAAAACTGAGCCCCTGGTGCAGCTGTTGTGCCCGTGAATTCCAGGGGGCAGGGACGGGGCGGGCGGGGGGCGAGGGGAAGCCGGAGGGAAGTGGGGAGACGGCCCGCTTGTCAAGTAGATGAGATCTTGTTACTGGGGTTGGGGGGAAATTGGATGCGGTTCCAGGGTTCAAGTCTTTCTTGCCCCACACACCAGGGCGCTGGCTCCACGACAGGCGATCGAGACACAAGGGCCAGTGTTTCTATTCCCCTGTCAGCAGAGCAAGTGTTTTCTGAGCCAATTCTGACACAGTCTGTTTTCCAATAGGGGGAAAAAGTGTTTTTTAAAAAAACTCCTTGTGTGAGAGCAAAACCTGCTGTGTGTTAGAGGTGACAGGTTAGGCTGGGCTGCAGGCAGCTCCTTCCCTCCCTGGGTTTGCTAGTGAGGCTCCGGTGTTAGGTGCTCCGTGGGCCTGGAGTGCTCTTTCCTGGGTGTCCACGTGGCCACCTCCTTCCTGTCCTTCAAATAGCACCTTGGGAGGGCACCACCTCTCCTACGAAGCCTTCCCGACCACCCAGTAGCGGAACCCCCCACCCCCCCCCACCCCACCCCCACCCCCCGCCAGCACTGTGCTGCTCATCCTGTTCTTGTGCTCTCCCACCCACGGCTCTCTGCCTGGTGTTTCCGTGCCCTTGATTGATAACCTCTGCAAATGCTTCAAGAGCAGAGCCTGTGCATTCTTCCTGCTGTACCTCCATGGGTCCCCAGCACGTAGTGGGCATTCAGTGGGTGCTTTCTTAAGTTGAATGAATAAATGGTAGTACCGACCTGGCTTGTGCATTTTCCTGAATGGAGAGGTAGAGCGAATGGAGCATGGTGCAACAGACCGGGGGTCGAGGGGAAGGAGCTAAGTCAACACGGAAAACACAATGTCCCCGTGTTTGACTTCAACATAAGCCGCTCTTAGCCAAGCACCTAGAGGCCAGGTCTCCCAGCAGCTGCTGCCGGGCGTGTGGAGATGCTGGCTTCAGCTCTCATTTTCTTGATAAATCACATCCCTACCCTTATCCACCCCGCAAATCCCCTTCTCATTTCTGAAATGTTTCCCTACAATCCAATGGGTTTGACTTTCCCTCTCGCTTTGGAAAGCGCTGCCATTTTACATTTTCAAAGTCAGAAAAGGAAATACTTCCTTTTCCTCGAAACATCTCCAGAGTCTCTCCTGGAGCCAAAAGCAGCCTGCGACCTTGGGTGAGCCACCTCCCTTCTCTGGGCTTCAGTTTTTTGGAAAGGGGCAAGACGGTGCTGGCAGAGGTCCAGGTCCACGCCAGCTCTAAGAAGCCTGTGATTGGGGCTGGCACTGTGGCGCAGTAGGTTAATCCTCCGCCTATGGCGCCTGCACCCCATTTAGGCACCAGTTCAGGTCCTGGCTGCTCCTCTTCCAATCCAGGTCCCTGCTGATGGCCTGGGAAAGCAGTAGATGATGGCTCAAGTGCTTGGGCCCCTGCACCCACATGGGAGACCGAGAAGAAGCTCCTGGCTCCTGACTTCGATTCGGTGCAGCTCCGGCTCTTGTGGCCAATTGGGGAGTGAACCAGCAGAAAGAAAACCTCTCTCTCTCTCTCTCCCCCTCTCTCTCTCTCTCTCTGTGTGTGTGTGTGTGTGTGTCTCATTGTCTGTAACTCTACTTCTGTAATAAATAAATAAAATCTTAAAAAAAAAAAAAAAGAAGCCTGTGATGCCCACAGTAGGAGGATTTTCTCCGAAGAGAAGCTTTGTGGCCAACCATTCCCGGGACCTCCAGGAAGCAGGGGGGCTCCCTCTGGTGCTCAGGCCCCTCCCTGTCTGCTTGCCACCTTGGAATATACCACTGCAAGGCTCGATGGACCTTGTGTGGTTCTCCAGAGTCAGTTCATTGCAAAACTGGCCCTAGTTCTCCACTTCCCCCTGTATCCAAGTCCTTTCCCTTGGGAGTTCATGCTTTTCCCATCAAGAGGTGGCGCCCACTCACCCACTCCTTAAGTTTGGACTGGCTTTCGGTTTGCTTTGGCTATGACAAAGTACACACTTATCCATGTGTAACTGTGGAGCCCAGGTTTCTAGAGGCTTTTTGCAATCCCTGGCTTCTGAGTGGAGCACTGCGGGTGCCGTAGCCCAGGTGGAGCAGCGCCAGCCAGCCCAGCCAAGGGCATTCTGTGTTAGTCGACAGTCATCTGAGTGAGCGCCCCCCCCCCCCCCCCCCCCCCCCCCCCGGCCAAGAGCAGAAGAACCGCTCAGCTGAATCCAGCCAAGATCAAAGAAGTCTGGCTCAGGGTAGCAGAAAGAAGCATATGCTTGTGCGTTGTGATAAACTTTTTTTTTTTTTTTTTTTTTTTTTTTTTTTTTTTGGACAGGCAGAGTTAGAGTTAGACAGCAAGAGAGAGAGATTCAGAGAGAAAGGTCTTCCTTCCGTTGGTTCACCCCCCAAATGGCCGCTACGGCTGGTGCACTGCGCCTATCTGAAGTCAGGAGCCAGAGACTTCCTCCTGGTCTCCCATGCAGGTGCAGGGCCCAAGCACTTGGGCCATCCTCCATTGCACTCCCGGGCCACAGCAGAGAGCTGGACTGGAAGAGGAGCAGCCGGGACAGAATCCGGCGCCCCAACTGGGACTAGAACCCGGGATGCTGGCACCACAGGTGGAGGATTAACCTAGTGAGCCACAGCACCAGCCTAAACTGTTGTTTTAGGGTGGTTTGTTAGGAAGCAGTAGGAATTCATTGATGAAGTACCTCAAATCCACCCCATGTCATCCTAGCCCTCCTCTATTTTGTTCTCTTGAGCATCTTTACACATAGGCTGCCCTCTATGCCTCTACATTGTCTAATATATTTCTTAAAAAATACAACATCCTCAGGGCAGGCATTGTGGCATAGTGGGTGCCAATTCACATCCTGGCTGCTCTGCTTCTGGTCCAGCTCCCTGTTAATATCCCAGAAAAAGCAGCAGAAGATGATCCAAGTGTCTGGGCCCCTGCCACCCATGTGAGAGACCCGGATGAAGCTCCTAGCTCCTGGTTTCAGCCTGGGTCAAACCTGGCTGTGGCAGTCATCTGATCTTATGGCCCAGGAATCAGTCTTTTGAATCACAATGCACATTCTATACATTATGCAGATGTTCCCACATCCCGCCTCCTTTCTCAGACATGTGAGCTACCAGGAGAATTGGACATCTGATGCCATGGTGATGGAAGGAGTGATTTCTGTGGGGTGTAGGGCAGGCAGAGTGCTCCAGTGGAGGCTCCCATGAAGTCACTAGAACTGCGCAGTTGAAGAAGCAGGAGTGATGAGCCTCATCCACTCCCCCTTGGTTTGCTGAGAATCGGCCCAGTTTTCCTGTGCCAGTATTCTATTTTCCACTAAGAAATGAAGACTTATTAGAGGTCTATCTTAAGGTAGGCAGGTGCTGAACTAAGCCCAAAGATAATGAAAACAATGAGTCAAGAAACTCAGTACCACTAGGAACATATGCTGATAAATCATCAGATTTGTAATTAGTAATTTCTTCAAAAAGTCTGGAGATAAAAGCCAAACTAACCAGTGATCATTCATTAAGGAAAATCTGTTAGGAAGATGTTTATGTTAACTGCAAGTTTATAGTTCATCAAATTTTGCTCAAAATTGGATTTCTCTTTGCAAATATGAGAGGTTCTCAAAATGTTCATGGACAATGACAAGGCCATAAATAGATTTCAAAATTTTTGCACAAAAAAAGGTCTTTTAAATCTATTTTCTGGGGCCAGTGCTGTGGCACAGCGGGTTAACGCCCTGGCCTGAAGAGCCGGCATCCCATATGGGCGCCAGTTCAAGACCCAGCTGCTCTACTTCTGATCCAGCTCTCTGCTATGGCCTGGGAAAGCAGTAGAAGATGGCCCAAGTCCTTGGGCCCCTGCACCTGTGTGGGAGACCCTGAGGAAGCTCCTGGCTCCTGGCTTCAGATCAGCGCAGCACCAGCCATTGCGGCCGATTGGAGAGTGAACCATCAAATGGACGATCTCTCTCTCTCTCTCTCTGCCTCTCCTTCTCTCTGTGTAACTCTGACTTTCAAGTAAGATAAATATTTTTTTTTTAAATTTATCTTCCTTCAACTGTTTGAAGTACACTGGTCCTACAAATCTTCAGTGCCAAACTCCTGATTTCCAGCCCTGCCCCCAACTCCACCTTCCACAATTTTACGCATCTCTAAAAATAATACTTTCACTCGCTAGTGTTATCCCGTGATCTCCTCCATTTTAAACCCTGTAACTGTCCCCTCACAACACCTACAGCATCAGAACAACTGTCCCCACCTCAACACACTGTCACCTTCCTGGGGTCAGCCGTGAGCACCTCCCACCTGCTCTTGTACAAAAATCTCAACACTGGCCTCCCTGCTTCCATCTTTCTCCCCTGCATGTGCTGTTTCAACCAGCAGGCAGAGATCCCATCCAGACACAAGTCAGACCATGTCCATCCTCAACTCAAAAGTGACCTGAGGGCTTCCCAACACACTTAACCTGAAATCCAGGCTTTTCAGTGGGGCTCACCAGCCTTTAAATGACCTGTCCAACCCTGCTCTGGTCATACCAGCAGCATTGCCTTTCTGTAAAATGCACCAGACTTTCCTACCTAAGGCCCTTTGCACATGGGATTCCCTCTGCCTGGGACCCTCTCAGCTCAGATTTTCTTAGGGGTCCTTTTCCATGACATTCCAAGCTCTGCTCACATTCCACTCTTGAGAGAGAACTTCCTCCTGACCACCAAAGACACAATAGCCTCCATCTATGCCCCTGCTCTTTCCATACTATTTTTCGCTCTCAATCCCTTTTCTTCACAGCCTTCATCACTACCTTATGTTATACCGTGTATTTGTTTGTTTACTTATTTGTTGCTGGTGTGAACTGCCTGGGTACAAGAAGCCTCCCGTGCTACCAGGCACCACCTGCTTAGAACCAACCCTTGCTCTGACCACTTGCGTCATAAACACTTATGAAGCAGATGCATAAGTGTCCACACTCATTCTATTAATATCTGCAAATACCTTATTTTGCAAAATAACCGTTAAGTGAATGGGCAAATCTGTAGCATCTCTCATACACCAGTGCTCTCAGAATTCTGAAAGTATGAATTAAAATCCCTCGCTTCTCTAATCAATAGAAAATGGTTGGACTTCGGATAAGTCATTCATGTTCTCAGAACGCTTGTTTTTGCATCTTTAAAGTGAGTAAAACCCTCTCTTCTCCCCACCCACCCTAGGAGGTCCAGAGAAGTGAGGTCTCCAGGAGGTAAATTCCACCCGGGAACTGCCGCAGAGACAGCCCCTCTGGGTGTCATTTCTGAAGCCCAGTCCCTGCATTTGATGTTCTCAACTCCAGTAACCTGGGAGGGAAGCCCCCCACCATGGGCCCCTCCTCTGCTCGGCCTGCCAGCCCCCATGAGGCAGTCCCCCATGAGCCAGCCCCCATGAGCCAGCCCCCCATGAGGGGGGCGCTGCAGTCTGAGAACAGGCTGTGTGCATGGGGCCCTTGACACTTCCATCTGCGGGGAGCCCCGAGGCCTGCAGGCCCCGGCACCTCCTTGTCAGGCACAAATACACAGTTGCCAATGTCTTCCTGAGCTTATGGGCTTGAGGTCATCAAAACAAGGATTTTTGCACTTGGTACCCGCCAGGGTGCAGACACCCAAGGCCTCCAGGCCAACAGCAGCATGGAATCGTTTTCAATTGGAGAATGACTTGGAAAAGGAGCGGGGAGCCACCCAGCATCAGAGCCTATTCAGAAGCCTTCCTCCCGAGATCTGGGGATTCCCAGGTAGAGCCAGGGTCCTGTCGCCCTTTGGCTTGCAAAGGAAGCAGCCACAGAGTGCCCAGCCAGGGGGCAGCTTGTAGAATCCTGCCCCAGCCCCAGCCTCCTCTTCCGGAGGAGGTGCCTGCAAAGCCTGGCTGCTTCCCAGAAGGTCTGTCTTCTTGCAATTCTGGTTGTCACAGGAGGGTCCCCCAGCTCAGCGGAGCGGATAAGCACTCCTGGAGTCAGACTGAATTGCACGTGAACCCTGGCTGAGCTCCGCAGGGGCCGTCCGACCCCAGACAAGTAATAGTCAGGACTCCCGCAAGTAGCAGAGAAGCAGGTAAATTAGATGATTTGACAAGTGTTCCCCATTAATCCATGAGGGATCCAGTCCAAGCCCACAGGGATGCCTGAAACCACAGGTAGTTCATGGATACGTGGATTAAGACACAAGTTTACGGAAGGCATGTGGTGTGGCAGTTAGGATGCTGCTCAAAATGCTCATGTACTATATACGAGCGCCTGGATTTGAGTCCCGGCTCTGTGTTAGAACCAGCTTCCTGCTGGTGCACACCCTGGGAGGCAGCAGGAGGTGGCTCAGTTACTTGGGTCCCTGCCCCCAGAATGGGAGCTCTAGAATCTGTTCCCAGCTCCTGGCTTGATCCTGAATGTTGCAGGCATTTGGGGAGTGAACCAGCCGATGAGAGATCTCTCTCTCTTCCTTCCTCTATCTTTCCATCTTTACGGAAATAAATAGTTTTTAAATTTTAATTTTAAACTTAAGGTTGTTTTAAAAAAAACTGTAAAAAAGTACATGCATAATTTTATTATAATATGCATTTTCCATGTATTTTTAAGACTCCTTGTATGAGTATACTAGGGTTTTTTTCTATATGTATACACCCATGATAGTTTAATTCATAAATTAGTCACAGTAAGAGATTAACAATAACTAATAACACAATAGAAAATAAATACCAATATACCACAACCAAAGTTATTTAAAGCTTATGAATTATGTACTTCTGAAAATTCCCATTTAATGTTGTCCAACCATGGT
Organism: Sylvilagus floridanus; assembly: GCA_949820135.1. Lineage (NCBI taxonomy): Eukaryota > Metazoa > Chordata > Mammalia > Lagomorpha > Leporidae > Sylvilagus > Sylvilagus floridanus. Next base: position 31,554,883 of record OX463230.1, read on the forward strand.
TAACTACAGGTAACTGAAGCCATGAAAAAGAAACCTCCAGATAAGGGAGAACTCCTGTTCCATTGACCAAGGTGTGGGCACATGGACAGTGCAAAATCTGGGCACTTGGAACAGCAGGGGACCATTATCCAGGGCCTGGAATAGGATGGGAAAATGAGGTACTGCCTTGGGTGAAAATTCAAGGAAATAAAAAAAATTTTAAAAAACCCTCAACAATCAAATTAATCATGCTTTAAGACCATATTTTTCCAAGTTGAAATTTATATAAAAATCTGTGATGAATAGTATACCAAAATCTGAAATAAAGTCAGGATCCAGCAATGCTGTGCCAACCATAGTGGAGCCTGAAGCCAAAGGGGGAAAAAAAAATGTGTTTCCCTATATATACAAGGGTATATGTGAAAAAAGTTCACGAAAATCTTAAATTAAAGTTTAAGTATTTTGGGTGGTCACTTGACACAACGATGAAGCTGCCACTTGGAATGCCTGCATCTCACATGTGAGAGTCTGGGTTCCAGCCTCAGCTCCCATTGGGATTCCAGCTTCCTGCCAACGTGCACTCAGGGAGGCAGCTGGTGATGGCCTGAGTACCTAGGTCCCTGCCACCCCAATGAAAGACCTGGACTGAGTTCCCAGCTCCTGACTTTGGCCTGGGCCAGCCCCAGGTTTTATAGTGAGTAGATAAGTGAGTATCTATTTGGTGAGTAGATAAGTGGATACGCCATCTCTTCCTCCTCCCCTCCCGTTTACGCCTAGTTCATTGTCCAGATGTTTGTAGTAACCTGGGCTGAGCCAAGGTTGAAGCCAGAACCAGGAACTCAATCTTTATCTCCTGCGAGGATGGAAGGAACCCAGACACCTGAGCCATCGATGACATCTCCCAGGGTCTGCGTTAGCAGGAACCTGGAGTCAGGAGTCAGAGTCAGGAATTGAACCCAGCTACTCCAGTGAAGGACATGGGTACCTAAACACTCAGCTAAATGCCTACCCCTGCTAGTAAATATTTAATTCTTACTTTTTTTCCCCCCAAATGTGAAAGATTTAAAAAAAAAACATTGAAAAGTAATTCTTAGCATTATTTTAAATTTATATGTTTTATTTATACCAAGCTGCAATGTATTATATTTTTTTCCTTTCCTGGCTTAAAACTGAAGCAAACTTATCAATACCATTTTTAGAATCTACTTATTTGTGTAAGTCATTTTCAGTTGGAAGAATTGTAATTTTGACAATTTCTGTTGACAGATGACTATCTTGAATAATTGTTAAATTCAGCTCACCAAAACTTCTTTCATGCACCATCACTAAAACCAATATTGTTGAAAAAAGAATTCTTGGCCAGCGCCGCAGCTCAATAGGCTAATCCTCCACCTGCGGTGGCAGGCACACCGGGTTCTAGTCCCGGTTGTCGGGGAGCCAGATTCTGTCCTGGTTGCCCCTCTTCCAGGCCAGCTCTCTGCTGTGGCCCTGGAGTGCAGTGGAGGATGGCCCAAGTCCTTGGGCCCTACACCTGCATGGGAGACCAGGAGAAACACCTGGCACCTGGCTTCGGTTCAGCGCAGTGCACCAGCTGCAGCAGCCATTGGGGGGTGAACCAACGGAAAAGGAAGACCTCTCTCTCTCTCTCTGTCCACTCTGCCTGTCAAAATAGAAAAAACAAAAAAAGAATTCTTAAGGCCACTTCCAAATCTGAAGAAGATTACAGTCAGCAAAATTCATCAATCTGTTTCAGAAGACCCAAACCCAGGGCTGATTTTCTATTACAAATTTTGACATTGCACTTTATTTGAAGTATTTCAAATGAAATCTCAATAGGATTTAAATTGTTGGAATATTTAGTAGCTAAATCAGCGAGTGCCTCTTTGTAAATTAGATGAAACATTTTATACTTTCTAATTTTCCTATAGTTAAACCTTCAAAATTTGAAGACTCTCATAACTCTATTTTAAATGTGAAGTTAAATTTATAAATTTATTTTGTTTTATTTTTATTTGAGAGGCAGAGTTACAGACAGAAAGAGGGAGAGACAGAAAAAAAGTTTTCTATCCACTGGTTCACTCCCCAAATGACTGCAGCAGCTGGAACTGGGCCGATCTGAAGCCAGGAGCCAGGAGCTTCTTCCAGGTCTCCCACAAGGATTCAGGGCCCAAAGACTTGGGCCATCTTCCACTGCATTCCCAGGCCATAGCAGAGAGCTGAATTGGAAGAGGTGCAGCTGGGACACGAACTGGTGCCTTTATGGGATGCCAGTATCACAAGCAGAGGTTTAGCCCACTATGCTGCAGCATCAGCCCCCTACAAATCTTAATTCTAGTTGATATGTATCAGTCTCGTAATAGATAATGTTAGCCATAATTCATATATTCCAATTTCCTTACTTTTTCTTTTGTTTATTCCCAAATTAAGGAAGTATATTTGACTCTTCCTGAAGTTTTTCATTCATTAAATATATTTCTTTTTTTAAAGATTTATTTATTTATATGAAAGTCAGAGTTACACAGAGAGAGGAGAGGCAGAGAGAGAGAGAGAGAGAGAGAGAGAGAGAGCGCTTTTCCATCCACTGGTTCACTCCCCAATTGGCTACAACAGCCAAAACTGTGCCACAGCCTGGAGCCAGGAGCCTCTTCTGGGACTCCCACGAAAGTGCAGGGGCCGAAGGAGTTGGACCATCTTCTACTGCTTTCCCAGGCCATAGCAGAGAGCTGGATAGGAAGAGGAGCGGCCGGGATTTGAACTGGCACCCATGAGGGATGCTGGCACTCCAGGCAGCAGCCTTACCCACTATGCCACAGAGCCAGCCCCTCATCAAATGTATTTCTAAAATTATTTTCTTTTCATTTTCTGTAACTCTCAACTGTAATTTGAAAGGAGTTAGGCAAACAAGTACATTTTCAAAGTGTAGTTGACAAATTTATTTCCATTAAGGAAAAAATATACTACCTCCAATTTGGAATAAAATAAAGTATTTACAATTAAAATAATGAAATAATGTTGTCAATATTTTTTCCACTCAAGTACTGGGGAGAAAGAATAAGCACTGCAAAGGTGATGTGGGCGGGGGTCCTACTTTCTTGTCACCTCTGGCTGCAGGGTGGTGCGGACAAGGCTGCGGTGCTTAAAGGAGCTTGCAAAGAGGAGAGTGGGGAGGGAGCTGACTGGCAGGAGCTGGGAGCTGGGCAGGGAGGAGCATCCTGAACTCCCTCATCTCTCCTGTGTGGGCTGGATGCAACTGGTGTCAGTGGGCGAGGGAGCCCATTGGCAGGGTTCAACCCCACAACACTGAGCAGTCAGAGACCAGTGGAGGAGATCAGGAGGAGCAAAGAGACGCTCTCCCGGACGCTCTCAGAATCAATGTGTTTGCTCAGAAGTGGAGGACAGCAACTTGGGAGGTTGTCGTGCGGAGAAACAGGTCAGTCCACGTACAGTGCCCGAGATAGCTGGGCATCTCCAAAACCGCAGCCCAGGCAACAGCCGAAACAGAAGGAAATGACCGCTGTGGGTGGCAGAAGGAGAACAGGGACTTGAGCAGAACAGGGCCCTGAGGCTCCACGGGCCCACCAGAGCAGGACTGACCCCAGAAGGGTTCTCCGCCTTCAGAGAGGCTGTGCTGGGGCAGAAGGACCCCAAGCTGGCCAGCCTCAGTTTACTTGTCGGCAGGAAGAGTCTGAGGGTGGTAGGTGGGTGCCGATCTTGCAGGCTTCTGAGAGCTAAGAGCGATAATGCATGTGAAAGTATTTTGTAAACTCTGAGCCGTGTTAATTTTGTACTTGGGGTGGGAGGGCTGATGCTCCTTTCATCCTCCAAACAGAAAACCACATAAAAGCCACGGGAACATATTGTCTTCTTTACTATGGACTCAGATGCAGAAAAGATTTCTGCACTGTAGGAAACCATGTGGGTTGTCCCCGTTTACTAGAATATTAACCGTGCAGAGCCTAATCCCAACTCTGTCCCTGCTTCGCTGAGATACTTTACGTCCGTGTCTTCCTTTGTCTCTCAGCTTCTCTAGATTCAAAACACACACTTTGATTTACTGTCCAGGGCTTCCTGCCTTGGAGAAAATGCAGAGGCATCACATCTCAACAATCCAAGATTTTTTTTTTTCCAGCCCGAGTGACCTGTCCCAAGAGGAACCATGGGCTCCATGGCAGATTTCAGGAATTCAGAATGACTCAGACACAACTAGATGGTTTTAAAAACTGGAAAGCACATGGAATTATTTTCCAGGGCCTGTTCTCCAGGAGGCAAAATCAGTTGGCAAGATCCCACCCATAGTGGGGGTCCATTGGCAGAGCCTAGCACCAGGCCCCCTGGGCAGAATCAGAGGAAGAAGGGAACCGCATGGCCACCCACAGTAAACACATGACAGATGGGACCCAGGCTGCAATGGGTCCACAGAGCCCCAGTGCTGGTGGCCATGGGCACACCTGTGCCCGGTCATAACCTGGAGAGTGAAGGCAGACCCTCTGCGGGCAACTGTGCAAGACCACAGCAGCAGCAAGTGGAGAGGGTGTCCACCTCACCCCTTGGTCTCCATTGCTCTACTGAACAATGAAGGGCTTTGGTGAGGGGAGGGGTCCATAGTCCAGGAGTTCAGGAGAATGACCCAAAACTATTTAAAACTCATTTCCTAGGGCAGGCATTGTGGGGAAGGGGGTACAGCTGACTCTTGGAACACCTGCCTCCCATATCGGAGTGCCTGAGATCGAGTCCTACATCCGCTTCCAATCCAGTTTCCTGCTAATGTGCCTGGGAGGTAGCAGATGATGGCCCAAATACCTGGGACTCTGCCACCCATCTGGGAGATCCCAGTGGAGCTCTTGGCTCCTGACTTCAGGAACCCACAGTGGGTTCACTCCCTAAGTGCCTGCCGTGGCTAGGGCTGGGCTGGGCTCAAGCTGGGAGCCAGGAACTCCATCCAGCTCTCCCACATGGGTGGCAAGGATCCAAGTAGCTGAGCCACTAGCACTGCCTCCCAGGGTCTGCATTGGCGGGAAGTTGAAATTGGAGCTGGAGCCAGGAGTGAAGCCCAGGTGCTCCTATGGGATGGGGGTGTCTTTACCACCCTGCAATATGACCACACCAAGAGCGGATTTTTATTTTTTTTAATTAATTAATTTTTTAAAAATTAATTTTTTATTTATTTGAAAGACAGAGTTACAGAGAAAGGTAGAGCCAGAGAGAGAGAGAGAGAGAGAGAGAGTTCTTCCCCCAAATGGCTGTAACAGCCAGAGCTGAGCTGATCCAAAGCCAGGAGCCAGGAGCTTCCTCCCTGTCTCTCACATGGGTGCATGGGGCCAAGGACTTGGGGCCACCTTCTACTGCTTTCCCAGACCATAGCAGGAGCTGGATCGGAAGAGGGGCAGCCAGGATTTGAACCAGCTCCCATAGCGGATTCCGACACTGCAGGCTGGGGCTTTAACCCACTGCGCCACAGCGCCGGCCACAGAACGTACTTTAAAACATTTTATTTTGCTAGCCCTTTCTCTGACTCTGGGTTGGTTTTTATTGCTAATGCCATGTGAGATTATTACATGGCTTTGACTCTTGTCATTCTGCAGGTACACCCAGGAAAATCCAACTTTAATTAGTCTAAATACATTGTAAAGAAATCAACAATGAGAATACTGGGTGCAGCTTGTTGATCTGCCAAGAATCCCACTTAAAACAATTTGAAAGGTGCCTGCCTGTGGCTCTCCGCTCCTCTTCAAAGTGGCTGTTCCATAGGCAAGCAAGGCTCCCATGAACTGGGGCACCAAGTGAACAGTGGCCCATTGCCCAAGATGGTACTGAAAGATTTAGGGGGTATCCCAAGTCACAGCCTAGCAGAGGGACGCAGAAGCCCAAGGGGTGGATCTGGGTGTTGGGAGCCTGGCCCCACTGGGCAGGTCAGAAAGGGACCGAGGATATGGACGCTGAACCTACAGAGCCATCAGGAGCTGAGCTCCACACTGGAGACAGGGTTGGGGACAGGACTTCTAGGAAATGGTCAGTGCTAAGGGCCATTGTCCCAGGCAGAGACTGTACAGTGAGATCAAGCCCTCCTGGGCTGCAGCCCAGGCTCTGGAGCAGGAAGATGGGGGTGGGCTGGCGAGAGTAGCTCCCCTTAACCAGTCCTACCTTGTGCCACCCCCTGGGCTGTGCTTTTTACACCACCACTCTGCAGCCACATGGTTCCATTGTGTGGGGGCAGATACTCAGGCTGACACACTGGCTAGTGAGGCAGAGTTGGCGTTTAAGCCCAAGGCTATGCTCTTTGCTAGGAAAAGCCCGGGGAAGGAGGCTGGGCAGGAAACCAGTCCACAGTCTGTGCCTCCAAGGCTGGAGTTGGTGATGGGAGGTGAGGACTACACAGGGGCGCATGGTTCTCCCCAGCCTTCCAGACCTCCGGTGGTGCCGCTTCTGCAGAAAACTGGGGTTTGGGCTCGGGCGCAATCTATCCTCTCTGCAGGGGAATGCACTCAGCATCCCCAGGAGTGGAAGATGGACCGGGGAGAGTCCCCAGGGTGCTGAGCAGTGATGGGGCGAGCAGGACACGAGGTGTCCAGCCTCACCATTCTACAGAAGAGGAAACCAAGACTCAAGGTCTGTCCAAGGCTCTGCTCAACACCAGGCAGTGTTAACCCAGTGTCCTCAGGGGAGTATCACAGTAGGGTCCAGCGCTGTCTGGTGTGAACTGAGAGAGAAGCAGCCTGCTGGAAGAGATACTGTGCTGGGCTAATGAGGCTGCTGAGAGCTGATCCGAGTTGCAAAGGTGAGGAAGGACGTGCCTGGGAGAGAGGCAGAGGGGAGGCATTTCGGGTTGGGGCAAGAATGATGCATGGGATGGCTCAGGGGTGCAGGTGAGGGAGAGGCCTGTGCTGCAGTCCCAGTGAGGTTCAAATCCCAGGCTACCACCTGGTGAGCTGAGCGACCAGGGGCTGATCTGTGATCTCTTCGAGTCCCTATCTCTTTACCTAGCAAATGGATGGGATGATAGCAACCCCTGGGGGTTGCTGTGCTGAGGAACAAGGGCTCCAGAAACAGCTGTAATTGGATCAATGTGATAGTGCTGGGACTCCTGGTAGCCAAGGTGACAGGGGAGAAAAGGCACAGGGAACCACAAACAGCACCTGCTGTGGAGGTGCCTGGGGGCTGCCCCCCGCTGAGCACGAGGGGGCAGAGCACAGGTTGCAGGCCAGCACAGAAGTAGGTGTTGCAACCCAAGACGACGACACAAGGCTGACAGCACTGCCTGCAGGCCTGGGGCACCTACCTTCCTAGGCTCCTTGGACAGTGTCCAGGATGCGGGACAGCCAGACATGAGCTCATGTGTTTACTACAGGGAGCCCTGCAGCTGGGCTGGGGGAGGGGCCACAGAGCAGGGGCTCAGTCCTCTCTGAAGAGTGCCCCAGGGCCTTGGTTGGAGGTCATCAAACAGAAATTGTGCCAGGGCCAGGGCTCAGAGAAGAGGGTCTTGCCTTCCCCAGCCTCTACCCTTATTTCTCGTCCCTGACCAGGGCCAGGTGGCCCCTCCTCAAAGAAGCTCCTGAGTCTGGGGCAGATGCTGGGGCCCACCCAGCTGGAAGGTCGAGTGGGCATCGTGTGAGAACGCTGGCTGGCATGCTCAGCCCACCTTCTGATGGCCAGCCTCAACATCTCAGACCACCGGAATGCCCAGGAAATGGCCTGAGATGGGGAGGAGGTTGTGCCCCGCACCCTCAGCCCAGGATACCACCTCCAGGTCTAAGACGAGAGGAGGGATCAGGGCAGTTGATTGGGTCACGAGGGGCAAGTAAATAAAAATGATGGCACTGGACAGGTTCAAAGGTCATGCCAGCCCGCTCTCACACTGCACACATGGGGAAACTGAGGCCCAGAGATAGCAAGTAAACTCCTCAAACAACCTGGGGAGTCGGCGCTTGTAGAAGGTTGAAAATAGTCTATTCCAAAAAACATCCACACTCTGCCACCTGGCGTCTGCCCAGGGTCACTTTATAGGTGAGTGAGGGGTGCGTTTTGGCAGCTGTGAACAAATGAAGGGTCTAGAGATGGGGCGATTGTCCTGGAACATCCCAGGCATGCTAATGCAGCCAGCGCATTCCTGCAAGAGGGAGGTAGAGAGATCTGAACCCCATGAAACGGATTCCGACTTGCAGCCTCTACTACTGCAGGGGAAGCAAGGTCTGTGATTTTCAGCCAGCAAGGAGGCAGGCATTTGTTAGAGCAGCCATGATGTGGTCATACTGTGGCCCACAAGGTCTGGACAGGGCCCTGGAGCTGTGCTTTTCCTGTGGTTCCCCACTGGTCTGCTTAGAAGGAGGGTCCCGGGTCTCACTGCAGCTCTCCCCAGCAGCCCTGTGGAGGGACGACACCAGAGTTGTGCAATTTGGGGGAAGTGGACCACACTGGTACAGGAGAAGCCACTGGGAAACCTGTGTTCATTCGGGGCCATGTGTGCAGCACGAGAGATGGCAAGACCAGGATGCAGGCAGGGCTCTAACCCCCACTTCCTGCTGTGAACCTGGCCTTTAATGCTGTCTAAACACAGCTTGAGGAGTTTACACTTGACATTGCTACTGTGTGGCACAGAGCATTTGTAGCATCTCACTGGCCGTCTTCCTGTGGCCCCAGCGGGGATCAGGGGCAGGCGGGGCAGCTCCTGGGACCTTTTAGGTGAAAAGTTGTTTTGGGGAAAGAATTGTTCAGGCCGGCCCTGAAGGAAGTCTTGCTTAGGCTGAGCTGGACAGGTTAGAGGCAGGGGCCAGAGGACAGTATACTGTCCCCTTCCAAGACAAAGGCCGAGCATTCAGCCTCGCTGTGTCTGAGGACCAAATCCTGCCCCAGCTACCCACTGGGCTGTGCGGCTTTGTAAGGCACTTGGACTCCTAGACTTGCAAGTTCAAGGCAACAGTGCATGTGCAAGGACTTCTGTAAGCTGCCCGCATCCAGACTCAAACCCAAGCTCCGACAAGTTTCCTGCTTAGCGCCTGGGACAGTCTGGTCAAGTCTGGCAGGAGGGAGAGTGTCAGGCTGTGACAACAAGGTGCACCTGGCTCAGGACCCATCCATCTTACACCTCAAAAACAGCAGAACAAACATGATTCAAGGATCACACACACACACACACCCTTTTCCAAGGAATTGGTGTTAGGACAGCCTTGTCCCTTGAGAGCTGTCAGTCTAGTAGGGGACACCAAATGCATGCTCAGGAAATGACCTTATTAGAAAGCAGCACATTTGAAAGCGTTAAGTGACACAGCCCAGACCCAACATGGACATGCTCAGAGCCCACACAGCCGGCGCACAGGGGCAGGCCAAGCCCAAGCCCCATGCACTTGACACTCCTGGAGTCTGGTCCCGTGAGCAGGTTTAAGCCCAGGCACAGGAACAGCGTGTGGTGACAGAGAAGTGTCATCATCCTTCCCAGGGCAAGGAGCAGGAAGGGCGGGTGCCTCAGGGTCACTGGGTGGTAGAGGGAGAGGGGGGTCCTCAGTCCCGACACTGTGGTCCTCTGAGCTTGGGACCACAACAGCAGAAATAGGGACAGTCACACTAGCGGGAGGCCCCAGCCAGACTTATTCCATGTGGGAGGGATACGATAGAGTAGGGCCTTGCCAAGAGGAACCAAGGTCCCCTGGAGGGCACAGGTTTGCATCAGCACCAGCCACGGTGTGGAGTAAGTGAATGAGGCCTGGGCCATGACTAAGGCTCTAGGAGTTGTATAGCAGAGGGAGCCATGGCCATAGGAAAAGCCAGGCAGAACCTCCCACCACCACCCAGGACTGGCTCCTCACCAACAGGCAGTATCTGGAGACCGGGGCTGCTGCTTGGGGGGGGGGGGGGGGATGGAATGGCCAGGTTAGAAGTTACAGCTAAATCATACCCCTTGGTTCGTGGCCAGTGGTGCCGAGGTGAAAGCTCTGAGTGGTTTGATTTCATTAATCTTTTTATTCTTTATCCATGATACTGCAGTCCTGTCAACAAACCCTAGTGTGTTAGGTACGAATTTCTCAATGGGAATGTCCTTTCTCTAATACATGCTGAATAAGCTAGGAGTGTGTGTGTATCTGTGGAAAGTGTGTATGTGTGTGTGCCTGCGCATCTATGTGTCTTTAATCGACTTAAATGACACCTTGCTATGCACTTGCTATTTCTTCTCCTTTTTTACTTCTTAGTGTTAAGCTTTTAACACTTGCGCATGATGCCATGTGTCCCTCTAAGTCTTGTTTTGACCATCACTGCCTGGTGGTCCATGGGCCATGCAGCCCCTTCTTACTGACCATGCCCTGGGGACAGGCACCTAATCTGCATCCAACTTCTCACTCATCCCCAGTGACCAGGACGGGAGTTGGAAGTTCTAATCCAGAACATCTACAGGAGAACGTAAAGGTTTCTATTGCCCTCATCCTTGGCAGTATCTATGACAATCTATATTAGAGATGGAAAATTTTGCCTTCTGTGATCATTAATTAGGGTGGTTTCAAAGCTTCATTCCATCACTTGCCAACTACATGACCACATAAACTAGAATTAGATAGACCCTATCTGCACACCTAAGTTTTTACATCTATTTAATGGGGATATTATAGTTGTAAACATTAAATGAATGAACCCGAAGTGTGGTGTCTAGTTTAATGTTCAGTAATTGCTACTCGTAGCAGCAGTACTTGCTGCTATTTCTACCGGTACTAGCACTTTCAGTAAAGTTTATCATCTCTTCATACATTTAGCCATTTGGATTCTTCCTATTGTGGATGGTTTAGTCATATCTATGTCTCATTATTCAACTGGGGTCGCATGTTTTGTTGCTGAATGGCAACTGTTTGTTGAACATTCTAGATACTAATAACTTGTTATTTTTTGTTGTTAATATCATCTGTCAGTTACTTGTGACTTAAAGATTTATTTGTTTGAAAGGCAGAGAGAGAGAAAGAGGAGGAGAGAGAGAGAGAGAGAGAGAGAGAGAGAGAGAATGTTTCTTTTTTTTTTTTTATTTGACAGGTAGAAATATAGGCAATGAGAGAGAGAGACAGAGACAAAGGTCTTCCTTCCGTTGGTTCAATCCCCAAATGGCCGCTATGACCGGCGCTGAACCGATCTGAAACCAGGAGCCAGGTGCTTCTTCCTGGTCTCTGATGCAGGTGCAGGTCCCAAGCACTTGGGCCATCCTCCACTGACTTCCCGGGCCACAGCAGAAAGCTGGACTGGAAGAGGAGCAACTGGGACTAGAACCCAGCACCCATGTGGATGCCAGCGCCACAGGCAGAAGACTAAACAAGTAAGCCACGGCACCGGCCCCGAGAGAAAATCTTTCATCCCCTGGTTCACTCCCCAAATGGCCACAACAGTTGGAGCTCCCAGGCTCCCACGTGGGTGGCAGGGCCCAAGTACTTGGGTCATATTCTGTCGCCTTCCCAGCCCATCTGCAGGGAGCTGGATTGGAAGCAGAGCAACTGGGACTCGAGCCGGCGCTAACGTGGCATCACAGGCAGCAGCTTAGGTCACTGCGCAGTGACCCTGGCCCCTGTGCTCTAACTCTGCAGTGTGGTTTTTGTTTAACAAAAATTTTGAAAAAGTCAAATTCATCTTTTTTAATTTCCTTAAAGTTTTTATTTTGGACTGTTATTTAATAAATGTTTTTTCATCCCAAAGCTATAAATATGTTATCTATTTCTGTTATTAGTATTATGATGTTACTTTTCATGTATTTATCATTATCAGAAGTTAATATTTATTTTTTTTGTAAGATAGGTATACAGTTCTATTTTTCTAGTTTAATTATTTTCTTCATGATGTTTTTGTAATTTATGCATAAATATTTAGGAAGGAAATGCATACTGTGGCTGTAATTGGTTCTTTAACACAGTCCTATTGCATTCGGCTCTTCATTTGTCATATTGCTCATGTTATACATGAGCTTGTAGCATTAACTTACTTAATGATCCTTTTAAGTAAGGTAATCTGTCCTAATTTTTTTTTGCAACATTGAATTAGCTATTTGCAGATCTGAATTCTCTGATGCACATTTTGAATACATTCATTCCGCTCTTCAAAATGTCCTTATGAAATTCAAACTGGAATTGCAGTGAGTTTATAGACTGCTTAGAGAAGAACCGACATCTTAATGATGCTTTTATTCATTTGTTTTACTTCTTATTTACTTTAGGATTTTTTTTTAAAAAGACTTTTTATTTATTTGAAAGGCAGAATGACAGAGAAGCAGAGAGAGAGAGAGAGAGAGAGAGAGAGAGAGAGAGAGAGAGAGAGAGGTCTTCCATCCACTGGTTCATTCCCCAATTGGCCACACAGCTGGAGCTGCACTGATACAAAGCCAGGAGCCAGGAGCATCTTCCGGGTCTCCCACAATGGGTGCAGGGGCCCAAGGACCTAGGCCATCTTCTACTGCTTTCCTAGGCCACAGCAGAGAGCTGGCTGGATTGGAAGGGGAGCAGCTGGGACTAGAACTGGCACCCATATGGGATGTTGGTGCTTCAGGCCAGGGCTCTAACCTGCTGGGCCACAGCGTCAGCCCCTTACTTTAAGTTTTAATCATAGCTGCATGCAGATCTTACACATCTAATTTCTATTGCTGTTTCAACCGTGTCGCATTGATTTTTGTATATTTCTAATTGGAATTTTCCAGAAATGTTTGTAATGATCTGATTATTATAGATGGAGCTTACATCTGTGTTAGAGAACTCTTCTGTCACTTCCAGTAGTTTGGTTGATCATTATATTGGTTCCTGCATGTGGAGGATTCTACCATTTTCTAACAACACAGTTTTTGTCTCTTTTCCTTCTATCATTAATTCTCATACCTTTTTTTTTTTTTTTTTTTTTTTGCCTTACTGCATTGGCCACCAATTCCAGTACAGCTGAGTAGCCCTAATCTGAAATTTTTAAATCTAAATTCCAGAACTTTCTGAGTACCAACATGATGTCACAAGTCTGATGATGCAATGCACACAAACCTTGTTTCACACACTCAATTACTAAAAATATTGTATAAACCTTCCTCCAGGCTGTGTGGCTATGGTGCATATGGACTTGTGGCCTAGCCTCACAATGTGTCATTCTGCATGTGAAAATATTCCAAAAGCCAAAGTTCTAAACAATTTGGTTCCCAAGAATTTTTGCTAAGAAATACTCAACCTCGACTATGTTACACAGAAGTGGTGATGGTGACAGCTCCTTGTACTGGGCTTCAGTTTAAACACAAGTTACTGAAGTTTCTTTCTTGAGAATAAATACAAGTATTTGTCATGGGATTTGGGCATCTATCCTTAATCGTGTAAAGGGATTCCTATTCCCAGTTTTGTGAGAATTATTACTGTTCTTACTAGTATTATAAAAAGATGTGCAGATTTTCTGCATATATCAACATGTGTTTTCTGCATATATCAAGAAAATAGTATAGTTTTATCTCTCTTTTGGTCCATTATTTTAATGAATTACTTTGAAAAAAAAGTTTATATGCTTACTCTTTCCTGGAATTGTTTACTTTCATCACGCTATATTTTTTAAAAGCAGTTTCCACTAACAAATACTTTTGATAGTCATATACATTATTGTTTGAATTATTGTTTGCTGACTTTGGAATCAAGACTAAGTAGCCCCTGAAAAGCTGCACATCTCTCTCTCTCTCTCTCTCCTGGCATAAGCTACATAAGATAGATTACTTATATATTTTTTGAAATTTCATAGTGTTCTCCTATAAAACTTGTTGAGTTTTGGACTTTGTTGGAAGATGTATGAATTTAGGGGTGCCTTTAATACTTCAGCTTCTAATAATAATGATTGATTAATTCAGTTTCTCTTGTGCCAGCTTTATCAGAATTTTATTAATCATATCTAAGTTTTTAATGATAAGTTATAGGGGCCAGTGTTGTGGAGTAGTTGGCTAAGCACCCATCTGTGGCACCGGCATCCCTTATGAACACTGGTTCGTGTCGAGGGTGCTCCTCTTCAGATCCAGCTCTCTGCTTGTGACCTGGGAAAGCAGTGGGAGATGGCACAAGTCCTTGGGCCCGTGTACCCACATGGCAGATCTGGAAGAAGCTCCTGGTTCCTGGCTTCGGATACACCCAGCACCAGCTGTTGCAGCCATTTGGGGAATGAACCAATGAATTGAAGACCTCTGTCTCCACTCTCCCTCTCTGTAACTCTACCTCTCAAATAAATAATCTTTTTAAAAAAATAACCCGTAGTCTTTTTTTGTTTGAAAAGCCTTGTTTATTTTTTCGTTCAGTTTGTGTATTTAAAATTAGTATCTTCTCTCCGATTCTTGAAATTTGAATGTTTTGCCAAAGACTTATCTTTTATCAAACTTTTTGATAAAACCAACTTTCACTTTTGTTAGTTTTTCTACTTTTTTAGTTCCTTATTTTGTTAATTTCCTCTCATTTTTATTCTCTTTTCTTTTTAGTTCTTTGAGTTTATACAACTGCTCTTTTTCTAACCTCTCAAGTTGGAAGCTTAGCTCATTTGTTTTTGTTCTTTCTCGCTTTATGATAAATGTGCTTAAAGCTATAAAATTCTCTCAAGAAGTGATTTAGTTATGTCTTACAAATTTTGACATATGGTGCTTTTGTTTTGTTCAATTCCAAGTATGTCATACTTTTCCCAGTGATTTCCTTAACGAAGGGATTATTCATTAGTATGCTTTTTACTTTCCAGGCATGTGGGATTTTTAAAATCTACCCTTTTGTTATCAACTCCTAATTTTATGGCATTGTGGTCAAAGAGCATATTACGTGTGGTGATGCAGGATCTTTGGAATTTATTGAGGCTTCCTTTGTCACCCAAGTTCAATGTTGACTTTTGTGAATGTTCCATTTGTTCTTTAAAGAATATGTATTCTGTATTTATTAGGTACGAAATACATGTGTATTAGTTCAGGCTTACCAGCTGCGTAATTCAAATCTTCCGTATCTTTCCTTTCTTTTTTTGTTGGTTTAATGGATTAGTTTCATAGAGGAATATGTTAAAATCACCAATAAATAGTTTCTCTACATATTTCAATAGTTATGCCTAGGTTTTTTAAATGTATATATTTCAAGCCTTTATTATTAGATATGTATATGTTAGTGACCACTGTATTATGTCTGTCTATTGTTCATTTTGTTAATAAATAATATCTCTCTTTGTTCCCTTTGACAACATTTACCTTAAAATCTATCTTGTGTGACTGAGGGCTGGTGTGGTGGAGCAACAGGTTAAGCCACCTGTTTTCAATGCCAGCATCCTATATCAGAGTTACTGGTTCAAGACCCAGGAACTCTGCTTCAATTAAGCTTCTGCTGAGAAGGCAGAAGACGACGGTTCCAGCCCTTGGGCCCTGCCAGTCGGATCCAGACCCAGACGTGGTGGTTGGTGGCTATTCGTGCAGTGAACCAGCAGGTAGATGATCTCTCTCTCTCCCCCTCTTCTTTTTCCCCCCTCTGTCATTCTGCATTTTAAATACATACATACATACTTTTTAAAAAAATCTATTTGATAAAATTGACAACTTTGCTATGTTTTGGGTACATATTTTCTTGCTTTTTTTTATACTTTCATTTGTGTTGAACATCTACAAGGATGTTTCTAACAGTGTGAAAAGGATGTAAAAATCAGTAAAATATATTCATGCAGCTACTATTCAGCTCAGTCACCAAAACATTAGCCTCTGTGTGTTTCTTCTGTATCCCATCACGCTCCTTCCATCCCCAAAGGCCACCTGCACTTTTTCTCCATCATTTAGTCACTCTTCTTTATGTTTTCACTTATTTGTGTATCCCTAAACAATAAATCATCTAAGTTTTCATGTTTCTCGGCTTTGTACAAATGAAAAAATGTTGTATGTATCTTATTGTGATTTTTTGTGTGTGTGACATTATTTTAATGACTCATCAATGTTTGTGCATATAGTAATATAGTAGTTCATTATGTTTCTATTTATTTATTTATTTGAAAGTCAGAGTTACACAGAGAGAAGAACAGGGAGAGTGAGAGAAAGAAAGAGAGAGAGAGGTCTTCCATCTGTTGATTCACTCCCCAATTGGCCACAACAGCCGGAGCTGTGCTGACCCAAAACCAGGAGCTAGGAGCTTCTTCAGGGTCTCCCACATGGGTGCAGGGACCCAAGGACTTGGGCCATCTTCTGCTGCTTTCCCGGGCCATGACAGAGAGCTGGATCACAAGTGGAGCAGCTGGGACTTGAACAATTGGTCATATGGGATGCTGGCACTGCAGGCTGTGGTTTTACCCACTATGCCACAGCACCAGCTCCAAGTTCATTATGTTTCATTTCTGGATAGAATTTCACTATCACAATATGATTTACATATAACATATACATATAAAATATGTGTCACGATGTATGTATCTTACTATTGATGTCTAGTTTTTGTTTTTCTTTGGCTGTTTCATTTTTTTTTTTTTTTGACAGGTAGAGTGGACAGAGAGAAAGGTCTTCCTTTTGCCATTGGTTCACCCTCCAATGGCCGCCACGGCTGGCGCGCTGCGGCCAGTGCACCGCACTGATCTGAAGCCAGAAGGCAGGTGCTTCTCCTGGTCTCCGATGGGGTGCAGGGCCCATGCACTTGGGCCATCCTCCACTGCACTCCCGGGTCACAGCAGAGAGCTGGCCTGGAAGAGGGGCAACTGGGACAGAATCCAGGGTCTTTGGCTGTTTCAAACCTTGCTGCTATGAATATTTGTATCTGTCTCTCTTATAATGCAGATGAGCAAGAGTTCTTCATTGGCTGGAAATGTTTTGACTGAGTAAGGCTTGGGCTGGACGTATTGGGTATGCAATACCCAATACATGCAGTTTCTCAAAGGTATTCACACTTTTGAAATAACACAAACATTAAAACATCTCATCCTGGAGCGCCGTGGCTCACTAGGCTAATCCTCTGCCTGCGGTGCCAGCATTCCGGGTTCTAGTCCCAGTTGGGGCATCAGTTCTGTCCTGGTTCCTCCTCTTCCAGTCCAGCTCTCTGCTGTGGCCCAGGAGAGCAGTGGAGGATGGCCCAAGTGCTTGGGCCCTGTACCCATGTGGAAGAACAGGAGGAAGCACCTGGCTTCTGGCTTCGGATCGGTGCAGCACGCCAGCAGTAGCAGCCTTTTGGGGAGTGAACCAACAGAAGGAAGACCTTTCTCTCTGTCTCTTTCTCTCTCTCACTGTCTAACTCTGCCTGTCCAAAAAAAAAAAAAAAGTCTCATCCCGTGTGTTTGAACTGTATTATCTAAAGACCTTTGTCTCTCTGTGCTTCAATTTGGAAAATTGCTTCAAATCTGTCTTAGGAGTCACTAGTTCTCTCTTCAGCTGTCTAGCTTGCTATTTAACCCATCTACTGAGTTATAATTTTAATTGCATGTTTTTCAGTTTCCAGAAGCTCTATTTGATGAATTTTTAAAATCTGTAATCTTGGTCTTGATTTTTTTTTCCAGATTCATTTTTATTTCTTTAAGCATAGCAAACAATTTCTAACATCTTCTGTAAGACGATTCTCATATGTAAAGCATTTTCAGATGTGACTTTAAAAATATATTTATTTTATATATTTGAAAGGCAGAATGATAGGGAGGGGGTAGATGGGAAGCGAGAGCAAGAGTGAGAGAAAGCGAGATCATACATCTGCTGATTTACTCCCTAAATGGCTGCAGTAGCTGAGGTTGGACCAGGTTGAAGTCAGGATGCTTGAACTTCATCTGGGTCTCCCACATGGCCATGGGTGCAGGGGCCCAAGAACTTGGACCATCTTCCACTGCTTTCCCAGGTGCATTAGCAGGGAGCTGGACCAGAAGT
Source organism: Sylvilagus floridanus (assembly GCA_949820135.1). Classification (NCBI taxonomy): domain Eukaryota; kingdom Metazoa; phylum Chordata; class Mammalia; order Lagomorpha; family Leporidae; genus Sylvilagus; species Sylvilagus floridanus. Next base: position 31,572,659 of record OX463230.1, read on the forward strand.
GGAACAGCCAGAACAGCAGGCACTCCAATATGGGATGCTGGTGACACAAATGGTGGCTTAACCTACTGTGCCACAACACTGGCCCCAGGTGTGACTTTGTTAGGTAGGAAGTCAGATAGGAGCTTATGTGTGTGTGACAGGCCTAAAGAGAAGACGTCTATGTCCAGCATATGCATCTGCATCTCAAAGTCATCCCAATAACGTTTCAGGGGCAGTCCAGTGTCTGCATCCTGCCCTGCCCCCTCCTATCCAATAACCTGCCAGGTGGGGGTCCCCACCCCTTCTGCCTGACAAATATTCCACAGTCTCCCAGATGAAGCCCAGTATCTGCATTTCAAACACCCTGCTCCAGATCCCGATTCTCTAGGGGGTCCTGCTCACTCTTCCTCTAAACCCAGGATAGCGCCAGCTAACTCTCCTCCCATCTGATAACTTCAGGGAGAAAACTCAGATAGAAGTTTTTCTATTTATATCCAAAAAGCCCTTTGTTCCAAGAGGAGCAGAGGTAGGGAAGCAAGACCCATCTCCTTAAAAACCCCTGGCCTCAACTGGACTGCGCGATCAGCCCTCTGCCTCTCTGCTGAGCCGCCTGCCTGGCCTGGTCAGGTGTAATCTTTCCACTCAACCATGTAACCTCGCTCCCTCCCTCCCAGTCCGAGCATCTGCACAATCTCTCTCAGGTCCTGTCTGGAGAGGTGCCCATCTGTTCTTACGGATGTCCCTACCCTAATAAACTTTGCTACTTTTTACTTTCCACTACTCTGTCTCACGCCTGAATTCTTTCTTGTGCAAAGACAAGAATCCTGCCATTCTCTGGTAACAACTTCAATGTACTTTTTTCCAAGGCTGGAGATTAATAAAGGCAGACTCAGCAGGTGGCTGTTTGAGATTACATCAAATAAATGGGCCTATTTCTAGGATAGGTTTCCGGGTGTGCAGCTGCCAAGCTAATCTCATGAACCAAGTTTATAAAGAAGTTCCAGGGATAGATTCAGAGTGTTCAGTCCTTTTGCTCTCTGACAGCTACACTGAAAAGCTCAGTGGGCAGGTCCTTTGTCTCTCAGACCACTGAGCTATGTTGCTCTCACCCTTATCGTGAACCTGAAAATATTCTCTGATTTGCCTTCTTTACAGAATAACCCAGAAGGGGATGGGATTTGGACCGCCTTGGATTAGTCTCATTTTCTATGTGCAGAGTCAATTGCAGGAAAGTCTTCCATTTCCTTGCTGGAGAGAGATTGCGAGTACCACTAGAGTTGTGATAGAGAAATGACCTCCCTTGGGGCTGCGCTGTGGTGTAGTCAGTAAAGCCACCACTTGCAGTGCTGGCATCCTATATGGGCGTTGGTTCAAGTCCCAGATGCTCCACTTGTGATCCAGCTTTCTACCATGGCCTGGGAAAGCAGTGGAGGATGGCCCAAGTCCTTGGGCCCCTGCACCCACATGGAAGACCCAGAAGAAGCTCCTGTTTCCTTGCTTTGGATCAGTGCAGCTCCAGCCATTGTGGCCAATTGGGGAGTGAATCAGCAGATGGAAGACCTCTCTCTCTCTCTCTCTCTCTCTCTCTCTGCCTCTCCTTCTCTATGTAACTCTGATTTTCAAATAAATAAATAAATGTTTAAAAAGAGAGAGAGAGAGAGAGAGAGAGAGAGAGAGAAACTGACCCCTTCCAACTCTGCTACCAGGAGCAGAAGGAGTCAGGGTAGGGAGGAGAGGAGGCCGTTTTAGGGACAGCTGTTTCTAAGCAGAAATTGTGAGCCTGGGTTGCTTATTACCTCTCCAGGGCCATTTCTCCCTTGCCCTTCATCAAAGAACCCTGCCATTGTTAGCTATCAGCCTTCCGGGAGAGCACCGTGGCTTCTTATTTTTAACAATAGATGCAAGAAAGAGCTTGCCCTCTTCTACAGGGTGCCCTCGGGTCCCTCGAGATGCCCGGATGACTCCCTGCAGCCAACCAGCCTGAAGAGGAAAGGAGCACCTAGGAGGCAGAGTCCTGACACTTGGAGCTGGTTCCCCCTGGGACTTCTCAAGGCAGAAGATGAAAGCCTTTATCGTTTAGGACTCTCGAGTCAGGACTTTCTTTAACTGGCAGCCAAAGCTGTCCAGCTGAGTCAAAGACGGGAAAGAATACTTGGAAATCAGAGACACCAGTTAAGATGACTGCCTCTCGTGTCACAGTCCCTAGGTTCAATTCCTGGCTCTGGCTTCTGACCACAGCTTTCTGACCCTGGGGAGCAGGAGTGACGTTTCAGTTCATTGGGGTCCTACACCCGTGTGGGGAACCTGGATTGAGTTCCCAGCTCCCAGCTTCGGCCTGAGCCAACACAACCCCAGCAATTGTGAGCATTTAGGGAAAAACCAGTACATGGGAGATTCTCTCTCTCTCTCTCTCTCTCTCTCTTCCTCTCTCTCTCAAATAAGTTGACAATTTATTAAAGAAAAATCAGAGAGTCATAGGAGAGGAGAGTGCTAAGAGAATGCCTACCCTGTGCTCCCCAGACTTTTCATATAAAGACACTCCATCTGGCCTGCTGGCTAATTCGTGTCACAACCACTTTACTATACTTGGCCATGGTTCCACTGGAACCACAGAAGTCATTATGAGAATCTGACCAATGTAAGTTGAGCGATAGGTGGCGCCACTGAGCAAAGCATGAAGAACTGACGCATGGTCTCACAAACACTTTTTCACTCTCCTACAAGAAGAGCTCTTCCCTCAGTCTGGCTAGAAATGGAGACTGAGTGAGAGCAGAGCTGCAGCCTCATTGTCCTGGGAAGGCCACGTAACGTGGAGAAGTCAACCTTGGAACATGCAAGACCTGGAGATTTGGGAGGGAGGTGCTTATGACTAGAGTAAAATCCTTACTAAAACAATCATTTTTCCTTGAGCTAGTTTGCATTGGCCTTCTCTCATTTGCTGCTGAAGGTTTTATCACCAGTGCGCTCTCCCATGTGGTTCTCAACATCAGTCATCACTGCACCCCCAGGCCACGCCTGGTGGCCTCGTCCCCCACCTATATTCCTTTTGCCCAGTCCGTCTCTGCCTCCATGGCCAAGCCATTCACATGGAAGCAGGGAAGGGAGATACGGGACCTTAAGCAGCCCCAAGTTCAAGATACTCTTGGTCAATCCTGAACATTTTGCTCTGCCATCTTCATCTCTTACATCCACTGACCCTGCCTATCTGATTGAAATGAAGACCCGGTAGGACAAGTCCTTCCAATACAGCCAGAAAAAAAAGGGGGGTGGAGACAGTCACCCCCAAACAGACACCAATCAGCAAAGTGCCCTGGGATCTGCTGAAGCACTTGTTTCTCTATCCAGGGACCTGACAATTCACTCACTTTCAGCTGCAGATACCGGATTTTATTTTTCTAAGTAGAGTGAAGTTTTGGGAGCTAAAAAGAAGCCCAACCCTTCTGTGAATAACAGATGGGGCAAGATGACAAAACTCGGGGAGACAACCAGTGCCAGTGGGGTCCTGCTGGATGGATGATGACAGAGCAGGAGGGAGCCCGTTGTGTGTTGTCACACAAGAGGACACAGCTCAGGAGGCTTGGGTACCCTGTGGCTAACAGGTAGCAGAGCTGTCCTCGCAGGCCACCTGGTTTTGTGGCCAGCAGCAAGGATCCAAGTTGTTCTGGAGGAGAGCGTTCCTGAAATTAGATGGGTAACTTGTCTTTGGGTCTGGAGCTCAAACACATGTAGGTGTGTGTGCAGCATGCACTCGCGTGGCACAGTACAGCTGTCTCTTTGAGGAAGGTTTTGAGCCATGGATCACTCTGGCAGTCTGCTGAAACCCAGAGAAACCCTTCTCAGGGTGTTACCAAAACACACAGACTATAATCACACACAGAAGAGGAACAGCGAAACGAATGACATTGAGACACGGTGATCAAAATATGACAAGAGACGCTGATGTACATTTCTTGAGTAATGCATTCAACAAAATATTATAGGCATTCTGAAAACTACCATCATGATGGGCATGAGTGATATTTTGAGGGCTCTACAACCAGCAGAATGTGATAAGAAACTCTCCATGAGTTCTGTTGGTAACAAGTGCCGCTGATCATAATGTGATTTGTTGCCTGGATAAGGACATGCTACATGTCAGTTCGAGAGGATTGAATATACAAATGTATTGTTCCCCCTCCAAGTTCTTGGGCCCCCTGAATTCTAACCCAAGGCTCTTTGGGATATGAGCTGTGGGCTTACGAGATGCCACAAGAATTCAAGGAAAGAGAGGTAGCATCTTCTTGGGGTTCCTGCCCTATGAGCTCAGACCTAAAAGACCCAGCTGCTTCGAGCTTGACTCACGGAGGCAATGCTGTTACCTGCTTTGTCGCTCTGGACCCTGTGCCAGGGAACCAGACCGGGCTCTGAATATGCATGATCTGGGTTAACACTTGTCACTTCTCCCAGAGCATCACAGAAGGCTTGGTGGCACAGATGGGGCCTGCTCTGTGCCCTCCAACTCAGCAGGCCTGGGAGCCATCCAGCAGGAGCAATGGCGCCAATCCCTGCCCCCACCTCTATTGCCACACTCAGCCTGAATCTATGTAACCCACCTACTCTTGAGTCCTTGAAGTCATACGTCGATCTGAAGAGCACCACACCCCTACAGAGATGAGAGAAGGTGTTGGGGGAGGAAACCGATATTTACCAAACCCCTGATAGGGGCTGAGCATTGACAAACACTTTGCATATGCTGTCACCACTACTTTGTGATGTGTGACACCATCCAGCCTTGCAGATGGGGACACGCAGGCCATGGGAGACTAAGTAGCTGTATAAGGTAAATCCTGGGATGGCAGAGCCCGGATTTCCTGCCATAAGGCACAAAATTCTCCAAATTGAGAGCATCTCTTTCTCTCTTTTTTAAACTTTTTTATTAGTATTTATTTATTTGAGAGGCAAAGTTAGAGAGAGAGAGAGAGAGAAAGGTCTTCCATCTGCTGGTTCATTCCCCAGATGGCCTCAATTGGCTGAGTCAATCCAAAGCCAGAAGCTTCTTCTGGGTCTCCCACGTGGATGCAGGAGCCCAAGCACTTGGGACATCTTCAACTGCTTTCCCAGGCCATAGCAGAGAGCTGGATCAGAAGAGGAGCAGCCGGAACTTGAACCAGTGCTCTTATGGGATGCTGGGACTACAGGCAGCAGTTTTACCCACTCTGCCACAGCGCCAGCCCCAAGAGCACATCTCTCTTAAACAGTGTATTCCACCCTGGGGTAGCTCTGATCTTCCAAAATTTCTTAACTCTGAGATCTCAGGTGGAAGAGAGGTGATTGGTACTAATTATTCACTTTATTGTAATGACAGAACACTCATCTCATTATTCATTCAATGATGTAACAGAGCACCTAACAACTGCAGGCGCCAGAGATGCAAAAGGTAGAAACAGAAAGACCCTGGCCTCTTGAAATGCACATTTAGAGGAACACAGGGAACAAAAATGAGTAGGCACCGGTGTTGTGGTACAGTAGGGTAAGCCGCCACTTGCAATCCCGGCAACCCATATTGGAGCACCAGTGGCTACTCTACTTCCTATGTAGCTTCCTGTTAATGTACCTGGGAAGATAGCACGAGATGACCCAAGTGCTTGGGTCCCAGCCACCCATGTGAGAGATTGCTAGCTCTTGGCTTCCTGTTAGCCCGAACCTGGTTGTTACAGCCATTTAGGGAGTGAACCAGAGGATCAAAAATCTCTCTCCTCTCTTTCTCTAGCTCTATCTTTCAAAACAATAAATGAATGCTTAAAAATAAGCAAGTAATACATGCTATGTCAGGTTGTTTTATAGGATGCTGGAGGACAGTTCTGATCAGGGAGACACAAGTGTTGGGGATTCTCTGGTGGCCATTGATGGGCATCTCTTAGGAAGGTGGGGAGAGGGAGAAGAGCCCTCCACTCAGAGAAAAGCCAAAGCAAAGGTAGAGACACTCGGCACGTGACAGTAATGAGGCCAACGAGGCAGGAACAGAGGAAAAAGGAGGAAAATGGTAGGAGCCAGGCTGATTTACAGCCACCATGTGCTTATCCAGTGCAGTGTTCATTAAACTATTAGAAAACTTCCATAAGAGCTGTTAGGGCCAAGCTACCACACCCCCAGCCACACCAGCCCTTCCCCCAACTCATGACTGTTCACACCCAGCAGCTACGGAAGGAACAGCAGGCAGAGCTGGCCACCTTCTGGACACTGCCCTAGCCCTCGAATTGACTCGGGTTTCACATTGGTCACTGGGGTGCCATGCCATCTTGTGCTGTTTAACATTCTGACTCTACCCCACATAGCAGGTGCAGTCAGAGAGGGTGCTGGCATCCAGATGGAGTGGGAAGGATGCTGCTCCTTACTTTGACCCAGCAGGGAAACCCCTCAGTAGAGGAGCAGCCCGGGTGGCTTCTGTATTCAAATGGTCACTGTGTTTGGGAGGAGGGGGGTGCTGAGAATGGAATGCAAGAAGCCAGGACCAGAGTGGGCAGACCAGAAGGCAGCATCATGCAGGGGAGGTGGTGGCTTAGCAATAAAAGAGCTGTGCTCAGATTCTGGGTATTTTTTTTTTTTTGCAGTATTTACTGATGGTGCAAATATGTATGGGACATGAAAGAAAGAGAGGAGGTGAGGACGACGCCAGCGTTTTTGATCTGAGCAACTGGAGAAATGGTATTTCCATCACCAGACACAGGAGAAAGTGTGGGTGGCCCTTCCATCTCTGTCTCGCTGGCATGTGGATGAAAGACTGGCCCCTTTGGACTGCGTGAGGCACTAGAAGATTGAGACAATTAGAGGGTTTGACCTAAGCAATTGGAAAGCTTAGTTGCTATTAAGTGTCACGAGAGGAATTTGGATTGGGACCTACTAAATCTGAGATATAATTAGGTGTTCATAGACTATCCAATAGGTAGCTGGATACACAAGTCTGAAGTTTGTGTTTAAACCCCTGAGACTGAATGAGAAATAATGGAGTGAAAGTAGGTAGAGAAATGATCCAAAGAATAAGTCTTGAGGCTGATGCAGGAAAAACTAGCAAAAGAGCCATCAGCGAAGAAGGAGAAGACTCAAAAGACGGTTGCTGGGCATTTGGCCTAGAGTTAAGATACTGCGTGGGATGTCCAAATTGAGTCCTGATGGCTCCTGATTGCAGCTCCCTGCTAAAGCACATCCTGGGAGACAGCAGGTAACAGCCCAAGAGCTTGGGCCCGGACACTCACGTGGGATAACTGAATTCAGTTCTTGACCCCTGGTTTCAGCCTGTCCTAACCCCAGCTGTTGTGGACACTTGGGAAGTGAATCAGCAGATCGGAGACCTCCCCTCTCTTTTTCTCTTCCTTTCAAAGGAAAAAAATAAATGAAACAGATAGAGATTACATCTAAAAAATACAAAAAGAAGCAGAATGCCTGGCATGCAGATGAAGACAGCGTATGAGAAAGCGGAGAGAGCAGCCATTGGCCCAAGTACTGCAGGTCATCATGCCTGAGAGGCGCCCACCAGATCGGAGCCACACACACGTAGCCATGTGGTGACCTGGACAAGAGCTGTTTAGGAGAAGCACTTAGGGCTCAAAGAAAAGCAGAGGATTCTCAGTGTAGACAACAAGATTTAAAACTCTTTAGGTGGTTTTGTTTTGAAAGGGAGCAGATGGATGGGGTAATAACTGGAGGAAGAGGATTTTTTTTTCAAGTTTAACCAATATGGGAGATACTACTGCTTGTTTGTATGCTTAAAATATGACCCAAGAGAGGGGAAACTGGTGCTGGAGGAGACGGTGCTGGGGGACACGGATCTGGCTGGGGGTGGGGGGAGTAGCCCGGATAGGACCCCAGAGAGCACAGGACGGCCGACTGCGCAAACTCAGAGCAGAGAGGCTGAGGACGTGGAAATAAGATGGCACCTACATGCTCAGCCGAGAGAGGGTGGGGATGAGAGGAGGCACTGGAGGGTTGTGGGAGAAGGGAGACGCTGGCCTAGGGGAACGGAGCAGACAGTACGCGGAGCCAAGAGCGCCTTCCACCGTTCTGGGAGGGCGGCAGTTCTACTTCTCTCCTGCTGGAGAGGCCAGTCTGTCCTCAGGCAGAAGGAAGGGAGGGCAGAGAGCTCCCTGAGGGGTCTAAAGCTCCTGACCACGCACTCTGCCTGAGCTGCGCACCCAGCTGCTCCAGCCCTTGGGCCTCAGTGCTCCTGGGTCTTGGGATTTTGAGCTTGGCCTGGAACTCCCACCATGGCTCTTACCAGGACTTCAGATTTGGAAGCAGAATCCCTGGTATGAGATGGATGGCTTCACTTCCCAGCCTCCACAATCGTGGGAGCCTGTCCCGCGTAACCAAGTTCTTCGTGTGGAGCTAACGTATCCTAGTGGTTCTGTTTCCTTGGGGAACCAGTGTTGATACAGAAGAGCCCACACGCCAATCACCCTGGACTTATGCAGAGAGTTGGGCCTTCCCATCCCTCCTTCTCATGGATCCCTGGAGCCCCAAGGCCCTTCTTGAGAGTCAATGGGATCTAGCCAGACTAGGTGTGAAAGAGAACATTTTTAAAAAAAATTATTTAGTTATTTTTGAAAAAGCTACAGAGAGAGGGGAAGGGGGAGAGAGAGAGAGAGAGAGAGAGAGAGAGAGAGAGAGAGAGAGAGAACTTCTATCCACTGGTTCACTTCCCAGATGGCCACAACAGGTTTCCCTCATTCAGATTTCCCTAGTGAGTTTTTCCCAGACTGTTGGCAAGAAGCTGGATTGAAAGTGGAGCAGCCAGGGCACAAACCATTATCCATATGGGATGCCGATGTCACAGGCATTGGTCTTACTGACTATGCCACAACGCCAGCCCTGAAAGAGAAAATTTCTAACCCTGGCTTCTAGGCTCCAGGACTCAGACTGCTGGTGGAAGGGCTGTTGTAAGGAACGTGGGAAAGGAAAGAGGCTTTTGAGGAAAAGAATGGGGTCTGGTGGGAAAGGAGAGAGGTGGGGAGAGGACTGAGGGATCTGGGGAGCGGGGCTTTGGGGCCCTTCCATGGCACAGGTGAACAGAGGCAGCTGCATGATACATGACGGCAGGAGCTTTGGAAGCTGATGCAGATAGAAGAAATACAGGCTTCCCAGGCTGGCACCATGGTGAAGCGGGTAAAGCCGCCACCCGCATCCTGTATGGGTGGCATCTGCTGGCATCCCATATGGGTGCCAATTCAAGTCACAGCTGCTCCACTTCTGACCCAGCTCTCTGCTATGGCCTGGGAAAGCAGTAGAAGATGGCCCAAGTCTTTGGGCCTCTACAGCTGCATGGGACATGAGGAAGACTGGTGTATTCAAGATGTGATGTTGACCCTGCATGACACAACTTCCTGACTGCTGCCCAAGCCATCTTGCCCCACCAGGCATACCTCATAGTGACCACAGAAATACATTTCTTAAAAATAATTCTGCACTGGAGAAGCTCTCAGTTAAAGGTTTTATTTTTTAAGATGTATTTATTTATTTGAAAGTCAGAGTTACACAGACAGATAGGAGAGGCAGAGAGAGAGAGAGAGAGAGAGAGAGAGGTCTTCCATCCGATGGTTCACTCCCCAATTGGCACAACAGCCAGAGCTGTGCCGATCTGAAGTCAGGAGCCAGGAGCTTCCTCCAGATCTCCCGCACAGGTGCAGGGGCCCAAGGACTTGGGCCATCTTCTACTGCCCTCCCAGGCTATAGCAGAGAGCTGGATTGGAAGTGGAGCAGCCAGATCTTTAACCAGTGCCCATATGGAATGCTGGTGCCTCAGGCCAGGGCATTAACCCACTGTGCCACAGCACCATCCATAAAGTTTTAAACAATTAGTTGTTTACCTCTTCTCAAATATCCTCAATGTTATTCCAAGGTCATAATGATCTTGACCTCAAGGCTGGACATTTCTGGCCTGGGCAAGATGGCCTTGGAAGACCAGTCTGTGTTATCTTTCTAGCTACAGGTATCATTCTCTCTAATTAATTACTTAAAAATTATTTGAGAGACATATATATATATATATATATATATATATATATATATATATATATATAAAGAGAGGAGGAAGAGCGTCTATGGGCTGGTTTACTCCCCAAATATCTGCAGTAGTCTAGACCAGGCCAGGGCTGAAGTTAGGAGCCAGGAACACAATCCAGTTCTCCTAGCTGGGTGTCATGAAATCAATTACTTGAGCCATTACCACTGCCTCCCAAGGTCTGCATGAATGGGAAGTTAGTCAGGGGTCAGATCCTGGGATTGAACCCAGGGACTCCAAAAAGGGACACCAGTGTCTTGACTACCAGGCTAGACACCTGCCCCTTGCTATTCTCTCTTACCCAGAGCATGGTTTCCCTTCATCTCAGACTAATCTATCAGGAGCCCTGTAATCATTTTCTCATTAGTGTCTGAGGTACTAGTGTTGGATGAGCGGGATACAGCTGCTGGCCTGGAGGCAGGGGGATGATAAGGTATCCAGAGGACTCCACAAGCCCCTGGAATTATCAGCGTGGCTCTGAGTCATGTATCCACCAACCAGGCCCGAGTTTGGCACATGTTAGCATCTTGGGATCCTTTCTTGGCAGGAGGGAGAAGGGGGATGGAAATGCATTAAGTGCAGGCTGGGGAAATACTGTGAGCTCCGTCCTCCTGCTTCTGCAGAAGATGGATTGCAGGGAGAGGATGGCAGGTGTTCATTCAAGTGGGCTTCTATTTAAATCCGTTACGTGGTATGGAGAAAACACGAGTCGCCTTGAGTGCGGACGCATCTGAGCCACTTTGTCACCCTTGGAAAAGATCCCAATTGGCTCAGAGTGAATTCACTAGAACGTAATAAAAGGCAGAGGACCCCTAGGGCTTTGAGGGTGTGACAAAGAGTCAGCTGTGATTAATACATTTCCACGGGCCGTATCAGAAATGATAATTACCTCTTCCTTTCGGAACAGACTAGGATTTGGGGAGTAGGGGGGTGGTGAGGGGGACATGAGGGACTGGAGACACACACAAACCTTTGTCTTTGCTGCAGTCTTGTCAGGAAATCTGGAAGGCCCAGGAATTTTTTGATAAGCTTCCCACAAAGCAGTCAACTTGACCGATGCCCAAGGTTTCCCCCTCTCGGCTCTCACGTTCTGGAAGCAAGGTGAAGGCGTGCAGATACTCTGCTTGTTTCCTTTGGACAGGACTCAGGAAAACGCTTCATGAATTTGTTTGTGTTGGCTGCCTACTTTGGAGCCTGGAGGCAAGGGGGAGGGGGCACTCTGCAGTGAATCTAGGCTACCGAAGGTGATTTTTGGGGTGGAATGGGGACGGTGTGGTGGAGGGCAAGTGGGAATTGATGGAGTTTCCAGGATTAGGCATCCAGGAGTCAATAACATTGTGTGTAGGGATATTTTAGTATTTGCACTCGGTGCAGCCTGGACACCTGCCAATTACAAGGCCCTGAGGTCTCCAGCAAAATAAGCAAGCCTCCTTTATTCACTTCCAGGGTCAAGAGAGGACCACGGGACCTCAGAGGAGGAACCGGCATGGACAGGTACATTTGGGGACCTTGGGGAGTAATGCCAATTACAATCGAGTACACAATTATTTCAATATTTTAGTCCCTGGTATGGTGTGTCAGTGAAATGCAGCTGATTCTCCATGATGTGCCATTGAGGACTGGGGCATTGGGACACAGTAAGAGGAGGGCTGGGGCCAGTCACTGTTGCTTTCTAATGAAAACCTCATGGCAGACCCACCTCCCAAATACCCCAGCCCCACATTTTCCTGACTTCTCTTCCCCCATCCCTGTCCATCATCCTTACAGCAAGCAATATCGAGCCCCTACCTACTGTGTGACTGTGTTCTAAGCACTGCACCTGGCCTTGGCTCCTAAGGACAGTGAGCGGATGTCCACGCTCCTTAATGATAGTGTGTGGTGAGTGACCTGTGGCTGCTGTCTCCCCAGGTGAGTGCTCTGCCTGAAGCCTGCAGCACCCAAGCACAGGATGGTGAGAAGAGGGTGAAGACTGGGGATGGGAGGCAGGGCTGGGTCTGAGTCTGTGATGTTCAGCTTGAAGCAAAGAGCCAAGAAGTGAGAAGCCCTTGGTGGGGACCCAGAGTCAGTGTGAAGCCATGAGCTAGAACCCAGCAGCAAACCAGGGCAGGAGCACAGTGGGCTGCAGAGGTAGTTACATATCTGTAACGACAAACATGTGCGGCTGCAGTAGAGGGTTTGTATCGTTCAACAATGGACAATAGAGCCGGAAAGAACGCTGAGGGCAGGCTGACATTGAGGGAATGCCATATCTTCGAGAAAGACTGATATCTCCCTTCTGCCTCTTGAACATGTTAGCTACCTGTCCTTGGGTCAGTTAGAGATGGCTTCCAGCACCCGCAACATGGGTTAGTATTTAACTCATGAGTTTAACTCAGGATTGGAAATAATGAATGTGATCTGCCTGGTACTGAACAGGTCCCAGTGAATGGTTATTACAAACGTACATATCCATCTCCCTGTCTCTCTCCATGCCCCTTTCAACCCCCACCCCACCCCGCCACACACACACATACACACACAGTTTTTACACATGTACAAGCATGTACCACTTAACAATGGGAAGCAGTCCTGAGAAAGGCAGCAGTAGCTGATTTAGACATTGTGTAAATGCCACAGAATGTACTTACACAAACCTAATGGTCTAGCCTACAACATACCTAGGCTATATGGTATAACCTATTGCTCCTAAGCTATGATCCCAAATATCATGAGCCACTATAGCACTAGAGTAAGAGTGTGTGCACCTAAAGAGAGAGAAGGCAGAGCAAACATACTGGCTGGTAGGGGTTATGGGATCCCAGTTGTATATGGGGTGTGTCGTTGACCAAAATGCCCTACATGGCACATGACTGCAGTCCCCCTCTTGAGATGAAGGAGCTGATTAAGAGGGGGTTGACAGATGGAGTTGGTGGAATTCTAAGACTGAGCTAAATGGGCATCACTGCAGTGGGTCAGGAGTCTCCTCCCGGGGTCTACAGAGTGCTAGGGAAGGGCATACTCAGGGTCAAGGGCTGGAGCCGATGTGAGCTTGCTGCAGGCACCCTGGGAATGAGGTTGAGGGAAGGAGAGCAGCCAAGTGGGGACAGTGCAGGTGAGGAGGGAGATCAGAACACAGCTGGGTGTCACATGGAGGCACTGGCAGAGTGGCAGGTTCAGCCACAGAGAGCCACAGCAAGCATCCTACACATCTCCTGCTCAGACCACAGCAATTGTGTGCATAGTCCTCAGATATTCAGAAAAGTAAGGCAGCCTCTGCGGTTTTAGTGAATTCAACAAACTGGCTAACCTGCTGTCAAGTCCCTGCCACATGGAGCATATGGGCTGATACCTCTCCCTCCCTCCCTCTCTCTCTCTCCCTCTCTCCATGGTCTAGCTGTCTTGTTTATTGTAATAGCAGCTTCAAATCTCTTTTGAAAGCGAGTGAGATATAAACTATGTATTCTCTTTCTAGAAATCTGTTTACCAGTAAGATATTCTTTTACCTGACCCCTTGCTTTCAAAGCCACATTCCATCCCACTCTCCTCATTTCCAATCCCCCACCCCGGTAAGAAGCAGAGAAAATCCTCATCTAAGATGGTGTGTTTCAATGCGCATCAGATTCTTTGTCCTCACTGGGAATAGATCTGAGACTGCCGGCTCTCACTGATAGACGGGAGATGCTGTGAGAAAGCCAAGACATGTCTCCGTTGCCAACTCTCTAAAGGTCCTTTGTCATTTTCCAACTTAGTGATCCTGGAATATAATGACATCCATGTGGCTTCCCTAGCAAGCTGTCCTACATCTAGAGTCTCCTTGTTGGGTTCTCCACGGTCGTGAGGCTATAAAGAGATCATCCAAAGATCAGTCAATGAGCCAATTTTCTTCCAAGGGGATTTCAGTGTTGATGATGAAGGATTGAAGTCCAGAAGTCTATCCTTTCCCACAATAATCTCTCTTTTCTCTGGTTGATATTTGTAAAGAACCTCTCAAGGAAACCACAAAAACCATGAAAAATTAGTTTAGATTAGTGCACTTTCTGAAAACCATGGTCTAGCAACTGAAACTTATTCTTGGGCATCACTTGATATGTTTTAATGGAATCAGTGCAATGTTTTTCAAAAAACCACTATATACTTATTCAATGTCAAAGCAAGACATTTATTTTCAAGGCCAAGCCATACTAGTCAAAGTGGGGGGAGGGATAATAATGATTTGGTGAATCCTGGGGAGATTGACATCGCATCTGAGTTCTTCCTCAATAGTTTACTCATCCGGAAACCCAGTCTCAAACGCCAGGTTGGCGAACATAGTGATGTCAAGGATACTAACCAGGCAGCACCATGCCCTCTGCAAAGATGATCCCAGCATGCAAACTCTACATCTCCTGGCACATGCGCCATCCTCTGGAATTGACTTCTCCTAACAGTTTACTGTTGACCACAGGAGCCTCTCCCAAAGGAATCACGCTACATATACACTTCCTTTAGTCATGGATGATAATGTTCATCTTCTTAGATATATGTCTATTAATTAAAATACTACTCCTTGATGTGGAAGTAAGGCTTTATGGCTTACCGAGGACAACCCAGATATATTCAGGGAAGCTATTTCCATCATGCATACGGGGAAAGCAGCTCAGAGACATTATGGAGCTTGGCTCAACTAGAATCTAATTCTGGTCCTAAACTGGAGTGTGCCTTCCATGGAAGCAGGCTTCTTCATCATATGAGAGATTGTTCCCGCAAGGGCCTTCCCTGAGCAGAGATAGGCACCTCCCTCTTCCCCAGGTAGTGCACCGTTCAGAGCACTGATGCTGTGCTGAGACCACCTGCAGTCTGATGTCTCCTTCTGCCACCTGCTTGATCTGAGTTCCCGAGCAGAGCCCCTCTGAACTTCAGTTTGACTGTTTGGATTCCCTGTCCCCAAAGGCTGCAAGTTCTTGGGAGAACTGGACTCAGAGTTTTCCTTTTCTGGAAATTGGGGTAATACTGGCCCTGAATGGTGGCAGAGAGAGCAGCCCATCCCCTCCCTCCCCTGACACACACCTTCAATTTATCTCTGTCTGGGGATCACTTGCTGGGAGGGAAGTAGATTGAGCCTCCTCAACACCCTGAGCCCCCAATTCCAGTTCTGAAATCAGTCAGTATCAGAGTGAATCCACCACAAAGGGGATGCCCCAGCATGGAAACAAGAGTCCAGCTTGGCTTAATACAAAACTGGGAGTTCCCAGGAAGCATGTGTGAAACCAAGAGCCCTCCAAGATCCAGCTTTTCCTGGCACAAGGGGATGATGACCTTGGAGCCCAAGTGTGAGTTGTGAACAGAAAGCTGTTCAGAAGAGGCACAAATGTCTCAAATAGCACCCCAGAGGGTGTTCACCAAGCAGGACCGAGTACTCCCCCTGTGTCTCTTCAGGGGCTCCTAAAGCCTCCCCTCTGGCTGCAGTAAGGATGAAGAATGTAAGGCAGGAGGTCTCAAGAGGAACATATGGATGACTTTTTGATCTAGCTTCAAGAAAAATTGTGTGGATGGGACCCGTGTTGAGCTTAGCAAGTTTGTGTCCTGGCTGCTGCACTTCCCATCCAGCTCCCTGCTAGTGTGTCTGGGAAAGCAGCTGAAGATGGCCCAAGTGCTTAGGTCCCTGCCACACATGTGAGAGACCTGAAAGAAGTTCCTGGCCTCTGGTTTTAGTCCTGCCCAGTCCTGGCTGTTAATGGCTGTATGTGGAGTGACCAAGTGGATGGAAGATATCTCTCTGTCTCTCCTTTTCTCTCTGCAACCCTGCTTTTTGAATAAATAAATGAATAAACATTTTAAAAAGGAAAAACTGAAATCCTACTACACATGTGTAATCTTAAAAAAATAAACAAACAAATAAATAAATAAATTGTGTGGGTGTGGGCCTTTGGCCTAGTGGTTACAATGAGGGTTAAGACATCCATGTCCCATTTTAGAATAATTGGGTTTGATACCCGCTCTGGTTCCTGACTATAGCTCCCTACTAATGCACACCCTGGGAGGCAGCAGTGATGGTTCAAGTAATTGGATTCCTGCCACTCATGTGGGAGACCGGGAGTCAGTTCCCAGCCCCAGGGCAGCCATAGTTGCAGACATTCAGGAAGTAAACCGGTAGATGAGATCTTTCTTCCTCTCTCACCTCCAAAGTAAATAAATAAGTAAACCACATTCCCTACTTTTGACATCCTGTGAATGGGAAGGTGCTACCCATGCATGTGCAGGGGCACTGCAAAGGGGTTTGTGGAAGGAGAGGGGGGCCACTGAGAAGAGAGAGAATTCCATTCCCTTCATGAAAGAAAAAGGGGCAGTAAATTGAGACGAGGAGACAAGAACCACAAGAGGCAGGCGGACACAGTGAAGTCTGGAGCTTCAGTGAAGAAAACCAAGTTTGAAGTTGAAAGAGCAGCAATGGGGAAATTCCTAAGTGCAGGGGCCTCATGTGTTTCTCTACCAGCAACCTGGTTCAGGTCAAGCTGATGCGGTTCTTGATGGAAGTTGCCACCTATTCTCTGCAGAGTGCAATACAGGCTAACTGTAGTCCGACAAGCTGGGAGGAAGTGAGGAGCAGGCTAGGATGTGGGATCTGTGTCAAAGGAACGCCCCTCTCCTGGAGGGCCTGCGGCTTCACTGCCCTCACCGCCCTAACTGGGGAAGACATCCTAGCCTGGACGCCTCGTCTCCAGCGTCTCTCTCTGCTAGGCCAACAAGAAGTGAGAGGAAAGTGGTGTGATGAAGCAAGGAGTTTCCTGTCTCTCTGAATTTCCTTCTGGCCTTTGCCTTGCCCTTCCTTTCTAGAGATGAAGCTGCCTAAACATGGGACGTTGAGAGGAACGAGTGGGCTCCACCATGTCTGCTCGCTTGGAAATGCAGCAGGTAAGTCATACATTGCTGTGCATGCAGGAGAAGGGGAAACAAGAGGAAGGGGCCAGGAAGCCAGCCAGATGGGCAAGCAGCCTGCCTTCAGAGGAAAGGCATGGCTGAAAACTCAAGAAAGATGTTGGGGGTTGGGGAGGAGGGGCATGGTTTTGCTCTCTGGCGCCCCCTGCTGTAGCTGAGCAGATTGGATGCTACCATGGATGGGGGTGAGAGTAGAAATCACCCTCAACACTTAACAGCAGTTAATTTGGGTGGTGCTATCTGAAACACAGATGCCCAGGTCCTGGCTTGAACAAGATGAATACCATGGTAACGGGGAAGAAAGGAAAGAGCCATCGGCAGTGGTCCACAACCTTCACTTCTGCCATGCTTTGGGAAGCTAGAATTGCTTGAGTCAGAACAAGGACAGACGTTAGAGCTTACCCAACCCAACCATGACTTGGTGGCCAAGGGAGATGTCTTGGAAAACACACATCGTAGGGAAAGGAAGGGATGACAGTGGCACAGGGCGCACAGGACAACAGGGACATGGGTGGCTGGAAGTCCCTCCCTCTCTTCCAGGCTGTCCATAAGAGTTTCAGATAAGGCCTTAGTCTAATACACTGGAGATGCTAGGGTGCAAGAAAAGAGCAACATGGGAAGAGCAGGCTCCTGGAGCTCAGAGGAACGGGACAAGGACATGCAATGCAGGGGAAAAAACTGGCAGTCATGAAGATTGAAAGGTAGAGAGGCGAGCAAGGCCTTCAGTGCTTTCTTAAAGTCACCGCAGCAGCTGGAATGCCTGGGCTGGAGCCCCTTCCTGCACTGCAAGAACACTCTCAGAGATGAAAAAGACATAAACACGCGGGCTGAATGTGATCTTCACATTTCAGGCCCATTAAATAACCACAACTCACATGGAGATAAATCTCAGTGTAGTTTTTGAATTACAAGAATAAATGTTCAGATCCTACCAGCACCAAATCAGGAGGAAAAACACACACACACACAAAGGAATATCAATCAAGCTGATTCCAGAGGCTTTTCTTCTGAAACCCTGGAAGAGCATGGATTAATCGCCATAGCCACAGTGTTTGGTAAAGAAGGATGATGACCTGAGAATGGTAGATCCAGCCAAGTCTTCATTCCAACATAAAAGCAGTTGTCAGGAATGCTTGTGCTCAGAGAATATACTCCTCGAATACCCTGTGGTGTCTTAGGTCAAGTTTCTGTAGACATCGGGCAATGGGACAAAGATCTGCATACCTTGCCTGTAGGTTCATTGGGAAGTTTGCTCCAACCCATCACTTAGGGGCAGAGAGAAACATGCAGGGGAGAAGTGAGCTGTAATAGATTACAGTGGAGCTCACGGCCTATCCCACAGGGGAACTCTGGAGGTGGGCCTTATATTCCTGCAGTGATGTGTCCCCTGGCGTGGCTGCTCCAGGGCGCATGAGTGGCCTTGGTCCAGGCAGCCACCTTCCACTACAGGGACTCAACTGCGACCATCAGCAGGTGGGGAAATGTGTGCCTATATCCTGAAAGGGCTTTGGTGGCCTCTTTAGTGCCACCTGATTCTTCTTCATTGCTTTTTGTAAATCCAAAGGTATACTGTGGCCAGGAAATGGACAAGTACGATAGTCTAAAGAGACTGAAGAGGTTCCTTAATGCATTCTTTGAAAGATTCACTCATTTACTTGAAAGGCACAGTTACAGAGAAAGGGAAGGAGGGGGGGGGAGATGGAGAGGGAGAGGGAGAGAGGGAGAGAGAGAGAGAGAGAGAGAGAGAGAGAAGATGAGAGAAAGAAGGTGAGAGAGACAGAGAGAGAGACAGAGAGAGAGAGATCGTCCATCCTCTGGTTCACTCTCCAAATGGTGATACCAGTCAGTCTGAAACCAGGAGTCAGGTCTCCATCCAGGTCTCCCATGTGGGTAGCAGGGGCCCAGGTGTTTGAGTCATCTTCTGCTGCTTTCCTAGGCACATTATCAGGAAGCTGGATGGGAAGTGGAACAGCCAAGACTTGAACCAAACCTCCTATGGGCTGTTGGCATCACAAGCAGAGGCTTAACTTTCTATGCCACAATGCTAGCCCCACTAATCCATTTTTAACTCCAAGCTTGGCTTGGTTATATGAGTACTTGATAACATCCCTGGAAAATGGAATTAAAGAAAGCTTATTTTGATGCAAACATTTTGAAATCCATGCATATAAGGGGATCTTTAAGGAGTTTGTGGAAATGCATATTATAAAAGCTATGGAACATTTTTGCAACAAAATATATTTTTCATAATATTCCCTTTAATCTCCACAATCTTCTTGAGGTACCTTTCATATGTTTCTTAGGAGCCAAAAGGGCAAAGATGGGTGCATTGGTTTTCCCATTTCAGCCTTCTCATTGCTCATTGCTTTCCACAGCGAAGTGGACTTTTCCGCTACCATTCAGCCCACTCAGAAGAACAAGTGGTATCTTTCCTTTCTATTTCTCCTAAGAAGTTTAGCATATTGTGCTGGGAAGATGAACAAAAAGACTTCCATTTATTTCACAGGAAAGCAAAATTAGACATGGAACAATCATAAGGAATTTGGGGGGCATCTTTTTGTGTCTCGTGGGGCCAGCATGTGACGTGGAGGTAAGGACACTGCTTGAGATGCTCGGATTCCGTATCCAGGCATGTGGGTTTGAGTCCAGTCTCCTGCTACCAAGCACCCTGAGAGTCAGCATAATTCAGTTTTCATAAGTGAGATTCTACACCGCTGACCTGGAAGGGCTGTGACAGAGCAGAGACTCTGAGGGGAGGGGATTGAAGGGAAAGTCTCACCTTTCATTCCATACTCTCCTCTTTTACAAAGAGCACATAAAGAAAACCCTCATCAAGGTTACTTATTTAAATCAGACGTCAAGCTGATTCCTGTAACTTTAATTCCTCCTAACAAGCGATCAATGAGCCACTTAGCGGCAGATACAGTAGCTGACGGAGCCCTTCTTTGTAATGACCTCTGCCCTGCGCTTTGGTTGATCAAGTCTCAGAGTTAGTGCATGCAGAGTGACCGCAACTAAACAGGGAAATAAGGCTGATCCCAAATTATCTCTTGGAGGTAAACATTTGGGCGATTTATACTTCTTAATTTACATTTTACTGTTTTGTATTTTCTAAGTGTCCTGCAATGAACAGAATTGTATTTCAAAACAACGTGACTACACATCTACCATAGGAATACAAACTTAAAATAAATCCAAATATTAACTGCTATCATTCTGGAGAGGAGGAATAGGATTATGAGTGGTTTCTTTCTTTTGTCAATGTTTTGGATTTTTTTTCACAAATTTTTTTTGCATGCTACAATGGAATAAACATTTTATATTTCCTTAAAGAACTGATTGATTTCACTTTTTAAATTTTATTTATGAGGGAGAGACAGACAAATTGAGATCTCCTATCCGCTGGTTCATTCCCCCAGATGCCCGTAACAGCATTCAATCCAGGTCTCCCCTGTGGATGGCAGGGATCCAAAAACTCGAGCCATTACCTGCTGCTTCCCAGAGGATGTGACAGCAGGAATCTGGAATTGGAAGTGCAGTGAGGACTACACCCAGACACTCAAACACAGGATGTGGGTGCCCACGCAGTGTCTTAACTGCTGTGCCAAACACCCTCTCTTGTTTGTTTTGTTTTTAAATTAAGACTGCACCCACCAGATCTTCACTTAACATGCTCTTTGGGAAGTTCTTCTTCCTTAGTCTAAGCTCCTCTTGCTGCTGGGGCTGTCACAGATGACAAGCCAGCTGGAGTTACGTCCCTCCTCATAGCTCCCATTCAGGAGGTAAGCTGGACTCCAATCAGACTGACCTGCACAGAACTGGAGCAGAGCTCCCTCCTAGGCAGCAAATGGGGCTGAGTGTGTGAACGGGAGTGACGGGTGGTGTTTGACGCTTGCTCCCAGCTATGCATGAAAATCCCCTCACCACAGAGCTCTGGGAAGGAAGCCTTGCAAGATGTAACTTTTCCCCAGCCTGGTCCTGTCATTCACTTGGGAGGAAAAGAGTCAACCCTGCACAGCCTGTAGCCTCACGCCGGGTTTGGACTTTGTGCCACCTTGTATTTCTCCTCAGTGCATATCACTGTCCAAATATTCTACACATGTTGGCCTCTCAGCCGTCTCTCCCCGACAGTGTAAGTTCCGTGAGACAGGAATTGTGTATTTTTTCCCTCGATGATATCTCTAGCCTAAGAACAATCCCTGGCACATATTAGGGGCTCAATAAAGATTCATCGGAGGAAAGGAAGGCAAGAGGAAGGGGGAGAAAGAGGGAGGGAGGAGGAAATGGGGAGAAAGCAACAAGTCCACAAAGACACGAGAGGCATTTTTATAAAGAATGTTCCATTCGTTTTATTATTTAAATCTGACCTGCATAAGATGATGGTTAATCACATTTAGCTCCAAGCGTCCTTGGGACATGAACCAAGGACAAGCCCAAGATGCAACTTTACTCCACTATTGGGTCCAGGGGCTGCAGCAGTCATCCCTGTCACTTGATTTGTGTCCACTGAGGCTCTGATGGCCCCAAGTGCCAGCGAATCAGATTTTCTCAGGTGGCAATGGGCAAGGGGTCATCACTTATGATGGGGAGTAGGAGGGGGCCCTGACTGCACCCGCCTAGCAGTCTGCAATGATGGTGAAACAGGAGAGGCCGCCCAGGGAACATCGGAATGTTCCTAGCGCCTGGAAACTCCTGGGTGGAGAGGCTCCAGTGGTGCCAACCCCCAAAAGGACACGGCTCCAAAGATGCCCTACAAGAAACTGAAGCTTGAAATTTCTGAGAAGCAGCATCCATTCTCCTCCTTCTTGCGCTCTTGCCCCATTTCTCTCCCTCCCTCTTTCACATTCACTCCATTTCCAAGATGCCCTCCAGTCATATCCAGGCAGACAGCACATCTGCACAGGTGTGCAAAGATGCGGCATGCTCGTGCCTCTCGCCACTGAGGTGCCCTCCTGTGCAAGGGCTGGCCTGCTCACACGTTGGTGTGCTGAGAACCAGATGAGGCTCTGCTGCTTAGCTGGCTTCGGCCCGAGGGTGCGGAGCTGGCTGCACGGCTCCCCCTGCTGCGGTCCCTGCCACTTGGGCTCCGCTGGGCTGGTTCATCAGTGACCTTGAGCTTCCCGTGCTCCTCTTTCAGGAAGAAGTCCACCAGCAAGCTCTTCTCCTTCTTGATCTGGTCACTGATGTCCGTGGGGATGTCTGGGATCATCCAGTCTACAAGGACACTCAGGAACATCACAAGGTTCTGCCAAAATGCAAGGGAGGGTGGAAGTGAGCAGGGAGGCACAGCATGTGGTGTGGTGCTCAGGGGTTCAGGTGGACACGGGCATGCTATTGTCTACCCTTGCCCAGTTACGGTGACTGTCTCCACTGCATGCTATGGCGTAGTGTCTCGGGGCAGGACACCTCCATGCTAGTTCTGGTTCTGCCACGTGCCAGCCAGGAGAACTCAACCAATGTGCACTCTTGAGTCTTGGCATCATGGTTTGTAAAGTAGAGTAGCAGCAGGACCTTCCCCTGGGGCTGTTGTAGGGAGTAAATGAGTTAACACGCATGGAACACCTAAGCCAGCACCTGGCACTCCAAGGCTGTGCTTCTACCCTTCCGTGGGACTTGGAGCGTCCCTCCCCAACTCCATCCTCAGGATGTCCTCACAGATCTCACTCTTGCTTCTCGACACTGAAGCCTCCAAGCAGGGACTGCACCACAGCCTCCCAGGAAGTAGCCATGAGGCCCAATGGCCTCTCTGTGGCTCTTGCAATGCCAGGGGCTCCTCTCTTCCCTTGTGGTCACCTGTGGTCATTATACTAACTTCTGGTCTCTGCCAACCCCACCCACCACTCCCATTTCCCTTGCTGGGCTCTCTTTGACCTCATGGCCACTCTGCAAAAGCTTGGGAGCACTCTGCCCCGTCGGTCCCAAACTCTCATGCACACAGCTAAGGGGCTTCCTTCTCCTGGCTACTCAGTCTTGTCCCTTCTCTTGTGCACACAGATGGGCTACAACTTCCTTCTCCTGGGAGCATGTTCTCAGTACCTGCCATGCCCCATAAATGCCAGCAATCTTTAGAGTCTGACTCTCATCCCTTTCACAGGCTTCCTTTACCCAAAGGTGATATTCCCTGGCTGCCAATCTGTCCTCTTCCTGCTGAGATCCTGAGGGCCGTGACTGGGCCCCTAGGTCCCAGATGCTCCCAAGGATCGGGGAAGACTTTGAGAACTCAACTGCTTCTTCCAGAGGCTCCCACGAGACTTGGGTGCCTGTGAGTTGCTTTATTAGACCTTAACCCTTTTCTTCTTGCGCAGCTCCCACAGTGCAGGTGACACGGGACATGGGACATGGCTCCTGCAGGTAGGGCAGCCAGGGGACAGCTAAGTGATTTTTCAAACCTATCGGCCCATCTCCACAGGGGAAGAATGGCTGTCTCTGGGTGAAAGACTAGCCGGAGGGCTTCTCCACTTCCTGGGCTGAGGTTCCAGGGAGCGGATACTTTAGAGGCCTCCAGAGATCTGCTTGTGGAGAATACAAAAGCCGGAGGGAGCCCAAGAGAAAAGGATCCGGCCTTGCACACAGACCCTGCTTGAAGACCAGCAGGACCCCAAGTGGGAACTGGGGGCCCTGGAGCTCCGAGAATCTCAGCGATGCAATTGGAGCTGTGGGTATTGTCTGAGATAGGAATCGCCAGGCTCGAGTTTGCTATTCACCCAGGGATGCCGAGATGGCTCTGGGCCCTTCCCACCAGATGTCTCAAGGGCTAAAACAACACTAACAAAGGAGGGAGCCGGGGGCCAGAGAAGAAAGGCTCAGAACTTGAGCCCTTTCTAGGGCTTCCGAGATGAGATGGGCTGTTTGTGCGAATGAGGCCTGCGACTCCGGTTTCACTTGCTCTCCCCACTTCCCTTTCTTTGTCTTGGGCTTAAAGAGGGGATTCTATCCCCACCCTGCAACTCACTCCACATCTGTCTTGTAATCTTACGCTGTGGCGTTCATTCTCCTTCTGCAAAGTCCCCCCTTGAAAAGAAGCCCACTTGGGAGTACCCCTGCCTACTACATGCAAAGGCTCCTGTGTCACAGGGGAGAATCGGCTCTCCTTATCCATGGATTCCACCAACCTTGCATGGAAAACATTTGAAACCTCACTGTACTGAACATGTACAGACTTTTCTATTCTGGCCATTATTCTACAATCTATACAGTAGAAAAACCAATTACACGACATTTACATTGTACTAAGTATTATGAAGTCATCCAGAGATTAAAGTATGATGGAGGGCTGCGTAGGTTATATGCAAAGTCTACAGCATTTTATATAGGAGACTTAGGGGGCTCACAGATCTTGGCATCTGAGGGAGGTCTTGGAACCAACCGAGGGATGACTCTGTCACTAAGGCGGAGAGGCAGGAATGTGATCCAGTGGTCTTTACACCTGCAGTATGGATCGAATTCTTTTATTTTTAATTTTTAATTTTTTTTGACAGGCAGAGTTAGACAGTGAAAGAGAGACAGAGAGAAAGGTCTTCCTTTTCCTGTTGGTTCACCCCCAAGTGGTCGCTACGGCCAGTGTGTTGCAGCTGGCGTGCTGTGCCGATCCGAAGCCAGGAGCCAGGTGCTTCCTCCTGGTCTCCCATGTGGGTGCAGGGACCCAAGCATTTGAGCCATCCTCCACTGCACTTCAGGCCACAGCAGAGAGCTGGACTGGAAGAGGAGCAGCCGGGACAGAATCCGGTGCCCCAACCGGGACTAGAACTCAGGGTGCTGGTGCTGAAGGCGGAGGATTAGCCTAGTGAGCTGCGGGGCCGGCCCTGGACTGAATTCTAATCAGCTAATCCTAAGTGAACTCACCTGGAAGATGATGACAAAAGCCAGGCGGGCAGACAGAACAGACCAGTACTGTTTGGAAAACTCATATGGGTTCGGGGCCCATGGCGGCTCTCGGTAATCCTTAAACCTGCCCAAAGAGAAACGCAGCATTAAGACGGGGAGGAGACACAGGAAAAGCTGGTGCTGCTCTGTGTGAAACCTCAAGGCTTGCAGCAGCAGACACGCTTGGCCTCAGACATGAGGGGACAGAGGGGGAAATCCACAGCCCAACCAACAAATGCCCATGGAATAAAAGGACTCAAGTCCGAAAAAGCCAGTGCCAGCCTACACGTGTCTTTGTCCTACTCTTCCTCTGACATCCCCAACAGCTGTCCCTGGTGTCGGGATTCAGCTCCCCAGCGAGGTCAAGGATCATGAGAATAACCCAGGCCTGTGGGTCCATCTAGGCTCTCCACAAGCCTGTGGGTGCTGGGAGGCAGGGGGAGACCTGGAGAGGCCTGGTGTGGGCTCTGCTGCCTGTGAGCTCACTGAAGTTGCAGGCGCCAACAGGCAAGCCCAGGCTTCTCTGCGGTCAGCTGCTTTACGGCCATGACTGCCAGAAGGAATGGCCTTGGTTCTTGACTACAGCCGCCATCTTGAACCAAAAGGAACACGGAGTCAGATCATGCCAAAGGCCGCGTAGACGTAAAGTGGGAGCAGTCAACAAGAGTCCAGTTGGTCAGGATTCTGATTGACTAACCACCTTCACGGCCTGCACACATGGCTTAACAAACAAAAGGTTAGCGCTCGACCTAAGCTCACGTCTCTGTCTCAGACACAGCAAGAGACCTGAGGTTTCCCTCAACCCTTTTCAGCCCCTTCCTCGCATGTTTCATGCTGACACTGGCTTGTTGTCACCGACTCACATTTTTCTGAGTCTGGAAAGATGACAAGGGGCTGGTTCTAGAATGATGACCCTTCGTGGAACTGTTTTCTCCATGGAATGCAGCTTAGCTTCAAGGCTCAGTAATATCGAAACAAGCCCAGGGCTGGAGGAAGAGCTGTCAGGGCCACCAAGCAGTGAGTGTGCAGCTGGGTGCTCACTCTGTCCAGAGAGGGCCAGGACGAGCAATGATCACACGATGAACGTTCAGGGTGTGTGCTGATCACTGAGCCCAGGGCTTTCATGAATGCTTTCTCTTTCACCCTTCACAACACCCCTAGGCAGGTGTTGTGATCCTGACACAGTGCAGGAGGAACCCGAAGTTCACAAAAGTTCAAGTACTTGGCCAGCAAGTGTTGGCATCAAGGTAAGAACGCAAGTCCGACTGGATTCACACTTCTCTCGGTGGCCACAGAGCACCTCGCCAACAGCTGCGATTGGGATGAGGGATTCATAAACAGAAGCCCTTTGGTCCCATCCTCTGCCCCGAGGGAACCAGCTGCTTTCAAAGATCTGTGTAAAATCACAGATCCAAGAAGCCATGAAAGAACCAGGAAAACACAACGAACAAGAGGAAAAGGGAACGCACAAAGATAGAAAAAGGCAGAGCCAGAGAAAGAGATGAACTGAGAGGTGCACGCTGAGCTTTCAACTAGGGTTTGGCAAGAGGCCAGGAGCTGCCCCTTCCCACCCGGCTCCCCCCACCCCCAACCCCTCCTCCAACAGCTGATCACAGCTGTCGCAAGCTGGGGTCGATGCTGGATGAGAAGCAAAGCTGCCTGCAACCCAACGGAACACCACGGGATTCGTCATCTCCATCCATGGCTGACGACAGAAACTCGGCTGGCTCCAGACAATCCTAGCTAATGGGAGAAGGGAAGCATGTGGCCAAATATATAACGACCGTGTGGGGGTGGGGAAATACAGGCCCACCTACCCTCCTGCTGCCCCTGGAAGGGACCCCATGGCAGGAAGAAATTAGCCTACTCCTCTCGAGACCACCAGAGAAGGGGTGCTACACACACACACACACACACACACACACACTCCTGGCCATGGGGAAACGCTTCCCTAGGATCAGCCCAGTCCCTCCTGCTGCCATGACAGTCCATTTCTCTTGTTTTTGAGCTCCATCTATAAGGGAACAGCTGCTTGCTGACCTTGGTATGACAGCCATTGCTCGCCCTTCTTGTTTCCAGTCTGAAAAGAATCCATAAATAATCTAATTGTGGTTCCACCTCTGCTCCTAACACCCACAGCTTTTGGAAATGTCACTCTGCTCTCCCCGAGTGTCCGGAACATGTTTTGACTCCAACAGGCACATCCATCTCATCGAGTATCTGGCGAAAGATGAACACGAAGATCTGTCCAGAGAGGTCTCCTTGCAAATACCTCCAGGCAGATGTGTCAGGAGCTAGGAGGCAAGCCGTGCCACGGCCGGGAACAACGAGCAGTTTAATGAATTATGCATCTGTTCACATTTCTCTTTCCAAAGCTAACTTTATAAAAACTGTGGCCTACAGATAGAAACAGAGGAATGTACTTCAGCAAGTCAGGAGGAAAATGGAAACGAAAGATAACGCTCATTATCCATGCACTGTCTGAAATCTCCCTGCATTTCACATTGGTGCACAGACACACACGTGTATGTCCCATAGATGAAAATCACACCCAATGTACTTAGCCCAGCTGTGTGTCATGCACTGACATTTTTCCATTCCATTCTATTTTCTTTTTCCTCTCCCATCCTAGCCTTTAGAATGCTGATCACAACCCACTGAAGTGACTTCATGATCCACTAATGAAGCGTGATTCAGAGTTTGCCAAATGCTGATTCCAGGAAAACTCTGCCACAGGTAAATGACTGGTTGTTTACATCCCAGTCTAAATTCAGATTTCAAAATTTTTGGAAAAAAAAAAGTCTCCCTGAGTCAGGCTTATCAAATGTTTTCACTAACCAACCAGAAGGCACTAATTAAACAAAGAGATAATTAACTTGCAGAAGGGAAATGTTCACCAAAGACAGAGTGGCTAATGGACTTAATTGCTTCCGCCACTGTGATAAATGGTCTGCGTTGTTTGTTTTGTCTCAGAGCCACACAAGTTTGCATCCTGGAGTCGGCCCAGCCTGAACGCCACCGCCTGCCTTCGCGCTCTGTGCACTTGCGAGGGATCTGCTGGCCTCATGTCCTGTGTGCTCTTCTGCAAAACAACTCTGCATCTCGCCTCCCTGTGAGCAGCTCAGCATGCTTCCCGGCCCACCACAAGAACGCAGCAAATAGAAGCAGTTCTTTCTCTCGCCACTGCAGGCAGCCAATGCAATACCCTGCTCTCTTAGAAGAGACACAGCACGTAGGCGATCACTCCCTTTCTCCGGGCTTTCTAGAGGATTTTTGTGCACGCCAGCACCAAGTGCTTGGAGTTTCCCACAATGCTGAGGCGGATTCAAAGGAGCTGGCCACTCAGACTACAAGGGGGCTTCTCTCGGGTGTCCAGGTCAGTGGCATGAAACAGGCAATCCTCAGGCTAGAAGGAGGAGGAGGAGGCCCTGCCAATGGGGAAGTAGAACTTTCGGTCCATTCCTGTCAACTCAAATGACCTCCGACACCACACCTATTCCCCTGGGTTGGGGAGCTTTGGTCTTTTAAAGCAACATTGCTGGGTGAACCCCAACATCCGGTCATCTTCCTGCAGCTGCTGGCCATGATGCCCAAGGGGAAGCAAGGGTTTAATCTTGCGGGTAGACCCTACCTTCCCACCCTTCCGGTCCTCCTTGTTTTACTGCAGAGTCTCCTGTGAGTTTTCTGATAAAGCTAGACTTTCAGTAGTGAGACAGCCAGGCTATGTATAAAGCAAGTCTGCATGTGCAGTGGTGATGTCATTTACTAGTAAAGACTCTAAATCGCTCACATCCCTGAACCTAAGCTTCCCAATCCTCCCAGTGGACCTGGCAGAGTGCGTGTCACAGGGCTGAGTGCACAGAAGGTCCGTGCTTGGGCTGTCTCCCCCAAGAAGACATGCACGGTACATGCTGTGTGCACTCAATGTCAAAGAAAGACACAATGCGAATTAAGTAAGACAATACATGTGGGTGTGACTTCCGGGAGCTTCCACAGAAAATAGCCACAGTCATTTCTCCAGGAGAAAGTAAGTGGGCACTGAGAAGGAAACCTTTTCTTCTCTTGTTAGCTACATGTATGCCTACAGAATTGCTTTCATAATTTTAAAAGAAGAATGCAATTAACGATAATATCCAATGGACCCCAACACATTTTTATACTAAGCTTTGGTGTGGGGGAGGGGCAGTTAGAGTGATAAATGGGACAGATTTTCATGATAAGTGAAACTGGTACCAATATTAACATTTTTTGCTAGCTTTAAAATTATATGAGTATTTTGTTTCGATGCTTCTAATTTCATGAAATATCAAAGGTGATTGAATTAAATGTGTGTGTTCCATTGACTTGAACTATTATACCACAAAGCCATGAAGCAATAATGTGAATTTCCACACATTCATGTGATGCCAATGCAGAGAAAGTCTCCGGGAAGGAGTCAGCATTGGCACTGCCCTGTTTACTGCAGCTTAGGATTGGACAAGGGGTAGGACAGAGGCAGGGCAGCACTAGAGTGTGGTTACCCATAAGGTTGAGCAGATCAATATATTACACCTGTCATTAAATACCAACTTTAAAAAAAAAAAGGAAAGAACTTTTGGAGATTCTTTATTCCAAAACCCCCATTTTTCCAGATGCGAAATCCAAGAGGCAGAGATGGAAGAGAGGCTCTGGGTTCAGGTGCCTCCCTTGCCCACTCCATTCCCACCTGCACGGTGGCCAGCAAGGGACATCGGCCACACTTCATCACAGCACAAAATCACTGTGTGTGCTGGTCACCCACCGCCAGACACGGCTTTCTTATGTCTTAATGAGGTTTTAGTTATACAAAATTCATCAGTAAATGCCTTTCTCAATCCCAAACAGTGGCATGTAAACATTCTTAAACAGCCCCAGAGGAAACGAATGTCATTTTAATGCCGAACACAATTACACACAATATTTGTATACCATCTGAGCTACTCAAGACTGCCCCCTGAGAGTGCCCTTTAACAAAAGGGAGACCGTGCAGGCAATTAAAAGCTAATGAGAACCATGTTGATCCAGCAGTTGATAAAGATCAGGAAAGGCAACACCCGGAAAAGTTGACTCTACCTCTGGTTTTAGCTGGAGCAGATGCAAGGGGACCGTGGGCAGAAAGGGGACTCACCTCTTTGCAAACTTGTCAGGGGGCCACAGACTATGGAAGCAATTAGGCCCTGCATAAAAACCTGGCCAGAGCCATCCAAGGATGCTGTTCCCGGGCGCTCAACACCTCCCAACAGACCCATTAGCTTGATCATGACCCCCAGCCAGGCCCTGCCTGCTGACCTCTCTGCCCCCTTCCTGCAGAGCCAAGAGCAAAGCCACCATCCACCCTCCAGGACACGGTGGCCCCTTGACCCTATCAAATGGTCACTAGCCTTGCCAGCAGGCCGACGTCACAGGGCCAAGTGTGCAGCAGCCCTGCCAAGGCAGTACGATGCCGAGGCCAGCGTCACTGCAAAAATGCTGGGAACGCGTCTCAAAATCTCAAATGGGCAGCCGAGACTTGTCCTAACTTCCACTGCTATTTTTAAGATACCTCTATCCCAGGCGAGGCTGGGTCGGAGCCCGAGGCCTCAATTTTATTTGACCACATTTATCTCCAGAGGTCACTGAAAGCTAAGAATAAGAAGGGTCATCGAGTTCCCAACAGTATTTGCCAGAAAATCAGGGGAAACTGCATTTCCCACCACGGAAGCGGTGACAAACACTGGCTTGGGGACTGTGTGTAGAGCTGCTGTTTCTCACAGTGCTGCTCCAGCACAGTCCCTTCTCTCTCTCTCTCTCTCTCTCTCTCTCTCTCTCTCTCTCTCTCTCTCATACACACACACACACACACACACACACACACACACACACACAGGTTATGACCCCTAAGTCCTAAATCTCAGAGACTTGCGTGACCTGGACAAGTTCCCCAGCACATAGTGGGGAGGACCCACCTAAGCCAGAGACTTTCATCAATAACTTTTATCCATCTAGAAAAGGCAACCCATGAAATACATTTTTCTGGACCTTTTGCTGCCCCCACTGTTTAGACACCAGTGCTTGAGAGCAGGGCATTGTCTCCTCGTTAATGTAGCCCCGGGTGCAACTCCCCAGTCTTCATGCTGTGGAGTCCGAGAGATGACACCATGACAAGTGTGATCTGATCATCGTTCTCCTAAAGCCCTTGATGGGACCCCCTGACCTAACGGAGACCCCACATGCCTCAGTCTGACCAACCTGTACTCCTCGATGGGGCTGACCTTTCTCCCTCCCGTCTTCCCTTGTGCAGCTCGCCTAGCCCTGCTCCCTGCAGTGCAGTGTCCTCCCTGGGACCCACTCACCACCTGCCAGCCCTTTCCTGCTCCACCGGCCACCACCACACTGCTCTACCTTGTCCCCAAGCCGGGCTGTTTGGTTATATGCATGAAAGCTTCCAACAAGAGGATCTCTAGCTTCATTCTTGCACCCTTCACTTGTTCAAATATACTTGTTTATTTGAAAGGAAGAGTTATGGAGAAAGAGGGAGAGGGGAGTGGGAGAGAGAGAGAGAGAATCTTCCATCAGCTGTTACTCCCCAGTTGATCACAACACCCAGCTCTGGGGCCAGGTTGAAGCCAGGAGCCAGGAGCTTCTTCCAGGTCTCCCATATAGGTGGCAGGTGCCCAAGCACTTGGACCATCTTCTGCCGCTTTTCCCAGGCCATAAGCAGGGAGCTGGATAGGAAGTGGAGCAGCTGGGAATGGAACCAGCACCCATATAGGATGCCAGCATCACAGGAAGCTGTTTTACAGGTGACACCACAGCACCGGCTTGTATTCTTCATTCTTTAGGTTTCATCTAACCTTGAAATTTCCCCCTGAATACTTAGCTCAGGTTAGGCACTGCTCTCCCTCCTCAGCGTTCTCATAGCTCCCTGGAATTACCTTACTACAAACTATCAAAGCTCTATTTTAATTCCTTGCTTACCTACTCATCTGCACACCTTCAGGGAGGCACGGTGTCTCATTCTCTATTCCATAACCAATGCCAAACTAGAGTAAGGTCTCAAAAATATTTGCATAATGAACCTGTAATCCTCACTTGTGTGGAGAGGAAGGGAACACGATGGATGCTTCACAAGTCATTTTGGTTTGACCTTGGTGTCACTTATTTTCTGCACATAATTCTCTTGGAAGAATCATAAAATTCAAGGACACTTCCTATACCCATGGAAAATTCTGTCACTCAGTGGGCAGAATTTTATTTTGAAATGGGCCACAGACAAACCATGATCCCATCTTGCATGGAAACGATGGAAAGAGGACTACCAGAGTGTTCCAGCTTGCTGCAAACTCCAGCGACTCTGGAGGCAAATACAAGAAAGTCCAATCTGACCCACAGACTCTATGGATCCCTGGTATCTTGGGCACTTGCTGTTCTGGCTGAGTAGTGCTTGTTCACCTTGATTTCTCCCTAGAGTTGCTGGAAGTCTGGAAATGCAGCCAACATTGACTGAAGTACAGTTGGAAGAAGGAGAAAGATTTGGGCAGAGTTGATTGGAGGAAGTCCTGCCTGAAATGAGAGCTACCCCACCCTCAACTTTCAATAGGGTAGGGGGCATTAAAGTCCCTTTTTGGGCCGGCGCTGTGGCTCACTTGATTAATCCTCCACCTGTGGCACCAGCATCCCATAAGGGCACCAGGTTCTAGTCCTGGTTGCTCCTCTTCCAGTCCAGCTCTCTGCTGTGGCCCAGGAGGTCAGTGGAGGATGGCCCAAGTGCCTGGGCCCCTGCACCCGTGTGGGAAACCAGGAAGAAGCACCTGGCCCCTGGCTTGGGATCAGTGTAGCACCGGCCGTGGCGGCCATTTGGGAAGTGAACCAATGGAAGGAAGACCTTTATCTCTGTCTCTCTCTCACACTGTCTATAACTCTACCTATCAAATAAAAAAAGTCCCTTTTTGTTTAAGCCAGGTTAGCCCTCAAAATATTTGAAAAGTATATGCACAGGGGTTACTGGGAGATCTTATAGTCAGGAATGAGATTAGCGACCCCTCTGTGTCTGTGATAGACGTGTGCTCCCAGATCACTAAGGGAACAGCGTTGGCCTCACTTGCTTTTGAAGCCTTAGTTTCCTTCTATGTGGAGTGAGGAGTTGCAAAAAGAGTTCTCTGTTCCCCTTTAAGTTATAACAATACATTTTCTACTTCTCACTTTTTGATGCCTGTTTGTGTAATGGAAATGTGTTGACTGAATCATAGCAGACCTAGATGATACAGGAAAAGACCTGGAGCTGGTGCAGACCCTCTGTTCTGTGGGACTATATATTTGGCTCTGCAGGCCAAACTCCAGCACCAAGGACAGACAGTCCAGCACACCAGCCAGATAGAGGAGCAGCCTTGGGCAGTGCACAGTCTAGTAGCAAGTCTGACGGCAGTGCAACTTCAGTCCACAAGTCAGCCTCTTAGCCCCAGAGCTGAAGAAAAACCAAATCAAGACTGATATTATTATTATTTTTTATTTTTTGACAGGCAGAGTGGACAGTGAGAAAGAGAGAGACAGAGAGAAAGGTCTTCCTTTTGCCATTGGTTCACCCTCCAATGGCCGCCGCAGCCGGCGTGCTGCGGCCGGCGCATCATGCTGATCTGAAGGCAGGAGCCAGGTGCTTATCCTAGTCTCCCATGGGGTGTAGGGCCCAAGGACTTGGGCCATCCTCCACTGCACTCCCGGGCCACAGCAGAGAGCTGGACAGGAAGAGGGGCAACCGGGACAGAATCCAGAGCCCTGACCGGGCTGGGGTGCCAGCGCCGCTAGGCGGAGGATTAGCCTATTGAGCCGCGGCGCCAGCCATCAAGACTGATATGAGTAAATGCATTCATCCATTCTGAGGTCTGGACGCTGGTTTTTCTTCTCTTCTTGATTGGCTGGAGTTGAACCCTCAAGTAATTGCTCCTGGGTCCAAAAGATTCTTTTTACTGTTATTGAAACCATAAATTACTCTGGTTGTTACACTCGGCCATCTGGATGGGGTAGACCAACCCATTCATGCACTCAGACTCTGAATCTGAACTTCAGCAGTCACCTTACGATGGCAACCTTGGGAACTGACCAGGCACCATGGTGGATGTGCCCAGGGTCAGCAGGCTGCAAACACAACTGAAGACACAGCTTCTTCAACACTTGGAGGATGGTCCGAAAATATTTATGTTTACCCCACGTCTTTTCCTAGGTTTTTGTTACTGCTGTAATTATTTGAAATATTATGAGAGGAGGGGCCGGCACTACAGTGTAACGGGTAAAACTGCCGCCTGTGGTGTTTGCTTCCCATATGGGTGCCGGATCAAGTCCCAGCTGCTCCACTTCTGATCCAGCTCTCTGCTATGGCCTGGGAAAGCAGTAGAAGATGGCCCAAGTCCTTGGGCCCCTGCACCTACAAAAGGGACCTGGAGGAAGCTCCTGGCTCCTGGCTTCAGATTGGCCCAGCTCTGGCTGTTGCAGCCATTTGGGGAGTGAGCCAGTGGATGGAAGACCTCACCCCAATGCCTCTCTGTAACTCTGCCTTTCAAATAAATAAATAAATCTTTAAAAAATATATATGAGATGAAATCTCTGGTCAAATTCTTTGCAGGGATGACCATTTTACCAGGATACAAA
Organism: Sylvilagus floridanus; assembly: GCA_949820135.1. Lineage (NCBI taxonomy): Eukaryota > Metazoa > Chordata > Mammalia > Lagomorpha > Leporidae > Sylvilagus > Sylvilagus floridanus. The sequence goes on from OX463230.1 coordinate 31,607,067, forward strand.
AGGGTTAAAAATGTGCAATTTCCCATCTGCTCCACTTCTCTCTATTTGTCCTTCCTGGGCAAACAGGAACGAGTGTTGTGTTTCTTGGCTTCAGGGATCCCTGTGGGGATGGCTTTCAATCACCCGTCTGAAATTCTAGCTCAGTGTGTGTAAGAGTTAGGTTAAAATTGCCCCCCTTGGGTTTTCTACCATCATGTTAAAATGCAACAAGACTGAAATCAAATTTATGATGTGTACCACAGAGTTAGATCCTCTTAGATCTTTCCTGTCACTCTCATTGGGGGCACAATTTCCTAGCCCTCTGACATATGCCCAAATTTTGCAGCAATCCTAAACTCAGCTAATCCTAAACTCCTATGTCTGCTGTCACCAACCTTGCAACATATTACATGCAATAGTCCATCTTTTCCCTTTCTCCTGATTTCTTCTGCCACATGGTCTGTGCTTAATATGGTCTGTGTATGGATAATGCAGCAGCTCACAACCATCCTGAGTTCTCCCAATTTGAGCCGTCTTCCTCTCTGACACCAGGTCAATTTTCCTAGACCTGCCCTTTATCCTCTCATTTCCTGATACTAAGAAGGCCCATATCTTCCTACTGGATGACATTAAAATTCCTATCACTGGGGAACAGCAGATTAAGCCACCACCTGCATCGCTGGCATCCTATATCAGAGTGCCAGTCCGAGTCCCAGCTGCTCTGCTTCTGATCTAGTGCCCTGATAATGCACCTGAGAAAGCAGAGATGGTTAAGTACTTGGGCCCCTGCCACCTATGTGGGAGACCCATATGAAGTTTCTGGCTCCTTGCTTCGGCCTGGCCCAGACCCAGCCATTGTGGCCATCCAGGAATTGAACCAGCAGATGGAAGATCTCTTTCTCTTTCTATCTCCCCCTACCCACCTGCCTATCAAATTAATAAAATAAATTTTAAAAAAGAATTCCCATAAGATTTCAGAATTTCCCATTATGTACTTCATTCTATCTACATTCAATTGCCTTATAGTCTCCTAGGAGTTTGTAAATATACAAGGGTGCTTCAAAAATTTTGTAGAAAATGGAATTAAAGGATAAATTTATTTTGGTACAAAATAAATTTTTAAAGTCCATACACAGATTTTTCTAATATTTACTTACTTATTTATATTCAAAAGATAAAATGACAGAAAGAGAGGGAGAGAGGGGTCTTCCTTCCATTGGTTCACTTTCAAAGTGGCTGCTATAGCCAAGGTGGGGCCAGGCTGAAGCCAGAATTCCATCCACATCTCCAAGGCGGGTAGCAGGGATCTAAGTACTTGGAACATCACTTGCTGCCTTCCCTGAAGCATTAGAAGAGAGCTGGACTGTAAGTAGAACATCTGGGACTCAAACCAGCAGCCCAGGATAGCAGGTGGGCATCCAACTCGTGGCTTCATCTGCTGCACCACAATGCCCACCTCACACATAGATTTTTTTTTTTTTGACAGGCAGAGTGGACAGTGAGAGAGAGAGACAGAGAGAAAGGTCTTCCTTTGCCGTTGGTTCACCCTCCAATGGCTGCCACGGACGGCGCGCTGCGGCCAGCACACCGCGCTCATCCGATGGCAGGAGCCAGGTGCTAGGTGCTTTTCCCTGGTCTCCCATGGGGTGCAGGGCCCAAGCACTTGGGCCATCCTCCACTGCACTCCTGGGCCACAGCAGAGGGCTGGCCTGGAAGAGGGGCAACCGGGACAGAATCCGGCGCCCTGACCGGGACTAGAACCCGGTGTGCCGGCGCCGCAAGGTGGAGGATTAGCCTGTTGAGCCACGGCACCGGCCTAGATTTTTTTTTTTTACAACACACATTCTCTATGAACTTTTTGAAGAACTCTCTATGCATGGATGTCAAAATTTTGCACCAAAATAAAAATTTAATTCCACTTTTCATGAACTATTTGAGATTCCCTCAATTGTATTTATTTTTTTTATTTAGTAAATATAAATTTCCAAAGTACAGTTTATGGATTACAATGGCTCCCCCCCCACAATTTCCCTCCCACTCACACCCCTCCCATTTCCCGCTCCCTCTCCCATTCCATTCACATCAAGATTCATTTTCAATTATCTTTATATACAGAAGATACATTTAGTATATATTAAGTAAAGATTTCATCAGTTTGCACCCACACAGAAACACAAAGTGTAAAATACTGTTTCAGTACTAGTTATAGCATTATTTCACATTGGACAACACATTAAGGACAGATCCCACATGAGAAGTAAGTACACAGTGACTCCTGTTGTTGACTTAACAATTTGACACTCTTGTTTATGCGTCAGTAATCTCCCTAGGCTCTAGTCATGAGTTGCCAAGGCTATGGAAGCCTTTTGAGTCCGCTGACTTTGTTCTTATTCCGACAGGGTCACAGTCAAAGTGGAAGTTCTCTCTTGATGGCCCCGTTCTTTCCACTGGAATCTCACTCGCAGAGATCTTTCATTTAGGTTTTTTTTTTTTTTTTCCAGAGTGTCTTGGCTTTCCATGCCTAAAATCCTCTCATGGGCTCTTCAGCCATATATGAATGCCTTAAGGGCGGATTCTGAGGCCAGAGTGCTATTTAGGACATCTGCCATTCTATGAGTCTGCTGTGTATCCTGCTTCCCATGATGGATCGTTCTCTCCCTTTTTGATTCTATCAGTTAGTATTAGCAGACACTAGTCTTGTTTGTGTGATCCCTAGTGATCCCTGTTAAATATAAGAGTGGGAATAAGAGAGGGAAGAGATGTACAATTTGGGACATGCTCAATCGGACTTGCCCCAAATGATGGAGTTAGAAACGTGCCAGGGGATTCCAATACAATCCCATCAAGGTGGCATGTACCAATGCCATCTCACTAGTCCAAGTGATCAATTTCAGTTCGCAATTGATCACACTGATAGGTCTAAGAGTCAATTGTATTTCTTATATTATTCCTCATTACCATCTCCCAACCACTTTCCTTGATGACCACATTACATAGCCCCTAAGTATTTATCTAAATTCCCCAATTCATCTGTACTCCATGTTGACTCCCCATCTAGAATGTGACATAACGCCTAGCAGCCCCTCCAGGAAGCCTACCCTTTCCATTATAGTCCCTAGTCATCTCCTTGGACATCTTCAACATCTCCATGCTCCCTGACCTGCTTTGTCCCATCAGTCAGCTTCTTTTCTTCCCAACCACGTCCCAGACTATTTGACGGAGAGGATTGTGCTATACAGTTATTTGTCTCCTCCACTGTAGTATATAGCAAAAGGCACCCAATACATATTTGTTGATTTATTGAAATTGATTGATTGGTGGGAGCACGGCAGGAAACAGAGGGCAAGGAGAATGACATCATCCGAAGCTATCCTGATAACTCTTGACATCCAGGGCTTCTCAGCCTCTGCTACCCCCTTCCTGAAGGCCACTTTACCTGCAGAACTGCACCTCCTGGTCAAACTGTGAGTTTTCTGGTTGTGTCCCCTCCTTCAGCTGGCTGACATTGAAGAAGGAGAGGGTATGGTTGACAAAGCCATGCAGAGTCCCGTTGTGACTATAAGAGTACTGGTACACTAGGCGAGGGATAAAGTCGGATGTGACAGCAATGACAAAAGCCTGCGGGACAGAACCACAAACACAGAGAAGCAGTCAGGAGGATGCTGTCCAGATGGCACTATCTGAATGAGGGACCGTCCACTCTTGGGCTGTCCATCAAGAGTTGGTACTCTTACTCACACAGAAGTACATGCAGCATGCACAGGGCTCTGTCCCTGACCTCACATGACTGGCTCACCTGGCTTTTTCGTCTTTGCTATGGAGAAGTAAATCCACCAGAGGGTGGCTGTCAGGAGAGTGGGTTATGCCCACAGCAGCCAATGATGCTAAGCCCATTGGGATCACTCAGTGCTGGCAAATTAAGCCACCTCCAAGACATTAGAATTGGCATTGATGTTGGCCACGCTGAACACAGTGTTAGATTTTTCTGAGGAAATCACCTCTAGTGATGACAGCCATGGGCAAAGACGTTGAGCATCTGCCCTTGAGTGATGAAAGAAAGCCGGAAGACCAAAAAATGTGATTCCACAGTAACCTCAATTTGACCATTCTCTCGCAACACTTTTTAGTATTCGGTGTAATAAAGTTGTTTTTTCAGCCATTCTACTTGGGAAAAGTGAGGGCCCTGCTAGATGAAGCCACACATGCCCAGCACAGCATCTGGTGTGTCTGAGTGCTCTATAAATGTCTACAGAGCAAACCAGACAGCAAATGAATGATCACATGTTCCAACATGGAGGTACTTTCTGTGAGGAAAATCTTAAATCTTGTTGGCAGGTGTTTATACTATATTCTGCACCAACAATTAAAGCCCTTTAAAAAATGCAGTTTAGATATTGTTTTCTAAATGTATATGTGAGTGTGGATGGCCTTAGCCATACTTGAGAATGAAAAACAGCCTTGGAATAATCATAGCTACAAGTTGCTGAGCACTTGTTTTCTGTTGGTCAGCCCATTTTATTTCCAGAATAAAATTGGTGAGTACTATGATTACCTCCAATTTTAAAGATAAGTAAACATATCTAGGAGCAGCTGGGCAAGTAAAACTTTGCGTCATCCTGTTCTTTGGAGAAGAGCAATTCATTTCCAGGGCCTCTTTTCTAGCAGACACAACCACAGATCTACTTCCCAAATTGCACCTTATTCCTAGGGGTCAAGATCAGTACTTTCTGCATCAAATGTTCAAAATCCCAGAGCAGGCTGGGATTCTCTGCCTCTCCTCACACCTCTCAGTCACTAGGTGCTGTTAGTAGGGAATTACAGCCAGAGCTGGAATCTATGTTTCTCTCCTCAGGGAAGCTGGACCACAGCTTTCTTGGTGTGCAGGGAGCTGACTGATAATTTCTTGGGAGGTAGAACAGGAGGGTCTGCCTGGCTGCCATCCATCCAGAATGCAAAAGAAAGAGTGCTGTTGTCTGGGGCCCAACAGGATTTCCTCTGCAACGAGGACATGTCTGGCAAGGCAGTTAAAGAGGTCGCAACAGGTGGGACCCCTCTGCTTCCATGTCCTATCTTAACCTGCACGGTGCCCAAGTCCATGGGGATAATTAAAACTTTGCATTGACAACGCTGAGGAACCGTAATTAGGAATCACAGCCTGGCAATGTTCCAGGTATTGTTTAAGTTGGGAGTAGAAACACAAAGGAAAGAGATGGATAGATACGTAGAATTCTTTCCTCATTATTCTTGGCTCTAAGGGCAGATCTGATTTTCTTAAGGCCAAAGTATGCAATCCAATGGGTAATTATCTCTCTTTCTCTTGGTGAAATTAAAAATAAAATTGCACAGTTCTCATGACAATCTGATCGGTTACAAGGCATGTGGGTGCCACTAACCAGAGGACTGTGTTGAGTAAAGTTCTGAATGGAAAAGAGTGGGAAAGAACAAAAGCAAGTTTTCTGCTTCGAAGACCTCAGCCCCTCGGGTAGTCCTCCCTGCAGAGATAGGGTGTCACGAACATAAGCACTTACATTGATGATAACTGAGAACTTGCCGATTCCAGAAAGAATGTCAAACCAAATTCCTGTAAGACAGAAAGGAGGGCGTCCGACTTGCTCCCACTATTGGCCCAGTGGTAACAACACTGCAGCTTGGGCTGATGTTCTGCAGGCACGTTACCAGGGGAAGTTTGCCAGTCCCCCCCCACACACAGGTGTTCCCCACCACGTGGAAGCTCAAGGGACAAGTAGGGATAGGTAATGTGGCCTCCCTGTACCCAAGGATATAAAGATGAGCAGCTCAAAAGAGGCATGGACTCGCCCCAGCCCTCTGGACACCCAACATCTGTGAGGGTGGTGGGAGGAGGCAGAGTGCAGGAGGGAGGGAGAGCTGGGGAGACGTAGGCTTTCCACAACATGTTGGTGGGGCACATACCGATATCTTTGGTTCTCACAGCATCTGGCCGTCTCAGCTCCGTCACAAACTTCTTAGCATCAAGCCGCACTTCGATGACATTGTTGAGAAGGGCAAACACAGGGGCCAGAGGAAAGGAGGCCACAAAAAGGGTGACAAAACCAAACTGGATGACTAGGAGAGAGCACAGCAAGAGTGGCTGCAGTGGGGAGAAGCAGGAGCCAGCTAACGTCGGCTTTGCAGCTCCAGCCCTGAGTCCTTTCTTTCCCAGGTCTCTTAGTCTCCCTTCGGCACCACACACACACACGTATGTGGGTATTTCTTCCCTGGTACCGGCAGGCCTACTGGCCAAGGCAGAATTTAGTCACGGTAAGGAAAAATGAAGAAACATCTTCCCTCTTTCCTCTCCATTAACATTTACCTCTAGGCACTAACCCTATTCATCTAACTCAGAGGTTGGCAAACTTTTGTCGGAAATGGCCAAACAGTAAATGTTTTTGGATTTTCAGGCCATATGGTCTTGTCACAACAACTCACCTCTGCCATTGTAGAGTGAAAGCAGCTGTAGACAACACATAAACACACGGGCTTGGCTGCGTCCCAATAAAACTTTATTTACAAAAGCAGTAAATAAAGAGGGCTGGATTTGGCCCCTGGGCCATCGTTGGCCAACCCTTGACATAACTTTAGAAAACCACCTCCCAAATGTGGACTTTTCTTCCTATATGTATAGGCATTTTCTTTGTTTAGAAAGCATATGCCTTCATCACACACTTAAGGAGAGCTCACTAACTGCCAGGCACTGTGCCAAGAATTTAAGGAGGCAGAGGTCTGGTCCTGCCTTCAAGGAGCTGGGTTTGGAGAAGTGTACACAAAGATTGCAGCAATGCTCTATGTGTGCAAGAGAAGGCAGAACGCACCCAGGACAGAGCAGAGAGCCCATGCCTGCTTGGGGTGGGGACTAAGGGGCACCTGAGCACAGTCCTGGAAGAACGGCCCACAGCTGTCAGAACACTGAAGGGAGCAAGCAGCTCGAGCCATGAACACAGAGAGCAAGGGCATGCGGGCAGCCCGGATGACTACAGGGGGGCTCTTCCCCGGCCACCGCACAACCCTCTCACAGGTTTCCTTGCCACCTAACTCACCTAGCTTCCATTGTCCATGCAGCACACACTCCTTGAAACCTGATTCTGTCACCTACCTACCCACAAATGCTCCTAGGCACTGAGGATAATCTACATTCCTTATTCAGGCACTGTGCACCTTGTTCCCAGCCTACCTCTTTGGCTCCCATCTCTGCCTTCTAGGACTTTGAATTTCTTTTTTTTTAAATATTAACTAATTAATTTCAGAGGCAGAGAAACAGGGAGAGTTCCCATTCACTGATTAATTTTCCAAACATCTGCAACAGCCAGGCGCTGATATTGGGAGCCAGCAACTTAATCCAGGTCTCCCATAATTGGCAGGAACCCAATTACATGAGCCCTCACTGCTGCCTCCTAGCATCTTTCTGAGAAGCAAGAGTTGGGCGTCAAACTCAGGCACTCCAACACGGGATGCATGTGTCCCGACTGCTAGGCTAACACACCCCAGCCCTCTCAACTTCTCACTCTCCTGATTTTTCCCTGCCACAGGCACTTCCATTCATTTGTGCAAAAACATCTGTTCTCCAGTTGGCAAATGTCTGTGCATTCCCAAGACCACTCAAATCCCACCTCCACAGAGAAGTCCTTCCTCTGAACCCCACCACCCGTGTGCCGCTGCCATTGCTCCACTCACCTAGTCTTTCTTCCCACCAGAAAGCCAAGGGCCCTACCCACTCTAGGGTTCAGTACATATTTGCAGCTGGATATACAGTCCTGAGTCCCAACAAAAATAAGACTAATAAGACTTCCCTACATGCTAAGTCCAGTTATTAAACTTATCTGTGCCTCATACACTTCAGATGTGAACTGAGGATAATACTAATACCCACTGAACAGGGCTTTCATAAGGGTAAATGACGTTACATATGCAGACACGCTGAGAGGTTGGACATCATCATGCAGAGATCCACCACGTGGGGAACCTGCATCCCATACCAGAGAGCTTGGGTTCAAGTTCCAACTCTGCTTCTGATTCAGCTTCCTGATAAGGTTATCCCCAGGAGGCAGCAGGGGGTGTCTCAGGAGAGGGAACAGTTGAGAAGGCTGGAGTGTGTTAGCCTAGCAGTTGAAACACACACACATCCCATGTTGAAGTGCCTGGGTTTGATGCCCAACTCCACCTGCTGACTCCAGCTTCCTCCTGAAGTGGATCCTGGGGGCAGTAGTCATTACAGCTCAAGTAATTGGGTTCTTGTCACCCACATGGGAGATCTGGATTAAGTGGGAAACTTACCCATGTGGGAGACCCAGACTGAATTCCTGGCTCCTGGCTTCAGCCTGGCCCATCTCTGGCTGTTGCAAGCATTTGAGAAGTGAACCAATGAATGGAAGATTCATTCATTCTCTCTCTCTCTCTCTCTCTCTCTCTCTCTCTCTTGCTGTCCAAATAAGTGAATCAAACTTTAGAAAAATGTGCTTTGAGCATCATCTGATACTTGATAATTATTCAGTGTTACACATGTGTAATTTTATTCTCATTGAAATAGCTATTGACATATACAGATGACTGCAATGTACACTGACAGGCTAAACAGACACACATGGAAGGTGTATGTGCTGAGTATCAGGGGACCCCACTTCCAGAGCTGAGTGTTTTCCGTGGTCCAAGCCCTTCCATATCAATGGACTTTAGCATCCACATTGAGAAATTGAAGGGGCTGATTTACATTTCTGCCACATCTGATTGGCTGTGATGCTGTGATACTTATTCTCTCAGACAAGCTTCAAGATTTTAGAATCTTCAAACAGAATAAAAAAAAAAGAACCCAAATTGAAAATTAGAAAAGGTATTTTACAGAGGATAATCCTAAGGTGATAGAAATCAGTCTCAAGAAAGAGAATACTTCCTTTGGCAGTCTGTTCCATACACAGCCGTGGGTCACAGCTCTTGCTAACACAACCCTGTCCACCACTACTGTCTGTGATGCACAATGGGCACTTGTCAGCCTTGGGAGGTACCAGTCAGTGGAGGATACTTGTGCCACAAGACATAGGCCTTTGGGACGTCAGCTTGGCTAGAGGGCTGGCCAGTGTGGACTGGTAAGGAGACATGGAGAAATCTTCCAAAAGAAGCCCTGAAAGCCAGTTCACCATGCAGAGTCTCTGGCATCTTTGAAATGAAGCTTTGCTGAGAAATGCACTTTGGAGTCGGGGTAGAGGTTAAGGGCATAGGGAACTCAGGGGTGTGGAACGAGCAAGGAAAGCAAAACAGATGCTACTCTAATGTTCTCAAACCTGCAAAATGCACAGATATATATATCTGGATGTATCTTTACTTATGGAATTTGAAGTTGGGCCTCTTTATTCTGATAAACTTAGTTTCCCAGGACAAATGTTCTTATCCCAAATGACTTACCCCAGCAGAATGTGTAAACTCCAAAGCTTCTGCAGGGGTTTGGCAAGAGGACTGATGGGGAGAAAAAGGGTGGTTTATTTCTGAGTGATTACAAATGTATACAGCATGCCCTTGTCTCATTCATGTAAATGGCACTTGGAACCCAATGTCCTTCCAGGATTACAAGAAAAATGGAATTTTCCATTTGCTCTTTTCTCTTTCATATGAACTCTTGAGGTAGACAGGAATTCTCTCTTCTAGGGTTGCCCTAAAGGCTTGCTTTTTCACTTTCACAAATTCTCCAGAGACAAGTTCTCTGTGGTAGCCTTTCTGCCAACACATCTTCCAGTACTGGTTTAATGCTAACGGTTCCCCTTAATAACGATCCCATAACAAAACATCTTGTCTCCTTCGCCTTGCCATGTAAGTCTGTGTGATCAGCACTGGACAACCTCAAGAGAGTGGGTTCATTCAACCCTGATGACACTGGGCCTGGAATAACTGGATCCTCTTGACCCATCCTCTGATGTGAGTCCAGAAAAGCCTCCCTGTATGGATATGCCAGGGCAGGTGTTGTTTGCTCAGACTGCACACCCTGAACCCTTCCAAGACTCAATCCAAAGAGGCAGTGACAAATGGTAAGTTTGGTTTTGTTTCAGGAAGAGACACAGAGAGACAGAGAGAGAGAGAGAGAGATAGAACAACATAAAACCTTATCCCGGCCGGCGCCGTGGCTCAACAGGCTAATCCTCCGCCTTGCGGCGCCGGCACACCGGGTTCTAGTCCCGGTCCGGGCACCGGATTCTGTCCCGGTTGCCCCTCTTCCAGGCCAGCCCTCTGCTGTGGCCCAGGAGTGCAGTGGAGGATGGCCCAGGTGCTTGGGCCCTGCACCCCATGGGGAGACCAGGAAAAGCACCTGGCTCCTGGCTCCTGCCATCGGACGAGCGCGTTGCGCCGGCTGCAGCGCGCCGACCGCGGCGGCCATTGGAGGGTGAACCAACGGCAAAGGAAGACCTTTCTCTCTGTCTCTCTCTCTCACTGTCCACTCTGCCTGTAAAAAAAAAAAAGAAAAAGAAAAAAGAAAAAAAAAAAATAAATAAAACCTTATCCCTCCAGCATGCATTTGCCCAATCCAAGATTTGCTCTTTGCAGTCAAAGACCAAAAATGCTGAATCTGATGGGGTGGGGTGGGGAGGGACTTCTGGGGTCATTTCAGAGGACACAATAATTCCAACCTTCACCGAAATCAAGATTTATTTCCAAAAACAGCAAGTCCACATTGGGATCAGAGCAGCACTGGAAATGCTCACTGTAGTGCATAATAGAAGCCAGCTTGCCTTGACCAGTAACACATTAAACTTGGCCAAGCCAATTAGGAAGGAATCCATAAGTTGATTTTCAACTAAATTTTTACAAAGCCCACTATGAAGGGCTCCAACCAGAAATGCTGATTTGGAAGCACAAAAACTGGAAACATTCATAGGTACCACTCTCCACTGGTTTTCCCTTCCCCCACTCCAGCGGCTGGGAATCTTCCAAAATACCCACCAGCCCTTTGCTGCCTGATGGCTGGAGACAATTAAAATCACAGTGATTACCTGGGCTTAGGTTAAAATAACAAGGAGGAGGAGGTTAAACTAAACAAGATGGCATCAAGCAAGGACATTCCAAGACAATGTGCTTAAAAATGAAAAACAGCCCAGTAGGTAGAACAGACTGGAAAGGCCACGACTGATGGAAAGATATCTTGATGGAATGCAACTCTGATTTCACACTCATTTATTTAAATTTTTCAGTGAAAATGTCTACCCTTCCATTGTGCACACACACAGCCCCAGCTCTTGAGCTGGTTTATTTTTCCAGGCTCTTCCTACCTGTCCAAGTTGTGTGCTCACGTCTGATGTTTCCACTTGTATGCTGGAGGTCAACTCTGCCCACTTCCCAACTATTCCAAAACCAGCTGTACTTCCCCAAACTTACCATGTTTTCTGCCACTCACCTTTCAGGCTCAACTCAAACTATACCTGCTCTGTGAAGATTATCCTCCACCCTAGTTCCCCATCAGCTCACACAGGCTGAATTGGGTGTCGTGAGCATCTCTCCATAGTGCCTCATGCTTGTCACCCTGTTTATTTGACTTGCTACCTGGATTATAAGCCTCCTGACACCAGGACCCATAACTGATCCTCTTTTAGGTCTTCACCATAGTTTGTGATGCCTATATATAGCAGATGTTCAAAAGTTGTTCGTTTCATAAATATGAACTTATTTTCAGCAGCTGTGAAAAAGAGGAAATGTGTGAACTGAAAGCTTTCTGCTTAATGATGGTAAGGAGATTTGGAGAAATCAAGTAAGTACCTCCACACTGCAATTCTCATTGCCAGAATTTGCACAAAATCCTTTGAAGAAGGTTGAAATAAAAATGGTAAGAAGAGTCCGATATTAATGAAAATGATCCCAACTTTATTTAGTATTTCCTTACTTGAAAGAAAGAGAGTGAGAGAGATTTTCCATCAGTCAGTTTACTCCCGAAATGGCCACCACATCCAGAACTGGATCAGGCTGAAGCCAGGGGCCAGGAACTCTAACAGTGTCTCCCACATGTGTGGCAGGAACCTAAGTACGTGAGCCATCATCTGCTGCTTCCCAGGTACATTAGCAGGGAGCTGGATCAGAAGCAGAGTAGCCAGAACTCAAACTGGTGCTCTGATCTCAGATGCGGGCATCTCAAGCCGGGTGACTTAGTAGGCTGTGCCACAGTGCCCAGCCAGCTTTTATTTTTTTTTTCTTAATTTAACTTTCTATAATTTCATATATGCAACACAGTCTGCTTAAAGGGATTGAAAACTAAGAGCTGAAGAATCCTTACCCCACCCCACCCCCATCCCCTTTTGAGCCCCCAGTGAGTAATCGCAAGGCAATAGCTGAGAGACACGTTGGTGTGAGTCTATCTTTTCCGGAGGTGGTTACTAAAAAGACTCAGCTAGAAACAGCCCGTTAATATAAACACCCGTGTAAGAGCACAGCAGGGGAAGGTCATCTCTGTTTATTTCAGCAGCTAATATTTCAAGGCGGTGCCCACTGATCCCTTTCTCCTAAGGGCCAGGGAAACCAACTGTGCTCTGGGCTGAGAGTGTCTGATGTGGAAAAGAACTGCAGGTGTTGGTTGGCCATGCAAATAGAAGAGACAATGAGAATGAAAAGGATCTAGGTGGCTCCCCAGCATGGGTCCCTGTTGCTTGGGGAAAGAGCAGAAGGCATGAAAGAAACGTGGGAGTTCTCCAAGTGCATCATTCACTGGATACTCATTCATACAACAAGCACTCATTGGCTACATTCTGTATCCTGGACCCATGCTCAGGACTAGAAGCAAAGATGAATTGGACTGCAGTTTAAATGCAGTTTTGGAAACTTAATCCCCAAAGCACCTATGAAAGCTAATAGACTAATGTGGCTTTTATAGCCCTGGGTTAGTTATCATGAGAGCGGGCTTGTTATCATGGTTACCATCTTGCTCTCACACCCTCCTGCCCTTCCACTGTGGCATGGTGCAACGTGAAGACCCTCAGCGGAAACTGGCACCATGCTCTTGAACCACCCAGTCCCCACAACTGTGAGCCAACTAAATTCTGTTGTTTATAAATGACCCAGTCCCAGGTATTCCGCTATAGCAACAGACTTAGACAAGTAGTGAGCTGTGTCATCCTTCCCAGGGCTCTGAGTGTGCAGTGCGGAAGACAGATGTGTAAACAAGCCTTGACAGCAGCATTAACAGAACGCTGCGGAGCCTGGGGCAGGAGTAACTCGCTTTCACCAGCAGAGCCCTGCAGGCTTCACAGAATTCAGAAGCCTTGGGCTTGACGAGAAAGGACAAGCTTTGTTAAATGGCTGGTAATTAAGATCTTTCCTGAGAATCCACTGGTCCAAATTCATAAACTACTTAGGAAGTAAAGACAATATGTGGAATTCCCTCTCCGGCTGCATGGAGTCACTTGGGGCTTAGACAATGGTTCGGGCAGGATTCAGAAATCCCCAGAAGTCATAACAGGAAAGACCAGGCCTGAGGTAACAGCTTAAGAAGTGAGAGTTTACTGCATGTAAACCAGTGCAACACTGGGACAGACGAGAAAGGCACATTTGTCTCTGATTCTTCTTCATTTTTGTGCTGCCTAAAGGAAACTTAGTCTCCACTCGTTTCCCAGTCTCACATCAAAACTCCCAAGACTGGAGTTGGTGAAATCTATGGCCTTCTGTCTTAAGAAGAGCATGGTGAATCTCTAGTGGTTGTCCATTGCATAAACAGGGGAATGGTCTTCCTCACTCTTGTTCACTTTACCCACCTGCAAGGTGGGATTAAGAAGGCCATGCACCCACTGGGGCTGTGCTAAAGCAGTGCGTGAGGCAGAATAAACTAGCCAGGATGAGAAAGACATTCCCAAGCAACACGTCATCACTGAGGACTTCTGTTTGCTTTATGCCTTTCCCACTACCCCTTCCCAAAAGGTTGTGAAAAAGACAACAAAATGATAGGATGATTAAGTTTATGGAATTGTAGAAAAAAAGAAACACATATAAAGAGTACAAACCTACAAGCAAAAACCATAAATCTATAAACTCTGGGGATATATATAGCTGTGATTGAACAACAAAGTTCAACCCAAGCTGTTCTTCCTAGCTGGTAGAGCAAGAAGAGAAATGGAAAAGTAGTGTGGTTCTCTGTAGGTTTTAAAAGAAAAGACTGCCTTCCACCCATCCATTCATGACTTCTTTCTCAAGCACTAGGCTTCTTTTGTCTATCAGGAGACATCCGTTGTACTCTGAGAGCTGCAGTAGCCAGACATTTCACTTAACTATGCATCTTGACTTTTCACTTAATCATGCATGGGAGGGATCCCCCAAGTACAAGGGTACTTCTGAAAATGAATGTAAAATTCATATTATGAAAATAAACTATGTGTGGATTTTGATTATTTTGCACCAAAATAAACATATCTTTTATATGTTCGTTTTTATTAATTTGAAAGACAGAGAGGAGACAGAGAGACCAGCAGATAGACAGATCTTCTGCTGACTGGTTCACTTCTCAAATGCTCTGAAGAGCTAGGATCGCTCTTTTGGGTCCTCCGTTCCAAGAGGGCAAAGAAAATAACAACAGCCATGCTAAAAAGGACGGCGGCCACTAGAAGCTTACTCATCGCACTAGCTGCACTCAGTGCATTCCCAAGGACAAGGCCATTAATAAGTTTATCATTTGAAGGGCTGGTGCTGTGGCGTAGTGGATTAAGCCACTGTCTGCAACAACGGCATCCCTTATGGGCACTGGTTCAATTCCCATCCATTCCAGTTCCAATCCAACTCTGTGCTATGGCCTGGGAAAGCAGCAGATGCAGCAGAAGACAACCCAAATGCTTGGGCCTCTGAACCCACATGGGAGACCTGGATGAAGCTCCTGGTTTCTTGCTTTGGACTGTTGTGGTCATTTGGGGACTAAACCAGCAGATAAAAGATCTGTCTGTCTCTCTCTTTCAAATAAAAAAAAAAGTTTGTCATTGAAAACATAGTGGAGGCCACAGCCATCTCGAAAGCAAGTGGTTCTGATGCCCAAGTGCTTCCCAAGCTGTGTGCAAAGCTATGTGACTGCGTGAGTGGCACCGTTCACAGCCAAGTGGTCAGAAATCGACCTTGCGAGGTTCACAAGTACTAGACACCACCACCCTGATTTAAATCTGCTGGTGCTGCCCCACAGCGTTCACCAAAGCCCAAATATGGAGCAAAGTCTTTAAGGACTGAAGAAAAATTACCCTCTGGAAAAATACAGTGGAAATTTATGATTTAAAAAAAGAGCTGGGATTGGTCCTGGTCAAAGCTAGAAGCGCAGAACCCAATCTGAGCTTCTCACATGGGTGGCGGGGACCCAAGTGCAAAGCCATCACTTGTGCCTTTCCATGCACTCATTAGAAGGAAGTAGAATCGGAAGCAAAACCTGCAACTTGAACCTAGGCATTCTGATATGGGTTGTGGTTGTCCCAACTGGCGTCATTTTTTTAAAATTTATTTATTTGGCCGGTGCCGTGGCTCAACAGGCTAATCCTCTGCCTTGCGGCGCCGGCACACCGGGTTCTAGTCCCGGTCGGGGCACCGGATTCTGTCCCGGTTGCCCCTCTTCCAGGCCAGCCCTCTGCTGTGGCCCAGGAGTGCAGTGGAGGATGGCCCAGGTGCTTGGGCCCTGCACCCCATGGGGAGACCAGGAAAAGCACCTGGCTCCTGGCTCCTGCCATCGGACGAGCGCGGTGCGCCGGCCACAGCGCGCCGACCGCGGCAGCCATTGGAGGGTGAACCAACGGCAAAAGGAAGACCTTTCTCTCTGTCTCTCTCTCTCACTGTCCACTCTGCCTGTAAAAAAAATAAATAAATAAATAAAATAAAATAAAATTTATTTATTTGAAAGGCAGAGTTACAGAGAAAGAGAGAGAGAGAGAGAGAGAGAGAGAGAGAGAACGAACCCACTGGTTCACTCCCCTAATGGCACAATGGCCATTAGGGCTGGTTAGAAGCCAGGAGCTTCTTCCTATCTCCCAGGTGGGTACAGGGCTCCAAGCAGTTGGGTCATCTTTTGATTCTTTCCCAGGAGCATTCACAGGGAGCTGGACTAGAAGTGGAGCAGCTGGGACTCAAACCGGTACCCATAAAGGACATCAGTGTTGCAGGCAGTGGCTTTACCAGCTACGCCACAGTGCCAGCCCCCACAACAGGCATCTTGACTGCTGCACCAAACATCTGCCCCTAAATTATCTTTTATTTTTCCACAAACTGTTTGAAGTACTCTCATCCCAGTAATTCCAAGCAATGCATGCCTCAGAAACAAAGGGAAAGAAATTACCTGGGATTCACTGTCCCCAGAAAAACTGGAACAGGACCCTGGATGCTGCCTGCACTGTGTTTATGTGCCATGTGGAGACAACGGCAGGTGCCTCATGATCCAGTGGAATGATTCAGTTCCTATAAACAAGGTGGTTCAGAAAAAGGGATTTCCTGGTTCTTTGAGTCGTTGGCGTTTGACACAGGCACTTGGAATTCTGTGCAGCAGAGTTCAGGGCTGATGGTCTTGCAGCCAGCCTCTGTCAGAAATTGGGAAGTGAGGTAGTGCAATCCCTACCGTCCATGGCCAAGGAATATCAGAGTTGCAAGGAATCTTGGGTGTAGCTGTACCACCCTCCATCTGAAGCTCTAGTCCTTTCTAGTCCTTCTTTTCTATTTTTTTAATTTATTTTTTATTTATTTGACAGGTAGAGATATATATAGAGAGAGAAAGACAGAGACAGAAAGAAAAATCATTTCCAGGGTATGATCTTGAACAATATCTGAAGCCAGCCCTTTCCATTTTCTTTATTTTGTGTTTCAGTTTGAGTCACTGAGACACTGGGGGATACTTGTTACAAAGCATTGTCATGGCAGTAGCTGACTGACACGTGGGGTAACTGGCCTGGACAACTTTACAAGTTCATCCACAAATGTTGCTGTGGGAAGCCTATTCTTAGGACAGTGTTTAGTACCTACAAGCAGGGCTCTTCCCACCTGCGGGGAGAGGGGAGTCAGTTCCCACTAAATCAATATGGCACCAGCACCTGGAAACGTTGGCCAACAGTGATGTCTGCATAGCCTAAGAGGCACTGTGCCTCCAGGTTTCTCACTGTGGAATCACCTCTCTCACTCTTTGTTCCCCAGCAAGCACTGAGCACCTGCTCCTGTCAGCCCTCACGGTTCTGTGCTGTGAGTGAGTCTGGTCCTCAAGAGGTTTCCAGCACAACTGACTGCATATCGCAGGGAATTTTTAGGTACAGAAAAGCTGCCAATTGCATCATTTATGTATCAGGGTGAACGGCAATACAACTTTGCCAAGAGATTCTTTGGGGCACGTGCCCCAAAAGTCTCTCTTATAGGATTCACTGCGGGTCTACACTTTGCTGCAAAGTCTGCTCTGTAGGAGAAGTCAAAGTGCTATAAACTTAGCTTGCAGGTCTTACAGCAACTGAAGAATTTCCTCTCCTTAGGCCCCGGAGGCAAACCCCACGACAGGGCTCTGAAGCCCCGTTTTGGGGTCGGGGGCAGTGATGATTAATGCTGTGGCCTGCCCCTGGGCCCACATTCCTTCTGCCCCTAAGAGATGGGGGTGGGGAGACTATCCCAAGCCCTCCTCAGTAAGCTCTTCAGGAAAAGGGTTTGATATTGGAGATTCCCTCGAAAGCTCCCTGCTCCCCTCCTAGGTTCCTCCGCCTAATCCCTCACTCTCAGGTTTCCCTTGGTCTGGGGCCAACCGGTCCCCACCACCACTCCTGCCCAGAGGTGTCTGCCTCTGCCCAGCACCCCTCCCCCGACCGACTTCCAGCCTCCCTCCTCCCTCACAGCCCCTCCCGCAGGCCCGCCGGGCCCTGGTTCCAGGTTAATTTAGAACAAGGTAAATATCATACATCTCTCCGATGGAGGACCTGCGTGTCCATTACCAGGAACGGCTCCGAGGGGGCTCGGTGTGCTTCCTGCCTGCATGGGTGGTCCAGGGTACCTCAGGAAGGAGGCTGACAGCTGAGAGCAGGGCCCGGGATTACCAGGCAGGCACCCCAGAGGGGGCGGGCAGCTTTGGTTTCACTGCTCTCCTTTTTGTGTAAAGGCCAAGACAAGGGCCCTTCTGGAATTGGAGAGGTCTAGCCAGTCGGGGAGGCAGGAGGAAACCTCAGGCCACTCCATCCCTCTGTGGAAGCCCAAGTTCCTAGAGGGCCTGATGAAATTCTCTCATGGAATGATCTAGAAAGGGACTCCAGCCTGTGTCCACTAGTGGGTCGCTGGAGTGATCTTCAGTGGCACATGTCAGCCACTGAGTCTCTGGGCTTCGAGGAACACTGTGCAGCTGGTGTGTAGGATCTGGCTCTGCAAGGCACCCTGGGGACGCCCGGTGCAGAGGTCTGAAACTCTATTCCTGTTCAGACCCTCAAGGAGAAATGAGCGTGTGCCCCAAGCCCTGCTGTCTGTGCAGGCTCAAACTCCCTCATTCTTGCATCCAAAATCCGACAAAGTGAGGATGACAGGGACTCTGTTCTACTCTGCATTGCCAAAGCAGGAACAGGCATCACCCCTGACACGCTGCACAGCTGGTTCTTGCCCCAGAGCATGGGTTACATCATGGCAGGGGAATTCTTATCGTTTGTGGAGATTCCCAATGATGTCAAGGAAGAAAGTGAGGCTCCAGGAGATGGTGCGATGTACCCACAGCCCCACTGCTAGAGAAAGGCAGAACTGGACTTCCTGCCACATCCCACCTGACTCCCCAGAACATGGCGAGGAGAGATTTCCATCATTCTGTCCTGTAGGGATCACCTAAAGATAAAAGAGGCTGTGGGTGTAGAGGGGATTTTAGGTAAAAGAGGAGGGTGCACGGAACTCAGAATTCAGATTCTCACAGGTCTCAGTTATTCATGGGGGTGTCAGAAACTATTGCTACCAATGAGGTTTGGTTTTTGTTTAATTTTCTTTGGTCATTTATTTGCAATAGAAAGAGAGAAAATAGATAGAGATCTCATCCTGCTGCTTCACTCCCCAAATGCCCACTACAACTGGAAGTGGGCCATGCTGAAGCCAAGGGCCAGGAACTTAACCCAGGCCTTCCATGGAGGGGTAGCAAGGACTTAAGCCATCAGCGCTGTCTCCCGGGGTCTGCATTCGCAGGAAGCTGGCGTCAGGAGATGGCAGCAGATGTGAAATCAAAATACTCCTAGGTGGGAAGAGAGCATCTTAACGCCCGCTCCAGCCAGGTTCTGACATGTGCTGTGGACTTCGTCTTCTCTCCTGCCAGGCTGCTTCCCTGGGCTGCCATCTCCAAGCAGCATGGACGCCTTCTCCTATTTCCCTGGCGCACTCCCTGGAAGGGAGGCGGGGAGTAAGGACTAAGACCAGGGGACCTGGAAGGAGGAGCAGGAGAAGGAGAGGCAGAGAACAAAGAGGGGGACAAGCACCACTCCTGATAATCCACTCCCTGAATTATCAGCCGTGAGTGAGTGAGAAGTGGCCACAGCCTAACAAGAAAGTGAAATTCTTTCAGCCTAGATAAGAGAAAGCTAAAGACAGATAAACTAAGAACTTTATTTATTCAATCATCCTTTACCAGTTTACCCAATATGTTTTGGGGGTCACCCTTGAGGGCTGGGAGGGGCTGGGTGCTGCCATTTGAGGAACCTAACGTGGGGAAATTAACCTTCAGCAAACACCTCCCTTTTGGGAGGCTGGTTGTCTGATACACTGCAGGGCACAAGGCTTTAGCCTGCGTTTAGAATTGAGGAAGGGATTGAGGCAGTGGTGGGGAAGGAATACGTTCTGAAGCAGCTGAGGCAAGAGCTGTGGATGGGAAGGCAGAGAGAATTCCAAAGCAAGAGGAACAGACAAGGTCAGGCATGAAACACATGAGATACGCAGTGTGGGTGGGAAACAGGTCCCTGCTGGCTGGACCACAGAGTGTGTCAAAGGATGTAGGGTCGAATAAATTGAAAATATGTCCCTCGAGGCCCTCAGTAAGGAGAATGGGGACGCTTCTGAACAATGGGATGAGGGAATACACAAGGCAAAGAGAGATGGGGATGGTTGCGAGGAGCCGCATTGAGGACGTAGTGAAAAAAGCACCAGGCACAGGAGGCTGAGAAGATGAACAGATGGAGCCAAAAGACGGTGAGGCTGCAAGTGCATGGGGTGGGAAGTGCATGGGAGAGAAGAGCAAATGAGCAATGGAGGTGGAAGTACTCCGCCTGGGGCCTGCAGGAGGGCAAGGCCACTCATGCGCTACAGAATTCGGAAAACAGCCGAAGCAACTACATCTCCAAGCAGATCAACTTGGAAACACTTCCCCTGAATGGACGGCATCTCTTCCGGGCCCTTCCCTGCCTTGTCTGAAGCTGAAACAGGTCTGAGCTGGTAACTGGGAGGTGAGCCTCCGTGTCCAGTCCAGAGTTGGCTCCATCCCCATGGGTGGTTTCTGAACGCCCCCATAGGTTTTATGAGCAGGCAACGACAAGCCAAGAGGAAGAGGAGAAGGGCAGTTATCTCCAACATATCTCTGCTTCATCAGATGGGAGCGGCAAAGTCCTAATCTCATGGAAACAAATGCGATGAGTTGGACTTTTCCTGTGGCAAGCGCAGTCCGTTCATGTAACAATTTGCCTCGTCCTCCCCACCACCAGGCCCTGAAACCCCACAAGGCATGGGCAGCCTCTGTTTTCTCTGTGTCTCCAGGGCCTGGCAGCACCATTGGGATGGCTAGGATGGGACACAGCCAGGGCAAGGGTGTGCGACTGGAATTGAGGCTAAAGGCAAGGCTGGGAGAGAACATTCCACCGTGTCCACTTCCACTGATTATTTGATCCCTGAAGGGAAGGAGTAAATTAAAACCAGTGGCGGCTTCTCTTGGAGAGAAATCCTGGGAGTAAACACGCTTCATTTGGGGATGGCGGGATGAAAATTGCTGCCTATAAAGAAATAGATAAATATGTCCATGGTGAAGAGGGAGGTCCAAGTAGCATGGGATAGAAAGAAACGAAGCCATTATTTCTCTTCCACTAAGGAGGGGAAGCTAAAGAGCCACTCATTCAAGAGATGCTTTATTGAGCGCTTATTATGTTCCAGGAGCTCTGCCGAGTGTTGTGAGTAAAGAGGAATAAGATGCAGTCCCTGCCCCCAAAGCCCTCAGTTTTCAGAAGGGATACAGGTGAATGGGGAAGCATACAAAACCTCTAAGAGTCTGAACAGCTCAGCAGGCAGACAAGACAGCACCTGTCAACTTCACCATGGCACAGGAGATAGCCAGACACACCAGCATATTTCAAAATGTTCATGGAAAATGACATCAAAAGATAAATGTATCTTGGTGCAAAAAATGCTAAAATCCATGCATATATGGGATCTCCATTAAGTCCCTAGGAAATGCATTTTATGACAAAATTATGCACAGATTTTAAAAGGGTTTTGCACCAAACACACTTGTCTTTTAATCTCCTTTTCTATGGGCTGTTTGAAATACCCTAGGGCATATATGGACCTTTGAATGGGCAGCAGAACCGGAGCCAGCTTGTGGGTGCCCTTGTGTGCTGCACTGAGGGATGTGAACTTTATCATAAAAGTCAGTAGCATTAAAGGGTTTTACACAGCAAAAGGAATATGCTCTGTTTTGCATTCCAGAAAAGGCGTGCTAAAAAGCCAAAGGAAAAGCAGACGTGAACAAGGAAGCTGGGAGACAAGTAAGGACACATTTTCAGTAACTGAAGGAGAAATGATGAGGATTGAAACAGGAGGTCAAGGCTCTTAGTAGAGGCAAAGTCGGTGAAGCAAGGATCCATGGAGCTAAAATCTCAAGATCATACTGAGCAGGCTCTCCCCAACCACACTTGATGCAAAGTTGGGAGAAAGTCATGCCGGGGAAGACAGGATCCAGGAGCCTGCATTGTGGTGCAGAGGGTTACGCTGCCACCTGCAATGCTACCATCCCATGTGAACCCCGGTTTCCAGTCCTGGCTGCTCTGCTTCAGACCCAGCTCCCTGCTAATGTGCATTCGGAAGCCCTGCCACCCATGTGGAAGACTCAGGTGGATTTCTGGGCTCCTGTCTTCTGTCTGGCTCAGCTTCAGCCATGGCAACCGTTTGAGGAGTGAACAGATCTGTCTCTCCCTTTCTCTGTAACTCTGCCTTCAAATAAATAAATAAATCCTTTTTGAATAAAAAAAGACAGGGCCGACCTATTACAACTCATACATATTCTTCCTGAACCCAGAGAAGTTCAAGCTTGCAGCTTCATGAGCAACTTGGACGCTTCTGCGAGGGCACTGATGCTCTGGCCTCTGAGGTACACCTGCCCTGTGCATTTCTCTCAGCTGGGCCATTCTTTTTTTTTTTTTTAATTTTTTTAAATTTGACAGAGTTAGACAGTGAAAGAGAGAGACAGAGAGAAAGGTCTTCCTTTGCTGTTGGTTCACCCCACAAATGGCCACGCCAATCCAAAGCCAGGAGCCAGGTGCTTCCTCCTGGTCTCCCATGCAGGTGCAGGGGCCCAAGCACTTGGGCCATCCTCCACTGCCCTACCAGGCCACAGCAGAGAGCTGGACTGGAAGAGGAGCAACCGAGTCTAGAACCCGGCACCCATATGGGATGCCAGTGCCGCAGGCGGAGGATTAACCAAGTGAGCCATGGTGCCGTGGGCCATTCTTAAAGGCCCTGGTGAACACTTCCAGAGAATAGGAGAGACTGGGAGCCCTTGACCTTTCAAAATCATTATCTGGTGTTCATGCCAAATAAATGAATATACAAGTAAATAATCATCCATATAACTCCCTTTCTGTTAAGATTCCATAGGGTATAAGCTTATGACTGAAAAAAATGAAGATTCCTCTAATTCTGTGTAATGACATAAGAAATTCATCTCATCACCCACATTAGTGGCCCAAAGTCTTCACAATGTGGGTTGCACTTAAACAGCTGGGGGAAAGGCTATAAGAGGGATCACTGAATTTCTGAGGCCAGAAGACAATAGGGAATTTTTTTAATGACTAGAGTTAACAAAAGCTTGTGGCTTTTAGGTAAGGGTAGGACAAGAAGAGTCCATGTGAGATTCCAGACTTGTCTCGTGGAGCCCTAGGGGATGTGATTTCCCTGGAAGGACAAACACTTTGGCGTGTGTATAGCTCTGGACACTCAGCAGAGTTAGACAGTGAGAGAGAGAGAGACAGAGAGAAAGGTCTTCTTTCCATTGGTTCACCCCCCAAATGGCTGCTACAGCTGTTGCGCCGATCCGAAGCCAGGAGCCAGGAGCTTCCTCCTGGTTTCCCATGTGGGTACAGGGCCCAAGGACTTGGGCCATCCTCCTAATGAATTCTGTAAATGAGTTTTCCAGTCGAAGAAACGCATGTGTGACCCCAGCACCCCTCCAGACAAGATTACATTCACAACAATTGAAGTGGTGACAGAATCCTTACCACTATCAACCTGAATCGTTGCATGGAATTCTGGCCTCCAAACTTATTCCTCCCTCTAGAAGCTTAATAAACGTGTGCTGAATGAGGGAAAGAATAACCGACAGCCTCTCCTGTGTCCCTCATTCCTTCCTTTGCCTCCATATCCTTGCCCTGCCCTCAATGCCCATTTTCCAAAGAGAAGCAATGAGTGTATCATCACCAGATTGACCAACATTTGATAAGTGCTGCCTGATGTGAAATGCAAATCTGTCGGGTCTTCAGAATCTTTTTGTTCCCAGGTGTGTGTCCAAACCCTCCCTACCCAAAACTACTATTTGCTTTTCTCTATCAACAGTTCCTCCGGGTTGAGACTTGCCAGTCCTTTTCCTCGAAATGTTCTTCCTTGCTCTCATTGATATTTAGATCCTTAGAACCAGAAGAGACCTTGGAGATCGCTCTGTCAACCTCCTACCTACTGGAGCTGAAAACCTCGTCAAGTATCCTTGGTTCACCATCAACCATGCCCAGCTTTGTTGGGATCACAAACTCACTTCTGTTAAGAAACCTTCCCTCATTTATTAGCAAGCAGACTCATTCACCCATTCAGACACACTGCATGCTGGTTATGTGCTCTGCAATGTGTTGGACCCTCAAGGATATGAAGATGAATTAGCCATGGGCCCTCCTCACTGTTCTTTAGACTCTAACAGACTCCACCTGCTGAACACATAGGTGAGCGATACAACCATAACTCAGCTAGATGTCATTGATGCATGCACCAAACCCAGTGTTAGGACAGAAAAGCAAACAGTGATTCCTCTAAGAAGCAAGGAGGACTTGGCCTGGGAAGATCTCACAGAAGAAGCACTGTGTAAGCTAGGAATGAATCTGGAATTGGCAGGTCAAGAAGGCAGAATGGGTATGCTTAGGGGGCTTGCTATTCACTGATAATCCCTTCACATCACATGACTTGAGGATACTGAATAATTTGCATTCACGGGAAGGGCATTTTCATACATTGCCTGTGACTAGACAAATTGGCTTAATCTTTTCAGGAACCAATTTGGTAAAATGACATCAAAGATTATACAATGATCATGTCTTAGGCCAACTAACTGCACCTGAGAGACTCTACCTTGATGAAACCATAAGAGACATGGGAAAGATTCTATTCAAAGACAGTGCCTACGAATTGGAGCATTGAAATAGGGGAAGAATTACAAAACATGTCCTGTGCTTTTCATGGGAAGTTAGGTAAATAAGTTAATGCACATTCATTATAGGGACTATTGTGCAGCTGTTCACTTTGGATATTATGTGATGGATTGGAAATATTTATTCAGATAATGCTAAGTGAAAAAGGAAACAAATGTGTAAGCATGATCATAAGCTTATTTTTAGAATCACATATATAACAAAAAGGGTCTAAGATGTGGCACCCACATCAATGGTGTGCATTTCACTCTATAATCATGGTGTGAATTTATTCTGGAAGTCACCAAGTCTTCCAGTCATAAATAATATTAATATTTTTTCTCTTATTTCTTCCTAAGTATCCAAGTCTGAACACACCGTGGATGTATATTAAATGTCACAGCAGCTGACCAGTAGAGGACATTTCCTTACTCTCCCACTTCCTAGGACTTCAAAGCCACTCAAAGCAACAACACTTGACCCTTAACAATTTTTGTATGTGCTGGATGCTCTTCCATGCACCTCTATAGATATTAATCCATGAAACACAGCAATTATAGCAGGTATTATCATTATGTACAATAAAAAATCAAATCGAGATAAATAGAAGTTAGCATTTACCCAAGGTTAGCTAGTCAGTCACAGAGATCAGACCTGAACCAGGGAGTATTGCTCAGGGACCCTTGCTCTTAATCACTCAGTAAAGAAGCTTTGAAATAGTCAGCTAGCTGGACACACAGATAGTTGGTGGTATGGGCTGGAAAAGGATGAAGATAGAGCTCAGAGATGCCTTCTGGAAGTCCCTCTCCCAAAGAAACCTCAACATCTGGCAGCGCGTTCTTCCTTTCTGAGTGACAGGATGACAGATACAGAATGGTGTCTGAAATACGGGCAATCGTCTCTGTATAAGTAACCGGTTCAGCTTTGGAGAGGGACTAGAGGTAGCACTTAGCTAAATGCAAAAAGCATAAGGGATATTTTGATATTTTCTTTGCCCATTTTTTTCCTGAAACAGACATGGTGATTATTTCTTCTCTGATGAACTGACTTGGATTATAAGGCTCAGGCTTTGCCTAGAATTTAGACACCCCAGGGCAAGAACACATTGTTCATGGTCACCAAGACTCTACCCCTACAATACATACACATTCTTATAACAGAATAGGACAAATAAACATTAGAAATAATGAGTGAAGTCTCCGATACACAGAGAGGTATTGGTGGCCCCCTATTAAAAGTGATTAACCAAAGGGGACAGAAGCCATTATTTAAATACATTCATAGTAAGAACTGAATTAAATATTGAGTGATTCTGTTGGATCTGATTGATGTTTTTGCAAAAACTATAGATTGAGCAAATGTTTAGATGCCTTAGCTGAGCTCTTGATCTTTGGTATCTTATGCTTTCAACTAGTGAAGAACGGGCATCTTAGCTAGCCCTGATCAGAACAGGACACTTTCCTACGTTTTCCTTGTGAAAGCTGCTGGTATCCTGGACCCAAGTGTTGCAAGACTGGTTTACTCCTCTTTCAGGGCAACTGTACTGTTAAATTTCAGATTCTGCTATCCATCTTTTGGCTTTATTGGTGATAGAAGCCATGGGAAGCCATATGAGGGACAAAACCTCTTATTTCACAGATGAGAATGAGTGGCCCAAGGAAAAGAGGGCATCGTTGCACCGTCATCAAGCAGCTGCTGGTTCTCTTTCCATGGCACTTGATGCCACACCCATTTCAACCTCCATGTGGCACTGATGGGGATACTGAGCAGCCATGAAGCTCAGGATGGAGCAGACATTTCCCCAGTCATTTTCTCCAGCTCCCACCCCAGGCCCACAGACCCCTCGTCTGAACCTGCCCCAAGTGGAAGGCAGGGTCAGAAGCTCTTACTCATTTCCATGTATTCTGGAGTCAGTCCAGTGTACGGTTCCAGACTGTAGTCCAGGTCCCACTGCTCTGGATGTTTTGAATGGGCAGAGTCTGTTTCTCCAGGTTCTGTCTCATCTTTCAGTTTCCGAAATAGTTTCTTCAGCTTCCTGGACAAGAAAAAGACCAGTTATCAAAAGCTTCTGGAAAACTGAATTAGTTCTGCAGACAAAAAGGCATAAATAATTACGTTTTGACACTGAGGCCATCTTCGATCCAAGGACAGACAGACACTTGTAAAAGACCACTCTCTCCAAAAGACAATCTAAAGAAATCCTTTATCAACATAATGGAAGACTTCCCTCAACAATGGAAAGCTTTCTTCAAACCCAACGAAACTTCTTATGTTTCCTGCTGTTTGATAAGCAAGAAGAGAGTTGGCTCTTCTTGCCTAATGTTGATATGTAGCCAGTCCTTCACTGAACATTTATTCTATCCACCTGCTTCATGGAGAAGAGAGAAGTGTCCAGAAAATAGCAGGAAGATGCTCTCCCCAAAAACATTGTTTGGTTCTCAATGACAACAACAACATCATTAAAACCAAGATACACATTGCCTTTCATTACTATGGACTTAAGTGTGTCCCTCCACCTCAAATTCCTACGTTGAAGCTCTAACCTCCAATGTGACTGTAGAGGAATTCTCCTTAAGGAAGACATATAAACCAATACTAAATAATGAAAGATGGTAGAAGAGTGGGAAAGGTGGAGAGTAGTGTGACAGGGAAGGTGTTACTCTAACAGAGCAAATTATGTCTGTAAGAGCCAAAGGAGAGTGTGAGAAGGGGTTGTAGGAAGGACTGAAGTGTGCCGAACTGTGCAGATCATAGAGGACAAGAAATAAAATACTAAAAGGAAAGACTTGACAGGTAGCTCATGGCATAATACAGCCTACATCATGCAGAGAAGCAGGTGACACAGTCTAGGATGATGCACCAGACCTGAGAAGAAGACAGAGTTAAGGCATGCTTAGGAGGCAGAATTAAGAGGATGGTAGTGGGTTACACTTGCAAGAGGAAGGAGAAAAAAGGAATCAAGGTTGTTCCCAGGTCATGGTGCAGTTTGCTAAGGTATAGAACACTACCAAGGAAGCAGTTTTGATGGGGAAGAGAAGAGGACAAGTTTTGAGGTGGAGAAACACAATGAGACAACAAAGGAGGCAATTGTAAGTAGGTGCCTAGAGCTGAAGAAACACAGAGACTCAAGCATCATTATGGAGACAGGAGATGAAGCCCTGGCAATAGATGTTGACTATGGATACAGCAAAGGGCCAAGAGAGAGAGGAGCCCTGAGGGTGGCTGGTACTGTGGGTTAAACCTCCACTTGCAATGCTGACATCCTATATCAGAGTGGTAAGTTGAATCCTGGCTGCTCTGCTTCCAATCCAGCTCCCTGCTAATGTGCCTAGGAAAGCAGCAGAAGATCCAGATGGAGCCCAGTACTCCTGGCTTAGTTCTGGACCAACCCCAGCCATTGCGGCCATATTGGGAGTGAACCATCAGATGGAAGCTCTCTCCCTTCTGTCTCTCTGTCTCTCCCTCTCTGTCACTCTGCTTTTCAAATAAATAAATAAATAAATACTCTTAAAAAGAGAGAGAAAGAACAATCCCTGAGTGGTATCAGCAGTTGAGGATTGGATAAAGAGTAGCAAGAGGAGCCTTCAAAGTACACGCACGAAAGGACTTTGCAGTCAGCAGTGTGGGTAGGTCCAAAAAGATGAGAAGAAAAGAACATCCACAAAGAGTTCTTATGAGCTCATCATTCCAGAAGTTTCCATCCTGGATATCTCAGTGACCATTAAAAAAATTAATAAAGGAAGTCCCTCCAGAGCAGGATTTAGCAGGCATCCTGCAGGCTGTATAACATACAGATGGGCGGCTTGGAAAACTTCGCAGTATGATTCTGACCGCATGATGCACTTGCTCGTTAAAATAACTCCTTTGATGTTACCCCCTTGTCTTTTTTCATCTGCTCATTTTTTGTCCCTTTTTAATGATGCATCTCAGCAATTCTCTCTGGAAGGTTCTGAGCTTCTCCTCTGCTTGTGATTGTTGGGCTCACATCAAAACCGTGGTGATTGTCCATCACACCTTGGTCATCGCTTCAGGGGAACCTGGTCCCTGGCAGTTCCCAACCCACTTGGCTCCATGGGTCTTGAGCCTCCCTAAATAAAGCAGGACCCAGATCTACATGAGCCAAAGATGAACAACACATCAACCTCTAAGCAATTTATTCCTTTTTCCTGACACCTGACAAGGTTCAAATTTGTTCCTTAAACTTTTGATTCATGGCCAGATTCCACTATATTTGAGGAGAGCACAGACCGCCTGTGACGGCTCTACAGAGACTGTTTTATGTCTTGAAATTTAATATTTATCACATTCACAAAAAGAAAGCAGAAAGTTTATGACATCTTACTGGCTGTACCCCGGGGTGTATCACAGCTATTTTGGGATGGGATCTGGTACATTTAGTAAAAGGAAGGATGAAGAGTCATTTTGCCAAGGGAAAGAATTGATTTCTGTCTGCTCTGTCCATCTCAAAGCATGCCCAGGAAAGAAGCCGGTTTTATCATTTCACACACACACACACACACACACACACACACACACACACACATACAATCCATCACTCTGAATGTTAAGGCCCATTTCAAAGTTTGCTTCAACATATATTGGAGCTAAATCTGAGGTCTAATTTTAGCGAGGAGTTGGGACATGGTGCAGCATGTTTTAGGGACACTATACAGTTTGGATGCAAAAAAAATCTACTTTGCACAAAGATGGGAAAAGAGGGTGTTCAGGGAGGGAGAGAAGAATGGAAATAGCCATCCACGGACTCAGATGATGAAGAATACAAAATCTGATTCTGCCATTCTGCCTGCTGGGTAGGAAATCAATTCCGAGAGCTGCCTATGAGCATTATTCTGGGGACTGTCATGTTTAAAACCATGTGGGGAAAGCAGCTGGCAGAATGGTGTGGGACCCCAGGAGCCTGGGTTGCATGACTGGGGACAGTCCAGGCCAGATCACGCAACCAAGTTGTATCTATTAAGGTAGCATTAGTCACAGAGCTGACTTTAAAGTGCTTAATGCTCCCTGTTTTACTGCCTGCCTTTGAAGTTATTTCATTTTTCCATCTCCAAGGTCTCTGCAGTAGGCCTAGCAGAGAGTAGGGGGGCTACTGCTCCTTGGTGGAATTTGCCTGGACAGAGCAGGGCTTCCATACTGGCCCTGCCTGGGCACCTGTCAGGTGTAGAAGAGGAATTTACAAGATACCATCAAAAATTTTCTCTACACTTGACCTTACATCACATGAGAGCACCGGGGGAAAGAACTATTTCAATCTCCACTCTTACTTGGTTCTTCTCATTACAGTGCAGAAGAAAAATGCCAGTCTGCTATTGGAATGCATTTAACAGCATCCCAGTGCTTGCACATCTTCTTGTTAACAAAGAGAATGCAGGTCTTCAGCCAAGTGCCTTGGGTTGGAAATAAGATCATGGATTGTTTTGTCTTGTGTTTCTTTTCACTGTTATTTGTTATTCCTGGTAACTGAGAGGGTTAGCATCCATCGTCAGAAAAGTCAGGGATTTAAGTAAAATATATGTTTAGGGGAAAGCTTTTGGTCCAGAGATGTAGATGCTAATTGGGACACCTGCAACACACATCAGTGTGCTTCAGTTCAAAGCCTGGAGTTCTAGTTTCTGAATGTGGATCCCTACTAATGCACACCCTGAGAAGCTGCAGTGACTGCTCAAGCAATTGGGTTCCTACCACTGATATGGGAGACCTGGTTTGAGTTGCTGGATCCTGGTTTTGGCTCAGCCCAGTCCTGGCCACTGCAGGTATTTGGGAATGAACCAGTAGATGGGAGGTCTCTCTGTTAGCTGTCTTTCTCTATCTCTGTGTCTACATGACTCTCAAATAAGTACATAGTAAAAGTGTGTTGGTTTAGAAGAAATATATATATATATATATATATATACACACATATGTATATATAACCAGTTCTTGCTTCTAGGATAAATATTTCTTTCTTTTGGCAAAATATTTGATATAGGCTATAGAATTACATTATAGCCATATGGAAAGCCAAAAGCCATGAGCTGATGTCTTTGTTCTCACTCTCTGGATTTAAAACCCTTAGGAAACAATACCTGTACACTTCAAAGTTCATGTCATGCAGCAGCCTAGAACCCCCAAGAATAATTCTTCCTTTCTCAGATGTCCATATTTTCTATTTTCTAGAAAGCTGGACATTTATCCAAGATTTTTTTCCCACTTAACCACTTTGGAGGGAAATATTTTTAAAGTTTAAACCTCAATCTGTAGGGCCACTAAGCCTTTGTCCAACCAAATTTCTCCCCTACTGAGATATGATACCGATCACAGATCTAATTTTTATCATTTATATGACTCCCTCGTCACTGTCAGAACCAACTCTGATTTCTCTTTTGACTCCAAAAGTTTTCCTCTTTTTTCCTTGCTTGTTCCATGTTTCTCATTTGTCTCCTGTAGAAGTATATTGCTCAATGCTTGAACTCTGGCATGCAAGGGTCTAACTTCTTGACAGAGGGTCCCAAAGGGACAGATCCAGTAATCATAAAGTGATTTCATGTGATCAAGCTCAAAACACAGCCTGTATAACTGGAAAGAACTGCAGAGATGGACAACCTCAGGCTATGGGAGGCTGCTTGCTCTCCATCCCTGAATTGAACTTCATAGGGATGTTGCATGCATCCATCTTCAGGCCAGGAACGGATAGGAGGGAGGAAGCATCTCTGAGGCCGATGCGACTCATCTTAGGAATCAGCAGAGGCCAGATTCATTCTCCAGAGCAGAGTTTTCTGGGGCTTGATCTGAAAGGCACCTTAGGGGTGAGAAAACGCCTGCCTTCAGGAGATGACAGTGAGGCCGAGAGAACCGGCTTGCCCACAGCTTTATGAGTTGCCACACAATTGCCATGGATTCAAGTGCGGCACATTTTCAAACACACAGGTCTTAAGCACACATCAAACCTAAGCAAGACAACCAAGGAAAGCAGCCATGTGTTATTTTCGTCTGCCCTGGAGCTGATGGGGTTGATGGGTGGAGGACACGCCAAGAGAATGAACAAACATAGGCCTTGGGTTCTTGCTGCCCGAAGACAATGGGCTAAGTGGTGGAGCAGAAGTCCAGAGGTTTTCATGAATGGGCATCTCTCACCCACAAGCTGCATGGAATTTCAGATGTCTTCCCCAGATGTGTGCAGGGGAATGAAGACTTTCCTCTGTAGCAGGCATGGAGGGGTTGGTCTCACAGCTTCGAAGCAGCCAGATGGGACGCTGGGACCATCCATATGCTTTATGGATGTTGTGCAGAACCAATGTTGCTCTGAAAGTCCCTGGGGTACAAGCAGCACCTGCCTCACCAGCTTTGGTTGATGCTCACTGAGCGACTCTCAGAAAGCAGGGAGTAGGGCAATGTGTCAGAAGGTTGAGTTCCTGGAGGCTGAGGGTCATTTCACTTACAACTGCAGGCTGCTTTAGGCAGGGAGGCCCTCAGACACCTGTGTCCCCACCAACCCTCCTCTAAGAAAAGCACATATCTGCAGTCACCTGAGGTTTCTCCAGCCTGTGGGCAGAAAATCCAGAGTGTTCCATGTTAGTGTGTGACAGGGAGACCGATTCTAAGGACCAGGATGACACTGAACTGTGAGGCCGAGGTTGAGAATTCTCATCCCTGCAAGCAGGGTGCTCATTGGGAAAGGATTTTCCTTCCACTAATATGTCTCCATAGAATGTCTCCATTCTAACTTTAGCTCCACAAATGTGTTTCTGGGGAAGACCAAAAGGTCACCTTCTCTGGGGCCTTTCTGATAGTGGCAGCCCCCACGTGAGCAGGTGGCTGTGTATAATTTCACATAAAAAGGGGTGGGACCATACAAGTGACATTTAAAAAAGCTAATAAAGAATGTATTAGTATTTGGTGTAGTAGTCCACATGCCGTTTGGGACACCTGCATTCCATAACAAAATGCCTGAGTTCGAGCCCTGGCTCTACTTCTGATTCCAGCGACCTGCTAATGCACACCTTGGGAACAGCAGCTGGTGGTTCAAGTAGCTGAGTCCCTGTCACCGGAGTGAGAGACCCGAATGGAGCTCCTGGCTCCCAGCCACAGTCATGCAATGCAGACATTCAGAGCATCAATCAGCAGATGAGCTTGCTTTCTCGTTCTCTTTCTCTTTCTTTGCTTTTCAAATAAATAATTTTTAAAAATAAACACAGAAATTATATAATATATAAGTTCTGTTAGGAAAGTCACTTTGGCTAATGTGTGAAAAAGAAATTGCAGCATAAGAAGAGGAGAAACCAAGAAATACTGATAGTGGGAGCCGCGGCTGTGGCTTTTTGGGTAAAGCCACTGCCTGCAGGCTGGCATCCCATGTGAGCACCGGTTCAAGTCCCGGCTGTTCCACTTCCGATCCAGCTCTATGCTGTGGCCTGGAAAGGCAGTGGAAGATGGCCCAAGTGCTTGGGCTCCTGCACCCACGTGGAAGACCCAGAAGAAGCTACTGGCTCCTGGCTTTGGATCGGCCCAGCTGTGGCTGTTGCAGCCATCTGCAGAGTGAACCAGTGGACGGAAGACATCTCTATCTTTTTCTCTCTCTCTCTCTGCTTCTGCCTCTCTGTAACTCTGCTTTTCAAATTAAAAAAACAAATAAATCTTAAAAAAGAAGAAATACTGATAGTGGTTCAGAGTGTAGCAATGGAGATGGAGTTCATGGATTTGGAGATACTTTGAAGATAGAATTAACAGGAATTAATCATGAATTCATATAGGCTAGAAAAGAAAAGATTTCCAAATATTTATATGCTTAAAAGTGTGCGTTATGAAAAAACCATGCCTGAATTAAAAATATTCCTTGCACCAAAACAAACATATTTGCTATTTCCATTTCCCACAAACTTCTTGAAGTGCCTCAAGATCTTCTAAGGACTCCATCCAGGACTTGCCAAGCTTTAAGCAGATTTAAAAAGATCCTGGCTCTTGCCTTTTCCAGGCCCCTGCTATGCCCCAAGACCTTGGTCGGAGAACAGCTGTCTCTCTCAGCTCCACCTCCTCCATCTGTGCCCCCCAGGCTGATAAGAACAGAGGCGACCTGTCCTCTGCTCAGAAAAGATACCCACATCCACAGGAGAGGAGCCCTGGCAGGGCTCCGGTGAGAGCAGGGGACAGGCATGGCAGCCTGCCTTCAAGACCTGGACACACGCTGGAGGAGCCTCTCTGCTGCGCTGCCTTCTTGGGCCACTGGGAAACTCCCCGCCTTTACTCACTCTCAGTTCTGATGGGGTTTGCACCATCAACAAGCACCCTGTTCATGAAGTCTATTTTGTCTCCCAGACTAAAATCCTAAACTCTGGAAAGACAAGGGACATCTCATAGACATTTGTCATTTCATAGCCAAGCCAGGTGAGGCATGAATTGGAGGAGGCAGCATTCCCAGACAGCCCTCCTGCGGTGTAGACAGTGCTGTTCCTGGTCACATGGCTCCTGCAGTGTAGACAGGGTCGTTCCTGGTCACATGGCTCCTGCAGTGTGGACAGTGCTATTCCTAGTCACATGGCTCCTGCAGTGTGGACAGTGCTACTCCTAGTCACATGGCTCCTGGAGTGTAGACACTGTAGTTCCTGGTCATGTAGCTCAGGGCCTGATTCTCTGACCTTTAAAGTATATTGCTGGAGCCACTTCATTCTTAAACAAATTCCTCTGCTGTCTGAACTAGCCAGAGTGAATTGCAATGGCTGCATTAGGAATTCTGGGCAATAATGTGAACAAGTGCAGGTGGAGAGAGCAGGATTAAATGAGTGTTTGTCAGAGGACTTCTCAGAACCACTAATATAATGTGTGCAACCCATGTCTAATGGGGAGGGGGCAGAGTGTGCCAGACCCTCCGACTCACCCTCTGGGGACTGTCTGATGCGGTCACCCCACAATGCTCCATCTTGGATGTGGTTTGCAGAGCCACAGGCCTGGGGAAAGTTATCAAGCTGTCCTCCTAAAGAGAACTGGCCCCACCTGCGAGAGGTATCCCTCACCATTTCTGGGGTTTCCTGGTTCTCTGTACTTGGCTGGCCGAAAACCTCTTTGAAACACATTCCTATTTAAAATCACAAGTCAGGCACCGGCTGTGGTGCGGCAGGTTAAGCTGCAGCCTGCGACACCAGCATCCCATGTTGGAGCGCTGGTTCAAGTATGCTTCTGATCCAGCTCCCTGCTAATGTCCCTGGGAAAGCAAGCAGAGGCTGGTCCAAGTGCTTGGGCCCTGCCACCCACGTGGGAGACCTGGATGCAGTTCCAGGCTTCAGGTTGGCCCACCTTGACTGTTACAGCCACTAGGGAGTGAGTCAGCCGGTAGAAGATCTCTCCCTCTCTCTCTCTCTCTCTCTCTCTCTCTCTCTCTCTCTCTCTGCTGCTGCTGCTCTGCCTTTCAAATAAAGATATAAAATCTTATTTTTAATAAAAAAGGCAACATAGGCCGGGGCCATGGCTCAATAGGCTAATCCTCTACCTTGCAGCGCCAGCACACCTGGTTCTAGTCCCAGTCGGGGCACCGGATTCTGTCCCGGTTGACCCTCTTCCAGGCTAGCTCTCTGCTGTGGCCAGGGAGTGCAGTGGAGGATGGCCCAGGTGCTTGGGTCCTGCACCCCATGGGAGACCAAAATAAGCACCTGGCTCCTGCCATCAGATCAGCGCAGTGCGCCAACCACAGCGGCCATTGGAGGGTGAACCAATGGCAAAAGGAATACCTTTCTCTCTGTCTCTCTCTCTCTCTCACTGTCCACTCTGCCTGTCAAAAAAAAAAAAAAGCAACATAGAGGGAAGGCAGGGGGTTACAATTTTTCTGACATAGGCAGATTTGAACTTGTAGATTTGGACTTATCCTGTCTTCTCTTTTAGCTCCAGCACCTGTGGTTCCGTGTTTATTTTCTTTTTTTAAAAAAGATTTATTTTATTTATTTGAAAGACAGAGTTACAGAGAGAGAGACAGAGAGAGAGGTCTTCCATCCGATGGTTCACTCCCCAGATGGCTGCAATGGCTAGAGCTGAGCCAATCTGAAGCCAGGAGCCAGGAGCTTCTTTCAGGTCTCCCACATGGGTGCAGAGGCCCAAGGACTTGGGCCACCTTCTACTGCTTTCCCAGGCCATAGCAGAGAGCTGGATAGGAAGAGGAGCAGCCGGGACTAGAACCGGCGCCCATATGGGATGCCAGTGCTTCAGGATAGGGTGTTACCCCGCTGCACCACAGCACGGGCCCCCTGTGTTTTTTTCATGATTATCTAAATGCAAAACCTCCTAAAAAGAGTCTTCTTCCCTCTTCCCTCCCTGAGACCCTGCATTCCACACTTTCTGATCAGAGATTTTCCTAACGGATTCCACTATGTTTGTAACTTTCATATTCATCTTCCCACCATACCGGAAGTCTTGCACTTACTCACTGTGGGGACAAATTGCATTAAAAATATTATGTTCTTTGGGGTCTAAGGTTTCTGGGCATGAGATCTCTGCTATGTCCTAGCTATGTGTAGTCAACCAACAGTAAACCAGACTGGCAAACAAGGCCTTGAGAGGATTCTTATCCTTTGGGGAAAGTTATTGG
Organism: Sylvilagus floridanus; assembly: GCA_949820135.1. Lineage (NCBI taxonomy): Eukaryota > Metazoa > Chordata > Mammalia > Lagomorpha > Leporidae > Sylvilagus > Sylvilagus floridanus. The sequence continues at coordinate 31,643,175 of OX463230.1, forward strand.
AAACTGCACACAGGAGTGAACACCCAAGGGCTAGGAGACGGGAGGAAGCCGTGGCTATCTCGGTGAGGTCCAGCACTTGTGGATGAGGCTCAGGCAGCAAGGAGAGCAGTGACACGGGGGCTTTACATACGGGACTCCAATCTCAAAGATGTTGTTCTGGATCAGCTGCTTCCCCAACATGATGATGCTGAGCTGGATGCACAGTTCCATGAGGCAGCCTCCCGGAGCACACTGCAGCAAGGGGGAGACGGAGAGAGGTCAAGGCAGTAGGGTTCAGAGAAGCAAGGGTGTGGGGCAAGCCAAGCTGTGATGGGGGTAAGGATGGGGCAGGACGGGGGCGAGGATGCACCTACAAGCCACAAGCCAGATGTGAAGCACCGTCGACTGTACTTGCCTCTTCCATGCGGTAGCCATCAAACACATAGACGTAGCTCCCAGGCCTGCCCACAAACCTGAAATCAAAAAGTGGGGGTGGGATGAGGGAAAGATAGAGTGGGGCAGGGCTGCTGGGTGGAACAGTCTCTGCTCAATGTCCTCTTGGAAGCACTGGCCAGGGAGGTGCTAAGTCACTCAGGGTCAGAGGTTCCTACCTTGTGATGGGTTAGCAATCACCTCTAACACCTGACTTCCCCTCTTAATCAGCCTAAATTCTAGGAGACAAGGCTGAGCAGGGCAGGGGCTGAGGCTGGGTGTTGTTGGGAAGTGGTGTGCCTGGGTACATGTGTGTGTGCACGTGTGTATGTGTGTTGTGATAACTTCTGAACCTAACACAATGAAGTTTGACTTAGCTCTAAGGCTATAATCTGTGCACCTTCTTCCTTTGCCTATAGCCAAGAATTGAGTTCTGATTGCAACTTTTTAATGAGGGCTTCATATTTCTGGGAATGGAGAGGGAGACTGACCAAATGTGCAAGCAAAGCTTCCTGGGATCAGAGAAGAAAATCTCTTGACCTGTCACTGAAAATAATCACAGGGATGCATGGAGCCGTCTTCATTCCTCTTCCATTTTATTGGAGGATCAGAAGATGCAGGTGGGGGAAGCAGAAAAGTACAAGCCCCTCACAGAGCCTGACAGGCCATCAAGAGTCCTCGGGACTTGAAATGCCATTTGCCTTGCCTACATGTTGAAATCCTACTCGTCCCTTTAAGGATGGGCTGGAATCTCTCCTATGACATCTTCTTGTTTCTGTACACAGCTGTTCCTCCAACTCTTCTTATTTCAGCACTTACTGCATCTACTGCTACCAAGACCGTCTATTCCAATGCAAAACAAACTTACTTTTAGTCCGAGACATCCCAAGTGTGCAATTTTATATATATTTGAAATTTACATGGAAAACACCACTGAAGTATATGCCCCTTAACGTGGGCATTCTCTCTGCTAGTGCCAGGGGAAGAGGCTGTGAGAAGGCCATGGTGTTCTGGCTCAGAAACATATCTACAGAAATCATCTACTGTGGGTAATGACGGTTCCTGCCACCGGTGCTTGCTTGTATTACTAGGGAAGCTTCCTGGTGCAATTGGCTGATGTCTTCGGGGAAATCTCCTCCCAGGCAGCCAACTGGCCTGACCACAAAAAAATATTTATCAGAAGTGGTTTTATATCCAGACAGATAATATAACAAGGAATTTTACTGGCCCTGGTCCCTGGTTCCCAGGAGCAGCCTCTAACTCCTTGATGTTCCCGGAGTGGTGAGTGTGTCTGTGTTATTTGTGATGGGCCCTGGGATTCAACCTAGGATTATGCTAATGAGATTACTGATATGGGGGGCAGGCCATGCCAGAAAGACCAACCACTTTGGTTAGGGCTTTGAGCCACATTTGACCTCAGAGGAGAGCAAGGGGGTGAGAGGCTCAGTTCAATCATAGGGCACAAGATGCCATCAGCTATGCCTTAGTAATGGCATCCCAGTAAAAGCTGGACACGGAGGCCCAGGTGCCTGGTGATGAACGTTGATGTTCCAGGAAGATGATAAATCCTGAGGACATGAATGCTTTGTGATTAAGCCATTGTAGACCTCACCCAATGTGTGCCTCCCACTGACTGATCTGGATTTGTTTCTTTTTTCTATTAAAAAAAGAAAAACCACACACACACACACACACACTAAGTATAGCACATTCTTGACCCTTCCTAGTGAATGACTGAGCCTGAAGGAATGGCAGGAACCCTGGAATTTATAGCCAGTAGATCAGAATTGTGAGTTTCCTGGGAACCCCAGAGCTTGTGGCTGGTGTTGGCAGTGAAGGACCCAAGAGCCACTGGCTAAGGTGGGAGATTCTCCACTGCTACATCCTCAACACAAATTCTTCCAAGATGCTCCCTTCAGGGCCCAGGAGCAAAGACATCCCTGCAGCATTACCTTGGTTATCAGAGTCTGAAGCTGCTAACTCACTGCTGCTTCTAGAGAAGCCAAGTAGATGTGCAGGGGGCAGTCAGGGCTGAAGACTGGTGGACGTGCAGGGGAGGTCAGGGTGAGGATGGGAGGATGTGCAGGGGAGGTCAGGGTGAGGATGTGAGTTGCCAACGACAGCTGTGCCTTCTTGTCCTGACAGTGTAAGACCCAGCCTGAGCGGCAAAAACCATCTTTGCACCCATGACACCACTTACTCACCTTCCCTTGAAAAAGGCCACGTAGAAGATGGGGGAGTAGGCGTTAACAAACTTCAGCAGGAAAGCCTTGAGGATCAAGCGCTCTTCAAATGTCTGTTCTGTTTTTGGAACCTCTGCAAGACAAGAGTGGAGCTGATGGGACTGAGGGGAGATTCCCCACCTCTCCAGGCTTTTGACCTTGACACGAGCCTTCAGAGTAGAAACCAAGGGCGCCATCTCTCTGGCACACCAGAAGTGGGGTTCATCTGGGAGGCTGTGGTGTTCCAGGTGGCAAGAGGCCGCAGAAAGCAAAAGATCCACAGGAACATCTCCTCCTCCCATCTCCTTCCTCTTAGCCCCTGCACGCTTCCTTTTTTTATTTTTTAAGATTTATTTATTTATGGGAAAGTCTGTGTTACATACATACATACATACATACACACATACACACACACACACACAGAGAGAGAGAGAGAGAGAGAGAGAGAGAGAGAGAGTCTTCCATCCACTGGTTTACTCCCTAAATAGCCACAACGACCAGTGCTGGGCCAGGCCGAAACCAGGAGCCAGGAGCTTTTTCCAGGTCTCCCACGTGGGTGCAGAGGCCCAAGCACTTGTGCCATCCTCCATTGCTCTCCTAGGAGTATTAGCAGGGAGCTGGATAGGAATTGGAGCAGCCAGGTCTCGAACTAACACCCATATGGGAAGCTGGCATTGTAGGTGGCAATTTTACCCACTACACCACAGCACTGTCCACCCCCAGCAACTATACTCTTCAAAGAGGAGCCTGGGCACACAGAGCTTCCTACCATCACCCTCGCTTTGTCAAGAGGAGTTCAACTTTTCCCTGAGTAACTTCCATTTCCATAAGGTTCCTGATTTACAAGGCTCATTAACCACTAGAGTTGGGAAGCTGCTGTGACATTGCTCCTCTTGCCCTCCTCCTCCGTTTGAAGCAAGAAAGCATTCACACACACACACGCGTGCACACACACACACACACACACACACTCCAACCTCTGCATAGGCAGAGACACCTCAGGTTTGCTCACTGGGATGATGGAGGTTCATCAGATAAGGTAAGTGAAACAAAGCCCAAGCCGACCATCTGAAATGCCCAAGTCACAGTGTCACTGCACTGTAGCCTAATTAAGGAGTCAGCCTACACCCCTGGAAAAAACACTGAGCAGAAAACCTCCCTGGTGTTCACAGAGACTCCAGACACCCGGGCAAGTCCAGTGGACAACCAGGCAGGACCCTTAAGGGGACTCCACAGACCAGAGCAAATGGCTTGGCAAAGAAAAGAGGCTACAGGGGTATTCTTAGCCTGTTTGCATGGCCGTAGCAAAGCATCGTGAAGTGGGCAGCTGACAAAGGGAAAGTTATTTCTCTCAATGGTGGAAGCTGAGAACTCCAAGGTGAAGGTAGACTTGGTGTCTGGCGAAGGCCAGCTTTCTGGTTCATGGAGGGTGCACATGGCAGACGGGGTGTGACATCTCTCTCTCATCCCATTTACAAGAACTTTGCCTTTACGACCTAACCACCTCTCAAAGGTGCCACCACCTTGGGGGTTAGGATTTCAACGTATAGATTTTGGAGGGAACGCAAACATTCAGGTCACAGTGTGGGGCCACACTCTGCGGCATCAGAGGGAAAGCACTGTGACCTGGCACACAGCACAGGGCCAGGGCCGCGCCAGCTGGGAATTCTGTGTCCAGTTCCACTTGATTTGCCTGCCCACCTGATTGAAGAAACAGACACAAAACCCTGTTCTCTCCCCTGGAGTGGCCTTCTCTCACCCATCCCCCATATTTAATCCATCGCTTCCTCTAACATCCAGAGCCAACATACCTGCTCCTTCCTGAAGCTTTCCCAGGTGCCTCTGGCTTGTAGCAACCTTTCTATCTCATATGCATGTAGGTATACTTTCTATCTTTCTGTATTAATTACCTATATGCATGCCCTTTGAAAATGAACAATAGATAATAGCTATGACTGATGACCTAGGCCCACTTATTTGGACACTCCCCAACCCAAGGAACAGGAAGTAAGTAGTCTATTCAGGAGGCTTGGTGAAGGGGTAGGATGTGAGGCACACCCAGCACCACCACAGGAAGGACTGAGCGAGTAGGAACCCTGCACTGGTGCAAAGCTACTGTTGGGGTCAACTCCCAGGCACTTCCCACCTGTCCCACACACAGAATGAACGTTTTCTGCAGCCAGACAATGCCTGCAGACACAGAGCTACAGGAAACCATTTGGGGAATGGGAATCATCTGAACATGACCTGGAGGGTGGCCAGGGGACATGAGTGCTGCCTCAGAGTGTCCGTTACAGTTGCTCTGCAGATGGCACTGTACGTGGACTTTTGCACTGGTCACCTCACTTACTCCTCACCTACCTACGTGATGTAGGCACTACATTTCACTTTCACAGATGAAGAACTGAGACACAGCACAGGGCCAGGGCCACGCCAGCTGGGAATTCTGTGTCCAGTTCCACTGGAGGTTGGAGCCTTGCTCAAAAGTCCCACAGCCAATGACAGCTGATTTAAACTCCCCGGGACTGAAGGTCCCAGAGAACTCACCTCTGCCTCTCCAGGAACCTAGATTCGAGTCCTGGCTCCAGCTCCAAATGCCAGCTTCCTGCTAATGCAGAAATGCAGTCCCTGATACCCATGTAGGAAACTCAGATGGCGTTCTTCACTACTGGCTTTGGCAGACCCTTCAAAGATTGCACCCCACATTCTCTGTTACCCCTCTGCAACTTCTGCCCCCATCTAACACAATGCACACGAGGAAAGTGCATCTCCATTCAGTTACGTTCACTGAGCACTGTTTGTGTGCCAGTCACCATGCCAACACGGATGGGACTCCAGCCTTCCTGCAGGGAGTGTCATTGAGTAAGGTCTCCCTGGAAAGCCTTCTTCACACTGTCAAGTCTCTAAGACTTAACTGGGATCTGCAGGTACTCATCCTCCCTCTCTTGGTTGAATGGTTACTGGGAGAGCACCAAGCCCTTACCGGACTGTCAGTGCTAGGACCCAGCTTGAGCTGTGGGCAGTGATGGTTGCTCTTCCTGGCGTGCCCCCAGCCACCTTCGCTGTACAGCACAATTGCGTATGTAAAGAACCTCCTGTGGGAGAAGAATGAAGGCTCTAGGCCTCCTCTGAGCCTTTGGGAGCCTTTGCTATGCCCTTAGCATCTGAAGATACAACTTGAAGATGACCAAAATACAGTGTGGGGATTCAGCTGCCAGAGAAAACAATGGGACTGAGCGCCGTGAACTACTGTGTGGCATGGTGTGTTGTGCCACTTTGTTGAACATACTCAACTGAATAAGGCATTGTGTAGAAGGATTGTATTTGTTCAATTTAAAACTTTTTAAAAATATTCTCTCCATTTTACTTGAAAGAGAGAACATGATCAAGACAGAGAGAGACATCTTCCATCCACTAGTGCATTACCCAAATGCCTGCAACAGCCAGGGCTGGTCCAGGCTGAAGCTGAGAGCAAGCAACACAAGTCCAGGTCTCCCACACAGATGGTAGGAACTCAAGTATTTGAGCCACAATCTGCTGAGTCCCAGGGGGTGAATTAGCAGGGCACTGGATAAAAAGTGACATAGGTGGGTCTCGAACCCAGGCACTCTGTTATGGGACACAAGAGATCCTAGGGATGTCTCAATTGCTATGCCGCACACTCACTCCCATTAACTATTTAAAACTATATCTGATAAATATGCATGTAGGTATATTCAAACTTCTAAAAAGACTTATTCAAGAGGCAGAAAAAAACAGAAACAGAGATCCCATCAGCTGCTTCCTTCCCTAAATGCCCACAATGGCCCCAAATGGGCCAGAGCCAAAGCCAAGAGTGAGGAACACAACCCAGGTTTCCTATGTAGGTATCAGAGACCCAATCATTTGAGCCATCACTGCTACCTCCCATGGTCTGCATTAACATGAAGCTGGCGTTTGGAGCTGGTGCCAGAACTCAGATCTAAGCTCCTACAGAGGCAGAGGTGAGTTCTCTGGGACCTACAGTACTGGGAGGGGATGTCTGGAAAAGCTTAGAAACCCTATGGTTGAGGCTGACATCAAGGCGCAGTAGGTTAAGCCTCTGACTATGGCACTGGCATCCCATATGGGCACCGATTCTAGTCCCGGCTGTTCCTCTTCTGATCCTGCTCTCTGCTATGGCTTGGGAAAACAGTGGAAGATGTCCCAAGTCCTTGGGCCCCTGCACCTGCATGGGAAGACGGGGGAAGCTCCTGGGATCTTGGCTTTGGATCGACCCAGCTCCAACTGTTGTAGCCATTTGGGGAGTGAATCTAGCAGATGAAAGACCTTTCTTTCTGTCTCTCCCTCTCTCTGTCTGTAACTCTTGCCTGTCAAATAAAAATACAATCTTTAACAAAAATAAATAAATAAAAAGCAAACCCTAAGGCACTACTACAGCAATAGCATTGCCTACTAGGGCAGGTGAGACAGCATTTTAATTTGATAGGAGGTGCAGCTGGGAAAGTCTAAGGTGCTAGCCCTTGGTTAGTAGACGGCTTGGGGTTTTCTCCTTCCTAACGAGCCTGAATGGAGCCAGCCCAAGAGCTTCCAGACCTGGGTAACTGCACCTGGCTTTGTCAGATGATCATGATGGGGCCTCACCACTTCCATTAACACTATGTGTGCCAGTTATTTCTTCTCTAGCTCATAAATGTTAGCAGACACCAGCTAGATCCTTAACCTCCTGCAGGGATAAGGAGTCTTAATTCTGCCAAGGGCCATTTGGATATTTATAACATTCACAGGCCATACAGAATTTCTACTTAAAAATTAGCCTGCTGCAGATTGATTGAATTTCAAGTCCTCCTTGTGACTGGCTCAGCAAGGCCAGACCAAATCACTTTGCGGGTCTCCTACGAGAATGTTCGCCCAAGCTGAACATCCCCCTCCCCTGGAAAGCCTTTTTCCTTCCTGCTACAGATCCTGCTATGATCAAGAAGCCAGTGCCTGCCTGTCGAATTGACTAATGCAGGTCAGGGCCTCACCCAGCTGAAGATCCACCTGCCTATCTTTAGCCTGGTTCTTATCCCCCTGGCAAAAGGAAACAATTCTGAAACTCAAGTGGAAAGGTCTGCCATTGATTTCTAAGGTCATTTTCAGGTTCAAGATTTCATGATTGAATCCTCGTGTGGCTCTTTGCCCTACCACGCCCCCACCCACTAGCACCCCATCCCCGCCACATACAGTGAGCAAAGTCCACGAGAGAGATACATCTGGGCCGACACTGCTGCAGCCGGATATATGCTGCTATGCACATGTCTCACATTGACAAATGAAGGAGTGGATGAACGAGGGAGTGGCAGGAAAAAAACTACCTGGAAGAATGAAAATGTGACGTCCCCAGGCACCTTACAAAGAGGGAGCTTTGTGCTGAGCAGGACAGCAGGTGCCGAGATCCGAGAGCAGAGCAGCCAAGGAGACGTTCCTGCATCAGGCAGGGGTGGAGGGGTTAGATGCAGGATCCTGAAACTGTGATGGGTGGGGAAGGGCAGAGAGTGGGAGGAGGCAGAAGAAATGTAGCAGGTGAGGCAGATCCTCCTGCTGGGTTGTCACGGGGGCCTGCTCATTTGCCTCTCTGCAGATCCTCAGAAAAGATTGCTTGAAAATAGCCTGGTTTGGCTCCGAGGGCATGTGCTGAAGGCCCAAATCCCATGTCAAGATGGGCACAGGGGCCTGAGCAGAAACTTCCTAGATGGCTCTGTCATTTCTGGGTTAGCCATGAGACCGACTGTGGAGAAAGAGGGACACAGAAAGAAGGAGAAGGAAGAGTAGGGGAAGAAGGAAGAGGCTTCAAAGGAGAGGGAGGGAGTGGGGGAAGGGAGAGGAGGAAAGCAGGGAGGGGAAATGAGAAAGGGAAATCTTCTCAAATTTTTTTATCTGTTTTTTTTTTTTCAAATAGGAATTTGAACCTCTGCCCACTATGCTGCAGGTGTCCAATTCAATAATCATGTACTGAGTCTTTCTCCATTAAATATGCTGGAGCTTAAACAATTAAAACCAATGTCACCTAAAAAATTAGAAGGCAAGGGTGAGAGTGTGCAATGTGGAAAACCCACCCCAGGAAGGAGCAGGGCGGGGTTAGGACAAGGCAGGGGCAGCCGGGTCCCTGATCTCTTCTTTTATTCCCCTTGGATCTGTTTGTCCTCAGACCTCCCAGGCCTGGAAAGAATTTCCTCCAAGTTCTACACAAAGAGAATCTGGACCTTCCAGAGCGCCTTGCTCCAACTGGAAGTGAGTGGCTCCTTCCTCCATACTGTAAATAAATCATGAGTGGGGCCATTATTTATTAGTTTTATTTCGAAAGGCAGCCTGTGCCTGGGCTTTTAGGGCCACGAGCCACCATAAATAATGGACACTTCCAATAAACAATGCAAATCCACTTGATGGGCCACTAAATCAGCCGGGGGGCCCCCACCTCAGAGACGTTTTGTGGCCCTGGTGTGTGACCGCTGAGGCTTCCACAGAAGGGGGCCTCCGGGGACAGGAAAGAAAAGGAAACAAGAAAGAATGGGAGCAAGGGAGGGGAATAGCACCAAAGCCTGGGGCCCTGGGCTGAATGTTGGAGCCCTTGCAACAGGCAACACCCGGGGCCTCACCTGCCAGAGATACACAGCTGGAGAAGCAGAGCAGGTATCTCCAGGGCCCACGATGGGTGGGATGACGTCTACAGCTTAGGAAGGGGCACCTGCACTTCAGGCCACTCGGCAGAGTGCTCATAGCCTGCGCCTCATGTCCAGCCCTGCACTTCACACAACTCCAAGGACATATTTATTTATGTATGTATTTTTCTTTATTTAAAAGACAGAGAGATGGAGGCAGAAAGACAGAGATGTCCCATTCTCTGATTTACTCCCCCAAATACCTACAACAGCCAGGACCATGCCAGGCCAAAGCCAGGAGACCAGAACTCAATTGAGTTGTCCCACGTGGGTGGCAGGGACCCAAGTACTGGAACCACCACCTGTTCCCTCCAGGCAGCTAGAATTGGGAGCTGAGCTGGGGCTCAAGCCCAGGCACCCTGTTATGGGAGACTGAAGTCCCAAGAGGTGTCTTTACTGCTTAATGTCTGTCCCATAAATGCTTTTCAAGTCCCATGACTATGGGGACATGAAGGAGAAAGAAAAGTCTGATGGAGAAAGTGTGAGTAGGAAGGCAGCGCCATCATTCACATGCCCCTGAAATGCCAGCCCTCTGGCCCCAGAGAACATCCCCAGGCTGACTGAAGGCCACTTGAGGTTTCTCCTGCTTTCCAGCCATGGGAGCAGAGGGCACCAGACCACGTTCCATTTCCTACCTCTCCCTGCCTTTCTTTTGAATGTGGAACCTCTGTTGCAATTGTGTCATGAAAAAATTCCAGTGCAAATTATCCCTTTGCAAACTACCTTGGAAAATAATTAGCACAAAAGCCCAAGTTAGTCCTGAGGGGCCAGCATAGGACTCCGAGTCCCCAGAGCTCCGTCCCTGTCACATGGGAACAGCATGGCCTGCTGGGGGATGCCAGCTGCAGTCTGCATCCTGGAAAAGCAGCTCCCCTACACCAGCAGCGGCCCCTGCAGCCCAGCCGGTGGATGTGTAACAACGGCTACAAGACAATGCCCAAATGTACCTTGCAATGGCTGCTGGCCCTGGTGCTGCTCTGGGCGGGAGCACAAAGGGCCTGGCCCTCTGTAGCTCTGGGCATTCAGTCCCAGAGCAAAGAGCCTGTTCCTCTCTCTGCCTGCACCCCAGGGCATGCCGAGCTCTTCCAAACACAGTGTTTTCTGACGGCCCAACCATCTGGTCTTCCATGCATGCAGGGGCGTGGGGGTGTGGGTGTGGGGACTATGTGAGCCTCCAGTGGGAAGCTCCACCTTGTCTGTGCCATGAAAGAGGGGAGGGGGAATCCCTCGGGGAGCAGCCAGTCAGTTGCATAACCTGGCAGCCAGGCATTGCCTAGGGGAGCTGAGAGCACCTGACCCAGGGATTCCAGATGGGGTTCCTGGCCGGCCTTAGCATCCCGGAGAGCTTCTGAGTGCAGGGACCTCTCCCTTGGAGTCAGGAAGATAACTCTTGCACCCAAAGGGACATGAGATCCACAGTGCTGGCTCCAAGGTGAAAATACCCCAGGTGCATCTCATTTTAAGGGAAAAAAAAGGACCTTAAAAGGACGGGGATGGAGAAAGACAGGGAGAGCAGGAGTGAGAACCAGAGTGAGCTGGGAGGGAGAGTCCTGCCATGGACCGATCATGGATACATGTCCTGAATCCAGCACCCACTGTGTGCCCGTGTGGTGCAGACATGTGTCATGGATTCCCCATGACGAGTTTCTCCCCATGGCAAAGGTAAGGCCGGGAGAGTGCAGGTGAGTGCTCTGTTGGTAACACACCTGTGAGCCATCTCACAGATGCACACACTGGTGTGGAAATCAGGCTACAGTAGGCAGAAATGGAGTCACTCCATCCCCAGTCCATCCTCAGGCCATCCCGGGGGAAGACAACCCAAAGGGAAGTCAAGGCCTCAACGTCAAGGTTGAGCTGGGTGATTTTCCTGAGACCAATTTCTGGTCTTCCATGTTCTACGACACTATGGAAAAGCAGAGGGGGGCCCAGGGGTGGAGTCAGAAGACCTTTCAGTCAAAGAATCTCCAGATATGGGAATTTCTCTCTCCAAGCCTCCCCACCCTACTACCTAAAATAGAACCTTGTTGAAACATTTGTTGTAAAGATCAAAAGCCATAAAGCTAAGAAAGCACCTGGGGAGCATAAGGACTCAAACATGTGTTTTGTAGAAAGACTTCCAACTTGAGATTCAATGGAAAGTCTCATAGCTATGGTAAAATCCCCAACACACCCTCTTAGGAGGTTTGTGTTGTGTCCTTTGGGTCACTTGGGGTGGTGATGTCCACTGGGGACAAGGAAGACCACCTCACTTCTGAACACATCATGATCTGTGTTGTGGGGATTTTAAAATGTTTATTAATCTGAGAGGCAGAGACAGAAATAGACAGGCAGACACAGAAAGCTGCCATTCACTGATTTACTCCCCAAATGCCTGGAATGGCCAGAACTGGGCCAGGACCCCAAAACCAGAAGCCAAGAACACAATCTCCATCTCCTATGTGGATGTCAGGGACCCAATTGTTTGAGCTGTCGCTGCTGCCTCCCAGGGCCTGCGTTAGCATGAAGGTGGAGTCAGGAGCAAGAGCCGGGCTTCTCAGATCTCCTGTGGGATGTAATGCCTTAATCACCAGGCCAAACGCTGGCCCCACGTTGTGTTTTGAAACTTTATAAACAAGCTGAATGTTCTGAGCATGGGTATCTCGGGAGCAAAGAGAGCTCTGGGTTCTAGGTCTGCATATTGATTGGTGTCCTGGAGATGGAGTGCAGGGGTGCATGGGTGCTGACAGCAGCAGCCCTGAGTGGAGCCCTCCCTTGCCACACCCAGCGGCCTCTCCAGGACCTGCAGTATGGAGGGGCCATCTCAGCAGTGGTCCAGCCTTGTCTGCCAGATGGGATGCCTCAATGTGAAAGGGCAGTGCTGGCAGTAGTGAGCCCAGAGGGAGCAAAGGGCTGCTCACACCCCTGGTGTCTCCCTGTTGAAGTACAGGTGCCAGCCTGACCCTGCCACCATACAGGATCCCAGCAGGAAGCACAATTCACTCAGCTGAGCCAAAGAAGGGATCCTAATGAGAGCACTACTTAGACAAGCACAGGGACAAGGAGTGGAAACAGTGTGCCTGGGGCCCAAGGACCGAGAAGGAGGACTGATGGTGTGTGAGCTGTGACTACTGCAGGGAGAAGCAGCGGAGAAATGGCCCCAGTGCCCAAGCCAGGTGGAGAAGGGATCTGGGAAGAAGAGGCAAACAGGAAATGACCACCAGTAGCCCTTTCTCTTCTCTTCTGCAGAATCTAAGTGTCTGGGTTCAAAGGAAAGTCAGAGAGGGGGAGGACTTTTATGGGATTTCTTCTATCCAGAGATGATGGTCTCAGGGACTCAGTAGAAAACGGAAGTGATGGGTGCATGGCGAAAGTTCAGGCTTGGGGAGGAACTGTCCCCAGTGAAACCATTGTACGGATCGGTGTGACTTCCAACAGTCTCCTACCATGCCCTTTTCATTAATAGTAACAGCCTCCCGGCATCCCCCTCTCCTTCCCAGACAACATGGACAATCAATTACCCCAGCATCTCTGCGGGGGCCTCAGGCAACGGGAACTCTGCTCTACCCACGTCTTCCACGGCCTGCACAGATGGGGCAGCTGGAGGATCTTCTTCCCAGTTGCCCAGGGCCACCCAGCGAGCCAGGAGCTGGTGGCAAAGCAAAAAGGGCATGCACCCCACAGACCTAAGGCTCCAGCTGGGTTTCAAATCCCCAGCACTAAGTGCTCCCCACAGGAAGGCGTACGGCGCCTCTGTGGCCTGCACCTGGGCCCACGTGAGCCCTTGCTCCTGAGTCTGGTCCTGAGCATATCCCACTGTAGCCAGCTCACTCCCTGGGCCAGGGCAATGAGTCCAATGAAGTCCACACTTTCACCCCACACCCTAAAAACACACATTGTCCACAGCTGATGGAAATGAGATCCATCCATGTGTACCCAAAACTCCTTTCACGGAGCTGTTGTCACCCAGGCAGCCATGGGTGTCTTTGGCACAGATGAGCCCTCCTCTCTTCCTTTCTTCCTTCTTCCTTGCCTTCATCTCCTTTGCTGAGAAGAGGAGGAACATTTTAGATATAAAACTTCCTGATGGCATTCCCATGTTTTTGAAGTTTCCTTCTTGGGCAGGCATTTTGGCTTAGCAGCTAAGACACTGCTTAGGAAGCCTGTGTCATACATCAGAGGGTCTGAGTGTGGTTCTGGCCCCAGTGTGGTTCAGACCCTGGGAGACAGCAGTGATGGCCCAAGTAGTCGGATCCATGTCACCCACGTGACATTACCACTGTGGGCATTTAGGGAGTGAAACAGCTGATGGGATCTCTGTCTCTCTCTCCTCTCTCCCTCTAAAATAATTTTTCATTGAAAAATGCAAATAAGTTTTATCTGAAATAAACTCAGTAAAGCATGCAAGGCCCTTAAGTCTGCGAGCCTCTGATCACCCATGCAGATCTGAGACAGGTGACTGGTCTCAGACACTGCCTGCTCTGCAGGAGGCATCAAACTCACTTGGCTGTCCCTGACCCCAGAGATGCCCCCCACCCCGTCACTCCCTGGTGGGGATCCCTGCATTTTACATCTTCTGGAGACACTGCTGTGGTTACTGTTGCTTTCCCAACAGATCTGAAACTTCTGGAGTCAGGAGCACAGCAATGTGTAACAAGGCAGGAGAGCAGCTGATCTTAGCAAGACGCTGAGGCCAGACTCACCATTTACCAGCTCTATTCCCTTGGGCCTGATGCTTAACCTCTCTGTGCCTCTGTCTTCCCATCTATGAAATGGGAATCTTAAGGTTACCTACTCCACTGAGGCTGGTTTGAGGATTTAATACACTGTCTTATACTGGAACAGTGTTTGGTAGGGTAGGCTGCGTGTATGTATGTATGTATATGTGTGTGTGTGTGTGTGTGTGTGTGTATGGACACATGCACAATGCTATTAACTATTTGCCTTGGTCAAGTTTCTAAACCTCTATGGCCTTCTTATAAGTAAAATCAAAGAAAGCACCAATTCCTAACCTTCCTGGGGACACGATGTGGGCCAAAGTGTGCATAATGTCTACGAGTGCCTGGGCCAAGGTGGGCACTCAATAAAACTCAGGTCCTTTCCCCCAGCCCTCCTTCTGCCCGTGCCCCTGCTCCCATGATAGGAGCATCTGGTGCAGCTGACATGCAGGAGTGGACTGACTCTCAGTTGACCCTCCCATCAGCAGTGACTGAACCACTTACATGCACAGGAGAGACTGCGATCTGGCTCAACAAGCTGCTGCACTAAGCCCAGCCCTGTGGCTGGAGAGGGAGGGATGAATCGTGCAGCTCCACCAGCACCCAGCACCTGGCACAGATGGTTGACAGGAAGGGGAAGAGGAGGAGCTAGAGGAAGATGTCTAGAGAGGTGAGCTGATGGCACTGTAATGGTTGAGCCCTGGAGTCTGCTCTCAGCCCTGCCTCTTCCAAAACTACAAGAATTTCCCAAACCTACCAAAGGGACAGGGCCCGCTTCCCAGCCATGCCTGACTCAAGCCCGTGTCAGCTGTAATCAGAACCTATGGTCTTCAGGGGCTCAGAAGCCCCTCAATGGTCCAGTGTACTGGGTCCCAGCCCAGAGAGCTGCAGGCAACAAGCTGCTCAGCTTGGTTTCCCTTGTTCCCCTGCCTCGAGCCCGAGGCTCTCATCCTGTCTGAGCCCTGTCTGTTTGCCTGTGTGTCTGGGGCTCTGCTGTCCTTGCTCCCGAGGACCCAACTGCATTCTCCATGACCATTGCTGGTAACTCCTCCAGGGCTGAACACATCACCGGGGCCTAAGGCAGACCTCGTCCTCCAGTTGCTGGGAGCTTCACCTTCCATGCGCCAAAGCCCCAAGGAGTGATGCTTGCTGAACCCAGCTGCATGCTGGGTCTCCTGTAACTTGGCTGGCCAGGCTCCCTCTCAGACAAGGCGCCAAAGCTTCTTCTGTTTCCCTAGAAACCCCCCTCCCGCCATTCTGGGCCTCGGCATAATCCTGGTGCTGCTGCCGCATGATAGCGTGCCTTGCCCGAGCCATCACGTTATTATGCAGCCAAGGAGACAATGACTGTTTATTTTTCACCACTGCCAAGTTGATCACTCTCAAGGCATTTAACAAATTGTGTCATCTGTCTTAAATATTTTGGACACAAACGGAGCTCCATAGGCCTAATGAGGAGACCTACTGGAGGATGCTCTGAGGAAACCGCTCTTGCATCACCCAGCCTTGCAGGAAGCACTGGGAGATCTTGCAGGGGTTGTTTATACCAGCTGTGTGCACCTGGCATGCAAAGCACATGGCCACGGCCTCCTCAGCTCTCAGGAGATGTGAGGCAGGAGGCCAGATGGGTTTTAAACCCAGTGCGAGAAGGACAAAGGAAGCCCCCAAGCCTGGCAGACTTCACATTCCATAAGGTGGCACTAGCCACAATTTATGTCCCTGTGGAGGCCTGGGGAACCATGTACTTATGATAATGTCGCCACCTCTTGCTTTGTGGGATCATCTCTGGTACCGTGTGCCATTAATGAAACTTCGTGTCCTCTGATGTCCTTGGTCAGCCCCTTTGCTTTTACTCCAATGATCTTGGGATTCCTTGAATCCTTTTGGAGGCTGGCACAGTTGAAATAATAAATACACAAATGCTCACTATAGTCTCTACTGTGGCTTATAGGATGCCTTCCTTGCCCATGGGAATTCTTTGGAAAAATATATTATTGAATGCATCAATAAAGAGAGAGATGCATATCACCAATAATGGCACCAACAAATATGTGCTAAGATCTACCATGAGCCACACTGTGTAGGTGCTAAAAATAATGAAACAGGAATGTGGTTATGACTCCAGTTAGGAAGCCTGTATCCCCCAACAGAATGCCTGATTCAATCCCCAGCTCCAGTTCCTGACTCCAGCTTCCTGCTAATGCAGACTTTGAGAAGCAGCAGTGATGTCTCAAGTCATAAGGTTCCTGCCACCCACATGGGAGGCATGGACTAAGTTCCAGCTCTGTAATTTGGCCTTGGGCCAGTTCCAGTCATTGCAGGCACTTGGGGAGTCAACCAGTGGATGGGAGCTTTTTCTGACTAAATCTCTCTCTTCCCCTCCAATATAAATAAGTGAATTAAATGAAATGAAGGACAGTCACCACTCTCCAGGATCTCGCAGCATGGCTGGAACAAGCAGCCTGGACCTTCTCTGCTCATGAAATTTTGCACATTCCCATGCATGTTCCAGCCTTTTTGTCATTAGGCTGGCTCTAACCAGTGAGCTGTGGGCAGAAGGAATGGATGACACAGGCTGAAGGATTCAATAGCTTCCATCCACCTGCAAAGTCTGGTTCTCTCACATGGAGTCCATAATGGTCTTCTTCAGCCTGGTTCCTGAGCACCTGTGTGCTGTCCAGACCCTACCTGGTTCCCCTAAGCGTGTAGTGTGATCAAGAACATGAAACAGTTTGATGTCATCCAGCCATGACATGGATTATTACCCTAGCAGATGAATGTGAAGATGAACTTATTGCCCTAGCAGAGTTGAGACTATGCCAACCCTGGGAACACACAGACAAAGATAAGCAAGAAGATAACTCAGTATGTGATCAACATCCAATGAGCAGTGGAGGTGATACGCTCCAAGTTCATGACGCCAAGTTCATTTTCATCTGGCAGCCTTCGCTCTTTTGGTTGGCACCTTCCAGTCATTCAGGACTCAGCTAGAATGTGACCACCTCAGTAAGTCTTTCCCAAGCACCTGATCCAATGTGCCTGGCTCCAAACCCCTCTCTGTATCGCATCTTTCTTACACTCCACCAGGAATTCCTGTTTACCATCTTCCTCTTACTGCAAGGTAGGGATAGTAAGAGCGGGGACCTTGTCTTTTACTGACTGCTGGGCTCTCATCATTGTGCCTGGCATAAAACAGAACTCAGCAAACAGATGATGGTGAGCACATAATGAAGGATCTGTAGGATCTGTGCAAGGGGAGCAAAGTGTGTGTGTGTGTGTGTGTGTGTGTGTGTGTATGTGTGTGTGTGTGTGTGAGTCGGGGGTGAGTAGGGAGGATCACTGAGGGTTGCTATAGCAGCCCCAGCAGTATGAGATAGGGACAGCAGTGTGAACCCACAGGGTAGCGTGGGGTGACCATTAGCTAAGTGGGTCAGCTGGGGTGGAGGAGAACAGTAGGAAGAAGGTGACTGAGAGCCTCAACTGCTAGTCTGCATCTACCTAAAAGCAAAGGGAAGCTTCCCAAGCAGTTGCCTGGGGGTGATACCCTCAACCCCACTGCCTGGGAAAGGCTGGTCAGGTTAGGCTTTCCAAGAGACAGGACCATGGAGAGAGGCTGAAGACAGAGGCTTAGTCATTCGTCTGAAGCAGTGTGAGGACCACCGGATGGTAGGAGGAAAATGATGAAGAAAGGATCAATCATCACCTGGTCCAGAAAAGCTCTCTGCCACCCAGTACCACACAGTTGGGGGTGGGTGGGAGGGAGGAAGAGCCAGGTCTAGAACCTGAAGGTTTGTTCCACTTGATTCTCCAGTACAATGGTTCTCCCACTATACAACAGCGTCTCTTTGAGCTCCCTAAAATATACAGTCTGAGACTGAGATGCCTGCCTGGGTTCCTGAGAGACCCAACACACCACTCCAATAGAAGCTGCAATACACATCAAAACAGTACAAGGGTATTGGCATGCCTTAGTAAAATGAGGCCATGATACATCCTGGCTGGCCACAGAGATTTTCTATGAACATGAAATGGGCTAACAGAATATTTTTATGTAAATACTTTATGAATGACTGCCACCACAAAGAACAACATGCACTTATTAGAATTTCACCCCTCTTCTGGTGCACAAACTTTCTTGAGGAGTACTGGGAATTTGTTTAACTAGCCAGAAGAGCTTGCACTTTCCATATGAGGGAGTGTGCTGTTAGAGTGGCTATGGCTTCACAAGGTAGAGATTGGTTTCTGATCACTGCTGTTGATCACATGCCCAGCCTTGCCCACAAGAAATGCTCGCTGAAGACTTATTAACGAGTTGTTGATCACTCTCTCTTTCATCATGACCGCTCCCTGGAACTGTGAGTGACACACAAATGGACAGCAGGAAGGAACTGCTACTTCCTCATCAACTTCCTGTTCCTTTCTTCCTCACTTCCTGTCCACACCTCCTTTATATTAGATCTTCCTCCCTCTCCCTATTCCCCTGCACCTGCACCCCTGCCTGAGTAATTCTGCAAGCACATAGCTCCAAGCATGTCATATTCCTCAAATAATCCTCAGTGGGGTAGGGTCAGGATGGAGGTGAGGAGATAAGACATCTCCTTCCACCCCACAGTTTCTCCACATGCATATGATAGGTTGCAATGCTCTGGTTTGTCTCCCCTGTCTCTCTCATTTCTGCCCTTCAATGACAGAAGGGAGAGTAGCGTGTCTTTTTTTTGTCCATCTAGAAGGAGACACAAATTTTTCTTATTGTCTCTGAGAATAAGCACAGAGTTCCCAGCCTGGCATTCAAGCTCTTCCACCAAAAACAAACGAAAAACAGGTGTCAGTCAACTCCCTGGGCCCAGCCCCCAATCCCACTGTGCCTTGGCCATGCCATGGATCCTAGAGAAGCCACTGCTCTGGGCTCCCCTGTCTCCTGGACAAGAATAATTTTTTTTTCTTTCTCTTATTTGCTGAGTTCCCCTTTGGCATTTGGATCTACCAAAACTCTCTCCTTTGACCCAAGTGGCTCACTTCTCTGTGTGCCTTTCCTGACCCCCAAGAGATCTGGTCTGTCCCCTCCTGGCCATATTTCTCCTTTCGATCAGTCTGCCAGGAATCTTCTTCTCCTTCTGCCCATCCCCCTCCTCCCTGCCCACCTGCCTGGGTCACCACCACTTGTTTCTGAGCTCTTCCAGCCGATGCCTTGGCCTCCAAGCCTCCCCTGAGCCTGCAGGAGACTTGGACGCACCTCCTACGTGTATAGGATCCTGTGCAGTGCATCTCTAAGCACATTGAACTGAAAGTCTCTCTTCTTTTTCTCCAAAAACTCAGAACACAGATAGTGCAAGTGCAGCCACACCTGAAGAAAGCAGAACAGCCCCTCTACAGAGGAAACTTTGCCAAAAGCCAAATAGGCACAGCCTATGTGATGCAAGAGTAATGCCAACCTGGGGAAAGGCGCCAACAAAGAAACTGTCTGGAATTCTCCGCTCCTCATGGGCAGTCTCTTAACCAGGCAGCTGCCTTCTCGAGTGTCTGTCTCCTATCTAGTCAGTGAATGAAAGACAATGTCTCAATAAGTCAACTTCCCTATGAGGTCAGGAAAAGGCTGGGGTTCTGGATCCCCAGAGTCCAAGAAGGAAATTCCCCAAATTCAAATGGGGAAAGGGTGCGGCCCGGCCACCCAGAATAAATGCAACGAGGACAGGGCTCACTCTCACCCTGCCCCCATCTGATAGGCACAGACCCCACCATGTGCAGCTCAGGCAACAGCAGGCGGTGGCTCGAATGACACGGCTGCATGTGGAGGCCACTGCATTTTTCTCACTGGCTTGAAGCTTGGGAAGTCTGATATGCCTCTTTGAGGTCTGCTCAGTCCTGGCGAATGTGTGGATTTTCTGGGACAGATAAGTATCAAGGGCTTTTGTTGACTTTGTACATGCTGCTGGGAAAACGGGGAGAGCTAAAGCTCTATATCTTTTCACAGGAAGAGCCGAATCTGCTTTACTTCTTGGTTAGGCTACAAAGAATAGGTTCTGTGAATTGATCTTAGGGGATAGTGAATTTCCAGTCATGTGAGGCGATCAACCGGGACCAAAGGACGATTGATTGGTCAAGGACTGTACAGGAAGAAAAATCCTTTGGGCAGGACGCACAAGCACACAAACATTGTACCTCTTCATTCTTCCAACGCATGCTACCCAGAATCCTGATCCTGTCGCTTGGATTTTGAGTCACTGCCACCTTGCACATACTGAATTGACTATGTTTGAAGAGGCCCAGACAAACAAAAGCTTTGGAGACACTGTACCGATTTTGGTGAGCCACTTGGCCACGGCACCGTAGATCTCGTCGAGGATGAGGATGACCACAAGGTTGATGATGACCGCTGTCGCCGTCACCGTCACTCGCACGTTGGAGCGGGTGGCCTTGTTGAGAGACAGGGCAGCTGCGGTTGTAATCCGATACACAATCACCCCAAAAACAATGGAGAATGTCAGGGCGATCTGTTCAGGGAAAACAATGAGAGGCATACGTCAGCAGGCAATTATTGAGCACTGACTGTTCAACAACAGTACTGTTTGCTACTGCTGCTAGCAGATATAATCTGGAATCCTTTAGTGTGTAAACCCTCCAAACTCTGATGCAGAATTCCTAGTGTAGGAATATGTTCCAGGAGCTGGTGTCTTCATCAGATTTCCAAGGGTCTCCAACATATTCACAAATAAGGGTGAAAATACCGGACACTCATGAATACACATCCTACAGGATGTGATTTCTTTCATTAGGAAGCTTTGCAGGGAAGTAAGATGAACTCCTTATTTCTGAATAACACCACGCCGAATAACACCAATGGTGTATGAAGGGCCAAATGAAGAGTGCAGTTGCTAGGCTGGAACCATGGCTCACTAGGCTAATCCTCTGCCTGCGGAGCCGGAACCCTGGGTTCTAGTCTCAGTCCGGGTGCCGGATTCTGTCTCAGTTGCTCCTCTTCCAGTCCAGCTCTCTGTTGTGGCCTGGGAAGGCAGTGGAGGATGGCCCAAGTGCTTGGCCCCTGCACCCACATGGGAGACCAGGAGGAAGCACCTGGCTCCTGGCTTCGGATCGGTGCAACCCGTAGCAGCCATTTGGGGGGTGAACCAACAGTAGGAAGACCTTTCTCTTTGTCTCTCTCTCACACTAACTCTGCCTGCCAAAAAAAAAAAAAAAAAAGACTGCAGTTGCTGAAGGGGCCTCCAAGCAAGGGGAGAAAGCCGATCTGGCTGCTCGGGGGAGAGTTTGTGTTTGAAACTGACCCCTCCACCCATGAGAGGAAGCAGGGAGCCACTGCAGGTACACGAGCTGAGAAAGCATGAGTTTCGGCCTGATGGGTGGGGAAGGTAAGGCTGCTCAAAGGAGAAGCAGGAGAGGTACATGAGGACCGAGCTTTTTCATACTCTCAGGGTTAACCAGTTACCACCCTGAGACTTCGCTCCCAGGCAACTTGAAATAAAGGACTCAGACTTTTCCTTTGCTCAGACAGCTCTTGCTACTGTTTTCCCTGTCTTTAAGGGTCTCCCATTTCTTCTTGCTGGAATCTGGGGATAACCAGGGGTCTCCTAGACCTAGATGGAGCCAACAGCCCTGCCCTTTGCCTACACCCACTGTGTTCCCCCTAGCAACCAAGGAAGGACCATCTCCAGGAAGCACAAGGTTTCCATATGCAGCAAGTGCCCCGAGGGGACCTCTCAGAGCAGACAGAGGGAAGAGACGCACCTGCTACATAGGCCTGCCCTGCCCAGAGCAAATTCTACTTTGCTTCAGTCCAGGGAGCTCTTTCTTAAAGCTTTCCATAGGCCACATTTCCTCCAGGGCAGAAGGGACAAGGGACAGAGGTGACAGCCATGAAAGGCTAAATGGAAAAACTTGGGGAGAGGAAAGGACAAGTGGGTGTCGCCCCTGGGCTGAACCACACATTCCAGAGAGGAGAGGAGGGCAGGACAGGGGTTGGGGAGGGAACAGAGCTCTGGCTGTGTGAGTGACAGGCTAGCAGGCTGAGAATGGGTCGTAGGTGGGTCAAGATGTGGATGTCCTTGGACCACCGCGGGGTGCCGGGCTGCTGGGGCAGACTCAGCTGCTTCTCATGGCATGCTTTATAAATGTTTGCACTTGCCCCGGGAGCCGCAGTGTGAAAAAGAAGCCCTGGGTTAGGAAGGCAGGGGGTCCTGGGGTGCAGGGTGTGTGTGTGTGTGTGTGTATGTGTGTGTGTGTGTGCAGGAAAGATTAGATGGGAAAAACACACATGGCGGGAGGCCCCTCTGCTGAGGCCAGTGCAGCTAAACCGTCAGCCTCCTGGACTAAGCGGGGATGACTCCCATAGAAGTGGGAAAACCTGGATTTGACATCACCCCTCTGCAACAACGGAGACTTTGTCACTTTCCACTCCCCTGGGATTGTCATCGCCAGATAGTAGGGGCCTGAAAAACACGCTGTGAGAGTCTTTCTCCCCAGAATCACTTTTGCATTAAGAACTAGTGATGGGGCATGGAGGAGGAGAGAGAGAGAGACCGGGGGAGGGAGGGTGAGAGAGAGTGTGTGTTTGGCCTGGGGTTGAGAAGAAAACAATGATTAAAAACATCCTCTGCTTTAGGATCTTGGGTGAAGGCGTGGAGGAAAGACTAGGTGCCGTAGGAGGCTCTGGGCTGCTACCCGGTAAAAGAACACCCTTGCTTGCTACTCAAAGTGTGCTCCCTGGACACACTGCACCCATGGGGAGCATGATTCAAAGGCAAAATCTCAATCACAGCTCTGGACTTGGAGTGTGCATTTCAACCAGATTCCTCCTGCAGGGTCAGAGCACTGCTCCAGTCACTCAGAGCAGATTCCCTCCCTCCCTCCCCCCTTCCTGGCCCCACCTTCATCCCTCCAACACAGCCCTCCCCAGTCCTCTGATGGCTCATGGCCATCTTACCTTCTCTGGCCTTGACTTTCTATCCCTATGCACAACTCAGGTTCTGAACCTGTCCCCCTGTGGTGCCCACAGCACCTCACCACTCACACTTTTCAAGCTGCAGAGACTCAAGAGCATTCCCAGCCCCATGACCATCTTGAAGGTGGGGAAAGAGGTGTGGGAAAGCGAAGTCGGTTGCTCAAGGCCACAGCCATGTACTACCACCCAGGTCTCCTGAATCCTGGAAGCAATTAAAGAACCTTAGGTGTTAGGGGTCATCCACATACAGCCTTGGACCTTCTATACAGACCCTTATATTCCAGTGATTTGACTTCGGGGTTTTCCACTTTACGACATTACAAAAACAATGTGCAATCAGTAGACACTGTACTTTGAATTTTGAGCTCACAAAGGGAGACACCTGGTGTTCGGCTGTGCACTGTGTTGTGTTGTGTTTTTGGATACAAGTTTTCAATACATTCCACAACATAATCAATGTTTTATTATAAAACGGGCTTTGTGTTATTCAGTGTGTATCTGCCCTAGCAGTAATCATTTTGACAACCATGCAAGATATGCCTTTTGTACATGGGAATTAATGACAATCCTGAGTTCAAACACTGCTTTACAATTCTAAACTCTACAGCCCCATCCTGGGAGTACAACTCAGGCCTGCTAGCACTAAATCCAGAACTATTTCCAACACTTGAGGCCTCATTAGTGGTTTTGTTTATTAACTGAACAAATATTTTCTGACCACTTTCTGCACTGGGTTACTCCATGTTTGTGATCCATCTCCCACAAGGAGATGAGGCCAAAAGGAGACTGGGCCTTGAGCCATATTTGATGGCTTATGTCATTTAGTGGTGGTGCCTCATGGGTGCAGCCGGTGTAGTGAAGGGCTGCTGATCCTTGGCTCTGGAGGACACGGCTGCCCTGCACGGGATTATTTTATCATGGTCCTGGTGGCTTTTGGTATTTTAATCCTGTAACTTTACTTCTGAGACAAACAATTTGCAATGGAAGCCGGGCCACAAAGAGTTCTATTTGACACCGAGAAACAGGAAGGCAAGCTGGCCTGTTCCCCATCTTCCCAGATCTGAATTCTGAAGCGAAGTTGAGAAACCCCTTGTGCGCACACACACACACACACACACACACGTCACAGCTGGACAGAGACACAGGGCTCTGTTCATGAGCTTCCATATGCTCCGAGCAAACAGCAGGGGGATCAGCCAGAGAAAACTCCAAGGAGAAAGCTTGTGTCCATTCCTATGGGAAAAGCTTGGAAGAAAGAAGAAGGAGAAGGAAGAATGTTTCAGAAAAGGGAGGAGGCGCAAGTAGAAATGCACAAAGCAGAAGCAACATTGGGTGAGGTGTCCAGGGAGACAGTATCCAGTTCAGGGCACAGCACACAACAGTAGTAGCTCAACTAAAAAAGTACACACTACCAACTTCATCTTGACTTAATAAGCTGCCTCTGCACCTATTCAATTAATGGGCCCATTCATCCCTTCAATCATTCATTCATAAAACATATGTTAAACACCCTTCATGTGCTAGTCACAATTATAGACAGCAAGGAGACAACAGTGAAAGAAACAGAAATCACTGCCCTTGTGGTATTGGTCTCCCAGTGGGGAAAGATAGACAATAAACCAGCAAATAGGAAAAACACTAGATACAGAACCTGTGGCATGATAAACACTGCAGAGCTAAATAAGGTAAAACAAGGGCATGGGGGGAGGAGGGTGGGTGGTGACAGGGAGGAGTCAGCCATGTAGTGATGTTGGCTTCTCATATGGAAGCCATGAGAAAGTTCTGAGCAGAAGAATGACAAGAGTTGACTTAGGTTTCTTTGAAAAAAAAGTGTCCTTATGGTCTGAATGGGGCAGTGGGAAGGCAGGGGGATCAGTGAAGAGGTTGCTGCATGTCCAAGCAACCAGGAAGGCTTCTGACGGTGGCTTCCCCATCCACAAGTCTAGGTAAGTGGTGGTGTTGAGTGTGGGAAGAAAGCTCAGCTCCCTAATGTTAGAGGAAGGACATTGTCTCTGAACATCTCCTCCTTTATAAAAAATAAAGGGGGGAGGGTCAATTCAAAAGGGAAAGAAATTGGGCATGGGCATTGGGCATTGGGCACAACCATTTAGACAGTTTGGGATGCCTGCATCCCATATTGAAGTGCCTGGGCTCAAGTCCTGGTTCCACTCTTCACTCCAGCTTCCTACTAATGCACACCCTGGGAGGCAGCAGGTGGTAGTTCAAATAATTGGGTCCCTGCCACTCATCTGGGAAAGCTGCGTTGAGTTCCTGGCTCCCTGTTTTGGCCTCTATCATGGGCATTTGGGGAATGAATCAGCTGATAAGAGTTCTCTCTCTCTTTCTCTCTCTCTCTCTCTCTCTCTCTCTCTCTCTCTCTCTCTCTCTCTCTCCCTCTCTCTCCCTCTCTCTCCCTCTCTCTTTCTCCCTCCCCCCTCCAAAATAAGCAAGTAAATTAATTCTAAAAATCATAAAGAAACTTCAGCTCAACACATGTAGTTGGGTAAGATAGAGAAAACCCACTATCCCATGCCGGCCTCCAACATGATGGGGAAGTGAACTAGCTCTGGGGTATTTCTTTGCTCTCATTACCCATGAAAAGCATCCTTACCTGGCTCTGGCAGACTGGCATCCCCCAAACCCTTCTACTCTCTGAGGCCTGGAATCTTCTGCCCAGGCTTAGCCACAGTGGGTAGAGGAGGGAATGAGAGGAGCAATACCAGGTTTTACTACAAAGGTGGCTTGGGCTTACCCTAATTTCATGAAAAAAATTATTCTTTCCTAATCACCAAGAACCCTTCCTCTCAGGCTTCTCTCTTTGCAACAGCATGGGTAGGGAATGTCCAGCCCACAGGTTGATTAAGGCTCTGAAATCATTTGTTCTGTTCCTGCCAAGGCATCTGCAGGCAGGACTAGAAATTCAATAAATGTCTAGCAAGCTAATTTAAGCTGATAATGTTGTATGGTCCATGAATGATGTCACAAATGTCCAAACAGTAATGGTGGGCGGTGGCTACTGAGTGAGTCACAAATCTACCCTTGCTCGTTTTTGCTCACCACCAGTGCCAGAGCTCGCCAGCATGTCTATAGAACTGACCAGTGGCTTGCAGACTGGCTGGCCCCAAGGGGTCAACCAGTTCCACAACAAGTACATACAGCAGACCAAGCCGCTCATCCTGGAGTGCAGCATCAGGCTTTATCCTCGTACCAGTTAGACTTTTGGTACAAAGGAACCTCTCTATGTTGCAGCCAGAGCTCAGCACACACGAGGGAGGAATCTGATGCAAGTGGAATGAGCACTGGAGAAGGCAGTGCACAGGGGCACCGGCTACCCTGTGGGTCTCTGCTACAACCCGGTGGTGAACTTAACCCAGGAGAAGATGAGGTTGAAAGACCCCAACACATAATGACAGAGATACTAGGGCATCAAGATGCAGTCCTGGAAGACTGGGTCATGGATGATGACACTGCTACCAGGCGAAGACCAAAGTTGGAACCTCCTCAGTATCCGTATACTCTTATACACATTACAAAGCCTAAGGAACATATTCAGAAGCTGTTTCTGGAAGCCTTGTTTGCAGGCCCTAAGACTTATAGGCTGGTTGCTGAACCACTGTAGCAATGCACCAGGACATGGACCTGTCAGTACTAGTCTCCCTCAGCTGTTGAGCCGGTTCGGTTTTATATTCAACTGAATTACGCACAGAGGAAAAGTCAGAGAAGTTGTCCCTGTGAGCACAGCTATACAAGGAGTAGAATAAATGTGGCAGAAGAGGCTTTTGGTTTTATCTATTTCTGCTCCCCTAAGTTGCCATTTAACCTTCTGTTGTTTGAATAGTAAAGTTAATATGAAGAATTAGGATTTCTCATTACACTTTTTAAAATATTAAATTTTTTTTAAATATCCAAATGGGCCTGGGCAGAAAACAGGTTTTCCAGCCCCGTGAGTCTAGGGTGATGCCAAACTTTTCTTTAGAAGACTGGGCTTTTTATAAAATACTTTTTAAAAAAAGACAAAAAGATAGTGTTGAATAAGAAATCATAAAAATCTAAGAGGAAGGAGACCAGGTGGCTTGTTCTGCAGTCTAGAATACTTCTGAGGGTTAAAATAAAAGTGCACTTGATCATTACCCCAGGCCAATGAGGTTAACCAAGGACCAGCCTGGGGCACCTGGCTGGAAAGGGGCCCAGCCCACGCAGCCCATTCTACCCGCAGCCCAGATCTCAGCACCTACTGGTCGCAGTTGGGGAGCCCCAGACAAAGAAAGATCATCTGATAAGGAATCTTGCTTTTTTTTTTTAAATCAAGATTTAGAGTTGGGTAGAGTTTGCAAAGGGGAGATTAAGAAAAAGAGGGAAAATTATACATCATTTCTTTTTAAATTTGTATTTATTTGAGAGAAAGTAAGGGAGGAAGGAAGATGAGGGGGTGGGGGAAGAGGGAGAGATAACAACAGTCAAGGGCAAGGCTGGGCTTGGGCAGATCTGGGAACTCAGCCCAGGTCTCCCACATGGAGATCAATCACTGCTGCCTTCCAGAGTCTACATTAGCAAGAGTCAGAGCTGGGGTCGGGGTTGAACCCAAGTTCTCCCATGTGGGACGCAGGCGTCTTAACCACTAGGCTAAGCATGCACCCCTACACATTATCTCTTTTTTAAAACAAGATTTATTGGCCGGCGCCGTGGCTCAACAGGCTAATCCTCCGCCTTGCGGCGCCGGCACACCGGGTTCTAGTCCCGGTCGGGGCACCGGATTCTGTCCCGGTTGCCCCTCTTCCAGGCCAGCCCTCTGCTGTGGCCCAGGAGTGCAGTGGAGGATGGCCCAGGTGCTTGGGCCCTGCACCCCATGGGGAGACCAGGAAAAGCACCTGGCTCCTGGCTCCTGCCATCGGACGAGCGCGGTGCGCCGGCCGCAGTGCGCCGACCGCGGCGGCCATTGGAGGGTGAACCAACGGCAAAGGAAGACCTTTCTCTCTGTCTCTCTCTCTCTCACTGTCCACTCTGCCTGTAAAAAAAAAAAAATAATAAATAAATAAAAATAAAACAAGATTTATTAATTTATTTATTTGGAAGGAGGAAGTGTGGGGGAGAATGAGAGAGAGAAAGAGAGGGAGGGGGAGAGAGAGAGAGAGAGATCGAGCTTCCATTCTTCTGGTTCATTCCCCAAATAGCCACAAAAGCCAGGGCTGGGCCAGGCCAAATCCAGAAGCCAAGAACTCCAACCTGGTCTTCCTCATGGCGGCAGGGGCCCAAGCACTTGTGCCATCTTCTGCTGCCTTCCCAGGCACATCAGCAGGGAGCTGGATTGGAAGTGGAGCAGCAGAGACTTGAACTGGCATTCTAACATGGGATGCAGGCTTAACCAATTGCATCACAATGCCATCCCCTATATATCATATCTGAATACGAAAAATTCCTACACTCAAGTCTGGATTAGGAGGTCTCTGACCCCGCTTTCCACACGTCTGCAGTGGAGACCCAGTGATCTGTCAGCTCTTGTTGATGATGACGACGACACAGCGTCTTCTCTCAAACAGAGGACCACTTCTACTTTCAGCCCTCTTCCCTGACATCTAGCAGCATCTGACACCACTGATGGGCTCCTCTTGCACATACTTCCAGGCCTTTTGGGACTCCCAGGCCTCCCCTGGCCGCTCCCTTTCAATCATCTCTGGCTCCTGCTCCTCATGTCCCCAGAGAGTAACACTGTAGCATCCTGGGACTCGGAGCCCCCTCCACCCCCCCCCCAGGCAATCCCAGGCCTTCAAACACCACCCACGGCTGCCAGGTCTCCATTCAGACCTCTCTGCTCAACTCCAGATTTGTATCCACTGCAAGGGCCGCTCCAGATCCCCTAGTATCCCAGCAAGGGCTAATCCAGCTTTTGGGGGTGGGGGATCATCTTTGACTTCTCTCTGTTTTATTGGCTTCCATGACCTCTGACCACCATGCGTTCCCTCTTCTCTCACCCCAGGATCTCAGCCCCGGCCAGGTGAGGCTGCTGCTTGTTGACCCTCTACTCACCAGACACCACCCACCGCAGGACCTGCCCCCACCTGCTTCCCCCACCAGCAGGTGGCCCCAGAATATCCACACGCCTGGCCCTTTTACCTCCTCTAGATCTTGGAAAAATGCCAACTTCACAGGGGCAGGCAACTGACATAGCTGTGAAGAGGCCTGCATCCATGTCAGAGTGCCCGGGTTTGAGTCCCAACCCCACTCATGATTTCAGCGGGCTTCCTGCCAAGGCAGGCCCTGGGACTCAACTTTTTATGTTCCTGCCACTTACGTGGCAGACCTGGATTGAGTTTCTGAGTCTAGGCTTTAACCAACCTAGTCCCAGCCACTGCAGGCATTTTGAGAGGAAACTAGCAGATAGGAGTTCCTTCTCTCTCTCTCTCTCTCTCTCTCTCTCTCTCTCTCTGTGTGTGTGTGTGTGTGTGTGTTTCTCTCTCTCTCTGCCTCTCAAATAAAGAAGACAAATTTAAAAGAAAATATCATCTTAACGAGGACTTCTATGAACAATCTATTTAGTGTATATATTTTGTGCACTTTTAATTTTACTGCATACACACAGAAAAATTTATTTTATGCACACACATGCACACACAATTTAATCAATAAAGCAAACACTGGCATAACCCAGACCAACATGGCCACTCTTCTGATTGTCCCCCTCCCCACCATGTACACACAGTCTCCCACCCCTTTGATCCAACCACCCTGCTCATTTGCAATCATTTCCTAGCTTATCTTTATAGTGTTAAGCACGTAGTAGTATGCATCCTTAAACAATATAGTTGAGGGACAGTTAAGACTCCGATTAGAATGCGCATGTTCCACTTTGGACAGAGTGCCTGGGTTTTTTTGACTCCAGCTCCTCACCCCAGCTTCCTGCTAAGGAGTACTCTGGCAGGTGGCAATGATGGCCCAAGTGGGTGAGTGCCTTCTACCCATGTAGGAGACCTGGATAGGGTTCTCAGCTTCCAGCGTTGGCTCCAGGAGAGCTATGGCCATTTGGGAAGGTGAATCGGAGATGGGAGTGTATTCCCCACTCCCTCTCTCTTTCCTGTCTTTCTGTTCAAAAATAAATAAATTATTCAAAAATAAATATTATTCAAAAATAAATAAAATATATACTGTTTAATACTGTCTCTTTCTGAACTGTGTATGAAGAGAATCAAACTACATATGCTTTTGACTTTTTTCACCAAGTTGCTAATATTTACAGCTATTTACTCATTTTCATGACCATGGAGCATAGCTCAATCAATTCTGGCACAGAAAAGCATTTGGAATGCTTCCAGTTTGGGGTTTTTATAAACAGCATTTCTATAGACATTATTTTAAAAAATAAATTTTTTACTTAATTTGAAAGGTAGATATATAAAGAAGGAGAAAGGGAGGGGGAGAGGGAGAGGTAGAGAGGGAGAGGGAGAGAGAGAGAGAGAGAGAGAGAGAGAGAGAGAGAGAGACTGCCCATCCTTCATCAGTTCATTCCCCAAATTCCTGCAAGAACTGGCCTGGACCAGGTTGAAGCTAGGAGCTGGGAACTCAGTCCAAGTCTCCCATGTGGAGAACAGGGACCCAAGTACATGATTCATCATCTGCTGCCTCCCGGTGCACATTAGTAGGAAGCTGAATGGAAAACAAAGGAACTCCGATATGCGATATGGGTCTCCCAGGAATCGTCTTAGCTGTCATGCCCAATGTCCACCTCCTAAAACATTCCTAGGCCTGCATTGCTACACATCACTTTCCTGGGGCATATACCCAGGAGTGGTGGGCATATACCCATCATGCCCAGTATTGTTCCCTCATTTGAAAAATAAAGTAGGGGCTAGGGGTGGTGCTGTGGCTTAGAGGGAAAGCCACCACCTGCAACATTGGCATCCCATATGGGCGCTGGTTCAAGTCCCAGCAGTTCCACTTCCAATATACCCAGGAATGGTGGTTCTGGGCCTGCAGTTGAATGTTCAGTTTGACTAGATAACACCAAACTGTCTGCAAAGTTGTTGCTTTCTTCCCGATTTACACCACCACCAGCCAGCGTTTCAGTTTCTTTTGCGCTGCACCTTTTCTTACACTTTGTACTGCCAGTGTATAAATAAAAGGTTATGTATTGGGTGTAGATGGTATTTCAGTGTAGTTTAAATTAGAATGTCCATGATTACTAATGAGATTACTTTCGTGGTTTGGTTGGGCATTTGGAGTTCTTCTTTTGTGAAATACCTGTTCCTAACTTTTTAGTTTTTAGTTTTTACTGAATTGTTGTCCTTTTCCATTGGTTTATAATTCTTTAAGTATTTTGAGACTAATTCTTTATGAGCTAAATTTGTTATAAACACAGTCTCCCACTCTGAAGATGCCTTCTCACAGTCTTTTTATGATCTTAAATTATTCACTTTAATATACTGAAACTTCTGGGGCCGGCACTGTGGTTAATCCTCCGCCTGCGGCGCTAGCATCCCATATGGGGTTCTAGTCCCAGTTGCTCCTCTTCCAGTCTAGCTCTCTGCTGTGGCCCGGGAAGGCAGTAGAGGATGGCCCAAGTGTTTGGGTCCTTGCACCTGCATGGGAGACTGGGAGGAAGCACCTGGTTCCTGGCTTCAGATCAGTGTAGTGCCGGCCATAGCAGCCATTTTGGGGGTGAACCAATGGAAGGAAGACCTTTCTCTCTGTCTCTATCTCTCATTGTCTAACTCTGTCAAATAAATAAAAAAATACTGAAACTTCTCAATGCTTTATTTTTTTTAAAGATTTTACATATTTATTTGAAAGGCAGAGTGACGGGGGTTGGAGTGTTAAGAGATCCCTCCGCTGCTTTACTCCCCAAATAGCCGCAAAGGCTGGGGCTGGGCAAGGCCAAGGCCAGAAGCCAGGAGATCTTTCTCAGTCTCCCAGGTGGGTGCAGAGACTCAAGCACTTGGACCATCTTCCACTACTTTCCCAGGCACGTTAGCAGGGAGCTAGACCAGAAGTGGAACAGCCGGGCCTCGAACCAGCACTCCATGTGGTATGCAGGTATTGCAAGCAGCAGCTTAACCCTCTGTGCCAAATGCTGGCCTCAAATTTCTTAATGTTTTATTATACTTATGCTTGTTGTATCTTGTTTAAGAAATTCTTCTCTCTTGGCACTGATGGAATCTTGAGTTGAAAGAAATTCTCTCCCCAAGGTCACGGAAACATTTTTTCCTATATATTTAAAAACTTTATTGCTTCACTTCTCATATTTCAAAAACAGCTAGAATCAGTGTTCTTGAATGGTGTAAAGAGCTAGTTTTATTTCCTTCCATGAGGACATCCAACAGGCCATCAGCATTTATTAAGAAGTTCATTCTACCTATCCTCAGGGCCTCGTGCATGCAAGAGATCCTTCGTTTTCTGTCTTATTCCGCTGATCTAATTATCGATCCCACAGCCACAGCACATGATCTGACTTGTAAGCATACCTGCTCTGCCAGGCACCTGGCAACACCACTGGCCCTGGGCCAAGTTCATAGCCTGAATTCCCCCGGTCCTCTCTCATGAGATGACCCAGGCTGGAAACCCACACTGGCAGCTGCCCACGGCTACTTCTCAGGGACAGGATTCTATGTCTGTTTTCCTTTCTTCTATTTGGAAACATACAGTTTTGTCTGCAGTGCCCTAAGTGGGTGGGTGGAGGGGGTTAGCTCCGTTCCATCTGGTCTGACAGTTTAGCACTTTGGAGTTCTGACTTCTGGTTAGAGTCCCCACTTGGAGCCAGCCATTATCCCTGATTACTGTCCTTCTTGTTCCCATAAAATCCCAAACCAAAGCCCAAGTTTGCCTAGATGGGAAGATACTCCCTGGGTAAAAGCAGTATTTGTGCCCAACCACTTGTTTCCTATTTTCCTTTGGATTTTAGCAGAATGTCACTGACTGTCCCGACAGCCCTTCAAAGGCTTTAAGAAGATTGAAAAATATATTTATCTGATTTTTGGGTTCATTTCAGCAAAATCAAACATTACAAATATTCTAAAACTCACTGCTTCTGGAAATAAAAGACAGACTTGGTAAGGGAGGGATTATTTTGTTTTGCTTTCTGCTGTAACCCCAGTGCCTAAGAATAGTGTCAAGCACATAGCTGCACTCATTAAATATTTCCTGAATGAATGAATAAGCTCCTGGACAACAATATGCACCCTGTGGGAGGCTTTGAAGTGCTAAATTAAACTTCACATCATTCCAGCCTCACACATGGCAGCCCACCATCTTCTCGAAAAAGTCTGACATGCTTTGAGTTCGTGGAGCAACCAGAAGAAAACAAATTGAGCCTGCTAAGCTTTTGGTGAGGCACTCACTAACTCTGTATTTCATGTGCAACGTGAGGAGCTGACGCAGATGGTTGTCTTCACGTCTTTCCATGCTAAGTCTTTCAGCAGAGAACGTGACTGCTGTCCTCCAAGGTCATGATGGAAAGCAAGGGCAGCGTATCCTATGGTAGGGGCAGAGGTTCTTCTGGGTAATAGGCCCAATTCTCGGGACAAGGAATTCCTCTTCCACCCTACAAGTAGCATACAGTCCTGCTTAGAAAGGCACTGAGCATTTGTTTGGTAGAGCAGTTAAGTCACCACCTGGGATGCCTGCATCCCATATCCAAGTGTCTGGTTTGAGTTCCAGCTACTCCACTGCAAATGGCTCTTCCTTCTAATGTACATCTTGGGTAGCATCAGGTGATGTCTCAAGTGCTTGGGTCCCTGCCACTCATATGAGAGACGTGAACTGAGTTCCTTGCTCCTGGCTTTGCCCTGGTCCAGCTCTGGCTGTTGTGGGCATTTGGGGAATGAACCAGCGAAGGTAAGAATCTCCTGTCTGTCTATCTGTCTTTCTCTGTCTCTCTGCCTTTTAAATATAATGAAAATAAGTTTTTAAATGTTTAAGAAAGAAATGCTCTCAGCTCTTAAATCCACATT
The DNA here is from genome assembly GCA_949820135.1 of Sylvilagus floridanus. NCBI lineage: Eukaryota > Metazoa > Chordata > Mammalia > Lagomorpha > Leporidae > Sylvilagus > Sylvilagus floridanus. The sequence continues at coordinate 31,677,072 of OX463230.1, forward strand.
AACCTTTGTGAAACAGAACCCCCAGTCCTGAATACTAAATACCACAAGGAATCCCTCCTTATACAGAGCTATGGATGTGTTAGTGAGCCTATCCCAGGCTTCTGATTTTCTGTTAACATTACCAGGGGGCTTCTAGCTTCAGTCATTGTTGACTTGCTCATCCTGGCTCCCAAGGATGACCTGCTCCTATTTCATCAATCTGGCTCAAACAGGAATCGCAGACTCCTCACTCGGCTTTCCCTGACACAGCTGAGAATTCGGACTCTTGCATAAAGCCTCTACCAAACTCCTGGGTATAACACAAGGAAATACACTCAGAACCATCGAGGAGCTGGAGAATCCGACTTTCAGAGCCCCCACCACCTGTCTTCCATGGCTTCTGGATGCTGTTCTACTCTGCAAGCCACCAGAGACAGCCACCCCACAGCCCAAACAGGCCGTCACAATGCCGCTACCATCCTCCATGGATGAATATCCCCAGGGCCCCAGTGTTCAAGCCGCTCCCTAGAGGTTCCAATGTGGAACACGTGTGGTCAACGCCTCACTCTCAGAGATGACCTGCCCCTCCCTGCAGGGCTGCAGTCGCATCTTTCCTGGTCCCTCCTTATTCCCATAGCACTCACATAGCAGGTGCACACACAGTCACAATCAGGATCCCACCGGTCAATTACCATGAACAAGATGGAAGCAAAGTTCATCAAGTAACCTAGGAAACGATCTTTCCAGGTCAGTTTATCTTCATCATCCTGGGGAGAAACAAGAGTAGAGACAATCAGAAAACCTAAAGAGCAGACATTAATGTGTTCTCAATTTTGCATAAATTTACATATCATTAATCATTTGTTGCTTTGTAGAATCACTGAAGCCTTCCCTCCATATCAACAACAGCTCTGAAATTTTTTAATTTTTAGATAGGCTGATGTAACCTGGGAAAAACTACAAGGAAAAGAGGACAAGATTTGACTCCAGCCTGACAGTAGGCTGAAGTTTTAGTTTGGTCACTATCAGCTATGTAAACTTAGATATATCTCTTAACGTTTCTGGCCCTCTATTTTCTCATCTGTGAAATGGGTACAATAGTGGCACATGCCCTGCCTCCTACACAGGGCAGTTTTGTTTTGTTCTGTTTTTATTTTCTTGTTCTGTTTTAAGGAGAAACATGTGAACACGGCAAAGCAATGGACAAGTGACAGACACCACCCAAAGCAGGGCAGCATTCTATAAATACATCAGCCTTTAAAGAAACAGCAACTTCTCACCTTGGATCCCAAGAACTGTACAAATTAACCACAACTTTGGTGCTTCAAAGAGCCTGAATGTGGTATCATTTGTTTCTTCCAAAGTGCTGGTGGTCCCCTTTGCCAAAAATCCAGACAACGCAAGGCACAGGCCAAACTGACCCACTCAATCAGTTTGGCTGAGAATCCTACCTTTCTCCTCTCACCCTGGGCCCAGTCCACCCAGCCACACTCCTGGGACAGCCACATCACTGTCCACAGCCTCCTTCAGCACACTCTAAGGCCACTCATTGGGTAGGTAAGGCGATGCCACAAGGTGTGTAAGGTCAAAAGCCCAGCTGATGGACTACCGTGTAATTTAGGTTCAGACACTTGGGTTTTTCTGAGCCACAGTCTGAAAAATCAGGATGGATACACCCTCCTGCCCACTACCCGAGGTCGTTGTGAAGCCAAGTGTGCTAAAGGGCCAAGAACATGGCAAAGTGCCCTGAGCCAGTCAGGTGCGAGCCCACTCGCGTTTCTGCAATGAGTCTGAATCAAACCCAGCTCAGGAATGCTGTGGGGCCCCCTGCTCTGCTTCCTCTTCCCTTCTCAGACATTTCAGAGAACACCTGATTTGGCTCTAGCAACAGTGCCATCTAGCCTTTGAAAGCTTGTACTGTAAGCTAAAGACTTTCTTGGCCTGGAAGACTTTTTTAGTAGCCCTTTGTGTGTCCATTATGTGTACATCTTGGTGCCAGGCGCACACAGGAGACAAAAGTCAGTCTGATCACCATCCTCAGGAGGCTCACAGGCTTATGAAACTGAGATGCCACCCCCACACCAAAAGGGTTAAGAATCACGCGTCAGTGTGTAAGTGAGGGTCGTCTCTGGAGAGAGCCTGTGGAGACCTGAAGAAAGAGCAATTTTCACGCATGCTGGATCTGAGCACGAGGTTGAGCTACTTTGTAAGTGGTGGTGCTGAGTGCGGAGGCTGGAACCGGTCAGTAGTCAGCACTTTGATTTATAGGCAATGAAACGAGCAACCCAAGCGTGTTTAGGTTTTCATAATCCAGTGAGAGAATCTTGCCTCTACACTCCTATCCAACAGACTTTTCATCTCACAGTGACAACAAGGGACCCACAGGTGGTGACCTTCCTGAATAGATGGGAGCGTAGAAATCTATTTCTAAATGCTTATTTATTTATTTATTTTATTTGAAATGCAGAGAGGCCGGTAAAGCTGCCACCTGCAGTGTCGGCATCCCATATGGGTGTGGTTCGAGATCCAGCTGCTCCACTTCCGATCCAGCTCTCTGCTATGGCCTGGGATAGCAGTAGAAAATGGCCCAAGTCCTTGGGCCCCTGTACCCGTGTGGGAGACTTAGAAGCAGCTCCTGGCTCCTGGCTTTGGATGGGCACAGCCCTGGCCATTGCAGCTATCTGGGGCATGAACCAACAGATGGAAAACCTCTCTCTCTCTCTGTCTGCCTCTCCTTCTCTCTCTGTGTAACTCTGACTTTCAAATAAATAAATCAATCTTAAAAACAAAAAACGAAATGCAGAGAGATACCCAATCCACCAGTTCATAATGCCTGCAACAGCCAGGGCTGGGCCAGGCCAAAGTCAAAGGCCAGGAATTCAGTCAAGGACTACAACGTGGGTAGCAGGGACCAGACTACTTGAGCCATCACCTGATGCATCCCAGGGTGTGCATTAAGCACAAAGCTGGAATCAGGAACAGAGCCAAGACTTGAACCCAGGCACTCCAATACGGAATATCTTAACAACTACACTGAATTCCTGGCCCCCAGTCTATTTATAATGAGATTGTAACAAGATTCATTCATATTCTTCTAAATTAGGTCATATATCAAGAGGAAATAGAGGGGCTGGTGCTATGGCATAGTGGGTAAAACCACTGCCTGTAGTGCCAGCATCCCATATGGCCACCGGTTCTAGTCCCGGCTGGTCCACTTCCAATCCAGCTCCCTGCTAATGTACCTGGGGAAGCAGCAGAGGATAACCCAAGTGCTTGGACCCCTGCACCCATATGGGAGACCAGAAAGAATCTCCTGGCTCTTGGCTTCGGCCTGACTGTTGTGGCCATTTGGAAAGTGAACCATTGGATGAAAGATATCTATTTCCCTCTTCTCTCTCTCTCTCTCCTTCTCTCTCACCCTCCCTCTCCCCCTCCCTCCCTATCTCCCTCTGCCTCTCTGTAACTCTGCCCTTAAAATAAACAAATAAATAAATAAATAGAATTCCATTAATTCTTCATTAGTATTAATTCTTTGTTTCGTTCATCCACTACTGTTTTTAAGACATCTTTTATTCCCTTTAAGATGTTGTTAAGGACAACTGAATTTGAGTCAGAGGGTCACAGCTCTCTATAATAAGGATTCTGAGAACACTATGAGGGTGCATGGCAGGGCTATTCCTGCAGACTCCTTAATCCTGGTTAAGGTTTTGATCCCTGAGTGCTGGTTCAGGTCCATTCTACAAACATTGCCTGAGCACTTAGAATAGATCAGCTCCGTGGCAGACACTCAGGACGATGAAGGAGAAGGCTCAGCCCTGCTCAGAAACCACCAAGGAAACACAGAAAAGGATTTTGGAGCTAAAACCAATCAGGAAGCTGGCATTACTATCTGCATACAAATGAGTCATAACTAAAAAGCGACTGAATTGGAATTCCCGCAAAGAAACTAACTTAAAGAAACATACTCCTTTTGATGTAGACATTTTCGTGTTTGTTGAAAACTCACTCCTTCTCATGTTTATGTTGATGAGCTCTCTGCTCTGGAAGTCATAGCTAACAACAACACACACAGTTCTCAGACGTTCAGATACTACGCAAACACAAGAAGCCAAAAGAAACACAAAATTTATACACTATCTCCCAACTTCCCTGGAGTTACCAGGAAAGATGACGGTGAGTAATGCAGTCTTTATTTATAATAATCTGGCTGTCATAATAGAAGCCCAATTAAAGCTCTTTATACACTAATACATTAAAAATGTGGAGATTCATGGCAAAATCCCATTAACTGCAATACACTCTGCATAAAAGTCACAGAACCGATTACAAGATTGTAGAGGGAGAAGTGGATTGGAAACCAGAACATCTGAGTTCTGAACTCTTGGCTCTAATACTCATCAGGAAAGTGAGCGTGGAAAATCCCCAGAACCTCAGTTTCCTTATCTATTAGAAAATTGTATTGCATATCTGTAAAATCCATAATTATTATAGCTATCACACCACATGACCATGCTATTTAAATCAGCCAACCTCTGGAGAGGGCCAAGGAAGTGCAGACACACAGAGGAGGTGAGAACTCCTAGCACCTCTTTCTCCTTTTAAAATGGAGACGACAACACTAGTGGCTCTGAAGTAGCAGAGAGGTGCTGTGTGGATCCCCCGAGTGAATGCACCTGAGAGAGCATTGTAAATTCTAAGCTCTCATAAAAATCACGTGCTGATCAACTCAAGCGATTATGATGCACTTAGTTAATGTCCCCATTGTTGAGAAGGAGCCTACCTGTCGCCTGTGCTTGCTTCGCTGTCTGCCCTCTATGTCTATGTCCCTGGCCTATGGCTCCCAATTCTGAGTCTTCAAACAGATAGCACAATGACATTCACATGGAATCCATACAACAGCCCTTAGGCTAAGGAAATCATGGGAAAGACAATAGTTGTGAATAAAACAAATCCCTTAGGGAATCATTCTGAAAAAATGGTGATCTTCCCTGAAGATTTTAATTTTTAAATTAAGGTATAATTTACGTATGGTAAAATTCACCTTCATGGGTGGGCAGCTCTGTGAGCTTTAATAAACATACAGAGTCAGGTAGCGACAATGACTATCAAGATACAGAACAATGGCGTCACTTCCCAACAACCTGTCATTCCCCTTCAGTGATCTGTCTTCCCTCCCAATCCCCAGAATGCTGCAAGATCTCTTTTTCTGTCCTTCTAGTTGTGCCAAAATGTTACATACATGGATTCACAGAGTGTGTAGCCTTTTCAATGGGAATTTTTTGACTTAGTAAAGGGCATGAAATTCATCTACGCTGCTATGTATCTCAGCAGTTTGTTCCTTGTTATTGCAAAGCAGTACTCCATTTTATGGCTATACCACAGTTCATTTATCTCCCCAGTGGTTCAAGGTTTGGAGATTGTTTCCAGTTTTGGCAATTATGAACAAAGCCATTGTATGTGTGCCCTGGCTTTGGAGTAAACATGGGTTTCATTTCACTTGGGCAAATGCAGGTGTGAACTTGCTGGGGGAGCACGTCAGAGTTTGTGGGATGGAAGCCACATTACTGAAAGAGAATATTCTGCGGAAGAATCCAGGACTGCTGAATAGGGAAACGACGTGTGGAGTTCACTCACAGGAAGATGATGGAAGAAAAGCAGAGTAACTGCATTCTCAGGGGAGAGCTGAAGAGAAGTGTGCAGTGGAAATTCTACAGAAAGAGAGAGGCCATGGAGCGGAGAGGACAGTACAAACACGCAGCACCAAGCAGGGACACGGCTGGGGTCCCCACTGACTTTGGAGTCTTCCCTGGGAGGGTTCACAGGGGCTGGGGCATCCACTTAGGGTTGTGAGTCACTCCTCTCCCCCTCCACTCTGTCACAGGCACTCTAACTCTAACTGCCAAGGTGGAGCACCCACAGGCAGCTGGCTCTGGGAGCACCCCAGTGCTCTCCGTGAACGGGGCTGAGAGTGGATCCTTATCCCCTGTGACTGTGGCAGCCTTGTGCACTACGACTGTGGGAATTCTGTGACTGTGTGATAAGGTTTGGGGTATAGCTGGGCCTCTGTTCAATCACTCTGTCTGGTTTCAGGAGCTCAGAGTTACCCCAGCGCCTGGGGTGTGTCACTGTGGAGGGTTCCACACTCACCCTGAAGACCACACAGATCTTTTCTGTGGTTCATGAGCCAATGTGCATGGGCTCTGCAGCCACTGTGGGCTAACCCTGGGCTTGGGACACCTTGGCAGAAAGGAGATGAGGCTGTGGTCACGCAGCAGACATGATCAGACCCTACCCCCTGCTGACAATAGAGGTCAACCATGCCCAATGTGGGTGTCATCCTGGACTCCTGCCCCAGCCTCAAGCACAGACCAGAGCCTAGCTCCACTCAGCACACAGCTCTGGATAGCCACTGAAGCAGCAGGCACTCCACTAAGCCACAGAAGCATATCTCAAAGACAAAAGCCATCAGAGGAGAAAACCAACAAGTGTTTCTACAAATGCCTAAATATGAGTGCAGAAATATAAGAAACATGAACAAGGAAGACAGCATGACTCCCCAAAAGGAACGCAACAACACTTCAATATTAGAATGTGGAGGCCGGTGTTGTGGCACAGTGGGTATAAAGCCATCACACTGCTGGGAATTTACCCAAAAGAATTTAAATCTGGGGCCGGCGCTGTGGCACAGCAAGTTAACGCCCTGGCCTGAAGAGCTGGCATCCCATATGGATGCTGGCTCAAGACCTGGCTGCTCCACTTCCAATCCAGCTCTCTGCTATGGCCTGGGAAAGCAGTAGAAGATGGCTCAAGTCCTTGGGTCCCTGCACCCACGTGGGAGACCTGGAAGAAGCTCCTGGGCTCCTAGCTTTGGATCGGCGCAGTTCCAGCCGTTGCATCCAATTGGGGAGTGAACCATCAGATAGAAGCCCCCCCCCCCCCGCCCCGTCTGCTCTCCTCTCTCTGTGTAACTCTGACTTTCAAATAAATAAATAAATCTTTAAAAAAAAAAAAGAAATTAAATCAGCATATGAAAGGGTTATCTGTATCCCCATGTTTATTGCACCTCAATTCACAATAGCTAAGATTTGGAATCAATCCAGATGCCCATCAGCTGATGACTGAATAAAGAAAACATGGTAAATATACACTATGGAGTACTACTCAGCCATAAGCAAGAATGGAATCTTGTCATTTGCAACAAAATGGATGCAACTGAAAATCACTATGCTTAGTGAAATAAGCCAGTCTGAAAAGCACAAATATCATATGTTTTCTCTGATATGTGGCAGTTAATAGAGAATATTTTAAAAGTATAGAAATGAAATGGGTATCTTGTGATATTATTATTGTTTTTAGCCATTGTTTATACCTCTGTGGAACTGTGGTCTTCTTACGTTTAACTTGTTGAATATTATGATTGGTGGTCAATTAAGCCTGTGATTGGGGGCGGGTGCTGTGGCGCAGCAGGTTAACACCCTGTCCTGAAGCGCTGGCATCCCAAATGGGTCTGGCTCCACTTCTGATCCAGCTCTCTGCTATGGCCTGGGAAAGCAGCAGAAGATGGGCCAAGTACTTGGGCCGCTCACCCATATGGGATACACGGAGGAAGCTCCTGGCTCCTGGCTCCTGGCTACAGATTGGCTCAGCTCCAACCATTGCGGCCAATTGGGGAGTGAACCATTGGATGGAAGACCTCTCTCTCTCTCTGCCTCTCCTTTCTCTGTGTAACTCTGACTTTCAAATAAATAAATATTTTTTTAAAAAAGCTTGTGATTATAGAGTGGATTAAAATCATCTCTTTGCAAAACTTAATGAAAAGAAAAGAAGTGAGGAAGGAGGGAGGTTAGGGACGGGAGTGGGAAGGCAGGGAAGTATGGTTATCTCAGAACTGTACCTATGAATCTGTTCTCTTTACATTCATGAAAATGAAAAAATATAGTGGACAGAATTAAATAGGAAAAAAGAAAAACAACTTAGCCTTGGTCTCCAGGTGAAGGTAGGGTTTGTTGGTCAGACTTCTCTGTTGTAAGGTATCCTTTGCTCCTTTCTAGCCGTCACTATTTAGGAGAAAGTCACCGAGTTCTCACATTCGGGGGAGGAGAGTACAGTCATATTCCACCTCGTGGAGGAGGCAGTATCTACTGATTCTCCCAAGGTTTTTTTTTTTTTTTTTCCCTGCTTTGAATTTTTTTAATTAACCTAATTGTACATATTTATGCTTTTTTTTTTTCACAACACTGCAATACATGTATACCGTGTGTACTGATCAAATAAGGGTAATCAAAATTCCCCTTCTATGATGCTGCTTCATGACTGGAGACCTGGAACTCCTTCTAATTGCTCCTAAAAGACATACTTGGTCATTGTGGACTATAGTAACCCAACTATGCTGTGTAACACTAGGAATTTATTCCCTCACTCTATCTCTGTTGTGGTACCTATTATCCAAATTCCTAAGTTTGAATATGGATTTTTTCTACTATTTGTTTATTTATTTGAAACACAGAGTGACAAGAGAGAAAGAGATCATCCACCTGCTGGTTCACTTCCTAGATGGCTCCAACAGCCAGGGTTTGGGCAGATCAAAACCAGGAGCCAGGAGCTCCATCCTGGTCTCCCAGCTGGGTAGCAGAGACCCAAGTACTAAGGGCCATTTTCTGCTGCTTTCTCAGGCACATTAGCAGGGAGCTGGATTGAAGTGGAGTAGCTGGGACTCGAACCAGTGCCCTGATATGGGATGCCAGTGTTGCAAGGGGTGGCTTAACCCACTGAGCCACATCGCTGGCCCTGGAATTCTTATATTTTTAATTACATAAGGGAGGACTTCAGAGAAGAGAAACCCGATCACACTCATGTTAGGCCAGCACAGCTTACACCAAACCTTCAAAAAACAAAAACAGAAAGAAAGGATGATGCTCTGTGCCAAGCCATCAGTAAGCATCACGTCTGGGCTGGGACTGGGTTTGGGCTTCAAAGGAAGCAGGCTGTGGCCCTTTTGTCCGAGGAAACCTAGGAAGGGCAGTAAGCTAAGTGCCGCCATCACCACTGGTAGGTTCACCTGCACCACCTGTCTCAGCACAATCAGTCAAAATAAGAGGGCCAAGAACAGGGCCAGACAGCTTCCCATTAGAATCCTCAAACAGTGAGCCTCGTTCTCAAAAACCTTCCGGGGTAGTGTGCAAGACAGGGCAAAACCCCGGGGATTTGTCAACACAAGACCTGGACTTCAATCCCTGCTTCCACCTCTCCCTTAGCTGAGCAACCTGGGGCACATTATTTGATTTATCTGTGGTCCCACAGCTTCTTCTCTAATGTGACAACTGGTAAGCACACCCTGCTGAGCACTGAATGTGTGAGCCCCATATGGGACCATCCTTGGAACATTACAAGTTCTGTGTTCCCCTAGAGACAGCAGTCACTGAGCATCAAACAGGTGCCAATATCAAGCAGTTAGAAGAGCTCACACTCTTTGCCATGATGGAACAGCACCAGGAGTAGAAGAAGCCGAGGATGAAGAAACATTCTAATACGCTCTGACACACGCGAGGGGCGGGGTCACAGCGAGGAGGGAGTGACTGCCGGCCAATGGGAAAACGGGGAGACTTCAAAGATGGGGAGATGCTTGTTTCTGATTAGGGAATGGTAAGAATTTTCCAGGATGACAAGAGAGAGGGTATTCCAGAGAAATAGCCACATGCAAAAGTGCTGAGATAAAACATGGTAGGATACTCAAAAAAGGTTCATGGGGGAATACAGCCTAAAGATAAGGTGTGTGTGGTTGTTTTGGGGTGGGAATCCAAGTAACACTGATACCAAGAACTCCTCACTTCCTATTGCTCTACCACTCCTACACGCTTACTTACACTTGCTTAATCACTCCTTGTTTTTTCCCAACAATTAGCTCCTTCCTGTTTGTTTCCCTGTTCTGTTCAGGCCAGATCCCTCACCTGTCGTCCGGGTCATGCTTTCTGCTGGGTATTGTCATTCAGAATAAGGACACAGCAAACAGTGAGAACTACCACTGTGGAGTTGCTCATGAAATGCCTGACAACCAGCTAAGTGCTTTGGAGTACCCATTTAATGCTTGCCACACACCCTTCAAGTGGGAATTTATGGTCCCCGTGCTACAGCTGGGGGAACTGGAGGTTCCAGGAAGTTAAGGAACTTGCCCACAAGTTAAGAAGCTGCAATTCTGGAATCCTAAGTGTCTAAGTCTGGTGCCCTGAATTCCACAGCCTCCCAGATGAGGTTACTCTGCAGAGCTCTGCATCTAAAAACTGCATGGACCAGGGAAACCAGGAGAGAGGAGCGCTACCAAAGTCCAGGAGAGACGATCCAAGGAGGCGGCACAGGGCTTCTTAGCAGAGAGATCAAGTCAGTTCAGAGCAGCAAACACCCATTAGTTTGCCAGTAAGTGTCCACCAATGGGTGAATGCACAAAGAAAATGTGTATACACACAAGGAAATATTATTCAGCCACTAAAAAGGATAGAATCCTGTCATTTGCACCACCATGGATAAACCTGGCGGACATTAGGTTAAGTGAAATAAAGCAGGCACAGAAAGCCAACCACCACATGATTCCCTTCATATGTGGAATCTACAAAAGCTGATCTCATAGAAATTGAGAGTAAAATTGTGGTTACCAGAGGCTGGGGGTGGGAGGGGGGAGGAAGAAAGGGTGGGAAGGGGTTGCTAAATGGGCACAGTTACAGTTAGAGAGGAGGAATGAGTCCCGGTGCTCTCTTACACAACAGGCTGACTGCAGCTGACAACAATGTAGTGTGTATTTCACAAAACCTGGAAAAGAAGATTTTGAATGTCCACACCACAAAAACCGATAAATGTATAAGGTTACAGACATGCTTATTACTCTGATTTGATCATTACACTATGTATATGTATTTCAAAATAGCATACTGTACCCTTAACATGCATAACAATTATATGCCAATCAACATAAAATAAAACCCCAAGTATTTACCATTAAGGTAATGCGTGATCTGTATGACGAAGTCTCCGAGGAATGATGAGATCAAACCCAGAACTGTAGACAATGAGGAAGAGGATGGGGGGAAGGGGAAAGGCCGCTGTGATTTGCTTTCCTAGCAAGCTAGCAGGAATGCAGGGTTGTAGCTGAGTTTAGTACTGGTACTACCCCTGCTAAAATCACAGCTCTATGGACTATACACCTGTCAAGGGTTCTCCAACTCTTGTCACCAGCCCAGACCTCTCTTCTGTGCTCCCAACTCATTTGTTCATCTGCAGGGGAATGTTCTAGGCCCACATATTCCAGAATAATGAATGAGCTTCTCCCTTAAACCTCCTTTGTATACCCTAACTCAGTGAACTGAACCACGACCCTTTTAGCAGGCAAAGCCTGAAACAGAGACATCAACCTGAGCTACTTCCTCCCCTCGGCCCACCTTCAATCAACCCCAAGTCCTGGGGAGCCCACCACCGTCAACATTCTCCCGCCCTGCCTGCACCTCCATGGCTTTTCCTGATACCTTAGTTCATGTATTGCTAGGCTCATTTCCTTCCACTGAGGCCACTAACGTTTTTGTCTTCCCCCTGCATGGACTGCATCCGGGGAAAGCAGAGGCCATGTTTTATTCATCTCCATATTTCTTGTATCTAAGCATAGGGTCAGGTAGGATCGATGAATATTTGCTCAATTAATGTTGCCACAGCAGGTTAATAGGCCTCCACTTTGAAAAGAATCTTGGAGATGTTTAACTAGCCTCACCCAGGTCCCGCTTTCTGTAAGAGGCAGAGCACACCCTAGACACTATCAGAATTCATGGTTGCCAATGCTAGGTAGGAATCCGATGGACAGCTGCTCTTCTTTTGTCTGTCTTGATTTCCTGGGACACAGGATTCAACCAGCAGCAGGTGGGGGTTACTCTGCTGATGTGGAGTTGACTGAAGCCAGAAGCTTCTAGTCAGAGACAATTCCAGGACTACGGGGGTATGGGAAGAGTGGGCAGTGTCTGGATATGGTTTCTGAAGGAAATGACTTCAGGGAATGACCTGCTTCCCACAATGACTTGGGTAAACCAGGCTGGTTAAATTGCTGACAGATGAGAGCTGTGCAGGACAAGAGGCCCCAGAGAGAGTAGGACTGGGAGACTGACATAAAGGGGGCATCAGGTGGAAGGCTTGTCCCAGGTTCAACTGTGTCTGCAAAGGGGGTCAAATGGCAGTAGCCAGCTCCAGTGTCCTCCCAGGAACAAAAGTGCCTAGCACAGGTGTTTGGTGCAATGGTTACCATGCTGCTTGGGACATATGCATCCTGGGTTCAAATCCCAGCTCCACTTCTCATTCCATGCTCATGTACACCTTGGAAGGCAGCAGATGGCTCAAGTCCTTGGGTCCCTGCCATCCATGTGGGAGACCTGGGACACATTAATGTAGTTACTTTGTCAAAGCTACAAGGAAGCCCTAGTCCAGTGTTTCTACAGCACAGACCCAGGGGCTGCTCTTCTTGCTCCAAAGCCATACAAATGGTCCCACTCTCCCCTCGGCCAGATCCCCCACAAATAGCACCTATTCTAGCATCAGGGATCCCCCCACCCCGCAACCCCACCACCACCTCTCTCTCCTAAAATACCTCCTTAGAGCCTGACAGGTGAGGCCAGCGCTGCACTCTCTATGCTGAGTGTGAGCTGCCCACAGCATCAGCCCAGGCTGGGGCTCGCTCCACCCAAGCACACGCGACCACTCTGGGGCTGTGCCACCAGGTCTTTCCCCTCAGCTGGTGGCCTCACCTCTGACTGACCCCCAGGGCCTTCGAGAGGCAGGGGATTTTTCAGGGACAGGGCTTCAGTTTAAGAGGAAAACTTGGCCAAGGAGCCTGGAGCAGTCACGTGGCATGGCACTGAAGTCCACAGGCACGCCCACAGCACAGTGTAATTTGTGGCGAAAACGGAAAACATTATTCCTCCCACTGCCTGGTTTTCCCAGCAGACTCAGAGAAACACTCCGGCTCCCTCTCTCCTCTGAGGCCCAGCCCACTTACTCTGCTCCCTCTGGTTCCCCAGGGAGCTTGCTGTTCACTCTTGTGGTTTCTCAGCTGGCTGGCTTGTCCTCTCTGGGCTCCAGTGCTGGGCATGGCTCCTCTCCCTCCACTCCCCCTGTCCCAGCTATTCCATCGTGTGCCTTGCCTGGATGCCAGTTGGAGATGGCCCTTCTCCATGCAATCTCTTAAAGGGAAATACCTCACTGTTGTGCTGGTGGTAAAATGAGTCTTGGGTGGGCTGCTGCAGCAGGCAAGGCCTTATCCCTCCCAGGTCTCCCTGCCTGTAAAAGGAGACCGCTGGGCTGAAGCCATTGGCACTCCCCACTAGCACCATAAGTATGAACCCTTAATCCTTATCTAGAACATCACACAAATATCATAAGCCAAATGACCGTGAACTTGGAATACATCTAAACTCAGCAATGCGGACTCCAAGGTTTAATAAGATCTGGCTCTGGCTCCTCTCGGACTTCATCTCCTTTCACACACTCCTTTGCTCTCTGCATTTCTGCCACACTGGCCTCCTTCTGCTCTTCGGACTTACAAGTTTCCCCACTGAGAGACTTGGGTATGTCCCCTCTCCTGCCTTGCTACCCTGCTGGGCCCGCCTCTCACCCCAGTCCTCTCAGTCCCAGCATCACCCCTCCCAGGGGGCTTCATCAGTCTCCTAGTCCATTCTGTGGGCCTTGTTATTTTCTATCACAACACTCATCACTTCTTCAAATTATCACTGTTTTACAACTTTTTGACATTTTACCACATTCACTTCAAATGTAGATATTATATACATACATATGTTTACTATTTTTCTTGAAAACAGAGGTATTAATATCATGGAGTGAGGAATTCATGACAATGATCATAAAGTAGGGAACGAAGAGTATATCATCACTTTATAACTAAATGCCCAATGACATGACACCCACACAACGTTTATATTCCATACATTAACCTCCACAAATAAAAAAATGTGACGCCTGTCTCTCTGGGTCTGGCTTATTTCACTTAGCATAATGACCTCCAGTTCCATCCATTTTGTTGCAAATGTCAGGATTTCATTCTTTTTACAGCTGAGTGATATTCCATCGTGTGCATACACCATACTTTACCCAATCATCAGTTGGTGGACATCTGTGTTGACGGCCATATCTTTGCTTTTGTGAACTGAGCTGCTATAAACATGGGAGTGCAGGTATCTCTCTCATCTGCTGACATCATTTCCCTAGTCTGTACTCCCAGGAGTGGGATAGCTGGCTCATATGGTAGATCTATGCTTGGTTTTCTGAGGAATCGCCACACTGCTTTCCATAACGATTGAGCCAGTTTGCTCAATGATTTGCCTGTTCAATGATTTGTTTCCTATCTGTCTCCTTTAGGAAACTCAAACTCCATGAAGGCAGGGAGTCCTGGCTCTTGTTGAGTGGAAGCCGGGGGATTTAGATCATCCTGGCTGGGAGATTCATTTGCATGCAAGACTTGGTGTGTAGCAGTTTGGAAACAGTCACCTCACCCATCCATTTCAGCAGTGCTCAGGGCTCGTAAGGGATGGGACTGAGTCTTTGGTCCCTGGATGATCAAATCCAGTTCCATGTGGGAAGAGGCCACAAAGCGCTGTTGTGCCTCTACCTTGCACTACACGCCAGAGTCAATCTCTCACAAAGGGCAGAACGCAAAAGATTCACCAGAGCCTTCCAACACGTTAAGAGAAATAGTCAGCTGTGGTCCTGCAGGTATGTGTGGATAAAGACAGCTTTTCTCGCATGCTGTGCGATGAAGAGTTTTTGTCTGTGAGTGACGCCTGCCTGGACATGAGCTACCCTAGTGCCTGCAGGAGAGTGGGCTATAAGCCACCCTGTAACTCATGATGAAGGCCTGGACCACAAAAGCCCTGCAGCCACTTGCAGCTCTTCCTCCTAGTGTTTCTTACTCTTTTAGGTCCTACAATCTTTTTTATTTGAACCTGCAAGCCTCCAGCTGGACATGGGTCCCTTTCCTTATTCTAGTCACACAAAAATAAAGTCATCTGTAGTTCATTTGTTTACAGACTTGGAAGTTTTTCATGAAATCTCCCCTCATTCTGTTTTCCATTCTCTTTTAGAGATTCATTTATTTATTTGAAAGGCAGAGAAATGGGGGGGGGGAGGCAGCAAAAGAGAGAGAGAGAGAAAGAAAGAGAGTGATCTCATCCATCCATTGGTTCACTCACTAAATGGACACCATGACCCCAGCTGTACCAGGCCAAAGCCAGGAGCCTGAAACTCCATCCAGATCTCTACATGGGTGGCAGGGGCCCAACTGCTTCAGCCATTCTCCACTGCTCTCCCAGGCACATTAGCAGGGAGCTGGATTGAAAGTGGAGCAACTGGAGCTCAAACCAGAACTCAGATATGGGAAGCTAGCATTGTAGGCATTGGCTTAACCTGCTACAACACAATGCCAGACCCCAATATTCTATTTGCTTCAAGCTCAGTCTTCCTGGTGCCCATAATTCGTTTTGCTGGCAGGTAAATATGTCAGGAAATCAATGGCGATGTGTTCCTGTCCTTACTCCCTCTGTACTACAGAGGTTCTATAGGATGCCCACACCTTATGGAGGCTGATTGGGAGCCCTGATATCAGGTCATGAGCCAGGGAGAATGAAAGGAATGGCTCTGGGGCCTCAGCATCCAAGGGGAGGCTTCAGCCACAAAGAAGTGAGGCTGCCACAGTGGGAGGCTGAGGTTGCAATGCAACACCAGAAGCAGTGCCAATGGATTTCACATTAGCTGACCATCGGAATCACTTAGGAGGCTTTTAAAAACTCTTGTCCCTTCCCCAGACCCACTACCATGGAACCTTGGGGGTGAAAGCATTATTGAAAATGCTTCCCAGGCAATGCTGAGGTTCAGCCCACTTTGGGGAATTCCGTTCTTTCAGACTCACCCTTGCCCTGCTAGTTTTGCTCCTATTCCTGTGGCTTTTCCCTCTGGGGACAGATTCTCCAAGAGGCTCTCCTGGAGCGGAAAGGACCAGGGAGGCAAGCCCTCGCGCACAGAGGGTCAACACAGAATCCATCATGTCAGTGGCCTTGCTGGCCCAGCCAGCTCCTCAACTGGCTCCCGCCCCTGCCCCTGCCCTGCTCTCCTGATGTGCACCGGCTGAGCACACACAAGTGCGAGCACACATTGCAGATGCGCTGTACCACGATGCTGCATGGAGGAAGCAGGGTAGAGCGCTGCCTTGCTGGGCCACCCTGGGCAGCCATAGCTGAAGCACAGCTCGGTTTTCAAGCCATTTTGCTCGCCATGCTGGAAAACACCGAGTTAATATCCGATTATTTTACTTAATTCATGCAGTTACCTGGCATTTTGTGAATTTATTGGGCTTTAAAAATCTCCCCAATAAATGCAAAAGCACTTTTAAAAGGTACTTGTAGATGCAACATCTTAAATGATGATCATTTCTCTCATTCAAAAGCTACAGCGGTAGCCATTTTCTCGGTGTGAAAAAAATGACATTTTGCAATATGTTAATTTTTATTTAAAGGTTGCACCCTTCAAAACAGATTTTAAGTGCAAATGAATCAACAGTGAGTCTTGCCAACACTCATGCACTATGGTCAGAAGAGAAAAGAAACATTGTTCATTGTTTGGTGAACAACATCAATCAGTTCTGGCATCAACCCACAGATGGAGTCCTCGCTGCTATACCAGGGTACAGACATAAGACGCAGACAACTTACAAAGTGTTGTTTTCAACAAAAGAAAGGATTTTCAGCAACTTTCAACACAGCAAGCTGGCAGAGGAGAGACATGGTAAGGACTTCATCACCCATCTACCTGTCCGTCATCATGTATCTTGTACTTTCTAGATTACAGGTAGTTTTCAGGATTCTTTACAGACCTGATGTAATTTATTCCTCACAGCAACTTCATGAGATGGGAATTATTAGCTACACTTTATACACAAGGGATTAAGACCCAAGAAGTTTAGTGATCTGACCAGGGTCACACTCTAGTAGCCGAGTGGGATTTTAATACAGATGCAAAGGATTGCAACCCTGTGTTCTTTCCATCTCTTCTGCATTCCCCACACTGTTTTCTGCAGAAAACTTGGTTTTTCAGGCACTAAGAGATGGTCCATACACATATTCTCTCTCTTTTAGGAAAAGTACTGCATAAATTCACATGAAAGGCTCTGAGAAGGGGCCAGCATTGTGGCACAGTGAGCATCCCAGAGTGGAGTACCACTTCCAGTCCCAGTGCTGCTCGTCTGATCCAGCTCCCCGCTAATGCACCTGGGGAGGCAACTGCAGATGGCCCAAGTACTTGGGCCCCCTGCCACCCATGTGAGAGACCTGGATGGAGTTCTTGGATCCTGGCATTGGCTGGAACCAACCCCAATCACTTGTGGCTATTTGGGGATTGAACCAGCAAATGAAAGATTCTCTCCCTCTCTCCCTCCCTCCCTCCCTCTCTTCCCATGACTCTGAAATTAATAAAACTTTTTAAAAGGCTCTGAGAAGTTCTGTAGCATTCTCAGTTTGGTCTAGCATTTACAAACTTATTTGATCATAAAATTTCTTTGGTAGGAAATAATCCCATTCCATAACAGTTTCAGAAAATTTGCTTTGCTCCCTCACCTGACCCAGGGCCAGAACCCAGCACTTTCAACCCCCAGGAAAGGGTCTTGGTTCTTTCCTTCAGGGTTTAGAAGACCTCTGAGAAATGATGGATTTGGATGATCTGCAAGTTAAACCTTGAGATGGTTACTGCCCTCCACTGGCCCATATACTGGGACTTTCTCATCCTGTCTCCTGGCTCTGAGTCTCCAATTGCAACTGGCCCAGGTCAAGGATGCATCTCAATGGTTATTCTGGTTTCAAGCCATCCCAAGCTCTATTATTGGGCTGTCAGGTTGACTGCCTCGGTTTCCGCATTCCACCTCTCAACCCCCAGCATGTGCATCAAGGACAATATCCCTATGAACTTCTTTCTCTAGTTTCTCTCTCCCTCCCTCTCACAGTTCTCTTCCTAAGAAAAGAGACAGACTTGGAGAACTAACCCAGAGATAAGTGCCAAGAAAGGGAAACTGGACCTTGCCACTCATCATCTGGAGCCAGAAACCAAAGTTGTGTGTTTGCCTGGGGGAAGCCGCTCCACTTTGCAGCCTGGCCCACACCCTCCTCCTGCCACTCAGAGATTCAACATACATCATCTCCATGCACTTCAGCCCTGACTCACTGCATTGTTGGGGAGTGACACTCAGGGAATCTGCAGGCTCAGCTGCTCCAACCAAGCCTGCTGCTGTGCACCGCAGAGTACATACAGGGCCATCTTCCTGTGTCACAGGAGGCTGAAGGGTTTGTTCCAATGAGCTCAAATTAGCACAAATGATTAACATTTGGGCTTGGTCCCCAGGACATGCATAGGGCATCACTTTCCTTAATGAACAAGATGTGCAGATCATGTGCATTTGAGCTTGCCCACTCCTTGGTCTCATCACCATGCATTCATCACGAGGTTCCTGGGGAAGGGCAGCCAGGGCCCTCTGGAATCCCACATAAGCCAGGCCAGAATTTATGAATGATGAGTTACAATCTGATTGTCTTCTGATACAGAAACAGAAGAGCAAAGATCGAGGCTGGGGAGGAGAAGGGGAGTTCACCTCACTGGAGAGAGTAGGAGCCCGAAAGAGAACTCCCAGCACAGCACGGTCCTAACAGAAACGAGCAGTCGGTCATGAGGCACAGTGGCTAAGAAGCCACTTGGAATACCTATATCCCATTCAGAATGCCTGGGTTCAAATCCTGGCTCCACTTCTGACTCCAGCCTCCTGTCCATGCCCTACCTGGGAGGCAGCAGGTGAGGGCTTAAGGACTTGGGTCTCTGCCACTCAAATGGGAGAGCCAGATGGAGCTCCAGGCTCCTGGCTTCAGTGTGGGCCAGCCCTGCCTATTATGAGTAATGTGGGATGTGAACCAAGAGATGGAAGCTCTCTCATAATTGCTCTCTCTCTCCCCCTGCATTTCATACAAATAAATAGACAATTTTTTAAAAAACAGTAATGAGGTGACTCCTTCCTCTCCCCTCCATTTCTAGTCACCATGCATTCAACAAACACCCATGGAAGGGAAGGAGAGAAGTCAGGAGAGGAAAGAGAGCCTCAAATTCTGCTGTCTCCAGAGGGCCCAACCCTGCTGTCCTCTTCTTCCACCCCTTTCTGGGTCTTGGCAAGAAAACATCAACAGGCACCCAGGGTGCCTGAGTCAGGGGCTCCCTTTCCCCTGGACTGTGTTGAGAAAACACTCTGGAAACCAAGTTCCAATCCCAGTTGTGCAACAAACTGGCTGTGTGACTTTCATGACGCAAAAGGGAAAAAATAGTTTAAACTCCTCATTATCAAATCTTACTCCACAAAAAGCAAAATGGTTTTCAGAGGTATGCTCCTCTCTGTCCTTACTGGCTTTCTTCCCCTATGATCTCCAAAAACCGGCAAGGCATCCAATAAAGACTCCTTGGTGGTGGAGCAAAGAATTAACTGTAATCACAAAGAGGCCTGGCCTTTTCCTTAGCTACTGGGGAGTGAGCTCCAGGCCCTCAGACTGTCAATCACAGTGGGAGTGTCTTTCTCCGCCCAGCAACTGTGGCCACCATACAGTCTTCTAACATGACTTCTTACGGGAGCTTCGAGACAGGCTGTAGCCTTTCTATCCCCAGGAGGGATGAGACTAAAGATCAACCATTTGAGAGGTTGTGATCAGAGCCCAGCAGACACTCTGCACACAGAAGACTCCGGTGAGGTTCCTGCTCTGAGCACACGTCGCCCTCGGACACTGAGAACACAGCAACGCCCCGGCCCCATGTGGCGCGGCCACCTGCAAGTTCCGGGGTTGGCACCCTCCGGAACCGCATCCTACATGCTTGCTGTGCTTTATGGATTTCAACCCATGGCCCTTCCCTGTAATAAATCACAGCCATGAGTCCAGCAGCTGTCAAGAGTTCTAGGAATCCATCCAGAGAATTACCAGCACTCCCAAACTTGCCACTGGTATCTTGTGCACGCCAGGCCCTCTGACTCCACTGTCGGCTGGCTCTTCACAGTGGTTAACAGGGATTCGCAGAGGGTGCCTCCTCCACCATCCTTCATCTAGTCACCTGCTGAACTGCTTCAGTGAAGACTCTTAGTTCATGAATAGATGACACAGGTATCCTGAAACCTAGTAGTCTGGGCTTGGAATTGCTGCAAATGCAACCATAAATTGCCAAGTGCCAAAGTGGCAGTTTTTGGAAATGTTAATAAATTCATCATCTTTAGTGGGTGTGGCCGCTAGGAATTAAACAATCTGCCTCGATTGATTCCATCACCACGCACTTGTCACTTTCCCTGCATATGGCTGCCAACCTCTCTCACTGCCTGGGAGACCGTGAGCTCCCTGAGGGCAGCCATAGTGTCTGATTCATCTGTCTGGCGATCGGGGCATAAAGGGACGCACTACGTATTGATGGATTGAATTGGAGTTGCTGATCCTTCACAGACATAAGCCATTGTATCCATGACTACATGATTATTATAGCCCCATAAACAGGTTCTCTTTAAGCTCTGAGTCCACATAAAATTTTACACGTCTCCTACTCCTCTTTAAGGAGATATCCAAAAGGAAAAATCAACACAGAGGCGAGCGCCAAGAGCATACAAATGGGAATTGAGAGACGTGGTGCTAGCCATAGCATCCTGGAGCATGGTGGCTGCCTAACGTCAGACAAAGCAGTTGACCTGAGATTGGCCTTTTCATCCATAAGACCCAGTAATGCTGGGTCCTCTGCCACCCCACACACAGGCAGCAGGAGGCCCTGATTACAAAACCTGTGCTATGATAAGCTCAGAACCTATCAAAACTTCCTAAGCACCTCCCATATCCTTGGCCCTTGGTGAGGAGGGGGTCGTGTGTCACAGTATAGATGACACAAGAGTGGCCATGATTTGCTAATGACTGAAGCTGACTCAGGGAACATGAAGTTTCACCCTACTCTTTTCCCTGTTTTGGGACATGCTTGAAATGTCCTGTAATCAAATGCATTATCTAAAAGAATTCTCTTGGCAACTGTGTGGGGTGGGTCTTCAGTCACACTTGACCACTGGGAAACTGAAGCTCAGAGCTATGGAAACATGCTGGTTGCACAGGATGTTAGGGTAGAGTCACAGCCTGGACTCGGTTGCTCGCTCCATGCCATTGCCCTCAGTCCCTAGTGCTCCAGCCCTGGGGAGCTGGAGCATTCAGAACCACACTTGTCCTCAGAAAGGGGCTCTTCTGAGGCTCTAGGTTTGTGTTCTCAGGAAGTGGAACATTGCAAGAAAAGCAAAGCAGCAAGAGAAAATAGCCTTTTGCCTTCCTTTCTCGTGCAGGGATCCTGTTCTACACACCCTTCCACAAATTCAAGGACTGTGGGGCTCCGCAAGGTCATTGGCTTCATCTGTGAGCACCTGCTGAGTCCCCAAGGGCATGGATAGGCATTGCTGGGGGGTGCAAAGCCATCTCCAACCTAGTGCTCCCCCTCAGCAACTTCCTCCAGCCAAGGCACAATAAGAATTTTCATATTTGTTAGCAAAACTCTCCAAAGACAAAAAGATCGTCTGAACAGTGTTGTCCTCAGAATAAACTGCCCCATGAGAGAGAGAGAGAGAGAGAGAGAGAGAGAAGGGGGGGGGAGTTTGCCCCTCTCTTCTGCAGAGGAAGTGTGTGTGTGTGTATATGTGTTTGTGTGTGTGTGTGTGTGTGTGTACTGAGGGCGCAGGTGGAACGAGCAGAGACAGCCACACCTCCCTGAGGCCACCATAGGGGTGTGCCCATCTGTAGCCCCGAGGCTGGTTATAGCTTGCATTTGTTTGTAAGTTCAACCCTGGGATATGTACAGCATTCCCAAAATAACCCTCTGAAAGGAAAAACAACAGACCAAGTGACACCAACAATACTTGAAAGCCTGGAGAGATAGGCAGCCATTTTCTTTAATGTGACCATATTTTACCAAGCCCGTGCCCTAGAAACCTCTCCCCATCCAGTGAGAAAGGGATCACGTTTTTTCACCCCACATGTTAACTTTCTCTTGAGCTCTTGCAGCCATGCATTGCTTGGCCAAACCAGACACACCAGGGAGCTCGGAACACATTGCCCAGACACCTCCACAACCTCAGAAACTCCCATTGGTGCCTGTGGGACATGCCACATCCACACACATCACTGAGCATAGCACACCCCAACTGTCTCAGCCTGGCTGCGGGCTGGAAGGGGCAGCCCTGAAACATTCCATCCAGATTGCCACCTTCAGTTCTATCTTGGTCTCTAAGTCAATTAACTCTTCAAGTGATCTCTGCATTCTCCACTGGGCCAGATGCATTTATAAGGCATTTGCAGAAGTCAGCTTATGAGGAGCCCTGGCAGCTCTGCCAGGCAAGAGTTGGGTCACTAGAAATGGACCTTGCCCTGGAGTTGAAGGTCAGAGCCACAGACCTGGTTCACTCTGAACTGAAAAGCCCTTCACTTGGCCCAGCTTCCAAAGTAACCACTGCCATCAAGGGGATGGCCAAGTAGGGTCAGCAACATTGGAGGCAGAACTGTATATTAACTAACACATGTTTTCCTTTTAGAAATACCACCTACCTTCTCTTCAAGCCAGCTCTCCTCCCAGGCCAGCTAGGTAAGAGAAGTCAACAAGGTGCCTCCCTTATCATGTACCACACGTAAAGAGATAGAGAGGTCTGAGCCTCATAACTGACAAGGCGTTAAGCCCACCTGATTATTTTCAAGCCCTTTCTGTCAGTTTGTATTTGCTTCTCCATGAAAAAACTTGCTCATGGTTTAGACACTTTTCTTAGGGCCTCTTTTAATGACTCTATGCTCTGTTTTAGATCCTGTGAGTTTAAACTGCTTGTTAGACTTCTCCAGACTTAAAAAAGTATACTTCTAGGTGGTGATGCACATGAAACTTCTGATGGGAGCAGTTTCTACAAGCTGGCATTGCCTCCCCCTGGAGAGGCACTTCCTGCTACTTGAAGCAGCCAGAGCGATCATTGCCCAGTTCCCTCTAACAGATGTTAGGGTTTCCATCTTTGGGAAGAGGGAATGTGAGAAGTCAGATGGGTTAATAGATAGTCAGGGGATACAAATGGAATTTGAAGTGTAAAATATTTGCTTCTTTCCCCCAAAATGTTATCTTTAGCAAAAACAAACAAGTCGACCTCTTTCCTTCGGAATCTCAAAATTTACCAGGAGAATAGCAAGAGAGCCCTTCCTGAGCTCACAGCTTATTGTGAAAACAAGTTACCTATCCCACCCTTAGCAGGCCAGACAGGATGGAGAACTGTAAATGAGGTCTTTTGATGGTTTTTGTCCCTGCTTGGTAACTGAATGCTAATCTGATTGTCAAGTTTTCCTTCCTTTGAAATTGTACTTAAAGCCAACTGCCATCAGTGCCCTCGGGTTTCCCTCTCTTGTAAGCCCCTCTGGCTGGAGGTCCTTGATTCTAATAAACACTTTTAAATCTCAAAAAAAAAAAAAAAAAGAGAGAGAGAGAGACTTTAACCGAGTAAAGGCCATACCCAAAACCATGCCCTCTACCCTCCAATCCAAGGACCTGTATAAATATATCAACATTAAGGCACTAGAAAAATAAAAGTCAAACCTGAGCTTGTAATAGTGCACTCTCAGAGTCTGCGGTGCCTCGCATGGACGTGGACTGTGACCAAGATAACAATGGCCTTGAACTTTGCAGTCTGTGCTCTTACTGCATACTCTAGTCAAAAAGCACCGTCCTTGAGCTGAAGAACTGAGTTCCTCAATGCCTCCTCAGGTTTTTCTCCTTTCTGGTTATGTCTGGGCCTTGTGAGGAAGATTCCTGATGGTCAGCCCCTGGTTTAAGGGAGTAAGCTCATGTAGGCGTGTGTGTGTGTGTGTGTGTGCATGTGTGTGCGTGAGCTCACACACATTTTCAGAGATAAAGAAGTAGAGAAAGCAGAAGGGAGCCAATACATGGAGAATCTCACCTAGTAACCTGGCACTGGGGAACTTCATTCATTTCAGGCACAGAGTCTAGAAACAAACAATTTAAAGGTAGTTTGGGAGCACTTCTAAAGAGAAAGATTCGGGTGTTGTAGAGCAGCAGGTTAAGCTGCTGCTTGTGATGCTAGCATTCGCGATCAGAGCACCAGTTCAAGTCCCAGCTGTTAGTCTTCCAATCCAGCTAGCACCCTGCTAGTGCGCCTGGGAAAGCAGTGGAAGACGGCCACGTACTTGCGCTCCTGCAGAGACCTGGATGGTGTTCCAGATTCATGCAAACAGGAAGATAAAGGGTGCCTGGGCTGCCCTGTGCAATGGGGCCATGGCTCCTTCAGTCGAGAAATAGACTTTTTGTCCTGAGTTCTTCCCACTGCCTGGCCTCGCTCCCTCCATCCACTGTCTGCTCTGTTAGAGGAAACTGACGAAATCCTGGCAGGCTTCAGGGCACCATTTTCTCCTCTTAAGTAGTTTAAAATTTCTACCCCCCCACCCCAGGAATCTCCCACACACTATTGATTTGCTCAGTAAACCGCTCCTCAGAGATCATGCAAAAAGGTAAACTTGAAGCCTTTAAATGACTGCTCTGTACACGACTAAATAACATAAGCCTTTGCCCAGCGCTTGGCTCATAGAGGCCACTTCATAAAATAAACACCAGCTGAATATGAATCATCACTAAGCTCCAGTTTAATGCACCTGGATTGAAGAGACAGCGACTGGTCCAATTCAGAGGCAGCCCAGCCATGGTTTGCTTTGGTAGTACAGACTTTGCTGAAGCCAGTGGTCACTTCCTACTCTCCTGCCAGCAGGAATAACAGTCTTCTTTGTATTCAGGATTCATTTTGAGGATCGCATGGGTGCTAATGGTTGCCTGCTGGTGATGGTCAGGCTGGCCCATTAATATAACTGAGCTGGAAGAGCAGGATTCACGTGGAGTCAAGCAAGGGAGCAAGGTTTGGGGAAGGAATGAGAACTCCTCTCCCACAGCTGCCTTGCCTGGCCCTCTTCTGGTTCTCCCGGGACCCTATCCTCCCCTTGGCACCTCTAAGATGTTCTTAGCGACCAGAGCTTCTCCCAGTCTGGGAGCATCACACTGATTTCTTTTAGGCCTGCCTCAGTCACAGGCAAAAGCAGGTGACCCCACAGAGGGAGAAATATGTAAGCAAATGGGAAGGAGAACTTCTCAAGCATGTGTTGTCTCAGACGTATCTTCTCACCACGGTCCACTCGCTGCTAGGGATCTTTTGCAGTTTTGCAGAAGTGAATGGGCAAAGGAATGAAGAGCCAGGCAGACTTGCTGTGGGATGGTAACTTTCCAAATTAATCTGCAAGGGACTGGGTGTCTCAGTTTGAGTCCCTAAACAGCTAGTTGGGCTCTCACCCTAATCTTTCCTTAGGGAGCCAACACAGTCACTGCCGCCACATACACATGTCAACCCTCCCCACATAGAACCCTGGAGAATTGCCCAGCCACCAGGAATTGACGACACTTAACAACTCCTGGCAAGCAATGCTGTCTCAAATACCAAGAGGGGCTGGCCCAAGGCCCCCTCCCGGGTCACAGCCTTCTGCTTCTTGTGGTGGACACATCTTTCCAGACGAGGCCCTCCTGCTCAATGTGCAGAGCTCTGCTGAGATGTGAGGCCTCCCCAGCTGCGTGCTCCCAGCCTCGCCCATCAGACTCCAGGTAGGGCACTGCGTTAGTCAGCATTCCTTTCTTTTAACTACAATACTGAGAGATGATACTTAGGAAGGACATTTACTTTCGTTTACAGTTTGGAGGTACACAGTCCAAGACTGGGCGGCCCCATTGGTGCAGGTATCTGGTGAGGCTGGGGATGGCAGAGGACCACAGCCAGGAAGCAGAGACACGGGGAGTGCTCTTCATCTACTCTCTATGTGGTCTATCCTTATAAAAAGCCATCACAACTCAATCATGGGGCTCCACTTTAGAAACCCAATCCAATGCAATCGCTTCCCAAAGGCCCTATCTACAGACACCATAACTGGATTAAGCCCCCACCCTAGTCCCTCAATCACTAACGTTAGTCCATTGAGCATTAACATAAAATTTTGGGATTTAAACATCTGCATTAGTACAGGAGCCAAATCCCACTCAAACCACAGCAGCCACGTTGAGTTCAAAGTTTGGGTTCTGGCTCCATCACCTAACTGAGTCATTATTTCAGTTCTCTAAGCCCCAGTGTCCTCCTCTGTAAACACCCACCTCCAAGGAAAATCATGAAGAACAAATGAAAGTACCCTGGCAAAATGCTTAGCAGAGTACCTGGGAGATGGTTAGTGCTAGGTAAATATGACTCGGTTCATCACTACTGCTGTATCTTAGGAAGGCAGCAGACAGGACTCTAGCCGAGAGCTAAGAGACAGAAGCTTGAGCTGCCCAGTCACTTGCAGACTGACCAGAAAGCAAGCTTCAGAGGGCAGGGGTTTCACGTTGGGTCTAGTGTGTGCCCCAAGCCAAGAACAGTTCCCGGCCCTCGGTAAATACTAGATGAATGGATGGAAGTAATTAAAAAGCTGGAATTTGAGTCTCGGTCAGTACAACTCCATACTCAGATACTACATTCTTCCTACTACTTTTCTACCTATATCTAAATGTACAGATAAATATATCTGTCTGCCAGTAGCTATATATAGATACATACAAGAGTACTTCCAAACATTTATGGAAAATGGAATTAAAAGATAAGTTTATTGTGGTGTAAACAATTTGGAATGTATGTATAGTTTTTTCATAACATACATTTCTATGAAAATATTGAATACTCCCTCATAGGCATGCATTTATGAATTCTTCTTAGATACAAGGGCTTCTATCTGTCCTTATAAAACCCATTTCTTCCAAAGATTTTCTGCCAGCCACAGCTCACCATACCCATCTAAGCTGCAATCACACAATGCAGCTGTTTACTAGGTCTTCAACTCTCTGAAGGCAGAGACTATTGATTTTTCACTGGACTCCCTCATCTCAGTCTCAGATTAATTCAGGAAATTGAGGATCACTTTTTGGTTGACTGGTTTCTTTTGGGGAAGAGACACTGGCCACCTCCTCCAGGCTCCTGTATTGCAAATTCCTAGGCTTTCAGATGGGGAAGAGGTTGTGTTTTGAACTTCAGTCTTCATGTTGTTCAAGGAGGAGCCACACTTGCCTGGCCTCCTTACCCAGTATTTTACCTTCCTGACACCAGCTCTTAAATCTGCTCTAAAGCTGGGCTGTGGTGACTCCTCTGTCTGGAGAGTCAGTTGTGGTCCCAGGGCCTGGCTCTTCCATTACTTAGGATAAGAACAGAACTTCTGGCTCTTATGACTTTCTGCTTAAGCTGCTGCATGTGATGCTGGCATCCCTATCAGAGTGCCGGTTTGAGTCAACTGTTCCATTTCTGATCCAGCACCCTGCTAATGAGCCTGGGAAAGCAGCAGAAATGGCCCAAGTACCTGGGTCCCTGCCACCCATGTGGAAGACCCAGAGGAAGCCCCAGGCTTCTGGCTTCAGCATGGGCCAGCCCCAGTCATTGTGGCCATTTGGAGAGTAAACCAGTAGATGATGCAATATTCATTCTCTCTCTCTCTCTCTCTCTCTCTCTCTCTCTCTCTCCCCCTTTCAACTAAATAAATTAGAAAAAAAAAAACCACAGAACTTCCCCATTCTGGGGCTCAGTCTTCCCATCTGTAAGACAAAGACCTTGATGCCCTCTGCATTCTCATCTGCCTTGACCGTCAGAGCAACTCACGTGCTTGCCCCAGTCTCAGGGCTGTGGAGGGCAGGACACCTCCACTGGCCACTGGAGACCCGAGGTTGGGAGGTCTGTCTATAGGCTACCCTAGTCCCCTCTTTTCCTTTAGTTATCAGACTCATTGTTCTCCAGGCTTCTCCCAGATAGAAGGCTCCTGCACCAGGAGCCACGTCACACCTTCCAGGAAGGACAACGCCTCTGAGCATCCTCTTGTTTCCCTTCCTCATCTGGGTTTCTGCTCTGCACCAGGGAGGAGACATGCTGCTGTTCCCCCTCACAGGACCAACAGGGGACAAGGGAGAAGCAGGATTGTTAGCAAGAAGGAGAAGAGATTCTCAGAGCATCTGGATGCCACAATAAGAAACGCACATTAAGCTAGGGAAAGAAGCACTTATATGGACCTACAGGCAGAAATGAACATTCAGCCATGGCTTAACTAACAGGCAAACATGCTGGGCAATCACATTACACTGCAAGGGATAAACACACAAGGATACCACTCTAGTTTTAGAAGCATCATGCCAAAAGCAAAGCTAAGCATGGCTCACTGCTCACAGTAATTACTGAATGAAAAACTCGGGTCACAAAATGTACAGTACATCCCATTTAATGTATACCCACCCACACACAAATGCACACAAAGATTAGAAGGAACTATACCAATATGCGAAGTGATCAAACTAGCAATGATTGTTCTCTGCTATTTTTTTTTCTGAAAAGCTTATCTGTGGGTTTCAATTATTTCTGCAGTGAACAAGGAGTGTTTTACCCAAGGAAAAGATATATGGTATGTTATTTTTAAATGCCCCTCGTCCTAAGATTTTGAAAATAGAAATTCTAAAAATAAAAGATTTGTCCCTTTACAAACATACCGCAAAGATGATATCAAATGGAAAAGAAGGCGGCATAGGAGCTACAGGCACAAAAGAAGAGATGGAGCCCTTGGGGTTGGGGATGGGAATGGAGCAGAAAAAGGCAGAGGCTCCATGAGAATGTTGGGGACCAGCAGGACGGTGCTGGGGAGCTCCTGGGCACCCACTGCAAAGAAGAAGGAGGCCAGACCTAAGGAGACAAATGCAGAATGCCAACCAGTGTGTCCTGGAGGGCACCGGGGTCAAGCTCCTCACTATTTCCGAATCAACAGAACATCATTCTAGCCCTAAAGACCACAGGCTCAAGATGGTAAAGCAAAGTGATGGTCCATGGGGAGTCCACGTCCTCTAGGGAAGGAGAAAAGTTCACAGCACCCATTGTTTCTCTTCCTCTCCTGCAAGAGGTGCCTGCAGAAAGGCGAGCCATCGAAGTTTCACTTTGGCCAGGGCCCCTGAGAGAGCTAGGGGTCTTCTCCACACTGCGCCTCCCTCTGAAGAGCAGAGTCCATGCAAGTCCTAGCCACATGCATCCCCCACTTGCCAATGTGCCAGCCATGGGATCCTGCTGGAGGTCTTCCTCCAGCACTGGGTACAGAGGAAAGCTCAGCTACCAGCCCACATCCAGTGAGGAGCTGTGCCTCAAATGTTGCTTCTCCCTGGGAAAGTAAAGGTCTTTTCCCAGCTCTTCTTCAATGGAAAGTGGGGTCTTCTTCCTTGAATGGCAGCCATCTCCTGACACCATTCCCACCTTTGCCATAGTCTTACCCTCTTGGCAACTTGTGGAGGGATGAGTGGTATAGAAAGCGGAGTTCTGGCGTCCCAAATGGGCACCAGTTCGTGTCCCAGCTGCTCCACTTCTGATCCAGCTCGTTGCTAATGCACCTGGAAAAGCAGTGGAGGATAACCCACGTGCTTGGGCCCCAGCACCTATATGAGAGACCTAGAAGAAGCTCCTGGCTCCTGATTTTGGATCGGTCCAGCTCCAGCCATTGCTGCCATTGGGGAGTGAATTAGTGGATGGAAGACCTCTCTCTCTCTCTCTCTCTCTCTCTCTCTCTCTCTCTGTAACTGTCTCTCAAATAAAGTAATAAATAATCTTTTTTAAAAAGTGGAGTGTCACTTCACAATGAATGCAAGGCTCTAAAACTCAGTCTGCAGTGTTGGGACAAGATAAGCAGGAGGAAAGATCAGAGAGGTAGGGGAGAAAACCTACCCCAGGGAGAGTGAAAGTAAGAACCCACTACTTCCCTTCTTTAAGCCATCAAACCCCTGGATCTCTGATGCAGGCCAGGATCCTTTCTGAGAAGCTCTGCTTGTCAGTCCTGATTCAGAGGTAGTGGCTCTTGGATAATTGAAGCTGGCAGGTTTTGACATGTAGTTTCCTGGGGTGGCCTTGAAGATGTCCTGATGCTAATTTAGAAAGACTCAGTATGGAACACTGGCTGCATGGCTGGATCGCTGGATCCCCACCCTTCACCAGATGTGACAGGACCACTTACGTTAGGAATTCTGAAAGGCTGTCCAACCAGAGCGCTGGACTGGTGCCTGGAAGCTGGCTCCAAGCCTGTCCATGCCTGAGCCGAAATCCTCAGGGCACCGACTGGGTGGTGGGGCTATCTCTCTCCTTCCTATGCCAAAGGAAAGACTGACAGATCTGGGATCACAGTTTCTGTGTAAAAAGGAGATATAAAGGCAAACATTGGGGACTGAAGTTTAAACCTTACAAGGAATTTACACTGCTCACAAGGCGATGAGCATCGTCCTGCACGTGGGGATCCTTTGTGCTGTGCAGAATTAAGTGGACTTACAAATGTCTGAGCAAACGCACCTCGGGAGCCTCCATCAGTGAAATTACAAGGGGATATCCTTGAGAGTGGCGCCTCTTCTTTGCCTTCGCCTGCCTGTATTTTATTTTTATCAACCATGCAAATACAGAGAAAGCACGCTTTAAATTTGAAGATTTCAGTACATTGAAAGAAGACAAAATACAGGTTGGCCCTAGGCACATCCATGAAGATGTCATTTGCCTATCAAGATCAGCTGAAATTATCCAAGTGGGTTTGATGTGGACAGCTGTGATGACTGGCACTTGGGCTCAGGAAAGCATGCGGGTGAGTCCAGCCCACGCCAACAACAGCTCACATGGACAAGACTCACAGACTCCGCTGACTCTGAGCTCAGCATAAGCCAGAGTGTAACAAGGCCTCTCACACTTAGATCATTTTGACAGATGTCCAATCCTTAGAGCAAATCAAGAAAGAGACCACCTGCACTCACTTGGGGGGTTTTAATCTGGGACTCTTGTTAAGAGGGATACTGACAACCAGGAGAGGGTAACCAGAATAGGAAAGGCCCTGCGAACATCGTCAAGGGATGGCTACAACACATGGCAATGCTTTGGCAGGAACTCAAAGCTCTCAAGTGAGGCAGAACAGCTGCCTTCAAATACATGAACTGCCTTGTGAAGACAGCTCTCCCTCCTCGGTCTGGGCTCGGAGAACACCATTCGGTCCTGGTGGTGGAAATCGTGGGATTGGCGATCCAAGGGGTGAACAAGCTGCATTATAAAGCAGTGAGTTCACCATCCCTAGAAGCATTCCAGCAGAGGCTCAAAGAGCAGCAGTCACTGAATAGCAAAAAGATTACCAGAACCCTTGAAGTTGTCCCTTCCAACTCTAGGACTCCGTAAACTTGTGGCCATCTGATGAAGGAAAAGGGCCCCAGGGAACAGTAAGAACCAGCTGGGGATACTTGGTCACAACTACCTGTTGGAGTTCCGCTCACGGGTGGATTAATGGTGACTCCCAGGAGTCTTAGGGTAAGGGGAGGAGACAAGGTTGAAGGTTTATACTAGCCTCTTAATGACAGATGAGCTCTACAGGGAACAGCAGAAAAGCGTCCACCACAGGACCAAGGAGAGACAAGGCCAGAGTGGAGGGGAAGTGAGTTACCCGCCCAGGCACTACTGAAAGCTGTATCCTCTCTCTTCCCTGCCGATGCTCCCAGCCAAGGGCTTTGCACAGGGCACTACCTGTGCTCCAGATGGACAGGTAGTTGCTAAGCAGGAAGGAGGGTTCTGATAAAGCAGAACAACTGGCAGCACCTCAGTCAAAAGACCTGGGACAGAATCAGATTGTCATCCAGCTGCAGGGAATCACCTCCTGCCTGGCCACAGTTTTCTGCTGAAAGAGGGGCACTGGTGAGATGCAAGGTTGGGCCCTTTGTCTCTCACCTTCACTGTGAACGTACGGATTTCACGACTTTCGTTTTAGTGACATCGAGGCCACTGGACGGAAGCATGTGAGTGAGGCTCAGGGCCCAAGGTGAGGTTGGTTTCCCACAAGGTGTGGCAAAGGCAGGTATCCCTGGAGATCAGGACAGTGCTGGGAATTAGGGCCAGACACGGAGGAGACTCTGACTGAGGCGTCTTCACTCTGTTTTCCCAGCCACATTCCTGGGAATAATGCTAAAAGCGAAAATCCCATTAAAAAATCCATGAACGACTGCCCTGTGCTCTCTAGGTCATTTCCACCCTGGAAGAAATTGACTCTCCGCTTGTAACCTTTTCCTTCCTTTTTCAGATTCGAATCCTCCTCTACTCCCTAGAGCCCACTGCTACTTACAGGCCTCTGTGGCTATTTTTTGTGTCAACAGCCTGTTTATTAAGCTCTTCCATCTCTTCTTTATGGTCGACCTTTCTTTCATTTCCCTGTTTGAGCCACAATCCGATACTTTCCTTGCTACTAAGCCTCAAGAAAGCAGGAAGGTCAGTCGTGGGAGATTCCTTCATGGATCTGGGGGAAGGAATGGACTGGGCTGGAAGCAGAGGCAGAAACAGAGAAAAGAAAAGGAGATCTGTTTCTTTCCTTGCTGCTTGTTTTTTAAAAAATGTACCAATTACTTTTCTTGAATCAAGTTTCCTTTTAGCCAAAGAAGATGGAAGGAAAAGATGCACAGAGAAGTATTCAGACTGATGGATCTAGACTTCTTTCTCTTTTTAAAAATTTTTTAGAAGATTTATTTATCTGTTTGGAAGACAGAGTTACAGAGAGGCAGAGACAGAGAGAGGTCTTCCATCTGCTTCTTCACTCACCAAATGGCTGCAATGGCTGGAGCTGGGCGGATCTGAGGCCAGGAGCCAGAAGCTTCCTCTAGATCTGCCAGAGACTTGGGCCATCCTCTACTGCTTTCCCAGGCCATAGCAGAAAAACTAGATCAAAAGTGGAGCAGCCAGGACTTGAAACAGCACCCTTTGGGGATGCCAGCACTGTAGGCAGTGGCTTTGCCCACAATGCCACAGCGCTGGCCCCTAGAATTCTTTCTCTTAAGACCTCTGCCTCTCATCCTAGATTTTACATATCCTAAAAGTTTGGATTATTCAATTTTCCTAACCTCTATGTTATCAAAAACAAAAAGTGGGCTGAGAATTCTGGCATTCTGAGATTTTTAAGAGAAAAATGAGTATTTCTACTAGATGGGTTCTTGATTAGTTATGGGCTGTATTCTCTAATGTCTCTCTCTGTTTCTCCCACACATGCACACACACACATGGTGGGGGGATGGGATAGGTCAGTGATGACAATGGGAGCTGAGGGCTTGGTTACTGGTGGGTCTGGAATGAAGCCATGGGCCCACACTTGATGTTCCCACAGTTCATTCGATTCAGTTCCAACATACTGGAGACTTTCTGTCTCCATCTCGAGTATCCTGCATGCCAGCAAACACCACATTCACCCAGCACTGTAAGAGTCCTGGGCTTGTAGCACACTTAGATGCAGGTGACAGAGAAGATTCTGACATCTCTTTCCCTTCACATTAAGGATTTGCTGAGCTGATGCTGTATGCTGACTTCTTTTTTTTTTTTTAAGATTTATTTTATTTATTTGAAAGACAGAGTTACAGAGAGAGGTAGAGACAGAGAAAGGAGAGAAAGGTCTTCCATCAGCTGGTTCACTCCCCGGATGGCCACAATGGCTGGACCTTGACGATCCAAAGCCAGGAGCCTAGAGCTTCTTCCAGGTCTCCCATGCAGGTGCAGGGGCTCAAGGACTTGGACCATCTTCTACTGCTTTCCCAGGCCACAGCAGAGAGCTGGTTTGGAAGCAGAGCAGCCAGGACTAGAACTGGCGCCCATATGGGATGCTGGCACTAAAGGCCAGGGCTTTAACCCGCTGCACTACAGCACCGGCACTGCTGTATGTTGACTTCTATGCCAACTAAAGTGGGATATGGAAGGATACACTAGAGCTCCCCACTGTCAAGGAACTAACTGTGCTGTTGGCAGCAACTTTAGCACCCAATAAAGTTACTCATTAGAATGAAATGCTGAAGTCTGGTCTTCCATGGAAGCACATGAAGAAGTAAGAAGACACTTTGAGTTATTGTTTCCCACAATCGAGAGAAAACAAAGAGGAATGGGTACCACCAAGCTCCTGTAGGCACTGGGGGTTACGATGATGTCACCAATCACCCCGAGGGCCGTCTCTTCTCTGTTAGGCCCTTGAGCCCAGTCTCCATCCCCTTTAGTTCTGGGTTGAGAGACATCCCATCTTGAGCTCTAGGACCTATCCCCAACACCTGCTCTTCTCTCTACCCAATCCCACAGTTGAAGATGAAAAACAGAGCTCAGGCAAATCCTGAATGAAATTATTTGGAAGACAATCAAGTAACACAGGAAAAAGTCATAAGCCCTCCCAACCCCCATCAAATGTATGGATGAAGTGGCACAGAGAATCCAAATAATAAGGAAATGCATGTATACCCTCTTCCCTCAGGGAGCTTCAATCCAGTTGAGACAAGGCTTAGACAAGACGTTAAAAACAAATCCCAGTGGAAAAACCGGGCCATCAAAGAAGGAGGTACCTTTCTCTGAAGGGAGGAGAGAACTTCCACTTTGACTATGGCCCTGTGGGAATAAGATCGAAGTCCACGAACCCTAAAGGCTTCCATAGCCTTGGCAACTCATGACCAGAGCCTAGGGAGATTACTGACGCCATAAACAAGAGTGTCAAATTGTTAAATCAACATCAGGAGTCACTGTGTACTTACGTCTCATGAGGGATCTGTCCTTAATGTGTTATCCAATGTGAAGTGATGCTATTACTAGTACTGAAACAGTATTTTTACACTTTGTGTTTCTGAGTGGGTGCAAACTGATGAAATCCTTACATAGTATATATTGAATCGATCTTCTTTATATAAAGATAATTGCAAATGATTAAAAAATCTTGGTGTTAAACTGGAAATTGCATAGACAATTAATAAATTTTTTAAAAAAAAAATCATGTAGGATCTCTGTCCTTAATGTGCTGTACATTGTGAATTAATACTATAACTAGTACTCCAACAGTATTATCATTTTGTGTCTCTATGCGAGGGCAAACCGTTGAAATCTTTACGTAATATGTACTAAATTGATCTTCTGTGTATAAAGAGAATTGAAAATGAATCTTGATGTGAACAGAAGGGGAGAGGGAGCGGGAAAGGGGAGGGTGGGGGGAGGGAGGGAAATTGTGGGGGGGGGGGAGCCATTGTGGTCCATGAGCTGTTCTTTGGAAATTTATATTCTTTAAATAAAAGCTTTATATAAAAAAAAAATCAATCACAACAGATTTAATTATGCAAATCAGACCTCAGAGGGAGGCCGTGGAGTCATCTCTCTGTTCTGGCCACATACACTGGCGTTTTCTGGACAATCTCAGTTGGGACATTCAGTCTCATTGTTGGATGCCACGTCCTAATTTCCAGGTCAGAAAACTGTCATACACCAAGGAGTCGAACAGACGATGCAGATAGAGAACTTGAGATGAGGGAGAAAAGAGGGCTCAGGGTGGCCAGAGAGAGCATCACAGAGAAGGCCGTGACAAGGCTGGGCAGGTGGGGGCAGAGAGCACACCAGCCTGCCCAGCTAGTCTAGCCTTTCCAGGGCTCGGCCTCCCAGCCGTCTTGCCTCCTCTTTTCCGTTCATCCCTTCCGAGCCTGCTCCACCCAGATCTTCCCTCTGCCTACACGTGGCCGTGTCCCAAGATCCATAATTCACCATGGCAGATGAGTGCAGGGACAGGAGGGAGTGCAGAGGGCAGAGTGCAAACAACCTCCTCCCCCCACCATGCTGGTCACACTCAAAGTCCAGGCAGGACCAGCACTTGCCCCAGGGCCCTCCATGCCAGGAGCTGCTCTCACCAGGCCTTGGGGCTCCTCAGTTCACAATGTGGCACCAAGGTCTGGCAGCAAGTGGCTCCACCTGAAACATCAGCTGCTCTGCCCTCACTCAGCAGCCTGGACTGCTGCCAACAGCAAGACCGCTGGTTCCTTGGAAGGAATGGAACAGCAACTCAGCAAGTATTCATTGAGTTTCCATGGTGGGCTAGACACAGGCAATCTGATAATGAACTAGAGACGGTCTCCAGCACTGAGTGGATGATAACAACAGGAGAAATCAATGAGTAACAAGAAGGTAGTGTGGCAGTGGCAGCCTTCTCTTCCTGGCCGACTTTTGGAAGCAGTTCTCTGCTCATGGAGGAGTTGGCCTCGTCTCTGATCCTTTGGCAGGAGCAACTCTCCCCTCAAGTGGCAGAAGAGCTAATTCTACTGAGACTGCCTTCCTCCCCTCTAAAAAGGGACAACCTGGCAGCAGACACAGGCCGGCCCTCCAGACAAGCTGGGGCAACCTCTCATTAGCAAGCAGGCAGGTAACCTCCCACAGGAGCAGGGTCTCTCCAGAGTGGCAGAGCCCCCTACCCTTGCAGCCTTCTCCACCAAGCTGAAGAAATGAAAATGACACTGCTTTCACAGACCATCAAAATCGATCGATCCCTATAAGACTATACCTATACAATCTGCATAAGGAACATCTCTGTGAAACCTTTCTCTCCTTCTGATACTAATAAGTGCAGGAATTTCCAATGCTCCTCTTATGCAGACTTCAGCCTATAAAATCCCTATATTCTTCTTTTCTCAACAATTTATTAAGCACATATGCTGCATTCAATTAATAGACCCGAAGATGAATTAGACAGGGCTGCTCCTTGAAGGATGGGAAGCAGACTCATATCATTAAACAATGCCAGGAAGCCCAGGCCTTTATTAGCAGTAATAAAGCAGGAGTACACTTAGGTGACACAGAAGAACTAAGGAGGAGCAGTGAACCCCACCGAAGGCCAAAGGGCATCTAAGGGAACACTGGGTACCTTCCCACGAGGGGCACCCAACCCTTCCTTGGGCCATCCTGGGAGTTCACATGTGGGCCCAAAACCTGGCAACAAGCAGCCCACCCAATGGTTCCCTCCAGCTGCTCAACTTTCAACAGGTAGGGCAGCTGTCAGTGGTGACAACACTGTTTTCTTCAGGGTTTATAATCCCAACCCCACAAGCATCCTTTTGTTCCCTCCTTGCACAGAGAGCGGAAATGACATGAGCCCACTTTCCTACCTCAGCCTTCTTTGCACCCCCTGAATGGGATCCACAGCCTAGTAGAGAATGTTTTGGGAACCAATGGGTGTGAGTGCATGCACACCAGCCTAGGTGGAGGGAAACAGTGGTGCACACCCCATTGTGTGAAAGAGAAAGTGAAGAGGGAGGGCACCCAGAAAATTCTGGAAGGCATTTTAACTGAGTCAAACATGTGGCACAGCTTAGACCAGGAATAGTTGAGAAACAGTATTTTAACCGACCACATTAAGCTAAATTACCAAATGATTGGACAAGGTATGGTCTCTACCTATTAGAATTATGTACATTTCCTGATATGCATTCTTTAATTATTCACCTTTTCCACTAGGCCTTCACCTCTGTAAAGATCTACCCTACTCACCACCTCATCCTGAGGCTGACTATGAATACTGGCTAAATAAACAAATGCATGACCTTTACTTTTTTCACCCCACTTAATACAGAACAAAAGGAAGTGAGTGTTCCTACAGTCCCACACTGGGAAAACATCCCTAAAGGGAGGAGTTTTGAAGCCTGGGATATACTTCCAATGAGGCATGTGCAATTTCCTTGCTTGAGAAACTATGGCTAGAGTTGGCATCCATCAGTCTGGGATGGGCAGGTGGGGACCTGCATGGAAGCCGGGAGACTCCCAGTCCCTCTTGCACATTATGGATGCTGTGGCTTTGCACCAGATGCTAGCAGCAGGCTAGGTGTCCTCTGCACGAGGCCCTGTTTTCCAAGAACTTGGAGTGCTGCACAAATACCCAACATCTGTGAATTTCCACAGTACCTTCCTCCAAGGAATTCAGCACTCTTACAGACATGATCTCATCCATCCTCTCATTCCCTCTGAGGCAGGGAGGGGACCAACATGATTACCTCTGATGAACATGTGGGGGAACGAAGCACAGAGATGCAGAGAAACTTTCCCAAGGCGACACAGCAAATATAGGACTGCTGAAAAGGAAGAGAGGAGCTCTGGCTCAATGCCTTAAGCTGGTTCCCTCTCCTGACTTTGCCTTGCCATTGTGTTGACAGCTAGAAGCATTAAAGGAAGGCATGTATTATAAGAACTGCTGTATTATCATTAAGAATGTCTGATAAAATCCAACAAAACCACTAGGAAATAGTTTTTATCATCACTCCCAGCTCTCTTCCTCTCCAAGGTCCTTACTCTAATGATTAAGACCCTGTGGGGGAACAGAAATGAAGAATAAAATGAAATCCAGGAGCAATAACTGTGGTGGGGAAGGTGCCAAAACTCTACCTCGAACTGGGGCCTGAGCAGTGGGGCTGGGGAGTGGAGATGGCTTTGGAACATGCAACACTTTGGGAAGTCAGTAAAGGAAGGAAGCCTGCCCAAAGGAGAGTCCAAGAGGCAAAGACCAGCTGAAAGCCTGGGGCGAGGACAGACCCCCACCAGGAGGACTGGACCCCTCCCCCCCATCCTCCCTGTTTTCATCAGAGGACCCTCTTAAGTAATCCAAATTCATGGCCATATCCATCACCAAGGATTTTCTTTCATTGAATCCTTAAAGTCTCAGCTGTCTCCAAATAGAGACTTGACTCCCATACTTTTGATGAAGGCTTAAACTACTGACTAATCCTATCTGTATATACTATATACTGTATATACTCCTCCTGACTTGTGTTGCTACAGATTCTTACATTAAGCCCTTCCTCCATGAACTCAAAAATCCCATGTCTAGGACTGAACTTAGGTCAAATTCAGGTTAAGATATTTCTAGGGGCCGGTGCTATGGCGCAGCGGGTTAACACCCTGGCCTGAAGAGCCGGCATTCAATACAGGCACCGGTTCTAGTCCCGGCTGCTGCACTTCCAATCCAGCTCTCTGCTATGGCCTGGAATAGCAGTAGAAGATGGGCCAAGTCCTTGGGCCCCTGCACCTGTGCGGGTTAACACCCTGGCCTGAAGAGCCAGCATTCAATATAGGTACCGGTTCTAGTCCCAGCTGCTGCACTTCCAATCCAGCTCTCTGCTATGGCCTGGAATAGCAGTAGAAGATGGGCCAAGTCCTTGGGCCCCTGTACCTGCGCGGGTTAACACCCTGGCCTGAAGAGCCAGCATTCAATATAGGTACCGATTCTAGTCCCAGCTGCTGCACTTCCAATCCAGCTCTCTGCTATGGCCTGGAATAGCAGTAGAAAATGGGCCAAGTCCTTGGGCCCCTGCACCTGCATGGGAGACCCGGAAGAAATTCCTGGCTCCTGGCTTCGCATTGGCGAAGCTCTGGCCATTGCAGCCATCTGGGGAGTGAACCATCGGATGGAAGACCTCTCTCTTTTTCTTTCTTTCTTTCTTTCTTTCTTTCTTTCTTTCTTTCTTTCTTTCTTTCTTTCTTTCTCTCTCTCTCTCTCTCTCTCTCTCTCTCTCTCTCTCTCTCTGCCTCTCCTCTCTCTGTGTAACTCTGACTTTCAAATAAATAAATAAATCTTTTTTTAAAAAAAAAAAAGATATTTCTAGAGGTTAAGTTCAGGACTTGGAAGCATTCCACAGAGCCTAAGTGTGGGGTGATGTGTTCTTGTCATGCAGTTTTACTGGGAAGCCTCAGCATCAAGAACTATTCTGCCTTTACAACAAGATGTCAATAGCCTTGGGGGTCTCAAGGTGATGGCAAGAGGTTGTGTCCTGGGCCCCATTCCCAAGCCAGAAGGTCATGAGGCAAACCACGTGCAAGGATAACTCATCCAGGCAAAGGAAAAGAGACTGAGAAGGCGGGAGAAGGAAAACTGGCATTCCTCAGCACCAATCACATTGCAACGTCTTTGTCTCTCAGTCTCCAGACAGACCCAGGCTTTGTTTCAGGCCATCTCTCTTCTCTGTCCACATGGACCCATTTGGCAAAAATCTTGCAAGTGTCCATGGCTCCCTTGCCATTCAGGACACCCCCCTGAATACCCGTCTCCTTATCTTTCTACAAATAGATCTGTGACTGGTGTCACAGATGTAACTTGTTCACACTCATCACTTGATTTCCTCACTCCCTATCAACATTCTTCAGTGCTTCAGAACCAAACCTTGAAGCCACCTTCAGTTTTTCTCCTTCATACTTCACACTGACTCCACCAACACATAAGAGGGGATTTGTCCATGAAGTGCAGCTAAAATTTGAATATTTCTCACCATCTGTGTGACCACTGTTATCTCCCCTTGGCTGGCAGCAATAGCCTCCTACTGGCTCCTGCTCTGCCCTTGCCTCCATGAAGAGGGGTACATTCAAACATGTTCGTCATGTCACCTCTGTGCGGAGCCTGCAAGGATTCCTGAAGCCCTTCAGAGTCCTCAACAGTCCAAACCCCCACAGCCTAGCCCCACACTCCCTTCCTGCTGGCTTCTCCAGCCACTCCCTCTCTTAACTGTAGCCCAGCCACACTGGCCTCCCTGCTATTCCTTACATAGGTTTGCTCTTCTTCAGGGCCTTTGCACTGACTGCTTCCTCCCTCTGAAATCCTTTTCCTCCACTGTTTCACTTGCATCCAGTTCCTGTGCACCTGCCATTGTAGCAGAGAGACCATTCCTGACCATCCTTCCTGCCCCTTCATCTTCTCTCTTCCTCTGCTTTGCTTTGCTTCATAGTATGTATTATTAGTGAATACATTCCACCAAAATTTATTTAAAATGCCCATGTAAATGGAATTTTTAAAGCTTATTTTCCTGTAAAAATATTTTGAAAATATATATTATGAAAAAACTATGCATAGATTTCAAAATGCTTTTGCATCAAAATAAAGCATCCTTTTAAAAAAGGTTTATTTTATTTGAAAATCAGAGTTACAGAGAAAAGGGAGAGAGAGAGAGAATCTTCCAACTGCTGGTTCACTTCTCAAATGACCACAATTGGGGTTGAGCCAGGCCAAAGCTGGGAGCCAGGAAGTCCATCTGGTTCCCATGTGAGTGGTGGGGGCCCAGGCATTTAGGCATCCTCCGCTTCTTTCCCAGGCACATTAGCAGGGAACTGGATTGGAAGTGGAGCAGTCAGGGCTCAAACTGGCACCCATATGGGATGCCAGAATTGCAGGTAACATTAAACCTGCTGTGCCACAGCACCAGCCCCTAAAACTTACCTTTTAATTCCATTTTTTCCATGAACTTTTTGAAGTACCCCAGCCGTTGTGGGAATTAGAGGAATGAACCAGTGGATGGCAGCTCACTCTCTGTCTGCCTCTTGCCTCTCTTCCTCTTAACTAAAAAAATGAAAGGTTCGTGGATATACAGATTAAGAAAAAACTGTTGGATTTCAATGATTTCTTCTTTTTTTTTTCTTTTGCACCAAAATAAACTTATCTTTCCATTCCACATCCCACTACGTTTTTGAAGTGCCCACATATACATCAGAATAGACTTGGAACTGTGTGAAGAATGCAGATACCAGAACTTGGCCCAGGAGATATTTGGATTCACCTTGTGGAGTGAGGGCATGCAGAGGAAGGGGCTCACGGTGGGGGGGGGGGGGCTGCATCTCGCAGGGCAGTTGAGAGCATGTCCCTGGGGTCAGTGATGGCTTGAATTCCATCTTGACTCCACTGCTGTTTTCCAAATACCAGATCTCTCTGGGTGCAGTTCACACTAACCACGCCAAAGCCCAGAATGCAGAGTAAGTGAGCTGGCATTTGTAAAAACCCTGAGAACGCTGCCTGGGACAAACGTCAGTGCTCTGTATGTATGTGGTGGTGAGGAGCTGCCCAGGCAGCAGGGTGGCCGCTGGCATAGTCCCCGACTAGGGGACTTGTGTTCTCCTGTGATTCTCTGTGCTGCTGCTCCTA
The DNA here is from genome assembly GCA_949820135.1 of Sylvilagus floridanus. Lineage (NCBI taxonomy): Eukaryota > Metazoa > Chordata > Mammalia > Lagomorpha > Leporidae > Sylvilagus > Sylvilagus floridanus. Next base: position 31,718,948 of record OX463230.1, read on the forward strand.
ACAGGGAAAAGGGCAGGGTCCTCATTTAAGGTCTTGTGTTAGAGGACAGAGCACTTCACACACCACCTCTGACTCACTGTGGAATCAGTCTCAACACGAATTAGACTTCCAACTGCGACTTTGAACAACGTGCCAGATCAGGCAGGGTTATTTGATTCTGACATGGAAACATGGGTTTGGAGAGTTGAAAAGACTCTTCAGATCATGGGTCAGCATTCTCTCAAGGACACGTGGAAATTTTATAAAAATATACCCACATCTCAGCTCACAACGCAATTTCAAAAGTACTCCCCCCAAAATCACTATCATACATGCCACATTCTCTAAACAAAACACTAGGTAAAGTAGAAATAGCCAAGAAACAAACCTCCCCACTCCCATCTCAGTGAAAATGTAAAATGTGCTTCTTAATAGCTTATGGAATAAAAAATTCATAATAAAACTTTTTAAACATGAGGGAGGGGCTTTTGATGGTTTTTCTCACTGATGAGCCCATAGAACCTGTGCCTGGCATATAAATGCTTGTCAAATTAACGAAAACAATGAATAAATGGGCAAAGAAAATGATACGAAGTTTTCACATTTTTATTAGAAAAGAAATAGAGCTGGAAACTAATGAGTTAAGGTATCCAACCCCCCACCCACCCAAAAAAGTAAGCCCCAAGAAAGGAGGAAGGAAGTTATAAACAAAAAAATCAGATTGGACAAAATAGAAGACAAAACAATAGAAAGTATAAATAAAACCAAAATCTGGCATTTTGAAAAGACCAATAAAATGAATATCTGACATACTGATCAGATTTTTCAAAAGGAAAATAATGTAAACAGTATTTGGAATCATGAGGGCAATATAATTACAGATGCAGCAAAGATTATTCACTTCAAAAGAGAATTCTATGAAGAATTTCATACCAATAAATTGAAAATACACACACAATGGACAACTTCCTAGGAAAATACAAGTTAAAAATATGGAATCAAGATGAAAATGAAACCTGCACAGTACAAAGCCAGTCTTGAAAATTCTGAGATTAAAAATCTAACCGCAAACTCCAACAGTTGGCTCAGACATTTATCAGACTCTCAAGAAACACATAATCCTGTCCTTCCAAAAAGCAATTCCAGAGAACAGGAAAAGAAGATGCTCTCCACACGGATACCATGCAGCTGGCACAACCTTGGCATGAAACCAGGCACACAGTCCAACATAGAAGACTTCAGATCTCTATCAGTAATAAACACGGATGCAAAAATCCTACCTAAAATACAAGCTAATACTAACAGATAGAACTAAAAAAGGGAGAGACTGATCCAACATGGGAAGTAGGATACACAGCAGACTCATAGAATGGCAGATATCCTAAAAAATCACTCTGGCCTCAGAATCAGCCCTTAAGGCATTAGGATCTGGCTCAAGAACCCATGAGAGTATTTTTGGCATGGAAAGCCAAGACACTCTGGAAAAAAAAAAAAAGAAGAAGAAGAAGACATAAACGAAAGATACCTGTGAATGAGATCCCAACGGAAGGAACAGGGCCACCAGAGAAGGAGGTACCTTTCTCCGAAGGGAGGAGAGAACCTCCACTTTGAACATGACCCTGTCAGAACAAGATCCAAGTCGGCGAACACTAAAGGCTTCCATAGCCTCAGCAACTCATGACTATAGCCTAGGGAGATTACTGACGCCATAAACAAGAGTGGCAAATTGTTAAATCAACAACAGTAGTCACTGTGTACTTACGGCCCATGTATGATCTGTCCTTAATGTGTTGTCCAAGGTGAAGTAATGCAATAACTAGTACTGAAACAGTATTTTTGCACCTTGTGTCTCTGCGCGGGTGCAAACTGACAAAATCTTTGCTTAGTATATACTGAATCAATCATCCGTATAGAAAGATAATTGGAAATGATTAAAAAATTGGAAGTTACATAAAAATCAATCAATTTAAAAAAAATATCATGTAGGATCTCTGTCCTTAATGTGCTGTACAATGTGATTTAATGCTACAATTAGTACTCAAAGAGTATATTTCACTCTGTAATGCTATGGGAGGGCAAATGGTTTAAAATCTTTTCTTAACAATACTAAACTGAGCTCCTGTATACAAAGAGAATTGAAAATGAATCTGGATGTGAATGAAAGGGGAGGGGGAGTGGCTAAGGGGGAAGGGTAGCGGGGGGGAGGGGAGGTATGGGTGGGGAAGCCATTGCAATCCACAAGTTGTACCTTGGAAATTTATATTCTAAATAAAAATCAAAAAAAAAATAAATAAAATAAAATAAAATACAAGCGAAGCAAATAGAGCAACAGAATAAAATTAGTACATTATGACTGCCGGAATCTGTTTGGCCTCAGGGGCCTGAACCCCCCAGGCCCATGAAAGGGTACAAATAGATCATCTTAAGGCTAGTGGGATGCTCATTATTTGGAAGAACCCTTCACCTGGAATAGTCCAAATTGCTAAGATGACACATTGTAAACCTCACCAAGGAACCTTTCTACATGCCTCCCGCCCACCTCATCAGGGTCCATGTGGCACTCTGCACTGCCCCCAACAAGCAGCATAAGAGACTGCCTGCTGCTCCAACAGAATGAAGCCTGGCTTCTAACCCCCTCGCCTCTGTCTGGGCAGGCTGAACCCCATTCTCATTACTCCCTCTCAATACTGTCCCTCCTAAAATACTCTCTTCTACTTAGCTGCCTGCTCGCCTTCTTTGGATGCTAAAAATCCTATAGCCTAAAAACACCCAAGTGGATTTTTTTCCTGGAATACATGTACAGTCCAGTTTAAAAGATTTATGAATGAAGCTTAATGCATTCACAGGTCAAATGAGAAAGTCTGTGTGATCATATGAACTGATGCAGACATAACATTTGATCATTTAAATTGCTTTAATAAAATAGGCACAGATGAGAACTTTCTCTAATCTGATTAATGATAGCCACAAAAATCCATAGCAAATATCCTGTTTATCAGTAAAATATTAAAAGCATCCCATTCAAAATCAGGAGTGAAGCAAGTTTCTCTACCTTCTACAGTTCTATTCAGCATGGCACTAAAGTCACAGACCACACCATAGGACAAAGGAAAGAAAGAAAATGTAAGCACTGGAAAGGAAAACAATGAAATTTCATTATTTATAAAAACACGTGATCATCGACATGAAAAAGGTTAAGAGGTACTTCCATTTTTGGCATTATGGCACAGTATATATGAAGATATCATCCAAATACAGAAAACCTACTAATGCTTGTTAAAACATATTAAACACTATTTTCTTTTCTTTTCTATTTTTTTTTTTTTGGGCAGGCAGAGTTAGACAGTGAAAGAGAGACAGAGAGAAAGGTCTTCCTTTCATTGGTTCACCCCCCAAATGGCCGCTATAGCCGCGTGCTGCACCAATCCAAAGCCAGGAGCCAGGTGCTTCCTCCTGGTCTCCCATGCGGGTGCAGGGCCCAAGCACTTGGGCCATCCTCCACTGCCTTCCCGGGCCACAACAGAGAGCTGGACTGGAAGAGAAGCAATTGGACTAGAACCCAGGGTGCCGGCGCCACAGGCTGAGGATTAGCCTAGTGAGCCGTGGCGCCGGGGCCAAACACTATTTTCTTCAAGCCATCTGAACTGATCGTATAATTAGGAAAGAACCAATTTTACATGAAAGTGCCAACCCACCAGTTCAATGAATGCAAAATTAACAGCAATCAAAAATTATCAAAACTTTAAGAGGCATTGTCAAATTCAGTATTTGACAGCCATCATTAAGTTCCAATTATTTTACCATTTCTTTTCTGACCTGTAAGTTTTTTTAGAAGAAGTACTTTCTTTTTTCTTTAAGTTATGTATGTATGTATGTATGTATGTATGTTAATTTTATCTCAAAAACAGAGAGAGGTAGAGAATTGATATTGGCTGGTCACTCCTCAAATACCCAGAACAGCCAGGGCAGGGCCAGGCTGCACCCAGCAGCCAAGAACTCATTCCAAATCTCCCACAGGAGTGGCAGGACCCAAGTACTTAAGCCATCATCTTTGTATGTTAGCAGGGAGCTGGACTGGAAGCACAGCCAGGACTCCAACAAGGCACTGCAATATGGGATACAGCAGCACCCTAACTCCTGCTCCCAATGCCTGCCACAAAATATTGTCAACTTTAAACACATAGAGGTAACTCTGGCAACCTTTAAGAATATTTCTAAATATATTTAAATTGCATTGTGGTTAGACAATGTGACTTTTATAATGCAAACTCTGTGGGACTTATTCAGACCTGCTTTCTAATTTGGAGTATGATCAGTTTTCATGAGTGTTTTTTACAGGGGAGATTTCAGCACATTGATCATGCAGAACTTCAGCAGGTACACAGAAAGGTTTGAAAACTACAATTAGCAAACCATCTAACAAACCAATAAACACTACCACAGTTGCTGCAGAATATGTATCAAGCCCAATTGTGGAAGTAATTTCCATAAAAAATAAAAACTATACTAATGCTTGTCATCGATATCACAGTTAAAACAAGCCACAGAATGGGAGAGAACATTTGCAAAGCATGAAGAATCAAAATGGCAGGGGAATGTCCAGCGTAGCCCTTAAGCAGCCTCTTAGGACATGACATCCTATGTCAGAGTGTCTGGGCTCAAGGCCCAGATGTGATTCTAATTCCAGCTTCCTGCTAATGTGCACACTAGGAGGCAGCAGGTGATGGCTCTATTACTTGGTTCCCTGCCACCCACGTGGAAGACCCGGGTGGACTGAATTCTGGTCTCCTGGCTTTGGCCCATTCCTGGCTATTGAGGGTATTTGGGGATACCAATAGATGGACAGAGACATCTCTGTTTCTGATTCCATCCTTATCTCCACTTTACTCTCTCTCTCTCTCTGTGTGTCTCTCTCTCTCCTTCTCTCTCTCCCTCTCCCTCTCTTTCTCTCCCTTTCTCTCTATCTCTCTGTTTCTCAAATAAAATAAAAATGAATTAACATTCTAAAATACTAACAATGGATAGCATCCATAATAAAGAATTCTTATGAATAAACAAACAGCCCAACAGAAAAATGAGTGAATTAGAAGAACAAAAAAGTTGCATGCCCAACAAGCATAGAAAAGATGTTCATTTTTACTAGTAACCCAGAAAATGCAAAATGAAACTACTGTATAGAAAACCAATATATTTACTCCTATAACCTCTATACCTAAAATAAATTCCAGGTAGTTCCAAGTTCCATCAGTCACAAACAGCCTTTTATTTTGTTTTATTTTTTTTAAAACATTTATTTATTTATTTGAAAGGCAGAGTTAAAAATTAAAGTCTGCTATCAGAAAGAGGTGGTAGAGAGGTAGACTAATTGGAATTTCCATACAGTGCTGGTGGGAGCACAAATCTGGACAATCGTTTTAGCCAACAATTTGATTATATTCTGTAAAGCTGAGTATACTCTACAAGTTACATTCCATTTCCAGAGAAATTCTCAGATAAGTACTCCCAAACATATGTGTCAGGGGACATAAAGCTGCATTTCTGATAGTACAAAGCAAGGACTCACCCTCAATACCCTTAAAACAGGAAAATGGATAGAGCAGGTAGACAGATGACAGGTAAAGAGACACATAGATGGTGTACACTGATCTATACAATATGGTATTCCAGTTGAAATGAACGCACTAGAGTTACATATATCAAAATAGATATAATTAGAAAGCAATGCTGAGTGAAAAAAAACAAGCTACAAAATAATATGTACAGTATGATACTATTTAGGTGATGTTTACAAACACACAAAAATGTAATATAGAATTTATGTGCATGTAGAGTAGTAAAATGCAAAAATACCATAGAAATGGCAAACACAAGGTTCAAAATAGAGGTAACCTTTAGGAAGGGAAGGATCGGGGTGAGAAAGTAAAGGTTACACATATGCTTCAATTATATTTATAAGTGACATTTGAAATACACGATCTGATGCAATTACAACAAAATGTTCTTTATAGCCAAGCTGTGTCATGGTTACATGGATATTCACTAGATTACTCCTAAGGCTTTTCTGTGTGCACAAAATATTTCACAACTTTAAAGTACATAACATTTCCTCTATCCATCCAACAGAAAAATTCCTCCGTTAATGTTTCTGGCAATATTGACTGACCCTGTACGATTATCTCCCAAAGAGGCCGCTCACGTAAATAGAAAATGATTTGTTCAGAAAGCCCAGGATCTGACCTGAAAAGAGTGAGTGCTGTTTTTGGAATTTTTCAGTCTTTGATCAAAAGAGCAAAAAGATTGGACGAGAGGGTGGGGAAGAAAGACTCTCCAGCACAGAATACACTTACAAAATTCAGGTAACTATTTGAAAGTATTAGCTTCCTGCTGAATTCTGGAACTGTCTCAGACCCTCGCTGCTCCTGTACTGTCCAGATTGCCATAACATCTATTCCACTCTGTGTCTGCCCACGGCCATGCACCTTTCCAACAGCATTAACAGTCATTCACAGCTCAGCAAGTCACACATTCACCATGTGCCCAAAGAGCAACTGGTTCTTCACTTTTTATAAAAGCATGGTTTTCAAATGGGAGGGCATAAAAGAAGGATTTTTTTATAACAATCCTGTTATTGGAAGCTTCTGGTATTTACAAAGTCTTGAAAGACAAAAAAAAAAAAAAAAACAGCATTTACTAAACTTTGTGACATAGCCAATTCTGGTGGTAGGAAGAGCTGACAGTTTAAAAGTTCTTTCCAAGGAATCTGTCTTTCCTGAAATTTCTACCACTTGGATCTGATTCTGTACTTGGAAACTCCCAATATGAGCATGCCTAGCAAAAGTTCATGGGTTGTGTATGAGTGAGTGTGTGTATGTGCGTGTGTGTGTGTGTTTGTAGATATAGGGACACAGCACGATTATCCTATGCACACTTCCAATTGTGTCCCACATTTTGGGTCCTTTTAGAGAAAATCTTCTCATTCCTGAACCTTGGCAGCAAGGTTCAGCAAGAAGGAACCACAGGCCAAACAAAACAAAAACAAACAACAACAACAACAAAATACTTTTAGACTATAAAACGAATGACTTGAAAAATACATAGACAATAAAGGTGGCTATTTTTTAGGACTTATCTACTTAGAGTAATTAAAATTGGAATATCAATTGTCTGTTACTTCTGGAAAAAGCATACCTTAAATAAAAAACATAATTTCACTAACAGATTGTCTGTCATTATGATCATTATGGTTTTTCTGCAGTTGAAATCCAATGTTTTATTGGGAAACAAAAATGAGACTTTATTTTCTTAAGAGCCAGCAATTTATGAAGATCACTCAGTAGTCACATAGGATATATTTCACTGGAAACAGAAGGTCTCTGATGATATGTTTTTCTGTGTAGAGGGCCCTCTGGGTGTGTAATATGTGGGTAGTTATCTTATGTACAATTATAAATTTAATAGAGAGGTGGACGTTTGGCACAGCAGTTAAGACACTGTTTGGAATGCACATACTCCATATTGGAGTGCCCTGACTGGAGTTTTGGTTCTCCCACTTTTGATCTAGGTTCCTGTTGATGTACATCCTGGGAGGCAGAGGATGATGGCTCAAGTGCTTGGTCACCTACCATCCATGTGGGAGACCTAAGATGAATTGTAGGTTCCTGGATTTACCCTGGCCTAACCCTGGCTGTTGTCAGCATTTGGGGAATGAACCAGAAGTCAAAATTTCTCTTTCTCCCCCCCCCCGCCAAATAAAATACATAAATAAAAACTTTTAATCAAAGAAGGAAATTTAATAGAAACCAAATGAAACACTAGATAATATCTTCTACTCATGGCAAGAGGGGAGAATAGGGAGGGAAAAAGTGGAAAGGGAAACAAGAGAGCAGAGGGCAAAGGGAGAAGAGAATGACCACAGCCCATCTTAAACACAGAGCAAAGACACAGGGTGCCAGGCCTCCTGCCCTGGGCTTCCCAACAAGTACCAGTTTGGTTTCCCCACTCCAGCCCCTGGAATTACAAGAGTCTATACACATAGGGAGGACCAGGCAAGCCTTAGCCGGATCTACGCACGCTTTGGGACTGGAACTCCAGAGGGGTATGCAATGTAAGGCCGCTTCTGAGAGTCCCACCCTCACTGTTCCATCTCAATTCATGTGTAATGCTGGATAAACAACAGTGTGTTCCTACAAACGCTGACTCTATTGTTTGTGGCCACTCTAGGTCTCCCAACCCAGATACTGATGGAGATCTACCAAGCTTACCTTCACTGTTGGTTTTTCCCCATAATGCCTAATGTTTTGGCTTCTCTAAGTCCAGCTTTGAGCAGAGAATGTCTGTGTTGAATTTATAATAATCTTTACTGCCCAGGCTCAGACGTTCCAGCTTGCTTCATTCTACCCATTTAAGATCACAAGTTCCTGTAACTCCTTCCAAAGGCCAAATGTGCCAGGTGGTTGAGGGTCACAAAGCACTTGGATGGGAAGGGGGATTGTCTTTGACCTCACTGAAGGGTTCAACCAGCTCTTAGAGTGACACTGCTTTCTCCCAGGATGCCTTGGAAAGCTACATGGACTGGAGCTCAGGGACAGTGAATTCCATTCCGACTCTGAACTTCCTGGTTCATAAAATAATTTATTTATTTTATTTTTTTTTTATTTGACAGGTAGAGTTATAGACAGTGAGAGAGGGAGAGAGAAAGAGAGAGAGAAATAGAGAGAGAGAGAGAGAGAGGTCTTCCTTCTGTTGGTTCACCTCCCAAATGGCTGCTACGGCCAGTGTTGCACTGATCTGAAGCAAGGAGCCAGGTGCTTCTTCCCAGTCTCCCATGGGGGTGCAGGGGCCCAAGCACTTGGGCCATCCTCCACTGCCCTCCTGGGCCACAGCAGAGAGCTGGACCGGAAGAGGAGCAGCTGGGACTAGAACCAGCGCCCATATGGGATGCCGGCGCCGCAGGCAGAGGATTAACCAAGTGAGCCATGGCACTGGCCCCCGTAAAATAATTTCATACACATTATCTCATTTGGTCCTCACAAGAAACTCCATGTATTGGACAGACATACTCACTTAAGTCCTGTTTAAAATCATGAAATTGCTGCCCATCTCACTCAGAATAAAAAAAAAATTTAAGATTTACTTAGTTATTTGGATGTAGAGTTACAAAGAGAAAAGGAGAGACAGAGAGAGAGATCTTCCATTTGCTTGTTCACTCCCCCAAATGGCCACAATGATGAAGTCCAGGCCAGTCTGGGCTGTGCTGAAGCCAGGAGCCCAGAGCTCCATCCAGGTCTTGCACATGGGGGCAGGGGTCTAAACAGTTGGGCCATCTTCCACTGCTTTCCCAAGCACATTAGCAGACAGACAGATGGAAGAGGAGCAGCTGGGACTCAAACCAGCACCCATATGAGATGCTGGCATGGCAGGCGGTGGCTTAAGCCACTGGGTCCTAACGCTTGCCCCCAGAATAAAATCCTGAGGTGAGACAGCAGCTGGTGAGAACCTCCATGATCCTATGTCCAGCCATCACTCCAGCCTCGTTCCCATGCCCTCTCCCTTGGCTGTTCTGTCCCCATCACACTGGCCTCAAACACATCAAGGAAATACCTGCTCCCAGACATCTTCATTGACTGTTCTCTCAGCCTGTGTGCTCTTGCCCTACATGGCCTCACTGTTTCCTTACTTCCTGATGGTGTCTGCTCAAAGAGGACCTTATCCAACAGATCTGTTCACTCTCTAAGAAGTGAGTATCCTTCCCTCCATGTTCCTCTGTTCCCCTATCCTGCTTCATCCATCTTCATAGCATATAAATCCCTCTGATAGATAGCATAGTTATTTGTTTGCCTCTGTCACCATCTGTCCTCCAACCACAAAGACAGAAGCTCCATGAGAATATGCACTTTGTCCTGCTTATATCATGCCAGGGTCTAGAACAGTGCCTGGCACATTACACGCTGCTTTGTTTCCAAACATCAACGATTTGCTATTCCAAACAAAATCTTGGATACTGGAATTAATGGTATGGTCTAAGCAGTATGGGAGGAAATTGAGAGTCAAAGAGGTTAAACAACTTCCCCAGGAACATGGAGCTGGCAGCCCTCAGGGATGCTGCTTCTCACTGAAGATAGAGAGACCAGAATCCTACTGTGACTTCTGCACTTACCAGCCAGGTGACCTTAGGGAATATGATATACCCACTCTGGATCTTGAACTGTATCCAACAATACAGCTTTTCAAATTTGCATAGCTTCAAAATTTACAGCATTCATTAGGTTTCTATCTTGTTTGTGTTTGTTTGTATTTTTTTTACAGTCACTACCACTCTGTGAGTTAGACAGGACCCTATCAATTGTTTCTCATATACAGGTAAGTACAGAGAAGTCAAAGTGACCTACATAGGAGTATCAGAGGCAAGTCTTCTCACCTGATTCTCAAGCCCTTTGTATAACTAATATCTAATTTGTTCATACCTTCTTTATTTACCCCACTGGGGTTCCATTCTGTCCAGGGTCTGGCCACCAACCAGAGGCCTTCCAGGTCTGCTCTGATGGGATGGGATGCTGCCCCCCAACATCCTCATCCAGTAGGCTTGCCCCAACTTTTTAATTCGCATTCATAGTCCGTACACATTCATAATTTGGACAGTCCCTTTGAGAATCTATTTCTATTTTCTGCAAGCAACACTTTTAGGGCAGATTGAGTTTATTAGCATCATTGTGGTCCTCCTTCCTTAATTCTCCTCTAGAGTGTGCCCTCCGAGGATACCCACACCTCAGTGGAGAAGGGGAGAATGAATGCCGCTCCAGTGTCTCTGGCTGGTGGGCAGAACACATGCCCAGGCCCACTGCTCTGTTCCAAGAACAGGAAGCATCTTGGCCAGAAGGTCATGGGGACCGGGAAGAAACTGCAGAAGAACATGAACAGGGAAGGGAAGATTTGGGAGTTGGGGACAGCAGCCGGAACTGGAAAGTTACAAAATAAGCAGTGAGAACAGAGTTAGTCCACAGGGCCTTGAGTTGCCCTTTGTGTTGAGGGAGCTAAATTGGGAAATTGGGATTAATATTCCATAGGAGGGGAGAAATGATGGCCAGGAGGCTGGTATGTTAGGAAAGGTGTTAAGAAGGGACAAGAAATTGAGCATGAGATTAGCATGATTTTGCATTGTCTGGGCAGGTAGGGAGACCTCCTCGAAAGCCCAAGGGTGTAGAGATGCTGCTTCCAGTAGGGCATGCCAAGTGGCAATGGGTGATTGCTGTGGGGAAGCACACAGGCCCTGGCTCTTGTAGGAGCTCTTCAGAAACACTCATGGTGCAGTCAGCCCTGCAAACAGAGAGAGGCACTGGGTCTCCTCGCTGGCAGTGACACAGGGCAGAGATGACCAAGAACACTTAAGTCTTTTGTAAATAGTTTACCCAGCATTAAGAATTGGTTTGCATCCTCCCTTTTGCGAATGAACAGTTTGATTTTATAGGTTGTCTCATATAAACAAGCTTGTTAATGTGTGTTGGGAAGGGAAGGCCTCAAAGAGCAGCAGTTAAACAGGAGCAGAAGTCTCTTGCCAAATTCTTTTCACATGTGCCTTTTGTAGCCAAAGATGAAAACCCTCTGAACAACATAAGCTTCATCCTCCAACATACTAGGAGTTCTCCAAACGAGATCCAGGCCGAGTAGAAGGACCAAGTACAAGGCAAATAGTAAGGCCACATTAATCATCTGTAGACTGACTGGTAGATGGGAGTTCTGACTCCTAAGGAAATGCTAACCGCAAGCAGATAGAGAAAAACAGAAAGTCAGGAGTCAGGTTCTTATCAGTTTGGTTTAAAAGAAAAAAGAAGAAGAAAAACCAACTGTGGCCCAGAGAATCAAAGTTGCTGGTCTCCCAAATGTAAGGTTCAATATATATATACTGACCAATTCCCCTTCAAAAGCCATGCTGCAGTTTAAAATATGGGGAATCCAGGCTATGCCCGCACATGCTCAAAAATGTCAAACTCTCCCTTTCAGCCACTTAGTAATTTTTCAAAAATGCACATGTAATCACCATCCATTCAATAATGTGCACTGGAATGTAGATTAACTAGTTTGGGCTCTTCCATGTGATTTGTAGTATTCCAAGGTCTTCCTTTGAATATTCCTTGAAATCAACCTACAAACAGCTACTTCTGAACCAAACAAAGCTGCAGAAGCAGGTTCCTCGACTGAGTAAACTTTTCAAAGGTCACATTGTCCCAATCCTGCCTCCAAGCATACTGAGCTAGGACTGTGGACCCACTGTCAGCCCCAGTCATTTCTTACACTTAATGAACATCTCCTGCTGAGATGTGGTTAGGGTCTGCGCTAGAGCCATGGATACAGGGTAAAACAGAGGACCCGCTTTCAAAGGTTCATTTTGAAAGAGAGACAGGAATATAAATTCATACTTAAAAATGTCTGTGGAGGGGCCAGCATTGTGGCACAACAGGTTAAGTCTCTGCCTATGTCGCCAGCATACTACTAAGCACTGATTCATATCCTAGCTACTCCACTTCTGATCCAGCTCCCTGCTAACATGCCCGGGAAAGCACTGGAAGATGTCCTGAGTGCTTGGGCCCCTGCCATCCAGGTGGGAGACTCAGATGGAGTTCCTAGCTCCTGATTTCAGCTTGGCCCAGCCCCAGCTGTTGTGGCCATTTGCAGAGTGAGCCAGCAGATAAAACATTGATCTTTCTCTTTTTCCTTCTCTTCAATCTGCCTTTCAGATAAATAAATAAATCTTTTTTTAAAATGTGAAAAATATCCTACTAAAATGTATACACAAATTGCTATAGGGTTGCTGTAGGTAGAATCATGGTCCCCAAAATGATGTGCCTGAGTCCTAACCTCCAGAGCCTAGGAATGTGTCCGTAATCAGCAAAAACAATCTTTACAGATGGATCCATGGTGAGGATCTCGAGGTGAGATCATCACAGGTTTAAAGTGGACCCTAGATCAAGCACCAGTGTCCCTACAAGAGCTGGGGAGAAGAGCCAGACCCAGAGGAGAAAGCCAGGGAAAGCCTTCTGAGGGAGTATGGAGTAGGGTCCTGCTGACATCTGTATGCAGGGCCACTGTTCTCAGGAACCATGGGAAAATCTCTTTCTGTTGTTTGAAGCCACCCGATTGGTGGTACTTTGCGGCAGCAGCCCTGGAAAACGAATACAGAGGCCAATGGCTAGGTCAGCCCAGAGGCTGAGAGATGCCACACAGAAGAGAGGCCACTGGCCCTCAGTTCTCTAGAGCTTCAAGCAGTAGGCTGGACAGGGAGAGGAGAAGCGTATTCCAACAAAAACCCTCGCATGAACAAAGCCACCAAGGCCTGACACAGCAGCAAACACCCAGAGTGCTGCCAGCGGTTTGGAAATGTCTGGCGGGAAGGGTTCACATGAGAGAGTGGCGGGCGAAGCTGGAGATGTGGGTCACGCAGGGCCTTATGGGGAAAGCCAAGAAATTTGAAAATAATCCCCCAAACTCTGGAAAGTATTAGTGGATTTTAAGCGAGGGAGTGTCCTAATCAGATTTGCATTCTGGATGGGACTCTCTGACACCCCGTGGAGAATGGGCTGGAAGGGGGCTTGTAAGAGGGCAGAGACCAACAAAAGAGGGACCAGGACAACCGCACAAAGGGGAGACGAAGGCCTGAGCTCGGAGGTGGAAAAGCAGGGGCGAACACGAGAGGTGTTAGACAGCTGGGCCCTGAGACACGTGGGACTTGTAAGGTGTGGAGTGTATGAGGCAGGGACAACGCAGGATGCCCCAACACAAAGTGGTTTCACTTACCAAGAGGGAAGCACATGCATTTCTTCTGATTTCAGTCTTTTTCCCAGGTGTTTGAACCCAGCGGTAACAATGTGAGATGAACGTCCATGTTTTAAGGTTCCTCTGGGTCCACGTACTTTAAACATTTCCCTCCAGAAAGCAGACAGTGAAGACCTGATTCCTCTGCAGAGAGCCTCTGGAAGGTAGCTAAGTGCCCTCTCCCCTACATACCAACACTGTCATCAGCATGTGACAACACTGAAGCGAACGGCACAGATGGGAAGAAAACCAGCGGATGGTGTGCGGTAGAACTGTGGAACTCAAGCTCTAGGCTCATTCGGGGAACTGTCGCTACCACGTCCTCAGTGGTGTGACTCAGACTGGCAGCCCAGTCACCTTCCAGATTTCAAATCCCCCAACTCCTCTGCTGGATCCAAAGGAAGGAACTCTCAGGCCGACTCTTGAATCTTTCTTCCATCATCCACCATCCAAGATAACAGAGCAAGGGCTAGGAGGCATTCCCGTCCCCACCCCTCCCTCAAGACCCCCCTGGCCCAGAGACACACATTTCATTTTCCTGGGGACCACCTCAGACCCTACTTTTATCTGCCAGCTCTCCAGTTCTGCCAGATAAGGAGACAGAACGGGAGATATTAACACTGGAAGAAACAAGATCCAACATCAGGATCTGGCCCAGGGCCTGTGGAGCTGAGTAACCACCCTACTCTCCTCTGCCTGCCTATATGCGTTTAATTCTGCCAACTGGTCAAAGTTCTGGTCCATTCTTTTCACTTTCCCACAAGCAGATTACCCGCCACTCTACCAGACTGCTCCAGAGTAGCATAGGCAAAGGATCCCAGGACACACAATCATTTTAGCCAAATTCACACTGGCCCCAATCTCTGCATATCTGTCTGTCTCTGAGTTTAACGGGAGGTCAAAAAGGAACCTCAGACAAAGATTCACTCCCCTGCCTGTCCTCCCAACTTGGATGCAACAAGGATGGAGAAGGCAGAGAGGCTGGCTCCAGGGTCTCCAACTGGAGTTAAAAGCCATAGCAGATTACACACCAAGCCCAAGAAATGTCAGCCAAGCATCAGGTCTGACAGGCGTGGTGCTACTGCCAGCTTTGTGTCCTGCCTGGGTCTCCAGAGAGCTCAATATAGCCTGGAAGGCTCCGTTTGTGGGATAAGAACTAAAAAACACAGAGAGTTGCGTTTTAAGATGATGCTCACTGCTATCCACGGGTAGCAGTAGTAACTGTCATTCCTTTTGCTCCTCTTCCTCCTACTCTTCTTTCTCTTTATTCTTCTCCTCCTTCTGCAGCTTCTTCCTTTTTAATGAAGTCTCTTATTTTAGCTCTGATTAAGAATTTACATTTTCAGAATTTCCAGCGTTCCCAGTTTAGAATTCCAGCATGAAATCATTAAAAGTCGCCATCCTAAACTATACTCATTTATTACTGGAAAAGCAAAGATGGAGGAAAACATAAATGCGTTCCAAATTCAAAGAGAAGTATTAGATCAGATTTGGGGTGAATCTTAGGCTTTTATGACTCATCAAAATGGTTTAAAGGCACACCCTCGGCACTATGGGGAGATAAAGTATCCATCACTGGAAAATTCACTATCAAATGAAAAACAGTACCAAAATAAAGAACATAATATTAAAGCCTTTATTAAGGACTCCTCTATGGACAATAATACTTCCCCTATATCAGTGTCATTTGGGTATACGTGTTATGAAGCTGGGAAAAAAAAAAAAAACACATCAGCAACACAACAAGGAAAGTGGTCCTGTTCTCAGAAGTCAGAATGACCCTCTAGTCCTCTAAATTGTTTCCAGAAGTTAGTTTGAAGGGTGTTCATGCTTTTGGGGTTGATCATTTACCAACCAGGATACATTTCCTCTTGGAGCTAAAACCACAGCTCATGATTTGTCTCACTGATCTCCCTGCCAAAACCTGGCCTTAGTCCAACCGATGAAATATCTTCATTGGAGAAGCACGCATGACCCATCCATTGCCTCAGAATCATTTTTGCACATTAGTGATGGGCTCGGGAGATGTGGACAGTTCCAGGATCTAGTACTAGTGACCTACCCTTCCCCAAGGTTAAGATAAATGGGCCTTTGGCCAAAACTGGAACCCAACACCTAAGATAACGATCCACTGTGCCCAGAACATCTGCTTAGCCCATCACACTTGCAAGAACAACTAAGGCCTCCTGAGTGCTAGGAGGGGCACTAGAATCAGTTGGAGAGTTTGAGGACATGAATCACCCTCACTCAGAGTAGATGACAGACCATCAACAAAGAAGCCATTAAATACAACTGCCTCCACAAACCAATGACTGCACCAAACACAAAAGCACGTGCAGTGAGGAACCCAGTAGCTGAATAAAGACCTCGGGACTCAAGTAATCTGTCCTACTGACATAACCCTCCTGAAATAGCCCCCAAATCCAGGAAAATTGAAGAGCCTAAGTGTGCCCATCACATGTTCAACCATAGGGTAAGTGCTAAGAAAACTATAATGCCTATAATGAATCCATATGATGAAATATTATTCAACTGCGAAAATCAAACTCATGAGCACAATTTAACAAGACCAGGAACTTCCTATGTTCTAAGGCCAAGTAAATGCAAAACCAAGAATGTAGTATTATTTTTAAAATGTGACAATGCACATTAAAAAGGAACTCATAATGTTTTTGTGGGAGATGAAATAATACACAATTTGCTTTCCTTCTCCATGCTTTCTCTCTCTTTTCCAATTGTCTACAATTTGCACATTACTTTTATATGCCCCTAAAACAAGTTACTTAATTTGATTAAACCATGGTTTTAGGGAGCCAGCAATTAATGCATTGAAAGAAGATGTGTTGAAAACCAGAAGGTGACCAGATGCCTAGAGTTGCAGCACTAACCATTGACCCTGCCACCCTGGATATCAAAGCATTAGAGGTGGAATAGTCCAAAGAAACCTCTGGCTCCATTCTTCCTGCTGTCCAGTCCCTGGCTACGAGCACACTCTTTTATGACTCACTCAAGGTCCCTGGGCTGGTCACTTCCCTTAAAATAATCCATCTGGCAAAGAGCGCACAGTGGCGCTGGGAGGTTTCATTCATTCATGTTTGTAGACAAGCTCACCGTAGCTCTCGGAAGGGAGCTGCTCCGTGCTAAGCAATGCAAATATTCAGCTGAGTACATTTCCAGGGCAAACTTCCTGCCACAAATTCTCTAAACTCAATGCAGATGCCCAAATTCTGGGTAAAATTTATGTCAGTTGGCTGGTAGACTGAGCATCATTACAATAAAAATGAATTGGATGTCAAATGTCTCCAGCCAGCTTAACACCACAACGTCTGGCCTGCCTGGGGAATCACAAAGCTGGGTCCAATAGGCTCAGTGGTGGACAAAATCCAGGCCACTGATGAGCAGGACTGCTTGACTGTGGGTGGGTACTGACCCTTCCAAGGTTGTGTATACCTCCCACGACAGTCCCATAAATGGTTCAAAGGTGCCATGGAAATCAATACAGGCATGGACCCAGACCAAGCAGAAATAAAATCATGATGCAGAAAACCATGGATGTGGTATCAGAGTGCTGGGAAAGCATGGAAAGCAGTTTTTAAGCAAAGCAACAGCATCAGCTCCCCAGATGAGAAACTGGCTTTGGACAATCTGTGGATAAAGAAATGACTCATGGAGTAAACTGCCCCTTTGCAAAGGCTAGGACCTACTTCAAGCTGCGATGCAGCCAGCTCCTGACGGTGGAAAATGACAGGCGTGCGGAATATGTGGGAACTGTGCAGAGACCTCAGGCGCGGCTCAAGGCCTGCGATACTGTTTTTCCTTCCCCCGTTTCCTACTCGTTGGAAGATAAGCCAGTGCTCATTTTTCAGGGAAAATGGAATGCCCAAGTTCATGCAGCGGATACACATTTACATCTCAGTTGTCCTCTTCTAATCACATCCCAGGGATTTCAGCTGAAAGCCAAGCTATCAGAAAGAGGGAAGGCTCCAAGGGACATGGTCCTAGACACCTTCTTTCACAGAGGTTTTGCGAGTGTAGAAGCTTAGTTATGTCACAGGTTGCCTCCCTCACTCCATCATGCTGAAACTTGGAGATTGAATAAGACATGTAAGCAACTTAACATCCTCTGCCTACCACACCCACAAAGGGACTTACTTCTTCTTATGTCTATAGTTAGCATTTCCACTTACCCTCTTTTCAGGATACATTTTACCCTGAGCTCTATTGAGATCTGGCCTGCTTGGAATAGCAGTGCCCCATGGCAGGTAGTAGCCCAGGAATGTGAACTACACTATTTTTTAAAAACTTTTATTTAATAAATATAAATTTCCAAAGTACAGCTTTTGCATTACAGTGACTTTTCCCCCTCATAACTTCCCTCCCATCCACAACCCTCCCATCTCCCGCTTCCTCTCCCATCCCATTCACATCAAGATTCATTTTTAATTATCTGTATATATAGAAGATCAATTTAGTATATACTAAGTAAAGATTTCAACAGTTTTCACCCCACACAGAAACACAAAGTGTAAAGTACTGTTTGAGTACTAGTTATAGCATTAATTCACATTGTACAACACATTAAGGACAGAGATCCTACATGGGGAGTAAGTGCACAGTGACTCCTGCTGTTGATTTAACAACTGACACTCTTGTTTATGGTGTCAGTAATCACCCTAGGCTCTTGGATTGAGTTGACCCAAGGCTATGGAAGCCTTTTGAGTTCACCAACTCTGATCTTATTTAGACAAGGTCATAGTCAAAGTGGAAGTTCTCTCCTCCCTTCAGAGAAAGGTACCTCCCTCTTCGATTGCCCATTCTTTCCGCTGGGATCTCACTCACAGAGACCTTTCATTTAGGGGTTTTTGTTTTTGTTTTTGTTTTTTTGCCACAGTGTCTTTACTTTCCATGCCTGAAATACTCTCCTGGGCTCTTCAGCCAGATCCGAATGCCTTAAGGGCTGATTCTGAGGCCAGAGTGCTGTTTAGGATTCTATGAGTCTGCTGTGTATCCTGCTTCCCATGTTAGACCGTTCTCTCCTTTTTTAATTCTATCAGTTAGTATTAACATACAATAGTCTTGTTTATGTGATCCGTTTGACTCTTAATCCTATCATTATGATCAATTATGACCTGAAAATGATCACTCTGACTAGTGAGATGGCATTGGAACATGCCACCTTGATGGGATTGAATTGGAATCCTCAGGCACATTTCTAACTCTACCGTTTGGGGCAATTCCAATTGAGCATGTGCCAAACTGTGCATCTCCTCCTTCTTATTCCCACTCTTATATTTAACAGGGATCACTTTTCAGTTAAATTTAAACACCTAAGAATAATTGTGTGTTAATTAAAGATGAACTACTCTATTGATCTAACTCTAGGTATTTAAAAAAGTGGAAACACAGGTCATATGTTCTTGGTCATACTGTGGATTAAGTCAAGTACTAGGTGAACTCTACTCTAAAGAGGTAACCTCAAGAACTAGAGACCGACCCGGTTTCCCTCTGCGTTTTTTGACAAGTGACAAGTAGTCATGACAGTGTCACCTGGGCTGCTCCCTCTGAACCAACAGGGAGCCTCACACGCCTCTGAGGAAGCCACTGAATACAAAGGCCATCCAGGGGTGTGGGAGGACAGCTCAAAGTCAGCAGGAACTCAGACGTCTACTTGCACTAACCTTGGCCTCCAGGTTTATAGAAGAAATAAAATCAACAGGTCTACAGGGCAATAACTTGAAACGGAGAAAGAACTAAGTGTGTTCCAAGTTTTGAAACTTATTCTTCAAAATGTAAGGGAACCTACCTCCCTGAAATAGAGCAGAACACTAGTCTTGGCAGTTTAGAGCAAGGAGGAAACAGCCAAAGGGCACATTTCAAATGTGCTTCCTCAATGACGTCACATAACCCAGACAGGGAATATGAGGCCCTGCTGCTGCTGAACAGGACATGAGGCCCAGGAACAGCCCCTGGGAGACAGCAGAATAAGGGTAAACAAGGGCGTGGAATATGTTCCCCGTTCTATCATCTACACCTTCCCAAAACGTAATCCATCAAATTCCATAGAAATACCAGAGGCTGCTTTGGAGATGACTAACTCAACTTAACCAAGCAGCAGAAAGAGCAAAGGAGGGGCTGGTGCTGTGGTGCAGCAGATTAATCTGCCACCTGCAATGCCAGCATCCCATATGAGAGTGCCCGTTTGAGACCTGGCTGCTCTGCTTCCAATCTGGCTCCCTGCTAATGCTCCTGGGAAAGCAGTGGATGATGTTCCAAAAGCCTAGGCCCCTGCACCCACATGGGAGACCTGGAAGGTGTTCCAGCTTCTGGTTTTAGCCCAGCCTGCCCTGGCCATTAAGGTCATTTGGGGAGTGAACCAACAGAAGGAAGATATTCTCTCTCTCTCTCTCTCTCTCTCTCTCTCTCTCTCTGCCTTATCTTCTCTTTCCTCTCTGTAATTCTGCCTTTTAGATAAATGAATATTTTTTAAAAAGACAAGAAATGAGGGAGGGAAGAAGGCAGGGATGGAGAGAGGGTAAAGGAATTAGAGGTGAAGGCACATGTTCACATCAGGCAAAGAACCACAGCTAGAGAGATGGTGTTATGGTGCAGCAAGGTAAACCACCCCTTGCGATGCCCACATCCCACATCAGAGTGCCAGTTCCAGTCCTGGCTGCTCCATTTCCCATCCAGACTCCTGCTAATGCATCCCAGGAGGCTACAGATGATAGCTCAAAGGTTTGGGTCCTGCCACCTCCAAGGGAGATTCAAATGGAGTTCTTGGTTTCTGGCTGGCCCAGACCTGACTGTTGAGGCCATTTGGGGAATGAATCAGCAGATGGAAAATATCACTTCCCACCATTCCTCCCATCATTCTGATTTTCAAGTACATGAAAATCAATAAACATTATTTTTAAAAATATTTTAAAAATTACAACTAGGGGCTAGTGCTGCATGTGGCAAATTAAGATTCCATTTAAGATGTTCCACTTTGGAATGCCTGGGTTGGATTTCTGAGCCTAGCTGCTGACTCTGACTTCCTGTTAATGCAGACTCTGGGAGGCACCAATGATGGCTCAAGAAGTTGCGTCCCTGTTGCCCATGAGGAAGACCTAGATTGCTTTCCCAGCTCCTGACATTGGCCTAGCCCAGTTCTGGCTATTGTCAACTGTCTTCTAGCTAGATTCAGCCAATGGGAGATACAGGGCAAGGGTGGCAGGTGGATGGACAGAATGTAGGTGTTTCTGACCTATTTGTTTTGTGCAGAGACTCAACTGCCCGTACCTCCACTACCTGTTGAGCTGTCCTTGGGCCTATGGGCCTACGTCCTCATAGCCCCAAGGCCCCACTATGGCCACGGGCTCTGCAATATCACTGCCTGCCCTGGTTTCCCAGCTTCTGGCCGCTGCTTGGCTCTGGGTTGCTTCACAGTTATTTAGATCAACAGCTCCTCTGGTACGTTCCTACTTGATTCCCTGCATCCAGCGCTCTCCACAGAGCTCCCAGCTTTCTGATTTTCTAACCAGATCTTGATTCATGCACTTTAGGGCTAGGAGACCTTGATACTCTTGGTGCCTGCCCACAAATCCTCTCAAGCCTTGCCATTATAATTGGAGTCCAACTTCCAAATGCCAACCTTTGCACTTTGCCCAAAGAATCTTTTTGGTGGCCTAAGCCTCCCCTGCCCATGTGCATGTTGAAAGCAGATGAGAATCACAAGAGAATTAACATATACAGCCACACACGCACACTGAAAACCACTCCCATGGGGACCGATGGGAGCTGTGATGCTGTGATACTCCCACCAGTTTCCTCACTGCCAACTTGTGCGTGTGTCCCACCAAAATTCACACGGGAACTTGAACTTACAAAAGAGGGGAAAGGGAGGCCTTCTAAGTGCCTTGTGCTCTTCTGCCATACAGCATACTGCTGCCATACAGCAACCAGACAGAATCTTGAAAGCAGACAGCAGGCCCTCATAGACACTGAATCTGCCAATGCCCTGGTCTTGGCTTTCCAGCCTCCAGAAGTGTGAGAAATACACATCCATTGTCCATGAACTGCCCGATTTAAGGTATTCTATCCTCACAGCAGAAGCAGACTAAGATCTCCCCCAACCCTGAGTCAGTAAAACTCTAAAGCGCATGCTCTATGTCAGCTCTCAGGAGTTTCTGATGAAGCTAAGTTCCAGGTGACCACAGCAATGCCTTTCTGTCTCTCCTTCCTTTATACCACCTGGGTTTCTACCTCCCAAGTAAACTGCACTTGAAGCATTGCCTCAGAGTTTTCATTTAGGGGAATCTAACGAAAGTAAGGCTCCTTTTGTCTTTTCTTCCTTGCTTTTTATTCGTCATGAAAGTTAAATTAAGACTCAGCAGGAACACAGAGTCCACGTGGGGACAGGCTGCAGGTGCTCGAGCAGTGCCCTCTTTCTCACCAGCTGGGGCGTGGCTGAACTGGCCTTGGTGGTAGGAGGTTAGGAGGTTCCTGCTGTGGTTGCAATGGTTGTCAGATGGGCACTGTCTCAAGCCCTCTGCTTCCCACCCACCAAAGAGAGATCCCATGCGTTCACTTTGAAAACTCCTTTTGATCACCGCCTCAAAGCATCCGAGGGAGCCAACACACCTTTTGTGACTCTAGAGGAATGTTTAAAACCAGCACTTTTTGAGTTTCTGGCACATTAAGAGAGGGAGAGCAGAGGAACCTGAAGGGTTCGTGTGTGCTTCCAGTGAATTCTAGGGAAGTGAAATAATGATCTTGGCCCAGACAGTAAAAGACAAATTTAATTTACATGCTTCAGGCCGTATATGGAAAAATCATTTAAACTGAAAAAAGAAAAGTCCACACTGCAAGTCAATAGTGGCTAACATCACACATCCCAGTGGTATGTGCTGGCCTGTTCCAACATTCCCAATCATTGAACATATTTGGGCCTCGTGTTTTCTGAGGAGCCACGAGGGTCTGGGCTGAAATACCACCTCGGAAGGGGCTCCGAGGCCGGAGCGGCTGCCTCCCTACCCACTCCGCATTCTCATTTCAGGAGCTGCCCCGTCTCTCTCTCTCTCTCTCTTCTCCTCCATAACTCAGGCCTGAGAGCTCTCCTTATTTGTAGCTTCTTAATTTAGACACGGCCCGGGAGAAATGTACACAGTGAGCAGAGGCAGAGGTCTTATTTTAGCCAGGACTCCTGATGCTGAGAAGGGGCTGTCAGTTGAAGAGGGCCAGAGCCCCCCATGTGATGGTCTGGGCCACCCGAGGAGTTCCACTTAGGACGCATAATTCATAGGCTCTGAGTGCGGAGATGTTTATGGACACATTCTACGCCTCTCTGGCCTTGTTCTCCACGAAGCCAGAGCCACCCTAGAGATTAGAAGTCAAGCTATATCCTAAGGATCTGAAAGGCCATCCTTGATGAGAATCCTGCAGTGCCACAAACACACACATACATGTATACACACATAAGCAGAGAGACGGCAATGAGAGAGAGAGACTCAGAGAGCAAGTGCAGAAGCAGCCAGCACTTTCCTAGCCCACAGTTTGCCACTTTTAAACTCCCTATTTATCTTGTTAGGCTTTTCTGCCCTAGGCTCTATGATTTGCTCTTAAATCTCTGCAGAATTCAGGGAATTCTCTAAGTAGCCGTTCCCAAACTTTCTCTGGTCATGGTAACCTTAATTTTTATGCAATACCCCAGGTTAAAGAAAAATACTTAACAATTTGAGTTTTTTTAGGAGCTAAGTCCAAATAATTTAAATATTTATGTCCTAGCATAAAATGAGCACACATTGAAATAAATGATAGTTTATGTCTCTCTTAAGCCCAATTACTTATTAATAGGATGTGTGCACCTGTTGCACACTGTCCAAATTCTCCAGCCTCAGAATCAGTTGCCACTTGTGCACCTGCTCCACAGTGACTTTATGCCGTTCTTGCACTAAAACTACAGAAAACTCTGCTTCCTAAGACATAATGACATTGAAAGACCTACAGGGCGATTTAACATTGACCCTGCTGAGGTTGACTCGTGTGGTGTTGGACATGTCAAGTATCATTGGGCTTCCTTAATTCCACATCACTTCCGTAAACTCACTTTGGCACCCCTAACCCTAACCCTAGCAATAACCCTAGGTCTCAGGATCTAGTTTGGGAACTACGGTCTGATGAAACCATTGGCCATGATTTTATCATATGTGCGTGTGCAGATGTATGTAAAGAACCAAAGCAAATACAAATTCACATATGAGTAAAAATGTGCAAGGAGTCTGCAAGGATCTAAACCAAACTGGGAATTGATGACTTCTAGGGAGACAGCACGGGGGCGTAAAGTCTAGAGTTTCCTTTATGCCTGCTGCCAGAATTTTCTCAAGAACGTCTTCATGCATCATTTATGTAATTATACACAAACAAAGCCAATCTTAATGCAATCATAAACATAAAAACTTCATCCAGATTGCCACGTGAGATAGTGATACAGCTGTTCAGAGAGTCAGCCCCATACTCTGCTGAAGGAGCTATTGGCTGATGCTACCAGCCAGGGCACGGTGGGTATGTACAGGTGAAGCTCCTCCCAGCAGCCTCCTGCTCTGGACCCTTCCTCCCTCTCTCCTGTCCCACAACAGCAATGCTCAGCAGAGGGCAATCAGTCAGAATCACCCGGAGGCCCCTCCAAATCACTAAACTCTCCCTCCACCTTCCCCAGGTCCAGCTGCTCACATCAGGATGGGGCATTGTAGTGAAGTCTCTTGGGTGCTTGGAGTAGTTGCTCAGAGCCCGGGAGCCAAGGACTGTTTTTGTAGGGGGTTTCAGGGGGAGCCATGGGGTTGGATGCCACTAATGAGGGAACAGGGTGCAGAATCCAAGTCTACACTCAAATGCTTTGCTCCTGCTAAGACATCCTGTATTCAACCAGGACTGAGCGCCCCCATTCTCCCCCTATTCTCTTGCTACACCCGTTTCTCTGCTCCTCTGCCCACCCACTCCCCTTGATTGAAGTGACCTAGGGGAAAGGAACCACATGTGAGAAATGCAGGTCACTCCTTGAGAGACACAGAGATAGCAAGAGAAAAAGCGAGCGAGCGAGAGAGAGAGAGAGAGAGAGAGAGAGAGAGAGGAGACAGAGCCAGAAACAACAAAAGAAAAAGTAAAATAAATTTAAAAATAATAGTATATAAAATTGTCAGCCTTCAGCATCAGTCCAGCTTCACAAGACACTTGTTCAGCCAGGAAGCCGCAGTGTACAATGAGGCCTGATTCGTGTCCTCGCTGCCACACCGGACACAGGGACACTCTCAAGGGGAGCGGGAATCAGCGCCATGGCCCACAGGACCTCCGAGCCACCCTCCACCTGCCCCTCCTTATCACACAGGCTCGGGCCAGGCCTCTTCCCACCAGTATCCCTCTCTCAAGGCAGGAGTGTGGGAGACAGCAATAGCCCAGAATTGTCCCCAGCAAGTCCGAGCTTCACCACCCTCAGCCACGAATGCTTGTGATTAGCACGATGAGAGACCCCAGGCACCTGGGGCCGACACGAAGATTTCAGAAGTGGAACCGGGCCCCACCCTGCCTCCACTCGCCACTCAACAGCCTTATCGAATCCTTTTGGGTTCCCCACTGTTTTCCGTTTGCCAGTGAGAAACCTGCTTGATCCTCCAATGGTTAAGTCACTTAGGGGCTTCCAAAGAGGATGTGGCACAGCGGGTGGGGGACCTGAATCTGCTCCATAGAGCGTTTCTCATGAACCACCAAGGGCCTGCGTGGAAACTCTAGATGCACGCTCCTTGGCTCTGGGTGACAGCCTTGGACAGGACCTCCTGTCCTGCTCCTAGGCCTCCCCTCTCCCCCGCACACCCTGACAGCCTCCCAGCTGCCTACAGCTCCTGTCCCGGCCCCACCAAAGGCTGCACACTCCTGCATAATTTATCCCACGTGTTTGTTTGTCGTGCCTGCCAGAGGCGTCTGTTGTAAATGTTTCAATGCCTTAACGTCAGATGAGTTTGCTTTTGAAATTTTCTCCCTAGGGTGATGCACTGAACAGTAAATTAACACCCATCTATCCACGGCCGCCTCTTGGCACAGGTCCCCTTCCAGCCTCAGTGCGCCCATAAAACATTCACTAAATGGAAACTGCAGGCAGCATCAGGCAGAGGGAAAGGCCGGGGCCTGCATCCACACTGGGTCAATATTTGGGTGACAAGCTCCACGAGGACACACCTGGGGAGAGCTGCAAGGGATTTGGCTTTCTAGCCTCTAAGCGCTCTGTATCATTGGAGAAGGCTCTTGGAAGCCCCACCTGGGCTGTTTTTCTCAGTTTGCTTCATGCTCCTTTCAGCTCAGCACAAAGATATGGTTCCCTCCTCCTTGATCTGAGCCCACCTGTGTCATTCCCAGGATCTGTCACACTCTCATACCTGTGAACACCATTCCCACACTCCCTCACACACCCTCACTCACCCAAACACTCGCCCACAGCTCAGGAACAGTCTGGACACCTGATTGCTCATGCAGCCACAGCCTCTCAACTCTCCAAAGCAAGAGCTCAGATGGCGAATCGCCCACAGCCTGTGGGTTCTCCTGCGATTAAACTGACTTAATGACGGGACTCTTGGGCCAGTCCTCTGCCAGTTACTCTCTGATGGACTGGCTGCCTTCTTTGCTTCTTGTACCAACTTCTTGTACCAACCCCTGAAAACTACCTCCTAGGATAACTGATCAGCTGACTTTCAGTTAGAGTTGGCCATTGGGAGGTACTGATGGAAGCCTTGACATTAGGAGGGAAAACTTTAGGGTATTCCTCCCCCAGCTCCCCAGCAGCTTCCCTTGGTATCACCAGAAGTGGCCACACCTCCTCCAACAGCTCCAGCTGCCATTGGGTAGTCCTGGCCCCTAGCTCTGGAAATATCACCTGTCCTACCAGGCCCAAGAGGGGCAGCCACTCCTGCTGCTGCTAACCTCTCACTTGCCTCAATCGCCACTTGGCTTTGCCGTGCCTTCTTCTGCATTAGTAACTAGTTCTTCACGTTATTTCCCCTCTAATGAACTATGTCGCTCTGCTTTCTCTAACAAATGCAACATTTACTGAAAGAAATGGAGGCGTGGGCTAGAATTAGAAGGTGTTTGGTGAAGAGGTCAGAGGAATGAGAGGCAAAAGCCAGGGGGCCGGCACTGTGGCACAGCAGGATAAAGCCCTGGCCTGAAGTGCCGGCATCCCATGTGGGTGCCGGTTCAAGACCCAGCTGCTCCTCTTCAGATCCAGCTCTCTGCTATCGCCTGGGAAAGCAGTAGAAAATGGCCCAGGTCCTTGGGCCCCTGCACCCACGTGGGAGACCCGGAAGAAGCTCCTGGTTCTGGCCATTGCGGCCATCTGGGGAGTGAACCAGTGGAAGGAAGACCTCTCTCTCTGGCTCTACTTCTTTCTGTAGCTCTGTCTTTCAAATAAATAAAATACAATCTTTAAAAAAAGCACTACCCCTCAGTCTCATTCCCAGCACCTTTCCGTCTGCATTCCGCATGCAGCTCTGGTGTCTCAGAGAAAAAACCCAGCCCTGGAAGGGAATGTGATAAAACCTCTGAATCTTTCCAGGATTGGCGATTCCAGAAAAGACTCAAATTGATCCAGGAAAAACAAAAAGAAACAGCCTATTCTTTCATTAAAAGTTCCTTGGAAACCCAGCATCCATCAGTGTTTATGTTCCTGCGTTCTCCCTACTGACTGCTGAACTTCTGGATGTAAACTGAGCTAATACTCCCCACTGGCGCCCTCAGTGGAACTGGAGCAACAAGCATCACCCACCAGCATTTGCAGAAAACCACCAGAGTAGGGCAGCAAGTTTGTCTCGTACCCGTATTTCCAACAAATACCGCGGTCCTTCCTGCCTTTCGACTGGGGAAGAACCAAACACAAGCATTTCGGAGTATCTCAGGATCCGTGGAAAGAAAACACTCGGGAGATACAGAATCTAGAGGTTAACAGCACAGCTCTCTGGGCAAACTGCCTGGTGCCTACTCCAGTTCGGCTCCGTACAGCGTTAAAGTCTCTCCAGACCTCAGCGTATGATCAGTGAGTTGGGAGATCATAACGGCTATTAAGACTTCAGAGAAATAATACAGTACATATGGAACACTATAAACGTTACTTTTATCATTATGAATGTTCTCCCTATGCCCCCCGCCCTCAAAAATCAATAAAAGCTGATACAAAAAGTTTCAGAATATCATCATATAAGAAAAGTAAGAGATAGTCCAATTTCCAAAGTGATGGGTTGACGGCCAATATCATCTCTGCACATCAATTAAGAAAGTCACCAACTCAAATTACAGAAGTCATACAATACTGAAGGACCCTTACGGGGAGAGGCGCAGGGCCCTGCGGCAGCCCCGGGCCCCACGCCCCCTCGTCCGGCGGCCCGTGGGCAGTGGCAGCGTCATCCCGGCCCACACTGACCCCGTGTGGCGGGGCCGCTCTGGAGTGGTGGGGCCGCCTCACCCCCAGGTCGTCGTCGTCGGGGCTCCGCGGCCGCGGGTTGCCATGGGAACGCTCAGGCCCCGCGTGATTGTGGCGTCTGCGCGGGCCCAGCCGCCCCCGGACCAGACTCCTCGCCCTCGGCCAGCAGCCGAGGGGTCTCCCCACCCCTGAGCCGTCCTCAGGATGCCCCGGCCGCGGGTGATCGCTGGGTGATCAGGGCACCCCGCAAGGCCACAGGCGCCGGTGCGGAGGGACCGCGCCCGGAGCGGAGCCGCCCCGCCCCTTCGGGAAGCCTCTGAGCATGCTCAGAGGGGAGCCGCCCCTCCCCTTCGGGAAGCCTCTGAGCATGCCCAGAGCGGAGCTGCCCCTCCCTTCTCTGGATGAACTCTAGGTGAACCCAGAGCAGAACTGCCCCTCCCTTCAGAGAGTTTCTGGGCGCGCTCTTATGATGTCACTGCGACCAGCCAATCCTGTGCCACCTCAGCACTCTCCCTCAGCACTCTCCCTCAGCATTCTTCGTCAGCACCCCCCCACATGCTAATGGACCCTCTGAACTGACCAATCCTGTAATACCTCAGCATTCCCCGCCTAAGAATATGCTAATCTGTTGCCTATATAAGCTGTGTGAAACTGCTGCTCAGGGCTCCTCACCGCCTGAGGTGGGGGCCCGTTTGCGCAAACGTTCAATAAATACCTCGTGTTTTTTGCATCAACTCGTCTGGAGTCTGGATCTTTGGGCATCCTCCCGAGCAAGTGGACATCTCTGCTACTGAGAGGTCCAACAATACAAGCACCCCTTGTGAGAGCTGAGGCAGAAGGGACCCGGAACGGGCTCAGCCACCTGGAGAAAGCGCCAACGACCCTCACCCCATGGGTGAGGCTCCGCCCCTGTCTGCCCACCTTAGGGACTCACCGCCTTGCCCACCTGTTGTGATTATGTAGTCACCACCTCATTTCATACCTGCATCATATGCATAAGATGTGAATTGTTCTTAGGGAAACCTTACAGAGAGATAAAAAAAAAAAAAAAACAGCAACAGGCCACAGGTAACATCATGCGTAATAGTAAAAGATTAAAAAATATTTCCCTGGCTGGCGCCGTGGCTCAACAGGCTAATCCTCCGCCTTGTGGCTATGGCACACCGGGTTCTAGTCCCGGTTGGGGCGCCGGATTCTGTCCCGGTTGCCCCTCTTCCAGGCCAGCTCTCTGCTGTGGCCAGGGAGTGCAGTGGAGGATGGCCCAAGTACTTGGGCCCTGCACCCCATGGGAGACCAGGAAAAGCACCTGGCACCTGGCTCCTGCCATCGGATCAGCGCGGTGCACCGGCCGCAGCGCGCCAGCCGGGGCGGCCATTGGTGGGTGAACCAACGGCAAAGGAAGACCTTTCTCTCTGTCTCTCTCTCTCACTGTCCACTCTGCCTGTCAAAAATTAAAAAAAAAAAATTTTCCTAAGATCAAAAACAAGACAAGGATATCCATCCTCACCGTTTTTATTCAATGTTGTACAGGAGATTCTAGTGAGAGAGAGAGAGAGAGAGAGAGAGAGAGAGAGAGAGAGAGAGAGAGAGAATATACATCCAGATTCAAAAGGAAGCAGTAAAACTTTGTTTATAGACAAACGATATGACCTTATAAGCAGATAATGCCTAAAATCCTTTACAAGCTATTAGAATAAATAAATTCAGAAAAGTGGTGGGATACAAGATCAGTATACAAAAGTCAATTTCATGTCTATATACCAGCAACTGAACAATCCAAAAATAAGACCAAGAAAACTACATTGGCAACAGCATAAAAATAATCAAATAATCTGATAAATTCAGAAAAGATGTGCAAGACTTATGCACTGAAAACTGGAAAAGATTACTGGAAAAACAAATTTAAGGAACTGGAAATATATACAACTGTGCCTTTTCTCCACAGGGCCTTGGTTCCAAGACCTCCACAGTTAGCAGAATCTCTGGATGTTCAAGCCCTGTAGGTAAAATGGACTAACATTTGCATATAACCTATGTACAT
Source organism: Sylvilagus floridanus (assembly GCA_949820135.1). Lineage (NCBI taxonomy): Eukaryota > Metazoa > Chordata > Mammalia > Lagomorpha > Leporidae > Sylvilagus > Sylvilagus floridanus. Next base: position 31,749,211 of record OX463230.1, read on the forward strand.
GCCCCTTACACTTAAATCATCTTTCGATTACTTAAATCAAATGCAAATTCTACATAAGTAGTTGTTATACTGAGCTGCTTACAAATAATTACAAGGAAAAACACCCATACTTGTTCGTGACAGATGCAATTTGTTTTTTTCCTGAATGCTCTCAATCCATAGTTGGTTGAATCTATGTATGTGGGACCCATGGATACAAAGAACCAACTGTGCCATGCTATCATTAAGCCAGGACTACTTCCAAAATTAATCTACAGACTCAACCCTTACAAGAACTTTAGCTTGCTTTTTTCTTGTTTTGTTTTGCAGAAATTGACAAGCTAGTGATGAAATCCAAGTGGAAATTACAAGGCATCCAGAATTGTTAACAGTTTTGGAAAAAAAGTATAAATTCACAAAACTCACACTTCCCAATCTCAAAACTTACCACAGAAGCACAATAATTGAGAGAATGTGGTATTGGCAAAAGGAAAGATATATGGATCAATGGACTAGAACTGAGTGTCCCAAAATAAACTCTGACATTTGTGGTCGGTTTATTTTTGATGAGGATGTCAAGATTATTCAATGAAGAAAAACAGTCTTTTCAACAAATGGTGCTGACCTTGGGCTCCTTCCTTACATCATGCACAGAACCTCACTGAAATGGATCATAAAACATAACTGTAGGAACTAAAATTATGAGTCTATCAGCAATAATTTCTTAGATGTGTTCCTAAAGCACAAGTGACAACAGGAAAAACAAACCAATTAAACTACTTCAAAACGGAACACTGTTGTGCTTTCACTTTTCAACACAGTGAAGAGACAGCTTGCAGAACTAGAGAAAATATCTATGGATTATATTACCTGATAAGGAATTGGTGCCAGAATATATTTATTTTAAAGATTTATTTTTATTTATTTGACAGAGTTACAGAGAGAAGCAGAGACAAAGAGAGAGAAAGGTCTTCTATCCGCTGTTTCACTCCCCAAATGCCCACAACAGTAGGGGCTGGGTTGATCCAAAGCCAGGAGCCCGCAGCTTCTTCCAGGTCTCCCACATGAGTCCAGTGGCCCAAGGACTTGGGCTATCTTCTGCTGCTTTCTCAGGTGCATTAGCAGGGAGCTGGACTGGAAGTGAAGCAGCTAGGACTTGAACTGGTGCACATATGTCGTGCTGCAGGGCAGGGCTTTAGCCCACTACACCATAGCACCAGCCTCCAGAATATATTTAAAAAGTCGTACAGGTGCAGGCATTTGCCACAGCAGGTAGCATGCTGCTTGGCACATCAGAGAACCCACTTGTGAGTCCTGGGTCCAATTCCATCTTCCTGCTAATGCTAGGAGGCAGCAGGTGATGGCTCCAGTACTTGATCCCTGACCACGTGGGAGACCCAGATTGAGTTCTGGTTTCAGGTTAGCCCAGTTGTTGCAGGCATTTTGGGGGCGGGGGTGAAGCGGTAGATGGAAGATCTGTCTGCCTCTGTCTCTCTACCTTTCAAATAAATGAATATAAATAAATAAAAATAAATAACATCCTACAATATGAAAATAAAAAGCTAACACAATTTTAAAGGGTTAAGGATTTAAATAGACTTTTTTTTTTTTTTTTTTTTTTTTTTTTTTTTTTTTACAGGCAGAGTGGACAGTGAGAGAGAGAGACAGAGAGAAAGGTCTTCCTTTGCCGTTGGTTCACCCTCCAATGGCCGCCGCAGTCGGCGCGCTGCGGCCGGCGCACCGCGCTCGTCCGATGGCAGGAGCCAGGAGCCAGGTGCTTTTCCTGGTCTCCCCATGGGGTGCAGGGCCCAAGCACTTGGGCCATCCTCCACTGCACTCCCGGGCCACAGCAGAGGGCTGGCCTGGAAGAGGGGCAACCGGGACAGAATCCGGTGCCCCGACCGGGACTAGAACCCGGTGTGCCGGCGCCGCAAGGTGGAGGATTAGCCTGTTGAGCCACGGCGCCGGCCTAGACTTTTTTTTTTGACAGGCAGAGTTAGACAGTGAGAGAGAGACAAAGAGAAAGGTCTTCCTTTTCCGTTGGTTCACTCCCCAAATGGCTGCCTCGGCTGAAACACTGCGCTGATCTGAAGCCAAGAGCCAGGTGCTTCCTCCTGGTCTCCCCTGCGGGTGCAGGGCCCAAGCACTTGGGCCACCCTCCACTGAACTCCCGGGCCAAAGCAGAGAGTCCGGAGCCCCAACCAGGACTAGAACTTGGGGTGCCGGCACCACAGGCAAAGAATTAGCCTAGTGAGCTGCAGCCCCAGCCAAAACAGACATTTTTCTAAAGATGACACAAATGGCCAATAAGCACATGAAATGACACTCAGCAAGAAATGCAAATTAAACACATCATAAAATACTACTTCACACCACTAGAATGTGTAAAATTAAAGACACAAATTTTAAGGGTTGGCAAGGGTAGGGAGCTACTGGAGCCCTCATATCTTGTTGGTTGGGGTGTAAAACAGCGCATCACTTTGGAAAATAGTGTTGCAGTTCTTCAAAATGTTGAACATAAAGTTTCCACAGGATCCACCAATTCTCCTCCAAGATATACACCCCAAAGAAATGAAAAAATGCAAAAAAAAAACTTCTACAAAAATGTTCATCATAGCCTTATGCATAATAGCCAAAAAGTGGAGACCACCCCAATGTCCACCAACTGATAAATGGCTAAATCTTGAGGCAAATCTAGAAGTTAAATATTATTTGGCAACAAGAAAGAATGAAGTTTTGAGACATGCTACAACATGGGTGAGCTTGAAAATTTTTTGCTAAGCAAGAAGTTCAAGTATGCATGGTACACAATTCTATGTACATGAAAATCCAGAATAGGAAAATCTGTAGAGCTAGAAATTGGATCAACTGTTGCACAGAGCTTGGCAACTGATAGGTATAGGATTTCTTTTTGGAGTAATAAAAATGTTTTAAAAGAAACCCTAAAACATGTTTTTTAAACGTACATGGTAGGCACAATTGCACAGATGTGTGAATACACTAAACCACACTGAATTCTATACTTTAAGTGGGTGATTCTTAGGGTATGAGAAAGAAATCTCAATGAAAATGTTTTTAAAAAATGAATGTACCTGATAGCCTTAAAATGTGAAAAGCAATGAGCCTTGTGTATTAAGGTACAGCTTTGTTTGCGTACCAGCTGCCTAACTAGCTTTGTGGTCTGGGCAAGTTCCTGAGCGCTTTATCTTGCAACAGGAAGGAAAGCAGTGAAGATGACACGCAGCCTCAGGGCTACAGGGAGGCAGAACTAAGGGATCATCTGGGTGGAAGGAGCCCAGGAAGGGCTACCGCTTCTTGATTCTTAGTCCCTGTCCATCCCCCAGGAAAAGGTGCCCTTCCTAGCTATCCCACATGCAGAGGTGCCCCAGAGCCAGAGCAGGGTGTGGGCATTAACCACAACCTTCCCTTCCTGCTTCACCAGCAGCATCCCTCCCATCAGACAGCAACATGTGCTCATTCTTCCTTTCCACCTATGGCCAGATCTGTAGCAAGAACAGAAGCATTTCCAATATTAATGGAACACAGGGAACCCGAGAGGGATCCTGACGACCCAATTCTAGGCCATTTTACTTTCCACTACTCATCTGGGAAGGTTATTTCCCCCCCAGTGCCCGAAGGCATTAGATGCTTTGAGCTTTGCATTCTCCACAGAGTAATGAAAATAGAGGTTGAATGCTAAACCATAAACATATGTATCATTCATAATGCATTCAGATGTTTCTTAATTATTCATGGTTCCTGAAAGTTATTGGACCTATCCTGCATACATATCCCAGCAATGTTTATATTAGAACCACAGCCTCAGTGTACACAACTCCAGCTCCTTGGCATTCCCGTCTATGGGATTAAAATTAGATGAGTCAGTGGTCAATAAAAGTTACATGTGATTTCCATAAAATTATCCACTGTATATTGCTCAGGGCAGGGGGGTAGAGAAAGAAGCACGGAGTTGCTGAAGCTGACAGAACACAGAATGTTTGTTCTCCAATGTGGGGTCAGCAATAGCTCCTCTTTCCTAAGAACAAATTCATTATTTCCCTAAATAGCTGGTAGTCTTGAACTTGTTATTCATCTAGGAAAAAAAATAATAACTCAGAGGACTTCTCTCTGTCTTCTGTTTAAGTCTCATATTTTTTTTAAATGCCAGTATTCCGGGCTCCAAATCATCGGATTCTTCTGTTTTGGTGCTTGCATACATTTGCATGTTAACATGAATGGTTCCAACTTAAAGAACATAAAATGAAATGAAAGTTGAATTCAAGTCCAAGATGGAGAAAAGACACATGTAAAAACAACAGATTTTCAATCTTGTTGAATTTTTTCAAGTATCAGATTTGGAAAGATGTAAACACACACACACACACACACACACACACACACACACACACATCTTCTGATTTCAAAGGATGGCACTCAGGCACTCAGAGACAGGTACTGCCAAGAGGATCCCCCACTCCAGCCCCTCTGCGTACATACACACTCACATATACACACACACACAAGCACTATGAATATTTACAGATCACAGCACAGATTCTGAAGCTGTTTAATGAGTGAATTCCACCTTAAAACTCAAAAAATTTGACTCAAAGGACAGGTTCAGCACCACAGTGCCGCCTTCAGAGGCCCACTCAGATAAGATGAAATGTAAGGACTACCATGTGAACGGGCCAAGCAAATACAGGCATGAGTTTGCCTCTGCTGGCCCTGTAAGCCATGTCTGCCATTTGATTTTACCAGTGCATTTGGAAGGCAGGATGGTATAGTGGTCAGGTGCAAGACTCTGTAATAGACCTGGGTTGGAAGCCCAGATCCACCCACCATTTACTGCTGTGAGACCCCTGGCAAATGCCTTCATCTGTAGACATGACTTTTTTTCATGAGTTTTCTTTGACAAAACAATTGGACTGACCTCACGGATTCAGGGTTAGCTGCTGTGGTGGTAACTGATCCAGTGGTGGTTCTTTCCATTATTCCCAATCTAAGTGGTGGCCACCGGAGGAACCAGGCCTGAAACTCCTTTTCACCCAGAAAAGTGAGACTGTGACCTGTGAGCTCCGACTTCCAGACAATGAGTGGTGTCATGCTCTCACCTCCTCCTATCCCACACTACCCCTCCTCAACAGCCTGGTCTCCTTTCATGAAGGCATTCCCAATACAATGACCACATGTCTTAACAATAAATAAAGTGGACCATGTGCAACAGGTGCCGAATCTTACCTCATCTTCACTCCCAGCGGTATTTGCATCTAATTTCTGGACCACCGACTTGTCACTCTCCTTCAGCATTTTCTCTCGAACTTTGCTTTCATACTCCGGCCGGGAATGTTCCTAAACCAAAGAGCCAGAGAGCAGTTAGTGGAGAGGAGGAAGCATGCCCTTGGCCTGTGGGTTCTGACCAGACACCACAAGTACATGAGAGGCAGGGATTAGGACTGGACGCCATCAGACAGGAACTGCCACACCACTCACAGTTACGGGGAGTCTAGACCAAGAACGCAATGTGAGGGAGAAGAAAGGGAACGCACAACACTTGCGACGACACAGAAACCAAACCTGAGCACGTTCCTGGGGGTGGCACCGGTGTTGAGAAAGGAGAGAAGAAAAGTTAACAAGGCAGCTGATAGGAAGAAGTCATGTGCTTTGCAGAGCAGTTTGACCAAAGGCAGAAGGAGACATCTGGTCAACCCCCCACCTAGCCTTATACCTCACACTTTAGCTTATAATCAGCCAAATCCCAGCTGGAAAAACAGATGTGTCCCCCAGCTGGGAGTGAGGGCAACAGCAAAACTGCTTCCTTGCTCCATTATTCTGTAAGTTACAATGGCGACCAATAAACATCAAAGTCGAAGGTGGCCATGGGGAATCTTAAAACTCACTTGCTCAGACCTGTTTCCTGTATGGCCTAGGTGAGTAACTCATTGGCAAGTACACTGATGCTCAGGAGACCTCCCTGGGCCATTCAGCCGTACAAACCTGAATTGTGAGTCACCAGGCATGGGAACGAGCACCTAACTCATCAAGAGGACCATGGTCAAATCAAATTAACACAGATGCTGGGGCAGGAGGATGCATGACTCACTTCAAAGGGAATTTAACAGTGTACACCTGGCTCATTGGCAGGTCTTCCCTGCAGCTTCCAGCTCCAGGACAAACTATCTACAGGTGCAAGGACTTGGTGTTCCTGCATTGTTTACCCATGACGCCTAGGCAGGGGTTCAGGCGCTACTGGCTTCAAGTGAGCTCCATTGCTCGGAGAACACACCTGTCCTTATCACTGCCCTCATGTCAGAGATTCCAGAAGTCAACAGGCTGTTTCTGCCCTGCATCTGGTTTTCACAAGACATGCCAGAGAGGAGAGACCATGTAGGCGACTCGCAAGCAGACCCAATAAAGCCGCAGGTGATGCCATTGAAGTGTCAAGTCCTGTCCTCATCACCCAATCTCTGAGGCTATGTCAGTCCCACCCCTTCCAGGAGGCCTCCTCTGACAGTTGCAATATAGCTACCGGGCAGGAGCTCCTCCCTCTCTGAATTCCTAGACTTTTATGGCTTATACCAACATTCTAAGTCTTGATTACATATATTTCTTTCATCATTTCCTAGCTTTTATTATTTCTTTGCACGTGAGAGTCTTCTTGTCCTCACCTGAGGATTGGCTACCTGCTTTATATTATTTCATGTTCCTCACAGTAACTGCCACCATGCAGAACACACAGACACCTCCAAATGCTTGTGAAGTTACTTGATTGCTTCTCTTCCTTTGATCTATTCTCCAGCATAGAGAAGTGTACATTTCCCAGGGTGTATGCCAAGAAAGTTGGAGCTGCAAAAGGACTCCAAGGTCTAAAAGACGGGAAAATAGCACAAAATGTGTCGCCTTTGTTGTGAGAGTCACATGGAGCATTTTTTAAAAATCTGAAAAGTACTACTGTGAAGACACCTGCTTCATTTTCTAAAGTCCTCCATTTCCCACAGGACAGTTTTTGCCTGTTAGAATTCATATCCTGCAGGAATACTTTGAGAAATAGAGTCTTGAAGCTTTCCTCCAGAGCACGTGAAATCTGGTTGCTTTTCTTCCATGACATTCCAATGGAAGATTTTAGCTAAAAATCAAAGCGGTGTCCTTTGGTGAATACCAGAATATGGGTTCTAGAACTTGATGAGCCACCACAGCTTCTCCTTTTGCATACCCTGCAGAGGGGCTGAGAAAGACTCTCCTGGCTGATCGGCAGGATGTTTCCTACTCATCTTGGGCTTCCCAAGGCGAGCCGTGGAGTCACACAGAGGGCTTCCTCATGTCGCTCCAGCTGTGGCTGGGTCCCATCTCACCCACCCTGGGTCCCAGTTCAGACACATCTCATATGTTTTGATCGAGTCTGGCATCAGGACTCAGGAGTCTGGAACTCAAAGCAGTCAGGCTGCCCTGCATTCTGGCAGAGGCAGGTCGGACAAAGATCTTCCTATGTGCAGATTGGATGAGGTTATAGATTCCTTCAACAGCCGGACAACTGAGATCCTGGTCACAGCAAAATCTGGACCTAGAGAGGGCTTTGACAAGGGCAGGTTGATTCCCCAGACCCAATCTCCCTGGTTGAAGGATCTGAGGCTAGATCATCTTAAATACGTAACACCTCCCACCAAGACTCTAGGAACTATTTCTATGGGTCGGTCTCCCCAGGAGCAAGCCTAGAGGAAAGGTCCAGGACAAATGCAGGACCATCCTTGGGTGATCCAAACGTAGGAACCAGATGTACATTCAACAAAGAGTCATCAAGCGCCTACTATGCCCTGTGATCTTTTGTAGGCACAGGGGCTCTGGTGTTGGCACTGTGGCCAAGATCCCTCTTCTCAGAGAGCTTACCTTCCAGTTCAGGAACATAAAAGGAAGTAAACTAACACACGAATAAGAAACTAGCAGATGAAGATAAGTAACACAGAAGGCAGTAACCTTTTCACCGAGACAAGACTGTACAGACCATTGTGGAGACGGGACAGGGTAGCATGGGGGAGAAAAGCCGTCTACCCAGTGGGACTGGCCAAAGCAGAGTGGAATGACTTGGAACAGAATGAAGGGTGATGTGGTTGGAAAGGCTGAGCAAGGAAGAAAATGGCATGAGTCAAGGTCAGAAAGGCAAGCAGGGGATCTTGCTTCCTTGGTGATGGGAAGTTGTTGAGGATATCTGAAGCTTGCTGTGACAGGTGTTGGGGGAGAGAGATGGATGAACAGGACGCTATGTGCCCAGAACTCCAGGAATACCTCAGCAGAGGGAGAGAAGGGAGTCTGGCAGGGGAGGTTGGCTGAGCGGAAGGTGGCACCACTTCAGAGCCAAAGACTCATGGACCTGGGAAGCCCACTTGTAACAAGGACACACCATAACCAAAGGTGCCCTACAACAAGACCCTGGGTGCTGTCCACAGGGACACCCCATGGGTCAGGGCTGCACTGGCCCAGTGGGTTGGCTCCGGCATTTGCTTACTCTCTTCCTTCCCTGCCCTTGTCAGAAAGCAGTTGCCAGCTGGGTTTCCCCCCAACTCTCACTTCTCTTTGGTTCGTGAGCTGCATTTGAGCCATTCTGCTTGCCCAACCCCTCCCAGGGTGCTCCTCATGTTGAGGCCCCAAAAGGTGAGAACAGTGTAAGCATGGGAGGAACAGTACAGGAAGGAACTGTGGTCTAAGTGTGAGTGAGCACCCTCCTTTCTCCGAGAAGCGGTTTCCTAGTGAACACTCCAGAGAAGAATGAGGGCTTGAGGCTGAAAACAACCAGCCCTGGGAGTACAAGGGGACTGCAAGAAGTTTGTGCAAAATTTCTTGAAATCCTCGCATAGTTTTTTCAAAATACACGTTTTCCAATAACTCTTTAGAGACCCCACGTACACATGGTTTCAACTTTGTTGGCACCAAAATAAACTTACCCTTTAATACCGTTTTTCCACAAACCTTTTGGGGGTACCCTATAGCCCTGATTCTGAGGGATATCTGGTTAAAATGGAAAACACCTTTAACCATGGCCTTCTAAGACCCCAGCACCTCTCTCCATGATGCCTGAATAATATCTCCCTCCCTTTTGTGCCTCATGTGAGTGTAACATAAACTTGCTCCAGGCTACAGGGCTTCCTATAAGTCCTAGGGCTCTTGTCCATGGCACACATGCCTGGCCTCTCTTGCCCTCTATGGCTTCCTTCCCATGATCCACAGGAAACTCAGACAACCAGTAAGTGTCCTCCCTGACCTGGCCACTGGTCTTTCTTCCCTTGTCCCCGACTGCATCCCTAGCCCTGTTTCCTGAAGCCAACCACATGCTCAGAGGCATCCTGTTGGTTCTGTTCTACACTTGCCCACACCAAGGCTCCTGCTCACCACACTCCTTGTGGGTATCCCTTCTTCCTCTTGCTGACCATTAAAATTCAGCCACACAGGGGCCAGCGCTGTAGTGCAGTGGGTTAAAGCCCTGGCCTGAAGCGCCGGCATCCCATATGGACATCAGTTCTAGTCTTGGCTGCTCCTCTTCAAAACCAGCTCTCTGCTATGGCCTGGGAAAGCAGCAGAAGATGGCCCAAGTGCTTGGGCCCCTGCACCCACATGGGAAATCCAGGAGAAGCTCCTGGCTCCTGGCTTCGGATCAGTGCAGCTCCAGCCATTGTGGCCAACTGGGGAGTGAACCAGTGGATGGAAGACATCTCTCTCTGTCTCTACCTCTCTGCAACTCTGTCTTTCAAATAAATAAAATAAATCTTTAAAAAATTAAAATTCAGCCAATCTTCAGTCTTTGGTTTAGTAAAAGCACTCCTTCTTCCTACATTAGTGAGAAAGAATCTCTCGCATGCCCCCTTGAATCTATGTTAAATATTTATAGACCAGACCCTGCCGAATGTATTAGCTGTGGAGGTCAGAGAATGTGGAGGTAGTTCTATATTCCATATCAAATTTTGGTGCACAGTAGGTGCTTAATGCTTGTGCTCAAAATTGAGCAGAATTTTTAAGGTGCTTAACATCCTATTTCCAGAATGGAAATACATTAAAGGAAAAGACAAGGCTGGCCTCTCTTACTCTCACCTATACCTGGCCCCGGGCTGCACACCTGTGGGGTGTACCAACTGTGCTATGGTGCCAACCAGCCTTGCCGGAGCTTCACACAGAGATTCCATCAGAAACAACTCCTTATCCATGGATAAACTGAATCTTGGCCAGGCCCCTCTCAGCCTGCACGTGAGTTCCGCAAAGCATGTACCTCCCACGAAGTTACCATGGCTCAATGGGTTAAACAGAAAAACAGGAAATCAGGCTACAGAAAGGAAAAATGGATTATAATCCCATTCCTTGCAGATCTCCAGGGCACTGAGTCATGCCTGATGCGCTTCTGTGTGGTGCTGTGTTTACAAGTCCTCTGACAGAGAGATGTGCTGGCTTCCCCAACTCTTCCTAGCAGACTCACTGAGCTTGTCTCATGCAGGCTTGGGTGCCAGGATATTTCTTCTCTTCTTTAGAGATACCCTAGCCCCAGCCCTGGCATTGGGAGAATAGAAACTGCTTCCTGACTACCCCCCATGCCCAACTACAGCCTTCTATCACAGCTCGCAATCTCCCTCCCTCTCTCTCTCTCTCTCTCTCTCTCAACACACACACACACACACACACACACAGAGAGAGAGAGAGAGAGAGAGAGAGAGAGAGAGAGAGCTCATAGAAAAAAATTAAAAGATAAGTTTATTTGGGGACAAAACAAAATGGAAATCCATGCATTTTTCATGAACTTTTTGAAGATCCCTTGTATGAATGGATTTCCAAAATTGGGGGACCACAATAAACTTTTCCTTTAATTCAATTTACGTGAACTTTTTGAAGTACACTCATATTTCAACATATTTTTTGCAGGATCAGATGGGACTGACAGTAAAAAGATGCCCCACCTCGCTCACTCACAATCAAACTTTTACTGCTCTTTCTACTGGGAACACCAGTTGAGGTATTTTGCTCCAAGAAATGCAACTGCTCAGTTATTCTCCATTGCTTATCTTCCTAACTAATTTGAATCCTGCTTGACAGCAGAATTCATGTAATGTTCTCTCATTTGCCACAGAATCCATGGTGGTTTTAGTCTCAAGGGATATGTGTAACACAAAGGATTGGAGCAGAGTAGATACATTACGCAGTACATGGTAATGCAATGGTTGCAATGGAGTGAAAACCCATGATAGCAGGGGGAAGCCACATTATTATACCTCTCCCTCTAGCACATGTAGGCAGAACAACTTGGACTGGTAAGCTCCATTCCATGCAACTACTCTGTGGTTCCTACCACTTCTCAGCTCTTCTCCTCAAAGACAAGTTGGCTAATGAGAGCATTAAGGAAGAGATGATGACACACCACAGTCACGGAGACACACAGGCTGGAGAGCAAGACTCAGTTGGGAATTTCACTTGATTGTTTCTGCAATATCAAGATCACAAAGCCTGAGGTCCCAAGTCCAAGGCAAAGCTCATTCAGCTACAGGAGAAGGCCCGCTCTGCATGCAGCCAGCCCAACCCTGTGGCCAGTGTGCAGGCGAGTACTCAAGCAACTGAAACTGCTTCTTGGTCTTTATGGACACAACCCCAGCGCCTCATCCATAATATCCACAATACTGGCAGTGCCTATCCAACATTCATATGGTTGTTGATTGAGTCCATGGTAGCATATGATATCAGCAGCCCTTGAAAGTTGTCATGGTTGGTATGGAGGGGGCCAGTTGAACTTGGAAGTGGAAGAGAGGGGATCTAGGGAGACTGTCTGGAGAAGGCAGAGTTGCAGTGATTAGGCAACCATGAGCAACCATGACAGACACAGTGCCCATCATCCACTCACCAGCAGCAGGACGGGGTTGCTGGCGTTCAAAGAAGTCTTGAGGGAAGAGTGATTTGTTCACATCATTTAAGTATCATTTGCTCAGCAAACTAGACTCCAGGAGAACCTATTTTTTGCCCTTAACTTGTCCTCTAGTTTCACACACAGGGTGCTGGTATATGATTTAGTGGTTCTTTTTCCTTTCATGGGCATCTAAAGAAACCAATGTCTCTGACATTCATACCTGCTCTCTTGCCCCTTGGCAGATTCACAGAAGCATTCTGACCTACCCCAGGCCACATGAGAGTGATTCCTATTATACACCTTCTTGCTCTCCAGGTTACCTACACCTTGCTCCTGCCATTTTTTCCCCAGAGTAGGACACTAGGACATCTGGATAACCAACACAGTGTCTTTCTGCTCAAGGGAAGAGGAGACATTTGAACTCCTGGCCACACTGTATACCAAGCATGGATGAGTCCATGGACCCTGTCTACAAAAGCAGACAGTGGGAGCCCCAGCCTGACATGATGGGAAGCATCGCTGGCTCACTCAAGACAGTCTATGCCTAGTGTCCCAGCAAACAAGGGCTCAGAGAAGTACATCAGAGAACTCACTTCTTCCTCTTCTATTCCAGTCAGGTCCCAGAAGTAGCCCAGTCGCATCTGGAGTCTCTTCCAGTTTTCCAGAAACATGGTAGCTTAAAAAGAAAGAACACAAATTCAACGATTTTTGAAGAGTAGGTCTGGATACCATTTGGGTTCACTATTAGAGATGGGGGATACTTTATAGATTCAAATTTAAGAGCTCTCATTAAAACATTTAGCCCCTTCCTACCACCCCTACCTGGAATTGCTCAAAATACCCCACACCCTTAAGAGCCAGTAGATACACTAAAGGGGAAAACACACACACACACACACACACACACAACCTTTCCCCACTTCTAGGTAATGAGAATAAGGTGAACATTGATCTTGCAAGATGAAAGAAATAGATGAAGAAAATTAAAATTCTGGGTCTGGTGCTGTGGCATAGTGGGTAAAGCACTCCCTATGGTGCCAGCATCCATATGGGTACTGGTTCCAGTCCCAGTTGCTCCACACTTCCAATCCATCTCTGCTATCACCTGGGAAAGCAGTGGAGGATGGCCCAAGTGCTTGAGCCCCTGCACCCACATAGAGATCTGGAGGAAACTGCACATGGATACCTGGAGGAAACTTCTGGCTCCTGGCTTCGTCATGGCCCATCCCAAGCCCCAGCTGTTGTGGTGGTTTGGGGAGTGAACAAGTGGATGAAAGACTCTCTCTCTGGCTATGTCTCTCTCTCCCTCTGTACCTCTGCTTTTCAAATAAATAAAATAAGGATTAAAAAATAAAAGTTAATTAATTTTCTTCTATTTGAAAGGCAGAGGGAGAGAAAGAGAGGGAGAGGGAGAGGGAGAGGGAGAGGGAGAGAGGGAGAGAGAGAGAGAGAGAGAGAGAGAGAATTTACATCTGCTAGTTCACTCCCCTAAATGCCTGAAACAGCCAGAGCTGGGCAAGACCAAAGCCAGGAACCTAAAACTCCACCCAGGCCTGCCATGTAGTTATCAGAGGCCCAAGTCCTTGAACCATCATCTGTTGCCTCTCACGATGCATTAGCCAGAAGCTGGATCAAAAGAGAGTAGGCAGTGTTCAAACTGCCTCCAATATAGGATATGAGTGTTTTAAGCCACAGCTTACCCTCTGCACCACAATACCCACCCTGTCGACATTTTTGATTAGCTTTCTCTTGCCTATGCACATTCCTTCCTCTTGCACCTTCATTAGCAATCTTCCTTCTGTCTCCCATCTCTTTCTTTCTGTCCCCAGCACACCACATTTTCTAGGCCCTAATCAGCTCATTTAGAGATTACCTAACAGCTCTTACAGATCTACCTGACTCTAGCCTGAGCCTTTCAACCCATTCTGCATGCAGCTGAGAGAGTAATTTCTATAAACACCAAACATTCATTCTCCCATGTGTTTAGCAAGTATTTGTACAATGCCTACCATACCTACTTATGAGTATGTCTGCCCCACCCACAGCTCCTTGAAGGAAAAGCCCAGTGTGTTCTAGAAAGAACCTGGCACCACTTACATCAGCATCCTATAACCATGACTTGTTGAACACCTCATCCAGGGTCTGCTCACAGACCAATCATATTCTCTCTCTCTTGAAAAATCAGAATGAAGGAACAAAAGAGAAGGAGCAATGGGAGGATCCACGCCACACTGGAAACAGCAGGGAAGGCTGTGGTTTCTGGGAGCCTCTCCAGCTCCAGGGTCCAAGGGGCCTGACTTTATTTCATCTCCTACACCCATGAGCTTGCCTCTTGCTTTCTTATAATAAATATCTTGTTCTTTGAACAAGCTCAAGTGAATTTCTTTTTTAGTGTTTTATTTATTTCTTTATTTGAAAGGTAGAGAAACAGAGAAAGAGAAATTTCCATCATTCTCCAAATGCTTACAAGAGGTGAGACTGCACCAGGCTGAAGCCAGGAGCTCAGAACTCAATCCAAGTCTTCTTCTTCTACGTGGGTAGCAAGAACCCAGTGCCTGAGCTTGAGCCATCACCTGCTACCTCCCAGGCATGCAGAGCCGGAATGCAAACCTGAGCACTCCATTATGGGATGTGGGCATCCCAAGTGGCATCTAATCTGCTGCCCCTAGGGCGAATTTCTAATCCTGAAAAAATGCTAGTTACTTGGCAATATACAAAACACTGTGCTAGATATTGTAGGGAGGATTCCGTGAGCATGATGTGGATATTGCTCTCAAGTTGTCTGCGGTCTACAAGGAAAGAGTGTAAATAATCACAATGCAAAGCATAAAGCAATTTAAGAATGAACAGATAATGGGAGGATGCAGAACAGGAGCGCTCACTTCCAGAAGAGGCATCTGGGCTGACTGTTGAAGAACAAAAGGATTGAGGCATTGAAGCAGGGGTAGGCAGAGGGATGATGCTACCACTCCCCTTCCTACACTTTCACTAGATCTCTGAGGTCCAAGTTCCTATCTCTGGACACTGGGATTGTGTGGATGCCTGGCCCAAACCAGCCATCAATACCATTTCCACCGATTATCAGTGCACATGGCACCTGCAATGCTCTTGAGGCTGTCTCCTCACCGTCCTCTCCATCCACAATGGAGCGAACTGCTCCCATTTCCTACCCTACCCCCGTTTCCTCCCACATCATATCCTGACCAGATCAGTCCTCCTCTTCCATGAGGTCAGGTCTCATGTTGTCCTCTCCTCCTCCTCCACACTCCTGCTGCCCTTATAAACACGGTGCCCTGGAAAGGGAAAGGAAGGGACACTCCCAGAGGTCACCCCCGCAACTCTACACCACCCTTGCAGAGGGCCAGGTGTGCTTCACTGCATGCCACGCTTGGCTGCTGACTACCATGTCAGGTCTCTGTGATAATACCAGAACCGCAGAGGGTTCCTGAGCTCTCAGCTGCCTGTGCTTACCTTGGGCACAGCACAGAACAGAGCATACATAACAAGCATCACACATTGAGATGATACGCAGTCACAGGTACATTGGCTTTACTTGAAGGTGCTTGCGCCAAATGGATGGCTTTGGCCCATGAATTTGAGGCTTTTAAAATTCAGTGCATCCTGACCTCCTGACACTAACATTGGTCTGAGGATGCTCTGAGAATAGGGGAAGTCCCTCTTCTTCCTATTGCTCTTCACTGTGTCTGAGAAGGGAGGTATGCATCAGAGGACTCAGAGCACTGACCAATCAGGATCTCCGTGAAGTAAGGAAGTCAGATGATGGGAACCGAAGGGAGGGGCAAAGGAGTGATGGATGAGGAGTCCTGAGGGTCAGAGAAGACATCACACAGACATCACACATCAGAGCAGGTCACATGTCTTGGTGCCTACACTACACCACCAGGCACTATACAGGGTGTGTACACTTCATTCATCCGCTACAAGAACACTCCAAGGTGGGTTCTATTTTACCCAGTGTACAGAGGAGGACAATGATGCCCAGAGATTAAGCAACGTCCTCAAAGTAACATAACCCCTCGGTCAAGAGCACTGACTTTGGTGACACAGAGCTAGGCTCCCATCCACCTACTGTGGCATGTGCAGCAGACAGGGAGCATAAGAGACACATTTAGAACTGCTGACTCCTGAGCTTCTGTCCCTAGTCCCTCCTCGGTAAAGAGTTCTGAAATTTTATGCCTTTATTTCCTTTTCTATCAGGGTCTCAATGGCAGGGGATCCAGAAGACCTCGACAGATCAGGTCGTCCATGACCCTCTGTGTCTACTGCCACCAAGAGCCTGAGTCTCTCTCTGCACAAACTTCTTCCCAGCCTGTTCTTGGCAGGCCCAGCACAGCACCACTAATCACAATAATCAGAGTAATGAGAAGCATTACTATTATTTTTAATTGTAATTTGTAGGCAGTCATGCCTAGGGGCTCTAGGCTGCTGTAACCAAATACACAATGACATAAAAACACAGCGAGGCTGTTAAAAAAACAAAACCAGCCCTGCCCTCTCCCAGGAAGGTCTGACACAATCCTAACCCTTTGTGCTTTTCCAGGGCTGGGGGTAGTAAATTATGGAGGATCTCTCAAGGGGTGGAGAGCATCTGCTCTTTACAGTTATTGAGGAAAGACGAGAGGCAGTTGTTAGGACTTGAAACCAGAAAGTGTAAGTGAAATGCAAGTTTCCCTAGAATGAGATTTTGTCCTGGGAAAGTTCTTGAGGGATCATAGATCTACAGTACTTAAGCTTCAGTCACTCAATGGTAGCAACATCTACAAGTGAAATGCATCGGAATTAAGTTTTTTGTTGTGTGTGTGTGTGTGTGTGTTTATAAACACACACATTATGACTTCCAAATCAGTTCAAGTCAATCCTGGGATGACCCTGTTTGAGGAGGAGATACAAAGGTTCCCATGACTTCCCAGGCAGCAAGCTCCAACGTCAGAGTCTTCTACTGCTCCTTTCACAAGTGCCTAGGCTGTATGCTCGTAAGTTCCATTTTCTCCTACTTCCCACTCCAACTTTAGACCAGCTGATCCCTGCCCATGTGCTCCTGGGAAGAGAGAGTAGAGTAACCAATAGAAACTGTCCTTGGTGCCCTGGCAGTATGAGAATCTTGCAGTCAAGTTTTCTGTCACCCAAATAAAGGTCCTCACGTGGAAAGGGGGAAGGCTGTGTCCCACCACTACTGAGAAGAGACTCCCTCTCCTCTCCTTCCTCACAGCCTCAGGGGTGTGTGACTCATGCCCCATCCTGGTGCATCCTCCAGGCCCCATGGAGGCCATGACAAACAGCACAGGTTCTGCAGCAGGATCGTGGTCCTGCTTGTCAGTGATCCGATGGGAAAACTAATCATGCCAAGTTAACTCACTAGCTGCATGGTCCACCTCCAGTGGCCAGTAAAAAGCAGGTGGCCACTCGAATGGGCTGAAAAATGTTGACTTGCCCCCTTTGTTAATATGCATGGGTGTATCTTTTTAGAAATATTCATTTACTACGGGGTCACTATTCTAGGCTGTTCATTTGTGAGAGCAGTGTGTGTGTGTATGTGTGTGTGTGTGGTCAGAGAGCCATGGCTCAGAGCAAGTCCATTGCCCTGACACTCTGGAGGCAAGAGAGGAGGAGTAAAATAAAGGAACTGCTTGTTATTTCCTTCACAAATCTCTTTGGTGGGAATATTGAAAACCCCACTCTGGCATGGAATACAACCTCTATTATCCCACATTCACAGCATTCTGAAAATGACAATGAGCCTTGAGTAACGAGACCAGATTTCAGCACATCTATATCCTCTCTAATTGTGTGATCCCAGCAGTCACTCCACCACTCTGAGTATCACACTGCACAGTACCTGCAGTTTTCCATGATTAAGCAAAAGTGCCTGCAGGTGCCTTGTGGATGTGCTAGGTGCTTTCAAAGCATGTATTGTTCAAATGCTGAATAAAGCATGCATTAGACTAGTATGTAGGCAACACTGCTATATCTAAGAGAAAGCAGGTAAGTTCATGAAAGATGAATATTTCTATCTCATACAAACCAGTAACTAGAAAGGTACTGTCGTTAAAATACCTCCTAGGATATGAAGAAAAATTCTAAAGTGAGTAGACTGAGGATATGAGCCTGGTCACTGAACCCACATGAAGGTAAAGGGACCACCATAGAAGCAAGCACCATGATGATCACTTACCCCACAGGGCCATGAAGATGGAGAAGAAGACGGTGGCAGGGTTGTCAAACAGGTGGCTGGCCCGCGCAGTCCCACAGGCTGAGCTGAGGTTCCAGTAGTCACAGGACTTGTCACACAGGGGACACATGGTGAAGGCATTCTGCTGGTCGCACATCTCTTTGCTGTGGTAGACAGAGGCTGCTGGGTCAATGGGAGCTCAAGCAGAGCCCAATCATCCCCAAACATCTTCTCTCTCCAAATCGGGGTAAACTTTATCAAGTCTGGGTCAGAGAAGTTGGGATAGGATTCTGCACCTTGAGAATGTAACTCATATTTAGCCCACCATCTCCACCCAAATGGATGGGCCACCTCCCTAAATTTTGAACTCCCTTTCATTAGATATGTCCCAGAAAGTAGGCCGGCGCCGTGGCTCAACAGGCTAATCCTCCACCTTGCGGCACCAACACACTGGGTTCTAGTCCCGGTCAGGGCCCCGGATTCTGTCCCAGTTGCCCCTCTTCCAGGCCAGCTCTCTGCTGTGGCCCGGGAGTGCAATGGAGGATGGCCCAAGTGCTTGGGCCCTGCACCCCATGGGAGACCAGGAAAAAGCACCTAGCACCTGGCTCCTGCCATCGGATGAGCGCGGTGCGCCGGCCGCAGCGCGCCAGCCGCGGTGGCCATTGGAGGGTGAACCAATGGCAAAAGGAAGACCTTTCTCTCTGTCTCTCTCTCTCACTGTCCACTCTGCCTGTCAAAAAATAAAAAAATAAAATAAAAATAAAATAAATTAAAAAAAGAAATGTCCCAGAAAGTTGATGACCAATGCATTGAATGATGCCTTTTAACATCCCTTCAAGATGTGTTAAGTCTTATGAGGTTGGTAGTCTCAGTGCTCAACGACTGTGAATAAATCGCAAGCCTAAAAGGTTGACTTTGCCCTGTTCTTCAAGTACAAGCTGCATTCTCAACCCCTGCTGGTCATCTCCCAAACATTTCACACCAGCCAGAAGCAGAAATACACACAAGCATGTGGCTGGACCAACGCCAAGCCGTGTGAGGACAAAAGGAACAGGTTGCCCCTTTGGCATAAGAATAGCCGTCTGACTCTGTGGGATGAGGGTGACTAACTCAAGCTACTAAGAATTATCAAGGCCATGAAAGGGGGTTAGGTGGAACAAAAGAGCAATGCAAATTCTTCCAAAGTCTAGATTCCCTGCCACTTGGAGAGAGAAAATCAGCCAAATAACCCAATAGCCTACTTTGTCCCCTCCATTTCTGTGTAATAGACTGACAACTATATATGAAATTCCCTTCACTCATTTGGTGCCTAGCTGCTTCCAATAACCTTGGACCCATGTTGTACACTTGCAAATAAGAACCAATGAACAGCCAGAGCTTTCCCATTATGAGTGAACACATTATTCTGGTGCATAATGTCCCCACAGGGAAATGGCGGGGCAGGTGGAGGGTGAGGGGAATGGGTGCAGGAGTCAGGATTTCGTGGACGGGAGGCACTGGCTGATGGCACAGAGCAGCTGGAGCGCAGTCCTGGCAGGCAGGGGTTCCTTTGCTGAAAGCCACAGCTGTTAGCTACAGAGCGGAGCAGCAGAGGGTGCCACAGCGCCTGGCTGACAAGTGGGAGGCCCCTGCCTGGGATGAGGGAGCCCGGCTGCCCCTTGTGCTGATGCCAGGGCTTCGAGGAAACCCCGAAAGTCGACGGAAAGCCCCAGGCGATTTCCCCCTTCATTAAGAAGTTAAAGGGTGGGTGATTTACGGAGCGCTGTCACTTTCCATAGAGACGCAGCTTCTAGGCTTCTGTTTTTAATGAGCCATTAAGTCCACTGCAGGGAAAGTCCTTCTGTGTGAGGGAATGGAAACTCTAGGTCCAGGAGCATAAATCCCAGCTCTCCATTGGCAAGTGTCAATCAAGATGACTCATTCACATCAAGAATAGTACACAGTGAGAGCCTAATAATGAGTTCAGCTGTGCTGGTTTTGCACCTGCGCCTGGTCTGATTGGCAACCAGAGAGCAGGGTTTATTTGAAGTGTTCTGGCTTGGACAAGTTGAGAAGGCATTGCCATTTCCAGAGAAGAGAGTCCACTCTTAGAAAGCAGACTTACACAGATGGACTGCATAAACTCTGCTAAAGAGCATTGCTTATTGGGCTTGGATGGAGACCATCAGAGCTCCTCAGGACTGCCTATCTAGTCAGCCCCATGTGGCTGAGCAGCAGGGCCACCTCTGAGGACCTGCTTCTTGCAAATATGAGCGCCGTTCCACAAACCTGCCTGGTGGAAGGCTGCCGCTTTATGCAGCCCCTAGGGAAAACACAAGAAGCGTGAGGCTGCTGCATGTGTAACACAGCACAGAGTGCTATTCCAAGCTACTCTGTACGGATGTAAAAGGCCTACACACTTAATAAAACATCTACAATCACAAACCCGCCACATAATTGTTGACTACTATCATTGAGTATTATGTACTGAACTTACTGCACCTGCTACACATTCATACAATCAGCAGTGAAGCAGGTTTGCTGACACCAGCATCACCACACACAGAGGAGCAATGTGGGGTCACTGGATGACAGGAACTGTCCAGCCCCATTACAACGAGAAGGGACCACTCTTGTATATATGATCAGTCACCAATGGAAACACTGTGATGTGACCCAGGACCGGGTGTGTGTTAAGGACTTCACTTTGTTCAGAGTTTTTGGGGTTTTTGTTTTTGTTTTAAGCACAGACGGGGAAGAGAGATAATTCCAGTCCCCTTGAGAGAGGTAACTCCAATCCACTTCATCCGACTGAAATCTAGTCAACTTCTTTCAAACGAAAGAAGTCCTAGCACACAACTTGGTGCAAAGCAGAGTTGAAACGTAAGCCCATGCAGACTACTGATTTTTAAATTAGAGTGCAGGCACCTACCAATCCTTTGTACCAAATAGCAGCCAGGGTAGCACGGATTTTCCCCGAGTCACGTGCACTGGAATCCAGAATGCTTTAGATGTTTGGGAAGGGGTAGATTTTTTTTTAATGCAAACAATTTTAACAGAATTCTGGAAAAACCCTGCCTCCAAATGACATTGAAATGACTCTGTATTCCCTAAGCGAGGCTGCCTGGAGAAGAGCTGAAAGAAGAGTGAAGTCCATCGTGAAACTGTGTCTAGGTCACTCGCTTGCTGCATTATCACAGACTTCTAGTGAGAAGTAACTGTGGTTTCCAATCTGTTGCTGTATGTCTCCTACCTATCATTCTCTCTGGAAAGCATCAGAAGGCTGACACATGGGCTGACAATGAGCTGAACCTAAAGCGAGTGCTGTTCTAAGAACGGATTGTTGCTCTCAGGCGGGGCAGGGCTGCACTAGAACACAGGAGGATATGAAGAAGTGACCACTCAGGAAATTCACACAAAACATCTGCTATTAAGGTTTCAGCTGGAAAGTCAACAATTTTTCCAATATATTCTAAATTAATCAGCTATTTAAAAAACACCCAGGTCTTCCCTACCCCTGTAAGTACTTAACAGATTAAAGCCAATCAATTGGTAAGTAGAGGAAACTTCTATCTATGCAATATGTATGCATGGGGTTATTACTTAGGCTGCCATACGCTTCACATACCAACATTGCTGGGGATAAAGTACACCACTTAAAGTTTCATATAATTCACGTCCATTTTCTGATTTTGATGCTGTACTACAGTTACTACAGATGGAAAAACAACTGGGGAAACTGGGTAAAGGGCTCACTGGAACCAACTGTACAATCTTTCCAACTTCCTGTGAGTTTATGATTTTTTTCAAAATAAAATGCTTTTTAAAAGTGATACATAGTAACTCGCAGGCTTGATGTCACAATTAGCAACCTCTACTATAATCCCAGGATGCACTGGTAGACATAGACCCTTAAAGAACAAGAACTTGTTCAGATTCAACATTGGGATTCAGAGACTATTCCTTTGTTGACAAGGCATGGTATTTTGTGAGTTTCCATCAGGCCCATAAAACTTGAACTTGTGATGGATATGCAATTGGGTTTAGAAAGCAGCTTTAAAAAAATAAAACTACATGAAGCGTTTAATTCTTTTCCATTTACATCTTCCTGACTTGTCACAGCCTATCATGAGTCTAAGAAGCTAATGGTCAACACTTTAACTTTATAAAAGTCAATTTCAAGCTTTTTTAACTGCAACCTATATTTAATTCTTCTTTATTTTACATCAGATCCCAACATGTAAATACACACACACCCTCCCTTCCACAATAACACACAGAATCTTCAAAAAGCTCACGGAAAAATGGTACAGTATGAAAGAACTTTATGTGGATTCCATTTTTTTGTACCAAATAAACTTATGTTTTAATTCTATTTTTTTCACAAACTTTTTGAAACCCCCTCCTAGAACTGAAATAAATCGCATGAAACATTTATCCTTCCTTCTTGTAATGAATACTCAGATTTTATTTCATTCTAGGCTATCATAGCTTATTCTAGTTCATTTAAAAAATAACCATCAAATTTATTCCACAACCCAACAATGAGCCATTAACCTTAGATGCTGTGCCCACTGGTGAGCAGTATCATACATCTGCCCAGATGACTGCCACATTTTATGTATGTATAGTCTTGCACATGTGTGAATATGAACGTGTGGAGTGAATGCTTGCGTGTAGACATGTAACTGCCACATGTGCAGACCATGGTCATTCCCAGCTGCAGCGGCTGCTGCCACATGTATTCCCCCATGGGGACCCAGGGCACAAACTCTGAGTCCTGATGGAAATCCACACACTGGTGCCCCACACAGGGAACTGGCTCTGGTTCCCTATGCATACCACTGGGATTTCTAGCTTTGATCAACCTGAGATCTTTTGTGATCACACTGGGCAAGGAAAACATAGTGCTGTGTTTTCTAAAAGAGCTGTCAAGGAGGATTTGCCTTTTCTGAAAGACTTCACTGCTTACTGGAAAAAAGCATGGGCTTCTGAGCAGGAGGCAACAGAGCTCAACTCCCAGCCTTGACAGTTAGTAGCTGTTGAACTTGGACAACTGGAGTGACCTGACTTAGCAACAGTTTCTCCATCTCATGTAAATAATTATAGCTATCTTAGAGAGTTTATAATAGTGCCCTCTTACAGTATCAAAGTAACAAATACATAAAAGCCACATAGTACCACTCCTGGCACAAGGGAGCTACATGATAAATATGATAAATATTAGTTCTTCCTTCATAATAGATGGGCAGGAGAAGAAAGACCCTAATGACCACTCTCCTGTGACAAGGACCACAAAACTTCCAATCAAGAGCACCGGACAGATAACTACGGAGTTTCTCACACAAGAATATCTAAAACCCTTGGCACTTACACAATGTTTTAGCTTTATTCTAAATATTAACAATGCTATTTCTAGTTTATTTGATTTATAAAACCATTTCCATAGACTGACAGTGGCAAGGACTACCTGGTTTCTGCCCACTGGTTGGACACACTTTCCTCAAAAGCACAGCAAGTGGCTCTTTATGCATCTCCCATTGCCACCTCCAGCAACAGTGGAGGCCAAAGTAAGCCCAGTGTCCTCATCCAGCTGGCTGTTGAGAGAAATTCACTTTGGTACAGAGGGATCCTGCCCCACAGCCATGATGGAACAGTCCAGGGTACCGACCCAAATCAAACAGAACCAACACAACCTTTTCACCTAAAATTAATTTAGCATATCACTCTAAGAAATAACAATCCTGACCTTCCAGTGGCAATGCTTACTTAGAAGTAGAGAAAAATCTATTATGAAACACATAAATCCCAAACAAGAGTCCCTAGTCCAGTATTCCTTAGACTCATCCACCTGCCATTGGGTAATGTGAATTACTCCAGAATCCTTAGAATACATTTCTCTTTGTGCTTAATCCAGGTCAAGTTGCATTTCTATCACTTGCAACCAATGGAGTATTACAATATGCTAATGGAGGCAGGAATTTGGAAAAGCAGTAAAGAGGTCTCCCGGAATGTGAACATCCCATAATGAAGTGCTTGGGTTCAAGGTTCAGCTCCATTTTCAACTCCAGCTTTTTGTTAAGGTACACAGAGTGGCAGCAAATGATGACTCAGGTACTTGGGTCCCTGCCACCCAGGTGGGAGGCCCAGATTGAGTTCCAGCTCTTGGCTTCAGGCTGGCTATATCCCAGCTGTTGTGAGCATGTGCACATTTGAGCATCTCTCTCTCTTTTTCTCTGTCTCTCAATTGAAAATTAAAATGAATACATATTTTTAAAAAGATTTATTATAAAATATGCTAATGATGCTTTCTTTTTTTTTCTTTCTTTTTTTTTTTTTTTTTGACAGGCAGAGTGGACAGTGAGAGAGAGAGACAGAGAGAAAGGTCTTCCTTTGCCGCTGGTTCACCCTCCAATGGCCGCCACGGCTGGCGCGCTGTGGCTGGCCAACCGCGCTCATCCGATGGCAGGAGCCAGGTGCCAGGTGCTTTTCCTGGTCTCCCATGGGGTGCAGGGCCCAAGCACTTGGGCCATCCTCCATTGCACTCCCGGGCCACAGCAGAGGGCTGGCCTGGGAGAGGGGCAACCGGGACAGAATCTGGTGCCCCGACCGGGACTAGAACCCAGTGTGTTGGCACGGCAAGGCAGAGGATTAGCCTGTTGAGCCACGGCGCTGGCCGATGCTTTCATTTTCAAGGGCAGTCCTGATGACAGAAAGAGTTTGAAATTCTAAGTATTAGCTAAGCATCTAATTGGCACTTGTACTCTATTTCCAGATATTTTGATTACCTGCTGATCATCTCCTATGTGTTTGCCTTTAATACTCATACATCATGAGTGGGGGTTGTTGTCACCATCTCACAGATGAGGCAACCAAGGCTGAGTCAGTGACCTGTCCAATCACATGGCTAACGTGGAACACCGTCAGCCCTAAAGGCCGCTATTGTAGAGTTTATTTTTTGTAGGCTTGATCTTCCCACACAAGGGAACTATTGTTCTATCTCTTTTCTCTCTAAGAGCCCCACCATGGAGCCTGGGGCTTCCCAAAGGTTCTTATTCCCAATTTTACAGTTGCCTGCCTCCTTACAGCATTTTATTCCAGCAGTGCTTGACCATCCACTCACTGCCACCACTCACTCCCTGCCTTAAGTCTTATGGGAAACCAGAGGAACAAAAGTCAAGATATTGAGGAAAAGAAGGTATTTCTCTAGTATTCCTTTTTTAAACAATATTAGCATTTACTAATGCAATGCATAGTTGTTTTCTTAAAAATGAAGATTTAGGCCGGTGCCACGGCTCATTAGGCTAATCCTCCAGCTTGCAGCGCCAGCACACCGGGTTCTAGTCCTGGTCGGGGCACTGGATTCTGTCCCAGTTCCCCATCTTCCAGGCCAGCTCTCTGCTGTGGCCAGGGAGTGCAGTGGAGGATGGCCCAAGTGCTTGGGCCCTGCACCCCATGGGAGACCAGGAAAAGCACCTGGCTCCTGCCATCGGATGAGCGCAGTTGGCTGGCCACAGCGCGCCGGCTGTGGTGGCCATTGGAGGGTGAACCAACGGCAAAAGGAAGACCTTTCTCTGTCTCTCTCTCTCACTATCCACGCTGCCTGTCAAAAAATAAAAAAAATAAAATAAAATAAATGAAGATTTAATTACAAAAGAAAAAAAGCTCATCACAAAAAAGAGGAAATATGAAGGGCATTCAGAAAGTTCACAGAAAATGAACACCATGAAAAAAATCACATGTGGATTTCACAATGCTTTTGCACCAAAATAAACTTGTCCTTCACATGACAATATTTTACGATGGTATATATCAAAAAAATTCATCTATGTTTTTTCAAATCTCATTTTACAAAACAATATTTAGCTTTTAGAAAAAATGTGTTCTATTTGTAATATCAAATTGGTACAATACCTTGGAGTGCAAATTTTTATCCAAAAATACAAAAATATGCATAACTTTGGCATCAATAGCTATATCTGGGAATTTGTCCTAAAGAAATAAGGAAATGTTTGAAAATTAAACTATGTGGTGTTCACTGAAGTACTGCTTATTTTAAAAATCAAAGAAAATCTTAAATGTCCAACATTATGGTATTTTTGAAAGTCACTTATGTATATCCACAAAGTAAATTTTAAACAGTTACAAATCATCATGGTGCAGAAATATTCCTATTGACATGAGAAGATTATAATCTATTGTTATTCTTTGAGGGTAGAGGACAAAATAGTCTAAAGAATGAATGATGTATTTGGCAAAAACAAAATGTGCTGCTTTTATATGTGCAAAGAAAATATTTTGAAGGATCACACAGCACAATTTTAAGAGAGGTTAATTCTGAAGTGCTACGACTTTGCATGCTTTGCATTATCTTTTATTGTACGAGAGTACTTTTTAAAGTTCGTGGAAAATGAAGCTGAGGGATGGCCGATTCTTTGTCTGATCCGTTATTATTCACCTGCTGACATCAACTCTGGCCCTAGGGAAGAGCTTGTCCAGGGAAGGAAGTGGACCGCACCCAGCAGGCTCTGAAGTCATTCCCAGAACCAACAGCTCCCAGATTCATCCCTGAAGGGAAGTTACATTTGTGGTGAGGGAGGAAGAAAGATAGAGGAAGAGAAAACTTTGGAAGGAGGCGTGGGAAATGTACTCACAACTGGGATGAAACTCCAAACATATGGGAACTGAGCGTTCTTCTTTACCATTAACTTACCTGGGAATATCTTCTTCGATTGTTGCACATCCATAAAGAAACACAATCACCCCAATTACGGAAGATGGGATGAGGAATGATGTATATAATCCCAGCCAGGCAAAATACAGTCCAATTTTTTCTCCAAAATATTTTCTGAAAGAAAAAAGAAAGAAACCAAAATGAAGCACATATTAAGAGCTTCATATGCCTTCCTTATTTCTGTCTGTCCTGTGCCTTGAGACGGCTGAGTAGTCACTCCTTCCTGGGATGGACACAAAAGCATGCAGGTTACATGGGGAAGGAGGAAGTCCAGCAGAAGGAACCAGCATTGGTCTTTTCTGAAATGATGTGCATTCCACTGGACTCACACATGCACAGCCACGAAAAGGAATCCCACCCTAACAGCAAACTGAAACTATGCCGTGTATTTTGACATCATTACCAAATAAGAATAACACACATCATTTCATGGGTGCCACAGTCATCAACCCACAGGAAAAAACACCTTTCCTTTTCTCTTTCAGGGCATGTATACTTTTGTACACATTCTTCGAAAAAATGGCTAAAAGGAGTGGCACAGTCGGTTAGGATGCTGCTAAGGATGCCTGTATCCCGTATCAGAGTGCTGGTCCAACTGCTGGCTATTCCACTTCCAATCCAGCTTCCTGCTAATGCATTCTGGGAGGCAATGGATGACGGCCCACTTGCTTGGTCCCCTGCCACCCACTTGGAAGACCCAGATGGAGTTCCAGACTCCTGGCTTTGACCTGGACCAGCCCCAACTGTTGCTGGCATTCGGGGAGTGAAGCAGTGAATGGAATTGCCTTCTTCCTCTCCCTCTCCTTCTTTCCCTTTCCTTCTCTCCCCTCTGCTGTTACTCTGCTTTCCAAGACGATGAAAAATAAATAAATAACATAAAAAAGAAAACTGGCTAGAAGCAATTCAACAAAATGGTTTACTCAAATGCTGAGTTTATGGGTGATTTTTGATTTTGCAATTATTAGACCACTTTATTGAGACATGATTGATATACAAAAAGTTCTAAATATTTAACATACACACTTGATGAGTTTGGAGATAATTAAACACCTGTTAGTCCATCACCACAATCAGGACATATGCTTATCTGTCACTTCCCAGTTTCCTTCTGCCCCTACTCCCTTATTTTTTTTTCTTTTTTGTGGTCAGAATGCTTAAAGAAGATCTATCCTCTTAATAAAACTATAAGAATCTACAGACTATATTTTGTGCAACAGATCCCCAGGGTTTATTCATTGTGCATAGCTGAAACTTTGCACCCTTTGACTAACATTCCTCCACTTCCCTCTCCCTGCAGCCCTGGTTACCACCATCATAGTCTCTGTTTCTATGAACCTGACAACTTTAAGTATTGCACAGAGGTGAGATTCCTGCCCCATTTCTCCACCTCTAGCTTGTTTTCCTTAGCATAGTGCCCTGGAGGCTCACCTTGCTGTCACAAATGACAATGTTTCCTTCCTCTTTAAATACATAATAACATCCTATTGAATATATATACCATATTGTGTTCATTCATGCATCTGTTAATGGACGCTTGAGTTGTTTCCACTTTTTGGAATTGTGAATAATGCTGCTCTGAGTATAGAAATGAAATATCTCGGGGCCAGCGCTGTGGCGCAGTAGGTTAATTCTCTGCCTGCAGAGCCGGCATCCCATATGGGTGCCAGTTCTAGTTCCGGCTGCTCCTCTTCCCATCCAGCTCTCTGCTATGGCTTGGGAAAGCAGTAGAAGATGGCCCCTGCACCCACATGGGAGATCCGGAAGAGGCACCTGGCTCCTGGCTTCAGATTGGCGCAGCTCCGACCGTTACAGCCATTGGGGAGTGAACCAACAGACAGAAGACCTTTCCCTCTGTTTCTCCTTCTCACTGTCTGTAACTCTACCCTTCAAATAAATAAAATCTTTTTTTAAAAATGAAATATCTCTTCAGGATCCTGAGTTCAGTCGCTTTGTGTGTGTATATGTGTGCATGTCTGTGCATATACCTACATATGTATATATATATATATATATATATATATATTCATATATACTGAAATGAAATTGCTAGATCAAATTATGGTTCTACTTCTTAATTGTTGAAGAGCCTCATACAATCCTCTGCACCAATACAGAATCTCACCAACAGTGAGTGAGGGTTCTTTTTCCTTCACGTCTTCACCAAGACTTGTTATCTTGTGTTTTTGATACTAGGCATCCTAACAAGTGTGAATTGCTACGGTGGTTTTGGTTTGTATTTCTCTGATATTTATCAGTATTAAACAACGTTTCATCTATGTTGGCCACTTGTATGTCTTCTTTGGTAAAATATCTAACCAGGTCTTTTTTTCCCCATCTTTTCAGCAGGTTGTTTTTTGTGGGTTTTGCTGCTGTTAATTTTTGGTATGGAGTTGCAAGAACTTCTTACCAGTTATAAGGTCTGAAAGATATTTTCTTCCATCCTTTAAATTACCTCTTCAGTCTGTTTCCTATGCTTTGAAAAACTTTTTGAGTTTGACATAACTGTCCATTTTGTCTTTTGATGCCTGCACTTTAGATGTCATCCACAAAATCAATGCCTAGACCAATGTATACAAGCCTTTTCCTACATTTTCTTCTAAGAGTTCTGCTGTTTCAGCTTTATTTAAGTATTTATCCACTTTGACTTCATCTTTGTACAGTGTAAGATAAGAATCCAGTATCATTTCACACGTGGATATCCAGTTTTTCTTACAACAGTTATTAAGGGCTATGTACATCTTAACAATAATTCCTCTGATGCATGAACACAAAATATTCTTCTATTTATTTGTGTCTTCTTTAATTTCCTTCATCAATGTTTCACTGCTTTTAGTGCATCTTTCACCTCATTGATTAAGCCTATTTATAAGTGTTTTATTCTTTTTGACATTAATAATGATAATATTTTCTTAACTTTCTTTTCATATAAGTGATTGCTAATACACAGAAATGCAACTCATTTTTATATGTTGGGTTTTTACCCTGCAGTTTAAATTTATTTTAAATTTCTTTAAATAACCTTTCTTCCTCTTTCTACCTCTCTGGCTCTTCCTCCCCCTGTCTTCCTTCTAGAAATTTTGTAATGCATATTTTGGTTCATTTGATAATTTCCCACAGTACCTTAGATATTTTCACTCTTTTCCCTCTTCTTTCTTTCACTGTGTTTTGTTTGTCCTTCCAAGTGTATAATTTCAAATGACTTGTCTTAAAGTTAATTGATTTTTCTCCTTAGTTGGGTTTGCTATTTAAACTTTCTACTGAATTTTTCAATTACATCATTGTAGTCTTAAGTCTAGAATTTCAGTTTGGTTCTTTTCTATGGTTTCTATTTCATTAATGAATGTCTCATTTTGTTCATATATTATGTTCCTAATTTTTATTTGGGTTTTTAGTTGTCAATCTGTGTTCTTTTGCAGCTGATTGAGTTATTTAATAAGAGTACCTTTAATTATATGTCAAACAGATTGCAGATCTCAATTTATGAAGGGTCAGTTATTGGAATACTATTAGGTTCTGTGGATGGAGACATGTCTGCCTGATTCTTTGTGATCTCTGTAGCCTCAAGCTGATGTCTACATTTGAGAACCAACCACCTATTCAAGTTCCTACTGACTAGTTTCATTCCAGTTCTTACTGACCAGTTTATCTGGTAAAGATTTTCATTTGTCACACTCATCAGAAAACATGGGTAGGTCACCTTCCTAAGTCTTCAGGTGAGCCAGCTGGTATGTCTGTGGGCAGACCTATTATGCCACCACAGTCCATAGGCAGGCCTACTGCAAGAGTCCATGGACAGGTGGGCCTGCTGCCAGCATCCATGAGTGGGCAGAGCTGCTAGCCCTAAAATGGGTGGGGTTGTTGTTGGGTTCATGTGCGAGTGAGATTGCCTTTAGTTTCCATGGGCAAGAAGTGCTGCTTCTGGGTCTGGGGGAGTGTAGGTGGATTTGTGGCCAGATCCTAGGGTCTGTGGCAATGGAAATGCCCAGCAAGTGCTGGGCAATCAGGGCTCCTAAAGGGTAGGCACACGAGCAAAGCTACCTCCAGATCTATGGGAAACAGGAAGAGCTGGCACTGTATCCATAGGGGGATGATAAGTCTTCTAACAGAGGCTCAGTAAGGAGGGTCCACTAGGGGATGACCTAATCCTACCTTCTCAGTGCAGCCTTTCTGAATTCTGGGCTGATCCAGATCTGGCCTGATCTATCATTAAGTCAGATTTTGTCTGTAGATGGTTAAAAAAAAAAAATCAGTGTTTCTATGGGACAAAAAGATCCGGGGACCTTTCATTCTGCTCTCTTGCCAAGATTAACATTCCTTTATTTCCATCTTTTTTGCATTTTGTTAATGAATTACTTTTATAATACAAAGCAGTTTCTTTTAAAAACAAAATTTGCCAACCCATATCTTTTTATTCCCAGTTTATGAAGCTAGTAAATTATCATGGTAAGCCTCTAAAATGCAATTTTCCTTTAGATAAATATTGATTTATGGCTCCCTGATGAGAAAACCACAACCCACAGAGAAGTAATATACTTCATTTTCTCAAGAGCCTGTAATATAAAATACAGAATGGAAAAGGGAGCTCTGCCCACACTCTGATGGAAAGACTGATGAGCAAGTAGAACACTGAACAGAATTTATTCACTCACTACCAGAAGTTCTGCTTCTCCTTAAAATATAGACAACTGCAAGAGAATGTAGGCTCCAGCCTAATAACAAGACAAACCTGGAGCTTAAGTTGCAAGATAACTAAGTGAGTTCAATTTTTTTTTAAATGACAACTGGCTGGTGCTGTGGCATAGTGGGCAAAGCCACTGCCTGCAGTGCCAACATCCCACATGGGCATCTCTTTGAGTCCCAGCTGCTCCACTTAGCTCTCTGCTATGGCCTGGGAAATCAATTAGAAGACGGCCCAATTCCTTGGGCCCCTGCACCCATCTGGGAGACCCAGAAGAGGCTCCTGGCTTCGGATTAGCCCAGCTCTGGCTGTTGTGAGCAACTGGGGAGTGAACCAGCAGATGGAAGACTTCTCTCTCCATAACTCTGCCAGTCAAATAAATAAATCTTTTTTAAAAATTACAATTCATGTAAGGAATTGTGGGGCATGTGAACTGCTTTACATTTGACAGAGAATGGAAAGAAGAGGAAGTTGCCATAAAAGAAGAAATAGCTAGAATTATTAAATTTCTGAATTACTGACTATAAGCTGGCATGAGAGTAGAATAACTGGGAGCTACAGACACTTGAGCAGTTTCCACACATGTACAAGATCTTTCTCACAGACACCACCTGGTACTCCTAACAAAGACAACAAGTGAAGTAGGAGACAGAAACAGTCACATGGGCATGGAAACCCTCCACCTCCCCAGGATCATATCTCACTCAAGTCGAAGCCTTAAACAATGGAAGCAAGGAATCTGACTCTAGGACCTAGGCAAAAATCAGCTGCTTCTGAAGCCAGAAGACTCTGCACATAGGGCCAGTGGTCTTTGGTGGAGGAGTTAGAAACCTGAAAAATCATAAATCTATGCCACAGATGAAGTGCAGGAAGCTCTCTCCTATTCAAAATCCCCCCACAAATACAAAGCATAGCTTGACTGCAGGATAGAAAGGACATGAATGCCAAGAAAACCTCATGCCTGAGGCTCAGGTGCACAGAACCTGCCTAAGACCGAGGAAAGATCAGAGAACCAGCACCCCCACTACCCCATCTTGATAACAGCACTGGGTAACGAGAATCAACAGTCTGCTACCGGAGAAGGAGTGGAGGTGTGGGAAGAAGCCCATCAGTGGCACAGGCTTGAAAAGACTGCCGACAGCTGAGAGTGGCAAAGACACAATGAGGACAAATTTTCAGAGTGTAATGGCCCACTAACATGTAAAGTAATAGCAGCCCAATCCTGAAAGACTAAGTGTGTGGGATACTAAAGATGACTAGCAAAATCACAAAACCAGCTCAACCTCTAACTAGACTGACTCAACTCCCTTCACTGATGGCCCAGCAGAAGAGGTATACCTATTCCCAGATGTAAATATTGTCTAACACACTTCCCACTGTCCTTTCAGACAATGACTAGCATTCAAAAAATCATGGGATACATCAAAATTAAATCATGCTGTCAAGGAATAGGACTGTAAAAAAAGTTGATTTAAATAACAGAATGATCAGATAAGGATTTTCAAATAACTATGAATAATACATTAAAGACCATAAACCAAAGCCAAAAATATAGTGAAGAGGCCAGCGCCACGGCTTGCTGGGCAAATCTCCACCTCTGCCGCCGGTACTCTGGGTTCTAGTCCCTATTGGGGCGCCAGATGCTGTCCAGCTCTCTGCTGTGGCCTGAGGGGGCAGTAGAGGATGGCCCAGATC
The DNA here is from genome assembly GCA_949820135.1 of Sylvilagus floridanus. Taxonomy (NCBI): domain Eukaryota; kingdom Metazoa; phylum Chordata; class Mammalia; order Lagomorpha; family Leporidae; genus Sylvilagus; species Sylvilagus floridanus. Next base: position 31,782,335 of record OX463230.1, read on the forward strand.
CTTGGGCCCTGTACCCACATGGGAGACTGGGGAGGGGGGTGCCTGGCTCCTGGCTTTGGATCGGTGCAGTGCACCAGCCATGGTGGCCATTTGGGGGGGTGAATCAACGGAAGGAAGACCTTTCTCTCTTTCTCTCTCTCACATTGTCTAATTCTGCCTGTCAAAAAAGAAATATAGAGAGCGGCAAGATGGTGGAATAGGAAGGGAGCACACCGATAGTCTGGGGAGAGACAGTTTAATAAAAGTGGAGATACTACAGGTTCAAGGAAGAGTAGGGGAAGAAACAGCAGAGGAAACCCTTCTGGAACTGGTGATTCACAGTGGACCTGCATGGAGAGCGTGGGAGCCCGCAGTTTGGGACACCAGTAGCAGATTCAACACACCAGCGCTGGAACGCGAGGTGAGCTGAACCTCAATAGCCCGAGATACCAGCAGGGAAGCGGAAAGAGGAGACTAGACAAAGGGCAGGCGCCATTTTGGAATACGTCATAAGCAGGGCGACCTCGGGTCAGCACCGGCCCGAGCCTAGCAGAAAAACCTGACTCTGGTTGGGAGGGGTGAAATAACAGGAGATTAGAACCTAATGAATGTGTGGTGCTAATGAACTGAGACTGTGAAAAAAGAGACGGTGGGGGAGAGAACTCACGGAAATCACGAATTCCTGTGAGTACTCTCCAGAGACGCTACAGTTCAGTAGCCTTGGCAGCCCAGTGGGAGACTACAGGAGAATCTGAGCCCACACTAAGGGCCGCAAAGATTCCCTCTCTGGTCCTTGGGAAAGAGCTTCCGATCTCTGGCTCCTGTGGGTATATCATTCGCCTGCTAACCACCCCCAATTCCATTCAGCTGTGTGGAATTACTTCCCTTTTGAACCAAAAAAAAAAAAAAAGTAACAGAGAGAGATTTACCACGCCTAACCTGGGAGTGTCTCCTTTGACACACCCTCAACCCTGAGGAACCAAACAGAGCTCTCCAGCGACACCCATCTCAAGCCTCTAAGGCTCCATCAAAAGCAGACAGTCCACTTAATCTAGAGTCATAGTATAACAACAACAACAACAACAAAAAAACCACAATGAAGAAACCAATATGCCAAACAACAAACGCAAAATCCGAGGTAATAAGAACAAGGAAGACACTATGGCGTCCCCAAATGAAAAAGACACCCCAATTCAAGATTACGAAGATGATGAGATAGAAGAGATGCAAGAAGCAGATCTCAAAAAATTGATAAGAACACTAAGAAGTACTCAAAAACAAATTCTTGAACTACAGAAATCCTTAATGGACAAGGTAGAAAATCTCTCTCGTGAAAATGAAATATTAAGGAGGAATCAAGCTGAAATGAAACAACTAGTAGAACATGAAACTGTGACAGTGACGAGAAATCATAATGAAGTGAAGAATTCAATAGATCAAATGAAAAACACATTAGAGAGCCTTACAAACAGAATGGCTGAGGCAGAAGAGAGAATATCGGACTTAGAAGACAGAGCACAGGAAAATATACAGTCAAACCAAAGAAAAGAAGAGGACATTAGAAATCTAAAAAATATTGTTGGGAATCTACAGGATACTATTAAAAAACCCAACATTCGAGTTCTAGGAGTTCCTGAAGGCATGGAGAGAGAGAAAGGATTAGAAGGCCTTTTTAGTGAGATAATAGCAGAAAATTTCCCAGTTTTGGAGAAGGACAGAGACATCCTAGTACAGGAAGCTCATAGAACCCCTAGGAAACATGACCAAAAGAGATCCTCATCACGACACATTGTAATTAAACTCACCACAGTGAAACAGAAAGAAAAGATCCTAAAATGTGCAAGAGAGAAACGTCAGATTACTCTCAGAGGATCTCCAATTAGACTCACAGCAGACTTCTCATCAGAAACCCTACAAGCTAGAAGGGAATGGCGAGACATAGCCCAGGTACTAAGAGAGAAAAACTGCCAGCCCAGAATATTATATCCAGCAAAGCTCTCATTTGTGAGTGAAGGTAAAATAAAGACCTTTCATTGCAAACAGGAATTGAAAGAATTTGTTGCCACTCGTCCAGCCCTGCAAAAGATGCTTAAAGATGTGTTACACACAGAAACACAGAAACACGGCCATCAACATGAAAGAAGGTAAACGAAGGGAACCTCACAGCAAAAGATCACAGGGAATTCAAAGCATACATTTGGATAAAGAAATTATGGGACATGTACTCTATAGAATACTATACAGCAGTCAAAAACAATGAAATCCGGTCATTTGCAACAAGATGGAGGAATCTGGAAAACATCATTCTGAGTGAATTAACCCAGTCCCAAAGGGACAAATATCATAGGTTCTCCCTGATCGGTGACAACTAATTGAGCACCAAAGGGGAAACCTGTTGAGGTGAAATGAACACTATGAGAAACAGTAACTTGATCAGCTCTTGTGCTGACTGTTGTTGTACAATGTAATACTTTATCCATTTTAGTATTTTTTTTCTTCTAGTACTATTGGTTGAACTCTGTAATTAACAAACAATTATTCTTAGGTGTTTCAATTTTAACTGAAAAGTGATCCCTGTGAAATATAAGAGTGGGAATAAGAGAGGGAGGAGATGTACAATTTGGGACATGCTCAATCAGTCGTGCCCCTAATGATGGAGTTAGAAATGTGCCAGGGAATTCCAATACAATCCCATCAAGGTGGCATGTACCAAGGCCATCTCACTAGTCCAAGTGATCAATTTCAGCTCACAATTGATCACACTGATAGGTCTAGGAGTCAAAGGGATCACACAAACAAGACTACTGTCTGCTAATACTAACTGATAGAATCAAAAAGGGAGAGAATGATCCAACATGGGAAGCGAGATACACAGCAGACTCATAGAATGGCAGATGTCCTAAATAGCACTCTGGCCTCAGAATCAGCCCTTAAGGCATTCAGAACTGGCTGAAGAGCCCATGAGAATATTCTAGGCATGGAAAGCCAAGACACTCTGGAAAAAAAAAGAAGACCTAAATGAAAGATCTCTGTGAGTGAGATCCCAGTGGAACAAATGGGGCCATCAAAGAAGGAGGTACCTTTCTCTGAAGGGAGGAGAGAACCTCCACTTTGACTATGACCCTGTCAGAATACGATTGAAGTCGGCGAACCCTAAAGGCTTCCATAGCCTCGGCAACTCATGACTAGACCCTAGGGAGATTCCTGACGCCATAAACAAGAGTGTCAAATTGTTAAATCAACTTCAGGAGTCACTGTGTACTTACGTCTCATATGGGATCTGTCCTTAATGTGTTGTCCAATGTGAAGTAATGCTATAACTAGCACTGAAACAGTATTTTACACTTTATGTTTCTGTGTGGGTGCAAACTGATGAAATCTTTACTTAGTATATACTGAATCAATCTTCTGTATATAGATAATTAAAAATGGAAAAAAAATCTTGGTGTTAAATTGGAAATTGCATAGAAAATTAATCAATTTAAAAAAAATATCATGTAGGATCTCTATCCTTAATATGCTATACATTGTGAATTAATACTATAACTAGTACTCCAACAGTATTTTTCACTTTGTGTTGCTATGTGAGGGCAAACTGTTGAAATCTTTACTTAATATATACTAAACTGATCTTCTGTATATAAAGAGAATTGAAAATGAATCTTGATGTGAATGCAAGGGGAGAGGGAGTGGGAAAGGGGAGGGTTGCGTGTGGGAGGGAAATTATGGGGGGGGAAGCCATTGTAATCTATAAGCTGTATTTTGGAAATTTATATTCTTTAAATAAAAGCGTTATAAAAAAAGAAATATATATTTAATATATATTTAATAATATATATATTTAATAATATATTTATATATTTATAATATATTATTTATATTTATATATAATATATTATATAATATATAATATATTATCTATATTTATATATTTATATGTAAATATATATTATAAGTAATATATATTTATATATTTATATTTATTTATATATAATTTATATATTTATAATATATATTCAATAAATATATATATATATATAGTGAAGAAAACACCTAGCAATCAAGAGCTATAAGGCACTATCAACAGGTCTATCACACAAGTAATCATATAATTGGAGTCCCCAAAGGATAAAAGAGCAAAGAAATATTTGAATGTATTATGGCCAAGAATTTCCAAAAATCACAGAGAACAACAAGATACAGATCAAAAGAGTTTGTAGAAGCCCAAGCAGAATAGTTACAAAAACAAAAATTAAAGACTTGTATACCTAAACATATCATAATCCAATTTCTATAAACCAACAATAGAGAAAAATCTTTAAACTAGGTGAGAGGAGAGATTAGATGCACAGGAACAAAGGATTATAGAGAAGTTATAACCAATTTGCTTGGCAGAAATTAAGTAAGTCAGAAGGGAATAAAGTGACAGATAAAATGCAGAAAGAAACGTGTGTCAGCTCCAAATACTATACATAAAGTGTTTTTCAAAAAGAAACCAGCATATGAAAGAGTTATCTATACCTCCATGTTTATAGCAACTCAATTCACAATAGCTAAGATATGGAATCAACCCAGAAGTCCATCAACTGTTGACTGAATAAAGAAATTATGGTATATATATACTATGGAATACTTCTCAGCTATTAAAAAAAAATGAAATCCTGTCTTTGGCAATAAAATTAATGTAACTGGGAATTGTTACACTTAGTGAAATAAGTCTCAAGAAGACAGATACTGAATGTTTTCCCTAATGTAGGGTAACTAATTGAGTATTTACAATGTAATCTATTGGAGTGAAATGGACATTTTGTGATTCAATGAATGTTTACAGCCTTTGTCTTGACTGTTGAGGAACAATGCTTTTTTCTTCATACTATTTGTTGAGCTGTTTGCTTAGTATAGGGTTAATCTTACGAGTATAAAGTAAACTGAAAATAATCTTTGCAAAAATTAAGAATGGGAATAGGAGAGGGAGGAGGAAGAAGGGTTAGAACATGAGCAGGAGGGAGGCGGGGTAGGAGGCATCACTAAGTTCCTAGATCTGTATATATGAAATTCATGAACTTGTGTACCTTAAATTAAAAAAAATAAATGAAAGCAGGCAGTAGACATTTGGTCTAGTGGTTAAGATGCCAGTAAAGACCCCTACATGCCACATCAGAGTGTTTGAGTTAAATTCAAGCTCTGGATCCTGAGTCCAGTTTCCTGCTGATGCAGACCTGAGGGGAAGGAGGTGAGGTGATGGCTCAGGTAGTAGGGTCCCTGCCATCCACACAGGACACTGAATTGAGTCTAAGCTCCTGGGTCTGGCCTTGGCCTAGTCCCAGCACTGTGGGCTTTTGGAAAGTGAACCAGCGAATGGCAGTTCTCTATCTGCTTCTCCACCTCTCAGATAGTTATTTATCTAAAACAAGAAAACATAAATGCAAAAAAGACTATTTCAGCAAGAAGAAGCTAAGAAAAATTATTTCCAGTAAATCTGTGCTACAGGAATGTTCTTTGGGCAAAAGATGTGTGATCACAGTAGAAATACGAATCTATACTAGACACAGAGAGTGCCAGAAATGGTCAAAAGGATGAAAAACTAGAAAGACCTTTGCCTTATTTTCAACCTTGTATAATTCACTACCTAAAACATGCTTTCCCAGTAGGGAAATACTTTCTCCAAGGATATTGAAATTGGTTCTTTGAAGGTAAAAGAAAAAAAGTTACTACCATGAATTTTTTGACTATAAAGGGCCAGTATGTGTGTGTGTGTGTGTGTGTGTGTGTGTGTGTATGTCAGATATTGTGATATTAAAATTTCATGGGGAAAAAGGGACAATTGGTGGGGCAGCAGGGATGGCGTGGGGAGTCTAAAAATGGTACCTGAAGGAAGCAATAATGAAAAAAATGTTGAGAAACATTGCTTTAAATCTGTTATAATAGCAATATGCTGCAGGATTTATAACACATATCTAGTAAAATATACGACAACACTAGATGAGAGGAAGCTAAAATACACTGTTGTATGGTTCTTAACCTATTTGTAAAGTGATATTATTATATCATAAGTATGATACAAGAAGTATATTTTTTAAACTTTAGAGCAATCACCAATTTAATTTTATTAGACCATGGGATTGTAAAATATACTCAATTCAAAAGAATATAGGAAAAGAAGAAAACAGGAACAAAAACAGATGCAAAAAACGTATGCTGAATTTAAAGTGCAAATACATTACTGTACATCTCCTTTTCAGTTAAATTTAAACACCTAAGAATAATTGTGTGTTAATTAAAGAGTTCAACCAATAATATTAAGTAGAACAAAAAAGATACTAAAAGGGATAAAGTATTAATTTGTTCATCAACAGTCAGGACAAGGGCTGATCAAGTCACTGTTTCTCATAGTGTCCATTTCACTTCAACAGATTTCATTTTTGGTGCTCAGTTAGTTGTCACCGATCAGGGAGAACATATGATATTTCTCTCTTTGGGATCTGTTTATTTCACTCAGCATGATGTTTTCCAGATCCCTCCATTTTGTTGCAAATGACCGGATTTCATTGTTTTTTTTTTTCTTTTTTACTGCTGTATAGTATTCTATAGAGTACATATCCCATAATTTCTTTATCCAGTCTTCTGTTGATGGGCATTTCGGTTGATTCCAGGTCTTAGCTATTGTGAATTGAGCTGCAAAAACATTAAGGTGCAGACAGCTTTTTTATTTGCCAATTAAATTTCCTTTGGGTAAATTCCAAGGAGTGGGATGGCTGGGTTGTATGGTAGGGTTATATTCAGGTTTCTGAGGAATCTCCAAACTGACTTCCATAGTGGCTTTACCAGTTTGCATTCCCACCAACAGTGGATTGGTGTCCCTTTTTCCCCACATCCTCTGCAGCATCTGTTGTTGGTAGATTTCTCTATGTGAGCCATTCTAACTGGGATGAGGTGAAACCTCATTGCAGTTTTGATTTGCATTTACCTGATTGCTAGTGATCCTGAACATTTTTTCATGTGTCTGTTGGCCATTTGGATTTCCTCTTTTGAAAAATGTCTATTGAGGTCCTTGGCCCATCTCTTAAGTTTGTTTTGTTGTTGTGGAGTTTCTTGATCTTTTTGTAGATTCTGGTTATTAATCCTTTATTTGTTGCATAGTTTGCAAATATTTTTCCCATTCTGTCGGTTGCCTCTTCACTTTCCCAACTGTTTCTTTTGCAGTACAGAAACTTCTCAATTTGATGCAATCCCAATAGTTAATTTTGGCTTTGACTGCCTGTGCCTCTGGGGTCTTTTCCAAGAAGTCTTTGCCTGTGCCTATAGCTTGCAGGGTTTCTCCAATGTTCTCTAATAATTTGATGTGTCAGATCATAGATTTAGATCTTTAATCCATGTTGAGTGGATTTTTGAGTAAGGTGTAAGGTAGGGGTTTTGCTTCATGCTTCTGCACGTGGAAATCCAGTTTTCCCAGCACAATTTGTTGAATAGACTGTCCTTGCTCCAGGAATTGGTTTTAGATCCTTGATCATCTTGGCTGTAGATGTTTGCATTGATTTCTAGTGTTTCTATTCCATTCCATTGGTCTATCCATCTGTTTCTGTACCCGTACCAAGCTGTTTTCATTACAACTGCCCTGGAGTATGCCCTGAAATCTGGTATTGTGATGCCTCCAGCTTTATTTTTGTAGTACAAGATTGCTTTAGCTATTCAAGGTCTCCTGTGCCTCCATATGAATTTCAGCATCATTTTTCCAGATCTGAGAAGCATGTCTTTGATATTTTGATTGATATCGCATTGATTCTATATAAATTGCTTTTGGGAGAATAGACATTTTGATATTGATTCTTCCAAGCCATGAGCATGAAAGATTTTTCCATTTTTTGGTATCCTCTTCAATTTCTTTCTTTAAGATTTTGTAATTCTGGCTGGCGCCGCAGCTCAATAGGCTAATCTTCCACCTAGCTGCACTGGCACACTGGGTTCTAGTCCTGGGTCAGGGCACCAGATTCTGTCCCAGTTGCCCCTCTTCCAGGCCAGCTCTCTGCTGTGGCACAGGAGTGCAGTGGAGGATGGCCCAAGTGCTTGGGCCCTGCACCCCATGGGAGACCAGGAGAAGCACCTGGCTCCTGCCATCGGATCAGCGCTGTGCACCAGCCGTGGCTGCCATTGGAGGGTGAACCAACGTCAAAGAAGACCTTTCTCTCTGTCTCTCTCTCTCACTGTCCACTCTGCCTGTCAAAAAATAAATAAATAAATAATATAAAAATATTTTGTAATTCTCATCCTAGAGATCTTTAACATCCTTGGTTAAGTTTATTCCAAGGTATTTGATTGTGTTTGTAGCTATTGTGAATGGGATTGATCTTAGTAGATCTTTCTCAGCCATGGCATTGCCTGTGTACACAAAGGCTGTTGATTTTTGTGCATTGATTTTATATCCTGCTACTTTGCCAAACTCTTCTATGAGTTTCAATAGTCTCTTTGTAGAGTTCTTTGGGTCCCCGAAATAGAGAATCATATCATCTGCAAAGAGGGATAGTTTGACTTCTTCCTTCCCAATTTATATCCCTTTAATTTCTTTTTCTTGCCTGATGGCTCTGGCTGAAACTTCCAGAACTATATTGAATAGCAGTGGTGAGAGTGGGCATCCCTGGGCATACCAGATCTGGGCATACCAGATCTCAGTGAAAATGCTTCCAACTTTTCCCCATTAAATAATAGGATGCTGGCCGTGGGTTTTTCATAAATTGCTTTGATTGTATTGAGGAATGTTCCTTCTATACCCAATTTGCTTAGAGTTTTCATCATGAAAGGGTGTTTTATTTTATCAAAAGCTTTCTCTGCATCTATTGAGATAATCATATGGTTTTTCTTCTGCAGTTTGTTAATGTGGTGTATCACACTGATTGATTTGCAAACATTGAACCATCTCTGCATACCAGGGATAAATCTCACTTGGTCTGGGTGGATTATCTTTCTGATGTGTTATTGTATTCTATTAGCCAGGATTTTATTTAGGATTTTTGCATCTATATTCATCAGGGGAATTGGTCTATAATTTTCTTTCAATGCTGCATCTTTTTCCAGCTTAGGGATTAAGGTGATGCTGGCTTCATAGAAAGAATTGGGGAGGATTCCCTCTTTTTTGATTGTTCTGAATAGTTTGAGAAGAATTGGAATTAGTTCTTCTTTAAATGTCTGGTAGAATTCAGCAGTGAATCCATCCAGTCCTGGGCTTTTCTTTGTTGGGAGAGACTTTATTACTGATTCAATTTCTGTCTCAGTTATGGGTTTGTTTAGGTTTTCTATGTCTTCATGGTTCAATTTAGGTAGGTTGCATGTGTCCAGGAATCTATCCATTTCTGATAGATTTCCCTGTTTGCTGGCATACAACTCTTTATAGTAATTTCTGGTGATTCTTTTTATTTCTGTGGTGACTGTTGTAACATTCCCTTTTTCATCTTTGATTTTATTGATTTGGGTCTTTTCTCTTCTTTTTTAGATGTACAGTTTGGAACATGCTCAATCAGACTTGCCACAAATGATAGAGTTAGAATCATGCCAGGGGATTCCAATTCAATTCCATCAAGGCGGCATGTACCAATGCCATCTCACTAGTCCAAGTGATCAATTTCAGTTCACAATTGATCATAATGATAGGATTAAGAGTCAATGGGATCACATAAACAAGACTAGTGTCTGCTAATACTAACTGACAGAATTAAAAAGAAGAGAATGATCCAACATGGGAAGCGGGATACACAGCAGACTCATTGAATGGCAGATGTCCTAAATAGCACTCTGGCCTCAGAATCAGCCTTTAAGGCATTCAGAACTGGCTGAAGAGCCCATGAGAGTATTTTAGGCATGGAAGGCCTAGAAAATCTGGCAAAAAAAAAAAAGACCTAAATTAAAGATCTCTGTGAGTGAGATCCCAGCGGAGAGAACGGACCATCAAAGAGGGAGGTACCTTTCTCTGAAGGGAGGAGAGAATTTCCACTTTGACTATGACCTTGTCTAAATAAGATCAGAGTTGGTAAACTCAAAAGGCTTCCATAGCCTTGGCAACTCATGACAGGAGCCTAGGGTGATTACTGACACCATAAACAAGAGTGTCAATTGTTAAGTCAACAGAAGGAGTCACTGTGCACTTACTCCCTATGTAGGATCTCTGCCCTTAATGTGTTGTATAATGTGAATTAATGCTATAACTAGTACTCAAACAGTACTTTACACTTTGTGTTTCTGTGTGGGGTGCAAACTGTTGAAATCTTTACTTAGTATATACTAAATTGATCTTCTGTATATAAAGATAATTGAAAATGAATCTTGATGTGAGTGGAATGGGAGAGGGAGCAGGAGATGGGAGGGTTGTGGAGGGGAGGGAAGTTATTGGGGAGGGGGGAAAGCCACTGTAATGCAAAAGCTGTACTTTGGAAATTTATATTTATTTAATAAAAGTTAAAAAAACCAAATACATTATATTAAATGTAAATGATATAAATGTCCCATTTAAAAGCAGATTGTCAAAGTAAAAGTCCTACCATGTGCTTGTTACAAGACTCTCACTATAAATATAACAACATATTAAAAAATAAGTAAAGGGTTAAAAAAAGATATGACATGGAAGTACTAATGAAATGCAATCTGTGACAAAAAGCACTTCAGAAAAAATAACAATGGGCTAAGCCACTACCTGCAACACTGGCATCCCATATTTCGCCAGTTTGACTCCTGGTTGCTCCACTTCCAATCCAGCTCCTTACTAATGCACCTGTGAAGTCAGCGGAAGATGGCCCAAGTGCTTGGGCCTCTGCCACCCAAATGGGAGACCTTGATGGAGTTCCAGGATCCAGGATTCATCCTGGCTCAGCTCTGGCTATTGTGGCCATTTGGGGACTGAACCAGTAGATGGAAGATTTCTCTCTCTCTCTCTCTCTCTCTCTCTCCCTCCCTTTCAATAAATAAATAAATCTATTTTTTAAATTAAAAAGAGCACTACTTGTGATAAATGGGAACATTTTACAAAATTAAAGTGGTCAATTCATCGAGAATACCTAATCATCCCAAAGGTAGATACACATCATCAAATGCACACAGCAAAAACAGAGCTGAAAGGACAAACAGGCAAATTCTTGAGTACAAATTACAGATGCTCCTCAACTCATAACAAGGTTACAGCCAACTAAACTCATCATAGGTTGAAAACATTGTAAGATGAAAGCGCATTTGACACACCTTATCTACCAAACATCACAGCTTGCCAACACTGTGCAGTGTGGAGTACCAGTAGTTCACCCTGCATAGCTGATTAGAGCTGTGGTTCGCCTCACTGTCCAGCACCATGAAAGAGTACAGTGCTAGCTATCTCTAGTCAGAGGAGGGGTCAAAACTCAAAATTCAAAGTACATTTTGTATTGTATGTGTATCATGTTCATACCATATAGGTAAGAAATCTTAAGTTGAACCATTCTAAGTCAGGGGCAATCTGTATGCCTTTTTTAGTAACTGAAGGAATAGACATAAAAACAGCATTGATATCAAAAACACTACAAACTAACTCACTTTAACTAACATTTATAGAATATTCCCCCCAAATAATGGAAGAAAAAAATTTTTCATCACAAGACTGTAGCCTGAGTCATTTCACAAATTTGAAACAATTGAAATAATAAATATTTTTCCCTGACCACAACTAAATTGAAATAGAAATAAACAGCAGAAAGATATCTGGGAAAATTCCCCAGATATTTGGAAATTAAACAGTACCTTCAAAACAATCCACGGGTCAAAGAAAAAAAAATCACAAAGGAAACTGCAAAAACATTGTCAACTGAGTGACAATATAAACACAGCCTATCAAAATTTGTGGGATGCCATTAAAGCAATGCTTACAGGGAAATATATATATAGCATTGAGTACTTGTAGCTAAAAAACCCCAAGCGTTTTGAATTAGTAATCCAAACTTGTACTTTAACTAGAAAAAGAAGAGCAAATTTAACATAAAGCAAGCAGAAGGAAGGAAATAATAAAGAGTAGATCAAATTTCATTTGATCATTTTCCTTTTCTATTGAAAGTAGAAAAGCAATAGAGAAAAGCAGCCACACTAAAAGTCAGTTGTTTGAAAAAAAAAATGGTAAAACTGATCAGGAAAATGAAAAAGACACAGATTCCCAACATTGGAAATGAAAGGAAGAACAGCCTGACCGTCCTAGTTTATTCATTAATTCTTAACATCTTTCCTTGGGTGCTCACCTTACCTCCTTCACTGCTTCTAGAAGCAGACAAAGGAGGGGGAGGGGGAGGAAGGAGGAAGGGGGAGAGAGATGGAGGAAGGGAGGGAGGGAGGGAGGGAAGGAAGGGAAGAAGGAAGGGACGAAGAGAGGGAGGAAGGGAGGAAGGGAGGGAGGGAGGAAGGGAGGGAAGAAGGGAGGGAGGGAGGGAGGGAGGAAGGGAGGGAGGTGTAAGAGACACAACTGCCCTACATTTTCATCTTGGTTGTCTTGCTTAATCTCAGTTGTAATTCTCACAGTATGTTTCCCAGGGGAGAAACCTGAAGCTCCCTGGTAAAGCCACAAGGCTACTACCTAACAGAGCACAGATTTTAATATCTTTTCATCCTAAACTTTCAGGTCTAGCACTATTGTCAATATAACAGCACCAGGAATACTTGATACTTGTTGAGGTCTAACTGCCAAGCTCTTCGCTAAGAGGATTACAAATATGATTTAGTTTCTCTGCCTTCAAACCTCCATGAGGTCGAACGTTAATATCATCATATTGTAGATGAGGACGCTGATGTACAAAAGGTGAATGAACCCGAGACTGCACAGCTAGCAGGAGCAGAGGTTAAGACTCAAATCCAGGGACCAGCGTTGTGCCGTAGCAGATTAAGCAACTTACATCTCATATCAGAGTGCTGTTCCAGTCCCAGCTGCTCCACTTTCAATCAAGCTCCCTGCTAATATACCTGGGAAAGTAGAAGACGATGACCCAAATACTTGGGCCCCTGCCACCCACACCAGACACCTGGATGGAGTTCTAGGCTTGGCTTTATCCTGGCCCAGTCCTGCCTGATGTGACCATTTGGTGAGTGAATAGCAGATATAAGATCTCTCTCTCTCTCTCTGCCTTTCAAATAAATTTTCTAGATCTTTTAAAAAACAAAAGCAAAAAATAGATTCAAACTCCAGTAAGCATAATGAGATTCCAGCTTGTAAACTCCACAATACACAAACTTCTAGAAGGGCTTAGAAAAAGAAAAGAAATGGTTGGGCAAAGGACATGCCCATGGCAAATTTGCTAATTTGCAGAAGGACCATACATAAGAACCCATCCTGTCGCCAACACCAGCCCCACCCTACCCTGTTCTGCTTTCTTCCAGCTCTGAAGCTGTACCCAGTCTCTCATCTCAACACACGCCCCCCGAGACGGTCACTCAGAAACAAAGGTGTCTGCAACCACACTGTCTGTACACAGAAATCACAAATCTTTTCCCACATTGTGTCCTAGGCTCCTGAAGAAACCTATCCGCTGAATGAAGCCTTGCTGGAGAGCCTGGGCCTTTCTTCCAGGAAATCACTTTGCAGCCCACCAGGAGCTTTACCACGATAGGACGCCTTTACCTCTTAAAGGAAGAGGTAGGGTATTGTGCGAGGTTCTCATAACCACCAACACAGCAACTGAATTTTATGTCTACCCATCAAAAAGCTGTTGGTCAGGAAAGTGGACTGGAATCCAGAACACCAAGTCTAGATATCCGCCAAAGGGATGCAGAGAGGTCAGAATGCATTACAGAGGAAGCAAAGAGGAAAAGAAGCAATTATCCTGCTTAAGAGACAGTACAGTGGGGTGGAAAACACAGGTGCCTACAGGAGCCAGGCAAGAAGCCAAATGACTGAGCAGGCCAGGCACAGCATCTCCAGTGGGAAGCAAGAGCCCAGGTACCTCGAGGGAGCAGCACCTGCCAGCTCCTACAGCCCAAGGCAGCAAGTGGGGAAACAGAGCAGTATCACTAGATTCTACAATTTCCCAAGAAAAGGCAGAAATTTATATTTCTCCAAATTTTTTAAATGTTGGCAACTAATTAAATTGAAAATAAAATTGAGCAAAAAAAAAAAAGACAATAGAACTAGAGCTTGTCTGTGAGATTCCAGTGGAACAGCAGAACACTGGCTCTCCTATGGCAAGCTGGGTGTGATTCTTGATCTTGCCTGTGCTGCTTCCTACCTTGGGAAAGTCTCTTAATTTCTTTTTTTTTTTTTTAAGTTTTTAAGCTCTTTATTCAGTGAGAGAAATGCATAGGAGAGTGAGGGTCCTATCTAAGGAAGACAGAGAAATCTGGATTCATCCCGAGCACCAGGAGCCAGTCACGTGGAGGAACATACAGGTCAGGAAGCAGGGAGTGGGCGGCCCGAAGACCACGCTCCCCGAAGGCAGGGGGGCTGCAAGCAGGTCCAGTGCAGAAGGGAAAAGGGCAAAAAAAAAAAAAAAAAAGCTGAGCCCACCCACTGTGTCCCAGGCCTTTAATCCACTTCCAAAAGGGAGTGGTTAATTAGCCTGATTGGCAGGTGTGCACACAGGTGTGGCCAGGTAGGGGCATGAGGCCGCACAGAGGGGGTGGTGAAGGCATGGCCTTCCAGCTCACAGACCTAATCAATCTTATACTATATGCCTGCCTACAACATTCCCCCCTCAGAGACTCCATTCCCTTAAGAAGGGATGTTGAAGGGCATAGAATCCTCATATCTCCCATAGCTGCTTCCTACTTATGAGGGGCGTAGTGTAGGCCCTGCCTGCCTGGGTCTGGAAGACTCAGTCTATCTCATCTAATGAATTTGTTGTGTGAGCTGGAGCAGTCTCAGTCACTGCCAATGTCTGTGTCCCCTGCACGGTCAGTTATTCCCAGTTGAGTTCTGAAACATATAAGTTTGTCAATCAACATGATCAAAACTGGAATAAAACCAATGGCAAATGTGTGTCCCTTAAGATGAAAAGCCCACATCTTACAGACTCCCAGATAGTGGGTGGTGATTGGCTACACTTATGTAGATTATAAGCCCATTTAGCTTGAGCATAGAGAACTGTAATATAAGACCCCATTAGGAGTTTTATTATCAATAACAGTTCCCAGAGAGAGTCAAGAGGAAAGGCAGGTACAGCATGGCTGTCTTAAGGGCAGCAGTCTTGATGTGAGGAATGCAAAAGCTTTACTTATCCTGTTTGTTTTGAAAAGGTACTTAAGGTCTCTGATTGGCTTATAGGAACAGTCAGGTATGTCTTTTGAGTTCACCTGTGAAGACTTAAGAGGTAGACGTTTAATCCTAATTTTACTTAGGTAGATGTGTTCAGTAGCACCTGGTAAGGCAAGTCTTAATTTCTATGCAATTCATTTTTCCCATTTCAAACCATATTCTTGTGAAAACTAATCGAGCAAATCATATAAGGGCACAGTAAACAGGCAATAAATGTTAACTGATGTTGATGACATTATACCCAATCCATTAACATCACCACTGTGAGTGAATAAACAAACCACATAACAAGAAAAATTATATCATACCTATGTTCAACAAAGGATTTGAATCCAGAACATATAAAGTAGCTGACCTATCAATAAGAAATAGACAACCTACTGGGAAAAAGGGCAAAGTGCTTGAATACTTCTTTCACAGAGGATATCCAAGTGACCAATACACATAAAGAGGGCTCAGCTTCCTTAATCATCAAGGAAATGCCAACAGGGCATGGTGCCCCGACAGCCAGAGGGGGCACTTCCTGCTCTCCAGCCCTGCCAAGCCCACATCAACCCGACAGGATGGGAGGGGCAGTATCTTCCTTCCTGGACTCGAAAAGCTGTGAGGCTTCCCCAGTCCCTTGGAGAAGGATCAAAGGCAAACAAAATGGATTGCCTGTAGCAGTACTGTGGGCAGGTGCAGGGATACCAAAAAGTTCTGAGCATTTAACTAAAGTTCACAATCAATGATTCTCTGGAAGACAGCCTGAGAGGCGCAGCAGTGGAAGCCAGGCAGGCCAGCAAAAATCTCTCCTTGGGGAAGCCAACGAGAGTTTTTGAATTCAAAATCACAAATGTCCTTTTCTTCTACCCTCAACTCTTCAAGATAATATGACTTTCCTTCAAAAGTCTGTAGAAAATGGAATTGAATGTCCGTTTATTTTGGGTGCAAAAAACACTTTGAAATCCATGCATATTTTTTCAATCTATGTATGTCCCATGAACTTTTTGAAGATCCCTTTTGTGACTGGATTTCAATTTTTTTTTGGCTCCAAACTAAGCTTATCTTTTAACTCCACTGCCCAAAAACTTTTTAAAGTACCCCCAAAATAAGTGAACTTGGTTGATAAAGAGTCCCATTGGGAAAAGTCCCATTGGGAGAAAATATAACACATATCCAGCCTGTACCATGCACCAAGCCCTGAGAGAAGAGGCTTTATACACAGTACGTGTATTTCCTTTGATGCCTTCCAAGCCTTCCAAAGCAAGTTAAAGGTTAGAGTGAGGACTGAGGTGCAATTTAGCTGTGCAAAACAGTTTAAGTCCCTTCAGGTTTTTAGAAACCATCTCTGGGATAAATAGTCTATTCCAAGTTCACATGAGCTCCTTCAGCTCAAGGAGACTTTAGTAGGTAATATCTGGGTGCCGGAGAGATGGAAATTTCATCCTTGACGGGGAGCCTCAGATTCTCAGGCTGTGACCTGGGAATGTCAGTGTGCAGAGTTTGGAGCCCTGTGCCTGGCTCTGCAGCTCAAGAGCTGAGGGCACTGCCTCCTCCTTCTGTGACCTCTGGGGCCAGGACAAGCATCAGCTCCCACCCTCCCCTTCCTTTACTGGAAAGCCCATTCTCCCTTCCTAGCTAACGGGAAACCAGAGTTCCCCCAGGTCTTGCTCCTCCCACCCCACCCCTAGGGACTATGCTGCCTTCCTTCTCTTTGCTTGAGGGGTTCTGGGTAAGGGGATGCAGAAGGAGTTGGAGCAAGAGAAACCCAAGAGGCAAATCTATATCAAGAAGGATTCAAACATCTGAGTACAGAGGTATTTTATATCCGGTAAACAATGGCGCTGATCAGTCTCTTCCCTCAAAATCCACAACCCCAGGGTGGGAAGTATCTGGGCTTTCTGTCTGGTGGACACAGTATGCATGTGAGCAAAGGGGCTCACAGCCACAGCCTCTGGAGTTCAAGGGTTTTTCATCCTTCCCTTTCTTTCCCGTTCCTTTATACCTACTCCTGGCTCTTGTCTTCTAACCATCAACATGGCAATCAAGGGCCTGAACCCATTCCTGAGTTGCGGGTGGCTCTTCCAAAAACAGTAGTTGGATTATCACCCTTCTGCCAAAACCCACAGTAGGAACCAAGCTGCCTCCTTCCCTGTTGGCCAAGAGCCAGCAGAGCCAATAGCTGGCTCATCACATCAACGATGTTCCAGGAGAAGAGTGGCTCTGAGTTCTTGGTTCTCCCAGGGTGGCCAAGAGAAATCCTCCTAAAAAGAACCTAGAACCTTTTGCTCATAAGGGGCCAGTTCAGAGAGTAGGGTGAAGAAAAGGCTCAGGACGGCAGAACGGGATCATCAGACTCTCAGCTTAAGCTCTGGCTGCAGGAGGAGACAACACAGACACGGAAAAATGGGATAGGACCTGCTCAGAAGTCCCAGAGAGAAAGCAATTCCACATGGAATCAGAGAACCCTAAGTCTGTGACACTCTCTTGTGCCGCTCCTATGGTGTGGCTCCCTCTTCCTGACCAAGATCCCTTCCAAAGAGCTCATGTTCACTCCCTCGCTTCCTCTGTCAGCCCCAACATCGCCTCCACAGAAAAGCCCTCTGTGATTCCCCCATCACTCAGGGCAATCACCTCCCAGCCTGCTTCATTTGTCCTCAAGATGCCTGTCATTACTTAACACCGTCTTCTCTAGATTGATTTATGTCCCTGCCCATTTCCTCTGCCATAGTGTAATCCCTACAAGAGCAGAGTTGTGTTGTGTCCTGGTCACTGTTGTACATTTAGTGCCCAATATGTGCTTGGCACATATCAATGGCTTAAGAAACAGGGGTTTAATCTTAAGGGGTAACTAAATCCTCACAAAAACCTCAGAAGATGGTCACCTGCCCCATCTCTGTTTTGTGCATGAAGTGGGTATAGCTTGGAGAAATTCAGTGATGTGAAAGGCTGCACGGCTCACAAAGGAAGCTCCCAGATTCCAAGTCAAGGCTGCCTAATTTCAACATGTACTTGACCCACGACAGGTCTCCTGCAGGTACCTCTGGGGATGATAAATGTAGATCTGAGACTCCCAGCTCACAGAGTATTATTTATTTTCTGTTTTACAAAACTGTAAGGAACCCTAAAGGATGGCCTCAAATGGAATTCGCCATTCAATCATTTATAAAACTGGGAGCTCTGGAAGAGAATTTCCATCAGAAGAGGTGGTGACGGAAAGTATCTGTTCCAGTTCCTACTTGTGAAAAGGCAATAAACACAATGACTGGTTCAACATTTCTCTGTGTTAATGAACAGCATGAGAGCTTCCAAGCACACGTCACATGGTGATTAGACACATATGTCGTGCCTGGTCCCGCAGTCATTCATCATCCGACACTTTGGTCATTTCACATCAATTTCATTCTCATTCTTAAATATTGTTTATTATTTTACTCAAAACAGATCTTTAAATAAGATGGCACCATAAGGGAAATACACAATGTTAATACTCAGCATAAAAATAGAGAGAGAGGCCAGTATTGTGGCACAATGGATTAAGCTTCTACCTACTGCACCGGCATCCTATATAAGCCCCAGATAGATCCCAGCTGTTCCACTTCCATCCACCTCCCTGCTAATGTGCCTGGGAAAGCTGTGGAAGATGATCCAAATGCCTGGACCCCTTCCACCCCCATGGGAGACCCCAGATGGAATTCCTGGTTCTTGACTTCAGCCTGGCATGGTCTGGCTGTTGCAGCCATTTGCAGAGTGAACCAGTAGACAGAAGATATCTCTCTCTCCCTCTGTGTGTGTGTGTGTGTGCGTGTGTACATGCACACATAACTCTGCCTTTCAATAAATAAATATTTTAAAATAAACACATGGTCAGAAAGGAGCAGACCTTTGGCCAAGAGGTTGAGGTGCCCATGTCCCTGGATTCAGTTCCCAGCTCCAACTCCTGATTCCAGCTTCCTGCAAATACAGTCCCTGGGAGCAACAGTGATGACCCATGTAACTGAGTTCCTGCCACTCACATGGGAGACCTGGATTGAATTCCTAGCCCCTGGCTTTGGCCCATTCAGGTTCCAAGCCCCTGCAGGCATGTCGAGAGTGAACCAGTAGATGGAGCTTGCTCACTCTTGCTCTCTCTCTTTCTGCCTGTTGAATACATTTTTCAAAACATACAAAAAATGAAATACAAAGAAAGAAACTAATAACCCTGACTTATGATTTTCATGCAAATCCCTAAATTGTATATAACCAATCAAAACTATGATATGATTATAAAGATATTCCTATTACCAAAAACAATGTTACAAGAGAGGGGAACTGTTACATCAATTACATGCTGGTGGCTTTCCATTACTTAGGAGTTAAAGAGTGCCTCTATCGACCAAATATAATCCATAGAGAAGTCTTTGCAGTTGTATCCTAAATCTTCCTCTTAGCTCATCATCTTGGAATGGAAGCTAAATATTAATAATAAGCCAGTTACAAGTTTAACTCAAAGGGCAAAGACACTGAACGTCAGGATGTTAAAAAAAAAAAAAAAGGCAACTTGTCTATTTTGAGGCTGTACTATGACAATAAATTTTAACCTAACTTTTTATATACATCATTACTCAAACCAAAGATGATCTACTCTGCTATTTAAAAATTCATTTGTTGGAACATCTTGTTTTTTTCTTACATAATTGAATGTGATAGCACAAACAGCATGTGCCACCCTTGTTAAAAAGGAAAAGAAGAAACTTGCCTTTCTGTGTAGTGAATATTATCAAAGCTAGGATGGAAGTGAATTTTATAGCACAGTAGCCAATAATATCCACGAGAGTACTTCAAAAAGTTTGTGGGAAAAATGGAATCAAAGATAGGTTTATTATGGTACAAAGATGTTGGAAAGCCATGCAAATGAGGGTCTTCAAAAAGTTCATGGAGCATACATGTAACGAAAAAGCTATGCATGATTTCAAAACTTTTTGCATGAAAATAAATTTATCTTTTAATTCCATGTTTCTGCAAACTTTTGGAAGTACTTTCTGTGTATATATAAAATAAAACATTTTCACCTGAAATCACTTCTTCATCATGTACCACATACACACAGTGCCAAAAGAAGCTCAGGGAATTTGCATGTGTTGCGGGGAAGGCGGCTCATGTGCTGCTGCAGTCCTCCTTTAACCTGCACCACCTTCCCTGGGCCCCATGAGTTGGTGATTGCATCCATCTACTAGGCCCCAGCCCTCTGGACGCATGAGCAGCATCAGGGAGTGGAGAACAAGTACACTGGGGCACTGAGTCCCCCCAGCTCCCTGGGTGGCAAAGCCTTAGGCTGGCAGTGACGCCACAGCTCCTGCCAGCTGCCTTCTCCTACCCAGCACTTCATCCATGACTCTGTGGTTCTGCAGTCACTCCAGCCTCTCGTCCCTTTGGCCCTAGAGATGCTAACAAATCAATGTTGCCTTTGCTCATCTCTGGGGTGCTTCCCAAACCATTGTTAAATTCCTGTGGTCCTCAACTACCCATTCATTCTTGTCACATCTATCCTGCTAGGCCCCTAAATAGCACAGAGTTCAAAAGTCAGAAAGGGAACAAAGAGGCTGAGGGATGTCAGAAGTTACTGGTTCTCTCATTTTGCAAAGTAGGGAACTAGGGCCAAGTTACAAGACTTGTCCCAAATCACTGCCAAGAATCCGGCAAACCCACATTTAGAAAGCAGATCTTAGGCTGTTAGAAGATTCATGTGACTTAACATACACTAAGTGCTTAACACAGTACTTGGCACAGAGCAAACACTCAGAAAAGACAGCCAGCATCATTGTCGTCATCACCATCAGTGCTAATTCCTGGTCTGGTTGAAGAAAAACTTAAAAATTCACCAACTTGCTAGCCTAAGGATTCAAAAATTAATCCTATTCATTAGATGGAGAAACCGAAGCCCAGAATGATTGTGTCCCAGGCAGGGACACGACTCCCTGGAGCGTGAATGGGAAAGAAGCACCAAGACACACAACTGGGTCAGTGAGCACAGGGTGCATTCCAGACCTCACGGGCCCCCTTGGCCAGGCTCCTTGTTCACTGAACAACCTGCACAGCTGTTCAGGTCTTCCAGAAAGCTGGTGTCACCAGGAAGTGAAAACAATCTTATTTCACTGAATCGTTGCAAATATCCACTGAGACCACATATGAAAAGTACTTTAGAAATTGTAAAGCATAGGATTCCAACATGAATGAATGTGGCCTCCTTAACTCCATGCACTTCCAAAAAGAAAAGACTAGAGATGCAGTAGAATGGGAAGAAGTTGAAGAACTTTTTGACTTCACTGTTTTATAAGATGTGAGCATAGCAGGAAAAAATAAACATTTCCCCTTTATGACCAAAAACTCCTGTTCTCAAGAGGAAGAGAGAGACCTGCACTAGGACGTGCAGCAATCTCACCAAGCCAAGAGTTATATTTGACAAGGAAAAGTCAATGAAGAAATGCATTGGAACAAAGCACGGTTTTTACTGAACACTTGTGAACAAAAAAGATGCTGCTGATGTTTTCAGGAAACACCTGACCCCTGTCATAGCTAAGATATCTGAGGGTGGACCCAGGCCTCACAAGGGTAAGGGTTGCTCTTCACCAAGACAGAGACTGTGCCTGTCCTTAGCTCCTACAGCCCAGGTCCCACTGTGGGTCCACTCCCCCTGCCCCAAGAACATCCACATGAAGTTTCAACTGAGCCCTGGCTGGTTTTCTTCCAAATTCAAGGTGAATTTTTTGTCTTAAAAATAACCCTGTTGGTTTTGTACCTAGACATTGCCCCTCTTTCTGATGACCTTCCTTTTCTCGAACCTGCTCCACTCCCCTCCAACAAGCAAGTGAGGAAAGATGACTGACTGAGCACCTATACACCCACCTGTGAGTTAGGAATTACACCTGCAATTCACAGATTAAGAAAATAATTTTCAAAGAAGCTAAGTCCCATGTCCAAGGTCACACATCCAGCTACTTATGTGGATTTCCAACTCAAGTCTCAATTTCGAGAGCTTCTGTTCTCTTCTACTGCCCTACTGTTTTCCCAACCCCAGGGCTTTTTTCTTTCCACTGCTAATTTTGCCTCCCTTCTCTACCACTAGAATATCACTAACAGATAAAGGAATAGGAATAACTGTGTGTGCACACACACTAAAAGTGTAATCCAACAAAACCAAAACCATCTCCATTGTCTCATCTCAACTCAGAAGGTCAAATATGTCCATGAGTCATGTTAAAAATCACGGAAAAAAATAAAGATGAAGCACTTCCAAATTGTTTTTCCAAATATTAAGATGTATTATCATGAGCACCATAAATCTCTTCTTTAGAAGTGGGAAACTTGGGTTGAGTTTCTGGCTTCCAGCTTCAGCCCCAGTTGGGGGCCTTTGCAGGAATTTGAGAAGTGAACCAGAGGATCTGAGCTCTCTTTCTCTCTCTCTCTGCCTCCGTAATTTATTAATGAATAGCTATGTATTTTTTGTTTTAGGATTTATTTATTCATTTGAAAGACTGATTTACAGAGAGGCAGAGAGAGAAGAGAGGGAGAGGTCTTCCATCCGCTAGTTCACTCCCCAAATGGCCACAATGGCTGGAGCTGGGCTGATCCAAAGCCAGGAGCCAGGAGCTTCTTCTGGGTCTCCCACATAGGTGTAGGGGCCTAAGGACTTGGGGCATCTTCTGCTGGTTTCCCAGGCCTCAGAAGTGGAGCACCTGGGAGCATATGGGATGCAGGCACCGCAGGCAGTACCTTTATCCACTATGCCACAGTGCCAGCCCCAAAAGCTATGTATTTTCAGGACCTCCGCAAAGCTATTGAAGGGAAGAACAATGCCATGATCTGGAGTCCACTCCCAAGTGGTAGAGAGTTCCTGAATTTGGCCTGCTCCAAGGAACTCAGCTTCCAGATCATAGAAAACAGCCATGAACTCTTTACCGAAACCTTCCAACGTTCTTTCAGAACCCAGAACACGTGCCAGCTTATGTGCAAATGCAGCAAGAGTAGATATTTATTTTAAAATATTTTTAAAAGAATTGAGGCAAAAGAAACTCAATGAACTTAAAAATAATCAAATGTGGAAACTGACAATCAAGAGGTAAAAAGTCAGTTCTTTAAACTTAAGGAGTTCATGGAGCCTATTAGTTGTGGCTTGAGGCACTGGCATTAAACAAGATTCCTTAACAATGCAGATGATAAAAAGGAAGGTCTTTAGATCAGGCGGTAAAGTCACAGGGTGGTGACTACTGGCTGTGGCCTCACTGACGCTCTGAAGAGAAGTGAAGATCCAACCATTTGTCTTTCATTTCATGTCCAAGATACAGAGAATGAGACAAGGCCTTTGTGGACAAAGGCATCAAGAAACAGAGAGGAGAACAGTGTCCCCATGTGAACTGGCTCCTCTCAAAGTCCAGAGAGCCACAAACGGAGCTGAGGACGTGCAGAGGCCAACATGGGGGTGATAAAAGTGGCTCCTTAGACAGCCAAAGGTTCTTCCCCAACAACGTGTTCTTATTATTTCAGTGCAAATGCATTGCTAACATATGGATTTGATTCTATCTCCCCACCCCCATCCTCTCCTTATGCTGAAAAAAAAAAAAAAATACGGATTTCAAAACGAAAAGGAAAAAACAAAAAAACGACTAGAGACCAAAATGTGTACTACGGTTTTAAGTACGTCTGGAACATAGTGGGAAAGCAACTGTCACTGGTCAACGTATCCAAAAGGCAGTGGCACCCAGCTCTGTCATTAAGGTTCACAGCCAGGACAGTGAGACAGCAATTAGGTGAGAGCAGACATTTGGTCTGCTAGAGGGAGAGAGAAAGAAATGGTCCCCAAATGTCAAGCTCTCAGATGGCTGCAGTGACTCATCGTTCCCTTGTTTCAAGACTTGTGTAAGGGTGACTCCACCTCTGTCCTGAGACTTTATCAAAGGAATGGTGTCCAGCTGTTCCTCATCTCCATTGGAAATGGAACAAAACACTGTCCATTAGACTGGAGCGAATGCGATTTAGACATCAAAAGGAATGCCCAGTTAAAATGCACTCTTACAACAAAACACATCAATTGTGCACCTATAACCCCAACTACTTTTGAATGTTTATGGAGTGCCCACTCTAGTAAGAATAGGATTATGTGTCAGTCACAAAGCTAGGTGATTTTCAAAGATGATTTCCAGTGTTTACAACAGCACCACAGATGGGTATATTAATCCCATTTTATAGATGAGAACTAAGAAACAGAAAGCTAAATGGTTTCACGGAGCTGAGAAATATGGGGATGGCATTCACACTCAAGGGCCTCAAGTTGCAATGGTCTTCTTTATTCTATTTAAATTCAGTGAAGTCATAAAGAGTAGTCTCTGTGCTTCTCCACAGAAACTGGCACATCATTTTACATTTAACTACTGCTGAAGAAATGAGTAAGCACAAATGGTAGGTTTGGCCGCTGATAGGCTCAAGTCATATTACATCCACTTAACTGTACCTTCTCTGACATTCTGTAGTTGCATTTCTGAAATCAGGATGGGATTATAAGGATGGCATGGCAGAACGGGCATAGTAACTTTTTAATTTTTAGTATGCTACAACATAAATGTGTACCTGACCACTGGCAGACTCACAGGACTGCCCAGTTCTATGTGAAAGTGTCAATAACAGTACACTTTAGAGTGCTGAATGTTAAGGGCCAGATAAGACGGGTCAAGTGCGAGGGCAAACATTCAGAGTCCAGAGCAGTTCAAAACCCCTGGGAGGCCGTTTAGACTTAAAGACTGAGAGAATGTTGATGGAGATGGAGATTGGCCATTTGAGGCACTCTCGCTCTCAGAAGAGTATAAATTTCTGAAGGGCAGAGACCTTATGTGTCTGTTTTTGGTCCCTCAGTTCCCAGTTCTGCATTATCTGAGAAAGAATGGTGGTGCTGCCTCTCCTCAGAAAGTATTTGAAAAGCAGAGAGAAACTCAACCCATCTGACATTTCTGGGGGTTCCTGCCCAGAGGCAGAGGGTTAAAGGAGATGACTTCTGGAGAGGCCTTCTAGATCATGGACTCTATCTAAAATGGGAAGCCTCATGAGTTGATAACCTGGTTAACGAAGGAAACTCCCTGTGCACTATCAAATCAAGAGCTCACTCAGTGGGGGCATTTTGCTAATTCCCTTCTCTCTAGCCAAGCTTCTTTTTCCTATTTCCACATTTTTAATTACCTCTGCCCCTCCCCAACACACACAAACATTGTCACTTAAAGATAAGTTCATATCTCCCATTTTCATTGTTTAAAGACTTATTTATTTACACCATCCAGCATAGAAACCATATGGGAGGCTGGCATCGCAGGCAGCAGCTTAACCAGCAGTGCCCACAACACCAGCCCCATTTCCCCTCAAAACAATCTCAAAAGCCTCCTTTCCTCATGGTGTGAGGGAACAATGACAAACAGCCTTTGATGAGGCCTGCAGTGAGGAATTCCACCTATCCCTTCCTTCAAAACGCTAACCCAGCAGACACAGTAACTTGAAAACTACTGTTGCAGGCTAACAGTAGTGGGCGAAAGTCTGATGAGGAACAAGATACTCATTCACATAGGCTCACTCTTCCCCTGAATTACGTAATAAAACCAGAAACCTCATGGTGGAGAAACCTGGACAACATCAACTAATCAGTGATCAGCACCAACCTCACCAAAAAGGGACCCACCCACAGCCTGGCCTCCTGCCTCGACACATCAGAAAGGACACAACCCTTGAGTGGGTCTCCTGCTAAAAACACATCATCTGAATCCAGTCCTGTGGAGACAACAGACAAATCCAAGAGACCTTCTCTAAGGCCATCTTCTCATCTTCAGAAGTGTCTACCTCATTCAAGACAAAGAAAGGATCCTGGAAGAAAGGAGACTACAGAGATGCACTAACCAAATAGAACATGTGATCCGACACTGGGATCTTGGGTCCACTAAACTGTGGAACATTATTGGAGCCATTGGAATTTCAATATATGTAGTGGAATAAACAAAGACATTATATTAAAGTTCCTGAGCTTGAAAATAACATTAAAAGTAAAAAAAAAAAAAAAACTTTGTTTTTAGAAAATTTACATAGAAGTATTTAAAAGTAAAGCAGCATGAGATCTGCCATATATTCTTTTTTTAAAAAAAAATATTTAATTTATTTGGAAGTCAGAGTTACACAGAGAGAGAAGGAGAGGCGGGGGTGGGGGGAGGTCTTCCATCAGATGGTTCACTCCCCAGTTAGCAACAGCAGCCAGAGCTGCACCAATCTGAAGCCAGGAGCCAGGAGCTACCTCCAGGTATTCCCAAGGGGTGCAGGGGCACAAGGACTTGGGCCATCTTCCACTACTTTCTCAGGCCACAGCAGAGAGCTGGCTCGGAAGAGCAGCCTGATCTCAAGCCAGCACCCATTTGGGATGCCAGCACTGCAGGCGGCGGCTTTACCCACTACACCACAGTGCTGGCCCCCATGTATTCTTAAATGTTTCAATAGTAATAGGTCCATCTCATGAGGATTTACATACATCTATGCATATGTTCCTACTGATCTAGATATATAATATTCATGCCTATTCAAATGTATCTAGAAGTACAAATGTGGTAAATATAAACAATTAATGAATCTGAGTGCTTACAACATGGACTTCTTTGCATAATTTTTAAATATTTCTCTAAGACTGAAATTGCTTCAAAACCAAAAGTAAAAAATAAAAGCCATCTCTCCTCCTTTCATAGGAGGCAGGAAGTCCTTGCCCCAGCCCTAAGCAGGACTGTCTGATTTCTTGGGCTCCAGAACCTTCAGAGAGGAGAGTGGAGACACTTTCATGAGCACATCCTAACCCTTCACATGTTCAGTTCTCCCTTCGGTTTCAGTGGAGACTACAAGTGAACAAAATGATAGTTGGAAATAATTATCTGGACATAAAACAATTAGTGCAATAACCACAGAAAGAAAGTTTCTAGCTGTGTACGTGTCTGCAGAACGATGCTTGGCTTGTAAACACACCAACTGTGAAACTTGGCCAAACCCACTCTCTGCCCTCAGGAACTGCAGGTCTTAAATCAAAGTGCCAAGGAAGGGCAGGCAGTAGAGCTGTGTGCACTTTGATGGAGGCTCTGAAAACAAGAATCACTATGTTCCTGGAAACAGTTTTGGAAGACAAGTAAAGGAAATCTTGATGACTCTGTGAGATATGAAACAGGCTGCAGAGGGAGGCCAATGGGCAGCCTTCCCTGGCCATCTTTAAAAGAAGGGAAGACCATCTAGGAAAATGTTACGATGTGCTGAATATTCTGGCAAATGCCTCATCACATCAAGTGTGAGAATACTGTTCTATTTGACTGAATCTACGTCTCGGGTGGCAACTAAGAAGGCCTAGGGCCAGGTGTTCAGCTGACTGTTGAACCAGAAAGCCAGGAGGCGGCTGCTACACGCATATCTTACCATTATCAATAACCAAAACTTGCCTAACTAACATGCAGGGCGTCACAAATTGATTTCCATTAGTAAAAATAATGGCCTATTGACAAGCATAATGAATGTTAGAAAGGGGTCTTCATTTGGTCAAATTAGAGATATTCAAATCATATGCATTGGCTAGATGTATTTCCAACATGCTTCCTACAACACATATAAATATCTATACAGACCTACATCCTTCTTTTGCTCTTAGGGAGTCTGCCTTAGGCTACATTCCTAACTGATCCTGCATCTAATGAGTCTCTGGATTTTCTTCCCCTGACACTGGTTATAAGAATGACATGGGGGGGGGGGGGGCAGTGCTGTGGCGCAGCAGGTTAACGCACTGGTCTGAAGCGCTAGCATCCCTATGGGTGCCAGTTTGAGTCCCGGCTGCTCCACTTACAATACAGCTCTCTGCTATGGCCTGGGAAAGTAGTAGAAGATGTCCCAAGTCCCTGGGCCCCTGCACCCACATGGGAGACTCTGAAGAAGCTCCTGGCTCCTGGCTTCGGATCAGCCCAGCTCCGGCCACTGAGACCATTTGGGGAGTGAACCAGCAAACAGGAAGACCTCTCTTTCTCTCTGTGTCTCTGCCTCTGCCTCTCTGTAACTCTGCCTTCCAAATAAATAAATAAATCTTTAAAAAAAAAGAGTGACATGGCTCCGTGTCTAGAATTGAGGTGTTTGTCTGGAGTAAATATTTCAGGCAAGGAGATGGTCAGAGGATATAGAACAGTAGAACACCTTGAACATGTTGTATGAACTAGAGCGGTGCTTCATGCCGCAGTTCAGTCTCCAGACTGCATGTTACCTCTGTAAGAGGATATCATGGCCGGTGCCATGGCTCAATAGGCTAATCCTTCACCTGCAGTGCCCGCACCCTGTGTTCTAGTCCCTGTCAGGACACCGGATTCTGTCCCGGTTGCCCCTCTTCCAGGCCAGCTCTCTGCAGTGGCCCAGGAGTGCAGAGGAGGATGGCCCAAGTGCTTGGGCCCTGCACCCGCATGGGAGACCAGGAGAAGCACCTGGCTCCTGGCTTTGGATCAGTGCAGTGCGCTGGCCGTAGCACGCTGGCCACAGCAGCCATTGAAGGGTGAACCAATGGAAAAAGGAAGACCTTTCTGTCTATCTCTCTCTCTCTCTCTCACTGCCCACTCTGCCTGTCAAAAAAAAAAAAAAAAAGATGATATCACAGAGCAACACTGCAGCCTTCTAGACTGTGTAACAACTATAAACTCTATGATGATCACTCAAGGATGAATCACCTAACAGCACATTTCTCATATCCCCATCATTAAGTGATGTGTGACTATATTCATATTTGCTAATAAGTGTTTAGTTAATACACGCTACTTCTTTTACAAATTCTTCAGGCGCCACCATTGTCAAAAAAAGAATAGTGCATGGCTGAATTGATTTAGTTCAGTCTGCCACAGATGAATGAGGTGTGATCTTGCATTAATGTAGCTGCATCAAATAAGTTGATCTGAGTGCAAGTTAGTGATCTCTAAATTAATTCCACTATGGTACAAGTGGAACTCAATTCTTCAGAACTTGTTTCATGGACTAGGAAAGAATTTATATTAGTAAATGGCCAATGTGCACATGAAAATAACATATTTGCTGCAGTTTGCATGGAATTTTCTGTAAATATCAATTAGAATAATTCATTCATACTTCAAGTTTGCCATATCTTTACTGATCATCTACTTGTTCTATCAATTATGGAGACAGTTGAAATCACCGAATAAAATTTGTTTATTTCTCCTTTCTGTTATGACAAGTTTTGTTCCATCTGTCTTGAAATTCTGTTACTAGGTACACACATTTAGGATTGCTGTCTTCTAACAAATTGATCCTTTCATCAACATAAATGTTATCCATATCTCTAATAACATTCTTGTCCCAAAGCCAACTTCATCTGCTATTAATGTAGCCACTTCCATTTCTTTTTAATTAATGCTTACATGGTACATCTTTTTTTCATCATTTCTCTTTTACTGTGTCTGTGCCTTTTTATTTAAAGTAAGTTTCTGGGGCCGACATTGTGGTGTTGCTGGTAAAGCTGCCACCTGTGTTGCCAGAATCCCATATGGGCACCAGTTTGTGTCTCAGCTGTTCCACTTCTATCCAGCTCCATACTAATGGCTTAGGAAAAGCAGCAGAATATGGTTCAAGTGTTTGGGCCCCTACTACCAGTGTGGGAGACCCAGATGAAGCTCCTGGCTCCTGGATCCTGGCTTCAGCCTGACCCAGCCCTAGCTATTGTGGCGATCTGGGAAGTGAACCAATAGATGGAAGATAAGATCTCTCTCTCTCTCTCTCTCCCTCCCTCCCTCCCTTTCTCCCTCCCTCCCTCCCTCCTTCTCTCTGACTTTCAAATAACTCTGACTTTCAAATAAATAAATCTTTGTGGTATGTTTCTTGTAGGCAGTATATGATTGGCTATTATATTCTTATTGCATAAATCTTATTACATCTTGATCATTAGGCCATTTATAGTCAATGAAATATGGCTGGGTGCAAATCTACCATTTTGCTATTTTGTTTTGTACTTGTTCAGAGCTACTGTAGTGTAGAATGGTCCATCTTGTTCTTTCAGGTATTGCTTACCTGTTACCTAAAATCTGAAAAGACCTATTCTATGTCTTTTAACCAACTTTCTAGGTGCTTGTGACAGAAAAAGCTAGTCATGACCAGGTACTCCATCATAGCCAAAGAAGTAGAGAATCTGTATTTCAAAGGTTTCCCAGGCAATTATGGTACACTGCCAAACTAGAGAATCATTGCTTTAACCCAAGAGTCACAAGTTTAAAGGGAATCATGGGACTGTGAGCTGCAGGATTCAATATAACACAAGAGGGGGTGTGAGAGCTGCAGGGAACTGGAGAGCCTGGGCTCCACCTAAAAATGTGCACCACTAACTTTTTTTTAAAAATGTCTACTGGCTGAAATCTTTCCTGTGTTCACCAACTTGCAACACCTGTGCAATCCCCTGTTATGTCAATCAACCACCAGAAGTGAGCACTGTCCTGCATGGCAGACAGCAGCTCAAAGATGGTGGCACCATCGTTATCTACAATCTGCATCCCAGGAGTTCCTGACTTCAATCCAAGACAAGTGCGTGTTTTGGCAACCAACTGAGAGCTCACGTTTAGCTGTGCTCAACTCATCAGCACCACTCCAACAACTCACACAAATGCCTGCCAAGCAGCTCTCCCTGACCTGCACAGCATGAACTGACTTCACATTTGCTACTACTAAATTTCACCTTGTTGATTTTGGCTCAGGGTTTGGTGTTGTCAAGAACATTTTGAATCTTGGTTCTGTTATCTTTCAAACTAACTGCTTTACCCAGATGTGTCTCCATTGAAAATCTGGTAAGTATGCCAGAGCTTGAGACCAGATCCGGTGACATATGCCACTGCTCCCTGCCCTCAACTGATACTGCCAATCAGCCCCCACCCTCGTTCCTCACCATGGCAACCCCAGGGGGAACAGGGAGCAGAAGGGGATGAAAGTCAAACAAGCAAACC
The DNA here is from genome assembly GCA_949820135.1 of Sylvilagus floridanus. Taxonomy (NCBI): domain Eukaryota; kingdom Metazoa; phylum Chordata; class Mammalia; order Lagomorpha; family Leporidae; genus Sylvilagus; species Sylvilagus floridanus. The sequence continues at coordinate 31,813,538 of OX463230.1, forward strand.
AAGCTCTTAGAAAGGATCAGGGCAAAACGCCAGAGTGGTGGTGAATTTGTAGCCTACATGTGGATTTTATGTAAACATTCTCATGAATACACCTGCTGCTCATTTACTTAGGTAACAGGTAATGTTGCAGGCCCACCCTGCAGCAATGCTAGTGGGTCATCGTTCTTGTTTTGCTTCCATGCCGAAGACTCATCTCTGACACCAGTTAGCAGCATGGCCTTGGGCTATCGAGTTTTCCTCCCTGCACCTCAGGTTTCTCATCTGAGGTTTCCCCTCTCAAGAAACCATCATTCTTCTCCCACCTGGACTCCTTCTCCCCTACAGAAGCCTGGCCTTCAACCTCCTTCCACAAAGCCTTGCTTTGTACTGGCAGTGACACTCATTGGAGAAATGTGGTAAGGGAGAACTTTTCCTATCCCTCAGATACCAGTTTCCTATTTAAAACCCTTCCACAGCACCTGAGCCGGCTTCATGGTCTGACTCCTGCTAACCTTTCCTACCTCACATCCCACCTGACACTCACCCACACTCTTCACTCCTGCCTGGTTGCGCTTTTCCACCCATTCATCCCTTAATTCTTGCCGTTCTCCCTGCCTGAAATGCCCAACCCCTATTCTACACCCAACTTAAGTCAATTCATTACTCAAAACTCAGCTCAGCCATTGTCTTCCAGAAGCCGCTAAGCCTGCTATGCACACCCTGTCCCAGCACTCATCATGCACCTGGGGCTGCTGGTTGGCTTATCTCTTTCTCCAAGCTGACTGTAAGCTCTTTTAGGGCCAGGGTCTTTCATTAGCACTCTCTGAAATGATTCCTGCCACAGTATAGGTGCTTGTTGAGTCATGAGTGAAGGACAGGGGAATTAATGAGTCACACCACATGGGGGACCACCTACTTACCCTATTAGGGGGCCAGGCCAGGCAAACTTAAGCCCTGGTCACAGCATCCCAAGCTCACACTCAACCTCTTGGACTCCACCTCAAAGCAGGAGTCTAAATGTCAGAGACTTCCCTGAAGGGACTGCCTGGGCCATTCACATACCTCTCATCTTCTTTCTAAATCTCCCAAAGCAGAATAAATAAAACGGAAGAAGGACTGGGAAATCTTGCCCACTGTCTCCTCTCACACCTCACGAACAAGGAGGAGCCACCCTCCAAGATGTGCTGCCCAACTGAGGCGTTCCCGTCCTTGGAATCCAAGAAGTCAGGGAGGCTTCCTGGAAAAACATCAATTGGAAAAATCTATGGCCAGCCAGCCCTTCACCAGGCCTCTCCCCTGCTGAGTTTGCTCATCGCTTGAAGTCTACAACTCACCAGTTGTTTATATTCCTAACCCCAAGTTCAGGGGCATCTGCAATTTAATTTGAGCCATGGATAGACAGGGCTGTTCTCTGTTGGAGTTTCAAGAACGTAAACAGCTCTCCAGGCTGAACTCTGCATGGCATTCCCCAGCCCCATGTCTACCCTGGTCCTATAAATATCTTCTACCACTTTCCAAGATCACCCCCTGTAGGCATAGACAGGGCTAACTAACCCCCAAGGCTGGAAGACCCCACTCAGAATGGGGATAACAGAGTGGCTGAGAGGGGTTGGTGAGGATACAGGATGGAAGGAAAGGGGATAAAGGCTGAGGGTTGTTGGAGGAAAGAGGCAGAAAAAGTTCGGTGGGACCAGGGAGAGGCTTAGAAAGACACACACTCAGCTCTGAAGCCTAAGGATAAATACTTCAGGGCCTGTGGGTGTGAGAAGAGCTGAAGAGACCACCAGGGGTGGGGGCAGGGAGAGCCTGAGGAGCTCTGATACACCTCACTAGGAATCTGGCTCCACCTCCACCACCTTCCCACACACAAGACAGGGCGCTAGAAGAACCACTAGGGCAAGTGGGCCTGCAGAGTCACTTAGCGTCTGTCTGCTTCTCTCACTCCTGTTCTTGCTGCCAATGACATCTGTATCTACATCGAATCACCCAGACTCCATCCTGCCCATCCCAAGGGAGGATGAACGGCCAATGCCAGGGTAGGGAGGTGGAGAACGAGGGACCCAGGGACAGAGGGTTGGGCATGTCACCAGCCCATTCCCTAAAGGAAGCCCACTCTGCAACTCATCCATCCTACTGCTCTCTGGTTCCACTGGCCAACACTGGAGACTGTCACCTTTCACAGAGCATCAATGACACATTCATCACGGGTCCTCCACCAATAGGGGATATGATATTGGTTTGTGTCATTGATAGGCAAATGAGAGCCCCAGTTCCCAGGATGAGCAAATGCCAAAAGGCAGCATCTCATAGCAACCAGACCCTCCTGGTCCTCTTAGACACACACACATACACACACATACACACACACACACACACTGTCCTGTGCACTACCAGCCACCTAGACAACCCAAAGCCATTGGGAGCATCAGTCCCCAAGTGGGGCCTGTGGGCCTCCCTGGGGAGTCAGTGGGCCCTGTGTCATACAGCTGCCGGCCACCCTTCAGGCCAGCAGCCCCCTGAGATGCCAGGCAGACTTTTCCACCCGTCCAGAGCTTCTTAAGTGCCTCTGATATACACCATGTGTCCCAACAGGAAAACACACACTCATCAACTCTATGAAATGCTCCAGATGTGATCAAAGCCAGACAGGCAAAAGAAAACAGAGATGGAAGTGTTCAAGAAGCTGGAGAGGCTCTGGGAGAAGCAGCAAGAAATCCAGGGACATGGTGATGAGAGGTGCCGCTGGGCAGGAGTGAGTGCACAAAGTCCAGAACGGGGGCCCAGACTCCTGGGTTCCAATCTGCATTCCAAACTGGCCTGCCTTCAAGACTTTGGCCTTGCCCCCAGACTGGTTTCAGGACTAAGATTCTGCAGAACCACAGAGAGCTAGCCCTGCAGGGATGTTCTCCGAGTTGATCCCCCATCTACCCTTGCTTTACAGGTGAGGAAGGTATATGTCAATCAACTTGCCTGCAGCCTCATCTACCACCCCAAACCCCAGCTATCTGGGTTAAATTGCAGCCAGTGATAGCAGCACAGATGAAAGACTGCTCATTTGACAGTGGCCTCTGACACGTTAATTCCATCCCCTTTGCCTCCTTAGTACTGTTGGAGGATCTCATTCCCCTCTCCCGCAGTGAGAGGATGAATTTGATGGCTCCCAGATATGAACTGCCTTAGCACCCATGGTCAATGGCAACAGATCCTAAGGAACCAGGTCTGTTTGTCCTAGAAGCTCCTGGAGTCCCCTTCCCTCCTCTCCGAATCTCTGACCACATCTCCATGACCCTGCACCAGCTGCCTGAGGGGCTCTTTCAGGGAGCTGTCCATGTCTCACCAGCACCGTCTTCCTCCCCAAATGCGCAGTAAAGCAGGTAAAATCATGGGCTCTGGGATCACACTACTTAGGGCTGGGGCAGGTGACTTGTCAGCTCTGCACGACTTGTCCTCATCTTGCAAATGGGCACAATGATCATGCCAAGTTCCTAGGCTTCCTGTGATCTTTCAGGTAGGTCAGGCACACCAAGGGCTTGGTGAAGGCAACTCGAATGAGAGCAGGCGTACTGGTATGGTAGCACTGGTTATTAACAGTCCCAGTAACAGAGAGAGAGAGAGGGTTCATGCCCACTGAATCACAACTTCATGAGGCTATGGGCCAGCTAGGATGTGGAAGGGTGAGGCCAAGAAGAGAAAGGAGGCCCTGGACTCAGAGCCCAGGCTGCCCCTGAGTGGTCTCGGAAGGGCAGAGCACATCCAGCAGGAGAAGCCATTCCTCTCCCCAGCCTCGCCCCCTCGCCTCCCCATCCTGTTAGACACAAAAAGCACAATCCCAGTCCCTCTCCAGTGCCCCCAAAGAGAAAAACCCCAGATCCCATAAAAGCCAATCTCATCACATTAACATCACACACACAAGGAATCCCCCACAAACTAAACCCATCCAGGCCATACTCTCTCCAGGGCGTAGAGCCCCAAATCTTTAACGAACCCACAAGGTCCTCTGCGCCCTGGCTCCTGCTCCCCTCCCCAGCCTGGCTGTCCCTACTGTACCCCTGCATGGCGAATGCTCCAGCACTCAGGCTCCCTCTACCAGTGGGGCAGGACACAAAGCGGTGAAGCCAGACTTGGGAGTTCAAATCCTACCTCTGCTCCTTAAAAGCCACATGCCCTCGGGACACTTAATAACCTCTCTGTCCTCTGATTTCCTCTTCGAAGGGCTTTTGTGGGCTAGCAGATGCCCAGGGCTTAGAACAACGCCTGTGGCCCAGGAAGCATCCTGTAAGCGCTAGCTACTGTCATGAGTTTGGCTCATAGGTGCTTTGATGCCTCTACTGAATCTTAGTTTCAACGTCTCCTCTCGGGGAGGCCTTCTGTAGTCAGATGGGACGGTCCTGTGTGTGGGTTCCTGTGGACCCCGGGCCTCCCCTACAATGACCTATGTCACACGCACTTCTATGGGTGCATTTGCTGTGTTCCCTGCTAGATCGCAAGCTCTGTGAGTTCAGACAAGGATGGGCACTGTTCCCAGCTGTCTTGGGGATAGTGCTGGTTTGCACCTGTTGTCTCCGTGTGAGAGGTGGGATTGGGGTTCAGCAAACATTAACTGCACTCTGCTTCATAAACAGACTTCCCAGCTCCAGGAATCTGTACTTGGCCACAAGACTCACTTTAGCCAATGGAACACTTGTGATATGATGGCAGCAGGTGATCTAAGAGGCGTCTCACAGCTCCATTCCTCTTGTGATGCTCCATGATGGGACCATGCCCAGCTTGTTCCTAACCTAAGCAGCATATGCTATCTGTGGAGGACTAATCATAGTCCTCTCTCTCTCTCTCTAATATCCACTGGTTCTCATGTTTACTGTGTTTCCTTTGTTAAAAACAAAACTTTATTTGAGAGACAAAGAGACAGAGATCTCCCATCCGCTGAATCACTCCCAAAACATCCACGACAGCCAGAACTGGGCCAGGCCAAAGCCAGGAGCCAGGAATTCAATCCAGATCTCCTCCGTGAGTAGCAGGGACCCAATCAGTTGTGCCATCACCTGCAGGCTCCCAGGGTGCACATGAGCAGGAGACAGAATCAGAGGCTTGAAATGAAACTGCGACTCAAACCCAGACACTTTGATATGGGATGCAGGTGTCCCATGCCTCCTATTAACCACTAGGCCAAACCCTCATTCTGAAAACTCAATCTGAAACCTGGAGCCAAACCCAACCAGCTCTCAGCCTGAGCAGGGCTTCTGCACTCAACATGAACAACAACAGCAAATGGTTGCTGCTGTAGGCTGCTGACTTGGGGATGGCTTGTTACACAACATGAAATTGACAGTAACTGACTGTCACCTGCCAGTGTCCCAGGTCAGATGATCAAGTACCAAATCACCCAAAGTCACTACTTTATCTCCAGCACCTAAAACAGTGCCTAACATGCAAATGGTGCCCGATAAATATCTGAATGAAATTGAGCTGAACTGTATGTTCTCTTGGATCTCTCTCCCCAGTCTGTGAGTCTCTCCCTTAGCTGAGAAGTAAGAGGTAGGAGTCTGGAGGCTCCAGCTTCTGTTTGTCTCACACTGTCCCCAGAGAGATGTTCCTGACGCAGCAGGTGGCCTGCTGCACCATCAGAGTCTGAACCTCCTTCCTCCAAGGAAGTCAAACCCGCAGAGAGGAGCAGGTGTATCCCAGTGGGAGACACACAGGACTGGACACAAGGAGGAAACAGAGCTTAGAAAGCAGAACATCTCACTGATGAACGTGCAAACCACAGCAAGGAACTTCTACCCTGTGCATCAGGAGGGGCTCTCCAGAGACCCCATGGCCCTGAGCACAGCACAGAGACACCCTCTGAGGTGGACTTGTCTCTGACTTCTTGGCCCAGGGTTGAGGATTGGCCAGAAAACCAACTGGAGGAATTGCTGTCATTTTGTAGAATTGATAGCAGCTGAAAGTGAGGCCCTTACCCTCCTCCAAACTAACATGCTCAAATGGAAAATTCAAAATCCACTTCCGGGGCCAGCATTGTGCTGCGGCCAGCTAGGCTGCCCCCTGCCACACTGGCATCCCACATCGGAGCACCAGTTCAAGTACCGGCTTCCTGCTAATGTGCCTGGGACAGCAGCAGAGAATGGGTCACATGCATGGCCCCCTGCCACCCATGTAGGAGACCCAAATGGAGTTCCTGGATCCTGGCTTCAGCCTGGCCCAGCCCCGGCCACTGCGGTCATGTGGGGAGTGAACCCGCAGATGGAAGATCTCTTTCTCTCTCGCTCTCTGTCACTCTGCCTTTTAAAAAATCCCAATTCTCCAAGCCCCATCTCCATCTCTGTCCATTGTATTGAGTTGAAGATGGATTCCAGGAGAGACCCCTACAGTGGAGCAAAGACGCTGAGGATTGAGCCTTCAAAGATTTCTCGCGTCCCCTGCCTCTTCATGTCTGAGCCAACCAATTTGCCAGGGGCAGAAAAACGACCCTGGCAGTGACCCAACTGTCAATATCCTTGGATACCTTGACATAATCCCAAGAAGGTTCCAGAAACAGCAGTCTCCCAGGCAGGGATCTTGAAGTTTTGTTAATTGTTTTTTTCATCCGCATGTCTGTGACTTCCAGACCCACAAGATGCTGTGGTTTTCCGATTCTAAAACAGAGGCATGTGCCTGTGCAGAAAGCCTGGGCGTGCCGAGCTAATTGAATTGAGCTATCTTGTGGTGGCTGTTGTAACGTGTGTTCCACCGACGTTATTTAATGTGTTAAGACATTTTCTGTTTATGTTGGTTACAAACCCATGTGGTGTGGGTGGAGAACACCACTCCGGGGAATATCATTAGCAGAAGTGGGAGTGCAGGGGTTCCAGGGACATGTGGTGAAACAGTGGCTCACGGGATCAAACAGTTGGGCCGTGTCCATGGGAACTCATCCCAGTGCCAGTCCCCTCACTCCTTCGAGGGCACGATCAGTCCCTGGGATCCACTGAGGCCCTTGGCTCCCACCAAGGAATTGCACCTGCTGTCATACGGCCTACAGGTTTGATGGAGGAGATGCAACTGTTAAGCAAGGTGAACTTCGTGGGTCCCCTGCAGCTGAGTGACTTACCCAAGGTTTCTCCAGGAGAAAGAGTGAAGGAAGATCTGGTCTTCCATGGCCTCCCTGCTCTCACCTACATGGCCAAAAGCACAATGAGTCCCTGAACCCCTCCTGAACCCTCTGTCTTTGCCACCTCCCTATATCCCAGGGATCACCTGTGAGCATCCCTGTTGTTGCCAGTCAGGACCCCTTTGTCTAACCCCTACCTTCCCCCTATACTGTCTCCAACACAGCAACCACTTGTCTCAGTCCCAGTGCTTCCTGCACAGCCCCTCTTCCAGCTCAGCCCACGCCTGAGTCTCTTGGCATCTCCTGCACAGGAAAGCTTCTGTGGTCCCTTGTAGGTCTCCAAGCCCCATGCCTTCCCTCCTTCCACTCTCTGCTTCCTCCTTACAACTCATCTGTCCTGTCTTACTTTTCCCTAATCAACTACACCAAATGCCTAAGCCCTTCCAAACCTTTCACCACCTCGTCCCACCTTGCTGTGCAGCGTTCTGTACATTAGCCGTCTGTTGGTTTTCCCTTGAGAGTTCCATGGCCTACATTTGAAGTTGTCTTCTGTGAGTATCATGTGTCCCATTATTACATTTCAAGCTCCCAATTTTCCATCTTCTTTGAAGTGCTGGCTCCATACCCAGGAGAGAGTTCTGCATCCAGTAGACCCCTGATGCAGGAGCTAGCTCTCACATTACTTAGAGATTGGGTATGATTAGCATAGAGTTGGTCCTCTATATATAAAGCCATACTAAAAATGATCCATAATGAAGAAGGAGATGGGAGAGGGAATGGGAGGTGGGAAGGAAGCAGGGTGGGGGGCATGAGGGAAAGAACCACTGTATTCCGAAAGTTGTATCTATGTAAAAATGCATTCATTAAATTAAAAAAAGAGAGACTGGGATTGATTTTAAGAAATGTCTCAGACCAGCTGGGTTTCTTAGGACCTCCTAAAACAAGCAAGGAGAGCCAACCCCACTCTTCACAGCCAAGGCACCCTACAGGGTCCCAAGCACTCTGCTCCCACCCCTGAGGCCCCGGGAGCTTCAGGAGCTTCAGAAGCCTCCTCTGTTGCCCTCCGGAGGGAATCAGATGGGAGGGATCCCGTGGGGCTGCAGACCAGGAGAAGTGGATGAAATCACACTGCAGGTGGGAGAGCCAGCTCTGGAGGTGCCAGGGCTCTGGTGGGCTCTCCATGGGTGGTGCTGGAGAAAGCCTGGAGATGGACAGCAAGAGGGTGACAGGTACCACCTGCAGGCAGTGCCCCCCGCTGTCCCACATCTCACAGTGTCACCTGCCACATGGCTGGGCTTCCTGCCTCGGGGCTGATTCTCTGACCTCTCTGCACCGCACTGTGGGCTGGGGCTGGTGAAGGTGCCCCTTGCCCAACGCCCTGGATGAATGCTGCAGTGTGAACAGGTTACGATGCCCCTGAGCCTACAAACTTCTAGAACCCCCTGTCCTCACCCTGTCATGGGTAAGCAGTGGCAGATGCTTAAAAATAAATAAGTAGGGGCGGGCGTTGTGGCGTAGCGGGTAAAGCCACCACCTGCAGTGCCAGCATCCCACATGGGCACTGGTCTGAGTCCAAGCTGCTCCATTTCCCATCCAGCTCTCTGCTGTGGCCTGGAAAAGAGGTAGAAGATGGCCTAAGTCCTTTGGCCCCTGCACCCATGTGGGAGACCTGGAAGAAGTTCCTGGCTCCTGGCTTCATATTGGTACAGCTCCGGCCATTGTGGCCATCTGGGGAGTGAACCAGTGGATGGAAGACCTCTCTCTCTCTCTCTCTCTCTCTCTGCCTCTGCCTCTCCTTCTCTCTCTCTGTAACTCCGACTTTCAAACAAATAAATAAATCTTTTTAAAAATAAGTAAGTAAAAATGTGTCCATGAGCTTCAGCAAACTAGTGTGGCACTAAGTCAAACTCAGATATTTAAAGGCTATTTGTCTCATCTGTATCAAAAGCTCCAAGCTAAGAAAATCAGCCTTGGGCAGATGGGAGTATCAGTGAATAAACAGGGAGCTAATAAGACTCTAACTGGTATTGGATTGGATCTCTACAAACTGTAAAGGCCTCAGCCCCTCAGGTTACACCCAGAAAATAAAAATTGCTTCTGTCTGGGGTCCGTCAGGCATTGAACCAGGCCAGTTCTGGCTGTGAGGACCCTCCCATGTCTCCCTATGGAATCAGAAGAAAGAAAGAGTCACCAGGGTCCAGCTCAGGCATCATTCCGCACACTCTTCATCACAAGCCTGGCTTCTGCCAGGGCACAGTGCCACTGGCTGCAAGTTCCCAGGTGAATCTTCTGGGCCAGGTTGCACCTGTTCTCCTGGGCTCCTGCTGGATGCTTCCCTGGGGAGCTTTTCAACTCTCTCTCTCTCTCTCTCTTTCTCTCTCTCTCACACACACACACACACACAGTGAGAGAAAGAGAGAGAGAGAGACAGCTCAGGCCCGCAGGCCCCAGTGTTCCCAGAACTAAGGTAGGCTCCAAGGTGGAGAGGCCCATCAACAGTCCCACAGTGCAACCTGCTGGGCACGAACATTGGTGCACCTGGTGGAGGCCAGGGCCAAGGGGTGAGGGGTGCAGGGAAGGGCACCTTACCTCCCCTCTGCCCACTGTCAACATCTGGGAGTCTCAAACCCCACAGCCCCAGATTAGGCTTTAAGGGGCTTTGAACTTGAAACTGATTGCCCATCCCCCAGAGCTCTCAATGTTCACACAAGTGTTTTAGAATTTTCCAATGGATCAGTATAGAGGAGAGACCCTGGGGCTCCAGAGGAGGGACAGACGCTCAGTGCTGAAAAGGAGGAGCTGAGGGGGCAGGCGACTTGGTGCTTAATATACGGGCATCCCACATCTGAGCCACCTGGGTTCACGTTCTGACTCTGCTCCTAACTCCAGCTTCCTGCACTGCAGACCCCGGCAGGTAGCAGCCACTGGGTTCCTATCGTACACGTGCGAAACCTGCATGGAGTCCCCAGCTGCAGGCTTTGGTCCAGCCCAGCCCTGGCTATTACAGGCATTTGGGAAATACCCACCAGACAGGAGTGCTCGCTCGCTCTCCTCTCTCCCCCAACCCCTGCCTCTCAAGTCCATAAATATTTTTGAAACTAACTTTAAAAATAAGGAAAGTAAAATAACAATGAGGTGCTGAATGCCCAAGGGACTAGGCAGGCGTTTCCACGAGTAACTGGAGCTGACTTGTGGAAGACTGCACCGCCTTCTTCCACGTCCTTCAGCACAGATCACGTGAGCACAGCTTCTAGCTGAAGCGCAGGACGGTGCAGTGCTCGCTAGTAAGTAGTCACGGAGCAAAGCTGTTGTGCTGCAGGGCCCAGGGGACCAGACAGGTGGAGGCAAGAAAGGTGAAGAGGAAGCAGCTGAAGCACCCACACGACTTGCAGTCAGAGGAGGGAGTGGGAAGGAAGGGAGGAGGCAGCCAGGGGTCGCCGGGCTCCCAGGCTGCGTGAGGACAGTGCGGAGGAAGGAGACGGCTTGGACCGCATTACAGGAGGCAAGATGGTAGCAAGGTGGTGGCCGATAATGGGTTTAAGGTGCAGCTTGCTGAGGGCAAGAAGACACGCCCCACAGCTCTCCAGGCTCCTTCCTCTCTGGTTTTTCAGTCCCTGCTTGCCCACCTATATCCCTGAAGCCCCCACTCCTGCTCCCTCTCCCGCCCCTCCCCCGCTGCCTTCACTTCTCTTCCCAGCACTCCCTTGAGGTCCGAGAGCTCTGATGCCACTGAGCAGACCACAGCAGCCACCCACCCGTACCCCACTCCCTACACACACACACACACACACACACACACACACCACCCACACTACTGCCTTACCCCTCCCGCCAGCATCTGGAGCTCAGCCTGCCCCTCCCTCCAGCCAAGCCCCTGTCCTTGTCCTGGGAGGAGCCACAGCCAGCCTCCTGCACCGGGTGCCACGTCAACCCAGACTCCAGCTCTCCGGCCCAGGGATGCACCGGGCCCCGGAGGCCCCTGTAGGTGGGGCTGCTTGGGTTGCAGCCGTTCCCCACTTAGCTGGCAGTCACCTGAGGTCTGTGGGGAGAAGTCGGGGCTTTTAGGTAGGGAGAAGTTTTATTTTTCCATCCTACTTCTTTAATAAACAAAGTTGGTAGTTGGAGAACACAAGCGACAGGGTGGGTGGCCATATGTGATCCAGAGAAAGCAATCAGAGTCTACCAAGAACAGAGGGAGCCACCCTGACGTGCCCCAGGCTGTCCAGGTTGAGCCATGCACCAAAGCAAGCCAAGGAATGGGAGTCACTGGTGGGGGGCCTTGGTCACACTTACCCATTACAGCTCCCAACCCAAGCACTTGTTAATGGCCTTCAGCTGGACCAAACACCTGCTTGTCCCAGTTCCCTGGGAGGGCCTCTGCCTCTCCAGGTGGGAAGGGAACCTGCCCAAATGCTGGCCCCCATGCTGTTCTCTTTTCCCCAAGAAGAAGCTAGAATCCTCACTCTGGACACAATGCTTCTGGCTGCTGCCCCCCGCACAGCCTCAGCCCAGGGCAATCAGCCAGGAAGGCTCTGGACATTTGCAGGGTGACTGAGGAGCTCAGGAAAAGAGCCACAGGAGACTGAGTGGCAGGGAGGCCACTGAGGCAGCCCCAGGGCCTCCTGTGCACACTCCCGAGCCCTTGCCTTTTCCAACTGAGGATGCTCTGCCGAACAGGCGAGGCAGGCCTTCTGCATTCTGGCAAGCTCTTCTGGACGACTTTTGGTGCTAGGCAGCAGTGGGGGAGGGGTTCCAGGACCCAGGCTCTCCTCCCCTTGTATTTGGAAAGGTCATTAAGGGCCTGTGTTCCCTGTCAGGCCATTCAGGCCAGCCTGCCTCTTCCTCCTCCCCTTCCCCTTGACCAACACTGTGTCCAGGACAGGTGCTTGGCCTAATGGTTGGGCCACTGCTTGGGACACCTGCATCCATGCTGACATGCCTGTCTTCAGATCTTAGCTGTGTTCCTCTAGTGTGCACACCAGGAGGCAACAGGTGATGGCTCAGGTTGGATCCATGCCACCCACTTGGGAGACCTTGGCTCTGTTCCTAGGCTCCCAGCTTTGGGCTTCCGGCTCAGGGCCACCGCAGGCATTTGGAAAGTGAATTAGCAAATAAGGGAGTTCTCTTTCTTTCTCTCAAATAAATAAACATTTTTAAAAACTACCATGGCCACCTGGACATCACTCAAGAATCTGCTTCCTCTAAGTGCTTCCCTAGGACAAGTTTGAGGAGAAGAATCTGAGAGGTGGTCTCCACCCAAAGTGCAGGCAGGGAAGGAGAGACCCCAGTGCTGGGGGCCTGGTAGTCTACGTCTGTGTTCTTTTCTGCCCCTCACAGCCCCAGTTCCTGCCCTACCCCTCCACAGCTTCCCCACCCATCACACACAGAGCAGGCGACCATAAGACTTGCTAGAAAAGCAGGTCTCTGTACTTGGACAAGCGACTACAGGGGCCAAGAAGACTGAACCATTGTTGACTTGCATCAAAGGCGTCCCCACCCCAGAATCCGCCCCTGCAACTTACCTGATGAGGTCAATGGGTTGAAACTTATAAAACACTCCATAGCGTGCCCATTCCTGGTACAGCAGCTAAGCAAGAGAAGGAGGAACCAGATTAGCAGTTGGGGTGACCAAACATTCGTCTTTTCTCTTGTGCATCCTGGCAAGTTAAAATCTTATCCCCAAAGCCCAGAAAATACTCACATGACATCCCAAAGGACACATCCAAGGTCAGGAGGCTAAAGAAACTGGCCTTTCCTTCCCTGAATTACAGAGGTGACCTTTATCATACTCTGGGGCAGTCCTCTGCCTAGTAAGCCTAACTCCTCCCTCTTTATTCTTTTGTCTTGTCCAGTCCCAAAAATTGAGCCTTGTCATCCATTGGCCACTCACTTAACAAGCATTGATTGAACATTTATACACCAGGCACTGTCCAGACCTTGGATATGACAGTTAACCAACAAAGTCACTGCTGTTATATTAGAGCTTACACCTGCTGTGGGAATACAAGTATAAACCCAGAGACAGAGAATTAATAAATGCCATGAAGAAAAGTAAGGAGAGGGGTAGAATGCTAAGGAGGAGGATGTGGCCCAGGGAAGGCTTCTCTGAGGAGGTGACACTTGAGCTGAGACCTCAAGGAAATGGAGGAACGTCCCAGGCAGAAGAACCCTCTTTCTGTGCAAAGGCTGTGAGGCAGCTGCATATGGTGTGTCCTACAAGGTACAAGGGCCACAGCAGGGCTGGGGCAGAGGGAGCTTGCAGAGTAATGGGGGATAACACAAGGAAGTAACAGCAATGAGGGATAACACCAGGAAATACCAGCATGGCCCGATCAGTCAGGGCTTTGTAGGCTGTGCTAAAGTCTTGGGAGCCCCTAGGAGGTCAGCAGCGACAGTGTGAGATTGTGGAAGACAGGGTAAGGAGGTGACTGTAATGGTCCAAGTGAGAGATGCTGGCTTCAGCCATGGGGGTAGGGAGAGATGAGGTAAGAAGCGGTTGACTCTGCTTATATATTAGAGGTAGCGCCAGCAAGACTCACTTGTGGATCTGATGTGGGGTGAGAGAAAATGGCAATGTGGCCCTAGCAACAGAGTAACTTGGTGAATGCTGATGCCATTGCCTAAACCGGGGAAGACTGTGAGAACAACAGCTTAGGAAGGGCAGAGCCAAGAGTTCACCTCGGGATGCATTAATGTGCAATGCCCTTGAGACATCCACACAGGGATGTGCAGCAAGCAGCTGGACATACAAATCTGAAGTTCAGAGGAGAGTCCAGCCTGGAGATCGAAATCTGGGAGTTGTCAGTATACGAAGGATGGGACTTCCAAGGAAGAGAGACCAGGTGGAGAAGAAGCCTAAGATCTGGGCCCCAGGCACTGCATCATTTAGGGGTCACAGGGAGGATAAGGGACCAGCAAGGAGATGGGAGGAGCAAACAGTGGTGTGGAGAAGAAGGAGAGTCACAAGTACCAGATGTCCCAGAAGCCAAGTGAGGAGGGAGCTCCTAAAGGAAGAAATGGCAAAGGTCATCACCAGTGTCATGAGGTCAGAGGAGAATGGGGAAGCGACTTGAGGGTCACCAGTGACCCTGACAACCCACACAAGAGGACGAGGGAGGAAATCACACACCGAGAGCATCAGGCAGTGAGAGCTCGCAGCAACTGTGGCAAAACCAGCACAGGCACAACCCCAGAGGAAAACCATGGCACCCAGTACTCTGACTTCCAACACATGGCCAGCAGGTTTCACCCAGCAGCCACCAGCAAATAGAGCGATGTAGTACCAGTCCATCACCAGATCTCACCTAGAAAGCCATGCTGAATAGATAATGGCACTTAATCCAATTATACATCTGGACTGGACAGACTTGGAATATTATGCTCCTTGCACATGGCACAGAATTCACAGGGAAATCATTCAAGGCCAACTTACTGCAGTTAGGTATTTGAGCTACCTCGCTGAATATCAACCCTACACCTGCACCTAAGACTTTTTAAAGACATGATATAAAAAATGAAATGAGACCTAGCATTCCTACTTAGTGGCAGCCGACTTTTATTGCCATGATATCTCCCAGCAAACCAGACCCAGAAACGCCACACACCCTGATGGCACAGACTGTCCCTGCCATTTTTATTTGCCAAGGAGGAAACCAAGACAGGTGCAGGATGGGCAGAGGAAGATCTGAATTCACGAGCATCAGTGCCGCTCATTCCAGGGTGGTGGCCTCTAACTTGATCTTCTAACTATTAGCACATCTCCTCCTCCCCCTCATCTGCGATGCTTCTGTTGCTCTGGGTTTTGAGTCCCTCTCCCAAGTGCAAACTGTGGGCTCTGCAGCACCTCATTGTCATAGTGACACCGTGTGTAGCCCAAAGGGAGGCCAGCTTGCGTCAGGAGATACAGGCAGGGACCCCCTAGAGGGCTGTGGGACGTCACTGCCTGCCTCATAGGCTCTGACCTCTAGAGCAAATTCCTGCCCGAGTCCTGTGTCCTACTAGAACTTGAATCTCAGAGCATCTGTTGGCCTCTGAGTGGGAAAACTAAAAATGCTCCAAGAAGCCAGCCTAGCACAGTCAACTCCAGTCCAAACTGAGGGCCAGCCTCGAAGCCTCACTCCTTGCTGGATCCCAGAACCTTCCAGAAAGTCCTTGTCTCAGGGTGGCATCTTCTCAGCACAGAGCTGCATCCACAGCTTGTGGATGTAGATGAGAAATAAGCCAAGAAAGCTGTTTGAGGAGCAAGCTTTTAGTCTAGCAATGAAGAAGCTCATGTCCCACATCAGAGTATCTGGGTCCAATACTCAGATCCTACTGCGGACTCCAGCTTCCTGCTAATGTGCTCACTGAGAGGCAGCAGTGTCAGAAGAGTAATTGGGTTCCTTCAACCCACATGGGAGACCTGGATCGAGTTCCTGGCTGCTGGCTTTGTCCTTAGATAGGGGCTATTGTGAGCATTTGGAAAGTGAACAAGTAGATGGGTCTCTCTCTTTCTCTCTCTTTCTCTCTCTCTCTTTCTCAAAAATAACCAAAAAGAGTTTTTGTTGTTTAAAAAAACCCATTTGATACAGAAGGGCTAGATGGATACAAAAGAGGGAACCCCAAAAAGAGAACTGGAGCTAAGAGAACCAAATCTGCAAGGTGATGCAGCATCCATGTCTGCACGCCCACAGGGATCTGCCCAGGCCAGCTCACCTGCCCTTCCATCACTTGCAGGGGTAGAAGAGACCCAAGGAGCTCCACAGACTTCCTGATCTCCATGGATGCTCGATCACACATTGTTAAAAAGTTAAAAACAGGTGGATCGGGGCCGGCGCCATGGCTCACTTTGGTTAATCCTCCGCCTGCGGCACCAGCATCCTATATGGGCACCTAGTTCTAGTCCTGGTTGTTCCTCTTCCAGTCCAGCTCTCTGCTGTGGCCCGGGAAGGCAGTGGAGGATGGCCCAAGTGTTTGGGCCCTTGCACCCCATGGGAGACCAGGAGGAAGCACCTGGCTCCTGGCTTCAGGTCGGTGCAGTGCCAGCCACGGCGGCCATTTGGGGAGTGAACCAACAGAAGGAAGACCTTTCTCTCTGTCTCTCTCTCACTGTCTATATAACTCTACCTGTCAAATAATAAAAAAAGGTGGATCATGTTCAGCTCCAGGCTCCGGGGCCCCAGGACAGACTGGCAGTCAGGGTGAAGGGAGGCACACCCGGGAGTCTCTGCCCCAGGAGGATTAGTACCTTGTGAGTAACGTGCAGGGGGACCAAACAGTAACATGTGACAGTCCCTTTCAACTTGCAGAGTCTAGAACTTTCTGATGCAGCTCTTAGCAAACCCATTTGCTCCCCTAGAGTTACACCACATCCTCTTCACTAATTGGCCAAGGCTGCAGATAAACCAGAGAGGCCAAAGCTCCTCCCTAGTGCACAGTGCCCTACTGCAGAGGCCTCAGCGTGATTTCAGGCATGACTGACCCCAAGCCTTCAGGCAGCTGACAACCCACAGGGCCACCCTCCTGATGGATCAGAACACACAGGCAGCAGGTGCCGCTCCCCGGGAATCACACCCAGTAGCAGGGCATCGATTTAAACATTTCATGAAACCACAAAGGAATTCAAGTGCTAAAACTCCTTGCCATGGTCGGTGCAGTGGTGTAGCGGGTAAAGACGCCGCCTGCAGCGCCCGCATCCCATATGTGTATCAGTTTGAATCCCAGCTGCTCCACTTACCATCCAGCTCTCTGCTACAGCCTGGGAAAGCAGTAGAAGATGGCCCAAGTTCTTGGGCCCCTGCACCCGCGTGGGAGACCCAGAAGAAGCTCCTGGCTCCTGGCTTCGGATTGGCACAACTCCGGCCGTTGCGGCCATCTGGAGAGTGAACCAGAGAATGGAAGACCTTTCTTTCTCCCTTTCTCTCTCTCTCCTCTCTCTCTCTCTCTCTCTCTCTCTCTCTCTCTCTCTCTGCCTCTGCCTTTCTATAGCTCTGCCTTTCAAATAAGTAAATAAATTTTAAAAAAAGCACAACCTCGTCATGACCCTCTGCATCACCAGAAAACAGCAAGGTGTTGGGGACTGTGGGCCTGAGGCCACAAGCTTCCCCTGGAAGCAGCAAGACCTAGGGAGGCACACAGATGCCAGCTGAAGGCACTTCAGAGGCACTCATGGAGGAGGGTTGGCCCTGAATGGAAGAGGCTTGGATTCTATGCCCAGATCCAGAGACCTGCTGGAACATTCAACAAGGAACTCCAACTCCTCCCTATGGTAGTGGGAAAGATGTGCCACATCGCCAAATTAACCCTCAAGTGAGACCAAGAGAAGCCCCCTCTGTCCTCAGAAAGGCAAGCTTTCAAAATGCAGGAAGGACTCTCTTCCCACCCATTGGAGGCTGGACCAAGGGCTTCGAAAATGCTAAAGAAAATCCCATTCCAGTGCCTTGGGCTCTCCCCTGCAAGTGGGTAGGGGAGCCACAGGGTCCCAGTGGCACCCAGAAGACAAAAACAGTATCTTTGCTGAAATTTGCCCAGAAACAAGGCAGCCAGGGCAGCTGCTGGAAGCCAGGGAAAATCCTGCTCCGTCCTCCTGCTGCCCTGGCTCCAGGGGAGGCAGGAAAGCTCTGCTCCCCTGCAGGAGGAAGCCGCTTCTTAATGACCCCACGGGATAGGGGAGAGGGAGAGACTGGCAGCTCCTCCCCGGGCCTGGGTCATCGAGACCTGGTGAGGCAGGAAGCAAGCCGGTGGGTACAGAGACTACCATTCTCCAGGGCCTCTGGGCTTGCCTGGCGTCTGCCCGAGATGAGCTTACACCTTGGAGATCACAGGGACAGCCACAAATTGCAAGAAGATGGAGGGAGACCACCCCAGTACTGGAGGGTGTGCCACTTGAGACTTCATCGCAAACCAGCCCTAAAAGGCCCCCCTCCCGGAGGCCGGCTGAGCCACAGGGTCCTCCCAGGCATTTGTAATCAGAATCTGTCCCACAGCATCTGGAAAGAGCACGTGACTCTCCCCACCCACCTGACTCCTACTGCGTAATCAACACAGATAGGCTGCACAGACTCAGAGGCGTTTTGCACTTTCCCCTCTAGAAGGCGGCCTAAGCACCACCCACACGTGACTGAGGACCCCCCCGCCATACAGAAGATGCTGTGTCTGCACGGCTGGAGAGCACCGGCTGGGATGTGGACACCATGGTCCCGGGCCTGACTTCATGATCATTCACAGACACTGGGACCAGCCTGCCCTCCCCAGTGTCAGCTTCCCAACTGCACTCACTTTCCTAACCGTGACCCGGGCACAGGGCAGTGAGGCCCCCAGGACTGGCCAGCAAACCCATGCAATGGCTGCAAGAATGGGACCTCTTGTCTTTCAACAACAATTTTTGCACTTCATGGCGCATCCAGGCCATTGGCTTTGGGAATTACCTACCAAGGAGGCGACTCCATCAGGCAGGTTGCTCCCGGCCTCCCAGCTTCCACCCCTCCCTACATCATTATATCAACAGAAGCTAAACACTTTATGGAAGGAAAATAACCACAGAATATCCTTCCAAAGGCAAACACATGGATATGTGGAGTAGTCTACAGTTGACTTCTCTCCATCATTGCCAGAACAGGGGGCTCATTGACAAGGTCCCATGAGTTACTGTGTGTTCCTGGTCTCTGTCTAGGGTCACCACCACCCAGCAGGAGGTTTCTTAGGCAGATGGCGGGCAGCAATCTCCATTTAAAGGGGAGGAACGTGAAATTAGAGAGTGGGAGGACAGAAAATGGTTGGGTGAGAGAGGTGAGATGTGGGGAGAAGTGCTTCCTCCTTTTCCTTTAAATCTGATCAGGACTTTTCAGGAAATTAAACACCGAGACTATTAGCATCAGATAGAAAACAGATGAGGTTAAGACATCGAAATACTACAGCAGATTCCCTGGGCAGGCAGAGAGAGGACATGTGTAAGCAATCACAGCAGTATTTCTGGAAAAGACCTTTTATGTTTTTAATACTTAACACTTCATAACAGGGACTAACAGGCAGGATAAAAAGGAGGCTGCTCAAAAGGCAACTTGGGGATGAATGATTTTCCAGACAACAGAGCTGGGGGCAGGGAGATGTCTTGAGCTTCAGTTCCTCGTCCCTCCCACCCTCTCCCACCCTCCTCTGCTCACGAGAGGTGCTGCAGGCTGGGAGACCCTGGGCAGGAGGATGGCATGTGTCCCCACTAGTGGCCAGGGGAGGGGCACCTGCAGGATGGTGGACTATATCACCAGACAATGAGAAGCTCTGGGTGAGGGACAGGGACAGTGCTGTGCTGTCGGGAGCTGTGATGGGCCAGTGTGACGCTTGGCCCTCCACTAACTGTAACCTCAGATTCCCCAGTTTCTCAGAGCAAACGCCACCTTTTCCCTCCAATTTCTCATCTCTAATTTGGGAGTGGCAAAACTCTACTTGTCTACCTGGAGGCTAAGCAGAATAGCTTAAAGATGACCAGGGAAAACCCATGAGATACGGATGGTCAGACAGACGGTTTTAGCACAGACTCCAGATCTGTGAGTCAGAGTTGTTCCAAGCCCCATCTCCTCACTGTGGTGGTGGGATCTTGGGCAGAGTGCTCAACTTCCCTGGTCTCAGTTTTTGCAGCTATAATATCGGACTAGCTGTGATGCTCAATGGCTGTTCTCTTTCCATTAGAAGATGAGACAGGGGGGTTGGGTGGGACCTTGATATGTTTTAGGATAGTCAACATCTCTGGTCCCCAGGAACTAAACCACAGAAGGGTCCATATAAATATGCATACAGTCATTGGGATGACCAGACATGGTCTTCCCATTTCCAAACACCACCACTGCAGCTAGCTATAGGAAAATTGCTTTAAAAAATAGATCAGTAGATAAATAAAAACATCCAGGGTTTTTCTATCCAGTACTGCACCCATCAATGGCTCTGTGTGTGCAAAGCACTCATTGCACCACAAGGCAGGCTTACCTTTCTGTCATTCATGTCATCCCCCGGACTATCATATTCACCCTGGAGGGGGAAAAAAAGGGACACTGGATTAAGTCAACGGGATGATCAAAACCAGACACCAAGAGAGAATAGATTCTCTTTTTTATTTTCTAATGTCATCTCTTTTTCATTTCCATTTAAGGAAAGTCAAAGGCATGGCATGGTAAGGGGCCAATGTTCCATTTCTTACTCATCCACACTTATGATGCTCACTGGGACAATGCCTCACATGAAGAGGCTCCCCCTTGCATGCCTGCAAATGCAATTGCAGCTCCCAACAAAGTAAAGCCCAGGACTGGACGGCTTCACTGCTGAATTCTACCAGACATTTAAAGAAGAACTAACTCCAATTCTTCTCAAGTCATTCAAAATAACTGAAAGGGAGAGAATGCTCCCAAATTCTTTCTATGAATCCAGCATCACCTTAATTCCTAAACCCAGAAAAGATGCAACAGAGAAAAAGAGCTACAGATTAATTTCCCTGGTGAACATAGATACAAAACTCCTCAACAAAATTCTAGCCAATCAAATCCTAAAATACATCAGAAAGATCATTCACCAAGACTAAGTGGGATTTATCCCTGGTATGCAGGGATGGTTCAACATTCACAAATCAATTAATGTGATACATCACATTAACAAACTAAAGAGGCTGGCACCACGGCTCACTAGGCTAATCCTCCGCCTGCAGCACTGGCACCCTGGGTTCTAATCCTGGTCGGGGCACTGGATTCTGTCCTGGTTACCCCTCTTCCAATTCAGCTCTATGCTATAGCCCGGCAGTGCAGTGGAGGATGGCCCAAGTGCTTGGGCCCTGCACCCACATGGGAGACCAGGAGGAAGCACCTGGCTCCTGGCTTCGGATCAGTGCGGTGTGCCGGCCGCAGCATGCTGGCCATAGCGGCCATAGGGGGGTGAACCAATGGAAAAAGGAAGACCTTTCTCTCTGTCTCTCTCTTTCTCATTGTCCACTCAGCCTGTCAAAAAGAAAAAAACTAAAGAATAAACAACATGCAATTATCTCAATAGATGCAGAGAAAACATTTGATAAAATACAACTCCCTTTCATGATGGAAACTCTATGCAACTGAATATAAAATGAACATTCCTCAACACAATCAAGGCAACTTATGACAAACCCGTGGCCAGCATCCTGTTGAATGGGGAAAAGTTTGGTAGCATCCCACTGAGATCCAGAACCAGACAAGGATGCTCACTCTCACTGTAGCTATTCAGCATAGTCCTGGAATTTTTAGCCAGAACCATTAGGCAGAAAAAGTAATCAAAGGTATACAAATTGGGAAAGAAGAAGTCAAATTATCCCTATTTGCAGATGACATGATTCTATACATAGGGGATCCAAAAGACCCCACCAAGAAACTATTGGGACTCATAGAAGAGTTTGGTAAAGTAGCAGGACATAAAAATCAATCCACAAAAATCAACAGCTTTTATTTTTTTAAGATTTATTTTATTTATTTGAAAGAGTTACAGAGAGAGGTAGAAACAGAGAGAGGTCTTCCATGCACTGGTTCACTCCCCAGATGGCCGCAACAGCTGGAGCTGTGCCGATCCAAAGCCAGGATCCAGGAGCTACCTCCAGGTCTCCCACATGGATGCAGGGGCCCAAGGACCTGGACCATCCTCCAATGCTTTCCCAAGCCACAGCATAGAGCTGGATTGGAAGAAGAGCAGCGGGACTAAAACTGGCATGCATATGGGATGCCAGTGCTTCAGGCCAGGGAAATAACCCGCTGCGCCACAGCACTGGCCCCCAACAGCCTTTGAACACTGACAATGCCACGGCTGAGAAAGAACTTCTAAGATCAATCCCATTTACAATAGCTACAAAAAAAAAATCAAATACCTTGGAATAAAATTAATCAAGGATATCAAAGATCTCTACTATGAGAATTACAAAACATTAAAGAAAGAAATAGAAGATACCAAAAAATGGAAAAATTTTCCATGTTAATGGATTAAAAGAATCAATATCATCAAAATGTCCATTATTCTAAAAGCAATTTACAGATTCAATGCGATGCCAAAATACTAAAGACATTCTTCTCAAATATAAAAATATCAAAGACATTCTTCTCAGATCTAGAAAAAAATGATGCTGAAATTCACATAGAAACACAAGAGATCTCGAATAACTAAAGCAATTTTATACAACAAAAACAAAGTGGAGGCATCACAATGCCAGATCAAAACAGCCTAGCTGGTACAAAAACAGATGGATAGACCAATGCAACAGAATAGAAATGCCAGAAATCAGTCCATGCATCTACAACCAACTTATATTTGACCAAGGAGCTAAAACCAATCCCTGGAGCATGGACAGTCTCTTCAACAAATGGTGCTGGGAAAACTGGATTTCCACATGCAGAATTATGAAACAGGACCCCCACCTTACACCTTACACAAAAATCCATTAAAATGGATTAAAGACCTAAATCTAGAACCAGATGCCATCAAATTATTAGAGAACATTGGGGAAACCCTGCCAAATATTGGCACAAGCAAAGAGTTCTTGGAAAAGACCCCAGAGGCACAGGCAATTGAAGCCCAAATTAACAAATGAAATTACATCAAATTGAGAAGCTTCTGTACTGCAAAAGAAACACTCAGGAAAGTGAAGAGGCAACCAACAGAATAGGAGAATTTTTTTGCAAACTATGCAACTGACAAAGGATTAATAACCAGAATATATAAAGAAATCAAGAAACTCCACAACAATAAAACAAACAACCCAGTTAAGAAATGGGCAAAGGACTTAAACAGATATTTTTCAAAAGAGGAAATCCAAATGGCCAACGGACATATGAAAAAATGTTCAGGATCACTAGCCATCAGGGAAAATGCAAATAAAAACTACAATGAGGTTTCACCTCACCCCAGTTAGAATGGCTTTCATACACAGATCAACAAACAACCAATGCTGTTGAGGATATGGGGGGAAGGTACCCTAATCCACTGTTGGTGGAAATGTAAACTGGTAAAACCACTATGGAAGACAGTTTGGAAAGACCTCAGAAATTTGAATATAGACCTACCATACGACCCAGCCATCCCACTCCTGGAAATTTACCCAAGGGAAAAGAAATCAGTAAATAAAAGAGTTCTCTGCATCCCCATGTTTACTGCAGCTCAATTCACAATAGCTAAAACATGGAATCAACATAAATGCCCATCAACTGAAGACTGGATAAGAAATTATGGGGGGGCCGGCACTGTGGCATAGTGGTAAAGCCACTGCCTGCAGTTTCAGCATCCCATATGGACATCGGTTTGAGTCCTGGATGTTTCACTTCTGATCCAACTCTCTGCTATGGCCTGGGAAAGCAGTGGAAGATGGCCCAACTCCTTGGTCCCTTGCATTCACATTGGAGACCAGGAAGAAGCTCTTGGCTCCTGGCTTTGAATAGGCACAGCTTCAGCCATTGCAGCTATCTGGGGAGTGAACCAGCAGATGAAGGATATATCTCTCTCTCTCTCTCTCTCTCTGCCTCTGCCTCTGCCTCTGCCTCTCTGTAACTCTAGCTTTCAATTAAATAATAAATCTTTAAAAAAAGAAATTAGGAGATATGTGCTCTATGAAATACTACACAGTGGTAAAAGAAAAAAAAATGAAATCCCGTCATTTGCAACAAAATGGATGAACCTGGGAAACATCATACTTAGTGAAATAAGCCAGTCCCAAAGGGACAAATACCATATGTTCTCCCTAATCTATGAGAACTAATAGAGTACCTAAAAGAAAAATCTGTAGAAGTGAAATTGACACTTTGAGAAGCAATGACTTGAACAGCCCTTGTCTTGACTGTCATGGAACAGTTTTTTTTTGTCTCTTCTTCATACTATTCGTTGAACTCTTTACATAACATAGAGTTAATCATATGTGTATAAAGTCAAATGAAAACAGATCTCAGTAAAAAATAAGAGTGGGAATAAGAGAGGGAGGCGGAAGTTTGTAACTGTGAAACTGTATAGTTTTTCATACATTCCTATGGACCTACTTCTAAGAGTACAGTTCTAAAACTTGCGAGGGGACCCTAAATCACATTAGGCTGGGTGGTAAAAATGCCATATTAAGTGTTAAAGTGACTATAATAAGTGTTAAAGTGATCATATAGATAGGATTAAGTGTTAAAGGGATCATATAAATAAGATCAAGTGTCTCGTAATAAAAATAGATAGAATTAAAAATGAGAGAATGTTCCAACATGGGAAGCAGTCCACACAGCAGACTTACAGAATGACAATAGCTCTAAACAGCATTCTGACCTTGAAATCAGCCCTTAAGGCATCTGGTCTGGCTAAAAAGCCCATGAGAGCACCTCAAGCATGGAAAGGCAAGACACTGTGGCAAAAAATGTCCTACATGAAAGATCTCTGTGAGAGAGACCCCAGTGGAAAGAAGTAGCCATCAAAGAAGGATGTACTTTTCTCTGAATGGAGAGAACTTCCACTTTGTTTATCGCCTTGTCTAAATACTGACAGAGATTGTGGATTCAAAAGGCTTCCAATTGCAGCTCTTGTCAAGAGTCTTGGGTGATCACTGACATCACACGTAAGAGTGTTCATTGTTTTTTTTTCTCTTTTTTTTATTTTTTATTATTTTTTTGACAGGCAGAGTGGACAGTGAGAAAGAGAGAGACAGAGAGAAAGGTCTTCCTTTGCTGTTGGTTCACCCTCCAATGGCTGCCATGGCCGGCACGCTGTGGCCGGCGCATTGCGCTGATCCAAAGCCAGGAGCCAGGTGCTTCTCCTGGTCTCCCATGTGGGTGCAGGGCCAAAGCACTTGGGCCATCCTACACTGCCCCCCTGGGCCATATCCTGGAAAAGGGGTGACCGGGACAGAATCCAGCGCCCCGACTGGGACTAGAACAGGTGGAGGATTAGCCTATTGAGCTGTGGTGCCAGCCAAGAGTGTTAATTGTTAAATTAAAAACAGTCATCACTGTGCACTAACTCCCCATGCAGGACCTCTGTCCTCAATGAATTGTGAGAGTTAATTGTAAAACTAGTTCTCAAACTCTGTGTGTGTGTGTGTGTGTGTGTGTGTGTGTGTGGAAATTGTTGAAATCTTTATTTAGTATAGAGTTGTTCTTCTGTGTACAAAATTAATTGAAAACGAATCTTAATGGAGAATGGGATTGGCAAGGGGAGCGGCAACAGAAAGAGTGGTAGAGTGGTGGGAGTGTGGGTGGGAGGGAGAGTATGGGGGGAAGAATCACTATATTCCTAAAGTTGTACTTGTGAAATTTGTACTAATTAAATAAGAGGTTTCTGGGGGAGGGGGGTAGTGCAATTGCAGAGCCTGAGCCAGTGAACGGGTCAGCATGTCACATGACTATCACCTATGACACGAGACACACGCACCCTTGTCCAAAACCAGCAGAACCCAGAGACACCACTCGCATAGATGCCAGGAAGGGGAGGATTGCCATCTGAGACATCTGCGTGGGGCAGTTGGCCTCAGGGGGCACCACTGTGTGACAGAAGCTAAATATGTGACCCATCAGAGCAATGGTGAGGCCAGGGCAGCATTTAGTTCAAGGGACAGAATTTTCTAGAAAAACATCACTGCATTCTCCATTGGATGCTCACAGCACTACTCTTAGCCAGAGTTCTCATGGTGGTTATTTTTCTCTTTGTTTAACCAAACAACTACATAGGGAATTTTGAGATAGTTGCTTCAAAAAAGTTAAAATTTAAAAAAAAACTTACATTAATATGAGGGCATTTCCAAAAGGTCATGGAAAATGAAATTAAAAGGTAAATTTCGTTTTTGCAAAACATGTTGAAATCCCCGCCTTTTTGCATAATATGCATTTTCCATGACATTTCTGAAGAGCCCCCCTTCATACATACCCTCATGTTAAAGATGAGGAATGTCACACCTGCACAGATCTCTCACATGTAAGGCATTATTTTCTGCCAGAGCCCAGGCTAGGTATTACCCTGGCCTTTGGGTTGCCTTCCACCACCATCCACACCTTCCCCAGCATCTACTCCCTTTAATCTACTACATGCCATAGCCAAACTTTCACACCTGCAGCAAAACCAAAGGCAGGGTATGTGCAGCACTGAAATAAAAAAACAGATCATTTTCGCCATCTGGGAAACTCATTGGAGAGACAGTCTGAGGTGATCGGCGAAGAGCAAACTGGAAATCATTGTCAGCGATGAGCAGGGCAGAAGCAGCCAAGACACTGCAGTGCCAGGATCACCAGGATCACCCAGTAGTGCCAGCATCACCCTGCCTTGTCTTGCGTGTCTCCACTCACTGCATTGCCTGAAGCTTTCAACTTCTTGAAGACTACAGTGTGCCCAAGAGAAGGTACTTACATCATGAAGAGGGTAGGCAGCCTCATAGATGTTGTTCGCAATCAGAGAGTTAATACCTACAGGAAGAAAGGAAAATGGAAAAAGTAACCAGAGAGCAAGGATTTCTCAGCCTTCCTGGGGAGTTTTGCTGTTGTTGTTTAAGATTTTTCATTCTATTTGAAAGGCAGAGAGATGGAGAAACAAGTGATCTACCATCTGCTGGTTCTCTCCCCAGATGCCTGCAACAACCAGAGCTGGGCCAGGCTGCAACCAGGACCCAGGAGCTCCAGCCTGGTCTCCCACACAGGCGGCAGTGGCCCGAGTTCTTGAGCTGTCACCTGCCTCCCAGGGTGCACATTAACAGGAAGCTGGATTCTGGGAGCAGAACTGGCACCCCAGCCTATGCACTGTGACATAGGACATGGGCATCCCCAGCTACAGCTCAACAGCTGCACCCTACGCCCTCCTCACCCTTCTTTTTTTGATAAATATTAAATCTTCACCTACCTCCCAGCCAAGAATCACTCCACTCTCATTTACTCTTATGTCCTTCCCAGTCTAGAAATCATTAAGTTTTAATTCTTAGTCTAAGAAGAGTACTCTTCCATGTAAAAGTATGTTTTTAATATCAAATATGCTCTCTCGAACTTCATATTCCTCCTGTCCCCAAAAAGTCAGCCCACCACTGCCCATCAGGCCTCAAGTACCCCCAGGCCATCACCACGAGCACAGTCAGCATTCAAGAGTCTCTGTGTTCAGGGACGGCTCAGGAGGGGGTGTGTGGGTAACTCTAATGGTGATCACAATATGCCAGCACACTTGGTGGGATCCATTTTCTCACACTCCCTATTCCTGCACCACGTGGTATGACTAACTTCCTGTCTGTAACTTGCCCCTATAGCAGGCTCAGCAGGACCTGAGTTCTCAAACTGTGGCCTGCAGAGCCCTGGGAGTCCCTACAGCCCTCTCTGTGGGTTCCTTGAGGTCCACACTGTTTTTATATGAGTAGCAAGACATGACTTGCTTTCCTGCCCTTATTCTCTCATAAGTGGACAGTGGGGTTTTGTATCATTGTGATGACATCATGCCCCGACAGCTCATGGAGTGTGTGTCTATGCATTCTTGTGTTTTAAACATTCCGTTTTAACCTAGAACACAATAAATACTGATGGAGGAAACCCACTGACACAAAAGGTCTTTGGGAGCTCCTGATAAAAGTGTAAAGGTGACCTGAGACCAACAAGTGTGAAAACTATAAAACAAGGGGTTGAGGTTGTAGTCCCAACAGCACCTGACACCCCTTGCACACAGCACATCCTCCTAAATGAGTGTGAAATGCACAAAAGGCCCCATGCCTCTGGCTCCAGTGAATCACAACACAGAACCTCCTGCTCAGCCCAAAGCTATTAGATGTGCCTGTTTCAGCCTTGGTTTGATTCAGAGACTACGCAGCCATCTCTGTGTTCTGTCCGAGGAGGGACTGTCTGGCCCAGGTCCGTGCCGTCCAGATGGCAGGCATGTTACCTCACCAACTCAGGGAACCAAACACCTTGCTCCACCCGGACACACAGGCGATCAGCAAGAAGGTAGGGGACGGGGAGGCTTCTGGTACACAGTGATTTCCCTGGTCCCACACACACATTCCACCCTGAACCATTCTTTCCAGAAAAGCTACAGACAGCAGCGCGATGAGGAGATCACTGGATTTCAGAGGGAAAGACATACGACATCCAAATGCTAAGCTTGGGTGACAAATCTAGACAAGTTTTACTCATTAAAATCCGTGGCTTTCCACCCCCCGTTCCCTCCCAAGCGCTCAGGGGTTCTGGAAGATGCCCTCTATCAGCCTCCTCTTCTTCAAACCTTGTCCTGATTGGCCATAGCTACAGTCCTGATTGGCAACTGTGGCAGGATACAGGATGCTCCACGGACCCCCTGGACCCCACGTGGGAGCAGGCTGCAGGGGACACTCGGTGGACTGGTAGACATGGTCGCTCTTCCGGTGAGCTGAATGCTGACGGCTTTGGTGCAGCTGCATCACCCAAGAGCCAGTGGCCTTTGCCGACTTTAAGTTCCCTCCTTGGCATGGACATAAAACATGAGAAGTGGCTTTGGGGGAGGGAGGGAGGTGAGAGGATTGGAAGTCGAGGAAAGGGAGTGCAGAAGGGGGAGGGGCCCTGGAGAGGCTTGGCGGGCTGCAGATTTGTTTTACTCACAAGACTACAATTTCACTCTGAGCACCATTAATCAGTTCAAGAGCCACATCCACAGCAACATGAAGCCACCCTCCAAGAATCAAAGGGAGGAGTCTCAAGTCAGGAGGGGGCTGGGCTGGGCGGGGGCAGTTCAAAGCTACAAAAAGTGCTGTCAACATGGATAGAGGTTGAAGCATCCCAGGCGGGTGGGACCCCAGCTAGATAGCACCCAGGAATCACTCACACCCCACGACTACTGCAGCAGCTGCATAGCCCCAAGACGGTCCCAGGACGATGTAGAGAAAGTTAAACAGGTGTTCCACCTACTTAGCTGTCCTGCTCATTCTCAGCTTTGCTCAGCACAGTAGCCAAGCACCTGGAAGCAGTAGACTGATGACCTGAACTCCTGGGTCCGGCTGCCAGATTCTTCCAGAGACCTCAAACCCCAGGGTTTCCAATGCTCTGCTCCTATCCCCACC
The DNA here is from genome assembly GCA_949820135.1 of Sylvilagus floridanus. Taxonomy (NCBI): domain Eukaryota; kingdom Metazoa; phylum Chordata; class Mammalia; order Lagomorpha; family Leporidae; genus Sylvilagus; species Sylvilagus floridanus. The sequence continues at coordinate 31,842,592 of OX463230.1, forward strand.
TCAAGTAGAGCTTTCTCTGTGCATTGCACAGCCCAGCCCGCCACGGTGCTCACTTCACTTCTAAGACATTGTTTGGCATCTCCCAAAGGTCTTCCAGGCCCCCGGGTCAAAGGGCTCCCCACTCTGGCCTGAGTCTCTCAGGACGCTCGGTTCCCTGGGTGGGCACACAGGAAGGAGTGCCCAGCGCTGTGAGCACAGTTATCTCAGCACCTCTCCTTGTGTAGCAGGGGCACCCACAGAGTTCCTCTCTCCTTTGTCTGGCATCCTCTGCTGGGGAAGAAACTTGAAACTCTGGCTGATTACTCCACTGCCTAAGGCAGGAAGCCCCGCAAAATGGTCCCTTGCCTTGGAGCACAGATTCATTGGAAACCTGAGTTGTCCTGACAGGAAACCAGAGCCCGTGAGTGCTGCAATGGAATGTTTCTCTGTCACCCGTGGCTGCGGGCCTCCTACCTGGTCCCTGGGAGGTATCATGTGAGCAGTCCCACTCAGTGGCTGCTGGGAGAACAGCAAGCAGAGTTCCCGAGGGCTGGCGAGGGGGAGGGGGAGGGGAACTGCAAAGGGACAGCTCATCACAACTTCACCCAAGAACAGGCATCGCCTTGGCCTGGAGCTTCACCCACAGAGTTCGGAAACCAAGATCCTACCCCCAAACAAGCATGGAAATCAGTTTGAAAGGAAAAGAAAATAATCAAACGTTGTTTTTTTTTTTTTAAAGAGTCTCTGCTTTGAAAATTGAAATTCTGATTTTTTTTTTCCTTTCTTTTCAGCAAAAATGGGCTAATTGGTTCCATCATGTACCATCCATCTGGCCATAATGGGAACGCTTTCTTCTTCAGGATCACATACATATTCTCTCCTCTCTGCTCTAGACCTGGGGAGAAAGTGGGATACCCAACCTTTTATTCCCGGCCTCCCAGGAGAAGGTGCTGAGAACATTTTCCCTCCCGTCTCCCCAGAGAGAAGCTGGGACGCGGTTCAAACACACACGCCCCCCCCGAGGCCTTTCAGCATCCCCCAAATCTCCACGTGCATCCCTGCTGTCCCTGCCCAAGTAATTCAGACCTGTTGCTTAGCCCCTAAGTCCCAAAGGAAGGGCTGTGCCTCCTCCTTGCCCGGCCCGGACAAGCTGGTGCAGCCTGAGCCCAGCAACACCCAGAGAGAGTTCACAGCCAAGAAGCAAGACCAGGGTGGGCTCGGTCTGCGGCAATGATACCTGAAAATATGCACTCGCCTCACAAAACCTGAGGCCTGGCATTTCGTTTCAGAGACCTCTCCCGTTTCCTGGACACAACGGAACAAGCAAAGCCTAGGAGTTTACGGCCTGCCTCCCAGTCTCCTTCCTCCGAAAGGGCTGCTGGGTGACAGGGATGACAGCTCCACACCCTCCAGGCCAGACCCAAAGGCAATCTCCATCCACTGGGACGGGCACTTGGAGCAATGGTGCCGGAGTCCCAGGCTCCCATTTGGTTTTGATTCCCCTGAAGAACAGGGCCCAGCGTGCTTGGCGTTCCGCTTTCATCCCTGCGCTCCAGCCGGACTCAAATCTAAACCAGAGCCCCCAGACGGTGCGTTTAAGAGAGACTATATTTACCCATCACCAAATTGTCTTGACGTGTGCTTAATTACTTAAATGCCTTTAATCCCAAGGCTTTTCTTCTAACAAAATATAAACCAGCTCAGCGGGATGAATGATAAACCAGATGTTTACAACATACAACATGGCCTGGCTTCGGTCAATATAATTAAGACATCGTCTCCGGTGTGGGAGGGGCCATGCCAATGCAAATACCCTGACACGAAAATGTCCATGAAAAGGCAGCTCCATTAATCTGTAATTTTCTGTCCATGGAAAGGCAATAATACCTTCCAGATGAAGGGGCAAGAAAGGTGTGTGTCCCCCTCTGCCATGGTCAAGGGGGCTGAAGTTCCTTGCATGTGACGTGCACTTGACAGCCGTTTCATAATGGATCAAAGTCCCAGCCTGACCTCAGGCAACCTGACCTCAGGCAACGTGACATTGATTAAGGAGGCAGCACAGGGCTGGACCACGACTGTGATCACTCACACACCTCTATCTTCGTGCAGAAGCCAAACTCACAGGCAGTTTTAGGCTCCGAACATTGTGTGCACCCCAGTGCAGAGCCCTTCACTTCCAGGGGCAAATATGAGGGAGCGGTTGAGTGGTCCCTCCTGGAGGTCATAGAGACCTGCAGAGTCAGAAGTGAGAGCATCACCCAACGCCAGTACACCTGGACATTTTCCAGGCCAACTCTCTTTGCTTTGTATTTACACAGTAATTCTAACTCCTGCCAAAACAGAAGAGGAGAGGAGAGGAGAGGAGAGGAGAGGAGAGGAGAGGAGAGGAGAGGAGAGGAGAGGAGAGGGGAGGGGAGGGGAGGGGAGGGGAGGGGAGGGGAGGGGAGGGGAGGGGAGGGGAGGGGAGGGGAGGGGAGGAGAGCAGGAGGGAGGGGAGGAGAGGAGAGCAGGGGGGAGGGAAGGAAAGGGAAGGAAGGGGAGGGGAAGGGAGGGGAAGGGAGAAAGAGAAGGAGGGAGGACAAGGGACCCAGCTGCTGCTGGCTGGGTCATTAGGCTCTGAATGCTGAGTATCCCTATAACAAATTAGAAAAATAACAAAAAGAAATTCAGCCCTTTCCTCATAGATTTGGTTACCCTTGGGTACTGAGGAAAATCAAGTCAACCCCCAGGAAGCAAAGCACTTTGCAATATTCTTCAGTTTGCCAAATTTGAGTACGTCAAGAAGCCTGTAACAGCCCACCCTATCTCTACCTTACCTCTCTGTTTAGCTGACTTCAGGGTTCCTAAGAACCTAGGCAAGTTGTTAAAAGCGCAGATCCTGGGCTGGACATTTGGCACAGCAGTTAAGACACCTCTTGGAACATGATGTCCTGTATTCTAGTCTTGGCTCCACTTCCAGTCCCAACCTCCTGCCACTGTGCACCCAGGGAAGTGGCAGGTGATGGCCCAAGTAGTTGGTTCTCTCTCTCGCCCGCGCGCTCTCTCTCTCTCTCCTTTCCAAATACATTTAAAAATAAATAAGCAAATCACTTGAAGTACAGGTCTTGAGATACAGTCCCCGTGGTTTCTGACTCAGTACATGGGTCAGAATGGGCTCTGTGCAGCCAGGGTGTGACAAGTGCACCAGGGGATTCTGATGTCACCTGTGTTCGGTCACACTCACACAGCATCGCCATGGTCATTCTACAAAGGATTGATACAGGAATACAGACTTTTCTTCCAACCATCCCCACCCACTTCTCTGAGTCCTCTCTTTTTCCCTTTCACTGTGACTGTCTACTCCCATCCTCTCTGGAGTTCATGGCCATCCTGCAACCTCAAGTCCTGGCCAGAGCTCCAGAACCTGATCTCTAGAAACTCACAGGAAAGTGAGACTTCTCTTGGGGAACAAGAGCTCCTACGTAAAGATCATGTGGGGACTGGTACTGCGCCATAGCCGGTTAAAGCCATGGCCTGCAGTGCTGGCATTCCATATGGGTGCTGGTTCGTGCACATCCTGGCTGCTCCACTTCTGATTCAGCTCCCTGCTAATGTGCCTGGGAAAATAGTGGAAGATGACCCAAGTCCTAGGGCCCCTGCACCCACATGGGACACCCAGATGAAGCCAGATGGCTCCTGGCTTCGGCCTGGCCTGGTTATTGCAGCCATTTGGGGAGTGAACCAGTGGATGGAAGATCTCTCTCTTTGTCTGTCTCCCCTTCTCTCTCTATGTAACTCTTTCAAACAAATTTTTTTTAAATCTTTTTTTTTATAAAAAGACCATGTGGCTCCTCTGAATCACAGAGTCTAGAGGTACCCACCTGTTTGATGGGTGGGAGTAGGGAGAGCATGCCCAGAACTAGAACAGAACTTGACTGGACTCCCACAGTTTATTCGTCCCAGAGCTGGCCTGGGTCCCCACTTCTCTAGCCTTGCCAGGCGTGTGCCCAGCTTCCATTTTCTCCTTCTAGATACACTCTGCACCCAGCCCTCTCTGTCACTGGTGTCCTACTTCGTTCTGCAAGTCAGAGGCAGAAGGAGAGATTTAGACCCCGACCTTCTGCCTGAGCAGTCACCAGCTCAGCACCTCTGCTCTGCCCAGGTCTGTCCTTGGTGGGTCTGGGGATGGTAAGACCACTATCACTGCCTACTCTGTGTTACTCTACCATCCCTGGCACTCCCAACTCCCCGTCTATCCCCTTGTAAATGGTCGTTCTCTTTCTGCCTCCTGGAATATCCTAATTTGAGTGTGCCATTTGTTCCTGTTGGAACCCTGCCTGGTTGTCTGGGAATGCCACCCTTTCGTCTCATGTATTATTGGCTCTCCTTGCATGGATCTCTCTTCCCAGACAGACACGTGGCTGCCCCCTCTTCTCCTAGGGCGTCACCTCCTCAGGAAGTCTCTCTGATTATCCGCACCTACACCACCCGTGCTCCCGCTTCACCTCTGTCACCTGCCCTTGCTCTGTTTTTCCACTCTGACACTTACCCCTATGTGACATGCCACCCAGTTTACACATTCACCAGCTCATTTTTCTGTCTCCCATCACTACACTGTCCTATAAAAGAAGTGATCTGTGGCCATTTGATTTACTAGTCTATTTCCCAAATCTGGGCTATGAATGACACATAATAGGTGCTCGATAAACATTTGCTGAATGAACAAATGGATGTTACTTTGGGAAGACCTCAGCTTCCACCTTCTCTGGGAAACCTTTCCCAATGACATCAGCCATTTTATTCATGAATTGACTTCAAGAGCACTGAAGACAGATCAAGACATTGGGGTTCCAGGGCTGGCTCTCAGTCCCTGCAGCATGCCGGCTCTCCGTGTGCTGTGTAATTAATTCACATCTGTGAAGCTTCTTTGCTTTGTACCTTATAAAGGATCAGACGAGATCATGAGCCTGAAAGGGCTTTGAAAAGCACACAACTATACATGTGCAAGTCCTTGATGTGTGGTTACACTGATATTTCTAGCAAGATCTCTTATCTGGTCATCTCAGTTCTCAGAAGGAAGAAAATGTGTCTACAAACAGCAATTGTAGATCTCATGGCCCCCATTCCCGAATGTTAGGTAACTGATTCACACTAGAATCCCCAGAGCCTCCTTTGCTCTCACTTTACCTAAATTTCCAATGAGATCATTTTTCTGTCTCCCAAATTGCAAACAAAACTAAAATAGCAAAATTCAGGGAGGAAGGTTAGCAGAGTCAAGAAATCAAAACAGTGTGGCATTTGGCCTACTGCTCAACATGCTAATTAAGACATCTGTGCCCGCTTTCAGAGCGTATGCCTTCAATCTCCTGACTCCAGCTTCCTGCTAATGCAGACCCTGATGGCAGAGGCGATGGCTCAAGTTGCTGCTACCCACGTGGGAGACCTGGATTAAGTTCCCAGCTCACAGCCACTGCAGGTATTTCAGGAAGTGAATCAGCAGATGGGAACTCTCTGTCTCTCCACCTCTCAAATAAATAAAATTAGACATTTTTAAAGCCTTATATTTTTAGTGATGATTAGGAATCAACTAGAAAATTTACATATGCATTTATACAGAGAATATATGTAGATCTAGTCTACATAAGAAAATAAGAGATTGAGCCAGCCCGGACGCATAGTGTGTTGGCCATCCACCTGTGGCATCAGCTTCCTATATGGGCACCGGTTCAAGTCCCAGCTGCTCCTCTTCCGATCCAGCTTCCAACTGATGGCCTGGGAAACAGTGGAGGATGGTCCAAGTGCTTGGGCCCCTGCACCTATGTGGGAGACCTCCAGACTGGCTCAGCTCCAGCCATTGCAGCCATTTAAGGAGTTAACCAGTGGATGGAAGACCTTTCTCTCTCTCTCTCTCTCTCTCTCTCTCTCTCTCTCTCTGTTTTTCCCTCTCTCTGTCTGTAACTCTACCACTCAAGTAACCAAATAAATCTTAAAAGGAAAACAAGAACTTGCATGATAGGCTTTGGGAAGCTTTCTATACAAAAAAATGTGCCTGCGGCTGGTGAGAACTACATGACTGATCACGTGCCCCTTCCCACCCAGCTGTGGAAACCAGAGGAACCCACAGTTTTAGTATTTGTCCTCTACTTCTTTCCTGCCTAATTTTGGCATTCTATGTTAACTTGTGACTTTACTGGTTCTTATTTTTAATTTATTAGCATATTATGTTTTTACTGCTTTTCTTGTAAGCCACTTTATCTGGAATAAGGCAGGAACACAAATGTATACCACTTACAACTTGTGTAGAGGTTAGTGCTTCGCAAAATGGGCTTTTAATAAAAATGTATTGTCTGAGGCCAGCACTGTGGTGCAACTGGTAAGCCACAACTGGAACGCCAGCATCTCATATCAAAGCACGGGTTCAAGTCCCAAATGTTCCACTGCAGACCCAGCTCCCTATTAGTGCACATGGGAAGGCAGCAGAAGATGGTTCAAGTACTTGGGGTCCTTGCCATCCACCTGGGAGACCCAAATGGAGTTCCTGACCCCTGGCTTTAGCCTAACCTCAGCCCCAGCTATTGTGGACATTTGGGGAGTGAACTAGTGCATCAGTAGATGGAAGACAGTCTCTCTCCCTCTCTCTGTCTCTTTCTCTCACCACCTTTCAAATAAATAAGTAAATCTTTTTTTTAAAAAAAAAAAGTATTGTCTACAAAGAAAAAAGTGATAACACCAACCAACCCATATTATGTATGAATTATTATTATCTTTGTTATCTTTTCTACGTTCTAATTTCTTAAATGGGTACAAGGGAGAAAGGAATAAAGCTTTGTAATTTGGCCACAGAAGTAATGACCATAGAAAAGGTAACTTGGAGAGTGAGGGATCAATTGAAAATCTTACAATTCCAAATACAAGCCTGCTCTCCCTGGTTCTCTTTGTTTTATGAGGCAAAAATTCCCTGAAGGAATCAAAGCCAAGCGTAGCCATTTGCACTTCTCTCCTCCACTTATAAAACCAGGAAGAAGAGCAATAAAATCTAAATTCACCCCATGGCTCAAAGACCCAGATTACCTTCAGAGCACGTGGTATTCCACATTCCCCACTCCTTCTGATTTTCTAAGTAAGATTTGTAAGTTAGCCCAAGAGCTGAATTTAGCCAAAGAGTGGTGATTTGCACAGATGGCAGTCAAACTAGCCTTGGGTTGCATCTTTGCTGATATACAGAGCGATTAGGTTATGGGTCGCTCATTACAGAGCGTGGGTCATCAGCCGCTGCTGTGGAATTAACAGACCTGGAGGCTCTTCATCTTAGCATCACTCTTAGCTCATAGCATCCCCCAAAGAGTGGAAATGGAACCGAAGCAAAGGTATCCAAACTCTAGTCACAACTCCTTGTCCTCTTTGTACCCATTTTGCAATTGGAGGTGATAATCTCTATTCCTCTGGGAGCTATGAAACTAATATTAGGTCATGTGTGCTGATACCTAGGTGTGTCCATGGAAGTTCACTGCTCCTCCCACCATGTTCCTGTTGCACACCATGTGCATCTCCCTTACAGCACCTGCCACATTATCTCATAATTACCTGTTTACATGTTGGTCTGCACGGCTACTAACTAAGAGTACCCTGAGAGTGGAAGTTGGCTCAAATTCATCCTGGCATCTTTCAGTTTCTATAATATCATTTGATATATAGCAGGTGCATGGTAATTGTTTTTTGAATGCCAAGAAGAAAAGACAAATTTTTTTAACACTATTGAACAAGAATGACAAAATGTTAATGATGTTTGACTTTGAGATATCTCTTCTCTCTCTCTCTCTGTCTCTCTCTCTCTGTCTCTCTCTCTCTGTCTCTCTCTCTCTCTCTCTGTCTCTCTCTCTCTCTCTCTCTGTCTCTCTCTCTCTCTCTCACACACACACACACACACAGAGACATGCACACACACATATTTTCTGCAAAGGAAAAAATGTCACAAAACTTTCATTGTTACAACAGAGGACTTCCAGTGACCTTCAACAATCTGTAGAATGTCCTCCCAATGGTCTCTCACTTTCTTTTAAGGACTCTAGTTTACAAAAACTTCCAAGATGACATATTAGTATCCCCCACATTACATAAAGACCATGAAATATAGGGGGGAGAAAGTCACCAGTAACATATGAGGCAGCAATTTTAGCCAATTGGAGACTGTGAGAGATTAAAAGTCAGATTGATGGAACAGAAAAATGGGACAATCAAGAAGCAAGGATAAATTTAAGAAATTTGAGAGAGGGGCTCACTTGGTTAATCTTCCGCCTATGGCGCTGGCATGCCATATGGGCGCCGGGTTCTAGTCCCGGTTGCTCCTCTTCCAGTCCAGCTCTCTGCTGTGGCCTGAGAGTGCAGCGGAGGATGGTCCAAGTGCTTGGGCCCCTGCACCCGCATGGGAGACCAGGAGGAAGCACCTGGCTCCTGGCTTCGGATCAGTGCAGCACACTGGCCGTAGCGGCCATTTGGGGGGTGAACCAACAGAAGGAAGACCTTCCTCTCTGTCTGTCTGTCTGTCTGTCTGTCTCTCTCTCTCTCTCTCACTGTCTATGACTCTACCTGTCAAATAAAAAAAAAAGAAAAACAAAAAAAGAAATTTGAGAGAGTCGCTGAGAAAACACAAAGTACACGCTAAGACCTAGTAACTAATCTGCTTGTCCTGGGGACAAAATGAGTGCTCAGTGTGAGGACCCCGGTCTGCTGCGTGGACTTGAGCTGCGATAACTTCCTCACTCACCCACCCTTGCCTCAGCACCACTGTGTTCCAGACGAACGGCAGCACACGGAAGCTTCCTTTCTGTTTTAATTGGAGTGTCATTTGGAATTGTGTTGCAAGATGCATACATCAAAGCAAAAGTATACATAATTACTCCCTTGAGAAATTAAGCATTTTTCTAAAACTCTGAACACCATGCAGAAACCTGTTCTCACTCCTTCCTCAGCACTGCTCCCCTGGTTCTAAAAAGCAGCAACGGAGCCCCACAGTGAGCTCTCAGACATTCTCGACGATCGCTTCCGTCCCTGTTACTATTCCTCAGCTCCACTGCCCCAGCAGACTGCACTCAGAGTGATGCTGGCTCTTTTCATCTCACAGTTGCCCCCAAAGCCAAAGATCTGCCCCACAGAGGGTGCTCTGAAGGCAGCTGTTCTAGAGGGTTCAAACACTGTTGTGAGGGCGGTGCCTGGGGAATGACGCCCTCGTGGCGAGGAGGCGTGTGAGTGTGAGTGTGAGCGTGTGTGAGAGTGTGTGTCACTGAGTGTATGAGTGTGCATATGAGTGTGTGAAGATGAGTGTGGGTGTGTGTGAGTGTGAGTATGAGAGTGTGGGGGTGTACTGTGTATGAATATGTATGTGTGTGACTGTGTGTGAGTGTGTGAATATGTGTGTGAAAGAGTAAGTATAAGGGCCAGTGCTGTGGTGCAGCAGGTTAACGCCCTGGCCTGCAGCGCCAGCATCCTATATAGGCGGCGGTTCAAGTCCCTGCTGCTCCACTTCTGATCCAGCTCCCTGCTGTGGCCCGGGAAAGCAGTAGAAGATGGCCCAAGTCCTTGGGCCTTTGCACCCACGTGGGAGACCCAGAAGAAGCTCCTGGCTTCGAATCGGCACAGCTCCAGCTGTTGCAGCCAAATGGGGAGTGAACCATCAGATGGAAGACCTTTCTCTCTCTCTCTCTCTCTCTCTCTCTCTCTCTCTGCCTCTCCTCTCTCTGTGTAACTCTGACTTTCAAATAAATAAGTAAATCTTTAAAAAAAATAATAAGTATATGAGTATGCAAGAGTACGTGAGTGTGAGTGTGTGTGAAGAGTATGTAAAACCATGTGTGAGTGGGTATGAGTGTTTGTGAGAACATGTGAGTGTGTGTCTATGAGTGTGTATGAGAGTGAGTGTCTATGTGAGTGTGTGTGTGTGTATGTGTGTGTGTGAGTTCTGATATATTTCCCCAAAGAGCAGCTTCATGGGGTTATGCTCAAAGCTCACATTTTTAGCATTGCCATCATATACAAGAATACTTCAAAAAGTTCATGGAAAGTGTAATGAAGTTTATTTTGGTACAAAAATATTTTTGGAAATCCATTCATATGAGGGATCTTTAAAATGCTCATGAAAATGTGTGTTATGAAAAAGCTATGCAGGGATTTCAAGATTTTTTTTGTACCAACATACGCTTATCTCTTAATTCCACTTCTGTACTAACTTTCTGAAGTACTCTCATAAGTCTTCTACGCAATCCATCAGGATCTAGACTGCCTGCCATGTACCACAAGCTCCCAAATGCCAAGATTCCTGCTTCAAAGGTATTTCTTCCAATACACGTTGGATACAAACCACAAGGCAAACAGATCCAGCGGATATGGCGACAAGAACATGGGACTGAGAAGAGGCACAGTCAGCTCCTCATCGCTTGTTGTGCTGCCTTAGACAAGTCATTCACTCTCTCCGGGGGCCGAGTTCCTTCACACACACATGAGAAGACTGGGTTTGGGTGTTTGCTATAGCAGTTAAGTCGCTGATGGGATGCCCATGTCCCGTATCAGATTGCTTGTTGAATCTTGGCTACTCTGCCTCCAATACAGCTTCCTGCTTATGCACATCCTGGGAGACAGTGGGGAAAGGCCCAAGGATTCGGGTTCCTGCCACCCACATGAGAGATCTGGATTGAGTCCCACTCTCCCGGCTTCAGCCTGACCCAGCCCTGAGTGTTGCAGCAATCTGGGGAATGAACCAGCAAATGGAAGATACCTCTCCGCACCCCACCCCCATCTCTCTCTGTCTCTCAAGTAAAATGAGAATAAATGAACAAAATAAACAAGAATGTCAAATTCTTAAGTTAACAACAGGAGTCACTGTGTACTTTCTCCTCATGTGGGATCTCTGTCCTTAATGTGTTTTCCAATGTGAATTAATGCTATAACTAGTACTGAAACAGTATTTTACACTTTATGTTCTGTTTGGGTGCAAACTGATGAAATCTTTACTTAATATATACTAAATCGATCTTCTGTATATAAAGAGAATTGAAAATGAATCTTGATGTGAATGGAATGGGAGAGGGTGCAGGAGATGGTATGGGTGCGGGAGGGAGGGAAATTATGGTGGGGGGAAGCCATTGTAATCCATAAACTGTACTTTGGAAATTTATATTTACTAAATAAAAGTTTTTTTTAAATGTGAGAAAAGGACCTCCAAGATGCTTTTCATCTTAACATTCAAAAGTACTGGAAACTGAAAAGAGGGAGCCAGTGGAGTAATCAGGGCACAGTGAAAGGAGTAGGTGGCACAGGGAGCAGAGGACAGCAGGGGCCTGGCACGGAGGCTCCAGCAGCTGGGAGGAACCCCAGCCCCACCAAGAAGCCGGGAGCCCCTGCTCCTGGAGGCCCACATCACAGCACTGCCCGGCGGCAGCAGTTGTCTGTTGTGTTCTCTGCTGCCCACCAATGGAGCTGTTGAAAAGGCAGCTCCAGCCCCCTGGAGCCCCATCTGCACTCAGCCCACGAGTCAGGAGGGGCCTTACCCATGGTGTTGTTGGCTCGAGAACAGGCTGTGCGCTTCAGAATCTCATGCACCTAAGAGGAGACGACAGCAGAGCTGTGAGTGCTTGGACCCCATGTGTCACCGCCCAGGGGCCTGGGCACCCACACGCAGGGAAGGGGAGGTGCAGCACGCCTGAGCTCAGGCACCATGAGCCAAACCCACTCAAACTACACACACACGCCCGCGAACACACACGCACACATGCACACACTCACACATGCACGCACGCACACACACACTGTGAACTGACAGGGATAGGAGGTAAGGAAAACAGAGGCAAGTCCAGAAGGCGGAGCCCCTTGGCGTGCTGGGGAGAAAGCCCCTGGGTCTCAGAAGGGAACGGCTTATCTGGGGGCCCCAAGGAAGGCAGGGTTCTCCCTGCGAGGTGTTGAGGATGCTGCCCGCCCCCTGGCCTCCACCAGCCATGAGCACATGGGGACAGGACTGCTGGTTGGCCACTGAGCAAGCACAGGTGAGAGCCGGGCCCTGACCATGGGAACCAGGACAGAGCACCTGCAGGTGCAGTGGGAGCTGGCGACAGCGCTCTGTCTCCTATGCATGTTGTTATTTCTCTGCTGGACTTTTTCTCCCATGTCCCCATCTCGCTCCCTAACCAGAGCATGTCCTGTGCTTCCTCTGCAACTCCAGGTGAGAGAGCAGTTCTGGGCCGGAGCTAGGATCCACACCCAAGGACAAGCACATTCTACAGAAATCCAGGCCTATGGGGCTTGTGGGAGGGACCCCACTTTCCCATGGGGGAGCAAGTGGTGCTCCCTGCAGAAGATTCAGGGACACGGGTGGGTCAATGTAAACCTGGCCAGGCAGTGATCTCCTAAACGAGGCCCAAGCCCGGGCCAGGCCATAAAGGAGAAGGCAGCCATGGGACCCACAGGTGGGCTGCTCAGATGCGGATACAGATGTGGGTGGACAAGGCCCTTGAACAAAAGCCCAGGGCCCTTGAACAAAAGCCCAGAGCAGAGCTCGGGACAAAACTCGAGGCTCCTGCTCCCCCTTCTCATAGTGTAGCCCGGATTGAGGGTCAGGCAGGAAGGGATGGAAGAAACTTCCAGAAGGGGAGATGAAGGCAAGAAGACGTGTTACTCCATCATCATGCACATCCCATATTCCAGTCACAGACCCCGAGCGTGTGGGAAATAAATAGCTTCCAGCAGCAGGAGGCCCAAGTGTGTTTAATTCCGCGTATAATATAGTGTTGTAATTCAATGGCAATAATAATTAGGAACAGCATGTCCACGGCGTTGTATTATTTAACAGGCACTTTGCAATTATCGGGTAATCTCCACAACACCCCATAACTCCCCCACAGTCATGGAACTCAAGCCACAGGGAGACTTAATTGGCTTGTAATAGCATCGACCAAGAAAATGGCAAGTTTATGCCTTTTTCAACGGAAAGAAAAAGAAAAGCAGACGCCTGTTTTAAGCTTTTCTTCAACACTAAGCTAAGGGGCATGTGAGATTTTCTCGCTTGTCCTGCAAGCAAGAGTTACAAGCGAGTGTTCAATGTGACCGCAATGTCCTCTAACTTCCTCTAGTCTCCGGTCCCTTCTTAGATTTCTCCCCTTTCTCATCACCCTGTTGGTTGGGAGGTCCTTCTGGGCAAGGAACCCTTACTCCTGCTCCTGCGTGAACTTAAGTTCTTTCCCATGTTCCACACAGGGGCACAAGGAAAGGTATTCCTTGGGGTCGTCTTCCTCCACTCGGCATGTGGGCTGAATGACCTCCAGGTCATTCATCTAGAAAGCTGGAAAATGACGTGACTGGGGAGTGGAGATGCCCTATGGGACAGGCCAAGCCCACAGGGACACACGCCATTAGCAGGTTTCTATTAAAACCAATCATGCCACAAAATGCAGAAACTTGATGTGAAAGGCAAGAAAATAAGACAGTAGTCACGACTGCTGGTTTTCTATTGAATGGGCAGGTAGCTTCACTCTTGGACAAAAAGCTAACTCCAGCATTTCCTGGGCTATAAATCCACACAACCAGATGGCACAAGGGTTGAAAGAAAGGAAAATATAGAAAGAAACACAGTGGCCCTGCAATCTGTGTTCCTCCCTCTAACACTACCAATGTCCATGAAGCCTTTTTCAATGCTCTGCTGCTCAGAGCCCCAGTTTCATCAACTGCAAAAGCACAAGTTGAAAGTGCCCACTGGCCCTGACAATCCTGTTTTGTGATTCCAAGAACGGCTTTGGTGGAGAACCCGTAAAGAGAAGATGCTCCTCTCAAACCATGAGTGAAGCCAGATCTCTGCTGCTTCTTCTGCTGCTGGGATGGGGAAGCTCCTGGATACTCTCTTGGTTGCTAGGCAACACCAAACAAATAATGATGAGAGGTGTCAGGGAGAACAAGAGGATGCCCTGCCAGCTGAGTGCCCAGCTTTGCCCCAGCCTTGTCCTAACCCAGCACATCCATCTACTTACAATGCGGCTGCGGGTGGCGTTATCAAAGAATGTGTCCTTTTCCTGGATGTTGTACCTGGAGACATCAAGAGAGCACATGGTAAACTCATTCTATCACCCTTGTCCTGAGGCCACTGCATGCTCCAACCCCACCCCCTGGGTGCAGGGCAAACCTGGGGAGAGGGGCATGGCAAGCTGTGTGAGGTACAGCCACTGACACACACCTGCAGTATTCATACCTTCCAATCCAGCAATTCTGAAAATTCATCATAGAATTTATCACAGGGAAAATAGTCAAGAGAAGGAAATTCCATAGAGGAGTGTTCATTGAAAAGTTATCTACAATAGAGATTATGGAGATAAGAAGCAACTCCAAAACTGATATGGCAGAATATCATTCAGCCATTGAAAGGGATAATGATGGGCCGGCGCCGCATCTCACTAGGCTAATCCTCCGCCTGCGGTGCCGGCACCCTGGGTTCTAGTCCCGGTCGGGGCGCCAGAATCTGTCCTGGTTGCTCCTCTTCCAGTCCAGCTCTCTGCTGTGGTCCGGGAAGGCAGTGGAGGATGGATCAAGTGTTTGGGCCCTGCACCCGCATGGGAGACCAGGAGGAAGCACCTGGCTCCTGGCTTGGGATTGGCGCAATGCGCAGGCCGTAGCAGCCATTTTGGGGGTGAAACAATGGAAGGAAGACCTTTCTCTCTGTCTCTGTATCTCTCTCTCACTGTCTAACTCTGCCTGTCAAAAAAAAGGGGGGGGGGATGATGAAAACTTTGGAAATAAAAAAAGGATTGTACCATGATAAAGAAATATTATACAATGCTAACTTTGCAAACTCAAAGCATATAGTATGGAAAATACACATATACTTGGCCAAAGACATTAACAAAGCTTTTTTAGTGACTCTAGTTTTAGCACGTTGGAATTATAATTCCTTTTGTTTTCTAAAATTTCTTTTTAGGTTGTCATCATCATCTCATCAGTTAGATCTGAGTGTGGCGTGAGCTGCAAATATTGAACTTGCACTCAGAAAAAAGCTGCTGTAGAGTGGTTCTTGCGCTTAGGGCCCTGTGCTAGAGGCCAAGGGATGAATGAAGCCCTCTCCCAACTCCCCAGGAGCCATCAGTCCCTGGGTGCGGAGTGTCTCCAAGTAACAGATGCAGAGTAGAACAAGACAACAGAGACGGCTTCAAGGACAGCTCAGGGGATGCAGCTTGTTGGGAAGAACACACTGGTCTTCAGAAACCAGATGTTTGCAGCTGGACTTAAAGGACAGGGCTAATGAAAGGAATGGGGATGTGTAGAGGTAGCCATTCAAGGCCAGCACCAGCATGAAGGAAGGCCCACGGACGGGGAGGTTTGGAAGAGGCTGGTCTGTCAAAAGTGCAGCAGCACAAGGGGTTCCTGTGCCAGTCCCACCTCAGCCATTCGCGGTTGTGTGCCCTTGGCCAGAGCCCGGAGCTCAGTCTCCTCTCCATCATGGAAGGGTGGTCCCATCCGGCCAGCCACGCCACAGAGCAGGTGTGAGGGTTCAGTGAGTGAATGCACGCAAAAGGAACACACGCACAGGTGTGTAGAATTATCCCCTCGCATGGCTGCAAGAACACTGCTCTGTGACTGCCAACTCCTCAAGAGGAAGGACCCTTCTGTCTCCTCGGCCTCCCATGCCCCTTCCTCACCCTCTCGCACCCGACTCTCTAAGCACGCTGGACAGTTACTCATTTTCTCAGAATTGCTGCAGCGATTCCCACTTCCCAGCTCCCTCCTATCCCCGTGAGGAGCTTTTCTTCGCTGCCCCCGGGTCGGGTACGGGGAGGAGGCTCTTCTCAGAGTCATTGAGTGCGTGAGTAGGCAGCTGGGGGTATGGAAATGCAGAAGCTTCATCTACCTTCTCTGTGGCTGCTCACACTGTGTTGAAACCCTGTGACATTAAGAACTGGATAGGACAGTTTCCCTACAGGCGTCTGACTGCTTCGACGCAGAGTTCAAGTGTACAAGCTGCTCCCTAGTTCTCCACCCAGCTTGCAAGACTGCACTTGGCAGGTTCCCCACTGGTCACACACCCAGGGCTCTTTGTCCCTTCTCATGTGCAGAAGAGGATTCCCAAGCACAGTGGCTACTTCACCACCAGAGCCTGCTCCCTCTGCCCTCTCCTACACATCAGGCACCTGTTCTGCGAGCCCCAGAACTGAGGCGTGCCGTGGTGTTCGGATTTCTTTCCCATTTCTTCTCACATGCCTTGCCCAGCAGTTCGCATACTCACAGGTACATTTTCTCTCTGGAGAATGGGTAGGAGAGGTTTTTCATCCGATTGTTGCTGTGCTCTGGAACTCTGGGCTGCAGGGGTGAACTCAGCTTCTGCAGAATCGCGTTGAAGGTCTTTGCAATGCTGCCTCCTGCCTTGATCTCATACATCTATGAAAAGCAAAGCCACAGGTCTGAGGAGAATGACTTCACGACCAAAGGGGCATGGGGCACAGCTTCCTGGAAGGGAAACACGCTTAGAGAGCTGGAGACTCTGGAGAGAGCTGGGAGGAACAAGAAGGAGGATCCTTCCATGTCCCCCATTGCTTCATTGCCTTCCAAAGGAACCTCTCTGAATCATTTGTGTTAACAGAGGTGAGCAGTGCAGAGCAACAGGTGTGGAGTCCAAACTTTCTCCATGACATGGTTTTATTGTTATAAGAGAAACTGCAAAATCTACTGTTATAATTCACCATGCTGGGTGAATTGTGAGCTCCAATGCTCACAGCAACCCAGCTAAGCAGGTAATCTTATTCCCATAGTATGATGAGGAAATAAGGCTTCAGATGGAAGAGTGGGTCATCCAAGGTCACACAGCTTGGATTGAACTCACATCAACCTAATCCAATGGCTGTGCTCTGTAATGACACCTACATAATCATCCAGTATCACTTTTCTGGCTGTTTTCTTAGGACATATCTGTGTTTAAATGAGTTTGCTTTTAAAGTATTATTGAGTGAGGCAGAGCTATTGCACCAAAATCATCACTAATATTTTAGCACATACAATCTTGTATAATGAATAACACTCTTTTGCATACCATATAGCCTTTGGTCTTTCTAATTTAAATATAATAACTGACACCCAGAAGTTGTGGTTCTCATAGCAAAACTGTGAAAACAGGGTGATGGCCATAACTTTTGTACAAATTCTCCTTTCTAAAGGTAGTATCTCTATCCCAATCCCCCTTGAACCTGGGTGGATTCTGTGGCCACCTGACCACTAGGTATCCTACAATAAAAGGGACCCCATACCAATTCCATCCTTTAAAAAGATGTCTTATCTTGTCTTAATCCCTTGGACTCCTAGCAGTGCTGCAAAAAGTCCCAAGAGTACTCAGAGAAGGAAAAGTACTTAACTAAGCCCAGCCTCCCAGCGCCCTGCCAAGTGGCAGGCCTGAAGCCCTCTTGTACCCTCCTGTCCAACTCCAAGCTCAACACCACCAAGTGACCCCAGCCGACACCACATGGGGCAGGATCATACTTCAGTTCTGCTCAAGTTCCTAACCAAAAAGTCATGAGACAGAAGAAAAAATGACTATGGTGTTAAGATTCTAAGTTTGGGCTAAGTTGTCATGCTGCAATAGATCATTGTAACACAAGCCATCATAGGGATATTCCAACTTGGAAGCCTGTTTTCTTCTCCATCATGATAGCCTCACATGACAGAAGAGGGGCAGAAAGATGTGGATGAAATACTTAGCAAGACAGACAGAGATAAATGCCACCAAAAATACACCAAGTGCTTTGAAGTTTCAAAGAAAGGGGAAAGTACATCCCATGGAGGAATCAGCCAAAGGTTTCATAGAGGGAGATGCCTTTGAGTGAGATTTCGCAGAAGGGTAACTCTTTTTTGTCATCATTTTGCTTTTTAATAAAATAATGAAAAGTAGAAGGGGAAAAGAAAGGACTCTCCAATCCAACAACTAAAACATAACCACAGCTCATTTCTTCTCAGCATTTTCTATCCATTTTATTTAATATCAATAATGAAATCAACACACTTTTAGCCAACAAATCAAAACCATATGTTCTGCATTTGAACATTTTCATTTAGCAACACATAACAGGTACTTCCAAGGTCAGTTCCCGTGGAGCTACCTCAGTGGCCGGTGTCACCCAGTAGACGTGAACCCCACTTTATTTAGCCATTTCCCAAGTGGTGGGAGTTCACTTCAATCACTTTACTTTTCATGAATGTTTTTCTGCATTTTGATCACAGTGGAGAGAATATTACCTTATAAATGCATTTAATGATAAAAGCTCAAACAGATAGAGGCAAAGATATTTCAAGTAGAAGAGTTCAAGATGAGTGGCCTTGGAAAGCAGCAGAAGATGGCCCAAGTGCTGGGGTCCCTGCACCCACGTGGGAGACCTGGAAGAAGCTCCTGGCTCCTGGCTTTGGATCAGCCCAGCTCCAACCATTGCAGCCATTTGGGGAGTGAACCAGCAGATGGAAGAAATTTCTCTCTGTCTCTCCCTCTACCTCTCTGTAACTCTGCTTTCAAATAAATAAGTAAAATCTTAAAAAAAAAAAAAAAAGTTCCAGCTGAGTTTAAGGAACATTAAATGGGCTGGTTTATTTGGAGCACTGGGTCCCACTGGAATTTGAATAGTGACAGAGGTGACAGAAGGACAAACTGGGACCAGCATGTGGTGATCCTGCTGTACGAAGCAATGGCAAGTGAGTGAAGGGTGGGACCACCATATGAGTGCCGGTTCAGGTCCCAGCTGCTCCTCTTCCAATCCAGCTCTCTGCTGTGGCGTGGGAAGCAATGGTGGATGGCCCAGGTGCCTGGGCCCCTGCACCCAAGAGGGAGACCTGGAGGAGACTCCTAACTCCTGGCTTCAGATGGGCTCAGCTACAACCATTGCGGCCATCTGGGGAGTGCACCAGCAGATGGAAGACCTCTCTCTCTCTTTCTGTCTCTCTCTCTCTCTCTCTCTCTCTCTCTAACTTTACCTTTCAAATAAATAAAAGATTTTTTAAAATTAGGGATGTGCAATTAAAGCTGAATTTTAAATAAACTAGAATATTATTTTAGTTTGAGTGTTCTATGTAATATTTTTCAGATACTTAGACTAAATTAAAGTTATACTCATAAAACATTTTTAAAACTATAATTCCATGCAGGTTAGGGATGCCACTTACACTAAAAAAGAAAATCATTATCTGTAATTTAAATTTAATTGGGCACCCAATATTTTATCTGGCAATACTACCCCTGTCCACCTCCACATTGGAGTCAAAGGAATGTTTCTGCAGTCAAAAAAAAAAAAAAAAAAAAAACCTCTGATCTTGTTGCCTTTCAATGGTCTGGGTGGCTGTTTGGCACAGTGGCTTAACTGTTGCTTGGGATACCCATGTTCTAACTGAGTCCCTGGCTCAATTCCAGGCTACTCTACTTCCAATCCATCTTCCTACCAATGTGCACCCTGGGAGGCAGCAGATGGTGGTTTAAGTACTTGGTACCCTTCCACCCATGAGAAAAACCCGCTTGGAGTTTCTAGTTCCTGACTTTGGCCTGGCCCAGCTCTGAAGGCTGCAGGAGTTTGCAGGGGTGGACCAGTGGATAAAAGCCTGTCTCTCTGATTATCTCTCTGCCTTTCAAATAAAATGAAAATAAATATTTTAAAAGATTTTTTTTTATTTTTTTTTTGACAGGCAGAGTGGACAGTGAGAGAGAGAGACAGAGAGAAAGGTCTTCCTTTGCCGATGGTTCACCCTCCAATAGCTGCCACAGCCGGCGCGCTGCGGCCGGCGCACCACGCTCATCCGATGGCAGGAGCCAGGTGCTAGGTGCTTTTCCCTGGTCTCCCATGGGGTGCAGGGCCCAAGCACTTGGGCCATCCTCCACTGCACTCCTGGGCCACAGCAGAGGGCTGGCCTGGAAGAGGGGCAACCGGGACAGAATCCGGCGCCCCGACCGGGACTAGAACCCGGTGTGCCGGCGCCGCAAGGCGGAGGATTAGCCTGTTGAGCCACGGCGCCGGCCAATTTTAAAAGATTTTTAAGCCTTCGACAGGTGCCCACGAATCCTAAAATGAAGACCAACGTTTTCAGCACAGCCCACGGGGCCCTGCAGAAGTCTCCGCTCTCACCTGGCCCCACAGTCTCATGCCGCTGGCCGTCTTTTCAGCTCCCCCAGCATGCTGAGCCCTCCATGCTCGTCACCTCCCTCCCTTCACCAGGTCTGTTCACACGTAAGGTCTCACTCAATCATAACTTCTGGGGAAAGCCCTTCCTGGCTTCCAGACAAGGTCAAGTCTCAGCTTCTCAGCTTTTCATGGGCCCAAATGCCTCTCTTTCCTAGCACTTATCACAGTGGTGATTTTACTTCTACTGGATGCGTGTCCTGCTGCCTCCATGAAACCACAGCCTCCACAAGGAAGGAATACTGTTCCAAATGTTCCCCATCATTGAATACAGGAATGCCCTCTGGAGAGACAGCACTGACCACCGCAGCCTCCATGCTGGAGGAGCCCAGGCTGGGAGCCCCACAGCTATACAATAACTGGGCTTGGTGGAAATAAACCAGCCTGGGGAACGATGTGTCACAATTGTAAAGCCTCTGGCTGGCTGAAAGTCTTCCCTGCCCTTCTCCCTCCACGGCCCAGGCCCAGCAGGGGCGAGGGACGCTGGCACATGGTGCCGATTTACAACCCAACAATTGTCTCTGGACCTTACATTGGTGGAAGGCTACCTGAGGACCTCATCTTGGCAATGGATATGATAGGACTCACTCAGAGAAATGACCTGAACCAGTGGGCCCCTAGCCTATGACTTAAGTGGGACCGGGAAAGGACTTGGGATAAATTTTCACTGTGTTTTGACAGTGGAAGCTCCAGAGACTGAAAGCAATGTCACTGTCACCTTCAGGAAAAAAGTCAAGGGTGTGAAAGGCCACAGTCCCTCCAGAAACCTCCTAGTAGCATCCAATCCACAGCCCCGACGAAGACCCACACAAAGGCCTGCAGGCCGAAACAGTGCAGGAGCCAAGGGTTGGGAGATTTCCTGGACTTCAGGGACTCCGTAGGGGATGGAGCCAGGCACACATTCATAGCAAAACACATGTAGGTCCCCATGGTACAATACCATGGACACGAGGCTTGGAGTGCAAAGGACCTGCTTCCTTTCTCTGTGCCTCTGTTTGGGTTGTACCTGTCCCTGCAATGTCCCCTCTCCTTTCTACCTGGAGAACCCCTCCCTCTCTTCCTCCAAGAGGCTCAGCTATCACTGTCCTTGGAAACCTTCCTCACCAACTCACTTCCTGGCCTGCTTCCCCGATATGCTGTGAAGGAATACCTGCAGCATACAATGTATCATGGTTTACTTACCCACCTCTAATTCTTGGAACTCTTGTCTATTCCCCAATACACTGTGGACTTCTGGAAAGCAGGGAGCCTACGCTGTGTGCCTAGCATGCAGTAAGAGAATAAGAATGCTTACAGTCAGCGTCCTGGGTTCTAGTCCTCAGGGACATTACCCAGTTGTGTGGCTAATCACTCTCCCCACCTGAAGAAAGAACCAGGAAACATTCTCCTATAATGATGGAGTAAACATCGACCATATTTACCCTCCACCCTGAAGCAACCAGAACACCTAGCCTAGATATGGGAGATAATGCTTTTCAAGATACTGGACACCAGGCAACAAAGGGCAGTGATCCCCCAGATATGAGAAACACACAAGGTGAGCTCTCTGCCTGGAGAGAAGAAAGGAAAACAGGGGGAGCCCAGCACACTCCCTGAGTTGAGAAGACGGAACGATAAGGCTAAGGAGGCCGGGGAATCTAGATCGCACAGGAGAGTGCCCCTCAGGGACAGACAGGCGCAGAGAACTGCAGAGGGCTGCAGGGTCAGCAGCACAGGTGTGAGGAAACTAACCCATCCTGGAAAGAATGGGCAATGGCATCTAGTCCCACCAGCCAGACAGGAAAACCCCACAATTCATGGGGCATTGGGTACTCAGGCTGGCTGAGCCACGGCAGATGATTAAGCTTAGACTGAGCACTGCTCCAGACCCACTTAACAAAGCATAAAAGAGGTAACAGAACTAAACGGCTTTTAAAGTGCTGCCCAAGTCCAACACTGCACGGCTTCAAACGTTTAATGAAAAAGCAGCATTCATTCCCGGCACAGGCATTTCTAGGTACCTCCTGGAGGTCAAGTCCTGAGCTTGCTGGCTGGCTATGCCAAGTACTGGAGGGTCTAAGTACGCTGCTGATTCTTGGCATGCACAGAATGCCTTGCAGTGTATGCAGAACTCCCACGGGCATCATGAAAATGCCATGAAACGAGTCCATGAACATGCTGCAAAGTACACCCACCAGGTAGCACCAACATCTTTTTATTACAGATGGGAAGACTGAGACTCAGGGGAGCAAGGAATGACAGAATCCACGGTTAGGGTTAAACCTGGAAACCAGAGCTTAGGACTCCCCTGAATCTAACCTCCTTTGACCCCTGGCAGGGCTCAATGGTCAGCACAAAGAAGGAAGTAGACTGGAGCATCCCTTCCAGCTCCCAACAAACCCAGCAACCTATACTCTCTTCTCGCGTTCAGCAGGATCCAAGACAGGCACTCAACCCACTCTATTGGTATTAACACAACCAGCAGTGGCACCATCATTGCTGTTATTCTTGGCCATCAGAGAATGATGAACATCTTCAGAAACGGCGAGACACATGTGCACCAGCTGCTCCCCATTATGCACTCCCTGGGTACACGATACGCCTCTCATGCACTTAAAATCATAAATAATTTTTAAAGTATGTTGCTTTTATTTTTTATCCCTGGGCTCCAATGTGGTTCTCATAAAACTTTACTTTGGCCTCACTGTCACAGTCTAAAGGGTTTACTGAGATTCCTTTTTGTCTTCCTTCTTTTTTCCTCCTTGTCTCCCTCAGCCTCTCCCCTCCAGTGGGGCAGAGCAGTGTGGTCTGTGGACTGATGTGTTTCCTTTCTGCATTAAATCCTGTGCTTTCCTGGGACGCAGGAAACCAAGGCAGTATTAGTGTCTACCTTGGAGAGCACACAAGCCAATCTCCCCATCTTACAGATGAAGAAACCAAGGCATAGGAAGTTTGACTAACATCCCCACATGTCACACACATGTTAGGAAATCCAATGAAGATCCTGAGGAGGGGAGCAATATAAAATATGAACAAGATTATCTTAATATTTCATGTGTAGTGGTCTAAGAGGACCTCTTTTCACAACTGGCCACAAGGGTTAGCCAGGAAGATTCCAGAATGGCAAAAAGACGGGAAGTGTGTCCCAGAGGGGAGCCCATGTGTCAGTAGAAATTAATTCTAATTATCTGATGCTTTCATGGATTTGTGCTTTATTTGTTTCTCCTCCTCCAGGCACCAGATCATTGAGATTCAATCACCATTACTTACTCACTTCATCTCACTCATCTTGGGAGGCAAGGCTCAACCATCCCACTTGTCACTCACCTTTAATTCCAAAAGGCTGAAGCACATGCAGAAACCAAACATCGCAAGGCCCAGCTGGACGAGGTGGAAGGCACTGGAGCTAAGGGTGCGAGGAGGATGAGAAACAGCCTAGCATGTTCACTGCCCTCATCCTCAGCAGGTGCCTGCAAGGGGCACACGTGGCTGAGTTCCACTCCACCAACATCTCTCCCTGCTCATCACCCATAAGCACATGGACACAAGCAGGTGGCTGTGGAGCTATTCACCCCGCATTCTAGAAACCACACCAGGAGTTGCTGGGATCACCTGCAACTGAGGGCCCAAGGGGAGACGCTCTGTGTGCACACCACGAAAAGCACTACCCAGCCTTCTCATTGCTACCTCTGCCTCCCAGTAAGCCTGCAGTCAGCCCAGTGCTGAATGGGGACAGTGACATATTGATAAAATGCACACTCTCTATTGTCTAATCCTGTCTTCCTTTGTGGTTTTCAATTCTATTGTCAGCATGTCCACAAAACATGAATAAATGTTTTATAACTTGGAATAAAATCCAAACTTTTAAAATCACATGGCTGAAAAGGCCCGTAAGGGACCACACCTCCTGCCCTCCTCAGCACCCAGAGCCACCAGAGTCTCTGTGCTGTGCCACCACGGCTATTCACAAACCATAGCTAACTTGGGGCCTGAAACATGTTCTTCCGTCTTCTAGGAAGGTTCTACCTTCCCTTTCCACTTGGAAAACCCTTTGCTGGCTCCCAGGTCTCAGCCCAAACATGTCTTTCCTCACCCAGCCCCTCTACCTATATGGAGTTCCTCTCTTTGGCTCTCTCAATGAACTCCACATTTTTTCTTCCATATGTGCCTCCAAATTCATGTCATAGCTAGCCTTATTTTCATCTGAATCCTCACCATCCCACAGCCACATGAAACCAAGGAACAACTGTAGTCACCACTAAATCACAGGATGTCAGCAGAGTGTCTTAATAAATCTTCAATGGCTATATGGGTGTGTGGATGGATGATGGATGATGGATGGATGGATGGATGGTAGATAGCTATTGGATAGATGGATGTTGGATGGATGGATGGACAATGAATGTACAGATGTTGGATAGATGGGTGGATGGATGGATGGATGGATGACAGATAGATGTTGGATGGATGTTGGAAGGATGGATGGATGGATGTTGGATAGATGGGTGGATGGATGGATGGATGATGGATAGCTGTTGGATAGATGGATGTTGGATGGATGGATGGATGGATGTTGGATGGATTGATGGATGACGGATAGTTGTTGGGTGGATGGATGTTGGATGGATGGATGGATGGATAGATGGATATTGGATGGATGGATGTTGGATAAATGGATGGATGGACGATGAATGGATGTTGGATAAACTGATGATTAATGGAAGAATGGGTGGACAGGTGGGTGGAAAATGTAATCTTCCAAAGAGCTAGGACTTCTTATACACATACAGCCTCATTCCAGGTATATCTAGACTCTTCCTAAATGTTTTTTTATATATAACTAAGTAGAGGACCTAGATCAGGGATGGCTGCAAATGGTGCATGCACTACCGTGCTGAACCATGCCCTATCTTTGCAGACATCCCTGAGTGATCCCAGCATTACTTCCTGTTGCCCTTGGATGGAGCCCCAGAACCACTTCAGCATCACTCTCCAGCAAGTCACCACCAAGGGATGAGGTCTGGTGTGTGCATCTTGTTCTTTCATTTACTACCAACATGCACGTGATGCCTACTCGACCCCAGGCACTTCCTGAGTGCTGCTGACACAACACAGAAAAAAAAAAAAAAAACCAGCCCTCATGGAGCTTCCCAAGCAGTGGGGATGCTGACAACAAAGAATGACTCAGCATCAGACACACTAAGTGTTGGAAAGAAAAGCCAAGATAAGGGGATAAAGTGCAGGTTGGCTGGGAGAAATACTTTACACACAGGGTGGTCACAAGAGGCCTGTGTGAAGAAGGGACATTGAAAAGAGACTCTACTGAAGTGAAAGTACTCGAAGTATAGGGGACAGCAAAAATGCCCTGCCAGGGAGACAGGCTTGGCATCTGGAAGAAAAGCAAGACAGTCACTGTGGCCAGAGCAGAGCAAGCAAGCAAAGGAATGGCAGGAAATTAATGTCTGCCTTGGAGGTGCCAGATACAGAATCCTTGCAGGGTCCCTGACATAGATGTTGTTGTTGCCTGCCCTACCCTGATCAGTAGCCTTTTGTGCCCAGGGCAGGAACCATACAACAATCTCAGGCTCAACCTGGTCCCAGCCATGGGACAGATGGAGGTCCCCACACTGACTGCGCACTCAGTTCCCATTCTCAGGGCTCTTATCAGTGGAGTGATGGTAAATGTTCATCAACTGGAAGTGGGGTGCAGGTCAAGACAGAGGAGGTTAGTTTGCAGTGTTGGCCAATTACCATGGTACAAGTACTCTCATCATAGCCAACTCCAATCAACCAATAGTGTGCCAACCTATTGTGTTCTCCAAATTCCTGAAAATATCATAGTTGGGTCTCAGCCACTGAAAATCAGCACATCACCAAGTGCCAGCAGCTGACTGCCTCTACCTGCTTCTCTGCCTCACCCCCTCTGCTAGCCCCTTCCCACACATTACAGGGGCAGCCACAGCCATGTTGAGCCCCGTGCACTCACATCTCCTACTGGGGGAGGGACACAAGTCCCATTTACTCTGGACAGTCCTGGCTATTACTGTTGTCCTGGCATAATTATTGTTAACATCTCTTTCATTCTCAAAACCACCCCAGTTTCAATGATAAACCTGGGGATCACCCTATCCACCACCTTCCTCTTTCTACCCCACTAGCACAGGGTCTAACATCTGAGTCCCTGCCAGCTCCCATTGGCAGGTGCTGCCCCAATTCAGATGGATCTGACTTGAAGCCTTCAAAAAAAAAAAAGAAAGAAAAATAAAGACACCGCTTCCATTTGACTTTTTTCACTGTTTAGTCTAAAGACAACAACATTACAAAGTTTAGATTCATTTTGTATAAGATATTCATATTTTACCTTCACTGTTCCTGAATGCTGAGCCAGGTCCAGTCTTACCAGGCCCATGTGTATACCTAAAATGTGGCCCAGGATCAGCTCAAGTCCCTCCCACAGCACGTGGGTGCTCCTGATTTTTTATTCTGATGTGTGAAGATGAGAAGCATTTCAGAAAATGCAAAGAAAAAGTCAAAGCATCCTGCACTCTTTCCAGTCTATTTAAATAGCAACCAAAGAGCATGCACCCAAAAGCCCATAAAGATACGAAATACAAACACCACCCTCTCAGCTGCACCTCTATTAAAAACAAATGTTTGAGAACAGACAGAGACAACAAGAGGAAGGCCCCACCTCCAGCCAGCCAACCCGATGTAAACAGCTACAGCTCTCATTCATTTAAAAGTAATTGACAACAGGAATAAAAAGCATCTGAGCAGGAAGACATCCTGAAGACGTGAGTGGGCAGTGACTCCTCTCCCCGTGACCATGCATCTCCAAGTTCTCCACCTTCAATAAAGCTCACAGATTTGCTAAACTAGTGAAATGGTTCAGGGGGAAGCAGGTGGCCCAGGGTGAGGAGGGGGCAGGGGCTGAGTCCTGCTTCTGAGTGTTGTATGGCCTATGCATAAGGGTCTTCAAAAAGTTCATGAAAAAAGTGTATGATGAAAACACCATGCGTGGATTCCGCAGGTTCTGTGCCAAAGTAAGTCTGTTTTTTCAGTTCAATTTGTCTTATGAACTTTTTGAAGTGACCCTGTACAAAAATGAACCAAAATACCTGTCTATCATGCTGGGGAAACTCTGCTGAGAACCATGACCCAAAAAGGGATCCTGGAGCTGAAGAGGCGAGGATTACTCGGCATCAATAGGCCAATAAATATAGTACTTACTGAGCAACTGTTATTTATGGAATGCCATATTAAAGTTTTCCAGGAATACAGAAGAAATATAAAATGTAGTTCCTGCTCCCAGGAGGTCTTGTGGTATATTTGGAGTCACAAAACTAAAGGCACCCAAAGTAGTTGAAGAAAAATTAATGGGCAAGATAAAGTTTGGCTGTGGGTTGACTAGAAATCCAAAAAGGGTGAGGTCAGTCAGGCTGAGGGAATAAGGGAGGGACTATGGGAGAAGTGAGATTTAGGTTGGGGTGCAAAGGAAGAGTAGTACAAGGGTACTCTAAAAGCTCATGGGAAAATGGAATTAAGAGATATGTTTATTTTGGTGCAAAAACAATTGGAATCTACACATGATTTTTCACAATTGGCTTTTTCCATGAAGGCCTCATGTACATATAGAGTTTAAAGTGTTTTCTGTACCAAAATAAACTTTTAATTCCATTTTCCATGAGCTTTTGGAAGGACCTTCCTATTTATTCAGGGAATGAGAACATCATTGGACTATCAGAGACAAATATTGAAAGCTCTTGGAAAAGCTCTAGCCTATGGAAGACAGAGTGAAATGCATTCTTTTGACAACAGTCTAAATCAGGAGAGATTAAATTAGGGAGCTCAGGGGCAGCGTTGTGGCACAATGGGCTATGCTGCTGCCTGCAACACTCTCATCCCATATAGGATCAGTTTGCGTCCCTCATCCCCCGCTTCCAATCCAGCTCCCTGCTGATGTACCTGGGAAGGCAGCAGAAGATGGCCCAAGTACTCAGGACCCTGCCACTCACATGGGAGATCAGGATGGAGTTCCTGGCTCCTGGCTTCAGCCAGCCCCGATGTAGCAGCCATTTAGGGAGTGAACCAACAGCTGCAAGATCAATCTCCCCCGTACCCCCATCACTCTGCTTTTCAAATAAATAAATAGATTTTTAAATAGATGAATAAATAAATTGGGGCATTCAAGGTAGGTTCCAAGAGAGGCATGGTTTAGAGGAGAGTGGTCCAGTGGAGGTAGCAGAGCTGATAAGTCAGCCAGTGATGGTTAGGAGGCTTGGAGATGCAGGCAAACCCAGATACAGGTAGGCAACCAAGGGCGAGGTGTACCATCTCACTAAAAGCACAGTTCCAAGAGGTGGCCAGTGTATAACATTTTTGCTCTGAGATATCTGTATACCAGCAAAGCATGAATGATCTCAAAGGGTATCTGTCCCCAGAACCCTCTTCTAACACCAACAACTCAAGGAAGGAGAAGGAAGAAAAACAAATTCACAAGTTGTCACTTGGTTTACACGGGGAGAATTTAGAGTCCAGCCTCCTTACTTTGTAGGTAAGAAGCTGCAATCCAGGGAATGTCAAGTAGCTCACTGAGCTAGCCCACAACGATTTAAAAAAAGAAAACTTAGGGGCAGGTGTTAACGCACTACTTTGGAAACCCACATTCCATATTGTAGTGCCTGGGTTCAAATCCTAGCTCTGCTTTTGACTCAGTTCCAACTTCCTGCTAATGCGCACCCTGGGAGGCAGCAGGTGGTGGCTCAAGGTGCCCACACAGGAAACCAGGCTAAGCTCGGGCTCCGTGGCTTTGACCTAGCCCAGCTCCTGACAGTTACAGACACTTAGGAGTGAACCAAAGGATGGAAGATCTCTGTTTGTCTCTCTCTCTCTACCTTCCAAATAAATAAAAATGATAAACACATTGTTGGGGAAATATAAACAGGTTGTCTCTCCCAGTCTCTAGTTACTGAGCCCAGGGTGGAATTCCCCAGAATATTATCTCCCTGAAATAATAATAGGTGTGCAGCAGGAAAAGAATTAACAAAATGGAACTATTTTCTTGGAATTTTTAACGGGTCAGGTCAATGGTAGTAATTACTGCTGAATTTTTTAATCCATAAAAACTTATCTTCGGTAAAACCAAAGATTATCATTCTGTAGAATACAGTTTGTGATATACCATTCCAGACCATGCTACCCACTGCCTCAAACCAACTCAGAGATTTTTCAGTAAAGTAAGCGAATAGGAACATGGCCTTGGAGTTAGAGGTGGTTCTGAGTCCATGGATCTAGTCCCTTCAAATGACCTTCTAGTGATCTTGATAAACACGTTAGCCTCTCCAAGCCTCAATTTCTTTTTTTTATTATTTATTTTATTATTTATTTATTTATTACTATTTATTATTTACAGGTAGTGAGAGGGAGAGACAGAGAGAGAGGTTTTCTATCTGCTGGTTCACTCCCCAGAGGGCAACAACAGAGCTGTGCCAATCTGAAGCCAGGAGCTCAGAGCCTCCTCCAGATCTCCCTCTTGGGTACAGGGGCCCAAGCACCTGGGCCATCCCCCACTGCCTCCCCAGGCCACAGCAGAGAGCTGGGTCGGAAGAGGAGTAGCTGGGACCAGAACCGGCGCCTATATAGGATGCCGGCACTGCAGGCAGAGGATTAACCTACTGTGCCACAGCACTGGCCCCACAAGCATCTATTTCCTCATCTATAAAATGCGGCTAAAGCTAGCACCTATCTCACATTGTTATTGCACGGATAAAAGCACAATAACATAGCAAGGTTCCCATCAACTGCTCCAGCACGTAAGAAGCATTAATTATATTTATTTTTTAGACATTTGTTTATTTGAAAGGCAGAGTTAAAGAGGAGAGGGAGAGACAAAGAGAGAGAGAGATCTTGCAACTGCTGGTTCACTCCCCCAAATGGCTGCAAAGGCCAGTGCTGGGCCAGGCCAAAGCTGGGAGCCAGGAGCTTCTTCCAGGTCTCCCACATAGGTGCAGGAGCCCAAGGACTTGGGCCATCTTCCACTGCCTTCCCAGGCCATAGTAGAGAGCTGGATCAGATATGGAGCAGCCAGGACACAAACTGGTACCCATATGGGATGCCGGCATCGAAAGCAGTGGCCTTATCTGCTAAGCCCTGCATTAATTTGAAGGACCCTTACGGGGGGGGGGGGGGGGGGGGGAGGAGGACAAGCAATTAGGCCTGGGAAAATACCAGGGGTTTCTTAAAAAAGTTAGATGCTGGCCGGCGCCGTGGCTCAACAGGCTAATCCTCCGCCTTGCGGCACTGGCACACCGGGTTCTAGTCCCGGTCGGGGCACCGGATTCTGTCCCGGTTGCCCCTCTTCCAGGCCAGCCCTCTGCTGTGGCCCGGGAGTGCAGTGGAGGATGGCCCAGGTGCTTGGGCCCTGCACCCCATGGGGAGACCAGGAAAAGCACCTGGCTCCTGGCTCCTGCCATCGGAGGAGCGCGGTGCGCCGGCCGCAGCGCGCCATCCGCGGTGGCCATTGGAGGGTGAACCAACAGCAAAAGGAAGACCTTTCTGTCTGTCTCTCTCTCTCTCACTGTCCACTCTGCCTGTCAAAAATTTAAAAAAAAAAAAAAAGTTAGATGCTGTGACCGGCCAATCCCGTGCCACCTCAGCATTCTCCACCAGCACTCTCCGCCAGCATTCTTCGCCAGCATTCTCCCATATGCTAATTGTCCCTCTGAACTGACCAATCCTGTAACACCTCTGCATTCTCCGCCTGCATTTTACACATGCGCATTAGCAATATGCTAATTCGTTGCCTATATAACCGGTATGTAACTGCCGCTCTCCTCACCTCCTGAGGTGGGGGCTCGTTTGCACAAACGTTAAATAAAATCCTTGTGCTTTTGCATCAACTCGTCTGGAGTCTGGATCTTTGGGCGTCCTCCCAAACAAGCGAGCATCTCAGCAATTGGGAGGTCCAACAAATTATATTTAAAATCTATTAATTATTTATTTGCTCCAAGCCTTTTTAGAAGATACAAAGCAGATCATTGGGAAGCAAAACAAGCCAACAAGCCCACCAGAGACTCAGGTCTTGAATTTGTCTGCTGTAGGGTTGCCAGGACAAGTTCCTACATACTGGCTGGCCTGGAACAGCCATTTGTTCTCTCACAGCTGCCAAGGCCGCCAGTCTGGAATTGAGGTATCAGTGGGCCTGCACCCCCTCCGAGGGCTCTAACAGCTTCTGGCAGCCCCAAACAACCCTCAGCTTGGGACTTCACTCCAGGCCCAAGCCCTTCCTCACTGAGCCTTTGCCTGTGGGTCCCGTGTCTCCAGTCTCTGTCTCTTCTCTGTAAGAATAGCTGTCATCGGATTTAGGGCCCCTCCCAGCTACGTCATGACATCACCTCAAGAGCCGCACTGAGTTATAGCTGTTTTCCAACAAGATCAAGTCCAGCTGGGCAGGAGTTTGGCACAGGGTCCACTTCACTTGCGATGTACACATCCTGTATCAGAGCATCTGGTTCAAGTCTGGGCTCTTCTGCTTCCAGGTCAGCTTCCTGCTAACCACAGCCTGGGAGGCAGCAGGTGAGGATTTCAGTGCTTAGGTCTCTGTCACTCACATGGGAGATTCAGATTGTCACATTGTGTTCCTGACTCCTGGCTTCAGCATGGTGTCACCACAGCTGTCATGGGCATTTGGGGAGTGAGCTAGTGGATGGAAGATCTCTCTCTCTCTCTCTCTCTCTTTCTCTCTCTCTGTGTGTGTGTGTGTGTGTGTGTGTGTCACGCCTATGAAATAAAGTGAAAATAAATAAAAATCTTCTAAAAAGAGGCCACATTCACAGGCTCCCAGGTAAAGATTCAAGCACATCTTTAAAAAAAATTGATTGGGGTCTGGCACTATGGCTTAGCAGGTAAAGCCACCACCTGCAGTGCCAGTGTCCCCTGTGGGCACCAGTTCGAGTCCTGGCTGCTCCACTTCCAACCCAGTTCTATGCTAAGGCCTGGGAAAGCAGTATAAGATGGGCCAAGTTCTTGGGCCTCTCACCCATGTGGGAGACCTGGAAGAAACTCCTGGCTCCTGACTTCAGATTGGTGCAGCTCCGACCACTGCAGCCAATTGGGGAGTGACCAGTAGATGTAAGACCTTTCTCTCTCTCTCTCTCTCTCTCTCTCTCTCTCTCTCTCTCTCTCTTTCAAATAAATAAATCTTTAAAAATAAATGTATTGGACCCCCATGTTATGGTGTAGTCAGTTAAGCCACAGCCTACAAAGCCAGCATCCTATACAGACGCTTGTTCATTCCCA
Source organism: Sylvilagus floridanus (assembly GCA_949820135.1). Classification (NCBI taxonomy): domain Eukaryota; kingdom Metazoa; phylum Chordata; class Mammalia; order Lagomorpha; family Leporidae; genus Sylvilagus; species Sylvilagus floridanus. Next base: position 31,874,991 of record OX463230.1, read on the forward strand.
ACTGCTCCACTTCCGATTCATCTCTCTGCTAATGTGCCTGGGAAAGCGACAGAAAATGTCCCAAGGACTTGAGCCCCTGCCACCCACATGGGACACTCGGATTGAGTTCCTGGCTCTTGGCTTCAGTCTGGCCCTGCCTGGGCCACTGTAGCCATCTGGGGTGTGAACCAGCAGGTTGAAGCTTGCTTGCTCTCTCTCTCTCTCTCTCTCTCTCTCATTCTTACTTTCAAATAAAATAAGTAAACCTTTACATAAAAAAAATCTCTAGAGGGACAGTGTCCAATAATTTCCAAAGCTTAATAAAATTAGCATTTTCCAGCTCAGGTGCCACTCAGGCTGACTAAAACGTGCTTTCCAACTAGAATTACGCCAGCCCACTGTGGAAACACAGACTTTCTCACACTGATCAGAAAATCCATAGTGGCAGGGTTTTTTTTCCATTAATGAAAAGGTGGTGAGTCATTCTTTAATAGATGCAATATAATAAGGACAAATATTTCCATGGGTTCCATGGGAGAGATTTTAAGTATCAATGGCATTTTTGCTCTTTTATCTTTGAATCAAGTTAGCTCAGCAGAAATTTGCATGCATCACTTGTAATACAACTCTCTCTGAATTAGAGTTTAACATTACAGCCTCAGTTTTTATTGAGAATCGGCTGAAGAACTGTATATAAGGGGGCCGGTGTTGTGCTACAGTGGGTTAAGCCACCTCTTGCAAGACTGCCATCCCATACCGACTGCCAGTTTGAGTCCTGTGTGCTCCGCTTCTAATCTAGCTCCTGCTAATGTGCCTGGGATAGCAGAGGAAGATGGCCCAAGTGCTTGGTTCCCTGTCACCCACGTGGGGACCAGGATGGAGTTACAGGTTCCTGGTGTCCTTGTGGCCATTTGAGGAATGAACCAGCAGATGGAAAATCTCTCTTTCTCTCTGTCACGCTGCCTTTAAAATTAATTAATTAAATACTTTTTGAAAGAAATGGCCATGCAGAGAACATTCCAATACTTTCTATGAACTCATTACTAAAGACACAGTCCCTTCTTTTTTTTTTTTCAACTTTTATTTAATAACTATAAATTTCCAAAGTACAACTTTTGGATCATAGCTGATTTCCCCCCTATAACCCCTCCCATCCCACAACCATCCCATCTCCCACTCCCTCTCCCATTCCATTCTTCATCAAGATTCATTTTCAATTATCTTTCTATACAGAAGATCAACTTAGTATATACTAAGTAAAGATTTCAACAGACTGCACCCACATAGACACACAAAGTATAGAGTACTGTTTGAGTAGTAGTTTTACCGTTAATTTGCATAGTACAACACATTAAGGACAGAGATCCTACATGGGACACAGTCCCTTCTAATATTGTTCAAATCCTTTAGCAACAGGAAAAAATTTGGAAACAGAAGTTTGTGTCCTTCGACAAAATAGTTATTTATACAGATTATGGGAGCCATAATCTTCTCTCCCTTGGCTAGGAAACTCAGAATGAAATTTTGTCTCAACTTCAATCACTTTTATTTCCAATTTCTACTATCCTGATTTCCCCTAAATTTCCTCCCTCCCCCCCCCCCCCCAATTACAGGATTCCTTTTTATTTGTCCAGTTTGAAATTGATCCCTTTGGATTCATCTTGTGATAGCAATCCATCCCAGGCCCATTCTGGAACACAGAGACAGATGTGAATGAAACAGCCCATAAGGGCAGAGCCGAGAGTAAAACTCGAGGCAGCCACCTGCCGCACCTGCCGTCTGTCCCTTGACGTGAGTGCCTTCACGCTCGCCCTCCCACGGCCGGGCCTGGCTTCCCAGGGGCTGCACCACAGACCTCGCACATGCAGCCGTCATGCTTACAGAGGCCCCAAGGACTCATGCTCTAGGAAACAGACATCTCCCAACCCACAGTCTGAAGGCCATCTGCTCCTGCCTCTCCACAGATTCCACGTCTGGGCTTCTGGCTGCCTCGGCAGAGTTAGGAACTGGGCCTGTCTCCCCCAAGGCTGCAGATGCTGGCTGTGAAGCCAGAGAAAGGGGGAGAGAAAATGAGCAGCCCCGAGCTGGCGGCAAGTGTGCTGCCCTCCACACATCAGCGTGGACAAGAACAGCACCAAACAACAGCAGCAACAGCAGCTGTGTGTCGTGGGTGCCTCCACACCGGGCACCCCACACACATCATCACCACTCCTTACAACAGCATTTAGTACTCCTGGCTGGGGGGTGCTACATGGGGCTAGGAGTCTGCTTTCCTAAACAGCTATGACTTGCTGGAAGTTAACGGCATCTCCTTGCATACAAAGGACTCATAAGCTGGGGTCCTTTCAGGCTCCTAGGGACAGTAATTGAGATTCCTGCAGTAATAATCCACTGTATTAACAAGCGCTACGACAGCTCTAACAGCCTGGACAAAAAGCATTTTGCATCCATCCAGGCCAGGCCTGTCACTTTGTCCACATTTAGTGGACTCGGGTTGGATGAGCATTAGCTCACTGACAAGGTCTTGCTTAAAGAAGCACTGATCCCAACCCCCTAAGCCGCCCCAGCCTGGGCTCTGCGAGAGGCTGGAGGAACGGGAAAGTCAGGAGTCAGAAAGGGGCTGCTCCTTCCTAAACAACACAAAGTACATGAGAAAATAAGCTTGAATGCCGACCGCTGTCTAGAAGGGCAGCCTCAGCAATGAGCAGAGGTGAGAAAGCAAAGCACCTGCCCCCGGTCCACGCCCATCTCAAACCTTCCCCTGCTGCTCGGGGCCAAGGGCCAGGCCAACCCACCCCTCCTGTGCATGGATGTGGAGTGTCGCTCATGAAGCACTGGCTCTTCTGTTGTTGTTTTTGGAAAACAAATGCTTGCTTCTAAGAGGCCCCCTCCCAGTTAATATCTGTGCTCAGGACTCCGAGTCCCCAGACGCATTACGACGGATTTGTCCGGGTTTGAGATCTCAACTTCGTGATTTCCTCCCCATATTCCTGGTCTCTCTGGACCCTGTTGGGTTATGATCCAAGCCTCCAGCGGCCTGGAGGATGTATAACTGACCCCCACCATGCCTCCTCCCCACCACCACATCCCCCCACTGCCAGGATGCTGTTATCCGCAACATGGCTTAGTCTCACCTTAGCCACCACCCAGACCCACAAGTAAAGGCGAGAAGTGGCCCTGGGGCCAACACTAGTCTGGCCTGCCTTGGTGTTCCCACCATGCTCCTCTCTTACCTGGGGAGCGCCACGAACCCCCACCCTCCCCACCCTGGGATCAGAGTCTCAGATTAATTTTTACAAACACATGCACCTGACCCTGCATACAGAGTTACAGCCCCTCGCCTGCTTATACTACTCCTATGAGGTCAAATATAAGCCACTGCATCCGACAAATACAAAGACAGTCCAGGGCCATGTGGCTGAACCTGCAGAAAGACGCCAGAAGAGTCCACCTGTGTCCAGTCCGAGATCCAGACCTGGGACAAGTACTGCTGTTAAGGCTGCAGTGACCACATGGCTTTGGCTCTCCCCAGGGTCCCCAGCGCACCACAGTGATGTGCAGTCTGCTGTGCTCACAGTTTTTTGACACAGGGCTGAACCAATGCTTTGGTGTCAGGGCCTGGTGCCTTTCCTGCCACACCGTTGGACTATCAGCCCCCGGAGGGCCTGGCCGGTTTCTGCAGGCCAGGGGCCTTGATAAGGCTTTCTGAGCTTGGGAGGTCCGTCAGCGCTGGCTGCCTGTGGAGTCCAGAAGGAAGTTAGCTGAGGGACTAGGAATTGAGAATGCACTTTAAAGTATCTGAGAAAATGGGCCCAGGAACTGACTCCTGCATCTCCACAACACTCTAGACAAATTGTATGCTGGGGCCAGCACTGTGGCACTGCAGCACAGCAGGTTAAGCCACTGCCCACAATGCCAGTATCCCATGTGGGTGCTGGTTCAAGTCCCAGCTGCTCCAATTCTGATCCAGCTCTCTGCTGGTGTGCCTGGGAAGACAGCAGAGGATGGCCCAAGTGCCTGGGCCCCTGTACCCACTTGAGAGACCTAGAAGAAGCTCCTGGCTCCTGACTCTTATCTCCTGGTTTCAGCCTGGCCCACCCCTAACTGTTGTGGCCATTTGGGGAGCAAACTAGCAGATGGAAGATCTGTGTGTGTGTGTGTGTGTTTGTGTGTGTGTGTAGGGGGAGGGTGTCTTTCTCTCCAACTCTTCCAAATAAATAAATAAATATTTTTAACAAAAGATGCTCATAATCATTTTTTTGACAAGCAGAGTTAGGTTAGACAGTGAGAGAGAGAGAGAGACAGAGAGAAAGGTCTTCCTTTGCCATTGGTTCACCCCCCAATGGCCACTGCTGCCGGTGTGTTGCGGCCAGTGCACCACGCTGATCCGAAGCCAGGAGCCAGATGCTTCTCTTGGTCTCCTATGTAGGTGCAGGGCCCAAGCACTTGGGCCATCCTCCACTGCACTCCCAGACTACAGTAGAGAGCTGGACTGGAAGAAGAGCAACCGGGACAGAATCCAGTACCCCAACCGGGACTAGAACCTGGGGTGCCGGTGCCGCAAGCAGAGGATTAGCCTATTGAGCCGCGGCGCCAGCCCATAATCATTTTCTAAGAAAAAGTGCATGTATTATTATGTCCATCTCCTAGAAGAAGCGGAGACTCTGAAAGATGAGATGACACTCCCACATCACACGATAATAAGTGCAGAATAAAGGCTAGAAATCTATTCCAAGCATTTACCTTACGCCATCAGAATGAAAAGGGGGGAGGGAAACCCAGAGATGGCCACTTTGTATGTGTCTCCACCATGATCAGATCTAGACATTCAAGGCAAGCTCTACCTAACCTACAGATGGTGAGTTCTACACGGCTAACACATAAGGCACTGAAACTCAGAGGGCAGAAATAGCATCAAGGTAGAAAAATGCCCTCGAAGCCTGAGAAAGGACAATGCAGAGACAAGAAGAATCAGAGGCAGGCACTACTCAGAGGGCTGAGTCTGGGAACGGGGAGAAGCAGGGATTAGAGAAACGAGAAGCGTGAGGAGGCCGCTGAGTGTGCAAAGGACACAGGGAGGCAAAGGAGGCAGCAAGAGAGGTGGGCGGAAGGGAGAGAACAAAGGGAAAGGGCAGCATGAACGTGAAAGCAGGAGGAAAGGGGAGCGGAGAGGCAAAACAGGCCTGCATGGCCGGGGCAGAAGGGCACAGACACGCCTGCTTCTGGGGTTGATGCTACGGATCACCTGGGAGAGCAAACTGTGTGGGCTTTTGCTCCCCTTCTCTCCAAGGATCAACCAGCAGAGATTAGAACGTAAGGAAGAAGACACAGATAGAGCGAGGTTAGGAGAACATGAGTGACTCAGAGAGACCAAAACGAAAGGAGAAGCATACATCAGGGATATAAGGAAGGCAGCAGAATCGTGAAAGGATCAGCCAAGTCAGCACCTGCCAGAAGGAAGTGGAAGCCTCCCTCAAAGGCTGAGACCTGGTTGAGTCACCAGGAGACTGGGACAGCATCAGTCAAGCAGGAGCCGGAGTCCAGAACAATATGGCACCTGTATTCGAGGATGGTGGTCTTAGGACTAAGAGGACACAAAACACACAGCAGTGTGATTGAGGGGAACCCTCACAGGGTGGTGCTTGGGAAACCAGCACATTGCTGGCAGATGACCCACAAACATGCGCCTTTTAATGGCAAATATCTACAGCTAACATTCATGTCTGTGTTGTTCATTGTTTCACATGTGTTTGTCCAACTTGGAGGTGTTGCCCACCATGACAAATCTACAGGAACAGAACCTAGAGTGTATTGGTCTGAGTCGGGGATTCCGCAGTGGCAGCAGGCACAGGCTGGTGTGTGAGGAGTGATGACTGATGCAGACAGTAGGTCTGTGGGTCATGAAGATGGAAGTAGCACAGCCAGCAATGTAGGTCCAGATGGAGCTGCTGACTACAGTAGGGATGGCGAGTAGAAGGCGGGTGAAATAGTGGTCACGTGGACAGCAGAAGAGAGAGTTCTATTAATGGTGAAGATGGTGGGAATTATGGTGATGATGGTTAGAATGATGAAGATGAACCCTGAAAAGCTAAGTCCCAGTTGTGGTGGAACAACACTAGGAGTGTGTGTGTGTGTGTGTGTGTGTGCATGTGCGCGTGTGTGTTTGTGTGTGTATGAGAAAGAAAGAGGGAGAGGTTGAGAGAGAGAGAGCGAGAGGAAGAGAACACACCCACAATGACCCATGGCTAAACGACAGTATCATCTGCCCCATAACCTCCCTAGCAGACATTTCAGAGGATCAAAATCAATAGCCTACTCCTTTCCCCTGAAATGCTTAAAAAAAAAAAAAAAGAATCTGTGAACACACATTTCCTCTCTCTTTGGAGCTATTTGTTGGATTTTCTTACACAAGAAGATACAGCCCTGGCCGGCGCCGTGGCTCAACAGGCTAATCCTCCACCTTGCGGCGCCGGCACACCGGGTTCTAGTCCCGGTCGGGGCGCCGGATTCTGTCCCGGTTGCCCCTCTTCCAGGCCAGCCCTCTGCTGTGGCCCCGGAGTGCAGTGGAGGATGGCCCAGGTGCTTGGGCCCTGCACCCCATGGGAAACCAGGAAAAAGCACCTAGCACCTGGCTCCTGCCATCGGATGAGCGCGGTGCGCCGGCGCAGCGCGCCGACCGCGGCAGGCATTAGAAGGAGAACCAACGGCAAAAGGAAGACCTTTCTCTCTGTCTCTCTCTCTCACTGTCCACTCTGCCTGTCAAAAAAAAAAAAGAAGAAGAAGAAGAAGAAGAAGAAGAAGAAGAAGAAGAAGAAGAAGAAGAAGAAGATACAGCCCTTAGGAATTACCTGGGGATATTTTCTGATTGTTTTTTAAAGATGTATTTATTTATTTATGTGAAAATCAGAGTTACACAGAGAGAGGAGAGGCAGAGAGAGAGAGAGAGAGAGAGAGAGGTCTTCCATCCACTGGGTCACTCCCCAATTGGTTGCAATGGCTGGAGCTGTGCCGATCCGAAGCCAGGAGCCAGGAGCTTCTTCTGGGTCTTCCATGAGTGTACAGGGGTCCAAGGATTTGGTTCATCTCCTACTGCTTTCCCAGGCCACAGCAGAGAGCTGGATCAGCAGTGGAGCAGCCAGGACTCGAACTGGCACCCATATGGGATGCTGGCACTTCAGGTCAGGGCATTAACCCTCTGTGCCACAGCGCCAGCCCTGATATTTTCTAATTGTATATGGAGCGGGAATTTGGAGTGCAGTTAAGCTACCACTTGGGAGGCTTGCATCATATAACTGGAGCGTATGGGTTTGAGTACTGAATCCTTGACCTCTTCTTTTTTTTAAGATTTATTTATTTATTATTTGTAAGGCAGAGTTACAGAGAGACAGAGGCAAAGAGAGTGAGGTCTTTCATCTGCTGGTTCACTCCCCAAATGGCCCCAAAGGCCAGAGATGAGCCAACCCAAACCTAGGAGCCAGGAGCTTCTTCTGGGTTTCCCACATGGGTGTAGGGACCCATCTTCTACTGCTTTCCCAGGTCATAGCATAGAGCTGGATCAGAAGTGGAACAGCCGGGACTAGAACCGGCACCTATATGGGATGCCAGCACTGCAGGCATGGGCCCCTGGATCCCCCACTTTTGATCCAACTTCCTGTTAACAAACACCCCACAGGCAGTAGATGAAGAATTAAATCACTGGATTCCTGCCATCCGCATGGGAAACTCAAATGGATTTCCAGGCTCCTAGCTTTGTCCTGGCTGTTGCAAGCATTTGAAAAGTGAACCATGGGGCCAGTGTTGTGACATAGCCAGTTAAGCCACCACCTGCAGTGCTGGCATCTCATATGGGCACTGGTCCAAGTCCTGGCTGCTCCATTTCCAACCCAGCTCCCTGCTAATGGTCTAGGAAAGCAGCAGAGGACAGTCCAGTGCTTGGGCCCCTGCACCCATATGGGAGACCTGGAGCAAACTCTTGGCTCCTGGCTTTGGCCTGGCCCAGCTGCGGCCACTGTGGCCATTTGGGGAGTAAACCAGTGGATGGAAGATACCTCTCTGTCTCTCTGTCTCTCTGTCTCTCTCTCTCTCTCTCTCTCTCTCTCTCTCTCTCCCTTCCTGCCTACCTTCCCCATCTTTCTGCCTTTAAAATAAAAGAAAATAAGACCTTTTTTTTTTTTTATAAAATAAACTCTAGAGGGAGTATTTAACTGAAAACTGTCTCCAACATCCCCAGCTGTGTGGCTATCACTCCCAGTGTGCATCATAACCTCCTGGAATTTAAGGTTTCTCACAACACCAAAGCCAGAGCCTAACCCCGCACCAACCAACTGAATCAGAAGCCCAGACATGAGCCTGAACATAGCCTGAACATGTCGCAAACACTGCCCAGATGACTTTCTTCAGCTAAATGAGAACCGTCCATCTTACAGAACAGATGGGTGAAACCTGCCACCACTCAATCTCTAGGGGCAGAATCACGAGCAGATCGGGTCTCTCCACGGCAAGTTTGGTGCTATTTTCCCTGCACGATGTGGACCCGTCAGTGGGGCCTGCCTGCTGCCTGCTCTCATCGGGCAGTGTTGCAATCCCCAAGAAGCAGGAGAAACAGGATGTAACAGAGAGACGAAAAATCTGGACCAGGGCAAGGTCTGGCTTCCCCTTGGGCACAACTGGGGTACTGTTCTGAGAGAGAAAGACGCTGCTCCCCAGTCCCCAAATCTCCTTCTTGCCCCGCCCACATCATGGCCACATACTAAGTATCCCTGGAGAGGCAAATATGATTGCAATCGACAAAACCCACCACCCGCCTAATCTTATTCCCAAGCTATTCATAGCGTTCGCCTGTCCAGAGGCCCAGACCCCAGGAGAAATGTATGCATACTTTTTTGGTGGGAACTTTGATCTTCAAGAATTCTGCCTCTCTGGCCAGCACCTGCCACGGGGCGTGTATCCGGACAAAGACGGATCCCTGGCTTTTACTCTGCAAGGTACAAAGAAGAAATGGAAACACTTGTAAGGACATGGTTTACATTCTTGGTTCCCCAACTCTCCCAAGTCTGCACAGTTGCTCCCCCCATTTCTACTTTATTCTCTTCAAATTTCACCAGGGACCAAGTTCCCTCCCACCCATATCCAATTCTTTGCTTGGCTTGTATTCCAGAAATATTCTCATCAAAAAAAATAGAGTAGTGGCCAGAAGTTCAGTGGCTTCAGAGGGAAAGAAGAATTCAAACAATTTTATTCACAGATCTGAAATGTGAGTAATTGTGATGTTCACAGAAACTCCATTACATTGTTTTCAACTTTTATGTATTTATTTTCATTTTACTGGAAAGGCAAGGAGATAGAGATGACAGAGACAGAGAGAGAGAGAGAGAGAGAGAGAGAGAGAGAGAGAGAGAGAGAACAGAAACCGACTATCTTCCATCCACTGATTCACTCCCCAAATGTCTGCAACAACCGGAGCTGGACCAGGCTGAAGCCAGGAGCCTGGAAATGCATCTGCATCCCCCATGTGACTGGCAGGGTCCCAAGTATTTGGATCGTCATCCACTGCCTCCCATAGTCTGCTGGAATCAGAAGCAGAGCTGGGACCCAAGCAGTGTGATATGGGATGCGGGTGTCCCAAGGAGTGTGCCAACCACTACACAAAATGCCCACCCCCCATTACACTTTTTTTTTTTTTGACAGACAGAGTCAGACAGTGAGAGAGAGAGAGAAAGAGAGAAAGGTCTTCCTTCCATTGTTTCACACCCGAAATGGCCGCTACGGTCAGCGCACTGCACCAATATGAAGCCAGGAGCCAGGTGTTTCCTCCTGGTCTCCAGGGCCCAAGCACTTGGGCCATCCTCCACTGCCTTCCCGGGCCACAGCAGAGAGCTGGACTGGAAGAGGAGCAACTGGGACAGAATCCAGCGCCCCGGGGTGCCAGCGCCACAGGTAGAAGATTAGCCTAGTGAGCTGTGGCACCGGCCCCATTACACTCTTGACAAGCACTGGTCAGTTTACCACTGCTGGTGGTCGGTGAGCAGATTGCAATTGGTTTTCCTTCACATATTTTCATTGTTTATTGCTCAGTTTTGCATTTTTGTCCTTTTGTTATGCTGTACTATAGTCCCAAATACACTTGAGTTTAAACATAATGATGTAGATAATTAACATAGTACAACTCAAAGTAACAGCATGAACATAAATCGCGAACAGGGCTCCAGTGTGAATACAGAACACAGGGCTACGTCCCAGGACAAGTGATTGGATTGTGTGCTGATTTCACCCAAAAATGAACAGGGAGCAAATGAAAGGCAGTAGTGTATGTTTGAAAATTAGATGATGTTAATGATTCAGCAACCTATGTGACCCTTGTCATATTTGTTACAAGTATCTGTTACATTATGACAGGGAGCCATCCTCATCTGCCCAGAAAATCTTAAATGATTTTCAGAATAAGCTGACACAGTAAAAAAAAAAAAAAAATCCTCTCTGATATGAATTTAATTAATTCCATCACTAAAGAAAGAAAACCAAAATCAAGCAGAAAAACGGCAAAAGTCCCAATACTGCTGAGAAGAGTCTAACAGTACTTGCAAAATTCAACACAAAATATTGTGTTTGGAGAGAAAGTGGAAGAAGCTGATAGCAAAATCCTTCTTCAAATGATGGTTAGAAGTCATAAAGAATCCACACCCCAAGGGGGAAGACACTGCTGAGCTGGCCACCGTGACACTGATACCAGGATAAAGCCATTAAGGGCGGAGTGGGAGTCAGGTCCCACCAGCAAGGGGACTCTGCAGACAGAAGTGCTCCTCCGCCTCCGCCCACCCCACTGCCACAGCCCCGGGCGCTCAGGCTACAGGAGCAAGGAGGTACTTATGGATTTAATGTGTGTTTTGAAGAGCAGAATGCGTGGGGGTCGATACTGGGAAGCTGTCAACTTCTTGTGCAGTCACAGTGTTGCTGTCCACGTAAAAGCAGTTGTCTCTTTTGAAAATCTGTCCCCCGCTGATTCATTGGCAACGACACACACTGATGTTGCACAATGTGCCCCGTGACCTTAGTTCAGTGTTGAGGAGAATCCTGAACACGGTCATCCCACAACCGCTGTCTTTCTTTGCACAATGCCAGACGGAGAAGCAGCTCACAGGTAGAAGACGACTTCCCCCACAGAAGGGCAGGGACCAACGTGCTCACATGAGTTTCGGAAATGATGATCAAGATATTTTATGGTGAACACATTGCCAGGGAAGACTGTTTCGATGACTTTTTAAATGGTGGCTCTACAATAGATTCCCTAATTCAGATATCCAGGTCCTAACCCTACTTAGTGGATGCAAGCTCATGATTTATAACGTAGAAGAACGAAAATGAACCCAAAGTCCCATAAGAAGGTTAAACTGTGACGTGAAAAGGCTTGCACAGCCTGGAGTCACAAACACCTGACCACTATGAGGCATATTTACTGTGTGTGTGATGTGCCACCGCTGAGGGACGTGGTCACCTACCCTAGCTCATACAGCATCCTTGACCCTGCTGTAAGTGGGGCGGGGTTGGGGGGAGGGTACCATCATTATTTCTATTTTATAATTAGGAGATCCAGGGCACTGCAAATTTAAATGATTTTCTCAAAGTTACACGGACATTCCATAAAAAAATACTTTTTAAATCTAGGCAGACTTTGTTCTACTTGATGATTTTCTCCTCTCCCTGGGGACAAACAGGACAGGTCACTGGGCAGAGTGAAAACCACATCCAAGGGCTGTCACGGAACACAGGACATGTTTTTTAGACCAAACCCAGATCAGAGAGTAAATGATGGATCCACATGGCTGTTCTAAAAGCAAACACTCAACCTTCCAGTGTGCAAGCACGACTCAGTTCCGACAAGATCTGGAAAGTAGCCTCCAGCGAGACATCTCCCCAGTTTCCTTGCCCACCTTTGGCTGGGATACCCAGGACGACTGGACAGAGTTGTCAATCACCTACTGCTACTTTTCACTGCAGGTTAAGATTTTCCAATTTAGTGCAAATGAGGGGTAGGAAAGAAACCACCTGTGACACTGACCGGCATCCCCAGTCCTCGGGCACAGCCCAGAAACAGTGTTTTTGGTGAAGGGTGACAAATAGTATCATCCCTCTCCCTAGAGTGAAATCATGACTACACTCGTTCTAATGTGCTTTGTCTTTATTTTTGAATGACGAGGAAGCCTTTTTAACTTCGTCTAGAACCTGGTGTGCACCAAATGTCCACTAAGCGGGTGCAGATGTTCAAAGTTGGAGGGACAGCGAGGAGGGCAAGGGTCAGATTCCACAGTCCTGGTGGCAGACTTCTAGCAGTCCCCTGACAGCCAGTCTCATTTGCTTCCATCTTCTAAAAACTTTTTATTTAGTTATTGACTTACTTATTTTATCTGAGAGAGACAGATAGAGAGACTCAGAGAGCTCCCATCTGACTCACTCCCCAAGTGCCTGCAATGACTGGGACAGGGCCAAGGCAACTCAACCTGGGTCTCCCATGTGGGTGGCAGGGACCCAGGACTTAGGCCATCACCAGCTCCCTCCCAGGGTTTGCCTCAGTGGGAAGATGGAGTGAGGAGCCAGAGCTGAGACTCAAACCCAGGAACGTCAGCCTGGGACATGAGCATGTTAACTGCTCAACGAAACACCTGCTCCTCATTCGCTCCACTTGTAAGTGGACAGACGGTCATCAAGACACACCTTCCTTGTGGCAGTCACTTCTAAAACAGTCAGTTCTGGGCCAATGCTGCACAAGGTAAATTTCATCAAAGACAGCCAGTGCTTTGGGGACTGTGGCATCAAAAGATCCTGGCTGAGGACTCTGGATTTCACTGTCAGTCTGCGCATCTTCAAGCCTCCCCACTCCCAAACCTCTCAATAAATAAAGTGTTTTGACCCCAGGGGGATAAAAGACAGCAAGCAGGTGCCTTTTCCCCCTTCATCACCTTCCCTCCCCCTACTCGGTTGCTTAGAACAAGCAAGCATCACAGATCCTGAGGTCAAAGCTCAGGCTAGCAAGAGAAAAGTGCCAAGAGGGAAGCTGGGTCTGCCTCCATGAGCGCCATGGAGGCCTGGGTCCCCTCCTGGAATTTTATGTGGAAGATAAAATTCTGCCTTGTTTAGCCGTTATGATTTTAGAGGTTCTATCAATTGCAGTTAACCATATACTACTAATGCGAAATTGTTTCCCAATGTGGAGACATTAATTTTTGCCAGCAAAGAATAGTTCTCCATTCTCCTCAAATGGAGCTTGTTTTAAAGGGCAATAAAAGCTGGAATGCAGATTTGTGGTGCTAACAACTCGTCATCATGTTCCTTCCATGCTGGGCAATATTGTTACCTTCTCATAAAAAGGAGAGCACGCGAGCTGATGTGAAATATTAGCTGGTGTGACTGGCTATGTCTCCCAAGGGAAAAACAATGGCTTGGAAACCCCTGAGCAGAACCATCACCAAATGCAGACTCTCTCTTCACTAACCCAGGAATCTGAACTTGGAGGTTCATCTGTATGAGGGTACTTCAAAGTGTTCATGGAAAATGAAATTAAAAGAGAAGCTTATTTTAGTACAAAAAAATGAAATCCATGTATAGTATAGTTTTTTTCTTTTTTTAAGATTATTTATATATTTGAGAGGTAGAGTTACAGACAGAGAGATGGAGAGACAGACAAAAAGGTTTTCCATCAGCTGGTTCACTCCTCAAATGGCCACAACGGCCAGAGCTGGACCTATCCGAAACCAGAAGCCAGGAGCTTCTTCCTGGTCTCCCACACGAGTGCAGGGGTCCAAGGATTTGGGCCATCTTCTACTGCTTTCCCAGGCCACAGCAGAGAGCTGGATAGGAAGAGGAGCAGCCGGGACTAGAACCGGAGCCCATATGGGATGCTGGCACTGCAGGCAGAGGTTTAGCCCACTACACCACAGTGCCGGCCCCAATGTATTGCTTTTTTTCATAAAACACATTTTCCATGAGCCTTTTGAAGACCTTTCATACTGAGCTAAGAAAATAGAAACTTTCCTCTAGGTCCAACCAAAGTCCCTTCTGCCCTGTTTTGGGATTTGAATTCTTTCAGGCATGGGAGAGAATTTAGAAAGAGCTTGGAGAGCAGATGTTTAGCCCGGTGGTTAAGACTCCCATGACCCTCACTGCAGTGCCTGAGTTTCATTCCTGGCTCCAGCTCCTGCCCCAAGGTTCCTGCCAATGCAGACCCTAGGAGGCAGCAGTAGTAGCTCAAGTCATTGGGCTCCCGCCACACACATGGGAAACTTGACTGTGTTCCCAGCTTTTGGTTCTGGCCCAGCCCAGTGCTGGTTATTGTTGCATCTCCAGAGTGAGTCAGCACATAGGAACTTTCTCACACTCGTGTGCGCTCGCTCTCTCTCGCTCTCTCTCTCTCTCTCTCTCTCTCTCTCTGCCTCTGAGAGAAAAGAAAGAAGGAAGAAAGGAAGGAAGAGAGACAAAGGAAGGAAGAAAGGGAGGGAGGGAGGAAGGGAGGGAGGGAGGAGAGAATGAGCTTGGGGCTCCAAATCAGACAGATTCAGGTCTGAATCCCGATCTTACAGCGCTGAGATGTTGGACAAGTCACCTAAACAAATGAGCTTTGGTTTCTTTATCTGAGTAAGACAAACGAGAAGCATTGCAGGCCTGCTGGAACGTGCCCAGAGGGGGAGGGTTGGTAAACGTCCACCTTGACTAAGGTGATTGGCTCCACCCAGCTAAAATGACCCCTTCCTGACTGCAGGGACAGTCTCTGACATGCAAGCACCTAGCACAAGGCTGCACACGCAGTAGCCCCGCACTGGGGGACACAAGCTCCTGTCAGAATACCTAGTCCTTGTTTGTTTACTGCCTTGCACTTTTTTTAAGAGGTAGAGTTACAGAGGGAGAGACAGAGAGAGAGGTCTTCCATCTGCTGGTTCACTCCCCAGAAGGCCACGATAGCCAGAGCTGGGCCTATCTAAAGCCAGGAGCCAGGAGCTTCTTCTGGATCTCCCACATGGGTGCAGGAGCCCAAGCACTTGGGTCATCTTCTACTGCTTTCCCAGGCCATAGCAGAGAGCTGGATTGGAAGAGGAGCAGCCGGGACTTGAACCAGCACCTGCATGGGCTGCTGGCATCACAGGCAGAAGCTTAGCCTACCATGCCACAGTGCCAGCCCCATTCTGCCCAGCACTTCCAAAATTAGCTAAAGGATTTTCAAAAAAGTCTCATGTACCCCAAAGGAATTCATGGGTTCAAAATATAATGTGTCTCTAGAATTTGAGGACAAGGTCAGAAACAGTGCTTTCTGAAGTTGACACAGCATTGAATGCACAGTGTGAGAGATTAGCCGTTAGAGAATGTAACTCACTCCTAAAAGAGATTTTAGAAATCAGTACTCGGTGTGACAAGGGGAGCTCCCAAATCTCATCAGGAAACTAAAATTTGTGTAAAATGACCCATAACATATAATTTGGTGCTGCTCATGTGACAAAGAAGAACCAGTGTATAACTATTTCTGTAGGAAAGCCCAAATCTCCCATTTGGGGAACGCAACTATCCCGGGGGGCAAGAAGCATACAGCAGAGCAGGAAATCGCTCTGCTCCACTGCAATGTCTCACAACGTTATGCAACTCCTTTCACTGTGGCTCCATCTTCATAGAGCCCCACAGATTAAACTTCTCCAGTCTGGGTATCGGGGAGTGATGCCCAAGAAGAGGGTGCAAGTACTCAGGTCAAAGGCAATGCATGCTTCTCAATCATAACCTGACTTCCGGCCGGCACCGCGGCTCAATAAGCTAATCCTCTGCACCGGCACACCGGGTTCTAGTCCCAGTCGGGGCACCGGATTCTGTCCCAGTTGCCCCTCTTCCAGGCCAGCTCTCTGCTGTGGCCAGGGAGTGCAGTGGAGGATGGCCCAAGTGCTTGGGCCCTGCACCCCATGGGAGACCAGGAGAAGCACCTGGTTCCTGCCATTGGATCAGCGCCGTGCACTGGCTGCGGCGGCCATTGGAGGGTGAACCAACAGTAAAAGGAAGACCTTTCTCTCTGTCTCTCTCTCTCACTGTCCACTCTGCCTGTCAAAAAAAATAATAAAATAACCTGATTTCCAGGTTCACCAGCCTCTCAACTTGTGCTGCCTGCTGGTTTCCCAATGGAGAACTAAATTCAGAAGAGGCCATGTCAGGTCCCCCAACTTGAACCTGTGCCCTGCCCCATCAGCCAGGGTCTCGCTCTCTGCCTCCATCCCTTCCTCTTTAAAGCTGACTCAGCAGGAAGTCTGAGAACCTGTGCCCTGTCAGTGCCACCTGACAGTACTGCCCCCTCCTCCTCAGGCTCCACCCACTCAGCCCTTCTCATAGGTGTCAAATGTTCCAGGCAGCTTCTCTCCTGGGAGCCTCCTTGCCCTCTGTCTCCTCTGTTGTAATGTACTCTTCCCCCTCAGTCCCAGCCAACTCCTATTTGGATCTCAGGCTAGGCATTAGCTCGATGGGGAGAGCTTCCCTAGATCCTGGATTATGCTTGGTCCCCTGCTTTTGCCTGCACAGCTCCTTGCCTTCTTCTTCAAAGCTTTGACCCACAGCAATCATTGTGTCATGAGGTGTTGAAGGCTTGTCTGTCTTCCAGGCTACACCTGCAGTCGCATGAAGACTAACACACATCTGTCTTGTTAACTGCTCTGTCTGACCACTACCACAGTGCTAGCATAGGCTAAACGCCCAGTGCACAGTTACTGCAACTTCACTGTATTCTTAATTGGCTCTGTTTGGTCCCTACAACCAATCTCTAAAAATTGGCTCTCGTGGCCGGCACCACAGCTCAATAGGCTAATCCTCCACCTGCAGCACCAGCACACCAGGTTCTGTCCCGATTGCCCCTCTTCCAGGCCAGCTCTCTGCTGTGGCCCGGGAGTGCAGTGGAGGATGGCCCAGGTTCTGGGGCCCTGCACCTGCATGGGAGACCAGGAGAAGCAACTGGCTTCTGGCTTCGGATCAGCACGGTGTGCTGGCCGCAGCGCACCGGCCATGGCGGCCATTGGAGGGTGAACCAACGGCAAAAAGGAAGACCTTTCTCTCTGTCTCTCTCTCTCACTGTCCACTCTGCCTGTCACACACACACAAAAATTGGCTCTCGTGACCCAGAAAGTAATTGGTGACCTTTGACCAACAGAACTTAAATCTAATTCAGTTTTGAGAGGATAATTTAATGACCCATAAGTGCTTTCTCTCATGCCTACAACTAAAGGTATTCAAGTCTCCACCTGGGTTTCTCCATTCCTGTTGGGAGCCCAGGCCCTTCTTGCATTTGCAGATCACTGCTACCTTTCCTAGAGGTCTAACACATTGGTTCAAGTTCATTCTGGTGCTCCTGAAACTACCTGAACCAAACTGAAACTCTAACATCTGGAACTGCTCTGCCTTCTAGGCTTCTAGGAGTAGGGTACCATTAAGGAAAAGAACCAGGGATACTCTGAAAAATAAAAGAAACTTCAAATGTAGAAGTCTTTGCGATCTTTATTTGCCTAGCATAGGACTGCCATGGTACCATCCAATATCCCCTTGCTGACAGCTCAAGACAGAACCAGCTTATGGGCACACAGAAATTTTAGAAGAGTGGATTTATTTGGCCCAAAACTCATCCAAGGACACCTAACGGATCTTTCCAGGAACCAAAGAAAACGGGCACCCATGAGGCTAAATTGCCTGGGCAAAGACCTACAGTTGACAAGTAGCACAGTCAGGAATGGAACCCAAGTCTCCCGGCACCAGAGTCCTTTCACACAGCCTGGAGGGCTCCCAATGCATCCACAGATGGTCCTGCAGCCCCTCCTCTCACAAGAGATTCACAGACAGAGGTGAAGGAATGTGGCCGGGGAGCAGGGCAGGGGGACTTGCGCCTCCAGCCACCACCTTCCAGCACTCCAGCCTCGGCTCCAGACTCCTGGTGAGATGATCCTGATGGTTTATGTCTTCTTGTTGTTATCCAAAGGCTGCATGTGGCTTCACAAGACCACGTCCTCTCTCTAGAGAGCTGAGAGTGAATAGGAGGCAGCCCCAGCCAAACACTGGAAACTGATACTCCACAGCCTCCTTCCCCACAGCCCTGCCAAGCCACCTCAGTGCTGACCCCAGAGGCCTGCATGTACTCTGGTCCGGGGCCCTGCTGTGAGCTGAGAACATCAGCTGCAGCACATCGTGGCCCAGGGACGGGCTGCCAGAGGAAGGGCGGGGGATGAGCGCGTAGGCAATGAAGGGAGGTGGAGGGGAGCCACATTGCCTCAGAATCCTCAAAGACCTCACCAAGCTCATGTGCGATCAGCAAGGACCAAAGGCAAGTGGTCCCACCGAGAGGGTGACAGAACTCCCAAGGAGCCTCCTGCCCTCCGATCATGCCCACATGTCTGAAGGAGGTCTGTTGGGCGGTGCCAAAATTGGGGCCAGAGCAGCCACCATCGCAAATCCCAGAAGGATAGCCTTGGGACCAAGGACTTTTGGAAAGAGAGCAGGGATTCATCTGAGAGAGGCCTCACCATTGCTCTTGTAGAAGAGACCCATAGACTACCTGTGTCGCGTTAAGAACAAAGCCTTCCCATCCCTCAGTTCTCAGACTCCTCCATCCCATCATCAGGGAGCAGACTCTGCCTGGGTCTGCCAGAGACACAGTGGCTTGGAGATAAGCATAGGGAAGAACTTGCTGACTCGGGGAGGAAAGGTGGAAACCTGCTCTCCAGGAATCAGAGAGCAAGGGATTCTCCTCTCCAATCCTGTCCTTTGCAGGTCAAGGTGACGGGGGCAAATGATCATCAGAGGTGAAGGGCAGAGCCAGGTTCCTACAGAGCCCCATGACAGAGACCCACAAAGACCAGCAGCATGGCACATCTTGTGACAAAGGCTGCTCCTACCTCCCAACCAAAGACAGGGGATGACCCAGCCAGGGTCCCCTGGAAATGAAAACTCAGTCACCCAGACATGATGACTTCTGGACCCATCACCACACTCTCCGCTCTTGAGGCACTGTCATTGTACCCTAGACAGGAATCACTGCTCAGAACCCCAGTGAAGATGATAATGAGGGAAGACTTTGGAAAACTGAGGACTCAGACCCCCCACCAAAGACGGAAAGAGGCTACTCCCTCCTTAATGCCTGAGCTACAGAGACCCACCAAGGGCAGCGTGCTGCCTACAGGGACCACCATCTAGGCAGTCAACAATTGAGTGCAACAAAGTGTTCTCTGGGCTTCATTCTGCTTCAGAAGTACCAAGCCCAGTAGAAATGGGGAATAACGTTCAGCATCCTGGTACCACCTGGTCCATGGGTACTAGGGCCTGTGTGCCTGGTCTGATGCCCCAGCTATCACTTACTGGATGCACCATTTTTGACAAGTCACCAAAGTTCTCTAAGACTAAGAGGAAATGTTAAAATAGTTATAATGATTAACAATAATACCCCTTGGAAGAGAGAAGGACAGACTGTGTAAAAGGACAAATGGAAACATTTCAGAGTGGTAGGTACATTCACTGTCCTGACTACAGCGATGATTTTACAAGTGTTTACATATGTCAGAACTCAACAGATACAG
The DNA here is from genome assembly GCA_949820135.1 of Sylvilagus floridanus. NCBI lineage: Eukaryota > Metazoa > Chordata > Mammalia > Lagomorpha > Leporidae > Sylvilagus > Sylvilagus floridanus. The sequence continues at coordinate 31,894,538 of OX463230.1, forward strand.
CCAGTGTTGTGCGCTGCAGGGTAGCTACTGCTTTCACATCCCATATTGGAGTGTCAGTTCTGGTCCTAACTGCTGCACTTAAACTCCCTGCTAATGTACCTGGCAAGGTAGCAGAAGATGGCCCAAGCGCTTGCGCCCTTGTCCTCACACGGAGACCCAGATGGAGTTCCTGGCTCCCAGCTCCTGGCTTCAGCCTGGCCCAGACTCAGATGTTGAGGCCATCTGGGGAGTGAACCAGCAAATGGAACACCTCTCTCTCTCTCTCTCTCTCTCTCTCTCTCTCTCTCTCTGAGTCACTCTGCCTTTCTTTTGTTTTCAAGATTTATTTATTTATTTGAACGACAGAGTGACAGAGAAGGGTAGAGACAGAGAGAGAGAGGTCTTCCACCCACTGGTTCACTGCCCAGATGGCCACAATGGTCAGAACTGAGCCAATCCAAAGCTGGGAGCCAGGAGCTTCTTTCAAGTCTCCCATGTGGGTGCAGGGATCCAAGAACAAGGGCCGTCCTCCACTGCTTTCCCAGGCACATGAGCAAGGAACTGGATCAGAAGTGAAGCAGCCAGGACTCGAACTGGTGCCCATATGGGACTGGCCCTGCAGGCTAGGGCTTTAACCCACTGTGCCACAGCAATGGCCCCATCACTCTGCTTCTCAAATAAAATAAATAAACATTTTCTCAAATACTCAAGAGATTACTTTAAATATGGGCAATTTATTAAATACCAATTATACTTCAATAAAAGGCAAAGGGAAAGATATGCAAAAATGTCAAACAATACCACATGTCCCACAACTTCTATCTTCAAAGATGTCATTATTAAAATGTATATTTGTGCTAAATAAATGTTTACCTAGCAATATGCTATGTATTATTGGTTTTCATTAACAAACATGCTAAAGTGAATAAAGATTCCATGGTATCTCAGAATCAAATGAAAGGATGTTGTAAACTACACAGTGTATATAAAAGGACTTTGAAGATCAAACTTGGGGCAGCTGTTGCCAAGTCTCTGCCCTGGTACTAGAAGTGCCCTGGGCCATAGTCCTTGGCCTCTATGGGAATCCCACCCTCCTTGGAAGAGCGTCACTGTGTCCACCAAGCAAAAGCCCCTGCCAGGTAACCGAGCTGATGAAAGAGAGCTGCTTCACTGGGGAGTTTGTTACACTGAAAGCAAAAGGCTGAACAGAAGCCAGTAGCCAGAGATACAATTTCCAGCACACAGCAGAATGCAAATCCCTGGGCCCTAAGACTGCTGGCAGAAGCGCAGGGCCTCTCCTAGAACTCAAGGCCAGAGGGCTGCTCCCTGGGCTTCAGGCACACAGGACAGGCCCCAAAAGGAGAGGAAGACAAGAGGTCAGAGGTGAACTGGAGGAAAGGCCAGAGGAAAACACTGCCCTTCCCTGTTCATCACAGGAAAACACTTTGGGACGGTGGGCCGCTGGCAAGGGAACCAGATGCTGCAGAATCCTCACGATCAACACCATGGTGCTTCCCATGCCCTCCCCCAGGCCCAGCGAGCTAACTGCCTCTATTTCACGGCCCCCATAATGGAAGGCCAATGGGGAGCAGGGAAAGCAGGTCCCCTCGCTGGCGCCGACACACACTCAGACCACAGATGATGGACAGGTTCTGAGTGACCCAGCACGCTCCAAGTTTATTTCTCTTGTCTCACCACCCCGTCTAGTTTAGCATTCTCCAGAAAATGCCCCAGATGGGACCATAAATCCCAGGGCCACCCTGTGACTCAGCACTGAACACAACTAAGGTCAACAGCCGCCGAACCTTCCGTCGGGAACACCCTGGACTCCTTCCTGACATCCATTCCTTTGGCCCACACGAAAAACATCCCACTCCAAGAGAGGCATGGCCAGGCCTTTATAAGCCCATTATTATACCCGTAAAAGAACCTCTATGTTCAATGCCCTTCCCAACTGAAAACACAGCACGATTCTTTGATGTTGTTATTTTTATTTTTCCCTCCTCAAGACCCTTCCAGAAACCCTTCATGCTGTCAGTCATTACCTCCCCACTCAGGAGTGCCCCTGACTTCTCCCAACAGTGACTCACCTCTCCCCTAAGGAATATCTCCACTATGACTGGGAACATCTCCCGTGATTCAATCGTCCCAACATATTTCAATTCAGTAAGTATGCACTGGGCAACAGCTACGTGCTTAGCAATGTGCTAGGAGTGAAGAGCACACAAAAGAAATGTCAGCCTTCAGGCTACCTCATGGATTTCAGTCTCTGAGAAATCAGAGAAACGGTATCAATGCACAAGATGAAGACCATCACAACTTGGAATGATTAATGTCCATACAATCAAGGCAACTAGTGAGCGGTCATTTCCTGTGGTCTCCCCTTTCACTCAACAACAGCTGCCGGGGTTTGCTTCAAGAAAACACCCCTGCTGAATCTTAGCTTTGTGCTTTTAGTAGAAATGAGCCCAGCACCAATTCCAAGGCTAGGCCCCGCTAGCTTGAAACATCAGCATATCCATCTCCCAGGTCACAGCCAATGGCTCCGAAACATGCTTGTAACGCAATCAAGACCAATGAGACATGAGGAAGTGTTGGCCAGGGTTTCCGGGGAAATGCGCTTTCTCCTTGTCAGACTCAGGGAAGAACAGTGGCAATCAATTCATTGCATAAAGGGAAGGCCTGGGTGAGCCAAGGGGTTGGAGAGCAAATACAGGATAAAATGGACCCTGCAGAAGGTTGAGCAGACACATGGAAACACAGGGGGTCCTTGGGGGCACAACTTGAGCTGCTGGGTCAAGCCTCACCAGAACTGCTTACGGGCTTTCTGCTTCCATGAGCTTATAAATTCCCTTTGTTGTTGAACCTTGTTTGAGTTGGGTTTTCTATCAGTGCAACCAAGGGTTCTCACTGATGTAAGAAACTATTAAAAGAGCTGACCGTGAGCTGTTTATGATTAGCATATGCAAAAGGGGCTGTGGGCAGTCTAGAAGAGAAGGAACATAGGGGCCGACGCTGTGGCATATTGGGTAAAGCCGCCACCTGTGGTGCCAGCATCCCATATGGGCACGGTTCAAGTCTTGGCTGCTCCACTTCCGATTCAGCTCTCTGCTATGGCCTGGGAAAGCAGTGGAAGATGGCCCAAGTCCTTGGGCCTCTACACCTGCATGTGAGACCCAGAATAAAATCCTGGCTCCTGGTTCTCAGCTTCCCATCAGCCCAGCTCCAGCCATTGCAGCCATTTGGGGAGTGAACCAGTGGATGGAAGACTGACTCTCTCTCTCTCTCTCTCTCTCTCTCTCTCTCTCTCTCTGACTCTGCCTGTCTGTAACTCTGCTTTTTGAATAAGTAAACCTTTAAAGAAGAGATGGGGAATGGGTGCAGCCGGTGGAGATCAGCCTGCCTGCAGCTGAGTGGGACCTGGGGAGCCAGAGGACTGAGATATGGCCATATCCAGTGTAGCTGTACTGCCCGCTACATTGCTGTTGACTGTGAATCTCATAATAATGAGCTTGATGCATCTTCTGGGATCTTGCACTTTTGCCCAGATTCATTATATCTTTAGTAGCACAAAGCATGCAAGTCCACACAGTCAAGGCATCTTTGTGGTAGCACTTTCTTCCTCCTTTCTCAAGGAATTTCACTTTAGGGACTTCCTATTCTCCAGCGGGACCAACAAATGCAATAGATGTAATTTATGGGCAGTGACTGTCCAGCCACTCAGGGGTTGGGTTAGGTTGAGGTCAAGCAGAATCAAGGACAAACCTCTTCTGTCCTTCTGTCAAGACTCAGGCTGGGACCTTCTCCTGGGCAGACGAGGGAGATTTCTGAAGACAAAGATCTTACCCAGGGAACAAGGCTGGACATTGAACGTGCACCTGTTGCACATGCTATAAGACCTTCCGCAGAGCAGGACACATGCCTCCTTCAGCTAGAGCACCCTTCTCCCAAACAAAATATTTCTTGGATGTGCTCCAGAGGACCACGGCTTCCCCTGCTCAGCCCCCTGAACAGCCTCTTATGGCACCTGTATAAAACTCCAACAGTTGCACCATCCCCTTGGAGGAATGCTGTCGGAGCAGCTGGGAGAACCACTAACACAAACTAGGACACCAAACATGCTTCAGTGTACTGGGAGTCACAGTGCTGCCCTGCAAACCCATCAGACTTGACCTAAACCTGGTGTCAGCAACCACAGCACCAGTCCCCTGCTCCCCATCCCACACACTCAGCCTTGTGTTAGAGTCCGAGGAAAGTGTCGTATGAATAAAGGCTACTGGATAAGCTAAAATCTAGATCTTGAACTTGATATTGATGAACTGATTGGGGACACTCGGGTAAAAAAAAAATCACTATGATGCAAAAAAAGATGTGAAGTTGATTATTTTATGTGCATCCAAAAATATTCAGGATAGTCCATCTGCCAAGAGTGCTGTGAAACTAATTCATTAGCCTGGAATGGCCTTTTTAAACATTTATTTAATATTTCAAAGACAGAGTAACAGAGAGAGGTAGAAACAGAGGTCTTCCATCCATTGGTTCACTCCCCACATGGTCACAACAGCTGGGGCTGAGCCGGGCTGAAGCCAGGAGTGAGGAACTCCATTGTGGTCTCCCATATGGATGGCAGGAGCCCAAGCACTTGGGCCATCATCCACTGCTTTCCCAGGCACATTAGCTGGATCAGGAGCAGAGCAGCTCTGGCATGAAATGCTGGCAGCTTTACCAGCTAAACCACAACACTGCCTCACCTCAATGCTGGTTTGGAGGCCAGGGGACATAGCACATGGGGTCTCCAAGAAGCAGAGTGCATTAGAGGAAGAGCTCGGAGACACTGGTTGAAAATCCCCAGCTCTGCCCATTACTGCTGTGTGACCACAGATAGGTAAGATAAGCTCTCCAGGTCTCTGTTTCCTTTCAGTAAGAGAGAGAAACAAGGATCCAGAAGGAACAGCAACCTCACTGGGTGCTTCTGAGGATCAGCAATAACACAAGAAGGGCAATAATCACAGCGCGACGCCTGGCATGTGGCATGTGCTCAATGCTAATAATTAGCACTTGCACACGGAGATTTCTTTTTTTTTTTTTTTTTTTTTGGACAGGCAGAGTGGACAGTGAGAGAGAGAGACAGAGAGAAAGGTCTTCCTTTGCCGTTGGTTCACCCTCCAATGGCCGCGACCGCGGCGGCCGGCGCACCGCGCTCATCCGATGGCAGGAGCCAGGAGCTAGGTGCTTTTCCTGGTCTCCCATGGGGTGCAGGGCTCAAGCACTTGGGCCATCCTCCACTGCACTCCCGGGCCACAGCAGAGGGCTGGCCTGGAAGAGGGGCAACAGGGACAGAATCCTGTGCCCCGACCGGGACTAGAACCCGGTGTGCCGGCGCCGCAAGGCGGAGGATTAGCCTGTTGAGCCACGGCGCCGGCCGCACACAGAGATTTCTGGCCAGAGGCATTTGAATGGAGGAGTTGTGTGCAATCCAGTTTCTAGCATCCTCCCTTTTTTCCCAGAAAAACCTCGCTCCTGGGGCATTTCCCCCACCCCCACCCCTATGAGGCAAGAGCCCGGTTTGGAACATGTTCCCTCTACACAGCCAAAAACAGGCTTTTCCGCAGCCGTGACCCTGCGCATGCACCACTGAGGAGCTGGCCCTGCCTGAGAGCAGCCGTCCCTCCCCGCAGCCTCCGGTCTGGAAGAGAAAGGGTCATCAACTGTGCTAATTAAATCTGCAGATGATAACAAACTGGGCGGTGCTGCAAACAGCACCAGAGAGGACGAGGAAATAAATGAGAAGGGACCTGGGGAGTTTGGAAAATATGGGACAGGAAATAACAAAATGAGATTCAAGGCAGAAGAATGCAAGTTCCTCCAACTGGAGGGAATAATCAGAAACATGGACACTGGAGGGGAAGCAGAAGCTGGGAAAAGGCTCAGGAGATGAGGGCTGGGAGTGGGATGGATGACAGGTGTCAAGTGGGAGAATGGGAGCAAGGGGTGGGCCCAAGGTAGGAGCCAAGATGCCTAGAGGTGAGAGCAAGTGGAGAAGATGCCAGCCATGGTGCAGCTATATGCCAGGGCCCCTCCAGCAGGTCATAGACAGGGTCCAGGGCTCAGTCTGTTCAAGTTCTAGTTCAAATCACACCTCCTGGTCTCCTAGAGCAAGTCCTACCAGCTCTCTCACTCGTCGCTTGTCTATGATTTTCAGTTCAATGTTTGACTATCTTTCCACGTGCAACTGTCTCATCTCCAACCGAACCTAAGCTCCAGGAGGACAAAGACCCCACACAGGCTCACTGCATCCTTCCTCGTGTCCAGCACATGGTAGTTTCAATACAAATGAGGGTTGAGCCCATAACAAATAACACAAAGATAAGACTTTCTCTCTCCAACCCCTCATGAGTTAAAACTATACCCGATGCCCCCATGTTATTATCCACAGGCTTTTGATTCTACTGCAATGCCTGGTGTGTGATACTCCTGAATCAAATACAAGCTGTCAGGGCCGGTGTTGTGGTGTAACAGGTAAAACCACCACCTGAAACACCAGCATCCCAAATGGGCACTGGTTAGAGTCCTAGCTGCTCCACTCTCTGTCTAACTCCCTGCTAATGCACTTGAGAAAGCAGCAGAAGATGTCTCAAGTGCTTGGGCCCCTACACCCACGTGAGATACCTGGCTGAAGGTCCTGGTTCCTGGCTTCTGCCTGGCCCAGCACCAGCTGTTACAGCCATTTGGTGAGTGAACCTGGAAATGGAATCTCTCTCGCTCTCTCTCTCCCTCCCTCCCTCCTTTCCATCCTCCGTCCCTCCCTCCTTCTCTCCCTCTCTACCTCCCTCTCTCCTCTCCTTCTCTCTCTCTCTCCCTCCTTCTTTCCATCTCTCTCCATAACTCTTTCAAATAAATAAAATAAATATTTTTTTAAAAAATACAAATTGTCTGTTTAACCCTTGTTCAGACCAGAATGCAATCTGATGAGTCTAGGAGAAAAGAGGACAAGTGACAAAAGTGACAAGTCAGAGAAACTATGAAGCAGATGTCACAGCTGCATTTCTCACGTGACAACGGCTCAGCTGACTTAGCCAAGATGGAGACCTGGCTGCTCCCAGTCTCAAGTACTCTCCCTGAGGCACAGGCTTCATACTCAACAATCATAGTCAAAAATAACCAGGAGAACGAGACAGAGCGCATTTGCATGGAGCTTGGATAAGGCTCACGGCCCTGGAGAGAAACCTGACTGCTGCCTTGGGCCATTGTCAAGTCAAACGCCTATGAAGAACAGACGGGAGTCCCCTCGTAAATCCAGGAACACCATGGTTCTCACGAAATGTGTGCATTTTAAGAGACAAAGAAAGCAAAGAGCAAAAGCTCGCTTTGAAGTTTAGCCTCCTTTGGCACCAGGGAAGGGGAAAGCAAAAGCCAAATTGGGTTGGCTGCTCCTCCCTTGGAGAAGCCTGGGGATGAAGGGTCTGCAGCCTGCCTTCTGCACATAGCAGGGTCACTCTACTCCCAGCCAACAGGAGATTCCAATGTGCTTTGGTGTCTAGAGAAATCAAGCCCTGTCTGTCCTGCACATCCAAACCCACACTTCCCCAGCGGTGCTTGCACCCTCTTGCGCCCAGGGCAGCGGGCAGTAGCCAGACAAGAGTCGTGCTGATGATCCAGAGAGACAAGGTCCTGGGACCAGCTCTGCCACTTGTCACTGTGGTGACTTGGGAAAGGCACAGCTGAACCTCCCTGGGCTCTGCTTTCAGCTCGCCTAGAGGACAATAGGGTCGAACCCAGAATGTCCCCTCCCACAAAGACCCCCTTATCTCTGAACGACAGGAATGGTCTCAGCACCTCCGCCTGAAGAGACGCCTCTCAGTCACTCTACGGCTAACCGAGTTTGATGGACAGAGCTCCCCCGGGCTGAGCCAGGGCACAGAGTCCCGGAGACCATCCCAATCTAGACAGAACTGTTTGTCTTCCTTTCTTCTTCTCCCAAGGGTCCTTTCTCTAGTCTCATATTCTAAAACTTGAAAAGATCAAAGATCCTATGCAAAGTTAGGCACCTTCCTGCCAAATGAGAAAGGCAGCTGCCAAATATCAGTGTTTGCTGAACTATGGTGCTTGTTTCTAACCGCGGAAGCCACACGCAACTGTGCGGGACATGCAAAACACAAGGGGCTGCATTAGGGGGGCATTGACCACAGAGAAGATGCCTGACATCTAGTACCATACTTACTAGTACAGTTTACTGCCTGGTGACAGCACAATGCTCTGGTCTAAAACAATCAGCACAGGGAGACAATTTTCCAAAAATGAATGCATTTTCAAATAGTGTCTTGAGGAAGGGAGACCCTTTTTCTACATGACACAAAGGCATCATAGGATCAGCCATGGCCCTAACCTTTCCCCTGGATGCTGACCCACAGAACAGGCAGAGAGGGATGAGAAGAGCGTGGTGCATCCTTTCTGCTGCCCTAACGCAAAACCTACACCCAAGAATATAATCTGAAAACATCACCAACGTAGACTGTAAATGTCAATTCACAGAAGTGGAACTTCTCCTGGGAATATAAATATTTTAAAGGATCAAATCAAGTAATGGCTTCTTGGAGATGGGGTCCTTGTCTTGCTCATCATCAAATCCCAAGCAATTAGGCACCTAGCACAGACCCTGCAGTAGAGTCAGCTCTCTAAATTGTTCTCTGGAACAAATGGAACCAAGAAGGGACTGGACTTCAGAACCTGACCAGTGGGTGCTGGAGGAACACAGATTTCCGGCATCCAGCCCAGAAGGACCTCCACTGTGGCCCTGGTCGGCAAGTCCATCTTGCCCTGCAGAAAATCCCGCACAGTCTGCCCCACTGCACATGCTCAAGAAAGTGGCACAAACGGTTCTGAGACTGAAGCAAGCTGGAACCCTCTCAACTCCTGCTATTCACCCTGCAACTATGGAAACACAGCAGTGGTCCAGAAATGAGTCCCAAGATGCAGCTTTTCCCAGCTGCAGGTAAATGAGATGAGAGGAGAGCATGGTTCCAATGATCTGTTGCTCCCTCGCATGGTGCCCAGCTGCTCCCCAGAGCACTCCATGGGGGTCCCCTCCTGCCTCTTGTGTCACTCCGAAGGGCTCTGTCCTGGCTTCTGTCTTCTGGGCTTACCTGTCATTCAACTTGCATTCTTTCCAGGTAAGGAAGGCACAGAGCCAGCTTCCAGGAGCTCACAGCCTAACCTAGACTCGCTCAGTTGGGAACCACTGGATACCTACTTTTTTTTTTTTTTTAAGATGAAGCAAATTGCTAAAGGCTTTGGGGTCAGATAACAATTCCATCCCACCCAACTATACTGTGACAGGAACTTCTACTGCTTTTTCCCAGACCAGTAGCCAGTGGCAGACAGCTGGACCCATGAGGAGGGTCGGGTGGAACTATATGAAGTCCAGGCACCTTTCTGGAGAGGTTCAAATAATATCCTATAAATGATGATTGCTCCACTTCGTGAATATGCTAAAACTGCTTCAGAAAGATGGATTTACCAGTATGAAGAGTCACATCTTAATATTTTAAAACTCGCACGCCCTACACACCATTTCTTCCGACAAAGAAATCCAGCTCCAAGAGGACTCTGGACAGCTTTCTGAGCAGTCCTCTCCCCAGGAAGGAGATGCACCCACAGTGCCAGGAGGAGGCACAGTGCAGTGAACGGAAACAGGCTCTGGGACCTGAACGGACTGCAGTTTCCTATCTGCGTGACCTTGGCAATTACTGAACCACCCCGAGCCCTGCCCTGCACCGGGGGCAAGTCACAGCCTTTTCTGGAGACTCCTCGTGCACACACATTCCAAAACTTTTGTTCAAAATAAACTTTTTTAAACTCTATCTTGCATGAACTTTTTAATGTATCTGCAAATATTAGGGATCTTCAAAAAGTTCCTGCAGAATGCACCTTATGAAGAAGCCAGGCGTGGGTGCAGGTGTCTGGCACAGCAGTTAAACTGCTTCTCTGGATGCCTGCACCTCATACCGGAGCACCTGCTTTGATTCACTTCTAATCCAGCTTCCTGCCAATGCACACCCTGGGAGACAATAGGTGATGGCACAGATACTTGGGTCCCTGCCACCCACGTGGGAGACCCAGACTGAGTTCCAGGTTCCTGGCTTCAGCTTGACCCAGGCCTGCTGTTATAGGAATTTGGGGAGTGAACCAGTGGATGGGATATCGTTCTGTCTGTCTCTATCTCTGCTTTTCAAATAAAGTGAAAATCAATACATAAAAATATTTCTATAATGCTATGCATGAATTTCAAAATTTTGGCACCAAAATAAACTTATATTTTACTTTCATTGTTCCATGAATTTTTTGAAGTCCCTTCATACATGTTGCTTTCCTTCAGTGATAGGGCACATTCGTATTAGGAGTCTTCAGAGTTTTTCAACTTTTGGTAGTCAGAGTGGGCCAGCACTCCATCCTTATCTGTGAGGCTACTGTAAAAGACTGATTAAGGCCAAAGGAGAGGCCGGCACTATGGTATAGCCAGTAAAGCCGCCGCCTGCAATGCCAGCATCCCAAATGGGCACCGGTTCGAGTCCCTGCTACTCCACTTCCAACCTAGCTCTCTGCTATGACCTAGGAAAGCAGTAGAGGATGGCCCAAGTGCTTGGGCCCCTGCACCCGTGTGGGAGACCCAGAAGAAGCTCCTGGCTCCTGGCTTCAGATCAGCATAGTTCGGGCAGTTGCAATCAACTGGGGAGTGAACCAGAGAATGGAAGACCTCTCTCTCTCTCTCAGCCTCTCCTTCCCTCTCTGTGTAACTCTGACTTTCAAATAAATAAACAAATCTTTTTTAAAAAGACCAAAGGAGGCCAGCACCACTGCTCAATAGGCTAATCCTCCGCCTTGCGGCACCGGCACACTGGGTTCTAATCCCGGTCGGGGCACTGGATTCTGTCCCGGTTGCCCCTCTTCCAGGCCAGCTCTCTGCTGTGGCCAGGGAGTGCAGTGGAGGATGACCCAAGTGCTTGGGTCCTGTACCCCATGGGAGACCAGGATAAGCACCTGGCTCCTGCCATCGGATCAGCGCCGTGCACTGGCTGCGGCGGCCATTGGAGGGTGAACCAATGGCAAAAGAAAGACCTTTCTCTCTGTCTTTCTCTCTCACTGTCCACTCTGCCTGTCAAAAAAAAAAAAAAAAAAGACCAAAGGAGTGGCCGGCGCCATGACTCACTTGGCTAATCCTCCACCTGTGGCACCAGCACTCCGGGTTCTAGTCCTGGTCAGGGCGCTGGATTCTGTCCCGGTTGCTCCTCTTCCAGTCCAGCTCTCTGCTGTGGCCTGGGAAGGCAGTGGAGGATGGCCCAAGTCCTTGATCCCTGCACCCGCATGGGAGACCAGGAGGAAGCACCTGGCTCCTGGCTTCAGATCAGCACAGTGCACCGGCCATAGCGGCCATTTAGGGAGTGAACCAATCGAAAGAGAAAACTTTTCTCTCTGTCTCTCTCTCTCTCTCTCTCTCTCTCTCTCTCTCTCTGTAGGTCTCTGGACTCTTGAACTTTGACCTCACAGTATTCCCTGGCTCTCTCACCAGGCTGGACAGATGTCAAAGGAATCTGGGGCTCTGTGGGCAAATACCGCCCAACGCATCTTGCCCCCGTTGCCCCTGCATTCCACAATCTGTCCACACCCACTGCAGCGGCCTTGCTGGAGGAGTTTGGGCCGTGGCCCACCCTGCAAGCTAAGGGAGGCCAAGGGCCGTCCTCTCAAAGCTTGAGGGAGGCTGGGAGGAGTGTCCTGGCAACTAGGTGTGGGCTGGACCAGAGAGTCCTGCCTGGCTGCTCTTCTAGCCTTTCCGTCAGCACATCAGGATGAACGAGGTGTTTCTGTCCATCACCGAAGATGCACGGCATCCCGACTGAATCCTCCCGGAGCTAATGGGGCTGCCCAGGAGACAGTCAGCCCTTGGAGCTGCTCCTTGTTCTGAGCCCGCGAGGCGTGTTGGAGGAAAGGCTCTGCAGGTGGCCCCAACACATGTGACAAAGTGCATGAGAGCTGCAAAGCCAGCCCTGGGCTCAGAGGCAGCCTCACAGCCCTCGAGAGGGGCCTCTCAGCACTGGTGACAGTTTGGGCTGGAGGAGCTACGGAGCAGTGACATCACCATACCCCCACCTCAACCAAGACAGGCCCACCCACGGGAGTTCATGTCCCCCGCCTGCAGGCCTTGGAAGGTTGCAGTAGAGACCTTGTGTCACTGATGTGACACACAACCAGGGGGTCTCCAGTAGGAAGAGCAGCAGCCCACAGAGACGACCCAGGCATAGACCCCACCCTCAAGGCGCTCACAGACTGGGGAACCATACAAGAAGCTAGGAGAAAAGTCTAGAAGTGGGAAGGCAGCAGAAAATGTGAAAGAAGGGGGTCTTGAGCTTCCTAGGTCTTTCCCATCAGAAGCCAGGTCACAGGGTCAGTGTCCAAGGGCAGAGAGCCTGGGGTCGGATCAGAACGGGACTTACAGCAGATCTACTTGTTGCCTAGTGGGGTGCACCTGGTAAGTCCCGCACTCCCTTTACTCCTCTTCACCTGGGTGGAGTGACTTGATCTCTGAGGACCTCTCCAAGTCCAGATTTGTGTGATTCTTTGGCACTTTGTAGATTGAATTATCTTTGTCACCACAACATGGTCTCAAATTTACCCAGCACCCTCTGTTATCACAGCCAACTACTGTTTGCTTTAGCCTTGGCCTTGGGCCTCTGCTCTCTCTCCCTCTTCTGAGCACCTGTGAAAGTGCACCACCACTTCCTCCATGTCCCTCCTGCCTCATGCCCTCTTGTCTTGCTTTCTGATCCTCTTCCCAACCAGAAACACACACATCTCCATCCCCAGCCAGCTGCTCTGGCTTCATCTTTGAATTCTGTGTGCTAAGCACACATGCAGAGACCCAAAAAGTCCATGTCTAGTTTTCATCTGGAAGTCTCACCCACTGAGCCGTTATCTGGGACAGAGTCAGCAAACGTTTTCTGTAAATGTCTTGGGCTTTGCAGAACACAGGGTTTCTTTAATAGCTACTCAACCCTGGCATTGAATCACAAAAACAGTCATGAAGAATGCAGAAGTAACTGAGTGTAGCTGAATTTCCAAACAATTTTATTGACAAAAATAGAAGGGATAGGCTGGATGCGGCTTGCAGAAGACAACCTGCCGACCCAGTGCTGTGCCTACGTATAACAGGCACCCAGTAATTGCTTGTCTCATTAATGCTCTGATCTGACGGTACATATTTCACGTCTCATTATTTAAGGAGAGCATCACTAGGACAAACAATAAGGTATCAAGAGGCAGCCCAGCCCCGAGAGAAGGGTGGCCCAGCACTAAAACCCAGCCACGCCAGTTTGGACCCTACCTGCCAGAGAATGCAGGGACAGGCAAACTGGACGTCCTGGCCTCAGCACCGCACTTGGAGGGAACTCTGTCTGCTACATCAAAGAGTCCATCTCCTGATCAAACGTTTGGATCAGACACTCCACCTCCTGGACCCATTCCTTCCTCCCCTCCCACACCAGCTATTCCCGACTGATAGCCCTCCGGGGACTGGGATGAGCCTTGGGAGGCAGACATCTGTGGGAGGGTCCAGTGCCTTTCATCTGAACCTGTAGCAGATGCCTGAGATCCACCACCAACACTTTCAGTGTGCTGTGCAGGTAACACAGACCACCCGAACATCCAAACGTGATGGGCACCTGACTCTCCCCATACTCTGGCGTCATTTCCATGCTGCTCCACAGAACAGCTAACTCTCGCTCCACATCATCACGGTGGGCGGCACAATGTGGCCACTAGAGAAAGCTAATACCACAGGGCAACAGAGACCCGCCTTTACGACCCCTGGCGCATTGCAAGAGGGAAGACAAATCAGAGCCCATTCAAAGCAGAGAGAGGAGACAGTCAGAGAGCTCAAGGCCACGCGTGATGAAAAATGAATGAAGAAACTTGAGGTGTCTGGTTAGAAAGGAGGCCAGGCAGGGAGATGCGTGAACAATGATGATGTCAAGCAGGCTCTGCAAACAGGGATCAGACTGCTGTCTGGCACCAAGGAGCAGGTCTGGGGCCGGCCAGGGTGGAAGGAAGTGTCCCCTCAAGTCCCCTCTTCTGTCTGAAATGCCAGTCAGAATTATGTTCTAAAATATAATTAGGTCCTTAGAAGATAATTTTAATTTCATGTGCCTTTTTGGGATAAGACAAAAAGACAAATCTTTCTTCATCAATTCCCAATTTAAATTCAAAAGCGAGTGGCTACCGTAGTGGGCTGAATACTGTCCACCCCCACACCAAATCCACAGGCACGCAGCACATCAGGATGTGACCTTAGATGGAAGACTCATCATAGACATAGTTAGTTAAGATGAGGTCATGCTGGATTAGAGGGGCCCTAAACCCATTGTCTGGCATCCCTATAAGTAAAGGACACACAGAGACACATTCAGAAAAGAAGGCAACATGAGACAGTGGCAGAGGTGAGAGGGTCGCAGCTCCAAGGGAAACACCACCACAGACCGCCAGCCACCGTCAGAAGCCAGGAGACAGCCATGGAAAAAGCGTCCCTCCGCCTCTGGAAGCTACCAGCCCTGCTAACACCTTGATTTTGGACTTCTGGCCTCACGAACTGTAAGAAGACAAAATTTTGGTTGTTCTAAGCCAACAAATGTGAGGTAGCTTTTTAATGGGGCTCCCAGGAGACTAGTGTATTTAGTAACTTAGAAATATTAAACCTCGGGCACATTGTTCAACTTTCCTTTGCCTCAGTCTCCCTTCCTACAGGATAATAAGGGCGTCAACCTTTGAAGATTACTGAAATTACAGAAATGGACCCCTGGAGATTTTAGTTATCATTATAAGCTAAAGCATTCCAAAGAGTTTGGGTTTGGTATTTTATTACAATCACTACTGTAATAGTGGGAAAGCCATAATGATTAGATGTAAGGTATGGTACCAACTGGATTGATGGATTTTCTCTCTAGTTCTTACAGTAATACTATAAGGAAAGTAGAGTGATCCTCACCATGTAGATGAAGAAATGAAGATCAACTTTTTTAATCTTAATTTGTTCATCTGGGAAAGAGAGGGAGAGGAGAGATGGGGGGGAGTTGGGTCAGGGGTACAGAGCTACAGACACCAAATTCTAAGCTATATTGCATGGTGAAGTAACCATAGGTGAACTATGACATATTGAAAATTTCAAAATACCCAGAAGAGAGAATTTTGAAAGTTCTATTTACAAATAATAAATGAGGTGATGAGAATGCCATTATTCAAATTTGGTCATTATACAATGTATGTATGTATCAAAACATGATGCTGTACTTCATAAGTATCTACAACTATTTTGTGTCATTAAAAATCTTAAAAATATGGGGCTGGCACTGTGGCGCAGTGGGTTAACACCCTGGCCTGAAATGCAGGCATCCTATATGGGCGCCGGTTTGAGACCCACATGGGAGACCCAGAAGAAGCTCCTGGCTCCTGGCTCCAGGTCGGCACAGCTCCAACTATTGCAGCCAGTTGGGAGTGAACCATCGGATGGAAGACTTCTCTCTCTCTCTCTCTCTCTCTCTCTCTCTCTCTCTCTGCCTCTCCTCTCTCTGCGTAACTCTGACTTTCAAATAAATAAATAATCTTAAAAATAGCTTTAAAATGTAGGTCCCCACTCAAACGGTCTGGGGTGAAGTCTGAGACTCCATGTTCTAATAAGTATCTCAGTGTCTCTGATGTCACTGGCCCCTAAACCACACCCTACCTGGCTAGGTGTCAGAATCACTATAAAGATTTTTGTTTCAAAAGAATGGTAAGTTAATAATGCTGGCATACAGAGTTAAGTTAACTAAAATATTCTATCTTCTAATGTAAAAAGAAAAATCTAAAAATGTCGCTAATATTTTCCCTGCTGAAATAAATAATTCTTGGAGAAGTAAGGACGGAAAGGAGGGAGGGAAGGAGGAAAACAGCTGAAGCTCAGAACGGTTGAGTGATTGGCCAGGATCGCACGGTAAGCAGTGATGGCATCAGGTTCGCACTCAGATCTGTCTGACTTCCATGCCTTTCCACAGTACCACGCTGTGCCCTTGGACAAGAGCCAATTCTGTTCCCCACCATCGTCTGCACTAGTAACCTGCCTGGATCATAGCAACTGGGCTGAAAACACTTGAGGAGCTCAGGGATTTACTAAGCATAACAAGAACGCGCCCAGTGTCAGCATTATTAACTTTCTCTTAAGCTATATCCAAGCAGCATACAAAGCAATCCCCAACACCAACAAAGCTAGATACCATCAACGCCTAAAGGAAGCAACAGATTACCAGGAACATCACTTTCCAACCCGGATTTACAAAGCATCCCATGTGGCCATACAAGCAGATTGCTTTGTTACTTGGAGAAGCAAGGGCGCCAGCACGAGATTTGGCACCTCTGTGAAGAAACACACCGTCCAGTAGCTTCACGGAGGGCTCAGTTTTCCAAGCATACTTTCCAAAATGTTATCCTCAGCAGATTGCTCAGGAAAGAAAGAGAATGGAATTGCCCAGTGGAAACACTGAGCGTGGGACAGTTGGTGCGTCCATGTTGGCAGCTCTGCAAGAACCCACTGTCCTTTGCTCCTCTCCTCTGCTCTGGAGGCCTGGCTTCATCCTGAAACTGTCTGCATCTCCTGCTCCCCAGGTAGAGAGATGGGAGCAGAAGGAAGAGAAACGCAGAGCCATGGCCCAGGAGTCACAGGAAGCGGAGGCCACATAAGTAACTTTTCTTCAACTATGGGCAGGTAAATAGAGTTGGCTGACTCAACCCAAATATATGAAATAAAGCCAAGTTGGGGATTTCTCCCATTTTCTGACATGATGAGATAGAAGAAAAAGTCTAAACAGACAAGTTGCTGTAGCTCAGATACAGAAGAGGGAAAATCGCCTTGGCAGGGTGGGGGTCAGGGGCTGCATAGCCACAGACAGACACTGAGCTCTCTCTAGACACAAGACCTGTGTGAAACATTAAGGCACCTAGAGACAGAGAGCCCACACCCACCCTCGAGGAGCGCACTGTCCAGTAAGGAAACAGACGTGAGAACAGAGCAGTACCACATCTGCAGGGTGCACTCCAACCGGGAGGAGGAAATCTTAACAGTCAGGGAGACAGCACAAAGGGAGATAACGTAGAGCCATGATCAGCACGGTAGGAGAAGAAAGAGCATTGCAGATGGAAGAAAATGCATGGGCAAAGGCCTGGACGCAAGAAGCAGCCTGCAACAGGGCGGTGAGATGACTGGAGCCTGGGGCGTGTGTGTCTGCAGCCGTGTGGCAGAGTGGAGAGAATCTGCACATAATGCAAAGATGGGAACAAGAGACCAATCATGAAAACTCGGAGCGACATGCTCGAAGAGCTTGGACTTGCTCTTAGAGGCTTACACGTCATTCAAAGATTTTAAATGAGATTTGCATTTAAAAGATTACTGTGAAATAGCATGAAGGTGAAGTGAAAACAGACGTGAAAAATGAGACTGGTATGACTTGGTGTCCAAATGCAGGCAAGAGGAAGGGGAAATCTAGAAGATTTCCAGATTCTAGTGCAGGGTAACCACCGAGACAGGGAATAAAGCAGGTGAAGGTTTGACAGCGCAGATGCTGAGTTCATTTATGAACACGCTGAGTGTAAGCTTCTAGACATCCAGGCATTTATGTTCAGGAGGTAGATGTGAGAGCCTGGAGAACCTGGGACAAGCGCCAGTTAAACAAGATCATTTGAGGACCATCAAATATTGGGAGAGGACAAAAGACACAGGTGAAGTTGTTCAGGAGGAGTGTGTAAGGAGTGCAAAGGAGAGAAGAAAGACGAAGATGAAGACGGAACTCTGAGAACTGATTTTCAAAGGTAGATGAGGGGAAAGAACACATGAAAGCAAGCAAGGAGGATGCCCATAGCAACAGGAGAAACCCAGGGAACAATCTCCGTACAGACCCTGGACGCGCGGCCAGAAAGCAGGCGGCTGTTTCAAATGCCATGGAAAGTGCAAGTAAGGCAAAGGCGGAAATGGAGTCCCAAAGAACAGGAATAGAAATATCAAAAGAAATGAAAGTAATAGGGAGCAGATTAGCACAGTTCTCAGAATTTAGTAGGTGTTTGATAAAGGATGGATGGGTGAATGGACACATGGACTTTGGTATTGACTGTCCCCAGTGGAGCCCTCTTCCTGCATCAAGATTTGGACTTGGGATGGCTACATCCAGAGCCAGAGAGACAAAGAAAACCTCAAAGCAGCTCTTCCAGATCAAGTTATGTAGTATTCTACACAACCTATAGGAAAAAGAAATGCACAGTCCACAGAAAAGCAAGAAAAGCTTTATAACTGTTCTACCAGGAAGGATCTTCCAAAGGTCATTCCATCTATCCCCCTGCCTCTGGCAGGATCTCAAAAGCAATTTTTAATGCACACCACTGAATCTAAAGAAGCCCCCATATGTATGCATCCGAATCAGACTTTCCAGAAGGAAGGGGGGAGCACGTGAGTCTTTACCCTACCGCTCCTTGCTGTCTGGCGTGGGGAACGGAAAAACTCGTCCTCGGCATAGCTGCTGCCCCTGAAGCCAACAACACAGCCTCAGGGCCAAGTCTCTGTAAAATGCATCAAATCAAATTCAATGATCAATAATAAAATCAACAGCACTCTCAACGCCAAAGGGGTTGACATTCAGAAGGGGCAATCTGATCATTTCTCCCTGAGCTACACTGCACACTCATTTTTGTGAGATTTACAGCTTAAACCAATTCTCTGGATGCAGGCAAAATGTTTACAGAAGGCAAACTTCTTGACTAGGAAGAGATCAAGGGCAGGGAAGTAATGATATAATAATTAAGGGCTTCATGGACCCATAGGCCCCCTGCTCTCTCTAGCTCTAACGGAAGAAACCCAAACCCCTTATGAGGGTTAGCAATCAAACCAGAAAATCCAACAGCCATACAGTTCAGCTGGAAGAATGTTCCTTTGTTAAACAAACAATGTGCCTGGAACACTTTTGGTCTTATTGTCCCATTCCAGGCTGGAGACTAAAGCTATAGAAATAAGTTAGCAATTTCAATAATGCTCATCCTGGACTGACCTTATTGGCAAACAGAAAATTCCTGGCTGGTGCCAGAGAATCAAATTAACTCTTTGGGACTATAGTTTAATGTGAGGGTCAGGGTGCGTAAGTGGCTAGGAAAGGCAGAGAAATGGAATTAAAATCTAATCACTATTGACAGAGAAAAGCCAAAGCTGAATGGCACTGAAAACAAACATGGAGTCTTAGTCTTCAAGGATCTTGAAGGATGCAGAGGACAGGAACAAGCAAAATGATTGCAGGCTTGCATTGAGATCAGCCAATGCAGTCTATTACTTCTCTCGTCTGAGAAACGCTGCCTCTCCTAAACACAAGCTCCCATAGGGCCCCAGGTACACCTGTAGGAGGTATATATTGAACGTTAAGCTTATAGTCTCCATATTACAGATGGAAACTCTGGCTTGGAGTGATTTCCGGGATGAGCTCTCACTGGTCTTAACTTGAGAAGTCTACTTTGCTCTGTCTTCCCTACTACTTGGGGAAGGGAAATTTTGAACGTGAGGATTTTAATGATACCTTCAACCAGAAAGGCTGGGTTCTGCGTGTCCCCTCACAGGCATGGAATAGGGACAGTGCCAGCTTCAGGTCCTGGCCTGCTGGCTGGACCGAGGACATTCACAACTTGGTCGGACATCAGAGAGACTAGTGGCTAAAGGACTAGAGTCATGTGATGGGTCTTCTTTTCCAAGGTTCGCAGGAAATCAACATCAAAGATGGGAGAGGCATTCGCTGGGTGGTCTGGGAGAGCGATTAAGGAGGAGCAAAGGAATGGAGAAAAGGACACAGCCGAGTCGCCCACATCCCCAAACAGAGCGGTCTTTGTTTTTCTGAAGTCCACGGCAGCAGACGAAGGCCTCAAGAGAAAAGGCAGAGACCTTGATCAAACTGAGGGCAGAGGCATTGTCTAGACTTCGCTCCCAGCTCCCCAGGGGAGACGCAGGACAAAAGGGGAAATTCTAAAGAAGAGGATGACATTAAGACCTGGATGGGGACACAGAAGAGCTAAGAAGGTGGCTGTGAGGACAGAGCTGCCTCCCTGTGACTCTCCTGCTAGGGTCCCAGGAGAGTACCCCACCCCTAGGGACAGCTAACCATCCCCACATGCTTTGTTGGAAGCCCACAGGGACATACTGCTTGTGTCATCCTCAAGTCTCATTAGTGCTCCACTGTTTCTTTCTTGGCTTTCTGCAGGCCCCACCTAAGATCCTGAAAACTGGCATCAAGTAAATGCAGAGCTGAGGTTCATCCAGGGTAGGAGACACACGCCCTCCAGAAGGCAGGTTCATCTACCCCATTGCTGAGCCTAGACAGACAGGGCTTCTGCCCCAAAGCCTACTCATAAATTCACAACCACCCCAAGCGAGCACTCACAGAAAGGTCACTTGGCTGTTTCATAGGCATCCTGAGCCATTTTCTCTTGCCCAGTCACGTATGCTATTAATTAGCAATAGCACAAATAGGGATCTAGGGATCAACACTACGGCACAGCAGATTAAGCCTCTACCTACAACACTGGCATCCCACACCCAAAAGCCAGTTTGAGTCCAGGCTGCTCCACTTCTGCTCCAGTTCCCTGATGATGCACCTGGGAAAGCAAGCAGAAGATGGCCCAGGTACTTGGACCTCTGCCACCCACGTGGGAGACCTGAATGTGTTCTGGCTTTGGACAGGCTCAGACCTGTCTGTAGTGGCCACCTAGAAAGTGAACCACTGAATGGAAGATGCTCTCTCTCTCTCTCTTTATCTCTCTCTCTTTCTCTCTTTCTCTCTGTTTCTCAATCAGCTAATCTGCTTTCCAAATAAATTAAATAAATCTCTTTAAAAAAAAAAAAAGCACAAACACGTGAGTGGATGTGTGCCGTGTGTTTGTGATGCCCGTTCGGCTGCCTGGGCCTTGGAATGTTCTGAGCAACTTTCTCCAAGCTTGGAGGGGTGGGTCCTGTGACAAGGCAGCATGTGGGGCCCTAGTCTGGGAACCCCAAGTGCCTGCTCTTTCATTGCCTGGAACTGGGGCTTGGCAAGACACATTGCCTTTCTGGGCCCTGATCTATCTATGAAATGAGGAATTTAGATGAGCTGGCCGACCTCACGAGGCATTTCTAGCTCTGACATTCTCTAATTCTATTTCATGTACTTGCAACAGTACTGCGTATTTATAATCATTAGAAAAGTTCATATTTGTTGATTGAGCACTGTGCAGCAGGTTCTTCTCTAAGCCCTTTTCAAGCATCATCTAACTCAACCCTAACACCAATTCTGTTAGGTATATATCTAAGTCTCCATTTTACAGCTAAAGAAGAAAGTTTAAGATGTGGCCTAGGGTCACACAGACAGTAAACAAGGGAGACTGGACTGGAAGCCCAGGATGTCTACCTCCAGACTCTGAGCACTGAATGACAACAGCACAAACCAGTGGAAAGGCCTTTTAAATCTGTGCCTCTCACCTGTCGAGGTGCAAGGCAATTCGTGCTAACAGCCAACAGGCACAGTGATTCTAGCTGCGGCCACAGGACCTTGTAAAATTCACAAGAGAAGAGGATGAAATGACCAGCCTGAGCTCGGGGCCCAAGGATAGCTTCACCCTGTCCACCTGGCCAGCCTCCTGTATGAGCCAAGGCGAACATCAGGGGCAGACCTCTGCCCACATTGGGGGCAACCCATGACTCAGCACAACAAGGTGGGCCTGCAGCTTGTTCTAGACCACCTGGACAGAAAAACAGACCAAACAAAAGTGCCAACAAGTCAGCAGACCCAGTCACAGTGAGGAGGGGCAGACACAGCCCCCAGGTCAGAGGGAGCCTTGAGGTGCAAACACCACCTTCCCATCCACCACCCATCAGAGCATGGTCAAAAACCTGGTTCCGATTTGCAGCAGCCACCCATCACCTGACCCTACCAGCAAGCCCAGCATTCTTGCCCCGCTGTTTCATCTCCCTCTGGTCCAGCCTGTGCTGGCCCTGTGTCAGGTTAATATTCCTATTCCATGGAAGCCGAACGAGATTTCTTTTGGTGGGACTGACCTCTCCAGTTAGCCCTGGCTGCCTGGCAGCCACCAGCCCTTCCCCACCCCTGGGGTCCGGAAGTGTAAACACTCAGGGTGGCCCCTGACTCATAGCGAAAGTTATTAGGAAGGAGTGAGGCTTTACAAGGTGTCAGAGTTTTCACCAGGCTATGGGGGTTGGAGAGCTGATTGCGAGGTTTAGCAGGAAGAGGGGAACTGAATGGAAAATGCAGCAAAGACACAGCCCCGGCTGTCTGAGCT
Organism: Sylvilagus floridanus; assembly: GCA_949820135.1. Classification (NCBI taxonomy): domain Eukaryota; kingdom Metazoa; phylum Chordata; class Mammalia; order Lagomorpha; family Leporidae; genus Sylvilagus; species Sylvilagus floridanus. The sequence goes on from OX463230.1 coordinate 31,916,888, forward strand.
CATGCTTACTGATTCATGACCAACACTGCATTAAGGGAAGCTGCTGTAAGAATAAAATCAGATGATAATAGTGATCTTTAATTAGCAATTTGCTATTCGGTGGGTGCTATCCTAAGAGCCTTTAATGCATGATCACTTTTAATTCTGATTGAACTCAGCAAATAGAGACTATCCTTTTTCCTTTGTAGGTTGAAAGAAAAAGTGCACCAAGGAAAGATTTGGTGAATTCCTCAGAGTATCAATAAATGACAGAGCTGATATTTGAAGCCAGGCAGTCCACACCCATAGTCTAAGCCCTTAACCACTGGTATTTATGTACAGGAAAAAATACTGCAGCTATATGGGGTTCAGTGTTATCTGTGGTTTCAGCCGCCCACTGGGGGTCTTGGAACATTTTCATTGTGAGAAAGGGGGAACCACTCTGTATTCCTGCCTCCATTTAGGTTCAGACTCTGGCCACAAATCAGCACATAAGAAATGGGATATCAGTCCATCAGGGCTAACTCCATCCAAAGCCAAAGCAAACGTTCCCTCCTCTGTTCCTCTGGAACTCTCCACCACGCTTCTCTCCGTGAGCAGCTGGAACGAGAACTGTCTGCAGGTCCTCTTTCCATGGATGCCCAGGACGTGTCTGGGGTGGGCCAAGGGGACTCCAAATAGGGAGTCCCTGACCTGCATCTCAGCACCTGCTTCTAGGAGGATAAGCCCTGGACAGAAAACCTCTCTCAGGTCCTTCCCAACCTACAAATCTAGGCAGCCCTAACCTCCCACGGAAGTTTAAAAGCAGACAAAGGGGTGGGCATTTAGCCTAGGGGCTAAGACATCAGCAGTTATCCCCAGCTCCGGTGCCTGACTCCAGATTCCTGCTGATGCAGGACCCAGTCCTGGCAGTGATAACGATTCAGGTAAGTGGGTCCCTGCTAGGCATGTGGGAGACCTGGGCTGGACTCCTGGCTCCTTATTCCCTAACAGGCCATTGTTGGCATTCAGGGAGTAAAACACTGGATGAGAGCTCGTGTTCTCTCTCTCTCTCTCCCCCTGCCCAACAATTTAAAAAAAGAAAGAGAGAAAAAATATAGCTATGAACAGATATTTGTACTCCCATGCTCACAACAGCCAAAAGGAGGAAGCAAGGCCAGTGTCCATGGATGGAGAAAAAGATAAACCAACTGTGTACACCTACAACAAAGTATTATCCAGTCTCAAAAGAAGGGATCTTGCCTTTTGTGACAGCAGAGACAAACCTAAAGTGAAATCAAAGCACACAATGAACAAATAGTGTGTGATTCTTCTCTGTGGATCCCAGAGCAGTCTAATTCATAGAGACAGAGAGCAGCATGGTGGTGGCCAAGACTGGCATGGGGAAAGTGGGGGGTGGAAATTGGTGTGTGTCAGGTGCATAGTTCAGAGGAAACTTCTGCACAAACAGCACAAGAGTGTGGACATGTGTAACTCCACAGGGCTGTCCACTTTGAAATGGCTAAAGTGATAAATTTATGTTATGTGTATTTGACCACAAAAAAGAGAAATGTTTATAGCAAATGTGACATTTACTATACTGTAAGAATCAAAACTTAGTCTTGTATCTTTTTCTAAAAAGCAGGGAGGACTGAGATCTTAATAAAACCCACAGATGGAAAGAGCTACACTCACTACCTCAAATGCCAATGAAATGTAATGAGAGATTCATTGAAATCTGTGGAAGTGAATGTGAAATCTTCCAGGACTAAATTATTTAAGTAAGTAACCCTACGTGACCCAGTAGCACCCTCAGGAAAAAATGTATGATTAGAGGCCACTCACAAAGGAGCCCCAAAACCTACCCTGAGAATCAGGGCTGCCCACTCACCTGCTCCCCAACACCCTGCCAACAGTGTCCCAGTGAACGAGGACCCACTCCCCCTGGGAGGCTCGACCCACCGCGTCACTAGATCATAATATTTTTTCTCTCTTCCATCGTTTCCTTAATCATTTGGGGAGGAGGGGACATTATCATTTAGGAGTAGTGTGTGAGGCTCTGGACATGAAGGAGAGGGAGAGATAAAGGGATGGAGACCAGGACGGAAGCAGAGGAATGGATGGGTTTTGAGCTCCTGCAATGTAAGTGCAGCCCCGGGCCTTTTACAAGTATTATCTTCCACAACATTCACATCCGCTCTGTGGGGTGGGTGTGACTATACAGGGGTACTTCAAAAAAGTTCACAGAAAATGGAATTCAAAGTGAAGTTTGTTTTGGTGCAAAAAGAAAAGTTTTGAAATCTCTGGATAGGAGAGGTCTTCAGAAAGCTCATGGGAAAAATCTTGGATTGCACAAGAAACTATGCACGGATTTTGAAATGGTCTATACCAAGATAAGATTATCTCTGATTTTTACTTGTTTGAGAGACAGAGAAAACCCATCCACTCCAAATGTCCACATCAGCCAGGACAGGGCTGGGTCAAAACCAGGAGTCAGGAACTCAATCCAGGGCCCCATGTGACTGGCAGGAACTCAATTCTTTGAGACATCGCTTCTGTCTCCCAGGGTCTGCACTGGGAAGGTGGAGTCATGAGCTAGAGACGGGCATAGAACCCAGGTACTCCGATTATGGCACACAGGCATCTTAACAGTGCCTCAAACATGGGGCCAAACACCTGCCCCTAAACCCACCCTTTAATTCTATTTTTCCATGAACTTTGGGAAGCTTCCTCTTACATTGTTTTAAACAAAGCACAAGTGCTTACCCACTCGAACCCAAGGTGCAGAGATCATTTCCACCTGCTCTCTGCCCTCAAAGAGCTTCCATGCCTCTGGGGAAGGGTCGCATCAATAAGCAATCTCATCCTAAGAGGACACTCGATAAATCACAGGCCAGTGCAAGGAGTGCCTCAAGCCCAGGGGGCGGAGTCGACACAGCTCCAGGAGAATGCACTCTAAGGGTCATCTCCATCCCCAAACTGTGACCCCAGGAGCAAGGGCCAGGTCTCCTCCTCTCTACACAGGCCCCTCTGCCATTGAGAGCTGTGATGGTCTGGCCGCTAGACGACAAAACAGAGTTCGCAGGTAGAGGAAAAACGAAATCTTAAAGGTCTGTGCCTGACTGATAAGTAAACCCTTTCTGGAGGTGGTATTAACCTTGCACTGCCTTTATCATTTCCCATTGGAGGCTCTTCACCTCTGGGTGGCCTGGAGAACTCAGGGTAGTCCTGCAGACAAGGCAAGGCTGCAGGGCTAAGAGTGGAGAAAAGAAAGACCATGAGAGCCCCAGTGTCCACAGACAGCAAGCACAGGTACACAGATGGAAAATAGGACTCATCGGGTCCTCTGCAGGTTGTGAGTCCTGGGACTTAAAATTCCAGCCTTCTTTTCTTGTCTGCCCAGATCTGCACCTTGGGAAAAACAGTTCTGCCCAGAAGTGATCATTCCCACAAGCATTGAGTCCACAGCAGTGTGGAAAATCTCTCCCAAGGGTCTGGGGTAGGTGGCGAGGCCCCCTGGGGCCCCAGAGCTCATTCCTCTACTCTAACAGCCACTCTGAGATGCTGGGAGCCCCAGTGCCAATCCACAAGCCAAAGCAGAGAGTGCCTTCAAAATGCCATATGGGAACAGTGTCGGAACAGAACAAGACCCTCTCAGAGGCCCTTGGAGACCCATTAGACGACGACCTGGCACCCATAGCCAGAGTACATGCACACCTGCCAGAATGATCAAGAGACTGCTCTGTCTTTATAAATCTCCTAATTCAAAGAAAGAATTCAACCCAGCAGTAACTTACCAACCCCTGTATTAAAGACTAGGAACCCGGGGGCCGGCACTGGGGCACAGAGGGTTAAGGCACTGCCTACATCCCACATCCGAGGACTGGTTCAAGTCCTGACAGCCTCTAGGCTGATCCAGCTCCTTACTAATGAGCCTGGGAAAGTAGCAGGGAACCCTATCACCCACTTAGGAGACTGGGATGGAGTTCCAGGCTCCTGGCTTCTGCCTGGCCCAGCCCCAGCCTTTGCACCCATTGGGGGAATGAACCAGCAAATGGAAGATTCTCTCTCTCTCTCTCTCTCTCTCTCTCTCTCTCTTCCCTCTCTCCCTCTTTCTCTGTCAAATAAATAAAATAAACTTTTAAAAAAAAAGACTAGGGGGCTGGCCTTGTGGCATAGCAGGTAAGCCACTGCCTGGGATGCTGGCATCCCATATGGGTGCATGTTCATTTCCCAGCTGCTCCACTTCCTATCCAACTCTCTGCTAATGGCCTGGGAAAGCAGTGGAAGATGGCCCAAGTGTTTGGGCCCCTGTGCCCACATGGGAGACCCAGAGGAAGCTACAGCAGCCATCTGGGATGTGAATCAGTGAGTGGAAGATCTCTCTCTCTCTCTCTCTCTCTCTCTCTCTCTCTGTCTCTCCCTCTCTCTCTCTGCAACTCTGATTTTCTTCTTTTTTTAAGATTTATTTATTTATTTGAGAGGTAGAGTTACAGACAAAGGGAGAGATAGAGAGAAAGGTTTTCCATCTGCTGAGTCACCCCTCAAATGTCCATAACAGCCAGAGTTGGGCCAGGAGATAGAAGCTTCTTCCAGGTCTACCACAAGGGTGCAGGGGTCTTCTACTGCTTTCCTAAGCCATAAGCAGAGAGCTGGATTGGAAGAGGAGCAGCTGGGGCACAAACTGGTGCCTACATGGGAGGCCAGCACCGCAGGCTGAGGCTTAGCCTACTACACCACAGCACCAGTCCCAACTCTGACTTTCAAAAGAAAAGATATAAATCTTTAAAAAATTAAAATGAAATGAAATGAAATATACTTGGAATACTTAAGAAGACACCATCCACACTCTCCAGCAGTGCAGTTGAGCAAGGTCCATAATAAAGGCTCTGCAGGAGACAGCAGCATCCCAGAGGAGGCAGCAGAGGGACATTGTCGCACAGCTGGTCACAGTTTCTGTCCGTAACTACCCCACATGACCTCCTATGCAAACCTGGGCCTACGGCCCTTCCCCACCAGCACAGTGGAACCTCTGCTACCCCCTCACAGGCAAGGTCACCTGCTGCCTCCCTGTCTCTGCAAAGACACAGAAAACACGGTTCTCCTTTCCCATGCTTCACAAGCCACAGACCACACAGCACTTAGGTACCCTAAACTCACATCGTCCTGTTTGCCTTTTCATCTGCATTCAGACCTCATCACATTCCACTCTTTCCATCTGTTCTCAAATTCCAACTCCTGTGATACACAGTCAGATAATACTCACCTCAACTTTTTTTCAATCTATACAGAAAAAGACTAGTACAAATATCTGACCATGCCCCATGTTCTGTGCTTTCATTTTAGCCTGGATGACATGGGGTTCCTCTTTTGTCAACCAGATTCTGCTCGTTATTCAGTATTCAGATTAATATGTATTCTTGGGATGGACATTTAGTCTAGTGGTTAAGACACTCCCGTCCCACATCAGAGGGCCTGGCCCCAGTGAGAGTCACTGGGGGCATTTGGGAAGCAAATCAGGAGGTAAGCGTTCTCTCTTTCTCTCTCTCAAAATAAATAAATAAATGTTTAATTAAATAAAATGTAGTTCCTCTTGATATAGTCTGCAAATGAAACAATCCAAAAGTTACTAGATTTTCCATGATGTTCTGCTTTTAGAAGTTATACTTAAAGCAGTTATCTTAACAATGGAAATTCCTCATCACAACAATATCTTTCAGCTCTGAGTTCTGTAATAGTAAATCATCAACCGTAGTTCCTGTCTGGCCAAGCAATCTAAAGCACACTCCAGAGTATCTCAATCTCTTAATCACCTCATCTACTCACCCCAAGAATTTCTGCTATCCTTTCTCCCTCCACCTATTAGGTAACAGATGACTGACACTTACTGCTATTGAGATGAAGGGATTTGATTCATAGCTACCTTAGAGGAAGGGCTTCACCCTCTCTAAAGTCAGTGTAGATCAGTGGTTCTAAAATGTGGCTCTGGGACAAGCAGCATCAGCTCTATCTGGAAAGTTATTAGAGGCACAAATTCTCAGGCGGAGCCTGAGACCAACTGAATCAGAAATTCTCAGGGTGGAGTCCAGAAAGCACTGTTTTCAGAAGCCCCAAGGAATTCTAGTCCCAAGTAAGACAGTTTAAGCAGGCTCCCTGGTGTCTTTGCATCTGAATGCAGCTACAAACCCAATAAAGAACCTAACAGAATTCAGAAAAGCAAATAGTAGGGGGTAGATTGGGAAATAAGAATGGAACTCAAACTAACCAAACTAGCAATGCCTTTAATATTATTTTCCTCTGGTATCCCCCAGCTCCTATACTCAAAGCAGTTCAAAATCCCACAGTGGTCGTCAGTATGGACAGAGAGAACCCCAAGGAGAAGCCTGGAGTTTTGGCTTGAGAAGCAAGAAAGGATCCTCTCTTAACAGTGAGAGTAGAAGAAAGCCCCATTTTTTCTCTTCCCTGTTCTTCTGCACCATAACTGACAGTCCCTATGGTTCTGAGGGTGGGGGACATTCCTCTATGCACTGCTGCTCTTTCTGTCTCTGTGCCTTCCCACCACGGTGCAGTTGTGGGAATAACATGGCAGGCTAAAGGAAGCAGATTCCAAGGCTTCTGACTGCAGGACGAACAGAGCGTTCCAGGGAACTGCAATGGACTGGGAAAATCTTGGAGCAAAAAGAGATCAAAGCGACCTCGTAAGCTATTCATGAACGCCTTGCCTTGCCCTAAGCTGCACAGGAATGGATCTGTCCCTAAACAGCATATTATGTATTCTGAGGACTAAATTATGTGATATATACTGCCCAGGTCCCAGACTAACTCTATCATAGCATCTTCAGGACCAATCCAAATAGTATGAGGATTTGAAAGTGAAAGATTGAAAGTACAACTCATAGGATCTTACTCAGGCTTGCAGTTTGAATTCAACCAGATCAATTGTCTGCTAACAGATAGATAAGATTTAAACAAGACCCAAAACAAAAAAAAATTAAAAGTATCCTGGATACAATTCAAAATTACTAAATATATAAAGAACCAGCAAAGTCTCTTTATGGGAAAAGACAGTCAGCAGATGCCCATGCCAAGATAACAAATATATTGGAATATTCTGGCAAATACTTTCAAGTCACTATTGTAAAAATAACTTAAGGAAAGATAAAACCTCCTGAAATAAATAGAAAATTTAAGCAAAAAATTTGAAAACAAACCAAATGGAAATTCTGGATTTGAAAAATACAGTAACTGAAGTAAAAATATTATGGATGGACTCAACAGTAGAATGGAGGTGACAGACCAAAAAATCACTGTTTTAAAGAAATCATAGAAATTATTCAATATGAACAACCAAGAAAAAATATGGAAAACAAGGAACAGAACTCAGAGGCCTTTAAGAGCCATATCACAAACTTTTAAACTTACTCTCACCAGGACAGAAGAATGAAAAAATATATAAATTTGAAAATAGAAAAATTAAAAACTTCTCACATTTGGTGAAGGACCTACAGATCCAACAAATTCAACAAACTCCAAACAGGATGAACCCAAGGAATTCCACACCCAGACAGATATATCCTAATACAACTATTGATAACTAAAGACAAAAAAAAAATCCCTGCAAGTCATATGAAATAAATAATGCATTACTTATAGGGAAACTGTGATTTGAAAGGACTACAGATTTTTTTTTATATAAAGCTTTTATTTAAAGAACATAAATTTCCAAAGAACAGCTTATGGATTACAATGGCTCTGAGGGAATTTTCAACTGGAAATACACATTTTGGAGCTCTCCTACCATCAAGATGGCAACAGAAATATTGAAAATAACATAAATCACCTTGCAGTGACTGTAAAATGAGAAAGGAAGAGAGCTAGGAAAGAGCTTTGATGAAACACAACACATTAAAAATCAGAGCAGAATAACAGGGCCAAGAAGACTTGGAAACAACAGCAGAGGAGGAGAGAATTCGGGAAAGTGAAGCATCAGAGAAAGTAAAACAGACAGAGTGGTCAACTGTGCCGAACGCTGCTGGAAGGTTAAGGAAGCTGAAAACCAAGAAACTCTGTTCAGCTTAGAACCTACTGGAAGACCCCAAGCATCGGCACAAGAGCATTGGGAGTCCAATGGGAAGAAGAAAAGGCAGATTGGTAAAGAAATGGAAAATTCAAGTAGAAGTGATTTGGGGAGCAGTCTATGAGACATTAATACCTACTGTAAATGGCAGTACTTAAATGACAAACAATTGGCACAAGGATGGTCAGACAAATCCACGGAATAAAATAGAGACCAAAAAACCCACACATATGAGGCTATTTCAAATTTTATAGAGAAATGGAATGTAAAAGTAAGCTTATTTGGGTACAAAAAAGAAATCTAAATCCATGTATAGTTTTTTCAAAATGTGCATTTTCCATTGACTTTTTGAAGATGACCTGTATTATTTCAAAATTTTTTAAACCAAAATAGACAACTTTTAATTGAATTTTCCAGGAACTTTTTGAGGCACTAGCACATGGACACTTGAGACAACATACGTAACTCTGCAGAAGATGAATCCTTTAAGTAAGTGATGCTGGTCAGCTGAATATCCAAGTAGGAAAAGACTCAATCTTGACTCACACCCATGCCACACACACACAACAATCACTTCTGTGTGGATTATGGAGCCAAATGTGAAAGACCAGCCAATAAATGTTCTGGAAGATAGCATTGGAGAATATATCCAGGGATAGGTGATAACTCCTTCCCCAGGAACAAAGGCATTCATCATAAAGAAAGAGATCAATGAACTGGACTCATTAAGAAATTCTGTTCACCACAATTACACAGAAAGGGAAAACTACAAGGAAGATAGAATTTTATTACACTTAGCAAGACATATCAAGAATATGTTATATGAAGAACCCCTTCAAATCAATAGGAATAAAAAAGAGGCAGACAATTCAAACAAGCACTTCACAAAACAGTATATCCAAGGAAAAGCTTTCATCTCATTCATCATCAGAGAATGCAAATTAAAGCCACACTGATATACTACTATATGCATATCTTAACAGTTAAAACTAAGATGACTGACAATACTAAGTGTTGGCAGTACGTGGGGAAACTAGAATTCTCATACATTACTAATGGAAAATATAAATTGGTACAAACACATTGGAGATGGTTTAGGAGTGTCTATTTAACCTTGACTCACACCCATGTCACACACCTGAACTCAGGGACAGGTGTTAATGACAAGGCGGGTTAAGCCACTGTGTGGGACACCTACATCCCCTGTCAGAGTGCCTGGGATAAGCTCCTGCCTCCACTTCCAATCCAACTTCCTGCTAATATGCCTGGGAGACATCAGACTATGATCCAAGTACTTGGGTCCCTGCCACCCGACACAGATTGAGTCCCTAACTCCTAGTTTCAGTTTGGACCAGCACTGGCTGCTGTGGGCATTTGGGGAGTAAACCAGCAGATGGAAAATCTCTCTCTCTCTCTCTCTCTCTCTCTCTCTCTCTCTCTCTCTCCTTCTCTTTCATTCTTTCAGATTTATTAATTACTTTCAATAAAATAGAGCTAAACATACACTTACCATATGAGTCAGAAATTCCATCCCTAGGCATATAGGCTTCAGAAGCACATTCATTAAAAGACAGGTACAACAAGAGTCAAAGCAACACTATTCAGAAAAACCTAAATCAGGCCACAATGTTAACATCCATCAGCAGTAGAACAGTCAGTAAGATGTGCTGCCAACCCTGAAATGCTATCTAGTAATGAATAGGCCACTACCATACACTATAACATAGGAATTGTTGCACACTTACTGCTGACCAAGAACAGCCACACATAACACACGTTTTGTATGATGCCATGCATATACACTTCCAAAACAGGCAAAACTTGTCTAGGACACAGGACATCAGGATGGTCATGACCTTTGGGTTGGAAGTCATGACCCAGAAGAGGCCCACCCAGAGGGGACTTCCGCAAGGTGGGAAATGTTCTGTTTCCTCATCTAGGGGGCAGTGGGACGTGTGTGTCCATTTAGTGATCACTCACCAAGCTAGACATTCATGCTTAGTGCCCTTTTCATAGCCATAGCAACACTAGGGAGCACATGGAAGTGTATGTTATACTTCAACAGTTTCTTTGAAAGTCCAGCTATGAAGGAGAAAGGGTAGTGGGGTTGAAAGAGGGGAGGGTCTCCAAAATTGGAAAGATAGTTGAGCATGTAAGAAAAACCCAGTAGTAGCCCAAGAAAGAGACTCCCCCTGCTTCCTGCCTGAGCTGGGACTTCCTAGCTCCGCCCAACACCATGACCATACAGTTAAAAGCACAGTGAACTCATTGATCAAAATGATCACCTCCGGACCATGCTTCCAGGCTGGAGGACTGGCGAATATCTCTTTAATAGTTACTTCTAATCCCACCTCAGAGGACTAGAGACTACATCTTATTAAGAATTCCAACAACTCAGCCAAATAGGCAAACTGCACGATTTCCATCTTCAGAGAGGAAACAGATACAGTTATTGGCTTAGCAGCTGTCCCCCCAAAGTCACATGGCCCCTCAGAGACCACAGGTCAGAGATCTTCAGTCAGGTAAGATTATAGCAGCGGGGCCAAAGAAGGCAGCCGTGTCACCGAAAGTGCACAGCTCCGAAACACACCCCATTTCTATAAAATGGAAATCATCACTGAACGATGTTTGCAACTTCCCAACAGAGAACAAAATTTAAGTCTGGCATGTCCTTGGGTGGCCAACAAAATGTGTGTTCTCTTTCTCCTCTCCCTTCCCTGGGGAGGTAGAAAGTTCTCAGACTTTTTCTCAGAAGCAGCTCTGTTTTTGCAAGGAGCTCTGCAAACCAGAGATGCATGGCCCCTGTGATTCCAGAGTGTTCTTTGAGCCATGCCGTCTCTTGGCGTGGAGTTTGCCAGTCTGCAGCACAGCTAATCCCTTCCCCCTTTGCACACCGGTCATTCTGCTCACTCGCATGGGTTTCTGTGTGTCTGCCTGGGTTGGGTGTGTACTTGTCCCAAATCGGGGAGGTGGGGATGGGGGTTGGAGACAGGGACACAGCAGCACAAGTGTGTGTGTTTGTGGTTCAAGCTGCAGCTGTTTGTTTCCCCAGATGAATCTTAAAATCTCTCCAAATTCATCAGCATTTTCTGCAGAACCCTCCTAACTAGCAACACGTTCCATACTCAGAGGCTGTGGTGGGCCGGAAGGAAGAGATTCAGGAAGGGGGCCAGATGTGTGAGTTTAGCTTCTCAGACAGGCCCTCCTGCCACCCCATACTGCCACCCTTTCTCTCAGGAGCAACAACCAACTCTACACTGTGTCACAGCCCAAGATGCCAATCTAATCAGGGTAAACCAAGGACTCTGGGGAGCTGGAGAGGCACCACTGTGCCAGCTTCGCCTCTGAGCTCTGGTTCAAGGTCAAGAGACACGAGCTCTTCCCTTGAAGACAGGATTGTCTGGGTCGGGCGTCCATTTCTGAGCCTGGCTAGGCAAGAGTGATTGAACTTCCCATACCTAATCTTAGCACCCATCCAGGGGGCAGAGAACAAATTAAACTGCTCTTGGGAACTTGAGTGGAGTTAGTGAACTTCCATGGGCCTCCATCTGTAAAACAAGATGCGGGTTAAAGACTCTCAAAGGCCCCTTCCAACTCCAACTTTCTGAGTCATCAAGGGCTTACAATTTTCAAAAAATGAAAAAAAAATTAAAAGAAATTCTCCTTTAAAAAAACATGGAGGAGCATTCGCTCTACCTCTGCACTGAACTTGTGGCCCCTGCCATTCTCAGCACGGCCTCATTCCCAATGGATGGGGCCAGGACAGGAAGTGGCCAAGCACACGGTACAGCCCCAACCCCCTCATCTGGCGCTTGGTCACTTCATCTGCTGAGTATTTAATTAGAACTGGGGATGGCTGTTTGGAAAGAGCCAAGGCCAAGAGGGCAGGAAGGCGTCTCCTTGTTCTCGGCTCAAGAGACTCAGAGAAAGTCGAACAGCTGGGACAGGTCTCAGTCTAGGTCATTCCCCCGCTGGCAGCTCTTTGATGGCTTTCTGTGCTCATCAATTCAGACGTTCTCCTGGGGAGGGCCTGGACTTCAGGTGGGGTGGGGCCCCTCTCGGCAGGGTAACTGGCTCTCCCCATCCCATTCCCAACATGGGTTGCTTGGGAAGGCTGGAAATCCATGTTTCCGAGCCAAGCAAGACTGCAGCAGTGGCTGCGAAAGGGACCTGGAGATGTTAGCAAACCCAGGCAGGAAGTAACAATGAGCAGATTCAACCTGGAAAAATGTGGCCATTGCATCTGGGGATAAATAATCAGAAACACAAATACTCAGGTGGGAGGGAGATGCCTGGAACAGGAAGCAGCCAGACAGCATTTGGACAGGAGCTTGCAATGTGATCTAGTGACAAAGAAATTGCTGGGGGATTCACAAGCTGGATGCCGGGAGGTGATACCCCAACGAGGACAGGGAAGAACAGGGGCGGGGTCCAGCAGCTGTTCCCAGCCTCCTGGGAGGCCGGGACAAAGTGGACCAAGGGGCTGAATGGCAGCAGGAGAGGCGTGGGTCGGACTCTGGAAAGCTGTGGGAGATCCTGTCCAAGGAGAAGGAGAAGTCCCTGGAAAGGCAGCCAAAGGACTGGGACATGGGCAGCCTGTTCCAGAGGCAGGGGCATGGAAGACTTGACCTTCAGACCTCGGACACAGAGGAGCGTATGATTGTACTGAGCACGCGAGCTCAGGAGACAGGAGATGGAGGAACCCAAACCAGCCGAAAACACTGAAATCCAAGCGCTGAGAAGTCATGTGACCTAGAGTCAGAGACAAAGCTGGGAAAAGAGCTCCAGGCTGCACGTGGCCAGACGCCCTCTTCCTCAGGCCCACAAGGAAGATATTTTCCAGTCCTCTCATTGCTCTGCTGCCTAGGACATGGGAGCCTGAAAATGAGGCTCCCAAGACAAATCCCCACGTACATTACACCCAGCGGGGCCAATCAAATGCATGCCGCTGCCCTGCCCCTCTGCCAACATAGGGTTGCCCTGGAGGGATTCAGGTTAGACCGTAAGTAGAACTTCCCCCCTGAGTTTTGAAAAGAAGCATGAATGGAAGCTTATATTCCCCTCTTCCTAGAGTAGATTTATAGGCTCACTTGTGCTGGGGCTGTTAAGAGAGGAGGCAGCCCCTTCAACTAAGGCACAGTGAGAAATGTGAGGAAGTTACAGGTGTACACACTTCCAACAAACCTGATGGGCGAGAGTCTAGGTTCTGAGAAGCAGATGGCTAATTATTCACTTTAAAAAACAGACTCGCTCTAACAAGCTATATTAACACACTGAAATTTCAAGGTGAATTTTAAAACCAGGTGTTTCGTGTAATGAGTTAGACTTTTAACTCCAACATGGCACAAAGATGGAAGACTTATGCCTGGGCCCAGAACTGCAAAGATCTCTCGGTCAGTCTTGCTGGGGACCCTCCAGCCTCCTGGCGAGGTGTTTGAAGTGAGCTCGGAGCTCTTGGCTGCACTCCCCCAGACAGTGTAGGAAGAAGAAAGGGGAAAGGCAGCTGTCTTTCTGGACAGGGCTGTCTCCATGGTATCTGGCCAGAGTCTCACCCTGGTCCATGAAGCCAGGCCAGGAGAGAAATGCGAAAGAATTAGGATGGAGATCACCTCTGATAGGTCTTCCCAAAGGCCAGAAAAAGACAAAAGTGTTTGAGGCATCCTTGGACCTGAGATGAGGGAACTGGAAGAACTCAGTGTGAGCCCTTGAACTACCCCAACCATTGCAAAGGGCACTTGGACCCATGTCACCTTGGTTCATCATTTGTCCCCTTGGCTAATATTACATTCCCACTTGATACATGCAGATCTCCTTCAAAAATACCTTGGCGGCCAGGTGATGACTAAAGATACAAAACCTGAAGCTTGGGAGCTATCGATGACTTGCTCCAGGTGACTCATCACTCGTGGCTGAGCTGGGATTCAGAGCCAATCTGGCATTCACATTGGATCTGACACCAGAGCTCTCTCCCGCACAACACCTTCCCAGCCCTGCCACTCAGGTTCCAGCCACTGTAGTAAGAAAGAGAGACTGCGAGGACATGTACACCGACACGGTCAGCAAGATCAGTGCCAACAATTGGCAATGACCCAAACCGCGAGAGGAAGAGCCCCCGACTGCCAACCAAAGGCCGGTGGTCTGTCTGTGCAAGTCAGCTTGACTGGGGCTCAGATCAACGACTCAATTAGCTTCCGTTTCCTGAGCATCCTGGTGGCAAGAAGGAATGATCCAGAATGTAAGAAGCAGGGAGCAAGCCAAACACTCACTCCCCATAATCAGCCCCCCATGGACGAAACATGCTTCTTTACAGGGGTCACTTTGCATGACCTTGGGTGATTTCCTGCCTTCTCTTGCCTTGGTTAACCACCTAATCTCCCTGAATGTGCCAATCATTCAATCACCCGCCTCCTTCAGAGGTCAGTGTCTGCCCCGGCAGTGAGGGCTGCAGCCCCAGCATACATGCTGCCTGGCTGACACAGCAGGAACTCCAGTGTGTGCAGCTCATGACAGCTGGGGTAAAGAAAGGAGGAGTCCCACCTGGGGACACAGTCCTTGAACAGCGAAAGAGCCAAAGCTGTATGATTTCCAGAGCTCTGCTCCACCTGCTGGGGCCCAGCCCACCACCATTAGCCTGAAGCTTTGAGCTCTTTGAAAAATGCAGCTGCAGCTAAGCAGGGCAATGTTGAGAGGTCTGAATGAGAAACCCAAGAGTGGGCTTAAAGGAGGGAGCCTTTGTTATTTATTTATTTACTTTTAAGGAATACTAATTTCATAAGTACAATTTTAGGAATATAGTTATTCTTCCCATAATACCCACCCTCCCACACACACTCCCACCCCTCCTCCTTCTCCTCCCTCTTCCCATGCCAGTCCCATTCTCCATTAGGATTCATTTTCAATTAACTTTGTACACAGAAGACCAACTCTATACTAAGTAAAGATTTCAACAGTTTGCACACACACACATACACACACACACACACTGAGAACTAGTTTTACAGTTAACTCTCAACACAACTCATTGAGGACAGAGGTCCTACATGGGAGAATTAGTGCACAGTGATTCCTGTTGTCAATTTAACAATTAACACTCTTATGTACAATGTCAGTGACCACCTGAGGCTCTTAACATGAGCTGCCTAAGCTATGGAAGCCTTTTAGTATTTAGACAAGGCCATAAGCAAAGTGGAAGTTCTCTCCTCCCTTCAGAAAAGTACATCCTTTTTTGAAGGCCACTTCTTTCTGCTGGGGTCTCACTCACAGAGATCCTTCACATAGAACATTTTTTGCCACAGTGTCTTTGATTTCCATGCCTGAAATACTCTCATGAGCTTTTCAACCAGACCAGGAAGCCTTAAGAGCTGATTCTGAGTTCAGAGTGTTACTTAAAGCGATTGTCATTCTGAGTCTGCTGTGTAGACTGCTTCCCATGTTGGAACATTCTCTCCTTTTAAATTCTATTATTAATACAAGACACTTGATCCTATTTATATGATCACTTTAACACTTAATCCTATCTATATGTTCACTTTAACACTTAATATGATCATTTTAACACTTACTATGGCATTTTTACCACCCAGCTTAATGGGATTTGGGGTCCCATGACAAGTTTTTAAACTGTACCCTTAGAAGTAAGTCCGTGGGGGCCGGTGCTGTGGTGTAGCAGGTAAAGCCTCCACCTGCAGTGCTGGCATCCCACATGGATACTGGTTCAGGACCCAGCTACTCCACTTCTGATCCAGCTCTCTGCTATGACCTGGGAAAGCAGTACAGGATGGCTCAAGTCATTGGGCCTCTGCACCCACATGAGAGACCTGGAAGAAGCTCCTGGCTTCTGGCTTTGGATTTGCACAGCCCCGGCCATTGCGGCCATCTGGGGAATAAACCAGCGGATGGAAGACCTCTTTCTCTCTCTTTCTTTCTCTCTCTCTCTCTCTCTCTCTCTCTCTCTCTCTCTCTCTCTCTTCTCTGCCTCTCCTCTCTCTGTGTAACTCTGACTTTCAAGCAAAATAAATAAATAAATCTTAAAAAAAAAAAAAGTAAATCCATAGGAATATAAGCAGAACTATACAGCTTTACAGTTACAGAGTTCCTCGGGAGGGGAGTCTTAGAAAAGCTGAGCAAACCCAGGACAAAGGCCTCCCGGCACCACTGTCTCTTCTGACACCTACAGGCAGGCATGAGCAGGGCCCTGCTCCACAGCAGCTCCTCTGACCTCCGTTCCCCTGCCAGAGTCCCACAGTGGCTCTGGGCACCAGCCAGCCCCGACACCCCATGGTACCCAGTGCTCTCTCCCATTCTTGCTGTGTCACCCCCTAGCCTCCCCCGCCCAGGGAAACTTGCTGCCTCACAGCCCTACCTGCTGGCTCTAGATCCACCCAACCATCAGGTGGAGTGGGGGAGGGGGGAGTCCTGTGCTGATTGATTCTTGCCACAAACACAACCCAGGGGTAATTAAACAGTATCTATAGGGATCCAGTTGTTCCCCAACCCACGACCGCCTATCTAGGCTGATAAGAGAGAAGACAGGGTCAGCAGAAAAATGCAGTAAACAGGCCCCAGTGGCAGGAGGGAGAGATGACATATCCCCAGCAAGACTGGTAGAAGGAGGGTCCCACTGCCAGAGAGGCCTTCGGGACAAACCATGGGTCATGTGGACAGTTCCTGACACACAGGCCTAGGAAATGGTGTCTGTGTCCTTCTTCAGGATTACAGGATAATTACACCACGATCACCAAACTGCCACAAACACAGATGTCACCAAGACCATGACAACAGTCAGCATCATGGCCTATGGAATGCACCTAATGGTATGGAAAGAAGGAAGAATGGGAGAAAACTAAAGAGGAAGGAAGGATGGAGATGGAAAACAAAACACCTAACAATCCCCAGGGCTCAGCCTTGTCCCCAGCAGGTCACTAAGTCCCCCAGCACTGGACCACAGCACCGCCAGTCCATGGCAGCCTGCACCCCACATGACTGCTGGCCACTCTCGCCTCCTCCCCCCCACCTTCCCTCTTTCCTCCCAGCCCTACTCTTAGCTTTGCCCCCCTCAGCTCTCTCCCCAGGATGGGTGGCTCTGAGGAGGCTGCACAAAGCTATGGTATTTTATTCCTGGATTGAGGAAGGAGACGAGGAAACCAAAGGCAGAGCTGCTGCTGAAGGAGAAGCAGGAATGGGAGAGGGCTCAGGCAGAGAAAAGGGGAGGAGCCACCAAGCAGGTGCCAGGCTGCTGGGAGTGAGGCCAGGGCTCGGGGAAGACTGGAAGACCCCCTCTCCTTTGGGAAAGCCTCCCCGGCCAGCACCAGTGCATAGGGATGGCTCCCTCTCTGACGGCTCTGCAATGGGCTTTCTAGGAGCCGGGTTTGGAATCAATTCAACAGACATTGTTGAGTGTCTGTTAGGTATCAGACATTCCCCAAAAATGACTGAGACAATCCCTGTCTCAAAGCCTTCAAGGGACAAGTGTCATTCTAGAGGGTGTCCTGAGTGTTTTGGTAAAGTTGTCCAAATATGAAACAACAGGCATTAGGATAAGGACAGGGACAAGGTAACACCCAACGACATGCTGTAAATCATAAGGAAGTGAGTGCCCTTTCAATTATCCTGCAAAAAGAAAGTCTCACTTTGATACCAATATGTCTTTCACTGCTCTGACACCACATAAGCTTCCTTCATAACAGAGTGAGCCACCCACAGCCTCAGATCCTCCACAGCCCACAGTATTCAGCTAGAGATAATGATCTCCTTTGAGTTCCATCATTTATTTCTACAAGTATCTATTTTTTGGGGCCAGCAATACTGGTTTTCTGTTTTCTGACAATATATTTGGCACAGCAATTCAAACACTGCTTAACATGCCAGCATCCCATATCTCACTGCCTGGGTTCAAGTCCTGGCTCTGCTCCTGAGTCCAGCTTCCTGCTAATGGGCGCCAGGGAGGCTGCAAGTGATGGCTCAATTCGGTGAGTCCCTTCCAGCCATGAAGGAGACCCAGACTGAGTTCCCAGCTGCTAGCTTTGGCCTGATCCAGGCACCCGGAAAGTGAACCCACAGATGAAGACTTCTTGTTCATCAGTGTCTCTCTATCTTCATCTCTCTTTCTCTCTCTCTTGCTCTCTCTCTCTCAAATATATAATTTTTAAATAAATTCAAGTTTCAACATTGAACCAGTTTAGCACAAGCATTCAGTAAATAACTGCATAGATGGTTAAATGGCCTAAAATTGTGAAAGTAGTTAGCAGTGGTATTCAAAGTCAAAATCATTGTATTCATTGTATTCAAATTACAAATTCATGAGACCCTTTGCTCAGGAACCCAGAGGAAATCAGTATTTGTGCCTTGAAGTGTTTACTCCCTGCTTGTGGATGTTTCTCTTTTTTCCCCACCTAGACAGTAAACTCCCTCCCTGTACCTCCTTCCTTTAGGATGCCTGATTCATACATTAGTTTCATTCATAATCAAACAAGAAGAAATTAAATTCAGCTCACAGGGTGTTAGGTCTACATGTTAAGACACCAGGTAAGACGCGCACGTCCCAGATCAGAGTGCCTAGATTCAAATCCTGATTCTCATTCCTAATGCCAACTTCTAGCTGCATAGACCCTAGGAGTTGGCAGATTATGGCTTTAGTGACTGGGTCTCTGTAATCCACAGTTCCTAACTCCCAGCCTCAGCCCAGGCAAAAGCAATTGGAAGCAACTGGGAGTGAACCAGCAGATGGGAGCGCTCTTGCTCTCTCTCTCTCTCTCTCTCTCTCTCTCTCTCTTTGCCTTTCAAGTATAAAAAGAAAAGGAAAAATGAAAGCACAAAGGCACTCAGGGTGGGAGAGTTTACTAGAGCCTCTCCTAGGGCACTTCACCATTCATGAAGTGTTCAGGCCTGCAGGGTATTGGATCCAGATCTCGGGTAAGAAAACAGACTCACCACGACTGAGACATATACTCACCACGACTAAGACATACACCAGTGAACCCGGCTACTACCATTTGCACCCAAAGTCCTTACCTCCACATAATGCTGCAGGGGAAGTGCAGGTGCTGAGGGGCAGAGGGTAACCCCCACAAAATACCATCAACCTTCAATGCTCAGCAAGCAGTCACACGCCATGACCTGGGTTGGTCTGAACCACTCTTCCCAATTCCATAGTACACAGGACAGCACACAAGAACACACAACAGCCCAACCATTAGATCACAGTGTGAGGACAGCACACAGGAACACACACACAACACCACAACCATTAGATGCCAGCATGAGGACAGCACACAGGAACACACACACACAACACCACAACCATTAGATGCCAGCGTGAGGACAGCACACAGGAACACACACACAACACCACAACCATTAGATCACAGCGTGAGGACAGCACACAGGAACACACACACAACACCACAACCATTAGATCATAGTGTGAGGACAGTACACAGGAACACACACACAACACCACAACCATTAGATGGCAGCGTGAGGACAGCACACAGGAACACACACACAACACCACAACCATTAGATCACAGCGTGAGGACAGCACACAGGAACACACACACACCACAACCACAACCATTAGATCACAGCGTGAGGACAGCACACAAGAACACACACACAACACCACAACCATTAGATGGCAGTGTGAGGACAGCACACAGGAACACACACACAACACCACAACCATTAGATGGCAGTGTGAGGGCAGCACACAGGAACACACACAACACCACAACCACAGACAGCATAATGTGCCAGGAGGAAACCCACACACAGTGTACAGGCCCTGGGATTTCCACTCTGAACCGTGATGGGAGCTCCCGTGTCTGAAGCTGACAAAGAGAAAACACTTCAGATCCGCACACCATTCCAATTCCACACCTTTGACTTCCTCTTCCTGAAAAGGCGCTAACCCACACACTAAAGCCCTCTCTGAGGCCTGCAAAAATAGCTATGGAGGAGCTATGTCTAGGTTCCCTGGGCTGGAGGAGCTCAGAGAGAAGCAGAGACAGGACTCTGGTCAGAAGATCCACAGCTGCCGGCGCCGTGGCTCAACAGGCTAATCCTCCCCCTTGCGGCGCCGGCACACCGGGTTCTAGTCCCGGTCGGGGCACCGGATTCTGTCCCGGTTGCCCCTCTTCCAGGCCGGCCCTCTGCTGTGGCCCGGGAGTGCAGTGGAGGATGGCCCAGGTGCTTGGGCCCTGCACCCCATGGGGAGACCAGGAAAAGCACCTGGCTCCTGGCTCCTGCCATCGGAGGAGCGCGGTGCGCCGGCCGCAGCGCACCGGCCGCGGCGGCCATTGGAGGGTGAACCAACGGCAAGGGAAGACCTTTCTCTCTGTCTCTCTCACTGTCCACTCTGCCTGTAAAAAAAAAAAAAGAAGATCCACAGCTGACATGTCCCAGCCCTCAACACCTGAGATAATCGATCCCTAAGTAGAAACCCAACCAGGCAGCTACAAGAGCCTCAGTGGTCACCAAGTCCAGGCCCCCGCAGCCTCCTGGACAGAGTGCCCAGTGCTGGCCATGACGGGAGAGGAGTGGCACAGTGCAGATGAATCTCCCAAACCAGTAACGCTCAGAGGATGGGTAGAAGCTTCTAGAATCTTTCAGAATGGTTCCAGGGTTTGCTAGAATCCATCAGAATGGACCCAGGGTTTGCTAAGAGCTCTGGCAATCCCATAGGTCTTGCTGGGTGACTCAGGATGGGACCTCCGCTGCACTCCTGGACAAGTTAAAAGGGGTGAGGGTAGATGGGCCCTCCAAGTGCATCTGTCCTGGTCAGGAGACAGTGGCACAGCTTCAACCCTGCCAGCTGTTCCTCTTTTATTTCCACTGTAACTGCCAGGTTGTTGGCCCTGGCATCACGGTGCACCGCGTGGGGAAGGCTGGGAATACACGGGGTACGCCATTGCTTCTGTTGGAGGCTGGATGCCAACAGGAACATTATCTCCACGGGAGACGAGTCATCACCTCACACAGGCTCACCATCCACTCTCCCCTTTGTTCTCCAGAGCAAAACTCGGCCTTCTGAGCGGGAGGCACCGTGGGTGCTGTAAGGTCACCACAGCAGAGCAGCAAGGGGCCTTGAGAGCTGCAGGAGCTGAGAGAACACCCCTGGGGACGGTGTGCTTTGCACAACCCTTTACAAAGGCCCTTAAAACACTGATGCCCACATCCAAAGCAGGAGTAACCTAGTGTAGGAGCCCTGGGATACAGCACAGAAATGACAGCCCATGCGATGTCCCAGAACTGAGCATGATTGGCCAAGTCCACGGCTTTTCATGAATTTTCTTTTACTTCTCAGACACTCTTTTTGGCCCCTATGAGTACACACTGGCAGAAAAGGAGTATCAGCTTCCAAAGTTTTAACCAAAATGTATGTAAGATTCAATTTAGGGGCCAGCACTGTGGCGTAGCAGGTAAAGCCACTGCCTGCCATGCCGGCATCCCATATAGACGCCAGTTGGAGTCCCATCTGCTCCACTTCTGATCCAGCTCTCTGCTATGGCCTGGGAAAGCAGTAGAAGACCTCTCTCTCCCTCCCTCCCTCCCTCCTTCCCTTCCTCCTTCCCTCCCTCCCTCTCTCTCTCTCTCTCCTTCCCTCCCTCCCTCTCTCTCTCTCTCTCCTTCCCTCCCTCCCTCACCCTCTCCCTCTCTCCCTCCCTCTCCCTCTCTCCCTCCTTCTCTCTCCCTCCCTCTCCCTCTCTCCCTCCCTCCCTCTCTCCCTCCCTCTCCCTCTCTCCCACCCTCCCCCCTCCCTCCCTCTCACTCTCTCCCTCTCCCTCTCCCTCTCTCCCTCTCCCTCTCCCTCTCTCCTCTCCCTCTCTCTCTGTGTAACTCCAACTTTCAAATAAATAAATAAATATTTAAAAAAGAAGAAGAAGATTGGGTGCTAGCTTTTTGTGATATCTTTGAAAAGGAAACAGATTATCTACCTGGGATAAGGGGCTTGCCTCTTCCCTCCTTGCTTTCCCTCCCCCACCTCTCCCCGACTCCTGGGGGCTGCCCCTCTGAGACCCCATCCAAGCCAATCCTTCCGTGGCTCCGCTCCGCTCCACTGTGCAGTCCCTGGGGCCAGGCTGCGGGTTGTCTTTGCTGTGCCCCTGGAAATCTCCTGGAAGAGAGGCAGGTGAGCAGCCCAGCTCCAGCCTGCCGCTTCAGGGTGGGACAAGTAGGACAGGAACCCATCAGTGCCCAGGGCAAGTCACCACCTTTTCCCAAGTCCTTCATGCAAACCAGTAGCCGCATGGCTGTTGCCACACTCCCAAGAGCGCAGGAACACTGCAGCCATCACCAGGGGATGGGGTGGCTTGGGGCACCATTAAAATCCACACTAGCGGACAGCACTGTGGTATAGCGGGTAAAGCTGCAGCCTGCAGTGCCCGCATCTCATATGAGCGCTGATTCAAGTCCTGACTGCTCCACTTCCCATCCGGCTGTCTGCTGTGGCCTGGGAAAGCAGTAGAAGATGATCCAAGTGCTTGGGCCCCTACACCCATGTGGGAGACCTGGAAGAAGCTCCTGGCTCCTGGCTTCAGATTGGCGCAGCTCCGGCCATTGCTGCCATTTGGGGAATGAACCAGCAGATGGAAGACCTCTCTCTCTGTCTCTCCCTCTATCTCTCTGTAACTCTGCCTTTCAAATAAATAAATAGACCTTTAATAAATAAATAAATAAAATCCACACTAGCATTTTCCCTGCTTTTGCTATGAGATGCAAGATCCCTGTCCCACTCCTGAGGAGTGAACAGACTAATTTCAAATGGCATCAACAGGGGTCTGGCGACCCTTACCCTGCAGAAAGACACGCCTCCCCTCACTCCAGCACCCAACAGCCTGGAAGAGCAATGGACAGGAAGACTGCATGGATCTTGTCATCCTAGAAAACCAAACAGCCAGGTTGTCCTAACGATGACAAGTCCCAGTTTTCCCAGCAAAACAAATCCCAAAGCACAATTTGAGTTCTAAGGGGAGAAGCTGGCTCAACAAGAGCCCTGCATGGGAAGACAGTGGCAAGGTCAAGTGCTTCATCCTGTGGCTGCAGATTCTACCACATACAGAGGAATGGTCGCCGGGGCTGGCCTGGGGTTTCAGAGAGGCCAGAGCAGCCTCCAGGTAGAGCGAAAGCCTGGAGCCCATGGACTCCCTGTGCCGAGACAACACACAAAGAGAGGACAAGGAATCCCCAACTCAGTCCCCCTCGGGATAACGAACTCCTGGCCCCTACAGAGAACTTAGGTATGCTGGGGAAGAGAGACAGGAGAGGCCTATAAAATGCTTGGCAGCTCTCCCTGGGATGGCAAGGATCCCCGCAGGTCTGAAGCCCAGAGCGGGTCCGAATCCCAACTGAGTCACTCAGCACCAACTTGACATGGTCAAGTCACTTAGCCTCCCTGAGCCTCATCTCCTTAGAAAGACAGAACGACCCCCACCTTGCAGGATACTCATAAAGACTCGATCCCTGAGCCTCCGTAAAAGCAAGACCACCCACACCGTCGCTGTCACTACTATTCCGTAAAAGTAGTCTCCTTCCTTCAAACCACAGATCCAGGGGCTGTCAGTTAAGATGCTGGTTAGGATGCCGTGTCCCATTTCAGAGTGCCTGGGTCAAGTCCCAGCTCTGGCTCCTGATTCCAGCTTCCTGCTGATGCAGACCCTCGGAGGCAGCACATGATGGCTTTGAGTGCTTAGATCCCTGACACCCACGTGGGAGACCCCACAGTGAATTCCCAGCTCCTGGTTCTAGCTCACTCCTAGCCCTGGTTGTTACAGGCATTTAGCAGTGAACCAGCAAATGGGAGTAAGTGATCTCTTTCATGTCATAAGTAACCTTTTTAAGCCAAATATCTAAAAATAATCACTGATTCAATCAGACTCTCAAGACAAAGGAATTTTCCAAAGTCCACCCCACATCCTTCCAAAGACAGGTGATCCTATCAGCTGTTTAATCAGATTTAAAAAAAAGTCTTCCTGGAAAAAGGCTTAGTGACAGAAGTTAAAACACAGTGGCCTCTGGTATTTTTTCCTGAACTTCCACCCTGTCCCCTAAATGGGCCTTAGCAGGAGGCCATGATACCACACACCCAAGACGTCCCCTAACCCATTCCCTGGACTCAGTGGAATAATTCAGGTTGAGATACCAGTGTCCAGGCTCTGCCAGGCCTGTAGGGTGAGGTGTCAGGTGTCAAGGATGTGCTATGTCTTGTGCAAGGGTGGGAGGGGGCGGAGGGCAAGTGCTCCTCTCTGTAGCAGGAGGATTTGGGTCATTCCTGGATTGGCAAGTGACACCAAGTCAAAGAGGAGGGATCTGCCTTTGAATGAAACTGTGGACTCTGGGGCACCCCGGCTGGCATACTGCACCTGTTCCACGCCTGACTCTGTCAAAAGCAGCCCATGGGGGGCTGACATTGTGATGTAGCAGGTTAAGCCGCCACCTGCAACACGTGGCATCTCAAATGGGCACCAGCGTGTGTCCCAGCTGCTCCACTTCCTGCTAATGTGCATGCGAAAGCAGAGGAAGATTGTTCAAGTTCTTGGGCCCCTGAACCCAAGTGGGAAGCCTGGAGGGAGCTTCCGGCTCCAGGCTCTGGCCATCCCAGCCCTGGCCATTGTGGCCATTTGGGGAGTGAACCAGCAGATGGAAACTCCCTCTCTGTGTCTCTCCCTCACTCTCTGTAACTGCCTTACAACTAAATAATAAATAAATCTTTAAAAGGAAAAAACAGCCTGTGGAACTGCTAGAGATACCAAACCATGCCGGGAAGGGCCAGCTTCCACTCTCAGTCTTCTGTCACCCTGATCCCAGGAACGCTGGCCTCAAGCAAGGGAGCACCTGGCCCCTCTGTCGACGCCCTCTCCTCCATTCCCAGTTTCAAAGATCTCAGTGCCCACGGAGGTGACATTTGGGAGCCAGGCCTGCTGGAATTTCAAGGCCTACAAGGTGAGGGAAGGTCTAAACCTCAGGGTCCTACCCATATATGCTGTCCTAGTCGCCCATGCATTGCCCTGCACCTGGCTCTCCCTGCCCCCCAGATGCTCCTGGAAACCCCCCAGGTGTCTGAGCCTCTGCTGCTGTCCTGTTGGTTCTCTGGTTCAAGGCAGGAGATTTGGGGGAGAGTGGGAGGAGGTGCACAGGGTGGATGGCCCAGAGCTGTCCCAGAAGATCTCATTCAGCTCTCTGCTCCACAGCCCCTTTGGACTACAGGAAACGAACTCCAGAAACTCAAGACCAGGTGAGCCTCTGACCTGCGAAGTCAGGCTCCCACTTGGAAGGGTTCCCATCTCCAAACAGGGGTCCTCTTGTAAACGCATTGGTAGCCAGAGCACAGGATCTCTGTGCCCCATAAACATCCCCAGGGATGTCTTTAAATGAAATTCTCATCAAACAGCCAAACATAAGAAAACCTTACAGGTGAACCATGGTATAGTCTTCCATAAAATAAGGAAATGCCAAATATTTTTTTATTATTACTATTTATTTGACAGAGAGATGGGCCAGCATTGTGACACAGCAGAAAAAGCAGCCACCTTTGACGCCATCCCATATGGGCACCGATTTGTGTCCTTGCTGCTCCACTTCTGGTCCAGCTCCATGCCATGCCAGTGGCCTGATAAAGCAGCAGAAGATGGCTCAAGTGTATGGATTCCTGCCACCCATGAGGGAGACTCAGGTGAAGCTCCTGGTTTCAGGCTTCGGCCTCACCCAGTGCTGGATGCTGCAGCATCTGGGAAATGAACCAGCGGTGGTAGATCTCTCTCTCTCTTTCTCTCTCTCCCCCTCTCTCTCTCTCTTCTTCACTCTCTCTGTAACTCTGACTTTCAAATAAATAAATCTTTTTTAAAAAGAATGAGAGAGAGAGCACTCCCATCCCACAAGCTAGGAGCTGGGAACTCAATCCAGGTCGTCCATGTGGGTGTCAGGAACACAGTTAGTTCAGCCATCACTCTTGCCTTCTAGGGTCTACACCAGCAGGAAGCTGGAATCAGAAGCACAGTCAGGCATTGAGCCCAGGCAATCCACCATGGAATGCAGACATCTTAACCACTAGGCCAAATGCCTGCCCCTGGATTCTTGTTAAAATAGCACTACAGACAGTGTTAACCTATGGCAACACGCACCCAACAAAGGGGGAACATCAAATGGAATATCCGCACCCATTATCATCCTGCCAAAAGCATTCGCCAAGATCAATTAGAGTTGGGTATGAATTCTAGGACATTCTATCAGGTAGACTTTAGTGGATACCAAGTTCTTTTGATCCATAAGGCTAAGTGAATTATTTTTAATGAGTCTCTGGTAGAAACCAATTTCCTCTCCATTTGTCTTAAAGTGAAATCAGAGCCTACAGGACATCTCAGCCTAGAAAAGGGGGAGGGTACAACTGAGCAGTGCAGCTGCTGCACCTGCTCTTCAAATTGCAACCAGGTGCAGGGTGCAGGCAAGCAAGGTACCTTTGCCCGTGAGGCACCTGTTACAGGTTGCAGCTCAAGACCAAGGCTGAGCATGTTGACCCAGAGAAGAGCCATTTAGAAACTCACAGTTCCAGCTGACAAATCTGCAGCCAGTGGCCATCACCAGCATGGGAGGGGACAACTCATCCTCAACCTTGTTGAGTGGCACACAGTCAGACCTCATTGCCCATTATTATCTGGGAAGACAGAAGAGAAGCTACAACCTGCAATCTGCTCCTCCCATAGAAATAACAGATGAGATGCACGTGCGGCACGTGAATGGTCTGGAAAATACAGTGCTTGGAGGGAAAAAGCAAGGAAAAAAACTTGGCTATAAATAGAATGCCTTTTCTATGAATTAAAAATGCACACAGTCTTGAGAAACTGTTACTACCAAGGAGACAGGAGACAGATCAACCAAATGGGATCTTGGAGTAGATAAAGAAGAATAGGTAAAAATGAAGGCAATTTAAATAAACAGGATGAGGATACATCCATCATGGTTTGTTAATTGCTAACAAATGTACCCTATTTATATGAGATGTTTATAATATAGAAAACTGCATACAGGTTTTATGGGAACTCTATGTCCTATCTTCCTGTATGTCTGTAAATCTAAAACTATTCTAGACAATAAAGCTTATTTTAAAGTTAAAAATAAGATATACACACAGTAGAGACATCACTACACGTTTCCCAGAACTGTGATGCACTGGAGTGATTGCCTGTAGAGGGCGCAGGCAGTGAAGAGGGCAGGAGATGTTTAAAGAAATGAAAAGAGGGTCTTTGTGTAGGTCCAGGGTAAAGCACTACAAAAATCCACTCAACATGGATAAAATATCTAAACCTACGAACCGACACCATCAAATTATTAGAGAGCATTGTGGAAACCCTGCACGACATTGGTACAGGCAAAGAATCCTTGGAAAAGACTCCACAGACACAGGCAGTCAAAGCCAAAATTAACAAATGGGATTATATCAAATTGAGAAGTTTCTGTACTGCAAAAGAAACACTAAGGAAAGTGAAGAGGCAACCGACAGAATGGGAGAAATTATTTCCAAACTATGCAACTGATAAAGGATTAACAACCAGAATATATAAAGAGATCAAGAAACTCCACAATAGTAAGACAAACAACCCAATTAAGAGATGGACAAAGGACTTAAACAGACATTTTTAAAAAGAGGAAATTCAAATGGCCAACACACATGAAAAAATGCTCAGGATCACTAGCTGTCAGAGAAACGCAAATCAAAACCACAATGAGGTTTCACCTCACCTCTGTTAGAATGGCTCTCATACAGAAATCAACAAACAGGGGCCTGGGCTGTGGCACAGCAGGTTAATACCCTGGTCTGAAGCACCAGCACCCCATATGAGTAATGGTTGGAGATCCAGCTGCTCACACTTCTGATTTAGCTCTCTGCTATGGCCTGGAAAGCAGTAGAAGATGGCCCAGGTCCCTGGGCCCCTGCACCCACATGGGAAACCCAGAAGAAGCTCCTGGCTCCTGGTTTCAGATCAACACAGCTCCAGCCATTGCGGCCAACTGGGGAGTGAACTGTTGTATGGAAAATCTCTCTCTCTCTCTCTCTCTCTCTCTCTCTCTCTCTGCCTCTCCTTTCTCTGTGTAACTCTATCAAATAAATAAATCTTTAAAAAAAAAAAGAAAGAAATCAACAAACAACAAATGGTGGTGAGGACGTGGAGAAAAAGGTACCCTAATCCATTGTTGGTTGGAATGCAAACTAGTAAAGTTACTATGGAAGACAGTATGGAGATACCTCAGAAATCTGAGTATTACCTACCATATGACCCAGCATCCCACTCCTGGTCACTGACCCAAGGGAAATGAAATCAGTAAATAAAAGTATCTGCACCTCCATGTTTATTGTAGCTCAATTCACAAGAGGTAAGACATGGAATCAAGCTAAATGCCCATCAACTGAAGAGTGGATAAAGAAATTATGGGATATGCACACTATGGAATCCTACACAGTGATTAAAGGAAATGAAATCTGGTCATTTGCAACAAAATGGATGAATATGGAAAACATCAGACTTAGTGAAATAAGCCAGTCCCAAAGAGACAAATACCACATGTTCTCCCTGATCTGTGAGAACTAATAGAGCACCTAAAAGGAAACCTGTGGAAGTGAAATTGATACTTTGAGAAGCAACGATTTGAACAGCTCATGTCTCAACTGTCATGGAACAACTTTTTTTGTTTACTTTTTTTCTTTTTCTTTCTTCTTCTTAATACAATTTGTTGAATTCTTTACTTAACATTGAGTTAATAACATGTGTATAAAGTCAATTGAGGATGAATCTCAGCAAAAAATAAGTGGAAATAGAGAGAGAAGAAGGTTTGTAACTAAAGCTGTATAGTTCTGCATACATTCCTATGGACTTACTTCTAAGGGTGCAGTTTGAAAACTTGTCATAAGACTCCAAATCTCATTAAGTTTGGTGGTAAAAATGCCTTCTTAATTATTAAAGTGATCATATTAAGTGTTAAAATGAACATATAGATAAGATTAAGTGTTAAAGTGATCATATAAATAGGATCAAGTGTCTGGTAATAATAAAAGATAGAATTAAAAAGGAGAGAATGTTCCAACATGGGAAGCATTCTACACAGCAGACTTAGAATGACAATTGCTTTAAGTAACACTCTGAACTCAGAATCAGCTCTTAAGGCTTCCTGGTCTGGCTGAAAAGCCCTTGAGAGTATTTCAGGCATGGAAAGCCAAGACACTGTGGCAAAAAATGTTCTACATGAGTGAGACCCCAGCAGAAAGAAGTGGCCATCAAAGAAGGATGTACTTTTCTCTGAAGGGAGGAGAGAACTTCCACTTTGTTTATGGCCTTGTCTAAATACTAACAGAGATTGTGGACTCAAAATGTCTCCATAGCCTAGGCAGCTCATGTCAAGAGCTTCAGGTGGTCACTGACATTGTACATAAGAGTGTTTGTTAAATTAACAACAGGAGTCACTGTGCACTAATTCCTCATATAGGACCTCTGTCCTCAATGAGTTGTATCATGAGAGTTAACTGTAAAACTAGTTCTCAAACAGTTGTGTGTGTGTGTGTGTGTGTGTGTGTGCAAACTGTTGAAATCTTTACTTAGTATAGAGTTGGTCTTCTGTGTACAAAGTTAATTGAAAATGAATCTTAATGGAGAATGGGACTGGCAAGGGGAGAGGGAGGAGAGGTGAGAGTGTGGATGGGAGAGCATGTATGATTGGAAGAATGACTATATTCCTAAGGTTGTACTTATGAAATTTGTATTCCTTAAAAAATAAATTTAAAAAAATAAATTTTTTAAAAGTTATTAAAAAATTTTTAAAAAGAAATGCAAACTAAACATTTTTTAAAAGGGTCAAGATCTGCCAGCACTGAGAAGTACAATGAACTTGACTGTTTGCATAACATTTTGGGATGGGGGGGCGGACAGGAGGGACAGGTGGTATGGCACAGCAGGTTAAGGCCCAGCTGCTCTGTGCTTCCAATCCAGCCCCAATTAGTGCACCTTGGGCAGCAGTGAATGATGGCCCAAGTACTTGAACCCCTGCCACCCATGTGGGAGACAAGAATGGAGTTCCTGGCTTCTGGCTTTGATCCTGACCCACCCCTGGCTGCTGTAAGCATTTGGGAAGTGAACCAGGAGATGGAAGATCTCTCTAACTGTCTTTTCATCCCTCTATGTCACCCTATTTTTCCAACAAATAAATTTTTAAAAATAAGACTTATAAGTACATTCTAGAAAAAAGCAAGAGAAGGCTTCCAGGCAGCAGGCGAGGCTGGCTCTGTTTGTAGTGAGGGTTCTGGTGACCTAAGGGCCTGGGGAGGCTAAGAAACCTGGAAAGGTGGGAGCAAATAAAGCAAGTCTTTTTTTATTAATTATTTTTTTTTGTTTATTTGACAGGTAGAGTTAAAGTAAGAGAGACAGAGAAAGGTCTTCCTTCTGTTGGTTCACTCCCCAGATGGCCACTACAGTCAGCACTGCGCTGATCCGAAGCCAGGAGCAGGTGCAGGGCCCAAGCACTTGGGCCATCCTCCACTGCATTCCCAGGCCACAGCAGAGAGCTGGACCGGAAGAGGAGCAACCAAGACTAGAACCGGTGCCCATATGGGATGCCAGCACCACAGGTGGAGGATTAACCAAGTGAGCCACGGCGCCAGCCCCTAAAGTGAGCCTTGATGCCAGGTGTGGGGACTGGGAAAGTGGCTTTTTGTGGCCATCTGACAGAGGCAACAATCTAGGACATGGTCCACATCCCCATCTAACGCTGGTCAGTTCCAAGAGCTATCCCTGCCTTCCCAACTGCCAGCCAAAGCCGGGAACCTCCAATGGCACCAAGATGAAATGTGCAGGAGGCCAGGGAAGGTGGGCAGTGGGACCAGGCTACAGTAAATGTGCCAGGACAGTGATATTTGAATTTCACATTCACAGCAAACAAGCTTTTGGTATACATGCAACTCCCCAATGTCACATGGGACATATTTATCCTACAAAGATTATTCACTGCTGATCCGAACATCGACATCCTGAATTTTAATCTAAATCTAGCAACTCTAAATAATAATAATAATAGCAGGAACACTTATTCATTGTCACTGTTCAAGCTACCTTATTTAGTTGTCTCATTTTATCTTCGTAACAACCCAGGGAAGAATGTGTGGTTATTTTCTTTGTACAGACAAGGAAATTGACTCAAGAGGAATCAGGTAGGACCAAGTGTTTAGCCTACTGGTTAAGATATCCAAGTTCCAGATCAGAGTGCCTAAGTTTGATAGCCAGATCTGACTTCTGATTCCAGCTTCCTGTTAATGCAGACCCTGGGAGGCAATGCTGATGGCTCAAGTGATTGGGTCCCAGCCACCCACATGGGAGACCTGGGTAGAATTCCTGGCTCACAGCTTCAGGCTGGCCCGTCCCTAGCTGTTGTCGGCATTTGAGAAGTGAATCAGCAGATGAGAGCACTTGGCGTGTGTGTGTGTGTGTGTGTGTGTGTGTAAAGAGTGTGGGGGGGGAGGGGTATTTCTGCCTCTCAAATTTTAAAAAAAAGGATAAAAGGATCAATTAACCATTCCCAGAGTCACGAGGCTTCGTGGAAGCCAAGACTGAACATACGGAATTGGCCTCTTGAACATGACTTGTCCTGTATCCCAGCTGAGACCCTGAGCAAAGTCCTCGCCTCCTCTCCCTAAGACCCAACGACAGGTGTGTGGTTGCTGCTCCCACAATGACATGGGCTGTGAGCACCCTGCATGGTTTCAATGTACACCACTGTCTTGGGGAGATCTCACCACACCCCATTTGGAGGTACCAAGTGAGCTCTGGGATTTCAAAAAAGGAAAAGCACAACTCAGAGCCCGAAGAAGCCCTAACACAGCACACCCTTCCTACCCTGGAGGAAGGTCTAACCTGAGAAGGACGTATTCTGTCTCAAGGATCTGGAAAAGCAATACAGGTAGCACCACAAGGGCAGAAGCCAGGGCACATGCCATCCTGTCTGGGGACAGAGGAAGAGAAGAGTGACCTTGGAGGGTCCCTTCCAGGTTGCGGATAGAATTAACTTGAATCTTCTATTGAGAATGGCACCCCAGCCCTCAGTATCATGCCTTTTAAATAGTCACAAGGAGCATTTATTGAGCACCTACTGGGGACTAGATATTGTCTTATGTTTTCACTGCTGTTGCTAATGGTGGGGCATGCAAAACTTTGATCCAGTGAGTCATCTATTATTTTGCAGATGAGGGATCTAAGACTCAGAGAGGTCATTTATTTACTTGACTAACACTTACTAAACACCTACTATGAGCCTGACTGTCCTAGGTGCTGGAGATGGAACAGAAAACCAACAAGATCTCTGGCTTCACAAAGCCAGCAGAGACACAGATAAGAAAATAAATCCAGCTGGCACCATGGCTCACTTGGCTAATCCTCCACCTGTGGCGCCAGCACCCCCAGTTCTAGTCCTGGTTGGAGCACCAGGTACTAGTCCCAGTTGTTCCTCTTCCAGTCTAGCTCTCTGCTGTGGCCTGGGAGGGCAGAGGAGGATGGCCCAAGTGCTTGGGTCCCTGCACCCACATGGGAGACCAGGAGGAAGTACCCAGCTCCTGGCTTCGGATCGGCGCAGTGCCGGCTGTAGCGGCCATTTGGGGGGTGAACAACGGAAGGAAGACCTTTCTCTCTGTCCCTCTCTCACTGTCTATAACTCTCTCTCTGTCTCTCACTGTCTAACTCTGTCTGGCAAAAAAAAGGAAACAAATCACCCCATTACTTTAGGTAGCTGTGCTAAGCATAATGAAGGCAAAGCAGGGTAAGGGATAGAAAGAGACAGGGATAGGATGATCAGGGAAGATGTCTGACAGACACCTGAGATGAGAGCGTGAGCACGCACCAGTCTAGGAGGAGCACCCAAAGCAGAGACGACAAGTTCAAAGTTCAAGGAATCGGAGGCAACTGTGACCGATCCACCACTTAGGTAAGGCCAGTGGCCTGAAATAGGGTGCAGGAGGGTGGAAGGGGCAAGACATGTGTTTCCAGGGAATGATAGGGTTGGCCATTTTTATAGGGTCACTGTGGTGTGAAGAACTAGACAGGTAAGACTATGAATAGATACGTGAGTGGGCGGGTGGATGGATGAAGGATGCATGAATTGATGGGTGGGTGGATTCAGTGATGGAGAAATGGAAGAGGGTGGTGGATGGATGGATGGATGGATGGATGGATGGATGGACGGACGGATGGATGAACAGATGGACAGATGGACGGATGGATGGACGGACGGATGGATGGATGGACAGACGGACGGATGGATGGATGGTTGGCTAGGTGGATGGATGGATGGATGGATGGATGGATGGATGGATGGATGGACGAATGGACAGATAGATAGGTAGATGGATGGATGGTTGGATAGGTGGGTGGATGAATGGATGGGTGGAGGGGTGGATGGGTAGATGGATGAACGGACACTTCTAATGACACTTCTAATGACACTTCCTCAAGTCCTTGGGCAAGAGAATCTGGTTCCTCCCGCAGAATTAAAAAAAAAAAAGCAGCTGCCAGGACAAAGCCAAGGCTGCTGCAGAGTGGCACCCATCACCAGGAGCTCATCACAACTCAAGACCTTTGCCACCTGCCCAAACTCACCTCCAAGTCCTTCTCGAGCTCCAGTCCAGCCTCCATGAGGTTGTGCTCAAACTCCTCCCGCTGCTCCTTCCTCTCCTCCTCCAAGGCATCAAGTGGCCCCAGCTCAATGTCACCGGGGCCCCCTGCATGGGGCTCCTTGCCTGTCTCTCCATTGGAGACGATGGCCAGAGAGTGGCCAGGGGACCCTTGGCCTGGGTGCGCCCCGCGTTTCCGGTAGTGGTAGGCGAGCACATAGTCAACCTTCCTTCGGTTGTCATGGAAGTGCATGCGGCTCAGACGGGCCTCCGAAGATGCAGGCTCGTTGGCATCCAGGTAGTTGTTGATGACCTGGCCAGAGAAAAGAAGACAAAGGTGACGAGGTCCCGTGAGCTTAGGATAAGAGACAGAAGAGGTGGATCTGCTTTGGGCCCATAATGGACTGGAAGTAAGTCCAGAAGCCCTGACTGCTCCAGTGAAAGGACAGAGTGACCTGAGTTCATCTATCACACCCAGCCCTGCACCCGCTTGCCTAAGGTCTGGACACCCATTCCTGTACACATGCCCTGGCATCCATGCACCTCATAGACCCACATGCACAGAACACACAGGCAACAGCACAGCCCTGCATATCCACACCACCTGACTCCACACACAGAACCCTCCTGTCCATGCACACAGACAAGCACCTGCAAACACACACATCCACTCAGCTCCTGCACACACAGGCAGGTGCCCGTGCACACATGCATCTACCCAAGTGCACGCTGATAAACACACACAACCCTGCCCATGCACTGGGACACAGCTCACATCCTCACTGCCTTGCAGATACACACCTCTGCCTGTAAACGCTCTACTTATTCCCACACAGAAACTACTCACCGGCAGGTTCTCTGGATCCATTGGAACAAAGGCCAACACCTAGTTGCCTGGTCTATCCGCTGCCCTCCCACCCACAGGAACTCACTCAACACTGTGTGCCTCACAGCCCCCACATCCTCCTCCTCTCCAGCCACTAACAAGGAACCTGCCTAAGGCAGCAGCTGGAGGAAACCACTCTTGCTCTCTCCTCCTCCAGGCTGGGGAGGTGGAAAGAAGAGGAGAGAGAGTAAGGCGGAGCTGGGGGAGGGACCTGCCTCCCTCCCTCTGGGTGTTTCCTTGTTTATGACTGGTTTGGTACCCAGCTGCCGCTGCAACTACCTGAGAGGTCACCAGGGCAACCAGGTGAAGCATCAGGCACAAGGGAGAGGCTCGCAGCCACCACAGCAGAGACAGGTTTCTCAGGCCCAGGAGTGCCACAAGTGGGACCAACAGATGGGAACACCCAGCCTCTCCTGATCCTGCTGACCACAAAAGCCGTGTCCCCTGGAAACTGTGCCAGACTTGGTGAGGGGAAAAGGCCCCAACAAAAACCAAACAAACAACAAAAAACCCAAGACTTCTGCCACAGACACACACATCCCCCCCACCTGATCCCCCCACCCCCTCCAGCATGGCCGGCCCAGGCTGCAGCCCATACTCACAGAGCTGCCGCAGGAGCTCTCTGCACCCAAGGTCTGGCCAGGACCTCGGCGGGAGCTGCCCTGTGGGCCTGGGGCCCGGGGACCTGGCACCTTGAGGTATTGCTGTGCATGACTCCCTCTGGCCACTGTCCGAGGGCTCAGCCGGCGTGGGGAGCCAGGGAGCAGAGGAATGTCTGTGAAAGGAGACAAAATGCTGAGATGCAGGACCACTGAGGAGGAGCCCCCAAGAAGATGCCCCAGGGCACTACCTCACTGGTCAGCCCTCAGTCTTAGTAAGACAAGTTTCTATTGGCCAGAAGGGAGGGGAGCATGTAGAAGGAAGAGGGTCTCACCCACCCACACACACACACACACAGCCTGGAGGCCACCTGCAGGATTTCTTGGGGTTCAGAGCTGTCATAGTCGTCACAATCCCCAGACCAGAGGACAGGCCGTGTAAGGCCAGCCAGGGTGGGTGGAGCTGAACCTGGAAAGACTTGAACTCATGCCAAAGACTTAGGCTTCAGGGCCTCTTGTGGGGCACCAAGACCAACCAGCACCCTGGCCAGCTCTCAACCCCCAAAGCAAAGAGCAATAGGGACCAGTAGTTGGCTCACTGACAGCAGGACATCCTCTGAACAAAGGGCATTCACCCAATGTGCTTGAGGGGTCCTCACGCACCTGCAGCCTCTTCCCAGCCTTCCCCAGAGCACCCCTTTCTACAGCCCCCAGCAGGTAGCATCGCCCCCTGGAGAGTCGCTCCCTGGAGAGCAAGGAGCCTGGAAGGCAATGGAAGAGAGATTGCACAGAGGAGGCCATGGCCATGACTTGCCAAGGTCTCACGGCTGCCCAGACTCCACCACTTCCTCCTCTGAGAAATGCTTTACAACAAAGCGACAGAACCAGAACCTCTGGGCTGAAAACGCAGTCCTGCTGGTTGCCGGCTCAGAACCCTAGATGAGCAGGACCACAAAGTTGAAGAGTATGCAAACAACGAATGCCTGCAAAGCACACACAACAGTGCGGCAAATGGTGGTGATGCTAATCACCGTTCGTGTTTTCTCAATATTAGGCTCCATGAGAGCGGGAATAGGACACCAAGCATCCAGCTCAGCTGGAAGCACCTGCTGAAGGAATGAATGAATGAGTGAAGCAAGCAAAGGGCCGTCAGGCATCCTGAGTCAGAGTTTCAGGTCAGTTACTAAGCTGGGGAGCAGCCCCTCTGTGCTCAGCTTTCTGCTGAAAAGTCCAGGGGACCAAGACCATTTGGACCCTGTGCTCAAGAAACATCATTTCCTAGCAGGGTGCCACTTCTGGAACTATTAATGCAGGCTCTCGTCTCTACTGTGGGAGACCGAAAAGGATAAGAAATCAAAGCAGGAGGATGCCAAGCCCGGAGCCAGGTCTGGAAGGGCGGGTGGGCAGTTTCTGGAAGGCAGGGGAGGTCGGGAAGGCACTGCCCAGGCTGCAGCTGTGATGGGGTAGCCCCCTGCTCAGTCCAACCTGCCCCATCCCTCTTCCTGGTGCTTTCTGCCTGGATGCCTCTCTGCTGGCCCAGAGCACTTCCAACAGCAGGTTTCTGCCCCCAGAGAAGGTCCCACAGCCTCTGGATGTGTGTCTGAAAAGCCCACAACCATCCTAGCTGGGAACTGGAGCAGGTGAGCACGATGGGCAAGGACCACCCTTCTCTGGCAGCTGTATTCAGATTCACAACAGTGACTCGGGAGACCTCAGGGTCAAGGGCAGCCCAGGGCATGGGTCAAACTGCAATACAGGAGTCACCAGCCCCTCAAGGTGCCACCTGGGGTTTGAGGCCAGCATCCAGGGCCCCCACCAGCCACCCTTGTTGTCACTGCTGCTCCCGCTCTGACAGGTGCATCAGGGCTGCTGGGGAGCTCTGTTTCAAGTCACCCCATCCCCTCCCTGAGCTAATTAGGGCACAGGACACCAGGCAGACACCCCAACCACAGGAAAACATAGCAGACCATAAGGACACGGAGACGAGAGACACAAGAGAACCGGATTAAGACGTGAGATGAAGGCGGGGGAGGGTGTACATGAA
Organism: Sylvilagus floridanus; assembly: GCA_949820135.1. NCBI lineage: Eukaryota > Metazoa > Chordata > Mammalia > Lagomorpha > Leporidae > Sylvilagus > Sylvilagus floridanus. Next base: position 31,954,085 of record OX463230.1, read on the forward strand.
CCCAGCCATCAGGAAGGGTGGGGCGGGTGAGCTCATTCCCAGAAAACTCGCTAAGAAGCTTAGAGGAGGTGAATCGAGGTCAATGAGAAGCAAAGGCCATCATACACAGCCTGTGGATCGTGCTGATCACCTGCGGATGCCCACTTGGCTCTTGGCAGAGGCTGCCAGAACTGCAGACCGCGGGAGGTCATAGCCATGGTGCTGTGAGGGCGAGGGCCCAGCTTAACCATCTCTAGACCAATTAGATGGGTCTTCCCAAGGCTTGCATCTGGGGCCTTTCTCCACTCTCTGATTCCCCACTCTCCTTCGCCCCCAAGACTGTCATTATCGCCTACTGCTGGTGACTCCCGCATTTTATCTTTAACCCTTATTCTCCACTAGGCACCAGACTCACACCTTGCCCTGCCCACTTGGCACCTACACTTGGATGGCTCAGAGCCCCTCTAAGTTAACATGCTCAAAATCAAACTTAATATCTTCTCCACAATAGGATTCCTTTTAAGAATCCTCCATTCAGGGCAGCCTGGCACTGTGGCATAGTAGGTTAAGCCTCTGCCTGTGATGCAAGCATCCCACATGGGCACCGGTTCATGTCCCAGCTCCTCCATTTCCAATCCAGCTCCCTGCTGATGGTCTGGGAAAGCAATAGAAGATGGCACAAGCGCTTGGGCCCCTGCACCCATGTGGGAGACCTGGAAGAGGCTCCTAACTACTGGCTCCTGGCTCCTGGACTCGGAATAGCCTAGCTCTGGCCTTGCAACAATTTGGGGAGTAAACCAATATCTCTCCCTCTCCCTGTTTGTAATTCTGTATCTCAAGTAAATAAATAAATCTTTAAGAAATGAAGAAGAATCTTCCAGTCTACACTCAGTATACAAACCACAAATCCAGAAGCAGCCTAATGGCCTCCTCCCCTTAATTTGGGGCTACTGTTATTTTGGTCATTTGGGACCTATGAAAGCAGAAGTAACACACTATTGTTCCAAGGTGTGAGACAAGAATCCTCTGCGACCACTAGCAAAGCTGGTTCCCATCATCATCAACTGCTGGTGACTCCCGCATTTTACTGGACAGGATGAAATTCCCCAGGCTGGGGTGGTACAGAGTTAGGGGGAGACACAGGGCCATAGGGACACCTGCAAAGTTGTCAGAGGAAGATGGGGGGGGGGGCACCAAATAGAGATGAGCCACCGGCTGTCCTGTCAGAAGGACTCCTCTGAGCCCAAGCCTTTGCCTGCTCCCCCCATATGTTGCTTAGGCCCTCTGCAGCCTTCATAAGCCTCCTAAAGCATGGGGGTGGGGGAACAGGCTGGCCAGGGGCTGACAAGGCAATGGGCAGGCCCTCCCACTGAACATGGACAAGGGGCACCCCAGCTTGGTGGCCCCATCTCCCTACATCCCCTTCCACCTTCACAGGGATCTCTTCCGATTAGACATCATGTAATCCACTCCCCCACTCAACACAGCTCCCCCCTCCCAGAGGATAACACCGTTTCCAGGAACTAAAAGATGGTGCAGGTAGTCCGCTCTCCATATCCACAGCCTCTCCAACCACAGATTCTGTCAACAGCAGACCAACACATTGGGGGAAAAACTACAGCTCTACTAACAGTGAACAGAGGTGTTTTTTTTCTTGTCATTTCTTAAACACAGTTTCAAAGAACTATTTATGTAGAATTTATGCAGCATTTATGCTGCATTAGGGGTTATATGTAATCTAGAAGTGACTTAAAGTATATAAGAAGATGTGTATGGGTTACATAAAAACTATACACCACTGTGTTAAAGGGAATTGTGCATCTGTGGGTTTTGCTATCCACACCCCACAGATACTGAGAGGATGGTGCTCTCTGAGCCTGTTCCCACCCATGCTCATTTCCATTTCTTTGAAACTAGAATCTCTCTGAAAATTTTTTGAATGTGCAGTATACCAGATTTAATTAATTAATTTATTTTTTAAATATTATTTGAAAGGCAAAGTTATAGAGAGAACGAGATCCTCCATTCACTGATTCACTCCCCAAATGGACACAATGGCCAGAGCTGTGCTGATCTGAAGCTAGCAGCCAGGAGCCTTTTCCAGGTCACCTATGTGGGTGCAAGGGCCCAAGGACCTGAGTCATCCTCCACTGCTCTCCCAGGTGCATCAGCAGGGAGCTGGATGGGAAGTGGAGCAACCAGGACTTGAACCGGTGGCCATATGGGACACCAGCCTCACAAAGCCGGCACCCTCTGAATATTCTGATTTGCTGCATTTATGGAGACCCTGAAGTATAGTGAAGCCACAGGGGCACTTGAGAGGTGGGGGAGAGAACTGCACTTTTCAAAAGTGGAAGAAAATGAAGGGGAGGAGGGCAATGTTCTGGTCTTGGCCTGCTGTTTGCAGACACCTGCAGCCTGTCTAGAGTGGCCCAAGGCCACAATTTATGGGCTTTGGACAAGAGTAAAATATCACTGAATCTCCAGCCATGACTGGGACTGCATGGTGGGGCGGCAGGGTGTTGCAGGGGCAGGTGCTACAGCCACTGCGACAGCACCAGGGTCAGCAGGACCACACTGTGCTCCCCCCACCCCACAGCTCTTCTGCAATTAGCCATCTGCACCTGGAGCCCCAGGCAAGCCCAGGGGGACCCTTGGCTCCTAGCCACACAATTTTGGAAATTTTGGCACAATTTTGGAAAAAACAATACATTTTCTCTGAACTTAATTTGATTGGAGGGAGACAGATCATTGTAATTTTTTCCCCATTGGATGGGTATAATAATATGGTAAGAGAAAAGATTAAAATATTCCTCGAGCTACAGAAAATACAAGCCCTGAAGTTATCAAATCCCACTTCAGGGCTTCCATGCCTGCCCCATTCCTCCACTTCATCCCACCATGACTCCCTGCCTCATGTAACTGCTCTGCCCCAAGCCTCCAGAAACCCCTTCCTCTCCCATCCATCTGCCTTCCTTCCATCCACTTCCTCTGACCAGACCAGACTGGACAAGCACTGACTGTCTCTCCCACCTTTACCACAAGAGAAGTGAGGTCCTTCCTCACCTGTGACCATCAAACCTTTCTTATCCTTCTAGATCCAGTCTTAGCTATGTCAGATAGGTGGTCCCAGGCCAACTTCTAGTTAGAACCAACCTCTACCAGCAGCTAGTAGAGCTACAGCCAGTAGGGCTACAGCTAGTAAGGCGGCAGCTAGTAGGGCTCCAGCTCGTAGGGTTACTCTACAAAGGCACATGAAGCTGGAACAGAACCGGAGATTCTGAGAGAAAAGATCAGAGCCTGAAGGCAAGAGCCCAGGCAGTGACAGTCCTGTGGACATCAGGCGCTCTGGGCAGCCTCAGAGAAACCTGAGCCCTCCCAGTGGAGGGGCCTCCCTCTGGACCCCCGCTCAAGTGCAAACATCCCTGAATCACAACAGTATGACTTACACTTCGTTGACTTTCCAGTGGTGCCTAAGTGTATCATACCACCATTCCATTTTCTTCTTTAGCACACAATTCAATCAATTGCATAAGCTATGAAATGCTTTGTAAAGATAGGCTTTGCATTGATGATTCTGCCCAAATGTGGGCCGATGTAAGTGCTCTAGGCACATGTGAGTTAGACAAGGCTAAGCCAGGATGTTGGGTATGTGAGGGGTCATAAATGCAATTTTGACCTACAATATTTTCAACCTAGGGTGACTTCATGAGAGGTAACCCCATCATAACTCAAGATGAGCAGATTTCACTTCAGTTACGATCAACTTCCATGCTGAACTTGACTTCAGCCAAATTTGAGGGATCCAGGCTGCAATTTGAATCTAAAGGTCCTGCTGGGGGCCGCCTGCAGGGCCAGAATCCCATATAGGCACCGGTTCGAGTCCCGGCTGCTCCACTTCCGATCCAGCTCTCTGCTATGGCCTGGGAAAGCAGTAGGAGATGGCCCAAGTCCTTGGACCCCTGCACCCATATGGGAGACCCAGAGGAAGCTCCTGGCTCCTGACTCCATATCAGCATAACTCCGGCCGTTGCGGCCATCTAGGGAATGAACCAGCAGATAGAAGACCTCTCTCTCTCTCTCTCTCTCTCTCTCTCTCTCTCTCTCTCTCTCTCTCTCTCTGCCTTTCCTTTTCTCTCTGTATAACTCTGACTTTCAAATAAATAAATAAATTTTTTAAAAAATAATAAAGATCCTGCTGATGACCCTGCCCTTTGACCCCTGTCCCCTGAATCCTGCTGACTAGTCCCTTCCCTGGCCTCCAGCTCCATCCACACAAAAAGGACCACTCGCAAATCTGCCTGCTCAACCCTCCTTATCTCACAGCCTTGGCTCAGAAACAGCTCTCTCTCCTGACGGACACACACCCCTCTTCTGATGCTAACACGACCACAGCTGCAGCCTTCCCTGGTACCCAGAGAGGTGCTAACCAGCCTCCCTGCCTTGACTCTTGCTTTGTTCCCATGCTCTGCTCACGCTGCAGCTCACGTTACCGTTGTGAAACAAGCTGACAATGTCACTCCCATTCAGTGGCTTTCCACTCCTCGTGGGACAAAGACCACATTGTCGATTGTGACCCACAGGGCCTCTCGGGATCTGATCCCAATCCACCTGGGTGTGCTTGTCCTCTCCTAACACAAAAGAGATGATGAATGTTGGTTTCAGAAGGAGGAAGATGCGGCTGAGAGGTGGGGATGTGTCTATGAGCACTGGAGGAAGCTGACATTGAGGGAACCCACTGAATACACCCAGGAGAGAAGTCAGTCAACTTAATTAAAGAGATGTGAGGGGCGGAGCCAAGATGGCGGAATAGTGAGGACGCGCACTAGCAGTCCGCAAAAAGATAGTTTAATAAAAACAGAGTTACTGTAGCCTCAGGAAAAATCTCACGGAAAAAAATGCAGTGGAAATTCTTCCGGACCCAGTGAATGAGACGCAGAGGACCTAGGGGAAAGTAAGTTTGCGAACGGCAAATCGTGCCTTAGTGGCACGGGAGCTGCCGGGAGGGACGGGAACCGGACGGAACACAGTCGCCATTGGATTCGAGCACTTAAACGGGAGCCGATACAGGGATCCCGAGACACTGGCGGGGGGAAGCAGACGCCACGGGGGAAACAGCACAATTGAGGCGAGCCCACACGGACACTAGCCTCTTTCGTTGCCCACCCTGCTAATTCTAGCTGGACTGAACGCAGTGGGACGGCGCGCCCGCCGGCTGAACCGGAAGCCGGGCGGAACACAGTCGCCATTGGAACTGAGCGCTTGAACGGGGGCCGATACAGGGATCCCGAGACACTGGCGGGGGGAAGCAGACGCCAGGGGGGAAACAGCACAATTGAGGCGAGCCTGCACGGACACTAGTCTCTCTCGTCACCCACCCTGCTAATTCGAGCTAGATTAAACGCAGTGGGACAAGGCGCGCCCGCCCGCCCGCCCGCCCGCCCATCACTGAGGCAGACGGAACCAAAAACCCGAGGCTGTAGAAACCTGTAGGGGATCCAAAAACTGGGAACACACCGCGCACACAAACTCCGTTACCTTGACAACACAGAGAAAGAGTGTGGGGAAAAAAAAAAATGCCAAATAAAAACAGATTCCGAGGGAGCAAGATCAAGGAAGACGCTATGATGACCCCAAACGGAAAAGACACCCCAAGTCAGGATTGTGAAGATAATGAGATAGAAGAAATGCAAGAAGCAGATCTCAAAGAATTGATAAGAACATTAAGAAGTTCTCAAAAACAAATTCTTGAACTACAGAAATCTTTAATGGATAAGATAGAAAATCTCTCTCGCGAGAATGAAGCACTACGGAGAAATCAAAACGAAATGAAACAACTAGTAGAACAAGAAGCTACGAGAGTGACAAAAAATCTTAATGAATTGAAGAATTCAATAGATCAAGTGACAAGCAATCTTGAGGGCCTTAAAACCAGAATGGGTGAAGCAGAGGAGAGAATATCAGACCTAGAAGACAGAGAACAGGAGAGGAAACAGTCAAACCAAAGACAAGAAGAGGAAATTAGAAAACTAAAAGATATTGTCGGGAATTTACAGGATACTATTAAAAAACCCAACATTCGGGTTCTAGGTGTTCCTGAAGGTATGGAGAGGGAGAAAGGATTAGAAGGCCTTTTTAGGGAGATACTAGCAGAAAACTTTCCAGGCTTGGAGAAAGACAGAGAAATCCTAATCCAGGAAGCTCATAGAACCCCTAATAAACATGACCAAAAGAGATCCTCTGCACGACATATTGTAATTAAACTCACCACAGTGAAGCAAAAAGAAAAGATCCTAAAATGTGCAAGAGAGAAACGTCAGATTACTCTCAGAGGATCTCCAATTAGACTTACAGCTGACTTCTCAACAGAGACCCTACAAGCTAGAAGGGAATGGCGAGACATAGCCCAGGTACTTAGAGAGAAAAACTGCCAGCCCAGAATATTATACCCTGCAAAGCTCTCATTTGTGAATGAAGGTGAAATAAAGACCTTTCATAACAAACAAAAATTGAAAGAATTTGTTGCCACTCGTCCAGCCCTGCAAAAGATACTTAAAGACGTGTTACACACAGAAACACAGAAACACGACCATCAACATGAAAGAAGGTAAACGAAGGGAACCTCACGGCAAAAGATCACAGGGAATTCAAAGCATACATTAGAAAATATCTGGCAAATGGCAGGGCAAACTTACCACTTATCAATAGTCACATTGAACGTTAAAGGTCTAAACTGTCCTGTTAAAAGACAGAGATTGGCTGATTGGGTTAAGGAACAAAAACCATCTATTTGCTGCCTACAAGAAACACATCTTTCCAACGAAGATCCATACAGACTGAAAATAAAAGGATGGAACAAGATATACCATGCCAACAGAAATGAAAAAAGAGCGGGTGTAACCATCTTAATATCGGACTACATAAACTTTAACACAAAAACTGTTAAGAGAGACAAAGAGGGGCACTATATAATGATTAAGGGATCAATACTACAGGAAGATATAACAATTCTCAATGTATATGCACCTAATTACAGGCCACAGGTTTATTTAAAAAATTTGTTAAGAAACTTAAAGGGAGACTTAGACCCCAACACAATAGTACTGGGGGACTTCAATACTTCACTCACAGATATTGACAGATCGACAGGACAGAAGATCAACAAGGAGACAGTAGATTTAAACAACACTATAGCCCAAATGGATCTAACAGATATCTACAGAACTTTTCATCCTACAAGTAATGCATTCACATTCTTCTCAGCAGTACATGGAACCTACTCTAGGATTGATCACATATTAGGCCATAAAGCAAGTCTCAGCAAATTCAAAAGAATTAGAATCATACCATGCAACTTCTCAGACCATGAGGGAGTGAAGTTGGAAATTAGCAACTCAGGAATCTCTAGAGCATATGCAAACACATGGAGATTGAACAACATGCTCCTGAATGAACAATGGGTCACTGAAGAAATCAAAAGAGAAATCAAAAATTTTCTGGAAGTAAATGAGGATAACAGCACAACATACCAAAACTTATGGGATACAGCAAAAGCAGTGTTAAGAGGAAAGTTTATATCAATAGGTGCCTACATCAAGAAACTGGAAAGGCACCAAATAGATGAGCTTTCAATGCATCTCAAGGATCTAGAAAATTTGCAGCAAACTAGACCCAAATCTAGTAGAAAAAGAGAAATAATCAAAATCAGAGAAGAAATCAACAGGATTGAATCCAAAAAAACATTACAAAAATTCAGCCAAACGAGGAGCTTGTTTTTTGAAAAAATAAACAAGATTGACACCCCATTGGCCCAACTAACTAAAAAAGAAGAGAAAAGACCCAAATCAGTAAAATCAGAGATGAAAAAGGAAATATAACAACAGACACCACAGAAATCAAAAGAATCATCAGAAATTACTACAAGGACTTGTATGCCAGCAAACAGGGAAACCTATCAGAAATGGATAGATTCCTGGACACATGCAACCTACCTAAATTGAACCAGGAAGACATAGAAAACCTAAACAGACCCATAAGTGAGTCAGAAATTGAATCAGTAATAAAGGCCCTCCCAACAAAGAAAAGCCCAGGACCAGATGGATTCACTGCTGAATTCTACCAGACATTTAAAGAAGAACTAACCCCAATTCTTCTCAAACTATTCAGAACAATCGAAAAAGAGGGAATTCTCCCAAATTCCTTCTATGAAGCCAGCATCACCTTAATTCCTAAGCCAGAAAAAGATGCAGCATTGAAAGAGAATTACAGACCAATATCCCTCATGAACATAGATGCAAAAATCCTCAACAAAATTCTGGCCAATAGACTGCAACAACACATCAGAAAGATCATCCACCCAGACCAAGTGGGATTCATCCCTGGTATGCAGGGATGGTTCAATATTCGCAAAACAATCAACGTGATACACCACATTAACAGACTGCAGAAGAAAAACCATATGATTATCTCACTAGACGCAGAGAAAGCATTCGATAAAATTCAACACCCTTTCATGATGAAAACCCTAAGCAAACTGGGTATAGAAGGCACATTCCTCAATACAATCAAAGCAATTTATGAAAAACCCACGGCCAATATCCTATTGAATGGGGAAAAGTTGGAAGCATTTCCACTGAGATCTGGTACCAGACAGGGATGCCCACTCTCACCACTGCTATTCAATATAGTGCTGGAAGTCTTAGCCAGAGCTATTAGGCAAGAAAAAGAAATTAAAGGGATACAAGTTGGGAAGGAAGAACTCAAACTATCCCTCTTTGCAGACGACATGATTCTTTATTTAGGGGACCCAAAGAACTCTACTAAGAGACTATTGGAACTCATAGAAGAGTTTGGCAAAGTAGCAGGATATAAAATCAATGCACAAAAATCAACAGCCTTTGTATACACAGACAATGCCACGGCTGAGGAAGAACTGCTAAGATCAATCCCATTCACAATAGCTACAAAAACAATCAAATACCTTGGAATAAATTTAACTAAGGACATTAAAGATCTCTACAATGAAAATTACAAAACCTTAAAGAAAGAAATAGAAGAGGATACCAAAAAATGGAGAAATCTCCCATGCTCATGGATTGGAAGAATCAATATCATCAAAATGTCCATTCTCCCAAAAGCAATTTACAGATTCAACGCAATACCAATCAAGATACCGAGGACATTCTTCTCAGATCTGGAAAAAATGATGCTGAAATTCATATGGAGACACAGGAGACCTCGAATAGCTAAAGCAATCTTGTACAACAAAAACAAAGCCGGAGGCATAACAATACCAGATTTCAGGACATACTACAGGGCAGTTGTTATCAAAACAGCATGGTACTGGTACAGAAACAGATGGATAGACCAATGGAACAGAATAGAAACTCCAGAAATCAATCCAAACACCTACAGCCAACTTATATTTGATCAACGATCCAAAACCAATCCCTGGAGTAAGGTCAGTCTGTTTAATAAATGGTGCTGGGAAAACTGGATTTCCACGTGCAGAACCATGAAGCAAGACCCCTACCTTTCACCTTACACAAAAATTCATTCAACATGGATTAAAAATTTAAACCTACGACCCGACACCATCAAATTACTGGAGAGCATAGGAGAAACCCTGCAAGACATAGGTACTGGCAAAGACTTCTTGGAAAAGACCCCAGAAGCACAGGCACTGAAAACCAAAATTAACTACTGGGATTGCATCAAATTGAAAAGTTTCTGTACTGCAAAAGAAACAGTCAGGAAAGTGAATAGGAAACCGACAGAATGGGAAAATATATTTGCAAACTATGCAACAGATAAAGGGTTGATAACCAGAATCTACAAAGAAATTAAGAAACTCCACAACATCAAAACAAACAACCCACTTAAGAGATGGGCCAAGGACCTCAACAGACATTTTTCCAAAGAGGAAATCCAAATGGCCAACAGACACATGAAAAAATGTTCAAGATCCCTAGCAATTAGGGAAATGCAAATCAAAACCACAATGAGGTTTCACCTCACCCCGGTGAGAATGGCTCACATTCAGAAATCCACCAACAATAGATGCTGGAGAGGATGTGGGGAAAAAGGGTCACTAATCCACTGTTGGTGGGAATGCAAACTGGTGAAGCCACTATGGAAGTCAGTCTGGAGATTCCTCAGAAACCTGAATATAACCCTACCATTCAACCCAGCCATCCCACTCCTTGGAATTTACCCAAAGGAAATTAAATTGGCAAACAAAAAAGCCGTCTGCACAGCAATGTTTATTGCGGCTCAATTCACAATAGCTAAGACTTGGAACCAACCCAAATGCCCTTCAACAGTAGACTGGATTAGGAAATTATGGGACATGTACTCTACAGAATACTATACAGCAGTCAAAAACAATGATATCCGGTCACTTGCAACAAAATGGAGGAATCTAGAAAACATCATGCTGAGTGAATTAAGTCAGTCCCAAAGAGACAAATATCATTTGTTTCCCTTGATTGGCGATGACTAACTGAGCACCAAAGGGGAAACCTGTAGAAGTGAAATGGACACTATGAGAAACAGTGACTCGATCAGCTCTTGTGCTGACTGTTGTTGTACAATGTAATACTTTATCCATGGTAGTATTTTTTTTTTTCTCTTTATCCTAGTACTAGTGGTTGAACTCTGTAATTAACACACAATTATACTTAGGTGTTTAAATTTTAACCGAAAAGTGATCTCTGTGAAATATAAGAGTGGAAATAAGAGAGGGAGGAGATGTAAAATTTGGGACATGCTCAATCGGAACGGCCCCAAATGATGGAGTTAGAATTGTGCCAGGGGTTTCCAATACAATCCCATCAAGGTGGCATGTACCAAGGCCATCTCATTAGCCCAAGTGATCAATTTCAGCTCACAATTGATCACACTGATAGGTCTAAGAGTCAAAGGGATCACACAAACAAGACTAGTGTCTGCTAATACTAACTGATAGAATGAAAAAGGGAGAGAATGATCCAACATGGGAAGCAGGATACACAGCAGACTCATAGAATGGCAGATGTCCTAAATAGCACTCTGGCCTCAGAATCAGCCCTTAAGGCATTTGGATCTGGCTGAAGAGCCCATGAGAATATTTTAGGCATGGAAAGCTAAGACACTCTGGAAAAAACAGAAGACCTAAATGAAAGATCTCTGCAAGTGAGATCCCAGTGGAAAGAACGGGGCCATCAAAGAAGGAGGTACCTTTCTCTGAAGGGAGGAGGGAACTTCCACTTTGACTATGGCCCTGTGGGAATAAGATCGAAGTCGGCGAACCCTAAAGGCTTCCATAGCCTCGGCAACTCATGACCAGAGCCTAGGGAGATTACTGACGCCATAAACAAGAGTGTCAAATTGTTAAATCAACATCAGGAGTCACTGTGTACTTACGTCTCATGAGGGATCTGTCCTTAATGTGTTATCCAATGTGAAGTGATGCTATTACTAGTACTGAAACAGTATTTTTACACTTTGTGTTTCTGAGTGGGTGCAAACTGATGAAATCCTTACATAGTATATATTGAATCGATCTTCTTTATATAAAGATAATTGCAAATGATTAAAAAATCTTGGTGTTAAATTGGAAATCGCATAGACAATTAATCAATTTTTTTTAAAAAAAAAATCATGTAGGATCTCTGTCCTTAATGTGCTGTACATTGTGAATTAATACTATAACTAGTACTCCAACAGTATATCATTTTGTGTCTCTATGCGAGGGCAAACCGTTGAAATCTTTACGTAATATGTACTAAATTGATCTTCTGTGTATAAAGAGAATTGAAAATGAATCTTGATGTGAATGGAAGGGGAGAGGGAGCGGGAAAGGGGAGGGTGGGGGGAGGGAGGGAAGTTGTGTGGGGGGGGAGCCATTGTGGTCCATGAGCTGTTCTTTGGAAATTTATATTCTTTAAATAAAAGCTTTATAAAAAAAAAAAAAAAAAGAGATGTGGTGTGTGCGTGTGTGCACCCGTGTGTGTGTGTGTGCAGTCACTGGGCAAGGCTTACATTTTGCTCACCATTGCTTCATCACAATTTCATGTCAGTGAAAGACAAACAGAGCAAACTTGTCGCAAAACAGGTTTTAATTGACAGCAAAACAGTTTTGAACAATTACGTTGTCAACTTCCTCCTTTCTCATGACATGCAAGGAGGGGCATTTAATCTCATCAGTCACGCCCCCCAAACCACAGAAGTGAAAGGGCTGCCAAAGAGTAGCTTTCACGTGGGCAGCTTGTCTAAGTCCCAACTGGTAGAGTTTATCATTGAGGGAAGCACTGCCTGACATGACTGTCTGTTCTTTTCTATCCTGGGTGTTGACTTCTATAATTTTGGGTCTGAGCATTGGCAGCCTTTTTAGAGAGATGAGGGAAGTTGAGAATGCCCAATCAGAGACAAGCTCACCAAGCTGTCTTGGATGTATAGCTTGCTGGTTTAAGGTGTGGACCCTGACGCTGGTGACCTTGGACAACTTATTGGACTTCTCCATGCCTCAGTTTTCTCATCAGTAAAATGGTGACAATAATACCACCTCACAGCCTTGTCATGAAGGTTACGTGAGTTGATGCAGTAAAGTGCTTGGACCAGTGCCCGACATGTGTGAGGTGTCAGCTATTCATGCTGTTGTCACTGTTAGCCTAGGTCTGTGTTCAGTTTAGCAGAGACACCATCCTGTTTAAATATTCACCATTAAGGGGGATCTCTCAGCTCCTTACACCATTCCCTCCAAAAGCTTACTGAGCTCCAATTACATCCATAGTCCTGTGCTAGAACGCAAGGATATGAACGACCACATTGCTAATCGTCTTGAGGACTCTGCACTGTGGCTAGAGAAGGCTTGGTTCCGGAGTACGACTTCAGCTGGGTGAGACTTAGACAAGTGGAGGGAATATTTTTTTTTGACAGGCAGAGTTAGACAGTGAGAGAGAGAGACAGAGAGAAAGGTCTTCCTTCCATTGGTTCACCCCCCAATTGGCTGCTACGGCTGGCACGCTGTGCTGATCCAAAGCCAGGAGCCAGGTGCTTCCTCCTGGTCTCCCATGTGGGTGCAGGGCCCAAGCACTTGGGCCATCCTCCACTTCACTCCCGGGCCACAGCAGAGAGCTGGACTGGAAGAGAAGCAACTGGGATAGAACCGGTGCCCCAACTGGGACTAGAACCCAGACTACCGGCACCGCAGGTGGAGGATTAGCCTAGTGAGCCATGGCACTAGCCAAGTGGAGGGAATATTGCTAGCAGCAGTAACTGAGTGAGCAAAGGTACAAAGTGAGTATGAGTTTAGGGGCAGATTTGGCTAGAGGAATGCTCTTTTCTGATGGAGGGATTATATAAAAATAAGACATGGATGCCTTTGAATGCCAAGTTGTCTGTAAGCCTTTAGACAGTGAAGGATTTGGAGTAGCAGTGTGACCAGTGAAATAAGTTTTATGAATTTTTGAAGGTCAATTATAGCATCAAAGCCTTAAGGATTCATCCATCCATCACCCATCCATCATTCACCCATCCATCACCCATCCATCCATCCACCCATCCATCATCATCCATCCATCCATCCATCATCCTCATCCATCCACCCATCCATCATCCATCCATCCATCCATCCATCCACCCATCCATCATCATCCATCCATCCATCCATTCATCCATCCATCATCCTCATCCATCCATCCATCCTTTCCCTGAAACCCCCATTTATTCTCACTATAGCCAAGATGATCTTCCTTATATGATTTTAATCATGTTTCCCCCTTATAATTCTTTAATGTCATTTCAAATTGTGAACCCTGAATGTTAACAGAGTGGCAACTGGGATGGTGATAGAGTTGTGGAGAGATGTTTAGAGGTAAATAGGAAAACAAATCCAAAGACTAAAGATGAGAAAAAGCATGTCACCTCCTGGAAGACACCGGCAGTTCACTGTCTCTGCAGTGTGTGTGTGTGTGTGTGTGTGTGTGTGTGCGCGCGCGCTTTGTTTTATTTATTTATTTATTCATTTATTTGAAAGGCAGAATTACAGAGAAGCAGAGGCAGAGAGAGAGAGAGGGAGAGAAAGAAAGAGAGAGAAAGTCCTCTGTCTGCTGGTTCATTCCCTAGACAGCCACAACAGCTGGAGCTGCACTGATCAGGAGCCCAGAGGCTTCATCTGGGTCTCCCATGCAGGTTCAGGGGCCCAAGGACTTGGGCCATCTTCCACTGCTTTCCCAGGCCATAGCAGAGAGCTGGATTGGAAGTGGAGCAGCTGGGATTCGAACTGGTGCCCATAAGGGATGCTGGCACTACAGGTGTTGGCTTTACCCATTTATCAACCTCCCCAATATTGTCTCCTGTTAGTCACTCCTCTGTGTGTGTTATAAGCACACATAGTGGCCAGTGCTTTTTTTTTTTTTCTATTTTACTTATTTATTTGAATGGCAGAGGGAGAGAAAGAGAGAGAAAGACAGGGAGAGAGAGCAAGATCTTCCATCTGCTGGTTGATTCTCCCAAATGCCTGCAACAGCTGAGGCTGGGCCAGGCCAAAGCCAGAAGCCAGGAACTCCATCTGGGTCTCCCATATGTGTGGCAGGAATTCAACTACTTGGGCCATCACCTGCTGCCTCCCAGGCACATTAGCAGGAATCTGGATTGGAAGTGGAGGAGCCAGGACACAAACCAGCACTCCAATATGGGATGCAATCATCCCAAGTGGCAGCTTAACCCACTGCACCACAACACCCACCCCAGATGGCTCTCCTAGTCATAGCTGTCACCCTCAGGCTACTGAGGCCTTTGGATCTGTGTGAGATGCTGAGGATTATAGAAGGCTCCAACAGATACAAAGGATAATGAATTCAATATTTCAAATATAATCTATAGGAAATGGCTCAGAAATTGTTCTATGTCATAGCTTCATCCACCAACATGAATGAATTGGTGTCATACAGACAGCAAGCTCAGTTGGTTAGATTATGCATTACTCAAGTCCAGGACTAGGGCCTGGCTATGCTATTGTTCACCTCCGTGTCAATTCTAAGCATGGGGGCAGCGCCGGTGCCTTCTCACAGCTTGGGGAAAGAAAGGCCCAACAGCAAACCTCAACCAAGATGATACTATCACGTAGAGGCTGGGAGAACTGCTCATGAGCACACAGGTGCACCCCTAGAGACTCCTCTAATTACTGGGTCAGGCTTTAAGGGTGACTGGAAATCACAGAATAACTCATGAGGGGGGAAAGTGAGACACATCGCTTTTAGTTTCTTAGAACTCCACTTCTTGCCAGGCTGTGGTGGACTGGCTCAATACAGATTGCTCAGACTTGTAACCAAAAGGTGTCCTCATCTGAGCATCCATGATGTTATAACCAAAGGACTCAAACAGGAGAAGGAATTCTGGAGAAGAGGAATCATAAAAAGAAGCATGCAAGAGCTATTCTATGGAGAGACGGAGCTGCCCCGGGAAGCCACACTTAACAGGATTCTGTCATTGGTAAAGAACAAATGGGTGTGTAGGGAGGTTTCCATCCGTGGACACACACTGACATTCCCCTTGACAGGGCTGAAACATCAGATCCGGGTTCCACGTCCTGAGACATGGACTTGATCTGTGATTCTTTGTGCAATCAGGGTTGAAACCATTGGTCTCACTAACAAAATCCAAACGGTGAGCTCAGATCTAGTCACAAAGTCTTGAAATATGAAAAGGAAGCAGAAGCCCCCTCCAAACTTGAACAAGGTAAACAAGGAGTACATAAACAAAGCACCAAGCAGCAGAGTGAGGATGAATATTTAGCCCAGGAGAACCAACAGGGCCCTGGTTTCCATGGGTTTGCACCTGATACTCTTGGCTCATGACGCTGAACGTCGTCCCAGGTGCTTCTTGGCTGTCCATAATCCTCCATTCAGAGATCTATTCCGATCATTTTCTCATTTTAAAATTAGGTTACTGTCTTTTTATTGTTGAAATGTAAGAGTTCTTTATGTATTCAGGATAAAAGTCCCTTTTCCGATGTATGACTTACAAATATCTTCTCCCACTCTGTGGTTTGTCTGTTTGCTTTCTTGAAGTATTTTTATTTTGATGAAGTCCAATGTAATTGTTTTTTTTTCTTTGATTATGCTGTAGTTTGTGCTTGAGTCCCCTCCAAAACTCATGTTGAAACTTAACCCCCAGCAGGTGCCGCGGCTCACTAGGCTAATCCTCCGCCTACGGCGCAGGTACTCCAGGTTCTAGTCCTGGTTGGGGCACCGGTTCTGTCCCAGTTGCTCCTCTTCCAGTCCAGCTCTCAACTGTGGCCGGGAGGGCAGTGGAGGATGACCCAAGTGCTTGGGCCCTGTACCCGCAGCACGCTGGCTGTGGAGGCCATTGGGGGTGGGGAGTGAACCAACAGAAGGAAGACCTTTCTCTCTGTCTCACTGTCTAACTCTGCCTATCAAAAAAAAAAAAAAAGAAAAGAAAGAAACTTAACCCCCAATGCAAAGATATTAAGAAGTGATTTGCTCCAGCAGGTACTGCCCTCGTGGTTAAATTCACATCCCTTTCAGAAAAAGGTCCTTGATAAGTTCCTTTTGGGCTCTCCTTGTATGGACAGAGCAACAAGGTACTATCTGGGAAGCACAGAGCAGCGCTCACTAGACACAAAATACCAGCACAGTTGTCCTAGACTTCCCAGGCTGCAGAACAATAGGAAATAACTTCTCTTGATAAATTCTCAGTTGTGGCATTTCATTATAGTGAAAAGGCTGAGATGATTGCTGTGGCTTTGACATAATATTAAGACATCAGTATCAGGGTCAGTGTTGTGGCACAGAGTGTTCAGCTGCCACTTGTGAAGCCAGCATCCCATACGGGAGCAACGGCTCAAATCCTGGCTGCTCTGCTCTGCCCAGGCTGTTGCAGTCATTTGGGGAGGGAATCTGCAGATAGATCTCACCCTGTCTATCATATTGCCTTTCAAAATAACTAAATCTTTTTTAAAAATTTAAAACCAAGATCATGAATATTTACTCTTATAGGTTTTATAGTTTTGGCTATTGTATTTACATCTATGATTCAAACTGAGTTAGTTATTATAGATGGGGTGAGGACAGGGTCTGACTTCATTCTTGTGCATGAAGCTATCCAGTTGTCCCAGTACCATTTCACATTTATTGGGACGTTATTGAAATTAATTGATTTATTTCTGAAATCCTATATCTATTTATCTGGCTTTATGCCAGGACTGTGCCAGATTTGTAACATTTTTGAAACTGGGAAGAGTGAGTTCAGTTGCATTTGCTTTTATTTATGTTTGTAGCTTCTATTTCTCTGAAGTTTCTTATTAATTCTTATGTTCTTAATGATTAGAAAATTTATGTGAGCTGTGTTATGTGAGCTTTGTTAAATCCAATATCTGAACTATTTCAAGATCAATTTTATTCTGGTGTTTTCTCCTTTATTGCCTATTCTTAATGTATATTTTTAAGGTGTACAACATGATATTTTAGAGACCGGTGATGTAGTACCATGGGTTAACCCACTGTTTGCAACACTAGCATCCCATATCTGAGTGCCAGTTCAACTCCCAGCTACTCCACTTCCTTTCCAGCTCCATGCTAATGCACTTGGGAAAACAAAAGAAGGTGGCCCAACTACAAGGTCCTCCTGCCACCTGCCACCTGCCACCTGCCACCTATATAGGAGACCTCAGTGGAATTCCAGGCTCCTGACTTCATCCTGGACCAGCTCTGGCCCTTGTGGGCATTTAGTAAATGAACACTCCGATGGAAGATCTGTGTTTGTGTGTGTGTGTGTGTGTGTGTGCGTGTGTCCCTGTCTCCCCCTCTCTTTATGTCACTCTGTCTTTCAAATAAATAAATAATTCTTTATAAGAATGATGTATTGTTAGACATAGTGAAGTGGTTATTATGTCAAGTAAATTAACACAACCATAATCTCATATAATTGTCCTTCCTTTTTTTTGTTTAGTAAAAGGCCCTCCAAACTACTCTGTTAGCAAATTTCCAATATAGAACACATTATTAATATAATATTGTATAAAATGTTATGGTCCCCACAGCGAGCATTAGATTTCTAGACATACTCACCCCAGATATCTGCATTTTTCACCAGTTTATCTGTGTCTCCCTAGGCCATGCCACCCTCACCCTGGTAACCACCTTTTTTGTCTCTGTTACCAATGTTTCTAGATTTCACAAGTAAGTGAGATCTGGAAGTATTTTTCTTTCTGTTTCTGGCTTATTCATTTAGCATAACGTCCTCTAGGCTCATCCATGATGTTGCAAATGGCAAGATCTCCTTCTTTGAGGCTGAATGATATTCCTCTGTATATCACAACTTCTTTATCCATTCATCTGCCAATAGACAACTTATTTCCATATCTCAGCTATTGTGAATAATGCCATGTTGAACATGGGAGTGCAGATATCTAGAAAATACTGATTTCATTTCCTTGAGAACATACCCAGAAGAACTGAGTATATGTGGTAGTTCTATTTTTCATTCCTTTCACATCCTCCATAATGTCCCCAATGGCTGCACCAATCTACATTCTCAGCAACAGTGTGCAAGTCTCCCCTTTACTCCACGCCTTCTCCAACACTCAGCTGTTGAATGACAACCACTCCAACAGGTGTGAGCTCATATCTCACTCTGACTTTGATTTACATGCTGCTGACGATTCATGATGGTTAGTGATGCTGAGCACGTTTTCACACATCCATAATTACCGGGTCCACGTTTACATCTGCTTTGGAAAGAGTTCTGTTCATGTCATTTGCTCATTTTTAGTTAGGTTGTTTGGTTTTGTTTTTTGGTTTTTTTGCTGTTGAGTTGTGTGAGGTCCTTATATATTTTTAATATTAACATTTTATCTGATATATGACTCACATTTTCTCCTGCTCCATTAGCTGCTTTTTCATTGTTTAAGATTTATTTATTTATTTAAAGGCAGTTATAGAGGGGGAGGGAGAGACAAAGAGATCTTCCATCCACTGGTTTACTCCCCAAACGGCCACAATAACCAGGTCCTGGCCAGGCCCCAGTCAGGAGCCTGGAACTCCGTCCAAGTCTCCCACATGAGCCGGAGGGACACCACCATTTGGGTCATTTTCCTCTGCTTTCCCAGGCACATTAGCAGGGAACTGCATTGGATGCAGAGCAGCTCGGACCTGAGCCGACATGCACATGCAATGCCAACCTCACAAGCCACAGCTTACCCTGCTTATTCATTTTGCTGACTGCTTCCATAGGTCACTTATTTCTGTTTCGTGCATGTTTAGTAAGTTTTGTGCTATTCTGCACATGGTGAATGAAACAACATTATTTTTCAATGTATAGGGTTAAATTTTTTTTTTTTAGATGTCTAGCAAGTAGTCCACTTTGAGCTCATTTGGGCTTTGTTTTGTTTTGCTAAGGCATTTTATGAAACACATGGGGTATTTTTCAAGACTGGGTAATTTACTAGGGTTCCACCTCTGAATTCTGTCTTCCCTGTTGATCTTTTTAGGGCCTGGCATTTTTAGCTACCGTCTAGAGTGATCTTTTCTCTCTAGTGCATGATTCTTATTCTTGAGGTGAGGGCCCTGGATTTTCAGTTGCAAGCGTGGAGCATGGGGGCGCATTCCCGAGGTCTCTCCACTCCGGCCAACAGGGACCTTCTGCATCTCCCAGCACTGCTTGATCTGCAGCATCTCTGATCTCAGAGTTGTGGCTGCCCCTGTCCGGCAAACCTCCCATCTGTCGGAAGACTCGCTCTCGGCCAAGAACTCACGAAGGATTCCCAATAAGACCACCAGGATCCTCTTTTTGCACAAATTCATCTTCTCCTGTGCTCTGCCCCATAATTGACCTTCTGCCTCTTCAGTGTGGTGTCACCGCCTTCCTCTATCTGAATCCCAGGCCCCTGATCCCCAGGAAGTGACCTGCCTTCATGGAACTAAATCCCTGACGCTCTGTTCTCTCAGGATTACACTCCCATGCCTATGGCTGTTCAATGTCTAGAATTGATTGACTCGTATTCTATCCTGTTGTATAATTCATGGCAAGACGTCCACCCTGGTACAAATTATTCCATCATTAACGGAAGCAGAAGCTCTCGCCAGCCAAATTTTTAATCAAAAAGTATTTTGTCAGTAAATACTTTCAGATTTAGGTTATTAGCAAGGGCCAGAAATGATAGGAGACTCTTGTATTAATTAAAAGTACACTAAGTGGCAATCTGGAGTCTCAATTGTGCCTTTAAATCTGTCTTGGATATTTTCACTTACTTCTCCCTTGTTGTTTAGTAGAACTGTCTCCTACAGAAAACCACTCCTCGATCCGTCAGAACCATGCGCGCTCTCTAACATCTTTGGCTGTGGTTGTCCAGTTTTCCTACTGTTTTTGTTAAAGTGCTGCAAAAGACTTGAGTATGTCGTGTTTATGATATTAAATTGTGAATGAGTGGGATTTATATAACAGCAACCTTTGAGATACAGGTACTTGATGGCCTCTTAAGGAAGAGTTGCCTACAAATTTGAAGCTGGAAAAAGTCACTGGGATAACTTTTTAAAAAAAAGAATGACAATTCATGGCTTTTTTAGATTTTTGGTATGTGTGTTAAGGACGATGTACAAACTGAAATGTCTGTGTACTGATTCTCAACACCAATAAAGTCTCAATTCTGAACAAAAAAAGGAAAAGAAAGTGACTCTCAGGGAAGGCTTA
The DNA here is from genome assembly GCA_949820135.1 of Sylvilagus floridanus. Lineage (NCBI taxonomy): Eukaryota > Metazoa > Chordata > Mammalia > Lagomorpha > Leporidae > Sylvilagus > Sylvilagus floridanus. The sequence goes on from OX463230.1 coordinate 31,974,755, forward strand.
GACACAGTGGGCAGGATGCTGCAGCTCACGTCAATGCTCAGGTTCAAGTCCTGGCTGCTCTCCCAGTGCCATTTTCTGATGGGCAGCATGAGAGGCAGCAGCGGTGGACCAAGTAAATGGGTCCCTGCCACCCACATGGGAGACTCAGGTCCAATTGCAGGCTCCAGGCTTCAATCTAGACCAGCCCCAGCAGTTGTGGGCATTTGAGGAGTGAACCAGCAGATGGAAAATCAGTCTCTCTCTCTCTAACTCTGCCTTCCAAATGAATCAATAAACCTTTTTGTAAATGCCATGTTTGCTTGAAAATAACATAATAAAAGCTCCAAAATTCTAAGCCACAAAGCACAGAAGGGAGGATCTTGCCAAGAAACCTCTCTGTGCTCATCTTCTTACCATCTCACCTTTTCATGCCCCTGTCTGTTGAACACACGCTACATAACTGTCAACAACAAGTGCATCTCTCCCCCTCTGGGGTGCAAAAATTGGTGAGGGGGGGGTTTAAGTCTGTTAGGGTGGAAGAAAGCTGGGGAAGGAGCCACTGAGCAAGGCTATGAAGCATGTGCATTTAACATGAATGGGATCTCAGCGGACTGCGTTACTGCACTGGGAAGCAGAGTTCATTTCTTATGACCGACTTTGCTAATGATGGATACATACATGAGTCAGGGTAACGCTCAGCTAGATGATACAACAAATAGACTAAAAATAAGTAATGATTAAGACGTAACAACAAAGTACTTGGTATACAATAGACCTAAGTGGGTGAGGAAATTGGGTGTGTGTGGTGGGGTGGCTTTGCACATAACTTTTCAGGACCCCTGAGTAATGGAGGTTCTGCTAACTTCAACTGTGATTTCCAAGGTGACCCTGATAGTTTCCATTCTGGTTATCTGGAAGGGAAAAGGAGCATGGAGGAGCAGGCATGGATGATTGCTATGGGCCAGGCCCAGAAATAGCTCATATCACACTGCTCACATTCCACTGGCTAGTATTCAATCTCATGGCCATAACGAATGCAGAAGAGGCCAGGAAATTCGATCTGGCTGTGTGGTCAGGAAGAGGAGGAGAACATGGATTTTAGTAAGCAGCTGGTAGTCTCTGTCAAGGGGGCCTATCAAAAGTAATGTTTCACATGGCATATTCATACTCATTTTACTGCATTAAAGTCAAAGACTTACACGATTGTCTTCCAGTAGGCTCGGAGATATTCATATTTTAGCACCCAGGACAATGCAAGGTATGAGGTAAGTGCACATTTTTGATTGGATGAATGAATGAATGAATGAATGGTGAACTCTCCTTGCACAACAGATGTAGGTGCCTCTTAGGGCTCCTCCTGGATTGTCACATAGTAATAGCTTCCCTGTCAGCACAGAGAAAGATGCTCACCTCCCCATTGGTGTCTCTAGGTCCTCTGTATACTGAACCAAATGACTTGGCCCCACGTTGAATGCATTTAGTGACATTTAGCATTTGAATTGACTTGGATGATGTAAAAGCCATTCCTATCCCCTGTGACTCTTAAATTAGAATTGCGATCAAAGCTCTGTTTTCAAAGTTGGGGAACCAAATTGCAGCTGTGCAAGTGGAGAGTCCTCGCACATGGCTTCTACATGCAGGGAGCCAGAACACAAGCAAGGGTTGCCAGGCATGGTCGCTTTTCCTTCTTCTCCAGTGACAGGCTTCTCCTGCTCCTCGGTCATGCAAACCCACAATAACACACTACTTCACACCCATGAAGATGGCTATGATCCAAGAGATGAGTAATAACAAGTGTTGGTGAGTTTGTGGAGAAATTGGAACCCTCATAAATTTCCGGTGGGAATGTAAAATGATATAACTACTTTCGAAAATAGTGTGACAGCCTGCAAAAGTTATACATGGAGTTGCTATATGACCCAGCAATTCTTCTTCTTGGAACATTCTCAAAAGAAATAAAAATGTGTACACACAAAACGTGCTTGAAAGTCTGAAGCAGCATCACTCCTAGTAGCCAAGAGTGCAAGCCCAAATGTTCATCAAATAATAAATGGATAAATACATATTTCCAAACAATCAATGAAGGAGTGAAACACATTACAATATGACTCAACCTTCAAGGCAGTCTAGACACAAAATGTCACATATGTTAAATGGGCAGAACAGACCAATCCATAGAGATGGAGAGTAGATTGGTACTTAGCAGGAGCTGGCGGAACAGAAGATGGAAAAAAGGTGATTGATTTTTAAAGAGTATGAAGTTAAAAATGGATCCATAGAAATTAGCTATTAGAACAGAGGACTGAAGGTTGCAGAATAGTTAGCAGAGCATCAGGAACTACTGGGACAATTTCAGTCTGACACGTGTATGAATGTGACTGGAATTCCAGGACAATAAAATAAGAATGGCAAATTGTGGAAATCGTTACTTAATATAGAGTTGGTCTTCTGTATATAGAGCTAACTAAAAATGAATCTAAATGAAGAATGGGATGGGAGAGGGAGTAGCAGGTGGGATAGGAGTGTGGGTGGGAGAGCGGATAGAGGGGAAGAACCACCAAAATCCTAAAGCTGTACCTATGAAATTTGCATTCATTAAATAAAAGCTTTCTTAAAAAAGATGAAAACAGTGTGAGAAATAATGGCTATAATAGTCCCCAAAATTTGGTAAAATCATAATTTCCAGATTCAAGAAGTTTAGCAAATGCAAGTAAAAAGAGAGGAAAAGAAAATCACAGCTAGATATACTATTTCAATAGCAAAGTATTAAAAACCAAAAATGAAAATAAAAGAAAGTCACTAGATCAAAAAGATTATGCATGAATAAAGTAATGAATAAAATCAAAATATGAACTGAGGATAGCTTCTCATCAAAACAACAGAGATCATTAAAGTGACACCTACAGTGCTAAAAGAAAAACAACCTGTCAACTCTTTATATCCAATGAAAAACAAGGGGAAATAGACATTTTTCATAAAAACACAGGGTGAGAGAATTTGTCACCAGCAGAATTGCACCTCAAAAAATACTAAAGAATTAGGGGTGGTGGGGCTGTGGTACAGCAAGTCAGGCCTCTACTTGGGCCACCTGCATCCCACATCCGAGTGCCTGCAATCAGGTCCCGGCTCCTCCACTTCCAAGCCAACTTCCTGCTACTGTGCCTGGGAGGCAGCAGCTGATGGCCCAAAGGCTTGGGCCCTTGCCACACACATGGGGACCTGGATGGAGTTCCAGGCTTCTGGCTCCGTCCTGTCCCAGCCCCGACTACTGCAGGCATTTGGAGAACCAGAGGATGAAAGAGGGGGGGTGGGGGGGGTGGGGGGTGGATGGGTGGGTCTCTCTCCTTGTCACTGTTTTTCAAATAAATCTTTTCTAAAAAAATAAAAAAGTTTTTTAGGCTGAAGGAAAAAGAAAGACATTGGAAACTTGAGTAAGAACTGTTCCTGATGGAAATGTCACACATCCCTTTCTTATGTGGAAAAGGAACAAGAAATCGAGAGCCCTGATCTACATGGCCTATTAACCACTGGGGTTTCTCTATGCCGTAAGCCACTACTTTCCCAATTAGAGGTTTACCCCATTCATTGACTATATGCATCTAATGGCTGGCAAGCAGCATCTATTTAATGCAACGAGACTGAATGGACCAGAAAATACAAGAGAAACATCTTTTTTGGTCAATCAGAAACAATATGATAAAAATGCCCATGGATAAATAACACTCTTTTTAAAAAAATTCCCTAAGAGTGAAATTGTAGCTCATTATGTTGGGTGAAGTCTTATATAAATATCATCAAGACATTCTGAAAGTTTAATGTGGATGAACTAGTCTCCTTTGATCACATAATGAGAACCATGTAACTTACTATTTCTCTTCTGACCGGGCTGTCGAGAAGCTCATGAATCAGAGCTTTTGCTCCATTACTGTAGCTATTCTTAGTCCAGGTTTTCTGACGGAATGATGTGTGCCCAAGCCTTCTTGGGCCTGATTCCCCAAAAGTAAGCTGACCAGGATGATTCCTGGGTGCAACTCGCAGTGTCAGGGCCCAGCCTTACCTAGAACAGGACCGCCACATCGACCCCACAGCTTTGCAAAATTACCTTCTCCCTTACAGCCCCCGTTCCACCTACATCCCTCACCCTCAAGTACGGCCGGCAACACTTCTTTCTGACTGAGGACTTCAGGGGGAACTGGTGGAGCGAATATGAGCTCCAGGGTGAGGTCTGAGTTAGAATTCTGCCGTCGTCCTTCGATGATTATTCCGTGGTTAGCACAGGATGACAGGCACACATCTCAGGTTGCTCTTCTGTGAAATGTGCTTACTACCGACTCCCAAACTTGCTGTGACGCAAAGCAACCAGCAGTGTGTGGTACGCGGGAACTGTTGGTGTCAATCTCCCCTCTCCCTTTGCACGCCAAGAACACACGGCCTGGGCAACAGCTCCTGCGTGAGCTGGGGCTGCTAGGAGTCCCTCACTCTCCCTCGACCAGCCCAAGTACCTCCATCTACACCTTCTTTGCTAGATCAATCTCTAGAGATCTTCAGGGTTGCTTCTTTCCTTTAATGCTATCTCTGTTCCAATTCCTCCCCCCCAAAAAGGCCTTCCCTAACCACTTGACCACAGACACAGATTGTTCTATTTTGCCCTAAGGGCAAGAGCACCAGCTCCAGCAGTTAAGTTCCTCTTCTCCACGGACCCTAGGAAAAGCAGGCACAGGGAAGGGACAGGCTTCTCTGGGGGGGCTTCCAGAAAGGCAGGCCAGGCTCAGTGAGGCCCACAAGCCTTGCCCACAGGAAGAGGATGAAGAGGAGGAGCACACAGCAAGTGCCCCCGGCCTAACCGAGGGCCACGTGTCCCTGGGAGTTGCCATCTGCTCACCAAGCGTCAGGACCATAACTGACACCTTGGCCTCACCAAGGAGCCGGCACCTCCCTTCATGGATAATCTCTCAAGAACTACCAGAAACAAGCCACCTAACAAAATCCATGGGGGCACGGTCAACTCCTCCCAAAACGTCCACTCCATATACTCTGGGAGGTGCAGGAAAATGCCAACGCCTCCCCAAACGCCACCTCAATTTGCTTTTCTTCTAGGAAACACCCCGTGCACGCCTGCATCTAGTGTGAATGCATCAGAGCCCGTCCTGAAGGTGGATTTGGGTAGAGACCAGAAGAGAATTCCGGAAACTGTGAGGCCACCCCAGGGATGCCAGGGCCATTGGCTCTGTGGTCAGCAGAATGGCACTGAATTGAACCCAGAGGGTTGTTTACTGACCCTCAGCTGCTGTAAACCCCAAGGACTTGAGAGGTATAGAGAGCAAAGACCAGAGCTGGGAACCAACCACCGAAAAGGCGCCGCACCGGTCCTCTGCCCCTCGTCCGCCCCCTTGACGAAATAAGCGTCCCAGAAATGTCTCACAGCTTCCCTACCCCGGGGGGCAAGAGGTCAGCTCCTGGCAGCACCCGGCGCAGCTTCCCTGAGGGTCACCAAGCCCGCGGGACAGGCGTGAGGATGGCAGCCTCCTTTACCCCTCCCGCCTGCAAGTTGCCCGATGCCCAGGGCCTGGCCCGCGGGTAGGGAAAACTCACCGCGCAGCCCGGAGGTAGCCATGAGGCGAGCACACGGGACGCGGAAGCCGAGCGCCCCGCGGCCGCGCGCGCTTCTGGACAGGCTTATGCCGCCGCGGGGCTAATTCCATCGCGGCTCAGCTCCGTCTGGACGTGCCCGCCCCTCGCCTGCCGCCGCCGCCGCCGCCTCCTCCCCCATGCCTCCCTGCGCCGCCCGCCGGCCCGCGCCCCGCCGTTCCGGCTGCGCCCTGGGCGCACCGGCGCGCGGGGCCCGGCGTGCACGAAGCAGCGCGGCCCCGCGGCGGGGTTTAGTCAGGGACACGCTCGGCTGAGGGCAGCTGGGGGCGAGGTGGCGACTGCCTCCTGCTCACCTCGACCCGGGCAGGCGCCTCATAACAGGGCTGCAGTGTGAAAAACTCAGGCGGATTATCTCGTGCACCGTCTGGCTGATTAGTCTCCAATCCCGCAGTCCCAGGGGGTCATCACGTCCAGGGCACGGCCCCCGCCGTCGGGGTGGGGGAGGGGGATTCCCTGGACACCGGGTCCCCCTCACAAACCTGCCCTCACCAGTTGGACCAGAAGAGGGGCTGCCAGTGGCAGGGAGGGGGCGGCAGGCAGGTTTATAGGAACTTCCGCATGGGACGCTAGGATGGCTAAGGGTGACTGGGAAGGTGGGTGCCAGGAGAGTGGTCCCCAGAGGGCAGACCATGTCATCTCTGGGAACAGTCTAGGTCCCCAGCCATGGAGGAGAGAGAAGATGTCCAAAGGGCCAACAAGTTGACTAATACCACCTAGGCAAGATGGAAAAGTCCTATGTGAGGATCAAGTTCAAGTGTGCTATTTGTGATCATGACCTTTAAGTCTGCAGAATTTTCTCTGCTGTGCTGATAAGGTAATGGTAGTGGGGACTGCTCCCCATCTCAGATGAGAACCCCAAGGCAATAAAGCAAGTGCACAACACAGCATGAGTCAAGGACAGAACAGGAGGAAAATCAAGAATTACAGTGTGTAGAGGCCAGCGCTGTGGCCTAGCGGGCAAAGCCGCTGCCTGTGATGTCAGCATCCTATATGGGCGCCTGCTCGGGTCCCGTCTGCTGCACTTCCACTTTCCCTGCCAATGGCCTGGGAAAGCAGTGGATGATGATCCAAGTACCTGGGCCCCTGCCACCCACCTGGGAAATCCAGAAGCAGCTCCTGGCTCCTGACTTTGGCCTGGCCCAGTGCTGGCTGCTGTGGTCACCTCTCTCACTCTCTCGCTCTCTTCTCTCCTCCAGCCCCGTGTAGCTCTGACTTTAAAAATAAAAAAATCTTTTTTTTTTTCTTCAAAAAATTAGTATCCCAACCTGGGACTTCCTTCTGGCGACTCCAGTGTCTACCCAGGACTTCCTCTTCCTCACACTGTCCCTGCAGTAGTTATCTTCATCAATGATCTGCTGAGTGATTCCTGAGTGTGCCTGTTTTACAGATGAGAATGCAGTGTCTGACATTGGGCCACGTGACACAGAGGCGTCCCAGCCTGCTCCAAGCTCCTAACAGCTCTCCCCCTAAGGACGCCTTCCTCCCTGAGTGTTTCCTGAGCCATTCTCCATGCCTCTTCAATCCCAAACGTTGCTCCTTTACTCATTCATTCATTCCATTTTTCCTCTCTTTCCGGTTCACTCCTTCCCTGAGATGCTCCCTAAAACGCCCGCTTTGGGGGACTCTGTCTCATCTGGTCTGAGCATGGGCATCACACAGGGTCCTGAGACCCTGCCTTCAGAGCATCTATGAAATATAGGAAGCCAGCTGTGACACTTCTCACCCACACACCTCCCCAGGCCCTCTCTCTGCACCCTTCCTACCCAACTGCCTACCACTGCAGTGTTGTAATTAATGTTATAATGAAGGGAAATACGCATTTTCCTGATCCACCTTTCCCGTGATGGCAAAATGTCCTATTAGTAGGAGAGGTCTGCCAGGCAGCTGAGAGACTGACACCAGAGGCTGCCGCGGTCCCCTCCCTGCTGAGTTTTGTGGCTGACACCTTGTCCCCAGGCAGAGTGTTAGGCGATCACTGAGAGTGACAGTTAATTCCCTACCCCTGGATCTGGTTTCCTACAGAAAGACCTTAGAGGCTATGCAAAGTTGGGGGTGGGGAGATGGATGGAGAGATGACAACCTGTGAATTATTGAGCAGTTACATAAGGCGTCTGTCCGGGCTTCCTTCCTTCCACCCCTCTCAACACCCCACCCACCCTACTCAATCCCACCCATGCCATTTTCCTACACTGTCACTTCTCTTGGGCTTGATCTCCGGCAGTCACAGCAGTGGTGGAGACTGAGAAATGCAGTGGCTACTGATGCCCATGACTCTAAGGGTGTGGCTCTGGTGGAGTGACCTAGTTCTTGTCTAGGTGTCACGGCCCCCGGGTTCTGAACCTGCCCCTGCCATGGAGAAGCTGTGGGGTCTTGGAAGTCAGTCAAGCTCTCTGAGCTGCTGCCATCATCTGCAGAGGGGTCTAAATCTTTTCCAGATCCATCGTCCACTGCTTCCAGTAAGAACCACTCGGGGGCTTGTTTGAGGCCACACAGTAGAGCAGGGGCTTTGTGTGGAGCCTAGGTCTGCCTCTGAGTCTGGAGCCCACGCCCCTGCCCAGCCTGGGCCGTTGGTGGTCTACACTCCTGCACCTGCACCCATTTCCAGGTGCTTCCGCATCTGCCCCTCCGACAGGCACCACTAAGGGTACAGCAAAACTCTGTCCCACCTGCTCAAATACCTTATCCACAAGGGCAGCCACTGACAAGAGCTGTACCTACCCTGGCAGCACCTGGCTCCAGGGCCCACCCCTCTGCTGTGATTCAGAGGGCTGAGAACCCAGCAGATGCATTTACACCAAGGATCTGAAGAGGCCGGCCCCACACCAGGCCTCTCAGCCCCATGGAGCCCAAATACCACTTGTTCCCAGAAGTTGGTGGTGCCTCCCTTAGACCCTAGGGCCGCAGTGATGTCAGCTGGGGCCTGTGCCTTCTCCCCCCACCCAGCTGCCATCTGAGCCTCAAGACACAGTGCATCACCAGCTGTTTGCAAGATAAGAGCTTGGCCTTTATTGCGGGCCCAGGAGGGCACCAGAGCAGGACGTGCAGAGGTTAGCAACGCTCTGGCTGGTCGGGCACAGGCGGGCGACAGCAGGCATCCCCTGCAGCTGCTCAGCAGGCCTCACTTGCTGCACTTCCGGGGGGAGCACCTGCACTGCATGGCGTTGAGGACCTCATGGTACACGAGGGAACCATTGGTGCAGTACAGGGGCACCCGCATGGGCTCTGTCCGCGTCGGCGAACAGCAGGAGCACTCGTCCTGCACGTCCTCAGTGTCGATGGAGTACACGGCTTTGCTGGCACACTTGCCCTGCGAGAGACAGAGACAGAGAGAGAGGCGGGTGACTGCCATGCTGGAGCAGCTGGGGGTGGGAGGGGCGCTGGTGCAGCCCTATCCTTGCCCACCCCTCCAAGCAAGGCAGGCCTGGCCCAGCTCTGAGACACCCAGAAGAGCCAGGCAACTTATAAAGGCAGATCTCGGCGGGGAGGGGTGTCAGACATTTGCCCTGCTCAGTGGTAGCATCCCACCCAAATCCCCCTGGCTGCAATGTCCACACACATTTTATGGATCTCCAGGAAACAGTGCTCCTACCTTTTTTAAATAACTCCATTCTCCTTAAAGGGCCTGTGGAGTCTTTCCTTAGTAGTTTTTTTTTTTCTTCTGGCGTCAAAAGTTCCCATTTAATGAAACACTGACTTTTAAAATGCGCCCAGTCCCTTTCCCCCTTTCCTCCCTGATGGGTCCAAACCAGGAGACTCGGGCCGTCCCACCCAGGGCCTCACTGCAGTCAGAGACACTGACCTGGCAGTAATGAATGTCCACTTCCTCTCGGGACGTACAGTCTCCCACTTTGACGAACTGCAGCCTGGCGACGATGTCCTTGCAGTCACGCTCCTCGCCTACAGGACAGGGGAGACATGGAACTCAGGGGGCTGACTGGGATCCTACAGAGCGCTCTTCAGCCCCTATCCCCTCAATGGGCAAGAAGCAGGCCCATCCCACAGTGAGTAGGTCAGCAGAGCCAGCGGCAGGGAGGGGAGTCATTTATCTTGGCCCTTCCTACTCAGACATAGTTATTGCTGGGCTTAACTCATTTAATGGTACAATGTTAATTGCAGAAGGAGCCTAGACCCACTGTGCTTTGCTGATGTAAATGAATGTGCATTGTTGTTATGTAATTGTAGTCCCTAAAAACAAGAAGGGTTGCAGCAATCTTCTCCTGCTGAGACTATACACAGAAGCTAATGGAGGATGAAAAAGCCAATAAACAGAATTAACATCTATCCATTCCTACCCTTGGGTAACAGGACAGTTAGATGCCCTGGCCACACAGGAGGCCCTCACTGCCTCTGTGGGGGCTGAAAAATCCCTAGGAGCCTTACGGGGGTCCTCCCTTTGTGTAGTGGTCTCTCCAGGTTGCTGGTGTGGGTTTCCTTACATACAGGGGTGAGAGGCACTCAGATGTGAAACTGAACTGGCCCACTGAGAATTTTAAGATTTCAAGCATGGGGCCAGCACTGTGGTGCAGCAGGTTAAAGCCCTGGCCTGTGGTGCCAGCATACCTTATAGGCGCCTTTTGGAGAACCGGTTGCTCTACTTCCAATCCAGCTACCTACTGATGTACCTGGGAAAGCAGCAGAGGATGGCCCCAGTACTTGGGCCTCTGCACCCACATGGGAGACCCAGAAGAAGCTCCTGGCTCCTGGCTTTGGATCAGCCATTGCAGCCATTTGGGAAGTGAACTAACAGGTGGAAGACCTTTTTCTCTCTGTCTGTCTCTACCTTTCTCTGTAACTCCTTCAAATAAATAAAAAATAAATCTTAAAAAAATATATACCCAGAGTTTAAAAAAAAAAAAAAAAAACAGGTTTAATGTTGGGGGCCAATGTAGTGGTATAGCGGGTAAAGCTACCTCCTGTGATCCCAGCATCTGACATGGGCACCGGTTCATATCCCAGCTGCTCCACTTCTGATCCAGCTCCCTACTAATGGCCTGGGATAAGCAGTGGAAGATGGCCCAAGTCTTTGATTCCCAGCCACCCATGTGGGAGACCCAGATGAAACTGCTGGCTCCTGGCTTCAGCCTGGCTCAGCCCTGGCTGTTGCAGGGAAGTGAATCAGCAGATAAAAGATCACTCCTTCCCTCTCCCTCTTTCTAACTCTGACTTCAAATAAATAAATCTTTTTTTAAAAAAGAAAACTGATTTAATGCCAACTGCCCAAACATTGCCAGTCTCCCATGCACGGACGGCTCCAAATCGAAGTCAATGTGGATGCCACATTAGCCCAACTTCGAGATAATTTCATTTTAAAGGGAACATCTGCCAACTGCATTAAGACAATGAATAAGGAAAACGTATTTAGGCCAATGTGCTCCCTTCTTTCACTGAGGATGTCAATCCCTGGGTCTGGCTTGTTTTTCTTTTGAGAGGTCTGGAGGCCTTCTGAACACACTGACCGACAGTGGCCCCTTGTTGCTGGTGGATAACAGTGTCTTAACTGAATCCCAGGTGCAGGGCACCTGGAGATAATTCCTCTCCTCTGATGGTTTCCGACTTACCTTTCTTAAACCACTCCGATGGGACTTACAGAAAGAAATGCTTTCAGAATGTATTTCTGCAACCTGTGCTTTGGCTACAAAGGCTGTCAGAATCAGAACAAATGATTGACCACTGGAAGTAGTCATGTCTTCCCTCTTCAAAAATAAGCATGGGGTCAGGAACCCAAACGCAATTAAACTGGGCTAATAAACTGTTAGTTCAGGCAAGTAATTCTATATTTAGAAAAATCTCATAGCATCAATATTCTAAAATCTCCTTGTGCCCTTGAACACAAGAATGGGTTGGAAGACCACTGGTGTACAGACGCGTCGAGCCCTTTCTCCAAAGCTGTTGCCATGATTAGAAACACTCAGTAGGACATAACTGCGAGGTCAAGAGAAGCCATGAGGGAAGAAAGGGAGGTCACAGACTCAGGCCAGTCTTAGGAGTCCTTGATAGGGGACTCTGTTCTCTGCAGCTCCCGCAGCACGCGAGGGGCTACATGAGCCAGCTGAGGGCCCCCCAGAATCTCTGAGATCATGCGTCACACTGAGGGAACACAAGAGTACTACGTATCTTCTCTGGATCAAGAGCTCCTACCTCCAAAGAGCCCTGCCTGGGTGGAGACAGAAGATGCCCTCTGATGACAAGACTGAGTGACCAAAGACTCGATGAGGAGAAACACACCTAAGAGGCTGGAGACAGTGAGCAGTTCGGGGGAAAGGGAGGAAGCTCCTCCTTCATCGGTGTCTGGAAGGGGCTTGGGGCAAGGGCAGTCTAATGACAGCCAGGGAGAGGAGTCTGTTCCCTGCAGGGTTGGACAGAATGACTGGGGGGTGACCAAGAAATATCTCTCTGGAATAAATCTTTCTCCAAAAAATCAGTCACTGCGTTTGGTTGAGTGGGTTTCAAAGGAAAAGCTATTAGCAATGCACTCACATGTGTCACAGCAGGTGCCTGGAATTTTCTTGACTGTCCCCTAAGAAAACAGCAAAGTCCCAGATTAGGCACACAAACAGTACATGGTAGACCTCTTTCAGTTCACTCCAAACCAATTCCTAGCTCTGACTCCGCAACCCTGAGCTTAAGTCCCCAGATACAAACTGTGCTTTCCATCACAAATGTGAGCAGGTTGGCGACCCTCCCTGACCAGACTCAAACAAGTGTGATTATTCTGAATTCTCTTCCTACTGAGTCATCAGAATCACCATTCCCCGGGAGACTAGAAGTCAGTTTGACCTCTCACCTTTCCTATTCAAGAACCACAGATACAGCCTTCTTCAAGGGACGGATCATTTTTTAAGCGTGCTTTGCTGCAGAGAACGTTGTCCCCTGGAAAGACTTTGACTTTGCAATACCCTTGATTCTTGGGTACTGGGAAATCAGGACCGAGCTGAGCTACACGCTGTTCAGAAAGACTCAGTTGAAGCCAAAGTTTGAGACAGTAGAGAGAAAAGCAGCAACTGAGCCACGACTACTCACTCCTTCCGCCAGACACTTGTGCTCATCAAAGGGTGGGCAGCCCGTGACCCTCTTCTCCCAGATGTACTCTCCTCTTTCATTGACCTTGCAGAAGTGACTGTCACAGCCGTCCTGCAGTGTCTCATCACGCTGAAAGGAAAGAGGAGGCATGTGTGGGTAGCAATGCCTCGCCAAACCATGGTCTTGAACTCCTAGATGTTGCTGAAACAGTTATGAAACTATAGAACTTGCCCAAGTCAGGTAGGTAAAGCCTCACACTCAGAAAACAGAACGGAATTCTAGTTTTATAACATTAACTACACATGAGGTTACATAAATGGGAAAACTCCTCAGACTCCTCGGACCACGTAAGTGCCCAAAGGATCAAGGCACGGCAAGGGTAAAGCAGCGAAACTATGAACGCAATTGAGGTGGGCAAGGGCTCCGCCTCCCAGCCTCCCCAGCTAACTCTGGCCTTCCCAGGTCATACTTTATTTTACCCCAATTGTCCTTCAGTGTCAACCAACCCCAATCATGAGACCATGTGCTCACTATATTCTTGTCAGGAAGAGCAGCACAATACCTAAATCAAAGATAAAATTCATGCCTTCTATTAATCATCTATCTTTTCTTTATAAAATCAGAAAGACATGGAAAAAGAAGTCAATGTGGAAACAAAACTCATCCCTCTTTTATGAAGAAAAGATTCCAGAACAGGAATCCAGGTGGTGAGGGAATCCGTGAGTTCAGTTGCTCCCACCTTCAGCGTCATGATCTGTCCTCCTCGAAGCTGAATGGTGCAGCCCATAGGCAAACATCTCCCACAGCATTCGCCTTGGTTCTTCTCTTCCTTGTAACCCTGTAGCCAGGAAAGCAGATATCCACGGTTACCCTCCTCAGAACACCCCAATTGTGGGTAGGTTAATCGGCTGGCCTCATCTCGCTCCTATCCAGCAATTTCACCTACAGTTCAGAAAGTCAACCTCTAACTCTAACTAGCTTCTGTCAGTACTCAGTACCCTAGAGGGCATTCCTTCCCTCAAGTTGTACCATCCAGAACTATTAAACTAGACCCCTCCCCCTGAGCTATAGACTTAGTATTCCAGTTATTTATCATAAAATGACTTGTCTGGTCATCTCAAGACATCCATTTAAAATGAAATTTGTGTTTTCCCCCAAGTATCATATCCTTCTCCTTTCCCCCAAGTATCATCCTTCTCCAATCTTCCCTCTATTGGTAAAGGGTGTCGTCACTCAGTTATTCAAGTTGAAAATCTAGAATCATCTTTGACTCCTCCCATTTTCTCATTCCCCTGCTCATCATTAAATCTTAGCAAATGTATCTCAAATGCATCCCCTGCTTGCCATGTGGATCCTCTATCATCTGCTCTCAGCAACCATCACCCACCACTGGACTCCACTAACAGCCTTATCTTGTCTTCCTACCTCCATGCTTCCTCAAATCTTGCCGCCCTACTATGGGCCATCATCCACCTGCTAGAGTGACTTTCTTAGGATGTAAATCTAGCCACATCACTGCCCTGCTTAAAAACCTTGGATGAAGTTCTGGTTCTAGTATAGTTCTGGTTCTTCCACCAATGTCTATTACATTGCGAAAAAAAAAAAATCTTGCAAAAAAATGGAAAAATTTGATCCCCACCAAAAGAAAAATCATTCACTAGAGACAGGCACACAGATGACCCAGATATTATAATTTGCAGTCAGGAACCTTAAAATAACTATGATAAATATGTTGAAGAGTCTAGAGGAAATGATGGGTATAATGAGAAAAGAGAATGAGAAGTTCAGGAGCAAACTGGCAAGTTTAAGAAAGAAGAAAATCAAGTGGAAACCCTAAAACCAAAAGACACAACACCTAAAATCAAAAAGGGACTAGATTGGATTAACTGCAGTTAGGACACAAGAAAAGAAAAGCATGTGAATTTTAAGAGGGATCCATGGGGCTGGTACCACAGCTCAATAGGCTAATCCTCCGCCTGCGGCGCCGGCATCCTGGGTTCTAGTCTCAGTCAGGGCGCCAGATTCTGTCACGGTCGCTCCTCTTCCTGTCCAGCTCTCTGCTGTGGCCCGGGAGTGCAGTGGAGGATGGCCCAAGTGCTTGGGCCCTGCACCCCATGGGAGACCAGGAGAAGCACCTGGCTCCTGCCATCGGATCAGCGTGGTGCGAAGGCCGCAGCAGCCATTGAGCGGAAAAGGAAGATCTTTCTCTCTGTCTCTCTCTCACTGTCCACTCTGCCTGTCAAAAAAAAAAAAAAAAGAGGAACCCAAGGAAATTGTCCAAACTGAAGCACACAGTGGAAAAAAAAAATACACAGAGCCCAGTGGCCACTAAGAAAATCAAGAGGATTACAATGCATGTGATCAGAGTTCCAGAAAGACAGGAGGGACAGAATGGGATATATAAGAACTGAATAAAAGTCAACCGGAGCCCCAGGAATTTCTAGGAATCCAAAGTGGGAGACGCATAAAGAAAGCTATTCATGAACATGCACTCAAACTTCTAAAAACCAAAGATAAAGGAAAACTGAGCAGTCGCTAGGAGGGAAGGAAACGCATGCAGGAGAGCAGTCACAACAATGGCAGCTGACTTGGCACCAGAAGTCACCCAAGCCAGCAGCAACACACAACACATTTAAAGGGCTGACTACAAAAACTGTCAACCTAGAATTCCACATTCAGTAAATAAAAGCAAAATAAAGACAACTTCATATAAGTGAAGTCTGAGAAGTGTATTGTCATTTGGCCCACACTAAAAAAAAAAAAAAATGCTAAATGGAAATTTTCTTTAGGCTGAAGAGAAACGATATGACATGTAAATTCAGATATGCAGAAAGAAATTATAAATATGGAGCTAAATATAAAATATAATTTTAGTTCTCTTAAGTTCTGTAAAAGGCAACTGATTGTTTACAGGAAAAATAATAACAGTACCATGTGGAAGTTATCTCTTACATAACAGTAAACTCTATGATAACAGTAGCACAAAATATAGGAGAAAAACCATTTTAAACATACAATGGTCTATCATTAAATCAAGGGAGACTGTGAAAAGCCAGGGATGCATATTGCAACCTCTAGAGTAACCACTAAAATAGTAAGAGGAAGAAGTACAGCTAAAAAGGCCAATAGAGGGGGCGGGCATTGTGGCTTAGCAGGTAAAGCCTCTACCTGTGACACCAACATCCCATGTGGGCACTGGTTTATGTCCTGACTGCTCCACTTCTGATCCAGCTCCCTGCTAATGCACCCGGGAAAGCAGTGAAAGATGGCCCAAATGCTTGGGCCCCTGCACCCCTGTGGGAGACCAGAATGGAATTCCAGGCTCCCGACACTGACCTGGGCCAGCCATGGCTGTTGTGGGCCCTTTGAAGAGTCAACCAGGAAACTGAAGATCTCTGTCTCTCCTCTCTATAACTCTGCATTTCTAGTAACAAATAAATCTTTAGAAAGGAAGGAAGGGAAGGAGGGAGGGAATAAGGAAGGAAGGGAGGAAAGAAGACTAATAGAAAAGATAGAATATTAAAAATCAAAACTAAATTGAAGAGCCTGGAAAAGCAGTGGAGGATGGCCTAAGTCCTTGGGCCTCTGCACTCGTGTGGGAGACCTGGAAGGAGCTCTTGGCTTCAGCCTGGACCAACCCTGGCTGTGTGGCCATTTGGGAAGTGAATCATGAGATGGAAGATCGCTCTGTCTTGCCTCCTGTCTCGGCAACTCTGCCTTTCAAATAAATAATAAATCAGAAAGAAACAGAAAGAGAGAAAGGCAGGAAGAGGAAGACACTGCTGCAGTCTGGGGGCCACTTAGTAGTGTTTCAGTAGTGAGCTGGAAGCTGCACAGCTCCTGGGAGGCGTGTGAGCACAGTGAAGGGAGAGGAAGAAAGAGCGATGACCACAAGGTGCGATTCTGAGTGGATTCACATCAGAAGGAGGAAATCAAATGGGGCTAAGTCAGGCTGGATTCCACAGGTGCTTGGACTGGGGCATTTTTTTAGTGGTACCAGAAGGAAATGTGCTCCCTTCCAGGGACATGACGAGCAGGAAATGGGTGAAATCTTTACAACAGAGGCCGGAGAGCAGGGCCAAAATGGGAGGAGCCGTGACGGCCAAGTGGACACCCCCTGGGGCAGAGGGCAAAGGCCAGCTGACAATAGGAACGCAAGTCGAGTTATGGCGGAAGAATGAATGGGAAGGAGAGGGAAAGGCAGGTGGAGAACAGGGACAGGCAATGGTTGCCAGGGTGTAGCAGGGGCTTGGGACAGGGAAGGGGTATGTGGGGGCTGAGGGGACAGAAACCAGGAAGGAAACAGGCCCTGCCCTGCTGGCCAGATGGCAGCTGCTGCCCACTGCGTACAAGCCGAGGACTTGCGCGAGCTCAGCTAGACTTCCGGCGGCTGCCTATGGCAGGTGCACGCCATATGCCGCCGTGCACGGACAGGGCCAGTGTTGCCTGGGCTCTCAGCAGAACCCTCCATCCTGGCAGGAAACCTCCTCCTCCTCTCAGAAGCAGCCTCTCTTCCTCCTGCTGAGCCCAATTCCCAGCCAGCCAGCCTTCACTGGGTAGGACAATTAGTCCTCATTAGCAGCCAATTAGCCTTGCTTCCTCCCCCTGCACAGCCCCCTTGCATCCATCCCCTCTGCTGCTGTGGCCTCCTGGCTTATCTCCCTGCCCCCTCTCCCTCCCTAGCCCTTGCTTCCGGCTAACAGTGGACCACTACTCTTCCCTCCTCTATTCTGCACCCCACCCACTGCTCAAGGTCAGCTCATGGCTCTCCTCCCCCGGGGTGCCTCGGCAGGGACTCCCTGCCTCCTGTTTTCCATTCATCAACACCATTACCTTCTGCGCTCCCTGTAGGAGGTGATGGAGCCCCCCACCCCCGTCTCAGGAGATACTAACACAGTCCTCTGACGGAGGCAGTCCAAGCAGACATCCCTGTCTCTACACACCACAGCTCCACCCAACCCAAACCCGCATGGCAAAGGAGCCGACCAAGCCCAGTGCAGGATACTAAGATAGTATGGAGTGGCCTGAGGCAGGTTTCAGCAAAGCCTGAAGATGCATAGGAGGTGCTGTAAGGAGGGAAAAGGTGGGAGGCACCAGGAAATCAGAAGGAAAGGCGGAGCCATGGAGTTTTAAATAGATGGCATTTCTCCAGTGATGGAGGAAGGGACTGTGTGGCATTCTGAACACCAGAGGGCGCTGTCAGGAGTTAGTGGGTCCCGGAGAAAGCAAGCCACAGCTCTCTGCCTGGGGACTTCCAGGACATCCAGGGTAGAGGGGATGCTACCTCATTGTGAATGGCATTATTTCATTCAATATCAAGACACAGGTGAATTCTAGGGAGTCGTTTTACACACACACACAGGGTCCCAAATCCAAAACATCAACTGGAATTTTTAATAGAAAAAAAAAAAAAAAGCAAAAACATATAGCTGATTAGCATCTTTCTAACCAAGGCAGAAATGTTCTTGCTGAATCACTCCATCAGAAATAGCTGTCTCCTAAAACCCATCCACCCTATCAATCCCCCACTTTGAATATCATGCCATGCTAAGTGCCACGGAGAACACAGAAGTAGGACAATTGTCCCTTGATCTCCAGAGGGCAGGGAGCACTTGCCTGACCCCCTAGCTCCCACCCCTTCCAGATGTCCCTGCACCCAATGGCCACTTGGACTCCGCCTCTGCCCAGGCCTCTCCTGCAGCACAGCCTGGCATCTCAGCAGGCGCAGGAAGCGGCTCACACCCAGGCCATGCGAGCAAATCTCTGCTTTAGACTGGGCATGTAGCGCACTAGAAACTCATCTGACCAGTGCATTTTCTAAAATTGAAGGAGCCCCAAATACAGAGAGGAGTTTGATGAAGAAAGGAAGGTCTCCAGCCCTGCCTACAAGGGGCTCAATTCAGTGGGGCAGGTGTGTGGCTCAGGTGTTAAAACGCTGCTTGGGATATCTGCATCCCATTTCAGAGAGCCTGGCTTTGAGGCCCGGCTCTGCTTCTGATTCCAGCTTCCTACCAACATGCACACAGGGAGGCAGTGGTGATGGCTCAAGTGCGTGGGCCCCTAGCACCCATGTGGGAGACCCGGATGCAGTGTCTGGCTCCTGGTCTTAGCCTGGTCCAGCCCTGGCTGTTGTGGGTATTTAGGGAGTGAACTAGCAGATGAAAGATCTCTGTCTTTCTGTCTTTCAAATATTAAATAAATAAATACATTTTTTTAAATTATACAATGCCAGCTTCCATTTACCAAACTAGAAATGGTGATGCCACCGCTCAGAATCCACTTTAAAATAGGATTCAGATCAAATGCAGTCGTCACAACTTGGCAAGAAAGGGATGAAACATTTTCAGCCACCTAAGTGTCCAGTCATTAAAGCCTGGTTATATACACTGAGGCACATCCATTCAAAGGAAGATTGTGTAGAATCTTGTACACGGTGTCTGATAAATATTTGCTGACCATTTTTTTTAATGTTTCCAAACAATAGTAATCACATTTCTTAAGGTATTATCTTTAAAAAAGGGTAATAAAAGTATAACTATATTATCAGAAGTCCCACAAATATTGTATTCATTTGAAAAAATGCAGGGAGCAGGCATTCAGCCCAGTGGCTAAGAGATCAGCTAAGACGTAGTTGTGAGCTGTGAGTGGTTAGTGCGCTGCTGGTGTCACTGAAGGCAGGGTTGATCTCTCACTTGCTTGATAGTCACAGTCAAGAGAATCTAGATTGTGCTGGGGAAGAGACCGGCTGTACTCATGGCTAACTTGAAGTATTAAAATAAGGCTGTCCCTACAACCTTCCTAGTCATACAGGATCCCTGTAGCCAAAACAGTGTATGTTCCAGCTGCAGAGTTGACTGCTCTCAGCTTGCACAGCACCTTAGGGGAGAGAAGACTATATGGATAGGGAATGGGGTGGAGAAAGAAGGATGCAAATGTTGTCATCTAGGTGGCTTTAGGGTCCTAAGGAGTTGAGAAGGACGGCACTGGGGAGGTCTGGATGGATCTGTGTAGGAGTTTCCTGTAGATAAATTTCTGATCCCCCAACTACTATCCCCAGTATGAAATGGCTGAATTAATATGTAATCAACTGCATTGTATCTAAAACCTTAGATCTAGTCAGGTGCTCCCCACACCCAATACCATCTCTTACCCTCTAATCCTACCTGATCTTTAATAAAGCATTAATAATTCTAAGGATAATCTCTATTTTGTTGTGCTTTTTTGTAACTATTTTAAATAAATCAATTTGTACTGTATATTTGCACTTTTGTGAGATCCTTTTTGCTGTTTTGCCATTTTAAGTCTCTGTACTTGGCTACACACAGATTGTATTTTTATTGTTCATGCTCTTCTTATGGATACTTGCATTTAACTTGTGGACTATGTAAACACAATATATATCAATATCTATATAGCTATATAGCTATCTATATAAACTATTAGCTTTTCAAAAAAAAAAAAAGAGAGAGAGAGATCAGCTAAGACACCCAGAGCGCATCGGAGGGCTGGGTTTGAATCCCAGCTCCACTCCTAGTGTCAGCTTCCTGCTAACGCACGCTCTGGGAGGCAGCAGGTGATGACCAAGTAGCTGAGTCTCTGCCAACCACACAGGAGGCCTGGACTGGGTTCCCCAGGCTTTGACCAGGCCCTTCCCCAACCACGGCAGGCAGCTGGAGAATGGACCAGCAAAGGAGCACTCTCTCTCTCTCCTCTTCTAAAATTAAAAACATAACAGTAACAATACAAAATGCAGGAAGAAAATGTTTTAAATTTCAGGTTCATTTCTGACAGATGCTACTTGGGTCACTTTTCTTTATTATCCATAATCAGAATTTGATGAAGGATCTACACACGGACCTCCGTGGGGTCCCACTGCAAGGGCTGCGCTGTCAGGGCTGCAGCCCCTGGCGTGGTCCCCTCCGACTCTTACCAGGGGGCAGGCCTCGCAGGTAGTCTTGCTGCACTCCAGCTTGAACCCATTCACAGGCCCCAGCTGCATGGTGCAGCGGCAGGTGGTGCACACGTCAATCATCACAGTCTTCCTGGGCTGGAATCAGAACCACCAGGGTCAGCCCAACCCGGCCACCTCCGAAGCCCCCCACCCCACCTCACCTCACCCCCATAAGCGCTCCCTGCACTCCCACCCACAGCTCCCAGAGCCATCATTCCCCCTCCCTTCCAGCCCTCCCCACCAAGTACAGAATCTGCAAGGGTGAGAGGTCACAGTGAAATGGACACGGTGCCTTCAAAGGGCTCCTCTGGACATAGGGGAAACACCTCCAGCCAGAGCTGGGGTAGGGCCCAGGCCCCAGGGGGTGGGGGAAACGAGGGGATCCCCGCCCTGGCGGGAGATGCCTGGGAAGCCCTGGGCGAGGCGGGAAGTGCAGGTGGAGCAGGTCTAAGGTCCTCACTGCAGAGGGGCCCTGCCCCTCCCACGGCTCCCCTTTCCAGTCCCTGCCACTTGCTCCGGGGGAAGCGGCAGCTCACCTCGATGATGGTGCCGTTGAGCACGCAGGCCTGCACGGGCTCTGGGGAGAGAAGGGCAGGGTGTGAGTGTGTGCAGGACACACCTGGCACTCAGGCCACCCCTTAGGGCCTTCTCCTCCCCTGCACCCCTCCTGGATCTTCTGGTTCTCCTTCTCACCCACGCCATCCCAAGGCAGTGTGGGTCCTACTGCCAGGCTCACCCACAGCGCCTACCCTGGCCCAGACCAGAAAAGGAAGGGCAAGGTGCCTAATCTCTCATCCGCGGCCCCAGGGGAGAGAACAGCCTAGCATACTCAAGGGGACAACGTCTGTTCACGTGGAGTCACATTGAAGGGAAGACTGCAATGATATTTGGGTTTACAAAAGAATGATATTCTAGAGTCAGTGCCGTGGCGCAGTAGGCTAAGCCTCCGGCTGCAGGGCCGGCATCCCATATGGGCCCTGGTTCGTGCCCCAACTGCTCCACTTCCAATTCAGCTCTCTGTTTACAGCCTGGGAAACCAGTGGAGGATGGCCCAAGTGCTTGGGCCCCTGCACCTACGTGGGAGACCCAGAGGAAGCTCCTGGCTCCTCTGGAGAGGCCCAGCTCTGGCTGATGCAGTCATCTGGGAAGTGAACCAGTGGATGAAAGACTTTTCTCTCTGTCTCTCCCTTACTCTCCATAACTCTGCCTCTCAAATAAATACAATCTTTACAAAAAAAAAATCTACTGGAACTTTCAGTGCCAAGAGAGAGGGTGGCAGAGAAAGCTGATTTGGGGTGGCCATCTGTCTGTCTGCTGGGAGAGTTGGGGGAAGGCCAGTTGGAGGGCCCGACCCCAGGAGAGGCAGCATGGCTTGGGGTCGCACCCCAGCTCCACCACTCCCTAGAGTTTGTGAGAAATGGGAACACCAGCTGCTTCCAGGGTCTTCTGAGATGAGGTCTTGGTGAGAGTTGCCACCGAGCCCTGGGCCGGGCTGGCGGCAACCTCCAGCAGAGGCCTCTTTGTTTCATCTCATTTGCTTTCTCAAAAGCACGCAGCACAGATGGGAAGATTTTGATCCTGCCCGCATCCCTGGATAGCTAAAAAGAAGGGCCAAAGAACTCAGAAGTGGAAAGAGAGGTTTGAAAGCGGGCCCGGGCAGCCCAGGCGTGGCCACCATGCCTTACCGCAGCGACAGCTGGGACAGCACTCGGCCGTCTTACAGCTCAGCTGGAAGCCCACGGGGCAAGTGGGGATGTTCAGCTGGGGGCAGGAGACGTTCCGCTGTTGCACGAACACCTCCTCCTTCACTCGGACACACTCGTTGATGAGGCAGGGGTCTTCAGGGGAGGCCCAGCGAGACCCAACCTGCAGAGAGCCAGCGTCAGTCCAAGGAGCCAGGGCAGGCTGGGGCCCAAGGTCCCAACGGCGGTGTGTTGTTCTCCAACAAGCTGGTTTGGGTCCTGAGGGAAGCCTCAGTTTCATGTCTAAGCCCCGCCCCCTCCAGCACACACACACACACACACACACACACACACAGCCACAGAGCAATGAATGGGGCTCATCCCAGGGACCTCCACGCAGTAGGCCTGAATCAAAGTCGCCCGGCCAAGATCCTAGC
The DNA here is from genome assembly GCA_949820135.1 of Sylvilagus floridanus. Taxonomy (NCBI): domain Eukaryota; kingdom Metazoa; phylum Chordata; class Mammalia; order Lagomorpha; family Leporidae; genus Sylvilagus; species Sylvilagus floridanus. Next base: position 31,997,473 of record OX463230.1, read on the forward strand.
TCCGAGTCCTGTTCCGCAGCCCCTTGAGTAAGCAGCGTGGGGTTGCTCCCTGCCAACTCAGCCTTGACTTGGAGCAGGGCTCACAGGCCTCCGGGACACTCAAACCGAGAATCAGCAGGGAGGACCAGCAGAGAGGACACTCGGCCCATTTTCCAGGCCGGTGCTAGTTCCCCTTTGGATGGGGAGGTGAGGATGTGGCGGGAGGCCGGGAACGCTACCCTCAGCCCCCTACAGCGCCGTCCGGGCTGAGAAACAGCCATTAAAGGGCTCAGAAAACTCACAGGGAAGCAGAGAAGATGAGCACTTGGTTCAAGGGCTAAGATGCTGCTTGGGAAGCCGGTGTCCCCTGGGTTTTAGTCCCTGATCCACCTCCCACGCAACCTTCCTGCTGAGGTGGACATGGGAGGCGGTGCTGGTGGCTGAAGTAGTGGGTTCCCACCACCCCCATGAGAGACCCACATGGGGTTCCTGGCTCCTGCTTTAAGCCTAACCTGGCCCCAAATGCTGTAAACATTTGACAAGTGAACTAGCAGATAGAAGATCTTTCTCTCTCTCTCTCTCTCTCTCTCTCTCTCTCTCTCTCTGACATAATAAGCAACTGATTTTTTTACAAAGAAAAGTCACCAGGAGTCTCGGCCTGGAAAACGAGTACCAGGTGTGTTCACAGGTGCAGCCAGCGCCGTCTGGACCCTGACCTACTCCCTCAGCTCCTGCTCACTTTCCTCTCACTCCAGGTGAGGGCAGAAGAGGCCAGGCACTTGTCACCTACACCTGCCTCCCCACGACCAAATCAGCCCCCTGTAGGCCACCTGCTGAGTCTTGCCCTCAGAATCCATCAGCAGACCCCTTCCCATTCACCGCCACCCCAGCCTGTGGGTCCCCGGCATGTTCCCAGCAGCAAAGCCACTGGGGCCACCAAATCTTGCAGGTAAGAGAGAAAGAGAAGCTCAGGTCGCCTGGTGCTTCGTACACACTGGTGTGGGGTCTGCGTGGGCTCTGAAGCGAGAGGAGCAGCAACGCTGAGCCCTCCAGAGATGAGCGTTCAGCCCCCACCAGGACACAGCAGGTTCTCGTGCGAGCAGGACTCAGCTCCAAGAAGGAGGGACAAAACCTGCCCCAGTCCCGGAGGGATGGGGAGCAGGAAAACTAAGAGAGTGGGAAGGGGGACACAAGGAAGGGAAATGCACAGGTACCCAGATTCCAAGGGGAGAATGGAAACCCATGCGGAAAAACTGAGTCACAACGTTGCCACTGAGGAGAAGGTCCATGGGCCTGGGAAGACAGGGTGGGTCCAAGGGCAGGACCGTTACCCCATCCCCTTCCTCTCTCAGCAGAATGCCTTTGGTCTTATTAGGAAGAGGCAGAGGGAAGGTCCACACGGACACCTCCCATTCTTCCAGCACCTGCCCCCGAGGCTGCCAGGGCTCGGCACTACCCACCCCACCCTTCCCATCACAAGAAAGGAATTGTTTGTATCCTAGCACTCGGATGGAAATTCCCAAGGAGGGAACCTGACATGTTTAAGTGAATGACTTAAGAAGTATTCAGGGGCCAGCACTGTGAGACAGCAGGTAAAATCACGGCCAGATGCAGCACAAGCATCCCATATGGGCACCGGTTCGAGTCCCCGCTGCTCCACTTCCAATCCAGCTCCCTGCTAATGCACCTGAGAAAGCAGCAGAAGATGGCCCAAGTGCTTGGGCCTCTGCACCCACAAGGGAGACCTGGAGAAGCTGCTGACTGCTGGCTTCGGATCAGCCTCGCTCCAGCCATTGCAGCCATTTGGGGAGTGAACCAGTGGATGGAAGATAGCTCTCTCTGTGTGTTTAACTCTACCTTTCAAACTAAAAAAAGCAGTATCCAGAGTGAGAGTAAGCACCTGAGCATCAGAGTGGAGACCACTCAGCTGCTCTGCCGTAGGAGAAGGAATCTGGCTGGGAGGGGGTGGGCAGGAGAGGACGAGAACGGAGCGATGGGGGCAGGCAGCACAACACGAAGCCACATCCAGAGCTCCAGCTCCCAGGGAAGCATCAGACTCCTCTCAGAATCCACACAGTGGGAAGCTGGGGACAGTTTTAGCTGTTTTCTAAGGGTCAAGGTCATCCCAGCTGGCGCCTACACAGTACCAACAGCTGAGTTTAACTCCCTGTCGGGAAGCATAGGGCAGGAATGAGCTGAAATAAGAGCAACACTGGACCACAGAATGGACCCCCAGGCTGGCCAGTCACCATCCTCCTTCCCACCCTCCCTGCAGCCCGGACCTACGCTCTTCCAGGAAGACAGGAAGTCTCCCCGCGGCGAGTCTCCCCGCCGCCAGCCGGCCGTCACCTCACAGGCAGATGGCAGGCACCGGCCACAGCACTCTCCTTCGTGGAGTACATAGGTGAAGCCCTGGAAAAACGCAAGGAAGAGAGAGTAAGGGCCAGCCAGACCAGTAAGACACAGCTGTTCTCAGCCACTCCCGAGTGCTGAGCCCCAGGGTTCTGCAGGGACACTGTTGCTGGACGCGTCCTCCCCTGCTGTCAACCAGTCTCGGGATGTTGCCAAGCATGGTTAGTATGGTTAGGAAACGTCCTCCACTGAATTGCTGAGCCTGCTCTTCCACCAGCTGCACAGACCAACCTGGCATCTGATCACTGAGCCTGCTCCTCCACCAGCTTAAGAAACCTGCCTTGGCCTCCGGAAAGTTCCACTGTGAGGCTACGATCCAGTGCATAGGAGTGTTGTAGACAGCCCAGATTCACTTAGTCGTAGCTAATGAACCTGAGCTTTATTGCAGCCAAATCTGGGGTCTCATTGCCTCGGGGAGGACATGCAGGCTGCCTGGGATCTAGTCTCTACTTTAACAGAGCTAACTACCCACACAGGAGGAGTACACTGATCCCAGTACCTCTCGCCAACATGCAGAGCCGAGCTTCTCCTGGTGGTTACCTGACATTTGCCTGGTAGTTTATGGGATAAAGTATTCTTACATAGGAAAAGTATTCTTACATAGGAAAAACGAGATGAGTGAGCAACAGAGACCAACCTCTCCCAGAAAGCCTGCTAGGGAGGACCAGTACCCTGGGAGTCTGCCAGTCCATCTTGCCTCTTGAACGTCTTTCAATTTGACCAAAGCACTAGACACTTGAATTGCAATCCTCCTCTGAAACACCAGAAACGATCTACAAAGAATAGGCAAGGCGACAGCATGGTTGTCCCAGGACCCAGGACTCCCCGAGCTATGCATCGTCTTGGAGCTAGGTCCTTCAAGAGAGAAGAAATGGGGGCTGCTGAGGGTAGGTTGGATGCCAAGCCTGTTCTACTCCCCAAGCACACGACAAGCAGGGCCACATCAGAAGATACACACAATGTTTGTGCCTCTCTCGGGGAGCCCGGCCCCTCTGGGGACTTGGCTCAACTTCACACGGTCTCCTTGGGACCTACTGACATCCCGACCCACGTCACAGCAGGGCGCACTGTGCACTAGTCAGTGCTAGTTCCAGTCATTTGCGGTGCCTCTGTGATGCACAAGGTCCTATGGAGGAGCCAACAAATTAGGATGACCCAATCTGCACACCTCCTCTAGGAGGCAGGACGTACTAAGTGCCATGAAAGAAACAGAACTCCGGGGAAACTGAGGAGGGTAATTAACACCTGCAGGGATTCCGTGTCACTCCTGCCTGCCTCCCTGAATGCTGAGTGATCTGGATCGGAGTATATTTTGTTTGCTGTTGTATCTCACCACAGGCAAGCACACTGACTACCGCAAATGACTCCCAGACCAGATAACCTGAACCCCAAGACCATACTAAGTTCTCATGTCCAGACACCCTAGCCATGTCACCAACTTGCTCTCCTACCACCATCTTTCTAAGATCCCCCTCCACAGCCCTAAGCAACCCTATTTTCTTGCCAAACAACCTGAGTTCATCCCATAGTCTCATCTTTCCTTCTTTTCCCTTACTCCTCCAAACCCTCTAGTTTGTATTATATTAAAACACACATCTGAGACCCTTCTCAATACTCTTTACTCCATCCTGTTTGCATTGGTTTCCAAATTAAGAATGGAACTAAGCAGATATGCTATCCACCCAACCTGTAGACATATGCCACTGAAAAATACATTCCTAATTTACTTAGCAACGGAATCCTTTAGGCACAATTGTCATAGGTGAAACAGAGGTGGGAGACATGGAGCTCTGGTCCCTCGTCCCCTGCTGAGGCAACCTGAGAGAAACACTATGACCGCCTCCCTCCCTGGACCAGACGGGTGCTAGCAACACTGGAGCCGCCAGGGGCACTCTCCTCACAGAACGCCCCAGTTTCTGCGAGCTCCAGATCAGCTGTGGGGCTGTGGCCAAGCCCCTTCCCTGTGTCGCTGTTGTGGCTGTCATTCCCTTTGTGCCGTTCCTCTGGTTCCTGTCTGATAAGAGGGAAGAGCATCTCCCATTCTTCCTTCCAAGGAGTCCCATGAGAACGAATAAAATGATCACATGCCACACAACCTCTCTGCCAATGACGGATGCCATCCATGACGGAAGTCCCAGGACATCATGATGGAGCCGAAAGCCTCCTGCTGCCTACTGACGTCATCTCTGCCGTGCTGTCCTACGGCACGCTGCTCACGCTTGTGCAGATGCTGGTGGAAGCAAACCTGCTCTGCTGCCAGCCACAGGCCAGGACACACACACAACTGTGCACAGGACTTAACGCTTGGTAATGATAAGAAATGACTGTGTTGCTGGATTGTAGACTTGCTGTACCATTTATCACTAGAGGGAGCTCCTACTTGTAAAAACATAGTTTAATGGGGCTGACGCTGTGGCTACTGGGTAAAGCCACTGCCTGCAGCGCCAGCATCCCAAATGGGCACGGGTTCGAGTCCCGGCTGCTCCACTTCTCATCCAGCTCTCTGCTATGGCCTGGGAAAACAGTGAAAGATGGCCCAAGTCCTTGGGCCCCTGCACCGGCATGGGAGACCCAGAAGAGGCTCCTGGCTCCTGGCTTTGGATCAGTCCAGTTCCAGCCATTCTGGCCATCTAGGGAGTGAACCTTCCAGTGGAAGACTTCTCTCACTCTCTCTGCCTCTGCTTCTCTGTAACTGTTTCAAATAAATAAATAAATCTTTATATGTGTGTGTGTGTGTGTGTTTGTGTGTGTGTGTGGTTTAACACAGTATGCTGGGTTGCCCCAGCAGCCTCATATGTCTCATGCTGAACATATCTCAGTTGCATCTAAGGGCCACATGGAGTGACCCATCTATGCCTAAGTGCACTCTAATGTCTGCACAACAGATTCAGCTAATGACGCCTCCCTTAGGGTACAGCCGGATTGTTGAGTGGCGTGTGACCACACAGTGAGTTACCTTCAGACCACAGTTCCCAGCGCCACAATGTAGTCAAATGCCAGGATCACAGGGTAAGCAGTCAGGTGATTATAACTTGCAAGAAAAACCTCCACAGAGTGTTCAACAAAGCTGCATGAGTTCCTCTTGCTGTCCACGCAGAAGCAAGGCCACAGGCCTGCAGGCTCACCTACAAAGTTCTCAGGGAAGTCAGCAATGCCCCTTGCTTTCTTGGCTCCAATGTTCCCACATGAAGCACCAAGAACTATGGGGGGTGATGGGGAAAGTGTGTTACTGTGCGGCCTGGCACACTCAGTCTTTGTCTCCATGGGCTGACTTCCCCAGCGGAGAGCTGACGGTCTCAGCTCGGGTGCTATGAACCTGGCAGTGGTGTTGAAGGAAATTCCAAAGGGGTCCAGGGTGATCGCAGTACCGCTGTCCTTTGACCTGGACAACCAGCAAAGTTGTGCAAGTGAACCTAAATGTCGCTGAAGTCAGACCAGAGCTGGTACTACCCACTTTGAAGAATGGGGTCTGAGACCACGTGTAATTTACTGAAATTCCCACCTCAACCCAACACACGGCAAGATCGAAGCCCAGCCTCGCACGTCCTCTCACCCTGAAATCATGAAGCGTCCTTCTCCTTCCCAGAACATTCAGCCTCCAAGGCAGGGCACTCAGTCCCCGGGAGCAACCCAGGGTCAGGAGCTGCAGACACGGTTCCCACTTCTACTCATTCCCCTGCCCCGTGCCCACCTCCTTCCGGGACTTCCTCCAGCACCACTGCCTCTAGCAGCCAAGTTCACCGCGCATGAGCTGCACCCTCCCCACCACCCGACTGGACTACAACAGGGACTGGACAGAGGCTGAGCCCAGCCGTTCACCCATGAAGCACAGAGTGAGGGAGTTGGACTGGACAGGGATGCATCTTGGGACTGAAGAGCCACAGAGGGGTGGACGCCAGACTCTGCACAAATGAAATCCGTGAGAAGGTAAAACTTCTTCAGGGAGGAAGAACAGACAGAAGCTAAAACCAAGACCATAAAAAGGTATAATCCCCGTGGTCCCATGTATTCTGCCCCCTCATTTCTGGAAGCTTTCTCTATGTCTTTTCCATCAACCCCCTCTTTTCTTTTAGCCAGCTTGAGTGGGTTCTATTCTTTGCTATCAAAATTCCCTGCTAAAAAACACAAAATAAATGGCTATCCAGTGCCAGCTCTATAAACACGTCACCTCAACAGCACCGTTTGATGAGTGTATCTCCAGCGCCTCCGGGAGGAGGTTGGAGACCACAGACTTTCCAGATCCTAGTGTTCCCAAAAGGTGCACCCTGATGCCACAGCATCGTCCTCCCCCAAAGGCACCCAGCAGCTCCACTCATCCCCAGCCGCAGCAACGCAGGTGGCACAGCAGACAAACGGAATGGTTTTCCCACTTCTGCATTTGCTCTCAGGCCTCTCTCCATCAACAAACCACGCAGCTCCAAGACAACATCCAAGGCCTTATCCTCACTGCCAACACTTACAACAGCAACCGTGAGATGGATGCACCTGCCTGCCCTGGCGATTCTCCTTAACGATGTTATCTCTGATGATAATGTAGGAATTGTAACAGCTAAAACCCATAGGCTGAATGTCACCCACAATCCTCCTTGCAGACTCTTCCTCCCTTTTCCTACAGTCTGATCAATGTATAAGAAAAAGGATGCCCCAGAACCTTCCAGAGTCTTAGGGGAAGGCCTCCATATACTGCTGTGGGGGACAGTGATCATGTACCAGCGTTAGAAACGCGATCTGAGCATCACCAGCCACCAGTCTAGCGGGAACACTGGTGAAGGATGGGGTCAGAGATCACCTGTAATTTACTGAAGTGGGACAATCCCAGAAAACGAAGAATATAAGTCCTTTCTAAGGAGAGGTTAGGGTGATGTCTGAAGGTGGAAGAAAGAGGGAAAACATCAAGCCCTTTTTCTAGGTAATTTCTCCCCCATGTCTCTGCTCAGCCCAACTCTACCAGCCCCTGAACTGAAGATGCTTCCACAGACACAGCCATTAGCCAAGCACTGAGTCACAAAACGGTGACGCAACAAACCTCTCGTGCTTCTTTATTTTCGCCCAGCCCTACCCCGCCTTTCCTTCTCCCCTCTGGCCTTGAACCAGAGGCTACTAGAAGCCCTTCCTGACATCCCCTCCCCTGCTTCCTTCCCGGAAACTCCTGAATTCCCGGGCCCTGCACCCCACTCACCGTCTGACAGCTGTCCTCACAGGGCTTCCGAGCGCACTGGGCCACACGCAGGCCCATCACCGTATCCTCCATGTCGGTGCAGGTACACATGTCACAGCCCTCCTCCCAGAACTGGCCCACAGGGTAGATGGTGCCTCGGTGCACACACACCTGTAGACACAAGGCTTCTGTGAGTGACATCTCGCGCGGCTCATTTAAACACATGGTTAGTAAACATCTGCTATGTGGGAGCTGCTGCAAGTGCCTAGAATGCAGCCACAAATCAGGCCAGGGTGGTCTCTAACTACAGGAAGTAGGTTTTGTCCTCTTTCCTTGGCAGCTCAGCAGCTGTGGGAAGGGTACACTGGGACGACCCTTTGCAAGCTGTGGTGGGCCACAGGCTCAGACACAACACACTGGCTACCTCGGACCAGTCTCATCACTCTCTTATCTGCATTCGGCTCCTTCCTATGTCACTGAGAGGTTGTACTCAAATCCTCAGACCCAGTCATGGCCTTGAACTTGGCCCCATCTACTTCTAGTCCTCTGCCCCCCTAGGAGCTGACTGGGTCAGGGGTTAGGAATGTCTGGCCCCATGAGGTCCACAAATGGCAAGGAACACAACAAGCAAAGATCCTAGAGCACAGAGCATGGGATATGTTTGAGAGATCGGGAATCTTGTCTGGAAGAACTATAAACTATAGAGGGAAATGTGAAGAATGAGGTTACCAAGATTGGTTGAAACAGGGATGTTTCCAGGCCAGCCCTCTGCTGTGGCCAGGAGTGCAGTGGAGGATGGCCCAGGTGCTTGGGCCCTGCACCCCATGGGGAGACCAGGAAAAGCACCTGGTTCCTGGCTCCTGCCATCAGACGAGCGCGGTGCGCCGGCCGCAGCGCGCTGTCCGCGGCGGCCATTGGAGGGTGAACCAACGGCAAAAGGAAGACCTTTCTCTCTGTCTCTCTCTCTCTCTCACTGTCCACTCTGCCTGTAAAAAAAAAAAAAAAAAAAAAAAAAAAAAGAAACAGGGATGTGTGAGGCCGGGGATACATGCCACATGCAATACGCAGATAATGATTTGTAGGAATGAGGTGCAAGGACGCTGTTTGATCCAGGGACTCAGTGACAGCTTTGAAGTTTACCCCAAGAATGCCCTCCAAAGCTAAGCAGAAAACATGTCCACCCTCACTCACACAATAGCGGTGCAATGATCAGGTATCTTCCCGTTCTGCACATTTATGGAAAGAGACCCCTTGTTCTTCTCTTAAGAAGCCTTCTAGAAAACATCACCACCCCTAAAGAGAAGAACTTAACAACAGCTAGTAAAAGTCCAAGGAGTCTTTAAATAGTTCACAAAAACGTTACTGTAGGGGAAAAAAAAGTGCATGGATTTCAGTTTTTGTTCCAAAATCAGCTTATCTTTTCATTCCATCTTTATGTGAACTGTGTGAAGTGCCCTCATACATGTGTGTTCACCCTCTGCCCCCAAGGCCTCCTGCTAAGACTCCAGCCCAACGACACACTGGCAAAAACACAAACGGTTGTTGTTACTGCAACAACAGTAATGGCCAAAGATTGATGCAACTCAAACGTCCACCCACCAGGGCACCTGCACCTGTGCAGTGGGGGCCATGCAGCTGTGAGAAGGAAAAAGGCATGGGACCAACATTAGGGCACAACAGGTGAGGTCGTTGTCCATGAAGCCAGTATCCCATATCAGAGCGCAGGTTCAAGTCCCAGTTGCTCTGCTTCCGGTCCAGCTCCCTTAAACTGGAGACCAGGACGGGGTTCTGGGCTCCTGGCTTTGACCTGACCCAGCCTGGGCTGTTGTAGCCATTTGGGGAGAGAACCAGCAGATGGAAGATCTTTCTTTCTCTGTCTTTCCTGCTCTCTCTGTCACTGTGCTTTTCAAATAAACAAATCTCTTTAAGTGGATATCAAGTCAGTAGCACCATCACATAAGGAAAATAATTATTTCAAATGACTTGAACAATTAGTGTTTCAACTATCCCTCATAAGTTATATTTTAAGAAGAATTTCAGGAGCCGGCGCTGTGGCATAGCGGGTAAAGCCGCCGCCTGCAGTGCCTGCATCCCACATGGGCACCAGTCCAAGTCCTGGCTGCTCCACTTCCTATCCAGACCTGGAAGAATCTCCTGGCTCCTCGCTTCAGATCAGCGCAGCTCCAGCCATTGTGGCCATTTGTAGCATGAACCAATGGATAGAAGACCTCTCTCTCATTTTCTCTCTCTGCCTCTGCCTCTCTGTAACTCTGACTTTCAAATAAATAAATAAATATTTTTTTTAAAAAAAGAAGAACTTCAAAGAAATCATAAACCACTTTCAAGAATCATAAATTATCAGTAGTAATATTAACAGTGTTACTTTTGAAGGTACTTTAGGTATATTGGAAGATGAAGCAAATAAGTAACTTACTATTAGGAAGCCAAAATTTTCAAAAGAAAAGGAATGATACAAACATGAAAGTCAAAAAGTTAAATAAAACCCTAGAATTTAAATCTGAATCAGAAAATCACTATGTGGGCTGGGATTGTGGTACAGCAGGTTAAACCACCTCCTACAACACCAGCACCCATATCAGAATGTTGGTTTGAGCCCCCGCTGCTCTGTTTCCAATCCAGCGTCCAGTCAGAGTGCCTGGGAAAACAGCAGAAGATGACCAAGTGTCTGGGCCCCTTTTGTCCATAAGAATGTTTTGCATTTTGAATTCGGTTGACAGCTTCCTAATGGCATCGCTTAATGTGTTCATCTGTTTCCTATACTTCCAGTAAGCTAGGATTAGATCCAGGAGATTAATTACATTCAAGTTCAGTTGTTTGGGGGAGGGAAGAAGACATGAGAAGTGATGCTGTGTGCTCTGTGAGGCATATGACATCCTGTTGTCCCACAGAGGTGTTCCTTGCTCTTGGCTTTGGCCTGGCCTAGCCAGGGCTATTGTGGCCATTTGGGGAGTGAACCAGCAGACACAAGATCTCTTTCTCTGTCTCTCCCTCTCTCTCTCTCTGTCACTCTGCCTTCCAAATTAAAAAAAAAAAAAAACTATGAAGTGATGAGTTATTATCCTCTTTTTAAAATATGTTTCCAGGCCGGCGCCGTGGCTCAACAGGCTAATCCTCTGCCTTGCGGCACCGGCACACCGGGTTCTAGTCCCGGTCGGGGTGCCAGATTCTGTCCTGGTTGCTCCTCTTCCAGGCCAGCTCTCTGCTGTGGCCCAGGAGTGCAGTGGAGGATAGCCCAAGTGCTTGGGCCCTGCACCCCATGGGAGACCAGGAAAAGCACCTGGCACCTGGCTCCTGCCATCAGTTGAGCGCGGTGCGCCGGCCGCGGCAGCCATTGGGGGGTGAACCAACGGCAAAGGAAGACCTTTCTCTCTGTCTCTCTCTCTCACTGTCCACTCTGCCTGTCAAAAATTTTAAAAAAATAGTAAAAAATAAAAAATATATGTTTCCAAGCCCTGTTCACCGAAATCATGTAGAAGCAATGACGAGTCGGGAGCAGCCAACACTCCTGGTGCCCACAGCGTGGTGTCTGAGGACCATTTTCACTGAAAGGTGCCAAGTCACTGGGCAATGGCTGATCCAACATGCGCCAAGCCTGGCGCACCTTGTTTCCGAAGCTGGAAAACCATGGAAGGCCCAAGTGCCCTGCCAAGCAGCCCAAGTCCCTGAAGGGCTCTCATCTACCCAGACAGGACAACTCAAGAAGCTTAAAAATAACAATTATATATTACTAAGTGTTCATTATTATTAATTAATCATAATTCATTACAATTCATCAAAAATACATCAAATACAAACACATCTCTTTATTTATAATGATACAACAAACAACACCTCTGGTCGCCCTTGATCATTGAGAGGGCATCAACCCATTATGCTGAAAATTGATCAAGAAAAATATCAAATATTTATCCTGTTTTCCCTGAAGTGATTCTATTTCACAATAACCAAAAGCAGTCAGGGAAAGTGCTTCCTTGTGGAAGAATTTTTCAGCTAATAATTGACTAACTAATAACGATTCTTCGGCTAACAATGACAAACTGAACTGAGGCAACAAACACGAGAAAAAAAATGTTTAAGATTAATTTATTGATTTGAAAGGTAGACTTACAGAGAGAGGGGGGAAAGGGGGGAGAGAGAGACAGAGACAGAGAATCTTCCATCTGCTGGTTCATTCCCCAAATGGCCAAAATGACCAGAGCTGGGCCAGGAATTCCATCTGGGTCTCCCAGGTGGGTTCAGGGACCCAAGGATTTGGACTATTTCCCATTGATTTCCCAGGCACATCAGCAGGCAGCTTGATCAGAAGTGGACAGACAGGGCTCCAACCAGTGCTCTGACGGGATGCCGGCACTGCAGAAGTGGCTTAACCTGCTGTGCTGCAGCACCAGCCCCAACACCAGAACATTCTCAAGCTCTTAGTTAGGAGTAAGTGGCCTAGCAGTGAAGAACCTGGGCTCCACACTGGAGTCCCTATGTTTGATGCCCAGTCCAGCTTCTGACCCCAACTTCCTGCTCAGGCTGTCCCTGGAAGGCAGCAGTGACGTCTCAAACAGTCGGGCTCCTGCCACCACATAGGAGACTGGCATTGTGTTCCAGGATCCTGGCTTCAGCCCCAGCTACAGACTGTTTGGGGCATTTGGAAAGTAAATCGTTTCTTTATCTGGCTCTCTGCCTCTCAAATAAATAAATAAATAAAAATTATTTTTAATTGTCAGTTACAATGTTGATGCCATAAACTGCATAATGCAGAAATAGGTTGACAACATCTAGTTTGTGACTAGTCCCATGCTTAAAAGTGGGACAACTGGGGTGGGCTTTTGGCTCAATGTTTCAGGTGCAGTATGGGATACCCAAGTCCCTAATTGGAGTGCCTGGGTTTGAGTTTTGACTACTCCACTTCTGATCCAGCTTCCTGCTAATGTGCACCCTGGGGAGCAGCAGATGATGACTTGAGTATTTGGGTCCCTGCCACCCATGCAGGAGACCTGGATTGAGTTCTGACCTCCTGGATTTGACCTGGGCCAGTCCCAGCTATTGCAGACACATGGGGAGGGAACCAGAAGATGGAAGATCTAGCTTGCTGTTTCTGTTTCTCTCTCTCTCTCTCTCTCTCTCTCTCTCTCTCTCTCTCTTCCAAACAAAATGCAAATAAATTTTAAAAAGTGGGACAACAGGATGTCATATGCCTCACAGAGCACACAGCATCACTTCTCATGTCTTCTTCCCTCCCCCAAACAACTGAACTTGAATGTAATTAATCTCCTGGATCTAATTCTAGCTTACTGGAAGTATAGGAAACAGATGAACACATTAAGCGATGCCATTAGGAAGCTGTCAATCGAATTCAAAATGCAAAACATTCTAATGGACAAATGATTCAGCTTCTCCCACAAATCAAAGGCATAAAAAATGGAAGTGGGGTTGCAACAGATTAAAGACATCCAAAGCATTAAGAGAAGAGAAGGGCAGGAAGTGGAGGAGTGAACAGACACCAGGAGCAGCAGCGACTGCCGCCCCCCAGACTTGCCCCTGTCCCCCGGCAGCTGTGAGATTAGAAACCTTGGAGAGCAAGAGTGCCCAGAGGGGAGCAGAGGGCAGGAGCGATCCAGGCAAAGCAGTGACCTTCAAGCCCTGTGAGGCTCCAGGGAACAGAGCCCACAGCTCCTCACCCCCCATCCAGCAACTGTGACCACACTCACTGGGGTCTTGCTGCCACTCTTCCGGCTCATCCAAGTCTCCCCTGCCCACGCTTCCTACCTCCCACTCCCACTCCCACCAATGAAATCTTTCACGATGGTTCATCATGGCGGCTCTCTCCCCTATAAGAAGCGACTTGCATTTAGTAGCTATGCCATTTGTTGATACTTTACTGTATTCCATTTATAGGCTATTGTCCGATATACTAACAAGACCATAAGCAGGGGCTATAACTTACTTTTCTCTCACAGCACCTAACACTGCACCAGTTCTGTTGGAACATAGTGGTTGCTCAGTAAATACTGGATGGATGGACGACAATTAACAAATGAGTAAAGTATTGACTGATCTCTAATCTTTTCAGTCATATTATTCCCTTTGCCAACCTACAAATAAGCTCTTGAAAGGCAGGGACCATGCCTTATACAGTATACAGGGTTTGTAACCTCAGCACCTCACCTTGCTGAAAACATAGTAGGTATACCATAACTGAGTCCGAGTTCATTTCATGTCCAGTTAGGCTGAACTGGGACGCTGACTGCCCACCCACCAAGCCCTGCAGCACTGGGTTTGGTCAGAAAGGGATGGCTGGGTAGATGCAGATCATCCACGAGCAGCGGTGCTTGGCCAGTGTCCCAGCTGGAGCTGAGCAGCCCCTACCTTATCAGGGAGGCAGGTGGTCGTGCTGCAGCCACAGTCGTTGGTGGTGGTCGAGGCCAGGTACCCGAGCGGACAGCTCACCGTGGAGTTGGCACAGTTGCAAACACACTCGTACTCATCACAGCACAGGGTCTTGCGCAGTGCTGGCGCTCGGTGTGGGGGGCAGGTGGGCGGGGCCTTCCTTGCACACTCCTCCTTTCTGCAGGCTGAGGGGCAGCACAGGGTGGTGAGCATGGCACTGAGCCCGGGGTCCCTAGGCTTTCAGCTCTGACACAGGACCCCAGGGAACTGTAGCCCCAGATTATTAAGCCAGATGCCATGCGAGCCCAGCTCAGGGCCAGGGCATAGTCAGACATACTGAAAAGCAGTCTGTAGAAAAATGGAGCGGGAAGGCGAAGAAGTGAAGGCGGCTCGGTCTCAGCTGTGTCCCCCACCCAGCTCCATCTGCAGGGCCGGGATCCGCCCCACTTTGATTCGCAGAGCCGTCAGATGCATACTCGCACGGGCCTGGGCGTCCCATGAGCCGCCTAGCATGCTTACACACCAGCACTTTGGCGACTCTAGCCCCACCTCGGAACCTGAACACCCTCTACAGTGTTAGGCCTTCCAACAAGGTGGAAGGTACAACTGTCGGCAATCCTGTCACATCGGCAGTGTCATTTTCTACATGTCAAATCCCAGCCCTATTGCCAATGTCCTCCAAGTACAAACTCTTCTCCTCCCGTCCTTGAGGTCTTATGCTAGAACCCAAATCCAGAGGACAAGAGCTACACCTGCCCCGAAGTGGGCATGCTCAGTGGCGGAGCACAGAATTCCATTTCCTGCCCTGTCTCCACTTAATCCAATGCCATGCTTAAATTATGATATTTTGTAATTAACTATATAAACCTACAGAGGGGAAAAAAAAGCCTGTGGGTCTGGGAATCATCCCATAATGAGGACACAACCAGGGAACATCGTGGGAGGACAGTATGCGAGAGACTGGGAGTAAATGAAGACTAGATCTGCAGCCCTCTCCTGCCAGCCCCAACCCAAGAAGGAGGTGCCGTAGTTGTGCCAACACCTGGTACACCTCCAGCAGCTGCAGGGATTCTCATAGGATTCACTTCAGATGCGACTTTAACCCTCATTTCCAAACAGACCTCTTACCCAGATTTAGCTAACAAGAAGACAGGAAATGACATGGTCTCTCGGAAGAGGTCCCCAGGCCAAAAGAGAGTGACACTACCTCCCGGGACCCCAGCCACAGAGGCCTTACCACAGGTGAAATTGGGTCTGCATTCGCCTGGATTAGTCAGCGTCGGTTGCAGTCCATCTTCGCAGGGAGGCACCGGAGGCAGGTCACAGTTCACGGGGTCACACACTGAAAGCCACGGAGGAGAGACATCCATGCAGAGGGCAGCAAGCCCCTTGTCCTATCCCCTGTGAGTGGGACCCATGTGCCTCGTCATGCAGACATCTGATGTTTGAGGTAGAGGGTGATGCTAGAGAGATGACGGAGACGGAGATGGAGATGGGGATCAAGATAGAGATAGTGAGAGAGGGAGATGGGATGATACAGACAGGCAGAGACTAATAGAGATGGACACAGATGATAGAGACAGAATTAGATGATGGATATGATGATATACGATAGAGAGATAGAAAGATGATAGATGATACATAGATAGACAGACAGAGATGGTAGATCGACAGTCAGACCCAAGCTGCATGCTAAGCTTGAACTGATTATTATTTTCATCTGCAAGAACGTGCAGGGCCCAGTCAAGTCTTCAGTTCCCTCCTGTTTAGGGCAGGAACTCTGCTTACAGGGTTCATCTGAGAAGTCCATGAAAGACTGAAGGCCAGGTGCCCAGGCCTTGGCAGGAGTTGAATAATGTCAACAGAAAGAGGGCTTTCAACAACTGATCCCCCAGTTCTCTCCACTGAAAACCGCTGTCCAGTCGGATCTCCCCCAGCCCTCATAGGACTTCAGATCAGTTTCATCAGCATAAACACATTCCCCAGATGAGGTCATCCTTTTATAGATGCCTGGACTCTTCCTTGAGCTACGTGCCTTCCCTTGAAGATGTGCACCCCTGCAAATTTTCGGAGCCTGTGTTTTGTGGCTTCACCCTACGATCAGCAAGCACGCAGCAGCACAGGGACGACAGCCTGGGAAGCTTCCAGCCGCGGCAACCACCATCCCATCAGCTTCTTGGGTACTGCATCAGACCCGCATTCGACCCACTGTCTGCTGTGCAACGTGCAAGCCTAAACTGAAGCCCTCCGACAAAGAGATTCTGAAACCAACGCACCCATGCACAGCTCTCTACACTACCCTCCTCAACATCCGTTTGTCCTCAGCATTGATCTGCAAACCAAAATGAGCTCCTCTGGCATGAAGCCTTCTCCGTTAGCCCCCCATTATCACCTGCTTTTCACTGATGTCCTCAAACACAGCATTGATACTCCACTGCAGAATTTTTCAAGAAGCAAATCCTGTTTTCCAAAAGTGATTCTTCCTTTCTTTCTTTCTTTCTTTCTTTCTTTCTTTCTTTCTTTCTTTCTTTCTTTCTTTCTTTCTTCCTTCCTTCCTTCCTTCCTTCCTTCCTTCCTTCCTTCCTTTCTTTCTTTCTTTTTTTTTTGGCAGGGAAGGGAGAGACTCAGCCAGCTCTTGCCCCCTCCTTTGGCCCACCCTGTCCCTGACAACACCTCCACCTGTCCGAATCTACAACACCTCCACCTGTCCGAATCTACATCGTCTGCCCGCAGCTGGGACTTGGACCCGAGAGCAGGAGGCAGGATGGGCCACGTACCACACACGTACTCCGGACAGCACTGGTGTGCGTTCTGCTGGAGCCGGGCCACTTCACACGGGCCACATGTGGGAGCTGCAGGAGAGAAAGGCCACAGCGTCACGGGGAAGCCAATCACCGCACAGCTTACACAGGACCCGCAGGGTTCTCCTTCATGGGAAACCAGCACAGGCCCACAAGACTCAGGCCATGGATCTCCCACTCAGGGAGGCTCCCCGGGGCATCTCAGCGATACCCTCAAATTCAGCCTCCAGAAGACTCACAGCACGAGGACCAGGGTGGGCCCAGCGTCCCCCGGAGAGCATCCACTCCAGGCACGGAAGAGGGGAATGCCAGCTGCATGAGGAAACCAACCGCAGGTGTGCAGCGGGAGGTCTGGGACACGGTAGTGCCAGGGAGGGCGGCTCAGCTCACCTGTGGCCGTGGGGCAGGGCTGCGACGTGCAGTTGACCTTTCTCCCGCTGAGGCATGTGCAGATCTGGCAGGGCTGGTGGTCCAGGACCCAGGTCTCCAGGAACTGAGGGGAAAGCAAGGTTGGAGTCGGTTCCCCCGACCACTGAGTCAGCTTCAGCCGGGTACCAGCCACTACCCCTGCCAGAGCCGTGCAGAGGAACCAAGGCAGATGGACGGGGGCTTCGAGAGGGAAGGAGCTGGAGAAGCCCCGGGCCCTGTGCGAGGCCTGTGCCACGCTGCCTGTAAACTTGGGGGGAGGGTGGCAAACCACAGCTTTTGGGAACTGGAGAACCTGCCCGTCACTCTTCTCTGAAGGTGGCGCTCAAAGCAAGCACAGCAAGGAAACCACCTGTGGGCACCAGTGTTGAGACACCTGCTGGCCATTTCCCAGGCCCCAGGGGAAGTGGGACTGCGGCTTGGGGGAAAACATGGCCGTTTACTTCTGGACTCCACACGAGACCGAGAGACGGTGAGAGCTGAGGACAGGACAGCAGAGCTCCCCGGGTCGTCCCGTCATGGATGCCAGCAGCAACTTCAGAGGCCTGAGTACAGCTCTCTGCTCCTCAGATGAGGCTCCATCCAGGGAACAGAGAGACTTTCGCCATGTAGCCCACAGCCCAACAACAGAAGGAATACCCAAACTCCACGGTGGCCTTCCTCTGTGCCTCAGTTTCCCCTCCTGTAAATTGCAGGTACGCAGCCTAGTGCACAGGAGTAGGACAAGGATTAGCTCAGGCCTGGTGCGCACGATGGGGACTAGGAGCAAGCACTCGGTTTCCCTCCAAACTCGGCCATGAACTTGCACTGAAACTTAAATTCAAGTCGCGCTGGCTCTGGATAAACTCACTCCTAGCCAGTAGCTCAAAGGCCTCTAGGAGGTTCCCAGCCTAGGAAGGTCTTCCTTGTTCGAGCTGTTTCCACAGCTGGCTAAGAAGATGGAAAGGCTGGGAGCTCCAAGCAAAACACCCTCCCCCAAGTGCCCCTCCCTCCTTCAAGGTGAAGTCCACTGGGCTGGCCCGGACCCCTCTCACTCAGTAAATACCAACCCCTAACGTCTCCACAGCTTCTCCCCTAGGGCTCGGCGTCGTGTGATCCTCACGCAGCCCAGCAGCGAGGACAATTCCTCTTTTAAATGAGGAGCTATAAAGTACTTGCTCGGGCTTCACCATCAGGGCAAGGAAAGAGGCAAGATGCCTTGTTTTTAAGCGCTAGTGCCTGCCGCCTCCCTGGTGGAACTATCGGGTATTTTTCTTTTTTTCTTTTTTCTTTTTTAAAAAGATTTTATTTATTTATTTGAGAGATAGAGTTACAGACAGTGAAAGGGAGAGAGAGAGAGAGGTCTTCCTTCCGTTGGTTCACTCCTCAAATGGCCACAACGGCTGTGCCGGTCCGAAGCCAGGAGCCAGGTGCTTCTTCCTGGTCTACCATATGGGTGCAGGGGCCCAAGGACTTGGACCATCTTCTACTGCTTTCCCAGCCACAGCAGAGAGCTGGATTGGAAGAGAAATAGCTGGGACTAGAACCGGCGCCCACATGAGATGCCAGCGCCACAGGCGGAGGATTAACCTACTGTGCCACGGCACCGACCCCACCAGGTATTTTTCTAGGGGATTTCATTTAGCACTTTATCTCCCTTATGGTAACCCTATATCAAGCAGGCACCATCATCATCCCTATTTGCAGGTGATGAAACTGAGGCACAGAGAAGACGAGTGAGTGACCAGGTGGCATGCCCAGGACTAGGACCCAGCACTCTGGCCCCAGGCATCTCTGGCTTAGCCTCTTCTCGGCCATCACAGTGCCTGCCACGGGCATGTCTGACCACACGGTCCTACCCCTGGAACAGCTGACACTCACGATGAGCCAGCAGGGCTCGTTCCTGGAAAGCTACATGGGACAAAGACACAGATATACACAATGGAATACTGCTGAGCAATAAAACGGCACAAACCCTCAAAGCACACATCAACATGGCTGAGTCTCACACTGAAGGAAGGAAGCCAGCATGAACCCATTTATGGAAAATTCCAGAAGGGGCCAGTGTTGTGGCATAATGGTTAAAGCCACTGCCTGGGATGCTGGCATCCCAAATGGGAGCCAATTCATGTCCTGGCCACCCCACTTCTGATCTAGCTCCCTGCAGTTGGTCTGGGGAAAGAAGCGGAAAATGGCCCAAATATTTGGGCCCCTGCCACCAACCCGGATGAAGCTCCTGACTCCTTGCTTGGCCTGGCTCAGCTCTGGATATTGTGGCCATCTGGAGAATGAACCAGCATATGAAAGACCTCTCTCTCTCTCTCTCTCTCTCTCTCTCTCTCTCTCTCTCTTTCTGCCTCTATCATCTCTCCGTAACTCTTTCAATTAAATAAATAAATCTTGAAAAGAAAAGGAAATTCCACTGAATGCAATGAAAATATAATGACAGAAAGCAAACTAGTGTTTGTCCATGGGCAGGGGATGTATAAACATAATTCTGAAAGTTCAAGGAAAAACAGAATAGAAAGATTAAGTTTATTTTGGAGCAAAAAAAAGGTTGAAATCCATGCATGGTTTTTTCATAATTCACATTTCCCATGAACTTCTTATTAAAAAGGAGCATAAGGAAACTTGAGGTGGTGGGAATTCGTGATTTGATTACAATGATGTACTTACAGGTGTACATGCATGTCAAAACTCACCACATTGTATAGTGCGCTGTTTAATGTATATAAAGTGTACCTCAATAGCACTGCTTTCAAAAATGAACAGTGGGGACCGGCACTGTGGCGATGTGGTGCCGGCATCCCATGTGGGTTCCAGTTCGAGTCCTGGCTGCTCCACTTCTGATCCAGCTCTCTGCTATGGCCTGGGAAAGCAGTAGAAGATGGGCCAAGTCCTTGGGTCCCTGCACCCGCAGGGGAGACCTAGAATAGGCTCCTGGCTCCTGGGTTCAGATTGTCTCAGCTCCAGCCATTGCGGCCATCTGGGGAGTGAACCAGCAGATGGAAAACCTCTCTCTCTCTCTCTCTCTCTCTCTCTCTCTCTTTGCCTTTGCCTCTCTGTAACTCTGCCTTTCAAATAAATAAATATTTTTTAAAATGAACAAGGAGAGGTGGGTGCTTGGCCTAGTGGTGGGGATGCCCACACCCCATATCAGAGGGCCTGGGTTCTACTGCTAGCTCTGGTACCTGACTCCAGCTGCCTCCGATGTGCACGCTGGGAGGCAGCCAGTGACAGCTCACCACTCCTACCTGGGAAACCTGACTGCGTTCCCAGCTCTCAGCTTTGGCCTTGCCCAGCGCAGTCACTGGGGACACTGGAGGCATGAACTAGCAGATGGGAACTCTGTTTCTCTCTCTCTCTCTCTCATTAATGAAAAAATAAATGAAAGAACCCCAGGTGTGCAGTAGAGCTCCCTGGAGCTGGGGCTGGTAGAGGCGACATTTCAAGCGAGGAGACCTGGGCAGAGAGGACAGCAGAAGGGATTGTGGGCGGGACTGAGCGAGCCGGGGCTCAGGGGAAGTCCTGTCCATGTGGGTGGTGAGTGTGGAGCGGGGGTGCCCTGGCATGGGGGCGAGGCAGGCAGGCCGCCCCATCAGGAGTCGGTACTGAACTCCACAGGCAGCTGGTGCAGCCCTGGGGTGGAAGGCCTGCCCAGAGAAGAATGTTAAACAACAGCACCAGGGTGAGCAGGATGGAGAAGGAAAGGACTGGGAGAGGAGACGGGAGAGAGGCTGTAGCCTCTGCCACTCAGGTGCTTCCCGTGGCTGGGAGGATGCAGGGCAGGGCGGGGGCCTCGGGGGTAGGGGGGGACAGGGGTGGAATAGTGCAGGAGAGGAGCAAGCAAGAAGAGGCTCCCACTTCGTATGCTTGGGTTTCCTTAGTTGCTCATCTTTCACATGTGAATGGCTGATGCTTCAACTCAAGAATACATAACTTCCATCTCACCTGGGAGTGGGCGCGCCACCAGAGAGGACACAAGCAGATGCTCAACCTCCTTCTGCGGGGATGTTCACGTTTCCAGTAGCTCCCTCCCAACCCTGCCCCGCCGACGCCCCTGGGGAAGTGCAGACTGACCGGCCCACAGGCTCTCCTCGGGCCGGACCAGGCTGTGCAGCCAGCAGCCAGCAGAGGGCGCGCCCGCACAGGTAAACCGCAGGCCCTCCTGTCTGGGCCACCCGGTGTTAAAGACCAGGCTTGACTACCACCGGGACAGACAGGTGTAAGACTAAATAAAGGTGACAAAAGAATGGCCTACAGAGAATACGGGGCGGGGGGGGGGGGGGGAGACAGGAGTCTTCAGAGCCCAAAGTCAGAGAAGGTGCACAAGCTAGGGTGCACCAGGAGTGAATGGGATCGGAGATGCAAATGCAGTATCTGCAGGGAGCCAGGCCGGGGAGGAAGGCTGCCCCAGACTTCTGGGGGATGGACGCAGTCCTACTGCTGAAGCAGTGCCCAGCTGCCCCGCACCCCTCCAGCCTCAATAGCAGCAGCAGCGCCTAAGCGGGACAGCCTCAGCCGTCAGCCTCACATCATTAGCACACACTTGGTAAAACAAGCAAAACTATGGAGACTGGTAAATATTTTTGCCCTTCTGAAGTTACAACAGCAGATTTACACCCTGGTTAGTTCCCTAAAAAAGGGTTCCCAGGCTTTATATTTCAGCTCAAAAATTCGGTGAATGCAAATATTCCTCATATTCAATTTTTATTCTTTCTCTGCTTTGCAAGTAAAAGCTGAAGACACAAGTGGCTGGGTATTTGTGTTCGTACATTGAAACTGTATTTTCTGAAGTGACCAAAAGTGGCTGTGAGTTTTCCAAAGTCTTCAGTTAACTAATTTTCTGCTGTCCGATTTTTTTTTAAACATATTTTAAGACTGTTCTTGGGGCTGGCGCTATGGCTCAGTGGGTGAAAGCCATGGCCTGAGGTGCTGGCATCCCATAGGGGCACCAGTTTGAGTCCTGGCTGCTCCACTTCCAATCCAGCTCCCTGCTAGTGCTCCTGGGAAAGCAGCAGAGGATGGCCTAAGTCCTTGGGCCCCTGCACCTACATGGGAGACCTGGAGGAAGCTCCTGGCTCCTGGCTTTGATCTGTCTTAGCCCTGGTCACTGTGCCCATTTGGGGAGTGAACCAGCAGATGGAAGATCACTCTCTGTGTCGCTCCTTCTCTCTCTTTGTCTAACTTTGCCTCTCAAATAAATAAATAAATCTTCTTTTAAAAAAAAGGTTGTTCCTATATCCAAAACATGGCAGCAGGGCTGGTGTTTGGCCTAGTGGTTAAGGTCTGATTAGGACACCCACATCCCACACTGGAGTGCATGCAACTGCATCTCACCTCCCAATTCCAGCTTAACACGCACCGTGGGCAGCAACAGGAGTGAGTTCCTGCCACCACCCTGGCTGCTGGCTGTGGCTGAGATGTAGGGAGTGAACTAGCACATGGGAGCTGCTCTCTCTCTCTCTCTCTCTCTCTCTCTCATAAATAAATGAGAGTGCAAGGACTTTATAACTCAATGACTCCCAAGCAAATGAGCTCCCCACAAAAAAATAAAAATTAAAAGATGTAGCAAGAGTAATTTTGTGCAGTGGAAAAGAGCAACATCTTTGGAGTCAGGAAGACTTTAAAATTCTGAGTGCAACTCCCATGCCTTCACTCACAAACTGTCCCCAAACAAAGTCATCCAGCTCGCAAGGTCTTGGCTCCCCTGCAGGCACTGTGTGAGTGCTGATGAGTGATGTAGGATGTCCTGGTATATTCCATGGAATCCTACTCCAAAAGGATGTTACAGGCACTCCATGGGCATACATGCATGCTCCGTGGTCAAAGAGGCTCAAGGAGAAAAACCCTCTTAAATATTTGCAATGCACATGAGAACATTAAAACCCTAAAGACGCCTGCAATACAGAAACCAGTTTACTTATGTTTGGCTAATTTTCTTTAAACACACTTGACCACAACTAGCTGTTAACACCTTGCCAAACACATCTTTGAGGAGCATAACGCACACCTAGCGCTTAGCACCGTCAAAGTCACACCATACCTCATCCATGGAAGAGTTGAACTTATAAAATTCACGTTCTTCTCCCTTTCCCTCCTCAGTTCCTCTATTATTCTACTCACATGAGCACAATAACAAAAATAATAGCAACAATGCGCTGGCCACACTTTGGTTTTTGATCCCATAGCTAATGCAAAACAAACCCAGAGGGGTCAGCACTGTGGTCTACAATGCCAGAATCCCTTTTGGATGTTCTGGCTGCTCCACTTCCCATCCAGCTCCCTGCTAATGTGCCTGGGAAAGCAGCAAAAGATGGCCCAAGTGCTGTGCCCCTGCACCCATGTAGGAGACCCAGTTGGTTTTCTGGCTCCTGGCTGCCGGCTTCAGTCTGGCTCAGTGTGGATCGTTGTGACCATCTGGGAGGTGAACCAGCAAATGGAAGACCTCTCTCTCTCTCTCTCTCTCTCTCTCTCTCTCTCTCTCTCTCTCCTTCTCTCTCTGTAATTCTGACTTTCAAATAAACAAATAAATTGTTTAAAAAAAAAAAAAAAAGACCTAGGGTTTGAGCTGAGATCTGTGTGAACCCAATGTCATCACTCATTGTTGACTCCCTGTTCCGCAAGGGTCCCTTTAAGAGTTGACCCTGCTGCCAGGGTCGAGGGGGGTCTACCACTGGTGAACATGTCTCCCTGCTGACCCCATGGTGACAAGAGAGCAGGGCTCCTACCTGGTGCCGGACTCCGTCCTCCCCAACGCACTGAGTGCAGGCCTCCTCCGGGACACAGGTGCCTTCCAGCACGAGCTGGTGCGGGGGGCAGAAGCAGCCTTCCACGGGGTGGTCCCCGCAGGAGCTCACGTTGCCATCGCAGTGCCTGGGGCAGCCGTGCTCACAGTGCTTGTACACCAGTGAGCCTGGGCAGGACATTGCTGTGGACAGAGAAGGCGGTCACGCCACAAGGCCCGCCCCAGCCCGCGGGAGGCACGGACAGGCGCGGGGTCACCCCACAGACCTGCTGCAGCGGGGACAGCGCAGAACATGCATGGGGTAGCTCGAGCTCCTTAAACCATGGAGAAAAAGACCAGGTCGGGGAGAAGACCACCAAGGATTTGGGGCACCCAGGGCTTTTCTCTGCACACGCGATGAACAGCCAGCAGGTGCACGAAGCAATTACTAAGCAGAGAAGTTGCCTCGGGAATTTAGAAGCTGACATTCAACCCTCGATCAGCAGGCAGAATGAGAGGAGGCTGTATCATCCACACAACCCAGAGACCCAGAGCTAGGCTGGGCCACATCCCACACTGGAGTGCTGTTTCGAGTCCCAGCCACTCTGCTTCCAATTCACTTTCTTGCTAATGCATCCTAGGAAGCAGTGGATGACAGATCAAGTGCTTAGGCCCCTGTCATCTCTCTGGGAGACCCAGACGGAGTTCCAGGCTCCTGGCTTTGGCCTGGCACAACCCTGGCTAGTACAGGCATTTCCAGCAGATAGAAGACATGTCTCTCTCTCCCCTCCCTCCACCTTCCAAGTATATGAAAATAAACATCTTCTTCTTTTACTTTTTTTTAAATATTTTAGATGGGTCATGGTGGGCCAGTTTTTTTTATTTGACAGAGTTAGACAGTGAGAGAGACAGAGAAAGGTCTTCCCTCCGTTGGTTCGCCCCCCACATGGTCGCTATGGCCGGAGCTACACCGATCCGAAGCCAGGAGCCAGGTGCCTCCTCCTTGTCTCCCATGCAAGTACAGGGGCCCAAACATCTGGACCATCCTCCACTGCCTTCCCGGGACACAGCAGACAGCTGGACCGGAAGAGGAGCAACCAGGACTAGAACCCAGTGCCCATATGGGAGGCCAGCGCCGCAGGTGGAGGATTAACCAAGTGAGCCACGACACTGGCCCCAATAAACATCTTTCTTAAAAGAAGAAAATCAGGGGTTGCCATTGTGGTACAGTGGGATTAGTCACTACCTGCAGCTCCAGCATCCTATATGGGCACTGCTTCAAGTCCCAGGTGTTCCACTTCTTATCCAGCTGCCTGCTAATGTGCCTGGGAAAGCAGTGGAAGATGGCCCAAGTATTTGGGCCCTTGCCACACACACAGGAGACCCAGATGGAGTTCCAGGCTCCTGGCTTCAGTCTGGCCCATCTCTAGCAGTTGCAGTCACTTGAGGCAGTGAACCAGCAGATGAATCCCTCTCTCTCTCTCTCTCTTCTACACACACACACACACACACACACACACACACACACACATATATATATATATATATATATATATATATATATATATTCCTCTCCCTCTCTCTATAACTTTGCCTTTCGAATATTTTTTTTAAAAATTGAAAGTTGGGCACTGTGGAGTAGTGAGTTAAGTGCCCACCTGTGGTGCTGGAATCCCAGTGGGCAACAATTCTAGTGCCAGCTGCTCCACTTCCAATCTAGGTCTCTGCTATGGCCTAGGAAAGCAGCAGAAAATGACCCAAGTCCTTGGCCCCCTGCACCCATGTGAGACCCAGAAGAAGCTCCTGACTCCTGGCTTCAGATTGGCTCAGCTCCAGCTGTTGCGGCCATCTGGGGAGTGAACCAGCAGATGGAAGACCCCTCTCTCTGTTTCTCCCTATCTGTCTCTGTAACTTTACCTCTCAAATAAATAAATAAAATCTAAAAAAAGAAAAGAACAGAAAAATCAGAGCTCAAAGGAATTTAGGGGCTACCTAATCCAATCTTCTCATTCTAAAATGTGGAAATGGAGCAAGACCAAGTGAGCAGCAAGCCATTCAAGAGAAGGGCACAGCTGAGCCAGGCCCGGGCTGCCCCATCCTCCAGCCCCAGGCGAGATGCCTGCCTGCACCTGCTGATGATTTTCCACAATAAACAGTCGAGGCTTATAGTTAGTGACCACGGACGCTGGGCTTTGTGGTTCTTTTCACTCCAGCACCTTGGAAAGGCAGGATCAAAATGTGACTCATTTTCACATCCCTACATGTCCTTTATTTTTTTTATTTACTTGAGAGAGAGACAAGAGTTCCCATCTTCTAGTTCATTGCTCACATGCCTGCAATGGCCAAGGTTGGGCCAGGGCCAAACCCAGAGACTCACTCCAGGTCTCCCAACTACAGGGGTGCCACTGTCTCCTGGGGTGTGTATTAGGAAGAAGCTGGAGTCAATTTCTGGGTACTCCAATATGAGACATGGGCGTCCTAATGGGTGCCTTAACCACTAGGCTAAATGGCCTCCTCTCTCCCTTACATTTTAAATGATAAGTAAGTGCCAACTCCAAGTAGGGAAGCTGACCTGGGGACGGAGCTACATACGCTAGCAAACCTGGGGTGTTTGTGAACAAGAAGCTCCCTAAGGGAGACGCGTCTGGCACACAGGTTAAGACCCTGACTTTGGACGCCTGCATCCCTATCAGAGTGTCTGCGTTCAAGTCCTGCTTCTACTCTTAACTGGTTGGGTCCCTGCCATCCATGTGGAAGACCTGCTCTTGTAACCTGCCCCAGTCATTACAAACTCGCTGGAGAGTGAGCCAGCAGATGGAAACTGTGTGTGCATGTGTGAGTGACTCTGTGTGTGTGTGTGTGAGTGTGTGTGCATGTGTGCGTGCCTCTTAAACGAATAAATACGCTTCTTGGTAACCAAATGGCAAAATTCCACTCACACCTCAAAATCCTGGTCTGCCATGAACTACTCTGTGAATCTTTCCCAGAGCTGGATGGAATTCCAAATTCCATGTGACAGGTTATACCGTACTGTGCTAACTTCTATACATGTCTACCACATTCAATCACATTTGTCTGAACTACAGAAAAACTAATAGAAAAAAAATTACATTTTAACTTACATAGAAATTCTGCACCAAAAATTCTACATCTACCATCTCATTTGATCCCAACTAGAATCCTAGTTTCCTAGGTAGTAGGAAATAGAGGAACTTTGCCAGGTAAAGATCTAAGGCCTGCAGAAGCTGGGGACGCCTGCAGTGGGGCTCCAGGGTTCTGAGGGGCACTTCCGGAGACTCACCGCAAAAGTCAGCTGTCCTCCAGTCAACACAGACCCCATTGGTCCGACAGAGGTGGGCGTACGAGGCAATCACCTCGCACACCTGCTCCCGGTTGCAACTGTCCTGCTGGCAGATGGCGTAGAACGTGGCCGGATCAAGGACTTTGTGGCACTCAGCAAACAGCGCCGAGAGGAGGACCTGGCAGCGGGAGCTGTCGGAGACCGGACACTGCTCCTCAGGAACGGGCTGGCACGTGTGCCCGGGCTGCTGCACGGTCCAGTCCTGGATAAGCCTCTGCAGGTCCCTGGTGGGTGTGCCATCCCTCAGCACGAAGTCATTGGCCCCATTCTCATCACAGATCCCTGGCAAAGCAAGGAAAGACTACGTGAGCAGCCATGGGAGCCAACACACGGATGCTAGAGACTGTCATTCTCTTGCCACCCCCAAGGGAGCCAGAACCTCCCTAGTGGCTCCCTGCCACTGGACCCAGAAGTATAAACCCCCAAGAGAGGACAGTTTACAAGTGTAAGGTTTACACGTGTAAGTGGAGTGGGGGGAAGAGCGTATCCATACCGCAGAGACCATACGTCTTCGAGGCAGAGGACTTGGGGCTGAGCTGCAGCTGGAACTCATTGTTTTGTGGAGTGAACGCAAAGATGTGGCCGAGACGGGGGAATCTCACTTCATGCATGATGGCGCCGTAGACGCTGACCTCCACGTTTTCCTGCACGTACGGCATGGGGACCAGTCTTCCGTTCACCGTCACCTGCCCAAGGAAGAAAAAGCTCACCACCAGTCTTGGTAACGAAGAGTCCTAGAACCTCATTCTTAGCTTCCTTGATAATTATTATTATGAACATCACGATCAGCATCGTTGTTGTTTAGTAAGTGGAGACGGATACTGGGAGAACGAGCTTCTACCTGCTGATTTACTTCCCACATGACTGCAACAGCCAACACTGGCCTGGGGCCAAAACCAGGGGCTGGGAACTCAATCCAGGTTTCCCACGTGGGTGGCAGGGACCCTATTACTTAAACCATCACCTCTGCCTCCCAAGGTCTGCGCCGGTGAGAAGCTGAAGTCAGGATCAGTGCTAGCAATGGGAGCCAGATGCTCCAGTGCGGAACGTGCGCATTTAACTGCTAAGCCAAACACTTGCGCTCGCTGGCTAGCTTCTTCCTGAAGTTCCTGAGAGTTCCGGCACATTCGTCACACTCCACTGCAGGTGTAGCCTCCACCTCTGACGTTTCTCAACAGCTCTGATAGAACAGAGGAGCTTGAAAAGGGCGTGGCAGAGCACAGACTGTTATAAAACCATGCAGACGACCATGCGTTAGAACCAGAGCCAGGGGTCCCGGGTGCCCTGAGTCCACTTGACTCCTTCAAGACAGGCTGGGAAAGTGGCCTTCTTGCAGCTCCTCAGGCCCCTGTCTCCAGGAGCATCTGGCAGGACCTCTCCAGGTCTTTTCTCTGTGGCCTGGGTGCATGCCCCCGAAAACATTTCCTTTGGAATTCCCACCACGCATCATATCAAAGATATTAAAATGCACTCACATCCGGTGACGAATACATTTTTTTGTTGCAAAAAATTTTGGAAGGGTTTATATTTATCATTTCGATATTGCATTTTTTGGCTATGAGGGACTCATTTAATATATGAGTAGCTATGATTTTTCAGCAATTATTGTTCATGTTCAGAAACTCTTGCAAAGTGAGAAAATCTAGCCGACAAGTTGTTTTCATGCAATGAAATATTTATGATTTCCAAGTGAACAAGTAAAGAAGTTGGCATAATGTAACCTTTTGTAAATATTTAATCGAACATTTATTTGCATCGGTTTTGCAGTTTTCTTTTCAAATTTTGGATTCATACACTTGGTTCAGGCCCTTAAATATCTTCCAAGACCCTGCAGTAGGCCCTGAATATTTCCCCCTGGAAAGCTCACAGGCCTTGGGCACTGGGCTGTTAACACCTACTGGGTAAACAGTCTTTGTGCCAATCCCAATTCTCTCCCAGCGCCAGAAACTGGCACTAAATTCACAATTTAATGCTATCTAAAATTGATTTCCTCTTCCAATACGCGCCCAGAACAACATGAAATTGTGCCAAGACAAAGGGTCTGGCAACAAGCCCCTCATCGGGAGGTGGCGCTGTGCTCTTCACGCAGAAGGCTGGGTCCCCACCAGGAGCACCAGCTAAGCAACCCTAGGCACCGGGTCCACGCGGCTTCCCGAAGCTCTGTCACTGCTCTGCCACGGGGCCCACGGGAAGCGCCACTCACCTCCATGTCACTGTGGAGCTCGATCGCAAGGCCACCGTGCTTCACCTCAATGGATTTCATGCAGGTCTGCGTCACCCCGGGGCTGCAGGCGCCGTTCTGGAGAATCACCTCCAGGTCCTGCTCCTGGTTTTGGAACAGGACGTAGGAGCAGCTGCCAGTCAGCTTGAAATTCTGCCCGTTGAAGGTCACGATGTGACGGGTAGAGCTGCCCATGCACATACCTGGGCAGGGAGAGAAGAGGGCGTGTGGGACAGCCACTGACCTCCCATACTTGCTACCTGCAAGAGACAGGTGTGGCCAGAGTGCACATGGATAGATGTGGGCCTCATCTGGCCCTCTGAGGTCAGATGGCTCAAGTTCTGCTGTTTCACACATCAGAAAGCTTGGACTGAGAGGTAACAGGGCACGTCACTCATGCCGTTAAGTATTTTCCTGGAGAGGGTTTAGAAGGACAAGTATCACAGCAACACATGGCAAGCTGCAAAATCAGACTTCCAAAAGATGGAAATGTGCAATGCGAATGAGCCGCTCTGCAGGGACACCTTGGCCCAGGAAACAAAGTCAGTTCCCCCAGGGGCGTCAGGACTCACAGGGCACCAGGCAAGCTATGAGCTCACTGCAGAGAAAACTCACCTAACGATCCACGGTGGGCTCAGCTGCCGCGTGAGTAATGCTACAAGTGGTCCTGCTGCCCTAATCCCTTAAGAGATCACACAAGAGAAGCAAGGCCAGAGCCAAAGAAAATGTTTGGGTCTCTGTGCTCCCTTCTTTGACCCTCATTCCTTCACATAATCAGCGGATTCTCAAGGTTCCTATTAAAGCACCGTTTGTGAACACTAGCCATTTTCCTCTATGGAAGAGGATTTGGCAAAAAAAAAAAAAAAATCTCCATCTGCAAGGCACCATGGCCATAAATGATTTGAACGGCAACCTTGAACCCAGGGGGAAGCTGGAGGAAGCTTTCCAGATAGACCAGGACCACACCCAGGTACATAAAGAACTGAAAGGCAGATCCAGTGCAGCAATGGGGCCCCAACGATGTCCCTATAGCAGCTGGGGGCACTGCCACCTGCCTGGGAACGTGTCACTGGTCAGTTCACCAGGGACACATGATGGGTTTGGATGCAGCACCAGTCAAGAGTTGAGTAGCCTCCCCAGAAGTTCCTCCATCCCAAATCCCTATGCCTTTGAGCATCAGTCAATTCCATACGGCAAGACTACCTGCCTGTGGCCTGCTGGAACCCACGGAGCCAGTGATCCCCCACAGTCCAGCAGTTGAGACGGTCAAGTCAGTGCCAACCAGCATAAGAGTGCAATAAAGCATAAGGCAAAGAAGCATCGAGCAGGTTTCTGAGAATGGCTAGGCCCACCGTGAGACCCACTTTGGCAGTGGAATGAGGACATTCGGGCCACAGAACACAGCACTAACTCTGCCCCGCCTCCCTGGCTTGCACTGAGACCCTGGATAAATTGCTTCTCTGATCCTCTCCCATCTGCTCTGCATAATGGGATTCTAACAGCCACCTTTAAAGAGTGTTGTGAGAATGAACTGCAGGACAGGATAACTGCCCACCTAACGGTGCAGGACGCACCTGCGCATGGTTCGTAAGTAGATCTATAACCCTCACGAGTAAGCCAGTGCCACCAGG
The DNA here is from genome assembly GCA_949820135.1 of Sylvilagus floridanus. Lineage (NCBI taxonomy): Eukaryota > Metazoa > Chordata > Mammalia > Lagomorpha > Leporidae > Sylvilagus > Sylvilagus floridanus. Next base: position 32,028,567 of record OX463230.1, read on the forward strand.
GAAATCCAACAGCTTATAGAAACAGCTTGTAGGACCTGTGCTGCAGCTACATCAGAACCTGAAGTTCCTCTGTCTCCCCCTTCCAGCTGCTTCCCCACAATCCTGCACGTGGTATTCCAGCTTACTGCTCAGTGTTGATGAACCTCCTGCATCAATACACTCCAATGCTCAGGACAGAGAGAAAATTACACTGAGTCAATTGAAAAACTAATTTATGAGAGTTACACGATACCATTTTATCATAGTTACAAAATATAATTGTAAAGTACGGCATTCATAAATATCTCCTGAAATCATTTTATCTCATCTCTCCCCTTTTCTTCAACATCTTTCTCCTCATTATCATTCTGAACAACAACAGGACTATCTGTGACAGAATTGTATACTAAAATTTTTGGCCAAGTGTCAAAATACGATGGATACCAGATACCCAGTAAATTCTTAGATGAAAGTGTGAATGTTCAGAGAGACACCCAGGTAGCCCAAGACAAGGGCAGCTGCCCAAGTCCTTATACATCTCCCTTATATCTGTTGCACACAACACAGAAAAGCAAGAATAAATTAACCTATTATAAAAATCATGCCTTTAGCATAACTAGAATGCAGAGGATATCCAAGTTTAAAATAATCACAAATTTAAAAAAAGGAGAAAAATACAGCAAGTTCCAGCAATGTCTTGCACTCTAGCCACTAGGTTTTGTCATGAGCAAGCACAGCCCAAGGAAAACTGTGAAGAAGAGAGAAGAAGAGCACAAACCACAAGTTTTAAAATGTCTCGAGGGCTGTCACCACCACTGGAGAGCGCAGCCCACCCTGAGTGCAAAATATCGTCCAAGAATCCCGACAGAGCGGAGTACAGCAGAGGCTTCAGATACGCACACTGCCACGTGACTGCCTGAGGACCAGGGCTCTTCAAGAATGGGAGGTGTTGGCCGGCGCCACGGCTCACTTGGCTAATCCTCTGCCTGTGGCACTAGCACCCCAGGTTCTAATCCTGGTTGGGGTGCCGGGTTCTAGTAGTGGTTGCTCCTCTTCCAGTCCAGCTCTCTGCTGTGGCCTGGGAGTGAAGTAGAGGATGGCCTAAGTGCTTGGGCCCTGCACCCCATGGGAGACCAGGAGAAGCACCTGGCTCCTGGCTTCAGATCGGCCGTAGCGGCCATTTCGGGGGTGAACCAATGGAAAAGGAAGACCTTTCTCCCTGTCTCTCTCACTGTGTAACTCTGCCTATCAAAAAAAAAAAAAAAAAAAAAAAGAATGGGGAATGTTTGGCAATTTAGTGGTGACATAAAAAAGATGCAAATGGGGAAACTTAGGGCCCAGAAGAAAAAAAAAAGAACTAAAAGATGAGCAGATACAGGCATATACACATACGCGTAAGCTACTAGAGTGGCAACTTTTCTGCATTGGTAGACGAGAGGATAATTAAACCAGAAATCTTGCAGAACCCCAGAGCACAAAATGAACAACAACAAAAAAAAACAACTAAGCAAGTCTATGGAATTTACTTTTGAAAAATCAGAAAATGAAACATAACTACCACGACACAGAAGAAAACTTAATTCAACTCTCAAACTAGATTAAGTAGACTCAAATGTTTGCAAAAATGAAAGCCACCTTGAACCAGAATTTCAAAAATTAAGAAAAGAAAATTGGGCAACACTGGAAAAAATAAAAATAAAATTGATTAAACTCAGACGGGGAAAAGAATGAAAAAGAGTAAAACTTAGAAATGAAGCCTAAATTGTAAGGACCCAAGGGGCACAAGAGAACATAAACAGCATTGAAGAAAATCAAAACAACCAAGAAAATGAAAAATGAACTCAATGGGTTAGAGAGAAAGTAATAAAAATGTAAAACGTGAACAAAAAAAAAGTCCTTGAGAAAGAGAAACAAAACAATAGAATCAAACTAACATTTAAAGACTATAACCCATGAAAATATGCTGGAAACGAAAGAACTAACTCCATGTACTGAAAACATGTGCCACGTGTCTGAAAAGATCCACCCAGAACGGTCAACAATCAGACACACAACAGTACAACCGTTAGCCTTCAAAGATCAAGAAAAACTTCCCCTGGCCTCCTGGAGAAAAGATCCAATAACTGGGGCGGAGGGGGAGAGGGACTGGATCGATATCAGAATTCTCAAGGAAACAACAGAGCCAGAAACTCAGTAAAAGAAGGTTGCCACCCAGAGCTTCCTCCCAGGAGCAGGCATCTGGCATGGTGGTGATCTGCCTGCACAGCATATCAGGTGCCTGGATTCCAGTCCCAGCTTCCTGCGAATGCACACCCTGGGAGGCAGTGGTGATGGTCAAACCCTTGGGTCCCTGCCACCCACGCGGGAGACCTGGATTCCGTTCCCCGCTCCCAGCTCTGCCAGCATTTGCAGGCCTTGGAAAGTGAACCAGGGCATGGGAGCTCCCTTGTCTACCTCTGCCTTTTAAATAAAATAAATACTTTTTTAAAAAAAAGGAATTTTACGTCCAGCCAAGATGCCCTAGCAACAAAGCAGCAGAAAAAAAATTTTTAAATACACAAGAACATACAGAATTCGATACCCATAAACCCGGCTGCTCCACTTCCGATCCAGCTCTCTGCTGTTGCCTGGGAAAGCAGTGGTGGATGGCCCAGGTCCTTGGGCCCCTGCACCCATGTGGGAGACCTGGAAGAAGCTCCTGGCTCCTGGCTTTGGATCAGCACAGCTCTGGCCATTGCGGCCAATTGGGGAGTGAACCAGCGGATGAAGACCTCTCTCTCTGCCTCTCCTCTCTCTGTGTAACTCTGACTTTCAACTAAAATAAATAAATCTTTTTAAAAAAAGTTATGAAAATAAGACTAAATTCCATAAAGCACAGCTATTACAAACAACAATCTGACAACAGTGCAATAAAATTAGAAATTTTTCTTAATTTTTAAAAAGGATCTTTAACTTGGAAATTTTAAAATATATCACATAAATATAGAATAAAAGGGTAATACAAACAGACATTTACAACATTCCTAAAAGAAATAATGATAATAAAAACGCTACATATCAGACTTATCAGGATGCCTTTAGAATGATGAGAGGGAAATTCATAGCACTAAATACATCTATGAAGGAAAACAAATGGAATTCCCAGTTTCAACAAAACAGAAAGACACAGAAATAGTAAATTACAAGACAATTCAAGGAATCAAAAATAAAATAATACAGATAAGAACAGAAATCAATGAGGTAGAGAATTAAAAACAGTAATCACAATGAACAAATTGAGAGCTTACACAAGGGCTGGTGTTACGGCTGGTTTTGTGGGTTAAGTTGCCACTTGTGAACTCAGCATCCGACATCAGAGTGTCAGTACACGTCCCAGCTGCTCTGCTTCTGATCCGGCTTCCTGCTAACGGGCCTGAGAAAGCACCATATGGTCCAAGTGCTTGGGTTCCTGACACCCATGTGGGAGACCAGGATGGAGTTCCTGGATCCTGGCTGCAGCCTGGCCCAGCACTGGCTCTTGTGGCCTTTTGGGGAGTGGAACAGCAGACAGAAGATTTCTCTCTCTCTCTCTCTCTCTCTCTCTTTCTTTTTCTTTCTTTCATTCTTTCTCTCTCCCTCCCTCCCTCTCTGCCACTTTGCTTTTCAAATACATAAATAAATCAATCTTTTAAAAATAGCTTACGCACATCAATTACCTTGTAAGAAGCAGAAAAAGTTAGCAAGATGTAAAGAAAGGTATCCTCTACAGTTTCCCCCAAACAGCTCAGGTTCTAAACAAGAGGTAGATGACCTGGGCTACAGTCTAACCCCGGGAAAGCATGCTCTTTCAGTCAAGAGAGAGGAAGCTACGCTATTCACAGGGTCACCACAGACTAAAAAGCAGATAAGTACATTTCTGGGAATGGCAGAATTCTATGGAATATGGATTCCAAGATTTGGATTCCAAGTTTGTGTATGAAATTTTAAAAGGCCCTGACACAGACACACTGCGCTGGACAGGGGAGCTACAAAAGGTGTTCCAAAGAATTAAAGAACTTTTAACAGAAGCTGAGCGAGCCAGTCACAGAAAGATCCTCTTCAGATCAGAGGCAGCTTACATGGAAGGGACCTTCCCAGGTGCTACTGAGCACGACTACCTCAGTGGAATTAGGGTTAAACTTCTACCTCTTGAGTCTTCACAGGTGAACTCGAAAGACACTCCTGATTATTCCTGCACGCCAATCGAGACCTTCTATTCCTCTTCAAAAGCAAAAAGATAAGTAAAGCTTTTGCTTTTGTCACATCAGACTGTGCTGCACCCTAAGACAGACATGCTGTACCTGCCTTTTTGGTTCTCTCTGGGAACCATTATTGACAATAAAACTCCTAGTGGGTTCTTCTATTATAATTCTCCATGTTCAAGCTAAATGGTTCTGTAATCTACAAAAGGGTATCCTACCACCACCCACTCTCTGGGAGACAGTGAGATATGTTCCATCTTAAGGGGCACACTACTCACAACTGGTCTTGTTCAGGTTTTGCTTATGCTGATTGACAAATTTATATGTTCCAGAACTCAGTGCTTTCTAAGAATAACTGACCATACAGAGCACATAGCCATTGATGGTGACTGAAAATCCTCCAGCTCATAAAGCAAATCTATTAGATGAGATAGACCAGAGACTCCCACACCCAGGCCAGGCAGGGCCTGCACTGTGCCCCTGATAAGCAGGAAGCAGCTACAGAAGATAAGATGATTGTATACCCTTCAGCATCCCTTAAGGTCAAGGCCTGGAGTCTCTGAGGGGGAAATGGTATAGGCAGGCAGATAGGATCAAATTGATTAGATTTGTGAGGTGGAAGACCACGCCTTCACATCACAGCCCCTGTGTGACCTCACATCCCTACCTGACCTCACCTGTACGTCTACCTGCCAATTAGACTACGTAACCACACCCCTTTGGACGTGAATAAAAGGCCTGGAACATGGTGGGCCTTCCCCTCCTTACCCTGCGCCTTCAGGCTCAGCCTTTTGGCCTCCGCCCTGCCTCTGCTTTGCCGATGGCAGGCCTGCTCTCTGCCTGCTGTGGACCCAACTTAGCTTCTAGGCTTCTTTCTCCCCTAATTAAAGTCCTCAGTTTCCAGTGCATTTCTCTCAATGAATAAATTGCTTAAAATCTTTTTAAAAAGTATCCTCCACAAAACAAAATCAGGTGCGTTGTGATGTACTGGGTAAAGACGCCACCTGTGATGCCAACATCCCAAATGGGCACCAGTCCTGGCTGCTCCACTTCCAATCCAACTCCCTGAATACGGCCTGGGGAAGCAGCAGAAGATGGTCCAAGTGCTTGGGCCCCTGCCACTCACATGGGAGACCTAGAAGAAGCTCCTGACTCCTGGCTTTGGCCTGGCCCAGCCCCGGCCATTGCAGCCATCTGGGGAGTGAACCATCAAATGGAAGATCTCTCTTTCTGTCTCTCCTCTCTCTCTCTCTCTCTAATTCTGACTCTTGAACAAATAAATAAATCTTGAAAACAAATAAAAAAAAAGTAAGGTATCCTCCACAAAACAAAACCAAAAAGCCCACCAAGTACAGTTTCATGAGGAAATTTTATCAAACTTTCTAACACCTAATAGTCCCAATGCTTCAAAAATGACTCCAGAAAATGAAAGAAAAATTTCTCAAAGCTGCTTAGGAGACAAGTTTTAACATGGACAAAAGAAAAACTCGTCAGTGGGGGTCAGAGGAAAAATAGTGCAGTAGGGCGTGCAGGAACATGTCTCCCCAGGCACACGAAATTCCCTCTGCATAGCCTGGCTGACGTAGCACATCAACAGAACCCACCCGAGAAAGGCTGGATGCAGAGTTCCACGCACTGCTTTAGAGATGACCAGAGAGCTCAAGGAAGACGTGGACAAGAAAACCATGTAAGAACAAAGTGGAACTTCCAACAGGCATAGAAAACGCTAAAAAGCACCAAAAGAAATGTGGACATAACTGTTACCTTAATTTGGTAACTATACTTCTTGTTTTCTACTTGTTTAGGAGATGACTACATCCTAAAAATTACTAGTCTGTGTTTGTGTACACATAGTGTATAAGGATGCAATTTTTAAAAAAGATTTATTTATTGTATTTGAAAGGCAGAGTTACAGAGAGCCAGATAGAGATCGTCTATCCAAATGGATACACAATGGGAGCTGGGCCAGGCCACCGCCAGGAGCCCAGAATTCCATCAGGTCTTTCATGGTGGCAGGGGCCCATGCACTTGTGCCACCTTCCACTGCTCTGCCAAGTGCATTAGCAGGGAACTGGATTGGAAGCAGAGCAGCTGGGACTTGAACCGCGGTTCCAATGTGTGATGCTTTTGCAGGAACCAGCTTAACCTGCTGTGCCACAATGCCGACCCCAAGAATGTAATTCTGCAACATCAGTAACTGAAAGAGTGCATGTCTACAGCTCCAAGGGAGCAGTTTTGTATGCTGTTGAAGTCAAACTGGTATGAATTCGAAGTACAATGTTATAATTGGTAACTACAGAGACAATTACTATAGAACATACACAAAACAAATGAAAAGTAATGAGACATTTCATTACAAAAAAGCAAAGTCACAAAAGAAGACAACACGGATGAAGGAAGTTTACGGCAATAGGTGCCTAAATTAAAAGAGAAACAAGGGGGGCCGACGCCATGGCTCACTTAGTTAATCCTCCACTATGGCGCCGCCATACCATAATGGCACCAGTTCTAGTCCTGGCTGCTCCTCTTCCAGTTCAGCTCTCTGCTATGGCCTGGGAAAGCAGTGGAGGATGGCCCAAGTCCTTGGGCCCCTACACCCGCATGGGAGACTGGGAGGAAACTGCTGGCTCCTGGCTTCAGATCAGCGTAGCTCCGGCCGTTGCGGCCACTCCACTTGGGGAGTGAACCAATGGAAGGAAGACCTTTCTCTCTGTCTCTCTCTCTCTCTCACTGTCTGTAACTCTGCCTGTCAAATAAATAAAATCTTAAAAAAAAAAAAAAAAAAGAACAACCCAGTACCTCAAGGAACTAGAAAAAACAACTCAGTCTAAAGTTAGCAGAAGGGAAATAATAGATTTGAAGAGACATAAATGAAATAGAAAATAGAAAAAAAATTGGTGAAACCAAGTTTTTTTTTAAAAAAGATCAACAGGGGCCAGCGCTGTGGTATAGCGGGTAAAGCTACCGCCTGCAGTGCTGCCATCTCATACATGCGCTGGTTCAAGTCCTGGCTGTTCCACTTCCAATCCAGCTCTTTGCTATGGCCTGGGAAAGCAGTGGAAGATGGCCAAGTGCTTGGGCCCCTGCACCTGCATGGGAGACCCGAAGAAGCTCCTGGCCCCTGGCTTCAGATCAGCTCACCTCCAGCATTGTGGCCATTTGGGGAGTGAACCAGCGGATGGAAGACCTCTCTCTCTCTCTCTCTCTCTCTCTCTCTCTCTGCCTCTCCTTCTCTCTGTGTGTAACTCTGACTTTCAAGTAAATAAGTAAATCTTTTAAAATAAATAAATAAATATCGCCAAAACTGACAAACTATTAGAAGGACTAAAAAAGAAAAAAAAAAAAAACAAATAAAACCAGAAATGAAAGAACACACATCACAACTGGTTCACAGAAATAAAAAGAATTCTAAGACACTACTGTGAATGACCACACAACGATGAACTGGATAACCTAAAGAAAGGAGTAAATACCTAGAAACATGCCACCTCAAGACTAAACGATGAATACACAGAAAATATGAACAGATCTATAGCTAGTAAGGACATAAATAACTCATCAAAACCTTCCCAAAGGCCCAGATAGCAACCCTGAAGAATTCTATTAAACATCTGAAGAATTAATGTAAATCACTGTCAAACTCTTCCAAAAAGTTGAACGGGGAACACACCCAAACCTATGTCATGGGTCAGACTCACCCTAATATCCTAGCCAAAGACACTGCCAAAGAAGAAAACCATAAACCTACACTCCTGATTAATATTAATGCAAAACTACTCAACAGAATGCTAGAAAAATGAATTCAACAGCACAATTAAATGTTCATATGCCATGTTCACATGCTCAACATATGAAAATTAATCACTGTGACACACTACAAAAAAAGAAGATAAAGGATATGAAATAATGGTTAAACGGGGGCTGAGATTGTGGCACAGTGAGTTAAGCTACTGCCCATGACACTGGCATCCCATATGGGCACTGGTTCAAGCTCTGGCTGCTCCACTTCCAATCCAGCTCTCTGCTCATGTGCCTGGGAAACCAGCAGAAGATGGCCCATGTGCCTGGGTCCCTATCACCTATGTGGGAGACCCAGATGGAGTTCTTGGCTCTAGGCTGCTGACTTTGGCCTGGCCTCAAATTACAGCCATTTGGGGAGGGAACCAGCAGATGAAAGCGCTCTCTCTCTCTCTCTCTCTCTCTCTCTTTCCCTCTCTCCTCTCTGTAGCTCTGCCCTTCAAATAAATAAAAATAAATTGTTTTAAACGTGGGATACTCCTCATCAGCATAACAAAGGAAAAAATCACATGATCATCTCAGTAGATGCAGAAAAGACATTTGTCAGAATTTCATTACTAAAACATTCACCAATCTAAGAATGGAAGGAAATCATCTCAATGTATAAAGACCTTTTATGAAAAGCCCACAGCTTTGTTCTCAATTGTGAAAAACTGGAAGAATTTCCTCTAAGTAAAACCAGGAGCAAGTTTAGGATGCCCACACCCTCACCATTCCTATTCAGCCCAGTCCTGGAAGTCCTAGCCAGTGCAATTAGAGTACACAAAGAAATAAAAGGCAATCAAAGGGGGGGGGGGGAGCCAAACATCTTTGTTCACTGATGACACAATTTCATATATAGAAAATCTTACAGAATCCACAAAAAAAAAACTGTTAGAATTAATAAATAAAATAACAAAGTTGTAGGATACAAAATCAATGTACTAAACCAGTTGTACTTCTACACAATAACAACTCCCTATCCACATCAAAAGGAATAAAATTGGACCCACATCTTACAGCATACCCAAAATGAACTGAATACTTAAACATAAGATCTGAAACCATGAAATTACTGAAAGAGATGGGACACACAGCGCGAAGGGGGCATGGGGACTTTGTAACTTGGTCTTGGTGATTTTTAAAAGATCTATTTATTTATTTCAAAGTCAAAATTACAGAGAGGAGGAGAGAGATCTTCCATCAGCTGGTTCACTCCAGAAGTGGCCAGGGCTGAGCCAGGCTAAAGCCAGGAGCCAGGAGCTTCAATCAAGTCTCCTACATGGGTGGCAGGGACCCACGTACTTGGACTATCTTCTGCTGCTTTTCCCAGACCATTAGCAGGGAGCTGGATGGGAAGTGGAGCAGACAGAACACAAACCAGCACCCATATGGGATGCCAGCATTGCAGGCAGTGGCTTTACCTGCTAAGCCACAACACCAGCCCATGATTTCTTGAATATGACACCAAAATCATGGGCAGCAAAAGCAAAACAGACAAATGAAACTACATTAAACTATAAAGCTCTGTGCAGCAAAGGAAACAATGAACTGAAAGAAAAAGACAACTTACAGCAAGGGAGAAAATATTTCAAACCATACACTTATAAGGGATTAATATTCAGACTGTCTATGGGACTCTTTCAATTCAGTAATATCAAAAAGCAATTTTAAAACAATCAAAGGACTTGAGGAGATATTTCTCCAAAGACTTAGGAAAAGTCAGCAGGTGTATGGACAAATACCCAGCATCACTGATGACCAGGGAAAGGCAAATCAAGACCACAATGAAAGTCACCTCACACGTGTAGAGATGACCATTCTCATAAACCAACCAACCAAAACACTACACAATGTGTCGGTTACAAGGTGTCATTGGAGCCCCTGTGCGTTGTTGGGGGGAAGGGGATGTCAAGTGGGGCAGGCACTATGGAAAACAGTCAGGAGGGTCCTCAAAAAATTAAAAAGTGGAACAATCATGTGACCCAACAATCCAAATCTGTTCCAGAATTAAGGGGATCAAGGAGACATGACAACCAACTAGAATGTGTGATTCTGCATTGAATCCTAGACCACGAGGGATAGGATATTAGTAGGATAATTGGCAGAATTAGATGCTGATCATTATACTGTGATTACACATGGGAACTTCAAACAGTCCACGGAAAATGAAGTTAAAAGGTAAGTTTATTCTGGAGCAAAATAAGCCAACTTTATTCAACTCTCTTCTCTCCATGCTCCAAGCTGGAAGAGAAGCTCACCACACCCCCTTTTCCAGAGGCAGGCAGCCCAAACTGGGGCTAGGGAGGTGCTGCATCACTGGTCAAGTATGAAGTTGTCATTACGACACAAGAGTGGGCATCTCATTACCAAGAGAGACTTTGTTTTATGACTTAAAGCAGCCATGGAATTCTTTGTGAATAAAAAAAAATATCATGAGGTTAGACAGAGTCTCCATCTAAGGTGGGAGTGGGAACGTTATCCTGCTAAACACATTCTAAAAGCAAAGTGAGCTATGCAATAGTATTGATGACAGAAATTATGCCCGTTCCATTCAATGATCGTGACCCTACTTCTGTGTAGGATTACTGTAAACGGTCATTTCTCCCAACCACGAGACAGAGGATTAACCCGTGCCCCAAGAAGGAATGCATGAGACAGGCTTGGCTCTGACACAGCAGGCCACTGTGTTGATGTGCTGTTGATGTGCACCCAACCGATGCAACCACAGGTGTGATTAGAGTTTTTCTGGGGTATCTGTTTGACTGCTCTGTTTCCACTGCTATGCCCCAAGTACAAGGATTCCAAAGTGTGCACTGCCAAGTTGAACACTGACCTCAGAAAATCAATTGTTCCCTCTAGCTTTGCATAATCTGGGGACAGGTCTTCCAGAAACAGAGCAAGAGAGCAATGGTCCTCGAGACTGGACGAAACACATCTAGTGAACGTGGGAGGAGGGAGCATGGGTGAAGGCAGCACCGTGGACAGACACATCCGAGCTGGTGGCTTCTGCGCTGCTCTCCGCACAGCCAAGCTAAACGCACTGCCCTCACGACACTGTCTAATCTGGTGAGCAAAGGACTTACAGGGACAGGTCCAGCGGCAGCCACAGGTCTCCTCCACGCGAACAGGGAACTGGCTGTTGGGGCACGAAGGCTTGGGGCCCCGGTCACAGTTGACCCGATGACTCTTCAGCAAGGTCTGGCCGTCTGGCAGGCAAGTCACTGTGTGGCACTGATCTGGCAAGGTCCACACATCACCGGGCTGCAGAAGAAAGCGTCAGATTTGAGCAGAGCCTAGGAGGAGGCACTCCAACACCGAGCCCATCCACCCAGCAGCCGACCGCCTCTGGGGTCCTGAGTCAGGAAACAGAACACAGTATTCACAGGTGCACTCCCCACGGCAGCACAGTGGCAAGCCAGAGACCTGGACTCAGACCCGGGAGGCAACGTGAACCAGTGGGAACAAGGGCCCCAAACAAGCATTTCCAAGCTTTCTTTCAAAGTCAGCAGAAAGGAACCAACTTACCCGCTTCTCATTCCCATCCTCATCCACACAAACTCTAGGGAATCCTGAAACAGACACAAATATGACCTTAGTCCCTCCTCTCACCCAGAATTGGAAAGCCATTGGCAGAGTCTGGCTGGGCCACCTGGTCTTGTCTTTGATGTTAACTCAACTTGGGAAAAAATCTTGGCAGGTTTCATGGTGGGGGCATGAGGACACGAGGTTGAGAGAGGGCTCATCCTGTGTTTCTGCTAACATATGACCTGTGGCTATTAGCACATGACGATAACCACCGTGATCATATATGGCAGTAATCACAGCTCACTAAGCCTATCCAACAGTCTCGCAGTCATCACCCCCTCCATGTGTGGATGCCAGAGTTGAGCAGGGTGCAGGAGATGGGACAAGACCCTGAAAACTTGAGAGAGAGCTATTGGAAATTCCTTGCAAGAGAGCTTACCAGTTAGCAGGGGAGGACAAGAACTCAACAGTAGGCTTTTGACTTATAATGAGTTACATTAGGAAACTATATGACATCAGACACACACACAAAAATATTGGTTTTTAAAAATAGTTTCTTATCCAAAATCAACTTAGACCAGGGTCCTTGGATACTAGAGCCTGTTTCTATCTTTCCCAAGCCCTTTCCACCCATGTTGAGAGCACAGGGCTCTGGGGAAGAAGAAGAATGATCTTATGGATTCTGGTTCTTTTGTGCAAGATCCCACTGCACAAATCAGTCTGTTTCCCTGCCAAAGTTCAGGTGGGCAGCTGGAGTGGATGGGAAGCACGCACAGGGAAACACCTGCTGGCCCCCCTGGGGTTGCAGTTCTATGAGCAGAAACATAAAAGTCCCGGCCTGTCTGATAACCTTCGGTCAAGGCCAAATCTTGTGCCTGAGCCCTCTCCAGTCTCTAGTATGATATTTTTGTCTTTATGTGGGTTCTGTGGGGGCTGTTAAAGACTCACCAGAGCAAAGTTTGTGGAAGAAAGAATTGCCCAGGGTGACCATGGTGGGGAGGTCTTCAATGCGCTGGAGCTTCACCACATTGGAGCTGCCCTCCGGGCCTGCCAAGGTCCTCAGCTGGGCCTCGTCATACCGATCTCCGATCACAATGGGGAACACTGCCACTCCTGTATTAGCAAGGAACAAGAGAGGGCCTGGGGTCAGGAGGGCTCACAGTGGACTGGCCTAACCCTGCATCCAGTATCTGTGTAGACCCTCATGTTCTCCACCCTGGTCACCCTCACCGACCCCCTGAGAACTATACTCAGTCAGCAAACGCTCGTGAGACCCTACTGTGTGTCAGGTGCTATCATAAGCAATGAGAACACAGCAGTGGACCATGGTTTCTGGCCCCAGCCCCACAGAGCTTAATATGGGGAGAGACAGACACTAAACACACAGTCAACCAATCCATTAACCAATACGAGTACGTGGTGTCTCAGGTGTGTCAAGGGCATGGGAAGTCAAAATTGGTTCAGGAGGATGAGAACACCCAGAGTAGGGATGGGGGCTACTGCCTCATATGCAAGGGAACTTCAGAAAGTTTGTGAAAAGATGACTTGATTTTGCTGCAAAAACAAAAAACAAAAATCCTGAAATCAATGCACATGAAGGATCTTCAAAAAGTTCACAGAAAATGAGCACTATGGAAAAACTGCAGGGATTTCAAAATATTTTTGCATCAAAATAGACTTATCTTTTCTCTTTTTAAAAAAGATATTTATTTATGTATTTATTTAAAAAGCATAATAACAGGGAGAGACAGAGAGAGAGATCTTCCATGTGCTAGTTCACTCTCCCAAATGGCTGCAAAGGCTGGGCTGGTCCAGGCTGAAGCCAGGAGCCCAGAACTCCAACCTGGTCTCCCACTTGAGCAGCAGAGGCCCAAGCACCCGAGCCATTTTCTAGTGCCTTCCCAGGTGCACCAGCAGAAAGTGAGATTGGAAGGGAGCAGTGTGGACTCAAACTCGAGCTCCAGGATGGGACGCCAGCATCGCAAGCAGCAGCTTGACCAGCTGCACCACCAGCCCCTAAACGTATCTTGTCACTCCATTTTGCCACAAACTTTCTGATGTACTGTGATGGTTGGAGGAGTGTTCTGTGAAAGATGGCATCGGAGCAAGGACCTGAGGTGAGGCCGGAAGGAGGCAGGAGGAATCAGAGGGAAGGGTCTCCCCAGCAGAGGGACAGAAGCAGAGCTGCAAGGCCCAGCCAGGCTGCAGCAGGGCCGACAACAGACGGGTGTGGGGCATGGACCACGAGCAGCTTCCCAGGCCTCTGGGAGGACCTAACATGTTCTTGGAAGGGAGCAGAGAGCCAGCCAGGATGACAGAGCAGTGACAGGAGCAGCCCTCCATTTGTAAAGGGTCCACCACGGCTTCTGTGTTGAGGACAAACTGCAAAGGACAGGGTGGAGGCTGGGGTTCCAGTGAGAAAGTCATTTAGTTGTGCAGCCTGCGACACCCGCATCCCATATGAGTGCCAGTTCAAGTCTCGCCCGTTCCACTTCCAATCCAGCTCCCTGCTAATGCCCCTGGGAAAGCAGCAGAAGACGGACCCCTGCCACCCGCGTGGGAGACCCAGAGGGAGTTACAGGCTCCTGACTTCTGCCTGTTCCAGCCATTGTGGCCATTTGGGGAATGAACCAGTAGGTAAAAGATTCTCTCTCCCTCTCTCCCTCCCTCTCTCTCTCCTTCACCTCTACCTCTCCCATTCCCTCTGTCTCTCCCTCCATCTCTCTCCCTCTCTCTCCCTTTCAAATAAATAAATAATTTTTTAACCACTCTGGTTGCAGACATGGCATTTTGGTGAGAGACCAAGGACAATACTTTAAAAAGGAAAGGTGCAGGGTGCACAAGGAGAAATGCAAAGGCTACCATCTAAAGTTCACAGACAAGGAAAGAATGAACACACTCATGACTGGTTCTAAGTAACACAGTGACTGGACAGCTTCCTGGGGCTGGACAGCAAGCTACAGGGAGGCCCTGCGCCTGCTTCGCCAGGACCCCCACACCTCCTCCCTTCTGGCACGCAGGAGTCTCGGGGTTGGACACCGGCCACTTACGGTTGGATCTGGCGGCGGCAGCGGCTGCATCCACTGAGTCCATGGAGACATCGGTGACCAGGACGACCACCACCTTGGAGGCTGCAGGTCTCACTCCGTGCATTTGCGAAGTGAGGTACCGCACCGCAAAGTCCAGCGCATGCCCTGAGGATGGAGAAAAGACCACACCCCCTCAGCCCCCACCGCAAGCAAGGGTGTGGCTGCAGCCAGCTGGGCGTCCTGTCTCAGGGCACGCCCTCTAAAGCTGACCAATCCCGAAGCCCTGAGGAACACACAAGAGACCTGGAAGAGCACCCAGCTCCTCGCTCCCCAGGGAGAGGGTACTAAAGCTACGGAGCAAAGCGGCCAGCCAGTTAGGCCAAGCGTTAGGACCGGAACCAGGCTCCGCCCCCAGCCCCCCGCACCAACGTTACCGATTTGGCTGGGGCCACCCTCGCGCTGCATGGGGTCCACAAGGCTCAGTAAGTTGGCTTTCTCCTGGGCCGCGGTCCACGGCACGTCGACTGTGGTGATGCTTCCGTACTGCAGCACGGACACCTGAGTGAGGTGAGGCCCTAGGGAGTGGAAAGGGGAATATCGCATCCAACGTGTGCCCCAAAACAGCCGCTGCTTCTAGGGCTGCCTCGGGTTTGTGACTCACCCAGATTGGCCTTGGAGATGAAAGCCTTGGTAAAACTCTTCATCTCATCAAAGTAAGAAGCCGGCGAGCCGGAGGAGCCGTCCAGCAGAAGGACCACATCCAGGGGCTGGCTGCAGTCTGCAAGAGGCACTGGGATGGTGAGTGCACAGCTGCCAGGCAGAGGCTGCCCGCACCCCCAACACGTGTCACCACAAAGGCGATGGGCGACGGAATTAAAAGCTAAGTAGGGGGCAGGGGTCTGGCCTGGTTAAGCCACTTCTTGGGATGTCCACATCCCACATCTAAGTACCTAGGTTCAAAACCCAGTTCCACCCTCAATTCCAGCTTCCTGCACGCCCTGGGAGGCAGTGGTGAGGGTTCAAAAACTTGGGTCCCTGCCAACTATGTGGGAGACCCAGGTTGGGTTCCCAGTTCTTGGCTTCAGCCTGGCCCAACCCCAGTTGTTGCCAGGGGCTGCCTGGCCCTTTGTGTGTGCTTCTGTGTGGGGGGGTGTTTGCCTTTCAAAATAAATAACTGTGTGGCCGGCGCCGTGGCTCAACAGGCTAATCCTCCGCCTTGCGGCGCCGGCACACCGGGTTCTAGTCCCGGTCGGGGCACCGGATTCTGTCCTGGTTGCCCCTCTTCCAGGCCAGCCCTCTGCTGTGGCCCGGGAGTGCAGTGGAGGATGGCCCAGGTGCTTGGGCCCTGCACCCCATGGGAGACCAGGAAAAGCACCTAGCACCTGGCTCCTGCCATCGGATGAGTGCGGTGCGCCGGCCGCAGCGCACCATCCGCGGCGGCCATTGGAGGGTGAACCAACAGCAAAAGGAAGACCTTTCTCTCTGTCTCTCTCTCTCACTGTCCACTCTGCCTGTCAAAAATAAAAAAAAATTAAAAATAAATAAATAACTGTGTAAAGAAGTGCATGCCTGGAGCGGAGGAAGCATCAGTCAGCTCCCTGAGGCCCGGGTTTGACCAAGCGCAGGGAGCAGGGAGGAGGCCCCGAGAGACGCATCACAGGCTCACGTACAGCGCCACGCCCCTCAGCCCTCCCACATGCACACGGGCACTAGCCTACCAGGGGCGGGGGAGGGGGTGGGGAGCTGCAGCCCCGCTCCGGAGCAGCACCGCTGCAGCACCAGGTCAGGAGCCTCTCGGGGGAGCGTCTCAAAGTCCTGGATGAGGATGGGGGCGTTGGGCCAGCCGATCCTCTCCAGCTCCTGCACGTCGGCATGGGGGCCCACTCCGATGGGCACCAGCTGGATGTCGCCAGGCAGTCGCTTGATCTCGTCAGAGGCGGGATTTCCTGTGACCATGTAGACCAGGTTCGGGGCCTGCTCCCGGTCGCCCTGGCTGGCGGTGAAGCTGTGCTCGGAGAGGTGCTGCAGGGCCAGCCCCGTGTTGGTCCTGTTGCCACCCCGGTAGCGGATTTCTCGCACGCGTCGCAGGATGTCGTCCTTGGACTGTGGCTCACTGAAGGTGTACTCCACGGTCACCATGTACGAGTACTGCAGCACCGTGACGTGGATGCTGCCGGGGCCCACGTCCATGCGCCGGATCACCTCCTCCACGAACGCCTTGCTCTTGTTGAAGTTGGCCTCCCCGACTTTGTCTGACCCTTCCAGGACAAACACCACATCCAGAACCATGGAGCGCCGCTTGGGGCCCTGGGGCGAGACCCCCAACTGCCCTGGGCTCACAGTGACCCGGGCTGTGGGTGGGCGCTGAGTAGGAGCAGGGGCCTCGGGGGCCAGGTCGCAGAAGTAGCTGATAATCTCATCCCTCCGCTGCTCCAGCTCATCCACACCGCTCAGCACGAAGGCCTTGTTCTCGGGGGCCTGCTTCTCAATGAGGTGGATCTGCTTGAGGCTGACGTGCGGCCCGATGCCCACTGGGATCACGATGACCTTCTTCTTCTTCAGGCCCTGGGCGTAGCGGACCAAGTTGCGGACCATGCGCGGGGTCTCCTGGCTGGCAGACAGGAGCAGGGCAATGCGGGAGGCTTCGGGCCGGTCCACCTTGCCGAAGATCTGGTAGAGCGTGTACTTCAAGACCTCGCTGGTCGAGGCCACCGGGCCGCCCGCGTACTTCACCTTGCTGGCGAGGCGGCGCAGTTCGGAGGGCCGCTTGTGGTCCCTGAGGCTGATGTAGGAGTGGGAGCCGTCGTGGTACTCCACCACGGCCACGCGGATGCGCTTCTGCGAGATGTGCAGCCGCTCCATCACGCTCACCACAAAGGCCTTCAGCACCCCGAACTCCGCCTCCGACAGCTGGGCCGAGCCGTCCAGCAGGAAGACCAGGTCCAGCAGTTTGCTGCAGTAGAATTCGTGCAGGGGCGGCTCGGGGGTGTTCTCCACGTACGGGGTGGTGGGGCCGGCTGGGGCATCTGTAGGGGGCACCACCATGCCTCCCGGTTCCTGGCAGGCTTTGCAGGTGAGGTTGACCCCCTCACAATGACTGCAACAGAGCAGGGAAGAAAGCAAAGTGGTTCTGGAAGAATCTCAGAGCACTTTTCAGTCCTCCCTGGTGGGACCTCTGCACCTGTTCCCATAGAATTGCCTGCCTGGTGCACTTGAATCGGAACTCCGGTGAAACATGCCCCACCCAAATAAAATGTCATTTTATGACATCTGTTCCAAGGTGGTCACACACACACACACACACACACAAACACACACATGTCCATATACATGCACACACGTGTACGTACAATAGCACACAAGCACACACATACATGCATGCCCATACACACACAAGCATACACACTTGTATACAAACATGCATGTACACACATACACACACATACAGAGGCTTCCCTTGAGTCCAGAAGCCAAGGCATTAGCCCATCTCAGGGTGTGTTGTCCTAGGCCTATGTCTCTAGCAACACAAATATATAATCATTATCTAAACCTCCTTACAAGTACCTCCTAGGACAAACACTGTCCTAAAATGTTGTCACTGACCAGGACTGGTAAGTGTTCTATTGAAGATAAACACTACAGCATGTTTGAATGATGTTTAATATTCTGGGCCCTAAAAAGAGAAAAGAAAAACTGGAGCAGAAACATTGCAGAAAGAATAAAGGTTCAAAGATGTCAGCTTTCTCTAGCAGAACAAAGCCCTTGGGAGAAACAGACGAGGGTCTCTAAGATGTTTGATGGAGAAAAAGAGGGTGGCTCCTGCATTCACTCCTCTGACAGATGCAGGAGCTCAGTGAGCATCTATCGTGTCTCAGGTCCTCACCAGGCCTTGTTCCCAGCCCTAAGCCTGTAGTAAGTGCCACTGCCCCATAGGCAAATTCCCACAGCACCAGCAAAATGTGCAGGCTCTTAGGGTCACTCCAGCTTTTCACCAATGTCCTGGGACCTGGCAGGGAATGGCAGACTGTAGCTGAGACCCAGTCGCCACATGGTGGACACCTCCACAGACCAGGGCCTTCTCTTGTTGGTGCCCGGGCCTCCAAGGCAACTTGACCTCGGCACTCCCAGTAATGCCGAGAAGGCAGCCATGCCCTGAGCCCTGGGAGCTGTCCTCTGTGGCTGGCCGGCCGGGGGATACCCCAGCTGCTGTGAAACCACTATCCATGCCCTGTTCAAGGGCTCAGCAAGGACCTGGTGGCTGCCCCTCCCAGCATGCCTACAGAAGGAGGCAGGACGGGCTTGGGAAGCCTCACAGCCCCTCCCCCCCCACCACCACTCATTGTTCACGGTCTCCATTTCTGCATAGGGAGGGTGGGCAGGCAGGGTCGTACTGGGAAGTTAATTCCAACTTCCTCATGCTCCACACGATTTATTGCTTCCATTCCTGGGTAACAGTGCGTGAGTGACATACTTTCTAGTTTCCTGTGTTTGCTAGGAAACTCACCCCGGGCAGTGTTCACTCTTGTTTGTACAGATGGTGGCGGCAGGATCTGGCTCTGGCCGCTGTGACCACAGCCCCCTCCCCAGCCAAGTTCAGTTCTCAAGTTCAAGCTCCCAGAAGGCTTCATCGGTGTCAGGGAGTGGTGTTGAACAGATCAACGTTTTAATAAATGTTCCCCACTTGTGCGCAGGACTTCACAAAGCTCGGTGCTCACTCTCAGGACCTCCTCTCCCCTCCCCACAGGCCCGCTTCCCAGAAGCAATTCCGGCAAGGGCCCAGGGGCACAGCTACGCGTGTCTTCCCTCCCCACTGTGAAAGCCAAGCCCGTTGGACTCAACTGTGGCCCCCAAGAAGCCTGTGTTAGACGGAGGGGTCTGGGCTCCACCTCACTTTCCTCCCTGAATCCCCAGCCCCACAAAAAGACAGCTGACTTCCAGGGACCCCACCTTTTGTGAGGAAAGGTCAAGTTCTCTTAACAACCTCTTAAGAAATATGTTTGGGGAACACAGGTCTTAAAGAAAGAGAAGCAAACCCTAGAAACAAATCAAACAATGAACTAAGCTCATTCATTACTTCATTAACAAACAAAATAAATAAATCCAGCCTCTCAAACCACATAACTAGAAAGCTTTCCCCAAAACCTGTCTCCAGGCAGCCCTAAAAGAACACAATTGGACTTACCATGCCAAGGGGGGGGCACAGTGCCTAAGACACCACTTGGGACACCCAGATCCTAGAGAGGAGTGCCTGGGTGCAAGTCCCACCTCTGGCTTGGGATTCCAGCTTCCTGCTAACAAAGACCCTGGGAGGCAGCAGGTGGTGGCTCAAGTACTTGGGCCCCTGCCACCCACATAAGAACCTAGATGGAGTCCCAAGCTCCCAGCTTCAGCCTGGCCCAACTCTGGTTATTGTGGGCATCTAAAGATGGAGAGGGAACAATTGGAAAGTCTCCCAATCTCTCTCTCTCTCTCTCTCTCTCTCTCTCCTACCCCCACTCTGCCTTTAAAATGAATAAAAACTGAATACGCAATTTTTTAAAAGGTTCATCACTCCAAGCCCCCCGGGATCTGGTTTTACCAAATCTGGCAGTGCGCAGGGTCGCCAGGGTTCAAGGTGACTTTCTTTCCCGAGGCCAGGCGCCGGCCGGCCACCTCACACACAGGGCAGTCCTGGGGGTCGATGCAGGCCTGCAGCAGTTCATCCAGGATCTTCCCTGCACGACAAAGCCCTCG
Source organism: Sylvilagus floridanus (assembly GCA_949820135.1). NCBI lineage: Eukaryota > Metazoa > Chordata > Mammalia > Lagomorpha > Leporidae > Sylvilagus > Sylvilagus floridanus. The sequence continues at coordinate 32,048,833 of OX463230.1, forward strand.
TCAGGAGCCCAGGGCTCACCTGTCCCGAACGGTACCGCCTGTCCAGTGGGCAGCCCACCCCCCAGGGAGCAGTCTTCCCGCTCTGTGCCTCGATTTACCTCTCTGAAAAAGTGACAGGGGGTTCCTTCACCCCATCTCACCTCCCCCCCAAGCCTTGGGACCAGGGAAAACCGCTTCTCTAAGAATCTTGGTTTCCTGAAGAATGCATGCATTGACCTGAGAGCTGCACTCTCCAACGTGATATTTAAATTTAAATGAAGTGAAATCCAATACATAAATTCCACTCAGATACACACTGGCTGCCACTGTATTCAACAGAATATTCCCATCACTGTGGAAAGTTCTGCTCCCAATCATAAACCCATACACAGGCAAAAAGTGTTTCCTGGGAGCTAGTTAGACAGAAATCAGCCCGCCTGGCTCATGGAAACAGACCCTGCTGTAGGGCTGCAGGGCCAGAGTGGGGAGTTAGCTGAGATGAAGAAGGAGCTGGAAGCACAGTTCCTAACAACCTGCCCATCCTTCCAGCCCGCCCCATCCAGGGACAGCGCTCACCTGGAGGGCAGTATGCGTGGCAGCCCTCCACACACTGCACAGGACAGGCCAGAGGCTCCGGGTGCTGGCACGTGACAGGGCAGGCAGGTGCACAGCTGTTGTAGCGCCACTCGCACTCATACCCACTCTCCCGGACATTCCTCTCCTCGCAGCTCTGGGCTGTGTGGACAGAAGACAAGGCCATGAGTGACAGCACCAGGTGGTTTTCTGTGCAACCTGGGAAGCTAAGACCACAGCAAAGGTGCCAGAGAGTCCCTGGGGAGACTCATGGTGGTGATGGGGGCTGGGTGGGAGTGGTCCATGCTGGAGAATAAAGGGCCACAGGAGTCACTCACATCAGAGACTTAAACCCCTAAAGCAGGAACTTAGTGGTTCTGATTCACTTTTCTATATAAAAATACTAAGGTACAGGGCCAGCCTGTGACACAGCAGGTTAAGCTGATGCCTGCAACATCAGCATCCCATATGGGCACTGTTGCAAATCACGGCTGCTCCATTCCCAATCTGTCTCCTACTAATGAGCCTGGGAAAGCAGTGGAAGATGGCCCAAGTCCTTGGGCCTCTGCCACACACGTGGTAGACCAGGATGGAGTTCCAGGCTCTTGGCTTCAACCTGGTCCAGCCTCCACCATTATAGCCATTTGGGGAGTGAACCAGTGGAAGATCTCTCTCTCTTTCTCCCTCTCTGTCTGTCTCTCTAACTCTGCCTTTCAAATAAATAAGTAAACATTTTAAAAATGAGAAACAAATAAAACTATTAAGTTGCTTACACCCAAGGAAGGAAGATTCTACCTACATGTATGAGTTGATCCCTCAAACTGGAAAACAAGACAGTGTCTACTACACTGACCTCCTCCTCCTCATCCGTATGCTGTCTCCTTTCCAGAATTTCTCCTGAAGAAAAGCCTCCTTGCTCTAAAGTCTCAAATCCACATCCCTCCTTGCCTATCATGTGAACTCCCCATGCAAGTCTGTATGTCAACTTGCTTTGGTCCTTGGTCATCCATTCCCGCACTAGAGCTATCTTTCATCTCCCCCACAAAGGCACCCTCCTGCACCCCACAGATCTTCCAGATGCATGCAAAGAGGGGAGACTGTCTGTCACCAAGAGGGGTCAGGACTCACGGCACAACGTGGCAGTCCTCCAGTTCACCACATTCCCGTGCTGGGCACACACCTGGGCGTAGGCAGCAATGGTGTCACAGAAGCAGACACAGTCCCCAATAGACTCACAGGAGCAGGTGTCGTAAATGCAGACGTCCAGGTACGGCTCAGGGTCCACCTGCAAAAGAAACCTCGGGTGGCCTGGGCCTACAGTCCTGGGTCCGGGTAGAATGTTCTGGAGGGAATGTTGAGGATAAGGGGACTCCCAGGTGGAAGGAGGAAAGTAAGCCAATGGCCCCTAAGAGGGACTGGGTGGCAAGAATCCTAGCTTCTAATTCCAGCAAGAAATACTGAAGACGGCAGTGTTGCTGGTCTTTACAATATGACATGCCCACGGATTTTTCAAAATAACGTGCCCTCTGTCCATCCATCCACCTAGCTAGTGAGCCTGCTGAGGAGCTATGGGGCAGCACCCTGGACAACAAATCCACACAGACGGCGGGGAGCCCACCCACCGCTCCTGTTCTGTCACACCAACCACATCCCCCTGCTTCCCGCCCCTGAAACGTGCTGCAACACACAGGCCCGTGTCAGGGTCATCGTGATAGAAATGAATGCAGACACAGCCAGTGGGTGCCGTTTCCAAGAGAGCCTTGACTTCCATCCGTGACTCCTGTCTTCACTCTCCCACCTCAGACGCCCATGGTTTGCAGCAAATACGAGAAACCTCAGTATCCTTTGAAGCCCTCAGGAACTGAAAACCACTGAGTGGAGGGAGAGAGAAACTAGATGCCTGAGTTTAACCACCACTCCCCCCCCACACACACACACACAATGTGCATGGACATAGATGTGTGCATGTGTGTAATAATATACATATGCAGGCACACGCACCCACACACTCATGGACACACACACGCATACAGAAGACAGAGAACTGCATTGAACTATAGGGAATTCCTCCTTCTCGTCTGAGATAAAGACACAAAATGGAGCCTCCAAATGAGGGCTCAGAGTCCCTGGAGCTAAGATTAGGAAAGAGTTTCTGTGAAACAAGATCCGGGCACAGGGCTGTACTGTGGCACAGCAGGTGAAGCTGCCACCTGCGGCGCTGGCATCTCATATGGGCGCCGGTTCTAGTCCCGGCCACTCTACCTCTGATCCAGCTCTCTGCCATGGCCTGGGGAAGCAGTGGAAGATGGCACAAGTGCTTGGGCCCCTGCACCCAGGTGAGAGACCTGGAAGAAGCTCCTGGCTCCTGGCTTTAGACTGGCCCAGCTCTGGCTGTTGCAGCCATTTGAGGAGTGAACCAGCAGGTAGCAGACCTCCCTCCCTCCCTCTCTGTCTCTCTCTTTCTCTCTCTCTCTCTCTGCCTCTCTAACGCTTTCAAATAAATAAATAAATCTTTAAAAAAAAAAAGAACTTGGATATGGCACAGCCTGTAAAGCTGCCACTTGCAGTGCCAGCATCCCATATTGGCACCAGTTCGAGACCCGGCTACTCCACTTCCAATCCAGCTCTCTGTTGTGGCCTGGGAAAGCAGTAGAAGATGGCCTAAGTTCTTGAGCCCCTGCACCCACGTGGGAGACCTGGAGGAAGCTCCTGGCTCCTGGCTCCTGGCTTCAGATAGACACAGCTCTGGCCATTGTGGCCAGATGGAAGATGGAAGATGGAAGACCTCTCTCTCTCTCTCTGCCTTTGCCTCTCCTTCTTTCTCTGTGTACCTCCGACTATCAAATAAAATAAATAAATATTTTAAAAAAAGAACTGGACATTAAAGGGGTTTAGAAGGGGTGAGGGTCATGGCACAGTGGGTTAAGCTGACACCTGGAATGCTGGCATCCTACATTCAACTGTCAGTCCAAATCCCAGCTATTCCACCTCCCTACTAATGCTCCTGCAAAAGCAGCAGAAGACGTCCCAAGTACTTGGACACCCGTAACCCACTTGGGAGATTCAGATGGAGTCCCATGCTCCTGGCTTAAGCCTAGCTCAGAACTGGCTATTGCAACCAGTGGATGAAATCTCAATCTCTCTCTCTCTCTCTCTCTCTCTCTCTCTCTCTCTTTCTCTCTCTCAGTGATATACTAATCGCTCTGCATTTCAAATAAATACGACTTTAACAGATAATGATAAAGGGGGCTGGCACTGTGGCATAGCAGGTAAAGCCACAGCCTGCGATGCTGTCATCCCACATGGGCACTGGTTTGAGTCCCGGCTGCTTCATTTCCGATCCAGCTCCCTGCTGATGCACCTGGGAAAGCAGCAGAAGACGGCCCAAGTACTTGGGTCTCTGCCACCCACATGGGAGACCTGGATGGAGTTCCAGGCCCAGCTCTGTCCATTTTGGCAATGTGGGGAGTGAACCAGCAGATGTAAAATATCTCTCCCTCTCTCTCTTTCAAATAAATCTTTTTAAATGTAGAATAGTAATAGTAATAAAGTAGAGGGGTTGTGGGGAGAGGTTCTCAGGTGTGGAGACTTGAGCAATACCAGGAAAAGGAAGCCCTGGCTCTGGTGGGGGAGAGGGAGAATGCAAAGGGGAGCAAACCCCAAGACTGGGGCCGAAAGAGAAGCATGGGCGGATGCCACCAGCAGTCACTTCCTGTGCACAAGGGCGGGGCTCTCCCCAAGAGCTGTCGCCTCTCCCCTTGGTGTCCAGCCCTGCAGCCTAGAAAGGACGGCAGCGCTGCCCCAGGGAAGCCCACGTCAGCGTTCTGCTCGCGCCGGCGCATCCAAGCCCCTGGGCTGGCCCTCAGCACTATCCCACCTCCCGCCGCCCTCCGGGCCCTCACCAGCTTGTTGCAGTCCTGGAAGATGTGACTAGTAAGAATCCTGCAGGAGGAATCCACCAGCGTCTGCTTCACGACATTGTCGCGGCAGGTGACAGGCGACAAGTCCAGTAGCACCTGGGGAACAGCGCAAGAGCACACAGATAGGGCAGCCGGCGGGCAGTGGGACTGGGGCAACTCATCCTGGAAGCACTCGGGAGGCTCTCCCCCCACCCCCTGCAGCGCCCGCCGCATGCTGGGGGTGGGGGCCATTCCCAGGACCAGGTCTTTGAGGGTCTGACCACGCAGAGACCCCCAACGTACTTTTGTGGTGTCCGCACACTGCGAGTTCACTTTCCAGGAGTTCCCAAAGTCCACGGGATCATCTTCCACTTGGAGGCTGCTACTGGTGAAGTCATTGTTCTGGACGCCATCGAAATTCCCACACAGGCCACACACTTGATCCTGGAGACACACAAGGGGAGAGAGTGAGCCCTGCCAACCCCAGGGACACGCTCTCCACTTCAGGGGAAGGAGGCGGATCGGCGCAGCAGAGGATGTAGGGTGGACCTAGGAGCAGGAGGAGGAGCGGGGTGGAGAGGGAGGCAGAGCAGAGGAGGACGAGGGTGAGCGGCAGGTGCTTCCTTCCCCAGGGCCTTGTCCTCAGTTTCCTCCATGACCATATCTTAAAGTCAAGGAAACAAAGAGAGGCTAAGGACAGAGATGGGAACTGGGCAGCCTTGGCCTTGGAAGCCCGTGTGACAGCCATGAGCTCCCCAGCAAGAGTCTGAGCTGGCTCAGTCGTCCCATCAGTGGGAGTGCAGGGGTCCAGGGAGGGGACATTACAGTTCCCCACGGCTGTGGACAGGAGAGTCCCTTACCTGGAGAACTACAACATGTTCGGGGCAGGCTGCTCAGAACTGTTCACATATGTCACTGGGGAAGCTGAACCTTATTCAACTCCATAGGGAACAGGTGCTAAATGTGCTGATGGCTAAATAAGTGAAAGCCACAGGTAAAAAACAGTGGAAAGAACTGGAGGCACTCAGCCTGGGAAAGAAAAGGTGCTATAGTTTTTACAGGATACCTAGAGCCCTGTCCTGGGACAAAGAGAAATGCTGAAGTCTATTTTGCTTCAATAAGCAGAGAAAAAATTGGCTTTGGTGCAATGAGTATACGTTACAGAGAAACATTTAAGAAGAATATTCTCACAGTTGGATAGAAAAGTGAAGCATCTTCGCAGGACTGAATAGCTCCCCTGGTGTGGCCACTGCCTGCTCTCTGCCCTCATGAACTATCACTCACCCCCAACCCACCTCTGCAGCCATCCTGGCCTCCTTGTCCGAACACCTGCCGTGTTAGGGCCTCTGCGTGTGCTGGCCCGTCTCTCCCTGGGTACTTGCAGGGCTCACTCCTTCCCTTCCCTGGGGACTCTGCTCAGATGTCACCGCTTCAGACAAGTCTCATCACATCAATCTATCTTAAACCACATCCCCACCGGACTATGATTTCCCCCAAGCTTATAGGAGGCCAGACAGTGTCCTCAAAGGCAGCCATGTCCTGACCCCCAGGACCATGGTTTGAGTTCCTCCCCCCACGCCCTGTGTGCTAGAAGCGTGGTTCTGGTGTGGCAACGTTGAGAGGAGGAGGAACCTTTAAGAGGTGGGAGGTGATGAGGTCACTGGGGGCGCTGCCCTTTGAAGTTCTCACACATTTCCCACAAGAGGGGGTTGTTGTAGAAAGGGCACGCCTGGCCCCTGAATGCCTCTGGCCTCCGTCTGGCCATCTGGCCATGTGATCACGTCTTCACGCGGCCATTTCTCTTTCTGTTTATCCCTCACAGCATGACACAGCCAGCTAGGAAAACCTCTTTTCTTTATAAAGTTCCCAGCCGCGCGGTATTTTGTTACCGCAACAGATAACGGATAAACACCCATGGCCACAGGGACTTTGCCGCTGGGACTGGGTTAAGGTTGCGAGCTGTAGGGAGATGATCCTGGGATAACCAGCCGGGCCCCAGGTGATCACAGGGTCTGAAGAGCAGGCAGGAGAAGCCCAAGTGGCAAAGGTGATGAGACGGACACAGGCCGGGATGGATGGAAAGATGCTACACTGCTGGCTTTGAAAGGGACAGTAGGCCACAAGCCAAGGAGAGCAGGCAGCCTCCAGGAAGTGGACAAGGCACAGATCTGCCCCCAGAGTCCCCAGGGGGAAGGCAGCCCTGCTGGGGGATTTTAGATGTCTAACCTCAGAACCATCGATGAGGAATGTGTGTGACGGTTTGAAGCCACTAACTTCAAGGTAATTTGTTACAGCAGCACAGAACGCAAGGGTTAAAAATAGAACCAGGCGTCTGATTCTTCCTCTGTGGTATCCTCAGCGCCTGGGACCACACTGGAACTATCCCCGGAAGTCAGTATTTGTGGAATAAGTGAATGCTTGAGCTGTTAACACCTGCCACAGAAGGGAGGGTGACGCAGCAATCGAAGATGGATGGCGTTCTGGGCAACGCCTGGGAATCTGAATCTGCCCCATAGCCCAGGGAGCCACTTGTCACGTGCACACCACCCAGAGAAATCGTTAAAGTCCAAGCAAACTGTTGGGCCCTGCCCCGAGATCATGACATTTCTCAGAGACAGGTTAACAAGCAGCTCTCAAATCATGCCGGCGTACAGCTCGGGGGCAAGACAACCCCCAGAATCCTCTGCAGTGTCAGGAGAACACCGGGCAGGGCCCTCCTTAGGGAGAAAACCTAAAGGGAAGCGCACATCGCCTCATACCTAACTCCCTCCCTTTGTGGGCATAAACGGCACGCCCAGCAAGGCCTGCCAAGGGACCCTAACCCTTCCCGCGGGCGGCCTGCCTCTGTGAGTCCACACACACCTGTGCGGGGAGGGAGGCCGGGGCACAGGACGGCCCCGACCCAAGAGGTGGCTGCCCGAGGAGTGACAAGTGCCAGCCCGCTGACCTGGTAGGTCTGCTTCAGGACCACAGAGACGCCCAGGCGGCGGTCCCACACCACGGAGAGGGCTCCGCCCAGCAGCAGGAACACGTAGCGGCCAGATTCTACCACCTCAAAGTGCGTGTCCTCCTTCAGCGGCCTCTTCACATTCACCTGAAACGGAGGAGGCAAGAGAACAGGGAGGGTGAGGGCAGGCGGGAGCAGCTGGACCCTCCCTCTGCCACACAGCTGCCCACCTGTGCCTACCGCCTACCGGCGCAGGTGCACGCCTCACCTGCCCACTCGCTGAGAGCTTGCCCTGTGGGCCAGCACCAAGCCTGGGCATTTCTGCATCCATCTCGTCGCCTACTGAGCCAAGCACCCGTGTCCCAGAGACGACAACAGAGACGGCAGTGAGGTCAGAGGATGAGATTGAAAACAAAACCAGCCAGCAGGTCAGCCCCCGACTCACAGGAAGTGGCAGTTTGACCTTGGCCATGAAGTCCTGCAGTATCCTTGGGAGGTGTCTCATGTGGCAATGATCTTACACACCCCTCGGTCAGGTGATTTACAGACCTAGCCCTTGGGGGCGGGCATTTGACTCAGTGGTGAAGATGCCAGTTAGGGAGCCCCCATTCCATTTCAGAGCGCCTGGGGTGGAGTGCCGGCTCCACTCCAGATTCCAGTGTCCTACCAGGGCAGACGTCAGGAGGCAGCCGGTGATGGCTCAGTGAGGTCCCTGCCCCGCACACGGGAGACCTGGCCTGGGGTCTCAGCTCCCGGCCCGGACCCAGCTATTATGGCCATTCAGGGAGTGAACCAGAGGATGGGAGCTCTCTCTGCTTTCTCTCTCTCTCTAAGAAACGCAATAAACGATTGCTGTTTTATTTTTTTTCCCAAAATGAAATCTATACCTTTATAGAAATGACTCTCACCCTCCTCGTCCCACCACCTCCCACTCCTGAGTCGTTGTCATCAGCAGTCAGAGCTGAAGGGGAACCGAGACGGAGGGGTTGAGAGCAAGAGGCAGCAGCAACACAGACTGCAGTTTCCGGAAGGGCGACCTGAGCCCAGGACTTGGCCAAATCAAGCGCTGAGCCCTCAGAGCCTGTTTCCCTGCTCTTGGCTGACTTTCTAATTCAAGAGAGCAAGGCTGATGCTGAGAACAGCCGCCCCTTCGCAGGGGTCCTCGCCCGGGTAACATAACCACAGGCAGAGCTGGTCACATGCGGGAATTTATCCTCACACATCGGATTACCTCCTCTTCAACGTCACCACCATCCCCTGGGCTAAACAGAGCTGTCCTGTGAAGCGGGGCTGCTGAGGACCCACAGTCAAGGGGCACCTTTGCTCAGCAGTGTTCTGCCTTAGTGGTGAAGAATTCACCGCCCAGCCCCTGCACCAGTGGTGGGCAGCTGCCAGAAGGCAGGAACGCAGGCTGAAGAACATGAAGGTCCCAGACCAGGTGTGCCCCCAGACGTCTCTCCCCAGGACCATGTGTAGCCAGACTGGCTGAACCAAAACTGTGATCTAGAAGTGGCTTGCCACTGTACATTCTATTTATTTATTTCAGACAGAAAGAATACATGCTATCCACTGGTTTGCTCCCAAATACCTTCAACAGCTGGGGGGTAGCCACCCTCACCCCTGGGGACACACTCTGAGTCTCCCACATGAGCAGCAGGAAGCCAACAGCTTGACCAGGGTCTCGAGCTGTTGCCTCCCAGGGTCTGCATGAGCAGGAAGCTGGAGTCAGGAGTCAGAGCCAGGAGCAGAGCCCGGGGACTCCACTGTGGGACAGAAGCACCTTCCCATCAGGCTGAACGCCCAGGCCAGAGCTGTCCCTCTAAATGCAGGGCCTTCCCAGACACTGAGTGAGCCTCTCAGCACAGAGCCCCAGCATGGGCATTTTAAATGGACTCGCCAAGGAGATGCTGGCGTCCCCTTCTGAAAACCACTTCTTACCCTCTCAGTACACACAGACTGATTTGTCTACTTCTCCTTTGAGCTCCTTCAAAAGTATTTATCTAACAAGAACTGACAAGCATACAAGTAAAATTCCCCCGTCACTTGGAAATAATATGTAAGGACCCTCCAAAAAGCTCACAGGAAAATGGAATTGAGTGATAAGCTTATTTGAATGCAAAAAATTTTCAAACCCATGCACACGCGTGCACAGGAGCACCCCCTCCCATCAGTCCTTATCCAAAGCCTTGCTTCCTACTGTTTCAGTTACCTGTGGTCAACCACAGCCTGAAAATATTAGATGGAAAATTCCAGAAACAATCAATTGATAAGTGTAAATAACCTTTATTAGAGTTTATCACTACAAATGTTCTATCCTCTTATTAGTTATGGGTGTTAATCTCTTACTGTGCATACCTGATAAACTAAACTTTATTCTAGGTATATATGGATATGTATAAGAAAAAATACAGAGTATTCAAGAACCAGCATTATCCACAGCTCCAGGCACACACCGGGGATCCTGGATCAGATTTACCATTGGTAACGGGGGGACAATGTATGGATAAGCTCCAAGCTCCAGTCACCTGCAGGGGTCCTGTGCTTACACAGACATCATCATGCTCAGGATCTACACTTTGACTAAAATAGAACTGTGCTATCTATATTTGTCTGCCAGTTGTTCTTCTCATAGACTGTGTCAAGGCCAGTGCTATGCCTCAGCCTCGGGCTCCACAATGGCTGCACAATTCACATGCATGCACAACGCATGCTTCATAAACGCTCTCAGCAAGTGGGAGAAGGGGGCTGCAATGCTAGAGGGGATGAGGCTGGCACTTACCTCCCCATCAAACAGCTCAATCTCCCCTCCTTCCACCAGGATGGTGACCCGCTTCCTGCACGTCACCGAGGGGTAGCCACATCCCTCATTCCCCACCAGGATCCGAAAGGTGCCAGTGTTGCCGCCACAGTAATCCTGGGGAGAGGGGTACCAGGAGAGAAATATTATCCCTGCTTCCTCCCCCAGGGCCAGAAGATCGGAGTCTGAAGCCTTGGATTACAGGACGTGACCATGTCTGTGTCTGTGGGTGCAGGAGGAGAGAGAGAAAAAGAGACAGAGAGGAGAGATGTGCCCAGGTGAGCTCCCTTGACAGGTGTGTCCTCCCCAACCACTGCAGACGGACCAGGTGCCTGTGGTCAGTGGGGGTCGTAAGGAGCACAAGGTGGAGAAGCAGGGGAAGCATCAGGTGCTGTGCTTTGACAGGCACATCAGAGAAAAGCTCCTGCCCAGAGCCCGTTAGCTCGTGGGACCACCCAGATAATTAGAACAGTTTGACCACAAGGCATCTGGTGGCTCTAAATTCTGGTTGGTTCCCTCTGGACTGTACCCCAAGTCCTGGGCTACCGTGCCCAGTTGTTTATAAAGGATAAAGGAACACTGCCCCTTTGTTGGTCCAAGATATGAAAAATTAAACAAAAATATCTCCCCTGTAGTAGCTACTCCTGTGGTGTGATGGAGAAGGAGAAAACACTCAGCTTGGAGAAATGAGACCTGAGTCTTGATTCTGCCACTTAAAGGGTAACGCTGAGTAAATCACCACTCTGACACACACACACACATATAATAGATACATACACACACGTACAACAGATACACGCACATATACACACAGGCACACACATGCACATGCACTTACAATAGCTACATACACACATGCAACAGATACATGTGCAAACACACATATGCACATACAACAGATACATATATACACATTTAATGCACCCACATGCATGCATGATACATATATATGAACATACAGAAGAATTAATCAAGGGTAGACCAAGATGGTAGAATAGGGAGGGAGCTCACTGCTCTAATCTAGGGGAAGATAGTTAAAAAAAAAAAAAAAAAACATGGACAGAGTGCAATATCAGGGAAGAGTTAAGGAGGAAACTCCCTGCAAATTAGGACACTGTGGACCTACATGGAGGGAGTGGATGTGCACAACTCAGGACCCCAGCAGCCCAGAGCCTCAGCACCAGTCTTGGAGAGTGAGGTGAGACTAGACTGCAGCAGCCCAAGTCACTGGTGATAAAGCTAAGGAAGAGCCTGGCCTAAGTCCAGCTTTGAGCCCTGTGAGGGACAGTATAACTGCCAAACTAGAGGGGAAACAGGGACACATTTCTCTCTCCCTGACCACTCAAAAGAGAAATCAAGAAACTGTTGAGGAACATTTTTTTATACTATTTGTTAAACTCTTTACTTAGTATAGAGTTCATCTTCTGCATGTAAAGTTAATTGAAGATAGATTTTAGTAAAATATAAGAATGGAAATAGGAGAGGGAGGAGGAGGAAGGGTGGGAGAGTAGGTAGGAGGGCGGGTATAATGGGAAGAGTCATCACATTCCTAAAACAGTATTTATGAAATGCATGAAGTTTGTATATTTTAAATAAAAGGTTTCTTGGGAAAAATACATGTACACACATACACATATTCATGCATTCACACAGAATGCACACATCTGTACAAGTATGCATCCACGTGCACATACACACATACAGCTATATGTATGCATAAACGTACATGCCTTCACATGCTTACATATATGTATACACATGTGCATATACACATACACATGCATGTACCCACACAGAATAGACACACACATGCATGAGTACTTCCAAAAGTTCTTGAGAAGATGGCATAAGATGTTTATTTTGGTGCAAAAGAAATTGGGATCCATGCATAATGTTTTCATAATACACGTTTTCCATGAGCTGTTTGGAGACCCCTTGTGCACATACACCCATACATACGCACATGGATGCACACCAACACGGTCTTCCACTCTCTAAGAGGAAGATCAGTCAGCTGAATGGGATTGCCAGGTTAAGTGGGTTTGTGTTAACAGGATTTGAAGGTTAAAAGAGGGAACAAGTGCCCTACTGGTCCTTGCCACCAGCTGAGGTTTTTCCAAAGGAGAGGTAAGTCTGATATCACCTGTCAATGGAGGGTAGAAGCCAGGCATTGGGGTGGGGGGTGGGTGTGGGACAATGCATGTGGAGGGGACAGCAGGGGATGGCAAGGGACAGCAGGGCCAGTCCCCTGGACAGGGGAAGAGCCATGCCCTGCTGCTTCTCAGGACACTGAGCTCCTTGCTGGTGCTCAATACTAGGATTTGAAGCTGGCCTGGGAGCTGAGCTGGGAAGCTGGCGTCATCCTGTCTCTGCCATGAGCCTGAGGGGCAGCCGGGCAGCCAAAGGCCAGGCTTCCAGATGTAATATGGGGACAGCCTTGGAGTGACCCATGCCCCAGGCCGATGGTCTCCCCACCACCCTGCCTCTGCACCCGGCCCAACTCGGCTGGTTGAGGGACCCTGGCTAGCTGGGCTGCTGCTGGCCCCACCTGCTCCTGCCACGCTCTGCACCTAGGAGTCTGTGGTCCTGCCTTCTGGCCATGCCAGCCCCCACCCACTCCTCCTCCTGAGCCCACACCTGTGTAATACAGGAGAAAACACTCACGTCAACCAGCGAGAGAAATGTGCAGGAATCCGTGAACCTGAGCAGGGGCGCGTGTGCCCCTCGCCAGCTGGGAGTTTCTGGGTGGAGTGACCTTCCTGTGACCCGCTTCTCCCAGTAGGATGGTGGAGAATGCAGGAGGAGCTCTGGGCTAGGGATGCCTTCAAGTATGCACTGTCTAGGGTCACTGCCCAGGGCCCTGCACGCTGGTCACTGCACATGGTGCCAGCAGGGAGGGCAGTGAGGGCTGAAATCCAGCCCAGACCCACTCCCCAAACCTTGCCTCCTGACTGAGGTCATGTCTACAAAAGGAACAGGTGCTGTGTCCCAAGTCCATCTCAGTGCAACCTTGGACTGACAGTAGCCACGCGCCCTGCACCCCTAGGAGCCAGCTCTGTGCAGCTCTCACAAGGCCCCTGGCGAGCAGAAGGGAAACAGACAGCCCCCACCTCTCCAGATGCTTCCTTCCCAGGGGGCGTCGTCAATGCAGCAGCTCAGGAACTTAGTCCAGCAAAAACCAGAGCCGGGGTTCTTCCCACCGATGGGACGGCAGAGCCCACCACCGTGCCCCCCACCCCAGACTGCAGCCAGCGGCTCCCCGCCCCTCCCTCAGCCTCACCTGTGCAAGGACGTACTGGCACTCCCCAGGGAACAAGTACTTGAGCCCGTCAAAGGTGAGGTAGTGAGCCATGCCGATCGTGGAGCACGTGGCGTCGCACACGTGGGCTGTGCAGTTCCATTTCCGGTCCTGACAGATGCTGGGAAGAGAGACAGCAGGAGTGACCACGGGGTGGGCACTGGGGTCTGAGGGCTGCTGAGCGAGGAGGCAGTGAGGCAACTTCGAGGACTCCCAGGGCCACCTCCAGGAAGCCTCAAGAAGCAGAGGCTCTGGAGCCCCTAGGAGCCCAAAACAGCGCCCAGCAGGAGAGAGGGAAGACTTGCACTGCCTGGCTCACGGGGGAGACTGAGGCAAAGGAGGGAAGGGGCTGTTCAAGGTGGTTCCGCAGGTGCATGAGCAGGGAGCTGGCTCAGAAGGGGAGCAGCCGGGACTCAAACCAGTGCCCATTTGGGATGCTGCCATCACAGGCGGTGGCTTCATCCCCTATGCCACAATGCTGGCCCCTGTGGCCACTTTGTAAAGCTGTGTGGGGTGAGTGGGCAGGGCCCGGGGTTACACGCAGCACAGAAAAGGAAAAAGGAGAAGGAGCCAGCTGCTGTGCACACTCACATCTGCTTAGGGCACCCCAGGGCCAGCAGAGGCCCCTCCTGGCCCCACACCCTGGACGGCCTGGTCACATGAGCTGTGATTGGCACTGGGCAGGGGCCTGTGCTGCAGGGCTGGGAGAGGGTCGGTGCACAATGAGATCCTGCCCTTCCCACAGACGGAGAAACACAGGCTCTGAGACAAGGAGGAGAGCGCCCAGGCCCGCGCAGGGGCCGGGGCCGCAGGGGTCTGCCCCAGGGCACAGCCCCAGCCAAGCGCCTCCCCAAGCCTCACCACGTGTTGCAGTCCATCTTCACTGTCTCCCCGGGGGCGTACTCTCTGCCCTGGTGGAAGCAGGGACATCTCTCCAGGGCCACACACTTGTTCTCATGCCGGACCTAAGGGGAGAGAAGCCCGATGCCTCAGCGGCCACGGGATTGACCCTAAGGCCCTCTGGGACAGTGTCATTGAGGGCTCAAGCCTGCCAGGACAGCCCCAGGCACAGCCCCGGGAACTCTGGCCCAGGCTGGGGCTCAGCAAATAGGCGGTCACCATCAACTGAAGACACGGGCTTCCCAGTGCCGTCTCCTGTCCTGCTGGGGCGGCGGACGCTGAGGTAACCCCAGCCGGAGCCCCTGAAATGTACACGTCTGTAGACCCAGCCACCAAACATGAAAGCCATCCCCAAAAAAAACAGAGTTACTGACGGGGAGTCATGAAAAAATGCCTTAAGGCCATAGAACAGAAGCAATCAAGTGTTGCACAACAGGAAAATGACTGAGCCCACGCAGGAATCCCCAGGCACTAGAATCCTATGAAGCCATCAGAACAAGCTACTCGAATGTGAGAACGGCTTATGCTGGTCACCTTTAAAACAGAGAGGAAAAGGATACACATACATGGTCCCTACCACGCACCTAGATAACCACACTCCAAGGAAAGACAGAAGCTGCTTTCAGAGCAGAGGCTGAGATAAGGGAGTGAGTGGGAGATTTTATTACTAGATTTTTTTTTTTTTTTTGGTTTTTAAAATATTCCAAGCGTTCTTCACTGAGCATACAGTTTGTTTATTACAGAGAAGGGACATTGCATCTAATAAAATGGGTGTGGAGTGCCCTGGAGGTGAGAGCCAACCCCTGCACAGGAGCAGGGGTCTGTCTAAGCCACGCTGGCCACTCCTCCCCAACACCCTCTCCCGGGTGTGCTCTGCTTCCCTGCCCTCCACCCCCCAGGGAGCTACTCGCATGAGCTTGGTGTACTCCTCGGGTCTGCTGAGGCCAGAGCAGAGGGGGAACACTGAGAGCCCCGGCCCCAGCAGGTTCAGGAAGAGCCAAACCCACTCGGACCCCGACATTAGAGCGCTTCTGTCCCGACACCAGAAGGCAGTCCCAGACACCTGCTGTCACCTGGCCAGAGCCTGGGAGGTCTACAAGAGGCCAGGGTCACACCCAGGTGAAGGGACCATGGCACCCTGGCTCCAGCATTACCTGGGAGAGGGTGAGGAGGATAGGGAAGGCCAGGATGAGGCTCCCATGTGATCTGCTCCACTCCAGGCAAGCCTGAGTCCCCAGGGCTTGAAACCCAATAAGACCCTGGAACAGGGGCCATCTGGGCTAGACATGGGGCTTCCATGTCAAGGACCAGAGGCTAAAATTGTATGTGGATATGCTTGTGTGTACATGTGTGTGGGTGTGCACATATGTGTGTGCATCTCTGTGTGCCTTGGGTGGGGTGTCTTTGTGTGTGCCTGTGTGTGGATGTGTGTGCATCTCTGTGTGCTTATGTGTATGTGTGTACGTGTGTTCATTATGTCTCCATGTGTGTCTATATGTGCATCTGTGTGTTGTATACATGTGTTCATTGTGTGTGTGCACATATGCACACGTGTGTGTTAACGCCGGTTTCCCTGACAGCAGGAGGTTCTCTCAAGCCCCTCATAGCCCAGCTGATGGACAGAAGAGACTGCCCAGCAGGGGGACTGGGTGGGGCCACCAGCCTGGGCAGCCCTGACCTCCTGAGCCCACCATTCTTGGAAGACAACGAGCTTGGCAGCTAGGAGGGGAGACGGCAACTAGAAAGGAACAAGGAGGGGCTATAAAACACCTCTCCCTCCAAGGCCCTGCCACAGTCAGGTTCTTTCACACACACACACCCCAAGCTTCCTTACTTCTCACTGACGTCTGAGGTTGCCACCTAGTGGACACTGTCAGAATGACAGGAGCACCACGGGCCCCTGCCAAGCTGGCCAATGCTGCCCCCGACTGGCAGTGGGGCCAGATCACAAAGTCTGGCTGCGGGACAGGCTATCTGAGGCCAGCACATACACACAAAAGCCTGGATGCAGGGAAACTTGCCCTGAGCCCCCCTGCCCCCGACCCAGGAGACAGCCCCGATGCCCTCACCTCTCCACAGCGGGACATGGGCCGGCCCCTCGCCTCCAGGCAGGCAGCTGGGTCGAGGGTTTCCAGGCCTCTTGGTCCACGTGCAGGAGGCATCCCCCTCTCTGCAGGATGTTCCATCACCGACAGAAAGTCCAGCTCAGCCCAGGGATCCCCCTTCACCCAGGCGAGGGTCCACCGAAGCCCGGGCCGCCCCCAGGGGCCATAACCTCAGATCCCCTCTCAGCCACGGACGCCGCTGCCACCACCCCAGCCAACGTCCTCCCTCTCCTGCGCTCTTCCTGACAAACGTGGGTCCTCTCTGCCCCGGTGAGGTGCGGCAAGGAGATGACTGTCGGAGGCCCATGGAAAACGGCGCCTGGCGGACCGCTATGAAGGCAGCAGCGGCGTGGGCTGAGGTCCCCAAGCTGGAGCTGGTAAGGAAGCAACTTACCCCTTGCAGGGTACAGGGGTTCCAGGCCACAGTGGGGGGTGGGCGGGGGGTCCCGACCCAGGAAGGAAAGTCGGACCACAGCAGCCCCATCAGAACCACCTGGAGAATCCCGAAGTGTTAAAGAAACTCGTGGAGATGAAAGGTCACGGAGATAAAGGTGCCACACAGGGGAGAACAGGATGAGGTTCAGCCTGGGTCAGATGGGTAGGTGGGCCAGGACGGGGGTCCCTGGTGGGATTTCGTGGCAAGTCACTTACACCTCATTGAAGACGGGGCCAGGCACTGTGGCTCAGCAGGTTAAGCTGCCACTTGGGAGGCCTGGGATGGAGCCCCACCTCTGCTTCCAATCCAGCTCCTTACTAATATGTAGGGTTCAGCAAGTGATGGCCCAAGTACTGGGCCCCTGCCACCCATGTGGGAGACCTGGATGAAGCTCCTGGCTTCTGGCCTCAGCCTGACCCAGCCCCATTTGTGGGCATTTTTGGGAGTGGATCAGCAGATGAAAGATCTAGAAGATCTCTCTCTCCCGCTGGATTCCCCTTTCAAGTAAGCCAGAAGAGAGCCTGCTCCACCTGGTGTCTGTTCCTTTGGGACAGCCTTCTGGGCATCCTTTGAAAACTTCGGAAGAAATCGTGGCGGAAACCCTCACTCACTGTCCAGCAATAGTGACACCTTGAGCGAGAACACGGCACTAGGTCTTGATCAGCTCCAGGAGAAACTAGGAAGTGACGATAGCACTGAGCCCCTCCTCGGGGAGGACCCCATTCCCCCTGGGAGAACACCGCACCGCTCCATCCTCCAAAACGTGTCTCGCTCCCCAGTGTCCGTGCTGGTCCCTCCGCCCCACCAGCGCTTCCAGCCCAACGCAGATCATTTCAACTCCACGCTTGCTGGGACGGAGGCGGTGCGGCTGCCAACTCACGCCCGGCCGCACGGGACTTTGCATGGGAGGATTTAATAAGCTTGTAAGGTTTTTATGAAGCTCTTACATGTTGAGCAAAATGAATGTAGGCTTATTGTATTTTCTTTATTTCGTTTATTTAAAAGGCAGGCAGATAGGCACAGAGAGTTCTCATCTGCTACTCACTCCCCAAACACCCACAACAGCCAGGGCTGGACCAGCCCAAAGCCAGGAGTCAGGAACTCCACCTGGGTCTCCCACAGGAGCGACAGGGAGCAAACCACTCGAGCCACCGCTGCCACTGCCTACCACGGTCTGCATTGGCAGGAAGCCGGAATCGGGAGCAGAGCCAGGACTTGAACCCAGGACTCTGGTATGGAGCGCAGGCACCACGAGCAGTATCTTGACTGCTGTGCCAAATGCCCATCCTGCTTATTGTATTTTATTATGATCGGGTGACAAGTTATGGACGTAGAGGAAGGAGTTCTGAGACAGGACTTCCTTAGGCCTTTGGAATTTCTTCTCCTGGGATCTTTGATGCTCTTGCATGAGGCCCACTCTGGATGCGACCCTGAGCCCACGCTCTAGATGGTAAAAGGCCAAAGTCTTGTTGGCCTCCCTGTTGGGCCAGTGAGGAGACTGGATGTCCGAGGACCAGGAAGGCAAACACTTAACTGTCAACAGGGCTTCCTGACAGCCGCAGAGCTGGCTGCCAGCTTGGAAAACGTAACCACCAGGATTCACAGGGCAGGGCGGCCGCACACAGCAGAGCTGCACCTGCCCCAGGGCCCAAGGACTGGAGTGGGGGGGGGGCTGCCCTCCCCCAGGGAAAGCAAGGAGACTGATGTGGGACGAGGGAACACACACACTCCCTACGCTACAGCTGCAACTCTGCCTCCTTGAACCGGTTCTGGTTCCTCCCTTCCTGAGCCTCATCCCACGTGACAGGAGTGTTCACAGCGGTCTTATGGGGTTCTAGTCCCAGCACAGAGCACAGCCTCCTCGAATCAGGTGCAGCTCAGACAGGAGGCGGGTGAGCAGGACCATGCGTTGAGCTTTCCTGCCACCTAGTGGTGGACCCAGGTAATATTCTGGCTTAAAGGCATCTCAGACACTATTGGACTGAAGGAGCAAGGCTGGGGCAGGGGTCTAGAGCAGCCTTTTCTCTGATGGACACAGTGGCCTGAGGTCTGCAAGGTGGCCCCTGCATGTGCTACTTCCCTGTGCATCCCCACGCGTTACCTGTGGCTTTCCTCCAGGAGCTGAGGAGGATAATTCACAATTCGTGGGCAATGGAATTGTAAGATAGGCGGAGGAGTGCACGCTGTGACACAGTGGGTTGCGCCACTGCTAGGGACATCTACCCCCCTTGTCAGAGTGACAGTTCCCGTCACAGTTTCTAATCCGGCTCCCTGCTAACAGTCCTGGGAGGCAGCAGGTGATGGCCCAAGGATTTGGGTCCCTTACCACCCACACGGGAAACCTGGGTGGAGTTCTGGGACCCTGGATTTGGCCTGGCCCAGTCCCAGCTTCTGCAGCCACTTGTGGAGTTACCCAGCCAATGGAGGATCTCTCTGTCTCTCCTCTCTCTGCAACTCTGCCTTTCAAATATGTAAATAACATCTTTAAAAAAAATAAAAAGTCATAGAAAACAGAACTAAATGATGAATTTGTTTAAATAAATATTTGTTTGAATGCAAAAAGAAATTTGAAACCTATGCATATGAGAGGACTTCAGAAAGCTCATGGAAATGTGCATTATGACTAAGCTAATGGGTTTCCAATGTTCTGAAGTTCCTTTCCTGTATTCCAGTAGTGGCCATCAAGCGACCCCTTACTAAGCCCCTCCCATGTGTACACCTCTGTCCCCTCCCAGCTTCCCAACAACCCTCCCCCCCCCAAAGAAACCTTTTATTTAAGAAATACAAACTTCATGCATTTCTTAAGTACAACTTTAGGAATATAGTGATTCTTCCCACCATAACTGCCCTCCCACTCCTCCTCCTCCTCCCTCTCCCATTCCCAGTCCCATTCTCCACTAAGATCCATTTTTTTTTTTTTTTGACAGGCAGAGTGGACAGTGAGAGAGAGAGACAGAGAGAAAGGTCTTCCTTTGCCGTTGGTTCACACTCCAATGGCTGCCGCGGATGGCGCGCTGCGGCCGGTGTACCGCGCTCATCCGATGGCAGGAGCCAGGTGCTAGGTGCTTTTTCCTAGTCTCCCATGGGGTGCAGGGCCCAAGCACTTGGGCCATCCTCCACTGCACTCCTGGGCCACAGCAGAGAGCTGGCCTGGAAGAGGGGCAACCGGGACAGAATCCGGTGCCCCGACCGGGACTAGAACCCGGTGTGCCAGCGCCGCAAGGTGGAGGATTAGCCTGTTGAGCCACGGCGCCGGCCAAGATCCATTTTTTATTAACTTGATGCACAGAAGACCAACTCTATCCTAAGTAAAGAATTCAACAATTCCCAGCAACCCTTCTAATCTAGCTTTGCAGGTGAGAGATCAAGACACAACGACTCTAAGTGCCTTTCCACTGTGTTAAGTACATGTCAGGAGGCGGGATCCGGGCTCAGCAGTGTCCTGAGTCTCACATAGAGCCCTCCCCATGGCCTCCCCACCAACCTTTCATCGGGGGGCTGATTGTGTCACAGAGCAACCTCTACTCCTGTTCCTGGGCAGGAGTGGCCAGTCCACGGCCTGTGGGCACCCAAAACCCCAGCCAGGAACAGATGGGCAGGAGTCGAGCCCCTGCCCGACCCCCAGCATGTTCAAACAGGTGCCTCTGGAAAGGTTACCTTCAGCCACGAACACCACTGCCCAGGGTGTGGCTCCCGGCCAGGGCCAGCCCGTGACGCTGTGCACACAGATACTGAGAGGAAGCTTCTAGAAGCCCTCGTGGCAACGTGACAAAGGAATGCTGTGTGCATTGCATGAATAAAAACCGGACGCTCCCACTCCATGTCACTACTTCTTGCTTCATCTTTCTGACAATACCTTTCTGCTGTGTTTACAAAAGCTTTGGTCCACAACGGACTGGATGTTTTTTAAAATGGCAGAGGGTAGGGGTGGGGGCTTTGTGGGTGTTTCCTACAGACAGGGAGTAGGGCTGATCCAGCAGAGGCTCCGCTATTTACAAAACCCAAAGACCCCTGGCTACACTGCTCTGGGTCTGACAGCCGCTTTCGGAGACACGCCCTGCAGCCTGCAGCCAGTGCGGACCATGGCAGAGCGGGAATCATGCGTCCGTGCACAGAGTTGGCGCCGAGCTACACATGCAAACGACTGTGCAAGAGCGCAGAGCTCCAGAGGCGCGAAGCCCAGCCCTGCCACTCAGCTCCTGCCCGTGCAGTCTCTGCTCTCAGTAGATCTGCCCCCTTCTAGGTCCTCAGAATGCAGAAGCCGTGACTCCTCCCCTAAGCCTCATGGTGCATCCCCACCCGGTATTTGAGGTCTCCTTCTCCTCCTGGGATTTGGGAGCCCAGTGCAATTATTGTGGCCATTCCCGTTTAACACCATCTGCATGGCTCTCTTCGTGACCAGCCAAGTTCATTTCTAAGAGTCCCCAGTCCTGCCTGAGGCTTCTCTGATGGGGGGAAGGGTTTCTCTCTGAGATCTATGGAGGAGCAATGACCTGTGCCCCCAAAGCTCTAAGACACTCAAAATCAGGCTAAAAAGAGCAATAAGGAGTTTTCCCTGCTCTTTGCTCATCCTTGTCCCTCTCCATGTCCTTAGAGACCCCCCAGGACCCCCATAAATATCCACCTCCGACCGAGGCCCTGAGCAGCACCTTCCAATCTGGTGGTGTTTGCTGGCCAATCTGGAGCCCTCCCATTTAAAAGACAATTCTAGAATCCCCCAAGGCCAAGACAGAGGGGAAGACATAGAGCGAAGAGTTTCTGTGTCTGGGAGAAGGCAGGCACACCCCCACTCCGGGTCGCTGGCCCCTCAAGCTGATCCCACCTCCCAACAACCCCCCGCCCCGGCTTTCTCCCCTTCTGGCCTCCACAGCCTTAGCTCCAACCCCCAGCCCCTCATCTTGGGTCTGGGAAAGCAGACAAGATGCATTTGAAAGAGAAAACTCCAGAAGTTCTGCTGGCTTCTGGGTGACACGAATAACATTTGTACAACAGCTTTAACACAAAGCCAGCCTGGGTCAGCCCTGGGAGCGAGGGAAGGAGGCTGGGGTGTGCTAGGACCCGTGCCACGGGCAGCACACGGGAGTCATCTAGCTGCAAACCAGCGTGGACCACGCGGGCACCGCCTCCAGGAAGGGCAGGGCCGTGGTGCCCGCCCACAATCCCGGCGCATTCCGAGCTGGCCAAGACCTTGCGGCTCACCTCACAGACCGGGACAGCACAGCTCAGGGCAGGAAAGGGACCTGCTGGGCCCCTGACTTGCCAGTGGCACAATGCATGTGTCCATGTCTTCTCTCGAATGGGCAAGTTTGCATATATGCAAATCATATGCAGACACACATGTGCGCCTCTAACTTCCTGTTGTGAAACTCAGCCCTTGGAAACATCCTAGTGGGAATGCCTACTCTCTGGAAATACGTCCTTTGCTTCCCACAGCCCCGCTGTGAGCTAGGTTCTAACGTTCTGCCAGGTCCCGCCAGGATCAACCAGCGCCTTCCCTGGCTCCGGCATCCTCGTTCAGCTCCTGTGTCTTCCCCTTCTCTGGCTCCAGAGTCACCTCGCCCCCCCTCCCCCCACTGCCCACAGGAGCGCGCCAGGGGAGGTGTCCGGGTGGCTCACCATGCCCGGGGGGCAGAGGCAGCCGGAGACGCAGCCGGCGCTCACACACTCCAAGTCGTAGTTCTGGCACGTCTTGGCACACTCCAGGCCCTCGGCACGCGGGTTGTCAGGGGGACACACAAACTTGACCATGGGGGGCCGGCAGGACAGGCTCCGTTTGCCTTGAGGGTGGAAAAACGAGAGAGATGATTGGGGACGGAGGGCAAGACTTCAGCTTCAGCCCCGTCTGTGGCCATCAATCGATTCTAGAGTCTCAGAACGGCTCGCACTCTTCCCCCCACAACCCAGACTAGACGCCACCTGACTTCGGGGGGGTGGGGGTGGGAGCAGGGGCCTGAGCCCTGGGCCAGCAGATCCAAATACTCACCTGACCTTTTGACCCTCGGCCTGCACTGGTGGTGACCCACCAGACCCCCGCCTGCAGCCAGTGGCCCATGTTTTTTATGCCCTTGACCTTGCAGGAGCCAAGGCAAGAATCTCAACGCACTGCAGAGATTTCCAGACCTAAGCTTTCCACAACCTGGAGCCTTAGTGAGAGCCGACAGAACCACACCTTAAAAAGTCATAACTTGGGGATGGCCCTGTGGCGCAGAGGGTTAACGCCCTGGCCTGAGGCGCTGGCATCCCATATGGGCACCGGTTCTAGTCCCGGCTGCTCCTCTTCCCATCCAGCTCTCTGCTGTGGCCTGGGAAAGCAGTAGAAGATGGCCCAAGTCCTTGGGTCCCTGTATCAGCATGGGAGACCGGAAGAAGCTCCTGGCTCCTGGCTTCGGATCGGCGCAGCTCCGGCTGTTGCGGCCAATTGGGGAGTGAACCATCGAATAGAAGACCTCTCTCTCTCTCTCTCTCTCTGCCTCTCCTCTCTCTGTATATCTCTGACTTTCAAATAAAATAAATAAATCTTAAAAAAAAAAAAGTCACAACTCACGGAGCAAGGAAAAGTCAGGCAACCACAGAGCTTCCACGGGTCTGTGCTCCACTGCCAGCCCTGCCAGCCCCTGTCCCCATGGAGGGTTGACTTCATTTCCTGAGCCTCCAGGGTCCCCTGCCTGCTTCCTTTCACACTGGCACACTACACAGAAGCCAATGTGGCCTTGAGCCTGAACAGTGCAGCCACTCTGAGGACCTTCCAACTGAGAGCAAGTGGCCCAAGCCCCAACCTGCAAACGCACCTGAGCGTCCTAAGGAGACGGCCTTGTCCACCTAGGAAACAGACGGCCATCCAAGAGAGTGACCGCCACTGTCATCAAAACAACAGCTCCTGCATGGCGGGACCGAGGTCAGCCCAGGTACAGCATAGGGCTCGAGAGCCCATCCACAGGCAGCTCAGACCCTCCCCTTCCGGAAAACACGTCTTGCCTCAGTTATGTGGGTTGACAGCAGCAAAGACATGTCTGGGCCTCCAAGTCACTCCCACAAACCTGGACATCATGGCGACCCTGGGCCAAGGCAAGTGCGAGCTAGACAGGTGCGCCCAGCGGGGGCGGGCGAGGACGTGCGGTACTCACTGCGGTGAGGCAGGGCCGTGTCGGGCAGCAGGCTCCCAGGGGCTCCGCTCGAGGTGCAGTGCATGAAGCCGTCCTCACAGTAGCTGCAGGGGGATTGGGAGGGGGCAGGACAGTCACGGCCCAGTCCTATGTGAGTGCGCACTCGTGGTCTCCATCTCTGCACCTCCACTCACTCCTGCCCTCCAGTGGGCGCCTGGTCCCACCATTCCCCGAGCATGGCTTGGGGAGTTCACCACTGACCCCATGTCGCTAGACCCCAAGGGATCATTTCAGTTCTTTTCTGAGCGGATCCCTTCCACATGACTCATCACTGCTAACTGCTCCACTCGCCCAGAGAATGGGAAAAAAAATCTCTCCTGGCTGCCCCCCCATCCCACCCCTGGCTGCTCTTCTCAGCCCCAGCTGTAGCTCCCCTGGCTCTGGCCTTGACCTTGAAGGTCATTGGCCCCCTGGGCTTCCTCTTCTTCTCACCCATTGCTGTCACCCACACCCCTGGTTTCGCGACTGCAAGCTCACACCGGCAGCTTGGAGCTCTCGTTGGAACCCCAGAACCAGACGCTCAGTTGCTTCCACGAGAGTTTGCTCTGGGTGTCTCCAAGGCAGTGTGGCCAGCACTGAACCCAAGACGCCACCACCAAACCACCAAAGCCACTGCCTGGACGCCCGTCCACCAGTGTCAGCACCAGAAGTCCAGGGGTTATCCTTGACACGGCCTTCTGCCTCACCCTCCGTATCTGACCCATCACCGGGCCCCAGGAGGCTGCCTGCTGTGTGACCCTGGGATTCAAACCCACTTCCCTGTCACCACTGCAGAGAGGAGGGACGCCATCCCCTCCTTCCTAGGCCGCACAGTTAGTCTCCTAAGCCATGTCCCTGCACCTGTTTTTGCCTCTCTCGGTAGCTCAAGTATCCTTGAACACGCTGATTCTGGTTATGTCCCACCCTTCTTGAAATCTTTCAACAGTAGGCCATAGCACAAAGACCAAACTCTAGGGCTGGTGTTGTGGTGCAGGGGGCAAAGTTGTTGCTTGCAATGCAGGCATCCCAAATCAGAGCACCTGTCTGAGTGTCAGCTGCTCCACTTCCGATCCAGCTTCCTGCTAATGTGCCTGGCGGCCCAAGTGCGTGGGCCCCTGCACCCACATGGGAGAGGAGGGTGAAGCTCCTGGCTCCTGGCTCCCAGCTTCAGCCTGGCTCAGAGTGGTGTACCGGGAGGCAGCTGGGTCCCAGGCACCAGACTTAGAAGGAACAAGTCCCACAGATTAGCTCCTCTGAGCGCAGGCTGTGATAAAGCCAGGCCACCCACGTCTGACCTCTTCCACGTGTACCACTGGTACATGGTCCCCCAGGCGGCGCCACCCACCGAGCTGTCACAGAGCAGGAGGCCCCCGCCAGATCCTGGACTTTGCAGTCTCCAGGACTCTGGGCCATAGCAAGCCTCTCTTCCTTACAAAGCACCCCCAGCACGGGCATGTTGCTATAGCAACACACAACAGACGTGGACAGCGACGCCCCCTCCAGGCAGTGCCGCTGCGGTCTGTTGTCTCCTGGAGCAGGTGCTTCAGCCCGACCACCCTGGAGGGGGAATAGGGGAATCTCCCATTTCCTGTTCTAGAACAGGCAAACTGAGGCCAAAGCAAGGAAATGGGGCCCAACCCCTGACAGCTGTCAATAAAGCTCAAGAATTCTCACCGCCAGCCTGGAAGTCTGGTTCCCTACACAGCAAGGAAGTCAGACGGCCTGCGTGGAGGCCCCGCTCTGCTTCTGACCTGCTGTGCGACTCCGGACAAGTCACTGCCTTTCTCTCGCCTCAGTTTCCCCATCCAGGAAATGGGAGCTCTGGGTGACAGCGTTCCTTTCCAGCTGTGCCAGGGGTCCCTGGCGATGCGGCTCGCACCTACCACATGGTGTGATGGTCTGAGAAGACATCTTGGGGCTGGAAGATCTCGCCGTCGTAGGAACAGGGGCACTGGGCCTTGGGCACGCACTGGCCTCTCTCGTCCTGGTACAGCCCCGGAGGGCAGAAGCAGCCTTCAAGGCAGCCCTCGGCACACTCCTCATCCGGGTAGGAGAGGGAGCGGCAGGTCAGGTTGCAGGGCGTGCCGCACTGCAGGTACACCTGGCCCGGCGGGCAGCTCAGCGCTGGAAGAGACGGGAGATGCTGGCTTCAGTGCCAACCCTGGACGACAAGGACTGCGGCTCCACCCCTTGCAGCTGTGACCCCCCCCCCCAATTACATGTATATGGGCATGGCTGCCCTTTCCTGCTAGGGGCAAACACGTAGGGTGAGGCACACAAATGCACATGGGTGCTTCGAAAAGGTCCTGGAAACCAGAATTGAAAATGCAAGTTTATTTGGGGGCGAAAGAAAAAAAAACACTTAAACCATTCATAGTCATTTGTAATATGCATTTTTTCACATCTTATGAACTATATGCCACCAAGCACCGGGCACCTAGTGCTGGGGTCTCAGGGCGGGGCGGGGCTCTCTGGTGGTGAGGTCAGCCATGGCTGAACAGTCAAAGTGGGGAGGGTACAGGACAACAAAGATGGATCTGGGCCGATGCTGTGGTGCAGGGGTTAAGCCTCTGCCTTCAATGCCGCCTGCAGCCCATATGGGCGCTGGTTCTAGTCCCAGCAGCTCCACTTCCAATCCAGCTCCCTGCTAATGCACCTGGGAAAGCAGTAGAAGATGGCCCAAGTGCTTGGGTCCCTGCACTCATGTGGGGGACCTGGAAGAAGCTTCTGGCTCCTGGCTTCAGATTGGCCCAGTTCTGGCTGTTGCAGCCATTTGAGGAGTGAACCAGAGGACAGATGGAAGATCCACGGAAGAGCAGAGCAAGCTACGAGCTTGATTTCTCAGCTCACAGACGGTCTCTTGCCTGGCTTGGAGCCTTTTTTTTTTTTCCCCACTTTCTCCTTCCTAGCTCAAGGTCCGAGGTCCCGGGCCCCAGCGTCAGCCTGGCCCAGCCCCAGCCGTTGCAGGCATCTGGGGACTGACCTAGCAGACAGGGTCCATCTCTCCCCCTCCCAAATCACTCACTAATGGTATAGGTGCTTCTCCGGACTCTCCTCACAGCTTCCCACAAAGTGGCTGCTGGGTGAGCCCTAGGCTACAAGTGTGCCCAGCTGGCATGGCCACTTCCCGTGGATGGGCCCTGTGGCTTACGGAGCTGTGTTCATTTCCCAGGGAGCGAAAGTGAGCTCCACGTCAGGGACACTGCCGCCCCTTCCCTTGCCTCAGCTGAGACGGAAAGGAAAAGGCGAGAATCCAGGAGTCTGCTCCCCGCCCTACCCGGCTCAGAGGAACAACCCGAAGCCAGGAGGCCAGGCTGACCGGCTCCTCCCTCCTGTCCTTGAACGGCCCAGGGAAAGCACTTCCGTCGTGCCCTGAAGCCCCGAGGAGGCAGGAAGTTCTCTCAGCACTGCGGCAGGAACATTCCGGAAGGCCCTTCACCTTGGGGAACGCGTGCTGGCCCAGGACGGCCCCCACACACATGGATAACGCAGACCTCCAACACTGGCTGATTCGGAAGCACATCTCTTCACAAGCAGCTCCCCACTGCTCCTCGCTCACCCCCCACCTTCCCAGAGTCCAACCCCTGGCCAGGCAGGAGCAGACTGAAGGGGTGTGGTTCAGGGAGGGCTCAAGGTCACAGGACAGCACCAGGTCCTGGCTGCGCCACTAGCCTGTGACTGACAGCTGGGGACTCTGGGGCTGCCTGGGCACAGCTGCAGCACCACACACCTGTCCCCTGCCACCCTCTCTTCTGTCACCGTTCCTCTCTCTGACTCCTAGGCTCGAGACAAGACGGTCCATCAGACCCCAAATACTGATGCCTTGAAAGCCCCCACAGCTAAACTTCCCGGCAAATACACAATGTTAATTCCTCTCACTGTTTCTCTCAGCTCCAATTTTCCTACTTCCATTAAGATCACCTTCTGTGGGTGTCCGAACATCTACTTCACCTTAAAGATGGGAGTACCCACTGTGCTTTATCCTTACAGAATACCTGCCTCACCACTTCTCTTCCACCTTGAGAAACAACTCTTCTCTGCTGAAATCAAGGTCAAGTACACCAAGGTCAAGTACACCTCTTCCAGGAAGCCTTCCCCAATTGCCCCTGCCCTGAAACGTGATCAAGCTTTGACTCAGTGTGGCAGGCACCACCTCATAGGGAGGCAGTTCCCTCTTGGGATTCTACATCGTCCTGTTGCCTGACCACACTGGTCACTCAGCAAATGTTCCCCAAACAACAAGAGCAGCAACAGAAGAGGCCGATCTAGATGCTCAAGGGAGCCGGGTGTGAAAACCGACGCCAGCTGTGGTGGCAGGTAGATCCACCTAAGTGGATCCATCTAAGTGCAGGGTGCAAAGCTAAAGACAACATTATTCAATGACAGGTAACGTTAGTTGGTGCCAGAGTCACCGGCCGGAAACCCACTGCCGGTTTGCTGGAAGTTCCAAACGAAGGATTTGTCCGTGTGTTTCACCACCTGCATCAGTCTCCACGAGGGATAGTGGTACCCAATCCTGGCGCAGCCCTTCCATGCACCTATCCAACACTAGGTGGCAGCAGCTGCAAACAAGCGCTGCTTGCACAGACTCCGGGATTCCAGGCCCCCAGGTAAGGGTTGCAACCCGGCCTCCGGGAACAGGTCCGAGGGACCCAGTCCTTCGAAAGGAGAGCCAGGCTCCCCCTGCGCGCCCTGCGGGGAAGCGGACAGGAATGGAGCCTGCGAAAGAACCGTCCTTGCCACAAACACCCCACCCCTGGCCCGTGTCCGAAGGAAAGGCGGCAGAGCAGGTGTGTTAAGAGGACCCACCGCAGAAGCTGGGCTCGCGCCAGGCGATGTGCACGCCTCTCCCAGCGCAGGCGGCGGCGTAGCTGGCCACGGCGCTGCACAGGCACTCCTGACCGTCGGGGCAGGAACACACGTCGTAGCGACAGTTCTGCAGGTAGGGCAGCGGGCTGATGGCCCGGTGGCAGGCCTCGAACTTGGAGGACGTCAGGAGGGCGCACGCCTCCTCCGCAAACCTGGCTGTGGGGGGAGGGAGGGCGAGAGAGGAAGGCGCGCGGGATGGAACACAGTGGCTCAGGGGCAGTGACAGGCGCCACCCAGACAGCCTCCCTGCTCCCCCCCATTCACCCCTCCCCTCCCCCCCGCAGAAGCAAACTCCTGGCTCTGGGCTCCTGGTGAATTCATGCTCCTGATTAGGCCAGGCTAAAACACGAATAAAACTGCGTCCCTGGGACACACCCACAGGGGGCGCTGGTGCCACCGTGGAATGACGGGCAGAGACATCAGCACGGGCAGACCCAGTTCCCCGGGCGACCAGTGCTTGGGAACCAGGGTGCGCACCATGGTGGGACCCAGGTTCTGGGGGCTTGGCCCGCGGAGGGACTTCCAGGAGGACGTGACCCAGAGGCAGATCCTGGCACGCGGAGCCCCCTGTAGCCTCCTCCCGGGGCCCACCCGGGGTGGGCGCGCCGTGCTCACTCCCCCCCAGCTCACGTACCCTGGCGCGGGTTGAGGCTGCAGGGGTCGCCGAGCGGCTGCCGCAGGTCCGGGCAGTCCCCGCGCAGCTTCCAGGCGTTGCCGAAGTCCTGGACCAGGGCCTCCACCAGCCCCGCGGGGGACAGGAAGTCGTCGCCCCGGTTCCCGTTGAAATTCCCGCACAGGCCGCACGTCCTCCCGGCGTAGACTGTGGACAGCTGCGGGCAGAGGCCGGGTCAAAGCAGCAAGCTCTAGTTTCGCCTAGGAAAGGGATGCAGCCCAGCCCGGGGAAGCCGCCGCCTGCCCAGCTGGCCTCCTTTACGGGCCCTGGATTCAAGTCTTAACCAGCTTCCCGCTAAGGCACCCGGGAAGGCAGCAGATGGCCCCAGTCCTTGGGGCCCTGCCACCCACGTGGGGGACCCGAATGGAGCTCCTGGCTCCCGGGCTTCAGCCTGGATCAACCGTGACCACTGCACTGGGGAGTGAAACAGTGGATGGAAGGTCTCTCCCTCTCTCTGTAACTCCGCCTTTCAAATAAATTAAGTAAATCCTTGAAAGTGAAGATGGAGCGAAGGAGGCCCAGAGAGAAGGTGACCCGCCCAAGGTCACCGGGGATGTTCGGGAGCTTTGGCGCCACCCAGGGCACTGCAGCGACAGTGCCTTTCAGAGGAGATCAGCTAAGCCCACGGCCCAGACGCCGGTGAGAATCAAAGGCCGGCACAACCCCTGCTAAGGACCAGCGGCAGGGGTGGCAGGGGCCACACACAGGGGGCACGCTGATGGCCAGGGGCAGCACTGCCCTCACCTCCTGTGTTCCACCCGACCTCGGGGCAACACTGACAAAGCAAAGGAGGCTGGAGCGGCCATCACGGGCAGAAGTGGGGGTCGCAAGGACTCGGGGCAGCCTGCCGGAACCACCAGGGGGCGCCCAGAGCTCAAACTCCAGACCATGGGCGCTAGTTCGTCATCTGTCCTCTTGACGCCCCAAGGGCACGTTCAGGGACACTCCCCTGCACCGGGACAGCTGGGGGGCCCTGCCACCTCCTGCTGAGGGGACCCAGACTGGGCTGGGACCCAAGAGCCCTGTCACTAAGGAGGCCGGGTGGCCGCCCTGTGCCTCATAGCCGGCAAGGGCTAGGCCTGGACTCCCTGAGTCCCTTCCAGCACCCAGCTCTGACTTAACAAGAAGCAGAAGGAACAATCTCACAGAAGGTTCCAGAACCATATAAAACGGACCGAAGTAAATGTCGGTAATAAGAAAGGAGACAGAGCAGTGCTTCCCTGTTTGCTTTGCTAACATCAAATGTCATCACGTTTGGCACCAAGCCCCTCCCCGGCCTGCTTGGTCAATGCTTAGATCCCCGTTCCGCTGCTTCCTGCCCTCCTCTCTGCTTTGTTTGCCTGCCCAGGATTTATCAGCCTCTAATGCATAATGTGATTTATGTGTGCTCCTTGTTTCTCGTCTGCCACCCTGCATTAGAATTTAATCTGAATGAAGCCAGGGTTGGCGTCTGTTTCGTTTCACCGCGGTACCCGCTGTAGCTACAGTGATGCCTGCTTTGGTCCACCGGGGCTGCTCTGATGAAAACCTGGGGACCGGGCGGCTGACAGGCAGCTGGCACTGACGTCTATGATTCTGGAATCCGCCAAGTCCAAGTTCTAGGTTCAGCCAGCCCGGTGTGTGCCGAGGGCCCCCCTTCCTCATACCTGGTGCCGTCCCTCTGTGTCCCCACAGTTGGAAGGGGCTAGCTGGCTCTCCAGGGTCTCTTTTATAAGGACCCAGTCAGCTCCCAAATGCCCCCTCCTCCTACTCCTCCCATCACCTTGGAGGTTAGGACCTCAACCTGTGACAGATGGGAGGATACTCCCAGCAGGGCCAGGAGGAACCCGATGAGTGTGTTGTTGAATGAATGAGCAACAAATGAATGCATCGCTTTGGGACTACGTAGGCCCTCCTGACGCAGGCTACAATGCGACACCAGCAGCCAAGGCCAGCCTGAGCAAAGCAAGGAAGTGGGTGCTGAGCCTCGTGCCCTGCCTCGCCTCTCAGCACGGGGTGCCCTCATGCTCCCCAAAGCCCCCTTGCTTACCCCACCAGGCCAGCTGGCACCATCACCCATGACTCTCAAAGACTGTGCCTGTTGTCCTGTGGCTTGTCTAGGAGGCCAGCTCGGCAGGGTTAGTACAGGGCAGGTATTTGGCCTGGTAACTTAGACACCCATGTCCCGTGTCAGAGTGCCTGTGTTCCATACCCGACTCTGGCTCCCAACTCAGCTTCCTGCTAATGTAAACCCTGGGCGGCAGCGGTGACGGCTCAAGGAATTGGGTTCCTGCCACTCACAGGGGAGACCTTGGTTGAGTTCCTGGCTCCTGGCTCCTGGCTCCTGGCTCCTGGCTCCTGGCTCCAGCTCCAGCCCAGCACAGATACTGGGGCTCTCTCTCTCTCTCCCTCTCAAATCCATGAATGTTAAAGACTGGGTGTGTCCAGGGACACCAGGCTGTGGCTGTGGACTCCTGCAGAGCCCAAGCTCAGGACACTTAGAGAAAACACTTGCTGCTGAACCAAGCCTCTGCAGGGGACAGTCCTGACCAGGTGAGGGCTGCCATATGGTCTCTTCCACACCACTCTGCCTGGGCCACGCTGGGCAGGGAGACAACACACACCGAGCACCACATCCAGGGACAAGCTGCTGCACAACCAGCCCCAGGGGACAGCAGCTGTGCCGCACCCGAGTGGTAAGGGCAGCACCTCCTCTGAGGGCTCCTCCACCCTGGCTGACCAGCTCCAGCTGGCTCCTCCACGCAGCAGTGGCCAGGGCTGGGCACCAAAACCCACAGGACAATGACACAACCCAATGGGATCATCTGACCAAAGAAGGCCTCTTCTTGTTGTTAAACTGACCAGAGCCCTCCCCCAAGATGCACTCCATCCATTCTGGCTGCCGAGGAACAAGGGACAGAGAGAGGGGGAGAGGGTGACAGCATGTGGGTCAAGGGTGCTCTCTCTCCAACACTGGGAGCAACTGCTGGCCGCCATGCAGGAGCCAAGATGAGACGAAGACCGGGAGAGCTGAGCCCCAGGCCCCTCCTGGAATCCAGGCACCCCAAGACCCAGGCCGGCTGCTCTGGCCCCAGAAGTGCCTGCTCTGGGGTCTGTGGCCAGAGGCTTATTTTTTTTATAAAAGAACAAAGTAGCTAGTTTGCAACTCTCTCAGGGTATCTAAGACAAGAGAGAAGCCACGACCACAGGAGAACAGCAGAGACCAGCTCTTATCAGGGGTGCCCAGCGCCCACCCCAGG
Organism: Sylvilagus floridanus; assembly: GCA_949820135.1. Lineage (NCBI taxonomy): Eukaryota > Metazoa > Chordata > Mammalia > Lagomorpha > Leporidae > Sylvilagus > Sylvilagus floridanus. The sequence continues at coordinate 32,081,690 of OX463230.1, forward strand.
GCGACACCAAGGACCCCCAGTGATGCAGGGATGCAGGAGGGCACGCTCCCAGGCAGCCATTCACAAAGTGTGGTCTTGGGACCCCCGGGGGGCCAGGAGCCCCTTCAAGAAGTCTGCAAGGCCAAAGTCACTTTTCTCTTTCTTGCTCTCTTACAAGCGTTTGGTGGAAGTTTCTGGAGACCACGAGGCACATCGCACAGTAAATGACTGCAGAAGTGCATGCGGGAATCCAGCTGCCTTCTAGGACGCAGGCCATTAAAGATGTGTTCAGAAATGCACAACAATGACATTCTTCTCGCTACTGATTCTTGTTTTGGAAAACTAAGTTATTTTCCCAAAAAGAGAAGTGATGTTTATGTTGATGTGTACTGTGTTTATCACGTCACTTTTAAATAAGTTAGTAAATAGCTATTTCTAAACTCTGATTGAATGTGTGATCTGGTAAACATTCATAGATACAACCCTCCTGGGTCTCGAGGCCTCAGGGGTCTTTAAGGATGCGACAACCTCCTAAGACCAAAAGGTGAGACCACTGGGCTGGTGGGAAAGACTCTGGCCAGAGATGTGGTCCTGGCTCTGCCACGACCTCGCGTGGGCGCTGGGCAGTAGTACAGCAGGTAAGCTGTTGCCTGGGACACCCACGTCCTGGATTGTGGCGCCTGGACGTCGTCCTGGCTCTGCTTCTGACGCAGCCCCCTGTGAATGCACACCCTGGAAGGCAGCTCAGGTATTTGGCCCCTGCCACCCATGTGGGAGAGCCGGACTGAGTTCCTGGCTCCTGGCATCCACCTGGCTCTGCCCTGACTGTTGCAGGCACTTGGTGGGGAGAGGGGGGAGGACCAGTGGATGGAAGATCTCGATCTCTCTCTGTCTCTCTGCCTCTCCCATAAGATGTGAATCAATAAGTACATAAGTTTAATGGCAGCAATAATGTCTGAACTGGCCACACGTGGGGACACGTCAACAGAAACAACGTGGCTCAAGGCCCATTGCAAGGTGCGGGTCACTGTCCAGTGAGGCTAGGACCACAGAGGACACGGGGACATGGCTCACAGATGCAGAGGCCCTGTGCCTGGGTGAGGAGTGTGGCAGGTCCTGCCTGTGTGACCGTCCACAAGTAAGGGACAGGGATGTGACTGTCACACCCAGGGGTGCAGGACACAGGCTCCTGGCTTTGAGTTTCTATCTGGCTCTTCCTTTACAACCCACTGTGTGCACCTGCTACCAAGCCTTGTCCCAGCAGGAGGACTGCAAGGCAAACCTGCCACCTCCCCAGCCCCACAAGAGTCCCCCTTACCCCATAGTCTGCAGGCCCCGGAACCCCCAGAGCCCCTGAAAGGAGAATCCTCGGGGTCAGCAAGGGACATCCAGAACACAAACACCCACCGGCCTCTCATCAACAACAGAGCTCTGTCATGGCTGCGGGGGTGGGGGCCTGCGCAGAAGGGAATTCTGCCCGGAGCACTAGAGCCACTTTGTGAAGGCTGGGCAGTGGCACACGCGCGAGGGGCCCTACCTTCAGCAGCAGCCTGCCGCGGCCATCCCACTCCATCTGCAGGTCCTCGCCGGAGCTGAGGCGCACGGAGCCCATCACCGTGTGCTCGACCCGGAAGTCACCTGCAACCAGTGTTACGGGCTGAGCTTGGAGGGTGCAGGCAGGGGTGCCGCGGGGGAGGGGGCTGCAGCAATGAAAGCAGTGGTTAGGACCACATGGGGTGTCCCTAAGGCTTAAGGGGGTCCCAGGAGGAAGGGTGATGGGGTGAGCTGAGCGCAAATAGGTTCTCCTAAAAAGGAACCTCCAAACGCCCGCTGTAACGGTCATTCCACCGTCTGCCACAAGAGGGCGGCAAATGCTCCTGCAGCCTTCCTGGGCCTCACGGCTGCACCCCGTGCCCTGGCTAGGTAGCCTCCAGGCTGAGCGACAAGACTGGAGACAGCCATGCTCGCTGCAGTGGGGCGGCAGGGAGCAGAGGAGCACACGCCCTGCCCGGGGAAGAGCTGTCAGTCATGAGGAGACACACACACAGCATTCCACACTGGCAGCCCCCTAGCCCGAGTTCCTCACCGCATGGGATGCTGGGAGAGAGGTGTCACAGACCAGGACAAGGAGGCTGGGGTCTGGGAGCTGGGCTGTGGGAGGCTGATTTGCTAGGACAGGCACCGTGCAACCCCAGTGAAGAGGCTGAACAGTAAGCTTCTCCCACGGTGCAGAGGGCCACCTGGGCTGCCCCAAGCGGCCTCACTGGGCTCTCAGGGGCAGCTCTGCTCCTTTCCCACCCCATAGCAGAAGCAGCCTGTGCAGGCCTCGCTAGACTCGTCATGTCACGTGAAAATCCTCTTGGTTCTCCCTTAGGCCCTCTCCCAGGCCTGGCGCAGGCCTCCTCCTCCAGGAAGCAGTGACGCTGCGGGGCCAGCGCGGCAGCCCCGGGCCCGCGGGCGGTGGTGGGAGATGGGCCCACCTTGCAGGAAGGGGACCTGGATGTCCTGGCCGTCCATGGAGACGCTGCCTCCGTGTTTCAGCTTCACCAGGCGGCCAGGCAGCCCCGGCAGGCGCGCGGTGACGGAGCGGGTGCAGACGGCGCTGGGGTCCTCGGCACACTGCCAGGGAGGGGAGAGGCCGCATGACCCTGCTCTGCCCCCCGCCAGCCCAGCAGCGGCAGGAGACCGCGTAACCCGGCCTTCCCACACCGGGCGCCCCTGTTCTCACAGCACACGCTCTGCCTGAGTGGAGCCCCCTGGGGTTGGGCAAGGAGAAGGCCCCAAGCCCAGCCCTCGCCCCTCCCCTCCGCTCCACCTTGGCCTGGCCCTGAGCCCTCAGCCTCTGGCTTATTTCCTTGAACCAGAGAGCATGAGGGGAAGGGTCCTGTGGCTCCACCCATTCCACCTTTGCTCCACCCACTCCACCTTTGCTCCACTATCTAGAGAAGAGGGAGCAGGGAACCTCACAGCTCAGAGAAGGGGGGGGGGGCAGCCGCCACCCCCACCACCGCTGGCTCAGACAGCAGAGGCCTAGCCCGGGGGGCACCGGCCTGCACCTGCTGTTGGGTGTGGCCCTGAGTAGGAGTGGACAGGCTAAGCGCCTTCTTCCTCCATCTGGGGCCAGGGGCTGGGGGTTGGGCTGGGCTGGGTGTCTGGGAGGATGAGGGGCTGACTGCACAGAAGGCCGCTGCCCTGCGCCCGCTCACCTGCACCGTCTCTATGACGATGGAGAAGGAGTCGTCCCAGCAGTCCCTGGCCAGCAGGTACTGGCAGATCCCACTGAAGGTGAAGTATCTGTTGTCGAAGCTCTTGAAGTGGGATTGGCCCGTGACGAAACACTCCCCTGGAGGGACACGGAGAGAGGGGGCAGAGGACAGGAGGTGAGGGGTATGTCCTGGGGAGGCTCACACAAGCCTCTTCCCAAAACCAAAACATTCTTCCCCCACCCCAGTCTGAAAGACAGGGACCCTGACACCCTAAGGTGTGGGAGCTGGGTCACTCAGTGCAACGCCTCTCTTTGCTGATGCTATGGGAGGTGACAAAGCCACACCCAGGGCTCCCGCTCCTAACACCTCTGCCTCCACTCCTGCCCATCAGCCCTCATAGCGGTCATGGCTTCTCCCCTGAGGGCCTGCGGTGCCCGGCCCAAAACAAGGCTGTCAAACCCGGCGGACTTCTAGGAACTGGTCCATGGATGGGCTTGGGGACACTGCCCCACCCCAGGAGGTCCCCGGGGACCAGTGGGCACAATGACAGCCCAGAGGTGGGGGGGAGGTCGGACAGTCTTGGGGCTCTGCAACCCGGCCCACAGCTGAGGGGCAGCTAGCAGGCCTCCTGCGACCTGAGGCTGAGACCTCAGTCAGGGGAGAGCAGGGCAGGAGGCTGTCTTTCCATGACGTCACTGCCGCGCTGACCTCAGACGCACTTGTGGGTGGGGTTTAGGACTCCCCAGAATCTCAACATCATCATGCGGCACCCCCAGTCACCTGCCACTCCATCCTCTCTCAGGCCCCCACATGTTCTGGAGGGGATCCAGGCAGGGGCAGCCTCTGCCCAAGTCCCCAGTGTCTATCAGCAGCCCCAGCTTGGGGCCGCCCTGACTTCCGGTGCCCACAGTGAGCAAGTGGACGCGGGCGTGGAGGTCTGGACCCCTTCCCAGCCTCGCTTTCGGTGTCTGCGCTCCCCTTTGCTGCCCGCCCCTGCCCCATCAGGCCACCCCCAGCCTCCCAGCCCAGTTCCCCTGAGAGGATCTGACACCAGCCCATCCTGGGCCCATCTCCAGGGCCCCAAAAGCCACAGGGAGACTCCAGCTGTCCGTCTGTGGGGGAGGAGCCTCTAGCACCCCCGCTCCCACCACCTGCCGCCTCCAGCCACTGCACAGCTTTGGATCCAGGTATGGTCCTGCCTCAGGGCGTGGGGTGAGGGTCCCTCTGCCTGGTGCCCAGGGCAGCTGACCCTGTGCTGGATGACACAGGCCAGGAGGGAGAAAGTAGAGCGGCCCCAGACGGCTGTCAGCACCACCTCTCACTCACTGAACCCGCCCGTCTCTGTTTTCTCACGCCTATCTGAGCGAGAAACTGGACTTGGGCGCTCCTTACCAATGCCTGGGCAAGAGGGGGCAGCAAGACAAAGTGGGAATACTCAGCAGCAAAGCAGCTGGTCCCCCCTCTGATCTCCTGCTCTCGCCCCCACTGACTGCTCCCCCGCGTCTCGGGGCTCACTCGTCTCGGTATTTGGCTTATCTCCTTGGTACAGTAGAGGCACAGAGCAGCAAGTGCAGGAAGCCCAGGGGAACGCAGGGGAGACCTACTGGGGGCAGGCGGTCCCAGGAGGCGACATCGGCAGAGCAGCCACCCCGTGCTCTGCCATGACAATGACCATAGGCCAGCCAGCAGAAGGGAACTCCCAACACCCAGTGGGCCCAGACAGATGCAGGCACTAGACTCCAGGAGAATGAAAGAAAGCAGGCAGAACCACGGGAAGTGAAAGCCGGTCCACGGAGGCCATGTGCCTGTGTTGACATGCTGCCCTGCACCCCACAAACCGGCCCAGGACTCACATCAATCAAAAATTCTTTAAAAAATTTTTCCAGTAAACATCCATCAGCGTGGAGGGCGTTCTATGTGATAAAGTCGGTTTTGTTTTGCTTTGTTATTTTTTAAGGTTTATTTCTTTATTTGAAGGAGAGTTAGAGAGAGAGAGAGAGAGAGATCTTCCATCCCCTCTTTCAGTCCTCAAATGGCTGCACCAGCCGGAGCTGGGCCAGGCCAAAACAAGGAGCCTGAAACTCCACCCAGGTCTCTCACATAGGCACAGGGGCCCAAGCACTTGGGCCATCTGCTGCTGCTTCTCAGGAGCATTAGCAGGAGGCTGGACTGGAAGTGGAGCAGCCAGGACTCGAACTGACACTCCAATATGGGATACCGGCCCTGCAGGTTAGAGCTTAGCTCACTGTGCTAGAACACCAGCCCCATCAATCAAAAATATTTTTTAATTTGTATTAATTTGTATTTGAACAGCAGAGAGACAAGGGGGGAGAAAAGACAGTGACAGAGAGAGACAGAAAGCTCCATTCTGTTGGTTCACTCCCCAGAGGCCCACAACAGCCAGGGCTAAACCAGAGCAAAGGTGAGAGCCAGGAGCCTCATCCGGCTCCCCCATCGGGGCAGCAGGGACCACCCCTGCAGAGGCCAGGATGGTCTCCCCTAGGCCTGCGCCTGGGTCCCAGTCCTTCTCTCTTCCCACGCCCCGTGAAAATGATAGTAGCTGTGTGGCATCATTGCCTCACAACAGCTGTGGGGTGAAGCTAAGGTGAGGATCCCCATTTTACAGATGCAGAAATTGAGGCTGGGAGACATTAAGTGACCAACAGTCACCCTGCTGGTAACCAGAATCCCAGCCAGGCTGCCTGAGTGAGCCCAGCTGCTGTGCCCCCTGGCCCCATACCGGCCCACCTTTACGTGGGCTTTTGGACACACATGACCAGCCCTCTGCCCCTGCTGAGTTCTAGAAAAGTGCTTTCCACACCCTTCCGCTGGGAGCTCGGGTTTGTCTAGCCAGAGTGTTAGTCCTGGGAGGAACTGCTCCTGAGGACAGTTCCTTCTACCAGCTCCCTGGCCAAACACTCAGCGCAACGGAACGAAGCCTGCAAGGCGTCCCTGGCAATGCCTCTTGCAGAAGAAGGGAAGAGAAACCCAGAGCGACAGAAAGGGAAGTCTGTAGGCTCTGGGAAACCACAGTTTGCCCACGGCTGCTGTAAGCAGCAAGTGTGCAGGGAGCGGTGAAAGCCTGGGCCACGTCGGAGGACGCACCTGCTCCTCCCCAGCCCAGCCTGCTGCTCGCCCGGGCACCTTCTCGCCCGCCACCCTTACTCGACCCTCTCTGTCCCAGGGAGCCTCCAAGGCAGCCCCCAGTGGTGGCCAGCCCCTGTGTTCACGTCTTTGGGTGACCGCCCCTCCCCATGCATGGGGACTGCACACGTTGCCTTGTTCCAAGCGACCACGTTACGTCAGAAGTGATGGGGCATCACCTTGGGGGTTAGGTTTCAAAAAGCCCATGGCTTCCGTCTTGGCTGCCTCTCTGTCTTACTCTCCCTGACACCACTTTCTTATCATAACCTGGGGCGGTCCCAGAGAGAGCTCTGCACAGTGAACGCTGACACTGTGCGAAGCTTAAAACCCCATGCAACCGAGTCGGGGGTGGAAACTGAAGAGGAGTGAGTAGAACACAGCCTTCTTGAATGGGTTAATTCTGTTACTGCAGGAGGGACTTTGTTACCTCGAGATGGGGCTTGGCCCCTCGTACCTCTCCCCTCCACCACCGTGGGGTCACACGGCGAAAGAGCCCTCGCCAGACGCTGGCACCATGCTCTTAGACGTCCCAGCCTCCCAGGCGCACGAGCCAAATAAATCTCTGCTCACAGAGATGACCAGACTGTGGGGTTCTGTTCTAACAGCGTAAGATGGACGAAGTCACCTGCCCACCAGCACATGGGTGAACCTGAAAGTGATCCCTTTCATTGCCGTCAAGCCTTCAGATAAGGCCACAGCCCAGTCAGTAGATGCTTGTTGTTTCCAATTCCAGTTCAGTTCTTGGGCCAGAGGCATTCAGCTAAGCCATTAGCAGGTTCCCAATATATAGAAATTGTGAGATAATGTGTGTTTAAGCTGCTAAATGTGGGGACAATTTGTTGCATAGCAGTAGGCAACAAACACACTCTCATCTTTTTCCAGAAACCAAAATCCAGGTATCAGTGTCCTAGTTCCCCAACTAGTCAACTCCAGAGGCTACAGAAAAGCAGAAGAGCCCCCAGTATGTTCCAATAGCAAAACTAAGCATAGCTCCTCTAAGCATACCTCCCTAGGTCTCCTCTTCCCATCAGCAGCTGCACCTGCAGGCATCACCCTGCGTGTGTATACCTGTGTGCTGGAGCACTGGCATTCAGTGCGTGAGGTCTGGCATTCAGTGGCATTCAGTGTGTGGATGAGGAAAGAACAGAGGGGAGAGATGTGCAGACGGAACCCCGAGTTATTGTTCCCAGTGTGCAGGGGACAGGCAAAGCTAGCCCAAGGTGCTATTCCAAGGAGCTGCTCAAGGGGCTGACTTGAGCAACACAGACCCAGGAGCCCAGGCTGTGCCTGGTCAGGGCAGGGGCCCTGCAGATTGGGGGGCGAGGATCAGCTAAGCTCCAGGACCCAAGAGGATCAGAGCAGGGGCTTGGAGAGTGAAGAAAGACCTCAGTGGCTTGGCTGGTGTAATATCAAATCCCCCAGCAGGCCACATCAAGGCATCAAGAGGATGTCTTGCATCCCCAGCAGGCTATTGTCTAGATTTTGAATTGAGGACCAGGGATTGTATTGTCTTCCCGAGGCCAAGCATCCATCATCTGTACACCATGAGTGTTCAAAGAGTGGTTGGATGGAAGGATGAAAAAACGGAAAGATGGATAGGTGGATGAATAGAAGGATAGGTGGGTGCATGGATGGATGGATGATGGATAGGTGGTGCATGGATGGATGAGTGGATGGATGGGTAGGTGTATGGATGGGTGTGGATAAATGAACAGAAGGCCCTCCCTTCAGGAAGTGGTTGTTAACACTTCCTTATCAGGCAGTCAGTTGAAAAAGCACAGTCAGATGAGTTCCATACACTGAAGCCCACAGACCTCGCACACTGAATGCCAGCGATTTAGATTCTGAACGTTTCTCCACAGATTGACTCCGTATGTGTTTCAGAGGGCTCCTTAGGTCTTTTATGAGTGTGATGATGTTAAAACGGAGCACAGATATCACTTTCCCTTTTAAAATGGTTATTTATTTATCTGAGGAGGGGAGAGAGAGAGAGAGAGAGAGAGAGAGAAATGTAGTCCACAGTTTCACTCCCCAAATGCAGCTGGGCAAAGCCAGGAATGCAGGTCTCCCACGTGGGTGGCAGGGACCCAGCTACCTGAGCCATGGCCTGCCTTGCAGGGTCTGCATTAGCAGGAAACTGAGGTCAGAAGCCAAGGCAGGTCTTGAACCCAGGCCTGGATATGGGAGATGGTGGTCTCAGCCACAGCACGCCCTCTCCCAGACACCACTTTCAAGAGCAGTCTTCGGTCCTTCATGCTTTTTCCAAGGATCACACAAAGCTCACCTGGCTGTTTGGCCTTCCCTGAGCTAGAATAACTATCCTGGCCCTAGAACCCATTTGCCACCACATTCCAGAACTTTCCCAACTTTTTCTTCACTCCAGAACTTTCCCAGAGTGCTCTGAATAAGATCCTAAGTGGCCCTAATGCCTTTAATCCACAGATCTCACATTTGACCCAAGCTCAGCCCACTCCCAGCCCACCAAAGTGTAGCATGAGCCAACAAGGACAAGGAAGAGCAAGGGCTGGGTGGAGCTGTGAGTGCCAGCTCTGCCTCTTAGCAGCTGTGTGGCTCTGGGCAATTATTCAGCCTCTCTGGGTCTCTTCCTCTTTCAAAGATGAGAATCAAATGCACCTTCTCCGTGGGTTTAGTAATGAGGTCACCCACAGAATGTGCTCAGCACGTAGACAACGTCATGCCAGTAACCCCAGATGGAAAGATCCGGGGTCTTGGAGGAATAAGGCAGTAGGGCACTCTGAACAGGCTACGTTTGCAGTAAGTGGAATACAGCTAGAGCCACACACAATGGGCAGAGGTTGTAAAACAATTTTTCTGAAACAGATTTCCCAGGGCAGGACTAGGGAGTGTGAGGATTCACTTTGTGGCTTGGTTCTCTTAGCTCTTGGGCTAGGCCTGGGTCTTCATATCAAGTATTACAGAAAATGCCATGAAAACTCTCTTCCAGCCTCTCCATCTCCTCTTTGTTTTCCAAAAGAGTGTGCATGTTCTGTGATTAGTCAGTCAGGACTCTACAGGTCCTCCGGCTCACCCACTGGTAGTGAGACGACAATAACACCTTAGCCCAGGTGCTCAATCTGTGTCTGCTGTTGCAAGGGTTCCCCTCCTCTGGCCCAAGCATGGGTTAGCATAGCTGGAATCTGAGAGCGTGCCGGGGCCGGGTGGCTGAATCCCACCTGTGCAGAGGACCAGCCTGTCCATGCAGAGAAGGGAGGGAATGCACGCGTGGTCCCCTACCTGGGCATTCTTCATTGCTGCAGACCCACTGACTGTTGCGGCAGATGCTGTCGGGGAAAGAGACACAGGTCACTGGGAGTTGTGCGACGCCAGGGGCCAGGCATGACTTCGAGCTCACCACTGCTATAATGGATGTCACAGCTCCGCATCCCCCCAAGGGAGGGATCTGGAAGCTGATGCTGGAGGAGACTTTAGGAGAGTAAAGGGCTTTGGCCACAAAGGAATGACAAGGACACGAAACCCTTACAGAGAAAATAGAACAAGATGACCTAGGTAACTGATGTCCCAGGGAATCTACTCAGGTCCCAAGAAGTCAAATCCCTACGGCCACACAGAGGCTGGTGGGAAAAGCAAGAGAGCAGCTACGTGCTCCAGGGCAGCCCCCACACGCTCCCCCAAGGCTCGGGGAGAGCCAGGCTGCCACGAGGGGAATGAACAGAGGGGAGGGACGTGCAGACAGAACCCTGAGTTATTGTTCCCAGTGTGCAAGGGGCAGGCAAAGCTAGCCCAAGGTGATATTCCAAGGAGCTGCTCAAGGGATTGACTTGAGCAACACAGACCCAGGAGTCCAGGCTGTGCCTGGTCAGGGCAGGGGCCCTGCAGGGCAGAGCTGCACAGGGTCTGCTGGGTACAGCTACCTCCCACCAGTGAGTAGGCAAAGGACGCAAGGAGGGAGAGCGCTGTGAGCCACAGAGCCACTTGATGATTGTGTTCAAGTCCCTCTTCAGGGAGACAGGGATCTTTGTTGGCTTTTCTTCTTTTTATTTTCATTTGAAAAGTAAAGAGACAGAGAGACAGATGAAGAGAGGTCTTCCATCCACTGGTTCACTCCCCAAATACCCACCAGAGCCAGGGCTGGGCCGGGCCAAAGCCAGGGGCTCAGTCTGTTAGCGGAGATGGCTGGAAAAGAGGTTCTCATCTTCCCATGAGAACAGAAGTTCAGACGTGAGACAGAATAGCAGCAGACAAGGTAGCAAGAGCTAATAAGCTAGTGCATCCAGCGGGCAGAAATGCACCCAGACCAGAGCTTACAAGGGAAGGGGGCCCAAGTCTTCCCCCGACCCCTTCTCCTGCACAAAGGGCTTCCTGGGTGTGAAACTGATTAGGGGCCAGGACCCCTTCTCCTGCACAAAGGGCTTCCTGGGTGTGAAACTGATTAGGGGCCAGGCGCTGTGGCGTAGCGGGTAAAGCTGCCGCCTGCAGTGCAGGCATCCCATATGGGTGCCAGTTAGAGTCCTGGCTGCTCCACTTCTGATCCAGCTCTCTGCTATGGCCTGGGAAAGCAGTAGAAGATGGCCCAAGTCCTTGGGCCCTTGCACCCGCATGGGAGACCCGGAAGAAGCTTTTGACTCCTGGCTTCTGATTGGCCCAGCTCCAGTTGTTGTGGCCATTTTGGGAGTGAGCCAGCAGATGGCAGAGTCTCTGTCTCTCCCTCTCTCTCTCTGTAACTCTGCCTTTCAAATAAATAAATAAATAAATAGCCTCTGAGAAGCTGTCCCAGACCACATGGTACAGCCCCAATTACCAGGTGTTGCAGTCTCGAGAGAGGGAGGCGCCAGGAGGGTATCGTTCTCCAGAATGCACACAGGGGCACTCGGAGCGCTCCACGCAGCGGTCACCATCCAGGAGCTGTCCCTCTGCAACCAAGGAATCCGGGCAAAGACTTCAGCATCGTCATCATCACCACTCGTATCACAACTACAGAATCCCTTGAGCCAGCGGGAGCTTGGGGCTTCTTCCAGGATGACATCTTCTTAATGGACGACACTGACCTTGCGCACATGTGCAGTGTTGGGGGTGGATTATTTACTGCCTATCTCCAGACAAAGAATGGAGTCAACTGTTTTGTTCAAAGCCTTCCAGTAGGAGGAGGCAGGAGTGGAAACACACAGGACTCACGCTCCATCTTTACACGGTGTTTTCCACCAGAGTTCACGGCTCAGAAGGACTTCCGATGGCCAGGCCTTCTCAGCTCAGCTCCCATGGCAAACACTGGGATTTGTAAGACCTGGACCCAGACCAGCTCCCCAGCACCCAGCTGAGAACACAAAACAGCAGCCCAGAGCGGGCGGGGAGCTCCCTCCGCTGTCACTGTGGGGACCCGTTTCCCTAGACCCGAGACCCGAGGGCCTCAGTGAATACAGTGCAACGGGAAAACATAAATTAACAATAAAGACCAGCTCGATCCTGATCGCCCAGTACAAAGACTCTATAAAACTAAATAAAAGGCCTCTGATTTCGGCAAACACAAGCGACCTTCATCTCGCTTCCCAAAGCCGAGGGTGCTGGCAAGGTCTCGGATCCGTGACCACAGTGGGAAGTTTCTCACCAGGGCAGCTGCAGCCGTCCACGCACTGCTCGGGACACACTTCCTCGATGTGCAGGCTCTGGCAGGTTCTGGTGCAAGGGGACACACACTCCTTATACTCCATGCCTGCGGGGCAGGCCGGGCCTGAAAGGCAAGGTCAAAGGCGTCTCCCAGGCAGTGCCCACCGAAGCAGCATCTCACAAGCCCTCCGGGACCCAGGGCTTCCTCTGTCCTCAGGGCTCCGGGGGGCCAGCCCCACCCCAAGGGTCCACCTGCCTCCCCGAGGGCTACCGTCACACCTCCCTCCCCTGGGGCCCCCAACTGAGTGCCCCACCCAGCACACTCCATTCACGCTCACTTTGCCTGTGGGGTGACCCCACTCTGTAGGTACGAGGGACTTAGAAATGTTGAAGCTGAATTAAAAATAAGTTTATATGGATGTCAGAGCAGTGCTGAAATCAACGTATAAGAAGGCTCCTCACAAAGTTTGTGGAAAAGGCACACTAGGGAAACCATACATGGAGTGCGAAACCTCTTGCAGCAAAATAAATTCATCTTTTAAGTCCGTTTTTTTGTTTGTTTGTTTGTTTTTTGACAGGCAGAGTGGACAGTGAGAGAGAGAGAGACAGAGAGAAAGGTCTTCCTTTTGCCGTTGGTTCACCCTCCAATGGCCTCTGCGGCTGGCGCGCTGCGGCCGGCGCACCGCGCTCATCCGATGGCAGGAGCCAGGTGCTTCTCCTGGTCTCCCATGCGGGTGCAGGGCCCAAGCACTTGGGCCATCCTCCACTGCACTCCTGGGCCACAGCAGAGAGCTGGCCTGGAAGAGGGACAACCGGGACAGAATCCAGCACCCTGACCGGGACTAGAACCCGGTGTGCCGGCGCCACAAGGCAGAGGATTAGCCTATTGAGCCGTGGCGCCGGCCTTAAGTCCGTTTTTGCAGACTTTTTAAAGAATCCTTGATGTCCAGCTGCGGGCTGCCTCCAGAGCTTTATCACCCCAGCATCCCTCTGTTCTCTCCCCCATGGCCAAGGCCTGCCTCTCACCAGACCACTGCCCCAAATACATCAGGCACCTGCCTCACTCCACCTAACAGAGGAGATGCTAACTGCTCACCAGCACCTTTTCACCCACCCCCTAACACACAGCAAAGTGGAGGACACACTGTCACCAAAATTCGGTCTGCCACACAGGGAGACGCAGGTGTGCACTGTAAATATTTGTCCAGCTTTGCTGTCGCCATCAGCCAGCAGGGTCTGTGCAATCATTGCAGTGTGGCTGTCCATCAACACGGCTTTTGATCCGCAAATGGTCTGGGGAGGCAGCAGGGTCTTTTGAGGTGACCAGAGGAGCCCCTACTTTGTCGAGGGGATTGAGGGGTGATGACAACAACTAAGTACCCGATGAGATCAGGAGATGAGGAGGGAGCGGCGGGCACTGCGCCCAGAGGAGGAGGGAGGTGCGTTGAGTCAGGGGAAGGTCTTGGAGGAAAGCTTCCAGTCTCTGGAGCATCACCATGAGGTCAGTCTGGCCAGCTCCCTGCCCCATCAGTTCATACAGGCAGACGGGGAACACGTAATTGGAGATGGGAGCTGCTGAGACTTTGGCCAGCAGCAGAGACTATTTGGGGAGCTCAGGGGCTGGATTTCCTAGGGGTCATGGAACACTGAGCAGGGGGGTGTGGTTTGGGGACAGAGGCAGGGACAGGTCACCTAGCCTTGGGGACTCCCTCTGCAGGGCAGCATCCACAGAACCCGGTAGCAGAGAGTGGGAGTCACTCAGGATATGGGTCCAGGGACACACAGCTTTGCAGGCACTGGCTGATGGTGGTACAGGAAAGACACATGATCATGACAAAGCCCCAGAGCATCCCCCAGCCAGGGATAGGCAGGGCAGAGGCGGCAGACTCACGGCACGTGCTGTGGTCAGTCCATCCATACAGCACCAGGCCCTGCTGGGCACAGGCGCGGGCGTACTCTAGGAGGGCAGGGCACGCGCACGCTGGCCCCTGGATGCAGGTGCACGAGGTCCTCTCACACAGGGCCATGAAGGGCTCAGGATCCACCAGCGGGTGGCAGCGGGCGAACACGGAGGTGCTCTTCAGTAGCTGGCATTGCTCCCACAGGGCCTGCAGAGAGAGAGGCAAACACAGGGTGGCCCTAGCTGCTGCCACGCGTGCTCTTTGGCCTCTCTGAGGGTGGCACTGAGGAGACGTAGCTCTGCTGGGAAAACCAGGTGCTGCCTGGCACCAAAGAAGTGCTTATCAGGGTATGTTCAACCCTTGTCTGTCAATGAAAGGAAAGATAGGGGCTCAGGCTCTGTGGAACAGACCAAGGCTAAGGTGGCATCCGAGACGGAGCCTGGAAGTGCAGAGGCTTGTGGCCAGCAGTTTCTTATGAAAGGGAAGAGGAGAGAGAGAACAGTGAACCTGGAACTGGGCCCAGGGGCTCTGGGTCCAGTGATGCTGTTCAGCAGCTGTTTGCACTGACCTAGCCACTTCCCCTCCTTGACCTTGACCTTCTCCACTGTAAGTGAAGGAGTGGAGCAGGGGACATAATAAAGTGGAGATCCCTGGGCCTCACCCCCTGAGATCTGAAGTCAGCAGGGTGGGGGTAGGGCTCAGGGACACGTTTTCCTGAAGGTCCCCCAGGTGCTGGCTGGAACCAGACAGGCCCAGTTCACGTCAGCAGGAACACGCCAGGATCTCATGAAATGTCCCAGACACCAGGCAAGGGCTGTGTTGGAGTTTTATCCCTTTGTTGATATGCAGAACCGAGTAACTCAAGGCAGGTTTGGAACTGTCATTTATTAACTTTGCAAATTCCTTAGTATAAACACTGCTACGTGTTTTACTTATAAACATCCCCACATCCTGAGCTTCAGTGATTCCGAATGCATTTTTTTTTTCAGTTTAACGTCTCTGAAGTTGGGGTGCATCTTACAATGGCAATCATACTTTTTATTTATTTCTTTTATCTGAAAGGCTGACAGGCAGACAGACCGCTAGCTTCCATCCCCTGGTTCACTCCTCAAATGCCCACAATAGCCAGGGCTGGGCCATGCCAAACCCGAGAGCTGGGCATTCAATCTGGATCTCCCACAGGGGTAGCGGGGATTCAAGTACTTGAGCCACGCCTTCGCTGCCTCCAAGCAGGAAGCAGGGACTAGAAGCAGTGCTGGGACTGGAACCCAGGCGCTCAGAGATGGGACACGGCATCCCAAGTGCTGTCTGAACTGCTGCACCAAATGCCGGCCCTGATGTCGTACTTGATCAGCAGCTCTTCCTTTCTTAGTGACACACAGAACAACAAGGTGCTTAGAATCAAGAATGCCTTGGAGTTCACAACATAGTATGATCCACAGACATGATCCCCTTCATATCTTTCTCATGTGATTTCTTTTTCATATCTAATTAATTAGAAAGGCAGGCAGGCGAGATCTTCCGCCTGCTGCTTCACTCCCTCAATGCCCACAACAGCCAGGGCTGGGTCAGGCCAAAGCCGGAAGCCAGGAGCTCCATTACAGTCTCCCACATGCATGGCAGGGACCCAAGTACTGGGGCCACCTTCCGCTGCCTCTCCCGGGTGCACATTAGCGGGAAGCTGGCCTGGAAGCCGAGCAGCCAGGACTCAGCCAGGCACTCTGACATGGGATGTGTGACTTAAGGGCTGCGCCAAACACCCACCCCCTATGCATAATTTCTTTCATCCATGCACAGGCTCTCCAACTGGAAGCCAACGGTTAGTGACAGGACTCCTAGCTTTCAATGAAAAAAAGAAAGAAAACTCAAGAGTTTCTAAACAGAAGGGCTGAGCTTAAAGAGTGAATGGGGGGGCCGGCGCGGTGGTGCAGCGGGTTAATGCCCAGACCTGAAGCACCGGCATCCCATATGGGTGCCAGTTCGAGACCCAGCTGCTCCATTTCTGATCCAGCTCTCTGCTGTGACCTGGGAAAGCAGTGGAAGATGGCCCAAGTCCTTGGGCCCCTGCACCCATATGGGAGACCCAGAAGAAGCTCCTGAGTCCTGGCTTCAGATCAGCACAGCTCCAGCCATTGCAGCCAATTGGGGAGTGATCCAGTGAATGGAAGACCTCTCTCTCTCTCTCTCTCTCTCTCTCTCTCTCTCTCTGCCTCTCTTCTCTCGGTGTAACTCTGACTTTCAAATAAATAAACAAATCTTTAAAAGAGAGAGAGAGAGAGAGTAAAATCAGGGAAGCAGGCCTGCCCTGACCTCATTCTGGCCTCTGCAGCCCCAGACTCCATTGCAGTCTCCTCCACCTGTGCCCTGTGCGAGCTGGCACTGGTGCCTCAGCCCCTCCTCCTCTGTAAACCAAGAAGACCTATGGGCCCCATCTGGTAGGAGGGAAGCTTGGACAGAATCCTGTGCGTGAAAAGTTTGTCCAGACAAATGGTGGCCCCGTATCAGCATCCTCATCATTGTCCTCTGTCTCCTGGCCACCAGAGAGGTCCCTTCCACCATCCTCCTGCCATCAGGCTGGTCTTCCAGAATGGCGAACGGGTCCCCAGTTGGCCAGAGGATACTTTTATCCCTGACCTCTATCTCCATGGCTCTGCACTGTACTGGGATGAATGGTTGCCATGGCAACAGTATCACGTCCCTGGTCTCCTGGGTGCTCCATGGAGACCAGAGTGCCCCGTGTGTGGGTGGTTCACACTCCTCCAGAACAAACTGGGTTTCTTTCTAGTTCTCTCTTTTTTAAAAAATATTTATTTTATTTGAAAGGTAAAGTGATGGGGTGGGAAGGGAGAGAGATCTTTCACCGATTAGTTCACTCCTCAAATGACTGCACCAGCTGGGCTAGTCCAGGTCAAAGCCAGGAGCCAGGAACTCCATCCAGGTCTCCCTGGATGGAGGGTTGCAGGGGCCCAAGCACTCGAGCCATCCTCCACTGCTTTCCCAGGTGCATTAGCAGGGAGCTGGATTAGAAGTGGAACAACTGGGACAGAACTTGCATTCATAAGGAATTCTGGCATTGCAAGAGGCTGTTTGACCCTGATGTTTGCTGGTGACTGCCACTGCCACGGAAGCTGTAGGACAATAGCACGGAGCCCTCTCTACACACGGGACCTATATGTGCAGGTGTAGGGACCAGGAACTAAAGATTCTCATGGGGCGGGGCACACATGTCAGCCAAGGAAAGAAAAGCCCCTGGAGTCCGGGCAGCCTCGCTCCCAGAGCCCCAGGGAGGCAGCGCTCAGCATAGCTGTCTTGAGCTGGCCCAAGTCAGCCTTTTCCCAGCTGCCAGGGAAAATGGGCCCAGTACTCCAGCACACTGCCGGGGAGCTCCCTGGAGGATTAAATGATGGACACCCTAGGTAGCACAGTGTTTCCTGGGGCGGGTTAAGCCGCTGCCTGCAACACCCGCACCCCATGTCAGTCTGCCTGTTAGAGTTCTGGCAACTCTGCTCTGATCCAGCTCCTGCTAATACACCTGAGAATCAGCAGGTGATGACCCCAGCATCTGACTTCCTGCTACCATGTGGGAGACCCGGATGGAGTTCCTGGCTCCAGGCTTCAGGCTCCAGGTTCCAGGCTTCGGCCTGGCCCAGCCCCAGCCCTTTGGACCATTCAGAGACTGAACCAGCAGATGGAAGATCTCTCTCTCTCTCTCTCAGTCACTCTGCATTTCAAATAAATACATAAATCTAGCAGGAGAAGAAGGAGGAGGAGGAGAGGAGAGGAGAACTACTACAATCTGACAACAACAGTGTTTCCTGCAGGACAGGGAAGTGGACTTTCACAGAAACAGCCCCTCCCCTCTTAGGACAATTCTTGTGGCCTCCATCATCCGCACTGAAACCTGGCTTGGTTTCTCTCTGCATACAAGCAAAAGGTCCTCCAGCCTTTCTCTGGCCAGCCCTCACGAGACATCAGTCAACACACGCAGCCACAATCCCAGTGCTGGTAGGACGTCCAGGAGTCTGCCCCGCCCCTGGAGCCACATCTGTCCCCACCCTGCAGCTGCACCACGGCTCTCCGTGCTGCTCCTGGCTTCCCGGCTCTCCACGGGCAGCCCTGCCAGGCCAGGCCAGGTTCACAGGCAGGACACAGAAATAAGTGCAAGACGGAGTCAACGTCTGGTGCTGTGATTCATGGAGGACACCTTCGCCCAGCAGGCACAGGCTGTGTGGCCTCCAGCAGTGTGCTCGTGCGAATCTGACTGCATCCCGCTCCAGTGTAAAGGGCAAAGTTCTAGCTCACTGGGAAGGCACCAAGGCCAAGGCCTTGACCTGACCCCATCCCATCCATCCCCGCTCTGCAGCTTGAACATTGCTGATGGCTCCCTTCACATTTCCTTTCATTTGCTGCCCAAGGAATACACCAGAGAGCAAACAGAAGCTGGTGGGGGGAGGGGAGTGGATATCCCCTTTTCTCATGCCCTGTACCTTTCTAGCTTTGACCTTGCCTGTGGCCCCCCCCCACACACCTCAGTCCAGGAACCACCTTTTCCAGGAGGGCTACTCTGGCTGCCCTGCCCCCCCCCCCCCCCCGCTGGGTCGGGAACACCCATAGCCCCATAGGTGCCTCTACTCTTGTACTGAAGCTGTCCAGGCTGCACTGTCTGCTCCATTCCCTTGCAAGCTGTTCAAAGACAGGAGCTGTGCTCCCAGGGCGTGCAGAGCGGGCAGCTAGCAAGTGCTGGATCAAGCCCAACGGGAGCACGCACCACTAGGAGGAAGGCGCAGCACTCTCCATTGCTTAAGGGGCTTTCAGTGTCCCCGAGCCAGGTGTTTCCATGGGGTATGTTTATCCGGGGGTCTGAAGTCTTGGTCCCAGTGTAGGGTAACTTCCGCACCACAGCTGGAGACAGCCTGCAGCCAACATACCATGCAAGGCTTCCTAAAAGGAGGCCAGAGTCTGACCCAGGCCCTGCACAGGATGTGACACAGGAGGGAGCCTGTGGGGGAGGAGGGAGGACCCACCAGGAAAAGCCAGTGACACAAGTCACTGAGGCAGGAGCATGCGCAGAGACGTCATGGCCCTGCTCATGAAACACCCCAGGAAAGACGCAGCTATACAGACAAGTAATGACAGCCCCGGTTACTTTCCAAACCTAACCAAGTTCTCCCCAGGTAAGTTTGGATTTTCTGCCTGTGCCCGGACCCCAAAACCCTCTGAGAGTTACTCCCATGGTGAAGGACTCAGAGGCACCGGCTATGGGGAGAGCAAGGTTTGTCTCCATCAAAACTCCCCAGTGTCACAGTAATGACAGGGGTAGGGCTTTTAAGAGAGGCTAATGCTCGTGGCTCAACAGGCTAATCCTCTGCATTGCGGCGCCAGCACACCGGGTTCTAGTCCCGGTAGGGGCACCGGATTCTGTCCCGGTTGCCCCTCTTCCAGGCCAGCCCTCTGCTGTGGCCCGGGAGTGCAGTGGAGGATGGCCCAGGTGCTTGGGCCCTGCAACCCAATGGGAGACCAGGTAAAAGCACCTGGCACCTGGCTCCTGCCATCTGATGAGCGCGGTGCGCTGGCCGCAGCGCGCTGCTCGCGGCAGCCATTGGAGGGTGAACCAACGGCAAAGGAAGACCTTTCTCTCTGTCTCTCTCTCTCACTGTCCACTCTGCCTGTCAAAAAGATAAAAAAAAAAAAAAGAGAGAGAGAGAGGCTAATGCTTTCTCTTCCTCAGGTCGGGACTGGTTACCCCAGAACAGGTTCTTACAAAGCATGCCTAGGTTCTCCGCTCGGTCACCTTAGCACACCTGCCCAGTCCACGACTCTGTGCCATGCTGTGATGCAGACACGGGGTCATGTTGTCCTCACCAGCAACAAGATTCACCTGTCAATCAACCTCCTGTCTTTGGACATCATCAGTGCCTGGTGGTCTATGACAGCAGCACAGCCCGGCTGCCAGTGAGAAGGCCAAAGCGCCCAGAGTGTGCGGCCTGAGGAACAAGGCGCTGCCTCTCCGCCCCTCCCTTTCCTCACCTGTAGAGCAGGGGTTGTGTAGCAGAGACTGAGAGCTGTCCACTATCCATTCTTCCTTCTCCTTAGGACCTTGGATTTCCACTGTTCACTGGCACAAGAAGCCACCGGGCATAAAGATTCCCATTCGCAGACTCCCTTGCAGCTAGGAGTAGCCCTGACGACTTGGTCCCACAGGACATAAGCAGCAGGGCCTGGGCGGCTGCCAAGATTGTCCCCAAAGGGGAGGCTGCCCTGTTCTTGGTCCTGAGCTGGCATCACGGACCATGGGATGGAAGCCCCATGCTGAACTCAGCAGAGAACCGAGGCATTAGGACCTGGATCCAACACCACGGGATCCTCTACTGAGCTTCTCAATGTGAGAGAAATAAACTTCCCTACTGAGCACTTAGATGTCCTGGCCACTCCTAAGCACCACATGCTAGTAACAGCAGCCACCTGCTCCAAACCCCGAGCTACAGCCACTGGACTGCACCTGCTGCTAACCCAGTTGCTGTAAAATACAATTAAATGAGATTACCGCCCCCCCCAAAAAAAAAAATAAATAAAACTAGGAAGGCAATCAAGCGCTTATAACTAGAATCATTTGTCTGCTGTCAATCATGGCTTCCCCACAGCTCTCTGCTAAACCATTCTGGCAGGGACACAAAATGAGGGTCAGTTAACTTGCACACTTGCAGCGTCTCCCTGGCTCCAGTACTGTGTATCAGCTACTTCTGTCTTCTTTCATCTCCATGAGCTGGCTGGGGCCAACAGCCCAGATCCATCCATCCCTGACTGCAGCCCGCCTGGTGGGTGTGCAGGCCTGACAGTACCCATCTTAATCACATTTGCAGTTCATTAGAGCAGACCAGGCCTCTTCCCTGGAGACAGGAGGCCGGGTTCAAGGGAGGGGAAGAGAAAACAAGTCAGAGTCCCCAGGGGCAGGCAGGGGGAGGAGAGGGAGCTGAAGCCCAGTGATTGTGTTTGTTCCCAAACAGCTGACAAAGGAAAAGGGAGGGAGGCATTCCTTACCCCTGCAGTGAACAAAGGAAGGAGCCTCTAATGCAAAAGTGCAGGATTGTTCAGCCTGGCCTGCTCTTTCCAGCTCAGGGTGGTTTTCGGCCAACTGCCCCTGGAGGAGTAGTGGAGGCGCCTGGAGCCAGAACGCACCCAGAGCAGTGGGTTCAAGAATTCACCCCTGCACGAGCAAGTTGCTTTCATTGGTCAGCCTGCAGGGATGGGTGGGGGAGGGTGGCCCATTCTATTTATAACTTCTGGATGGCGGAGATTCCCACCCACATTCCAGGATTCTGACTCACAAGGACCCCATGAAACTGGCTGAGAGACTTCCACGCGATGGGCTATTTGTGCCGACATGGACATTCCTCTCTGAGATGGTTGGAGCAGATTTGTCCCAGGAGACATGGCTGTCCCTCCTCACCCTCCGCTCTGGCCTCCTGGGAGCTGCAAGGACAAGGGCTGGGCACCCTTTCCTGGTTCCCAGTTTGGAGTCTGCCCAAGCTCCAGGGATGGAAAACAACCCCTGAGGTGCTCTGGCACTGGCTGCTGGCAATGGGTGGTTTACTGACCCCACAGCCACGTTTCATGACTCTCTGTCATGGCTGTCCAGTTCCTCCCGTGTCTGGTCTCCTGATCTTTGTGGCACCTTTCCAGCATAGCTCCAGCCACAGCCAAGGCCCCTATACGCATGGCCTGGTGCAAACCACCAGACTCAGGCCCCCTCTGGCCCACCGCAAACACATTTCTCGGATGCATTTGGAGCTGGCTAACTCAGAGAGACTGCAGACACAGGAAAGGCTCGGAGAAGCTGCCCTTTTGTAAAAAGAAATCGACATTGATCTACATTAGCAAAGTAAACAGCAGAGGCAGACAAAGGTTTTCTGTCTGCTAGTCCCTCCCACTCCCTCTCTGCCAGGGAGAGAGGAAGGAGAGACTGGGGGAGAAGTGGGGAGGTGGCAGTGGCTGACACCTGGCCCAGAGCTCCGCACTGGCAGTCCACCTAAGACTTCATCTGCATCACACGATGGTCCCTGCTCACCACCCTAACTTCCCCCTAGAAGCCCAAACCCTGTTCCTTCTGTTAAAATTATTATTTAAGAGACACAGAGGTAGATAAAGCCACCGCCTGCGATGCCAGCATCCCACATGGGCTTTCCATATGAGTCCCAGCTGCTCCACTTCCCATCCAGCTCTCTGCTGTGGCCTGGGGAAGCAGTGGAAGATGGCCCAAGTCCTTGAGCCCCTGCACCCATGTGGAACACCAGGAAGAAGCTCCTGGCTCCTGGCTTCAGATTGGCACAGCTCCAGCCATTGCAGCCAATTAGGGAGTAAACCAGCAGATGGAAGACCTCTCTTTCTCTCTCCGCCTCTCCTATCTCTTTGTAACTCTTTCAAATAAATAAGTAAAAATGAATCTTTAAAAAGAGAGAGAGAGAGAGAGACAGAGAGAACAGAGTTCCTATCCACTGGCTCACTTCCCAAATGCCTACAACAGCCAGGGCTGGGCCCGGCCGAAGCCAGGAACCTAGAACTAAACCAAGTCTGCCCAGTGATCGATGGGAACCCAAGCACATCAATTATTTGAGCATCTCTAACTTGAGCCATCCCCTGCTGCCTCCCAGGGTGCACATTAGCAGGAAGCTGGAATGACAGCAGAGTTGGGACTTGAACGCAGGCACCAGGCCACATCCCGCTAAGCTCTATCGAAGGTCTACCACCACATTTCTCTTTGACCCTCACACTCCTGCCTCAGCACAAAATCAGACTCGCATGTTCTTTTTCCTGTTGATCTGTCTATCACCACTGTATTTGATAGACTTAAAATGATCACTGTGGCGATCGAGTAAAGCTACCACCTGCAGTGCCAGCATCCCATAGGGTTGCCGGTTCGAGACCCAGCTGCTCCACTTCCTGTCCAGCTCTCTGCTATGGCCTGGGAAAGCAGTAGAAGATGGCCTGAGTCCTTGGACTCCTGTAACTGTGTGGGAGACCCGGAAGAAGCTCCTGGTTCTGAAGGAATATTAAAACTAAGCAGGACCCCCCCCCTTCTCTTCTGACCCTTGCCAGATTGACTTTTGACCTACTTTCTGGATTCCTGATTCGGGGAGGGGTTGAGGTCTGTCTTTACTAAATAGACATGGTGATGCTGGGGCAGGAAGAGATAATACCGGAATGTGGCCTTGTAAAATTAGGGAAATGGCCCACCGAAACTAGGACCCAGACCAACCTGTTCACCTTGACAGGCACCCAGCTGATGAACCTAGGGTTTTATTTAACCTTAGGAAATGTATGGTAAAAGTGACCCTTTCCTGTTGTAAATCTGGCCAATAGTTGATGTTATCTGTACTTGCACCTGTACACTTTGTGCTCACGGGATTCCCTGTTTCCTGGGTTCCCATGTGAAATATGTTCTACAGATTCTTCAAAGCCTTTGGGTGACTATAAAAAGCTGATGCGATTTGCACTCGGGGTCGCTCGCTCACATTTGTGACGCTGCGACCCCAGCATGCTGGTCAATAAAATACTCTTCTTGTGTTTTGCATAAGAGACTGCCTCTTGGTGTATTCTTTACTCCGGCACGGCCGTAACAGTTCCAGGCTTCGGATCAGGCGAGCTTTGGCCATTGTGGCCATCTGGGGAGTGAACCAGAATATGGAAGACCTCTCTGTGTCTCTCTGTAACTCTGCTTTTCAAATAAATAAATAAATCTTAAGAGAGAGAGAGAGAGAGTCTATTTCAGGCCAAAAGCACCCAGAGAGGCAGGAGGAGCAGGATGCCAGGAGTGGACCTGCCTCCCGGTTAGTGCGCTCAGCTCCTAGGCCCAGGCCACCGTGCAGAGCCTCCCTCCCTCCCTCCCTCCCTGCCAGGGGCCTCTGCAAAGAAACAGCAGAAAGAACTGGACACATTCTTCGCAAATAAACATCAGTTAATGAGGACATGAAGAGTGAAAGGCTTTGTCCCCAAACCGAAGGGTATTTTTATGTGCCCCTAGGGGCCACGGAAGCGACACATGATGGTTACTCAAAGTCAACATGAGTGTTACAAATGTGAGCTCCTGTGAAGCAGGTGATCTCTGGGGGGGGGCAGGAGAAGTCCAGGTGACAGGCAGCGTGCGCTGCTTCAGGACAGAGGGGGAGGTGTAAGGAAAAGGGAAGACAGGACAAGCAAAAGAAAGCAAGGATCGCGATCGCCTAGTAAACACCTAATGCAGACCCTTGTGGGAAACAGCAAGTCGGGGCAGTTAGATGACCCAGGAGAGCACAAGGGGAAGGTAGCTCCTGCATCAGCGCTGGAGAAACCAGACGGAGGGCACCTGGCTTCTCCAACGCCCGGGGACACTGAGGAACAGGGCTGCGGCTTGCCCCAGGGGCAGAATGAAATTCCAAGGACTTGACCTTAAAGCCAAGGTGCCAGCATAAGCTCTCAATCAATCGAGACAAGTTGTCTGGAAGAGCAGCTCTGAGAATGTGCAAGGAGAGAACTCTGGGGGCCCGGGGCGGTAGCAGAAGCAGCAGAGAGTCTTCTCATCCCAGGGGAGGGGATCTGAGGGTGGTGAGGTTGGCTGCAGCAACTGGTGGAAGCCAGGCCCATGCCCAGCGCGGCTACACTGGTCACCTGACACTTTCCCCAGCAGGTGAGGAGCAAGAGCACTGGATGGACAAGCTGCAGCCCCTGGCTTCCCGTCCAGACAGGGTTGGGAGAGGAGGCCCAGATCCTTTGAAGAGATTCAGCCCCTGCTGACACTCCCCATACATAATTCCAGAAAGTGCACTGTGTTGTAGAGCTACCTTCACATTAGCATCAATTATTTGAGCACTTATAACTTAAGGCTCCAAGACTCCAGCAGAGCCACCCTTAATTTGAAAAGCTGAAAAGTCTGCACATTTGCATGCAATCAAACAAGCCATTATCAGTCCCAGAAGAGAGGCATCATTGGGTTGGGTTGGCATAACAAGGAACCATTCACCCCCTAGACACTAAGTAATATGACCTGGCTCCCAGGATGAGCTGACTGCTTGCTACTATGTCTGCCTTGGGGGAAAAACAAGAAAGTGCCGGAGAAGTGGGCGAACACAGTCTAGCTGCCATCAAGGAAAGCTCTTAGGGCACAGCAGCTTCCCCCACAGAGCACTCAGGCTCTGCAGAAGGCCCTGGAGCTGCAGTGGCAAACATTTGCAAGGTCACCCCCCTAAGCAGACCTGACTTCAGCACCCCAGGGCCCCAGGGACTAGCAGGCAGTGAACAATTCAAAAGACAGCATTAATCACCTCCCAGGGGATGAGTCATTGCGCTTCTCAGCCAATGAGGGAGCTCCAGTCATAGGTAAATGTAACCTGAATGGCTAAGGCCGAAGCAGGCTTCTCTTCTCAGATCAACAACCTGGGAGCTCTGGGAGATCGGGTATGTTTGCAGCCTCAGCTCTAAGAACTTGAGACGACCCAATTGCTGCAGCTGCTCCCTGGACACTGGTTAGTAAGGACTGCAGTGCACCCAGGAGACAAAGCGAGTAGCCAGCACAGAGCAGAGCCTGGTAAAGGTGCCCCAGGAGGCAGACAAGGCCGGGCTGGGACTCCTCCCTCCCCTGTGTCTCCAGGAGACAAAGCACCCAGTCTCCCTCCTCCACCCTACCGCAGTGTCAGGTTCTCCTTTTGAGAATCCTGTCTTCACCTCCCACTTCTTACTGATTCTTACTGATAAGCAAGACGACTGTTTTGTACTCTGAGGTCGGGAGAACATTTGCCAAGCACTTAGACTATGCTGGCCCGGGTTGGCGAAATGCAATAAGCTCCCAAGGGCAGGCACTCGGTGCAGTGGTTGAGAGGACGCCGGGGGGGGGGGGGGGGGGGGGGGGGGGGGTTGCCGCATCCTGTATCAGAGTCCCTGAGGGTCAGAGCGAAGCCCTGTAATGTGAAGGCAGGACCCAGCCTCTGGCCTGCCTCCCTTAGCCCAAGGTGTTCTTGCCTGCCCTTCATCATGGCATCTTTTCCATAAACTTTTCATGGGCATATACAGTATACAAATCAGGGAACTTTGAAAAGTTTATGGAAAATGGAATTAGGGGATAATTATTTAGGTGCCCAAAATTTTGAGATTCACATATGCATACAAGAGGTCTTCAAAAAGTTCATGGAAAAGGCATGAGATGAACAACTGTGCATGGATTCCAAACTTTGAGGCACCAAAAAAGACTTATCTTTTAATTCCATGTTCCATACACTTTTTGGAGTGTCCTCATACCTCAGTTCTCTCTTATTCTCTCCATGGCCCTGGCAGGTACAATTTCTAGGCCTGCTTTACTTACATGGAAACTGAGGCTTGTGCGTTGGCCAGAGTTACCCACACCCTTGGCACAACATCAAGGGGGTGAGGGAGACTCACGGGCATCAGAGGCCAGCTTCAGACACCTCAGACTTGTGCTGGAAGGGAGAGGACATGGTCCCCTTCCGCACTACAGCATCTTCTCTTTTTTTAAGATTTATTTTATTTATTTGAGAGGCAGCGTTACAGGTAGAGAAGGAGAAAGATCTTCCATGGGCTGGTTCACTTCCCAAATGGCTGCAACAGCAGAGGCTAGGCCAGGCTGAAGCAAGGAGGCAGGAACTCCATCATCAGGGTCTCCCACATGGGTGGCAGGGGCCCAAGGACTTGGGCCATTAGCAGGGAGCTGGATCAGAAGTGAAGCAGCTGGGGATTTGAACAGGCGATGCCAACCTTGCAGGCGCTAGCTTAAACCGCTGCACCACAATGCAGGCCCTTCCTGAGGCCTGGAGAACTCAGTGTGACTTGACATTGTGACCACTGGGCTACTTTCCAGGTGGTACAGACCTTGCAGGCTGGAGGACCAGCCCCACTGAAACACTGGAAACACCCCCCACCCCACCCCACCCCACCCCAAACAAGCCTCTGGGAATGCGCTTGTTTATAAGCTGAAAGTTATCTGTGTTTACCACTTCAGCAGCTGGATTTAGCATCAACCCAGAATATTTTCCCGAGCCTGCTATACTCCTTGGTTCAGAAGGTCACAGTGTTCCATGAAAATGAAGAAGCCTTACTGAAGGAATAACCAGCTAATAATGAAGCTTTCTCATGCTATGAGTGTGTGTGAGTGTGTGTGAGTGTGAGACTGTGTGTCTGTGTGTATGACTGTGTGTGTGTATGAGTGTGAGTGTATGTGACTGTGTGAGTGAGTGTGAGAGTGTGTGTGACTGTGAGTGTGAGAGTA
The DNA here is from genome assembly GCA_949820135.1 of Sylvilagus floridanus. Lineage (NCBI taxonomy): Eukaryota > Metazoa > Chordata > Mammalia > Lagomorpha > Leporidae > Sylvilagus > Sylvilagus floridanus. The sequence continues at coordinate 32,108,752 of OX463230.1, forward strand.
TGTGTGACTGTGTGTGAGTGTGTGTGAGTGTGACTGTATGCATGTGAGTGTGAGTGTAAGAGTATGAGTGAGTGTGTGACTGTGTGTGTGAGTGTATGTGAGTGTATGTGACTGTGTGTGAGTGTGTTTATGTGACTGTGTGTGTGAGTGTGTGTATGAGTGTGTGTGTATGAGTGTGTGTGTGCATATGTGTGTGTGTTGTTTGTGGAATAGCAGGGAGCTTGGTTTCCCTCTTTAAGTGTAAATGTGGGTAAATCAGGTTTCCACAAGTGAGAGAGTCTGGACCATTATAGCCAAGGTCATGACAGTCCCTAGATACATAAGACTGTCTAACCTGTACTCATTCCCGTCCGTCAGATATTTCTTGAGACCCGGTAGATACTGCGTGGCTGGGCCAACCACAGAAGCACACGTACATTCTAGAACTGAAAAGAACCTAAAAATCTTAGGGAGCCCATTCCAGAACAGAAGCACAAGAGCTCCCAGTAAAAGGACGTGAGCAGCCCACAGGCAATGCAACCAAAACAGCAAAGGGCGGGCATGGGTCCAGCAGGGTGGGAACCCTGGGTCTGCAACCCACCAGTCGGCGGCTCTGGCACCTCCTGAACCTCCTGTGGCTTGCTTTCCTCCAGATTCCCAGTCTGCGTTGCGTCCCCCACTGAGGACTGGGAGGGCTCCTGTGAACCCTCCAGGCCTGTGGCAGCAGTGATCTGGGGGACAGGCAGGGGGCGCCCTCCTCATGCAGGGGGCAGTGAGGGGGCCCAGTGAGCAGAGCCACTGTGCAGAGAATGCAGTGAGGGTTTGCATCCAGAGCCCAAGGACTCATCCACCAGCCACCAGCCACTTGGATGTCTGCCCAGGGTGGAGTTGCGTCCGAGGAGCGGGGCTCCCTCCCTCACCCCGCAGGGGTTCAGCTGACATCCAGAGGCAGTGGAGAGTCAGTTAGTGAATGAAGGGAGTGACACAGAGCCTAGACCCTGAATCATACTCAGATCGCCCCTAAAGTTAGCATCTCAGTGCCAAGGTTTGTTCTGAAAACTTTGCCAAGACTCACAGGCCTGATCAAAGTAGTGCCCAGTCTACCACAGAGCCACAGAGCCATAGACCTGCCATTTTAAAGTAACCACGCTGGCCCTCTCACTGACCATTCAAAGAAAGTCCACACACGAACTGATAGCGCACTGCTCAACCTCCACTTCACTCTCTGAAATTTACCCAATACCCAGGAGTCCAGGGATTGACCAATAGCTGCCCGACCCCTTTGCTAACAACCTGCTTTCTTCCTCGACCCCAGTAGCACCAATGGGCTCCCTGGGCAACAGGCAAGGGGACCCAGTTTCCAGGATTCTATAGCAATTCCTCCAATCAATGTCTAGAACATTCCCCTACAAACGCTGCCCTTGAGAGCGCCCCAGGAAACCCCCTACACCTAACACATGTTGCCATCCCCTATACAAACGCCATGCCAGGGAACCTCGGTCCCCACACTGAGTGTCGGAGCACAGTCTTGTAGGGGCCACGTGCCTCGCTGCTCCCTCCTCCCTCAGCCAGGTCAGCCCGACCCTGACTCATCCATGGAGCCAGGACTTCCCTCATCTGCAGTGGCATCACTACCAACACCCACACACAGTGGCACAAAGGCCAGCTTTACTTGCAAATGTGGAGGCAGAAGGGGGTCCTGCCCACCCCTTGCCCCACCCAGCCCTTCTCTCCACCTGGGAGACCCTGGTGAGTGGCACCGTGAAGGGCAACCCCAAAGGGGGAAAAGAGCTGTAAGAGAGATGTGGGAAGGGGCGAAGAGGTCTCCCCAGCTTTGCCAGGATCAGAGAGCAAGGCAGTAACCTACATGGGAGACGAGGAGGTCATGACCCCACAGGGAGGCCATGACCCCACAGGGGCTGAGATGGCAACCATGAGTGCTGGCTGCCTCCAGGAGCTGGGAGACACAAGGCATAGCTTCTCCTCCCTTGCTTTTTTTTTTTAAGATCTTTTTATTTTTTATTTTTTTTTTTTATTTGAGAGATAGAATTACAGAGGGAGAGACAGAAAAGTCTTCCATCAGCTGGTTCACGCCCCAAATGGCTGCTGGAGCTGCACCGATCCAAAGCCAGGAGCCAGGAGCCAGGAGCTTCTTCCAGGTTTCCCCCATGGGTGCAGGGCCCAAGCACTTGGGCCATCCTCCACTGCTTTCCCAAGCCATAGCAGAGAGCTGGATCAGAAGAGGAGCAGCCAGGACTCGAACCGACAGTCATATGGGATGCAGGCACTGCAGGCATTAGCTTAGACCACTATGCCACAGCGCCAGCCCCTCCCTTGCTTTCAATTCAGCTTCCTGCTAATGCCCAGCCTGTGAGGATGATGGCTCAAGCCCTTGGCTCCCTGCAGCCCACATGGGAGACTCACATTGAGTTCCTGTGTGTAACAGGCATTTGGGGACAAACTACTGGATGCGAGTCTTCTCTCTGTCTCTCTGCCTTTCAAACAAAAGGAAAATAAATTTCCTGAAAAGGGGGAGGGGGGGCAGAAGGGAAGAGCCTGCTGGGAAGGCATTAGGTGAGGGCTCCTCCCTCGGGAAGGAATCCCTGCTCTGGGAGAGGAGGCTGAAGTGGGCTCGCTAGGCTCTTCTCTGCCCCATCAGGGCCTCCATCTTGGACCCCTACCCACCCGCCTGGCCTCCAGAACTGTAAGACATGCTTCTGTTCTGCATAAATCCTCGCGTACGCTGTTACAGCAGCACCAGCAGAGAGAGAGAGAGACAGAGAGAGAGAGAGAGAGAGAGAGAGAGAGAGAGAGAGAGACCCTCACTACCCACTGGCCCAGCCTTGGTTTTAGACGTCCGGGCCAGAACAGAACCAGAACGGACACACTCAAGCTGAAGTTGGTTCGCAGGAGGAAAAGGGACCCGCAGGAACCCCACGCAGAACCACCAGGGGAACCCCAGAGGCAGAGCGCTTCCTCTCCAAGGCGCAGAGCACGAGACAAATCCTTCCGCGGCTTGGTACCGAGGCCCCACACCAGCTGCCCACACCTGGCCCGGCTCCACTCACCGTCTGCAGTTCCCCGGAAGAGCTGTTGCACGGGACGTTGGGAGGGGACACCCGCGGGCAGCGCCGTTCCCCACTGCTCAGGGCCCAGGAGTTGGCAAAGTCGTAGGGGTCTGAGGTCAAGGTTCCTGTGGAGCAATGTCAGGAAAAGGCTCCTTCAGTTCTGCCCGCCCCAGGGCTTCTCGGTGAAAGCGCTGGGTCTGTGAGTAGACACCAGTGCTCATCGTCAACCCACAGTGGGCGGGGCTCAGGGCTGAGCAAACACTGGGTGAGTGATGGATGGACAGGCGGGTGGATGGATGGACAGAAGGACGGATGGGCGCAATGAAGGAGATGATATGAAAGAGAGAGGTGACATATGTCTCCGTGCCTTTCCACGCCTTCCCTCCCCCTCCCCCGTATCAAACTTTCCCTTACTGCCTTAGCTATTCCCACTTAAAGTTTGAGAGGCAGCTCAAGAACCGTTCCTTCAGGGAGACTTTCTGGACTGCCCCACCCTAGCCTCGTTGGGTGTGCCCCATCTCTGGGCCCTCTCCACACCCTGGGCATCCCACACAACCAAAACTCTCATTTCCCATTTCCTTTGTGCATATCTCCAATTCAGCTGTGTGCACCTTAGTTACGGATGCGGGGGCTGCAGCCCTCGTGTCTGCATCTGTATCTGGTGGGTTGCAGACGCTTAAAGCATTCCTGCAGGAGGAAAGGAGGGTGTGCCACGCAAGGAAGAGCCCCTGCATCCTCCAGGGACTCCCAACAGCTGTGTTTCAGCTCTCAGGGCCCTCATGCCACTGTCAGACTCCTGGGCCCTCGTGGTCTGGTGCAAAGTAATTGCCAGATGACATTGCTATGTCTTTATCACAAAGGAAGCATGGGACCACTACCTCTGTAGAGCTGGGCCGAGTGCTCCTTTGCCCAGACAGACCTGGAAAGGTGAAGGACGTTTCAAGGTCAAATATAACACTTGGGAATAGGCCATAAACTATCCATGGGGAAAAATAATTAAAGTGAGGGCTTAGAAGTCTAGTCATCTGGGGTTTGATGGGCAGACAAAAAATGCCTGTTATCCAGATATATTCATTTCCTAATCCTTGGAACTTGTAAATGTTATCTTTTAAAAACAACTTTTTAAAGATTTATTTATTTATTTGAATGGCAGAGTTGCAGAGAGAGAGAGAGAGAGAGAGAAAGAGATGGATCTTCCATCTGCCAATTCACTCCCCAAATGACCTCAACAGCTGAGAATGGTCCAGGATGAAGTCCAGAGCCTGGAACTCCATGCAGGTCTCCCACGTGGGTGGCAGGGACCCAAGCACTTGAGCCATCTTTTGCTGCTTTCCCAGGCACATTTGCAGGGATGTGAAGTGGAGTAGCTGGGACTCAAACTGGCACTCCAAAATGGGATACCATTATGCTAGGTGGCAGCTTAACCTGTAACACCAGCCCGTAAAAATAGTTTTTGTTTACATAAAATTTATAAAAACCAAAGAGACAGGGAGAGACAGAGAGAGAGAGAGAGAGAAAGAAAGAAAGAAAGAAAGAAAGAAAGAAAGAAAGAAAGAAAGAAAGAAAGAAAGAAAGAAAGAAAGAAAGAATCTTCCATGGGGCTGGCGCCGTGGCACAGTGGGTTAATCCTCCTCCTGCGGCACCAGCATCCCATATGGGCACCTGTTCTAGTCCTGGCTGCCCCTCTTCCAGTCCAGCTCTCTGCTATGGCTTGGGAAAGCAGTAGAAGATGGCCCAAGTGCTTGGGCCCCTGCACCCACGTGGAAGACCAGGAGGAAGAAGCGCCTGGCTCCTGGCTTTGGATCGGCGCAGCTCCGGCTATTGCGGCCATTTGGGGAATGAACCAACAGAAGGAAGACCTTTCTCTCTCTCTCTCCCTCTCACTGTCTGTAACTCTCTCAAATAAATAAAATCTTTGAAAGAAAAAGTATAGCACATATAGGGCACGCACTTGTTAAAGACAGTGTATATGACACTTGCACCCCATATTGCACCTGCTTGGGAGACCAGGAAGAAGCACCTGGCTCCTGGCTTCGGATCAGCACAGCTCTGGCCATTGTGGACATTTGGGGAGTGAACCAGCGGAAGGAAGACCTTTCTCTCTGTCTCTCCTTCTCACTGTCTATAACTCTAACTCTCAAATAAAATAAAAAATCTTAAAAAAAAAAAAAAAAGAAATATCTTCCATTCACTCCCCAAATGCCCACAGCAGCCAGGATGGAGCAGCTTGAAGCTGAATTCCATCCAGGTCTCCTGGATCATTACCAGCTGCTTCCCAGAGTGCAATTAACAGAAAACCAGAATCAGATGCAGAGCTAGGATTTGAACCCAGGCACTCCAATATGGGATGAAGGCATCCCAAGCCAAGCCTAACCACTTCAACAAAGGCCCAATTATTTATTTAATAATAAATATTATCTTATATGGAAAAACACCTGCTTAAGTTGAGGTTCTTGAGGAGGGATTTGTCTTGGATTCCCCAGGAAGATAAACACAGAGACGACACATCCAGAGAAGAAGGTAGGCAGTGTGGTGACAGAGGCAGAGGTGGAAATGACGCAGCCATGGGGCCAGCAATGTGGTGCAGTGGATTAAGCTGCTGCTGGTGACTCCGACATCCCATAGTACAGCACCAGATCCAGCTCCCTGCTAACGTGCCCGGGAAGGCAGCAGATGATGGCCCAGGTGCCTGGGTGCCTGCCTCCTACACGGGAGACCTGAATGCATACCAGGCTCTTGGCTTCCCCTGAACCAGCCCTGACCGCTGCTTTCTTTTCGGGAGGAAACCAGCAGATGAAGACCCCTCCCCTCTCCTCCCTCCGCCCCGTCACTCTGCCTTTCAAATACATAAATCTCAATACACAGTCTGCAGCAGCTGGAAGCGATTGTCCCCTCTTGAGCTTCCTGAGGGGCCACAGCCCTGCCGACACCTTGATTTCCAACATTTGCTCTCCAGAACCATGAGAAAATCAATTTCTGCTGTTTCAAGCCCCACCAGGTTTGTGGTACATTGTTGGAAGCCACGGGAAACTAACATGTGGGAGAAGCCGGAAGGAAGGAGAGTTGAACTTGTGGGGTGTCTGCTGTGTGCCAGCGAGGGGCAGGTGCTCTCTGCGCGCTGGGTCGCTCCACACCACACAGCTGGGACCCTGTCTAGCCAGCCGTATTGCAGAAGAGGCTCCGTGTGGAAAAGCTCCTTCTGTCACCTGTGGGATCCAGGCTCACCGCATCACCCGCTCAGTGAGAAGTTAGACGGTGACTTCCGTCAGCCCGTTCTGTTTCAGCCCCAGCCCTCTGTGAAGTGAAACTTTAGGATCTGAGTCTGAAGCGAGGCCTGAGGCCGTCCCAGTATTCTTGCTCGGAGACAACGCTCTGAAAGCCAGAGCTGGAGCTGAACTGGGCAGCTTCCCAGAAGTCAGGAAGCAAAGTTAACTGTTAGGGGACAACTACTGTTGAGTCTAATCCAACCATGGAGACCCAAAGCCCTGATCCTCTCTGAGTGTGACTTCAAAACATCGCCAGAGCCCCGAGTGCTGGTCCACAGAGACCACCTGCTCCCTTAACAGCATGGGTCCCACTTTCATTCCTTTACATGCTAAAACCTGGGGTAACCAAGAGCGTTATTGTCAGACTGGCACTTCCACTTTTTTTTTTTTTTTTTTTTTTTGACAGGCAGAGTGGATAGTGAGAGAGAGAGACAGAGAGAAAGGTCTTCCTTTGCCATTGGTTCACCCTCCAATGGGCGCCGAGGCCGGCGCACCGCGCTGATCCGATGGCAGGAGCCAGGTGCTTCTCCTGGTCTCCCATGGGGTGCAGGGCCCAAGGACTTGGGCCATCCTCCACTGCACTCCCGGGCCACAGCAGAGAGCTGACCTGGAAGAGGAGCAACCGGGACAGAATCTGGCGCCCCAACTGGGACTAGAATCCAGTGTGCTGGTGCTGCAAGGAGGAGGATTAGCCTATTGAGCCGCACACCGGCCCACTTCCACTTCTAACTATTAGGATACATTAGAAAAATCTGAAAGCTGTGAGACCACAAGGAACAAATATCTACAAATTACTACAAAGACCAAAGATCCTATTGAATCTACAGGCAAATCTCACCAAAAAAAAAAAAAAAAAAAGTAGAGGGAATTCCGAGACACAGGATGAGAGGCCAGGGTGAGGGTGCGTTGTTAGAGTAACCCGGTGAGGGTGGCCATGTTGCCAACCAAGGATCTCGGGGTGGAAGGACGCCATTGAAGCGCCTCTAATGTGGGGCGTGGACCTGAGACCCCACTGTAGACCTGGGAGCTTGAACAGCTACACCCTCCTGGGAGAAAGTGGACAAGGAAAGAGACCCGCTCTGAGAAACAAGGCAGCCAAGACATCCGGTCTGCTCGGCCTGAGCCCCGATAGGGCAGGAGGGAAAGTCTCCCCCGAGGAGCTGTGGAGAGGAGCAAACCCTCCCGTGGGCGTCAGATTCCAGTGTGTGTTTCTGGTAAGATTCAGCAGCTCCAGGCTGAGGATGAGCTCACATTTGGAAAATGAGGACGCACGGGGACACACGGGGACCGAGCCACCGTCAGAAGGCGTCAGCAGGGTTAAGAGAGCCACAAACTTCAGATAATGCATTCCTCACAGAGCACTTGCTTCCGTCAGAATGTGATTCAGCCCCCAAACCCTTGCAGGTCTTTAAGCCCCAGAGTCCTAAGTTAATGGCACGGAAAGGGTGGACACTTAATCTAGAGGGTTTAGGGGGTGGGGCCTGGTGGGACGTCCTTAGGTCAGCAGGGGTGTGCCCCTGGGAAGGTAGTTCTTTTTTTCCTTTTAACTTTTGTTTCTTTTTAATGACATTAAACACACATGCTACAAAGAGAAAAGATGGTGCCAGTGCTGTGGCATAGCAGGTAAGGCCACCACCCGCTGTGCCGGCATCCCATATGGGCACCAGTTCAGTTTGTGTCCCAGCTGCTCCTCTTCCGATCCAGCTCTCTGCTATGGCCTGGGAAAGCAGTAGAAGATGACCCAAGTGTTTGGGCCCCTGCATCCATGTGGGAGACCTGGCTCCAGGTTCCTGGTTTTGGATCAGTCCAGCTCCAGCCATTGTGGCCATTTGGGGAGCGAACCAGCAGATGGAAGATCTTTCTCTCTAACTCTGCCTTTCAAATAAATAAATAAATAAATAAATAAATAAATCGTTAAAAGAGACAGGGGAGGAGAGAGAGAGAACATGATAAAGAGGAGGCACCAAACGTCAGCTTCATCATGATTCTGACGACAACGCAGGTAGATCTGGACCCGCATCCGATGCACCAATAGTTTATTTCAGGCTCCTCACCTACAAGCAAACTAAGCAGCACATTTGCACTCTGCTTTGTCGAGACCCCCGTGGTGAGAACAGGAGGGATGAACAAAGCTAGGGAGGCAGTTAAATGCACAGAACCCTACTCAAGTTACAAAATACAGTAAGAATTCCACCAACACGCTAGATGGAGAGGCCAGCACCAAATACGAAGATGCGGAGCTTTGACAGGATACGTAAACTCCAGATCAGAGCCTAACCACTACCGTTTTCCAGGCAGACATGCCTGATAACAGGTTTCCTTTGACTTCTTTTTTTCTTCTGAAAGAATACTATGTTAGCCACCACAGAACAGTCCCCTCCTCCCCTAGTTCAGCAAGATGCAATTGAGCTTTGCACGCTTGGGAAAAGCAGAACTATTTGAGCAAGGAGGCACTGCGATGATCACATTTTCCAGTTAACCTGTCATTCAGTTGATTTGGCAAAGGCAATACTCCCATTACACATTCAGTCTTAAACTCTGTACCGAGGGCAGGAACCTGAGGCCATGAGTGAAACGCTGTCCCTCTACACTGGCTGGGTTTTCTGTGAAGAACCAGAGAGCCGCAAGGCCAGCTACTGCCGCTACACTTTGTTTCAATTGCTAGGTCCCCAACATGGGGTGTTTGGCAGGTCTTGCTCCATCAGGCTAATTTAGAGCAGCCTGGGGAAGTGACCAAGGAAGGAAAGGCCACGGTGCCAACTGAAATAACAGGTTGTGACTGTTCCCTTTGACTAGAACTTTGCCCTTCCGCTTGGGTCCCAGAATCTAAACCAAATATCCAAGGGGAAAGAGACTGGATTAACGCGATAAACACTTAGGGACAGCTATCCAAAACTGTAGGTGGCTGCAATGGTCAGGCTTTTCCCGAGTCAGTTTCTAAAATGGGGGAGGGGGTGATTAGGGCGGGGTACTCACCTACCAAGACAGGGCTGATGAATCAAGAAGACTAGACAGAGACTACAGCACCTGTCAGCAATGTTGCAGGCAGTGAACTACAATAGCATGAACCCCAGAGAGGAGAACACACTCCTAAGAGGTCCATTAAGACAGACAAAGTCAGCCAGCTTTGTTAGGGCCCCAAACTGTGAGCTCGAGGGATGCTTGTGTGCAAATGCTTAATCACCGTTAGATCAGACCCAGCTGAGCAGTTCTGTGAAACCACGCTTCGCGGGCTTGAGCAGGTGGGAAGATGGTATCGGCTAGAGTTTGAGGGCACCCCTTGTTAACTGATCATGGGGACCGAGGGAGCCCCTCCCAGGGCTCTCCCACGGATGGAGGCTCCCCGACCAACATTCGCGCTGATTACTGCAAGCATCAACTTGCACAGACACTTGGCGCTCAGCAGACAAAACTGAAGAGCACCTGGCGCTTGGACAGCACTGGCCTGTCACAGAGCTGCGTGGGCGGCTCTCCCATAGACAGCAGGGACACCACTGCAGAGGCCGTGCCTGACAGGGTGCAGGAAGCCTGGACATAGAGCCCTAGGAAGCAGAGTGGTCACAGGGGGCTAAAAAAAAGAAGAGGGGCTGCACTGTGGCGTAGCGGGTAAAGCCACCACCTGCAGTGCCAGCATCCCATTTGGGCTGCTCCACTTCCAATCCAGCTCTCTGCTACGGCCTGGGAAAGCAGTACAAGATGGCCTGAGTCCTTGGGCCCCTGCACCCATTCAGGAGACCCGGAAGAAGCTCAGGAGACCCAGAAGAAGCTCCTGGCTTCGGATCAGTGTGGTTCCAGCTACTGTGGCCATGTGGGAAGTGAACCAGTGGGTAGAAGACCTCTCTCTCTGCCTCTACCTCTGCCTCTCTCTAACTCTGCCTTTCAAAAAAATAAATGAATCTTTAAAAAAAAAAAAAAAGCCTGAGTGGAGCCCAACTTGTGTCTCTGCCTCCCAGCTCCTGTGTGATATTCCTGTGTACACTCCACCACCTGCTGTGGCTCCCTGCCAGAGACAAAGCTTGCATTGTGCCATAGGAACCATGACCTTTCAAAGCCATGAGCTAACTAACCCACTCTTTCCTTCATGGGTAGCTTGTCTCAGGCATTTCATTGTAGTAAAGCAAAGCTGATTGATACAGAGGCTATAAAACAAATATATTTAAAAGTATTATTGCAAAGAAGAAATTGAAACGGTAAAAGAACAAGACAGTAAGCAACAAATAATAAAGAGGGAGATTTACCTTCTGAAGTTACAGCCATTGTAAATGAAATATGGGGAAATTTCAATTATCAGGCCATTTGCAGATTAGACAGAGACAGAATCAGTAAACTAGAAGGTAAATCAATAAATCAGTAAATCAGTAAACTAAGTGGTGAGAAGCTGACAACCCAGCTCTCCAGGAAATTTTTTGAAAAAGCTTTAATTCGGGGCCAGAGCTGTGGCGCAGCAGGTTAACCCCCTAGCCTGAAGCGCCAGCATCCCATATGGGTGCCAGTTCTAGTCCCAGCTGCTCCTCTTCTGATCCAGCTCTCTGCCATGGCCTGGGAAAGCAGTAGAAAATGGCCCAAGTCCCTGTACCCACGTGGAAGACCGGAAAGAAGCACTTGGCTCCTGGCTTTGGATCAGCACAACTCCAGCCGTTGCGGCCAATTGGGGAGTGAACCATAGGTTGGAAGATCGCTCTCTTTCTCTCTCTGCCTCTCTGTGTGTAATTCTTTCAAATAAATCTTTTTAAAAAGAAAAAGCCTTAATTCACAGCAATTGCTGACATCCGTAGTGTAAGTACTTCTACCATGGCTGGTTTCAAGGTACCAACGTGACACCACTGAACACAGAACTAGGGAAAATTGTGCTGTATGTGAATTCCATCTCAATAAATCAGAATTTTAAAAAATAATAGTAAAATCTAGCTATATCCTGCTTTCATGAGATACATTTAAAACAAAATCTCACAGAAAGGCTGAGTATGGAAAAAGACATGTCAAGACAACACTGATCTAACTTTCTTTCTTTCTTTCTTTCTTTCTTTCTTTTTTTTTTTTTTTTTTGGACAGGCAGAGTTAGACAGTGAGAGGGAGAGACAGAGAGAAAGGTCTTCCTTCCGTTGGTTCACTCCCAAATGATGGCCACGGCCAGCGCACTACACCGATCCGAAGCCCAGACACAGATGCTTCCTCCTGGTCTCCCATGCGGGTGCAGGGCCCAAGGACTTGGACCATCCTCCACTGCACTCCCTGGCCACGGCAGAGAGCTGGCCTGGAAGAGGGGCAACCGGGACAGACTCTGGCTCCCCAACTGGCACTAGAACCCAGAATACCGGTGCCGCAAGTGGTGGATTAGCCCAGTGAGCCGTAGCGAAGACAACTCTAATCTAGAGGAAGGTAGAGAGCCTCTACCAATCTCAGTCAGATTTTAAGGCAAGGGCATGGCTACAATCGATGAGAGTAATTACACAAAAGAGGCAACTCACCAGAAAAAGGCTATATTTCTAAAAATTGGCAACAAAGGCTCAATCTAAGAAAAAAAGCAAACGTTGGCAGAATTGCATAAAGAAACTGGCAAATTTACCACTATTGTGGAAAAAAATTCACCAGTTCTCTCAATAACGGGTAGATGAAGCAGACAAAATAATAATCGTGAAGATTTGAGTAATACAATCAAGTTTAACTCAACAAGCATTCCCAGATGACTGCACCAATCAGCAATCAGAATTCAGAATACAAGTGCAAAGAAGGACCATGTCCTAGGCCACGAACATCAGGTACTCAGTCCATAAATTTCTAATTTAGCTTAGGAATCAACTTCGATGTGAAAAGATAACTTTAAACATTCTAAACATCTAGAAAATTGAAACACACTATAGTTTGAGAAAGAACTCAAAACAGACTTAGAAATTTATAGACCTAAATAAACATGAAATTGTATTTGTGTGGTGCAGCTGCAGTGGTGTTTAGGGGAAATTTATAGCTTTAAGAGTGCATGTTGGGCAATAAAAAGTTTGGGAAGTCAGAGCTGGAGAAGACAAAAGCAAGTGAACTTCCTGTTTTCCATCATGGCACAGTCCAAGGAAAGAAGAGTCAGCTGTTTCTCGGCATACTTGGCCCTAACTCCAAGGGTGTTTGGGTTAAAAGTAAGAAGGATGCGGCTGGCGCCGTGGCACAGCGTGTTAAAGACAGGGCCTGAGGTGCTGGAAACCCATATGGGCACTGGTTCTAGTCCCGGCTGCTCCTCTTCCAATCCAGCTCTCTGCTATGGTCTGGGAAAGCAGCAGAGGATGGCCCAAGTCCTTGAGCCCCTGCACCCGCGTGGGAGACCCGGAAGACTTTGGATCCGCCCAGCTCCAGCCGTTGAGGCCATCTGGAGAGTGAGCCAGCGGATGGAAGACTTCTCTCTCTGTCTCTATCTCTCTCTGTAACTCTGTCTTTCAAATAAATAAAATAAATTTTTAAAAAAGTAAATAGAATAACTTAAACACAGATGTTCAGTTTTTGCAAGGGTACATCACTAACTGAAAATTTATGTAACTGAAACCATCAAAAGATGAAGGATTAGTTTTGGCCTCAGAGACATGAATCCATATTTGCATGTCGCTACCTATTTACATATCCATGCCATCGATTGCTAACAAATGAACACACACAGACACCGGCCTCTCTGGATGGTGTGGACTTCACCTGCCGCGCTGTCGTGCACAGGAAGTTCCGCTCAGACCACGCAACACTTGCCAACCCTTCACCCCATGTAAGTTGCTAGGGGAAATTCAAAGTTGAACAAAGTCGGGTCTGAGGAGCTCCAAGGTCTGGCTGGACAGGAGTCTAGGCATCAAGGTGGAACGCTAAGATAAGGCTGGCCAGAGAAATCGCAGCGAAGGCACGGCAAGGCTTGAATGCCAGCGGAGGACTAGGTAAATGTGAGCAAGGAAGCGAATGGCCCACATGTACTGCAGGGAAACCGTCTCCCAGAAAGTCTCACCCTCTTGGGTCCTAAAGTCATCTTCAGCGAAGATGTTGAAGTTGCCACACAGCCCGCAGGTCCTGTTGGAGTGTCTGTCAGACAGCAGGACTTCAAAGCTGCCGCCGCCATCGATCCTGGCCACAAAGCCGTAGGCCTCGCTGGACAGCTTGTGGTACCCAGCCTCCGTTTCCAGATACAGCCCTTGGGAGGCATAGGGCATGGAGACCCTGGAAGGCAGAGGATGAGCTGGGAAGTGGGCTTTTCCTCCGCACCCTCTGACCCCAGCCCTGTGTTATGGCGCCACGTGCTGGGGACCTAGCCCGGCAGTGGGCACACCTTGCTCCCTGCCAGCCCTGCGCCTCACTTCCTCTGGGCACATTGATGTCCTCTCTCTGGTCCCCGGTTTCTTCAGCTGAAAAATGAGGCGGGCAGGTGAGGAGACCCCCAGGGTCCTTTCCAAACGTCTGACTTACCTTTGGGCCCCCTGCATGGCCGTACCATTGACGAACAAATGGATGTCAAAAAATTCCCCGAGGTACACAGAGAGGCTCACTCTTTTGCCATTTTGAAAGTTCCCTGAAACAGAGAAGAGTCAGTGGTGGTGGTGAGCACCCAAAATCATATAACAGGAAGTATTGTTGCTCATAGCTCTATAATTGTACATCAACAGAGAATTCCCCCAGAGACTCAACAAACCGGTAACACAGATCTCCCCTAAAACTGTCAACTTACTTGCTTCTCTTTCCAGTCATCTAAAATTACTTCTTGGGTGCCTTCTGGATGCAACAGCCATCAGTGGGCTCTCATATTTTACAAGAGAAAAGAACATAACAGAGTGACCCCTGCATCTGTCTGGGAGTTTATAATGCAGATATAATGATCACACAAGCACCGGGCAGCAGTGGAATGCATTGTAAGAGAGCAAGACGGTGGCCCTTAAAATATTATGTCAGGACTACCCCCTACCCCTCTATTTGTTGAAAATGGAGATTCCCAAATCCCACCTCAGTCTGCCGAATTTGACTCTTGGAGAGAAGTTCAGAGACAGCCTAGGTAAAGGGCCTCACACATCAGAACTTACCAAGGCCCCAAGAAACTATCTATATTGCCATTAGAGATGTTTGAATGGCCCAAGACATGATCAACTGGTCTCTGACAAGGAGTGGGCAATTGGCCTAGCCTTTCTGATGCCCAGGTTCCATATGAGAGTACCTGGGTTCAATGGCCGGCTCTGGCTTTCTGCCAATGCAGACCCTGGGAGGTTCTCAAGTAACTGAGCAGTGATGGTACAAGAAATGGAATTCCTGCCACCCATGTAAGAGACCTGGATTTCATTCCTGGGTCCCAGCTTCAGTCTCGGCCCAGCCCCAGCTACTGCAGACATTTGGGAGTGAACCAGAGGAGGGGAGCGCTCTCTCTATCAGCCTCTCTGTCTCTCTGCCTCTCAAAGAAGTAAACTAAGATAGATGGTTTTTTTAAAAAGACAGTCTCTGATAATGGTGCAGTTGAGGAGTGAGCCCAGAGACAAGGGTGATGGCAGTGGGCATGAAAGAAAGAAAACAGACAGTGCCCAAGCTTAGGCAGCCACCACCACTTGCCGAGAAATGCTGCGTAAGTGATTGGCCATGGGAGATGAAAGAGCCAGAGGTCAGTGTAGTGTCTCCAGCCTTAGAGACCTAGAGATGGATGGGACACGGAGGGTGGAGCGCAGTGTGGGGTTGTGGCACCCTGGGGCCCAGCCAGAAAGGCTGACCTTGGAAGTGAGGACTCTCTCTTCTCCTAGCAGAGGTGGGGCCGTGTGGGCTCCATCTCAGACCCCTGCCCTGCCCTCCCTCAGCTCTCTCGGAGGCCCTGGCAGCAGCTCCCACCAACAGATTCTCCCCGGTGTTCTGGGCTTCGTTCCACAGACACCATCGCCTCCCCGTTTGCTGAGGAGCTGACCCGAAGAAAGCAGCGAAGAGATGCAAACAGAATTGGAGAGCTGGCTGAGAGCAGGAAACACCCATGGCAGAATCTGATGGGCAGATGAATGGCATGTCTTTCCACTTTCTCTGTATCTTTGAAATTGTCCTTAATAAAATGCTAAACAAACACATGGGATAGCCTGGCAGTGACCCCCAGTTCTCAGTGCCCCTCAGGAGCCCTGCAGGCCCTTGGCAATGAGCCCCAGACCAAATCCCTTCTTTGGTGTCTTCTCGGGCTGAGCACACTCCAGTGTGGAGTGGGTTGTGCAATGCGACCCAAGCCCTTCAACACCCCTGGCTTTAGACCTGAGGGAGCAGCAGAGGCCCCGCCTGCAGCAGGTGCATTCAGATGGGCCCACGGCCTGGGTCTCCACGCCCCTTATGACCACTGGACCTGTGGGCTCATCACTACGGTCCTCCCTGCCAGTGCTGCCAGTCTCACAGGTGGACAGCACAGCTCTGGCCCTACTCCAGGGTCACTCAACCAAAGGCGCCTCCATCTGGGAAAGGGGAAAGGCAAACCTGGGGCCTCCCCTTCTTGCAGGTTCTCTGTCTCATGGGATTCAAGAGGGGTGGCTGGGAACAAGTAGATCAGGGAGTCAGTGTCCAGAGAATGGTAGACAACACCTCAGGGGCAGCCGGACAGCTGGGGACTGACTGCCACCTCCCTGCAGCTCCTACAGGCTTGCTTGCTTTTTAAGATTTATTTGTTTGAAAGGCAGAGCAACAGAGGGGGTGGGGAAACAGAGATAGAGAAAGAGACTGGTTTTCCATCCACTGATTCACTCCCCAAATGGCTGCAACAGCCAGTGCTGGGCCAGACTGAAGCCAGGAGCCAGGAACTCCATCTGGGTCTCCAGGGGCCCAAGCCCTTGGGCCATCTTCTGCTGCTTTCCCAGGCTCCTTAGCAGGAAGCTGGATCAGAAGTAGAGCAGCCAGGACTTGAACCGGTGCTCTGATATGTGATTCCCTTGTCACCTAACCCACTGTGCCACAACCAGAGGGGTGGTTCACACCGTGGTAACCAGCTCCCACCCACCCACCCACTCACTCACCCAGCCACAGACCAAAAAGCCCTCAGTGAGGACTGAACCTCATTGCGTCTGTGGGTGGCTAAGAAGGTGGGAAGAGCTGCAGACCAATACCAAGGCACGGCATGGCAAGGGGACTTGTTCATGTATGACTGACTCTCTCTCTCTCTCTCTCCCCATCTCTCTTTCTCTCTTGCTCCTGTGTGAAATGCTTGCTCTTGGTCTTGACCCTGGGGCCTGCCTGACCAGGAGCAGGAACCAAGACAAGGGACTCCCTCGGCACCAGGTGGGCCCTAGTGGCCGGACATAAACACTTTGCCCAGGACGTGAGCACGGTCCTCAGGCACTTGGAGAGGAATGGGGATTGCGGAAACAGGATGTCTTTTGGAGAACAATGGGCCAGAAGCGACTGGTTGCTTTGCAGACCGGAACTACGGGATCCAAGTTCTAGGCTCCCCTCCCAACCCTGTACCTCTGGCCTCCTGGTCATCCCTCTTCTCCCAGCAACCCCCACTCCACACCCCACCGCCCCCAACAACAGCAGGAAAGAGAGCCACGCACTGCCTCTGAGGTTAGCAGCAGGCTTTTCGGAAGACACAAAATCAATCGACATTAGAGGGGGTGTGACCTGTGCATAGCCTGGTTCCATGTGGAAGACCTGGCGTGCGTTCCTAAGTGCTGGCCTTGGCCTCAGTCCCGTCCCCACTGTTGTAAGCAGCTTGGGAGTAACCCAGCAGATGGGCACCCTTTCTGTCTCTCTCTCATGCATTTCTTAAAATCTCTTAATGAGATGGAAATGTTAGCTAATTTGATTTGATGAGTACTCATCATATACATGTACAGAATTATCACACTGTTCCCCCACAAATATGTACAACTATATTTACTTTTAAGTAAATAATAAGAGTCACCCGAGTTGGGAGGTTCTGAGCCTTCAGCTTCCCAGGAGTGGGGTAGGGGCCCTTTCTCCCCAGCTGCTGCCTCTGTAGCAAGGTGAGGCCCCCACAGTCCAGCACTGAGCACAGCTTCCTTGACATCCCATGCCCTGGGGATGTCTCTGGCCCTTTTCACCTCCTACCCCCGCACTGTGGCCAAGGCCACCCCTGCCTCCCCTTCTCCCCCTCTCAGGACCGTCTTAGCAAAGCACCGGTTCCCTCTTGATCCTTCCCTGCTGCCCAAGACCTCACCCCAGCTCCTGCAGCCTGGTGCATGGAGACACACTCTCCCTTAGCCTCCAAGTGCCTCACCCTCATACCCTATACGCTACAGCCCCATGCTTCTCAAAGCTTGGTCACCAGTCTAGCAGCAGCAGCTGAAGAGAAATCAATAGAGATGGGATTTCCAGGCACCGTCGCAGATCTGAGTCAGAACACCGGGGCTGGAGCCCAGCTGTCGGCCTCTCACCGGCTCTCCAGGCAGTGCTGGTGCACACGGAGCTGGGGCACCTCCGCACCTGCCACACCGATGTTCCCATCGGCTTCAGGAAACGGGCTCGTGCTGCCCCTGGGGCTCAGAGCTCCCTCCCTCCCCTTCTCCTCCCAAGCACGAAGCCTCGGTGCACACTGCCCACTCGAGCAAGCACTGCATCATTGCAGCAGAGAGTGTTTCCCCTGGATCCCCACCCTACACTGTGCCAACCAAGATCCCAGCGAGCTCTGCACCGGGAACTAAGAAACAAGACAGACGCAGCCTTGCCCTGGAGGCGTGGGGAAAATGGCAGCCCACTGAAGCCACACTGTGTTGAGAGAGGTTTCCCAGGACGTGAGCAGGCAGGGATGGCCCAAGAGGAGCGGCTCAGGAGCAGGGGACGCCCACAGCCACAGCTGCTGTCAGCTCACTGAGCTCCCACACAGCCTAGCCCGGGGCAGGGCACACAGACAATGCCGCCGCACCCTTGCTGACTCAGGAACAACCCCAAAGGCCCGGAAGGACCCAGCCTGCTTAGTCCAGTTTCAGCAAGAACCCTCCTGAGACAGCTTAGCAACCCCCATGCACCCCAGACATCTTGTCAAATTCCCCCTGTCCCTGCCCCTGCCCTCCACATCTGACCCCTCCAGCAAGAATCCCGGCCACTGGGTTGAGCCAAGCTCCTCTTACCCTGCTTCCTTTTAGTAAATTTCCATCCCTGACACCCTCACACCTGGCCCTTTGCTCTAAATCCCCGCTTTCCTTTGTAGCAACTGGAGTCAGTCCCCTCCCAACCCCACACCGCCTTAGACAAACGTCGTGGACAAGTGTTCTTTACCAACATAGGTCTGTGCACGGTCATCGGACCTCCCAGGCCAAGGGCCCTTTGCCAGGTTTCGGCTATCCCCTTCCTTACCCCTCACACTCTGCTGAGTCATGCTGAGTCATGCTGAAAGTGTGGCGCTCACTACACCTGCTGGCCGCCCCTCTGCAGACTCAGGAGACACCCTCTCTCATGGGAACCAAGTGGTCCCATCTGAGAGGCCCAGGATGAAAACCCAGCTTCTCCTCGTGTTATCTGCCGGGCCTTGGGAGCGTGATGCAGCCTCTGTAGGCCTTGGTTTTTTGTTTGTAAAATAAGGGTGACTACAGCTACACAGCAGAGCTGCGGTGGGCATGCAGGGACACACAGGGGTGGTACCGGTACCTCTCAGGGAAGCCGGCAGGTGCACAACATAAACTAGATAGTGTGAATTCTGCAGACCACTGAGAAGACGGCAGAGTTTTTTTTTCTCCTGTTGCAAGGAGCTTTCTATGTTCCAAAGCACATTCTAGTTCACACTTTTTCTCGATGCTTCCGATTCCCAGAGCGTACACGCACCCAGAGCAGTGGATTCCACCAATGGAGAAGCACAGTGAGAAGGCAAGGGGCCACGTGGCATGGGCAGGCCATGCCCCTTCATGTTCTCAGACATGGGCTTCAAGCTCAGGCCCTGCTGTGAGAATGGGACTCCCTCCCCAGTGGACCAGGGGGCTGAATTCCTCCCCTTCGGTGCCCAGGACTCACCGAGAATGGAGAAGGAGCGTTCCCGGCAGTCCCCTGCCAGCAGGTAGCTGCAGTCTCCCGCAAAGCTATACATGCTGTCATCGAAAGTGTTGACAAAGTCACGTCCGAAAAAGCTGCATCGGGCCATCGTCGGCTGGTACCCAGTCCTCTCTGTGCAGAGGGTCCCTGCGGGGAGAGGCCACCAGGTGAGCAGAACCACCAGCCACCACCTCTCTGACCTCATAGAAATAAAGCTGCATCTGCTAGAAATTGGGCTGTGGGGAGGTCTTTTCCCCCTAACTGATATTGAAGCTGTTTCTTTCAGTAGATCTAATACCAGATCTCACAGCAGTGACAGAGGAGGCTTCTAAGAAATTTATCAGTTTTAGCGTTTATAAGGGTGCTTCAAAAAGTGCATGGAAAATGGACTTAAAAGATAAGTTTATTTCGGTGCAAAAAATTCTTGAAAATCATGCATATAAGAAGTCTTCCAAAAGTTCATGGGAAAATATGTGCCATGGACATTATTTACGCATGGTTTCAATTTTTTTTCACCAAAATAAGTTTATCTTTTAGTTATACTTTTCCACGAGCTTTTTTTTCTTTAAATGTATTTGTTTATTTTAAAGGCAAAGTTACAGAGAGGCAGAGGCAGAGAGAGAAAGGTCTTCTACCCACTGCTTCATTCCCCAAATAGCCGCAACGACCAGAGCTGGTTCTGTCCAAAGCCGGGAGCCAGGAACTTCCTCCGAGTCTCCCACACGGGTGCAGGGACCCAAGGACTTGGGCCATCTTCTACTGCTTTCCCAGGCCATAGCAGAGAGCTGGATCGGAAGTGGAGCAGCTGGGACTCAAACCGGCGCCCATAAGGGAAGCCAGCACTGCAGGTGGCGGCTTTACCTGCTACATCACAGCGCTGGCCCCTCCATGAACTTTTTGAAGTATCTTTTGTACTTACTGATTTAAAACATATTAATGCTCATTAGAGAAAGTTTGGTGAATACATAAAAAACACAAAAAAGTGGAGCTGATGCTGTGGTATAGCAGGCTAAGCCTCTGCCTGTGGTTCTGGCCTCCCATGTGGGTGTGGGCTAAGTCCCGGCGGCTCCACTTCTGATCCAGCTCTCTGCTTATGGCCTGGGGAAGCAGCGGAGGATGGCCCAAATGTTTGGGCCCCTGTCTGCACCCACATGAGACCCAGAAGAAACTCCTGGCCCCTGGCTTTGGCCTGACCCAACCCTGGCCTTTACAGCTATTTGGGGAATGAACCAGCAAACGGACAATAACTCTCTTTCTCTCTCTCTAACTGCACCTTTCAAATAAATAAATAAATCTTTTTTAAAAAGACAGAAAAAATTGAAAATCTGAAGCAGGCATTTGGTGCAGCAGTGAAGAGGCCAGTATCAGAGCGCTGGTCCCAGGTCTGCTCCCGATTCTGACTTACTGCTAATGTGCCTGGGCAGGGTGGTGGTTCCAGTACCTGAGTCCCTGCCACACTCGTGGGAGATCCGGAAGGAGCTTTAGGCTCTCAGCTATGACCTGGCCCAGAGCTGGCTGCTACAGGCATTTGGAAAGTGAAGATGGAAGATTTCTCTCTCTCTCTCTCTCTCTCTATCTTTCAAATAAACAAATAATTAAGTACATTTGTAAAATCTATAACCTAACATTCAGCAACTGCAAGAGGTAACACTTCAGTGTGTAACTTTCCATTCCATTTCACAGCATGCTGACAGTTATAAATGTTTTACAAATTTTTGATCATCCTGTGCACATTATCCGTAATCTCTATTTCTCTTTGCAGATTAGATTTCAGACAGGTCAGGCTGGGTGCCTGACATACAATCTAGGAAGTATTAACTCCTCCCATATGCTGACTCCCTCACCGAGTGCATCCGTGCGTGTGTGCGTGTGTGTGTGTGTGTGTGAGTGAGTGTGTCGGAAGGTGGAAATCTAAGTGTTCCAGGCCTCCTACCACAGACCCCAGCGCAGGAGGGAGATGCAGAGGGTGCGACTGTGGTCGTGCAGAATTCACATTTTCTCTTGGCCTCTGCTTCAAGGCACAGAACTCCTAAAGTCTTTGCACTCTTCAGAGTGATAGTATCTCTTTTTATATATATAAACTTATCTTTCAGTTCCATTTCCCATGAACTTTTGTTTATTTGAAGAACAGAGAGAGACAGACAAAGTGAGACAGCTCCCATCATCTAGACCACTCCCCAAATGCTCACAGCAGCCAGCTTGGGCCAGGAGCCAGGAACTCAGTCCAGGTCCAATATGGACTATAAGGACCCAAACACTTGAGCCATCACCGCTGCCTCCCGGGGTGTATTTTAGCAGGAAGCTGCAGTCAGGGGTGGAGCCAGGCATGGAACTCGGATGCTCTGAGATGAAATGCAGCCATCTTAACTTGCAGCCTAAGCCCAGGGCCAAATGCCCATCCCATGGTGTCTTTTGTGTGCTGGTGAGCTGACTGATGACTGGCAGCTTCAGGATGGGACCAATCTCAGAAAAGACCAAGGCAGGAGCAGAGGGGCTCTTCAGGAGGAAGAAAGGTGCTGCAGGTTAACTGGATCCCGAGGGGCCGCCGCTGTGGCGCAGTGGGTGAAGCTACAGCACCAGCATCCCATATGGGTTCGAGTCCCGGCTGCTCCTCTTCCGATCCAGCTCTCTGCTTATGGCCTGGGAAAGCAGTGGAAGATGGTCCAATTTCTTGGGCCCCTGCACCCGCGTGGGAGACCTGGAGGAAGCTCCTGGCTTCTGGATTCAGCTTAGCCCAACCCTGGCAGTTACAGCCAATTGGGGAGTGAACTAGCAGATGGAAGATCTCTCCCCCTACCCCTTTAAAAAAAAAAGTTGATCATGAATGGCCAGTGAATTCATCACCCATGCCCTGTGATGAAGGCGCCATAAAACCCCAGAGGGACAGGGGTGGGAGAGCTTCCTGAGAGAGGACTGCAGGAGGTTCCTGGAAGCTGTGTGCCTAGAGGGGCTCTGGCTGCTCCACTCCCCTTCCTGACATCCTTGAGAATAAACTGGAAAATGCCTTGGCTTGTGTCCTGTGAGTCATTCTAGAAAATTACTGGAGCGGGGCTGGCGCTGTGGCATAGTGGGTAAAGCCACCGCCTTCAGTGCCGGCATCCCATATAGGTGCTGATTTGAGTCCCAGCTGCTCCACTTCCAATCCAGCTCTCTGCTGTGGCCTGGGAAAGCAGTGGAAGATGGCCCAAATGCTTGGGCCCCTGCACCTGCATGGGAGACCTGGAAGAGGCTCCTGGCTCCTGGCTTCGATCAGGACAGCTCTGGCCTCTGCAGCCAACTGGGGAGTGAACAAATGGATGGAAGACCTCTCTCTCTCTCTCTCTCTCTCTCTCTCTGCCTCTCCTTCTCTCTCTGCCTCTCCTTCTCTCTGTGTGTAACTCTGACTTTCAGATAAATAAATAAACCTTAAAAAAGGAAAAGAAAATTACTGGAGCCCAACAGGAGGACTGTGGGGGCACCCCGGTTTATGGCCCGTCAGTCAGAAGCACAGGTAAAACCCTCCGGGGCCTGCAGGTGGGGAGCAGGGGAGCAGTCTGGGGATCTGCCTCCAGGTAGAGTGTGTCTGAATAGAATTGGGTTACAAGGACCCCTGGCTGGGGTCGCATGGTGGATGGAGCCCCACCTCCCTTCTAAACAAGTCATCTGGCCAGGTCTTGGATCCTTTCTTGCCCAACCTTTGCCCCTAGCTGGAGAACACCAGTCAGAGCCAGCAGAGCCTTCATAGGGGGCTACCTGTGCTGCTGGCCTACCAGGAGCCTGGTCCAGGACTGGGCCCTCAGGCGAGCTCTGGACACACCTGTGGATTCCCCCACGGGGCTTGCTCCAATGGTCCTGGGGCGGGAGTGAGGAGCGGAAGCCCTGTGGCACCTACCTGGCAAGGTGAGGGCCCAGGCCAGCAGCACCCTTGCGAGTCTCGCGAGTCTGGTACAGATCATCTGCAGGGAGCAAGAGAGATGAGCCGGTTGGCTGGGCTGCTATGTCCACGCATGACGTGGGGAAAAGCACATGGCTTTAAAGCAGAAGAGACTGAGCTAATCTCCATTTCTCCTTTGAACACACTGCTAGTCCCACAAGAAAAAAAAAAAAAAGAAACTTGCCCAGTGCCAGGCCCAAGAGCTGAGCTGACCCAGGAATACCTTCCCCAGATGACAGCCCAGGGCCGACACAGAGGAGGGCAGCTCTGCTTCCCTCATCAACGCCCCCCAGCATGCTGGCCGCTAGCACCTCCCTGCACCCCTGCAGCCGCAGGGAGCTGGAATGCAACTGAATCTTCCCATGCTTGGCTGCAAACTGGGGCTGAGACCTGTCTTACACCTCTCTTGCTGCCACCGGCACCCAGGCTTAGAGAAGGCTCAGGAGCCACCAATTTGGCCGCTTGTTTGTCCACCACCTGCCCAGAAGCACCCCCAGAGTGGGAGGTGGTGCTCACCTCCACTTCAGTCCTGTTAGGAAGGCATCTGCCTCCCGCCACTGAGCCAGCTCCGCTCCGCTCCTAAAAGACCATACCTTCTCCTGCAAAGTGGGTCTGCAGGTGTCTCCACGGTCCCCTGGAAAACTCTGCAGCCGCCACCCCTAGGCCATGCTCCCAGCTCCGGCTGAGGCTGGGTGGATCTGCCACAGCTTTCGCAGTTAAGTGGCCCCAGGGGCTGGTGAGTCCCCACTGCAGGGGAGATAAAGCCCCAGTAGTGACGTCCCCCTACCGCCCCCTCCCCCACCCGGCAGTTGGGAGCTACCCCAACACGGGATTGGCCTCCTCTTAATTACAAAGGCAGACAATGGCAGGAAACGGTATTAGAAAGGTGCCAAGCTGATAAGGCTTTGGACAGCTTGGAGGGGGCCCTCCTGGAAGCTGCCCCTACTGAGATTGCTAGCTCTCCTCAGACCCCCACATCCCCCGCCCCTGGCCCCATGCTCCCTGAGTGCTGCTCTGCAGGAGGGGATGAGCAGCGATGCAGGTGGTGTCAGGACAGGTGGAGCACGGCCAGGAGGCAGCCAGGCCAGATCAACACAGTTTCTGGATCTGGCCTCCAGGCCTGGATTCCAGGGAAGTTTGGAAAAATACCTCGACCTTAGCCAATCTGGCTGCCGTGTTGGACAGCACTTCCTGTCGGCGGAGGGATGACGGAGCCAGGGCTGGCCCTGATGGCAGAAGGCTGTCTGGGTCCCCACCAGGGTTCGGTGGACAGGTTAAAGATGGAGGTCCCCTTCACAAGACCAGGCCCCTATAAATGAGGGGGTGGGAGGGGTGAGGGTTTGATTCCAGTTGTCCTGACAATGACTCCTGCCCCATCCTTCTGGTGCCCTGATTCCTCTCCTAATCTTGCACACACACATACACACACACATACACACGCACACACGCATGCACACACACTCCAATCCTTCCCAACTTCCGATTCCCAAAAAACCTGACTTCCACACCTGCCAACCTAATTCCTGCTAAAAGAGACAGCTGATAAAGTGCGCAGGGGTCAGCACGGGCACGGGGGTTGGAAATGACCAGGTCTCGGTGGGATTCCAGGCACCACATAAGACAAGCAGGCCAAACATTCAGGTGGGAAAGCTCACCTGTGCTTCTCACAGGGTACACCTGCCTTAGGACTTGGAGAAATAGATGACCCCACCCCTTACCTTCCCCTCCCCCACACCATTCCCCTAAGCACCCCAGGAAAGGAAGATAAATATTCCCAAGGAAGAAAAATGGTAGAAGAGGGGCCCGTGTTGTAGCACAGTGGATGCTGGGCTCCCAGCCCTGGCTGCTCCTCTTCCAATCCAGCTCCCTGCTAACGTGCCTAGGAAGGCAGCAGAACATGACGCAAGGGCTTGGGGCCCTGCCACCCACGTGGGAGACCCAGGTGGAGTTCCAGGCTCCTAGCTTCAGCTGACCCAGCCCCAACCAGTGCACCATTTTAGGAGTGAACCAGCAGATGGGTGATCTCTCTCTCTCTCTCTCTCTCTCTCTGTCACTCTGCCTTTCAAATAAATAAATAAATATTGAAAGAAAGAAGAGGGGCCGGGGCTGTGGCACAGTGGGTTAAAGCCCTGGCCTGAAGCACCGGCATCCCATATGGGCACCAGTTCAAGATCCTGCTGCTCCACTTCCTGTCCGGCTCTCTGCTATGGCCTGGGAAAGCAGTGGAAGATGGCCAAAGTCCTTGGGCCCCTACACCTGCATGGGAGATCCGGAGAAAGCTTCTGGTTCCTGGCTTCGGATGGGTGCAGCTCCAGCCGTTGTGGCCAATTGGAGAGTGAACCATCAGATGGAAGACCTCTCTCTCGCTCTCTCTTTCTGCCTCTTCTCTCTCTGTGTAATTCTGACTTTCAAGTGAAATAAATAAATCTTTAAAAAAGAAGAAGAAAAGAAGTGGTAGAAAAGACAGAACATGCATGGGATAGTAGAAAGGGCACCTTGGATTTCCCATGTCCAGCTAACCAGATGACCTGAAAATCCTCCCATTACAAGACAGCTTGAGGTGCTGTGTTAAATGTGAGAAACGGTCTTTAAAAGCACAGCCAAGCTGGAGGGAGAGGAGCACCTCAAGGTCCAACACAGAGAGGGACCCGAGAGAGCTTAGGTAGTGCAGACCAGGGAGGTCAGCCAGGCTGGGGCCCCTCCAGGCTAGGGCTGGACACAGAGAATTGACACTGGGCTCCCTGTACAAAGCTGAAACCTTAGGGGGAACTAGCTTCCAAAATACGGACCAAGAGGAAAAAAATCCACGCACACCATAGACTGTGAGGCTGCGGTCTCTCTCCATGTGTGTAGGAATGGGACGCTCAAGTTCTGGTATCGACTGTGTAGCTCCGGGCCTGCACTCACCAGGTGGGAGGGGCAGATTTTCACTCCTAGGTGGGCCAGGAACCCCCAAGTTAGGAAACTGACATAGATGTCAGTCTCAGTGCCTGGAATTCCTGGTGGAAACAACCACTAAACTATCCAAAAGGATACACCTTCCCCCAGCTCGCAAAAGACCTCACAAGTAAGGCCCCCCCTGAGGATGAATTCAAAATTTTAATGCAATTTTTAAAAGATTTATCTTCGTGGCTCAACAGGCTAATCCTCCGCCTTGCGGCGCCGGCACACCGGGTTCTAGTCCCAGTCGGGGCACCGGATTCTGTCCCGGTTGCCCCTCTTCCAGGCCAGTCCTCTGCTGTGGCCCCAGAGTGCAGTGGAGGATGGCCCAAGTGCTTGGGCCCTGCACCCCATGGGAGACCAGGAAAAAGCACCTAGCACCTGGCTCCTGCCATCGGATGAGCGCGGTGCGCCGGCTGCAGCGCGCCGACCGTGGCAGCCATTGGAGGGTGAACCAACGGCAAAGGAAGACCTTTCTCTCTGTCTCTCTCTCACTGTCCACTCTGCCTGTCAAAAAAAAAAAAAAGATTTATCTTATTGATTTGAAAGATAGAGTGACACAGAGAGGGAGTGAGAGAGAGATAAAGAAAGAGAGAGAGAGAGAGAGAGAGATCTTCCATCTTCGGCTCATCCCCCAAATGGCTGCCATGTCCAGGACTGGGCCAGGCCAAAGCCAAAAGCCAGGAGCTCCATCCGGGTCTCCCACACGGATGTTAGGGGCCCAAGCACTGGGCAGTCTTCCTCTGCTTTCCCAGACATACTAGCAGGTTGCTAGATCAAAAGCAGTGCAGCCGGGACTCTGATACAGGACGCTGCTCAACCTGCTGAGCCACCACGCAGGCCCCAAAGTCACAAATTTTAAAGCACTGTAGAAAATAATCTACCATGAGCAAAAATAAGCAGATAAACAAAAATCAGGATTAAATCCCCAAAGAACTTCAGGTAACAAAATGAGCGCTGGTCAGCCTACCAGCCTCAGTTCTCCTCCCAGAGGTGCCCAGTTCATGGGTAGCCTGACAAAGATACCACAAACGTTTCCAGCATTTATCTGCAAACCTATTGGTCCACAAATGAACAATTGCAAGATATGTCAATCACTTTCCTTTTTTTTTTTACATCAAATTAAACCCAGCGTTCTTCCCAGGGTGCTCAGTGCAGAAGGTCAAGAGCCTCAGTCTTCGCCATGCCCTGCACACAGCCTTCTCTGCACGGCTGCCTGGTTCCTCCACACCCAGCACTCCAGCTGGTCCCAGGCCCTCTCTCAGGACCTGGCCTCACCGCCTCCGACCTCCAGGCCACTACTCAGCTCTTTCTTGAGCACCAGCTGGAGGGGGCCAGGCGGGAGCAGCCGCCAAAGAAGGCAACAAGGCAAGGCCGGAGCCCTGCACCCTGCCTCTCTCCCTGGCTGTGGGCCCCTCCCTCCCGGGACTCACACCTGATTCCCTCCCGGACCCCTGTCCTGCACTCAGGCCTCACTGCACCACGAAGGTCTGCTCAGGGCCCCACAAGCATTGCTCCCCACGCTCCTCCCGGAAGCAGCACATGGATTCCACCATCCGAAACATCCCGCCTCTCCTCCCTACTTGGCCCGCCTGGTCCATTCTTGCACATTCCTGTCCCATGCAGAAAGGATTTGCCATTTGCTGATCACCTGACACACACCAGGCAATATGCCAGGGCTTTATATACGTTATCTGGGCCAGACATTTGGCCAGCAGTTAAGACAACTGTGCTGCTCTTCAAAGTGCCTAGATTTGAAGCCTGGCTCCGGCTCCCAACTCCAGCTTCCTGTTAATGCTGGCCCTGGGCGGCAGTGGTAATGGCTCAAGTAATTGAGTTCCTGCTACTCACACGGGAGACCTGGATGGAGTTCCTGGCTCTCGGCTTGGCCCACCTCCAGCCTCTACAGACATTTGGGGTGCAAACCAGTGGATAGAAACTCTCTCTCCCCCTTTCAAAAAATAAATAATTTATATTATTTAGAAATGTATGCAATCATTTTGCTGGATCCTCCTGTATGCATTTCTTGGGGGCTACCATGACAGCCACAAACTGAATGCCCGCACACAGACTGATTCTCTCGGGATTCTGAAGGGAAGAAGTGTGCCAAGGCCAGCAGGGCCGTGCACCCCCAGAGGCTTTCGGGGAGCCCCTTTTTCCCTCTTCCAGTTCTGCTGGTTGCAGGAATTCCCTGGCTTGTGGCTCCATCACTCCCATCCCTGCCTTCTCCTTCACATGTGCTTGAATCTACGTCATCGGGGATGATCTCACCTTCAAGGCATTAATGACATCTGCGAAGACCCTTTTTCCAAGCAAAATCCCATTCACATTTCTGGGTGCTAAAGTACGAGCAGGAGTTGCCTCCCCAACTTACACGCAGATGCCTAAGTCCCAAAGTGGTGGACTGGTGCTGCTTGGAGAGTGGAGACCGGATCCTATTAGGGCATCTGCGGTGGGGCCTTGGGAAGTGATGGGATTGGGTGCGGCTGCTGGGTGGGGCCCCTGTGATTGGATAGCAGTGGCTTTATAAGGAGAGATCACTCAGTCATGCAGAGGGCATTCTCTCTCTCTCTCTCTCTCTCTCCCCCCCCCCCACCTCTGCCTCTGCCTCTCTGTAACTTTGCCTCTCAAATAAATAGCTTAAAAATCTTTTAAAAAAATAATACGTGGAAATTAGAAGATAGGTTTATTTTGGTCTGAAAACATTCATAGCTTTTCCGCAATGCCTATTTTCCATGAACTTTGCACAGTGTTACTCCCATTTTAGAGATGAGGTTGTGGAGGCTCGGATCCACCTTGCATAGGATGACACTGCTGTGAAAACGCACCCGGTGTCAGAACCCCTTCCATGTGCCTGCGCTTTGTCCACTGCACCTACAAAGCACTCCCATGAGCCTTTTCTCCTTTTCTCCTTTTCCTGCCTTCGAACCACCTCTGATGTCTCTGGAGGAGACACTTAATTAATTAATTAATTGAAAGACAGAGTGACAGAGAGAAAGGGAGAGACAGAGAGCAAGAGATCCTCCCCACATGGCCAAAACTGCCAGCATCGACCCAGGCCAAAGCCAGGGGCCCAGATCTCCATCCTAGTCTCCAACATGAGTGACAGGGGCCCAAGCACTGTGACCATCATCCACTGCCTCCCTGGGCACATTGGCAGGAAGCTGGCTGGGAGGTGGAGCAGCCAGGAGTGGAACTGCTGCTCTGATATGGAATGCTAGGGCTGCAGGCAGCAGCTTACCAGCTGTGCCACAACGCTGGCCCCAAGATCTCATCTCTTCACCTCTAGTCAGAGCTCTCTTGGACCAAGGACCAGGCCTTGCTCAACCCTGTGTCTTCCAAAGCACTTGGCATGACATGAAACAAGTGCTCCATAAATTGTATTTACACTTTTAATTTATATTTATTTATTTTCATGTTATTTGAAAGGCAGACAGACAGAGAAAGATCTTCCATCTGCTGGCTCACTCCCCAAATGCTGGTGACAGCCAGGGCTAGACCAGGCTGAAGCCAGGAGAGCCAAGTGCTTGAGCCATCATCTGCCTCCCAGGGTGTTGTTAGCAGGAAGCTGCATCACAAGCAGAGGAACCGGGACTCGAACCAGGTACTTCGATACGGGATGTAGGTGTTCCAGGCAGTGCTTAGCTGCTGTGCCAAACACCTATCCCTGTAAATACTTTTTGAACACTCTGCTAATAAAACAATAGTGGTGATTAATACAGCATATAATTTTAGGATTATTTTATTTGTTTGAAAGAGAAACAGAGAGAGGGAGAGACAGAAAGAAAAAGAGAAAGGTCTTCAGTCTGCTAGTTCATGACAGTGCTGGACCAGGAGCCAGGAAGCAAGCACTTGAGCTATTTTCCACTTCCTTCGTAGGCGCATTAGCAGGGAGCTGGATCAGAAGTGGGGCAGGCAATACCCAAACCGGCTTTCATAGGCAATGCCAGCATTGCCAATGCACCGCAATGCTGGTCCCTGTATGCAATATTAAAATATAGCTACAGCAGGCCAGCACTGCGGCTCAATAGGCTAGTCCTCTACCTGCGGCGCCAGCACCCCGGGGTTCATGTCCCAGTCTGGACGCCGGATTCTGTCCCGGTTGCCCCTCTTCCAGTCCAGCTCTCTGCTGTGGCCCAGGAGTGCAGTGGAGGATGGCCCAAGTGTTTGAGCCCTGCACCCGCATGGGAAACCAGGAGAAGCACCTGGCTCCTGGCTTTGGATCAGCGAGGCGCGCTGGCCGCAGCACCGGCTGCGGCTGCCATTGGAGGGTGAACCAATAGAAAAGGAAGACCTTCCTCTCTGTCTCTCTCTCTCTCACTGTCCACTCTGCCTGTCAAACATAAATAAAAATGTAGCTATAGCAACAGGGCTGAAACTACAGAGGAAGGGTTGCTCAACATACAGCGAAGCGAAGTTATCGACTGCTCTCCAGCTCAGCAGCTCAGAGATAAAGAGAGCACTCGTCACTGCGGTCAGGGAGAATTTCCCAGACACAGTCACAGATGGCCCTGTTGGGACACCAGCTGGGGCTGTGACCACCCTGCATTCCTCAACCCTCACTGTCGTGATCTAGCCCTGGCTGGTTTTTTTGTTTTGTTTTGTTTTTAAGATTTATTTATTTAAAGGCGGAATTACCAAGAGAGACAGAGGCAGAGAGATCTTCCATCTACTGGTTCATTCCCTAAATGGCCAACAATGGCCAGGGCTGGGCTAGGTCAAAACCAGGAGTCAGGATCTTCATCTGGGTCTCCCATGTGGGCACAGGAGTCCAAGGATTTGGGGCATCCTCCACTGCTTTCCCAGGCCATTAATAGGGAGTTGGATCAGAAATGGAGCAGCAGGGACTCTAACCAGCACCTATATGGGATGCCGGCACTGCAGGCAGAGATTTTACCTGCTGCACCACAGTGCTGGCCCCATAGTCCTGTCTGCTTCTAAGTGACACTCAGATTGATTTTATCAGAGTAAAACACAGTAGACTAGAAGGTTAAGGCCTCTGAATATGGGGAAAGGGAGACCAATGCAGCTGAGATCCTGCCCTGCAGGGAATCCCGATCTGACAAGAAGAGAGCAGCCGAAACTGACCATGGCAGGGATTCAGCACCGGAGGCAGTGAGTGGCTCAGATGGCCGCAGGTGCAGGATGCTGGATGCAGAGTCACCAGCCCTCCAACCTCCTCCACCACTTGTCACGCCCGGAAACACGTCACTGTCACAAGTAGCATTTTTCTTAGGGAAACTCCAGGTCAGAAGCAAGTCATCCATTTTGACATATGACAGTTTAAGCCCAGGGATTTTAACACGCAGTGTCTATATTATGCAATCGACCAATTAGTTTAAATACGAAAATCATCCAGAGCCCTTTCCTGAGGATATTTCCATAGAGGTCATCAGTTTTCCCTGGAATTGTATTGCTTTTCAGGCATAAAACTATGCGATTTGAAATCAGAGTCAGAGCTGTGAGCCAGCAGTTCTAAGCCACATGACAGCATCTGAGCTACGTTTGATTTTATTTGAGAGACAGACAGAAAAAGTTCCCATCTGCTGAGTCATTCCTCAAATGCCCCCAGTGGTGGGGCCCAGGCTGGGCCAAAGCCAGAAGCCGGGATCACAATCCAGGTCTCCCAAGTGGATGGCCTCCTGTAACATTAGCATGTGCCCATCATTTCTTCTGAAGGCTGAGGCCAGGCGTGTGGTCTAAAGGTAAGATCCCATGTCCCATATCTGTGTGCCTGGAGTTGATTCCCGGTGCCAGCTCCTGACTCCAGCTTCCTGCTAATGCACATCCTAGGGGGCAGCTCAAGTAACTGGCTCTCTGCCACCACGTGAGAGACCTGGATTGAGTTCCCAGCTCCCAACTTCAGCCTGGGTCAGCCTTAGCCACTGGGGACAACTGGAGAGTGAACCAGCAGATGGGAGCTTTCTCTCTCTCTCTCTCTCTCTCTCTCTCACACACACACACACACACATATACACACAAAGACAAATAAAAATAAGAAAATGAAAATCACCCTTAATCCCACTACACAAACACCTGCCATCAATAGTTTAGCATGTTCCTGTTTTCTTTTTAATGTATGTGTATATGCACTATTTTAAAAGGCAAAAGATTCATATGATTGAAGAGAAACCAGAGTATGTAATATGATTTTAAAATAAAATCTTCCCATATAAAGTGTTCTGTAATTTGTTGTTTTGCTTAGGACTATATCATATCTTTCAATTCCTTGGTATTTTTGTGTTGTGTTGCTTCTGTTCACTTATATAGTAGTTCACTTATTCCACGATTTACGTAACCAGCTCCACGTTATTCGATATTTATTTAGATTGCTTCCATTTCTTATCATTAACAGTGCAACAGTGACAATCTTTGAAGCTATGTGAATGTGCAGTCCTCAAGACTACTGCCACAGTGTGAAGTCCTTCCATGTGGAATTTCTAGCCCAGCCACCACTCACATTTTAAGCAGTTTAATGGGAAAATTGTCATGGTTTATCCATTTTTACTGCCCTTTTCCTGGGGAGGATGCTGACAGGTGAGAACATGGACACTTCAGATGCAACGCAGGGCAGTAAAGGCATAGAAGCAGGAAAGCTCCAGGCTCACAAATTCAATATAGCAGAAGCAGGCAAGGAAGCCCCATGGCGTGGGACAAGAGAGGTGGTGACAGCTGGCTAAAGGGTTAGAGTTCATCCTGTAGGCACAGGGTGAGACACCAGAGGCTGTGATGGCCCCAAGGCCAGTGCAGAAGGGGAGAGCAGTCGGCTGATAGGCTGTTCCTGAAGACACACCAGGAGGGCCCAGGGAAGCCGTGGGGCTTGAAAAAAGAGCGGGTGCAGACAGCCAGAGCAGGGCATTATGGGAGCTGGAATCTTGGTCCCAAGACGTCCGCTTCTACTACCAGGGACTGCCCCTTACATAGCACAGAGGACTCCCAGGTTTGACCACGGTGAAGGCATTGTGACAGGAAGACCCTCGTGGATTATCCTGGTGGGACCCCCAAACCTAAGGCTGCAGGAGGATCAGAGTGTGGGGATGAGGCGCAACCACAAAGTGGAGCCAAGCAATGTGTGGCCAGGGCTGAGGGCTGCGGGCAGCCTCTAACCTACCAAAGGCAGGGAACCTGCTGGCGGAACTCAGCGCTGCGGACACACCGACAACCCTGGAGATTGCGTGTTGTTTAAACCAACAAGTTGATGGTACCTTGTTACAGCGGTGCCAGGCAACCCATACACAGGTGTGCCCGGTGCACACGGCCCTGCTCTCGGGAAGGGTGGCCCTGCAGCTGTGTTCCCTAAGCGTTCAGAAGACGGTGCTCCAAGGCTCAAGGAAAAGGGGTCCCTGGGGGCCAGGGTATGGGGCAAACAGGGAAGAGAGGCAAACAGAGGCAGGGGTGTGGCTGAGTTGACCTTTGCCCACCTGAAGAGTAAATTCTCCCAGGTGTAACTAAAAAGCCTCAAGGAAAGAAAGCATTCCTCGAAGGGCAGCTTATCTGCTCTGGTGCAAACTCCACAGAGAAAAGAATTTCCAGCATTTCTCACGCCATACTGCCAGCTCCCAGCACGTGGAGCCGGCCACTAAGCCGAGAGGAAGCTGTCGCCTCCGCCTCTTCCCTCCTGGAGACCCACACGTCTTGGTCACAAGCAGTTTGCTCACTTCCTCCCGTCCCAGTGGTCCTCGTGGTGACGGCCGACCCCACAGGGCAGTGTCAGAACAGCGCAACTTCAGGCTGACTTCCTGCACCCTTGTCTCAGCTAAAGTGCTTGGGACCAGAGGTGTTTTCCATTCCAGGGTTTTTCAGATTGGGCTTGTTGATCGTCCCTAACGCAGAAATGCAGTACCCAAAACCTGTCAAGTATCTTGTGGGCACTCGAGAAGCTGCGGATGCTGAGGCATTTCTGACGTTGGATGTTTGCATGAGGGTTTCTCAGCCGGTGCGGTCTGTGGAGCACCTGCTCCCACTAGCTCAGGAGGGTTCCGGACTCCGAGTCCTAATATCACACACAGAAAGATACAACACCGAAATTCCCATTCATCTTACAAAATGGCATCAAAATGCGTAAAAAAAAATCTTTCTTAATTACCCGTAGGTTAAGCCGATAAGATCAGTAAGGACAGAAATCTTCAAAAACAATTGTGAAACTCCATAACTGCACTCTTAGGCAAACATTGATCCCAGAGAACCGGAAAGAGGCTCACGCCAAATCCCCTATGTGACCGTTCACAACTGCTGATTTGTAATAGCCAGAAACTGGAAGCAGTCCCCCTACCCGGGGGGGGGGGGGGGGGGGGACGTCGGGTGAGTATGTGGGCAAATTGAGATACAGCTGTACCCTGAAATATCACTCAGCAATTAAAAAGGAGCACGCTTGGTCCACACTGCATGGGTGAGTCTCCAGGGAATTATGCTGTGTGGGGAGAGAAAAAGCATTCTCAACATGAAACCATTCCCAACACGTTTCAAAGATAAGACGGCGGATCCTCATACTCTGTCACCACAATGCAATTACACTGAAAAGCCAATTTAGAAGGTAGCAAAAGCCTCCATGCCTTTCGGAATTTTTAAGCACACTTACAAATAATTCACAGGCCAAAAAAATGAAGGGAGAGAAATTTAAAAATAGTTCAAAAGCAGATGATACGAAGACACTGCGTGTTAAACAACATGCAAAGGGTGCAAAGGGGTGAAAAAAAAAATGTGTTCTCTAGGATCTCAGCTCTGTAAGCTGGAGGGAAGGCAAAAGCAGCACCTTCCGATAAAGCAACTTGGCAAGGGCTCATGCGCCAGCCTCCTGGACGGCGCTCACACTCGTGACCCAGCAAATTCCTCTGCTAGGAATCTGTCTTAAGGAAGTGATTTACAATGAAGACCAAGATCTACACACAAGATAGTCACTGCACATTGTTTCCAGGCTTCTCAATGCCCCCTTGTCAGAGACAGCGAAATAGCTTCTGGGATAGGCAATCACGTAGCCTTAGCTGTGGAAAACACGGAAGAACAGCCGCCCTTAATGGCATAGGGAAATCCTTCGGATACAGGAGATGTGACGGTGCATAAACATCGCAGTGTCGGCTGCGTGAGGAAAATAAGGGAGCAAACACGAGTGAGAACCACGCTAACGTGCGTGCCCTGTTAGCTCTACGTGGCAGAAGACGGTCAGTTTCTTATTTGAGTTTCTTTGCATTTTCCAATATTTTTCACCAAACACACACACACACACACAAAACTATTAGTAGCACTTAATTACTTAATGTCTTTAAAATGTTTACTGCTTGATCTACAAAGTGGTGGGGGAGCATGACACAGACAAGTGTCCACAGTCCAGCTACACAGGGTAAAGTTGGAGCTGAGAGAAGCAGAGAGGCTGACTGTGAATTCTACGGCAGAAGGCCAGGCCCACGCAGCCAAGCCCACTCTGTGTCCCTAGGGAAAACAATGAATTAAGAAATGCAGAAAGAGCAAAGTTTAATAGGTGACATTAACATTTTTTTAAAGATTTTATTTATTTATTTATTTGAGAGGCAGAGTTGAGAGAGAGAGAGAGAGAGAGAGAGAGAGGTCTTCCATCCGTTGGTTCACTCCCCAAATGGCCGATCCAAAGCCAGGAGTCAGGAGCTTCCTCCCGATCTCCCATGCGGGTGCAGGGACCCAGGCACTTGGGCCATCTTCTACTGCAGTCAGGACTAGAACCGGTGCCCATGTAGATGCAGACACCTCAGGAGGAGGCTTAGCCTACTATGCCACAGCATCAGCCCCAACATTAATTTTTTTAATACCTAATGTTTAAGATGAACAACAACAAAAAGCCATAGCAGTGCTTCCATTTCTAAAAGCAAAGACCTGGAAATCACTGAACATCCATCAGCATTAGAATGGATGAACAACTGTGGTACAGTCTCGCTCCACCCCAACCTGTGGCCTTGCTCTGAGACCTGTGATAAACCACGATCTGAAAATAGTCAGGTGGAAAATTCCAGAAAGAACCAATTTGTAGGGTTTTGAATAACTTTCATTGTAGTACCTTGTTAAAAGCACTCTAGTTTCTCACATCATTGCTGTTAATTTCTTCAAGTTTGTCATAGGTGTTATGTATGTACAGGAAAAACAACAGTGTATGTAGAATTTGGTGTTATCCACCATTCAGGCACCTGCAGGGGGCCTCAGAATGTAACCCCCAGGGATAAGGGGGAACACTGTCTGCTCACACAATAGATGGTTACCCAGCCATGGGAATGACTTACAACCCCACACAGCAGTGCGGACGAATCTCACAAAGAGCATTGAGCCAAAGAAGCCAGGCACAGGGAAGGGCTCGCCGTTGTTTGCATTTGTCTGGGACACACAAATTGGCAGAACCAATGTCATGGTCAGCATCCGGGACGGGGCAGGGCAGGGGGTGCTGTCCGAACCGCGTCTCAGCTTGGCTGCTGGTGAGCAGAGGGGTGCTGAGTCTGAAAGCAGGCAGGGCACTGAGCTTTTGTGAGCTGTCGGCTTTCCCTGGGACCATTATACATCAACACGATCTGTTCCAAATGGAAAACAAAAGGAAAAAAAGATGGTAATGGTGCTTGGAATTTGCTTTCCCTTCATTAGATAAAGGTTCCTGAAAAAACTGCTGGGCTTCCTAGAAGTTTAATTAATAATTCAAGTCTCCCGAGCTGTGTTCCAGACAGAGCCGCACCCACGCCTGCACTTTGGGCCCCTGTCCGGAGGCACTCCCCCCATGCCAGCAGCCCTGGGCCAGAGCTGGGGGCCCCTCCTGGTGGACAGAGGCACACCCCGCCTGCTGCCAATCCAGGGGCTACCAACACTTCATGGACAATGTGTGCTATGAAAAATCTTTGTGTGGGTTTTAGGGTTTTTACACCAAAATAAACTTTATTTTATTAACTTATTTATTTGAAAGGCACAGTGATGGGGGCCTGTGCTGTGGCATAGTAGGTTAAGCCTCTGCCTGCAGTGCTGGCATCCTATATGGGCGCCCAGTTGCTCATCTTCTGATACAGCTCTCTGCTGTGGCCTGGGAAAGCAGTAGAAGATGGCCCAAGTCCTTGGGGCCCTGCACCTGCATGGGAGACCAGGAAGAAGCTCCTGGCTCCTGGCTTTGGACTGGCCCAGCTCCTGCCACTGCAGCCATTTGGGGAGAGAACCAACGGATGGAAGACCTCTCTCTCTCTCTCTCTCTGTAACTCTGCCTCCCAAATAAATAAAATATTTTTAAAAAAATGAAAGAAAGATACAGTGACAGAGTGAGAGAGATCTTACATCCACTGGTTCACTCCCCAAATGGCCGCAGTAGCCAGAGCTGATGAGCCCGAAGCCAAGAGCCAGGAACCCCATCCACGTCTCCCTCATGGGTGGCAGGGGCCCAAGCTCTTGGGCTTTCCCAGCAAAGAGCTGGATCAGAAGTGCAACAGTGGGGACCCAAACTGGAACTCTGAGATGGGATGTCAGTGTCACAGACAATGGTTTAACGTGCTATGCCACAATGCCGGCCCCAAATAAACATATAGAAATTCTATTTTTCCATGAAGTTTTGAAGTTCCCTTCTAAGTGGTTGCTATAATTCGGCAGACACAATATATATATATATTATGACATCACACAGTGTGGCACAGCCTGGCTTAGAGGGAGAGGACGCCAAGGAGCACACCCTGGGCTCATTCCGAGAAGAGACTTTTCTTACTAGGCTTCCTCATTCCTTTCTATGAATCCTAATCCAGGCACCTAAATCCAAAATTCCTGCTGCCACAGTTCCTGGCCCTCCTCTGCAATCATTAAGGATTATTTAGCCTCTGGCCTGGGCTCTGGAGGCGCTGAGGTAAGCACACCTTCTGCTCTCAGGGAGCTTGCAATCTGTGGACAGGGGCAGACACAAATGCAAACAGATTATAATCGTGAATAGTGATGAGGGTGAGATGAGTGATACTGAGGACACACACATGTCATAGAGGATTCCAATCTAAACAGGCTGGGAGTGAGGGCCAGCTCGCAGTCAGAGAAAACCACTGTAGAGAGGTGCAGCTGAACTGAGTTCTATGGAATGAGTAACAGTAAAACCAAGGAAAGCCTGGGGAGAGCCCTTCAGGCCACCAGAATGGCATGTGCGAAGGCCCAGTGGTAGGCGGGAACCCCTACAGGGAAACTAAAGGCACCCTGCCCGAAAACAGCGGGGGAAGCATGGCAGGCGGTAGGGCTGGAGAGGAAGGAGGGCACTGGGTGAAGTGTCCATCCCTCCTGCGTGCTTTTAAGTTTCAAGGGCGCTCTCACAGACATGACCTCATCGGCGGCCTACACCACCACCGTGAGTTAGCGAGAGTAGGCCGATTGTTCCTATTTCCCAGAAGAAGGCAATGCTCAGTACAGTGACTCGCTGGAGGCCGCACAGCCAGGGAGCAAGCATGCCCATGCTCAGACCCCTGGCCTGGTGCTCTTTGCCCCATTCCACCACTGCCTCGCCCCCGGCCAGGCGTGCTCAGTCTTCCTTGTGGCTCAGTAGTCCCAGGGTGGAACATCCGGTCTCACCGCAGCAGGGGACTTCAGGAAAGCACCAATCGGCATGCTGACACAACGGGAGGGTCCCAGAGTTTCTGAACCCTTCTTGATTTTCCGTGAAACATAGGCCGGGATCCTTCTAGCTCAGACTTAATTGGTGGGGTAAGTCTTTGGGATGATGTGGACAAAATCAAGAAATTTCTGCCATTTTTTTCCCTCTGTGTCAACTGAGAGGCAGACAAAGCAAGAGAGAGAGAAAGCGCCCATCAGCTGATCCACCCTTAAACATCCTCAGCGGTTGGTGGAGTTGCCAAAGCTGGGAGCTGGGAACCCCTTCCAGGTCTCCCAGGGGGGTGGCAGGGACCCAGACAGTCGAGCCATCACTGCTGCCTCCCAGGGTCTGCGTTAGAGGAAGCTGGAGTCTGGAGTCGAGCCAGAAAGAGAATCCAGGCACTCCTGAATGGGAGGCAGGTCAGACCCCCGCCCCAACCCTTGCTTTTGATTCAGTCGGTGCACCGCTCCAGGCATCTGCACTGAGACAGAAAATGCCTCTGTGAACCAGGCCACTTCCTCATAGGCAGCTTCACCCACACATTCATGCCCCTGGGAACCTTCCACTTATCTTTGCGTCTTCCTGAAACAGAAAGATTGCCATCTGTCTCCAGGGGCCCTCCCTTGCTACCAGCTATAGGAAGAAGCACTTATGCCTTCCTTCTTCCCCAAATTTTCCAGAACAAATCCTCTGTCACCCTAAATGATTGGCCTTTCTCTGTGAAACTCAATTACCTCCCATAAATTGCGTGGAAAACTGTGTCCTCAGCCGAAGGCCTTGAGCAAACTGGCAGGGTCAAGTCGTTGACCCAGGCTGGAATCCCAGGCTCACAGAAGAAAGCTCCAGATGTTTGAAACCCTGCCTTTCTGCAGGGAGTCAGTGAGGTGTAATCACACCTGAGTTTGAATTAACAGCTGTGTCAATGTACTTTAAAACATTAGTGGGAAAATGGAATTAAAAGGCAAGTTTGTTTTGGTGCAAAGAATTCTGAAATCTGTGAACATGATCGGTCTTTAAAAATTCATGGAAAAGGTGCATTATGAAGCAAACAAGCACTAGGGCCATCTTACGCTGCTTTCCCAGGCTCATTAGCAGGGAGCTGGATCAGAAGTGGAGCAGCCAGGACTCAAACCAGCACTCATATGGGATACTGGCATCGCAGGTGGCAGCTCAATCAGCTTTGCCACAACACTGGCCCCAGAAGTACCCTCATGTTTCATCACAGAATTTCAGAAATAGAAGCCTCAGAATCAGTG
This sequence comes from Sylvilagus floridanus, assembly GCA_949820135.1. Taxonomy (NCBI): domain Eukaryota; kingdom Metazoa; phylum Chordata; class Mammalia; order Lagomorpha; family Leporidae; genus Sylvilagus; species Sylvilagus floridanus. The sequence goes on from OX463230.1 coordinate 32,148,663, forward strand.
CTGGAGGTCAGAGCCTGCACCTGTTGCCTCCCCAGACTCGAGAAAGTGACGAAACTTCTCTGGTCCTGTCTTCCCCAAAGCAGTCAGACGAGTGGGTTATCCTTGTCCATTTGGTGTTGCCCTAGCAGAACACTAGAGACTGGGGAACCCACAAAGAGAAGGAACTTGTTTCTCATGGTCACGGAGGCCGGGAAGTTCAATATCAAGACGCCAGCCTCTGGCAAGGGTCTGCGTGCTGTGTCATCCCACATCAGAAGACAAGAGTAGTTACTTATTTATATGTTTTTATTGATTCAAAATTCAGAGGGACAAAGACAGAGAAACAGAGATCTTTACTCCCAAAGACCCACAGCAGCCAGAACCAGGCCAGACCAAAGCCAGGACGTGTCAGAACTGTACCCAGGTCCCCACTGCAGGTGGCAGGGACCCGAATATTTGAACCATCACCTGCTGCCTCCCAGGGCGCTCATTAGCAGAGTCAGGACTCAAACCCAGGCCCTCCAACACGGGATGCGGATGTCCCAAGCAGCGTCTTAACTGCCATACCCAACACTTGCCCCTGGACCCACAATTCTTTTTTTTTTTTTTTTTTACTTTTATTTAATGAAATGGACCCACAATTCTAACGGGCCCACCCTCCGGACAACCAGGCCTCTCTCTCAGGGCGAGCATTAACCCACTCAGGACAGCAGAACATAATCACCTCTTCAGAGCACAGCATGTGTGCATTTCTTATTGTTGAGCCAATGTGAAAACCTTGTGATCTTCCCATGAAAAACGTGAATTTCTGGCTTCCTTATTGGGCCACATTCCTATGACTGAGTGAGCATCTGGGGATGAGGGGCTCCTCTCTGGATAGGTGTAGGGGGCTCCTCAACCCACTGGTCTCTTCTCTGCCCCACTGTGTGCCCAGCTACAGATCTCACCCCACTGCCATTGTTCCTTGCACTTACCGTGAGGACAGAAACAGTTCCTTGCAGCCTTTCCATTGTCAAAAGCAGAGAAAATAAGATACAGCTCTCTTGAGAGCTGTGGGTTTCAAGAAAAATGAGACACTGTATTGCTTTGTAGATGCCGAAAATTATTCCTCTGCATTCGGGTAGCTTCCCTCCTTGGTTCAAGTTCAAGGTCCTTCAGTCATTGAAGGCTGGCCTGCAGCTGGGGGCTCCGCTTCCAAGATGGCTCGCCCACCGTGCTGGTAAGCTGACACTGTCCCTTGCCATGTGGACCTCTCCCCCGGGCTTCTCGAGTGTCCTCATGGGTTGGTGGCTGGCTTCTCCCAGAGAAAGTGCTCCAAGAGAGAGCCAAACAAGTCTATGGCCATACCACCCTGAACACGCCGGATCTCGTCTGATTGTGGAAACTGAGCAGGCTAGGGCCTGGTTAGTACTTGGATGGGAGAGAACCAAACAAAACCCACAAAGTCCTTTATGTTCTGACCTTGGGAGTCCAACTGTTATTTCCACACCATTCCATTATCTCAGGGTCAGCTACACAAGGGTGTGAGTAAGGGGAGACAAGACTCATTGGGGGACTGTCTTGGAAGCTGAGTGCCACATACTTCCATGATGCTTCTGAGAGACAGACCACAAGGTTGTAGAAGGTAAATGTTTGAGGTAAATCTGGGGTAGCTGAACTCACATTATGCAAAGCAGACTTTGAGGGAAGAGAGCATTATGATGACTAGAAAATGATGAAGCAAGGAAATAATAAACATGGCGTTCGAGACAATGGCTCTCTTTGGGGGAGGCAGGATATGGAGCAGCAAGAGGCGCTGAGGCAGATGGAGCCACATTGATAATGGGGCCATGTGTCCACAGATGTTCATTTGGTTAGCAGATTTATTGCATTTATTATTTCATACATACATTTTTAAAGATGTATTTTGTTTATTTGAAAGGCAGATTTACAGAAAGAAAGAGGGAGAGAGAGAGAACTCGTCCATCTTCTGGTTCACTCCCCGAGTGGCTGCAACAATGAGGGCTGGGACAGGCCAAAGCCAGGAGCCAGGAGCCAGGAGCTTCTTCCAGGTCTCTCATATAGGTGCAGAGGCCCAGGCACTTGGCCATCTTCCACTGCTTTCTCAGGTGCATTAGCAGGGAGCTGGGTTGAAGTGGAGCAGCCGGGACTTGAACCAGCACACATATGGGATGCCATTGCCTCAAGCAGCAGCTTAACTTGCTATGCCACAATACCGGCTCTCATACACAAAATGTTTTATAGTCTCCCTCAAACAGCACAGCATTAGGAACAGAAAAGTCCTTAGCTACAGAAAGTAACAGACTTCATTCCTGAATCAGCCAAATTTGATCGGGGCTACTATTTTCAGCTGGTAGGCCGGACCAGCAAGATGTGAAAGTGACTCAGGCCAAAGGGTGGAAGGTCATCCTGTCCCCTGGGAAGCAGAGCAAAGCAGCGGCCAGCCCAGCACCTCTCAGCTCACTGGTGGAGACCCAGCAGCCACAGGCCAACTGGCATTGTGCTGGGAGCCTTGAGAGATATGAGGAGCAATGTGTAGCCCTCACGGCAGCCAGCCAGGCGAGCACTGGGCTGCAGCCTGCTCTGGAATGCACCCCAGTGCTGATCACATCCAAATTCCCATCTGAGCAGAGAACTGCGGCCAGCCAGCGCCTCCCAGGTCAGCCTGCAGCCTCCGGCAGGAACCACGGAGAACTACTGTCATCTTGGGGTTCAGGGCTCCTGGAGACAACAGAGCCAGATTTTTGTTAAAAAAAAAAAAAAACTGAAACAGCAACATGCTTCTGTCGTGCGGAAAAGATATTTTAAAAATCTAAATATACAGCCGGTGCCACGGCTCAATAGGCTAATCCTCCGCCTTGTGGCGCCGGCACACTGGGTTCTAGTCCCAGTCGGGGTGCCGGATTCTGTCCCAGTTGTCCCTCTTCCAGGCCAGCTCTCTGCTGTGGCCCGGGAGTGCAGTAGAGGATGGGCCAAGTGCTTGGGCCCTGCACCCCATGGGAGACCAGGAGAAGCACCTGGCTCCTGCCATCGGATCAGCGCAGTGCGCCCGCCTTGGCAGCCATTGGAGGGTGAACCAACGGCAAAGGAAGACCTTTCTCTCTGTCTCTCTCTCTCACTGTCCACTCTGCTTGTCAAAAAAAAAAAAATTAAAAATCTAAAGATACGAGCAAAATCATAAACAGGGGTTACCTCTAGGGCCATGTTTCCGGAACTCTGACATATCTGATGGATACGGATGATTTGTGGGCATCATGAAACGTGTTAAAATTCAGATCCTGGTTCTGTAGGTCTGAGCAGGCAGGTGTCCCTGGCAAGCAACTTGGGCCATCGTCCACTGCTTTCCCAGGCGTGTTAGCAGGGAGTTGGATTCAGACTTGAACTGGCACTCAGATGTAGGATGCGAGCATTGCAAGTGACAGCTTAACCCGCTGCGCCACACGCCAGCCTCCCAAGAGTCTGCATTTCTGAATCACTGGTGCAGGAAGAGATGTGCTAGGGCCGGCTCACCCTGGCTTGCAAGAACTGATTGTTACCTTTTCAGCGATGCTTGTGAGTCTGTTGTTAAATGCAGGTATACTTCAAAAAGTTCACTGTGGCTGGCCCTGTGACCTGCTGGGCTAATATGGGCACTGATTCGAGTCCTGGTTGCTCCACTTCTGATCCAGCTCCCTCCTGTGTGCCTGACAAAGCAGCAGAAGATGGCCCAAGTGCTTGGGTCCCTGCCCCCAACATGGGAGACCCAGAAGTTTCTGGCTCCTGGGTCCTGGTTTCAGCCTGGCCCAGCCCCAGCCATTTCTGCCATTTGGGGAATGAACCAATGGTTGAAAGATCTCTGTGTCTATCCTTCTTTCTTTCTGTAATACTTTCAAATAAATAAATAAATAAATAAATCTTTTTTTAAAAAAATCAGTAAAAAATAGAATTAAAACATAAGTTTAGGCCGGCGCCGTGGCTCAATAGGTTAATCCTCCACCTGCAGCACCGGCACACTGGGTTCTAGTCCCCGTGGGGGCGCCGGATTCTGTCCCGGTTGCTCCTCTTCCAGGCCAGCTCTCTGCTGTGGCCCGGAAGTGCAGTGGAGGATGGCCCAAGTGCTTGGGCCCTGCACCCCATGGGAGACCAGGAAAAGCACCTGGCACCTGGCTCCTGCCATCGGATGAGCGCGGCGCGCTGACCGCGGCGGCCATTGGAGGGTGAACCAACAGCAAAGAAGGAACTTTCTCTCTCTCTCTCTCTCTCTCTCTCTCTCACTGTCCACTCTGTCTGTCAAAAATAAAAAAATAAAAAATAAAAAAAACACATAAGTTTAGAAGTGTTTGACCTCACAGGCAAGGTGCTGCTTGAGGTGTCTGCACACATCTGCATGCCTGGGGGAGGCGCTCCCAGCCGTGGCTCCCGGCTCCAGCTTCCTGCGAATGCAGACCCTGGGAGCCAGCAGTGATGGCTCAAGGAACTGGGTCCCTGTCACCAGTGTGGGACACCCGGATTGCATTCCTGTCTCTAGGTTTCAGCCCCCAGCCCCTTGCTCAATCCCAGCCATTGTTGGCATTTGAAAAATGAAGTGGCAGCCAGGAGCTATTCTCTCTCTCTCTCTCTCTCTCTCTCTCTCTCTCTCTCATAAATAAATAAATAAATAAATTTTAAATGATAAGCTTATTTTGATGCAAAAAAATTTTAACTCCATGAATAGTTTTTTTTTTTTAATAACACACATTTTCCATGAACTTCTGCAGATTCAAAGATCATTTTTATTTGAAGAACAGAGAGGCAGAGATAGAGATTTTAGAGATTTTCCATTGGCTGGTTCGCTCCACAAATGCCCACAACAGCTGGAGCTAGGTCAGGCCAAAGCCAGGTGCCAGGAACTCCAACCTGGGTAGCAAGAGTCCAGGTAGTTGCTGCCTCCCAGGGTGTACAATAGCAGGAGGCTGGAACTGGAAGTGGGACCAAGACTCAAACCCAGACACTCCCATATGGGATGCAGGCATCCTGAGCAGCATCTTGACCATTATACCAAACACACACAACCCCATGAACTGTTCGAAGATCCCTAATCTGCATGGGTTTCAAAAACTTTTGCAACAAAATAAACATCTTTTAATTCCAAATCCATGAGCTTTTGGAAGTATGTGCAGACACTTGTTGCTGAAGTGTATATACTCATATTTTTTTTTTAAAAAAAGATTGATTTATTTATTTGAAAGTCAGAGTTACACAGAGAGCGAAGGAGAGGCAGAGAGAAAGAGGTCTTCCAATTCGCTGGTCCACTCTCCAATTGGCCACAATGGCCAGAGCTGTGCCGATCCAAGCCAGGAGCTTCTTCTGGGTCTCTCACAAGGGTGCAGGGGCCCAAGGACTTGGGCCATCTTCTTACTGCTTTCCCAGGCCATAGCACAGAGCTGGCTTGGAAGTGGAGCTACCAGGACTTGAACCTGTGCCTTTATGGGATGCTGGCACTGCAGGAGGCTGCTTTACTCGCTACACCACAGTGCCTGCCTCTATACTCATATTTAAATCAGGTATAAATACTCACAGCTCACTACTTCCCAGTTATTTTGCATTTTATTATTATCTATACTCATTTTTAAAAGATTTATTTATTTATTTGAAAGTCAGAGTTACAAAGGGAAAAGAAGAGACAGAGAGAGAGATTGTCCATCTGTTGGTTCACTACCCCAGTGGCAGGAGCTGGGCCAGACCAAATCCAGGACCCAGGAGCTTCTTCCAGGTCTCCCATGTGTGCAGGGGCCCAAACATCCTCCACTGTTTTCCCAGACACATCAGCAGGGAGCTGGATCCAAAATGGAGCAGCCGGATCTCGAACAAGTGCCTGTACGGGATTCCAGCATCTCAGGCTGGGGTCTTACCTGCTATGTCATAATGCTGGCCCCATCATAGCTATTCTTGAGGGTAAACACACAAAGTACCAGGTCCACACTCTGGAAATGACATATAAGGGGCTTGCCAATTTTGCATTTGGTGAGAGCACATCAGTAATGCAACATCTTCAGGGATGAGAGAATTTACACCACAGATGTCAGTCAACAAGGCTTTAAAAAATAAGATTTATTTATTTGTTTCATAGGCAGAGTTACAGAGGGAGAAGGAGAGACAGAAAGAGAGAGATCTTCTATTCACTGGCTCACTCCCCTAGTAGTCACAATGGCTAGCGCTGGACTAAGCCAAAGCCACAGCCTGGAACTCCATCAGGGTCTCCCATGTAAGAGGCAGGACCCCAAGGACTTGGGCCATCTTCTGCTGCTTTTCCAGGCACACTAGCAGGGAACTGGATTGGAAATGGAGCCGCATGGACTCAAACCAGTGCTCATGTGGGAGTCCAGCATCGCAGGCGGTATCTTAACCTGCTGCGCCACAATACTGACCCCAAACCCACAACCCACAACCCACAACCCCAAATGTGTTAAAATACTTCCCAGCTCACACTGCCCCCGGCACACAGCCTGGTCCAGGACAGGGTCTTGAAGGATGGGAAGAGGAAGGGAGGCTGTGAGCAGCAGGTACGTAGTCTGCCTTGCTCAGAGGCCCTGGGGACTCAGCTCTCTGGTGGCCTCACAAGGGTTTGTAACTAAGTGAGCTACAAAGAACCAATACGCGCTTCTGCTGTGAATCTTGGGGAGTGGGGGGTAGTCCTCTCCCTCCCCACCAGAGCTGGGATTGATGGGAAGAGCTGGGTGTTCGCTCCCGGGAGGGGGGCAGAGCTGCTCCCCTCGATGCCTTCCACCCAGCGTTTCCTGCACAGCTTTGGTTCCCGGATTTCACAGCCAGTATTTATTTAACTGCTCTGGAGTTCAGTTCAGAAACGCCCAAGACTGCCCCAACCACAGGCTGAGTAAACAAACAGCCGCGACCTGGAAGTGGACTGGGGCGCAGCCCGACTCCGGCGTGGCTGCTATAGCAGCCCCGGAGTCTAGAAGAGGCTGAGCTGGAGCCCACGCCCACCCCCGCCGTCCTCCCCCCTGCCACCAGAGCCTTCTCTCTGATCTCTGATCTCTCTGATCCTGTGGCTCTCTGGAACCCCTACCTTACTCCTCGGAGCACCCTGGGCCTAGGCCCATGATAAACTGAGCCGTCCACCCCTCCGGCTCCCACCTGCCCGCTCCCTCCTTACCAAAGCTGGAGTCAGCCCACGGCCCAGGTGAGAGACCCAGGCCGGGTCCCTGCAGGCTCAGGCACAGCCTTTCCCTCTCTGAGCCTCAGAGGCAGCTGTGCCTCTGTGCTCCATCCCAGCACCGCCCTCCGCGTTCGCTCACTGTTCTGCGCACAGACACGGAGCCCTGCTGCGCGCCCGGTGCCATTGTCGTAGGTGGTGCAGACGGAGGCGCCCGCACAGCCCTTCACAAAGAGCTCACAGTTGGCCTGCAGAAAGTCAATGAACAAAGACTTGGGTGAGACTTGATAAGATACCTGTTAGGGACTACAAGCTGTGGAACTCTCTGGGGGGAAGACCATCCAAAGAGAGAGGCGCACAAGGGCCCTGAGGCAGGAGCTGGCCTGTCCCACCCAAAGGCCCGCTAGAGAAGCCAGTAAGTGGGGAGGGAGAGACATCAAGGCATCACACAGGGCCTGTGGGCCAGTGCGAGCAGTCAGGGGCTAAGGCAAAAGTTTAAGGAAGAAACAACAGTGGCATAGACCAGGATAAAGGACTGTACGTGGGGACTCTGGTCGAACGCTGAAATGGAGCCAATGAAATGTGCTGACCAATTATTTTTGTAACATTTATTTGAGGCAGAGACCCTCTCCTCCATTGGTTCACTCCCCAGATGCCCAGGAGCCAGGCACTCACTCCAGGTCTCCCTCATGGGTACTGGGAATCACCACGGCCTCCCAGGGTCTGTATTAGCATGAAGCTGGAGCCAAGCACTGAAGCCAAGAATCGGGGGCCAGGGCTATAGAACAGTAGGTTAAGCTTCTGCTTGCAGCCCTGGCTTCCCATATGGGAGCCGGTTCCAGTCCTGGCTGCTCTCCTTCTGATCCAGCTCTCTGCTATGGCCAGGGAAAGCAGTAGAAGGTGGCCAAGTGCTTGGGCGCCTGCACAAACATGGGCCAGAAAAGCTCCTGGTTCTTGGCTTAGGATTGGCCCAGCTCCAGTTGTTGCAGCCATTTGGGGAGTGAACCAACAGATGGAAGACCTCTCTCTCTGTCTCTCCCTCTCTCTATTTGTAACTCTGCCTCTCAAATAAATAATCTTTCAAAATAAAGTACTAAAGAATCAAACCCTGTTACTCCAATGTGGGTATGGGAGTCTTAACTGCTAGGTCAAACATCTACCCCTGATGAATTCTTTCTGGAACATGAGAGAGAGAGAAGGGTCGAGGATGGCTCTGAGGCTGGGGACCAGGGTGGCCTGAGTCTCAACTGTAGCAAACCGTGGAGGCTGGCACTGGCTCTTGTTCTTCCTCACTGATTTCCAGGGACACAGAGTGGGCTTCGGAGTGGCACAGCTCCAGCCATTGCGACATCTGGGGAGTGGATGGAAGACCTCTCTCTTTCTCTCTCTCTACCTCTCTCTGTAACTCTGTCTTTCAAATAAATAAAATTAATCTTGTAAAAATAAAAAAAAAATTAAAAAGCAATGCATTAGTAGCTGGTGGAGAAGCAGCGGACCACATCTAGTTCACTATCAGTTTACCTTTTATATGGTTGACATGCATCCCCAAGGAAGCATAATGCACATGAGACAGAACACAGGGTTTGTTTTCTGTGCATCCATAGTCCTGGCTGCCCATGCACAGTGCCACCTATTTCCCTCTGCCGCTTCCAGGTGGTGCATCTGGGCCCTGGACAGCCAGAAGGCAGAGGAAGGAGGAGAGGGTTGTGAGATTGGGGGGATGGGAGAGGGAGGAGGGGGTTGTGAGGTTGGGGGGATGGGAGAGGGAGGCCCCTGCTCCTTAAGGACGTTCCCAGACAGTGCACCCACCACTTCTACTCATGTGCCATTGGCCTGAATTTGGGCCATGTGACGACCCAGGCTGCAAAAGATCCTGGGAGATAGATTTGTTCTGGGAACTTCTATCCCCAGCTAAAATTCAAAATAAAACGCAACCCCTATGCATCTCGGAGCCTTCATCAGTAAAAGGCAGAGGATCTGAGAGCAGAGCAGCTGCCTAGCTCGGCTGCCATAACGTGAGTTCTTCCGTCAGTTCTCATTTTTCACCGGGATTATGTTCTACAGCGTTCCTGCGAGCACTGAATTAGCAAACACCAAGCCAGCCTCTGGGGCGATGCAAGGTTGGGTCCCTGTGAGCCTCTGGTCGCAGCTTGGACATCAGGCAAGCGTGACTTTATGGGTGCTCTCTTTAAAGACACATGGTGTTGATTTGTTACCATTATGCTCATGGCCAACAGCCCTCTCCCCTCCTCACATCTGGGGGCCATTTTTCACGGCAAAACCTCCACCAAAAAGCATGGACGTGTGGCACCGAATAGACCTGTTTACCTGCTGTGTGCTGGAACCGGAAGCCAGAGCTCAGCCTCCGTGGGGAACGTGCACGTCCTGCCACTCACATTTTTATCTGCTCCGCCCATGTTCACAAATGACCGCAAAAGCCCTGGGAGTATTGATCTTGGCGCTGCAAGTCAATTTTATCAAGTAAGTGGGTTTACAAGCACAGAATCCATGAGTAGTACCAGGATTGACTGGATACAGAAAGGCCTTGGAATAGTGCCTGCCGGTAGGAAGCTTTGGATAAAAATGTGACTCTCAACGCTTTACAACCCGCTGCCATAGCCACAGCTGTGTCCACTTTACGAATGAGGACAGTGGGTGTCCCAGCAGTTAAAGACCTGGGCTTGTGCCACGTGGCTGGTCAGGGGTGGTGTTGAGACTTAAACCCAAGTTTAGCCCAAGTTTAACTTTTCTTTCGGGCAGGAGGTGAGGCAGAGACAGAAGTACAGACAGTCAGTCAGACAGTGAACCATCCACTGGTTCACTCCCCACGGGCCCACAACAGCAAGGACTGAGCCAGGCCAACACCAGGAACTTAACTGAGGTCTCCCACGTGGGTGGCAGAAACACATCTACTAAGCCATCACCTGTGGCCTCCCAGGAAACTGGCATCAGGAACAGATACAGAACTCAAACCAGGCCCCCACTAAGTGGCAGCTGAACAGCTGAGCCAAACGCCCAGCCTCGACTGAACTATTACCAAGGAGCCAGAGGTCCCATCCTTCCATGCGACACCCCCACAGGTGCACAGGCACCGGCTGCAGGTGACGTGCAAGCACAGACAGGCTCCTCCCCCCACACATACACCAGAACCCCCGGTATTTACACAGAGCTTCCTTTCCCAAAACTCCTCAACTCCGAGGCGCCTTAGGAACAACAAACAAGGTTGCCCAGTTTCCTGCCCAACCTTGGAATTCCTCCCCCCACCGACTTCTCACCCCATGCATCCGCCTCCGCACCCCCACCCCCCACGCCCATGACCTAGGCCGCTGACCAAGGGCTGGGCACAGGGAGCTGATGTGCCCAGTCATGCGCTCTACTGGGTCTGCCAGGCCTCACCCGACTGAGAGCAGCAGGCCCAGGGGAACGGAAAGTGAGACCAGGACAGTGAGGGGTGCAGAGGCCGGGACCCTGACAGGCGGGGCCAGGGGAGCCTGCTGAAAAGAGGGGCCCACATGAGGGACAGTGATTGCCCAAGGGAGCAGCACTGAGCCAGGCCACAGTGTCCACGTTTCCACCTGGACCACACAGCTCTCCCTGCCTCCCTGCAGACCCTGGACCCTCTGGGCAGCCATCAGTCCCTTCTGGAATCTGAGATGGTAGACCATCCCTCAGCTACCACATTTGTTTGTTCAGCTGTTCTCAGGGGTCAGTGAGCCATGGCCTGCAGGCCACACCCAGCCAGCAGCCTGCTTATGTGCAGTTCACTAGCAGAGACTGGTTTTGACATAATTTTTTTTAACTACAAGTTATTTTTTTTTGCCAGGGGGAGGCAGAGAGATGATAAGTGGGGGTGGGAGAGAGAAAGAGAGAGAAAGGGAGAGGGGCCGATGCTGTGGTGTAGTGGGTAAAGCCGCTACCTGCAATACTGGCATCCCATATGGGCACCAGTTCAAGTCCCAGCTGCTCTACTTCCTATCCAGCTCTCTGCTATGGCCTGGGAAAGCAGTGGAAGATGGCCAAAGTCCTTGGGCCCCTGCACCTGCGTGGAGACCCAGAAGAAGCTCCTGGCTCCTGGCTTGGGATCGGCGCAGCTCCAGCCATTGCGGCCAACTGGGGAGTGAAACAGCAGATGGAAGATATCTCTCTCTCTCTCTCTCTCTCTCTCTCTCTCTCTCTGCCTCTCCTTCTCTCTGTGTAACTCTAATTTTCAAATAAATAAATCTTTAAAAGAGAGAGAGAGTGCTCCCATCCATCTGCTGGTTGACTCCCTAAATGCCATCAATAGCCAGGGCTGGGCCAGATCAAAGCCAGGAGCAGGAAATTCCATCTGGGTCTCCCACAAGGGCGGGTGACAGGGACCCAATCACTTGAGCCAGCAGCAGGAAGCTGGAGTCAGGAGAAGAGCTAGAACCCAGGCACTGTGCTATGAGATGCAGGCATTCCAATCAGTCTTAACTACTGCACCAGATGTCTGCCCCCGCTTTCCTATTTTTTAATAGAAGAAAAAGAAGAAGGGAACCAAGAAGGAGAGGAGACTGTATCTGACCCTTAAATTCTAAAATATTTACCTTTTGCAAAAAAAAAAAAAAAAAGTGCCAAGCTCTAGCTTAGATGATATGGCGGTGGGAGCCTGGGGCCACCAAGCAAGGGCCAGGGTGGTGGCCAGAACACCAGCCCCATGTCCCCTCACCCCTAGGACAGGACACTGGGTGTCCTTTAACCCCCACAAGGCTCAGTGTCTCCATCTGCAAGGTGTGAAGGAAGTCAGGTATAAACCATGCCACACCTTCAGCCTGCACATCCTGGGGGCAGCCACGTGACTGGCCACAGCGCAGTGGGAATGGGTCCTATCCTAACGGACTGACGTCGTCACGTCACAGGGCAGTGAGGAGACTGAATCACAAGCGGTGACTCATCTGAGGTCACTGTAAATAGGATGTCACCAGGACACTTTCCGCAGAGTCGCAGGGTGCCCTCCCTTCCACTGCCCTGTTGGGGTCCCCCTGCAGGCTTCAGTCTTGGGCTCCTTCCCGAAGCTGGCCGACAGCCTCCTAGCCTATATTCGTCACACACAGATGGAGTTTTCTCATGGCCTGGAGGTATTTTCATGTCAGCAGGCAGCTCCTAGACTGTCACATATTCAGACCCACCCCACCCCCAACCGTGTGTTGGGCACAGTGACACTGAAGTCACAGACGACACTGGAAGGCTTGCCTTCATTTCCCCAGGTTCCTTCCAACGTGGTGACCAAAGCCTGGTCCCAGCCAGGGCTGCTCCCCTCGGGCCAACTGTGCAGTGCTCACGCACTTTTAGTTCAAGCTCTGGAGCAGGTAGACAATCGTCAGCCTGGGACTTGGCCACAGAACCTGGTTGGACCCTGACCCAGCTTCCGAGTGCTCTCAGCACCCCCTGTCTGATTCGCCCCAGTCCCCACTGTCTGATTCACCCCATCCCCCACTGTCTGATTCGCTCCCAGCTTCCCAGTGCTTGAGAGAGGCGGAGTCCCACAGAGTCCACAGGGAGGGCCCGGGCCACTTCCCAGGACATATGTTTTATAAAATGAAGACCAAGCACGGTTGCAGAACTCATGGTGCAAGAATAACACTTTTAACCCCAGCGTGTAGTGCAATTGAACAGTGCTAACTCCAGGATTTGTCACATATGCTCATTTGTTCTGAACCCCTGGCAAAGGGGCCCGGGGATGTCGGCCAGCGTGTCTGCATCTGTGTCAGTGTCGCTGGATTGGAGGGTGAAGTCCTTGGATGTGACACCTGGCCTTGGAGCTGGAGCTGCTGTGGCCTGGCTCCCCACCACTGAGCCCCGCCGAGCTGGCTGCTCTTGCCAGAACCCAGGACTGCCCCCTCCTCTTGCACCGAGGGCTTCAAAGGCCACCAGCTTTTCTGTTCTAGAACACCTGCCTTCACCGTATCTGCCCTGCTCCCCTCCTCACCCTCTGCTTCTAGGAGAGCTGCCAGCCTCCTTCTCATGCTCGGCAAATGCTTGAATACAGTAAGGAGAGCGAGTGGGGAAAGCAGCTTCATGGCGAGAAACCCAACAAACATGACCCCAGCCAGGTGATCAAGGTCAAAATCAACAGCCAGGTGCTGTTGCTGGTATGTCCCCTCCTCTGCAGGGGATGGGAACCGGGCTTCCCAGAAGACAGGTTACTCCAGTCTAACCACAAGGAAAACGTGAAACACGTCCCATGTAAAGGACACTCTACAGAATTCTTTTTTTTAAAAAAAAAGTTTGTTTATTTTAGTTGAAAGGCAGAGTTACAGAGCGGCAGAGGGAGAGAGAGAGAGAGGTCTTCCATCTGCTGGTTCACTCCCCAGATGGCCGCAATGGTTGGGGCTGGGCTGAGCTGATCCCAAGCCAGGAGCCAGGAGCTTCTTCTGGGTCTCCACGCAGGTGCAAGGGCCCAAGGACTTGGGGCATCTTCTACTGCTTCCCAGGCCACAGCAGAACTGGATTGGAGGAGGAGCAGCTGGGATGCCAAACATCACCCATATAAATGGGATGCCAGTACTGCAGGCAGTAGCTTTTATTAAGCCGTAGTGCTGGCCTCTTAAATCTTTTTTTTTTTTAATTGTTCTGCAATAAAAAGGTTAATACTTAAAAAAAAATTGAATGAAGGGCCAGCACTGTGGTACTACAGCAAGGTAAGTTGCCACCTGCAAGGCTGGCATCCCATATGAACACTGGTTCGAGTCCTGGCTGCTCCACTTCAATTCAGCTCCCTGCTGATGCCACTGGAAAGTAGCAGAAGATGACCCCAGTGTCTAGGGCCCTGTCATCCACATGAGAGACACAGATGGAGCTCCAGGTTCCTGGCTTCAGCCTGGATCAGCTTTGGCTGTTGTGGCCATCTGGGGAGTGAACCAGCAGATGGAAAATCAATCTCTCTCTCTCTCTCTCTCTCTCTCTCTCTCTCTCTCTCTCTCTCCAAGTAGATAAATCTTTTAAAGAAACTGAAAGAGACTCTTGAGTGAAAAAGCTGTTTCCTCCTTACCTACCCTAAAGCACAACGCACCAGGCTCACCTAAGAGGGGAGTGCAGGGGAGTGGTTAGGAACATGGACTCCAGGCTCCGATCCGTCAGGTGTGGGGCCTGGCTCTGCCCTTTGCCACTGCTGTGTCCCTGGGTGAGGGCCTGGGCCCCCCCCAAGCAGCTCGGTCTCCTTTACATTACCAAGGAGGGGCCATAACAAGCCCATCGCTGTCCTGGAACTGTTGGGAAAATGAGTATGGGACGCTCTTGGGGCGGCTCCCAAGCTAGAAAATACTTAATGGGACCTGAGCGGTCAAGAGAGGGGACGTCTGGAAGGAAGGCTGCTCTGCTCGGAGACAGCTCTGGGGTCACAACCCTCCCAGGCCCCCATGATCACGCCATGAAGGTAGCACCCGGCACGGAGGGTGGAGACCAGGAGGAGGAGGAAGCGCCCACACTCGGGAGCCTCCTTGGAATGCCGGGAAGCACCGGTGTTGGCTGTGACCACTACAAAGGCTTCCTGGTCTCTGTGGTCATGACCGGGGCACACCAGGGAGCACAATGACCGGAAGAGCCGCTCAGGGCCCCAGACCTGCTGAAACCAGGAAGGCGGGACCACCCTGCCCCCTAATAAAGCGCTGAGTAACCCAGACCTCCAGCGCCCCCTCCAGCCTTCCCGTAGTAGCCCTGGGACACAGCCCAAACCCCTCTGCCCACAAGACCCTGGCAACTCCCTGCCTGAATCAGACAGCAGGCACCAGCGTGGGTGTGAGGCTGCCTCGGGCTCTCCTTCGCTGGCTGGCCTTGCACTCCACTTCCCTCTGCCTGCAACATCTCCCGCAAGGCAGCACCTGAGTAAACCACGTGGGCGGAGGCTCCTGGCAGGCCCGGATGTACCATGCAGGCTTTTCTCCCAGCGCCTCCCGACCTGGACCCATGGGCAGCCTCGAGGCTGAGTCCAGCCAGGTACTGCAGAAGGCACCCATGGAAGCACGTTGCAGTCGCTGGCTACAGAACCTACAGACAGGAGCGTCGGTGAGGATGAGGACCCTATGCAGATGACAGGGAAACCAAGGCCTGGGGCCCAGAGGGCTGCAGGGATCTGCCCACAGCCACCCGGCAGGTTGGTGACCAAGCAGGCCCTGGACCAGACTCCAGCAACCTGTCCAGGTTGGATTCGGCATGGCGCTGGGGCCAGGATGCCTGGGGCTGCCCCAGCCTGTGCCTTAACTCTCTGTGGCTCCGTTTTCTTTCCTCTGTCTCTGTCTCTGCCTCTGCCTCTGCCTCTGTTTCTCTCTCTCTGGAACTCCGCCTTTCAAACAAATAAATAAATATATTAAAAAAAAAAAAAAGGAAGCAGAGGCAGGACTCAATCCCAGGTGCTCCAATACGGGGTGCAGGGGTCCCAAGAAGCAGCTTAACCCACTTCACAACACCCACACCACGACACAGATTTTTGTTAGTTAGTAAGGCAAATAATAAATCATAATATAAATTTAATGTTTACGTATGAGGAGATGGAGAACTTAAAGTAGAGGGGACTGAGATAGAAGCTGACATATTAATAGATAGAATATTTTTTTATTTTTATTTTATTTTATTTGACAGGCAGAGTTAGACAGTGAGAGAGAGAGAGAGAGAGAGACAGAAAGGTCTTCCTTCCGTTGGTTCACACCCCAAATGGCCGCTGCAGCCGGCGCTGCACCAATCCGAATCCAGGAGCCAGGTGCTTCTTTCTGGTCTCCCATGTGGGTGTAGGGCCCAAGCACTTGGGCCATCCTCCACTGCCTTCCCAGGCCACAGCAGAGATCTGGACTGGAAGAGGAGCAACCGGGACAGAACCGGTGCCCCAACCAGGACTAGAACCCAGTGTGCTGGCGCTGCAAGGCAGAGGATTAGCCTAGTGAGCCGCAGCACCGGCCACCTCTGTTTCCAATCTGGTTTCCTGCAAATGCAGCTGGGAGACAGCAGATGGTGGCTCTAGCGCTTGCTCCCCTGCCACCCCTGTGGGCCATCCAATAGCATCCCAGGCTCCTGACTTCAGCCTGGCCCAGCCCTGGCTATTGGGAACAGCCAGGAGAGTGACCAGCAGAGGAGATGTCTCTCTCTCTCTCTCTCTCTCTCTCTCTCTCTCTCTCTCCCTTTTTCTTTCTCATGTTGTCACTCTTCCTTTTAAGTAGATGAAAATAAACTTTAAAGAAATTTTTTAAGCACTGAAAAATTGAAAATAAAATAAAACAAGTGAACTTAACTGAGCATCCAGCTTATAACCTAAGCGTATGGAGAACTAATCCAAGGGATTTTTAAAGCACAAGATTTGACTGTACATATACTAAGTTGATCTTCTGTATGTAAAGATAATTGAAAATGAATGTTGATAAAGAATGGGATGAGAGAGGGAGAGGGAGATGGGATGGCTGCGGGTGGGAGGGAAGTTATAGGGGGAAAAGCTGCTATAATCCAAAAGTCGTACTTTGGAAATTTATATTTATTAAATAAAAGTTGGAAAGAAAATGATTTGACTGTATATCCCAAGGAGGGTCTGTCCTAAGAACCAAAAGAAATGGAGGAACCTTCTGCTGCTGTCAGTGATCGCATCACTGAAGGTGACGTTGGTGTGGCCATCGGGGGTAAAGCAAATGAGGACCAGAGCTCTGGACTTCCAGTGGAGTCGCATACTGATCGTAACCTAAAAACATGCTTTGCCAAAATGTGTTGAACATGCCTCGCCCACCAAACGTGGCTCAGCAACACAGCGCATGGCCACCTGCTGGTCCCCCCTGCCACACACACACAGGATGGCAGGGCCACTGGCCGCTGCACTCACCATCACTGCCACCAGGATAGAGGTCAGACCTTCCATGGCCAGCTCCACAAACACCAAAAGTTGGAATCTAGGGACCAGTGCTGTAGTAGTGCAGTGGGTTAAGCTGCCACTTGCAATGCCAGCATTCAATACCAGACTGCTGGTTCAAGTCCCAGCTGCTCCACTTCCTACCCAGTTCCCTGCTAATGTGCTGGTAAGGCAACAGATGATGGTCCAGACACTTGGGTCTCTGCCACCCACAGGGGAGTCCCAGATGGAGTTTTGGGTTCCTGGCTTCAGCCTGGCCCAGCCCCAGCAGTTGCAGCCATTTGAAAAGTGAACTGATGGATAGATCTCTCTTCCTGTTTCTTTCCCTCTCTCTATCACTCTTTCTTTCAAATAAGTAAATCTTTTTTAAAAAATAAAAATTTGAGGTACAATTTCCACTGAATACTGTGGCTTTCTCACCACCCGAATGTCGTGACATTTAAGTGAAACCATTGCAAATCAGGGACAGTGTGCATATACTCCATAATTCTATCATCCTAAGTGCACTTAAGAACCAGAATTCGAAATTCATTTTCATGTTTGTTTTTTTTTTTCCAAAGAGACAAAGCTCCCATCTGCTGATCCATTCCCCGGTGCCCCCAACAGCCAGGACTGGGCTGGGGCGACGCTGGGAGCCAGGAACTCAATCCAGGTCTCCCGCGGGGGCGGCAGGGATTCAGCTGGTTGAGCCCTCACTGCTGCCTCCCAGGGTCTGCATTAGCAGGAAGCTGGAGCCAGGAGCCTGAGACAGGTAGGAACCCAGGTGCTGCAACATGGGATGTGGGTCTCCGAGACCAGGCATTCCCTAGCCGGCTGCACTCTCTCTCCATGACCCTGGATCTCAGCAGCCGGCCCCCACCACACCCAGGCTCAAGCCACAGGGGCCCTCAACCTCCATGACCCTTTCACGCTGCCCACCTTGCAGCCCTTATTCTCTGAGCTCACATGGTGCTGTCCTCCTCCCCACCCCCATGCATTCCTCTTTCTTTACCTGGGAAACTCCCATCATCCTTCAAGGCCTTTTCCAGATGGCACCTCCACCAGACAGCCCTCACGGGACTCCATGGGCAAGTTGTGTCCTCTGTTCTCACAGCTGCCTGTGGAGCCCCACCAAACAGCCATGCCTCGTCCTGGGACATTTACCTGTGTGTGTCCCCATCCAGGCCGTGAGCTCCAGGAGGACAGGATAATCCATCCCTCCATCCTCGACTTAACCACAGCGTCAGCCACATTGTCTGCTCCTAAGGATGTCCTGAATCAGTGAGCAGAAGAGGAAGAGAGGGCTTTTGTTTCTTGGCTTCTGGTTCCCCTTTCTTCCCTCCCATTATGGAGGAACAACGAGACAGGAGTGGAGAGAAGAGGAAGGTGAGCCCTGACATCAGCTCCGCACCTTCCTCTCCCGACCCAAGTCCAAGTCAGCCTGACCCAACACCCTCGTGGAGACCTGGATTGAGCTCCTGTCTCCAGGCGCCAGCCCCAGGTGCTGTGGGCGTTTGGGGAGTAAAGCAGCAGATGGGAGTGCTCTCGGCCTGGATCTCCACCTCTGAAATAAAAATGAACACACAAGTGAATGAAGGAAACACAAGTGGAGAGCTCCAGAGTGTCAGGGGTCCCTGGCCTTCTGCACTGACAGCGGAGCCAGAGCCAGGTGGGTGGATACCGAGCCAACGTGGTAAGGATCCAGGTGCAAGTTGCGAGGTGCGAGGTGCGAGGTGTGAGGTGCGGGTCGGCTGGGTCCCCGCGGAGGGCTGGGGGCAGAGCTGCCACACCCCTCTCCTTGGCTTCTGGTTTTTGCCTGGTGACCTTTGGCTTGCAGAGGGCATTTTCCTGAATCTCCACGTCCATCAACAATGGCAACCTCTGGCCTAGCCGTTAAGAAGCCTTTGTCCCGCACTGGCATGCCTGAGTCCCACTCCCCACGCTGGCTCTGGGTTCCAGGGAGGGGCGGCCGGGCCAGCTCTTGTTTTGTTGACCCTTAACCGCCCCCCCCCCCCCGGCCTCCTGGCAGGGGCTGCTTCCCTGGCGCACTTCCCCCAGCCCGGCTGACTCACTGTGCAGGAAGGGAAAGGCAGGAATGCTGGCAGTGGACCCAGGGACCCCTCACCTCTGGCCAGGTCCAGACAGCCTCCTGGGGATCCTCACCCACTCACCACACCCTCAGCTCTTCCTAGAGCCCCCCGTGTGCCCTGCCTGGCCAGTGGGACACCAAGTGGGCTCTGCTGTCCCTTGGCCATGCCCACTGACCCAGGAGCTCAGCTGCAAATCCCTCAGTCATCCACACACACTGAGCACTCACTGTTCACTCAAGGGTCAGAAGTAAGCGAACATCCACTGTGGCACAGGCCCGGTTCCAGGCACTGGCGACCCTGGTGACTCTGGTGATCCTGGTGAAGCTTACATTCAAGTGGAAGGAGACAGCCAAGGCTGCGATGGTGGTGAGGAGGAGGATGGAGGGGCCAAAGCATGGATAGGGGACCGGGAATGCATGGGTGCAGGCTGGGTTATGGTATTGGATGTTAGGCGGGGAAGCCATCTCTGAGAATGGATGGTTAGAGCAGAGGCCCAGAGAGGGAGGGAGCTGGCCATGTGGATCCTACAGGAGAGGGGTCAGGCCAGCAAGTGTCCAGGCCAGGAGGGAGCAGAGAGTGCCCCCGCTGTGCTTGGGAAGGGGCCAGGGGAGCAGGGCAGGTCCACTACCTAGTGAAGGCAATGATGCTACAGGTCCTAAGCATTTTGGATTTAAAAAGAAAGAAAGAAAGAAAAGGGGTGAAGGGCAGGCATTTGGTGCAGAAGCTGGCTGGGACACCTGTATCCCCTGTTGGCATGCCCAAGTTCAAGTCCCAGCTCCACTTCTGATTCCAGCTTCCTGTTATCACAGACCCTGGGAGGCAGCAGTGATGGCTCAAGCAGCTGGGGCCCTGCACCCACGTGGGAGACCTGGACTGAGTCCCAGCTCCCAGCTCCCAGCTCCCAGCTTTGGCCCAGTCCAGCCTTGACTGTTGCAGGCATTTGGGGAGTGAATCAGTGGTCAGGAGCACTCTTTTTCCCTTTGTCTCTCAAAATAACAATGGTAACAGAAACCTGCCTTTCTGCACCAAGGTTGGGTTCAGATCCTTGTCCCCAGAGGAGTTCCTTGTTTGCATGTTCATCTGTAAGTTTAAATGGAGAGGAAAAGTGCAGTAATCTCTGAGTTCATCAGTTAGCCTCAGAAAGCAGCTGATGACCACGGCTGGCCTGTGCTGTGGAAAGCTGTCCTCCCTCAGGACATGGGATTCACATGTGAGTGCATGCACGTGAGTGTATGTGTGAGCACAAATTGCCAACGTGCAAATGACATCTCCCCACCATCTTCCCTGTCCCATGCAGCCTGGTTTTCTGGGGCAGTTTCTCTCTGCTACAGGGAGCGTCTGGGTAGATCCAGGAGATGGGGAAGGGGGTGGCAGAAACAGAAGGGTCAGGAGGCCCAGGGGTGGCCGGGGGAGATCACACAGATGGAGCGTGTGTGAATGTCACAGCTCTCAGGATTCAGGAAGACAACTTGCAGATCCGAATGAGCTCACTTGGAGAAAGGCGCCATGTGATGGCCCTGGGAAGGTGGGAGCTCTGTCCCAGCCAGGGCCCCAGCAACATCTTCAAGGTTTGCATGTTGGGCAGGGAGTGTATTGGGAACAGCAGTCAGGCCTCAGTGGGAGCCCAGGGTTAGACAGGGAGAAGGCGGTCCCCAAGCGAAAGCCTACCCAACAGCAGCCACACCCACAAAGGCGGGGCCTGCTCTGTGTCCCGCCCCTCTTGGGCAGCCTCCAAACCTCCTCCCTAAGGAGCAGGGAAGAAAGCCGGTGTGTGTGTGTGTGTGTGTGTGTGTGTGGCTGATGCAGGATTCTCACATACCCCCTATTGCCTTGGCAGTCTGTACTGAAACGGAACAATCACCCAGATCCAATGTAGTAGATTCCTACTGTTGCTGTAACAAATTACTCCAAACTTAATACATGCATTTATTGTATTGCACTTTTGTGATCAGGAGTCTGACATGCTGGCCAGCAATATGGCACAGCGGGTTAAGTTGCCACCTAAGATGCTGACATCCCATACGAGGGCCGGTTTGAGTCCAGCTGCTCTGCTTCCGATCCAGCTCCCTGCTAATGTCCTGGGACAGCAACAGAAGATGGCCAAAATGCTTGGGCCCCTACACCCACGTGGGAGGCCCAGATAGAGTTCCAGTCTCCTGGCTTCATTCCTGGCTGTTTTGAACATATGGGGAATGAATCGATGAATGGTGTCCTCTCTCTCTCTCTCTCTCTCTGTAATTCTTTCAAATAAATAAATTAGAAAAACAAACAAAAAAGCAGTCTGAGATAGGGAGAGATGTGTAGCAGATTATCCACGTAGCTCACATTGGAGCACTTGTGATTAGTCCTGTCTCTTGTGTTTCTGAACTAACTCCCTATTGCTGGGAAGGCAGCGAAAGATGGTCCAAGTGTTTGAGCCCCTGCTACCCACATGGGAGACCCAAATGAGGCTCCTGGCTTCTGGCTTCGGGCTGGCACAGCCCTGGATGTTGCAGTCATTTTGGGGGTGAACCAACCAATGGAAAATATCTCTCTGGGTCTCTCCCTCTTCCTGTAACTGCCTCTCAAATAATCTTTATTAAAAAAAAAGAATATATAAAAACTAATATTGGGAGTAGACTGCAAGACACCCACATCCCATATCAGAGTACCTGGCTTCAGTTTCACTCCTGATTCCAACTTCCTGTTAACGTGCACCCAAGGGACCATCGCACTTCTGCCCCATCTGCCTGTACAGACCAACCCCTTTGAGCCCCAGCCCAGCCCCTCCCACCGCCATCTGAAGCTCCACCCCTGCTCTCACTCTCCTTCCATTCTTGGAGTTCAGCCTGGATCCCATCCACAGAACTCCTGCAACACTGCCACCCACACAGCAGAGCTACGTGGAGTTCCCAGCGTGGTAGGCATCCGAGGAGTGAACCAGTAGATGGAAGATCTTTCTATCTCTTTCCCTGTCTCTCTGCCTCTCAAATAAAATAAATTCCAAATCTTTCTAGACAGTGAATATCGATCATTGGGGGACAGGTAGATTGATAGAAAATGAGGTTGGTTAGAGTTTCCATGGAGTTTTTGGAAGTAGTCACACACGAAAGTAGAAGGAATCGAAAGACGAATCCTAATGTCTTTGGCGTTCTGGTTCATTTATCTCCACTTTGGGAGAAAAGGACTCAACATCTTTAAGCAGGTCCCTATCTTCATATTAGTCTACCCATAAAGCTTCAGCATAGATCTCTAAGACACAAGGCTTTTCTCAAAAAAGCAACTGCAAGGCATGTAATGCAATGAACAATATTTCCTTAATGTCGCCTAATGCTTAATCCACACTTAAATTTCTCTGCTCGCTGTGTTTCAAGAGCTGGTCTGCCTGGATCGGGATTTGAGAAAGGCCCACATGTTGCACCTGGCAGATGTGACTCCTGGGTCTCCTCTACAGATGACCGGTGTCCACAAGGCTCCCATTTCCCTCTCTGTCTTTACTTTGCAACCGTGTAAGGCATGGGCTACTTAATTAAATTTAGAAGCAAACGCAAATCATCGGACGGCATCCATGGGAGCTTCCGGGAACCATGTGACAGCTACTAGGGAACAGGAATGACACGCGTGAGGCAGGTGTGAGCTTAGGGGAAGAAGAAGCAGAGCCGGGTGGGGGGTGAGGTTTTGCTGCTGACCCACGAGGGCGGAGGAGAGAAGTCCTCAGACTCTATGAATGCTGATCTTGGTGTTTTTAGAGATAACTATACTCATTTTCCATTGCTCCTGTCACAAATGACCACAAATTTAGAGGCTTAAAATAACACACGTTTATTATTTTACAGTTCCAGGGGTCAGTCACGGGGCTGTGCTTGCTTTACTTCTGCAGCCTGTCTTCCTCCGCACGTGGCCACGCGTCACTCCAACCTCTGCTTCTGTCATCACACCGCCCTCTCTGGCTCTGACCCCACTGCCCCCTCGCAGAACCCTCCTCCCGCAGGGAGAGTCCCCATCCCAGGATCCCAAGAGCCTTTCCTTAAACGCACCTGCAGAATCCCATGTGAGATGTGAAGGAACGAGCCCATCACGGGTTTCAGGGACTGGGACGTGGGCGTATTGGGGGCCATTCAAGTAGCAACGCCCAGCAAGTTCTCAGAGAGCACAGCTTGAGTTCCCAGAGCGTGCGGACCCTGGGGAGTTGGTAGGAGGCACAGGCGGGCTGAGTGCTGAGTGGCAGCCTGCTCCCACAGGGCAGTTCTGCCAGTGTTACAGCAGGGGCTGGGAGCTGCGGAGAACTCAGAAATCAATCAAATGCAAGCGTGAGTACGCACAGGGAGATGAGGATGGCGGTCACCCATGGCCACATGGAGCAAACCTCTGGCACGTTCAAAGGAAGCTTCCCAAGGAGGTGGCATGTGAGGCCAGCAAGAGGAGCAGCAGAGAAACTTCCAGAAGTGAAGGAGATGACCAACATGGCCACTGGTGTGGTGGCCTGGGAGTTAGGGGCAGAGGGAGGGCACCAGCAGAGCCAGAGAAGTGGGCGTGGCTGATCCTGAGCTCACCCTGCTCCCGTGTGTTCAAATATTACCACCAGGGGGAGCACAGGAGCCGATGTGGACCGCGGGCCCCCGCAGAGGTTGGGGGAGAGGAGTTTCCAGAAACCGGGCGACCTTAGGGCGGGGTGGAGAAGTTTTCCACTCCAGCTCCACAAAGCCTGGAAGGCCTGGCTGCCTCCCTGTGATCTCTGACTCAGGGCCTTACCCAGATTTTCCTCTTCCAGCTAAAGCAAACCATATTTGTTTCCATGTCTCCCTTTCCTGGAACACACACTTTGGCCCTCTAGCGTGTCAGGACGAGGGGACTCTTCACATCTCATCCCAAATGCTTATGTAGAGGTGAGGAGAGTGAGGCCAGGGAGAGGAGGGGACCTGTCCAGAGCAAACCAAAGGGCCAGGGCCAGCACCCTAGTCCCAAGGTCTCAGCCCGCAAACCTCCTGGCTTCTGTGATTCCCTGGCGTGACAGTCACAATGGGCAGGCACCAAGACCCCCCTGCAGGTTAGCTCATTCATGACTCATTATTACCCTAAGAAGAACTTTCTGCTAGTAAATATTGGCTGAATTCTACCCGCCACGAGGCAGGAGCCAAAGAGATGAAGCCCCTTTTTGACCTAACACCTGTCCTCCGAAGATAGCAGCTCCTGTGGACAGAGGCACTATGGGACATAGTCTGTTGCTCTACCCACCATCCCCACAAGCCTCCCACACTGCAGGGGTCCCAGCCGGCCCGTGGCACGAAGCTCAGGGGAGGCTCTGCTTCTGCTTCCGGTCCTCTCCCCGTCTCACCACGCGTGGTTTCCCCAGCAGTGAGCAGCCAGCTGCGGGTTTCCTGCCTCTGCACACACAGTTCCCTCCATCCGGCACCTTGCTCACCCGCCCCACCTCAGCCTCTGCAGTGTCCTTGGCTCTGCAGCCCCAGCCCACTCCTTGTCCCTAGGCTGTGTTTTATCTTGTGTTGAGCAAACATTCAGGAGCCTGTTATCTGTTCATGGGTCCCCCTGCCCCACATTGGGATCCTCCCACGCTCTGTTCATGGAGAGAGGCTGCTTCACAGCATGCGGAATCATATACAAGCACCCAAGACACTGACAGCAAATGAGCAAAGCCTCCTCCATGACCTGGCTGCTGCCCCTCTGAGCCCCAGCTGTCCCTCCCCCTCCCACCTCGTCCCGTCAGTCAGCTGCCCAGACATTGCCCCAGCTTCATTCGCGTCCCCTTGTCTCTCACCTTGTCTCTCCACTGCCCTCGGCACAGGTTTCATCTCCCGATGCTGCCCCCACGGCACCCAGAGACAGCTTGCTCAAATAGAGCATCTCAGCTCTCTGTCCAGCGTCCCAGAGCTCCGAGCCAGGGACTGCAGACACCAACAATGGTCCTGCCTATCCCCTTCCTACCCACTTCCACCCAAGAAGAACCGAAAATGCAGGTAGGGCCCTACCTGGAACACACAGCTCATTACTCATTCCCCTCCCTGAATCCTTCACTGGCCACGCTCGCTCAGAGTACAGAGCCCATGGCTGAGAGACCTGGCACCCACACCCTGCACCTTCCCCTCCCCACACACCTCCCACTGCGAGCTCCAGCCCAGACCCAGGCAGCCCCCATCTCAGCCAAGGATTCTCTCTCAATTGTCATTTTCCCTGTGGAAAAGTTAATTCTTTCTGATTTAGAGCTAAAGCCCCAGCTCCCAGCTCCCTTGGTCCCCACACCCACCTGTCACTCCACCCATCACCTTCCTCCCATCCAGTGCTGCCTGCCACCACCCGAGGCACCGCCACTTGCCACTACTGATTGCTCTCCAACTGCCTGGAGGGCAGAAACAAGATCCCATCTACTTTTCCAGCTCCTATAAAATACCTTCACATATACTGGAAGCATGTATTTGAATGGTTCAGTCAAGGAGAGGAGTCCGAGACAAAGCAAGAGCTACAATGTGATACCAGTACAAGAGCTACAATGCGATACCAGGGGCTGCTTCCAGTGTGTGGAATTTATTGAGTCCTTTTTGCTTCTTAGCATTTTCTGGTGTTTTTTGTAATGAGTGGGCTTTGCCTTGGTAAGAATAACCAATGGTCATGGGAGCCTCGTTTCTTTATTAAAGATTTACTTATTTGAAAGGCAGAGTTACAGAGAGGCAAAGGCAGAAAGAGAGTCTTCCATCCACTGGTTCAGCCCCCAAGTGGCCGCAATGGCTGGAGCTGCGCCGAGCCGAAGCCAGGAGCCTGGAGCCTCTTCCAGGTCTCCCGTGCGGGTGCAGGGGCCCAAGGGCTTGCGCCATCTTCCACTGCTTTCCCAGGCCATAGCAGAGAGCGGAATTGGAAGCAGAGCAGGCGGGACTCGAACCAGCGCCCTTTTGGGATGCCGGCACTGCAGCTTTACCCTTTTGGCCAAAGCTCCGGCCCCGGGAGCCTCATTTTGGGGGAAAAAAAAAAAGTGCCAACAGGGCTCGAGGGTCTCCAAAAACCAAGACTCCTCACCCTGCCCTGAGAAGCAGGAAAGTGTGTTGACATTATGGGGCCATCACGGTCTTCCCAATGAAGGGGGCAGGGCCGGGCCAGGTGGAGGCAGAGCAGGGGTGAGGAGAGGCATGGCAGATTGAGTGTCATAACAGGGCCCTGAGCGCAAGGTGAGGTGTCTCCCCTTAGGTCACAATGCGGGGAGCTGCGGCAAGTTTCCGAGCAGCCAGGAGCCCGCTCAGAGCTGGTCGCTGGGAGCATCCCACAGGCAGCCGTGCGCAGCTCTGGGAGACCCGAGCGAGAGCGCGTGGAGGAGTGGAACAGAGACGTGGCGACCACCCCTCGCCTTCCTGCCGGGCATCCACACCGCAAGCCCCGGTAGCAACCTGGGCTGCCCGACTCTACTTGATAAACGATTTCCACAGGCCCCAGGTGTGCTCCCACCCGGACTTGCGGACTGCGAGCTTCTAACACCGCCTCCTGCTCCACCTGGTGTGTCAAAGAAGTGCAAGTTCATCGCCGGAGGGCCTGAGAGGAGCCGTCCGAGGGGGAAATAAAAGCAGGCAGCGACCCTCAGGCTGCAGCAGGCGCAGCAGGACCCGCGGAAGCCCCTCAGGCTGGAGCAGCCACAGCAGGACCCGTGGGGGCAGGCGGCCGTGGGGAAGGGGCCTCCGGCTCCCGCCGCCCCGCCGAAAGCACCCCCAAGTGCAGCGCCAGACTGGGGACCACCGGAAGGGCGGGGCTACCCGGTAACAGGGGCAGGGGTGGCAGCCAGGGGAGGCCCGGGGCAGAGAAAAGGAGACGGGGAAGTTGGGAGGGCGGTGGAGGGAAGCAGAGCAGGGGCGAGGCCTCGGGGAGCGGCAGGGTCCCCGCCTCGCGGACCTGGGCTGGGCGGTGCGGGGCGTGGGCGGGGCAGGTGGGGCCGGGAGGCGGGCTGGGCGGGGGCGGCGGCCCCGGCACATGCGCAGGGAACCCGCCGCGCGCCCTAAGGAGTGGCACTTTTTTAAAAGTGCAGCCGGAGGCCAAGCAGCAGCCGCCAGCACCTCCGTCCTTAGCCGGGTTCTGCCAGCCCCAGCCCCAGCCTCAGCCCCAGTCGCAGCCGCAGCTCCAGCCACAGCCCCAGCCGCAGCCGCAGCCCCAGCCGCAGACGTTCGCGTTTCCAGGCCCACCCCCGGTCAAGCCAGCCAAGGCCCCTCTATTCAGCATCATGCCGGTCAAAGGAGGCACCAAGTGCATCAAGTACCTGCTCTTCGGATTTAACTTCGTCTTCTGGGTGAGTGCGTGCCATGGGACCGCGCGCTCCTCTCACGGGCCACCTGTTTCTGGGCCCCCAACCCCTCCGAGGGAATCAGGGGCGCCACGGCGGCCGGCACTGCCCAGGCTGGGCGGGCGAGAGGGCCCTGCGGCTGCCAGCTGGCACCTCGGCCCCGGGCGCGCGGGACGGGCCCGTCCGCGGGGGGCTCTAGCGAGCCCGGGCGTGCCGGCCGCTCGCGTCCCTCTCCTCCGCGCGCACTGGAGTGGAGTTTGGTGCTCCGTGGGAAAGGCGGCGGGGAGAAGCGGGATACCGCTCCCTCGGGCACTCAGAGCCCTGGGCGGGTAGGACTGGCGGGCAGTGCCGTTGGTGTCCGGGTGGGGTCCACCGTGGGAGGGGCGCTCCGAGGACTCGGCGGTGCGGACACTGTCCTCTCCGCCCTTTAACAGTGCAGGGGACCCGGGGCCTGGGTGAGAGCCGAGACCCCGACCCCACCACCCCGGGCCCCCTTGGGGAGGGAATGTGAGGCCCCATTCACCCAAGATGGGGCTTGGCGCCGCCGTGCGAGCGGCTGCGCTCCCTTGCAGCAACCTGAAAGACGAGCTTGGCTTGATTTTGTTATCCGAGGGCGATAAGCATCTTAACTGGAGAGAACTCTGGGAGAGTTGGGGAGGAAAGTAGGAGCCGATGCCTATCGCCGGCGCCTCCAGTGCGATGAGTCCCGGCTTTTGGCACTTCCGGCCGGTGATCAGGTGCCTGGGGCTGCCTGCCCGATGGCCAGGCGGGGCGCTCACCTGGAGAGCCATCGGGGCAGGGCGCCCCGGGCACACCCACTGGCTATCAGAAGCAGTGGAAAAGGAGTGTGTCCAGGCCACACCTTTTTCCCTTGGGGGATGCAGGGACTTCTGTGTCCTGGTCCAGAACCAATATCCCTTACACACAAATGGACCGCATTTGCCCCGTCTGCAGGCTGGAGAGGGTTTGGGAAGGCAGTTCCCGCACCACTCAGGAGAGGAAGCTGGAGAGGGCAGAGACTGGGACCCCAGAAATGCACTTATTCCCCTGGAGCAAATGACTGCTTCCCTGGAGCCCTGGGGTAGATGCCCTAAGATCTGACCCTCTGCAAGCTGAAGGCGCCGTAGCAGAGCCGGTCTGTAGCCTGCTGAGTCTGACCTGCCTTCGCGAGGGTCTGCACGTCCAACACACCCTACTGAGCTTAGCACATAGGTGTGCCCTTGCTCTACCCTAGGCAGCTTCAGGGAGGCCCTGCCCTGGGGGCGGGCACCCCCTCCTACTGGTGTTACCTACAGCCAGCCAGCTGCCAGTCTCAGCTTCCGCCTCTCCCCAAGTCTATGTCCTAGAAAAGAATGTTTGAAGGAGCCCCACCCCACCCTCGTCATTTGAGCAGCTTAGCCCTCTGCCCTGCCATCAATTGGTTAGCCCTCGGCTGTTGGCTTAGATTGCCACAGCCAGACTGCACCCCCATCAGCCCCATGGCACTTGCGGGAAGCTGATGGGAGGCTCGCAGGACCCGCAGTCTGTCAAGACTGCTTCCAGCCTGCCACCCCACTCGAATTCACAGCTCCCTGCCTGGGCTAGGTGCTGCTGGTTAGCTCTGCCGGCCGAAACAAGGCTGACTCATGCTGGAAATGTTTGGGTTGAGAGTTGGGAGTGGCGCGGGAGCTCTCCTTCACAGTGAGGAAGCAGAGAACCAGATGCTGAGTGGGTTTGCCCAGGATCCCAGACATCGCCACTGCCATTAACCCCTGGGTCCCTTCCTCTCCTTCCGTCCCCTGCCAAGCCCGTCACTGGAGATGAGCAGCGACCACACTTTCCTGAGTATTTATTGGTCACTTGTCTTGTCCTGGGGTCCCTGCAGAGGTAACGCCCTCTTCCCCTAGATGATGGTGGTGCACTTTGTGCTGTGTTTTACAAAGTCCTTTCTTTTCCAGCACAGAGCAGGAAGTGTCATCCCCCCTTGACCGACAACCAGGGAACTTGGTCCCCAGAGAAATTAAGTGATATGTCCAGGGTCATGTGGCAGGAGCATATCACATTAAGTTATTTTACCCAACTGGGTGGGAATGCAAGACAGTGGGATGAAGCCCCCCCTTCCTCCCAAAAATTATTTTCCAAATTTTTACTTGAAAGGCACAGACAGAACTCCCATCTAGAGGTTTATTCCCCCAAATGTCTGCAGTAGCTTGGATTGGTCTGGGCTGATGCTAGGAGCTGGGAACTCCTCCCAGGTCTCCCACGTAGTAGCAGGAATCTCATTGAGCTGTTGCTGCTACCTCGCAGAATCTGCTTTAGCAGGAACACTGGAATCAAGAGCCAGAGCCAGGAATCAAACCCAGTACTCTGATGTGTGATGCAGGCATTTTAACTGCCAGGCCAAACAACAGCTCCAAGACTCTTTTAAGGAAATCTAGGATCTAAGGAGACTGCTTAGATTATGATGATGTCCCCACTTCCCTTTCTGTTCCAAGACCAGGGGTTTATATGGGTCTTGAAACGCAAGAGTTGTGAGGCCAGGAGCCCCCCCACGTCTCCTGTACTGAGGATGCTGGGCACGGACGATGGGGCGGTGTGGGGTCTGGCGGGGATGGAGAGAGAAGCCAGCCCCAGCGGCAGTGGGAAGGTTGTGGGGCCGCCTGGGATGTTGTCCCTCTGTCTGGCCCTGCTCTCAGTCCTGAGGATCCCTCCGTGACAGCTGCGCCTGTGCAGTCAGCCCTCCCCATGTCCGGTGTCTGATGCCCACGGCCAAACCAGCAATCAGCCTGTTTTTCCAACACCCCCAGGACCAAACCTCCTAGCTCTATTTTGGTTGTTTCTGCATTTCCTTCAGCCTTCCCTGCCTGCCAACCCCATGAAAAACAGAAGAGAGGGAAAACATCTTCCTAGTGTCAGAGTGCTAAACAACCCCGTTCAAGCTGCACGGGGGGACCAGGACTAGGGCTACCCAAAGGATGTGCCATCCCCATTCTATCCGCAGATTCTAAGTCTGCACAGCGAGGGTTTTCTGCCTTCTTCCTGGAGCTCCTTAGGATGAAGGAGGGGAAGAGTTGGCTTAACTGAGTGAGCCCAGTTCCTTGCCCTCTACCTCCTCCGCTCTGCTCACCGTGGCTCACCCCTGACCCTCCCTCAGTGATGGAAACAGCGGGTAGTGGGTGGGGGTGGGGGTGGTTCTTTCCCAAGAAATGGTGTCACCTGGACCCAATGGAAGACCTATGCCCCAGAACTCAGTTTCCCCATTTGTAAAACCAACAAACAGGTTAGAACATCATACTCAGCCTAGAAGCCAACCCCAGCACCCACCCCCAGGCGGAAGTCAGGAAATGGAAAGATCTGTGTTTTCAAGACTCGTCCTCCCAGCATGGCCACCCCTGACTTCTGCCTCTGGAGCAAGAACCTGGTTCCTGTGTCTCTTTCCTGTTACCTCTCGGTCCCCTCTACTCGCCCTGGGCGGGCTCTCTGGTGGTGTTGTCAGTGCCCATGCACCTTATCCCTCTGGTGCTCAGCGTCTCCCCGGGCATTGCTGTGGCGGCTCAAGAATGTGGGCTGTGCCCTTGGTGTGGTAGCCTTGCACAGGGTGGCCTGGGAGAGCACTCCACAGGGTGGAGTGGAGAGCAGCCTCTGACAGGTGCAGCAGCGGGAGCCACGGATGCAGCCAGGGAGCCCCGCACCATGCCTCCCTTCTTTGCCACCTCTTCCTGCCCCTGCGCCAGTCTTCCTGAACGTAAAACTGCCCCCAAGAGAAGCCGTGAGGCAGCAGGATTCGGAGCTTGGGCAGGGTATGGATAAGCAGGGTGGCGCCGGCTAAAGCCCCTCCCTCTGGCTTTCTGCTCCTGGCAGAAGCTGCCTGACTTGGAGGTAGGGGCTGGGCCAGTGTGGACTGTGGGGCAGTTGGCTTCCCGCCTCTGGCACCCAGACAGCCTGGGCCGCTGCTGAGCCGGGCTCTGTTTGTACTGAGGCCGGCAGGTTCCAGCAGAGGTGAGTTGAGGCCAGATGTCTGCATCTGGGAAGGAAAATGAGGCTTTTGCCTGCTCAGGCTCTCTCCCCAAACGTCTGGCCTTCTGATCTGGTGATAGCAAGAGGATTCCTCCTGTACACTCAGTCTCCCTCCCTCACCCTCTCCACCCCTTTCTTTTTGAGTGACCGCCCCCAAGCACCTTCCAGACCCCACACTTTTGTGCCCAAAGAAAGCAGCTGCTAGTGCAGCCCCGAGTCTGGCACTGCCCGCATAGGAAACTGTCACAGGCCACCCCCGCCCAGAGCCCTCACTCTGCTAACTGAGCCTTCCTTCCGTGTCTCATGGTCCCCATAAATCATTGCTGCCACACCTTCCTTTGGGTGGGAGCCCTCCAGCTTTGCACTCCGAGCTGTGTGTCCTGTGTGCATTTTGTCTGTTTGCTTTCCCGTTCTGTTTTATGAGGAGGTGTGGCCTGGGGACTGGGCACACAGTGCAACTTAATAATATCTTGGGTTTACAAGAGCGCTTTCTCTCCCAAGCAACACGGCCCCTCATGTTCTTGCCTGGGTGCGGCTGGCCCGGAGGGGAGAGGCTTAAGGTCGCCGCCAGCCATGGCCTCCGTGGGCGCCTTGTCGGCAGCCTGTCCCGGATAGACCCGAGTGGAGGAGTTGAGGACGCCCTTTGAGGTTTGGAGCCATGGGCGCCTCCTTACAGTGTTCACGTGGTGTCGAGTATGATGCTGTGAGCCGCAGTGCCCGTTGTCTGCCCTGGAATGGGCTCTTCTTAGTCCGTTTTTAAGCTTCGGTGTTTGAAGACTGACTGCAGACGGCTGGCCTGTCTCAATCCATGGAAAAAACCGTGCTGTTCCAGGGGGTGTTTTTGCTTTCCATCAAGTAAGGGCACGCAGCTGGGGAGGGCAGCGCCCTGTCCCCACACGAGAGAGTTTTGTAATAATTGCACCCACCCAGTAATTGCCTCCCCCCTCCCCCAGAAAATGCTTACTTGTGGATAGTTTTTAAGGAGTGTGTACTGCTTCGGAAGTGCGTAACTTTTCTAGGGACTCCTGGGAAAGCCATGGGACCCGCCTCCACAGGGTTATGCCCATTTTTTTGGCTTTTTTTTGGACCTCAGGTAGTGAATGCCCCTTGCTGGTTTTCCATGTGACTCCCAAAACTGTCCTCAGTCCTAGCCTTTGGGGGCAGGTGGCCTCACCCTCCTCAGGGGGGCTCCAAGAGGTACTCCTGGGGACACTTGGCAAGAGGCATCAGAAACCCTAAGTTTCCCTGGTCAGGTGTGGCCCTGCCTGGAGCACTGCCTCCCCGCCCTGCCCCCTCTGCCGCCCCCCCCCCTCGACTCTCAGCTTAATCATTGCCCAAGGAGTGGTTTTGGCTCACTCTGAGTTTAATGCATGTGCCGTACTTCTGGTCTACCCCAACTGTTCAACTTGATGAGTGTCCAGCTAAGTCCTACCTTGTAGGCTCCTCCTTCCCACCTAGGGGAGACAGACGGCCCTGCCTGACCCACTGCCCTCTTGCAGGGCGTGGAGAAGGAGAAATGTCTCATGGGGATCAATCATTATGGGATGTGGGCTCCTGAGAAGGCAGTGACCAGCCTGTTTCAGGAACAAGGAAAGACAGCTGACCTAGAGAGCGGCCCGGGCTCATCTGACTCCAGAGAAGGTCCCTGGGGTGACAGGTTTGGGGACCGTGGACTTGCACAGTCAGACCTCAGGCTTTTAAGGGTTCTTCTTGCTTAATCCTCTTGCCCCACATTGTGCAGAGGAGCAGAAATTGTGGCTGTTGCTGGCTCTGTTAGGAAAGTCACCCTCCGAGGCTTATCCGGTACAGTCAAGGTCCAGGGTGGGGCAGGCCAGTGGCTGGTGAGCTGCTGCCAAGCCCCTCCTGCACACCCAGCTTCTGGACCCCGAAGTCTGCTCCTAGCTCATGCTCATGGTGCAAACTGCAAGTTGATGTCCAAATGCAGAAACAACACAGTGCATACATCATAGGAGAAGGGAACGCGACTGGGGGCTAGAAATACTGTAAAGGGAGTTGGACAGCTTTGTTGTTCCATTCACAACAGATTTCTCCAGCGTTTTTGTTAGAACTTCTTTGTAATGTACATTGGTGGAATCTGCCACCCGCTCAGCAATGAGATTGACTGATTAATGCTCTAAATGAAAAGGTCAGCAAGATGGTACTTCCTTGTTTCCTTATCATCGCTCTTCAAGGTTTGGTGTTGGAATCCACATGGGCTCTTCCCTCCCAGGTGAACGGTGGGCGTGTGCCGCTTTCCATGCAGCCTCAGATCCGTGGCGTAACTTGGAGGGGGGGAGCCAGGCCCCCTCCCCTCCGCAGCCCTACCCCTAGAGAGGAATGTGCACCCCATAGAAGAGGCCCCTCCCCAGTGTCATGTGGACGCCTTCCTTGTGCTGTGGGGCTATAGATTTAAATCTACTACTGCTGTGACTCAACGTGGTGTGTTGTTATTTTTTCATGGGTTTTGGTTGGGTTATTTTTTGTTTTTTGGTATTTGTTTTGTTTGTTTGTTTTTGGAAGGCAGAGAGAAAGAGATTGACACGGAGATCTTCCACCTACTAGGTCCTTCTCCAAGAATCCACATCAGCCAGGACTGAGCCAGGCTGAAGCCAGGAGCCTGGAACTCAATCCCGGTCTCCCACGTGGGTGGAAGGGACCCAAGTACTTGAGCTGTCGCTGCTGCCTTCCTGGGGTGTGCAGCAGGGAACTGGATTGGAAATGGAGTAACCAGGACTAGAACCGCGCACTCTGATATGGGGTGTAGGCAGCCTCAGTGGCAGCTTAGCCACTGCACCAAACACCCGCTCCTCCAAACACCCGCTCCTCCCCTCACCAACCAGCCACCCAGCACCGCCAAATGGTTTATTTTTTTAAAGATTTATTCATTTGAGAAACAGAAAAAGAGAGAGTCAGAGAGAGAGAAGGGGAGAGAGAAAGGGTCTTCCACCCACTGGTTCACTTCTCAAATGGCCACAATGGCCAGACCTGGGCCAATCCAGAGCCAGGAGCCAATAGCTTCTCCTGGGTCTCACACTAGGATGCAGGGGCCAAGAACTTAGGCCATCTTCTACCGCTTTCCCAGGCTGTCGGCAGAGAGCTGGATTGGAAGAGGAGCAGCCGGGACACAAACCGGTGCCTCTTCCAGCCTCATAACCTTTCTTCCACTCCAGCCAGACTGTAGCCCTGACCCCCTAGATGACCCTCTAGAGACCTGAAAACTCACTGTACCTGGAAATGATTCTCTCCTGGTGGCGGGGAGGGACACTGCTTTTCAACGGGAAGCTGCATTCCCACGTCACAGCTGCCTCCGGGACCCGCGCTGTGCCTCGAGAGCGCATGTGCGGGGTGTAACAAGAGGCCCATGGTTGTGCCTTCTTGTGCCCTCTGCCCTTTGCTGACTGGTGGTGCTGTGGGGAAAGGGCAGAGGCTCTGGGCTGCACTTGGGGCCATTCCTCTAGGGGAGGCAAAGACAATGGCCATTTGATGGCCGCAGTCCTCCTGCCTGGGGCCACAGTGGCAGATGGGCAGGGGCGGTGGTAGGAGAGCCAGCATGAGAAGCCATGCCAAGGCGCTCTGCAGAAGTCGTTTCCCACTCTGATTTTCTGGGCAGTGGAGTGAGGGTGTGGCGGGCACTGTCGAGACGGAGGCCAGTGGCAAGAAGCCTCAGCTCTCTCTGTTGGGTGGCTCCTCTGAGACAGGCCAGGTGGCCATTGCAGATCCCTACCCTCTCTCTGGCCTTTCAGTATAAAATGCCCCAGTTTTGAAATGAATAGGAGAGAGAAAGGGCAGAAGGGGAAAATTCTGGCTCTGGAATAAAAGAAACGATCAAAAAGACAAACGGCACGGCAGATCCAGCCTCCGCTCGGGGTGCCTGTGTCCCACATCAGAGTGCTTCCAGTCAAGCTTCCTGCTAATGTGTGTGCCCAGCAGGCAGCAGAAGATGGCCCAAGCGCCTGGACTCTTGACACCCTTGTGGGAAACTGGGATGCAATTTCTAGATCTCTGGCTATTGCTGGCATTTGAGGAGTGAACCAATGGATAGAAGATTGTGTGTGTGTGTGTGTGTGTGTGTGTGTGTGTGTGTGTGTGTATGATTCACTTATTCTACCCTTCATCTTAACAAAATGCAAAGAGTTCACTAAATGATTGCGAATGTGGAGTTTGCAGTCAGATGATTCTGGGTTCAAGTTCTATTTCTGCCATGTGATGTAAGATAAACATCTTAACTTCTGTGCCCTGGTTTTCTCATCTAAAAAATTGAATATTACCTACCCAGTGAGCCTGTTGCAAAAATTAAAGCACTTGGGTAAAGTGGTTGGATGGAGTGTGGAACGTAGATAGCAAACGTGTGTACTTGCTAACTGATAGCGAAAAGATCCATAGTGAAAGTGGCAGACGGACAGGAGAGGGGATGGGATAGACCCAGGAGTTTGGGGATCAAGGCCCTTGCCCCTGCTGGCTGGGGCTCTCTGTGTCCTGCAGTGGAGGCGGCAGGCAGACCACTGAGCAGAGCTGGGCATGTCTTGCTTACGTGGGCTTGTCAGTGGGTGCACCCCGTGGCATTGTTTGAAGGCCAGGAAGAAGGGACCCCGCTCGCCTCGTGAGCTGCTCTAAGCGGTTTTCCAGATGGAGTAGGCTCGGGCTGCCCACGTGGCTGAAGCGTGTGAGCGAGGGTGGGAGCACACACAAGCGCCAGACATCTCAGCGTGCACAATGGAAAACAAATGTGTGGTGTCCTGGAATCTAAGACTAAACATCCCCCCGCCATAGTGCCCCACATCAGATGATTCGGGTTGCGATGAGAACAACTGCTTTTGGCAGCAAGGGGATGTATTTCTGGGCCGGCCAGCGGCTGCAGGGCAGGCAGTGGAAACTTAAAATGAGATTTCTTGTTTAGACAGAGGCTACCTTGGGGAGGGGCCCTCCCAGCCAGCCAGCCAGCCTTTGACATGAGCGGCTAACGTGAACGCGCCTTGTGAGCCCGGAGACCGAGCAAGGGCTCTGCTTTTCAATTGGTGCTGACTTTGTTCCCAGTGCAGCAAGGATTTCTCAACTCCTGAACTTGTTCAGACCAGGTGGCTGCCCGAGTTCCATAAAGGTAGGCTGAGGAAAAGCTTCCCTGGCCCTTCATCCCCTGCCATGCCCCAGAGTGCACAGAGCTGCCTCCCTCCTCCAAGGGGTGAGAGGCCGGCGGTCGAGTGGCTGCTCACTGGGATGGTGCTGAACCCTTCCCGAGGTAGAAGGCAGAACCCACAGGTGTCCAAGGCTTACAAAACAGCAAATCTCCCAGAAGCCTCTCATGCATTGCATGCCTGTTACTCCTAACGGGAATGTCCCCTGCAAGGGGCCAAGCTCCAGCCTTGAAACCTAACTGCCCAAAAGAAACAGGTGTAGCAGGGTGCTGGCACCCACGGGCTGGAGCTGTCTTGGGCCCCAAAGCCAGCAGACTGGCTCAGCGTTTGTCTAGGGCAGCAGCAGCATGACAACACCTCAGCATTAAGGAAACAAGGCACATTTTTGAACTTCTCTTTTAATTTATTTTATACTTTGGATTTTTTTTTTTTCACGTTGAATGGTATGGAGTGGTGGGGAGCAGTTACCATAATCTCCGTGTTTAGGGTGCTTTATGGCCACGGGCAGAAGTCTGGCTCTCCAAGTACCTGGCTTCTCACGGCCGGGTCGGGGGTGGTTCTGGATCCACTCCCTGACTCCTGAGCCTGCTGCAGGTGCTGTGGGAGAGCCGTGTGTAGTGGCAGAGGCCCTAGCTGACCCAGGGTACTGGGGATGGGGCAGGTAGCACATTAGTGCCTCTCCTAAGCTTCAGCCCCTTAGCTGCATATAAAGGTAATGCTGTGGTCCTCTCAGGGCCTTCGAGTTGGGGAACAAATAATGGGATCGGAAATGCACAATTCTTACTGTAGGCCTGGCTCCTTGGAAACAGCTCATGTGCTGGCCTCTGCTGCCCTTCTCCTCCCTGGCCTAGTGTTTCTCAGATACAGAGCTTGCCCTGCAGGTTGGTGGTCTTCCGTGTCCTCTTGCTTCACACCGATGACACCATATCACACGGGATTGCTCAAGCTGAACTCTCACCTCTAGGCCCGTGCCCTTTCTGACACAGGCAGGGGCCTTCCCATTCCATGTTTCCAGAATGCTCACTTCCAGCACCTTCCCAGCCTGCGGCAGGCGGGTAAGAAGTACTAGTATTGCAGCCCTCTTGGAAATGCCCCACAAGCACGCCTCCCTGGGTGGAGCTGAACTTGGAATTGAGCTTGCTGTCGAAACCGAAAGGGAAAATCTATTTTGCTCCCAAACCAACACAGGTGGTCTTAGCACTTCTTCTGTTCATGCCTTGTGGCTCCCACAAGGGGATTGAGTACTCTCATCTAGAACATTCTGGACCCTTAGAACACCCAGAAACCAGTTCCCAGAAAGGGACAGGATCGAAGCCACCTTTGCTTCTGTGTGGACTCTGGGTAGAAAAGCAGAGGAAGGGGGAGCAGGCCCTGTAGGGTGCATCTCACCCGGCCCCACCACCACCACCTCTCCTAGCGTCAGCAAGGGGAGAGAGAGAGCAAACCTAAGGGAGGAGCTGGTGGTCAGAACCCCCGGCCCTCCCCTAGCCCGCAGCCGACACCCTCAGTCTAAATCACAGTCGACAAGCAGCAGCAAGTAGAGGAACCCTCATCGCCAGGTTTAGGTTTAAGCCAGAGCATTTTGCCAAGTTCAACATGTCCAGGCCTCTCTCCTTTCTTAGGAGGTCCCATCCACCCCTGGGACGGTGAGGAAGCCCAGGGTGGGAAGAGGATTGCTAGATTGCCTGGCCCTCTGTGTGCACCTGCTTCTGTTTGAGCTCCACCTCTTTACTGGCTGTGTCTTCGCGAGTGGGTTTCATCTCTGAGCCCGATTCATCCATAAAATAGGGGTGATGAGAAGATGGGATGAGACGTTCCATGTGTAAACCACCTCCCAGAGTGTGTGACAGCCATCAGCCTTCACGGATAATAGTTGCTGCCATCATGATTTTTGTGGCTATGACGTATTTTCCCGTTTCCTTTGCCAGCATTTGGAGGGGTTGATAATAGGCAGGAAAGCCTGTCCAAAGTCAACACAGCAGCCAAGATAACCTTCAACTTGTCCAGCAGCCTCTGCATGTATTCTCAAAAAAGCCCTTTTATCCTGGAGCTTGGGCTGTCTGGAGGAAGAGGGTCTGCTCTCATGTGTTAAGCAGCCTGGCCTAGGAAAGCAAGGGGACATGTGTACCAGGTTGTGGGGGCCTCTCACAAGCCCCCTTAGTCATTAGGGCTTCTCTTTAAATTATGAATGTACTTATATATTTGAGAGATGGAGAACTCCCATCCAACAGTTCATTCCCTAAATGCCCCCAGCAGCAGCTAGGGCTGGACAAGAGCCGGAAACTCAATTCTCACGCATGAGTGGCAGGGACCTAGCTACTTAGCGCTCGTCTGCTGCTTCCCAGGGAGCTGGAGTCAGGAGCGGAGCCAGGACTTGAACCTAGGCACTCCAGGATGGCAGGCAGAAATCCCAAGAGGCGGCTCACCCATGGCACTACACGCCCGCCCCTCACTGGGAAGCAGAAAGGCTCACTGAGCCGGGGGGGGGGGGGGGGGGGGGCCACGACATTTGGGAGCCAAATGTAAAATGTAGGTTCCAGCTTGAACATCACTTACTGCGGCTTCCTGGACCCCATGCTTCCTCCCCCTTCCCTCCCTATCTCTCCCCACCCTTCTCAGCATCCCAGAGTTTTATGACGGTGGGTGGTGGGTGGTGGGTGGTGGGTGGTGGTGGGTCGGTGTCAGCATACACAACACCCCACCCCTGCCCAGAGCTCAGTGTAGCATGGCTGGGAGCGCTCCCTTAGCCAGACAGTGAGAAAGCTGACACCTCCCACCCAGGGCTGCTTTTCAGTAAAGGCATAGAAAGCTATTCCCGCTCTGAAGAGCTCATGCCTGAGCTTCCTTGTTGTTCCATATCCAGAGCTGTGGGTCTGATCGCAGAGGTGAGGGTGTGTCAGAGTTACCTGGGGCGACCTGTTTCCTGTAGAGTGCTGCCCCACTCCCGTCCACTAAGTCCAGGTGTGCAGGCGTGCAGGTCTGACAAGTTCCTGGGTGCTGCTGCTGCCGCCGGAGGCCGGGGCACCAGGGCCTGCACCTGCCCAGCCACTGCCCAGGATGGCCGCGTAAGGGGGCTTCGGTTCTGTAGAGCTGCGATCCCTGGAAGCTCGCACCTCATCCCCAGGAAGACTGAAGCTAGCCCCATGCCCTCGCCTTGTCGGGAGCTTCAAATTCCTTATTTGCTAAGGAGACCCAGTCCTAGTGGTTTTTTCCACTGATGAGTGTGGGTTTGGTTTTGTTCTGGTCCCACTGGAGGGGACGGAGGAAGGGGAGACTCCAGGGCTTCTGGTCTTGGCCCAGTGGCTTCACCCTTCCAAAGACAAAAGCCCTGGCCTTAATTTGAAGTTGCCAGCAAGAGGAGGAGGAGGGAGAGGATTCGAGGAGGCCCCAGGGAGAGGGATCCTGTTTGTTCTTGCTGGTGACTGCCAGGCCCAGCCTCCTGACTGGTGAATCAGCCCGGCCCAGGCTTGGCATTCGGTGGCAAGCGCGGTTGCCGTGGCGATGGGTGAGGCCAGGCTGCCCGACTTGTTTTTGAAGGATGAGGCTTGTGTAGACACAGAGGGCCTCTCTCCATGCCTGTGACTTTCTTGAAGCGTGGCTGACATTTGGAGGCCCAGCAATGGCTGGCGAGGGAACCTGGCCACGTCCAGGTCTCGGTCCGCTGGGGACGTCCTGGCTGCTGCTCTGTCCCTCTTGTCCAGCACGGGAGACAAACACAAACAAAAACCAGGCTGGTACGCATCTCGCTGGAGGAGGGAATTAAGGGGTGAAGGTTGCCCTTTCCTGCCCGGCCCAACCCAGGAAAGCCCCAGCCTCTGTTATCTGCCGTAATAACTGCTTTCCTCCGAGGGCTCTGCCGGAGAGGCAGGCTGTGAGCCCAGGGCGGGCCGGGGCCTCGGGTCTGAGCCAGCAGCTTCCCTGGGACACGCCTTGCCCGCGTGCCTGCGGCCATTCCTGGCGGGCTTTCCTATGCTCAGGGAGGTTGTTTGTGGGTGCGAGGAAAGTAAATTTATCCTTCACCTCACTCTCACACTGACTCTCTCAGAAGCCAGCAGACAGAACCCCAGTGTCCCGAGCCTCCCTCGCCACCCAGCCGTCCACACAAGGCCCGTGGATCATCCCTGTGTCAGCTTGTATCTCTCTGAAGCGTGATGATAGCAATGGTACCCATGGCGGGGATGCTACTGCCAATGATGATCATGATCGGTTTTTGCCTTCAACACCTGGCTTGCCAGAGATCTTTCTGGTTTGCCCTCAGTGTGTTGCCCATGTCACCTCATTGAATCCTCACTTTGTACCTGGGTCACAAGCAGGACAGGTAGCACAGACCATATTTCTTTTTTTTTTTTTTTAAAGATTTATTTATTTATTTGAAAGTGAGTTACACAGAGAGGGAAGAAGAGGCAGAGAGAGAGAGATCTTCCATCTGCTGGTTCACTCCCCATTTGGCTGCAACAGCCAGAGCTGAGCCGATCTGAAGCCAGTAGCCTGGAACTTCTTCTGGGTGCAGGGGCCCAAGGACTTCTACTGCTTTCCCAGGCCATGACAGAGAGCTGGATTGGGAGTGGGGCAGCCGGGACTTGAACCGGCGCCCATATAGGATGCCGGTGCTGCAGGCAGTGGCTTTACCCACCACACCATAGCTCCGGCTCCCATATTTATTTCCAAAGGAGGCCCCTGAGGCACTGAGGGGCTCAGGAGAATACTGAGTATCATGGCACTCCTGGGTGACCACACCCAGATCAGCGCTCAGAGCCCCCCCCCCCCACCACCAATACAGTCCCTCCCGGCAAAGCAGGACAGTGGAATCCCTTGG
This sequence comes from Sylvilagus floridanus, assembly GCA_949820135.1. Classification (NCBI taxonomy): domain Eukaryota; kingdom Metazoa; phylum Chordata; class Mammalia; order Lagomorpha; family Leporidae; genus Sylvilagus; species Sylvilagus floridanus. The sequence continues at coordinate 32,189,882 of OX463230.1, forward strand.
GAGCCCAGGCAGACCTGTGTTTGGAATTCCCCAGGTGGCTCTGACACACCCACCCACCCACATGGAGCGAGACTGTGGGCTGCTTGGCTTTGCTGGGAACTGGGCGGGGGGGGGGGAGTGGGCGGTAGCAGGCCTCCTCCTCCTCTTGCTCGCTGTCTTCCTGTTACACCACCTTTCCCAGACTGAAAAATGTACAGTGTCTCGCTGGCCACCACTCACCAGAGTAACCAGATAGCCAGTGCTTTTCCAGGACGATGGGACGTAGGCAAGAAGGCTCTCCCTTCTCCCGACCCCATCCACTCACCACCGCCCGCCCCCAGTCCCTGTGTGCAGCCACCCGAATTCTGGTGCAGACCTGAAGGAGAAGTCAGCATGGAGAAAGATCCCCTGTCCACTTCCTGGGCTTTGTGAGCTGAGTGGATAAGTGCTAATGAGCAACTATTTAAAAAAAAAAAATGTGGCCAGTCAGGTCCTGTTACAGAAGAGGAGGCTGGGGGGAGGGCACCTTACCTCCCAATTGTATGCCAAGAAAAGATTTCTCTTGGAAGTGGTGTTTGTCCTGTAGGCAAACATGGTTCTTTCCAGCTGCGAGATGGGACACGGTGGCCACCCCCACCCCGACCCCACACACACCCGAAACTTCCTGTTGGTTCAGGCAGCTCCTCGGCCCTTCGTGGTCCCTCCTCGTCTCGGCCACCTTCTGTAAGTTTCTGCCCACATACTGGCCTGTTGTGTGCGCAACACACACACACACACACGCCCGCGTTCTAGCTAGAACCAGTTTTGGGGACTTGGCACAGGGTCCCCTGAGCTCTCGAGCATTTTGATGTCTTTCGACCCCAGGTGTGTGTTTCGGTGTTAGATTTTTGGACCTGTCCCCACAGCAGGATCTGCAGGGTGACTCACTGACACCCTGATCCCCAGGCCTTCGTCGAGTTACACTTTCGATGGTGAATCAGCGTGAATGAGGAAAGTGCCCTGTGCACCTCATTTTGGGACAGGGCTGGCTTTTCATGACTCAAGCCCCAGACGATCAGGTTACCTGGGTTTCATCCAAAATGGGGCTAGCTAACTGGCTTTTAAGGTGCCTGGATGCTGGCAGAGCTGCAGATACGGAGAACAGCAAGGCGTGGGCTTGTCGTGGCCTTTGGTGCTCTAAAGATTTTGTAAGCTTTAGCTCCAAGATCTCATTGTGACATCCATCACTTATAGAAAGAGAACTCTTTCTTTTTTTTAAAGATCTATTTATTTATTTGAGAGTCAGATTTACAGAGAGAGAGAGAGAGGAAGAGACAGAGGGATAGGTCTTCTATCTGCTGGTTCATTCCTCAAGTGGCCACAACAGTCAAGGCTGAGCCAGGCCAGAACCAGGAACTTCATCCTGGTTTCCTACATGGATGCAGGAGCCCAAATACCTTGGCCATGTCTGCTTTTCCCAGGTGCATTAGCAGGGAGTTGGATCAGAAGTGGAGCCTCTGGGACACAAACTGGCACCCATGTGGGATGCCGGCGTTTCAGGCAGGAACTTTACCCACTACACCACAGCGCAGCCCCGAAAGAGAAGTCTTTGTCAGCCACCAAGTACTGTGCATGCAGCCCTGAGCAGCCTCACTCAGTATTTCTTCTGGAAAGGTCGTTGTACTGAGTCCCTTCTTGCTCTCGTGGGGAGGTGTTAGAGGATGCAGGCGGATGGGAAGCCAAGTCAGAAGGCAGATGACCCAGGAGAGGAGATATGAGTGTGTTCCCAAAAGTCTCTGTCTTTTTCTTTTTTATTTCTTTTTTTAAAGATTTATTTACTTATTTGAAAGTCAGAGTTACATAGAGAGAAGGAGAGGCAGAGAGAGGGAGAGAGAGAGAGGTCTTCCATCCACTGGTTCACTCCCCAGTTAGCCGCAACTGCCGGAGCTGAGCCGATCTGGAGCCAGGAGCTTCTTCTGGGTCTCCCACGTGGGTGCGGGGGTCCAAGGACTTGGGCCATCTTCTACTGACATAGCAGAGAGCTGGATGGGAACTGGAACAGCCTGGACTTAAGCCAGCGCCCACATGGGATGCCAGCACTGCAGGCAGCAGCTTCACCCGCTACACCACAGTGCCGGCCCCTAATTTTTATTTCTTTATGTGAGAGACAGAGATCTTCCATCTGCTGCTTCACTGCCCAAATGTCCACAACAGCCAGGGCTAGGCCGGGTCTCCACGAGGGTGGCAGAGACTCGGTGCACTGGCAGGCGGCTGGAATCAGGCGCCGAGCCAGGATGGAAACCCAGGCACCCTGATAAGGAATGCGGGCGTCCCAGCAGTATCTTACCACTGTGCCAGACTCCAGAAAAGTCTCATGCATTGACATGATCTTTCCTTTCTTAAAAAATTATTTACTAGTGACTATTTTGTCCCAAGCATGGTTAGGGCAGGGGAGATGCTAAAGTGGCTAAGAAGTTGTTCGACCTCAAGGGTCGTGGGCTCCAGTGAGACGTTGAGGTGTGAGAGCGCAGCTACTTTGCATTAGCTGAGGGGAGACTGGTGGGGATCTCTCAGTGGGGGGAAGCACAGTGGCCTAGGTGGCCACAAGGCTGCCCCTGGAGACGCGTTGTGCACGAGGCTGACTTGGCAAGTGTTGAGGAGGAGGAGAGAGGGTTACAATGGCATCAGCTGCCGTGAGAGCCGAACACGGGAGGACCGAGCAGAAGCCTTCGCTTGGGGCCATCTGCACGCAGCCTCTCAGAGTCACGCGGACCTGTGTGAAGGCAGGAGTCGGCTCGGGAGCGGTGAGCAGTGCTGGGACTCAGGGTGTGGTTGAGCTTCGGGCTCAGGGCTTCAGGGTAAGTGCAGGGCAACAGGGCTGCTGGGTTCTTAGGGATCAAGAGATCTGCGCATGTGCTGTTGGCAAGGGGCGAGAAGGTGGCAGAGGCAGAAAGGAGGCTCTTTAATGGAGCAGGCTTCCATCTGATGCTGGCACTTCGTGCACTTTGCTTAGAATTGCTTCCTGCTCACAGGAAAGTTACAAAGAGAGAATAGAGAGTTCTCTTTCTCTCCTCCCCATTTGCTGCTCCTGCATTATCAGAGGCTTCTGGGCGACATTGTTACAGCTGAGGAAGCAGCCTGGCTGCCTTGCCTTTAACCTAAGCCCAGACTTCCTCCAGTTTCACATTTCCCAGGATCCTGTCCCGCCGCGATGGCTGTCCTGCCTCCTTCAGCGCCTCTGCTCTGTCCCTCCTTGTCCCGTCATGACCTTGAGGGTTTTGAGAAGTACAGTCAAGGGTTTTGTAGCCTGGCACGTTTTTCTCCTGGCCCGTCTTCTCAGGAAAAAAAAAAAAAAAGCACAAGTGAAAATTTTCCAGTAGAACAATGGGGAAAAAAATATCCTTTTTTTCCCTCCCTGCACCGTCAAATGGATGGAAACCATTTTTTGGCCAGATGGCAAAGAACTATTTCCTAACAAACACAGAATGTTTCCATTTGGCTTTTGTCGGAAACAAAAGAGGTAACCAGGCAGACTGGGTGAGGCCTCAAGCTAGGGGTGGGGCTCTGGTGGCTTCTTCCATCCCCTCCAGTCCTGGTGCTCTTCACAGGGGCCAGTGAGCATGGTCCAGGCCTGCATATCCTACCTTTTAATCCAGGTTCTTGCCCCACACAGGGATAAAAATTCTAAGCAGAGGCACAGCCACATGCACACAGGAGAACAGGATTGATTTAGCAGTGAGAGTGTGAACATCCCCTCACGTGTGAGTGTGGGACACCCAGGACAAGAGACCCCCCCCTCCCCACATCAGCCTCTTTTATGAGATAAGGGTGGTGCCTTAATTGATTAAACAAACAGGGTAGAGTCTTAGCATGCCTGAAGCTCCCTGGGATTTTTATGGCACCTCTTGTAGAGTAGTCATCATGGCATCTCCTCCTTCCTGGTCCTGAATGAGACACAGGTGCATCCTGGGAAGGTGGGCATTTTAGATTGGCAGGTGATGGAAAAATTCTCACAGGATTGGCAAGAATTCCAGCTCACCTAGGCCCAACTCCCTACCTGTTCACAGTGTATCAAGCAGGGTGAGGTCTGGGCATGATGTCAAACTTGCTTAGATCCTGTGATCATAGCCAAGAGCCAGGCAGCAGCCATGGCAACTGTGTGGCCAACGTGACTGCCACGTGTCAATCACCTGGGAGAAGCCATCACTTTCTTGGTCTCCCAGACCCCTTTACAGTCATCCCTCAGTATGCATGGGACATGGATTCTAGGACCCAAGCAGATATCAAAATCCATAGATGCTCAAGGCCCATAGTTCAGCCGGCATAGGATCAGCATAGAACCTCCACATCCTGCTGTACTCTTTAAATTCTCTAGATGACTCCTGAAACCTACCATGTTGTCGCAGTGCTTAGGAACTGGGGAAGGGGGAAAGTATGTGGGGACACAGTATAGACACAGTCATCGTGGGCCTAACTGCGTTCCAGTCAGTGGTAGGTTGAATCCATGAACCCAGCATGCACTGATACAGCGGCCAACTGTCTTCTTCTTCATGGAGGTCCCTTAATAATTGACTTGACACCTTTTTTTTTTTTTAAGTTTATTATTTTTTGAATCTTAATGAAGAATGGGATGGGAGAAGGGAGTAGGAGATGGGATGGTTTGTGGGTGGGAGGGTGGTCATGGGGGGAAGAACTGCTATAATCCAAAAGTTATACTTTTGAAACGTATTTCTTAAATAAAAGTTTTCTATAAAAATAAAGTTTATTATTTTTTATTATTTGAGAGGCAGAGATAGAGCCCTCATCCACTGGTTCACTCCCCAAATGGCAACAACAGCCAGGGTTGGGCCAGGGCAGAGCTGAGCCAGAGACTCCATCCTGGTCTCCTACGTGAGTGTCAGCCACCCAGCTACTTGAGTTACCACCTGTCACCCTACAAGGTTTGCGTTAGCAGGAAGCTGGAGTCAGGAGCCAGAGCCTGATACCGAGCTTGGGGACTTTGGTGTGGAATGCTGGTGTCTTAACCACTCCGCCAAGTTTCTTTGGTGCCCTTTTTGTGGGCTAAAGTTCTCTTTAGTCCTATGGCTAATCTGCTCCCTTTTAGCTTCTTCTCTTATTAGAGTAGCTGGGGATAAAAGCTGGGTCACTCAGAGACAGGGGAGCCCTGAAACTCAGAAAATGAGTTCTCCCGGGGAATAGTTGAGAGCCCCTTAGAAAGCACAGCCTGCCCAGCCATGGATTCTGCATGCTTCGTGGCCCTGCCACCCTAAGGTGTCATGTGCGCCCTGCGACCCGGTGTCTCCTGTGGCAGAACAGAACACGGGGCAGCCAGTGGCTCACGTGATATCCCTCAGGCCGGTCAACCAGTAACTTGGCAGGGCGCAGCGTTGTGGTGCACCAGCCAAGCTGCTGCTTGTAACACTGGCATCCCATATCAGAGTCCCAGCTGCTCTGCTTCTGACCCGGCTGCCTGCTAAGGCACCTGGCATAAGGCGGTGATTGATGGCTCAAGTGATTGGTCCCCTGCTACCCCTGTGGGAGACCAGGATGCCGTTCCTGGCTCCTGGCTTTGACCTGGCCCAGATATAGCTGTTGTGACCATCTGGGGAGTGAACCAGCGCATGGAAGATCTCTGTGTCTCTCCCTCTGTCATCTGCCTTTCAAATAAATAAATAAAATCTTTTCTTTTTTTAAAGGCATCTGACTCTCACTTCCCCTCTGGTTTCTTGACCCTTCCCCTACTCTCACAGTGAGTTTTGAGGCATGGAAAAGCGATCTCCATTATAGCTTCTTCCATTCCCCAGGGGCAGCTGCTTCTCCTTCCTCATTGTAGCCACACTTTGTGGTGTTGGCCACCAGGCAGCCGGATGTCAGGTTTGGGGTCCCCACTCCTGTCCCATGGCCAAGGTGAGGCCTGAAGGACTTCCTTTCCCTGCTGCTTCCTGGTCTCCCGTGTCCTGACCACTTCTGCACCCATGGACCAGATAGGTGACCAGACTTGCACAGCTCGCAAGCACAGCTGTCTTGTCGGTGGCAGGGGCCTTATCCCTGGTCGTAGCTGGGTCCCCTGGGGTCCTCGAAATGTAGAACTGTTCCTCTGAGACCCCCATGCGGAGCCCCCATGCAGAGTGCACCTCTGCTTAGTCCTTTGGATGGGATGGGGGTGGGGCAGGAGCTTCCCTCCGCAGGGGGATGAGATGAGCTGAGGGAAAATCTTTGATTGGCGCCAAGCCCAGAACAGAAGGCTCCCTGAGGAGCACCACTAGGCATTGTCTCCAGAACCAAGACAAGAGGAAGAGGGTTCAGAGCTAACCCCAATGGAGACCAGCCTGAGGACCCCAGGCCTTGGGAACGACAGCCTAGCTTTCAGGTCCTGCATGCCGAGATCCAGCAGCCTGAGCCTTCCAGCCCCCAGGGGTGGGAAGGGATCACTTCCTGCCATAGGGGAGCGAGGTCAGGGCCTGCCTTCTGCATCGTGCACATGGGGCTGAGCCACAGCTGGGTTTCTAGCCTGGGCTGCTCCCAGCTGGGCGCCAGCACTCCCCTGCTCTGAGAGTGGTGCTCATGGGAACTTGGAGAACCCAGAGTCTGAATGAGGGCAGCTGGGCTGGGCCCAGGGTGGGAAAGACCCCTCCTTCTTCCCCATGGATTAGGCCAGGAGATCTCATCATGTCTCTCATTGATAAGAAATCCTGGCATTGAACCCAAAGCTCTCAGACTGTCGTCGTCATCATCATCGTCGTCGTCGTTGTCCTCCTCCTCCTCCTCCTCTTCCTCTTTCATTTATTTTTGAGAGAGAGAGAGTGCTCCCACTCACTGGCTTACTCCCCAGATGCACACAGCAACTAGAACTGGACCAGGTTCCCAGTCCGGTCTTCATGTGGGCAGAGGGACCCAGCTCCTTAAGCCATCACCAGCTGCCTCCTGGGGTCTGCATTAGCAGGAAGCTGGACTCAGGAGCAGAGCTGGGACTCTAACCAGACACTTTGATATGGGATGCAAGCATCTTTTTTTTTTTTTAATATTGATTTATTTGAAAGGCAGTTGGGGGTGGAGTGGCAGGGAGAGAGAGAGAAAGCACGCTCTATCTTCCATCCATCCACTGGTCTACTCCCCAAATGGCCCCAATGACCAGGGCTTGACCAGGCTGAAGCCTGGACCCTGGAACTCCCATCTGAGTCTCCCACATGGGTGGCAGGGGCCCAAGCACTTGGGTCATCTTTGGCTGCTTTCCCAGGCATTAGCAGGGAGCTGGATCAGTAGTGGAGCCGCCAGGACTCCAGCCTGTGCCCATGTGGGGTGCCGGTGTTCAGGAGGTGGCATAACCTGCTATACCACAATGCCGGCCCCGGATGCAGGCATCTTCACTGCTCGGCCAAATAGCTGCCCCTCAGGTGCATTTTCACCGTAAAATTCCCACCCCTTCAAGCCTGGCATTGTGCACTGTTCTCTTCTGCAGGCCTCCAGCCACCAGGCACTTGGCCTTGTGTGGTTCTGAGTGATCCTGGACCTTGCCTTCTGTAACACGGGGACTGAGAGGTCTGGGAAGGGGCTGAGTGACTGTGCAAAGGGCTGTGGGGCCGTGCTCTTGACCTTCACGCTGCTCGGGTTATGTTCTCCTAAGGCCCACTGGCACCACCTCCGTTGAAGGCAGTCTCCTTCATTGGTTAGCTGTGGCCCAAGAGGAAGACAGGGCCCCATCCTGCCACTCCAGGTGGGGAAACACTCAGCCAGCAATTGTAGGCCACTCTATGGAAACGCCCCTGTGATGGGGACAAATAAGCCTGCACCACTGGAGGTGCAGGCAAGGCTGTGGCCACCCAGGCTGGCCAGAGTTTGGGGGTGGGGGGCTCTACTTCCTCTCTCCACCCAGCACATCCCACCCACTGCCACTCGGTGAGGAACAGGAGAGGAGGAAAGAGGGCCTGTGCACACCACGGATGTTGCCAGCTCCTGGGGCAGAGAATCAAGGTCCCTGGAGAGCTGGGCTCTGCATAAGAGCCCCTCTGTTTGCGGGGGAAGGGGGGTCAGCAAATCTTGGAAACCGGGCGCTGGCCCGGAGCCCACTCACTCATTCGTGCAGCCGGTCACTTCGCGGGAGGCCTGTGAGTCACTCCCCCGGCAAGCCCTGGTACGGGCGACAGTGGGAGCTGGTGCTGGCGTGGGGCTTGGCAGGAGGCCGCCTCCTTGGCCTGTTTAGCGGTGCAGGCTGGGATTCGGCCTTGTGAGGGGGCAGTGAGGGGAGGCCCTGATGTGTCGTTTGCTAAGCAGTGCGGTCTCCAAGGCCGGGCGTCTGTGCCAGTGGTTCCATAGTGGAGTACCCACATTGCTACCTGGCCCTGTTCTCAACTCCAGCTGCCTGCTAACGCAGATGGGAGGTGGTGGTGACAGCTCGAGTGATTGGGCTCCTGCCACTCCCAGGGAGGCCTGAATCCTGGTTGCAGCCCCAGCCAGGGGCCGCTGCGGGCCTTTGAGGAATGATAGGAGCTCGCTCACTTTCTCTGTCTCTGCCTCTTAAATAGTTTAAAAAAAAAAACAATGAGAGCGCTACCAGCACCCTAGATATGCCCCTTGCCACCACCTCCTCTTCCCCAAGTGCTTGTCCCTCCGTCTACCCAGAAGTCACCACTGAGTTTGTGGTCATCATTTTCTCTGGTTTCTGTTATCATTTGCATGCACATATTTGCATACGTATACATATGTGCAGCCATGCACAGAACAGTGATTTTGGACTGTGTTCTCCTGGCTCCTGCTTCTTTGTGTAACTTTGAGAGATGTTCTCATAATGTTGCATGTGGCTGTAGTTACTCGTTGTCACTGCTGTAGAGTATTTTTTTTATCTAAAGCTTTTTCTTGTTTTCACTTATTTATTTATTTGAAAGGTAGAGTTACAGAGAGGCAGGGACAGAGAGAAAAAATTATTCCATCCACTGGTTCCCTCTCCAAATGGCGATAACAGCCGGGGCTGGGCCAGACCAAAGCCAGGAGTGAAGAGCTTCTTCTGGTCTCCCACATGGGTACAGGGGCCCAAGCACGTGGGCTGTTTTCCACTGCTTTCCCAGGCACATTATCAGGGAGCTGGATGGAAAGTGGAGCAGCCAGGGATCGAACCAGCATCCATGTGGGATGCTGTCATTGTAGACAGCAGCTTAACCCGCTACTCCACAGCTCGGACACCTGTATAGTATTCTGTTATCCGTCAGATAGTCACTCTGTTGCTGTATTGCTAATAGGTGCTTGTTTGATCACACACATACATATACTCCACAGCGACTCCTTCTACTGCCAGGTCCATGTGAGGAACAGAGACTGAGAAATCCCCAAATCCTTGGCAAGCCTGAAGCCTCCCCTCCTGCATCCAGGTAGCTGGTACTCAGAACTAACACCTGTGTCCCGTGTATCTTGCAGCTTGCCGGCATTGCCGTCCTCGCCATTGGGCTATGGCTCCGATTCGACTCTCAGACCAAGAGCATCTTCGAGCAAGATAAGAATAACAACTCTAGCTTCTACACAGGTGAGACAGAGGGCAGGGGCGCTTGGTGCTTCCTCGACTTTGGAGTCTCCGTGCCGACCCTGGGACGTGGGCTTGGGAAAGACTTCTGCTCTGGCTGCATTTGCCAGCCGTGTCTCTTTCAAGCTGTGTAGGTTTTTTGTTTAGCTGTGCCCCGTGCATTTGCATTTGACTGATGTGGTTTCTTTTCATGCGGGCTGCTCTGGCATTCTGGGTGGCGTCTGATGTGGAGCTGGCTCGCTCTGCTTGTCCCTGATGCTGTCGCTCGCTCCTAATTACATGTCTTCTCGGGCGTCATCATTTCCGTCCTTCAGAAACCTTTGTCCCTGGGATCTGCAGTGCCAGCAGGAGGGCGAGGGCTCTTAAGCCTCCTGGAAAGCCTGGCTGGGAGTAGTAGAGGGCCAGCTTCGTGGCTCCACAGGTGAAACACCGCCGCCATGCCGACATCCTATATCGCAGCACCAGTTCGAGTCCCAGCTGCTCCACTTCCAGTCTTGCTTCTTGCTAATGTGCCTGGGAAAGAGGTAGAAGATGGCCCAAGTGCTTGGGCCCCTACACTCATGTAGGAGACCTGCCTTTCAAATAAATAAAATAGATCTTTTTTAAAAAGTAGGAGAAGAAGAAGTGATAGGAGAGACTCCAGGGACTCCCTGGGGGTAAATGCGTGATGCTTGGTTCTACTTGTTTTCTTTTTTTTTTCTTTTCTTTTTTTTTATTTATTTATTTATTTATTTATTTATTGGCAGGCAGAGTGGACAGTGAGAGAGAGAGAGAGACAGAGAGAAAGGTCTTCCTTTTGCTGTTGGTTCACCCTCCAATGGCCGCCGCGGCTGGTGCACTGCGCTGATCTGAAGGCAGGAGCCAGGTGCTTCTCCTGGTCTCCCATGCTGGTACAGGGCCCAAGGAGTTGAGCCATCCTCAACTCCTCTGCAAAGCAGAGAGCTGGCCTGGAAGAGGGGCAACCGGGACAGAATCCAGCGCCCTGACCAGGACTAGAACTCAGTGTGCTGGCGCCGCAAGGCAGAGGATTAGCCTATTGAGCCACGGCACTGGCCTGGTTCTATTTGTTTTCTTTTCTTTTCTTTTCTTTTTAAGATTTATTTATTTATTTGAAAGTCAGAGTTACAGAGAGAGAGAGGTCTCCACCCACTGATTCACTTCCCAGTGGGCCTCAATGGCCAGAGCTGTGCTGATCTGAAGCCAGGAGCCTGGAGCTTTTTCCAGGTTTCCCACACGGGTGCAGGGACCCAGGGACTTGGGTCATCTTCCACTGCCCTCCCAGGCCATAGCAGAGAGCTGGATCAGAAGTGGAGCAGCCGGGACTCAAACCGGCATCCATATGGGATGCCGGCACTGCAGGTGACAGCTTTACCTGCTGCGCCACAGTGCCGACCCCTCTGCTTGTTTTCAAAACTACTTTTGCTTTAGAGGAAAGGGTGCCATCTTGAACGTGTGAGTTTCTCTAAAAGGAATGGGAGAGGCCGGCACTGTGGCATTGCAGTTAAAACCACTGCCTGCAGTGCCAGCATCCCATATGGGCACCAGTTCGAGTCCAGGCTGCTCCTCTTCCCTTTATTTATTTGAAAGAGTTATACAGAGAGAGGAGAGGCAGAGAGAGAGGGGGGGGTCTTCCATCCGCTGGTTCACTCCCCAATTGGCTGCAACGGCTGGAGCTGCGCTGATCCGAAGCCAGGAGCCAGGAGCTTCTTCTGGGTCTCCCAGGTGGATGCAGGGGCCCAAGGACTTGGGACATCTTACTGCTTTTCCAGGCCATAGCAGAGAGCTGGATTAGAAGAGGAGCAGCCAGGACTCGAACCGGTGCCCATATGGGATGCCGGCGCTCCAGGCCAGGGCATTAATCCACTGTGCCAAGCGCTAGCCCCATAAATAAAACTTAAAAAAAAAAAAAACCCAGGCGCGCCATCAGGAAGCTGGATGGGAAGTGAAAGCCGAGGGGCTTGGGGGTCCCCGGCCACCGCGCCACGACCCCCTGCTCTGGAGGGGGCTCCCTTTTGCTCCTGGGCCGTGGAGCTGGTGGGGTGAGGCAGGCACTCCTCGGCTCTTGAAGGCAATCCTCAATTCAAGCCGGCTGATTAAGACGACAACAGAGTGGGGTGGGGCGGGGGCTGTGCTAATTTGTTTGAAGCAATCACACAATAAACTCGACTGATCACTGGCAAAAAAAAAAAAAAAAAAAGGAAATGGGAGATGAAGGCCCACAAATGTCACTTCCCAGCAGAGTCCGACCCTGTGGCTCCATAGCATGCGCAAATTAGGGGCAGGAAACATTTCATTTGTGAGAAGCAAGAGGAACCCCCTATTTTTAGGCAGACACTGTCATACCATCAGGCTCAAAGTGTATGTCTGGTCACTTCCTTCCGCCTACCCAAGTTCTTTTTATAAAAGACGGCGAAAGTGGTCTGACCAGGGTTATCTCCCAGGGCTGGTACTGCTGCCGCTGGCAGCCACGTCCCCTCCCCTTCCCGGCTGCACCAGGTCAGCAGGGACAGAACAGCCCATGAGGCTGCACCGCACCTGAGCCCCATGCAGAGTTTTCCTGCTTTTTGTTGTTGTCAGCGAGGATTTTTTCGGCTGTGTCTTCCCTATTGTCAGAAAGAAAGTCAGGGAGAGAAGAGCATAATGTGTTTAAAAAAAAAGAAGAAGAAGAAGAAGAAAAGAAAGAAACAAGAAAACAACCCCTTGAGCTTTTAAGGTGCAGGTTTCCATAGCGCCCTGGTTTGTTTTAGCAACAGAGCATTCTTGTGTGCCTGCAGTAGGCCTGGAATGCCACCCTGTTGGGCAGGGGTGTGCAGCAGCCAGGGCACTGTACGCAGAGGGAGACCCTCCGCGCCTCGAGACACGAGGGAGCCAGGGGCTCTCCGAGACGGAGTGGACCTGCCTGTGGGAATGGGCGATTTCAGGCCCAGTGTTCTCTCTCTCTCTTTAAATTTTATTTTATTTTTTTCTGAATCACAGAGAAATGGAGTTCTTCCATCCACTGGTTCATTCTCCAAATGCCTGAAACAGGCTGGGCCAGGCTGTGCCACCATGTGGGTGGCAGGGGCCCAAAGTCCTTTAACTGTCAACTGCTTCCTCCCAGGGTGTGCATCGGCAGGAAGCCAGAGTCAAAGCAGAGCTAGGACTCAGGCCCAGGCAGGGTAGGGGATGTAGGTGGCCCACGCCGTCTTCACCACTGCTGTGAATGCTCACCCGAGTTTTCTAAGTCAGAGCCCCCCAGCCTCCCCACGTGTCTCCCAGAAAAGACACTGCATCTGTCATTGTTCTGGTCACTCCTCACAGTCGAGTTTTTTCCCTCTGGTTACCCAGAGTGCCTTGCTGCATTCGTGTCTTTAGAGGTGGGAGCGAAGGCTCTCACCAAGATGGGGCTGGGGGAGGCAGCAGCGCTTGCGGGTCGTCCTGTGATGGAATTTAGTCCTCGTGGCTCTGCGAGGAGCTCCACGGGTGAAAAAAGCATCCTAGAGCTGCTGAGACGCTCGTCCAGCTCACGCCTGGACAAGCAGGGCTGGGATTTGAACCGCAGGCCTGTGGAAGCTGCGTCTGGCGTCTGCCGTGTTTGGTGGGGCGTCTCCCCGGGGAGGAGTGGCCAGGACCTGCACTGACTGACAGTTCCCCATTGTGGGGCAGGGTGGGGTTCTCTTGGCCTTTGGACTTCGCCCAGCCATGCAGGGTGGCAGCAGAGTGATGAGGGGCCTAGACCCTCAAAAGATCAGATCCTGTGGGCATTGCAGCCCCCCCCTCCCTGAGTGGTCAGTACTTCTACCTGAAGCCATCAGGAGGGTGACCTGGAGGCACAATTGCAGAGACTCAGCAATGCCAGGCGGGGGGCTAGTGGCCGCCGCCCCCCTCTAGTGCAGACCCTCTGCAGCTCGACCCCTGCTGGGCAGGAGCTCCTGCGTGCAGAAGGCCTGGGGAATGGGGGTGATGCAAGTGACCCTGGGACAGCAGCAAGCTGAGCAGCCACGTGGGTCCGTTCCACCTGGGAAACCGAATAATGGTCAACTGTGGGCAAAGGGCCAACAAGGCCTCTCCCTGTGTCCCTTTTCCCCACAGGGTGGTGAGCTCAGCCTTTTGTGTTGCCCCCTAGCCCTCCTCCCAGCTCGTGAGCTTGGAGTGCCCGCCACACCCTGTTCCTCACATCATAGGGTGACCGTCCCTTGCACTCGGGCCCTGTCTGCAGAGCAAGCCGCGGGCCAGCCTTGACCACACAGCTGGCTCTGGGGGAACCCTGAACAAACCAGGGCTGTCATGCAGTGAGGGTCACAGCTTGCAAAGCAGATACCGTGAGCAACCGGGCAGAGAAGCAAGCGAAACTTCTGTCATCTTCATAGTTACAGCGAGTCCAGACCAGTCGACAGCCTTATATGGGCCTTCTCACCAGTCCGGGTCCCGGGAGCCTCAGCGGTCAGCAGTATCTGTAATCCCAGGCTGCAGACATGTTGGGAGCTCCGTTTTCTTGGTCCTAGGCCAGCGGCCCTTCTTAACTCCTTGATGGCCTTCCAGAATCAGGCACAGAGTGGGCCTCATCCAGCCAGTGTGAACGTCCCCCGGCCCTGCTCACGCCCGGGTGCACCAGCCGTCAGCCAGCTGGTCCCACGGTTCCGGCTTGCCCGGGGCAGTCCGTTTTCATTGCTCCGTGCCTCGATTTCGCCATCCTGAAACCCGGGCAGCTGACACAGTGACACCTCCCCAAGGCCAAGGGCTGCTGTGTTTGGCAATCCGAATGGCACCGTGGTACTTATTCGTGAGGACAGCCATCCATGAAAGAGAGAGAGGGGAGCCAAGAGAGGGCCATTGCGGGCAGAGTTGGGGTTCCTTTGGACCCCCGAGTGAGTTACCTGCAGGTGCCGTTCTGCACCCGGACAGGTGTACAAGATGGACTTGGGCTGGTGACAGGAGGCTGCTGAGTCCTGTGGGGCTCAGCACTACATTTCCTGTGTCAGGGACACCCCCAGTGTATGCTGCTGTCATTCAGTGGTTTTTGTTTTTGTTTTTTTTGTTTGTTTGTTTTTTACTAGCCCTATAATATCAGCCTGCAAAAGGCAGAGTAAACAGCCCTTAAGCGAATTAATACGGAAATGGTAGAGAAGGCTGGCTCTGTGACGAATCACTTTTTCCATGACTCAGACAGAACGCCGACGTCCCCTGCTTTTATACGGGGCAGCGCTCTGTCATGTGTCATTGCCAGCCCTTGCTAACAAGCTGGGGTGTAGGCCGGGAGTGGCCTTGCCCGACAGGAGCACCCGAGGCCCACAGTGGTTCCCTGACCTCCTGGCAGGCCAGCCTGAGGCAGAGGCAGTCTTCTGTCTTCACCCAACTGGAGGGGCTGGTACATGGCCCGGGCGAGCCTCAACTTGGGAACCTCCCTCTGCGGGTCGCCGGGTTTGTGCACGGGATTGGGATTTACAGACAACATGCTGTCGGTGCACTCCCACTCGACTGTTTCCCATGCTTGTTAATCTGATGATCTGACACCCCGCCTGTTTCTGCACCCCGGCTGTGGAGCTCCAACCAGTGGCCTCCTCCTTCCGTGACTTGCCCTGCTGAGATGGGAGAAACCTGGGCCGTCCAGTGGCCTGCACCCCCTTGCAAGAGCCATCCCTTCTCCCTGGTGCCCTGTACTTGGGCCACACCGCCTCTCAGGGTCCAGCCCACAGTCCCACGGTGTCTGACGGCCGAGGAGGATGGGACTTGAGGACAAGCAGCGTTTGTCCCTCTGCCCAGTCTGGGCCGTGCATGCCCAGGGACAATGCCCACATTCATGCGGCATGGAGTCGGCCAGGCCCACGTGACGTGCTGTCACGGCAGATGTGGGGGAGAGGGAGAGGCACAAGCGTTCCCTGTGTGCATTTTGCCCTGCGCTGCCCAGGAGCTGCAGCTGCAGGCAGGCTGCACGCTCTGCTGCCTGCGCAGCCTCGGCCCTGTGCGGGAGGGCACATGGGGGACGGTGAAGTCACTGCCACCTGCCCAGAGTGCTCATCACTGGGTCCTGGGGCAAGTGTCTGCTCTGGCTCTGGCTCTCTCCCGCTCTGGGTCTCATTTGCAGCCCCTGATCGGGGAAATCTCTCTGATCCCAGGTAGAGGGCAGGAAGGAGAGAGTGGTGATTGTCATTGTCACCCGGAGTTTGTGTGACGGAGATGCACAGTAGTGGCGTTTGCTGTGCACACACAGATTGCACCACTCGGGCCTCACAGGCGTTGCTCCCATGCCTGTGTGGTGGACAGGAAACAGGTGCACAGAGAGGTGACGTGGCCTGCCCAGCGTCACAGAGCTGGCCTTGAGACCCAGGCGTTCTGGGCTTCTGAGCCGGTGCTCTCGCCGTGCAGGCCTCAAAAATGACACTGGGACTTCTCTGCTGGCGTCCCCTTGGGGCTTTTGGGGTGGGGACCCATGCAACAGTGTAGTCCCCACGGACCCTGCAGGCCGGCTGTGACATCTCAAGAGTGTAACCACAGGATGGGCCCCTGTAACCACAGGATGGGCCCCTCTGGCCTTCCCTTGGCATGCTGTGGAATGCGAGTGGCCAGGCTGTTCTGCATCCTGGAATTTGCCTGGCTTGGGGCTAGGCGGGAGTCATAGAACTCACTACCTTTACCCTCCCCTTGCCTATCAGCTGCTCAAATTGAGAACATAAATGGTGTCGCTCCCCTCCCCTTGGTACAGCTATGGAGTTTTTTTGAGATTCCCTGGCAACCAGACTTTGTACTGGTAAGGAAATTGAGGCCCAGAGAGGGACATTGTCTTACCCAAGGCCACACAGCAGGTAGGAGCAGTGCCAGAACCAGAAGAGGCCTTCGACTCTCAGATCCATGTCCTTTGCCAGCATGTGCATGGAGGGTGGGCGTCTCAGTGTGCATAGAACCTCGCTCTGAGAGCCTTCTCCCCAGAGGCCAGGGGAGGCTCAAAGAGGCAGGCAGTGCATCCCAGCTTGCAGGGTCTCTTGGCCTGCTTGAGTGGAGTCATCTGGCTGGGAGCGCTGGACTGGACCGGTTTGTGGCTTGAGCAGGGTTCCTATGGGTATTCTTTGTCCTCACAGAACTTTCCAGAAAGACTGAGGCTTCTGTAGGAGCATAGGCTTGATGAAGCAGGGTCTTGGAAGACAGACCGGTGGGAAGGAGACAGGGGCGGGGGTGGAGGGGAAGGGGTAGGGCGGGGGTGAAGGGGAAGGGGTGGGGCGGGGGGCAGCACAGGGAAAAGGAAGTGCAGGAGGGATCTGGCCCTCCAAACCTGGGTCTCCCTGGTCACGTGCTTCTCCTCCATCTTCCCCAGGAGTCTACATTCTGATCGGAGCCGGGGCCCTCATGATGCTGGTGGGTTTCCTGGGCTGCTGTGGGGCCGTGCAGGAGTCCCAGTGCATGCTGGGATTGGTGAGTGCTCCCTCTGTGTTCCCCGCATCCTCTGACACACACACTCCCTGTCCCTTGCGCAGCCCCCTGGAGCAGCCGGGACGGAGTGCAGTGTAGAGGGGGCCTGGCGGGCCTGGGCTGTCCTCAGCCTCCCCTGTGCTCCAGCCCCCTGGCCCAGGGCCCCTTCCTTCCTTCCTAGACCTGTCGCTCCCCTGCCTGCAGGCAGCTCAGTGCCAGGACTTCATGCTCTCCTTTCTCGAAGAGCACGTTTGCTTTTTTTCCCTGAATCCACAGGTACTTCCGCCTTCTCTCCTGCTCCTCTTGTGGTCTGGGGCCATTCCCCCGCCCCCAGCGAGGGTGTCGACTCCCTCGGCGGGCCCAGTCATGGGCTCTGCTCACTGCCTCTTGCCTGATCCCCTACATGCACCTGCGTGGACACCTTCTCCTGCTCAGCTCTCACTCCTTGCGCCAGCCTAACTCCGCCTGTCCTGCCAGCATTTCCTGCCCCTTCCTTCTAGACTGTCCCTTGGTCCCCCAAGAGCTCTCGTCCCTCCTTGTCCTGACACCCCTTGATGTCCTGCATGGGCGGCTGGGGCTGTAGCTCACCCCGGCACCTTCTTGCCTTCCAGTTCTTCGGCTTCCTCCTGGTGATATTTGCCATCGAAATCGCCGCAGCCATCTGGGGCTATTCTCACAAAGATGAGGTAGGTTTTTCCTGGAAGGACTCTTGGGTCCTGCCGTGGTCTGCGTTTGTGAGTTGGGGGATGGGGGTGAGAGGGTTAAAGGAGGTCATGGCTGGTCAGAACTGGAGCTGTGCCAGCCACAAAGCAGGCACATAAAGGTACAGATGTTCTGCACTCTAGGGTGTGTCTGTCTGTCTGTCTCACACCTTAATAGCCCTTTGCCCAACTCCTGGAATGGTGGCCAAGGAGTTGTGGTTTTCAGTGGGCTCCCTGCCCCTGCTTCTCCCACGCCCCTCAAGGTTGTGTGTTCCTGCAGGTGCTCAGATGCCCCAGCTTTGGTTCCCATTTCCGGGAGCTTTGTCATCTAGCGTAGGAAAAGGCACACACTGGACAAGTGTCCTTGAAGTGATTCAAGTGTCCAGAAATACCAAAGGATTGAAAGGGGGCAGGGAAGGGAGGCGGGACTGGCTCCGTGCTTGAATGTGAGCTAGGATTTCAGGAGACAGCTGTGAAGCCCCTGGAGGGGTCGGAGCATGGCTGAGCGTGGGCTTCCTTGGGGAGCATTGGAGGCCAAAGAATAAAGGCTGCGATTGCAGCAATAGGAAGGGATGATTCCAGAAGATGTTGGGAAGATGCCGCATGTTGGTCTGTCACTGAGGCCTGGCTGAGGATCACGGGGACAGACGTGCATTAGACTGGGATGCACTGGGTATGAGAGGACAGTAACGTGTCCCCGGGGTGATGTCATCGTCCTTGCTTCTTGCAGACTTTGAAGGTTTCCCAGGCAGGGTCTCCAAGGCCCCCTGTAACATACGTGGTTCAGGGACTGAAATTCTCCTGCCCTGTGCATCCAGGAACACCCATGCAGAAAGATGTAAAAATCACACCTAACTGGTGAGGCAAAAGAAGTGGGAATTAAATTCTGTTATCTTGAGAGATTCAGTTTAGTCACCAGGCAGAAAGGCAGAGAGCCTAGAGGGGCTGATGGGACCCACCCAGGGTGCAAGAGAAAAGGAAGAATGGCCAGTGGCTGGGACACGTCCCTAAAATACAAGAGAGGAGGGGGCAGGCGCCCCAGAGGCCCCAAGAGAGGCACCTACTCAGTGGCATGGTCCGTGCGTGGGAGTTCACTGGCTCAGAACGTCCTGAGCGTGAACACTGTGGGACAGGATGAGGATGTCTCAGCGCCCTTGTCTGCCCATCCCAGGTGATCAAGGAAGTGCAGGAGTTCTACAAGGACACCTACAACAAGCTGAAAAACAAAGATGAGCCCCAGCGGGAGACGCTGAAAGCCATCCACTACGCGGTACGTCTCGTCCGCACAAAGGGCCCCCGGCGCCTGCCGGCCACACTGCCCAGTGCACCTGCACACGGGGTCTGGGGCAAGGGACGGGCACGTGTGTTTAACCTCGGTCTCCTCCCCATCCCTTCGCTCTCTCTGCAGCTGGACTGCTGCGGCATGGCTGGCGGTGTGGAGCAGTTTATCTCGGACATCTGCCCCAAGAAGGACATCTTGGAGAGCATCCAGGTTAAGGTAGACTGGAGAGCAGCCCCCAGCACCCCTGCCCTGGGCAGACCCCTCAAGGGGAGGAGTGAAGTTGGCCATCTCATTCTGGGAGGTTGGGTACCAGCCCCTCGTAAATGTCCCTTGCACCTGTATGAGTGTCCCAAGGTGACCTGCTCATTTCTGCCTTGCCCTGGGCCTGCCTGGCTCCTCCATGGCAGTGAAACACGAGCCGGACCAGGAGATGACAAGCCGGAATGGCCCACTGATACCCCAGGCTCAAGCTTGGAAGACCAGGCACAGCTCTGAGCCCTCCACTCCTGCTTTTTATTTGTTAATGTTTTTAAATTTGTATTTATTTGAAACATACACACAGAGTCTCTGCTGGTTCACTCACAAATGCCCACAATGGCCGGGGATGAAGCCAGAAATTCAGTCCAGGTCTCCCATGTGGGTGGCAAGGACCCAGTTACTTGAGCCATCCCTGTTGCCTCCCCGGGTCTGCATTCGCAAGATGCTGGAGTCAGGAGCCAGAGCCAAGTGTCAAACCCCAGCACTCCCACGAGAGATGCCGGCATCTTGACCACTTGGCCAAATGCCTGCCCCAGCTGCTCTTTAGACTTCATAAATACTCCTGATTGTGAGTTAATGCATGTATTCCAGAAGACTGAAAACGTACCCTACAAGTGTATTAGAAATAGACCCCCGAACGAGGCCCACCCCTCTCTGCACCGGGATGGCTTGCCCAGGTTTCAGGAGCCCACCTCCCACATCCTCTCAGTCCCCCTTCCCACCCAACCAGCCAGAGACCTCCTGTCCCTGAATGTCCTGGAGTAAGACAGGTGCTGTGGGCAGGAGGCGGTGCCCTTGGAGTGGGGACTGCGTGTGACCTGGGTCTCCTTTGCCTCCCTAAGTCCTGTCCTGAGGCCATCAAAGAAGTCTTTGACAACAAATTCCACGTCATCGGCGCTGTGGGCATTGGCATTGCCGTGGTGATGGTGAGTGGCGGGCCTGGGGCAGGGCTGCTGGTCTCTCTTGGTCTTGGTCCTGGTCCTGTTCATTGAGCACATGCTCTGGCCTGGCATTTTTTTTGGAGCTGTACATTTGTCGATGCATTTAAGTCTTGCCATGCCTGCTAATTAGGGACCACTAGAGTCTCTACTGTACAGCTAGGAACTGGAGAGAGAGGACGGAAAGGTCATTCAGAGCCTCCCAGCCTCCCAGCTCAGCAGTGACGCATTCCAGGTTTGAACTCTCCAGAATATCCACTCTCTTCTCCATTAGGGCTCTAGGGCTCTTTTTTTTTTTTTTTTTTTTTTTTTTTTTTTAATTTCTTTAGAGAAAGAACACTCTCATCCACTGGTTCATTCCCCAGTGCCTACAAAAACCAGCATTTGTCCAGGCCAAAGCCAGAAAGCAGGAACTTACTTAACCCAGCTCTCCCACTCAGATGGCAGGGATGGATCTACTTAAGCGCTGTCTGGAATCTGAAATCAGCAGTGTAGCCAAGACCAATATAGAACACGAGCACGGGCATCTTACCTGTGGAACCAGGCCTGTGTTCTCAGCCCCTAGGAAGCCTCCAGGGCCAACCAGTTCCTTGAGGTCCCCTGGTCCCTCCCCGTGAGGAATAATAAGAGCCCAGTGGGGGACCCACGTGTCCCCAGGGTGGCCGGGGGCCTTTTCCCTTGGCCTTCCCCTGGGCCACTCAGAACAGAGTGTGGCTTCCTTTCCTCTTTCCTCCCCTTGAATGCACCCCTCATCTGCATCTAGGACAGGCTGGAAGCAGCTCTCAGTGAAGAACCTAACAGTCCTTTTAAAATAGAATATCAAACACAGACACACACACACAAAGAAGCCAAAGTACTAGCCTGTGTGGCCTATTACAGTACCTGGAATTTGAGCATTAAATTTAGCTCTGGGTTTGTTTATCTTGCCCTGAGCCTTCTCCAGGGGAGGTGCTTATGGGTTACTGACTGGCTGTAGACTCTTGGACTCCCACACAGCTGGCAGTCCTCGCATCATCCCACCTGCATCACTGCCTTGGGCTCAGGGGCTCACAGCCACCGCCTCTCCGCCCTGTCTTCCAGATATTCGGCATGATCTTCAGTATGATCCTGTGTTGTGCCATCCGCAGGAGCCGGGAGATGGTCTAGAGTCAGCGTGTACCCCTGAGCAGGAAGGTGTACCCCTCAACATTGGCTTGGGTTTGGTTTTTGTTTGTGGGTTTTTGGTCTCCGCCACTAACTTTAGTATCCATTCTGCATTTCTAAACAAAATGAGTTATCCCATGTTTGTCTTCTTAATGCTTTATTCAACATTGATATTTGTGGTCGAGGGATTTGGGGATTTGTTTGCTTCAGTTCATATTTTTGGGGGTTGTTTGTTTTTGCTTGTTGTATTAAGCAGAAATCCTGCAATGAAAGGTACTATATTTGCTAGACTCTAGACAAAATATACTGTACATAAAGAGAATTTTTTTTGTCTTTAAATAGATAAAAAAAGTCTATCACATTTAATCAAGTTGTAACTTATATTGAAGACAATTTGATACATAATAAAAGATTACGACAATATCCTGGATTGGTTTCTGGTTTTTGCTGGCTTTGGCTTCCTTTGTAGAGCTGTTTAGTGTTTAAATGTTTTTCAACTGCTATTGACTCTGACGTTTTAGGAAAAAGCGGGCTAGAAGGCTGCTCTCCCTACTTCACTAATGAAGAAAGACAGATTTTGATCTGGAGTCACATGGTTGTTGGGAGAAGAGTCAGTGCTAGAACCAAGTTCCTAGGCCCCATCATTCTGCTGGATCTTGTATCTTTTTCTTAAATTTTTTTTTATTTTATTTATTTGGAAGCGCACCAGAGAGGGAGAGACAGAGAGAT
This sequence comes from Sylvilagus floridanus, assembly GCA_949820135.1. NCBI lineage: Eukaryota > Metazoa > Chordata > Mammalia > Lagomorpha > Leporidae > Sylvilagus > Sylvilagus floridanus. The sequence continues at coordinate 32,211,785 of OX463230.1, forward strand.
CTTCTATTCTCTGTTTTACTTCTCTAATGATTGCAATGGCCAGGGCTGGGCAGAAACCAGGAGCCCAGAACTCCATGCAGGTCTCCCATATAGGTGGCAAGGACTCAAGGCCTTGGACCATCTTCTGCTTTCCCAGGCACATCAGCAGAGAGCTGGATCTGAAGTGGACATCCAGGGTTTGAACCAGCACTCGTGGGAAGCTCGCATCCACTTAACCTGCAGCGCCATAGCACTGGCTCCCCTAGTTGTTGCATCCTGAGAACAAGAGGTGCATGAGAGTCTCACGATGCCTGGGGGTTTTCATCCCTACTGTATGCCCAGCACCTGGGACCAAGTGTCTGGTGGATAGCAGGTGCTCAGTATTTTTCCATCCATCCGTTGAATGAATGTTCATTCAATTTGTGAATACACAAATGTGTGCCCATCAGGGTTTATTTAGAGAAGGAGAATCACTAAGAGATTCTCGTATGAAGCTGTTTGTTCCAGGAATTCCACCTTAGACAGTCGCTGGAGGCGGTGAAACGGTGTCTGTAAGGTTGTTAGCTCTGTGGAGCCAGGCAGGGCAAATGGGTGTAAAGTAGAGGCGTGAGGGAGCCAGCTGGAACCCCAGGCACAAGCAGGCAGCCCTGAAAACAAATCCAGGGCTGTTGTCGTGGTCTGGTGTTGAGGGCATGGATCCGACGGAGACCAGCGCCCTCTGCAGCGACGCTGGATGCCCCCTGGCCTGGGAGTTGGAGAAGCTGCCATGGGTCAGCAGAGAAGCAACCATTTGTGTGAGCTGCAGAAAGCCTGCTGCTTCATCTCCCTCCTCCACACCTCGCATGCGGGTCTCTGTGCCCCACCCTAGCGGAGGGACTTCTGGGAAGCAAGGTTCAGCTTCACCGGTCTGCAGATCACAAAGCCACCTAGGTGCAGGAGACATAGTGCCTGCCCACACCATCTGCAGTCGGTGGGCAGGGCAGAGGGCTAAGCCAGCAGTTAGAGTGCGCCGAGATAAACACAATGAGGCAGAAGTACACAGGCACAGGAAATATTTTTAATTCCCTCTCCTTGATTCAATTTGGGTTCTTAACACTGACAGAAGAAAAAGAATCAAAACGTCCTTGAATCCCAATGCATTTAAAAATCACAATACTCGTGTTCATAGCACCATTAGTCACAATAGTCAAAAAGTGGACACAGCCCAGGTGCCCGTCAGCAGCTGAATACAATGGAATATTGTTCTGTATTCCGTGAAGTGCAATGCCAATGGATGCTGCGTGCGTGAACAAGACGCTGCTGAGGGAAGTGAGCCAGACAAAGGAACAAGTAGTTTCTAATCCGGGTCATGTGAGACACCGAGGAGAGGTAACTCGGACAGGCAGAGAGCAGAGTATAGACACCCAGAGACCTGGGTGGTGCGGATATACCTAATACAGCTGCCTGTGCATTTAAGGATAACTTATGAATGACCTCTGTGAGTGTGATCCCAGTGGAAAGAAGTGGTCATCCCAGGAGGAGGTACTTTTCTCTGAAGGGAGCAGAGAACTTCCACTTTGCATATGACTTTGTGTAGATACTGACGGAGTTTGTAGATTCAAAAGGCTTCCATAGCCTTGGCAGCTCATGTCAAGAGCTTTGGGTGAACACTGACATCATACATAAGAGTGTTAATTGTTTAATTAACAATAGGAGTCACTGTGCACTAACTGCCCATGCAAGACTTCTGTCCTCAATGAGGTGTATCATGACAGTTGATAGTAAAACTTGTTCTCAAAGATTTACTTCATTTTAGTGTATTAAGTGGAGGATATCCTTATGTCTCATAAGTTTTAGATAAGGCTAAGTGCCCAACTCCCTTGCCTGTTTGCTTAAGTACTTCTTCAATTAATGATAAAACTGGTTCTCAAAGAGAAAAAAAATATTATCGCAAAAATTAAAAGAAAAATAAGAAAGGAAGCAGGGTGGAGGGAGGGAGACAGGATGGGGTGGGAAGTGCCATTATGTACTTAAAACTGTATGTATGAGATACATGAAATTTGTTCCATTCATATAAATAAAAAATGTAAAGTAAGGGGTAACTTGCAGGCTAAGCATGTTCTGCCGTCCACAAAGGCTGGATCAGCTCATGCTCTGTGACCCTGGTCCTTACTCATGAGAGCATGGGAGGTTCCTTCCACTCTCGGAGCTCGGGAGACTGCAGGTCAGCCTTGGGTTTGTGTGGGAATGCAATGGCAGTGTCACCCCCGGTTGGTTCTCACGGCCCTGCTGGTGACCCCAGCTCTTCCCAGGGAAAGCGGGGCCGTATACACATGCGCCACTCTTTGCTGAATGATGGAGTTGGTTGCTACTGAAAGCCAAAATCCCAGAGTGCCCAGAGTTTTTCTGTCCTGCTTGTGGCTATTGGACAGAAGAGCCAGCTTAGGCGAAAGCAAGCGATGGCTAAGAACCCAAGTGGTGTTTGTGGCAGTCAGGAATGGAAACATGGTTGAGCCTTCGGAAGATTCTGGAACCATGGACTAGGAACTCCCACAGCCCCATTTCAGTGTGCTGGCTGTTACCCTCCTCAGAGAACAACTTTCCCAGTCTGTCTGCATGGGCTGGAGAAGGGCTGGCCCCCAACTCTCACACTCACAGCGAGAGAGATGGCCAGCATGAGCCCATGTGAAAATCTAAAGTCCATGTCCCAGGCTGATGCTCAGGAAAGGAGCTCTCTGCCTCTCTGTTGTTTGGTGAAGGGCCAGGGGCTGAGTCAAGAAGAGCCTCAGTAAAGGCTAAATTTTAGGAACAGGACATTTCTATGGGCAGCCCAGAAATATTTTAAAATCGTGCTTCATCACTGAAATAGTGGCACTTTTTTTTGATTCAGTACCCTTGTTGGTCCCTTTAAGAAAGAAAGCTGCACCCAAATCCTTCAATAATGGGGTTCGCCAGGAGGCGACTCAGCATCTCGGCAGCCACACACTCACTTCTGAGCGTCCACACTTCCTCAGCTGATTTCTGCACCCGGCCTGGCACGCAGCAGCTCCATCTGCAGCGCTGCCCTAGCGTCTCTGCTGCTGTCCGCGTCTCCCAATGCAGCTCCCTTAGCAGAAAGGAGCCGAAACGGTAATTTGGTACCATTCAATCAGAGGCATCCCCACTGGCGTCCCTGGCTCAGTGGTTAGTGGCAGGACAAGCAGTGTGGATGTCCAGCGTGCTCCCTGGCCTGCTGTGCAGAGAGCACATCTGGGGGGCACGTGCCAGGCTGCAGCTGATCAGCTCAAAGACCTCGGGGGACCCAAGAAGGGTCCACAGCATGGTTTCTACATCCCGGGGCAGCAGAGGCAGTTTACAGAGTCAACATGACTGACATTTTTGTTGACACAGCACCTGTTGAGGGGAGCTCTTCTGGCTTTGTTCCCCAATTTGAGAGGGATAGAGCGAGAGAGCGAGCTCCTATCTGCTGGCTTACTCCCCGAATGCCTGCAGTGGAGGTAAGGGGCAGGTAAGGGCCAAAGCCAGGAGCCAAGAATTCGATCCAGGTCTCCCCGATGTGGGTGGTAGGAATCCAGTCCCTGGAGCCATCGCCACACTGTCTCCGAGTCTGGAGCCAGGAGCCAGACCTGGACCCCCAACACAAGCACTGCAACATGGGACATGGGTATCCTAGCGACCATGCAAAAACGTCCACTCCCCTTGGGGGCTGCTCTTTGTGGACGTTCTTAAGAAATGAGGTCCCATGCCAAAAGATGTTGGACTGCGCATGTGGGACTCTGAGAAAGAGGGGTTACAGAAGGGCTTGTGAGCTGTGGGGAGGCAAATGGCAGAGTCCACTGCGTTCGTGGATCCCAGGGACCAGCAGCACCTACGGACTTTATTCCAATCAACCATCTTCTTGCCTCTGCCCTCAGCCAGGGATTTGAATCCACCCAGGGATGAGTGAGCCACCTGCAGCTCCCGCCCCACCCACCCGCTGCCCTCACGCCGGCTCGGGCAGGCCTGAGTGTCTAATGTAATTGTCTTCCCTCAAGCCTTGGCCATGGGTCCCCTGGAGAGCTAATTTGATTCTGTTCCTTTTAAATTGGATTTCCCCAAACCATCTGCTTCCCCTGTGGAAATGCAGGCAGACCAAGTTGGCATCTCAGGGTGGAACTGCCCCACTCTGCAAGGCTCTCAGGGCCGGGGTGGGCTTCCTGAGCTGAAGCAAGACTCCCTGTGGCCCCTCGGGCTGTCCTAGCACACCTGCAAGGCACAGCCACCGGCACCCATAAGCCCCAGCAGGGTCTGGGCCATCCAGTGACCTTCAGTACCAGCCTGGGATTTGGGGAGATATGTGGATCAGACTTTCCTCTCCCAGTGCATGGAGAGACTGAGGGAAAGACTGCCAACCTCAGACAGCCTAGAGGTAGAACGAACAGAGACGCTGGAACTAATCTATGTCCAACTCATGTCTGATACTTACCTAGCATGGTCTCAGGCCTCGGTGTCTCACATGGGGAGAGAGAATACAACGTACTTCACTGGGTAATTAAATGGTGCTTACAAAACTCACATATGCACATAGCATACTTGTCCATGAACAGTGTTTGTGTAGGTAACAGGATGGCAACATGGATATTTCAACCCACCCAGCCATCGAGATGCAGTGGATTTAACATCCCAGAGTGGGCTGCCAGGATCAGCTGAAGTCCAGTTACACAGCTCCTGAGCTTTCTGCTGTGGCACAGAGGGTTAACCCATCTACAACACTGTAGAGCGCTGGTTCGAGTCTCATTTGCTCCACTTCCGATCCACTTCTCTGCTAATGCACCAGGTAAAGCAACAGAAAATGGGTGAAATGCTTGGATCCATGTCATCCACATGGGAGACCTGGATGGAGCTCCAGTTATTGCAGCTATTTTGGGGAGCGAACCAGCAGTTGGAATCTCTCTCTCTCTCTCTCTCTCTCTCTCTCTGTCTTTCCCTCTGTTTCTGTCACTTTGCCCTTCAAATAAGTAAAAATAAATTCCTTTTAAAAATAGAGTTTTAATGTTTATACTGCAACTCCATGAAAGAACCCAACATGCATGAAATGTCCAGATTTGTTGCTGCACCGAAGCACAAAATCTGAATTTCCCGCCAAGGGTGGGCTGAGTGAATCCCCCGCTGGTGAGGGAGGCTGTGGGGCGCATTGCAAAGGCCTCACCAGGGAATAAGACAAAGGAGTTCCAGTCCTGGCTCTGCCACTTACTGAATGACCTTGGGCAAGTCACCTGACCTCTGAGCCCTTGGCTCTCCCGCATAAAATGGGAGTGGTTTCCGCTTTGCCGACAGCAGCCTACTGCAGCATGGAGGGGCTCAGTGAACGGTTGCTGACCTGTGATTATGCTGCTGTGAGGAGGGGATTTCAAAAGGCCACAGAAAATGGAATTAAAATATTTATTTTGGTGCAAAAATTTTGAAATTTATCCATATGAGAGCATCAAAAAAAGTTCCTGGATTATGCATATATGGGGAAAAAACTACTCATGCATTTCAAGATTTTTGGCACCAAAACAGATTTTTAACTCCATTTTCCCACAGGCTCTCTGAAGTCCCCTTGGAGAGAGGAGAAGGTGGAAATGCGGGCGCCCAGCGCTGAGGCGGGGCCTGGTGGTTGGAGGTGGTTGTGAGGCCACTGAGGTGGCTTGGGATGCACTGGTGAGAGGAGGCCTAGCAGCGCCTCAGATCTGGGGAAGGGCAGGAAAGGGATAGAAGTAGAGTTTTTTTTTTTCTTTTTGACAGGCAGAGTTAATGAGAGAGAGAGACAGAGAGAAAGGTCTTCCTTCCATTGGTTCACCTCCCAAATGGCCACCATGGCCAGTGCTATGCCAATCCAAAGGCAGGAGCCAGGTGCTTCTCCTGGTCTCCCATACAGGTGCAGGGCCCAAGCACTTGGGCCATCCTCCACTGCCTTCCCGGGCCACAGCAGAGAGCCGGACTGGAAGAGGAACAACCGGGACAGAATCCGGCGCCCCGACCAGGACTAGAACCCGGGGTACCGGCGCCGCAGGTGGAGGATTAGCCTAGTGAGCTGCAGTGCCAGCCAAAGTAGAAGTTTTGAAACAAAGGCAAAGGACCCCTTCGTTGCAGTCATCCACAGACTTTTCTGCAAGGTTTTTGCCTGCTAAACTATCTTTCTCTCCAGCACTATCCCTTAAAGTCCCAGCTGCTCCTCTTCCCATCCAGTTCTCTGCTATGGCCTGGGAAAGCAGTAGACGATGGCCCAAGTCCTTGGGCCCCTGCACCCACATGGGAGACCCGAAAGAAGCTCCTGGCTTCTGGCTTCAGATCAGAGCAGCTCTGGCCATGGTGGCCAGTTGGAGAGTGAACCAGCGGATGGAAGACCTCTCTCTTTCTCTTTCTGCCTCTTGTTCTCTCTATGTAACTCTGACTTTTCAAATAAATAAATCTTTTTTAAAAAAAGACTTGATGACTTCAAAAACACAGTGAAATCCTTCCAGCCACCTGGCTGTCTCTTTTTCGACCTTCACACTCATTCTCCTTGTCGGAGCTTTCAAACTTGACTCAATCGCGGTGTTTAAATTCTGATGTCTGCAGATAGCACTCACTGCTCTCTCCTGTTCTGTTTTATTTCATTTTCATAGATGCTGCTTGCAACCCACTAACTTAATTTTATGATCCACTAGTGGCCTGTGTCTCTCAATTTTTCTTAAATTTATTTTTTAGATTTTTAATGGACACACAGTTCCTGGGGCATTTCAGTGTAACTAGACCCTGCCTAAGGATCAGGTCTGGGTAACCGGTGTAGCCATCACCTACATTCACCATTTCCTTGTCTTGAGAACAGCCAAAACCTTCTCCTCTAGCTGTTTTGAAATACATGCCTCTTAATTTGAAAACCTCTGCTCTAGACTTTTTTGTTATTTTATTCTGGTTTTAGAGATCAAAAAGTTGGGGAGGAGCCAACACAGGAGACACCCCAAGTAACCAAAGAGGTAGAAGAACAAAGAGTTCTTTCATTAGTGCACTCCAAGCATCACACGCTAATCTCTTCCTGTCATTCAGACTCCCTCCCTCCAGTCCTCCAACTACAACGTTTTCCCACCCTGCCCGGAGCTTCCACCCTATGGACCTCGCTGCCATCTCCCCATCTCACACCTCCTGGTGCTGTCACGTCCTCTCTATCTGGTTTAGATTATGTCTTGTTAAATAAAAGTTACAGGAGGCCCACTGTTTTGGACTAAGCTCCTGCACTAGATCCTAACAGACCAGACTAAACATTATAATGGATTCACTCACACTAACGTTCCAGTCACCAAACTAAAAGGAAGCAGCTTATCTGACCTTCAAGAGACATCAAACCAATGCAAAGAAATCAGGATCACAGCAGCTGGTTCCGGTCACAGGTCACAGGTCACAGGTCACAGGACGGTCACAGCTACCACCATAGCCAAGTTCCTTCTGCCTTAACACAAAAGGTGACCTGGAGTAAGCTGACGCGACCAGACAGTTACTTGCCTGTCATTCCATTTCCCTGTCTCTGCCCCACAGGAAAGGAATTTTGAGATGACTGATCTGCTTTTTGTCACTGTTTCTGCTTTCTCTCCAAGTCCTTCTCCATCTGTATAATCAACCTCCTTTAGCCAGACCTTGAGGACACTCATTCAGTGTTATGGAAGGAAGTGCTGCCCGATTCTGAACTCCAGCATGAAACCAGAAAGGATCATTAAGCAATTAAATTGTTGCAATACTGTCCTTTGGCAACGGCTCCCTGGTGAATGGTTACTGAGCCCCACTCTGTGCCAAGCACTGCTCCAGGTGCTGGGGGTGGAGCAGTGATCAGAACACAGGTCTGTGCAGGGCTTGTTATTGTGGGAAAAGATGATAGAACAAGCAACAGCACTGAGACGGTTTCAGGGTGGGCATTTAGCACAGCAGTTGAGTGAATCAATGCTTAGGAGGCCTGCACCCCAGAGAGCCTGGCGGGAGCCCTAGCTCCATTTTCCCATCCAGCTTCCTACTAATGCACACCCAAGGAGGCAGCAGATGATGGCTCCAGTACTTGAGGTTTTTCTTTTTCTTTTTCTTTTTCTTTTTTTTTTTTTGACAGGCAGAGTTAGACAGTGAGAGAGAGAGACAGAGAGAAAGGTCTTCCTTTGCTGTTGGTTCACCCTCCAATCCAGCGCAATGCGCCGATCCGAAGGCAGGAGCCAGGTGCCGGGGACAAGGAGAAAGAACAATAGGAAGACAATGGAGTAATTAGCATCAGGTTACTTCTACCTCCTTTTCTGGAAATGCCAAGCGCAGGGAGCTCCATCATCATGGTGGCTGTGCTGTCTTTTCAGGAAATGCCTAGTGATCTCCGGAATCCTGATTTCTCTGAGCGTCAGATAACAGCTGAGTTTCCTTTTGGTGTCATGGAGCTCTAGCGTGGGTGAGTCCATTTGGAGTTTTAGCTTGATCTGTCATGGCTCAGTACAGGAGCTTATTCCAAACAAGGGACTGCTAAGAGACAGAGCCCACAGCACCAGCCTCCTCCACCACACACCTCTTAGGCACCAAACCCTTCTGGAGCGTGGGAACATGAGCTCCAGGGGGCTTCATGTCTGGCCTTCAAGACCCCTAGCAAAACACAGACCAGAGAGGCAAAGGGGGGGCTCACAGCACAGTAGCCCAGAGTTCCCTGGGTGGAGGGAAACACTGAAGGCTGCACAGTGGGCATCAGACTTCACCTTGGCACAGAGAGTGGCAGACACCAGGAAGTCATGAGTACCTTCCAGACAGACCCTCTTGCCCCTGGCCAGGGTGCCATGCCCTGGGGACAAGTCACAAAGGAGGGATCTGAGCCGGGGGTCTGGGGCTGAGTGGGTGAGGATCTGTCCTGGCAGCAGAGGTGCACCTGCTATGAGTCAGACAGCTGAACATGGCCTTCTCACCTGGCTGGCACTGGGACAGGCAGTGCCCCATAGGCCTGGGGGAGAAAGAACGGGCTCCACCCTCCCAAGGACACCTGAGGAGGAGGGGACCTGCCCCCTCCCACTGAGAACTCACACAAGGCGTCTGCCCGTTCCCAGGACACCCAGAAGAAGACCGGAGCCCAGAAGCAGCCTCTGGGTGGGAGAAGGCAGAATTCCGTGTCAAAAAAAAAAAAAGAGGAGCTGAATTTTTTTATTCATAGGAGGAAGAAAGTAGTAATAAGAGAGCAAGAGGAAGGAAGAAGAAGCAAGTGGACATTTAGCCTTTTTTTTTTTTTTTGACAGGCAGAGTGGACAGTGAGAGAGAGAGAGACAGAAAGAAAGGTCTTCCTTTTTGCCGTTGCTTCACCCTCCAATGGCCGCCGCACGGCGCAGATCCGATGGCAGGAGCCAGGTGCTTCTCCTGGTCTCCCATGTGGGTGCAGGGCCCAAGCTCTTGGGCCATCCTCCACTGCACTCCCGGGCCACAGCAGAGAGCTGGATTGGAAGAGGGGCAACCGGGACAGAATCCAGTGCCCTGACCGGGACTAGAACCCAGCGTGCCGGTGCTGCAAGGCGGAGGATTAGCCTATTGAGCCGAGGTGCCAGCACATTTAGCCTTGTGGTTAAGACACCTGTGTCTCAAATCAGAGTGCCTGGGTTTGAGTCCCGGCTCCAGCTCCCGATTCAGGTGTCCTGCTAATGCAGACCCTGGGAGGCAGCAGTGATGGCCCAAATAATTGGATCTTGGACATCCACGAGGGAGACCTGGAGTGGGTTCTGGGCTCCAGGCCTAGCTGTTGGAGGCATTTGGGCCAGTGGGAAAGCCACAGAAGCGCAGTAGGGCAGAGAGGGGGTGGCTTTTGAAATAAAGGAAGGAGGTTGGGTGCTGGGTTGACAAACAGGAACAGCGAAGGTGAGTGTGTTAAGATCTGGACCTGGATGAAAGCAGGCACTCGGGGGCCAGATGCCCAGGAGAATTAACCCATGGCGCTCACTGAAATCCTGTAGGAGATGACGGGGAAGTGAAAGTCTGAGCCGATCTTACCCAGACCTGGAGGGGTAGGGGAACCCCAGCTGCCCGCCAGCCTCCTTCTGTGGTCGGTCTCGGGCCTCCTCCGGTGGGTGGCGTCACATGTCCCTGCTTGGGCAGCTGGTGCTGGTTTTCCAGGCAGACAGCGCTGTCCTATCATCTTTGTGGCTGCACACCGACGTCGGCGTAGCTCAGTGGCCCTGGGGTGGCCTCTTCTTGTCTTCTCGGAGCCAGTCTCCTCTTGCTAACTGTGAACCCCAGCACCTGCCTCGCAGGCTGGAGGGATTACACAGAAAGCCCTGTGATGGTTAACGCCCTCTGCCCACTTGTCGGGGCTGCAGCACCCACATGTTGGGTCCACATTATTCTGGATGTCTCTTGAAGACCTTTTTGAATGAGATCAATATTTAAACCTGCAGACTTTTTAAAAAATATTTATTTATTTTGAAAGTCAGAGTTACAGAGAGGTAGAGGGGAACAGAGAGAGAGAGAGAGAGAGAGAGAGGTCTTCCATCCGCTGGCTCACCCCCCAAGTGGCCTCGATGGCCAGAGCTGCACCCATCTGGAGCCAGGAACCAGGAGCTTCTTCCGGGTCTCCCATAGGGTTGCAGGGGCCCAAGGACTTGGGCCATCTTCTGCTGCTTTCCCAGGCCATAGCAGAGAGCTGGATGGGAACTGGAGCAGCCAGGATTAGAACCAGTGCCCATAAGGGATGCCAGCACTGAGACAGCAGCTTTACCTGCTACACCATAGCGCCAGCCCCAAATCCACAGACTGTCAGTGGTCCTCCCCAAACAGCTGAAGGTCTTCACGGAGCAAACAACTGACCTCCCCCGAGCAAGGAGCTCCCCAGCGCGTGGCCTTGGCACTTGAGCTGCAGCAGAAGCCCTGCCAGGCCCTCCAGCCCGAGCTTCCATGCTGCACATGTTGGGCTGAGACTCCATAGCCACACGGGCTGGTTCCTCAAACTAAAGCTCCACGTTGTAAATCACACGCACATGCCCGTATGATATTCGTTTCATTCTTTTTATCTTTTTCTTAACTTAAAAATATATTTGGGCTGGCGCTGTGGCTCAATGGGCTAATCCTCCACCTTGCAGCACCAGCACACCAAGTTCTAGTCCCAGTTGGGGCGCCGGATTCTGTCCCAGTTGCTCCTCTTCCAATCCAGCTCTCTGCTGTGGCCCGGGAGTGCAGTGGAGGATGGCCCAAGTGCTTGGGCCCTGCACCCACATGGGAGACCAGGAGAAGCACCTGGCTCCTGCCATCAGATCAGCGCGGTGCGCCGGCCGCAGCACGCCAGCGGCAGCACGCCGGCCGCTGTGGCCATTGGAGGGTGAAGCAACGGCAAAAAGGAAGACCTTTCTCTCTGTCTCTCTGTCTCTCTGACTGTCCACTCTGCCTGTAAAAAAAATAAAATAAAATAAATATTTGATTTATTTGAAAGACAGAGTTACAGAGAGAGGTAGAGCCAGAGAGAGGTCTTCCATCTGCTGGTTCACGCCCCACATGGCCTCAATGGCTGGAGCTGGCACAATCCAAAGCCAGGAGTCTCTTCTGAGTCTCCCACATGGGTACAGGGGCCCAAGGACTTGGGCCATTCTCTGCTGCTTTTCTAGGCACATTAGCAGGGAGCTGGATGAGAAGTGGAGCTGCCGGGACTTGAACTGACACCCATATGGGATACCGCTGATGCTACAGGCCAGGGCTTTAATCTACAGCACCATAGCTCCAGCCTCTGCTCATCTTAAGAAACCCAACTAAGACAGAATAAAAAGTTGGTGGAAGGGCCAGCGTAGGGGCATGACGGGTTAAGCTGCCTCCTGATTAGCCAGCATCCCATGTGGGCACTGGTTAAGTCCTGGCTGCTTCACTTCTGATCCAGCTCCCTACCAATGTGCCTGGGAAAGCAGAGGAAGACGACCCAAGTGCTTGGACCCCTGCAGCCACATGAGAGACTCAGATGAAGCTGCCAGCTGCTGGCTTCTGGCTTTGGCCTGGCCCAGCCCCAGCCATTGTAGCGATTTGGGGAGTGAACCAGTGGATAGAAGACCAATCCCTCTCTCCTCTCTGTAATTCTGCTTTCAAATAAATAAATGAATCTTTTTTTAAAAAATTGCATGGCAAATGAGTGTTATGAAGAAAACTATCCTCGTATTTCAATTTTTTTCATTAAAAAACCGGACCTTTTAATTCCGTGTTTCCAGGAAGTTTCTGAAGGACGTTACAGAGGTAGCTGGCCAGTTTGCGCAGGGCGTGTAGCCCATTGCCACAGAGCTGCTGAGAAACCGGAGGAGGTAGGTTTCTACTGAAGTCCCTTTGATCTTATCAGCACTTCCGGCCTCCCTGACCCCCAGGCTGCTTTTGAGGGGCCCCGGCAGACTGTGACTTCCGTTTTCACAGCCAGCTTCTCTTAGCGCTTTTCTGTGGGCCATGGGCAAGCTTTCCTGTGGGTGCAGGATGGCTGGGCCGACGCCACCATCCTCCTCAGGGACAGGTGCTCTCTGCCGTGTCCAGACGTTCCAGAGTGCAGAATTGGAGCCGCGTCTACCGAGCAAACGGGGCTCAAACACAGAATTACCCTTCGAAAGACTCTGGCTGCAGGCCGCCGCCGTGGCGCAGCAGGCGAAGCCACCACTGGTGACACGGCTGTCCAACAGGAGCGCCGGCTCGAGTCCTGGCTGCTCCACTTCTGATCCAACTCTCTGCTATGGCCTGGGAAAGCAGTAGAAGATGGCCCAAGTCCTTGGGTCCCTGCACTCATGTGGGAGACCCAGATGAAGCTCCTGGCTCCTGGCTTTGACCTGGCCCAGCCCCATGGGGTTATCTTGGGGGAATGAACCAGAAGATAGATAGATAGATAGATAGATAGATAGATAGATCTCTCTCTCTCTCTCTCTCCCCCTTTCTCTCTGTAACTCTGACCTTCAAGTAAATAAATAATTTTTTTAAAAAAAGTGTGTTAATATAAGTGCTAAGAGAAGCGCCTGACACTCTATAGAGCTCAATAGACGTTCAATCACAAAACATGATGGGCTGAGGTGTGGATGAAGCTGGAGGAAGTGAAGGCACTGGGCAGAAGCAGATCTTTCTAGAACTTCGACTCTGCAGTGGGAGAGAGAGACAGCAACTGGAAATGGCGTGCATTTAAGGAAGAGGCCACTTTTAGGACAGGAAAAATCTACAAAATTTTTAAGAGTTTTTATTTTTAATTTATTTGAAAGCCATAGATCTTCCATCAGCTGGTTCCTTCCCCAAATGTCTGCAATACTGGGGCTGGGTCAGGCCAAAACAGGCGCCAGGAGCCAGGAAATCAATCTGTCCCATGGGAGACAGGGACCTGAGCACTTGAGCCCTCACCTGCTGGCTCCCAGGGCGGGCACCAGGGGGAAGCTGGAATTGGAAGCAGAGGCAAGACTCGGTCCAGGCACTCGGATACGGGATGCAGGCCTCCCAAGCAGTGCCTTGACCCCTGTGTCAAATGCACACCCCAGCACACGCTTAACTGCTGACTAGAAGGACACAGTAAAGACAGGGGGTTGCAGAGCTGGGGGTAGCGAGAGATCATCTAAGTAAACAGACAGCAGGTTCCCTAGGGGGCAGAAAGTACCCACTCGGAAGAGGGAGGGCAGAGGAGGAGGGGAAATGGAGCCGAGTGGGCGGCGAACACCTTCAATTTACTCCAGGAGGCAGAGATGAGCTCATGACCAAGGAGGAGGAAGGCGGTGAAGGCGAGCGGAGAGGGTCACCCACATCCTTAATGAGAGGAGCCACAGCACTTGGTAACCCCTCTCTGCCCAAGGCGCACAAACCCAGAGAGGTGCACAACTCTCCCTGGTCCCCACCCCCAACAACCCCAGGGATCTCCTTTGCAGTCCCCTCTGTGGAAGCCGGGTTAAGGCCTGACACCTGTCCATGGGACTCTGGACCTAGAACAAGCCCCTGGGTGTGGGGGCTCTGCACGAGCGCTTGCCTGCGCATCTTTCTGGGAGAGCACACGTGTGTGCACACATGCACACACACATGCATGCACCTCTGTGCTCCCAAAGGATCTGGGGCTGCTGCCAACTGCTCCTGTCTCCCTCACAGGGATGATCTCAGAGCTGCTCTCTACCAGCAGGCAAGGCTGGCTCAACTCCGCTGAATGAACGGAGCCAGGTGCAGGGCAATGGGAATCGACGCCAGCATTTGTGGGCAAAATGGGAGGGAAGCGAAGACCAAGACCGAGTGTGTTTGTTTCCTTGTGCACAAAACATTTCCGGAAGGATGCATGGAAAACTGTAACAGTGGTGGCCTCTGGGGACAGGAGCTGCCAGATTGAGGGTCTTCCTTCAGTGTATCCACTTCTGGGCTTGCTGAAATTGAAACAGTTAAAGAAGTAGAGCCCAGGCACTTGGTCCATCTGCTGCTGCTTTCCCAGGTGCATTAGCAGGGAGCTGCGTTGGAAGTGGAGCAGCCAGAACTCGAACCAGCATCCACATAGGATGCTGTTGTTGCAAGTGGCAGCTTAACCCACTGTGCCACAGCGCCAGCCCCAAGGGTTTTTACTTTAATGAGCTTTTTGAGCTTCTAGCCCAAATTCAGGCCTCAGCATCAGGCTCTGCCCATGGGGCATTAACAGCAGCTGCAGACCCAAACCACGTACCTTGTGAGAGAGACAGGGCAGGCCACCCCAGATGCTACAATCTGGACTAGGCCTGTTGCCTCTTTGAGTTGCCACAATCACTCTCACATGGTTACTCTAAAAATGAGCAGAGAGGGGCTGGTGCTGTGGCAAAGCAGATTAAGCCCATGCCTGCAGTACTGGCACCCCATATATGCACCAGTTTAAGTCCCAGCTGCTCTGCTTCCATTCCAGCTCCCTGCTAACGGCCTGGGAAAGCACTGAAAGATGGTCCCACTGCTTGGGCCCCTGCTGCCCATGTGGGAGACCCAGAAGAAGTTCAAGGCTCCTGGCTTCAGCTTGGCACTGACTTTGCTGTTGTGGCCATTTGTGGAGTAGACCACAGGATGAAAAGTCTCTCTCTGTCTCTCCCTCTACCTCTCTGTAACTCTGATTTTCAAGAGGGAGAGAGAGAGAGAGAGCTGGCGCCCCAGCTCACTAGGCTAATCCTCCGCCTGCAGTGCCGGCACCCTGGGTTCTAGTCTCAGTTGGGGCGCCGAATTCTGTCCTGGTAGCTCCTCTTCCAATCCAGCTCTCTGCTGTGGCCCGGGAAGGCAGTGGAGGATGGCCCAAGTGCTTGGCCCCTGCACCCGCATGGGAGACCAAGAGGAAGCACCTGGCTCCTGGCTTCGGATTGGCACAGTTCCAGCTGCTGCAGCCATGTGGGGAGTGAACCAGCAGATGGAAGACCTCTCTCTCTGTCTGTACCTCTCTCTGTAACTCTTTCAAATAAACAAAATAAATCTTAAAAAAGAAGAAGAAGAAGAAGAAGAAGAAGCAGCAGCAGCAGCAGGGAGCAGCAGGGAGCAGGCATTTGGCACAGCAGTTCAGATGCCACTTGGGATGCCTGGTTTGCTCCTGGCTCCTCCACTTCGATCCAGCTTCCTGATACCTGCATCCTGGGAGGCAAATGGTGGCTCAATACTTGGGTGCCTGCTGGGCCCAGCCCTGACTATTGAGGATATCCTTGGAGTGAACAAGTAAGAGGAAGATAAGATCTCTCCATCTGTCTGTCTCTCTGCCTTTCAAATAAAATGAAAACACATAAATCCAATTTTTTTTTTCAAAATGAAAGCAAGGGGATTCTTTAAGGGACTGGAGCACTTCAAGGACCCCAGGAACACCCATCCAGTGCACCCCATGACTGGGAAACGCAGTCCTGGCCATTTGGGGAGTCAATCAGCAGATGGAAGATCTCTGTGTGTATGTGTGGTTTTTTTTTTTTTAAGATTTATTTATTTATATGAAAGTCAGAGTTACACAGAGAGAGGAGAGGCAGAGAGAGAGAGAAAGAGGTCTTCTACCCGCTGGTTTACTCCCTAGTTGGCCGCAACGGCCAGAGCTATGCCAATCCGAAGCCAGGAGTCAGGAACTTCTTCCAGGTCTCCCATATGGGTGCAAGGCCATTTTGTACTGCTTTCCCAGGCCATAGCAGAGAGCTGGATCGGAAGTGGAGCAGCCGGGTCTCGAACCGGCGCCCATATGGGATACCAGCACTTCAGGCCAGGGCATTAACCTGCTGCACCACAGTGCCAGCTCCAGATCTCTCTCTGTGTATTTCCCTCTCTCTATCTGTAGCTCTGCCTGTCAAATAAATAAAATAAATCTTTTTAAAAATCTAATTTAAAAAAAAAGATCGACTATAAACCCAGTTGAGAATAATAATACAGATTGCATAGTGTGTTCAAGAGCCAGGAGCGCTGTGACAAAATACAACAGAGCTGGGACAAGGAGATGAAGGCTGCTGTGGCAGGAATCAATGTCATCTCAGACAGAACTGGGAAGGGAACAAAGGAGAGGGCCCAGCCATGCAGGTGTCTGGGAGAGACTGTGCCAGGCATCCCAGTGCAGGGCGCAGCCCAGACCGAGAGAAAGCAAGGGAGACCAGAAAGCCAGGTCTGGACGTCCCCCAGGGCTGGGGCGTGGCGGGTGGGGGAGGGGGTCAGGATGCTGCGTGAGTCAGATTTCCCTTGCTGTAATTAAAATACCCGAGAGGAGCTTCTTGGGAAGCGAGTTTATTTTGGCTTTGAGGTGGGAGGTTCACAGTTCAAGCTCAGGCAGCGCCACTTGTCTGGCATCCAATGGGGGCTGGCAACGGTCCCGCCCCTTGTGGGCAGTGGGGGATCACCGGGTGAGGCGGGGAGCAGAGAGAGAAGCTGGGCTAGACTGCCTTAAATAACCAACGTTTTCTCAAGAAATGCCTTGGGCAAGCCCCCAGTGACCTGAAGACTTCCCACTAGACACCGATTAAGGCAAGTCTCTACCTAACCCCGTCCATTAGTGTTAACCCATTAACTGCCCCTGTAAGCCCTTGGGTTGCCTAAGCCTGTGTTGCCAAGTCCTGCTCGCCTCATGGCAGATGCAGACTGAGTAGGACATCAGGGGGTGTTTCACACCGATGGCTGCATCAGAGTAGCTTGAAACAACAGCACGGACTATCTCATTACTGCAGTCCGAGAACGCGGGGTCCCCTACGATAGGGAGTCTCTTGTGGGCTGCAATCATGTCAGGCTTCCCAGGCGTAGGAAGAACCCACTTCCCAGCTCACTCGTGTGACTATCGGCCAGGCCAAGGCTGTCAGTTCCTTGCTTACCACTGGCCAGAGGCGCCCACTGTTCCTTGCCACGTGGGTCCCTCCCCACCCCACTCCCCACTCCCCCACCCAGCAGCAAGTCACCAAGCCAAGGAGGAGAAACAGAGACTGCAAGATGACGGTCACAGCCTCAGGACCTCATCTCAGAAGCGCATCCCATTGCTTTTGCCAAACGCTCTTGGTTAGAAGTCACGGGGTTCAGCCTGTGCTCCAGGGATGGGGGGGTTACCCATGCCTGCTTCAGAGGTCACTTCAAGAACTCAGATTCTCACTCTCGGCCATGCAGGAAGATACTTCTGGGTTTTAAACAACGCTGCAGCATAGGCTGACATGGATGGCTGTCGAGGCATTCTGGCCCCTGGGTTGAGAACAGACTGTGGTGGGCAGGGGAAGCTGGGAGTCAGGGTGCTAGCTCCTAGTTTCAGATTGGTCCAACCTCAGCCATTGCAGCCATTTGGGAAGTGAACCAGCAGATGGAAGACCTTTCTCTCTGCCTCTCCCCTTCTCTATCTGTAACTCTACCTCTCAAATAAATTAATAAAATCCTTTTTAAAAATCAATTGATTAACTTAATTTTTAAAAAAGGCAACAATGTAGAATCTGGGAAGTAGCAGGTAGCAGTAATGACTCAAGCCATGGTGCACATTCTCACTTCTCCCTCTGCGTCTCAAATAAATATCTTTAACAAATAAAATACAATTGTGGATGAAGAAAGACTGAGAAATCGGGTCCCATGCAGGACGCACATCCAGGTGGTAGAGACGAGAGGCCCCGTGCAGTCGAGGCTGGCTGCAGGATCGGTTCCAGCGTCTGGGGGCCGGCACTGCAGCACAGGTGCACTGCTCGGGGCTGGTGCTGTTGCACGATGGGTTAAGTCACTGCCTGGGATTCCAGCATCGCATACGCAGTGCTGGCTAGTCCTGACTGCTCTGCTACCTATCCCGTTCCCTGCTTCTGTATCTGGGAAAGCAATAGAAGATAGCCCAAGTCCTTGGGCCTCTGCCACCCACATGGTGGAGTTCCAGCCTCCTGATTTTAGCCTGGCCCAGCCACAGCCATTGCAACCATCTAGGGAATGAACCAGTGGATGAAAGAGCTCTATTTCTCCCCCTCCACCCTGCCTCCGTGTGTGTATGGGGCAGGGGGTTAACTCTGCCTTTCAAATAAACAAAATAAATCTTAAAAAAAAAAAAAGTGCTGACACACATATACATTGCCTGGGTGGCTTTGATACAATCTGTTACAGTGAGTTAAACTCCACTAGGGAGGGGTTGGTTATAAAATAACCAAGTTAGAGACTCTTAGGAGTCACATTCATCTCATTTATTAAAAGTCTGATTCCTCTGACGTCAGCTGCACTAAGGAAACAGGCAATTTGGCTGCTCACAGCGGGAGAACAGAGGCAGCCTGGATGGGGTGCAGCGGGGGAGGCCTGGGGGCTGGGGAGGGAGATCTGCAAAGGCAAGAAGACCAAGGAAAGGAAGGGAGAAGCTCCGGCCACCACTTTCCCTTCCCACACACACCCCGGTCCCAGCCTTTTCACTGCTTCTGATTAGAGCCAGGCAGGCTCCAGACAGGAGGCCTTGGCCCCGACTCCTCCCTGGTGGACCTCCCAGACAGCAAAGCCACCTCACCACCTGCCACAGGCTGCTCAAAGTCACTTAAAAAAAAAAAAAAAAAGACTCATTAATTTATTTTGAAAGTCAGAGTTACATGGAGGGGTGGAGGGGAGATCTTCCATCCAATGGTTCACTCCCCAGATGGCAGCAATGGTCAGGGCTAGACCAGGCCAAAGCCAGGAGCCGGGAGATCCATCTAGTTCTCCCAAGTGAGTGCAGGGGCCCAAGCACTTGAGCCATCCTCCGCTGCTTTCCCAGGCCCATTAGCAGGGAGCTGGATCAGAAACGAGCAGCCAGGACACAAACGGGAGACCATATGAGATGCCAGCACTGCAGGCGGTGGCTTTACCTGCTGTACCTAAGCGCTGGCCCCAAATACCATGTTCTTGGTAAGGCCTTCTGGACCCTGCCCCAAAACTCCCGACCACCTCATCCTGCTATTCTTTGTCTGCACACATCTCATCTCCCAGCGGTGCAGAATCAGCCCTCAGTATCCATGCCTTCCACACCGCTGGATCAGCTGGCTGCAGACCAAAAATATATTCTAATTGCATCTGTACTGAACACATGGGAGCAGGCACTGTGGTGTAGTGGGTAAAGCCATCGCTTGCAGTGCCGGCATCCCATATGGGCACTGGTTCAAGATCCAGCTGCTCTACTTCTGATCCAGCTCTCTGCTATGGCCTGGGAAGGCAGTAAAAGATGGCCCAAGTGCATGGGCCCCTGTACCCATATGGGAGACCCAGAAGAAGCTCCTGGCTCCTGGCTTCGTCCTGGCCCAGTTCTGGCCATTGCAGCCAACTGGGGAGTGAACCAGCGATGGAAGACCTCTCTCTGTCTCTGCCTCTCCTTCTCGCTCTGTGTGACTCTTTCAGGTAAATAAATAAATCTTTAATATATATATATAGATATAGATATAGATATAGATATATACTGAACACATGCAGGCTTTCTTCTTGTCATTCCCTAAATAACCCAGTGTAACGTGACACTGACATCGAACGGGGTGTTACAAGTAATCTGGAGACGACTGAAGCATGTGGTGCCAACAGAACGGTGTTTGGGTGCACAGCCGTCTGCATATAAATGGTGGTGCTGAAAGATCATGTTGCCTAAGCTGACCTTGTGTAACACACTCTGTGATGTTCACCCAACAATGAAATCTCCTAATGACACGGTTCTTGAAATACGTCCCTGTTATTAAGAAACATAATGGGGCCGGCGTTTGTGGTGCAGCGGTTTAAGCTGCTGTCTGTGACACTGGCATTCTCTATTGGGACACCGGTTTGAGTCCAGCTGTTCCGCTTCATATCCAGCTCCCTGCTAATGCACCTGGGGAAGCAAATGATGTCTCAAGTGCGTGGGGCCCTGTTACCCATGTGGGAGACCTGGATGGAGTTCTTGGCTCCTGACTTTAGCCTGGTCCAGCTCTGGCTGTTGCAGTCATTTGGGGAATAAACCAGTAGATACAAGATAATTGTCTCTCCCTCTCTGTAACTCTGCCTTTCAAATAAATAAAGAGAAAAAAATATGAAAGGAAATCCATATACATCCATGTATATAGAAGGATGTGCAAATTATCTGCAAATCTGTACCTCTTTTTTTTTTTTTTTTTCAAAATTTGAGAGACAGAGACGGACAGACAGACAGCAATCTTCCATCCACTGCTTCATTCCTCAAATGCCTGCAGCAGCCAGAGCAGGGCCAGGCTGGAGCCAGGAGCCTGGAACTCAGTCTGATTCTCCCATATGGATGGCAGGGGCTCAAATACTTGAGCCATCACCGGCTGCCTCCCAGGGTGCACACTAGCAGGAAGCTGGATTAGAAGTGGAGCTGGGGAGCCAGTGCCGTGGAGCAGTGGGTTAGTCTTCAGTCTGTGGTGCCAGCATCTCATACAGGCACCGGTTCTATTCCCAGCTGCTCCTCTTCCAATCCAGCTCTCTGCTATGGCCTGAGAAAGCAATGGAAGATGGCCCAAGTGCTTGGGCCCCTGCACCTGCTTGGGAGACCTGGCAGAAGCTCCTGCTTCGGATTGGCACAGCCCCAGCCGTTGCAGCCATTTGGAGAGTAAACCAACAGAAAGAAGACCTTTCTCTCTGTCTCTCCCTCTCATTGTCTGTAACTCTACCCCTCAAATGAATAAAATCTTAAAAAAAAAAAAAGAAAAGAAAAGAAACGGAGCTGATGGGGGCAGCTGTGCTGGCATTGTGGCATAGCAGGTAAGGCTGCGATCTGCAATGCTGGCATCTCACATGGGCACCAGTTCAAGTCCTGGCTGCTCCACTTCCAATCCAGCTCCCTGCTAAAGGCCTGGGAAAAAACAGCTCAAGTGCTTGGGCCCCTGCTACCCATGTAAGAAACCTGAAAGAAGCTCCTGGTTCCTGGCCGGCGAACCAGATGGAAGATCTCTCTCTGTCTCTCCCTCTTTCTCTCTCTGTAACTCTGTAACTGACTTTCAAATCAGTCAATCTTGGGGGGGGGGGGTAAAAGGAGCAGAAGAAGAGGAAGAAGAGGAGGAGGAGGAGGAGGAGTGGGGGGGGTAGCTGGGACTCAAACCCAGAGACTCTAATATGGGAGGAAGATGTCCCAAGCTGCATCTGAGCTACTGCACTGGATGCCTGCCCCTCTGCACCATTTCACGTACAGGACTTGAGCACCTGCAGGCTGTGGTGGACCCAGAAGGTGACTGTGCAGTTGGCGCCCTGTGTCCCCGCCTGAGATGGGCTCTGCCTTCTGTTCACTGGTGTGGTCCCAGCACCAAGAACAGCGCCTGGGCCACAGGCACTCAAGGAACTTTCCCTGCATGGTGAATAGATGCATACAACAAACATTTGCTGAACTGACTACAGCAGGCCCCACTGGCACCCATGTCCACACGGTGAAGGCAGACGCTGGCCACGCCAAGCTGCTCGTCCCACAGAATGAAGGCAGCGTGAGATGTCACCAGATGCTAAAGAACATGGCATCTTTAATGGACAATGCTTTTAATCCAGAGAAATAGCTCCCCAACCCCAGGTTTCCACCTCGCTTTTTTTTTTAAGATTTATTTGTTTGTTTGAAAGGTGGAGTGGAGGCCAGTGCTGTGGCACAGCAGGTAAAGCGACCGCCTGCAGTGCCAGCATCCCATATGGGCATCAGTTTGAATACTGGCTGCTCCACTTCCCATCCAGGTCTCTGCTATGGCCTGGAAAAGCAGTGGAAGATGGCCCAAGTCCTTTGGCCCCTGCACCCACGTGGGAGACCCGGAATAAACTCCTGGCTCCTGGTTTCAGATCAGCACAGCTCCAGCCGTTGTGGCCAATTGGAGAGTGAACCAACGGATGGAAGACCTCTCTCTCTCTCTCTGCCTCTCCTCTCTGTGTGTAACTCTGACTTTCAAATAAATAAATAGAAGAAGAAGAACAAGAAGAAGAAGAAGAAGAAAGGCTGAGTGAGAGAGAAACAGCCAGAGAGAGAGAGAGAGAGAGAGATCTGCTGGTTCACTCCCCAAATGGTCCCAACAGCCAAGGGCTGTGTCAGACTGAAGCCAAGAGTCAGGAACTCCATCTGGGTCGCCCACAAGGGTGGCAGGAGTCCAAGCACTGGGCCATCTTCCGCTGCCTTCCCAGGAGTATTAGCAGGGAGCTGGATCCAAAGCAGCTGGATCTGATTATAGCTGGAAGTCCCCCCCTCCCCCCCGCCCTACCCCCTCCACATACACACACATCCAAGTCTGCCACAGCCCTGACCACAAAGAACGAAGCTTCCTTCTTGAGATGTTCGTGTAGCTGGAAGCCACTGGCCCTCAGAGGGCAGGGAGCTGGAAGCGGGAGCCAGGGAGACCCAGAGCTTCAGCACAGGCTGTCGGACAGGAGCTGTGGCTGCAGCAGCCCGGCGGCGCATGCGCCCGGGGACAGGGTGTCTCGTCCCCCTCTCCTCCCACTCTGCAACTTTTTTTCCAGGCTCTTCCACTGGCTATGGAAACCAGACAGAAGGGAGCCCAAGAGCAGCAGTCCACGAAGGTTGGCCTGCAGGGGCACGAGCAGGCGAGGAAGGGTGGCCGGCAGGCTGGAGGCACCCCTCTCTCTTCCAGGGCCCCAGCTGCCTCCTTTGGTCAGGCTGGGAAACAGGCAGCAGCGGTGAAGCCTGGGGAGTTGATAATCCACTCCAGACTTGGGCCTCAGGGATTAGGCTGGGAAGGAAAAGCCACAACAATTATTCAGATCTGCCCGGGGAGGGGGGGGGGGGGTATGTTTTCTGGCCATCACCATGGCAACTGCTTGGAGCTGCCCCCTAGATCCAAGGCCAGGGAAAGGCGGTAGTCACTTTTTCCATCACCCCATCCCATCTGATTTCCAGCGTCCTTTCCTTCCTCCTTGGCTCCAAACAGAGTGATTCCCCTTACTGCGTCCATTCTGAAAGCAAGTTTTACCGGGAAGAGTGGGTGGCCACCTGGCGGCAGCCAGGGCTGGGGAGGCACTTGGGCAGGCCCATGTAATGTCCGGGAAGACGCGGGCGGGGTGCGTCTTAGCCCTTTTTCTGTAGCTGTGACACAGATGCGGGACCAGGGAACTGGCTAAGAATGGACATCCTGGAAGCTGGGAAGAACAAGGGTTTGGGGCTGGCACCTGCTGGGCGTCTGGCCAGGGCCCTCTTGCTGCATTGCAATTCAGCAGAGAGAGCAAGCTGCCGGCCCAGGTCTCTCTTCTTGTTCTAAAGCCATGAATGCCATTGGGGGATGAGGGGGGAGTCTCTAACCCTCATCACCTCCTGCCTCTAAGTGCCATTGACATTGGAAGTTGGGGCAGGGAGGGAGTAACAGAGTGAGGTGGTACAGGGTGCCCAGGAGGCAGAGTGGAGGTGAGAGGGTTACAGGGGAGGGAGGCTGCCAACAGTCAGTGACCTGGCTTCTGACATGATTAGACTGTTGTCCACAGGCAGTTTTTATCAGCCTTGGTAACATATGGACAAGGCTGGGGGGCTGTGGCTAGTGGGTTAAGGAGCCATCTATGGTGCCAACATCCATATAGGCTCTGGTTCAAGTCCCAGCTGCTCCACTTCTGATCCAGCTCCCTGCTAACGGCCTGGGAAAGCAGCAGAAGATGGCCCAAGTGCTTGGGCCCCTGCAACCCCTGTGGGTCAGCCCTGCTGAACTGAGTCAGGGCTCAGGCATCAGAGTGGCTGCCCACAGAACCGGCTCTCCCTCTGCCCTGCTCTGCACATTCTCTCCCCTTCCCCCTCCCAGTCCCCACCCATCCTGCCCTGCCGGGCTGGTCCGGCCCTGCATGAAGTATTTATTCTCTGGCCCTGCGTGCCAGCCTCTCCCTCAGAGCTCCCACAGCACTCACTGCTCCCAGCACTCTGTCTTCGCCCAGCATTAGCCTCTCTGGTTCCTTCAGCCATCGCTTTCCTTCCTACCAAACAGCCCGGAGGCCCCTCGGAGGCCACCTCTGTGCTGGATACACACAGTGGGCGTGCAGTGAGTACACGGATCGAGGAACAGAAACAAGATTCCAGGATCTGCCCCGTCAGGCACTGGACTCCAGCAGCTGACATCTTGGGGCTTTCCTAAGAGACAACAAATCATCCCTCACTGTGGCAACGAGCAAGAAAGCGCTTCGCTCACCCAGCTCAACAAAGCCAGCTGACACTGCCGAAGCTAATCCATTGAACCACACAGCGATGTTGTAAAGTGCCCATTTCACAGGTAGGGAAGTTGAAGGTCAGAGAAGAGAGGTGAAATGACACACCCCAGGGCACACGGTTAGTCCAGAACCAGGTCCTTAGACTTCTAGGTCATCCCAGGATGACATTGAGAATCCAAAGAGAAGTGACCGAGGCAATTAAGCTGCAGGAGACCAGGCACAACTTGACTGCAGCGTGCAAGGCAATGATGAAAGAGAGGCATCAGCTCACTCTGCAGGAGAGGGAGGTCATCTCTCGCTCCAGCTCCGGGGTCACGGTAGCACCAGCTACCATGCAGCCGGGCGCAGCAGTTGCAAGAGCTCACCAAGGTCCATGGGTTGCCTAGGTGGTCTAAGCCCTTGGAGATCAAGGGTCCGAGCCAGACAGGGGAGAGCTCAGAAGGGCGACTGCTCTGCCCAGAACCTGTGAGACCTGCACCCCACCAGGTGAAGGAGAACACTGGTGCTGGGGAGGGGACAAGACCCAAGAGAGGCTGAGAGGGGACAGGACCCCAGCAGCAGCAGCAGCAGCAGCTCTCACACGTGACCCTGGAGCCTCTTCAAGGCTGATAAGCAGGAAAGGAGTTCTGCACCAGAATCTGCAAACATGGTTGTGTGTGAAAATCACAGGAGTGGGGCCAGCGCTGTGGCGCAGCAAGTTAAAGCCATGGCCTGCAGTGCCGGCATCCCATATGGGTGCCGGTTCAAGTTCCGGCTGCTCCACTTCTGATCCAGCTCTCTGCTATGGCCTGGGAAAGCAGTAGAAGATGTTCCAAGCCCTTGGGCCTCTGCACCTGCACGGGAGACCTGGAAGAAGCTCCTGGCTCCTGGCTTCAGATCTGCCCAGCTCCAGCCATTGGGGCCATTTGGGGATTGAACCAGTGATTTAACTTTCTGTCTCTACCTCTCTCTCTAACTTGTCAAATAAATCTAAAAAATAAATAAATCACCCGAGAGTCTCTTCAAGGAGCAGGTTCCCAGGAGCTCCCAGCCTGCTGGCTCAGTCTTCGGAGCAGGGGCCAGCCTCAACTGCTCACAGGGCTCTCCTGGATGCTTGCTGACATCCTGACGCCGGGGCGGAGCCCTGGATCCATTCTGTCAGAGTCTCTGGGGGGTGAGACCCCAGCGTTTGCTTCAAGTCCACGGTATCCTACGCTCAAGGTTGAGACTCGCTGCTCTCACATGGGTCCAGGAGACCCAAATGGGTCCCAGGCCCACCCCACGCGGAGAACAGGTGTTTGGAAAACCTTGCTGGAGGCCACTCTACCCAAAGTGGCAGATGTGATCTACAGAAGCAGCAGTAGGGGGCGCTGTAAGCTGGAGCCCAGGCCCTGTGGGGCTCAGCAGCTCTCTGCGGACCCTGGCACTGGGGGACCAGTACCCAGCTCCGGCCTGAGGCAGGGAGGGCAGCACCAACAAGAGCAGGGATTCTTGTAATGGAGATGACTCCCCCCTCCCCGACTGACTTAGCACCGAGCCCCCTCCAAGGGGCCAGAATCTCGGCTATGTTCCCAATTCCACCGGTATTTGAGGTCTGGGTGAAGGCAGCCGCTGAAGTTGGGCAGTGAGTTTAACTCCCACACTATACTCCCCGGCCGTGGGCGCGGGCAAGAGTTCCCTTACTTCCCCCAGTGTATTTTCCTGGCCACCACATCGGGACAGTAACAGGATCCCTGTCTGACACAGCGGTGAACACAGCATGAGCGCATTAATGCCTACGGAGCACTTGGGACAGCGCACAGCACACAGTAAGTGCCCAGAGCTTGGCTATTGGGCATACAGAAGACCGTAAATATTGATGCTTTTGCCCACTAATATTTATGTTTAGTGTGTTCATGTATTTTTATATGACCGTATCTAAAATTATACACACACGAAGGCACTTCAATACGCTCGTGGGCAAAGGAAATCAAAAGGTCAATTTATTGGGGTGCAACTATTTGGGAATCCATGTATAGCTCATTGGTAGCGAGTATTTTCCACGCACTTGTTGAAGCTCCAGGCCTTGAAAGACACGGAAATGTCGGGACCGTGCTGAGCGCGCATTGGGGTCTCCTCCCGGGCGGGGGCTCCCGTTCTTCTGCTTACTCCGCAGAGGGGCACAGACCCGCCCCCAGTCCATTTGGGCTAAAACGACCCAGCCCCAGAAAGAGAAGCGGCCGCCCGCGGCGCGCCAGGGAGCAGCTGCGGGCCGCCTAGGGCTTAGCGGCAAGGCCCACGTCTGTCCGGAGTGCGCGCCTCCGGCCAGTCCGCTCCCAGGGGTCGGCAGGGTGCCGGTGGCCAGGGTGCGGCCGGGAGCCAGGAAGCCCTCCGGGGCACTGACTCATCCTCCCACCGCCGCCCTGAGTCATCCGGGCCACACCCAGACGCGCAGCCCGGGCCTCCGGCTCCGCCCGCCGCCGGCGCACAACCCGGCTTCCACCGCCTCCCAGCTCGCCCCGCTCCGCCTTGTGAGCTGCAAGGGGCGCTAAGCGAGTGGTACTTTTTCCTGTTTTCTCGTAGCTTTGAACATTTTCAAAATTAGACGTTGGCGTTTGCAGTCTCTCCCTCTCCTCCCCTCCTGCACTTCTGCATTTATGCATTTTAAAGGCGGATACAGATCTATCCTCCGATTCACTGACCAAATGTAACTCCATCCAGGACTCCCAGGTGGGTGGCAGGGACCCAAGTTCCTAGGCCGCCACCTGCTGCCTGGCAGGGTGCGCACCCGCAGAAGTTGGAATCCATCGGAGCTGAAGCCCGTGCACCCTGCGATACGAGGATGCGAAGTTCCCAGGCGATGTCCTAACCCCTGTGCCAAATGCCTCCCTCACTTTTGCTTCTAAAAGATGGAGTTTCTGGTCCAAGCCATGGCCACACTGGTGCTGGAGCTGCGACAGCCTGATCACCCACCCAGCCCCCAAGAGGAGAGCTGGGACGCCCCTAGCCTCCGGGAAGACCCCGTGCCTGGCCACTGCGACCCATTTCTCTGCACCTGTGGGCGGGTGAAAGCAGTGACTTCCTCTGTCTTGTTCTCCATTCTGTCCCCACCAAGCCCCTTGTTTTCACCCAGGAGGCCCCCAATAAAAATGTGCTCGTTGGGTGTGTGAGGAACTTTGGGGTTCAGGGAGAAGGAAACGAGCAGAAAGACTCCCTCAACGGTGGGCTTCCTCCTTGTCCCCCTCCTCCTCCATTCCCCCAAGGAACTAAGGTACTGAATACCAGTCCAGTTCAAGATCGTGGCCACTTACTTTTAAAAATTTTTAAAGAAAGTATTTATTTATTTGAGAGGCAGAGTAACAGTAAAAGGAGACAGAGACAGAGGTCTTCCACCTGCTGGTTCACTCCCCAAATGGCCCCAATGGCAGGAGCTGCACCAATCTGAAGCCAGGAGCCAGGGACTTCTTCCGGGTCTCCCATGCAGGTGCAGAGGCCCCACCACTTAGGTCATCTTCCACTGCTTTCCCAGGCCGTGACAGAGAGCTGGATTGGAAGTGGAGCAGTTGGGACTCGAACCAGCGTCCGTATGGGATGCCAGTACCGCAGGCAGAAGCTTAACCTCCTGCGCCAGCCCTCTGTGTTAAACCTTTTGCATGTGTCATTCTCAGTGCTATGTGCACCCTGGGGGAGCAGGTGCTGCTCTGGTGCTGGTGTTCAGAGAAGGAAACGAAGGCCCAAGTAGCAGAGCAGTGAATTCGGCAGTGCTTGCACGTCATTGCACAACCACCAGGGAGTGGGGGATTCTTCTCCCACTTTTCAGATCGGCTAACAGGAAACGCAAACAATGTGGAATGTGCTCCAGGTTGCCCGGCCCCAGGCTTCAGAACCACGCCCTGGCCTCTTTCCCTTCCCCCACGGCACCCCAGCCCGCCCCCTAGCCACAGAAGTGACTCACTTAACTCACTCCAGGTCCAGTTTCCAGCAGCCCTACGCAGCTCTCCCTCCCGCCGGCTGTGGCACCGAGAGCAAACACAAACAAACCCCCTCGCTAGGAAGCGGGCACCATGGTGACGGGGATTTCTCGTTGCTTCCGGCCTGTCTCCAGGGCCTACAATGCCGACCCGTGTTTCTGCTTAGGCTGTGTACAGTGAGTGAAATCTCCAGGCCCAGAAGAGACCGGATGGTTCCTAAGAGACATCAGTCAGAATGATTGTAAGATAGACTTGGAGCAAAGGCGGCGGGGGCGGGGCTGTTAGGACCCAGTGCCAGCCTCCCCAGGAAGGGAGGGGACACTTGTGTGTGTCAGATGTCCCTCACTCAGGCACCTGCAGCTTTCTGCCCTCTCGCCTCCTTATATTTGATTTTTTAAAAGATTCCACATATACCCGGTTGCCCCTCTTCCAGGCCAGCTCTCTGCTGTGGCCTGGGATTGCAGTGGAGGATGGCCCAGGTGCTTGGGCCCTGCACCCCATGGGAGACCAGGAGAAGCACCTGGCACCTGGCTCCTGCCATCGGATGAGCGCGGTGCGCCGGCCGCGGCGGCCATTGGAGGGTGAACCAATGGCAAAGGAAGACCTTTCTCTCT
Organism: Sylvilagus floridanus; assembly: GCA_949820135.1. NCBI lineage: Eukaryota > Metazoa > Chordata > Mammalia > Lagomorpha > Leporidae > Sylvilagus > Sylvilagus floridanus. Next base: position 32,240,757 of record OX463230.1, read on the forward strand.
GTCTCTCTCTCTCACTGTCCACTCTGCCTGTCAAAAAAAAAAAAGATTCCACATATAAATGAGATCACCCAACGTTTTTCTTTTTGTGTCTGGCTTATTTCTCTTTTTAAAAAATTTGTTTTATTTAGTTGAAAGGCAGAGCAAGAGACAGAAAGAGATCTTCCATCCGCTGGTTCACTCCCCAAATGGCTGCAACAGCTGGGGCAGGGCTAGGCTGAAGCCAGGAACCTGGAACTCCATCTGGGTCTCCCAGGTGGGTGGCAGAAGCCCAAATACCTGGGCCATCGTCTTCTGGCTCCCCAGGCCCATTAGGAGGTTGCTGGATCAGAAGTGGAGCAGCCGGGACTCCAACGGGTGCTGCATTACAGTAAGCCAGCACTGCAGGTGGTGGCGCAACTCCCTGGGCCACAGGGCCAGCCCCTGGCTTATTTCACTCAGTATAATGTCCACCAGGCTTACTTTGGGGGAAAGTCCATTTTGTATATGGACATAGCGACTTTATCCACTCTCTATGGAAAGCCTCTAGATCGGTTCCCCATCTTGGCTGTCATGAACAATGCTGCAATGAACGTGGGAGTGCACGTCTTTACAGTGATGATTCCATTTCCTCTGGGCTGGTGCCCAGAAGAGGAACTGTTGGGTCACATGATAATTCTATTTTTAATTTATTTAGGAACTCCAGACTGTTTTCCATATGACTGTAACTATTTACATTCCTATCATCATCAGTGTTCAGGAATTCCCTTTTCCCCTCACCCTTGTGCACAAGGGTTGAGATAAGGTCTTATCTCTGGACTTTCTGATAACAGCCATTCTAACAAGCTGAGGTGCAGTATTTTGATTTGCATTTCCCTGAGGATTAACGTTGCGTGCTGAGCACTTTTTCATGCACCTGTGGGCCACTTGTATATCTCCTCAGGTCTCTTGTCCTTTTTTTAAAATTTGTTTTTCCACTATTGAGCTCTATGGGTGCTTTATACAATTTTTTTTCAAGATTTATTTACTTGCTTATTTGAAAGGTAAAGTGGCAGAGAGGGAGAGAGGAACGGAAGGAGAGGTCTTCCACCTGCTGGTTCACTCCCATCAGGATCAGAAGCAGAGCCCCCCCCCCCCCCAACTGTGGCACAGCAGGTAAAGCTGCCGCCTGCAGTGCCGGAATCCCATGTGGGTGTCCTGGCTGCTCTTCTTCTAATCCAGCTCTCTTCTATGGCCTGGGAAAGCAGTAGAAGATGGCCCAAGTCTTTGGGCCCCTGCACATGTGTGGGAGACCTGTAAGAGGCTCCTGGCTTCAGATTGGTTCAGCTCCTGCCAACTGGGGAGTGAACCAGCAGATGGAAGACCTCTCTCTCTCTCTCTCAAAGTAAAATGTAAATAAATAAAAATGTAAAAAGCATACTCCTAAAAAGCATTTGCCACTGGGTAGATGGTCAACACATTGGTACTTGACGTCGCCCTGGTCTGCACCTTCGAGGACACCTGCTTCAGCCACAGTTCTTGACCGTCGCTGGGAGAGGGCCCTGTCTGCAGGAGTTTGACTAAAATAGCAGATCGTCCTTCCAGTTAGGGACGGGGAGGGGAGGGGCGGAGTGTTCAGGAATGCCTGGAGGCGGCTAGCGGTTGAGACGTCGGTGAGGACCCCGGCCCTCTCACTCCAGAGTCACTGAGTTCCACTCCTGACTGGCTCTCTGCTAACGGAGACCCTGCGGAACAACCGTGATGGCTCAAGCAGTTGGGTTGCTGTCACTTCTGAGGGAGATTTGAATTGGATCCCCTCTTGCAGCATTTCAGGAGTGAGCCAGCGAGTGGGCAGCAAGGAAGGGGAGAGCCAGCAAATAAATCAATGTTTTAAAATGAAAAGAATGCATGGAAGAGAATGAGAGCTCCCTATGCAGTCCTTAGTGCCACAGCGCCCTCTGGTGGTAGAACCTCACAGCGGACACACAGGCCAGGGAAGGACGTGTGAGGCCCAGAAAATGCTCCTGAACCCTCCCTCAGCACATCAGGTGGCCTCTAAACACCCCCTTGTCCTTCCACCACCTTCCCCTCGGCTCACCTCCGAGGGCAGTGAAGTTCCCAGAGTAAAGGCTAGGGTAGCTTAATCGGCCAGTCCTCAGGTGAGCTGACAGCTCTGGCAAGACAGAAATCATTTTGTTTCCCTACTTTGCAATTTAAAATAGGACGTCGATTATGGCTGTCCCAGAAATACCAATATGTTCTTTTAAGATTTATGTATTTATCTGAAAAGTAGAGTGACAGAAAGAGGAAGACACAGAGCGATCTTCCAACCATTGGTTCACTCCCCAAATGGCCAACACAGCCAGGCCACGCCAGGCCAAAGGCAGAAGGCAGGAGCTTATTCCAAGTCTCCCACATGGGTGCAGGGGTCCAGGCACTTGGGCCATCTTCCACTGCTTTCCCAGGCACAGTAGCAGGGGCCTGGATTGAAGTGGAGCAGTGGGGACTTGAACTGGAGCCCCGCGTGGGTTGGGGCGGTAGCTTAACCCACTGTAGCACAGCCCATGGTTATGTTCTCAATCTTTATTCTCAATAATTATTACTATGTTCCCTTTTTAAAAAAGATGTATTTATTTGAAAGGCAAAGTTACACAGAGAGAGGGAGAAATAGAGAGATAGGGAGACAGAGTTCTTCCATCCACTGGTTCACTTTCCAAGTGGCCACAACAGCTGGGGCTGGGCCAGGCCAAAGTCAGGAGCCAGGAACCAGGGGCTTCTTCTGGGTCTCCCACATGGGTGCAGGGACCCAAGGACCTGGGCCATTTCCATCCACTACTTTCCCAGGTGCATCAGCAGGGAGCTGGATCGGAAGTGGAGCAGCCGGGTCTGGAACCGTCGCCCATATGGGACGCCAGCATTTAACCTATTGTGCCACAGCACCCGCCCCAATGATTACCATCTTAAACATTGCACACGAGTTTCCAGAACTGTTTGAATTACCTTGTCTGATTTTATGTTTCCATCATTTGCTTGGTTTCACTTCTGTTTTAATATGTTCTTTACATGTTATGTGTTCCATCCCCAAATGACCAAAGTCCCTAATAGTCCCTGTGACGATGTGACAAGGAAGGTAGTGAAGCCGACCCAGCCACTCAGAGCATGCCACCTGCACAGAAGTACGCGGGTCTGTGCGTGCGCGGCCTGAGGAACCTGGCAGAGGGGCAGTTTTGCGTCACAGAAATGACCTGGGAGACCACGTGGACACCCGGCTTCCGGGCTCTGCGCATGCCTGGAGCGCTGTGGGCTGGGAAAGTCACAGCACCGCTCACCGTCACCCAAACTTCTCTCTCCATCACGCTGAAAACCGACTGATTTTTTTTCTCCATCATGCTAAGAACCGACTGTTTTTCACCCCCTGGGATAAGCACAAAAAAACCAGTATTTCCCAGAATAAAATTTTAATTGTGTGCTAAAGAGGAAGGAAGGCACTCGGGCTACAGCACATCCCCCGAGGTTTCCCTCACTTGGAAGCATTAGGTCCACTGGCTAAAATGCCCTCCTCCCAGGCCAGAGTACTTGGGTCAAGTCCTTAGGGCAGCTTCTTCCCAGTGCAGACCCTGGGAGGCCGCCGGTGACGGCCCTGGTCGCTGGGTTCCTGCCACCCGTGTGGGAGATCCAGACTGAGTTCCTGGGTTCCCGCTTCCCACACACCCTCACCTCCCCCTATCTCCCACCACTGCAGGCATTTGGGGATTGAACCAGCAGATGAGAGCAGTGTGTGTGTGTGTGTGTGTGTACACGCATGTACCCATGTGCCTCTCAAATAAATAATTGCTTAAAATTATTTTTCAGTTGCTCTCTTTTTAATAAAAAATTATATTTACTTAGAAGCATTTAGAATGTCAACAAAAAGAACTGCAACTTTTTTTGCAATTACAGAGTGATATTCAGTTAACAGAGCAATAATTTCATTTAAGTTGCATCAGAGACAGCAAGATGAAAAAAACCACCATCCCCATGTATAACTAATTTGTGCTGTGCCCCAACAAGAACCTGCTTTAAATGTGCATGTCAATTCATGACCCCCACTCCGTACCAGGCCATGTCAGTGGCTACTGAAAATCCCACCAGGACAGGGCTATCCAAAGACACATTTGGTAGTGTGTTAACTGTACAAAAGAAGATACTGTACAGTTTAAAAACAAGTCTTCCACAGCCTTACATTTCAATTTATTTTTACCTGCTATGCCACAATGCCAGGCCTCAAAAATGAATTTTTGGTAAACTTTTTAAAGATGTTTTACATGCAAAGATTTCTGATTTTCTTGCATCAATATAAACAGCTTTTTTTAAAAAAGATTTATTTATTTGAAAGCCAGAGTACACAGAGAGAGGAGAGGCAGAGAGAGAGAGGCCTTCCATCCTCTTGTTCACTCCCCAATTGGCTGCAACAGCTGGAGCTGAGCCTATCTGAAGCCAGGAGCCAGGAGCTCCCTCCAGGTCTCCCACACAGGTGCAGGGGCCCAAACACTTGGGCCATCTTCCACTGCTTTCCCAGGCCATAGCAGAGAGCTGGATCGGAAGTGGAGTAGCCAGGAATTGAACTGGTGCCCATGTGGGATGCTGGCGCTTCAGGCCAGGGCATTAACCCATTGTGCCACAGCACCGGCCCCTATAAGCAACTTTTTTTTTTTTTTTTTGACAGGCAGAGTGGACAGTGAGAGAGAGAGACAGAGAGAAAGGTCTTCCTTTATCGTTGGTTTACCCTCCAATGGCCGCCACAGCTGGCGCACTGTGGCCGGCGCACCGCGCTCGTCCGATGGCAGGAGCCAGGTGCCAGGTGCTTCTCCTGGTCTCCCATGGGGTGCAGGGCCCAAGGACCTGGGCCATCCTCCACTGCACTCCTGGGCCACAGCAGAGGGCTGGCCTGGAAGAGGGCCAACTGGGACAGAATCCGGTGCCCCGACCGGGACTAGAACCCGGTGTGCTGGTGCCGCAGACTGAGGATTAGCCTATTGAGCCGCGGAGCTGGCCTATAAGCAACTTTTAATTTCATTTTTGCCACCTTTTTGAAGCCCCCTGCTGTAAAAGCAAGGAACTCTAAGAATTTGTGTTCTGTTTTATCTGTAAAACTCCAGTCTATAAGATAAAAATAGTCTTGCTTTTTTAGAGGTCATTTTGTGAGTGCAAAAGGCACGCTGGACACAGGACAGATGGAGCACTGACTTGGGAGCATTGCTATGAAGCAGGGAGCAGAAGTTCTATCCAAAGAGGTCTATCCCCTGCGTGCTGCTGTCTGGGCCCTGAAAACTGGGGACGACTAGCATCACAGTAGTAACAGTACCTGTGCCACCTGCTGGGATAATTATTAATGAAGAAGGACATGGTAAGTGCTTAGGATGATGGCTGGCATGGAGGAAGTATCTAACAGGGGCAGGTGTTTGCCTGAGAGGCTAAGATGCCACTTGGGACACCCACGTACATACCCGGGGGCCTGGCTGTGAGTCCTGCTGTACTCCCAGGATTCCAGCCTCCTGCTTCTGTGCGCCTGGGAGGGAGAGGGGGATGGCTCACGCATCTGACTACCTGCCACTGATGTGGGAGTGTCACCCGAACAAAAGCAGCTTCCCTTCCCTTTTCACGATTCACTTGGCGGGTGTGGGGGGTGAGGTTTACTTTGGGTTTCTCCTTTGGAAGTCAACCTGCAGGACCCAAATGAAACTGCTGGCTCCTGGCTTCCACTTGGCTCAGCCCTGGCCTTTGTGGCCATCTGGAGAGTAAACCAGCAGATGGAAAATCTCTTTAGCTCTTTCAAATAAAAATAAGAAAATCTGTTTTTTTAATCAACCTGCTAGCCAATCTAGGGGGAAGAGCATGTTTGGGACAACAGTGACCTCTTCCCTCTGGGCTCTCATCTCCTCCAGCGCGCAGTACCCCGGGGCCAAGTTTTGTCGGTACTGGGAGACCTGGAGTGACCCACCAGCTCTCAGCTTCAGCTGTTGCAGGCATTTGAGGAATGAACAGGGACCGAAGATCTCCATCTCTCTGCCTTTCAAATAAGTAACAGCATTGTAAACATAAAGTATTCAGCAAGTGTTAGTTCGCTGCAGCGATCATCCCGTGAATGCCTGTTCAAACACTGGCTCAGAGAACCACCAACAGTCAGGTTGAAGGAAATGAAACAAACCTTCGCTGTGACTCAAAGAGCAGTCAGCAAGGACGCATTCTTTCCAAGGTGTTCAGCAGGAAACAGCCAGGATGAGAAGCTACTTCCTCCCTGATGCCTGGAGCGCGCTGGTCTGAGAGGCGAGGAGTTTGTGTCCGCGTTTTTATGGAGAAATGATTCACAGAACACAAACTTTCACCGTTCTCCGATACACGGAGTGGGTGTTAGTCCATCCATTGTGCTCACAACCATCCCCACTAATTCCATCATCCCAACATGGTACCCCCTTTTCTCGAGGACGGGAGTTTGGCGTAGCAGCGAAGACACTGCTGGGGACACTCGAGTCCCTTCTCAGGGGTCTGGGTTCGAGTCCCAGCTCCACTCCTGATTCCAGCTTCCTCCTCTTGAGCATCCTGGGAGGCAGCAGTGATGACGTAAGAAATTAGGGCCCTGGCCCCCACACGGGAGACCCTGACTGAGCTCTGGGCTTCTAGCTTGGACCTGGCCCAGCCCTGGTCATTGTGCACATTTGGCAAATGGACCAACAGATGAGAGATCTGTGTGTGTGTGCCTGTCTGTCTTACAAATAAATTAAAATTAATTTTTTAAAAAGAAAGCAAGTCCATATCTTGTGGCAGTTATCGCAAATTCCCTCCATCCACCTAGCCCCTGGCAACTGCCAGTTCTCCATGGATTCTCCTGTTCTGGACATTTTCTGTAAATGCAATCCTATACTATGTTGTCTTTCATGTGACTTGCTTCACTTAGCATAATGCTCTCAAGGTTCAAGACGCTGAGGCATGCAGACGTACCTGGCTCCTCCTCATGGCTGGGTAGCATTCCACCCGTGGGTACGCCACATTTTGTCCATCCAGCCGTCACTGGACAGACATGTGGTTGTTTCTGCTTTGGGGGCTGATGGATGCTGCAGCGATGAACATTCGTGTGCAGGTTTAAGTGTGACCATGTGTTCACTTCCCCCAGATGTAGACCAAGTCCTGGAACTGCTGAGTCACCTGAGACTCTAGTTGACCTTCTGAGAACCTGACAAACTGCTGCCCACATTTTTTTGTCTTATTTTGTTTAAAGGTTTATTTTATTTATTGAAAAGGCAGTTTCAGAGAGAGAGTGAGACACATATGCACACACACACACACACACACACACACAGAGATCTGCTGGTTCACTCCCCAATTGGTCACAATGGCCAGGGCTGGGCCAGACTGAAGCCAGGAGCCAGGAGCTTTTTCCAGGTCTCCCACATGCGTGCAGGGCCCAAGCACTTGGGCCATCTTCTGCTACTTTCCCAGGCCATTAGCAGGGAGCTGGACCTGGAAGCCTGAAGCAGAGCAGCCCCCCCCTTCTATCTGGCGCCCGTATGGGATGCCAGCACTGCAGGCAGTGGTTTTACCCACTATGCCACAATGCCGGCCCCAGCAATTGGTCATTTTGACTTTCCTACCACTGATATACAAATGTTCCCACTTCTCTATAGTTTCACTAACTGCTGTTTTCATCCATTGTGGTTTTGATTTGCATATCTCTAATAATTAATGACGTTAAGCATCTGTTCATGAGTTTATTAGCCATTTCTATATCTTCTATGGAGAAATGTCTATTTAAATCCTTTGTTGATTTTTTTTTTTTTTTGACAGGCAGAGTGGACAGTGAGAGAGAGAGACAGAGAGAAAGGTCTTCCTTTTGCCGTTGGTTCACCCTCCAATGGCCTCCGCGGCCGGTGCACCGTGCTGATCCAATGGCAGGAGCCAGGTGCTTATCCTGGTCTCCCATGGGGTGCAGGGCCCAAGCACCTGGGCCATCCTCCACTGCACTCCCGGGCCACAGCAGAGGGCTGGCCTGGAAGAGGGGCAACCAGGACAGAATCCGGCGCCCCGACCGGGACTAGAACCCGGTGTGCCGGCGCCGCAAGGCGGAGGATTAGCCTGTTGAGCCACGGCGCCGGCCCCTTTGTTGATTTTTTTAACTAGTTCTGTGAGGCTGGCAACATGGTGAAGCAGATTAAATTGGTGCCTGGGACCCAGCATCTCATATGAGTGCCTGCTCGAGTCCCGACGGCTCCACTTCTGACCCAGCACCCTGCTGATGGCCTGGGAAGAGCAGTGGAAGACAGCCCAAGTGCTTAGGCGGCTGCCACCCATACAGGAGACCTGGATGGAGTTCCAGGCTCCTGATTTCAGCCTGGCCCAGCCCTGGAGGGTGCAGCCGGCTGGGGAGTGAACCAGCAGATGGGATCTCTCTCTCTCTCTCTCTCTCTCACTCTGTTGGCTCCCTGCCCCGTAACTCTGCCTTTCAAATAAAAAATAGATACATCTTTTTAAAAATAACTAAAAGATTTTAATTGCTTTGTCTTTCATTGTTGGGTTGTAAGAATTCTTTCTATATTCTGGAATCCTGGGCCCTTACCAGCTATGTGACTTGCAAATGTTTTCTTCTATTCTGTGGATTATCTTTCCACTTTGCTGCTAGTGACCTTTAACCCAAAAAAGTTTTGAATTTTGATGAAGTCCGTTTTACCCTGGATGCCTGTGTATTTGGTGTCATTGCTAAGAAACCATAGTCCAATCCAAGGTCACACAGATTTTCCTTGTTTCCTCCCAAGATTGTGATAATCTTAGCTTTTACATTTACATGCTTGCTCTATTTTGAGTAAAATTTTGTTTGTGATTCTTGACTATGGCAGCTTTGTGGTAGGTTTTGAAATTGGGAAGCGTGAGCCCTCCAGGTTTGCTCTTTCTCAAGTTTACTCCCGTCCACCTGGCCCCTTGAAACTGCACAAACTTTAGGATCGGCTTGTCCCTCTCTGGGGAATAAGAAGTGCGTGGCACCTGAGATCCATGTGGTCACCGCCATGTTAACAATATTAAGTTTTCCAGACAATAAGTATGTGTCTTTCAATTTATTTAGAACGTCTTTTATTTCTTTTAACAATGTGTTTTCAGTGTGTGAGTCTTGCACTTTGATGAAATGTATGCAGCAGTATTTTATTCTTTTTGATGTTATTCTACATGAAATTATTTTCTTAATTTCATTTTTGGATGGTTCATGGCCACTATGTAGAAATGCAACTGATTTTTTGTATCCTGCAACTTTCTTACGTATTAGCTCTAACCATTTTTGTGTGTGTGGATTCCTTAGGGTTTTTTATGTACAAAAGACTGACTTAAGGTTTTTTGACTTTATAATGGTGCCCAAAGCAATATGCATTCAGTAGAAACCAGACTTCAGACTTTTTTTAAAAAAAGATTTATTTATTTTGAAAGCTAGAGGATAAAGACAGAGAGAGAGCTCTTCCAACCACTGGCGCACTCCCCAGATGGCTGCAACAGTTCAGGGCTGGACCAGGGCAGAACAGCAGCCTGGGACTCCATCCGGGTCTCCCACCTGGGCGGCAGGGACTCAAGCACCAGAACCACCACCTGCTGCCTCTCAGGGTACACGGCAGCAGGAAGGAGTTGAAACCGGAGAGGCTGGGACTCAAAGCAGATCCTAAAAGGATGATGATTCTCGAAGCCAGAACTCTGATACAGCCACAACATCAAAACCTTATCATGGGGCCGGTGCTATGGCAAAGCCGCCGCCTGCAGTGCCTTAATCCCACGTGGGCTGCTCCACTTCCCTTCCAGCTCTCTGCTGTGGCCTGGGAAAGCAGTAGAAGATGACTCAAGTCCTTGGGCCCCTGCACCCGCATAGGAGACCTGGAAGAAGCTCCTGGCTCCAGCTTCAGATAGGCGCCGTTCCGGCTGTTGTGGCCAATTGGGGAGTGAACCAGCAGATGGAAGACCTCTCTCTCTCTCTCTCTCTCTCTCTGCCACTTTGTGTAACTCTGACTTTAAATAAATAAATAAATAAATGTTTAAAATAAAAAAAAAACTTATCACTTCCCCACGTATTTTTTTTTTTTAAAGAAATTGGGGCCAGCTCTGTAGAATAGCAGGTAAAGCCACCACCCTCAGTACCAGCATCCCATATGAGTGCCAGTTTGAATCCCAGCTGCTCCACTTCTGATCCAGTTCTCTGCTGTAGCCTGGGAAAGCAGTGGAAGATGACCCAACTCCTTGGGCCCCTGCACCTGCATGGGAGACCTAGAAGAAGCTCCTGGCTCCTGGTTTTGTATCGGTGCAGCTCCGGCCATTGGGGCCATTTGGGGAGTGAACCAGCAGATGGAAGATCTCTCTCTCTCTCTTTCTCTCTTTCTCTCTGCCTTTGCCTCTCTATAACTCTTTCAAGTAAATAAATAAGATCTTAAAAAAATAAAGAAATAAAAAACACGTTATTGGGTATATTTTAAAAACACTTTGGTAAATGGTAAACTTCACGTCCTATTTATTTACCACAACTTTTCAAACTCTGTGACATTCTACACCAGACCGTGGAGAACTTTCCAGGGCAGCGGGGGGTCAGATAGGGACCTGGCTGCCACCGTCTCCCAGGTGGAAACCGTCAGCCTCAACTTGTGAGCACCAGGCGCTTGCAGACTCAGGCGCTGCTGTTTTGGCAAACCATCTTCCCCCTGGAAGTTCTGCACAGTTCTGGATTCAAGTTTCACCTACTTATCTGGCACTGTCTGCCAGCCACGAAGCACTTGATGCCATTCCCAAGTCTTGAAACCACGAGACACGTCCTCTTGATTTAGTGAGAATCATCAGAAAACAAAAACTGGGTGGGGGCTGAGCTATGGTGCAAATTATCTGGCATTGCAGCCGGCGCTGTGGTGCATTAGGTTGATCCTCCACCTGTGGCACCGGCATCCCATATGGGCACCGGTTCTAGTCCCAGCTGCTCCTCTTCCCATCCAGCTCTCTGCTGTGGCCTGGGAAAGCAGTGGAAGATGGCCCAAGTCCTTGGGTCCCTGCACCCACGTGGGAGACTGGGAAGAAGCTCCTGGCTCCTGGCTTTGGATCAGCACAGCTCCGGCCATTGCAACCATCTGGAGAGTGAACCAGCAGACGGAAGACCTTTCTCTCTGTCTCTCCCTCTCACTGTCTGTAACTCTACCTCTCAAATAAATAAATTAAATCTTTAAAAAAAAATTATCTGGCATCAAGCTGACTTCCCTCATGAAGATTACAAATACTATCCTCCTCACTGATTTAAAACAGAACCATCATGGTTACTTTTTAAATGTTTTAGGAGCCAGCATTGTGACACAGGGGGTTAAGCCGCCATCTACAATGCTGGCATCCCATAGAAGTGCCAGTTTGAGCCCCAGCTGGGCTGCCTGTCTTGCCAGTCCAGTTCCCTGATACTGCACCTGGGAAAGCAACAGAGGATGACCAAGTGCTTGTGGGAGACCCAGAAGAAGCCCCTGGCTCCTAGTTTTAGCCTGGTCCTGCCCTGGCCATTGTGGCCTTTGGGGGGAATGAATCAGAGAATCGAAGATATCTCTCTCTCTCTCTCTCTCTCTCTCTCTCTCTCTCTCACTTTGTCTCTCCTCCTGTATCTGTAACTCTGTTTTTCAAATAAATAAAAAAAAATCCTTGGGCCAGTGCCCGTGGCTCACTTGGTTAATCCTCCGCCTGTGGCGTACCCATATGGGCACTGGATTCTGTCCCAATTGCTCCTCTTCCAGTCCAGCTCTCTGCTGTGGCGCAGGAGTGCAGTGGAGGATGGCCCAAGTACTTGGGCCCTGCACCCACATGGGAGACCTAGAAGAAGCTCCTGGCTCCTGGCTTCAGATCTGCCCAGCTCCAGCCATTGGGGCCATTTGGGGAGTGAACCAGTGGATGGAAGATCTCTCTCTCTCTCTCTCTCTCTCTCTCTCTCTGTGTGTGTGTGAGTGTGTGTGTGTGTCTGCCTTTGCCTCTCTGTAACTCTGCCTTTCAAATAAATTAATTAATAAAAAAAAAAAAAAGAATGGACTGATATTTCTTGCCCTGAGTGCTTCACAGGGCTTCTTATGAAAAGCAAACGAGAAAATATACATAGAAGCGGTTCAAACCTAGAACATGCTGTGCAAACACATCATCTTAAAAATGCGTCTGCCCCCAGGCTTCCCTGCGGTAGGTCTCATCCGTTATTAAGCAACTTGCTCCCCTCAGCTCTGTGTGTCCAAGTCAGCCAGTTGCTCTTGCCACCAGCCCTGCAGGAGATCCACTCTGCTTGTCCCTGGTGCAGAAAGCGGCCAGGACCCCTGGATCTGCTCTCACCACTCGGCTCCTGGGGTTTCTCTGTCTGCTCTCCTCTCTTCAGCACCTGAGCTTCTCCCCTAACTGTGTGGAGGGAGCTGGGCTGCCAGTTAGCATAGAGCTGACCCCTTTCACCCCACTCAGCCTCTCTCCCATCCCTTCCCACACCTGGGACTCCACACACAGTGCTACCTGCCCCCCACACACCTTGTAGGCTGGGACTGAGGCTGGTTCCCAGCCAGAAAGGGAGAGGAAGGCCTCACCCTGCAGACTCCACCCGCTGGGAATGGACTTATGCCTCATTGTTGCTGGGAACCATGGAAACCCCAGGTGACAGTGAGTCAGACCCAGTAAACAGGAGTCTCAGTGCACCGGTTGCCTGGGATACCCTCAGGGCAGGGCCCCGGGGTCTTGGGTTTGGCCACTGATACTAGGGACTGGCCAGAGAGCACAGGTAAACCCTCCTGAGTTCTTCCCTTCCCATCTCCCCTCCTCCCCCACCCCTCCGTCCTCACCCCCGGCCAGCACCCCCGCCTCACTGCCTCCCAGACCCTGCCACCCCGTGAGAGTTTCTTCCCTATTCTGACTACACAAACACCAGTTCACCCTTCAGCTGTCAGCTCCAATGCCAGGGACTGAAGGTTGGCCTCTCCCAGAGTCTGCAGACGCAGCTGGCTCTCCGGGGAGCCCTCAGGGTCCCGGGCTCCATCCTGCTCTGCCGGGCCTAGGACGAGCTCCATCGTCTCTCCTTCCAGGAGGACAACATTTCAGCCCAAACAGCAGGTAGGAGATGGGGCGGGCAGGCATGCAGGCTGCTGCATGACCTTCCCCGGGGACCTCAGGCCAGTGTGAGGACAGCTCCCACCCACCCTACCTCCCTCCCAAACCATGCCCACCTGGAGTCGGGCACCTGCCGCGTCTCTCAAGCTACCTGCCCCTTCCCATGCATCACCTCCTCCACCTGACTGCAGGTACGACTTTCTATCAGTGGTGCACAAGAGTGGGGCAGAGGGAACCGTCTCCTGCCACAGTCAGGGGCAGGAAGTAGAAATGAGAGAGAGAAAAAGAGAGAGAGGTATGCTATATACCGAGTGTTGCCATGTACAGATTCACTCTTACAAGAGTCAGTGTTGGGGCCAGCACTGTGGCACGGTGAGTTAAAGCCCCAGCCTGCAGCGCTGACATCCCATAAGGGTGCTAGTTCTAGTCTTGGTTGCTCCTCTTCCAGTCCAGCTCTCTGCTGTGGCCCAGGGAAAGCAGTAGAAGATGACCCAACTCCTTGGGCCCCTGTACCTATGTGGAAAACCTGGAAGAAGCTCCTCCTGTCTTTGGATCGGCTCAGCTCTGGCCATTGCAGTCATCTGGGGAGTGAACCAGCAGAATGGAAGACCTCTCACTCTGGCTCTACTTCTCTCTGAAACTCCTGTCTTTCAAAATAAATAAAATAATTCTTTTTTTTTTGACAGGCAGAGTGGACAGTGAGAGAGAGAGACAGAGAGAAAGGTCTTCCTTTGCCGTTGGTTCACCCTCCAATGGCCGCCACGGCCGGCGCACTGCGACTGGCGCACCGCGCTCATCCGATGGCAGGAGCCAGGTGCCAGGTGCTTTTCCTGGTCTCCCATGGGGTGCAGGGCCCAAGCACTTGGGCCATCCTCCACTGCACTCCCGGGCCACAGCAGAGAGCTGGCCTGGAAGAGGGGCAACCGGGATAGAATCCGGCGCACTGACCGGGACTAGAACCGGGTGTGCCGGCGCCGCAAGGCGGAGGATTAGCCTGTTGAGCCATGGCGCCAGCCAAAATAATTCTTTAAGAAAAAAAAAAAAGTCAGAGTTGGGCCAGGCCAACCTGGGAGTCAGGAACTCAGCCCAAGTCTCCCACATGGGGTGCAGGGACCTCAGCATTTGACCCATTACCTGCTGCCTCCAGGGGTGCACATTAACAGAAAGCAAGCATTGAAATCAGAACCAAGGGGCTGGTGCTATGGCACTATGGTAAAGCCACCACCTGCCATGCTGGCATCCCATATGAGTACAGGTTGGAGTCCCGGCTGCTCCACTTCCGATCCAGCTCCCTGCTAATGGCCTGAGAAAAGCAATGGAAGATGGCCTAAGTGCTTGGGCCCCTGCCACCCATGTGGGAGACCCGGATGAAGCTCCTGGCTTTGGCCTGGCCCAACCTCGGCCATTGCAGCCATCTGGGGAGTGAACCAGCAGGTGGAAGATGTCTCTTTGTCTCTCTCTGTCTCTCCTTCTCTCTGTTAAGTCTGACTTTCAAGTAAATAAATAAATCTTAAAAAGAAATCAGAGCCAGGCCGGCGCCGTGGCTCAACAGGCTAATCCTCCGCCTTGCGGCGCCGGCACACCGGGTTCTAGTCCCGGTCGGGGCGCCGGATTCTGTCCCGGTTGCCCCTCTTCCAGGCCAGCCCTCTGCTGTGGCCCCGGAGTGCAGTGGAGGATGGCCCAGGTGCTTGGGCCCTGCACCCCATGGGGAGACCAGGAAAAGCACCTGGCTCCTGGCTCCTGCCATCGGACGAGTGCAGTGCCCTGGCTGCAGCGCGCCGTCTGCGGCGGCCATTGGAGGGTGAACCAACGGCAAAAGGAAGACCTTTCTGTCTGTCTCTCTCTCTCTCACTGTCCACTCTGCCTGTCAAAAAAAAAAAAAAAAGAAATCAGAGCCAGGACTTGAACCCAGGCACTCTGCTATTGGCTGAGTGTGTTAACTGCTAAGCCAAAGGCCCACCCCTACAGAGAATTTTAAAACAGTCACAGAGCCAAAGCCAGCCGTTCTCTGCCACCTCCTGAGCCAGCTAGTCTAAATAATGTCAGTGAAGAAATAGTCCTCCCTGAGAAAATGCTTTATGAGTCTGAGTTCTAAACCCAAACAAACACTACAGTTACCAGGGAGTTTCAATAATATGTGAATTGGAGGTTGGCGCATTGTTTTTTTTTTACAGCTTAGCCCTTCAGAAGCATTATATTCCATACAAAACTCAGTTCCCAAAACTCACTGTACCAGGGGCTCTCGACACGCAAGGACTCAGTGACACGTGCTCCCTTCCAGAAGTTTCTAAGGGTCCTCCAGGCTCAGCCAGGGCCTCTGCCAACCCCGAGGAGGAACTGTGCGTACCTGTGTCTCCACAGTGGAGGCAAAGATGGGGTGGGGGTGGGGGGCTCAGAAGAGAAGAATGCATTCCAGTTGGGGGAGGGAGCTGAATGGATGTGGGGTCGGGTCTCAGGAACTGACCGCGAGGAGCGCACTGTGCAAATCGGAAGACGCCTTTGCACTGTTTGACAATGGCGATGGCGCTCGCGCTCCAACAGCTAAGGGCTGCCCAGTGTGGTGAGGTCCCTTGGGCCAGAGCCCGCGGAAGCACAGGTACAGGATGTGATGGGTGAGGGACATCTGACGGCTGTGGCGCAACTGCCTTCCCTGAGTTTCTGACAGTGACGGGGCCAGAAGAAGGAGACACAGCAAGGGAAGAAGAAACGGGAGAGGCACCCGTGTGTCAGACAAGGCCGGCAACTGAGGCCAGCCAGTGGGGCTGGGAGTCTGTGGGCTCCTTCAGACATGGGTAGAATGTCCTTCACAAGCAAGCTGTCGGCTGTGGCTGGAAAGCCTGTCTCTAGACTGACCCACATCTCCCCCACTCATAGCTTCTTGTGCTGCATGTGTAACCATGCGCCCTTAAATCACACCTTCAGGGTGGGTCCAGTCTTACACCCAGAGCTGGCAGGGGAAGGGGCTGAGCCTGGGGAGAGTCGGACCAGCTGCAAGAGACCCTGGCTCTCTTGTGTATCCTTGCAGTTTTAAACCACGCCTTCAAGTTAGTTGCCATCTTCCACCCACAGCTAGCAGAGGAGGGGGCCGAGCCCCTAGGAGATGGACAATCTCCAGGAGACCCCCACTGTCTCCATGAGCCCCATGCCAATCAACATACATATGTGAACCCCCTGTCCAATGGGCACCACCAATAGGATAACCCAATGAACAGAGAGTAATGCGTTAAAAACCCAGGACACGTCCTCAAAGCTGGTGCCCCGCTTGGGCACTCCGTGGGCTCTCCTCTTGGACCAGATGCTTTCTCTGTCGCAGGCCAATCAGAAGTTTCTGCCTCTTTGCAAATTGTTCCCCAGCTTTTTATTTCTCTACTAAGCTGAGGAAGAGAACCCATGAGACTCGCTCCGGCAACTGCCCTTGCCTCTGTGACTGGTAACATCAATGACCAAAGACTGCATGTGCTGTCCTGACAGAGCCAGGAGGGGAGTGAAGGGATGAGCAGGTCGATGGAACCAGCATAGAAGCAGACACTGATGGTGAAGAGTTTGTACAGAGGCAGCTGGCATGGTGGTACAGCAGGTTAAGCCATCGCCTGGGACGCCAGCATTCCATAGGAGAATCAGTCCAGGCTGTTCCACTTCTGATCCAGCTCCCTGCTAATGCACCTGGGAAAGCAGCAGAGAAAGGATGGCCCAAGTCCTTGGGCCTCTGCACCCACGTGAGAAACCCAGATGTAGTTCAAGACCTTGGCTGTTGCACCCATTTAGGGAGTGAACCAGTAGATGAAGATCTCTCTCTGTGTGTAATTTTGCCTTTCAAATAAATAAATAAATCTTTAAAAAAAAAAAAGTTTGTACAAATGATAGCAAAATGAATACATCACAGAGAATGTATCAATTCTTATATGAGGGACCAATCTCATGGCATAGCAGGTGAAGCCACCACCTGTGACCCAGGCATTCCATATGTGCACTGGTTCAAGTCCCAGCTGCTCCACTTCCGATCCAGCTCTCTGGTAATGGCCTAGAAAAGCAGCGGAAGATGGCCCAAGTGTTTGGGCCCTTGTACCCATATGGAAGATCTGGAAGAAGCTCCTGGCTTTGGCCTGGCCCAGCCCTGGCCATTGCAGTCTTTTGGGGAGTGAATCAACAGAATGCAAGCTCTCTCTGTTGCACCCTCTCTCTCTGTGTAGCTCTGCCTTTCAAATAAACAAATAAATCTAGATTTCTTGGATGAAATTGTCAGCTTGTCTTTTCTTTGTAACTTACCTGTAAAAGGTGAAAAAATACACATGTATGGTAATCAGGGGTTCATTCCTTCTAGTTTTCACCCACTGTCTACTGTCATGGTAGAAACCTTATTTTAGAAATGGATCAAGTCCCAGGCTGTATGTGGCTTACTCTGGGCATGGTTAAGCCCTTCTGCACATCTAAACTTAGAAGAGTCAGACAAATAAGGGAACACCTGGGTTCCGCCTTCTTTAAGTCGCTTTCTTTGGGAGCTATCAGCAGGCTGTTGATGAAGTGTGGCCTCGAAGCTGCATGGACTATGGACAGTCAACCTTAGGTACTCAAAATCTGCAATGTTGCAAAACAGGTGCATATCCAGGAACTCACATGCTGTTGCTTTGTACTTCTGCTCCCATGCCAGGAACATTTGCTTTCATTGTTACTTGTTTTTAAACTTTGTTTCGCCACTTAAAGAAAATATGTTTTTGACACAATTTGCCTCAAATCCATTCCAAATTGTATATTTGTTTTTCAGTCGGAAAAAAAAATTACAATGACCACTCCCCCCAAAAAAAGACACAGAAATAACTTACTATTCTTGTGTCTACTCTAACTTTTTATTTGTGTTTAACATTTAAAATCAAGGAAAGGAAAGCAAATTGTAAGTTAGAAGATTTTTGCTTGGTTGGCCGGTGCCATGGCTCACTTGGCTAATCCTCCGCTGTGGCACTGGCACACCGGGTTCTAGTCCCAGTCGGGGTGCCAGATTCTGTCCCGGTTGCTCCTCTTCCAGTCCAGCTCTCCGGGAAGGCAGTGGAGGGTGGCCAAAGTGCTTGGGCCCTGCGCCTGCATGGAAGACCCAGAGGAAACACCTGGCTCCTGGCTTCAGATCAGCGCAGCGCACTGGCCGTAGCAGCCATTTTGGGAGTGAACCAACAGAAGGAAGACCTTTCTTTCTGTCTCTCACTCTTACTGTATAACTCTGCCTGTCAAAAAAAAAATAATAAGTTGAAATATTTTTGATTGGTAAGAGTGAAATAGGCAGGTATACAGGCTAAAATTGATTGTTTGTGAGCTGGAAGACCACGCCTTCGCCGCGCAGTACCTGATATCTTTGCCACGCCCCTGTGTGACCTTACACCCTACCTGATACCCTCACCACGCCCCCATGTGACATCAGGCTCTACCTGACCATACCTGAGCACCCACCTGCCCACAAGCCACTCCCCTGTGGAAAATATATAAAAAGGCAAGGAGTGTCCCAAAAGGCTCTCGCTCTGCCTCTGCTTTGCTGCCGGTGATAAGCAGTGGATAGCAGCTCGAGGCGCTGGCTGCACGTGGCTCTGGCCTGCTCTCTGAGTCATATGGACGCTACCCTAGTTTCCAGACTTTCCCCTCTCTGCAACCTGAACTAAAGCCCTCACTTTCCTAGATACCTCTCGCACTAAATAAAAGCCTAAAATATACCATGCTGCCTCGGTTATCTGTGCCGGTATTTAGAATTCTCTAAATATTAGGCAAGAACCCTCTTGGGCTTAGTAATATTGGGGATTTATTAGTGAGCATATGGTGAAATCATATGGCACCCCAAATTCCGGTAGCACATGAGGCACCCCAGATAGCACTTCTGGGAAACTTTAAGGAACCACGTTTTTGTATAAATTTTAGGGGGTCATGTCTGACTTCAAGAGGCTACATGAAATAGCATTTCAATTTGTAGTTACCCCTAGACACAATTTTGTCTAATAGAGGAAGAAGATTTTAAAAAATAATCCATGCCCCATGAAACACCTAGGATATGATACGGCCTCTCACACCCTCTTCCCCTGGGGTCTAAGATGGAATACTTGCAGTGTAAAAGCTTCACAACCCCAACAGAAAGACACTTTGAAATAGTGGTTTTGGAAGGCAGACAACAACATACAATGATTAAGACAACGGGCCGCGTACGTGCTGCATCAGAGTACCTGGGTTCGAGTCCCGGCTATTCCACTTCCAATCCGGCTTCCAGCTGATGCACACCCTGGGAAGCAGCAGGTGATGGCTCAAGTGCTGGGTCCCTGCCACCCACAGGGGAGACCCGAATGCAGTTCCAGGCTCCTGGCTTGGCCAGCCCCAGCTATTGTGGGCATTTGGGGAGTGAATTAGCAGATGAAAGGTCTCCCCACCCAACTCCAGCTCTCTTTCAAATAGATTACAAAAGAGAGATTTGTAAATATTGGTTTTGGTTCATCCTCTTTCAGTTACCACAAACCATCACAGATCTTGCTGTCTTCTTTGTCATGTTCCAAGATGTTTCAAATGTTCACTGAAGATGGAACTAAAAGATGAGCTTATTTTTTGAAATCCATGCATGCAATGAGTCTTCAAATATTTCATGAAAATTTGAATTATGAAAAAACTATAGATGGATTTCAATTTTTTGGCACCAAAATAAACTCCAGTTTTAAAAAAAATTATTTATTTGATTTTTTTAGATTTATTTATTTATTTGGAAGGCAGAGTTACAGAGAGAGAGAGAGAGAGATCTCCCATCTGCTGGTTTACAATGGCTGGAGCTGCACCTATCTGAAGCCAGGAGTCAGGAGCTTCTTCTGGATCTCCCACTTGGGTGCAGAGGCCCAAGCACTTGGGCCATCTTCTACTGCTTTCCCAGGCCATAGCAGAGAGCTGGATTGGAAGTGGAGCAGCCCAGACTTGAACCGGTGCCCATATGGAATGCTGGCAGTGCAGGCAGCGGCTTTACCCAATGTGCCACAGCACCTGCTCCCAAAAATTATTCATTTGAGAGAGAGAAAGTGTTACCACCTACTGGTTCACTCTCCAAATGCGTGCATTGGCCCTGGGAAAAAAGCAAAAGCAGAAACCAGAAACAAAATACAGGTCTCAGCCGGCGCTGTGGCTCACTAGGCTAATCCTCCACCTGCAGCGCCAGTACCCTGGGTTCTAGTCCTGGTTGGGGTGCCGGATTCTGTCCCGGTTACTCCTCTTCCAGTCCAGCTCTCTACTGTGGCCGGGGAGGGCAGTAGAGGATGGCCCAAGTGTTTGGGCCCTGCACCTGCATAGGAGACCAGGAGAAGCACCTGGCTTCTGGCTTCGGATCAGCACGGTGCGCCTGCCATAGTGGCCATTGGGGGATGAACCAATGGAAAAGGAAGACCTTTCTCTCTGTCTCTCTCTCTCACTGTCCAATCTGCCTGTAAAAAAAAAAAATCCAGGTCTCCCAAGTGGGTGGCAGGGACCCAGTTATTTGGACCATCACCTGTTTCTTCCTAGGGTCTGCAATAGCAGGCAGCTGGAGTCAGGAGTGAATAAACCCAGGTACTCGGCTATGGAATGCAGGCCCCTAACCAGCATCTTATCCACTAGGCCAAGCGCCCGCCCCAACCTTTCTACTTTTACATTTGCATTTATTTGAAAGACAGATACTGCGAGTGAGATAGAGATCTTCCATCTGCCGCTTTACTCCCTAAATGCCCACAACAACCAGGGTTTGGTCAGGCCAAAGCCAGGAGCCCAGAACTCAGTCTAGGTCTCCCATGTGGCTGGCAGGGACCCAAGTCCTTGAGCCATCACCTGCTGCCTCCCAGGGTGAACATGAGCAGGGAGCTGGATCAGAGGCAGAACCAAATCTCCAACAGAGCACCCCGGTACAAGAGGTTCCCAGGGGCAGATTCACAGCTCTGCCAATCACCTGCTGCCCCCACCCCACAACTTTCAATTTTGTCTTCCATGAACTTTGTGAAGTTTCCTCATAATGTCTTCAAGGGGGGAAATGTGAAATCAAGAAGACACTTTAGGGGCCAGCGTTGTGGCATAGCCGGTAAAGCCGCCACCTACCACACTGGCATCCCCTGTGGGCACAGCATTCTGGCTGTTCCAGTTCCAATCCAGCTCCTTGATAATGGCCTGGGTAAAGCAGCAGACAGCCCATGCCACCCACGTGGGAGAACCAGGTGGAGTTCTTGGCTCCTGGCGCAGCCTGGACATTGTAGCCATCTGGGGAGTGAACCAGTGGATAGAAGACCTCTCTCTCCTTCTCTCTCTCTAATTTTGACTTACAGATCAATAATTACATCTTTAAAAAAAAAGTGACTTTAGCCCCTGTTGGAATGTTCTGGATTCAAACCAGGTGATGGCACCTGACATCACGCAGGTGACAAGCTTGTGGCAGGACTCCATGCCTTAGCTCTCTGCATTAAACACACTCATGAGTCTTCCGAAGCTCGAGGACAATCAGATCTGCTACGAGCCCCTGCTCTTGGTAGTGGATGGCGCTGAGCCTGTTGGGGTCATTGTCCTTTGTGGATTTTGCATGACTTCAAGGTTAGGAAATGAAAAGTTTCACATTCACTTTTTTTTTTTTTTAAAGATTGACTTATTTATTTGAAAGGCAGAATTACATAGAGAGAGGAGGAGAGGCACAAAGAGAGAGGTCTTCCATCTGCTGGTTCACTCCCCAATTGGCCACAATGGCCAGAGCTGGGCCAGTCCAATGCCAGGAGCCAGGAGTTTCTTCCAGATCTCCCACTTGGATACAGGGGCCCAAGGCCTTGGGCCATCCTCCACTGCTTTCCCAGGCCATAGCAGAGAGCTGGATCGGAAGTGGAGCACCCGAGACTCTATTCGGCACCCATATGGGATGCCGGTGCTTCAGGCTGGGGCTTTAACCCGTTGTGCCACAGCAAGGGTCCCCACATTCACTTTCAACAGATGAAGATTAGGTCTTCAAATAAAAGAAATATACATCAGAGGCACTTCCATGTCCTATATTTTTGTTTTCATTTATTCAGACTTACAGAAAAATAATCTTCATTAACTTTAACTCTGAAATTATTGGATAATAGAAAGTTATTTTTTTAATGTATTTATTTATTTATTTGAAAGAGTGGCAGAGAAAGAGAGGGAGAGAGAGAGAGAGAGAGATGGAGATCTTCCATCCTGTGGTTCACTCCCCCAATGACCGCTACAGCCAGGGCTGGTCCAAACCAAAGCCAGGAGCCAGGAACTCCATCCAGGTGTCCCACATGGGGGGCAGGGCCCCAAGAACTTGGGCCATCTTCTGCTGCCTTCCCAGGCCCACTAACAGGGAGCTGGATTGGAAGCAGAGCAGTCAAGACCTGAAGCATCACTCCAGTATGGGATCCCAGCACTGCAAGCGGCTGTGGCACAATGCTGGCCTCTATGTCCTTGCTTTTCTTTGTTAAATTTGAGTATAGGTCTTGAACTTGTTATCATATGTCAATCATTTCTCTACTCACTCATTTATTCCTACCGTGTTCTTACTAACTTAACTCTGTGATGTGATTCTTCTACACACGATGCTTGAACAGTATCATGAACCCATCATAAGCTCCAACTTATTACCAATATAATCTCTCCCCTTCTTGGGAACTTGCTCTGATGCCTACCCTAGCAACAATTATTTATTTATTGATGCATTCTATTTGTAGCATAAACACAAACCCCTTACATAAACATAAACCCCTTCTAACCACCGTATAGTATTAACTCAGTTGGTCCTGGTCATAGTCTTACCAGATAGAGCCTATTATTAAGGTGATCTGAGACACAAAGAGATTAAATAACTCGCCCAGGGCCACATGGCCAGCCAACAGGCAGCAGAACCCGATTCAAATCAAGACTAACAACCCACTGAGCACACTGCCTGTCTGTGAGAAACCCGAGTAGGGGGTGGCAAGGGATCTGCTCGTGCCTTTGAAGTGTAGTTGGTGCCCTTGTCTGCACCTTCCGGCCCAGCCCGCCTCAGGACTGCTGAATTCCACTGAGAATAATAAATCCTGTCTGTACTGAACGCGTATGGACTTTTCTTTCTGCTGTTATTTCCTAAACAACACAGTTGAACAAATTCACACAGCATTTGCATCGCATTGGGTGTGATGAGGCACCTGGAGGTGTGCATGGGCTATTTGCATATACGATGCTGTTTACAGAAGGGACTTGAGGCTCGCTGGATTTTGGCTTCCTAGGAACCAGGAACCAGCCTCTCACAGATGCTGAAGGGCGACTGGACAACCCCATTGAATTTGTTAGGTTTAATATCTATTTTAGGGGCCGGCGCTGTGACGTATTGGGTAAAGCCACTATCTGCAGTGTCGGTATCCCATTTGGACGCCGGTTCGAGTCCCAGCTGCTCCTCTTCTGATCCAGCTCTCTGCTATGGCCTGGGTTAGCAGTGGAGGATGGCCCAAGTCCTTGGGCCCCTGCACCCACGTGGGAGACCCGGAAGAAGTTCCTGACTCCTGGCTTCGGATCGGCACAGCTCCAGCTATTGCAACCAATTGGGGAGTGAACCAACAGATGGAAGACCTCTCTCTCTCTCTCTCTCTCTCTCTCCCCCTTCTATTCCTTCTCTCTCTGTGTAATGCTGACTTTCAAATAAACAAAATAAATCTTAAAAAAAAAATTTAGCAACTTGCTAACTCTCAGTATAGGAGACTGACAGCCATCTGATATTTAAAATATATATTTTTAAATATATTTCTTATTTTATCAATTGTACGTTAACAATAATTCTAGTAATAAGTAGAGAAAATGCGAGGGAGGGGCTGGCATCATGGAGCAGTAGGTTGAGCTGCTGCCTAAAATGCCAGCATCTGACATCAGAGCACTTGTTCAAGTCCCAGCTGCTTTGCTTCTGAGCCAGCTCCCCACTAATGTACCTGGGAAGGCAGAGGAAGACGGCCCAATTGCTTGTGCCCTGCCACCTATGTGGGAGATCAGAATGGAGCTCCTGGCTCCTAACTTCAGCCTGGCCCAGCTCTGGCCTCTGTGGCCATTTGAGGAATGAACCAGTAAATGCAAGATCTCTGTCTCTCTCTGTCTCTCCTTCTCTGTCTTCCATTCCATCTTTCAGATAAATAAAATAATTTTTTTTAAAAAAAGAAAAGTGTGTGTGAGAAGAAATGGGACAAAATGCTAATAATTCACAAATTTAGGTAAAGGGTATGCAAGAAGTCATGAGATTATTCTTGCAACTTATTTAAAAGTTTCAGTTTTTAAAAAAATGTAAGTGAATAATTACATTATTAAGAACATTACATAATGTAGTAATTAAATTATTAATGATGCTAGTAACATTAATAATAACATAATGACATTAATAGTATATTCAAAGTTACCTTAAAAATATAAAAGAGGGGTAGCATTTAGCTTAACAGTTAAAAACTCAGTTAACATGCCTGCTTACTTGGCTTTGGTCCAGTTTCCCATCAATGTAGACCCTGGGAGGCAGTAGTAATGGCTCAAGTACTTGGGCTGTTGCCACCCTCATAGGAGACCCGGATTGAGTTCTGGGCTCCTGGATTTACTCCAGCCCTGTCCTAACTGTTGCTGGCCTTTAGGGAGTGAACCAGCAGATGGGGGTGCTATTTATCAATCTACAATCTATCTTTCTCTTTCTGCCTTTCAAATAAATATTTTTTAAAAATTCATATACACACACAGGGTAATTTAAAATAAACTATCTATCTACAGGGGTGTGCACTTGACACAGCAGGGAAAGCACTGTGTAGGGCACCAGCATCCCATATGGGAGCTCCTGGGTTCAAGCTCTGGCTCTGCTCTAGAATCTACTGTAGCTAAGGCACATCCGACCCTGAGGCTCAGGTCATTGAGTCCTGGCGTCTGCCTGGGAGACTCAGACTAAGTCAAGAGTTCCTGGCTTTGGCCTGGCCCAGCCCCAGCTGTTGCAGGCATTTAGGCAGTAAACCAGAGATGGAAGACTTCTGTCTGACTCTGTCCCTCTGCCTTACAACTAAAATGAATGTAAACAAATAAAATCTTTATATAAACCATATATAAGAAAAAATATAGACCCAAAAAGCATGCAAGGCTGTATATAATTTTCCATAATTCTTTGGGTATTAGTAACAGGTACAGCGTTCGAGGTCAAGTTTAAAGGGACACTCCTGGAAACTGCATGTCATGTGACACTTTTGCTGTTGTGCAGCTGGCCAGAGCTTGTCCCACGTCACCTGTACGCCTCATCACAGGCTAGCTCCAGGAAATCAGACCTCACAACAGAGACATGAATGTAAGAGCCGTGGTCGGACGGGCTCTCAGATTCGACACCTAAGGAGGAGAAATGAGCCCGTGAGGCAGAGGGGGTGTGAGGAGAGGACGCCATGGCCACAGAGGCCTAAGCAGAGCCCACGGGCAATGCAGGAGCTGGCGTGGTGCTGCAGCGCTGTCCCCAGTAGGAATGAGAGACCAGGCTCCGCCATCAGTGGTCACTGGCTGCAGACTGCTCTGGGGGAGGGGGCAAAAACTTGGGTGAGGCAGCTCAGCTTGGGGGCCAGACTCCGCTGAAGCTATCGACAATGGCCACTGCGCCCCCATTTTATGGACAAGGAAGTTGACAAGGCCCCAGTGCTGCGTATTCATGTATCCACTCTTGTTGCTGCCTAACAAGCACCCACGAAGCCTCCTAAACAGCAAGTGCTGACTTTTTGCACATGAGGCTCTAAGTCGGCTAAGTCATCCTGCTGCTTTGGTGCAGGCCAGACTGACTGCAGCTTGGCTAGGGAGGCCTCGGCTAGGAGGACCTGGCTCACTTCCCCGCGGCTTTCCGGCCTCCAGGAGAGGATCCTGGCCTTGTTTTTCAGTGTTTCCAAACAGCATAAGACCTCGGGACCAGACACAGCCAGGGTGCGCGCCGCAGAGACCCGCTCTTCACCTGCACCCTACTCGGAAGGTTTGGGAGTTTGCGGCTCAGACAGGGAGATGGGATGCCCAACACAGGAAGTTTGCTGGCATTAAGAACAAGGCAAAAGCCACAGTCATGAGAGGTAGGAGAGGGGACTGAGGGACTGAGGGCAGCACTGGGCCAGGCTTAAAGGACATGCAGGGGTTGTCACTGTGAGAGACTTGAATCCCATATGGGAGCACTGGTTCAAGTCTTGGCCACTCCCTTTCCTATCTAGCTCCCTGCTAATAGCGCAGAGGGTGGCCCAAGTGCTTAGGCTCCTGCACCCATGTGGGAGATCCAAGTAGAGTTCCAGGCTCCTGGCTTCAGCTGGCCCAACACTAGCCATTGCAGTCATTTAGTGAGTGAAGCAGAGATATCTCTCTCTACTACCTTTCAAATAAATAAATTAATTAAAAAAAAAAAGGGGACAATTAACACTACCTCTTCCTGCCTCCCCCAGGCACTGTTGGAGAAGAAGGAAATCAGACAAACTGGAGGACCCAGAAGGAAAGAAGTTTTCTAAATCCCCTGTCTGTTTTCTCCTTTACTACTGGGCTTTCCCTGTGTCTGCCTTGGGAATGCACTGGGAGGCCAGCATGCTGTGGGTGATCACACAAGGCTACTGCAAACAGTTCATGGGAAAATGGAATTAGAAGACAAGTTCAGGGGTGGGCATTGGCTTTGTGGTTCATGCAGAGGCTAGGACGCCTGCATCACACGGCAGAGCGCCTGGGTTCAAGCCCCAGCTCCAGCTCCTGACTCCAGCTTCCTGCTTCCTCAGACCCTGGGAGATGGTGGTGAAGGTTCAAGTAGTTGGGTCCCTGCTACCCACATGGGAGACCTGGGTTGAGTTCTCAGCTCTTTTTTTCTTTTCTAAGATACATTTATTTAAGGGTCAGCACTGTGTCATAGCGGGTAAAGCTGCCACCTGCAGTGCCGGCATCCCTTGTGGGCGCCGGTTTGGGTCCTGGCTGCTCCAGTTCTGATCCAGCTCTCTGCTCTGACCTGGGAAAGCAGTAGAAGATGGCCCATGCCCTTGGGCCCCTGCACCCACATGGGAAACCCAGAAGAAACTCCTGGCTTTTTTTTTTTATAAAAGATTTATTTATTCAAAAGTCAGAATTACACAGAGAGAGGAGAGGCAGAGAGAGAGAGAGAGGTCTTCCATCTGATGGTTCACTCCCCAATTGGCTGCAACGGCCAGAACTGCACCGATCTGAAGCCAGGAGCCAGGAGCTTCCTCCAGCTCTCCCACGAGGATGCAAGGGCCGAAGGACTTGGGCCATCTTCTACTGCTTTCCCAGGCCACAGCAGAGAGATGGATTGGAAGTGGAGCAGCTGGGACTAGAACTGGCGCCCATAGGGGATACCGGCACTTCAGGCCAGGGCATTAACCGACTGTGCCACAACGCTGGCCCTGGCTCCTGGCTTCTGATCAGCAGAGCTCCCACCATTGCAACCAGTTGGGGTGTGAACCAGCAGATAGAAGACCTGTCTCTCTGTCTCTCTGTCTCTCTGTCTCTCTCTCTCTCTCTTCTCTGCTTCTCCTCTTTCAAATAAATAAATATTTAAAAAATTTTTTTTTGCTTTTCTTGAGTAGAAGTATGCATAACATTTTATTGAGTAGAAGTGTGCTTTATGGCACAGTAGATTAAGCTGCCACCTACAATGCCGGCATCCCATGAGTGCCTGTTCAAGTCCTGGCTGCTCCACTTCTGATCCAGCTCCCTGCTAGTGCGCCTGGGAAAGCAGTGGAAAACAGCCCAAGAGCTCCGGCCCCTGCACCCATGTGGGAAACCTGGATGGTATCCCAGGTTCTTGGCTTCAGCCAGGGATAGTAGCCATTTGGGGAGTGAACCAGTGGATGGGAGATCTCTCTGTCTCTCTGTAACTCTGCCTTACAACTAAATAGAGACATCTTTAAAAAAGGAAGTGTGGGCATGATTACCAAAGGGAGGACAAGCATGGTCCTAGTAAAGGTGGGGACCTGAACCATGGGAGGGGAAATTTAGGAGGGCGTTTGGTAGGGAACAGAGGGAAGCGTGAGAAAGGCTATGAGGAGGGGGTGTCTGGGAGAGTAGGGTGCCTGAAGACCTCGGGCAAGAGAGGCTGTGTGCTGAGTGGCAGGGCCCTGGATCCAGGCCAAAGACTACTGGTGAAGACCAACCTTGCTTCTCCAAGCTTTGGAATTAGGCTGAAGCCGCACGTGGTTCCTTGCTATACCTCAGACTTACCCCACGGCAGCCCATTTGCTCTCCCATGGGGTAGATGCTAAAGGTATGGGCTTAGGAGTAAGGCAGATTTGAATTCAAATCCCAACTGTTCTTCTTGCTGACTTTGTCATGCTGAACCTGTTATGTAACTTCTCTGAGCCTATTCCACATCTATTATAGGAGAATTATAATACCAACATCATGGAGTTTTTGTGAAGATTAAATGAAATAAAAGATGTAAAGTACTTAATTATACCTTGCACATAGTAAATGCTTTATTAAAAAGTTAGCTGTTATTATGATGATCCTAAAGGCTAGTTAATGTTATGGTCATTTCGCATGGAAGTATACAAGACTTAGACAAGTCAGATCCACCTGCCCCAACAACCTGTATTAAAGATGTATTCATGAACAAGGATCCTGGCACCAACGTAGACAGCTCCAGCCTCTGAGAGCCATGCCATGCTCTGGGCCAGGAACAGCCCATGTGTACTCTCAACACAACAAGCCAGCACTTGCAGGAGCAGTAAGGGATGCACAGGGTGGTGACTGAGGCAGCTGCATGGATTACTGCAAAATCAGGATAGAGTCCAGCATAGAATGGGAGCAAGGTCAGATGAGGACAGCTGTTCTACATGCTCATGGTGATCGTCTGTTTGGAGGCTGCTGCTCAGACCAAATACCCACTCCAAAGCTTTGTTGGGGGGGGGCGGCACTGTGGCATAGCTGGGGAAGCTGCCACCTGCAGTACCGGCATCTCATATGGGCGCCAGTCTGTGTATCAGCTGCTCCACTTCCGATCCAGCTCCTTGCTATGGCCTGGGAAAGCAGCAGAAGATGGTCCAAGTGCTTGAGCCCCTGCATCACAGGGGAGACCCAGAGGGAGTTCTAGGCTCCAACACTGGCCATTGTGGCCATTTGGAGAGTGAACCAGCAGATGGAAGTGTGCTCTCTCTCTCTCTTTCTCTCTCTCCTTCTCTCTCTCTCTCTCTCTCTTTTCTCTCTGTAACTCTGCCTTTCAAATAACAAATAACTTTTTAAAAACTAAATAAAAAATAAAGCTTTGTTACAAGTAGGAATTAAATCCCAGATCTTCTGTATTCTAGCTTTGTGACTTTAATCAAACTCAATTTTCTCTGAGATTCAGTTTTGCATCTGCCAAATGGGATAGTAACAGTAGTTCTGGTCTCCTCGTTGGGTTGTCATGAGGAGGAAACTGTGCCTGGACACAGCATGGCTCTTCACACTGAGAACCTGGGCTCCAAAGGAAGGCGAAAGGCACAGGGCATATGAACCTGCTCAGACGACCAGAACTGGGGTTCAGCTATACCAACAGGGGTGCAGGACACAGGGAAGGGATTCCCCAAAGCATGAGGAAATTAACCTTGGGCTGGAGGTATTTGGGTCAGAGCTGAGACAGAACTTCCTGAAAGTCAGGGTTGTCAAATGAAATTAGAAATAATGATTTAGCCTGGTTCATTCCCAGGTTTTGGCACCAAAAAAAATAAGAAAGAAAGAATGACTTAGGAGTGTGGTGCTAGTGTCCACCCTACCAGGAAAATCTTTGCGTCTTCCTGGGCTGGGCAAGCTGTGTCATCACGGGTCAGGCAGGGACAGGTCAGACATCCTGGACAAATGCACCTCCAAGTACACGCACGCGTACAAGGGCTGGCTGAGACCCTACAGGAAGTAGTCAGGGCCACGACCTAGAGGGCATCGGATGTGGCGGTGCAGGAGGTGGGGGTTTGGAGCGGGGAAGACATTTGCAAGGGCCTCCAACTGCCTGATTGTGTGTCATTTGTGAGCCACCTTCAGGCTGAAGAAACTTGAGGATGCCCAGGTGCCCAGGGTCAGTACAGTTCTGGGGGAGGAAATCCAATGACCACGTGGAAGGCTGGGGCTTGAAAGAATTGACCACCCTCAGAGGTCAGACCCCGGAGAAGCATTGCTACAGGCTGCTGGGCAATGGCAGGGCCCCTCTGAGGAGGACACTAGGTAGCACTCTGCCCAGGCAGAGCCACGTGGGTCCCATCCAGCTGGGGGAGGCCAGGGCTAGGGCGCCGTCCCACTCCTGCCCCTCCAAGACCAAGTCAAACCTCGTTGCATTTCCAGGAGGTGCCACTAGGGGCAGCCATGATGCCCAGGTGCAATAGTGCAAAGCTAGAAAGGCAAGAAATAGCATGGCCGTGGAGATGGTTTACTTTCGAGGTGCCCTGTCATTTCTGGAAGTCTGAGCTGTCTGGTGGGAGACAGGAGTGGGGAACACCCCTCACCTCTTCTGACCCACCAGCCTCACCTTCTAAGGATGCACCTCAGCCGCCATGGCCCTAGTGGTTGGGTGATGAGTGCACGGCCCCTCTGGAGCCGATGGAGCAGGAGGGAGGGTAGCAGTCAGGGCACAGACCTGCACATCAGTCACTCAGCTCCAAGGTCTGCCCTGGGAAACCCCAGGAGGGTCAATCTCCTTTGGGGCCCCTCCAGCTCCTCTTCTAGCCCCTCTTGCCCGACCATCAGCTTCCACCAAAGGTAGAGACCCCACACGTCCATCATGCTCCAGCCTTGGCTCAGTGTAAGAAAAGTAACTGACACACTAACATCTTCACGCCAGGCAGCAGCTCTTCCTGCTGGGCCACCATCATCCACAGACTCCTTCTTAACACTGCATCCTGGGAAAGCACCGCCAACCCACCAGAACTGGCCCACAGGCTGTCCTGCGGGGTCAGGATCCCTTAGAAGGAGCATATAAGAAATGCTGAAAGCCGGCGCCGTGGCTCACTAGGCTAATCCTCTGCCTTGCGGCGCCGCCACACGGGGTTCTAGTCCCGGTCGGGGCGCCGGATTCTGTCCCGGTTGCCCCTCTTCCAGGCCAGCTCTCTGCTGTGGCCAAGGAGTGCAGTGGAGGATGGCCCAGGTGCTTGGGCCCTGCACCCCATGGGAGACCAGGATAAGCACCTGGCTCCTGCCTTCAGATCAGTGCGGTACGCCGGCCACAGCGGCCATTGGGGGGGTGAACCAATGGCAAAAGGAAGACCTTTCTCTCTGTCTCTCTCTCTCACTGTCCACTCTGCTTGTAAAAAAAAATTAAAATAAATTTTAAAAATTTAAAAAAAAAAAGAAATGCTGAAGCCACAGTCAGGAGCCAAGAATGTTGAAAAAATTCCAGGTATAAAAAAAAAGTGCTTCTTTGGGAGGTGATAGAGAGATGAGCGTGTCTCTAAAGCACCTGTAAGGGTTCAGCCCGGGTCTCGCAGCAAGTCGGATCAGCTCGACTCTCCAGATGTGGAGGCCAGTCCCATGCCTGGCGTTCTAGGTGAGGGGCTGGTCCCTCCCAGGGGCTCATGTGCAAATAACCACAGTATTAGGCAGAGTAAGAGTGCTGTCATCTAAGGAAACGCTGTGTGGTTTCAGCCTCTGGCCTAGTGATTGAAACCTCAGTAAAGATGCCTTCCTTCCTACATCAGGGTGCCTAGGTTCACTCCTCACCTCCACTCCTAACACCAGGTTCCCGCTGCAGCAGACCCTACCTGCTCATGTGGTCCAGTCCCTGCCACCCACATAGGAGATTTAGATTGAGATCCTGACTCAGGACTTCCAGCGTCCACTCCAGCCCCTTGGAGGACATTTGGGGAATGAACCAGCAGACAGGTGCTTTCTCTCTCTCTATCTCTGCCTCTCAAAAATTAAAAATTTTTAAATATTTATTTGAAAGGCAGAATTACAGAGAGAAAGAGAAACAGAGAGAAAGAGATCTCCCAACCACTGGTTCATTCCTCAAATGGCTGCAACATCCAGGACTGGGCCAAGACAAAGCCAGGAGTCAGGGTTGGTGCTGTGGTATAGCGGGTAAAGCTGCTGTCTACAGTGCCGGCATCCCATATGGGCACTGGTTCAAGTCCTGGCTGCTCCACTTCCAATCCAGCTCTCTGTTATGGCCTCGGAAAGCAGTACAAGATGGCCGAAGTCCTTGGGACTCTGCACTCACATGGGAGACCTGGAAGAAACTCCTGGTTCCTGGCTTCAGATTGGCACAGCTTTGGCCATGTGGCCAACTGGGGAGTGAAGCAGTGGATGGAAGACCTCTATCTCTCTTTCTCTCTCTCTCTCTGCCTCTCCTTCTCTCTGTGTGTAACTGTGACTTTCAAGTAAAATAAATAAATCTTAAAAAAAAAAAAAAAAGCAGAAGCCTGGAATCCCATCTTGTTCTCCTACATGGTGGCGGGGCCCATGTACTTGGCCCCTCATCTGTGGCTTTCCCAGATACATTATCAGGGAGCTGGATCAGAAATGGAGCAACTGGGACTCGAACAAGCACTGATACGGGATGCCAGCTTCTCAGGCAGCTACTTAATCTGTTCCACAATGCAGGCCACAATTTGTAAAAGAAAAAAAGAAACACAGTGGCCAGGGTAGCTGAAGTGGGGAGGGAAGGGGCCAGCCTGGTGGGGGAGTA
Organism: Sylvilagus floridanus; assembly: GCA_949820135.1. Classification (NCBI taxonomy): domain Eukaryota; kingdom Metazoa; phylum Chordata; class Mammalia; order Lagomorpha; family Leporidae; genus Sylvilagus; species Sylvilagus floridanus. Next base: position 32,273,404 of record OX463230.1, read on the forward strand.
CGAGTCATCCAGAAAAGCTTCCTGGAGGGTGCGGTGCAGGGGAGGACCTGGAAGGAGGCCTGGGTGCACAGGGGAGGGCAAGGGGCCCAGCTCTGGGGCACCGCTTGAGCAAAGACATGGAAGCTGGAAAGCCAAGGCTGACCCGGGGCAAGGACTCAACCAGGGATGGAAGCCACAAGCAGCGGACCAAAGGCAAGTAGTGGAATTGGGGTCAAAAGGTGGGGGAGCGACCGGCACCGCGGCTCAACAGGCTAATCCTCCGCCTGTGGCACCAGCACACCGGGTTCTAGTCCCAGTCAGGGCACCGGATTCTGTCCCGGTTTCCCCTCCTCCAGTCCAGCTCTCTGCTGTGGCCTGGGAGTGCAGTGGAAGTTGGCCCAAGTGCTTGGGCCCTGCACCCGCATTGGAAACCAGGAGAAGCACCTGGCTCCTGGCTTCGGATCAGCGCTGTGTGCTGGCCGCAGCGGCCATTGGGGGGTGAACTAACGGCAAAGGAAGACCTTTCTCTCTGTCTCTCTCTCTCACTGTCCAATCTGCCTGTCAAAAAAAAAAAAAAAAAAAAAGGTGGGGGAGCTTGAATACAGGGAAAAAGGGTTTGTCCTCCTAGACGGCCACTGGAGCTGGGCAGCTTTGCACCACCCTCTTCCCAATTTCCTGTAAACACGTTCTTCCACCTCTCTGTGTCTTTGCCTATGCTGTTCCCACCTCCAGAAATGCCCTTCCCTCCCTCTCTGCCCAGCAGGCTCCTAAGCATCCCTCACGTTCCAACACCAAGTTCACTCCTACACGCCCGTGGCTCCGATTCTTCCCCCTGTCTGAGTGTTCCGCTCCCCTGCTTGTCTCCGGCAGGGTCTGTAGCCCCCTGGGGCCTGGGACTGTCTCACACAACTCTGTGCTCCTGGTACCCTGCACTGGACATTGCCAGTTAACGAAGAAGGAAAGGAGAGAGGCAGAGAGGGTGGGAAGCAGTTCTGGCCTCACCTGACCTGACGTGTCCCGGCTCAAACCCTCAGTCTCTCCTCCACTCTGGGCAAGGAGAACCCAGGCTCCCATCTGCTGCCTCCGCTGTGGGGCCTCATCATCCCAGGCACTCCTCTCCCTTCACCCTGGGAGCAGTGGGCTGGGCGGGGCTCAAGGCCCACGGGCGTCTCCTCGACCTTCCTGGCAGGTGAGCCCCCCATGCCCACCTCAGAAAGTTATCCTCGAGCTGTGGTCCTGGACAGCAATGGGGTCAAGTGAAGGGCCTGAGGGGGGATCAGCACTGGAGGAGAAACTGAGGCAGGGAGGAGGGAATTGACTCAGCACCCAGGGGAAAGGGCTGAGTGGTCCAGGTAGCCTCCTGGGATCCAAGGTCCAATGACCCCCAGTAGAGGCCCAGCCTCCAACCTCCCAGCTCTTTGGATTTCATTCAGCCCCTGGGCTGTGTCCCCCTCTCATTCTGTCCCAGGAGTCTTGTCTCCACCACACAGAAGGGGCTGTGAGGGCACCAGTGGGAAGCAACAGAACGTGAGCCCCGCCTCCCAGCCCACACACCTGTGCCTGGTCACGCCTCTGGCCTCCACACTCCAGTTTTCCCTGGGAACCTCTCCTCTCAAGAAGGTTGAAGATAGGCCCTGGGGCAGCGGTGGGTGGAGATTGGACCTCAGCCTCTCGGGAAGTGAAAGGGTTAACTCTCCCCAAGGTCCACTGAGCCAGTCTAGCCAGCTCAGCCCAGGGCAAAGTAAGTCCAGGCTTGTCCCGTCCTGGTGCTCGCTCAATGTCAATTTCCCCTTACCCTCTCCTTCCACCTCCTGGGAGACACAGAGGGGAAGCTAGGGGCCTCTGGCACCAGCTATCTCTGGGGTGTCATTTAATAGGGCCAGTAATGACCATGTCCTGGTTTATTAACTCTTTCCCTCATGGCTAAGCTTGTCATCCCTAAGCTCTAGCTCTCTCTGGCTCTCCCTCGCTCTCTCTCTCTCTCTCTCTCTCTGTGTGTCTCTCAACAAACAGGAACAAGGCTGATGTTCAATCAGATGCCCAGTCTCAAGCCAGGGAAGAAGTGTTGCACCAGGCCTCAGTGTGACACCTGGCACCTGCACCCTCCCTGGGGCCAGGTAAAGTCCAGAGACATCCACCTGACTGTCAGGGCAGGCAAGAGGACGGTGACTAGATAACAGACACACTTTGGACTCCCGGCAGCCCTAGCGCCGCGCCGGGGATCCCTGAGACCCCGCATACCCTGCCCGGGAATGGTCTAAGACGTGATGGGTGGCAGAAAGGGAGGTGGGCTCCTGTGCCCAGTCACTTGACGAGCATCCTCGAGGCGCGCCTAGCCTCTCATTTATCCCTCTGGACTCTGGCGCCTCCAGGGGGTCTACGCGGCCCCAGTCCCTGCGCCCGGCGGGGGCGTAGGTCCAGGTGCGAAGAATAGCGGAGGCCGCTGCGAGCACTGTGCCGGCGCGCGGAGGCGGTGGTTGCGCCGCAAAGGGGACGCCCCTATCCCCCAGCCCCGCGGACGCCCGCTCCGCGCCACCCGTGAGAGGCCCCAGGTGAGGGGCGGGGCGGCCGGCGGCCCCGCCCCTCCCTCCGCCTGTCCCTCCCCGCCCGGCCCGGCGCTGCCCGGGTCTCCCGGGCCGCTCAGTTCTAGTCCCAGGCTGGGCAGTGGAACCGGCATCGCTGGGGCTGCGACCGGCGACGGGCAACCCCGTGGCGGGGGCTGGAGCGCGCGTAGCGGCCAACGGGACACCTGCGGATACAGGCGAGCGGCGGCGCCGGGGCTGCGCGGCCGGGGGGCGGGGCGGCGGGGGAACCAGGGGCCTGGGAACTGGGGCCCCGGGCGGAGGCCAGGCCTCCCGAGGGAGGGAGGAGTTGAGGAGTGGGCCACAGCTAAGACGCGGCCGGAGTAGAGAGGACTGGGAGCGAGAAGAGCCCTCAGGGGGCCCCTTTACTAGGAGGGCGGAGGAGGGGCCTCGGGCCCACCTGGGCGCTTCTGTCGAACCCACCTCCGCTCTCCAGGCCCTGCCTACTCAGAGGGACTGTCCTCCGTCCAGACATAGGGGAAGGAGGGAGCCCAGCCCCGGCCACCCGCAGCTCCGTGTGATGTTTGGGAGACACGGCTGGTCTCTAAGGCCCCCTACATCACTTCCCCCTCGCCCCCAGTAGGAGCCAGGTAAGGGGTGGGGGCAAACCTACAGGGTCTCTGTCCCAGGCGGCAGGAGCACAGTGAGAGGCAGTTAGGAAAGGAGGAAGGGTGGTGGTGTTTCAATTTAAAAACTGCACTTAGGACCCTTGAATTTGAACTTCATACCATTTTCCATTTTCCTGGAATGTTATTTTTCTTTTGCTTTTGTCCGATGATTTAAACATGAGAAAACCAAGCTCAGCGTGCAGGCTGTACAGAAAGGGGTGGCAGCCACCCCCACCCAATCTCTGGCCTCCCTGCCACTTTTCCTGGGCCATGTAAGGGACCCTGGGGTCTATGTAGGTGCCAGGGAACCCCCCCAACCTTGGGTATCTGGAAAGCCGGGGACCTGCCTGTGACCCCACTCCCAGCTGCCCCAGGACTCCAGCATCTTTTGCCGCCAGGGCAGGAGATTGTACCCCCAACTGTGCATGTACCTGAGGAAGGATCATATCTCCAAGGGGCTGGTGGGGCTATACCCTCCCCACCCTGTCCCCAAGTTATAGGTGACACTGCCATGTCCACCCCCAGCGAGCGACTGAGCCCTGCCCCTGCCCTGCACCCTCTCCCTCCCCGCACTTCCCGCTGAACCAGGCTGGCCCTGGCATTCCTTTCTTTCTTCCCCTGCAGTCTCAGGAGACCCCTTTCTCCAGAGCCTGGGAGCCATGACCCTTTGGAGGTGACCCAGGAGGGCGGGATGCAGACCTGCAGTCCTCCGGATGAGGGGCCCCTGCGCGGACTCGTGGCGTCCCGCATTGAGACCTATGGGGGCCGGCTTCGGGCCGCTGCCCAGAGCCCCAGTGGCGGCCTTCATCGAGGAGGCGTCGTGCTGGTGAGTGCAGGCAGTGTCCTGTAGGTGACCTGGGTGGGGCAGGAGGGAGGACACCGGGCTGTGGAGTGGCTGTCCTGTCGCACACTCACCGGCTGCCCTATTCCTGTCCCTTCCCCTACTCTTCTTTCCTGGGTTGCGAGGGCAGCACCTGGGTCAGGCTCCCAGGGCTTCACACCCCAGTTCCAGGCAGCTGGGGCGGGAGAGGCAGAGAGCCAAGAGGAGCCAGCCACAGGGGAGGTGCTGTCAGACAGGTCCCAGGCACGGAGTGGTCACCAAACCCCAGAGGTGGCACCTGCCCGCCTCCCGCCTCTACTTGGGCGGAGTCTGCGGGTTGCCCGCACCTGCCTCGCTCTGAGTCAGGGCAGAGAAGACCAAAGGTTCAGTGTGTCCCTACTGTTCAGCTTGGGGGGGAGGGTCCCTGGCTCCACCCTAGCTCCGCCTGCCTGGAGGCTCAGCCTCCAAGTTCCAGGCTTCCCCTCCACCTCCGGAAGAGTTCTGCTTCCAGCTTGGGGTATGCCCTGCTGGCTGGACGGGGATTTGCCCCTCAGAGACAGGGACTGTCCCAGGCTGCAGGCAGAAGGGACACTAGGAAGTCCGCAGGGGTAATTCAGGCCACAAGCAGATCAAGGAATGTGACCAGGCCTGCCCGGGAGGACATGCACGTCTGTGGCTTCCACCTCTCACACAGACGAACATCCGCTCCCAGCTTGGCAGCACACAGGCTGCTGGCTCCCAAGGAGCAGGCCACACATGTGTGAGCCTTGGTCCTCATGTGTGAAGCAGGCTGGTCACAGAGCAGGGCAGCCGTGAAGGACCCAGGATGCGGTGTGTACCTGTGCACGCAGGACCAGTGGGCAGACCCCAGGGGTACTACCGCACAGCCAAGTCCAGGCGTGTGTGTGCCTGCACGCCTGCTGGGGAGGAGGCCCCCGATCCTGCCCCCAGGGCCATGCGGGGAGCCAAGTAGGCATGCCCCTGCCCAGCTCAGCTTGGCCTCCCTAGCACAGCCGCTGTGACTCAGGGCAGGAGCTGCCCACACCCAGAGGGCTAGAGGGGAGAGGTGAGCCAGCCAACTGGCAGAGTGGGGGATGACGCCTCGAGCCAGGCCTGGCCCTCCCAGCTTCTCTGGTCCTTCTGGGAGGAGGGAGGCACCCCAAGAATTCACCCTGCCCCTCCCCCAGGATCCTGGTCTCCGACACCTCCAGCACTATATCCCCTTCACCAAGACTTCCGGCCTGGGCCTATCTCCCCTGAGGTTGCGAGAACCTGAGCCCCAGAAGAGATATGGAGACCATCTGGGAGCTGGCCCTCCTCTCTCCCCCAGACTCAAGGTAAGGGGTCCTTCTCCTCCCACTCCTGTGTCACAGCCCCAGCTGGGATGGCCCCTGCAGCCATTCAGTCCCAGCGAGGCGTCAGGGGCTGAGAACACAGGCCAGCGAGGTTTGGCCCCGCCGTGCCTCCAAGGGCTCGGGGACCTGCTGATGGACGCGTCCGCACTTGGTCTGCACTTTGGGCACAGTGACCTTGACCCCAGACTCTGTGATAAAATGATAGGATAATTATTAATATATTTTAATAAATTTTCAGCTGTTTCTTTGAGAGAATTCCTATGCACTGGTTTGCTCCCCAAATGCCTGCAAGGGTTGGGGCTGGGTGTGGGTGAAAGCCAGGAGCCAGGAACTCAATCCAGGTGTTCTACACAGTTACAGGAACCCAGCTACTTGAGGGTCTGCCTTAGCAGGACGCTGGAGTCAGGAGCTGGGAGTGAAACACGGGCAGTCCGATGTGACACAGAGGCATCTTAAGCGGTGTCTTACCTGCTAGGCTAAACGTCCACCCCCTAAACTATTCACATTAAACTTTCAGCTTCTGGAAATGATGGTGTAATGTGAGAGCTACATATGCTCCTTCCACCCGTGCCCAAGTCTCACATCATCTCTACCCCAGTGGGAGCCTCACCTCTGTGGTTCTGAGCCATGTTGGGGATGGAATGAGGGTCAGGAAGATGCCTTGTCCACAGTGCTTGGGGCCTCCCCAAAACTTGTCAGTTGTAAGCTGTGCTGCTTCAAAAAGAGCATCCTTTGGCATGGGCAGATGGCAGAATGCTGCCCGAGGGGCGGGCATTGTAGTACAGCAGGTTAAATTACTGCATCTGCTTAAGCCATCGGCATTACTGTCAGAGAGGTGGTACAAGTCTGGCTGCTCCACTTCTGATCCAGCTTCCTGCTAATGCACCTGAGAAGTGGCAGATGATGCTCAAGTTCTTGGGCCCCTGCCACCCCCATGGGAGACCCAGATGGCTCAGCCCTGGCTATTGTGGCCATTTGGGGAGCAAACTAATGGATGGAAAATCTCTTTCTCTCTCTCTCTCTCTCTCTCTCTCTCTCTCTCTCTCTCTAACTCTCACTCACTCTCTCTGTCAGTATGCCTTTCAAAAAAACAAGTACTTTTTTTTAAAAAAAGATTTATGTATTTGAAATTCAGAGTTACACAGAGAGAGAAGGAGAGGCAGAGAGACAGAGAGGTCTTCTATCCGCGAGTTCACTCCCCAACTGGCTGCAACGGCTGGAGCTATGCTGATCCGGAGCCAGGAGCCAGGAGCTTCTGTGTCTCCCATGCGGGTGAAGGGGCCCAAGGACTTGGGCCGTGTTCTGCTTTCCCATGGCATAACAGAGAGCTGGTTCGGAAGAGGAGCAGCTGGGACTAGAACCTGAGCCCATATGGGATGCCGGCACTACAGGCGGCAGCTTTACCCGCTACGCCACAGCGCCAGCTCCACGAGTACATCTCTTTTAAGACTGTTGCCTGAGACTCGCGGTTCCCCCAAGTCCTGTTCTGGTCTCTACCTGAAGCTCCCTCTGAAGGGTTTCATCCTGTCCCTGGTCAGGGAGCCCACATCAGAGCTCTCTGCTCAGGGATCTTGGTGTGGATGCCTCGCTAACCCTATTCCAGCACTGCCCTCTTCCCTATAATTCCAAGCAAGCCAATCCTGGTGCCCCACACCCCCCGCGTCCCCAGTCACGCTTGCGGCTCGCCACCACGTACCTGACACACACACAGCCCTCTGGGAGCCAAGTGCGCTGGTGCCCAGCAGGTGGCAGGACTGAGCTCCATCTCCTCTCGCCCAGGAAGTCACCCAGGCCCACGAGCTGGAGGTGAGGCTGCACACGTTCAGCATGTTTGGGATGCCCCGCCTGCCCCCTGAGGACCGGCGGCACTGGGAGATAGGAGAGGGCGGCGACAGTGGCCTGGCCATAGAGAAGTCCTGGAGGGAGCTGGTGCCTGGGCATAAGGTAGGCCTGCGACAGCGTCTGACCCCATGGCCCTACAGACCTGCACACACCTCTCACCTCTGCCCTGGAGGAGGGGGCGCCTGGGGAAGTGGGTTCTCCTGGGAAAAGCATTCAGAGACACCCTGATCTAAGTCCACACCCCAGCTCTGCCACTTCCCAGTGGCAGTGAGCCACTGAGTTCTGAGCCTCAGTCATCCCATATGTAAAATGGGAGGAACACCACCTCCATGCTGGCCAGTTGGTTTGAGGATGAGAAGCCCAGGTACAGAGTGCCCAGGACCTATGAAGTAGATCCAGCGGCGCTGAACAAATGGCACCTGCCATTCTTACCATTCTCAACCTGAACCAGCACTGTCCCCACCTCAGGAGATGAGCCGAGAGCTTTGCCACCAGCAGGAAGCGCTGTGGGAGCTGCTGACCACCGAGCTGATCTACGTGAGGAAGCTCAAGATCATGACAGATGTGAGCCTCCCCCTGTTACCAGGAGGCCACCTCAGGGTGGGGGGCAGGACACCAAAAATGTGCCCGGTTTCAGAGCTGTGTGGGTCTGGGGAGACAGGTAGGCAGCACTCATGTTGGTGGGGCACTTGGGGTGACCCGGAAGGGCTAGGCGGGGGTCCCGAGAACAGGGAGGGCAGGCTCTGAGACCCTCATCTCTCTCCCTGCATCCAGCTCCTGGCCGCCGGACTGCTGAACTTGCAACGAGTGGGGCTGCTGACGGAAGTGAGTGGGACCTCCACGGGGAGCCTGGGCCAGGGAGCAGGGGTCGGAGAACCCTCCAGGTTGCCCAGCCTGACTTCCCATCGCCCCATTGTCTGAGACACCCCTGCCTTCCCTACTAGACCCCCAGGCAGGTGGCAAGCCCCCCAGTTTCCCAGGACTCAGCCCGCTGAGGCTGCTGTGCTGTGAGGAGGAAGGGAACGCCATCCTCAGGACACTCCTTGGCCTGTTCCTCCCCACACCCTCTGCCCAAGCCTGGGCCCTTGTGTGTGCATGGCCAGCACTGCCCGGCAGTGACCTGCCAAAGCCACGCTGCAACTTCCTGCTCCCCCCAGGTATCGGCGGAGACCCTGTTTGGAAATGTCCCCAGCCTGATCCGAGCCCACCGCAGCTTTTGGGAGGAGGTGCTGGGGCCCACCCTGGAGGAGACGCGTGCCTCAGGCCGACCCCTGAACCCCGTCAGCCTGCAAAGTGGCTTCCTGACAGTGAGTCTCGGGGGAGGACCATGCCAGATGGGGCAGGACTGGGAGAGAGAGACCCAAGGGGTCTGTCTGCAGGGTGTGCCTATGGAACTCAGACCCCTTAGGGCACAGCTCCTACCCCAAAACACCAGCTCACCTCCCGCCTGGCATTCTGCAACTTGGCTGTCTGTCACAAGGCTTCCCTGGTCTTCTGGAAGCCATTATGAGATACATATTCAGCCAGCTACGAGCAGAGTTCTGCCTCAACACCCCTCAACCACAAAATGTGAATTCTTGGACACACAGCTAGGGACAAGGAGAGAGCCCAAGGGAGTGACCCTCATGATGCCTGAGAGTGGGGATCACTGGCCACAGGGGCACCTAGGACTTGGAGAAGAGGAGCACAGGGAGTGGAGGTTAAGAGAAAGCAGAGGGCCTGGGATCCGACTTCCTCCCTGGTTCTACCCAGCCTGGAAAGCGTGGGCCCTGCAGGAAGCTGTTGCAGTTGGGTGCAGAGGGAGTTCCAGTTCCCATGGACCCATGGGTACCTCCTCCCAGAGGAGCAGGGTTTCTGGGCAGCCCTCAGGTCACTCCCTTCCCCCCCTGGGTGAAATGGGACCTACGGTGTCCTGCAAATGATCCAGATGAATTATTGATGGTGGGAGAGTCGGTCCTGGGCTGCAGGGCACAGCAGACACTGACAGACAGAGCTCAGGGAGCAGCAGTGGGTCCGCCTGTCTCAACCTCAGGCTCCACTTGGAATCTGCAGACAGGGACCTGGTGTGAGAGTGAGCACGGGAGGTGGGGATGGGCAGGAGCTGGAACAAGGGCCCAGGGCGCTCTCACACCCAGCTGCCACGCCCTGCAGCCAGAGCCTGCGATCACTTGCCCACTCCCACCCCATCTCCCCCTCCAGTTTGGCCAGCGGTTCCAGCCCTATGTCCGCTACTGCCTGCGAGTGAAGCAGACCATGGCTTATGCCCGGGAGCAGCAAGACACTAACCCTCTCTTCCATGCCTTCGTGCAGGTGGGAGAGGGGCACCAGGGGAAGGGGCAGGGGTGCAATTATATGGCCAGGTCTTCCCAGTCTCCAGTGGGGGTCCGAGGCTGAGTTTACCCCCAGGGTGAAGCAGGAGGGAGCCTGCAGACTCCTGAGCCCCGCCCCCTCTCGCCCAGCAGTGGTGTGAGAAGCACAAGAGCTCAGGGAGGCAGATGCTGGGGGACTTGCTCATCAAACCTCACCAGCGCATCACCAAGTATCCCCTGCTGCTCCAGGCTGTGCTGAAGAGGAGCCCTGAAGCTCAAACCCAGGAGGCTCTGGGTGCCATGGTAGGTGCCCAGCAGGGTTGGGAACGCGGGAAGCTGGGGACTATGGGATGGAAACTGATCTCCGGGGATTCTTGAAGGCTTCTTGCATCATGTGGCATTGACCCACCCCACCTGATGTGGCACACTGCCGTGTCATCGGCTGGGTGGGAGGTATGAGGTTGAGAGCTGAACTGTATCCCCTTCTGCACCTGCTCCGAGATTGCAGCTGTGGAGTCTTTCCTGCGACACATCAATGGGCAGGTCCGCCAGGGTGAAGAGCAGGAGAGCTTGCTGGCTGTGGCCCAGCGCATTGGGCCCTACGAGGTGCTGGAGCCATCCAGTGACGAGGTGGAGAAGGTGAGAGAGGGCAGAAGGGCGGTCCCCAGAATGCAGATGAAGGAGAGGCTGGAGGGGAAGGGGCAGGGGTCAGGGCACTCTAAACTTGAGTGCCACCAATGAGATGTGCCATCCTTCTTTCCCAGTGGTGAGGGCCCAAGGGGCAGGGTTCAAGAGTAAAAAGGAATTCAGAAGAAATGGGTAGATGCCTGGACACATGCAGTCTATCAACATCGAGCCATGAAGACATAGAAAACCTAAACAAACCAATACCCAAGATGGAGACTGAATCAGTAATAAAGTCCTTCCCAATAAAGCAAAGCCTGGGAGTGATTAGCTTCACTGCTGAATCTACCAGATATTTAAAGAACTAATTCCAATTCTTCTCAAGCTATTCAAAATGATTGAAAGGGAGGAAATCCTCCCAAACTCCCTCTATGAGGTCAGCATCACCTTAATTCCTAAACCAGAAAAAAAAAAAGAGAATTATAGACCAATAGGTCTATGAACATAGGTGCAAAAATCCTCAACAAAATACTAGCTAATCAAATCCAACAACACATCAGAAAGATCATCCACCCAGACCAAGTGGGATTTATACCTGGTATGCAGGGATGGTTCAACATATGCAAATCATAAATGTGATACATCACATTAACAAACTGAAGAATAAAACCCATATGATTATTTCAATAGATGCAGAGAAAGCATTTGATAAAATACAGCATCCTTTCATGATAAAAACTTTAAGCAAATTAGGTATAGTAGGAACATTCCTTTTTTTTTTTTTTTAAAAAAAAAGATATATTTATTTGAAAGTCAAAGTTACACAGAGAGAGGAGAGCCAGAGAGACAGAGCGGTCTTCCTTCCGATGGTTCACTCCCCAAATGGCCACAATGGCCAGAGCTGAGCCAATCCGAAGCCAGGAACCAGGAGCTTCTTCTAGGTTTCCCACAGGGGTGGAGGGGCCCAAGGAGTTGGGCCATCTTCTACTGCTTTCCCAGGCCATAACAGAGAGATGAATGGGAAGTGGAGCAGCCAGGTCTCGAACCAGCACCCATATGGGATGCTGGTGCTTCAGGCCAGGGTGCTAACCAAAGTGCTGGCCCTGTAACATTCCCTAACATGAGGCAATTAATGACAAACCCACAGCCAACGTTATATTGAATGGAGAAAAGTTGGAAGTATTTGCACTAAGATCCAGAACCAGACAATGTTGCCAACTCTCATCATTGCTATTTAATATAGTTCTGAAAGTTTTAGCCAGAATCATTAGGCAAGAAAAAGGAATCAAAGGGATACAAATTGGAAAGGAGGAAGTCAAATTATCCCTGTTTGCAGATGATATGATCCTACATATAGGGAAGCCAAAAAAACTCTATGCAGACTATTGGAACTTATAAGAGAGTTTGGTAAAGTTGCCTTTGTATACATATACAATGTCATGGCTGAGAAAGAACTTATAAGATCAGTCCCATTCATAGTAGCTACAAAAATTAAATACCTTGTAAGAAATTTATCCAACGATGTGAAAGATCTCTATGTTGAAAATTATAAAACATTAAAGAAAGAAATAGAAGAAGACAAAAAGAAAAGAAAAAATCTTCCATTATCATGGATTGGAAGAATTGATATCATCAAAATATCCATACTACCCAACGCAATTTACAGATTCAGTGTGATCCTCATCTAAATACCAGTGGCATCCTTCTCAGAGCTAGAAAAATGAAGCTAAAATTCATATGGCTACACAAGAGTCCCCAAATAGCTAGAGAAATCTTAAACAACAAAAATGAAGTCAGAGGCATCATAATACCAGATTTTAAGACACACTACAGGGCAGTTGTAATCAAAACAGTCTGGTACTGGCACAAAAATAGACATGTGGACCAATAGAACAGAATAGAAACCCCAGAAGTTAATCTACACATCTACAACCTACTAATCTTTATGAGTTAAAATCAATTCCCATAGAAAGGATAGTTTCTCCAACAAATGGTTCCAGGGAAATTGGATCTTCACACGCAGAAGTATGAACCAAGACCCCTACTTTACATGTTATACTAAAATCAACTCTAAATGGATCAAGGATCTAAATCTACCACCTGCTACCATCAAATTACTAGAGGAAAACATAGGGGAAACTTGCGAGACATTGGCATAGGCAAAGACTTCTTGGAAAAGACCCCAGAAGTACAGGCAACCAAAGCACAAATAGCAAATGGGATTACATCAAGATAAGAAGCTTCTGCGCTGCAAAGGAAACACTCAGCAGAGTGAAGAGGCAAGTGACAGAATGGGAGAAAATATTTGCAGACTATGCAACTGGTAAAGTTTTAACTTCCATAATCTATAAAGAGCTCAAAAAACTCAACAACAGCAAAACAATCCAGTCAATAAAGGGCAAAGGACATGAGCAGTCATTTTTCAAAGGATGAGATTCAGATGGCCAACAGACACATGAAGAAAATGCTTAGGATCTCTAGCCAACAGGGAAATGCAAATCAAAACCACAATGAGATTTCACATCACCCTAGTTAGGATGGCTATAATCCAAAAATCAATACATGCTGACGAGGATGTAGGGAAAAGGTACCCTAATACACTGTTGGTGGGAATGTAAAATAGTACAACCATTATGGAAAACAGTATGGGGATTCCCCAGAAATCTGAAAATAGACCTACCATATGCCCCAGCTATCCCACTCTTATGAACTTACCCAAAGGAAATGAAATCAGCATATGAAAGAGTTATCTGTGCCCCCATGTTTATTGCAGCTCAATTCACAATAGCTAAGATATGGAATTAACCCAGATATCCACCAACTGAAGACTGGATAAAGAAAATGTGGTATATGTACACCATAGAATACTACTCATTTGTTAAAAAATAATGAAATATGCATTTTGCAACAACATAGATGAAATTGGAAACCATTATCCTTAGTGAAATAAGCCAGTTCCCAAAAGACAAATATTACATGTTTTCCCTGATCTGTAGTAGCTAACAGAGTACTCAAAATGTGAGTATAGGAGTGAAGCTAACATTTGTATATTTGATTATTGCTTACAGCCCTTGTCTATGCTCTTGAAGATCAGTAGTTTTTCTTCTTACTACTTATTGAATTCTTTACTTAGTGGAGGATTAAGCTTGTGATTATGAAAGAAACTCAAAGTATGCCATTGTAAAAAAGAAAAGGAGGAGGAGGGAGGGTGGGAGCATGGGCAGGAGGGAGGTGAGGTGGGAAGTATCATTATGCTCTTTAATCTGTATAAATGAAATACATGAAATTTGTTCTCCTTGTATAAATATTTTTTAAAAAGGTAAAAAGAAGGCACTGGGATGCTCATTGCAGCTCCAAGTGCAATGTGGGACAGTGGGGGAGAGAAGGATAAGATGCTGGTGGCAGAACAAAGGAGCCACCCTTGGCTGGGATGCAGAGGAAGCCCGCCTGTGCCCTGATCCCCTTCCCTCTGTGGCCCTCAGAGCCTTCGTCCATTCTCAACCCTGGACTTGACATCCCCCATGCTGGGGGTAGGACCTGAGCACACCAGGCAGCTGCTGCTTGAGGGACCAGTGCGCGTGAAGGAAGGCCGAGAAGGCAAGGTGAGGGGCGTGGCGGGGGCAGGGTGGGGAGAGAGAGGTGGTCCCAGCTAAGCTCTCGCTGTTTGCACGGCCCTGAGCCAACCACTTCCCCTGCCTGTAAAGCAGAGATGAGACCACACCGACACTAGCATCCTACGCTCTGCACCCGACCCTTACGTGCATGCATGCGTTCTGGGTCCAGACCAGCCTTTCGCTTCCCTTCCCTCCAGCTGACCCTGCCTCTTTCTCCTACACAGCTGGATGTGTACCTGTTCCTCTTCTCCGATACACTCCTGGTGACCAAGCCTCAGCGCAAAGCAGACAAAGCCAAGGTCATCCGCCCTCCACTCATGCTGGAGAAGCTTGTGTGCCGGCCACTGCGAGACCCCAGTATGTCTGTCCTGGGTGGGGGAACCTCTTCCTTCTACCTTCCTCTTGGTGAGGAGCAGGAGGGGGCCCAGGCCCTGCCCTTGAAGCAAACCTTCTGGTCCCCCCAGGCAGTTTCCTGGCCATCCACCTCACAGAATTCCAGTGTGTCTCTAATGCCCTCGTTGTGCACTGCGCCTGTTCAACAACTCGTGCCCGATGGCTGCAGAAGATCCAGCAGGCCCAGGTATAGGGAAGCCAGGCATGGGCAGGGGTGGGCTGCAGCCCCTGGGTCTCGGAGAAGGGAGAGCACAGGGGAAGAGGAGGTGACAGAGGTGTAGGTGGATGCAGGTCAGATTGGACCAGGAGTCCCTGAAGTGTGCCCTCCAGAGGGAGACCAGGCCTTGACCATCTGTAGAGGGGTGGAGAAAAGCCGGTGGCCGGCTCCCATGCTAGCCACTGGGAAGGCCAATACATGGTATCCTGAAAGTCTGCATTCCCTAGACTGATAACTTCCAGGCTTCATTTTCCACTCCCAGACATTCTTGGGTACAGGCACTGGTGCAAGGGAGCCAGGAAATCAGACAAGAAGAAAATGTCATTCCTGCCTTCCAGGGCTATGCACTGTGGCCTGGTTAGAGTGATTAGTATGTAAATAATAGAAGCAAGCATCCAGTGTGGACCTGGGACAGGGCGGGGAGTGATGCACTGTCTCTGGGGAAAAGGACAGAACGGGAGGAGGGCAGGCTGAGGAGCTGATGTCCAGACACTGCGGGCAGGGTGGGGGTGGATTCCAGGAACCTGAAACCTGCTGTGTGGTGAGCAGCAGGAGCGGCTAGGATGAGGGCAGACGCTGCCACGCTGCCACGTGGGTGCCATCTCCGGGCGCCGTGCTAAAGAGCTTGAACTTTGTCCTGTACGTGACATGGAGACAGTAAAGCTGTTGAGCAGAGACCCAAGGGTGATAAAAGCAGGAGAAGATCAAAAGAGGAGAGATCCAGACGGAGCTGGACTCCATCCTGCCACAAACTTGTGGCTCTAATACAACAGAAACTTGTTGAAGTTTTGGAGGTCGCAAGTTCAAAATCAAGGTGTGGCCAGAGCCCAGCCTCCTCCCAAGGTTCTTCCAGCCTCTGGTGGCTCCAGGCCTCCCTTGGCTTGCGGGGGCGTCACTCCCAGCTCTGGCTCCGTCTTCCTGTCTATACGTCTCTCTCCAAATCTCCCTCTGATTTCTCTTATAAAGACACAGTCATTAGATTTGGAGTCCTCTGTAAATCCAGAAAAATGTCCTCTTGAGATCCTTAATTTAGGATCCATACACATCTGCAGAGACCCTTTTCCCAAATAAGGTTGCATTCATAGGTTTAGGGGGTTAGGACTTAGACATATTTGGGGGAAGTCATGATTCCATCCAGTGCCAAAAACTGAATGGTCAAAAAAGAGTGAAGATTTGAGTTGGACTTTTTTTTTTTAAAATGTGATAGTCTTGTTTACAATCTATTTTTTATTTATTTGAAAGACAGAGTGATAGTAAGAGATCTTCCATCTACTGTTTCACTCCCCCAAATGTCTGCAACAGCCAAACACATGCCGCTGCCCCTGCCCCCGCCCCCAACACCCACCCTGAGGAGCACTGTGACACTGAGGCGGTAGGAGAGAGCGGTGGGGGAGACGTCATCCCAGGGGCTTTTGGAAATAGGAGACAGGCCTGGAGTTGCGGTGAGAATTAAGGATGACAGGTGGGGCCCGGGTCTGCTGGGCTGCCGCTTCCTCAGGTACCAGGAGGAGGCAGCAACAGACCCCAGGAAGCCACATGTTGAAGGCAGGAGAGGGAGAGGCCACGCCCTCGGGGTGAAGGTGTGCCTGCTGAGCCCACTCCCACAATCCCCACTGTCTGCATGGCCGGGGTCTCCTCTCTGCCAGCTTCTCCCGGAGCAAAACGCTCTCCTCCAGGCTGCACGGCCTGGCCGCGGCTGCGGGAGAGCCACAGGGCAAAACTGGAGCCAGCATCAGCATTCAGAGAGCCGCTCCATCCCGGGACAGCAGGCCCCCGGAGGCCACCTCCGGAATTTTCTCCCCTTCCCTTACTGCCCAGTCACCTGACACCCTCCACTTTCTTGCTTTAGACCCCCAGGGGCCACTAAGAATTGCTGGCATTTTATAAGCAAAATAGTGCAGCCCCTGCCCCACCCCAGGCTCCCTTCAGGCTGGTAGAAGGAAAGCCACTTCCAATACACATCCACACTGGACACCAAGACTCCTGCCTCCCTTAGCCAAACAAGCCTGGAACTCTGAGATTCGTCTTCCTGCTATTGTCTCACAGCAGATTCCTAGGGAATCCTTGCCATTAGAGTTGAGGATGTCTTTACTCTGTTTCCGAGAACACTCCCCAGGGCTCAGACTGGTGTTTTTTCCCTCCCCTGGCGGAAATGTCCATGCAGATGTATTCCTAGCGGGTCTGGACCCCAGCCAAGGAGGCTTGTGCTTGGAGGATAAACAAGCTTTCCAATCCCGGAGAGACCGAGGCGTGGGGAATGCCCACGTAGCGGGGCTGGGAAGAGGGGAAGAATGAAAGGAAGGTGACCGGAAGCACTGTGGGAGACGAGCCTGGGCTGATTGCAGAGCGCCAGGGCAGGAGGCAGGGCTGCAGGGCCGGGGCCCCGCCTCGCCCCCACCTGTGTTCTTGGCCAAGCTCCCTCACTGCTCTCAGCCTGGCCCAGTCTGGGGGACTCCAGTGACAATGGGAGCCGCCACGCGGAATAGATGGGAGAACTCAGTTCACTAGAGGCCTGGCCCTCGGCCACCTTGCCTTTTTTTTTAAAGCATTCTATTTTTTTATATAGATTTTTATTCATTTATTTGAAAGGTAGAGTTACAGACAGTGAGAGGGAGAGACAGAGAGAAAGGTCTTCCATCTGCTGGTTCACTCCCCAGATGGCTGCAATGGCCAGAGCTACGCCAATCCGAAGCCAGGAACTTCTTCCAGGTCTCCCACACGGGTGCAGGGGCCCAAGGACTTGGGCCATCTTCTGCTGCTTTCCCAGGCCACAGCAGAGAGGTGGATCAGAAGAGGAGCAGCCAGGACTAGAACCAGCGCCCATATGGGATGTCAGCACCACAGGTAGAGGATTAACCTACTGCGCTACAGTGCTGGTCCCTAAACATTCTATTTTATTTATTTATTTGAAAGGCAGAAAGAGAAAGAGAGAGAGACAGAGAGAGTTCTCCCATCTGCTGGTTCACCCTCAAATGCCATCAGCAGTAGGGCTCAGTCAGGCCCACGCTAGGAGCCTGAGACTCAAGCCAGGTCTTGCACGTGGGTGGCAGGGACCCATCACCTGCTCCCTCCCAGGGAACTCATTCGCAGGAAGTTGGAATCAGGAGCTGAAGGGAGGTGGGACTCCAGTAGGGGATGCAAGCAGTGTCTCCCTGCAGGGCGCCGCTCTCAGTGGCCGCTCAGAAGTGGCCCATCACTTGCGGTGCAGCGTTGGCACTCCAGGAGGAGAGCAGGTGAGCCTGGCAGCACCTCCGGGCAGCAGAGGCGGGAGGCATAAACTGCCCGCTGGCACAGAGGGAGAAGAGCCCCCAGCTTGGCAAGGGTGTCGCGTGCTGGCTCAAGCACCCCTTTCCTCTTCCTCTCCTTCCCTGGCTCCCTCCCCAGAGTCTCCTCTTACCTAGGCTGAGAACCGGCCTCCACCCCCTCCCCAGGACTGGTGGAGAGGCTATGGGGAGCAGTCACCTCCTCTGATGCTCAAGGCTTCCCCAAGGAGGAAGACACGGGGCCAGCTGTGTGGAGAGGCTGGCACTGGGCGCTCCTAGCAGAAAACCCCTCTTCCTGTCAGTTCTTTTCTCCCACACAACACCCTTCTCCTGGGCAGCCCAAACATAAACTTGAACTTGAATCATGCATGACAGAAGGGCACCTCAGCAGGACGAGCAGGCCACCTCGCTTTGCTGTCCTCTCTGGGGTGACTGCACAGAGGAGACATCAGCCCGATGTCCCGATGCCATCCTTGCTCTGCACCCCCGTGTGCCTCTGCCCTGACGCGGTCCTCAGTGTCTCCAGAGAGGCTCTGGGGAACTCCAAGTGCTGACTTGGAGTCGCTGACTTCTAGAACCTGGGAGATATTAAAGATATTTACCATCTAGTGCAGCAGGGGCGCCAGCCAAGGAGAACAGAGTGTCCTGGGCCCTTGGCCGTGCCCAGGTTAACCCTTTACCCGCCTGGGCATGGTGGGGGTGCGTGGGGGCCCCTGCAGCAGCATTTCCTTTCCAGCATGGAAAGACTTCAATATTTTAACAGTGATAGGGCCGCCCCCGTGAGCACTGACAGCAGTGTGCCTGCAAGAGCCGCTCCCCGCCCTCTACCGGGCTGCTGCCTGGGACCTCTCCCCTGTTCCGCCGCCTTCCCTCCACTCCCCCAGGCTGACGTCCTCTTTACCCTTGAAGGCTGCCCTTGGAGAGCAGAGCACTCACTGAACTAGAAGTCCAGTTGTGCCCCCTCCCCCCCAGCTGGGACTGGGAGACAATCACTTCATCTCTCCAAGTCTAATTTTCTTATTTGCAAAATGAGCTAATAGCCACGCCCCCACACTGCAGACAAATGGCCTTGTATCTGCTTTGTAAACCACTTCTCGGTGTCACTATTTGGCTCTGATGGCACCTGGTGAAAGGTTGAGGGAAGTGGTAGGTGTTTGGCACAGCCGCTCAGACAGACTTGGGATGCCCGCATCCCATATCAAAGTGCCTGGTTCGAGCCCTGCCTCTGCTTCTGATCCCAGCTTCCTGCTGCTATGCACCATGGGAGGCAGCAGGTGATGGCCCCAGTACTTGTCCACGTCACCTGTAGGAGATAGGGATTGAGTTCTCAGCTCCTGGCTACTACAGCGCTCTCTCTCTCTCTCTCTCTCTCTCTCTCTCTCTGCCTTTCAAATAGATAAAAATATTTTTTAAATGTTGGGGCTGGCATCGTGGCCTGGTGGATGACAGTGGAGCCAGCGACACTGGCCTCCAGTGTCAGAGCACTGACTCAAGTCCCAGCTGCTCCATGTCCCATCCAGCTCCCTGCTGATGCGGCTGGGAAGGGAGCAGAAGATGGTCCAAGTGCTCGGGCCCCTGCACCCGTGTGGGAGACCCGGATGGAGTTCCTGGCTCCTGGCTCCAGCCTGGCCCAGCCCTGGCCGTTGGGGCCATTTGGAGAATGAACCAGCAGATGGAAGTGTCCTCTCTCTCTCTCACTCTCTCTCTCCCTCTCTCCATCCCCATCACTCCGCCTTTCAAAAAAAAAAAAACTTTTAAAATGTTGAGGGAAGAAGACAGTGTGTGTCCTCTCCTCAGAGCATAGTCTCCCTTTCAATCCTCTGAGGGACAGCAGAGTCCACAACCCAGGACAAAGCCTGCCCTGTGTCGGAGAAGAAGCCTGGAACCCCAGAGAGGGACGGGCCTAGTACCATTCAGAGCTCTCAGACCACCATCACTACCAATCAGGGAGGGCTTCCTGGAGGAGAGGGCAGACATGCTAGAGGACTTGCCAAGGAGGCATGAGAGGCAGGAAGAACTATACAGGTAGGAAAACAGGCACTCCGTTCATCTCACTCACCCCCACCAGAGAGTTTGGTGCCACCAAATCTTAGCACACCCCACTGTAAGCACCCCTTCTGCAGCTACTGAACCTGAGTCTCTGTTTCTCGGGAGTAAACTGGAGGTGACACTGTCTCCTCGCAGGATTGTTAGGAAGACTAAGCAAGGTCACGTATGGAGTGCCTGGCATGCACCAAGCGATCAATACGTAAGGAAAGCGTCCTCTCCCTCCCCAGGCCAGCCTACAGAAGCTGAAGGCGGAGGAGTACGTGCAGCAGAAGAGGGAGCTCCTGGCCCTCTACCGGGACGGGGACCAGGACACCAGGCCCTCCACGCCGTCCCTGGAGGGCTCTCAGAGCAGTGCAGAGGGAAGGTAGGAGCCACGTGGACACCCCGAGGCAGGGGGGGTGGGAGGAGGGACCCCACAGGCAGAGGGTGGCTCACAGTTTGGGGGCACAGAGTGGGTAGAGGAACATGGACAGCAGGCTGGCCCCCGCTGTGAGAAGGGGTGCTTGATGCCATGTATAAGTCAGCCAGCCTGGGGCTGGCACAGGGTGGAGGATGCCAGAGCGTGGCCCGCAGAGCTCCGGGACGGATGCGGGTGCAGGCTCCAGGGTGAAGGCGGGTGTGGGTTTGCAAACATCGGAGATGCTAGGACCGGGCCAAGTCCAGAGACCCAGAACATGAAGGGTTCATCCAGGGTAACACAGGGCCCCTCACCATGGGATAAGCTCAGGAGAGCACAGGGGCGCTGGGCAAATACCACCTACTTGGTACAAGGCCTTGAACCGGTGCTTATGGGTAAAGCTGCTAAGAAGCCGCCCAAGCCTGTCGGAGCTTACAGTTGACCCAGGGTGAGCACAGAGCAGGTGGATGTGTTAAGCAAGTAAGTGGAGGAGAGCCCGCCTCTGGATGTGGTGCTCAACCGAGACCTCCTGGCTTGAACTTGGTTCCTGAGCATGCGACCCTGACCACCGGCTGTTCCCTGCAGGACCTCGGAGTTCTCAGCCGTCATCCCCCACCTGGTGGTGACAGAAGACACGGATGAGGATGCCCCCTCTGTTCCGGACGATGCCTCGGACTCGGGCTACGGCACTTTGATCCCAAGCTCCCCCAAGGGACCCCACTCTCCGCTCAACCGCCTGCGCTCCAGGGCCTTCCGGCGAGATCCCCGCCTCACCTTCTCCACCCTGGAACTCAGAGATGTTTCCCTGCGGCCCCAGCCGCCTGACCCCAAAGCTGCTCAACGCCGAAGCGCCCCCGATCTGCCGGAAGACATCCACACGGGAGTCAGCCATCCGGGGACGGACCCGCGCCCCTGGTCGCAGGAGGAAGATGGGGTCTCGGTGGGCGAGAATGTGGTGGCGGAAACCCTGCACAGGGCCCGGCTTCGTGGCCAGCTCTGCCCCTCCCCTCCCCACACGGACTCGGCCGGGGAAAGCCCCTGGGAGTCCTCTGCCGACGAGGAAGAAGAGGGGCCTCTGTTCCCGGGGCCAGCCCGCAGGCCGTGCGTCCGGCCGCTCAGCGCTGAGGACATGCTCCGACAGATCCGGGAGGAACTGGCCACGCAAAGGATCGAGGGAGCCACGGAGCCCGAGGACGGCAAACCTCGGAAGCTGACCCGCGCCCAGCTGCAGAGGATGCGGGGCCCGCAAGTCATACAGCTGGACACGCCCTTGTCCACTTCGTAAGTGCTGAAGGGGAGCTGGCGGGGGGCGGGGCCCAAGCGGGGGGCGGGGCCTCTCCCACGTCCCTGGACCCTCGCCTACTGGCCACCTCCTTTCTTTTCAGAGAGGTGTGAGCATCGCGGAGGAAGGCTTTCCCGGAGAGTGCTGGTCACCCCTGCCCCCACACTACCTCAAGGACCACACTTCCCGGCACCTGCTCCTGCTGTGAGGACTCTGGCCATCAGGAACTGTAGATTTATGTACCATAGACACCCCTGCGCCCCCATAAAGTTGTGCATACAAACGGCTGCTTGGGTGGCATTGCTTGAGCCTGGGAAGATGGGTGTGTGTGTGGGGGGGTGCTGTCACCGCGCGACTGGTGGCCCTCTGGCCCTGGGTTGGGACTTTCCCCATCCCACCCCTCAGGGTGCAGGTGCCCACAGACAGACCATCCCCGTGGGAGTGGAGCTTTAATTTCTGGGTTTTAGTGAATTTACAAAAGCCTGCCGCTCTGGCTGGAGGGCTCACTGTTCTGCCCTTGGCCCCTGCCCCAGGACGCGCCAGGGCAGGGGGCAGAGGGGCGCCAGGGTTCTATTAGTGTGACACAACTGATATAAACATGCTTATCTGCTGCGAGAGAGGTCCGCGGACCTACCAGGGGCCGGAGCAGCTCTGCAGGGCCCTCCACGTCCCGCAGTCCGCAACCACCCACTCGGGCCCCGGGCACGCTCAGCCTCGGGGGCACTCAAGCGGGCACAGCTGGGCGGTGCTCCGGCAGTTGTTTGAAACGCTGTGTGTGTGCACGGAACGGGTAGCACCAAGTGGCTGCTAGTTCACGCCTGCCCCTCCAGGATCCGCTCCCGAAGAAAAGGCCCAGAGGGCATCTCCCAGGGTAGGCTCCTCCTCCGAGGCGGGGACTGGGACGAGGAGGGACACACAGCGCCTCCGACGGCCTCCAGGCAGCCGGGGGCGTGGCTCCACCAGGGGAGGCGGAGCGACGGCAGAGGCCGGGCCACGCCTCGCCTCCTCGAAGTCCTCCAGGCAGCCGGGGGCGTGGCTCCACCAGGTGAGGCGGAGCGACAGGGGAGGGAGGCGGGGCCATGCCGCGCCTCCTCGACGTCCTCCAGGCAGCCGAGGCGTGGCCTCACAGGGCGGGGCACGCAGCGTCCGTCGGCGTCTTCCCGGAGGGGCGTGGCCTCAGGGCGGGGCACGCGGCGCCCCAGAAGGGCGTGGCTTCACCGCGGAAGGCGGGCCTCCGAGAGCTGGGAGGCGGGGCCGCCCAGCGCCGCCTCGATGTCCTCCAGGCAGCCGAGCAGGTCCATGTCGCGGAGCACGCTGCCCAGCAGGTCCAGCGTGGCTTCGTGGCGCGGCGTGCGCTGCCGCCAGGCCGCCAGCATGCTGTACTGCGCCTCTCGCAGGCAGCGCCCGTTCTGCAGCTCCAGCCGCTCTATCTCGTGCTCGCGGAGCCCCAGGCGCCGCACGAACTCCCGCCAGCGAGATGGGGGCACGCCATCCACCACGGCATACAGCGTCACGGGGTCGGCTGTGGGGACGCGGGGCGCTGAGCCTTCTGCGGCCGCCCTCCACCCGGCCCTGCTGCCTCCCGGAGCCGCGCCCGACCCCGCGAGGAACTCACTGTCTGGGCGCTGCTGCGGGGCCGCTGCTGCGGGGGCGCTGCAGTCCTCCCACTTCTGAAGCGGGGTGAGGATGGGTGTGGAGGCCAGGGCCGTGGTGTGGACGGGCTCAGCCTCCCGGTAGGCCAGGGCCACCCCTCTGGAGGGCGGCATAGCCCTGAGGCTGGGCCAGTCCTCACGGGGAAAGGTGGAAGTGGAGTTGGTACAGATGCCCGGGTCAGGGCTGAAGCCGGGGATGGGGCTGAAGCCTGGAGGTGGGCTGACTCCTGGGGCAGGGGCAAGGGGTTTGGCAGGAAGACCGTCAAGCTCCCCCTGAAAGAGAGTGGGCACAGCGTTAGTGGGGGAGGGGAAGGCAGCCTCAGCCCTCATTCTGGTTGGGGGTTGGGGCTGGAGGGAATTAGGGGAGCCCCCGAGTGGGAGCAAGGGGTGATCCGAGGTGATCGGGGTGTTACAATGATAAGGAGCAGTCAGGGAAATTTGGGGGGCAGGTCTTGGTTTCATCTCACCTCTTTGACAGGTGTTGCTTTCCCACAAACTGAGAAAAAAGAAACAGAGTATAAATTTCACTTCCCCTCTTCTCAGGCCTGGCGCCCCGTCCTGGGGTTGGCAGTGGGGACTTGTGGTGACATGCCTCACGGCTTATGTGGCCCCAGGGACAAAGAACTAGCGACAGAGCGTGACCTCCCCCTAGCCACTCAGGGCCCCCCCTCCACCCACAGAGTCCTGGGCAGTGAGATGGGGGACCCTCCTCCTCGCACCCCCACGCTCGCGTGTCTGAGCCACCCAGCCTCCTCCCACAGGCTCCCCAGCACCTGCCAAGGGCCCCCTCACCAATGGAGTAGAACTTGGGCTTCCACCGCCGCTGGTAGTGGCACATCAAAACAGTGAAGAGCAGGGAGAGCAGGCACAGACCAAAGAAGATGACCAGGGGCAGCAGCACTGTGGCGCCTGCGGAGCGCGGTTCACGGTCAGGTGGAGGGAGGGGAGGGAGGGGTGGGAGGGGTGGGGGGGAGGGGCAAGGGCCGCGGAGGCAGCTGGGCGAGGGCTCCTGCTCACCCGAGTCCTGAGAGCCCTGGACGTTCCCGGTCGGGGGCAGGCACAGCTTCATGCACGCTGGGTTCTCCTTGCAACTGAAAGAGGAGACGGCGCTGGTGAACAGGCCCTGCCACTGGAGGAACACACACACACAGATACACAGCATGGACACACGCAAAACACAGATACACGAAACAGTCACAGAGATACACAAACAAAACACAGACAGAGATACACAGCACGGACACACGCAAAACACAGATACACAAAACAGTCACAGAGATACCCAAAACACGGACACAGATACCCCAATCACAGACACACAGATACACACACATACACAAAACACAGCGATACACAGATACACACATACACACAGCACAGACACACGCAAAACACAGATACACGAAACAGTCACAGAGATACACAAAACACGGACACAGATACCCCAATCACAGACACACAGAGATACGCACAGATACACACACATACACAAAACACAGCGATACACAGACACACACATACACACAGCACGGACACACGCAAAACACAGATACACAAAACAGACATACACAAAACAAGGACACACAGATACATAGAACAGACACACGCAAAACACATACACAAAACACACAGACACAGAGATACACAAACAAAACACAGACACACAGGTATACATGCAGATACACAAAACACACACATACACAAAACACAGAGACACACAGACACACACAGAGTTTGTATCTTTGCCTCACAAACATCTTTGCTATCTCTTGATATAATGAGGCTTAACCTGTCTTGGGAACTGAGGCAAAGAAACCATCCCAGAAGATGATTAATTTTAGAATCGGAAGGGATCTTCAGAGGGGCAGCAAGTTAAGCCTTCACTTGGGACGCTGCATCTTGTGTCAGATGCTTGGACTGAGTCCTCGCCTCCACTTCCCATCCAGCTTCCTGTTAAGTGAGCCGGGGAGGCAGTGAAGGTAGTCTACATGTCTGGGTTCCTGCCGCTCACATGAGGATGTGGGAGACCCGGATGGAATCCCTGGCTCCTGGCTTTAGCCTGGCCCAGTCCTGGCTGTTGTAGGCATTCAGGGAGCGAACCAGTGGATGGAAGAGTGTCTCTGTCTCTCCTTCTGTCACTTTGCCTTTCAAATAAATCAATCTTAAAAATAAAAGACTCTATAGAAAAATGTTAAACATGGTCAGGGTACGAATTGCAACCCAACCCTGGCTGGCAGTGTGGACTCTCAACAAGCCGTGTCCCCTCTGAGCCCAGCTTCCACATCAGTACAAAGGGCAGCGAACCCAGCCCTCGGGTTGGGACCGAGACTGGCACAGTCCGTGTCCCAGAATTGGTCGCTGTCACTCAAGTTGTTATTGTACCGCTGTTTTGCTGATGAGAACGTGGCAAAGGATGGCGCTAGCTACAGGACCTGACCTGACCTGTGCGAACATTAAGCCTATGTGGCGCCTCTGTAGGACCAGCTCGTCTCCCGTTGGGACTGCCACTGGCAGTGTAGCCTGCTGAGCGCTCCACGGGAGAGGGGCGGGCCCTGAGAAGGTGTGCTCACAGCAGAAATCTGAAAGCAGGGAAGGCCATGAAAGTCGTTTCAACAGCAGCTGAAGCGTAGTGGAAAACACAGAAAAACAGCTTTGTGTCAGACATTCTCTAGTATTTTTGTTATTCTCACAAGAGTTTAAAAAAAAAAAGATTTTACTTGAAAGGCAAAGCAATAGAGAAGGAGAGAGAGAGAAAGAGAACTTTCCATCCCCTGGTTTACTACCCAGATGGCTGCGACAGTCTGGGCTGGGCCAGGCTGAAACCAGGAGCTGGGAACTCCATCCAGGCCCCTTCGTGGGTGGCAGGGGCCCAAGTACTTGGGTCACCTTCTGCTTTTCCCGGGCAGGGGGTTAGAAAGGAAGTGAAGCAGCCAGGACTTGAACCCTGTGCTCGGACATGGGATGCCAGAGTCAAAGGCGGAGCCTTAGCCCACTGCACCACCACACTGGCCATGGCTCTCACGGCTTTGTCAAATGGCGTCACTATCCTTACGTGAAAGGTGAGGAGCTGTGTGTGACCTAGCAACTAAGACACCAGTTAAAGATGCCTGAATCCCATGCTGAGATGTCTGGATTTGACTTCTGGCTCTCGAGTCCAGCCTCCAGCTAATGTCCGCCGTGGGAGGTAGGAGTAGTCACTGAAGTCTTTGGGTCCCTGCCACCCACGTGACAGATCTGGATTGAGCTCCTGGCTCCTGGCTTCCCGCTCAGTCCCACCATTGCTGCAGGCATTTGAGGACTGAACCAGTAGATGGGAACATGTTCTCTGTGTGTGTGTCTCTCTCTACTACCCAAATAAGTAAATAAGTTGCTTTTTAGAAATGTAAGAAAAATGAGGCTGCACTGTGGTATAGCAGGTTAAGCCTCTGCTGGAGACAACAGCATCTGGTTCGAGACCTGGCTGCTCCACTTCCAATCCAGCTCCCTGCTAATGTGCCTGGGAAAGCAGTGCATGTTGATAAGTCCTTAGACCCCTGCCCCCTGCCTGGGAGACCCAGATGGAGTTCCAGGCTCCTGGCTTTGGCCTGGCCCAGCCCCGGCCACTGTGGGAATGAACCAGTGGATGGAAGATCTCTCTGTCTCACTCTCTGTAACTCTGCCTTTCAAATAAATAAAAAATAAATCTTAAAAAAAAAATTCTGGGGCCTGTGCTATGGCTTAGTGGGTTAAAGCCCTGGCTGAAGCACCAGCATCCCACAAAGGAGACCAGGAAGAAACTCCTGGCTTCTGGCTTCAGCCTGGCTCAGTCCTGGCTGTTACAGCCACTTTGGAGAGTGAACCAGAGCAGAGTTAGATAGTGAGAGAGAGAGAGACAGACAGACAGACAGACAGAGAGAAAGGTCTTCCTTCCTTTGGTTCACCCCACAAATGGCTGCTACGGCTGGCGCGCTGCGCCAATCCGAAGCCAGGAGCCAGGTGCTTCCTCCTGGTTTCCCATGCGGGTGCAGGGCCCAAGCACTTGGGCCATCCTCCACTGCCTTCCTGAGCCACAGCAGAGAGCTGGACTGGAAGAGGAGCAACTGGGAGAGAATCCAGCGCCCCAACCAGGACTAGAACCCAGGGTACCGGTGCCGCAGGCGGAAGATTAGCCTAGTGAGCCACAGTGCCGGCCAATAAGTAAATCTTAAAAAAAAATCTTGAAAACACAAAAATTAAAAATAAATAAACAACAAAAAAATAAGACTGAGAGATGTTCAGTAACTTGCCCACAGTTGCACAGCCAGTACATGGTTAGGCTGGGACTTAAACCCAGGACAGTTCACTCTGTGAGCCCTCCTCAGAGTTTCTCTGTTGCAAGGGAGTGTGTAAAAACAGCCTCTGTGGAGCCTAAAAAGGTTAGGGGGCTTGGTCAAAGCGACTAGGGAGAAGAGAGAGTATTGCATCAAACCTAAAATGCTGTCAGTACTAAGAGATGGCATTCTTTACCGTACACACACAGAGCTGCCAGGTAAGCCTAAGCCATCACACTTCCTCAGATGAGGTCCGATGAGAGATGGGACAGTGTGCGCCCTAGAATCAGCAAGCTACAGGAGACCCCTTTTGCCCAAGGTCTGATGACCTGAGCTGGACTGCAAGTTCCTGGGGTATGTACTTCTTTCCCCAAAGACTTCTTAAAGAGTTGAAGTGGGGCAGGTGCTTGGTACAGCAGTTAAGATGCTGCTAGGGATGCCTGCATCCCACATGGGACAGGGTGTCTGGTCCAAGTCCTGGCTCAACTTCTGATCCAATCCTGGGAGGCAACAGGGTGATGGCTCAAGTACTGTAGGGTCCCTGCCATCCATATGGGAGACCCAAATTGAGTTCTTGGCTTCTGGATCTGGCATATGGAGAGTGAACCAGAGGATGGGAGATCTCTGTCTCTGTTTCTTTCAAATGGAAATAAATTGTAAAAAGTTTTGAGAAATAAGTTGGGGGAGTGGGCAGGACTGTCTGGTGTCTTTTTGTTTGTTTTCTTGAAGGATTGATCTGAAAGGAGGGAGACAGAGAGAGAGAGAGATCTTCCATCTACTGGTTCACTCCACAAAGGGCCATAACAACGGAGTCTGAGCAATCCAAAGCCAGGAGCCAGGAATTCCACCCTGGTCTCCCATGTGAGCAGCAGGGGACAAGTGCCTGAGGCCAACCTCCACTGCCTTTCCAGGCACACTGGCAGGGAGCTGGATTTGAAGCAGAGCAGCTGGGACTTGAACTGGCTGGCACTCTGACATGGGATGCTGGCTTCACCAGCCGCACCACAACAGCCACGCCACTGTATCTGGTGTCTGGACGAAGTGCCCGCCACTCAGCCAGCCCCTGCCAGTCGCCCTCAGCCACAGCCGTCGGACCCCATGCCACACCCCCACAGCTGGCAGAGATACTCACTTACTACAGGGGACGCACTGGTTTTCTCTTTGGAAGAAGCCTGCGTGGCAGGCACACACGGTGTCCTGACTCTCCTGGCCTGCGGGGAGAAGCAGAGCAGCTACAGGGGGAGCGCCCTGCACCCCGAGGGCCCGGGCAGGAAGGGGAGCGCCACCCTCCTCTGGGGACCAGGAGGACCCTGCTCACAGGGGATGATGACGGTGCCGTTGAGGCAGAGGCTGCAGTTGGAGCACTGGAACTGGGTTTTTGCCCAGTAACGCCGGTACTGGTTCTTCCTGCAGCCACACTCGGTGTCATGGTCCACTGTGCAAGGAGAAATCTCCACCTGATTCCTCTCTGGGAAGAGGACAAGGTGGTGCATGAGTCCTGCATCCCCCTTTCCGCGACAACGCCACTCACCCTCTCTCCGCACCCCTTCCTTCTCAGACACCCCTCCCGCGTGTGTCTCTGTGCCACACGCGCACGCATGCACGCTGTCCCACGCCTGCACACACACCCCTGCCCCTATGGGCACTGATTCGTGGACACGCGCTCCCACAGGGACCGGGCAGGCACGCAGCTCAAGCCAGCGGCCTCTGTCTCCGCAGGGCCCTCTCCCCAGACGCACCCTTCCGGCATTTGGAGCAGCTGAGGCACTGGGTGAGGTGGTTCTCCGAGGCGGTAAAGGTGCCGTTTTCACACTTCCTGCAGTCCGAGTCCAGGCCTGGGCCAGGACAGTCATTGTACAAGTAGGTTCCTGAGAACAGGGCATCGAGGTCAGGCTGCAGCTGAGAGCTCTGGGAAGGAGCCCCATGCTACAGAGCCCAGCCAGGGAAAGCGGGGAGAAAATCCCAGCCCAGGAGGGGCAGCCAAGTTAGGGCACTGGGGACAGGAAACACAGGTTCTAGAACATCAGGGGGAAAGCCACGCAAGGGAGCAGGGGCCCCATCCCTGGGCAAGTCTGCAAACCCGTCTCCTACCTTTGTGGCACTTGGTGCAGCAGATGGACTTATTTTGAGAGTGGTTGTATTTTCCCTGGGGACACACAGTCTCTCCCTTCTCCCAGTCCCCAAGGTGAGGGACCAGTCCAGCAACCCCTAGGGGGTGTATTTCCAACACAGCCAGGAGCACCTGGGGAAGAATCAGGAAGGAGACACCCTCAGGAGAGGTAGGGGTCGGAGGCTCAGACACAGCAAATCGAAAACCTCCTCAGCTCCAGTCCCTCCTCGGGGAAGCACCCCCCCACCCCAACCCTCACTCCCCTGCCCAGGCCACCTCGCACTGAAGTTCTTCCTTGACAGTTGGCACCGTGTGATCTGATACTGAACTGCTCTCCAGGTATCCTATGTGCTGATTTCTGTCCCTTCAGCTCTTGGCCTGGGGGTCCCGGGCCCTAGGCTGTCTTTTTAGCCTCATTCAGAGTCCCTTCAAGTAGCTAACAGTGATACACACAGGACAGATGTGCAAGGAAATGTCTGGACCGGGGCCTGACAAGTCCCTCCCATTCTGGCCTTTTCTTCCAGCAGGCAGCCCGAAAGATTAGGGAGCACCGCTCCATGTGGGAACGGGGGTCACAGGGTCTTCTCCGTGTGAACCCTCACAGAGGTGGGCAGGCAGGCTCTGGGCACCTTCCTGGATTATGTTCTACTGGCGGAAAGTTTCCTGGAGCAATCAGATCCGGGTCGAAGCCCCTGCTCATCCTGGGCAGCGGGCAGAGCTGAAGGAGGAGCTCTTTGTGGCAAACCTGAACTTGACGAGGGAATCCTGCGCTGACACTTCCCTCCCACCAGTCACCCTTCACAAACACTCCCAGTTGGCAAGGACAGACAGGGAGGGGACTGAGAGGGAAAGTTCAGGGGTCAGGGATGGGATAGGCAGGTGACGGATTTAGTTGCAGGCAGGAGTGGGCGTGGGCAAAGGCAGTCACGCAACACTACAGTTTGCCAGAAGCAGATGATTCAGCTCAAATGACCATTAGGACAGGAGCTGGGGGGTTGCCAGGAGTCCAGAAGCCCTTTGCACACCAGGGCGCTGGGAAACGGGTTTTACAGCCTCTGGCCAAGTCCACAGCATCCACACGGCCTGGCCTGCTCTAGCCTCAGTACCGACAAACCGAAGCCGGGAGTCAGCGAGCAGCTCCTGCGCACACTCGCTTCTCTGCTCTCTGCCAGCTTCATTGCTCTTGTTCCCTGGGCCTTGACTTTTTTCTCTGTTGCTTGGAGCCGTTTTGTGTACAGATAACAGGATGTCTTCAAAGGATGTTAAACATGGAGGAACAGACCAATCAGACCACAGACACCCAGCCCAGGAGAGCAGGGCCCGACAGTCCACAGCGAGCAGCTCCAGCCTCCCCAGCTCCACAGATTGGAACGGGTGGCACCTGAGTCACCCACTGGGTGATGCTGCAGCCACAGCCGCACAGACCTGGAAGAGGGCCAGCCACCCACTGCGAGCCCAGCAGGCAAGGAGGCTCTCCCATCCAGAGGCCAGGGGCTGTAGGGACAACAGGAAGGGCTGGTTATGGGAAGAACTTCCCAATCCTAAAAGTGTGGTTTATTTCCCCAAAGGAAGAAGCCTGTAAGGTCACTGACACTTCACGTCTCATTAAACAGGCTTGGAGGTGAGAGAGTCAGGAAGAGAAACTAGGGGCTCTCCAGTCCTGGATTAGCCCTGGGGGGAGCTTCTGGAGGCCTCTGGCCAGTGAGGGAGGCGCCTGCTTGGAGGAGGTAGGGAGAGAAGTTCTCTCGGGTCGCAGGCCTTTGGGGGTTAAGTCAGATCCGGGAAAGAGAAATCTTTTCCCAGCAGCTCCGCCCCAGTGACTCAGGCCAGAGGGAGGGAGGGGATGGAGAGGAGAGGAGAGGGAACTAGCAGTTTCCCTAGCTCCTCAGGGGTCATGAGTCAGCAGAAAGTGGGACCGCAGGCCACCCTTTCCTCCTCGGGGCCAGTCTCTCTATCCCTCCCCGCTACCCTCCACTCCTTAACCACGCCAGGCAGTGGACCCCTGTTCCACTTGGCCTGCACATTTCAGGAAATGCCTCCCTCTCCCCATCCCATCCCAAAGGGAAGTCTCCCTGACCCCCAGCTTCCTCCATTCAGGCCAGTACCCACCCCTCCCTGGGGGTCACTCAGCTCCTTCCCGCCTCTTTCCTTTAGACTAGGCCCCGCCCCCGCTCCTCCTCCAGCCTTTGGCAGATAAACCCATCCCCTGGGCTCTCCCGGCAGACCCCTGGTGCTCCCCAGGTCCAGCAGAGCGCAGGCCAGGCCAGGCTAGGGCGCCCTCCCACCCTGGGTTCACCGCATTCCCACAGCCTGGCTGGTCCTAGGCTTGGGGGCCTCTCTGGAGTCCCAGCCAATCGTGAGTCTCCACAGCCTCTCCCCTCCAAGCACCCTGGCCTCTGAGGAAAACTCCAGAGCCCTGAACACCCACTTCCAGGAATGAGGGAACAGGGGCGAAGGGCTGTGGGAGGGAGGCAGCGCCATTCTCCAGGCCCACGGCAGTGTTTCAGGCCAGCTCGCTCTAGCACCCAGAGGCCAGGTCTCCAGTCTCTGCCGCCACCCCCCCTTCCCCAGAGGCACCCCTTGTGGGCAGCGGCTGGCCATGAGCCAGGCCAGGTCCTTGACATTTGCGTTATCCAGCAAAACAGCAGACAGAGGTAAGCTCCAGCCAGAGTGCAGTCCCCAGGAAGCCGGGGGTGCCGTGGAGACAGTTTAGGGGCGGCCCAGCACCCCTCCAACTCCCCCACAGCTTCCGCCTAGGGAGGCTCTAAAGTGTGACTTCCTGTACCGGGGCTGTAGAGTGGGGCTGAGAAAGCCCCACTGAGATGGACCCTGTGGGCTAACCCTGACCCAGCCACCTCCCAGGGACCCGTTCACTGTGCCCTTCTCCCTGGCACTACCGTGTCTGTGCCGTCAAAACATGTGAATTCACCCAAAGTGGAGACCGGAGGGCCTCGCCGAGGTGCCACCTCCTTGCCACGCAGGCACCCGTTGATGACACACATTTCCATGACCCAAGCTCACAGACAGCCCTCTGTGAATCTGACTACCACGAACTGATGGTATCTCCTCTGGCTCTTATCATAATATGGTTATGTTGGTGAGTAGATACGATCTCCCCAAGCAGACCATAAAGCAATGAGAGGAGAGACAGTGTCTCGGGCAGACAGTGTCATTCTGCTGGCCAGCCAGAGGAGCAGATAAATACAGATGTGCGGCTGACCCAGCGGCTGACCTGTGCACTCCTGCTGAACCCAGCCCAACGAGGCGGTGCAGAGGCAGCATCCACCCCCCAGAAACACAGTGCCTCTCGCTGGGCTGGGGTGGGAGCGGTTCAGACTAGCCCCCACCTCCCCACAAGCCTGCACCCAGGTGAATGAGGATGAGGCACGTGCAATGATACCCAGGCAGAAAAGAGTTTGCAAGCCTCATTCTGGCCTGTCCCGTATGCATGTCCACTTGGCTATGCCCTGCCCTCCTGCCTCACTCTCACCTATGTCACCGTCTCACAAATGTCACCCTGCCAACGCCAAGGCCTTAGAGCTCTCATCTCAGGATCCTGTCCCTAACCCCGCTGCCGCCCTACCTGTCCATTCACCTCTCTGCTCCTTCCTCCCCGGGCTCTCTACGCCTGCCACGTCCCCAGACGGCTGCAGCTGTCTTCCAGGTGACTGCCAGGCCGGCCTCTTTCCCACTCCCATCCAGCCCACGCACTTTCTTATCTGCACGCAGGCTTCAACTTGCACTGGCTGCTGTGTGAATTCACCTCTCCATCTCCAGGGCCCGACTTAAACGTCGCTTCTAGGGGGCTGCTGCTTCCTAGGGACGCCTCACTTCTGTTCCAAACACAGCCCGGGCACATGGTGGGCCCCATGAGAACAGGGCCTGAATGAATGAATTCCTCACCCTGAGTCCATGTTCAAGGTTACTGTTCATTCCATTTCTCCCTCACTCCTGCCACATGGCAGCTCCAAACTCACCTTTCTACAAGGTTTTTGTTCTTTACTGTATTCAACAAACAGGTAAGGGGCACAGTCTATGTGCCAGGTTCCCAAGGGGTGCTGGGGCTACTTAGATGGATGACACCGGCTCCTGCTCTTAAAGGGCTCTCACTGGGCCAAAGACAGCCAAGCATGGACCCTGGGCTGGATCCTGGCAGTGCTCTGTCGCAGGCAGGACCCCTCAGCCAGCCTGGGGTAGCTCCTGCATTTCCTGAAGGTGAGATCTGCCCCCCAAGAAAGATTAGCAAATGGGGGTTTGGGGTCACGTCCCCCCAAGCCTTCCACCTCCCGTATGCACTCTAGGACATCACAACGCATCTGTGGGTATTTTCCTCCAGACTGTTCTCAATTTTTTTTTCTGTAAACTTCTTGGCTCCTAGACTGGAGGCTCGTGGGGAACAGCGAAGTCCTACTGGCTTTGCCACCCCCTCTCCTGTATTCACTCCCTTGTGGCCCCACTCACAGGGACACTGCCTGCAGCCATGAATTCTGTGCTGCCCACTGCATGCGGAGAACCTGAGAAGTTCACGGGCAGCCTTACGCGTCTGTCTGTCCTGTTCCCTGGTCAGCGCCAGCCGAGGCTCTGTCCTGTGACGGTCATGGCCGCCCTGGGACAGCAGCAGCCCAGGACCCAGCACCCTCTGTGTCTGTTCAGTTACCTTGACTTTCTGTTTTCTACACACAGGCGGCCACTGAGTACCTATACCAACGGTACATAGAAGCTGAACGCCTCTGGAGGGCTGTCTGCTGTGTCCCGTTCCACTAGGCCGTGAACTCCATGAGAACAGGAGTTTTGTTTGCTGCTGCGATCTCTACGCAATAGTTAACAAATCGAAAACAACGAGGGGACGGCAGAGAGGTTCACGGAAAATGGAATTCAAAGTGAGTTTATTTTTAGTGAGATCCAGGCTTAGGCGCAGTTTTCTCATCATTCACATTTCCATGAACTTTTTGGAGACCCCTGCCCCTAACAGATATCAACCTACTTCATCTCAGATCAGCGCTGTGAAGCAGGGCCCAGGTGGTGCATTTTGTACCTGCGTGGAGGGTTTATAGAACCTGCTCAAGTTCATGCAGCTGTGATGGGGGCGAGCTAGGGGATGGATCCCCAAAGAGACAGCAGAGGTAAGCCAGAGCCCATCAGCTGGGCAGCTGGGAGGGAAAGGCAGATCTGGAGAAAGGAGGGGAGGCGGGAGTGGAGGAGGAAGAGGAGAGTGACCGAGGCACTGCTTCGGGAACAGGGGGTCCAGAAATGCAGACCATAGCAGAGAAGGGGGGGGGGCAGCAGGACAGAAGGGGTTTCACAAAGGAGGCCCTGGACAGACGTCTGGCGCAGAGGTTAATACGCTGCAGGGGGCCAGCACTGTAGTACAGTGGATTGGGCCACCACCCTCATATCAGAGCACAGGTTCAAGTCCTGTCTGCCCTGCTTCCAGGACAGCTCCCTGATGATGCTCCTGGGGAGGCAACGCAAGATGGCCCAATTCTTGGGCCCCTGCCACCCACGTAGGAGACCCGGATGGAGTTTCTGGCTCTTGGCTTCAGCCTGGCCCAGTCCTGACTATTGTGACCATTTGGGGAGTGAACCAGTGGATGGAAGATCTCTCTCTCTCTCTCTCTCTCTCTCTCTTTCTAACTCTGCCTTTCAAGTAAATAAATAAATGTTTAAAAAAAAAAGAGGAAGAAAAGAAGAATAGAAGAAACTGCTTGAGATACAAGCATCCTCTATCAGAGCCTCTGGGTTTAAGTCATGGCTCCACTTAGGAGCCAGCTTCCTGTTAATACACACACACCCTGGGAGGCAGCAGATGATGGCTCAAGTACTTAGGTCCCTGCTACCCACATGGGAGACCTGGATGCAATTCATGACTTCTGGCTTTGGCCTGCCCCAGCCCTGGCTGTTGTGAGCATTTGGGGAATGAATCAATAGATGGAAGATCTCTGTCTTCAGTCTCTTGCGCTCGCTCGCTCTCTCTCTCTGCCTTTCAAATAAATAAATAAACTTTTAAAAAGGAAGCCCGGCAAGTCTGAGAAACCTCTGGAGAGACAGCAAGGAAAGGAAGGAATGGTGTGAGACAAAGGTAAGGGAAGTGGATGCGGGCACTGGGTGGGCCGCAGTTGGGCAGGGGCCAGAGAAACTGGTCCACACAGGCAGGGAAAGCCCACCCCATGAGGCAGGGCACAGGGGCTTGAAGTATGGGCAAGGGGTGAGTTCCCAGCACTGAGGAAGAATGAGGAGTCAGTGAAACAAGGCTGAAGCCGGAGAAAGGAACATTTTCCAGTGACGAAAACAACTTTCTACCAACTTCCCCAAACCAAACTGTAGAAGAAAAAACCAAGGATTGGTGCTCAGGTCTGTGGGCTGCAGGACCCCGGCTAGGCACAGGTGGCGATGTTGGCATCTCCTTGCATGGGGTCAGTCCCTCGGGAGACTCCAACCACGCAGCCCACCCTGGGGTGGAAGGGGCACGAAGGTTCCCCAGTGGGGGAGGCCCAGCCAGGTAGCACCCCAAACCCACCCCACCCCACCCCACCCCCAGGCCCGCTCCTGGACTCCGCTTCCCGGCTTCACCAGCCTGCCAAACTGTGGACGTTTGCTCAGACAGCTTCCGTAGGCCAGCCGCACCCCGCACAGCCCCGCATGCCCGGGCCACTCAGCTGACCAGAGGGACAGAACCCCGGAGCCTCTGGACTGACCCGGAGAGCTCTGACCCCACTCTCCCACTCCTTTCCTTTCCCCGCCAAATCTTGCCCCGCCGTGGCCTGCCCACCACCTCCTCCGCCAACAGGCCCGCACCCTCCCCAGGCCTCCTTCACTCTCACCCCTCGCCCACTCTCCCCCCGCCCCTGCTCCAGGCCAGAGGGTTGGGGACCTCAACCGGCAGGGGCTGGGCCGGGGCCGCGCGGGCCTGCGGCGACACCGAGCCCGGAGCACACAGGAAAGCCTCTGCCCCTCGCCGAGGAGGGCCTGCCCCGCTCCCGCGTGGGTCCCTGGTCTCACCAGTGGCAGCAGCAGGCCAGGCACGGTGGGGAGGCCCATGTCCGGCCAGCTGGGGCCTCTCACTCCCCCATTGGGGCTCGGGCGGTGGCGGCAGCGGCGGCGGCGGCAGCGGCGGCTGGGGAGGAGCGGGTCAGTCCCGCTGGTCCGGAGGGCAGGCGAGGCGGGGGGAGGGGCTTTGGACTGGGAAATTGAGAGTGGAGACTCAGGAGCGGAGACCAAGGGCCGGGCCCCAGGGTTCTCGAACCCTAGGCCAGAACTGGAGCCCGAATCTGAAGAATTCAGAGAGATTACAGCCGAGAGGAGGGAGGAGGTGGGAGGAGAAGGCTGAGTGGCAGCAGGCGGGTGTTGCAACCCAGCGACAGGAAGAGCTGGGGAGGAGGCGGGAGGAGGGGTCGAAGGTTCTTTAACTCTTCCTACCCCAGGTAGAGGCAGTGCAGCCCCGGATCTGGCTGCTTTGTGTCCCCCTCAACCCACTAATCTGACCACTCCCAACCCAAACACCAGGTGCAGTGAGCCTGGGTCCCCACCCCAGCACCAGCCTGACCCCATGGAACAGCAATGAAAAGATCCAGAGTCAAATGCATGGGCTTCCAGCCCAGCTGGGTGGCCTGCAGCCTATAAGTAGCCTGAGACTGTTCTCCAGTTTGCAAAATGGACATAGCAGCCTCGTGGGCCCGCTACAAGGACTGACTGAAAGGGTCTGCCTCCTGATGCAGGGTGAGCACTCAGTGCACCCTCACAGCCTTCCCCTTGTCCCCAGTGTTCCAGCTCCCTCATCTCCCACTTTCTTGGGAATTTATCCAGCGTCAGTCTTAACCTTAGGTGTCTGCCCGGATCGGGTCCTGGCCCTCGGCCACTCACTCGTGCAGTCTGAGCGTGGCTCTGTGGCTGACTGTGGGCCATCCATCCCCCAACCCCTCTCCTGAGTCAGGGATGGCTCAATGTAACATTGTTGTGCACCTCCCTCCGAGGATACCACATCCAGGAGGATACCTTGGAAATACAGGGGTCTCCAGGACGTTCAGTGCCCCCTTCCCAACTACTCTGATACACCGACCAGCCCCTGCCCTACAGAAAACTCTGCAACCCTTTGACTTTATAGAAGGGGAACTGAGGTCCAGAGTGTGTGCTGTGCCGGGAGACAGAGCAGCCGAGAGAACCCAGGACTCCTGCCTCCTTGTCCAGGTCCCCTTTGGCTCTGAGACACCCACTGCAGGGGCAGCCTGGAGGGCCAGGGAAAGGCCAGGCGTTCCTGGAGGCAAGGGGGCACACAGGCCGCCCCGCCCACATCCAGGTCAGCTCCATGGAAACCGGCCAGGGCTTGGATCAGGTCCTCCCCACCAGCTTCCAGCTGAACCTGTCCACATCGGGCCCGGCCTGCCCAGAGCCAGAGTAGATAGGGTGAGGAGTCCTGGGGCGGTGGAGATGTGGGGGGCAGCCTGGGCCAGAGAGACTGTATGAGGCAGACTCCACCCCTTAACGCCGGTGTTTTACACCATTCCTAGTTGTGCAGAACGTCTGACCAGGGATTCCTACAAGAAATACAATATCCACTCAGACGCTTTCGGTGCCACAACCTTCCCTCGACTTAGCTCAGCCCTGGGCTTTGTTTGCTGAGGCTGCTGGAAGTCCAGGGAGCCAGAAGAGTGAGGTCCTCGGGCCTTGGACTTGGCATCACAGCTCTGAACCCCTTCTCCCCTCACCTGCCACCTGACCTCCCACCCAGCCTAGAGGCCACCCTCCTGGGTCTTCCTGGGCTCCCCCTCTGTGGTTCCAGGACAGAGCATCTGTGGATGAGAATGGAGCTTGGATGTCCCCACTGTTGGCAGTCCACCCCATCCCCAAGCTTCTGGTCAAAGCTGAGCTCACTGCCAACACACAGAAAGGCCCCAGGTGTGCTTGAGTGGGCCCCAGCAGAGTTTGAGAAGGAGCAGGGTCACTGGCACACAGTGCAGGCACTGGGGCTGGCATTGTATACAGTAGGTTAAAGGTTGCAGCACTGCTGACACTGGCATCCCATATGGGAGAAACAGAAGGGGGCAGATTAGGGATGAAGAGCTGGTCTTGGGGTCCAGGAGTAAAGGCTGAAGAACAAAGCTTCAGGTAAGAGACTCCTCCCATCAAGTCTGTTGTTCTCTCTCTCTCTCTCACACACACACACACACGCACAAACCCAAGACCTGGACTGGACCCTGCACTGGACTCCTAGACCAGATGACGTGGGTCCTAGCCCCCGTCTGTGTGTGTCACCGGGAAAGAGGGTGAGTCACAGGTGACCTGGGTTCCAGGCTTGTTCTGAAAGAATCATGAACCTGGACAAGTCACTTCACCCTGTAAACCTGAGACAGAAAACGAAGCAACGTAAGCCCTTTATTCCCTCGGACACTCGGATTCTAGCTCCTAGGAGGAGCTGGGGCTAGGGGTGGGGATAAGGAAACACGGCAGGGTCCACACGCACACAGGCACGGAGAAGCCCGGCCATGGGTGGAGATGCTGAGTGCAGTCATCCATGAGGGGCCTGGCTTGGTCTGACAGGTCCTCCCAGCCTGGGGCTGGGTGGGGCTGGGCAGCCACGGGCAGGCTGCACCTGAGGACCGTGTGACAGCGGACCCAGCTGGGCAGAGCATTTCCCGCATCGGCTGAGAGCAAGGACGGGCGGTCAGGAGGCGGTGCATCAATGTTGGGCATGACCCTTCCCGCCCCCAACTCCCTCCCTGGCCCCTCCTCTTTTCCAGAGGTCTCTCCAGCCGCTCAAGACTTAGGAGTTGTACAAGGCAGTGGGGGCAGCATCCCTCAAAGAGCATGAGCAAGTTCCAAGTTCTGCTGTTGGAACTGAGGGAGAAGCCAAGGATCCGAACACCCACGATTTGGGGCAGGTGTTTGGTGCACCGGGGAAGACACTGCCTGGGACAGCCATGTTCCACGTCAGTGTGCCTGCTCCACTCCTGACCCCAGCTTTCGGCTGATGGGCATCTGGGGAAGGCAGCAGGTGATGGCTCAGGAACTTGGGTCCCTGCCACCCATGTGGGAGACCTAGACTGAGTTCCTGGCTCCTGGCTTCAACCTGACCCAGCTCTGGCTGTTGGGAACATTTGGGCAGTGAACCAAAGGATGAACTCTCTCTCTCTCCCCTTCTCTTTCAAAATAAATTAATAATAAATAAATAAAGTCATAGTTTTTTTTTTTTTTGGACAGGCAGAGTGGACAGTGAGAGAGAGACAGAGAGAAAGGTCTTCCTTTGCCATTGGTTCACCCTCCAATGGCCTCTGCGGATGGCGCGCTGCGGCCGGCGCACCGCGCTCATCCAATGGCAGGAGCCAGGTGCTAGGTGCTTCTCCTGGTCTCCCATGGGGTGCAGGGCCCAAGCACCTGGGCCATCCTCCACTGCACTCCCAGGCCACAGCAGAGGGCTGGCCTGGAAGAGGGGCAACCGGGACAGAGTCCGGCGCCCCGACCGGGACTAGAACCCGGTGTGCCGGCGCCGCAAGGCAGAGGATTAGCCTGTTGAGCCACGGCGCCGGCCATAGTTTTTTTTTTTTTTAAGAAAACCCTTTTTTAAGCCTTGGAGGTTCCCCTCTGCTCCTCTCTCTGTGGTGATGTGTGAAGTCCCAAGGCCAGCGCTGTGGCGCAGTGGGATCAGCTGCCACTTGGAAAACTGGCATCCCACACTACAGTGCTGCTTTGAGTCCCAGCTGCTCTGCTTCTGATCCAGCTGCCGGCTAATACACCTGGGAAGGCAGCAGCAGATGGCTCAAGCACTGAGGCCCTGGCAACCCACATGGGAAACCTGGATGGAGCTCCAGGCTCCTGGCTTTGGCCTGGCCTGAACCTGGCTGTTGCAGCCATTTAGGGAGTGAACCAGCAGATGGAGACTCCTCTGTCAATCTGCCTTTCAGTTAAATAAAAAATACATGTTTTAAAAAAGAAAGAGGGGCCAGCGCCATGGCTCAATAGGTTAATCCTCCACCTGCAGCACCGGCACACTGGGTTCTAGTCCCCGTCGGGGCGCCGGATTCTGTCTCGGTTGCCCCTCTTCCAGGCCAGCTCTCTGCTGTGGCCCAGGAGTGCAGTGGAGGATGGCCCAAGTGCTTGGGCCCTGCACCCCATGGGAGACCAGGAGAAGCACCTGGCTCCTGGTTTCGGATCAGCACGGTGTGCCGCGGCGGCCATTAGAGGGTGAACCAACGGCAAAGGAAGACCTTTCTCTCTCTCTTTCTCTCTCACTGTCCACTCTGTCAAAAAAAAAAAAAAAAAGAGGGAGGTTCCAGAAGAGCCTGGCCTGTGTCCCTCCTCCTCCATCACTGCCCGGCAGGTGACAGGGAACTGGGGAGATGAAGGTTACACCGTACACCGCAACCGAGCAGTGAGGTGTACACAGGGATCAGTGATGGCAGTACCAAAGACTCAACGGATAAGGAGGGAGGGCCGG
This sequence comes from Sylvilagus floridanus, assembly GCA_949820135.1. Taxonomy (NCBI): domain Eukaryota; kingdom Metazoa; phylum Chordata; class Mammalia; order Lagomorpha; family Leporidae; genus Sylvilagus; species Sylvilagus floridanus. The sequence continues at coordinate 32,314,217 of OX463230.1, forward strand.
CCGCTGGTGAGGGCGGTCCCTCCTGGAGACCACCTCCAGGGCAGGTCCCCTGGAGAGCCAAGCCATGTGGTGCTTCCCTCCCACCAAGTGGGGTGACACACAGCACTTTCTCAACAACACCGTGCAGGAACTCCCAGGATGGCTTGTCTGTCCCAAGGTCAAGGACAGGGGAATCCGTCCCCTCCCCCCAACCCCAAGACCTCCCGGAAGTTTGGGCAGTGACTCAGAAACTTGCATCCGTCCCCTCCCCACCCAGGCAGCTCTCCAAGTAGCCTTTGTACAACACATGTGTATTGAGCACCTGCCTACTTGCTGCAAGCAGCACACCGGGCCAGACCTGAGACACGTTCATGGGCAAGACTCGGTTCCTGGCCACAAGGAGCTCACAGTCTAACTGGGGAGGCCCACACAGGTGAACAAGGCAAAACGCTGCGATGACAGTACTCAGGCCGATGTGGGCCATGGCAGCCCAGAGGGCAGGCGGAAGACAAGCGGCGCGGGGGGGGGGGGGGGGGACACCAACATGGGAGTCACAGTTTCGGTGCAGGGTTCTAAGGGATGCACAGTTGTCCAGGAGTCGATGGGGAAACTTCCAGAATGCAGACTTGGCTTGAGCGGACTTGCAGGAGTATGCAGGGCACAGGACTGGGGGTCGCACAGCTCTGGGAGGGCAGGGGGCCTGTGGCTGGAAGTCCTGGGACTGCCTGGGAGTGGCCCGGCCTGTACCACACGGCTCTGCTCCAGCCTTCACCCTGGCAAGCCAGGGAAGGGGAATTGCCCAAGAACGAATAAAGGGGGCTTTTGGGTGGGGTTCCCCACTCCAGCTCAAGAGCAAGAGCAGACATCTGTGGCCCGCAGGCCAGGCCGGGGCTGGCTCCGGCCATCGGTCACCATTGCGTAGGAGACCTGTGCACGCCTTTGTGGGCTTTTGTTTGTGTTTGGCCGTCGGTCGTCTCCTAGAAAATTCCTTGTCAGCATTCCCAGTCTGGCTCAGCCTGCACTTGGGAGGGGACACCAGTGTTCAGGGGAGGACCAAGGAGAACCGGGCAGAAGCAGAGGCAGTTCTGAGCAGCCTCACCGGCTGCTGCTCTCTGGACAACTACAGGGGCCCCTTCCCCGCCCACCATGGGCAGTTGGGCAGCTCTGAGGGAAAGCCCCAAACATCCTTCATCCTGCCAAGGCTGCCCCTGGCACCGGCTGGGGGGGGGGCACTGTCTCCTCTTAGGGCCCCCCAGGGGCACAGACAGAGCCAGACTGAGACAGGCAGGGGCCAAGGGTGGCATAGGCAGGTGGAGGGGCTGTCAAGGCCGGGGGCATTGTGGGGCCAGGCTGGGGCAAGGACGGGGACGTGGGGTGGGGGCAGAAGCGGGAGGGCAGGGTGGATGGCGGCGAGGAGGCCACCTCCCGTGCCCCGCCGGCCCCCCGGCCAGGGGACCAGTATCGGCTGCGGACCCGCCGAAGCAGCATGAGGAACGTGATGACTGAGAGGTCGAAGAGGAGCTCGGCCATCTCCACCACGGACAGCACGGAGGAGCCGAACCACAGGCTCCACTGGCTGCCCAAGTTGGACAGGAGGGTGACCATCTGCAGGGGAGAGAGGTGCAGTGACCGCATGGCAGAGGCCCCTGGCACCAAGCCAGTCCCCTTCACCCACACCCCTGGGCTCTCAGGCGCCTGCCTCTGCTCTTCTGCCTTAAGAACACACAGCTCCGGGCCACGGCTGGGTCAGCAGGGCCCGGGACCTGTCTCCAGGGCCTTCTACCTGTCGCCCCGCACAGCCTGGCCTCCCCCACTCCTACAGCCCTCATGCCCCAGCCAAGCGCCCCTTCTTCCTACGCTCTCCACCTCACCCTTGACCCCATCCTTTCCTCCCAGCACCCCCTGCTTTCAAGTCCCAAACCTTCCCCCCTCCCCTTGAAACACAGGCTCCCTACCGTGACAGACGGGGATTCAGAATTGGCTTTGTAGTTCAACTCTTTGAAGTAGATGTTGAGCTTGGCAACCCCGTTTCTTTGGAGAAAGGGAGAAAAGGAGGGAAGAGACGGCAGAGGATTCACTTCCCGACCCCGCCTCCAGTCACCCATCTCCACTCCTCCCCCGGCTGCCCCAGGGTGGGGCGCAGGGCGGGACCCACCTCTTGTTGCTGACCGTGTAGTTGTTCTGTAGCGACAGCATCTGGAAGACCCAGTCCTGAGAGAGAATGGGGATGTCAAAGAGGCCACCAGGGAAGGGGAGGGGTCAAATACAGCCTTACACCTAACACTGCGGAAGACCACCGCAGGACACCCACGCATGCGCACACATCTCCCTTCTTCGCTGTACCTGGGACGTCACCGAGGGCCATCGCGAGTAACCCGCAGAGAGCTCGTAGTTGGTTACACTGCAGGTGGAAAAGGGGGCTCAGTGAAATCCGCCCAGCAGGCAGCTGCCCAGCCTGTACCTGGGGAAGGGGACACACACCTGCACGGCTTCCTGCACTTGGTGAAACAGCCGAGGCGATCCGAGGAGAAGGCGTCCTGGAGTTTATAGTAACAGTAGCCTGCCGGCACAAACAGGAGTCCTCAGCCTTCACACCAAGAGATGTCCCACGATCCCTTGGGCACCCACTCCACAAAAGCGTTATGCAGCAGGGGACGACAGCGATGCCTCTTCAAGTGGCCACACCAAGAATGTTGCAGAACTTAAGCTCGGGCAGCAAAGAAAGAGAAAAACCAAACAGGAGCCACCCAGGGAAAGCTGTGCTCCGCACAAGCAAACGCTGCCACGTTAGTAAGGAAAATGGGAACAATGGTTAGGTAAGAGATTCAACCACAATGAGAGACCACAGTCCACGCAGTAGGACAGCTAAAATCAGAATGACGGGGCTGGCCAGGGAATGCAGAAGCTACAATGCTCATTTACTGCTGCGGGGACAGGCAATGCTGTGGAAACCAGGCTGGGAGCCCCCCACAAAGGTTAAATGCAGAACCCAAGCAAGTCCATTCCTAGGGACTCACTCAAGAGAGCTGGAAGCACACGTCCACACAAAACCTGGGACCCAAATGTCCACTGTTATTCACGAAACCAAAATGCTGAAACAACCTGAACCTCCACCAGCCCCTATGTGTGTGAGTCAACTGGACACACTGCACCCACGTGAGATAATACTCAGCCACTAACAGGAAAGAAGTGGGGCCAGTGTTCTGGCTTAGTGGGTTAAGCCACTGCCTGCAATGTCGGCATCCCATATGGGCACCGGTTCAAGTCCCCGCTCCCTACTAATGCACCTAGAAGAGCAACACCGGAAGATGGCCCAAGTGCTTGGGCTCCTGCACCTACGTGGGAGACCCTGAAGAAGCCCCTGGCTCTTGGTTTTGGCCTGACACAGCCCTGGCTGTTGTAGTCATTTGAGAAGTGAACCAGCACATGGAAGCTCTCTCTCTGTCTTTCCCTCTGTCTCTGTAACTCTGCTTTTCAAATAAATAAAATAAATATTTAAAAAGGGAGGGGGCAGAGCTATGGCGTAGCAGGTGAGGCTGCCGCCTGCAGTCCCAGCATCCTATATGGGCGCCGGTTCGAGACCAGCTGTTCCACTTCCAATCCAGCTCTCTGCTATGGCCTGGAAAAGTAGTGGAAGATGGCCCAAGTCCTTGGGCCCCTGCACCCACGTGGGAGACCCAGAGGAGGCGCCTGGCTCCTGGCTTTGGATCAGCACAGCTCAGGCCATTGCAGCCAGCTGAGGAGTGGACCAGTAGATGGAAGACCTCTCTCTCTGCCTCTCCTTCTCTCTCTGTGTAATTCTTTCAAATAAATAAATAAATCTTTTTTTAAAAAAATGGCCACATTATATGATTCTTTCTGTATGAAATATTCAGATCAGGTGAATCTATAGAGACAGAAATACTGGTTGTTGCTTGGGGGCTGGCAGGGTGGCTCGGGAGCCTGGGAACTGCTAATGGTTTCTTTCAGGAATGATACAAATATTCTGAAATGGGGCGGGGCTATCAAGGCTGCTAGGAGGTCCTCACCCTACATCAGCGTGCATGGGCTCCAAACCTGGCCCCAATTCCTGATCCCAGCTTCCAGCTAATATACACCCTGGGAGGTGGCAGCAATGGCTCAAATAGCTGGGTTCCTGCTACCCATGTGGGAGACCTGGATTGGATTTCTGGCTCCTGGCTTCAATCTCCACATAGCCCTGGCCTTTTTGTGCATTTGGGGAGTAAGCCAGCAGATGGGTGCTCTGTCTGTCTCTTAAATGAATAAATAGATACTTTTAAAAAATATATTCTGAAATTGATTATGGTGATGATTCTGCACAACTCCAAAACTGCCCTAAGAACTTCAATCTGAAAATTAAAATTATACTAAAAAAAAGTGTATGATTTAAATAAGTAAATTGCATGGGATATGAATTATTGCAATAAAGTATTATCAAGAAAAAAAGAAAAGTGGGACTCTCTCCTTCACACGCCAAGTTCTACGAAGGCCATTTTATCATTATTGTTACTTTCAGCATGTATTTATTTCCATTTTGCTTGAAAAGCAGAGGAAAAGAGACAGAGTAACAGAGATCTCGCATCCCCAGCTCACTCCCCAAGTGGCCAAAACAGCCGGGACTGGGCCAGGCTCATGCCAGGAGCTGGGAACTCCACGCAGGTGGCAGAGGCCCAAGTGCCTGAGCTGTCACCTGCCACCTCCCAGGGTGCTCATTACTCGAACCCAGGCACTCCTAGTGCTACTCTGAGTCAGTCAGTCTGAAATCCTGAGTTGTGACCCAAATCCAGGCTGGGAGAACGGGAAGCGACTGGGCCCTTTTCCCTGGTAAGCTCAGGCAACCCATAAGAATGGGTTTCTGCCCTTAATTCCTCTCCCTCATCCTCACAACTTCTCAGCAGAGAATACTGAGTTTTCACAGTCTGATCTTCAAGCTCACAACTTAGAAATCACAGCTTGGGGGCAGAGAGGAGCAGCAGGCAGCCCCCTCCCACACCCCTGCTGCTCTGCACAGCCTGGGACTTCCTGAACGCGTCCCTGGGCCTCAGTTTGCTCCTCTGAGAAGGAGGGTGGGGGGTGAAGCCCAGTGGCTTCTGCCTGTGTTTCCTTCCAGTTCTGATGGCCTCTGCCCGCTGAGGTCAGAGACAGGAACGGCAGCCTCGCCTGGAAACTGCAGGTCCAGGGAGAGAACTGTGTGGCAGAGCAGGCCCAGGGAAGGAGGAGGCAGGGGTGGCCGCCACCTGGGGCGAGACAACCGGCAGCCTTTGTGAGGGACTGCAGACCCCCTGACCACCGGGAGCAGGGAAACCACTGGGCCGTGGGCCTGCCAGGCCAGAGAGCAGCCTGGGCACCAGGCGTCTGTTTTCTTGTTAGCGTTTCCTCCCTCTCTGCATCCCAGCGCACAGCTTGCCTGCTCCGTAATTCAGCTGCAGGGCAAAGGAAAGGGATTTTTCTCCTCCAAGTGAAAAAAAAAAAAAAAAAACTTCTTTCTGCGTATTTATTTCAAAGGCGGAGAGACACACAGAGATCTGTCTCCCCAGTGGACAGTGAGAGAGAGAAAGACAGAGAGAAAGGTCTTCCTTTGCCGTTGGTTCACCCTCCAATGGCCACCGCGGCTGGCGCACTGCGGCCGGCGCACCGCGCTCATCCGAAGGCAGGAACCAGGTGCTTCTCCTGGTCTCCCATGGGGTGCAGGGCCCAAGCACTTGGGCCATCCTCCACTGCACTCCCTGGCCACAGCAGAGAGCTGGCCTGGAAGAGGGGCAACCGGGACAGAATCCGGCGCCCTGACCGGGACTAGAACCTGGTGTGCCAGTGCCGCAGGTGGAGGATTAGCCTAGTGAGCCACGGCGCCGGCCACCCAGAACTTCTGATATCTTCTCACAGCACCCAGAGCCACCCTGCCAAGCAGCCCAGGAATGAGGCAGAGTGGGAACCGCTGGTCTTTTCCTGGGGCTACTTCCTTCCTTAGGCTACACGCTCTTTTTTAGTGGGGCAATTCTTTGACAAACACACAGAGGCCAAAGCAGGGAGGGGGGAAAGTGAGAGGGTGAGCAAAGGGAAAAACAGAGGCTCAGGGCAGGACATGAAGAGGGTGAGGGAGAGGAGGGGGCGGCAGAGGCACAGGCCCGGAGCCCGGGAGGAGGAGCGCCTGGGGCTTGCGGGGCCTGGCAGGGCTCCCTGACCCTCACCCCAGGAGCTGTGCTTCCTGTAGTCACAGTACTGCACGCCCTCGGGCAGTGGGTAGAAGATGTAGGCGCAGCCACACTCCTTGACCATGTTCTCCTGGAAGCAGGAGTGAATGCACACCTGGTGGGAGGACAGAGACAGGGGAGGGGCTGAGAGCCGGCCCCACCCCTCCCCACACAGCCCATCCTTCCTCCCACCCACCTCTCCCCTGACCCTACCCTCCCACTGCCCTACACACAACCCCCCCCTCCAACCCAACCACCCAGCTCTGACCGACCTGGGCGGACCTGGGAGACGGTTGCCCTGGAAACAGGTTGGGCCTCACCTGCTGTGTGTACTTGGAACGATAAAGGTTCTTAACGGGGACGTCACTGCCATTCTCGGTGCAGTCGCCATAATCGCCTCCCAGTCTGTCCAGGGATTCCTATGAACCAATGCACACTCAGAGGGCACAGCAAGCAGCAGGGGCCTCAGCCTGGGTCCCCGTCCTCCCCCAGGCCCCAGGTTGAACCTTACACTCTGCCTGCCCTTCCTCTCTGCCTCCCATCTCCTGTAGGCCAGCGCTCATCTCAATGTTCCTTTCAAGGACAGGTGGCCGAGCAGCCCTGGGATGTGAGCATGGCCTGAGCCCTTTCTCAGCGCTCCCCACCCAGCAACGCCCACGCCCCCAGGGCCTTCCCTCCCAAGGCCTCTCTGCCACCTGAGTCCAGCTCCCCAGGGACCCCAAGGTCATGGTCCCCACCCCCGCACCCTGACAGTGTCCCTCCGGTCTTCTGGCTGCCAAACCCAATCCATTCCTCTAGCAGCCTCTCCTCCCAGACCCCCCACCCCCCAGCCTTGCCTTCCTCATGCTGATGGAGGTCTCCACACCGGGCCGCAAGTTAAAGCCGCCATCGTCCATAAAGGCAGGCTCATCCTGCCCGTGCACCATCACCCTGGCCCCGGTCACCGTGGACAGCAGTGGGATGAAGTCATTCTGCTCCGTGCGCAGCGTCAGTGATAGCCCTGGGAGACACAGGGAGCCAGGTGGAGGGGCAGGGGGAGGGCTTGGAGAAGACCCAGCTCCCCGCTGGGTCCCCAGTCTCCCAAAAGGAGCCAGGCCAGGAAGACTTGCAAATGGACTTGGCAACCCTGGAGCTGGATTCTGGGGACAGCAAGAAGGACCAGGACCTGTGTCCGCAATGTGCCACGTGGTGCCCATGGGGAAGTGAGAACAAAGAGCCCTCCTGCCCGGGGAGAGAGAGGCACAGTGCTGGGGGGGTGGCAGAAGGCGCCCGGCATCTCCAGGGTGTGAGCTAACAGGTGAGTTGCCATGGGTGGCCAGGGCTGGGGGGTGGAGGGGAGGCTACGGCAGGGTGCTCACCATTGTTGATCCCAGGCATGGAAGACATCCAGAGGCTGGAATTATTCTTGTCATTAAAAGTGTAGCAGTTCCCATACATCGGGTGATGGAAGTGAGAGTAATTCCTTGGCAGGAGAGAGATGACGGGGTGAGAGAGGAAAGTAGCAGAGGGCAGGGGAGCAGGGATGGCTGCTTTCAGAGCATTTCCTAACCACTTACTATGTGCCATGCACGCTCCCTCGCAGCCCGGGGCAGCCGCATCCCCACACCACCAAAGAGGAAGCTACCCGAGAGAGGAGCAGCCGCCCCAAGGCCACACCAAGAGTGACGATGAACCTGGGATTCCAGCCAGGTGGTGCCCGTTCTAGCCCAGGCTCCTCCCACCAGGCCAGCCGACTCCTCTGGCCTTGGTCTTCATGCTGCCAGTGACCTGCCATGTGGCAGTGATGGGCCCCTGACACCTTGCAGGTCTAAATCGTGTTCCCACACACATGGCGAGCCCCTTGAGGGCAGGAGCCACATCCCATGCGTCTCTGGCATCTCAGGGTTGGCTGAGAGCAGAGGACCAGTGGTGAACAAGGAGCTAAGGGGAACGCCCTTAAGAGCCCAAGACAAGAAAGAGGCCTCGTGTCTCAGACCAGGAGGTCCAAAGCTAATGCAGGACAGATGTGGGAACAGAGAGCGCGCCACCGCGGATGCAACGCTGCAATAGGATTCGACGGCAAGACACAGGTTCCTGAACAGGAGGCCACAGGGGCTGGAGCAAGAGCGCCCACCCCTGGGGACACGGGCATCTCTGTCCTACTGTGCCAGTGTCTCAGAGCTGGCGACAGGGGCAGGGCAAGAGGGACGTGGGGTTCCAGACTGTGACAGGCAGAGGAGCAAGAAGACAGGTGAGGGGAAGAAGGCTGGCAGGAGTGAGGAGTGGCCTTCTGGCTGTGTGGCCTTGGACAGGTCATGTTTTCCAAGGTCGCTCTCCTAGCTGTGCAATGAAGGAATCCCTAAGGGGTTAGCGCTGACCCAGGAGGAGACGCTGTCCCCCAGGGTCTGCATTAGCAAGTCAGGAGCCAGAGCTGCATACTGATCGCAGGTGTTCCACTAAGGGAAGCAGGCATTGTAACCGTAGGCTAAACGCCTACCCCTTACGTGATCTTTTCATTCCACTTTTCTGCGAACATTTTGAAGTCTGCTCCTACAATATAATATCATTATTCAATAATAATAATAAATGAAGTTCTAGGGTAGAACACCTGCATCCCGTACCAGAGTGAAGGTTTGAGTCCCGGCTCCTCTGCTTCTGATCCAGCTTCCTGCTAGCGCACATCCTGGGAGGCAGCGGAAGATGGCTCATGTGCTGGGGTCCCTGTCAGCCATGTGGGAGACCCGTATGGAGTTCCTGGCTCCTGGCTTCAACCTGGCCCAGCCCTCGCTGTTGAGGGCATTTGGGAGTAAACCAGATGGAACCCCTCTCTCTGTCTCTCTCTCTCTGTCTCTCTCTCTCGTTCTGCCTCTCATGTAGATAAAATTAATAAAGAAACATTAAAAAGGAAGAAGGGCTGAAGTTCTGATCCATGCTACAGCGTGGATGAGAAAAGGCGGTAAGTGAGAGCCGCTGACCACAGCAGACCCCGGGCTGTCCGGCTGCATCCACTGGACCTGTGCACAGCAGGTGACCCACAGACGCAAGGCATGCTGGTCGTTCCCAGGGCTTGGAGGAGGGGAGAGAAAGGAGGGGAACTACTGAGGTGCTCAGGGTTTCTCTTTGGGGTGGGAAAATGTTCTAAAATTGGATAGTGGTGATGGTTGTGCAATTCTCAACACACTAAAAGGAAGAATTCGTGGTATGTAGATGTGTCAAGAAAAGTGTCATTAAAATACTTTAAGGAGCGGCTGAGGGTTTCGGAGAAGGGAAAGGAGAGGGTTTGCGAGAAGCCTGCTCTAAGGAGCTGCCGCCTGCATCTGAAGGTCACAAGCGCTGTCCCAGGATTTTAAAGAGGACTTCCTGCAAGAGTTAAGTAGAGTGAAGGGAAGGGAGGAACAGTGGGTCTGTGCCGTGGCCGGCAGGTGTACCCAAATTCGTGTGTGGACTCCCCACGGATGGCCAGGCAGGACCTCGGAGCAGGCTCAGGGAGGGGATCAGGAGGGTGGTAATCAGAGATAGGGTGGCAGGTGGCAGATAGGGGCTGACTCAGGCTCAGGGGCTGTTCCGGTCTCACTACCCAGCTGGCTAACTTCTGTCCTCAAACAAACACAAGACTAAATCATGGGCTGGGCAGTGTGTAGTGGGGGAGTGGGGAGGAGAGGGGGAGAGGCAGCTGACACCTGGCCCTCCTGGCACTCTCCAGTGACATGGGAGGGGATGTGCCACCTAGCACCCTTCTTCAGGCAGGCAGGGGCAGGGAGACAACCCCTGAAAATCAAGGGGCAGAAGGAGGGAGGCCCGGGACCTGTCACTCCCCACCTCCTCCAGCCTGCAGGCCAGGGTGTGATGACAAGAGCCCCTATGGAAAGGAGGGAATGTTGCTGGGTCAGCAGAAGTCACTTTACCTGCATGAGCAGTGGAGTAAGGGACCCACCACCTATGGCAGCCCCCGCCTTCTGTATTTTTTAATTTATTTTATTTGAAAGTCAGAGGTACAGAGAGAGAGAGAGAGATCTTCCATCTGCTGGCTCACTCCCCAGATGGCTGCAACAGTTGGAGTTGGACAAGGCCAAAGCCAGGAGCCCAGAACTCCATCCAGATCTCCCACGTGGGTGCAGGGACCCAAGGACTTGGGCCAATCTGTGCTGTTTTCCCAAGCACATTAGCAGGGATCTGGATGGGAAATGGAGCAGCTGGGACACAAACCAGCATCCATATGGGATGCCAGCAGCTTTGACCACTACACCACAGTGCCCCCTCCTCCCTTATTTGTTATCTCAGACACTTGGGCCACTCGGGCCACTCCTGAGACAAGGGTCATCCGCATCACCTTTACCACTTGAGGAAAAGCGCCCAAAGGGCTAGGGTTACTGATTTTTTTTTTCTTTGATGCTTCTCAAATGCCTCGCCCAGAAACTTGTTGGAGGAACATGGAAGGAATCTTGGCTTTTGGGTGCTGTTGTATTCCATTTTACAAAAAAAGTGACCCTGGAAGTGCCCAGAGTCACCTGGCCAGGTGACAGAGCCAGAGTGCAGGTCCCAGGTTAGCCCCTCGACCCAGGTTACCCCCTATTCTCACAGCCTCATAGAACAAGGCGAGTATGGGGCCAGATGATCTGCCAAGCTCCTAGGAGCCCTGAGGTTAGGGAGAAAGAGGGCTTAGAAAGACCCAGAACAGCGCTACCCACCCTTAATTTCTCAAGGCCACACCCAAGCCCAGAGGGTCCCAGGCCTTCCACGGGAGGCTGCCTGGCCTCAGACCCTGCCACGCAGGGAGCATAAGTCTGCAGATGGTCCCAGGCAGAGGTGAACACCTGAGGCCGTGCGCCCCCCGCAGGGGTCAACAAGCAGCTTCCAGCCCACCCCCCCACACACACACACCCCTCCCCACCGGCTGGGCCGCTGCTCACCCAGCTGCTCACCCATCGCCGCCGCAGGAGGCCTGGTTGAAGCGGCAGGTGAAGATGAAGTTGCCCAGCTGCTCCCGGGACAGCGACGTGTCCGACAGTCTGGACAGAATGTTGATGTAGTGGAAGCGGTACCACTCCCGCACCGCGTCCACCCCCGACGAGTACCTCTGGTAGAAGCAGTCCGATCTGTTCTGGTTACACTGGACACAGAGACCAGAACGTTAGAGGGCTGGCAGCAGGGTGGGGCCGAGGTCAAAGGGCCCTGAGGTTTTTGATGGAAGCAGTGACCTCCCCCCACTAACCGAGACAAGGGACCAAGGGCATGCTGGACCGGGGAGACCAGCAGCTGCACAAGCCTGGCTGCGGTTCACGTCGACAGCAGGCCGAGCAGAAGTCTACCCATTTCCCAGGTGGGAAAACTGACACATCACTAGGCTTGCCCAGCGGGAGTGCTTGGTCCAGAACTGCAGTCTCCTGGGGTGTAGCCCGCTCTCTCACTAGCGGGGGCCTCCCTTTCTCCTTCACTCCCCCCTCTCTCATATCCTCTTACTCTCCCCTTTTCAAAAAAAAAAAAAAAAACTTAAAAAAAGTTTCCCTGCTCTCTCTACCCCACATCCCAGGCTGGGAGTGCACGTGGCAGGGTGCGAGGCAGGCTGTACCTCAGATGCATTTTCTCCAGATCTGACTTCCCGCTGCCTACACCTCCCACGGAGACCCCACGAGCAAACCCGCAGGCTGGTGCACGGGGAGCTGCTCCTTTAATTAATTCATTTATTTTCGTGTGAGTGCGTGCACGCCTCCGAGTTCCCGAGGTCCCGCGGGCTGCAGGGGCGGGTGCGGAAGGGGGCGTGGTGCTGCGGGCCGGGGGCGGGGTTTACCAGCTGGAAGCCGATCATCCAGTCTTTCCTGCCCACTTCGGGGCTGTTGTCCCGCACGCTGGAGGCGGAGCTGCGCGCTCGGCGGGCCTCGAGGCGCGGGGGCGGAACCCGCAGGCGCTGCAAGGGGTGTGGCAGGGGAGGGCGGACGTCGCGCCGGTGGCGGGGCTGGGCCTCCAGGGTGCTGACGTTGTATTTGAACAGGTCGAGGAGCGTCTGCTGGGTGATGCCGTCCAGCTCCTTGAGCTGCTCTGTAATTTCAGGATATCTGAAAGGGGGCACGGCACTGGGTCGGACAGAGGGCGGCCTTGCACGACCCCCAACACACACCGCCCCTCGGGCCTCAGTTTCCCCAGCTGTCAGCGGTGCGGTCGGTTCATCCCGGCGAAGCGTGGGGGAGGCTGAGCTGACTCGAGGGCTCCCCGTGAGGGAGGAGGTGTAGACAGGTGTGTCCGCGGGGGGAAGTAGAAGCGACAGAGAGCCTGGGTCCTGACGGCGTTTATTGCGCCTGTTATTGAAAGAGGGAGGCGGCAGGCACCTCCTCCCACTCACTCAGACCTGGCCGGGAACCAGGAACTTGCTTGCCCCTTCCCCAGGCGGGAGGGTGCGCGGGTCATCCGGCCCTCCCTGGCCGAGGCTGACCTTTGGGCCTGTGCCTACCACCTGGCATCTTCTAAGTCAAGGTACTTGGACTGCATTTTCAGAGGCTCCGCAGCACCAACTCCCCTCCACCCTCCAGGGACACGGTGTTGGGGGGGGGGGTGTCAGGTCCGGGAAATGAACACTGTTCAGAATAAACACTCCCACAGTGAACATCACCGCGAAAGTCCACAGTTCACAGGGCCTTGGGGCTACAATCTGCCAAAACAAAACATTACACCCGGTAGGCAGGGCTGCAGGACGCACAGCAGCATACAGAAATCAATTGTATTCCTGCGCACTAGCAACGAAAGTTGGAGAATGAAGTCACAACAGCCTGTGAGTTACCCTGATCCGAGCTTGCTATAAAGCCACAGTAATCGCACCGAGGTGGCCCTCGGCGAGAACAGACAACAGATGAATGGAAAAGAATCCAGAAATAAATTTACAAACAGAAAATGGCTTCAGAAACTTCTGGGAGAAGTCACGTGCTCTTTCAGTTCCATTTTCCCATGAACCTCTTGAAGCCCCCTCGTATATGTCAATTGATTGTCTTTATATCTGTGTGTGTGTGTGTGTATTTAAAAGGTTGTTTATTTATTTGAAAGAGTTATAGAGAGAGGGAAAGAGGAAGAGAGAGAGGTCTTCCATCTGCTGGTTCACTCCACAAATGGCCAAAATGGCTAGAGCTGGGCCCATCCGAAGCCAGGAGCTTCTTCCTGGTTTCTCATGTGGGTGCAGGGGCCTAAGGACTTGAGTCTGCCTCTGCTGCCTTCCCAGGCCACAGCAGAGAGCTGGATCGGAACTGGAGCAGCTGGGACTCGAACCAGCACCCATACGGGATGCCAGCTCTGTAGGCTGCGGCTTTAGCCCACTGTGCCACAGCGCTGGCCTCCTGATTGTCTTTTTTTCAAGCAGTGAAAAACATAGGATTAGCCAGCTGGACTCGTTGGATGATCGAAAGCACCACTAACAGGAGCCAGGCCAACATAGGCCTTCTTCCCTCCATCAGAGCTGACCTTGGCCCCATCAGTGTCCCGGGTTTCTTCACAGCCTGTGCGATTCGGGGTTTGCTGCCCTGCACACCTGCAGTGAGCACAGCTGTGGTGTTGCCTCCTTCATGGCCCACTCAGTGGCCATTTGGGGAGTGATCAAGCAGATGGAGGATCTCGCTCGCTCTCTGTCTCTGTCGCTATGTCTCTCTCTAACTATGCCTTTCAAATAAATAAACAAATCTTTAAAAACATCTAATTTATAATTACTACAATGTCTAACAAGTAACTTGTCCTGATATATAAAGAATGGACAGGTCAATAAGCAAAAGGATCATTTTAAATACAAAAAAAGTAAGTATTTAAGAAAATAGGGGAGGGCCCTTAGCCTAGCAGTTAGGACACTGATTCAGATGCCCACAGCCATACCAGAGTCCCTGGGTTCAATTCCCAGCTCCAGCTCTTAAGTCCAGCTTCCTGCTAATGTGCACCCTGGAAGGCAGCGGTGATGGCTCAGGTAACTGAGGCCCTGCCACCAAAGTGGGAGACCTGGGCTTTGCTCCCAGCTTTGGCTGACCAGTGCAAGTATTTGGAGAGTGAATGAAATAACTCTCTCTTTCCCCGATACCCCCATCAATAAATACATAAGAAAAGAAAAAACAAACATCCAACAAAGAATCCACCCTGTTATGTAAGAACTCTGACAAATCAACAATAAGTAAATAAGCAAAAAATATAGCAAAAAAAAGTGGTCATTAAACACATGGAAAAGTACTTGATGTAATTAGTCCTCAGGGAAACACACAGAATGAGGTGCCATTTAACATCCCTTAGAGAGACTAAAACTAGAGAGACTGACACCAAAAAACGTTGGTGAGAATATTGAGCAACTGGAATTCTCCAAAGCCATAGATATCACATGGCACCACCACTCTCGAGGACTGCTCTCAGGGTATTTTACCAATGCCATTCCTAAGTATTACCCAAGAGCAGTGAAAACATGCAGACTGGTACATATGTGTTTACAGCAGTTTTACTCTTCATAGCCAAAACTATGAAACCCCCTCAGCAGGGGCCAGTGCTGTGGCGCAATGGGTAAAGCCACCAACTGCAGTGTGGGCATCCCATATGGGCACCAGTTCAAGTCCTGGCTGCACCACTTGCAATCCAGCTCTCTGCTATGGCCTGGGAAAGCAGTAGAAGATGGCCCAAGTCCTTGGGCCCCTGTACCCACGTGAGAGACCCAGAAGAAGCTCCTGGCTTCTGGCTTCTAGCTTCAGATCGGCGCAGCTCTGGCCATTGTGACCATTTGTGGAGTGAACCAGTGGATGGAAGACATTTCTCTCTCTAGCTCTGCCTCTGCCTCTGTTAACTCTGCCTCTCAAAGAAATAAATAAATTTAAGAAGAAGAAAAGACCCTCAGCAATAAAAACAAACTGGTACAGGCAAAAAAAAAAAATGGAAGAATTTCAGGGACATTAAGTTAAGCCAAACAAGCCAGACACATATATAAGAAAATATATATGCACGGTTCATTTATATAAAGTCTAAGAACAGACCAAATTTGTTAATGGTGATGGAATTGAGAAATGATGGTGGGAGAGGACAAGAAATTGACTGGAATACAGCACCAGAGGGGAAGGTACACCACACCACACCACAGCCACACCACAACTAGCACTTAAGATGGGTTCATTGTATTGTATATGAATTACATCTCACTTTAAAAAGTTTCAGTTCATAATTGATCATAATGATAGGATTAAGTGTCAAAGGGATCACATAAACAAGACTAGTGCCTGCTAATACTAACTGATAGAATTAAAAAGGAGAGAACGATCCAACATGGGAAGTGGGATACACAGCAGACTCATAGAATGGTAGATATCCTAAACAGCACTCTGGCCTCAGAATCAGCCCTTAAGGCATTCAGATCTGGCTAAAAAGCCCATGAGAGTTTCTCAGGTATGGAAAGCCAAGACACTGTGGCAAAAAAACAAAACAAAACAAACAAACAAACAAAAAAACCCTAAATGAAAGATCTTTGTGAATGAAATCCCAGCGGAAAGAACGAGCCATCAAAGAAGGAGGTACCTTTCTCTGAAGGGAGGAGAGAACTTCCACTTTGATTATGGCCTTGTCTAAATAAGGTCGGAGTTGATGAACTCAAGAGGCTTCCATAGCCTTGGCAGTTCATGACAAGAGCCTCGGGTGATTACTGATGTCATAAATAAGAGTGTCAATTGTTAAATTAACAACAGGAGTCACTGTGCACTTACTCCCCATGTAGGATCTCTGTCCTTAATGTGTTGTACTATGTGAATTAATGGTAAAACTACTACTAAAACAGTACTCTATACTTTGTTTATCTGTGTGGGTACAAACTGTTGAAATTTTTACTTAGTAAATACTAAGTATATCTTCTGTATATAAAGATAATTGAAAATGAATCTTGATGAAGAATGGGATGGGAGAGGGAGTTGGAGATGGGATGGTTATGGGTGGGAGGGAGGTTATAGAGGGAAAAAGCCACTATAATCCAAAAGTTGTACTTTGGAAATTTATATTTATTAAATAAAAGTTAAAAAAAAAAGTCAAATATCAATGTAGGGCCTTATCTGCCAGAATTCAGGGCTCTAGCAAGGTTATTGGGGTGAGGAGTCAGTAAGTCTTATTAATTTATTTTTATTTATTTGAACAGCAAAATGACAGAGAGAGAGAAGGAGAGAGACAAAGAGATCTTCCATCTGCTAGTTCATTCCCCAAATGGCCCCAATAGCCAGATATGGGCCAGGCCAAAGCAGAAGCCGGGAACTCTATTTGGATCTCCCACATGGATGGCAGATTCAAGTGTTTGAGCCATCATCACCTGCTGCCTCCAGTGTGTGCATTAGCAGGAAGCTGGAATCAGAAGCAGAGCTGGGACTCAAAGCCGCACTCTCAGATGTGGGCTGCAGGTGTCCCCAGCAGTGATGCACCTGCTGCACAACGCGGGCCCCAGGCTTGTTAGAAGAGCCCCCTCATGGCCTGATGTGCAGCTCCACTAACCACTGTCTAGCCCAGATCCTCACATTCTGCCCCATGCACCTGCATCTCCTTCTCCATCATAAGGTCTAGCTGGCTGGGCCCCATGCATCCACCCTTGCAGCCCTCCCTCCCCTCATAGGAAAAACGTAGCTCAGGTGGAAAGTGTGTGTTTGGAATGCTGAAAGATTTGGTTGTTACTTTTGGTTGTTACTGGTAATTAAAACAATAAAAGCTGGGTCCCTGTCACCTATGTGGGACACTTGGATTATGTTCTTGGCTCCCATCTTCGACCTAGCCCAGCCCCAGCCAATGCAATCATTGGGGAGTGAACCAGCAGATGGGAACTTTCTCTGCCTCTGTCTCTGTCTCCCAAATAAATTATATTTTTTAAGAATAGCAATAATAACTAGTATTTATTGAGCACTTACTACAGGCCAGGGACTGTGGTATTAGAGTGTACATTTTGGGGGCTGGCATTATGGCACAGCAGGTCAAGGACCACTTGCAACACTGGCATCCCATATTGGGGTGTCGGTTCAAGCCACCTGGGGAGTGAACCAATAGATGGAAGATCTTTCTTTGTCTCTCCCTCTGTCCCACTGCCATTCAATTACATTTTAAAAGAATGTCTTCAGTGTAACTCTGTGTGCTGTTGGCCACTGGCACTATTGTTGTCCCCTTTTCCAGGTGGAAAACCCGAGGCTTGGTGACTTACACAGGATCCTATGGCCAGGGAATGGGTCAGAGCGCCACACCGCTTGCCATTCTGTGGTATTTTACGAGGCTGGATGGAGCCCCAGAAAGGGTTTGGGGTGCACTTGTAACCCCTGCATCCCTAGCGTAGTGCCTGGTTCAAGTCCTCCCTCCAATCCAGCAGCCTGCTAAGGTGCATCCAGGGAGGCAGCAGGTGATGGCTCAAGTACTTGGGTCCCTGACATCCAGATGGAAGACAGGAGATCCAGACGGAGCTCTTGGCTCCTGGCTTTGGCCTGACCCAGCCCTGACTATTGTGGACATTTAGGGAGTGAGCCAGCAGATGGGCAATCTCTCACTCTCTCTCACTCTCCCTCCCTCCCTTTCAAATAAAATGAAAATAAACAAATAAAAAATTTTAAATAGGAATCACAGACATCCATTTATTAAAAAAAAAAAAAAAAAGAGTACCAGATCCAGGGCGGCTGGCCCAGCAGCGCCATTTCTAGCTGTGTAATGTGCACAAGCAACCCGATCTTTCTGAATCTCCTCGGTAAAGAGGGCACAACACTACCCCTGCCTTTCACAGGCCCCCTTGAAGGAAGACAGGAAAGTGAGAGTCTTTCCCAGGGCCATACAGGAAGAATCCAGTCCCCCTAGCCCGGCTCCGTGATTTGCAGGCAGGAGCAGGAGCCACCACACCCCTCCTGGGGCCTCCTGCTCCACGCCTCCCCCAAGCTGGCTCAAGTCCCTCTGGGCTCCGTCCCTCGCATCAGCAACTCCACGCCGCCTGTCACTTCTTTGGCCACATCACTCTTCTCCATAAGGCCCCACGCTGTCCCCATGCCAGACCCTCTCAGGGCTGCTCATGCGATTCAGTTCCCTCCTGTCTCGTCCAGATGGGCTGTTGAGGAGCCCCTACCCCCACACAAACTGGACTTCGAGCCCCCAGTCCCCTCATACCTGCAGCAGAGTCTCCAGGAGAGCTCAGGGCCCATGCAGAGCCCCGGACTCTCCGAGGGCCACTTCTCTCCCTTTGTTCCCTTCACCTTTGGCTGAGGCAGAGAAGAAGATGCTCATGTCCCCCTCTCAAAAAAAAAAAAAAAAAAGTACCTCTCCCACCCTAACTCCAGACACCAGAAAACCCTATAACAGGAGGCAGAGCCTTTGCTCTCTTTGTTACTATTTTTAATTATTTGAGAGCCAGAGAGAGCACCTATCCTAACCGGTTCACTCCCCAAATGCCCATGCCAGCTGGGAACTCAAACCACTTGTCCCATGTGGTGGCAGGGACCCAGGTACTTGAGCCATCACCTGCTGCCTCCCAGGTGTGTGCATCAGTAGGAAGCTGGAATCCTGGGCAAACCAGAACCCAAAGCCAGGCATTCTGGTCTGGGATGCGGCTTAACTGCTGTACCAAATGCCCACCCCTGAGTTAACAACTAGACCTAAGAGACTGACCGCTGGGTGAAACACGCTGAAGCCCTCAGATCTGCCCCAAGGAGACCAGGGGTCAGAGAGGAAGAGCAAGAAAGCTGGCTATGGCTGCCGAGGCCAAGGCCACTTCAGCTGGCTGACAGTCACAGCAGAAGGTCTGTCTCAGCAAGGCATGAGAAGGACAGCTGCAGTCCTCTTGGTGGTTTTAGGTTTGATGGGAACTACAAGCTGGAGCTTCCTGGTGGTCCTGCTAATGACTGCTGTATTCCTGATTTTATAGAAGAGCACTTAGTCTCATAACCTCCAAAATGTCCACTGCCTTGTAGAATTTTAATCAAGCAGAATGTTAGTGTAGAAGAAAGGGTTAATGCCTTATGCAAGGTTGAGCTGTTTGTAGAAAAGAATTAAGAGGCAACAGGCTCTCTGGTATATACTTCCCACTAGAATAAAGATAGATGTTAATAAAGCTTTAATTCACTATATGCTACAAATACTACAATGGTTAGGATGTCAAAACTGTAAAATAGATCTAAGTAAACCTTTAAATAAGTGCAATAAAGAAATTAAAGAATTACAGAAAAAATTGCAAAGAGGGGATACATTTTAAAAAGGGTCTGCTTTGACCTTGGGGCTTCTAGTAAAGATTAGATTAGGAAGGTATAATTCTAGCCTATGTAGCCCATTTCTGCATAGTTCAACAGCACTCGAGGCCTTGGCTTGTGTGGGCAGCCTCTTATCTTGCACCTGTCTGTGATTGTAACCCATGCTCTGAGTATGCCCTTGAAAATCAAAATAATTGTAATTAGAAAAAATGGACAACAGGCTTTTCATTGTAAGAAGGAAAAATCATTATGTGGCTTATAATATAAAAATAAAGTCTGGTGCTCAAAAGCCAGAGCCATGCCATCAGCCTTGCTGTGAGTGTCTCTCATTTCTTCGAGCACCGACACCTCTCACACTTTGGGGCCCCTGGACTGGCTGGAGCTGGTCTCCAGCATATGGCCCTTTAG
This sequence comes from Sylvilagus floridanus, assembly GCA_949820135.1. Classification (NCBI taxonomy): domain Eukaryota; kingdom Metazoa; phylum Chordata; class Mammalia; order Lagomorpha; family Leporidae; genus Sylvilagus; species Sylvilagus floridanus. Next base: position 32,333,949 of record OX463230.1, read on the forward strand.
TAAGTCAGCCCAGCCTTCCTCCCTGACCTCCTGCCCCGGTCACTGTCCTCACCCTCACTCCTGTCTGCTCCGGTAGGCAGCATTGCATTGAAAGGGGAGTGAATCCTTGCACAATTCCATCAGGCAGGGATTACCCTTGTCATTGCACAGTTGAGGACCATGACCCAGCAGGTAGACAACATCCCCAGGGTTACCCAGCTAGGAAGGACCAGGGCCACCATTTAAACCCAGGCCTGCTGGATTCCACGGTCCCTGCTTTTCCACTCCCTCAGCCTCCCAGCTCTGAAGCATTTGAGACCAGGCGGTGAAGTGTCCCTTCCCTACACCTGCACCTCCCCGCCAGCCCCTCTTCTCTGCTCAGCACAGGCTGGCACGGGGCAGGGACGCTGGGAGGTTTGGGGCAGACACCTCTGCTCTTGTCCCATCTGTGTCTCCTCCTCCTGCTGCCCCACCCTACCCCGGGGGCTTCCTCTTGCTGCAGAGCCCATGGCTCACCCTGGCAGCCTTGGGACATGCCTACAGGAGATTCCCAGAGCAGCAGGCAGAGCTGGGCACAGGAGACGCACCAGCTTCCTGTGCTGCCAGCATGCACTTGGCACCTCGCCCTACTCTCTCCATCTGCCAGGGACCACCTAGAAGCCTCGACTTCGCCTACCATGACGCCTTCACCAGTGGAGTCTCCACCCCCGCTGGCCACACACGGCCTCCGTGAGCTCCACACAACCTGTTCCCAGGCAGCTGTGCCCACCAGGAGCCCCTCACGGGTCAGCCCTCCAGTGAAGACAGAGACCACCCCTACTTGAGTTCGTTCAGAGCTCTCAGACCCCACGTGGGGGTCAGACATCTCTGTGACATTTAAAGAGCGCTGGATTCTCAGGTCAGCGATTGGACAGCCAGGGTGCGAGAGACCTAGAAACCATCTCCTTCAAGGAAAAGTTAAAGGAGCTAGCTGAGTTCTAATCAACTTTCCAGGCTCACATTCTCGCCACTTGCAGGTTGGTTAGCCTCCGACAGGTAATTTATCTCCTCTGTGCCTCTGCTTCACCATTTGTAAAATGGGAATAACCATAGCAGCTGCTCCATGGGTTGTCATAGGGATTAGATGAGTTAATATAAGAAAAAGACTGAGCCATGGACCTGGCAGATAGGAACCGGTTACTGCTGCTCTTGCATTTATTATCATTATTGTTCTTATTATATTATTGGAGAAGAAAAAGCTAAGGAGACACAGGATCGTTGCCTGCCACTTAGCCTCGTGTGAGCTCTACGCTAAAGTGTAGCTTAAGACTCAGCTTTGTGGGACCAGTGTTGTGGCACAGTGGTGAAGCCACTGCTCATGATGCCTGCCTGGTTCCAGTCCCAGCCACTCTGCTTTCCATCCAGCTTCCTGGTCATGCAACAAAGGACGCCTCAAGTACTTGAGTCCCTGCCACCCTTAAAGGAGTTCCAGGCTCCTGGCATTGGCCTGGTCCAGACCTGGCTGTGATGGGCATTTAGGAGGTGAAGCAGTGGATGGAAGCTCTCCTCTGCCTCTCCCTCTCCCTCTCTCTCCCTCCTTCCCCCTCCTCCTCCCTCTCTCTCTCCTTCTGCCTTTTAAATAAATAAACCAATAACATTTAAAAATTTTTTTGCAAACGGAAACCTAAAAGATAGGACAATTCAATCCATGTGATATTCTGAATTCCATCCTAAAACCAAAATAGATCATTAAAAAAAAAAAAAAAGAAAGAAATGAAAAGAAAAAGACTCAGATTCCAGTTCAGACTCTTCTGCCTCACAGACCTCTGCCATGCCTTTAGGATCTCAAAGCCTCAGGCTTCTCACCCAGTCGTAGGGCTGATACTGCCCTCCGGATCTAACGGGCTTGTCATGGAGCTCAAAATACGATCGTGGGGCACTGCAGGCTGTCAGAGCTGCACCCGGAACCGAGAGCCACTGGGGAAGGAAGGAGGAGACGTCTGCGGGTTTGCACCAGAGGCAGGGAAGGTAGAAGCCACCACGCGGCAGACGGCAGCTTCTCCCACGGAAGGCTGTTAGCAGCTGCACAGGGGTGGCAAGGTTCCCACGGCGGGGTCGGGGAGTGGGCTCAGAGAGCCTGGGCCGTCCTCCCCTGCCGGGCTTGCTGAGCAGGCCCTGGCGCCCAGGCTGTGCCAGGACATGCTCCTTGGCTCAGAGCCCTGCCCACTCTTCCTGCAGGGGCTGTTGGGAGGGGAACTGCCCCTCCCCCCACCCTTCCTGCTGCCAGGCCTCCTGCCCTGCCATCTCCAGGTTCCCTGACCTCCTTGTTGATCAAGAACTCCAAGTTCTTCCTGAGGTCCAGCCTACCTGCCCTCTGTTTTCCAGAGATGTGGACATGCCTTGCCTTTCCTTAAGGTGACAAAACCTTTGCCGGCCCGAGGGCTGGAATGGCAGCGGCTGCCCGCGCCACTGAAACCTCAGCACATCCATGCCTAATTTGCAAGGTCCCCAAAGCCCTTGTCCTTCCCTCTCCTGGAAGTTACAGAACAGCAGGAGCCCCGTGCAAGCGTCTTCTTCCTCCCCCTCTGCTGGTGGCGGCCCTCAGCAGGTGGACACCCCCGCTGGACTTGGCCACCCTCCAGTTCCTCAGTGTCACTGACTGACTCACATCCTCCCTGCTGCCCCGTAGGAGCTGAGCGTCTCACACCCTCCGTCCAGTTTCCGAGGCCCTCCCTTGGCTCTGCACCCACCAGGTTGTATCACCTGCCCACCATGCCGGCCTCTCCTGCAAGGCGGCCAGCAGCCCTGGGCTCTCCTTTCCTGCTCTCCTGACACCTGCCTCTCCCCTGACTGGCTCTTCCCCCTGGACTCCCAGCAGCTGCCCCCAGCCCTGACTGCCTTTGCCTGCCCCTGTGTTGAGTGTAATGGGAGGAAGAGCTTTGCAATCCAACCTCAGGGTTTGTGCCTCCGCTGCTAACCTGGGATGCACGGGTGCTTAGTGAAGGCTGGGAGTCTCCCTCACTCCTTGCTCCCTGTCTGAACTTGGCCAAGCTCCTTTCCTCAATCATAACACGGGAGACACCATGGTACCTCCACTGTCTGCTGTGAGACTAAATCATTCAATAACACAGGAATTTACACTAGATTCGGATTCATTTATAAAAATGCCTGAGGCCGTCATTGTGGTGTAGTGGGCCGCCCTGCTGCCTGCGATGCCGGCATCCGTATCAGAATGTCGGTTCCAGTCCCAGCTGCTCCGCTTCCCAGCCAGCTCCCTGCTAATGTGCCTGGGAAGAGTAGCAGAAGATGGCCCAAGTGCTTGGGCCCCTGCCACGCATGTGGAGACCTGGATGGCGTTCCAGGCTCCTAGCTTTGGCTTGGCCCAGCATCCATTTGGGGAGTGAGCCAGGGGTTGGAAGACCTCTCTCTCTGTCTCCCTCTCTCTCTCTGCCTCAACTGCCTTTACCTGAGCTGCCTTTCAAGTAAATAAATGTTTTTTTTTTTTTAAATGCCTGGCATATATGTACCTGTGTGTTAGCGGCTGTTCTTGTTAGCTGTGTTACCTTGCCTAACTGATTTCACCTTGTTGAGCCTCAGTTTTCTCATCTGAGAAATGGAAATGACAATGCCCACCTTCCTGGACAGGTCAGCAGCCAGTGACACAGTGTTTAGAGAGCAGCCAGAACACAGCAGTTGTTCAGTCTCCTTCCTGGGGTGGGGGAGGGGGTGGCCCTCCCTCCTAGGTGCTGTGGCAGCCCTACTGGTGGGTTCTCTGGAGTCAGGAACTCGGGTTTCCACCCTCAGGGGCTGTGTCCCGGCCTGCCCAGTACTGGCACTCACCAGAGCCTTAGAAAACACGCAGAGCTCAACAGAGCCGCTGGTCCTCCCGTATCACACCGAGTGCCTACTGCCCTGGCTGTTCTCCCCCCTCCATGGTAGCATAAGGGGCCAAGGAGTCCGGGAGGGGAATCAGAGAGCCCTGAAATGCCTGGTGACCACCTCTGACGGAGACTTCCTTTACCCCAAGTTCCACCCAGAAGTAGGGACCAGGACGTGTCCCAAATTATGGATGAGGAAACTGAGGCCCGCTGGGGATCAGCACCCAGGATGAGTCACTCACTTCCCGGTGACTCTCCCAGTGACCTTGGGATGACTTCTCGTGCATTGCCTCAGTTTCCTTAAGAGTAAATCCAGAGGGAGAATGGCACCTGCGCCAGGCTATTGTGAGAATCAAAGGAGGGATGCAAGAAGGACTTAGCACACGGAGGTTGGGCACCACAGTCTCTTCACTCCGGGACAGGATGTCCCAACCCATGTCAGTCCCTGACACACCTTCAGCCACAGAGGATTATATGGGGGGGGCCTCCACCCCTACCACGTGACCCATCCCGATCATCCGGAATCGCCCGCACACCCAGCGCTCAGCAGGCGTTGGCACAAAGCTCCTCCTTGGAGACAGCCTGAGGCTCCTGGGTTTTCCTGCATTGTCACAGGGAGTTGCACCCTTGCGTGTTTGTATCCCTACCTCTTCCGTCTGATTCTGTCCATCTGACCGCACTACTGAGCCAGGTGCCCAGCCTTTCACGAGGTGGCATGAATTATGGACGAATCCGTTTTGTGCTGAGCCTAGCGCTGTGTCTGGCCTGACCCGGCGTTCCCAAGGCATAGCATGACTAATTGAGCACAAATAAAAAATATAGACAAATAGCCCTGCCCCCTCGCTCCGTGGTCACCACCCCTCCTGCTTCTAGACCAAAACTGACAGAGAGCGTGGATGAGACCCCAAACTTCAAAACACAGCCAGGCCCTTAAACACCAGGCACCTGCGCAGGTAGAGTCCAGCCCCGCAGAGCTCACTCCCACGTTTTAGCCTCTGTCTTTTGGGGACAGCTTCACGGGGAGCTACTCTCTGGCCCCATTCTCCTTCTGGCTCTGAAACCCCCATGCCTGGCCTCCAAGCTCGCTTTGGAGCCCAACTCTCACCAGGCCCCCACCGTGCCGTCTCGACCACAAACTTGCCTTCTGCACAAAGACCGAGCCCGCCTGCCTCCATAGCACCCACACGGCCTCACTCCGCCTCACCATCGGGCTCTCTGCTGCCAACTGGCTCCAGGAAGAAATGAGGCTGAGCTGGACACTGCTCTCTGCGGAGTCACGACCTTCTCAGCACTGCCTCCCACTGGCCAGGATGAGGAGCAAAGGGGAGGGCAGGCCCTGGCGGTCAGGGTAAGGCTGGCACTGGGACAGCGCCATTGGGCTCGTTAGGCCTGCTGCCCGAAGTGCAGGGTAACTGCGGACAGGACCATCTGCCCGTACCCCTGGGTCCACAGGAGCAGCCCAGAGCCCACTGCACCAGCCTCCAGGGAGGAAGCAGAGTACCCACTGACCTGTAGGGATTGAGGGTGCAGACGGTGACGGCTGGGAAGACGAGCTTGTCGGAGTTGAGGTTGATGTTGAGGTTGACCGGGTAGCTGAAGTACTCCCCAAAGAGCAGCCCGAACTGCCAGTACATCATGCCGAAGGTGCAGAGCCAGAGCACGGCCCAGAAGGCCGTCTTCATGCGGTTGTGCTTGGAGCACACCAGGCGGATGGCGCCGTGGATGGTGGTGTTGCTGCAGAAGAACTGGAAGAGCTCGCGGTAGGAGCGGTGGAACTCAATCAGCGCTTCCTCATCCTCCGTGCGCTGCTGGGGTGCCGCGGGTTCGGGGCCCAGCCCCTGCTCCTCGCGCTTGTCCCCCTTCATGGTCTTTGGGTGGGCTGGGGAGGGCGAGGGTCAAGGTCAAGTAGGGGCTCTGGGTGTCCTCGCTCGTCACCACCTGGACCCAGGGTGAGGCTGCCCCTGCCATGCCCATCTCCCACCCTGAGCCTGCTTCCCCCACAGCTCCTCCCTCCCCCTCCCTCCACCTTTCCAGGAGGCAGCGGACCTGCTGGAGTCGGGGGCGCCGCCCGAGAGCTGCAGCTGGCCCTCCCTGGAGAGGCCTCTCTGCTTCCCAGGTAAGGCCAGCTCTTGGTTCCGTCCTAGCACCTCCCTGGCCGCCTCCACCACTGCCAGCCTCTGCCCTGCTCGGCCAGTCCCGGCCCGGTCTGCTTCCTTCAGGATCTCTGCTTCCCTCCTGCCTCTCACTCCCCGCGGCTTCTCTGGGGCTCTCTCGGCTCTCTCTTCCTGGCCAGTCTCCTCTCCGGGGGCCAGGCTCTCTGATCCTGCCTCTCTTCCTCTTCGTCCCCTGTCTCTCCTCCTGTCTCTGGCCCCGGACTCCCTCTCCGCCCCGGGCCTGCAGGCTGCGGGAGATCTGCGCTGTCTCCAGCTCCTGGCTCCCAGGTGTGGCTGCGCTGGGACTGGTTCCTTTCCAGTTGAATCTGGCAGCCGAACTTCTCCTCCCCCCTCACCTGACAGGTGCAGCGGCCAGGCCAGAGGGCCCGCCCGCCGGTCAGGGATGGCAGCTACAGGAGCCTCATTAGCATCTCAATTAAAGGTGAGCAGGGCCGGGGGAGGGACTGAGGAGGAGTCTGAGCTGGGAGTCCTCCAGAGGGAGGAGGCTCCCGAGGGCAGGTGAACCCGATGGGAGTGGGGCCCTGGACGGTGGGAGGAGGCTGCTGGATTCCGGTGGACGTGGTTGGCAGGTGAGGGCCTGAGATCTTGAGTCCGGAGCTAAAAAACCAGGAGGAGAAAGCAAGGAAAGAAGATGAGCCACGATGACTGGGACAAGGGTGGGGGGACCAGGAGAACAGGGAAGGCAGAGGAGGGAGACAGGTGGGTGAGGGCAGGGGGCGGACCAAGAGCAGGATGGAGGTGGAGCACTTAGCTAGATCGGAGGCAAAGAGGGAGGGAGGGGCCCCAGAGGAGGTCTCCCCTGCAGGCGAGAGAGCAAGGAGAGGGATTCCCTGGTGGGCTTCCAGGAGCTGGGGGGGGGGCGTCCACCCTGTCCCTCGGGACTCCCGTCAAGGGTACCCCCAGGTCAGCCTCGCCCACTCCTTGTCCTCCCCTTCCCTCCTGGCTCCTCACCGTGCCCCCAGCCTTGTCCCAGCCAGGGAGGGGCCCAGGTGAAGCTGGGGGTTGGGCGGGGCCCTGGGACATTCTGTTCTTTTTTACACCATTGGCTGCCAGGCCAGGAATGTGTTGTGGTCACGGGGTTGCAGGAATGTGGGCACCAAAAGGCTGCAAAGAGCAGGAGCCCAGGGAGAGGCAGGGACTGGAGGCCCTGAGGAGCAGAGAAGGATGTGGTGTCCGGGCACTGGGTGACAGAGAGGAAGAGGGTAGGCCCAGCCCGAGTCTGCACAGCCCCGGGAGGAAGGAAAAGCTGATTGGTCAGGGCTGTGTTTTCCTCCCAAATCTCAGCCCAAACTTCAGCCAGCCAGAAGATCAGGAGTGAAGAACCCAGTGGTGAGCAAGCAGACAGGGGAGGACCGGAGAATCAGACTCAAGGCGACAGCAGGAGGCAGGAGGCCCGCAGCCCCAGGGCCCCAGCAGGCAGTGCAGAGCACAAGCCTGCAGCCACGGGCTGAGCCCTGCTCCTTCCCAGCAGCAGCCCCGGGCGCTTGTGGAAGGTACAAGGTTGCCGGGCCAGCACTGTGGCACAGCAAGCAAAGCCACAGCCCTTGACGCTGGCATCCCACATGGGGGTGTGTGTGTGTGTGTGTGTATCTCAGCTGTTCCACTTCCAATCCAGCTCCCTGCTAACGGCCTGGGAAAAGCAGCAGAGGCTGGCTCAAGGGCCTGGGCCCCTGCCACCCACTGGGAGACCCAGACGAAACTCTTGGCTTCAGCCTGGCCTAGCACTGGCCATTGTAGGCATCTGGGGAGTGAACTAGCTCAACTAGCATATAGAAAATCTCTCTCTCTCTCTCATCTGTCTCTCCCTTTCTCTCTCTCCCTTTGTAACTCTTTCAAATAAATAGATAAATCTTCAAAAATATAAAAATAAAGTAGGTGGTTGCCATATTGCAAGGTAAAGATCCTGGTGGCAGAGATAAGAAGCAAGCTGTAGGAGCCTGTGGGAGGGAGCAGAGCGGAACCACTGCGGGGTGGGGTCCCAGACTTGGTGGCATCTCAGCTGGATCTTGAAGAACAAGGAGCTTCCCAGGTGAGTAAGAGGGAAGACAGGGTCTTCCAGGCTCGGGGACACCTGGTCTGTGGGTCCCCTCCTGTGGCTCTCTCATGACTTCTTTTTTTTTGCTTGGAACCTACTCTTTTCATTTTATTTGAAAGGTGAAGAGACAGAATGAAATAGAGATCTTTCATCTGCTGGTCTACTCCCCAAATGTCCACATCAGTGAGGGCCGGGTCAGGCCAGAGCCAGGAACCTAGAACTCTATCTGGGTCTCTCATGCAGATGGGCGCCATCACCTGCTACCTCCCAGTGCACAATTGCAGGAATCTGGAGTAGGAAGCACAGCCAGGACTCTGGGTTTGGAACATGAGTGTCCTAAGTGGTATTCTAATGCTAAATGCCCACCCTTCTTATAACTTCTTAAAGTGACAGCTGGCATAAACCAGGATTCTAAACCTAGGCCAGCTGATTTTTTTTTAAGGCAGAGTTACAGAGAGAGAAGGAGAGAGAGTCAAAGACCTTCCACGCACTGGTTTACTCCCTAGATGTCTGCAATGGCCTGGGCTGGGGCAGGCTGAAGCCAGGAGCCAGGAACTTCTTCCAGGTCTCCCACATGGATGCATGGGCCCAAGCACCTGGGCCATCTTCTGCTGCTTTCCCAGGCCATTATTACACAGTTGGGCCATAAAGAGAGTAGCCCAGACTCGAATCAGCACTCTGGTGTGAGAGGCAGGTGTCCCCAGCAGCAGCTTAACCCCCTGCACCACGGTGCCCGCTGCCCTGCTGATGATCTTGACCCCTGCCCAGTCCCTCCCCTGGGAAGGGACAGGCAGGCTTTTTCTGCATTCAAAGATAACCCAGTTTCTTGCAGCTGTAATGACAAGACAGCAGTAGAGTTCAACACAGAGCTGCCCAGGATTCTCCCCCTCCTCTGGGGTTGTCTGCTTAAGCCACCTGGGAGTTACTCCCTCCCGCAGTGGGTCTGTGCCTTCATCGGCTCGCTGGGTCCTGGATTAGCTCCTTGGCTCTGTGACAAGCTCTCTACACTGTCCCCACCATCCCACAGGACTCAGACACCCCTACAAGCCTCCATTCTCCCTTGGGCCAGGTCCTTACACGGAGGCTGACCCTACCTGTCCACGAGGCTTTGGCTGCCTGACTGGTCTCTGAGATTCTGATAAGCGCTCCATGAATTTTCTTTCTTTATTTTTTCTTTTAAGATTTATTTAAAAGGCAGACTAACAACAGAGAGAGACTGTCCTAGAGAGACTGTCCATCCATCTGCTGGTTCACTTCCCAAATAGCCACCACAGCCAGAGCTGCATCAGGCCGTAGCCAGGAGCCAGGAGTTCCACCCTGGTCCCCGACATGGGTGGCAAGACCATCTTCTGCTAACTTCCCAGGCACATTAACAGGAAACTGGATCAGAAACAGAGTAGCCAGGACTGGAACCAGCACTCCAATATGGGATGCCAGCGTGGTAAGTGGTGGTAAAATCTGCTTCCTTCCTTGTCTTTTCTGTCTGCTGGCAACTTCCTGAAATCTGACCACCGGCTTAAGGCAGCATGGCAAATAGTTTTCATCCCCAGGGCTCTGGGGGAAGTCCTGTGAGGCCCGGGCTGGGCTGGGCTGGGGAGAGTGGTGACCCTGGCCTGTCCTGCAGGGTGTGCCTGGAGACCACAGCATTCTAGATCTGGAATGAGCCGGAGCTGGCTTGCTGTTGTGAGAAAAGCAGAAATCTGATACCTGTTCTGAGGTCAGAGCTCCATCTTAAATATTATCTCTGAAAGTGCAGAAATAATACACAAATACACTTGTGCAATCCAGTTTTCCAGCAATTCAGAATAAAACAAAACAACAAAAGCTTCCCTTTAACTAATTCCTTTCCCTATACTTGGGCCAAAGGGAGCTAAGATCATTTGTTTATCTGTGTCGTTTTATGTGCCTTTAAAGACATTCTTTAAAGTTTTAGATTCATTTTCATTTTGTTTGAAAGAGAAACAGAGAAAGACAGAGACAGACAGATCAAGATCTTCCATCCACTGGTTCACTCCACAAATGTCTGCAACAGCCAGGCCTGGGCCAGGCTGAAGCCAGGAACTTGGAACTCATCTCCCAGTGGGGACCCAAGTACTCGAGCCATCACTGCTTGCCTCCCGGGGTCTGCATTAGCAGCAAGTTGGAAACAGAAGCAAAACGAGGACTCAAACCCAGGCACTCCAAAGGGATGCGGGCATGCCAAGCAATTGTAGCCACTGCACGGAACACCCACCCTGAGAAGTTGACACTTGTCTTTTGGAGGTTAGGGACATTGTTGACCTTGGCTTGCAGAGGTCCCTATTCCAGAGTTCCCTTTAGCCTCTCCCAGAGTCCAGCCTTTCCTGCCACCCCAGGTGTACCTTCCTCCTCCCAGTAGCAGCCACCCTCTAACCCTGTGGTATGACCGTAGAATGTACAAAGCCTGCAGGGGACCTGCAGTGGAGTGAGGGTCCTGAATGGGCAGGGTCCTCCTGCCTCTTATTCTCTGCATGATAAGAGGAATTGCTCTCCCCTCCACACAACCAGGGAGAGCCCATCTCAGCACTTCCCACTGCTTACTGTTTGTCATTGACCTGGTGTGTGTCTGCACGTGTGTGTGTGTGTGCACATGTGCACATGTGTGTATTGGTCCTCTTCTCATCACCTTAATTAATTACCAAAGAGGGATTTCTTGGGAAAGAAAAGCCTTATTTCCACTTTGAGTTGGAGGTGACAGTTCAGGTGGAGCAGTCCCGTGGCCTGGCAGGTGTGGAGGCTGGTCACGGCGGGGGGAGAGGAAAGACCACAGGGTGAATCAGGAAGCAGAGAGAGAAGAGCTGGGCCCAACTTGAGCTCAGAATAATCAACCCTCTTGCAAGAACCGCCAGGCAAGGGCACGCCCCCAGTGACCTAAGCCCCTCCCACCACACCCACTTCTCAGCCACCTAAGGAGATGGAGTCTCTCCCCTTGATCCCTTAGCCATTAACACGAGGACATCCAAGTTTCAACATCTGCATAAGTTTTGGGGACACAGGTTCTGCTGCTCTCAGTGTGTTGACATGTACGTGGATCCTACTGTGAGTTCTCTGGGGTCAGGGGCTAGGCTTCATCCTCTTTGGGACCTCAGTGTCTAACCATCACTATTTGTGGACCTACTCTGCAGGAGAAAGAAGATTTGCAATTAAGTAAGAGTCAAGGTTTGTCTTTTTTATTTATTTTTTTAAAGATTTATTTATTTGAAAGGCAGAGTTAGAGAGAGAGAGCAGGAGAGACAGAAAGAGGTCTTCCATTTATCCACTGTTTCACTCCCCAAATGGCAGCAAGAGCTGGAGCTGGGCTGGTGTGAAGCCAGGAGCCTGGAGCTTCTTCTGGGTCTCCCACATGGGTGCTGGGGTCCAAGCACTTAAGCCATCTTCCAGTGCCTTCCCAGGCACATTAGCAGGAACTAGATTGGAAGTGGAGCAGCCAGGACTTGAACCTTTGCCTATATGGGATGCTGGCACCACAGGCAGCAGCTTAACCCACCACGCCACAGCGCTGGTCCTTATCTTTTTAATTTTTATTTAATTTTTCTTTTTTGTTTGTTTGCTTGAAAGGTGGGGGGGGGGGGTAAAAAGAGATAGTCCATCCACTGATTCACTCCCCCAAATGCTCACGACAGTCAGGACTGGGCCCAAGTCAGGATTCAGGATCTCCATCTGGTCTCCCCTGTGGGTGGCAGGGACCCAAGCCATTGAGCCATCCCGTGCTGCCTCCCAGGGCACACAAGAGCAGGAAGCTGGAATCAGGAGCAGAGCCAGGCCTGATGAGGAGGCAGGCGTCTCAAGCAGCATCGTAGCCACTATGCCAAATGCCGATCCCCAAAGCTTATCCCTGACAGAGAGGAATTTGCCTTGAGAGCACATCCCCAGCCAGCCAGCAACCACCCCAGCTTCCTGTGATAGTCCACGTAGCTGCCGTCTGCTGACATATCTGCATTTCATTCACTTTCCTTCCCAGCCTCTATCCTCCCCAGGCTGGAAACAAGTCCCCCTTTATTTGTACTGCTAGAGATGATCACCTGTTCTGCAGCGGGCTGCCTGCCGGGGAGAGAAGCGGTCCTTTCACAGGAGCGTGTCCTGCATCGGAAGGAAGAGCTGGAACCCCCAGAAGGGTGCTTTGAAGCTCACTGTCGGTTTACTCCATTGGGTGAAGTCCGGCTTTATCAACCTTGGTACTACTGACAGTTCGGGCTACATAATTCTCTGTTGCAGGGGTTGTCCTGGGTGGTGCCGGGATGCTTGGCAGCCCTGCGTCCACATTAGATTCCAGCGATCCCTCCGGAACACTTTCAACCAAACATGGGTCTCTGGGAAGAAGGAGCTCTCAGCAGCCTCATCTTCTTCTTCTTCTTTTTTAAATATTATTTGTTTATTTATTTGAAAGGCAGAGAGAGAGAGAGATCTTCCATCCATGGGTTCACCCCCAAATGGCTGCAACAGCCAGAGGTGGGCTGATCCAAAGCCAGGAGCTTCTTCCGGGTCTCCCACAAGGGTGCAGGGGCCCAAGGACTCGAGCCGTCCTCCACTGCTTTCCCAGGCCATAGCAGAGAGCTGGATGGGAAGTGGAGCAGCCGGGACTAGAACCAGAGCCCATATGGGATGCGGGCACAGCAGATGGTGACTTTACCCGCTATGCCACAGCGCCGGCCTGCATAATGATGTTAATAAAACTTTGAGGAAGCTGATAAAGATCCCAGGAAGAAAGAAGCAAAGACCACACCCTGTCTACAGAGAGTGTGGGTTTCTCACCCCTGTGACTCTCCCTTCGTCCCCAAGGGAAGGTTGGGTGGCCCTTATAATAACCCCTGATTGACACACTTCTCTGTCATGGTGCAGCCAGGAAGCTGGAAGTCCTTCGGATGAAAGAAACTCAACACAGGGAATTGGCACACGGCTAAGGGACTGGGGGACAAACAGGCCACTCAGGAAACAGCAGAGCAAGAGGCAGCAGCCATCACCAGCGCTGGAAACATTGTACACAAAGAAGCTTCCAGGGCTGTTTGGCAGGAAGTAAGCGGTGGGGGCCGCCCAGCAGGAGATGAGATTATGGAAGGCGGGAAGGAGGAAGCACAACCAACTGCAGGCGATGCCAGAAAACTGAGGGCTCCCTCCCTCCTGCCCGGCGCTGCCTTCTGCCTCTGCCTCCTATTGGTGACCCTACCCAGCAGCTAGAAGGAAAAGGAGTCTGGGAAGTGTAGTTGTTAGGGGTGGCAGAGCAGAGCCGGGGAAGGCAGAGAGCGGACCTGTGAGCCCATCAGCAGCTGACTGGCATAGAAAGCTAAAGGCCCAGAGGAGAACCTTAGGCTCCTTCCTCAGGACCTGGGGAGTGCCTGAGGGGTACAAAGACAACATGGGATCGGCAGCAGAGAGCAGGATGGATGGTTCAGGGGTGAGTGTTGAGCTGAGTGGCTGAGATGACAATTAAGACACACATGACCCACATCAGAGTCCCTGGGGTCGGTACCTGGCTCTGCTCCCGGCTCCAGCCTCCAGCCAGTGCCGGCTCGGGAAGCCAGCGCTGATGGCTCAAGAAGCTGAGTTCTTGCCACCCACATAGGAGCCCTGGATGGGGGCAGGGTCATTGCAAGTGTTTGGGGAGTGAACCAGTGGATAGGAGAGCTATCTTTCTCTGTCAAATAATTCTTTTATTTTTTTAAATTTATTTTTATTTCATTTATTTGAAAGGCAGAGGGACAAAAAGAGAGGGAGGGACAAAGAGAGCCAGGTTTCTGGCTTTGGTCTAGACCAGATCTGGCTGTTGTGGGTGTTTGTGGAGTGAATCAGCAGATGAAAGATCTCTCTCTCTCTCTCTCTCTCTCTCCCCCCTCCACCCCATCACTCTGCGTTTGACATAAATAAATCTGTTTTTAAAAAATTAACAGAGGCCAACATTGTGGTATAATGGACTAAGCCGCTGCCTGCAGTGCCCATCCTCATATGGGCACCAGTTCGAGTCCCAGCTGCTCCACTTTTTATCCAGCTCCTTGCTAATGTGCCTGGGAAAGCAGTGGAAGATGGCCCAAGTCCTTTGGCCCCCTGCACCCACTTGGGAGACCCGGAAGAACCTTCTGGCTCCTGGATTTGGTCTGGCCCAGCTCTTGCCACTGCGGCCATTTGGAGAGTGAACCAGGAGATAGATATCTCTCTCTCTCTCTCTCTCTCTCTCTCTCTCTCTCTCTCTCCATCTCTCTCTCTGTATCTCTGATTTTCAAATAAACAAAAATAAATCTTTTTAACAAATTCACAGAAGCCACTTAAGTGTATCAAAAGAAGCAGGGGAGAAGGAAGGGAAGGAGGAAGAGGAAGCCGGAGGAGGAGGAGGAGGAGGCAGGTATAGCTCAGCCCGCTGGGATGAGAAGGGCTCTGTGGGTGTGGCCGCCTGTGAGGGACACCACGCAGCAACCTCTCCCAGGACAAGAAGCGTGCTGGGGGACACACGAGAAGGGACGACAGTGAAAATTCACCCACGTGCCTGTGTCAGAGCGGGGCTCCTGGGGCGCTTCACCGCGTCAGACCTCAGCGGAAAGAAAGAGTCGGGGTCTTTCAGAGTGAAATTTCAGATGCAGCCACGTGATTTCAGGGGGCTGCTCCACTAGAACCAAGGGGAGCTGGAAAGGGGCGTGTGCTGCTGGGGGCGGGGCGGGGCAGGCCGCGTGTGGAAGAAACAGGAGTGGCTTGGGGCTGCCCGTCTTGCTCTCTCTCCTCTCGCCCATCATGCACGTGTGAGGTTTTAATCTTAACAATAAAAGGTGAAAAGCAGAGAGGGAAGAAATGCACGGTGGCTGCCACAGGCCCATCCTTTCTGCTCTGGGGTGCGGAGCAGGGGTGAGTCCAGCCGCAGCCCTCAGCTGCCGGGGTCTGTCCAGAGCAGCATCCCTGAGCCGTGCACGCCCCCTTGAAGTTCCTTCCCGTCCCGGGCAGCTTCATGCCCTCCAGATCCACCACTGGGAGTAGAGCACGGGGCCTGGGCTTACACAGGAAAGGGGAAGGAGCCTCGGGGAAATGTCTGAAGCTCGGGCTGCTCCTCCAGCCACATTGGTGACCTCTCCTCCTCAGCCTCCTCCCACGCCAGAACATCCCAGCTCCACCATCGAGAACCTGTCCAGGGTGGGGGTGGGACCGGAACAGAGTCCGTCCGGGAGGGCGCAGTTCCCCAGTGATCCATCTCAACACGAAGGAGACACCCCTGAATCCACACAAGGAGGCAGCGGGCTTGCATGAGGAATGAGCTGGAACCCGGAAATCCAGAGCCCCGGACCCCAAGCCAGTTCTGGCGTGAACTGGCTATGCGATGTGGACATCATTCATTTGTTCCATAAATGAGCAGTGGGCATATGGCATGTGCCAGGCTCTGCGCTCAGGAAGCACTCGGCCCCCAAACTCGCATTCAGTCCAGGCCACTGTAGAGCTCACAGCCCGGGTGGGGAAGCGGACGGCAGGTGGCGGGTCACAGACAGCCGTCCATGGGGGGGGGGGGGGTGCAGGTGATTCCCGGGGTCTGAGGGTGGGAATCAGCCAGGTGGAGGAAACCAGGGGATGGCAGAGCACCCAGCAGGTGGCTCCACAGGGGGCTGTTCACCGCAGGAAGGGATGTGGTGGGGAGAAAGGGGCTGGCACTAGATCAAGGCACTTCACAAGCCTGGTCTCCCATACATGGCACCCTGAGCCTCAGACTCCTCCTGCAGGTGAGGGGCTGCACTGGGTGGGCTCTCAGCGCCCCAGGTTCCCAGGGATTCCGAGGCTCACAGGTGGGCAAGCTGGAACCCAAGGCTCTGGCTTCCCAACTCCACCCCAGCAGGTCCCTACTCATGAGGTATTCGGTCCAGCCATCCTCCCATTGGCTCCTAAGGTCAGGGTGTCCTGGGCAGTGCCCCCTACTGGGCGGGTTGGGAGGCTGGGCAGGGTGCATACTGGCTGGCTGATAGAGCTGGTCCCAAATGGCCACAGAGCAGGGCGGGGGAGGGGGGCTGCCCGCAGGAACTTCTGGGCCCCAAATGCCGCCCATGGTGCTGTCAGGCTGGCCGGTGTCCGAGCCCTGTCCACGGATGGGTCGGCTTCGCCCCCTCCCCCCTCCCCTGCTCTGCGCGGCCGGTGCGGGGCCGGTGCGGGGCGTCTGCACTGGCCCTGCCGCCCCTTCCCCCGCAGCGGGGTCCGGGCCCGTCCCCGCAGCCCTGGGCTCCCACTCCGGCTTCCGAAGAAGGGAGGAGGCCAGGTTCCGGGCCTGCCGCTCTCACGTGCTTTCCCGGCCACCCCTCCCGCCCCGCGTCGAGACAGCCAAGCCTGTTCCTCTTCCCCCGACAGCGATTGCGACAGGCCGGCCTCAGCTCCCGGCGCTCCCTGTCCCCGCCCCGCGGCCGGCTCGCTCCACTCCCACTTCCTGAGCCCTGCCGCTGGAGCCCTGGAGGCCAGGCCCGGCCGCTCCCGGCCCCGGGGGGCACGTCGGCCCGGCCGCTGGGCTCGGGAAACCAGCGCCATCGCCGCTCAGGACGTCCCAGCTTCCCACCCTGCTCCCGGGCCTCCACCCAGCTAGTAGGACAGGCCCAGTGGCCACCATGCGCCCGCCTTGGGCCGCCTCTGGCCGCGGCCTGGCGTGGGGGCCCCTGGTGCTGGGCCTCTGCGGACTCCTGGCTGCATCCCAGCCCCAGCTGGTGAGGGAGGGACCCGGCGGACGGGCAGGCGGGCAGGCGAGGGCCAAAAAAAGGGGCTGGGTGGCCCCCTGGGTAGGGGCCCTCTGCCACCCTGTGGACCCCAGGCTCATTCTCCCTGACCTCATCTCCCCCCTGAGATACCCCCCTACGGCTCCGAGAACCAAACCTGCTGGGACCAGGAGAAGGAGTACTACGAACCCAAGCACCAGCTCTGCTGTTCCCGCTGCCCCCCAGGTGAGAGGCGATGGACAGGGGAGCTTGGGACACAGGTGGGTTCCTGGGCCCCGGGGGCTGCTTCCAAGGCAAGGTCGGCACTGTCCTGCAGACCCACAGCTGGGAGAGAGAGAGAGAGAGAGAGAGAGAGAGAGAGAGAGAGAGAGAGAGAGAGAGAGAAGCACCAGCCACCCCATCACAGACAGGGACTGCAATATGTTCTCTTCATTGAGCCTCCAAGGGAGGCCAGGCCTGGCCTCGAACAGCAGATGGCGACGGTGGAGGTGCACAGTCCCCGCCTGCCAACACCGCTCCTGCCCCCTCGCCTTCCAGGCACCTATGTCAAGGCCGAATGCAATCACAGCCAGGACACGACTTGTGCCACGTGCGCCGAGAACTCCTACAACGAGCATTGGAACCACCTGTCCATCTGCCAGCTGTGCCGGCCCTGCGACTCGGGTGGGTGAGATGTACCTGGGGGCGGGGGGGGGTCCTCCTTGGGGCACAGCCCCTCCCTAAGCTCCCGCATCTCCCTACCAGTGCTGGGCTTCCAGGAGATCGCGCCGTGCACCCGCAAGCAGAAAACCCAGTGCCGCTGTCAGCCCGGGATGTTCTGCGCCCACTGGGCCCTCGAGTGTGTGTACTGCGAGCTGCTTTCAGAGTGCCCGCCTGGCACCGAGGCTGAGCTCAAAGGTCAGGGGTCACTGAGGGCAGACGGTGCAAAGGAGACTGGGTGTTGGTGATGTTGGGTGGGGGCCAGGAGCGTGGTCCTGCCTCCATGGCAACCCCCTACCGCCACTATGGCAGCTCTCTCTCTGGCATAACCAGACCTGAAGGGTCTGCCGAGAGCTGCAACCGGGGATGCTGGGGAAGCTCGGGCAGCTCACCCTGGCCGCCTGCCCTTCTCTTGGCAGATGAGGTTCCCGAGGCCAACAACAATTGCGTCCCCTGCAAGGAAGGCTACTTCCAGAACACCTCCTCCTCCAGCGCTCGCTGCCAGCCCCACACCAGGTGACAGCGGCCCTGCGGTGCCCCTCCCCTCGCCCCTTCAAGCCCCACTGGAGTTGAGGCTGTGGGGGGCGGGAGCATAAAGAGATGGGGGCCTCTCTCCTCCACAGGTGTGAGGACTTCGGCTTGGTGGAGGCAGTCCCAGGCACCGCCCAGTCTGACAGGACATGCCAAGACCTATCTGAGCCATTGCCAGGTGAGGGGTCAGGTGAGGGGCACCGGGGGTGTCTGAGAAAATGCCTTAGTCCCCCCATACTTAAGGGAAAAAAAAAAAGAAAAAAAAGTGAATCCTTCCTTCCCAGAACTGGGGCAAGAAGGAAAATTCCTTAACGAGATAGGCCGCTGTACTTGCACGCACACTGTAAAGTCACATCTAAAGTGACGCCAAGGAGCACTCCCACACCGACATGCAGCCGTGCGCACCGGCTGTCATCATTTTGGACTGATTTGCCTGATTATACACTCCCATTGTTGGGCAGATAATCCCCCACTGGACTCCAGTCTCTTGCTTTTTTTCCCCCTGTGGACTGATGGGTTTTCGCAGACTGGTTGCAGGGTGTATCTGATGTCCGAAATCGCTTGTGATTGACAGCATCTAGCGTTCGTGCTGGTTTTCATGACCCTGGCTCCCGTCTCGTGGGAGCTGGCGTGTCGGGCGCTCTGTCCGCACTTGACCAGCGCTGCCTCCTGGAATCTCGGTGGTGAGCCTGGGAGGTGGGCGGCGGTGACTCTCCTGGCTGACTCAGCGAGGAAGCTGAGGTGCATGAGGTTATGTTTCTCACCCTGGGTCCCCAGATCCTCTGTCCAGAGCCCGTGCCGTAATGTGGGCCTGCCGCACACAGGAAACACAGATGAGCTGCATCCACAGACCCAGCGCTGGGCCTGTGCACTCCTAACATCTTGCTGTTTGCCCTCCTTGGGCGGTGTTCTGTGCCTCCAGACATACAATCTGTTGTTTTACTAAAAAAATGTGTAGTTGTTTCAATGTTCTGTAACCTGACTTTCCATTCAGTAATAATCACAAGGATTTTTCATTCCTTCTTGCAAATTTCTAAGTCTCCAGTAGCAGTGGCAATGTAGAGCTTGATGTTTAGAGAGGCCGCAGGGTAACCCCCTTGGTGTGGAGAAGAAAAATTGATGCTCAAAGAGGAGAGATGATGGGAGGGTTGGAATGGCGGTCGGTGCAGGTGTGCAGGTTCTGGCCTCGGTCTCTCCCCGTGCCCCTCATCCTGTACTCTTTTGGGCCAGAGACTCCTGAGGGTCCCAAAGGGCAGCACGCCCCAAATACAAGCGGGAAGCCCCCCGCCCCTCCCTGGGTGTCCCCAATGGGCAGGGGAGACCCCGTGCTCCGGAAAGCAGCACCAAGCCCCATGGAAAGACAGAAACCAGGAACCGTCACGGATCAGAGAACCCAGCTCAGGGCCCCTCTTTCTCTGCTCCTGGAACCTGCCCTGAGCACAGGGGTGGGGATCCGGAAGCCCTGCTCCCCCAGGCGGCCAGAGGCAGAGTTCAGGGGCAGAGGTTCCCCACCCCGCTCTCCCATACCTGCAGACACCCCATCAGGTATCCAGGGGCGACCCCAGCTCCTCTACAGTGGTCCCTCCTCAGAAAAGTGGCCCAGGCTATTTCCGGTGCCAGGCCCCACCCACTCCCACTTCTAGCCCCTGCAAACCAACTGTCCCAGCCTCCAACCCTTCTCCCCCACTGGACGGCCGGGATCCCGGGCACCCGCACCCCCCTCCCAGCCTCCCAGAGGCTCCTCTGTGTGACCCAGGGGAGCTTTCTCTGCTGTCGGAACTGCGATGCGAACTGCCCCGCTCTGTCTGGGCTGCCCCAAAGTTTGGAAACTCCTTAACTTCTCGGCCCTCGGCGCTTCGCCGCCCCCCACCCCCCCCCTGCAGGGACCGTGCTGGTGCTGGCCATCCTGCTGCCACTGGTGTCCTTCCTGCTCCTCACCATCCTCGCCTGCACCTGGAAGAGTCTCCCCTCCCTCTGCAGGAAGCTGGGTAGGAAGGAGCTGCGGGCCCTCCCCATGGTGGGCGGGGGTGGGGTGGGGATAGTCAGCTCCCCCAGTGCAAGCCCTTGTGCATGCGTGCCCTCAACACAGACACCACTGGCTCCATCCAGGCCCTGCTCTGGGGCTGGAGATGAGGCTGGCAACAGCCTGTCGCTCATGGAACCCCAGGGTGGGCTGTGCGGTGTGGAGGGTGCGAGGCTGGGGTCAGTGGCCTACACCCACTTCATTTTCCGTTACAGGATCCCTGCTCAAGAGGCACCCGGAGGTAACGGGGGAGGCTGGGAAGGCAGTAGTGATGGGGTACGAGGTGGGGCCAGGCAGGAAGAGACCTAGTGCACGAGGCACCATTCATGCATTCTTTCCGCTGTGCTGAGCACGCCTGGTGCCAGCCCTGTCCCAGGCACGGCGGGTATAGCAGTGAGCAGAGCAAAGCAGCAGGCCCCCTGGAGTCCACTCGCCCTTGCAGCCAGAATAAAGTTAAGCTAATATATAGCAGGAAGAGAAGAAGGGGAAGACATCTCTGGGAAGCTGCTATTTGAGCAGAGTTGAAGAAGTGAGAGACCCAGCTATAGAGCTGTCTGTGGGAGTGCACTTCAGGGAATGGCAGGTGCAAAGGCCCTGAGGCAGGGGGCAGGCATTGAGCTGCCAAAGCCCAGAGCAGGCTGTGGAGAGGAAGGAAGGATGGTGTCTGGGACTCTTGGCATTGGTTGGTTCTTTGTCTCTCTCCTGCAGGGAGAGGAATCCCCCTCCTGCCCCCCTCCAAGGGTCAACCCACACTTCCCTGACCTGGTGGAGCCGCTTCTGCCCGTCTCTGGAGAGTTGTCTCAGGCCTCTGCCGGGGCTCCGGCCACCCCGGGCCTGGAGGAAGTGGTGCTACAGCAGCAGAGTCCCCTGAGCCAGACCAGAGAGCTGGAGGCTGAGCCTGGGGAGCAGGGCCAGGTGGCCCACGGTGAGCCCAGGCCCGACCTGCAGGGCGGGGGGCCCGGGGAGGCAGAGCAGGGAGGCAGGGAATGAGGCAAAATGAAATAAAAGGCCAGACTCCAGGTAAGTCAGAGCCCTGCCAGCCAGCCAGGGTCGTGTCTGGGGACACAGGAAGAGAGTGAAGAGCCCAGACACAGGCATGAATGCAGGGCCCCAGCGAAGGAGGGGCGGGGGCGGGGGTGGGGGAGGAGGTGGGGGGGGCTGGGGGGACTCAGGAGGCCCCCTCCACCTCACTCTGCCTCCCCTCCTCCAGGTGCCAACGGCATTCATGTCACCGGCGGCTCTGTGACTGTCACTGGCAACATCTACATCTACAACGGGCCAGTACTAGGGGGAGCGCGGGGTCCAGGGGACCCGCCGGCTCCCCCCGAGCCTCCATACCCTATTCCCGAAGAGGGCGCTACAGGCCCTCCCGGGCTGTCTACACCCTACCAGGAAGATGGCAAAGCTTGGCACCTGGCCGAGACAGAGACACTGGGCTGCCACTCCCTTTGACAGGGGCCCCGGGAGCCAACTGTTCACCTGTGCTTTATGGTGTCTGGGAAGGAGCAAGGAGAAGGGAGGCATGAGCACCTTCTCCCCAGAGGCTTCGCCGGGCCCGGGTAGGGCCCTGAGCGCACAGCCCTAAGGGATCAGGCCTGAGACCTCTTGGAGAGCAGGGCCGGGCACCAGCTGGGTACAGTGCCCGCCGCGGGACTCTCGCCACTGCCTGGGCAAGCCTGACACCCCACTGCAGACCTGCCACCCGCTGGGGCTGCACCAGCTCAGCCTCAGCCCTGGACGGGGCGAGCGATGCTAAAGGCTGCCCCTCAGCACTCTGCACCTTGAACGTGGCACAGGAGGTGCCAGCACATGGCCACCTGCACCGGCGCCACCGGGAGCTCTGGTGGATTTGTGGTGCTCACCCCCGTGGCCCTTGGAGGACCCACGCTTCACGTGGACTGAGGTAGACCCTGCGTGGGGCGAGGTTATGTGGAAGACGTCCCTGCCCCCTGTAGCACTTAGAGGAGAGGAAAGGGAGTGGACAGAAACTGGAGGTTGGGTCGGGTTGGTGGGGTGGGGGAGAGTTTAGAAGAGGGGAGAAATGGCAAATGTATTTATAAATTGTAACCACGTGCAAATAAAGAAGAAGCTGAGACCCAGATCATTTTTGTACACTTAAAAATATTTTATTAATATAAAGAGAACAGAGTTCATGGATCAGTCATTTATTTGGGGGGGATTTATATTAGAAATGCCATCCTACTGGGCCAGCACCGTGGCTCACTTAGCTAATCCTCCGCCTGCAGCGCTGACATCCCATACGGGCACCGGGTTCTAGTCCCGGTTGCTCCTCTTCCAGTCCAGCTCTCTGCTGTGGCCCGGGAGGGCAGTGGAGGATGGCCCAAGTGTTTGGGCCCTTGTACCCGCATGGAGACCAGGAGGAAGCACCCAGCTCCTGGCTTCAGATTGGCACAGTGTGCCGGCTGTAGCGGCCATTAGGAGAATGAACCAACAGAAGGAAGACCTTTCTCTCTGTCTCTCTTTCACTGTCTATAAAAGAAATGCCATCATACTGAGGCAGCATCAAAAGCCAAGGTCAAAGACATTGAAATGTAATCCCCTAGAGGCGCTTCTGTGTGGGCCCAGTGTAAACACGGTATTAGCAGGGCCTCGCCAGGCAGTGGTCTAAATGCATCACCCGGCTGACTTCCTTAACCCTCACCCCACGCGGCACGTGCAGTTACTGTTCCATTTGACAGAGGAGGAGACAGAGGCACAGAGCAGGTAAGGAACGGGCCCGGCTCAGCTGCACATGGCAGAGCGGGGATTCCAGGAGCCTCTTGAGTATGAAAAGCTTCCCGGCCCGCGCAGTGCTAGAATCGCTCTGAGCGGGGATGGCCTGGCTTTCTCAGACAACGAGCTCGCTTGCATGTGTGACCGCTCCCATGCCCAGCCCCCGTGCATTTCCAACACTCCTCCAAGGCTGGGTGAAGGGAACCATGTGCACTTTATATATTTTTTAAAAGATTTATTTATTAATTTGAAAGAGTTACACGGAGAGAAGAGAGGCAGAGAGAGAGGTCTTCCATCCACTGGTTCACTCCCCAATCGGCTGCAACGGCTGGAACTACGCCAATCCGAAGCCAGGAGCCAGGAGCTTCTTCTGGGTCTCCCACTTGGGTGCAGGGGCCCAAGGACTTGGGCCATCTTCTGCTGCTTTCCCAGGCCATAGCAGAAGCTGGATCGGAAGTGGAGCAGCTGAGACTTGAACCGGTGCCCATATGGGATGCCGACACTGCAGGCAGCGGCTTTACGCGCTACACCACAATACTGGCCCCCTCATGTGCACTTTAAACCTGGAACATCACAGGCCAAGTTCAGGTTCTGTCGGTGAACAGAAATCTGGGCGGGCTCCTTGTAGCTCCAGAGAGGGTCACTGTGATGTCTGCCTTGTGCTGTTTGATCTTTTCTTCAATCTTCTCTAGCTCTCTTTAGTAAATATTGGGGGTCCCTGAGAGTCCTGTCCCGTGCTGCTCAGTACAGGCCGTCAGAGCTCAGTGGACAGGCAGGCAGCCGCTGCCAGCAGGCTGCGCCTTCCATAAAAGGCCACGCTGCCTGGATCTGGGGTTAAGGACAGGGCTGGGGCCCAGCAAGACAGTGTAGCTGCACAATGCATACCCCGGGGCGGGCGGCGTCTGACCCAAATGAGGCCCTGGGTTATTTAAGGTTGACTGTCAAAGTATTCGCTCCAGCTTCCTTTTTGGGGAAGTAAACAATGGCGAGTTTATCTTTAAATGGAGTTCAGTCCTCCCACTCCTGCAGTATGCTGGTCCCAGACCTCATGATTCTCCAGTCACCATTTATCATTCAATAAGCAAACCGTATACATTTTTCACAAAATTAAGGAGGGAAAAATGTTTGAAGAAACGGTGCTAAGGTATAAGCCTGTAAGACACCATTCAAGTTGAGGATCATGTCTGCCCATATATATGCCTATTCATATCCAAAAATTAGCCAGGCTCCTGTTGGTCTTGGTACTGAGATGGCATTCAACCTGTAGCTTAAGTGAGAAGACCGGTTCTTCCCGGTACTGGGCCTTGCTTTTAGGAACATGCACGTTGATACCTTTCTATGTGTGTCCAAAGTAGCATTTTAGTGTTCTCTTGCTAGATATCACCAACATTTCTTAAGTTTATTCCTAATGTTTTCTCTTTGCAAGTACTACAGAAATAGGATAGTGTCATTTCTTCTACCCCATCATCTACTGGATTCTTTATCATTTATAAAGATTTGTGAATGAATTCTCTGAGTGAAACAATGTGAAGTTTGTCTCTGCTGTCTTTTACATTTCTAGTTTTGTTTTTTTTTTTTTTTGGCAGGTAGAGTTATAGATAGTGAGAAAGAGACAGAGAGAAAGGTCTTCCTTCTGTTGGTTCACTCCCCAAATGGCTGCCACGGCCGATGCTGCACCGATCCGGTGCCAGGAGCTGGGTGCTTCCTCCTGGTCTCCCATGCGGGTGCAGGGCCCAAGCACTTGGGCCATCCTCCACTGCCTTTCCGGGCCACAGCAGAGAGCTGGACTGGAAGAGGGGCAACTGGGACTAGAACCCGGTACCTGTATGGGATGTTGGCACTGCAGGCGGAGGATTAACCAAGTGAGCCACGGCAGCGGCTCCATTTCTAGTATTTTAACATCTCCTCTAAATGCATTGCCAGAATAATGATAAATAGTCATGGTCATCTCTGTCCTTATCCCGGTGTTAACGGCAGCAGTTTTTTTTTTTTTTTCAATATTTACTTATTTGAAAGGCAGAGAGTAAGAGAGAGAGTGAGAGAGATCTTCCATCTGCTGATTCACTCCCCAAATGACTACAAGGGACCAGGGCTGGTCTAGGTCAAAGCAAGAAGCCTGGAACTCCATCCAGGCCTCCCGGGTGAATGGCAGGGGCCCAAGCACTTGAGCCATTCTCTGCTCTCTGCTGTTTCCCAGGCAGGAGCAGGGATCTGGAGCTGATGCAGAGCAGCCGGGACTTGAACTGGCGCTCTGATACAGCATGGCGGTGCAGCAACTGGTGGCTCCACACACTGCGCCACAAAGCCAGCCCTGGCAATACTTCTAGTACATTTTCATTAAGCAGAACTTGAAATAGATACATTTATTTTATTCCACTTAGGAAGTTCCTGAATCTTTTTTTTTTTAAGATTTATTTATTTACTTGAAAGAGTTACACAGAGAGAGGAGAGGCAGAGAGAGAGAGAGAGAGGTCTTCCATCCACTGGTTCACTTCCCAGTTAGCTGGAGCTGCGCTGATCTGAAGCCAGGAGCCAGGAGCTTCTTCTGGTCTCCCACGCTGGTGCAGGGGCCCAAGACCTTGGGCCATCTTCCACTACTTTCCCAGGCCGTAGCAGAGAGCTGGATGGGAAGTGGAGCAGCCGGGACTTGAGCCCATATGGGATGCCAGCACTGCAGGCGGTGGCTTTACCCGCTATGCCACAGCACTGGCCCCTGTATCTTTTTTTTTCAAAGATTTTATTTATTTATTTGAGAGGCAGAGTTATAGACAGAGAGAGGGAGAGACAGAGAGAAAGGTCTTCCATCTGCTGGTTCACTCCCCAAATGGCCACAACGGTCAGAGCTGGAGCTGAAGCCAGGAGCCAGGAGCCTCTTCCAGGTCTCCCACGCAGGTGCAGGGGCCCAAGTACTTAGGCCACCTTCCACTGCTTTCCCAGGCCATAGAGAGCTGGATCAGAAAAGTAGAGCAGCCAGGACATGAACCAGTGCCCATCATAGGATGCCGGCGCCACAGACAGAGGCTTAGCCTACTCTGCCACAGAACCGGCCCCATCTGTATCTTATTATTTCATTATGACTCAGTGGATAATAAAGAGTAGAAGCAGAGAGACCAGATAGGAGGTTACAGTAGCAAGCTGATGGAGAAAAGTGGGTGGTTTGGGGCTATACCTTGCAGACACGGTCAGCAGCGTCTGTTGATGGATGTGAGTTCCAGCTCATCTCCTGTGACCTAGGGCTACCAGTTTACTAAACTAATCTGAGCCTCACTTTCAAAGTTAGCATTCAGAGCTCCGGAATGAGGCGTGAGCATTGGGCCTAATGGCTAGGAGGCCAATTAAGATGTGTGTGTCCTACATCAGAGTGCCTGGATTTGGTTCCCGGCTTCAGCTTCCTGCCAGTGTGGCCCCGGAGAAGCAGGGACGATGGCTCGTGTAATTGAGTCCCCGCTGCCCACATGGGAGACCTGGATTGAGTTCCCAGCTCCCCAGCTCTGAGGTCATTTGAGAAGCGAACCATGGGATGGAAGCTCTTTCTCTCTGTCTCTCTGCTTCACAAATAAATAAAATAAAAAGCTTATGTTTAATAAGAAGTAAAACATTCAGTGAGCATTTACTCTGTCCCAGGCTCCTTAAGACACAATAGTAAGGGCAGGTGTCATGGTGCGGCAGGTTAGGCTGCTGCATCCCTAACCAAGTCCCTGGGATTGAGTTCTGCCTCTGCTTGTGATCCAGCTTCCTGCCAACGGGCACCCTTGCAGCAGCAGGTGATGGATCAAGTATTTGGGCCCTGCCACGCATGTGGAGGACCCAGATGGAACATCCCTGGCTCCTGGCTCCAGCCTGACCCAGCCCCATCTGCAGCAGGCATCTGGGAAGTCAGTCAACTCTCTCCTCCCGCCCACCTTTCAAATAAATGAACATAAAATCAATAAGCTTTTTTTTTTTTTTTAAAGATACAACAGCAAACAAGACAGACTTGATACATAGTCTTTTGGAGCTGATAAAATAAAAGCACTATAAAAGAGAAGCACAATATATAATTAGGGACCTAATTTAGGCTTGAAGATGAAAAAAAAATGCCTCCCCTTGTAAATTTCAGATACAACCTGCAGAATAATTGAGAATTAGTCAGGTGAATGAGTGTGGGGGAAGAAGAGCTCTCCTGGTGGCATAAATGTTATGTGCAAAGGCCCTGTGGTAGGAAGAAAGTAAGCTGAAGTTAGGGATAGAGAAGATGGAGAAGCGGGCAGGAACCAGATCATTCGGAGTTGTAAACTGCAGTAAGGATTTTGTACTAAATCTGAGAACACTAGGAAATCAGAAAAAAAAAAATTTCAGAAAGTGTGTGATGTGTATACCCATGTTGCTCTCCCCGAAGGGGTTGAGCATCTGGGCTCTCTGGAGGACTCCCTGTGGGTCCCGCTCTGTACTCTGGGAGACAAGGACAGCTCTCAGAACATATACTTTTTTTTTTTTTAACTATTTGACTTTTATCCCCATCAATTAATTTTGCTTGTACTTAAATTACATATAAATTAAATCTTTCATGTCTAGTTTCTTTTGATCGATGTCCTATTTTTGAAATGCAACCTTGTTATTGCTAGTATAAGTAGTCTGTTTTCTTTTCTTTTCTTTTTTTTTTTTTAAAGATTTAGTTTATTTGGGGCTTGCACTGTGGTGTAGTGGCTAAGCAGTCACTTGCAGCACCAGCATCCTATATAGGTGTCAGTTCAAGTCCCAGCTGCTCCTCTTCTGATCCAGCTCTCTGCTTCTGGCCTGGGAAAGCAGTGGAAGATGGCCCCTGCACCCGTGTGGGAGACCTGGAAGAAACTCCTGGCTCCTGGCTTCAGATCGGCCCAGCTCCAGCCGTTGCAGCCATTTGGGGAGTGAACCAGCAGATAGAAGACCTCTCTCTATGTCCCTCTCTTAAAGACAATTGAAAAATACGGATGTCAAAAACATCCGGAGAGAGAGGAAGCTCTCTGCCTTCTTCCCGACTTGCCCACAGCAGGGCTCAGCTCCTCATGGCCTGGACGCAGCACAAGGGAACTCCACAAGGCAATCACCAGCCTTCCTAAAACAACACTTATCTCCTGCTGCTCCAAAAAGGGCGTGAGAAATTAAATTTCAAGTTTATTCAGGTATGAAAAAATTTTGAAATCCACGCACACCACAGTCCCACAAGCTGTTGACCCTAGGGGGAGGCTTAAAACTCTCTTCCTTTGTCTTGTTATGCTCTACGAATTTACTCCTCTGTGTTGTGATCCCACGCCAGCCCACGTGCTAACCACGCCTCCAGCAAAGCCTGACCGCGTCTCTGCTGCACGTGGGCATGACTCAGGTGCCAATAAACCCTGCGCGCTTTCCCCTTGCTAATTGGTGGTCAGTCTAACTTCCTCCAGGCGCCAGCCAGAAAGCCTCTCCTGAGTAGTAGGAAAAGATGCTTTGCTCCCCTAAGAGAGCAGGGTGATGTCATTCCTTGGGTTGAAAAAGCGTTCAGGGATGCTTCCATGAGCAGGGACGCTCCCACAACCCGAGGCAAGAGGCGGTGAGCGCGGCCACCCCCGAACCACCGTCTAGGGAGGAGGAAGTTGGCTGTGACAGCAGAGGTGCGCCTGGACGACTTCTGAACTTCCAGCAATCTCCGTCTCTTCATCCAGGTGGTAACTGCACAGTCACCTCACTTGGCAATGAGTCAAGTTACACATATGCTTATATATCACAGAACCTGCTAGGGTGTGTGTTTCACTCATAAATAAAATACAAGGAAACGGGTGTGATTGGATTAAGAATAGTAAAAGATCTGAAAGATTTTGATTTTTCTTTTTTTTTTTTTTAAGATTTATTTATATATTTAAGAGGCAGTGCTACAGAGAGAGAGAGAGAGAGAGATCTTCCATCCCCTGGTTCATTCCCCAAATGGCCTCAACGGCCAGAGCTGGGCCGATCCCAAGTCAGAAGCCAGGAGCTTCTTCCAGGACTCCCACACGGGTGCAGGGGCCCAAGCACTTCGGATATTTTCCACTGCTTCCCCAGGCTCATTAGCTGGGAGCTGGACAGGAAGTAGAGCAGCCGGGACTCGAACTGGCAGCTAGATGGGATGCTGGGGTCGCAGGTCTTTTACCCGCCGGCCCCAAGAGCATTAAGAAATACCTGTGAGACAATGAAATGCTGATGCTGAAGAGATTAGACACATAAGTTTGGGGGTCCTGGATAGACAGATGGTAACTGAAAAACAAGAGTAGATGAGGGGCTGGCGTTGTGGCACCGTGGGTTAAGCCTCTGCCTGTGACACCAGTGTACATGAGGGCCAGGTTTCAAACCCCAGCTGCTCCACTACTGATCCAGCTCCCTGCTAATGAACCTGGGAAAACAGAGAAAGATGGGCCAATGCTCGGGCCCCTGCACCCACATGGGAGACCAGGAAGAAGCACCTGGCTCCTGGCTTCAGACCGGCCCAGCTCCAGCTGTTTGCAGCCATCTGGGGACTGAACCAACGGAAGGAAAACCTTTCTTTCTGTCTCTCCCTCTCACTGCTGTAACTCTGCCTTTCAAATAAATAAATAAATATTAAAAATAAAATTAAAAACTGCTTATTGGATTTAGTGAAATTTTTTTTTCCTAAAAAAGTTTATTTGAAAGGCAGAAAGATAAAGAGAAATCTTTCATCTTCTGGTTCACTCCCCAAATGCCTGCAACAGCAGGGGTTAGGCCAGAACAAAGCCAGGAGCCAGGAACTCCATCCTGGTCTCCCACATGGGTGCAGGGGCCCAAGCACTCGGGCCATTATCTGCTGCCTTCCCAGGTCCATTAGCAGGAAGCTAGGTCAGAAACGTGGAGTAACCTGGCCTAGAACCAGGCACTCCAAAATGGGACGCAGGCCTCCCAAGCCACAGCTTGACCCACTATGCCATAACGCACATCCCAAATGTGGTTATTGATCTTAATAAGAGGAGACGCAGTGCAGAGCTGGGGTAGGGTGATGGCTGCATTGGAGGCACGCTGGGCTCGCACACTGCACAATTCCAGAAGACGGCTTTCAGACAACAGTGTAACAGTAGCCAGGAGGGTAGAGACCCTGGTGGGAACTTGGGACCACCGAGTGACTTAAGAGTACCACCTCCCAGGTGCTCATCTTCAAACACCTGGCCCTCCCCTTACTGACGATGTGAACTTGGACAAGAACTGTTACACCTTAGACTCCAAATCTGTGAAAATAACACTAATGCAGTAAGACTGCTGTGAGGAGCAAATAAAACAAATTAGATAAAATGCTTGGCACAGGGGCCAACATCACAGTGAGTTAAGGACCCCATATTGGAATGCTGGTTCAAGTCCCAACTGCTCGGGGCTGGTGCTGTGATGTAGCAGGTTAAGCCTCTGCCTGCAGTGCCGGCACCCCGTATGGATGCCAGTTCAAGTCCAGACTGCTCCACTTCCTATCCAGTTCTCTGCTAATACTCCTGAGAAAGTAATGGAAGATGGCCCAAGTACTTGGGCCCCTGCACCTATGTGGGAGACCCAGATGAAGCTCCTGGCTTCAACCTAGCTGTTGTGGCCATTTGGGGAGTGAACAGATTTGAAGATATCTCTCTCTCTCTCTCTCTCTCTCTCTCTCTCTCTCTCTCCCTTTCAAATAAATAAATCTTAAAAAATAAAAAGGCCTAGGCCGGCGCTGTGGCTCACTAGGCTAATCCTCCACCTTGCTGCGCCGGCACACCGGGTTCTAGTCCTGGTCGGGGCACTGGATTCTGTCCCGGTTGCTCCTCTTCCAGGCCAGCTCTCTGCTATGGCACAGGAGTGCAGTGGAGGATGGCCCAAGTCCTTGGGCCCTGTACCCCATGGGAGACCAGGAGAAGCACCTGGCTCCTGGCTTCGGATCAGCGCGATACGCCGACCATGGCGGCCATTGGAGGGTGAACCAACAGCAAAGGAAGACCTTTCTCTCTGTCTCTCTCTCTCACTGTCCACTCTGCCTGTCAAAAAATAAAAATAAAAAAATAAAAATAAAAAGGCCTAGCTGCTCCACTTCTGATCCAGCTTCCTGTTGTTGCACTTGGGAAAGCAGTAGGTGATGGCCCAAATATTTGGTTCCCTACCACTCATGTGGGAGTCCCGGATGGAGTTCTGGGCTCCTGGCTTCCACCTGACCTGACCTAGTTATTGCAGCCATTTGAGGGGGAACCAGAGGATGGAAGATCCCTTTCTCTGCCTCTACCTCTGTCTCTGTTGCTCTACTTTTTAAATGTTAATAAATAATTCTTTAAAATAAAGTGTTGGCATATAGTAAGCACCTGATAAATGTTAATACTTTATGTATTACTTAGACAACTTTCAAGAAGCTTGATTATGAATGGAGGAGAGAGAGAAGTCAACAGCCAGACAAGACACAAAAATGAGGGAAACTGACTTTTTTTTTTTATAACCAGCTTTGTTGCTTAGGACAGTCTTAGGTTTACAGAAAAGTTGCACAGAGAATTCCACACACTGGCTTCCCCCACACACTCAGTCTCTTATCTATTAGCAGCTTCCATTCATGCAATGTGTTTATTAGGATTGATGCATTGACACTGAGTAAAGTTCCTGCCTCTATTTGGGCTCATTCTTTGTGTTGCTTGGTTCTATGGGTTCTTGCAAATGTGTAATGTCTTGAACTCATCATTTATGCTCATATGCATGGATTTAAAGTGTTTTTCACCTTTTTTTTTTTTTTTTTACAGGCAGAGTGGACAGTGAGAGAGAGACAGAGAGAAAGGTCTTCCTTTGCCGTTGGTTCACCCTCCAATGGCCGCCGTGGTCGGCGCACCGCGCTGATCCGAAGGCAGGAGCCAGGTGCTTCTCCTGGTCTCCCATGGGGTGCAGGGCCCAAGCACTTGGGCCATCCTCCACTGCACGCCGGGGCCATAGCAGAGAGCTGGCCTGGAAGAGGGGCAACCGGGACAGAATCTGGCACCCTGACCGGGACTAGAACCCCGGTGTGCCGATGCCGCAAGGTGGAGGATTAGCCTAGTGAGCTGCGGCGCTGGCCTCTGTTTTTCACCTTTTAATTCCATTTCCCATGAGCTTTCTGCAGCTCCCATGTGCTGTTGTATAAAATAGCTTCAGAAGCCCTGAAATTCGCTTCTCCATCTTTCCAAGGAGGCCCTTGGGATCTTTCACTCTCTATTTTTGCTTTATCCAGGATGCTATATATTTGGAATCATATAGCATGTACACTTTTCAGACTGCTTTCTTGCACATCACAATTTCTATTGTTTTTCAGATTTATTTTTCTTTATTTGAAAATTAGAGTTATGGCTTGGTAGAGGGAGATCTTCCATCCGCTGGTTCACGCCCCCTAAATGGCTGCAGGGGCCCCACTTGGGCCATCTTCTGTGGCTTTCCCAGGCGCATTAGCAGGGAGCTAGATCGGAAGTGGAGCAGCCGGGACTTGAACTCCCTGCTCGTAGGGGATGCCGGAGTTGCAGGCAGTGACCTAACCAACTAGTCCCTTGCAATTTCTATTGAAGCTTCCTCTGTGACCTTCATGCCTTCTCCCATGAAGAAAAGTTCCTTTGGTTTTTCACGGCTTCACAGCTCATGTTTCCGGCCAGTGTAGCTGTCCATTCCCCTTCTAAAGGACATCTTGGTTGCTTCCAACTTTTAGAAATCATAACTAAAGCCACTAAAACACATATACGCAGGTTCTTCTATGGCCATAGTTTCCAAGCAATGGGGTAAATACCGATGAGCGTGATTACCGGATCACATGGTGCAAATACATTCACGTTTGCAAGAAGTCACCCAGCTTCCAGAGGGGCTGCACCGTGTTGTGTTCTGACAAGCTGCACGTGAGAATCCCTGCGGCTCCACGTCCCCGTCTGCACTTGGGGGTGTCGGCGTTGGATCTGGGTCGTTCCGGTAGGTGTGTGGCGAGAGCTCTGCTTGCTTTAGTTGGAAATTCCCTGATGACACGCGGCGGAGTCTTCGGCTGCCTGTTTGCCTTCTGTGTCTCTATTTTGATGAGATGTCCGTGAAGGGTCTGCTCCAGGGTGTCTGTTTTGTTACTGCTCAGTTTTCAGTGAGTCTAAACCACAGTTCTTACGGACACATCTTTCGCAAATATTTTCTTCCAGTCTGGGGCTCGTCCTTTCATTCTCTTGAAAGACCTTTCGCAGAACAGAAAATTTGAATTTTAATGAACTCCAGCTTGTCAGCTCTCTCACGACTTGCGCCTTTGGTTTTGCATCTAGAAAGTCGTCACTCACTTCCTATGCAGCTTCCTGCTCATGTGCCCGGGAGACAGCAGATGGCGGCCTGTGCACTTGGGTTCCTGCCACCCATCTTCCACCCTCTAGATCAGTCTCCAAATAGCCACAACGGGCAGGCTGGGCGGGACAGAACAGCTCGAAGGAGCTGGGCGTGGCTGTTTCCCGGGTCAGTTAGGCTGGGACCAAACTCTAGCAGGCCAAACGGTTTCTCCTGAGGACAGGCCTTGCCGGGAAGAACAGATGCTCTGGAATATTCCAGAACGGTTCCTTTTCCCCTCCCCTTGCCAGAAGCTTGGGGGGATTTTTCTCTGATAAACTACCTGTGAGCACCTGGTGGATTCCAGCAGCCGGCACTCACACGTGTGTGGGAGTCGGGCTCCCCTGGGTGTTTGTGTCGCCTCAAACTTGCCCACACTGAGCCCCCAGCGACTTGCTGATGTCTGCTCAGTAGTCTCCCCACCAGGACTGGTTCCCACTGAGGTTTCAGACACAGGTTTCTGCTTCTGAATCCAGTAACTCATTGTTTTTGCCTGTCAGCCTCTCCAATCCGGGGTCCACGCTTCATTCTGGGTACAAGAACCAGCTGTTTTCTGGACTAGAGAATCCAGAAAATTCTCACAGAGCCCAACTCTTAAAGGCAAATCAGTTCAGCCTTCCATCTTTGCAACACTCGTAGGTTCATTAGGCACCTGTTAGACACCACGCACTGTGCAAGGGGAGAGAAAGTCTGACGTGAGTCCTGGCTTCAGGAAGCCTACAGTCTGGTGAGCAGACACACACACGCGGGTGTAGCGGGGAACAGATTACAGAGGATGTGTTCTGTCCCATGCATCCCGCATGACAGCTGCACCTGACACGTGTGAGACTCGGGCCACAGCTCCAGCTCCCGGGCAGCCCGCTCTCCCTCGGGATGGCCAGGCCCCTGCCTCCTGTGCGTGATCTTCCGCCATCAGCTCCTGCCACTTTCACTTCCCTTTCTCTCCATCTCTGAGTCTCCAGACCACTACTTTCGTCACGCTTTTGTTGATATTACAAACTTCGGTCACTCTTCCACGGAAACACCCAGTATGGACGAGCCGAACTCTGTCCCTCTCCCTGCACGCAGCTGGGTCTCTGCACTTCCCCAGGCAGTCTCACATGTCACACTGTGCTACCGCTTCAAGGTTACGCCGCCAGGGCTGCTGTGGTGACACGCGAGGTCAAGCTCTTGCCGGCACACTGCATGCGTGCTGGTTCTAGTCCCAGCTGCTCCACTTCCCATCCAGCTCCCTGCTAATGCACCTGCGAAAGCAGCAGATGATGGCCCAACTGTTAGCCGGTTGCCACCCACGTGGGAGGCCCGGATGGAGTTCCAAGCTCCTGGCTTTGGTCGTGGTCGTTTGGGGAATGAATCAATACATGGAAGAGATCGTTAAATAAATAAATATAAAAAAATAAATACATACATTTTTAAATGGTAACATCACCACTGGCTCTTTGAGTCCCCCACTGACCTGCTAGATCCTCTTGGTCAACCTGCTCCCACCCTCCATACAACGACTATTCCCATCTCCTCCATCTCCTCTGTTCAGACTCCTACGCCCTATCCCATTTGCTTGCTCTCAGCAGACGACTTGGCATCCATCTTTGCCAAAGAACTAAACATCACCAAATATATAAATACCCCCGCAACCGCACCTGTTCTCAGTCCCAGCTCTCCCTCACAGTGGACAGAGGCCCATCCGGTCATGACACCAAATACTGGCAGAGATGTGGAGCAGCTGAAACTTCCAGAAACTGCCGGTGCAAGTTTATACTATTACAAGGAAAACTCTTCCGGAGGTTCTAATGAGACTAAACAGACCTCCACCCTATGACCGAGCAACTCCTTCCAAGGCATTTATCCAAGACAGATAAAAGCATATATCCAAAATACTTGTATAAGATTGTTCACAGGGGCAGGTGTTACGGCACAGGGCCTAAGTCACTGCGTGCAATGTCCGCATCCCACATCAGGGTGCCACTTAGCGTGCTGGCTCCTCTGCTTCTAACACCTTTTTACTAATGCGCCTGCGAAGGCAGGATAGGATGATCCAAGTATTTGGGTCCCTGCTACCCACTTGGGAGACCCAAATAGTCTTGGCTTCAGCCTGGCCCAGCCCCAACAGTTGCAGACATTTTTTTTTTCTTTTTTTTGTATTTTTGACAGGCAGAGTGGAAAGTGAGAGAGAGAGAGACAGAAAGAAAGGTCTTCCTTTTTGCCGTTGGTTCACCCTCCAATGGCTGCCGCGGCTGGCATGCTGCGGCCGGCGCACCGCGCTGATCCGAAGCCAGGAGCCAGGTGCTTCTCCTGGTCTCCCATGCAGGTGCAGGGCCCAAAGACTTGGGCCATCCTCCACTGCACTCCTGGGCCACAGCAGAGAGCTGGCCTGGAAGAGGGGCAACCAGGACAGAATCCGGTGCCCAGACCGGGACTAGAATCCCGTGTGCCGGCGCCACAGGCGGAGGATTAGCCTATTGAGCCATGGCGCTGGCAAGTTGCAGACATCTTAAGAGTGAAGCAGCAAATGAAAGATTTTTCTCTCCCTCTCTCCCTCTCTCCCTCTCTCCCTCTCTCCCTATCACTTTGCCTTTCAAATAAATAACTTTTAAAAAATCTGTGTTTTATTGCATGCAAATTATAATTCA
Organism: Sylvilagus floridanus; assembly: GCA_949820135.1. Taxonomy (NCBI): domain Eukaryota; kingdom Metazoa; phylum Chordata; class Mammalia; order Lagomorpha; family Leporidae; genus Sylvilagus; species Sylvilagus floridanus. The sequence goes on from OX463230.1 coordinate 32,369,575, forward strand.
AAGCAAATGCCCACCTCTTACTTTTTAAATTTTTTTTTATTTGACAGATAGATTTAGACAGTGAGAGAGAGAGACAGAGAGAAAGATCTTCCTTCCTTTGGTTCACCCCCCAAATGGCTGCTACGGCCGGAGCTAGGCCAATCCAAAGCCAGGAGCCAGGTGCTTCTCCTGGTCTCCCATGCGGATGCAGGGGCCCAAGCACTTGGGCCATCCTCCACTGCCTTCCTGGGCCACAGGAGAGAGCTGCACTGGAAGAGGAGCAAGTGGGACTAGAACCCGGTGCCCATATGGGATGCCGGCGCCGCAGGCAGAGGATTAACCAAGTGAGCCACAGCACCAGCCCCCCCACCTCTTACATTTAAAAATAAATAAATAAATAAATAGGCCGGCGCCGTGGCTCAACAGGCTAATCCTCCGCCTTGCGGCGCCGGCACACCGGATTCTGTCCCGGTTGCCCCTCTTCCAGGCCAGCCCTCTGCTGTGGCCCAGGAGTGCAGTGGAGGATGGCCCAAGTGCTTGGGCCCTGCACCCCATGGGAGACCAGGATAAGCACCTAGCACCTGGCTCCTGCCATCGGATGAGCGCGGTGCGCCGGCCGCAGCGCGCCGACCGCGGCAGCCATTGGAGGGTGAACCAACGGCAAAAGAAGACCTTTCTCTCTGTCTCTCTCTCTCACTGTCCACTCTGCCTGTCAAAAAAAATAAATAAATAAATAAATAAAACTTTTTCAGGTGCTTCTGCATCCTACCACACGGCAAATCTTCCTAGAAAACTGTTATTAGAGACAAAGAAAGCACAATCAGATACCTATATCCTACCGTAATATCCTTAAACAGCCCAAAGTGGCTGCATTTAGCTGACTTGGGCTAACATGCTGTGGCGTGACCCAGTATCTCACGGTGATGGAAACCTGACAGAGGAGGGCGCAGAGTGCAGAGGGCGCCACGGACCGATTGCAGTCTTGGGAAGTGACAGCGACATGAGGCAAGATTCTGGCTTTGGAAGGAGAAACATTAAGTGGACCAGAGCTTGGGCGGAAGTGGTAGAAGGGGTTAGAGCGACCTCTTTTTTCACTGGAGAGGAGCAGGAGTCTCAGCTGGCACGGGTTCAGATGAAGTACAGACAGAGGCAAGGGTGAGGGGCCTGCATGGCAATAAGTGGCTCCGTGCAGTGCTTTCCACCCCCGCAGCCCCCTCCCATGCCAAGCCTGCAGACCAAGGAGCCCCCACCTCCGCAGCCCCCTCCCATGCCCAGCCTGCAGACCAAGGAGCCCCCACCTCCGCAGCCCCCTCCCACACCCCGCCTGCAGACCAAGGGTGCCTGCAGCGGAAGTTCCCGGAAGCACGGGCAGAATGCCAGACCAGCCCTCTGACGCTGAGCTGTTCTGATCCTGCAGTCTCTGCCTCATCTCCCGTCCAAATGCTGCTGTCTAAGCAGAAGCTTCTCACCTCAGCCCGAGTCTTAAACAGCAGAATCACAGCCCAGCCTGTCCCTTCCGTGATTTCAAGCCCTGTCCCTGAGCCACGGCCACCAAGAGCAGCTGCGGGCACAGTCATGCCTTGGTCGCAGTACCAGTGTTGTGCTACTGCTGCTAATTAGAGGAGGAGGCTTTGTTGGTCTTGTAGCTGTTCTGGAAGCATCTGTAGCTCATACATAAAGATGCTTAACTTGCCGGTGCCCCGGCTCACTAGGCTAATCCTCTGCCTGCAGTGTTGGCACCCCAGGTTCTAGTCCCGGTCGGCGCGCCGGATTCTGTCCCGGTTGCTCCTCTTCCAGTCCAGCTCTCTGCTGTGGCCTGGGAGTGCAGTGGAGGAAGGCCCAAGTGCTTGGGCCCTGTACTTGCATGGGAGACCAGGAGAAGCCCCTGGCTCCTGGCTTCAGATCAGTGTGGTGCGCCAGCGGCAGCGGCCACTGGGGGGTAAACCAACAGTAAAGGAAGACCTTTCTCTCTGTCTCTCTCACTGTCCACTCTGCTTGTAAAAAAAAAAAAAAAATGCTTAACTCTAAGGTAGGCCCTGTGTTGAATGGTTAAATGCTTGATCTTGTTTTATCCTAACACAAGTCCCCAACTTACCTTCTAGGAGGAGACTGAAATCTGTTGTTGTTGTAAGACCTAGTCAGTAAAGAAAAAAAAAAAGGTAGAAGATTCTAGTTAGCTAAAAGTATAAAATAAAAGTCACTTACTCATTGGAGCCAATATGGTAGCATAGCAGGTTAAGCCTCGGCCTGCAGTGCTGACATTCTATATGGGTACCAGTTCGAGTCCCAGCTGCTCCACTTCCAATCCAGCTCTCTGCCTGGCAAAGCAGTAGAAGTCCTTGGGCCCCTGCACATGCATAGGAGATCTGGAAGAAGCTCCTGGCTCCTGGCTTTGGATCAGCTCAGCTCAGGCCATTGCAGTCATTTGGAGAGTAAATCAGTGGAATGGAAGACCTCTCTCTCTCTCTCTCATTCTCTCTCTCTTTGGCTCTACCTCTCTCTGTAACTGTCTTTCAAATAAATAAAATAATTATTAAAAAAAATAAATAAATCTCTTTTAAAAAAGATTTTTGGGGCCTGCGCTGTGGTGTAGCAGGTTAAAGCCCTGGCCTGAAGTGCCGGCATCCCATATGGATGCCGGTTCTAGTCCCGGCTGCTCCTCTTTCCATCCAGCTCTCTGCTGTGGCCTGGGATAGCAGTAGAAGATGGCCCAAGTCCTTGGGCCCCACTTGGGAGACCCAGAAGAAGCTCCTGGCTCCTGGCTTCGGATCAGCGCAGCTCCAGCCATTGCGGCCATCTGGGGAGTGAACAGCGGATGCAAGGCTCCTCTCTCTGTCTCTACCTCTCTCTCTAACTCTGTCTTTCAAATAAACAAAATAAATCTTAAAAGAAAAAAAAAAAGAGTTTCACAGATCATTCTTATCACACCTTTGCACACATTTCCATTTCTTCCCTTGGCATGGACTCCTAGCTGTGGGACTGTGGAGCCAAAGGGTGCGAGCACATTTAAAGGTTTTGAAGCCTGTGAGAGAGTTGGCTTGGAGGTCACAGACCCACTGGCAGCCTGGCTTTCAGGCCGCAGCCTCCAGCACAACCCATCTGTGCCCTGCCCTCCTTCTCCCTCCTTGGACCACTGACCACTCTCTCTGCGTCACTGCTCGCCCCCAGGGCCAGGCCTGCTCCTGGCCGCAGCCTCCCCAGCACCCCGCCCAGAGGCAGTCGGTGGTCTGGAGAGAGGTCCCCATGCCGCTCCCAACATTCCCGCTGCCTACGTGAGGTCAGGATGCGGCCTCACGTCTCTGTCTCTGCACAGACTCAACCTTCTCACTGGGTCCTTTTACCCCAGCCAGGCTGAAATACCGGTTCTCCAGATGCACCTCACTCTTTTTTCCATTTCCACGCCTTCGCCGGCGTCTCGGGGCCGGTAGCCCACACTGTGCCTTTGTGGAAACCAGGAAAAGGTGCCAGTAGGGTACAGGCTTGGATTTCCCTTGGCCCTGTGCCACAGTGCGTTCCCCAGTTGCACGCCGCTTAATGCGGTCTGAGACAAGCCCCTGCAACCCCATGGAGCCGCAGCTCACCGCGGCCTCCCCCGCACAGCCGTCTCCCGATGTTCGAGCACGTTAATGGGCTTTGCGGCTAGGCCTCCTCTGCCTTTTAAAAAATGTTTATCATTTTGTTTGTTATTTATTTGAAAGGCAAAGAGAGAGAGAGAGGAGAGAGAAGGAGAGAGAGGCAGAGAGCTCTCCCATTTGCTGCTTCATTCTTCAAATAACCCACAACATCCAGGGTTGGGCCAGGCCAAAGCCAGAAGCCCAAACTCAACTCAGTTCTCCCATGTGGGTGGCAGAGACCCAAATACTTGAGCCATCATCTGCTGCCTCCTAGGGCAGGAACCTGGAATCTGAATCTGAGCCAGAACTTGAACCCAGGCACTCTGATACGGGATATGGCATCCCAAGCCGTGTCCTCACCACTCCCCAAAAAGTCTTGCCCCTTCTTCTGCTGAGGGTTACAGAGAGCCAGAGAGCCAAGGGCAGAGAGAGAGAGAGAGAGAGAGAGAGAGAGAGAGAGAAGGGTCTTCCAGCCACTGGTTCACTGCCCAAATGGCCACAGTGGCAGGAGCTGGGCCCATCTAAAGCCAGGAGCCAGGAGCTTCTTGCAGGTCTCCCATGCAAGTGCAGGGGCCCAAGGACTTGGGCCATCTTCCACTGTTTTCCCAGGCCATAGTACAGAGCTGGATCGGAAGTGGAGCAGCTGGGATTTAAACCGGCACCCATGTGGGATGCCGGCACTGCAGGAGGAGGATTTACGCTCTACGCCACAGCGCCGGCCCCTCAAGTTTCTACCAACACTAAAATTCTCTTTCCCAATGTGCATTACGTAAATATTTATTAAGCAAATGTGTAATACCCAGCCAAAAGAAAAATCCTTTTATAGATGTGTCTTAAAGGGACATAGATCAATTTGTTTATGGTTTCTCTGAGAAGCAGGCCAGGCGTTGAGTTTTTGGAATCTCTTAAATGTTTTTCTCTGACTCTGGAAACTTTCAGAGATAGTTTGGACATCTGGGAAGAGCCAGAAATAAGAGCCTGAGAAGCGCTGGAGGCTTTTGTCTCGTTCAGACACGTCGGCTTGGACAACTTGTAGAAGATCCCTCCTGAGGTTCTGCAAACGGCCCCTCTTGTTTGTGTTCCTCAGATCTGTTCACCAAAGGCACAAGGCATTGTTGCTTCTCTGGGAGAAGAAAGTTGACCCCGTGTCCTTCCTCTCTCGAGCTTGTCCTAAGTGCATGTCGTCCGTTTCCTTGGAAGGCGCCAAGTCTCTGAGGAGCAAATGGAAACGGATCTAGAGTAGACGATTTTACAAGCCAGGTGGATCCCAGTCCCGAGAATTCTTAAATTCTCTTCACAACATAGTATGCCCGTGCATTTCCGAAAGGAAGATCCACATCTTTTTAAGATTCTCCAAGATCCCCGTTGCTCTTCCCAAAAAGCTAAGTAAGAACCCCCAGGCTAGAGTTTGGGCCAAAATAGGCCAGAAAATCCAAGAGCCTTAAAGATTACATAACGCTCTCGTGCATTCTTTAGGGTTCTGTTAAAGACAGATGACTCAACAGCCACAGACAGACTTTGGGACTGAGCCCCTCTGCCCACATCATCGGCCCCCTAATCCCTGGGATTTGCTATGCGGACACAGGCAAACCCTCCTGGGGTGGGGGTGGGGGGGACGCTGGATTGCAGAAACCCGGTGCTGAGATGTTGTGAGATCCTCTGAGGAGCACATCACTATTCCACCACAAGGGGGCACCCGAGGCCCAAGCAGGGGGACAGGAGCCTCCCGCCTCTGCTCAAACCCAGGCCTAGGCAAGCCGAGGGCTCCTTGGGCAGTGAGCCCCAGCTGGGGGCGTCCTCCTTATGCCGCCGGCCCACAAGGCCCTCCTCCCCACCCCGCTGGAGCACAGAGGCTGTTCATTGCTGCTGCTGACGTCAGTCCCTTCACTAGAGGAGCGCGTGGACCCCCTTCTCCCTAGGGAGGATCTCAGCTGTGGCTGGGTAACACCTCAGTCCTGGGTGAGCGAAGTGGGCACCTCTGCTCTGCACCTCCCAGCCTTACCCCTGAGCGTGGCAGGGCCCTGCCCAGTGCTCAGCATCGCTAGCCTAGCTGCAGCATTGTGAGCAGAGTCCTGCAGTCGCCCGCCAATGTCACTGTAATATCTACAGAGCAGGGATCCACGGGGCCAGAGGCTAAGGAAAGCGGCCAGCGGCCAGGGGCGCAAAGGGAAACACTGCCAAGAGTGGCTGCAGCATGGGTGGGGGTTTCAGACTTTCAGGGACTCTCATGAGGGTGCAATTTGGACCAGAAAGTAAGTTGTAAATCTAAACCCATCAGAAGGGTATGGGCTTATTTGGGGAGGGGGAAAGGGCAGATAGGGACTTACAGAAAATCAGAAATAATTAAATTTGCAAAGCAGCTTAAAACATTGAAGGCTAGGTGGCCATTTGGAGCAGCAGCTAAGATGCCACTTGAGACACCCCCATCCCGCGTCAGAGTGCGTGGGTTCAAGTCCCGACTCCACGTCCAATGCCAGCTTCCTGCCAATGCACATCCCGGGAGGCAGCAGGTGGTAACTCCAGTCCTTGGGTCCCTGTCACCCACGTGGGAGACCCAGATGGAGTCCCACGCTCCTGGCTTCTGCCTGACCCAGCCCAGCTGTCGCAGGCATTTGGACAATGAACTAGGAGATAGAGGATATCTCCATCTCTTTCTCTCTCTCTCTCAAATAAATTAATTAATTAAAATTTTAAAATAAAATAAAACATTTAAGGGGCTAGCGTTGTGGTACAGTGGGTTAAGCTGCCACCTGCGACACCGGCATCCCATACGAGTGCCCAGTTCAAGTCCCAGCTACTCTGCGTCCAATCCATCTCTCTGCTGATGCACCAGGCACCCGGGAAAGCAGCAAAAAATAGCCCCAGTTGGCAGGCATTGCAGGCGGAGCTTTACCCAATACGCCACAGCGCCAGCCCTGACAGGTGTCCTTTTAACTGCAGATAGGTTTGGAGTTGATGAGGCAGCTTTGTACCAGCTTTGCATCTGAGAGGACAACCTTGTTCTTGGAAGTTCTTCCCTGGGTTAGAGGTATGTGTTCTAGGTTAGGGTACTGTGTTCAGGAGAAGTGTGCGACTGGAGAGGTACAAAAGCAGGACTGAGGCGGCAGGCGCTGCGCTGTGAAGGGCAGCAGGGGGTGCCAGGTGCGGCACAGCTCGCACGCGTGGCCGTGACCTTCCGGGAGCCCTTGTCTGCCTGGGTAGCAGCCAGGCCTGCAGGGCCTCCCACCCTGTTGCCTCCCCTCCTTCACTTTCAGCAGTTTCTGGGCCAGGCAAGTGTGCAGCGACTCGACACAGAGGGCTGGGTCCTTCTGCAGGTGGCTGATGTCATCAGGGCTGGAGGCGGAGACAGATTCCAGTGGGTGCTCACTCTTCCTCCTCGCACACACACACACACTCGTGCACAGGCAACAGCCTTCCGGGGGCTCCCTCCCCAGCGTAAGGTCTAAGCTTGAAAATAGCAACTCTGGGGCAGGCATCTGGCGACACGGTGGAGCAGCCAATCAGGCTGCCTGCAGCCCACAGGGAGTGCCTGGCTCAGTGCCTGGCTCCTGCTTCTCGCTCCAGCCTCCTGCTGGTGCGCACCCTCAGGAGCAGCCATGACGGCTCAAATAGCTGGGTGCCTGCCACCTACGGGGGGAGACCTGGGCAGGGTTTCAGCTCCTGGCTTCAGTCCTCACCCACCTCTGGCTGTCGGGGCATTTGAGGAGTAAATGAGCAGACAGATGATCTCTCTCTCTCTCTAATAAATAAATAATTTTTTACAGATTTATTTATTTTTTTTTTTGACAGGCAGAGTGGACAGAGAGAGGGAGACAGAGAGAAAGGTCTTCCTTTTGCCATTGGTTCACCCTCCAATGGCTGCCGCGGACGGCGTGCTGCGGCCGGCGCACCGCGCCCGTCCAATGGCAGGAGCCAGGTGCTAGGTGCTTTTTCCTGGTCTCCCATGGGGTGCAGGGCCCAAGCACTTGGGCCATCCTCCACTGCACTCCCAGGCCACAGCAGAGGGCTGGCCTGGAAGAGGGGCAACCGGGACAGAATCCGGCGCCCCGACCGGGACTAGAACCCGGTGTGCCGGCGCCGCAAGGCCGAGGATTAGCCTGTTGAGCCACGGTGCCGGCCCAGATTTATTTTTAGGAAGGGAGGGAGACAGGGAAATAGTCTTATGTTCTTACAATTGTATCTGAAATATAGGAAATCTTTTCTCTTTATATTAATTAAAATATTTTTTAGAATTTATTTTTATGCATTTGAAAGGCAGAGTTACAGAAAGAGAAGAGACGGAGATCTTACTGGATCGGAAGCAACTGGGACTAGAACCTGCACTTATATGTGAAGCTAGCGTTGCAGGCAGCAGACCAATGCACTGTGCCACAATGCAGGCCCTAATAAACAATTTTTTAAATAATAAAAAGGGGCCAGTGTTGTGGCGTGGCCAGTAAAGCTGCTGCATCCCATATGGGCGCCGGTTCTAGTCCCGGCTGCTCCACTTCGGATCCAACTCTCTGCTGTGGCCTGGGAAAGCAGCAGAAGATGGCCCAAGTGCTTGGGCCCCTGCACCCATGTGAGAGGTCTGGATAAAGCTCCTGGCTCCTGGCTTCATCCTGGCCCAGTTCTGGCCGTTGAGGCCATTGGGGAGTGAACCAGAGGATGAAAGACCTCTCTCTCTCTCTCTCTCTCTCTCTCTCTCTCTCTCTCTCCTTCTCTTTAACTCTTTCAAATGAATAAATCTTTAAATAATAATAATATGTTCCTATTCCACATCACTCATATTGATTATACCTCTGTGGTCAAACCTTAACTTAAAAGAATCAAAGCTGGGGCTAGTGACACAGCAGAGCAGGCTAAGCTGCAGTTTGCAATACTGGTGTCTCAGGTGGGCACTGATTCCAGTCCTGGCTGCTCCACTTCCAATCCAGCTCCCTGTTTATGTACCTGGGAAAGCAGCAGAAGGCGATCCATGTGGGAGACCTGATGGAGGTCCAGGCTCCTGACCTTGGCCTGGCCCAGCCTCAGTCATTGCAACCATTTAGTTGTTGATCCAGCAGGTGGAAGATCCTCTGACTTTCTCTCTCTCTCTTTGCCTTTCAAATAAATAAATACATCTCTTTTCTTTAAGAAAAAATCAAAATGATTAAGCAAATCAAACTGCTAATTTTCAAATAGTTTCATCACTGAGATTATCTGTATGTATTTATTACTTAAAGTTTTTGTGATAGCTAAAAGAACTTGACATAGTAGAATTATAGATTAGCCTCATCATTCTATTTAAAATACATGATTGAGGCCGGCGCCGCGGCTCAACAGGCTAATCCTCCGCCTTGCGGCACCAGCACACAGGGTTCTAGTCCCGGTTGGGGCGCCGGATTCTGTCCCGGTTGCCCCTCTTCCAGGCCAGCCCTCTGCTGTGGCCCACGAGTGCAGTAGAGGATGGTCCAAGTGCTTGGGCCCTGCACCCCATGGGAGACCAGGAAAAAGCACCTAGCACCTGGCTCCTGCCATCGGATCAGCGCGGTGCGCCGGCCGCAGCGCGCCGACTGCGGCAGCCATTGGAGGGTGAACCAATGGCAAAGGAAGACCTTTCTCTCTGTCTCTCTCTCTCACTGTCCACTCTGCCTGTCAAAATAATAATAATAAAAAAAAATACATGATTGAAAAAATAAGAGAATACATATGGTTGATTTTCAGCTAATGACTTTAAGTTGAAGGGTGTGAAAGATGTTGACTGTTAAAAGAATTATAATGCTTGAGGGAATTTAAGATTTATTTTATATAAACATTTATCAGGCTTACTAAGAGTGTTTAAGTATTTAGGAAGGTTTTTCCTATTAATCAGAGGTCTGCCTAATCACACATCTATTTAAAAAGAAAGTCAAATGCATTAAATTCAGATAAGTAGTTTAAAATATTTAAGGGAATTCAGTGGACTACATTTTATGTTTATTTATTTATTAGGATTTTTTTTAAAGATTTATTTATTTATTTGAAAGGTAGAGTTACCGAGAGGCAGAGGTAGAGGCAGAGGCAGAGAGAGAGTCTTCTATCCGCTAGTTCACTCCTCAACTGGCCGCAATAGCCAGAGCTGAGCTGATCCAAAGCCAGGAACCAGGAGATTCTTCCAGGTTTCCTATGCGGGTTCAGGGTTCAAAGGACTTGGGCCATCTTCTACTGCTTTCCCAGGCCATAGCAGAGAGCTGGACAGAAGTGGAACAGCCAGGACTCAAACCGGCACCCGTATGGGATGCTGGCACTTCAGGCTGCAGCTTTACCCGCTATGCCACAGTGCCGGCCCCTGTTTTTATGGTTTTTTTATATTTTAAATTTTTTTTAAAGACGGAATACTTTACTCTCTGAAAGGCATCATGAAAGAGAAAGGAGAGACAGAGAGAGGTCTTCCATCGCTGGTTCACTCCCCAGACGGTCGCAACAGCTGAGTCAGACCAGGTGGAAACCAATAGTTAGGAGCTCCAGCCGGGTCTCCAATGTGAACGGCAGGGGCCCAAGTACCTGGTCCCTGGAAGCTGGATCAGAAGCAGAGCAGCCAGGACCAGCACCAGCGCCGACGTGGCAAATCACTTAACCCACCGGGCCACAATACCGACACCCAGGGGGCTATATTTATAATGGAATGGATTGTTGATGGGATGCTGATTATTCTACTTGAGTTCATCAAACTTCACTTTTAAAAAGCAGAGAAGATTGTCTTTGTTCTAGTACATTCTAAACAATACAACAAAATCTGTAGATTGAAGCTTAAAAAAAAGCAAAAGAGTAAGATTTTTCATATTTTATTACATTCAGAATAGAACCACAAAATTTTAAATTTGAACTTAAAATGAGCAGCATTAAATTTTAAAACTGGCTACTTTGATAAGCTAACATTTGTTTAAAATTCCAGCAACTCGGTACAGACTGCATTTCTGTGCCCGTAACTATCAGAACACACAGACCGGCAACACGCTGAGCGTGGCAGCTGTCCTGTTGCCCTTGGAGGCAGGCATTAGGTACAGCGGCTGGGATGCTGCTTGGGACGCCCACTGATGTATCAGAGCGCCTGGGCTCCACTTCCCATCCCAGCTTCTGGGACCGAGTTCCGGGCTCTTGGCTTCAGCCTGGCCCGGCTCCAGCTGTTGCAGGTATTTGGGATGAAGCAGCAGATGGCTTTGTCTGTCTTCATCTCTGTCTCCCAGCCTTTCAAATAACTTTTTTTTTTTTGGACAGGCAGAGTTAGACAGTGAGAGAGAGACAGAGAGAAAGGTCTTCCTTCCGTTGGTTCACCCCCCAATGGCCGCTGTGGCTGGCACACTGCGCTGATCCAAAGCCAGGAGCCAGGTGCTTCCTCCTGGTCTCCCATGGGGTGCAGGGACTCAAGCACTTGGGCCATCCTCCACTGCACTCCCGGGCCACAGCAGAGAGCTGGACTGGAAGAAGAGCAACCAGGACAGAATCCGGCGCCCCAACCAGGACTAGAACCCTGTGTGCCAGCGTCGCAGGTGGAGGATTAGCCTATTGAGCTGCTGCACCCGCCCAGTTAATTTTTTTAATTAATAAAAAGAAAATGTAATGGAGTCTTCTGGAGTCCAGGAGTGTCCATGCCGCCCCTCCCAAAGCACCTGAGTGCTAATAAAGGTAAGGCTTATCCCATATGCCCCCTCCTACTGAACGTCTTCACCCTTTCCCTGCCACTCTGAGCTCCGTTCCACCGCAGGAATCCATGCTGTCACAGTGCCCTAGCCCCGGGGAGAGGAGGAGAGGCAGCTGGGGTCCATCATCCCCGGTGAAGTGTCACTGGCGCGTGCTCCACATCCAGCCCGGCGCAGGATGTGCACTCGCCTTCCTGGTTGGGACTGCTCTCATCTGCTCTAGGAGGTAACCTCAGACTCTCAGGGGTTCAGCCACTGGTCCAGCTAGCGAGAATACAAAGAGGGATGATCCTGGACACAGTACAGACGGCACAGGTTCACCCTCAATAGTCCTCCACTCTCTGATCCATCCTGAGCCCCTCTCCCCCCTGCAGCGTCGTCTGACCCCAGCTGCCGTCAGGCCCCTGGCTGTGCCTGTCACCCGCACCATCCTGAAGTAACACCTTGACGGTAGGGACTCCATCTTGGAGCACCTGAGACGCCATCTTGAGAAATCACACACATGCACACACGCACCACCATCATGAGACTCTGGTCTGGGACTATGACTAAAGCACTCAGACAGTAGCAGTCCACATCGCACTTGGCAAAGCACAGACACCCCTAGCATGATTGCTCAAGCTGGGAAGCAGATAGGCTGCACCTGGGCTAATGACAAAAATGTAATTTGTCTATGTCCTACCTATGATTTAATCAAATGATACTAACTATGATTACTGTCAAGATTATAATTGAAATTGTCAAAATTATAACTGGGATTGTTAAGATTATAATTGATATTAGTTTTTTAAAGATTTATTTATTTGAGAGGTAGAGTTACAGACAGTGAGAGGGAGAGATTAGAGGGAAAGGTCTTCCATCAGTTGGTTCACTCCCCAATGGCCAAAATGGCTGGAGCCGCACCAGTCTGAAAGCCAGGAGCCAGGAGCTTCTTCCTGGTCTGCCACGTGGGTGCAGGGGCCCAAAGACTTGGGCCATCTTCTACAGCTTTCCCAGGCCATAGCAGAGAGCTGGATTGGAAGAGGAGCTGCCAGGACTAGAACCGGTGCCCATATGGGATGCCGGCACTGCAGGTGGAGGATTAACCTACTGCGCCACAGCGCCGGCCCCTAGTTTTGCAAAGGCGTTAGGTCATCTTGACCCTAGTAATCATGGATTCCCCCTGATCCTAGCAACCATGTATTCCCCCTTCCACTTTTTGTGGTTTTTGCCTTTTGCCTGTTGCTTCGGGCTTCGTGGTCAAGAGTTCTTTAGGGTATGAGCCGCTGTCCACTGTGGGCAATAAAGGACCCTCAAATTCCATCAGTGTATGGTGCTCCTCTGTTTGCCCTCGCTCAGGTGCAACAATCCAGTGGTTCTGGCTGACTTGTGGGTATAAGAGAAGGGAGAGAGTTCCCAGGGCCCCCAGCCCTTGGGGGTACCTGTCCCCTTCAGGAGGTCCCCCGGCCCCTGCAGTGGTGGAGGGACAGAGGAAGCAGCTGTGGGAAATGGCGCTGCCCCTGCCCCCACCCACTCACTCTCCCAGCCAAGGCAGCAGGAGCACGGGAAGCATGAGTCAGACAGGTTTCCGCCTGTGGCACAGATCACACCCTCCATGTGACTTCAGATAAGTCTGGGGAGAGCCCCAGCAGCAGCCCACAGGGTACCATAGCAACACACCCACACCGCAAGGCGTCATCTTCCAGCTCCGGAGAAAACAGTCGCTCCTTCACGGGCAGCAAGCTGCCTGGCCCGTGGACAATTTGAAAATGAAATTCTGCTTATGATGGCATCAAAAAGGATAAGAGCTAATCCCTAACAAATTTAGCAAGCCAGCGCAGGACTCACACTGGAAGTACCAAACATTGTGGAGAGGCATTAAAGGGGCGCGAAATAAACAGAAAGACATCTGTGTTCGTGGTGTGGAAGACTTGATACTGTTAAGGTGGAAATTCTCCCCAGTCTCCTCCACCGAGCCAAAGCGATCTCTATCAAAATTACAACTGCCTTTTTTTTTTTTCTTGCAGAAGTGTACACACTGATCCTAAAATTCATATGGAAATGCAAGAGACACAGAATAGACAAAATAATCTTAAAAAGAACATAGTGGGCCGGCGCTGCGGCTCACTAGGCTAATCCTCCGCCTGCGGCACCGGCACATGGGTTCTAGTCCCGGCTGGGGCGCCGGATTGTGTCCCGGTTGCCCCTCTTCCAGGCCAGCTCTCTGCTGTGGCCCGGGAGTGCAGTGGAAGATGGCCCAGGTTCTTGGGCCCTGCATCCACATGGGACACCAGGAGGAAGCACCTGGCTCCTGGCTTTGGATCTGCGCAGCGCGCGGGCTGTAGAAGCCATTTAGGGGATGAACCAATGGAAGGAAGACCTTTCTCTCTGTCTCCTTCTCTCACTGTCTAACTCTGCCTACCAAAAAAAAAAAAAAAAAAAAAAAAAAAAAACCAAAGTGGGCAACTCATATCATCTCAAAACTTACTACAAAGCTACAGTACTGTGGTACAGTGGTTTAGCCACACCGCTGGCATTCCATACAGACACTGGTTCATGTCCCTGCTGCTCCACTTCCAATCCAGCTCTCTGCTTGCTGGTGTGTCTGAGACAGCAGAGGAAGGTGACTCAAGTCCTTGGACCCCTGCCACTCACATGGGAGACCCAGATGGAGTTCCAGGTTCCTGGATTTGACCTGGCCATTACAGGAGTGAACCAATGGATGCAAGATCGATTCTCCCTCCCTCTCTCTCTCTCTCTTTCTCTCTCTCTCTAACTTTGCCTTTCAGATAAATAAATCTTAAAAAAATAAAAATAAAAAGCTACAGTACTCAACACCATGGTACTGAGGCAGGTGTTGTGGCCCAGAGGTGTTAAGCCACAGCTTGGGACATCCACATCCACAATTGGTGAATGGTGGTTCCAGTCCCAGCTACTCCACTTCTGACCCAGCTTCCTGCTAATGCACCTGAGAGGTAGTAGATGATGGTCCAAGTGCTTGGGTCCCTGCCACCCACATGGGAGACCCAAATGGAGTTCTGGGCTCCTGTCCTTGGCCTGGTCCAGCTGTTGAGTGCATTTGGGGAGTGAACCAACAAATGAAAGATTTCTCTCTTCTTCTCTGTGTCACTCTGCCTTTCAAATAAATTAAACATATTTTAAAATAAATGGAAAATAATTTTTTAAAAATATTGTGCTATTGACATGATGGACATACTCGGATAGATCAATGAGATGGAACGGAGAGTCCAGGAATCAACCCATCAATCTATGTTCAGTTGATTTCAACAAGAGAACCAAGACCATTCAATGGGAAAAGAATTACTCTTCCAGTAAGTAGTTCTGAGACATTCACAAAAGAATGATGTGAATTCTACCTAAAACCAAATAGGAAACTTAAAGTAGATCAAAGAACTAAAGGTAAAAGTTAAAACTATAAAATTCTAAAAAAAAAAAAACTATAAAATTCTTACGTGAAACTTTTGAAATTCTGTATGACTTTGAATTAGGCAACAGTCCCTTAAATATGACACCAAAAGCACAAGCAACAAAAGGAAAATGAGATAAATTAAGTCAGACTTTGGGGCCTGCATTTGTGGCATAGCCGTGCCCAGATGCTCCACTTCTGATCCAGCTCCCTGCTCATGGGAAAAGCAGCAGAAGACGGCCCAGGTGCTTGGGTCTTTGCCACCCGTGTGGGAGTCCTGGAAGAAGCTCCTGGCTCTTGGCTTCTGCTTGGCCCAGCACTGGCCCTTGTTGCCATTTGGTGGAGTGAATTAACGGATGGAAGATTCTCTCTCTCCCTCTTTCTCTTTCTCTTGCTCCCTCTCTCTCTCCCTCTCCCTCACCCTCTCCCTCTCCCTCTTCCCCTCTGTCTGTAGCTCTGGCTTTCGAATACATAAATAAGTCTTCAAAAAATTTTTGACTTCAGGAAAATTTGAAACTTTTATGCATCAAAGGACACTACTCACAAAATAAGAGACAATCTGCGGAATGGGAGAAAATATTTGTAAATCACATATCTGATAAACGTCTGGTATCCAGAATACATTCTTTTTTAAAGATTTATTTATTTATTTGAAAGGCAGAGTTACAGAGAGGCAAAGGCAGAGAGAGAGAGAGAGAGGTCTTCCACCTGCTGGTTCACTCCCCAAATGGCCACAACGGCCAGAGGTGAGCTAATCCAGAGCCTGGAGCCAGGAGCTTCTTCCAGGTCTCCCATGTGGGTGCAAGGAGCTGAGCCATCTTCTGCTGCTTCCGCAGGCCATAGCAGAGAGCTGGATCAGAAGTGGAGCAGTCAGGATTCGAACCTACGCCTATATGGGATGCTGTCACAGCAGGCGGTGGCCCCTCTAGAATACATTAAAAAAACAAAAACAAACAAAAAAAAAACTCCTGCCACTCAAGACTAACAATTGTACACAATTTGTATTGTACACAATTGTATTGTACACAATTTGTACAAGTAAGGTATGGGCAAAGGACTGAAACACACATTTCTACCAAGAAGCACATGCATGAGGGACAAGCCCCTGAGAAGCTGCGCTCACTGCTAGTCATAGGGAAATACAAATCAAAACCACAATGAGACTCCACTTCACACCAGCAGAGCAACTGAAAACCAGCAGCCAACGTGCGTCGGCAAGCACACGGAGAATTGGCACCCTCACACTCTCCTGGTGGAAACGTAAAAGGCGCAGTTGCTATGGAAAACAGTTGTCAGTTCCCCAAATAGCTTAAGACAGAGGTACCATTTGACCCAGCAATTCCACCAGTGGGGTATGTATATATCACCAAGAGAAATCAAAGCTCCGTTTACACAAAACCCTGGGCATGAAGGTCACTAGCAGCATTGCGTAGAACGACCGCAAAGAGGAAACCACACAAATGGCCAGCAGCTGAGAAATGGAGAAACTACTCAGTGCAATACCATTTCAGCCATCCAAAGGAATGAGGTGCTCTCACAGGCTACAACGTGGCTGCAGCACCCTGAAGGGAAAGGCGGCCGACACAGAAGTTACACGATGTGGGAGTGCATTCACGGGAAACATCACCACCAGGCAAATCCACAGTGGCGGAACACGGCACGGTGGTTGCCAGAGAAAAGGGCGGGGGAGATGGGAGAGTGACTGTCAGCACGTTCGAGGCTTCCCTTAGGGGAAACGGAACTGTTCTGGGATTAGACAGTGGGGAGATTTGCACATCTTTTTGAACACACTGAACATTATGGAATTGCCCACTTTTAAATGATTCACTTTATGCTAATAAGTATAATCAAAAGGCCGTGTGCACCAGGAAGTCCTTCAGTCTCAGCTGGGAGTCGGTGCAGTCCATCGAGTGCTGAGGCAGAAGGAATGCAGGAGTCCCTGGAGCCCTAGCTGCCATCTGGCAGGTGAAGCCACAGTGCTGCCGAACCGTGTCTCAAGGCAGCCACATGATTGGCAGAGGCCATGTACCCATTCAAACCTCAGCGGGCTTCAGGAAGACCGACTCTGGGGAGTGGGGGAGTTAGTGCTGACACAAGAATAAAAACATCATTCGAGGACGGCGCTATGGTGCAGTGGGTTAAACTGTTACCTGCAGTGCTAGCTGCCTACGGGGGCAGGTTCGAGTCTCAGCTGCTCCACTTCCCATCCAGCTCCCTGCTAATGCACCTGGGAAAGCAGCAGAAGATGGCCCCAGTGCTTGGGCCCCTGCCACACACGTGGGAGACCCAGATGAAGCTCCTGGCTTCTGGCTTCAGCCTGGGCCAGTTCGGGATGATGAGACCTTTTGGGGAGTGAACCAGTAGATGAAAGATTTTCTCTCTCTCTGTAACTCTGCCTTCAAATAAATAAATAAATCTTAAAACAAACAACGTCATTAGCCATGGGCAGGCATTTGGCTTAGTGGTTAATCTGCCCACATCCCATCGGAGTGCCCAGGTTTGACACCCAGCTCCTGCCCCTGACCCCGGCTTCCTGCTGACGCACTCCCTGGGCAGCAGCAGATGATGGCTCAGGAACTTGAGTCCTTGCCACCCATGTGGGAGATCTGAATGGAGTTCTTGGCTCCTGGCTTCTGCCTGGCCCAGCCCTGGCTGTTGCAGCCATGTGGCCATCTGGGAAGGGACCCAGTAGATGGAAAATCTCTCTATCTCTGCCTCTGTCTGTCTCTCTCTCTCTCTCTGCTTTTCAAATAAATAAACTTTTTAAAAAAGTATCTGATCAGCTCTCTGCTAATGGCTTGGGAAAGCAGCAGAAGATGGCCCAAGTCGTGGGAGACCCAGAAGAAGCTCCTGGGTCCTGGCTTTGGATCGGTCCAGCTCTGGCCATCTGGGAGTGAACCAGCGGATGGAAGACCTCTCTCTCTCTCTCTCTCTCTCTCTCTCTAACTCTGTTTCTCAAATAAACAAATCTTTTTTAAAAAAGTAAATACAGATTTAAAAAGACAAACAGCCAACAACCATGGCAAAAGGCTGCGCCTCACCAGGAAGTGGAGGAGCACCCCCTGAGCTGGCAGTTAGACGCTCAGAAGTGGAGAGGCTGACTGGCTGTCGGGAGACGGGCGCGCTCGACCCACTGCTGCTGGGAGTGTGAGCTGGTAGAGCATCTTTGGAGGGCAGCTCCCCGAGTCTACTAAAGTGAAAACGGTGCCTACTCCGTGACTCAGCGCTTCCGACACCTGGTCTGTATTCTAGAGAGACACTCCCACATGTGCAAGGAGGCTAAGATGTTTATGCAACACTATTTGCATAATGAAATGCTGGGAGCGGCCTAAGCGTTCATGAATAGGATCAGGGCTAGAAGTCTCTGTCCATCCATTCTCTATTTAACAAAATGGGTAATCCTATATTATAAAGGGAAAGGACAATTTATTGGATTTTTCACTTAGATATGTATTTATTTTTAAATATTTATCTATTTATTTTGAAAGACAGAGTTGTAGAGAGAGGGAGAGTCAGAGAGAAAGAGAGATCTTCCATCTACTGGTTCACTTCCCAAACAGCAACAATGGTGGAGGCTGGGCCAGGCCGAAGTCAGGAACCTGGAACTTTATTGGGGTCTCCTTTATGGACCCAATCACTTGGGCCGTCTTCTGCTGCTTTCTAGACCCACTAGCAGGGAACCGGATCAGAAGTGGAGCAGCTGGGACTCAAACCAGCTCTCATATGGGATGTCAGTGTAGCAGGCAGCAGTTTAACCCACTGAGCACAACGCCAGCCCCTGGTGGACTTTTTAAAAAGCAAAAAGCATGTCCTAACAGATTGTCTACTTCATACCATTTATGAAAAAAAACAAAAACAAAAATGCACATGCACCAGGGTCCTTGGGGAACTCAGCACTAGGCCAGTGAACAATCCTTTTTCTTTATCTGCAGGAACGCTGCATTTAACAAAGTGACACAGAAGATCATGCACCTGCCAGGCGTGGGCTGTTTCATCCCAGAGTGAGGAGTGGAGAGAACAGTGCCTGATCCGTTCCTTGGGCTTGCTTTCTCGCGTGTTGAGCAACTACAGCTGCAGCCTTCATGTATTTCCACTACAGACTACAGGTGACCTGCGTGCCCCAGACACGAAAGGCGAAGTTAAACCCCAGCACCATCACCCGCTGTCTTCTCAGGGAGACAAGTGAGGCCCAGACGGGGCGCAGGAGGCACTTCCCCTACCTCTGCCCGGGCGGGCGTCACACTTGGCTCTGAAAATTTTAGGCGGAGGATCCTCAGGAGGAAAGGCGCTGAGAAATCAGAGAGAGACGTATTTTATTACTGATTCATATTACAAGTAGAACATAAAAGGGACTTTGTTAGGGGGCCGGCGCCGTGGCTCAACAGGCTAATCCTCCGCCTTGCGGCGCCAGCACACCGGGTTCTAGTCCCGGTCGGGGCGCCGGATTCTGTCCCGGTCGCCCCTCTTCCAGGCCAGCCCTCTGCTGTGGCCCAGGAGTGCAGTGGAGGATGGCCCAAGTGCTTGGGCCCTGCACCCCATGGGAGACCAGGAAAAAGCACCTGGCACCTGGCTCCTGCCATCCGATGAGCGCGGTGCGCCGGCCGCAGCGCACCGACCGCGGCAGCCATTGGAGGGTGAACCAACGGCAAAGGAAGAGCTTTCTCTCTGTCTCTCTCTCTCACTGTCCACTCTGCCTGTCCAAAAAAAAAAAAAAAAGGGACTTTGTTAGGAAAATCCATCTGATCTTCTGCCAATTAATGTCTCTCAGGGTTCTGAATTTTCCTTCCTAGACACATAAAAAGGAACTCTTTATTAAGATATAGGCTTATTTTTTTTAAAAAAGATTTTGTTTATTTATTTATTTGAGAGGCAGAGCTACAGAGAGAGAGGGGGAGAGACAGAAAGAAAGATCTTCCATCTACTGATTCACTCCCTGAATGGCTGCAACAGCCAGAGCTGAGCCGATCCAAAGCCAGGAGCCAGGAGCTGCCTCCAGGTCTACCCTACAGGTATAGGAGTCCAAGCACTTGGGCTGTCTTCCACCACTTTCCCAGGCCTGTAGCAGAAGAGGAGCAAACTGGGACACAAACTGGCGCCCATATGGGATGCCTTTGCTGCAGGCGGAGGCTTAGCCTGCTATGCTGGTACCAGTGGGGGCTCAAAGTGAGGGGGCCAATGCCATGGCTCACTTGGTTAATCCTCTGCCTGTGGTGCTGGCATCCCATATGGGTGCCCGGTTCTAGTCCCGATTGCCCCTCTTCCAGGCCAGCTCTCTGCTGTGGTCCAGGAGGGCAGTGGAGGATGGCCCAAGTGCTTGGGCCCCTGCACCCACATGGGAGACCAGGAAGAAGCATCCTAGCTTCGGATCGGCGATGACAGCCCAACCAACAGAAGGAAGACCTTTCTCTCTGTCTCTGTCTATAACTCTACCTGTCAAATTAAAAAAAAAAAAAAAAAAAAGACAAAGTGAAAGATTCCATCCACTGATTTACACCTCAAATGGCCTTCTTCTGGGTCTGCCACATGGGTCACAAGGACTCCTGCGCTGAGCACCTGAGCCACCTTCCAGAGCTTTCCCAGGGGCATTAGCAGAGAGCTGGATCAGAAGCAGAGAAGTTGGGATTGAAACAGAGCCCCAGCCAGTGCTGCGGCTCAATAAGCTAATCCTCCACCTGCGGCGCAAGCACACCGGGTTCTAGTCCCAGTTGGGGCACTGGATTCTGTCCTGATTGCTCCTCTTCCACTCCATCTCTCTGTTGTGGCCCGGGAGTGTAGTGGAGTATGGCCCAAGTGCTTGGGCCCTGCACCCCATGGGAGACCAGGAGAAGCATCTGGCTCCTGGCTTCAGATCAGCGCGGTACACCAGCTGCAGTAGCCATTGGAGGGTGAACCAATGGAAAAGGAAGACCTTTCTCTCTCTCTCTCTCTCTCTCTCTCTCTCTCACTGTCCACTCTGCCTGTCAAAAAATAAAAATTTTAAAAAATAAAATAAAAAAAGAAATAGAGCCCCAATTTGGGATTCTGGTGTCACAAACAGTGGCTTACTCCACTGAGCCACAATGCCAGCCCCTAGAACATACTTTAAAATTTTTATCATGAGGGCCGGGGTTGTGGCATAAGCGGGTAAAGCTTACCACCTGCAACACTGGTATCCCATATGGGTGCAGGTTCAAATCCCAGCTACTCCACTTCCAATCCAGCTTCCTGCTAATGCACCTAAGAAAAGCATCAGAAGATGGCCCAAGTACTTGGGCCCCTGCCACCCACGTGGGAGACCTGAATGAAACTCCTGACTCCTGGCTTTGACCTGGCCCAGCCCCGGCCATTGCTTTCTCTTGCCTGTCTCTCCCTCTTTATCTGTAACACTGACTTCTAAATCAATCTTTTATAAATAATACACATTTTTATCATGAACTAGATAAGGCATATCAGATAGTAGATAAAAATAACAACATGAGCACTCCTGTTAAGGTCAAGCATTGCCGAACCTCAGAAGGGTCTCCTGGTCACTCCCTCACTCCCATCCCTCAGTGAGGGCTGCAGGCTCTGCACTTGTTTCCTTTTTTTTTTTCTTTCTTACTTTCTTTTTTTTTTTTTTAAGATTTATTTGTTTATTTGAAAGGCAGAGTTACAGAGAGGCAGAGGCAGAGAGAGAGAGAGAGAGGCCTTCTATCCGCTGGTTCACTTCCCATATAGCCACAATGGCCAGAGCTGTGCTCATCTGAAGCCAGGATCCAGGAGCTTCTTCCGGGTCTCCCATGTGGGTGCAAGGGCCCAAGGACTTGGGTCATCTTCTACTGCTTTCCCAGGCCATAGCAGGGAGCTGAATCAGAAGTAGAACAGCTCGCGCCGTGGCTCAATAGGTTAATCCTCCACCTTGCAGTGCCGGCACACCGGGTTCTAGTCCCGGTCAGGGCGCTAGCTCTCTGCTGTGGCCCGGGAGTGCAGTGGAGGATGGCCCAAGTGCTTGGGCCCCTGCACCCACATAGGAGACCGAGAAGAAGCACTTGGCTCCTGGCTTTGGATCAGTGCGGCGCACTGGCCATAGCGGCCATTTGGGGAGTGAACCAACGGAAGGAAGATCTTTCTCTCTGTCTCTCTCTCTCACTGTCTAACTCTGCCTGTCAAAAAAATAAATAAATAAATAAATCTTTTTAAAAAGTAACAAATAGGGGCTGGCGCTGTGGCCGCAGTATGCTAAGCCTCCACCTGCAGTGCCAGCCTCCCATATGGGCACCAGTTCAAGTCCCGGCTGTTCCACTTCTGATCCAGCTCTCTGCTATGGCCTGGGAAAGCTGTAGAAGATGGCCCAAGTGCTTGGGTCCCTGCACCCACATGGGAGACATGGAAGAAGCTCCTGGCTTCGGATCAGTTCAGCTCAGGCCATTGCAGTCATTTGGGGAGTGAACCAGTGGATGAAAGACCTCTCTCTCTCTCTCTCTCTCCCTTTCTCTGTCTGTAACTCTACCTCTCAAATAAATAAATAAATAAATCTTCTTAAAAAATAGACAATCTCCCAGTAAAATATACTACCAAAACTGACTCCAGAAGAAACTGAAAACCTGCATTAAGTCAACAGTGAAACACTTAACAGTTCAAACACACAAACAACTTCTACCAAGCCTTCAAGGAACAAGACTGTATTTTCTACACTCTATACAGAAGGAAAGAAAAGGTCAAAGGAAGGCAAATAGACCGTGTAACAGAAACCAAAGAAGAAGCTCCTCCTAAGCGGGGAGGGAGCCACATCTGTTCAAGTCCACTTCCTGGCAAACAGAGAAGGGGTGGTCCTCGCTGGCTGGCGCACCTTCCTCCAGAGTTGCAAGCCCCTCCCCCTCCAGCCGGAGTGACCACCAGGGCACTTCAAAGTCTGGTGCCTTTTATCTCTCTTCATTTTGCTCTTTTTCCCTTTTGGAAGCCAAAAATTAAAGACAGGAATTTTTTTTTTTTTTTTTTTTTTAAGAAAAAGTGCACATCCAGGGAAAGTTAAAAAGTTATACTTGTGCCCAAGGAAAGGTTCAGAAAAAAGACCTAAAAAAATCTTCAGTTTACACTTCAGGCACAAACAACCTACAACAATTCACACACACGCACACGCACACAGGGCCCAGCATTGTGGCAAAGGGCTAAGCCCTCACCTGGGACGCCTGCAGCCCATATTAGAGGGCTGGTTTGAGTCCCAGCTGCTCTGCTTCTGATCTGACTTCCTGTTAATGTGTCCGGGTAAGCAGTGGAAGACGGCCCAGGTGGGAGACACGGATGGAGTTCCAGGCTCCTGGCCCAGTGAGAGCCATTGCAGCTATTTGAAGAGTGAACCAGCAATTGGAAGATCTGTCATTCTGTCTTGCAGATAAATAAAACAAATCTTTTAAGCAAATAAATAAGGGCCGACGTCATGGCATAGTGGGTAAAGCCGCCGCCTGTGGTGCCAGCATCCTATACGGGCACTGGTTCGAGTGCTGACTGCTCCACTTCCAATCCAGCACTCTGCTATGGCCTGGGAAAGCAGCAGAAGATGGCTCAGGTCCTTGGGCCCCTGCACCTATGTGGAAGACTGGGAAGAAGCTCCTAGATCCTGGCTTTGGATTGGTGCAGCTCCAGCCATTGCGGCCATCTAGGGAGTGAACCAACGGATGGAAGATTCTCTCTCTCTCTCTCTCTCTCTCTCTCTCTCTCTCTCTCTCTCTCTCGTCTCTGCCTCCCTGTCACTCTGCCGTTCAAATAAACAAATACATCTTTTTAAATAAATAAAAACAACAAACAAAAAGAGCAACATTGGTGAAGCAGGAGAATCTGCTTCCCAGAGTTACTGGTAGATTCACATATCCAGTTTTTTGAAAAAGAAATAAAAGGAAACACAAACGAATGCCCACTCCAAGGGAAAAATTCATCAGCAGAAACTGTCCCTGAAAAACACCTGTTGGCACATGTACTAGACAGAAACCTTAAAACAACTGTATTAAAGATGCTGAAAGGACAAAGGGAGATGTGAAGAAAGTTAAGAAAATTACAATCCATCAACCGATGCCTGGATAAAGAAAATGTGGTATATGTGCCCCGTGGAATACTACTCAGCTGTAAAAAAGAATCAAATCCTGTCTTTTGCAACAAAATGGATGCAACTGGAAACCATTGTGCTTAGTGGAATAAGCCAGTCCCAAAAAGCAAATCTCATGTTTTCCTTGATCTGTGATAACTAATATACAGAATACCAAAAAAGTAATGTATATGAGCAAAATTGACATTTTGAGGTCTGATTGTTGTTTAATGCCTTTTCTTATACTCTTCTACTTACTACTTGGATACTTTATTTAGTGGAGGGTTAAGCTTGTGGTTATAAAATAAGCTGAAAGAATGTCATTGTAAAAATTAAAAGAAAAAAATGGAAGGAAGAGGGAGGGTGGGAGCAGGGCAGGAGGGAGGGCAGGGTGGGAAGTATCGTTATGCTCTTAAATCGGTATATATGAAATATGTGACATTTGTTCACCTTATATAAATAAAAACTTTTTAAAGAAAATTACATACTCATATGAACAAAATGGAAAATCTATAAAGAGATAGAAAACCTGAAAAGAAACTTTTTTTAAAAGATTTTATTTATTTATTTGACAGGTAGAGTTACAGACAGCGAGAGAGAGAGAGAGACAGAGAGAAAGGTCTTCCTTCTGTTGGTTCACCCCCAAATGGCCACAATGGCCGGCGTTGTGCCTATCCGAAGCCAGGAACCAGGTGCTTCTCCTGGTCTCCCATGCGGGTGCAGGGCCCAAGCACTTGGGCCATCCTCCACTGCTATCCCAGGCCATAGCAAAGAGCTATGGAGATTGGAAGAGGAGCATCTGGGACTAGAACCGGCACCCATTTGGGATGCTAGAGCCGCAGGCAGAGGATTAACCTACTGCGCCACGGCGCCAGCCACCTGAAAAGAAACTTTAAAATTGAAAAGTACAATAACTGGAATGCAAATTTTACTATTGAGATTCAGAGGCAAATTTCAACTGGCAGAAGAAAGAATCTGAACTTGAAGACAGAACAATGGAAATTATTGACTCGGAGCAACAAAAGTGAAAAAAAAAGATTGAAGAAAAGTGAACAGAACCCAAGGAGCTTGTGGTACACTCTCAAGTGGAATAATATATGCATTGTGGAAGTCCCAAAATAAGAGTGAAGAGGGCAGAGAGAACATGTGAAGTGGGGCTAGCACTGTGGTGGATCAGGTTAAGCCTCCACCTGCAGCACCGTCTTCCCATGTGGGTGCTGGTTCCAGTCCCAGTTGCTCCACTTCTGGTCAGCTCCCTGCTAATGCTTCTGAAAAGCAGTGGAAGGTGGTCCAAGTGCTTGGGCCCCACACCTATATGGGAGACCTGGATGAAGCTCGTGGCCCCTGGCTTCGGCCTGATCCAGCCCTGGCTGTTGTGGCCATTTGGGGAGTGAACCAGCGGATGAAAGATCTCTCTTTCTGTCTCCTTCTTTCTCTGCCACTCTGCCTTTCAAATAAATAGAATAAGTGTTTAAGGAGAAAATAATGGCTAAAAACTTCCCAAATGTAATGAGAGACAGGAATATACACATCTAAGAAATTCAATGAATTCCAAGTAAGATGAACTCAAAGGGGTACCACACCGAGACACACTAGTCAAACCTTTGAAAGCCAAGCCAGAAAGAATATTGAAAGCAGCAAGAGAGGAGTGACTCATTAGGCACGAAGGAGTCTTAATAAGATTATCTGCAGATTCCTCCTAAGAAGTTTGGGAGCCAACAGACAATGTGCCAATATATTCAAAGTGCTAAAAGAAAAAGCTGCCAACCAAGATCCTTTATCCAGCAAAACTTCAAAAGGACAGAAGAAATGAAGACATTTCCAGATAACCCGAATCTGAGGGAGTTCATTATCATTAGATTTGCCCTGCAAGAAATGTTCAAGGCAGGAGCCAGCCTGTGGCATAGTGGGTAAGGATGCCTGCGACACAGGCATCTCATATGAGTGCTTGGTTTGAGTCTTGGCTGCTCCACCTCCGATCCAGCTTCCTGCGAACGTGCCTGGGAAGGCAGCAGATGATGACGGCTCAAGTGCTCGGGCCAAGCCTGGCCCATCCCCACTTATTGCAGCCATTTGAAGAGTGAACTAGTGGATGGAAGGTCTCTCTCTGTCTCTCCATCTCTGTCTCTCTAACTCTGCCTTTCAAGTCATAAAGAAATAAATCTTTTAAAAAGCAAGCAAGAAAGAAAGAAAAAGAAAGAACGAACTGCCCAGGGAGTCCTTCAAGCTGAAATGAAAGGATACTAGGTAGTAACTTGAAGCCATATGGAGAAAGAAAAGATCTTAACCAAGGTAAGTACATGAGCAATACTTTTGTAACTCCGTTCTACATTTTCACATGGCAGTGATGCATTTAAAAGACATATTTGTTTCTGAGCGCACAGTAAGTACAGAAGTGGTTTCGTGGCATCAGCAACTGAAAGGGGAGGGGAGTGAGCTGTAAAGGAGCAGAGTTTTGTCTGTGATTGAAGTTTAGCTGGGTAATTCAAATTAGAGGGGCCGGCGCTGTGGTGCAGTGAAGTAATCCTCTGCCTTCAGTGCCAGTATCCCATATGGGTATTGGTTCTGGTCCCGGCTGCTCCTCTTCCAATCCAACTCTCCACTATGGCTTGGGAAACCAGTGAAAGATGACCCAGGTCCTTGAACCCTTGCACTCGCATGGGAGACCTGGAGGAAGCTCCTGGTTCCAGGCTTCGGATCAGCTCAACTCTGGCCATTGTGAACCAGCGGATGGAAGACCTCTCTCTCTCTCTCTCTCTCTCTCTCTCTCTCTCTCTCTCTCTACCTCTCTTTCTGTAGCTCTGTCTTTCAAATAAATAAAATAATTTTTTTTAAAAAATCACATGGATAAAATGGATCTTATGGGAGAATGGGGCTGGGAATGAGAGAGGGAGGAGGAAGAGGGGTGGAAATGTGGGTGGGAAGGCGAGTAACATGGGAAGAACCAATATATTCCTAAAGTTGTACTTAGGAAATGCATGAAGTCTGTATTCCTTAAATAGAAGTTTTTTTGGTAGTTGGGGGAACACATGACATGAGCCAGTGCTGTGTTATAGTACATTAAGCCTCTCTGCCTGCAATGCCAGCATCCCATATGCGCACCGCTTCAAGTCCTGGATGTTCCACTTCCAATCCAGCTCCCTGTTAATGCATCTGAGAAAGTAGCGAAAGATGGTCTAAGTGCTTGGGCCCCTGCACTCACATGGGAGACCCAAAAGAAGCTCCAGCCTCCTGACTTTGGTCTGGTCAGCCTGGTTGTTGCAGGCATTTTGGGAGTAAACCAGCAGATGGAAAATCAGTCTCTCTCTCTCTCTCTCTCTCTCTCTCTCTCTCTCTCTCTCTCTCTCTCCCTCCTCCCTCTCTGTATCTCTGCCTTTCAAATAATAATTTAAAAAAAATCTTAAAAAAATCCCATGACTCAAATATATGCTGGCTACAAAAGACTCACTTTAATCTTTTTTTAATTTATTTACTTATTTGAAAGGCAGAGTTAGAGAGACACACACACACATATACATACAGAGAGAGAGAGAGAGAGAGAGATCGTCCATCCGTTGGTTCATTCCCCAGACGGCAGCAACAGCCAGAGCTGGCCCAGGCTGAAACAAGGAACTTGGCACTTCATCTGAGTCTCCCACATGGGTAGCAGGGTCCCAAGCAGTTGGGCCATCTTCTGCTGCTTGTCCAGACACATTAGCAAGAAGCTGAGTCAGAAGTGGAGCAGCAGGGACTTGAACCAGTGCTCATATGGGATGCTGGCAGTGGCTTTAACCACTGCACCACCCAAAAGACTCACGTTAGAGCCACAGACATAAACAGAAAGTGAAAATATAGGAAAAGATTCCATGCAATTAGCAACAAAATGAGAACAGGAGTTGCTATGCTAATATCAGAAAAAATGGGCTGTCAATCAAAAAGCTTACAAGGGACAGAGAGGACATTACATGTTAATAAAAGGTTCAGTATAGCAAGATCTAATGATTATAAATGTTTATGACATTTTGATGACCGGCCATCAAAATTTATGAAGCAAAACAACTGACAGAATTGAAAGAAGAGATTGTTTTACATTACAGACCTCACTCTTGATAATGGCTAGGACAACCAAGGAGAAGGAAAGTGAGGAAGAATTTAAACAACACAGTAAACCAGGCAGATCTAACAGGTGTAGAAATTCTGCTCTAGCCAATAGCAGCAGCAAACACCTTCTTCCCAAGTGTATGTAGGCCATTTTCCAGGACAGACCACACGTTAGACCAGAAATGGTGTTTCAGAGAATTAAAGACCAAGCACAATGGGATGAAGTTAGAAACTAATAATAAAAGTAAATCAGGGGGAGCGGCGCCGTGGCACAGCGGGTTAAAGCTCTAGCCTGAAGTGCTGGCATTCCATACAAGTGCCAATTCTAGTCCCAGCTGCTCCTCTTCCCATCCAGCTCTCTGCTATGGCCTGGGAAAGCAGTAGAGGATGGAAGACCTCTCTCTGTCTCTGCTTCTCTCTGTAACTCTTTCAAATAAATAAAAATAAATCTTTTTTAAAAAGTAAATCAGGAATATTCAAAAATTTCTGGAAATTAAACAACTCACTACTCAAGCAATTAATGAATCAAAGAATAAATCGGAAGGGAAATTGGAAAATACTTAGAGACAAATAAGATTTTATTTATTTATTTGTTACAGACAGTGAGAGGGAGAAACAGAGAGAAAGGTCTTCCATCCACTGGTTCACTCCCCAAATGGCCACAATGGCCGGAGCTGCGCCGATCTGAAGCCAGGAGCCAGGAGCTTCTTCCAGGTCTCCCACATGGGTGCAGGGGCCCAAGCACTTGGGCCATCTTCTACTGCTTTCCCGGACCATAGCAGAGAGCTGGATTGGAAGAGGAGCAGCTGGGAATAGAACTGCCATCCATATGG
Source organism: Sylvilagus floridanus (assembly GCA_949820135.1). Classification (NCBI taxonomy): domain Eukaryota; kingdom Metazoa; phylum Chordata; class Mammalia; order Lagomorpha; family Leporidae; genus Sylvilagus; species Sylvilagus floridanus. Next base: position 32,398,164 of record OX463230.1, read on the forward strand.
GATGCCTGCACCGAGGGCAAAGGATTAACCTGCTGAGCCACAGCACCAGCTTAGAGACAAATAAAAAGGCAAACACAACGTAACAAAACTTACAGGAGTTAGCAAAAGTAGCACAGAGTAGAAAATTGTACAGCTATAAACACATGAAAAACCAAAAAAGGGGGTGGCATTGTGGCCAGCAAGCAGGTTAAGCTGCTACTTGGGACACCCACATCCCATATCAGAGTGTCAGTTCAAGCCCAGCTACTCTGCTTCTGACCCAATTTCCTGCTGACGTATCCTGGAAGGCAGCAGATAATGGCCCAAGTGCTTGTGTCAGAGTGCAGGTGTTCTGGTACAGAGGGTTGAGCCACTGCCTGCAATGCCCACATCCTCTATGAGTCCTGGTTGTAATCCCAGCTGCTCCGCTTCTGATCCAGTTCCCTACTAATTGCCTGGGAAAGCAGTGGAAGATGGTCTATATACTTGGGCCCCTGCCACCCACCAGGGAGACCTGGATGGAGTTCCAGGCTCCTGGCTTTGACCTGGTCCAGCCCTGGTCATTATGGCCATTTGGGAAGTGAACCAGCAGATGCTCTCTCTCTCTCTCTCTTTCTCCTTCTCTCTCTGCAACTCTGCCTTTCAAATAAATAAATCATTTAAAAAAAAAAAAAACGTTCCTGGGCCCCTGCCACCCATGTGGGAGACTCTGATGGAGTTCCAGGCTCCTGGCTTTGGCCTGGCCCAGCCCCAGCTGCTGCAGGCATTTGGGGGAGCAAACAAGCAAATGCAAGTTCTCTCTGTTCTCTGTCTTTCTGCCTTTCAAATAAAAATGAAAACAAATAATAAATAAATTTTCTTCATAACATTGCATTTGTCAGTGATTTATTGGCACTAGCAATAAAAAAATAAATAGATGAATTGGACTTAACAAATATTTTGAGCCATCTGCTGTTTTCCCAGGCCATTAGCAGGGAGCTGGGTTCGAAGTGGAGCAGCCAGGACATGAACTGGCACCCATATGGGATACAGGCATCGCAGATGGTGGATTTACCCACTATGCCATGGTGCCAGGCCCCATTCACAATTTTTAATATTTATTTATTTTATTTGAAAGGCAGAGTTACAGAGAGAGAGGGAAGAGAGAGAGAGAGAGAGAGAGAGAGAGAGAGAGAGATTTTCCATCTGTTGGTTCACCACCTAAATAGTCATAACAGCCAGGGCTGGGCCAGACAAAAGCCAGGAGCTAGAAGCTACTTCCAGGTCTCCCACATATGTGCAGGGGCCCAAGCACTTGGGCCATCTTCTGCTACTTTTCCAGGCCATTAGCAGGGAGCTGGATCAGAAGTGGAACAGCTGAGACTCAAACCGGCACCCATATGGGATACCAGCTTAACCCACTACGCCACAGCATCAGCCCCTCCCAATTTACAAATATTCTTAAATTTTGTGCATCAAAAGATGACATAAAGAGAGTGAAAGGACAATCCATGGAATGGGAGAAAACACTTGCAAATCACATATTGGTAAGAGATTCATATCCTACATATGCCTACAGATTCATATCCATATGCCTACAGAACTCCTAAATTCAGCAACAAAAAACCTGATTTGAAAATGAGCAAAATGTTGAACAGACATTCTTCCAAAGAAGACACACAAAGGGCAGGTGTTGGGGCACAGACTTCGGGGTGTCCCACATCCCACACGGGAGCATTGGCGGGAGTCTTGGCTACTTTGTGCATCCTACTGATGTCCCCGGAAGATGGCAGATAACTGCCCAAGAACTTGGTCCCCTGCCACCCACGTGGGAGACCCGGATGGAGTGCTGTCTCCTGGTTTTGGCCGTTGCTGCCTTTGAGGCTTACCAGTGGAGATACTTGCCATTCCCTGGGAATGGGGCAGGACTGCTAGCCACAGGAAAGTCCCCAGCCCCCGAAGCTAAGGCTCCCAGTGGTGGGGATTCCAGCCTTTCTTGGCGCATGTACTCATGGCTCCCCACTCGAGCAGACCCCCGGAGGAGGAGCTGTTGAGGGGGCCGGAGGAAGGCAGGAGGGTGGAAAAAATGAAGAGAAAGGAAACTAAAGAGTGTATGGAGTGAGGGCAGATCTAACAGGTGCGACCACGGGGTGTGACAACTGTAGGAGCAGCGTGCAGATAACCACAAAGCCCCTAAATGAAACCCGCTCTGGAGAAATAAGCCGCCCTGATGTCAGTCGCTGGGGGAGCAGAGGGCCCACATGGCCCCAGCACCGTCTCTGTGACCCCCACCTCAGTCTTTCTGGGAGAGCTATGGAAATGGGAGAGTCCCCACACAGGAAGCCACCTTCAATCCCACATGCCCAAGGCCAGGAGGCTCTCCAGGACCCCAGGGGCTGGCCCACGTGGAGGAAAGGAGAAGGGGAGGACAAGAAAGGTACCAGGGTGAGGAGGGAGGGTACAGGGGCAGAGAAGGAAGGCCTGATGGCCAGCAGGCAGCCGGAAGACTCAAGGAGAACATGTGATGTCCTGGGACAGAGCGTGACAGACAAGAGACAGACGCGGGTCCACCATGTCCTTTGCTGCTTGTTTTTTTGTTTTGTTTTGTTTTTTTGTTTTAGATTTACTTATATATTTGAAAGTCAGAGTTAGAGAGAGAGAGATACAAGAGACAAAGAGGGAGATCTCCCCTTTGCTGGTTCATTCACCAAATGGCCACAACAGCCAGGGCTGGGCCAGGCAGAAGCCAGGAGCCAGGAGTTTCTTCCAGGTCTCCCACATGGGTGGCAGAGACTCAAGCAGTTGGGCCATCTTCTGCTGCTTTCCCAGGCACGTTAGCAGGAAGCTGGATCAGAAGTGGAGCAGCCAGGACATGAACCAGTGCCCATATGTGATGCTGGTGTTGTAGGCAGTGGCTTTACCCAATTTGCCACAGCGCCAGCCCCTCACCATGTCCCTTGTTTGTGATTTCTAAACAATTCGAAGGCTCACTCTTTTAGTCATAAAATTGGACTTCGTCTGATACATCTGATACAGGGCTACTGCTACTCATTTTTCATCCCACTCATGTAAATATGCAATAGTTTGACTACAGAGATGTGTCCCCTAGCCCTGTAGGGATGTTTTGTGCTGTAGTTTCTTTCCAAATTCGAAAAATTCTGAATTCCAAAATCTATGTGACCCCCCCCCCCCAAGAGTTTCTGATTAAAGTCTGTGAACCTAGCAGGGGGCATCTGCTCATGTCACACACTGGAAAACCTGGGTTCCATCCCTGGGTCTGGCTCCTGACTCCAGTTTCCAGATAATGCAGACCCTGGGAGGCAGGGGTCATGGCAGTGGTGATGGGGAGATCTGGACTGAGTACCTGGCTCCAGCCTCAGCCCAGTCCTAACCCTTGCAGGCACTGGGGGAGTGACCCAGCGGATGAAAGCTCTCCCTGTGTCTGTGTCTCTCTCTTTCTCTCTCAAATAAGCAACTTTGAAATTATTTTTCAAAAGTTTGTGGCCCTGTCCTCAAGGCTGGTGCCCCTTCCTTCTTTCCATTGTTTTTCTCTGTGCAGTAGAAGGGGAGAGGGAGGACAGGCAGATCGGTTTGTGAACTGTGAACAAGTGGGTGACAGCTAAGGGCATGAGTAACAGAGGTGGGAGACTGTGTACATCTGACATCCTCTTTGGGTAAAAGCAGCAGGCGTGGATGGGTCAAATGCTTCCCCAGTCTCGGAGACAGAAACCAGCAGGCAGAGACCAAGGCGCTGCGGGAGAGCAGCACTGCCCTGCATGCGGAAAAGGGGAAGGGGGTGGAGGTTGCTGCTACAAGAAAAAAAAAAAAAAACAGCCACAGCAGAGCTTCAACTGCCGCCAAAGGTGGGGGCAACTGGGAGAGGAGCTACAGCCGCTGCCCAGGAGGTGCAAAGGGGCCCCCCGCTCCGGAGAGGCGGGCGGTTGGCACCCTGCGCACAAGGAGCCCCCTGGGCAGAGCCATGGCATGGCCACCTCCCTGCTGGCTGTGCATCCTGGGGGCCCTGGCGGGCCTCTCGGCTACCCCAGCCCTCGAGAGCTGTCCAAGGAAGCACTACTGGGCTCAGGGTGAACGGTGCTGCCGGATGTGTGACCCAGGTGAGAGGGGGCCGAGGCAGGGGCCGGAGCGCTAGGAGCGAGGACCAAGTGGAAAGTAGAGAGAGGAGCTCCGGGCAGCCGAGCCAAGCAAGGAGCGGGAGCCCAGGCGCTGCCTTGGAGAGGGTGGAGGCGCTGCCTACGCTGGGCCTTGACCTTGGACCCCCGGCTCACAGGGACATTCTTGGTGAAGGACTGTGATGAGCACGGAGAGGCTGCCCAGTGTGAACCGTGTGTCCCCGGGGTCTCCTTCTCTCCGGACCACCACAGCCGGCACCACTGTGAGAGCTGTCGGCACTGCAACTCTGGTGAGACGGGCGAGGGTGTGTGTGTGTGTGTGTGTCTGTGTGTCTGTGTGTGTGTCTGTGTGTGTGTGTGTGTGTGTGTCTGCGGTGGGCGGACGCAGGGGGAGCATGTGTGTGAGCAGGCCTGGGGGAACTGAGTGTGGATGGGGAGTTGGAGCTTCAGCCCACTTCAAGGCTCTCAGGAAGTGAGCGAGGTTAAGACACGGGGCACACTGGGCAGGCCCTGCATCAGTGTGGGAAGATAGCCAGCATTTCAGGGGGAGAGGGAAGAAAAATCTAAGGCACCTGTGAGAATGGGACTATGGACAGGGTCAAGACAGTCATGAGGGGCAGCGGCTCTCAAAGCCCAGATTTCAGACACTTAGCCCCAGCCAATGACCTGGCTGTGTCCCCAGAGAGCACAGGCGTAGGCTGCACGTTTCGAACTTGGAATACCTCTTCTTAAGGAAATAACACAATAAGCCAGTAGATAACAACCTTTTTTTTTTTTTTTGACAAAAACCAATTGGAGAAAATGAGTATTAGGTGGCCTGTGTTTTTCTGATTTTTTTTTTAAGATTTATTTATTTGAAAGGCAAAGTGTCATAGAAACACAAAAAGGCACAGAGAGAGAGAGAGAGATTTTCCATCTGCCCGTTCACTCCCCAAATGGTCCCAACAGCCAGGTCTGGGCCAGGCTGAAGCCAGGGAATCAAGAATTCCATGAGGGTCTCCCCCATGGGTGGCAGGGGCCCAAGCACATGGGCCACACTCTTCCACTGCCTTCCCAGGTGCATTAGCAGGAAGCAGGTTGGGAAGCAGAGCAGCCGGGACTCCAACAGGCACCCCATCCAGTATGGGACGCAGGCATGACACGCGGTGGCGTAACCTCCTGCGCCACAAGGCTGGCCCCTGATTTATTTTTTAATTCCATCTTTTTTAAAATCAAGAAGTATAATATTTGCAGCTGTGCTTAGGAAGGCCATTGTTATTTCTCCAACTTAGCTGGAATTTCAGAGACCATGTGAACCCTAGAATCGCAGGCTTTGGAGTAGCCCCTGGGCACAAATGGCCTCCTGCACGGCCCTTCCCAGGCTACTTAACTGTCACAATAAAACTATTCTGGCCTGTGCAATGGGCTCAGTCTCTCTAGGGCCTTTAATGCTGCAGTCTTGGGGTGGGGGGGGAGAATAACTCGCCATTACAAATCCATCAAACAATAACATCTTCAGTGCGCAAGAATTACCCCTCAATCCACTCCACAATACGATGCTTTTCTCTTAGCAGCAGCCTCAGCGGGGGTGGAATTTTTGAGTCACAGCCCCCCCACCCACTCTGCAGGACCCACAGAAGGCCTCTTCCCAGTCCTAGGCTAGTCCTCACTCCCCTCACCAAGGGCTAGACCAGCTCAACCCAAAGTCCAGGCAGTGTCTGGCTGCAGAAGGACCCCCCAGGGATGCAGCCTGAGGAGTGATGGGGGCTGTGTGAGTGTAGCCCTCTCTGGACCTCAGTATTTGCATCTGTAAGTCGAGGAAGTAACTGAAATTTGCCTGGAATTTTGTGCACAGGTTTATATGGTAGATAGACCCTTCAGGTCTCTGAATACTAACCACTGACAATAACGGAACTTCACCCGTTTGTAGTTTGTAACCCTAGGCCCTGCTTTATGTTTTTAAAAAGATTTTTATTTATTTTCATTTGAAAGGAAGAGACACAGAGACAGAAACAAAGATCTTCCATCTGCTTATTCACCCCCCAAATGTCCATAACAGCCAGGGCTGGGCCATGCTGAAGACAGGAGAGCCTACAGTTCAGTCTGAGTCTCCTACAGGGGAGGCAGAGACCAAGTTCCTGAGCCATCATCTGCTGCTTCCAGGGTGTGCACTAGGAATTGGAAGCAGGGCTAGAACACGACCCCAGGCACTCTGACCTGGGATGCAGACGTCCCAAGGGTATCCGAGCCAGTGTGCCAAACAGCTACCCTTCCTGGCCCCTTCTTTGACTTCTCTTTCCCCTTTAGTAGATACCCTTATATTCACCCTGCCCCTACAGGCACCATTCCCTGCTCCCGTCACTGTCCCAGGATTCTCTCACTCTTCCCTTGTGGATCCTTGTCCAGGCTGGCTCACAATTCCTGCTAAGCCACAGGGAAACCAAATTCTAGTAAGCAACTCAGATCTGGAATGCAGCAACTAGAGGACCAGGGGCGTAATGGGAGAAGAATGAGTTTGCCTGCTCTCCCCATTCTGACCAAAGGCACAAGCAAAAGGAAACTGCTAGAGCTGCATCCTGGACCCCTTCCACCTGTCAGGGCCCCAAGGACGAGCTGCTCTAACACTCCACCAGGCCTCCATCTGGTGCTGCCACCTCCTCTCCACCCAGTGGCCAGCCCAGCCCAGCCCAGACCGGGGCCCCTAAAGCCCACCCTCCTAGGGTAACTAACTAGCAGCCACAGCACCTGGCCCTACACTTAGGTTAAACATAGTTTAAAGGCACAGAGTGACTATAATCAACAACTCTCTAGTAAAGTTTTGGTGTTGTTTTTAAGATTTATTTAGTTGAAAGAGTTAGAGGGAGGGAAAGGGAGAGAGAGCAAGAGAGAGAGAGAGAGATATTTCATCTGCTGGTTCACTCTCCAGATGGCAACAGTGGCCTGGGCTGGGCCAGGCCAAAGCCAGGAGCTTTGTCTGGGTCTTCCATGTGGGTGGCAGGGGCTCAAACACTTGGGCCATCTTTCACTGCTTTCCCAGGCTACAAGCAGGGAGCTGGATTGGAAGTGGAGCAGCCAGGATATGAACCAGTGCCCATGGGGGATGCTAGCATCACAAGTGGTGGCTTTACCCACTACACCACAATGCCAGCCCCTCTATAAAGTTATAAACATCACCAGCACACCGGGTTCTAGTCCCGGTTGGGGCGCCGGATTCTGTCCCGGTTGCCCCTCTTCCAGGCCAGCTCTCTGCTGTGGCCAGGGAGTGCAGTGGAGGATGGCCCAAGTGCTTGGGCCCTGCACCCCATGGGAGACCAGGAGAAGCACCAGGTTCCTGCCTTCAGATTGGCGCCGTGCGCTGGCCGCAGCACGCCGGCCATGGCGGCCATTGGAGGGCAAAAAAGAAGACCTTTCTCTCTGTCTCTCTCACTGTCCACTCTGCCTGTCAAAAAAAAAAAAGTTATAAACATCAGAGGTCACTGCAGCACTATTTCTAATTGCTAGAAACTGGAAACCACCCAAATTAGTAGTAGAGTAGATGAATACATTGTGGTGTGTTCCTGTAATAGAATACTAGTCAGTAATCAGAATGGATAATCTGCAATTACAGACGGTCAACAGCATGGATGGGATTCACAAAGTGTTGAGTTGAAGAAGCCAGATGGACAGGAGAACACACTGCACGATTCCATCTATGTAATGCAAAAACAGGCAGGAGTCATTTGAGGTGCTAGGAAGTCAGCAGGGTGGCTGCTCTTGCGGGCTGGTGCACTGCTGGCCATTTTCTCTCTTGATCTGATACTGGCTGTACCTGTGAGTCCAATTTATACCAATCCTTTTTATTTATTTATTTGAAAGACAGAACTACAGAGACAGAGGCAAAGACAGAGAGAGAATCTTCTATCTGCTGGTTCACTCCCCAAATGGCTGCCATGGCCATGGCTGGGCCAGGCTGAAGCCAGGAGCTAGGAGCTCCCTTCAGGTCTCCTATATGGGTGCAGGGGTCCAAGCATCCAAGCCATCTCACACTGCTTTCCCAGGCCACCAGCAAGGAGCTGGATAGGAAGCGGAGCAGCCAGGACAAGGACCCGGTGCCCATCTGGGATGCTAGCAGCACAGCTAGTGGTTTACCCTACTATGCCACAACGCTGGCCCCACAATTTATACCAATTCTTTTAAAGATTTATTTATTTTATTTATTTGAAAAGCAGCATTACAGAGAGAGACAAGGAGAGACAGAGAGTGAGGGAGATCTATCATTCAGTGGCTCACTCCCTTAATTGTTGCAATGATCAGAGCTGTGCTGGTCTGAAGCCAGGAGCAAAGAGCTTCCTCTGGGTCTCCCATGCGGGTGGCATGGGCCCAAGCACTTGGGTCATCTTCCATTGCCTTCCCAGGCACATTAGCAGGGAGCTGGATAGGAAGTGGAGCAGCTGGGACTCAAACCAGTGTCCACATGGGATGCCGGCACGGCAGGTAGCAGCTTAACCCACTATGCCACAACGCCAGCCCCTGTACTAATTCTTAAGCTTTACACTTATGAACTGTGTACCTCTTAAATGTATATTATACTTCAATCAAGTTATTAAATGATCAGCGAGTACCAGAGAAAATTATATAAAATCTTCCTACTTTTCCATAGTTTATTTCTGAACCCAAGAAATTTCGGAAAAGTCCAGCTTTCTTCTTTAATAACAATAATGGCAAAGGCATGAGGTGACAGTGAGGGAGAGGCAGGCCATTGTGTGTATGTGTGTGTGGGGGGGGTGTTGCTAGAGGTGGGCTGGGGCTAGGGGGCCAAGTGAACAGACCTCACTGGTCTCAGAAGGCCCAAGTGTCCTGTGTCCCTTTGTCCCTCCTCTTCCCCAGGTCTTCTCATCCGTAACTGCACCATCACCACCAATGCCAAGTGCACCTGCCCCAGTGGCTGGCACTGCAGGGACAAAGAGTGTACCGAGTGTGACCCTCCTCCACGCGCCGTGGTGACCGCTCCTCCTTCTCAGGACCCAGGCCCACACCCACAGCCCACCCACTTACCTTATGCCAAAAGTAAGTTCCAGGCAACTCTGGTCATCAGAGGTAGGGATGATACCCCAAGGGGTACTCCCCATCACAGCACCCTCCTGCGACTAAGTTCCCTGGCTGGCCTGCTTCTGCCTTCCCATCTCATCCAGCACCCTGGCCTCCAAGCCAGCGTCCCCTCCAGAGTGCCCTGTGCTGCCCCTCATTCTGCCTCTGCTTTCCCAGAGTGGCCAGCGGCCAGGACACACAGGCCTGCACAGACTCCAGCTGACTTGAGACAGCTGCCTGCCCCAGTTCTCCCTACCCACTGGGCACGTGAGTGTCTCCCCCAGCCCCAGCCCCACAGCCAGGAAGCTCCTGGGAGCAAGGAGTGGGGAAAGCAGTCTAGAGATTAGGAAGTCCAAGGGAGGCGTGAGGGAGAGGAGAGGGAGGCGGGGCAGACAGGAGCGCTGGGCTCTCCCTCTAAGGCCTTGCGTGGCTCTGCCTGTCACAGCCCAGAAGACCCTGTGCAGCTCCGACTGCATCCGCATCGCTGTGATCTTCTCCGGAATGTTTCTTGTTTTCACCCTGGGCGGAGCCCTGTTCCTCCATCAACAAAGAAAATATGGATCGAGTAAGAGTGCTGTCCCCCAGCCCAGCGCAGCTGCCCTGGAAGCTGCCTGGCTCCAAGGCTGGTTCCTACTCCCTCTGCTCTGGTGGCTGGCACTCCCCACCCCCACACCCGGCAGCCACCCCATCCCCTAAGCTCACCCTCCTTCCCTGGTCCCCTTCTCCAGTCACTCCCTGCTGCCCAAGCGTCCTCTGATTCTTTCTGCAGACAAAGGAGAAAGCACCGCGGTGCCCGCAGAGCCTGGTCCTTACAGCTGCCCCAGGGAGGAGGAAGGCAGCGCCATCCCCATCCAAGAGGCTTACCGGAAGCCTGAACCTGTTTCCTACCCCTGAGCCTGCGCTGGGGCTGGGGTGGGGGGACGAGACGGGGACGGTGGGGTCATCACTGCAAGAAAGCCCCCACCTCCATCCACCCCACCGGTCAACCAGAGCGCGCAAGACCTGGCAGCCCCAGTGTTGGGACCACCCTGCCATCAGGACCCTTTCCCGTGTCCAGGCTTGACCAAGGACCTTTTTGAGACCGGCAGTGACAAGGACAGGAGCCCTGGGTGCACCCTGGCCCAGCCTGCTTTGCCCCTGCGCTGCAAAACCCAGTCCTAGCCTGGAAAGCTGCGTGTGCTGTATCGCTGACGTGCAAAATAAAGTGAGGGACTGCCTGCACTCTGTGCTCCAGCTGTCTCTCTGGAATTCCAGTCCCAGCTGGCAGCCACTCCTGGGGTCTGAGGGAGGAGCCTTCTCCGTGCAGAAGATCTGGCCGTTGCTAGCAGATTGGGGGGCGGGAGCAGGGCAGGTGTGGCGCCAACTGAAAATGACGACTGGTGTTCAGGCTACCGAGGACCCCACTTCTGGTTCCACCCCACGCCCACCCCCGCTCTGTTCCCACGGTTATATCTCCATTTACTTGGGAGTAGCGGGGAGCCAAAGGGCTCGGTGAAGTCAAGCCTTGCAATCACCCGGGGATCTGGGGGAGTAGGCATGGAAAGAAGGAGAAGGGAGCGAGACTGGCGGCTGCTACAAATGGCTTCACTCACTGGCCACGGCAGTCCCAGTGCCACCTCCTCTAATCGAAAGTGAAAGAGGAGTCGGAGGAGAAGCGCAGGGCAGGCTGGCCAGCACCGGGTGTTCGGGGAGCTTCCTCGGCTGAGCCCCGGCCCTGCCCGCGGGTGGGATCGTGGGGAAGGGCAGAGCGCTTGGAGGGGCCCGCGAGCCGTCTGCATGCGCGCGGAGGCGGCGCGCTGTCTGCTGCTCTGCTTGGCTCTGTGCGGCGCAGCGGAAGCCGGTGAGTCGGGGGAAGACGCTCAGCTGAGGGAGCTTGGGTAGCCACCATCCCAGGGGCCGGGGATGGCTTCTGATCCCCGATCAAGCCCAAAGGGGAGAGAGGCTCAGTGGCTGGCAAAGTAAGGAGCCAACCCGAGCTGGGGAGAGGGGCCGACGGCTCTGCCCGGAGTAGGCTGCGGTAGGGGGGGTCGCTCTGTGGAGGTGCTGGGGGAGCCAGGGCGCTGGCCTGGCAGCTGACACCTCCCGGAGCAGAGATCTCTTGGGCGGTGACCCGGCGGTGGGGGAGGGCCGGCTACCTGTCATGGCAGCGGCAGCAGTGGGCCGGCCAGGACGTCTGAGAAGATGGCTGTCAGTGCCCTTGCCCCAGCCAACCGCCAGGGACCTCTCCCTCGGCAGTGTTTGCTCAGTTACTTGCTTTACTGAGAACTCTGCTGGCTGAAGAGACAGTCTGATTCAGTAGTTGGAAACAGGAATAAAAGCGTCCGCCATTCCGAGCAAGGCAAATCCTAGGACTCTGCCTAATTCACACCAAGAAGTGGTCACCAGGAACAGCAAGCAAGTTTGGGGACGACAGGAGGGACTGAGGGGGCCCCTGGAAGACAGCCAACCTTCCTGGGTGACTGCAGGAGTCAGGGCGGGGGCGGAAAGCAGGTGCGGGGTAACCTGGGCAGGACAAAGCTCCCCCGCTCTGTTCCCTGCAGAGCCCGGTGCAGCAGAAGGGCAGTGGCGGGCGGTGGATGTGGTCCTCAGCTGCTTCCTGGCAGTGGAAGACGGGCACCGTGGAGCTTTTGCAGGCACTGCCAACAGGGAGAAGGCCTTGCTCGTGCTGAGGCAGGTGCCGGTGCTGGATGACGGCTCCCTGGAAGGCTTCACGGACTTCACTGTGGCCCAAGATGACCCCCCTGTTATCTTCGAGGCCTCGGGTAAAAGCCTCCCTCCCCCAGGACAGCCCAGTTCCAACTGCACCCACCCACACCGCTTCCACGGGCTCAGGTGTTCTCAATCCAACTTGACCTCTGTGTGCACCCTTCTCCCCCAGTGGACCAGGTGCAGATTCCCCAGGCCGGGGCATTGCTGCACGCCGACTGTAATGGCAGGGACCTGACCTGTGAGATCTCCCACTATCACCTCCAGGCCAGACAGGAGGCCAGTGCTGAGAAAGCAGCGTGGTTCATCAGCAACGTGCAGGTGTCTGGAGGGGGGCCTAGTGTCTCCATGGTGATGAAGGCTCTCAGAGACGCTGAGAATGGGGCTGCCTTGCACCCCACGCTGAAACTGCCGCTGAGCTCCCAGGGAACTGTGCAGACCACAGGTGAGAAAATGGAAAGCAAGCAGCAAAAAGGAAGTTCTTTTTCTTTCTTTTTTCTGTTTAATGATGGCGAGATAGAGGAGGAAAGGAACAGGCCGCCTCCATCCACATCAGTCATTTCAGGGTAAACCCTGGCCCTTGGTCCCTTCACCCTAAAAACCCCCGAGTCCAGAAGAGCCCTGCTGGACTGCAGGCACAAAAGCTGCCTGTGCGTTATCTCCCAGCACAGACAGTGAGGGGCTACTCTGGCCACGTACATCTAGGGGCACAGGAAACTGATGACATGATGCACCGGCTTCTCCAGGGCCCGCCTACTCCAAGGAGAGACAACCAGGGCCAGAGCTGAGCTGATTAGGGCTCCTCCTCTCCTCGGGAAGCTCCAGAATACTCAGAGCTTTCTGGGACCCATCTAAATATATGCTTCCGTATCACATCCGTCCAGTGTCTGTCACAGTCCTAGAATGCTTAAGGATTTCTCAGCCCTTACAAAACAGGTAAAAGGGAGCAAGGGCTTAGCTTAGCAGTTAAGATACCCACACCCTATGGCTGGAGTACCTGAGTTCAGTTCTCAGCTCCTGCACCCAATTCTAATTTCCTATCAATGGGTGATGGCTCAAGTTTTTGGTTTCCTACTGGGTTCCTACCTATGTGGGAAACCTAGGTGTTTTTTGTTGTTGTTTTAAAATTTATTTATTTATTTGAAAGTCAGAGTTAGAGAGAGGAGAGGCAGAGAGAGAGAGAGGTCTTCCATCCGCTGGTTCACTCCCCAATTGGCCACAATGGCCAGAGCTGCACCAATCCGAAGCCAGAAGCCAGGAGCTTCTTCCAGGTCTCCCATCAGGTGCAGGGGCCCAAGGACTTGGGCCATCTTCAACTGCTTTCCCAGCCATAGCAGAGAGCTGGATGGGAAGTGGAGGATCTGGGACTCAAACCAGCACCCATATGGGATGCCGGCACTGCCATGCCACAGCGCTGACCCTGGAGACCTAGGTTTTTTCCCAGTTCCTGCCTCCAGCTCCAGCACCAGCCTAGCCCTGGACGTTGTGGGCACTTGGAGAGTAAACCAACGGCTGGGAGCTCTCTACTCCTTCCCCAAAAAAAACCTTTTAAGGTAAAGAACAAAATGAACACCTGTATACCCTTCACTTTGATTCAACTGTTAGCATTTTGCCAAATCACCTCTTCCCTCCCCTGAACTGAGATGCGCTTGCAGACAGCACGGCTTCCCCTGAAACGCTCCATGAACAGCGTGTGTTAGTCTAGAGGCAAGGGCAGCACAATGCCTCCGAGATCACAAATCGTGATCACTGCAGAAGCGAACCAAGGTGGGGCGTGGTCTCCTGACTGCACACAGCCAGGGGTGCAGTGTATGAGAATCTGAGCCGTGCTAAAGACTGTTTAAAACCGACACAGCACGACTCACAGATATCAAGTCCAAACTCAACCTTCTCCAACTGTCCCAGGAACGTTCTTTCCAGTTTCTTTTTCTCCTTTTCTAACTCCAGGATTCAGAGAAGGTTCGTGCACTGCACTCAGCTGCCTTGTCCCTTGTCTTTGATCTGAAACTGCCTTTCACGGACAGTTTGGAAGAGTCCCGGCCAGCTGTCTTGCACGGTCGCCCCCACTTGGATTTGTCTGATTGCTCTGCTCATGACCGACGGTTACGTGTGTTTGGCTCAGTGCTGCTCCCGGGTGCATGTAGACTCAGACCCACTTAGTCTGCATAGCAGCCGGACTCCAGCAGCTGAGCAAGGCAGCGCCAGGTGCCTGCTAAAGGGCACAGAGCCAGCAAGTGGGACAGCCAGGGTCCCAACACACTCTCTCTGCTCCTCCAGTTCTTCCCTGGAGGTCAACAGTAACCCACCATTTTGCATGTGTGGTTTTCTAGTGACAGATCCATACCTCTCATGAGACTGTCCAAGGTGTAAGTGACTCTAAAATGGTTAAGAGCGCCATGTGTGCCATGTGGCCTGTCCAGAGGGCTACTTCACTTTCCTTTCTGAAGATGTATTTATTTATTTGAAAGGCAGAGCAACAGAAAGAGAGGGAGAGACAGAGATAGGTCTTCCATCTGCTGGTTCACTCTCCAGATGGCCTCAAACCCAAGCTGGCCCAGGCTGAAGTCAGGAGCCTGGTACTCCATCTGGGTCTCCTCACACAGGTGACAGGGGCCCAAGCACTTGGGCCACCTTCCACTGCTTTCCTAGGTGCATTAGCAGGGAGCTGGATTGGAAGCAGAGCCACTGGGACTCAACTTGGTGCACACATGGGATGGTGGCGTCACAGGCAGCAGCTTAACCCACTCTTACACAACACTGGCCCCCAGAGGCCTATTTCTTTGGGGTTTCTTTTGGGAAATTAGTTCAACCAGACTCATTGTCCAGGGAGGAAGAAGAGGCAGGTGTAAGCCCACAGCTCAGAGACCAAGTAACTTGAGAAAGCAGCAGCCCACCCATTACCCCTCTCTTTCTCTCTGCAGTGGAGTTCCAGGCGACAACAAGGACCCAATCCTTGAATGCCCTGCTGGGGTCCTCAGTCTCCCTGCACTGCAGCTTTTCCATGGCAGCAGGCTTGGACCTCATCAGTGTAGAGTGGCGGCAACAGCATAAGGGCAGTGGCCAGCAGGTGTACATCTGGACCACAGGAAAGGGGCAGGCCAGGCGAGATGGTGCTACCCTGGAGCCGGAGCAGCTACACGTGGCCAGGGATGCCTCCCTCACCCTTCCCGGGCTCACTGTAAAGGACGAGGGGGTCCACATTTGTCAGATCACCACCTCACTGTACCAAGTTCAACAAAACATCCAGCTCAACATCCAAGGTGAGGCCAGGGCTCAGTCATCCTGGGGAGATGGGCAGGGAGATCCCTACCGGGAAGGTTTTCCAGGCTGGGATCTAAACAGACTGCACTCCTACAACCCAAGTGCCATCACCTGAGACACACAGATGGCATCAGATAAGGTGCCCAGCTCACAATCTTGCTGCCTTGCCCTAACTGGCCCTCTCCAGTCACCCTGGACACCCTAAGGAGGACCAGTAGCAAACCCAGGACAGGTGATTGGGAGTAGTTCCGACCAGGAGTATCTTTTTTTTATTTTTTTGACAGGCAGAGTGGACAGTGAGAGAGACAGAGACAGAGAGAGAGGTCTTCCTTTGCCGTTGGTTCACCCTCCAATGGCCACCGTGGCTGGCACGCTGCAGCCGGTGCACCACGCTGACCCGAAGGCAGGAGCCAGGTGCTTCTCCTGGTCTCCCATCGGGTGCAGAGCCCAAGCACTTGGGCCATCCTCCACTGCACTCCCAGGCCACAGCAGAGAGCTGGCCTGGAAGAGGGGCAACCGGGACAGGATCCGGCACCCCAACCGGGACTAGAACCCAATGTGCAGGCGCCGCAAGGCGGAGGATTAGCCTATTGAGCCATGGCACTGGCCCAGGAGTATCTTGTCACTGATACTCTTTAATAAAAACTGCCACTCCATTGTGGTAAGAAACCAACACTCAGCTCTATCGTTTACTGTTCCTGAAAATGTACCCCACTGACAACCTGCATCCAGGCGGACTCTCCCCGCCCCCCGGCCCACTGCTGAGGAGGGGACTTCAGTCTCTACACCCCCTCTCGCTCTCAGCTGATACAGAAGACTTTTAGCCCCCCTGCGTCCCCAGTCAGGCCCCTCTGGAATCTGATTCCTCCTTCTTTCTCCAGCTTCCCCCAAAGTACGACTGAGCTTGGCCAACACAGCTGTGCCACCCACCCTCATCTGCAGCATTGCTGGCTATTACCCTCTGAACATGGCAGTGACGTGGACCCGAGAGGAGCCGGCCGGAGCCGCAGTCCAAGTCTCCGGTGCCTCCTTCTCCAGCCTTAGGCAGAGCCCGGCTGGCACCTATACCATCTCCTCCTCCCTCACAGCAGACCCCGGCCCTGCAGGCGCCACCTACACCTGCCAGGTCACCCACATCTCCCTGGAGGAGCCCCTCGTGGCCAGCACCTGGGTGGCCCCAGCAGGTACTGGAAATATCCCCCTTTCCCCTCCTCCGTACTTGGGCTGGGGGCGCTCCTAGCCCTCGCGTGCCCTGGCCTTGTTCTGCTGCTCGCACACTTCGGTCAGCCCCAGTTTCTTCACACTCCTGCCTCTGCTCTTGGCTTTCTCTTTCCCAAGGCTGCGGCCACCACAGCCTCCCCCACCCCCCGAGGCTTCACTGCACCCCAGCTTCCAGGGTACCCGGGAACAGGCTTAGGGCTGGAGGTCAAGGTTGAGTGAATCCTGCTCCTGCTCTCTGGGGGCTCCGTCCAGCAGGAGAGACAGGCAGGCAGGGAAGATGGCCAGGAGGAGCCACTGGAGTTGATATTTTTAGCTTTGGGGGGAGGGAATATTCTAGGTGGGAAGAACAGCACACGTAAGGCCAACTTACAAAACAGCCTGAAGAGAAGCTGGGAGCCGCAAACAGTTCAGCACTGCTGTGGTCAGAGGGAAACGGGGGAAGGGGAAGTGGCCCTGGAGCTTCGGGGTAATGACGTTTTCCGAGCATGTACCCGGAGCAGGCACTGCACTGAGCACTCATGTGTCTGACCTCACACACTGCAACTCCCACCTGACAGGAGTGAGCGGGCCCTGGCAGAAGGCGTGCAATCTGCCCCAGGTCACCTACCAGAGGGGCGAAAAGGCAAATGTAACAGGCAGGCGACCTGCTGCGCTTGCAGGCTCACCGTGTCTCCGAGCTGGAACCGCATCCCGAAAGCCACAGAACGCTGCTGAGACCTTCATGTGGGAAGGGACGGGAAAGAATCTGTGCCCCGACTGCAAATGCCTGGGAGCCCCGGGCATTCCCTGGCTGCTCGCTAGACTGTGCGTGTCCCTCAAATGGGGGTTTTATCCAGGCCTCTGTCACTGCCCAGTGGCTTACAAAATCTCAGTAACTAATCTAACCTAAATCTCTCTTGCAAAGCAGTTTTTAGAAGTGCATGTTGCTGGCGCCGCAGCTCAATAGGCTAATCCTCCGCCTAGCAGCACCGGCACACCGGGTTCTAGTCCCGGTCGGGGCGCTGGATCCTGTCCCGGTTGCCCCTCTTCCAAGCCAGCTCTCTGCTGTGGCCTGGGAGTGCAGTGGAGGATGGCCCAAGTGCTTGGGCCCTGCACCCGATGGGAGACCAGGAGAAGCACCTGGCTCCTGCCTTTGGATCAGTGCAGTGTGCTGGCCACAGCGCGCCGGCTGTGGCAGCCACTGGAGGGTGAACCAACGGCAAAGGAAGACCTTTCTCTCTGTTTCTCTCTCTCTCACTGTCCACTCTGCCTGTTTAAAAAAAAAAGAAAAGAAAAGAAAAGAAAGAAGAAGTGCATGCTGAGGTGGGCAGAGGTGGAAGCAGCTGTGTGAAGTAACACACGCACGCCTGGCAACCCTGGACCAGGACCAGGACCAGGGCCGCTGTGGCTCTTCCTGCTGCGGGGAGCTGGGGGCAACGCTCACGCTGCTCTCGCCTACAGGGCAGACAACGGCCTCTGGATTCGTCTTTGCCAGCAGCCTCTTCCTTCTCGCACTGTTGTTCCTGGGGTTTCAGAGATGGCAGGGTAAGAGCCTGGATGCCCTCGGCCCTGGTCCCCACCCACCTCACCTGTACACTGACCCACGCTACTCAGTCCCCACCCAGGCCTGGGATGGAGCCCAGGAGACTGATCTTGTTCCCTGTTTTCTCCTAGCCACCTCAGCAAGAGCTGCCAAGGCCCCGAGGCATTCTGAGTAGCCATCTGCCTGTGTCAGGAAGAAGAAAGGACTCTCGGCCAAGCTGCAGAGCTGAGACTGGTGGGCAGGCAGCACCAGGCTCCGTGCAGGCCTCTGCCTTCCCGCACTGTGTGCGCTGGGCTGATGCACCAAGGGAGAGAATGGAAGAGGTGAGGGGATGACAGGAAGGCTGCAGGTCTGGACAGAGGGTAACGCCAAGGCGCCGGCTCTAGGGGAGTGACAGGAAGGAATCTAGACTGCAGCAAGTGAGGGAGAAGGGGCCAAGGTCGGGCATCACCCTCAACCTCTCCACTCGTCCCAATAAAAGCCTGTGCGTCCCCGGAGGCAAAGGTGGGCCACTTCCTTGTCTTCCTACACCGGGTCACAGCCGAGCCCCATCCCCAGTCCTGGCTGCTCCAGCCGGCCCAGTGCTCAAGGTGTGACACAGAGGCACCACTTGGGCTCCACCTCAGCGGCTCTGTGGGTGCCGCTCCTTCACAGAGCTCAGAAATGGCAAGATTCCCATCAGCTGCTCACTCACTCCGCCTGGGGGCGGAATCCTCCTCCCATTCATTCCTAAAACACACCCGGTCCATACAGGAACCCAGCACCAGACGGCTGTGCAGGCAGTTGAGGGGTCAAGGGGTGTTCGCTGGTGGCCTCTTCGGGGCCCATCCCCTGTGACAGGACAGGCAGCCCCGGGGCCCAGAAAGGAGGTGGGTGGAGGAGCCCAAGAACCCCTGCAGTTGTTTGCCAGCGTGGGCCCACTCAGCTTCCTGTCATCACTTCCTCTCCTGACCGAGCACCTGCGAGAGCTGGGCTGCAAACAGTGGAGACCACTTCCTGTGCGACCCAGATCTTTCATCCCCATGAAGACTGCACGGCAAACACACACCGGCCCTGCTGGTCTAATGTAACACCAGAGTACTAGAAAAAAATGTCACTCCCCAGACAACCACCGAGTCGGTTTAACGGTAGGAATCTGTATTTTTTGCCTTTGCTGAGAATACATGAAATCGGTAAATGCCACATGCCTTTGGTGGAAGTACAACTGTATTACTCTATACAAGTATGAGGTTGGGGTTAGGAAAACAGACAGAGAGGCGATGACAGACACACGGTGGACACCCCACATCATCTCATGGCAAACTGGAGAAGGGGATGTGGGAAGCTCAGCTTCACTTGACGGCCAAGTCCCGGGTTCAGTTGCATATTTGCTCATGCACATGGGCAGTGGGGAAGACAGGGGACAGCAAAGACACAGAAGAGGGTCTGGGAGGGGTGAGAAAGAAAGTAGAAGGGCTAACAGCCCCCCAAAAACCAAGACAGCTACAGCTGGTGAGCCTCACAGGGACAGACACCCGGGAAAGGTGTCCCTTGAGAGGGCGGGGGGGGGGGGACAAGAGGGCAGATTTGCTCCAGGCGTGGGGCAGAGCACGGACAGTGGTGGTTCTTCTCCAGCGGTGACCCCTGCCTGAGGCAAGGAGGAGCCCAGAGGAGATCAGAGGCCTTCGAGGGGCCCGCTGGGGGGTACACTGACCGATGTCTTCCAGCTCTTCAGTCCCGCCCTGGGCAGGACGAAGGGACCGTGGGAAGTTGGGGCAGAAGGAGAGGAAGGATGGCTTTGCACCGTGAAATGCTGCAGCATGGAACGTGGGCCGCCAGGCTGGGCCCAGCACGGCCCCAGCCTCCTCCTGCACGTGGATGGGAGGATGGAGGGAATGCGGGCCGTGGGGACCCCACTTGTGTTCCCAGCTGGCCCTCCTCTCCCACCTGGGTTTCCTGAAGCTTAGCCCCTCTTCCCATGGTGACTGACCGGCTCACACCCTCAGGCTCTGCTCTCTGTACACACAAACCAATGGAGGAGGAAAAGAAAGGGGGACAAATTCTGGGCGGGAACGGGTACTTCCGAAGGGGGACAGAGAAGCACCCCACAACAGGACAGCCACTCGTAGGCATACCTGCCCAACTGCTCTGTGTCCTCGAGGCCAGCCAGGCCCCAGGAGAGACCTCTTGCCCCGCCCCTCCCTTGAGCAAGGACACTGGGGTGGTGTGGAGGAGAGGCTTCAGGGGGTCCTGGGAGCCCCCCTTCTAACAGCCTCACACTTCCTCATGCACCTGACCTTCCTTAGGGAGAGGCAACAAGCTCTCTGAACAGCACAGGCCCCTGAATCACTGCTTCTCTGGATCTAACAGGCTTTCCCATTCTCTTTGCCACTAATTAAAATTAATTAAGAGTCTCCAACTTCAGCTAGATGAAATCATTTGGTGGCGTCGTAAACAGTATAGAATGCCGCAGAAAACGGGAAGAAGAGAGAGCTCCTTCCAGTTAGCGGCAATGGGACCGCTCTGGGATGGAAGTTGGAGTCCCGGTATTTTCATGATCATGAAATGTTCTCCAGGCCGACAGAGAACAAAGCAAAAGGCTGTAAGATCCCCAGAGATTTAGAAACTCCTGAACTCACAGATCAGGACTAACTGCAAAACCCAGGGTATTGCACGAGACTACGGTAGACTCTAGATCAATCGCCAGCACCCCCTTCAGGCCTGGGACAGCAGAAAAGCTGCAGGTGACCAGGGCAGCGCCGAGTAAGCCACCGTCTTTCTAACTCTCCAGGGCCTCCTCTTGCCAGCGGCCTGGCCTGTCTGGGAGATGCTACGGGCACCAATGACCTCCCCTCCCCTGCCTCTTGGCAACTGCCTGCGCACTTCTCCCCAGCCTTCCAACCCTTCTTTGGCTCTCGGGGAACCAGAGTACACAGAAAGGGGGCAGGGAGGAGGCACCAGCTGTTGCCTTTCAGGTGGTGACGTCAAGACTGCGCCACGAGCAGCATTTCCAGTGTGCAGGGACACGGAGCAAATGGACGCAGCACAGAGGAGTGGGTGGTGGAGAAGCCTGGGCCGGGATGGAGGGAGGCAGATGGGGGCGTTGTTGAAGAGAGCAGACAGAGGGAGAAGGATGTGAGTCTGGGTGGCAATGGAGGACAGGGAGGGGGTGGCACATTCTCAAGTAAAAAAGTAGACTGCACACAGGAATCAGGAAGTCCCAGACGGAAGAGAGAGAGAGACAGGAGAAAACAAGAGGGCAAGTTACATCAAGTCACCACACATTCAGGTCTTTCAGGTGCAGGTGCCCCATGCCCGTACTGACCCTCTGACCCCAGCCAGCCCCACTTCCTCAGAACAGGAGGGGCCTCCTCCCTGCCAAACCTTGCAAGGAGCAGGCCTGTCCATCGAGAAAGCCCCTTGGCTCTGCCCCTCCGCCCTCCCGAACCAGGCGATGATCCCCCAGCAGCGGTCTCCATACCTCAGTCAGAGCAGCCCCACTCCCCAGGCAGGCAGGCAGGCAGGCAGGGCTGGGAGGAGACTCCGGGACCTTCCCACCTCTTCACCCCATGAGCAACCTCAGCGATACTTACTTACAATAACTACCACGATGATGGCACAGATAGCTCCCAGCATGATCATCATCTAAGGAGAAGGGGGGAAAACTCAGCCCCTGGACTTGAGGAAAAGAACCAGGGCCAGAGACACTGCAGCAGAAGCTCCTCCGCTCTTTTCAGGTTTCTATTGATTTATTTAAGAGGTAGAGTTACAGAGAGGGAGAGACAAAGACAAGGTTCTTCCTCCACTGATTCACTCCCCAAATGCCGCGATGGCCAGAGCTGTGCCAATCCGAAGCCAGGAGCCAGGAGCCTCTTCCGGGTCTCCCACATGGGTTCAGGGGCCCAAGCACTTGGGCCACTACTTTCCCAGGCCACAGCAGAGAGCTGGATCAGAAGAGGAGCAGCCAGGACTAGAATCAGCGCCCATATGGGATGCCGACACTGCAGGTGGAGGCTTAGCCTACTCTGCCACAGCACTGGCCAAACCTCCTCCATTCTTGGGACAGCAGAAGCAGCTACCCACCACCCAGGAGGCTGCAAGGCCTCTCAGGCAGGCCCAAACTCTCTGCTTCCCAGGGAATCACGATCCTAGCACCACATCTGCAGCTCAAAAAACCATTTTTTAGGGTCTGGTATTATGGGGTAGTGCGTAAAGCTATCACCTGAGACACCGGCATCCCATAGGGGTGCTATTTCACATCCCAGTTGCTCCACTTCCAATCCAGCTCCCTGCTAATAGCCTGGAAAAAGCAGTGGAAGATGGCTCAAATGTCTGGGCCCTGCTACCCACGAAGGAGACCTGGATGAAGCTTCTGGTCTCAGCATGGCCCAGCCCTGGCCACTGCAGTCATTTGGGGAGTGAACAGAGGATGGAAGATCTCTCTATGTCTCTCTCTCTCTCTCTAACTCTGCCTTTCAAATAAATAAATCTTTACAAAAATTTTTTAATTTAATTGACATGTAACAGTTGTACATACAATAGAGTACAGTGTGATCATTTGATACATGTTAACAATATATAATGATCAAATCAGGATAGTTAGTGTTTCCTTCTCTTTAAACATGTATCATTTCTTTGTGTCCAGAACTCCTCTATTTCTTTATAGAATATGCTGAACTATATGTGAACTATAGTCACCCTACAGTGCTATAGAACGCTAGAATTCACTCCTCCTAGCTTGTCATAAACTGTAGCTGGCTCCTTTTTGCTCAGTTCCTATTGCCTGGGGGCTTTGAATGGAGTTCCAGAGGAGGTACAGACTTCAGATCGTTAGTCAATGGGTTCAGGTTTAAGTGTTCAGCTCATTCCCAAAAGTTGCAGGTATTCTAAAAATGTGTGTGTGTGTGTGCATGTGTGTAAACCTGTGCCACTGTGTTGACACTGGCTGTCTGAGAAAGGGCCAGGCGAGCCTTTGTGCAGGAGACTCCTTTGAGGAAAAGCCCCTATCCATTCCTGCGCCCCCTCCCGGGTGTTTCTCCCATTAGCCGGGCAGAGCTCTCTAGCGCGCCCTGGTGGCCGAGCTGGGGAAATGCAGCTCGAGAGGGCAGCGGCTGGGATTTCCTCCCAAGAGCGCAGGGCAGCCATCCTGAGCCATCAGAGGGCGGAAATCCGGAAGCTGAGAGTTTTCTTGCCTGTGACAAAGTGGAGCCCAGGAAAAGAAGGGGGAGAAGACAAGAAAATTCACCTTGCAGTTTTTCCACCAATACTTCCTCTTTAGCTTGGCAGCACTGCTCTCAAACTGGGATGCACCTGCCTGCAAGGCGTCGGCTCGGTCATCCAGCTCGGAGAGCTTCTGGTCCCTCTCCAGGACCTTGTCCACATTCACACGCATGATGTCCACCACCTGGGGGAGGCGCACAAACAAGGCTGCTAAACGCCCCACTAGAGACGCAGAAAAGAACAATGTCACCAGTCTGGACCTGAGCAACTCTGAGGGACGCTTCGCCTCCCAGAGCCTCTAGCCAGCAATATTCTTTAAAAAAAAAAAAGAGTACAGGCAAGATGCTTCTGTGTTTTGGAAACCAAGAAACAGCTGTCCACCCACCTCCTCCACTTGCGCCTGCGTTTGCTGTAGTCGTCTGTTACTGGTCATGTTGGGAGGAGGGCCAGGGGGACCCCCACCTGGGGCAGCCCCTTCTGTCCCTTCGGCGGGTGGCTGGGCTGGAGCCGACCTGTGGAGAGAAGAGGGCAAAGTCGTATTCACCCCGTGCCTCCAGGCAGCTGTGACTGGGGTGTGTGCAAAGGCAAAGGCTGCTAGCTCCCTGGCAATCCAAGCTGGGAGACTGGCACAGGGGCAAGAAGCAAATGATGAAGATCCTGTCGCAACACCTACATGGGGCTTGGGGACATCTAGGGTGGCATCAGGAGATCTCACTTGGGGCTATCCTGTGACCCAAACCCAAACCTCTCCTCTGGCACAAGAGCTATGAGAAAAAGGTATCGGCCTCGGACTAAATGACATCTCCCTGGCCGTTGGAAGTCTTTCAAGTGATGGGAACTGGAAAACCCAGTCTAGAACAGCAGAAATTCACAGAAAACACTAAATCCTCAGACAAGCCTATGGACTGAACTCCAGAGCTTGACTACAGAAGGGAAGAGTGAGCTGGCACTCGGCTTACGGGGATCCAGCTACTGGTCGCTTCACACACAGTTAGCACAGCAGGGCTGCCATAAGGACAACTTGGAGAACCACCAAAGGCAAAGTCTGTGTAGGAGGAGTGAGTCAGGACTGTTTGCTTGCTTTGTTTTTGGCAGAGATGATGGGGGTTTCACTTAGAATCTGGGGCCCAAAGTAATTGCATTAGTTATGGAAACTGTTCCAAGAGCTAAGACAGGAAGCAAAAAATGCTAGAAATAGTCCTCAGTGTGCAAGCACTGTGGACATTCTGTCCTCTCTTTTTCTAGTTTTGGCAGAGTCTCAGAAGACTCACCTAGCTCCTGATGTCCCAAAGAGAAATCTTGTTTACACTGACAGCCACATGGAGACCGTTCTTTTGTTCAGCACCACTCAGGCCAAGGGACCCCTTAAGCTTCCAAGACAATGATCTAGTGTGGGCTCTGCAAGTGAACCTCCCCTCCACGGCCCAATACGCGGAGGCCAAACTCAACTCCTAAAGAACTCCCAGAAACTAACCTAAGGTGATTTTTTTCCCTGCCAAGGAGGAACCCAGGGGCAGCAGAGGAGACCTCTCAAAGTTGATAGAGAACCCCTCAAATCAAAGCAGAACCTCACAAAACACACAAGAGTACTCCAAAAACCTTGTGAAAATCAGAGCTAAAAGTTTATTTTGGTGCCGGGAGGGGGGGGGGGGGAACCCATGCAAACTTTTGCCATTATATGCATTATTTCCATGAACTTGCTAAAGTACCCTTATATTTTGGAGTCCAAGAGTAAATTCACAAGGGATTCAATCACACAGTCATCAAAAAGCAAATTCCTGGGGTAATCACAAAGTATCAGCAAAGTATCTCTAGACTGAAGTTTCTCTCCTTCACTAAGCGAATTCTTCCAGTCTAATAACATGAACAACAACCCTCAGAGAGGCTACACTACACATCAGGCCTGACTCACCCCCATTTAAGGAGTCACATTTTCTTTCAAGGCACAAGGAAGGAAAGACACAGAGCCGGGGTGCCAGAGGCTCTTGTTCGCCTACTGAGCTGGCTAAGCAATCTGAAGGCAGGGAATTCAATGAGCAAGGAGCAGCCGATCCTGGAAGCAATCCAGGATGGTGGCACCAATGACAAGATTAAGGTCAGAGACCTCGTGATGCCCCGCTAACCACCACTCTCTCTCCATCTCCTCCCATCCATCCCACATGGATGCTATCTGGAACCATCAGCAGAGAAAGCTCCCCGTCTCCAAATGAAAACCACTGGAATCTTAAGGTTTGCCCGAGATGCACAGAATAGCAACTCTGCTAAAGCCACAAAAATCAAAGAGAAAAGGTGAGATGGTTAGACAAGCATTTGGGTAGCTCATTTCACTTGCGATTCGTGGGGGAGTTGGAAAAACAGCAGGGAAATGTCCAGGGATTAGGCAGTAATGAGAAAGAAAATTTCCTCTCAGACACAGGGTGGTCCTGCCAGGGAAGTGCTTCATTTGCGTGGTTCTCCCTCAGGACTCTGGGAGAGGGGTGAGGCTGAAGATGGTTGGAGACTAGACTGTGTGTGTTGGGAGGAAGGGGGCCACGCTCAGCCCCTCCCTGTTTCTCCCGAATACTTGACTAGGACTCTACGACAGGAAAACACCTCCTAAACTGATGGCCTTGGAATAGACGTTGCGTGGGCTCACACGCCACTGCCCCTTGAGTCCCCGGGCTGCCCACTTGGAGTTTCTGGAGTTTGTTGCTCACTGCTACCACGGCGGCACACATCACATACCTTGCGTGGGATTCATACACAAAACCCAGAGATGGCAGAGCAACCCAAGGTACCCACGGGCAAGTGCACCTGACCACAGCAAAGAGCCTTGGAGGTCCCGACGTGGCTGTCTCCAGGCCCCGTATCGCCCTCTCCCCGGGCTACCCTAGGCGGAGGCTCCATGAAGACGAGAGGAGAGGGTGCAATGAATGTGGGACCCCTGCGCCCCTGCCGCGCAGACGCGGTGCTAGCTGCGCCTGGTGCGGGCGTGGGGTGCTGCCCCCTCCCCGGGGATGGCCCGGTCTGGGGGCGGCGCGCGGTGGTGGTTCCCCGCGTCGCCGCAGCTGCTGCAATGCGCCATTTTCCGTCCCGCAGAGTCCGGCGCTGGGGGCGAGAGTCAGCAAGGAGGCGTCGAGCCCCCACATGGGAGACAACTCACATTTTTCTGACGGAGGGAAGTTGGGTCCGTCCCCTCTGCCGAGGCTGCGACGAGACACGGGGCGGTGGGACGCTGCGGCCGGAGCGGACGGAACCACCGAGCTCCGCCTGCCGCTGACCACCCGGAGCTCTAGCCGCGGTGGAACTTACTGCAGCTACCGCGCCAGCCGCATCTTTATTAGCGCCGGCCACGCCCCCGGGCTACATGGACAACCCAGTGGCCCAATCCACGCCCAGGAAAGTCGTTGGACCCAGCAGCGAAGGCGGGACTAAGTCCTAGCCCGCCCCGCCCCTGTAAGTTTGCCAATCACAGCTCTCCTCTCCTCTCGGCTCGGAAAGGATGCGGTGGCGGTGAGGCTCGTACCTGTCCAGCTAAGCGACGGGGCGAGGTGGGAGTGCTGGCCCTGCCGGTCCGAGACAGTTTGAAGGAGGCCTGTTTGGTGCCGCCCAGCCAGTGGCCGAGCGGCTCCTGCAGTCTCTGGAGTACTAGCAGAGGCGGTGTTTTGGCGGGAGGAGTGGGCTTCACAAAGCATTGTCCTTTATTTCAGTGTGTTCATCTGAAGCCCGTGCATGTGTGCCTACGCTGTGGCCCAGACCCGGCCGCTGCTCCACCCCGCCTCTGACAAGTTGCTCTGACGGTTCAGGATCCACGAGGCTTTTCCTCCCTCGTGTTTCAAGAATGCTCTCCCTTCCACGTCGCCAGAGGTAAAACACCTTTACTTTATGTCCAAGAAAAAAGAATGCAAAGAAACATTTACAGCGCTTTCTGACCGTGCAGAATCTCTAGTTTCATTTATTGGAAGTGTTCAGATTTTCCTCACACTTCATGCTCCCGCGTAGACAAAACGGAAAATAGAAAATAATTACATGGTAACAGTATCCCTAAAACTTCACATTCAGAGACTGATTCTTAGTGATTTTTTTTACTCATTTTTAGGTGCCCGTGAACTTCCACACAAAGCATATGCCCCAAAGGCTGTGGTGATACAGCCTTCCCCAAGTCTTCTTCCTTTTCTGGAATTTCCTTCCAAGCCTGGAACCCATTTTGCAAGTTTTGATTTTCATGAGCAGGTGTGACAAATAATGTGTGACTGCTGACTAACAGCTACAGTGAAACATCCCAACCTAGGAGATATTAAAATGAAAAAAAAAAAAGTGCCTCCTAGAATCAATAAGATCTATTATCTGCTTAGAGTATAGCCCTCCCCCATATCCATCCTTTAAGGAACTACCAGAGTGATCTATCCATATGCCACAACTCTGCTTAAAACCTTTGAAACAGGGACAGGTGTTTGGCAGAACTTGAATCCCATACCGGAATCCCTGGGTTCAAGTCCCTGGCTTTCCTTCTGATCCAGCTTTCTGCCAATGTGCATGCTGGGAGACAGCAGGGTGATGACTCAAGGACTTGGGTCCCTGACACCCATGTGGAAGACCCAAATGCAGTTCCTGGTGCCTAGTTCCATTTGGCCCAGCCCTGGCTGTTGAACACATTTGTGGAGTGAACCGGCAGATAGACAGTCTCTCTGTGTCTGCCTGTATCTGTTTCTCTCTGTGTCTGTCTCACTGCCTTGCAAATAAGTAATTTTTTAAAAACCCTCAAAGGAATGTTCTTAGAAACAATGTACTGATCCTATGTCTTTATCCCCTCCTCCTTCTGAAACTACATCAAAATGACAATTTGTGAAAACCGAAAACAATTTACAAAGCCATTAAAGACAATGTGAAAATGAGCAAGCGCGAGCCTTGTGGCTCAGCAGGGTCAGCCACACTTTACAACCCCGCCATCCCATATAAGAGTGCCAGTTTGGGTCCCGGCTGTTCCACTTTTGAACCAGCTCCCCGCTTTGTGCAGGGAGATCATGGCTCAACAGCCAGGACTGGGTCCAGTTGAAGCCAAGATCCTGGAACTCCCTCTGGATCTCCCATATGGGTGGCAGGGGCCCAAACACTTAAGCCATCATCTTACTGTCTCCCATGACACCTTAGCAGGAAGCTGCATCAGAGGCAGAGTAGCTGGCGCTGGCACCCAGGCACAGGCACTTATATGGGATGTACACATCCCAAGACAGAGCTTAACCCACTGCACTACAATGCCCACCTGTACCTCTTAATTTTTTATCTTTGAATAATTATACATTTACAGGAGGTATCAAAAAAGAAAAACACAAGAGGGTTCCCTTGTAGCCCTTCACCCTCTCCCAATGGTAACAACTTGTATAACTCCAGTATGTATTAAAACAAGAAAATTGACATTGATGCAATCCAGAGTTTATTTCTTATTTTGCAAGCTTTACAAACATTTGTGTATATGTTTGCATAATTTTATGCTATTTTTATCACACATGTAGATTTGTGCAACCACTACTACAGGATGTAGAATTATTATGTTACCACAAGGCTCCCTTGTGTTATTGTGTTATAGCTACCTCACCCCATCCCTAACCCTTGACTACACTAATTCGTCTTTTGTTATTGTTTTAAGATTTACTTATTTATGGGGCTGGCACTGTGGCATAGCGGGTAAAGCTGCTGCCTGCAGTGCTGGCATCCCATGTGGGTGCCAGTTCGAGTCCTGGCTGCTCCACTTCCAATCCAGCTCTCTGCTATGGCCTGGGAAAGCAGTGGAAGATGGCCCAAGTCCTTGGGCCCCCACTCCCACAAGGGAAGACCCGGAGGAAGCTCCTGGCTCCTGGTTTTGGATCGGTGCAGCTCTGGCTGTTGTGGCCAATTGGGGAATGAACCAACAGATGGAAGACCTCTCTCTCTCTGCCTCTCCTCTCTCTGTGTAACTCTGCCTTTCAAATAAATAAACAAATCTTTACAAAAAAAAAAAAAAAGCCAGAAGCTTCTTCTGTGTCTCCCAGGCAGGTGCAGAGATCCAAGCACTTAGGCCATCTTCCACTGCTTTCCCCGGTCATTAGCAGAGAGCTGGATCAGAAGAGGAGCAGCTAGGATTCGAACCCATGCCCATGTGGGATGCCAGCATTGCAGGCAGAGGCCTAGCCTGCTACACCACAGCACCAGCCCCTAGCTATATTATCTTCTTTGATGAAATGTCTGTTTATGTCTTTTGCTCATTTTCTGATTGTATTGCTTGCATTATTTTACTATTGAATTTTGAGAGCTCTTTACATATTCTATATAAATGAATTTTGGCCAGTATGTAATTTCTCTCGGTCTGGCATTTGTCTTTTAATCTTCTTAATGTGGTCTTTTGTAGAGTGAAGATTTTAATTTTGATAAGGTCCAATTTAATTTGATTACAAAGTTTAGTTCAGGAACCTTTTCTTTCCTTCTGTGGATGTCCAGTTGCTCCAGGACCATTTGTTGAAAAGGCAGTCCTCCATGGAATTGTTTTTTTTTTTTTTTTTACTTTGTCAATAATCAGCTGGACATGTTGGTGTGGGTCTTCTCCATTTCTGTGTTTTCTCTTCAGTTCCATTGTTCAATGTGTTTATCCTTCTCCCAGTACCACGCTGTCTTGGGTATTGTGGTTAAATAATAAGCCTTAACATCAGATAGAGTTTATTCCTCCCACTTTATTTTTTTTTTTCAAAATCTTTCTAGGCCCTTTGCCTAAAAGGGCAGTTTAAAATATGTATGATGAGCTGATAAGAAAGTAAGACTATCTAAGACCAAAAACTAAGTGAAAACCGGAACTCAGAGAGGTGGCTCCAGAGCCTCACACTTTGTAGCAGACAAAGTGCAGGTCTTACCCAGAATTAGAAATCCAATAGAAGGCCCTTGGCATAAAGCCAAAACCCCAAAGAACAAAAGAATTGTATCCTCATATAGGAGTAGACTGACAGACCCGCTGTGGTGGGATGGATTAAGCTGCCACTTACAGTGATGTGGCTTCCCATGTCAGAGTGACAGTTCAAGTCCCTGCTGCTCCACTTCTGATCCAGCTCCCTGCTAATGTACTTGGGAAAGCAGCAGAGGATGGTCCAGATACGTGGGTCCCTACCACCTATGGAAGACACCAGGATGGAGTTCCTGGCCCCACCTGTTGCAGTCATTTGAGGAGTGAACCAGAAAATAGAAGATCTCTTTATCTCTCTCACTCTGTGTGTGTGTGTGTGTGTGTGTGTCACTCTGCCTTTTGAATAAATAATTAAAAAAAAACTCATGGTGAATTAAAAATATGCCAGCACTTAAACTGCCCTGTGAGACTGTTCAGATAATTGGAACCTCGGTGCCAGCTGGAGCTATTTTATTTTTCTCTTTTAAATATTTTCAGATATTTATAACCATTATATATGGTTTTCCTACCTGAATTCCTTATTGATCCTAAAAACAAAACAGGGAGAATTAAGTGGTTTTGAGTGGATGGTACCTCCAAGTACCTGGCAGAAGAACTGCAAATCCTCTCTGGATGAACTCATCTTCGATGTAGGCCTTGGGGAATTTCCACAGATACAGTTCCAAGAAAAGCAAATTGTGGTCGAAAATTGAAAACAAGTAAGAAACAAGGTACCAAGAATAAAAATCAGTCACAGTAGAGACAGGAAAAAAGAAAGAAAATACTTCAATGTCTGACTAATAGAGAACCTCAAAGCAGAAAACAGGATATGTGACACGGAGTGTGTATGTGTGAGTAGAAAAGAAACACAATATTTTCCTGAATTGAATAAGCCTTTCCAGATTAAATAGTGTATATTTGTCCAGCACAGTAAAAATAATAATAAAAAAACAAGACCCACATCTGTGAAATCTCAGAATGCTACAGGAGATCCTAAAATCTTTCCAAAAGAGAATAAAAATGGAACAGAAATCATAATGTGTCTCAATACAAGATTGGGAGACTGGACAATGGTCTGGTTCCTTTAAAATTCCACGAAAAACACATTATTAACCTGGAATTCTATTATAGCCAAATTATCAGCAGAAGATGATAGAATAAAAACATACGTCAGAATGTAGTGAGTTGGGGCTGGCGCTGTGGCGCAGTAGGTTAATCCTCCGCCTGCAGCACCAGCATCCCATAAGGACGCCAATTCTACACCAATTCTAGTCCCAGGCCCTCCTCTTCCAATCCAGCTCTCTGCTATGGCCTGGGAAAGCAGTAAAAGATGGCCCAAGTGCTTGGGCCCCTGCACCCACGTGGGAGACTGGGAAGAAGCACCCGGCTCCTGGCTTCGGATTGGCACAGCTCCGGCCGTTGCAGCCACAGCTCTGGCCATTGCAGCCATCTGGGGAGTGACCCAACGGAAAGAAGACCTTTCTCTCTCTGTCTCTTCCTCTCACTGTCTGTAACTCTACCTCTCAAATAAATAAATCTTAAAAAAAAAAAAAAAGTGTGACCTCCCTTCATAAGTGAGCCACTGCAGCATGCACTCTGGGAAATATGAAAGAGAAAAGCAGTAAATCTAGGAGTGGGGATGCCAAATGCACACACAACTGGTGAAAGAAAATACTTGGGATGGAGAAAACCTATCCTGACTGACTCCTGAGATGGAAAACCCTGCAAGGCAGTCTCCAGGGAAAGAAAATGATAAAGTGCTTGACATGTTGAAGCATTTGAAAAATATATGAACATGTACTTTACAGATCTGATGGGGCCTATGGAAAAATTAGAAGTAGATACGTAAAAAAAGAAAAGGAGGCAACTAGTAAATTAAGGAAAGCAAAAAAAGTTTGGATATGAAATAGAAGTTACTTCACATCTATGTCATCTTTTTTTAGTGTTTACTTGTTTTTTGTCTACCTAAAGTCAGAGTGACAGATACCTAGACTTTCCATCCATTGGTTCATTACCCAAATTCCCACAACAGCTAGGAACCCAGAACTCAATCTATGTCTCCCACATGGATGGCAGGGACCCAAGTACTTGGGTTATTGCCTATTACCTCCCAGGATGCATCAGCAGGAAGCTAGCTTGGAAGTGGAGTAGCCAAGACTCGAACCAGCACTCTAACATGGAATACAGGCATCTCAAGTACATCACAATGACTGTCCCTGTCAACTGGTTTTCAACAAGGGTGACAAGACCATCCAATGGGGAAAGGATAGTCTTCCACAGAAGTGGGGCTAACTGAATGCATGCTAAGGAATGAATTTTTTCACACACATACAAGCATTAAGTTAAATGTAAGAGCTACCACTATAAAACTTT
Organism: Sylvilagus floridanus; assembly: GCA_949820135.1. Taxonomy (NCBI): domain Eukaryota; kingdom Metazoa; phylum Chordata; class Mammalia; order Lagomorpha; family Leporidae; genus Sylvilagus; species Sylvilagus floridanus. The sequence continues at coordinate 32,430,466 of OX463230.1, forward strand.
TTTAAAAGAATTAATTTCTTTATTTGAAAGGCAGAGTTACAGACAGAGAGGGAAAGACAGAGAAAGATCTTCCATCTGCTGGTGCATTCCCCAAATGGCTGCAATGCCTGGAGCTGGGCCGATCTGAAGCCAGGAGTCAGGAGCTTCTTCTGGGTCTCCCATGTGGGTCCAGGGGCCCAAGCACTTGGGCCAACCTCCACTGATTTCCCAGGTGCATCCGCAGAGAACTAGATCAGAAGCAGAGCAGCCGGGACTTGAACCGTCGTTGCCCATATGGGTTGTCAGCACTGGCCCCAACCAGTTTCACTTCTAATTCCACCTTCTTGCTAACATACACCCTGAGAGGCAGCTGATGATGGCTCAAGTACTTGAATTCCTGCCACCCACATGGGAGACCTGAATTGAATTCTGACTTGATTTGACCTCAGCCTGGCCCAGCTCCAGCTGTTGAAGTCATTTGGGGAGTGAATCAGAGGATGGAAGATTTCTCTTTGGCTGTCTGTCTCTTTTTCTATCAAATGAAATGACAATAAATAGTTTTTTAAAAGATAATGTGAATTTTCCATGAACTTTTTAAAAAAGATTTATTTATTTGAAAGGCAGAGTTAAACAGAGAGAGAAGGAGAGGCAGAGGCAGAGAGAGGTCTTCCATCCGCTGGTTCACTCCCCAATTGGCCGCAATGGTTGGAGCTGCGCAATCTGAAGCCAGGAGCCAGGAGCTTCCTCTTAATCTTCCATGTGGGTGCAGAGGCCCAAGGGCTTCGGCCATCTTCTACTGCTTTCCTAGGCCACAGCAGAGAGCTGGATGGGAAGTGGAGCAGCCGGGTCTCGAACCTATATGGGTTGCCGGCACTGCAGGCGGCAGCTTTACCTGCTATGCCACTGCACTGGCCCCAAATTTTCCATGAAATTTTTGAAGACTTCATGTATATACCCAAGAGAAATAAAAACATATGTCCACATAAAACCTTGTACAATAATACTCATAGCAGTGTTATTTGAAATAGCCAAAAAATAAGGGCCGGCGCCGTGGCTCAACAGGCTAATCCTCCGCCTTGCGGCGCCGGCACACCGGGTTCTAGTCCCGGTCGGGGCACCGGATTCTGTCCCGGTTGCCCCTCTTCCAGGCCAGCTCTCTGCTGTGGCCCGGGAGTGCAGTGGAGGATGGCCCAGGTGCTTGGGCCCTGCACCCCATGGGGAGACCAGGAAAAGCACCTGGCTCCTGGCTCCTGCCATCGGAGGAGCGCGGTGCGCCGGCCGCAGCGCGCCGACCGCGGCGGCCATTGTAGGGTGAACCAACGGCAACGGAAGACCTTTCTCTCTGTCTCTCTCTCTCACTGTCCACTCTGCCTGTCAAAAAAAAAAAAAAAAAAAAAGAAATAGCCAAAAAATGAAAACAACCCAAATGTCCGTCAACTACTAAATGGTTAAATTCAATATGGTATAACCATACAATGGAATATTATTTGACAATAAAAAGGAATGAAGTGCTAATGGAATGCCACAGCATAAGTGAACCCTGAAAGTGCTGTGCTAAGTGACAGAAGATAGAACAGGTGCTGATGCTATGCTGCAGCAAGATAAGCTTCGACTTGGAACACCTGTATCCCATACTGGAGGGCTGGTTTGAGTCCCAGCTGCTCTGCTGCCTTTCCAACTCCCTGCCAATGTGCTTGGGAAAGCAGTGGAAGATGGCCCAAGTATTTGGGCCCCTGCCACCCATGTGTGGTACCAGAATAAGCTTCTGGCTCCAGCTTTGGTCTGGCCCAGTCCTGGTTGTTGTGGTTGTTTGGAGAGTGAACCAGTGGATGGAAGATCTCTCCCTCTCTCTCTCTCTCACTGCACTTCAAATAAATAAATCAAAAAAAGGAAGCCAGGGGTTGGCGCTTTGGCGCAACAGGTTAATGCCCTGGACTGAAACATTGGCATCCCATATGGTCACCAGTTCAAGACCCGGCTGCTCCACTTCTAATCCATCTCTCTACAATGGCCTGGGAAAGCAGTAGAATATGGCCCAAGTCCTTGGGCCCCTGCACCGTCGTGGGGGACTCGGAAGAAGCTCATGGCTCCTGGCTTCAGATCAGCGCAGTTCCAGCCATTGCAGCCAATTTGGGAATGAACCATCGGATGGAAGATCTCTCTCTCTCTCTCTCTCTCTCTCTCTCTCTCTCTCTACTTCTCTTCACTCTATGTAACTCTGACTTTCAAATAAATAATTAAAAAAAAAAGCCAGTCACAAGGATCACATATTGCAATTCCATTTATAAATTATATCCAGAATAGGCAAGCATCTATAGATACACAAAATGGATTAGTAATTGCCTAGAACTGGAGGAGAAGGAGAATTTTGGGTGATGGCTAAGAGGTATAAGAGTTCATTTTGGGATGGTGATGAAAATATTCAAAAATTGATTGTGGTGATGGAATATACTACAAGCCATTGAATTGGGTGAATTGTATGGTGTGTGAATTATATCTTAATGATGATAAAAAAAAATTGGGGGGAAGATGTTGTGGCACAGTGGATTAAGCTGGCGCTTGGGACACTTGCATTCCAATTCAAAGTGGCAGTTCAAGTCCCAGCTACTCTGCTTCCAATCTAGCACCTTGCTAATGTGCCTGGGAAGCAACAGATGATGGCTCAAGGACATGAGTCCCTGCCACCCACGTGGAAGCTCAGGGTGGAGTTCCTGGCTCCCAGTTTTATCCCGGCCCAGTCCCAGCTGTTGTGTCTTTCAAATAAATAAATATATCTTTTTTTTTTTTGACAGGCAGAGTGGACAGTGAGAGAGAGAGACAGAGAGAAAGGTCTTCCTTTTCCATTGGTTCACCCTCCAATGGCCGCCATGGCCAGCGTGCTGCGACTGGCGCACCGCGCTGATCCGATGGCAGGAGCCAGGTGCTTCTCCTGGTCTCCCATGTGGGTGCAGGGCCCAAGGACTTGGGCCATCCTCCACTGCACTCCTGGGCCACAGCAGAGAGCTAGACTGCAAGAGGGGCAACAGGGACAGAATCCGGCTCCCTGACCGGGACTAGAACCCCGTGTGCCAGCACCACAAGGTGGTGGATTAGCCTATTGAGCTGCAGCGCTGGCCAATATATCTTTCTAAAAAAGAATCTTGTAAATGGTTTTTAGTATATTTACGAAATTGTGCAATCATCCCACTGATTCCAGAAAATTTTCTTTTCAAAAAGATAATTCCAGAACACTTAAAGATTTTTATTTTTGCCCAAAAGGTTGTATTTATTTATGGTGTGTAAGTGATATTTTGAAATATGTAAACATTGAGGTATGACTAAATTGAGCTAATTACTATATACAAGTATATTTTTAAATTTTTAAAAATTTTTATTTGAGAGGCAGAGTTGAGAGAGAGAGAGAGTGAGAGAGAGAATCTTCCATCTGCTGGTTCACTCCCTAAATGGCTGCAAAGATCAGGGCTGGGCCAGGCTGAAGTAAGGAGCCCAGGCTTCTTGCTGGTCTACTGTGTGGGTGCAGGAGCCCAGGGACTTGGGTCATCCCCCGCTTCTTTGCCAGGCGAATTAGCAGGGAGCAGGATCGAAGTGGAGCAGCCAGGTCTTGAACCAGAGCCCATATGAGAGGCTGGCATTGCAAACAATGATTTAACCTGCTATGCCACAATGCCGACCTCCAAAATTATATTATTACCTTCACGTGCTTTTCATTTTCTTGTTTGTGGTGAGAATACTTAAATTCAACTCAGCTTTTTTTTCAAGTGTATAATACATCCTAACTAACTGTAGTCACCGTGTTGTACAAAAGATTGCTCTAAGGACTCCCCTTAACTGAAACTTTGTATTCTTTAACCAACTTCTCCCAACACCTCCTTTCCCAGAACTTTTTCTTTACTCTAAAAAGAAACGCCATAGGTGTTAGAAGTCACTCCCTGCAGTGGAGGATGGCCCAAGTGCTTGGGCCCTGCACCCCATGGGAGACCAGGAGAAGCACCTGGTTCCTGGCTTCGGATCAGCATGATGCGCCAGCCGCAGCGGCCATTGGGAGGTGAACCAATAGAAAAGGAAGACCTTTCTCTCTCTCTCTCTCTCTCTCACTGTCTACTCTGCCTGTCAAAAAAAAAAAAAAAAAAAAAAGTCAGTCCCCAGACCCTTCCCTTTAACCCATCTTCCATCTTCAAGTCACAACTAATTGACTTCCTGTATCTGCGGATTTGTCTATTTGGGACATTCCAAATAAATGTAATCAGACAACATGTAGCCTTTTGTGACTGGCTTCCTTCATTTAGCCTGATTTCAAGATTCAGCATACATCAGTACCTCATTTTTTATGGCTGAATAATATTCCATCGAATAGCCCTATGGTACAATATGGTGGCTGGAGTTAATTACAAAGTATTGTATATTTAACCCGATGGGCCACAGTGGTGCCATAGTCTCCATTCCTTTATGAGAGTTTGGAGGCAGGTAGATGCTGCTTGGGATGCCCAATGTCATATCCAACTATCTGGGCTTGAGTCCCAGGTCTGCTCTGATTCCAGCTTCCCTGACAATGCACTCCGTGGGAGGCAGCCGGTGATGGTGCAAGTAGGTGGGTTCTTGCCTCCCACGTGGGAAACGTGTATTGAGTTTCCAGCTCCTGCCATTGTGGGCATTTGGAGGAGTGAACCAATGGATATGAGCTGTTCCTGAGTGTCTGCCTCTCAAATAAAAAAAAATGTAATCTTTTTCGTTAAAGCTTTATTTATTTGAGAGGTAGAGTTACATACAGAGAGAGGGAGAGACAGAGAGAAAGGTCTTCCATCCACTGGTTCCTTCGCCAAATGGCAACAATGGTCAGAGCTGTGCCAATTTGAAGCCAGGAGCCAGGAGCTTCTTCCAGGTCTCCCATGCAGATGCAGGGGCCCAAGCACTTGGACCATCTTCCACTGATTTCCCAGGCCATAAGTAGAGAGCTGGATCAGAAGAGGAGCAGCCAAGACACGAACCAGTGCCCATATAGGATGCTGGTGCCACAGGTGGAGGCCTAGCCTACTACACCACAGCTGGCCTGTTTTTTTAATCTTAAAGAAAGAGGGCAGGTATTAGGGCACAGCAGGTTAAGCCCATGCTTGGGATACCTGCATCCCATATTGGAGTGTGGATTCAAGTCTGACACCTCTGCTTTTGATACAGCTTCCTATTAATGCAACCTGGGAGGCAGCAGATTATGGCTCATGTATGTGGGTGGGAGACCTGGATGGAATTCTAGGCTCCTGGATTTGGCCTGGTTCAGCCCTGGCTGTTGCTGACATTTGGGAAGTGAACCAACAGATGCAAGAGTTGTCTTTCAAATAAATAAAAAATAAGTAAGCAATTAAAAAAGACAACTCAGTGAACACCTCCTCTGGGAAGTCTTCAACCTACTTCTGCTCTTCCAGGATGGGATAAGGGTTCCTCCTCTCTACACTTATGCATGAAATAATCCATTATCACTGTGTTTCTTTGTCTCTGTCTCCTGACCTGGGTGGAATTCTTTACATGCAGGAGCTGTAACTTTTTAATCCTTATATCCCTAGTACCTAGCATACTATCTAGTAACTAATGGCCTTCAAATGAATGACTTCTACAGATATTTAGAAGGAGCCTGTAAAAAGCCAGTATACAAAGAGATCAGTTATTAGACTACTGCAGTAATCAAATATGCACAAGATAGTCCCTGCCTTTAATGATGACAAGGCCTAGCTAATGCAGAAGACTGACACAGACACATTAAACCAAGCAAATACCTGTCTTTAAAAATACTATTATTGAGGATGGCACTGTGGCATAGCAGGTGAAGCTGCCGCCTGCAGTGCTGGCATTGCATACGGGCTCCAGTTCGAGTCCTGGCTGCTCCATTTCCGATCCAGCTCTCTGCTATGGCCTGGGAAAGCAGTGGGAGATGGCCCAAGTGCTTGGGCCCCTGCACCTGCGTGGGAGACCCAGAAGAAGCACCTGGCTCCTGGCTTTGAATTGGCACAGCTCTGGCCATTGCGGCCAATTGGGGAGTGAACCAGCGGATGAAAGACCTCTCTCTCTCTCTCTCTCTCTCTCTCTCTGCCTCTCCTCTCTCTGTAACTCTGCCTTTCAAATAAATAAATAAATATTTTAAAATATATTATTAGTTCAGAGGCTCAGATAAATCAAGGAAGAGGAACCTGAAAACATTTCAGTCTCTCACATTTCCCCATCTTCTAAAACAGTGGTACTCAACCCTAGCTCAATTAGGATCCCTTGGGGCAGCTTTCAAAAATGTGGCTGTCTGGGACCTTAACTCAGAGATTGATTTCATTTTTTATTTGACAGGCAGAGAGACAGAGACAGACAAGGAACGCCCATCCTGGGTTCACTGCCCAAATGCCAGAGACAGTTGTGTTTGGACCAGGCAGAAGCTGGAAGTGAAGAACACAATCCAGGTCCTCCTGTGAGGCACAGGGACCCAATTACTTGATTGATTTTGTCTGGTTAGGTTGGCAGGCATTTGGATGGATCCTAGGGTTGTTTTTTGTTTGTTTGTTTGTTTTGTTTTGTTTTGTTTTTACAGGCAGAGTGGACAGTGAGAGAGAGAGACAGAGAGAAAGGTCTTCCGTTGCCGTTGGTTCACCCTCCAATGGCCGCCGCGGTCGGCGCGCTGCGGCCGGCGCACCGCGCTCATCCGATGGCAGGAGCCAGGTGCTTTTCCTGGTCTCCCCATGGGGTGCAGGGCCCAAGCACCTGGGCCATCCTCCACTGCACTCCCGGGCCACAGCAGAGAGCTGGCCTGGAAGAGGGGCAACCCGGACAGAATCCGGCGCCCCGACCGGGACTAGAACCCGGTGTGCCGGCGCCGCAAGGCAGAGGATTAGCCTGTTGAGCCACGGCGCCGGCCTTTTTTTTTTTTTTTTTCTTTTGAAGCTCTGAGAATTCTAAGTCAGGATTGAGCAGCTGTTGTATATAGGAAAATTTCATCCTGGCTGTCATTCAATACTCCTAGTTATTTGGCACTAGATTTGCTATTCAATCTTACATCCTATTGGAGAACGCCTACCTGCTGTGACTTTTGAACCATTAATTCCTACCTTTGTTCACATGTCTTTGTACCCTTGACATGGTTGACACATTCCCCTCCTCATTCTCCTTACCCATCTGAATTAGCCTTTTTTTGTTTGTTTGTTTTTGGTTTTTGGTTTTTGACAGGCAGAGTTAGACAGTGAGAGAGAGACAGAGAGAAAGGTCTTCCTTTTTCGTTGTTCATTGGTTCACCCTCAAAATGGCTGCTGCGGCTGGCACGCTGAGCCGATCCAAAGCCAGGAACCAGGGGCTGAAATGTTTTCAGGTTCCTCTACCTTGATTTATCTGAGTCTCCGAATTAATAATATATTTTTAAAGATTTATTTATTTATTTATTTATTTATTTCAAAGGTAGAGTTACAGAGGGAGGAGAGGCAGAGAGAGAGAGAGAGAGAGAGAGAGAGAGAGAGAGAGAGGTCTTCCATCCTCTGGTTCACTCCCCAATTGGCCGCAATGGCCAGAGCTGTGCCAATCCAAAGCCAGGAGCCAGGTGCTTCTTCTGGGTCTCCCACACAGGTGCAGGGGCCCAAGCACTTGGGCCATCCTCCACTGCACTTCCGGGCCACAGCAGAGAGCTGGACTGGAAGAGGAGCAACCGGGACAGAATCCAGCACCCCAACCAGGACTAGAATCCAGGATGCTGACACCACAGGCAGAGGGTTAGCCTAATGAGCCGCGGTGCCAGCCTGAATTAGCCCTTCTTGAAAGCTCCTCCCCATGTTAATATCTATACTTAACACTCATTTTCCATTTCTTTTTTTTTTTTTTTTTAAGATTGATTTACTTATTTGAAAGGCAGAGTTGAGAGAATCTTCCATCTGCTGGTTCACTCCTCAGATGTCCGCAGTAGCTGGGGCTGGGCCAGGCCAAAGCTGGAAGCCTGTAACTTCATCCGAGTCTCCCTTATGGGTGCAGGAACCCAAATACTTGGGCCATCTTCTGCTGCTTTCCCAGGCACATTAACAGGGAGCTGGATTGGAAGTGGAACTAGAACCAGTGCTCATATGGGATGCCAATGTTGCAGGTGGTGACCTAATCCACCACACAATTCCAGTCCTAATTTCTCATTCCTCTACCAGATGAAATTTTATAAGGCCTGGTTCTAATACTATCTCTTTGACAAAATAACTTTTCTGACTGCCTCCCCACCCCTACCAAAAAAAAAAAAAATACACCCTCTCATAGAAGTCTTTTTTTTTTTTTTAAAGATTTACTTATTTATTTGAAAGTCAGGGTTACTGAGTTAGAGAGGCAGAGGCAGAGGCAGAGAAAGAAATCTTCCATCCTCTAGTTCACTCCCCAAATGGCCCCAATGGCCAGAACTGCGCCAGGCTGCAGCCAGGAGCCAGGAGCTTCATCTGGGTCTTCCATGTGGGTACAGGGGCCCAAGGACTTGAGCTATCTTCTGTTGCTTTCCCAGGTACCTTAGCAGGGAGCTGGATTGGAATTGGAGCAGCCAGGTCTCAAACTGATACCCATATGGGATGCTGGTGCTGCAGGCAGTAGCTTTTAACTGCTATGCCACAGTGCCAGCCCTTCTCATAGAACTCTATAAATTTCCTATGCAGCTATATTCAAATGTATATTTTGTTTACCTATATTTTAAAAAATATTTACTTATTTATTTGAAAGGTAGAGTTAGAGGCAGAGGCAGAAAAGGAGAGAACTTCCATCCGCTGGTTCACTCCCCAAATGGCCACAATGGCCAGGGCTGGGCCAGTCTGAAGCCAGGAGCCAGGAGCTTCTTCCGGATCTACCACACAGATGCAGGGGCCCAAGGCCTTGGGCCATCTTCCACTGCTTTCCCACGCCATAGCAGAGAGCTGGATCAGAAATGGAGCATCCGGGACTCAAACTGGTGCCCATATGGGATGCTGGCACTGCAGGTGGAGGCTTCACCCACTATGCCACAGCGCCAGCCCCACTTTACATTTCTTAAGTAGAATGAAGGCTACTTGGAGGCAAGAACAAACTCTACCTTGGTGATTTATGTTCCTCCAAATATCCTTGTACAATGCTTTTTTAAAAATATATTTTTTATTTTATTTTATTTATTTGACAGAGTTATAGACAGTGAGAGAGAGAGACAGAAAGGCCTTCCTTCTGTTGGTTCACTCCCCAAATGGCTGCTATGGCCAGCGCTGTGCCGATCCGAAGCCAGGAGCCAGGTGCTTCTCCTGGTCTTCCATGTGGGTGCAGGGCCCAAGCACTTGGGCCATCCTCCACTGCCCTCCCGGGCCACAGCAGAGAGCAGGACTGGAAGAGGAGAAGCTGGGACTAGAACCAGCGCCCATATGGGATGCCAGCGCCACAGGCGGAGGATTAACCAAGGGAGCCACAACGCTGGCTCCTGTACAATGCTTATTGAAGGAAAATGTTTTATCCTATTTCCTGCCAGAAATAAGATTGTTTTGTCCTTGAAAACAAGAGCTTTGGTATCTTCACAGCATATTTTATACATGGTATTGAACAACTTTGTTCTTCACTAAGGTTCTACTAAAACGTGTAGATATATTCTTCAGAGCACCTTCACTTCAGTCTCAAATATTTCTCTAGTTTAGTAGCACCAAGTCATATCAAGCATCACAGCCACCTGCACATCACACCCACTTTCTCTTCTCTACATAGCTCCTCGCCAGCCACCCCTTGAAAACTCACTCATACATAGCAGGATCATAATATGCTTTCACTTACCTCTAAACGCATCAATCCACTTGTCATTTAGCAAGTACTTACTGACCAAACCTGTTACTGAGCCTACCAGATGATAAAATCCCAACAAACCATCAGGCATTGCTACGGTAGACTGCAAATAAAAGTCTGCCAGCACTGTCTCACATCCCTCTTATTGCGTGCTGTTTCTTTTATCAAAAATTATAAAGGGGTGGGGGCAGTGCTATGGCATAGTGGGTAAAGCCACTGCCTGCAGTGCTGGGTGCCAGTTTGAGTCCCGGCTGCTCCACTTCCAATCCAGCTCTCTGCTGTGGCCTGAGAAAGCAGTAGAAGATGGCCCAAGTTCTTGGGCCCCTGCACTCGCATAGGAGACCCAGAAGAAGCTCCTGGCTTCTGGCTTTGGATTGGCGCAGCTCTGGCTGTTGTGGCCATTTGGGGAGTGAACCAGTGGATGGAAGATCTCTCTCTCTCCCTCTCTCTAACTCTCTCAAATAAATAAAATCTTTAAAACAAAACAAAAAAAATTGTTAGATTTATTTATTTTATTTGAAAGTCAGAGTTACACAGAGAGAGGAGTGGTTGAGAGAGTTCCTCCATCCGCTGGTTCACTCCTGAATTGGCCACAACGACCGGAGTTGCACCGATCTGAAACCAGGAGCCAGGAGCTTCCCCTGGGTCTCCCATGCAGCGGGTGCAGGGGCCCAAGGACTTGGCCCATCTTCTACTGTTTTTCCAGGCCCTAGCAGAGTCGGATCGGAAGTGGAGCAGCTGGGTCTCAAACCAGCACCCATATGGAATGGTGGCGCTCCAGGCCAGGGCGTTAACCCACTGTGCCACAGCACCAGCCCTGAACAAAAAAAAATGTTAAGCTTTCTAGATGATTCTGATGACCAGTCAAGCTTAGGAAATGCCATCTATTTCATTTATACAGTAATTACTGCATGTTAAAGTGGGAAGGTTATCTTACACCTCCCACCCCAATAGTTCCTAGACAGAGAAAATACCCAATATTTCTTGATGAAACTATAAATAAAATTCCATTTTTCCATTATATTTCATCTCAGTGGTGAAACTTTAGAAGTACTTTCTTTTTTTTTAATTTTTTTAGAAGTACTTTCAATATGATAGCATTATGGGGCAATTAAAAATTGCCACTTTGATACACAAAAGGCCAAATGTCAAAAACTGTCACCAATGAAGTAATCTCACCAGATTTTTCCTTAAGAGGCCACTGATATAGCTAGATTTGAAGGGGTAAGTGGTGAAGTCTAAATCTAACATCCTAAGATTGGAGACGAATCAAACTTCAAGTGTACGTGAAAGAGTAGAAGCAGCATCTACAAGAAATCAGTGTTTGGCCGGCACCGTGGCTCAACAGGCTAATCCTCCGCCTTGCGGCGCCGGCACACCAGGTTCTAGTCCCGGTCGGGGCGCCGGATTCTGTCCCGGTTGCCCCTCTTCCAGGCCAGCCCTCTGCTGTGGCCCAGGAGTGCAGTGGAGGATGGCCCAAGTGCTTGGGCCCTGCACCCCATGGGAGACCAGGAAAAAGCACCTAGCACCTGGCTCCTGCCATCGGATGAGCGCGGTACGCCGGTCGCAGCGCACCGGCCGTGGCAGCCATTGGAGGGTGAACCAACGGCAAAGGAAGACCTTTCTCTCTGTCTCTCTCACTGTCCACTCTGCCTGTCAAAAAAAAAAAAAGAAATCAGTGTTTGAATATCAAATTCCAAAGAAATCCCATTTTATTACAGAGCACACACAAAGCCCTTTATAGGTTAAAGTACTGTTCTTCTCCAAGATGACTTAAGTGCCTCTTCTGCAGTTTCCAGCTTTCTCTCCTACCGGTACTTCCCATGTCGGTTAAAGTGTTTGTAGAGATAACGGATGCGTTTGTTAAGATTGTGCAAGTCATCAAGGAACATTCGATTTCCAACCATTCTTTTCTTTCGGATACAACGCTGCAATTCATTTCCCTTCCAGCCTCGAAGCCATCTGGGGCCCTTGATCAGTTCTTTTGGGTGCTTTTCAAAGTTTCCTGGGCAATGTGAAAGAATACATGAATTAGTTTCAAGACAAGAAAACCCCGCCCAGACCAGCTAAGCCTTCAACCCACAGTTGTATCTTCCTGAGCAGTGCCTACAAGGGTCCTTCAAAAAGTTGATGGAAAATGAAATTAAATATCCTTTCATGCAAAAAAAAACACCAAAACATTGAAACACATAGGTACAGGGGATCTTTAAAAATATAACAGAAGGCCGGCGCCATGGCTCAACAGGCTAATCCTCCGCCTTGCGGCGCCGGCACACCAGGTTCTAGTCCCGGTCGGGGCGCCGGATTCTGTCCCGGTTGCCCCTCTTCCAAGCCAGCTCTCTGCTGTGGCCCGAGAGTGCAGTGGAGGATGGCCCAGGTGCTTGGGCCCTGCACCCCATGGGAGACCAGGAAAAGCACCTGGCTCCTGCCATCGGATGAGCGCGGAGTGCCGGCCGCGGCAGCCATTGGAGGGTGAACCAATGGCAAAAGGAAGACCTTTCTCTCTGTCTCTCTCTCTCTCACTGTCCACTCTGCCTGTCAAAAAATACATATATATATATATATATATATATATATATATAAAACAAAATGCATATTATTTAAAAAGTATGCATGGATTTCAACATTTTTCCACACTCAAACTTATCCTTTAATTCTGTTTTTCAATGAAGGTTTTGAAGCCCGAAGATGCATTACAGTATGGTATTAAGAGCCAGACTGCTTGGAGTTCAAATTCTAATACTACTATTAACTAGTTTTGGAAAAATTACTTAATCTTCTAGCTCCTGGGTTTCCTCACCTGTAAAGTGAAAACGTCATTATAAAGATAAGGGTTAAATGAGTTCATACATACAAGGCATTCAGAAAGGTGGTGAACACCATGAAAACAGGCACATAAACGTTTGCTCTTACTACTGGGCCCCGTACCATTCCCTACACATTAAAGTAGCGGTTGTTACAGCCTAGTCACCATTCTGAAATGCGGTGCCACGGAGCCAAGTCTTACCGAGGATCCCGATGTTGTCATACACTCCGAACATGGCCCTCTTCTCGTTCCAACGATCCACTATTTTCGGGGGCGGGAGCGTGAGCCTCACACGGGACAATTCAGGAACACCTAGGGATGGGAAGAGAGAATGAATCGAAGCCGACTACTAAGAAGCCGTTCTAGAGGCATCTCAGCCACTTACCCAGAGAGAAGCTTCTACAGGCCAGGGGCACCCAGCCCCACAGCGTCCTACCGGCCCTCCAAGAGAGGGCCCCTGCCATTGCTCTGGTCCCTCGCCCTTAGCGACACACCAAACGAGCCCAAGAGTGAGAACCAGGCGACTGCTACCGGCAAAGGTCTCACGAAGATACTCGGACGGGGGCAGCCATTTTGGACCTTACCCAGAGAGCTCTGCGAGCAGGGCCCGCCTCTGTCCCGCCTTCCCCAGCAGAGGCCCCGCCCCTCCAGTTCCGGACAGCGGCGAGCTCAACAACTCACACCTCCCTTGTACTTCCGGTCTGCTTCCCGGAAGTTTCGATGCGCCAAGCCGCTGAGGGAAGTACCGAGTCGCTGTCTAGGGCATCCCAAAACTGGCATTTCAAAATTCTCTTTCCTGCTCTGTTGGAGGTTCCTCAACTGTGAGGGAGATGAAGGATCGGAACCTGGGATCCGGAACTTGACAGTGTTCAAACCAAGCCTGTGCCTCACCAGTCTTGCCCTGCAGCTGTTTTCCTTAACGCCATTTTACAGGGGGCGGGGGGATTGAGTTTCAGAGAGTAAGTGACTCTGGATGTCACAGCGGAGATGGCGGAACCTGGATTACGGCCCCAGCCTGGGCTTGCCTCCGGTCCAGGGAGTGACTGACAGTGTCGCTGTTGCAAGGGCAGCACCATTGCCCAGCAAAGGGACGCGACAACTGTGGCAGGCACTGCTCGGGCCTCCACAGCAAAAGGGGCAACGGAGGACCCGGTCGCGGCGAGCGCGAAGGTGGTGAGGCGGCGGCCCGGCGGCGGCGGCGAGGAGGAGCTGGACTCTAGGTCCCGCCCCTGAGGGCGGGGCCTCCGGGCAGCCCCTGCGCTGTGATTGGCTGGCCCGGCCAGTGAGCATCGCGATTGGGCGCCTTGCAGCCGTTGAGTTTTGAACTCCGTTTTTGTGGCTTTGCCCGCGCGGTGCTTGACTCGGAGGCGGGTGTTTGTCGCAGCCCGCCGAGGATTGCCTGATCTCGCTGCCGACTTGAACACTGCCTCGCTGATTGGCGCGCATCGTGCACTCGTGTTTTTTCCTGCCATTTCAGCCCGACTGCAGGAGCCCAAGGATCGGCGAGTGAAGTCCTCAGGTGATGCGTGGTACGCGGGGAGCGAAAGCCTGGGAAACCCGGGTACCGTGATGCAGTGTTCAGCAGTAGACAGTAGGCAGGGGGATCCAGTACGGACTTCCGTGGGGTGCGATTTGAGGGAAACAGTCACAGATCCGCGACGAAATGTGTGTAATTTGGGCAAATAGCTATGTCTTTCTTTTTTTTAAAGATTTTTAAAAAAATTTATTTATTCGAGAGGCGGAGTTACAGAAAGAGGGAAAGACAGAAAGGTCTTCCATCTAATGGTTCACTCCCCGGATGGCTGCAACAGCCGGAGCTGAGCTGATCCGAAGCCAGGAGCTCAGGGCTTTCTCCGGGTCTCCCACGTGGGTGCAGGGGCCCAAACCCTTGCACCATCTTCCACTGCCTTCCCAGAACAGAAGCAGAGAGCCGGATCGGAAGAGGAGCAGCCGGGATTTGAACCGGTGCCCCTATGGGATGCCGGTGCCTCGGCGCCAGCCCCTGGCTATGCCTTTCTCAACCTCAATATCCTCATTTGTAACCTGGGTTGTATAATTATCGTGTGCATGGGATTAAGATTAAGAGAACTGGATCAAATATGGCATATTCAAATAGTTTAACAGAACCTGGTGCAGCGTGAACAGATAGTAAATGTTAATGCTCTCTCCTTCTGAAGCTAGGAAACCCACTAGTCCATGCTTGGCCACTGTTCTGGCCTCACGTGAGACAATCTTTCCATCCTTAAGGAATCTGGCACATAAAAGTGGAGATAATACTAACTGTACATGTTGACATACCACTTTACAGTTCTTTAAACTCTTTCATAACCCATTTTGATTCTGGAAGCAACTGTGAAATAATAAGAAATTAGGAAACCTGTTTGGGGGCAGGCAGTGTGGTGCAATAAGTTAATCCTCTGCCTGCAGTGCTAGCATCCCATATGGGCACAGGTTCTAGTCCCTGCTGCCCTTCTTCATATCCAGCTCTCTGCTATGGCCTGGGAAAGCAGTAGAAGGTGGCCCAAGTCCTTGGGCCCCTGTACCCACATGGGAGACCTGGAGAAAGCTCATGGCTCCTGGCTCCTGGCTTTGGATCAGCACAGCTCTGGCTGTTGCAGCCATCTGGGGAGTGAACCAGTGGATGGAAGACCTTTCTCTCTGTCTCTTCCTCTCACAGTCTGTAACCCTACTTCAAATAAATAAATCTTTAAAAAAAAAAAAAAAAGGAAACCTGTTTTACGGATGAGGCCCAAGTTAAGTAACATGATCAAGTGCAGTTACAATTAGAATCAAATTCTTGTCCAGGGCTGACCTCACGTCCTCTTAAGATAATGTTATCAGTTTGTTGTGAGGCTAAAAGTCATTATTTATTGGAGGTGGGAAAATAATAGAATCAGATAAAAAGGCAAACCTTAGATATAGGCCCTGATCCCTTAACCTGTTTGGTTTTCAGCCCTGTGAGCTGGTGGGTGAAGGATGTCTCCCCAGCTGTTTGAGTTCCATCTGCCCTTATCCCCAGAGGAGCTGTTGAAAAGTGGAGGGGTGAATCAGTATGTTGTGCAAGAGGTACTCTCCGTCAGACACCTTCCGCTACAGCTCAGAGGTAAGACTCCACACCTGCTGTTGGGCCTCCCACTTCAGAACAGCATCCCACATACTGTGGTTATCATTCCTGGCGCAGTACACCCTGGAGCTTCCTGATGGCAAGGGACCTAGTCTCTGCCGATTTCTCCCTAGCATTGTTTGGAGTGCATGACCCAAATAGTGCCTAAGCCCATTAACTGGCTTCTCTGGATTATTCAATAAACAGTTTTGTTGTACATGGTGACTCTTTGGGAGAAGATCATTTTAGATCTTTACCTTTTTATATATTAAAATAAACCCTGGTGTGTTTTAAAAGGTATAGGAAAAGAGAGCTTTCTCATGTCTGAAACCTGACCTGAACTGTTTTATGTGAATGGTTTTTAGAGTCTGGATACCTTGTTTCCAAGATATGCAATAATGGAAAATACATATGCTTAAAACTGCAACACAATAGGAAAATGCTGGGAGGAATGCAAAAGTTATGCAAAAGACTTTTTAGGTGATTTTGTCATTGTGTGTCTACGGTAGTGTTTACTTACACAGACTTCAATGGTGTAGCCTACTACACACCTAGGCTATAGGGTGGGGGGGAGGATGGTGCATAGCCTATTGATCCTAGGGCCACCGTGCATAAAATAATACAAGATTAAATCAAGTCCAAGAGAAAATGACTAAATCAAGAGACTTGGCAAATGCTGGCCTAACACAGCATGCTATTTATAGTAGATTATTTTTTAATAAGTAGGAATATACCCTAAAATAACTATACAAAATACTTATGTATAGAAAATACATAAACCAATAACATAATTGTTTATTATCAATTATCACATCTAATTGTATGTGCTATGCTTTATTTTTTTTTAAGCTTTTAATTATTGGCCGGCACCACAGCTCAATAGGCTAATCCTCCACCTGGGGCGCCGGCACCCCGGGTTCTAGTCCCAGTCGGGGTGCCGGATTCTGTCCCAGTTGCCCCTCTTCCAGTCCAGCTCTCTGCTGTGGCCCGGGAGTGCAGTGGAGGATGGCCCAAGTGCTTGGGCCCTGCACCCTCATGGGAGACCAGGAGAAGCACCTGGCTCCTGCCTTCAGATCAGCGCGGTGCACCAGCCACAGCAGCCACTGGGGGTTGAACCAACGGAAGGAAAAGCTTTCTCTCTGTCTCTCTCTCTCTCACTATCCACTCTGCCTGTCAAAAAAAAAAAAAAAATTGATTTATTTGAAAGAGTCACAAAAAGAGAGGGAGAGACAGAGAGATATTCTATTCACTGGTTCACTTTCCAAATAATCCCAAAGGCTGGAGCTGGTCTAGGCTAAAGCCAGGCACCTGGGACTATCTGAGTTTCCCATGTGGATGACAGGCTCAAGCGTTTGGGCCATCTTTTGCTGCTTTCCCAGGCACGCTAGCAAGGAGCTGAATCGGAAATTGAGCAGCTGGGACTCTAACCTGTGCTCATATGGTATGATGGCATCACAGGCAGCAGCTTATTTATTTGAAAGGCAGAGTTACAGAGAGGCAGAGAGAGAGGTCTTCCATCCGCTGGTTCACTCCCCAAATGGCCACAACGGCTGGAACTGGCCAATCTGAAACCAGGAGCCAGGAGCTTCCTCTGGGTCTCCCATGCAGGTGCAAGGGTCCAAGGACTTGGGCCATCCTCCACTGCTTTCCCAGGCCATAGCAGAGAGCTGGATCAGAAATGGAGCTGCCAGATCTCAAACCAGTGCCCCTATGGGATGCCGGCACTCCAGGCGGTGGTTTTACCTGCCACACCACAGCACTGACCCCAAAGTTAATTTTTAGATTTGGAATAAATATTTGCACTACAGTTATAGGATTTTAACAATATTTAGGTGAAAGGTACAGGAACTGTACTGTTATACCACTTTTTTGTAATTTCAAAATAAAAAGTTAATTTAAAAAGCTCTCAGTTTGCTATAACTTGGACAAGTCACATAAGAACTATGAAGATGTAGTTTCTTTTCCCATGAGATAGGCATGAGTGTCTGCTGGATCTAGCTTAGATGTGTGGCAAAACTCAACTGGGGTTTTAATTGTAAAACATACATATCATTATAATTATTGCAGGTTTCAAGGAAAAGTTTTCTATCTGTCTTTTGTGATTCTAGCAATTAAAGCAATAAACCTGGTTTTCTGCCATGAATAAAATTTACCAAAAAGGTCTCTTTTCCCTTCCAAATTGACCAGTTTCCTTGATCCTTTATAGCATTTCAGGCTGCCTTCCGAGCCCAGGGGCCCCTCGCTATCCTGCAGCACTTTGATACCATCTACAGCATTTTACAGTAAGTAAAATACCCAGCTGGCGCATGGTGGCTATTGCCCTGACCTTGCATGCTAGTCCTGAAATTCCAAATTCTAAGTGCACTGATAAATGGTCGTGGGCGCACATCTCTGCTGATCAGCATTTGCCCAATTTGCTGCTGTATGTATTCCGTTGAGCAGTTTCCCATGTGTTGTCAAATGTCGGACTCCTCAGGTTTGATCTGAACTATCACAATGGCTCTGCAGGTTCCTGTCTCACCCTCGCACTTTGTTTCCCTTGTAGTCACTTTCGAAGTATAGATCCTGGCCTCAAGGAAGATACTCTGGAATTCCTGATGAAAGGTGTTTATGGGTCAGAGGGTGGGGGGCCGAAGGTTCCTGTGGTTTGTGTGTTTATTATTTCCTCCATTTTGTCAGCCATATGATGATATCAAGGCTGTTGTGATTCAGTTGGTTAGGCTAAGCCCTGGGACCTTTGACATCTTAAGGTCTGTAATCTTGGTGGGCGATACAGAGTAGTGTGCGTTCGCTGTAAGGGCAGACCAACACAAACTACTGTTTCCTACTTTTGAGTTGCCTCTCTTGAATAGAGGTCAATCTTCCAGTTGCCAGGGAGAATTGTGGTAACTGGAGTGAGAGAGCAGGAACAGGGCACGTTCGGGTTGTCAGGAGTCAGAGGTCCCAAAGGACTTAGCTTGTAGCATGGCCACTGAGAGATGAAACACAGATCTTTGGTAATCTGATGGCTGCAAGTGCTGGATTTCGTGAAGTTGGAATACATGAAGAAAGCAAATGAAACTGACTCCCAGATTCTCCCCTCACAGTGGTGTCCCGCCACTCCCAGGAGCTTCCCGCCATCTTGGATGATGCAGCCTTGAGCATATCAGATAGAAATGCCCATCTAAATGCTCTGAAGATGAACTGCTATGTTCTCATACGCCTCCTGGAATCTTTCGAGACCATGGCCAGCCAGACAAACCACATGGACCTAGACCTTGGTGGGAAGGTAATTTGGAGTCCTGGCTCACTTCATATGAGGTCTAGGGGGATAGGGGAATTGAGAGTAAAGAAGAGAATCCACTGATTCTGAAAATTCTTTTGCCCTCTTAGGATTTAGGAGAAGGACTCAAAAGTGTCCTCACATTTCCTTCCCTGATAAGTAGTGCCTGTGATCCTTCTCCTATGTTACCTTCTACCTTATCTTGATACTGGATAGTTTGGGCACTCAGACCTGCAGAGTTTGGCCCTCTTTGTTTATTCTTTTCCTAAGTATGTATATATGCTCCTTTTAGGGTAAGAAAGCCCGGAACAAGGCAACGCATGGCTTTGATTGGGAGGAAGAGAGACAACCAATTCTTCAGCTTTTAACGCAGCTACTCCAATTAGATATTCGTCACCTATGGAACCACTCAATCATTGAAGAGGAGTTTGTCAGGTAGGAGTTAGGATGGGTACAGCTAAGCCAGAGCCATGAGGGCTCTGCTGCTAGAAATGCCTCTTAAATACTTCACTTTACGCCTCAGTTCTGCCTGTAATACATGCTAGTGCTATCGCAGCATGGGACTATTGGAAATAGATAACAGAGTGTTAGAGACAAATGTGAATCTCTCATCGCTAATGCCCATTTATTCATGAGACAGTATTTACGGAGAATCTCCTCAGCGTGTGCCTGCTATTGTTATTGGCTCTGTAAACAAATGTTCTTGTCCCCTGACCCTGGAGTTTATAGTACACAATAGAAGACAAATGTTAAAACAAGTAAGAAATATATTTATGCATGTTTTATGGTTTATTGCTATGAAACGAAGAGCGAGATGGATAATTTGATGGCAGAGTGTTGTGATTTTATTATTTTTTAAAAGATCTATTTATGGCCGGCGCCGTGGCTCAACAGGCTAATCCTCCGCCTTGCGGCGCCGGCACACTGGGTTCTAGTCCTGGTCGGGGCACCGGATTCTATCCCGGTTGCCCCTCTTCCAGGCCAGCCCTCTGCTGTGGCCCGGGAGTGCAGTGGAGGATGGCCCAGGTGCTTGGGCCCTGCACCCCATGGGGAGACCAGGAAAAGCACCTAGCACCTGGCTCCTGCCATGGGACGAACGCGGTGCGCCGGCCGCAGCGCGCCATCCGCGGCGGCCATTGGAGGGTGAACCAACGGCAAAAGGAAGACCTTTCTCTCTGTCTCTCTCTCTCACTGTCCACTCTGCCTGTCAAAAAAAAAAAAAAAAAAAGATCTATTTATTTGTGGGACTGATATGGTGTAGCCAGTAGAGCCTCCAGCTGCTGCACCAACATCCCATACGGGTGCCAGCTGCTCCATCTCCAATCTTCTGCTTCCCCAGGCCATTAGCAGGGAGCTGCATCAGAAGCAGAGTGGCTGGGACTTAGCCTAGCTGGATAGGAAGTAGAGCAGCCGGGACATGACGAGTGCTCATAGGGGATGCCAGCACTGCAGGTGGCAGCTTTACCTACTGTTCTACAGTGCTGGTGATCTTGAAGGCAGGAACGTACCCAGCTGGGATCAGCAAAGCCACTTGATACAGAAGGCGCTTGAAGGGTGAAAATGAGCAGACTCCAACTTTGGGCACTTTAGTCATTGAACAGAGCCCCTGATAGGAATGAATCCAGATGGCTGATCTGCTTGTCTATTTTCTGCATTTCTCAGTTTGGTTACTGGCTGTTGCTATCGCCTTCTGGAGAACCCCACCATCAATCACCAGAAGAACCGGCCCACACGGGAAGCCATAACACACCTGCTTGGTGTGGCCCTGACACGTTATAACCACATGCTCAGTAAGTTATCCCTCCACCTGCCCTACCTTTTGCATTTTGCCCACCATTTCTCATGCGAGTACATCCACAGGTGCCACTGTGAAGATCATTCAGATGCTGCAACACTTTGAACACCTGGCACCTGTGCTGGTGGCGGCTGTGAGTCTATGGGCGACAGATTATGGAATGAAGAGCATAGTGGGAGAGATTGTAAGGTGATTCTTCCTTTCTCAGAGTTCCTAATTCCTATTTTCCTCAGGGAGGGATAAAGAAAGATAGGAATTACGTTCCTGCAGCAGTGGATTCCGTCAGGCATGAGACACGATTCTTACTTCCCTTGCTGGGAGCTGAATCTGAGCTGTCTTGCTGCAGCTCTGTTTCCTTCCTTTCGTAGAGAGATTGGACAGAAGTGTCCCCAGGAGCTGAGCCGGGATCCTTCAGGGGCAAAGGGCTTTGCAGCCTTCCTGACAGAACTTGCAGAACGTGTCCCAGCTATCCTGATGTCCAGCATGTGCATTCTGCTCGATCATCTGGACGGAGAGGTAGGTAGACCACTTGGAAGTGCTGAGGTTCTCTTGGACACGTTAAGTCCAGTATTGAAAGGCTAATTCTTTTTTATATTATTTTAACTTTTTAATTTTATTTGGAAGGCAGAGAGAGTTCAATCTCCCATCTATTAGTTCACTCCCCAAATGCCCACAATAGCCAGGCTTGAGCCAGGGGCCAAGAACTTCATGTGAGCCTCATGGTTCCCATGAGTCACAAGGACCCAAGTACTTGGCCCATCACCTGCTACTTTCCTGGGTGTGCACTAGCAGGAATCTAGAATCGGGGGCTGTGCCAGGACTTGAACCCAGACACTCTGATACGGGATGCAGGAATTCCAAGCAGTGTCTTAACCTCTGTGCCAGACACCTGCCCCAGCTGTTTCTTAACAGGATGAGAGAACTTTCACAGGAAGCAACGTTGTTCAGGCTCATCACTAGGGCAGTGAAACAGTTCCAGTTTATTGAACAGGGATCCTTTACTAATCTTATTTCAGTGTCACGCTGGGTTTATCCAGGTCTAGCAGGTGAAATAACAGTTCCACAGCTTCAGTCTGTTGAAAGTGACTTGGCTTTGATTCTGAGTGCCCTCCTTCCTTCCTCCTACCATCTGGTTTGCCCTGCTTTCGCCAAACCTGGTCCTTTCTCCAATCGACCCTTGTCATCTCTCTCATTCTCTCATCCCTGAATGCTGACCTGTCTGCTTCCCTAACTGATGCTGGGCACTCCTAGGTGAATGTCAAGGAGAAAAGACAATCCCCCTGTTTATCTAATTTACTTTAACTTTGTAAGTCCATGTTCTCTATCTCTTGGCTTGGCAAGAACCCGCTACTCCATTGTCCATCAGATGTTGTCAGGGACTTGACTTGCTTGACGCTCTGGAGCTGATTTCTGCTGCTTTTTTTTTTTTTTTTTTTTTTTTTAGCTTTACTTATTTATTTAAAAGGTAGTGCAACAGAGAGAGAAGGAGAGAGAAAGAGAAGTCTTATATCTGCTGGTTCATTTCCCCAAATGACTACAACAGCCAGGTCTAGGCCAGGCCAAAGCCAGGAACCAGGAGCTCCATCCAGGTCTCCCATATGGATGGCAGGGCCCAAGGACTTGGGCCATCATCTATTGCATTCCCAGTGACATTAGCAGGGAGCTGGATCAGAAGCAGAGTGGGGGCTGGTACTGTGGCATAGCAGATAAAGCCGCCACCTGTGAGCCAGCATCCCATATGGGCGCCGGTTCGAGTCCAGGCTGCTCCACTTCTGATCCAGCTCTCTGCTATGGCCTGGGAAAGCACTAGAAGATGGTCCAAGTCCTTGGGCACCTGCACCTGTGTGGGAGACCTGGAGGAGGCTCCTGGCTCTTGGCTTCTGGCTTCAGATCAGCGCAGCTCTGGCCATTGCAGACAACAGGGGAATGAACCAGCGGATGGAGGACTTTCTCTCTCTCTCTGCCTCTCCTCCTCTCTCTGTGTAACTCAGACTTTCAAATAAATAATAAATCTTTAAAAAAAAAAAAAAAAAAAGAAGCAGCAGCAGCAGAATGGCTGGGACTTGACCTGGCTCTCCCATATGTGATACCAGCATTGCAGTCAGTGGCTTAACCTGCCACACCACAATGCTGGCTCTTGATTTCTGCTTTTCTTTGTCACAATTTCCATCAGTAAAGTGTGGGAGGGAAGAGGATATTTATTAGTAAGAATTAAAGACAGGGCCGGGTTGTGACACAGCAACTGAAGCTATGGCTGCGATGCTGGCGTTCATATCGGAGCACCGATTCTGGTCCTGGCTGCTCCACTTCCAATCCAGCTCCTTGCTGATGTGCCTGGGAAGGCAGCGGAAGATGGCCCAAATACTCAGACCCCTGTCTCCCTGTAGGAGACTAAGATGGAGTACTTGACTTCAGCCTGGCCCCAGCCCTGACCATTGTAGCCATTTGGGAAGTGAACCAGCAGATAGAAGATCTCTTTCCCTCTCACTCTCTCGCTTTCTCTAACTCTGCCTTTCAAGTAAAATAAATCATAAATCTTTTTTTTAAAAAAAAAAGTAAGGCTTTAAGACCTCAGGTGGGGGCAAGCAGGCATCTGGCTTAGCAGTTAAGACACTGCCTGGGGCGCCCACTTCCCACCTTGGTGTGCCTTGTTTGCTTCTTCACTCTGTCCTGAGTTCACCCTCTTACTGATGTTCACCCTGGCAGGCAGCAGGTGATGGCTCAAGTATTTTGGTCCCTGCTACGCACACGGGAGACCTGGATTGGGTTTCTAGCTCCTGGCGTTAGCCTAGCCCAGCCTCAGCTGTTGTGGGTATTTAGGGATTAAATCAGCAGATGACAGATCTCTTTGTCTCTGTTTCTCTCTGTCTGCTCTCTGCCTTTTTTTTTTTTTTTAATATTTTATTTATTTATTTGAGAGGTAGAGTTACAGACAGTGAGAGGGAGAGACAGAGAGAGAGGTCTTCCTTCCGTTGGTTCACTCCCCAGATGGCGGCAACAGCCGGAGCTGCGCTGATCCAAAGGCAGAAGCCAGGAGCTTCTTCCAGGTCTCCCACGCGGGTGCAGGGGCCCAAGGACTTGGGCCATCTTCTACTGCTTTCCAAGGCCATAGCAGAAAGCTGGATTGGAAGAGGGGTAGTTGGGATTAGAACCGGCGCCCATATGGGATGCTGGCACCACAGGCGGAGGATTAACCCACTGTGCCACGGTGCCGGCCCTGCTCTCTGCCTTTCAAAAAAATTAAATAAATTTAGAAAAGGACCTCACTGAAATATAGTAGTAAATGCTTCTCAAATGCGTGTTGGTGGATGAATGCTATTTCACGTTCAGTTACCACCATGCTTACCCAGGTGAGCCTTTTGGGAACTTGGTTTGAGCTCTTGTTTTGTCCCTGTGTTCTCTGAGCTGACAAGTCTCTGGGATTCAGCTGTGATCTCAGGCGTGATTACCTAAGCGGTTGACCAAAAAAGTCATAGCTGAGCACAAGCAAGCTTAACCTGGACTGAAGGTGGCGCCATAGCATTATGGGTAAAGCTCCTATCTGCGGCACCAGCATCCAATACAGGTGCCGGTTCAATTCCCGGCTGCTCCACTTCTGATCCAACTCCCAGCCAATGGCTTGGGAAAGCAGTAGAAGACATTCCAAGTGCTTGGGCCCCTGTACCCACATGGGAGACCCAGAAGAAGGGCCTGGCTCATGGCTTTGGACCAGCTCAACTCCAGCCTTTGTGATCATTTAGAAAGAGAACCAGCAGATGAAAGATCTCGCTGTCTGTCTGTCTCTCTCTGTTATTTATTTATTCAAATAAGTAAGTAAATCTTAAAAAAAAAAAATTTTAAAAAAAGGCCTTGCCCCTTCTTTGTGCCTGGATGGGCACAAGAGTTTCAGGAAATGAGTACAGAGGTTCGTACCTACTTGATTTCTCACTCCTAGAATTACGTGATGCGCAATGCTGTGCTAGCAGCCATGGCAGAGATGGTACTGCAGGTCCTGAATGGCGATCAGCTGGAGGAAGCAGCCCGAGAAACCAGAGACCAGTTCTTGGATACCTTGCAAGCCCACGGCCATGACGTCAACTCCTTTGTGCGGAGCCGGGTTTTGCAGTTGTTCACCCGTATCGTTCAGCAGAAGGTAAGCGTGCTTCTGTGTGAGGTATACAGGCAGAGATAACGTCTCCCCAAGAGAAGAGCCTCGCGTTCACTTACTACCAGCAGTGAGTCTTCCTCTACTAAGAATAAGGATGCCTCCTCCACTTAAGGACTGTGATGTGTCTTACCCACCACAGAGAGAATTCTGCACCTATTTTATGTCCCACATAGAGCTTCCTCACAGTGAACAAGTAGTTCCGTTAGGGTATACTCCCAGGTCACCTTGCACAGCGTGGATGCGGAGATGGAAACTGATCCTTTTCTGCCTTCCTCCTGTAGGCTCTGCCCCTGACCCGTTTCCAGGCTGTGGTGGCCTTAGCAGTGGGACGTCTGGCAGACAAGTCAGTGCTGGTGTGCAAAAATGCCATCCAGCTGCTGGCCAGTTTTCTGGCCAATAATCCCTTTTCCTGCAAGGTAAGTAGACTTGGTCTCTCTAAAAGAGAAAGCATTAACTAGAAGGATGAAATTGGGTCACTTAGTGACTCTGATGTTCATTTTACCTTGACAGCTTAGTGATACTGACCTTGCTGGACCACTGCAGAAGGAGACCCAGAAATTACAAGAGATGAGAGCCCAGAGGCGAGCTGCAGCTGCCCGTGAGTATGACCGCCTAGCAGTCCTCTCCCCACAGCCGGCAGCTCCGGTGAGAGGGCCTTACGTGAGACTGTCATGCAGCTGCAGAGCTGGACCCCGCAGAGGAGTGGGAAGCTATGCTGCCGGAGCTGAAGTCCACACTGCAGCAGCTTCTGCAGCCTCCCCAGGAGGAAGAGGAGATTCCTGAGCTAATCGCTAGTACTGAGACTGCTGAAGACGTGGAGAGACGCATCCGTCAGCTGCTTGCCAAAGCCAGCTACAAGTATGTGAGAGAATCAGTATTCTGTGTTTAGGCGTAGAGGTAGCCTGTGAGAATCTTACACAAGCTTTCTTTAACATGAACTGTACTTAGCTATGCTGCGATCAGGTGTTAGTAGGTGTTTATATATAGTGATGGTCTGATCAAGGCATTGGCATGCTTTGCTACCTTCCATAAAGGTTTTAAAAGACTACTCAGACAACTAGATGTATTTTATTGTAATTAAACATCAGTCCCCTTCATTTGAAGAAGTCCTGTAGATAGAATTCTATTTGTGTAATCTTGAGTAACTTGCTTAACTTTCTGGGTCTTACTTTTGCTATCTATAAAAGTAAAGACATCCATTAACTCATCTCTAATGACTTCCTAATTTTGAACTCTGTGGGCCAACAAATATCAAACTTGCTTAATATAACTACCTTGGTCTTCAAATCAGCCTTGTATGAGCCCTGGTCTTAGAGAAAGGATCTCTCCCAGAGTTTGTATGCCTAGAACTTCAGAGCAGTTTAGCGAGCCCTTAGTGAGAGCTGTCCTTAAGCCTTAGCCACAGTTGCTTCCCTAATTCTTACCGAATTAGGCAGTTGTAGGGGGAGGCTGGTTTACCTTCTGGCTCTACTATCTCTCCATGGGCACTGTAGTTTTAGAACTGCTGCTTTCTTCTTCCTCCAAGCATTCTAGTCTGTTCTCCTATCAACTGGCAGAAGATTTTTTCTTTTTTTCTTTTTTTTTTTTTTTTTTTTTTTTTTTTTTTTTTTAACAGGCAGAGTGGACAGTGAGAGAGAGAGACAGAAAGGTCTTCCTTTGCCGTTGGTTCACCCTCCAATGGCTGCCGCGGATGGCGTGCTGCGGCCGGCGCACCGCGCTCATCCGATGGCAGGAGCCAGGTACTAGGTGCTTTTTCCTGGTCTCCATGGGGTGCAGGGCCCAAGCACCTGGGCCATCCTCCACTGCACTCCCGGGCCACAACAGAGGGCTGGCCTGGAAGAGGGGCAACCGGGACAGAATCTGGCGCCCCGACCGGGACTCAAACCCGGTGTGCCGGCGCTGCAAGGCGGAGGATTAGCCTGTTGAGCCACGGCGCCAGCCCAGAAGATTTTTTTCTTCTCATGTTTTTTTTTTTTTTTTTTTTTTTTTTTTTTTTTTTTTTTTTACAGGCAGAGTGGACAGTGAGAGAGAGAGACAGAGAGAAAGGTCTTCCTTTGCCGTTGGTTCACCCTCCAATGGCCGCCGCGGCCGGCGCACCACGCTCTTCCGATGGCAGGAGCCAGGAGCCAGGTGCTTTTCCTGGTCTCCCCATGGGGTGCAGGGCCCAAGCACCTGGGCCATCCTCCACTGCACTCCTGGGCCACAGCAGAGGGCTGGCCTGGAAGAGGGGCAACCGGGACAGAATCCGGCGCCCCGACCGGGACTAGAACCCGGTGTGCCGGCGCCGCAAGGTGGAGGATTAGCCTGTCGAGCCACGGCGCCGGCCCTTCTTCTCATGTTAAAAATGTTCAGGACCCACATTGTGGCACAGTGGGTTAGGCTGCCACCTGCGAAGCAGACATCCCATGTGACCACCTGTTGGTGTCCCGGCTGCTCTACTTCCGGTCCAGCTCCCTGCTAATGCACCTGGGAAAGCAGTGGCAGATGGCCCGAGTGCTTGGGCCCTGCACCCATGTGGGAGACTGGGATGAAGCTCCTGGCCTGTTGCAGTCATCTGGGTAGTGAACCAACGGATGAAAGATCTCTCTCTCTCTCTCTCCCCCTCTGTTTCTCTTTATTAACTCTTTCAAAATAAATAAATAAAAAGAGATTTCACCCCCTCCTTCAGAAATGCTTACCAATAGATGCTGGGACAAGATCTTAATGACTAAAATTTGTGCTCTAGCAGCCAGCAGCTTTTCCTCTGCTTGTTGTATAATTTGCTTTAAGATTGTATAACTTTGGGCAGCTGATGTTATCAGATTGTCTTGCCCATTTTGCAGATAAGGAAACAGATTGGGTTAGTTGGCTCGCCCGTCACACGCACAGCTAGTAAGTAGTAGAACTGGACCTAAGGCTTTAGATTATGAAAGCAGAGTTGTTCTCTTCCAGTTACTATGTTTTAAACATATTACAACAAAACTTTTTTTTTTGAAGGACAACTCTCATCTGCTGGTTCATTCCCCAAATGGCCACACAACCCTGGCCTGTCCAATCGGAGTCAGGAGCCAAGAAATCAATCCAGGTCCCCCACATGGGAGGCACAGATCCAACTCATCCGTGAGAGTCAT
The DNA here is from genome assembly GCA_949820135.1 of Sylvilagus floridanus. Taxonomy (NCBI): domain Eukaryota; kingdom Metazoa; phylum Chordata; class Mammalia; order Lagomorpha; family Leporidae; genus Sylvilagus; species Sylvilagus floridanus. Next base: position 32,458,439 of record OX463230.1, read on the forward strand.
CCCTGCTGCCTCCCAGAATATGCATCAGCAGCAGCAGGCGGCTAGAATTCAGGAGGCGCTCCAGGGTGGAATGCCAGCACTGTGCCGAACACCCGCCCCAAGAGCAGAATGTGCTGAGAATCATCCTAAAGTTAGCACACAGATAGCCAATCAAACCTATGTTCTTTTTCCCCTTTCTGCACAAGTAATAGAATCTCTATCCATCGTCCTGGCACCTTGCTTTTTTCAATTAAATTTTTTTTTTTTTTTTTTGAAAGGCAGAGTTGTGGAGAAAGGGAAAGAGAGAGAGAGAGCAAGGTATTCCATCTGCTGGTTCACTCTCCAGATGACTGCAACAGCCAGGACTGGATCATTCCAAAACCAGGAACCTGAAACTCCACCCTGGTCTCCCACATGGGTGCAGGGGCCATCTTCTGCTGCTTTTCCCAGGCTTCCAGCAGGGAGCTGGATCAGAAGAGGAGCAACCAGGACTCATGGCTCCCAAATGGGACGCCAGCTTTGCAGGTAGCAGCTGAACCTGCTGTGCCACAGTGCGACCCTTCAATCATCTATATATACAGATAGCTTCCTTGGTTTTCCATTGTGTGAATTTACAATCATTAGGCAACTATTGAAATGTTATTTTTTTCTTAACTTCTTTTTAAGATTTATTCATTTATTTGAAAGAGTTACAGAGGGGCCGGCACTGTGGTGCACTAGGTTAATCCTCCGCCTATGGTGCCAGCATCCCATATGGGCGCCGGTTCTAGTCCCAGTTGCTCCTCTTCCAGTCCAGCTCTCTGCTGTGGCTTGGGAAAGCAGTGGAGGATGGCCCAGATGCTTGGGCCCCTGCACCCACATGGGAGACCAAGAAGAAGCACCTGGCTCCTGGCTTTGGATTGGCGCAGCTCTGTCCATTGTGGCCATTTGCGGAGTGAACCAATGGAAGGAAGAGCTTTCTCTCTGTCTCTCTCTCACTGTCTGTAATTCTACCTGTCAAAAAAAAAAAAAAAAGCCTTGAAAGAGTTAGAGAGAGAGAGAGGAGAGACAGAAATCTTCCATCCACTGGCTGACTTCCCAAATGGCTGCAATGGCCGAGGTTGGGCCAGAATGAAGCCAGGAGCCAGGAGCTTCCTCTGGATCTCCCACATGGGTACAAGGGCCCAGGCACTTGGGCCATCTTCCACTGCTTCCCAGGCACATTAGCAGGGAGCTGGATAAAAAGCGGAGCAGCCGGGACTCGAACTGGTGCCAATGTAGGAAGTTGGCACTACAAGAGGCATCCTAACCCGCTATACCACAATGCTGGCCCTTTTTCTTAACTTTCAGTTAGCCAAGTTTTTAAATGGGTAATTTTGTGATTTTAAAACTAGGGGCCAGCCGGTGCAGTGGCTCAACAGGCTAATCCTCTGCCTTGTGGCGCTGGCACACCGGGTTCTAGTTCTAGCGGGGCGCCGGATTCTGTCCCGGTTGCCCCTCTTCCAGGCCAGCTCTCTGCTGTGGCCCGAGAGTGCAGTGGAGGATGGCCCAGGTGCTTGGGCCCTGCACCCCATGGGAGACCAGGATAAGCACCTGCCTCCTGGCTTTGGATCAGTGCAGTACGCCAGCCACGGCGGCCATTGGAGGGTGAACCAATGGCAAAGTTAGACCTATCTCTCTGTCTCTCTCTCTCTCTCTCACTGTCCACTCTGCCTGTCAAAAATAAAAAAAAATTAAAATAAAATTAAAAAACTAGGGCCGGCACTGTGGCGTAGTGAGTAAAGCTGCTGCCTGTATCACTGGCATCCTATATGAGCGCCGGTTCAAGTCCTAGCTGCTCTACTTCCAATCCAGCTCTCTGCTATGGTCTGGGAAAGCAGTAGAAGATGGCCCAAGTGCTTGGGCCCCTGCACCCGCTTGGGAGACCCAGAAGAATCTCCTGGCTCCTGGTTTCGGATCGGCCCAGCTCCGGCCGTTGTGGGCACCTAGGGAGTAAACCAGCAGACAAAAGACCTCTCTCTCTGTCTCTCTCTGCCTCTGCCTCTGCCTCTCTGTAACTCTGCCTTTCAAATAAATAAATAAATCTTTAAAAAAAAAAAATTGTAAAAGCTGGAGCTGGTGTCTAGCCAGGCAGTTGAGACTCTTGCATCGCTTATCAAAGTTCCCAGGTTTAGTTCCTGCCTCCAGCTCCTGCCTCCAACTTCATGCCAGACACTGAAGGCCTCCATCAAGTGTTTTCGTTTATTTGTTTGTTTCAATTTGAGAAAGAGAAAGAGAACCCCCATCCACTGGTTCACTCACCCGGTGGCCTGCGTCTGCCAGGGTTGGGCTGATCAGGAGCCAGGCACCCAATCCAGGTCTCCACATGCAGTGACAGTACTTGGGCCGTCACCTGCCTCTCAGGATCTGCACTCAGGAGCTTGGAGTCAACCCAGGCACTCTGACATGGCACAAGGGCGTCTTAAGGGAGTGTGTGGGGTCCCGCCCCTTCGTGTGTCCTGCTCAGCTGTGTAAGCATGAGGAGTGTTTCTTTTCTTTGGGCATAGGTCCGGGGGCTTGATGGAATCATGAGAGGCTCCCTTGCAGAAGGGTGCAGTAGAAGGTGCAGTGACACTGTGGTGGGGGCTGAGTGGCTGACAGGCTGGCATTCTTTCAGACAGGCCATCATTCTCACCCGCGAAGCCACAGGCCACTTCCCCGAGTCCAAGCCCTTCAGTCGTGTAGACCCAGAGGATTCGGAGGAGACCAGGTTCCTGAAGGTCTTAGCGACCATCTTCAAAGGTAATCCCTTCTTCAAACAACATCTATAGTAGTGTTTATGGAGCATTTGCTTTATACGCCGGACGTTGGCCTGGCTGACAGAACCTGGTCGGAAAGAGGCCAGGAGGCAGTTGGCACTTTTGCTTGGAATGGAAGCAGCCCCGGGCCCTAAGACTGATAATCACAGGGTAACTCTCCAGACTACAGAGGTCCTTGGAGGGTCTTTTTTGAGAAATATTTTAGAGTAGGTTCTCTAATTTTGTACCTTCACATTGTGGAAGAAAATATTGAGGGATGTTGATAGCTATTGGATTCTCCCATTACCCTTGAACAAAAACCACCCTGTCCTTGTGTAACTCCCAGGCCCAGCAGTTTGCACGCAGAAGAATCCCCAGGCAGAGAACACGGGTACGGACAAGCCCAGTGCGTCAGAGCTGGAGGAGGCCCGGGGCAGCGATGAACTGGTGAAGCAGGAGATGCTGGTGCAGTACCTGCAGGATGCCTACAGCTTCTCTCGCAAAATTACAGAGGCCATCGGCATCATTAGCAAGATGATGTACGAAAACACAACCACAGGTATGCTGGAGCCACTTTCTATGGGGACTGGGTCCTGGGGTTGGAGCCCTAGTCTTGTCCACATTTTAATGATAATCTGAATGCTTCTTTTGAAAGCGAGGACACTTCTGTTTGCTTTGTAAAGCCCCTTGTTGATTGTATATTGTAACACACAGAGTTCTTCACAATGAGGTGTTGCGGGAAGTCAGCCTTCTCAGGCAAATGACATACTCTTTCTTTAGGTATTAGGAGCGTTTTGCCAAGTAGATGGGTGACATTTGTGTCTGTCCTCTCAGTGGTACAGGAGGTGATTGAATTTTTTGTGATGGTGTTCCAATTTGGGGTACCCCAGGCCCTGTTTGGGGTGCGCCGCATGCTGCCTCTCATCTGGTCTAAGGAGCCTGGTGTCCGGGAAGCTGTGCTTAACGCCTACCGCCAGCTCTACCTCAACACCAAAGGGGACTCGGCCAGGTGCGTGGAGGACTTTCACCTCTGCTGACTGCGCGAGCTCAGCTTCTCACATGGGACCTTCTAGTCGCTAAGGGAACGGGGAGGGCATTCCCGCAGAGGAGGTGCCGACCCATAGGCGGGTCCACACTGGGGTCAGACTGGGCAGCGTGTCCAGTGAAGCCCAGCCTGAGCAGTGATCTGATGCGATGGTGGGAGAGCCCCGACAACCTGTTTGCCAGCCTCAGCCAGTCCATCTTAACGCCTGCATCTCTTCTGTTCCCCTCAGAGCCAAGGCCCAAGCTTTGATTCAGAATCTCTCCTTGCTGCTAGTGGATGCCTCAGTCGGGACCATTCAGTGTCTTGAGGAAATCGTAAGTCTCCTCACTGTTTCTTTATTCACAGGTGTTAGTGAGGAGTGCTTTAGTCAGCCCTGCAGGAGGCTGACAGTGCTCGTTTCCATGTGCCCAGCTTTAAAGGAAACAACAGTCCAGTGGGAACCAGAAAACAGAAAACATTTTCAAAGCAGTGCAACAGGTAGATAAGTAAGTGCCAGAATTGAGTAGCACAAGTAATGAGTGTGACAATGATAATTAGACAACAGTAACACCACTTACATGGTATGTAAATGCCAGGCACTGTTGTGGTTTTCTAAAGTAGATTTTAGAATGTTTGGCCGGCGCCGTGGCTCAACAGGCTAATCCTCCGCCTTACGGCGCCGGCATACCGGGTTCTAGTCCTGGTTGAGGCACCGGATTCTGTCCCGGTTGCCCCTCTTCCAGGCCAGCTCTCTGCTGTGGCCCAGGAGTGCAGTGGAGGATGGCCCAGGTGCTTGGGCCCTGCACCCCATGGGAGACCAGGAGAAGTACCTGGCACCTGGCTCCTGCCATTGGATGAGTGTGGTGTGCCGGCCGCAGCACGCCGGCCGCGGCGGCCATTGGAGGATGAACCAACAGCAAAACGAAGACCTTTCTCTCTGTCTCTCTCTCTCTCACTGTCCACTCTGCCTGTCAAATAAATAAATAAAAAAGAAGAATGTTTATTTTTGTGAAAGGCAGAGAGACAGTAGACAAAGCCCAACTGGTGTCTTCAGCATTGCACCAGCCAGCCAGCCCAAGCACTGTTGTGAGCACTTAGCTCATATTAACTTGCTTGATTCTCCCAACAACCCCATGAGGTCCTGCTGGCTGGAGTTGGACACCCAGAGTCAGGCAAGAACTCCAGACAACCTTCAGCTTCTGTGCTGTCCTCAGGAGTGCGGAGCGGGAGGGAGAAGGCTGGGGGTGGCGTGGCCACGGGAAGTCTCCTGAAGGTGGAAGGACCTCCGTGGGGGGAGACAGGAGGAAGAACGCTGCGAACAGAACCTAAGCAAGAGCGTGGCCCTTACTTACTGTAAGCTCGAGGAAAATGCTTTGTGTGTGGCTCAAAATTCTTAGGTAGAAGAGACGATAAAGTCCAGAATGTGAGTTGGAGCTGAACTGTGAGGTCCCTGGATTCCCTCAGGAGTCCAGGATTTCGACTTTGTTAGCCAGCAGTCCCAGCACTTTTGCAAGGCCATCTTGCTCTGGGGCGTTTGTGCTGTGGGGACAGAAGTGGAGGAGGTGCTGGCTCGCACTGTGTCCTTGGAGGGGCACTACCACCTGCCACCTTTCCTCCTCGCTGGGCTGAGGCAGGAGCCTGGGGGGCTCATGGGCCGGCTCCTGGGCAGGAGCCCCCACGACAGGGCAAGGGGAGCTATTTCAGATCTGTGAGCAGCGGGTGCATGGCGGGGAGAAACGTGTCTGCAGCAGCATCCTGGCTGCTCAGAGAAGGCTGAGACAGGGCAGGAAGGGGGTGCCGTAGCCGTGCGGTGGCAGGGGCAGGAGCCATCGCTGCAGAGTTGGACTTAAAAGAAGACAAATCCTAAAGGCAAAATAGGAATAAGTGTCTGATTCCTGAAACATGAGGTGACTGGGGTAGGCATTGTTTGCAGCAGGTTAGGCTGTGCCTCGGATACCCACGTCCCACGTTGGAACGCCAGGAGTGCGATCCTGCCCCACTTCCAGTCCAGCTCTCTGCTAATGTGCACCCTGGAAGCAGCAGTGTTTGGCCTGGTCCAGCTCTAGCTGTTGCAGGCATCTGGGGATTGAACCGGTAGACTTAAAAAAAAAAATTAGGTGACTGAGATTGTAAGCATATGTAACTAGCAGAGTGTTGGTACTGTTGGTAACATGTAAAGGCAAAAAAGGATGTTGGCTTCATTTTAGACAGTTTGAGCTTGTAGTAACAGCAGAAAAACCTAGAAATCTCTAGAATGTAGTCAGGACCCACCTGGAACTCATAACAGTCAGTTTTGATGTGTCACTTTAATAAATAGTTTTCAAAGAACAAGAGTAAAAATGTAGAGACCGGAAGTACCTCCTCCTCAGGCTTCCTTGCTCTCCCCTTCCTAAGTATTGCTTGCCCCCACTTCAGGTCATCAGTGGCGTCCTGCATGTGGAGCGAGAAAAGGGAATTGTGAGGTTTTGGCCTGAATCTTTTCTCTTTCCTCTTTTCTCTTCCAGCTTCGTGAGTTTGTGCAGAAGGACGAGCTGAAGCCAGCAGTGATCCAGCTGCTATGGGAGCGGGCCACCGAGAAGGTCCCCTGCTCGTCCCTGGAGCGTTGCTGCTCTGTCATGCTGCTCGGCATGCTGGCACGGTGAGGCCAGGTCCACCGGCAGTCGGGCAGACCTGAAGGAGGGTTCTGAGGAAGTTCTCTGCCTGCAGTGACAGCAGGCAGGCCGGCGAGCCCTGCCCCCTAAACGGGAAAGGAAACAGGGAGAGGAGCGGCCCCCTGCCTGGTGGGAACAGTGGCATTCAGTAGAGCAAAAGGGACCCCAGGGCTGCCCTGTGTTGGGGGCTGGCATGTACTTCCACCGGCCTTGTGTCCCCACATAGCCCCGTCCAGGGCTGCCTTTAACTCTGGTTTCCTTCCCCCAGAGGAAAACCAGAAATTGTGGGAAGCAATTTGGACACGCTGGTGAGCCTCGGGCTGGAGGAGAAGGCCCCGCAGGACTACAGGCTGGCCCAGCAGGTGTGCCACGCCATTGCCAACATCTCTGACAGGAGGAAGGTAAGTGGGTGGCGGCGTCCAGAGGGAGCGGAGCCGAGATCTCCCACTCGCCCTCTGCACGCAGCCACTCTGTATCTCTCTTGTTTCCCTCAGCCTTCTCTGGGCAAGCGTCAGCCTCCCTTCCGGCTGCCTCAGGAACACAGGTTATTTGAGCGGCTGCAGGACTTGGTCACGAAAGGTGGGCCAGCGGGAAGGGTGCTGGGCGGAACTGGGCCCCTTGCCTGCAGTGCACTGAGCAGCTTCCCCCTCCTCCCTGCAGGCTTTGTGCACCCGGACCCACTCTGGATCCCATTCAAAGAGGTGGCAGTGGCCCTCATTTACCAACTGGCCGAGGGCCCCGAGGTGATCTGTGCCCGGGTCTTGCAGGGCTGTGCGAAGCAGGCCCTGGAGAAGCTGGAGGAGAAGAGCCCATCCCAGGAGGGCCAGAGTAAGTGAGCAGAGGCACGGAGGGCCCAGCAGGGGGCAGGCAGCTTCTGCTGTTCTTGCAGGGCCAGAAGCCACTGCCACCAGAGCCCACACTGGCAGAAGCTGGGCCGGTCCCCTCCCCCCTAGCCCACCCCTACCCCTGCACCTCCTCTTCACCGGTTTGAGCGAGCAGACAGTCAGTAAAGACCAGGCTCAGGCTTGAGGGGGCTTGGTTATGTCTTTGCTCCAGAGGAGGCCGTCCCAATGCTCCCCACTTTCCTGTTGATGAATCTGCTGTCCCTGGCGGGGGACGTGGCTCTGCAGCAGCTGGTGCACTTGGAACAGGCAGTGAGCGGAGAGCTCTGTCGGCGGCGAGTTCTCCGGGAAGAACAGGAGCACAAGACCAAAGAGCCAAAGGAGAAGGTGAGCGAAGCGCGGGCAGCTGGGCTTACGTCCGAAGCATTTCCCCATGGCTTCTCGCGGCCTCAGGACAGGATGTTTCCTTCCGGGGAGCTGTGCTCAGTCTCTGTTGCTACTGTCCCGGGAAAGTCAGTGTGCACAAAGCGGAAACAGTCTTAGGGTCTTAGAGAGCCCTGTGTAAGGGGGTCTGACGGCAGCAGCGTTTGTTGGAACATGCTCACACCCGGCCCCCTTCCCTGCCCGTGCTGCCGGCCTGGCACCTGATGGAACCACTTGTCCTCCCCTCAGCGCCAGCTGTCTTGCAGACATGACAGAGCCTTGGGACCTTGAGCCCTTGTCTGGCATGATTCTTCTGTTGGCCATTTGCAGCACATTCTTTTGTGAGGCTGAATGAAGAGATGCAGAAACACTGTGGCAACCTGAAAACAAATATAAGGGACCTAGCTCTTTGCCTGTTTGGTTCAGGAGCCCTCTCTCTTCACACAAGTCTGAATGGTTTGGCAGAACTTGCCTCACCTCAGATGTGCTCATGCAAAATGGAGTATCAGGCTGAAAGCAAAAATGTTGTTTGTGATCACCCGTGATCCCCTTTCAGAACACAGGCTCTGAGACCGCCATGGAGGAGGAGCTCGGACTGGTCGGGGCTACCGCTGATGACACGGAGGCGGAGCTCGTCCGCAGCATCTGCGAGATGGAACTGTTGGACGGTGAGGGAAGTAGCCGGGTGGACACAGCCCCAGCCCCACCAGGGAGGTAACCTGCCCTGAACCTCGAGTTGTGCTCCCAACAGGCAAACAAGTGCTGGCTGCCTTCATCCCGCTGCTGCTCAAAGTCTGCAACAACCCTGGCCTCTACAGCAACCCAGACCTCGCTGCGGCTGCTTCACTCGCTCTCGGCAAGTTCTGCATGATCAGGTAGGCCGTGGGCCAGCCCCGCCTTCTCAAGGGGGACGGAGAGGACAGGGCTTCCCTGATGGCCCTCTCCTCGCCCCTAGTGCCACTTTCTGTGAGTCCCAGCTGCGTCTTCTGTTCACCATGCTGGAAAAGTCCTCCCTCCCCACGGTGCGGTCTAATCTCATGGTTGCTACCGGGGACCTGGCCATCCGCTTCCCCAACCTGGTGGACCCCTGGACCCCGCACCTCTATGCTCGGTAAGGATCCCTGGCGCCGCCCCAGCGGCCTCTGAGCTCTGGCAGTCTGGAGCTGGCGTGGGAATCGCTAAGACTCTCCCCCTAGACTAGCGTGACCTTGAACATCTGCTTGCTACTTGACCCTAAAGGGATTATTAAAGCTCCTGTCTGGCTTTCAACTCTAGGCAGCTTTCTAAGTGCTTCTAGAATGGCGTGCTGTGAGGTGACAGGTTCCTGCCGGGGCCTTCCCTACCAATATTACAGTGTAACCCAGGGGGCTCGCTCCAGTGACTTGAGATTTCATTCCTAGTCTCCGAGACCCAGCTCCCCAAGTGCGCAAGACAGCAGGGCTGGTGATGACCCACCTGATCCTAAAGGACATGGTGAAGGTGAAGGGGCAGGTAAGCGAGATGGCTGTGCTGCTCATCGACCCCGAGCCTCAGATCGCCGCCCTGGCCAAGAACTTCTTCAACGAGCTTTCGCACAAGGTACGTGGCTGCGAGGCGGCCTGGGCTCGCTGCAGAGGGAGTATGTAGGTCACTGCACCTCTTCAGCGCGACTCTCCCTCACAGGGCAACGCCATCTACAACCTGCTCCCGGACATCATCAGCCGCCTGTCAGACCCTGAGGCTGGGGTGGAGGAGGAGCCTTTCCGCACCATCATGAAGTAGGTTCCCGGCCCGGGGCACCTTCCTCACGTAGAGCACACACGGCCCGCTGCCTGCTCTGAGCTGCGCAGCCTTCAGCACTCGCTTGACCTCTCTGTGCCCTCTGGGGATCAGGGTGTTCTGGAGAATGCACTAGAACAGTTGCTCAGGTGGAGGGAGGTGGCTGGCGGACTTCCTGTGCACCTGCATTTCCGCAGGGGTGGGCGCGCCCGTCTGATACAGGGTGAGGGCGAGCAGAGCAGTGAGGCAGGCTGGGGTCACAGCCCAGTTGCTGCCCTAAAGGGGCAAGGGTGTGAGCGGGAAAGTGGTGCTGGGCGGGGCCACGGTTGGTCTTGGCTGGCATCAAACACCCTCTCCTCCTCCCCCCCTCCCCGCAGGCAGCTGCTCTCCTACATCACCAAGGACAAGCAGACTGAGAGCTTGGTGGAGAAGCTGTGCCAGCGCTTCCGCACCGCCCGGTACCCAGAGGCGCCCTGGGGCATCCCTGGGGGCTGCAAGTGGGGGGGGGGGGCGTCACCTCCCAGTCTCACTCTCCCCACACTGCCCTTCCCACGTGCAGAACCGAGCGGCAGCACCGGGACCTGGCCTACTGCGTGGCACAGCTGCCCCTCACGGAGCGAGGCCTCCGCAAGATGCTGGACAGCTTTGACTGCTTTGGAGACAAACTGTCAGATGAGTCCGTCTTCAGCGCCTTCTTGGCGGTCGTGGGCAAGCTGCGGCGCGGGGCCAAGCCCGAGAGCAAGGTGCGCAGGCTGGGGAGGTGCGCCCGGGTGCCACTGTCCCAGTGCTACTTCGCAGGGTCCGCTCCCCCAGCCGCGGCGGAGGCTCTGTGGTGCCCGACTGCTGCACCTGTCAGTTCCCGGAGCAGCCTCACGCCCCATCGTCCTGTCTCCAGTTCCTGCTGCTTTTCTTTTAAAGACAGATTTTGTTTTTGAAAGCAGTTTTATGTTGAAAGCAAAATTGAGCCAGACTATAGAAATGCCATGTACCCCTGCCCAGGTCCCCACCTCACCGCGCCATGACGGCTGCAGAACCTGTGTGGGTACACAGCCCCCAGGCCATCAGGGCACCGCGGCACACTCCACATGACACGTGCCCTCGAGACCACCTCACAGAGGACCGAGCCTGCCTGCGCTCCCTGTCCCAGCGCGCCCGGGGTTCTGCTTTTCACAGCGGGATCCCATTGGGATCCTGCAGTGTGCGGGTAGCCCTCTCGGAGGGCCTTTCCCACTCAGTATTAGGCAGTGAAGTTCCTGCCATGTCCCTCATGGCCGGTAACTGTCTCCAGGCCTGCTCCTAACCTCCTTTTCCCTCCAGGCCATGATAGATGAATTTGAGCAGAAGCTTCGGGCCTGTCACACCAGAGGCTTGGACGGAGTAGAGGAGCTTGAGACGGGCCAAGGGGGTAGCCAGAGAGCCCCGTCAGCCAAGAAGCCAGCCCCAGGTATGGTGGGCAGCCCAGGTGCCACTGCCAGGACCGCCCCTCAGGCCGCGGTGCCCGGTCCCCTGCCTGAACCAGGCTCCTTGCCCCTTCCAGCCCCCAGGCACCAGGCAGCCTCAGACAGTGACTTCGCCACGCCCGCGGCCCGCCGGCCCGCCCGTCGCCAGCCACACACCCAGCCACGAGCTTTCAAAAAGAAACCCAAAATCGTCTTCTCCAGCGACGAGTCCAGCGAGGACGGTAGGGCGCTCATGTCACGCTCCGTGTGGCCCTGGGGGCGGCTGGTCCTGCGGCCGGCTGAGTGCAGATCCGCCCGACCGCCACCGTCCCTGGACAGTGGGGGCTTGAGTTCCATAGCGTGGTCCGAAGCTCCATCTGTTCCGACTTATTTTTCCATGTCTGTGACTCAGCGTTTTCTTCCTCCTCTGATTCTCGGTCTAGAGCTGTCAGCGGAGATGACGGAAGAAGAGACACCCAAGAAGACAACCCCCCTCCGCCGAGCCAGCACCCGCAGGCGCAGGTCCTAGGGCGTCGCCTGCCTGTCCCCTGCCTGTCCCCTCCCTGCCGTGCAGGGATCTTAGGAGATGGCCCAACCTCAGCCACACCCTGCAAAGTACTCTCCTGTCTCCTTGTGTTTTTAACGCTAAAGCAACCTTCAGGGCACAAACGTTTCTCAGCTCGCCTCGCTGGCCGCAGTCCGGCTGCCTGCACTGCTTGCTGACTCCCCGTTTCCCTGTGAATAAATGTGGTTTTTATACTTTTAGATACTTTCCCTCCACTTGTCTTTGTTTCTTTTCCTCATCGGACTGAAGCAGCAGATAGAGGCCCTCAGGGCCTGTCCTGCGCTCAGATGAGCTTCGTGTTCCCTCAGGCCTCACCTCTCCCTTCCCGGCGTCCTCACCCCTGCACACGTGACAGGATGGCCATCGCGGAGCCATGGTGTCCTCAGATCAGAGCTTCCCACGCCGCAGAGTCTGTCGGATCCCGCGGGTGAAGGCCAGGGATGTTGCTAAACATCCTACCTGGCGCAGCAAGGGCACAGCCCTCCCAATTATTCGGCCCCAAATGTCAATAGTGCTGAGGTTGAGAAGCCTTGCTCTAGACCAAGGGTTGGCTTCCCCTGTCTGCCCTACCCACCCACCCACCCAACTTGTGTTCCTGCTCCCCTCGCCGAAGCCTGTCCAGGCCCATGGAAGAACAGCTCTGGGAGACAAAGTCTGTCCCCCAAGGACTCCTCGCCCCATTAAGGTTAAGGGACTGCAGCAGGTGGAGCCCAGCCGGTGCAGGCTGCTGCCGCTCTGCTGCCCTCAAGCCTGTGCACCCCTCAGGTTCCCCAAGTCTCTGCTGAGTCACCTGTGCCGGGAGGCAGTGAGCGGCAGTCGTGACCATTCTAGTGTCTCTGCTGTCATGACAACAGCGCACCATGTCAGTCACGCTCCCGCTGTTGCTGGCAGAGCACAGTAAGGAAAAGCCGCAAGCATGAGGCCAAGAGGCACATGGTAGCTCGGAATCCCGAAGGCCTTGGCGGGAAAGGGTTAATGCTCCTGGGGAGCCTCTGCAGGACGGGAAGCAGGGCTGAGTGGCTGAGTCCTGGAAGGCCTCGCTTAGCTTCCCCCCACTGCACTGCAGTGCTGCCACCCCTCACACCGCACTGCGGCACCTCCTGCTGCTCTCCAACAGCCTGGGCACCGCCTTGCAGACAGCTGCCAGACGTGGACACAGCCTTGGCTCTAGGGCCCAAGGAGGGAGGGCACTCCCAGAAAGGCCAGGCCGTGGGCCGAGTGGGGTGCAGGACTGCGTGCTCTCTTCCTTTTAAGCAAAGGTTATCACCAGGCCGCAGGCTAAACTTAGCCGCAAGCTTTTAGGCTAGAAGGGCAGGGGGCGGGTGTCAGGTTACGCTGGGCTAGCAAAGAGGCCCCAGGATCTCCCCTTCCCCTGCACCTGCTGATGGCAATGTCCACTCCACCCCACCCACCCCCTGCTAACCCAGCGCTCAGCCCTTCCTCCATCCTCAGCTCACCAGCCTGGCCCAGCCCAGGCTCTTCACCTGGCTAGAGGGGAACGGATCCCCTCCTCTACCTCGAAAACTGGAATATTCCCACTTTGTGCTGAGATCTCTGCTCCACCTTCTCTCCTCTGCTGGACTTGCCCTGCCCCCAACATCCCCTGCACACAGCCACCCTGGCTCCTGGGCCTGGCGGCACGTCCCTGGATGGGGAGGGACTTCCGCTCTCACGTCCCGCTCTCCGCCCTGGGCTGGAGGGGCTGGAGGGGCACTGTCTCCCAGCCCGGGCAGCGCAGCCCTCAGGTTCCAAGAGCAACTTTACCCAGCCCCCCTCCCCCAGTGATGCCGTCCTCCCCCGGGGGCCTCGGCCCGGCCTGGCGGGGCCCAGCGGGTGCACACAGGGCCTGGTTTGTCTGCTCCAATTATCAGATGTCCAGGCTGCCCAGGCTTGCAGGACATCGTGACCTTCCGTGCAGAAACCGCCCCCCCCCCGCAAGCCTCCTTCCTCTCCAGGCCCCCGCTGCCCGGTGCCCAGGCCAGGCCCCTCGCCCAGCGAGGCCGGCAGCCAGGAGATGGGGGGGGGGGGGGCTGGGACGGGCCCGCGGGAGCCCCAGGCCCCTCCGGGGCCCATTCCTCAGCTGTGTCACTACCAAAAAACCTGGAGAAGTTCCTCAGCTTGCCCGCCTCCCAGCCTTTGAAAGAACAGGGGAAGGGGGTGGCGCGTGCTGCCCCTAGGCGACCGGGCTCAGGCTTCGACTCTCCACGCCAGCCGCTCCCGGGTCGTCCGTGCGGTCCCTTGGCGCGGCCTGGGCTCCTGGACGTCTCTGGTTCCTGCCAGGACCTCCGTCCCCGAGTCTATAGTGGCTTGCGTGCCCATAGTCCCGTCCCGGGAACCTTTGGCCATCACTGCCCCCGTGGGCCACCTCGGTCCCCTCCCCCTCTCAGCCCTGGGCCCACACGCCTGGTGCGTGCACAGGGGAACAAGGCGGGCCCGCAAAAAGAAAAACGAGGGGGCCCGGCTACTCGCGGGTTTACGGGCGCACGTAGCTCAGGCCTCCTCGCCCTTGGGCTGGGACTGGGCGAGCAGCGCGGGAGGCGGGGCGCACGTCACCCACGCCCCGCCGCCCCCAGTCCCTATAAATTGAGGCTGCGGGCTCCTTCGGTGCTCTCTGCTCCGCCCCGTTCGACAGGCAGCCGCTTCTTCTCGTGCATTGCGAGGTGACCAAGGCAGAGGCCCTGGGGGCTTGAGGGCTTGGGGGCCGGCGGGAGGAGGGGCGTGCTGGCCGGGGCTTGGGCAGCCCCGAGGTGGTGCTGGGCCCCCCGAGCGGACGCCCCGGGCGGGGTCCCGCATTGCAGGGGCGAGCAGAGTACGTGCCGTGCCCTGGGGTGGGAATGGAGGCCGGGGGGAGGGGCGCCGAGGGCTCTGGCCGCTGGGCTTTGCCGACTGCCCTGAGCTCACTCTGCTGTCCCCACAGCGCGTCGCCGAGACACGATGGTGAAGGTCGGAGTGAACGGGTGAGTGAGCAGGGGCTGGGCCCGGGCGGGACTGGGGTCTCCGCAGTGGCGTGGGGAGGCGGGTGGGGTGGCCGTACCCCCAAGGAGAGCTCAAGGTCAGCGCCCGGACGCCTCCGAGGGCCTCGTGTCCCTCACCCCTCAGCCGTGGCGCCTCCTGTGACTCCGCCCCTGCGGAGCCCAGCGTCCCCATCCCTCGCTGTGGCTCCATCCCCCTAATCCCCTGGCCCCGCGCCCCTTTCTCTGCTTTCGCGCCCTGCAGGGTCACGTGCCCGCGGCGCCCCTCCCCCACGGGCCCCGCGGCGCGGGGGTGCGCGGGGCCTGCTGCGTGCACGGCCCGCTGCGAGGCTGGGTGTGCGGGCGCTCGGCCGCCATGTTGCAACCGGGAAGGAAATGAATGAAGCACCGTTAGGAAACCTGCGTTCTCGCTTCCTCCCCGCCCTGGCGGTGCGATGACTAACCCTCCCGCCCCTGCCCTGCCAGGGTGGGGCGCCCTCGGCCAGGACGCCGCGCTGCGGCCGGGACGCTGGACCTCAGAATCCTAGCCCTGGTCCAGCCCGATCCCCGCCCCGCCCCCGCCATGATGCTCTTTCTAGATCACTCATCCTCCGCTGAATCCGAGTGGGTGTGTGGAGGGCTCGCCGTGCGCCCCCGCCCCAGCAGCAGTGGCAGCTGTGGCTCAGCGCCAGGTCTGGGGGAGCTGAGTCATGGGTGATGAGAAAAGAAATTTTCCAGGCAAAATGGCTCCTGCAGCAGCCGCACCTGGCCCTCCTGCACGCTCACCTCACAGCTGTCTGCTGCCCAGCCCAGCCTAGCGCTGACCCCGCCCCAAGGGCCAGGCGGTAAAGGTCACCGGGGGATTGGGTGTCCGAGGGCCCAGGAAGCCTGCCCTGGTCCGTCGTCCGCCTTCCAGAAACCAGATCCTGGCTCCACCCCACTCGGGTTAAATTTAGCTGCCTGACCTTTGCTGCGGCTGGGGGCCTCCCTCCAGCCCCCCAGTAACTGCCCCCCCTCGGGTTTCTGGATGGGGAGCTCAGGTAGATTAGCAGGAGAGGGCTGTGGCATTAGGGCCATCTCCCCGGCTCTCTGGAGGAGGGGCTTGCAGAGGGGGTGGGCTTAGCCTGGCCTGCCGCCTCTGACCTTTACTCCTGCCCTTTGAGCTTGGTGATGCTGAGTGTACAGCTCTTCCCAGGAGCCAGCATAGATCGCGCGGAGGGGTGATGGCTGCTATGTGCCAAGCTCATGCCCAGCCAGTGGGTGGCAGTGGCTCCTGGAAAGATTTGGGTGGGGACCAGGGTAAGGTTGGGGCAAGTCTTCGAGCCTGATCTTAACCTCTTGGATGGAAAAGGAGACTCCATTTCACCGGGTGAAGCCAGGCCAGCCTGGCAGGGTGTCTTAAAGGCAACAAGATTAGGCCCCTTGGGGCTCTGGGGCTGGGGAAATCTTAGACAAGCAGCCCTCTGTACCCAGGGGTTCTGCATCCGTGGGTTTAGCCAACTGTGGATGGAAAATATTCCTGAGGTTATGAAATTCCAGAACATTCTAAAAAAAATCAGTTTACCTCCCACCGAGTCTGGCAGCAAATGCACTCAGATGCAATGACGTGGAAGCATTTGTAGGTAGCATCTGTCACCCAGACGTGGTTCGAAGTCTGCAGGGGGCTGCCACAGCGCTTTCTACAGGAGGAAGCCGAGTGTTTGGGTTTTGTGTCCAGGGGAAGGGCCTGGAGCCGCATCCCCTTCAGATAGCGAGGGAACCGGGCTTGCTCCCTGGAAGGGTTCGGTGGTCTGAAGACTGCGTGCGTGCCTGCGATGACTGCTCATTCTTCCTCACCTCTTGTCTCCCTCAGATTTGGCCGCATTGGGCGCCTGGTCACCAGGGCTGCTTTTAACTCTGGCAAAGTGGATGTTGTGGCCATCAACGATCCATTCATTGACCTCCACTACATGGTGAGTGCTGCCCCCTGGCGCTGGTAGGAGGAACAGCCTGGCTGAAGGCAGCCCCCTTGAGGGCCCTCGCTTGCTCCCACAGGTCTACATGTTCCAGTATGATTCCACCCACGGCAAGTTCCACGGCACGGTCAAGGCTGAGAACGGGAAGCTGGTCATCAACGGGAAGGCCATCACCATCTTCCAGGAGTGAGTGCGGAAGACAGACCAGCTTTGGGGCGGTGACTAGGACTGGGGGCCACCTTGGGCATGGGGCACATCACATCTCTGAGCTCTGTCCTGCCCCCCACCCCACCCCGTAGGCGAGATCCCGCCAACATCAAGTGGGGTGATGCTGGTGCCCAGTACGTGGTGGAGTCCACTGGCGTCTTCACCACCATGGAGAAGGCCGGGGTGAGTGGCCTGGGGACGGGCCCTGACCCTGGGATGTGGGGGAGGAGGCAGGCAGCTGTGCAAGCTTACAACCAACTCCTCTGCTGCAGGCTCATTTGAAGGGCGGAGCCAAAAGGGTCATCATCTCCGCTCCCTCCGCCGATGCCCCCATGTTCGTGATGGGTGTGAACCACGAGAAGTATGACAACTCCCTCAAGATCGTCAGGTGAGGCTGGCGGGAGGCGGGTGGAGGTGAGAGGCTGCGCCCGCGGCGGAGACTGGCCTTGCCCTTACGCCCTCCCTCTCATGTTGCAGCAACGCGTCCTGCACCACCAACTGCTTAGCCCCCCTGGCCAAGGTCATCCACGACCACTTCGGCATCGTGGAGGGGCTCATGACCACAGTGCACGCCATCACCGCCACCCAGAAGACCGTGGACGGGCCCTCCGGGAAGCTGTGGCGTGACGGCCGCGGGGCCGCCCAGAACATCATCCCCGCCTCCACTGGCGCTGCCAAGGCCGTGGGCAAGGTCATCCCCGAGCTGAACGGGAAACTCACTGGCATGGCCTTCCGAGTGCCCACCCCCAACGTGTCGGTCGTGGACCTGACCTGCCGCCTGGAGAAAGCTGTACGTCTGGGTCGGGTGGTGGTGGTGGGCTGGCGGGCCAGCTGCTGCAGCGGCTGTCTGACCAGTTCTTACCTTCCTAGGCTAAGTATGACGACATCAAGAAGGTGGTGAAGCAGGCGTCCGAGGGCCCCCTGAAGGGCATCCTGGGCTACACCGAGGACCAGGTACTGATAGGACTGGGTCTGGCGCCGGCATGGCCCTGCTCATCAGGACGGGGTTCCCACACTTAGCCCTCTCCTCCCCAGGTCGTCTCCTGCGACTTCAACAGTGACACCCACTCCTCCACCTTCGATGCTGGGGCTGGCATTGCCCTCAATGACCACTTTGTGAAGCTCATTTCCTGGTATGTGGCTGGGGGTGGAGGGGACAAGAAGTCATTGGGATCTGGTGCCCTCTGGTGGCCTTCTCAGAAAACAACCCTTAACAATTCCATGATCACCTTCTAGGTACGACAACGAATTTGGCTACAGCAACAGGGTGGTGGACCTCATGGTCCACATGGCCTCCAAGGAGTAAGAGCCCTCAAGCCAGCAGCCCCAGCGAGAGCACCAGAGGAGGAGAGGCCCTCAGCTGCTGGGGAGTCCCTGCCCCCACTCAGTCCCCAACAGAGTTTCCATCCCAGACCCCCTGGAGGAGGGGAGGGGCTTAGGGAGCCCTACCTTGTCATGTCACCATCAATAAAGTCTTCTGCACCCAGCCTACTCTCTTGTTCTGTCCCAGGTCAAAGGGGAGGGTGCTGGGTGGGCGGGGCTGAAGGCTGGCTTCAGGTACCCGAGAGGGACGGGACCGGCCCTAGGCAGCCCCCCTCTGAGGCTCTGGGAGCTCCAAGGACTGTACTGGGTCACTTGTGCTTGGCTGAACACGGGAAGTCAGGGCTGTGACCTTGGCGCCTTGTGCAGATAGAGCTGTGACTTCACCTGGGCTGCTCGGGTCTTTGGAGATTGGATGAGGAAGACTGCATGTGCCCAATGCACTAAGCACTGCAGAACCTGAAGTAAGGCTGGTGGCCACCCCTGGTAGGTTAGAGGGAGGTGGCTGGCCACGTGGGCTGGGATACCATCTTCAGGTGAGGAGCCAGCTTGGCTGAGTTTGAGATCCTAAGAGCAAGTTCCTGTGACCTGTGCCTTGCACCTCTGCAAAAGGGCGAAGCGCACGCAGCGCAGTGGGGGCTGTAGTGAACAGAAAGTGCTTGAAACCGGGACACAGTGCTCAATAAATACTGCCAGCTTCATTATTATTAACGACTCCATTCAGCTCCGCACAGCCGCCTGCACCTCCAAGTCCTCCGTACTGTCTCCAGGAGCCAGCCTGTCAGTCTTGGGGTAGGCCACGCCCTCCGGAAGCGGCTCATCCTGGGGCTGCTGCTTGAAGCTGAGACCCTGAGCGCTCACGCACACACGTGCACACACGTGCACCCACGTGCACAGCCGGAAGCCGTGCCTGGGAGAAGCTTCACTGCCCTCCTGGAGGCTGCTGTACCCAGTCCGCCGCATGGGGGGGGGGGGCGTCCCTTTACTGCTCACTCGGTGCCTCCACGAGGGGCAGGGCCCAGCCACAGACACACACAGCTGACAATGTGAGCCAGAGCAGGCCTAGGTGTGGCCCACGCCACGATGGAACCCCAAGCTGAATCCATACCAGTGCCCGGGCCAGGTAGCACCAGTACCGGTCAGAGCGAGCTGGCTGGAACCCCAGGCGTGGAGGCCAGGGCCCACGATCACATGCCTCACACAGCGGACACAGGAAGGGGCCGTGCTCACTCCAGCAGATCAGCGATGGGCGAGTAGCAGACACCCACGTGGGAGGGCAGGGGGCCCAACCATGGGGGGAGGGGAAGGCCGGGCCCAGCCTCGCTCCAAACGGTCCAGAAGCCCGGGAAGGCCACCCTCTGCCTTGGTGGGCTGCCGAGGGGAGGGCGGCCCTATCTCATGGAGCTGTCGGATGAGACGTCGCGATCCGAGTCCTCAGTCTCGCTTGGCGGTGGCGGCGGGTCGCTAAGCGGGACCGCAGTGAAAGCAGGAGACTTTCTAGAAAAAAACACCCACCGTCACCGGGGGGAGGCCCAGGTCCCCGGGAGCAGGTGACCCTCGTCCCCGGGGTCATCCTCTGGCAGCTGAGTGACACTCTGGCAAGGGCAGGCAGCACGCGGGGTGAGGGAGGGGAGGGTGGGAGCAGAGTTCTCCCCCACGCCACCCTGTCTGTATCCTGGGGGCAGGTGAGGAAAGTAAAGCCACCAGGGCCGAGTGCAGCCCCTGGGGCCCGGGCCTGGTTTGCATGTTCCTGACTTTTTGCTTTTCTGAATCTGCTTTGTTGGTAAACTAGAACTTGCACGGGGTCAAAGGCATGAATCGAGGCTCCAACTTTTAGATAAAAACCAGTCCTCACATCCCCTCTGCTCCTTGCTAGTTTGTCAGATGCTTCCGGCCAGGGCAAGCACAGAGCTGGGGGTGGGGGAAGTGCCTGGGCACCCCCACATCAAGTGCCGCCACCACTGCCAGCCACGGGGTGCTCCACTCCCCCACTCCAGGGAGGCCCTTACCGGTCCCCCGACTGCGTGATGAGCCGGCGGCAGGTCTCCATCTGCACGTCCAGGCCCCGCTTCATGCTGCACATCTCCATGTACTCATGCAGGTGCCGGTTCATGTCGTTCTTGGCCGTGGCCAGCTCCAGCTGCGACAGGGTGGGGCGGGGCGGGGCCACAGGGGTTAGTAGGCCCAGGGCCAGCAGTGCCCGGCTCCCCGTGCCAGAAGGCTGGCACGCCAGGAGCAGCAGCTGGGGGTCACGGCCCAGCACCCGATACATTCTCCTCTCAACCGGTCTCGCAGTCTCTGCCTACAGGGCAAAGCTCAGGTGTCCCTGTGAGCTGCATTCCTCAAGAACCTGATAAGGGGAAGAGGAGGAGGACAGGAGGGAGCGGCCACCACTCTCCACTGCCCCAGGCCACCTCTGGGAGCCCACGGGACTCCCTGCACGCAGGAGGCAACCTGAGCGCGCAGTGCACGGGGCTCGCTCCTCGCCCTGTTCTCTTCCTTCCTTAGCGTCCAGACGGACCACCGCCATGCTGAACGTCCAGCTGGTTAGGGGATGTATCCCGGGTGGCAGCTGTGGCGAAACAGGCAAGCCACCACCTGGGACACCTGCATCCTCCCTAAGTCGGAGTGTCAGCTCCAAATCCTGGCTCCTCTGCTTCCAACGCAGCCCCCTGCTAACCCGCCGGGGAAAGCAGTAGTGCCTGGGCGCCTGCCACAGGCGCGGGAGAGCCAGGTGGAACTCCTGGTTCCTCCCGTGGTCTGGCCCAGCCCCAGCTGTCACAGGCGTCTGGGGAATGAACCAGCGGATGGAAGATCTTGTCACTCTGCCATTAAAATAAATAAATCTTTTGAAACAAAAATAAGATGTATGCCAACTTCAGAAATGTCCTATGTAGAAAATGTGGGGCGAGGGGGCCGCTGTTGTGGTGTAGCAGGAAAAGCTGCTACCTGCGGCTCCTGCATCCCGTATGTGCACTGGGTCAAGTCCCGGCTGCTCCACTTCCGATCCAGCTCCCTGCTAATGCGCCTGGGAAAGCAGTGGAAGATGGCCCAAGTGCTTGGGCCCCTGCACCCGTATGGGAGACGCAGAAGAAGCTCCTGGCTCTGGCCTGGCCCAGCCACAGTCATTGCAGCCATGTGAGGGAGTGAACCAGTGGATGGAAGGTCTCTTCGTCTCTCCCTCTAACTCTGACTTTAAATCTTTAAAAAAAGAAAGAAAATGTGGGGCTTATCAGGATAGGCAGGCTCCCTCCCAGAGCCCGATTCTGTAGCAGAGGCTCCAGGCAGGGAGGCGGCGGCTGCGGTGGGAAAGTCTGGGCCGGCAATAATCTGCAGCCTCTGTTTTGGGCACAAAGGACAGGGGCCAGGACGGGAAGAGAAGCAAACTGCCTGGAAGTGATTTGCTCACAACGGCTTGAGAGCAAAGAGAAAGGGGAGGAAGCCGCCCGTGAGCAATCGGCAGAGGGCAGAAGAAGCCACCCGAGTAATGTGCGCTGGCCGGCGAGGGTGGGAACGTGGGAAAGGAGCGCACGGGTCCCAGGGCCACACAAAAGGGGCGGCCAGGGCGGCGGCATGTGGTGCGGCGGCGGGGGCTCTCAGGCCCCCCGCATCTGGGACTGCAGCCGCAGGCCTGGGGCCACGAGCAGAGCAGGAGGTGCTGACCGTTCAAGCCAGGCAGAAAACACCGACGCCACCCGCCCGTCCCCCAGCTTCTCCACTCAGGAAGTCAGCGTGGAGGGCGTGCGTTTGGGAACTGGAGGTCCAGGGCACAAGGAAGAAGGAAACGAGCCAAGCACTTGTACCCAAAGGCTAAGCACCGCCACCAGCAGTGTCTACGTATTTCTACGGCCCCCCTCCGACCGCTTGTGAGTTCTGATTCGTGTGGAACACTTGTACATTTCCACGGCTCCGGTGCAATACTTCCACACACGGAAACTGAGCAAAATGCTCAGAGCGGCCAACCAGCCTCTGCACGTCCTCATCCTCTCCTGTGTCTGCAGCCGGAGCTCCGCTCTGCCAGCTCTTTATCCGGAAGTGCAGTCGCCCCACTGGGCTGCGGAACCAACTGCACCTGGGTGCGTGCCCCCCTGCACCCACACACTTAAAGCATGGGCAAGGCAAGAACATGACCAGAAGTTAGGTGCTGAATCCTTGAATCCTCAACAGCCTCTCCGGAAAATTGCGGCCTCTATGCAGGCAGAGGACTGTGGATGGGGACAAGAAGGGGGGAGGGGCCACCTGGGCTCCACCATCCACCAATGGGAAAGGCCTATGGCCAGGTCAGCAACCCTGAGAGATCAAGGCCACAAAGACCCAGCACCTCGGCTGCTCTGCACAGACCCCCACGGGCAACACTGCCGCCGAGGCCAGCAAGTCAGCTCCCCTAACACTTCCGGGTTTCATTCTGCGGAGAGGAGAGCTGCCTGACTCAGAACATGGCCCGAAAGGCACGCCTCCATCTAGAACGTTCTGTCCTTCCTCACCAGGGCGTACGTCAGAGCAGGCACTTCCGGTCCAGGGCAAGAGCCCAGCAGAGATGGCAGCCCCATGTCCCATGTCACTTCAGTGTGGCACCAGAGGGGGCCCAGGTCAGCTAAGGGAGTAGGGGACATGGGGAGACACTTGGGGGGACATGGCATAAACAGGGCCATGGGGACCAGTCCTAGAAGCACCAATCCGGCTGTGCCTTTAAAACTTAGCATTTGTCTGCGCAGGCAACGAAAACCCAGGAGCAGGGCCATCTGGTACATGTCGGGAGAATGAGGAAGTGGGAAAACAGTTTTGCAACTTCCTTAAAGTGCAGACGGGAGAGAGCACTGAGCGCAGGCGAGCAGTGTGGGCTGAGGAGAGGCCGGGGAGGCACACAGTGGTGCCTGCGGTGGCTCCCGGGGAACAACCCAACCCTCCACCCAGGGCAACCTCTGTCCTGGCAGCCCCTGAAGGCCTACAGGTCAAGCTAAAGCACCAGCTGCACCTGCCCCCTCTCAAGGGCTCCCCCAGGCTCGAGAATAAGAATGGAGACTCCTCCACGACCTCCTAGGCTGAGCTGAGTGCTACAGCCCCGACAGTGCTAACGAATGCTGGCCGCGGCCAGCGCGGTGGCACGGCAGGTGAAGCTGCTGCCAGGGATGCCGGCACGCCCCAACAGAGCGCCAGTTCAAGTTCCACTTCCACTCCAGTGCCCTGCGAATGCGCCTGGGAGAGCAGCGGAAGATGGCCCAAGTACTTTGCACCCACAAGGGAGACGCCGATGGACTTTTTGACTCTTGGCTTCATGGCCCAGCCCTGGCTACTGCAGCCATTCAGGGAGTGAACCAGTAGATCTCTGTCTCCCTCGCTCTCTGACACTACGCCTTCCAAATGAGTAAGTCTTTAACAACAAACAACAACAACGGCCACTACGGTATACTTATAAGCCAGGCCCTGCCCTCAGCCCTACATGAGGACCCTTCCAATGAGATTAAAAGTGTATGGGGGTGGGCACTGTGGCGCAGGTTATGCCACCGCTGGGGATGCCCACATCCCATATCAGAGCGCCTTGCTCTGAGTCCTGGCTCCTCTGCTTCCAAGTCCGCTTCCTGTTAATATATCCTGGGAGGGGCCAGCAGCTGCCTCATATACTTGGGACTTGACACTCTGCGGGAGACCTGGATGTAGCTCTAGGCTCCCGGCTTCAGTTGTGGGCATTTGGGGAGTGCACCAGCTGATGGAAGAGATCTCTCTCTCTCTCTGTCACTCTGCCTTTCAAGTAGATGAAGATAAGTAGACTTCTTAAAATTTACTTATTTATTTACTTGAAAGTCAGAATTATAGAGAGGGAGAGGAAGAGAGAAACGAAAGAGAGACAGAGAGAGAAGTCTTCCATCTGCTGGTTCACTCCCCAAATGGCTGCCATGGCCAGGGCTGGGCCAGGATGAAGCCAGGAGCCAGGAGCTTCATCCAGGTCTCCCACGTGGGTGCAGGAGCCCAAGGACTTGGGTCATCTTCTGCTTTCCCAGGCGCATCAGCAGGGAGCTGGATCAGAAGTGGAATGGCCAGGACTTGAATCAATGCCCATACAGGATGCCAGCACTGCAGGCAGCAGCTCTACCCGCTATACCACAGCACTGGCCCAGTAAACATTTTTAAAAAGATTAAGTCTATGGATCTGATGCCTTCTTCTGGCTTCTGACTCCAGCTTCCTGCTAATGCAGACCCCAGCAGGCAGCGATGGCCATTCACATGGGAGACTACATGGAGTTCCCAACTTCTAGTGCCAGCCTTGGCCCAGTCCCAGCCCACACAGACACTGGGGGACTGAATGAGAGGGGAGGGGAGGGGAGGGGAGGGGAAGGGAGGGGAGGGGAGGGGAGGGAAGGGGAGGGGAGGGGAAGAGATCTTCCATCCGCTGGTTCACTCCCCAAATGCCCACTGCAGGAGAGGATAGGAGAGGAGAGAAGGGGAGAGGAAGGGAAGAGGAGGGGAGGGGAGAGGAGTGGAGGGGAGGGAAGGGAAAGGGGAGGGAAAGGGGAGGGAAAGGGGAGGGGAGAGGAGGAGAGGGGAGGGAGGGAAGGGGAAAGGAGGAGAAGGGAGGAGAAAGGAAGGGGAGGGGAGGGGAAGGGAAGGGAGAGAGAGAAAGAGAAAGAAAAAAGAAAAAGGAAGGAAGGAAGGAAGGAAGGAAGGAAGGAAGGAAGGAAGGAAGGAAGGAAGGAAGGAGATAAGTTTATTTTGGTTTAAAAAATCTAAGGGCTGCGCACTGGCTTGGCGGTTCCAATGCCAGGCCGGATGCCCACACCCTTCCCTGAGTGCCCAGCTTCCTGCTAATACTCATCCTGGAGGCAGCAGCGTGATGGCTCCAGGTTAACTGGGTTCCTGCCACCCAGCCTGGGTTGAGTTCCGGGTCTTGGCTCTGCCCTCAGCCAGCCCCAGTCATCACAGACCTCTGAGGGGTGAATGAGCAGACATGTGCTCTCCTTCTCTCTCTCCCCCAACTCCACTGCCTTTCATATAAGTAAATCAAAATAAGCTTATTTTAGTGCAAAAAAAAATTTTGAGGGGGTGGCATCTGGCTTAGCAGTTGCCAGCTAGGACAGATGCATCCCACGCTGGAGTGCCTGGGTTCGAGTCCTGGCTCCGGACCCCAGCTTCCTGCCAATGCAGGCCTGGGGAGGCAGCAGCGATTGCTCAGTATTTGGGTTCCTGCCACCCACTTGGGAGACCTGGCTTGGGTTACCAGCTCCCAGACCTGTTCCAGACCCAGCAATTGTAGACATCTGGGAAGTGAACCAGTAGATGACAGCTCTGTGTGTGTGTGTGGGGGGGTGTCCCCCTCTCTGTCTCTGTTTCTTTGCCTCTTAAATAAAATAAGATACATTTTTTAAAAGTTTATTTGAAATGTACTCATAGGGGCCAGCACTGCAGCATAGTAGGTTAAGCCTCCACCTGCGGCACTGGCATCCCATATGGGCGCCAGTTCGAGTCCTGGTTGCTCCTCTTCTGATCCAGCTCTTTGCTAATGGCCTGGGAAAGCAGTAGAAGATGGCCCAAGTGCTTGGACCCCTGCACCTGCATGGGAGACCTGGAAGAAGCTCCTGGCTCCTGGCTTCAGATTGGCCCAACTCCAACCATTGCGGCCATTTGGGGAACAGATGGAAGACCTCTCTGTCTCTTCCTCTCACTGTCTGTAACTCTACCTCTCAAATAAAAAAATCTTATCATAGTTTCTTTATAATAGATTGTTCATGAACTTTTTAAAACAATTGTATTTGAAAGGCAGAATGGCAGAGAGCAAAATCTTCCATCTGCTGGTTCAGGTTCACTCCCCAGGTGGCCATAACAGCTGGAGTTGGGCCCGGCTGAAGCCAGAGCCTGGAATTCCACCAGGTCTCCCACATGGTGGCAGGGGCCCAAGCACTTTCACCACCTTCCACTGTGGTGCACTTCCCAGGTACATTAGCAGGGCGCTAGATCAGAAGTGGAGAGGCCAGCACCTGAATCTGTGCTCTGATATGGAATGTGGACCCACTGGGCCCTTGAGAACTTTTTGAAGTTCCTTATACATATGTTTTCAAAATTTTCTGTACCAAAATAAACTTATCTTTGGATTCCATTTTTTTTTTTTTTTTTTTTTTTGGACAGGCAGAGTGGACAGAGAGAGAGACAGAGAAAGGTCTTCCTTTTGCCGTTGGTTCACCCTCCAATGGCCGCTGTGGCCGGTGCGCTGCAGCTGGTGCACTGCGCTGATCCAATGGCAGGAGCCAGGTGCTTCTCCTGGTCTCCCATGGGGTTCAGGGCCCAAGCACTTGGGCCATCCTCCACTGCACTCCCGGGCCACAGCAGAGAGCTAGTCTGCAAGAGGGGCAACCGGGACAGAATCCGGCGCCCCGACCAGGACTAGAACCCGGTGTGCTGGTGCCGCAAGGCAGAGGATTAGCCTATTGAACCGCGGCGCTGGCTGGATTCCATTTTCCACGAGCTTTCGGAGGTCCCTTGTGTGTGTACTACCTCATCTGCTGTTCAAAGGAGCCCTCTGGGGCAGGTGTTACTAAGCTCCCTGTCTTAGACATCATAAACTGGCCACAGAGAGAATAAGGAGCTTGTTCGAGTAGACCTGTCCATCTCCGGAGGTCCTGAGAGCCCTCCCTGGGTACCACAGCTGAGACCACCCCCACCCTCAAGAGAAGGAAAGGCCCGGGCCGCCGGGGCCCCCCCTCCGGGGCTGAGCCGCCCAGTGTGCACCCTCACCTCTATCTGGTCGATGGTTTCCTGGTATTCTTTCTCCCGGGTTTTGAACAGGGACTCCGTGTCCTTGATCACCTTCTCCAAGCTGTCTTCCTGCTGCTGGTGGGCCACGGGGAGGGGAGGGTGGGCGGGACAGGGCCAAGGTGCAAAGAGAGAGAGAAAGTCGGGTTAAAGGCAGCTGCAGAGAGTGGAGGAGGAGGAAAAAGAAAGAGGGAAGAAGCGGGGAGAGGCTGATGACTACACGGGGAACAGAGCGGGGAGGCGGGGAGGCGGGGAGGCGGGGAGGGGGAAGGGGAGGGCGGGCGCTGAGGGGCCCCGGGGCCGGGAGGGGCGTTACCTCTCCCTGGGCCTCTGCCGCTGCCATGGCATAGCCTGAGAAATCCTCCCAGAGCAGCAGAGTCTCCTCGGTCTCCTCCCAAGTCAGGCTGTCACAGTCGTCCTCAAAATCACACTCCCTCCTAGAGACAGGGAGCCTGCGGGTCAGGGGCTGCGGGGGCGCCGGCCTCAGGCTGCGTGGGCTGGGGGCACTGGGGCGCTGGGGCGCGGGGCGCGGGGCGGCCCGGCACTCACAGCTGGTTGAGCATGCGCTGCATCTCCTCGTTGATGCTGAGGGCCGTGCTCTCCTCCTCGTCCCCAGCGGGCTGGCGGGGCCCGTCACTCTCCGACAGGGAGGGGTCCTCCTCCACAGCGGCCTTGCGCTCCCGCTTCCGCCCCCCCATGGACGGGACCTTAATGGGAGACAAGTGCAGAGACTACAGAGACGAGGCCGGGTGCGTGCGGAGCGAGGGCGGGCGGGGAGGCCGGGGTGAGAAGCGGGGACCAGCGGGGAGGGCAGAGAGAAAAGACACAGTTATGTGGGCGGCAAGAGAAACACGCAGGTCACCGAGAGACAGGCGGACAGACACGGAGCGGGCAGGGCTGCAGGCTGAGCAGGAAGACAAAGGAGAGAGAGAGAGAGAGAGAGAAAATAGAGCAGTAAGATAAGAGGAGCAATGGCTCGTTAGGATCACGTCAGATGTGTAGGATGGCCAAAGAGGGATTTTGTTTTCTAGAAGAAAGTCTGTCTGGCGAGATGAGACTCAACGGCACAGAGCTCTGGGCTGCGAGGAGGATGAGGCCACGGCGTGACAGAGCAGACCTCGCGTCACATCCAGATCTGGAAAGCCGGGGAGGGGAGACAGAACGGGGGCCGAGAGCCAGGACACGGAGTGCAGAAGAGACCTGCGCTGAGGGCAGACCCGACGGCCAGAGGGCCTGGGACTGGGACACGAACAAGCGTGCGTGAGGTCAGACTAACCAGCTGCCTCTGTGAGGACGGCACGAGAGAAGATGAAGGAAGAGAGGAGAGAAGCAGACAGAGGAGAGAGAGGGAGACGGCGTTAGACAGCTTCCGAACGCTCTCCTGCGGCTGGCGCTGGCCCCCCAGCCTAGTCCCATGGAGGGTCCCAGGGACCGGGATAAGGGCCCCCCAAAGAAGGGGCAGGGCCCGTGCCCCTCGGGGCCAGCATGGGGGAGTCTCTAGCCCCGCCCCTCCCCCCGGAGCCAGGGGCAGCAGGAGTCCTCACCTGGAACATCTGGATCATGTCCTCACAGTTGCGCTGCTGAGCCACGTCACAGAGCTTGGCGGTGATGTCGATGCGGCGGCAGATGTCCATGTCCACCTTCATGGCCTTCTCCTGGATCTTGGTGTCCAGCTCTGACAGGTTCTGTGCGGGAAATTGGAACAGGACTCCAGACTGGGACTCGTACAGCTGTGGCAAGATCCAAGATCTCCAGCCTTCCTGCACGTCACTGTCAGCTCCACCAGGAAGCCCCCAACTGCCTGGGCAGAATGCATCCCTTTTCCTAGCATCCCCCCTGTGGCGCTGCACCTGCTATGCCGGTGCTGTTGTCCGACCAGGAGGGAGCCCTGGAGGATGTGGCCTGGTGCCTGGGACCCTCAGGGGCTGCCTGGGGCCAACAGCAGACCCCACCCTCCTGGAACTGAGGGTGAGGCGTGACTACCGGGAACTCTAACAAGCAGGTGCCGGGAACTCTACAAGCAGGTGCCGTACAGGAATAATAATCATGGAGCTTACACTCAGTACTAAACACAAGAGGACTTCACAGCATTTAAAAGGAAAGTTTGTTTTGGTGCAGGAAGTTTTTGAAACCCATGCATACCAGGGGTCTTCAAAGAGTTTATGGGGGGACAGGCACCTGGCACACCAGTTAAGTTGCCACTCAGGGATGCCCGCATCCTATATTGTAGCATCTCTGCCTCAGGTTCCAGCCTCCTGCTAATGCACACCCTGGGAGGCAGCCGGTGATGGCTCAAGGACCTGGGACCCCGCCGCCCTGTGGGAGTCCAGGCTGGAGTTCTAGGCTCCTGGCTTCTGCCTGGCCCAGCCCTGGCTGTTGCAGACATTTGGAGGCTGAACCTGCAGATGGAAGGCAGATCTCTCCCTGTCTCTTCTGTCTCTATGCCTTTCAAAGAAAATGAAAATAATAAAAACTAAAACAAGAGATTATGGAAACTATACACGTTTTTAATGGCACCCTCCATCTTTTTTTTTTTTTTAAAGATCTATTCAGGGCCCTTCAGCAGATAAAGCCGCTGGGGCACTGGCACCCATATAAGTGCTGATTCACGTCCCAGCTGCTCTATTTCTGCTCCAGCTTCCTGCACCCACGTGGGAGACCCATTCCTGGTCATTGCAGCCATATGGGAAGTGAAACAGCAGATGGAGGATCTCCCTCCCCCTCTCTCACTTCCTTCCTCCTCCTTCCCTCTCTCTTTGTAACCCAGACTTTCAAATAAATCTTGAAAAAAAAAAAAAAAAAAAACAGCTTGATCAAGGCCTAGGGCTGGTCCAAGCCAAAGCCAGGAGCCTGAGTCCCACCTGGGGGTCTCATGTGGGTGAGAGGCCCCAAGTACTCGGGGCTGTCCTCCACTGCCTTCCCAGCACATTAGCAGGGAGCTAGATTGGAAGCGGAGCAGCCAGGATTCAAACCAGCACTCAGATTTGGGTGTTGGGCTGCAGGCAGCCGCTGAGTTTGCTGGACCACAATGCCAGGCCCCATCTTGGTTTTTGGGTTTCTTAAAATCTTTTTTTTTTTTTAATTTTTTTTTTGACAGGCAGAGTGGACAGAGAGAGAGAGACAGAGAGAAAGGTCTTCCTTTTGCCGTTGGTTCACCCTCCAATGGCCGCTGTGGCTGGTGTGCTGCAGCTGGTGCACCGCGCTGATCCGATGGCAGGAGCCAGGTGCTTCTCCTGGTCTCCCATGGGGTGCAGGGCCCAAGCACTTGGGCCATCCTCCACTGCACTCCTGGGCCACAGCAGAGAGCTGGCCTGGAAGAGGGGCAACCGGGACAGAATCCGGCGCCCTGACCGGGACTAGAACCCGGTGTGCCGGCGCCTCAAAGTGGAGGATTAGCCTATTGAGCTGCGGCACCGGCCTCTAATTGGATCTTTCAAATAAATAAAATAAATCCTAAAAAAAAAAAAAAAAAAATCAATTGGGTCCAGCACTGTGGTGTAGTAAGCTAACCCTCTGCCTATGATGCTGGTGTCTCGGCTGTTTCTCTTCTAGTCCAGCTCTCTGCTATGGCCTGGGAAAGTAGTGGAAGATGGCCCAAGTGTGTGGGCCCCTGCACTCACATGAGAGACCCAGAAGAAGCTCCTGGCTCCTGGCTTCAGATCAGCCCAGTTCTGGCGGTTGTGGACATTTGGGGAGCGAACCAGAGGATGGAAGTCCTTTCTCTCCGTCTCTCCCTCTCTCTGTCTATAACTTTACCTCTCAAATAAATAAATAAATCCATTTATACTTACTTGAAAAGTAGACGGAGCAAGGGAGAGACAGACTAAAACCCATTGGTTCACTCCCAAACACTTGCAACAGCTGGAGTTGGGCCAGACCAAAGCTGAGAGCTAGAAACTCAATCCATGTACCATCCTCTGCTACTTTCCCAGGCACATTAGCAGGGAACTGGATCAGAAGAGGAACAGCGGGGACTCCAACTGGTGCCCATATGTGGTGCTGGCACTGCAGGCAGAGGCTTAACCTGCTATGCTACAATGCATGTACCTCCATGATGTATTTATTTATTCAAAAGGCAGACTTATAGAAAGACAGAGAAAGGTAGAGAAGGAGGTATCTTCCACCTTCTGGTTCATCCCCCAAATGGCTACAATGGCCAGGGCCCAGCCAGGCAGAAGCCAGAACTCCATCATGGTCTCCCATGTGGGTGCAGGGGCCCAAGCACTTGGACCATCTTCTGCTGCTTTCCCAGACACATCAGCAGGAAGAGGAGTGGCTGGGACTCGAACTGGTGTTCATATGGGATGCTAGTATTGAAGGCTGTGGCTTAACCCACTATACCCCAATGCCCACCTCTCTGTGAATGACTTGAAGTACGCTTGTGCTCACCAGGCCCTGCCCTGGGTACATAAAACATTCACTGTAATTCTCCCAAGTGCAGGTCTTTTTACCCCCCGGCCAAGGCTGAGGTTCCAGCAGCAGATGAATATTCCCAAACACTGGACTCGCCCAAGGCCACACTCCAAGCTGCAGCGCCTGGACATGAACCTGGCTGCCGGCTCTGAAGCTGCACTCTTCCTAGGGCTGAACAGCCCCCAGTAATGTGCAGGCCACACTGCCTGTGTGACCCAGCACCAGGCCTTACTCCTTCTTCAGCTCTTGCATGGCGGCCAGTAAGAGGGAAGGAGTGGAGGGCGACGCTGTGGCCCAGTGGGTTAGTCCCGGCCTGCGGCGCTGGCATCCCACATGGGTGCCAGTTGGAGTCCCAGCTGCTCCTCTTCTGATCCAGCTCCCTGCTCACGTGCCTGGGAAAGCATCGGAGGATGGCCCAAGTGCTTGGGTCCCTGCTCCCACATGGGAGACCTAGAGGAGGATCCTGGCTCCTGCCTACCGACTGGCTCAGCTCCAGCCGTTGCAGCTATTTGGGGAGTGAACCAGTGGATGGGAGACCTCTCTCTCTGTGTCTCTACCTCTCTGTAACTCTTTCAAGTAAACAAAATAAATAAATAAATCGTTAAAAACAAGAAAGGCGGGGCTGAGCACAGGCCCACGGCGAGCTCTCTAGAAAGGGCTGCCCACCCGGCGCCAGCAGGGTCGGCGGAGGTGCCGCACTCACATTGCTCATGAGCCCCTTGAAGACCACCAGCTCCGCTTTCAGCTGCTCCACCTTCATGGCCAGCTCCTCTTGGCACGCGTCGGCCTCCTGGGCTTCCTACGTGCAGGGAAGACCACAACATCAGTGGTCACGTGGGCAGAAGCTTACGATGACAAGGAGGCACAAGGAGCGGTCCTGGGGCCAGAGGCCCGCGGGGGGACCCCGAGGGGAGCACAGGCAACGGGCCAGCCGCCCTCACCTCCTGGAGCTCGGTCACTCGGTCTTGCAGCTGCATGCGCACCGTGTACTCCTCTTCCCACCTGACACACAAGGCAAGGAGGGAGAGAATGAGGCCTCCCTGGCCTGCAGCTCCCGGGTCAGGCTCAGCCCCCAGGCGGGGGCCAGCAGCAGCTGTCGGCTGCTTACCGGCTGCCTGCCCGGAACTCCAGGCCACACCCCAGCACTATATTTAAGAGCAGCTGCTGCTGCTCTGGGCCCTGGCACCCCGGCTCCCCCAGCTGTCTGGCTGGCCTCGACACCCACCGCCTGCCCACACCAGACTGCCAGGCCCGCCCGGCCCAGTCTCCCACCTTCAGTGGCTCAGATCCGGTCTCCCGCCTCCTGCCCGCACCAGGACAGAGCTCGTCTAGCCCGCCGCCCTGCCTCCCGTGGGACCATTTACCCCTGCAAAGCATCTGCAGGACACACACCGTATCAAAAGGGCTGTCAGGAGCGTGGGAGGGAGGAGATGCTCAGAGTCCTGCCCCCCCGAACCCCCCCCCCCAAGCCCCCTCTACAGGAGCCGCAGAGAGGAGGCAGGGCCGGCCCAGGGGCCTCAACTCCTCAGCAGCCTGAAAGCAGTAGACAGCAGGAGGCGGAGAGAGAAATGCCCAAACCCAGGGGGAAGGGGAGATGAGAGCGGCTGCAGTCCCCACGACTCAGAATGCAGACACTAAGGGGGCCACACGTGGGCTCCAAGGCACTGGCAGCCAGGGGGCAGGGCCCAGGGCCCAGTGGGAAGGGGAGGCGGGAACGACACCACTGTCACCCCAGGACCTATTCACCTATCACGCTCAGACCCCCCTCGCTGCCTCATCAGAACGGGGGCTGCACCGAGACAGAAAGCTGGTTAGCAAGCAGCGAGGAGGACAGCCAAGAAATCAAAACCAAGAGCGCGCCCCCAGAGCCAGGATTCCGTCTCTTCATGCCCCTCCCTCCGTGGCCCTCTCCAGGCCGGCCCTCCTCGTGCCCTCCTGTGTGCAGCTCACCCGCAGCCGCACTGCAGTGTTCCTAATAATAACTCCTCGGCAGCACCTCGCGCCCCTCCCGGGCAGGCAGGGCCTCCACCCTGGGCGCCGCCACATGTCCCTCTCCTCTGGCTCTGCATTATCTTTTGTGGGCCTTGCTTTCTTCATCTACAACATAAAAGATTGGGATGTGGCACCCTCCAGTCCCAGGAGTCCCCCTGTCCCTGGAAAAAGCCAGCAAGACTGCCGAGGGGACAGCACCCCTTGTGCATCAGGGGAGGCACCAAGTACTGAGTGGCAGCGAGATGAACACATTCAGGCAGAAACTTCCGTGAGATTCAGGCTCATGAAAACTCACAGGGTAAAAACCGAATTGCCCGTAAGCTCGCTGGG
Organism: Sylvilagus floridanus; assembly: GCA_949820135.1. NCBI lineage: Eukaryota > Metazoa > Chordata > Mammalia > Lagomorpha > Leporidae > Sylvilagus > Sylvilagus floridanus. The sequence goes on from OX463230.1 coordinate 32,491,786, forward strand.
ATTCGATCTGCCCGGGAGCCGGACTTTCTTCCCCCAAGTGGGTTTGCTGTAACCTCCACTCAAATATGGTCTCTCAGGGCTCCCCTGACACGGGCAGACTGGGAGCAGTTTCCATGCATCCTGCAGCTACCAAACATCTCTCCTCCAAAGAAATTCTATCCTGGAGTTGGAGAGAGAAGGCAGGGGCCGTTCCTGTACGGGAAAAACTGAGGCCTGGGGGTGGGGGGAAGGTCACACAAGGCAAAGGGGCTGAAAATGGAAGCCAGGAGGCCTCAGCTCCTTCCCAGTTTAGTACTCGAGCTATGCGAGACAGGAGCTACAGTGTTGCTATAAGGAGACCAGAATGAGGGCAGGGGATCTGGGGTGGAAGACCAAGTGAGTGCCAGCAGCACGTACCACATGGTTCCAGCTAGGGGCCCTCTACACAGCAACCCGCTGCAGAGCAATGAGCTAATCAGTCCCCAAGGAATAACTGTTTGCTGCCCTGGACAGCTGCACCAAGGACAAACACTCTTTCAGCTTAAAAAAAAAAATGCCCTGAGAAGAGCAGTTGTTCCTGTGGTTGTGGATGTATTCCAGAACCATCATGTCCCACGGCTGACTGCATTAATTAACTCCCCGCCCCCCCCCGGGGGGGGGCAGGGACAGGGTTCCAGGTGGCACCTGATGGATGGTTTTTGGACAACTGAGACTTATAATGTGGCCTATGAATAAGGAAGCCAGCACGAGGACAGGACTCAGCCCCAGGAAGCCCGCTGATCTGCGCCTTGCCCAGGTCTGGCAATTATAGATCCCCAAAGGGCGCCCCTCCCCCAGACTCAGCAATAACTTCCCAGAATGGTCAGCTAATCAGCAAAACCACCCACTGCTAACTCAGACACCAACCCAAAACGGGTTGGGTTGGGTTGCATCCCCAAACTGCAGAGGCAGTTCCCCGGCCTGTCCACAAGGGGTCAGAGTAGCTGGCTTGAGGCTGAAGGCCCCCAAGCCAAAGCTGCCTGTCATCCCCTTCCTCCTCCACCTTGGCCGCATCCCTCAGTCTGCAGGGCCTGGCTTTGCTGCTGCTCCCGTGCTATGGGCCTGGTTACCAGCCACCCAGGGACTCCACATGGTGCCGGGCCACCACCCTGGCCCCTCGTGTCACCAGGTTGGCTCAGCCCCAAGCCAAAGTACAGTCATAGGGTGTGTCCATATTCTCAACTTTTTCCTACCCAGTTGCTTGCTGGTTCCATGCTCACTTCCTCCGCCTTTGGTGCTATATTTACTCTTGCCCGGGTTCCCCGAGAGCCCTGTGATACCCACCCCTCGCCCTAGGAAACCCCCTTCACTCCTTTTCTTGCTCTTTTGACCTAACGCAAGCAGCAAGGGTTTCCTACGGAGGCAGAAGGGGGTCCCTGGTTCCCGGGGGGGACATTTCTTTGGAGAACCCTGGGACTGCTGAGCACATCCCCTCCCTCACCACCCTCCTCTGATCTCCCTGAAGTCAGTCTCCCAAATTAAAGTTTTGCTAGTGTGTAGTGCTTACAGCCCCAAACCACAATACCCCGAATGCAGTATCTCGCATCTCATGAAACCCCACAGTGGATAAACTGCAGCCCTGGTGAGATGGGGAGACATGCCAAAAGCAAGCATGCATTCCCCAGCGATCTGTCCCTGGGCCCATCTATTTCCACCTCCTCCTTACACAGCATCAACTTCACCCCTGCTCGGGAACCCGCGCCAAGCCAGCCCCTTGCATGGAGCCGCCACGGAGCCCTGTCCCCACCCTCCCGGCCCCTACCTCCGCTTGTACTCGTCTCGCTCCCGCTTCACTTTAGCCAGCACGTTGTAGAGCGCTCGGATCTCAGGGGTGATGGTGTCGATCTGGACGCCCACCCCGTCGGGGTGCACCCACGACAGGCCAGGCCCTTGCACCAGCGTGGGCTCCAGTCCCGGGCCGAGCCGGCGGGCGTGCGAGAAGGACCAGATGGTGCCGGGCATGAAGCGGGCAGACGAGGAGTAGGCGGCCGAGGCGGAGGTGGCGGGCGCCGCGGGGGACGCCGCGGGGCCGGCCGGCGAGCGCGCGGGCGAGCCCAGCACTCGCGCCGCCGGGGAGCAGACGGCGGCCGGCCGCGCGCTCAGGGGTAGCCCCAGCGGCCGGATGGGGCTGACGAAGCCGGTCTGCACGGCCTGGTCGCGGCGAGCCAGGCCCCTCCGGCCCTGCTTACCCTCCTCCAGAGCCTGCTGCAGCTGCTTCTCCAGCAGCCGGTTCCGGCGCTCCAGCTCGTGCACCTTGGCCAGGAAGCAGCGGAAGCGCAGGTTCAGGGTCTTGAGCACGTTGATGTTGGAGCCCAGGTCGTTGCGGAGCGCCATGGCTGCGGGGGGCGCGGGGCCCGGGCCCGGGCCCGGGCCAGGGCCTGGCGGCGAGAAGGCCGCGGGGCCGGCGGGAGCGAGCGGCGCCGCGGGCAAGTCCCCTCCCCCGGAGAAGTGGTCGCCCCCCAGGGGTTCCCCCAGGGGCCCAGCCAGGCCCTGCTGTTCCTGCTGTAGGAGGAAGAGGTTGGGCCCGAATAACGGATTCATGGCTGCGCCTTCTGCTGGGAGACGGAGCCCGGTGCCAGAGCCGGGATGGAGGGCGAGCGAGAAGAGCCAATGAGGAGGCCGGGGAACGCGGCCGGCCAATCAGGCTGCCGGCGGCGGGGCAGAGGTCAGGGGGGCGGGCAGACAGGAAGCCAATGAAAGGCCTTCACAGGACACGGGGCTCTGGACCCTTCCGGGTCTGAGGCCGAGCCGGAGCGCCAGACCCCAGCTCCGCAGCTGCCTGGAACCCAGCCAGGGTGGCCTGAACCGCAGGACCGCCAGTATCCCACGGGTCCCGGTGGCAGAGGCCCCTTCCCCACTGCCTGCCTCTCCCCGCCCTTGCTGGCACTCCACGGTTCTTCCCTGGGGAGGCCAAGCACTGACGGGGCCTGAAGCTGGCCCGATTTCTCGGAGGGGGGCGGGGGGACCCAGCTGTTCCTCTTTACAGGTTCCCACTCCCGCCCACCCTCCTCTACCCTTCAAACAGCAAAGGCAGCACCCAGTCCCCGGAAGAAACACAGTAGCCAGAGGCTGTGAAATGCATATAATTTCATGAGCGTGCGCAGTGGGGACACCATCCTCGCAGAGGAAAAAGTTCCAGCCCCGTGCCCACGGCAGCGAGTCAGCCCAGTGTGGTTCGCGGGCATCTGTCTAGGCCAGCATGGGCTGGCTGTGGCCCCTGGACCGAGATCTCCTCCTCTTTGCAGGTGGGGGCCGGCTGGAAGTGAGGGAAGGTGCGGTGGGAACCGGAGGCCGATCGGCGGTGCCATTCTGAGTCTGGACGGCAGCCTTCTTCACAGACTGCTCTTGCAAATGCTGCTTGAGCCTCTTGGCCCCTCTGGCCTTCCCAAGGGGCTGAGCGCCATCCTTGGGCTTGGAGAAGGTGGGCATGGCAGGTGTGTCTGTGTCCATGCCCTTGGGAGGGGCGTTCTGCTTCAGGGTGGCGCCCTTCTTGGGGGTCTGCCGTTTACGTGCCGGTCGCTTGGGCTGCCCTCTCACCTCCGGCTCCCTGATCCCGTCAGCCTTCTCAGCTGGCTGACAGTTCTCCTTGAGCTTGGGGGAGGCCTGGGCCTTTATGCCGGAAGGTGCAGCGGTCAGTTCTGTGCCCGCCCGCTGGACGATGCCGTTGAGCTTCTTGGGATGTTGCCGCTTCTGCGCCTGCGGCTTGGCCTTTGCAGCCCCTGCAGCCTTCGGGGCCGGCTGGCTGCTGCTCTCAGACCTGGGGGTGGCCTGACCCTTCAAGTCAGACACGCCTAGGCCTGCAGGCGTGGCTGTGGCAGAATCTCCTGTGGTTAAAATCAAACAGATGGTTTGAGAAAACAGGCCGCAGCGCTGAAAGATCATGATCACAGTGGAAGAAATAAGTAGAAGTTCTGTATGAAAACCGGGAACTGCCGCCTCGCAGACAAGTACGCCACACAATACAGTGCCCCAGGAGATTACCTAGATTCACGTAACTTACCATCACCTGGCCTCCTACTCAAGTGCTCTTTAAACCTGGTGTTAAGAAAAGGAATTGGTGCCGTACTGTGGCACAGCAGGTTACACCAGCATCCCAAGTGAACACCAGTTTGATTCCCAGCTGCTCCACTTCCAATCCCGCTCCCTGCTACTGAGCCTGGGAAGGCTGAGGAAGATGGGCCCAAGGGTTTGGGCTCCTGACATCCATGTGGGAGACCCCAGATGAAGCTCCTGACTTTGGCTTGGCCCAGTCCCAGCCATGGCAGCCATCAGGGAGTTGAACCAGCAGATGGAAGATCTCTTTGTCTCATCTTCTAATTTTGCTTTTCAAATAAATGTTTTTAAAAGGGAGAGGGTGGGGGAGGGGGAGGGGAGAGGTAAATCACTGCCCATCTTTGGGTGGAAAGATTTTGAGGAAGCTGCGCCCCCTTGAGGACTGTAGATAACAAGACACCCTTTTAGCAGGTGACTCCTAGGGGCTCCACAACAAACCGGAAGCACTGTTAAGTCAGACAACTCTTCATAGGGATTTTGATGAAATGCAGAAAAACAAAGGGGCACACCCACAATAACTAGAAACAAACTAGTAAGACACCAATGAAAACTGACATATTAAATATATACTTAAGTTATAGCAAATTTTGCAATTAAGATCCAGCTCTCTGCTATGGCCTGGGAAAGCAGCGAAGGATGACCCAAGTGCTTGGGCCCCTGCACCCATGTGGGAGAGCGGAAGAAGCTCCAGGCTTAGGATCAGCTCAGCTCCAGCAGCTGCAGCCATCTGGGGACTGAACCAGTGGATGGAAGACCTTTCTGTCTCTAACTCTACATCTCACATAAATAAATAAAAATCTTAAAAATAAAAGGCTTTTTGCTCTGCGTTACCATTCAGATCTGACTTTTGTAAGGAGCATGATTTGAACAGAAAAACATCCACTCCGATGATGCAGTCTGGATTCAGAGCTGCTCTTCCTAGGGTCCAGCCCAGCGTGCAGCGCTCTCAAGCCTGTTTCTGAGGCCCCACCCTCACCCCCTTGAAAGCAGGGTCAGACTCCTCAAGATGGCGGACCGCGCCATCAGCAATTAGTGAGATGGGCTTGGAGAGCGGCCGATAGTTCTGCAGAGCCCTGTGCCAGCCAGTGCTGAGGCCGCTGGACCAGCAGAGGTGAATTACCAGTAAGTCAGCACTGGGCCAAGAAGCGAGAGAAACCACAGGCTGCATTTGGATGCACTTAGTGCTCAAAGACTGCAGCTGCCTGGCAGAAGAGAGGGAACCGGTCCCTTCCGAGCAGACCTCGCACCTACTCCGGTGGGGCCTGGGGCCGGAGCTGGGCTGAAGGAGCCTCTCCAAGAGTGCAGAGGCTGCATGAGGAGCCTAACTGCTGCCCTCGCCTCCAACCCCGCCGCAGAGCCTCTCGAAAGGCACTTACCTGGCTGGGACTGGGGGATAGAGTTGGAAAATTTCTTGAACTTGGCAATGAAGAAGCCATCCATGTTGTGGGTGTGAGGGTAGAAGCGCCGGGTAGAACGCAGACTAGGATGGAAGCGCCTTTCCCGAAAGCGGGTGAAACCTTCCTGGCCAAAGTCTAGGCCTGTGGGCACCAGCCGCACGTTCCTCTTCTTCAGGGCGTAGTCTACCACCCACTCGTTCTCTTCCACCTGGGCATGTGGCGAGGACGGGACAAACAGAAAAAGCAGAGTTGAAGCTGAAGGGAGCTCTCGGGGCAAACGGCCTCCCCCGCTCCGCCGCGGCAGAGCCTCACCATGACAGAACAGGTGCAGTAGACGAGGTAGCCGCCTGTCTTGGAGGCGGCGTTGACAGAATCGATAGCACTCAGCAGCAACTCCTTCTGAAGGTGGGCACAGCGTAGGATGTCCTTCTCGTCCTGTCCCAGAGACAGGGCCCCGCACGTCACAATTTCAAAAGGCAGCCGCGGGCGGGCAGTGGGCCCCTGCCTCCCGAGTGCTCCTCCACCTCCCGCCCGCCAGCTCTGCCAGACCCAGCCACCCAGCTCACCTTGTTTGTCTTCACGGCCGGGTCTTTGGAGATGACCCCAGTGCCACTGCAGGGAGCGTCCAGCAGTACTCGGTCAAAACCCCCCACCACCTGGGGAAAGGGATGGGCCAGTCAGATGTTTTCTGCAACCTGCAATGCGCCAGGAATTGCCTATGGGCAAATCTACAGGTTCTGGTATCAGGAAACAGGGAGGGAGCTGGAAGAGCCTCAGCAGAGACACGGGGTGGGGGCAGGGCCCCACCTTCGGGAAATGACGCCCGTCGTGGTGGCTGATGATGGTGTTGGTGACTCCCAGCCGGTGCAGGTTGCCCACAACACTCTTGAGCCGCTCGGCGTTGGCATCATTGGCAAGGATCACACCCGTGTTCTTCATCAGTTGGGCTACAGACAGGAGTTCCACAGTGCTGAGCGGTCAGCGCCCCCACACCCATCCTCCACCCCAGTCTCAGCCCTTCAGCCTGCTCCCCTCTGCCCACTGTGGAGGCGTGGCCTGACTGCCCCGGGGACCGGCCAGCCTCCCAGTGCGGTTTTCCCATTACGACTCAACGTCCTTCTTGTCTCACAGACTCAAAGACTTCCCTGAGTGCTGACAGCTCGTACAATGAGGACGAGTGCTTACTAAGGGCTGGGCTTGTCAGTTTGCCATCTTAATGTTCACAACCCAAGCATAATACAACAGCCAACCCGAGCGCAGCTACGCCCGCCACGCGTGTGGATGACGCAAGCCCACCAGAGGCCTGCCCGAGGTCAGATGGGTGGTGAGGAGCACTGGCTGACTCAACTGTGCTCACCGCTAGGCTGGCTGCCCGTACACTGTGCTCCGGGACGCAGGCACCCGACCCCACCTCTGGACAGCAGCGAGCCAGAGGCATCCCAGCCCTGCCTGCCCCTCGTACCTATGTAGCTGGTCTTCCCTCCTGGCGCACAACACATGTCGAGGATCCGCTCGTGTTCCTGGGGGGCGAGGGCCATGACAGGTAACATGCTGGAGGCCCCCTGAAGCATGTAGTGCCCTGCCAGGTACTCGGGGGTAGCACCTGTGGAGGGAGACCGTCCTGTGACAAGCTGGGACAAGGATGCAGGCAGAAGGGCCGCAGGGCAGGGAAACTTACCAATGGGCACTGAAGAATCATACACCACCAGTCCGGTCTTTGACCACTTGCCCAAGGGGTCCAGGTTAACCCCACGATTGATCAGCGCCTAGAGGTTGGAAGGACAGTGAGGAGGACAGGACTTACAAACATGGTCCTGGCGGCAGGTCCAGGGCACCCCTGCTCCCGGAGTACTCACTCCACAGAACTGTAACTTTCAAATAAATACATTAATCTTTTAAAAAATTTTGTGTATGTGAGTCTTCCGGGCAGGAATCAGTCTCCCCAGCTTCTCACTGACCTTCCTCCAATTCCCCTGGGAGGCATAGGCCTGTGCCCAGTCTCAGGAAGCAAAAGACAAGCCTCCCGGGATCGTGCCTAACCAAGACTGGCTCTGTCCTGAGACCCGACCTGTCCCACGGGACCAGGGGACCCCTGAACTAGCAGAAATTGTCCTTCCCTGGGACAAGCAAACCTCAAAATCTCTCCCTCACCTGGGCCAGGTCTCGGCGGCGGGTTTTCAAGGTGTTGGTCCGGAGGGTGACGGGCCGAGGCACCTCATTGGCCTCTAAGAACTCCACCAGCTGGAGAGGCAACAGAGCAGGGACGGTCAGGGTGGCCAGGTGGGGCTGGCGCCCTCCTCACTCGGGGCGAGACCGGGAGAAAAGGAGAGCGGCAGAGGCGCTGGCCGAGCAGCCCAGTACCTCAGACAGAGGGAAGAGGTCCATGAGCTTGCTAAGCAGGAAGTCCCCGTACGAGTAGTAAGTGGCCAGGTCCTTCCGAAGCCGGCTCAGGTACTCCGCCCGAGACCGACCTTCCTCCCGCTGCGCCCCAAAATCACGCAGTACGCCCACAATGTCCTGGATGCGCTTGTGAATTCGCTGCAGGTCTGGGGCCTGGGCATGTGGGCCCATTAAGGAATGCTGCGTGGAGTCCTTGCCTGGGGTACACCCCTCCCAATCACCCCCCACCCCCATCCCTCATCCCCCCATCCCCCACCCCGGGCCCTGGAAGGATATCCTGCTCCATCTGCCCATCAGGGGGCAGCACAAAGGGCTCTTCCTCGTCCACATTGATCTGCAGGCTGGAGTCGGCTTCCTGCTCCTTTGTGGGACCTGACGCAGTGGCCATTTCCTCCTCTTCATCAGAATCTTCCTCACTCCACGGGCCCCTAGACGCAGGTCCAGGAACAGTGACTCACAGAGCCACACTGACATCTCCTCCCTCCTCATAACCTCCATCCCGAGGGCTTCCAAACTCACCCCGCTGCTTCCTGGGCCTTCTGCTTCCGAGCCATTTTTTCAATGGGCAGCAACTGAAGAGAGAAAGGGGCTTGGGATGCCAGCCCGCCCTCCTGTCATCCCTCCCATTACTGTTTCCCTAAATACAAACATAGCACTTGCTGGTAGAAGGAAACACCAGGGAACACTGGCACACGGGCCATCCCTGTCGGAGCGCGGTGATGGATCAAGAGGGCGCACTACGTGTTCCGTCTGCTTGTGTGTGCTTCCTCCGTCCTTTCACAAGCATCTGACACACAAACTCACGGAACCAACCGCGCCCTTGGGAGCCGTTTTGCCGTCTTTCCTTGCTGACTATGTACACTACTCTTTCATATGCCTCAAATCGCACGCACTTGCACATTTTGTTTCTTGCTATCTTAAGCTACCAATTAGCTCACAAGCGTTTTCACAGACGTAACGGCCAACGTTATTCAGCATATGCCCAACTATCTCGGCAGTTTTCAGAATCTGGGGCGCTGGATCCACGTGACGCCTGTGCACCTGATAACAGTACCTCCAGTTAACGGAGGTGTGGAAAGGAGTACAAAGGGGGATTTTCTCTCTTCAGTCCACACAACCCGCTATGGTTTTAACTTCTCTAACAACACACTCATGCCACCTGTGTAATAAGTAACTGCTTACACTCATTACGTAAATCCTTGCCTACATTTTGAGACGTGTTTTCTTAGGGGCCAATGCTGTGGTGCAGTGGGTTAAGCCATCACCTGCAATCTACGTGGGCACCCATTTGAGTCCTGGCTGCTTTACTTCCTATCCAGCTCTCTGCTATGGCCTGGGAAAGCAGAGGAAGATGGCCCAGCTGTTTGGATCCTTGCACCCACGTGGGAGACCCGGATGAAGCTTGTGACCATCTGGGAAGTGAACCAGTAGATGGAAGATCGATCGATCTCTCTCTCTCTCTCTCCCCCTCTCCCTCTCTCCCTCTCTCCTTCTCTCCCTGCCTTTACCTCTCTGTAACTCTGCCTTTCAAATAAATAAACAAACAACATATTTTATGGAAACATAGAGCAGCTATGTCCCCACCAGTGGGGCAGACGGGCGTCCAGCACCTAGGGGCGCTGTGGCCCAGCATGGTCAGCCACCCCTTGTGCTGCCGGCAGCCCGTTTCAGAGGACCAGTTTGCATCCCAGCTGCTCCCTGCTAATACACATGAGAAGGCAGTGGAGGATGGCTCAAGGGCTTAGGGCTCTGTACCCACCTGGGAAACCCAGAGTCCCAGGCTCCTGGCTTTGGCCTTGACCAGGCCTGGCTATTGCAGCCATTTGGGGAATGAACCAGCAGACAGAAGATCAATCTCTTTCTGTCTCCCCATCACACTACCCCATGCTCTTTCAAATAAATCAATCTTAAAAAAAAAAAAAAAAGGAAAAAATTTGCAAGTGCCCTGAGTGAGGAGGGAAAGCAGCAGGGAAACAGAGATGGAACAGGACAGGCGTTCGCAGCCACAAGGGTCTACAGAGGAACTGAAAGGCAAGGATCCTTTCCGAACACCCAGGGAGGCGACTCTCACCTCTTCATCTTCATCCTCTCCCTCTGAGCCGGAGTCGGCCCCGTAGTCGTCTATGACATCAGCATCACTGTCCTCTGAGTCCCAGAGGCCCCCCTGGTTCTCCTCACCATCCTCTTCAGACTCTTCCTCCTCCTCCTCCTCATCGCTGCTGTGGGCTGGTGCTGGCCGCTTCTTGCCCCGAGCAGTGTCAAATGAAGGGGGGGCTCCCTTCTTACCAGGAGTCTGCACAGCTCCTGCAGAGACCCCTGAGAGTTTGAAAGAACCCAAGACACAGCCGCCTGCCCCACACCCCGGGGCCTGTACTCGCTGCCCTTCGGAAATGCTCAGTGAGCTCCGTGGAACCCACACCCACCTCCTGTGTTCACTGACCTTTGGGGAGCTTCCTGGGCAAGGACTTGGTCCCAGGAGGCTTATTTGTCTTGGGAGTTTCAGCAGAGCTCAACCTCCTCTTGGCTGCCCTAGAAAAACACAGGAGTGAGGTAGAGGGGACACACCTCCAGGCTCTGCCACATCCCCCCCCCCCCAGAAATGCAGGAGTCCATGGTCAGCACTCTCCATTGACCCATCCCACGAGGCTCAAGACAAGCAGGACCCGTTCAATCTTGGCAAATCTGGACCCCACACCTACCTCTTTCGGGCACGACTGGATAGTCTCTTGGAATTTTCGTCATCAGCTGTAAAAAGAGGCAGAAGAGATTATAGGAGAAGTGAAAATGAGAATTGGAAGCAGAAATTAAAGTGGGAAGAGAATTAGTATAGCCCTTAAAAAGAAGAGGTTGTTAACTTTTTTTTTAGAAAGATTTAATGTTTGAAAGGTGGAGTTACAGAGATTGAGAGAAAGAGACAGCGTGCATGCAATTTTCTATCCACTGGTTCACTCCCCAAATGGCCACAATGGCCAGGGCTGGCCCAGACCAAAGCCAGGAGCTAGGACCTCCATCCAGGTTTCTCCCGTGAGTGACAGGGGCCCAAGCATTTGGGCCACCTTCCACTGCTTTCTCAGACACATTAGCAGGGAGCCGGATCAGAAGTGGAGCAACTGGGTCTGGAAGTGGGATGTGCCGGCACAGCAAGCAGCAGCACCAGCCACTGAGCCGTAACGGCCCAGAACTGAAGCTTACACCACAGCCCCTCACTAGGAACTGGGCCCAGGCACAGCTACACGGCTGGCTGAGATGGCTGCGTCCCACACTGGAGGGTCTGGGTTCAAGTCCCCACTCTGCCCCCATTTAAGCTTCCTGCTCATGCACAACTCTAGGAGGCAGCATGTAGCAGCTCAAGTAACTAAGTCTCTGTCACCCACATAGGAGACCTTGATTAAGTTCCTGGCTCCCAGCTTTGGCCTTAGCTGCAGCCACTGCAAGAATTTAGGGCAGGGGTAAACCAGTAGGCAGAAGCAAGCTCGCTCGCTCTCTCTCTCTGCTTCTCAAATATCTTTAAAAAGATGTAAAGAGACTGTTGAACAACTAAATCAAAGTGGGCCTCCCTGCAGGCTTTAAGGAGCAGCCTCATCACCAGTCTGACAGCACGGATTTTCAACTTTTCTTCCGCCCTTTCTTTCCCAAGTTCAATGCACTTTAACTTCACTACTGCTGTTTTTCATGCATTCTCCAAGAAATATAAGGTTTAAACATCACCCCAGTCATTTCATAACTGCAGGTGAGTCACTTAAAACTCAACATCCATCGCCTTCCCGGTGCCTCTCTTCCAGGACTTAGGAGGATGAAGCCCAGAGTTGCGCAGAGCACCTGGGACTTGCTAACAAGTCAATAAATTGCATCTTTCAGCCAATGCCCGACACACGCTCCCCAGGCAGCCCCCCCCTTCCCCAACTTCCACTTGCTAATATGTAACCTACTTTCCAAAACCCAGGTTCACGACAACTGTCACAACCCCTCGCTCGGCTTCCCGCGTCCCCTCGCGTTCCACGCGCCCACGACAGCCTTTCGCTCGCACTCACTTCCCCGTCACTCACACACAGAGGGCTCCACGGACGCCAAAACGGGGCAGCGGTTAACACGCAGAACGGCGAACAGGCTGGGGGTCGGGGGCCCACGCCCTTACCTGCAGGCAAGAACCGGAGGAGCTCCGTCTCCGCACCCTTCTGCTTTCGGGCCTTTCGGCCCGGCCCGCGCTTCGCCTTCTTTGTAGGGTCCAACTTGCGCCCCATGGTGCTGGAAAGAAGAGAAACGGGGAGGAGGTGGCGCTGCGAATATTGCAACGCGGACACGGGTTTCTATCCCGCTGGGAAACGTACCCTCGGCAGCCCCCTCAAGGCCGGCTAAGCCGCCCTGGCGTCCCGAGGGCCGGGGCCCGCGCTCCTCTCCCCACGCCCCGGTCCCGGTCCCGGTCGGCGGGCACCTGTTGCCTCCCGCCTCCCTCCAGGGCCCCCGCAGCCTCCGCTCACCCGAAAGCGGGCTCGGCGCGAGCACGGCGCTCCACGTGCACCCGGGGAACCCCGCAGGCCTCGGTGCGCGGAAACGGCCCGCGCAGGCGCACGGGAAGCACCGCCCGCGGCCCCGCCTCTTCCGGCCCCGCCGGGCCCGGGCCGCGCCGCCGGCTGAGGGCGGCGAGATGGAGACGCTGCTGTTCTCGGCGTCCCTGACCGCCCCTCGCGGCCGGCTTCAGTCGGAAACGCTGGTGCGCGAATGCCGTCCCATGCCCTCGACTCCGGCACAATGGGTGCCCCAGGTCCCGCCTCCAGATAGTGGAATTCCCTGCCGCCTCTCCCGCATTCCCAAGCCTGTGGCTAGGAAACCCGCTTCCCGGGTAGCCCGAGCCCTGATCGCCCCGTCAGTCCACCCGACCCAGTGCCCATCCGGAGGGCGAGGGAGGCATCTTGCATCCTCGTCTCACACAGCTCAATCTCTGGGCTGCTATTATGGCTCAGTGAATCAAGTTGCAGCCTGTGCGCCGGCATCCCATGAGCCCCACTGCAAACCAGCACCGAGGTGCTGCTCAGACGATCGGAACGGCCCTACCAAACGCCTCGCCGGTTTTTGCTCGCCGCCCTATGAGGCGGCTGGTTCTGTTTTACCACCGGCAGCCTGAAGACCGAAGTGGACTTCGGCGCAGCCACAGCGCCACCAGGCGGCGGTGCAGGGGACTGCGCGTACGGAGACACCCCGGGCAGGTGCAAGGAAGCTGGGGCTCTTCTGGGAGGGGAATAGGGGGATGGCTCGAAGCAGCCCTTAAATTTACGATGAGTTTCAGGGGGGCTCCTGCCTTTCACCTTCACCCACCTGCGCCTACACCCACACTGAACCAGAGGACTAAAATACAAGGAAACTTTTATTTTCAATTTTCATCAAGAAATTTGTTGCGGTTTTTTATGCTTTTGGTTCTTTTTCCTTTTTTTTTTTTCCACTTTATTTCACTCTAGCCGCACAGTGGCTGGAGCCGCTGGGTTCCTGGTATTAAAAAGATGCCAACAGAGGTAGCTGTGTCTCACCCAGGGGCCCGGCCCACTCTTGAATACCCCAAAAAGGAGAAAACACAAAATAAACCAGCAAAATAAAACCAAAAGGAGGAAGAAATTCAGATCATTTTCTTCAAGCCCGGCAGGAACCCACAACAGTTTGTGTGTAACAGACGTTACAGTGGGGGAAGCCAGGGTCCAGAAGGCCAGCCCGCCAGCTCCCTGCAGATGGCGCCGGCGCTACTGCTGCTGCCCGAGTCTCCAGCAGGAAGGGCACCACTGCCCCGCACTCCCTCCCCTCCCCAGTGCACGGGGGCTGTTCCTTTACAACATGGAAGATGGGCAGGAGGAAGGCAAGGGTCTCTCGGGCCCCCAGGGGAGAAGCCGGGACAAGAGGAAGTGAGGAAGGTCACTGCTCAGCGGTGGAGGTGGTGTCAGGCTGGCTCTTCATTGCTGCTGGGCTACCTGGAGGAGACAAGACAGGGGGTCAGAACTTCACCGGCCACAGGAATCCAGCCTGCCCGAGAACTCACTGACAGCAAAGTTACAGCTTCAGAACGGGTCTGTGGGAAGTGCTGGCGTGGAGAACCAATGATCCTACCTGCTGTGGCGGAGGCTCTGGTGCCCGGTTGGCCAGGCGGCTGAGAATGTTACGCTCTGACATCTGTAACCTCACAGCCACGGGAGGAATCCGGGCAATGGTCGCTGGGAGTCGAGTCACATCGGCTTTCATGTCACTCAGCAGCTCTTCCAGCTGTTTGAGAACTGCAGAGGGAAAACAGGGGTTGAGCTGTGCTGGGCAAGAAAGATGCTCTGGGGCCGGTGCTATGATGGGGCAGGAAAAGTCGCCACCTGTGACGCTGGCATCCCACATGGGCACCGGTTCAAGTCCCTGCTGCTCCACTTCCGATCCAGCTCCCTGCTAATGCGCCTGGGAAAGCAGCAGAGGCCAGCCCAGCATCCACATGGGAGACCTGGATGAATCTCTTGGGTCCTGCCTTCAGCCTTGGCTTTTGCAGCCATTTGGGAGATGGAAGATCTCTGTCTCTCCCTCTAAACTCTGCATTTCAAATAAATAATTAAAAAAAAAATGATCTCCCTGGCCAGTGCCACGGTTCACTAGGCTAATCCTCCACCTGCGGTGCCGGCACACCGGGTTCTAGTGCCGGTCGGGGAGCCGGTTCTGTCCCAGTTGCTCCTCTTCTAATCTAGCTCTCTGCAGTGGCCCAGGAAGGCAGTGGAGGATGGCCCAAGTCCTTGGGTCCTGCACCCACATGGGAGACCAGGAAGAAGCACCTGGCTCCTGGCTTTGGATCAGCACATTGCCAGCCATAGCGGCCATTTGGGGGGTGAACCAAGGGAAGGAAGACCTTTCTCTCTGTCTCTAACTCTGCCTGTCAAAAAAAAAAAAAAAAACTCCCTTAGTGGACTAGCCCAGCACACACTCCTCAATGACCAGGGACTGAGATACCTGATCTGGACTCCACCACACTCGAACCCTCAAGCATCATATTCGTATCAGCTGTCCATGCTCACAGGCCTTTAAAATCACCCAGCCCTCACACCCCCTGCTCGCGACTGCCTGCACTTCCTCCACTCGAGAGGAGTTTATTCCTGCTGTTTGCCTTCTGGATCTGTCCCCCACTTGCTTTATGACAGCCGCCTTTTCCTCACTTCACCCTCCACCTCCTCGTGCTGTCTCACTTTAAATAGAAGCGAAGTTGGAAAGGGTCTAGAATCTGCAGCCATCTGAAGATGACATGCTAAGATCCCCAAGTGACACTGGATCTCTCTGCACCTCAAGAACCTGAATGCACTAAGAGGCCAGCAATGGCCATCCTTGACTGCCTCTCCGACCTCAGCTTCCCGAGGAGGATGGCAAAGATCCTCGGTACGACCTGCGCTCCCAAATGGGCTCGGAGAAAGGCTTCCGCGTGCTCTGGGTAGAGGCTGAATGAGCAGGAGGCAGGGGAGCCACTGGCTACCTTTGTGCAGGACTGCATTGGCTGGCTTGTTTCCTGCCATGGACTCCTTGGACAAGTGCTGATGGCTTTCCGCTAAACACTCCACTTCCGCAAAGCGAGTGTTCAGGGCCATGGAAGGGTGAGAAGGGTCCTCGGACATGTTCAGGTAGGCAGCCCGGCGCAGCTGCTCCTCAATCACCAAGGCTTGTTCCAAGAGCTGCACAGGCGAGAAAGAGACAGGGTTGGGCTGACAGCACCTTGCTCATGGTTAACGGCCCCCTCAGCTCACCGCTTCCTGCAGGTAATGATTACTTAGGAAGAACGTCACGGCTGGCTCCCCAACACCACTCCTCACACCCCAGCAGTTCAACATTGCATTGCCGCCTTCCTCCTGTTTGGAAGGACATGCTTTTAAAACCTTTACCTGTTGGGTTCTGTCTTAGACAAAAAGGGTAAAAACACAGAGCTATTAACAATTCATGTTTGTTTTGAGGTTGTTCCATGCACATTTTTTTACATAGCTGAGATCATACTAAGTAGATATCCACGTTATATTTTCAGAGTAAGCACCCAACTCCCTTGTACATTAACAACTCTTCAAAAACACACATAATGGTTACACGGTCATCCATCCTATGGATATACCTGTATCATTTAGGGTTTTTTACTTTATAAAAATATTTTTGGTTATCTCCATCTCAATACCATTCCTTCCACCCCCAAAAGGCAAACCTCCTATGGATTCACTGTGACTTTTGCGTGTGCTTTGAAGGTTGGCTGTTGTTTCATATGCACATATCTGATTTACAGGATGATGTTTTTATAGGTATAAAATGCTTTTTAATATTTTCCTAATATTTTTAAAGGTCCCTTTGTGGTGTTAAGTGAACATGCATTTTGCTGCTTCTGCTAACGTTCTATGATGTCAAGCCACATTTTACCTATCCACTTTCCCAATGTCAAACATTTAAAGTGCCTCCAGGCAACCCCTCTCCCCTATCATACTGCAATGAAAACTCTTCCACCTGATGCCTGATGGAGCCACGGGCAAGGTTCTTTAAAATATATTCCAGAGGCCAGCACTGTGGTACAGCCCACCATTTAAAATGCTGACACCTGCTCCACTTCCGATCTAAACAGCCGGGAAGGCAGCTCAAGTGCCTGGGCCCCTGCCACTACGTGGGAGACCTGGATGGAGTTTCTGGCTCCTGGTTTCAGCCTGACAGCTCCAGTGCTTGTGGCCATTTGAGGAGCACACCAGCAAATAGCAGCGATCTCTCCCCTACCACCCACTAGCTTTCAAATAAGTAATTTCAAAATAAACAAACAGGCAGAATATTGGTTCTTAACTTATGAGAATTATCTTAGTCACTCTATGAGAAGCCAAGAAAAAGTATGGTATGAGAATGGGTTGTTGTTTCTTCCACAAGATCTCTCTCTCCTTCTCTTTCTGAAACTCTGCCTTTCAAACAAATAAATGTCTTTTAAAAAATAAAATAAGGGGAGGACGGCGCTGTGTTGCAGCAGGTTAACACCCTGGCCTGAAGCACAGGCATCCCATAAGGGTGCTGGTTTGAGATCCGGCTGCTCCACTTCTGATCCAGCTCTCTGCTGTGGCCTGGGAAAGTAGTATAAGATGGCTCAAATGCTTGGCCCCCTGCACTCCTGTGAGAGACCTGGAAGAAGCTCCTGGCTCCTGCTTTGGATCAGCGCAGCTCTGGCCATTGAAGCCAAATCTCTCTCTCTCTGCCTGCCTCTCTGTGCAACTCTTTCAAACAAATAAATAAATCTTTAGTCCCAGTTGGGGTGCCAGATTCTGTCCCGGTTGCTCCTCTTCCAGTCCAGCTTTCTGCTGTGGCCCAGGAAGGCAGTGGAGGATGGCCCAAGTGCTTGGGCCCTGCACCTGCATGGGAGACCAGGGGGAGGCGCCTGGCTCCTGCCTTCAGATTGGCACAGTGCACAGACCACAGCAGCCATTTGGAGGGTGAACCAATGGAAGAGGAGGGTCTTTCTCTCTAACTCTGCCTGTCAAAAAAAAATTTTTTTTTTTTTAATAAATAAATAGGGGCCAGCCCTGTGGTGCAGTGGGTTAAAGCCCCGGCCTGAAGCACCGGCATCCCATATGAGCGCTGGTTCTTGTCCCGGCTGCTCCACTTCCAATCCAGCTTTCTGCTATGGCCTGGGATAGCAGTGGAGGATGGCCCAGGTCCTTGGACCCCTGCACCTGCATGGGAGACCCAGGAGAAGCTCCTGGCTTCGGATCAGCGCAGTTCCGGCTGTTGCGGCCAATTGGGGAGTGGACCAACAGAGGGGTGTGGACCAACGGATAAAGACCTTTCTCTCTCTCTCTCTGTATAACTCTTTCAAGTAAAAAATAAATAAATCTTTAAAAATAAATAAATAAATAAAATGGCCAGCGCTGTGGCGTAGCGGATAAAGCCACCACCTGCAGTGCTAGCATAATCCCATATGAGGGCCAGTTCGAGTCCTGGCTGCTCCACTTCCGATCCAGCTCTCTACTATGGCCTGGGAAAGCAGAAGAAGATGGCTCAAGTCCTTGGGCCCCTGCACCCGCACGGGAGACCAGGAAGAAGCTCCAGGCTCCTGGCTTCGGATCGGCACAGCTCCAGCTGTTGTGGCTGACTAGGGAGTGAACCAGCGGATGGAAGGCCTCTCTCTTTCTGCCTCTCCTTCTCTGACTTTCAAATAAATAAATAAATCTTAGAAAAATAAATAAAATAAGAGGCCGGCACTGTGATTTAGTGGGTAAAGCCACGGCCTGCAGTGCTGGCATCCCATATGTGCACAGGTTCGAGTCCTGGCTGCTCCACTTTTAATCCAGTTCCCTAACAGCTTTGGAAAGCAGCGGAAAACGGACCAAGTCCCTGTACCCTGACACCCACATGGGAGACCTGGATGAAGCTCCTGGCTCCAGGCCTCGGTCTGGCTGAGCCCTGGCCATTGCAGCTATCTGGGGAATAAACCAGCAGCTGCAAGACCTCTGTCTCTCCTTCTCTCTCTGTAACTCCACCTTTCAAATAAATAAGTAAATCTAAGGGGGGAAAGAGATACAGCTCCACTGGGGCCTAGTCATTCGCCCCAACAGAGTCTCCCTCACCAGCTGCCTCTTTACGCCCTAACCAGTGAGCATGTTTCTGGTTCAGCCTTTGGCCCAAAGCTCTTCTGTTAGAACAGTCTCCCACAGTCTCTCCTCTGCCAGCGCCAGCCAGCACCTCTACGCAGCTGCTTCTCAAGCACGCATCTGGAGCGCGGATGACTGGCCCCACTCACAGATGGTGCGGGAGCCAGTGGGAGACGACTGACTTGTAAGAAATACTGAACGATTTGTCTAAAACTGAATTTATCATTCTCTTCAAACCACTCCCTCTCTTCTAAAATGGCCATTTAGGGGCTGGCACTGTGGCATAGAGGGTAAAGCCACCACCTGCAGCACTGGCATCCCATACGTGCACCAGTTAGCATCCTGGCTACTCCACTTCTAATCCAGCTCCTTGCTATTGTGGCTGGGAAAACAGCAAAAGATGGCCCAAGTACTTGGGCTCCTGCACCCACGTGAGAGACCCGAAAAAACTCCTGGCTCCTGGCTCTGGCCTGGGTCAGCACTGGCTGTTGTGGCCATTTGGGGAGTGAACCAGCGGATGAAGATCTCTCTTTCTGTGCTTCTCTATAACTCTGCCTTTTGAATAAATAAATCTTTTTTAAAAATAATAAAATAAAAATAAATCGATCATTTAACTTTCTGACTCAGGCTCAAAACAGCAGTTATTTTTGGAGTCTCACTCCTTTGTACCTCAAGTCCACGAAATCAGGAGTTGACCAACTATAGCTTGGGAGCCAAATCTGCCCCACTGTCAGTTTTGTAGGGCTCAAGAGCTGACTCTGGGTTGCATATCTTTAAATGGTGGGAAGAAAGTAAAAGTAAGATGAGTCCATGCCTTGTGAAAATTACATGAGGGCTGGCGTCGTGCAGTGGGTCACGGTGCTGCTTGCAGACATTAGCCGGCCATCTGGGAGTTCTGGTTCCTACCTCGGCTGCTCCACTTCTGATCCAGCTCCCTGCTAATGTGCCTGGGAAAGCAGTGGAGGACGGCTCAAGTGCTTGGGTCCTGCCATCATGTGAGAGACCCGGATGGAGTTCTAGGCTCCTGGCTTTGGCCTGGCCCAGCCCCACCTGCTACAGCCATTTGGGGAGTCAAAACAGCGGTTGAAAGATCTGGCTTCCCCTCTTCTCTGTTACTCTGCCTTTCAAATAAATAAATACATCTTTATAGAAAAAAATTACATGAAATTCAAATTTTAGTGTCCACATACAAACTTTTACTGGGAAACACTCATACTGATTTGTCCGTGAAAATCACCCATAGCTGGTCACACAACGAGAGTTGAGTATTTGCAGTTTTAATTGTACATCCCACAAAACCTGGAAATATTTAGTATCTAGGCCTATTAATTACCAAAGTTTGCTAATCCGTACAGTAAATCATTCAGTCTTATAAATTCCTCAGTGCTTTGTTTCCTGTAACCTTATAATTTCATTCATTTTCCTACAACCAGCACAACAGCCCAGGCCCTTAACACCTCATGAGTTCATCATCTCACGACCGCATCTCCATTTCCCTGGGTCCTACCAAAACTCAGCCCACCAATGGCTCAACCTCCAGTGGCTGCCCATTAACTACAAGGCAAAGGCCAAGCTCTCATCTGCTGCCAACAACCCACCTACTGATTCCTAGCCCTTCCCCCTCTCTTTCCAACAACCTACCCCCCTCACTGTTAACATAAACGTTTTCTACAGCTCAGTTGGGCTATCTACTGCTCACGAACACCTAAGCTTCCTGTCTCCACAGCTCTGTCCAAACTCATCCCTTCGCTTCCAACAGCCATCCACTTCTACCTAACAATCTCCAGCCCATTCCTCAAAAGCCAATGGCAATGCCAACATCTCCATAAGCCCATTTGTGTACTGCCTCCCTGCTTCTGCAGTCCCTCAGGGGACCTTCTTAGAGCACTCAGCAGTAGCCCCCCTGAAACACAGGAAGGCACTCACTCAACCGGGCATCTGCTTCCCCTGCAAACCGAGAGCCCCCTGAGAAAAGACACCTGCCCTGTTTGTCTCTGTACCCCTGTACCAATCATTGTTTGGCACACAACCTCTGAGGGGATGCTGGTGTATATTTTTTATTTCCCCAATTAAACTCACACTCAGCTTAAGAGACATGTGTCTTGTTTTCACGGCACTCCATTTCTCTGCACATACGATGCCCTCAACAAACATCCGGATTCCCAAGCGAGGCTCCCTTCAGTGGCCATAGGCCTTGTGGTTCTGAAAACGGAGCTTAGGGCTGGTGGTGTGGTATGGCGGGTAAGTACAGTGCCAGCATTCCATATGGGCACTGGTTTGAGTTCCGGTTGTTCCACTTATCCAGCTCCCTGCTAATGCGCCTGGGAAAGCAGTGGAAGATGGCCCAAGTGCTTGAGCCCCTGCACCCACACGGGAGACTGGGAAGAAGCTCCTGGCTTCAGACTGGTCTAGCTCCAGCCATTGTGGCCGTTTGGGGAGTGAACCAGTGGATGGAAGATCTCTCTCTCTCTCTCTCTCTCTCCCTCTGTAACTCTTTCAAATAAATAAATAAATCTTTAAAAAAAAGGAGGGAGGGAGGAAGACGGAGCTCTACTTTCACATTTCCACTTCACACCCAGTCCTCCGCTTTATCCACACAGTAACACTCTTTGACCCAGAAAAAAAGGGCCATAGCCCCTGACAGCCCTACCTCTTCAGAGATGCAATTCAACACCACCTCTGTATCTCTCCCAAACACTGCAGCCTGCAAGGCTCCCATGACACCCCCTGAACTAGTCTGCATCACTCACGGACACACAGTCATCTACAGCTCTTTTGCAGTTGGCAGTCAAGTCTGTGCGTCTTCCACTTGATTATTTAAGTTACTTGGGAGCAAAGCCTTTCATGGGATACAGAATACTACTGCTCAGTAAATACTGCTGAGTGTGGCTGAATGAACCAACTCTCTTCCCTCGCCAACCGTTCTTCATGTTCAAGTTCTGTCCCTTAAATGCCACACTCCTCCCCGTCCTGCTCACCTTGAACCTTCGAGCTAGGAACTTATTCTTGATTTCTAAGAAATTGCCACGATTCATTTCACCCTTGAAAGGCTCATTGAGGATGGCATAGCGTGGGTCATTCTGGATGTCCTGCCACCGCGCATAGCCGTGGCTATTAGCAAAGTGCTCAGGAAAAACAAAACAAGGAAACTTACAGCCTCATACTAAGGGACCTTCAGAACCCTTCACCAAAACCTTGGTGCACACTCAGGCAAAGGATACTTGATGATGCCAGCCAGTAGCCAGTAGTCGTGCCGCCGATGCCAGATCTCATAGGTCTTCTTGGTGACTGTGGCTGCCCGCTCCTCATTCTGCCAAAGGGAGTGCAACTCTGAGGAAGAATTTAGGGGAGGCAGGAGAGCAGGAGAAGACAAACACCTGTGAGAAGTCAGCCCTCTGTGTACTCCTGCCCTCCCCCCGGGTTCCACCCCAGTAGACTCTGCTTCTGGCTAACACAGAACCCGGAGGGGGCATGATCAGCCTGGCATTCCTCCCCGAGGACAGGTCCCGTTTCTGACACCAGCCCCCACTGCACCTCTGATCCTTCTGACCCCAGCAGGCTCTGCATTTCCGTACCAGTAAAACCACCATCCGCAATATTGAACATGAAGCGCTGCTTAATATTTTTCTTCTGCTTCTCATCATTCAGTTCCTTAGGGGTCTCCCCATTCTGAAGCATCACTTCCTTTTTCTCTTCTTCTTCCTTCTTCTCTTCTACAGGAGATGCAGAAGGAAAATGTCAGCTCCACACTGCAGACTACAAGACACTCAGCCCCCTCCGCCCTCCTCCTCACAGGTGTCTCTGCAGACCCAGCAAAGGAACCAGCAGCTAACTGACAATCAAATGCAGGGACGGAGAGCCTCTTATTTGGGGATAAAAACAGCCACGTAGCTTTGGAAGGGCAGGCAGGGGAAATAAACTCGCTGCCCTGGTTTTAGAGTCCTTCTGCACCACCATCAGTCTGTGCGCTCACCTTTGTCCTCCAGCACAATAGGGGTCAGATCTATTGCTGACTTCTCCTCCACCTTCTCCACATCAGCACCCCCTGAAGGAACAGACACAGAGATCCACATGAATGAGGAACGCTCCCCTCTGTTCCACACTATTATCCAACCACAACCGTCCCACACCTAAATCTCGGTCATGAAGGTCATGAAGCAGGGCCAATGCTACAGCATAGTAGGTTAGTGCTGCGGCACCAGCATGCCCCATCAGTGCCAGTTCGAGTCCCAGCTGCTCCACTTCCCATCCAGCTCCCTGCTATAGCCTGGGAAAGCACTGGAAGATGGCCCAACTCCTTGGGCCCCTGCACCCATGTGAGAGACCCGGAAGAAGCTCCAGCTCCCAGCTTCGGATCGGCCCAATTCTGGCCCATTTGGCCATTTGGGGAGTGAATCAGAGGATGAAAGACCTCTCTCTCTCTCTCTGTCTCTCTGTAACTCTTTCAAATAAATAAATCTTAAAAAAGAAAAGAAAATGGGGTTACCTTTGGGCTCCATCTCCATAGGCTCCTCTGTTCTCTCCTTCGCCTCTGCCTTTTCTGCTTTCTCCTCTCCCTCAGGAGGTTCACCAACGACCTTCTCATCCTCTGAGGCAGGGGCAGAGGGCTGTGCACACTTCAAAAGAAACAGAGACAGAAGATGAAGCAGACAGGCTAGTGTCCATCCACCTGTAGCGTGGCACCAGCCACCCCGCCTCTCACCTCCATGGGGGCCTCGGGGGCTGCAGGTTTAACCTCCTTTTCACCTTCTGTGCTCTCTTCTTCTTTGACGCTATTTTCCTCTATCTTTATCCCATCCTCTGCAGACCAACAGGAGACAATCAATTAGGAAGGAAGTCCTAGATCAGAGAGGTGGCCACGCCTTCCCCATCTGTCTCATCTTAAATTGTCCTCTCGTGCCTTTAAGAACCAGCCCCATTCTTAGGACGGCCTCCTAAACTGAGAGGGAGCGTGCTGTGTGTCCCGCCGGACTCCCCTGTGAGAACTGGGCACAGGCGAGGAGAGGCACAGGCCAGGACAGAGACAGGGACAAAAGCGACACGACAGGCAGACTTACCAGCAGGTGGGGCAGGTGCAGGAGTATTGGGTTGTGTGTCCCCAGGAGTAGAGGGTGTAGGAGTCTTTGGAGAGGGCGACCCAGGCTGGGACATTTTCTTGTTTTCCTCTACTTCAGCCAGTTCAGGCATGCTCCAGCGCCCATTAACATGTTCAAATTCCTGAACCTGTGACCACAGGACAAGACGCTGAAGATCCAGGTCCAGCCCTAGGCTCCTCTCCTGCTGGCCCCCCAGCTTGCCTTGAAACCTTTACTAATGGAGAGAAGTTCGACGCTCACCTTCTTGCGAATCAAGGACATCACACCGATTCTAGTGAGGACATGCTGACGGGACAGGCCTTCTCGGGGCACACCATCAGCAAAGGTCTCAGCCCCATCTGCTCCCGGCTCGCACAAATGCCGCATAAATAGAGAGACATAGGCCCTGTAGCAATGCAGAGAAACGAGTTAAACAGGGAGTGCAGCAACTCGTAGATCAGACTCTTTGCCAACCAGTTAGGCCTTGACAGGCAATGACCTGGCTCCCCCTTGAAGTAAAGCCCACCAGCACAGGGAGGGGGGCTGGTCTGCAGACTCTGTATAGCCCCCCAGGTTCTCTTCCAGGAAAGCTACAAACACAAGGAACTCCCATTACAAACAGCTTCACTTGCCAACGTCAGCAGAGCAAAGAGGCTGTTTCCCTGGACAGCCCAGCCCAGTACCATGCAAAGACCCAACAGTAGAAGTCCTTGCTCTAGACTGGTTGTCCTGGCCTTCAACTCACTTGAACTCTTTCTCTGACTTGCCTCGCAGATCTCTCACGAGCCACTGGGTGGTAAAAGCGTCCTGAGGTGGCATCCCATAGCGCATAATTGCATTAAGAAAAGCTTTTCGCTGACGAGCATTAAAACCAAGTACCTGGGGGAAAGGAAATCCAGGTGAATGGGAGCAGGTCTCACTTCCTGGAAGACACATACCAGCACTCGGCACCCCAACAGGATCGTACAGCACTTACTTCAATATTCCCCCCAACTCGGGCCAACAGAGGAGGCAATGGCTTATCTTTATCGTTCCGCAGGCCCTTGCGACTGGGCCTGCGGGGAGCTGCAAGAACAAAGGGGTGTGTGAGTGACACTGGTAGGGTAGCACATAAAGCAGTACTGAGCCAACTAGCAGCAAAGCATGGCCCTCACCTTCTGAGCGTTCATCAAAGTCTTCATCACCTTCCTCTGAGGCCACCGAGTAATCGGACTGGTTGTCGGACTGGTCGTCCTGCCAATCTGGAGGGAGAGAGGGCAGATGAGCGGGGCCCACTGCTCTAGTGGAACGGCCCATGGGTGGGGGGCGGGGCCGGCCACACACACCTCGGTCCTCCTGGGAGCCATCATTGTAGTTGACCTGTTTACGGATTCTTTTTCCTTTGCCCAGATTTCGGGCTAGATCTTCTTGCTGCTGCTCATAATGGTGCCGCAGCAATTTCTCCCAGTAGTCAGGATCCACACTTTCTTCCTGTTTTATGATTTCCCGTTCTACCTCCTCTTCCTCCTGGGACAGAGGGTGGGCCAGGACTCAGGGGTGCTGAATTCAGCACCACCAGCTACCCCTGGCCCTCACGGTTCCCATTCTGCTAGCTCCTTTTCACAACTGGCCTCTCGAGTACTTGGCATGCCTGCTGGGACCTAAGAACTTAGAACAGATTTAATGGACAGCACATGGCGCCTCATAATTACGTGGAGTAGGAGTCAACACACTGAAGAAGCACACGTGTCAGAGCTGTGATCTCAAGAGAGGGAGGAAGGGACAGTGTGCTTTCTTCTAGCCCTTTCCACTGAGACGCACAGAGTTGGGAGGCAGCAAGAGAAAGGAAAGAAAGGTTAGCAAGGCAGGACGGAGAAGCTTCTGTAATACTGCAAAAGAGCTTCAGAGAGAAAACTGAAGGGCCACAAGCCCTGTGCTCTCCATACACTTCACAGAAGTTTACCAACTATCTGCAAAAAACAAAACAACAAGATTATATATATCCTTTCATGCTTCTCTGAAAGTCCTATAAAAGTTGTTATTTTCAGACATTTCACGATCGCTGATTAATTCCTAATCTTTTACACTAGAATTAAGCTACTGCTAATAGCATAATATTAAAAACAAATTAGGTGGTCCATCATTATGCAATTAACTGAAACCCAAAATACAAATTTATCCAAAATCCAAAACTTAATTCTCAGGAAGATTCAGATATCAGAGCATTTCAGACTTCTGACTTCCCATCAGGTAGGCTCAGCTGGGAAGTCCACACAAACATTCCAAGATCTGAGACCTCCAGCATCTTAAACACTTCTAGTCCCGAGCATTTCAGGGAAGTAGCACTGTCCTTCCAAACAAGGACATAGTATTCAGCGAGAAATAAGGGGGGGGGGGTGTCTTTATGTTCTGATTCCTGTTTATCTCCCAAGATTTACTAAGTATACAAAAGCAAGGTGAAAACATTACATACCATGAATTACTTTTGTGCTTAAAAGTAAACAAGGTGCTTGTGTGCATACAGATGTGTGCATATGTGTTCATATGGTATGAACGTGTGCATGTATAATTTGTAGGAACATAAAATATTTTTGGCGAGACAGGTAAGAAGCTCAACATCAGTTTCCCCTCCCCCCAGAGAAGGAAAGTAGGCGGGCAGAGCACAGAGTGAGACACTTTTGTGTCTTTTGAAACTGAACCATGTGACCACCTTGTATCTGTTGAAATTTAAACCATATGAATTACTACTTATTCAAACAATAAAACTGGAAACTATTTTCAGAGTACACGGCAGCTGTGGTCACTGCCCTGACAATAACTTGTACTCTCGTGCAGTCACGAGCAGAGGTGACCAAGTGGGCACACGCTGCCCCAGTCCATCACGCCCAGGCGCACACACTGCTGCGGAAAGGCACGCAGGGCAATCTCTGATTGATGCCGCTGGTCTAGAGACCTATGTCAGCCTTGTCAGCCACAGGCACACATACACTGAGGTTAGTAGCATCACCTTCAAGAGCAAAGACAACAGTTATAAATGAGAAAAACACAAGAATGTTTCTGGGTCAAAAGGATGAGAAAAGATGTCAGAGACAACCAAACGCCTCTTTCTGCCAATTCAAAGAACCCCAAGTTCAATGGTTTAAAGGAGACCAGAGGAGAAAGCAAACTTTATTTTTCAATAAATATTTTAAATATTTATTTATTTGAGAGGCAAAGGGAGAGACAGAGGGAGAGACAGAAGAGATCAGCCATCTGCTGGTTCACTCATCAGTGCCCACAACAGCCTGGTCTGGACCAGGTTGAAACCAGGAGCCAAGATCTCCATATGGGTCTCCCACACAGGTGGTCAGGACACAAGTACTTGGATCACCTTCTGCTGCCTCCCAGCACATTAAAAGGAGCTCAATCAGAAACAGTGCAGCCGGGACTCAGCTGGTGCTCTGCTGTGGGATGGCGGTATTGAAAGGGGCCGCTTATCCTGCTGCACCACAACGGCAACCCCTCATTCTTCATTGTAATACTCTATCATTTATGGAGGAAAAAGATTACCACCCGTGCATTCTGTTTCTTGGTTTTTACTATAAAAGACCAAGAAATGGAGAAGAAGTTTAAAAAAAAAGAGAGAGAGATTCTACTTTTTCAAAAAAATAAGGGGAGGGGTAGGTGTCTGAGGCACTGGGTAGAGGAGCTTGGGCACCCAGGCACTGTATCACAGAACCTGGTTTGAGTGCTGGCTCCTCCCTTCAGATGCAGCTTCCTGCTAGCTAATCCAGTCCCTGGGAGGCAGCAGGTGACAGCTCAACACATCAAGATCTCCCCCGTTGGGGGAGATGTGGATCGAGTGATGGGCTCCTGGCTTCAGACAGCTCCAACCCTGACTGCTGCAGACATTTGGGAATGATGAGGGCTCTGTGTATCTGTCTCTGTCTCTCTGCCTTTCAGATAAACAAACGCTGAAGAACATTGCGGCACAGCAGGTTAACGCATCACCTACAGCATCCCATATAGGAGTGCTGGTTTCAATCTCTCTTGCTCTGCTTTCACTCCAGGTTGCCTCTAACGTGCCTAAAAAGTGGAAGATGGCAGCAGTGCTCGGACCCTGCTACCCATGTGAGAGACCAAGATGAGATTCCTGGCATCTGGCTTCTACTTGGCCCAGATCTGGCTGTTGCAGCCATTTGGGGAATAAATCAGCTAATGGAAGATCTCTGTCTCTCCCTCTGTCATGCTGGGGACCAGCAGGTTCATCTGCTGCTCGTGACACCAGCATCCTTTATCAGAGCACCACAGCACCAGTGTAAGTCCTGGCTGCTCTGCTTCCAATCCAGCTTCCTGCTGATGAACCTGGAAAAGCAGCAGCAGATGGCCCAAGTAGCTGGGCCCCTGCCACCCACGCGGGAGACCCAAGACGGAGTTCCTGGCCCTGACCCAGCGAATGCAACCATTTGGGGAGTGAACCAGTGGACAGAAGCTCTGTCTCTCCTTCTCTTTCAAATAAACAACTCTTTAAAAACGAACAAATCAAAATAAAATTAAAAAACCCACAATAAGATATATTACCTAGGTATATATCTTACCTCTTCCTTTTGTTCCAAAGAGGCTTGAGGTAGTATTTGAAACACTTTTTTAAAAAACAGAGTAATAAAATGCTTAAGAAAAAATGAAATTCTGGGGTTGGCACTGTGGCATAGTAGGTTAAGCCTCTGCCTGCAGTGCCAGAATCCCATTTAGGTGCCAGTTCATGTCCTGGCTGCTCCTCTTCTGATTCAGCTCTCTACTTTGCCCTGGGAAAGCAGAGATGGCCCAACTGCTTGGGCCCCTGTACCCAAGTGGGAGACCCAGAAGAACCTCCTGGCTCCAGCTCTTGATGGCCCAACTCCAGCCATTGCTGCCATTTGGGAAGAGAACCAGTGAGCGCAAATCGGTCTCTAACTCTGCCTCTCAAATAAATAAAATCTTTTTTTTTTGACAGGCAGAGTTAGACAGTGAAAAGAGAGACAGAGAGAGAATAAAATCTTAAAAAAAAAAAATTGAGATTCTGGAGAAGAGCTAATGTAACTGTTCTGAGTGTGAAATCTGGCTGTCAGTTTCCTGAGAGCCAAGCCACAGATACTGCTGCAGCACACCTGTCCCCACCCCAAGGCACAAATGGTGCATTTCCAGGCCCAGCCCAGGACGTGGCGCGCAGCTCCTCGTTCCTGAGCGCTGCCTGACACCAGTGCCCTCAGAAGCGCTGGCAGCACCTCCTGCCACCAACCACAGCATGCAGTGGGTTCTCCCAGCTGGCTCTCCCAGATGCTGAGAACCTCACTTTTGCACACAGGCTGACACCAAGCTCCACCCCACAGACGTTCTTGAGCTACTTCACTTCACCGATACAAAACTTCCTTTAACATAAAGTCTCTGCTTTCAAAGGAAAACATGTGAATTTGCATGTAGGTACTTTCCTTATCTCGAGTACCGTCCTGGACTCGGTCCGATTTCCAGACCAGTCACCAAGCCTGGCACTGCCCTGGACTCGTACTCACCCCCATCTCCTCTTCCCGCACCACATACTGGGCCACTTTGAATGAGCTCAGATATTCATTCATGCCCTGCAACTCCGTGTCTTCCGTCTCATCCTGGTTGCGGTCCAGCAGTCGCTCAATGGCCTTATCATCATAGTGGATAACACTGCTATCTTCTCCCTCTTTGTTGTCTCCTCCTGTAAGAATCAGGGGCCCATAACCCCAAAGTCAGCTTCAGCAGCTGCCATGGAAAAAGCAGGTCCCAGAGGAGACCCTCGGCATCAGACACTCCCATCCCTTAGAGACGCTGAAATTCAAGTTCCAGACCAGCTCACCTCCATCTGTGGCTTCGTCCTTAAACAGTTCCTCAGTGCCAAATTTGAGGATATCATCAAGCTCCTGCTTGGACATGGATCCAGTCTTGGAGCCCAGCCCAGGCCGCACCACAAGATGCGTCAGCATCATCTTCTTCTTTGCCACCTGCGTGATGCGCTCCTCCACTGACGCTCGGGTCACAAATCGGTAGATCATCACCTTCTTATTTTGTCCAATGCGGTGCGCGCGGCTGAAAGCCTGGAGATGAGCAGGAAACAAAGCCAGAGACCTATTTTCCTGCTGCCACGTTTGCCTTCATGTGAAACTTCCTTCCACACTCCTGCCCCCAGACACTGCCCTCTATTATCATGTTGCCCGAAATAGGGCCATAGCTGACCCAAGTCTCTAGCTGACAGTAGGGTAAATGACATGAAAAGAATCTGGTATTTCTCTCTTAAACAGCTAATTGCAGATGTGGAGGTCCTCACATAGAATCAGCATCTCCAGCAAGTTAATGCATGCCACTGCTGTGGCCTCTGCCCACCTGGATGTCATTATGAGGGTTCCAGTCAGAGTCATAGATGATGACTGTGTCTGCGGTGGCCAGGTTGATTCCAAGGCCCCCGGCTCGAGTGGAAAGCAAGAAGCAGAACTGCTGAGCGCCCGGTGCTAAAATAACAACAACAACAAAAGGATGAGAAACGTGTCCAAATTCCAATTCATGAAAGTAGAAGGAAGTCAGAAACACAAAACCTCATTAGTCAAATACCACAGGAACAATGGTTGCAAGCAAGGTCCACCAGTGGATACTGAAATCCATGTGCAAGTTTAAGAAACTGGGTATAGCACAGTCTCTAACATCTCAAGACACTTATTACTTCCAATGGGAAGAAGAGCAACTTGTTAAACAGACAGCACTTAACCACCTGTCATCCAATAATGAGACATAAGAACATGGTGTCCATCCCCCAAACACAGCAGCACTTCTGCAGCCCTCTTGCCCTAATCTAATCAAGAGAAGCCATCAGATAAAACCAAATTAGATATTCTACAAAACAACTGACCAGTATTCACAAGCATTACATCAGGTTGTTGCATAAAGGTTAAGATGCTGCTTTGGGCTGCCCACATCCCTTCTCAGACTGCCTGGGTTCAAGTCTTGGCTCTGCCCCAGCTCCCAGCGTCCTGCTAATGCACACCCTGGAAGGTAACCGATGACAGCTCAAGTGGCTGCATCTCTGCCACCCATGTGGAAAACCTGGACCGAGTTCCTGCCTCCTGGCTTTGTCATGGCCCAGCCCAGGATGCTGCAGGCAACTGGGGAGTCAGAGTCAGGCTTTCTCTTTGCCTCTCAAATCAATCAAATTTTTAAAATTTAGGGGCTGGCATTTGGCCTAGGTTAAGGCACCAGTAGGGACTCCTGCATCTCATTCTGTAGTGTCTGCATGCAAGTCCCAGCTCTCCAGCTTTCTCATCATGCACCTGAACTACAGTTCACTCATTTTCTGACAAATTAAAAAATATACTTTTTAGGCCGGCGCCGTGGCTCAACAGGCTAATCCTCCGCCTTGCGGCGCCGGCACACCGGGTTCTAGTCCCGGTCGGGGCGCCGGATTCTGTCCCGGTTACCCCTCTTCCAGGCCAGCCCTCTGCTGTGGCCCAGGAGTGCAGTGGAGGATGGCCCAGGTGCTTGGGCCCTGCACCCCATGGGGAGACCAGGAAAAGCACCTGGCTCCTGGCTCCTGCCATCGGACAAGCGCGGTGCGCCGGCCGCAGCGCGCCAACCGCGGCGGCCATTGGAGTGTGAACCAACGGCAAAGGAAGACCTTTCTCTCTGTCTCTCTCTCTCACTGTCCACTCTGCCTGTAAAAAAAAAAAAAAAAAAATATATATATATATATATATATATATATATATATACTTTTTAATTCACAGAAAAGCATCTAGAGGCTGGTATTGCAGCACAGTGGGTAAAGCCGCAAACTGCGAAACTGGCAACCTCTGCCATCCACCTGACTCTCCCTAACTCTGACTTTCAAATAAATAAATCTTAAAAAAAAAAAAAAGAAAGAACAAACGAACGAATGAACGGCCAGCACTGTAGCACAGCAGGTTAAAGCCCTGGCCTGAAGCACCAGCATCCCAAATGGGTGCTGGTTCTAGTCCCAGCTGCTCCTCTTCCAATCCAGCTCTCTGCTATGGCCTGGGAAAGCAGTAGAAGATGTCCTGAGTCCTTGGGCCCCTGCACCCACTTGGGAGAGTAAGCCAGTGGATGGAAGATCAGTATCTTTCTTGCTCTCTCACTCTCGCTCTGCCATCCCCCCCCCCCCCCTTCAAATGGAAGGCAGGGAGAGAAGGAGGGGCGGAGGGAGGGAGGGAAAGAGAGAACAAAAAAGAAAAAAAGTATCAGAGTCCTAAAACAAAGGGGAAAAATCAAGAACGTCACAGGAGGAGGCATAATAACTCAATGCAATGTAGGATCTGGGACTGGATGATCCTGGAAAAGAAAAAGAACATTAAGGGAAAAAGTGATGACATGCACTTATTTTAGTTTAAAATGTAATTCCAAAATTAATTTCCTGTGTCCATAACTGTATTTTTGCTATACAAGGAATCTTCAAAAAGTACACAAAAATTTGTTTTATGGAAATAAGCATTTAACCTAACATTTGTTAAAAAGTCCACATCCCTGAGCCAGTGCTGTAGCTTAGTAGGTTAAGCATCCATTTGTGGCACCAGCATCCCATACAGGCACCAGTTGGGAGTCCCAGCTGCTCTACTTCAATCCAACTTCCTGCTGATGGCCTGGGAAAACAGTGGAAGATGGCCCAGGTACTTGGGCCCCTGCATCCATGTGGGTAGACCCAAAGGAAGCTCCTGGATCCTGGCTTTAGATCGGCCCATCTCCAGCCATTATGGCCATTTGGGGAATGAACCAGTGGATAGAAGACCTCCCTCTCTGTCTCTCCCTCTCTCTAACTCTGTTAACTCTGTTTCTCAAGTAAATTAAAAAGTTTATTAAAAAAAAAAAGAAAAGTCCACATCCCCCAGAGTACCTAGGGTCAATAACCACTTTTTTTTTTTTTTAAACAGGCAGAGTTAGACAGTGAGAGAGAGACAGACCAAGAGAAAGGTCTTCCTTTTTCCATTGGTTCACCCCCCAAGTGGCCGCTACGGCCAGCACCCTGCACCAATCCGAAGCCAGGAGCCAGGTGCTTCCTCCTGGTCTCCCATGCGAGTACAGGACCCAAGGACTTGGGCCATCCTCCACTGCACTTCTGGGCCACAGCAGAGAGCTAGACTGGAAGAAGAGCAACCGGGACAGAATCTGACACTCCAACTGAGACTAGAACCTGAGGTGCCAGCACCGCAGGCGGAGGATTAGCCTAGTGAGCTGTGGCGCCAGCCAACCACTTCTGATTCCTGACTCCAGCTTCCTACTAAAGCAGACCCTGGGAGACAGCAGGTGAAGGCTAAAGTAATTGGGTTCCTGCTACCCACATGGGAGATCTGGTCCCAATTCCAGGCTTTCACCTTGGTTTACCACTAGATGTCATGGGCATTTGGGAAGTGAATCAAAAGATAGAATCACTCTCCTGCCTTTCGAATAATATTTTAAATGGGTATTATGAAAAAACTATGCATAGATTTAAATTTTTGTATCAATAAACTTACCTATTAATTTCATTTTCCATAAGCTTTTTTTTAAAGATTCATTTTAATTTATTTGAAAGACAGAGTCACAGAGAAAGGCAGAGACACAGAGAGGTCTTCCATCCACTAGGTTAGCCCCAAATGGCCACAATAGCCAGAGCTGAGCACATCCGAAGCCAGGAGCTCCTTCTGGGTCTCCCACATGGGTGCAGGGGCCCAAGGACTTGAGCCATCCTCTGCTGCTTCCCCAGGCACATTAGCAGGGAGCTGGACTATAATTGGAGCACTCAGGACTTGAACTGGCGCCCAAATGGGAAGCTGGTGCTACAGGCAGCAGCTTTAACCCACTGTGCCACAGGGCTGGCCCCTTCTTTTGCTTTTTAAATAATTATTTATTTGAAAGCCAGAGTGACAGAGAGAAGAGGACAGAGAGAAAGACCTTCCATCCATAGCTCAGGCCTCAAATGCCTGCAACAGCTAGCACTGGGCCAAGGCTGAAGCCAGGAACTCCATCGAGCCTACCACCTAAGTAGTAGGAACCCAAGCACCTGGGTCATCATCTGCTGCCTCCCAGGCCCATCAACAGGAAGCTGAAGCAGAAGTGAAGAGTAATCAGGACTGGAATTTGCACTCCAGTACCAGACGTGGGCATCCCAAGCAGTGGTTTAGCCTACTGCACCATAATGCCCACCCCTCCACAAACTCTTTTAAGTAGACATATAAGTTATTACCAGCGGAAGACAGAAGGGTATAACGAACTCTTTGTACTGCTTTTACAACTTTTAAGTGCAGCCGGCGCTGTGGCTCAATAGGCTAATCTTCCACCTTGCGGCGCCGGCACACTGGGTTCTAGTCCTGGTTGGGGCGCTGGATTCTGTCCTGGCTGCCCCTCTTCCAGGCCAGCTCTCTGCTGTGGCCTGGGAGTGCAGTGGAGGATGGCCCAAGTGCTTGGGCCCTGCACCCGCATGGGAGACCAGGAGGAACCACCTGGCTCCTGGCTTCAGATCAGCGCGATGCGCCAGCCGCGGCGACCATTGGAGGGTGAACCAACGGCAAAAAGGAAGACCTTTCTCTCTGTCTCTCTCTTACTGTCCATTCTGCCTGTCAAGAAAAAAAAGTACAACATGACTTCAAAATAAAGTTTAAGAAAGTAGCAGCATCTACCGAGACAGGTGAGTCTGCTACTAACTTGTTATTTGAGCTTGAAAAGTCGTGATCCTTCTCAACCTTCAGATACAATGAGGGACAGAGAAAATGCTCTCTTCTTTCTAGCAGAAAGAACAAAGGCTTGACAGGAAAAAAAAATCTCTCAAGAATAGTAATAGTCTACCACATTCCTCCAACTGAGACATTCAACAACTTTACTCATCCACCTCAACTGACAAAGACCCAGAACTAAGAGGAAGAAACACAGGAGTACAAGTAATCGGTGCACAAACAAAAGGGGATGAGGATGCCTGGAGTCACACCGCCCCTCTCTTACCATTGAAGCGGTCAATGGCCTCCTGACGCATGTTCCCAGTGATTCCACCATCAATCCGTTCGTATTTGTAACCTTCATGTTCCAAGAAATCCTCTAACAGGTCCAGCATCTTGGTCATCTGTTAAATGAGCAGTTTATGGAGGAGTCGGACGTAATCCTTCTCCTCGTGTTCCTGACAACTGTGTGAACAGCGCTGTTGTCCAAGCTCCCAGCATGGCCCACGAAATACCTGAGAGAAGATGAGGACACGATGTCCGCCCTCCTTGAGGTTCTTAAGCATCTTCTGCAGCAGCAGTAACTTCCCAGATGCTCTGATGAGGGCACTGCCATCGTACATGCCATTGGGCATCTTAGGGGCTTCCTGCGGACAGAAGCATAGAAAACACTGAGAGAAGCCCCCCCGAGGATTTCCAATGCAGGAAGGACCAGGAGGCGGCACCCACAACCTACCATGGCAGCCACAGGGAAGAGGTATGGGTGGTTGCAGCACTTTTTAAGATCCATTACCACATTCAGCAGAGAGACCTGGTTGCCACCACCGCGGGCATTGAGTGCTTCAAAGTTTCGAGTGAGGATGTACTTGTAGTATTTCCTACATGGCGAGACAGACAGGTCAGCTGCGAGGGCATTCGGATGCCTGATCACGCAGTCTCCAGACTGATCTTCCAACGCGTCTCACTCTGGGGTCAGGAAACCTAACAAGCACCACAACTGTGCCGCACCGTCATTTAAATAAGGGAAGGCACAACTCAGAAAGAACTGTGTGCCCAGGCTCCGTGGCGTCAGGTGGCTTTAGGCCTGGCTTGCTCCTGTCACCGGATGCCAGGAAGCTGAGTGGGGGCAGGAGGAAGAAACACCGCACACGGGCAGGTGCCTAACTGTACTCAGTGCCTCCCGTCCCTTCCAACTCACTTCTGCATAGGACTCAGCTCCACGCGCACAATCAGCTCCGTCTTGGATGGCATATTCTTGAACACGTCAGCTTTGAGCCGCCGCAACATGTGAGGCCCCAGCATGTCATGAAGCTTTTTAATCTGGTCCTCTTTGGCAATGTCAGCAAACTCCTCCAAGAAACCCTCCAAGTTGCTGCAGAAAGAAAGGAGAGAAACTGTTGGAGAAGGAGAAAGACAGGCACCAGAACCACCGGAGTGAGAAGAAGTTCAGTCTGCTGACGGAGAGACGCACTTACTGGAACCTCTCGGGGGTGAGGAAGTTGAGCAGATGAAACAACTCTTCCAGGTTGTTCTGCAGCGGAGTTCCCGTCAGCAACAGCTTGTGCTGCAGTGAGTAACCATTCAAGACCCGGAAGAACTGGGGGAGCAGATGGAGAGAGGTGCGATTCAGTGATATCTCTGCAAAATTCCAGGCTGTTCCCCTGCCCAACAGTCAGGCCTCCCACTCGGTCATCCTTTGCAAAGGCCTGGCCACCAACGGCTGTCACATGTGAGGAAGGCGGAGGAAGACAAAGGCAGACAGACAGCATCCGCCCTTGTCCTCTCCTGAAAGGGGTCCCTTTAATGAGCAAGTGGTGCTAGGAGACACAGACCCTCTCTAACCTCTCACCTTAGACTGATTGTTCTTCAGCCGATGGGCTTCGTCCACAATGAGGCAGGCCCAGTCAATAGAACCCAAAATAGCCATATCGATGGTGATCAACTCGTAGGATGTCAGCAGCACATGGAATTTCACAGATGCCTCTTTCTGTGTGCGAAAGTAACCTGGTCACTACTGGGCAGCTCCTCCAGCGTAACCACAGCCAGGGAACTGGCACGGGTCTCCCCTCCCAGGGTTATCCGCTTGCCTCACCCAAGGACTAGGTCATAAGCAGACAAACTAAGCCCAAAGCAGCAACTCTCCATGGAGGGCGGCCCCCTCCCACTGAGATACCTTCATGCGAGAGGCCTTCTTGCCGCCACGGATGGCATTGTCTTCAAAGGAGAACTCATTCTCCCGGATGATGGCACGGCTGTCCTTGTCACCCACGTAGGTTACCACATACATATCTGGAGCCCACATTTCAAACTCCCGCTCCCAGTTGATGATGGTAGAAAGAGGAGCACTCACTAGGAAGGGGCCTTTGGAGTGACCCTTTGAAGAAGAGAAGCAGAGTCACAACCAGGGGCCTCATCAAGCAGAGCCACAGACTGGTACCTGTGCTGCTCCTACTCTCACAGTGTCTGTGAAGCACCCTGCCACTCCTTTCCAAAACACAAAGGTCCACCTTGATGGAGACCTTGAAACCACACTTCTTCAATGAAGTCTTCCCATACTAACTCCACCTCTGATTCTACTTTCCTCCACACAGATTCATTCCCCTGGGACTGAGGCTCTGCACCCATTGCTAGTTCTAGCCATGGCGCCATTCTCTTGAGTCTCTGCTGTATACATGTCTATCTTGCTATCATTCAAGTGTTTTCCAAGGTCAGAGACTGACTGTTCCTTCTTTCTGACTCTCCTCAGTATGCAAAGAAAGACTATAAACACAAAACACCCTCACAAAAATCTAACAGCCCAGCTTTCTCACCTCCTTATAGAGGGAGTAGAGGAAGACAGCCGTCTGCACAGTTTTCCCAAGGCCCATCTCATCAGCCAAGATGGTGTCGGTGCCTTGAGCCCAGGAGAATCGCAGCCAATTCAAGCCCTCCATTTGATAGGGATGCAGGGTTCCCCCCGTGGCGTCCAGGTACTCTGGCTGTCGCTCGTACTTCACTGTTGGCTGAAGGATGAAATTATAGAAGTCAAGAGCTGGCAAGGAGTTCCCTTCCTCCTGTGACAAAGCAGCTGCTTTCTCTGTATCTTCACAAGATCCTCCCAGGAGAGCCACAAAACGTACTGGCAAGAAAGCGTCTCACTGGTTGCTGCCATTTGGTGTTTGATTTTGGATCTAACGCAACTAGACAACTAACCTATTCCGTAGCCCTGATCTTGGCCCTACCCTGATCACTGAGGAAAAACCCCTCATCAGATTCCCTAGTGATACTAGAATTCAACTGCTCGGGATCCACTCAGCAAGTAATCACACGTCCCTCCTAGATTTATTCTATTGTCCTTACCTGTCCTCACACTGGCACACAAACAGAAATCAGATGAACTGAGCCATGAATTAAGGGTCAGAAGACCCAGGCTGCAACGCAAGTCTCAAAGAAACTCAGTTGTGTGACCTGCTCCCCAGGTAATGCTCCTCACTCATATGAAACACACCATCTACGTGTCTCGTGCTTTTTTTCTGATGATGAAAAGGGAGAGTGATCCTAGCGTTTTCTGATTTCCAGAGATGTAGGGAAGCGGCCCTCAAGAAGCACTCTCAGCTCCATTACTTGCTCTAGTGCCACCAAGAGGTGAGAGCAGGTAACAAACAGCCCCATCCAGCACTCTCTGCCCCTTCTGCTGACTCACGTCAACTGTCGGAGTCTCAGGAGGCCGCTCCAACTTCCTCAGCTTCACTTTCTTGAGCTTCTTGCCTGGTCGTCCTTCCTCACCCCTCATCAGCTCCCTAAAGCAGACAGACATCACACAGCTGCCCAAGGTCCTTCCAACAAGAAGCCACTTGACTCCTCTCCCCAAATCACTCACCTGTGATTCCAGTAGCTCTGCTTGAACAGGTCATAGTCCTGTATCTCCACATCCTCACTCTCCCAAGACGCCTGATCATAGGGTAAGTCCCGCCACTTGATCAAGTAGTGGACGTGGCCCTTCTTGTCCACACTGCAAGGTCACGGAGAGAAAGTTCTCAGAGCCAGGAGGCAACCCTCCTCCCCTCCTAAGTCAGACCTGCTCTCAAAACAACAGGGGCTGCCGGCATTGTGGCATAACAGGTTAGGCTGCCACCTGCAACTCTGGCGTTGGTTCGAGTTGTGGCTGCTCCCTTTCTGATCTACCGCTCTGCTAATGCACCTGGGAAGGCAGCAGCAGACAGTCCAAGTTCTCGGACCCCTGTACCCACAGGAGACCCAGAAGAAGCTCCTGGCTCTTGGCTTCAGCCTGGCCCAGCCCCGCCTGTTATGGCCATTTAGGGAGTTAACCAACAGATGGAAGATCTCTCTCTCTCCCTCTCTCTTAACTCTCTTTCAAATAAATAAAATAAATCTTAAAAAAAAAAAAAAAAGGAAAAAACTGACAACAATGTATGTTCCAAACCAGACCTGAAAGTATACCAGAGGCCCAAGCTTTTCAGAACCTCTGGTATACCAGTCTTTGGACCAAAAACTACCTCTAATCTATAATCCACTATGGTTCATCTACCAGGATTCAGTCAGTGAACAATACAGTGCCTTCCAAGTGTAGGTTACTGGCGACAAAGATTTTCCTTTTCTCTTTTAAAATTTTTATTCGTTTATTTGAAAGACAGACAGACAGCCATTCCTTGATTCACTCCCCAAACTTTGCCTTCAACAGACAGAGGTAGGTCAGATGAAAGCTAGGAGCTGGGAACTCAATCTGGGTTTCCTATACGGGTGGCAAGGACCCAACCACTTGAGCCACCATCACCTGCTGCCTTCCAAAGTGTGCGATAACAGGAAGCTGGAACTGGGAGGAGAGCCAGGGCTTGAACCCAGGCTCCCCAATATGGGATGCAGGTGTCTTAACCACTAGGCCAAATGCCGCTCTCATATCATTTTCTTAATCCCTTTGGCACAAGTCCCATAAATGTCCTGTGCACCTCCAAGGTGCCCATCTTGATACCTGTGGTTGAGGATTCGATGGATCATCATCCACTCAGGTTTTATCCCATAGCGATAGAAGCGTTCCTCCATCTCTGCAAATTTGGGGTCCTTGTTCTTTCGCTTCCGGCTCTTCTCTTCATCACCACCGAAGTCCCCAGAGGGTGGCTCATCCATATCATTCTTCCGCTGATAGTTCCGGAACATCACCTGACAATGTAGCTCCAACTGTGTGCAGAAAGAGAAAAGTCAGCCCCCAAAGAGCTATGTTCATTCCTTCTCCTAAAAGGCTCTTGTTTTCTCACTACCCTCTTCATTATGGCTTCCGCCTCACCAGCCTATCCCAGACATACCTGCAGTTCAGACACCCAGGAGCAGTGCCAGTAAGACATGCCTTGCCACTTCACAAAGAACTGCCGCTCTGGCCGCCCCTCCAAGGGCTTGGGTGAAGGAGTGTTGGGATCAGCATCTGGGGGCCGAGGCACCGGAGTGGGAGAGGGTGGCTGGCCCCACTTCCAGATTAGGATCTTCTGCACTTTACCCTTCAGAGCTGGACACTGAGGAAAAAGAAAGAGAACTCAACCCCGAATCCCAAACAGGGAGGACACGGGACGGCCCACAGCCTCAATCTCATCACAGGATTACTAAATCTCATTTCAAGTAAGACCTAATCCCAGGGCCCTTCTGGAGAGGGAATGCCAGAGTTCCCTCTCCTTTCTGAACTTCACCACCACTCCTACTTGCATAACAGATCCTGTAGCTGGACTTCAGCAATCACCCAGAAGTCCACACAGAAAAATCAGACCTCAAGCCCAGGGACCCTCCCACAAGCGACCTAAAAGCAGTAATTAGCCCCATTAAACAACCCAAGCACCCAAGACCCAAGTCAGGCGTCAAGGCAAGGACAGATAGAAGCTCTCAGCTAAAGAAACGGCTCTGTCCCTCTTGGGCAGCTGACAAAACAACAACTCCTCTGTTCAAAGTGAGTCCTACATTGTCCCCAAACAAAGGTATCCTGAGACCACAGGAGGAAGGAAATACCTGTCTCAGGCTGACAGTCTCAAATTCTCCAATGACCCCCGACACACACACACACACACACACACACACACACACACCCCTCAGCCTCACAACAGCTACACACAGCAGTGGGAAATCCTTCCGCTAGAATGCTCTTCCCACCTCGCCCACCCTGGCTGGAGTCGGTCACTCACTGTACACCGGGGGCAGAGCCACTCGCCGTTGGGAATCTCAGGCAGCGGTGGGTTGAGGCAGTGGATGTGGTACGACGAAGGACAGGTGTCGCAGCAGAGCAGCTCCCCGCCATCCTTGCACACCCGGCAGAACTCCATGTGGTGGTCATCCTCCTCTTCGGGGTCTCCCCCCACCTCTTCCAGGATCTCTTCGCCTTCCGAATTGTCCTCTTTGGCCTCCCACTGGATGCCCTCCTTCTCCTGTAGTGAAGGACCACAGACTCCCGTTATTACCACCCCACCCACCCAGGTCCCAACCCCCCGCCCATCACCCTTAGGATGCTTCCCAGAACTCAGGGCCAGCAGCACAACCACTTCCATCTCCACCCTAGCCCCAAAGGGTTAACCCTCCCACCCCACCCCCCACCTCCATGGGTGCCCAGGGGCCACAGTGGCCAGACACTCACGCAATGTGGGCAGCTCCACTTGCCCTCGGGAGCCTTCTCCATATCCGGATCCAGGCAGACCATGTGGTAAGCTCGGGGACAGGTATCGCACAGGATGATCTCGCCGCCTTGCTGGCACACCTCGCAATAGTCCTGGTGGTCTGTCTCATAACCATCCACAGCAGTCACCTCCTCCTCGCCTGGGCAAGGAAGAGGGAAAGCCCAGTTATTAGAAAAAAACCACCTCCCCCCCACCCCATCTCCTAAGGGAGATTCTGCCCCAGTCACTCCCACGTCATCCCTCCACAGACAGATGCAGACGGGACACACACCTTTCTTTTTCTTTTTAGTGGTTCGGAGTTTCTTGCGGCTCCGGCTACTGCGGCTGGTGGAACCATCAGAAACAGAATAGCTATTGATACTGGCATCATCGAAGTCAGATTCCACATCTAAGTCATCATCCTCACTCTAGAGAATGAAAAGAATGAGTCAGGTTAGAAATGCCAGCCAAGAGGAAGGAGAGTGGTGGAGAGGGGCTCACTCTTTCACCAGGGCCATCAGCAGCCATTAAGGGCTCTCAGACAGGGAGCCCAGCTACACGCTGTTCTGTGGCCAAATCCCCACGTTCTACGTGAAGGTCCCGACATGAGGCGGCACCTTTCTATTAGACAGGGCACCTTGGGCAAAGGGATGGGCTGGGGACTCACCGAAGATCTCTTACGCTTGGAACCAAAGCCTCCCAGCTTAATTTTCAGGGGTGCTACTTTCTTGGGTTTAGGCTTCTTGGCATCAGGTACACGAGGGCTACCCTTGGGCTTCCTCCGAGCATTGGGACCTAAGAATCAGAATGCATCCAACTAGACATCTCACAGGGATAAAAGAGTGCAGAAAAATCAAATCTTCTCTCCCTTAGCTTGCTTCACGTGTCCGGCTTCCCCAATCTCCTTCCTAAACTCAAGACCCAGTGCTCCCTCCCATCTTCGGCCAACAGGACACTCCATGCTCTGTCTGACATCCCATGTCCACACCAGGCCCCTCTCCCACTGCATCCCATCTCACCTTTGCCCTCCTTGGTCTTGGCTTTGCGGATAGGCACCTCCACAGGGGGAGGTGGTGGTGCCACTTCGGTGGCTGTCACCATGCTCTCCACCACAGCCACTGCAGCCGCTGCTGCCGCTGCCACCGAAGCCCCAGAACTCCCTTTGAAGGGGTTGTTGGTACTGAACTCCC
Source organism: Sylvilagus floridanus (assembly GCA_949820135.1). Lineage (NCBI taxonomy): Eukaryota > Metazoa > Chordata > Mammalia > Lagomorpha > Leporidae > Sylvilagus > Sylvilagus floridanus. The sequence goes on from OX463230.1 coordinate 32,533,792, forward strand.
GCCACTTAGCACCCAAAACCATCATCATCTTGGAGACAGCAATCTTGGGGTTTTTGGCTGCAATGAGGGGTCTGGTAGAGGAATGGAAAAAGACAGAGAAGAAAAAATGTTTAAGAGTAAAAAAGGAGAAAGAAACAAGAAGAGATCATAGAAGAAGTCTCCTCCCCACCAAGCCCCTGCTGGTTTACCGAACAAACTGGCTGAAGGCCTTGTAGTTGGTGAGGGTGCGATAATCCTCCTCCGAGAACACATGGTCAATGTCTTCCATGCCCCAGTCTTCTAGGAGCTGAGCGGATGATTTAGGTTCCTGCAGAAGACAGCAAGGTCAAGGACCTGCCACCCGGTTCCCACACTTGCTAAGGGAATTTGAGTTCAAACTATGGCTTGTCAGACCCGGGTAAGAGAGTTAACAGGAAATAAATAGAAAGAGGTGGACAGAGAACGTTCCAGGAGGCTGCAAGGACAGAAGTTAACAGCTAAGAAAAGGAGACAGAGGTCCAGCACCTTGGAATCATCGTCATCGTCATCTTCCTCCTCCTCCTCCTTCCGTTTGGATTTGTTCTTCTTCTCTTTCTTAGGCCCAAGCTTCTTCTTCTTCTTCTTGCCAGGGGTATAGTCGCTGCCCTCACTGTCTGAGCGCAGAGCCACCTCTTCCTCCTCCTCCACAAACTCCGGCCCCTCCCCAGAGCTGTCCCCCAGCTGCCGGCATAAGAGCATACGCTGGAGCAGGGAAGGGGGAGAGGGAGACAGACACGCACATGCTACACACATGCTGACCTCAGGACAGCCCTGAGGCTCATCGCCAAGACCCAGCCCGCCACTCCAGAGGAGCCAAGGACCCCGAACCTTCCCAGAGCGCCCCCTCTTCCTGTCGTCCCAGTAACATTCAATCATGCACTCACCTCCTTTTTTTGGCGCTTGCTCTTGGGGATTTTAGGGTCCCGAGGTTTCTTAGGCTTTTTCTTCTTCTTGAGCTTTGGAGTCTCTGCTTCTGATAAATCCTCTTCTGGGTCCTCTTCGTTCTCTGCATACAGTGGCCAACAGCGATGCGCAGGGAAGAGATCAATAGCAAAAGGTCAGGCCCTAATCCAGAGGCTTCCGACTTCATTCCCCACCTCCTGCCCCAGATTTTCCTGAAGAGAACTGCTATGCTCTCCGTGGAAGGACGCTGATCCTCAGGACAAAAACGCCGAGAGCTGGAGATACCGGAAACAGGCGTGGCAGCTCAGCGCAGGCCCCGCGCAGGCCCCGCGCAGGCCGCTGGCCAGAGCCCAGTCCCTCTTCCCGTTTCTCCAGCAGACCTCAGGTGCTCACCAGTGCAACTAACCGAGATGCCTACAGCTCACCAAACAAGAGAATTAGGCCCAAGCCTCCTGCAGCTGGCCACCGAGCACTCTATACACCAGGGAGTGAGAATGAAAGGTCTACCCAAAGGCAAACACTACAGAACAGAGCTCAGCGCATGCCCAGAACACCATCAGCTTCAGGGGTCCCAGACACCACACCTTTCTGGAATCCCTCTGGGATCATCACTGCTCAAAACAACCAGACTCTCCACGCCCCAGGTTCAGTTGCCAGCCCAACCTCGTGTCCTCTACCACACACAATTTCCTTCCCCCATCTCAGCCCTACTCTTCTCCCCCAGCTCCTCCTGGGTCAGTAGCCTCTTCTCTCTAGGGGCCCAAATCAGCCCAGCTGTCACCATCTCCCCCCTCAGCCAATCCTCCTCCCATCTGGCTCCACCTCCTCCCCTGGCTGGAAGCACACACAAAGCCTGGGGTAATACTGAGAGCTCCTGGGCAGGGATAGGTGGGAAGGGGCACAGAGGGGGAGGAGAGGCCAGGAGGCAGCTCCCTTTGTAGCAGACATTCACACCAGCACACCAGCTCCCTCCTCCCCCCTCCCTCTCTCTTCCCAAGCCACCCCCGCCCGCCCCGGGGAGGGGGGGGCGGGGAGTGGAGAAGGGAGTGGAGAGAAGAAGGGAGTGCCTCACCCACTGAGGAAAGGGAAAATGGCTCCTGACCGCAGAAGCCGGCCCAGGGCACCCAGCTGCCAACATAGGACAGACAGGAAGTGGCAGGGGAGGAGAGCGGGGTTGACAGAGGTAGCCAGGAGAGACTGCCCTCACAGGAGACTTCCCAAATAGCTACCTGGCCCCAGGTCCAAATGCAACCCATCTCTAACACCTACTCTGGGATGACCCAGTTCTTGCGAGGTCACACCTATGTCCTAGGCAAAGAAACCCAAGGACACCATCACACACATGAAGGGTCAAACTCTGGGAGGGACTGGACTACTCCTCGAACCATCATCAGGTTTTCCATCACCAGAGACAGAGCTAAAGTCTGCAAGCGCTTGGCTTCCTTCTCGACCCCATCCAAAGTCCCATCAGGAACATGGGAGCCACGTCCAAAGCCCCCAAATTTTAAGAAGGTAGACAGTGATAGGAAACAATGTTTCCTTCAATACCACAAGGAGCTTAGCTCCTGACCCTCCCCCTTCTCCCCCCTAAATGCTTCTGGCTCCGCCCTTCTGGAGTTAACCATATACTAGGGAACATAAGACATTAGGCTGGACAAAGCCCCATCAGCCTCCCCCTCTGACTCAGCCCAGGATCAGGCCAGGCACAAGAAAGCCCCTCACATTCCCATGGGAATAGGACACCAGCCCCAATCGTTTTCTTAAGGGCTTCTCCCCAGTAATCCCCAGGTCATCACTCCATCACCACCCACATCTCAGAGACAAGGACAAAGCCACGGAGGCAAGGGGACATCCTCCCATCCACGGACGACTCCCAGACCTCTCAGACACCATGCTGAAATGGCGAGCGGCAACCCGGCTGAGACAGAGATTTGGGAAAGGGGCAGGAATGGGGTGTGGCAAGTGGAAAAACTGGGTCATGCTGCAGCTTGGGGCAGAGTTCACCCTGGAAGCCTGCACAACTGCTAGCAATTTGGGGGACAGTCCCAGACCAAGGGCCCAATGGGAGGCCAAGATGCAGAACCAACCGTGGCCAGATGGCACCACTACTCCTCCAAGCACAGAAAAGACAGGCTCTCCTCACCTCACTGCCACCCACCCCCAGCAGCCAGCCCCCACCCTGGGCAAAGGCAAACCCCGCTCTGCACAGCAATGAACCTCACGCCTAAGTTTCGGACCCAACACCGGGAAACCCAGTAACAAGACTGACCCCTCTCCTAAAACTCCAACTCAGAAAATGCCAGCTCCGAAAGCATCTCTCCCGGACCACCTCAACTTCCAGCTGCAGCTGAGAGAAGGCAGAAGTGGAAAACGATTGATGGGAAATAAAACAGGACCAGTGGGCTCCACAGTCAGAAAAGTAGAAGCGGAGAGGATGAAGCATGGCACTCAAGGGAAAAAAGAGGTCAGGAAAACAAGCAGGTGCATTAGCGAGGGGCTCTGCAGAGGACGAGGGAGACATCAGCCCTCATCTGAGGGTAGAGAAGGGCTATTCCAATTGGGCAGGCTGGTTATAACCATACGGGTTTGGCCAGTTCCCGGAGCCACCCCAAAACACAGATAGCGCAACCCCTAACACACCCACACAAACACCAGACACTGCCAGCACAAACCCCAGGCTACATCACAGGCAAAAAGAAGCCTCTAGGGGAAAAAGCCAGCCTCATGGCCACTGGGCAGAGAAGAGAGGGGCCCTAGCGCCTCCTGGCCCCCTCATGGGAGGCTCCTCAGGCTACTAAATCCCCTCCTAGGCCCCATCACAGCCCCACTCAAAACATTCCAGCAATTTGCCAGAAGCACTGTAGATCCTGCTAGGGAGCGAGATTCAAACTTCACACAGTTGAAACAGCACAGAAAACCGGTAACTGATCAGAAGCTAAAAATAATCAGATTGCAAGCAACCAACACTCCCTCTGTCTTTCCCACAGCAGCGACCACAGGCTCCTTCGACTGCACCCTCCGACGCCCCCACTACCCCCAAAGAGCGCCCCCAGGGTCCCAGCGACCTGCGGCGCTCCCCAGACCCACGCAAGGGAACGCCTGCAGTCGGGAGAGCTCCCTCAGCCCGGAACTGCATGGCATTCCTCCAGACAGCCGGGTGCAGCAAGCTCGCATCTGGGCCCGCGGTGCCCGGGAGGCGCATGGCTGCCACCCCCCTCACACAAGAGCTCCTCAAAGGGAACCACTCCCTTCGGATGCCCTTCCACCTCGGGCTCTGCACAGCCAGCCACAACGCCCTGCCTCCCCAGAGTCACTAGGGAGGGCACAGAGGCCTCCTTCCTGCCCCAGGGCCCCTGGGAAGGTGTTACCTGGGTGGGGTGGGGGCAGGCTGTTGTTCAAAAGTGCATCCATGTCCTCCTCCTCACTGCCCGCTGAGCAGGGGGACGGTGAGCCCAGGCCCGACGCCATCCCTTCCGCTGCTCCCGGCCAGGGAATTGGCCCAGCTGCTCCTGCCTGCGGCCTGGGGCCCTCTACACTGGCCCGAGTCACTGTGCGGGGGAGGGGGGAGAAAGAGAACAGTCAGTGACGCGCACCGGCCCCCTCCCCCACCCCCACCCGTTCTTTCCGCCACCCCTCCAACCCCAGCCACCCCGGCAGGGCACCCGAACCACTCAGGCTGAACTTAGTTCCACACTCCTCGGGGGCAGCCCGGAAGCCGGCGCCCCAACAAGCGCCCCCGCGAAGAGAGGCAGCGACGCCCCCGAGGACAGACTGGTGCAGGCGTGGGGAGGGGAGCAGCCGGCCGGGACCGAGCAGGGTGTGACGGGGGAGGGGGTCCGAGTGACCGCGGCGCGGGCTGGGGGGGCGGCGAGGCGGCCGGCGGCGAGGCGCTCGGGGACACAAGGTCACTTGGGGGTGGGGGGGCGCCTCCCTGCGCCCGGGGAGGGGCCAGTTCCCAGACAGGGCAGCTCTCCAAGGGCTGTCCTCTGGGACAACTCAGGTTCTGCTCCCGAGCCGCGGGGACCAGGGGGGCGTGGAGGCTCGGGTGCGCCGGGGAGGGGGGGGGTGGGGGGGCCGGAGGCAGGGACGTGGGGGGCAGGAGAGCGCCCACCCGGAAGGGGGCCGGGCCACGTGTCCCGGGGGGCAAGTGAGCAAAGGGCGAGGGGGCGGGCGCCGGGCATTGTGGGAGACCCAGCCCGAGCCGGGGGTCGCGGGGGGCCGGGCGGGGACGGGGGGAAGCCAGGCACCCTGCAGGGAAGGGACGGGAAGAGTCGGCCCCTCAGGGCAGGGGGCGGTCCGCGGGTCTGAGGAGCCCGAGGAAGGAGCGGCTGAGGGGATGGCTCTCGGGGTTTGTCGGGCTGAGGGGAGCGTCCCTGCGGAAACCCGGCACTCTCCTCACCCTCGAGCCGCCGCAGGTCGTGCTGGGTCCGGCCGGTTGTCACTCCCGCTCCGGCTCCTCCTCGCCGCGGCCGAAGGGGGGAAAATGGCTCCGGCTCCGGCGTCGCCTCTTAAAGGGCCCGAAACACCGGCCGGGAAATCCCACCGCACAGGCCCCGCCCCCCCACGGACAGCCCATAATAACCTCAACCAACTCCAACCCCCCCTCCACTACCGCCACCCTCCTCCCTAGGTCTCCCGGGCAACCCCCGCCCCCTCGTCGCTCAGGCAACCATTGGCCACGCCCCCTCAGAGCGCGCGAGCGCGCGCGCGTCACCCGGGCAACCGCCCACCTCCTGGCCATCCCATAATACACACGGACACCCCACATACACTCACACACACCGATTTCCCCCCACACTCCATATACATATATGCGGGGGTGGGGGTGGCTGACATAATATTACCGGCCTTTTGCAACTAACCCTCGCCTCCCTCTGACATCCCATAATAACCATCCTTTGCCAACTTCTTCACTCTTGGCTCTAATGCTAACATCCCATAATAATTCATCACCTCTCCCTCCCAGGGCCATCCCATAATAAGCACCCCTCCCAGTACTTCAGCCTCGTATCCCATAATACTCATCCCCACCCCCCCAAAGACATCCCATAATAACCACCCTTCATCCACCCCCAGTTTGATATCCCATAATAATCAGAAACTCACCCCCCCACACACATACTACAACGGACACTCGGCCTCCTCCCACACACATCCCATAATAATCAGTCTCCCACTTTCTATACTGACATCCCATAATAACCAACCCCCTAGAGCTGCCCTCAGTCCCAGAAGGCTAGGGTCTAGAATGCTTACAACTCCACGCCCAGGCTTCATGCTCTCCTTCTAGCTCCACTCCTCCCCTGTCAAAAAGATATCCCATAATGATCAGCAGCCCCACTGTCACCCCCCCCCCCAGATGAACATCTAACCATCCCTAACACTGCAAAAACATCCCATAATAATTTTACTCCCCCACCCACACCCTGACATCCCATAATTTCAAGGAACCTGTGGTCAAGCAGACATACCATAATACTCCCAGCACAACCCAGTGTCACATCCCATGATGCTCCATCTCCACTCAGCCAGGCATCCCATAATACTCCTGTGCCTACCTCCCCCACCTGCAGAAGCTGTCAGTCTGTTCTAACACCCAGAGCTCTGAGAGACAGGCTACCCACACTGCCCTGTTCCCGCCCCCACTTGCACACACCTGATTCCCTTCCTTGGCCAGAGCAGTATCCTGGCATAAACAGTCTCTTGATGTCCAGATGTCTAAGACCCTATTTTCCCTCATCTGGTCATTTCCAGACACTCAGCAGCTGAGCACCACGAACCTAGGGCTCCACCCCATCTCACCAAAATCCAAGTATTTTCCAGATGTTTACTTCCAGCTCTTAGTTTTGAGTAAGACTAACCAGATACCATGCTGACCAGATGAAACATTTACATAAAGTTTAATTTGCCCCAGAACACCCCAGTAATCACAAATTGCCATCCAAAGACTACTTCTCAACATTCCAGCCATCCTGTCTCCACCCCTCTCAGGTCTGGGAACTTTGATCAACACTCTCAGTCCACTCCTATGGATGGAACACCCCATCACGTTGTGACCTGAGGGTCCTGACATATTAACACACCAAGACCCCAGTGAGACCTGTTCTCCCTCCTCTCCCCACTATTCATGTCCTTTCAACATATATTGACAGAGTACCTAGCAAGGCACAGAGCTGGCACCATTAAGAACCCAAGGAAACACAAACTGTGATACAAGTTAGAATGCCCTTGCGTCAAGAGAGAACTACCAACTGCCATTTCCCAATATCCTGTTCGGAGGATAAAACAAATCCCAACTGGTCTCAGCATAGATCATGTATCAGCAAAGTTCTTGGAGGTCCTTCTAGAAAAGGCTGAAAGGTATTCCAAAAGGACTTCCAGATGACTGCTCCAGATAATCTCCTATCTGTTCCCTACATCCTAAGAGACTTCAACTGGAAAGCAATGTTGCTCCTTCCAGCGTTCTTAATACTGAAACCTAGGGTGCCAGTGCTGAAACCTAGGGGGCAGCTGGAAGAAGCTCCTGCCTCCTGGCTTCAGATCAGCCAATCGAGGCCAATTATGGAGTGAACCAGCAGATGGAAGACCCCCCCACACACACCTCTTCTCTCTCTATGTAACTCTGATTTTCAAATAAATAAATAAATCTTTATTTAAAAAAAAAAAAACCTGAAACATATACCACATCCTCCCTTCTTAAGGGATTCATCAGCATGCCAGAATTTTACCCTATTGTTGAACACCAAATCTTGCTTACTTATCCTCAATGTCTCATATTTTTCAGACACTTTCCCCTTTCTATCTCCTGAAGTCTCATAATACTTTCAGTTGCCCCCATCTTCTTCCTGTTGAGCCCCTTCCTTTTGAGAAAAACCATGCTTATGAGCTGGAGTTTGTGATGCCTGCCTGCCACGTCAGAGTCCCTGGGTTCAAGTCCCAGCTCCACCACCAGTACAGTTCCTGTTAATGCACACTCTGGGAGACAGCAAGTGATGGCCCAAGTAATTGGGTCCCTGCTATCCATCTTGAGTTCCGGGTTCCTGGCTTTAGCCTGACCCGGCCCTGGCTGCTGTGGGCATTTGGAGAGTGAACCAGCAAAATAGAAGATCTGTCTCTTTTTGTCTCTTTGCTTTTCAAAAACATTAACAAAAAAATGTTTTTAATCTTACTTGTTCTCTATCTTCCCCTCCCCATCTGTAGTCAACATTCCAAAATGCCTTCATTCAGTTAGGCTACAAGGTAGCCTTCCAACATAAACCATCCCCCACCAACTGTGCTTTCTCTCCTGTCACCCTGAGGACCCAGCCCTGGAGTTGAAAGAAACCAATCTTAAAACTCTTTGGTCCTCAGTCTGTCCATTTTCCCTTCTTCCCGACCCAGGGAGAATCAGGACCTGCATGAAAACTAACGTCCCAACACCACTGCCTGGCTGCCCTTGACCCCTAAGCCAAGGGAAGGAGTCCCTTGGCTCTCCTATGCCTTTTGCCCCGCAGGAGTGGGGAAGATGGGAAAGAAACCTGAACGTGCTCATGGGAAGGGCCCTTCCTGGCCCGAACCGGGTGACCTGACCCTCACAACCATCTCTGTGCTGCCCATCTCTTCCTCAGTTTCCCAGAGAATGGGCTTTTCCAGATGGCCCTCGCCCCTTCAGGACCCAAAGGACTGGAGAACTGACAAGAAGTGAGTTCAGGGGAGACAAGAACTTGCTTTGGGCATTCGCAGTCCCGTTCCCCCAAGCAGAGCACCAGGGATGCATCTGACGGGTCTCTGCACCAGCTCCTGCCTGACTGCATTCCCCGTGGAACTGTCTTCTTAGGACCCGAGTTTGCAGCATCAAAGACCTCAGGTCTCGCCAGAAGTTCCCACTGTCACCTTTGAAGTTCGTGTTTTCTTTTTCCAACATCCACTCCAACTTCCTGGACCACCCTCTTGCTGCCGTCCCTGTGGTGTGTGGCCATTTCCCGTATTCTGCAAGGCTGCCGCATGTCCCTCACTGAATTCTCCTGCCATCTGCCATTGACATTGGGCCCCTCCCTTGCGCAGACCCTCCCCTGTGCACAGAGGACTAGAGATGACTTGTGTGCCCTGCAGTGAGGGAGAGGAGACATACAGCGTGGGTGTGTCTCCTCCCAACGAGTTTCTTCTGCCTACATGGAGTTTCCAGACACCCATTATGGCTTTTTCTGTCCCCATTTCCCTAGGGGCTCCAGTCTGTCACTGGACCTCAAATTCCCTTGTGTCGATTTCTGCATCTGCCCCTAACCCTTCCTGTCTTCCACATACCACATTACCACAATGACTCCTAAGGGGTTCTAACTAGCTAGTCCCTGCATCTTGTCTGTGATGTACAATACTGGCATCTTTCGCCCATCACATTCCCTCTGGCCCCATCCCTAAGGCTCCACCCCTGTATTCCCTTACTTCTCCCCCCCCCCTTCCCCTGGTCCCACCACAAGGACAAGGTCAAATCCCTTCCTCTCTGCTTGAGTTCCAGAGAGCCAGGATGTGTGCCTGCTGCTTTTGTGGTCTTCATACTTCCAGGGCTCCCCTTCCTACTCTAGCCCCATGCTACCCTAGCAGATAAGTTTAATAAATAAACACTGACATGATTGGCCCATAGAGACTGAGGGCAGGATAATCTCCTAATTAATGCACCCAGGAGGGCCCCCCCCCAGTCAATTGCCTTAGTTTTTTTTTTTTAAAGATTTATATATTTGAAAGGCAGAGTTACAAAGAGGCAGAGGCATAGAGAGAGAGGTCTTCCATCCGCTGGTTCACCCCCCAAAACGCCACAGCGGTGGGAGTTGGGCTGCTGGATCCGAGGTCAGGAGCTAGGAGCCAGGCGCTTCCTCTGGGTCTCCCATGCGGGTGCAAGGCCCAAGCACTGGGGCCATATTCTATGGCTTTCCCCAGGCCATAGCAGGGAGCTGGATCAGATGTGGAGCAGCCGGGACTCGAACCAGTGCCCATATGGGATGCTGGCACTGTAGGCGACAGCCCCCTGCCTCAGAATTGTTTCCATCCCATGGTACAAAAGAACCTTGAATAACAGGTTGTCCATGACATTTCTGGCATATGCTGTACAATGCCTCTCCTTGCATCCCTGTTCTGTGTGAGCCAGAGAAACCCTGCTCCTAAGAGGTCCGAGGGGCCGCAGTGTTATGCTCCATTCGAGACGGGGATCGAGACGGGGATCGGGAAGACAACACAAGGAAGTCCCGGTGACCGTGCACTGGATGCACAGCCTGTGGGGTCCGGGGACGGGCTGCATGGAGCAAAGCAACCTTGCACACCCCCTGCCTGAGTGTTGGTCCTAAGCCTCAAACCCCAGAAGTGAGAGAGGAACAGGAGTCCTCCTTGGGCCCTGTGGTCCCCTTGGTGTACCACCCAGCAAGCACACAGAAGGTCTAGCTTCCAGCACTGCAGGTCCTGGGCTGGCATCCTGTGAGCTCACCAAGTGGTGAAAAGGACCCAGGTGGCCCAGGGTTCAGATGTGGCTCCCTTGAGCCTGCCCCAGGGGCCCCTTCAAACAGCTGTCACCAAAGAAACCTCTCTAGCCAGTTACTCCTGCCAGGCCTCAGGTCTGGCTCCAGGGCTCACCCCACCCTGCCCAGCGCCTTCCTTCCTTTCCTTCCCCCTCCCCCTCCCCAGAGCTTCACCTACCCTGGACAGCCCCACCCAGCTGTGCAGGGCACATCCCATAATAATCCTCCTCGCTAGCCCCCACCCCCCCAAAAGAGAGGCGGCCATCCCATAATAGCCACCCACAAGAGACATTCCGCGGTGACCGCCCCCTCCCTGCAGAGCTGCTGGGAGCAGCCATCCCATAATAGCCGGCCGCCTGTTTTACTGGTTACGGCTGTGGAGGGAGCTGGAGAGGAAATGGAGGGGAGGGGGAGGGGAGGTGGCTCTAGGGCCCCCACTTGTGGAAGGGAGGGAGAGGGAGAGTGCAGCAGGGGTTAGACAGCCAGAGAGGAGTCGTGCAGGTGGGAGGAAGGAGCCCCTGGCCAGCCCAGCCCCGCCTCGGGGCTTTCTCCCCGTCCCCAGGGCTGCCTTTGCCCTTCGGCACCCGGCACCCGGAGGAGGCTGCTAGTCAGGGAGATGCCAGGATGAGTCGGGGTGCCCAGGGGGTGCGCCCGGAAGGAGATGGCTTTCAGGTGTCCCTCTGAAAGAGAGGCGAGAGGAGGCTGACCTTGGAGAGGCTGGGAAGGGAGTGAGGGGTGAGGGGTGGGGGGGCTAGAGAAGAGCTCCTCGGGCCCTCCCCACCCTGCACCACCATCCCATAATAATCCCCCAGCCCCACTCCCCCTCCCACACGCGACATCCCATAATATCTTCTGGAGAAGCAGTCCCCGCAGTAGGTACAAAGAGCTATCCCATAATAAGCTTCCCCACCCCCACTCGCCACCCCCCCCAACCTGGCCCCCCCCTCCGTCACATGCAGCCGGTGCCATCCCCCGCTGCTCCCCCCTCTGGCCACCGAAGGCCTTGCCAGCCCATAATACTCTTGCCTCTGGTCGCAGGAGGCCTCCAGCCCATAATACTCCCTTCCACCACCACCCCCCCTTCCCGCCCCGCACCCCTTCCTCCCGCCTCCAGTTGGAGCCGGGCCTCACCAGCCCATAATATTTCCCAGTCTCCTAAGGCTGTTCCAGCCCATAATACTCTCCCTGTCTCCTAAGGCCTCTCCATCCCATAATACTGCCAGACGCCTGACCTGTGGGCCAAACCCCAGCCCGTTCCACACATCGAGGCTGTGTCAGCGCCGCCGGTCTCCCTCCCCGTCCCTCCTCCCCCAGCCGGCGCGCTCCCTCGCGGGCGCTCTCCCGCCCCGCTGCCCCGGGCCCCTCGCCCGGCCCCACCCCGTGCCTGCCTGGGCCCTTGCTTCCCCTCCAGCCGCCTCCCTTGCCCTTCTCCTCACGACTGGGTTCTTCCCGCGAACCCCCTGTTCCAACTGCGCTTCTCCACCTAGCCCTTAGGCCCGTGGGTGGACCTCAGGCTGGTGGGGCGGGCGGCCCCTGGAGACTGCTTGACCTGGCGCCCTGGCGCCGTGCCCAGCCCGGCTCGGGCCCCAGCCCCCGGCCCTGGTGGTGGTGGTGGCAGCCCAGCCCCGGGTGAGGCGTCACCTGGAGTCCTGCAGCCTTCCAGCTCGCCTTGGGCATCACTAGCAGCCTCTGCCCATGGCATCTCCTCCCATACTCTCCTTGGACAAAGACCTCACGTCTTTGGGCCCCTAAAGAGACTTTCAGAGGTGATCTCGTTGACCCAGGACGTAGGTATTAGAAGCCCCATTTCACAGAGGTGAAGAAAGAGGCTCCAGGGAGTTTCAGTAGTGGCTGAAATGGCCCTGCCAAGAAGTGACAGCTGAAATTAGTACTCAAGAGGGTCTGACTCCAGTCCTCCCAGCCTTGAGAGCTCCCAGACTTCCTGTGACAAACTCCACCTTCGCTCCCGTCCACTTCCTCTGGGAGGAGATCATGGGGAGAATACACCCATCGCTCTTGGTCCCCAGGGCTCCCCCTGGAAGAATGTAGGAGCAAGGCTCCATGAGAGATCTGCCTCCCCTGCCCCATTTCTTCCCGGGCACCCAAGTGGTCAGGATGGCCAGGACGGGAAGGAAGCGTCTCCGCCCTGCTTCGGGACCCCTCGCCTCTGCCCTGGTTCTCTGAGCCCGTTCCTATTTCCCAAACCCATGATTGTTCCTCTTCCAGCAGGAGGCATGATGTATCCTGCAAGGAGACAGATGTCCAGGAACTCGAGAACCAGGAGACAGCCTGCTCCCCCATTTTAGCTGATGGGCAGTGGGAGGGCTGCCTGGAAGCTCGGGGGGGGGGGTGCTGGGAGGAAGCCTGAGCCCCCCTGCCTGCATGCCACCCACAGGCTACTTCTCCCTGAGCCCTCTATGGGGTGCAGCCTGCCTGTGTCCCTGGGAAGGGCAGGGCAGGTGTGCAGGCAGGGAAATGGATTAGGAACATGGGAAGAGGGGGGCAGAGGTGATACAGCACAGGGACATGAGCAGTCGGGAGAGGTGGCCTTGCCTGAGGTGCGAAGAAGAAACCAGCAGTGGTACAGAATGGAGCCAGGGATGAGGAAGGGAGAAATACCAAAAAAGCAGGTAGAGTAGGACGGGTGGCAAAGAGTGGGAATGTGGGAGCCACCTCCTCCTGGGAGACCTTAAGACCTCAAATTCTCCAAGGTGGAACAGTGTCCCCAACTCAGAGGGTTTGTGTAATACTTAAATAAGATCTTGCTCTGTACGCATTGTGTTGAAGTCTTGCCAAACAGGAGCATATTTTAAAATCCCATTAACCCTCTGACTCTGGCCCTGCCTCTCAAATGTTTCTCCTTCCCCTCCTTCGGGTTTTCCAGCAGCTCACAGGAGGCAGCTCCAGGACCTGGATTTTTTGCATCTTGCCTCCCTCATACAGCTGTTCAGGAATTGTGGGGAACCCTGGGAAAGTGATGACTGTGACAGATCTTAACCCTCCCCAGCCTGTTCCCTGTAGGGTTCTGTTCAGTCCTCCTCTGCCTACAACCTCTTCTCACCTCTGTTCTCACGGGGGGGGGGGGGGGACCCTTTGCAGATGTGAATGTGGGTAACAACCCAGCAGCGCTTTAACGCCAGAGATGTCACACTGGACGCAGCCATTCCCAGCAGCGTCTCCCATCCACCATGGCACACTTCTCCCAACTGGTGCGGGAGCTCCCGAGAACAGCCCTTCTCCTTAAAGCCGGCCCACCTCGCTTTCCTACACACAGCGTCCGTGTGAGCAAAAGCCTACCCAGAACCTTCGGGGGCTGCCCATTGTCCTCTAAATGAAGGGCCAGCGCCTCCCCCTGCGCTTCAGCATCTTCTGTCTTGCATAACTGTTATCACTGTCTTTTCTGTGGTCCCTGCTAGACTGCAACTACTTCACAGCAAGAGATGACTGTCCATTCATGCAACAAGTATTTATTGAGCACTTCCTCTGTGCCAGGCACTGTTCTAGGTGTTAGGGGGCAGGGGTTAGGGAGGGGACTCATCAGAAAACCGAAACACAAACCTTCTGCCCCCACGGAGCTCACATTCTACCTAGGGAGATGGGTGGGAGGAGACAGGCAAGAAGTTGTGAAAGGGGAAATAAATAAATAAGTACATTACATGGTATGTTAGAAGGTGACACATGCGGTGAGTTTGAGTTACTTGGAATTCACTCGTGTAACCTGCATATTAGAGTACTCGAGTAATTTTGGAGAATTGTGTTCAGTTCAGTTTAGATAGGGCAAAGTGCTGAGAGTTGGGACCACAATGAGATCTGAAACCACTGGTGTTCTCAGGGTAGAAAAAGCACTGGTCTTGACCCCTGGGGATGAAGCAGGATGGAGCAGGTGCGGCCCACCAGGCCTCTTTCTAGTGCAGGGCGAGTTAAGGGCCTGGCCCAGGCGTCTAACTTCCACCCAGGTGAGAAAGGACCCAGCTGGGAAGTTACTTCTGAGGAATCTGGGTCAGTTCCTGGGTTTGGCCACCAGGGGTCGTTTTACCCCAGTAAATCTCCAACTGTGGCACTCCCAGAAACACACAGGCGCGCGCGCGCACACACACACACACACACACACACACACACACACAAGGCTTATTCTGAACTAAAACATACAGAGAGGAAACACACAGCATTGAGAGACAGGAGCAGAAATGCATACAGGACCGGTGTGCAGCAACAAGTGCCCTCACCACCGTCAGAATCGGCAGGTGTCGAAGCAGCAGCTCTACAGCCCCTCCCAGCGCCCCACTTGGGTGAGGAGGAAAGGAAACAGTAGATGGCCCGGTTCCCTTGCCTCCAGCTCGCCAAGAACAGCCCAGCTGTTCCTGTGCTCCCGTCGTCGTCTCCCCCTTACTTCGCTGTGAGCTGTCTCCTGGGAGGCCCCCTCCCTCCCCTCCTAGCTTCACCCCATCCCCAGGGCTCATAGGTAGTGTTCCACTGGGTGTGCCAGCCCCAGCAGCGCTCAGGAAACCCCAGGCCAAGGACCTCTGATTAGCACTCACTTTGCTGAGCACTGCCCTCTCCCCGCACAAATGAAGACTGCAAATGTCTGCAATGGCCTGGGAGAAGTTGGACATGAACTCGAACACTAAGGCAAGCGGTTCTCAAAGCATAATCCAGAGACCAACTCTTTGATAAAGCCCCCGAGGTCATAGCTGCCAGGTCACGTGTTGCTTCATCCCCACTCCTCACAAGCGGAGCCTTCCAGAGGCTTCACGCGGTGCGATGCACTGTTGCTCTCACAAGTTGTTGCTCTCTAAGTACCTGTTTCGTATCTAATATGGCTAAGTACTCAAAGAACAAAGAATAAGCGAAAGCTATCTGGGATTCTCAGTTTTAAGACAGTTAAAAGGGTCTGAGACTAAAAATTTTGAGTTCTGATGCTTTAGTACAAAAAATTTCTCCTTACTTTGGAAAAAGCAGGTGGAGAAGAAGAGAGAGAAAATTAAGAACTCAGAGTTGAGATGCCCTGAAAGGGTGGTGGTGCCAGAATGGACGACCTAGAAGAGGGAGCAGGGATAGGATTTGGGGGGAAGCTCTGGCCCAAGTCCCCGTGTTGGGTGTCAGGCTTAAATTGTTACAAGTCCCTAAGAAAGAGGGAATACGATCCTGTCCACATCAAATAAACAAACCCTGGTGTGTTGCTCAACGCTGAGCACAGGAAGCCTAGGTGGAAAGGAGAGCGGGTGGCCACCCTGGCCCTCAGGTTGGCCCGGAGCAAAGGAAAGGAAAGAACCTCTCGGGAGCTTGGTGCCAAAGCCCGGAGGCCTTCAGCTCTCAGACCCTCCAGCCATCCAACTCCGAGGTCCCCATTTTCTTTCCTGCCTGCCAGCTCTTAGCCAGCGGCTGGCTCAAGGTTATGTTTCCCTCCGATGGGAGAAGGGGTCCTCGGCTGTACCCCCGCTGAAAGTAGCCATCTCCAGCAGCACTCTTCCTTTCCTGGGGCCCTTGTGCTTGCACACCGAGGTGTTTCTGCATTCCAGAGCTGACGTTGGGACCCGGAAGTCCAAGTGCCAGGTCCACGTGCACAGACTGCCAGCCTGCACCCAGGGCGTTGGGGGCCGGGCGGCCTGCATTAAGATGCATTGTCCTTTCAGAGGGCTGAATCCTGGGGACACTGGGTGAGGGGCGCCCCGGGGCCTGGTGGCTGGAGAAGCCCCTGACTGGTGGCATCCAGCCTGGTGATGTGGATCTCTGAAGGCCGTTCAGCGAGCGCCCCTCGATCCCCGTTGGTGGCCAAGGTCCTGGCACCGCGCTGAGTGCGCAGGCCGCGCAGGGTGTTGCGAAAACCCTCGGCGCTGAAGTAGTACACCAGCGGGTCCAGCACGCAGTTGGCGCCGGCCAGCAGCACCATCACCATGAGCACCCCGCGCACCTGATCGCGGGCCGCCAGGCTGGCCACCACCAGGTGGCTCCGCAACAGCCCGTAGACGGCCAGCGTGGTGTTGTAGGGCACGAAGCACAGCAGGAAGATGACGAGGTTGGCCAGCAGGAGGCGCACGGTCTTCCGTCGCCGCTGGCTGCGCGTGGAGTCGGGCCGCGCCAGCGTGCAGAAGACCCGGCCCGACGACCACGCCACGGCGAAGAGCGGCAGCCCGAAGCCCAGCGCCTCGGCCAGCAGCACGAGCGGCAGCAGCCTGCCTTTCCAGAGCTCGTCGCTGAAGCTCTCGAAGCACAGGCGCACCTCATGGCCCTGGTAGGTGCAGCGCGAAGGCCTGTGCACGCGGGCGGCGGGCACGGCGAACACCAGGATGAGCACCCACACGCCCAAGCACAGCAGGCGCGCCACGCGGGGCCGGCGCAGGTGGCGCAGCCGCAGCGGGTGCACGATGGCGGCGTAGCGGTCCACGTTGATGAGCATCAGGAAGATGCAGCTGCCGTACATGTTCATCTGGAAGATAGCGCCCGCCGTCTGGCACAGCAGATCGGGGAAGGGCCAGTAGTGCAGGGCGTAGTAGGAGAGGCGCACGGGCAGCGAGAGGGTGAAGAGCAGGTCGCTGGCCGCCAGGTTGCACATGTATATGCTCACCACCGAGTGCACGCGCAGCGCGCGCAGGAAGACCCAGAGGGCCAGGGCGTTGAGGGGGAACCCGGCTGCTAGGACCAGGCTGTAGACCACCAGGTGCAGGCGGTGAGTGGGCCGGTAGTCAAGGCACGGAGGTGCCGAGCTGTTGGTAGAAGTGTTGGCGGAGGAGTTGGCCAACATCCTGCCCCGGTGGGAAGGGGAGCTAGGCTGGGGGCGTCATGGGGCGCACCAAGAGCCCGACATCTCATTCACCTCCAGCAGGAGGGTCTGCAGGCTGCAGCGAGAGGGTCCCAAAGGCGGCAGGGGCCGGGCATGGAGAGGTGAGCCGTGGCAGCAGGGGCCGGCGGCTGCCCGGCTGGGACGCCTTGGTCACAGCGTCATCAGCAGTAAAGACCTGGAGGAGGAAATAAACCAGGAGTCAGAGTTAGGCGGGGACAGGGCCGCAGACATAACGCGTTTGTCTCTCTGACCTGCCTGGCGACCTGAATCTTTTTCTTAGGCTCAAGTTTTTCATCGCCTAATCATCTGGACAAAATAACTTCCCCACAGCACAACTAAATAGCACAAGGTTAAATACACCGATTCTAGAGGCTGCCTGGGGTTGTCTGTTTTGTTTTTTAAAATAATGTGAGAGGCAGGCCGGAGGCACCGTGGCTCAACAGGCTAATCCTCCGCCTTGCGGCGCCGGCTAGTCCCGGTCGGGGCGCCGGATTCTGTCCCGGTTGTCCCTCTTCCAGGCCAGCTCTCTGTTGTGGCCCGGGAGTGCAGTGGAGGATGGCCCAAGTGCTTGGGCCCTGCACCCCATGGGAGACCAGGAGAAGCACCTGGCTCCTGCCATCGGATCAGCGCGGAGCGCTGGCCGCAGCGCGCGGCGGCCATTGGAGGGTGCACCAACGGCAAAAGGAAGACCTTTCTCTCTGTCTCTCTCTCTCACTGTCCACTCTGCCTGTCAAAAAAATAATAATAATAATGTGAGAGGCAGAGAGAGCAGAGTTCACTTAGCAAATGCCAGGAGCTGAGATTCAACCCAGGTCTCCCATGTGGGTGGCAGGGATTCAAGTCATCACTGGGGCCTCCCAGGGTGGTGGGAAGCTGGAGTCAGGAGCCGGAGCCAGGAACCAAACCCAGGAGTCCAGGGTGGAACATGGGCATGTTAGGTGCTAGGGTAACCGCCTGCCCCTGCCTGGCTTTAAAGATTTACTTACTTATTTGTGAAAGAGTTACAAAGAGAGAGGGAGAGGAAGAGGGGGTGTCTTCCATCTGCTGGTTCATTCCCCAAATGGCTGCAATGGCCAGAGCTGGGTTGATCTGAAGCCAGAAGCGAGGAGCTTCTTGCGGGTCTCCATATAGGTGCAGGGGCCCAAGCGCATGGGTCATACTCCACTGCTTTCCCAGGCACATTAGCAGGGAGCTGGATCAGAAGAGGAGGAGCCAGGACTCGAACCAGCACCCATATGGGATGCGGGCACCACAGACAGTGGCTTTACCAGCTACGCCACAGTACTGGTGCTGCCTGGGGTTCAGTGTTGGCTGTGGGACTGTTGTTGTGGGTAAGCAGGTTAAGCCAACCACGTGCAGTGCTCGTATCCCATATCAGAGTGCCAGTTCCATTCCTGGCTGCTCCACTTCTGATCCAGCTCCTTGCTAATGCACCTGGAGAGGCAGTGGAAGATGGCCCGAGTAGATGGGCCTCTGCCACCGGTGTGAGCGACCAGGGTGGAGTTCCTGGCTCCTAGCTTCTGCTTGACCCAGATGTGGCTGTTGCAGCCATTTGGGGAATAAACCAGCCAACAGAAGGTCAGAGTGTTTCTCTCTCCCCTTCTCTTTCTGTCATTCTGCTTTTCAACTAGATCTTAAAAATAAATAAATAAATACATGTTGGCTCTCCTGGGGCAGAGGTTGTGATGCAACGGGGTTGAGCCACTGCTTGGGATGCCCGTATCCCACTGGGATCCTATATCACAGTGCCTGGTTTGAGTCCCAGCTACTCTGTTTCTGATCCAATTTCCTGATAATGCACCTGGGAGGCAGATGATGATGGCACAAGTACAGGTTCGTGTCATCCACATGGGAGACCCAGATGGAGTTCCGCACCCCTGGCTTCAGCCTTGCCTGGCCTTAGCCATGGCAGGTACCTGGGGTGTGAACCAGGAGATGGAAGACCTCTCTCTCTCTCTCTCTCCCACTCCCTCCCTCTTTCTGTTGCTCTGCCTTTTGAATAAATAAATCTTAAAAAAAGAAGAAGAAGAAAAGAAGAAGAAGTACCGTGGAGCACTCCCCTGGACCTGGTGCTCGGCTGGCTCCTCGCTATCTAAAGAATAAAGTTCAAACTCCTGAGCACAGTACACAAGCCCAGCCTCACTCATCACATCCACCCTTGCTCCTGGGTGGCCTGGGTTTGTGGTCACAGTAGCCTGGGCCAGCTTGATTGTTTGATCTAGCCCCACTTCTTCATCTATAAAATGGAAATAATGTAAGAGTGCTTGTCTGGGCTGACTGCACCCCAGCCTCGGGCAGTCCACATCAGAGTGACCTTGACCATGCAGTCTTGCCAGGCAGGGGGAGGCCCTGTGGGTTGACCTTTTCCAGGTGCTTCCCTAGAGGTTGTAACTAGAGAGTTTCCCAGAGAAGGGTTCTGTGTTGAGGAGAGATGATGGCTTGGTAATGAGAGTTTAAGGGGCCGGTGCTGTGGCGTAGCGGGTAAAGCTGCTGTCTGCAGTGCTGGCATCCCATATGGGCACTGGTTCAAGTCCTGGCTTCTCCACTTCCGATCCAGCTCTCTGCTATGGCCTGGGAAAGCAGCAGAAGATGGCCCAAGTCCTTGGACCCCTGCACCTACGTGGGAGATCCAGAGGAAGCTCCTGGCTCCTGGCTTAGGATCGTCGCAGCTCTGGTCATTGCGGCCAGTTGGAGAATGAACCAGTGGATGGAAGACCTCTCTCTCTGCCTCTCCTCTCTCTGTAACTCTGACTTCCAAATAAATTTTCAATGGGGAACCTAGACCCAGAGAGGGTGGAGGGAGGTGAGGAAGTAGGACCACACAGGTATTGATGAGGTTCCCAGTGAGAGAGCTTGGTAGCCACAGTCCTCATGCAAAAGTTGGCAGATGGGTGAGTGGTTAGCCTAATGCTTAAGCCACTAGTAACAGTGCTTGTGGCTTGTGTCCCACCTTGCAGTGCCTGGTTCAATTCCCGCCTCTGGCTCCTGATTCCAGCTTCCTGCTAATGTGGACTCTGAGAGGCAGCAGGTGATGGCTTAAGTACTTGAGCCCCTGCCACCCATGGGAGACCTGGGTTGAGTTCCCAGCTCCTGGCTGGCTTTGGCCTGACTCAGCCCCAGTTGCTACAGGCATCTGGGGACTGAACCAGCAGATGGGAGATTTCTCTCTTTCTCTCTCTCTCTCTCTCTCTCTGTCAAATGAATCAAAACTTTTTAAGGAGAAAGAGAGAGAGAGAGAGATCTATATTGAGCTCCTGGCTCCTAGATTTGCCTTCCCAGCTGTTGCAAGCATTTGGGGGGTCAGGGGTGAACTAGCTGATGGGAATTCTGTGAGTGTGTCTGTCTACCTCTCAAGTAAATAAATATTTTTTAAGTTGGCAGACAAAGGATATGACTAAGCAGTACAGGAGACAGAGCACAGGACGTGGTTTGAAGAAGACACCTTCCTCAGCCCAGCAAGGCCACAGAAGCTACCCCTCCAGTGCAGCCCGTGATGTTATCTGTTGTTCATATGTGGGGCACAGTACACACAATGAAAGTACCATTTTTTAAAAAGATTTTATAAGAATATACTTAAAAGGCAGACAGTGACAGAGACAGAAAAATCATCCATCCTCTGATTCATTTCCCAAATGGCTGCACAACCAGGGCTGGGCTAGGCCAAAGCCAGGAGCCGGGAGCTCCATCCATGTCTCCCACATGGGTGGCAGGTGCCCAAGCACTTGGACCCTCTTCCACTCTCCTCCCAGGCACATTAGCAGGGAGCTGTTATCAGGAGCAGAGCAGCCGGGACTCGAACCTGCACTCCAATATGGGATGCTAGGGTAGCAAGGGACAGCTTTACCTGCTGCATGACAATGCCTGCCCTCCAATTACCATTCTTAAGTGTAGTAATTCAGTGTCATTAAATACATTCACACTGTTGCATAATCACCACAGTAACAGTTTCCAAAAATAGAACTTTTTCATTATCCCAAACAATTGTATACCCTTGAAGCAACACTGCTCACCCCACCCCACCCTGTCAGCCCAGCCCAAGTACTTTCTGTCTCTGAGTTTGCCTAGTACAGATGCCTCATGGGAAGTGTACAATGTTTGTCCTTTGGTGTGGTCCTTATTGTGCTTAGTTTGGTGCTTCTAGGGCCCATCCATGTTTGCAGCATGTAACAGAATTTTATTCTTTTCATAGCTGCAAAATGTATTCAGGGCCAGGCATTTGGTGCAATGCTGGAGACGCTGCTTGGGGTGCCCACTTCCCACATCAGAGTGCTGGGGCTTGAGTCCGAGCTCCATTCCGATTTCGGCTTCCTGCTATTGCACACCCTGGGAGGTAGGGGGTGACAGCTCAACTGATTGGTTCCCAGTCACCCAAATACTGTTGAAAGCATCTGGGGAGTCAGCCAGTGTGTGGGAGATCTCTGTCTGTCTGTCCGTCTGCCTTTCAAGTTAAACAAATTAATTGGGGCTGGCATTGTGGCACAGCAGGTTAAGTTGCCACTATGGCCTAGCATCCCATATCAGAGCTCCATTTGAGTTCGACTGCTCCAGTTCTGATCCAGTTCCCTGCTAATGTGCCCAGGAAAACAGTGGAAGATAGCCGGAGTACTTGGCCCCTATGCCCACATGGGAGACTTAGGTGGAGTAGCAGGCTCCTGGCTTCTGCTTGGCCTAGCCCCTGCCATGACGACCATTTGGGTAGTGAACCAGCAGGTGGAAGCTCTCTTTTCTGTCTCTTCCTTTCTGTCTGTCACTCTATATTCCAAGGAAATAAAAATATTTTTAAAATAAAATTTTAAATGATTAATTAATAAAAAAGACAATATTCCATTCATGTATAAACCACATTTTGCCTCTCCATTCATCTGTCAGGGGACATAGGGCTGTTTCCACATTTTGGCTAATAGAGTCATGCTGCTTGATGACTGTGGCTAGAGGCCATCAGGGGGAGAAGCTGTCAGAGGCCCTGAGCCATCACCCCAAGACACACTGCTATTCCTTTCTAAAGGCACTCTTGGAATTCTTGCATGTAAACCTGGCTGGCAACAGTGTTTCTTGTGGGTTTTTGGTTTGTTCCTCCAACCACCACAACCAGCAGTTTGAGATTTGCAAGAGGTACAGTAGGACAATTAAAGGGAAGAAACATCTCCACGCAACACCAGCGTCAGCAACAAAAATACAGTTGGCCCTCTGAATCCACAAGTTCCCCATTCGCAGATTCACCCAACTGGGGATCACAGACATTTGGCAAAAAACTGCTGGGGCTGAACATGGACAGACTTTCTACCCGTCATTATTCCCTAAACAATACAATCTAACTGATCCACACAGCATTTACCTTGTATTAGGTATCCCAAGTAATAAAAAGATGGCTTAAAGTATACAGCAGGATGTGGGTGAGTTATATGCAAGCACCAGGCCTCCTTATACAAGAGACTTCAGCGTGCGTGCTGTCTGCGGAGGGCCCTTGGAATCCGTATCCCGTGGACACTGAGACATGAAGGTCCCCCGCAATGGGACTTAAAATCATGCTGAAAAGCAAATAAAAGCAGGCTCCCTGGCTCCAGTCACAGCAAACTCGTCCTGAGTTTGCACGTACCTTAGGTTTTCAGGATTCTGCCTTCGCACTCGCTGTTCCACTCCTCTGCATGCCTCTCCTCCCCAGTCATTTCTCTGCAGCCTCTCCTGACCCCCTCCCCAGCCCCTAGGGCAGTTTGCAGCTTCCTCCAAGCTGTTCCTTCTGTGCGGTGATTAGCTGCTCTCAGGCCGCCTTTCCCAGTAGTCTGGGAGCTCCTGGAGGGCGGGGCCCTGGACTGTGGCATTTCCATTCCCCCAGCACCTACCTGCTGAGTGAGAAGGAATACAGAGCTGTCACTTACTGCCCAGTCCCTGTGTCCCAGGGTGTTTTATAGACTTTGTCTCTAATCTTCAAACAGGTGGGTGTTTGTCCTCGTTTTTAGAGGAAGGAAACAAGCTAAAGAGCTCACCAAGGAGCAATGAAGTCCAGGGCCAAACCCAGGATCGCCAGGCTCCAAAGTTCGAGCTGTACCCTGCTGTTTGCCATGAGAGTGGGTGGTGAACTGTGTGGACAGGAGCTGGACAGAGCACCTGCTCTTTTACAGTTGCCTATAAGAAATCTGTGCCTGCAGTTATTTTACTTCCTTTTTGTTTTCTTTAAGATTTACTTATTGAAGGGGAGAGTGAAAGAGAAAGGAGACAGAGAGAGACCACACACACACCGCCACTACCCCTGCAAATAGCCACAACTCCCAGGTCTGGCACAGGCCAAAACCAGGATCCTAAAACTCTATCCAGGTCTCCCATATGAGTGTCAGGGGCCCAAGCACTTTGGCTGTCTTCTGATGCTTTCCCAGGCGCATTAGCAGGGAGCTGGATGGGAAGTGGAGCAGCTGGGATCCTTCCCGGCACTGTGATGGGGGGTGCTGGCATTGCACCCCACCTCATTGCACTTAACTTACTGTGCTACGATGCCAGCCCCTACTTCCTCTTTTGTGCAACTGAAACAGATACTTTTTTTTTCTTATTTTGTAGATACCCTTTTACAGGTTCAAGAAGTTCCCGCTTGCTGAGAGTTGGTTTTATCACAAGTAAGTGCTGAGTTTTGTTGTTTGTTTGAAAGGCAGAGAGAGAGGGACAGAGTTGCCATCTGATGGTTGACTCTCAAATGCAAACAGCAGCCTGGACTGGGCCAGGCCGAAGCCAGAATCTAAGCATGGTGTCCAGGTCTCCCACACAGTGGCAGGAACTCTACTACCTGAGCCATCACTACAGCCTCCCAGGGACTGCATTAGCAGAAAGTTGGAGTCAGGAGCCAGAGTCATCGGTAATAAACCCATGAACTCTGATGTGGGATGTGGGCATCTTAATCACTTAGGCCAGATGCCCATGCAAAACACAGACTTTTTAAGATTTATTTATTTATTTACTTGAAAGGCAGAGTTACAGAAATGCAGAGAGAGAGAGAGAGAGAGAGAGAGAGAGAGAGAGTCTTCCATTGCTGGTTTACTCCCCAGATGGCCACAACAGCCTGGAGCTGCACTGATCCAAAGCCAGGAGGCAGAAGCTTCTTTCGGCTCTCCCATGTGGACTTGGGCCATCTTCTCCTGCTTTCCCAGGCCACAGCAGAGAACTGGATTGGAAGTGGAGCAGGTGGGACTTGAACCGGCACCCATATGGGATGCCAGCATTGCTTGCAGATCAGTAATACTAACTTGTCCATCTTTTCCATGCACACAAATATACCCCGTTATGACTTCCCCTTGAGTTATTTATTTATTTATTTGGACAGGCAGAGTTAGACAGTGGGAGAGAGAGAGAGAGAGAGAGAGAGAAAGGTCTTCCTTCCATCGGTTCACCCCCCAAATGGCCCCTACGGCCGGGGTGCCAGGAGCCAGGAGCCAGGTGCTTCCTCCTGGTCTCCAGGACCCCAAACACTTGGGCCATCCTCCACTGCACTCCCGGGCCACAGCAAAGAGCTGGCCTGGAAGAGGGGCAACCGGGACAGAATCCGGCGCCCCGACCGGGACTAGAACCCGGGGTGCCGGCGCCGCAAGGCGGAGGATTAGCCTGTTGAGCCACGGCGCCCGCCTCCCCTTGAGTTCTTAAGCACTCAGTTCGAACCCTTCAGTTGTTTCATGTGTATTCGCTCCACTTCCCCTACTGGATGGGGAGGTTTTGGAGTGGGGACTGCATCCTGCAGGCCCTCACACTTCAGTCTGCACTAGCAGGTCCCAAATGATACTCAACTGGGTGCCTGGTGGGAAACCTGTGCCCCCACCCCAACACACACAGGTGCGTTAGCCCACCTTGCAATCCTGTTACAACAGCTACTGTGTCCCTGCAGTCACATAGCCCATTCTTAGCACACTCCTGACTAGTCAAAGCCTTGTACCTTGAAAGAGCTGTCTAAAAACAGCTTGCACAAAGATTTCAATAACAATTGACTCTGTCATCACACCGACAGTCCATCGTTCTTAACTATTACTCATAGGAGCCGTGGCTGCTTACACTTAGGATGCGCAGAGTGAGTGGACAGAGGGATTCTTGGAAAAGAAGTCTGCCTGTTAAAAAGGTGATTACAAGGGGGAGGTGTGGCTACAGCAGATGAATTTGATTGGGATTGAGTCCAGCCTCCTTCTGATCCAGCTTCCCGGTAACGCACCGGGGAAACAGCAGACAATGGCAGTATGGCCCAAGTCCCTGACAACCATGCGGGAGACCCACGTGGAGTTCCTGGTGCCTGACTTCGGGCTAGCCCAATCATGGTTGTTGGGGGCATTTGGGGAGTGAACCAGCAGGTGAAGATCTCTCTTTCTCTCTCTCTCTCTGTCTCTCTCTCTCTGTCTCTCTCTCTCTCTCTCTCTCTCTCTGTTTTTCCCTTTGCCACTCTGCCTTTCAGATAGGTAAGCAGACAGCTAACTCATTTGGAAAATATCACAGGAGGCAGGCGTTCAGTGCAGTGGTTAAGACTCGGCTTGGGATGCCACATCCCACCTTGGAGTGCCTGGGATTGAGACCAAACTCAGCTTCCAATCCCAGCTCTCTGCAAATGAACGCCTGGGAGACAGCAGGTCATGGTAGACCTGGTTGGAGTTCCTGGCTCCTGGCCTCAGCCTAGCCTGGGCTTAGCTGTTGCAAGCATTTAGGAAGTGAAGCAGCCAATGGGAGATCTCTCTGTGTCTGTCTCTCTGCCTTTCAAATAAAGAAACAAAGAAAAATATTTTTTTCTAATATACAAATTGCAGTGTGAAACAAACCAAGCGGGACTAACTGAGCTGCTGCCGAAAGGTAAAGCCGGGAATTCTTTAGCAATGGACGTGGCAATGCTCTTACTCTGTTCCCAAGGGGAGAAGTCCTTGGGCTGCTTTAGAGTGGAGCTGATTTGTCAGAAACCCACTTCTTTCTGCTAGGACTGCACAAAATGGCCCAAGCTAAGCACTGAGAGCTGCCAGGCCCCTGCCCTTGGTCCCCACCCTGCTCCTCTGCTTCCCTGAGCCCTGGGGCTCCCATCCATGGAGCTGAGTGGGCCCAGTGCCAGGCCAGATGGCAAAGATGGAAAAACTGCCAAAGAGGAGGCAAACAGGAAACGGAAGGGGAGGGGGGGTGAGTTGGTGTGGGGGAGGGGCAGCCCAGACCCTCGCCCCCAGTCCTGCCTTGAGGAAGAGGTCAGGCGGTTAAAGCAGGAATCAAAGCAACAGCAGCTGCCTTAGGAGAGAGCGAACACTGGGGTCTTCAGTTCACCAGGGAGAAGGAGGCATGGGGGCCTTCGCAGGCTCAGTAACGTCACGCACACCGCCACACAAAAGCACGCAGAGGTGAGAGCACACTGGGAGTGTGGTGCACGAAGCCCCTGGGACACACGTCTGTGCAGCGTCAGGCCAGAGGAGGAAGAGAAGGAGGGGATCTCCTTTTGCACATACAGACCTACAGAGCCAGACAGATGTGCACCAACGAATCGGAACCTCAGGGCACAGAGGGGCTGACGAAGCACCATCCACACTGAGGCACCCAGCGCCAGCTCACTCCACATCGGGGTGCGCCCCCGACCCGCACCCTGGGCCTGCAGCCACCCTCCAGCTGCCCATGTGCACACCCACGGGCGCCAGGTTGCTTACCTCTCCTGGGTCTCCAGGACCTGAACCATTGCCCTCTGAGCTGGGCTGGGCTCTGCTCTTGGCTGAGATAAGCCAGGGGGGCAGGGCTTTTTCTGCCACAGGCAGGAAGTAAGAACAAGGGAGTAAAATGGGCAGGAGGCGAGCTCATGATCATTCCCTCACTCATCCACACACCCTGCCTGTGGTAGCCTCCCCCTTGGCGAGAGGCCACAGGGCAGACAGGAGCCAAGGAGAAAGGACGGGGACAGTGGCGGGTCAGGAAGGGGGAGAAAAATTCTCCCTCCTGGTCCCGCCTCTGTGCGCCTCCTCCCCACGCTTCCCCGCCCCCACGCCCCCCATGCACCGAGGGAAGGCTTTTTAGTCATTCCCATCCTTCTGTCTCCTTGGACCCCAATTCCTGAGGTCGAGAAGTTGAAAAGAAGGATTCTGGGATCTCTCCACCCTCCTTACCCCTGCAGATCAGCTCTGGGTAGCCCTAACCTCACCATATTTATTATCACTATTGTTATTTAAAATATTTATTTATATGAAAGAGTTAGAGGGGGGACAGGGAGAGACAGAAAGAGAGATCTTCCATCTACTGGTTTACTCCCCAGATGGCTGCAACGGCCAAGGTTGGGCCAGGCTGAAGCCAGGCACTTCTTCCATGTCTCGCACATGGATGCAGGGGCCAATGGACTTGGGCCATCCTCTGCTGCTTTCCCAAGCACATTAACAGGGTAGCTGGATTGGAAGTGGAGCAGTGAGGACACAAACCAGCACCCATATGGGATGCCGGCGTCTGGGCGGCAGCTTTACCCATTCCGCCACAACACTGGACTCTAATACTGATTTTTGAACATTTATATTTACCTATTTCTATTTTACTTTGGAAGACAGAGAGACAGAGACAGACAGAGATCTTCCATCTGTTGATTCACTCTCCAGATCGCTCCCAACAGCCAGGGCTGGGCCAGGTGGAACCCAGGAGCCAGAACTCCATCTGGGTCTCCCACCTGGATTGGAAGGACTTAGGTACTTGTAGGAAGTGCCTACAGTAGTACAGTACAGAAGTACTGTAGTAGGAAGCGGGGTGGAAATCAGAAGAGCCAGGACAAGAACGGGCGCTCTGATAGGGGATGCAGGTGTCCCGGGTGTGGCTTAGCTGCTGCCAGCCCCTGTAACCTCATTGGACATGCTCATGGTCACTCAAGGTTTCGCCCCAGACACAAGAAATGCCCCTTCAGTGTGAGTGCTAACCCTCTAGCTGAATTAGCTAAGACCTCTCCCTCTGCCTCTGTGTTCAGGCAACGTTGCCCCTGCTGCACCCTTTCCACACAGACTCTGTTATTTTTTTTTTTAAAGAGTTTTATTTGTTTATTTGACAGGTAGAGTTACAGTGAGAGAGACAGAAAGGTTTTCCTTCTGTTGGTTCACTCCCCAAATGGCTGCCATGGCCGGAGCTACGCTGATCCGAAGCCAGGAGCCAGGTGCTTCTTTCCTGGTCTCCCATGCAGGTGCAGGAGCCCAAGCACTTGGGCCATCCTCCACTGCCCTCCTGGGTCACAGCAGAGAGCTGGACTGAAAGAGGAGCAACCGGGACTAGAACCCAGTGCCTATATGGGATGCTGGCGCTGCAGGATTAACTAAGTGACCCATGGTGCCAGCCCCCACAGATTCAGTTATAAAGGACCCACTTGCAATGCCAGCATCCCATACCAGATCACTGGTTCAAGTCCCAGCTGCCTCACTTCCAATTCAGCTCCTTGCTAATGAACCTGGGAAGGCAGCGGAAGATGGCCCAAGTACATGGGCTCCTGCCACCCATCTGGGAGATCTGGATGGAGTTCCAGGCTCCTGGCTTCGGTCTGGCCCAGCCCCAGTCATTACAGCCATTCGAGGAGTGAACCAGCGGATGGAAGATCTCTCTCTCCCACCCCCACCCCTGTCTCGCCCTCTGTAACTCTGCCTTTAAAATATATAAATCTTTTTAAAAATCATAAAAATCCCTTCATATCTGCATATTCAGGGGCCTCAAACAGATCCAAATATGCCAAGCCTCCAGCAGAAGCTTAGCTCACCCTAGAGGCTCTGGGAAGAGTTCCACCTGCAGCTTCTTGGGGAGCCCGAATGCATCCTGCTCATCAGCTTCCCCGTTCAGAGGGGCAGGCGCAATGCGGAGGCGCAAGTGACACGGGGTCAGAGGGCCAGGAGGAGGCCTCCCTGTGGCCCGGGGCCACTTTTCTTCCCAGGCAGGGCAGGCCAGCCAGGCCCAAGTACCTGCCTTTTTGCCTGCCTCCCTCCTCCCTCCTCCCTGCCCGGGCCTGCCGCCTTTCCTCCAGCCAACATTCCTGCTGCCGCCGCCGCTCCCTCCCCTTCTGCACCTGAGCTGTCTCTTCCTGCATTCCAACATCACCCGACAGCCACGTCTTCTCCCTCCCGGGGGACGCTAACTGCATCCTTCTCCACATCTTCCTGGGACAAGCCAAGGAAGCCAACCTGGTCTCCAGCCTGCTAATTAGCTTTCCCAGGTGTGTGACCGGATGTCACCTTGCCACCTGCCTATTTCCCTCTACCCTGTTTTCAAGAGCTGGAAAAACAGGAAACAAAGTCCCAACCCAGAGAAGCCGCTGAGACAGGCTGGGCTCCCCCCTGACCTGTGGCCCGCGTTAGTCTCACCCTCTCCCTGTGGGCCTGGCAGGGCCGGCCTCTTGGGGACAGATCTGCTGGAGGCCTCTGGACACAGTGACCTCACTTTGAACTTCATGTGCACCACTGGCTTCAGCCCTCTCCTTTCTGCTGTCTCCTTCTGTTTGGTTTGCATTTCGTTTTCAATGTCCCTGAACTTATAAAAGTTCTCTGTGTGGGTGGGGTGTACCCGGCAACAGGATGGGGAGGGCTGAGGCAGCAGACAGATGCAGCTGGGCTCTGGTGTGTCTGGGTGGCCAGGAAGGGAGGCTCACACACACTAGTCAGTTTCCCCATCCCCTCAGTCTTTGCCTCCATCTCCCCTGAGAGCTTCAACTTCGAAGTAGCCCTGGAGACAGGGCCTGGGGGAGGCCGCCACCTTCATGGGTGTGACACACAGCCCTCTGGCCCCCAGATATTCCTGTGTTCAACATCTCAAAGATCCTCATCCCCTTCATGCCACCATGAGCTACACCCTAGCAGTGCATAGGGGACACCAGAGACCATCCGGTTGAGTCCCTGTTGCGGGAGAATTCTTGGGGTGAAGGCGGTGCTTCTAGAAGATCCTATTTGGATCCTCCTTGGATGGCTGGGAAGATTAACAGTGAGAACCCATCTGTGCCACTGAACCCATTAGCAGAGTTTAACCAGATTAGCTCCCGGTTCAGTAGCAGAGGGCCTGGCCCTGGGGGATGCGTGGGGTATGTGTGGGGTGGGCCCTCCTGGGGAAGCCCAGGGTCCAGCATGACAGTGGGGGTGGAGGGAAAGACCCTTGGAGAGGCTCTGGAGTGGGGGGTCTCCAGCTTCAGGAGGGCATGCCAGCTGCCTCAGCCTCTGTGGGGAAAGATGCCTGCTCACGGAAGCCCCTTCGGGCCTTTTACTCTATTCAGACAGGGTTCCCAGGGACGCCCCTCATCTCCATCCCCACCAAGTGCCCCATTTCTCCACAGGAGCGCTGCTGCCCCTGGTGCCCCCTCTGCGGATCAGCCCAGCCGTGACACCCCCCGTACCTGGGCTCCCCGTCGCTCTGCCGCTCAGCTGCCTTCCCCTGCCTGCTCTGGCTGGGCTGGGCTGGGCTGGGCTGGGCTGGTAGGACCTGCTCCTGGGCGGGAGGGGACACACCTACCTCCTCAGGTCACGGCACATCCCTCCCAGCTCCTT
The DNA here is from genome assembly GCA_949820135.1 of Sylvilagus floridanus. Classification (NCBI taxonomy): domain Eukaryota; kingdom Metazoa; phylum Chordata; class Mammalia; order Lagomorpha; family Leporidae; genus Sylvilagus; species Sylvilagus floridanus. Next base: position 32,564,439 of record OX463230.1, read on the forward strand.
GCACTCACACACTCAGGCCACGGAGGGAGTGAAGAGCAATTATCGATCTCAGAGGACTTCAGGGACTGGCCAGAGAAGAAACTCCCGCAGCTAATGACTTCATCCAGCCGAGTCGTAAGTCTCTCCCCCACCCCCAAGTCATTCACACACTCCCCACAGTTTCCGGGAACCTTTTCTGGCACACCCAGCCGCAGGAGCCAGATGACTAACCCACTAGCCTCTTGCTGTTCTCACCGGTTCCGGGCTAGCTTTCCTCCTCCCTTGGGCCTGGCAGGTGGTGTAGCCCATAGCCCTGCTCAGGACTCCCCTGCAGGCCTGTGCTCTGCCGGACACCTCTGCAGAAGCCACTCCGTTCCTCCTGCTAGTACAGCAGCTAGCAGGCTGGATGGTTCCTCTTTGCTCACGGCCATTTCCCCTGGGCTCAGAGCTCTGGGAGAAGCAGGGAGCTAAGGTACTAGCCCCCTCATCTCTGCACCCCTGACCAAGCTCCTCAGCAAGCGCTGGGAGCTACAACTGATAAAATCAAGCTTCCTGGAGGTAGGTGGACAATGCACGTGGCTAAGTGAGTTTGAGAAACGCTAGGTTAAAAAGCATCTCTGTTGCAGGTCTTGGTAGAGGCTCAACTGTGCTGTTGAATGAGAGGTCACGGGCTGATGACTGAAGCTTGGTGCAGGCACGTGGGGATGCATTGTCCTATTGTATGTTCGTGCATGTTTGCACTTTGCCATAGCAAACACTTTTTTAAATGCTATTAATTCCTGTGAGCCACAGAGCAGGGAGAGAGCCTGGTTTCTCCAGAAGATGCTTGGGGAGACCCCAGGTTATCCAAGGCCAATACTGGATATTGTCATCTCAACACGGCCAATTCCTGCATGTGAAAAGCAAGGGTTTCCTAGCGCTGGGCTGCAGCTCTGCCTTGCTCTGTCCTGGTGAAGTGCAAGCCACACTCTCCCTCCCAGGGACTGGGTCCCTGGATACGGGTGGTCAGGCTCTGGCGCTTACGCTGCAGAGGGGCATCCTCCACGCACTTCTGAGGTCCTGGGCTGCAGGACTTCTGCAGGGAGGCGCCCACACTCTCTGGTCTGCGTGACCCCTGAGGCCAGCTCCCCTTCTCCCGGCAGCCGGGTGCTTCCCGGAGTCCCATTTCCATGAGGCTCTCCCAGTCAGGGGGATGGGGTAAGGGGGCAGTGCTGAGGATGGGGATCGTAACCCAAACAGGCCACACCAGCTTAGAAGAAATACTTTATGGAAAGATAGCTCTTTAAGGGGGGGTAGAGCGCCCCTCACAGGCCTCTCTGGGAACTGCTGGCTGCCCCAACCCAAGGAAAATGTGAGCAAGGGTAGGTAGTAAGGTAAGTAAGAGACCCGAACAGACAGCCTGGAAGCAAGCTGACAGGCGGGGTCTCAAAGCGATGGAGAACGTGGAGGGGTCGGGCTGGGGTGGGGGGCCACAGCACAGACTGCAGCTCATCCAAATTGGCCCAGGGTCAAGGTGCTGAACTCCTGGCTCCAGCGAAGCACCACGTCCTCACTCTTACCCAGGGTCAGCACACTGTAGGTCTCGTTCTGCAGGCACCTCATGCGGGACACCTAGGCAGGGGACACCATGTCACAGCCGGGCGGGGTCAGGAGCCCCTCAGGACAAGGTGGAGGGGAGCGCTGGCATGGGTGCAGGGCAGCAGATGTGGGGTGCTTGTCACCCAAGAGCCCCACCTCCTTTTTTCAGAAACAGGAGGCTGAAGCCCAAAGGGGAAGTGACTTACCCTGGGCTACCTGGTGAGTAAGACTGGGAGACTCAACACCTCCTGTGGGGCCCCTCGCAGGCCCGCCCTTCGCTCCCAACACCACCACCACAGCTCTGTCCCCAGCCCCTCCCACCTGGGAGGGCCTGGCTGAGGCTGCCTCCTGGAGGGAGGCGCTCAGGGGGATGTGAACCGAGCATCCTGGCTGCTCTGAGTGGCGGATGCAGGGTGGGGCCGGTGAGAGGAAGAGGGGCCAGGGGTGGGGTTCACCTTCCTGTTCCGGTTTCTCATCAGGCACTGCTGGCTTTTGAAGGAGCAGTAGTTTGGATACTGGATGTAGTCTGTGTCGCAAACCTGTGGCGGGAGCCAGGGACCGAGAGGGGTGAGATATCAGAAGCCACACAAGACAGTAGCCCTGCGGGGAAGCCGCGGGGGCAGAGCCAGGGACGCGGTATGGCCCGTGAGAAGCAGGCCTTGGACACACGGGCAGCTCTCTCCTCCCTGAGGCAGGGGCCTCCGTCCCCTCTCCCCCTCCCCACCCCAGTCACAGATTGCTGGGAAGAATCAGGGAGCCTGGGAGAGGAAGAGGCTGCCCTGTTGGTCAGCTTGCGGGGAAAGTGACTGAGGAATGGCTACAGATGGGGGCTGGTTCAGGGTCCAGGTGACGGATTCTTCTGGTGATGGTGAGAGCATGCTGCCCGGAGTGGGGTGGGGGGCGCTGAAATGACCTCTGACACTCCCTCCATGTCTGGGGTCTCAGCTCAGCCACCACGACTTTCCTGAGCAGCCCCTCCCTTTGCCTTGCCTTGGTTTTGGGGGACCTCGCCCTCTGCACCTGCAGGTGATCCTACCTCATGCATCACCTGGCCTTTCACTGGCCAAGAGAGGCGAGTGACTTGACCAAAGTCACCTGGCAGGTGACTGGTGGGGCTGGGGGCAGAACGCCCCTCTCCTGCCTATGGCTCCTGTGTTTTCTTGTCACCCGGGGCTCCCACTCCTTCGCTCTGTGGAGTGTATGTGTGTGCAGTGGTCTCTTGGAAAGCGGTAGGAGGCTGGGTGAGGACTGCTCCTCACAAGCCAGGGGCCCAAGCCCCCTCCCACTTCCGAGAGCAAGTTAACTGGGAGAAGTGGCGGTGAGGGGCGTGGGGCTGAGCGTGGGGGAAAGGCTCTGACCTTGGTGGGGTAATCGCCGTCCTGGAAGCTGAGGAACTCGGTCTGGAGCCAACCAGAGACTCGACTGTCCTCGCAGCCCTTTGTGGCCAGCCGCGCGCACCAGAAGTCCATGCGCAGCCCCCCGTACATGTCCAGCCCATAAAAGCGGCCTCTTTCTGTGGCCCCGACCTGTGCAGGAGATGCGAGAGGTGTGCCCTGCAGGCCTGCCCTGCCTAGTCCTGCCTCCCCCACTGCAGGCCACTGGCCGGGTACCTGGGTGCCCACGGACACGCTCTGTGCTGCGAGCAGGGGGCTGACGAAGGCCGTCTTGTGGGAGTTGTCACACGGCTGCCGCTGCAGGTTGACCTCTGAGTGGCACTGCTCCAACTTCAGGGAGCAGAAGTCGCAGAGCGGACAGGTGGACGTGTGGCGCCGGCCAAGGCTGTCACAGACCTGGGGCGGGAGGCTTTGATGAGGCCACGGCCAGCTCCTTCCCCGGCCCTCGGCACCCCAGTGTTTGCATCTCGGCTCTTCCAGCAGCTTCTCTCCCACGAGTTCCTCAAGCCCCCCACCCCACCCCCGCGCTCCGTGATTTCTTGTCATTTTTATTTATTATTTGAAAGGGAGAGAGACAGTTAAGGACAGAGACAGGCAAACAGACAAAGATTTTCCATCCGCCAGTTCACTCCCCCCAAATGCCATCAACAGCCAGGACTGGGCCAGGCCAAAGCGGGAACCAGCAACCCAATCTGGGTCCCCCATGTGGCTGGCAGGAACCCAGGGGCTTGGAACACCACCTCCCAGGGTGCCCGCTAGCAGGAAGCCGGAATCAGAAGCAGCACCAGGATCTGAGCCCGGCACTCCCATGTGCGCTGCAGGTAGCCCTAGTGGCATCTCATTGCTGCACCAAATTCTCACTCCCAACTCTGTCTCTTCACCCACTTCCTGGCAGATGATCTACACCTACGTAAACCTCGCCTATCCACGGTTAACACCTAAATCTTCATCGCCAGCTCTGATCTCTTTCTCAAGCTGCGAAACTTCATTGCCAAGTGCCTGACAGGCATCAGCCATGGCCGACACTCTCCCCTAACTAGCCCATCTGGAAAGAATTCATGCCCCTCCCCACTTCTCTGTCTCTGCTCACCGTGATGCTACCATTTACAAAGAGGTGACCTGGTGCTGGCACTGGCTACAAACACTGATCTCTTGGTCATTACAAGGACCCTGTAGCAATGGGTGCTGACAACATCCCACTCCCTTGCTGCCTGAGGCTTAGTGAGGCTGAGGAAGTCGCTCAAAGTCACCTGTCTAATAGATGGTGGCGGGCGTGGGGGTGGGACATGGACCCACATCCTCACACTCAAAAACTATGTTGCCCCAAGTGCCTCGGTTTGAAACCTTCATGTTCTAGAAGGATCCCCTCCAGAGAAGAGGTGCCCAGGTGCTCGCTGCCCACACTGAGGGTCCTGAGGTCTGGCAGGAGGATCTTCCTAGGTAGCGTTGAACCCTGGGGGCCAATGTTGTGACACAGCTTGTTAAGCTGCCACCAGTTTGAGTCCCGGCTGCTCCACTTCTAATCCAGCTCCCTGCTAATGCACCTGGGTAAGCAGTGGAAGATGGCCCAAGTGCTTGGGCCCCTGCTGCCTATGTGGGAGATCTGGATGGAGTTCCAGGTTCCTGGTTTTGGCCTGGTGCAGGTCATGGTCATGGTTATTTGGGGAGTGAACCAGCAATATAGAATATCACTTTCTCTGTCTCCCTCTTTCTAAATAAATAAATAATTTGGGACCAGTGCTGTGGCATAGGTTATGCCTCTGTTTGCACTGCTGGCATCCCATATGGGTACTGGTTCAAGTCCCAGCTGCTCCACTTCCAATCCAGCTCTCTGCTGTGGCCTGGGAAGGCAGTAGAAGATGGCCCAAGTGCTTGGGCCCCTGCACCCATGTAGGAGACCCGGAAGAAGCCCCTGGCTCCTGGCTTCGGATTGACGCAGCTCTGGCCATTGTGGCCATCTGGGGAGTGAACCAGCAGATGGAAGACCTCTCTTTCTCTCTCTGCCTCTCTGTAACTCTGCCTTTCAAATAAATAATCTTTAAAAAAATACAAAATGCTTAAGACTGCCATTCAGGATTTCACATTATATCCTTGACTGTCTATCTCCTGCTGCTCTGCTTCAGGTGAAATGGACCGAGCACCCAGCGCGCTCTCCCCGTGGCCTCTGACCTTCTCAGCTGTTTTAAATACACCCCTTGCCACCACCTACCACACTCCCCTACAATACCACTCTACCCAGAGTACCCCCGACCCCTCTGCCCGAGTGGCCCCTTAAGGGCATAAACAGTGTGTCACCCCATCCTAGCCCCTCCCAAAACTTCTGCCCCTGTTGGCCCGTGCCGTGTCCTCCGCCGAGAACCTCCTGCCAGGCCTCTTCTTTTGCCTGCTTCACTTCTTTACCTACAGGTCTCAGCTCCTCTAAGAAGCAGCCCCCCACCCTCAAAACATGGGAAGCTGCCCCCCACTTCACCTATTATCTCTGATATTTTGTCAAGAGTTTATTTATTTATTTGAAAGGCAGAGAGAGAGAGAGAAAGAAAGAGAGAGAGAGAGAGAGAGAAAACGCTTGGAACCACTGTTCACTCCTGGCTGAGACCAGGAGCCCAGAACTCCATCTGGGTCTCCCGTGTACTTGTCATCCGCTGCTGCCTCTCAGCAGAGGGGCTGGGACGTGAACCAGGCTCTCTGCTACAGCAGCTTAATCGCTCTGCCTCAGTGTGTGTGTCTCTGCACTTTGTACCCATCTCTTTTGCAGGACTGATCCCACCACACTCTCCTGTTTTGTCTTCTCCACTTCTAGGTCCCAGGACAACAAAAGGATTGGGCTCACTGTATGTAGTACTAACATCTCAAATACCTGCTCGAGACTAGTGCCCACTCAATTTGTTGAAGAAACCAGGGAATGCTGAGCACGGTAGCCGCCACACTCCGTTTTTAAGCTGCATTCTTTGGAATAGACTTGTGCGTGTTAAGGACACAGTGAGACTGCAGTCCCTTGACGGATGCCCTGGAATGGCTTCTGTGAATGCTCTGGGCAAAGGAGAGCCATGTCTAAGACAAGTTAGGCCCTGGAGGTGCAGACAGGATCAAGAGGTGGCTCAAAGCCTAACAACTCAGGGAGCTAAAGAACGAATCAGACTGGACTGCCGGATCCCAGACTACGTTTTGGAACGTCCTGCTTTAAGGTTGGCTGGAGAGACCCTTCAAAGAAGGGTCTTCCACTTGGGCAGAGTCTCTCTAACCATGTGGCTGGCCTAGAGATCGGCGCCAGGCCTGCCAGGCCCCTAGGGTACCCAGTGGCCTGTACCCATCAGATAGCATGGCAGGCATACCGGCTTCCCGAAACCAAGGACCTCATCCTCGATGTACTTCCAGGCCTTGGCTGTGGGGGTTATGATGCAGTTGTTCTCCACAATTGAGTAGCACAGCACCATCAACGCCTCCGTGTGCGGCAGCTGCAGGAGGCTGCAAGAAGATGGCACTGGCTGCGGGAGGGGCCGGAGGGCTGGGCAGGAGGCCCCCTCCGCTCCTGCTTCCCCTCCCCTGGCCATCTGGTCTTGGTCACACACACTCAGCACGCTTCCTTAGCGTGGGGCCTGTGAGGCCCTCAGATCCGACTGCCTCCTTTGACAGATGAGGAACCGAAAGGAGAAATAGCTTTCTCAGGGCTCCGTGCTACCCAGGGCGAGAGAGAAGACCAGAACCCAAGCATGGCGGTTCCAGCGCTCATTTTACTACAGCACACAGAGAAATGAACACCTAGGGCCATGACTAAGTCAGCCCTAGGCATTGAACAGGAATGGCTGTGCTTGAAGTGTACCCGCCCCCCCTCCCCGCCCCCGCCCCAGCTCTGGGCGAGTCTGGAGGCTGAGGCTGGGGAGAGGGAACTTGGCACCCCCCAAGCCGCAGCAGGACCGGCAGGGCCCAGGAGGAGTCAGAACTTCTTGTACCTCCCGGAGTTCTGGTTCCTCCAGTAGCTGTCTTCATCGTACATTTCGTTCATTTCATCCATTTCCTGGGCTGACCGGATGAGCTGCTGGATGTTCTCCATCATCATGGGAGTCGACTCCACTTCCCGTACGCGGGGAGGGAGGGAGGGTGGGTTGGAGGACAAAGCCCTGTCCGGGTCCGTCTGCAGGCTGGACGCGGCCCCCAGGCCCTCCTCGGTGCCCTGCCCCTCTTCCTGCTTCCCCTCCTCCTCTTGCTCCTCCTGTTCTTGCTCCTCCTGCGCTTCCTCCTGCTTGTGTTCTTGTCCTTGCTCCTGCTTGTGCTGCTCCTGCCCTTGGTCCTGCTTGCGATCAGGCGCTTGCTCCTGGCCCCCCAGGGACAAGGAAGACTGCAGCAGCTCCTCCACGTTGTTGCTGAGTCGCTCAGGCCAGGGCTGGAAGGCCTGGCGCTCCGTGGCTGCAGCAGGGTTTGGCAGGCACCGAGAAGAGAAGAGAAGAGAAAGAGCCAGTAAGGGGCAGGTGCGCGGCGAGGTGGTTCAGACGCTGCGTGGAGGCTCACGTCCCACAGCTGAGTCCCTGGGTTTGGGCCCCAGCTGTACCCGATCTCAGCTTCTTGCTATTGTGCACTCGGAGAGGCAGTAGGTGATGACTCATGTACCTGGTCCCGGTCACTCACGTGGGAAAGCCGGGTGGAGTTCCCGGCTCCTGGCTTCAATCTGCCTTAGCCCTGGTTGTTGCAGACATTTGTGGAGTGAACCAGCAATTGGAAAATCTCTCTCTCTCCTTTAAATAAAACTAAATAGATAACATGTTTTTATTTTATTTTTTAAAATTTTATTTTTATTTATTTTTTTGACAGCAGAGTTAGACAGTGAGAGAGAGAGACAGAGATAAAGGTCTTCCTTCCGTTGGTTCACCCCCCAAATGGCCGCTATGGCTGCCGCTGCGCCAATCTGAAGCCAGGAGCCAGGTGCTTCCTCCTGGTCGCCCATGCGGGTTAGGGTTCAAGCACTTGGGCCATCCTCCACTGCCCTCCTGGGCCACAGCAGAAGCTGGACTGGAAGAGGAGCAACCAGCACAGAATCTGGCACCCAAACTGCGACTAGAACCCGGGGTGCCGGCGCCACAGGCGAAAGATTAGCCTAGTGAGCTGCAGCACCAGCCTAACATGTTTTTAAAAATTAGAGACAGGTTCTGTGTCCTAGTTCACAGAGGGCTAAACACAGAAAGGCAGAAGCAAATTAAATTAAAAAAATTTTTAAAAATTTTAAAAAAAGCCAGAAGAGAATGTGCATATAAAAATAAAGGTGCATTTCCAGTGTCAGTGTTGGAGTGCAGTAGGTTAAGCCACTCCCTGTGACACCAGCATCCCATCCAGCCTGGAGTCATGGATGCTCCACTTCCCATGCAGCTCCTGCTTTCTTTTTCTTTGAGAGGCAGAATTACAGAGAGAGGAAAGACAGATTTTCCAGATTTGGTTCACTCTCCAAATGGCTGCAATGGCTGGAGCTGAGCCAGTCTGAAGCCAGGAGCCAGGAGCTTCTTCCAGGTCTCCCACGTGGGTGCAGGGGTCCAAGCACTTGGGCCATCTTCCACTGATTTCCCAGGCCATAGCAGAGAGCTGGATTAGAAGAGGAGCAGCCAGGACCATACAGGATGCCAGCACTGCAGGTGGAGGCTTAGCCTACTATACCACAATGCCAGCCCCAGCTCCCTGCTAATGAACCTGGAAAAGCAACAGAAGATGGCTCAAGTGCATGGGCCTCTGCTGCCCATGTAGGAGACCTGGGACGGAGTTTCAGGCTCCTGGCTCTGGCCTGGCCCAGCTCTGTCTGTTGTGGCCATCTGGGGAGTGAACCAGTGGATGGAAGATCTCTCTCTCTCTCTTTCTGCCTTTCACAGAAGTAAACTAAATCTTTAAAAGCAAGCACTCTTGGGCCGGCACCATGATCAATAGGCTAATCCTCCGCCTGTATCGCCGGCACACCAGGTTCTAGTCCCGGTCGGGGCACCGGATTCTGTCCCAGTTGCCCCTCTTTCAGGCCAGCCCTCTGCTGTGGCCAGGGAGTGCAGTGGAGGATGGCCCAAGTGCTTGGGCCCTGCACCCCATGGGAGACCAGGAGAAGCACCTGGCTCCTGCCTTCGGATCAGCGTAGTGCGCTGGCTGCAGCACGCTGGCTGTGGCAGCCATTGGAGGGTGAACCAACAGCAAAGGAAGACCTTTCTGTCTCTCAATCACTGTCCACTCTGCCTGTCAAACAAAACAAAACAAAACAAAACAAGCACTCTTGGGGCTGGTTCCATGGCGCAGCAGGTTAATCCTCCACCTGCAGCGCCAGCATCCCATATAGGCGCTCGTTCTAGTCCCGGCTGCTCCACTTCCAATCCAGCTCTCTGCTATGGCCTGGAATAGCAGTAGAAGATGGTCCAAGCCCTTGAGTCCCTGCGCCTGCATGGGAGACCAGGAAGAAGCTCCTGGCTCCTGGCTTCAGATCGGTGCAGCTCCAGCCACTGCAGCCAATTGGGGCGTGAACCAGCAGATGGAGGACCTCTCTCTCTCTCTCTCTCTCTCTCTCTCTCTCTCTCTCTCTGCCTCTCCTCTCTCTCTCTGCCTCTCCTCTCTCTCTCTCTCTGCCTCTCCTCTCTCTCTCTGCCTCTCCTCTCTCTGTGTAACTCTTTCAAATAAATAATAAATAAATCTTTAAAAAAAAAAAAAGACTTTCCATGGCCACTGTGGTGCTGTAGGCACGGGTCCTCTTCCCACCTCCCCAGAAGCTGTTCTTCCCCAGCTGCTGCCTCCAGGGCCACCCCTGGGCCCTTTCCTTGCAGAAACACCAGGAATTCTACGTGGCCGGCAACTCATCCTTCGAACAGCGAAGTTGTTAGCTCCGAAAGTCCCAGAGGCCGTCCAGTGCGGGAACACCAGGGCAGCTGAGGTCCTGCCACAGGAGGGCTGTCCCTTGAGTGCCCCTTTCCCCACCACCCTCGCCCCGGGGATTGTGGAAGGAGCAAAGGACGGTCTGCCAGAGGCCGGGAGATCTCTCACCTGTGATGTGGGATGCAAGGGAGGAGGCCACGGTGGTGGGTGGAACCTCGGCTGAAGATTCTACTTCCTTGAGACTGCTAGGCGAGAGGATGGACACTGGCTGGGAGCACCGGACCCTCTGCAAGGAGAGAAAGAAAAGTGGGCACACCACGGCCGAGGGGAGACCACTGCTGTGGCCGGTCCCTCAGGGCCTTCTCCAGCATGCCCATCTCTCACGGTTCCTGGGTACACAGGAAGGGGCGTGGTCCCAGCTGGGCACGCCTACACTGAGGGGTGTTCCTCTGGAACAGAAAGCCTGCCTCTCTCTGGACCCCACCTTGGACTCCGCTCTTTTTATTTTTTTAAAATGATTTATTTTATTTATTTGAAAGACAGAGTTACAGAGAAAGGTAGAGACAGAGAGAGAGGTCTTCCATCTGCTGGTTCACTCCCCAGATGACCACAATGGCCACAGCTGCGATGATCTGAAGCCAGGAGCTGCTTCCAGGTCTCCCACGAAGCTGCAGGGGCCCAAGGACTTGGGCCATCTTCTACTGCTTTCCCAGGCCATAGCATAGAGCTGGATTGGAAGAGGAGCAGTCGGGACTAGAACTGGCACCCATATGGGATGCCAGCACTGCAGGCCAGGGCTTTAACCTGCTGCGCTACAGCGCTGGCTCCTGGACTCCGTTCTTGCATTGGACTTCAATTACATCCTGACCTTTAAGAAGAGAGGGAAGCGCTAATCTCTACCTTTTTCCTTCTTCTCTCACAGTACCAGGACTGTTGAGATGCCTGAACACCTAAGGTGAGACTGCAGTCATAACTCCTCTGGATAAATGACTGGCATGGAGGCGCTGAGGGCGGCCCTACTGGGAGCCCTGGAGCCGTGGCGCTGCCTCCAGCTCTGCCTTGGTCCCGGGACACAGATCCAGCCTGTGTGCTGGCCTCACCTTGGCGTAGTAGACGTGGTTGGAGCACCGGTACTGAGTAAACTGGCAGAACGACTCAAACCAGGAGGCGTAAGGGAGGTCAGAGCAGACGGCACCTGAGGAAGGGCAGGGGTGGAGGTGAGCACGCGGACCTTCCCGCGCGGCCGGGGGTGGAGGTCCAGCGCCCCCTTGGTGTCTGGAGAGCGGAGAACATGGCCTCCGGGTGCGGGGCAGGCCAGACCCTTCCCCGGACTCGCAGGGAGTCTGCTTTAGCCTGTCTCCCCACTAGTGCAGCCCTCACCGTCAGGCACCAAGCCGTGGTTTTCATACTGGTCCAGCTGGACGAGTGTGGGATTCCGGCAGCCGTGGGTTGCTCGGAGACGGCAGGTGGTTTCTGCCTTCCAGGTTGGGGTCAGCAGCGCAAAGAAGCGTTCATATTCGGTGGGAGAAAGAGGGCTGCCTGGGGTGGAGGCCGAGGTCGGGTCCTGGGCTGGAGCGGGTGCCAGAGGCAGCAGCAGCACTGTGGAGGGCAGGGGAACCGAGGGATGAACCCGCAACCTGCTTCTGGCCAAGGACACGCCGGACTGGCAAGCGGGTACCCCGTAACTTAGGACCTGGAGGTGATCCCCGTGGAACTGGGTGAGATTGGGAGACAGAGGCAAAGGTTAGACCCCAGCGTTAAAGAAGCAGGCCCCAGAGACAGCCCCAGAAACCGCAGAGGAGGGGCTCTGGGGAGGGCAGAAGACTGGGCCGCGGGAGGTCTGTTCGGCAGGTGGCGCCTCTCACCCTTGAGGAGGGAGGGAAGGAAATGAGCAGCTAGCTTCCGCATGGTCCCGCAGCTTCACCGCAGCTTCTCGACCAAAGCGTCCTCTAACGGGCCACAGTCACAGGGAGCCGCCGGGCGCGGTCCGAGGCGCGGTCCGAGGCGAAGCACAAAGGAGACGTGCCCGGACGTCATAAAGGGCCGAGGGCCGGGGGCGGGGCCTCGGAAACCGCCGCTGTGCAGGTCCTCGCGAGTGACCTCGGTTGACTCAGTGCGTGGCGGGCGGCAAAAGCGGCTCCAGTGGCGTAGGCCTTGCGTGGCTCTCCTCGCGTACCCCCATTATTTAATTTACACTCTAAGCCCAGAAGGTGGGTTCTCTATCATCCGAGCGTACCGAGGAGGGCACCCGGGCCCAGGGGAGCAGCGTGCCCAGATGGCGGTCTTGCGACCGGCTTGTGAGCACGGACAGGGTTCTGGGGCGAGCAGACAATGTCCGAAAGAGAGGAACTAGAGGGGACACGGGCTGATGGGCAAGACCAGAGCAGGGTTCGCGGTGGGAGAGATCGGCGGAAAGCCCAGGGAAGGGGCCCCCCAGAGGCCAGGGAGCAATACAGTCCATGGAGGTACGGCAAGAAAAACCCCTTTTTTGTCTATTTTGCGATAAGAAATCGAGCTAATAATTAGTATAATAGTACACACATACCACACAAGCCCATCATTCATTAGCCACTGAGGGAAAGATGTTTCATGGAGAAAAGAGGCACAGTCGATAACGTTTTGGAGACCCCGGTGTGAGGCACTCCCTCCCGCCAGCTTTGTCTCCCTCAGGCGAGAAGCTGTGGATTCTGGTACAGAAACTTCTGGTCTCGGGTCTTGCCCTCCTTCTGGCATGCCAGCCTCCCACACCTTATCCAACCCGCAAGATACACAAAGAACGCTCCCCCATGATTAGCGTCTCTACAATAAACACAGCAGGCCGACATGTACAGCTTTTATTTACCCACCCAGATGCCTTTAACACGTAAGCCTTCTCCCACTCACAAGGCGAGGATAAATCCCCTTGGCACGGAGGAAAGGGGAGGCCCCCAAAGTAGGGCCCAAGCCCAGGTGATGTGGGGCATACCCCCATGAAGAAAGCAGGAAGAGAAGGGAGAAGCAAGTTCGTCACACCTAGCCCCCCGAAAAGGGGTAGGGGAATTAAGAGGGCTGGGGCAACTGCCCCCAAGCTAACTGCCCCGGTCTTTATATACAAAACAAGGGGAACAAAGTGGACCCTCCCTCGGAAATACAGCACCGACAACGCCAGCACGGGGGCGAAGGACAGTGGGCAAGACCACTTCCCCCGGAGGGGAGGCCGAACGAGAGCACATCTGTTGGCGGCTGTGGCACCCTCCCCTGCTGGGCTTGGGTGCAGCCCGGGCACCAGGAGTCGGGAGTAGAGTAGGGGAAGAAGGGATGACAGCGTGGTGCCATCCACTTCTCCCTGAACCCCTGGCCCCAGCACAGGCATTCCTCTGCCCACGAGCCCAGGGCAGGGGATGTGGAAGAAACTGCTGGAATCCAAGGCCCTTATCTATTTCTTCTTCCGTTCTTGCGAACAGCGTGGGCAAAACCTACGAAGGAACAGGAGAAGAGAGGGCGGGCAAAAGTGAGCGACAGGGAGACCACTCTGGACCACTGGGCTCAGGGCAGCTAGCTCCTGCCACATCCTTTCTTACCATTTTCCCCGAGGCTTGGTGGTCAGCCCCACACAGGCAAAGTGGAACCACTCAATGGAACACTGGAAAAAGAGGAAGAGGGACGCGGTCAGAGGCCAGGGTGAGACAGAGCCCCACACACACACTGCCTGGGAGTAGCCCTTTAGTCCATCCCACTGGGGAGTTCTTGGAGGTCCCATGCCCAGCCAACCCCAACCACCATCCTCCTGTGCTGAATTACCACTATTCAACCAGAGGCACCCCCTCACCGCTTGTGCCCACTCCCTTTACGCCCCTCAGCACCCCCATCTGAAGCAAAATGGTTCTCACATCAGGGTTGTCACAGCCAATCATCTCTCCATAGGAGACCTGGTGACAAAGGCAATAGGTGGGTTCGTTGGGATCCACAGGCATATCCAACACATCAGAGGGGTGGACACTGCCAAAGGTCACTGAGGGCATCCCATACTCAGGACTTCTGCATGCCAAGAGGAAGAGAAAGTGTCATCTGCAGAAAGGGAAGCTACAACCTGAGGCTCTCGGAGGTGGCAGGAGGAGACCCCAGCGGGGCCAAGGGCTCAGCGCTTCTCCTCTCTAACGAGCAGAAGCCTAAACGCTAAGGAAGAGAGTGTCTGGCACAGAAGCCAGAGAAAACGGCAAGCGGCAGTGCTGGGTGCGAGTGGGGCCTGGGGACAGAAGAAGAGTGTGCCATCTGGAGAAGGGCGCCCTGCCTCACTCACGTGCGCACAAGTTTTAGCTTCTTCTGGGCAGCCTTGGGGGTTTCCTCGTCTGAGTTTTTCCCTTTGGAACGAGCACGGGCAGCTTTCTTCTCCTTCTGAGTTCGACCTTCCGGGGGAGAAGGGGGGGAGCCAGAGGCGGGGAGACAGGAAGATGGGTTAAGTCCTCCTTCTCCCCGCTCTTTCCAAACCTGTGCCCCGCCCTCGGGGGTGGAAAGCTGGCTGCTTCTCCCTTGGACTCCTCGGCCCCGGCCTCGTAGCCCCGCCCCCCTCCTCACTCTTTTTGCCTTTGCTGGAAGAGCTGTCATAGTCACTTGACTCAATCTGTTTCTCCTTCAGATCAGCCTCAAAACGGGCCAAGTCCGTGTCCAGTCGCCGAATGTGTTTGTCCACCTGCGTGGGAAGGAAAGAGAAGAGAACCGTGTAAGGCTGGTTCCAATAAAAAGCTAGGCGAAGGCAGATTCTACGGTTCTCCCAGACCCCAAACAGAGCCCAGTACAGCTGAAGGCGGGGTCTAAGACCCTGAGGACCAGACGGGAGGTAAGGTGGGGGGCCATGAACAGGGCCATACCATCTCATAGGTCTGCATGGCAAGCTGCACCTTGTCGTCACCAAACTCCTTGCACTTGCCATAGGCCTCCTGGATCTGTTTGAGAAGGGCCAATTTTTCCTCGGAGCTCAGGCTGCGGGCGCTACTCATATACTCAGTGGCCAACTTGTCAATTTCAGCCTTCAGGTCTACAACAGAGACAGAGGCCAGGTCACAATGGCCCCTGAGTGGCTGGGTGAAACACACTTCTTCTCTTGTTCCTTGGACCTTTGTCACTGACTAAAACTCTCAGACTAAAACGGGTGAACGTTCACAGGCCCTGTGCCATGTACTCAAGTAATGCAACACAAGGACAATATGCATTTGACAGGCGCCTTCGAGGTGTGGAAAACACTGCTATTATAGTTGAAACCTAAATCACGGAAACTCCTCCAGGGAGCCTTTGCACACATCAATACGCAGCATACTGGCCGGCGCTGTGGCGTCGCAGGCTGAGCCTGCTGCATCGGCATCCCACATGGGCGCCAGTTCATGTCCCAGCTGCTCCACTTCTGATCCAGCTCTCTGCTAATGGCTTGGGAAAGCAGCAGTAGATGACCCAAGTGCTTGGGCCCCTGCACCTGCGTGGGAAACTCAGAAGCAGCTCCTGGCTCCTGATCGGCCCAGCTCTGGTCGTTGGGGTCATTTGGAGAGTGAACCAGCAGATGGAAGACCTCTCTCTCTGTCTCTCCCTTTCTCTGTCTGTAACTCTATCTCTCAAATAAATAAAACCTTTCAAAAAATATGCAGTATTCTTTTGTGGAAGTCTGAAGATGCTTCTTTGCAGGCGTGCTGCTCCTTACCCATGGATTCTGTCTCCAAAGATGCCTTGTTTCTTGTCTCAAGAACATCCCACAGCAGTGCTGACTGCCGGCGGCACGCCAGGCTGGGGCACCTGCAGCTGCTGGCGTGCCAGGTCTGTGCTCGCTCCCTCCCGAGGTGGCACCAGGCCCTACCCCGGCCGGGCAGCAGTTCTTCTGCTCACCTTGCCGCCCACACACGATTCTGCTTGTCGTCAGCTTTCCCATTGTGCTGTTTCTCTTTGTGTGTCTTTGATACTGCTCTGAACATTCTGATACTGGAAAGCTGCTGGTGTCCCAGGACATCCGGACTGTAGATGTTTACTCCCTCAGAAAAAAAGTCCCAGGAAGACACAAAGTCTGACTCTAACAGAGCACAGGCAGGCTCTGTGAACACACCACGTTTATACCCTACTTCACGCCAGGCCCCTGGATGACTGCAAAAGCAGCAGCTTCATAATCTCCCAGTGCTCCTTCCGTGCATGGACTCAGAGGTGCGTCTGTGCTATAAAGCAAGCCAGCTGGTTCTCACGGCTTGGCAGGCAGTGCTCAGGGGTCTGTGTCCAGGACTGTAGGTGGCGTCCCTTTTCATGAGTAAACTTACCCAGAGTCACTCTGGACCCAGCTGCGTGTACCCCAATACCAGCTTGTCACATCCGTGAGTATGCTTACACGGGATGGAAAAGAAGACCTGCACAGCCCTCAGTGGGTGTGAGGATAGCTCCAACAGGGATCTCTGATCTTGAAGAGACCAACTTGACCACTGCAGTAGCCTTTCTCCGGCTCCAAGGGAACGCCTCAATGCAGCCAAGTTTGCTCAATGTCCAAGGCCAGAGACAGAATCTAATGCTTCTAGGAGGTTGAAGAATATGGTACAGAGATCTTGACATTAATTTCTGCTTTCCTTTCCTTCTTCTTTTTTTCTCTTTTTAAGAATTCTTATACAGCAAAGCTCCTATCTCCCAAGACGAGTTGCAGTCTAAAGCCACACTGATTTCTGTCACAGTGCATTAATAACGCGGTCATCCCATGCACATACTGAACATGGAGAGTAGAAATGACTCTAGACTCTCAACTTTGTTAACTTGAATTCTTCTTGAGAAAAGTATAAGCAAAGCGGCATCTTTGCGTTCTCCAGTACTGTCTACATACTCCATGTGTTATGGAGAAACTCATGGAGGAGGGAGGTTCATCATTATCCTTGCTCAGGAATTACGAGAGTAAAAAAAGAGAGAGCGAAGCCACATTTCTCCAGATCATACCAGATGACCTGGCGACACCAAGCAGAGAAGCAAACGAGGGCACACTCTCCCCATACTCTGTACGCACCTTCTGTTCTCTGGTCCAGGTCCCTCATGAGCTGAAAGTTTCTCTGTAACTCAAAGGGCAGGTTTTCGATGCCTAGGGAAGAGAAGAAGTCGAGCATCACTGGGCTGTGCACTGCCCTGAGAGCTCCCTTCTGAGTGCAGTTGGGTTTCTGGGATCCATCTGTGACAGCTTTATTCTTTTTAAAGACTTTATTTGGGGGCCACCACTGTGGTGTGGCAGATAAAACTGCTGCCTGCAGTGCCAACATTCCATATGGGCACCGGTTCAAGCCCTGGCTGCTCCACTTCCTTTCCAGCTCCCTGCTGATGCATCTGGGAAAACAGCAGAGGATGGTCCAAATCCTTGCGCCCCTGCACCCACATGGGAAACCTAGATGAAGCTTCTGGCTTTGGCCTGGCCTAGCCCTGGCCATTGCAGCCATTTGGGGAGTGAACCAGTGGAGAGAAGACCTCTCTCTCTGCCTCTGCCTCTTCCTCTTTGTAACTCTTTCAAATAAAACAAATAAATATTTTTTTTAAAAAAGCTTATTTATTTGAAAGGCAAAGTGACAGAGGAAGACACACAGAGAGAAAGAGATCTTAGATCTGCTAGTTCACTCCCCAAATGGTCACAATGGCCGGGGCTGGGCCAGGCCAAAGCCAGAAGCCCGGAAGTCCATCGTGGACTGCACATGAGTGGCAGGGCCCCAAGTATTTGGGCATTCTCTGCTGCCTTCCAGGTGTGTTAGCAGGGAGGTGGATCGAAGTAGAAAAGCCAGGACTCAAACCTGTGCTCCTGGGGTGCAGGCACCACAGGAAACAGCTTAACCCACCGTGCCACAACACCAGTCCCCACTGTTACTTTCAGACATGAGGCCGTGTTCACCTCCCTCCCCGTCCCAAGCTCACCTCTTCAAATCTCCATGGCTATCCCACCATTTTCCTCTCTGGTGACCTTACTCTACTAATAACTCCTGCCTTTTCCTTATTTTATTTAAGATATATTTATTTGAAAGGCACAATTAGAGAGAGAGAGAGAGAGACAGAGACAGAGACACTGGTCTTCTATCCACTGACTCACTCCCCAAATGGCCACAATGGCCAGGGCTGAGTCAGGAGCCTGACTCCACCCATATCTCTCCCAAGTGGGTGGCAGGGGCCCAAGCGCTTTGACCACAATGCCAATCCTTTCCCTTAATCTCAGTCTCTGCCTCCAAACCCCTTACTTACAACCTCCAACTTTCTTTTCTTTTTAAAGGACTTACTTATTTATTTGAAAGGCAGAGCAACAGAGAGAGATCTTCCATCTGCTGGTTCACTGAGCCAGGAGCCTAGAAACTCCGTCCTGGTCTCCAAGATGGGTGCAGGGGCCCAAGTACTTGAGCCACCTTCCACTGCTTTCCTGGGCACATTAGCAGGGAGCTGGATCAGAAGCGGAACAGCTGGCACTTGAATCAGCATTTCAAGGTGAAACACTGGTACTGTAAGCAGTGGCTGAACCCAGTGTACCACGATGCTGGCCCCACCCTCAACCTGCAAATGCCTTCCTTGTCTCTTAGGACTACTGCTCCTCACCACACACACCTCCAAGCCACTGTCCAGGTAGCAGCCTAAATGTTCTTTCCGAAAACACAAACCGGGGCTTGGCATCTGGTATAGCTGTTAAGATGCCAACTGGGGGGCCGGTGCTATGGAGCAGTAGGTTAATCCTCTGCCTGGGGCGCTTGCATCCCATATGGGCGCTGGTTCTAGTCTTGGCTGCTCCTCTTCCTATCCAACTCTCTGCTACGGCCTGGGAAAGCAGTAGAAGACGGCCCAAGTGTTGGGCCCCTGCACCCATGTGGGAGACCTGGAAGAAGCTCCTGGCTCCAGATCAGCTCGGCTCTGGCTGTTGTGGCCATCTGGGGAGCGAATCAGCAGATAGAGGACCTCTCTGTCTCTCCTTCTCACTATCTATAACTCTACCTCTCAAATAAGTAAATAAAATCTTAAAAAAAAAAAAAAAAAAAAAGCCAACCAGGTCACCCGTATGCCGTCTCGGAACACCCAGGCTCAAGTCCCAGCGCTATTCCTGATTCTGGCTTCCTGCTGATGGGAGCCCTGAGAGGCAGCAGGTGACGACTCAAGCAGCTGGGGCCCTGCCGCCTACATGAGATCCAGATGGAGCTCCTGGCTTCTAGCAGCAGCCTGGCCCAGCCCTGACTGTTGCAGGCATTTGGGGAGTCATTCAGTGGATGGACCGTCTCTCTGCCCTTCAAATAAATAACGCCAGTTAAAAAACATTGACAACCTGGCCGGCGCCGTGGCTCAACAGGCTAATCCTCCGCCTTGCGGCGCCGGCACACCGGGTTCTAGTCCCGGTCGGGGCGCCGGATTCTGTCCTGGTTGCCCCTCTTCCAGGCCAGCTCTCTGCTGTGGCCCAGGAGTGCAGTGGAGGATGGCCCAAGTGCTTGGGCCCTGCACCCCATGGGAGACCAGGAAAAAGCACCTAGCACCTGGCTCCTGCCATCGGATGAGCGCCGTGCGCCGGCTGCAGCGCGCCGACCGTGGCAGCCATTGGAGGGTGAACCAACGGCAAAGGAAGACCTTTCTCTCTGTCTCTCTCTCTCTCACTGTCCACTCTGCCTGTCAAAAAAAAAAAAAAAAACAAAAAAAAAAACAAAAAACATTGACAACCTGATCAAGTCATTCTCCTCCTTAAGCCTTCCAGGATCTCCTGATTGCTCTTGCAAGCTCTCTACTTTGAGGTCCTTGCACACCTCCCAGCAGCCTCAGCTCGTCCAGGCGTCTCTTCACACTCTCTGCTCTGGCTACACTGGCCATCCCTGAGTTGCACAAACTCACCAGGGCTGCTCCTGCAACACAGACTTCCACACGCTGTTCTCTGCCTGCACACACTGCTAGGTTTTGCTCACCCCCCTCTACTACGTCTCTTGGGCTTCTTCCTGTTCACTGCTCAGAGGTCAGCTCAAACCTGACTTGCCCAGACTCTCATGAGCGAGTGTCCAGATGCATACTATCAAGGTACTGTATCTTAATTTTTTTTTTAAAAAAAAATTATTTTATGTGAAAGGCAGAGTTACAGAGAGGCAGAGGCAGAGAGAGAGAGAGGGGTCTTCCTTCCATTGGTTCACTCCTCAGATGGCCACAATGGACAGAGCTGTGCTGATCCAAAGCCAGGAGCCAAGAGCATCTTCTGGGTCTCCCACGCAGGCGGAGGGGCCCAATGACTCGGGCCATCTTCTACTGCTTTCCCAGGCCATAGCAGAGAGCTGGAATGAAGTGGAGCAGCAGGGACACGAGCCAGCACCCATATGAGATGCCAGCACTGCAGCGGCTTAACCCACTAAGCCACAGCACGGCCCCTATACCTCAATTTTTTTTTTTTTTTTTTTTTTTGACAGGCAGAGCTAGACAGTGAGAGAGAGAGACAGAGAGAAAGGTCTTCCTTCTGTTGGTTCACCCCCTAACTGGCCACTACGGCCGGCATGCTGCGCCGATCCGAAGCCAAGAGCCAGGTGCTTCCTCCTGGTCTCCCACGCGGGTGCAGGGCCCAAGCACTTGGGCCATCCTCCACTGCTTTCCCGGGACACAACAGAGAGCTGGACTGAAAGAGGAGCAACTGGGACAGAATCCGGCACCCCAACCGGCACTAGAACCCTGGGTGCTGGCGCCGCAGGTGGAGGATTAGCCAAGTGAGCCACAGCACCAGCCTATCTCAATTTTTTTAAAACAGTTATCCAGCTTTAGTAACTACACAATTAGTTATTTGGTATCTGTCTCCCTAGCTCTCCACAAGAAACATGTCTGTCTCGTTTAGAATTATGCCTTGCATACAGAAGGTAGTCAATAAATACTTGAAATAATTTATTTTTCCATAAAGGAACATTTTTTTCTCTTCCCATGACTCTATCTCAAGCTTTCAAAATGCCTCTACTGCTTTAACCAACCTCAGGCCTGCTATTGCCAAATCACTTAGTGCTTCAAATCAAAAATGACTTATCCAATCAAATGATCTCTTATTACTTCTATTCTAAAAAAAAAAAAAAAAAAAAAAAAAAAAATCTGTGCAGGGGTGGATGTTTGGCCTAACAATTAAAATGCAATTGTGGACTCACACATCTGTGTCAGAACGCCTGGGGTGGAGCCCGAGCTCTGCTTCCGATCCCACATTCCTGCGAATGCGCACCCTGGAAGCAGTGGCGATGGTGCAAGTAGCTGCATCTCAGATGGGGACCCATAGTGAGTTCCCGGCCCTGGTTTTGGCTTTGACTCGCTCCAGCTGGCATTTGGGAGGTGAACCAGCGGATGGCAGATTGCCTTCTCTATAGTTCAAAAATAACCGAAAAATAAATGTCATGCAGCAGCTGACGCCGTCTTCCCTCCTTGGAGTGACTTCCTGCCTCTTAGGAGTCACATTGGATTATATACCTGCTGGTGATTTCAACACTGACATGTCTTGGTCTGTCCTTTCAATGCGAATGTTTTCTTGAGATTACACTTCAGTCCTCTCATTTTCTCACTTTGTTTTCCTGAAGAATCTTGTTCGCCCTCACAGCTATAATAACCAGTCCTACGCTTACCTCTAAATGAAATTAAACGCACTTTTGCGTCTCCTGGATTTCCCATCTCGTTGACGGTACACATCTGCCTCACTTTCCAGCAGTCACTGGAAACTCTCCCTCCTCGCTCAACCCCTCGTTCAGTCAGCAAATTGAACTCCTGGCATATTTAACTTCTACTCTCTGAAGTCAGGCCCACATCTCTGACCCAGACTGTTTTCACTAACTGATCCCCACGTAACCAAATTTATCTTGATCCAATGTATCATACGTTGCTTATTTTCCTTTATAAAAATAACAGTGAGGGCCAGCATTGTGCCTGTGATCCAGCATCCCAAATCAGAGCATGAGTTCCAGCCCCAGCTGCTCCACTTCTGACCCAGCTCCCCGCTAATGTGCCTTGGAAGGCAGCAGAAGACGGCCCAGGTGCTTGAGTCACTGACACCCACGTAGGAGACTCAGATGGAGCTGCAGGCTCATATCTTTGGCCTGGCCCAGCCCTAGCCACTGAAGCCACTTGTTGGAATGAACCAGGAAGATCTCATTTTCTCTGTTTCTCTCTGCTTTCAGATAAATAAATAAATAAATCTTAAAACAACAACAACAACAAAATAATAAAATAATAAAAAACCCACAAAGCATTATTCTCAAAATAATCACTGAAGTTTAAGTCCAAACTTCTTTTTTTTTTTTTTTTTTGACAGGCAGAGTGGACAGTGAGAGAGAGAGACAGAGAGAAAGGTCTTCCTTTGCCGTTGGTTCACCCTCCAATGGCTGCCGCGGATGGCGCGCTGCGGCCGGCGCACCGCGCTCATCCGATGGCAGGAGCCAGGTGCTAGGTGCTTATCCTGGTCTCCCATGGGGTGCAGGGCCCAAGCACTTGGGCCATCCTCCACTGCACTCCTGGGCCACAGCAGAGGGCTGGCCTGGAAGAGGGGCAACCAGGACAGAATCCGGTGCCCCGACCGGGACTAGAACCCTGTGTGCCGGCGCCGCAAGGTGGAGGATTAGCCTGTTGAGCCACGACGCCGGCCAAGTCCAAACTTCTTAGCTTGGAATAAAAGACCTGGCCCAGGGGCCAGCAATGGTGTAGCAGGTTAAGTTGCTGCCTGCAGTGCTGGCATCACATATGAGCACTGGTTCGAGTCGTGGCCTCCCACTTCCCATCCAGCTCCCTGCTAATGCACTCGGGAAAGCAGCAGAAGATGGCCCAAGTGCTTGGGCTCTTGCACCCATGTGGGAGACTGGAGGTTCCAAGCTCATGACTTTGGCTTGTCCAGCCTTGGCTGCTGTGGCCCTTTGGGGAGTGAACCAGTAGATGGAAGCTCGCTCTCGCTCTCTCTCTCTCTGTAACCCCACCTCTCAGATAAAAAATAAAATAAATCTTTAGGAAAAAAAAAAAAGAGCTTGCCCAATCTAGCTCTAACCTCCTCCTTTAGTCTCATTTCCCAAGCTCTCTTTTTAGGGTCATGTGATAGTACTTTAACACATTAATGGAAAAACAGAATACAGAAAAAACAGGTTGATGATGTCACTGCAGCACAGCGGGTTAAAGCCACGCCTGCAGCGCTGGCATCCCGTATGGGCACCAGGTTGTTCCAGCTGCCCCACTTCCGCTCCAGCTCTGCACCGTGTGGGAGACCCAGAAGAAGCTCCTGGCTCTGGCCTGGCCCAGCCCCAGTTGTTGCAGCTATTTATTTGGGGAGTGATGGAAGACCTTTCTCTCTGTCTCTCCCTCTCTGTCTATAACTCCAACTCTCAAATAAATAAATACATCTTCGAAAAAAGTTTGGTTCCAGAAAAGATTGAAATCAATGCATCTATTTTTCAGAATATGCACTTGCCATGAGCCTTCTGAAGATCTCATATATGCCAGGATTTTAAAAAAATAATTGGGTCGGGGCAGTGATTTGGTGCAGCAGGTTAAGCAGCCTTTTGCAATGCCAGCATCCCGTATCAGAGGACCAGTTCAAGTCCCAGCTACTCCACTTTCAATCCAGCTTCCTGCTAACGTGCCTGGGAAGGAAACAGAAGATGGCCCAAGTCCTTGGGTTCCCGCCACCCATGTGGGAGACCTGGATGGAGCTCTTGGATTCTGGCTTCAGCTGGCCCAGCCCTGGCTGTTGCAGGGATCTGGGCAGTGAACCAGAGTGGAAGACCTCTTTCTCTCCCTCTCTGTCACCCAGCCTTTCAAATAAATAAATGTTTCAAATAAAAAATCTGGACCAAAATAAACACCTTTTAATTCTATTCTCCATGAGCTTTGGGAAGTCTCCTTGTATATATCACAGACTCTGACCTCATCGTCCCATGATCTTGCGACAAGCACATCACACCATACCTTTGCCATCGCATTACCTTTCCTTCCCCACACAGCAAGTAAACAGTTAAATCTTCAAGATTCTGTTCAAATATTGCCTCCTCTGCAAAGCCTCACCTATATCCGGAGGTAATTAGCCCCTTTCTCTCTACTGTTAACCACTGTACTTATATCTCTAATATTTCCTGCCACACTTTTATAAATAAATAAATAAATACATGTGTACTTGCAGAATCTGACTTCTACTAGATCACGTGCTTCTTGAGGGCAGGGCCTGTGTCTTCCTCATTTTAAAAAATATCCTCATGAGGCCAGCACTGTGGCTCAGCAGGTTAAAGCTCTGATCTGCGGTGCTAGCATCCCATATTGGAGCTGGTTCAAGTCCTGGCTGCTCCACTTCCAATCCAGCTCTCTGCTATGGCCTGGGAAAGCAGTAGAAGATGGCCCAAATCCTTGGGCCCCTGCACCCACGCAGGAGACCCGGAAGAAGCTCCAGGTTCCTGGCTTTGGATAGGCCCAGCTCTGGCCATTGTGGCCATTTGGGGAGTGAACCAGTGGATGGACGCCCTCTCCCTCTCTGCCTTTCAAATAAATAAATCTTTTTTTTTTTTTTTTTTTAAATCCTCACTATGTCTGACCCATAGCAGGAACTCAGTATTTGTCGAACGAAGGACTGGTGACACTAAGACAAACGTAAATGCAGCAGGGGCCAGGCTTTGTGAAGGGGTGGGTTACACAAACGGCATAAACAGCACTAATCTCCATTTGGTGGGAATCAGGCCTTTACTCCCTGAAGCGTTCCGGTTCACCTTCTGACAGCGGTCACTCAACACCACCCCAGCCTCAAGAGAAACCACTTGGGAAAGAACCAGGAGACTAGAGCAGGTCTTGGCCGTTGCTCCAAAAGGCAGTGGTGACACCGACTCTGAACCACCCCCGGGGGAAAACAATCTACCCCGAGGCTGGGGACCCTGAAGAACTGGAGCGGCAAAATCTTCCAGGTTAGGTCGACCAGCCATTTATGACAAATCCTGAGACCCTCCGCGCAAGTCCTCCCTCGCCGACCCTCAACCCAGAGGCCTCGACCCTACTGCCCCGCCCCCTCTTTCTTGACACCGTTCAGTATTGCCTCCCACGGGACCCCTGCACAATTAGGAGCTGCTCACCGCCGGGACTTCGGGACCACAGATCCTCTCAGCCCCAATCCCCACACCACTCTACGACCCCTGACCCCCTCCTCCAGCCTGCTCTTACTGTCCAGATAGTGTTCCAAATACATCCCCGCAGCCATCTTGAAGCAAAACAAAGCAACTTCCGATTCGCCCCGGAAGCTATTCTTGGGTCATAGTATTTCCGCCCTTAAAAGAACTTCCGCCCTTAGTAAATTACCTGCCCGGACACATCCGCCCGACGTTGGATGTTTTCCTTTTGCGTGAGTAACCACGAGCGCCCGAAGTGAGGCGGCTGAGGCCGACTTCCGCCCTTACTGAGACTCCAGTACGCGACCGAGACAGGTATGACGTCACTGGAGGTCGCCATTTTGCATTCTCTTGCAAATATTTTTTTTTTCCCTCCAAAACGGGGATGTGTCGTAATGGGGATAGAAGCTTCTCTTTAGGATTTGGCCCGTAAAGGTCTCTTTTCTGCAAGAAGGGAGGCCAACTTTTTTTCTTTTCTTTTGCAGAGTTGGAGTCTGGTAAGCAGAGGTCCCGGCTGAAACAGGACTTTTAGGCAGGCAAGCTAGGAAGTTGGAAAGCAGTATGAGGCTCCGAGATTTAAACGCTCCGTATTTGTGTGCACATGAACACCATCTCCCCTGGATTATTTCTCAAGTTGAGAAAGATTCATTATTTATAAACTTCCTGCTTTTAAATACGAACAATTAGAAAATAAAGGTAATTTTGCACAGCGTTTATCAGCAGCACAAATGTAGTGCTTCTGACCTTGCCCTCGTGTCACTGAGGAAATCTCACGTCTTGCTTCCCTTTTGAGTTCTTATGTGATGTTAACATAATTATGAAGGGGTTGGGGCATGGAACTCTTACCACAATTGGGCCAGTTAAATGCCAGCCATCGCCCTGGTCAGCTGTAGTCTAGTGATCTCAATGTTTTCCATCAGGGCTGCCACCTCATGGGAGAATCAGAACTCAAAGCCCGTAACCAACTAGTGGTGAGTTATATAGTCACCCCATCCATCGTAATTACTATCAATGCCATGTGGCAGGTTTCTAATATTTTCAGTCATGTAATCTAAGTACGTGGAAGGGCAAGGTGGACCCCCAGTTGGCCACCGAGCAGTGGTAAGGTACAGGATCTCCCCTCTAAAGTTACAGGTGCCTTGCCCTTAGACAAGTAATCTGTGCACTTTTCACTTTATACAGTAGGAACAGTACCTACCTCACAGGGTTGTTGCAGTGTCTGTGTATCCTTAAAAACAGGTTCCGGTTCTAATACTGGTGAAGACCATCACACCCTTTTCTGCCCTCGAGTAGAGGCAGTAAATGCTCAGGAAGCGACCAAACACTGGTATATTTGGTCACCAAATATACTCGCTAATGGCTCAATATTGCAGCATGAGCCATTATCTTGCCTGCCCACACAAGATACCCAGCAAGTCAAGCTGGCATTATTGAATAACCAAAGATCTGTGCCATGCCAAACACTGTTTGCCAAGTAGTCCCAGAGATCCACCAGTTGTCAGGTGTTGGAGTTTGGTCACAGCTCTCTCAGTGTTTAAATTCTTGAAAGTAAATCTTGGAAATTACCAAGAGGCACTGGTGGTACCAGAGGTGGTGGGATCAGGACCCAGGTCTGAGCTTCCCGACAGTGCTCACTCCTCAGAACTCCATTCTGCATTGTTAATCCTGCACCCATGAGGGTTCCCACCACTGGGAGCCTCTGGTTGAAGGTGCACAGGGTGTATCTGTACACACTTTGCCAACTGCAATTCCTGGAGCCCATCATAGGTCCTTTGGAGAGGCCACATATTTAGTCGATGCAAACCACAGGACAGAATTAGTGTGTAGAAACCCTCATAAACCAAGATTTCACTTAAGAGATAATGAAAGGGGAATTACACACATGGAGCCTCGTCACACAAGCACTCACTCTTCATACATCCACTGGCATAAACCCTCAGCACTGGCCTTGAACATGTCCCCAGAGCTTTGTCCCATACTTGCTCACATCAGTAGCTCCACTGCCTCTGATCCTTTTACATGAATTTATTTCTATACAATGTTCTAAAAACACCCCTTAGTTTGTACATAAGTTTCTTTTTTTCTTCATTTTTAAATTGCTTTATAACAACTTGTTTCCTGATTTTTTTAAAATTTTCTCTTTTCTCTGAAATCTGCCATGATTTTTTTTTAAAAAGTCAAAAGGAAAGGAAAATGTCATGGCCAGAGGACAGGGTGGAGAAAAAAAAGACAAAAATAAACAAAACATCAAATATGAAAATTCTCAGAGATAATGCATTTATAAACACAGAAATGGTTACAACAAAGATGGCCGTGATGAGTGGGTATATATATATTTATATATATATTTATATATAAATCCGTGTCCGGCATCTGACCGTGGCACCTGGGGAGCTAAGTCCAGTCCATGTGTTTGCCCTGACTCTCCCCTTCTCTGCAACACCCTTTGTTTTGGAGTTTCAGAGAACACAAAACCCCACAGCTCCTTGGGGTTTGGGATAGGTAGACTGAGTGTATAGGGCCTTGGCTGGCTGAGAAGGGGGAGAGGCTCCAAGGAAAACCATAACCCACACTTCCAAGCCACCCTTCACCACCTCTGGCCCCTTGGGGACCACATCTCAGCCCCTGCCCCCTTAGAAAGAAAAAGTCTAATCCCCCCAAATCGTGAAGTGGGATCATGGAAGGAAGAGAATGGCTCTCAGGGGTTCGGGCACATGAAAATCCTCTGTTCTTTTGCCAGCAAGGACAGAACAGGAGGCTGGTTGCAGCTAGGGCTCCCTCTTCTCTGTGATCAGGAAGGGCCAGCCTCTAGTCCACATCAGCCCAAATTTTGAGGATGAGGAGGGTGAGGAGGGCAAATACCCACAAAGGGCAAGTTCTTTTGAGGTCATAGCAAATCCTTCCCTTGAGCACCAACCCCCAATTTAAAAGCTTTGCTTGGGAGGGGAAGCTGCTGGATTCACCATCAGCTCAGTATTCCTTTGCCAATCAGGAAGGCTGATGTTCCTTTTGAGAGGAGTGGAAATAAGGATGATGTCTTATGATGAAAAAGCCGTGCCTGAGGCCCAAGGAGACGTAGCCAAGGCTTGTCAAGAAGAGGACTTTTTCTACCAAGAGGAGTTGGAGAAAGAAGGGACCAGAACTTCTTCCTCCTCTTCCCAGTGGGTGGTAGCACAGATCTCTAGGAGCTGGCCAGGTGCTCCACCTGGATGGTGCTGGTGGTGACAGTGAGGCAGATGTCCTTATGATGCTCCGCCGTCTTATAGGGGGTCAGGTCAAAGGAACACTGGGGTGGAGGGTTAGGGTTGCTGTCCCCACCACCCCCACCCTGGGGGGCTGCCCCAGGAGACTGGAAGTGTGGTGGCTGCTGCTGCTGCTGCTGCTGCTGTTGCTGCTGCTGCTGCTGCTGCTGCGATGCCTGGGAGGCCTGGGCCTGGGCCTGGGCCTGGGCCTGGGCTTGTGCCTGGGCCTGGGCCTGGGCCTGAGCTTGGGCTACTGCTGCTGCCGCCGCTGCCGCCTGCACTTGCTGCTGGAGATCAGGAGGGTTGTGTTTGCGCATGTGTTTCATAAGGTATGTTTCCTGAGAGAGACGGTAAAAACAAGCTGAGGGATGAGAGACAACACAGGTTCCTCACACCCAGCATCTGGGCCGGCTGCTGTGCATTAGGCTGCGGAGTATTTACAGACAGTCTGGAGCCAGGAGTCAGCAGAACTCAAGCAGCACTTCCAGGGCTCAGCACCAGACACAGGCAGAAGGCGACCTTTAAAAGTCACTATGGACACTGAAAAGGAAACACTGCCATTTTTCTTAAAGAGTTCTGAATGGGACAACTTTACAACATTTTTCCAGAATCTACTGGGAAATACCAAGTCTCTTTCTCCCCCAGATTTCAGGTGGTTTTGTTCTGCCTTATATTTAAGTCAAACGAAGAAAGATGATTTATCTATCTCTACAGGCTTAGGGGATTAGGCATCTCCTAAATTCAACTGTAAGTTTAATTAATTTCTGAATCTTTAATGCTTCTGCCAAATTGGAGCCAGGGAGATGGGGTATTTGCTGCAACCTGAAAGACTGGGGTGGGGTGGCATCTTGCAGGACTGCGGGAGGAAAGAGAAGAAGCTGAGCACTCACTGATGTATACGCCCGGCTACAGATAGTGCAGGTGTACACCTTGGCGTGCTTCACCGTATGCGTAGATAGGTGGACCTCTAGTGAGGCTGCGTCTGTGTACGCCCGATGACAGTTGTGGCACTTGAAAGGTTTATCTTTGTTGTGTTGCCGTCTGTGGGACTGAAAAAATTGGGAGAAACCTGTTGAGTGCACTGCACGCTCTCTTCCTGCCTCCTTGATCTTTACAGAAAGCCCTAAGGTGCGTGTCAGGCCTCCGCACTTCTTGTTCCATCTGAAAGCAGCAGAAACTGTTTCAAAAGGAACTTCAGGAGCTAGATCTAGGCTAAGGGAGAAAATATGCCATGCAGCCCAGACCAGGATGGAGACAGAATTGAGTTTATGCCAGTTCTCCAAGTGAGGCATGGACACAGGAAGGCTTAATCTAGGGGGCCACAAAGCCAAAACTCTTCAAAATGACATGAGAGGGGTCCAGTGCTGTGGCTTAGTAGGTAAGCCTCCGCCTGCAGTGCCAGCATCCCTTATGGGCACCGGTTCATGTCCCAGCTGCTCCACTTCCGATCCAGCTCTCTGCTATGGCCTGGGAAAGCAGCAGAAGACGACCCAAGTGCTTAGGCCCCCGTACCTGTGTGGGAGATCCAGAAGAAGCTCCTGGCTTCGGACTGGCTCAGCTCTGGCCGTTGCGACCATTTGGGGAATGAACCATCGGATAGAAGATCTTTCTGTCTGTCTCTCCCTCTCTCTCTCTCTCTCTCTGTAGATCTACTTCTTCTTCTTCTTCTACTTTTTAAAATTTATTTGAAAGATAGAGTTACAGAGAGGTAGAGACAGAGAGAGGTCTTCCATCTGCTGGTTCACTCCCAAATTGGCCGCAACTGCGCCGATCCGAAGCCAGGAGCAAGGAGCTTCTTCTGGGTCTCCCACGTGGGTGTAGGGGCCCAAGGACTTGGGCCATCTTCTACTGCTATCCCAGGCAATAGCAGAGAGCTGGACTGGAAGAGGAGCAGCTGGGACTAGAACTGGTGCCCATATGGGATGCTGGCCCTTCAGGCGAGGGCATTAACCAGCTGTGCGACAGCGCCGGCCCCTATAGCTCTACTTCTTAAATACATAAATAAAATATTTTTAAAAAATAGTAAGAGATCATGCTTTTATGACTGTACAGAGATCACATGATGTGTGTGATCTTGCAACAGACTGAATGCATCAGTTAAGAGAATCTATTAATCTTCTGTTAAGCCAGACATTAAAGAAACACAAACTATTAAACAGGGGTCGGTAGTGTGGGACGCAGGCATCCCATATGGGCGCCAGTTTGAGACCCAGCTGCTCCACTTCCGATCCAGCTCCCTGCTAATGTTCCTGGGAAAGCAAAGGAAGATGGCCCAAGTGCTTGGGCCCCTGCACCCACATGGGAGACTTGGAAAAAGCTTAAGTCTCGGGCTTCAGTCTGGCCAAGCCCTGGCCATTGTGGCCATTTGGGGAGTGGATTAGCAGATGGAAGAACTTGCTCTCTCTGTGTGTCTGCCTCTGCCTTTCAAATAGATTTTTTAAAATAAATAAATAAATTCCTCTTCCTAGGGCCGGCACTGTGGAATAGTGGCTAAAACCGCCACCTATTGTGCCAGCATCCCATATGGGTGCCGGTTCAAGTCCCGGCTGCTCCACTTCTAATACAGCTCTCTGCTGTGGCCTGGGAAAGCAGATGAAGATGGCCCACGTCCTTGGGCCCCTGCACCCGAGTGGGAAACCCAGAAGAAGCTCCTGGCTCCTGATCAGTGCAGCTCCAGCCATTGCGACCAAATGAGGGGTGAACCAGCAGATGGAAATCCTCTCTCTCTCTCTGCTTCTCCTTCTCTCTCTGTGTAACTCTTTCAAATAAATAAATCATTATAAAAAATTATTCTTCCCATCAAGTTTTTTTTGACATTTGGGAATGTATTATATAAGTTAACATGCAATGAATTTATAGTTATTTTTAAACAGATCACTAAGTACCTTTCAAGTTTCTCAGTTTATGACATCTATGTAGACAGATACAAGGGGTGTTCAAGTTCATGGAAAACATGAGAAAATAAAGAATCTTTTCTCTAAAAAACAAGTTTATGTGTATTTACTTGAGAAGAAGTGACAGAGGTATTTTCCATCTTTCTGGTTCACTCCTCAAATGCCTGCAGCAGCCAAGGGCAGGCAGGCAGGCTGATGCCCCAAGTCTGGAGCACCATCCAAGTCTACCATGTGGTGACACAAGTACCCAAGTACTTCAGCCACCACCACTGCCTCCCACGATACATGAATGGGAAGTTAGACCAGAAACGGAGGAAAACAGGACTCCATCTGACACTCTGATATGGGATGTGCTTCCCCAGCAGTGCCAAAATGTCTGCCCCTAAACTTATCTCATAACTCTTTTTCCATGACTTTTTGAAGCACCCTAATAATTACAAAATTCTTTTGGTTCCTCAGTAACTTCTAGAATGTAAAGGAGTGCTAAAAAAGAGAACCACTGAACTAGTCCAGTGTCACTCTGACTCAAGGTCTTCTGCGGAGGGTGGAACATTTACCTGTAGGTTGGAGAGCTGTGTGAAGGCTTTCTCACAGCCTGGGTGTGCACATTTGTACGGCCTATCACCGGTGTGGATTCTGCACAGGATGAGAAGAGAGGGAGAGATGTCAGCAAGGTCACTTAGGGACTGGCTCCTTACTAAACCTCCATAAGGCCTCCTGAGGAAGCACACCAGATGGGCCTCCAGGAGCTGCAGGCTCAGGCCCTCTCTGATCCCCATCAGGCTGTAATGCCTGGCTTCTGGCCACCACCTGCACCACACAGCTCAAGCTAAGCCTCCTCTCGCCGGTGAAAGAAGAACTGCACCTTGGCACTCAAGAGACAGACAGTTCACACATTAGCATACAAGTCAGCTACTGTAGTAATTGTCCTAAGGAACATTCAGAACCACAAGGCAAACACAACAGCAAGGAAAAAGAAAAACACAACATTGCTTTCTTGGCCCCTTGATAGTCAGAACCTAGTCCTTCAGCCTTGAACATCGCTTGCAGGGTAAGTTCTGGTATCAAAGAAAAGCAGAGTTATGCTGACTGATGAGGGTAGCAGTGATAGTAAAGGAAACTCAAAGAAACTCCTTGGACTTTTCCCAGTTTCACTCCCTGATGGCAGGAAATACCTAGTTTCGTACCAATCTGACCTCTGGCCCAGGTGCTACAGAGCCCTCTGCTAAGGTGACGCAAGGACCTGAGGATGCACTGACACCTGCTCCTCATGAGGGTTTCAGAGCCATCTCTGCAACCAGGTCCTTTTCTGGACCTCTGGTAGAAAATCTCAAGGACATCACAGGCCAGGTCTCGTCTCTGTGAAGAAAGTATGACTTCTCTTTGAAAAGCAGGATGTCTGTTCACTTTAAGGTGACATCATTGGGTCCACAAGAAGCTGGATGTGAAGGCCTACGGCCAGCAGGAGTCTGGGCTGTGGTCGAACTTCACATGTCACGAAGGAAACCGTCAGCTCTCCCAGTCGGCAGGATCACTTCCTCCTAGTCAGTCACTCCAGATCCACGGGGCCAACAGTGGCCATCCTTGACGAGGTGAGCTTTTCCATTTGCTTTTTGCCAGCTTTTGGTGAATATTTAGCAGACTTTGTTTTGGTCTCTTCTCCTGGCATCCTTCAGAGCCTTGCCTGTTCCTTTGTCACCAGGCTGGGGCCTGGCAATGTCTGATTTTATCTCCTGTTTACAACTGGTGCCTCAAGGCCTATAGGAATGCTCTTCATTCAAACGCCTCTGCTTTGGCATCAAGTAGAGAATCTTGCAAGTTGTGTGCATGGATATTTTCAGGGAGGAAAATGCGTGAACAAAAAGTTGTCCTTGTTCCAGGCGTG
This sequence comes from Sylvilagus floridanus, assembly GCA_949820135.1. NCBI lineage: Eukaryota > Metazoa > Chordata > Mammalia > Lagomorpha > Leporidae > Sylvilagus > Sylvilagus floridanus. The sequence continues at coordinate 32,597,289 of OX463230.1, forward strand.
TTTCATACTTCTGCCTCCCACTGATCCATCAATCAGGGAATATTACAGAGTCGACCATCTCCCCATTGTAGCTCTGGTCCCAGAAAGGCTATTTCTGTTAGCGTCCACTTTGCGTTGCCAGTGTTGTTGCTTGGTCTTCTTTGTTCCAGATGCCAGCCAGGTCTCTCCCCCGCCCCCCGCATGCGGGTTGTTGTGTGTGTCCAGGGCGGGGGTGGGGAGGGCATGCCAGCGGGGCAGGGTCAGTGGCCCGCCACTCTCCCTTACCGTGTGTGCTGCTGGAGGTGGGAGAGCTGGCGGAAGGCCTTCTGGCAGTAGGAACAGTTGTAGGGCTTGGCCCCCGAGTGGATACGGAGGTGCTGGGCCAGGTAGGAGGTGTTGGCGAAGGTCTTGGAGCAGTGCGGGCACTTGTGGGGCTTGATGGTCTCCGTGTGCATCTTGGAGTGGATCCTGCCGGAGAGGAGAGGAGGGAAGGGAGGAGGAGGAAGCAGTTCGACACCACGGGCTCAGCTCTCTGCTGGGTGAAATGATGTTGCTTGACGGATGAGAGCACCCCTCCTCCCTCCTCCCAAACACACTCCGGCCTGGAGAGGCTAATGAAGAGGACACCCAGAGCTAGGTTGTTGCTGATCAGAAGTCGGTGGCTAGAATGGCAGTGAGATGATGAAGAGCTGTAACCCAGGGCTCCTGGTAATCTTAAAGCATCCAGTCTCGTCAACCCTCTGCTTTTTCCTAAGGTTACACACTCACCACAGTTACCCTGCTTCCAAATAGCAATTTGAACAAAGACCAATACCGCCTGGTCCCCATGGACCTGAAGTTGAATGCACACCTTGGCTCTGAACTGAAGCATATAGTAAAAGCAGGGCCTGCTCTGCAGAAGATTTCCAAACACAGACACAGAGAGAAACCACAAAAATTGTTCCAGACTTTGGGATTGAAGACCACAATTTTCAAGGCCCCCCCAATTGCTAGGTACAGTTTATTTATTCAGGCAGTAATAGGAGAGATTTGAGGCTCCCAAAGGGAAAGGTGAAAGGGAAAAAAGAATACACGTGGAGACAGGAGTAGGTGCAGGCATCATGGCCTTGGGCTAGGGATCATGGCCAGGGGGTGGGGTAGAACCAAGAGCAGCCTTACCGGGTGTGCTGCTGAAGGTGAGAGAGCTGGCGGAAGGATTTCTCACAGAAGTTACAACTGTAGGGTTTAGCCCCTGAGTGGATACGGATATGCTGGGCCAGGTAGGAGCTGTTGGCGAAGGTCTTGGAACAATGTGGGCACTTGTGGGGCTTGGTCTCGGTGTGTGACTTGGAGTGGATCTGCATCTCCGACTTTGAGTAGAACGTCAGGGAGCACATCCGGCACCTGGGCCAAGTGAGGGCAGCGGTTAGAATCGTTCCCACTCCCAGGCGTTGCTGAGCCCTCCCCTCCATTTCCAAGAGAAGCCTTCCTATCTGATCTCTCTCCTACTCCCAACCACATTGCGAGCAAGGCCCTTGAGAGCAGGAGCTCTCTTTTATTTACTTCTATAGCCTGAGCCTCTTACATGGTGCCCCGAACATTATGAACAATGTTTGCTGAATGCTTCGATTCCCTAAATGTGCAAAAACAAGAATTCAACCAGATAAGGCCAACACGCATGATGGGCTGTGGGAGGATGTGGATTTCACTGAAACAGAGTACCAGCTAAAACGTCTGTTTCCCTTCTGCCCATAACCCGATTTCAAACTTTCAAAGAACTCCACTCCCCAGTTTCCCCATGTGTAAGGTACATCCTTTGGTATTTCTCAAGCCCTCTTGGAGTTGAAGAACAACTGACTAGATTCTCTCCTATCTCCAAAGTTTTCTTCTCTCGGCTTCCTTTACTTTCTTTTTGGCAGTAATTCCTAGAGGGGTGGGGGTGGGGAAATGTCAGGATTATTTGAAGTGACTTTTCCCAACCCACGGATGTCTGCTCTCCACCATTCATCTACCACCCTCCTATAGCCCCTTGGTAATCAAGGAGAGAAGTACTCTTCCAAAAAGCTCAGGTATCTGTTGGGAGTGGGTTATATCCCTTAAGCATCTAGGACAAAAGGTTTGTGAAACAACAATCTTCCATACTTTCCTAGCACAAGGAGTCAAGGTCAGCACTTTGGGGTGACATCAGAAGCACCTGAATGTACTTTCAGTTGTCACCTGAGTTGGTAATCCTTCTTCCTTCTCTGACGCTGTCCAACAATATCAAATAAAGAGGCTTCTGAGTAAATTAAGGCATGACTATTTAGTCTGCTGGGTGCTGGAACCTTGTCATTTTCATAAATAACTCAGCAGGTCTCAATGTGAGCAAGTAAGACAGGGGTCTGGAAGCCAGGCAGCTACAGGTCTCTTTTCTGTGGGTTCTCCTAACTTTTCTTGCAGCAGGGTCTTGGGATGGCGTGGGGTGTTGACTTTCATCCCAAGGAAAATTTTTTTTACAGAATAACCAGATTCAAGATTAAACAGAATACAGAGTTCCTTGGAGAAACTGGTATCACTGTTAGTTGGGGTATGGACCCTGCATTAATGCTTTAACTGAGATTTCAATCATTCACATCAATTTCTACTTCTTTGGTCACCTGTTAACTCTGAAGAAAATCTGACTACCAATTTATCAATCCCTGCTGTTGTATGAGAAGCCTCATCACCACACCAGAGGAGGAGATGTTCTGTTTAGATGCAGCACGGTCCAATGGGAGTCTGGACGCCTAGGTTCTACTCACAGTTCAGTTACAGACTTGCTCATTAACCTAGACCTCAATTTTCTGGTCTGTAAAATGGAGAGCTAAATTCTTGCCCCTGAAATACCCAGCAAGCAGGACAGTCAAAGGCTTACCAAGTATTCTCAAGTAGTAAAAATCCACTAGTGCTAACGGCATCAACGCTGACAGATAAGCTTATTCTACTAATATTTTACTAAGACTAAGGTTAGAAACTGGACACACTGTCACTTGGAAAGCAACTCTATTAAAGTTGCAAAATAATTTCCCTTGATTGCTAAAATTTCTCAAATGGGTAGAACAACATGTTCTCAAATAAAATCTCATTAGTTTATGTATGAGGATCTCAACATACAACTGTTCCCTTAACATGAAAGTTAACTAATAAGAAAGGGATCGGCATTGTGGTACAGCAGATTAAGCCACCACCTGGGACACCAGCATCCCATATGGGTGCCAGTTCGAGTCCTGGCTGCTCCACTTCCAATCAAGCTCCCTGCCAATGCACCTGGAAAGCAGATGTTCCAAGCACTTAGGCCCCTACAACCAACATGGGAGACCAAGATGGAGTTCCAGGCTCTTGGCTTCGGCCTGGCCCAACCCCAATCATTGCAGCCACCTGGGGAGTGAACCAGTGAATGGAAGCTCGCTTTCTCTGTAAATCTCAAGTTCACTGACAGCAGGCTGACGACAGAACAAGCAGTCTCAAAAGGTACTTGGTGTAATGGTGATGGTTAGAATAATGACAATGGCAGTAACTGCTGTCTGCTATCTGTTGTTGCCAGGCTCTGGGTTAAGAGCTTTAAACACATTATTTCACTCCTCACAACGACCTGGCGAGTATCATTCCTCTTTGACAGAAGCAAACACAAAGGCACAGAAAGCAAGTGAACTGTCAAAGGGCAACGACGGACTACGAGGCCACGATGCCTCGCTGAAGACATCCGACACTAGAGGTGTACAAGCACAGGCCGGACAGTCATCCGCCAATGACCGTAACCAGTGAACTACTCCAACTCTTAAATCCCAGGAAGCAAACCACAGGGTCAAAGTCCTTAAATGCAACGTGTTAGGTGGTCAGAAAGACGCTGATTTAGGAGTTGTGGCAGCAGGCAGTTAGCAGGGGACAGAAAAGCAAGCACCCCTTATCACTATGTGCATTACTCCAGGGAACACCATTCACACCCAGCACAATGGGAACGGTGCCCCTTGGAGGCGAGTAACAGGATGGCAGTGGTCTCAGAGACAACTTTGATTAACATCCCATTTGTCCCCTCCCTAAAGATATTCAAACAATTTTAAATCCTCTGAATTCTTCCTTAAAACATTTCCACATGATAAATGAGGTGATTGATCTTCCTATTTCATAGATGGGAACAGAAACAAACACTGTCTTCCCAAAGTAGCAGAACTTCTTGCCAGAAGTAACTCAACACCCCGTCAAATGCTAGTGATCACTGGAATGGATGTGGTTGACCCACACATGCATCAAAATAGATTCTTTGTGATCAAGAAACATTCCTTTGGAACTCCAGTTCTGAGTTTCTGAAGAAATTGTTTACTACGATACAATTAGTCAGCCTTAAACTGCTGTCACCAGGGCACAGGATCTTCCAAGGATTTCCAAAGCACTGAAGGCGTGGAAAGTCCTTTAAGGCTTCCTTCCAACAGCACATGCACACTTCTTTTCATATACCCAATTTTGGAAGTCCAGAGATAGTTTTAATGTGGGTCCAGAAACAAAGTCAGCAGAATCAGAGGACGCTGAGGTAAGTACAAGGACTCCACTGAGTGTCACAAAACCCTCCTGCTACTCCTACAGCCCCGCATTTCATATAGGTGTATCTCCAGGTCACAGTGACCTCACGGGAAGCAGACACATAAAAACCCAGACCTCTACAAAATCACCTTAACAAAATAGATTTTCATTTTATGAAGTGATATATTTACAAAGGCCTTTAAATGAATCAAACTGTTCAGATACCTTTATTATATGACATGATGTAAACATTTTCCAGGAACACTTTTATTGTATAAAGTGGGGTACACCTGTAATAATAAAGCTGCAATGAACTTTGGGATTATGAGCTGGAATTCTGCAGTGCTCAATACTTTCTGCATAGCATCACTGTCCTCATTTCACTAATAAAGAGGGATTTAAACACTATAGTCATGACTGTTCTCCACAGAGAAACTGGTACAACAAAAATAAAAATCAGACTACATGCTGACTATTTATCTTGCTTTAGAAGTTCCCAACATTTCAAATCTTATCTGATACATACTCCCAACAAATGGGAGGCATAAACAGAATTCTCCCCATTTCACAGATGAGGAAACTGAGGCCCAGAGAGGGGGGGAAAAGGACTTGCCCAGGGTCACACAGCAAGTTCGTGGTGGAGCCAGGAACTGAATCCATGAGCCCAAGGCTCTGTCCATTTCCTGTGCCGCAGTTCCCTTCGCTCCTAAAATGGGAACAACATTGCCCATCTCGGTACACTAAGGACAGACCCATCTCCCAGCCATGCACATCTGCCCCTGTCTGCATCAAAGCTGTGACAGCAGTAATCCCACTCTGTGTCCTGGGACCAAACCCACAAGGGCCCAAAAGCTCTCAAGGGGATGAAAAGATTTTCAGCTTTCAAAGAGCAGGTAGCTTACTTATGTAATTACAGCACCACATGCAAATATGCATGTAATGCTTTTTTGGTCATGGACAACTTAGAGTAAGTGAAGGACTGAAATGACTTCCAAGAATTAGAAGGTAAATAAATAGTCATTTTATAAACATACATTCCAAAGAGGGGGAGGTATCCTATTCCTCCCACCTTTGTATGTAAACCCCTCCCATCACCCCAGCCATGCAGGGTCAGGCAGGTTCAGTGCTCCAATATGGCCCAAGAACCAGTGGACGGCACACAAGTTACATGAGGTGCTTACCAGAAAGATTTCTTGGAAAAATAAGAATGGAGAATGGAGAAAGCAAAATGGAGCTGAAGACAGTCTCAAACCCAGTCTAGAGCCTTATTGCAAAAGAGAAATTTCTACTCTGTCACTCTAAAACAAGTCCATGCTGATGGTCACCAAAACCGGGGCTTACAAATGGAAGGGGTCCAAAGGGCCTGCCCTGTGGGGGAACAGGCACAGGAGGCGTGCCAGCAGCTCTGCCTCCCGACCCCATGACAGAATAGCTGACATGCAAGTGGCTCTGCAGCGGAAAGCTCCGGAGTGTGGAGCCTGACTGGGGCCGGACGTGAAGATGGCAGGGGAGGTCGAGGCAGTGATCCTCACCCGCGTCTTGCCCCCGGCTCTGAGTCTTACCTGTAGGTCTTGCCGTCTTTCTGATGGTCATCGTCATCCTCAGGGGAGAGGACATAAGGGTCATTCATCTCAGGCAACCCCGACTCCAGCATCCGCTTCTTCTTTCGACCCCGGGGGGGCTTGGGAGCCACACTGCCACCTCCACCTCCGCCTCCACCTCCTTCCTCTGTTAGGGTTGATGCTACCTTCTTGGAGAGATCAGGGACCACCTGCAGGGCTTGTGAGCCAGGGGGAAGAGCTGAGACAATCATGGGAGCCGAAATGGGGAAGGTCTGAGCTGACGAGGCTGTGGTCACAAGAGAGCCTGAGGGGGACGTGATTACCAAACCCGGACCTAGGATTGGGAGAAAAAGGAGATGGTGTCACGTTGTTCAGTTCTGATGCTGTCTTTTTCATTTCCCCCAGAGCATTGTCTAAAAAACCCCTCACCACCACCCCCAGCCCACAGTATGTAGGAAACCCCAAACCCTGTAGAAAAAGACGGTCTCCTAACCCCTGTCCCCGCCCCACCCCCGGTAACAGTGAGATTTACCCCTTGATTGACTCCCTTCTCTTCTCCACCTCTGAGAACAGGAGACTCCTTGATTCAGAGAAGGAAAGAATGTCACCTCCTCAAAGGCAGGGACCGCATCTTCTACTTCTTTGTATCCCCCACAATGCCTAGCACAGTGCTAGGCACACAGTAGGCACTTAATAAAAATTTGAGTAATCAAACACATATCCCACTCCCCACGTGCTTGGAGCCCTCCAGCCTGGGGTACTGATCATGGAAGATCAACACCTCAGATTGGAGTTGGCGGAGTCGCTCACCAGCAGTCATGAGTCCTGTAGACGGCACAGGAACCACCGTGATGTTCTGGGTCACGGACGCCTGACTGTGTGGAGTCAGCTGGTCTGACTTGGACTCTGTCTCCATGCTGATGCCCGAGGGCAAGGACACCGAGGCAGGCACCGTCAGCAAGGTGGGATAGTGAGGCGGAGCCAGCCCGCAGCCCTTCTCTGGCAATAGCTGATCCTTCATCTTGTTGATGAACATCGTGTTCTCAATCTGAAAGAGAAGAAGGGGTCTTCAGACCGATCGAGTCTGATTTCATCTGTTCCCTAAGCACTCTTCAGTGTTTGCCCTCCTTACAGATCAAGGAATGGGTAGTTTACGCCTTTCTTTCTAGAAAGAAGTCAGCGAAAGGGGATCTAGTGAAACAGCATGTGTTTTAGCTCGCTTGTCACCGTGGTAACAGATCTCACTACTCCGAACTGAAGAAAGTAAATGATGGGGAAGAACAAAAAGTGAGTACCACTTACCTGTCCTGAGACCGTGGGGATGGAAGGCCAGAAGTACGGGTTAGAATTGAAGTGAGATTCTTCCATTCTACCTGCAGACAGACAGACCGACCATATCACACACTGAATAAATGGAGAAAGCGTGTTGGGAGCTCCTAGTCTCTTCTTTGGCACAAGACCACCCGGCTAGGAATCAGCAGCCAAGGTCCTTGTGTCCACCTGTCTGTCCTCTTTGTCAGAGCCACTCAGCACTATATCCTAACCCAACAGAGAGAATCTGAGTTAACCCTTATGAAAGACCTTACACACATCTCATTGGTCCATGCAATGCTTCTCTCGCCCTGAAGAAACAGAATTGATATGACTTTCCTTTGTTGACAAGCTGGTCCTAAGAGGGGAAGGGATGTACCCACAGCCACAGGCAGCAAATCCCTGACTGACTTGAAAACAGCCAGAGTATCTCTCACTGTTCCTCTTTTCCCCTTATCTCTCAAATCCTCGAAACAAAAATGTCCAGATCCAATCGATACATGTGTGCTTCCGTAGAACTTGGTACTACAATTGCTGGGCTGAGCAATGAGACCTAGAAGATGGCCAGTTTAAAAAGCAGTGTTTTGGGGGGCTGGCACCTTGGCACACTAGATTAATCCTCCGCCTGCTGCACCAGCATCCCATATGAGCGCCAGGTTCTAGTCCCAGCTGCTCCTCTTCCAGTCCAGCTCTCTGCTGTGGCCTGGGATGGCAGTGGAGGATGGCCCAAGTGCTTGGGCCCTGCACCTACATAGGAGACCAGGAAGAAACTCCTGGCTCTTGGCTTTGGATCTGTGCAGCTCCGGCCATTTGGAGAGTGAACCAATGGAAGGAAGACCTTTCTCTCTGTCTCTCTCTCACTGTCTGTAAACTGTACCTGTCAAATAAATAAATAAAAAATCTTAAACAAAAAAACAAACAACAACAGTGTTTTGGGGGCCAGTGCTACGGTGCAGTGGGTAAAGCCAGTACTTGCAGTGCTAGCATCCCATACAAGTGCTGGTTCAAGTCTCGGCTGCTCCACTTATGATCCAGCTCTCTGCTATGACTTGGGAAAATAGCAGAAGATGGCCAAGTATCTGGGCCCCTGCACCTGCGTGAGAGACCCAGAAGAAGCTCCTGGCTCCTGGCTTTGGATAGGCCCAGCTCTGGCCATTGCAGCCATTTGGGGAGTGTATCAGTAGATAGAAAACTTCTCTCTTGCTTTCTCTCTGCCTCTCATGTAAATACATAAATCTTAAAAAACAAACAAAAAAAACATGCTTTGGCACCAGACTTAGCACCCAGATTTCCACCTAAAAGGTTTTGGAATAGGGAATGGTAGGCCAGGACACATATATAGTACTATACTTCTGCTTTCTTTCTTTTTTAAGATTTTATTTATTTATTTGAAAGAGTTACAGAGAGAGGGAGAGAAAGGTCTTCCATCTGCTGGTTCACTCCCCAAATGGCTGCAATGGCTGGAGCTGCACTGATCTGGAGCCAGGAACCAGGGGCTTCTTCCAAGTCTCCCACTTGGGTGCAGGGGCCCAAGGACTTGAGCCATCTTCTACTGCTTTCCCAGGCCACAGCAGGGAGCTGGTTCAGAAGAGGAGCAGCTGGGACTAGAACCGGTGCCCACATGGGAAGCCAGCACTTCAGGCACAGGATTAACCTACTGCCCTGGGCCCTCTATTTATTTTTTAAATTTTTATTTATTTACTTTCTATTTAAAAGGCAGAGAGAGAGAGATCTTCCATCTACTGGTTCACTCCCCAGACACCTGCAACAGACATGGCTGGGCAGGCAGAAGCCAGAAACTCCATTTGTACCTCTCACATGGCTGACAGGGATCCAAGTACTTGAGCCACCACCTGCTGCCTACCCAGACAGGCACCAGCAGGAGGCTGGGTCAGAATCAGAGGAGCCAGGAATCGAACCAGGCACTACACTATGGCATGCAGGCATCCTACACGGTAACTAAACTGCTGCCCAAATGCCTGCTTTTGCTTTTTGTTTCTTAAACACTGCTTCCAAGAGTTCAAATCCTTCTAAGTGTGGATGATAATTAAGTTAAACGTTCTGCATGAGGAGTAAGCTGCAGGAAAGGTAATCCCTCAGAGTCGTGTTGTCAAGCCACATGTGGGTACAGAATCCAGGCATCCCACCACTGATGTTCACAATGCCATCACTTTTAGCAAGCCTTTACTGGTAGTAAGTTGGTAACGAGCAGCTTCCCAAAATCCTGGACTCCTAGGAAAAGATCCAGCCTGCCTAAGGGAGGTAACAAGGAGTATGAGACGAGGAGAAAGGGAAAATGAAGAACGGCAGGAAATCAACATTATGCTGCTACTCTGAGCCAAGATCAACCACTGCCTGGGTAGGAGGAAAGACCCGTGACTAACAGCGTGTTAGAATCACCCCTAGGTTAGAGCTGGAGAATATGCTGGAGGCAAGCACCAGAGGCACTAAGAGTTAGAGGGGAGAATGCCTCTAGTGGCGAAGGAAATTAGGAAATAACTTCAACGAAGAAGGTGATGCCGAAAGGATAGCGCCCTAAAAGTCACTCTACTTCTTGTCTTTCTCCAGAAGGCTCCTCCCACTTTTTCCTCTATTAAATGGCCCCCTCAATTTCCCTAAAACCTACAAAAGAGAGAACTGAATTTCAGCCTACTTTTTCTTAAACAGTAGCAAGAGGAATGCTCTGATACAAATAACAGCTTTGGGCCGGCGCCGTGGCTCAACAGGCTAATCCTCCGCCTTGCGGCGCCGGCACACTGGGTTCTAGTCCCGGTAGGGGCACCGGATTCTGTCCCGGTTGCCCCTCTTCCAGGCCAGCCCTCTGCTGTGGCCCAGGAGTGCAGTGGAGGATGGCCTAGGTGCTTGGGCCCTGCACCCCATGGGGAGACCAGGAAAAGCACCTGGCTCCTGGCTCCTGCCATCGGATGAGCGGATGAGCGCGGTGCGCCGGCCGCAGCGCGCCGACCGCGGCGGCCATTGGAGGGTGAACCAACGGCAAAAGGAAGACCTTTCTCTCTCTCTCGCTCACTGTCCACTCTGCCTGTAAAAAAAAAAAAAAAAAAAAAAAAAAACAAATAACAGCTTTGCACAATTAAGTTCAATGCTAAGTGACAGGATCAACAACAGGGAAGTCCTATTCAGAGTTATAAAATATAGGGGCCATCGCTGTGGCACATCAGGTTAACACCCTGGCCTGAAGCACTGGTATCCCATATGGGCACCGGTTCTAGTCCCAGCTGCTCCACTTCCGATCCAGCTCTCTGCTATGGCCTGGGAAAGCAGTAGAAGATGGCCCAAGTCCTTGGGCCCCTGCACCCGAGTGGGAGACCTGGAAGATGCTCCTGGCTCCTGGCTTCGGATTGGCGCAGCTCCAGCCGTTGCAGCAACTGGGGAGTGAACCATCGGATGGAAGACTTCTCTCTCTCTCTGTGCGTAACTCTGACTTTCAAATAAATAAAATAAATCTTAAAAAAGGGCCAGTGCCACGGCTCAATAGGCTAATCCTCGGCCTACGGCACTGGCACCCCAGGTTCTAGCCCCGGTTGGGGTGCTGGATTCTGTCCCAGTTGCTCCTCTTCCAGTCCAGCTCTCTGCTGTGGCCTGGGAGGGCAGTGGAGGATGGGCTTGGGCCCTGCACCTGCACCTGCATGGGAGACCAGGAGAAGCACCTGGCTCCTAGCTTCGGAACAGCGCGGTGCACTGGCCGCAGCGGCCATTGTGGGGTGAACCAAAGGAAAAAGGAAGACCTTTCTCTCTGTCTCTCTCTCTCACTGTTCACTCTGCCTGTCAAAAAAAAAAAAAGAAAAGAAATATATATATATATATATTTCTATATATATATATATATATAGAGAGAGAGAGAGAGAGAGAGAGAGAGTCATCCCCCTGTATCCACGGGGCACTGGTCCAAGGCACACCCATGCTGTGGACACCAAAATTTGCAGATGCTCAAGTCCCTTACATAAAATGTTGTGGTATTTACACAAAATCTAGGTACACTCTTCCATATACTTTAATTTTCTTAAATAAATAAATCTTTTATTTAAAATCTATGTATATATTTATTTGGAAAACAGAAAGATACATAGTGCGGGGGGCAGATTTTCCATCTACTAGTTTACTCCCCCAATGCCTTCAACAGCTGGGGCTGGGTCTGGCCAAATCCAGGAGCCAGGAACTCAATGGTGGGGACCCAAGTGTCTGAGCCATCATCTGCTGCCTCCCAGGGTACTCATTAACAGGAAGTTGGATCAGAAGTGGAGCCAGCACTTGAACCTGGCGACTAGGATGCAGGTGTCCCAAGTGGTATCTTAATCAAATGACCCCCCTATATAATTTAAATCACCTCTAGATTACATATAATGCCTAATACAATGTAAATGCTACGTAAATTGTTTTTATACTATGTTGTTCAGGGAGTAATTACAAAGAAATAAAGTCTGTAAGCCTAACTACATAATATACAACAGCAATTTAAGACTCTTTTGGTTGAGTCTGTTGATCGGAACCCAAGATAACTACATAGTAAAACTAGACAGTTTTGGACATAGATGCAAACTTAGCCTTTCTAGCCCTAGTTTTGTGGGGATTTTTTGTTTGTTTGTTTGTTTTTGTTTTTACAGGGTTCAGCCCTGGGCGGGGATTAGAGTCACAGAGAGAGAAGGAAAGACAGAGAGAGATCTTTCATCCATTGGTTCACTCCCCAGATGGCAATGGTCAGGGCTGGGCCAGGCCGAACCCAGGAGCTTCTTCTAGGTCTCCCACATGGGTAGCAGGGGCCCAAGCACTGGAGTTGTCCTCCACTGTTTTCCCAGGCCATTAGCAGGGAGCTGGATCAGAAGTGGAGCAGCCAGGACATGAACCGGTGCCATATGGGATGTCAGTATTGCAGGCGGCAGCTTCACCTGCTAAGCTACAATGCTGTCCCCATAGCCCTACCTTTATTTTTATTTTTTTTTAAAAGATGTATTTATTTATTTGAAAGTCAGAGTTACACAGAGAGAGGAGCAGAGGCGGCGGCGGGGGGGGGGGGGTGTCTTCCATCCGCTGGTTCACTCCCAAATTGGCCGCAACAGCCAGAACTGTGCCAACCCAAAGCCAGGAGCCAGGGTCTCCCACGTGCGTGCAGGGGCCCAAGGACCTGGGCCATCTTCTACTGCCTTCCCAGGCCATAGCAGAGAGCTGGATTGGAAGTGGAACAGCTGGGTCTCGAACCGGTGCCCATATGGGATGCCAGCGCTTCAGGCCAGGGTGTTAAGCCACTGTGCCACAGCGCTGGCTCCAGCCCTACCTTTATAAAGGGGTCTCAGGTCCTTCTGAGGCAACAGAATCAAGAAAAGATTAGCTCAGCCTGAGGAGATGCAATCTTGCCCAGCTTTGTGGGAGGGATGCCTTCTACACGTTTCTTCCCTTTGTCCCTAACTGAGGCTCATCATCCAAGAAGCAATATTTAATGAACCAAACAACAGTATGCCCTATACACAAGAAGTAGAACAGACGAGAATGTTGATGGATGGTGGAAATGAAGTAGAAAGTTACACTAGAAAGTAAAAGGAAGGCCTAGCATATAATTTCTCCCTAAAGAATGTTGGAAATCAATGCATTATGGTTGTGAAAATTTAGGAGGGAAGAACAGAACATCTGAAAATAAGAACAGTCCCATATAAGATTCTAGTGAACAAACTGCCTTCTTCTATCCCAAAAGACAGCATCCATTCATACTGTCCGACAGGCGGGTCAGCTGAAACAGGCTTTCTGAGGGTTCTGAGGATACCCTTGTAAATTTTTTTTTATTTATTTGTAAAGCAGAGTTAGAGAGAGAAAAGGAGAGAGCGAGCTCATCCATCCCCTGGGTCACTCCCCAAATGGCCACAACAGCCAGCCTGAAGCCAGGAGCTTCTTCTGGGTCTCCCACATGGGTACAGGAGCCCAAGCACTTGGGCCATCTTCTGCTGCTTTCCCAGGCACATTAGCAGGGAACTGGACAGGAAGTGGAGGCGCCAGGACTCAACCCAGTGCTGACATGGATGGCGGCCTTGCAGGTGGCAGCTTAACGCACTGCGCCACGATGCCAGCCCACCCTTACAAAGTCTTACAGAGAGGACATACAAAGTGATGTGGTGCACAACATCACCACTACCATCATCATGAATATTTATTATGTGCTCACTGTCTTCAAGGTAGTGTTCTAAGTACTTTCTAACGTCATCATTTAATCTCCCAAACAGCTCTATATGATAGACACTATAACCCCATTTTTCAAATGAGAAAATTGAAGGCACAGAGTCAGACAGTAAATAGCAATGCAAAGATCTCAACCCGGATACCAAACAGCAAGTTAAGGAAAGGGGTTCACAAGGGACCAAAACAGCTGAAGGACATACTTTCTGACCTTATAGTTTGACCCAGGAATTAAAATTTAGAGTATTTCCAGGAACTAACTATACATTCTTCAGGAAGGTCGCAATTCAGTATTTTTAAAATTGAAGTCCTGATAACAGCAAAATGACAAGCAGCTCAAGATCATATTTTCTGTCCACATCCTGTGAAACCTCTCTTGGCTCAAGATAAGTGATTTTAAAATGATGGGGTCTGGACAAAAAGGCCATTCACAGGAAAATAAATAAAAGGCTCTCCATTTCCTTGGATACCCAGTCCATCACTCTCCTTTGGTTTGTTTTACTTTTAAATTTTTTGTTTTCTATTTATTTAAAGGGAAAAGAGACATACAGTAAGGCAGACATACAAAGAGAGATCTTCCATCTGCTGGGTCACTCCCAAATACCCCCCAAGAGCCAGGGCTGCTGAAGCCAGGAGCTTCACCCAGATCTCCCACATGCGTGGCACAGACCCAAGTCCTGAGCACTCACCTGAGCCTCTCAGGGTGAGCCTAGCAGGAAGCTGGAATTGGGAGCAGAGCAGGGACTCGAACCTGGACACTCTGATAGGGAATGCAGGTATCCCATGCAGTGTCTTAACCAACACACCAAATACCTGTTCCTGCTTTGGTTCTCAACAGAAAAAAGCGAAAGGTCAGAACCACAGCTGGTCCTGGGCCAAGACAAGACAATATCTGTGCCTTATGGACTTCTGACAAACAGGTCAGCCCAAAAGCAGAGCACATGGAAAATACTGCTCAACCAGCTATAGGCAATATTCACCTACAAAAGGACATCTGAGAAATGGCACTGTGCTACTGGTAAGCCTGACTCAATCTCTATACGCCACAAAATGGGCTCAGGTGAAAAGCCAAGAACGGGCCAGCGCCGTGGCTCAACAGGCTAATCCTCCACCTTGCGGCGTCGGCACACCGGGTTCTAGTCCCGGTCGGGGCTCCGGATTCTGTCCCGGTTGCCCCTCTTCCAGGCCAGCCCTCTGCTGTGGCCCGGGAGTGCAGTGGAGGATGGCCCAGGTGCTTGGGCCCTGCACCCCATGGGGAGACCAGGAAAAGCACCTGGCACCTAGCTCCTGCCATCGGACGAGCGCGGTGCGCCGGCCGCAGCGCGCCGACCGCGGCGGCCATTGGAGGGTGAACCAACGGCAAAGGAAGACCTTTCTCTCTGTCTCTCTCTCTCTCACTGTCCACTCTGCCTGTAAAAAAAAAAAAAAAAAAAAAAAAAAAAAAAAAGCCAAGAACGAAGGCTATTGTCAGAACACAACGTAAATGGTGCTCCCTGGAGTTGTGCAGCAGTGCGCCCAGGTGCCCAATCACTCAACCACCCACTTACTGTCCATTTTACCACTTACCCTCTCACCCTATCTTTCACACAGGAAACCTTGCCATCCCAACACCCAAGCGGCACACACCAGCATTCATACAACTCAAACCCAAACTCATCTCTATACAGAATGCTGGCTTTGATGATTATGCCAATTCACAGAAGGGGGAAAAAACGAACTGGTTTACTCTACTCTGAGCAGAGGAAGACTTCCATTATAGCCCCAAAGAGCAAGAAATATGGGTCCTAATTTCAACTTCACTATTGCACCAAGTCTCAACTGTGCTGTTAATAAGGGACATTTACTATAATTAGGTTGGATGATACTCTTCTTTCTAGAGGTTCAAGGAACTACATATTTTCTCCAGTTTCAAAAGAAATATTGGAAGACCAGGGAGATGAAGAAGAGAGAATATTAAAGTAACACGTGCAAAACACATAGTAGGACTTGAATTCTGGCACCAGAGCTTTGCTCACCTGCCCAGTCTTCCAAGGTACTACAACCAACCAGGAGTAAAGGTATTATGGCTTCTAGTTGGTTTTGGCAGATATGGTAAAGATCACCACTTATTTACCACTTGCAACTATTGTTTTTTTACTGCTGCTTTTCAAGTAAAGCATTCTTTTCTCAAGTAAATAACATTTCCTTAATACAACCAATCTGTAGAAAACTCAAGAAATATCTGCACCCATTAAATTTGCATGAATCAAGTTCAGTAGCTAGAGAAGAGACCTAGGAATCAAGATCTGTGGATTCTAATTCTAGGTCCAGCACAATAATTAGCTATCCCTCTATGCTTCTAGGTATTTATCAGCGTGGAGAATGGGGTGAATGAACTCTTTACAGCCAGTTCATACGGTTTCTTGTGAGGAGATGGACGCATCAGAAAAAAGAGAAAGAATAAAATGCTCAAAGTGCTCATAAAGAGTCAGAGAAATTCTTCCACATGATGAGGGCGATCAGTTACAATTAGTGAAAATTACATAAAGACTACATAAATACAAAGGAGCGACCCCCAAAGTAATGGGTCTATAGCCTCCAGCTTAGTAGTCATCTATAAGTAGCATCAGTTAGAAAAAGATGCAAAAAAACAACCAATTTGAATTCAACTATAAGATCTTAAGACACTCTACTGAGAGAAATAGTTCCAGAATGAACAACTGTAGGAGGGCTGCAATATTAGCTAAGGACACGAAATGAGGAAACATAGAAAACCATTGGCTTCAGGGCCAGCGCTGTGGCATAGCTGGTAAAGTCGCCGCCTGCAGTGCCGTCATCCCATATAGGTGCAGGTTCAAGTCCGGCTGATCCACTTCTGATCCAACTCTCTACTATGGCCTGGGAAGGCAGTAGAAGATGGCCCAAGTCCTTGGGCCCCTGCACCTCCATGGAAGACCTGGATGAAGCTCCTGGCTTCTGGCTTCGGATCAGCACAGCTCCCACCATTTCAGCCACCTGGGCAGTGAACCAGCAGATGGAAGACTGCTCTCTCTCTCTCTCTCTCTGCCTCTGCTTCTTTATAACCCTGCCTTTTAAATTAATAAATAAATCTTTTAAAAAATCAATTTTTTTTCTCAATAAGGAGACAAATCTTTCAGGATCCTACTACAGGTTGAGCACCTCTAATACATAAATCCAAAATTTTAAATGCTCCAAAACTCAACACTTTTTGCATGCTAACATCATGCTCAAAATGTTTCAGATTTGCTAGATGAGTAATATCAACAGGTTAATGTCTAGGCAAATATTCCAAAATCTTAAAAACTCTCAAACCAATTATTTCTGACAAGGGATCTTCAACTCAGCCTGTACTATCTGTGAACTCTTCCAAGTGCAAAACAACTCAGAACACGTTTACTTCAATGATACTGGGGAAGACCATCACACAACACACAAACAAATCAACAGATCCCTGAGCATCAAGAAGCCCCTACGCTGCTACCACTGGACCATCGTGCCCTGTACCCTGGTGAAAGGCAGCATCATGGTTCTTCCCGACCTGCTCTGCTAGCAATAATCTGACAAATGTAAGGCAAAATACAATGGGCATTCAGCTCACCTGCATCCAATATCAGAGTACCACGGTTCGAGTCCAGGCCCCACTCCCTACTCCAGTTTGCGGCTAATGTAAACCCTAGGAGGTCAGAGGTGATGGCTTAAAAGTTGGGTACCTGCCAACCTATGTGGGAGACCTGGATTGAGCTCCTAGATCCCGGCACTGGCCTGGCCCAGCCCCAGCTGCAGGAGGCACTTGGGGAGTGAACCAGCAGATGAGGAATCTCTATCAGATAAAATGGAAAAATAAACAAGGTGGAAAGAGGAAATATGCACCTAGTATTTAATCATAAACTTGCCTCAGAAACCTATGGGGAACAGATTTTATACTAATCTGGAATTGGTTCTTACATACTATCTCTGGGGCACGGGCACTGTGGTGGAGCAGGTTAAGCTGCAACTTGGGATGCCCACATACCCTATCCATGTGCCTGGGATGGGTCCTATCTCTGTTGCCAACCCACTTTCCTGCTCATGCACCTAGAAGGCAGCAGAAGATGGCCCAAAGTACTTGGGTTCCAGCCACTCATACAGGAGACCCAGATGGAGTTCCTGGGTCCCGACTTCAGGCTGGCCCAATCCCAGCTGTTGTGGGCATGTGAGGAGTAAACCAGGGGATGGAAGATATTTCTCTGTCACTCTGCCTTGCAAATAAATCTTTTAAAAAATTTTTTAAAGATTTATTTATTTATTTAAAAGTCAGAGTTACGCAGAGAGAGAGAGAGAGAGGTCTTCCATCCGATGGTTCACTCCCCAATTGGCAATTGGCTGCAATGGCCGGAGCTGTGCCAATCTGAAGCCAGAGCCAGGAGCTTCTTCTGGGTCTCCCACGCAGGTGCAGGGGCCCAAGGACTCGGTCATCTTCTACAGCTTTCCCAGGCCATAGCAGAGAGCTGGATCGGAAGTGGAGCAGCTGGGACTAGAACTGGCACCCACATGGGATGCTGGCGCTTTGGGCCAGGGCGTTAACCCACTGTGCCACAGTGCTGGCCCCTGCAAATAAATCTTAAATAAATTCTTTAAAAATTACAAGATATCTCTAGGATTACAGCTTTGAACACTTTTGGGTCTGTACATTGCTATTTTCAGGCAGCCTAAAACTCCATCACCACTGGGCTTCATAATGTGAATTCTTCTAGACCCATTCCTGGGATTCAGTCCATACAGTTTTATCCTCTTTACCTGAAACACGCAGTAAGAAGCTCACCCTGCCACACCAAATTCAAACAATCCTTTGTCTTGGATTCTCATCATTCAACAGATCCACTTCAAACACGCCACTGGGATATTAAGAACAGGACCCCCCTCTGAACTCAGCACGACTTGTTCTAAACTACAGGAACCCCTAAGCTCTGCCATAAGGACTACATCCGCAGTTAGGGCCCAGGTGCTCCAAAGCAGAACGGATTTCTCCTTGGGACACAACACAAAACTCCTCAGCAGTTTCACTTGAACATTTCACCTTGCACTCCTGATGAGTGCTAGTGGGAAAGGAAAGTGACAGGAGTTTAATGCCAACTTCTTAACCAACAACTTCCTGGGAACCCTCAAAAGTTAAGAGGAAAAGGCTAATTTTCCCTCCCACCACAACACCAGTATTACAACTGCCGTTACTTGAAGTCTGTCATACTGTTCAAAAAGAAAAAAAAAAAGTCATCTGATCATAACCCCTTCTCCCCCAAAACCAGAAAAGCCATTAGCCCAAAGATCATCTTACCCTCTCTCTCTCTTCCTCCTGTCGTCTTATTCCTTCTCCTTTCCAGGGCTCCTGAACTTTCTGTAAACAAATTCTCTAGGTTACAGGGGCCAGTCAGGGTGCAGTCGCCAGAGGACTGTGAAGAACCTCAGGAATTCTTTGTCGGCAGTGGGTCTGGAAGGCAGGCGCACCCCTGACCGCCCGACAATTCAGGAAGGGAAAGATACAGTAGCAGAAGCCTAGTGCCACCCCGTATCTGCATACAAGGGAAATACATTTGATTCCCAGAACTAAGATCAATCCTATCCCCCGGGTTTGGCTTCCACTCCCAGGCTCAGGCACTGGTTCTTCCTTTCCCGGCCACAGGTAACCGGGGTCAGAGAACAGAACAGTTGGAAGAGGAGGGTCCCCGCCCCCGGGCAGGGGCTTCAGGAGGTAGGCTGAGGGCAGGGGGGATGCACGGGCCCTTGTGTCAGGCACAGTGCCAGTTCAGGCCCAGCCACTTCCTCCAGCCTCCCCTCCACACTTCTGCTAGGACTTCGCCCCCTGCCTACCCAAGGCCTTGTGCCAAGAAGTACCTCGCTCAGTCTGCACAGTGGTCTACCTACTGGAGACCCCAACTGTCCCCCCCAGAACCTTCGTTCCCCTGAGAGCCTCCTCCTGATGTCGCCCCCCACCCTTTTCTCAAAGACCCTGCCTTGGGACGACCCTCCTTCCCCTCCAGGGAGCTGAACTCTGCCACCCACCAGACAGGCACCCGCCCCCTAAAACCCCCCCATTCCTCCCCATCGCCCGCTCCGCCACAACCACTTCCGGTTCCGGGACGGACACACATACAGTCACATCGTGTCCCCCCTCCCGCCCCCCCAAGGAAAAGGGGAGGGGGAGGAGCAGGGAGCTTGGCGCGCGCCGGCTGCAGCGGCGCGAGACTCACCCGGCGGCGACGGCTGCGGCGGCGCCAGCGCCTGAGCCAGAGCGCGGGAGGGGCGGCGTTTGATGGGAAAGGAGGGAGCCGAGTGGGGTGGGAGGACCAGGAGGGGGCGAGGGAGGGGGGGAAGCGCGAGGCGGAGCGCGCGGGCACGCACTTGCGGCGCGAGACAGACCCACACACTCACACGCACGGAATGCGCGCGAGACACCCGCAGGGCGGGGGCGCGAGGCAGTGGGTGGCCCCCCTCCCTCCCGCCCCTAACACTCACCCGGAAGTGGTGCTGCAGCTCGTGCTCCCGAGAACCCCAATTCCTCCACGCCCCCCTCCCTCCCTCCCCCCCACAGGCTCAGAGAAGACTGCAGCCGAGAGAAGGCGGGAGCGCCGGAAACGAAAAGGGGGGGGAGGGAGGGAAATAGCAGCGTGTGGGGGGGCGGTAAGGGGGAAGGGGGGAGTGCAAAGGCCGAGTCACTTCCGGGAGCGGCGAGATCACATCCGGCGCTCCTCTAGCTTCGGGATACTCAGGGCGGAAGTGACGACAAGTAGGGGCGGAAGTAGCTTCTGCCACAGGATGCCGGAGAGCCCTAAGTGGATGTGACGCCAGAGCGGAAATGAAGGCGGGTTCTGCTCAGGGGTAGAAGCTGAACCTGCGGAAGTGCGGTTCCGGGCTTTCGGAAGGGACTTCAGGGGAAGTGGGAGGGTGGGAACGCGACAGGTTCATGAATTATGCATCAAGGTACGGAGGAAGGTTTGGATTCTTAAAAGACTAGGGTCCCGGTTTCCTTCCCTGAGGGTGGAATAGGCTAGTATGGGAAGTTAGCATTATTTTTTCTTGTATGTTGGAGAATATCTCGATGCTTTGAATATGTAGGATGAGATAAAAAGGTTCAGTAGTTTTCTGAGGTCCGTGGTAGACCTAAAAAGTGACAGTATCTCCCAGCCATTAAAACCTTTCTGGCCGGCGCCGTGGCTCAACAGGCTAATCCTCCGCCTTGCGGCGCCGGCACACCGGGTTCTAGTCCCGGTCGGGGCTCCGGGTTCTGTCCCAGTTGCCCCTCTTCCAGGCCAGCCCTCTGCTGTGGCCCGGGAGTGCAGTGGAGGATGGCCCAAGTGCTTGGGCCCTGCACCCCATGGGAGACCAGGAGAAGCACCTAGCACCTGGCTCCTGCCATCGGATGAGCCCGGTGCGCCGGCTGCAGCGCGCCGGCCGCGGCGGCCATTGGAGGGTGAACCAACGGCAAAGGAAGACCTTTCTCTCTGTCTCTCTCACTGTCCACTCTGCCTGTCAAAAAAAATTTAAAAAAATAAATAAAAAAAACCTTCTGACGGCCGCCTTTACTTTCTGTGCTTGGATCTTACTATCCTCATCCACACCTCTATCCCTTCACCCTGCTTTACCTTTCAATATACCACTCATCACTGCTGATGGACTGCTGTTCACCTCTTTCCTTTTGAGTTTGAAGGGTACAGACACACAGATGGAGAGAGGTCTTCCAACTTCTGCTTCATTCCCCACATGCCTGGAATTCCACCCTGGTCTCCCACGTGGGTGGCAGGGACCCAAGTACCTGAGCCATCACCTGCTCCCTCCCAGGTGCACATGAGCTGGAAGCTGGCATTGGAAGCAGAGCCACAACTCCAACCCAGGCACTAGGTGTGGCATTAGGTGTGTCAGCCACGGTGCCAAAGGCCATGCCTGCTGCCTGCCTGCTGTTCACTGCCCCCACTAAAGTATTGTCTCCATGAGGGCGAGGACTTTGAATTCTTCTCTGTGTACCTTCAGAGCCTAGCACATAGTAAGTGGTCAGTAAACTTTTGCTTTTTTTTTTTTTCCTAAATGAACTAGTTTATTGTGTACACCTAATGTGAACTCTTTGAAGAAGAAGTTTCCCTGATTACTTTAGCCCATAATGGTCCCTTTCTCTTTATTCCACAGCATTTAGCTTGTACTTTTTATTTCTACTTTATTTGATATATGTGATTCCCCAGCTCCTCAAGGAAGAAACTACTCACATGGTTTTACTGAGCTCATAGTAAATGCTGAATGAATATGTTGTCTGAGTCAGTGAAGTTGCCACACTGACTGATCTGGCTGGAATTCCTCTGTGCTCAGCTCTGTGTTGGCTGAAGCAGAATTGTTAAGAGGAGATCTCTCCTCTTAACAGTAATAGCCCTTGCTGAAGAAGGGAAATAAACCCTCACAGAGATAATTATAATGGTCATTTTACAGATACAAGAATAACACTGAAGGTTTAAGGGAATTTTTCCAAGGTCACAGCAAATGACATTTTTAAATTAAATGTTTAATAGGTGATACACAATCTTACATTGCTAAACAATGGGAGACATTTTGGGAATCACATTGTGTGAACAACAAAGAGTACACAAACTAAGACGGTTAAGTCATTAAGTGTGGTGGAATGAGAAGGCCGTGCCAAGATGGCCACTGGCAACGGAAACTGCCTGGCAGCAGGCTGTAATTGGATGGCTTCAGAAACCACATGGCAATGGAGCCTGCCTGGCAACAGGCTGTGATTGGTTAGGGCATAAACCGCCCCTTGTCCGGATTGGCTGCCTTGGCTATTTAAGCTGCTATACCAACTGAAATAAATGAGTCTGCAGGCTGCTTGCCTCACGCCCATCTTCACTAGCCTCCCGGGGTCTGTGTGGTGACTCCACACCTCTTGCCCCCACCACGCTCCTCCTCTCAGAACAAATCAACAGCAACAACTAAGCATTATAATCCGATGGATCCATCATTGGTATATGAAGTCCATCACTGGTCCAGATGTTCTTTTTTTATTTTTTAAAGATTGGTTGATTTGAAAAGAAGATTTACAGAGAAAGAAAGGTCTTACAGCTGCTGGCTCACTCTCCAAATGGCTGCAACAGCTGGAGCTGGGCCAGGCTGAACCCAAGAGCCAGGAGTTTCTTCCAGGTTTCCCATTTGGGTGCAGGTGCCCAAGCACCTGGGCCATCTTCCACTGCTTCTGCAGGCCATTAGCAGGGAGCTGGATCAGAAGTGGAGCAGCTGGGACTCGAACCCATATGGGATGGTGGCACTGCAGGAAGCTGCTTAACCTGCTCCACCACAGCACCAGCCCCACCCGTCTCTTTTTAAAAGCATCTGCTCACTTTATCCCATTTTGAGGCTCAACACTAAACCTGTGTGAACTGAGTGGCGACAGTTGAAAGAACAAGGGACTTGATGGCCCAGACGTGCCCAGAACTGATTGCTGCACAGATTGGAGATTGCCGACCTGAGAAACCTTAACTTTGAAGGCTCATAGGGAAAAGGGGGAGCAAAGTGGTAGTAATCGTTGTAAGCCCTGGTTCTCCTCCTCTGCTTACATCAACTGGCCACTTTCCGTGCCACAATGTCTGTCAGCCCTCTGCTGCCCTTGCTATAAGAAATATTTTTTAAAATCTTTGATTTATTTGAGAGGCAGACAGGTCCCAACCATTGGTTTACTCCCCAAATGCCCCCAACATCAGGAACTGAGGCTGGCCAGGAGCCAGAATACAGTTCAGGTGTTCCATTTGTTGGCAGAAACCCAATTACTGGAGCCCTCACTGCTGCCTCCCAGGGTCCACACTAGCAGGAAGCTGGAGTCAGGAGCTGGAGCCAAGACTAGAACTCAGGCACTGGGATGCGGAACTCAGGCATCTTAACTGCTGGGCTGAACACCCACTCCAGAAGCGAGTTTTAAGTGCTTTGAACTCCTTAGAAGCTTTAGAGCCAAAAACGTGGGGTGGAGGGGGAGGAGGGTTGTTAATTTTAGCCTAGGGGTCTCCAGCTGGCACACTGTTTCCATCTTGAATCACTTGCACACGCTGAGCTATACCCGGGAGATCCCTCCTCCCTGGGGGCCTTCCCCATTCCCAGGTTTGGTCAAAGTCACAGTGGTGAGCATTCTGGAAAAATGCTTAAGAGAAGCCTACCCAAGTAATTGGCTTTACAGCCCAAGAGGCAAAGAAAGCATGGTGTTGAGAGACTGCTTCCAAAGGTGCCCGTAATGTGTGGTCCCTGATTAGAGGTGCAGTCTGGCTGCTGCTTTGTCCTTGGTCAGTGACTGCTCTGTGATGCACAGCTTTCCAAGGGCCTCATGGTCTCTGCAGCAACTCCAGGAGAGAGAAAGTGAGGGCTCTTCCCTAGGTCCTGAGCTCTTCGTGGTTAGCATGACCTGTGACCTCCTCGTGGGACAGTTCGGAAGTCTCTCACTGTCTCCTCTCTCCTTCTCTCTTTGCCATGTGACTTCCCATGGATAAGTAGGACATTTAGGGAGACAGAATGAGTGAGGATTTCCAGTCTTCTTGGTGTATTTTAATTTATTTAAATTTGTAGAAACAGCAGTCTAATCAGGCAGTAATTAATTCCCTCTGCATTAGGTCCTTCATGTGTGCCTTTTGCATATGGATGAGCCTCGAGGTCACAGTGTCCCTCTGAAGGTGACAGCCCAGTGTGCTCTCCGGGCAGTTGAGCGCCTCCCCACTTCTGTGCCAGTGTCATTCTGCGGTCCCCTCTCGGCACCCAAGGACTAGAAGCCTGTGGGATCCCAGCAGCAGCACGCCCTGCCCCCTCCTCCCCACCAGTTGCCTGCTGAGACCTCTTCCGGCCCCACTGTTAACTCAAGCTGTCCTCAGCAGCTTGTTTGCCTGGCAGCTCTGCTTTCAACTGGGTCCTCACTGTGGCCCCTGTCTGCTGCTTCCAGTTATAGCTGTCTATTTCTTAGGGAGGCAGATGCCCTAGACGTACACTCTGCCCTGCTCCCGAGATACCCGCCCCCTCCTCCTCGATGTCACCATTATGCTCTGCATGGTCTCAGCCACGTATCCCTGGGCACACAGTAAAGCTCCCGGCCCCTCAGGCACACAACACACACACATAGTCCTGGTTCTAGCTTCCAACCTGGATACCCAGAGGCACACAGTCCAGGGTGGCCCAGACTGCCCTCTGGCCCCCGGCACTGCCTCCTGTCCTCCTTGGGGCTACCCCACTTCCAGGGAACAAGTGGGGCACCGATGGGGGTGGTGAGAAATGGGACCTGGGTGGTTACCATGGCAACAGGGCCTAGCTACAGCTGAGAGGCTGCGCATTGCTGTGTTGGCCTTTACAGAGCTGTTATAAGAGCCAGACCTAGAACTGGGGTCTCAGAGGTGACGGGTCCCAGCTGGGCAGCCTCTGTTCCCTCCCCCACACCATGGCCCTGCTGCTTTCTCGGAGACAGCAGAGAGAAGAAAGCTGATGAGTTAACTACAGGGCTTCTTGGGCTGCCCGGCTTTTGGGGGGCAGCTGTGGGTGGGGGCAGGTCAGGGAACAAGGCTGAAAATAAACCAAGCAGGGCTGCCTCTTCCTTGCGGCTCCCACTCAGCTCCCTCCCTCTCCTTTCACCCTTTATCCTCCGCCTGTGTCCTGAGCCCTCTTCGTCTGTCTCTTGCTTGCTTCCCTGCCTGTCCTACCTGGTTTTCCCAGGCTTCCCATCTCCTTTGTCATGGGCTCTTGTGACCTTAGCTGGTGAGGAACAAGCGATGCCATGCCGGTTTCTCTCTGCACCAGCTGCTCCTCAGGACTGCTTCCTTCCATCCATTCTCTGCCTTTCCTCTCCCTTCCATTCTGTCCCAAAGTGAGGCCTTTTGTTGATCCCCAGCTCCAGGTCACAGCAGACCAGGCCCCATGGGGTCTGGAGGGGTCCTACCTCCTCTGTTCCGCCCTCCAGGCTGTCCACCCCACTCCCCTTGTCCTCTCTACAGGGGTCACAAGGCAGAGCCAGGGACTCTAGTATCTTGCAAAGGCTTTATTTGAAAATTTTGAAACTTACATCCCACAAGAATTCAAGATTATCACCACAAGAAGAAGAAAGAGATAATACAAAAATATATATCACAGCATAGGAGCCAGGGAAGAAGGGAGGTGGAAAAACTGGTGAGAAGTAGGGAAGAACCTGAGGAGCCGCGAAGGGAGGAGAGTGGAGGAAGGGGGGACAGAGGAGGGGCATGAGGAGGGAGCCCAGGAAGGAGAGGGGTGGATTTGGAGGCAGAGCTCCTGATGGCCTTGAACCAGCTGGCTCCAGTCCCGGCAGCCTAGGTGGAGTTAGGGAGGCCCCAAGGAAGGCTGGGAAGGGGAGAACAGGCTCAGGGGCTCTGAATTCCAGAAAGTCTCACACACACACACACACACACACACACACTGGACAGGACAAGAGGGGCCTGGGAGGAAGGGAAGGACACGGGGAGTCCCTTTCTCATGTAGTGCAGCAGGCGGTGCCCCAAAACCCATCTCTCAGACAACAGAATTTAGCAGTGGGGCAGGGGAGACACTGAGGGGTCTCACTACCCCATTCCCGGGGGGAGCCCCGAGGGCCCTTGGAGTGGGACAGAAGAGACAGACATGACATGGGGTAGGATGGGACTGAGACAGACGAGGGCACGAGGGGCCCCCAGCTCACCTCCCACCCACCTCTGGGTCAGCATGCAGGGACCACAGAAACAATTAGTGGGAGTCCCGCAGGGCCAGGATGAGCATCACGCAACACCACCACACTGGGCCAGGAGATGCACGAGAGAGAGAGGTAAGGTGTGCCTGGGCTCGGGTCACTGAGGGGCCGAGCCACGCATGGAATGGCGGGGGAGAACGTGGACGTGTGCCACAAGAGGGTAACCATAAGAGGTCCGCTGAGCAGACAGGTGTGGATTGGGAGAGGGTGCAGGAAACAGGCCACACAGGAGCACGAGTATACGCAGCGGCCTGCGAGGGTGGAGGTGAGTGTGCAAGGCTTTCATGTGAGTGTGCAAGGGTGAGATGGGGACCCAAAGCCACAGGTATGCGAAGCCCCCACCTACAGGAGGGCAAGTAGGCTTGCCCCCGGGGCCAATGAGTGTTTCAGGGTGGTGAGCAAGGGCAGAAGGCGGGGGCACCTGTGGCCCCAGTCCCCCACAGTGGCCCCACGTCAGTGGGATGAGGGCTGTGCCGGCCCCTTGGCCTCCTGCTTGGCAGCACCCCAACATTGGGGAGCATCACAGATTCACCAGGGGAATCCTGAGAGGAAGAGGGAAAGGGAACAGTCAGGAACCAAGGGGGAGGCCAGAACCAAAGGGGAAGTCCAAGACAAAGCAAGGGCATTGAGGTTAGGAGGGCAGAGTCGGAGTTTAGGGGCAGTGTGAGAACAGGACGCAGATCTTGAGACGGTGGGAGAAGGAAGCCTCCCATCCCTGGCTTCAGGAGGGCCTGGGACTGTGGGAAGACCAGACCTGCCCTCCTTGCCACCCACCCAAGTAGGACCCCCACCCCAGTTCTGGATGCCTTAAGTCACCTTCCCTCCTCACCCTCCCTTCCCATTGCCCCTGCCCTCACCGGTTCAACTGGAAGGCTGGAGCCCCCTTGGACTGGGGCATCCCAGGCCGGGGTCCCCCTCGGGGTTCCTCGTGGTCAGGGGTGGGGGTAGGCGAGTCCCCGAAGGCCCCCAGCACAGTGACTCCAGCCGGGGACAGGTCGGTCAGTGGCTGCTGGCTCTCCTCCTGCCTCAGGGCACCTTGCTGCCCCGAGGGCCGGCGCCGCTTCTGGCTGCGGTCCCAGCTGGTGCACGAAGAAAGGAGATTCCCTCACGTGCTCCCATAGCCCTTGCCCTGGGCCCCCCCAGCTAAGGACTCCCAGCATCCTCCAGCAAAGAAACTGGCCTCCAGCAGTTCCCTACGCCACATCTCCTGGGGGTCTGAGTCCATAAAACCCTTCCCTCGTTCCCCAGGGGACTCAGGGATCTAAACCAGCCTCCCAGCCCCATCCGGATCCCCCCACCACCCCATGTAGGTCCAGAAGAGCCATTTCTGTCCTCAGCAGGCTCCTGGCAGCTTGAATTCTAGTTCAAAGTCAGCTAATGACCTGGACCCCTGAGGCTAATAGTCTCTCGGTAAGGTGTGAAGGACTGAGTGACCCACTATCAGATGTGTGCAAAGAAAGCTCCGACTTCCCTCCTCTGCCCCACCCATGAGCAGCCCTAAGAAGGGCTCTGCAGACTTGAGTCAGTACTCCATGTCTTGGAGGAAGTGGGGAGGCGGGATGACCACCAAAGCCCCCAGTACACACAAATAATTCTCATTCCCCTGTTAATACTCTTGACCTTTTTTGGGAGAGAGGATGTGCCCTGACTTCTGGCAGTTCTCCCAAAGTCTTGCCTCCATCCACCCCTTCATGCCCCAGCCCCAGCCCCAGCCCCATCGCTGCCTTTGCCCCCTGTCTGCCTGCAGCCTTAATTGCCCAACGCTTGGTGTCCAGCCGCCAGCACCTCCTCCCCCAGCTTACCAGAACTTGAAGATGATGCCGGTGGCAACCAGAACAATGATGATGGAGATGGTGATTGTGACATAGAGCTGGGGGTCCACACCTGATTGAGGCAGGGAGAGAATCTGAGGGAGCGGGAGGTGATAGGAGCCAAGAGGGTGGGAGGTGGGGCTAGGTGTGGGTTCAGGTCTTGCCATGTGATTCCACACTGCCCAGCTCTGCATCTCTAGAACCTCTCTGTCCTTACTGCCAGTTTTCCCCCTGAAGTTTCTGCTCTTTTCTGTCACCTTCCCAAATGCATTTCAACATAGCCATGAGAACAAGCCTCCAAAATCAGAACTGGTCTGTGTACAGAACCTAAGGGTGACAAGACCTTAGTCTCTGCCCTGGCCCAAGCCCCAAACTACTGGCCCTGATCTTCCAGTCACCCTGCCAGTCCCCTTCCTGCGTGGGAATACGCCCACTGTGTTTTCAAGGCCCTGCTCCAACGTCAGTTCTTTGAAGCTGTCATGATCCCTAGGCAGATCTCGCCTCTATTTTCCTGAAAACGAGCTGCCCGTGCCCCAGTCAGAGCATCTGTGAGGTTGCCTCATGCCAGAGTGTTCACACATCTGTCTCTGTTAGGGAACCTGAACTCTGGGAGGGCTCCCACAGCATCTCCATCCTGCCTGACGCATTTGCTGAGGAAGCTAACACAGGGGCCTCTACTCCTGCCCCTGGGGGTCCTCAACCAGCCACCCCCACCCTCAGCCCTCCCACCCTCTACTGCTCACCTTCCCCACGGCCCCCGAACAGGAACGGCCGCAGGGTGGCAGGTGCTTCTCCAAGGATGAGCCCATCTCCATCACCCCGCATGGAGTCTGAGTTGGGGTGTGGGGTAGCCAGCCCATGAGGGGCTGCAAAACCATAGTCCAGGGGCAGAAATCCAGGATTGGCAGAGTTGGGGTCGCCCCCATCCTCTCGAGACACCGTGGGGCCCCATACAATAGCCCAGGGGTACTGGGATGAGGGCGGCCCCTCCTCAAAGCCGGATGGGGTGGCAGGGGGCGCAGTGCCCGGCAGGACTTGCCGACGTGATCTTGGGACCCGAGGGGATCGGCTTGGAGGAGGTGCCCGCTCCCACACACACACGTGGCGTGGGGCCGAGGGGCCTCCCCGGGCACATGGGGGGCGGGCTGGGGCCGGTGGGGTTCGAGGGGAAGAAGAGGAGCCCTGAGCAGGCGGTGGCAGAGGCAGCAACAGCAGAGGCCAGAGAGGGAGGAGGTGGGACAGCAGCAGCACAGGCCTGAAAGAAGGAGAGAGAGTGGGTGGGCTTATGCGGGGGAGGGCACGCTCCTACAGGGCTGCTTCCCTCCAGGGGTCTCAGTGAAAGCTGGTGGGCCTTGGGGAGACTCTGGCCTCCTTTCCTGCCTTGGCTGAGGCCTAGCCCTTGGGATGGAAGGCCCTGGGTGGGGGCCTAGGAAGGAGAGGGCCAAGACCCCAGGGGTAAGGTGGGCTCCAGGCTCCCTCTGCTGGGCCAGACTTACCACATCCTGGACTCCATGTCTGAGGTCTTCCTCAGCTGTGACCCAGATTTTCAGCCTTCACTGGGGGAAAAGGGGGCTGTCACATGGTCACATCGCAGCCCTACCCCTGTGCACCTCCCCACTCCTTCACCACCAGCCTAGCCCAGCCTCTCTCCCAGGCCACGCAGCTGCCAGCCAGGAGCCACTGCTCCTCAGCACCCTATTGGGAGAAAAACTCCCCTAGGGGGTTCCCTGATGAGTCCCCAGCCCCGCCTACAACTTCCCAGGTCCCTGTCACCTTCCCACCCAGGGTCTACCCTTGCTTCCCTGGCTTCCTTCCTTCTCACTTCCTCTGCCCACAGCGCCAGGCTTCTCTTGATCTTAATTTAGAGCCAAGAACCTTGTGATTCCTTGAGCACCCACCGCGAGGGAGGGGGAGGGAGAGGGAAAGTCAAGCTGGGTGAGTGTGCAGGGGCCTGCCTGCCAGCCTGCTGCTTGCCCTGACACTGACAGGGACGCTAGTCCCTGGCGTTCCTCTTAGGATTGGCCCCAGGAGTCTGCCTCTTCAGGAGAAAGGAAAGACGAGATGGAGGAATGGAAAAAAAGAAACAGAGGGGGCGGGTTGGAGACACACACAATATAATGTTCGCTTTCAGTGTGTAGCCATCCAGATGCATAGGTACCCTTCGAAAGAAGGTGCAGTGGGAAGAGGCCACCCCCTCAGATGTAGCTCTCCTGGGCACAGACAGCCGGGGGAGTCTGCGTGTTGGCTCTGAGGGAGGATGAGCAGGTCCTCAGAGCCGGGGATGGCGGACTCCCTGGAGGGAATGAGGAGGTGGCAATGCTGGCTCCCTGGATCTGCACCCTGAATGCTCCCAGTGGAGTAAAATAGGCGAGTCTGGGGAAGGGGCTGAGGGGGCTGGCAGGGGTTAGGTTGGTTCAGGTGAGGAGGGGAGGGAGAGGTGAAGGGGCAGGGGGCCCAGCGTGCCTGGTGAGGAAAAGAGGCAGTCCTGAGAGTGTGGGCTGGCCAGAGGAGACAGGGCGCAGGGAGATGGGTACTGGCGGAGGCGGAGGCCGAAGGGAGGCAGAGCCAGGAAGGGGCCAGGCTGGACTGGCAGCCAAGTGGAGAGAGTGGAGGCCAGGGGAGAGATGGGGAGGGGTACAGCAAGCACCACACAGATGACAGAATGAGAAGAGGAAAGGGACCGGACAGGGCATCGGGACCCGCGAAGATGGAGGGGTGGAAATCATCTCCAATTTGCAGGGAGAAGGAGCTGGGGATGGGGACACGGTGGGGACAGGGAGGCTGCAGGAGGGAGGAAGCACCGCTAGAGCAAACCGGTGACGCGGAGAAGGGCTCCCAGGGACATCTGTGGCACTCTGGCTCCTGGACTCACTTGCCGCTCCGCCTTGTGCCTCCCCAGCCGCCAGCGTCACCTCCAGGCCCTGGACCCCGCAGTCCCCCGGCTGGCGCGCCACCCCCCAGCCTCTCCCCGCCGCTCACCGACCTGTTGTGCGCAGGAGACGCGCGGGGGGTGGGGCGGGAGCCTCGCGGTGGGGGAACCGGGCCCCATCCCCGGCGTGGCCCCCATCCCGCCCATCCCACGGGCCCGCACTCCCCGGGCAGGGCTGGAAAGCGGCGAGAGTGCGGGGAAACGCGGAAAGGAAGGCAGCGGCGAGAGCAGGAGAGGGACCAGAGGGACCGGAGCAGAGGATGCTGAGCCGAAGGCGGGGATGGCGACTGCCGCACCGAGGAGGGCAGGGTGCAAGCGGGACCGCCAGAGGGAAGGCGCGCTAGCGGCTGCAGGCTCGATCACCGGGGTAGGGCGCGGAGTCGGTGGGCGGGCAGGGCCGAGCGCCCTGCGGGATGGGGTATGGCGATGGGCGTCCCTGTCACTCACCTGCATGTCTGGCGCAGCGATGAGACGGCTGCGGGCGGCCTGGGCTGCGCGAGGCTGGGGGGTCGCGGCAGCGCGTGGAGCGCGGGGCATGGTCGGGAGGTTTGGCCCGCGGCTGGGAGCGGGAGCTGGTGGGGGGCGGGCGCCTGGGGAGCGGGGCGGCGGCGGCGGCGGGAGATGCTCGGCTCGGCTCGGCTCGGCTCGGCTCGGCTCGGCTCGGCTCGGCGCGGTCTCCGCCTCCCTCTCGCGCTCCCGCCCGTGGGCTGCGCGCGGTTTAACTCTCTCGCCGCCGCGCTGCAGGAGTCACGCCGAGCTCTGTCCTTGGTGGAGGGCCGGAGAAGGCGCCCGAGGGGCGAGGACCACTTGCCTCGCTAAGTTCTGACCGCGGAAATCTCTACCGTCTGCGCCGCAACGCCGTGGGCACCCGCGGTCGCCCGATGAGTCTTCCAAGCTCTGCGTCTCCGACTCTGTTCTGCCCTCACCCCCGGTGGAGATCCGTGCCCGAGGTCAAGGCCATTAGCCGGGGGTAGAGGTGGGGTGTGTGTGTGTGGAGCAGAAGACCCCTCGGCGACAACGGATTGCCCCACAGCCCGAATCCTTTATTCCCCTCTGACCCTGCTACAGAGCGTTTTCCTCCGAAGCAACCCAAGTGGTCTTTAAAACAGGGAGATGGGGTCGCAATTACTCAGCTCAGAAGATCCAGGCCTGGCTCCTAGGCAGCCTTCTACCTCCTTCCTGAACACCTCTGCCTCAGCCACAGCCGACCTGAGAGGTGGCCTAGGAGACAAACCTAGCCTGCCTCTGGGCCCTTGCACTTGGCGTTCCCGTCAGCTCTCTCCTGGGCTCGCACAGTGATGCCCAGAGCTCCAGTCCCTGCCCACCGAAGAACTCCGCGATCCAGGCTGCACTGCTGGGACCCGGCACTCCCCTGCTTTCCCTTCCAGCCTCACTTCTTTCCCAGGCTTGACCTCTAAATGTTGGCGCCTCCTAGGGCTCAGTCTTGGCGCTCTTCTCTTTCCACATTCTCTGTCCAGTGATCTCATCCGGTCCCAGGGCTTAAATACTATGTAAATGTCAGTGAGTCCTAAATTTATATCCAGAGCGCCAGACTCATTTATCCAACAGCTACTTGACATCTCCACTTGGATGTCTAATAGCCATGCACAGCAAACGTGACTAAAATGGATGTGTTGCATTCCCCCACTCCCGACCCATTTCTCTCCCTGTCTTCCCCATCCTGGAAAATAACAACTCCTAGCTGTTCAGCCTGGAAACCTTCGAAGCATCCTCCCTTTTCCCCCTTTCGCTGATTCCCTTGCTGGTATTCACCAGCAAGTCCTACAGGCTTTGCATCCAAAATCCATCTACTTTATTGCTGAAACCCAGGCTCAAAGCATCGTCTCACAAGTGGAGTATTGCAATAACTCCCACACTGGTCCCTCAGTTCCACCCTGCCCTTACAAACCAGTCTTCACAGTATCAGTCATATTTTCTGTGTTTAAATCGAATCATGCTGTTCCCATTTAAAATAGTTGAGTGGCAGGGGCAGTGTTGTGGCACAGCGGTGAAGCCTCAGCTTGCGACACTGGGGAATGCAGTGGAGGATGATGGCCCAAGTGCTTGAGTTCCCGCCACCTTTATAGAAATCCCAGATGGAGTTCTGGACTCCTGGCTTCAACATGACCTGGCCCGGGCTGTTGCTGGTATTTGGGAGAAAATCAGCAGACGGAAGATCTCTCTCTCTCTCTCTCTCTCTTCCCCACCCCCAACACTCTGCCCTTCAAATACATAAATGAATCTTTTCTTTTTTTTTTTTAAAGGATTTGTTTATTTTACTTGGAAGTACAGAGAGAAGGAAGGGCAGAGAGAGAGGGAGAGAGGTCTTCCATCCTCTGGTAAACTCCCCAATTGGCCTGCAACAGCTGGAGCTGTGCTGATCCGAAGCCAGGAGCCAGGAGCTTCTTCCAGGTCTCCCACATGGGTGCAGGGGCCCAAGGACTTGGGCCATCTTCTACTGCTTTCCCAGGCCATAGCAGAGAGCTGGAGCAGAAGTGGAGCAGCCAGGTCTCCAACCGGCGCCCAGATGGGATGCTGGCACTGCAGGTGGCAGCTTTACCTGCTATGCTACAGCACCAGACCCAAATAAATCTTTTCTTTAAAAAAAAAAAAAGTCAAAGAGCTGGTGCTGTGGTGTAGTCGACTAAACCTCTGCCTGCAGCTCTGGCATCCCATATGTGCACTGGTTCATGTCCCAGCTGCTCCTCTTCTGCTCCAGCTCTCTGCCATGGGCTGGGAAAGCAGTAGAGGATGGCCCAAGTGCTTGGGCCCCTGCACCCATGTGAGAGACCCAGAAGAGGCTCCTGGCTCCTGGCTTCAGATTGGCCCAGCTGTGGCCATTGTGGCCATTTGGGGAGTGAATCAGCAGACGGAAGGCCTTTCTTTGTGTCTCTCCCTCTCTCTGTAACTCTATGTCTCAAATAATCTTGCAAAATAAAGAAAAAAATAGTCAACTTTTCATCATACTTGTAGTGATTTTAACTTCTTGTAAGGAGAAGCCCTCCAATTTGTGTCCCGCTTCATGCACAGGGCTCACACCAGACTGGACTTCTTCCTCTTCTAGGACATCAGAGACCATCCTCCCAGCATCCCTCTCCTTTGATCCCCCTCCTGGAATGCCTCGCCACCCCTTGCCTGGCTGACTTCGTGTCACTCAAGTGTCTGCTCAGAATCTCCAGCGGCCCCCGCTCTATTTCATTACCCAATTTTGTTGCCTTTCCTACTTATCCCTTCTGTTTGTGCAGTGTCTATTGTCTGCATCCTGTCCCTGCATACCCTGGAGTGCACGGACCTCACTGGCCTACTTCACTCCGCATCTCAACTCCTACCGCAGTGCCTTGGGACACAGAAAGGTGACCACTGTTTATTACGTAGTGAACTTCTCCTGGGCCCCCTGCCCGCTCTGAGCTGTCTGCATTCCTGTCCTCTGCGCTCCACCTGCCTTTCCTCCCTGGCCTCTGCCCCGCCCAGCGCTCCCTTCCCATCTGCTGCGTTAGTACTGTCATTAGCCCTGCACTCCCGCCTCCCGGAAGGAAGCGTCCGCAGTGCCGCCCTCCGCTTGCCTCTCCCTGACAGCCCTTCATCTGAGGTCTGAGCAGCAGTGTGAGAGCCGTCCTCCTGGGGTCTCCCATCGGCAGGAGAGAGCCAGCACAGGCCGGAAGGAATCTGGCCACAGGGCCGTGTGACGCATGGTGCACAGCTCCTGCCGTATTCTGGCCCCGGTGAGCCTGGGTACATCCTGAGGAGGCGAGACCATGAAGTACAGAGTGATGAATGTGTCTTCAGACGCGTTTCCAGACCTTCCCACCCTCCACAGTCTCCACGCCCTTGCCCGCGCTCCAGCTCTGCTGGGATCTCCACCACTACCTCTGGGCTTGCTCAGGGTTCCTGGCATTTGTCAAGGAACATTTCCGTCTGTCCTCAAATGTCCAGTGTCCTTTCCCTGAACTCCTCTCTCTCAGCTCACGGTCTTGTCGCTTTTCTGAGAATACACAAGTAAGGTGAGGAACACGTGTCCACCCCACCATCATGTCCCAGCCCCACTGATCCTCCTGTGGGGCACCTCTGCCCCTGCCACCTGCCCAGAGCCATCACTCCAGTGGCTGTCGTCCCCCTGCCGTCTGCATGATCACTGCCAGCTGCACACGAGCACGCTGTGGTCCTCCCGTGGAAGCCAGGCCCCCTCATGCCCACCTCCAGCATCTGCCCTTCTCTGCCTCCTTGTACAGCAAAGCTGTCTCCAAGGATGATTGCCAGCCATTGTCTCCTGGACATCTCTGCCTGTTCCTTCTCCATGATCAACTGGGGTCTAAGTATTTAATTTCTGTGGTTCTTTTCTTTCTTTATTTTTAAGTAAGATTTTATTTATTTATTTTAGAGGTAGAGTTACAGACAGTGAGAGGAGAGAGAGAGAGAGAGAGAGAGAGAGATCTTCCATCCACTGGTTCACTCCCCAGATGGCCACAATGGCTGGAGCTGGGCTGATCCAAAGCCAGGAGCTTCTGGTCTCCCACGCAGGTACAGGGGCCATCTTCTACTGCTTTCCCAAGCCATAGCAGAGAGCTAGATTGGAAATGGAGCAGCCGGGACTTGAACCGGCACCCATATGGGATGCCGGCACTGCAGGCGGAGGATTAACCTGCACCACAGCACTGGCCCTGGTTATTTTCTTTTTTAACAATTTATTTATTGAAAGGCAGAGTGACAGAGAGAGAGAGAGAGAGAGAGAGAGAGAGAGAGAGATACCATTTGCTGGCTCATTCCCCAGATGGCCGCAATGGCCAGGGCTAGGCCAGGCTGAAGCCAGGAGCCAGGAGCTTCTTCCAGGTCTCCCATGTGGGTGCAGGGGCCCACACACTTGAGCCATCTTCTGTTGTCTTTCCAGGCACAATGCAGGGAACTGGATTGGAAGTGGAGCAGCCAGGACTCCAACCGGTGGCCACACGGGATATTGGTGTTGCAGGTGGTGCTTAAAGTCTCTCTCTCTCTTTCTTAAATAGAACTTTTTTATGAAAGTGACAAAATTTTATTTATTTGAAAGGGAGGGAGGGAGAGAAAGAGAGAGACAGTGAAGAAGAGAGAGGTCCTCTATTCGCTTGTTCATTCTTCAAATGCCCTCAACAGCCAGGGCTAGGCCAACCTGAAGTCAGGAGCTCCACGTGGCAGCAGGGTTCCAAGTGAGTGCTTGGGCCATCATCTGCTGCCTCCCAGGTTGCACACCAGCAGGAAGCTGGAGGTGGAAGCAGAGGGAGGACATAAACCCAGCACTTATATATGGGATGCAGGTGTGCTGAGCAGATCTCAATCACTGTGCCAAAGCTCACCCCTCTGTTTTCTTTGTCAATTCCTCCTTCTTCTTTTTTTAAAAAGATTTTATTTTTAAAAAATTTTAAGTCAGAGTTACACAGAGAGAAGAGAGGCAGAGAGAGAGAGAGAAAGGTCTTCCATCTGCTGGTTCACTCCTCAACTGGCCACAATGGCCAGAACTGCACCTATCCAAAGCCAGGAGCCAGGAGCTTCTTCCAGGTCTCACATGGGTGCAGGGGCCCAAGGACTTGGGCCATCTTCTACTGTCTTCCCAGGCCATAGCAGAGAGCTGGATTGGAAGTGGAGTAGCCAGGTCTCAAACCGATGTCTTTATGGGATGCCGGCGCTCCAGGCAAGGGTGTTAACCCGCTGTGCCACAGTGCCGGCCCCAAAAGAGAGGCCTTCTGTTTGCTGGTTCACTCCCCAAAAGCCCACAACAGCCAGTACTCAGCCAGGGTGAAGCTAGGAGCTAGGAACCCCCGATTTGGGTCTCCCATGTGGGTGGCAGGGACCCAAGCACATGAGCCATCATCTTCTGCCTCCCAGAAGCTGGGCTAGAGTGTGGAGTAGTGGGAACTCAAACCAGACACTCAGGGCTGGCGCCACGGTTCACTAGGCTAATCCTCTGCCTGCAGTGCCGGCACCCTGGGTTCTAGTTCTGGTTGCTCCTCTTCCAGGCCAGCTCTTTGCTGTGGCCTGGGAGGGCAGTGGAGGATGGCGCAAGTGCATGGGGCCTGCACCCACATGGGAGACAGGGAGGAAGCACCTGGCTCCTGGCTTCGGCACAGCTCTGACTGTGGCGGCCATTTTGGGGGTGAACCAATGGAAGGAAGACCTTTCTCTCTGTCTCTCTCTCTCACTGTCTAACTCTGCCTGTCAAAAAGAAAAAAAAAAAAAAAAAGCCAGATACTCCAATGTGGAATGCAAGCTTTCCAAGCACCAGCTTAACCTGCTGCACCACAGTGCTTGTCCCCCAGCCTCATTTACTAACAGTCCTTCACTCTGCCTTATGTGTTTTGCTCTCTCTGTTACATATCAAAGTCCTGTTATATATGATGATGTATTTGTTCCATTGGCCAACTTTTGTAAACTTGCACTAATAACACATTCTGTAAAAACCTGTAACTGTAAAATAAATCTTGGTATCTCCCTTAGTAAAGATCACTTTGCTGGTAATATACTCTCCTTCAGTAGGTCTTGTCTTTCTCAACCCTTTCTCCATTTGAAAATCAGTTTGCAAAGTTCTGCAGGATTGTACTGGAATTGCATTGAATCTAAAGCCCAATTTGAGGCAAATTGATATCTTTAAAACTTTTAAAACTAAAAATTGATCTCTTTAAAATCTTAAAACTTTAGGTCTTCTTTAACATCTTTCAATGGATATGTATAATTTTCTGCATACAGATGATACATGTATTCTGTTTTAATTATTCATATGAATTTTTTTCTGTTCTGGTATTTTTTTTCTTTCATTTCATTTGAAAGAAAGACAGAGAGACAGAGAGATATCTTCCTCTGGCTCATTCCCCAGATGTCTGCAGTAAGGGGGCTGGGCCAGGCCAAAGTCAGAAGGCAGGGACTCCATCATGTCTGTCACATGGGGGGCAGGGACCCAAGTACTTGAGTTTTCATTACTTCCTGCCTCCCCGGTGTACATTAGCAGGAAGCTGGGATCAGAAATGAAACTGGGGAGCCGTGGCCATGGCACAGTAGGTTAATCCTTCACCTGTGGTGCTGAAGTCCCATATGGGCACCGGTTCAAGTCCCAGCTGCTCCTCTTCCAATCCAGCTCTCTGCTGTGGCCTGGAAGGCAGTAGAAGATGGTCCAAGTGCTTGAGCCCCTGCACCCACGTGGGAGACCAGGAAGAAGTTCCTGGCTCCTGGCTTTGGAATGGCACAGTTCCAGCCATTGTGGCCATTTGAGGAGTGAACCAACGGAAGGAAGACCTTTCTCTGTGTATCTCACTACCTCTCAAATAAATAAATAAGTAAAAATTTTTTTTCTTTTTTTTGACAGGCAGATTGGACAGTGAGAGAGAGAGACAGAGAGAAAGGTCTTCCTTTGCCATTGGTTCACCCTCCAATGGCCACCGCGGCCAGCACAGAGGCCACAGCAGAGAGCTGGACTGGAAGAGGAGCAACCGGGACAGAATCCAGCACCCCAACCGGGACTAGAACCTGGGGTGCCGGCGCTGCAGGCGGAGGATTAGCCTAGTGAGCCGCGGCGCTGGCCAATAAGTAAAATCTTAAAAAAAAAAAAAAGAAAAGAAAAGAAACGAAACGAAAAGAAATTAATCTGGGGCTCAAACCCAGGCACTCCTATATGGAATGAGGCATCTGAATGGCATGTTTACCACCACACTAAATAGCTACCCCATAAATGGTTCTCATTCTTTTTAAAGATTTTATTTTATTTATCTTTAAAGAGTTATAAAGAAGGAGAGACAGAGAGAAGTCTTCCATTTGTTGTTTCACTCCCCAAATGGCTGCAACAGTCAGGGCTGGGCCAGGAGCTTCCTCCAGGTCTCTCACTTGGGTTACAGGGTCCCTACCACTTGGGCGATCTTATGCTACTTTTTCAGGCCATTAGCAGGGCACTGGATTGGAAGTGGAGCAGCCAGGACATGAGCCAGCTTCCACATGGGATGCTGGCATCGCAGGCGGAGGCTGTACCCACTATGCCACAATACCAGTCCCATAAATAGTACTTTTTGAAGATACATTTTCCAAGTGCTTTTGCTGGTATACAGAAATACAATTGCTTTGAGAGGCAAGCACATCCCCACACAACATCATCCATTTTGCGTGTGCCTCCAGCTGTGGGGGCATCTGACAAATGTCATCAATTCACCTAGGCTAATTGTGTGTTTCAAAACAAAGGACAATAAATAAATACACACCCACACAAAAAAGAAGTGCAATTGATTTGCATTATTGGTTATAGAGCCAATAACTTTGACAAGCTCTCTATTCTGTGTGATAATTTTTCTATAGACTTTATGAAGCTCTATAAACCAATCATGGAATCTGCAAGTGGCAGTGGTTTGCTTTCTCCTTTTCCTTTTTTTTTTTTTAAAGATTTATTTATTTGAAAGGCAGAGTTGCAGAGAGATGGGGGGGAGAGAGAGAGAGAGAGAGAGAGAGAGAGAGAGAGAGAGTCTTCTACTCACTGGTTCATTTCCCAAATGGCTGAAATAACCAAGGCTGTGCCAGGCTGAAGCCAGGAGCCAGGAGCTTCTTCCATTCCCACGTGGGTGCAGGGGCCCAAGCACTTGGGCCATCTTCTACTGCTTTCCCAGGTGCGTTAGCAGAGAGCTGGATCAGAAGTGGAGCAGGGGAGACTCGAACAGCCCATTTGGGATGCTGGTATTGTAGTCTGGAGCTTTAACCAGCTGTACCACAGTGCCTGCTACACACACACACACACACACACACCTCTTTTTTTAAGATTTATTTATTTATTTGAAAGGCAGAGTTACAGAGAGAGAGAGGGAGAGACAGAGAGAGAGATCTTCTATCTGCTGGTTCATTCCCCAAATGGCCACAAAGTCCAGGGCTGTGCTAGGCTGAAGCTAAGAGCCAGGAGCTTCATCTGGGTCTCCCACGTGGGTGACAGGGTCCCAATACTTGGGCCATCTTCTGCTGCTTTTCCCAGGCCATTAGCAGGGAGCTGAATCATAAGTGGAGCAACCAGGACTCAAACTGGCACCCATATGGGATGATGGCACTGCAGAGGGTGGCTTTACCTGCTGTGCCGCAGCACTGACCCCTAAGTTCTTTTTATTTTATTTTATTTTATTTTATTTTATTTTATTTTATTTTATTTTATTTTATTTTATTTTATGTGTAGTAACTGTTATGGGGGCAGGATTTTGGCCTAGTGGTTAAGATGCTGATGGAGATGCTCCCGCCCCACATCAGAGCGCCTGCTTTGCTACCCAGCTGCGGCTCCCAATTCCAGCTTCCTGCTGATGCAGACCTCAGGAGACAGCAGCAATGGCTCAAATAATTATGTTCCCATCACCCACATGGAAGATCTACATTGAGTTCTGAGCTCCTGGCTTGGGTCCCTGCCCAGTCCTGGTCATTGTGAGCAGCCTGAGAGGGAACCAATAGATGGGAGCTCTCTGTCTCTCTGCCTCTTACATAAACAAATATAAATTTAAAAATTATAAAAGGGGGCTGAGTCGTGACACTGCAGATTGCTACATTGCTGGTTATGTCTGCAGCCCACCTCAGTGTGCCTAGGAGTAAGTCCCAACTACCCCGCTTCAAATCCAGCTTCTTGACCCCTGGCTTTGGCCTGGTTCAGCCCTGTCTGTTGTTGGGGTGAATCTAGGATGGAAGTTCTCTCTCTCTCTCTCTCTCTCTCTCTCTCTCTCTGTCTCCCTCAATCTCAATCAAAGAGAAAGGTCTTCCTTCCATTGGTTCGCCCCCCAAGTGACCACTACAGCCGGCGTGTTGTGGTCAGTGTGCTGTGCCGATCCGAAGCCAGGAGCCAGGTGCTTCCTCCTGGTCTCCCATGCGGGTGATGTTATGGATTGAACAGCACTTGGCTTCCAAATTCATGGAGTTGTTTAAACCTTGAAGTCTATGTTGCTGGTTGACACATTAAAGGTAGAGACTGATCTGTGATGGCCTCTGGAGGTCAGTACGTCACTGGGGCTGGCACTGTGCAGGTCATTTGTGCTGGTGGGTGACTTCTCTGAGCCAGCCTGGCTTCTTGTGTCTGCTTTGCTACCTGCTCATCTCTTAATTGTTCCGCACCTGCTCCACCACGGCCAGCCTCCACCACATGACAGACTAATGAGGCGACCTGATCTTGAGCTGGGGATCTCCAAAAATGTAAGCCCGAATAAACCTTCCGCTACACAAGAAGTTCTTCTCCTGTATTTTATTTCAAGTAACAAAGAGCTGATAATACATGTGAATATATTCTTCCATATTATGATACAAAGCCTTTTAAGCTGCCTTTTACATTTAGTTTATCATGTAGTGCGAATCATTTTTGCATGTGGCTTAACTTGGGGGTTCAGTTTAAATTTGTTTCTTGTTGATACCTAATTGTCACAGTG
Organism: Sylvilagus floridanus; assembly: GCA_949820135.1. Lineage (NCBI taxonomy): Eukaryota > Metazoa > Chordata > Mammalia > Lagomorpha > Leporidae > Sylvilagus > Sylvilagus floridanus. The sequence continues at coordinate 32,638,670 of OX463230.1, forward strand.
TCATTGAAATGTGCTTTTTCTCCTGCTCAAAAGTGCAAACTCTGTCATAAACCATGTACTATGTACATGCATATACTTTTCTGAACTACGTATTATGTTGCAAAGGTCAGTTTATCTTTGCGCTGTACCATACATCTTAATTATTATGGCTTTATAATTGTGTCCTGGATTCTGATAAAACAACTCTTTCCTCCTTGTTTATCTTCAAGAGGCTATTCATAGTCTTTTACAGGAATCTATTTATTGGTTCCACACACTCACAAAAATCTTGCTTATATTTTTTAAAAATGCCTAATATTAGATAGGTGGGTTGCTGGCCTGGGCAACTGAGAGGAAAGTTTGGGACAAAAGCCTGGATTTGAGAATGGGTGGGCAGAACTGCTCAAGCTGTCGTCCGCTGCTCCCCAGGGATGCATCAGCAGAAAGCTGAGTCGCAGGTGGAGCAGCTGGCAGTCTGGTGTGCAACGCAGGTGTTCCACGCAGCAGCTCAACCCACTGTACCACATCCGTGCCCACCTTGTGCAGCTCTGACAACAGTTATACTGAACCTATAAATCACTCTGTGGAAAAGCGACTCCCTTGTGATACAGAGTCTTCTAATCTATAGGCATGATATCTTTCTCTTTTTTAAGATTTATTTTATTTATTTGAAAGACAGAGTTACAGAGAGGGGTAGAGAAACAGAGAGAGGTCTTCCATCCGCTGGTTCACTCCTCAGATGGCTGCAACGGCCAGAGCTGTGCCGATCCGAAGTCAGGAGCCAGGAGCTTCCTCCAGATCTCCCACACAGGTGCAGGGGCCCAAGGACTTGGGCCATCTTCTGCTTTCCCAGGCCATAGAAGAGAGCTGGATCAGAAGAGGAGCAGCCACGACTAGAACTGGCCCCCATATGGGATGCTGACACTTCAGGCCAGATCTTTAACCCACTGGGCCACAGTGCCAGCCCCGACATATCTTTCCAGTTGTTAGGTCTCCTTCTGTGTCTCACAATAAATTATAATTTGCTTTAGATATATCTTACACATGTTCTACCATAAACATATATTGGTATTTAGTATTTTTAATGCTATTAAATACATTTTTTTTTGACAGGCAGAGTTAGACATTGAGAGAGAGACAGAGACAGAGAAAAAGGTCTTCACCCTCCAAGTGGCCGCTACGGCCAGTGCGTTGCAGCCAGTGCACCACGCTGATCCAAAACCAGGATCCAGGTGCTTCCTCCTGGTCTCCCATGCAGGTGCAGGGCCCAAGGACCTGGGCCATCCTCCACTGCACTCCCGGGCCACAGCAGAGAGCTGGACTGGAAGAGGAGCAACTGGGACAGAACCCGGCACCCCAACTGGGACTAGAACTGGAGCTGAGCTGAGCTATTCCAAAGCCAGGAGCTGCTTCTGGGTCTCCCACGGAGGTGCAGGAGTCCAAGGACTTGGGCCTTCTTCAGTGGAAGGCCTTAGCAGAGAGCTGGATCAGAAGTGGAGCAGTCAGATTCAATCCAGCGCCCATTTTTGGAAGCCAGCGCTGCAGGTGGAGGTTTTACCCGCTATGCCACAGCACCAGCCCCTCTCTCTCCCTTTCAAATAAATATCTTTAAAAAAAAAGAGTTAAATAGCCAGCGCCATGGCTCAACAGGCTAATCCTCTGCCTTGCGGCGCCAGCACACCGGGTTCTAGTCCCGGTTGGGGCGCCGGATTCTGTCCCGGTTGCCCCTCTTCCAGGCCAGCTCTCTGCTGTGGCCCGGGAGTGCAGTGGAGGATGGCCCAAGTGCTTGGGCCCTGTACCCCATGGGAGACCAGGAAAAAGCACCTGGCACCTGGCTCCTGCCATCGGATGAGCTTGGTGCGCCGGCCGCAGCGCGCCAACCGCAGCGCGCCGACCGCGGCGGCCGTTGGAGGGTGAACCAACGAAAAAAAGGAAGACCTTTCTCTCTGTCTCTCTCTCTCACTGTCCACTCTGCCTGTCAAAAAAAAAAAAAAAAGAGTTAAATAAATAAACTCTGGCACACAATAAAACAAATTTGGTCCTATTCCCATTCTTTCCTCTTTCTTTTTAAATATTTATTTAGTTGACAGGCACAGTGAGACAGAGATATCTTCCATCTACTGTTGAAAGACCATAACAGCCAAGGCTGGGCCAGGCTGAAGTCAGGAGCCAAGAACTGCATCTGGGTCTCCATGTGGGTGGAAGGAGCTCAAGTACTGAGCTGTCATTAGCTGCTTCCCGGGCACATTAGCAGGGAGCTGGGTGGGAAGTGAGAGAGCAGCCAGTGCTCTGATGTGGGATAGGAAGTCCCAAGAGTTGCTTAACCTCCTGCACCACAGTGTGTGCCTGCTTAGATTTTTCTTTTTCCTACCCTCTTTTAAAATGATAAGTTTGGGGGCTAGCCAGCGCTGTGGCATAGCAGGTAAAGCCACCACCTCCAGTGCTGGCATCCCATATGAATGCCGGTTCTAGTCCCGGCTGCTCCACTTCTGATCCAGCTCTCTGCTATGGCCTGGGAAAGCAGTAGAAGATGGCCCAAGTTCTTGGGCCCTTGCACCCGCGTGGGAAACCCGGAAGAAGCTCCTGGTTCCTGGCTTTGGATTGGTGCAGCTCCGGGCATTGCGGCCAATTGGGGAGTGAACCAGCGGTTGTATTTTGTTATGCCTTTGACTCCTTCTCACTTCCGTTTTCTCTCTTCCACTCACTTCTCCTCCCTTCCCCCTCCTTCCTGCTCTCTCTCCCTTCTGTGTTTATGCTTCTCATTTTTCTACCACAAACCAAGGGATAAGGACCATAAGCTCTTTATTTTTTTAAAAAGGTTTATTTATGTATTTGAAAGGCAGAGTTACAGAAAGGCAGAGGCAGAGAAAGAGGGGAAAGTCTTCCATCCTCTGGTTCACTCCCCCAGTGACCACAACGGCCTGAGCAGGGCCAATCTGAGCCATCTGAGCCAGGAGCCAGGAGCCTCTTCTGGGTCTCCCGCGTGGGTGGTTGGACTTGGGCCATTGTCTACTGCTTTCCCAAGCCATAGCAGAGAGCAGGATCAGAAGCTGAGCAGCCGGCTCTGGAACCGGCACCCATATGGGATGCTAGCACTGCAGGTGGCGACTTTACCCACCACACCACAGCAGCGGCTCTAGTATTTAAAGCCCTTCAGCCCTAGCGGCCCACCAGTCCTAGAATTTTGTCTTCACGTCTTTTCTGGTTTTGCACTTTCTCATCTTTCCCCTACTTGCGGGTTACTTAACTCGGCTGGTCCTCAGTTTTTCTATCTGCAAAGTGGAGATACCTACTAGATTGTTGTGAGAATCGAATGAATTAGGTACAGCTCATAGTTCAGTGCTTAATATAACAAGCAGCCTCTAAATCTTTTAAAGTGTCAGAGGTGACGTGGAAAGATGATTTTGAATTCAAAAAGACCTAAATTCCAAGTAAATCTGATTTTTACGAGCCTCAACTTACTTATGTAAAAATAGGAAAGATGATATTCGGCTCTGTTCCACCTAGGGTTTTCTCCCTCTCGCCTCTTGAATTAAGTCAGTGAGCCAGAAACATCACTGAGTACATGACGTCATCACGGTAGGGGAGTCCAGGAGTCAAACGGGGTGCAGAACAGCTGTCTGCACGCACAAGATGCCTGCTGTCTCTCCTGCTCCTCCAACAGGTGAGCGATTGGCCTCCCCGCGTGCTCTCGGCCGCAGCGCTTCTACCATTGCCTACCGTTTCCTCCTCCACCTCCCTGTCTCCTGCCATCACCGTCTTCCTCTCGCCCCAGCCACGCGGCGCGGTCCGGATGCCCAGACCGCCAACCACAGCCTGGGACTCGGTATTCAGTCCCTAGCACTCTTCCACTCATAAAGCTTTATTGAAACAGAGCAGAAAAAAAGGCTCTGTCATTCTTTCCCCGGCAACCAATCCAAAGAGCAGAGCGCCGGCTCCGGGCGGCCGGCGGGGCGGGGCGCGTCTCCTCCGACACCTGCGGCGCCGGAGCGGAAGTGCGGCCGGAAGCCGGCCATCGAGTTCAGTGGCCAGAGCGGCCCTGCAGGGAGGTGGCAGGAAAGGCTTGGAACAGCTGCCGGAGGTGACGGAACGACGGCCCCGCCCGGTGCGCTGGAAGACGAAGCTTCCAGGTAGCGGCCCGCAGAGTCTGGCCCAGGGTACGACGGGACAGTCGGCGGGAGCCCATGGTCCCTGGGCGGCCTCTTTAAGGGAGGAGGTGGAGCCACGTGTAAGGATCGTGGGGGTGAGGTCACGTGGTTGGGGGCACGTGTGGGAGCGAGTGGAGAACCGAGGGGTGCGTTGTCGTTGGGGTGCATGACCTGTGACCCCAGCCGTCGCCGCGCTGCAGCCTACGCCGTGGGGTTCACGTGGTGTGCCTTGGGAGTTAGTCCCAGGGGCAGGGGGAGAGGGTGGGCGTGGCAGCCCTGTGAGGCGGCTGCCTTTGGGTCCACGTTCTCCACTGCTGCTCCGATTCCTCCCTGCAGAAATGGCTTGTTGCTTCTGCGGTCCGGCCCCTTGCCCTCGCCTTTGCCATCCCGCCAGTGCTCAGGGACCTGCAGTTTCACGTCCTCTTTCCTTGCAGCTCCAGACATCCTGAGCCCAGGTCCCCCAGCTCAGTACAGCCATGAGTGCGGAGGTGAAGGTGACAGGGCAGAACCAGGAGCAGTTTTTGCTGCTGGCCAAGTCGGCTAAGGGGGCAGCGCTGGCCACACTCATCCACCAGGTGTTGGAGGCCCCTGGTGTCTACGTATTTGGGGAACTGCTGGATATGCCTAATGTTAGAGAGGTGGGTTGCTGGCCTGGGTAGCCCCTCAGGGAAGCATGGGGCATAAGTCTGGCTTTGAGAATGGACTCATTTCGCAACCCCACGAAACCATTCTGTTGAACAAGAACACAGTGATGATTAACTGGCACGTTGCAAAAGTAAATAAGCAAGTGAACGTCTTAGTTTGTCTGTCGTTGTAACAGAGAAAATGCGGTATTTACATTTGTAAACAAAAGAGCATGTCATCGCAAATAGGAAGCTTGGGTTGCAGTCCCCCCCCCCCCCCCCCCCCCCGTGTAATACCTCCTGACAATCGGGGCGTCTCGTTCAGGGCCTCGGTTTCCTCTTTTAAAGATGGAGCTGATACTTTTCTCGACGGTCACTGTAGGAATCCAGTAAGATCATGGGAAAGTGTTAGGTCTGATGCAGATAGAATGAACAGGTTAAATTAGCAGACGGTGCTCTCCCTGGGCAGCCTGTGCTAATCCACCTGAGAAAGGAAAGAAAGGAGGTGTCTTTTCCCCCCAGACACACATGGCAGACTGTTGGAACACAGCAGAGACTTTTCACACAGAAGTGGCAAGGTTGAAAGTCCAGGGCGGATGAGTCACCGAGATGTGTGATCCCCGCCCATGCCCTGAGACGCTGTGACAGCAACGTGTAGGTAAACTGTTAGCCAGTTTGTGAGGGCTTGTGATTGAGTCAGTGGATATGGCTTTTTGAGGTCACTGTGATATGGAAAAAATTGGGGCTTTTTTTCCCCCTCCTTTCATCTGAGTGGGTCCAAAAAGTATCCGTTAAGGGGAACACAGAGAAGCACTGAGTGCCCGTGTGGCCCTCTGCTGGTGTTCAGTTCCAAACAGGAGTCTTAGGAACCAGTGGAAGAAATGGGATGATGGATAGTGCCATATAAATCATTGGTTTAGCAAGTGTACTGCGAGGGCTGACCACACACAGAGGTCTGTGTTCTCTTAGTGGGATACCAGAGACTTGGTCTGGAATCTTATTGAAAGATATTCTAATTTCAGACCCTTCTGCAGGGATTGATGGGTTAAATGCCCAAATGAGTGATCAGATAGAAGAGGAGGCTTGGGTGGGCTGGACTGGGTGGTGGAAGACCACCTCCCACCGATGCGGGGCTGTGACAGAGACCACAGCTCAGATGCCTGTCGGGTAAGCAGCTGTCAGCAAGGGACTCTGGTGAACGGAGGGGTCGGAGACTGGACTGCAGAGGGATGCTCACATTCAGGAAGAGCAGACACGCCCACGGCCAGACAGAACAGCTAGCCGCTTCTGGTGGCTGTGTCTTACAGTTGGAACACTAAATGTTTTCAACCTTGAGTTGACTGGAGGGTGTGTATGCATTGGGGAAATAGTCCAAGCAAAGGTGGAAATGAGCCCTACCTGTGGGGAGAGGGATCAAAAAGCCCCTCTTGGTGAGCTGGGAGGGGTGACATTTTCCAGGAAAGATGGGGCCAGGAAGTGGGGCTGGAAACAGAGTGAGAGTGGCGAGGGAAGCCCTTGCCATCACCACGTCTCTTGCCTCACCTTGCAGCTCGCCGAAAGTGACTTTGCTTCCACGTTCCGGCTGCTCACCGTGTTTGCTTATGGGACATATGCCGACTACTTAGGTAACCAGGGGGACTGGAGCCGTGCAGTGATGGGAGTGGAAGAAGGGCGATTTTTGGAGGAACTTTAAGAGAAAATTCCTGGGATACCCTACCTAGGTACCCTGGGTGCACAGTTTCAGGGTCAAGACCTGAATCGGATTGAAAAACTCAGAAAAAAACAAAAAATAAGGGTGAAGGAAGTGTAGGCTTCCCACAAAACTGCAATCGATTTCCTCCACTTTGTCCTCTTCCCCAGCTGAAGCCCGGAACCTCCCCCCACTCACAGAGGCTCAGAAGAATAAGCTTCGACACCTCTCCGTGGTCACGCTGGCTGCTAAAGTCAAGGTGAGTGGCAGTCTCCCAGGCCTAGGCATCCTTCTCTGTGTCTGGGAGGTGACACTAGGATGTCCCAGGACCAGACTTGCCTCCTCCTGCACCCCTCAGGGTCTGTCTGGAGTCCATCACCGAGCCATTTAGGCTGAGCCTTCTCTTAGTTTTCTCTTTGTAAGTTTTCAGTCACTTTAAGTTCTAAGTAAACATCTTTTATATGTTGCTGAAAGTGGCAACTAGGGTGCCATGCCTCAGCTGGAACAGGCTCTCTTCTGACAAGGTGCCAGGCTTCTGTCTGGTGGAGTAACACACGCATATAACGCAGGATCTCTGCTCCTGCTGGCCTCGGTTTCCTGCCACAGCCCCCAAGCTGAGGTTTCCCAGTTGTTGTTTGACTGTCTTGTTACTGTCCTGACTTGATTTAAACCGAGCTCTCCATTGTGCAATGCCTGTGCAGAAGTCAGACCGCCCCCCTGCCGCATATTCCCACTGTGCCAGGGGGATCTTGATCTAGGGCTGCCTGAGCTCCTGAGCTGTGGCCAGAGGAATGACCCCAGGCAGGTGTCACTTGCTTGCTCCCTCTGGTCTGGAGAAATAGGGTGGAAAGGGAACTTAAGTCTTGTGTTTTATTTAAGGTTGGCCTTCGCATGCTGTTTTCTTGAGGTGGGAATACATTTACTTACTCTGCCCTAGAGGAAGTGGTATAGGAACAGAGCAGAGGGCAGATGAGCCAGGGCAGAGGGAAGAGGATTTCTGGAAACCCCTTCCTGCTGCGGCTCCTCACAAATCCTGGCCTCCCGCGCCCAGTGCATCCCATACGCAGTGTTGCTGGAGGCACTGGCCCTGCGGAACGTGCGGCAGCTGGAGGACCTGGTGATCGAGGCCGTGTACGCGGATGTGCTCCGTGGCTCCCTGGACCAGCGCAACCAGCGGCTGGAGGTGGACTACAGCATCGGGCGGGACATCCAGCGCCAGGACCTCAGCGCCATCGCCCGAACCCTGCAGGAGTGGTGAGAGCCGAGGGCGGCACTGTGCCTCCCCTCCTCACCCCAAGAAAGGGAGAGCGACTTCAGGGCAGGGGAGAGCAGGGGCTGGGCTGGGCTGGGCTGGGCTGGGCTGGGCTGGGCTGGGCTGCGACCCAGGAGGCTGCAGCAAAGTGAGCCATCCCTCCAAAGGCATCTGAGGCGGGAGGCAGTGTCCTTGGTAAAGGGACTGGGGAGGGAGCGGGGATGCTACCCAGGTAGGTCACCTGTCTAGGCTGGATTCAACTCATTGGTCTGTGACCGCCGGTGGCCACAGGCCTCTGTCTTTGCTCCTGTCTAACCTCACTGTCCGTCCTCATTCATCTCCCACCCCTTTGGTTTTCCGCTTCTCCTCCGACTTGCCCAGCACTCCCTGCCCCTCTCCTGTCCCACCTGAGGGTCTGTCTCACTGGGGGGGACTCCGTAGGCGGTTGCCAAGGCCCAACTCGGACAGGGGTTGGATGCTGGGAGCTATGGGTCTTTTGGAGTCTGTCTGTCGTGAGTGCGCTTGCAGCCCTCTGTGCTGATGCGTTTCACCGCCCCGCCCTGCAGGTGTGTGGGCTGTGAGGTTGTGCTGTCAGGCATTGAGGAGCAAGTGAGCCGGGCCAACCAGCACAAGGAGCAGCAGCTGGGCCTGAAGCAGCAGATTGAGAGTGAGGTGAGCAGGGCTCACCCACACTGCCCCAGCCTGGGCCACTTGTGCTGTGCAGAGGGGTTTGGACCATGGCTGTAGCAGACAGGTTAATGGGCAGTCTATCATGTTCTGGAAACTTCTTTGCTCCCCCCTATGGCTTTCATCCTGGTAGGTTGCCAACCTTAAGAAAACCATTAAAGTTACCACGGCGGCTGCGGCTGCAGCCACATCTCAGGACCCTGAGCAACACCTGACTGAGCTGAGAGAACCAGCCGCAGGCACCAACCAGCGCCAGCCCAGCAAGAAGGCCTCAAAGGGCAAAGGGTGAGCCGAGCGGCGGAGCTCTTGCTCCGGGGCACTCTCTCAGCTCAGGGACCCGGCTGCGCTTGCATCCTCTCCTTTCATCCTTTGCATGGGGATAGGGAGTTGGCGGCGGCTTCGGGGTAGGGAGTCCCTGCACCCATTCTTTTTCTCTTCCCCTTGCCAGGCTCCGAGGGAGTGCCAAGATTTGGTCCAAGTCGAACTGAAGGGACTGTCATTTCTTCCTTGGGACTGTGGGTCCCAGCTGCCTGCCTGCCCTTAGGAGTTCTCAGAGAGCTTTCCTGTGCCCCTGGCCAGCTGATAATCCTCGGTTCATGACCTTTCACCCCACCCCCCACTCCCAAGCATAGATCACACCTTCTCTGGGGAGGAGGCAAGTACAGGTCACATTTTTATTGGTACTTTTGTTTTATGTGACTTTCTAATGTGTTGCATTGCCCCCTTCCCCATCGTGCTCTGTTTCTTTAAGAGCTCGACATCTATCCTGTTCCTTACATCTGTCGCCAGGTATGGGGCTAGCTCTGACCGGGCTTGCTCTGTCTCCAGCATAACCCACAGGTGTTCCTTCTCCTGCCCTGTTGCTGCATGCCTGCCCCCGCATCACTCCCTACCCCCACCTATGGGTGGCATCTCAAGAGCCATGGGCCCTTACCTTTATGCCCACCCTGAGAGTTGGGGAGCCGGCTCGCCATTCTGAATGACTGGACACTTTCATCCTAGAATTCTCTCACACTACGGTTGTCTTCTCTCCTCCTTCCTCCCTTTGGATCCTGGGAGTGCTGCAGCTTCAGTAACCCCAGAGCCCAAGGAGGGCAGCTGTTATTAGGATGTTGAGAGGTGGTTCTGTGGGCCCTGACCGTCTTGGGAAGCCTGGTGGCAGTCCTGCAAGGCTTTATGTCCCCTGTTGTGACTTTGGTGGGGAAAGGGAGGGCATATAGATTGTATTTAAAAAGGTGTATATGCATATATCTATATATAACATGACACAGAAATAAATCTATGAGAAGTCTATCTACACACGTGTCCTGCACTGGGTATCTTCTGTGTTTGATATTTGTGGAAGGGAAGAAGACTCATTCCCAGTCTACTCTAAAAAAGGCTGGGAAATGATGAGAACCAGATTGTAAATCCCGAGTCCTGGCCTGGCAGCCAGGACCCCTGGATGCTAGTGCCCTGTGACTTTGGACAGACTGCTTCATACCTGAGCACCCGCGTGTGCTGGTCACGCTCCCTGCCTCCTGCAGCATCAGAGGATCCTCAGGGGAAGACTTGACGATGAACTTGGATTTCACATCACAGTCACAGCCATCGTATCTGGCAGGAGCACGCAGTTGGGCCCCTGCCCTTCTTCCAAGTTAGGACTTTGCAGGACGTCTGCCAGCCGGGCCCAGAGTGCTGCCGTGAACGCCTCGGAACCGGGAGGCTGTGGCGGAGGCGGCAGGGAGCCCTCGCCTGCGTGTGAAGGGCTCGTCCTCTGCAGAGCTGGTGCTGGTTGTCTAGGTGGAGGCTGAAGAGAGACCACTCCACACTGGCCCTGCAGCTGTCAGTCACGGAGCCAGCAAGTAGGAGTGGGGTCTTGAGTTTTTTGATTAAAAGTAGACTGGGTGAGCTTAGTGGGTTTTTTGTTGTTTTATGTTTATTGTCACCTACTTGACAAGCAGAACTAGAGAGGGAGATTGATCACCATTTGTTAGTCTGCTCCCCGGATGCCCTCAGTACTGGGCTATCGTTGGCTGCCTCTCAGGTGCATCAGCAGGAGGCCGTTTTGGAAGCACAGAGTAGCCATAGCCAGTACTGGAATCAGGCACCCTGATTATGGGATGTGAGCATCCCGTGCAGCCGTTCAATACAACACCCACCCCAGGCTTCCTGTACTGTGAGGGGAATGAAGACCTAATGGGACCCGTGCAGTGAGCCTCATTTCAGACACACTTGGCTTCTCAACTTTGCCCTAGACAAGCTGTTGTGACTCGGGTTTGAACCTGTTTTGCATTGGTTCCCAGTGTCTGCCTCTGAAATCAACCCCGTCTTCCTCTCCCACTCAAGTGTAGGAACTGTGAGTTCCTGGTACTTTCAACCTGCGCCTGGAAGCCAGCTTCTCCTTCGGAGTTTAGTGTCCCCTTTTCCTGTGAGCTGCCCCCAGCTGAAGGCCCCGTAACTCTCTAGACCCCTGGTTCCAGACTCCAGTGCGTGGCTCGGAAGGCCTCACTAGAGGCTGGGCTCTGGCTGTTTGGCTTCATACCCAAAGAGGGAGAGGAATCGTTCTCATTGCCAGGGCCATGCAAATGCAATTTGATTTACAAAGAGCAAGCTCTTGGCTATCAAGAACGGAGGAGAGTCAGCAGGTTATTTGGAAAGTAGTGAAGGCACAGTTTTTGACCAGGAAATTTGGTTCAAGATTTAGGGATTCAAGGGCTGGCATTGTAGCATGGCGCTTTAAGCCTCTGCTGGCAGAAGCAGCATCCCATATCTGCGCTCCGTTTAAGTCCCAGCTACTGTTTTCCATCCAGCTCTCTGCTAACGTGCCTGTGAGAGCAGTGGGAGACAGCCCAAGTTTTTGGGCCCCTGCCACCCAAGTGGGAAAACCAGATGGAGTTCCAGGCTTCTGGCTTTGGGGAATGAACCAGTGGATGGAAGAGCCCTTTGTTCCTCCTCTCTGTCATTCTGCTTTTCAAATATATATATATATATATATATATATATATATATATATGTGTGTGTGTGTGTGTGTGTGTGTGTGTGTGTGTCTGTGTGTGTATATATATATATATATTTTTTTTTTTTTTATGTTGCCTACCCAAATGGGTATTGTGGTACAGTGGGTTAAGTCTCCGCTCGGGACAAACACAAACCATATGAAGAGTGCCTGGGCCCGTGTCCTGCCCCTGCTCCTGATCCACCTTCTATTAATGTTCACCTTGAGAGGTAGCAGGTCCTGGCCACCCACTTGGGAAACCTGAGGGATGTTCCTGGCCACTGGAACCAGTTCTAGACCATTATTTGGGGAGTAAACAGGCAGATGAAAGTTCATTTCTCTTTGTCTATCACAGACAGTATTTCTGTGGGCCACTAGCATCAAAATCATTGGGATCAGTCAGTTGTGTGGTGTAGTGGTCAGGCTACCCACATGTCCTGTCGGAGCGCCTGGGTTCAAGTCCTGGCTCCACTTCCACAGCTGATGTGCACCTTGGGAAGCAGCAGTGGTGGCCCAAGTGCTCAAGTCCCTACCACCCACACGGGAGACCTGGATTGAGTTCTGGGCTCCTGGCTTTGGCCTGGCCCAGCCCTTGATTGTTGCAGGCATTTGGGGAGTGAACCAACACATAGAAGATCTCATCTCTGCCTTTCATATACAAATAAAAATTCTCTCAAAATCATTAGAGTTTTGGAAAATGTGTCAATTTTGTCACTTGACCCTGCCCGCACCCTAGTTCCCATCAGATTAGATTGTCCAGGATGTGAACTGGAAATGCAGTGTCACAGATCTCAGTCACTTAGCTCTGAGCTGTGACACCCTTTGAATGTAAGCACCCTGGCCCGGATTAGTGCCAACCTGGGTCAGCTGACAAGGCTTCTGCAGGGCCTTGGAGGCTGGGGAAGGGGCCCAGGTTACCATATGGAAGAGGAGAGTGAGCAAAGGCAAAATGGTACAGGGCAAGGAAGGACTTGTCCTGTCCTCTGAGGTCCTGCATGCTGAGTGCTCGGAAGTAGTGGGGGACACGAAAGCATTCCGTTGGGGGTGTCTACGTTTTGCTTGAGGTTGGAAAAACCTCTGAGGACATGATCTTGAAACAGCCTAGAAGCCCAAGTAGGAGTTTGCCTGGGAAGAAGGGTGAGCTGAAGGCCTGGAGGAGCAGACTGCACCCTGTGTCTGCCTGCCTCTTCCCTAACAGGATGGGCATAATTTGGGGGATGGGACCAGCTGTCCAGCCCTGTACTTATGGGTCACTTGTCATCCAACCAAATGGTATATGTATCTTGACTGAAAGTCTGAAATGTAAACCATAATGATTGCGTTACATTATTTAGGCATTCAGTTTTGAGTGACATTTGTCTGTTGTTTCTGCAATTGTTAATAAAAGCTAATATTTATTGGGTGGTTACTGTGGTCAGGCCATATTCTAAGTGCTTTACATATATAAATTTATTTAATGCTTTTTAGATTGGTACCACTATTATCCTCTTCTAAAAATGACAAGGTAGGGGCAGGCGCTGTGGCACAGCAGGTTAAAGGACCAGCCTGCAGCACTGGCATCCCATATGGGCACCAGTTCGAGTCTCAGCTGCTCCACTTCCTATTCAGCTTCCTGCTAGTGTGCCTGGGAAAGCAGCAGAGCATGGCCCAAGTATTTGGGCCCCTGCGCCCACATAGGAGACAGAGAAAAAATCCCTGGCTTTGGCCTGGCCTAGTCCTGACCATTGGGTTCAAGTACAGCTTCTGCTGATGTACACCCTGGGAGGCAGCAGGTCCCGGCAAGTAGCTGTGTACTTCCCCCACACATTGGAGACCTGGACTGAGTCGCCAGCGTCCAGCATCAGGCTGGCTCAGCCTATCACTGCAGACATTTAGGGAGTGAACCAGTGACTGGGAGAGATCTGTTTGCCTGTCTCTCTTTCAAAATGAATAAATCAAAATTTTTAATGCTGGAACAGTCTATCACAGGGTTAGGGCACCATTCGGATACCTAGGCACCATCTCAGAGTGCCTGATTGGAGTCCTGGATCTACTTCTGATTCCAGCTTCCTGCTCAGGCACACCCTGGGAGGCAGTGGTGATGACTCAAGTACTCGGGTCCTCGCCACCGACCTGGATTGATTTTAAGGCTCATGGCTTTAGTCTGGTCCAGTCTACACTGTTAGGGCATTTGAGGAGTAAGCCAGCAGATGGAAGATCACTCCCTCTAGTGCATGCTCTCTCTAATAAACTGAAAAAATTTTTAAAGGTATAATCAACTCAAATTTAAAATATAATAAATACTAAAGAATTCCTACAGACATAATGGAAATGACACCAGAGGAAATTTCAGATGTCACTGATGAAGGAACAGGGATAGGCATTGTGGCACAGTGGGTTAAGCCACCACTCAGGACACCCGCATCCTATATTGGAGGGCTGGTTTGAATCTCAGTTACTATGCTTCCAATACAGCTTCCTGCTAATGCATCTGGGGAGGCAGCAGGTGATGGCTCAAGTGCTTGAGCCCCTGACATCCACGTGGGAAACGTGAACGGAGTTCTGGGCTCCTGACTTTGGCCTGGTCCAGCCCCGGTTGTTGCAAGCATTTGGGCAGTGAACCAGCTGATGGAAGATTCTCTCTCTCTCTCTCCCCCTCTCTCTCTCCCCCTCTCCCTCTCTCTCTTCCCCTCTCCCTCTCTCTCCCCCCCTCTCCATGTCCGTATATGTCTCAGTCTTTCAAGTAGATGAAATTAAACATTTAAATAAGGGGGGGGGGGTGGCTGACGCTGTGGCGCAGTGGGTTAAAACCCCGGCCTGCAGTGCTGGCACCCCTTATGGGCACCAGTTCTAGTTACAGTTACTCCACTTCTGATCCAGTTCTCTGATGTGGCCTGGGAAAGCAGCAGAGGATGGCCCAAGTCCTGGGGCCCCTGTACCTGTATGGGAGACCCGGAAGAAGCGTCTGGCTCCTGGCTCTGGATCGGCTCAGCTCCAGCAGTTGCAGCCATTTGGGGTTGGGGAGTGAACCAGTGGATGGAAGACCCCTTTTCCTCTGTCTCTACCTCTCTCAGGAACTGTCTTCCAAATAAATAAAATAAATCTTTAAAAAAATGTTTCTTACAGTTGAAAATAAAAAATTATAAATAAATTTGATGTTTAAGAGGAAATTCTCTTGTTATAATGCTTCAATGTACTTATAACTTTGTCTACAACTAAGAATTTTAAGCTTTCAGTAAGGGAAGTTTCAGTATTTGTTATCTGTATGACAACAATGTAAAAAGAGAAAAAGTAAAGGTGCCAACATGGCAACAAAATATCTGTGTTTCACTTGAAGAGGGAAAACAAATTCTAAGTGGACTGTGGCAACTACACATTTTGTAATCTTTAGAGTAGGGCTTAGTAAACCAAACGCCTCGGGGCCAAATCCAGCCCACTGTCTGTTTATGTAAATATAATCTTGCTGGAGGTAGGTAGGTCTCGTTCAGTTACATATTATACATGGTTGCTTTTCATGAGGAGTGTTGCTGCAGAGCCCAGCATGGTTATTATCTGGCCCTGTATGGAGAAAACTTGCCAGTCAAGAACACGACACAGGGATTTAGTGAAAATTCATAGCAAAAGTGGACTCAATAGCATTCAACTAACCCAAAATGAGGCTGGAAAGTGCAGACAGAGGAATTATAGAGGGAGCAGAGAGAAAATAATTTTAAAATGACAAATCCAAACATTAATAATAATGTGAAATGTAAAGAGACTTAGGCAGGCATTGTGGTGCAGTGGGTTGAGCCCCCTCTTGGGACACTTGCATCCCCTATTGGGGTATCTGGGTTTGAGTCCCTTCTACTCTGCTTCCAATCCAGCTAGCAGGTGATGATTCAAGTGCTTGGGATCATCCACCTATATGGGAGACCTGGATGGCTCTTGGCTTCACCCGGTCCTAGCCTTGACTGTTGCAGGCATTTGGGGAGTGAATGAGCAGAGAATCTATTGGGTCAGTGTTGTGGCATACTGGGTTAAGCCACTGCTTTCGATGCTACCATTCCATATGGGTGTGGGTTCAATTCCTGGCTTCTCCACTTCCCATCCAGCTCCCTGCTGGATGCACCTGGGAAACAGTGAAAGGAATGGCCCAAGTACTTGGGTTGCTGCACCCACAGAGAAGACCCAGATTAAGCTCTTGGCTCCTGTCTTTGGCCTGGTCCAGCCCTGGCTGTTGTGGCCATTTGGGGAGTGACCCAGCAGATGGAAGATCTCTCTGTCTCTCCTTCTCTAACTCTGCCTTTTAAATAAATAAGTCTTAAAAAAAAAAAAAACTTTCTCTGCCTTTCAAGTAGATAAAAATAAACATTTAAATGTAAATGGACCAAATATACATTTAAAATACAGGAATTATTAAGGTAATTAAAAAAAATCCAGGAGGCCTGTGTTGTGGGTTAAGCTACCAGTTGCAACACAGGCATCCCATATAGACACCAGTTTCAACTACTCCACTTCCAATTCAGCTCCCTGCTAATGCACCTGGGAAAGCAGCAGCAGAGGACCCAACTTCTTGAGTCCCTGCACCTATGTGGGAGACCTGGAAGAAACTCCTGGCTCCTGACTTTGGCCTGGCACAGCTCTAGTTATTGCGGCCATCTGGGGCATGAACCAGTAGATAGAAGACTCTTTTCCTCTCTCCTTCTCTCTGCTGCTTTCCTAGGCACATTAGCAGGGAGCTGGATCAGAAGTGGAGCAACCAGGACTCGAACTAGCATCCAGAGGATGCTAATGTCATAGGCTGTGGCTTAACCCAGTGCACAATGCTGGCTATGAAGTAAATAAATCTTAAAAAGAATCTCAAAGGACAGAGGAATATCAAAGGGAAGGAACCCTCAATGTGGATCCAACTCACCTCAACTCAGGAATAGTCCAGTGAGTTTGAGCCCAGAGACCTGGTTTAAGAGCAGACCCTGGGGCTGGGTGGGCTCAGAGCCATCGCCCACCCTCCATGGTGGAGAGGGCTATTCTGCACCCCCACCCCACCCCTGCCCAGCAGCTCTGCTAGCTTTCTGCACCCCCAGGTCCCTTGTGTCACCCTTACAGTCAGCTGTGCTGACTCCATGGTTCCCACCTGCTGAGGTTCACCCAGACCAGGTGGGAGGCTCCTTAGCAGAACCAGCGACACCAGCTCCTCCCTGTCTAACCAACCTCCTCTTCACGGCCCTCTCCCAGTGCAGCCTCACCTGGCTCCCACCTCTTCAATCCAAAGACCCTGTCACATGTAAGCGCAAGAGAAGTACAGGCTGCTTTCTTATCCCAGCCCAACTGCGATGGCCTGAGAAGGAACCCTTGACCCGTGCTGCCCCTTCAGCCCCTGGAACGACATTCCTGGGACTGGGAGCCCACAGGAGCTAGACATGGAATATGTGTGGGTTAGGCAGCCAGAGCACTGGGTTCTGGGTGGCTTTACCTTATCTGGCCTGGTTATGGTTAGGAAAAAGGGAGAAGGGGTAAGGCTAGGACCTGGGTCTCTTAAAACAGTTGGGGAACAAATCCCAAACTGTGCACAGGCTGGGGATCCTGTGTGGGGCTGAAGCAGGGACAGGACAGAAGATGTCCTGAGGACCGACCACCAGGGAGAACGGAAAGAATAAGGTAACTGGGGAGGAAGTCCAGCAATGCACTGCGCTGTCGGGTACACTCACTCCCTGCTCACCATTCTGGTGCCAATGCCAGAAGGGCCCAGCGTAGAAAGTAGGGAGCCGATGTTGAGCGAGATTAAGAATCTTCCCTAGACAGGGTGAATGCTTCGTGCAATGGTTGAGAACTCCTTGGGATGCCTACACAACACAGCTTCACCACGACCGATCCAGCTTCCTATCATGTGCACCTGGGGAGCAGCAGGTGATGGTTCAAGTACTTGGTTCCCTGCCATCCACATGAGATACCCAGATTGAGTTCCATGCTCCTGGCTTCAGCTTGGCCCAGCTCTTGCTGTTAGTATGCATTTGGGGAGTGAACCAGAGGATGCAAGACCTGTCTCTGCCTTTTAAGTAAAATGGGAATAAAATGAAAAGCATCACTTTAAGGGGAAAGAAAAAGTTTTGCTATGGTCATTGCTACTACGTGGGGGAGCCGGGCCTTGCTCTTGCCAATGAGCATGCATGAAGTCACTTCTGTCACTCTGCTTTGTCTCAGCCCAAATACCAGCTTCTTCCCACCAGTAATTATCTGGGGCAGGGGAAATAACGTGAGCCTGCCCACGTCCTCTGCCCACGTGCTGGGCTAGGGCTGAGGGGCGGAGCTGGGAGCCTTCCTTCCCTCTCTCTGCTCCCTGATCCTCACCCCACAGTGGCAGACAGGTGAGCAAGTGCCAGGGGCTGGCTCCTGGGCATCGTGCCCCACCACTGCCAGCACTTGACCCCCACATGTATCCCTGCTGAGAACCAGTCACAGGCCCCAGGCTGAAGCGTGGGCCTCACCAGAGTTGGGGGGTAGGGGTGAAAATTAGTCCACGTGTACTAACACGAAAACTTAGAGCACCCTGGCCCGCTCACCTAGACTGAGGTGGGAGCTGCTACCCTGCCCCAGCCCCACTCAGAACTATGCCTCTAAGTGTGGGCCCTGGGACAGAAACCAAGCTGATAGGCTGGGTATGAACTTTTTTTTTTTTTTAAATAAAGATTTGTTTATTTGAAAGGCAGACTGACAAAATTAGAGTAATAGCAGAATCTTCTAGCTGATGGTTTGCTCTCCATATGGCTGCAACAGCTAGGGCTGGGGCCAGGTTGAAATCAGGAGCTTCGGATGGGCACAGCTCCGGCTGTTGCAGCCATCTGAGTGAACCAGCGGATGGAAGACCTCTCTCTCTGTCTCTCCCTCTCACTGTAACTCTTTCAAATAAATAGAAAGAAAGAGAGAGAGAGAGAGAGAGAGAGAGAGAAGAAAAAGAAAGAGAGAGAGAAAGGAAGGAAGGAAGGTTGGTCAGGAGCCTGGAACTCTATCCTGGTCTCTCCAAGTACCCAGCCCATCTTCCACCGCCTTCCCAGGCACATTAGCAGGAAGCTGGATCTGAGCCAAGACTCAAATTGGCACTCTAGTAAGGGTAGTTAGTGTTCCAAGTGGCAGTTTAACCCATTGTGCCACAGAGCCAGCTCCATAGCCTCAAATGTTGTACTAGAAGGACCCTAAAGAACTGAGGCCCGGGGAAGTGCATGACCTGCCTAAAACAGGTCAGCGGCAGGGCTGAGGCCCAGGCCCCTGGGCTCCCACCGTCCCCTCCTCACAGGAGACTGCTGACAGCTACTAACTCCCAGAGGAAGTAGTTCTTGCCTATCCGGACAGAACACAGCTGCCACTTCGAGAGAGGCCTGTGGATGCCTTCAGCCCTGCCGTCCACAATTCAGAACGCAGGGGAGCACCTCGACCTGTCTGACTTCTGGGACTCCTCATTTCTTTACACCACTGGGTTCCCCTGACCCGGTCCATACACGGTCAGCAGCACTGTCTAAAGAGCTTCAGGAACCACACTGAGCTAGATGGGCTCAGCTTCGCCTCTGTTGGCTGAGGACTGGCCATCTACTCATCCATCAGAATGGGAAAACCCACCCTGCCCTGAGGACCCAAAGCTGTAAGCATCCTTCTGTCTTTACCAACTAAAGAACCGGACTTTTCTTGAGGGAGTCACTGGACTCTCGTACACAGGCACTGGGATTAAGTAGCCACCCGAGAGGAGCGGGGCGACCCATTTGGCCGGCATCACGGGAGCAGGCACCTTCAGAAACCCGAGCTCCTCCGGCTCTGCCAGCACCGCTCAGGTTCCAGCCTGCCGATCTTTTCCATCTCCTTCCCTGGGCTCAAATTCTCCACGGCTGGGGATGTGGGGTCTGTAGAACACTCCTGACCCCAGAATTCCCCCCAGCCCCCTCACAGGCCTGGGTAGGGTTATCTGGGTTCCTGCCAACTCTGAGGAATGCTCTGGCCACAGTCCTCGGGAGAGACTGCCGAGGACAAGGGGCAGTCACTCTCTCAGACCCCGGTGACATGGGCCCTTGTCCCTTAAGAGGGCCACATTCTCGCCTAAGCCTGAGTGCAGCCTGCCCCACCTGCCAGTCCTGACGGCCGCCTTGTTCTGACCCCTGAGATCCTGGGCTAGAATTCAGTCAAGGAGATCATGCGTGGAGGCAGGAGGGGACACAGGGAGGCGACCAGACTCAAACTGAACGGGAGGAGATCGAAGCGCAGCCAGACCTTACTCGGTCTTTTTTCCCATTCTCCTTTATTCCATAACCACCTAGTTACAAGTTGCACAAATCAAAAAATAAAGGCAGAGAAGGGTGCAGGGAAGATTTCTGTGATGTGTGCGTGGGCGGGAGGGGGAGGGAGAAAGAGTCGGGAAGCAGTCCCTGGTTCCACAGCCCTGGACAGGGCTATGTACGGCCCCTGCCACGCGGGCTCGGAGGAGGAGCTGGGCGAAGATCCAGGGTGGCTGAGAGATGGAGGAGGCCCCTGAACCTAGAGCTCACCCCCAAAGACCCTTGGATGCACAGCAAGGGCGGAATGGGAGCGTGAGGAGATTCGGTGATGGAGCAGCGATGTGGAAAGTCAAGTTAGATCCAGGGCGGGTGAAGCAGCCGTGGGAAGGGATGAGAAGCAAGAAGTAGGTCGAGGGGGCCGTGAAAGGCTCTCCCTGAGACCCCCAGGGAGAGGTGGGGGCCAGCCTGCCTGTTAATTTAATATTAAATTGGGGGTGGGGGTTGGAGAGGAAAAGTTATTTCAGGGGATGGTTTCTCAGCCTCTCAGCCTGTACCTGGATGGGGAAGAGAGAGGAGCACAGGTCAAAAGGAAAGAACGCTAGGAAAGCCGGGGGCTGATGCAGTGCGCTAGGAAAGCCGGGGGCTGGCGCAGTGAGCGCAGCTCCTCTCTCCCGCCAACCGGAACACCAATCGGAACGTGCACGGCGGGGGCCCCAGCGTGGAGGCAGCAGCTCGGCGCCGCCAGCCCCTCTGCGGCTCCCCTCGAGCAGCACCATGCCTCCCTCCCTCCCCGGTACTTACAAGAGAGGCTGAGGGCCCGGGGCCCTCACCAGTCGTAGCGGCGGGACTGTCGGGAAGGGGAGTCCTCAGGTCCCTGGATGGCCAGGCGAGGCGGCCCCTCGGCCCTCCGGCCGCCAACCGCTGAAGCCTCATGCCGTCGGAATTCCAGTGGGCGCTGCTGCCGGAATCGCGACGTCTCCCGCCGCCACTCATCATCAAACGCAGCGGCCTCGCCTGCGGAGTACACAGAGCGCAGCTATGACGCCAAGACGCTGGCACGCAGCATGGGGGCTGGACGCACATGCGCAGAGGGAGCCCCAGCCTTTCAGCGGGTGAAAGGCCCTGTGCTTGGGGGAGGGGAAGCAGCAACTTCCTTTAGCGATTTCACTTCCACGTGGTCCCTGGCGGCCCCTGACAGGCCTAAGACATGACCACTGCAGAAGGAAATCGGGAATGGGAAAATTACTGAGTTGGGGGTCCAATGGTATTTCATAACTATTTTTATTTTAAATAAGATGAAATCAAGGGAGGAGAAAGAAATCCTGATCCAAATGAAAACGGGTAGAATGGTATCGACACGCTGGCATCAGTGACCAAGCCGGCCCCTCCCTCCTCGGGAGGCCGCTGCCAGCACTGGACTCAGCCAGAGCAGATCCCCACAGCTCTGCCGGAGGAATCTCACTGGGGAGGGCCAGCTGGCATCCCCTAGGAAGCAGACTAGGGCTGCTGGCCAGCCAGCGGGGAGAAAGGCTCACTCTCGTCCAGGTTGATGTAGTCCTGCCGCTCCTCCTGGTCGCCTGTGCGGTGGTTTCGGGAGCGCTGCAGGATGTGAGCCCTATCCCGGATGTGATGCCCAATGGACATCTGCTCGAGTCCGCTGTCCGAGTCCCGGACGGTCCTCCGTGTCTCCCGGATCTGGGGAGAACAGAGCCCGCTCGGTTAGCCTTGACAGAGCCCTGGCCAGACCGTCCGGGGATAAACACAGCAGCCACACAACCGAAGCCTGAAGAGAGACTTCTCCAGGTGTTCTTCAACCCCGCTCCTCCCACACTCACCCCGCCTGGTGCCGAGCGCATCTCCGATGTCTCTTGGTAGACCTTGGGGGCCCCATCACCCGTGTTGGAGTAGGAAATGACAGTGGAGGACGAAAAGGTCTGGCAATTGCCTCCAGCTGTCATGTGTTCCTGAGGAGGAGAGGGGGCAGTCAGACAGAATGGAGGAGGGGCAGGGGCTTGGCGCCCACATCCCATCAGGGTGCCTGGGCTCCCATCCCAGCTCTGCATGTTCCCAGCTTCCTGCTCATGCACTCCCTGGGAGGCAGCAGGTGATGGCTCACGTAGTTGGGTTCCTACCACCTACATGGGAGACTCAGTTTCTGGCCTCTGGCTTTGGCCTGACCCAGCCATGGCTGGTGTGGGCATTTGGGAAGTGAGCCAGTGAATGGAAGATCTGCCTCAGTCTCTCTGCCTTTCAAATAAGTGACAATGCATAGTTTTTTAAAAAGGGGGAGAGTATTTTAGCACAGTGGGTTAAGCCTTGGCTTCAAATGCTCACATCCATATCAGAGTACCTGGGATCTAATCCTGCCTCCTCTTCCAATCCAGGTTCCTGCTAACACACATGGGAGGCAGCAGACAATGGCCCTAATATCTGAGTCCCAGCCATCTACTGGGAGACCCAGAGAGAGTTCCTGGCTCCTGGTTTCAGCCTGGCCCAGCCCCATCTGCAGGCATTTGGGGGATGGATGGAAGATAACTCTCTCTCTCTCTCCATCTCTCCATCTCTGTCACTCTGCCTTTCAAATTAGAGGGAAAAGAGAGAGAGAGAGAAAGAGAATGGGGAGGATTCCCGGCCAGAAAAGAGATTTCACTCTTTAGCTGCCCCTAATTTCCTCTGAGCCCAACATAAGCAAGAATGCTCGTAAGAGGCAGAGCCATCACTGCCTACTTAAGAATGCTGCTGCTGCTGCTTCCCACTCAGGCCTGAGGGCAGACCAGCTCCCGGCGTGCTGGGTTCCATCACACTCTCCAGTCCCAGCCCTTCACCAGCACCCTCTCCCCCACAGCCCCAGAGGACTTGGGGGCCCCCAGTCATCACCGAGAACGAGGCTGGCGAGGGCCAGGGGACGAGAATCTCACCATGTTCCCAATCATGTCATTCATCATCCCAAACATGTCCATGAAGCCACCAGACTAGAGAAAGAGACGGAAAACAGGTCTTCAGGGTCAGTGCTTGGAGATTACCCGTAGGCACCCCTCTGGCCACAAGGCCCCCGTCCCCCTTCTCTTCTTTCACACCCAGCAGCTGCTCTCTCTCTCCATCAGAGTGACCGAAACGCTCAGGTTTCTCCCGTAGACTGCTGACCTCCTTCTGCGTCCCCCTGGCTGCTCTGATCCAATGCCCTTCTCCCGACTGCCACTTCAGCCCCTCTTTAAGCAGCAAGCTGAAGTTAATGGGAGTCTAACTGCTAAGAAATTATTAGAATCTACTGAAAACCAAACCTCGTTGGCCATTCCACAGCTGCCCCCTCCTCTAAAGACCAAACTCGGCAAGATAACTCCATCTTCCTAAGGGTATGTAGTTCCAGGAGCACAGGGGTAGGCACAGAACTGGCTCAGAGTTCTGTGAACTCAGAGAAGATGCAGGGCCTGGCGCTGTGCTGTAGTAGGCTAAGCCTCTGCCTGTGGCACCAGCACCCCATGTGGGCACTGGTTTGGGTCCCAGCTGCTCCACTTCCAGTCCAGCTCCTTGTTAATGTGCCTGGGAAAGCAGTGAAAGATGGTCCAAGTGTTTTGGCCCCTGAACCCACACAGGAGACCTGAAGAAGCTCTTGGCTCCTGGCTTCAGATCAGCTCAGCTCTGGCTATTGTAGCAATCTGGGGAGTGAACTAGCAGATGGAAGACCTCTCTGTCTCTCTTCTCTATATCTATAACTCTACCGCTCAAATAAATAAACCTCTAAAAAAAAGAGAGAGAGAAGATCCTGGGGTTACCTGTAAGACTACTCCAAAGCAACAGATTTGGAATGATACCTAAGGTTACAAAATGAACAAGACAGAAGGCCACCGGGAGACAGGAACTCACCATTCCCAACATCCCGAAGGGGGAGACAGCCCCAGCCTACAGGAAACATGGGAGGAACCAAAGTGAGACAGCCACATCCTGTCGTGGTACATCCCCAACTTTCAACCCTCCTCTCAAAAGGGGTCAAGGAGCCTTTTCCACACCCCTCCCCCACCTCCTCTAAGATCATTTCGTTCACTAGGCTGGCTGTTGTGCAAGAAAAATAAAGTGCCGCGTGGGCATCTGGTGCAGCGGGGCAGCTGCCGTGTGGGAGGTCTGTGTCTGTATCCCACGCTGGAGGGCCTGGGTTTGGGTCCTGGCTCTGCTTTCCATTGGAGCTTCCTGCCAATGCACAGCCTGGGAGGCAGCAGGTGACGGCCTAAGTAGCTGGGTCCCTGCTGCCCAGGGGAGAGACCTGCCCTGAGTTCCTGGCTCCTCACTGTGGCAGGCATTTGGGAAGTGAAGCAAGCAGTGGGTAGGGGATCTGTCTCTCTGCCTTTGAAATAACAAATGCATACAGTGAATAGAAAATCAAGTACGCTTCCGCCTGCCCTCTGGCCTCCCCGGGGTCTGGGGTATGTGTCAGCACGGTCACCTGCATCCTGCGGCTGGCAGGCCTGGCCCCCGGCACACTGCCATCTGTGATGCTGAGGAAGGGGCTGTATCCGAAGCCTCCGGACAACATCCGGCTCATGTGCTGGCGGTGAATGGCGAAGGGGTCCCTGTGGAGTGAGCATTCTGTAGGACCGGCACAAGGGCCGCGCTGTCAGCCCACAGTCCCAGGGCAACCGGAGCACGCAGATCCCACTGCCCTGAGTCAGAGCTGGTGCTGAGCGCCCAGGGCCTGTCTTCCCTGCTCCCAGCAGAAGCCGAGTCGGCAGTACTCACATCAGGAACATGGGATCCTCGGGCTCCACGTCCCTCATGAAACGGAACATGCTGATCTGGGCTCCAGGGGGCTCCCCGCTGTAAAGATGCCACGCTCGGTTACTCGGAGGTGGCCAGGCTGCCGCGCGTTCGCACACTGTAGTACTCTCAGCGCACCGTCCCTTCCACATACTGACGCTGACCCCCAACTCCCAGTACTCCACACAACCCCCTTCAAACCTCACACTCTCGGTGAGGGCCATGGAAAATTTTCCCAAGCCCTCAGTCTTCTGCCTCCCCCGCCCAGGGCCATCTTCTTCCCAAAGCCCGAGGCAGGAACACCCTCCCTCTCCCATCCGTGCCCTGCACGACAACCCCAAGCGCTGGCCCTCCGCCCCACTACTGACCCCAACCAGCTCGGCCTCCCTCCTCCCCCACCATCTGCGGCCGGGCCTGGCCCGGGCGGACCTCCTGCGCCCCCCGCGCCTGTCGGCTGCCCCCAGCGCCTGCCTCCCCGCGGGGCGGCCCGGAGAGGTAGGCCCGACCCTCTCCTCCGTCCGCACCGCAGGCCCCTCGCACCCTGCAGTCCGCGGGCGCGCTCCCGCCCGGCCCGGGCTGCCGGCTCTGCTCTAGCCTCACCGGTCCCCGGCTCGGGCTCAGCGGCCCATCCGGCCGGTTTCGCTTCTCGGTGCGATGCAGACTCAGGGTCGCGGCCCGGGACGTGGGGATTGGTCGGGGCTGGAGCTCCTCGGCCTCCCGCACCGCCTCCTCCCACAGCTGCCACCTCCGTACCCCCGCCCTCGGCCAGGCCCGGGCGGAAGTGACGTCACGGAGGGACAGCCCACTCGGGCCGGGCGGCGGGAGCTCCGCCCGCTGGGGTGGGGGGAGGGCAGCGCCGCGTCCCGGGGCTAGCGAGGGGGGAGTCGGGTCTGGGGCCGCGCGGGGTCCGCTGGGAACGAGGGGCGGGGAGGCCTCATTAATAACCTGGATTTGGGTCCCGGTAAGGGTGGGGGTTGAGGACGAGGAGTCCTTTCCTCGGCAGGGGGCAGGGCACCGAAGCTCGTTCCCTTGGGGGCCGGAGGAGGACGCGGGCGGACACCCCTGGGCCAGGGGCGGGCGCTCTGTGGGCGACTAGGTGGGGCAGATCCCTGCGGGGAGCTTTAAGCAGACTCTGCAGAGGCGTTCAGGCCTCGAGGAAGGAAGGGCAGCGTTTCTCAGGCGGGAGGCGCCCGCGCCTGCCCCCCCCCCCGAGGGAGGAGCTTTCCTGACAGGGCGGGGTCCCTGGAGTGACGTAAAAACTCTCCAGCCCAGGTCTGGTTCACGCTTGGGAAAGTCGGACTGGGGCAGAGAGGCCAAGGTTGAGGGGCTGGCCGCCAGGGGGCGCTGGTGGGCCAGGCTGGAGCTGTAGCCGAGGCGGCTCCGGGGCCCCCCAGTTATCCCCTCCGTGAAGGGTCGGGCTGGGCAAAGTCTAGTTCTGAAGTCCTTCAGTTTTGTGCTAATCTTCCCAAGCTGTTGTATCCTTACAAGCTCCTGATCTTGCACTCATCATTTTTGCCTCTAGTTAGACAGGTAGGTCAAGGGTTTAAAGTTTGGGAGCAGAAAGGGGTGGAGGGGATTACTTGGAGGCGGGGCTCCAGACAGGGCCCAGGAGACCTGACTCCAAGGCTAGTGGCTGACACTTTGACATACTAAAAGTCTTGCATAAAATCTGGCTCTCCTGGAGACAAGGGCCCTCCTCTGTGGTGTCAGAAGATTTGGACTTTCTAGGATGGACTTTAGACCAGACTCATCCAAACTCCAGCTCTCCCTGGTTCTCTCTGGCTGTTAGTCATATTAGTGCTGTGGAGCCTGACCTGTTCCCAATAACTCCCTGGGGGAGATGGAGGAGAGGGTCCCTGGTGACTCGGAAAAGGAGCTGGGAGCAGGGCTTCTCAGGTTTCTTTGGACCCATCACTATGAAAAAGGAAGAAACAGTAGTAGGGGTGGGCGCAGGGGCAGATAGGAGATAAACCAGCAGACTGGCAAAGTCCAAGGAAAACAAAAAAGAAATTTTGTCATTACTATTTCTAGGGAAGAGAAGTCATAATATCTTTTAAGTTTTTAATCTTCCAGATGCCAGTCTGTTTATCTGTGACAACCCTGAACACCACCTGTGGTAACATACATGACAAAAGTAGCCCAGATGGCTTTAATCTAGACAGCCAACATGCAACCATCCCTTTTCCTCTTGCACCAAACAAAAGCGGTTTGACATGTGACCAAAGGAGTCTGGGCCCAGCCTTAACTAGGGAGATCCTATCTGATTTTTTTTTTTTTTTTGTCCTCTCTTCCTTCCAAAGGAAGTTCTTTATTGACCATTGGCAATGTTTAATGAGGCCTTGCACTGACGTAGGTGCACTGTACTGAGCATAAATACAAAATTATAAGACACAATTCCTACTAATTTGAGGCATACAAATCTCCTAGCCTCTTTTGCATCCTCTATTAAAAAAATTATTCAGGCAGGCGGCACGGCTCACTTGGCTAATCCTCTGCCTGTGGCACCGCCACCCAGGGTTTAGTCCCCGGTTGGAGCACCAGATTCTGTCCGGGTTGCTCTTCTTCCAGGCCAGCTCTCTGCTGTGGCCCAGGAAGGCAGTGGAGGATGGCCCAAGTCCTTGGGCCCTGCACCCGCCTGGGAGACCAGGAGGAAGCACCTGGCTCCTGGCTTCAGATTGACGCAGCACACCGGCCGTGGCAGCCATTTGGGGGGTGAACCAATGGAAAAGGAAGACCTTTCTCTCTGTCTCTCTCTCACTAACTCTGCCTGTCAAAAAAAAAAAAAATCATCCATTGAAAGGCAGAGCAAGAGTGAGAGAGAGAGAGGGAGAGAAATATCTTCTGTGCACTAGTTTCCTCCCCAACTGGGCCAGGCCAAAACCAGGAGCCAGGAACTCCATCTGGGTCTCCAACCCAGGCAGCAGGGGTCCCAGTACTTGGGCCAACCCCCACTGCCTCCCAGGTGCAGGAAGCTGGATGGTGGAGCCAGTGCTCTGATCTGGAATGCCAGCATCGCCAGCAGTGGCTTAACCCACTGAGCCACAACGGCTTTGTCTTCTCTCCATAGCCCAAGATTCTTTTTTTTTTTTTTTTTTGACAGGCAGAGTGGACAGTGAGAGAGACAGGCAGAGAGAAAGGTCTTCCTTTTGCCGTTGGTTCACCCTCCAATGGCCGCCGCGGTCGGCGCACCGCGCTCGTCCGATGGCAGGAGCCAGGAGCCAGGTGCTTTTCCTGGTCTCCCCTTGGGGTGCAGGGCCCAAGCACCTGGGCCATCCTCCACTGCACTCCCGGGCCACAGCAGAGGGCTGGCCTGGAAGAGGGGCAACCGGGACAGAATCCGGCGCCCCGACCGAGACTAGAACCCGGTGTGCCGGCGCCGCAAGGCGGAGGATTAGCCTGTTGAGCCACGGCGCCGGCCGCCCAAGATTCTAATATCAGGCATCTTGACCTCTGTGTGATGTTTAACCAATGTATTAACTTCTCCTAGGAGACAAAACTCAAAACCTGGGTTTTGTTCCAAATTTAAAAATTCTTCAGCAGGTGAGAAAGGAGGAGGAGATGCAAGAGTTCATTGTCAGAGCCCCTGGAGACAGCCTGTGGGCAGCTGCCTGCTCCTGCAATTGAAGGGGGTGTAATCTTACAAGAATCCAGACTTTGTCTTCCATCTCTTCTTTCCTCTCTTCCTCCCTCTTCCCTTCCCCTCTCTCCCCACCTACCGCCCTTTTCTGTCCAGTAAGTCGTCATGAACGGGAATTCCTCAGTCTAGAGTATCCCATAGCTCCCAGATGCTAAGACGCAGGAGGAAGCAGGCCTTACCAGCAATGAGGCTGACAACCAGGAGGATGAGGACTGCTGGGAACGCAGAGAAACAAAGTGACTTCTGCCTTCACTGCTTTATCTGATGGGGCCCAAGTGGGGAAGTCCTTGCGAGGGTGGAGCTGGGCCAGAAGAGAGGGCCCTCTTTAGATGTGAGGTCACGCATCTGGAGCAGTCCCATTTGTATATGTGAACAGAGTGAGGGTGGAGCAATGGTGTTGGAAGTAGGGAGATTAGAACAGTCCAGCTATATTTTAGATGCATTTCAGGAAGCACTTTTAAACTTCTAGAATGTGCCAGGTATGGAAATGGGTACTGTGAAAATTCTGAAAATCACGACTGAAAACCTTAAGAAGTTAAAGTCAGTGAGGGATGCTGACGCTTTGAGCAGAGGCAGGGGTATGCTTGGAGAGGGGCCTTCAAGGAATAAGAAGGAGCTAGTAAGGGAAAGAAAAGTCCACGTGAAGGTCTGGCACTACAGCCCAGCCACTTAGGCCACCTCTGGGGACACCAGCTTCCCATGTCAGAGTGCCAGTTCGAGTCCTGGCGACTGTGGCAGCAGATGACGGCTTGGGTGCCTGAGCCCCTGCCACCCATGTGGGAGACCGGGATGGAGTTCTGAGCTCCTGGCTTCAGCCTGGCCCAGCCCTGGCTATTGCAGGCATTTGGAGAATGAACCAGCTAATGGAAGAGATAAACCCCCCTCCTTGTCTCTCCATTGTGCACAAAAATGGAGATGAGGATCACTCTTTTGCCTGAATGAAGGGGTGGAGGTGAGCACCATAATTGAAATAGGAAACATGAGGGGCTTTCAGTGGGGACATCAAGGAGCTGGGCTGTGTTCAGGGAAGCAGAATGGAATGAGGGCTCAGGAGCTAAGTCAGTGCGAGAGAACTGAGTCATCAGTGTTTGCTGTATGTTTTGGCAACACAACTTAAAACCACTGAAGTGTGTGATGGAACACCCTTTTATTTGAAAGGCAGAGTTACAGAGAATGAGAAGAGATACAGAGAGAGGTCTTCCATCCATTGGTTCACTCCGCAAATGGCTACAACAGCCGGCCAGTCTGAAGCCAGGAGCCTGGAACTTCTTCCAGGTCTCCCAGGGGTGCAGGGGCCCAAGGACTTGGGCCATCTCCACTGTGTTCCCAGACGCATTAGCAGTGAGCTGGATTGGAAGTGGAGCAGCCAGAACTCAAACCAGATCCCATATGGGATGCCGGCAGTGCAGGCCATGGCTTTAACCTGCTGTGCCACAGCGATGGCCTCAATTAATTAATTTGAAAGACAAAGTGACAGACAGATCTTCCCTTTACTGGTTCACTCCCTAAATGGCTGCAACAGCTGGGGCTGGGCCAGACTGAAGGCAGGAGCCTGGAACTCTATCTGGGTCTCCCACACAGGTATCAGAACCCAAGCAACCGGGCCATCTTCCACTACCTTCCCAGGCACATTAATGGGAAACCGGATCAGAAGCCGAGTAGCTGGAACTCAAGCCGGCAGTGTGATATGGGATGCCAGCATGATAAGCAGCAGCTGAACCCACCGCCCCACAGCACCAGCTCCTCCTGGTTACTAAGTCTTCCCTTCTGGGCAAGACAACACCATAGCTCTCCTTCCTGGTGTCATTTTCTCTAGCCTTTTCATTTTGACTTTCCTGATCCTCTGGATCAACCACACTGTTTAAACTACAAAAAGATCAAAACTCTGTGATAATGTATGTGACGACAGTGGATCAAATGACATGAAACACAGCAGCCAGGGTTGCTCTCTGACTTTCTACTCACAGATCCGTGGAAGTGCGAAAAGAGGTAGAAAAAGAGAAAGTTGAGGGCCAAGGTCTAAGTAGTGATGTCCAACATGGCAGCTGTCAGCCACACATAGCACTGAAAGGTGATCAAAATCAAATCAAATCCAGCTGCCTAGGTTGCACTAGCCACAGATTCAAGTGTTCCATATCCTGACAGGGCTGTGGCTACTACATTGGAAAGTACAAGGGCGCTTCCAAATGGTCATGGAAAAATGGAATTAATACATACATTAATTTGGTTATAAAAAAAAAACTTAAAATTCATGCTTTTTTCACAATATGCCATTTTCCTGAACTTTTGGAGACCGCCATATAGACAATATTTCCATCATTATGGAAAGTTTTATTGGATAGAGCTAGAAAACAACTTCTGGACTTTTTAAAAAAATAAATAAAAGATTTATTTATTTGAAAGGCAGGGTGACAGACGTAGGGACAGAGAGAGAGTGAGAGAGAGAGAGAACACCCATCTGCTGGTTCATTCCCCCAAATGGCTGTGCCAGGACCTCCATCTGGGTCTTCCACATGGACGCAGGGGCACAAGTACTTGGGCTATCTTCTGCCCCTTTCCCAGCCCATCAGCAGGAAGCTGGCTCAGATGCTGGCCACCCAAGCAGGGGCTTAACCTGCTGTACCACAACACCAGGCCCCTGCGAATGGACTTTTTAAGGGCCCATGAAGGCTTTTTTTAAGCACGCACGTAGGGGAGAGAAACCAGAAGGAGGACAGGGGAAGGCTGGGCAATAGAAAACTATTCTAGGTGTAAAAGCAAAGGAGGTCATAAACTGACAGAGAATAGAAAAGCCAAGCAAAGAATCTGAAGGAGGTATAATGTGAAACTAACTGTTCTTGCTGGAGAAAATGCTCATGGAGAAGCAGAAGAGAGGCCACCGAAATTTCAGTTGTGGGTTGGCATTGTGGCACAGCAGGTTAAGCCACTGCCTGATCTCTGGTTCAAGTCCTGGCTGTCCCACCTCCAATCCAGCTCCCTATGTAATGCCTGGGAAAGCAGCTGAAAATGGTCCAGATGCCTGGACCCCTGCTACCCTTGTGGGAGACGCAGATGGAGTTCCAGGCTCCTGGCTTCAGTCTGGCACAGCCCCAGTTGTTGGGGCCATCTGGAGAGTGAAATGGCAGATGGAAGATCTCTCTCTCTCTCTCTCTCTCTCTCTCTCTCTCTCTGCAGTTGCCTTTCAAATACATAAATAAATCTTAACAACAAAATTTCAGTTGTGATGTTCAAACCACAAAAGACAGCCACCACCAGGACACCAGTAGTTAATGAGATCTCCAACGAGACACTGACAACAAACAGGCTGTGTTCTCCCAGCCTATTCAAAGAACTCGGGTTGACTCTGAAATTTCTAGTCCAAAATGGTATCTCAGGCTAGTGAGGGCTTCCTCTTTTGTGCCTAGCATTGTGCTAGGTAGTTACTGTGCCACAGGGAGAGCTGACAGTGACACTAGAATGCTGACCGAGGAAGGCAGTTTGGTGTCCACGAAGCCTACAGCAACGGATGCATGGTGGATGCGTGGTCTGCGGAGCGCCGCGAGATCAGTGAGGTATTCCAGATCCTCAGGGAGACCACACAGCGCGTTGTCCAGCAAACAGTCCTGGATGTGTGGCCTTTATCTGTACTTTGACCTACTGAGCTCTCCCCATCGATTCCTTCAGTGCAAGGACCATGTTTTTTCATTTACTTTTATTTCCATCAGAGTCCATGCCCAACACCTAACAGGAGCTTAATAAAAGCTGAAATGCCAGAGCTCGAGTTGTACGTGGAGGGCAAAAAGGCACATCTTTGTTTTTAGTTAACTCAGACGTGAGCAGAAGTGACCCTGGCCACGATGGGCTATACTGCAGTACACATGGTGTTTATGCCTTACTGGGATCTGGGATCGCCATAAACAGGTCAAAGTTGGGTGGCTCAGGTCTCTAGCAATCCCATCTCCACTGACCTGAGTTTTGACAAGATTGAAGGGGGAATAGAAAACAAGTCACTGGGAGTGGAGTGGAGCTACAAAGTGTAATGAAGAGGGAAGATGGCCCCGCACTCAGGGCCCTATCTCAGCACCTAGTCTATCAAAAAAACAGGCACGCTGAAAAAAGTGTAGGAAGCTGGAGGGAGTGAAGGACTCCCCAGGAAGGACTGCAGG
Source organism: Sylvilagus floridanus (assembly GCA_949820135.1). NCBI lineage: Eukaryota > Metazoa > Chordata > Mammalia > Lagomorpha > Leporidae > Sylvilagus > Sylvilagus floridanus. Next base: position 32,670,773 of record OX463230.1, read on the forward strand.
TACCACCGCAGTGAGGTTCCTTTCTAGGCTGTCGTCCGGCAGGCCAGGAGTCAGAGTTCCCAGGGGCTCAGGCCGCCCCTCTCGCCTGCTCGCCTCTTTCCCACCTCCAGAAGACGTGTAAGCAGCGCAGGCGACTAGAGGGAGAATTTCTCAATTGGACTGTGGAGTAACCGAATTCTAGGAACAGGCAAGCCTCCACAAAGCCTCAGAAACAGTTCTAGGGAAAGCACAGGCATTTGGCACCATTGGCTGGGGACACTAACCCCGGCGGCTGCGGGGGTGGGGGTGGGGGCAGCTTAGCATCACACTAGCTCCGAAGTCATGCTAAGTCTCACTTCCAGCTGCTTTCTCACGAAGCCAAGACTTCCAGGCCCCGGTCTGTTGTCCAACCAGGTAGGTTGGACTACAGCCCAGCCCCTTAGCTTAAGCGGGACAAGGATCCGATCCGGGCCTCTATCTTCCCAGGTCTTTTCCCAGGGGTCCCTGTGGACCCTGGTGTCCCGGCTCTCAGATTCCCAGTGCGCTCTCCCTTGGGCCTCGGGACAGGATTCTCATTCTCTGCCTCTCCATCTCCCTGGAATTTTCCACTGCAGCTGCCTCTGCTCCCAGACACCCCTCCCCGGGAAAAATTCCCGGCTCCCTCCGCCTCCCCTTCCCTAATCACACCTCATTCCCACCCCCAGCCCAGAGGCCCAGCCCACAGCCCGGCCCACCCCACACTAACCCCAGTGGTCCCAGTGAGAGAAATGAGAGGCCGGGCCCCTTATAGAAAGGGAGAAGGAGGGTCCCCGTCTCTCTTAGGGGCGGGGAGAAAGGACAGTGGAGGGGCTGGTCCCCTGTGGGGCTGGAGTGGGGGGAGTGGCCCTCCTCACATCCCCATATAAGGCAGGGCAAGCAGCTAGGCTCCTGGATTGGCTGATTCAAATGAGCATTCCACCTGGCAACAGGGTTTCTATTGGCTCTCAGGAAAAATAGGAGGAAGGTGGATGGAGGTTGTTAGTGGCGGTGATTGGAGGGGGGAGGGGAGTGGAGGTGACCGGAGTAGGGGGCGGTTACCAGGGCAACTGGGTAAGAGCCCAGCAGGGTGTCCGAGACAGAGGGAGGGGCTGGGAGGTGGGGAAGAGGAGCGAGGAACTGGAGGGCGGGAGGGAGAGGGTGAGCGACTGGGAGATGGGGGGGGTAGCCAAGGAGGGGGGAGAGGGAGATAAATGAAGCCCGAGAGTACAGAGATAGAGATGGGGAGAGATCACTAAAGACATCAGCCAGTGACTCAGAGAGACAGATTGAGAGGGAATGGAAAAAGCTCAGAGGAAACATGGACCGAGTGCCGCCTGGGAGAACTGGGTGGGGCCCCCAGATCTCTGAAGAGACGGAGACTGGGAAGCCGAGAGAAGCCTCGGAGAGACTGAGCGCTGTGGACACGGAGGACCAGACGGCGGTGCAGTGGAGCGTGCAAACATCAAATGACGACGACTGATCGGCCAGCGTGTGTGTGTGTGTGTGTGTGTGTTTTTAGGAAATGAACTGGACTAAAATTTAGATGAATATTGATGACAAACATGGGAGTGTACACACACCAGACACACCTTTTGCGAAACCCCAGCCTTCCACCCACCCACCTTCCTGACCCCAGCCCCCACTCCTGAGATCCCAAGAAACTGAGATGGAAGGCAAGGCGCCGGGGAAGTGTGGGGTTCCAGCAGGACCAGGCTGGAGCTCGGGACCTGGCCTCTGCAGGATATTTGCAAAGGAGCCACCTGAATTACAGACAGGCCGGGCAAGATGGCAGCAAAGCACAGAGAGGCAACTGTGGGAAAACGAGGGCAGGAAGAGTTGAGGGAAATCGGCAAAGGACGGAGAGCAGGTGGCCACTGAGTGAGGGCCAGAACGCACAGGGGCGCGGGTGGAAGAGGGTGGGCGAGCCGCGGAGAGGAGGTGAGGTCGGAAGAGCAGATGTGCCAGGCAAAGGCTGTGAGGGCAGTCAGGTGAGTCTAGGAGGGCTGCAGAGAAAACAGAGGGGCCCGGCGCATAGGTAGGTGAGCTCGGGGGACAGGTGGAGGGCCTCTGCCTCCTTCCAGGTCACGGGAAAGCAAGAGTCAAGGGGGAACCGAGCGTGTCGGTCTCGGCAGCGGAGAGCCCGGCGGTGCCCTTGCTGCTCTGCCACCCCTTCCCCAGGCCCCCGAGCCTGCAGAGGGAGATGACCGCCGACAGCCAGCGTGGTGTGCAGGCAGCCCCGCCGCCCTCGGCCTCTCGTCGGCTTTGGCTTTCTCAAATACCTGCGCTGCCTCGCCATCTGCTACCCCACCCCGCCCCACGGGATCATAATGTCAGGGCTTTTTTGGGGTTAGTAGGATCCTGGCCACCTCTCGAGTCCGCCCCCAGAAGACAGACTCGGCCTTCGCGCAGGCAGTAGGTTGGGATTTGGGAGAGGTGCCTCCCCGCAGGAACCCCACCCCTTCCCACCTCCTCGCCCCACTCCTCCCTCCGCGGCCGTCAGTCTCTCCATTCCCCCCTCCCGGGCTCGGCCCTGCCTCCCGCCCCTCGCTCTCCCTCCCCTCGCTTTCATCCTCCTATCCCCACCTCTCCAACCTCCTCTTTCATCCTCCTCCCCGCTCCCGCCTGCCCCACCCCTGGGAAGCCCCTCCCGTCGGGCAGCGCCGCCTTATAAGCGGGTTCCCTTCCCGGGGGCGGCAGCGGCTGGTCGGCGGCAGCTCTGCTGGTGCGGGGGCGGCAAGCGCAGGACCGAGCGACCGCGGCCAGAGCGCGCCGGCCACCGCCCGCACCGCCCTTCCGCCCGCCCTCCGGACGGCCGCAGCCCTGCGGGTCCCGCTCCAGACCCACCTCCGCCCCACCCCGCGCGCCTCTGCCGCCTCTTCCAGAGAACCAGCTAGCAGAGCGGCCGCCTCTGCCGCTGCCGCCGCCGCCACCACCGCACCAGGTTCCGGCCGCGGCCACCCTCCGCCGTCCAGGGCCCCTCCGTCTCGGCCCCGGGACCCCGGCTTCCCGCCAGCCCCGGCCCCGGCACCATGTCGGAGAAGAGCGTGGAGGCAGCGGCCGAGTTGAGCGCCAAGGTACGGGCGGGAGCGGCTGCGGTCGGGACCCCGCGCGCCCCCCGCCGATGCGCGCCGGCCCCCGCCCCGCGCCGCCCCCGACGGCCCCGCACGGCCCTCGCGCCCGGGTCCCGGCGGACCCCAGGGCGCCCTCCCCCCAGCTCCCGGCCTGGCGCTGCCTACCCCGCTGTACGCGCCCGCGCCCTCTAGCGGCCCGCGCGCCGCGCCGCGCCCCCGGCCTCGCCAAAAGCCGGCCCGCGCCCGGCGCTCGGAGCCCGCCGCCGTCCCCACCCCGCCCCGGCCCACTCGCGGCCGCCAGGTCTACCCCTGCGGTTTCCCTTCGCAGCGCTCCGGGGCTTACTTTGCGGAGTCGCCTGCCCTCGACCTTTCCCCGTTTCTGCTTCCAGTCTGACCTCCGCTTACCTGTGCCGGGCGGTTGGGGAATCCGAAGTGTACGCGGGACGCTCCCGGGAGGCGGCCGCTCTCGGCCCCTCCCCTCGAGGCCCGGCCGCCGCTGGCTTCCCTCCCCGGACGGCTGCCGCCTCTGTGTTCTTCCCTCCTTTCCGCCCTCTCCTCCACTGGCGTCCAGCTTTCTCTTCCTCGGCGCCCCCCTCCTCTGTTAAAGAATCTTAAATCCCTAAAAACCTGCAGGAGGGCGGGAATCGCCTTCGCGAAGGCCGAGGCTCGGCATTGCGTGGCTTTGCCTGCAGCTGCCCTCGCTCCCATCCGTTCCCTGGCCTCGTCCCTGTGCCCTTGCGTCTCTTCCAGCCTCCCTCTAATTTCCCTAAGGAACCTGCCTGGTGTCGCTTGGGGAAATTAATGCGGCCAGGGTTTGGGGGCTGGGAGCCCGCTCTCGCCGGGGAGGGGGTGCCGGGGCCTGCCAGGGAAGAGCGCGGAGCCTGCAGGACGAACAAGGCTTTGGGAGCTGGGCCGTGTGTGAGATCCCACGAGGTGTGCCAGTGTGGCCCTCGGTGGCATGTGGCATGTGACTTCACCGTGTAGGTGTCTTTGTGTGTCTGAGATCGGCGGCTGTGTGGGGCTTCCTGTGCCAGGTACATGTGTGCGGGTGGAGAACGAGCTGTTTCGGAGCCATGTCGCCGCTTTGTGGGTGCGAGTGGCAGTGGCTCAGCCAGGCTCCCATGCCATCGCAGGAGTGGGTGCGGAATGCCCCTACTCGGGCCATGTGGCCACCCATGGTGGAGCGCTCCTCTCTGGCTGTGTTGGCTGGCATCAGTGTGTGTCCCTGCATGGAGGCCAGAGAGCTGCTTAGCACAGACCTAGGGCCCAGGTCACAGGCCCTCCTGGAAGAGGGATCATGGAAGGACAGTGGCCAGAGGACCGGACGGGGAGGGGGGCCCCGCCCCTCGGACTTTGCTCTCTGGTGTTCTGCCTCCCTCCATCAGCCTAGGGCCCTCAGGGCAAAGCTGACCAGTCCCTGGTTCTCCTGGCCCAGACTGTAGGGGAGAGCTTGGTAGAAATGCCATCCTGACCTTGTGGCAAAGAAATGGAGACAGCAAAGCAGCTGGAGGGAGAAAGGGGTTGGAGACCCTCCCCTCCTGCCCAGTTCCCTCTGCACCAGGCCCTTTCCTATTCCCCATCCTGTTCCAGATGGGTCATGGCCTCCCAGGGTGATCTGCTCACCCAGGAAACTTCATCCACATGGAGTCCCTGAGCATCACAAGATCAGATCATACAAGAACACCTACAGTGTCACCCAGTGCCTGCCAGAGGACTGGAATCTGAATTTGAAGTCTGGGGTGGAGTCCAGAGGGGACTCTCCTGTGGCCAGCTCCTGCTGGCCTATCAGACTGGGACATCGTGGCTCTGCCCGCCAGGAGCCAGGGTGCAGGAGGCCTGGAGCTGTGTGCTGGGAAGCTGCCTAGACAGGCGCCACCTGCATCTGCGTGCATCTCCCACCTCATGCCCAGGCCTTGTTGCCCGCTACTCCCTTCCACACTCTTCCATCCGACTTTACTCTTCCCCCACAGCAGTGCACGTGCCTGGGGAAGAGGACCGTCTGGGGTGGGGGTGGGAGGAAGTGAGAGGGGGGTGCTGGGAACGCGCTCCGGTGCTCTCGCTGTTCCTGTGGTGTTTGGCCAAGCGTGAGGCTCGGGGAGAAACAAAGGCATTATTAGTCGCTGAAGGGGAAGCTGGGAGGGATGCCCAGGAGACAGTGCTAGGAAAAGGCTCCAGAGGTAGACAAAGGGCAGAGCTGGGTGGGCCTGGGAGGGACCCGGGGAGGGGGTGGCACGGGGCCAGGTGGAGGGACTTGTGTTGACGAGCTGACCGCTAGGGCCAGCGAGGTTTGGAAGACCTCGATGGTGGTGGGAACCAACCTACTCCCCTTCGGTGGGGACTTGGGGAAGGAGGAATCCGTGCTCAGTCCCTTTGTGGCCCAGACATAAGGAGCTTGGGACCCTTGTTCTGTCGCTCAGCTGTGGCCCCTTCTCCATGTCACTCTCCTAAGCTCACTGCACGGGGAGAACCAGGCTTGGGGGAGCTGAGGGCTGCAGGTCAGTTGTGAGTGACAAGTGACATCTTCCCTTGCAGGACCTGAAGGAGAAGAAGGAGAAAGTGGAGGAGAAGGCCAGCCGGAAAGAGCGGAAGAAAGAGGTGGTTGAGGTGTGCTGGGGGCAGTGGGCGGAAGCCACCTGTTCACTCCCCATCACCGTCCTGCCAGTTGCTTTGGGGGGGGGGCTCCTGCCTGTCCCTTGGTCCCTCCCAGGTCCTTGTCGTCACCCTGTGGTGGTGCCTGACCCAGCCTCCATCGTCTCTCCCCCAGGAGGAGGAGAACGGAGCAGAGGAGGAGGAAGAAGAGACTGCCGAGGACGGAGAGGAAGAGGATGAAGGAGAAGAGGAAGGTGGGGAGGGGCAGGGGAGGTCGGGCTCAGAGCTCCGCAGTCAGGGTGGGTTTGCAGACCCGAGCAGGGCTGAGGGTGACCGCAGGGGGTCCCAGCCGCAGCTGCTGCCCTTCCCCATTGACCCATTTCTGGCTCCTCAGATGAGGAAGAAGAAGAGGAGGATGACGAAGGGCCCGCGCTGAAGAGAGCTGCCGAGGAGGAGGTTTGGGCTGGGCCGCGGGGGCCAGAGGGGCTGCCAGGGATGCAGCAGGGGCTGGGCGCCCTGTGGATGTGGGCGCAAAGCCTGTGGCGGCCCGGGTGGGGGCTGGCGCCAGAGCCGGGGGAGGCCCCCGTCCCACCTCGCAGCCACCCCAACGCTCTTTCCTTCCCCACAGGATGAAGCGGATCCCAAGCGGCAGAAGACAGAAAACGGGGCGTCGGCATGAGCCCCCTGCCAGCGGCTGGGGCCAGAGGCCCTGGGGGCCCGGAAGGGGCTGGGGACAGACAAGTGCAGCCACTTCACCTGGCTCCCTGCTCTGGGCCCTGCGCCAGAGCTGCCACCCTCTTCCTTCTCCCTGGCTTTCTCATTTCCCCTCCTCCAGTCACTGCCCCCTGCACCCTCACTCTGCCGTTGTTGCCACCTGACCTGCTCCGTCCATCTCAGTCCCCAGCCGGTCCCCAGTGCCCCCCGCCTTTCTTTGCTCTCTTCCTCCCTGTCCCCCACCAGCCCCCGCCTCCCTCTGGTGGCCTCTCCTATGTAACCGCTGCACCCCCCAACCTCACACCCCACCCCGCCCCTCTCCTGCCTGATCCTTGGCTCCCCGTCAGATCCCCTCCTCTCAGACAGCGCCAGGCCGGGGTGGGGCCGGGGTTTGGGGCCGAGCCCCACAGCTGCCCCCCTCCCCTCCCCTTTTTGTATAATTTAATAAAGAAACGGTCGCGCTTCTGTTTTTAATCTGTCTCCTGCTTTGCCGGGCTCCAGTCAGCGCAGGTCAGGGCAAGGGGAGGGGGAAGGGAGGACAGCAGGTGGCTGACCTCAGGCTGCCAGGGCCCTTCTGTTTAAAAAAAAAAAGAAGAAAAAAAAAAAAAAAGCAGAGCTCTGGGCAGGAGTTTGGCACACTGGTGATGTTGCCACCATTTGGGACTTTGGATCCAGCTTCCTGTTAGTGTGTATCCTGGGAGGCAGCAGGTGACAGTTCAAATACTTGGGTCCCTGCCACCCATGTGGGAAATCCAGACTGAGTTTCAGGTTCCTGGCTGCAGCCTGGCCCAGCCCTGGCTCTTGAGGGCATTTAGGGAATGAACCAGCTTACTCTGTTGTAAATTCGTAAATAGTTTTATTTATAAAAAAACAATACTCCTACCACCCATGACTCAGGAAGACAAGATCAGCCCTCAAGGGTGGCCCATGAGCCAGCCCTTCTTCTGAGAGCAGACATGTCCTGTTTTGGATTCTTGGGGATGCTCTTCCCCAGCGATACCAGACATTGCTGAGCCCAGTGGAAAGCTACCAGCTGTATTGTGCTGAACCAGGCAAATATTAACAGCCCCAGAGACAGGAAGTCCCGCCCCTGGAGTGGGAGAGGGCAGCTGGGCCTGGGTGTGAACCCCCTGGGATCTGGAGTACAAGCTGCCTCTGCCTCTGGTGTGCAGGTCAGGCAGGGCCTCTGGTGGTTCTCAGGCCTGCTGTTCTTGGCAGCTACCCTCACCTCACCCAGTTTGGTTCCTTGGGCTGGGCTTGGGTGGAGAGCCGGAGCTGTCTGTCTCAGGCTTCCCTCCCTAGTCCCTCCCTCTCCCTCCATCCCCCTTGCTATCTTGGCACAGTGGGGAGAGAGGTTGACTCATGGGCGGTACCATTCTCCCCAGATGTCACCTGTTAAGTGAGGGGCAGGCCCACACAGCACTCACAGCTTACGCCTTCCTAGTCCCCAGGAGGTCACTTAATTGCTCTGAGCCTCAGTTTCTTCCATCTATACAATGGGCAAGGAGGATATGCGATTTCATGAATTAAAGTGAGATGTCCCAATGTAGTGCCTAGCACAAAATGAAGGTTCAACACACTAGTGATTCTCACCGGCCCAGTTACACCTGATTTATTTGAAAAGCAGAGTGATAGAAAGAGATGGTCCAGCCGCTAGTTCACTCCTTAAATGCCCACAAGAGCCAAGGGCAAGGCCAGCCCGAAGCCAGGAGTCAAGAACTCCAACTGGGTCTCTCATGTGGGCTCTAGGAACCCAAGTACTTGGAGCACCATACACTACCTCTCCTTTGCACTAGCAGGAAGCTGGATCTGAAGCATGGAGTAGTGGGATTTGAACCGGCACTCTGATGTGGGATGTGGGTATCCTAAGGAATGGTTTAATCCATTGTTCCACTCACTCGCCAGACTTACCTTTAAAACATAAAATATTTGAGAGCGACACAGAGGTCTTCGATCAGCTGTTCCACTCCCCCAAATGCCTGCAATTGAGTCAAGCTAAAGCCACGAGCCTGGAACTCATTCCAGGTCTCCCACATGGGTGCCAGGGACCCAGCTTCTTGAGCTACAGTGCTGCCTCCCAGGGTGCACATTAGCAGGAAACTAGAAACGGGAGCAGAGCTGGGACTCCAACCCAGGCACTCCAAGTGGCGTCTTAACCGACCATTGTTTAGGGTGCAGCAAAGCTTCTGTCCACCTCAGTCCCAGGAGCCCCTGGGGACGGGTGGGGATGATGAAGGGCTGGGAGGTTAAGGGAACAAAGGGGGAGACGAGTACCAAGGATGGAGACAGCAACAGGCCTAATGCTGGGGCTGGGGAGCCACGCAGGGATGGCGAGCGGGCAGTTCAGGCAGAAATGCTTGGCAAGGAAGCCTAGCAGGCCTCTGGGAATGGGCAGAGTGGGTGGGGTGGGGGAGGGGAGGGGACAGTGGGGAGACCCGGGGCTGAGGAAGTAAACAAGGGGAGCGAGGCCACAGGGGTGGAGGGTGATGCTGCTGGGAATCAACCCCCTCAGACTTTCCACTGCGAAGCGAAACCGTGAGCCCTGGGTGTGGGGGGCGGGCAATGCCGGGGAGGGGAAGTGGGGAAGGTGAAGGGAAGGCAGGAGGACACGGGCAAGGGCCCTGGGCGCAGCAGCACTGCACGCCGCCTCGCCAGCCTCTGCTCTCTGCCACCTCCCTGCTGGCTTCCAGGGACCACAACCCCCCCCCCCCCCAGGCTGCCTCTCTGGTCAGCTCCCCCCCCCCCCCCCGCACCCAACCTCTGGTCATTGGTCCTCCCCTACTCTGTCTCCTAGCACCTAACCAGTACCCCCCTCTTTCCTCCACCCCCCTCCTGGCAGAACTTCTCTGCCACCCCTCCCCCCTCCCTGACCTCCTCCCTCGGGTGGGCTCTGGGCAGCCCAGGTCCTAGGGGAGATGTGGGAGGCTCGGCTCCTGGGCTTACTGCTTCTGCAACGGCTGTGGGTGGCTCCAGGTAAGGAGGGCGTGGGGGAGGGCTGAGGGCTCCAGGATCTCCCTGGGGTCTCCCAGGTCCATCTCGGAGGTCCCTAGCTCTGTGGCGGATCCTTCTGACTCCTTTAAGGGGGCATCTCTTCCACCTCCCAAGCCTCTCTTCAGTGGCAGGGAAGGGACAAGGACCCAAACTTCTCCCCTGCCACTGGGGTTCTCCCTCAGCTGACACCCAGGCTCCTTTCCCCCTTGGCTCAGTCTCTCCCCTTGGCCTCTGTTTGGTTCCCAGTGGAGGCTCCAGCGCCCGGGCCAGAGGTCCCAGTGGTGTGGGCTCAGGAGGGCGCCCCTGCTCGGCTCCCCTGCAGCCCCTCAGCGCCCCTCCAAGATCTCCAGCGAAGAGGAGTGGTCACTTGGCAACATCAACCAGACAGGTATGCGCCCCAAACTTAGGCAGCAAAACCTCCATTCCCAGCATCACGGCCTCCAGACTCGCAACCCCACACCAAGCCAGCCGTCTGCCCTCTCCCCTGAGTGACTCGGCTTCCCCTGCCGGCACGAAGCCCTGCTGCCTTCCCTCTGCAAAGGGCTCCCTTCACACCTGCCCACAATCCGATGCCCGCCTCTGCATCTGTGAATGGTGCCGGCCCCGGGAGGGGGTCAGGGGCGGAGGCTCGAATGGCCGCCAAGCGCTCTCCTAGGGCGGCTTCCTCGTCCTTAAAGTGTGGCTTCTCGCCCCTCCAATGCCCCAATTCTCCTCTCTCTCCCACAGCGACCCGCCCGTGCCCGCCGCCGCCCGAGGCTCCGGGCCCCACCGCTACACGGTGCTCAGCGTGGCGCCCGGAGGCCTGCGCAGCGGGAGGCTGCCCCTGCAGCCCCGCGTGCAGTTGGACGAGCGAGGCCTCCAGCGCGGGGACTTCTCGCTGTGGCTGCGCCCGGCTCAGCGCGCCGACTCCGGCGAGTACCGCGCCGCGGTGCGCTTGGGCGACCGCGCCCTCGTCTGCCGCCTCCGGCTGCGCGTGGGCCAGGCCTCGAGTAGGTGGGAGCGGACCAGGGGAGGGGGCTGGGAGGAGGGCTCCCCGTTCACCGCCCGCCCCGCTCCGGGGGCAGGAAGCGCCGGGCGCGGCTACGCCCTAGGCTCTGCCTGAGAGCTTCCCCAAGGATGGAGGGAGGGGGTGGGCCGTGGAGAGGCTGCGGCACCTCTTAAGCTCCCCTTCCCCCACCCGCACTAGGGGTGCCTTGGTGGAGGCAGGCAGCGTCTTGGGGGAGGGAGCAGTGTGTCATTCATTTCAGACACCTGTAGCTTAAGGGGTGGGCCGCTTGGGGGTCCCTGGCAAGCGCCTTCAGGTGCCAGGCGCTGAGGGTTTGGGATGGAGAAGGTCTGTGTTTCCAGAACCTTCCCAAGTGGTTCCCTGTGGTGCTGGGAAAGCGTGGTGGCCGCGGGTGGGGCCGACCCTGTTGTCTTTGTCCCTGCACAGTGACAGCCAGCCCCCCACGGTCTCTCAGGACCTCCGACTGGGTCGTTTTGAACTGCTCCTTCAGCCGCCCTGACCACCCAGCTTCCGTGCGCTGGTTCCGCGGCCAGGCCCGAGTCCCCGTGTACAAGTCTCCCTTGCACTACTGGGCAGAGAGCCTCCTCTTCCTGCCCCGGGTCAGCCCCTTGGACTCGGGGCCCTGGGGCTGTGTCCTCACCTACAGAGACGGCTTCAATGTCTCCATCTCGTACAATCTCACTGTGCTGGGTAACTGACTTCCCTGGTCCTCTCTGACCACACCCGCTTCCTGTCTCCCCCTTTCCTGCCCCAACTGCGCACCCCCAAACCAGGTTCTTGACAGCTAGCATCGCCCCTCGTGACTCGCCCTCACTGTCTGACTTGCTCAGCTGCCATCTGCCCTTCTGGCTTTTCCCGGAGCTGTTCAGCCTCCCTTGCCAGCTGTGGCCTCAGGCTGGCCCAGCCACTGTCTGGATTTCTGAACATCTGCAGGGCATCCCCCTTAAGAGCTCTGCTCAGCCAGATCACCTGCTTCGCTCTTCTGCCTCCCCTTCTCTACTCAGCTCTGCCGCACGCCCCCACTCCCCACCCTGCCCCACCACAGGCTCTAACTCTGGGGCTTTCCTTTTCTCTCCAGGTCTGGAGCCCCCAACCCCCTTGACCATCTACGCTGGAGCAGGTTCCAGGGTGGAGCTGCCCTGTCACCTGCCTCCTGGTGTGGGGACCCCATCTTTCCTCACTGCCAAGTGGGCCCCTCCTGGGGGAGGCCCTGACCTCCTGGTGGCCGGAGACAATGGCAACTTCGCCCTTCGGCTAGAGGCCGTGAGCCAGGCTCAGGCTGGGACCTACACCTGCCGCGTCCATCTGCAGGGGCAACAGCTCAGTGCCACTGTCATCCTGGCCGTCATCACAGGTCAGCCCCAGGTGGGAAAGGAATAGCTCTCATCCCAGGGGAGCAAGGGCAGGGTGGGGGGCTGGGGGGCTTGGGGGGACTAGCTGGGCAAAGACTTTCAAATCCACCCCGCCATGCCTGTCCACCGCTTTTCTCACCCGTGTTATAAACCAAAGTGGGACACCTTCCCCGAGTCGCACAGTGAATGTTCCAGTCTAAGGGACTACCCCCGATCCGAATTGGCTGGAGAGTCTGAGACATTAGAAGGAGGGGTGCAAAAGTTTGAATGGTTCCAAAGACATGAAATACATGTCTAGAATCTTTGTCCACTTCGGGGCCAGGGCTTGAGTTCAAGTTGCAGGAAGTGGCCTGGGTTTGGGAAGAGCTGATAAAGCAGTCCCTTGATCAGCAAATATTTACTGAGTGAGGGTTTTCCAAGACAGTATAAAGCAAACAGAAAAAAAAAAAAATCTCAGAAAAACATGTGTTCGTTGACTGGTCATTGTCAGCGATGACAGATTAACCATGTCTGCTGTGTTTACCTGTGGCTACTGAATAGTAGCGTGGCATAGTAGGTGCTTAATAATGTGCAGTGGTCGAATAACTGACAAATAAGCTGACAGATAATACATTGGTCCTGAGGGCCAATCGTGAATTTCCTCGCATTTTCTGGATGTCTTCACCTCGATATTATACGTATTCTGGGCCTCCCTCTGAGCCCCATTTTTTTCTGACACCAGCCTCGGCCTGGGAGTAGCCCCACTGGTGTCCCCTCCTCCACAAAGCCTGGGTCCTTCTGCATGCAGTCCATCCCAAAGGCCATCAGTTCTTTCTGTCCAGTGTCTTCTTAAGGATGGGCTGTTTTATGTACAACTCAGTAAGAGAGATCGTGCGACCGCTGTTTTACAGAGGAGGAACCTTCTTACACAGCAAGTGTCAGGCCAGGGTCTACACTCGGGTGTCTGTGTCACCCACTCCTCGCTGCCCCGGCACCTGCTTGGCCAGAGGGAGGCTCTGCACGCCCTGTGTCTCACTGTGCAGCTTTGAGCATGCTCTGTCACCAGTGGGACACTTTGGTGTTCTCTAAACATCCGGAAAGGAGAATGAAGTTCATTTCAAGGGGGCTCCACAAGGCGCAGGCCCTGGTGTGACTCGGTTATTACCGAAGGGGAAACACTGCGAGGTGTATTCGGGGCCTTCTCACCTCACATCCGACACTGCAGGCTCTCAGCCCTGGAGCAGAGGGCTATGTAGAAGGGTGGAGTTGCATGCAGTGCAGCGGGTTAAGCTGCTAACGGCGACACCAGCACCCCCTATCAGAGTGCTGGCTTTGAGTCCCGGCTGCTCTGCTTCAGATCAGCTGCCTGCTAATGTGCCTGGAAGGGCAGCAGAGGAAGGCCTATATCCTTGGATCCCTGCCCCTCCAAGTGGGAGACCCAGATGGAGGTCCAGGCTCCTGAAGCAGCAGATAGAAGGTGTCTTTTCTCTGTCTCTGTCCCTCTATCTTTCAAATAAATAAAGTAAATCTTGAGAGAGAGGAAAGAGAGAGAGAGAGAATCTAGAGAGAGAGAATCTAAATTAAGATTTCTTATGTGGTCCTACAGTGTCCTAAAAGGAGCCTGAGAAGTTTCTTTCTTTCTTTCTTTCTTTCTTTCTTTCTTTCTTTCTTTCTTTCTTTCTTTCTTTCTTTCTTTCTTTCTTTTTTTTTGACTTATTTATTTATTTGGAAGGCAGAGTTACAGAGAAGTAGAGGCAGAGAGAGAGAGAGAGAGAAAGAGAGAGGGAGAGAGAGGTCTTCCATCAGCTGGTTCACTCCCCATATGGCCACAACAGCAGGAGCTGCACCGATCTGAAAACAGGAGCCTGGAGCTTCTTCCTGGGCACTCACATGGGTGCAGGACCTAGGAACTTGGGCGTCCTCTGCTGCTTTCCTAGGCACATTAGCAGGGATCTGGATCAGAAATGGAGCAGCCAGGACTGAATCAACGCCCGTCTGGGATGCTTCACCCGCTACGCCACAGCACCGGCCCCCTTGCAACGTTTCTCAAGCAGGCAGTGGCCCACTGGAGCAGGGCGTTGTTTTTTGTTTGAGAGGTAGAGACAGAGAGGAAGATTTCCTATCTGCCCAGGTTCATTCCTCAAATGCCCACAATAGCCAGGGCTAGGCCAGGTTGAAGTCAAGAGCCAGGAACTCCAGCTGGGTCTCCCACGTGGGTAGCAGGGACGAAAGGGCTGGAAGCTGGACTCAAAGCAGAGCTGGGACTTGAACCCAGGCGCTTCGCTATGGGATGCAGGCGTCCCAGGGGACAGCTTAACCACTGTGTCTCATGCCTGCCCCTGGAGCATTGTCTTGAGAAGATTAATTTGGCCATGACTTCTGATCTCCTCTCTCCAGCCTTTCCCAGTCAGAACCCCAGAGAGTGCAAAGTGATTGCGATTCGAGATTTGAACCTGGGCTATCAAGGAAATGGGTTGGACCCCTGAAAGCTCTCTTCCCTCTGATTTTTTTCAGTGACTCCCCAATCCTTTGGGATCCCTGGCTCCCCAGGGAAGCTGCTGTGCGAAGTGACTCCAGCATCTGGACATGAGCGCTTTGTGTGGAGCCCCCTGGGCAACCCGTCCTGGAGGAGCGCCCCAGGCCCCTGGCTGGAGGTGCACGAGGCCACACTGCTTTCCCAGCCCTGGCAGTGCCAGCTCTACCGTGGGGAGAAGCTCTTGGGAGCAGCAGTGTACTTCACAGGGCCGCCCAGGCCAGGTCTGAGGCCCCAAATGCCATGGCCCAGTCCCCTTCCGGATCACTTCCCTGGCCCCCTTCCCAGTGGTGTTTCTTTCTTTCTTCTTCTTCCTCTTCTTTTTTTCTTTTTTTTTTTTGCCAGTCAGAGACCTCAAGCTCTTGTCTAGGCCTGACCTACTTCTGCCACTAATTAGCTGAATGACCCTGGACCAGTCCCTCCAACTCTCTGGCCCATACCCCACTCTGTCCAGCACAAGGATGGCCTTTGCAGCCCTGACCTTGGGCTGATCCTGTCCTTTTTCCATAGGAGCCCGGCGCTCTGGGAGAGCCCCAGGTGCCCTCCAAGCACCTCTCTCTCTCTCTCTCATCCTCGCTGTCCTCTTGCTGCTCCTCCTGGCGACTGCAGCTTTTGGATTTCACCTTTGGAGAAGACAGGTGAGCTAGGGACGACGCCCCGCCCCACTTCCGGCTTCCTCTCCTCTAGGGAAGACGATCAAGGTGGACCATGAACCTGTCTCTGCACTCCAGGGCCTGCTTGTGCTTGGGGAAGCTTGAAGGGGTGGGGAGAAAGCTGGGGACCAGGTGAAGAGGGCAAGGGGGCTGGGAAAAACTTGGGGGACTGAGCCCGCTTCCTACGCCTTTTCCCTGGGGTCCTCACTCCTCCTCCCACCCTCCTTCCCTTTTTCCATCTCTTCCCATAGTGGCGACCAAGAAGATTTTCTGCCTTAGAGCATGGTGCTCCCCCTCCTCAGGCTCAGAGCAAGATGGAGGAGCTGGAGCTGGAGGTGGAGGCAGAGCTGGAGCCGGAGCCGGGGCTGGAGCCCCAACAGGAGCCAAGGCAGCTCTGATGCCAGAAGCGGCCGGATCTCAGCTGCTCCCTCCAAATAAACCCCCTGTCAGCAGCAAGCCTGCCTGTGGCTCTGTCTTGTCCAGTGCCAGTTCCTGTCCCTTCCCTGCCTCTGGGGGCTCCCTTCTCCCACCCCAGCCTCCTAACCTACTTTCCCCAGCCAGTCTCCTCCTCTTCCCCCTTTTTGTTTCTGGCCGCTTCCAGGGTCTCACCTCACCGTCTCCTGAGGAATCACTTCTCCTGGGCTGCGTCCCTCTGCAGCCCTCCCACCCACAGGGTGCCAGCTGCCCTGGTTTCCTTTATATTGTCGTCCCTCTGGCCCGCCCCAGCCCACGCTCAGCTGCACTTTGTCACTGGGGCTAAGCAGTAGGCGGACCCATGCACACGTGTGCGTACACATTAACACACGTGCACACACAGGGGAGACCAAGTCCCACAACCTTTCTGGAAAGCTAGCTGAGTTTTCTCCCTCTACTCCCCCTAACCTCCCCTACCCCCCCATCCTCAGCCCTGGGTGGTTTTCCTGGTCCCAGGCATGCGAGCACACTGCCATCCAGTGGTCACTGCGTGTCACACCCCACCCAGGTCACTCGGCCTGCTGTGGGAGCTGGAGATGGAAGGCTGCGGTGGCTGAGCCAGAGCACAGATGGCCACGTGTGCAGGCACCGTCTTTGTGGCTGCAGCCTCTGTGGGCAGCGTGCAAGGGTGCACCCCGCAGCTGTCACATGTCCTCAGTCCCCTGCGGCAAGAGGCTGAACAATGCAAGCTTCAGGAGATGCAGCCTTGGCCCTGGCAAGGTTTTAATGCAAGCCTGACAAAGTGGAAGACTCTGAACAAAGACTGCACGTGGGGACGAGACCAGCCAGCAAGACAGCTGGCCGAGGCTTCGGCTGTGGGAGTTGGGAGCCCTGCTTCTCGTTCCGGCTCTGCTGATGCCCCCTTCGCCAATCTCCCCAAGCCTGTTTCCTCACCCACTAAATGGCATAATGGTAATAGCCCACCAAAATGGGTTGTTGTAAATACTGGGTAATAAAGGGGCTTTGAAAGCAGAAGCCCTCCCAACACGTGGCATATGGTGTGTTTGTCTGATTTTCCATTGGGGAGGAGAAAGCCAGCCTGCTCTGGTCATGCTAATAAGGAGACTGAAGACCCACAGTGCAACCGTGCTCGCTCTCTCTCTCTCTCTCTCTCTCTCTCTCTCTCTCTCTCTGTCTTTGCTGGAGAGATCATGCATGGGGCCAATTGCATAGCCCTTTCCTCCCCAGCCTTTAGCACCCTCAAGTCTGCCTAGAGACCAAGCCCTAGCCCTGCTGTGGGTGTGGAGCTTTGGAATGTGGCCCCCAACAGCTGTGTCAGGGAGTTTAACCCCATAAAGGGGAACAAGCCATCAGAAGTGAGCAGGTGCCGGCCTGCAGGAGCAGGGTGCGGGGTGGCATTGGCGTAGCTGTGGGGCTCAGCTGGTGTGCTGTGTGTGAAGTGCCTTGAGAGACAAAGCATAAGGCTGAACACCTATCCCTAGGGATGGAGAATGGAGAGTGGGACACCTTTGCTCTGTGCAGAGCCCTAGGGAGACGTGGTGGGGGCACCTTCAGAAGCCTGAGTAATGAACCATCTTAGGCAACTGAGACTGAGCCTCAGGGCAGTGGAGACTCTTGCCTTGCCACAGGGAGAGAAACTGTGGCACAGGAAAGAGGAGGTGCAGGTCCTGCCCATGGGGTGGTCAGGCTGTAAAGTCCCGAAGACCCCTTAGGCATTATGGCATTGTGGCGTTAAGCTGTGCCTGCGCAGCCTGCATCCCATACGGGCGCCAGTCTGCTCTACTTCTGATCCAGCTCACTGCTAATAACCTGGAAAAGCAATGGGGGATGGCCCAAGTCCCTTGGGCCCTGGACCCATGTGGGAGACCAAGAACAGGCTCCTGGCTTCAGCCTGGCTCAGCCCCAGTTGTTACAACTATTCGGGTGGGGCGGGGTGGGGGGAGTGAACCATTGGATGGAAGATTCTGTCTCTTTCTCTCTCTTAACTCTGCCTTTCAAATAAAATGAAAAAAAAAATTTTTGTTTTAAGTAGTCTCCACAGCATGCTTCCCACCCTTTGCTGTGGGCTGGAGGCAGCTGCCCCAGGACCCTGTTTCCCCACAGCTGCAGTGGAAGACCCCAGGTTTTCACAGGGCAGGGGTTTCCTGGAAAGTTCTGTGGGTGGCATTTTTCCTTTCTGCTCGCTAACATCCTATGCCCTTTGGGCTTATGAGAGGAGTCATCGAAGATTCTCTGTGGGGACTTCCCCTGGCTCTTTCGTGAAGGGGGCAGGGAGGGGACAGAGTCAGAGTGAGGAGGGGCCACCTGGATCCCACCCTCTAGAGAAGAGCAGCAAAGGGAGTGGGGAGAGGGAGGAGCATGTGGGCTCACAGGGCTGCGCTGTGGGGTCCCGCCTGAGAGGCAGTGTTCCTGCTCCCACACCTTGTCCCCACCGGACCTCAGCTCCCAGCCAGCGGGGTAACCTCCAGCCCATGCTGGTCCTCTGAAGCCTGCAGAGAGCCAGGTTAATTCATTGCCATTTCCAAGTTTACCTGGAAGCCTGTGTTGGTACCTGGGGGGAAAGGTTACTGGGAGGCGGGGAGCTCAGGGGGCTTCAGCAGAGGGGAGAACGATCCCAAATCCTTGTCTGGGAGGAAGCAGGGCATGTTAATTATCACTCCAAAACTTGGATTAAAATAATACACTGCTCGGGGCCAGCACTGAGTCATAGTAGGCTGTTTCTGACTGTGGCACCGGTATCCCATATCGGCACCGGTTTGAATCCTGGCTGCTCCACTTCTGATCCAGCTCTCTGCTTATGGCCTGGGAAAGCAGTGGAAGATGGCCCAAATACTAGAGCTCCTGCACCCATGAAGGAGACCTGGAGGAGGCTTCTGGCTCCTGGCTTCAGATCAGCTCAGTTCCAGCCATTGTGGCCATTTTGGGAGTGAACTAGCATTTTGAAGATCTCTCTGTTTTTCCCTCTGCCTGTAACTCTGCCTCTCAAATAAATAAATAAAATCTTTAAAAACAATATACTGCTTGGGACTCCTGCATCCCCTGTTGAAGTGACGGAGTCGGAGTCTTTATTCTGCTTCCAGTTTCTTGCTAACGCACGCTCTGGGAGGCAGCAGGTGGGGGCTCCAGTGCTTGAGCCCCTGCCACTCACCTGGGAGGTCCAGATGGAGTTCCAGCCTCCTGGTTCCATGCTGGGCCATTCCCAGCTGTTGTATGCATTTAGGGAGGGGGTGGAAGATCTCTGCCTTTCAAATAAAAATTAATGAACTTCAAATGTTAAAATAAACATATGAAAGATCTTCAAGAAGTTCATGGAAAATGCATGATGTGAAAACAATTATGCATGGGAGACCAGGAGAAGCTCCTGGCTCCTGGCTTCGGATCAGCGTGATGCGTGGTGCGTTGGCCGCAGCGGCCATTGGGGGGGTGAACCAACAGAAAAAGGAAGACCTTCCTCTCTGTCTCTCTCTCTCACTGTCCACTCTGCCTGTCAAAAAAATGAATAAATAAATAAATTATGCATGGATTTCAACATTTTGGGGCATCAAAATAAACTTGCGTTCTAGTTCTGCTTTTCATTGAACTTGTTAAAGTAGCCTCACGTTCTCTCACATGGTTGGAAGTCCAGGAGCAGTCTGGCTGAGACAGTGTGGGGCAGAGTCTCCCATACTCTTGCTGCTAGGAAGAAGGCCAGGGCTGATGTCTTCTGAAGGCTGGTCTGAGGCTGGAGAGCTGCCTCTCAGAAGGTTCACTCCGGAGGCCGGCGGCATGGTGTAGTGGTAAAGCTGCCGCCTGCAATGCCAGAATCCCACACAGGGACGAGGCCTGCTCCTGGCTTTGGCCTGGTCCAGCAGTGGCCATTGAGGCCATCTGAGGAGTGAACCAGTGGATGGATCCCTCTGTCTCTGTAACTCTTTTAAAACAAACAAATAAATAAATATATATATATATATATATATTTAAAAAAGGCTGTGGGCCAGAGGGCTTCTTCATTCCTCCCTGTGGACTTTACCATGGCAACTGGCTTCTCCCAGAGGGACAGAGTGGACAAGATAAAAGCCACCATGTCTTTATAGCCTAAATCTATTTATTTATTTATATTTAAGAGACAGAGCTAGGAAGAGAGATCTACCGTCCTCTGGTTCACTTCCCAAATGCCCACAACACTCAGGAGTCTGGAACTCAATCCAGGTCTCCCATGTGGGTGGCAGGATCCCAAGTGCTGGAGCCATCATCCGTTGCCTCCCAAAGTGTGCATTAGCAGGAAGTTGGAGTTGGGAGGGGAGCCCGGACTCAAGCCCAGGCTCTCTGATACAGCAGGAAGGCATTTCAAGCAGTGTCTTAACCGCAGCACCAAGTGCCTGCCCCCATGTCTAATCTTGAAAGCCCTGTGCCATCATTTCTGCCTTATTCTATGGGTCATACAGACTAACCAGGCAGAGTGGGGGAGAGGACAGCCTAAGGGGCTGAGCTGAGGAGGTGGGAATCCCCAGAGCTGCCCTGCGGCCTGGCTAACAGGCTGAAGGAGAGACAGGGCCAGAGAGTGGGAGGGGCATCTGCCTCCCCAGCCCTCCCTCGGACCTGGCAGCCTCCGCCATTGTCTGCTACAGAAGTGTTTGGAGGGCAAAAGCAGCCCCGGGCCTTGTCAAGTCAAGGGTGCCAGGCAAGAAGCACTGAAGCCTGGGGTTCTCATCTGCAAGGCTTCTCGGATCTCTGCCCTGGCTTTCTCAGACCCTCAAGGAGGTGGAGAAAGCTCCTTGTCCCACCTGCCCCACCAGAAAGCTAGGTCCAGACCTGAGCCGCTGTGCTGGACAGGAGAAGGGCAAAGAGCTTAGTGTCCCTTCTCCAGCAGCTCAAGGCAGCTCCCCGCTTTGAAGGGAATGGGGCTGGGGTGGGGACGGGGTCCACCTGCTGCACTCTGCGGCTGACGGTTTCTCCAAGGGGCTGCAGGTGTCAACTAGCTGAGCCCAGGCTGAGTTCTGAGTCTGCCTTTCAAACTTCCCACAGGGTGTGGCCAGACCAGACACCACCCTTTGAGACTGGTAGGAAGTGTCATGGAGCTGGGGACACTGTGGCCAGAGTGGGGTCAGCCCCCCACACTGTGCTTTCCAGAGAGCAGCCCCCCACCCCGGTTCTGCCCTCTAACTCCTGAGCCCTGCCCCCAACCCGTGCCCTTTGCAGGGGTGGCGGAGTAGCTGCAGATGGCTCTGGGAAGGAGGCCACCGCAGGGCTGCACCTGGGCTTTCTAACCCCCTACGCAGCTGGCTGCCCTGCTTTGGCAATAACATGGTCTCCAACCCTCTGTCAGTTGCCTCTGACGATGCGGGAGTCCCCCGGCATCCCGCCTCCCCCCTTGGCCTCCTCCAGCTTGGAGACCCATAACACACAGCAAAGTCAGCTCTGGGTCAGGAACCACAAGACTGCTGGAAATCCCCATGCTCCACAGCTGCTGTCACATGGTGGGGTGGGGAGCTTAACTCCAGCTTCTTCTCTTCCTTTTCTTCTTACTCCTTTCTTCTTCAAATATTTATTTCTTGTTTATTTATTTGAAAGTCAGAGTGTCAGAGAAAGAGAGAGAGAGAAAGACCAAGACAAAGAGATCTTCCATCTGCTGGTTCATTCCCCAAATAGCTGCAACAATTGGGGCTGGGGCAGGGAGCCAGGAACTCCATCCGGGTCTCCCATGTGGATGCAGGGACCCAAGCACTGGGCCTTTCTCTGTTGCCTTCTCTGGTGCTTTAGCAGACATCTGGATTGGCAGCAGTGCAGTTGGGACATGAACTGGCACTCCCATATGGATGCCAACATCGCAAGCAGTGGCTTAACCTGCTGTGCCACAATGTCATCCCCTCTAGTTCCTTCTCCTGCCAAGTGAAATCTGGCATGTGCCGATATGGGTGAAAGGGCCTTGACAATGAAAAATAGTCCTATAGATGTGAGGATCATGGGGCTGTTAAGCCTCAGAACTCCCAGACGAGGCTCTCAGCCTCGTGTCTCCTCCACTGCTGTGGAAGGAGGCAGAGGAGAGACAGTATGAGGAGGGGCACATCTGAGATTGAGGTCCAAGCAGATGAGTTCAAATCTTGGTTCCACCAGCTCCGTGACCTTTAGCCATTTGTAAAAATAAATAAATAAATATTTCTTAACTTAGTTATTTTTATTTGAAAGGCAGAGGTACAGAGACAGAAAGAGAGACCTTCCATCTGCTGGTTTACTCCCCAAATGCCTACAACAGCCAGGGCTGGAGCAAGCCGAAGCCAGGAGCCCGGAACACATGAGTCTCCCCATGTAGGATCAGGGACCCAGCTACCTGAGCCGTCCTCACCTGCTGCCTGCCAGGAAGCTGGGACACAGAGCAGAGCTGAGAGCAGCCCAGGCACTGGATACGGTATCCAGCTGCTGCACCGCACACACTGCCCCCATTTTTAGAAACCTCTTGATGTCTCAGTTTCTCCATCTTCAGAATAAGCCATCTGGAGAATACACCACATCCTGTCATTCTTGCGAGGATGAAGCACAATACAGTCATATAACACACACAACAGTTCTTGCGGGGGCTCCAGAAAACTTGTGGAACTTTTCTTTAAAAGATAATGTACAGGGCCAGCACTGTGCTCCAGCAGGTGAAGCTGCCGCCAATGATGCTGGCAACCCATGTGGGTGCTGGTTCAAGGACCAGGTGCTCCACTTCCAATCCAGCTCCCTGCTAATGTGCCTGGGAAAGCAGCAGAGGACGGCCTGAGGGTTTGGGCCCCTGCACCTATGTGGGGGACCTGGAAGAAGCTCCTGGCTCCTGGCTCCTGGCTCTTGGCTCCTGGCTTCGGATTGGCCCAGCCCCAGCTATTGTGGCCATCTGGGGACGAACCAGCAGGTGGAATCTCTCTCTCTCTCTCTCTGCCTCTCCTTCTCTCTAACCCTGACTTTTGAAATAAATAAATCTTTTTCTCTAAGATAATGTGCATTAATTCTATTTTCTTGGGAGTTTTGGAAGCAGCCTTATAAATAATCACTTTATAAACTCATGAACTCTTCTTTTCTTTTCTTTTTCTTTTCCTCCTTGGAAATCCCAGCAGGAAAGCCAGATTCATTCTCTCTCTTTCTCTTTACTTATTTTGTTTTTATTTATTTGAAAGGAAGAGTGACACACACACAGAGAGAGAGAGATTCAGAAAGAGAGAGAGAGATCTTCCAACCACTGGTTCACTCCCCAGATGCCTGTAGGGTTGGGCCAAAGCCAGGAACTGGACCTCCACTTGGGTCTCCCACATGGGTGAAGGGACCCAAGTACTTGGGCCATAATCAGTTGCCTCTCAGGGTGCATGAGCAGGAACTAGACTCGAAGCAGATGTAGGACTCAATCCCTGGCACTCTGATATGGGGTGCTGGTGCCCCAAGCCATGGCTTGACCTGCTGTGGCACTGTGCCCACCCTGAGCCAGGGCTGAACCTGTTGACTCCCAGGAGCCTGTCTTCACAGGCAGTCACAGCCACAGGCCCTCTGTGAGAAAGTCTCATAACATCTACTGGTCCACAGGGGACACACTGGTGGGCCTGAAGCTGCAGGTGCACCTGGAATGCTTTGTTTGCTTTACTCAATGTTACAATAAAATTAAAAACTCATTGCCAGCATTAAAACCAGGAGAAATCACAGTAGGAGTGTGGTTTCCCATCTTCTCTCAAAATTCCCCCTGTGCTGGCAGCTGTGGTTCACATTCTGGTGTGGCCTCTCCTGGCAGCTCAGCTGGGGCCCTAGGGCAGTGACAGGCCTTGCGCCATCTTTCCCAGCACTGCCAGCCCGCTCTCCTCACTCGCATTTAAGTTTGTGACTCCCACTGCGCTTGTCCACTCTCTTCATTCACTCACCCAAAAGTGAACAGGAGGCAGGGGCTGGGGGGAGGAGAGAGTGAGGAGTGCGGGTTTAATGGGTAAAGTGGGGGGGAGTTGCAAAAGTCCCAGCGATGGACAGTGCTGATGGTTGCACAGCCATGTGACTGTCCAGAACTGTGCACTTAAACTTGGCTCACACACAGCCTCTACGTGTACTGAGGTGTCACGGGGCACCCCATCAATGTGTATCATTTTCATATGTTGGTTAGAAACAACTTTTTTTTTGACAGGCAGAGTTAGACAGTGAGAGACAGAGACAGAGAGGAAGGTCTTCCTTCCGTTGGTTCACCCCCCAAATGGCTGTTACGGCCGGCGCGCTGTGCCGATCTAAAGCCAGGAGCCAGGTGCTTCCTCCTGGTCTCCCATGCAGGGGCAGGGCCCAAGCACTTGGGCCATCCTCCGCTGCCTTCCCAGGCCACAGCAGAGAGCTGGATTGGAAGAGGAGCAACCGGGACAGAACCAGTGCCCCAACCAGGACTAAAACCCAGAGTGCCAGTGCTGCAGGCGGAGGATTAGCCTAGTGAGCCATGGCACTGGCCAATGCGTATCATTTTCATACGTTGGTTAGAAACAATTTTTAAACATTTTTTATATTTATTTGAAAGGCAGAGTTACAGAGAGAGGGAGGGAGGGAGGGAGATCTTCCATCTGTTGGTTCACTCAGCCAGCTCTGGGCCAGACAGAAGCGAAGAGCCCACTTTATATATATATATATATATATATATATATATATATATATATATAATATATAATATATTATATATATATTAATTTGACAGGTAGAGATATAGACAGTGTGTGAGAGAGAGAGAGAGAGAGATGGTTCATTCCCCACATGATCCCAATGGTCAGACCTGGATCAGGCCGAAGCCAGGAGCTTCATCCAGGCCTCCCACCTAGGGGCAGGGGCCCAAGCACTTGGGCCATCTTCACCTGCTTTCCCAGCTGGATCAGACGTGAGCAGCCAGGACTTGAATCGGTGTTCATGTGAGATGCCTTGGTCAAGGGTGACAGCTTAGCCAGCCTCTGAGGATTTGATTTTAACAGTATTGTACAGGCCTTTTCATAGTCTGAGTGGCGCCTGCACCTCTTGCCTTATCTTTGCTACACACAGTGTCTCCACCAACAAATACCACTCACAGCTCCTCATCCAAACCCCGGTTTCTTCCTCTGGGCTTTTATTTCTGCTTCATCTGCCTGGGAACCTATTAGACTCCACTTTTTAAAATTGTTTTTTTAAGATTTATTTTATTATTTGAAAGGCAGAGTGATAGAGAGAGAGGAGAGCCGGAGAAAGAAAAGTCCTTCCATCCGTTGGTTCATTCTTCTGAAGGGCCACAACAGCCAGAGTTGGGTCAGGCCGAAGCCAGGAGCCTGGAACTCCATCTATGTCTCCCATGTGGGTAGAAGGGGCCCAAGCATCTGGGCCATCTTCTCTACTGGCTTCCCAGGCACGCTGGGAGGGAGCTGGATCAGAAGTGCAGCAGCTGGGCCGGCGCCGTGGCTCAACAGGCTAATTCTCCGCCTTGCGGCGCCGCACCCTGGTCGGGGCGCTGGATTCTGTCCCGGTTGCCCCTCTTCCAGGCCAGCTCTCTGCTGTGGCCCAGGAGTGCGGTGGAGGATGGCCCAGGTGCTTGGGCCCTGCACCCCATGGGAGACCAGGAAAAGCACCTAGCACCTGGCTCCTGCCATCAGATGAGCGCGGTGCGCTGGCCGCGGCGGCCATTGGAGGGTGAACCAATGGCAAAGGAAGACCTTGTCTCTCTGTCTCTCTCTCTCACTGTCCACTCTGCCTGTCAAAAAAAAAAAAAAAAAAGTGCAGCAGCTGGGGCTCAAGGGCGCTCCAATATGGGTGCTGCTGTCACAGGCCACGATTTAACCCACTGCATCCCACCACCACAACATTTTTTGTTAAGACTTATTTTTATCATTGAAAGGCAGAGTTACAGAGAAGCAAAGGCAGAGAGAAAGCGAGAGGGAGAGAAAGAGAGAGAGAGAGGTCTTCCATCCACTGGTTCACTCCCCAAATGGTCGCAATAGCAGATACGAAGCCAGGAGCCAGAAGCTTCTCCTAGGTCTCCCACGTGGGTGCAAGGGCCCAAGGACTTGGGCCATCTTCTACTGCTTCCCAGGCCACAGCAGAGAGCTGGATCGTTAGTAGAGCAGGCAGGACTCAAACCGGTGTCCATATGGGATGCAGGCACTGCAGGCGGCAGCTTTACCCGCTATGCCACAGCAAATGTTGTTGTTGGTCCCAACAACAACATTTAATGCATGAAGAAAGTATTCAACAAGTGTTCAGGCACTCTGCTGAGCGCTGGTGTGTAGTGCAAAGGAAGACAGACACCGCCACGACTCTCGCCTGCGACACGGACATCACCCAATGAATGATTTCTTTACACTTGGATACGTGGTCTGTGCAGTGGAGTCTTTTTTTTTTTTTTTTTTTTTGACAGAGTTAGACAGTGAGAGAGAGACAAAGAGAAAGATCTTCCTTCTGTTGGTTCAGCCCCCAAATGGCCGCTATGGCCGGAGTTGCGCCGATCTGAAGCCAGGAGCCAGGTGCCTCTTCCTGATCTATGTGGGTGCAGGGCCCAAGCACTTGGGCCATCCTCCACTGCCATCCCGGCCACTGCAGAGAGCTGGACTGGAAGAGGAGCAACCGAGACTAGAACCGGGTGCCCAGCACTGCAGGCAGAGGATTAACCAAGTGAGGCACGGTGCCAGCCCCTGTGGTGGAGTCTTGATGGAAGATGGAGTAAGGCTGCAAATAGCTCAGATCCTGATGCTGAGGGAGGGTGCGGGGCTCCCTCACCTCTGAACCCCCTGTCTGTAGACCTCTTCCACACGAGAAAAGAGTGTCAGTCTTTGCCGAGGCCTCTGGTTTTTTGAGTTTTCTTTGACTTGGGGCAGAAAGGAAGCTAACAGTGCTCAGGACACACTTCTCCCAGCAGCAGGAAGGCTCCCGGATGGTAAGGCCTCCCAGCATACTTGCTTCTTCCTGTGTAGCTCTCACCCAATTATAATGAAGTCACATATTGCTGAGTGCCCGTGGCAGAAGCCGGAGCGGTGACCATACCCGTCTCACTCCATCACACCCCCAGCACCTAGCAGAGGGCCTTAGGCTGGCAGACACTTAGCAGTAATGGATTACAGGAGCGAATGAAAGGAAAGGAGCGGGGCGGGGCAGGGGGTGGGGATAGCCCAGGGCAGGTGCACTTAAATGCCTCACAGGAGCCTGCTGGGTAATGTGAAGGAGGCAAGTAGCTGGCTGTACACAGCAGGGAGCCGGCTTGAACTCCAGCCTGCCCTACCTCAGGGCACACACCCAGCAGTTAAAGAGCCACTCAGAGGTGGCGGCTAATGCCTCTAAGTCCATTAACTAAAACAGCATCACCTGGCCACACCTGCCGCAAAGGAGCCTGGGAAGTATTACTTACATCTGGGCAGCTATGAACTCAGCTCGAAGTGGAAGGTTCTGCTGGTAAGAAGAAGGAGAAATCAGATTGGGGCAAAACTAAAGAGAGCTAAGATTTGAAAATGAATACAAATGACTTAAGGGCTGGCGCTGTGATGCACCACCTGTGACACCAGCTGCCGTGTGGGCACTGGTCTGAGTCCTGGCTGCTCCACTTTAGATCCAGCTCCCTGATAAAGCACCTGGGACAGCAGTGCTTGGGCCCCTGCACCCTTATGGGTGACCCAGATGAAGCGCCTGGCTTCGGCCTGCCCAGTTCCAGTCATTGCGGCCATTTGGGGAGTGATCCAATGGATGGAAGCTTGCTCTGGGTCTCTCTCTCTCTCTCCCTCCCATTCCCTCTCCCTCTCTCTAACTCTGCCTTTCAAACAAACAAATAAATAAATAAATATTAATATAAAAAATTACCTAGCTCAGCAGTTGTCATAATGTAAGGAGGGCCCCTGGGAGTCCCCGAGATCCTTAGGTTATACCTGAGCGCGTGCAAACAGAGGAGCACCACACACTGATAAAATTTGAGGGTCCTTTATTGTCAGTGGTGGCTCATGCCCTAAAGAACTCTTGACCCCGAAGCCCAAAGCAACAGGGTTTATAAAGGCAAAAACCACAAAAATGGGAGGGGGAATACATGGTTACTGGGGTCAAGCTAACCTAAAGCCTATGCGAAACTCATATCAATTATAATCTTAACAATACTAGTTACAATCTTCCCAATTTTAGTTATAATCTTGACATTAATCCAGGTATTGGCCTAAATCATAGGTAGGACATAGACAAATTACATTTTTGTCATTAGCCCAGGTGCAGCCTATTCGCTTCCAAGCTTGAGCAATCATGCTAGGGGGTGTCTGTGCTTTACCAAGTGCGATGTAGTGGACTGCTACTGTCTGAGTGCTTTAGACCATAGTTCCAGACCAGAGTCTCCTGCTGGGGGGGGGGTGCTTTCTCAGGATGGAGTCTTGAGTGCTCTAAAAGGAGCCCTTACTGTCAAGGGGTTATTTCACTTCCAGGGATCTTTAGGGCCAAGCTATCTTCCTTCCTTCCTTCCTTCCTTCCTTCCTTATTTATTTGAAAGTCAGAGTTACAGAGAGGAGAGACATACAGAGAGAGATCTATTCACTGGTTCACTCTCAGATGGCTGCAATGACCTGGGCTGGGCCAGGCCAAAGCCAGGAGTCAGAAACTTCTTCTGGGTCTCCCACGTGGGTATAGGAGTTCAAGGACTTGGGCCATCCTCTGCTGCCTTCCCAGGCACATTAGCAAGGAGTTGGATCCGAAGTGGAGCAGCCAGCACTTGAACCCGGAACTCATATGGGATGCCGGTGCTGTGGGCTGAGGCTTTAACCCACTGAGCCACAGCACCCGCCACCCCCCAAGCTATTTTCATAATAACAGGACATGATCTACCATTGTCACTGTGTTGACATGACAGTGATGTGGCAATAGCCACCTGGGCGAAACTGCTGCCTTAGCAAAAACCAAGAACAGTGGCACCAAACTGCCCTGCACTCACTGTGGTCCTCACTGCCAGGCACTTGCGGTAAAATTACAGAAAAGACAAGTAATGCCAATTTCACTTGAGAATGCCCTTGCTTTTGCAGTAAATATTAATTTCACCCCTTGAGTACAGTGTGTAGTGAAATGAGAAGTAGCAGAAAGCGCTTCTGCTGCCGCTGAAGCACAGTGCACGTCTCCAGCAGAAGCACTTGTGTTAATTGCTGGCACTGAGAGCCGAGCTAGCCACGTCTGCAGAGGAGGGCAATGGTGTGCTCCACGTGCAGCTTTTGTTCTGCGTTTGTTTGTTTTTTTGTTGAGAGAGAGAGAAAACTAGACAACCAAAGATGGACAGCTCTCACCTGCTGGTTTACTCCCAGAATGCCTGCAATGGCTGGGGCGGGGCTGGGGCCAGAGCCAGAAGCCAAGAACTCAATCCAAGTCTCCCACACGGACGTCAGGGACCCAGATACTTGAGCCGTCACTGCTACCTCCCAGGGTCTGCATTGGCAAGAAGCTGGAGTCAGAATCCAGAGCCAGATATTGAGCCTAGGTGCTCTGATATGGGATGTGACGGTCCCAAGCAGGGCCTTAGTGGCTGGGCTAAATGCTCCCGCTCCTCTATCACTCTGGCGGCTCTATGGAGGATGGCCTAGAGGAAGGCACAGGGTGAGTGCAGGACCAGCGGGAGGCAGGAGCTGCAGGCCAGGCTGAGGTCGGGTGATAGTGGCGTCTGGGATCGGAATAGTGGTGGTGCAGCACAGTGACCTGGATGGATTTCTGAGGCATTTCAAACGTCAAGTTCACGAGACTTGGTAAACAAACTCATGGGAGGGATTGGGTAAAGAGAGAGTCAAAGATCATACCCGATTTATTTGGCTTGGGCATCTTAGTGGATGGTGAAGCCCTCACGGAAGAGGAACTTGGAGAACAGTAGTGTGCGGGTGGCTAAGCTTAGCATGGGACAGGTTGAATTTGCTGTGTCTGGTGAACATCCAAGAGAGATGTCCAACAGGCAGATGGATACCCACATCTGGAGCTCATGAGGCATCTGGACTGCAGAAAAAAATGTTCAAATGTTTATTGATTTATTTACATTTCATGCAAAAGGGAGAGAGATAGATAAAGATCTTCCACCTACTGGTTCACTGCTCAGATGCCTACAAGAGCGGGGCTGGGCCAGGCCAAAGCCAGGAGCCCAGAACTCAGTCCAGGTCTGCTATGTGCACAGCAGGGACCCAAGCACTTGAGCCATCATCTTGCTGCTTCCCAGGGTCTGCATTAGCAGGAAGCTGGAACCAGAAGCAGAGCTGGGACTTGAGCCAGGCATTTTGATACGGGATGTGGGCCTCCCAAGTGGCAGCTTCAATGCCGCACCAAACCCCTGTCCCAGGTGAAGACCATGGGAGGCTTGGCCAGAGACAGAGGCCCAGAGGAAGAGTGGTCCATGGTCCCCCTGGGCATCTCAGGAATCCTCTCAGCCAGGGTCTTCCTGCCAGCCTGGCCTCTGCCACACACAGCCCTGGAGGCGACCCCTGAACAAACGTCCCCAGCGCTCTGGAGCAAAGAGCTGTGCTTAGCACAGCTGCGCTCACTTGTGCCCTCTGCCTCCTACTTCTTTCCCCCACGTCTTGCCAGTCTGGAGCATCACTGATGCACTTTTTTTTTTTTTTTTTTTTTTTTTTTTTTGCTATACAGCTGTGGCAGCGATACTCAGGGCTCCAGACTTAGAGGTTCAGCTGTAACTTTTTCCCTTGACTTTGGCATTTTCACTTTGACATCTTCACGGGCAGCCAGGGGGTGGAGACCCCAGCCCCAGCTGGTGACGTGCGGGACCCGCCCAGGCCTGGGGTGCGGAGGAGCCTCGTTCCAGGGCTTCCTGTTTCTCTTCACTGAAGCCATCTCTACAGCAGTGACAGAACCCTCTTCCCAACGGCCTCCTGGCTGCAGAGCTCCAAGCTTGCGCCCAGACACACCCGTGTGAGCAGAGGGGAAGGCAGCCCAGGGCCCAGAGGTAAGCTGGACAGACAGCTTCGCTCCCTTCCCTGGAGGTGCGGAGGGGAATGTGGAAGCAGATGTGCTGGAGCGTGCTGGGCTCTCGGTTCCCCACTCAGAGCTCTGGTCACTTTCTGATGCATTTTTTCCCCGGACTGGTCATGAGCAGTGATCTCCCACTGGGACCACAAGCTTCGGGAGGCCAGAACCTGCACCCCACTGCGCACAGCCAGCGTCCAGAGCCGCAGGAGCTCCTAAGAGGGATACTGACCCCAATCGCAGGGTCAGACTGGGAATGGGGACTTGGGGCCACCTCAGGATGGGAAAGGCAGTGGAGGGCAATTGGGCATTGGGCGGCAGAGAAGATGAAGGGTGGAAGAGAGAAGAGAGGAGAAAGAAAGAGGAGGAGGGGGAAGTTAGAACAAACAAGTGTTAAGGCAAGAGGAGACCTACAAAAAAGAAATGGAGAGCGAAAAGAAGGTAAAGGCAAGAAAATGAGAGAGAAGTAGACTCTAGTCTAGAGGCAAGTCCCCCCACATCCATTTTCCCAATGACGCAGTCACCAAAAACTCACCATGAAAGTTGTATCTGTCTGCATTTCCTAAGCGACGTGATCTTGTAGCCTCTTAAGTATCTGGCGTGTAAACATGTGCCTGCTTTTGGGCATTGTTAGGATCTGTGATCAACAGGCCTAAAGGCATCTGGCTTTGGTTGACTTACAAATGAATAAGGAAATGCGAAAGCTAAAACCCTGGAAGTGTGGACAGGGAGCTCTCATGTATGAAAGGCTGCAAAGCCACAGATAAATATGCTGAGGAAAATGTGCTGGAAGAAAAACGGACGCTAAGAGAATGGGTTTTCCGCCTCTCAGGAGGCGCAGGGGGATCAGCAGAGCACTGGCAGGCCATGCCTGGGCCCGGAGCCATGTTGGGGAGAGGAGGGACCCAGGGACTCTCAAAACAGGTGGCCCTGGGGCACCCCAGCCTCCCACCTCCACAGGCTTGGCCTTTTCCCTGTCCTGGGACCTCAGGGTCTTGCAGCCAGGCCTTGCCCGGGGCCTCTGCTGTCCCCTCCAGACTTCCTGAGGGAGAGTCGGCCTGAGACTGCTCTGCTCCCTCGAGCAGACAGGCCGCCTGCCCCATTATGCCAAGATTTCTCTCCAAGCAGGGCAGCTGCTTCGGCAAGGTGTGCCCTTGGGGGGCCAGTTTTAGGGGTGCAAGGCAGAGAGTAGAACCTGATAGAACCAGACAGTAGAACCCGCGATTTCAGGCTCTGACAAATAATTTCTTGTGCTGTGTCCGGTTCTGTGGCTGACACAAAATGGCGCCGTCCACATCAGATGAGAGCGCTCCTAAGGGCTGGATTTGGGGAGCTCAGGGGGTGACTTCCCCCCTCAAATCTGGGGACACTTGCTTGTAAACATGAGAGGTCTATTCTCTAAATAAAAATCCGCCCACGACAGGGCCCAGGTACAGCGTGGAAGCAACCCTGGCTCCCAGGGGTCCTGCATGGGCCAAGGGTCTTGAGCGTGTTGGACACCCAGTAAATAAAGTGAAGCAGCCCCGGCGTCTGGGCGCTGGGAAGGTCGGGGGTCACGGGGCTCAGAAGTGGAGCCCTGCTCCGGATGGCACCCTTCAGGGGCTGAGGGGAGAAGGGGGCGCAGCTCCCGCAGCGTGGGCGTCTGGGGCAAGGGAGAGGATGGTGGAGGTTGCGGCCACCGACCGCAGGGACCCTTAGAGGGGCCGGGTCTCTAGGAAGTTCACACAGCGCCACTGAGCCGTAGGCAGGGCGTGTGTGGGCTCCGGTGGGCTGAGTGGGGGCTCTGGGGAGAAGATGAAAGCGCCCATGGACCTCAGACTGTCGCTGCGGCGGGCTGTGCCCTCTCGTGCGCCCCGGCTTCGCTCTCCAGGCAGAGGTGAGGGTGGCAGGAACCTCAAGGGCTCAGAGCCGGCTCGAGGTGGGGTGGGGAGGGGGCGTTGCCATGTTGGGCGGGTCTCTCTCCCCACCTGCTCAGTTTCCCCATTTCTTCCCCTCCCTGCCCCCTCTCCTGTGGGAAGCGGAGCCCTGGGGCCCACTTTCCCCAGACACCCAGCCTCTCCGGAGGGCCCCCCCAGCGCCTATGGAAGTCTGTCCTGTGATGTCCACCTGAGCGCACCCACGGCCGCAGGCCATGCCCGCAGGGCCCTGTCAGTCAGATGGGAGATGGAAAAAGAAGCCAGGGGCAAAGGGAGACCAGGACAGCCGCCATGGCCCCCAGGTGTGTGAGGCCCAGGGAAAGCCCTCATACAGAAGTGCACAGATGTGAGCAGACAACGCAGGGAAAAAGTGGGCCATGGACGGGGAGGGGAGGGGATGGGGGGAGGCTCGTGCCAGGCCTGGGACCAGCCAGCCCGCGCCTGGCCTCTCAGACAGAACACAGGATGCCACTGCACCAGGGCAGAGCGCTGGGAGGATGCTGAGGAGGGGACTCAAGGCCAGGTCTCTGAAGTGGTAACGGAAACCCAGAAGCAACAAAGCAAGCAGCAGCTGGAAACCCACAGCCTCCTCCACCAAGCCGGGCAGGTGGGGCGGCGCGCGGCACTGGGGGCAGGGAGGCAGCCCTCTGCAGGGCCTCCAGGACCTTGGGGTGCGGGGTGTGTGTGTGTGTGTGTGAGTGACAAAATGACCACCATATGAGAACTGGTCAAGAACGCTCCCACAGGGCCAGTGCAGTGGCTCAGTTGGATAATCCTCTGTCTGTGGCGCCGGCATCCCATATGGGCACCAGGTTCTAGTCCCGGTTGCTCCTCTTCCAGTCCAGCTCTCTGCTGTGGCCCGAGAAGGCAGTGGAGGATGGCCCAAGTCTTGGGCCCTGCACCCACATGGGAAACCGGGAGGAAGTACCCAGCTTCTGGCTTCGGATCGGCGCAGTGCCAGCAACGGCCATTTGGGGAATGAACCAACGGAAGGAAGACCTTTCTCTCTGTCTCTCTCTCACTGCCTATAACTACTTGTCAAAAAAAGAAAAAAAAAAAAAAATGCCCCCAGCCTTCCTCAGGCCTCTGAGCAGGAAAAGCTGACACTGGACCTCAGGGGAGTCCTGTTGGGAAACTGGCCCTCCGCGCCCTTCCACACACCGAGGACACAGCCTGCCTGGGACAGGGCAGTGGAAACCCTATTAGGTGTGAGGCCGCCCCTCCCCCAGCCTTCCCCCAATGCTTCCTGCACCCCAGGTTACGGGGAGGGTAGCAAGGAGACCAGCGAGCAGCCTCCCTTCTCTGACTGGGGCTTCTTTCCTGACTTCCTACCCCCGGGTTCACCTGTCCCACCATGGGATGGGTCCTGCTTGGTTCCGCGTCCAGGCGGGAGGAGCTGGAGGAGGCTTTTCTGCTAGCAGGACCAAGCTCCCAGCACCTCCTCTCTTAAGTGTGGGGCAGGAAACCGCATCTACCCCAGAGGGTTTGGTAGACTGTGGGAGGGGGTTACACGGCAGAGGCCTGGGCTGGAGGAGGAGGCAGCTCCCACGCGGAGCTGTGCAGGCATGGCGACAGCAGGAAGGTCCTAAAGAAGCAAAAATGGTGCCTGTGAGACACAGTGAGGGCGTGAGCTGTGGATAAGCGGCCACCTGATGGGGGCTGTACCGGGCTGCACTGGGACGAGGGCAGACACACAGCTGGTGCCGAAAGGATGCCCAGAGCGAGGAGAAACACCCTGACCTTTTGCCCAACACTCCTGTCTCATCTCTCTAGTTTTAAAATATATTTTTATAAGATTTGTTTATTTATTTGAAGGGCAGAGTGACAGAGAGACAGAGACAGAGAGAGAGGTCTTCCATCCACTGGCTCACTCCTCAGATAGCTCACTGCTCAATAGCTGGGGCTAGGGCAAGCTGAAGCCAGGAGCCAGGAATTCCTTTGAGGTCTCCCATGTGGGTGGCAGGGCCCCGTCACTTGGGCCATCCCCCACTGCTCTCCTGGGCTCATTAGGAGAGAGCTGGATCAGAAGCGGAGCAGCCAGGATGAAACCAGCACTGATAGGGGCTGGCAGTGTTGTAAGCAGCAGCTTAACCTCCTGCACCGCAGTGCCCTCCCTCCCATCTCATCTCCCTGGGCACTTCCCCTGGGCCACGCCTATCTGGCAGCTGGAGGCTGAGGGAGCCTGGTTGACTGTGGCAGTCAGCACTGGGTAGAGAGAGTGGTTGGCAGGACCTCCCAATCAGGAACACAGAGGGGATGCCTGGGGCCTGGGGCCAGGGCTAGGAGTATGCCCATACTCAAATGATCCATGTAATTAATTAATTTTACTCATTTGATGGGGAGAGAGAAATCTCCCATCTGCCCTTCTCCCAAATGCCTACAACAGCTGCATCTGGGCCAGGCCAAGCCAGAAAGCCTGGAACTCAACCTGGGCCTCCCCCATGGGTGGCAGGGGCCCAACTACTTGAGCCTTCACCTGCTGCCTCCCAAGGTGTGTACCAGCAGAAAGCTGAAATTGGAAGTGGAACCAGGACCCAGACCCAGACGTGATATGAGATGGGAGCATCCCAAGTGGCACAGTAACTGCTGGCCAGGTACCTGGTCTCAACTTCAATCTCTTTTATGAAAAAGATTTATTTATATATGTGGAAGGCAGAGTTACAGAGAGGCTTTTCCAGGCCATAGCAGAGAACTGGATTAGAGGTGGAGCAGCTGGGACTTGAACCAGCACCCATATGGGATGCCCACAGTGCAAGCGGCAGTTTTACCAGCTACGCCACAGCGCCGGCCCTCTCAGCTTAAGGTTTTTAAATTTGACCAAGCATCAGTAACCTGCAGGTTTGTGAAAACACGGATGACAACATCTGCCTCCACTTTCTGATTCAGCAGTTCTGGGGTGGGGCCTGAGAATTTGCATTTTTCCTTCTTAAAAAAATTATTTACTTTATTCATTTGAAAGGGAGAGCGAGAGAGAGAGATCCCTTCTGCTGGTTAATTCCCCACATGTGTACAACAACTGGGACCTGACCAGGCCAAAGCCAGGAGCTGGGACTCCCGCGTGAGCATTTGGATGCAGGAGGCAGATGCCCCAGGTGCCGTGTTAATCACTACACCAGGTGCCTGACCCTTGCATCGTTTTCTGATCCTGCCTGACAGACAGCCCACTCTGGCACTAGGAACAGCATGTTTTTAAACTTTCCTAAGTTTTTACTTAAAAAAACACGTAAACCCAGACTTTTTCCACTTCTGGTTGTAGTTTCCATTTGTTCAATGCTTTAAAGCTCAAAGACACAACACCTCTGCTTTAAACTGCACAAGGGCCTGAAGCACCCTAGCTTTTAGCAAGCAGACCAGAGACTCAGTAAAAATCAAAAGAGGAACAGGGCAGCTTAAATGCAGCGCACGGGCCGGAGCTGTGGAGCAGCTGGTTAAGCCACTGCCTGTGACGATGGCATCCTACACTGGAGTACCTGTCCCAAGTCTCTGTGGCTGCTCTGCTTTCAATCCAGCTCCCTGCTATTGTGCCTGGGAAAGCTGCCGAAGATGCCCCAAGTCCTTGGATACCTGCCACCCATGTGGGAGACCCAGAGGGAGTTCCTGGCTCCTGCCTTTAGCCTGGCCCTGCCCTAGCTGTAGCAAGCTCTTGGGGAGTGAACCAGCTGATGGAAAATTCTCTCTGTCTCTCCCCCTGTCTCTGTAACTCTGCCTTTGAAATAAAAATAAATTTTAGTAAAAAATAAAAATAAAAAAATGCAGCTGACACCTGTGAACATATTATACATTTGCAAATTTCAGCATCAGTAAAAGTAATGCAATTCACAGATGAAATGGAACTATCTGGAGGTGTTGAGCCACAGCAGGTTAAGCATCCCATAACAGTGCTGGTTCAGCTGCTCTGCTTCTGATCCAGCATCCTGCTGATGCATCCTGGGAGGCAGTGGAGGGTGGCTCAAGTGCTTGGGCTTCTGTCATCCACATGAGAGACCCAGATGGAGTTTCCAGGCTCCTAACTTCAGCATGGCCCTCTCCTGGCTGTTGTCCTGGCTGTTGTGGGCGTTTAGGGAATGAACCAATAGATGGAGGATCTCTCTGTCTCTCTTTTCCTTTCAAGAAAATGAAGATAACAAAGCAAACATCTTTAAAAATCTCTCTGGAACTGGCCTACCATGAATTTCGGAACCTATACAAGTTATGATATGTGTGTAGATGTGTGTGTGTGTGTGACTGTGTTTATGGTGGGATACCTCAGAAAGCTCCCAGGGAAATGGAATTAAAGGATACATTTATTTTGGTGCAAAAGTTGTGAGGTCTATGCATAGTTTTTTCATCACATGCATTTCCCATTAACATTTTGAGGATCTCTTGTATGCATGGATTTCAAATTTTTTTTCACCAACATTAACATTTCCTTTAATCTTATTTCCATAAAGTTTTTTTTAAAAAATATTTATTTATTTATTTGAAAGGCAGAATTACAGAGAGGCAGAGGTAGAGAAAGAGAGAGAGAGGTCTTCCATCTGATGGTTCACTCCCCAGATGGCTGCAATGGTCGGAGCTGCACCAATCTGAAGCCAGGAGCCAGAAGTTTCTTCCGGGTCTCCCACGTGGGTGCAGGGGCCCAAGGACATAGGCCATCTCCTACTGCTTTCCCAGGCCATAGCAGAGAGCCCATATGGAATGCCGGCACTGCCTGGTGGCAGCTTCACCAGCCAAGCCACAGCACTGGCCTCTTCCATAAAGTTTTGAAGTACCCTCATATCCATACCCTCTGTTTACCTAAGTGAATTGGAAATCCATGCTGATATTTTTTAAAAGTAGAAGTAGGGGCTGGCGCCGTGGCTCAACAGGCTAATTCTCCGCCTTGCGGCGCCAGCAATCCAAGTTCTAGTCCCTGTCAGGGCGCCGGATTCTGTCCTGGTTGCCCCTCTTCCAGGCCAGCTCTCTGCTGTGGCCTGGGAGTGCAGTGGAGGATGGCCCAAGTGCTTGGGCCCTGCACCCCATGGGAGACCAGGAGAAGCACCTGGCTCCTGCCTTCGGATCAGCACAGTGCGCCGGCCGCGGCGGCCATTAGAGGGTGAACCAATGGCAAAGGAAGACCTTTCTCTCTGTCTGTCTCTCTCTTTCCACTCTGCCTGTCAAAAAAAAAAGTAGAAGCAGACCAGAGAGATACTTTCTCTACTCTGTTGAGTCCACCAGCTTCCTTCCTGAACTAATTGTTAAAAGCTTCACATAATCGGCCGGCGCCGTGGCTCAACAGGCTAATCCTCCGCCTTGCGGCGCCGGCACACCGGGTTCTAGTCCCGGTCGGGGCACCGGATTCTGTCCCGGTTGCCCCTCTTCCAGGCCAGCCCTCTGCTGTGGCCCAGGAGTGCAGTGGAGGATGGCCCAGGTGCTTGGGCCCTGCACCCCATGGGAGACCAGGAAAAGCACCTGGCTCCTGGCTCCTGCCATCGGACGAGCGCGGTGCGCCGGCCGCAGCGCGCCGACCGCGCCGGCCGCAGCGCGCCGACCGCGCCGGCCGCAGCGCGCCGACCGCGCCGGCCGCAGCGCGCCGACCGCGGCGGCCATTGGAGGGTGAACCAACGGCAAAGGAAGACCTTTCTCTCTGTCTCTCTCTCTCACTGTCCACTCTGCCTGTAAAAAAAAAAAAAAAAAAAAAGAGCTTCACATAATCAATAAACAAGAAAACCTATCCATACTGTAGTTGCTGAAAAGTGGTTATCTCTCTCCCTCTCTCTCTGTATTTAGCTCTTCATGGGTGGCCAATTTTTGTTTTTCTGTAAGGCTGGGATTCTTATTAAATTTAATTTTCAAATATTTCCTATTTACAATGCCTATTAAAAACACTAAATTTTTTTGGCTCTTTTAAAACAAGTTTTATTTTATTTTATTTATTTGAAAGACAGAAAGAAAGGAAGAGAGCTATCTTCCATATACTGGTCCACTCCTCAAATGTTTATAGTGGCTGCTCCACTTCCAATCCAGCTTTTGGCTAATGCTCCTGGGAAAGCAGTGGAGGATGACCCAGATGCTTGGGCCCCTGCACCCACACAGGAGACCTGGATGAAGCTCCTGGCTGCTGGCTTTGGCCTGGCCCAACCCTGGCTGTAGCAGCCATTTGGGGAGTGAACCAGCAGATAGAAGATTCTCTCTCTCTCTCCCTCTGTAACTGTGCCAGAGAGAGAGAGAGAGAGAGAGAGAGAGAGAGAGAGAATACCTTGGTCAATTTGTTGCCTAGGCTGGACGTGACATGCGGTTGCTGTACCCGCTCTTTATGTTCTGGTTTCTCCCTGAATGCCACTCACTGGCAGGATGATTTACTGCACATCACATGCAGATTTACCACTCAGTCAAGTACTTCGACAAGCACTACCAGTACTGGCATGTCATGCCACCCAGAGAACTCTCCAAACAAGTATCCAAAACCCACCTGGCATCTGAGGAGGCCCGGAGGAGACCTAGAGTCCAGCAGAGTCTAGGACAGGCCAGAGCTCCGGATTCTTCTTTTTAGGTGACCTCTTCCAAAGGTCAACGGAAACAAGGTGTATCTAGAGATCATCAATTCCTCAAATTTAAAGTGTGTGTGTGTGTGTATATATATATATATACACAAATTATTTTTTATTTATTTTTTTTTGACAGGCAGAGTTAGTGTGAGAGAGAGAGTTATAGACAGTGAGAGAGAGACAGAGAGAAAGGTCTTCCTTCCATTGGTTCACTCCCCTAATGGCCACCACTGCCAGTGCTGCGCCGATCCGAAGCCAGGAGCCAGGTGCTTCTTCCTGGTCTCCCATGCGGGTGCAGGGCCCAAGCACTTGGGCCATCCTCCACTGCCTTCTCGGGCCACAGCAGAGAGCTGGACTGGAAGAGGAGCAACTGGGACTAGTACCCAGTGCCCCAACCGGGACTGGAATCCAGGGTGCCAGAGCCGCAGGCGGAGGATTAGCCAAGTGAGCCATGGCGCCGGCCTATATACATTATATATATATGTATATATATTATATATACATATACACATTATATGTGTATATATACATTATACATACATATATACTTATATATACATGGTAGTGTTCAATGAATACTTTAAACATGCAAACCATTCATGCACACCTGTACCTGAGCTGTATTTGACACAGCAACAGCGCTCACTTAAATGTAACTGCATTAGTGGAGGTGTTGAAGATAAAATTTTCTCTAGTCAGTTTCTGTTTCTCTTTACCGGTTACTTTTGTTAAATAAAGTTTGGGGGCTGGTGCTGTGGTGTAGCTGTTAGAGCCGCTGCCTGCAGTGCCAACATCCCATATTGGCGCCAGTTCAAGTCCTGGTTGCTCCACTTCCGATCCAGCTCTCTGTCATGGCCTGGAAAAGCAGTATAAGATGGCCCAAGTCCTTGAGCACCCTGCACCCACATGGGAAACCCTGGGGCATCTCCTGGCTTCAGATGGGCACAGCTCTGGCTGTTGCAGCAAGTTGGGGAGTGAACCAGCGGATGGGAGGCCTCTCCTTCTCTCTCTATGTAGCTCTGACTTTCAAATAAATAAATAAATAAATAAATCTTTTTTTTAAAAAAAAAGAAAGTTTATATGTTGCATTTATTTTCAAAGTAAAAGGTTACAATTTTTCGTATAAACGCTCTAACATTTTAACTGGTATTTTGTCACACATGGAAATACTGACTTTGGCTGTGTGTGATGAGATGTGAAGTTAGAGAATTTGTCACACCAAGAACATCACCCAGTCTTCACTTGGGCCTAGGAGCAAGAGCTGGGTTTAGTGGTTAAGATGCCACTTAGGGTGTCCACTTTCCAGATCAGAGTGTCTGGGTTCCAGTCTTGGCTCTGCTCCTGACTTAGCCTCCAGCTAATGTGCATTCTGGAAAGCAGTGGTGAGAGCTCAAGTAGCTCAGGTCTCTGCCACCCATGTGGGAGACCTCTACCGAATTCCAGCCTCTGGCTCGGGCCCAACCCTGGCTGTCGTGGGCCTTTGCGGGGTGAACCAGTGGATGGAAGATCTCTGTCTGTCTCTGTCTCTTCTCTGCCTTTCAAATGAAATGCAAATCATTTTTTGAAAACTATAACAAAAAGGGGCCAGAGTTGTGGGACAGAGGGTTAAGACACCACCTATGACACTGGCATCCCATAACAGAGCACCAGTTCGAGTCCCAGCTGCTCCACTTTCAATTCAGCTCCCTGTTGATGTACCTGAAAAGCAATGGAAGATGACCCAAGTCCTTGGGTCCCTACCACCCACGTGGGAGACCTGGATGGAGTTCTAGGCTACTGGTTCTGGCCTGGCCCATCTCTGAGTATTATGGCCTTTGGGAAAGTGAACCAGCAGATGGAAAATTCTCTCCCCACCCCCTTTGTCTCTCTCTATTACTCTGCCTTTTAAATAAGTAAATATAGAAATAAATCTTAAAAGAAAAAACACAAAAACATTAAATAAATTGGGCCCAGCATTTTATGACCTGCCCTGCGGGGGGCCTGTTCAGTGGGGTCCACATTCAGTGCCCTGGACTGGCTCTAAGGGTCATGATGACAGAGGAGTCTCTGTATACCCCACGTCCAATACATGCCTCCCGCCCAGTGATTAGTGTCTCTCTCTCCGCATTTCCGCAGGCTCAGGTCCTTGAAGCCTCAGGCCCCTGCCCGCCTCAGCAAGGCCACCATGAACCGGGGAATCTACTTCCAGTGCCTGCTGCTGGTGCTACCGCTGGGTGAGTGCTCAGACTCTCGGACTTGGGGCCTGGGGTGAGCGTGGTGTGGGGAGTGGGGCTGATGGGGAGCTGGGGGAGATGGGGCAGAGCAGGAGAGGTCTTCTTTCCCACCTAGCACTACTCCCAGCGGCCACCTGGGGGAAGACCGTGGTGAGAGGCAAAGCCGGAGCCATCGCGGAGCTGCCCTGCCAGAGTTCCCAGAAGAGGAACTCAGTCTTCAACTGGAAACACGCGAACCAGGTCAAGATCCTGGGAAACCAGGGCTCCTCCTTCTGGCTTAAAGGTAGGACATCCCTGTCCCCTGGCCAGGGAGGAAAACACACTATGGATTAAACAGCCCTGGTCAGACACCAGCTCCTGGAAAACTCTAGATTCCAAAAGTCTGGGGTTGACCGAAACTCTCTGATCCTTTTGCCCAAAGTTCCTCTATACCAACTGCTGCTGGCCCAGGGAATGGCTTTGGTTAGTATATTGATACTTTTTAAATTTTATTTATTTATTTATTTATTTATTTTGACAGGCAGAGTGGACAGTGAGAGACAGAAAGACAGAGAGAAAGGTCTTCCTTTTGCCATTGGTTCACCCTCCAATGGCCGCCACGGCCGGTGCGCTGCAGCCTGTGCACCACGCTGATCCGATGGCAGGAGCCAGGGACTTCTGGTCTCCCATGGGGTGCATGGGCCCAAGCACTTGGGCCATTCTCCACTGCACTCCCGGGCCACAGCAGAGAGCTGGCCTGGAAGAGGGGCAACCTGGACAGAATCAGGCGCCCCGACAGGGACTAGAACCCGGTGTGCTGGCGCCGCAAGGCGGAGAATTAGCCTGTTGAGCCACGGCGCCGGCCAATATATTGATTCTAATATATCGATGTTTGTGGTCTCACTTTAATAGTCATTAAGAAAATAATTATATGAAACTGATGACTTCAAGAATTTATTGCTATGTGTGACCGGTGCTGTGGCTCAATAGGCTAATTCTCCGCCTTGCGGCGCCAGCACACCGGGTTCTAGTCCCTGTCGGGGCGCCGGATTCTGTCCCGGTTGCCCCTCTTCCAGGCCAGCTCTCTGCTGTGGCCTGGGAGTGCAGTGGAGGATGGCCCAAGTGCTTGGGCCCTGTACCCCATGGGAGACCAGAAGTCCCTGGCTCCTGCCATCGGATCAGCGCCGTGCGCCGGCTGCGGCAGCCATTGGAGGGTGAACCAATGGCAAAGGAAGACCTTTCTCTCTGTCTCTGTCTCTCTCTCTCACTGTCCACTCTGCCTGTCAAAAAATAAAAATAAATTAAAAAAAATTTATTGCTATGGACCCTTGTAGATAATACTTTGTTTACTTCCATTAAAATCAACAAAACAGGGGTTGGCATTGCAGTATAATGGGTTAAGCCACCACTGTGACACTGGCATCCCATACCTGAATACCAGTTGGAGTCCTGGCTACTGGCTTCCAATCCAGCTTCCTGTGGATGTGCCTGGAAGGGCCAGGGTTGTGGCTCAGCAGGTTAAGCTGCTGCTTGGGATGCCATATAGGAGGGCTGGTTGCTTCACTTCCGATCCAGGTCCCTGCTAATGGCCTGGGAAAAGCAGCAGATGACAGCCCAAGTGGTAGGGCCACTGCCACCCACGTGGGACACCTGGCTGAAGCTCCTGGCTGACCCAGAACTAGCTGTTGCAGCCATCTGGGGAATGAGCCAGCAGGTGGAAGACTGCTCTCTTCTGACTCTCCCTCTTTCTGTGTTACTCTGTCTTTCAAAATAAATGAAAAAAAAAAACTTAAAAATAAAGTCAATATCTGGGATGGGATATTGTGCTATAGTTTTTGCAAGTTGTTACCCCAGGTAAACCTAGTATGGGTTCACAGGATCATCTGTCTTATTGCTTACAAATGCATGTGAATCTAACATCTCAATACAAAAATTTTAATTTTAAAATCACCAGAATATGGGACTGGCACTGTGGTGCAGCAAGTTAAGCTGTTGCTTGTAACACTAGCACCCCATATCTAAGCTCTGGTTTGCTATTTTATTTGAAAGGCAAAGCACCAGAGAGAGAGAGAGAGAGAGAGAGAGAGAGAGAGAGAGAAATCATCCACCTTCTGGTTCATTCCCCAGATGGCTGCAACAGCCAGGGCTCAGCCAGGCAGAAGCTAGGAGCCAGGAATTCCATCAGGGTCTCCCATGTGAGTGGCAGGGGCCTACCCAAGCCCTTTGAGCCATCTTCCACTGCTTTTCCCAGGTACATTAGCAGGGAGCTGGATTGGAAGTGTAGTGGCTGGGACTTGAACCAGTACTCTGATACAGGATGTTGGTCAACATCAGCTCCCTGGGTCTACTGATTGTGGCTTTCTACTTATGTGTGCCCAGAGAGGCAGAAGATGATAGCTCAAGTACTTGGGCCCCTGACGTGCGTGTGGGAGACTTGGAATGAGTTCCAGGCTCCTGGCTTCAGCCTGATCCTGCCTTATCTACTGCAGGCATTTGGAGAGAGGACCAGCAGGTGAAAGCTTGCTCTCTCTCTTGCTCATTCACTCTCAGTATGTTTCAAGTAAATTATTAAGTATTTTTTAAAGAAAGAGTATCTTAAGATAACTTTTATGAGGCTGGCCCCATGGCATAGTAGATTAAGCCTCCACCTGTGGCACCAGCATCTATATGGCTACTAGTTCTGGTCCAGCTCTCTGCTATGGCCTGGGAAAGCAGTGGAAGATGGCCCAAGTGCTTGGGCCCCTGCCTTCTTATGGGGGACCTGGAAGAAGCTCCTGGTTCCTGGCTTCAGGTTGGTTCAGCTCTGGCCCTTGTGGCCATTTGGACAGTAAACTAGTGGATGGAAGATCTCTCTTTTTCTGTCTCTCCCTCTCTCTGTCTGTAACTCTGCCTCTCAAATAATCTTTAAAAAAAGAAAAAGCTTTTATAATGTATGTTATGGGGTCCTACATTGTAGCACACTGGGTTAAAC
This sequence comes from Sylvilagus floridanus, assembly GCA_949820135.1. Classification (NCBI taxonomy): domain Eukaryota; kingdom Metazoa; phylum Chordata; class Mammalia; order Lagomorpha; family Leporidae; genus Sylvilagus; species Sylvilagus floridanus. The sequence goes on from OX463230.1 coordinate 32,714,567, forward strand.
CACTGTCTGTGACACCAGCATCCCATATGGGAGCACAGGTTCAAGTCCCAGTTGCTCTAATTCCAACCTAGCTCCAGCCAAGGTGCCTGGGAAAGAGGGAAGGATGGTTCAGGGCTTGAGCCCCTGCCACCCACCTGGGAGACCCAGATGGAGCTCAGGGCTCCTGGTTTGGGCCAGAGCCATGATGGCCATTTGGGGAGTACACCAGATGATGGAAAATATCCCTCCTTCTCTCCCAGTAACTCTTGATTTCAAATAAATAAATAAAAATCCTTTTTTAAAAAAGCATGTTACTAATATTTCCCATTTTGTGAAAAATTATATTATATCATTTTAGTGCTAGTCTAATATACCACTAAATTAATATACTCTAATGTGCAGTCATTACTCTTTTGTCTAACACTTTGCTCTATTAACAGCATAATTTTTAAATTAATTTTTTAGAAAAGCACAGAGAGAGACAGATCTTCCATCTGCTGATTCACTCCCTAAAATGCCCACAGCAGCTGGGGCTGGGCCAGCCTGAAGCCCAGAGCCTGGAAATCATTCCAGATCTCCCACATGGATGGCAGGGATTCAAGCACTTGGGCTGCCACTTGCTGTCTCTGAGAGTGTGAGTTAGCAGGGAGCTGGAAGGAGAAGCAGAACCGGGGGCCAGCATTGTCGTGTAGTGGGCTAAGCCTCCACCTGCAGCACTGGCATCCCATAATGGCACTGGTTCGAGTCTCAGCTGTTCCTCTTCTAACCTAGCTCTCTGATATGGCTTGGAAAAGCAGTAGAAAATGGCTCAAGTGCTTGGGCTCCTGCACCTGCTTGGGAGACCAGGAGGAGCTCCTGGCTCCTGGCTTTGGATCAGCCCAGCTCCGGCCATTGTGACCAATTAGGGAGTGAACCAGCAAATGGAAGGCCTTTCTCTCTCCGTAACTCTACCCCTCAAATAAATAAAATCTTAAAAAGAAAATAAAAGAAGCAGAACTGGAACTTAAATACAGGGAATCCAGGTACTCTGATGTAGGAAGTTAGCATCCCAAACAGCAGCTTAATTGCTATTTCCTCTTCCTCCTGTTTTTAAATATTTATTTATTTGCAAGGCAGAGTTGAGCAAGTGAGATCTTCCATCTGCTGGTTCACTCTCATTCCCTGAATGCCCACAACAGCCAGGGCTAGGTCAGGCTGAAGCCAGAAATCAGTTTTTTTTTTTTTTTTTTTTTTGTTTTTTTTTACAGGCAGAGTGGACAGTGAGAGAGAGAGACAGAGAGAAAGGTCTTCCTTTGCCATTGGTTCACCCTCCAATGGCCGCCACGGCCGGCGCACTGTGGCCTGCACACCACGCTGATCCGATGGCAGGAGCCAAGTGCTTCTCCTGGTCTCCCATGGGGTGCAGGGCCCAAGCACTTGGGCCATCCTCCACTGCACTCCCAGGCCACAGCAGAGAGCTGGCCTGGAAGAGGAGCAACCCGGACAGAATCCGGTGCCCGGACCGAGACTAGAACCCGGTGTGCTGGCGCCGCAAGGCGGAGGATTAGCCTATTGAGCTGCGGCGCCGGCTGGAAGCCAGAAATCAGAAATCAAGAGCTTCATGCAAGTCTCCCACATGGGTGCAGGAGCCAACACTCAGGCCACCCTCCACTGTTTTTTCCCAGGCCATTAGCAGGGAGCTGGATGGGAAGTGGAGCAGCTGGGACTTCAACCGGCATCAGTATAGGATGCCAAAATGCAGAAGGTGGTTTAACCTGCTGCACCCCAACCCCGGCCCCTTAACTGCTGATTCAAATGTCCACCCTATAATTATTTTTTAAAAAGATTTATTTATTTAAAAAGCAGTGACACAGCAAGAAAGAGGAAGGGAAGGAGGAACAAAGAGAGGGAGGTGGGCTAGAGAGACAGAGAGATCTTTCATCTGCTGGTTCACTCCCTAGATGGTTGTGACAGCCAGGGCTGGGCCAGGCCAAAGCTGGGAGCCCAGAACTCCATCCAGGCATCCCACGTGGGTGGCAGGGGCCCAAGTACGTGGTCCATCATCCACTGCTTTTCCAGGCACATTAGTGGGAAGCTAGATCAGATGCAGAGCAGCCAGGACTTGGACAAGCACTCTGTTATGGGATGCCAACTTCCCAAGTGGCAGTTTAACTTACTGTTCCACAACACCACTCACTATAGTTATTATTTTCAAACTTAAAATTTGAATTACATTTTCTTTCTCTTTTTTTTAAGATTTATTTATTTACTTGAAAGTCAGAGTTACACAGAGAGAGGAGAGGCAGAGAGAGGTCTTCCATCCACTGGTTCACTCCCTAATTGACTGCAACAGCTGGAGCCGGGCTGATCTGAAGCCAGGAACCAGGAGCCTCTTCCAGGTCTCCCACATGAGTGCAGGGGCCCAAGGACTTAGGCCATCTTCTACTGCCCTCCCAGGCCATACCAGAGAGCTGGATTGGAAGTGGAGCAGCCAGGATTCAAACTGGTGTCCATATGGGATGCTGGCCCTGCAGGCAGTGGCTTTACCCACTATGCCACAAATTGCATTTTTAAATTATCATTGTAAGGGTAAGATTTTTAGAAACAAGATGAAGGGGGACTGGCAGCATGACATGATAGGTTGGGCCCCTGGCTGCGGCACCTGCATCCCATATGGGCACTGGTTTCGCTTTCAGCTCTCTATCCAGCTCTCTGTGGTGGCCTGGGAAAGCAGCAGAGGACGGCCCAAGTGCTTGGGCCCCTGCACCCACATGGGAGACCCAGAAGAAGCTTCTGGCTCCTGGTTTTGGAACAGCCCAGCTCTGGCCATTGCGACCATTTGGGGAGAGAACCAATGAATGGAAGCGCTCTCTGTAACTGCCTCTCAAATAAATAAGTCTTTAAAAAAAAAAAAAGAAATGAAATGAAGGATGTAAATCTTTTAAAATAGTGGGTATACATCAGCAGTATTCAAAAAGTTCAATTTTCCATAAGCATTTTGCAGTACTGCGAGCAGGAAACACTTTGTTTACCCTACCTCTAGTTCACTGTCATTGGTGCCTCTCTCTACTGCAACCTTGTAGCACCTACTAACAACTTTTTTTTCTAATTTGATAGTTTTAATTTGCATTTCTTTGATCTGCTGTGAGGTTAACACAATGTGCTGCTTTTTGTGTCAATGTTTCTGTTCTCTTTCTAACACCTGATGTTCCTCCAGAGCTGCTCCCCTTGGCCACTTCCTGATTTCTCATAATTTCCGGGTTATCCTCCATGGTCCCCTAAGTTCTGACCCAGAAGAGGGGATACTTGGTTTCCCTTCAGTCACCAACTGCGGCAACTCCTTGCTCTTCTTTCTTTTTACTTTTATTTGTAGAGAGGCAGAGAGGCTGAGTTGGCAGCAGTGCTGTGCAGGCATTGCTCTGCGGAGGCTGGGGCTCCTGCTGGCCCTTGAAGCCCTCACTCCCTCCCCCACTGGCCTGCAGTGCTTCCCTGGGGCTTCTCTTGCCCCTCCTCCCCCCCACCACCATTGCCTACACTTCTTTTCAGGCTTGATTCAACACTAATCTCCCACAGGGATCTATGCCAGACTCACCCAGACTCAGACCTGTCGCACTCTATTGCAATTGCTGTTCCAGCAGAGAGGACAACAGGCACAAGTGGGCCATCATTTTTTATTTTTTTCATATGAGAAAAAGAGAAGCACGGAGGAAGTGTTATTTTAGGAGGAAGGTGTTAGTAAAATGGCAGTGTGATCTATGGCACAATCTACACCCCAGACACCATCCTAGGCTCTAGCCCCCAGCCCCAACCATGGCTGGAAGCCAGGTGACCCTACCGCCCAACCAGCAGTGTCAACTCTACCCACATCCTAATGGGATTCACTGCTCCTGTTACCGGAGAAATGCAGGGTTCTTATCTTGGCGCAAGAAAGATTTCAGACGTGAGACAGAGAGTAGTGGGAGGTAAAATAGCAAGGTTTATTAGGGAAGGGACATCCGTAAGGACGGATGGGCACCTCTCCAGACAGAGCCTGAGACTGAGAGAGTGCCCATTTGCTCGGACTGGGGTGGGGCGGGGGGAGGAACAAGGTTACATGCTTGAGTGGAGAGATTACACCTGACCTGACCATACTGGCCGCTCAGCTGAGAGGCAGAGGGCTGAGCGTGCAGTCCAGTTGGGGGGGGGGGTAAGGAGATGGGTCTTGCTTCCCCACCTCTGCTCCTCTTAGAACAAATGGCTTTTTGGATGTAAATAGAAAAACTTTTATCTGAGTTTTCCCCTCAAGGTATCAGACAGGAGGAAGTCTAGCTGAGTTTAGAGGAAGAGTGAGCAAGACCCCCTGGAGAATGGGGATCCAGAGCAGGGTGTTTGAAATGCAGATACTGGGCTGGGAGATTGTGAAGAGTTGTCTGGGAGAAGGGGCGGGGACCTCCACCTGGCAGGTTATCAGGTAGAAGGGGACAAGGCAGGATGTGAACTCTGGGCTGCCCCTGAAACATTGTCAGAATGACTTTGAGATGCAGATGCATATGCTGTACATAGATGTCTTCGCTTTAGGCCTTTATGTCACACACACACACACACACACACTTCCTACCTAACACTCCTTCTTCCCTGCCCCCCCCCCCCCCCGCAAAGTTTTAAGAGAACCTGTTCCTGAACATGTGGCCTTCTTGCTCTCTCTCTCTCTCTCTCTCTCTCTCTCTCTCTCTCTCTTTCCAGTGTTTGGTGTGTTTTGTGGCAGCCTTACAGAAGGTGACACATTCCATTTTTTAAAAAAAAAAGATTTTATGTATTTGAAAAGTGGAGTTACAGAGAAAGAGGGAAATACAGAGAGAGAGAGAGAGAGAGAGAGAGAGAGAGAGAGAGAGATCTTCCTTCTGCTCGTTCGTTCACTCCCCAGATGGCCGCAACTGCTGGGGGGCTGGGCCAGGCAGAAGCTGGGAGCCAGAAGCTTCATCTGGGTCTCCCACATGAGTGCAGGGGCCCAAGGACTTGAGTCATCTTTTGCTGCTTTTCCCAGGCCATTAGCAGGGGAACTGGATTGGAAATGATGACGGCTTAACCCACTACACCTCAATGCCAACCCCCATACATTTTGGAGACATACATTTTGAACCAATTGAATTTGGGGTGATGGCAAGCAGGAGCCTTATCTTTTATCTGTTATCCAGACTTATTCCTTGGCTGTCGGCTCAGATTTGGGGAGAGAGGTTAGGGCTGGGAATATTGATGTCAGAGTCATCTGTAAAGTTGGCAGGGGGTGCAGTGGCATTTTTAAGTCAACAGAGGATTGGGCATTTGGTGCAGTTGTTAAGATGCTGCTTGGGACACCTGCATCCCATATCAGAGTGCCTGGGTTCAAGTCCCTGCTCTGCCTCCAATTCCAGTTTCCTGCTAAAGTACTTTGGGTGACAGCAGGTGATGGCTCAGGCACTTGGGTCTGCCTTATGTGGCAGACCTGGATTGAGTTTTGGCTTCTGACTTAAGCGTGGTCCATCTTTGGCTGTTGTGAACATTCAGAAATGAACCAGTGGGTAGAAGACTTCCCTCTCCCTCTGTCTGCCTTTGAAGTAAAAGTTAAAATTTAAAAAGAGAGAGAGAGAGAGAGTAGAGGGGACCACATACCCATGCCAGAGGAATGTTCTAGAGATGGTATTGTGCAGTGTACCCAAGAGGCCTGAATTTTAATCCATGTTCCACCACTTATTGGAGCCAAATTTCAAAAGAAATAAAATCGAAAAGCCTTCCTCCCACACCTATTTCTTGGGCCTCACTCCTCTTCTAGGACAACCAAAGTTTAATTTCCTTATGTTAACTTTCCAAAATATTTTTTTTCTTTTTTAAGCTTTTATTTATTTGAAAGGCAGAGAGACAGAGAGATCTCCCATGTGCTGGTTTACTCCCCAAATGCCTGCAATAGCCAGGGCTGGGCCAGACTGAAGCTAGGAGCCAGAAACTCTATGCAGATCTCCCATGAGGTGACAGGGACCAACTCCTGGAGCTGTCACCTGCTGCCTTCCACAGTGAGTATTAGTAGGAAGCTGGAATTGGAAGAGGAGCTTGAACTTGAACTCAGGCAGTCTGATGTGGGACATGTACTTCTTCTTCTTCTTTTTTTTCCTAAAGATTTATGTATTTATTTGAAAGTCAGAGTCACACAGAGAGTTGTAGAGGCAGAGAGAGAGAGAGAGAGAGAGAGAGAGAGAGAGATCTTTCATCTGCTGGTTCACTCTCCAATTGGTCGCAATGGCTGGAGCAGCACTGATCCAAAGCCAGGAGCCAGGAGCTTCTTCTGGGTCTCCCATGTGGGTGCAGGGGCCCAAGGACTTGGGCCATCCTCTACTGCTTTCCCAGGCCATAGCAGAGAACTGGATTGGAAGTGGAACAGCCAGGACTCAAACCAGCACCCATATGGGATACTGGCACTGCAGGCGGCAGCTTTACCCTCTATGCCACAGTGCCGGCCCCAGGATGTGTACTTTTAAACCACTAGGCCAAATATCCATTGCCCTTTATCAAGTAGTTTTGATCCACAGCTGGTTGAATCAGTGGGTGCAGAATTTGTTGGTATAGGGAACCAACCAAATGCATGTGTGTGCTTATGGGGGTAGTTTCCTACTCCTTTTACAATGAATAGTAGCCTGTTTCACATCTTGCTTTATTCAGTGAAGGGTGTTTCTGAGATACTGTTCCAGATCCCTGTATAGAAAGGTTGCTCATGCCTCTTGCATAGCTGCCTAGCAATTGCCCAATGGGTGAACTATAATTTATGTAACATATCCTTTGAGGACATTTAGCTTTGTAAGCACATTTGTAATTCTGATAGATACTATAAATTACCTTCCACACAAATTATATTGGTGTCCATTCTTACCAATAATGTGTAAGAATCGTTATCAGCAAAATGAGCAGAATGGGCGTCTATTTTCGGGGACTGTTGTGAAGGTCATTGGAGACTATGGGTGTCAGGGATGGGCTTGTAGAAGCTGGTGCTCTCCAAATAAGACCATGATTTTGCCATTCCGGATGAGTGACCTACCGTCCCAGCCGGGTAAGTGGGCGTCGTGGGATCTCCTGCCAGTCGGAGGTTCCTCAGTTCTGCACGAAATTGTCAGCTCAGGTCAGAGCACCTGTGGGTTCCACCCCTGCCAGGGTGCCTCCATCTCCTGCACGTGGCTTCTGTTCCCAGGGAACTCCCCGCTGAGCAGTCGCGTTGAATCCAAAAAAAACATGTGGGACCAAGGATCTTTCCCCCTGGTCATCAAGGATCTCAGGATGGATGACTCGGGGACTTACATCTGCGAAGTGGGGGACAAGAAGATGGAAGTGGAACTGCTGGTGTTCAGATGTGAGTAGGGGAGGCTGAGCCCTCCTCCCATCTCCCTGCCTCCCCTGCTCTCACCCTGCACCAGAACCAGGGCAGCCATAGGTGGGTCAGACAGGTCATCAAGTCTCAAACACCCCCTCAGCCTTGGATGGAGAGGTGGAGAGAGAGAGAGAGAGAGAGAGAGACAGAGAGACAAGGGAAAGAGCTAAAGGAAGGAGGGAGATTCAGGAAGGGAAGGAGGGAAAGGGAACTCAGCCTGGCTGGGGGTGGGGAGCTGGTGCCGGGGAGATAGGAGATGCTGGGACAGGGTTATGAGGATAGAGAGCCACTCCTGGTTTCCTGTCCCCTTCCTTTCTCCTTGGAGATGGGGTGTGTGACACAGGCCATCTGCTCCCTCCTCCACAGTGACTGCCAACCCGGACACCCGCCTGCTACATGGACAGTCACTGACCCTAATCTTGGATGGCCCCTCTGTGGGGAGCCCCTCCATGCAATGGAAGAGTCCAGAAAATAAAATCATAGAAGCCGGCAAGACTCACTCTGTGTCCAAGCTGAGGCTCCAGGACAGTGGCACCTGGTTTTGCCACCTGTCCTTCCAGGACCAGAACACACTGGAGTTAGACATAAAAATCGTAGTGTTGGGTAAGAGACGCTCCTCTCGCCTGCCACCTCCTCCCCATGCACCAGCCCTCCCCCCACCTCCATGCACTCATCCTCCGGGTTGGCCATAGAAGAAGGGAGGGAGGGGAAACATGAAGATGGGAGAGCGCCAGAGATCCCTGGGGCAGGCCCCAAAGGAGGCAAGTCAAAGGCAGCAGTTTTCTGTATTGCTTCATCTCCCCACCCCTACCAAATCCACTTCCTCGGGGACACCAACACCAGCAAGCCAGCCATTATGAAATGCCACTTTGTACCTGTACAGCCCCAAGCCAGGCCCTACGGGAAGACCCAGAGCCCAGGACGCAGGTCCTGCCCCAGACCCCTCCTGTGCTCCTGTGACAGTGTAGGAGACAGTGTAGTGGGCGGGGTTAGTGCACAAAGTCTGATCTATATCCAGATCCCACCACAACCAGTACAACCTGGGACAGGTTCCTGAGGCTCTGTGTGTGCATCTGTGAAATGGGGGCAAAGCTAAGTGTGACAGTGCCTTCCTTGGTGAGAGTTGATAACTGGGACACGCTGAGAACAGCAGCTGGTGAGGCAGTAAGCCCCACCGATAAACCGCACCTGAGGAGGGAGAGGCCCTGTGACTGAGCTGGTCCCAGAAGCCTTGAGGGGGAGGAACATGCTGGAGTGAAGAGACAGGAAGAAACCCAGGCACCCAAAATGAAGAGCTGGACCGCTGCCCCGGCCACATGCGCACACCCTCCTGTGCGCCTGCATCCTCCTGTCTCCCCCTCACCCAGGCTCTCTCCCTTCCCGCCTCCAGGCTTCCAAAAGTCCTCGGCCACAGTCTACAAGAAAGAGGGGGAGCAGGTGGAGTTCTCCTTCCCGCTTAACTTCGAAGACGAAAGCCTGAGCGGAGAGCTCACGTGGCAGGCAGATGGGGCTTCCTCGGCCCAGTCCTGGGTCAGCTTCTCCTTGGAGGACAGGAAGGTGTCTGTGCAGAAGATCCTCCCTGAGCTCAAGATCCAGATGGACAAGGGGCTCCCGCTCTGCTTCACCCTGTCCCAGGCCCTGCATCGCTATGCTGGTTCCGGAAACCTGAGCCTGACCCTGGATAAGGGAAAGTTACATCAGCAAGTGAGCCTGGTGATGCTGAAAGGTGAGGAGCTAGACTGAGAGGGGGTGGAGGTGGATGGAGGGCTGGTGCACAGGGGGACGCCCAGGCCCTGGTGTCTGGTTAGAGGAACCTGGGGCTGGGACTGGCTTTGAACTCAGGCTGGGATCCACATGGCCTGGCTCCGTGGGGATCTACAAAAGGCTTGTGCTAAGAACCAGGGTTCGAGTTCTGCCTCTGCCCAGTCCTCTGCCCAGTCCTCTGCAACCCTGGCTAAGTCCCCACTACTCACCTGTCTGATAAGGATAACAGAATCCACTGCTTATATGGAGTGATGGTGTTGAGCCGCCCTTCCTTGCCTCCTAACAACTCCACAAACAGCAATTTGGCCAACACTTGCTGTGTAACACACAGCAGCCCCCCTCAAACACGTGCCACGTAACCCTGCATTTATTGATCCTCTGGGGCTCGGGTTTTTAAGTAACTGCCCAAGGAGCACACGCCTTGGAAGCCATGGCATTGGAATTCAAATCCAAGTCCAAGGCTGTGTCTCCTCTCTTAGGACTGCAAGGAGATGAGCTCTGTGAGGCTGAAACCACCCCTGCAAAGCATCATTTTGATTGTTTCACTGAATCCCCCTAGAGCTCGAGGGTGCTGGGAAGCCAGAGGGCCAGGCCCCCTGTCTCTATCTCTCATTCCTCTGCAGTGACTCAGGTAAAGAACAAGTTGATTTGTGAGGTGTTGGGACCCCTTGACCCCAAGATAAAGCTGAGCTTGAAGCTGGAGGACCAGGAGGTGACGGTCTCCATGCAGAAGATGGTGCAGGTGCTGGACCCCAAGGCAGGGACCTGGCAGTGTCTGCTGAGCAGTGGGGACCAGGTGCTGCTGGAGTCCAAGGCTGATGGTGAGGATTCAGGCTCCAGGGCCTTCTCAGCTGTGGGTCCCTCCCAGGTTGTCAGAGACCACCCAGGACCCCAGCCTCCTGAGGTGAAGGGCTTGTATGTGGGGTGGCCTGGGGTCATGGAGGTGTGGTCCTAGGCTCTAGGCCCACAAGTTCCCACCTCCCTACAGCCTATAGCCAAGATGGGGCCCACTTGGCCAAGAGCCCCCTCCCTGGCTTCCTTCCAAACCCAGATCTACACACACACGCACACACGCACACACACAGGCCAGGGTCCTCTGTGCCCAGCTCCCCTGAGAATGCTGTAGTCTCTACAGCATCAAGCCCATTCCCTTGGGAGCCTTGTGCACCCTGCCCCCACCCTCCCAGCCCCAGAATGACAGCCACATCTGGCTGGGCAGCAAGGCTGTGCTCGCTCCGTGCCTCCAGTAGGCCCTGTGCCTCTGATGGTGGGGGGAGGGGTGCACCTTCCTAACTCCCCACTCCCCTCTCTTGCAGTTTTAGCCACGGGACTCAGCCACCAGCAACCCATGCTCCTGGCTGGCGCACTGGGGGGTGCTGCGGGCCTTGTGCTCTTTGCTGGGCTCTGCATCTACTGCTGTGTCAAGTGCCGGCACCGACGGGTAAGTCTCCCTGGAATCACCCTGCTGCACCCCCACCCAGGGCCCTCCTGTATCTGTGCTTGGCCCTCTCCACCCACTCCCATGTTCTCGAACTGCAGACCGAGCCCTGTCCCAAATCCCACATGGACAAACAGACAGCTGGGAGCGCAGAGTTAGTGTCCAGACAGATGGGCTCAGCCACAGTAACTGCTTCTCCTCTCCTAGCTTCCCCCGTCCCCCCCTCCAAGGGGCATCTCCCTTCTGGAGGCAGGGGACCCTCACGACTCCCCTCCTTGTTCCTGGACAGCATCAGGCACAGCGGATGTCTCAGATCAAGAAGCTGCTCAGTGAGAAGAAGACCTGCCAGTGTCCCCAGTAAGGACCTGGGTGGAGGGGAAGGGGCAAGCAGGAGACTCGGTGGGGTGGGGGGATGGGAGGGCAGGAGGAGAGGAGGAAGAGCTGAGAAGGGAGCAGTGAGGAGGGAGGGAGGCAAGCGGAGGTGGTGGAGAGGGAGAGTCAGGGGGTGCAGGGGCCTGCCGAGAAGGGGTAGCAGGCCTGGGGTACCCGGATGTGGCTCTGCAGCTGTGGTCCAGAGGCTGTCACAGCACTAGAAGAGAAGAGTCAGAGCAAGAGCCATGGAGGCCCTAGACGGCGAAGACGCTGGGGGGGATAAGACTTGCTCCCCTCTTCCTTCCTCTCTCCAGTCGACTGCAGAAGACTTACAATCTCCTGTGAGGTGTGAGGCCAGAGGCCAGGACGCCTTGCCACCTGCAGCCTCCCCAGCTGTCTGCCCTGCAGTCCCGACGGCTCCTCCCCTCCGGGGCCTGAGGACCGATGAATGTAGCAGATCCCAGCGCTGCCTCTGCCCCCCTCCCATGCCCAGCTCTGCACTTTCCAGAGGCGTCACCCTGCCATTCTGCCCCTACTTCCTTTGTCTTCAAGCCCTGGCTCTTTGCTGATGATTTCTGCTCTACCCTGTCCCCCTTGGATCCCAGGGGCGAGCACAGGGCCAGCCCTACCTGGCATGCAGAAGAGGACAGGGAGGCAGGGAGCACAGGACTCTACAGGGGAGGATCAAAGAGAACAGGGGCTTGCCTGAGACCCCACAGCCAGTCAAGGAGAGACTCAGACCCAGGGCTCCTGGTGGACTGCAGCCCCCACTGCCCCGTGCTGCCTGCTTCTCACCTGTGTTGGCGGAGCCACACACTCACCTCCTGCCCAGGTGGGCCTCCCAGACACACACCACGCACACAGCCGCATACGGGTTCACAACAGCTCCCTACCACCCAGCAGCACAGCTGCACCTCGCTCTATCTGCCTACCTTATGGAAACCCCAGGAGGCCATCACGTCCAGTTTGTAGACCAGAAACAACCCCCAGAGGCTAGGTGAGTATGCAGGGTCACACAGGGAGCAAGTGTGCCAGAGTCCAGACTCCCCCAACGGCTTCGGAATGCCGAGAGAAATGCCACGCAGCTGCTCACAGGTACCCAGTGTGTCCCCTTGGGCTCCCAGGAGCACAGGCCAGTCTCAGGGAGGGCCAGTCTCAGAGAGCGCAGAACAAGGGCACAGCCTCCCTCCTGTCTTGGCGTTCATCACCTGTGTTCCCTGGAGACGCTGCCTTGGGAGCCCCTGAAGAGAGCAGGCCCTGAGGGACAGGCGTCCAATGCCCACTCACCCTGTGCAAAGCTGGCCCCAGAGTGAGCCCTGCACAGCCCTGTGGGAAAGGTGACAGCACCAGGCCTCAGGTCCCCTGCGCCCCAAACCCTCCTTCATGTTGCCTCCAAGTGGTCCATGACACAAGGCAACCAGGGTTAGCAGGATGCCTCCTCCTCTCCCTCTCAGGGACCCCGGCATCCTCTGCCTCTCTTTTCTTTCTCTTCTTCACCATCTCCTTCAGTCCCAACCTCTCCCCCCCTCCCTTTTTCCTTTCCCTTCATTCTTGTCAGCTTGCCTCTTCCAGGAAGACCACCCAATTGCTGCCAAGGCTCCCCATTCCTGCCCAACCCCTACCTCTGCCTCCCGGAGCTGACAGAAAAATACAATAAACTTACTGTAAAGATGGTATGTGTGTGTGTGTGTGTGTGTGTGTGTGTGCGCGAAAGAGAGAGACAAAGGGACAGAACCCTCTCTGGGGACCAGGAATCTGCTGGCCTTTGGGATCCTCTCCAGAGAGGCTGCCAGACTTGCTCTGGGGAGCAGATGAAGTTTTGTTGGAGAAGTAAAAATCCCCTGGAGGCTGGCTGCCCCCTGCACCCACCCCCCCAGCCTGTGTGTGAGACTAAGACTTGGTGGGGACAGGCCTGACTGGGGGGCGTGGAGTTGTGCTGTCCCGGCCTTCCTGTGTGCCCCAAGGAGGAAGGCTAGGTAGAAGCTGTCACTGTGAGCCTCCCTGGCTAGGTGTGCGAGTGCACCCAGGAGGAGGAGGAACCACGCGTTGTGGAGCGCCCGCAGCCTTTCGGTCCCACGCACACCCACTGCCCAACTCCAGGAGCAGCCCCAGCTGGCATCACAGGCCCCTTCCTCACCAGGCGCCTCCTGCACCTGCCCCTCCGAGCCATCCCCAAAGCACAGCCCTTACAGGGATGCACACAGCGACACACGGTGACACACACTTCCTCCTCCCCGATCCCCGGCAACACCAGCTGCCTCGTTGAGTTTATGCTCGCGTGCAGAATGGGATGAGGTGGGGACAGGACGCGAACCGCCGCACTACAGAAGCCGGCTGCCCCCCACCCTCCCCGTCCCCTCCAGCTCCGCGCTTCCCTTGCCCCTCCCCCCCCAAGTCGCCACCATCCAGTTTCCCCGCCCTCCACTGGCCACCCGCCCCCCACCCCCCAAAGCTGCCCTGCAGTCCTCCTAACACGGGCTCAGGCCGATGACCCTGGAAGAGCGGAGCAGCCGAGGGGGACCGGGGCCCAGGGAGCTGCCTCTGCGGCCGGGACTCGGGGGAGGAGGGAGGCCCTGGGGGGAGGGGGAGGGAAGAGCGCGGAGGGAGGGAGGGGGGCGGAGGAGGAGGAAGAGGGCGGGCGAGCTGGAGCTGGAGCCGGCGGGCGGCGGGAGCCCGGGTGCGGAGCCGCGCCGGGAGTGCGTCTTCGAGGCAGTGCTGGGCGCAGCCAGAGGTAAGACGACCCCTGCCCCGGCCCGCTTTGCCTCCCCTCTTCCCTCAGCTGCTCTCTCCCTACTCCCTGGCCGGCCCCTCCTCCCCAGCCACCTGCTGTTGCTGCCTGGAGAGCTGGGTGGGTGGGTGGGTGACCGGAGGGAGGAGCTGTCTGACCTTACCCCTGCACCGAGAAGGGCGACCGGCCAGGCCGCGCGCCCCCCAGCCCCTCTGCCGCCTCCCTCTGATCCCTCTCTGTCCTTCACCTCCTCTCCCTGCCCTTCACAGCCTTCCTGCCTTCCTCTCCCCCTCTGCCTCCCCATCCTTTTCTTCCGGAGCCCACCAGCTGGGCCTGGACGGAGGTGGGTGGGAAGGGGTCCACGGCTGTAGGGACAGGAGTGGGGGGGCGCTCCTGACCGATTCCCTCCACCTCCCTCTGGCTGGCCATTGCCATGGCAACTAGGGTGTACTGGGCTTGGAGGGAAGACAGAGATGGGGGTGGACCTGAGCCTCTTGGGGAGGGCAAGGGTCTGAGGCTCTCCCGGGAGGACCGGGAGGACCGGCCGCTTTGCGCTGTGTCCTTTTCTCACCCATTCACCCCAAAGCTGTTGTGCCTGTACCTACAGCCTCGACTCTTCCCCGGGGATTCACCAGGTTTCCTCTTAGTCCCCTCCCCAGGCCTCTCTGAAGCTTAGAGTCACTAAAAGCAGCCCCTCCTCCCATCAGAGGGAAACTGAGGCTGTGAGCCAGGACTCCAGTGGAGCCAGCACCTTGTAGAACATTTGGCTTCTCCTCCAGCCTGCGATTGCCTGCCGCTCCCTCCCCCCTCCCCAGCACCCTCCCCAGGGGGTTCTGAGCTTTCCCTTCTATTTTCAGATACTACCACTTTGCCCCCTCTTTCTCTTCTGCTCAGACTTTCCTCCTGCTCTCCAGTTCCCCCTCTTTCCATTTCTGGATCCTTCTGATGTCAGCAGTTTCCCCGCCTTCGGGTTCCCTAGCACCCCCTACCCCTCCACCTTGGTCCCAGCCTCCCTCTCCCATTTTCTCACATCCCTGGGTAGCTGAAGGGTGATCATCCAGGCTCGGGGGAATGGGGTTGAGCACCAAGACGGCTGTACCCGGGAGCCTGGCAGGGAGGGGAGGGGGCTGCAATGCCACATCCCAGTTTGCTGTGAATCCTTGCGATGAGACACGTCCCGTCCCGTGTCTCCCATCAGCTAGCATGAAGGCAGGGGTGGATGAGCACTGAGCAGCAGATATACTGGAAAGGCACCTGGGGGCTCCTAAGGGAGGAGCCAGGGAGGGAGGGAGGCCTTTGCTGGTGGTCTGGTGGATCAGGAGCTTGGATCTGTGTGTGGTGTTTGGATGGCCACCTGGTTTAAGGCAGAGACATGGTCTGGGTGATCCCTGTGGCCCCTAAGCAATCAGTGAGTCCTACAGTTTCGTGAGAAAGGCGGCACCCGAAACCTGGAGAACCTGCTGAGGGCCTACCTCTGCCCCCTCCCTGCCCTATCTCCTCTTTCCCCTGCAGCTCGTCCAAGTGGCTGAGGCCCATGCCCAGGCCCCTGGGGGCATTCAGAACATCTCTGACTGGTCAAGAGCCCGAGGAAGAGGAGGCCTGGAAGGCGCAGCATGGAGACCAGTGCCCCCCAGCCAGCCTCCTAGTTGGGAGTGCAGCCAGCTTGCCGCCCCCACCCCTCCCAGGGCTACTTAGGGAAGGGCCTACCCAATATGGAGGCTGAACACTGCCTCTGCTGAGCCTCTGTCTGCTCCTCTGCCCTCCACGCCCAGCCTCAGCTGGCTCAGCCGTGCAATGCTGAGCAGTAGGGCGGGCCTGGGGCCAGCCAGCCTCAGCACGGGGCAAGCACCTTGGGCATCATGGGGGTGTGCGTGAGTGGGGCTCCTGGGTGAGACCTGGCCCCCGCCCCCAGGAGCTCGAGGGGTGTGGGGGGGCTGAGGATAGGATGGCTCGGGGCGGGCTGGCAGCAGAGGAGGCCTCCCTGCGCTCCAACGCACTGTCCTGGCTGGCCTGCGGGCTCCTGGCTCTGCTGGCCAACGCCTGGATCATCCTGAGCATCTCGGCCAAGCAGCAGAAGCACAAGCCGCTGGAGCTGCTGCTCTGCTTCCTGGCGGGCACGCACATCCTCATGGCGGCCGTGCCCCTCACCACCTTCGCCGTGGTGCAGCTGCGGCGCCAGGCTTCGTCCGACTACGACTGGAACGAGAGCATCTGCAAGGTCTTCGTGTCCACCTACTACACGCTGGCCCTGGCCACCTGCTTCACGGTCGCCTCACTCTCCTACCACCGCATGTGGATGGTGCGCTGGCCCGTCAACTACCGCCTGAGCAACGCCAAGAAGCAGGCGCTGCACGCCGTCATGGGCATCTGGATGGTCAGCTTCATCCTCTCCACGCTGCCCTCCATCGGCTGGCACAACAACGGCGAGCGCTACTATGCCCGAGGCTGCCAGTTCATCGTCTCCAAGATCGGCCTCGGCTTCGGCGTCTGCTTCAGCCTCCTGCTCCTCGGGGGCATCGTCATGGGGCTGGTCTGTGTGGCCATCACCTTCTACCAGACACTGTGGGCTCGGCCCCGGAGGGCTCGGCAGGCCCGGAGAGCGGGGGGCCGTGGTGGGGCCAAGGCAGGGGGGCCGGGAGGAGGCTTGGGGACCCGGCCGGCTTTTGAGGTGCCCGCCATCGTGGTGGAGGATGCCCGTGGGAAGCGGCGGTCCTCTCTGGATGGCTCCGAGTCGGCCAAGACATCCCTGCAGGTCACCAACTTGGTCAGCGCCATCGTCTTTCTCTATGACTCGCTCACGGGGGTGCCCATCTTGGTGAGACTGGGGTCCACCATCTGCTGGTCCTTGTCCAAGCCCCAGCTCCATCAGCCACCTGGCAGCTCCATCATCTTGCCTCTGACTCCATCATTCCTCTTCCTCTCCTTGCCCCTTGCCCCCTCCATTTGCGACCCCTCCATCTTCCTGCTCCCAGCACCGGCCTCCTGGTGCCGCTGGGTACTCTCTAGTTGCTACTGCTCCATCAGCCTGCAGCTGTATTCCCCATCCTGCAGCTGCCACAGCTGTCATCCAGCTGCGGAGCGTCATTCTCCATTCCCCAATTCCCTCTGGGGACCACACGGTCTCGGAGTATCCCTAGGTGGAGACCCCACAGCGCTCACTCACCCCACCACTCGTCCAGTCCCCATCCTTGTGTCCCTCCCGGCCACAGGGCTTCATTTTTCCCATGAGTCAGTCCCTTCTGCTCTGTCCAGCCCATCCCTGCCTCCGACTTGCACCTCCGTGCCTCTGTCCCCATCACAGGGCCCGGCACCCTTTGCTGACTTCTTGGCCACCAGCTGCACTGGGGCTGCCGGAGGAGGTCAGGGTCAGGGGGCTGCGGGGGCTCCGGGCCCTGACTTGCACCACCCACATCCTCCCGGCAGGTGGTGAGTTTCTTCTCGCTCAAATCGGACTCGGCTCCACCGTGGATGGTGCTGGCTGTGCTCTGGTGTTCCATGGCACAGACCCTGCTGCTGCCCTCCTTCATCTGGTCCTGTGAGCGCTACCGCGCCGACGTGCGCACCGTGTGGGAGCAGTGCGTGGCCATCATGTCGGAGGAGGACGGTGATGACGGTCAGAGGAGGGCCTGTGCTGTTGCTTTCCTGGACACCTAGCTTCTCCCTTTTCCACCCCGCCTCTGTAAGGATGGGCTGTCCTGGGGTGCCCTCTGCTGGACAAAGTCCGCACCATCCCTGGGCTCCCCTTTCCCTGCACAGGCTCCTGGCTGCCTGCTCACTGTTTCTCTCTGCACCCAAGGGGTTCCCCCCCAGGCCCCCACTGTTCTGCGCGTGGAGGAGGAGGGCAGGCAGTTGTTGCAAGGTGTTGCAGTGAATGCATCTAGATGCAGGAAGCACTAGGGACTCAGCACTGCAGGCTACCCTTGCCGACCTCCGGGAGCTTAGAGACCCAAGGGAAGCAAAGGTTCAGGTTGGGGTGCGGTGGGGGCGGGTACTCTCTGCCTGGACCCACTCTGCCCCTGTTCTCTCCTAGATGGGGGCTGTGATGACTATGCAGATGGCCGCCTGTGCAAAGTTCGCTTTGATGCTAACGGGGCCACAAGCCCTGGGGGCCGGGACCCCACCCAGGTGAAGCTGCTGCCTGGAAGACACATGCTCTTTCCCCCTCTTGAGAGAGTCCATTACTTACAGGTAGGGACTGGGGAGCGCACCCCCCACCACTTCTCTCCAGATTCCACTGCCCACTCCCACCCACTATGGCCTGGTGCCGGCCTGCAGGGCACCATAAAGGGTAGGTGGGTGAGGACAGAGCAGAAAGGTGTGCCCCCTCTGACCTCTCAGAACCGGGCTGGCCCACTGGAGCGAACACGCAAAGACCCTTACGACAGGCCACCTCGCAGAGCCCTCACTTCCTTTGCTTCCATCCCCTGTGTCCCTGTAACACCTCCAGGTCTTACCCGTTTCTCTTCCCAGGTCCCTCTGTCCCGCCGTCTGTCCCACGATGAGACCAACATCTTCTCTACTCCTCGGGCACCGGGCTCCTTTCTGCACAAGTGGTCATCCTCCGACGACATCCGGGTCCTCCCAGCTCAGAGCCGGGCCCTTGGAGGCCCCCCTGAGTACCTGGGACAGAGACACAGGCTGGAGGATGAGGAGGATGAGGACGAGGAGGAGGCTGAAGGCGGGGGGCTGGCCAGCCTTCGGCAGTTTCTGGAGAGTGGGGTTCTGGGGTCAAGTGGGGGACCACCGCGGGGTCCCGGTTTCTTCCGGGAAGAGATCACCACCTTTATTGACGAGACACCTCTGCCTTCCCCGACTGCCTCCCCCGGACCCTCTCCTCGTCGGCCCCGGCCACTGGGCCTCTCACCTCGTCGACTCTCCCTGGGGTCTCCCGACAGCAGAGCTGTTGGACTTCCCCTGGGGCTCAGTACAGGGAGACGTTGCTCCCTGACAGGAGGGGAGGGGGCTGCAAGGGTTTGGGGAGGGTCTTGGGGCCCAGGGAACCCCATCTTCCCCCAGATGACTCTCTGAGCCCACTGGGCCTGCTGGACTTGAAGGAGGGGCCTGGATAAGTAACCCTCACTCCAGCTGCCTCCAGACTCTGGGGAGATGGGACTAGAGACCGGAAGTGGGCTCCGGAGCCCTGCACTCTCCCATCCCAGTGACCAGCTGCCCTGCTCTCCTTTCAGCACCCCTAGCGAAATGTATTAAAGGCTGACATGTTGCCATGGAAACAGTGTCCAGTGCACTGTGATGGTGGAGGGTCTGCACAGAGGCTTGGGGCGGTGGAGAGGCTCATCGAG
Source organism: Sylvilagus floridanus (assembly GCA_949820135.1). NCBI lineage: Eukaryota > Metazoa > Chordata > Mammalia > Lagomorpha > Leporidae > Sylvilagus > Sylvilagus floridanus. Next base: position 32,733,496 of record OX463230.1, read on the forward strand.
GACAAAACAGAGCAGGGGCGGTGGCCAGAGGCCTGGAGGACAGGGAGAAGCCGTCACACTCTTCAGCGCGCAGACAGAGCAGAGGCAGGCGCGTCAGTGTGGCGAGCTGGCCGTGGGAGCCCGATAGATACTTGAAGGTGGTCTTTGGGGCCTGAGGGGTCTTCGTTCAGATTCCCTGCGGTGGTTTTAAGGGTCTCTGCCCCGAATGCCCCCAACTCGCCCAATTCCCCCAGATCCATCCAGGAGCGACTTCTGGCCAGTGAAGCCCTCGGCCGCCCTGCTGTGCCAGGCCCAGAGCCCTCCCTGTGGCTCCGCAGGCTCCTTCTGCAGAGGCGTGGGGGTGGGTGAGTGCGTGAGAGGCACCCGGGAGCGGCATCGCAGAGAGAGGGCAGAACACAGCCCCGGACGCTCCCTCCACAGCCCGGGCCTCGGTGCCAGCCTGCTGCCCTTGGGCCGGTTTCCCCAGCCTGCTGCCCTTGGGCCGGTTTCCCTTTCTCGCCGGGGCCCGGCCTCCCTCTTCCTTCTCTGCCATCTCTCACGGCGGCCTCGCCCGGCTGGGCTTGGGCCCCCCTCGCTCCCTCAGCCTGGCGCATTCCTTTTCTCCTCCGCTCCCTCCTCCTCTCCATCCTCCCTTCCTTCCCTCCCCCCTCCCCCCTTTCCTCTCCCTCCCTCGCGGCTCCCCACTTCCCTTCGGCAGCGGCCGGCCGCTCGGGCACCATGCTCCGGCTCCTCCGGTTGCTGCTGCTGCTGCTGCTGCCTCCCCCGGGGTCCCCCGAGCCCCCCGGCCTGGCCCCGCTGTCCCCGGGGGCGCCCCCTCAGGCCCCGGACTTGCTCTACGCGGACGGGCTGCGCGCCTACGCGGACGGGGCTTGGGCGCAGGCCGTGGCGCTGCTGCGGGAGGCACTGCGGAGCCAGGCGGCGCTGGGCCGCGCGCGGCAGGACTGCGGGGCGAGCTGTGCAGCCGAGCCGGGCGCCGCGCTCCCCGCCGAGCTCCTGGGCGCCCCGGGGCCTGACTCCCGGCAGGAATCCTGGGAGCCGCTGCTGCTCCGCGCCGCGCTCCGCCGCGCCGAGTGCCTGACCCAGTGCTCGGCGCGGAGGCTGGGCCCCGGGGGCGCGGCGCGACTCCGCGTGGGGAGCGCACTGCGGGCCGCCTTCCGCCGCCGGGAGCCCTACAACTACCTGCAGAGGGCCTACTACCAGGTGCGGGCGCCGCCTGGCCCGTCTCGAGGGTCCCACCCCCGGCGCTGGCTGCTGGGCCGGGAGAGGGCGGAGAGCCGGCGCCAGGCGTCGCACTGGGGGCTGCGAGGCGCGTTCAGCCGACCTCAGCGTTCCAGGAGGTCCCGGCAGAATCGCCGCCCGGTACCTGTTAGGGTCAGAGGGACAGCCCGGGGAGAGTGCGAGTGCCCTTGCCGTGGGGCGGGAGCTCAGGAGGCGGAGTGGGAGTAGAGCGAGCTGGAGGGAGGGGGCCCGCGAGGCGCTGGCGAGACCTTGCTGATCCCCCCCCCCCCCCGGGGGGAGCGAGTCTACGGGCGGAACTGGCGGCTGGACCTGGACGTCGCGGTCAGGGCGGGTGGTGTGAGCCTTCGCTTGGGGGCAGGCTAAGGTCTGGGAAAGGTAAACTGTGAGGGTTCCCCAGGCCAGACTTCTGGGGATGCGGGCAGTGGACTCCCGCGCAGCTCCTGAGACAGTGGCTGCTGCCTACGTGGCTAAGGGAGGGCGGCGGTCACACACCTCAGCTCAGGGTCCTAGAGACCTGTGGATTTTTGGCTGATCGCTGGGGTCTCCCCAGCCTTCCCACCTCACTGAGCCATCACTTGGCAGCTTGTCTCCCAGAGGAAGCCCCTCCGGGGTCCCACCCATTCCGCAGTCTTCAGACCCCCTTCCCGTAGAAAGCAGGCTCTGGGGAGTCCTGGTGTTTTGATTTCTAGGGGACTGCAGGCTGGAGTGTGTGTGGGCAGGGGCGCTGGGAAGGCGGTGGAGGTCTGAGACCCCCACCTCAGACTCCCTCCTGCCTTCGCTCCCCAGCTGAAGAAGCTGGACCTGGCTGCCGCCGCAGCACACACCTTCTTTGTGGCCAACCCCACGCACCTGCAGATGCGCGAGGACATGGCCAAGTACAGAAGGATGGCGGGGATTCGGCCCCAGAGCTTCCGGGACCTGGAGACGCCCCCGCACTGGGTGAGACCCTCAGCACCACACCTGCCCGCCTTCAGCCTTTCTTGTTTTACATTTTTTAAATTTATTTTCGCTTTGTTTGTAAGCCGGAAAGACAGAAGTTTTCTGTCTGCTGATTCACTCCCCAAATGCCCGTGTCAGTCAGGGCTGGGCCAGCCTGAAGCCAGGAGCCAGGAATTCAGTTTGGGCCTTCCACGAGGATGGCAGGGACCCAAGTACTTAAGCCACCTTCTGCTGCCTCCCAGGTGTGCATTGGCAGGAAGCTGGAATCAGAAGCTAGGCGTGGACTCAAGCCTAGGCACTCTGATAAGCGATGTGGAGTGGCTTCCTTTTTTTTTTTTTTTTTGTAAAGTAATTTTGGCTGCTTTAAATGTATTTCCTCAACAAGCCTTAAAAAAAAAAAAGATTTATTTGTTTTAAAGAGAGTTACAGAGACATAGAGAGAGACAGAGGGAGATCAATCAATCTTCCATCAGCTGATTCACTTCCCAAATGGCTGCAACAGCCAAGAGCTTCTTCTGAGTCTCCCACGTGAGTAGCAGGGGCCCAAGCACTTGGGCCATCTTCTGTGGTTTTCCCAGGCCAATAACAGGGAGCTGGATCGGAAGTAGAGCAGCCAGTGCCCATATGGGATGCCAGCACTGCAGACAGTGGCTTAATCCACTATGCCACAGCGCAGGCCCCCAAATGGCTTTTTAAGCACTGTCTCAGATATCCACCCTTGCCCCCAGCCTTTGTGCACAGGCCCCATTGACTGTGGCTCTGAGCAGCTCGGGCCTCAGGAGAGCTGGGTTCTGGTCTTCAGTGACTTGGAGAGGAGAATCCTTCTCCAGCACTTGGTTTCTTCTCTAGTGGTCCCTGACGTCTGAGGCTCTAACATTCTGGTTCTGAGCCTCACCCTGTTCTTTCCCAAGGTGAACAGGAAGCCCAAGCCCATGTCCCAGTTGAGACCATTCCCCTCTCTCTCCCAGCCTTCCTCAGCACCCTGTCCCCAGGATCTCGGCTGATTACCCCTCTTCTCCCCAACAGGCAGCCTATGACACTGGCCTGGAGCACCTGGGACGCCAGGAGGCGGGGCTGGCACTGCCCCTGCTGGAGGAGGCGCTACAGGGGAGCCTGGCCCAGGTGGAGAGCTGCCGGGCCGGCTGCGAGGGGCCTGAGGAGCAGCAGGGGCTGGAAGATGAGGAGGAAGAAGGGGCTGGGGGGCAGGGGGGCCTCTATGAGGCCATTGCAGGTAAGGGGTTGTGTGTGGTACGGATGTCGGGGGTGCGGGCTTGGTGCCCGGAGAGGAGGAGCCCGTGTGAACTGAGTGGCTCGTGTGTGTCCCTTACAGGACACTGGATCCGGGTCCTGCAGTGCCGGCAGCGCTGTGTGGGGGACACAGCCACGCGTCCTGGTCGCAGCTTCCCTGTCCCGGACTTCCTTCCCGACCAGCTAAGACGGCTGCACGAGGCCTATGCCCAGGGTCAGTGGGGGCCGGGCAGGGTGGACACAGGGCGTGAAGGTTTGTTTGTGACAGCATCCTGAGCCCACCCCCACCCCCCGCCTGTCTCTGGGTCTGTAGCTTTTCTCGCAGGGCTCCGAGGGGGACCTGTCACTCCAGGAGGACTCTAAGTTGCTCTCCTTTGGCGCCACTGTGAAAAGCTCGGCAGGCAATGGGTGCCACTGGCTCCTTCAGCCCACGCTGCTTCTCGCCTTCCTCTCTTTCCACTCTCTTCTGCTTTGAACTCTGTCTGCTGCGGTATGTTTGAGTGAGACTCACAACAATGGAGGAGCAGATCTGCCGGGCTGGGCGGGGGGCTGCCACAGTTGGGTGCCCGCGGCCACCTTCTGCCGCTCTGCCTCCACCCGCCTGCTCAGTCCCTGCCCCCGCCCCGCTACTGCATTTCCAGTGGGGAACCTGTCCCAGGCCGTGCAAAACGTCCTGAGCGTCCTGCTCTTTTACCCGGCGGATGAGGCGGCCAAGAAGGCACTGGCCCAGTACCAGGCCCAGCTGGGAGAGCCACACCCTGGCCTCGGCCCCCGAGAGGTAACCCCTTCACACTCACCCCGAGAGGTAGTCCTAAATGAGACCCCATCTGGTCTCCTACCCGAGCACTCTCATCCCCCAAGGGAGCCCCTTAACCAGTGTCAGACTTCCGAATCGCCTCCTGTCCCTCCACCACCCACAAAGCTCTGAGCCCAGCCCCCAGCTCCACCTGTGCATACGCGCACATGCTGACACCGACACATGTCCACACTCACTCGAATGCACACACAGTCTCATGCACATTCACTTCCACACTCACATGTGCCCATGCCTGCTCTAACGTGTTCACACTCGCACGCCCTCCATCCCTGTTTGAAGCCAGACGCTCTGAAGCTGCACCCTGGAGGAGGGTTGAGCTGGTGACCCCAGGGGCAGGGGGCAGGGGGCAGGGCCAGCATGAGGGCCTGGGGCCCTGAGCCTTCACTCAGCTGTGTCTCATCCCCTTTGGCCACCGTCCACGCCGGGGCCTGCAGGACGTCCAGCAGTTCGTTCTCCGGTCTCTCGGTGAGAAGAGGCAGCTCTACTACGCCATGGAGCACCTGGGGCGCAGCTTCAGGGATCCTGTGAGTCACCCGCTGGTTCTCCAGTCCCTTGGCGCTCCATGGGAGGGAAGCAAGCGCAGGCCCCGTGGGTGGGGATGGGGGTGGGAGTTGGGGGGGCTGGTCAGCAGCCGCGGTCCACATCTCTCCAGGACCGGGAGGGCTTGGAGAAGAGTCTGCCGCCTCTGTTTCAGGGGAACCCTGAATGCAGCAGGGTTCTCAGCCATCCGGCACCACGGCCCCGGTCCCCGGGGAGTTCGTCTGTTGCGGGGAGGGACTGTTGTCCATGCTCTAGGGCCATGGTTGTTAACAGCACGTCCTTGCCCTTGACTCCCGGCGATCAGATGCATTTCTGGACATTGCTTAGTGCCGCCGGGGCAGGGGCCAGATCACCCTGATGGAGAGTGAGGACCCCAAGGACACTTCCAATGCTGGCTATGTCTCTTACTAGCCTTCGGATTTTTTTTTTTTTTTAAGATTTATTTATTTATTTGAAAGGCAGAGAGAGAGAGAGAGAGAGAGAGAGAGAGAGGTCTTCCATCTGCTTGTTTGCTCTCCAAATGGCCTCAAGAGCCTGGAGCTTCTTCCGGGTTTCCCACGAGGGTGCTGGAGCCCAAACACTGGGCCATCTTCTACTGCTTTCCCAGGCTATAGCAGAGAGCTGGATCAGAAGTGGAGCAGCCAGGGCTCGAACCAGTGCCCATATGGGATGCAGGCACTGCAGGCGGCGGCAGATCTAAGGTCAGGGGTTCCAGGAGCTGGCCTTGTGGGTGATGGCATTTTTCTTGACCACCACAGGACGCCTGGACCCCAGAGACTTTCATCCCTGAGGCGCTGAGAGAGAAGCTCAGGTAGGAGGTGTCCTGTGGTGGGCGGGGCCTGGCCGGAGCTGGGAGGCAGGTGGGGTGCAGACCTGGCCGGGCAGCCACGGAACCTGGGCAGCTATTGAACCTGTCTCTCAACCCTGAGAGAGGATCAGGAGAAGAGGCCCTGGGACCGTGAGCCCCCACAGCCGAAGCCCCTGACCTACTGGAAGGGTGAGTTCTGGGGCCTGCAGGGTCTGGGGGTGCCAGCTGCTCCTGGGCTGTCTTCGGGCAAGCCCCCACCCCCGTGCACTGTCTCTCCCCCTGCAGATGTCCTTCTCCTGGAGGGGGTGACCCTGACGCACGACGCCAGGCAGCTGAATGGGTCAGAGCGGGCCGTGCTGGACGGGCTGCTCACCCCAGCTGAGTGCGGGGTGCTGCTGCAGCTGACCAAGGTGGGAAGGCAGGGCGCACAGGTGGCGGTGGGTAGGGCAGGCCCCTCCACACTGTCCTGGTTCTCCAGCAGGGACTGTGCTGCACGCTGCCTCCCAGCCGTGCGTTTCACTCTTAGTTCATTTTTAAAATTTTTTTTTGACAGGCAGAGTGGACAGTGAGAGAGAGAGAGAGACAGAGAGAAAGGTCTTCCTTTGCTGTTGGTTCACCCTCCAATGGCCGCGCTACGGCTGGCGCGCTGTGGCCTGCGCACCGCGCTCATCCGATGGCAGGAGCCAGGTGCTTCTCCTGGTCTCCCATGAGGTGCAGGGCCCAAGCACTTGGGCCATCCTCCACTGCACTCCCGGGCCACAGCAGAGGGCTGGCCTGGAAGAGGGGCAACCGGGACAGAATCCGGCGCCCCGACTGGGACCAGAACTCAGAGTGCCGGCACCGCAGGCGGAGGATTAGCCTAGTGAGCTGCGGTGCCGGCCACTCTTAGTTCATTTTAAACTTGGTATTTGTTTGAGAGACATAGAGAGATCTCCCCTCCATGGGTTCACTCCCCATATGCCCACAGCACCTTGTTTTGGGCTGGGCTGCTGCCGGAGCCAGGAAATTGCATCCAGGTCTCCCATGTGGGAGGTAGGGACCCAACTTCGTGAGCCATCACCCACTGCTTCCCAGGGTCTACACTGACACAAACTGGAGTCAAGACCCAGTGCGGAAACCCAACTGAGGCACTCTGATGTGGGGCACCTCAACTCTGATGTGGGACACCTCAACTCTGATATTGGGCACCTTAACATAACCACTAGGCAAAACGCATGCCCCTGATCTCTCTCTTTTTTAAAAAATTTATTTTGTATTTATTTGAAAGACAGAGTTACAGAGAGAGGTAGAGGCAGAGAGAGAGGTCTTCCATTCACTGGTTCACTCCCCATATGGCCACAACTGCCAGAGCTGATCCAAAGTCAGGAGCCTAGAACTCCATCTGGGTCTCCCACGTGAGTGCAGGGGCCCAAGCACTTGGGCCATCTTCTGCTGCTTTCCCAGGCGCATTAGCAAGGAGCTGGATCAGAAATGGAGCAGCTGGGGCTGTAACTGGCACCCATATTGGAGCATCATAGGCAGTGGCTTAACCTGCTGCACCGCAGTGCTGGCCCCTTAAAGTCTTAAAGAGGGAGACAAGGCCAAGAAGGGTGGAAAGGCAGTCCCAGAGGGAGAGGAACAAGGGGCATTCTGGGAAGTGCAGGAGAGCACAGGGGTTAAGCTCCAACAATTATTACCTGCATGATCTTGGGCAATTTATTTTAATGTCCCTGAACCTGGCCTTTTTTTTTTTTTTAAAGATTTATTTATTTTGAAAGATGGAGAGAGAGAGAGAGAGTGAGAGAGAGAGAGAGAGGGAATATCTTCCATTTGATGGTTCACTCCCCAGATGTCTGCAATGGGCAGCCCTGGGCCAGGCCGAAGCCAGGAGCCAGGACTTTCTTCCATGTCTCCCACATGGGTGGTGGGGGCCCAGGGATTTGAAACATCATCTGCTGCTTTCCTAGGCCATTAGCAGGGAGCTGGACTGGCAGTAGGAGCAGCCAGGACAGGAACTGGCGCCTATATGGGATGCCAGCATTGCAGGTGGCAGCTTTACTTGCTATGCCACAATGCTAGCCCCTGGTTTTCTCATCTATGAATACAAAATAGGATTTTAAAAAAGTATTTATTTGGCCGGCACCGTGGCTCAACAGGCTAATCCTCCGCCTTGCGGCGCCGGCACACCGGGTTCTAGTCCCGGTCGGGGCACCGGATTCTGTCCCGGTTGCCCCTCTTCCAGGCCAGCCCTCTGCTGTGGCCCAGGAGTGCAGTGGAGGATGGCCCAGGTGCTTGGGCCCTGCACCCCATGGGGAGACCAGGAAAAGCACCTGGCTCCTGGCTCCTGCCATCGGACGAGCGAGGTGCGCCGGCCGCAGCGCGCCGACCGCGGCGGCCATTGGAGGGTGAACCAACGGCAAAGGAAGACCTTTCTCTCTGTCTCTCTCTCTCACTGTCCGCTCTGCCTGTAAAAAAAAAAAAAAAATTATTTATTTATTTGAAAGGCAGAGCATGAGATAGAGAGAGACAGAGACAGAGACACGCCTTCCATCTGCTGGTTCACTCCTCAAATAGCAGCAACAGTCAGGATGGCACCAGGCTGAAGCCAGGAGCCGGGAACTCCATCTGGGTCTCCCACATGGGTGGCAGAGGCCCAAGCACCTGGGCCAGCTTCCACTGGCTTCTCAGTCACATTAAAAGGGAGCTGGATTGGAAGCAGAGCAGCTAGGACTCTAACCAGCACTCTGAATGGGATGCTGGTGTGGCAAGTGGTGGCTTAACACACTGCCACATACCAGCTCCCAAACAGACCATTAACAGTGTTTCTGGGAGGCCAGTGTTGTGGCACAGGAAGTTAAGCCGCTGCTTGCAATGCCAGCATCCCATGTTGTGGTACAGGTTGGAGTTCAGCTGCTCTGCTTCTGATTTAGCTTCCTGCTAATGGGCCTGGGATGGCAGGAGCAGATATCCCAAATGGTTTGGCCCCTGTCACCCATGTGGGAGACCAGGATGGGGTTCCTGGCTCCTGGCTTCAACTTGGCCCAGCCCTGACTGTTGGACATCTGGGAAGTGGATGAAGTGGGAACATCTGGGAAGTGGGAACCAGTGGATGAAGGTCTCTTTCCCTCTGTCTCTCCTTTCTCTGTCTTTCTGTGTTTCAAATAAATAAATCTTTAAAACATAGTATATTTGTTGTAGCATTGTTGCGACAATAAACGAGTAGATAGTATATTAGCTGTCATTGTTCTCATCAGGTTGTATGATATACAGGAAGAGCAGGCATTGTGGCTCAGTGGGTTAAGCCGCAGCTTTGGGCATATACATCCCATGTCAGAGTGCCTGGGTTTGTGTCTCACCTCCACTTCTTTTATTTTGACTTTTAAAAATTATTTATTTATTTATTTGAAACAGTTACAGAGAGAAAGGGAGAGGGGAGAGAGACATCTTCCATTCACTGGTTCACTCCCCAGATGGCTACAATGGCCAGGGCTGAGCCAGGCCAAAACCAGGAGCCAGGAGCTTCATCCAGGTCTCCCATATAGGCAGCAGGGGTCCAAACACGTAGGCCATCCTCTGCTGCTTTCCCAGGCTGTTAGCAGGGAGCTGGATCTGAAGTGGAGCAGCCGGGACTCGAACCAGCATCCGCTGCAGTGGCACTGCAGGTAGCAGCCTTACCTGCTACGCTACAACGCCGCCCCCCCCCTTCTGATCCAACCCTTTGCTAATGTGCCTCCTATAATGACTCAAGTTCTTGCGTTCCTGCCACCCGTGTGAGAGGCCCAGATGCAGTTCCTGGCCTTTGGCTTCAGCTTGCCTCTGCCCTGGCTATTGTAGGCATTTGGGGAATGAACAAGCAGATAAAATCTGTCCCCCACGTTTCTCTGTCACTTTGCCTTTTAAATAAATGAATACCTGTTTTTAAAATATGAGTTTGGGGTGAGCATTTGGTGTGATGGTGAGGCCACTGCTTCGGATGCCAGCATCCCGTGTTGGGGGGCCTGGGTTCTTGTCCTGGCTTCACTTCTCCAGCTGCCTGCCAAGGGGGGGCAGTGGGTGATGGCTCAAGCGGTTGGGCCCCTGCAACCCACATGGGAGACTCAAGCGGGGTCCCAACTCCTGGCTTCAGCCTGGCCTGGCTCCGGTTGTCGCAGGCACTTGGGGGATGAACCAGCTGATGGGATCTCTTTCTGTCTGTGTCTCTGTACCTATGCTTTTCAAATAAGTACAATAGATTTTTAAAGAGAAAACAAGAGAAGTTAAAAATAAATGAAAGTATGAGTTTATTTTGCTGGTAAGTTTTTGAAATTCATGCGTAGATTTTAATATTACAGTGAGGGCCTTCTGTACCCCTCTGGAGAGCGAGAGCTGTGTGTGTAAGTGGTGGACAGCTGCTGATCCGAGGACCCAGGCACTGCATTCCCATAGAGCCTCCAAGTGCAGGCTCTGGAGTCACCGTCGTCCCCCTAGTGGCCGTGTGTAGAATGCAGTGGGAGAGAAATAGGGGGAAATGCTATCTGGAGGGCGGTAGGCCTGTCTGTGCCTTAGATTAGATCCTTACTTCAAGGGACTGAAGAGAGGGGCCAGATGAGCAGTGTGTAGAACATCAGAGAGAGAGATGTTCAGGACTGAATCCCTGTGGCAGGTGATGAGAGGATGGAGTCAGAGGTAACTCCCCAGCCGCAGGCTTCCCTCGCTTGATCACACGCATTTTGGCCACAGGTCATTTGCACTTGCTGTTCCCGCTGCCTGGAGCATTTCCTCTCAGCTATTCAAGTGGCTCCTTTGCGTTATTGGCATCAATGTAGATGTCACCTCTTCAATTAGCATCTCTCTCCCCTGCCCAGGCACTGTTAAGATTGTATTTTCTTCATGCTCTTACCACCATCTGAATTGATCTGCTTTATTTATTTATTATCTCAAAATATAAACCCTGGGGTGGGTGTTTGGCACAGATATTAAGATGCTACCCGGGACCCCTGCATTCCATATTGAAGTGCCTGCGCCCAGCTCTCCCCTGGCTCCAGCTTCCTGATAGTGTGCACCCTACAAGGCAGCAGTCATGGCTCAGGGAACTGAGCTCCTGCCACCATGTGGGAGACTCAGCTTGGGTTGCTGCCTCCTGATTTCATCCTGGCCCATCCCCAGCTGTTGCGGGCATTTAGGGAGTGACTTATGGGTGGGAGCTCGCTCTCTCTCTCTCTCTCTTTCTCTCTGTCTCTCTGCCTTTCAAATAAATAAAATGAATTAGAGTTTAAAGCTCTCATGAGGGAAGGGACTGTCTTTGCTTACCGTGTTCCCAGACTCTTGAAGAGCAGCACGTAGTAGATGCGCAGTACAAATGCGTGGGAGGATTGACTGTGAGAATAGGTTGACCTGGGACCAGGCCGTCTCTCAGAGCGGAGGCTCGCGTGTTGGCGGAACTCCGCCGTGGCACTTAAACTAAGCTTCCAAAAGCAGATAGCAAAGTGAGTGTCTGAAAAGAGAAGGATCCCTGGTGTAGACACCCCAGCACGGAGCCCCTGGTGCTGAGGGTGGGTGTGTTGGTGTTTGGGCCCCCGGGGACCAGCATCGAGGGGCAGTAGAGCCGTGGCATCCATAGTTTCTCTGAGGCAGTGAAGGTCAGAGGATAACACCCCAGCGGGTGCTGTCGCCAGCTTCCGGCCTGTGCAACTTCCTGTCTCCAAAGACGCCTGTGTTCTTGGCCCATGGTGGGGGAGTGATCCAGCCCTTCCTGCCCCGACCATGGCTCCCTCAGCTGTCCTTCCCCCGTCAGACCCCAGAGAGTCATGGTCCACACACCCACGGAGGGTTGTTCCCTGAGAAGGGGGCTGCAGCTCAGGAGAAGGAGCCACAGGAAACTGCGGGAGCCTCTGGCCTCTTCCCGGAGTGGGAGGGCGGGAGGCCGGGTCTTGTGGCCCACAGCAAAGCACCTCCGTGTTTAGGATGCAGCTGGGGCTGGAGCCAGGTCTGGCTACCGTGGTCGCCGCTCACCCCACACCCCGCACGAACGCTTCGAGGGGCTCACAGTGCTGAAGGCAGCGCAGGTGAGAGGCGGTGGCCCTGGCTTGGCCTGATGCCCGGGACTAGAGCCGAAGGTATGGGGAGCCTGGGCACCAGGGCTTAGCTCCTGGGATGGACCAAAAAATCCCAGATCCCTGGGCCCAGGGCTGAGAAAGCGGGGACTTCCGCTGCCAGGGAGCTGATGGAAGGGGCAGTTTGATTTGGTTGCTGGGACTGCACAGGGGCAGGGGCAGGGGCTGGGACCACCCGCCCACTGCCTCCCTCCATTCCTGCCCCTCCTCTCGCCTCCTGCAGCTGGCGCGGGCCGGGGCTGTGGGCAGCCAGGGCGCCAAGCTGCTTCTGGAGGTGAGCGAGCGCGTGCGCACCTTGACGCAGGCCTACTTCTCCCCGGAGCGGCCCCTGCACCTCTCCTTCACCCACCTGGTGTGCCGCAGCGCCATAGAAGGTGAGCCAGGGGTGCCGGTGCGCCTCCCCAGCCTCAGGCGCCTGTTGTGCAGGGCACCTCGGCACCACTGCTCGGTGACTCTCAGCCTTCACCCCAACTGCCCTGCCCAGGCGGGCACCTGGCTTCTCTGTCCGGCTGTGAGCCCCGGGGGCAGAGGGCATTCAGCAGCCCCGTTTGCGTCCCAGGTGAGCAAGAGCAGCGCATGGACCTGAGTCACCCTGTGCATGCCGACAACTGCGTCCTGGACCCCGACACTGGGGAGTGCTGGCGGGAGCCCCCTGCCTACACCTACCGAGACTACAGGTGGGTGGCCTTGCTGGGGTGGGGGTGCGCAGGCAGGTGGGCACACAGAGGTCATTCCGCTGCGGGCAGGGGTCTCACCGCCTCCCGCCCTCTTCCCTCCCCAGTGGAGTGCTCTACCTCAACGATGACTTCCAGGGGGGTGACCTGTTCTTCACTGAGCCCAACGCCCTCACTGTCACGGTATGTGGGTGGGGGTGGCAGGGTGACAGTGCCCAGCTGTGGAGTCAGGATTCAAAATAGAAGGTTCCCAGAGGCAAATGCAGGGAAATGGTGGGGGCCACCTTTGCCCTCTCCTTCCCCTGCTGTGATCGGGGGCTGGGCCAGCGCAGGTCTCCAGACCCTGCCTGCAGCGTCTGCCTCACCTCTTAAAGGAGGATGCATGGCGCACAGCCTTTCTGGTCCTTGCTCGCCACAGCAGGGCCACCTAGGCTGGAGCTCAGATTCTGGTTCTTCACCTGCTGAGGTCCTGGTTCCCAAGTCGGGTGCGGTGGCAGTAGTTTAATCACCGGAGAGAACGGGCCTGTGCCTGGTGAGACTAAGTCATGAATGCATGTTGGGTGGTACGATCCCCTCCTTCCTGGATCAATTTCTGCATAGACACCAGCAACTCAGAAGGTGTGGGTGTTTGGTGTAGCAGCGAAGAGTCTACTGGGGATGCCCGCATCCCGTACTGGAGAACCGGGGTTGAAGTCCCCTTCCCACTTCTGATGCCAGCTTCCTGCAAATGTGCACCCTGGGAGGCAGCAGGTGACGGCTCAGCCAGCTGGGTTCCTGCCACCCACGTGGGGGACCCAGACTGATTTGCTAACTGCTGTCTTTGGCCTGGCGTGGTCCTGGATGTTGTTGGCATTTGGGGGGTTAACCAGGAAATGATAGATATCATTTTCTCTTTCAAATAAATATAAATAAATAAATGTTTTTTTAAATTGAGTAGGAAGAATGAGCAATGATTTTTTAAAAATTATATTCATCGGCCGGCGCCGTGGCTCAACAGGCTAATCCTCCGCCTTGCGGCGCCGGCACACCGGGTTCTAGTCCCGGTCGGGGCACCGGATTCTGTCCCGGTTGCCCCTCTTCCAGGCCAGCCCTCTGCTGTGGCCCGGGAGTGCAGTGGAGGATGGCCCAGGTGCTTGGGCCCTGCACCCCATGGGGAGACCAGGAAAAGCACCTGGCTCCTGGCTCCTGCCATCAGACGAGCGCGGTGCGCTGGCCGCAGCGCGCTGTCCGCGGCGGCCATTGAAGGGTGAACCAACGGCAACGGAAGACCTTTCTCTCTGTCTCTCTCTCTCACTGTCCACTCTGCCTGTCAAAAAAAAAAAAAAAAATTATATTCATCTACTTTTTCCTTTTTTTTCCCCAAGAAGCAGGAAAAAAGATAGGGAGAGGAGAGAGGAGAGAGAGAGAACTCCCATTTGCTGGTTCATTCCCCAGATGTCTGCATTGGTCCAGTCTGGGCCAAAGCCAGAAGCCAGAAGCCAGAAACTGAATTCAGGTCTCGCACATGGGTGGCAGGAAGGCAGCTCCTTGAACCATCACCGCTGCCTCCCAGAGGCTGCTTTAGCAGCAAGATGGAATCAGGAAGCAGAGCTGGAAGCAAACCCAGGCGCTGCGATGTGAGGTGCTAGGCAGGGACTGCTAATTCTTACCCAGCTAGCTACCCCCTGTAGTCCAGGCTTCCTTGGTGGAGAGATGCCTCCAAGGTACTCACTCTCTCTGACCCAGAACCTGGCCCCTGTGTTCCTGCCCTCACCCTGGACTCGAAAAAGCAGGGCACAGTGGGAGGGCGCCAGCGGGAGCCCCCAGTGGAGGCCCCGCTCCCTTTGACTTCCAGCTCCATTAGCCTCGGCCTGGCATTTTCACTCCTTGCCCGAGCCAGTCCCCGGAAATTAAGGAGTGGGAAGTGATGGGCAGGAGAGCAGGCCCATCCTGCTGCAGGGAGCCAAGCCTGCCCTTCCCTCCAGGCTCGGGTGCGGCCTCGCTGCGGACGCCTTGTGGCCTTCAGCTCTGGTGTTGAGAATCCCCATGGCGTGTGGGCCGTGACCCGGGGACGGCGCTGCGCCCTGGCGCTGTGGCACACGTGGGCTCCTGAGCACAAGGAGCAGGTATGGAGCATGGGACTGCTGTGAGTGAGGGCGGCTGGGGCCAAGATGGCGCAGGAGAGCAGTATGGGGGCGATTGGGCCAGACTCTCCTCCCCACCCCACCCCCAGGAGTGGACAGAAGCCAAAGAGCTACTGCAGGAGCCAGAGGAAGAGGAGGAAGAGGAGGGAGAGGAGGAGGAAGAAGTGCCCAGCAGAGACTCTTCCCCAGAGCCCCCAAGCCGCAGGCTTCAGCGGGTCCAAGACAAGACTGGGAAGCCGCCTCGGGTCCGGGAGGAGCTATGAGCAGCTGCCCAGCTCCCTGGGGACATACATGGCCACTGACACGTGGAAGGTCAGCTCAGGGTCAGCCCCCATGCAACATCAGGAGCAGAAGAGCAAGTTCTCTGTCCCCACACCACACCGTCTTGGGGACCCAGAAGGGCCGTCTGGCTCTGGACTCAGAGGACCCTGCACAGACCAGCCTAGACTTGCCAGGCCTGGCCCCACAGGTGGACGGACGGGGGATGCTGTGCCTCCCTGAGGGGCAGGGGCAGGGGTAGGAAGCCGCCCGCCTTCATCCAGGAGGATGAGGGCAAGGACACCAGGCTCTCCTCTCCCAGCCCGTGCAATAAAGAACATGAGGCTCCATCAGCCAAGGCCGGTCCGGTGTGTCCGCGTCTGCTGGCTGCAGTGGGGGTGGCTGTGGCAGGCCTGGGAGGAGACAGGTGTCTCTGGGCCTCCCAGGGGTGGGGCCATTGGAGCCTGTGATTTGTCAGGGAAATCTCAGCACCTGCTTCCCTCATGCAAATGGGCCCAAGCCCCTGACAGCTGCTCCTCGGGCCTCCAACCCTAAACCTTGTCTTCCCTCTCTGAGCTCGCTGGGACTTGGGCAGCCTGACCCCCTGATTCTTGCTCTCACAGCTCCACCAGGACACCGTGTGTCATGGGAGCAAGAAGGGGGCCCTGCCCCAGGCCGGGAGTGGGCGCTGGGGCTCCCTTCCATGGATAGTCCATCCTCTGCCCACAGAAGGGGCAGGCTCGGCCAGCCTTCCTGTGGGTCCCCTGTCCCTGTCCCTGTTCCCCCTCCACCACCACCACTGCTGACCAGGATCAGACCCAGGGGCAGCTGGTTGGGGTTTGTCGGGAAGAAGGATTATCCAGCTCAGTCCCTTCTAATCTCAGCTCCTGCCCGAACCCTCCCATGTTCCTACCCTTCTCCCCCTCCACCTGAGCTAAGGCACACAATTGAGGGTAAATGACAATGGGGCCACCCAGCACCCTTGCATCCTGGCTCCTGGTTGCTAAGTGGCTCCTGGATGCCAAGATCAGCACCACTGGTGGGGGCCAGGGCCTCAGGGCCACTGGAGCTGCGGTTGCTCCTACTCCTTTGCGCCCCTCCTGAGCCCCAGCCCTTAATCCTCACAGCTTTGCTCTAAGCCCATGGGGCCTGATGCTCTTATGTCTGCCTGCAGAGACTGACCAGGGGAGCACCCCCTTTGGCCCCTCCCTCTGGGGCTGCTCCCCGCTCCAGCCCCCCACTCCTGCTCCACCCCTGCTCTGGGCTGGGCCCCGTCTGGCAGCACACATGTCCCTCCCTCCCTCCCTCCCAGTCCTGGTCCCCACCCTGGGCAGCTGATCTCATTTGCCTGACGTCCTCGTCCTCGTTGGCCCTACCCTTCCCCTGTCAGTACCCCCCCTGACCCCCCCAGCCGGGGCCAGGCCAGGCCAGCTCCTCTGGCAGCAGAGCTGGGGCAGGTGACAGGCAGCGGGTGTCGCAGCCGAGGGAGTGAGGAGGCGCCTGGGAACGGAGCTGGAAACCTGGGAGCCGTCCAGCCAGAGCCCAAGTAAGAGGGAACTGGCCGGGCTCTGCTCTCTGGGGCTGGGGGCTGTGGGGGGAGCTCAGGGAGGGCTGGGGCTGGATGCACAGGTCTCCGACGTGGAAGGCCTGGCTGGGGACGCGATGCAGGCACCCCAACATTCCCTCATTCCTTAGAGGGAGACCCAGCCCTTAGGAGTCTCGCGTGGGGTGTGAAGCACAGCAGCGTGGCCTGGTGGGGACTCCCCAGCACCTATCCTGTGTCCCTGGCAGGAGCCGGAGCTACCCCTCGACCGGTCAGCCATGGGGGAGATGGAGCAGCTGAGACAGGAAGCAGAGCAGCTCAAGAAGCAGATCGCAGTAACCCAGAGCCCTCCTACCTGGGGCCCAGAGACCACACAGCAGCCGAGGGAGTGGGGCCTGGGGGCGGAGGGGCTGGCTTTGCTCTTGACTGACACCTTAGGGGCCTCTGGCCTAGAAGTGATCAGAGACTGTCTGCATGTGGATCTCAAATCTGAGACCCACCCCCCAAAACCCCAGAGACCTGGGCGCCCTCTGCCCGCACCCTGCCCGTCCCCTCCCCTGATGTCTGCTTTCCCCACAGGACGCCAGGAAAGCCTGTGCCGACATTACCTTGGCAGAGGTGAGACCCCCCCCCATCCCCCGAGGCCAGAACATGAGGGGAGGGGCAGGGAGCTGTGCTCCCTGAACAGCCACACCTGGTGCCCGAGCTTCGGTACAGCGCGTCCTGGGAGCCAGGGCCGGCATTGATTAATTCATTCCACAAACGCTGAGTGAGACCTGCTGCAGCCCAGGCACTGTGTTAGATGCTAAACGCACCCTATTCCTTTTGTCCACCGTGACACAAGAGTGATTCCACACCCCTGAAGGGCTGTGAGTGTGAAGATTTACTTTGTAACTCACGAAGCCCTTAGAAACTGGTCACTGGGCATCTAATACTGTGTTCCCTCAACTCCAACATGCGCCTTGCTTCCCATTGCAATGGCTGCTTTCCATGTCCACTGGTAGCATGGTTTTTTCTTGGTAATACACAATATGATGGAGTTTTCTAGAGGTGATGATATTTTAGATTGGATTGACTATGTTAATACAAGAGTAAACACGCTGGGCTAAGTTCTTTAAATACATAATTTCATTTAATTTTCACCACAGCTGTCAGGTAGGTGTGTGGATCGCCTCCTTTTACATCTTAGGCTCAGAGAGGTTAAGCAGCTTACCCAAGATAACAGAGCAAGCTCCTGAGTTTGGGGCCCTTGTAGCTGGTTGGAGTACAAGGGGCACTGGCTACGAATCTCGGGAGGCGTAGTTGCAGGGTGCCCCACAAAGGTGCTGACCCGGGTGGTGGCTGTGCCATTGGGAGTTTGTGCCTCTCTTCCCCAGGGTGGGGTTCAGTGGCTTCACCCTGGCGGCTTGAAACTGATCAAGATGACAGTGTTTGCATAGTGGAAGTCGCCCTCCCTCACTCCCCATGGAGAGGCTGGTGTTGAATACTTAGTGACACACATCTGTGTGTGTGGTCACGTACATATCCGTCTGAGCCACACCAGGGCAGGGACTTATTTTCCCAGGACTGGGGGTCTGCCCCTAAATACTGGAGCAGAAACTTGCACAGACCAGGGCTGGGTCAGACACCCCGTACCTAACGCCCCTTTCTCTGCAGCTGGTGTCTGGCCTAGAGGTGGTGGGACGAGTCCAGATGCGGACCCGGCGGACACTAAGGGGGCATCTGGCCAAGATCTATGCCATGCACTGGGCCACTGATTCCAAGTGAGGCTGGAGGAGGGCCCAGAGGGGAGGGGGCCGGCAGGAGGGGCCTGGATGACATGAGTGCCCTCTCCGCAGGCTGCTGGTAAGTGCCTCCCAGGACGGGAAGCTCATCGTGTGGGACACCTACACCACCAACAAGGTACCAGCCGGGCCCCCACCACTTCTCCCTCCTTCCAGCCCACAGCGCCCAGCCCCCTCTGCCCCGGGGGTTCTGCCTCCACCCAAACCCCCGCTGTCCCGCAGGTGCATGCCATCCCGCTGCGCTCCTCCTGGGTCATGACCTGTGCCTACGCCCCGTCAGGGAACTTTGTGGCGTGCGGGGGGCTGGACAACATGTGTTCCATCTACAGCCTCAAATCTCGTGAGGGCAACGTTAAGGTCAGCCGCGAGCTCTCTGCTCACACAGGTGAGTGAGAGGCCCACTCTGCCTGGCTGGGGGCTGCAGCGCCCCGACAGGTTGCGGCTCTGCAGCCAGGGCACTGTCCTTCTGACCGCCCCTAGGTTATCTCTCCTGCTGCCGCTTCCTGGACGACAACAACATTGTGACCAGCTCTGGGGACACCACGTGGTGAGGCCTGAACGCTATGGGGGCTGGGCTTGGGAGGAGGCCCGCGGCTTCTATCTGTGACACGTCCTCCCTCTCGCAGTGCCTTGTGGGATATTGAGACCGGGCAGCAGAAGACTGTGTTTGTGGGGCACACGGGTGACTGCATGAGCCTGGCTGTGTCTCCCGACTTCAAACTCTTCATTTCGGGGGCCTGTGACGCCAGCGCCAAGCTCTGGGACGTACGGGAGGGGACCTGCCGTCAGACTTTCACTGGCCACGAGTCGGACATCAACGCCATCTGTGTGAGCACCCCACCCTGCTCCAGCTCCGCAGCCACCGAGACAGACAGACAGACAGACAGACACACATGCATAAGGCCCCTTTTCACTTGGAAAGAACTGCACCTTACATCAAGACTGACAATTCTCATGTACCCTGCAGCCAGATTCATGGCGAATATGTGGGCATCTTCACTTTATCATCCTCTCTCTAGAGAAATTCAGTTAGCTAGATACACACACACATACCAGGATATAGATTTAGATATATTTTGTTATATTTTTTTCCTGGGTCCTTTGAGAGTAGGTTCAGATACCATGCTTCTTTATAAAAAATTTAATAATTTATTTGAAAGGCAGAGACAGAGACAGAGAGTGAGAGCTCTTCCATCCTCTGGTTTACTCTCCAAATCCCTCAACAGCTGGGGCAGGGCCATGCGGAAGCCAGAAGCCAGGAACTCAACCTTGGCCTCCAGTATTGGTGACAGGGACCCAGGGATGTGAGCCGTCACCTGCTGTACCTGAGTGTGCACGTCAGCGGGAAGCGGTGATGAGATGAGGAGCCAGGACTCAAACCCAGGCACCCTGAGATGGGATGTGGCATCTCAACCACTGTGCCAAATGCCTGCCCCCATCATATCCCTTTATCCTTTAAACACTTCCAAAAACCAAGGTCCTTCTGCTAGTAGCCACAGGATGATTCTTAAAATCAGGGAGTTCAACACTGACACAATACTATAGTCCAGGCTATATTCAGATTTTACCAATTATCTTTCAAATGTTCTAATGACAATTTTTTCCTGTTCAGGACCCAATCCAGAAACATGTATCACGTTTCTTTGCCATATCTTCTTAGTCTCCTTTAAGCTGGAACATTTTTCTTCCTCTGATGTGCCTGACATTTTTAGAGCTCAAACCAGTTTTCCATGCCTTTCCCCACATTTGCATTTATCCAATTCTTCCTCATGATGAGATTTGGGTTATGCATCTGTGCCTGGTCCTGTTAAATGCACTGAGATCCCGCCCACTTGTGTGGCATCTGCATCAACCTCTGCCCTTCCAGCCATGTGCCTCAGGGACAAACCCAGCCTGGAGCTCTGGCCTGCAAGCTGGAAATGATGCCCGCCTGCAGTGCTATGGTGAGGAGCACGTGACAGGGGAGGGGAAGCCAGAGGCACGCAGGTGGCGTGTGCTAAATGGCAGCACTTGAGTCAGGGGTTTGGTGCAGAGGTTAGGATTGGAATACCTGGTTCTGGTTCTGGTCCACAGTACTTTGCTCCTGATCCAGCTTCCTGCTATTGTGTACCCTGGGAGACAGCAGGTGATGGCTCAAGTACTTGGGTCCCTGACACCCATGTGGAAGACCTTGCATGGGGTTCCAGGTTCCTAGGTTTAGCTTGGCTTGGCTCAGCTCAGTCCCAGAGGTCGTAGGCATTTGGGGAGGGTGGTGAACCAGAGGATAGAAGATCTGTCTCTATTTCTATGTCTTTCAAATAAATTTAAAAAAAAATTTTTTTTAAACAAAATGTCAGCTGTGAGCAACCATGCTGTAGCTGCTTCTCACCAGAGGCCAAGGCAGGGACAGGCAGAGAGGCTGAGAGAAGCGGCTTGCCCTGCAGCCAGCCGGTGGGAACCAGGGGGAGGCGGAAGCGGCAGGCTGCCCGAGGCCTGACTCCCTGGCCACCTGTACCCTCAGTTCTTCCCCAATGGAGAGGCCATCTGCACTGGTTCGGATGATGCTTCCTGCCGCCTGTTTGACCTGCGGGCAGATCAGGAGCTGACCGCCTACTCCCACGAGAGCATCATCTGCGGCATCACATCCGTGGCCTTCTCCCTCAGTGGCCGCCTGCTCTTCGCAGGCTACGATGACTTCAACTGCAACGTCTGGGACTCCATGAAGTGTGAGCGTGTGGGTAAGGGCCAGCCCTGTGCACTGCCGCCTCAGCTGGGTTCCTCCTCCTACCAGCTCCCCCTTCTTGGGACCCTCTAACTGCTGGACAACTCTGCCCCTGGGGCCCAGCACCCTTGGTTCCCAACTGTCTGCCCCCAAACACAAGTTGCTCTGAGTCGCCCTTCTCCACTCCCCAATGTCATGGCTGCGCTCTGCTGGCCATCGCCATTCTGGATTCCTGGGGCTTCGGGGCAAACACTGAAGGGAGGCACAGCCCCAGGGAATGCTGAAAGGGAGCAGAACCCAGGGGACTGGTGGGGACCTGATGGTTTGGCCGCAGCCCAGGGGTGTACCTGGCACCAGCCTGGACCACAGCTGAAGCCGAGCACGGTGTGGCTTCTTCTCTGGACGGCAGCACTGGCCCGAGAGTCAGGACCCAGGTCCTGCTCCAGACACTCCCTCCCTCCCTGATGCCCTGGAGCAAGCTACTTCTCTCTGGGCCGCACCCCTGCATCTGGAAACAGGAGGAAGATTGCCTTCCCTGCTTTCCAGTGCCTGCCAAGGTGCCCCTGTCCCTCCTGCAACCCAGGTTCTTGACAAGAAATTAACCTCAAGAAAAATCCCTTCCCTCAGGGCTAATCTTCTTTCAGACTCCTCCAGGGGCTTAGAGTGCAGCCTACCCCACCCTAGGATTCCATGCACGCGTGCACGCACACACAGCACCCCCCCAGTCAGCACGGGGACAGGCTGACTCCCTTCTTCCTCCTCAGGCATCCTCTCTGGCCATGACAACAGGGTCAGCTGCCTGGGGGTCACAGCCGACGGGATGGCTGTGGCCACTGGTTCCTGGGACAGCTTCCTCAAAATCTGGAACTGAAGAGGCTGGAGGAAGGGGTGTGGAAGGCCATGAAGACACCCAGCTGCCCCCCCCACACCCACTCTCATTCAGATTCTCTCTCCTCTATCCCAGATGCCACTGCTGCTTTCTGCTTTGAGGGCAGGGGGAGTATGGGGAGTGTGCCTTTGGGAGGTAGCATCAGGGACACAGGGGCAAAGAATTGCCCCATCTCCTCCCACGGCCCCTCTCTCCATAGTCCTCACAGCCCCTCCCTTGCCCAGCAAAGAAAACAGCCCCTCCCCAGCCTTTGCAGGCCCAGTGTAAGAGCCCGGCCCTAGGATTCCTCCCCAGAGCTGCTCCCTTTGTCCAGGTCTGGGTGGTGTAGGGCACTCAGCCCTGTCACTGTGACTCTGGCACCACGAGGCGCCTGGGTCCTTTCTCCTTTTTCTGCTATTTACCCTCTCTCCTAAGGCACCTGCAATAAAGTATAGCAGTCTGGTACATCTGGTCTACCCCAGCTTCTGTTCTCAAAAGACCAGGCGCCATCTAAGGGTGATCAAAGTGTTACAGATTCTATGAAAAAGTTCAGAAAGAAGGGAGAGGGCAGAAGCCCCAGCCTCATGGGAGGAGAGATGGGGGCGGGGGACCGTGTGCCTGCGGGGTGTGTGTGTGCAGAATAATTGTGTTGACAAGTTAGATTTTTAAAAGGCCCTGAATGCCAGGCTACATCATCCCAGGGGGTGATGGGAAGTGGGCAGAAACACGGCTTCTCAGAAAGACATCTCAGCAGCAGTGTGGGTTGATGAGATGGAGCAAGGAGACTGACATGGGGGAGATGGGGGGCGGGGGTGAGTGGCCAGAAATGCAAGCATGAGAGGACGGAGGAACGAGAAGTGGGAGCAGGGAGGGAGTGAAGGCAGAGACGCTCCAGGACTCAGTGACTGAGCGCAAGGATACGCGACACTGAGGAGGGTTTGAAATGATGGCCAGGCATGGCGGGCAAAGCCACCTCCAGAGACACCGGCATCACACATGGGCACTAGTTCGTAGCCAGGCTGCTCCATTTCCTATCCAGCTCCCTGATAATGGCCTGGGAAAAGCAGCAGCAGATGGTCCAAGTGCTTGGGCCCCTGCACCCATGCAGGAGACCTGGATGAAGTTCCTGGCTCCTGGCTTCAGCCTGGCCCAGCCCTGGCCATTGTGGCCATCTGGGGAATGAACCAGCACATGGAAGATTCTCTGTCTTTCCCCCTCTGTCACTCTGCCTTTAAAACTAAGATAATCTTTAGAAAAAATAACTGAAATGATGGCCAGGGCCCCTGGGTAGACAGTGCTGCCATTCACAAGGCTGGGGAAGAGGGGGTGAGGAACAGCTTCTGGGGGAAGATCATAAATCCAGTTATATCCAGTTAGAGACACACTGGAGTGCTAGGGGGCAGCCCAATAAAGGTGAGGGTTAGACGGAGGAGAGACCCACAAGTTATCCGAGTGCAGGGGAGTGGCGGCTGAAGGCCTAGGGGTAATCACATATGAATGCAAGAGAGGGCCAAGGACACAGGCCTGGGGAACACAATTTGAGAGCCTCCGGGCAGAGAGGTCCAGGCTGCCGTTTTGTACACTGAAAACACAGGATACACTGTAGGTGTGACTTTTTAAAGCATCATTTAAAATCACTTCCTGGGCCGGTGCTGTGGCGCTGTGGCGCTGTGGCGCAGCAGGTTAACGCCCTGGCCTGAAGCGCCAGGATCCCATATGGGTGCCGTTCGAGACCCAGCTGCTCCACTTCCCATCCAGCTCTCTGCTTTGGCCTGGAAAAGCAGCGGAAGATGGCCCAAGTCCTTGGGCCCCTGCACCGGAGTGGGAGACCCAGAAGCTTCTGGCTCCTAGCTTTGGTTTGGCGCATTTCCGGCTGTTGTGGCCAATTGGGGAGTGAACCAGCAGATGGAAGACCTCTCTCTGTGTCTCTGCTTCTCCTCTCTGTGTAATTCTGACTTTCAAATAAATAAATAAACTTTAAAATAAAATAAAATCACTTCCTTTAATATACAAGAGACACACGAGATACTAAGAAAGCCCAGTAACGCTCTCAGTCCAGAGTGGCTGGTTTAGGAGGAGTCGAAGACCAGCCCTTCCTCGGGCTCCCAGGCACAGGGGAAGGATGCGGAGTCACCGGGTGCCAGCAGAGCCCGTCGCTGGCCCCACAGGGCCTAGCTCTCTACCAAAGGAAAGTGCTGGTTTTCCTTGTCGTGGTCCCGGCCTTGTTCCCACGCTCGCCCTCCAGTTTTCAGAAGCCGCCCGGTTCCGAGCACGGACCCTTCCTTCAGCTCCCGAGCATTTGCACTTAGGGGAGAAGGCCGCTTTCCCTGCAAAAGGCGGTGCGTGAGCGGCCGGAGGGAGGGAGGATGGCGGGCGTGCGGCGGTGGGGGTGCTGTGCAGGAGGAAAGGCCTGGGAGAGGAGCCTCCACCAGCAACGCTACTACCACTCTAGTAAGGGCTTCCGCCTGCCCTCCCTTTACCTGCCGTGGCGCCAGGGTGCCGGGGGAGTTGTCGTCTTGCAGGACGGTGAGCGGGGGTCTCCCTGACACCTTGCCACTCGGTTTCCGCCTATTGTGCTTAGAACCTAGGACACGTAAGGTGGCGAAACAGGTGAAATTAGGGGCCTCTAGCTTACTCCTCCTGTACTCACCCAGGGAATTACCCCAGAATGTTGTGTTGCTTTCTCCTCCCCACACCTTACCCTCAGGTTCTGTACCTGAAGACCGGGGTGTCTCAGGCTCTCTCAGGGGCTTGTCTGAGCTCTGGCTGCCCACAGGGGTTTCCGTGGGCTGTCTTGCTTCCTCCGTGGAAAGCCCCTGTCTGGAGGGGAGCTCAGTCGGCTTCCAGGCTGGCGTCTGTCCCTCAAGGGCTAACTGAGGACCCAGCGGCAAGTCCAAGTCAGAGGAGGAAGGTGGCTCTGGGGGCAGAGCTGGCTCGGGGGGAAGACTGGATTTGGAGGCTTCAGTCTCAAACACTTCACTCAGCTGCTTCACCAGGAGGCCAGGGGGGTCTACAGGAGAGAAGGAAGTGGGCAGTGACATCTGACGCCAGTCATTCAGCAGGGAGACCCAGGAGCTTTAGGGATCACGCTCAAGTGGGTGAGGGAGTGGGAGGAGAGAAATGCAGGTGACAAGGCTCCAAGTGGAGGCCCCTTTAAGAAGGAGCCCTATCAGGGCCGGTGCTGTGGCATAGTGGGTGAAGCCGTGGCCTGCAGTGCTGGCATCTCATATGGGCACCAGTTCGAGTCCCAGCTGCTCCACTTCTGATCCAGCTCTCTGCTATGGCCTGGGAAAGCAGTGAAATATGGCCCAAGTCCTTGGGCTCCTTCATGCAAAGGGGAGACCTGGAAGAAGCTCCTGGCTCCTGGCTTCGGATCAGCCCATCTCTGGCTGTTGAGGCCATCTGGGGGGTGAACCAGCAGATGGAAGGCCCCTCTTTTTCTTCCCCCTTTGCCTCTCTGTAACCCTGCTTTTCAAATAAGTAAATACATCTTAAAAAAAAGGAGCCCTATGGGGCAGCACTATAGCATAACGGGTAAAGCCGCCATCTATGATGCCAGAATCCCTATGGCACTGTTCAAATCCCGGCTATTCCACTTCCCATCTAGCTCCCTGCTGATGCACCTGGGAAAGCAGTGGAAGATGGTCCAAGTCCCTCCACATAACCCTGGCTTTCAAATAAGCAAATGTAACAAAAAGGGGCCCAAGAACAGGTGACGGCCTCTGGGCCCAACACTCACCTCCGCTGCTGGTCTTCATGGGAGTCCGCGCGATGCCAAGGGTCGGAGAGCGGGGATCCGAGTCCTGGGCCTGTTTGGACCCCTCCAGCTGTTCTCCCGAGGGCAGGCTTGGCTGTGGGGAACTCTCCACCTGTCAAGACCATAGGTTAGAACAAGTCCCGGCCCCACTCTTCTCTCCTTCCCAAGTTTCAAGCAGGAATTGCCAAAGCCTTGGGACATTGTCCACCCCATGCAGGCTGAGAATGCGGAAAACGAGGCCCAGGGCGGCGTGGGGGTGTGAGGGCCTCTAGAACCGGAGTAGGCAGAGGCCCAGGAACCCCAGAGTACCTGGATGGGAGTGCGCTGGATGCCGGCGCTGGGGGAACGCGGGTCCGCCACTCGGGCCAGGAGCTTGTTGTGCGGCGGCGGCCGCGCTGGGGTGACGGGGACGCTCTTGGCTGAGCCCATCTCCACCAGCTAGAGCGGCTTGGGGCAGGGCCCGGCCCGGGGCGAGGTGGGGACGCCTGCGAGAAGCGACGCAGGTCTCAGCCCTGGGCGCGACCCCGGCCGACCTCTGAGCCCACACCCCCAACCTCAGGTTCCCGCTGAGGAACCTCCGGGCCGCTGGCTTGCAGCTGCCAAGCGGCTCATTCCGCGCCTGCGGGGCGCCGTAGTTTATTCAGCAATTTATTCAAATCACTTACCGGGCCCCAACTCCAGTGTGGTGCGTACCAGCTCGAAGCTCAACTCCCAAAGTTACGAGTTTCAAACCTCCCGCCACGCCCCCTCCTCTGACCCTATTGGCTCAGCCTATGGCGGCTCCCATTGGCCCACTGTGTGACACCCGCCTCTAGACGAAGAAGCCACTGGCCGGGGAGGTTGCCCATCACGGAGAGCAAGGAGCCAATGGCCTGAGGCCTTTGGCTTGCCTCTGGGTGACGCCTCTTTGATAAGGAGACTTTTGTTCAGGATCCGCCTACGGGCCGCCCGTCGCGAGGACATGCCGCTCTTCGCCTTGGAGGCCTCCAGTTTCAAAAACGAATGATTTTTTTTTTTTTATTGAAAACGAAATCGTGAATTATACGCTATCACGCACAAATCCAGCTGGAGACGGAGTTACGATGGTTTTCCTGAGGCGAGCGAAATAGGAATCCTTATTGGTTGACGGAGTTATCAATCACTCGACACCAGTCCACTTTCTCCACCTCATTGGGCAGCCCCTTTTTAAAAAACTGGACAAGACCTAGGAAAGTTTCTGGAATTGCGAGGTTTAAACAACCGTTAGTTTCTGGTATTGAGTAAAAGGCACGCGAAGAGACACGAACGACAGAGCCGTGTGTGGGCTACGAGGCCCAGGGCTCCACATGCGCTTCAGCCCTGGGAGAGTAGGATTGGCTCTCCCGGCCATCAATTGCGTTAGGAGCGCTTTTCATTGGCGCGAGTTAAGAGCAGGCTGGGGGCGGAGCGCTAGTAGGCTCCATCCAACTGCCGTTCTCGCGCGTCCTCTCTTCAACGCATGCGTCTAACGAGCAGCGTTCATTGGACGGGGAGAGTAGGGGGTGGGGTACAGGGAGCGGTGGGAGCCGCTGTGTGTGGAGGAGCTGCTGCCGGTGTCATGGCGGAGCTGAGTGAGGAGGCGCTGCTGTCAGTATTACCGACGATCCGGGTCCCTAAGGCGGGAGACCGGGTCCACAAAGACGAATGCGCCTTCTCCTTCGACACGCCGGTAAGCCAATTCCCCACGCCCACAGCGAGCACGACTTCCTTCCATCGCCCTGGTCATTCTGCCGGGGCCTGCAAGGCTTGGGCTACCGCCTCCATGCGATGCACCATGGGATTTGTAGTTTCCCACGCTCCTCTGTGCCGTTGCCTTCCATCAGCCGAGGCTGTAGTGCGACTACCGTCCCCGGAATGCGCCGCGCTCTCCGTTTACGCTGTCTGGCTCGCAGAGCACTGTGGGCATTGTAGTCTCTCACTGCTTTGGTTCTCGTTCTAAGTTAGGGGCTCCACCCAGCAGTCGGACTACATCCCCCAAGTGCCCCTGTGCGAAAGCTGGAGTCGGCCTCGCCCGTCGCGCACGGCGCTCCGGGTTTTGTAGTCTCGTGTGGGAGAAATGGGGGCGACTCCCCGCTGTTCTGGGCCGGGGTTGAGGTTTGGTAGACTGGCGTTCTCTGGCGGCTCGTGGTCGGGACGTGATTTATGAAGGAGGCCGGTTCTTCCAAGGGCCGAGTTAGGGAGCCTCCACCCATGGTTAATGTGGACAAGGGGCCGGGAGGTGGGTCGTTGGTGGTAGGGTGGGGAGGAATGAGGAGAGGAGAGCTCTAGTCGTTTCTCTTTGGACGTGAACCATGGCCGCAGCCCCCTCGCTCTTTCCTCGCAGAGAGAACTCCTTTAAAGTATTTCTGGAGCGATGGCTTCTTAGAGGATGCGAAGGCCCCTTTGCCATCCCACTCCCACTGGACTTGTTAGACAAAGCTGCCACCACCCACGCTGGGCTTCGCCTTTTTGTGGGCTCCACCCGGTACCTCCCCTTCCTGCAGTTTTGCCTCTCCTGTGTCACCCTGGCAGGGAGACCAAGCTCCAGGGCCTGAACGGAGTGGGCAGCCGCCTGGCTGGGATCCGCCCCCCTCACCATCCCTCCCCTCAAGTCCTAGGGAGCCCTGCCCAGGGTGTTCAGCCAGACCAGCCCATGGCTTGAAAACTGCAAGTCAGAGTGGAAAGGCTTCACGTGTGCATCGCCGGTGCTGAGCATCCTGGCAGGCCCAGGCCCGGTTCAGGATCGTCGCTGTGATTTGTGGTTTGCTGGACTTGCTGGGCTTTGATCTGAGCTTCAGACAATGCGCTGCCTCTCGGAAGTCTGACTGTGGCAGAGGGAAAAGCGGACTGCCCAGAGCGGAGCTCCAGGTTCCCCACCTTTGGTGAAATCAGCATCTTCTATTTCCAACAGAAGGATAAGTGCTCTAGGGGGCTCACGGTCCTCCCAGGAGGACAAGGCTTTTCTTAATTAGGCAGAAGGTAGAAGTCAGAGGGTCCCTGTTTACAATTCTGTTCACTCCTTTCCCTCTCCTGAGCAACTATTTTGAATACCCAAAAGGGCTTTTAGAATTTCCTGACCGCTTCCCTCTCATTCCATGTCAGGAGATCTCCAGAGTAGCCTGGTGGCTTTGCTGACAACTTCTGGTGCGTTTGATTATCCTGGGAGAGAGCGAGCTTAGTTGCCCGCCCTGATGTGAAATGCTCTATTTGTTCATGAGCATTGCAGTCCACGCTGTTCTAGGGAGTGGCACGGAGCAGCTATGGGACCAAGACAGGGCCTGAGATAGCGCCCTGTTTTTAACATTGCAGCAGAGAAATTTTCAAGGCCACTGAGCTTTTTATTCCAGGAAGAGGATGCCTGTTGTTCAAAGCCTCGGAGCTGAGGGAACACTCTCACTGTCTCCGTTTCCCTCCTCTACCTTCTCCACCACTTTGTTTCAAAGGCACTGTTAGACCTATGCAGTTGGGGCTGGCACTATGGCATGGTGGGTAAAGCCACTGCCTGTAGTGCCGGCATCTCATATGGGTGCTGGTTTGAGTCCCGGCTGCTCCACTTCCAATCCAGCTCTCTGCTGTGGCCTGGGAAAGCAGTAGAAGATGGCCCAAGTCCTGGGGCCCCTGCACCCACGTGGGAGACCTGGAAGAAGCTCCTGGCTTCAGGTTGGCACAGCTGTAGCCATCTAGGGAGGGAACTAGTGGATGGAAGATTTGCCCTCTCTCCCTGCCTCTCCTCTCTCTGACTTTCAAATAAATAAATCTTAAAAAAAAAAAAAAAAAAAAAAGACCTGTGCAGCTTTGGAGGAGGCCCGTCCCGTCCCTCTCCCCCACCCTCTTCAGCTGTGATTCAGGGTGGACAGTGTCTCCCGATTCTTGCACTGTATGTGTCTTAGCTGTCTCAGCAGTGTTGTTAGGCTGTTCTGGGAAGGGAAGGTTGGAGGTTGATGGGACTTCACTAGGGGCCTTACTGGTCAGAGGGGAAGGGAGTGAGAGAGTGATGGCTGGTGGCGGGAGATTGCTAGTCTTTGTGTCCTGGCCAGACCAGGTCCAGGATTAGCTGTGAGTCCCAAACAGGGCATTGTTCTCCTGGAGCAGAGAAGGGAGAAGACTCCTAGTGTGGACCCTGGGAGAGTGTGGGAAAGGAAAGGCCTGGCCTTGTTGGCCAGCTCAGGAGTCAAGTGTACTGTGCAGGGCTGGAATCTGCCCTTTCAGTGTGGAAAGTTTTCTGCATCTTGGAGATCAGATAAGGTTAGTCTTGGAAGTCCTGGGTTTGGGTCCAGTGTCTGATATGAAGGTCTTTCCTCTCCCAGAAATGTAATTGCTGGCACTGGAAGTCTAGTTTGATCCATTTAATTTGTGGCTCCCTTGGCCCAGGGAAGAGGTGAGAGGAGTTTTCTGTGATGTGCTGATCCGAAGCCAGGAGCCAGGAACTTCTTCAGGTCTCCCACATGGGTGCAGGGGCCCAAGGACTTGGGGCATCTTCTTACTGCTTTCCCAGGCCATAGCAGAGAGCTGGATTGGAAGTGGAGTAGCCAGGTCTCTAACCGGTGCCCATATGGGATGGCCAGCGCTTCAGGCCACGGGGTTAACCCACTGAGCCACAGCGCCGGCCCTCTGTGATTGTTTAGAAGAGTGCAAAGCTTGAAGAAGGAGCAAGAGTGAAGATGGATGGTTGCTGATAGGAGTTGCTCAATGCCAGTGTCCTTGTTGTTTGTTGTCAGAGTCACAGGAGGACATGGAGAGAATCTTCTCTGTGTCCCATGTGCTGAAAGACAAGGGGCAGGCATTGGGTATAGTGGCCAGGACGCCAATGTTCTGCATAGGAACACCTGGGTTCAACCTCAGCGCCATTTCCCATTCAGCTTCACGCCCATGTGTACCGTGAAAAGCAGCAAATGGTGGCTCAAGAATTGGGTCCCGGCCAGCGCCGCGGCTCACTATGCTAATCCTCTGCCTGTGGTGCCAGCACTCTGAGTTCTGGTCCCAGTCAGGGCACCGGATTCTGTCCCGGTTGCTCCTCTTCCAGACCAGCTCTCTGCTGTGGCCTGGGAGTGCAGTGGAGGATGGCCCAAGTGCTTGGGCCCTGTGTCCACATGGGAGACCAGGAGAAGCACCTGGCTCCTGGCTTTGGATCAGCATGGTGCGCCAGCCGCAGCGGCCACTGGGGGGTGAACCAACAGAAAAGGAAGACCTCTCTGTCTCTCTCTCTCTCTCACTGTTCACTCTGCCTGTCCAAAAAAAAAAAAAAAAAAAGAAAGAAAGAAAGAAAGAAAGAAAAAGAAAATAAAGAAAAAAGAATTGGGTCCCAGTTACCTATGTGGGGAAACCTGGATTGAGTTCCAGGCTCCTGGCTTTGACCCGGCCCAGTCCCAGCTGTCGATGGACATTTGGGGAGTGAACCAGCAGAAGGAACATCTTTGTTGATCAGTGTGTCTGTTCGTCTCTGCATTTCCAATTTAAAACATAGTTAATGGAAAGGTCTAAATAAGTCACCAAGAGCCACCCAGTGACATAGAACAGAACCTTTGTTCTATTCGGACTGAATCTCTGGCTCCATCCGCCACCCCCACCCCCACCCAGTGCCCAGGCCAGCCTGTATCTTCCTTGTGTTTCCTCCCTTGCTTCTTGTCCTGCAGGAGTCTGAGGGCGGCCTCTACATCTGCATGAACACATTCCTGGGCTTTGGGAAGCAGTATGTGGAAAGACACTTCAACAAGACAGGCCAGAGAGTCTACCTGCACCTGCGGCGGACTCGGCATCCGGTAGCGACAGAGGCCGGGGCAGGGGCGGGCTGCGTCCAGACACATCCCACGGGCGCCCATGTGGAATCTGACCTTCTGCGGGCTCTGTCTCTGCCTTTCACCTACTTGTGTCTGTATCATTAAACTTGGCTTCCCTATGTTCTGCAACTAACCACTGCGTTCCCTCCGTCCCTCCTGTCGGTCCCTCCCTGGTACTCACTGCAGAGAGAAGAGGATACTGCTGCAGGCACAGGCGACCCGCCCCGCAAGAAGCCCACCCGGCTGGCTATCGGTGAGCCCCGCTGCGGGGCTGTCTTCCCTGCTCTCAGAAGCCCCAAAGGATTGGCTTGACGGGTGGCCCTAGCTCTGGAGGGACAGCGTGCAGTGCTGCATTGGAGGAGGGACATGGACTGCTCGTGGTTGCCCTACTCGCTCCCTCTTCTTCCCTATCCTCAGGTATGGAAGGCGGCTTTGACCTCACTGAAGAGAAGTTTGAATACGATGAGGATGTGAAGATCGTCATTTTGCCTGATTACCTGGAGATCGCCCGGGACGGGCTGGGGGGGCTGCCTGACATCGTCAGAGACCGGGTAGGACTGCCTGGCCAGCCATGGAGGAGCCTGGGACAAGAGGGTCGGAGTAGTGCAGTCTGGGCCGAGCATGACGAAGCTGAAGGCCAGGAGCGGAGGGACATGTGGGCGGGTGTTGAATACTGTCTCCGACCCTCTCTCCCCAGGTGACCAGCGCGGTGGAGGCCCTGCTGTCGGCTGACTCAGCCTCCCGCAAACAGGAGGTGCAGGCATGGGATGGGGAAGTCCGGCAGGTGTCCAAACATGCCTTCAACCTCAAGCAGCTGGATAACCCTGCCCGCATCCCCCCCTGGTGAGGCCCAGCCCCCTTTCCACAACTCCCAGAGCAGAACAGAGGCAAGGGGGCCACCCGTCCAGATGTGACAAGGAGGGGGTAGGACAGGGAAGGAGACGTGGGAGACATGGACAAAACATGGGCCCCCATCTGGAGCACTCCCATAGACTCCTTCTGCTCCTTTTCTTCCCCCCGGGCTAGTGGCTGGAAATGCTCCAAGTGTGACATGAGAGAGAACCTGTGGCTCAACCTGACAGATGGCTCCATCCTCTGCGGCCGGCGCTACTTTGATGGCAGTGGGGGCAATAACCACGCCGTGGAGCACTACAGGGAGACAGGCTACCCGTTAGCTGTCAAGCTTGGCACCATCACACCGGACGGGGCTGGTACTCTTTTCCCGCCCCCCAACACCTGCCACCCTCACACCTTCAGTTGTTAAAAAAGATTTATGAAAAAGACAGGGTGACGGAGAGAGGGAGGGACACACAGAGAGATCATCTACCCACTGGTTCATTCCCCAAGTGCCCTCAACAGCCAAGGATAGGTCAAGCTGAAGCCAGGAGCAGCGAACTCCATCCAGGTCACCCATGTGGATGCCAGGAACCTTGGGCCAGCATCTGCTGCCTCCCAGGTGTATTAGCAGGAAGCTGGATTGGAAATGCAGAGTAGCCAGGACTTGACTTGGCAGTCTGATATGGGATGTAGGTGTCCCAAGCTGTGGCTTAACCCATGGAGTCACAATGATGCCACCCCCCCCCCATGTTTGTTTATTTTTATCTACTTGAAAGGCAGAGTGACAGAGGGTTGGAAGGAAGTCAGTTGTTTTTATAATTGACATGAATGATACGTGAACACATTTTCTTAACAAGCACTGGAAATACTGAGATGAGGTTTAAGTCTTTAATGAAACTCCCCTGCCCCTGAACCGTCTCTAACCATCATTAGCTGGTTAGTGAGTACTCTTGCAGCTCTCTCTTCCCTTGTACCTTATCCTAGGGCAGAATCAGTCAGCTCCAGCCCTCACCCCATCGTCCCTGACAGCCAGTCCCAGAATGGCCTGTGACTGAAGGGGGCCGGAAGGGGACCTTTACAGACTGTCCTGTCCCACCAGGGCCCCTCAGGGCAGGGCATGGGATCGGTGGCCAGGCCAGTCCTGAGCCGTGTCTCTGACGCTGCCTGCCTCCTGCTCTAGATGTGTACTCGTATGACGAAGATGACATGGTGCTGGACCCCAGCCTGGCCGAGCACCTCTCCCACTTCGGCATCGACATGCTGAAGATGCAGAAGGTGAGGCGCCCATTCCTCGCCTGAGCCTGGGCCTGGGCCTGAGCCTGAGCCAGGGGTGGACGAGCTTGCGCACTTGTCCCAGTCCCCGGGATATGTGGGGCTTCCTCTGAGAAACTTTTCTAGAATCATTTCTTCGTTCAGGAAATACTAAACAAGACAGGGGTGGTCCTTGCTTCCATAGACTTACGTTACAGAAGGAAAAGCAGGCATCATCCCATATGCAGATGAGTGAGTGCCAGGAGAGAGGAGGGGTCCTGCAGAAGTGAGCAGCGGGGAGACCTGACCTAAGCTAGGGGCTCAGGGCTTTCCCTGAGGAGGTGATGCACCGTGACAGTGAAGGGGGAGCCGGTGACGTCAGAATGGGGACAGTGCTTCAGGTAGAGGGGATCTTACTCGTCTCATTCCTTCACTCAAGTAGTGGGCTTACGGCCACCAGGCCTCTGAGACATTTACCTGTGGCCTTCCCGACCTCACACTGAGTGACACCAGCATGGCTCCCGTGTCTGAGTCCAGAAGTCCACAGGTCCTAGGCTGCAGCTGAGTACTGTCGTAACTCAGAGAGGTCAGCATAGAGAGTACCGGGCTGTTGGTCACCCAGTCTGAAGTGCCCCTTCCCACACAGACGGACAAGACGATGACAGAGTTGGAGATAGACATGAACCAGCGGATTGGCGAATGGGAACTGATCCAGGAGTCGGGGGTGCCACTGAAGCCCCTGTTTGGGCCCGGCTACACAGGCATCCGGAACCTGGGCAACAGCTGCTACCTCAACTCTGTGGTCCAGGTGCTCTTCAGCATCCCCGACTTCCAGAGGAAGTGAGTGGTGCCCTCTCCCCGCTGTCGGCCCCTTGGCTTCGTACCCTAACACTCTGGGCGCACGCCTGCAGCCACCCTCAGTACCTCTGTGTCTGATCACAGTCTCGAATAAATCATTCCTGTGCCACAGCTGGTATGCTGGGAGGGAGCAGGTCACAGGACCACATGGCTCTTACCCAGACGCAGAACACCAAATCCCGGCGCTCTCCGTGCCTCCTGATGGACTCGGGTTGGCAGGTGGTCTTTATTTTAGGCCAGTGACGTCAGAAGAGCACCTAACGTGGACTTGGGAGTGGGAGGGTTTGGGACAGGAAGGCAGATCCCTAGCGTAGGTGCATTATAGTCTGACTGGGAATTAGTTGGATGTGAGAGCTTAGAACGTGTCAGGGAGTCCAGTGGGATAGGAGCTGTGTTCATCCTGATCTCAGGCCACCTTCTCCCTCCCGGGCTCTGCTCTGGGGAGGAGGCAGGAAAGAGCGCCTTCCGGCATGCTGTACACTGACCTGGTTGAGAAGGGAAGAGAGGTTCGCTCACAGTAGCTGTCCACATGGCAGGCAACTGCTCCCTTCTTTCTTGGCGCTCAGGCCAAACCCCCTCCAGTCACGCTTCCCTTGACTCACAGGTACGTGGATAAGCTGGAGAAGATCTTCCAGAACGCCCCGACGGACCCCACCCAGGACTTCAGCACCCAGGTGTACGTAGCCAGGCCCTGTGTAGTGAGGCGTTGAGGGCCTTTCTCCTCCATGACCACCCAGGGTGGGCAGCTGGTCAGCCCCTGGCTGGTTATACGCTTTTGGGTGGCAGAATGCCTTGCCCTCTGGAACTGCTCTTGTCCTGAGCTGGTTCCTGGGAACCTGAGGTTTTCACACTGGAGAGCATCGTCTAAGGAGGGAGGAAAAGATACAGGTAGATGCGAGGATTGTGTGTTGATGGAGCTAAGTGATTTCCTTCGCGGTTGACAGGGCCAAGCTGGGCCATGGGCTCCTCTCGGGGGAGTATTCCAAGCCAGCCCCAGAGACGGGGGACGGGGAGCAGGCGCCAGAACAAAAGGTGAGTCTGCCACCCTGTCCCTTTGAAGCTCCAGAATAGGGGAACAGGACAGGGAGAGGTCAAGAGAAGTCTGCTTGGTGGCCGCCGCTGGGCCGCAGCTGAGTCCCTGGCCTGCCTCCCCTAGGAAGTCCAAGACGGCATCGCCCCTCGGATGTTTAAGGCCCTCATTGGCAAGGGCCACCCTGAGTTCTCCACCAACCGGCAGCAGGACGCCCAGGAGTTCTTCCTGCACCTCATCAACATGGTGGAGGTAGGGGCCGGGAGGGCGCACTGGGCGCACTGAGTGCACTCTGCACACTGCACACTCTGCACACTCTGTACCTTCAGGTCGGTCCCTCGCCCCCTGCCCGTCCCTGCCCCAACCCAGCCCCACCCTGTGACCCTGCAGTCTGTGCGTGCTGTTTGCTCCCTGTGAGCAGTAACTGCGCCCAGGGCAAACAGTCAAAAAACAAACACGATCCTCACCCTTCATGTAAGGATCCACCAAACTCAATGATAGAAGACTTACCGCTCATGAGGAAAACTGACTGTACGTCCCGCCAGAGTCCCCCAGTGCTCTCTGGTGGAGCCAGAACTGGGGAGAGGGAAAGGTCAATTAGGAAATGCTGCTAACCTTCCTTGCATCCCCACGCCTGCGTGGGAGTCCCACTCCCCTCTCCCCCAACTCCCCGGTGGACTTCTTAGGCCCCGTTTCCCACGCTGGCTGCCGGACCTCCCTACCCTGCCTCTTTCCCATAGAGGAATTGCCGGAGCTCTGAAAACCCTAATGAAGTGTTCCGCTTCTTGGTGGAGGAAAAGATCAAGTGCCTGGCCACGGAGAAGGTGAAGTACACCCAGCGAGTGGACTACATCATGCAGCTGCCTGTGCCCATGGACGCAGCCCTTAACAAAGGTGGGTCGCTGTCTCACGGGGCCTTGGTGCACTTGTCGGCTAAGGTCTACGAGGACTGCTGGGGAGCCCCGCGTACACCCCGTCCTGCCTCACCAGCCACAGGCTCGAGTTGGCCCACACTTGTTAGCAGAGCTGTGTTGCGACACAGGGGCGAGATTATGTGCCTGTGTATCAGATAGACTTTGGGAGCACAGAGGACCGGAAACAGCCTGGGCCACAGAGCCAGCAGAGCAGGGCTGAGGAGGTCTAGTGAGCAATTCTCTCAGCAGAGGAGCTCGTGGAGTACGAGGAGAAGAAGCGGCAGGCCGAGGAGGAGAAGATGCCCCTCCCGGAGCTGGTGCGTGCCCAGGTGCCCTTCAGCTCCTGCCTGGAGGCCTATGGGGCCCCTGAGCAGGTGGATGACTTCTGGAGTACAGCCCTGCAGGCCAAATCGGTAGCTGTCAAGTAAGTCCTTTGGGCCTGGGCCCCAGGTCATGAGCCTATGCAGGGTAGTCCCCAAAGATACAGTCGCCTTGTTCTGGGGCTTTCGTGCTTCTGTGGTTAGATTTCAGGGGTAAGTCACTGGGGCTGGTAATCTGGCCCCGAGGGAACCAGAAGGCCCTGGTCGGAGTGGACACGGTGGTGACTCCATCTGTCCGTTACCTTGTCCTGCCTGACAACTCCCTCTTCTAAGCGGTCTCCGAATGGAGCGGCCTCTACGCCCACTGCCTTCACGGTGGCAGAGCTGGCACTTAGATCAGCCGTGGCCTGCCTTTCTGCCCAGCCGCTGGCACCCAGCAGGGGCCAGCGATCTGAGCGGGTGCTGGGCTCCGGGAATTCAGCCCTGCAGCCCTGCCAATGAAACAGGAGCTCCAGCAGGGGTGCTGATCCTGCCTGGGGGAGCCGAGGGGTGGGCGGGGTTGTCTGGGTTGATGGGGTTTCTCCTCCTAAGAGGCTGAACCGAGGGTGGGGGTTGCAGGAGAGGAGGACCCTGGGGCTCCTCGGGTTCCAGGACCTTTTCTCTTCCCCAGGACCACACGGTTCGCCTCATTCCCTGACTACCTGGTCATCCAGATCAAGAAGTTCACCTTTGGCCTGGACTGGGTGCCCAAGAAACTGGGTACGGCGGCTGGGGTGAGGGAGGCTGAGCAGGGCATGGTAGCGAGAGACGAGCCCTTACGTAGCTCACGTGCACTCGCGTCTCTCGAGCTTTCCCCTGAAGGAGAAGACGTTACCTTAGAGGTGTCAGAATGCGCCTCGTTTGAAAAGCACCGACGAAAGATGGCAAAAGGCTTCTTCGATTTTAGGGTTATGATTTACGGCCAAAACTGACTTTTGTGTTTTTGATTTGGAAATTGCTAAGGGGTTTCCATGTTGATGACCCTGGGACAGTTAGGTCTCCTGAGTTAGCGGCCCCGGCTAATAGGAGAGCTGCTGCTTTACCTCCCTTTTCTGGAGCAGGAAGTCGAGCCCCCAGGATGTCAGGTCCGCCTGTGTCACAGCGGGGGCAGCTCCTGTCCTGGCCGTGGCTGCTCTGGTCTGTCTGGGGCTGGAGTGCAGGCCTCCAACTCACTGCTCTTTTTATTACAGTGGAGCCCCTTAGGATGTGCACCTCTCTTAAGCAGCTCCTCGTTCCGGAGCCAGCCCAGGACACGGGGCGCAGTGCTTGCCCGGGGCCTCAGGAAGCTGCCGGGGTGACCCTTTCCTGCCATTGCGCTTGCAGATGTGTCCATTGAGATGCCAGAGGAGCTGGACATCTCTCAGCTGAGGGGCGCCGGGCTGCAGCCGGGAGAGGAGGAGCTGCCTGACATTGCCCCGCCCCTGGTCACGCCGGATGAGCCCAAAGGTAGCCTTGGTTTCTATGGCAACGAAGACGAAGACTCCTTCTGCTCCCCTCACCTCTCCTCTCCGACATGTTAGTGACTCTTCTTCCTGCCTGTCTCTCCCGTGCTGCTGGGGGACTTCTCTGCCTTGCTCCCCTGGCCCTGTCCTTTGTGTTTCTCCTGTCCTCCCTGTCAAATTCCCTCTGCCCTCAGAGATGCACGTGATGCACGTGATGCACACGCCGACGCGAGCGCTCACAGCCACGTTGTCCGTGTCGCTGGGAGCAGCGCTGGCTAACTGCTTCCCACCCGAATGACCTCCTTGGTTGGGGGGCAGGCGTCATGCTCCAGAAATGGGCCCGTTCTGGGAGGACGGGCAGGGTACCAGGCCTCCGTGATGTCGTGTGGTGACTGTGCTCCTGTGAGCTGCTGCCAGTCCATGGGAGAACAATGCATGGCATGGGGATTGGGGGAGGGCGAGGGGCTGGCCTGTGGAGGGAGGAGGAGCCAAAAGTGGCCGGGAGAGCAGGTCACTGAGCCACGGCTCCCCACTGCAGCGCCCATGCTGGATGAATCGGTCATCATCCAGCTGGTGGAAATGGG
The DNA here is from genome assembly GCA_949820135.1 of Sylvilagus floridanus. Lineage (NCBI taxonomy): Eukaryota > Metazoa > Chordata > Mammalia > Lagomorpha > Leporidae > Sylvilagus > Sylvilagus floridanus. The sequence continues at coordinate 32,771,915 of OX463230.1, forward strand.
CTTTCCCATGGACGCCTGCCGCAAAGCCGTCTACTACACGGGCAACAGTGGGGCCGAGGCTGCCATGAACTGGGTCATGTCGCACATGGACGATCCAGGTAGGCAAGTGGAGGCAGCAGGGTGGGCCAGGGCCTCCCTCTTGCACCCAAACACTTGAACCCCTTCACACCCACAGATTTTGCAAATCCCCTCATCCTGCCTGGCTCCAGTGGGCCTGGCTCCACAAGTGCAGCAGCCGAGCCCCCACCGGAGGACTGTGTGACCACCATCGTCTCCATGGGCTTCTCCCGGGACCAGGCCCTGAAAGCCCTTCGGGCCACGGTATGGGCTGCCCTGGCTGCAGACGTGGGGCCCAGGGGTGAGGGGGTGGGAATGAGGCTCCACCCCTCCTGAGCAAGAGCCGAGAGCAAGGCCACAGGTGCGGTTTGCCCCAGGCTGGGTACCTGCCCTTTGCTGGCTGTGGTGGAGGAGCAGCCGGCCACCCCAGAGCTTGTCAGAAAGAGTAACTCCTCCCTCCTCTCCAAGAACAACAGTTTAGAGCGGGCTGTGGACTGGATCTTCAGTCATATTGACGACCTGGATGCCGAAGCCGCCATGGACATCTCAGAGGGCCGTTCAGCTGCTGACTCCATCTCTGAGTCTGTGCCAGTGGGACCTAAAGTCCGGGACGGGCCTGGAAGTGAGTGTCCCTGGGAAACAACGAGCCTGGTGGAATCCAGCCGTTCTGCCACGCCAGATCACTCACTCCAAGGCACCTCTGCCTTCCTCGGGTCGGGGTCAGAAGCTTCTTCCCACGGATGGGACTTCCGGGGTGGGCTTCTAGAAGGCTGAGATGGCCGTAGACCCCAGACATGCCCCACACTCCCTGAGTGTGAGCTGCCACTCAAGGACCCTTCTGTTTTCTCTCTGCCCTCCCCGTCTCTCCTTCCCCAGAGTATCAGCTCTTTGCCTTCATTAGTCACATGGGCACCTCCACCATGTGTGGTCACTACGTCTGCCACATCAAGAAGGAAGGCAGGTGAGGGCTGCCAGTGTGCGTTTCAAACAGAAGTGATGGTGGGGCTGAGGCAGGGCATGGAGTCCTTAGGAGGTTTGTGGGAGAGGGGAAAGCGCCGCCCGAGGGGAACACAGGGGCCCCAGAGACTGCAAGAGTGCTTTGTTATGGCAGAGATCGGCAAACTGCAGCCAAGGCCTGAATCTGGCCCCTGCATTTGGAATCAGGTGGTAACGGGATATAGCACACTCCCTTGCTTGTCTGTGGTCACACAGCTGCAGGAAAGCTGAGTAGTTGTGTCAGTGACCAGGTGGCCTGCAGCACTCCTCAGCCCTTCACAGGAGGTCTGCTGACCCCATGCCCCCCAGAAGGGATGGGGGTGGTGGTAAAGATTCGGGGACCTGAGGACACGAAATAGGGGAAGTGACCCTGTGAGACAGTGCTCCCTCAGACAGCAGATTGGGGATCCGGGCTGAGGCGGTTGCCCAGAACCACCAGGCGGGGGCTGTGTCTGAGACTTAAGTTGATGCCACATGGAATGCCCAGTCTGTTCACCCCTTTGTGCCTCCCCTGCTCCTCCAGATGGGTGATCTACAACGACCAGAAAGTGTGTGCCTCCGAGAAGCCGCCTAAGGACCTGGGCTACATCTACTTCTACCAGAGAGTGGCCAGCTAAGAGCCCGCCCGCACCCCTTACGCTGAGGGCGGGGACTGGCCACCTGGCATGAGGGACAGGGGCTGCGGGATGGACTGGCGCCCCCCTGCTCTGTACCCTTTTTCTTTTTGTCCCCAGCGGCTGGAAGGAAGCTGGAGGCCACAGGAGCATGGCCAAGCCGAGAGGAGGGGCACTCTAGACTCGGGGGATAGAGCAGGGAGGGGACAGCAGGGGGCTGCCCGCCTGTCTGTCGGAGTCTTTGTTGCTTCCCGGCCCTTGAATCCAGTGCTCTGCTTCTCTGTGTCACCCTGCCCAGGCCCCTGGTGTGGAGGGGAGGGTCTTGTGTGCGTGCGTGCGTGTGAGTGTCTGTGCGTGAGAGTGTGGGTGGGTGGGTGTGGGTGTAGCTTGTGCATCCCTTCCTGGGGGTGGGGGCCTGAGACTCCCCCTCCCCCTTTGTGTTTGCCCCTGTGCGGTTGGGCAAGGAGGGATATGAGGGACATGGGGACCCCCCCTTGCCCTCCTGCCTCAGTCCTCCATCCTGTCTTTTCCCTGTCCTTCTGTGGAAAATGCCAAAATACACGATGTGAATAAAAGTACAGTGGCTAAACTGTGGCCGGTCTGATAGCTGGGGGAGCCCCGCCTCTGGGGAGCTCTGGGGAAATGGAGAGAGTGGGGAACTGCAGAGCACTAAGTCAAGGGGAGAGGAGGTGAAGAGCCCTTCTGGCAGCCACGCAGAAGGGGATCCAAGTAGCTCCCAAATGTCCCCAGGGCCCAGCGGGTTCTCAGCTTGGGACCTCAGCCCCTGGCTGTTCTTGGCCAGGTAGAACCAAGAGGGGGCCGGGAGCCCCTGCGGGTGGGGGCTACTGCAGCTTTGAAACCAACTCTTGGCGGGCGGCGTGGGCCTCGCCTCCGCCTCCCTCCTGGGGCGCCTGTGATGGGGCCAGAGGGTTCTCTGTCCCAGAGCTGGAGATGCGCCCTCAGCGCTTTCTCAGCCCCACTGAGCAATGTGGTCTAAGCGAGGCCAAGTTGGATCCGCCCCTGGGCCCCTGGGAGGCTGAGGTCGTCAGTGGGTCCCCCCGGGCGCAGGAGTTCTCCGTTCTGCCCTCTCCCGAAGTCGGGCAATCTCTGCAGAAGCGACTGAGCAAGCCCCCCCGGACGCCCCCAGAATGTTGCTAGGAGAAGGGGAGACGACGTCAGAGCCCTGCGCCAGCGGGCGGGCTGAGAGGCAGGGGCGGGTCCGCCATGGCGGGGACGGGGCAGGAGGCGGAGTTCCGCTTCTCGGCTCTCTATATAAGCCGGCAGCGGCCGCGGCCGCACGGCGGGACTGACCTTCGGTGTGCGGGCCCGAGCACCATGGCGCCCTCCAGGAAATTCTTCGTTGGGGGCAACTGGAAGATGAACGGAAGGAAGAAGAACCTGGGGGAGCTCATCACCACCCTGAACGCAGCCAAGGTGCCGGCCGACACCGGTGAGGCCTCACAGGAAGGGTCGGGCTGAGGGAGTCCGGCATCCGCGTGGACCTGGGTGCAGGGCTGGGGACCAGGGCGGTTGGGTGTCCAGGCCTTGGCCCCCGGCACAGCGGCCCGGCAGCCGCGATGCCAGAAGGGGAGAGGCGGGGCATTTCACAGTGACCGCGGGCTGCGGGGGCCCCAAAGGACTCCTCGGGTCCCTAAGAGAAGATGGCCCCGGGGCGCGGGCTGGGGCTGCACCAGCCAGGCTCATGGGGGTAGGAACGGAGCCTGAGCCTGAGCCTCTGGGCGAAAGGCAAGCTGCAAGCCCCCGCGCGGGGGTCGGGCCTGGGCTTGCGCGGGCCTCCAGCCCCTTGCTCCTGGGCACCAGCACCGTGCGCCGCTGCACGTAGCCCGAGACTCCTCCCCGCCCCACCGAGGCCTCTCGCCCAACCACTCCGATCCCTTCCCCTCTGCTGCCTGAGCGGCTTCTGCTCTCCAAGGGAGGGCCCGAGCCGTTTGGGAGCGAGGAACTGGCCTACAGCCTTCCCCAGCCTGGAAGGGGGAAAGTGCAAGGCTCATCAGCGCCCTGCGGCAGGGGCAGAGCGCGAGCCTCCGTCCTTGCCCATTCACCCACCCGAAACACCGAACCACGGGTCTCATCCAAGAGGCATCCCTTCCTGGTTTATTCCCCAAAGACCCCAGTGCAAACCCGAGGAGTTGGACCCTCTCCCTTTTGCTAAGAAATCCTTGCTTTGCTGGGCAAAGTAGGGGTGGGCTATTTTAGAAGGGAGGCAGGGCTGGCCCCAGAGAATGCTGAGTCTGGGAGGTGCCCATGCCCAGAATAGCCTGAGGAAATTGGAGCCACAGCTGTTAAAGAGCAGAGGGCAGGGTGAGGGCCGTGGCCCGTCGGGGGCATCTGGAAAACTGCAGGAGTTGGGTGCAGGCCTAGCTGGCTGGGAAGTGGGCAAAGGTCATCTTGCTGGAGTGGAGAGGGAGGGGAGCAGAACCCAGGAGGCCATGAGGGAAGGCAGAGGGAAGGCTTCCTCTGATCTGATCCTGTGCCCCCTCTTGTCCTCAGAGGTGGTTTGTGCACCCCCCACTGCCTACATTGACTTTGCTCGGCAGAAACTGGATCCCAAGATTGCCGTGGCTGCGCAGAACTGCTACAAAGTGACTAACGGGGCCTTCACTGGGGAGATCAGGTGAGGTGGAGGCAGAGAGGGGGAGTCTGGGGACCACTCCCTCACTTTGCTCACTGAGGGCAAAGCCATAGGGTGTGGCTCCCTGCTGACCGATGGCCTTATGTCTTCTTTAGCCCTGGCATGATCAAAGACTGTGGAGCCACGTGGGTGGTCCTGGGCCACTCCGAGAGGAGGCATGTCTTTGGGGAATCAGATGAGGTTAGTAGCCAGGAGAAGAGGTAAGAGATGCCTTACCCCAGGAGGAATGAGGAATGCCTCACCACGTCTGTTCCTTGACAGCTGATTGGGCAGAAAGTGGCCCACGCCCTGGCAGAGGGCCTCGGCGTGATCGCCTGCATCGGGGAGAAGCTGGATGAAAGGGAGGCTGGCATCACGGAGAAGGTCGTGTTTGAGCAAACCAAGGTCATCGCAGGTACCTCTGGGGAAAGGCCCTCTGAGCCTCGCCCGGGGCCACAGCCACAGAGGGTGGGGTGAGATACCTGGGCTGGAGGAGATTCCTTGCCAGGGGCCTTAGCATTTCTGCTCCTCCCTCTGAAAGTCTAGGTGCTGCCTGGAGGTCCTCCAGCAGCTACCAGGGAGCAGTAGACCCTCATTGTGCATACTCTGGGGCGCTGGGCGGGGTGCTCCTCCTGCCCGCCCTTCCTTCCATCTCTGCTCTCTGTCCTCAGATAACGTAAAGGACTGGAGCAAGGTTGTCCTGGCCTATGAGCCTGTGTGGGCCATCGGAACCGGCAAGACTGCAACACCCCAACAGGTAACCGAGCCCTGGAGCCCTGGCCTCTCCTGTCTCACCTTAGAGTTATCCAGGGCAGCCCCTCATGTGAAAGATGAGGACAATCGAGTTGCCCAGGTCTCCGTTGCAGGGCCTTCCTAGCACTGAAGGCCTGGTACCCTGACCCAGATCCCAGGGCTCCTGCCTGGAAACCACATGAACTGTCTCCACTCTGCTAGGGGTGTTTTTCCTTGGAGCAAGAGGCATTGGAAAAGGAATGGGTGTTACCTAGTCTGGCTTCTTGTTCCAGGCCCAGGAAGTCCATGAGAAGCTCCGAGGGTGGCTCAAGTCCAACGTCTCTGACGCCGTGGCTCAGAGTACCCGCATCATCTACGGAGGTGAGCGGGGGCCGGCTCCAGCCTTGGGTGGGGTGGGCTCAGGCCTGGACTGATCCCTGCTTAGACATGCAGATCCCAACCAAGCTCTCTGCTCCCCTCCCAGGTTCTGTGACTGGAGCAACCTGCAAGGAACTGGCGAGCCAGCCTGACGTGGATGGCTTCCTTGTGGGAGGCGCTTCCCTCAAACCTGAATTCGTGGACATCATCAATGCCAAACAATAAGCCCCATCCATCTCCCCTGTCCCCCTGCTACGCCAAGAACCAGGTAGCCCAGTAACGACCCCTAGGCTGCACACGCTTCTCATGGTGTCGTCTGCCCCCTCTCTTGGCCTAATCCAAACTGCACCTTCCTCTGCCCTTTACATCTTGGGACCAGGCCAATCACTTGTCCACTTACTACAGTGATTAGAACTAAACATGTCACCGAGACGGCTTCTCCTTGGCTGAGAGGCAGGAGGGGTGGGGCTTGCTCCCGGGCCCCCTCCATCCCCAGTGAGGGCAGGAGAGAGCCTATCCTCCTGTCCCCTCCCATGCCATGAGGCCAGGACACTGCCCTCTCCCGTGGTGCCGATGCCTGTGTGTGTTGTGTGTGAGCCACCCCACGTGTGAGGGAAATAAACACCCAGCACAGAGCCTGGTGCGTCCTCCTTCACTGCCCTTGCAAAAGACAAAAGAAAACCATGAACGGGTTTCTATAACAATACATTCCATGTTATATTTCCTTGAAAAAAAAATCTTGCACAGCAGGCTGCCACAGCCCTGAATATGTTTCCTCCCCAGAGCCTGGGTTGGGTAGGGGTCCAGCCTCCCCTCCCCCGGCCACACAGGCTGGAAGCAGCTCTAGGTCTGTGGTGCCTGCTGCCCCCCCCCGGGGTGGGGGTGGGGACAGGGGTGGTGGCAAGGCTCCTTCACAGTCTGGTCCTCAGGGGTCACTGGTAGAGCAGGTAGCGCTTCATGGCAGGGGGCAAGGGCAGAGCAGACACGTGGCCGAGCCGGCCATGCCCCAGGGTGTGGCGCACACACAGGCGGCTCAGGTGCAGAAGGGAGTGTGGCTCCGCTGGGGAAGAGAAGGAAGCGAAGGTAAGTAGGTGTGCGGCCATCAGCCAGACACCCTCAACCACAGGGGCTTCCCCACCCCCACCCCTCCTGCTCTGAGCCTGTCCTACCTTGGCTAAGGGCAGGGAGCTAAGGCACCCGGGAGTTTTGTGTCACAGCTGGGAGGGAAGCTCCAGCTAAGCAACGGGCCAAGGTGGCTTTGATTCCAGACAGACCTTGGAGTTGGATCGATGGCCCTCCTCGCTCTGTGGCGGCTCTCCATGGGGGACAGAGGGACAGGTCCCCCTCTGCGGAAGGCTGTGGTCACAGAGCCATGGCCCAGCCCTGGCCAGGGTCAGTTCCCAAAGAGGCTCCTCCCCTGCAGCCCCACCCCCAAGGTCCTGCCTCATCGCCTGGGCCCAGGGCCCTTGTGGCTCCTCAGGGTTTGAGGAAGTAGGTATGTGGCTCAGAGCCCAGGGAATGAGGTACACCTGGGTGCCCTGGCACTGCCAACCCTTGTCCTTTTGGACCAGTGCACCTGGCCCAACACCCAGGTAACCCTGGGAGGGGCTGGCACATCCGTAGTACCTCCCTTGTCCCGAGAGGTCCTTACTAGCCAAGAGAACTTGAGCAAGGTGCTTCCCAGAAACTCAGCCTCACCTCTACTGCTGTCAGATTACATTAGGTGACAGCTCGGACAACCCTCAGCTGCTCCTTGGCACGGAACAGGGATGGGGCAGGTCATATGACGGCCCTCCACTCTCGTTCTACTTTGGAGTTTCCACCCAAACCACTGCCACCGGTACCAGGATCCTCTCCCCACACCCGCCCCAGCCTCACCTCTCCTTTCGCCCAGGTAGCGGATGCGGACCTGGCACTGGCCCCAGACGGCGCTTACTGCCGGATACAGGGTCCTGCCCTTCAGTCCTCGGAAGGCTGGCCCCAGGTAGGTGCCCCCAATAGCGTAGCCCAGAGTCCCCTTCTCCATGTCCAGAACCACCAGCAGCCTCTCTGGCACCTCGAGCTGCTCACCCTGAAGTCCGGCGGGATACTGGGGGGCCCCGGGCCCCTTGCTCTGATGGTACAGCTTCCCTCGCCCGATGTCCCAGCCCCACGACTCGCTGTTGCTGCCCAGCAGCGCCGCATAGTGGTCGGCCTGCAGCGGGGCAAGGGCCGTGGCCACGCCCACCACGGCGTGGGTGCCCCTCTGCTCCGGGGGCCAGCTGATCTCCCAGGCGTGCAGGCCCCTTGAGTAGCCCCTCTTACCCCGGGCCCCGTCAGTGCTCTGGGCCACAGGCCGCCGCTCAAAGCACAACCCCCCCTCCTTGACCACGATGTTCTCAGAGCAGTCCTTAGGGTTCCAGCCGTGGCGCCGTTGGACCCCCAGGTCAGGAGGAGGAGCGGACAGTAGCTCCTCCAAGCCCTCGGGACAAGAGAGGTCGGGGTACAGGGCTTGTGGGGCAGGGGTGCTGCTGCTGCCCCCTGCCAGGGCCGTCTGACCCATGGAGGTGAGGAATTGGGGGCTCCCTCACGGTCCTGTAGGGGAGTCTCTCTTTGGAAGGCTGAGCTGCGGTTCGGGACTGGCCTGGAGGGGAGTTGGGAGAGAAGGCGGTGTAAGCACGGAATAACGGTGGGGGCTCCTCACCCAGGCGCCCCCTCCTTGGCCCCACGTCCGCCCACCGGCCCGCTGCTCCTCCCTCGCCGCTGCCCGTCACCCTGCCTTCACCACGTCCGTGCTGGGTCGCCCCTTCGAGCCTCACCATGAGCCGTCCCCCTGGCCGGACCCGAACCTGGGCTACCGCCCCGGAACCTCTCGTGGCTTCGCGGCCCTGGACGTCGCCGAGTCTCAGGAAGGGCCAGGCGAGGGGAGCCGGGGCGCGCCGGCCGCTTCCGCCCCCAGCTCCGCCCCCAGGCCGCGCCGGCCTCAGGCCCCGCCCCTCGGCCGGCTCCCCGGGACGGTTAACCCTCTCGTCGCCGCCCGGCCCAGCCCGCCCCGCCGCGGGGGCCCCTCTCGGGCGGTTGGCTCTTCACGCGGGTCGCGACCGCGGAGGGCAAGCCCGGCCTCGAGGCGCCTTCCGCGACACCCACTTGGGGTAGCCTCTGGGAACCACTCTTGCCCGGGACCACCCGAAGCCCCGCCCCCGCTAGAACATCTAGCCCCAGCCCTTGTGGCTACTTAGGGGGTGAACCAACAGGTGCATGATCTTTCTTTAACTCTGCCTGTCAAATTAATAAATACATCTTAATAAAATGGAGGTGACAAAAAGAGGACAAGTGAGGGCAAGATCTAGAGCGTGGGAGACTTCAGCGGTGACTTCGGTTTTCAGCACATGTGTTTGAGAGGCCCAAGCAACCACCAGACGGAACCACCCAGAGCACTCTGGAGGCAGAAGGAGAGCCTGGGCTGGAGCTGCAATCTGGGGTCTGTGGCAGCCTTTCGTCAGGAGCTGAGCTTTGAGACTCTGAGGGCGTGGGAGGGTGTGTCTATGGTGAGAAGATGGCCCAGGAAGACATGATGTGGCAGCAAAATCAGTTTGGGTTACAAGATTTTTCTTGGGGGGGAAAAAGTTGTTTTTTTGTTTTTTTTTTTTTTTTTTTTGATCAGAGGTCATTGGCAACCTTGCCGAGAGCACACGGTGCAGGGGGTAGGAGGTGGAACCCCTGGCTGAGGGGCGGGACTATCACTTTCTGTGAGCCAGGAATTGTGTACAAGCTCCACATTTGGAGGGGAATAGAATGGGGAGGGGTACAGTGACGACCCTTGACAATCCTTCCTTAGCCCATCTCTCAGGTGTGTTAGTGTGTTTCAATAAAAGTCAATATGTGGCAGTATATGCTTGTACATGTAATAGCATGTTAAAATCTTCAAATGAGGAAAAAGACAGACTGCTCAAGTGAAAGATGTGAACCTCAGCTCTTGTCATCTACCCAACTTTATTTGAAAGGCAGAGTGAAAGAGAGAGAGACACACACAGATTCAGATCTCCCATCTGCTGGTTCACTCCCCAAATGACCACAATGGCCAGGATTGGGCCAGGCTGAAGCCAGGAGCCTGAAACTCCATCCGGGTCTCCCACGTGGGTGCAGGGGCCCACGGACTTGGGCCTTTTCCATGCTTTCCCAGGTGCGGCGTCAGCAGGAAGTTGGATCAGAAGCAAAGGAGCTGGGACTCAGACTGAGCCCTCCACTGCGACACATGGGCGTCCCAAGTGATGCCTTACCCTGATGTGCTGCAACGTCCCCAACCTGGATATCCTTGCCAGTGTGTGAGGACGGTAATGATGACATCGTGGCTGTGGAGAGCAGCCAGTGAGAAGCATTAGTGTGGGAGCCATGTGATAACCTCAAGGAGGAAGGCTTGGGGACAGAGCTCAAGACTAAGCCATGGCTGGCTCGAGTTCAGCTTGCGACGTTAACTGCACCTGCTCGGCTGCTGCTGGTTATTTAAAACGTGGTTGTTTAACACACTTCACCAGTTGTTGCCACAGGATTTTGAGCTGCTCCAACCTTTGTTGATGATATAGCTTCATAATGTTACAAGTAATTTTACCTTTTTTTTTTCTTTAGTCAAGATGTAACAGAACACTAAAATTACTTAGTGAATTTTTTCCTGTGTATACACTTGTGTGGCTGCCACCAAAAAGGTCATGATCAAGATCAGGAACTTTCCCATCATCCCAGGAGGCTCCTTCTTGTTCTTTCCCTGATGCCACACCCCAAGAGTAACTCCTGATTGACCCCTATTCCTATAGATCAGATTTGGCTGTTATTCAATTTCATAACAATTAAACCATGTAGTACTCAAATGTATTCTTCTGTGACTTATTCTTCTCAGCATTGCCTGAGTCATTCATGTTGCTGCGTGCAGTAGCAGCTTGTTGATTTCATGGTTGTACAGTATTCATTCCATTATCTGAATCTCCCACAGTTGATCTTTTCTGCAGATGAACTCTGTTTCCAGTCTTTAGCTATTATAAAGGAAGCTACGATGTTGCATCAGGTATAAGTCTCTCGGTGGACCTGCTCAGGCATTTGCGGTTGGGTACAAACCCATGCACAGAGTTGCTGAGTTATTAGGGAACTGCAATGTATGCATTTAATCATGTGATTTTCACATTTCTCTCTGTAGAGAAATTCTATTCAGAAATCAAGTCCTTCAGGTATTTTGTAGCACAGAGCACTTTACCAAATTTATGAAGATTTGAACTGCTCTTCTGTTCCTGTTCATAGCTTGTCTTCTGAGAGAGATTTTTTTTTTCAGTTCCTCAGGCTTTTTTTTTTTTCATTAAAGATATATTTATTTATTTGAAGGGCAAAGTGACAGAGAGTAAGAGAAAGAGGGAGATGGGGGTGCTTTAATGGGCTGGGTTGGGCCAGGCAAAACCAGGAGCTAGGAACTCCATCTGGGTTCTCCCAAATGGATGGCAGGAAACCAAGCGTGTGGGCCATCTTCCAATGCTTTTTCAGGTGCTGTGACAGGGAGCTGGATCAGAATTAGAGCGCCCTGGTCTTGAACCGGCATTTGGACATGTGACGCTGGCGTTGTAGGCATTGGCTTAAGCTGTTGAGCCACCACACCGCCTCCCTCAAGCTTTTAGTGTTTCTTCCTCAATGATGTCCACAGAGCCACCACAACCCACTTGCCATGCCACTGAACCGTGAGTTTCAGTTCTTCGTCAACTGAAACCCTGAATAGCGTTACCATATTCTTTTCAACACACATTGACTGTCTGTCTTTACTGCTTCCACTGCTTGTTTAATACAAATGGTGCAACTGGCAATATTAAAGGACTTCTGACTCATCACCACGTCAAGACTAGGGTTGGCATCCATAGCTCTGGGAGTCAGGGCAGAACCGCAGGGTGCCGGTTTTGTTGGGCAGCTTAAGATGCCACTTACCACGCCAGCTTTCCCTACCAGAAAGAACACTGACTCAAATCCTGGCTGCTCCTCTTCGGCTTCCAACCCAGCTCCCTGCGAATGTGCCTGGGAAAGCACTGGAAGATGCCCAGGGACGTGGGCCCCTGCACCCACGCGGGAGACCTGGATGGAATGGAATTCCTGGCTCCTGGCTTTGGTTTGGCCCGGTCCTGGCCATTGCACCCATTTGGGAAGTGAACCAGCAGATGGAAGTTCTCTTTCTCTGTTTCTGCTCTGTCACTCTGCCTTTTAAGTATTAAAAAAAAAAAAAAAAAGGCAGCATCTCAGCCTCGTGTTTGTGGTTTTGAAACAGCAAATCATGCTTCAGTCAGCGGAGTGATGGAAGCGGTGATGCGGGGGAAGAAAACATCCCCAGTGCCTTTTTTTTTTTTTTTTTGACAGGCAGAGTGGACAGTGAAAGAGAGAGAGAGAGACAGAGAGAAAGGTCTTCCTTTTGTTGTTGGTTCACCCTCCAATGGCCGCCGCGGTCGGCGCACTGCGGCCGGCGCACCGCGCTCATCTGATGGCAGGAGCCAGGTGCCAGGTGCTTCTCCTGGTCTCCCATGGGGTGCAGGGCCCAAGCACTTGGGCCATCCTCCACTGCACTCCCGGGCCACAGCAGAGGGCTGGCCTGAAAGAGGGGCAACCAGGACAGAATCCGGCGCCCCGACCGGGACTAGAACCTGGTGTGCCGGCGCCGCAAGGCGGAGGATTAGCCTGTTGAGCCACGGCGCCGGCCCATCCCCAGTGCCTTTATGAGCATATTCATAAGTGTGGTCCTTCCTGGGCTTCTAGAGTGAAGAGCTTTGGAACTCAATCAGGGAGAGCGCTGCAGCCACCCACAACTCTGCACTTGACTGCCAGAGCTGGGGCAGCTTCCCCTCCCCATCAAGGGCACCAGGATTTGTAGCCCTGTAGAACTCCACGGCCACTGCCTAGGGCACAGTGGGTAGGGCAGGTACTCGCAAGGTCACTGATCGCTTCTGTTCTGTTTTTTAGTTTGGAAATGGCGATACATTTGGAGCTGCCTCCTCCACTGGGAAGACCCCAGCCTGCCTGCATTCTGGAAGAGAGTCCTTTCATAGTAATCCTAAGAGCTCAGGCTGGGTTTTGCTGCCAGATCCTCCACAGTGGCAGCCTCACCAGCAGTTTCCACATCGTTGAGGTTGAAGAGGTTTCTAGAACTGTTGTGTCACCTGGGGCGGGGTTTGAAATGGGTCCACCCTAAGGCCTCTTCTCTGGCCAGAGGTTGCAACTGTGACTTGAGGAGAAGAGCTCCCCTCTCCATTTACAAAATGTTACCATGTATTGGCATGGTTAGGCACGTATTTCTGGTTTTTGTTGTCCGGCAGGAAGTCAGTAGCCATTGAGCCTTCGTTAAAGATGAATCACGTGGACTTTGCTGTCACAAGCAGTTGTGATAGAACTTGATGGCCTGGCTTCACAGCCTTCTTGAATTTTTTAAAAAAGATTTACTTATTTATTTGAAAGGCAGAGTTACAGAAAGGCAGAGGCAGAGAGAGAGAGGTCTTCTATTTGCTAGTTCACTCCCCAAATGGCCACAAATGCCAGAGCTGAGCAGCCAGGAGCCTCCCCGGATCTCCCACGCGGGTGCAGGGAACCAAGGCCTTGGGCCATCTTCCACTGCTTTCCCAGGCCATAGCAGAGAGCTGGATTGGAAGAGGAGCAGCTGGGACTTGAACCAGGTGCCCACATGGGATGCCGGCGCTGCAGGTGGCTTCTTTACCTGCTGTGCCACAGCACCGGCCCCACTTCTTGCATCTTGATGCACATGCAGGTTTCCTGAGACGTGTTCATGTGTTGGAGGCAGGTATACAGAGCCTCAATTCGTAAGCCAGTTATGTTTCCAATCTCAAAAGGGGTTGCTGTGTCTTCCCTTGGGTGCTGAATGAAGTGGCTGGGTTGCCTCCAGAGGGGTCATGTTATGCAAAAAGGTGGTGTCTTAAAACACTGGAATCCAGTTATAAAACAAGGCCTCATACTTGCAGGTGGCTGGGGTCGGTGCTGTGGCGTAGCGGGTAAAGCTGCTGCCTGCAGTGCTGGCATCCCACATATGGGCACTGGTTTGCATCCCGGTCGCTCCACTTCCGATCCAGCTCTCTACTATGGCCTGGGAAAGCAGTAGAAGATGTTCCAAGTCCTTGGGCCTCTGCACCCACGTGGGAGACCCAGAAGAAGCTCCTGGCTCCTGGCTTCGGATAGGCACAACTCCGGCTGGCATTTAGGGAGTGAACCAGTAGATGGAACATCTCTCTCTATCTCTGTGTAACTCTGCCTTTCAAATAAATAAATGAATTTTTTTTTTTTTAAAAAAATGAGTTGGCCAGCAAGGTACACATCAAGAGGCCCATACTGGTGCCAAGAGAATTTCTACCCTATTTAACTTGAGCATCATAGAATTCACGTGAAATTCCTCTGGAATGAAACGCCATTATTTCCTTTAATCCTTACAACATACTCCAAGATTTATTTATTTGAATGGCAGAGAGAGACAGAGAGAGAGGAAAGGTCTCTTCTCTCCCCTGGTTCACACCCATGCCGCCTGCGACCACCAGGGCTGGGCCAGGCTGAGGCTAGGAGCCCGGAACTCCATCCTGGACTCCCACGCGGGTGACAGGGGTTCAGGTACTTGGACCATTATCCTCTGCCTTTGCAGGCGCATTCGCAGGGAGCAGGGCAGACAGGCCTCGCACTCCGATGGGGGATGCGCACAGACCAGGCAGCGGCTTTATCTGCTGTGCCACAACTCCGCCCTGATATCCCAATTTTTAATTTTGTGAACTAAGCCTTAGAGAAACTAAACGACTTCTCTAAGAGAACGGAATGCCAAATGGCAGCGCCAGCATTCAAACCCCGATCGCCTCACTCCCACATCCACCGGCGGGGAGGAAATGGCGGCTGGGACGACATGAATAAATCTCGGATTCCCAGCAGCCGCCTCCCCCGCCCGGCTCCGCCGAGACCGGTGCCAGTTACGTAACCGCGGCGAGACGCGCACTCCCGCAGCGCGGCCGTCAGGGAGCAGGCGCGGCGCGGCGGGGCGGGCCGGCGGCCGCCGTGCCTCGCGCGCCCCCAAGCGGCCGCCCGCGCTGCCGGGGCTCCGCCCGCCGCCTCCCAGGGCCCGCCCTCCCCTCGCCGCATCTCCCGCCCCCGCCAATCTGCCGCCTCCGGCGCTCACGCATGCGTCTGGAACGTTCTGCCCCGGAACAAAGGCCTCGGGGCGGAAGCGGGGGCGTGCGGCAGACAGCCTGTGGAGGCGCGGGCCGCTAAGCCGGCTGCTGAGAGCCTGCTGTAGCCCCGAAACCAGAGGGCAGGGGCAGGGACTGAGGCGTGGAGGTTTAACGCTGCCCTCTCGCTCTCTGAATTTCTTTCCATTTTAAAGGACTCCACTGTCAAAAAATTATTTCCTTGCCTCCCTGTCCGCCTTGCTGGCTGGCTCAGAGACCCTCCAGGGATCGAGCCATTTTGCTGGTCCTGTGCAGGGAGGCCTGGGGAGCAGGCCTGTACGATACACTGCCGCCTCCACTCTGCCAGCCAGATCTAAAACCTCACCTGCCAAACGAGATGCTCTTAACTTGCCCTTGCTGTTTTTTTTTTTTTTTTTTAAATTTATTTGACAGGCAGAGTTAAGACAGTGAGAGAGAGACAAGACAGACAGGTCTTCCCTCCGTTGGTTCACCCCTCCCCCCCAAGTGGGGGCTGTGGCTGGCGCACCGCGCTGATCTGAAGCCAGGAGCCAGGTGCAGGGGACCAAGCACTTGGGCCATCCTCCACTGCCTTCCGGGGCCACAGCAGAAAGCTGGACTAGGCGAGGAACAACTGGGGCAGGATCCAGCGCCCTGACCGGGACTAGAACCCAGAGTGCGGGCGCCGCAGACGGAGGATTAGCCTAGTGAGCTGCAGCACCGGCCTGCCCTTGGTGTGTTCTAAAACGCTCACTCAACATGCTCTAGGTTTCCTCACGCCATTGACATCTGTCAAAGCCTCTCTTTCCTAGCGACTCCTAGGAAATCCTAACTCCTTAGTGAATCCTAACTCTGCAAATAAATCTCTGGGGTCAGGGGAAATGAACTGGGTTTATTGTTGTCAAGGCTGTAAAGGGGGATCCTGATTTAGATTAGACAGAAGAAGGAGACTGATTTATTTGAAAGGCAGAGAGCTTGAAGTCTTCCATCTGCTGGTTCACTCCCCAAATGGCCACAAGACCTAGGTCCCAGCCAGGCTGAAGCCAGAGCTAGGAACTCTACCTGGGTCTCCCACATGGGTGGCAGGACCCAAGCACTTGGGCCCTCTTCCGTTGCCTTCCGAGGCACATTAGCCGGAAGCAGGATGAGAAGGGGAGTAGTGGGGACGGAACTGGTGCTCTGACGTGGAATGCCAGCCTTGCAAGTGACACCACTTGAGGAAGCACATAGACTTAAGAGTTCCCCTGCGTGCGTTTCTGTATTCTGTGCATCTTCACGTGGGTTAAACAGTTACTACTAGAATGGGAGCACTGGACCAGCCACTGGGGGAAGGACATCCGGGACTTTGTGGAGTAGCTCTCGTGACAGGGTCTAGAGTCAGACCTTGCCAACAAACACAAAATAAAACCTTCACTGGCTCCCTCCGCACAGCATTCAGGACAAAGTCCAGATTCCTCAGTGGGTGCCAACTCTGCGTTCTTCCAGCTCCTACCTCATCCCCCCCCCCACCTGCCGTTCAGCCAGCAGAGCCCCCTGCTCTCCTTGCGCGGGCACTGAGCTCTTCCTCCTCCATGCCTTTCTCCAGGTGCTGCCTCTGTGTGGACTCTGCCTCAAAGGCATGCTGTTTGGTACATGACGCATGCCATAAAATTATTCCCTGGTACTTTGTAAAAGCTCTGGAGTATGAGGCATCATGATAACATCTGTCTCAATGCATTGGATTACTTGAGTTTCTTTTTAGAAAGATTTAAATATTGGAAAGAGTTTCAGAGATGGAGAGAGAGAGGGAGCTTCCATCTGTTGGTTCACTCTCCAGCCTGGCCAGGCTGAAGCCAGGAGTCAGGAGGTTCATCTGGGTGCCCCATGTGGTGGCAGGGGCTCAAACACTTGGGCTATATTCTGCTGCTTTTGCATGGCCATTAGCAGGGAGCTGGATTGAAAGTGGAGCAGCTGGAACTCAAACCGGAGCCCATATGGATGCTGGCGTCATAGGCAGCAGCTTTACCCACCATGCTCCAACACCAGCCCCAAAAGACTTGATGTTCACCCCCCCACTGGCGTGTGAGCACCTTGAAGATGCAGCCGGCACTGGCCCAGAGTAAACACTCAGCAAGAGTAGGGTAAAGGAACCTCCCACTCCTCACAGCATGCTTTTCCCTCTCACCTCCTGCGTCTTCCTCTGTCTTCCCTTGGATTGCATCAAACCACACACAGAATTTCCTTTTCTCCACATTCCAGCGACACAGTCCCTTGCATTTGCACTGCACTTTGGACTGCTTTCATATTTCATTTTCTTTTTCCTCACAATAACCCAGCACTGAGGAAACTCATGCAGGAGGTGGGGAGAGACAGGGTAATGTTTATGAAATACCAACTAAGTGCAAGGCGATTTACCCACATTATTTATTTTAATCCACTAACTACCGTTTGAGGTGACTATTCTAAAAAATATATATGCACTTGAGAAGCAGACAGAGACACCTCCCATCTGCTGGTTCACTTCCCAGATGTGTGCAACAACACAGTAGGGGCTCAAACTGGGACCAGAGAACTCAATCCAAGGTCTCCCACATTGGTAGTGGGAGCCCAGTTACTGACCCATTATTTATTTGTGAGGCTGAGAGAGACAGAGACAGACAGACAGACAAAGAGCTCACAGATGCTGATTCACTTCCCAAATGCCTGGAACTCAATTCAGGTCTATCGTATGGATGGGAGGAACCCACTTGAGCCATTGCCTGTGGCCTCCCAGGGTCCATAGTAGCAGGAAGCTAGAGTCCAGAGCCAGAGCTGGGACACACACCAGGTAATCTGATATGGGGTGTGGGCATCCTGACAGTGAGGCCAGATGCCTGCTGCCCATTTCACGAATGTGGAAATTAGATTTTGGTGAAATTATTCAACTTGCTGAAGAACACACAGTTAGCAAGTGATAGAACTGGATGTTGAACCCAGTGTCTCTTCCTTTAAACCCCTGCTACTTTCAAGAGGCCAAGTGAACAGCTTGTCTGTTAGGTATATTCCTCCAAGCTAGATTGGGCCAGGGGTAATTATTTCCTAATTTTCAGCCTACCACGTTACATATGAGAGTAGCTCAAAAAGCTCATGGAGAAAGGGAATTAAAAGATAAGTTGGGGTGGTCGTTATAAGACACTGCTTGGGGCACAGCATCCCCTCCCTACCTGTGGAGGTTCGAGTCCCAGCTCCACTTCTGAGTCCCACTTCCTGATAATGCAGGTGACAGCTCAAGCAGCTGGGTCCCTGCCACCACGGTAGGGCTCTGGACTCCTGGCTTCAGCCTGGCCCAGCCGTGGCTCATGTGGACTTTAAGGGAGCAGACAAGCAGATGAAAGATCTGTCTCTGTCTCCTTCTTTCCTTCCTTCTTTCTTCTTCACAAAAGTTTAACAAGTCTGTCAAGTAAAAATAAATTACAAACTTGACATTTTTTGTGCAAAAACATTTTGAAGTCCATGCGTAATTTTTTTCATAATACATGTTTTTGAAGACTCCTCTATGCATGGATTTCATTTTTTTTTAGAATATCTATTTACTTTTTTAAAGGCAGCATTCCAGAGAGAGGGAGGGAGGGAGGGAGGGAGAGAGAGAGAGAGAGAGAGAGAGAGAGAGATTGCCTATCTGCTGGTTCACTCCTCAAATGGCAGCAACAGCCAGGCCAAAGTCAGGAGTCTTAAACTCCATCTGAGTCTCCCACGGAATGCAGGGGCCCAAGCACTTGCCCATCTTCTGTTGCTTTCACAGGTACATCAGCAATGGGGAGTGAGCAGCTGGGACTCGAACCAGCAACACGTGGGCTGCCAGGATTGCAGGTGGCGGTTTAATTCATTGCACCACAATGCTGGCCCTGGATTTCAATGTTTCTGATCCAAAATAAAAATCTTGTTTAAAAAAATTTATTTTTACTTGTAGGTCAAGTTACAGAAAGACACGGAGAGACAGAGATCTTCCACCATTTCACTCCCCAGATGACTGCAATGGCCAGCCATTGGGCCAGGCTGAAGCTGGCAGCCAGGAGCTTGCTTGCTTTTCCCCTCCCTCCCTCCCTTCCTTCCTTCCTTCCTTTCTGACAGGCAGAGGTAATGAGAGATAGAAAGGTCTTCCTTCCATTGGTTCACCCCCCAAGTGGCCGCTGCGGCTGGCACCCTGCGCCCATCCAAAGCCAGGAGCCAGGTACTTCCTCCTGGTCTCCCATGGGGTGCAGGGTCCAAGCACTTGGGCCATCCTCCACTGCCTTCCTGGGCCACAGCAGAGAGCTGGACTGGAAGAGGAGCAACCGGGACAGAATCCGGTGCCCTGACGGGGACTAGAACCTGGTGTGCTGGCGCCACAGGCAGAGGATTAGCCAAGTGAAGTGCGGCGCTGGCCAGGAGCTTCTTTCAAGTCTCCCATGTGGGTTGCAGGGGCCCAAGCATTTGGTTGGTCTTCTGCTGCTTTTCCTGGGCCATTAGCAGGGAGCTGGATCAGAAGTAGAGCACCAGGACACCCATATGAGATGCCGGTGTCATATGCAGCAGGCTTACCTACTACACCAGAATGCCAGGACCTTGTTGTTTTTACAAAAGATCTATTTGTTTATTTATTTATCTGAAAGGCAGAGAGGAAGATACAGAGATCTTTCATCTGCTGGTTCACTCCTCAAGAGCCCTCAAGAGCCAGGGCTGGGCTAGGAAGAAGCAGGAGGCAGAAATTCCATCCAGGTCTCCCATGAGGGTGGTGGGAACCCAAGTACTTGGGGCATCAATCGGTGCCTCCCAGGCAGGTTAACAGGAAGTTCTAGCTGAAGTACAGAGTAGCTGAGACTCTGGAATTGGCATTCCAGTTTGGGATGCGGGTGTCCCAGGGGGAGACTTAACCCACTGCACCACAAGGCCTGCCCCTAAACTTCTTCAAGTACTCTTGTAAAATCTGTCATGTAGAATTGCCTTATTACCTAATTGTCCTACTTATGTTACACAAGACTGGTAATATCCTCCTTTCCCAAGGCCGGAATCACATAACAAATATCAACCTCCTTGACCTTTGGTGTCCTCTTCTTTCAAGTATCTCACAGCTGTTTCAGAAGCTAAATTATCACTTATAGAGGCACAATCTATTTCCCTCCCTCCTTCCTTCCTTCCTCTTTCTTTCTGATTTATTTATCTGAAAGGTAGAATTACAGAGAGGCAAAGGCAGAGAGACAGACATTTTCCAACTGCTGGTTCACTCCCCAAATGGCCACAGCAGCGGGAGCTGAGCCCATCTGGAGCCAGGAGCCAGGAGCTTCTTCCCAGCCTCCCATGCCAGTGCAAGGGTCCAAGAAACTTGGGCTGTCTTCTACTGCTTTAGCCATAGCAGGGAGCTGGCTAGAAAGTGGAGCAGCCGGGACCTGAACCCGTGCCCACATGGGATGCCCACACTGCAAGTGGCAACTTTACCTGCTACCCACAGCGCCGGCCCCCACCAACTTTCTAGAAACATTTACTACATCTCAACCTACAGCATTTTCCTCTTCAACTCATCACATAAGCTTGAGTGCCTGGACTTAGCAGTATCATTACTGATTACATAACATTGGACTAGGAATATTTTAACGGGCAGTTGTTGGATCTTCCCTCTTCCTATCCCCCAAAAAGTTTGCATCAAACCAGTCCAGGATAACTCATATTGGATCCCTGTTAGTTACTATAGTTTTTGCAGGGAGAAGACACCTTTAGGGTAAGTTGTTAGCAAAGATCTGCCAAGATACTCAGGTTAGTTTTTGGTCCTGGGATCCTTCCGCCGCCTTCCACAGGTCTGCCTAAAAATAACCACTGCCCAGGCCTATGGGGGGAGAAGGCCCCTTATTTTAGTGTTTCTTGTTTCTCCTAGCGCACTCCTTTTCTCCTTTTGCTTCCAAGGATGGCGGATGAGTCTCTTCTGAACTCACACTTTCGCACCGAAGGTACCCAGGTCTGTTGAATGTTTGGGGTGACGCAAGTCTACCCAGCCTCACTCTCCTCGCCGCACTCCTCTAAGCCCTGCCCACGGGTTTACAGCCTCCGCCAATACACGCTCCACGCCTTGGCCGTGCCTCATCCGGGTTCCTGCTGGGGAAGGTGGCCCCGTAACCGGGCAACCACTGCCCCGCCTCTTCCGGGGCGGGCACGCAGTTCCGTCGGTCCCCGCGCTCGCTCTGGGCGGTTGGAGGCTGCTGCGCTCCACCTGCTTTGCCATAGCAGCAGTACACAAGCCCTCCTCCAGTCTTACTAAACAGTCCTTCCCTCTCGGGACCAAGACCCTCTCCAGAGCTGCTTTTAGTTGAGCACAGCCGGGTCTGTGCCCTTTGTGGGAGACTGCGTCAGGGGCCCGGGGAATGTTCTAGAGCAACCGGGGAAATGGAGCTGAGGAGGGGCAGTTAGAAGAAAGGAATGGGTGGGGGTTAGGGACGGAGGGGACAGTGCGGGGAGGAGGCCGGGTGGGTGGGGGAGTGAAGGAGAATGGGTTTTAAGGGGAGAAGGAAGTCCCGGAAGCAGGAGAAAGGGCCGTGGGCCAGAGCTGGGGCCACCGCCATGGCCGGAGGGGCCCTGAGGTCTGGCAGGGCGTTGAGGGGGGCGCGGCCCTCAGCAGAAGTGGAGACCTGGGCCAGCACGAGATGTTCCCGCGGAGAGGGGAAGCAGCCTCGTCGGGAGGTCCGGGGTGGGCCTGCCAATGAGGCGACCGCAGTGAGGAGACCTCCTTTCTAGGGCGAGGAGCTGGGTCTGAGGCCAGCGCCCGCGGGCGGGAAGAAGGATGTCGGACGAAGAGGATCTGGAAGACTTTGAGCCAGATCAGGACGACCTTGACAGAGAGGACGATGAGAAGGACACGGAGGAATGGGAGGACTACAGGAAAGAGGGGGAAGAATTCCCCGAGGAAGTGAGAGCGTGGACAGGGAGGGGTCGGAGAGCAAAGGGCTGCGGCGGGAGGGCCGCCTCACTGGGCTCTTGCTCCCGCAGTGGCTGCCCACCCCGCTCACGGAGGCCGTGGTGAAGGAAGGGCTGTCTTTGCTCTGTAAGACTGGCAGC
This sequence comes from Sylvilagus floridanus, assembly GCA_949820135.1. Lineage (NCBI taxonomy): Eukaryota > Metazoa > Chordata > Mammalia > Lagomorpha > Leporidae > Sylvilagus > Sylvilagus floridanus. The sequence continues at coordinate 32,793,529 of OX463230.1, forward strand.
GGGCTAGCTCATGCTTACGTCAAGCTGGAGGTTAAAGAGAGGTGCGTTTACGGGAGACTGTAGGGCCCCTCTCTTCCGCCCTCGTGCCTGCTGTTTGAGCTGGGAATGTGATCGCCATCATCCTGGCTTCGTGGGGAGGGAAGGACAGAATTTGTCCACGGCTCTGAGACTCCCTGGGAAATTGGAGACTAAGAGTGTGCGTTTGGGGGGGTTGCTTGCTGACTCCCTCACTTGCCCTTTAGCGCGTGGGTTCTCTGCCCTTCACAGATAGAAGGTTTCTGCTGTTAAGAACCTGCTGGCTCGGGGCTGACATTGTGGTGTAGAGGATTAAGCCTCTGCCTGCTCTGCTGGCATTCCATATGGGCGCCCGTTGGAGACCTGCTGCTCCACTTCCAATCCAGGTGCCTGCTAATGCGGCTGGGAAAGCAGCAAGTGCTTGGGTTCCTGCCAAAACATGGGGGACCCAGGATAAACACTGGGCTGCTGTCTTCGACCTGGCCTAGACCCAGCTGTTGCAGACATTTGGGGAATGAACCAGCGGAAGGAAGGAAGTGCTCTCTCTCTCTCTCTCTTTCTTTCTTCTCCTTCTCTGCATTTCAAGTAAATAAAATCTTAAAACAAAACAAAACAAAACAAAACACTGGCATTGGTGTTGTGGTGCATGGGCATCCCATGTCGAGTGCCAGTTCGAATCCTGCCTGTTCTGCTTCCAATCCACTTCCTGCTAATGTACATGGGAAGGGAGCAGTTGAGGCCAAGTACTTGGGCCCCTGCCACCCACGTGGAAACCAGGATGAAATTCCTGGCTCCTGGCTTTAGCCTAGCCCAGACCTGGCTGTTGCCGACATTTGAGGAGAAATAAAGATCTCTCTCTCCTCTCGCTCTCTCACCTGCCTTCTCTCCCCCACCACACCTCTCATCTGTTACCCATTCTTCTTCCCATTATAAGCCCTCTCTGTATGGCCCTCTGCTTTAGCACCTCTGACAGTCACCTGGGTTCTTACCCTAACTCTGGCTGTTCTGCCATCTCCCTCTCTCCCTCTCTCCCTCCCTCCCTCCCTCCCCCCACCTCTCGATTTATATATTTGAAAAAGTTACACAGAGAAGGAGAGTTCTTCCATCCACTGGTTCCCTCCCCAGTTGGCTGCAATGACTGGAGCTGCGCCGATCCAAAGCCAGGAGCGTCTTCTGGGTCTCCCACGCGGGTGTAGGGGCCCAAGGACTCAGGCCATCTTCTACTGCTTTCCCAGGCCATAGCAGAGAGCTGGATCGGAAGAGTAGCAGCTGGGTCTCGAACCGGCACCCATATGGGATGCCAGCACTGCAGGCGGCGGCTTTACCTGCTCCGCCACAGTGCCTGCCCCTCCACCATCTCTTTTTACATCTCCTAGAGACCTAACAGACATCTCCTTGCTGCGGTCCTACATCCATCTGCGCTATGTGGATATTTCTGAGAATCACCTGACAGACCTGTCGCCACTCAATTACCTCACTCACCTGCTCTGGCTCAAGGCTGACAGCAATCAGCTGCGGAGCGCCCAGCTGAATGAACTGCCCTACCTGCAGATTGCTAGTTTTGCCTATAACCAGATCATTGATACTGAGGGCATTGCTCATCCTCGTCTGAGAAGCCTGGATCTCAAAGGTGGGTCCTTAGGATAGGCTCCGCAAGACTCTTCCTAGGCTGAAGCCAACAGGAGTGGGCAGTGCAGTCCTTGCCTGGGCCGTGCATTATTTATTATGACTTATTATGTCACTGTCACTTTTTTCTTTTAAAGACTGATGTGTTTATTTGAAAGGCAAGTTACAGAGAGAGAGAGAGAGAGAGAGAGAGAGAGAGGAAGTCTTCCATCCACTGGTTCGCTCCCCAAATAGCCTCAACGGACAGAGCCTGGCTGATTCAAAGCCAGGAGCCAGGAGCTGCTTCTGGGTCTCCCATGTGGATGCAGAGGCCCAAGGACTTGGGCTGTCTTCTACTGCTTTTCCAGGCCATAGCAGAGAGCTGGATTGGAAGTGGAACACCCAGGGCTCAAACCAGTGCCCATATGGGATGCAGGCACCACAGGAGCCAGCTTTATCTGATAATGCCACAGCGCCGGCCTCATCCTTGTGACTCCTCTACATGCTAGAGATACAGCAGTTAACAGAACAAGGAAAATCCTTATTCTTATGTAATTACATTGTAGCTGGGAGAGACAGTTAGGGAACACAATAAGTGAACTTAAACAGTATGTTAAAAGGACACAGGTGCTGTGGAAGAAGTAGATCAGGGTAAGGGGAATTGGGGCATAGGTAGTAATTTCCAACAGGTTGATCAGGACAAACATCATTTAGGAGATGTCATTTGAGCAAAGACTTGAAGGAGGAGAGGGAGGGAGATAAATAGACTGCTGGGGCCTGTGTTGTGGCACGGCAGGTTAGGCTGCAGCCTGCAGTGCTGGCATTCCATAGGAACATCAGTTTGAGTCCTGGCTGCTCCATTTCTGATCCTTCTTCCTGCTAATGCACCTGGAAAAGCAGCAGAAGATGGCTCAAGTATGTAGGCCTCTGCTATTCACATGGGAGACCCAGATGGATTTCCAGATTACTGGCTTTGGCCTGGCCCAGCTGTAGTCATTGTGGCCATATGGGGAGTGAACAGGTGGATGGAAGATCTCGCTGTCTCTCCCTGTCTATCTCTGTAATTCTGCCTTTCAAATATTTATATGAGAGAGAGAGAGAGAGAGAGAGAGAGAGAGAGAAGGATGTATATTGCTAGGGTACATTGTTCACCCCTCAGAGGTTTAGGTGGACATGTCCATCAGATCCTTAGACTGTCAGGCCTCTTGCCCCAGGCCTCTGGAGGTGTTAGTCTGGAGCCGGCCTCTCCTCACTGTCTGCCTACGTTAGAGGGAAGGGATGAGTGGAGCTCCCAGCCCTTTGAGTTCTTGATGCTCTCTTCCTCCCTAGGGAACCGCATCCAGATGGTGACAGGTCTGGACCCCCAAAAACTAAACAGCCTGCACACATTGGAGCTTCGGGGAAACCAGCTGAAAAGCACCCTGGGAATCAACCTTCCCAAGCTGAAGAACCTCTACCTGGTAGCTCCCTGGGCCACAGGGAGGTGCAGGGGAGAGGGCACCACCCTGGGGGCCAGGATGCCTGGCTTTTAGTGGACTCAGCTACTTTCTCCATCACCTCATGGTGGCTGGCATCACTTCCTGAGCCCTTCCGGGTGCTAAGGAGAAGCAAAGTTCAAACAGGAAAGTGCTTGCCACCTAGCAGGGCTGATAATACAAAAGGTGTGGATTACGTAGGGCTGATTTGCACGGATACAGGTAGAAGCAAAATGTGCCATAACTGAGATACATGCATCAGGCTAAGGAGGCCACTTCAGTGGTTCATGTTTTGTACTCTTGAGCTGCTCTTTATTCTCGAATAGTTCTGAAGCCATCTCAGTAAGGGAGTGGGGGCCCTGGCCCTGGGTGGAAGGGTCTCCTCCTTAATCTGGCTTGGTGGGGTGAGGAGTAGGGGATTACTGCTGACTTTCTCTGGGTTGCCAGCTTCTGCACCTCTTTCCTCTGTATACCCCGACTCCTCTCTTCCACCCCCCCTCCCCACCTCTTGCATTTCTTCTTTTCCTTGATCTCTTTCTGACTCCCCGTTCCTGCTCCCCTCTCCTGGTCTCCTGTGTCCTGGGAATCTAGGCCCAGAACATGCTGAAGAAGGTAGAAGGATTGGAGAACCTAACCAATCTCACCACACTGCATCTTCGAGACAACCAGATTGAAACCCTGAGTGGCTTCTCCAAGGAGATGAAGTCACTGCAATATCTCAACCTGAGGTAAGCACCCTCCATGCCCACCATGCTCCTGCCCCTGACCAGAAGCTTTGGAGTCTGTTTTCCTTCCCTGGACTCAATCCTGCAATCCTCGGCCATGACCAGGTCCTCATTTCACCCTCCTGCCTGATCCTCACCCCTATTGTTACTTCTTTTGCATTTAGCCCCGAATGCAATACTAACACCTTTATAGTTTATGGCCCCTGAATCCTTATTCATTTGGTCTACAATTATTGAGAATATGCTTAGTGCAAGATCTCATGCTATGTTTTCTTGTTTTTAAACTCATTTGTAAAAAAAGATTTATTTTATTTTATTTGAAAATTAGAATGAGAGAGAGAGAGAGAGAGACCGAGAGATCTTGCATCTACGGTTCATACCCCAGATGTCCACAATGGCCAGAGCTGGGCCAGGCTGAAGCCAGGAGCCAGGAGCTTCTTCCAGATCTCCCACATGGGTAGCAGGGGCCTAAGTAGTTGGGCCATCCTCCACTGCTTTCCCAGGCCATTAGCAAGGAGCTGGATTGGAGGTGCAGCAGCTGGGAAATGAACTGGTACCCAGAGGGATGCTGGTATTGCAAGTGGCTTTACCCACAACACCACAATGCCAACCCCCATGCTGTTTTGGAACATCAAAGAAATTAGGCTGGCGCCATGGCTCGCTAGGCTAATCCTCCGCCTGAGGTGCCGGCACACCAGGTTCAAGTCCCAGTTGGGGTGCCGGATTCTGTCCCAGTTGCTCCTCTTCCAGTCCAGCTCTCTGCTGTGGCCCAGGAAGGCAGTGGAGGATGGCCCAAGTGTTTGGGCCCTGCACCCGCATGGGAGACCAGGAGGAAGCACCTGGCTCCTAGCTTCGGATCGGTGCAGCGCGCCAGCCGCAACAGCCATTTTGGGGGTAAACCAGTGGAAGGAAGACCTTTCTTTCTGTCTCTGTCTCACTGTCTAACTCTGCCTGTCAAAAAAAAAAAAAAAAAAAGAAAGAAAGAAAGAAAAAAGAAACTAGAGGTGGGGGCAGTTGTTGGATAGTAGTTACAGATGCAGGTTGACACCCACATCTCACACCAGAGTACCTGGGTTCAGCTGCATGGCTCTTGTTCCTGACTCCAGCTTGCTGTTAATGCAGACCCTGGGATGCGCTGGTGATGGCTGAAGTGATTGGATTCTGGCCACCCCTATGGGAGACCTGGATGGAGTCCCAGGCTCCTGGCTTCAGCCTGGCCCAGCCCCATAGATGGCAGCATGCACACACTGTCTCTATCTCTTTATCTCTGTCGGTCTCTGCTTCTCAAAAGCTTTTTAAAAATAAATTACCCAGAGGTGGTCCCCATTCTTATGGGCTCACTGTTAGACTTCAGCTTCTTCTCCTGGCCCTATTCTGTATAAGTTTCCACTGCCTTTCACCATCTGCTGGGTCCCCAGTCCCTCTTCCTGTTTCCTGCTTGTCTTCTTCTAAGTCCCAACTATGAGGGCTGGTCCCCCTTACTGATATTAAGCACAAGATATGCTCAGGTTAGAGGAAGGAAGAGAATTAAAAAAAAAAATCAGGTGGAAAGGTTGAAAGACACGTCCTCTGATAGAGGATTTTATGTGTGTTTCCTTAATATGTAAGGAAACTTTCTCTATCCTCAGTTAACAAGACGAATCCTCCTCCTGGAGTTGGAAAGAGAACTTCCAAGTACAAAAGAGTGGTTACACCTTGAAGCCCTAGCTCATACCACCGACCCCTGGAGGAGTCTCCTGCCAATATGTTTGGCCACATTGATGTGGTGGGGAGGCGGCGAGGGGGAGTGCATTGTGTGTGCCCTTCTCCTCTTAGTGTAGACAGGGATAATTGATTCTTCCTCAGTGGTTATCAACTGGGAGTATTTGGAAGTAAGTGGGGTGTGTGTTGTCTCAGTGACTGGGCAGGGCCTCTGGGACAAGAGATTCTAAATGTGCTACAAAATGCCACATGCTCCCCGGAGAGGAACACTGCACGAGGCACAGCATGTCCATTGAGATCAGGCTGAAACACTTAAAAATGACTTCATAAGGGCTTGAAGACAAGAACACAAAAATAGAGATTGTCATACAATGAGACCAAAGCTTGTTCTTTAGGCTGAAGCCCAAGTATCCCCAGCTCCAGGTTCCCTCCTGTGGGGAGCACCGACAAAGCACCTGCTACCCTAAATCCTGCTTAGATCTCAAGTGCTCTCTCTACCTACCTAGGCCCTACCTTCTAAACTCTGTTTATGGATGACTTTAAAAAAAAATAATTGGAGCTGGCATTGTGGCACAGAGTGTTAAGCCACCACTTGGGACACTCTGCAAATGCCTGCAAAAGCCAGGACTGGGTCAGGCCAAAGCCAGGAGCCAGAAACTCCATCTAGGACTCCCACGATGTGGGTAGGAACCCAAGCACTTGGGCTATTATCTGCTGTCTCCCAAGTGCACTAGCAGGAAGCTGGGTTGGCAGCAGAGGAGCTGGGACCTGAACCAAGCACTATGATACAGGAAGTGGATATCCCAAGTGGAAAATTAGCTACTGTATCAAACCCTTGCCTCTGTTTGTCTATGATTGACAGAAAAAGGTCTTGCAAGGGATGTTTGCACCCTCTTAGATCGGTAGCCTAGCTTTGCTGCTCCAAGGGGAGACAGAGAACAGAGTATGGCACTTGAGGATTCCTTGAAAGGTAGAAGCAGCACAGGAATGGGACTGGACAGCACCTTTGCAGCAAATCTGGCAATGCCTGAGTAAGCAGACCTCATAGTGTTTCCTGGGAAACTGGGGCCCAGTGGGAGGTGCCCCCCAGAAGCCCCATTCCTAGCCGCAGCAGCCAATCAAAGCCCATCATTCCTGGGTGGACCCTTCTCAACCCCATCGGCAGGGGCAACATGGTGACTGACCTGACAGAGCTGGCCAAACTTCGGGACCTGCCCAAGCTGCGAGCCTTGGTGCTGCTGGACAACCCGTGTGCAGATGAGACCGACTACCGCCAGGAGGCCCTGGTGCAGATAGCGCATCTTGAACGCCTGGACAAGGACTTCTTTGAGGAGGAAGAGCAGGCTGAGGCTGAGGAAATCCGTCAGAGGCTGAAGGAGGAACACGAGCAGGAGGCTGAGCAGGAGCACAGCCTGGATCTGGACCAGGCCCCCATGTAGCGGCAGGTCTTCCACCTCCACGGACAGTGAAGAAGTGGAGGCCATGGCCGGGCAGAGGGGAGGAGACATTGCTATAGGGGGAGGTGGGTGACGAAGGGATCCTTTGGAGACACCAAGGCCAGGAATCAGGGGAAGTCTTAGGGCCAGGAGAAAGGACCAGAGGGGCTGAGAAATGCTTAGGTATGTCAGGAAGCCAGGAGAATGAGAGCTGGGGGGTGGAGGCAAGGAGCTGGTGGGGCCTGGCAGCCTTAGCTGGCTTAGAGAGATCAACCAGGAAGCGCCAGGTCTAGTAAGTGCACGTGGGGGTTGCGAGGCTCGAGTTGGTGGTGAATGAGGGATGAAGCCGAGCCTAGGAGAGTCGGCAGAAGAAGATCCTGTACTAAAAATCTGAAGCCAGGGGCCAGCGCTGTGGTGCAGTGAGTTAAAGCTGCCACCACTGGCAGCCCATATGGGCACTGGTTCAAGACTTGGCTGCTTGGTTTCTGATACAGCGCCCTGATTAAACTCCTGGGAAAGCAGCAGAAGACAGTTCAAGTCCTTGGCCCCTGCACCCATGTGGGAGACCTGAATGAAGCTCTTGGCTCCTGGCTTCGGCCTGGCCCAGCCCTGGCTGTTGTGGCCATTTGGGGAGTGACCCAGGGATGGAAGGTCTCTCTTGTGTCTCTCCCTCTCTCTCTCTCTCTGTAACTCTATCTTTCAAATCTTAAAAAAAAAAAAAAAAAAGCTAAAAATAACAGGACATGGGGACAAGGGGTAGGGAGGAGAAGGGAGGGCAGGTGAGGCATAAAGCCACTGAGCTCAGGAAAGTGTGGCACTCAAGTGGGGCATGGACTGTGCTTCTGTTCTCCTAAAGACTAAAAACTTCATTGCCCCTCGTCCCAGACAGAAGAAGCTTGTGTGTCCCAGAGTCGTGATGGTCACCTGGGCATGCAGGGTACAGTGTAAGGTGTAGGGGTGGAGATGGCTGTAGTCTTGGCTGGAGGTGGGGGCAGGTGGAGTGGTAGGAACGATTCCGGTTTCCAATAAAGAGACATTCGTATGGGCCTCTGACCAGTTTGTGCGACTGGATCTGTCATGGGCTTCACAACGTGGGCCCCAGCGCTCACACTACTGGTGTAGGGCTGGGTTTGCTGCTTTCCGGAGGGTCAGGGCGTGGGTATAGACGCGCAGGTGACTGGGCAGGGGGGTGGGGTGGCAGGTCCTGGTTGCCCCAGCCCCTCCCCCACCCCGCCATCGGTCCCCCTCCCGTGCTAGTACGTGCGCCTCCGCCGGCAGCTCCTGACTCATCGGGGGCTCCGGGTCACATGCGCCCGTCCGGCCCTATAGGCGCCGCCCCCCGCCCGCCGCCCGCCGCTGCTGCCGCCACCGCCACTCCTGCCGCCGCCACTCCCGCCATCGCCACCAGCTGAGCCTGCAGCCAGGAGGTGAAGCCCCGGCGGCCCGCACCCCTGTGGCCCCCGCAGCCCTCTCTGCGCACCCGGGTCCCCTCTCCCCGCCTTCCCGCAGCTCTCGCTCCGCGGCGCTGCGCACCTGCTTCGCCACCCGCGCCTCCGGCTCTCCTTCCCGGCCCGCTCCCCTCTCGCCCCCTCCTCACTCAGGTGCCAGTTTCTAACTGCGCCTTCTCCACCCTGGCCTGCATTTTCCCGCATGCCCGCCCTCACCTGCGCTTCTGTCGGTTTGTCGCATTTGGGGAAATGTCATCCATCACCCCTCCTCCGCTCCCCCAGACTTCATCGATTCCCGCTCTCCCGCTCCTCCACGCCACCCCTCTCCCCCCACATCCCCTTCTCTCAGCTGCCAGGGGAGGGGTGGGAGGTGGGGATTCGTAGGGAACAGCAGAGAGGAGAGTCCGGCTGTGGATCTCGAATCCTCCTCCCTCCCCATTGCCACCCTCCCGGACTGGAGGGCCTTTCCCAGGACCCTTTCCCAGCCTCCTGTGCCGCACATCCCTCGGGAAACAGGCTGAGCCCTTGGAGCGGGGCAAGGTGCAAGCTGGGGTGTTACGTTGGGAAGAGCTGGGGGCGCTCAGACCATCTCTTGCTGTCTACCAGGATAAATGCAAGCCCGGCAGCCATTCGGATCTGAAGGGATCTGGGGGCGCCCCCTCTCCCTCCTGGCCACTGCCGAGCCCCTCCCATCTTCTCCTTTGATCGCTCCCCACCCCCCACTGCAGTGACCTCCCCTTCCCCACTGCAGTGACCTTTCCCTCTTCTCATGGGGGGAGGGGGACTCCCTTCCATGCTGACTGCAGCCAGCTCTCCCCACCCCCCACCCACTGCAGTAACCTCTTTCCCATCCCTGCCAGCCTTTGGCCCCGCCCTTTTATCTGGCTCCACCCCTCTAAGCCTCTTACCTTTCCTTTTCCTTCCACCCCAGGAGATCCCAGCCATCATGTCCATAGAGAAGATCTGGGCCCGGGAGATCCTGGACTCCCGGGGGAATCCCACAGTGGAGGTGGATCTCTACACTGCTAAAGGTATCGTGGGGCCTGTGGGCCTTGTCCTGACTCCCACCTCTCCACCCTCCCCTGATACAGGAGGGGATGAGGTGCAGGGTCAGGCTCAGCAGGCTGGAGTGGGGGATTGCAGCCTGCTTTTCTGAGGGAGCCAGGACAGGTGCCCCGTGCTCCACTTTAGTCTATGAGACGTGTTGTGGTGCTGCGTGTCTGCATGTGCACCTGTGCACCTGTGTGTGTGCATAGGTGTGCTGTCTGCAGTGGCTTCCTTTTTGTGGGCTCCCACTTCTGGGTGAGGGGAGGCCACTGCCTGTGCATCTGGCTCAGTGTGTGTGTGTGTGTGTGTGTGTGTGTGTGTGTGTGTGCACGCACACTGAGGGAGCAGTGTGGGGACAGGCTGGGTGTGGGAGGCAGGAGTTTAGGGCTGGAGTGTCTTTCTCCCTCGCTCCTCATTGCATGTTCCTTTGCCAGGTCTTTTCCGGGCTGCAGTGCCCAGTGGAGCCTCCACTGGCATCTACGAGGCCCTGGAGCTGAGGGATGGGGACAAACAGCGCTACTTAGGCAAAGGTGGGGCCCTTTCTCTTCTCCAGGCTCTCCACCCCTCAGCCTCTTCCCTATCCTCACACCAGTGGCCACCCCTCTGATGGCACATTGTCCCCTTTCCCTTCCGGCCCCTCCTGGACTGACCCAGTGTGGCACTCTCCTTCCCTGCAGGTGTGCTGAAGGCAGTGGGCCACATCAACAACACCATCGCGCCAGCCCTGGTCAGCTCGGTGAGGCCCACTCCTTGTCAGGGATGTCAGGCATGGAAGGGGAAAGGAGGAGGCAGAGAGGCCCCCCTCTTAGGAATCGTGGTCACTGGGTTAGGGAGGGGAAAGAACCCCTTACTGTCCCTGCTCCCAAAGGAGCTCACGTCCCCTAATCCAGGCAGGCTGCTCGCATAGGGACCTGGTTGGAGCCTCGGCCAGCTGTGAGCCCGCTGTGTGTGAATGGGGGGCCCTCTATCCTGGCCCTCGGTGATGGGACCTCTGCCCACAGGGTCTCTCTGTGGTGGAACAAGAGAAACTGGACAACCTGATGCTGGAGTTGGATGGGACTGAGAACAAATGTAAGCGGAGCCTTGGGGCAAGTGGGCAGGGCTGCAGTGGAGAGCCAGTGCTGGGGGCGGGGCTATCAGAGGATTTCTTCCATGGGCCTCCCCAAACCCATACCGTGGGAAGGAGATGGAGAAGGAGGAACTTGTAGTATGGCATAAAGAGGAGGGTTGCTGAGACCCTTTGTGGTCGTGGGATGTTTAGGAAAGGGCGGATCTCTGTCTTTTCCCTGTCGGCTCATGACACTGCTGCTGATTGCTGGAGAAAATGGAGCTGTTGCTGGGATGGGGGGGGGGGAGGGGGAGGAGTTCCCTTTCTGAGCTGTTTCTGGGGAAGTGTAGGGGAAGGCGGGGACTGGAAGGGAAAGGGGACAGTTTTGCTCAGTGCCTTCCTCTGTAATCTCCTAGCCAAGTTTGGCGCCAATGCCATCCTGGGTGTGTCCCTGGCTGTGTGCAAGGCAGGGGCTGCCGAGCGGGAGTTGCCGCTGTATCGCCACATTGCTCAGTTGGCTGGGAACTCAGACCTCATCCTGCCGGTGCCGGTGAGCACTGCCTGGGCCTTGCCTGTGCTGGTGTGTGTCGGGGAGGTGGGCGAGATAAGGCGGTGGAAAGGAGCTTGAATCCTTGGAATGATGGGAAGAAAGTGAGGTGCAGGGGAATTCAGGGTCTTGGGTGAAGGATCCCAGCTGCAGGGAGGAACGGGCTCTTGTACTCTTCTGTGGCTCCCCAGGCCTTCAACGTGATCAACGGCGGCTCTCATGCTGGGAACAAACTGGCCATGCAGGAGTTCATGATCCTCCCAGTGGGTGCCGAGAGCTTTCGGGATGCCATGCGTCTTGGGGCGGAAGTCTACCACACACTCAAGGGGGTCATCAAGGACAAATACGGCAAGGATGCCACCAATGTGGGGGATGAGGGTGGCTTTGCCCCCAATATCCTGGAGAACAGTGAAGGTAAGGACAGGGACCCCACTCCCAGCTCTACCCTGGGACAATAGGAGGGGGTGAATGCTCCACCAAAGCCTGAGCAGTGTGGGTGGAGGGTCCGGGAACTTCCGAAAACTCCAACAGGTGCCAGCTGTGGGCTGGGCTGCAGAAGGCCTGCTAAATTCACACAGAGACCCTGAGGACAATCTTTCCCCTGTAAGTTCTCACTGAAGCACCTGGGAATTCTGGGAGATGATCTAGGTGAGCTGTGAGGTTCATCTCACCCTTTAACTCCAGAGAAGCCTAACTTTGATGAGCTATACTATGCTCCAGGAACTCCATTCCAAGTCTGTCTCCTCCCCACCCTCATCCTTAGACCGCCAGGATCCCTAATTTTCCTGTGACCTGAAAGAAATTGTATTGTGAAGAGAGACAGTATAGCTAGTTAGGGTTAAGGCTCTGGGACCAAGTTGGCTGGATGGATTTGAAAGTGGAGTTAAAGAATGACTGTCTGGTGATCTTTCTTACTTCTCTGTGCTTAATTTTTCTTATCTGAAAGACAGGAATAATAATGGTGTCTACCTCCTAGCATCACTGTGGAGGTTAAATGAGATCATGTGTGTAAAGTGCTCAGGTGACATGATCCAGTAAAAACCAGTAGCTATTAACCAAATCCCTTTCCTCTACTTCCCCAGCAGACAGCCCCTCCCAGGCGTGGGGACAACTGCAGCAACCTTAGCCCCACACTCCAGCCCATGTCTGCTCGAGTCCTTTCTCCCCACCTCCCTCCTCAATGAACCCTTCTGTTCCACCCACAGCCTTGGAGTTGGTAAAGGAAGCCATCGACAAGGCTGGCTACACGGAAAAGATTGTCATTGGCATGGATGTTGCTGCCTCAGAGTTTTATCGTGATGGCAAATATGACCTGGACTTCAAGTCTCCTGCTGATCCTTCCCGATACATCACCGGGGACCAGCTGGGGACCCTGTATCAGGACTTTGTCAGGGACTATCCTGGTGAGAGCAAGGGATGTGGGTGAGAGAGCAGGGGGAGGGGCTGGGCCGACATATTGGGACAACTCTGGGCGTCATAGGGTGTAGACTCAGGTGCCAGGTGGAGGTGTCCAAAGAACCCCAGGACGAGGGGTGGGGTAAGGGCACCTCCTACAAATATAGGGCTTTGTGCGAGGGTGCTTGTGAAAGGTTGTGGGAAAGTGAAGTTAAAAGTTTATTTTAGTACAAAAAGTTTTGAAATCATGCTGTTTCCTCCATATGTATTTTTCATGGACTTGGATGACCCCTTGTCTATAGTATGAATTGGATCAATCTGTTCCATATGCTTCAGATCCAGATCAAAGTCATGGGCTCTGGAAGCTTCTGGGATCTGGGGGAGGGTTGTGGAAGGAGCCAGGGTTGGCGAGGAGATGAAAGAACCTAGCAGGAAATGAGCACATGTCCATAGCGAGGGTGAAATTGTGATGCTGAATGGAGTTGGGACTGGTGTGCGAATAGAAAAGACTAAGGAGGAACCGAATTATCCTCTCCAAGTCTACCTGAGGCTTTTACCCCAGGATGGAGGCAGCACAAGAGGAAGCAGAAATGAATTGCAGAATGAAGGACTGAGACCAGGAGTGAGGAAGGGCGTCCTGGCAGTGAGGATAGGAAGATGCAGTTAGGTTGCGAGGAAGACTCTGAAGCCGTGTTACTGGCAAGTTCCCTGAAACCATCAGGTGAGAATCAGTGAGGGCAGGCTTACTTTGGAAGTGGGACAATGAGCCAGCTTAGTCATAGCTCAGAGATCTGCCTGGTACGGAGACCCAGAGAGGATAAACAGTCCCCTTGCTGCTCCCTCCACAGTGGTCTCCATTGAGGACCCATTTGACCAGGATGATTGGGCTGCCTGGTCCAAGTTCACAGCCAATGTAGGGATCCAGATTGTGGGTGATGATCTGACGGTGACCAACCCAAAGCGTATTGAGCGGGCAGTGGAGGAAAAGGCCTGCAACTGTCTACTGCTCAAGGTCAACCAGATTGGCTCAGTCACTGAAGCCATCCAAGCGTGAGTGACTCCCGGCGCTGGCATGTGTGGCACTCATTTCTATAGGACCCCTCTAATAATTAGGCTCCCAGCCTGACCCTGCCCAGGGATGCTGGAGAGCAGGGGACCTGGTGTTGGCCTCCCAGGTCTCCGCTCTGTTCTCCACCCAGAGAGCTTCCCTCATATTTCTTGATGTAGCCCTGCTGGGGCTGGGAAGAGTGCCCAGTGTGAGAGGCTGGGCCATCAGTTCTGGTGTGTGGATGCAGGTGCAAGCTGGCCCAGGAGAATGGCTGGGGGGTCATGGTGAGTCATCGCTCTGGAGAGACCGAGGATACCTTCATTGCTGACCTGGTGGTCGGGCTGTGCACAGGCCAGGTGAGTGGGGGCTACCTGGTGAGTGAAGGGAGGGCTGTGGGGGATTGAGGAGTTCTAGGCTCAGGTGGCTCCCTCCTTGAGGTGCTGGAGGGTGTTGGGAGTTTCAAGAGAGTAGAAGTTTCCTTTCAGGGGGTGAAGGGCAGGTCCCAAGCTGCCTATATCTTCTGGACTGTTTCAGATCAAGACTGGTGCCCCGTGCCGTTCTGAGCGTCTGGCTAAGTACAACCAGCTCATGAGGTAAGGGTACCTGGGGAGTGGGAGCCCATGGCCTGGGGGTTCAAAGCCCTGGTTGCCAATATCCCATCTCTCACACACAGGGCCTGTTAAGAGTAGGTATCCAGAAAGCACTTGTTTTTGCCTGCTGGGTTTCCTGAGGTTCTGCCTGGTGGCTCCCCAGGGTCACGTGGGGAAGCTGGGCCTGCTTGCTGGTGGGGCAGGACTCTAGCGCAGGTGGAGGCTGGTGGCTCCCGGAGAGGGAAGCTGCAGCCGGACTCCTTCCTTTCTGGCTTGCCTCTTAGAATCGAAGAAGAGCTGGGGGATGAAGCCCGCTTCGCCGGACACAATTTCCGCAACCCCAGTGTGCTGTGATCCCGCTGCCTGCCTGACTCAGACCCTCTGGCCTGCCCTCCGAGAACCTCTTCTTGCTGTTCTGATCCGTGATCCTTCGCCCCCTTGCCCTGGGGCCCAGCACTTCCCTAATTGGCCCGCTCCAGCTGCTCCTTGGCTGCCCGGCCCCCTGCCCCCTCTGCTCTTCCCTCTGGGCCTGCTCTCTGCAGCTCCACACTCTCCACTTCCCTTCCTCTCCATGCTCCCTTTCTTCAAAAACTGGGACTAGAAAGATCGTGAGGGGCCCACGGGACAGAGAAGAGCGTGTGACAGAGCATCCGAGTTGGTGTGTGGGCGTTGGAGGCCCGTGTGTCACTGCTTGTGCTTTGCTCCCCTCCGTGTTTCCAGGTTGCATGTGAGCCATGAACGGTGCACAGTACCCAGGTGCAGGGTGGGGCTGGCTGTGTGGTCACGCCTGCCTAAGGCCTTAGTGTATTTATTTAATTTATTTTTCATTCATCCTGTTAATTAATCATTTCCTCCTAACCCAAGGGCCTAAAGCTGGCCTGACTTGAGGGGACTGTGTGTCTGGATTTCATGTGGCTGTGGTCCCTAGACAAGCTGAGTGGGGCAGGTCTTGCTAGGATGGAAAGGGTAACAGAAGAGGGCCTTGCCCTTGGTTCCTCTGTGTGCACTCATGGAAGCCCGGCTCAGCCCAGAGTGGGGGCTGTGTGCCTGGGGGACTCGTCCCTTGTAACCCTCTCCCCAGCCTTGGGTTCCCCGCTCCTCCAGCTGCACCACAGCACCGTCCCACTCCCCGTGCCATGTTCCACAGTTGCCACCGCCTCTGTGGTGTTGAAATGAGCACCGCCATTAAAGTCTGAATCACAATGCATTGTTGTGTCTGAGTAGTGTTACTGTGGTCTTTATGAGGGGAGACGCTGGGCACCTGGAGAGCAGAGCTGGGGGGGGGGGGGGGAAGAGGAAGAGCAGTGTGGCCACCATGGAGCACTGCCTGGCCCTCCCTGGCCAGGTGTGGTCCATGTTGCCCCTGCCCTCAACAGTGAGCCTGGCCCCAGGACCCAGGTAAATTCCAAGAGACTGTGTATCTGTTGTGTGAATAGGGGCTGAAAGTGTTTTTTTTCAGATTCCTAAAGGGTCCTTGGTCCAAGGAGGGGTCAAGATGAGGACTGGGGCAGCTGCACTCTGGGCCTCTCCCCGTCAAATCCTGGCTGGTTCTGAGTCGGAGCAGGACTTAATGGCTGTCCCCCCTGCAGGATGGGGAGGTGGAGAGGGGTGAAGGGTAGCAGGCTCACAGGGGCCTGAGGAACCTGCCCTCTACTCAGCTGAGGTGCAGGGCCTGCAGTGCTCAGCAGGCCCCGTGGCTGGGGCACTCGGCAGGTGGGGCGTGGCGATGTCGCTGGTGGCCTCCTGTGACCCTTCAGCTCTTGCAGAGCCTCAGCACTGAGGTGCTCCGCCTGGGGCCACGTTGGGGGAAAGTCCCCACACAGCACCTTGGATGCACCCCTACATCCCACCAGGTAGGATGGGCGCTGTGGCCACTAGAGGGAGTCGAGGTTCTACAGGACACAGGCCGCCAAGCTGGAGGAGGGGAGGAGGGATTTGAAGGCTGTCCCTGCTGCGGGCCTCATTTCTGTCCCGCTCTTGTCCTGGGCTCCCTCTGCCTTCCTGCCAGCTGTAGGGCTGCAAGGGCATCCAGCTCTGTGTGGGCAGGACCCCCTTCTCTGTTTGCCTTCCTCTGTCCCTGACACACACACACACCGCCACTTGGAGTTCAAAGGGCTTCTTGCCCCCCTCTCCTGGGGGCCATCCGTATTTCCCTTTCCTCCTCCTGCCCCTTTCTCTCTCTCCCCTTGGGGGGGGGGGGCTCACTGTGCCTCTCCATTTTCTCTGGGGCCAGTGATACCCATCTTTCCTGGGTAACTCCTGGATTGGCCAGAGCTGTTCTAGCTTAGCCCTCGGTTCTTTCTCTCTTCCCTCGGCCACTTTCTGGGACAGCTCCCCTCCCACCCCCCCAGGTACTAGGTTGGATTGGGTTACAGCCAGCTCTGCCTGGGCCTCCTGCGCCCCTCTCTCCACTTTCTCTTTGTGCTGTTGCTTGGAGACCAGCGGATTGTGGGGGGCTGGGTTGATGGCTGGTGTGTGTGTGGGGGGGTGCATCTGCAGCTGGATTGTCAGCCTGGCCCTCTGGCGAGGAAATGGGCTAGGACCTGGCTTCTAGTCCGACTCTCCCCATCCTCATCTCTACCTATGTCTGAAATTTTCTCTTAGGCTCAGAGAAGTTAACCACTCCCTAGTGGTTAAAAAAAAAAAAATGAGAAAAAAAGCTGAGCCTCAAAAGGATTGGGAAAGCCTGGGCCAGGACCCAGTAGGAGGCTGAACTGAGAAGTGGAGAAGAAAGGCGGGGTGGGGGGGTTGTCTTGGCACAAAGCTGAGGGTTGGGAGGAGCAGGGGCCCCTAGAGCATTCAGGGAGACAGGGTAGCCCCTTCTAAAAGGCCCTATGAGGGGCAAAGGAGGAGTGCATGGGGTGGGAAGGGAGGGCCTGCCAGGGTAGGGACCGCAGGGTGCTGGTGCCTGGGCCGAGGAAGCTGCTTGTTCCTCCTCCCTGCTCCCCATCGCTCTGGAATCTGTTTAGCACTTTTGGGTTCTCCTAGAATTTGGCTGAGTCTGATCCAAAGAACTGGGAGGTAAAATCTACCGAGTTATGACACTGCCAACCTCCTTCTAGAAGGCAGGTGGGAGCCCACCAATTCAGGGCCCACCCTTGGCCTCCAGCTAGCTGGGCCTCACAAGTACCCTCCCCCACCCCCAAACTGTAGAGCCGCGAGGGTTCCCAGTCCAGACTCCAGCTCCAGCTCTTCTCGTATCCCAGCGCAGCCGGCCTCTCTCCTCAAGCTTTCCCAATTCCAGCTGCCAAAAATCACCCGTGTCTCTGGTGTCCTTTGTCCTGGGGGATGTTGCTGCTGGGTGTGGGGCACGGAGGGAGCCCAGAAAGCACTGATGCTGAACTGGGGGGGGGGGTGTGCTGGCTGGCTTCATGGCACCGGGAGGGCCTGGCAGGCTAACCCTGAGCTGGTGGGCAGTGGAGGGAGAAGGAAAGGGCCCTGGTGGGGACTGTATCCACACTAGAACTCTTGGGACTGGGGAACCAGGGCACCTGAAGATTTGTGCCCGCATTGAGCCTAATCCCCAAGTGACCCCTTCCCTATGACCTAAAGTATTATTAGTGACGGGATTTGGCATAGGGAGCCGCCACTACACAGAAAGGCCCAGCCCCTCACTGCCCCCCAGCAGCCACCGGCCCTCCGTGCTGCCACCAAAGGCCTTTCCTAACCTTCCATTTCTTCCAATCTTCTTGAACCCCCTTTTCCCCATTCTATCTGCAAAAGGTAACCATCGTCAGCGCCACCGGAAGCCCTCACCCGCCCAATGCAGTCCCCCCTGGGACTACCCTCGGGTCACCCCTTCCTCCCTTCTTAGGTTCTTCGGCTTTCTCCTCTGCACTGGCCTCTCTCCATCACCCCCACATCCTATAGTCTCACTCCTTTCCCAGCACCATTCACCCCTCCCCAAATTCCATTCTTCCAAAACCCCCACCCTCCTCTCTGTCTTCGTCTTTTCAAATCTCCCCGCCTTATGACCCTACATCCGCACCCCGTCCTCTGATGACAACCCACAGACCTCGCCCCACGCTGCTTTCGCCTCTCCCGACCACACCTCATTGACCCCACACAGCCCCCTCTTCGCAGTCTCACTCCCCATCCCACAACTCCTCCCACTTCACCTCTGTCGCCCCCAAACTTCTCCAGCCTTCCCGACGCCCGCCCTCGCGCCCACAGTCGCTGCTGCCCAGCCCTCTCCCGCGCCAGGCCCGCGGGCTCCCCCCTAGTGCGCGCGCCCCGGGCCCCTCGGCCTGGGGCTCGGCCTCGGCCCAGGCGCGCGGCGCCTCCCCGCCCGCCCGCCCCCGCCCCCCCGCCGCCGCCGCCGCCTGCCTGGCGCTCCCTCCCTCGCGTCTCCCTGCTGGCCCCTCTCTCCTCCGTTCCTCCGCGCTCCCTCCTTCTCCCTCTTCCTCCCTTCTCCCATCCCCCTCTCCCAAGCTCCCTCCCTCCGCCGTCCGCTTTCCTGTGCGAGTCGCCGGACGCACCGCCCAGCCCGCCCGCAGCCCCGCGCCGGGCCGGGACCCATTTAGGGGGCACCGCGGGCCTCGGGGAGGGGCTGGGAAGGGGCCAGGAGCGACCGCCCGGGAAGGGCGGGGGCCGCGGACCGCGCGAGTGCGGGCTGCGCGCGGCGGCGCGGGCGGCGGCGGCTCGGAGCGGCGCGGAGGGCCGGCCGGGCGCGGGCGCGGGCGCGAGCGGCGCGGCGGGGGCGGGCAGCGCGGCCCGGGGCGTTCCGGGCGGCCGGGGAAGCGGCGGGCCTGGGGGGGGGCGCGAGAGCGGGGGTCGCGGTCTGCTCCCGGGGCCGGCGGGCGATCGGAGCCAGGTGGGGGTGGGGAGGGGGATGGGGGCCGCCCTCCGAGGGGGTCGGGGCCGCCGCCGCCGCCGTCGCGGCGGCGACTGAAGCCAGGAAGAGCAGAGGGGGGCGGGGGAAGCGGCCGCCGCCGCCCCCCGGAGGCGTCGGAGCCTGGAATCCCGCTCGGAGCCAGCCAGCCGTCCCGAGCTGCGACCAGGTAAGCGCTGCCGCCGCCCGGGTCCGGGCCCGAAACCGCCCCGGCCCGGGCCCGCGGCTCCCCGCCCCCACCCCTCCCAGTTCCCCCTCCCGCCGCCGCCGCCGCCGCCGCCTCCATTTGTTATTTTCCCAATCCCGTCCCCCCGCTGCGGGCCCTGCCAGGCCTGCGGCCGGGGGCCCGAGGAGGGATGGGGGGCCCTGCACCCCGAGGGTCGGGAGGGCGGGGGAGGAGGGAGGGTCCCAGGAGGAGGTCTGACGGGGCCAGAGGGCAGCCCGGGCCAGGGGACCGAGAGAGGAGGGACCCCGCGGTGGAGGCTGGGCGGAGGGAGGCCCGGGGATGCTGCGAGTGGGGTTCGGGGAGAAGGCAGAACGGATCGGAGGGATGGCAGCGAGGTGGGGCGCGGGAGCTCTGGAACCCGGTTCCTGAGCCCGAGGGAAAGGGGTGTGGTAGGAGGGGAGAGGGGGGGATTGTAGCTGAGGAGGCAGGGGACTCGAACCTGGGGAACCGGGGCGGAAGAGGTCCATCTTTGAGAAGCAGAGCCCGAGGCTTGCCAGGATGGGAGTGGGAAGGCCGTGCCTTTGTGACTGGGTTTTCTTCGGCCCACTCCAGATCACCTCTGACCCTGTTTTTCCCGATCCCAGGCACAGAGCTACTTCTTGGAGAGGGGCACTGGGGCCCAGGAGGGTGGGTCCTCCCGAAACTGGTGAGAAAGCAGAGCTGGAAGAAAGGGTTTCTGGGGAATGGAGGAGAGGAGAGAATTAATAGGCGCTTCAAACAAGTTGTGACCTCTGCCCTCAAATCCCAGCGCCTTCCTGCTCCTCCAGCCTTGCTCTCCAGCCAAAAAAATCTCCCTGTGCCTGCTCTGGCTTCTGCTAGGCTGGGGACCCTTAAGCTCCCTTTCCCGAGGGTACCGAGGGAACCGGAGGAGGGTAAAGTTGCTTTGACACCTGGGGGTTGGGGGGGGATGGCTGCCGGATGGACCCCTGGGGAGGTCTCCTCAGGGGGCATGGCTAGGCATTTTGTTGCCATGACAGCCATCCGGTGGGGTGTCCAGTAGGTGAGGGATTTGGGCCTGTGGCTGTGTCCTTGGAACTCCCGGCTGGGCTCTGGGGGATGTATCTGGTGGTGCTGGTGGGTGGGGGTGCACTGCCTTGGGTCCCCCGGCCTGCTGGGACGTGCGGACATGGGACTCGCCGGTCACAGGTCACAGGGGCTTCTCCCTGTTGCTCGGCCTGGGCATGGTGGGGGGGCGAACATGCTCCTGTTGCTGTTAGACCATCTTTTGGCAATTCCTTCTGGCCTCTGCCTCCCTTCGTGTGTTTTGGCATCTTTGCTCTGATATTCTTCCATTTTCTTAGATGCGAACTCCCGAGTCTCCCTTCCTCCTTCCCACACAGGCCCCACAGTGACCTCTTCCCTCAACTAACCTTTGACCTTCTACTCCTTTCACCTTGTAGGAATGGCTGGGCCTCCAGGTACGAGGCTCAGGAGAGAGGAGCCAGGAGACCTGGACCTCGTCCCGGTGTGCCTGTGTGACCTTGGGCGAGTCTCTTCTCACTTTGAGAAGGAATTATGGAAGGCATGACCCCTGAGGCCCCTCTGATAGGCCTGGACCTAAGAAGGTGTAGCCAGGGTGCTGTTACCCGCTGGTCTGGGCTGCGTTGTTATCTTGGAGTCACTTTGGACTGGTTTGTTAGTCTGGCAGTTCCGGAATGATGATGGGGGCTGGACCCATGGTCCTGAAATTCACCCCTTTCCAGAGAGCTTTGTGCCTCAGTTGCATTCCTTCTGACAGCCATAGTTCTCCCTTAATTCCTCTGCTGTTCTTAGGGACTCTCTTCCTGTTTCTCACCTTTTCACTGCTTCCATCTGGTCTGTCATTTTCCTTGTGTTGTAAGAGGAATGGAGATGAATGCACTGCCTAGCTGCCAGATACACAGTAGGTGCTCGATAAATACCAGCTACAGTGGCTGCTGTGGGGGTCAGAGGACATGTATGTAGCTCAGCTGCTAGGAGCCAAAATGGGAGCCATGGTCAGAAACACATCTCCCCATCCAGCCCTGACCCTTCCCTCCCCTGCCTGCCACTCCTCATACCCAAGATCAACCTACTCTTTAATGACTCTTACCTTCAAAGCTACTCATTACAAATTTTTATCAGATTTCAGCTGATTAAAAAATGATTCCTCTGTATTTCAGGTGCACTGCTCTTTCCCTGCCCTTTTGGATGCCCTGGCCCTTAACTGACTTGGTGAACAGGTTCTGTGATGGGGAGGAGATGGGCACCCTGACCTCTCCTCGGTCGGAGGGCTGGCGCTGGCAAAGAGACACCAGTCAGTCTTCTTTGTTGTGCCTTTGTTAAGACTGCTTTCCCGGTTTCTTCTTCTTCTTCTTCTTTTTTTTTTTTTTGGTTGATGGTATTTTAAAATCAGTCTACACCACAAACTCAAAAAATTGGCAAATGCCAGTTAATAACAGAAAATGGCTAGTCTACTGGGTAGACCGCATCAGTGGGAAGTTAGAAGCTGTGGATCTGTCCCGACCACTTTGTGAGGACACATAGCGCCTTACCCTGGATAGGTTACACTTGCCCCTCACTGCCTGCCTCTGCAGAACATCCCCTAGAGATGAGTGAGAAGTCATCGCTCTGGATTCCTTGAGGAAACTTGCTACAGAATACAGACTATGGAGGCCCCCTGGGCCTCCTGAGATGGGTAAGCTTTAGTCTATTCTCACTGAGGCTGGCGGCACTTAATTCAAGGAGAAAAACTTACTGGAGGGGCAGACATTTGGTACAGTGCTTAAGACTGCTTGGGACGCCTGCATCCCATATCAGTGCCTGAGTCCAGTCTGTGCTCCTCTGCTTCTGAGCCAGCTTCTTGCTAATGTGTACCCTCGGAGGCAGCAGGTGATGGCTAAAGTATCTGGGTCCTTGCAACCCACGTGGGAGACCCAGACTGAGTTCCTGACCCCTGGCTTTGGCTTGGCCCAGCCCCGACTGTTGCAGGCATTTGGGGAGTGAACCAGTATGTTAGATCTGTATCTGTCTGTGACTCTCTGCCTTTTAAATAAAATGAAAATGAAAATAAGTACCTATTTTTTTTTAATTTACTAAAAGTGGGGATTTAAAGGCCAATATCAAGAAAACCACCACCATATACACATGATCATCAGTGGAGGATATAAAAAGGAAGAAAACACTGTGAAAACATTTTGCTCTCAGAAGATCTTACAGCCAATAATATGGACAGATGTGACCCTTAGCAAGAAATACAAATAAGTACAAATGAAAATAGCTGAACATAGAATTATATAAAATTAACTTGTCTCAGAGGTGGTTTTTTTTTAATATTTATTTATTTGAAAGGCAGAGTTAGAGAGGGAGTGAAAGACAGAGATCTTTAACCTGCTGGTTCATTCCCCAAATGGCTGCAAGAGTTGGGGCTGGGCCAGGCAGATGCCAGGAGCCAGGAATTCTATCCTGGTCTCCCATGTGGGCGGCAGGGGACCAAGAACCTGGGCATCTTCTGCTGCTTTCCCAGGTGGCTAGCAGGGAGCTGGGTGAGAAGTAGAGCAGCAGTCTCAAACTGATGCCCATATGGGTGTTTGCAGTTACAGTGCTGGCCCACTGGGGGAGGTGTTTCGGCGGGCGCAGTGAATCCAACTGCTTGGGATGCAGAGGCCCTGCTGCTCTGCACTTCCCATGCCAGATTCCTGCCAATACTCCTGGGAGGCAGCAAATGATGGCCCAAGAAGCTGGGTTCTTGCCACCCACGTGGGAGACCCAGATGGAGTTCTGGGCTCCTGACTTTGGCTGGCCCAGCCCTGGCTGTTGCAGGTGTTTGGGAAGTGAACCAGCAGGTGGAAGATCACTTTCTGTCTCTCTTATACTACCTTTCAAATAAATAAATCTTTAAAAATAAAAGATGCCTATCTTGCTTTTGATAGATATGGATGGCTAGGCCGTGGAGAGGTGTTTGTCCCTGTGTAGGCCTTAAAAACCTGAGTCTGCCCGACTGCTCCCTAACATTTTGAGCCTGTGGTTCTTAATGTGAAAGCCCTCACTTTCCCCTAGCCTTAGGGTACTCACCTGCAGTCAGTGTTTGGTATCCATGGGGGATTATCTGCAGGACCCCCCTCCCAGCCCCCAGACACGGAAATTCACAGGTGCTCAAGTTCCTTACCTGATGGCAGTCCTCCCATGTACTTTAGGTCACCCAACACCTCATACAGTGTAAGTGCTATGTAAACAGTTGTAGTACTCTTGTTATTTAGAGAACAATGACAAGAAGTGTGTATCTGTTCTCTACAGACACAGCCACGGTAGGCCTAACCGCACAGCACAGTAGGAGGCTGACAGCGCTGAGTGCTGGCCAGACGGAGGACTGTGACACGGTGGGGGCTGCGGCTGGGCACACGGCCTCACTCGGGGGGGGGGGGCAGTGCAGTGTGTGCAGCAGGTCTGGAATTTCTGAATTTTTAAAAAGATGCAGGTGTGGAACCTGTGGCAACAGAGCCGAGTGTGCTGGAGGATGCATCTTCTTGAGGCTCTCCAAGATGAAGCTCTGATATTTGGGGATACCTAGCTTTGGTTTTAGGCTCCTAGGCGTATGCCCCTTTGTATTGTACAATGGTACATCCTTCTCCAGTTGTGAAAAAAGATTCTTTCTCCATCTCTGGGACTGATCCAGGCCTCCTGAGAATCCTCCTCACTCACTTCTGAAGGGAGTGCAGCAGAGCAAAGCAGGGGAGGAGGAGCGTGGGCACTGAAGGCAGAGCTGTGCGCGTCACTGTCGCTTGTCCTCGCTCTGTGAGGTTGGGCACGTCACAGTCTCTGAGCCCCAGTCCTGCACACCTGTGATGACAGATTAGGCTCACCTTTCAGGCCTGGCTGTAATATCGAGTGAAATTAGGTATGTAGAGGACCTGGCATAAAGAAGGTACTCACTCGGTAAATTCAAACTTCATGTTTCAATTAGATTTTTTTAAGGGCAGAGTGACACAGACAGAGGGACATGAGATCTTCCATTTGCTGGTTTATTCCCCAGATGCCTGCAACAGCTGGGGGTGGGCCAGGCTGAAGCCCAGAACCATGGATCTCCCATGTGGGCGGCAGGGACCCAATACTGAAGCCGTCACGTGCTGCCTCACAAGGGCATTCGCAGGACGCTGGATCAGAAGCAGAGCAGTTGGGACTTGAACTGGCCCTCCAAAAGGAGATGTTCCTTTTTTAATGCTCTTTTGTAAGGCTCTGGAATTCATGCATCCATGAGAATTCTTTAGGGATTGAGAACTGTAGAATAGTCCTGGACGGGGGCTCACAGGTACCCTGAATAGTCTGCCTTTCCTAGAGATACGAGGTTCTATCGTCAGCAGATATCCCTGACTTGTAGGGAGCTGAGGTTGCCCACAGGACAAGCCAGCAGTGCCTTCCATCTGCACTTCCTGTTCCAAAGGCTGAGGGCTGAGCCACAGAGCCCTCCAACAGGCACAGTCACAGCACCATCTGACTCTTCGGTTTGCACACTGATGGTCTGTTCTCACAGGTTGCACTGCAGACAGATCCTGCAAGTTCCAGCTGCCTACACTGGAAACTTGAAGATCCTGCTTCCCGCTCCCCAGGCCACAGGTGTGGGGAACTTGGGGTGCAGCAGAGAAGTTTCTGTATTCAGCTGCTCAGGCAGAGGAGAATGGGGTCTCCACAGCCTGAAGAATGAAGACGCGACAGAATAAAGACTCAGTGAGTACCGGCTGAGACGAGAGGCGTGAGGTCGGGCAGGGAAGCCAGCAGGAAGAGCAGAAATCATGCGCATCCTACCTGCAATGAGGCGCGATGGAAAGATGCGATTCCTGCTTCCTTCTCAGATGTCGATGAGGAGTGGAAGGAAGAAAGAGGCCCCTGGGCCCCGGGAAGAGCTGAGATCGAGGGGCCGGGCCTCCCCTGGAGGGGTCAGCACGTCCAGCAGTGACGGCAAAGCCGAGAAGTCCAGGCAGACAGCCAAGGTATCCATGCTCAGGTCCTCGCGCGGCATGCCGGGGCGGGTGTTGTGGGGGACTTCCTGCCTGGCAGAGCGGGCCCCGTGGAGGCTTGGGAGGCGGAAGACGGAGTTTTCTCTTTCCCTCTCACAGAAGGCCCGAGTAGAGGAAGCCTCCACCCCAAAGGTCAACAAGCAGGGCAGGAGTGAAGAGATCTCAGAGAGTGAAAGTGAGGAGACCAACGCGCCAAAAAAGACCAAAACTGAGGTGGGAGACCCTTCTGACCTCCTGCCTGCTTGCTGACCATTCTTCTTCTTCTTTTTTAAAGATTTCTTTATTTGAAAGACAGGATTACAGAGAGACGAGAGCTTCCACGGGTGCTGGTGCTGCAGGTGGCGGCTTAACCCATTCCACTGGCCCCTGTTTTGTGCCCATTCTTTTCCTCAAGTTTCTTTAGCTCACCGTTCCTACCTTAAAGCCTCCTGGGAAATAAGAACAGCCATCTCTTTGTGCCTACCAGAGTGGTCCTGTGAGCTGTATGTAGGGCTTTCACTGCTAGGCAGATGTAGGGCTCTGACTGCTAGAGGAGCAGGCAGTACCTCTGAGTGAGAGGAACACGTAAGCCAAGGGAAACACAGAAGTGGTCCTGTAAGAAGCACCAAGGGTCTGGGGATGATGACAGGAGAGGAACGTGGGTGTGAGATGGTGCAGGACAGGGATTCCGAGCCAGTCGTGGGTGGGGAGGGTGCTTGGGGTAGACACTGGAAGAGGGAGTCGGGTTGTACAAGGAGGGAAACAGATGGCCTGTTAGGGGCACCTGAGGATGCTGGGAGAGTGAGGATTCTCCTTTGACCAGGAACACTCTTCACAAGTCGGTGCATCATGTGCTGTGAGAGGCCCCCCTGTTGGGAGACAGGAACTGAAAAAAGAGGCAAAAATGGCTTTCCCTACAGCAGGAGCTCCCGCGGCCACAGTCTCCCTCGGACCTGGACAGCCTGGACGGGCGGAGCCTCAATGACGACGGCAGCAGTGACCCTAGGGACATCGACCAGGACAACCGAAGCACGTCCCCCAGCATCTACAGCCCTGGCAGTGTGGAGAATGACTCCGACTCGTCTTCTGGCCTGTCCCAGGGGCCGGCACGCCCCTACCACCCGCCTCCACTCTTTCCTCCTTCCCCTGCACCACCAGACAACACCCCCCGGCAGCCAGAGCCTGGCTTTGAACCCCATCCTGTGACACCCACTGGATACCATGCTCCCATGGAGCCCCCCACATCTCGAATGTTCCAGGCTCCTTCTGGGGCTCCTCCCCCTCACCCACAGCTCTACTCTGGGGGTGCTGCTGGAGGGGTTTTGTCCGGACCTCCAATGGGTCCCAAAGGGGGAGGGACTGCCTCTTCAGTGGGAGCCGCCGGTGGGGGAAAGCAGCACCCTCCACCCACTACCCCCATTTCAATATCAAGCTCTGGGGCCAGTGGTGCTCCCCCAACAAAGCCACCTACCACTCCCTTGGGTAGCGGGAATCTACCCGCTGCTCCACCACCCGCCACTTTCCCCCACGTAACACCAAACCTGCCTCCCCCACCTGCCCTTCGGCCTCTCAACAATGCATCAGCTTCTCCTCCTGGCCTGGGGGCTCAGCCGCTACCTGGGCACCTGCCCTCCCCCCACGCCATGGGCCAGAATATGGGTGGACTTCCTCCTGGCCCAGAGAAGGGCCCGGCCCTGGCTCCCTCGCCCCACCCTCTGCCCCCTGCGTCCTCCTCCGCCGCCCCCGCCCCCCCAATGAGGTACTCTTACTCCTCCTCCTCCAGCAGCTCCGTGGCAGTCTCCTCCAGTTCCAGCTCTGCCTCCCAGTACCCGGCCTCCCAGGCACTGCCCAGTTACCCCCACTCCTTCCCCCCTCCCACAAGCCTCTCTTTTGCCAATCAGCCACCCAAGTACACTCAGCCTTCTCTCCCATCCCAGGCTGTGTGGAGCCAGGGACCTCCTCCCCCTCCCCCGTATGGCCGCCTTTTAGCCAACAGCAATGCCCATCCTGGCCCCTTCGCTCCTTCCGCTGGGGGCCAGTCCACTGCCCACCCCCCAGCCCCAGCCCATCACCATCACCACCAGCAGCAGCAGCAGCAGCAACAGCAACAACATCACCACGGCAGCTCTGGGCCGCCTCCCCCGGGCGCATACCCCCATCCTCTGGAGAGCGGCAGCTCCCACCACGCCCACCCTTACACCATGTCTCCCTCTCTGGGTTCTCTGAGGCCCTATCCCCCAGGGCCTGCACACCTGCCCCCACCTCACAACCAGGTGTCCTACAGCCAAGCAGGCCCCAACGGCCCCCCAGCCTCTTCCTCTTCCAACTCCTCCTCTTCCTCTTCTCAAGGTTCCTACCCCTGTTCACATCCATCCCCTTCACAGGGGCCCCAGGGCGCGCCCTACCCCTTCCCACCGGGGCCGCCGGTCACCACCTCCTCTGCTACCGTTTCCACGGTGATTGCCACCGTGGCCTCCTCACCCGCAGGCTACAAAACGGCCTCCCCGCCTGGGCCGCCACCATACGGAAAGAGAGCCCCGTCCCCAGGGGCCTACAAGACGGCCACCCCGCCCGGATACAAGCCGGGGTCGCCGCCCTCCTTCCGAACGGGGACCCCTCCGGGCTACCGAGGCGCCTCGCCGCCTGCCGGCCCAGGGACCTTCAAGCCAGGCTCGCCTACGGTGGGGCCCGGGCCCCTGCCACCTGCGGGGCCCTCAAACCTGTCATCTCTGCCGCCGCCACCTGTGGCCCCTAACTCAGGGCCCCCCCTGAACGCCGCGCAAATCAAACAGGAGCCGGCGGAGGAGTATGAGTCCCCCGAGAGCCCGGCGCCCCCGGCCCGCAGCCCCTCGCCCCCTCCCAAGGTGGTAGACATGCCCAGCCATGCCAGTCAGTCTGCCAGGTGAGCGGGCGGCCGGGGCGGGGCGCAGGTGGGGTTGGGGTGCGGGACAGAGCAGGGAGACGTGGTAGGGGCCTGGCGGTCTCGCGGTGGTCTGTAAAAGGACAGCGCAGACGGCCCTTGAGGGCAGCAGCTCGCTCGCGCGGGCTCAGCTGCGCTACCTCCGCGCCTGGCAGGTTCAACAAACACCTGGACCGCGGCTTCAACTCGTGCGCGCGCAGCGACTTATACTTCGTGCCGCTGGAGGGCTCCAAGCTGGCCAAGAAGCGGGCCGACCTGGTGGAGAAGGTGCGGCGCGAGGCCGAGCAGCGCGCGCGCGAAGAAAAGGAGCGAGAGCGGGAGCGTGAGCGTGAGAAAGAGCGCGAGCGCGAGAAGGAGCGCGAGCTCGAGCGCAGCGTGGTGAGTGCGTCACGAGGTGCGCCGCCCGCCCCCATTCCCTCCCTCCTGGTCTCTGCGCAGCGGGTCTGAGAGGCTGGGGGAGTTACCGCCACCTGTCGGAGAGGAGGAGCCACTGCAGTCCAGGAAGTGAATCGCGAAAGGATTCTGGAATTCCTGGGTTGGAGGGAGCTTGCGCAAGGCCGACTGCCTGTGGGTTGTGCGGAGGGGCGCGGAAAGATTCCTGGTGGATAGTTCCGGTGGGGCGAGGCACTTTGGCAAAAGCCTGGTGAGACGGATGGACAGCTTAGGACAGGCACCCTTTTGCATAATTGCCTTTTGACTCCATTTCTCCCTGTGCCCCACAGAAATTGGCCCAGGAGGGCCGCGCTCCAGTGGAGTGCCCATCTCTGGGCCCAGTGCCGCATCGACCTCCATTTGAGCCAGGCAGTGCTGTGGCCACAGTGCCCCCGTACCTGGGGCCCGATACTCCAGCCCTGCGCACCCTCAGTGAATACGCTCGGCCTCACGTCATGTCTCCTGGCAATCGTAACCATCCATTCTATGTGCCCCTCGGGGCAGTGGACCCAGGGCTCCTGGGTTACAACGTCCCGGCCCTGTACAGCAGTGACCCAGCTGCCCGGGAGAGGGAGCGGGAAGCCCGGGAACGAGACCTCCGCGACCGACTCAAGCCTGGCTTCGAGGTGAAGCCCAGCGAGCTGGAACCCCTCCATGGGGTCCCTGGGCCAGGCCTGGATCCCTTCCCTCGACACGGGGGTCTGGCCCTGCAGCCCGGCCCGCCTGGCCTGCACCCTTTCCCCTTTCACCCGAGCCTGGGGCCCCTGGAGCGAGAGCGCCTCGCGCTGGCAGCCGGGCCAGCCCTGCGGCCCGACATGTCCTACGCGGAACGGCTGGCAGCAGAGAGGCAGCATGCGGAGAGGGTGGCGGCCCTGGGCAATGACCCGCTGGCCCGGCTGCAGATGCTCAATGTGACCCCCCATCACCACCAGCACTCCCACATCCACTCGCACCTGCACCTGCACCAGCAGGATGCCATTCACGCAGGTGAGACGTCTCCTTCCTTGCCTTCCCCTGGGTACTCTGAAGTTCTTGTGCACAGCCCGGTTCCAGGCCCCCAGCCAGCCACAGAGCTGGTGTTCCCCACCCCCCGGCTCTCTCGGTGGTCTGGCCTCCTGCCCCTGCTAAGAGGCCCAGGCTGGAGCCGTTTGAAGGCGCACTGCCTTTGGGTCCCACTCCTTTGCCCAGGCCCCTCGCACATCCATTTCCTTGTTCTGGATTCAGCTTGGTCCCTGACACCCCCTCCCACCTTCCTCCCCCATCTCTAGATCTGCAGCTTTGGGTCTGGCTGTCCCAGGCAGCCCTGGCCAGACCCACTCACTGTCCCAGTCCTCCAGCCCCCTTCCTCCCAGACTCCCCTGTGTGCTCTCCCTGCACGGTCTGGCGGCTCCTCAATGCAGTGCACCGCTGACTTCCATCTTTTCAGACCCCTCTGCCAGCTGCAATCTGTCCCATCATCCACATGTCCATCCCCCTGGGCTCCTGCTCTTCCACATGACGGCCTCTGTCCCACCGGGGGTCTCCTTGTGTTTCCTTGCGCATCTCTTTTCCCAGGCTTGGATCCCTTCACCCAATGCATGGTTTTCCTTAAGCCTGCCTGCCTCCCAGTGACACCTTCCTCTTCTCTGCCCTCCAGCCTCTGCCTCGGTGCACCCTCTCATTGACCCCCTGGCATCAGGGTCTCACCTTACCCGGATCCCCTACCCAGCCGGGACCCTCCCTAACCCCCTTCTTCCTCACCCTCTGCACGAGAACGAGGTTCTTCGTCACCAGCTCTTTGGTAAGGATGGAGGCTATGGTGGGAGCAGAGCAGAATGGGGCGGGCAGTGGGCTGGGGGAACCGGGAATGGGAAGAGAGCTGAGGCGCTGGCCGAGGGGGGCACACGCGTTAACGCCAGGTTTAGAGGCTTGAATCCCAATTCCACTCCACCATTGGCGACAGCAAGACTGGCTGTACTAGCTAACTTTCTAGTCTGTGTCCCGTACAAGTACCTGGGCTGGTACTTGGTGTCCACCAGTCACGTGCCGCTGCCCTTCCTGCTTGCAGCTGCCCCTTACCGGGACCTGCCAGCCTCCCTCTCTGCCCCGATGTCTGCGGCGCACCAGCTGCAGGCCATGCACGCGCAGTCTGCCGAGCTGCAGCGCTTGGCGCTGGAACAGCAGCAGTGGCTGCACGCCCACCACCCGCTGCACAGCGTGCCCCTGCCAGCCCAGGAGGACTACTACAGGTACAGGGGGCACAGCCAGCCTGGGGTGGGCTGGGAACCTCTCTCCCCGGCCTCCTGTCAAGGTTGCTCTGTGTCTCACTCCTCTGCTGTGTGCCGCCCTTTCTCCAGTCACCTGAAGAAGGAGAGCGACAAGCCGCTGTAGAAGCTGCCATCCAGAGCACCTGTGGCTCCCGTGTCTCACCCTGGAGGTCCCCTTCCTGGCCTGTCACCGGGGCCCAGGAGAGGGTGTTGCTCACTTGCAGGGCCTCTGCAGCTGGGCAGAGGAAGGGAGGGAGGGAGGGAGGGACAAAGACCAAGGCCCACATGGTGTGCCCAGGTGGGGAGGTGGCCAGGGTGGGGACAAAGCGCACGGTGTGGTGTCTGGGCCAGGCCCCTCTTCCTCATCCCCCGGCTTTCCTCCTCCCCCGTGCCCCTTCCCGACCCGTTGGTGTGATGATCTCATCTGTTAGATGTGGCTGTTTTGCGTAGCATCGTGTGCCGCCCCCGCCCCTCCCCAGTCCCTGTGTGCGCGCCCCTCTGCGATGTACACCCCGTGCCCCCCACATTAATAATTTATATATATAAATATCTATATGATGCTCTTTAAAAAACATCCCAACCAAAACCAACCAAACAAAAACATCCTCACAACTCCCCAGGAAGTCGGCTGTGACTGTTTTTTTGCGGGCCTCGGCGGCTGGGGTGGGTCTCCGCCTCCGGGAAGAGACCGGCTGGGAGGCGGGAAGGGAGCGACCTAAAAGGACCGGGGCGGGGGGCCCGGAGGGGACATTCCTGCCCCAGCCACCGAGGCAGAGAAGGCCACGGGCGGGCCTCTTGCGGGCCCACCAGACGCGGTCGGTCTGGGCCGCGGGCCTTGGGCCCCCGGTGCCCGCCATCCCGGCTGTGGACGTCCGAGCTGGGGCGCGGTGGGCGTGGCTCGGTCGGCCAGGGCAGTCGGTGACTGGCAGCCTCGACTACCCCACGACGAGGAGCGGGCGGAGCGGGAGACTTTTTAATCTGCATCAGCCACCGCCGAGGAAAGCCATTTTGGGGCAGTGCGAGAGCGGCTCCTGCGCCGGGCTTTTGTTGCTGCCAATCAGTGTCTTCGTTCTTAAGGAAGAGGCTGTGACTGGCCGCTTTCTCGGCCAATCAACATGGAGCTCATTTGCATAGGGCCGTATCAACCGTTCGTAAACTCTAAAGATGAATGATTTCAGTACGTTCTTAAGAATACTCTTCGTTTCTGCTGAAAAGTAGTGTACGTCTTTGCTCACCCAGGAGCGAGGCGAAGGACCGAAACCCCATTCTGAGCTCACCCTCACTAACTGTGGAGTTCGTGCGTGGCCGGTGATCGCCTCGGGCCCGTCCGCCTGACAGTGTTACAGCTCTTTTCGAATTTGTCTAGCAGGTTTTCCGGTTTTTACCGGAAAGCCCCCACATCCACTTTGTTTTTCAATAGTAGACGGTTCTGGTACTTTGGGGGAGAGGGTCTCGGTTCTCCCGGTTTTGTTAGAACGTCAGTCCAGGTTAAGAACTACGCCCGCGGGCTTCCGGCTACGGCTGATTCTGCTTCCCTTCTTCCCGCGCCGACGCCGGATCCCTGCTGGGAGCTGACTCGCTGTTCCTCAGCTTGTCTGTAGTTGCGCTGCGCCCACGGGTGCTGTGGCCCCATGGCGTCCGCCTCGGCTCAGCCCGCGCCCCTGAGCGCCGAGCAGGCCAAGGGTGAGGAGCATCCCAGGTCCCGCGTGGGCTGCCCGCGGGCGGGGGAGGGGACGGGGCTCCATCCTCTGGGCAGCGGGGGCGGGGGACGCCCGGTACCGGCGCTCGGTGTTCCAAGCGCCCGCTGGAGCCCCGGACTCGGGGGAACGAGTTGATCCAGTTAGCCACAGCTCGTTCCACTAACTGTCTGTCCTGTCGCCTGTGCGCTGCGACGCCCGAACCCCTCCCTGGCGTTGCCTGGGGTGCGCAGTGGTCTTGGCCGAGGTGATCCAGGCGTTCTCGGCTCCGGAGAACGCCGTGCGCATGGACGAGGCCCGAGACAACGCGTGCAACGACATGGGCAAGATGCTGCAGTTCGTGCTGCCCGTGGCCACGCAGATTCAGCAGGAGGTCATCAAGGCCTATGGTTTCAGCTGCGACGGGGAAGGTGGGTGTGCGGCGGGCTTGCGAGGGGCAAGCCAGGGAGGGGGCGCCGGGTCGGCAGCCCCTGGGCCGTCATCCTCCTCTTTCTCACCTCTTGGCAGCCGCCGTCTGGCTAACTGTGGGCACTCAGAGTCCAGGTCTGCCCTGATCCTACGTGCCTTTTGTAGGTACACCATTCTTTCATTTTGTGATGAGGGAACCGACTCCGGTAGTAAAGAGCTGGGGATCCCAAGGGATCTGGACGTGACTCGCGTTCCGCCGGCTTTTAGGTGTGACACCTCTGTGAGGTTCACAGGTCAGATGTCCCTGGTGAGAGCACAGGGTGTGTCTTGATTCAGTCCTGCTGCCTCCTAGCGCTCTAGTGCCCTGATGCAGACCCGGCATCTACACCATAAAGTAGTTCGGTGACACTGCTTTGGCTGTGGTCATTCACTGCATCCCATCCAGTTGTGTCCAGGGTAAGCCAGGAAGTGGTTGATCTAAACCAGGCAGGAAGGGCCAGCTTTGTGGCACAGCAGGTTAAGCCAGCTGTTTGGGACACTGTTTCTGATCCAGCTTCCTGCTACTGCGCTTAGGAAGCAGCAGACAGTGGATGGTCCGCGTACTTGGGCCCCTGCTACCCACAGGGAACATTTGGATGGAGCTCTGGGCTCCTGGCTTCTGCCTGGGTCAGCCTCTGCTACTGTGGCTGTATGGGGGAGTGAACCTTCCGGCGAAGAGCTATCCCTGCCCCCTCTCTCTGTCAAATAAATACATCTTTAAACCCAGAAATAAACCATGCCGGGTTGAGGCCTGCATGCGCCCTGTTTTGCAGACACTACCTGGCTTGAGGGGGAGCAGCCAGTAGCACAAGCTCAAGCCACCTCCCCATTCTGCAGTCTGGGGCCTGAGGCCTGACTGTCCACTCCCTCTTGCAGGCGTCCTCAAGTTTGCCCGCTTGGTCAAGTCCTACGAAGCGCAGGATCCTGAGATTGCCAGCCTGTCCGGCAAGCTGAAAGCTCTGTTCCTGCCGCCCATGACGCTGCCGCCCCATGGACCGGCTTCCGGCGGCAGTGTGGCTGCCTCCTGAGAGTCGGGCCTGCCCAGGGCTCTGCTGGGAAAGGGAAGAGTGTTCCAGAAGATAATAAATGCACCTCTGACTTGGCCTTGGTCTCAGTCTCTTGTGGTCCTGACGGTGTTCACCCCATGCCCTCTGCCTTTCCACCTGTCCAGCTGCCCCGACCCCCTACCCAGAGCCTCCCACACCTGCTGCCTGTACCTAACCTGCTGCAGTAGGGCCCAAGGCCCTCCACCCTCCCCCACCCCCGGGCAAGGTGAGAGGCTGGAAAAGTCCCTCAACACCCTGGGTGGGTGCGCCTGACAGATGCCACTCCTGTCTGAGTACCTGGGCTTCCAGGGCTCTGCCTTAGGCCCCTGGGTTTTCCGCGGACGGAGCCGGCCCCTCATTGGTCGGGCTTTGCTTGGCCAGGGTTACTTCCTGGTCTTTGCCCCTCCCTGTCCTCTGCTGCTCTCCGCTCGGGCTCCAGGTGGAGCTGCAGGTGGCTCCTCCCCTCCCAAGGGAACGAGGCCCTGGCCTAGGCAGGCAGCCCGCTCCGCAGTCCAGCAGGCCTGCTGGGGGAAGCAGGATGCCGGGGGCGGTCTCAGGCCAGCCCCGCCCCACCTATCGTTTACCCAGAGACCGGTAGTCCAGGGGCTCGTCCCTGCAGTGCCATTGGCCAGACGGTCTGGATCAAGGAAGAAGGGGCCGGGTGCGCAGCGTGCCTTCTCACCTGACCTGGGCCGCTGCGCACGGCAGTGCCCCTGGCTCGGCCCTGCCCCCCTGTGGCCATCTGCCTGTCGCTCCCCCATCCTCCAGGGAGATGCTGTCCCGTGGGTAAGTCCCCAGCACCACCTGGGTCCCACAGTCTCCTGGTTTTTGGGGGGTGTTGTCCCTGCTCATTTGCAGATGTGAGAGTGAGCGTTGTGTGCTGTTGCCCTGCTCTGGTCCCAGACTCATTCATGTTCTGCTCCCTTATTCTTGAGCAGTTACCCCCCACCCCCAACACACACACACAGGCGGGTATCTGTTGTCCCCACTGCATTTCTACCTCCAGCCTCCCATCCCCTGCTTCTGCCTCTTGCCTAGGACTGTCCCCCTGCTAGCGCACATCACCTTGAACCTGAGTCCTAAAGCTCCCCAGCTCCCACTTCCCTTCACTTCCCAACATCTGGTCTGGGTTCCATTGATTCTACTCGTTCAACAGACACGTGCGGGACATCAGGTGCTGTTTAGGATGCTGATAATCCTGGCATGAGCAGGACAAACAGTACCTGCTCTCATGGAGCTTACCTTCCACTGGGCGGTGACGAAGCCAATAACAGTCCATAGGATGACTTCGTGTTCTCACAAGTGTTACACGGACACGTACTAGCCAGTGGTCCGTTCTGGTGACACTGCCACCTGGAGGAGTCAGGGAGGGCTTCCTGGGGAGGCGACATTTGAGCTGAGACCTGCAGGAGGAGGAGGCAGCCATGTGGTGATCAAAGCCCTGATGTGGGGACAGATGAGAAAAGGCCACTGTGGGAGGGCAGCAGGGGAAGCCAGCGGGGATGAGGCAGGGCCGGGCAGAGTGACCTTACAGGAACTGGGGTGTTATAAAGGAGCACCTCCCTAGGAAGTGCTGGTGAGGTTGTGGGTCACTTGGCCTCCTCTTCTCACTCCTATGCCCCTTCCTTTCTGTGCACGCTGCCTCCCTCTATGCACAGGGGTTCATACCCCCCATCCCCACACCCAGCCCCATCAATCTCACTCATGAGATTCTTTTTTTCCCTAAAGATTTATTTATTAGGGCTGGCACTGTGGTGTAATGGGCTAAGCCTCTGCCTGCTGCACCAGCATCCCCCCATGAGCACCAGTTCGAGTCCTGGCTACTCCTCTTCCTATCCAGCCTCTTTACTATGGCCTGGGAAAGCAGTGGAAGATGGCCCAGGTCCTGGGGTCCCTGCACCTGTGTGGGAGACCCGGAAGAAGCTCCTGGCTCCGACTTCAGATCGGCGCAGCTCTGGCCACTGTGGCCATCTGGGGAGTGAACCAGCAGATGAAAGAGCTCTCTCTCTCTGCCTCTCTGTAACTCTGCCTTTCAAATAAATAAATAAATCTTAAAAAAAAGGGGGGGGGGAGAGATTCGTTTTAAAAAAATACTTTGGGTGGGGCTGGTGCCAGGGCACAGAAGGTTAATCCTCCACCTCCGGCACTGGCATCCCATATGGGTGCCTGTTCTGGTCCCGGCTGCTCCTCTTCCCATCCAGCTCTAGGCTGTGGCCCGGGAAGGCAGTGGAAGATGGCCCAAGGGCTTGGTCCCCTGCACCCGCGTGGGAGATCGGGAAGAAGCTCCTGGCTCCTGCTTGGCACAGCTCTGGCCATTGCGGCCATTTGGGGGGTGAACCAGTGGAAGGAAGACCTTTCTGTCTCTTCTTCTCACTGTGTGTAACTCCACCTGTCAAATAAATAAATAAAATCTTTAAAAAAAAAATGCTTTGGGGGCCAGCGCTGTGGTGTAGTCAGTAAAGCCACCACCTGGGATGCCAACATCCCATATGGATGCTGGTTCGAGTCCTGGCTGCTCCAGTCTGATCCAGCTCCCTACTAATGCACCTGGGGAAGCAGTGGAGGATGGCCCAAGTGCTTGGGCCCCTGGACCCATGTGGGAGACCTGGAAGAAGACCCTGGCTCCTGGCTTCAGCCTGGCCCAGCTCCTGCCATTTTGGCTATTTGAGGAATGAACCAGCAAATGGGAGATCTCTCTCTGTCTCTCCTTCTCTCTTTCTCTGTAACTCTGCCTTTCAAATAAATAAATACATCTTTATTTTATTTTATTTTATTTTGACAGGCAGAGTGGATAGTGAGAGAGACAGAGACAGAGAGAAAGGTCTTCCTTTTGCCGTTGGTTCACCCTCCAATGGCTGCCGTGGCCAGCGCATCATGCTGATCAGAAGCCAGGAGCCAGGTGCTTCTCCTTGTCTTCCATGGGGTGCAGGGCCCAAGGACTTGGGCCATCATCCACTGCACTCCCGGGCCATAGCAGAGAGCTGGCCTGGAAGAGGGGCAACCGGGACTAGAACCCGGTGTGCCAGTGCCACAGACGGAGGATTAGCCTGTTGAGCTGCGGCGCCTGCCATCTTTATAAATTTTTAAAAAATATTTATTTATTTGAAAGTCAGAGTTACACGGATGCCGGTACTGTAGATGATGGCTTTACCAGCTACACCACAGTACCAGCCCCTGTAAATTTTTTTAAAAAATTGATTTTCTATGTTTGAAGGACAAAAGAGGGGCTGGAGTTAGCTGTGGCCTGTGATGCCAGCATCCAATAGAGTTCTAGTTTGAGGCCTGGCTGCTCCACTTCCAGTCCAGCACACTGCTAATGTGCCTGGGAAGGCAGCAGAAGATGGCCCAAGTGCTTGGATCCCCTCCACCCATGTCAGAGACCCAGGTGAAGCTCCTGGCTCCTGGTTTTGGCCTGACCCAGCCCTGGTTGTGGGGACCATTTAGTTAGTGGGCCAGTGGATAGAAGATGTCTTTCTCTGTATCCCTCTTTTCTCTCCAACTCTGCTATTTAAATAAATAAATAAATAATTTTTTTTGACAGGCAGAGTGGACAGTGAGAGAGAGAGAGACAGAGAGAAAGGTCTTCCTTTGCCGTTGGTTCACCCTCCAATGGCCACCGCAGCCGGTGCGCTGTGGCCGGCGCACTTCGCTGATCCAAAGGCAGGAGCCAGATGCTTCTCCTTGTCTCCCATGGGGTGCAGGGCCCAAGGACTTGGGCCATCCTCCACTGCACTCCCGGGCCACAACAGAGAGCTGGCCTGGAAGAGGGGCAACTGGGACAGAATCCAGCACCCTGACTGGGACTAGAACCCAGTGTGCCGGCGCCACAAGGCGGAGGATTAGCCTATTGAGCCGTGGCGCCGGCCATAAATCTTTAAAAAAAGAAAGAAAAGAAAAGAGACAAAGAGATCTCTCATCTGCTGGATCACTCCCCCAATTCCTGTAATAGTGGGGCTGGGCCAGGCTGAGGCCAGGAGCCCAGAATTCAAGCTTACCTCCTACAGGTAAGGCCCCAAGTAGTTGAATCAACACCTCCTGCCTCCCAAAGTGGCCATTAGGAGGCAGTAGAATCTGTAACAGAGTCGGAACTTGAACCCAGGCGCTGTGAAACAGACAGAATGCGGGTACTCCAAGTGGCTTCCCAGTCCCTGTGCCAAACGGCCACCCTGAGAGATTCTCACTGTCTTCTGGTCCCCATCCCTTCTCTCCTCCTGCGGTGATACTGTCCTCCCTAGTGGTTTGCCAAGGCCTCTTGTGCTGCACAATCTCCCTTGGTTCCTCATCCTGGTCATGTCAGGCCCTGTGGGGGGTCCCAGCCTCCCGGAACAGCTTTGTTGCTGCCACACTGCTCCGTTCACACCCACTCCTGCACAAGCAGGGGTGTGCCCTACCTAGCCTTCTGCAGCAGTGGGTTGGTGTGGTGGTCAGCACATAGGCTTGGGTGGCAGACGGCCTTGGTTTGTCTGCCTTCCCACTCACTAGCTTGTGACCTTGGCAAGTTACTTAACATCTCTGAGTCTTAGTTTCTGTTTCTAAAACTAGACTAATCACATCTACTAAATACAGTTGGCACGAGAATTAATTTGCACATTTGTCATGGGAATCCCCGCAACTGAGATAACAAACTCTGTGGGTGTCAAGTCCCTCATATAAAATGGCATTGCAGTTACATATAACTTGCACACATCCTCATATAATTTAAACCATCGCTAGATTCCTTACAATACGTAATACAACGTAAATGTTAGGGCAATAAGTGCTACACTGCACTGTTTAGGGAATAATGACAAAAAAAGTTTATACATGTTTAGTATAGCTACTTTTTTTCTCAAAATATATTTTTAAAGTTTATTTTCATTGTATTTGAAAGAGAGATAAAGAATCCATTAGTTCACTCCCCAAATGCCTGCAATGGCTGGGGCTGGGCTAGGCTCAAGTCAAGAGCCTGGAACTCATCTGGGTCTCCCACGTGGGTGGCAGGGACCCAAGGAGGTGGGCACCATCTGCTGCCTCCCACGGTGTGCACCAGCAGGAAGTTGTCATGGGATTCCTAGCTGGGACTCGAACCAGGTTCTCCAGTGTGTGCTGGTGGTGTCCTAAGCAGTGTCTGGACTTGTGTCAATTACTTTTGAGCCCTGGTTGGTTGAGCCAGCGCACAAACTGGAATCCAGGGATACAGTGTCCTGTGTGTCCATTGTGTGATGTAAAAGCTGCTAAAACTAGCAGCTGCCAGCTTGTTACATGAGTATTTGAGAGCTGTTGTTGTTGTTTTTTTAATTTATAAAAAGAGAACAAATTTTCTGTATTTTGTATATACAGTTTTAAGAGCATAACGATACTCCTCACTCTGACCTCCCTCCCTCCCATTCTCCCTCCTCGTTTTATTATTATTATTTTCATTTTTACAATGACATACTTTCAATTTCTTTCATAATCACAAGCTTAACTTAATGAAGAATCCCACAAGGGACCAGCATTGTGGGATAGTGGTAAGAGTGCCACCTGTGGCACCGACATCCTCCGGTGGGCGCCAGTTTGAGTCCTGCTGCTCCACTTCTGATCCAGCTCCCTGCTGGTGCACCTGGGAAAGCAGCAGAGGATGGCCCAAGTGCTAGGGCCCCTGCACCCGCGTGGGGGACCCAGACGAAGCTCCTGGCTCCTGGCTTCCATCTGGCCCAGCCCCAGCCATTTTGGCTATTAGGGGAGTGACCCAACAGATGGCAGATTTCTCATTCTCTTTCTCTCTCCCTCTCTCTCTCTGTAACTCTGCCTTTCAGATATATAAATAAATCTTAAAAACAATAAGAATTCAACAAGTAGAAAAACCACTGTTCCTCAGGAGTATGGAAAAGGACTACAAACAATGGTCAGATCTCAAAATGTCCGTTTGAGAGCTATTGTTAAACCTGTTTATCAGGTGGCGCCACTAGGCTCAGAGAAGCTCAATAGCTTTCTAAGATTATTTCGCTCTGTTTGTTCTTCCAAGACTGCCTGTCTTCCTACATTGCCATCAGTCTTGATTTTTACCTTCATCTCCCTGCTTCTCAAGGAATGCTCTTCTCTTCTGAGTTACCGGGCACCTACTTTTGTAGCCCATTGCCTTTCTGAGCCTGTTTTGTGCCCTAAAAAGAACCGAGCGAGGCTGACGTTGTGGCCCAGTGGGTTAAGCCTCTGCCTGAGATCCAGGCAGCCGATAAGCACGTGCTGCTTTCAAGTCCCGGCTGCTCCACTTCCAACCTAGCTCCTTGCTAATTAGCCTGGGAAAGCAGTGGAAGGTGGCTCAAGTGCTTGGGCCCTTGCCACTCACGTGGGAGACCCAGATGGAGTTCC
Source organism: Sylvilagus floridanus (assembly GCA_949820135.1). Classification (NCBI taxonomy): domain Eukaryota; kingdom Metazoa; phylum Chordata; class Mammalia; order Lagomorpha; family Leporidae; genus Sylvilagus; species Sylvilagus floridanus. The sequence continues at coordinate 32,833,735 of OX463230.1, forward strand.
TGGCTCCTGGCTTCAAGCTATGGCTGTGCCAGCCCCAGCCATTGTGACCATTTGGGGAGTGAACCAGTGGCAGGAAGATGATCATCTCTCTCTCTCTTTCTCTGTGTCTCTCCCTGTCTGTCTGTAGCTCTGCCTTTAAAATCAATCAATCAATCAATCAATCAATCTTTAATTAAAGAAGGAATAGCCAGGGGCCGGCACTGTGGCATAGAAGGTGAAGCTGCCGCTTGCTGTTGTGGCCACCTGGGGTGTGAGCCAGTGGATGGAAGATCTCTCTTTCTCTGTCTCTTCCTCTATCTCTGTTTCTCTTACTTTCAAATAAATAAATAATCCTTAGAAAAAAAGAAGAATGAAAAAAAAAGAATAGCAGAGAATTCTGACATCACATGACCTCAAGAAAATAAGGAAAAGTAAATAGCAATGTAGTAAAGCCCAGTGAAAGTATAATTTTCCCATGACAACTGTTTTGTCATTTTTGGAAACAACAAACATCAAATCCCCACCCCAAATATTTTTCCTCTTTTTAATGAATATTTTTATAATTAAAAAATTCTTTGTTGGCTGGTGCCGAGGCTCACTTGGCTAATCCTCCGCCTGAAGTGCTGGCACCCTAGGTTCTAGTCCCGGATGGGGCACCGGTTCTGTCCTGGCTGCTCCTCTTCCAGTCCAGCTCTCTGCTGTGTCCCGGGAAGGCAGTGGAGGATGGCCCAGGTCCTTGATCCCTGCACCTGCATGGGAGACCAGGAGGAAGCACCTGGCTCCTGGCTTCAGATCGACGCAGTGCGCCGGCCTTAGCGGCCATTTGGGGGATGAACCAATGGAAAAGCAAGACCTCTCTCTCTCTCTCTCTCTCTCTCTCTCCCTCTCTCTGTCTAACTCTGCCTGTCAAAAATAAAAATAAAAAAAATTGTGTCCTCTTTCTGATGCTGTGGGGAGTTTGTTGGTCTATGGCACGCATGGGAAGGTTGTGTGTGTAGATGCTCTGTTGACTCCGCAGCACCGTGCACAGTGTGCGAGGTTGCTACGATCTACCTGCCTGCCAAGGACAGCAGGGACTGTGTCTTTTCTGGGTGTCAGAGAGATTCCTCTTCCTCCATGGGTCAGGTTCCCCCCAGGTGATGTAAGCCCTGAAGGAGACCATGGCGGGGGGGGGGGGTAGTTAGGGGGCTGATAGTGTTTGGTGCTGAGCCCGCTCCTAAAACTGTGTGGTCAGGGTCATGTCTGTGTGTGGATGTTTGCCCCAGACCAGGGGTGGAGGATGAGGCACAGGGAGTGCATCCTTGTGTGTCCTCGTCCTCATCTGCACAGGATAGGCAGGGTGGGGGGAGGGGCAGTCAGGGGCTGTGTTCGTTGCCAGGGCTGCAGCGTTTGATGCCTCGGTCCATGGGGGACACTCTCCTGTGCCAAGTGTTGTGTTTGGCGCTGCGCAGCTGGAGGCCAGGGACCCCCTGGGGTGGAGCCAGCCTTGCACCTGCCCTCCCCGCTGTGGGAGGAGCAAGCTCCTGGGAATTCGTGGTGATAAACAGACCACGAAGATTCGCCAGGACACCTAAGAGGAGAAACCCAAAGAGGAAAACCTTTTTTTTTTTTTGAAAAAAATAATTCATATTTGATATTTCCAAAAAATGAGAAAGCAGATGTCTGGAGAAATTAAACTTTTGGGCTTTAATATGTTTGGGCTTTTTTTTTTTTTTAAAGATTTATCTTTATATATTTGAAAGGCAGAGTTACAGAGAGGCAGAGGCAGAGAGAGAGAGAGAGAGGTCTTCCACCCACTGGTTCACTCCCCAGATGGCCACCATGGCCAGAGTGGTGCCGATCTGAAGCCAAGAGGCAGGAGCTTTCTCCGTCTCCCACGTTTCCCTTATTTTTAAATTGAGGTCCGACTAACACTTAAGGGGCCTCGATGCTCAGCATCGTGCAAACACCCAGCTTGCCCGTGAATTCCCCAGAAATCACCGTATTCCAGTCACTTTACAAATATTTGTTTTTACAATTGACATTGATTGATTTGAGGGGCTGGGACAGACAGGGTTCTCATTTGCTGGTTCACTTCCCAAATGCCTGAAATGTCAAAACCAGGAGCCGGGAACTCAATCCAGATCTCCCTCATGGGTGGCAGCACCCACCCACTGGAGCCCTCCTCTGCTGCCTCCGGGGGCCTGCATGAGCGGGACGCTGGAGGCAGGAGTGGAGCTGGGATGCAGGCATCGGAGCCATGGGGCATCAGCTTTGATAACGGTAAAGCCGTCGCACAGCGTCCAGAAAGGTGCAAGGCAGAAGCCTGGGTCGTCGCCCCCAGCCCTGTGCTCCCCACCCGGTCTCCCTCTCCAGGGGAGACCCCCCACAAGGCCCTTGTGTGTCTTCCGCTGAGCCCTCCTCTCACTCGGGGTTGGCGGTGTTTCCACCTGGAGTTCCGTTCAGGGTCGCTGGAGGTCAGCCAGCCCCCAGTCCCCAGGAGTTGGGCTCCCAGGTCCTGGGATAGGGTAAAGGCCTGGAGACCAAAAGTAGAAAAGATCCACATTTGACAGGGTCACTGTGTCCATCCCTCTGCCATCGAAGGCCTAGGAATAGAGGGTGCACTTCCCCCTTCAAGCATCTCAGCACCCCACAGCAGCCCCTTGGGTCAAGGAGCCGCTCAGCCTCTGTTCTTTGAAGCCCCAGGGCTGGTATGCCGTGGTTGCCATTCCTGGTTTGGGATGCAGCCAGTTTGGGTTTGAGTCCCGGCACTGGCACTTGACTAATTGGATGACCTTGGGCCACTCCTTCCACTCCCACAGCCTCAGTTCCCAGTTGGCAAAGTGGGGTCGCAGCCGGCGCCTGTTTCCCAGGGCTGCTGGGAGCGCACGCAAAGCCCCGTGAGGCCCCTTGAACTAACAGCATATTAGCGTGGGCCAGGGAGCGGGTGGAGGAAGAGGAGACCATAGCAGGTTCCCAGGCAGGAAGCAGAATTCTCTGCCATGAGGTGTCCTAGGCATGCGTGGGCCCCCTATTCATGAGCTGTCCCATTCGCCGCAGCGCCATGCCCCTGAGCCTTAGATGGCGGCCGTGTGGGAAGTGGGCCCTGCCCCCATCCCATGTCACCCCGCTCTTCTCTTGCTCTATGCTAAAAGGAGAAGTCAAGTGAGTTCCCCCAAGGGGTCGGCCGCGCCCCTTCCTGTCCCCGCCCTTCTGGCTACGCCAGGCCAGTGCCGCGGCAGCCCCAGCCCCTGTACCGGCACCGTGGGGTGGGTGGTGAGGCAGCCGGGCGCTCGGAGCCCACTTTGAGCCTTAGCTCCAGAGTGCCCCGCCAGCCTGTGTGAGGCTGCCCTCCCTCCTTCCCTGCTGCCCCTTGCTTTCCGGGAGCCCCCAGGATGGTGAGGTGAGCGCTGGGAGCTGTGGTCGGAGGGTGGGAGATGGGGGTGCCCTGGGGTGGCCCAGGGATCTCTCCTCACCGCCCTGCCCGGCCTTCCAGGTGGTTCCACCGGGACCTCAGTGGGCTGGACGCAGAGACCCTGCTCAAGGGCCGAGGCGTCCATGGCAGCTTCCTGGCTCGGCCCAGTCGCAAGAACCAGGGAGACTTCTCCCTGTCTGTCAGGTAGGTGGTCCCAGCGACACTGCACCGGCCTAGGCCCCCGGAGCCCTCATTCCCTGCTCCCCTGGCCCCGTGCCTCCGCTGTGTCCTTGTCCCACCCCCACCCCGTCCCCTACCCTGCGCAGGCCCCCTCCCCGTGGGTTCCCCGGCGGGCTGGACGCCTGGCCTCACGGCTGGTGCCCTGCAGGGTCGGGGACCAGGTGACCCACATTCGGATCCAGAACTCTGGGGATTTCTACGACCTGTATGGAGGGGAGAAGTTCGCCACGCTGACCGAGCTGGTGGAGTACTACACACAGCAGCAGGGCGTGCTGCAGGACCGCGATGGCACCATCATCCACCTCAAGTACCCGCTCAACTGCTCCGACCCCACCAGCGAGAGGTGAAGGCCCTGCAGCCGGCCCCTCCGGCCCGCCCCCGCTCAGGGCTCTGGGCTCCCCTTCTCCCTCTTATCCTGCAGCCTTGCCCTTCTCCGGGGTCCTCCTGGTGGCAGGAAGCCGCCCCTCGTGGCTGCCGTGCCCATTGTTAGAAAGCTTCCCTTCTGTGGAACTGAATCTGCCTGCTTATGACCCGGGCCCCTACAGGCGAGCCGCGTGAGCTGGGCCCCGGGCAACCCAGTGAGAGGGGGTCTAGCCCATGGGGTCCCCACAGAGGTAATGGGAAGCAGGTGCTATGGGGTCCTGGATGGACAGGGCCCCGCACTGTGCTCAAGGCCGACCCCCAGAACTGGGCTGGCTCCTCCCCAGAGCGAGCTCCCACCCCAAGGGCCCAGGGGCTCGCCCTGGCCCTATCTCCAGGACAGAGCCTGCTGTGGGCTGCCTAGGGTTTTTTTTTTTTTTTTTTTTTTTCACCCTGAAACGCTTCTGCACCTTGTCCCTGTTAGTTTTCAGTCCTTCTGAGATTCATGTCACCAAACCTGCGTCAGTATTTCAGCCCAAGTGACTGGTTCAAACCCAGCAGTGGACAGGGGCGGGGTGGACACGAAGCCCTGGAGAGTGGCTTTCTGGAGGGACGCCTCAGCAGGGCCGCCTGCTCCCTTGGCCTCTCCCTCCCCACCCACAGCTTGTCCCTGTGGGCCCTTCTGCCCCTTTCTCCTCGCCTCAAGCCTGAAGGCTCTGCTGGAGGAGACCTTAGGGCTGCAGTGGGTTGCAGATGGTGCTGGAGAGGGAAAGGGGAGCTGAGCAGTCCCTGGGGAGAGGGCTGGCGGCCTGGGTTCACCGGGCATGGGAGAAGCAGGAGGGGAGGGAAGGCAGTGCTGAGGTGGGGACCCTCTTGGGTCACCCAAGCTGAGAGGCCTGGGTCTCACCCCTGACCCCAGGAACCTGCGAGAGGCCCTGTCTGCAGGCTTCTGAAACCTCTGCCCCCTCTTTGGCCGAGGCCTCCTCTTCCGGCATTTGCATTTGTCCCCTGGATGGCTGTGTCCCTGTCTGTGGTCAGCCTCACATTTGCATGGAGACTTCCTCATCCTGGGGCCCAGGGAAGGGGGCTCGCCCCCTCCCCATTGCCTGGGGGCCCTGGGCTGCCCCTGGGTGGTGGTAGGGAGGGGTGGGTTGGGGGCTCATGGGCAGGGTGGGCGATTCTAGGGGGTCTCTGAGCTGGAGTCTTCCCTGGGTAGGGGTGGGGGGAAGGGGGGGACATGCTGGGGACAGACCGGCCCCTCCCACCTTCCCCCATCCCTGCGGTTGGAAAATGCCCCCCTTCCCCTGTTGCCGGCTGAGGAAACCTCACTTCTCACTCTCTCCCCAGAAGGAGTTGGTGTTTTTTCCATCACGTGGTTTCCTGTGGGGCTGGGCATCGCGAGGCTATGGTTTCCTCCTGGGAAGGGGGTATACTTCGGGGAAAGGTCTTAGTTCTGTTTTCTGCCCCCTTGCGTCCCTGTGAACCCCAACCTCCCTTTTGGTGACATCATTCTGAGCACCCAGAGCCCCCTAAACCACTGTGTCCCTAGCGGGGCTGTGTCCCCTGCTCCCCACCTGGTCTCCCCGCTGAGTTCCTCCACTCGGTCTGCAATTCTTTGTCTCTGCTGCCTTTCCCTAGCCCAAACCTCTCCTCTGGAGACTCACCCCTGGTTTCTCCACGGAGCCCCAGTAGTGCCTGCCTCTCCTGTCATGAGCTCTCAGGTGGGCTCTGGGTCCAAAGCCTGGCTAGAACTCTTGAGGCTGCCTCTTACCAGTCAGAGGTCTCGGGCCAGTGTGCGGCTGCTCAGCCTCAGTTTCTGCACCTGTCAAGTGGGATCCCAGCACATTTCTGTGAGAGAGCAATGGACCTCAATCCTCAATGCAAGCATCCAGCTCAGCGCCTGGCACGTCATGGGCAGCCTGTGAATGCCTCTGCCTGCCCGGGGCCTTTTCCCCATGACCTGGGTCTCATCTGCCCCGATGCCGCTTCCCTCTAGATGGTACCACGGCCACATGTCTGGAGGGCAGGCAGAGACGCTGCTGCAGGCCAAGGGCGAGCCCTGGACGTTTCTGGTGCGTGAGAGTCTCAGCCAGCCTGGAGATTTTGTGCTGTCGGTGCTCAGTGACCAGCTCAAGAGTGGCCCTGGCTCCCCGCTCAGGGTCACCCACATCAAGGTCATGTGCGAGGTAGGCAGCTGGGCTGGGGTGGGGTGGGGAGCTTGTGTGAGTTCCTGTCCGTGTCCGCAGCGTGGGCGGTGGGGCGGGTCTGCCGGGGCTCAGGTCCGAGGCTTCGGGTCCAGGGATGGCCTTGCTCGGCACCCTCAGGGTGGACGCTACACGGTGGGCGGTCCCGACACCTTTGACAGCCTCACGGACCTGGTGGAGCATTTCAAGAAGACGGGGATTGAGGAGGCCTCTGGCGCCTTCGTCTACCTGCGTCAGGTGAGCACGTGGGCCCGGCTGCCTCCTGCCTGCCCCTGTGCCATTCGCGCCTGCGCGTGAGCTTCTGAGACCTCCGAATGGCTGACATGTCGCCTTCCCTGACCCCAGCCATACTACGCCACGCGGGTGAACGCGGCCGACATTGAGAGCCGGGTCTTGGAGCTGAACAAGAAGAAGGAGTCGGAGGACTCGGCCAAGGCCGGCTTTTGGGAGGAGTTTGAGGTGTGCGCTGGGCCTCTGCAGGGCTGGGACGGCCGAGGCCGTCGGCGGCCAGCGTGCGGGGTCCTGGGTGGCCACCTTCCTGGCCCCAGGTCTTGTCTGCCCGTGGGCGCCTTCATAAGGGGGCTGCTCAAGCTCCTCTCTCCCCTTGCAGAGCCTGCAGAAGCAGGAGGTAAAGAACTTGCACCAGCGGCTGGAAGGGCAGCGGCCAGAGAACAAGAGCAAGAACCGCTACAAGAACATTCTCCCCTGTGAGCACCCAGACTGCCCCGCCCTGCTGCGCAGGGTCTACACCCTCCCATTCCCTCCAGCAAGCCACCCCTGCCTCCAAAAGCCTTGACTCCTCCCAGTGGAGCCCCCACCCCACCCTGTGCCCGCAGCCAACAGGCAGTTGTCCCCTGCCCTAACCAAACTCCTCCTTCTGAATCCTCTACCCCACCGCCCCACACAGATCCCCTGCAGCCCTCTGTGAGCTTCATGGCTTTTGAGACCAGAATGCCTGACCTGTTAGCGTAGGCAGGGTCTGACCAGGCCACCTTGTTTCCCCTCTGCCCACTCCCAGTTGACCACAGCCGAGTGATCCTACAGGGCCGGGACAGTAACATCCCTGGGTCCGACTACATCAATGCCAACTACGTCAAGGTCAGTGTGGCAGGTCCCGTGGGAGGAGCGGCTGGGTCCTGGGAAGCCCTGGGGACACAGAGACCCTCGGGTGGAAGAGGGTGGCCGTGGTCAAGGCCTGTCCCAGGCTGCTGAGAGCCTCATGGTCCTGGGGCTGTCTCTCTCTGCTTGCATCCAGAACCAGCTGCTAGGCCCCGATGAGAACACTAAGACCTACATCGCCAGCCAGGGCTGTCTGGAGGCCACGGTCAATGATTTCTGGCAGATGGCCTGGCAGGAGAACACCCGTGTCATCGTCATGACCACCCGCGAGGTGGAGAAAGGCCGGGTAAGGCTGAGGCCCCATTGTTCACCACCGAATCAAAGAAACTGCAGATGCCAGGGCAGGAAGGGACCTTATGGGGTGAGGGTTTAACCCCTGCTTGGGGGAGGGGTGGCAATGCTGTGACGCAGTAGGTTAACCCTCCGCCTGTGGTGCTGGCATCCCATGCGCCGGTTCTAGTCCTGGCTGCTCCTCTTCTGATCTAGCTCTCTGCCATGGCCTGGGTAAGCAGTGGAAGATGGCCCAAATGCTTGGGCCTCTGCACCGATGGTGGAGATCAGGAAGAAGCTCCTGGCTCCTGCTTTGGACTGGCTCAGCTCTGGCTGTTGTAGCCATTTGGGGAGTGAACCAGTGGAAGGAAGACCTCTCTCTTTCTGTCTTTCCCTCTCATTGTCTGTAACTCTACCTCTCAAATAAGTAAATAAAATCTAAAAAACCAATCAACCAACCAACAAAAAACCCTGCCGGGGAACCGAGGCCTGGAGAAAAAGTCTCCAGCACTCCTGGGTCCCTGCTTCCCGCTCTGGGCTCTCCTGGGCTCTAGCCTCAAGGCTTATTGTTACTACTGTTATTCTTATTAAGATTTATTTATTTGAAAGGCAGATAGAGAAAGAGATCTATCTTCTGTCCTCTGCTTCACTCCCTACATGCCTGCAATGGCCAAGATTAGACCAGACCAAACCAGGAGCTGGGAACTGCATCCGGGTCTCTTATGTGGGTAGCAAGAATCCACATGTACTTGGGCCATCTTCTGTTACCTTCCCAGGTACATTCGCAGGAAGTTGGAATAGAAACAGAGTAGCCAGGACGTGAACTGGAGCTCGGATCCGGGTTTGGGAGTCCCAGGTGGTGGTTTTAACCTGTGGCACTACAATGCTGGCCCTCAGCCCCAGGTTTTTTTTTTTTTTTTTTTTTAAAGCTTTATTTATTTATTTGAAAGGCAGAGTTACAGAGGTGATAGAGATATAGATAGAGAGAGAGAGAGAGAGAAATCCTCCATTCTCTGGTTCACTCCCCAAATGGCCACAACAGCCAGAGCTGGGCCAGTCTGAAGCCAGGAGCCAGGAGGTTGCTCTGGGTCTCCCACATGGGTGCAGGGGTCCAAGCACTTGGTCCATCTTCCACTGCTTTCCCAGACCCATTAGCAGGGAGCTGGATTGGAAATGGAGTGGCAGAAACTCGGTCCGGTGCCCATATGGGATGCTGGCACTGCAAGTAGCAGCTTTATTTGCTACAAAACAATGCTGGCTCCTAGCCCCAGGGTGTTTTTTTTTTTTTAATTTTTAATTTATTTACTTGAATGTCAGAGCTACACAGAGAGGAGAGTCAGAGAGAGAGAGAGAGAGAGAGAGAGAGAGAGAGAGGTCTTCCATCCATTGGTTCACTTTCCAGTTGGCTGCAATGGCTAGAGCTGTGCCGATCTGAAGCCAGGAGCCAAGAGCATTCTCTGGGTCTCCCATGTGAGTGCAGGGGCCCAAGGACTTGGGCCATCTTCTACTGCTTTCCCAGGCCATAGCAGAGAGCTGGACCAGAAGTGGAACAGCCAGGACTAGAACTAGTACCCATATAGGATGCCGGCACTGCAGGTGGGGCTCAGCTATGCCACAGAGCCAGCTCCAAGCCCCACGTTTTAAACTGTCCTTCCCCCTTACCGTGTTTGGAAGCAAAGCTTACTGCTGCCCATTCCCCATGTGTCCCCCTGCAGGCCCCTCTTGTTCTGTCTCATAAATGGCTCTGGAGCCCACCCCGGGCTCGCCCTTCTTTTTTTTTTTTTTTTGACAGGCAGAGTGGACAGTGAGAGAGAGAGACAGAGAGAAAGGTCTTCCTTTGCCATTGACTCACCCTCCAATGGCTGCCGCGGATGGCGCGCTGCGGCCGGCGCACGGCGCTCATCCGGTGGCAGGAGCCAGGTGCCAGGTGCTTTTTCCTTGTCTCCCATGGGGTGCAGGGCCCAAGCACTTGGGCCATCCTCCACTGCACTCCCTGGCCACAGCATAGAGCTGGCCTGGAATAGGGGCATCCGGGACAGAATCCGGCGCCCCAACTGGGACTAGAACCCGATGTGCTGGCGCCGCAAGGCGGAAGATAGCCTGATGAGCCACGGCGCTGGCTTCTGGGCTTGCCCTTCTATGGCTCCTCCTATCCTGCAGCCAAAGTGACCCTGCCCAAAGCACACAAACTTGACCCCATGGCCTCCTCTCTGGAAACCCTCTAGTGGCTCCCAGCTGCCCTCCACCTGAGTTTTCAGTGTAAGGCTGGCACCCGTGGCACCCACCATCTTCCATGGGTCAGGCTCTTCAGGCTTCTGTGGCTTTGTCCAAACTTACTTTCTTCTCTCCCCATACTGTCTCTGTCTTGTCTTTTTTTTTTCTTTTCTTTTTTCTTTTTCTTTTTTTTTTTTTTTTTTAAGATTTACTCACTGTGGTCTGCGCTGTGGCCTAGTGGGTAAAGCTGCTGCTTGAGGTGCTGGCATCCCATGTGGGGGCCGGTTTGAGTCTGGCTGCTCCACTTCCAGTCTGGTTCTCTGTTGTGGCCTGGGAGAGCAATAGAGAATGGCCTGAGTCCTTGGGCCCCTGCACCCACGTGGGAGACATGGAGGAAGCTCTTGGCTCCTGGCTTTGGGTCAGCGCAGCTCTGGCCGTTGCAGCCAATTGAGGAGTGAACCAGCGGATGGAAGACTCTCTCTTTCTCTCTGCCTCTCCTTCTCTCTTTGTGTAGCTCTGACTTTCAAACGAATAAATAAATCTTTTTTTCTTTTAAAAAAAAAAAGGTTTACTTAATTATTTTTTGAAAGGCAGAGTTACAGAGAGGCAGAGGCAGAGAGAGAGAGAGGTCTCCATCTGCTGGCTCACTCCCCAGATGACCGTAATGGCTGGAGTTGGGTTGATCCAAAGTCAGGAGCCAGGAACGCCCTCTGGTACCCCAAGCAGGTACAGGGGCCCAAGGACTTGGGCCATCTTCTACTGCTCTCCCAGGCCATAGCAGAGAGCTGGATCAGAAGTGGAGCAGCCTAGACTTGAACTGGTGCCCACAGGGGTGCTGGCACTGCAGGTGGTGGCTCTACCCACTGTGCCACAGTGCCAGGCCCTCTGCCTCATTTTTGAAGACCAGCTCAAGTGCTGCCTCCTCTGTGAAGCCTCTCTGATTGCCTCCAGAGCCCAAGGGGGAAATTAGCCCCTTCTGCAGCCATGCCTAGTGTGTTCTGTTTGCTCTAATTTTCCCTGCTCCCCAGTCCTTCTTGAGCCTCCGAGGTACAGGGCACAGGCGGGGGTCTTCTTTGTATTTGTAACCTGCATTGACATTTATTCTCCGAATTGTACGTGGATGCTCAGGTCCCACTGTGTGTTGTCTGACCCAAGACCAGATCCTAGGTGGCCCGACCACCAGCTCCAATCCCTGGGCCTCATTCCCAACCTCCACCCGCCCCTCCCTTCCAGAACAAGTGTGTCCCTTACTGGCCCGAGTTGGGCACCCAGCGCGCCTATGGACTCTACTCCGTGAGCAACTGCAGGGAGCATGACACGGCAGAGTACAAGCTGCGCACCTTACAGGTCTCCCCGCTGGACAACGTGAGTGTCCCCCGCCTCTGGCCCGACTTCCAGAGCCCCTGCTTGGACTTGCTGCTGTGTCTGGCTGGGTGGGATGAGGCAGGACGAGGTGTCGTGTAAGAGTTGGGAGCTCTGACCCTGTGTCTTCCATCCAGGGGAACCTGGTTCGGGAGATCTGGCACTACCAGTACTTGAGCTGGCCTGACCACGGGGTGCCCAGCGAGCCCGGGGGTGTCCTCAGCTTCCTGGACCAGATCAACCAGCGACAGGAAAGTCTGCCTCACGCAGGCCCCATCATCGTGCACTGCAGGTGAGCATCGTCTGAGGACGTCAGTGGTAAGGAAAACAGCCGTGGAGAAGTGGCTGTTGCTAAGCGCCTGTCATGCACTGTCCTGAGCACCTTGCAGATGAACTCTTAAAAAAAAAAAAAAGATTTATTTATTTGAAAGGCATAGTTATAGAAAGTAGGGGGTGGGGAGAGACAGAGAAGTATCTTCCATCTGCTGGTTCACTCGCCAGATGGCTGCAATGGCTGGAGTTGGGCTGATCTGCAGCCAGAGCCAGAAGCTTCTGGATGTCCCATGCGGGTTCCGGGGCCCAAGGACTTGGGCCATCTTGTACTGCTTATAGAGAGCTGGAGTGGAGGTGGAGCAGCCAGGACTCCAGCCACTGCCCCAGTGGACACTGGTGCTGCAGGTGGCTGCTTTACCCAATACACCACAGCGCCGGCCCCACAGATCAACTCTTTCAGTGCCTTTTCCAACTCTCAGCCTCCTGGGCCCCCATCGCCTGAGGCTCCACCCTCAGCCTGGGTGTGTCTCCTCAGGACCCCTCCCCTGTGTGGAAACCGAGCCCCAGCGACCTGCCAGGTGTCAGTGGGAGGGCTGGCCGTGCACTCACCCTAATCCCAGGTCATGGCAGCCCCTGTTTTCCCTCATGGGCCTGCAACTGGCCCCCAGCACCTTCCCTCTGGGGTCAGTGTGGCCCCATCCCTCCTCTTTTTCCCTCTGCAGCCTCGGGCTTCTTGTTCCTCCTGTTTCCCCCCCTCCCCAGCCAGTACCCCCCATCTTGGCCCGCAGTGGGGTGTGGGGATGGGTGGAATCTTTGGGAGGGGCACACGCACCCCCAGCTCCTCTGCACACTCTCATGTTCAAGGTCAGGGGAAGTGGGGAGGCAGGGGTCCCATGATTGAGCCCACGGAGCCCGGCCTGGTGGGGAAGGGTCTGGGACGCGGGCCACCTGTTCCAGTCTGGTGCCTCCTGCTGCCGGCTGTGTGATCCGGGGCAAAGAACTTAACTTCTCTGACTCCCACAGTCCTCTTCTGTGCACTCAGGATCTCAGAGCTGTTGTGAGCCCTCGGTGAGGCCGCCGGGAGCTGTTGGCGGTGGTTTTGTAACTCATTGTCAGACAGGGAGGGGGGCAGTGGGAACCGGCTTTGTCTTCCCTTCCTGCTCTGTCCATGTGCCTCCGGGCCCATGAGGTCTTTAGACTGCCTCCTGTCCCCGGGCAGGCTGGACGGGCTGGATCCCGGATGGGCAGGTGCCTGCGTGCGCTGTCTCAGGGACCTGGCTCTGCCCTCCTAGGCTCAGGCCCATCCCCGAGAACTGTCCTCTGCGGGCCCCCATCCTAGCCACACACACATTCACACAATTCTTGAAACCCCCATGGCCTTTTTTAGCTGTTACAGGAAGGAAGTGGGTGAGGGGGGTTATTTTTGACAATCTGGGTTTTAAATTAGACAGCGGCACTCAAGGCACCGACCGCCATGACAGGCCCAGCTAAGGGTGCTCTGTGTGGCCTGTGCTCTGGGGCTGTGGCGGAGGGTGGGGAGGAGGGAGATGCCCTCTCTGCTGACCCCGGTGCTGGTGGGGGCTGCTGTCTCGCTGGCGCGGGGGTTTGACAACAAACGGGAATGAAGATCCCAGAAAAGCAGCTCCAGGGGCCCCTCTCGAAGGGGCAGGATGGGAGGGTCCCAGAGCTGGGGAGCCGGCAGGACAGGAGGGTCTGGGGTCCTGGGTCCTGTGGGGGGTGTGAGGAGGTGAGGAGTTGGAGCAGCAAGTGGAGGGGAGGGCGGGGAAGGAGGGGCATGGCCGCGGTGTGGAGGACCTCCTGTGTCGGCAGAGCTTGGGCGAGGTGAGCCCTGGGCTCCAGGCACCCACACCGATGGAGCTGGAGCTCCTGGTGAGGGACGCGCTGGGCCTCTGAGGGCAGCCCCTTCTCTCCCCAGCGCAGGCATCGGCCGCACAGGGACCATCATTGTCATCGACATGCTCATGGAGAGCATCTCCACCAAGGGTGAGGGCTCCCGGGGGCACTGGTGGGTGGGTGGGGGAGCAGGCCCCAGCCTCTGCTCTGCCCCCGCCTGAGGTCCGGGCGCCGTCCCTGTCCCAGGGCTGGATTGTGACATTGACATCCAGAAGACCATCCAGATGGTGCGGGCACAGCGCTCGGGCATGGTGCAGACAGAGGCTCAGTACAAGTTCATCTATGTGGCCATCGCCCAATTCATCGAAACCACCAAGAAGAAGCTGGAAGTCATGCAGGTGTGTGTAGAGCGGGGCCTGGTGGGGTCATAGTGGGGAGGGGTCACCTGGTCCCGCTGGGACCACCGCCCTCCCACCATACCTCTGCCCACAGTCCCAGAAGGGCCAGGAGTCGGAGTACGGGAACATCACCTACCCCCCCGCCATGAAGAATGCCCATGCCAAGGCCTCCCGCACGTCCTCCAAGTGAGTGACCCCTGCCTGCCACCTCCCACCCTCCGCCCTGTGCTCCTGGCCAGTCAGGACCTTCCCTTCCGGAGAGGAAGCACGTTGCAACTGGGGAGACCTGGGCTCAAGTGCAAGCTTGGTTCTTACAAACTCTGTCCCTGAGCATTCTCCAAGCACTCTCTCTTTTTTTTTTTTTTTTAAGATTTATTTATTTATTTGGAATTCAGAGTTACACAGAGAGAGGAGAGGCAGAGAGAGATAGAGAGAGGTCTTCCATTCAGTGGTTTTCAGTGGTTCACTCCCCAGTTGGCAGCAAGGACTGGAGCTGTGCTAACCCGAAGCCAGGAGCCAGGAGCTTCTTCTGGGTCTCCCATATGGGTGCAGGGGCCCAAGCACTTGGGCCATTTTCTACTGCTTTCCCAGGCCATAGCAGAGAGCTGGACAAGAGGTGGAGCAGCCAGGACTCATACCTGTGCCCATATGGGTTGCCTGCACTGCAGGCAGTGGCTTTACCCACTATGCCACAGTGCCAGCCCCCTCCAAGTATTCTTGATGGATGGGCCTGTGCCAGGTGCCAGCAGTAGTGGTGTAGGGGCGGAGCCTCTGCCCGCAGTCTCACCTGTGAGAGGAGGCAGCCAGAGAGCCGCCCCGCGCTGACTTGCGACCTGCCCTTGTGCTCCTGTCCCGCAGGCACAAGGAGGATGTGTATGAGAATGTGCACAGCAAGAACAAGAAGGAGGACAAAATGAAGAAGCAGAGGTCAGCGGACAAGGAGAAGGGCAAGGGTTCCTTCAAGAGGAAGTGAGCTGGCTGTGGTACGCCCCGTCTGCTCCAGGCTCCTCCCCGCCCTGCCCCCAGCACCTCTGCTGCCCATGCTTGCCCCTGGGTGGCTGGGGTGGTTGCAGCCCTGCACTGCCCTTCCGGCTGCTCTCGGGCTGGCTCCCCAGGATCCAGTCACCCTCTGATCCCGTACTCCCTTCTCTCTGCAGTCTCAGCACTGATCCCTGCGGAGGCCGCCAGTGGAATCATCGCGGAGCCCCCATCCTGTAATTTAAATGGCCATGCCCCCCCACCCCCGTGTATATAAGCCCAGCCATGCCCCAGGCAGAGACAGCTCTTCTTCTGTAAATAAAACCTCTTGATCACCATCAATCACTGTCTGCGTGCATCCTCTCTGACTGCGCCTTGCCTGCCCAGTGACTGGGCGGGAGGTGGGTGGGGGCCGCGGTGGGGCTGCAGCAGTGCACACAGAGCTGGCTCTGGCCTCTGCTGCGTCCAGGAGGGTGACCATGGGCAAGGTTCTTCGGTCTCTGTTCTTTAGAATGGAGCGTGGACACAACACAACAGCAGCTGGGAACAACACACTGCTGGTAACCATGGCAACAAGAGTTCACTCCACACAGGCCCTGTGGTTAGGGACTGGTTACGGCACTACACAGAATTTTGTTATTTTAAGTGTATTTATTTGAGAGAGAGAGAGAGAGAGAGAGAGAGCGCGATCTTCCATGTGCTGACTCATTCCCCACATGCCCGGAAGAGCTGGGGCTGGGCTAGGCCAAAGCCAGGCCAAAGAAACGCCATTCAGGCCTCTCCTGTGTGTGGTAGAATCTCGAGTACTTGGACTGTCACCTGCTGCTTCTCAGGCGTATTAGCAGGGAACCGGATTGGAAGTGGAGCAGCCGGGATTTGAACTGGTGCTCTGATATGGGATGCCAGTGTTGCAGGCATTACCCGCTGTGCCACAATGCCTGCCCTCAGTGTATTTTTAGTTAATTAATTTACTTGAAAAGTAGAGACACAGAGAGAGCCAGACAGAGATCTCTTTGCTGTCCACTCCCCAGGCTGAAGCCAGGAGCCTGGATCTCGGTGGCAGGGCACCAAGTACTTGAGCTGCTTCCCAGCGTGCATGATCAGGAAGCTGGAATCAGAAATGGAGCTGGACTTGAACCCAGGCACTCCAGCATGGGTTGTGGGCGTCCCAAGTGGGGTATTAAGTGTTGTGTCTGACCCCAGAGCCCACACTCCTTGCACTGCAGATGCAGCTGGGGTCAGCTCTGTGGCCCACTTCTGGACCCAAGAACCCAGAAGGTTCCCGCAGACCAGGAAGCAGAGGCTGGGCGGGCTGGGTTCCGCCTGCACACTGCGGCCAGCCCCTCCGAGGCTCCTCGCCATGTCCCCGGGCGGGCGGGCAGGGTGCCGGAGGACTTTTACCTGGCCTCCCCCTCTCCCTTCCAGTGGGGTCCTTTTCTACTGAAAATGCCAATCCCTTGGCGGGGGAGGGGGTACCCAAGAAGGAGCTGCCCAAGTGCTGAGGACAGGGGATGGGACACCGGTCCGGGGGCTGTCCGGCTTGCATTTCTTCAGCCAATCCTTTGTGGAGCGCCCATTGTGTCCCAGGTACCGGGCTAGTTAGTGCTGGGGGCGCCGTGGTGCCACAGGAGACTGGCCTAAAGCCCACAAACATAACATAATTGCAGACAGGTATGAATTGGGACGCAAACAAAGGGCAGGGAGAGAGAGAAGGAGCCCAGGGATTGAGCAACACAATAGCTACCGGCAGCGGTGGCCCTCCCGGGGGTGGCTGGGTGGGTGGGGCAATCACCTGTCGGCCTCGGGGCCCCTCTCCCAGCAACGCCCTTTCTCTCTCGCTGCCCGAGCGAGCGGCACAAAAGAAAGGCAGGTCCCACCCCTCTAACCGCCCGCCCTCGGGCTAACTGCCCTTGGGTTGGGACTCGAGTCCACGCAGGGCTGCGGTGAGGCGAGCTGAAGTGGGTCGCGAGCGGCTGCCTAGATCGCAGGGCACCGCCACCCCCGGTCGGGCGGCGGCGACCACCAGGCGCCAAGGGCAGTCCAGGGCTTCGGCTGCGAGGCCGCGGTGGATGCCCCTGGCCGCGGGGGCGCCTCAGGCAGGGGCCGACCCGCGGGGTGGGGACCGCCAGGCGCCCTGCTGGGGCCTGCCCGGCCGCCACAGGCCTCGCTGCCCTCTCCTCTCTAGGCATGCGCAGCATAGGCTGGGCACTGGGCAGGGGCCCAGCTGCAGCCCCGCCAGGCTGACCCCTCGCTGACCTCGCTGACCTCGGGGGGACCTCTGGCTGTGGGCAGGCTCTGAGGCCGCTGTTTCGGAGGACCCGGCTAGGCCGGGGCGGCGGGGTGGGGGTGGGGGGCGAGAGCCGCTGTGGGAAGGGGGCTCAGGGACAGCCCCTGCCTTTGTTCCTCTGAGGACTGGGGGTTGAGGAGACAGGTAAGGGGAGAAGGGGCGGCCAGGAGACGGGGGGCGGCCTGGCGGGGGCGGGCGGCCGGCTGGGGCGGCGGCGGCGGCGTGGCCGGCGCTGGGAGGGAAGGGGTTAAGGCGGTGGGGGGGCAGCCTATGGCAGGAGGACACACCTGTGCGCTGGGCGGCGGCGGGCGGGGCCCAGGTGAGGAGCTGCGCGCCCGGCAGCGGGCGGAGAAGGAAGGAGGAAGAGCGGAGGCCAGCGCGGGCTCGAGGCCGCTGAATCGGGGCCTTGACGCCCGCTCCTCTCCTCCACATTGCCTCTGTGAGGGTCAGGTGGGCCTGGTGACAGGTAAAGGTCCCTGGGCGTGAGGTCCTGGGGCTGAGCGAGCGAAATCGGACTGCGGTGTGCTGGGGGCAGGGCCAGGCAGTGGGTGTTGGGGAAGGGTCTCAGGGCGGCGGCGAGCAGGGGGCCAGGGGCTCCTGAAGCCCTGCTGGGGCCCCCCGCTGGGCAGCGACTCAGGTGGGGCTGGTGGCGGCGGCGGGCAGCGGGGCTCACCCGGAAGTGTCCCCAGGGACGCGGGTAGTGGGGGGATGGGAGACGGGGATCTGCAGCCGGGCCGCAGGGCCTGGGGCTGCCCGATCTGGAGGTGGCCAGGGTGGGTGGGGGCCCTCGTCTTACCCAGCAGTGTTTGGGTGCTGGTTGGGAGTCTCTAATACTGCCGGGTAATGATGGAGGCCCCTGTCCCCATGTCAGCGGCATCCAACGGCCTCGGGTGCCTGGCCAGGCCCCAGAAAGCCTCACCCCCACACCCGGAAGCTCCTTGCCTGGAGCCAAGGGTGCTGAAGAAGAGGGTGGCTCCGGTTGGCTGGCTGCCCACTGGAAGGACACAGTGGCCTGGTGGCCTGCCCGCCTCCTTACCCCCACCTGGTGAGATTTGTCATCTCATGGATTCCGAACTACAGCCGGCCTTGAGTGTGGGGTTGGCTGCTGTACCCTCAAGACATCTGCCCCGGCCTACAGCCCGGGTTCCCACAACTGGCCGGCTCTGGGCCCATCTTCCAGCACAGTGTTGGATGGTCTACTTGTGAAGCTCCTAACACTGTCTGGTAAAGATGGCCCCCGGGTCGGCTTCCTCGGCAGTGACCTTCGGGGAGCCCTGGAGACCGGGAGGCCTTCTGACCTTTACCCCTCTGGGTGGGTGGGGGGGTGAGTCACTGGGAAAAGGGGAACAATGGGAAGGAGACAAAATGGCTGCCTCTGAGCCAGAGCAAGGTTTGGAACCATACTCGTACTTGTTGGTTCCCCAAGCACCTCCACTGCCTGCCTGCCTTGGGGACGTTGAGAGAAATAAAGCGTGAACAGGAACAGGAGTGAGACAGCTCCGCTCCCTTGGCCGTTGTCTGTTGATCTCATCTGGGGCCCCCAGTGGCTCTGCAGTGGGGCCAGTGTCTGCCTTCTGGCTTCTCTTGTACTTGAGGTTCCAGGAGGGCTGTCCCGGGGAAGGTGCGAGGCAGCACCTGTTCTGCTGAGGAGCCCCCAAGTTGTGGGAGGGGCCACCGGCGGAGTCCTGCTAACGCAATCGGCTCCTCATAGCTGGTGAAGCTGAAAGCAGAGCAGCCCGGTCCACTGGGCTCGAGGCCCCACAGCTACTTGGAACCCTGTTACCAGGGACGCTGTGCCCATTGGGGTTATCAGATTTTCAGTCTGGTTCAGCAAAGGCACAGCTACACCAGTCTTAAAAAGACGTTGGCAAAAAAATAGGGTGATGTGGCAGAAACAGAGGGCGGGGTGACGAGTGCAGCTGAGCCTCTGCATTAGAGAGCCGGCTGTTCCCAGCTTGGGTCTTGCTTTGGAGCCCAAAATGCTGGCCTTGGGAGGGGGAGAGCGCGGACCTGACCATGGCCAGGTTTTTTGCGCCCTCTGCTGGTGGATACAAGGAAAGACCCCAGGGTGTGTGACCTTGTGCACGCCTCCCACGTAACCCAGACACATGAGGCCCTGACTTAGCTTAAGTAATAAAAATTTATTGAGAATTCCTGGGATGGTGGTTATTTCCTCCTAGTCTTGAGAGAGAGAACACCACTGTAGGAAATCACTGAGAAATCACACTGTCCCAATATCCCTGGCCAACACAGGGAGGAAGAGTCATTTTCCCCAAGGGTCAGTCTTCAGGCTTTCTTAATCCAAGACAGCGTTGGGGGGACGGGTGCAGAGGGGATCATCACATGATATGGGGGGCAGTCGTGGGCTGTGCTGGGACCCTGCAGGGATGACAGATCCACTTCCTCTCCGGGGGCAGTTCTCGGTTACCGGGCTCACTTCTTACCCTTGATGAGGCTGTCGCTGTGGGAAACAAGATGGATGACATCATCAGGGAGCATGAATGATGTACAGCACCACAGACCACTCCCCCTTCAGCTACCCTCCCCCCCTGATTGGAGCATTTGTCTGCGGGGAGGTTGGGAGAGGCGGGTACCCGGAAAAGGTGGCCAGCACGACCCTGAACAAACAAGGGTACAACCACAACTTACCTTCCCCTGTGGATACCAGATCACCAGCCAAAGGAGCAGGAAACAGGAAGAGAGAAAGGCAGGTGTGATTGACAGCTTCAGGCCCCACCCAGCTCCAAACCCTCCTTTGCTCCCAAAAGAAAAAAACACGCAGGGGCCAGAAGGCAGAAATCTCTGGCTCGTGACGGACTCTTGGCCACTGCTAATTCTCACCTCTCTGCTCCTCACATCCTGCCATGCCCCAGGCAGCAGTTCTGGAGAACCAAATATCTTCTACCACAACCCCCCCCCCAAAAAAAAAACCCTTACAGTAAACTGCTCTCTATGTAATTCTATATGATCTTTAAAATCAATCCTATGGGATGCAAGATAATAGGAACAGTCAGCTCTCCCTTTCTGACTTTGCTTCAGAGAAGCAGTGTCCAGGCCACATGAGCAGCTGTAACAGGCCAGAGGCCAGGTGACGGACTCCCCGTGTGGTCGCGTCTCTCACCGGGTGAAGCTCTCATCCTGTAGGTTCAGCACGAGGTTGTCCGCAGTGAGATAAATGCGGTTCTGTGACGTGGCGATCTGCAGGGCGGCAGACAGGACAGGGTTCACTCCTACCCTTGGATGGGATCCATGCGGGTTAGGACCCCGGGACGCAGACACGCGTAAGGTGGGGTGTCTGTGCTTGTTCACTGTGGTGTGTTAGTACCATCAGGAGCATGAACAGTAGGCTGGGGGCAGAGGGCCGTGGGGGACACACAGAGAAGCTAAGCTAGCCTGGGCAGAAACCTGGGCAAGAACAAGCGAGCCGGCAGTGCCCTCGCTCCTTCCCCTACCAGGGCAGCCCTCGCAGACGCTGGCCTCTCCCACTCACCGTCTTGGAGATGTTCTGAGCGGCCCGGATCTTGCGAAGTTTGATATAGCCAGGATTCTTGCTCAGTGCCTCTCCAAGGTGAGCACGCAGGGTTAAGGGCTCACACAGGGCCAGGTCTCAATCCCTCACCCTGTCCTCACCACTTCCTCTGGGCCCCACTTCCTCTGGGCCGTCAGGTCCAAGGTTGCGCTCAGGTGGCTCCTGCTCTGCCCTGCACATGTGGGCCTCCCTGCAGGCTGCTGTCAGCTCCTGGGCGCAGCAGCAGAAATGAGGCAAGGCCACTGCGCTGTTGATCTGACCTTACAGTGGAGAGCCAGGCCTCAGGGCCCCCACTAAGATCTCAGATGCCATCTGTAGCCCCCCCCCCACCCCCCGGAGCCCAGGGGCAGAGAGCCGGAGTCGCATTCGCCTTAGTCTCATCAGCCGGCCCACAGGGGAGAGGGGCTGGGCTCTCTGGCGGAAGGATATCATCTTGGCGGCCTCAGCCTCGCCCTCGGCCTGCACAATCTTCTGGCGCTGTTCCTGTTTTGCTTTTTCCACCAAGAACTGGGCCCGCTGGGCCTCTTGCTGGGCTACAGGGGGGAGAGGTGGAGGGAACAGTCAACAGATGTGAAGGTCAGGGGCCTGATCCACATTCTTAGGCGCCCGCACCCTCCTCCCCTTGCAACTCACCCACTTGTTTGGCTTCCACGGCAGCTGTGTACTCTCGGCTGAAGCTCAGCTCCGTGATGGCCACATCGTCCAGGATGAGGCTGAAGTCCTTGGCTCGCTCCGTCAGCTCCCGCCGGATCAACAGGGAGACCTGGGGGCAGGGGTCAAGAGGGGAGGGCAGGGCCGGTTTGTGGGAATTGGAGAACTGAAAGGAAGGTTGTGTTGCTGTGACCACCTGCACACAGATCGCGTAAGTGTGGCCATCAGCTCACCCAGCCTCTCTTGGTTCCTCAACAGAACATCTTCACATATGATGGGGGGGGGGGGGGTGGAGGGTGGAGGGGAGGCACAGCCTCAGAGGTGGGACAGCCACCCCAGGCCAGCAGGTCCTCCACTGTCGCCGCTCCTTAGCCTCCTGTCAGGCCGACCCGTGACACAAGGCGCAGGAGAAGCCTAGGTTTTCCCTTCGCTCCCTCCCCAAGTGCCCTCGAGCTCTGGTGCTGGTTTTTCTCATTTCTCGCGTGGCCATCAGTTCAGCTTTCAGTGGAAGTGGAACCGGGGCTATGGCCCTTTTCTAAGAAGCTGCCTTTTCAGGACACTTAGTTCTCCGGGTCTAGGAGGGAAATGACACCGGGCAGACGGGGAGGGGGGCAGACCTGGGCTCGTTGCGTGATCAGCTGCGAGGCATTGAATTTGGCCACCACGCTCTTGAGCACCTCGTTGACGATGGATGGCAACACTCGCTCCTCGTAGTCCAGCCCGAGGCGCTGGTACATGCTGGGCAGCTCCTGGGCATTGGGTCGAGACAGCACTCGCAGGGAGATGTTCACCATCTGCAGGTCTGAGAGTGAGGTCAGCAGTGGATGGCCAAGGACGAGTGTCCTTCCCTGAGCCCGTTCTCTTCCTAGGCCCAGAACAATGATACGCAGCCTGCTGCTCCCCCTGGGGAAGGGGTGCAATCAGGCCAACAGGGAACATGGACACAGCACGTGTGCCCACACACGAGGGCATCTGGGGAGCCAAGGGCAGGGCTGACTACTCTCTGCCATTGTATTCATGCACCCTCTAATGCAGGCCCTGTCATCGGCTCTTTTACTAGACAGTGACATCCTTTACTCCCAGGACCTAGAGTTTATCCAACGAAGAATGGACCTGTGCTAAAATCAGTACAGGGCACAGTACAGGCTATAGGTATGCTACTCGCCTAAGTGTGTACACATCTGTGCCTGTGTAGGTGGGATGAAGAAGGCGGCCAAGCAATCTCAAAGAAAAGACTTCTAGGAGGAGGAGCAGGTGCAGGAGTGGGGAGAAATTTCTCCAGGACACAGGGTACTCGTGGATGAGCTACTGAGTCCAGCAAAAGAGAAAAAGGCTTTCAAATAAAGCTTTGATCTTGGGAGTAAGACAAAGGCCTGGCAGCGCTCTCCTGAGTTCACGGAGGGAGGGGCCAAGAACAAAAATAAGCAAACACACTGTATCTGGACTGTGTTGGCCCTGGGAGGCAGGTGGTTCTGTTAGAGCAGTTTCTGCAGATGTGGAACCCAAGGTCATAGAGACCTCCCCAAGGGTCTCTAATTCAGCTCCCTTATTCAACTTTATTGGGGGTCCAATCTGCCACGTGACTCTCAAGCACCCAGACCTACCTTTGGAGCCTGTGGGGGAGGAGATTTTCCGAGGCCTGGCCCGAATGTCATAGATAATGGGGTACTGGAACCAGGGGATCCTGGAGGGAAGAGACGGGGAGAGGTGTTAGGAGACTGCGGCTTCCCAGCCTTGCCCGCCTTCCTCTCGCCACGCGGTCTTTGGCCTGCCCCTCCCCGCAGTGACCACAGACAAGGGGCGAACAACAGGTCATGTGTCGATCCAACTTCGGGCAGCACGCGGCTGAGGCGGGGAAAGCGCAGCGCCGCCGACTCCCATTCCAAGTCCGACCACAGCCAGCGGTGGGTCGGCGACTGGGAGCGTCGGGGTCCGTGTGCCCCACCCACCGTTACCTGAAGTGCAGGCCCTCGGCCAGGATGGTGTCCTGCTGCACGCCACCGATCCGGTTGAAGAAGATGGCTCTGTGCCCGCCTTCCACTGTGGGGAGAGGAGTGAGGGTCAGGCCAGTGCGCTGCTCGGAGAACGTGCTGGGCTGAGGGCGGGGGGAGCGAGGGGCTCGCGGGACGCGGGAGCTGGCGACGCCGGCCGGGGGTCTGGGGTCCGGCTAGCAGTGGAGGTTGCTCACCGGTGAACACCGACTCGCGGACGCCGTAGGCCACGGCGCCGGCCCCCAGCAGCAGTTTCAGCGCCGTGCCCATGCCCCGAGGCCCGGCGGGCAGCCGTCCGGCTAAGTCCTTCAAGTTTTGGGCCATGTCTGGTCCGGAGGCCGGCGGCACCGGAGGTCAGAGCTGGGGTGGCGGCCCGCCTCGACCCCACTCGTTCAGAGATCACACCCACACACGAGGGTTCGAGGCCGTGCTGCTCCCGGGAGAAAGGGCACCGGAAGTGCGCTCCTCTCTAAACCCTCCCCCTGCGCCCAAGGAGGACCCGAACTTCGCGCACAGACGCGCGCGCCCGGAAGTCCCGCCCCCTCTGGAACCCTGCCCTCCCGGGGAGGCGTCGCTAGCGCGAGACGGCGAACCGTCGCCATTTTCCAGCGCCCACTTTCAAAATGGCAGGCGGAAGGAAGTTTGCCATTTGGACGAACGCGGAGTCCTCAGTTAAGGACGCCGGCGCAATTTCCGGCCCGGTGGCAAGATGGCTGCCCCCAGTGGTGAATTCCAGCCTCGTGAGCAGCGCTCTGGGGAGCGGGAAGAGGACTGGGATGCCGCGGCGCCCAAGCGGCCCCGACTCGGGGCAGGAAGCAAGAGCGGAGGCCGCAGGCTCATTGTGGTGCTGGAAGGGGCCAGTCTGGAGACAGTCAAGGTAGTTTGGGAGAGGAAGTGGCCAAGTCGGCGTTTTATGTGGGCTTTGGGATGACGCCGAGGGGCTCGCAGTGGACGGAGAACGCAAGCTCTTGGATGGAGGGGGCCTAGGTGCTGTCTCTTTGGCTTGACATCCCGGGTGCACTGTTTTCTGTTCCCTTTTTCCTTTGTGCAATGAGGATAATACCTTGACGTAGAAGTGTTAGTCCTGTAATCTGAGGTGACGTGCTTTTGCATCTGTTCTCTCGTAAGCACGGTGACACAGTCTAGGAAATCTGCTTTTATTTTCTTCTGTACTTGGTATTTGTAACCTCATTATAGGTTCTCATCGTCATCTTCAGTAATTTTCTTTCCAGCGTCTTAACTCTGCATATTAATTTTGGCGTTTGTCATGTCAGGTATTGCATTTAGCGAATTTGCAAATGTACAAAGCATGTCAGTCTCAGCAGAGCAGACTGGTTGAGAATGTAGACTTGCCCTGGGCTGCCTGGTTTAGATCTCTTCCGCCTCCTGGTTGTGTGACGTTAAGCAGACCACTTAACTACTTAGTTTGCGTAGTTCATGAAGATAATAACTGTTATCTACCTTATTGGGTTGTTGGAAGGATTGAAGGAGTTAGTGTGTAAAATAATGTCTGGCATTTGGTACTGTTTATTCCTGATTATTTATTAAGAAGTTGGAATGGTTATGGCCAATTTAAAGTTCCTAGAGCATGCAGTGGAAGAATTCAGGCCAAACTGTCGTCAGTAGAAGTGTTAGAAGAGTTCATATCTGGTTAACATCTTCATTCGACTGCCTTTATTTTCTGCCTGCCGAGTATCGGCAGCTCTCGCCTCTGCCAGCCTCATCTGGGTCTGCTCTCTGGGTTTGTTCCTGTGCTCCAACCTCACTGGTCTGTCAGTTCTTTGGTTATTGAATATGTTCTTCTCTAACTGAAAACTCTGATTACTCAGCTCTTTGCCTCACTAATTCCTCCTACTTATCTGTTCATTCATTTAACAATTATTGAATTCCTACTATGCTGTTCATTCATTTGTTAGATTAAATGTTACTTTCTCAGCAATAAATCCCTGTTATAAATTAGGTCCTTTTATAAAGGATTTTATATTTTTTCTTCATAATGTTAAACACAATTTGAATTAAATATTCATGTGATTTGTGCTGAGGACAGGAAATAAGGCTTTTAAAAATTTATTTATTTATTTGACAGGCAGAGTTAGAGAAGGAAACACAGAGAGAAGTCTTTTATCTGTTGGTTCACTCAGAGAGAGAGAGAAAGAGACAGACACACACAGAGGTCTTCTATCTGCTGGTTTACTCCCCAACAGCCAGGGCTGGACCAGGCTGGAGTCAGGAGCCAGGAGCTAGGAGCTTCTTCTGGGTCTTTGACGTGGGTGCAGGGGCCCAAGCATATGGGCCATCCTCTGCTACTTTCCCTAGCACATTAGCTGCGAGCTGGATCAGAAGTGGAGCAGCTGGGATTGAACTGCCGCCCACCTGGGATGCTGGCGCTGCAGGCATCGGCTTAACCTGCCACGCCATGGGGCCTGCCCCAGGAAGTAAGGTTTTAAAATTATTTTCTATGTCTTCAATAGTCATGACACGTGGTATTCATCTTCTGATTATTGTAGTTAGTGGTTTTCAAGCTTAATAACCACAACCCACAATAAAAAAGTTACATTGTGGGTAGATAAATACCTTGAACTAATACAACCAAATGTTTCATAAATCATTACTATGTGTGTAGTGCTCTTAGTTTCTATTTTGTTTCACTGAAAGAACAAACACCCTGGTTATGGCCTACTAATGGGCTGAAACAGGATTAGTCTATTCAAGAGATTTTTTTTCTTCTAAGAATTCCCC
This sequence comes from Sylvilagus floridanus, assembly GCA_949820135.1. NCBI lineage: Eukaryota > Metazoa > Chordata > Mammalia > Lagomorpha > Leporidae > Sylvilagus > Sylvilagus floridanus. The sequence goes on from OX463230.1 coordinate 32,859,577, forward strand.
CTGGATTTAGTTTTTGGTTCTTTGTTCTTTCTTTGTACTTATTTGTGATGTTTTTATTTCAGCTTGTCAAAAGTTTTTTATTTATTTATTTTTATTTATTTATTTTTATTTTTTTTGACAGGCAGAGTGGACAGTGAGAGAGAGAGAGACAGAGAGAAAGGTCTTCCTTTGCCGTTGGTTCACCCTCCAATGGCCGCTGCGGCCGGCGTGCCCAACCGGGACTAGAACCTGGTGTGCCAGTGCCGCAAGGCGGAGGATTAACCTGTTGAGCCTCGGCGCCTGCCCAAAATTTTTTTTAAAGATTTATTTATTTACTTGAAAGTCAGTTACAGAGAGAAGGAGAGGCAGAGAAAGAGGTCTTCCATTCTCTGGTTCACTCCCTAGTTTGTCGCAATGGCTGGAGCTGTGCTGATCCGAAGCCAGGAGCTTCTTCCAGGTCTCCCACCTGTGCGCAGGGGCCCAAGGAGTTGGGCAATCTTCCTGCTTTCCTAGGCCATAGCAGAGAGCTGGATCGGAAGTGGAGCAGTTGGGATCAAACCTGCCCCCATTTGGGATGCTGGCACTGCAGGCGGGGGCTTTACCCGCTACGCCATAGCGCCGGCCCCTCACACTGATCTTAAACTGGCGGTAGCCATTCCTCTCTATTTTACTTCTTGGAAAAGTATTCCTGATTAAGCTGCTCCCTGTATCATAAGAATTTTCACATTTTTTCCTGTTCAGATTTGTAGCTCTTCACTTAGTACATATTTTTGTTGTTATAAGCAAACTGAAGAGGCCGGCGCCGTGGCTCAACAGGCTAATCCTCCACCTTGCGGCGCCAGCACACCGGGTTCTAGTCCTGGTCGGGGCACCGGATTCTGTCCCGGTTGCCCCTCTTCCAGGCCAGCCCTCTGCTGTGGCCCAGGAGTGCAGTGGAGGATGGCCCAAGTGCTTGGGCCCTGCACCCTATGGGAGACCAGGAAAAAGCACCTAGCACCTGGCTCCTGCCATCGGATGAGCGCAGTGCGCCAGCCGCAGCGCGCTGTCCGCGGCAGCCATTGGAGGGTGAACCAACGGCAAAGGAAGACCTTTCTCTCTGTCTCTCTCTCTCTCACTGTCCACTCTGCCTGTCCAAAAAAAAAAAAAAAAAAAAAGCAAACTGAAGATAGCTGCTATATGTATATTGCCCAGTACATACAAGGGTATTTCAGAAAGTTTATGGAAAAATAGAATTGGGATGTTTTGGTGCAATTTTCTTTTTGAAATCTGTTTTTTCATCATCTGCATTTTTTCCCAGAAGCTCTTAGAGGGTCTTTTGTATGTGGTGCTCCTGTGATGAACAGACACTCCCAGCCTTGCTTAGCAACCTCTCTTGCCTGGTTCCAGGATCTTGCACTGGCCTTACTGGGTTTTAAAACTGAATCTGAGAGCTGGTTCTGTGGCGTAGCAGGTAAGGCTGCTGCCTGCATTGCTGGCATCCCATATGGGTGCCGGTTTGAGTCCCAGCTGCTCCACTTCCAATCCAGCTCTCTGCTATGGCCTGGGAAAGCAGTAAAAGATGGCCCAAATACTTGGGCCTCTGCACCTGGATGGGAGATCTGGAAGAAGTTCCTGTCTCCTGGCTTCAGATCAGTACAGCTCTGGCCATTATAGCCATTTGGGGAGTGAGCCAGTGGATTGAAGACACATTCTCTCTCTCTCTCTCTCTCTCTCTCTACCTCCCTGCCCCTGTACTGCCTTTCAAATAAATAAATCTTAAAAAAATAAAAAATAAAAAAAAAAACAAAAACTGAACCCAGTATAGATCATGTGAAACTACAGGTTGTACCCTTTTAAGATGAGTTTATCTGGGGGCTGAGTGTTAGGGTACGGTGTGTTAAGCCACTTTTTGTGACGCTGGCATCTCATATCACAGTGTTGGTTCAAGTCCTAGCTGTTTCACTTCAGATGCAGCTTCCTGCTGATGCATTCTGGGAGGTAGCAGGTGATTGCTTGAGTGCTTGTTCCCCTGCCATTCACATAGGAGAGCTGGATGGTCCTGGGCTCATAGCTTCAGTCTGGCCCAGCTCTGGCTGTTGCGGGCATTTGGGGAGTGAACCGGCAGGTGGAAGCTCTCTATGTCTCCGTCAAGAATATATAAGATGAGAAAATAAGCAAACTAAAATCAGTTACTTGGGGTAAATGCAGCTACGCAAGGGCTTGCTGGCCTCATTGGGTTTCTGATTTAGTAGCTGTGGCTGTGCTTCGGAATTTGCCTGGAAGTGTCCAGATTATGGTGAAGCTAGTAGGACCACACTTTGAGAACCGCTAGGCCAGGTCATTAAGGCTTATGGTGTGCCTATTTTTCAGGTAGGGAAGACATACGAGCTACTCAACTGTGACAAGCACAAGTCCTTGTTGTTGAAGAATGGACGAGATCCCGGGGAAGTAAGGCCAGACATAGCCCACCAGGTAATGGCAGGACGGCTTGCAGCCCCTTGGTCTCTGTGGTGGCAGGGCAGCTGAATGCTGCTGCTCCGCAGCCTTACCTGCGTCTGGGTCCTGCCTTCCTCAGAGCTTGCTGATGCTGATGGACAGCCCCCTGAACCGAGCGGGCCTGCTGCAAGTTTATATCCACACGCAGAAGAACGTGCTGATCGAAGTGAACCCACAGACGCGAATTCCCAGAACCTTTGACCGCTTCTGTGGACTCATGGGTGAGACGCTTAGGACTCAGCCTTCAGCATGGAGTTCGCAGTAATGAAGACAGGAGGAAGAGGAAAAGAGAGAATTAGATGTGGAATGTTTAAGTGGGAGGGGGAATGTGACTGACAGCAGGGTGACACTTCCCCGTTGTTTTTACATGTGTGTGGAAATTCCTGTTCTCGGAACAGGTTCCTGCTGTGGGACTCCGTCACTGCACTGTTAGTCATGTACTCGACAGCACTGGTACATAACATGTGAGGACTGCGGTCTGCATGTAAAGGGTGCACGGAGCTGTGGGTGTTTGTGATAAGATTACTGGGTAGGAGTGCAGTTTCCAGCCAACTCTGAACTTTTGGTTTCTTTTCCTAGTTCAGCTTTTACACAAACTCAGTGTTCGAGCAGCTGATGGCCCCCAGAAACTCTTGAAGGTAAGGTGTTAGAACCTGCTGACTGGGCAGGTGTTGTGGTACAGTGGGTTAAGCCACTACCTGCGACGGTGGCAGGTAGAGTCCTGTATTGGAACGCTGGTTGGGTAAATGCAGCTCTTTCTGATCCAACTCCCTGCTAATGTGCCTGGGAATGCACAAGGATGGTCCAAGTGCTTGGTTCCCTGCACCCATGTGGGAGACCCAGATGGAGTTCCTGGCTCTGGCATTGTGCAGCCTTGTCCGTTGTGGCTGTTTGAGGAGTGAACCGGCAGATGGAAGGTCTTTCTCTGTCTCGGTCATTCTTTCAAGTAAATAATTTTTAAATTTATTGATTTATTTGAAAGGTAGAGTTAGAGAGAGAGAGGTCGAGAGAGGTCTTCCATCTGCTGGTTCACTCTCCAGATGGCCACAATGGCCAGAGCTGAGCTGATCTGAACCCAGGAGTCAGGAGCTTCTTCAGGGTCTCCCATGTGGGTACAGGGGCCCAAGGACTTGGACCATCTTCCACTGCTTTCCTAGACCATAGCAGAGAGCTGGATTGGAAGTGGAGCAGCCGGGACTCAAACTGGTGCCCATATGAGATGCTGGCACTGCAGGTGGTGGCTTTACTTGCTATGCCACAGCACTGGCCCCCTCAACTAAATAATCTTAAAAAAGAAAATAGCCAACATTTGGGACCCCTACATCCCATATCAGAGTGCCTGGGATCAACTCTTGCATTCGCCTCTGCTTCTGGTGACCCAGCTTCACACTAGTGTGCCTGGGAGGCAACAGATGATAACTCAAGGACTGAGTTCCCGCCCCCCACGTGGGAGGCCTGGCTGGAGCTCCTGAGTCCTGGCTTCAGACTGGCCCAGCCCCAGCTGTTGCAGGTATTTGGGAAGTGAACCAGCAGATAGAAGATCTGTCTATTCCTCTTTCTCTGTCACTCTGCCTTCAGATAAATCAAAATGCGTAAACATACATTTGGAGAAAAAGAGAGCCTGCTGGTTGGAGGCAGTGTTCTGGGAATGTTTCCGAATTTTTTTTAAAGGTAATTAAGAATCCGGTGTCAGATCACTTCCCAGTTGGATGCATGAAGATTGGTACTTCTTTCTCCGTCCCAGTCGTCAGCGACGTACGGGAGCTGGTGCCTAGCAGCGACCCTATTGTTTTTGTGGTCGGGGCCTTTGCCCATGGTAAGGTAAGGTCTGGGCTCAACCCTTAGATCCTCATAGAGCGATGCTTAGTACTGAATTCCAAGAGCATCAGCACTTCGACCATCCTTGTTCCAGCAGGTTGGAAAATAGAGGCGAGCGCCAGAGCTAAAGGTGGGGGTGGCTGCGCATCCTGCCCCAGGGTCGTCCTCTCAGGACTCCTGATGTATTTGTAATAGTCAGTTAGCACTTGGTTCTTGATGGACACTTGATAGGAAGCAGCACTGTTGCCACAGGAGCTCAGCCATTCTGCCTGCCCTTAGTAGGGCTGAACTTGTTCCAATACCAGAGCTGAGTGACGAGACTCTTGTCCCCTCAGGTCAACGTGGAGTACACAGAAAAGATGGTGTCCCTCAGCAACTACCCCCTTTCTGCGGCTCTCACCTGTGCAAAACTCACCACGGCCTTTGAAGAAGTCTGGGGTGTTATCTGACATAGGACAGTGGTTCTGAACCAAGACTGCTGACACCGCGTCTCTTGGCCCTGCTCTGGACTGACTGCTGGGAGCTGACCTTCTTGCACCGAGGTCATGGAGTTTGGGGAAGCCATGGCTGTACATTTGCTCTTTGTTTAGCCCATAAATACTGTTCTTGCAAACTTGTTTTTTTCCAGGGGGTCCTAAACTTAGCGGTGTCTAATGGTGGAAGCTGTTGGCTCCCCTCAGGCTTCGGGGGACAGGAAGGTAGAGCTTGTGGCTGGATTCCAGGCTTGAAGGCAGGCTGTCGCTCTCGAGTTTCTAGTTCACTGTGAGCTAAAGGACAGAACCTGATTATTCCCGCCACGTGAGCGTGGAGGCAGACCATGTCTGAAAGAAAGCAGTCAGGAACGCTGGCGGTGAAAAACCGAACAGAAGTGATTTTATCTGGTACAGTTCCAAGGTAGAAAAAGTGGAGCAGGCAGGGCCTTGTGCCCCCCCCTCCCCCCCATAGGGGGGGTGGCGGTCGGGCACTTATACAATCATAGTAAATTGGCAGAAGGGAAACAACAGATTCCTGGCTGGAGGGGAAGAGATAAGGCAACGTGCATGGGAGAGCGAGAGGGAGGACATGGGCCCCTCTGCTCCTCCCACAAGAGTTTCCCCTTTGGCCCCAGATGAAGACTTGGCTGACAGCAGAGGCACAGCTGGGAGGACTGCGTCTTCCAGCTCCCTGGCTTTTCTGTTGTCTGTGCTGGGGGGCGCGGGAGTGCTGTGGAGAGGGAGACAAGTAGTTTCTGCACCAGTCCTGCTCTAGGCCACCTGCAAGACAAGAAGTTTGATTGGAAGGCTGCTCAGAGTTAGTCCTCCCTGCTCTGGACGTCAGAGCACTCAGCGCCCCACACTGGGTGTCCCTAGCAGCAGGCTACCTGGAACATCACCCCGGATTGCCACTAGGATTACCAGGCAAATAGGTTATTCCATTTTCTTCAGCTTCTCTTTCCTTGGCACCATTACTGTGTTAACATAAGACAGTATGAAGAGCAGGCTCAGGAAAAAGACGTGGCCAAGAAAATAGACGGATCTGTACACCTGTGGAGAGAGGGAGGCTGCTGAGGTGCCTGAGTGCAGAGTACCCCTTGCTGCCTCAGGTTCTGGTGCAACCCTGGGCCTCACAAGCAGGCCCTGGCTTACCTTGAGCCACTTGTCCCATGTGAAGAGGCAGAAGGCCGTCATTGAGTAGCCCATGAAGAGCCAGTGGATGGTCTGCTGCACCAGGTAGAAGAAGGGCTGGAGGAGCGTGATGGAGGCCAGGTGGCTCAGGGCTGGGCTGTCCCTAATCAGACTCTCAGCCTGCGGAGGGAGGCGAGGGCATCAGTTTCTCATCCTTCACAGTCCCTGTCACCCACTGCCCTTGAGGCCTACCTGTCTTTCCACAATAACAATGAGGAATTCCATCTGGAAGCAGACCAGGTATCCTGAGTGTAGGCCATGCCAGAGGGCCAGGAATAGCAAGGAGAGTCCCTGGGAGACTTGTTTGTTTCCAAGGAACTTGAGTCGTTTATAGAAGTAACTGGAGAGAAAGGTGGGTAAACGTGAAGTGACCAGGCCATGCCTCCAAGCCATCCTGACTGCATGCTGAGTGCATGGTGGCTCCAGTTGTGGCCACTAGGGGGTGCGGAAGGCAGCGCTAACAGGCGTGTATGTGAGAGAGGCTGTGTGGAGGGGACAGATCACGTCCCCGCCCTCAGGTGTGGGGAGGCAGAAGGAAGGAGCCAGGCTGCCAGCCTCCCACCTGGCTGCTTACCGGGACACCCAGGCGTTGGTGTTGATGTTGAAAGAGGCAATGGTGCCGGTGAAGCGCGGGGTCGTTTCGAAGAGCCACACCTTCATGTTAGCACAGGCGTCCCACCTGGCCTTGCCGTCTTCTATGCCATTGAAGCCCAGCCCCGACAAAATGCATACTCCTTCCTGAGGGAGAGACGGCTCAGGATGCTTGCCGCCCTCTTCCCTACCTGCCCCGTGTGGCACCCTGCGTCATCTTTGCCGCTTACCGTGACCAGCCAACAGGTGACGTATTTGTACAGCACGAACTTGCCCCAGACCAGCATGTACATGCAGCGGAACCAGAAAGGGTGGTTCTTGAGAAGAAAACATGCACATTAGGGCTCTCGCCAGGCAAAGTGAAGTCCCCTTCATGTCCTTCCTTTCAGACTAGGGGCTGCTTGGTGCTTGCCAAGGTCCTGTGGCCAGATGTCCACCTGACATTCTGGCCTCACTCCCCTTACCACAGGCTATGGGGAGTCAGCAGGGGCCCAAGGAACATCCAGTCACCTGATCCTTGGAGGGTTCCCCACACAGCATCATCCTGAATGCTTTGACTGTTTGCTTTCGCAGGAGACTGAGCAATTGGGACAGTAAGCCCAGACAGACTTGACGTATTCATGTTTGGTGTTAATTTTAGGAGAAACCTACCCAGAATGGATATGGAAGTGTTGCAAGCCTCTCAGCTGGGCAGGAGCAAAAGCCAGCACTTCCCCCTCCCTTGGCTTCCAAATTCCCTAGAAGCTCCCAATGTCTCAGTCAAGAGAAGAAAACAGGAGACTCAGAAGCTGCTGTGCTGCAAGGAGTCAGTGGGTGGTAATGAGGCAGGCTCAGAGCTGCTCGGGGAGGAGGGGTGCTAAAAGTGCACCTGGCCCAGCCCTGTGCCCGCGAAGGTCGTTCAGTGCTGGCTGATGAACATGGCCCGGCCCGGCTGGCATTGACACCAACGCTCACCGATCTAGAGCAAAACCAACATTCATTTGTAGGTGGTATACCCACTGATTTGCTATCTACAGGGGCCCTTGCCTGTCCACTCGCTAGCTCTGGTGCAGTCACACTGCTGCTGCTTTAGGAACCACTCACTTCATAATCTTCAGTGAGGAGATAGTCTTCTGTGATGTGGGGGCTGAGCAGAGTGTAGCCCACCAGGTAGACAAGGCCCAGACTCAGGCGTTTGAGAGCAGGTATGGTGCTGGAAAGGAACAAGTGGGGTCACAGGGGGCAGGGTCCAGTCCCTTCCCCCTTGGCCCTTCAGTTATGGAGAGCAGGGAATGGCCTGGGACGAGGGGCTCTGCTACCCACAGCCCACGCTCTTGCAAGGAAGGGAGTCTTCTCTGTGTGGTCAGCTGCAGGGGGGGGTGTGGCTGAGTCTCCTCACGTTGGCCCCCCGCCCCCAGCTGCTACCGATTTCCAGGTCTCACAGGGCTGTCAGTCTACACTGGGACTGGAAGTTCAACATAGCTAAGATAATAGTGATCCATTCTGAATCTGGTCCTCCCTTGTCTTGGGTGAACTGATGCTGAAACACAGGCACATCCTCAGTGAAGGGATTTTTCTAGAAACTTACATTTTCTGTAGATAGCTACTTATACATATTTTTATGTATTTAATAATCATTTAATCAGAAAATGGGCTTTAAAGGCACAGCCATCACTGTGGCATAAAAGTGCACTTTAGGTTTGTAGCATGGGGTCAGAATGGCTGGAAGTGTTCTAAGCTGCTGAGGGCCGCTGCTGGCTGAGCAGGTACCGTGTGCCCCTGGCAGTCCAGGGCTGTGACATGGGACTCTGTGCCAGGGCCAGGCTGGCCCTCAGGACAGTCACTGCAGCTGTGACTTTGTTCTGGGTGAGAAACCTACACAGAGGTCTTGACCAAGAGGGGCAATTACCTGTTTGGTATCTTCCCTGGTATGTCAGTCAGCTGTCCCTGCACCAGCTTCATGTAGTGGTTCATTGAGAACTGGGGCCCTACCAAGAAGGCCCCATAGAAGTAGGAGAAACCAGCAACTTCCAGCAGGGAAGGGACACCCCGTATGGCATATTTCTGTTGCTCAGAGGACAAGGAGTTCTACGCCGAGAAGAGAATGAATGGTTCAGGACAGCCTTGAATCTCCTTCCAAGAGCCAGTTTGAGTGTTCCCCACCCTTGTGCCCCACTGTCTGGGGTTCTTCAAACAGCCTTCTCTTTAGGGGACAAAAAATAGTTGTTTCAGGTAGAAATGAGTGTGTGTGGGGGAGCTGAGCAAACAGGTGTCTGTTGCTGCTTTAACAAATGCCTTGCTGGCATTGATCTCTGGACTTTGTGCAAGAGCTGGATCCTGGGCAAATCACATTTGTTGATCCTTGCTCACTGCTATCTGCAATAGATATCACACAGGCAGGGGATGAGGGAGAGGCTCTGCCCCTGGTATCAGGGGCCAGTTTTGCGGTAACAGCCTTTCTCCTTCCCTCTCTTTAAGGCTGTTAAATTAACCTCTCTGCAGAGGAATGGGCACTTACCTGCGACTTCCCTCCGTCAAAGTAGTCAATAGCCAGACCTGAGCAGAGAGAGAAGGCGTGGGTGGAGCAGAGGGAGAGGACACTGAGCAAGTGGCCTGTGGACTGAGTGCAGCCAGGGGTGGATGAGTGGGCAGTGCACCCAGGAGGTTTTGGGTCAGAGAAGGGAGGGGCCTACTGTTCAGGAGGAAGGCAGCGGCCCACCGCTTACCAATCAGCTTCAAGGTCAGAACGCAGTGTGGCATTGTCCACTTGATGTCGTAGTTGCCGGTTGCTGTGTAATAATACCCAGCGAGAAGGTAGGCCTAGGGGAGGAGAGAAGTACATATGGATTTCATAATTTTTTGCATCAAAATAAACCCATCTTTTAATTCCATTTTCCACAAACTTTCTAAGACACTCTGTATTTGTTCTACCATCATTAACAGTTCTTTATCTTCTTGTTCTGAAGTCTGTACTCTGTCATTTTTCCTTTCTTGTGGTACCATCATTACAAGATTCAAGAAGTTCCTGTAAGTGCAGCCACTGAGACTCTAATGGGAAGAGACTTGCTCAAGGTTTTCCAGCGAAATGAAGGCTAAACAAATGAGAATTTCAATGCTTAGCTTCTTTAGCTCATTTAGCTCAGTTGGTTTTCTGCTTTGCCTTTAACTGACTTCCTTCATGGACAGCTGGGCTAACCTGGTGGAATCCAAGAACCTTACTAGCACGATCCTATGTGAAGGACTCGCTGGCAGGCAAACAGTCATCCCTGCCAGCTGCAGACACCCCCGGGCTCGTGAAGTGACCTACCTGGGACATTCAGCTAGGTGTTGGAGGAAGGGGTGAGGCATTTAGTCTCCTTCCCTGCTTTGCCCGTACCACAGTCCCCTCCTTCCCGCCCCCCGCTGCCAGCACAGCAGTCAGCTGTGGCTGAGCTAAGGGAAAGACATTTACCATCTGGACGCAAAAGGTGGTGAGGACGGCAGTGATGGTGCGGCCCATGAGGCGCAGGATGAGGAACTGAAGCACAATACATAGCAGGGAGTGGTAGAACTGGTATCCTGGGTGCAGAGAAGAGCAGAATTTAGCCTGGTTTCTTATCTTCCCATCCTGCAACTTCCAACAACAGAAAGTACATACAAAGATAAAACTTTGGTGTGGGCGTTGTGGCAGAGTGGGTTAAGCTACTGCTTAGGATACTGGCATCTCCTATCAGAGTGCCTGGGTTTGAGTCCCAGCTACTTCACTTCTGCTCTAGCTTCCTGCTAATGGGTCTTGGGAGGCAGCAGCGATGGCCCAAGTAGTTGGGTCCCAGGAGCTGGTGTTGTTGGCATCCCAAATCTGAGTATCAGTTCAAATCTAGCCTGCTCCACATCTAATCCCAACTTCCTGCTAGTGTGCCTAGGAAGGCAGAAGAAGATGGCCCGAGTCCACACTAGGAACTCCATTCAAGTCTCCCACATGGAGACAGGGTCCAAACTCTTGGCCTATCATCTGCTGCCTCCCAGGATGGAGTTCCTGGCTTCTGGCTTCAGCCTGGCTCAGCCCTGGCTATTGTGGGCATCTGGGGAATGAACCACAGAATGAAAGATGTTACTCTGCTTTTCAAGTAGATGAAAATAAACATTTTTTTTTAAAAAAGAGAAAACTTTGGTATTAGTATCTTTTTCTAGAATCATCTCAGGTATTGTAGGGAGGGATGCAGATGAATAATGTAAATACTGAGATGACAGGGTGTTACTGTGGATCTCAAGGTCTGAACTGAGGAATGATCATGCGTGGGGAGCGCGTGCATCTGTCACCGTCAGTCACAGCCGCCCTGGGAGAAACGGATGCTTCTCTGTGGGTGGGGCTGGTGAGGGGAACCGTGGTCCCAGGGTTTTTCCGAAACAGAAGTGTACATCAAAGCAGAAAAGGGAAGGTAGGCAGTGTTCCTGTCCATGGAACCCTCTTTACGAGCACAGCGTGTAACTTCCCAACCCACCAAGTTCCCTGGAGGAGATTCTGCTCAAGTATGTTTCTTCCCAGCTTCCCGCTATCCCAGTGGTGTAGCAGACCCAGGTCACTCACCGAAGTTAAAATAAGCGATGGAGAGGCCGGTGAAGGCATGGAAGAGATGGATGAGGTAGGTGTCCTTGTGGAAAAGGTAATGCCGGTAACACAGAGCGAGGGGGTAACCTGGGTGGGCAGAGAGAGAAGAGTGTTACTTGTATCTGGTGCCATCCCAACCGTGGTTTGGATGTTTATCTGGCCTGAACCTCAGCCCAGAGAGAAAAACCCATAAATGACATGTTGACAGAGCAGACAATAACAGCACCCCTAAGAAACAAAAACGTTGTAAATACTAACTTAGAACTGGAGATAACTACTTTTTAAGGAGGTAATTTAGAGCTGACTCCTAACACCAAGTTTCTCTTCACTGAATTAAAAAAAAAAAGATACAAAGAATTAAAGATGCCCAACTATGCCCCAGAAACACCACTTTGCATCTGTGATGGGTCCGGCCAGCATAGCGTCATCTGCCCAAAGAGGACAACTACAGGCCGACGCCAGGCTCTGCACATGTCTCGAACACACACACGGCAGTTACCTGTGCGTGTTTACATTCTGATATCTGGCGGCAGCCATGCTACAAAATCTGTTTTGGTGCACTGGGAAAACCCCTTCTCAAGCCATGATTCAGAGTTGGGTGCGACAGCCACGTGAGGACTACAGGCATCTCCTGCTGGGCCAGAGCCCCAAGTGTTGCTGGCTGAATTCAAGAAGGGTCGATACACTTGGTGTTCCTGACCTAAAATGAGCTTGTTCTATGGCGCATTCTGGCCACTGTGAGGCCGCGTTCCTCCTACTGGGGCAGGTGGGAAGCATCAGACGCCCCCGGCCATGTTTGGAAGGATAGCCCACGTCCTACCCCTGCCTTTGAGTTGGTTGTGCTTACATGTGCTCCAGTTCTTGCTTTTAAATGATAAACAGAAATTAGCTTATTGTTGCCAGGAGAGTTTCTCTGAGCTTGGTTAATTCAGCAATGCTAAAATGTCACATAGAAAGTGCTCAATTTTGTAAAATGAGAAAGTAAATGGATAATCATGTTGTATATTGGCTTACATCCTTCTAGTCTTTCCCCCCTTTTCTCTATTTTTTTACTTTATTTTAAAAAATGATTTATTTATTTTGAAAGTCAAAGTTGCAGAGAGGGTAGGAGAGACACACAGAGAGGTCTAATGTCCACTGGTTTATTCCCCACATGGCTGCAACAGCCAGCGCTGAGGCCAGGCTGAAGCCAGGAACCGGGAGCTTCATTTGGGTCTCCCAGGTGGGTGCAGGGGCCCAAGCACCTGGGCCATCCTCCACTGCTTTCCCAGGTGCATTAGCAGGGAGCTGGATTGGAAGTGGAGCAGCTGGGATGTGAACTGGTGTCCATATGGAATGTCAGTGTCACAGACAGCGACTTAACCCCTTATACCACATGCCGACCACTGGCCCCATTATTTTTCTAAAAAACTTATGATTGGGACTAGTGCTGTGCCACAATGGGTAAAGCTGCTCCTCTGCAGTGCTGGCATCCCATTTGGGTACTGGTTTGAGTCCTGGCTGCTCCACTTCTGATCCAGCTCTCTGCTGTGGCCTGGGAAAGCAGTGGAGGATGGCCCAAGTCCTTGGGCCCTACACCCATGTGGGAGACCCAGAGGAAGCTCCTGCCTCCAGGCTTCAGACTGGCCCAACTCTGGCCTTTGTGGCCATTTGGGGAGTGAACTAGCAGATGGAAGATCTCTCTCTCTCTCTCTGTTAACTCTGCCTTTCAAATAAAATACATCTTAAAAACAAAAAAAAACAAAAACTTATGCTCACAGCTTGCATACTCATGGATCTGTTTTTTCACAAACAGAATACCAACCAGCTGATCTTCCTGGTGCCAGGATTTACTGTTTTTTTTTTGGACTGCTGATCTCATAACGGGCTGGGTTATTTATCAAATTTATATCTTCAGGCAAGTAGTTAATTCTGTGGGAGAGCCTGTGGAATCCTGGCTCATTCACTCATTTCACATTTATCAAGTGACTACCATATGGAAGGTATTTTATTTAGGAGCATTTGTGGGGAGGGGAGGCCTGTAATGATATCTTTTTTTAAAGACTTATTTATTTGGAAGGCAGAGCGTCAGGGAGAAGGGGAGGGAATGAGGAGGGAGATGAGCGAAAGTAAAAGCTCTTCCGTCTGCTGGTTCACCCTCCCAAATGTCCACAGCGGCAGGGGCTGGGCCAGGCCACAGTCGGGAACCAGGAACTCCATTCAAGTCTCCTACATGGGGACGGGGTCCAAGCTCTTGGCCTATCATCTGCTGCCTCCCCAGGCGCATTAGTAGGGAGCTGGATCCGAGGCAGAGCAGCCGGGACTCAGATGGGTGCTGTGACAGAGGATGTGGGGTCGCAGGCAGCGGCTTAACCTGCTGCGCCGCAGCCGCAGCCCCGAGAGTTTACCTCTTTGAGCCCCGCACCCACTTGGAATCCTTGTCATTCGGTACTGTGCTCCCTTCAGCCAAGCCTAGTTCAGCATTTTCTTGGGGTCATGGTCAGAGCGAAGTCCTGACGGCTCATGACCCACTGAGGGGTGGGAAGCCGCTCTGGCCTCCTGGCCTCCACGTCTTGAACGCCCAGCTCTTGTACCCATTTCTTCGGGCTTTCCTGCTGCTGGCCCTGCTAGTCCGGAACAGCAGGCACTTCTGGGACTTTCTGTGTGCCTGCCCAGAGTAGTTCCTTTGCCAGCCTCTGATTTACAGCTGACTTTGGAAGTCGTAAATGTGCGGTTTTTTGTTTGTTTGTTTAAACATTTATTTACTTGAGAAACAGGGAAACAAGGAAACGGAGAGGGAGGGAGAGAGGGAGAAACACTCCTACGTACAGGTTTATACTCCTAATGCCTGTAACAGCTGGAGCCAGGAGCTGGAAACTCTAGCTGTCCCAAGAGAGTGACAGGAACCCAGTGCTCTGAGCCACCACTGCCTCCAGTGCACACCACAGGAAGCTGGAACCGGGGAGCTGCAACCTGAGCCCAGGTCCTCTGATGGGGAACACGGACAGCCCCACCAGCGCTTGAGCACTATGCCAAACACCTGCCCCCATAACTTCATTCAGAGATAGGAGCATGGGTCTTTGGTGCTTGGCCTGACATAGGTCAGTGCACAGGCCTAGGAACAGCTGGTGTGGCCTCTCGAACGCCATTTTTGTCATCCGCTGTTTTCAGGTGCGTTTGGGGGGAGGAGTGCCACGCAGGTGAAGCATTGCATGCTAGCAAACACATAAGAAGATGGAGGAATTGGGAGAAAAATAAAAAGAATGCAGCAGGCCAGGTTACCAGGAACTTCAAGAGCTTGACAGAGGACGAGACAGCCTGGAAGGAAGCCACCAAGGGGAGGAAGGAACTCTGTAGTAGAGTTGCCGTGACAACCGGGGCTGGTTTTGAGTGTGTAAACACCAAACCTTGCTCCTGGCTGCCTCTCAGCTCAGCAGGCTGGGGGGCGGGGCTGTGCTGTTTCTAGGGAGGGTGTGATCGCACATGCTGTTTCTGAGTCTTCTCATTTTCCACGGGAAGCTACAGCTACCTGGAGAATCCACACAAAACCACCAGAGCGCCTCCCCACTCGCTGCTCCCCCACCACGGTGTGACTCAGCTGGCCGAGTGGGAGAGAACCTGCACTTTCAAACCCACCGCGAGCAATTCCAATGTGCAGCCAGGGCTGAGGCCCTGCCTCCCTAAGATCCTAACGCAAGGCGAGGCGGGACCTACTGCGTCCTGAGAATAACTCTGAGCTCAGTGCCTGCGAGCTGCTGTCTTTCCTTTTGCAGCACCAGATCAGGGTTTTATAACGCTGGCCAGGGGTCTGTAAGAACCTGTTTGTACTGTGATTGCTTCTTCTTGTGGACGGTTTGTTTAAAGGAAGGCCACAGGACTTGCTAGCAGATGAAGAATGACCTAAGTGTACCCCGTCCCCGAGGACTTCTCTCCAAGGGCAAAACCCGGGACACTGAAAATGCTGCGATGGTAAAGGCAGCCGGCCGGGCACATTCACCTGCTCCTCCCCAGGGGCTGCACCCAAGCAGGTGCAGTGTGCTCCTAGGGGACCAGCATCCATCACCAGCTGCACTGTGTCGCAACCCCTCCTTTCCAGGCTAACAGTTGTAAAATTACTTGTTGAGTCTAAAGCGGCTTCTTTCACCTGAAGGAAACAGCAATGGGCCTCAGTGTCTTTGTCTTTCATCCGTGCAGCTAGTTCTGGGCTCTGCAGGAATACACCACGGCCCCAGCTGACCGGTCAGCGGCTCCTAAGAGCCCAGGGAAAGGAAAACAGGGCATGTTTTGGCGAGTTGAGGGAGAAGATGGAATCAGGACTGCTATGTGTGGCTTGGCCAGATGTTGATACCAGTTCTACAGAACAGAGAATACATTGCAGCAACTAACACCACCCAAACAAAAGGAGATGTGACATCTATAGCGCATCAGAGCTGCTTTCAGATCTTGTGATCCGAAGACCAATTTATACTTTTGAAAATTACTGGCGACCTCCAGCTGCTTTTGTTCAATATTCCCTACATTAGAAAGGAAAGAGGGGTGGTGACTGGTACAGCAGTTGACACTGCTTGGACGTCCATGTCCCGTATCAGGGTGCCTGGGTCCACGTCTCAGCTTCACTGTCCACTCCAGCTTCCTGCCAGTGTGCATCCTGGGAGCCAGCAGGTGATGGCTCAAAGAGTTGGGTCCCAGCCATTCATGTGGGAGACCCAGAGTGAGTTCCCAACTCCTGGCTTTGACCTAGCCCGGCCTCAGATGTTGTGGGCACCGGGGAGTGAACCAGTGGATGGGGGCTCTCTGCCTTTTCAATAATATTTTTTAAAAGACTTACAGAACCGGTGCTATGGTACAGTGAGTTAAGCTGTGACACCAGCAACCCATATGGGTGCCTGTTCTAGTCTTGGCTGCTCTACTTCCAGTCCAGCTCCCTGCTAGTCTGGGAAAGCAGCAGATAATGGCCCAAGTACCTGGGCCCCTGGCACCCATTTGAGATACCTGGATGAAGTCCCTGGCTTCAGCCTGGCCTAGTGCTGGCTGCTGGCAGCCATCTAGGTAGTGAACCAGTAGTGGATGGAAGATCTCTCTTCCTCGTCTCTCCCTCTCTGTAACTCTTTCAGAAAAATTTTAAAAAACCACATTCCTTAATATTAGAAGAGTCTTTTTATATTAGCAAGTTTCAAGCTCACGTTAGCGGGTACAAGTTTTTTTAAAATTCTAATTTTCACTATTAAAAACTTGAATTTTACCAGTGCTACAGATACCATCATTGTTTTCCTTGAAGTGATCATCTAAGTTTATATATTTTCAAGAGACTCTGCCAAGTGCTCAAGTCCAAATAACCATAGTTTGTTGTTATTCTTTCAAGTAAAAATGACGGCCCAGCTGCACACAGAGCCCGGTCTGGCACAGCAGTTAAGATGCTGCTCGGGAAGGAGTCCATATCTCATGTTAGAGCGCCTGGGGTTGAGTGTTGGCTCCACTTCCGATTCTAGCTTTCGGCAGCAGGTGAAAGCTCAAGTACTTGGGTCCCCTCCCACAGCCCCAGAGGTCGTAGGCATTTGGGGAGCGTCTGTCTTTCAAATAAATTAAAGAAAAAAAAAAAAAGGGGGAATGGCACTGGTGCTACCCTGGGGACGGCTGCTGCCTTCCACCCGTGTATTTCCCACTTCTTCAAACACAGGGTTAAAGAGCTACGTACTCAAGGTTGGTATTTGAGAAAATGAGCACTATTTACTGCTGCATCAAGGGCACTCGTCAGTGGAGCTGCCTTTGTGCTTGACCGTGAGTGCCCGGCACTGATGAACACACGAGCACTGGCAGTCTGGTGCTACTGTCCGGCGTTTTGCCATCACTGCTTCTGCAACATTAGTGCAAATGTCGACACAGCGAAAAGGCAGATCCATCTTGGTATTATTATGGAAGTAATTTTTACCCCTGGGATTCTCCTGTTAGGAGTCTGTGAAGTCCACTCCGGGAGCTGCTGCAATGGAATGCTGTTTTGGTTTAATCCTCTGTGTGCCTGATCTGGGGTGTTTCATATAAAGAGAGGCATACAGCAGGTAGCCCTTGTGTCTGGCTTATTTAAACGCTAAGCGTGCCATCAAGGCCCCCAGGCTGCAGCCAGGATCAGTACTGCATTCCTTCTGATGGCAGAGCACTATCCCTTTGCACCCATTCACCGCTGACTAGCCAACGGGCTGCTTCCACTTTAGTCCGTATTTTGAAAAATGCTGCTGTAAAAATTCAAGTTTGTTTTTTACGTGATCATGTGTTCTCAGTTCTCTCGGGTGCACACCCAGCAGTGGATCTCCTGTTTCTTTTATCCTCTGACCCCGTGCTTCTCAGCCAGGGGTGCAGAGCAGTTAGTTTTCTCATCAACAGTGGACCAACACTTTTGGAAAACACAGAAGTCTGAGTGTGGATACTGCAGCACTGTCCTACTGCTGCAGAGCCGAAACCTTTACTCTCTTTTTTTTTCCCTTTTCTTTTCCTTTTTTTTTTTTTTTTACAGGCAGAGTGGACAGTGAGAGAGAGACAGAGAAAGGTCTTCCTTTGCCGTTGGTTCACCCTCCAATGGCCGCCATGGGCTGCGTGCTGCGCTGATCCGAAGGCAGGAGCCAGGTGCTTTTCCTGGTCTTCCATGGGGTGCAGGACCCAAGCACTTGGGCCATCCTCCACTGTACTCCCGGGCCATAGCAGAGAGCTGGCCTGGAAGAGGGGCAACCGGGACAGAATCTGGTGCCCTGACCAGGACTAGACCGGTGACTAGATCCGGTGCCCTGACCCGGTGTGCCAGTGCCACTAGGCGGAGGATTAGCCTATTGAGCCATGGCGCCAGCCAACCTTTACTCTCACTTTCCATGCTGGCTCTGACCAGCAGGCTGGGGCTGATGGCTACAACCTGCAGGGGTTGTACCCATCTCTCTCTCTCTCCCTCTGTCTCTATTACTGAAGGCTTTTTGTCTGGATCCTACCTGTGGCTGACCTCCATATTTAGGACCCAGACTTGGCTCTTGACTGTTCTGGCTGTTCTGCCTCTTTGGAAATTCATCCATTCTCATGTGACCTAATATGGTCTTTATGCCAAAGATGAACGAGTTCTAACTTTAGCCCCAACTCCTCAAATTTCAGTTCCATATTTTCTACTCCCTCACTGGACACTTTAGGTTGGTGTTTCATACCATCTCAAACTCTGCATAATTAAAACAACTTTCTCTCCAAATCAGTCTTCCCTTGGCTCCTTTTTCTGCTCATCAGTGGTGGTACCATTCTTTAGGCCTGCACAACACATTCAAAACCTTGAAGCTGTGTTGGAGTTTTCCCTCTCCCTGGCTCCCTGTATCTCCTCATCCGATCCTCCATGTCTCTCACCATCACCATCACCATCACCATCACCATCACCATCACCATCACCATCACCATCACCATCACCACCCCCTTTCCAGGCTACATTTGCAGTTGAGGCTCTCAAATACTTCAATCTTAAACTCTCAGAATGTTCTCCAATCTGATTTCTGCCTGCAGCTGCACTCTCCCAGCAATCCTATACCAGAGCAATCTTCCTTCAGTTCCTGCTCAGAAGCCAGCAATGGCTCCCAGCTGACTATTCGCTACTCCCAATTCCAAAGCATAAGATTCAAAGTCCACAACAGGCATTTGTTGCATTGGTTAAGATGCTACCCAAGGGGCTGGCACTGTGGTGTAGTAGGGTAAGCGTCCGCCTACAGTGCCCACATCCCACATGGGTGCTGGTTTGAGTCCCAGCTGCTCCACTTCCAACCCAGTTCCCTGCTAATGACCTGGGAAAGCAGTGGAAGATGGCACAAGTGCTTGGGACCCTACACCCACCTGGGAGACCTGGGGGAGGCTCCTGGTTCCTGGCTTTGGATTGGCCTAGCTCTGGCCCTTGTGGCCATTTGGGGAGTGAACCAGTGGATAGAAGACCTCCCTCTCTGTCTCTCCCTTTCTCTGTAACTCTGCTTCCTAAATAAATAAATAAATCTTAAAAAAAAAAAAAAAGTGTAGGGAGGGGACAGAGCCGGTGCTGTGGTGTAGTGGGTTAAGCCACTGCCTGCAGTGTCAGCATCCCATGTGGGTGCCAGTAAAAGTCCCGGCAGCTCCATTTATGATCCAGCTCCCTGCTAATGCACTTGGGAAAGCAGTAGAAGATGGCCCAAGTACTTGGTTCCCTGCAGCCGTGTGGGAGTCTTGGAAGAAGCTCATGGCTCCTAGAAGAAGAGTCTTGGAAGAAGCTCTGGCTGTTGTGGCCATCTGGGGAGTGAACCAGCAGATGGAAAATCTCTCTCTGACTCTCCCTTTCTCTCTCTCTGTAACTCTGCCTTTCAAATAAATAAATAAACCTAAAAAAAAAAAAAATAATGCTACCTGAGACACCCACATCCCATACTGGAGTGTCTGTGTTTGAGTCGTGCTTCATTTCTTTTTTTTTTTTTAAAGATTTTATTTATTTATTTATTTGAGAGGTGGAGTTACAGACAGTGAGAGGGAGACAGAGAGAGAGGTCTTCCTTCCGTTGGTTCACCCCCAAAATGGCCACAATGGCTGGAACTGCACTGATCCAAAGCCAGGAGCCAGGAGCTTCTTCCAGGTCTCCCACATGGGTGCAGAGGCTCAAGCACTTGGGCCATCTTCTACTGCTATCCCAGGGCACAGCAGAAAGCTGGATTGGAAGAGGAGCAGCCAGGACTCGAGCCAGCGCCCAGATGAGATGCCGACGCCGCAGGCAGAGGATTACCTTGGACCACAGTGCTGGCCCCCATGCTTCATTTCTGATTCTAGCTTCCAGTTCATGTGCTCCTGGGAGCGTACAGGTGATGGTTCAAGTACTTGTGGGAGTAAGTACTTGAGCAACCCATGTGGGAGACCCAGACTGAGTTCTAGGCTCCTGGCTTCAGCCTGGCCCAGCTCCTGCTGTTGCGGGTATCTGGGGAGTGAACTGGTAGATGGATGATCTGGCTCTGCTTCGGTCAGTCTCTGTCTCTGTGCCTTCCACACACAATGAAAACAAATAAATAAACTTTTGTTTGAAAGGTAGAGTTCTGCATTAAAGTTTTCCTATGTTCACAATCTCTTTTCCTAAAGGCCTTGCACACCTTTGGAGCTCTCATAGGCAAACCACCGTGTCCACCTTAGTTTCTGATTGATTGGCCAAAAAGTTATTGATATTTAATAGCTGTTCAGTCATGAGCATATTTTCCCCTGTAAAATGGGGACACTAACAGTAGCTGCCGCAGTGAGTTGTTTCAAGAACTGAAGGAGGGGCCAGCACTGTGGCGTAGTGGGTGAGGCCACTGCCTGCGGTGCTGGTGGCCCTTATGGGCACCGGTTCAAGTCCTGGCTGCTCCACTTCCCATCTAGCTCTCTGCTATGGCCTGGGAAAGCAGTAGAAGATGGCTCAAGTCCTTAAGCCCCTGCGCCCACGTGGGAGACCTGGAATAAACTCCTGGCTCCTGGCTTCAGATCGACACAGCTCCGGCAGTTGCAGCCAATTGGGGAGTGAACCAGCAGATGGAAGACCTCTCTCTCTCTCTGTAACTCTTTCTAATAAATAAATAGATCTTTAAAAAGAAAAAAAGAACTAAAGGAGATAATACATGTAAAGTAGTTAGCACAGTGCTCACTAAATTAAACACACACACTCATATAAAATTGGGGGAAATAAAAAAGGCCTTATCTGAGAAATTCTGGGGCAAGTGGCTATGGGGATCCTGACTCGAATTTTCACTGAGCATGACAATCAAATGGCTAAGGACTTTCTCCTCCATCTACAGCTCTAAAGATTCACAGCAGGCCAGCGCCGCGGCTCAATAGGCTAATCCTCGGCCTAGCTAGTGGCCCTGGCACACCAGGTTCTAGTCCCGGTTGGGGTGCCGGATTCTGTCCCGGTTGCCCCTCTTCCAGGCCAGCTCTCTGCTGTGGCCCGGGAGTGCAGTGGAGGATGGCCCAGGTGCTTGGGCCCTGCACCCGCATGGGAGACCAGGAGAAGCACCTGGCTCCTGCCTTCGGATCAGTGCGGTACGCTGGCCGCGGCGGCCATTGGAGGTTGAACCAATGGAAAAGGAAGACTTTTCTCTGTCTCTCTCACTGTCCACTCTGCCTGTAAAAAAAAAAAAGATTCACAGCATAGTTATTTTATAAGGGTACTGGTTATGGCTTGCCAAGAACACACTCTCTAAATTGCAATATACTATAAATTATGGCACTGGATGGTTAGAACATGGAGTTTGTAGTGAAGGCAAATCTCAGTTTGAACTCTGGGTGACAGGTCTACCACCTGTCACCTCAGGCTGGCTGATTAGTCAAGCTTTTCAATCCCCACTTTGATCTGAAAAATGACTAGCTGGAGTTTGTACATAAGAGGTGCTCAATAAACATGGGCTTGCTTCACCTTTGCTGGAACAGAGACGTGCTTGGCAATCTCATTCAGCCACTTTTTTTGTTTGTTTTTTTTTAAACATCTGTTTATTTTATTTGAAAGGCACAGTTACAGAGACAGAGAAGGGAAGATAAGGGGAGAGAGAAAGAGGTCTTCCATTTGCTGGTTCATTTTCCAAATAGCCTCAATGGCTGGAACTGGGCCAGACTGAAGCCAGGAGCCAGGAGCTTCTTGTAGGTCTCCCACATGGGTGCAGAAGCCCAAACACTTGGGCCACCTTCTGCTGCTTTCCCAGGTGCATTAGCAGAGAGCTGGACCGGAAGTGCAGCAGCTGGGACTTGAACCAGCGCCAGCTCTGGCCCCATGGTTTTAAACACCTTCCATAGGCTTACCTCTCCCCAGTTTTCAGCTCCAGGCCTCTCCCCTGAGCTCCATGCTGGCACTGTGAACTTGACCCCGGGGTAGGCACACTGCTGGGGGCTCTCGGACTCAACAGGTCACAGACTCCCCTTGCTAAGCATGCTTCACACGCAGCTTTCCCCAGTTCAACACACAGTGGCTTATTCCACACTGGGACCTTGCAATCCTGACCTCCCTCCCCTCCACTCTCAATCCAGCCAGTCAACTGGGTCTGTTCTACTTTCAAAGTAAATCCAGCGTCTGACTTGGTCTCTCCACCTTTACTGCCTCCCCTCACCCACACTGCCGCCACCTCCGGGCTGCTCTCCCGTCTCTGTCCTCATTGCAGCATCCAGAGGAACTCTGTTGTACTTGTACCATAAGCCAGGCCAGTGCCCCCTTCTGCTCGGAACCCGCTGAAGGTCTCCACTCTCACTTGGAGCCAAGACCAAAGTCCATCCAGAACCTACAAGGTCTGTTCCCCCTACCCCGGCCCACTTTTCTCTGGCCTCTACCATTCTGCCTGTCACAAAGCTATTTCTTCCTGGATTGCCAGGCAGGCGCAGCCTTAGACACTTCATGTGACGGGTTCCTTAACTAGAACGTTCTTTCCACAGGCAAGTTCAAGTCCTTCTTGTACTTCAGATCTTTAGTAAAATGTCTCGTTCACAGTGAGTTCTGCCCTGACCATCTTATCTAAGGTTGTACACTTGTCTCCCTGCACCTTCCTGTTCAAGCTTTCTCCTCATGACTCAGCACTCTCCAATGCACTACATATTTTGCTTAGTCATCAGTGGTGAAAAGCAGGCACTGTTGTCTACTCTGCTCTCTTGTATTCCAGTGCCTACTACATCAATCCTGGGTGCACAAAAGGTCTCAAAAGCGTTTGCTGGGGTGGGCATTTAGCCTAGTAGATGAGACCCTGGTTAAGACACCCACATTGTGCATGGGAGTTCCTGGGTTCCAGTCCGGGTTCCTGATTCTAGCTTCCTGCTAATGCAGATCCTGGGAGGCAGAAATGATGGCTCAAGTCATTGGGTTCCTGCCACCCACAGGGACTGAGTTCCTGGCCCCTGGTTTTGGCCTGACCCAGCCCTGGCCATGTGGGCATTCGGGACTGGACAGGTGGCTGGAAGCTCTGTCTCTCAAATAATTTAAAATATTTGCTGAGTGGATGAAGGAATGAGTAAACAGTTGCTCTGTGCTCTTGGCGGTCAATAGAATATGCATTAAGCACCCATTATGTGGTTAGCATGCATCAACATTACAGGGAAGATGGGAGGACTGCTAAGAAGTGCTTTTTAGATAGAGACAGAAGAAATATTAAGTATGTTCCATGACAAATGCTAATTATAGGAAATAACCACTGCTTTGGAGTTTATAGGAGAGAGATCCATTATGACCAGAGGCTTCAGGATGAGAAGATCTGGAGAGAGGAAGACGAGGGAGGGTGATGGCGGAGCTGGACACGGAGATTAATTTCAAGAGTCTGGGTTAATTACAAGGGGGGAGGAGGCAGAGCTTAACAAAAATGGACAGGAAGATTTGGAAAACCAGGCAGAGTCTGAAATGGGTGCAACAGCTAAACAACCGCTAGGACTGACTGGATGTGGGGGAAGAAGGAAAAGGAGAGAGCATCAGGCTGCTCAGTGGACTCCAAATGCTTGATGGCA
This sequence comes from Sylvilagus floridanus, assembly GCA_949820135.1. Classification (NCBI taxonomy): domain Eukaryota; kingdom Metazoa; phylum Chordata; class Mammalia; order Lagomorpha; family Leporidae; genus Sylvilagus; species Sylvilagus floridanus. Next base: position 32,883,115 of record OX463230.1, read on the forward strand.
AAGCCTCTGAAAGCATCTTAGAAACTGCACCCTGCTTTCACATGTTAATGTTGCCACCTGAAGCCTGTAAGTTTCAATTTTAAAAACTTGGGGCCAGAAGGCTGCTCATCACCAATAAACTGAGCAAGCTTCTTTTTTCCTAGGAACACAATAGTGGGCAGGAGAGGCCTGTCTGGCAGCTGGAAAAGTTATTGGCTTCATGTCATCTCCATCCTTGAGGGAACTGCAAAGTGAGGATTTCTGTATCCAGGGCTTTGGAATTCCTTCGTCAGGACCAAGTTAATAAAAAAACCAAGGAACTCCTGATGAAACTGGATATGGAGTCTTCTGTAGACGGCAGCTGCACATTTTCACTTTCTTCCATTTCTGCTTTCTCAGTTAACATCCCAGAGCTGAAACATTCCATATTCTCCAACAAGTTCTGACTAAAAAGCACCCCGCTTCTAGCTTATTTGAAGCCCCTGCTCCTCACTCCTATTTATTAAGCATCACACTACCCAGGAAATACACTAGCCAATTGTGCAATGGAATAAAACCCACACTTTTCTTTAGATTCTTGCAACTGTATCACATGTAATAGTATCACTTTTTCTACATTTTGGTCAAATAAATTTTTACAGAAACTCTCCCCCCTCCAAAAAAAAAAAAAAATTGGGGGCCGGCACTGTGGCACAGTAGGTTAATCCTCCACCTATGCTGCTGGCATCCCATGTGGGCACTGGTTCAAGTCCCGGCTGCTCCTCTTCCAATCCAGCTCTCTGCTGAGGCCTGGGAAAGCAGTAGTTGGGCAAATGGAATCACTGACACTAAAGTTCCTGTCGCCAAACTGAAACCCAGCTGTTAGCTGACTTTCAGAAGAATCAGATTAGAGACTGCACGGCCACATTTCCCAAACAGGTCAGTGTTAACGAAGCTCCCTGTGCCTGAATCCTCTCACAGAGGCCATCTGAAGCACGCTGATGCGGACCAATCAATTATTTTCCTATTATTCCGTCTCCCTGTCCAGGCCTTACAAGGAAGGCTGGGAAATAACTTTTGTTTCCGGTTTCTGCTTCCTTTAGCCCTATTCTGTCTATAAAACCAATCTCTGTTCAGCTCATTAGAACGCCTATCCTTTTTGTGGAATGAAGTGTTGCTTGATTCCAGAATCCCAAAGAAGGCCAATTCCCCTGGTTAAAATAAATTGCAATTTTGCCCTTTGATGGAGCCAAATGACAAACCGATCAGCTTGGTCTAACTTACTTTGTACTGCTGGTCTTTAACTGGTGCCTCAATCATATGAAGGCAGATGATATACAACGGAGTGCAAAGCTCCCCTGCTTGTTCCAGGCACAATGCGAGAGCCCGCGCCGACACCTGTCTCTTGAAGCAGCAGCTTCACGCTGAGTCCCTCCCCAGCCCTGAGCTTACACATTCAGCCTTCCACCATTCCCCTTAGGGGACTGCATGCCAGAGACTCTGAGTAGCTTTGCTTAAAATCCATGCTTTCATCTTTTCTGCAGAGTCCAAGGAAGAGGTCCGTCCCTTCTCTTTAAACACCACCTCGCCCCTTTGGTCCCAATCTTTCTGAATTCTCCTGCACCAGGCTTGGCTGAGAACTTCCCTTAAGTCTGTCTCGCTAGCTTCTTCATGGGTGAGGAGGCCGATTCTGCCCCGAGGTCTCATCCCTGAGCCTGCGCTGTGGCCGTGGGCGCACTGCTCCCTCTGCCTCCAGCTTGCACGGGCGGTGGCGTGACTCCTACCCTCTGCGCCCACCCTGTGCTTTGCAGTTGCTTCTAGCTACTGCTCAATTTTGCTGTTTCCCTTCACAGTCAAGCTCCTAGATTTACAGTCTAACTCACTGCCTTCTCTTTTCTACCCACTTTTTTCTTGTCTTTAGCAATCCCAAGCCACCTCCCTGGACCTGACTTCACTTCCTGTTGAGAAGATTCGGTTTAGATACTCAGTGGGTTCTTGAAAGTGACTGAAACTCATCTGAAACTCAAAATTCAGGCTTACAGCTGGAGACAAAGGGATGGGAGACAGAAAGTGGAAAAAGGCTATGTCTCAGCGCAGGCATTTGGCACAGTGGTTAAGTTGCGACTTTCATGGTCTTATCAAATAGCTGCCTGCTCTTTCCATAAATTTTCAGATAGATTTTTCCAAGAACCAGATTATATAAAAGAGAGAACTCCTTTTGAATATGGCTTATTTATAGCTATGGCGGCCATTGGAGGGTGAACCAACGGCAAAAGGAAGACCTTTCTGTCTGTCTCTCTCACTGTCCACTCTGCCTGTCAAAAAAAAAAAAAATTAAAAATTTGAAAGGCAGAGAGAAGGAGAGATAGAAATCTTCCAGTTACTGGTTCATCCAAATGCTTACAACAGCTGAGGCTGGGCCAGGCCAAAGTTAGGAGCCTGGAACTTAGCCTGGACCTCAACCCAGGTCTTCCACATGGATGGCAAGGACCCAAGTACTTGAACTATCATCTGCTTTCTCCATGGTGCGCATTATAGGAAGCTGGAATTGGAAGTAGAGCTAGGACTTGAGCCTGGGCACTCTGATAAGGGATGTGGATGTCCTAAGTGGTGTCTTAACTGCTGTGCCAAACGTCTGTGCTTGTCAGATACTTTTTTTTTTGACAGGCAGAGTGGACAGTGAGAGAGAGAAAGGTCTTCCTTTGCCGTTGGTTCACCCTCCAATGGCTGCTCCAGCTGGCGCGCTGCGGCCTGCACACCATGCCGATCCGAAGGCAGGAGCCAGGTGCTTCTCCTGGTCTCCCATGCGGGTGCAGGGCCCAAGCACCTGGGCCATCCTCCACTGCACTCCCGGGCCACAGCAGAGAGCTGGCCTGGAAGAGGAGCAACCGGGACAGAATCCGGTGCCCCGACTGGGACTAGAACCCGGGGTGCCAGAGCCGCAGGCGGAGGATTAGCCTATTGAGCCGCGGCAACGGCCGCTTGTCAGATACTTTTACGATAACTTTATCATTAATATTTCTACTTTGAAGATTTGTCAGTTTTTTTCTATTCTTTCATCTAAGTGGGAATTCCTTGTGCTAGAGAACTCTGCAGAGAAAAGAAAGGCAAACAGAACTAGGAAGGAGGGTGAGTCCTGCCTGCTTACGGGACAGGTCACTGATGAAGCCCTCTGGGCTTGAACTTCCTGCTGGTCCACCTGCCGGCTGGATGAGCAGCGCAGATTACACAGGAGGAGACAGAGCTCACCTTTGGAATTGGCTCACAACTGCTCTCCTGCTCATCAGACCAGGCTGTGTTGATGGTGAGGGCATGGTGTCAACACACCTTCCACACCCCAATAGTGCCATACATCTTGGGCTGAGTCATAGGCTGAATGGTTATTCATGAACACACAGATTCCTAGAACTGGAGAAACCTTAGAAATCACTTATCCCAAGCCCTTCATTAGATAAGAAACTATGGCCCAAAGGGGAAAAACTGTCCTGGCTCAAGGTTAACAGAGAGGAGCTCATATTAGAATGCACATCAGCTGATTTCCATTCTAAAATCTTTGCCACATGCCGTGACGCCCAGCAGTGATTTGGAAGTGAATCTCTAGTAACAGCTGTGTGTTCTAGTAAAGCCACAGCTGTATTATTCTCTGATTTCTAGATTACAACCTATATTCCTGCACCTGTTTGTGGACACATGTACATCCATTTTTTGTTTGCTCATATTCCTATCCAAAAACATTAAAAACTTCATATTACTGCAGAATTTAAGTGTTTTTTGGTACTTCATTAAGCTAATTCTTTTTAATTCTTTTTTTTAAAAAAGATTTATTTTATGGGGACTGGCGCTGTGGCATAGGGGGTTAAGCTGCCATCTGCAGTGCCGGCATCCCATTTGGGCACTGGTTCCAGTCCCAGCTGCTCTACGTCTGATCCAGCTCCCTGCTAATGTACCTGGGAAATCAGCAGAAGATGGTCCAAGTGCTTGGGCCCCTGCACCCCCGTGGGACACCTGGATGAAGCTTCTGGCTCCTGGCTTCGGTCCAGCCTACCCTGGTTGTTGTGGCCAATGGGCAGTGAACTAGCAGATGGAAGATGACTCTGTCTCTCCTTCTCTCCCTCTCTGTAACTCTCTCAAATAAATAAATCAATCTTAAATTTTGTTTGTTTGTTTATTTGAAAGACAGCATAACAGAGAGAGAGAGGAAGAGACAGAGAGAGAAAGAGATTGGCCTTCCATCCGCTGGTTCACTTTCCATAATGGCCGCAATGGCCAGGGCTAGGCCAACATGAAGCCAGGAGCCAGGAGCTTCATCTGGGTCTCCCACGTGGGTGCAGGGACCCAAGCAGCTGGGCCATCCTTGCTGCCTTCTCAGGCCATTAGCAGAGAGTTGGATCAGAGGTGGAGCAGCCAGGACTCAAATCGGTGCCCATATGGGATGCTGGTGCTGCAGGTGGCAGCTTAGCCCACTATGCCACAGCGCTGAGCCCTGTTAAGGTAATTCCTGAGGATTCTGCCCATCTCCCTCCAGTGTGTGTTTAGAATACGGCAGCTCGCTTCTGAGAGTGGCCTCTGGCTGAGTGGAGGAAATGAGGACAAGCATTCAGACTGCGTTGGAGGGGCTGTCGCTGTGGCGTACTCAGCTCCCTGCCAACGTGCCTCGGAAAGCAAAAGATGATGCCACAAGTGGCTGGGCCTGTTATCCCAGTGGGAGACTTGGATGGAGTTCCAGGCTCCTGGCCCAGTCCTGGACATTGTAGCCATTTGGGGAGTAAACTGTCAGATGGAAGATCTCCTTCTCTGTCACTCTGCCTTTCAAATAAATAAAACATGAATCTTAAAAAGAAACAGGGGCCGATGCTGTGGTGCAGCAGATTAAAGCCCCAGCCTGCAGTGCTGGCATCCCATGTGGACGGGCTGCTCCACTTCCGATCCAGCTCCCTGCTAATGTGCTTGGGAAACTAGCAGAGGATGGCCCAAGTCCTTGGGCCCCTGCACCCACGTGGGAGACCCGGAAGAAGTTCCTGGCTCTTCACTTCGGATTGGCTCAGCTCTGGCCGTTGTGGTCATTTGGGGAATGAACCAGCAGATGGAAGACCTCTCTCTCTCTGTAACTCTGTGTTTCAAATAAATAAAATAAATCTTTAAACAAACAAAAAACCTGTGTTGGAGATGAAGAAGAAACAATGAGGGGGAAACCAGTGGGTGGTTGTTACTTTAAGAAAGAGAAAGGGGCTGGTGCTGTGGTGTAGTGGTTAAAACCGCTATCTGCAATGACAGAATCCCATATGGATGATGGTTCGAGTCCTGACTGTTCCACTTCCAATCTAAGACTCCCGCTAATGCACCTGGGAACACAGCAAAAGATGGCCCAAATCCTTGGGCCCCTGCACCCATGTGGGAGACCTAGAAGAAGCTCCTGGCCCTGGCCTGACCCAACCCTGGCCATTGTAGCCATTTGGGGAGTGAACCAGGGGATGAAAGACTCTCTCTCTGCTTCTCAAATAAATATATATATATATTTTTTAGAGAACAGGAGAAGAGATGTTCAGATGGACTTGGAGGAATTTGAAGTCAACTAATGTGCCTTTACTAGTAAAGATGGAATGACCCCCAGTTGCCTGTATTCAAGGCATTTTGCCACATTTTAATTCTTTGTAAAGCTGTAAATCATGTGGAGGCAACCTCTAGCCAGATTATCTGAGTTCTGGAAGTAGAGTGATCTACTTTAGAAATTCTCTCTGCATCTTGGGCAAATTACTTACATTCTTTGTACCTGGATTTCTCCATCTGTGAAACAGACTACAGCCACCTTGCAGGGCTGCTGTGCACATTAAATAAGAAAGTATTTGCAAAAGCATGAGACAGACATAGCATTGTCCTTATCTGCTGTTTATTGCCTGCAGTTTGAAAATACCAGTACTGAATGGAAAATTCCAGAAGTAACTCCTCAGTTTGAAACTGCACGGTGTCCTGAGTGGCATGACGAAGCTTGCTGTGTCCTGCCTGAGATGTGAGCCATCCTCTGTCCAGCACATCTGCCCTGGCTACACTACTCGCCCACCAGTCACTTTGTAGCTGTCTTGGTTACTGGATGGACATCCATGTGCCTAGCACAGGAGCCCTTACTTTACCTAACCGTGGCACAACCGTGGTGGTACTGCAATTCAGAGCTGCCAAAGGGAAGCTGTAAAGCACTTGCTGTAGGCGAAAAGGTCAAAGTACAAAGATATTCTGAGAGAGACAGCAATCCACATTCATGGAACTTTAATTACAGTAAATTACTGCTATCTATTCTATTTTATTATTAGGTAGTGTTCATTTCTTATTGTGCCTAATTCATACTTTAAACTTTATCAAGGAAATGTATAGGAAATACACATGGTACACGAGGCTTGGCTGCTACTGCTCTTTGCAGTTTCAGGCATGCACTGATCTTGGAACGTATCTGTGAAATAGGGGGTCTACTGTACTTCCTTTAGGTCACTTTGAAAGTATTTGCTATACGCATGGCCAGATATTTACATAGGCATATCTATACCGAACTTCTTGAAAACTCAGCATTCTTTTAACTGGTTTTAAGATAGAAAAATTTTGGTGCTGGCACTGTGGGCTTAGCCACTGCCTGCGGCACTAGAATCTCATATGGGCGCCAGTTCAAGTCCCAGCTGCTCCACTTTTTCTTTTTTTTTTTTTTTTGACAGGCAGAGTAGACAGTGAGAGAGAGAGAAAGGTCTTCCTTTTCCGTTGGTTCATTCCCCAATGGCCACCGCGGCCGGCGCGCTGTGGCTGGTGCATCGCGCTGATCTGAAGCCAGGAGCCAGGTGCTTCTCCTGGTCTCCCATGCGGGTGCAGGACCTATGTTCTTGGGCCATCCTCCACTGCCTTCCTGGGCCACAGCAGAGAGCTGGACTGGAAGAGGAGCAACTGGGACAGAATCCGGCATCCCAACCCGGTGTGCCGGCGCTGCAGGCAGAGGACTAACCTATTGAGCCGTGGTGCCGGCCAACTGCTCCACTTCTTATCCAGCTCTCAGCTGAGGCCTGGGAAAGCAGTAGAAGATGGCCCAAATCCTTGGGCCCCTGCACCCACGTGGAAGACCTGAAAGAAGCTCCTGGCGTCAGATCAGTTCAGCTCTGGCAGTTGTGGCTATCTGGGGAGTGAACTAGCAGATGGAAGATCTCTCTCTCTGTCTCTCCCTCTCTCTACCTCTCAAATAGATAAATAAAATCTTAAAAAAAAAAAAAAGAAAGAAAGAAAGAAAGAAAAACTTCAGGCTCAAAAATTGGAGCCACCAGGGGTGGCACATGTTGGCATTTGCCCACCTTGAACCAATTTAACGAAAGCAAGCCGATAGAAAGCTTAACAAACAATGGTCTGTGGGTTGTACCCAGGAAGAAGCACACTTGCCACTGAAGCTAAACAATAAGCCACGTATCTGCTGAACATCCTGCTGCTAATGCCAGAATGCCATGGTGCAGGGCTTCATCCAAGGTCACCCCAATAACAGATTCCCCAAGCGAGGCACGGTGGGTTGGTAGCAGGGAGGTGTCCGGATGCAGTATTAGTGCGGGCAGAATCTGTGGTGGCTGTAGCAGGCCCCAGGAGAGGTGAGGCTGAGACGGACAGGCTGGACAGCGGCTGGGATGTGGGGTGTGGAGTGCAAGGACTTGATCTGGACCAGAGAGGCCCAGAGTTGCCCTGTCACCCAACCCAGAAACTAACTAGCTGCTCTCTCTCCAACCCTCCCAAATACTCCATGATCTTCTTGTCTTTAAGGTTGCCAAATCTTATCTCTGTAAATACAAACAAGGTAGGTGAGTCGTCTTTGCTCAGCAGGTGTTTCAGCCAATGGAACAATAAACTCTTTCTTACCCAGCTAAGATTCCAATAGAGGGAAAGACAGCAGTGACAATATCCTCATTGTCCCCATGAACCTACACAGGTATAGTTGTTGGCTTCTCTCTCTCAAAACATTTCCTTGCTACGTGCGCTCTTGTACACTTGCACATCTTTGGGGCACATTTTCCTTTAGCTTATGCGGAAGTAAAAATGGGCAAAGCACGAAAGTGTAACACTGAATCCTGTCAAGTCCTATCTGTCACCTTAACAACTTGAAACTCGCTTGAATGAAAACCATTTTACTTAGTTACTAAAGTGAGAGTTAAAGGGGTGAGCTTTGTGACACACTGGGTAAAGCTGCTGCTTGGGACGCCCACAGCCCATGCTGATGCCTCTAATCCAGCTGTTTGCTAATGCATCCCAAGAGCTAGCAGGTTCAAATATTTCAGTCCCTGCCATCCACGTGGAAGCCCTGGATGGGGTTCTGGGTTCCTTGCCTTAGCCTGGCCGAGACCTGGCTATTGTGGGTATTTGGGGGAGTGAACAGAGGAACTGGCACTCTGACATGGGATGCAGGTGGCCCAAGCAGCAGCTTGGTCCACTATGCCCCAACACTTGCCCCTGCTTTCCATTTTTCTAAAAATCCTGCATGGATGCTAAACACCACTGACTGGTCCATTAAGTCATGTTTCTAGTTTCTGTACATTGTACTGTTCTCAGCCTGCAACAGGCATAGGAGTTACCTAGGATGCTTATTAAAAAATGCAGATATGGGGCCTGGCATTGTGGCACAGTGGTTAAGCCGCCGCCTGCAGTGCCGGCATCTCATATGAGCACAGATTCAAGTCCGAACTACTACACTTCTGATACAGCTCCCTGCTAATGCACCTGGGAAAGCATTAGAAGATGGCCCATGTCCTTGGGCCCCTGCACCCACATGGGAGACCTGGAAGAAGCTCCTGGCACCTGACTGGCCCAGCACTGGCCATCGAAGCCATCTGGGGAGTGAAGCAATGGATAGAAGACCTCTCTCTCTGACTCTCCCTCTTTCTCTCTAACTCTGCCTCAAATAAATAAATAAATCTTAAAAAAAAAAAAAAAAGAAATTCAGATTCTCAGTCCCTGAACCAAGGCCACACCTCGGCATCTCGGCATTGGACTGTGAGAAACAGTGCTGCCCAGAGGAGCGCACGGGGCACCAGTTCATATCCAAGAACAGCATCATCAAGGACTCAACACCACGTGTCACTTGTTGTATATAAAAAACCGGTTTTCTGGCTAAGAATGGTCCTTTTTGTCCCTTCCACTTCATTACTAGTAGATGGGTTTTCTTTGTTGGGGTCATTTCTCACAAAGCAAAGGCTTGTTTCGGTTTTCTCTTTAACACTTTATGACTGTTTAGATGCTATCAGGAGCAGAGAACAAAGCAGAGAGCTGAGCGGCTGGCTCCTCCTGGGGAGCGGCTGCCATTGATGGGCACTATTACTGAGCCAGACATTGTGAGCACTTTGCATAGATTAATGCTCACATTCGTTACACCTCCATGAGGTATAGGAATGATTTAAAAGATTTATTTGAAAGGCAGAGCTACAGACACACACACACACACAATCTTCCATCTCCTGGTTCATACCCAAATGGCTGCAACAGCCAAGGCTGGGCCAGGCTGAAGCCAGGAGCTTGAAACTCTGAGTCTCCCATGTGGGTGGCAGGGGTCCCAGTACTTTGGTCATCTTCCGCTGCTTTCTCAGACTCATTAGCAGGGAGCTGGATCAGAAGCAAAGCGGCCGAGATTCACACCAGTGCTCTGCTGGCCTCACAGGTGTGGCTAAACTCACCGCACAATGTTGCCCTCAGTACCCTTACTTTACAGTACCCTTACTTCAGCACAGAGGGGTTTGGTGACTTCCCTAAGGTCACAGAGCTGGTGGGCAGCACAGCTGGGATTTGAACCTAGATGCCTACTCCAGGCTCTATTTTTTTTAACTACTCTGCCATATTACTATTCTGCCATATTATTCTCTGCCATATTACTATTGGGTCTTCTAGTTTTCAGAATTCACAGTAGTGCTTCAGCCTCCCCAGAGCACTGTATAGTCCACATACATTCATGAGGACGTACGTATTCACACACACACCCAGTGTCACTGACGAAGACTGGAAGCCTTGGGTGCTAAATCTATGACTACAGAAACCTCTACCTCTCTTTCTGGCTGTCAGTATCCTCCTTTGCATTTTACAAATTCAGCTTCCTGGGGCCAGCATTGTGGCACAGCAGGTTAAGCTGCCACCTGCAGTGCTGGCATCCCATATGGGCATCGGTTCAAGTCCTGGCTGCTTCACTTCCGATCCAGCTCCCTCCCTGCTAATGTGCCTGGGAAAGCAGAGCTGCCACCCATGTGGGATGGAGCTCTTGGCTGCAGCTTGGTCCAGCCCCAGCTCTTGGGGCCATTTGGGGAGTAAACCTGCCCCATGCAACTCTGCCTTTCAAATAAGTCTTAAAACACACAGACACCATATTTAACTTCCTGTAACGGTGTTTTGAACATCCCATTCCTTGCTCTAAATATCCTAGTGGCTTCTGACTCTGCAAGATGAAGATCCACTTCTTTAGCTTGGCACTTGAGGCCGCTCACAATCTGTCTCCAACCTCACTGTTCCTTCTATGCCTGTGTGAACCGAGGCTTTTTTCTTTCTGTGATCACGCATCGTTCTTCCTTCCTCATTCCTTGTAAGTGTACATTTTAGTGGATCGAAAAGATGCACAGTGTTGTGTTACAATCTCCACCATCTCATGGCAGAACATGTCCATTACCCCAGCAAGAAAGCCTGTCCCTCCAAGCAGCCACTTCCACTTCAGTTCTCCTTTTATCCCCTGGCAAGCACCAACCTATTTTCTGTCTTTATGGTTTGCTTATCCTGGGTATTTCACGTATGTAAATGGACCCATACAACATGTAGTCTTTTGTGCCTGGCTTCTTTCTCTTAGCACAAAGTTTTCAAGGTTCCCTAGTGTTGTAGCTTGTATCAATACTTCATTCCTTTCGATGGCTAAATGATATTCCAATGTATGGACAGAACATTTTGTTTATTTCGTCCCAACAGTCAGTGGGACACTGGGTTATTTCCACTTTTCGGGGATTATAATAATGCTGTGAACACTTGTGTACACATTTTGTTGAACACAGGCTTTTCAATGTTCTTAGGAGTGGAACTGCTGGGTCATATGGTTACCCACGCCTAGCTTTTGGAAAAAGTGACAAACTGCTTTTCACAGTAGCGGTGCCATTTCACAGTTCCATCAGAATGCATGAGGGTTCCTGTTTCTCCACATAATCACCAAACACTTATTTTTTTTTTTTTCTGTTGTGTTTCTGATTACAGCCATCCTTGTGGGTGGAGAGGTATCTCATTGTGGTTTTGACATGCATTTTCCTAATCTGAACATCTTTCCATATGTTTATTGACCATTTGTATGTCTTCTTTAAAGAACTGTCTACTTATACCCTTTGTCCATTTTTAAATTAGATTGGCTTCTTGAGTTCTAAGAGGTCTTTATATGTCTGGATCCTAGCCCCTTATCAGATACATGATTCACAAATATTTTTTCCCTTCCTGTGGGTTATCTTTTCACTTTTCCAATCATATCTTTTGACACACTCAAGTTTTTAAAGTTTTGATGAAATCCAGTGTATCAATGACCATCCCAGTTGGAAATAATCTACTTTCTGCATCAGCATCTGGGGAAGATTCTTGAAAATATAATAAAAACTAGATTTTAGAATCTGATAAAAATACATAGAAGACTTTGGCGTAAAACAAGAAGGCAAGACTTGAGAAAATCTGGGGCTCCTGGTGAGATTTCTGTGGGGCTTTAGTGCACACAGTGGAAAGGGTGACATGCACTGCTTGGTGGCACTTTTGTCACAGAACCTAAACTATCCCTGGGTATACTTGGGATGTTAGCTGTACCTGAGGTCTTTAAAAAAAAGTCTGTGGAATATGTATATCACAAAAAATACTATGCACAGATTTCAAAGTTTTTGCACCAAAAAGCATGTCAGATGTGTTTTTAAAAACAAATGCACACCATCTAGGAATTTCCATGTTTTGCTTTTCTTTCCTGTTCTTTCAGAGACAAAGATCAATGAAGAATTAACAATAGTGTCTGATTATCCTTTCGCTGGGAAACGATTTCTAGTACCTCTCCTGGCTCAAGATTTTTGGTCAGGGCCCCAGTGTCTCCACTCCAACTGGAATCAATCATTTCCTCTTCTGTCCATGGCATATGTCGTAGAAGCCTTCAAGGGCAGCAGTCCAGTTGGCTTCTGCTTGCTGGCTTGTAACCAGTAGTTTTATATTTATGGACAAATCAGAGTGGTGCCCAAGTCCATCTGAGTTTAGAATTGCTATCACAGCAGAAATTGGAAACCTCAAGAGTTATAAACATTTACCAGATCTACAAGGGTGCCACTTCTCACTACGGCAAATACAAACATACAGAGATCAAGACTTTAACCTTTCAGGGGCATTTACTTGCATTCAAAAAAAATGAAAGAAAGAAAAGAAAGTAACAACAACAATCCCTTAACCTTCTGGGACTGAATGTTCTAAGATTTCTATAAAATATATGAACAAGACTCTCCTATTTTTATGACAAATTCTTAATTGCTAGATTACATCATATGTAATTTTATGTAGACAGGACTCAATATCATTTTCTCAGGAAAATGCAATAGCAACATGAATGGCTGGTACTGAAAAAATCTTACTTAAAAAATTCATTTATTGGCCGGCGCCGTGGTTCAACAGGCTAATCCTCCGCCTTGCGGCGCCGGCACACCGGGTTCTAGTCCCGGTCAGGGCGCCGGATTCTGTCCCGGTTGCCCCTCTTCCAGGCCAGCCCCCTGCTGTGGCCCGGGAGTGCAGTGGAGGATGGCCCAAGTGCTTGGGCCCTGCACCCTATGGGAGACCAGGAAAAAGCACCTAGCACCTGGCTCCTGACATCGGATGAGCGCAGTGCGCCGGCCGCAGCGCGCCGGCCGCGGCAGCCATTGGAGGGTGAACCAACGGCAAAGGAAGACCTTTCTCTCTGTCTCTCTCTCTCGCTGTCCACTCTGCCTGTCAAAAAGAAAAAAAAATTCATTTATTTTTATTATTATTTTTAGAAGATGAATAAGGTACTCTATTCCTTAACCTCATTCCTTAAAATCATTCTGTTTTGCAACTGCAACCCTTTAGTTTTACTTACTTAGGGCAGAGTCACAGAGAGAAGGGAGAGAGATGCATCTTCCACCCAGTGGTTCACTCTCCAACCTATGACTGATCCTGCTGTGCGGCAATGTTGGCAATGCTGGCTCTAAGCTCTTTATTTTTCATTTTAATTTTTAATTTAACTTAATTTAATTGAAAAGCAGATTACCAGAGAGAAGGACAGGCAGGGAGAGAGCTTTCATCCACTGGTTCACTTACTAAATGGCTGCAAAGGCTGGGGCTGCACCAGGCTGAAGCCAGGAGCCAGGAGCTTCATCCAGGTCTCCCATGCAGGTGCAGGGACCCCAGTACTGGGTCAATCTTCTGCTGCTTTCCCAGGCACATTAGCAGGGAGCTGGATTGGAACTGAAGCTGCTGGGACTAGAACCAGCAACCATATAGGATGCTGGCATCATAGGTGGTAGGTGGCAGTTTAATCCATTATACCATACAGCCCGCCCCTAAGTTTTTTATTTTTTAATGTAAACTTATGGTTAGAGCCTACTTGAAAACTTCATGTGAACCAAGAACAAACCCCGGTCTGATCTTTTTGGCCTAATCTTCTACCCACTGTAACAAACTGTCCCTATAGTTATAAAGCAAGGGCATTTCTATCAGACACCTGTTACTCGCAAAGATCACATACGTGGTTCTTACACAGAGTCTTTTACTCAAGTTGTCTAGAGCGTCACATCTGACTTATCTTCAAAGCTACTGCTTGAATAGGGCGGGACTTAGATGAAATGTGGTATGTTTTAAGCTAAAAGGCAATTCTTATCCAGAAATTATTTTTTCTTTGTTTCTTACTCTCCATACCCACTACCTGTTTTGAAAACAGGAAGAAATAAAGACACAAACAACATCTTTTGGGACATACAAATCATAGACATTGAAAGGGATGTTATTGTTATTTCACCACGACAACTCTAAGCAGCTCTAAACCTTCTGGTCCTTAACTTCAGCAACTGCTGGACAATGTCAACACACACGCGCGCATACCACCTATGCTTCAGAAGTTTGTTTTGGAATCAGAACAGCTCTCCCTGGCAGCTGCAACCAGGGCACCTAATTTTTGTTAGATCTACAAGTCACAATTTATTTTTTATTTATTTATTTATTTATTTTTTTGACAGGCAGAGTGGACAGTGAGAGAGAGAGACAGAGAAAGGTCTTCCTTTTGCCGTTGGTTCACCCTCCAATGGCTGCCACAGACGGCGCACCGCGCTCATCCGATGGCAGGAGCCAGGTGCTAGGTGCTTTTTCCTGGTCTCCCATGGGGTGCAGGGCCCAAGCACTTGGGCCATCCTCCACTGCACTCCCGGGCCACAGCAGAGGGCTGGCCTGGAAGAGGGGCAACCAGGACAGAATCTGGCTCCCCGACCGGGACTAGAACCCGGTGTGCCGGCGCCGCAAGGCGGAGGATTAGCCTGTTGAGCCACGGCGCCGGCCCAAGTCACAATTTATTAACTATTAAGAAATATCAGGGGACTGGTGCTGTGGCATAGTGCGTAAAGCCGCCGCCTGCAGTGTTGGCATCCCACAGGGGTGCCGGTTTGAGTCCTGGCTAATCCACTTCCGATCCAGCTCTCTGCTGTGGTCTGGGAAAGCAATGGAAGATGGCCCAAATGCTTGGGCTCCTGCACCTGTGTGGGAGACCCAGAAGCTCCTGGCTCCTGGCTTTGGATCAGCCCAGCTCCGGCTGTTGTGGCCATTTGGGGAGTAAACCAGTGAATGGAAGATTCTCTCTGCCTTTTGAATAAATAAATCAATCTTAAAAAAAAAAAAAAGAAGTATTAGGAGGTCAATTAGGAGAATGTTACATTGCTCAAGGCAGTTGATACAACACAGAAAGTAAAGATGGAGCTATTAGGACAAAAAAACAAACTTTTGAAAAACTCTGTATCCAACCTCATTAAAAGTGTGAAGGAGCTGGTGTTGTGGCAGAGTGGGTAAAGCTACTGCCTGCGTCACTGGCATCACATATGGGTGCTGGTTCATGGCTGCTCCACTTTTGGTCCAGCTCCCTGCTAATGGCGTGGGAAGGCAGTAGAAGATGGCTCAAGCATTTGGGCCCCTGTACTCATGTGGGAGACTCAGATGAAGTTCCTGATTCCTGGCTTTGGGTTGGCTTAGCCCAGTAGTTGTGGGCATTTGAGTATTGAACCAGTGGATGGCAGGTCTCTCTCTCTCTCTAATTCTGCCTTTCAAATAAATAAAAACAAATGATGATTCTATTTTGCTTAAAAATAAATCTTTAAAAAAACGTGTGAAGCAGGGGTAGGCATTTGGCACAGCAGTCAAGGTGCTGTTTGGGACACCTACTGGGTCTGAGTCCTGGTTCAGCTTCTGGTTCCAGCTTCCTGCTGGTGTGCACCCCTGGAGGTAGCATCAGACTCAAGTACTTGGGTTCCTGTCACCCATGTGGGAGACCTGGATTGAGTTCTGGACTCTTGCTCTGGCCTGGCCCAGCCCAGCCCCACCTTTTGTAGGCATGTGGGGAATAAATTAGTGGATGGAAGATCTTTGTCTCTCTGCCTTCAAGTCAATAAAAATAACAGCGACGTTAATGGCATTAACTATGTGATCCAATAATAACATTTAGAGAATAATAAAAGATGTCAGCAAATGGATAAAACTATGTGAGTTTTGTTTATTCCAAAGATCACAGGGTACAGTAACATTTCAAAAAGCCAAAGATACTATCAGACTATCAAGTATTACAAAACAGGCACATGAAGAAATCCCTTCCACCAGTCATCCTCGAACTCTAGAGGATGAGCATAACCTGGAAGGTTTGTTAAAAGGCCAATTCTTGGGCCCCTGGTCAGTTTCTCACTTAGTAGGTCTAGTTGGGAAGACCCAAGAACATGCATTTCTAACATATTCCCAAGACGTGGAGACACCACTGGTTCCAAGAGCCTCCTTGGAAAGGGAGCAGACAGATCTCTACTGAGAGGAGGGAATAGTTTTTTAAAACTACTGCTGTGGATCATGCTCAAGTGTTTACATAGTTTATCATGCTTAATCCTCATGGCATCCTAGTGAGCAATCGTTCTCAAAGTTTTCCAGAGCACAGGCACACAAGCAGTAAGCCTGGGTCCTCAAGACGTAGGAGCTGTCTTTGATGACTCTTATTTTACAAATCTATATAAATTTTATGTTGTTTCAAAATATTGTACTGCTGCTTGTTAAAATTAAATATAATTCTAGAAATGATGTATTACATAATTGGCTCAACCCTTAACCTCAATTTTGTAGTAAAATTAACCTTTGGGAACCTGAGGAAATGGATGGCTGAAGTATAGCAATCAGCCAGTGAGTGTACACGGGGACAGGAGATGGTGAAACTGTGGTGACACAGCTGGTTCTTACTGGGTCCAGAGCTTGAATGGAGGCCCACAGGTTTCTAAGGACAGTGGACCTGGTACTGTTCAACCCTGCCATCCGTCTCATCAGGTTCTTCTCTACTGCTCTCTTACGGCTCTTCTGTTGTTCCTGCCAAAGAGGACAACTCGCTGTTCCTCGGGTTTTCCCCACTTTCCCCCATCTTCCCATATATGCTCCTGATTCTGTGTGGCTGGAAAACTCGTCCTCGTATTCTCTACACAATTAGATCTTATCTCCCCCTTTCAGATCCAGCTGAAATGCCATTTTCTTTTCAAATTATTTATTTATATAAAAGGCAGGCAGAGATAGACACACACACACACACACACATACACACACAGCTCCCATCCACTGGTTCATGCCACAAATGCCTGCAATGGCTACCCCATTGGGGCTAAGGCTGGGATCTCGTCAGATCTCCCTCGTGGGTGGCCACCGCCATGGTCCCCTCAGGGTCTGCATCAGCAGGAAGCTGGAGTGAGAAGTGGAAGTACGAACCCAGGCAATTGGATGTGGGACGTGGGTATATTAACCACTAGGCCAGATACCTGCCTCATCATTTTCTGTCTGAAAACCAAATACCATCTTTAAAAGGTGGCTGGACTGAACCCCTCAAATGAGTTCCCACGGCTGCCCAGACATGCTTTAATGTCAGTGGCTATGTAATTTTCTTGTAAATAAGGTTGTGCAAATAATTTCAAGGGCCCTAATTTCCTCACATTTCTGGAAAGAAATGATTCTGTTTGACAATGAAATTATACTGAAATTCAAAACACAAAGTTTTCTACAATGTAAGATATTGGCTATCAAAACAGAAATTGAAAAAATGCATTTAAAAGAAATTCCCAGGACAAGTGCTGTGGTACAGTGGGTTAAGCTGCTCCTTGGGGTGTCCGTATCCCATATCATCAGAGTCCAGTCTCAGCTCCCTGCCAAGGTACACCCTGAGGGGCAGCAGATACCATCCACGGGGGAGACCTGGATAGGGTTGCTGGCTCCGGGCTTTGGCCTGGCCCAACCCGGGCTGTTGCTGCCATTTGGGGAGTTTTATAGTCTCAAAAACTTTGCCTATGAGTTAGAATAAAGTCTATAAACATAGCAGTAATATACCCAGACTTTCAGAATTGGAAGAGGCCTTAAAAGTCATTTAGGACAACCGCCTTTATTTTGTATTAATACAACTTTTGGACTCTGTGTTAGGGTCAGAAGTCCCATTTGTTTAGTTAATGCTGTTTAATCTCCATCTAGCTTGATTTTCGTCTTTTTATACTGCAATTTCAGTGCTACCTGAAGAAAGCTTTTTGCCCTGAAAAAAAATTTTTGTTTTTGAATGGACTTTTTCTGAAGGGTCAGGCCCAACGAGAGCTAAACTGCAGGATCGACTTTGATTTTAAAGAGCGTTAACTTTAGTGAGGCTAACTCTGAACCTCTGAGGAATGAATTCTTCCCCCACCTGTACTTCTTGATCATTCTGCCGAAGCCAAGCCACGGTCCCCGCCAAGACCAGAGACACTCGGCTGAGCAGGTGGCCATCTGCTCCATTTGGCCAGCTCTAGCTTTGGAAGCTGAGAGGATCTCATATGCTGATTACATCTTGGTTTAACCTTGGGAGGGTGAGAAGAGGAAAGGATATCAAGGGCATTTATCTTTTCCATCTACCATGGGCTCCTCCCAATCCCAATACGGTCAAGAGCAGGGACTCCGGGGGCTGGTGCTGTGGCACTACTAGAGCAGGCTGGGCCTCTGTCTGCAGTGCCTGCATCCCCTGTGGGTGCCAGTTCTTGTCCTGGCTGCTCCTCTCCCGATCCAGCTCTCTGCTCTAGCCTGGGAAAGCAGTAGAGGATGGCCCAGATGCTTGGGCCCTTGTACCTGCGTGGGAGACCCAGAAAAAAACACCTGGCTCCTGGCTTCAGACTGGCCCAGCACCAGCCATTGCAGCCATCTAGGGAGGGAACTAGGAGACGGAAGACCTTTCTGTCTCTCCCTCTCTCTGTATTTCTACCTCTCAAATAAATAAATAAATATTTTTTTAAAAAAAGAAAAAAGAGCAGCGACTCCAGTGTGACCTTAGGCAAGTTCCATGACCTTAGGAGGCCCTCGTTTTCTATCTGCACAAGGAGCCCCTAGCAGTACTGTAATTTCCTTATGGTAATTGGCAAGGTTAGGTGGGGAATCACCTGTTGAACATTTAGGACAAGGCTCAGTACACAGCAAATTCTCAAAAAATGCCAGCTATTATTTTCAATAAGGAGTAGCAACACGAACATAATCCATGTGAATTCAATTCTCTTCTCTATATGAGCTTTAGCATGTATTTCATTCCTTCTCTGACTCAGTTATAACAACATTGGCTCCCCAAACCATCTTTAGCCCAACTCCCTTTCAGGACTGAAGACCAGTCTTTGCAATTCCCAAGCTACCTCAGAAGTGCCTTTGGAACCTGCAGTAAATCCCACACCTGGTCATTATCTGGCACTGAACAAGATCTGACCCTCCACTTGACCTCTGCGTATTTGTGAAAGACAGCATTATTTTTCTGGCTACCTAGGCGGAAGGACAGTTATTTTTAAAAAATAACAACACCAGTTAATCAGTTGCCACGTCATTCATTTACACATTCATTTACTCAACAAATATTTACTGGCCCTCTTCTATAAGCCAAGTATTGTGTTAAATTCTGGGTACAGGGCGGAGAACAGAACTTACATGGTTCTGTCCTCACCTGCAAATATATAAGATATGCTTGGAAGGAAATTCCAATCCGTGAGAAAACACAACGGGGGACATCATTTACAACGAGAGGCAGGGAAGAGCTCACAGAGGAAATGACAATTTGAACGGAGGCCTGAAAGAGGAGAAGGATGCTGGCAGGTGAGTAAACGAATCGAGAGCCTTTTGGGCGGTGGGGTCACCACGTGCGAAGGCTCTGAGGCCGGCCAGGCTCCTTGCCCTTTCTGAGCAGCTGAAAGGAGGCCTGGGCGGCGTGGCCAGCAGCTGGCTGGAGACGAGGCCGGAGCAGCAGGCAGGGCTTACCCGCCGGAAGGGGTCCGAGCAGGAAAGGCACAGCATCGGGTCACTCTGGCTGCTTTGGCAGAGCGGACTGGAGGGGGCAAGAACAGGGTTAGAGACAGTCAGGAGGCTGCTCGGGCGCTTCGTACCGGAAGTTGGCGGCTGCAGCGATGGAGAAGAGCTGATGGACTTGAGACACCATTTGGAGGTCTGAAGGGCAGAGTGATAGGACTTGGTGACTAGGAACGTGGGCAGTGAGGGACGGGGTAGGTTCTCAGGTTTCTGGCATGAGCCGCATGCAGGAGATTCTGTATTCCTAAAATAACTCATGAGATCCCTACTTCGTCTCTAAGTCATTATAACTTCCTATGTGGGTCACTGCTCCTTTTGAGTTTCCCTACCTCCGGTCTGTGTTAACTTCAGACCACCCTATGTGGCATGGCCTTCCTAATTCAGCTCCAGGCACATGATTCCCCATTCACGACTCTCCAGTGGTTCCTCTTCACCCACTGAGGTATGAATGCCTTAGCTTAAGCTTCCAAGGCCCCACAACTTAAAAGTGTAGCCTACTTTCTCTCACTTCTGTACCTCGGTCCTGTTCTAGTGGAGCTGGACTACCTACTGTTCCTTGAATGTGTCACCACCCATTCCTACCCCCGGGCCTTTGTTCACCTTCTTCCTTAAGTCTTACCATCTCAGTCACCTGAAACCTTGCTCAACTTTCAAAGTTCCTTACTTACGAAATGTCCCATCCTTGAATTTCATGATGCTCTGTGCCTCTCATACAGCACTTAGGTTTCTGTTTTTTATTGGGGTAATTAGTTTTATTATGACTTAACTCATGTGCATTCCCTACCCCCTCACAGGCCATAATGCCTTTGTGCATGGCTCTGTTGCTCATATGCTCCCACTGCCCTGCCCTTTGAGGGTCAATAATATGACTATGAGGCCAGCGTCGGGGCACAGAGGATTAAGCCGCCGCCTACGATTCCACGTAAGTGCCAGTTTGAGTCCCAGCTGCTCCACTTCCTATCTGGCTCCCTGCTAACGGCCATGGGAATGAAGCAGATGACAGCCCAAGGACTTGAGCTCCTGACACCCATGTGGGAGGCCAGAATCGAGTTCTAGGCTCCCAGCTTCAGCCTGGCCCAGCCCTGGCCTTTGTGGTCCCTTGGGGATGAAGGTCTCACTGTCTCCCTCTCTCTATATAACTCTGCCTTTCTTTTCTTTCTTCTTTTATTTTTAAAGATTTATTGGGACCAGCATTGTGGTATGCTGGGTAAAGCTGCTGCCTGCAATGGTTTGGGACATAGATGGACACTGGTTCAAGTCCTGGCTGTTCCACTTCTGATCCAGCTCCCTGCTAATGTGCTTGGGAAAGCATCAGAGGATGACACAAGTGCTTGGTTCTCTGCACCCACATGGGAGACCTGGAAGAAGATTCTGGCTTCAGACTGGCCCAGTCCTGGTTGCGGCCATTTGGAGAGTGAATTTGAGGATGGAGGATTCTCTCTCTCTTTCTGCAATTGCCTTTTTTTTTAAAAAAATATTTATTTATTTATTTGATAGGCAGAGTTACACAGAGCCAGAGCCAGAAAGAGAGGTCGTCCTCCATCTGCTGGTTCACTCCTCAGATGGCCGCAAAGCCAGAGCTGGGCCAATCCAAAGCCAGGAGCCAGAAGCCAGGAGCTTCTTCCATGTCTCCCACACAGGTGCAGGGGCCCAAGCACTTGGACCGTCTTTCACTGCCTTCCCATGTCATAGAAGAGAGCTGGATCGGAAGTGGAGCAGCCTGGACTCGAACTGGCGCCCATTTAGGTTGCAGGCATTGCAATTGGTGGCTTTACCTGCTACGCCACAGCGCCAGCCCCTATAACTCTTTCAAATAAATAAATAAATGTTAAAAAATAGAGTAATGAGGATGTGTAATTAAAAGTTACTTCTACTTTACAATATGAATGATACAGCTAACTCTTCCGGGGAGTATTTGTTTTTAGAGGGAGGTGCTTTCAACCCAAATGATCGAATCAGTGGAGAGTGACTCAGAAATCATATTAGCCTACAGGAATTCTTGGTGCCTCTAGCAACCAGAACTCCACTGCTGAAAGGCTGCTGGTTTCTAGGTTCCAAAACCCAGGAGCAGCAAAACCTTTGTACGGGAGACACTGACAACCAAAACGCACTCCTTCCGTGCATATGTCAGCTCATCAATTTACATGTACCCACGCCCGAGACACAATCTGCCAGCCACGTGAGTGAGGACACAGCAGGAAGCCCCAAGTTGATCTCACAGAGAGAAATACTGAGCTACAGACAGCAAAAGTGTACACGAGACGGGAAAGGAGGATACGGGAAAACAGGCAAGGGGGCTCGGGAGTGTGGCAGGTGTACGAGACCAGTGTTTACTACTTCGCTGATTGGTGGCAGTCTGGAGAAAACCATTTCCTAGTCGGTGGAATGCGCTGGGACAGTACACAGTAGCCCACAACAGCCCAGCAGGAGTGCACAGTCCCTGATCTCGTCGGCACACAAAAGAGAAATTCCAAGTTCTGCTTCCATTTAACCAGGTTGCCCCTGGTAATTTGCTGCTGCTTCTGTCACAGTCTCAATGTATAGTTGAGAAGTCAACCATGGGCTTCCTAACTAATAGATGTCAACTCTCTTAATCACCAACTACAATTCCAACAAATACCTGGGCCAGAAGCAAGAGCAGGAAGTTCAAAGTTGGTGTGGCACAAAGAACCCTCTAGTGGGGTGCAGACACATTTGGGTCATGCCTGGGTGACACTGAGCAAACTGCACAACTTAAGGTCCTTCCCACCTCTAACACCTTACAATTTTAGAGAGCTAACGAGAGAGGAAGATCATCCTTGTTTGATACGTAACAGACAAACAACAATGACACTAGGCAAGCTTGTTTAAATATGAATTAATGCCTCTCCCATTATCTAGATGGGGTAACACCCTTTGGTGATATGATATGTCAAGGTCTCTACTGACTGCTGGAGAAATGCCAACTTCCTTCTGGAAGGCTTCCCACATTTGCCCACTTTATCTAACACAGCACAGTTCAGATGTCCAACGCTGCGCTCCGGCCCATCTGGTTTCCTTATCACCACTTTACCTCTTGCTTCATTCTTCGCCACCACCCACTCTCCTAGCCAAAGTTCTGTAACCTTCACAAAACCTTCCAAACTAAAGTTCTACAACCTTCTTCCAGACTTCCCACTGCTCAAGTTATCTCGTCTATCTAAGGTCTCAGCTCTTCAGCTCTGCATTCCTACAGGACTAACTTACCTAGTGGTCGGCATTGTCTTCATTCACAGATAAGAAAATTGGGCCCAGGGAGGCTAAGCTATGAGAAGCAGCAATAACACCGGATCTCATTCGCTTACCTTCAAAGCCCACACTTCTTTTCATTGTACCAAGCTGCTTCACATATTAAAAAACTATAAGGGGAGGATGTGGTTAAAAAAAAGTCTGTAAACCAGTTTTAAAACCGCTTGTTGTGACATAAACTCAGATACACCACATCCTTTGAACCATTCCGGTAATAAACGCTTGGAGTAGCATGGATAGTTTTTAAGGGGGTTGTTAGTCCTGCTTCCCAAGCCAAGCATTAAAAAGATAATTCAGAGTAAATGACAGGTGGGTGGCTACCGGGGGAGGGGGGTGGCAATATGGCATAAGAAAATACTAGAAAAGGGACGGAAAAGAGATGAAAGTGTAATATAAAATCATCAGAATGTGCAAGTACGGACTCTGAGGCTGGGGAAAGGGGTGAAGTACCTAAGTTGAGGGGCCTACATCTAGCCTTGGTAAGACGCGCGCTTGTGTCCGGGGTGTCAATACACTGGCAGGAGGACACATGGCCAGAAACAGGAACTCCGGGGGGCTGCCAGCAAGGGCAGGTCGTGGGGCCCAGGGAGGGGCACGGCACCCTGGGTGGCCGTGGGCGCCAGAGGGCGCGGCGGGGGGCGAAGGTGAAGCGGTTCGGAGGGCACGGCGCGCCCAGACCCCAGACAGGACTTCGGTCTGCCCCTCCACAGCTGGCTGGCGTGCTTCAGGGTTCACACTCGCACTCCCCAAAGCCCTCCTGGGGGGGCTCCGGCAAGCCCCTGGGGTCCTGCCCCTTCGCCTCCTCCATTCCCCGGGGACTCTGCGAGGGGGCAGGGGGAAGCCGGAGGGTCCTTACCCAGAAAGATGGAGATGATGAGCCGCAGCGCCTGTTCTGACGCGCCCAGGGACGTCGCCAACTTGTTAAGGCTCAGCTCCTCGAAACCCGACCGCAGCTCCCTCATCGGCTCCACCACCGTCCCCACGTCCCCCTCCGCTGCGGACGCCATCTTAACTGCGGGCGCCCCCCGGGGACCCCCAGCTCCGCGCGCCCCGAATGTGGGCAAGACGCTGTGGCTTCACCCCCAATTCCGGCCCGGGGCCCGCCCACGGCGTGCGCATTGGCTGCAGGTCCGCCCAGCGCCGCCAGACCCACCCGGTGATTGGTCGAGGCGTGCAGGGGGCGGGGCCTAGCGCGGTAAGGTAGGAAGAGGGCGGGCCCGAACGTTTGTAAGGCAAAGGTGACTCCTGCCGAGAGGGAACGCCGGCCGGCGAGGGCGGGGCGGGGCGTGGAGCCGCGACCCAGGGCGGCGATTGGAAAAGTCCGAGGCCCGCGGCGCGCTGACGGTGCCGCTCGGATCTAACTGCTCGGGGGAGGAGTCCGCGAGGGCAAGTGTCCGGCCGGCTCGCTCGCTGCCTTCCCATTGGCTGAGACGGGAGCAGGCGAGAGTCGGGGCGGGGAGGGGGCCGTCACCCGACCGCGAGGTTACTGTCGGTCGCCGGCGCGCTGGGGTTACTGGGGCATGTAACGGGGAGGCGGGAATTCCTGCTGCAGCCCCTCGAGCGCCCCCTAACGGCGCTTCCCGGCCGTTCTTCGGTTCCGGAGCCGTTAGGCGAGCTGCCGCCACTGCCCAAGGCTGTGCGGGGAGAGCCGGGTGCTCCGGCAGCACCTTCTTATTTTTTATCCCAGGGATCCTTTCCCGCATGCAGTTTCCTGTAGTAAAACGTGACCTTCCTGTAGGAGGCGATGAAATCTAAACATGCCAAATGGGCACCTGTTAATTAAAAATTCAACTAGTGCTGTCACTGAGTTATACATATGCTATAGTGTTCCAACGGCGCTGACGCGTAAGGCAGAGCCCTTTCTTTGCACCTGCCTCCCATTCTCGCTTCCAACAGGTAATCCCTTGTTAAGGCTTAAAAAAAAAAAAAGTGTGTGTTGCACTTAGCATGTGTTAGGACCTGTGCTGGGTTTGTGAGCATCATCGTGAGCCCGAAGCCCAGGCGTGGGGATGACGCACAATTAATAGCATCAATGACCGTGTAATTGGCCGTGAAGGCGAGCGCTCTGCAGGAGGACCGGATCAAGGTTCCATGAGCGACTGAGACAAAGGAACTTGTAATAACTGGAATTTGCAGGGCATTCTTGGACAATTACAGCTCGTGCTTTTTTAGCCCTTTGCACTTTTTACCTACTAGTGCACTTAATGTGTCTGTGCAGCGGGGTGTTATTACCGTGTCCTCTTAGAGAAAGGGACGCTTGGAGAAGCTCAAGACCTTGCTCCGTTCATTTCCCAGCCAGCGGCATAGAGAGAATTTAAACTTAGGTCTGTGGATTCTTCCCCCTCCCCTCTTTACAGGGGAGGAAGTATGTCACTCGTTTAGAAAAGTATTTAGTGGGACTGGCACTGTGGTGCAGCAGGTTAACACCCTGGCCTGAAGTGCTGGCATCCCTTATGGGCACCAGTTCAAGACCCAGCTGCTCCACTTCCGATCCAGCTCTCTGCTGTGGCTTGGGAAAGCCGTGCAAGATAGCCCAAGTGCTTGGGGCCCAGACCTGGCTGTTTCAGCCTTTTAGAGAGTGAGCCAGCACCTGGAAGAACTCTGTCTGTCTCTAATTGTGTTTCTGACATTCAAATAAATAAATAAATGAAAGTTTAAACGTATTAACTGAATCTTCTATAAAAAACACATTGCTCTGTTGGACATCATGGCGTATTGGGTTAAGCCGTCTTTTGGGATGCCTGCGT
Source organism: Sylvilagus floridanus (assembly GCA_949820135.1). Taxonomy (NCBI): domain Eukaryota; kingdom Metazoa; phylum Chordata; class Mammalia; order Lagomorpha; family Leporidae; genus Sylvilagus; species Sylvilagus floridanus. The sequence continues at coordinate 32,908,644 of OX463230.1, forward strand.
CTCATCAGTGCCTTATTTGTGTCCTGGTTACTGTACTTTCTATCCAACTTCCCGCTAATGCATCCTGGGAGGGAGCAGATGATGGTTCAAGTGCTTGAGCCCCTGTCACTTGGGTGGAGTTCCAGACTCTTGGCTTTGGCATGGCCCAGCCCTGCTGGTGTGGGAGTGAGCAAGTGGATGGAAGATTCTTTCTCTCTCTCTGTCTCTGTGCCTTTCAAGTAGGTTAAAATAAATAAAAATAAACTTTAAAAAAAGCACTGCTACTTGGAAGACACACATATTCATACACTATACAATAAATACATATACTACTCACACACTCATGTATACTACACACTACCATACTATGTATGTGTTCTCTGAAAATTTATTTTCTCTCTTTTTTTTAAAAAAGACTTTTTATTTTTTTTATTTGAGAGATTGAGTTACAGACAGAGGGAGAGAGAGAAAGGTCTTCCTCTGTTGGTTCATTCCCCAAATGGTTACAACAGCCAAAGCTGGGCCCATATGAAGCTAGGAGCCAGGAGCTTCTTCTGGGTCTCTCACATAGTTTCAAAGGCCCAAGCCCTTGGGCAGTCCTCTGCTGCTTTCCCAGGCCATCGCAGAGAACTGGTTTGGAAAAGGAGCACCCAGGACACAGACCGGTGCCCATATGGGATGCTGGTGCCACAGGCAGAGGCTTAACCTCCTATGCCCCAGTGCCAGATCCTTATTTTTTCCTCTAATTAAGTAAAAATGTTGCTCACTGGGGCTCTCTAACTTGATTGCAATACTTAGTAGTAGTTCGTGGTCCTAACTTGAGGTAACACACCTCAGGGTATTTTTGTTTTGTATTGTTTTTTAAGATTTATTTTATTTATTTGAAAGGCAGAGTTACAGAGAGAAGTAGAGACAAAGAGAAGTCTTCCATCTGCTGGTTCACTCCCCAAAATGGCCACAGCAGCTGGAACTGCGCCGATCCAAAGCCAGGAACCAGGGGCTTCCTCTGGGTCTCCCACGTGGGTGAAGGGGCCCAAGGACTTGGGACATCCTCTGCTGCTTTCCCAGGCAGGGAGCTGGGTCAGACGTGGAACAATGCCATCTCTGTTCTCTTCAAGCCAACTCTCCTCGCAGGCCAGCTAGATAATGAAAGTCAGTAGGGTGCCTCCCTTAAGATGTACCCCATGTAAAGAGAGAGATAGGTCTGAGCCTCATAACTGGCAAGGCCTTAAAGCTCACCTGATTATTTTCAAGCCCTTTCTGGCAGCTTCTATTTACCTCTCAAGGAAAAAACTTGCTAATGGTTTAGACACCTTTCTTAGAGCTTCTAGTAATGACTCTGTCCTCAGTTTTAGATCCTGTAAGTTTAAACTGCTTGTTGGATTCATTTTCTCCAGACATAAAAAAGTAAAATTCTAGGTGGCCACGTATGAAACCTCCAATGGAAGCAGTTTCTGCAGCTGGCACTGCACCCCCCTCGAGAAGCCCCTCCTGCTGGAGCCCTGTCTTGACTCCGCTTCCGAAAGACGCCCATTTTCTCTTCCTTCCTTCCTTCCTTCTTTCCTTCTTGTTTAAAGATTTATTTATTTGAAAGTCAGAGTTACACAGAGAGAGAAGAAGAGGCAGAGAGAGAGAAAGGCCTTCCATCTGCTGGTTCACTCCTTGATTGGCCACAATGGCCAGAGCTGTGCCGATCTGAAGCCAGGAGCCAGGAGCTTCTTCTGTGTCTCCCACTTGGGTGCAGGGACCTAAGGACTTGGGCCATCTTCTACTGCTTTTCCAGGCCATAGCAGAGAGCTGGATCAGAAGTGGAGCAGCCGGGTCGAACCGGCACCCAGATGGGATATCTGCACTGCAGGCAGCGGCTTTACCGGCTGCGCCACAGTGCTGGCCCCAAAATGTCCATTTTCAGCATGAAGCAGCCAGAGCGATCATCGATCATCGTCCCCTAACAGATGTTAGGGTCCAATCGTGTTGAGGGGAGGAGGTGAGGAGTGGGAAGGGTTTGTAGGTATTCAGGGGATCCCAATGGAATTTGGGGTGTAAAATATTTGCTTCCTTCCCCAAAAAGGTTATCTTTAGCAAGAACAAACAGGCCACCCTCCTTCCTTAGGAATCTCCATATTTACCATGAGAATAGCAAGGGAAGGGTGATTGCATTTTCCTGAACTGACAGTGTATTATGAAAACAACTTACCTATCCCACCCTTCTGGATGATTTTTGTTTTATCATGAGCAAGCCAGATAGGATAAAGGATTGTAAACCAGGTCTTTTGATGCGTTTTGTCCCTGTCTTGTAGCTGAAGGTCAATCTGATTGTTAAATTTTTTTTCCTCTTCAAAATTGTACTTAAAAGCCCCAGTGCTTCAAGGTTCTTTGAGTTCTTTCCTCTCTTGGAAGACCCCTCCATGCCGGAGGCTTGGCTGGAGGTCTTTGACTCTAATAAATCTTTTTAAATTAAAAAAAGAAGTGGAGCAGCTGGGACCTGAACCGGTGTCCATAGAGGATGCTGACACTGCAGCCTGGGGCTCTAACCTGCTGTGTCACAGCACCAACCCCGCCTTTGGGATTTGTAACCAGGAGAATTATAGGTTGTGCCTCCCTTCTACTTTACTAGGTTTTACTTAATTGGAGTGTTTGACTAGAAGTTAAGAGTCCTAAATTTTCTGATTTGCTGAGATAAGTAAAGTATTTGTTAAACCATTCAGTCAATGAGGCCTGGAGAAAGTTTCATTTGTGTTTTCTGAGTTGATGACTTGTTTGCCCCTTCTTATACCTTTAGGGTTCAGAGGCAGAGGCTGTGCTGTGTTGGTACATCAGGTGCCTGTTTGCCTGTTATGCCCAGGTGTGTGGGCAGCCGCACCCACTGCGTCTTTCCTACTGTTGCAGTGCAGCAGCCCTGTCTCCGATCGCACTTGCTCACTAGTGAGCTGGAGAAGAGAAGATGAAGATTACATGACTTCCTAGTTTATAATTCAACACATTCCTAGAGGCTTTCTAAGTCCAGTTCTGTGCTGGACCCTCAGAATATAAACCCGAAGAAGACACAGCTCCTGGCCTCAGGAAGAAACTCTGTGCTGAGTGGGAAGAGAGACATGAAGACATGGTTCTGAAACAAAGTGGGAGTCCTTGTGTAGGAAAAGCAGAACGTGTCAGTGGGGCCCCGCTCCTCTACTGCTGCCCTTCCTGTTTCGGCGATCTCAGCATCTCTGCCCGTGTCTCCTTTCCCCGTCGTGAGTCCATTTGTGCTGCTCTAGCGATGGCCAAGCCTGGGTAACTTACGAACAGCGGAAATTTATTTCTCATGAGGTCAGAGGCTGCAAGTCCAAGATCTAGGTGCTGGCAGGTCTGGTGTCTTGTGAGGGTCTGGCTTCTGCTTCCGGATTCCAGTGCTGTGGGCACTGCTGCCTCTGGGGGGACTCACACCACAGCAGAGGGATGGGAGGAGGAAGAACCCACTCCTTTAGGCCCTTTTATAAGAGCCCTAATCCCATCCATGAGAGCTGCACTCTCCGGACTTAATTACTTCCCCAAATGCCTACCTTAATACTTTCACTTATTTAATTGAGAGGCAGAGTTACATAAAGGAGGAGACAGAAAGAGAGAGATCTTCCATCTGCTGGTTCACTCCCCAGATGACTGCAATGGGTTGATTTGATGAAGCCTGGAGCCGGGAGCTTCTTCTGGATTTCCCACGTGGATGCAGGGTCCCAAGGACTTGGGCCATCTTCTGCTGCCTTACTAGGCACCTAAGCAGGGAGCTGGATTAAAAGAGGAGCAGTCAGGATGTGAACATGTGCCCATATCGGACGGTGGCACTGCAGGTGGAGGCTTTAGCCCATTACGCTACAGCGCTGGCCCAGTTCCTTGCTTCTTACAAGTGGTTGATTAGGAGTACCCAGTAAAGAGATTTTGCATATCTTTGCTGCCAGATGACACCGTGAATGATCATCACTCTATTATAGTTATCAGCATCTTTAATCAGATTAGAGAACCAAGTCCAAAAAAAACTCAGAACCACTCAGAAAATTCACCCTTAACATTTTGTTCTTTTGGAAACACTCTTTTTAAAATATTCTATTTTTTAAAAAATTTATTTATTTATTTATTTGAGCAGCAAAGTTACAGATAGAGAGAAGGAGAGACAGAAAGAGGACTTCCATCCCCTGGTTCACTCGCTAAATGGCTGCAGTGGCTAGAGCAGGGCTGAGCTGAAGCCAGGAACCAGGAGCTTCTTCCAGATCTCCCACATGGGAGCCCAAAGACTTGGGTCATCTTCTGCTGCTTTCCCAGACACATTAGCAGGAGCTGGATTGGAAGTGGAGCAGCCGGGACTTGAACCAGTTTCCATATGGGATACCGGCACTGCAGGCGGAAGCTTAATCTTCTGTGCCACAGAGCTGGCCTTTGGAAACACTCTTGGTACCCAAATCTGTGCTAGTCTGGGTTCTCCTCTCTCCAATAGGAGACATGAGTGTGGATATGTAGAAATAAACAAAGATTTGGCTCACCCGACGATGGAAATATGGAGGCTAAGAAGTCACAAGATCTGCAGTCAGCCAGAAAACTATGGAATCAGGAGAGCTGATGGTGTAAGTTCTAGTCCAAGTCCAAGTCCAAGGGCAGCAGAAAATCAAGGTCCCAGTGTCCATTTTTCCTTGTAGCGTCTTCAGTAGAAGTTTGTTTCATAACAATGTGGTAGGAGTTGATAAAATAAAAATTCTGAGATGTCCTAAGTTTAATGGCAAGGGGTGGGGGGAGAGATAAGGGAAGTTAATCAGTTAACAGCCGAGAGCAAAAACCAACAGAAAGACTGTTTATACTGAAACATGACTTAAATCTGATCACTGCCAGCTACTGTCCTGTTTACAAGTAAACTTTCTGGTCTGTTGGTCCCAACCAATCCAGAAGCAGCAATTGCTTCTCCCTACAGCCCCTCCTCCTAACCCAAAGCTCCCCAACACCCCATCTGTAGGCAATGGAGGTAAAAACAGTGCTTTCCCTCCCTAGGGTTTATAAAGAACACTTTCAGCTCTTGTCCTCGGGACAGGGACATTTTCCAACTGCTACTAGCTGTAGGACTTGGTCAGGGCCTGGTCCTTTCTTTTCCTAGCTAGCATCTGTAATGACTCCATAAGCCTTTCACTTCAGAGTTTCCTTGTGTTACTGGAGGAGCAAAGGGTCCTTGTCTTCGTGCAAGAAAGAATTCAGGCATGAGACAGAGAGCAGTGGAAAGCAAAACAGCAGCGTGTATTAGGGTAGGGACATCTGTAAGAACGGATGGGCATCTCTCCAGATAGGACCTGAGAGAGAGTGCGCAGTGCACATTTAGGCTGGGGTTTTTAAGGGGGATGGGTCTTGCCTTCCTTCCCGCTTTCCTCCTTCTCCTGCCGAACAAAGGACTTGTTGGGGCCGGCGTAGTGAGCCGCAGCGCCAGCACATCGGGTTCTAGTCCAGGTCGGGGTGCCGGATTCTGTCCGGTTGCCCCTCTTCCAGGCCAGCTCTCTGCTATGGCCAGGGAGTGCAGTGGAGGATGGCCCAAGTGCTTGGGCCCTGCACCCCATTGGAGACCAGGAGAAGCACCTGGCTCCTGGCTTCGGATCAGCGCGGTGCGCCGGCCATTGGAGGGTGAACCAACGGTAAAAGGAAGACTTTTCTCTCTCTCTCTCTCACTGTCCACTCTGCCTGTCCCAAAAAAAAAAAAAAAAAAAAAAAAGGACTTGTTGGATGTAAATACGAAAAATTCTTTTCAGAGTTTTTCCTTCAAAGTTATCAGACAGGGGAAGCCTGGCTGGTGTCGCCCCGCCTTAGAGGAAGGATGTTTATCTGGTAAAAGGAGCAGGACCCCCTGGAAGGTCATCAGGATCCATCTGGGCAGGATGTTTGAAGTGCAGATACTGGGTTGCCCCTGGAAGGTTATCAGGAGGACTTTGAGATGCAGATGCTGGACCTAGATGTCAATTCCTTACGTGTTTGTCACACACACATGAGCTCATTTATGACTTCCTACCTAACTCTTGGTCTCAAGATTTCTGGTTTAATAGAGAACTCTTTCTTTAAAATTTTATTTTTATTTAATTTAAAGAGCACACAGAGAAAGATCTTCCATCTGCTGGTTCACTCTCCAAATGCCCACAACAGTCATGGTTGGGCCATGCTGAAGTCAGAAGCCCAGAACGAAATCCAGGTCTCCTACATGGATTTCTCCTTCCTGGGATGGGTGTGTGGAGCCGCAGCTGGGGTGCCGGGTGGGACACCCACATCCCATATCTCCGTGCCAGGTTTGGGCCCTGGCTCCTCTGCTTCCAATTAAGCTTCCTGCTAATCCACACCCCGGGAGGCGGCAGCTCCAGTACTTGGGTCCTGCCAAGACATTTTGAATGAGTTCTGGGCTCCTGCCTTCGGCCAGCTGTTGGGGACATTTGGGAAGTGAACCAGTAGATGGAAGATCTCTCTACCTTTCATATAAGTGAAAATTAAAAAAGAGAAAAAAAAAACTAGGAAGTTAGGTGAGGAGCCCAAGTTCCCATCACTGGTGAGAAGAAGAGATAAGCTGTGTTTCAACTCCAGGTCCAGCACAGAGCCAGCTGGAGAAGCCATGTGCACAAACACCAAGCTTCTTCATTTCTTTTTTAAAAAAGTATTTATTTTATTTATTTGAAGGACAGAGTTACAGAGAGAGGTAGAGACACAGAGAGAGAGGTCTTCCATCTTGCTGGTTCACTCCCCAGATGGCCGCAATGGCCGGAGCTGCAACAATCCAAAACCAGGAGCCAGAAGCTTCTTCCCAGTCTTCCACATGGGTGCAGGGACCCAAGGACTTGGGCCATCTCCTACTGCTATCCCAGGCCATAACAGAGAGCTGGATGGGAAGAGGGACAGCCGGGACTAGAACCGGCACCCACATGGGATGCTGGTGCTTCAGGCCAGGGCTTTTCCCTGCTATACCACAGCGCCGGCCGCAAGCTTTTTCATTTCTAAGGCACAGTGTTCTCCACCTCCTGCTGATCTTGAAGTTGAGATGCACCTTAGAATCAGTGGTATATGATAGCTTCAGCAGCAGCTATGAAAATGTTTTGTGGTGCAGCAGGATATTCAGCTGCTTGCGATGCCAGCATTCCATAGCAAAGCTCTGGTTCAAGTCCTGGCTGTCCCACTTCGGATCTAGCTCCCTGGTAATGAGCCTGGGAAGGCAGTGGAAGATGGCTCAAGTGCTTGCGCCCCTGCCACCCACATGGGAGACTGCATGGAGTACCTGGATCCTGGCTTTGGCCTGGCCCTGTCCTGGTTGTTGTGGCCATTTGGGGAGTGAATCAATGGATGGAAGATCTCTGTCTCTCTGCTGTCCATGCTTCCCATTGCTCTACCTTTCAAATACATAAATAAATTTTAAATGCTTTTGTTAATTTATTTCCATTTTTATTTGAAAGGCAGAGACACACAGAAAGAGAGAGAGAGAGAGAGAGAGAGAGAGAGAGAGAGAGAGATGTTTCACCTGCCGGGTACACTCTCCTAGAGCCTACCACAGCTGGAGCTGGCCAAGGCTGAAGCCGGGATCCAGGAATTCAGTTTGGGTCTCACATGTGGGCAGCACGGACCCAAGTCCTTGAGCATCACCACTGCCTCCCAGGGTGTGCATTAACAGGCAGCTGGAATTACAAGCAGAGCTGGGACTCTGAGCCGGGTGTTCTGAAATGGGATGCAGCTGTCCCTAGCATGGTCTTAACCAATGTGCCAAATACTCGCCGCAATATTTTTTTTAATTAAAAGCCCTGTTTTCATTTTAAAGATTATTTATTTGAAAGGCAGAGTTACAGAGACAGAGAGAGAAGGGTCTTCCTTCCATCTGCTGGTTCACTCCCCACATGGCTACCACAGCGAGAGCTGTGCCTTTCTGAAGCCAGGAGCCACAAGCTTCTTCCAGGTCTCGCACAGGGGTGCAGGTGCCCAAGGACTTGGGCCATCTTCCACCGCTTTCCTAGGCCATAGCAGAGAGCTGGATGGGAAGTGGAGCAGCTGGGACTCAAACTGGCGCCCATATGGGATGCTGGCAGCAGCTTTACTTGCTACGCCACAGCGTCAGCCCCCCAGTAGCTCTTTAATTCTTAGTGGTGGATAAAATAGTGGAGCCCCTTCAACTGATGAGTGTTAGACTCACTCAGACAAGGCGGAGAGCTGTAGGGGACATAAAGGAGAGCTGTGAGACAGGGCAGGCTTTGCAGAGGAAGGGCTTGTGCAGGCACACGGTCCCTCAGCTGCAGTTCTAAACTCCAAAAGGCTCTGAAAACAGTGTTCCCCCACCAAGTGTGGCACCAAAACTCACTGGCAGCAAGACCTGCCCCGAGCTGATATGAAGTTATTTATAATCTTTAGTTATTCTACTTACCATGAAGAGCATCATGTTTATCGCAGAAATATTAATATTGGATAATAGACTTGTTATCCCAATCTCTGGGGGAAGAGAAGACGGGAGTAGCGTGACCTAATATTAAGTCCGTGTACTGCATTGCATTATGAAATTATTGATTTTTGTTTATTTGAAAGGCAGAGAAGTAGACATATACATGGACACACAGAGAGACAGATGGACAGAAATCTTCCATCCACTGTTTGATTTGTCAAATGCCTGCAACACAGGAACTGGGCCAAGCCAAAGCCAGGATCCTGGAACTCAGTCTGGGTCTCCCACCTGGGTGGCAGGGACCAATTGCCTCCCAAGGTGCGCGTTAGCAGGAAGCTGGAATGAAAGTGGAGCCAGGACTTGAACCCGGGCCCTCTAACATGGGTTGTAGGTGTCCTAAATGGCATCCTCACTGCTGTGCCAAATGCCCACCTTGACTTTTGAATTTTTTAAAATCTGTAAAAAACTTCTTCTTCTCCCTCCCTCCCTCTCTCCCTCCTCTTCCTCTTCAAAGATTTATTTTATTTATTTGAAAGGCACACTTACAGGGAGAGAGAGAGAGAGAGAGAGAGAGAGATTTTCCATCACTGGTTCACTCCCCACATGGCTTCAACGGCCGGGGCTTTACCAGGCAGAAGCCAGAGTTCTTCTGGGTCTCCCACAGCAGTTGGGCCATCCTCCACTGCTTTCCCAGGTGCATTAGCAGGGAGCTGGATTGGAAGTGGAGCAGCTGGGACTTGAACCAGTGCTCACAAGGGATGCCAGCATTGCAGGCATTGGCCTAACCCATGATGCCACAGCGCCAGCCCCAATCTGAAAACATATCTGTCCTCATGGGCTGTGCTTAAGGGGCTCTGGGTTGTCTCTAAACTGCAGCTTCATTAGTGAATACAATCGAGATGTCTGGAGAGTGGAAAGGATTTTAGCAAGAGGAAAAGGCATCACCCATGCCATGGTGGGTCCAGGTTTATGTCACAATTCAACCGTTAAATTCGCAGTAAAGTGGAGCAGACCTGCATTCCGATAGCCACTCTCCCTTAATTCATGACTTTGACTTTTACACAGCTGGAGGGTGGGACTTTCTGGGTTTGGCTTCTCTCCCTTAATGTCAAGCGCCTCCTTTTCCTACAAATCATCTGACTTACCCGAAAACACTGCAACCCACCCTTTGGCTGGAAACGAGTGTTAGGCAATCGGTGAAATCCCCGTTCCTCCTCTCTTGCAGCCGCCCGGCCAGCAGGAATCTCCACCAGGGACAGAGGACTGAGTTCTTGTTTCAAAAGCAGAGGGAGCTCCAGGATCAAAGCTGAGTTACCCTTTTTCTCTGTCGTGGTCTCCCAGCCCCCTCTTTGTTTGGATCAGGGAATTCTGGACATGCACACAGGGGCAGGGAATCTCAAGAGCCCCAGGACAGAGAAGTGGCCCGGAAGTGCCTGCAGAGGGAGCGGGAAGGCCCCGCGCTGCGGTCCCAGGGAGCCCCGGTCACTCAGCATGCCCACTGCTGGGAGAGGGACTGACTCACGTGCTCCCATCAGCTTCTGAAGGTAAAGATCCTTGAAAATGAAGGAGAGTTTGGACAGAGCTGGGAGAAAAGGCAGAAAAAACCTCACATGAGAAGGTTTGGGGCAAAGATGGAGGGCTGGGAAGAGAATGAAAAAAGGCAGGATTGGGGGTCCCCTCACTTCATACCACTATGCACCCCTGTTCTGAGGACTAGAAACAATTTTTGGCGAGTCTTCCCTAGGGACCCTGGGAAGCTATCATGACTTTTTTTAGAAAGGAAAACAAACACACAAATCCCAGAGAGTGAATGTAGCAAATTCTCTTTCCTGCTTTTTATGGTCCTTGTAATCCCAATGTCCCTTCTCTCCATGCCCGTGTGACCCTGTCTCACGCTGGGTTAGCACTCCCTCTCTCAGACCACTTCTCCCAGGGTCCTTCTCCCAGTGGTCCTGGGGAATATCAGCAGAGAGACCTGCAGGTGCGAGAGCGGAAGTGCTAAGGGGTGATGGTTAGAGAGGAGGGAGAACTGTCCGAGGTGGGTGGTCGAGGTGAGCAAAGACTCCTGGAAACCCAGGTGGAAGTGGGGATTATTGTTCTGTGAGTTAGGGAGAGACAGACAGAAGGACGGGGAGGGTAGTAGAGGACAGAAGGAAAAAGCCTGGGCAGACATACTCATTCCTTTGGGGGAAGAAGACTTAGTTCTAGTTTAGAAAATTGGCTGGAGTCAGCCTGGGGAGGGAGTGAGGGCCTGAGGCCTGTGGCGGTGGCTCCTGATACAGCTCTCTGACCCTGTGTCATTCTCAGGAAGGTGCCACTGAGGCGGAGGTGACTTCCTGCCCCTGGAGCAGACACCTGGGTTTGTCAGGCGAAGACGGCCAGGCCTGCCACCCCTTCCTCTCCAGGGTCCAGAGGTGCAGAGAGCCGGGAACAAGAGACACGCAGCCCATCAGGATGGGCCAGTCTCCAGAGATGCGGTCAGTGACCAGGGGTCTGCAGAGCCGCCCCTGGACTGTCTCCCCCCCTTGCCCTGGCTTCTCAATAGAGAGTTCACCACTGAAGCCTGGGGTTTGGTGTGACCCAGGCCCTTTCTTTATTCCAACCGAAGGTTCTCTCCCACACTGGCTGGCTGTCTTTCTCCTTGCTTCTTCCTATGACAAATGCTCAAGTTCTGCACGAGGCTGCTGGTACCTGGGTCACCCACCTCCTGATGCCTTTTCTTCCAGGTGTCTGGTCCTGTTTTCCATTTTGGTGTGGGTTTATGCTGAGCCTACCATGTATGGGGAGATCCTGTCCCCTAACTATCCTCAGGCATACCCCAATGAGATAGAGAAATCTTGGGATATAGAAGTCCCCGAAGGGTACGGGATTCACCTCTACTTCACCCATCTGGACGTAGAGCTTTCAGAGGACTGCGCCTACGACTCAGTGCAGGTACATCACAAGCATACGGAGAAGAGAGGCGGAGATCCAGGGCTGGGGAGGTGGAACAAGAAGGCTGGAGGAGGGAGAGCCACAGGCATGCGCTGAACTGGAGTCCAATAGTGCTATGGGGCTCGATGTTCTACCCTCTCTGTCCCTCTTCCTCTCACCCTCACCCTCCAGATACCACCCTCTCCTAGTTTTTGTTTGACTCTTATCTTAGATAATGTCCGGAGACATTGAGGAGGGGAAGCTCTGTGGACAGAAGACCAGCAAGAACCCCAGCTCCCCGATTGTGGAGGAGTTCAAAGTCCCGTACAATAAACTCCAAGTGATCTTTAGGTCAGATTTCTCCAATGAAGAACGTTTTACTGGATTCGCTGCCTACTATGTTGCCATAGGTAAGGCACCCTCCTGTGTATGTTTTACTGAGTCAGCCAAAAGATTGAAACACCGAACAATGCATACAGTGACAATACTGCTTATAACTTTTACAAGGTGTTGACTTGGCCTGGATCTTTTTTTTTTTTTTCACAGTGAGATGGATCTTTTTAAAAATGATGTTTATTTATTTGAAAGGCAGAGTTACAGAGAGGCAGAGGCAGAGAGAGAGAGAGAGAGAGAGAGAGAAAGTCTTCCATCCGTTGGTTCACTCCCCAAATGGCCACAATGGCTGGAGCTGGGCTGATCCGAAGCCAGGAGCCAGAAGCTTCTTCCAGGTCTTCCACGTGGGTGCAGGGGCCCAAGCACTTGCGCCATCTTCTATTGCTTTCCCAGGCCACAGCAGAGAGCTGGATCAAAAGTGGAGCAGCTGGGACTCAAACCGGTGCCCATATGGGATCCCGGTACTGCAGGCGGCAGCTTTACGTGCTATGCCACAGCGCCGGCCCCCCTTGGCTTGCATCTTTGCATGGATTGCCTTTGTGAAATTCAAACACATGATTGTATCTTAGTGGCAGTGAGGATAATAGTAGCAATAGAAAATAGTGGTTTATTGAGGACACTGTGAACTGGACATTGTATTAGGAATTTCATCTGTTAAGATAATCGTCACCACAACCCTTCAAGGTGGGTATTATTATCTCCATATAAAAATGAGGAAAGTGAGGACTAAGAAAGTTAGTACCTTGCCAAGGAATCACACGACAATGCATGATTTTAAAACTCATTCAGACCTTCCAATTCTGGGCACTTTTAAATCCATCGCCACATTAAAATCAAGTTGGAACATCTCATAAATCCAAATTGTTGCTTAGATTTGATGGACGTCCCAACAGCATTTAAAGTGAGGTGTGAACTCATTATTCGTCACTGCAGAAGATGTCATTGTCACGTTTAGCCGGCAGTGTTGTCTCGGAGAAAAGCCAAAGATTTCTGGCCTTGGGAGCTCCCTTTTGGCTGCTCAAGGGTAGGGAGCAGCTCTAAGATTATAGTTCAGGAGAGGAACATGGAATAATAATATCCCCAAAATGTGATTCCTTGAGAGGCCTTCAGCAACAAGCTTTTCCTACTTTGTTTACCCTGGTAGTTTTAGGTTTAACTTCATTCTTCTTTTCAGGTCTTTGAACTTGACCTCAATCCCTTTCTACCCTTTATAGACATAGATGAGTGCACGGAGTTTGCAGATGTTCCTTGTAGCCACTTCTGCAACAACTTCATTGGCGGCTACTTCTGCTCCTGCCCCCCAGAATACTTCCTCCATGATGACATGAGGAACTGCGGAGGTGAGCAAGCATCAAGACAGGTGCCTGTTCCTCAGAAAAGGCGTTGTCCTCCTTCCAATTTCTGGATTAGGCCCAACCTTCATTATTTGTTAATAATTATTTGTTATTTTTTAATAAAAGTTAATTTAGCTTCACTTTATTTGAAAGGCAGAGAGACAAGAGGAAGAGACAGAAAGAGAGAGCGAGAGCGAGAGAGAGAGAGAGGGAGAGAGGTCTTCCATCTGCTGGCTCACTCCCCCAGTGCCTGCCAGGGCTGGATGAGGCTGAAATCAGGAGCCCAGAACTCAATCAGGGCCGCTCACGTTGGTGGCAAGGACACAAGTATTTGCCCATCATCATCTATTGCCTCCCAGGGTGCACATTAGCAGGAAGCTGGATCAGAAGCAGACGGGAAGACTTGAACCCAGGAATTCTGACAGGGGATGCAGCGTCCCAAGCAGTGTGTCAATCACTGCACCAAACCCCTGCCCCTGGCGTCTGTTCTTAATTGTTCATAAACTGACGGGGGACCCACAAGAGGGGAAGAAGAGAGGCTTCAGGGTCAAGTCAGCTATTTGGAGAGGAGAGATCCATGCCTGTGGAGAGTCTGCCTGGGGCTGTTCGTATCCCCAGAAACTCCATTGTCAGCCAAGCGGTGGGCATCCAATCGGCATTGGTCTCGACCCGCTGTGGCACGTGGACTCCCAGATCCGGGATCCTCTGACCGGAGGACTGGCAGTTATGAGAGGGCTCAGAATAGGGTAGGGACTCCTTTGACCCCATGTATTTGATTCTTTTTTTTTCCCTCAGTCAATTGCAGTGGAGATGTGTTCACCACGCTGATTGGGGAGATCACAAGTCCCAATTATCCCAGGCCATACCCAGAGAACTCAAGGTGTGAATACCAGATCCTGCTGGAGGAGGGGTACCAGGTGGTGGTGACCGTGCGGAGAGAAGACTTCGACGTGGAGCCAGCTGACGCAGACGGGGCCTGCCGGGACAGTTTAGTCGTGCGTGATGGGTGACTCCTCCACCCCTCCCCCAACTCACAGAGATTTCTTCCCGAAGAGAAAACTGTCTTTCCTCCTGCCCCTTCTTGTTCCCTTCCTTCTTGTTGTACGCACAGTTATGACCTCCTTTACTTCTCTCCGTTCCATCTCTTCAGTTCTGTCTCTCTTCTGATCTCATCATTTTGTTTCCTTTCAGTTTGTTGGAAAAAATCAGCAGTTTGGTCCTTACTGTGGCAATGGATTCCCTGGGCCACTGAAGATTGAAACCAAGAGTAATGCTCTTGATATCATCTTTCAAACTGACCTAACAGAGCAACGCAAGGGCTGGAAACTCCGTTACCATGGAGACCGTGAGTAACCTGCAAATGCCTCCTCAGTTGGTGACACCCCAGTCCTTAGACAATGCAGAATGAAAACAGGGAGACTGTTGTGTGGGTGGAGTCCTGAGCTACTTCACTTGCTCAGGAAGGCCTAAGCCCGTCAATGGCTGCTAGAGGTGGACCCCTGAGTGCCGACAGCTCGGGGGTGGTGAGTAACGTTAAAGAAGCCCACCATGCCGGTGCCGTGGCCCCTCTTCCAGGCCAGCTCTCTGCTGTGGCCCTGGAGTGCAGTGGAGGATGGCCCAAGTGCTTGGGCCCTGCACCCCATGGGAGACCAGGAGAAGCACCTGGCTTCTGCCTTGGGATCAGCGCGGTGTGCCAGCCGCAGCACGCTGGCGATGGTGGCTGTTGGAGGGTGAACCAACGGCAAAGGAAGATATTTCTCTCTGTCTCTCTATCTCACTGTCCACTCTGCCTGTCAAAAAGAAAAAAAAAAAAAAAAGAAAAAAAAAAAAAAGAAGAAGAAGCCCACCATGTTGGAGTGCGAGCCACCAGGAATGAGACTGACCAAATGATTTTAGGAAGTGTGAGAATGATGTAGATGGAATTGCATCTCCAATTAGTATAAAAGTTTTTTTTTTTCTGTTCTTTCTAAGCAATTCCCTGTCCTAAAGAAGTCACTGAGAACTCTTTTTGGGAGCCCAAGAAGGCAAAATACGTGTTTAAAGATGTGGTGAAGATTACCTGTGTGGAGGGGTATGAAGTTGTGGAGGTAAAGTGCTGTTTGGCCTTCGCCATTACCCTGTCCCAGGTTGGGATGAGCATAGTGAGACTGTCCGGTCACCCTTGTGTGACACCCGACCCTGTGTGATACCCGACACCCTGAGTGACTAAGGTATGAAGCCTTGTGTGGTTGCCATAGACAGAACAGCTCACTTCCTTGTAGGGCATGGAGCTTCTTGGCCAACTTAGCATTGCCTCTCTGCCTCCAGTCTTCCTGGGGCAGGGACCTGATATGCTGGACAGCCTCACTGACCCAACACCAGAGATCGATTCCATTTTTTGTCTTGGCTTTCCAAATATCTCTTTGTGAATTAATGGTGATGTCTCTTACTTCCCAGGACAATGTTGGCTCAACATCTTTCTATTCTGTTTGTCAAAGCAATGGAAAGTGGAGTAATTCCAAACTGAGATGTCAGCGTACGTGTCTCATCAACGTGGAACTCTTTTTATCTGCCAAAAGGAATTGAAAGATCAGCACATCAAAGTTCTGATGCATGGTTTTTCTATTATGCTTGTCAGAGAGTGGGTTGGACTTTTGAAGAGAAACTACTCATGGGGGCTTTCCTAGTCCTGATCCTGACCTGGTCTCAGGCCATCTAAACTATCAGATTTCTGACCAAAGAAAGGGGCAGTGGGGCTGGTAGAGATGACAGCCCCAGGAGGGTGCATTCTTGGTTTCTACAGGGACCTTCACCAACCACAGGGAACCAGGTCCCTCCTTTTAGGTTTCAAGGGGCTGTCTTGGTTGACAGGTCTCAGTGTGCCAGGGATTTGAGTAATGCCCATTGGGAAGGATGGCTGCAGGGAGATGGGTGTGGGAAGATTCATTCCAAGTGTTCCTATGGACATGTGGGAGGGAAGCAGTGAGGACAGTGACTCTTCCCAGGAGAAGCAGCTGTCCTGACCACCATTCCCCTGACTTTCTCTTGTAGCTGTGGACTGTGGTGCTCCTGAACCCATTCAGAATGGCAAAGCTGAAGACCCAGAAAGTACTTTATTTGGTTCTGTCACTCACTACACTTGTGAGGAGCCATATTACTACATGGAAAACGAAGGTGGTGGTAGGTGACTTCTCCAAGAGAAGAGAAAGAGGTGGAGGATGACTAGTACAGTCTTCCTGGGTTGGAGAGAGTCTGGAGGGAAGAGAGAGAGGTGGGCCAGACGTGGGCATCCTCTTGGCTTAGGCTAAGGATTTGGTTTTCATGTGGGGCAGGCCATGTCCTCTAGGCTCATCCGTGGGGAATCATAGACTTCAAATCTGCTTTATAGTTGCAGCAAGAATTTCCCCGCAACATCCCTTCCACGGGGCTCTCCAGCTTTTGAGAAGTTATTTCCTGTGAAACGATGTCACGTGAACCCACGTAGAGTGCTTCCATCTGGAAGGCACCAGGCCATCTTGAAGTAGAGGCCTTGGAAGTGCTGGATGAGGCCCAGGGCATCCCACCACATTACTTTTTAATTTATTTGCTTTTGTTTCCCCACTTGAAGCCGTTCTGTAACCCTATGTTCTTCAGCTTTGGAGACTCCCCTCCCCCTCCTTGGTAGGATAGAGGCCTGGGGAGATATGTGGCCAGGTGAAGTTTTCCAGGTTTCTAGTGGATTCCATCTGGTCCCCTACTAAGACCCCAGAGCAGCTGAGGCTCTGGCTGAAGGGGGGAATGGAAGGGGGAAGACGTGATGGTGAGCGTGACCGTGACCGTGTTCCTTGTGGCTTCCAGGGGAATATCGCTGCGCTAGTAACGGGAGCTGGGTGAATGAGGTGCTGGGCACAGAGCTGCCTGTGTGTGTTCCAGGTACGGAGGCCTCGGGCATGGGTGGAGACCACAGCTACAGGTGTGGCTGAGTTGGGAATCATCTGAAAAGTAGTTGTACCCCCTTGGGACAAGACTTAGTAGTCTGGGCCTTCAGGAGTGTTAACACTTGGATGTGAGCCTACCAGGACCTTGAGATGCCCCCTCAAGATGAGTCAGGTCAGCTGAAAGAGATCGAGAAGTCAGCCCGGGACAGTGGTGGGAGCCAGGGCCCATCGGGTCGGGTCGGGTAATACAGATGGAGTCAGGGGAGACAGGATTGCTGAACACAGGAACTGACAGTTGAGAATGAGGAATCAACACTCAGAAACAAGACTACTTAAAAAGTCTAGTTATTATATTGCAAGTCTATAAGGCAATACGATGTAGCAGAATAAGGAAAATGAGAGACTGCAGGGAGAGCAGAGTTGAGTGGAAAGCACTGGGACTAAACCCGAAAAGTCATAGTTCTGGTGGTAACAACAGTGCTATCAAGAGCTAAACTGTGGCGTGTGTCATCCTATTCATGTTCTTGTAACAACCCTGGGAGCCACATATTATTGGTCCCATTTCACGGATGGGACAAATTGACAGAATCAGTAAGTAGCAAGGAGAGGCTTTGAACCCAGGTCTGCCTGAGTCCAAGGTCCATTATTTTCAACTCAGAGTCCAATCAGGCTATCTAGTAAGGGACCTGGGTAAGGCAGCCTCCTCTGAAATTCAGTTATACTGGGCCACGGTAAAGCAATCATAACTGGAACGAGTTAATGGGGAACGAGATCTCAGGATCGAAGAGGAGAACCCTGCCTTCAATTGCTAGGCTGACCTGTGGGAGGGCTCAGGTGCAGCTGGGACTTCAGGGAAGGTGATAGGGTTTGATCTGGGCATCAGTACAGAGTAGGAAGCTTCGTCTCCTGTGCCATCAGTATGAGGAATTTTCCAGCACTGGTTTCCTGTTGGGTCCATGGCCAGAGTTGGGGGTCAAGTGGGCTGTGAGTTAATTGTGGATAGTTGTGAGCATGTGGCTTATTCGGACCCAGTAATTCCACACCTACCGCCGTTTAACCAGTCTCTCCTCTGAGCCTGTTGTAGCATTGGCAAAGTAGATGTTGAGGTAAGGCCAGGATGAGATATGCATGGAGATGGCTGGCCAGGTGGGGTCGACTATTTTGTGCTAGAGAACTCTGCAACCCAGCGTTTACGAGTCCTTGGGTGGTTAGAGGGCTGCAGGCGACCTGCATTGTTTTCTGTCTCATACACCGCGTTCTGGTTCCTTCCTAGTCTGTGGAGTCCCCAGCGAGCCCTTTACAACGAAACAGAGGATATTTGGAGGATCCCCTGCTGATATTGAAAATTTCCCCTGGCAAGTGTACTTTAAGTACCCATGGGCTGGTGGGGCGCTCATCGGTGAATACTGGGTGCTGACCGCCGCCCACGTTGTGGAGGACAATGATGCGCCCACAATGTACGTTGGGTCCACCTCGGTGCAAACCTCCCAGCTGAAAAACGCTCAGATGCTCACTGCCGAACGGGTGATTATTCATCCGGGATGGGAACCTCGGGACCCGTCAAAGGAACGAAACAATTATGACAATGATATTGCGCTGGTGCAGCTGAAAGACCGGGTGAAAATGGGACCCACTGTGTCCCCCATCTGTCTGCCAGGCACTTCCTCAGAGTACAACCCCTCCGTGGGAGTGCTTGGAATGATTTCAGGCTGGGGCAGAACAGAGAAAAGAGATCGCGCTGTCAAGCTCAAGGGCGCCAAGTTACCCATAACTTCTCTGGGGGCCTGCAGAAAGATGCAAGCGAAAGATCCCAGAGCGCGTATTACCGACAACATGATCTGTGCAGGCGGGGACACGGGTATTGACAGTTGTGAAGGGGACAGTGGGGGGGCCTTTGCTGTACAGGACCCCATTATAAAGAGCCCCAAATTCTATGTAGCTGGCCTGGTGTCCTGGGGACCCGTGTGTGGGAAATATGGGTTGTACACAAAGGTACAGAACTATATTGACTGGATAAAGAAGACTATGCAGGAGAACAGTACTCCTGGCAGTGACTAGCCGTCCACATGCCACCGACCTCTCTGAGGGCTAGGACGAATACATTGCTTCCAGTCCCTCACACTATTCCCATTTTTTCACCGTGACTGAGAGATGACATGGAGTGTGACTTACACCCACCTTGATTGTCAGGCTGTTTGGCAGGAGGTTAGAGCTTGATCCCAGAATTGTGTTGGTCTTTGAGTTGTGGTCTGAATCTGTGGAGTCCCCTCCCTCACACACCCATTACAGGTAACAACACTGGCGGGGCACTGTTTTATAGGAGTACCTTAATTTTTGTTTCTTTTTTACCTATTCAAAATTCCACGTACCTTATCATTCTCAGAGTTTATCATCCACTTATAATAATGCATATCCTACAGTCAGTTCTGTCTGGCTCACCTTACTCCATATCAAGACCTCAGAGCTGTAGAAGAGGAGTGGGAGGAGAGGGCTGTTGTGTAATGGAATTTGGGCAACTACTGGCTAGTGTTTAATAGTTAAACAAACAGGGAGTTCAGTTTTTCTCCTGTCTTCTGATTTAGATTTATTGAATATTGTGAACACTTATAATTGGTTGTTCAAGATCTTCTGTAAGTTTAAAATGTTTTCAGTGCATAACCTGAAAATTAATTTTCTTTTAAAATTCATTTGTATAATGCAACACTATGATGTAATAAAAAAGAAAAGCCAAAGAAATTCAGCATGTTCTCCCTTGCTTTCCTGTGGTTTTTATCAGTTTGTCAGTCAAGTAACCGTATCTGCCTTAGGTTGAACTCTGCACATTGTGACAGCGGAATGTCCCTGTGACGATGGACCCAGAGACTCTTGTATTTTCTAAGGGAAGGGAAATGTTGAAAAACCTCCTCTTCTCCAAAGTATGATTAGTGATTAAAAAAAAAAATGACTCCCGAATGGATGCCCCAGATGAAACTCCTGGCTCTTGGCTTTGGCCTGACCCAGCCCCAGCCATCGCAGTCATCTGGGGAGTGAACCAGCAAATGGAAGATCTCTCTCTCTCTCTTTGTCTCTCCTTCTCTTTCTCTATAACTCTTTCAAATAAATAAATAAATATTTCAGGGGGAAAAAAAAAGAAAGGCAGAGCAACAGAGGGAGAGGAAGAGGGAGAGAGTGAGAGAGACATCTTCCATCCCCTGCTTCTCTCCCCAAATAGCTGCAATAGCCAGGGATGGGCCAGGGGCCAGGCTGAAGCCAGGAGCCAGGAACTCCATCCAGGTCTTCCACACTGGGTGGCAGGGGCTCAAGTACTTGAGCCATCTTCTGTTACCTTCCCAGGTTCATTAGCAGGAAGCTGGATTGGAAGTAGAGCAGCTGGGACTTGAACCGGGGCTCTGATATGGGGTGCTTCTGAAAGTGGAGTAGCATAAAGCCAGGGTGTTATTTTTCATTACTGTGTAGGTACCTCACTGCCTCCACTTGCTGCCTATTGTCACAATGGAGCTGCTAATGTGCTCTAGGCTCTATTTTTCGGGTGAGAAGAGGAGGGGTTTCCTTTGGAGATAAAAGACACTGGGGAGATATTATGATTTGGAAACATGATCTGTGACAGACATCTTTTCCTTTTTTATATGCTTGGGGTAATAGCAGAACATTAACCTTTTGTATTAGTTGGTTTTTTGGTTACCTTAACTAAAATGTTTGAGAAGACCTACTTAGGAAACCCACAGTCTTTTTTTTTTTTTTTAAGATTTATTTATTTTATTCAAAAGGCAGAGTTATAGTGAGAGAGGGTGAGACAGAGACTGAGAAAAAGAGAGACCTTCCATCTACTGGTTTACTTCCCAAATGGCTGCATCAGCTGAGGCTAGGCCAGGCCAAAGCCAAGAGCCAGGAGTTTCTTCTGAGTCTCCCACATGGGTACAGGGGCCCAAGCACTTGGGCCAACCTCACTGCTTAACCAGGCGCATCAGCAGGGAGCTGGATGGGAAGTGGAGCAGCTGGGACTGAACTGGTGTCCATTTGGGATGCTGGCACTGCAGGCCGGGGTTTTAACCACTGCACTGCAGTGCTGGCCCTGGGAAGCTCACAGACTTGGAGGTTCACAGGCCAGAATCAGGCGGCCTCATTGTTCTGGCATCTGATGAGACCAGAGGATGACAGAGGGATGATCAGGGAGAACTAGCAAACAGAGATAGAAGCTAGGCCAAACTCAGCTTAAATAACCACCCCCCTCACGAGAACTGCCTTCCATGGCACACCCCCAGTGATCTAAGGTGCTCCCACTAGGCCCACCTGCCAGATACCATAACTGTATCAGGTGTGCACCCTTAATCCATTAACCATTAATATAAGACTTTGGAGACCAAGCCCCTAACACACAGGCCTTTGGGGGACACTGAAACTCTTACCCAAACCATAACACCTGGAATCTGAGACACTCATCTTTTCCAGAGAGATCTTCAGTCTCTGGGTTTGCCCTTGCCCATGGGTCAGAGTATTGATGAAAGAATTCCCTCTTGGCTGCTGCCTTGCATGGTGTGAAGGCTTTGGTGAACCACACTGACCATCTCCTTGGGCTGAATGGTAGGGAGGGGATGTAAAGGCATAATCACCGGAGACTTCAGCTGGGAAGAGAACAACCCAGGGCTTAGAAGGGCTCCATAGTCTCTCATGTGGTCCAATGGCTATTAACTGGAATGCCTTGCAAATCACATGGGGACCATGGTTGTCTGCTTCATCTGAAACTCAGAAAAAGACTTGCTTTTTAAAAATGGGTGAATTATTGCTTTTCTTTGATCAAAAGAAAATGGGCTGCTGGACTAGTGACTCACACCAGAGAGGAAAGACTGCCCAGTGGTCAGGAGGGCTGGATACAAGGGAACCTAGTCTAGCCCAGGAGGGCCTAGACAAGGGTCTGGCTTTGTGGTGCAGCAGGTTAAGTCATAGCCTGCGTGGCTGGCCTCCCCTATGAGTGCCAGTTCAAAGTTCCCGCCGCTCCACATCTGAGCAAGCTCCTTGCTAATGGCCTGGGAGAGCAGTGGAAGATGGCTCAAGCGCTTGGGCCCCTGCACCCATGGGGAGAGTTGCCAGATGGAGTTCCATGTTCCTGACTTTAGCCTGGCCCAGCCCTGGCCAATGCAGTAACTCTGTCTTTCAAATAAATAACTAAATAAATCTAAAAAAGGGGGGGCTATATGTGATTCTGGGGTGCTCCAAAGTTACTGTTATAGCACTTCTTAGAATCAGAAACATTTCCTGTGGAAATGCAACCTCATATTTGCTGAATATATATTCATTTAAACTTTTTTTTTAAATTAAAAAAAAATATTTGAAAGAAAGAGAGTAAGCACTCGCATCCACTGAAGCTGGGAACTCCATCCAGGTCTCCCATTTGAGTGGCAAGGACTCAATTACTTGAGCCGTCACTGCTGCTTCCCAAGGTCTGTATTAACAGGAAGCTGGAGTCAGGAGCCAGAGCCAGGTACCAAATCCAGAAACTGCCAAGTGGGGATGCTGGTATCTTAATCAGTAAGGCAAACACCCACCCTTGTTCTCTCCCCCTACCCCAGAGTGGACAGTGAGAGAGAGAGAGACAGAGAGAAAGGTCTTCCTTTTGCCATTGCCGTTGGTTCACCCTCCAATGGCCGCCGTGGCCGGCAAGCTGCAGCTGGCGCACCGCGCTGATCTGAAGGCAGGAGCCAGGTGCTTCTCCTGGTCTCCCATGGGGTGCAGGGCCCAAGCACTTGGGCCATCCTCCACTGCACTCCCGGGCCACAGCAGAGGGCTGGCCTGGAAGAGGGGCAACCGGGACAGAATCCGGTGCCCTGACCGGGACTAGAACCTGGTGTGCTGGTGCCGCAAGGCGGAGGATTAGCCTATTGAGCCGTGGCGCTGGCCACCCCCCCCCCTTTTAAAAATTAAAACTGTGAAAACTTTCTTTAATTTTGATCAACCCCATAAACTCTGTCATGATTTTTTTTAAAATGATGGTTTAACAAAGTCAACAACAAAAACTTTTTTGCAAATACAGAGTCTGGGGCTGGTACTGTAGTGCAGTGTGTTAAATCCTTGGCTTGCAGTGTCGGCATCCCATATGGGTGCCAGTTCAAGTCCCGGCTGCTCCACTTCTGATCCAGCTCCCTGCTGATATGCCTGGGAAAGCATTAGAAGATGGCCCAAGTACTTGGGCCCCTGCACCTGTGTAGGAGACCTGGAAGAAGCTCCTGGCTTCAGATCAGCTCAGCTCCCACTGTTGCAGCCATTTGGGGAGTGAACCAGCAGGTGGAAGACCTCTCTCTCTCTCTGTCTCTACCTCTCTCTGTAATTATTTTAAACAAATAAAACAAATCTTTTTTTAAAAATATATATTCATAGGAATTAGACAAGGCAGTACAGCGAGATGCTGTGTACCGCTCCCCAGTTTGCCGGCATGGTTGCGACTCATGGAACTACAATACAAAAGCAAAGCCAGGAGACTTAGCGGTATGATGTGCGTGCATGGTTTTGCGTCAATCTTAGCACCTTAGAAAGTCATGTGACCACCACGGCCACCGAGGATGGGACTGACTATTCCATCACCACGGAGCTCTCCCTCACGCTGGCCTCTTCGTGGTCAAATCCTTTTCACATTTTTTCTTAGAACTTTGGGAAGATATTTTTGAAAGATCCAATTTTTCTCAGTTAAGTCAAGAGGATCAAGATAACGGAATTTTGAGTATGATTACCCTTGAGACTGGGGGGGGGGGCGGGTCGATGAAGTAGCAGCAGGAGCCACAGTGGGGGGGACCCCAAAGGGGTGGGCGTGAACCCTGTCAATCATATATCCTTGGGTGCAGCTTCTGTGTTACAAATCTCCCTCTTTACAAGGGAAAAAATAAAAATGACAAAGCAGCAACACTATGAGGAGCCGGATCTAATTTTAACCACTGCGTTCTGTCTGACTTCCAGGCTGTTTGCAGTGTGTCTCCTTTTATGTTTAATGGAAGCAAAATGTTTCTTCGGTCTTCCTTGCTTGGGACTAAGTGGGAAATATTTCTGGCCAGGGATGCCAGATTTTTCTACACATGTGCCTATTTGTGGGTGAAATGAGAATGCTTCTTGATCTCTCTTAGACATAATTCAAGAAAGACCTAAGGTTTCTCGGGGAGGGGGGAGGGAAGAGGAGGATGGTTAGATTAAAAATGGACAGAAGTTGGAATAAAAGCAAAAAAGTGAGTACATAGCAGAGGGAAAGCTTGGGCCCAAAGAGAGGGAGACTGGGGAGACCCCTGGAGGCTGGGGCCGGCTGGCCTGACTGCAGGTGAAGGAGGAGCCACCAGGAGGAGTTTGGTCTCCTCCCAGGCCCAGCAGAGCCTGCAAACATGCATTAGGGTTGCAAGCATGCATTAGGGTTGAATTCAAGAGACTCAATAGAGGGGCTTGGACTTTGGAAAAATTGAATCACCTGGGGTTGGTCCTAGGTGGATTCTGTCTGTCCTGGGGTGGCTTCTGCTTGTGACATAATTGACGCATTTTTTTTCCCAGAAACTTCTGAAGTTGCCTCAGTTAGGTGGAGGCAGCCCTCGCAAGCCTGCTTCTCTGGTCTGTGGCTCTTCTCCCCCTTTCGGCGTTGCGCCCTGTGCTGCGCTTGCCTTCCTGGTTTGTCCTGCAGGGAGGGTGTCTGCAGCCGTGCCTCAGGCTGACCCCTAAGGGACAGAGGACTTTTGCTCCCTGTTAAGGTCATTGCAGCCACCAGGCAGAAACGGGAGGGATGAGTCGGGTGAAGACGGCTTAAAATTGTCCTGAGACCCTGGAACCCACACTTTCTCTGTCCCTCTACCTCAATCCTAGCAGGACTTATTTTTTTATTTTTTTTTTTAAGATTTATTTATTTATTTATTTGAAAGGCAGAGCAACAGAGAGGGAGAGAAAGAGAGATAAATGATAGATAGATAGATAGATAGATAGATAGATAGATAGATAGATGATAGATATGTTCCATCCACCGGCTCACTCCTCAAATGGTCAAAACAGCTAGGTCTGGACCAGGCTGAAGCCAGGAGCTTGGAGCTTCACCCAGGGGCCCAAGCACTTGGGCCATCTTCCACTGCCTTCGCAGCACATTAGCAGGGAGCTGGATCAGAAGCAGAGCAGCGGGGACTTGAACTGGCCCTGCACTATGAGATGCCAGTGTTGCAGGCGGAGGCTCAACTCCCTGTGCCACGCCGGCCCCAGGCTGTCCAGTACTTTCTGTTGCATCGTAGAAGACCGACTGAAAGACGTGTTAAGAGGGTCCATGTGGTAAAAAAAGGCGTGCAGCTCTGAGATCCCAGCCGACAGGGATCCCGCTCCCTGTGGATGTCAAGAAGGCCCCACAGGACATCTCCCTAGCACAGCCCCCGATATCGCTGGTGCTGTGTTAAGCCTGTTACCTGTATTATCTCATTGAACGCCTTCATATGCGTGTGTGGTTGCAGGTACCGATGCTGTCCCCACTTTATAGATGAAGAATCTGAGGATGTGGGTTCAGTAACTTGCTGAGATATCAGGGTAGAAAGTAGCCAGGTGGTTGGATCCTAGAGCCAATTAATCTCAGAATTACTGTGCCCTCCGGCAGCTCTCCCTGAGCTTTGTGACTGTGGTTTCTTCCCACAGCCCGCATTTCACTGGGCTGGACACTGTGTGACCCTTCTCTCTCTCTTCTCTAGTAGCCCTTTTGAAAGGATTTATTTATTTATTGGAAGGGTAGAGCATCAGAGAGAGAGAAGGAGAGAGAGGAGGGAGGGAGAAAGAGACAGAGAGAACTCTTCCAGCTGCTGTGTCACTCCCCTAATGGCTGCAGCAGCCAGATTGAAGCCAAGAACCGGGAACTCCATTCTGGTCCCCCACACGGCTGACAGACACCCACGCACTCAGGCCGTCTTCCACTGCCTCCCTAGGACATCAGCAGGCAGTTGGATCGGAAGTGGAGCAGTAGAGACTTGATATGGGAGCAGGGTGAGCGGCGGTTGAACCCACTGTGCCACAACGCCGGCCCTCTTGGTGTTGAAGCTGCCCTCGTCAGACTGTGTCATCCGTGTCCACTCACTGTTGCAGTCGTCTCCTGAAACCTGGGTCACTTCCCCACTTCTCAGTTATCACGGCTCCCCCACTCACTGTCATTCTAACACTAGCCCTGTCTTAATTTTTGGCAGTTTCCATGTACACGTAGGTGAGGCTTCTCAAACTTTGGCCTCACAGGTCCATGAAATATTCTCCCACAATCTTGTCTCCCACCCTCTCTCAACACACATGCCAGTGGTGATTGCTTAGAGTTTCTTATTACTGATAATCAATAATCTCAACTTCACATATCCTATTTTCTCTCTCTCTCTCTCTCTCTTTTTTTTTTTTTTGGACAGGCAGAGTGGACAGTGAGAGAGAGACAGGGAGAAAGGTCTTCCTTTTTGCCGTTGGTTCACCCTCCAATGGCCGCCGTGGCTGGCGTGCTGTAGGTGCCGCGGCCGGAGGATTAGCCTAGTGAGCTGCTGCGTCGGCCCACATCCTATTCTCTTGAAACTTTCTTTGTTTTTCCAGGTTGCTTCCTGTAGGGCTACAGTTCCTGTGGCCCACAACACCAGGCATTACAAAACGTTAACCCTGTTGCATGTATACTGTCCATCACCCTCCTGGTACTTGGTTTCCTCTTCCCTTGGCTTAAGTTCCACGTGCTAACTCCTTCGCATGCACCTCAACCTCCCTTGGCAAAAGCAGACCCCCTTCCTCGAGAAAATCAAACTCCGCCTGAACAGGTGCAGCTGCTGGTGCTTGGAGAGACACACAACCAAGGCTACGTAACAAAAAATGAGACTGCTGCACAGAAGAACAGCTGACTTGTTTTTAATCACGACCGTGAATCTCGGAGGAGCCCTTCTTGTTCCCAGCCAATCAAAATTCCCTGATCCATTTTCCATCCCCCTCTCCTAGGTGCTGACTTCATTCCCCTCTCTCCTCCATCCCCAGAGCTTCTCCGTCTTCACTCACCTGATGACTTTATTGCTTTACTTTTGACTTCACCAAGACAGATGAAGAACAGAGCGGGGCGGTGCTGTGGAGCAGCGGTAACATTCCTGCCTCCCTGGCACCCCCTATGGGAGCTGCGGTTCAAGTCCCAGGGGTTTGGTTTCCAGATGGGGATCTAGGCACCTGGCTTCAGCCCTGATCACGGTAGCCATTTGGGGGCAGATCTCTCTGTCTCTCTCCCTCTCTGTCAGTCTGCCTTTCAAATAAATAAAATAAATCTTTAAAAACAACAGGCGAGGACTTTTGCATGCTCCACCATCATATCCACTGCAGAGGCAGATCAGTTCACGTGTGTGTGTGCTGTCTGTGGGTAACTCACCCAGGCTTCCAACGGGGTTCCAACTCTCCCCACCCCCACCCAGCACTATCATTTTCTCTCTATTGTGTAATTCCCATTGGAAAATAAACATGCTGTTATCCCTCTGTTGTTTGAACAAACTTCTCTTGACCACGGTTCCTCCAACAGCTCGCCCTGTTTCAATGTTCCCTTTGGCAGCCAAGTCCTTAAAATCCTTGCTTGCCCTCGCTTTCTGTTTCCTCGGTTTTCGTTTTCCCTCTGGCTCTAGTCTGGCGTTTTCCCCAACCACTGCACCCAATGGCACTTTTCTGGGTAAACCTAGTGACTTCTCCACTGCTCTGCCTGGGGGCTGGTCTTCACTCTTCCTCTCCTCTTTTTTCCCTTGGCTTCTGAGACGGAAAACTCTCTGGATTCCTGGCCATCTCCATGGTCACTGCCTTAGGCTTGGCCCAGATCCTTCTGCATTCTCTCCTCAAGGCCCTGTGAATGATGAGGGTTTCCGGTCTGGGGGTGGGGGAGGCCTGGTGATTCTCAGTGATCTCCCACAGTTTTCCTCCCCTTCCTCAGGGAATCTCCTCACATCGGGCCATTTATTTTTGGAGATCTTCTGCAGCCCTCTGAGTTCTCTGTAACACTCAGTTCTGTGAATCTAGTGGCTTGGGTCTCCCTGGGTTTCCGGCCCTGTTTCCTCGAGTCAGGGCACTGAGGGAGGCCCACCTGGCTTTCCCCTCTGGCACCTGGAAGCTTCCTCCAGGCCAGGAGCTGGGTTGCTTGCAGGGCTCTGTCTTGCAGGGAGCACTGTTGCCCAGGATCCGCTGTCCGGACAACCACTGTTTCGTGTATTTGATCTTGGTGGTGGTTGTCTGTTTCCGGAGGGAGAGTCAATTCGATCCTTGTCACTCTGTCTTGGCCGTAATATAAAACCAATAGCCTACAGGTGACTCATGCTTTCCACCCAAGTGGCTCCTTTGTAATCTTCCCCATCTTGGGGACTTCTCTTTTTTTCTTACCCTCCCCTCCAGTATCTACTCCATCCAGAAGAGCTTTGGCTCTTTGTCCATAACCTGAGCGCTTCTCATTGCCTCCACTCTGCTCTCTGGTCTAAGCTACCGTCACATCTGGCCTGGATGGCTGGGATCGCTACCCAGCTGGTCCCTCTTATGC
Organism: Sylvilagus floridanus; assembly: GCA_949820135.1. Classification (NCBI taxonomy): domain Eukaryota; kingdom Metazoa; phylum Chordata; class Mammalia; order Lagomorpha; family Leporidae; genus Sylvilagus; species Sylvilagus floridanus. Next base: position 32,937,060 of record OX463230.1, read on the forward strand.
CCTTTCTCCCTGTGTGGACTGTCCTCAGTAACTGGTACCCGTTGCTCTGCTCAAAATCCCGCCGGGGCTGCCTTTGTCACTCCCTACCCGGTCAGGCAGGTTCAGCCTTCGTTTGCATCCCCTCTCCCCGGGAGGCTTTTCTGCTACACCTCTACATGTCTTGCTCTCTTCTAACTCCACTAAATATCAACTTTTCCAATGTGGTTACTTCTTATAAACTTTTTGTAATTTGAAAAATATGTTAATAGAGCTCTGTCTATGTGGTGAATAGATAAAGCATCTACATGGTCAAAAACTTGAAAAGTCAAAAGAATATAAGTGGGGCCAGCGCTGTGGCAGTGGGTTAATGCCCTGGCCTGAAGTGCCGGCATCCCATATGGGCACCGGTTCGAGACCTGGCTGCTCCATTTCCGATCCAGCTCTCTGCTATGGCCTGGGAAAGCAGTAGAAGATGGCCCAGCCAGCGCTGTGGCTGAACAGGCTAATCCTCTGCCTTGCGGCGCTGGAACACCAGGTTCTAGTCCTGGTCGGGGTTCCGGATTCTGTCCCGGTTGCCCCTCTTCCAGGCCAGCTCTCTGCTGTGGCCCGGGACTGCAGTGGAGGATGGCCCAAGTGCTTGGGCCCTGCACCCCATGGGAGACCAGGAGAAGCACCTGGCTCCTGCCTTCAGATCAGCATGGTGCGCCGGCCGCAGCGTGCTGGCCTCGGTGGCCATTGGAGGGTGAACCAACGGCAATGGCAAAAGGAAGACCTTTCTCTCTCTCTCTCTCTGTCTCTCTCTCTCTCACTGTCCACTCTGCCTGTCAAAAAAAAAAAAAAAGAAAAAGAAAAGAAGTTGGCCCAAGTCTTTGGGTCCTTGCACTTGCATGGGAGACCTGGAAGAAACTCCTGGCTTTGGATCGCCACAGCTCCGGCCGTTGAGGCCAATTGGGGAGTGAACCATTGGATGGAGGACCTCTCTCTCTTGCCTCTCCTTTCTCTGTGTAACTGTGACTTTCAAATAAATACATAAATCTTTAAAAAAAAAAAAAGAGTATAAGTGGTACTTTCCCTCCCACTCCTGTCTTCTCCCCAGAGACCACCACTATTTCCATAGAAACTTCTGATGATATTTTATACACATACAATGATAAATACCCCCAACATCATTTTTATACAAATGGTAGCATTTTGGACATACTGTTCTGCTTACTTTTCTGACTTACTGCTCAATCTTGCAGACTGAATAGCCACGTTGCATTCCATTATTTGGATATTTCATAATTTTCTATCATTCAGTAATATTCCATAATTTACCTGAAACTTTGGGACGAGATGTCTTTCAGAGTCCAGGACTCGAACACTTCACTAGTATGAATAATGTCACTGTTGCACTCGTTAGTTGTTACGAGCCTCAAATTTTCCTCAAATGTGAGAAAATGTGGGATAAGCTCCTGGAAGTGGAATGGCCAGTGAAAGGCATGCGCGTCTGTAATTCTGAATACCTGTTGCCCGTTTCCCCCCACAGCGTTTGCACCAATTTAGGTTCTAAAAAGCAGTGCATGACAGTGACTGCTTCTCTCTGTGTCTTTTTTTTTTTTTTAAAGTTTTATTTATTTATATGAAAGGCAGATGGGGCCAGCTCTGTGGCGTAGTGGGTAGAACCGCTGCCTGCAGTGCCGGCATCCTATGTGGGCGCTGGTTCAAGTCCTAGCTGCTCAATTTCCAGTCCAGCTCTCTGCTATCCCTGGGAAAGCAGTGGAAGATGACCTAAGTCCTTGGGCCCCTGCATCTGCACGGGAAGACCCTGAGGAAGCTTCTGGCTTTGGATCAGCGCAGCTCCGGCCATTGTGGCCAACTGGGGAGTTGATCCGCAGATGGAAGACCTCTCTCTCTGCCTCTCCTCTCTCTCTCTGTGTAACTTCGACTTTCAAATAAATAAATGTATAAATCTTTGGGGGAAAAGAAAAGAAAAGCAGAGATACAGAGAAGGGAGGAGAGGCAGAGAGCGACAGAGAGAGAGAGAGAGATCGAGAGATCTTCCATCCACTGGTTCATTCCTCAAATGGCTGCAATGGCCAGGGCTGAGCCAGGCTGAAGCCAGGAGCCAGGAGCTTCTTCAGGGTCTCTCACACGGGTGCAGGGGCCCCAGGACTTGGGCCATCCTCCACTGCTTTTCTCAAGTTATTAGCAGAGAGCTGGATTGGAAGTGGAGCAGCCGAGACTTGATATAGGATACTAGCAATGCAGGCGGAGGCTTAACCTTCCATGCCACAGCACTGGCCCCTCTCTGCATCTTCAATATAGAATATTTTCTTTGCCAGGGCTGGTGCTGTGGCACAACAGGTTAACTCCTTGGCCTGAAGCACTGGCATCCCATATGGGCGCCAGTTTGAGTCCCGGCTGCTCCACTTCCAAACCGCTTCTCTGCTATGGCCTGGGAAAGCAGTGGAAGATGGCCCAAGTCCTTGGGCCCCTGCACCCGTGTGGCAGACCCGGGAGAAGCTCCTGGTTCTTGGCTTCGGATCGGCACAGCTCCGGCCGTTGCCGCCAATTGGAGATAGTGAACCATCGGATGGAAGACCTCTCTCTTTCTGCCTCTCCTCTCTCTATGTAACTCTGACTTTCGAATAAATAAATAAATCTTTAAAACAAAAAAGAACATTTTCTTTGCCAATCTTATAGGCAAAAGGATGGCATTTTGTTTGAATACTTTCCTTATTGTAAGCGAAGTTAAGCCTCAAAATCTCAAAATAATTTTTTTCTTTTTATTAACAATATCCATTGGTTTTGTCTGTCTTTGTCTATTCCGGGGCCTTTGCAGAACGAGACACAGGTGGCTCTAGGGGAGGAGAATAGGAACGGGTCACGGGGTCATCTGACTTCCCCATAGTCCCCTGAGAAATAAACAAGAGTGAGGGAGGCAGACTCTTCAGTTTGCCCAGGAACTTTAGAGACAATATAGGAACATTTTTGGGTGTGTAGGGGGGTTGTTTTGTTTTTACCCGCTCTATCTGCTCTGCTCCACACCACTTGTATCTCCAGTAGAACGCTGAAAATACTTCTGAAAATGTTTCTATGAGCAAGCATTAAAAACTTGTAAGAAACCTGTACTCCTCGAGCGTCAGATGCCATGTATGTGGGAGAGAAAGTTTGCTTCTGTCGTTTCTGCCACTGTCCTGAAACCCACACTCCTGAAAAGCAAAACGCTCTACAGTCTGAAAATGCTGTTGTAAGTTTGGCATCAAAACTCAAAGATCCAAATCTGATCTGAACTGATCGGTAGCTAGTTAGAGACTTGATCTTACTTGTTGTGAATATTTAAATGTCTTTCCAAAGAACTCCTCATCTGTTTTATTACAAGGTGTTGTCCTTGACCACAGTAGAGATATTGCATGAGTGTGTGTATATAGATTTCTGGAATCTATAAATCTTGAATATTGAGAAGCAGTTGCCCCTGCAGGTGTCAGATAAGGGATTGTGAACTTGTGTTTGAATTTACAAACCCATCATTGGAAGTGTTTTAACTCTGCACTGGTCTCTTAGGCCTGTGCACATTTCATCTTGTAGAATTCAGTCAAGTCCAGAGGAGTCAGATCTGTAGCTGCATTGTGACCACGCTCCAGTATTAATACTTACATTCTTTTAAAAAAGATTTATTTATGTATTTGAAAATCAGAGTTATGGGGTGGTTAGGTAGTCAGAAGAGAGAGAGAGAGAGCTTCCATCCACTGGTTCACTCCCCAAATGGCCCCAACAGCCAGGGCTAGGCCACACTGAGGCCAGCAGCCAGGTGCTTCTTCTGGATCTCCTTCATGGGTGGCAGGAGCCCAAGTAGCTGTGCTACCCTGCACTGCTTTTCCCAGGCACATTAGCAGGGAGCTGGATCAAGAGTGGAGCAGCCATCCGGCGCTGTGGCTCACTTGGCTAATCCTCTGCCTGCGGCACCAGCACCCCAGGTTCTAGTCCCGGTTGGGGCACCGGATTCTGTCCTGGTTACTCCTCTTCCAGTCCAGCTCTCTGCTGTGGCCCGGGAGTGCAGTGGAGGATGGCCCAAGTGCTTGGGCCCTGCACCCCATGGGAGACCAGGAGGAAGCACCTGGCTTCTAGTTTCAGATTGGCGCAGTGCGCTGGCTGTAGCGGCCATTTGAGGGGTGAACCAACGGAAAAGGAAGACCTTTCTGTCTGTCTCTCTCTCACTGTCTAACTCTGCCTGTCAAAAAAGAGTGGAGCAGTCAGGACACGAACCGTCGCCCGTATGGGATGCCAGCATTGTAGGCAGTGGCTTTACTCACTATGCCACAATGCGGGCCCTGATACTTACAATGCTTATTTCAAGTTTTCAATCTACCCTGAAATAAATTTAGGACTATTTAAGGAATAAAAGTTATTTTAAAATATTGCTAGTGATTCAACTTGGAAAAAGTTCATACCACTCCTCTCTTAAGGAATATTTATTAAAATTTATTTATTTTTATATTATACAAAAGAGACATGAGGAGAGAGGGAGAGAGACAGGGATCTTGGATCCTTTGGTTCACTCCTCAAATGCCCATAGCAGCCAGGACTGTGCCAGGCTGGAGCCAGGAGCCTCAGACTCAATCTGGGTCTTCCAATGTGTGTGGCAGGGACCCAAGCACTTAAGCCATCACCTGCTGCATCCCAGAAGGTGCATGATCGAGAAGCCGGGAGGAGAACCAGGCACTCTGCTATGGGATTTGTGTATCCTGAGTGGTGACTTAACTGCTGCATCAAATGCCTGCTCCATCAGGCATATTTAGAGATTGTGCCATGAGCCACTTAAAAAGCTGTTATCTGTTTTTTTTTTTTAAAGAATATTTATTTATTTGAATGGCAGAGAGATGAGAGAGAGGGAGAGACAGAGAGATAGACAGAGATAGAGAGAGAGATCGCCCATCCTCTAGTTCATTCCCGAAATGGCCGCAACAGCTAAGGCTGGAAGGCCAATGCCAGAGTCTAGAACTTCATTTAGGTTTCCTACATGGGTGGCACAGCCCAAGGACTTGGGTCATGATCTGATGTAGGTGAGAAAATCCTAATAATTTTCTTTGTAATGGACAATCAAAACAAAACATGGAAATATGTGGTTATCTATAGCCCTAACTCTAAAGGTGCGTGTAAACTCAATTGTTCTCATTGCCTTTTTAAGTAAATCTTTTTTAAAGATTTATTTTATTTATTTGAAAGACAGAGTTACAGATGAGGTAGAGACATAGAAAGAGGTCCTCCAACTGCTGGTTTACTCCCCAGATGGCCGCAATGGCTGGAGCTGGAGCCAGGAGCCAGGAGCCAGGAGCCTTCTCCAGGCCTCCCACGCAGGTGCAGAGGCCCAAGGATCTGGACCATCCTCCACTGCTATCCCAGGCCATAGCAGAGAGCTGGATCAGAAGTGGAGCATCTGGGACTAGAACTGGCGCCCATATGGGATGCTGGTGCTCCAGACCAGGGCTTTAACCCACTGCAGCACAGCGCTGGCTCCTAAGTAAATTTTTAAAATATGATCATACTACATACCTTCTTATTGGTTAAACACCACTTTTGATTCATTCTACATTCTGGAATTTCTCACAAAATTTTATTTGGAAAGGGTTTTATTCATTGCAAATATGGAAGAGGAAAATGATAACTCAGAGATTGATAGCTGCATCCCCTGCAAGCCTTGGAGTTAGATCAAGTGAAGAACACAGGTGTGACTACAGGAAAGAGGATGCATTGCACTCAGTGCCTTTATGCATCGGTGATTTGAATATGGCAACTTAGTGGTTATCAATGGTGGTCACATTGCCTTCTCTTTTACACACTGCTCTCTGGGTTCTGACCGGGGGAATCCTGGGCTCAGTCCTCCTGCTTCATCTCTTTCTTTATCCAGTCCACGTAGTTGAGCAATTTGGTGTAGAAGCCGTACCCCCTGCTGCACCCAATGCCCCAGGATACGATGCCCGTGGCCACCCAGCGATCACTGTGTGGGTCCCTCACCGCAAAGACACCGCCGCTGTCCCCCTGACAAGCATCCTGCTTTAGCATGGGGTCCCCAGCACAGAACATGTTTTGAGAAAACACGTCGGGCCTATTTTTCTCCCGGAGCCAGCGCTCACAGACCTCCCGCTTGGCCACGGGCAGGCGGACAAACCTGAGGTCGTCGGCAATCCTCTCCTCCATGATCCCAAAACCACTGACATAGCCCATGAGCCCCTTGTCATAGAAGGTCTCGTTGTCGGGGAGGCAGATGGGGAGGAGGTTGGGGCCCAGGGTGACACTGTTTTCCAGCTCCATCAGGGCGATGTCCCCATCAAAATTGTGGGCGTCGTCCTGGCGGTAGTCTGGGTGGATGATGACCCTACGCACGGGGTGGTTGGTCAGCTTCATGATATCTTCCACGCTCGTGTGGCCCAGGAACACATTCTTAGAGACATTGTTCTGGGCGTTGTGATCCTTGGGTTTGAGGGTGTGGGCGGCCGTGAGGATCCAGCGGTCGCCCAGCAGAGCGCCCCCGCCCCGCCCGTGGATGGAGGTGAGCGCCTGCCACGGGAAGTTGCCCAGCTTGGCCTTCTGCCCTCCGATGATGCGCTGCTTCTGTTCCACAGGGTGCACCGGCTTCCCACACACTGGCGAGGGGAGGCGGGGACAAGGACAGGTCAGCGCCAGGGCCTGTGCCCTCTGCCCTCGGGGGGGGGGGGGGTCAGTCCTTCCTGTGTGGCCCTCCTGCCGGCTCTCCGGCCTGTCCCCGCACCCCCTTCTCTGGCCCGCTGTCAACTTCCTCTCCTTGCTCTGCTTGCTTTCCTTCTTATTCCCCAATTCTCCGTCTGCGCACTGAGCGTGCTGGCTGGCGTGAGAGGATGGGTCCCGTTCTCTGTCCCTCGCTCTCCCCTCCTGGGAAGGAAGGGCCGCCCCATTCCCCTCACTCAGCTGTTTCCCTCGTCACACTGCAGCCTCCCCCTGGCTTCGTCTGCTTTCCCCGTACCCGAGGGCTTCCACTGACCTGGCAGACACCGAGGGATCTTCTCTCCCTCCTGCTCATTCTTCCAAATGCCCTGGGCTGTGCAGGTGTACAACCCTGAGGAGAGAGAGAGGGGCTGTCAGCCATTGGGAAAAGAAAGCCAGGTTGCAGGGGCCAGTGAGCCCTGAGCCAGGGTAGAAGCTTCAGCTGTATAAAGAAAGGCTAGCAAAAGTGTCAGGAGGCTCTATCTATCTATCTATCTATCTATCTATCTATCTATCTACATATAGATAATAAGTACATAAAATATAATAAATATAAATATATGTATATGCTTGTTTTAATGCTGTTAAAAATTTTAGATTGATTTTTATTTGAAAGGCAGATAGATAGATAGAGAGAGGTCTTCCACCTGCTGGGTCACTCCCCAGTGTTCACAACAGCCGGGGCTGGCTGGGCTGAAGCCAGGAGTTAGAAACTCAGTCTAAGTCTCCCACAGGGGTGGCAGGGACCCAAGCACTTGAGCCATAATTTGCTGCATTAGCAGGAGGCTGGGTAGGAGGCAGACTAGCTGGGACTTGAACCAGGAACTCTGGTGGGATGTGGGCATCTTAGGCAGCGACTTAACCACTGTGCCAAATGCCTGCCTTGGTTTCTTTTATTTAAAAAATGAAAGATATCCATAGTTGGATTTTGAGAGTCCTTTAGTAAAGTTAAGTGCAATAATAAACCACAACATATCAGTCTGATTAGGGAGGATGGCAGGAAAGTCTCACTGACATAGGGGTAGTGATGGTGACGGTGATGGTGATGATGGTATTGATCTTGGTAATGGTAGCAATGGTGTTGGTGGTGATGATGGGGATTGTGGTGTAGGTGATGTTAGTGATGGTGGAATTGGTGTCAGTACTGTGGTGATAGTGCTGTTGGAACTGGTGGTGATGATGGTGAGGTGGTGATAGTGGTATTGGTAACGGTATAGGTGGTGATGGTGGTGTTGATGGTGGTGCTTGTAGATGGTGTTGACTAGGATGGTATAACTGGTGGTGGTAGAGGAGTTATGGTGGTGATGGTAGTTGTGATGGCAATGGTGGTGGTGGTAAGAGTATGAAAGAGTGTTGTTAATGAGAATCACGTCTTGTCTTTGCATCAGCTCAGATGCCTACTTCTTCAAACCTACTCGATTCCACTTGGCACTATAATTTGGGTCTCTGAAGCCAGAGCTCTGGGCAGATACCTTACTATGTCTTCCCTAGGAGTCTATTGGAAGAAATCTCACAGGGTGTCCCAGGAAGATGGAAGGGACAAGACGCCATTTTTGTCAGTTCCTACCTCGTGTGGACTCGCTGACGCCAGCTCTGGTGTGCATCTTGTAATATGGCTCATGGCAGTGGTACTGGATCCCGGCTTGGTAGGTGTTCACTCCCTTGGAGGTGGTGTAATGGAAGTCCCCGTTGGGCAGGCTTCGGGGCTGCCCGCAGTCTTTGACTTAGAGGGAACACAAGGCCGTGTGAGAGCTGAGAAAGACTGTATTGGAACTTCAGTGGCAGGGTGGGGGGAGAGTGAGTTGTCTGCCCACAGAACAGGCTGAGCACCGTAGAGAAATGTGGTCAACAGAGATGGCACTTGCAGGGGACATCAGTCCTGCTAAGCTGAGGGCTCAGTAGGTCATGACATGGGCCACAGGCTTCAGATGACAAGTCCAGGGAAAGGTCTCTTGGGAGAGGCTTAGCCTGGAGCCCCCTCTTCCCTTCTCAGCTCAGGTCTCCCAGGCTGGTGGGGAGGGGGTGAGGTCCCCAGGGGCAAGCGCACCCCCAAGTTGTGACTTACTCTTGCACCTGGGCATGGCGCGATGCCACGTGCCGTCGTCCTGGCAGACAGCTGTGAAGGAGGGCAGCGCCTTGTTCCCCTGTTTGAACAGAAGTCAGAGGTGCCATGGGTACCTTGAGTACCTGCAGCTCCACTGCCTGTCCTGCCCCGTGCAGGAGAGCTAGGGGGTACAAGGCTGTCATCCAAGCTCTCGGGCCTCGGCTCCCCATGGATGCGGCTCCTTCTTCCTTTTCCTAGCTAGTCCAGAGTTACAGACGGGAGCACTGAGTCGCATGGTTATAGGGCAGAAGGTCAGGGCACGTCTGGTTGTTAGATCCAACACTCTTCTCTCTAGATCCTGCCAAACCCCCCAGGTTGCAATTTAAACCCTTTCCCATGCCATGTTGCTTTCTGTATTGAAACATGCTCTCATTCTCTCTCTCTCTCTCTCTCCCCCTCTCCCTCTCCCTCTCCCTCTCCCTCTCTCTCTCTGGAGGGCCCTGCTAGTCTAAAGTCTAGACCTGCACCTCTCTCTCTCTCTCTCTCTCTCTCTCTCTCTCTCTCTCTTCCTCTCCCTCTCCCTCTCCCTCTCTCTCTCTGGAGGGCCCTGCTAGTCTAAAGTCTAGACCTGCACCTCTCTCTCTCTCTCTCTCTCTCTCTCTCTTCCTCTCCCTCTCCCTCTCCCTCTCCCTCTCTCTCTCTGGAGGGCCCTGCTAGTCTAGAGTCTAGACCTGCACCTCTTTCTCTCCCTATATATACATTCTCTCTCTCTCTCTCTGTCTGTCTCCCAGACTGCAGTGTTCTTCAAAGGCACGTGCCCACCCTGCCCCATGAGACATGGATGGGCCGGAAGTGTGGGCGTAGTTGAGTCGACAACAAGGCCAAGAGCAGAAAAAGGCGCCTCTGAAGTGAGAAGTTCTTGGACAACACGAATGAGTTTAAGCCCAAAAGTCCCGCTGGAGAACTAGCCCAGGAAGACTGCACGAGAATGTGTTTGAGAGCCAGGATCTCTGAGGGAAATGGAAACTGTGAGAAACCACAAACTGGCTTTCAAAGAAAGAGAAAGCAAAGGCAAGGGTGGAGATGGCGTAAGGAAGGGAGTGCCGTCGCCGGAGCAGAGGTGTTGGTCTCCAGTCTTCAGAACCCAGGACCCCGACCCCTCCCAACCCTCCTGATGCAGTTGGAGCACCTTGGAGTGAGGCTGCAAAGGAAGCCAAGTAGCTTCAGATGGAAGCTCCATGAAGGCGTGTGTCTCCCTTCCCTGAACTTCCACCTCTAGCACATAGCCTGACAGTTGAGTGCATTCGCTACCACTTAAGGACATACAACAGGTCTCTTCCCTAATTCTGCTGAGGTCTTCCCAGTGGATCTGTTGAACAAAGATGGGGTGTCTGAGGCCAGGGGTAACTCCAATTGTATGCTTTCTTTTTTCTTTTCTTTTCTTTCTTTCTTTTTTTTTTTTTTTTTGACAGGCAGAGTGGACAGTGAGAGAGAGAGACAGAGAGAAAGGTCTTCCTTTGCCGTTGGTTCACCCTCCAATGGCCGCCGCGGCCAGCGTGCTGTAGCCGGCGCACTGCACTGATCTGATGGCAGGAGCCAGGTGCTTTTCCTGGTCTCCCATGGGGTGCAGGGCCCAAGCACTTGGGCCATCCTGCACTGCACTCCCTCGCCACAGCAGAGAGCTGGCCTGGAAAGGGGCAACCAGGACAGAATCTGGCGTCCTGACCGGGACTAGAACCCGGTGTGCTGGTGCCGCAAGGTGGAGGATTAGCCTATTGAGCCGTGGTGTTGGCTGCTTTCTAAAACAATCTTTTAGTCTGTCAGCATTTGTGAGATTGGCCAACCGATAAATCCACATTCCCTCCTGAATCTGCAGAGCTGAGGCCAGGAGGGTGGGCCCACGGTGAGACCACCATTGTGCATGACAGGGCCCTGGAGCAGGTGGCAGGAGATCTGGCTTCTGGTCCCTGCTGTACGAGTCACTGTAGGATGCTGAGTAAGTCACTGCCATCTCCACCCCTCCTTTTCAGTTCCCAATTCTACAGTGAGTAGCTGGACTTGAACTTCAACTTGGCTGCACACCAGGATCACCTTGGACAGGTTTAAATAACTTTGAGGCCCAGGCTGCACTCTAGACTCAAAGTCTCCACTGAGGCATCCAGACACCAGGGATTTTAAAGCTCAAACCTCTGTAATTCCAGCCGGGGGTGAGCCTACAGCCACTGGGGGCCTACCCGTCTGAACTCCTCCTGGGCTGCTGCGCTGGCTCTGACCGCTGAGCCCCGGGCTCTTACCTCCACGAGCTGGTAGCCTTCCTTGCAGCTGACAATGAAGTAGTCACGGAACTGGTACTGAGGCTGCAGGTCCTGGATGATGGTGAACTCATCGAGCGTCTTGGGCTGGGGGCACTTGATGACTGTAAGGGAGGTCAGAGGGCACGCTCACTTCAGAACCACGTGTCTTTTCCCTTCTGACGTCCCACCTTCTCCTGGCTGGCCACACAGGGAGGCCCATGGGCACACTTACTCTCGGTGGTGTAGTGCAGCTTCCAGCCCCGGCTGTCCCCCGACTCGTCCGTGAAAAACAGCAGATCCACAGCGTTGCTGCTGGTGTCGAGGTCGGGGGGCTTCTGTGTCCCACAGAACTCGCCCAGGTTCTTCCCGCTGGCATAGATCTGGCGGAGGAGGAGGGAGCGTGACTGCTCCAGCTTGGGCACTTGGACATGGGGCTACGTGGGTACTGATTGGCCTGGTGGCCAGGGTGGCAGCAGTAGGGTAGACTCCTGTCTTAGATAGGTTTTCAGCTGAAAGTTACAAGGAATCCCAGGACCCACATCCAGTTGTGCGGGGAGTAGCCAAGTCCACGTGTGATGCAGGCCATTCCTGTCCCAGTTGGCCCAGAGGATGCAGGAGGAAGGAGAGAGGGAGGAAGGGGGAGGGGTCTTTGCAGGGGTGGCCATACCTGTAGCTGGTCATAGGGACAGTGCACTTGCTGGTGGTCATCAATTTCGAAAGGCTCCAGGAACTTGAGGTGCAGGGTGAGGCCCCGCTCCACCCGGATGCTGTAGTTGCAGCGCAGATCCGGGGGGTAGGGCCGGGGGTACTCCAGGCTGGAGATGTAGCCCGACGGCTCCGTGAACAGCCTGCTGCTGCACTCAGCTGCGAGAGCAGAGCCGGACACGGTCACGGGGGCTGCCTGGCGGAGCCCGCAAGCCCCTGCCTCCTGCTCACATCCCACCCTGACCCACCCTGGCAGGAATGCTTGTCCTTCTGCAGCTCGTAGCCTGGGAGGCAGGAGCAGAAGTAGCCGCCGATGTAGTTGTGGCACAGGTGCTGGCACTGGGGCTGGGGGTTGTCCTCCGAGGAGTCCCGCTGGGATGCGCATTCATCCAGGTCTGGAAGGGAGGGTTGCATTCCTGCTAGGAGACTTCTGCAGAGGCTCAGAGAGGTTGCCCGTCCCAGACCCCTGGCCACCTGCACCCCTCCCCTCCCCGAGCCTCAAAATTGGGGCTCCCTAGTAACTGCCCAAAGGGGGCAGAGCCCAGGGGCACAGGACTCTTCTGGAGAAAGTCCTCTGGAGGTAAGACACAAGGAAAACCAGGCTTTGAGCCCTGGCAGATTCCGGATCCCAGTTTTGTGGCTGAGGCCAGGAAAAGGGCCCTTGGGAGCCACCCACCCACAGCCTGGTAGTAGGCCAGGAAGCCCTTGTAGAACATGATGGTGCCGTTCTCTTCGTTCGAGAAGTCCGTGTGGAAGGTCAGCAGCATCTTGTTCCCTTGGGAGACAAATTCCTTCTTTCCCGGGGGGTTGCCCCGTGGGGAATCCAGCTGCCCGCAGAACCTCCCCAGGTTCTTCTTATCAGCGGAGATCTGCGGGAAGAGAGGGGGATTAGGAGCCATGACCCCTGCAGCAGGTCTGCGAAGTTCCCCTGCCTGGCCCCGGTGTGAAGTATGCCCCACCATGGCTCCCTCTGTCCCACCACGGCTCCCTCTGCCCCACCACGCTCCCTCTGGCCACCGCCTGCTGGCCTCGGCAGGGGCGGCCAGCTCCCCCAGTGGCCCTACCTTGACATAGTCATAGAAACAGCCTTCGGAGGGCTCCACGTCAAACTGCCAGAAGACCAGCTTCACCCTGTGCCCCGGGGGGACCGAGATCACCGTGGTTGTCTCGAAGTTGTTGGGGTAAGGCTTGGGGTACAGAGGGGAGGTCACCTCCCCAAAGAGCTTCGGGGGGATGTGGATGGAGCCTCCCACCAGGCAGAACAGGGCTGGCAGCAGGAGGTAGAGGCGCCACCTGCCAAAAAGAAAGAGGGTGTCCATGGCCTCAGGGGGCAATGGCCGGCTGCATGAGGGCAGGGTCCCCGCTGCTCATCCCAGGGCTCCCGGAGACATTCCAGGCAGGGGTGTGGGGTGGGGGAGCCAGCCTCTGCAGCCACTTGCAGCTGTCCCTTCCCCCTGGGCAGTGTCCAGTCCAGAGGTCATCTCACTCCCCTCACATTCCCTCCCCAACCTCCTCCCGCGCCTCCCTTTCCCGAAACAGGGCTGGCCTGAGACCAGGGAAGTGAGGGTGAGGGTTCCCAGCCCTGGCGCTCTGAGCGGGTTCCCCAAGCTCAGCAAAGGCCTCTGGGAGAAACCGCACTTGGAACCTGGGGAAACACCGAGGGTCCTCCTGGACGCAGGGGATGCCCGGCCCTCAGGGCTCCCTGCATGGGGCTGCACATCGGCCCCTCTGTGCAGCTCCCAGGAGAGATGGGGGTATGTGGCTGGGCAGGCATGTGTGTGCACACGGGGACAGAGCAGGTATATAGTGGGGGGTATGTGTCTGGCCCCCCTGGGAGCAAGGAGGGGTCTGGGGGCAGGGGTGGGGGGGTCCCTCAGGGTTCCTCCAAGGCTGCCCCCCGGGGTTCTGCACTGGCTTCCCCTCCCTGGGTGCCCGTCAGTGTGACTGTACTTACATTTCTCGGGGCTGGGTTTGGGATCCTGGGTTCTCCCGCAAGCGCCTCCCTGCCCCGTATGTTGAGGGAGAGTGTGGGGCACGCAGAGGAGGTAAGGGGGAGGGAATCGCAGCGGAGGTGGAGGGGGGACCATTCCCGGAGGAGTGTTGGGGAATGAACCATTTGCATAAACAAAAAAATCTGAGTTTCCACTTGAGTTTAGTTTTGGTTTTGAAATCCCTGTTGGTGGTGCCACCTGCTGGTCTCCATGGGGAGAGGTTCAGGGACCAGGTCTGAAGTATGAGGGGACAGGGAGCCTCCCGTTGGAGGTTCCCACTCCTCAACTTCTTTCTTTTATTTTTTTAAATTTATTTTTATTTTTTTGACAGGCAGAGTGGACAGTGAGAGAGAGAGACAGAGAGAAAGGTCTTCCTTTTGCCGTTGGTTCACCCTCCAATGGCCGCCGCGGCCGGCGCACTGTGCTGATCCGATGGCAGGAGCCAGGTGCTTCTCCTGGTCTCCCACGTGGGTGCAGGGCCCAAGCACTTGGGCCATCCTCCACTGCACTCCCGGGCCACAGCAGAGAGCTGGCCTGGAAGAGGGGCAACCGGGACAGAATCCGGTGCCCCAACCGGGGCTAGAACCCATTGTGCTGGCGCCACAAGGCAGAGGATTAGCCCATTGAGCCGCGGCCTTTCTTTTATTTAAAAAAAAATTAAAAATTGGTTTATTTGTGAGAGAGAGAGAGAAGGAGAGAGAGCGCGAGAGCGAGCGAGCGAGAGAGCAAAACCATTTGCTGGTTTACTCCCCAAATTCCCAGAAGCTGGAAACTCAATCCAGGTTTTCCAAGTGGGTGGCAAGGGTGTGCATTAGCAGACCCAGGCACTCCAGCATGGATTGCAGAAATTCCAAGAGGTGCCCGCTTTCTCAGTCTGATCAGAATCACCTTTGTCCAGAGGCTTTCTTCGGGGCTGCTCCCTGTGTTCAAGGTTCCTACTCAAAGGGTACTGGGGAGTTATTGGGTACAGGAACCTCTGTTTCCTGGCCTGCACTTCTCTGACACTGTTCTTTTTTGGTTTTTGAAAATATTTTATTTATTTATTTGAGAGGTAGAGTTACAGATAGAGAGAGGGAGAGACAGTCAGAGAGAGAGAGAGCGAGCGAGAGAGAGAGCGCTCTTCCACATGCTGGCTCACTTCCCAAATGGCCGCAATGGCTGGAGCTGAGCCAGGAGCTTCTCCCAGGTCTCCCATGTGGGTGCAGGGACCCAGGCACTTGGGCCATCTTCCACTGCTTTCCCAGGCCATAAGCAAAGAGCTGGATTGGAAGAGGGGCGGCTGGGACACGAACTGGCTCCCATATGAGATGTGGTGCCACAGGCGGAGTCTTAGTCTACTACGCCACAGCGCCGGCCCCTCTGATGCTGTTCTCGTCCTTATTCACCCGGCAGCCCTGAGCCAGGAAGAGCCAGGGTTTCGGTGCCCAGGATGAGGTGATAAGAGCCATGGAATGGAGGAGGGCAGGGGTCCAATGGAGGGCGGGGTGCACAGAGGAGAGTGGAATTTGGTTGCACAGGATCCTGGCTTGCATTATGCATGAGTGACACTTAGACATAGTAGGGGAATTGTCACTTCAGGGCAACCCCAAGATAGCACTAGGTTTTGAAGTGGTCTCTCCCCACCTCCACAAGTCAGGCTGGCCGAGGAGCTTGGTTCTTAGAGAAGCCAGGCCCTGAAAGGGGGGTAGAAATGGTCTCTTTCCCTCAGCCTGTGTTTTGAGCCCCTGAGGGCTATGCAAAGGGTGTGGCTGGGGAGCAAGAATGACTCAGGCTTTTCCCAGAAGGAGCCAGGACCCTGGCATGGGTCTCCTGACCGCTAGGCCGTGGTGCCCTGCTTTCCAAGTTTCCTCATTTTAGCAGCTTTTCTTCATCAACTGTCCACGGCTCTAAGTGCCCGGAAGTACTTTGACCAGTGGGAGGCTCTGGCTTGTTCCCTTAGCGGATCAATCCCTCCCTCCATCCATCTGTCCACTCCCCCACCCCCAGTCACTGGCTGCCCATGTACTGTGCCAGGCACTCTCCCGAGCAATGGATGGCAAGGACTCACAAAGATGGGCAGCTCCCCAGTAGCCTGTGGCCAAGCTAGAGAGCATGCACGTGGAAGACGCATGATCACGCGTTTCCCCAGTGGGTTCATGCATCAGAGCTGAGGAATTAATCTGATGGCAGGGCTGATCCTTGACTGGATCACAATGTGAGCCCTGGGCTTTCAGGTCAAGAAAGACATAAGGCAGGGGAGAAGGAGCCTGTGCTGTGGCGTAGTGGGTAAAGCTGCCACCTGCAGTGCCACCATCCCATATGGGCGCTGGTTTGAGTCCCGGTTGCTCCACTTCTGATCCAGCTATCTGCTATGGCCTTGGAAAGCAGTGGGAGATGGCCCAAGTGCTTGGGCCCATGCATCCACGTGGGAGACTTGGAAGAAGCTCCTGGTTCCTGGCTTTGGATAGGCCCAGTTCTGGCCATTGTGGCCATTTGGGGAGTGAAACAGCAGATGGAAGACCTCTCTCACTTTCTCTCTCTGCACCTGTCTCTCTGTAACTCTGCGTTTCAAATAAATAAATAAATCTTTAAAAAAATCTTGCCTAGAAAATTGCACTTTAGGATCCTAATCTCGTCTCTCTGTCTCTGTCTCTGTCTCTGTGTGTGTGTGTGTGTGTTGTATGTTCATAACAGGGGCAAAAGGAACAGGTAAGAAGGAAGTGGTCCAGGCCGACGCCACAGCTCACTAGGCTAATCCTCTGGCTGCGGTGCCGGTACCCTGGGTTCTAGTCCCGGTTGGCGTGTCGGATTCTGTCCCAGTTGCTCCTCTTCCAGTCCAGCTCTCTGCTGTGGCCCAGGAGTGCAATGTGGGATGGCCCAAGTCCTTGGGCCCTGCACCCACATGGGAGACCAAGAGGAAGCACCTGGCTCCTGGCACCGGATCGGTGCAGCGTGCCGGCCATAGCGGCCATTTGGGGGTGAACCAACGGAAAAAGGAAGACCTTTCTCTTTGTCTCTTTCACTGTCTAACTCTGCCTGTCAAAAAAAAAAAAAAAAAAAGGAAGTGGTCCAAGAAGGTAAGCCTTAGCTGAAGCCCTCCATTCATCCTAGGTCCCTGTAATTTCCTGGGGATTCTGGGTTCTGTCCTGGGATCAGGGAACGTCCCAGGGTTTCTGAGTTCTGTCCTGGGATCACACAACATTTTAGGTTCTGTCCTGGGTCGTGAACCATTTTAGGGGCTGAGTCCCATCCTGGTAACATACAACAGAACTAGAAAGTGGCAGTCGGGCTTCATCCCCAGGCCGAGCCCTAACTCCACTCTCACCAACCATTCTAAATCACCATGGTTTACACATTTTTGCTAAAACCTGGAGTCAGACCAAGAATACCAAGAACCAGCCCTGTGAAGCCTGCTGTGCAGCTGTTTTAAAACTGGTGTGGAAAACACTTCTGCTCTCTTCCTTCCTTTCAAGATTTGACTCCGGGGGGAAAATTTCTCTCTTGAGAGAAGTCTTCCGTGGATCTGTCTCTGTCTCATCAGCTCTAGCATTAATTCTAGTTCATCTACATCTTTAGATCTCTAGATGCAGCTAAATGTACCTAGATCCACATATTTACAGAGATGGGTCTAGACATACGTGCATAGATGCAAGCATGTGTGTTTTGTTTGGCGGGGAGAAGCATATTATTCTTTCAGTAGTAAAAAAATAAGCAAAATAAAGTAAATAAAACCAAACATGCTCATTAAATTAAACTTAGCTAATAGAGAATAGTGGAAAATCAAACAGCCAAAATCATATCGACCACCTAAAACAACATCTGTTTAGTAGTTTGTATTTTAAATATTTTCTCATGGTGTATTAAAGTTTAAAACATAGAAGTGGTGGCTGGCGCCGTGGCTCACTTGGCTAATCCTCTGTCTGCAGCGCCAGCATCCCATATGGGCGCCGGGTTCTAGTCCTAGCTGCTCCTCTTCCAGTCCAGATCTCTGCTGTGGCCCAGGAGGGCAGTGGAGGATGGCCCAAGTGCTTGGGCGCCTGCACCCGCGTGGTAGACCAGGAAGAAGCACCTGGCTCCTGGCTTCGGATCGGCGTAGCTCCAGCTATAGCAGCCATTTGGGGGGTAGACCAATGGAAGGAGGACCTTTCTCTCTGTCTCTCTCTCTCACTGTCTATAACTCTACCTGTCAAATAAAAAAAAATTCTAAAACATAGAAGTAATTTCATTAATTTACAACTTTGAGTCTTGTTATTTTTCTTTTTTCTTTTCTTTTTTTTTTTTTTTTTGACAGGCAGAGTGGACAGTGAGAGAGAGACAGAGAGAAAGTTCTTCCTTTGCCGTTGGTTCACCCTCCAATGGCTGCCGCGGTCGGCACGCTGCGGCCGGCGCAACGCGCTCATCCGATGGCAGGAGCCAGGTGCTAGGTGCTTTATCCTGGTCTCCCATGGGGTGCAGGGCCCAAGCACTTGGGCCATCCTCCACTGCACTCCTGGGCCACAGCAGAGGGCTGGCCTGGAAGAGGGGCAACCGGGACAGAATCCGGTGCCCCGACCGGGACTAGAACCCGGTGTGCCGGCGCCGCAAGGCGGAGGATTAGCCCGCTGAGCCACGGCGCCGGCTGAGTCTTGTTATTTTTCAAAGATAAGTTTATTTATTTTTCAAAAAAAAATTTTTCTAAAAGGCACAGTGGGGGCGGGGAGAGGCAGAAAGATTCTTCATCCACTGGTTCACGCTCCCCCCAGAAATGACCACAACAGTCAGGGCTGGGCCAGGCCACAGCTAGGAGTCAGGAACTCCTTTTGGGTCTCCTATGTGGGTGGCAAGGGCCCAAGTACTCTGTTGATTTCCCAGGTGCATTAGCAGGGAGCTGGGTCGGAAGCAGAGCAGCTGGGACTTGAACTGACTCTCTGATACAGGATGCCGGGGTTGCAAGCCGCAGCTTAACCCACTGTATCACAATACTGGCCCCAGTCAAATATACATCCAACCCTGGACCGTATAGCAACTTGACAGTCAATGCTCATAAATTTACTCTGTTTGGTTTCATGCTATTCGTTTTCTTTCTTTCTTTTTTTTTTTTTAGAGAGGGAGGGAGAGAGAGAGAGAGAGAGAGAGAGGTCTTCCACCCAATGGTTCACTCTCCAGATGGCCGCAACGGCCGGAGCTGTGCCGATGCCAAGCCAGGAGCAGGAGCCTCTTCCTGGTCTCCCACGTGGGTGCAGGGGCCCAAGCACTTGAGCCATCCTCCACTGCTTCCCCAGGCCAGAGCAGAGAGCTGGACAGGAAGTGGAGCAGCCAGGACTCGTACTGGCACCCATATGGGATGCCAGCGCTTCAGGCCAGGGCTTTAACCCACTGCGCCACAGCGCCGGCCCCACTATTCATTTTCTATTACCATTGAACCATTGTATTTTATTGTGTCTTTCAGATTTTGATTAATCTCAAATCTTTACCAAAATTAAAGAGTTGGTTTTCTCCAGAGTGCACAGCAGTTGGAGGCACACACTAGGTATTGGCAGGGGCTTCTAGTCCAGTGTGGGGCTCAGCCAGGTGTCTGTAGGAGACAAGGCAAGTGTGAGGTGACACCCTTTTCACAGAAGTGGGAATTCCCATCGAGGGAGGACTGGGGACTGGGCGGGGGAAGAGGATGACCCTCGAGGGCTGGAGGGTGACTGAGCGGTGTCCTGGCATCCTGAAACAAGCGAGCTGGGGAAGTTGAGCAAAGTCACTGTCTTTTTAAAGAGCTGCAGTCTCTTTATTTGTACAACAGACTATGATACGTCCTTTGCAAACCTGGTGCTAGAATTAAGTGAAAGACCATGCGAAGCGCCAGTTGTATAGGAGACAGAAAACACAAAAGAGCTGCTACCATAGCTGCACCTAGGAGTTGTGGCAGGTGGTAAAGCCAACAGTCTGACAACTTGGAGGCCAACCACAGGGTCTTTGGAATGTTCCAGAAGCAAATGCCATGAAGGCTGCTCCTGGCACACTCCACGTGAGTGGGGGCGAGCAGGTGACTCTCGCACAAGTAGGTACCAAAGAAGCTGTGTTAATGGACTAAGCGCAGAGGGAGACGGTTAAGGTGCAAAATGCTGAGACATTGGGGTCTTCCCTGTGTCAATGCGCAGGAAGGCAGAGGGAGAAAGTGGGGCTGGCACCAGGCTTCCTACCTGGGATTGAGCAGGCCTGAGGGGGAGGAGCTCTCTCCCACAATGGCTCCATCTCAGACCTGCATAGGGATTCTTTGTCCACCCTGTCCAAGGTGCAGCCCTCACTCCCAACCCCCACAGTGCTGGCCGGTCCCCGCCCAAGCACCCCAGGGTCATTCTGTGCTGTCCATCACCTCCTTGATCCAGTCCACGTAGTTGAGCACTTTGGTGTAGAAGCTGTACCCAGTGCCACACCCGACGCCCCAGGATACGATGCCGGTGGCCACCCAGCGATGGGCGTGGTCATCCCATACCACGTAGACGCTGCCGCTGTCTCCCTGGCAGGCACTATTCTTCCACGTGTTGTCCCTGACACAGAACATGTTGTCGGAAAACACCTCGTTCCTCTGCCTCTCCCGGAGCCAGGCCTCGCAGGCCTCCCTGGGAGCTATGGGGAGCCTTGAGTATTTCAACTTGGTGGGTAACCGGCCCATCTCCATGCCAAACCCGCTCACGTAGCCCGACTTGCCGCTGAGGTAGAGGGTCTCGTTGTCGGGCAGACAGACGGGGAGGAGGTGGGGGCCCAGCGGGACGCTCTGCTGGAGCTCCAGGAGGGCGATGTCCCCCGTGAAGTTGTGGGACTCATCTGGCCGGTAATCCGGATGCATAAAGACCCGGCGGACGGGGTGGTTTCCCAGCTTGATCATCTCTTCCACGTCTGTGTGGCCCAGAAACACACTCACACTCCGGGGCTTCTCGGGAAAGACGCTGTCCTTGGGGTAGATGGTGTGGGCCGCCGTCAGGATCCACCTGTCGCCCAGCAGGGCCCCGCCCCCGCGGCCGTAGATGCTGGTGAGGGCTTGCCAGGGGAAGTTGCCCAGCTGAGCTTTGGAGGAGCCACGGCTCGTCTGGTCCTGGACAATGGGGGTGACTGGCCGCCCGCACACTGGGAGGGAGGAGAGGTCAGGATAGAGGATCAGTGGCTGTGGTCCGGCTTCAAGGTCGCAGGTACGGCTATGCATGGGGTCACACTCTTACTGTTCTGGCCCCCAACTGTAGATCATATGGAGAGCCGTGAGCCGTGAGTCTCACGTGATGGTTCTGGGCACAAACCCTGCATGGGACTCGGGAGGATGGACAGAGGGCTGGGGAGCACAGCTGAGCACAGGGTTGGGGCTGACTCTGCCGGACTCTCCCTCCTGCCTCCACAGGTATCTTTAAGCCGTTCCTTTAGGCTGTTGGTGGGACCGTCTCCAGGCTAAATCACGCTGTCTCTAGAGTCTCTTGCCTTTGTTTTCTGAATCACCGTCTCATTTTTAGTGTCTCCCACTGCTCCCTACCTTCCAACTCACTCCTAAAGTACTACCATCCTTTAGGCTGCCCCTAGAGCTTTTTGTGGAGCAGTTTGGGTTAGCAAAGCAATGCTTTGATTAAAAAAAAAATGTGGACTTCAAAAATAGTGGACTGAATGGTGCGGCCGGGGCTGGCATGGCAGCTTAAGTCACTGTCTGTGACGCTGGCATCCCATATTAGAGCCCCGGTTCAAGTCCTGGTTACTCCACTTCTGACCAGCATCATAATAACGGACCAGGGAAGGCAGCAGCATATAGCTCTGGTGCTTGGCCACCTGCTACCCATGTGGGAGATCAGGATGGAGTTTCTGGCCCCTGGCTTTGGCCTGGCCAATCCCTGGCTATTGCAGCTATTTGGGGAGTCAACCCGCAGATGGAAGATCTTTCTGTCTCTCTTCTCTCTCTCTTCCCCACCCCCTTCTCTGCCTCTCACTCTTCCTTTCAAATAAATAAATAAATAAATAAATCTTAAGACAACAGTGCGGCTGCTGTGGAACACAGTTTGGTGGTTTCTCAAACGTAGAAGCTCCATGTAACCCAGAAATTCCACTTGTAAGTATACATTCTAGAGATTTGGAAACATACGTTGATATAAAAGCTTGTACATGAATGCTCTCAGAGGCGTTGATCATATTACACCTGAGTAGAAGCAATCCCAAAGCCCATTAATTGATAAATGGAAAAATAGATAAACAAGTAGATCCATATGATGAAATATTACTTAGCCATATAAAAGAATGAAACATTGACACATGCTATAACATGGATGAACCCTGAAAATACAATGCTAAGTAATAGCCTACAGTCACAAAAGACCACGCATTGCATGATTTCTTTTATACAAAATGTCCAGGAATAGGAAAATTCCTAGAGATAGAAAATGGATTTGTGGTTGCCCGGGTACAGGGGAAGAGAGGGTTGAAGGTACCGGGTTTCTTTTTCGGATGATAGAAATGTTCCAGGATTAGTGGTAAAGGTTTCACAACAAAAATGATGGAATTGTACCCGTTAAAGTGGTAACAATGGTGAATTTTATTTTAGTAAGAATTTTTTAAATGGACTTTCTGGCTTGTGTGGCTTCCAGGTAGGGAGAGATTTTTGGGACAGAGAGCCTGTCTGTGTACCCTTACCACATCCCCTATAAAGAGAGGGTTTCCTGTTGTGTCACCTCTTCTGCCCTCTTCCTCCCTCGCTTTGTCCAGCTGATTCCTGGACTCCGTGCTTTGACTTTCTCAGGCTTGTCTTAGCCCCTGAGGACCAAGGAAAACTCCTGGCCTCTTCTGGAAGGCCCCTTTCTCTCTCCCCTTCTGCTTGGACGTCCCTGTTCTATTCTGAAGCTTTCAGCCCCTCCATCCCGTGGGGCCTGTTACCGCTGAGGCTTTTTTGGGGAAGTGGCCCTCAGAGCAGCGCTGGGCGGGTGACCACTCACCGGGCACACACTGAGGAACCTCCTCCTTTAACCGTCCGTCCTTCCAGGTTCCCTGGGCTGGGCAGGCAGGTGTCCCTAAGGAGCAAAGCGAGGGGAGGCAAAGAAAGAGGCTCAGAATTGGAGGGTGGGGGGCTGTCAGGGCAGGTGCTCAGACAGCCAAAGACCTTTGGCCGGAACTGAGGCAGACGGAAGCCCCTTCCTCACCTGGGAGCACCGCCTGGTAGTAGGGCTCCTGGCAGTGGTTCTGGATCCTGGAGGTGTTCTCCACAAGTGTGTCCAGGGTCCCGGAGTCCCTGCTGGCCTTGGTTATGGGCTGACTGGAGTTCACAGCTATAAGAAAGCAGCAGTCATTAGGGCCCAGCAAGGACTTCCAACCTGGCGACCCGGGGCTGACCTGGCTCTGGACCTGCATGGTGGTTTTGAAAACACACAAGCATGTACCTGAACTGGTTTCCACTGATCAGACTGTGAAGATTCAAGGAGTGAAAATAACTGAGCTGTTAGCACGGGTGAATAGGCACTTCCAAACATGGATGGTGGAAGTGTGAATTAGCAATAAAGCTTTTGGAAGGAAACCTAGCAGAATCAAAATTAAAAATTCATTTTTAAACCTAGCAGTTCCATGTCTAAGAATGTACCATAAAGATACTCTCATACATACGCCCCGAGATGGGTATGGGAGAATATATATCCACAGCAGCGTTCTTGGTAGCTGTGGAGGGCTGGTTAGTTGTGCTGTGTACAACAGTCAAAGGGACGTTACGTGGCCATTAAAGAAGAAGGAGTCAGCTCCCTGTAATGCACCTGGGGAGGCAACAGAAGACAGTAAGTGCACGGGTCCCTGTTACCTATGTGGGAGACCCGGATGGAGTTCCAGGCTTCTGGCTTCCACCTGCTCAGCCCTGGCCATTGTGGTCATTTGGGGAGTGAACCAGTGGGTAGAAGATTTTCTCTCTCTCTCTCTCTCTTTCTGTTTCTCCTCACTCTGTAACTGTCTTTCAAATAAATAAATCTTAAAAAATTGATCAATGCCAACCATATGATATGGGATGATCTTTATCAGTGGGTGAAGAAATGTTAAATTCAAAGATATCTCTAGACATCTCCCATCTGCCGGTTCACTTCCCGAATGGCCTCAGTGCCTGGGCTGGGCCTGGCCAAAGTTAGCCTGGAACTTCAACCGGGTCTCCTGCTTCTTTCCCAGGGCATTAGCAGAGAGCTGGATTGGAAGTGGAGCTGCCCAGACTTGAACTGGTGCTCCTGTGGTTTAAAACATTGTGCACAGCATGCACACACACAATTTCTATTTGATAGTGTAGGGTGTCTTAGGAATAATACCCAGGAAATGGGGGACAAGGAAGACTTACTTGTTATCAACACTGTTTTATTATTTTTTTTGAAATTTTTATCATGTGTATGTATTATCTTAAAAAAAAAGAAAAGCAATTGAGCTGTCATTTGAAAAATCTAGAATTTCATCTAAAAATCTGGATTGGGGGCTTTTCTTGAAATATGAGATGATCTGCAAACATTGGGCGAGCTGTAAACCTGCCCGGAAACAATGGCTGGAGCTGCCCTTTAACCGGGCTGCTGGCCCACAGAGGCAGGGCTGGGCGGGGCCAGCTGGGGCCCAGGTGTCTCAGCCTCCAGCCTCAGCTGTTACTCTAGCTTTGATTTGTTGCTTCAAGACACGGTGTGTGTGTGTGTGTGTGTGTGTGTGTGTGTGTGTGTGTGTGTGGCTGGGGGCAGAGGCTCCCTCCCCGCTGTTCCCCCACTGCTCCCCCAGGGGGACACTCACCCACAGCCTGGTAGACAGCCAGGAAGCCCCTGTGGAGGTGGGTGCTCTTGTCTTCCGGGGAAGAGCATGTGCGGAAGGTCAGGTGCAAACGCCTCCCAGAGGACACAAACTCCCTGGGACCGGGACAGCTGCCCAGAGGGGAGCCCTGCTGACCGCAGAGCCGGCTGGGATCCTTCCCGCTGGCTGAGATCTGGAAGGGGGAGGAGCAGTGAGGGGCAGGTGCGATCTATCGGGTGAATCTGCAGCCTCGCATCCTGGGTGTGACTTCAGCCCCACCTGGAATGCCTGTACCCCTCTGGGGCTCAGAAGCCTCACCCCCAGCACCTTCCTCTGGCACCTTCCTGTTCATGGTGACTCTGCCTTTCTTCCAGACATCGACACACACTGGAAGCTCTCTTTAGCCTATGGTTGTTATGTCATAAAACCCACCATGCTGTCCTTTTTTTTTTTTTTTGACAGGCAGAGTTAGACAGACAGTGAGAGAGAGAGAGGGAGACAGAGAGAAAGGTCTTACTTCCATTGGTTCACCCCTCAAACGGCTGGCGCTGCGCCAATCTGAAGCCAGGAGCCAGGTGCTTCCTCCTGGTCTCCCATGCAGGTGCAGGGCCCAAGCACTTGGGCCATCCTCCACTGCACTCCCTGGCCACAGCAGAGAGCTGGCCTGGAAGAGGGGCAACCGGGACAGAATCCGGCGCCCTGACCGGGACTAGAACCTGGAGTGCCAGCACGGCAGGCGGAGGATTAGCCTAGTGAGCCGTGGCGCCGGCCTGCTTCCCTTCTTTCCAGAAGCTTTTAGGGGTCTCCAGGGCTCCTGCCAGAGGCACCGGGATGGAAGTTCCAAGAAGGCAGGCCTGCGGCTGTTTTGGCTGAGTCCCTGATGCTCAGCAGGGTGCCGCTGGCAGTGCTAAGTCCCTCCCGCCCCGCTTCTCCCCTTGTCCTGCCACCCGCATCTCAGCACATCCACTTCTTTGGGTAGCTTTCTTTTGAAAAAAGTTTGATTTATTTGTTTTTATGTATTTGAATGGCAAAGAAGCAGGGAGACCTTCCCTCTGCTGGTTCAGTCCCTAAATGTCTGCAACAGTCAGATCTGGACCAGACCAAAGCCAGGAGCCCGGAACTCCTTGGGTGGCAGGGACCCAAGTACTTGAGCCATCACCTGCCCTTCCTGGGGTGTGTATTAAGAGGAAGTGGGGGGGGGGCGCTGTGGTGTAGCAGGTAAAAGCGCCACCTGCAGTGCCGGCATCCCACATGGATGCCGGTTTGAGACCAGGCTGCTCCATTTCCGATTTGGCTCTCTGCTGTGGTCTGGGAAAGCAGTAGAAGATGGCCCAAGGCCTTGGGCCCCTGCATCCATGTGGGAGACCCGGAAGAAGCTCCTGGCTCTTGGCTTCGGATTGGTGCAGCTCCAGCTGTTGCGGTCAATTGGGGAGTGAAACAACAGATGGGAGACCTCTCTCTCTCTCTCTCTCTCTCTCTCTCTCTCTCTCTCTCTCTCTCTCTCCCTCTCTGTGTAACTCTGACTTTCAAATAAATAAATAAATCTTAAAAAATAAAAAAAGGAGGAAGCTGGGTTGGGAACTGCACTCAAGTGTGGTGTGGCAGCGTCCCAAGTGATGTCTTAACTGTTGTCCACACACCTACCCTTTTGAGTAACTTTCTGTGGTCAGTCTCTATGAGGCAAAGGCCAAGTTCCTGGGGATCCTGCTCTTCTTTTGGGGCACCCCTTCTCTCACCCCACGGACGGTAACTGAGGCCCTCCCAATGAGTGGGAATCTAAGGATGTGAGTGTGCACAGTATGAGGTACACTGGGTGCAGGGACCCCAGCTCTTGGGCCATCCTCTGCTGCTTTCCCAAGTGCATTAGCAGGGAGCTGGATCGGAAGTGGAGCAGCCAGGAGTCATGGGATGCCGGTGCTGCAGCTGGGCTTTTGTTTTTGTTTTAAAGATTTATTTGAAAGGCAGAGTTA
Source organism: Sylvilagus floridanus (assembly GCA_949820135.1). NCBI lineage: Eukaryota > Metazoa > Chordata > Mammalia > Lagomorpha > Leporidae > Sylvilagus > Sylvilagus floridanus. Next base: position 32,963,470 of record OX463230.1, read on the forward strand.
TAGAGAAGCAGAGGCAGAGAGAGACAGAGAGGTCTTCCATCCGCTGGTTCATTCCCCAGATGGCTGCAATGGCTGGAGCTGCGCCGATCTGAAGCTGCTGGCTCCTGGCTTTTAGTGCAGCCATTTGGGGAGTGAAGCAGGTGAAACTCTCTTTGTCTCTACCTCTCTTTGTAACTCTGTCTTTCAAATAAATAAAACAAATCTTTAAAAACACAAAATGAACTAGAGTATAGTGTGCTGAGTTTGACATTTGAGGTGTGTGTGTGTGTGACTTGTTCTCAGAGCACAGAGGAGGGAGGAATCTTATTGCTGGACTTGAAATCCCTCAAGGGAAGAGTCAGGTGTAGATTAACATTGTCCATGATTTCGAAGGAGCAAGGGGCAAGTGTTGTGGTGAAGCTGTTAAGCCACTATCTGGGACACCCATATCCCATATCTGAGTGCCAGTTTATGTCCCAGCTGCTCTGCTTCCTAACCAGCTCCCTGCTAATGTGCCTGGGAAAGCAGCAGAGGATGGCCCAAGTGCTTGGGTGCCTGCCAGCTACATGGGAGACCCAGACTGAGTTCCTGGCTCCTGGCTTTGATCTGGTCCAGCTCTAGCTGTGGCAGTCATTAGGGAGTGAATCTGCCTGTGTCATTCTGCCTTCCAAATATATATATATATATATATAATATTTATTTATTTGAAAGGCAGAGTTACACAGAGGCAAAGAGAGAGAGAGAGAGAGAGAGAGAGAAAGAGAGAGAGGTCTTCTATCCACTGGTTCACTCCCTAAATGGCTGCAACAGCCAGAGCTGTGCCAATCTGAAGCCAGGAGCCTGGAGCTTCTTCCAAATCTCCCATGTGGGTGCAGGGGCCCAAGCACTTGTGCCATCCTCTGCTGCTTTCCCAGGCCATAGCAGAGAGCTGGATCAGAAGAGGAGCAGCCGGGACTCGAACCTGCACCCATATGGGATGCTGGTAACCTGCTGTGCCACAGAGCTGGCCCCTATATATTTTTAAATATATATATATATAATTATAATAAATATGTAATATATATACCTTAAGGGAACAGGGTTCATAGTTGGTGCCCAATAGACATGGGCTGAATTAAGTATAGTCCAGGCTGGTTAAATCTGAAGCAATAAATACATATTTTTTCTCCCCACCTCAAACCCCACTGATTTGACAGCAAAGCATAAAGAGGCATACATAACAGGAGCCGAAAATGAGAAGAGGAGTGGCTGTTCGACCCAGCAGTCACAACACCCACTGAGGTGCTTGTGTTCACGTCGGGCGGGCCTGGCTGAGACACCTGCTCCACTCCTCACTGCAACTTCCTGCTAACGCAGACCCCAGGAGGCACAGGCGATCGGTCAAGTAATTGGGTTCCTGCTCCTCCCTTGGGAGACCTGGCTCAAGCTCCCAGCTCTGAGCTTGGGCCCTGGCCCAGGCCTAGGCTGTTGTGGGCATTTGGAGAGTGAACTGGTGGATGGGAGCTCTCTATGCTTCTTTGTGTGTCTGATTTTCTCTTTCTCAAAGAAAGAAAGAAAGAAAAATTTCAGATGACAGCGTGAACGCCGTGGCAGACGGCGTGGTGATGGACAAGTGGCAACCTGAGGCTGCAAAGGTAGAAGGCCGCGTGAAGCAAGAAGGCTCACGTCACAGAAGCCTGGACAGCCTCAGGCACTGCACCGGGGCCTGAAGAACTCCTGGGGATGACGACGGACAGGGGGACAGAGTCTGTAAGAGGGACAGGTGCTGGTTCAGTCGCTTGGGAGCAGTGCGCGCCTCCGTATCAGGGTCTTGGTTTGAGTCCTGGCTCCTCTGCTACTGATCCGGCTTCCTGTTAATGTGCAGCCTGGGAGGCACAGGTGATGGCTCAAGCAGTTAGCGCCGTCCATGTATGAGACCCAGATGGAGTTCCTGGCTCCTGTCTTCAGCCTGGCCTAGGCTTGACTATTGCAGGCACTCGGGGAGTGGACCAGTGGATGAAAGATCTGTCTCTCCCCTCCTCTCTCCATTTCAAATAAAGTGGAGGATAAAAGTCCTTGTGAGGACACCTCAGAATCCGAGATCCTCCCACCCACCCAGCACCTCTGGGCAGCTCCCTCCATCCCCTAGCAGAAGACCTGAGCTTGACCTTGACCCAGAAGCTGTGGACTTGGAGGTCCCTGGCTTTTTACTCTATAGATGCGCAATGTTTCTGTGCCCCTTCATAAGTCTTCAAACTGCAGGGCCATCCTGCTGCCCTCTCCCGTGCTCTGTGGGGCCCGGGTGGCAGCCAGGGACGGCGGTGCAGGTGGGAGCCCGTGCCTGGGGTGCACCTTGGCCTCCTAGGCGAGCTGGGTCCCAGGGCCCCCAACTTGAGCCCTTCTTGCCTCCTCTAGATGGCTGACTGAGGGCACAGCCACCTCCCACGTCCCCTGGAGCCAGCACAGCCCCAGCTTACTGTGACAGAGTCCCCTTCGCAGTCCTGGGACGGCTCCAGGTCGAAGTCCTGGAAGACGAGCCTCACAGCAAAGCCCTCTGGAGCCTGGATGTCAAGGGCACTCTCCTGGCCTTTGAGATACGGCTCGGGGTACCCAGGGGATGAAAACTGCTGGGGGTGCTGCTGGGCCAAGAGGACGAAGCCCTGGGTGGGGCAAGCCTGGAGGACTCCCCAGAGGAGCAACCACCACCTGTTGGGGAGAGGCACAAGAGGAAGAGACACAGCTGTGGCTTGAGACCTGTGGATAGACAGGAGTGGGGGTGCAGGATGCTAAGGGATGGTGAGGCCTGGCCGAGGCAGGGGCCAGGGCTGCGCTGTGGCGTAGCAGGTAAAGCCACTGTCTGCGGTGCCTGCATCCCATATGGGCGCCGGTTCAAGTCCCAGCTGTTCCTCTTCTGGTTCAGCTCTCTGGTAATGTGCCTGAGAAAGCAGCAGAGGATCGCCCAAGTGTTTGGGCCCCTGTGCTCACATGGGAGCTCCTGGCTCCTGGCTTTGGCCTGGCCCAGCCCTGGCTGTTGCAGCCATTTGGGGAGTGAACCAGAGGATGGAAGATCTCTCTGTCTCTGTCTTCTCTCTGTCTCTCCCTCTCTCTCTGTAACTCTGACTTTCAAACAGATTAATAAACCTTAAAAAAAAAAAAAAAAAGGCAAGTGCCAGCACCTGTGGCTTCAGTCCTTGAGGCCTGGGCACTTCTGGTCTTTATTGCCCCGCCCCACCCCAACCCCTGAGGCCTCCTTGTGGCTTCGGCAGAGACCACCACCCTCGCTCCCTCCTTGCAGGGGATCTGAGGGAGGGATGGTGGGGACAAGTGAGGGACACTGGAATGTTGTTCCTGGCTCAGCCACTGAGCCGACCACCCCCCTGGAAGGCTGGAAGAGGCCACAACTCGCTCTATTAACTGCTGTGTATGTGTGTGTGTGTACATCTTGTGTGCATGTCCATGTGCTGTGTGTGTGTGTGCATGCCGTGTGTGTGTATTCCCTGTGTGTGTATATGCCCTGCATGTATATGCTATGTTGTGTGTATGTATGCCCAGTGTGTGTGACCTTCTCTGTGTGTGTATGCTCTGTATGTGTGTCCATGCCCTGTGTGTGTATGTTCTGTGTGTGTGCCCTGTATGTTCTGTGTGTGTATGCTCTGTGTGTATGCGTGTATATCCCATGTGTGTGTGCCCTGTGTGTATGACTTGTGCATGTGTGTGGTCTGTATATGTCCATGCCCTGTGTGTGTGTATGTTCTGTGTGTGTGCCCTGTATGTTCTGTGTGTGTATGCTCTGTGTGTATGCGTGTATATCCCATGTGTGTGTGCCCTGTGTGTATGACTTGTGCATGTGTGTGGTCTGTATGTGTGTCCATGCCCTGTGTGTGTGTGCCCTGTGTGTAAGTTCTGTGTGTGTATGCTCTGTGAGTATGTGTGTATACCCCGCATGTGTGTGACCAGTGTGTATGACTTGTGTGTGTGTGCTCTGTGCGTGTGTCCATGCCCTGTGTATGTGCACCTTGCGTGTGTGAGTGGACACACCCTTCCCCTCTCCCCAAACCCGGTCCTCCTCCAGGCCTCTCCGTAGGGCACACTCACATCTTGCCTGAGCAGCTGGTGGAGGGAGGGCTTCTCCAGAGCTTCCCCACTCTGGGACCAGGCATCTGGAACTGGACATCTGGGACCTGGGAGAGGACGTGGCCCAGGCCTAGGTACAGGAGGTGGGACTGGAGGGGGAGGAGGAAGTTACTGGAAACCTGTTAGGCAACTCCGCTGTTTTTTCATTCTCTGGGTTGTGCGCCACCTGCTGTTTAGTTTAGGAATAGCGCACCCCATACAACTTAAAGGAAAAGCAAGGAACGTCAGGACCTGTGGCTGGGGGCAAAGGCGGCTCTCGCAGCGGCCCCAGCAGGGACACCCACACACAGTTTGGTCCCCAAGCCGCCCCTTGGGTGCAGCGAGAGCTGCATGTCCCCGTTTGAGTATCAGCCTCTCCACTTTTCATCCAGCTTCCTGCTAACATGCCTGGGAAGGCAGCAGATGATGGCCCAAGTGCTTGGGCTGTGTCACCCACACCCTGTGGGAGACCAGGACAGAATTCAGGCTTTGGCTTCAGGTTGGCCCTGCCTTGGCTATTGCAGGCATTTGGGAAGTGAACCAGTGGATGGGAGATACTTCTCTCTCTCTCTCCGCCATTCAAATAAATAGAAAAATAAACATTTAAAAAACAACCAATATAGGCTAGAAGACAGACAGTGAAACATTTTTACATGCTAAAGTGAAACAACTGTCAACTCAGAATTGCTTTTTTTTCCAATAAAAAATATTCTTCCAGATTGAAGATGAAATAGTTATTTTCAGGTTTAATTGAGAGAGAGTTTGTCATTAGCAGACCTGCACTTTGAGAAACGCTAAAGGAAGTTCCTCAGGTGGAAGGAAGATGCAACCAGGTGGAAGAGCAGCGCCACAGGCTGGAAGAAAGAGAAACGGGAAAATCGAAGAGAAAGATAAATAGGTTTCTTCTTTTTTTAAAAAAAATATTATTTTATTTGAAAGGTAGACACGGGGGGTGGGGGAGAAAATCTTCCACCTGCTGGTTCACTCCCCAGGTAGGTCTGGGCCAGGACAAAACCAGGAGCCTGGAAATCAGTGCAGGTCTCCCACGTGGGTGCAGGGGCCGGAGAGCTTGAGCTGTCCTCTGCCTCCTCCCGGGGTGCGTGTTAGCAGGGAGCTGCCACGGGAAGCAGAGGAGCCGGGGCTTGAGACAGGCGCTCAGATCATCCTCAGCAGTGCCTTCAGTGCCGAGCCAAACACCTGCCCTAGTTTTCTTCTTCACGTCTTCGGTACACACAGGCATATTTAACTGTTTAAGGCCCAAATCCTAAGGCTGTGATCTGGCAGATAAGGAAAACCATGGAGAAGGTGGACTCACAAGTTTGTTTACCTCTAGGAGGCAGGTGGGCAGGCGGGAGGGGGCACAGGGCTTCTCCACCCCACTGCAGCTGCGGCTCCCCAGCCGTGGCTGGGAAGCCCTGGAGGTCCCTCACAGCCCCTCAGGGGCCCTGTGAGGTCAGGCTAATGTTCACAGCAACACTGGGCTGTCATTTGCTTTTCTCTCCCAGGGGAGTAGCAGAGGCTGTAGCATGAGTGGTACCCCCCCCCCCCCAGGGCGAGCCCATCGTGCGCTTGCTTTTGCTGGTGTTCTAACACGTTCTCCATTTAAACTCCAGTGCTGTGACTACGAATTAGGTGGAAGCTGCCTGAGCCAGAGCTCTTTGGGGTCCTACACGGTGTGCAGTGCAACCACGAAGGGCCAGTGTCAAAGTGAAAATGGACTTCTGGACTCTGACTGGCTTGGTCTGGGAAGTTCGTTCCTGATGGGGTGAACTCTCAGAAATCCTCCTGGCCTGCCCGGGACTTGAGGGATGCCCTAGGACGTGGGAATTCCACCCCAGGATGGGTGGGTCCCTGCCAACCCAGCAGTGGGCACCTGATTACAACACCGCAGCCGTCTTCGTGGGCCCCTTTCCCTCATCTGACGTGAGCCCCAGAGAGCAAGAGCTGTGTCTGCTCTGTGCTCAGACCCCCAGCGAGCCGCAAGCCCTCAGTGCACCGTGTTCCCAAATACGGAAGGCGCCCACTGCCAAGATCCGAGGGAACTGCTGCCTCGAGTATAAGGTGATGTTGACTTCAATGCTTTCTGAGGTTATTACATCACTTTAAAGTTAGAAAATAAATGTTATTTATCTCTTTATTTTAAAATTTATTTATTTACTTGAAAGTCAAAGTTACACAGAGAGAGAAGGAGAGGCAGAGAGAGAGAGAGAGAGAGAGAGAGGTCTTCCATCTGCTTGTTCACTCCCAGTTGGCCACAACAGCCAGAGCTGCGCCGATCCGAAACCAGAAGCCAGTAGCTTCTTCCAGGTCTCCCACGTGGGTGCAGGGGCCCAAGGACTTGGGCCATCCTCCACTGCTTTCCCAGGTCAGAGCTGGGTTGGAAGTGGAGCAGCTGGGACACAAACCGGCGCCCATATGGGATGTCAGAACTGCAGACGGCAGCTTCACCTGCTACGCCATAGCACTGCCCTCCACCCTCCATGATCCTTTCTAAGACAGATGGGATTAGCAGGAGGAGGTCATGGATTCTAGAACTGATGTGAGACCCTGGCCCTGGGGGCATCTTTAATCCACAAAATTAACGAAGAACTTCTGTTCTTTGGATATGCATTTTTTTTCTTTTTTCAAGGTTTATTTATTTATTTGAGAGCCAGAGTTACAGAGAGAGGGAGAGACAGAGCAAGATGTCTTCCATCTGCTGTTTCACTCCCCAAATGACCGCAATGGCTGAAGCTAGAGCAATCCAGAGCCGGGAGCCAGGAACTTCTAGGTCTCTCACATGGGTGGCAGGGGCCCAAGGACTTGGGCCATCTTCTGCTTTCCCAGGCACGTCAGCAGGGAGCTGGATATCGAAAGTGGAGCAGCTGGGACTTGCAGTGGTGCCCATATAAGATGCCGGCACCACAGGCGGAGGCTTAACTTGCTATGCCACAGTGCCGGCCCCAGGCATGGATCCTTTCAATTTTGGGGAGTGGGGTGAGCCACAGGATGCTCTGTGGCTCAGAACAGATGTGGGCTTGGACCTAAAGACAAACTGATAGGGGGCCAGTGTGGTGGCGCAGCTGGTTACTCCACCAACTGTAACACTGGCATCCACCTGAACGCTGGTTTGAGTCCTGGCGACACTGGCATCCCACCTGAACGCTGGTTTGAGTCCCGGCTGCTCCACTCTCAACCCAGTCTTCTGTCAATGCACCTGGGAAAGCAGCAGAAGACGGCCCGAGTGCTGGGGGCCAGCTCCTGGTTGCAGCCTGGCCCAGCAGTAGCTGTTTCAGCCATTTGGGAAGGGATCCAGCAGAGGAAAGCTCTCTCCCTCTTGCTCTGAAACTTTCACATAAATAAATAAGTCTTAACAACAACAACAAAAAAAGACAAATTGATAGCCCTAGTCTCATAGGCCCCCTTTGCCTCCAGCTCTCTCTTGTTTCTCATTAACTGAGGAGGAAGAGAGGTCAGAGGCCAGGAGAGGGGCCTGTGACCAGAGGTGGTGGGCAAACAGAGAGAGAGCTGGCGCGGAGCATAGACACTCCTTTGAAGTTTGGACTTTGAACTTTTTGGTTTTGGTTTTAAAAATCCTGCAGTGCTGCCACCTGCTGTCTGGTAAGGGGAAAGGCCCAACAAGGAGGACCTGGGATTTGGTGGCCAGGTGGGTTTTCAGACCCCAGCATTTGGAGCGGATTTGTGCTTTCCTGGAATCCAAACAACCCCAGGAGACCTGGGGCAGCACGGGCTGCTCCTGTATGAATCCCCCTGTCTTATCTTTGGACGGCTTGCCTGTGCCTAATGCGGGCTAGGAGGGCAGCAGGGTCCGAGGGCCTGAGTCAGCTGGGCTAGGAGCAGAGGCTCCAGTCCTGAACGGCCGGCAGAGACACGGGAAGACCAGGGATTTAGGGGGCTTGGGTTTGTCGTGCACGCTCCTTGGTGTCTTGATCATCTCAAGGTTAGGGCCTTGCCCAAGGTTACGGTCACTGGGCAGGGAATAGATCAGCCCCAAAGGAGTGTGGGCTGTGAGTCTTGGCCCCTCGGGTCCACCCGGCCTCCCCTGCTAGCATGCCCCTCCCTAGCTGAGTGCTTTTCAGGGACTCCACCTTCTGAGCCACGAGATGAAGCAGAGCCACTTTGCTGTAGCAGCTCCTTCCTTCGTGGCCAGGCTCTGCTTGCCTTTCTGTCCTCGCTCTGCACACTTGCACATTCTCGCTCCAGTCACACTGATGATGTTTTCAGTTTGAGAGGCAGAGAGACAGAGAGATCTCGCACGCCCTGGTTCACTCCCCAAATGCCTGCCGTGGCCAGGACTCTCCAGGCAAAAGCAGGGAGCCAGGAATGAACTCCAGGTCTCCCAGCCATCAGCTGCGGCCTCCCAGGAAATGCATTAGCAGGAAGCTGGAATCAAGAGGGGAGCCGGGATCACTTTTATTGTTAGATTTATTTGAAAAGCAGAGCGAAGGGGTGGGGCTGGGGAGAAGTGAGAGGGAGAGAGACAGACAGACAGTGAGAGATTGCCACCTGCTGGTTCACTCCCCAAATGGCTGCAACAGCCAGGGCTGGGCCAGGCCAAAGCCAGGAGCCAGGAGCTTCCTCTGGGTCTCCCACATGAGTGGCAGGGGCCCAAGCACTCGGGCCATCCTCGGCTGCCTTCCCAGGTGCGTTAGCAGGGAGCTGGCTTGGAAGTGGAGCAGCCTGGGACTTGAAGGGGTGCTCCAATGTGGGATGCTAGCCCTGCAAGGGGGCAGCTTAACGCCTGCCCCGGGCCCTGGCATCCTAAGTCAGGCACTCTGATACGGGATGCAGCCGTCTTAACTGCCAGACCAAGCGCCTGCCCCCGCTGAGCTCGAGGTTTCCCGAACAGACATTTGCACGTGTGCCTCCCTGGCCCATGTCCTGCTGGATAAGGGCTGGGCTCCTCCCCCAGATTCCCCAGGTTCCGGGGCAGGCACCCTCATTCAGAAGCTCTGTGACCGGGCCGGCTGCTGTCCTTTCTCTGCACCTCTGAACATTGTCATGAGCAGAACAAGACTAGGACAATGGTACCCACTCTAGAGGGTTGAGAGAAAGATCAAGTGAGCTAATAACCACGACTGCTTAGGAGAGTGCCTGGCGTTTGGCAAATGATGCGTAGCGTTACTTGCTCAGGGAGGCAAAAAGAACAACACTTTGATGCTATCTAGAGACTTTTTTTTTTTTTTTTGACAGGCAGAGTGGATAGTGAGAGAGAGAGACAGAGAAAGGTCTTCCTTTTGCCGTTGGTTCACCCTCCAATGGCTGCTGCGGCCTGCGCACCGCACTGATCCGATGGCAGGAGCCAGGTGCTTCTCCTGGTCTCCCATGGGGTGCAGGGCCCAAGGACTTGGGCCATCCTCCACTGCACTCCTGGGCCACAGCAGAGAGCTGGCCTGGAAGAGGGGCAACCGGGACAGAATCCGGTGCCCCGACGGGGACTAGAACCCAGTGTGCGGAGGATTAGCCTGTTGAGCCGAGGCGCCGGCCATTATCTAGAGACTTCTGTTTGTGCAAGCAATGGTTGCTTCTGGGGTCTGGTGGATGGTGGTGTGCAATGCACAAGGCAGAGCCTCCCTCCCACAACAAGGAAGTATCTGGCCCCAAACACCAACAGTGCCAAGCTAGAGAGACTCAGGTTAGGTAGTGAGTGCGAATCCCTTTTATTGATACCTGCTCTTTGGTAAGTCACTTCAACTCTCTGTCCTTAGTTCCCCTATCCATAAAATGGGGACTATAATATGCAGTAGGATTCTTGACGAGAGCATATGCCTGGCAGGTAGTCATCATGCCACGGATGCCAGCCGTTGTTACCAGGATGGGAACGTCAGGGAGCCAGAATCCTTGGGGGCATTTTGGAGGCTGTCACGGAAGTGGACATAATGTCTTAGGACGTTAAATACAGGCAGTTCTTTTTGCTAGGCATGCTGTATGTCACAGGCATTAAGCTGAACCCAGAGCACAATACTTCTGGGGACACTGACTCCCTGCTCCGCCACCTGCAGATCTGAAAGGCCCTTCATCCACTGCCAGGCAGGCCCAGGGATCAATTCGAGGTGGAGCCTTGGAGGGCGGGAAAAGGGTTACAAAGACCCGACAAGTTGTCGGCAAGGAAAGAGGGTGGGCGGCAAATAGAAAGCCTGGACGGAATGCCCTTCCTCACCATGGTCGGGGGGGGGGGGCTCATCACGGGGTGTGTGCTCAGCTCCAGGCGCAGGGCCCATGTCAGCACACGGCCAAAGGAGCCTGCTCAGAGGCCGGAGTTTCCAGTTCCAGTCCCTGCCCTACGGGCTTCGTGTGACCTTTTATCCCAAAGCCGAGTCCTTCAGCTTCAATGCCTCGCCCTCTGCTCGCGAGGCAGTGTGGTTATATCCTGCACTGCCCTCGCTTTGCCATGAGTTTGTGGCTATAGCTGCGTTGGGGCCTCAGGTAATTGAGGGGTAGCTTGCCCCCAACTTTTTTTTGACAGAGTGGACAGTGAGAGAAAGAGAGACAGAGAGAAAGGTCTTCCTTCTGTTGATTCACCCCCCAAATGGCCACCACGACCGGCGCTCTGCGCTGATCCGAAGCCAGGAGCCAGGTGCTTCCTCCTGGTCTTCCACATGGGTGCAGGGCCCAAGGACTTGGGCCATCCTTCACTGTACTCCCGGGACACAGCAGAGAGCTGGACTGGAAGAGGGGCAACTGGGACAGAATTCGGCGCCCTGACCGGGACTAGAACCCTGGGTGCCGGCACCGCAGGTGGAGGATTAACCTAATGAGCCACAGTGCTGGCCAGCTTTTTCTTTTTTAAAAAATTAATATAGGCTACTAATTTATTTATTTTTAAGATTTATTTATTTCCTTAAATGTCAGAGTTACATAGAGAAGGAGAGGCCGAGAGAGAGAGAGGTCTTCCATCCACTGGTTCCCTCCCCCGTCAGCCACAATGGCGGAGTTGTGCCTATCTGAAGCCAGAAGCCAAGAGCTAGGAGCTTCTTCTAGGTCTCCCATGCATGAGCAGGGGCCCAAGGACCTGAGCCACCTTCTACTACTCTCCCAGGCCATAGCAGAGAGCTGGATTGGAAGAAGAGCAGCCAGGACTTGAACCAGCATCCATGTGGGATGCCGGCACTGCAGTTGGTGGCTTTACCCGCTAAGCCACAGCACTGACCCCAATAACTTTATCATAATATGCATCTTCCATGAACTTTTTGGTGACCCCCTGGATGTGTACAAGAGGGAACAGCAAAAAAGATGCAGGAGTGGGCATTAGGCTCAGTTTCAAGACACCAGTGCCTGGGGTGCCTGCAGCCTGACTCTACTCTGGATTCCAGCTTCCTGCTAATGCACACCCTGGGGGGTGGCAAGTGATGACTCAAATACTTGGGTCCCTGCCACCCCATGGGAGACCTGGTTGAGTCCAGAGCTCCTGGCTTTGGCTTGGCCCACCCCTGGCAGTTGCAGGCATTTGGGAAGTGAACCAGTGGATGGAAGATCTCTGTCTGTCTCTGTCTCTCTGATTTCAAATATAAAGAAAAAAAGAAATAGAAGATGCTGGCTCTTGGCAAGCTTGTAGGACAGTGAATGAGCAGGCCGCACTGCAGTACACACACACACGCCCATACTATGATAGAAGTATATGAAGCAGACGTGTGCAGGACACACACATTTGTGTGCGGAGGAAGTGTTCAGCTCACACTTATCATGGACCCTCCACCTACTGACTTATCTGTAGGGTGGGGCTGGGGGAGGGCCCCAAGCTGAGCATGAACGCAGGGGTGGCTGGAGCTGTCGGTGGGAAGGATGACAGTGGACATCCATAGATCAGGGACAGGCAGGTGGAGGACTCCCAGACTGAAGGAAAGCATGAGGAGCAAGCCCAGGGTGGGCTGCTGCTGGTGGTTTCTGTATCCATGGGAGCAAGGGGCGAGCTTCTGGGAGGGTCCAGGGAAAGAGGTCAGGCCTGTGGCCAGGGGACTGGAGGCCCAGCCCCTGGAATGGGCAGCATTAGGGTCTGCAGCAGGAGGAAGAGGGAGCCCCTGAGGGACTCGGGATGGGGTTGCTGTGATTTGGATGTGAGTTTCAGGGCCCTGCCGATGCCCATGTGTCAAAGGCTTGATCCCTAAAGGCTTAAACTAGTGGTACTAAGAGGGTAGAAAACCTTCGTGAATTAGGTGTGAAGGCGGGGCCTTTGGGATCAGGTTGTTAGGGTGGAGCCCCATGATCCAGTCATGGCGGCCGTGTGAGGAGAGACGGAGCCGTGCAGTTGTGCGACGCTCCTGCTCCCTCAGGACTCCCCCGGCAAGCACAGCCTCACCAGGAGCTGAGCAGCGGGGCTGCCTGACCTCGCACTGTGAACCCCCACAACCACCAGCGCACATAAACCTCCTCTCCCGCACACGCGGCCTGTGTCAAGTATCCCTTCTGGAGACTGACGGGGGTGGACCGGCATGCCTCTGTGTGCAGCTGGCACCGCGGTGGTGCTGGGGCGCAGCAGCTGTCCCACCACCAGTCCTTCTGCGGTGGAGACATCTCCCGGACAGGAGCAGAAGTGGTTGCTCGGCACTGGGGAGGAGAAGGAGGAAACACAGAGAAACTCTGGCCTGGAGCCCTGGAGGACGCAGTAATTCCCCTCATCCCCGTCTTCCCTCCCAGCCTGGGGGACAGCCAGTTCTGTGGTTTCAGTCCCTTACTCTGGTATCAACAGATCCCCACAGTACCTCGGTGAATGTTCTAGCCTTCACTGTAGAATACAAGAACTTCTATCATCAAGAAGAGGCAGGGGAGGCTGGTTCTGTGGCTCAGCGAGTTAAGCCTCTGCCTGTGGCACTGGTATCCCATATGAGCACCAGTTCGAGTCCCGGCTGCTTCACTTTTGATCCAACTCCCTGCTAATGGCCTGGGAAAGCAGCAGAGGATGGCTAGTGTGCTTGGGGCGCTGTCACCCATGGTGGGAGACACGGATGGAGCTTTAGGCTCCTGGCTTTGGCCTGGCCCAGCCCTGGCTGTTGCAGCCATTTGGGGAGTGAACCAGAGGATGGAAGATCTCTCTCTCAATCTCTCTCTCTCTCTCTCTCTCTCTCTCTCATAATACAAGCTGACATTTGTCAATGCCTGTTCTAGTCCAGGTATTCAGCTGAGTGACCACACATGGAATCTTCAGGAACTTCCTAGGAGGAAGGAAGCATCTTGGTGCTGCCTGGATATGCCTTATTTGCGGAGGGCTGGTGACTTGTGCATGCTAACACAGCTAGTCACAGGTGGCAGTTGCCCCCAGAGCCCGCAGCACTCCTTCCCAATCTGGGGTGCCGTTCTACGTCCATTTACAGCCTTGGAAGTGAGTGATGTGCACAGGCAGCCGATGGCCTGGCTGTCCTGCTGGTGACCCTCTGCAGGGGCACTGTCCCCTGGGGACAGAACAGAGGCTCCCAGGGCTAACTCCTCTCCTTGGTGACTGCAGTACAAGTGAGGGTGGGGGGAGCTAAGCTGCAGAGTGGGTGGGGTGGGAGAGGCCAGTGCTGGGCCCAGCAGATGTCCCCCTTGTTCTTGCTGGAAGGGTGAGTGTGGCAGGTCAGCTCCATCACACCCCGTGGCACCTAAGGAGCTCTGGTGTGTGTGTGGGGGGGTGGATAGTCAACACTGGGTGCAGGTGCCTGCAGAGCGGGGCCAGGTCCACGTTGGAGGCTGACATCGGGTGAGAAGGCAGACCATGTGGCTGCCTAGTCCAGCCCTCAGTCTGGCAGGGTTTGCTCAGAGGCTATGGCTACCACGGTTGTTTCTTCTTCCTAACCTCCATGCAAACCCAGGCTGGCTGCAGAGTCATTCACAGGCCCTCGGTCCATCTACCAGGCCCCCTTGCCCTTTGCCCTTTCACCTCCTGCTGCACCTAGGGGGTCTTCACTGACCTCACCTGTCTGTAATCATGGACACAGCCCTGTGCTGGCTTCCAGTCAGTTCCCAGGGACCCTGAAAGCCCAGCAGCTATCGTGACTCAGAGGGTATGGAGATCTGGTGGGGGGATTACAGGTGGTCCCCAGGCAGGGCAGGGGCAGTGGGCTCCAAAGGAAGAAGAATATCCTGTTGAGCGACACTGCCAGCCCCACCTGAGCTGTCGGGCGTGTAGGGTGGGCAGTTGGGGCACACACGGCTAGGTCGCAGCTCTGCCTCCTCTGCTTCTGAGGACACACACCTGTGCCCCGCCCTCCTGTGACTGTCAGCCAGTGTCTTCTGGGGCCAGGGGTCTGGACTGGACCTCTGGGTTTTGCACAGGCTGAATGCTGGAAGGTTCTTTGTGACTGCGTGGTGCTACCTGAGGCTGACAGAGTGGAAGTGGGGCAGGGGCCTGGCACAGTTATCTCAAGTCACAGGGAAATACACATTTTGCAATTCTGAGGTCTAAGACCCTGGTCAACAAAGTCAACTCACAACTTTGTGGGACCCAGGAATTATTGGGGGTGAGATCCACATGTCTGTGGCCACTGTGTCCCCCCTGCCCTTACTTCGTCTACCTATTGGTCCCCTGGTGACCGTTTCTTCCTCCTGAGGGTGAGTGGGGCCTGGTTTGAACGAGGGCTAAGGGTCTTGTGAGGTTTAGTACATGGGAGCCGGTATGTGTGTGTGTGTGTGTAAGAGGAGGAAGGACTGAAGGATCTCCGGCTTGGCTGCAATGAGTTGTGCCCCCTGCTCCCCACAGGGGAAACAGCAACTCCAATCTCCCACAGTCTCCGCAGGTGGGGCTCCCATCCCCTTGGAGACACCCTGAAACTGCTCAGTCCTCTGGGGTTGCTTGTCTCCTTTGGGGGTTTGCAGGCTGATCTTTTTAGCTCCTGGTTCCTGCGGGGGTGTGGGCCCTGCAGTGGACATAGTCTGGACTGAGCCCATGTTAGCTTGGGCCTGGCAGTCACCATAGGGGCCTAGCCGCTCCAGCCTCAGGCCCTCTGGCTGGACTGCAGTGAGGCGCACAGGGCAGACATGAAGAGCAGAGAGAGCAGCCCTGAGTGTTGAGGTCTGGGCATGCGCCATGCAATCCCAGAGCTGGACACGGTGACCTGGTGACCTGGGCCATGGGCAGCTTCCTGTGCCTGGGGCAGGATGAGGTCCAGAGCCTTTGGCATGCCCCGCCCCCTGGGGGAGGCCTTTGTTTGGAAGAAGGCTCTCTGCTCCCCACTCTGCTGGGAACATCTAAAGAGAGGCTACACAGGAATAAGCTGTTGCGTTCAACTCTGAGTTCCTTTCCAAGTTCATTCCAGGAGGTGAGGTGGGATCAGCACTGCAGACCTCATTCTCGGCCAGAGCCAGTGACTGTCTTGTGTGCACAGGGAGTTAAGCCACTGCAGGAGTGCAGCGGGCATGGGGTTCTTCTGAGGCGGCCAGGGACTTTCCACCACCCCCCACCTCCCCGCCAGGCTCTGTCCCCATCCCACTGTCAGCCTCTTCTCTCTGGC
This sequence comes from Sylvilagus floridanus, assembly GCA_949820135.1. NCBI lineage: Eukaryota > Metazoa > Chordata > Mammalia > Lagomorpha > Leporidae > Sylvilagus > Sylvilagus floridanus. The sequence goes on from OX463230.1 coordinate 32,978,964, forward strand.
ACTTGTCCTGTGGGACTTTTATTCTGAAAGACCCAAGGCCTCTGGGAGGAGGCCAGAGCATGGAGCTGCCCCTGCCCCACCCCCATTCCTGCTGTTTTCCCAGGTAGTGACTCTGGGACCCTAAGGGAGGGCTGTGTGGTCCTCAGCTTCCCCTCTCAACCTCTGTCCCCTGCCTTACTGATGATCTTTTTCTTTTCTTTTTTTTTTTTTTTTTAAAGATTTATTTATTTGAAAGTCAGAGCCACAGAGAGGGAGAGGGAGAGGCAGAGGCAGAGAGAGGTCTTCCTGCTGCTGGTTCACTCCTCAGATGGCCGCCCCTTCATCCAGAACTGTGCCAGGCTGAAGCCAGGAGCCAGGAGCTTCTTCAGGGTCTCTCACGTGGGTGGTAGGGGCCCATGCACTTGGGCCATCTTTTGCTGCTTTCCCAGGTTATTAGCAGGAAGCCGGATCAGAAATGGAGCAGCCGGGACTCCATCCAGCACTCATATGCATGGTGGTGCTGCAGGCAGCGGCTTTACCCACAGTGCTACAGCACTGGCTCCAGCCCTACTGATCTTTAAGCAAAGGGTCCCTAAGGCCAGACCAGTGGGTCTTCTTCTTAGCATCACCCTCACACCCCTAGACCCCTCATATTTTTATCTTGTGGCTTTGCATCTTCCAACTGTGTTCCTGCTCCGTCTTTTCCGGCCTTCTGACTGCCCGTGCTTCCCAAAGCAGAAGTGGAGGCAGGGCACAATTCAGACAAGGTCTTGACCGTCCCTCTCCCCCCTTCCTGAAGGTGTAGGGTGGGGTATAAAACAGTGGTGGAGTGAGGGGCAGGGGGTGTGGGTGGAGCTCTGTGTGGGTGGGGTCTGATGGGGGGCACCTTTCTGTTGAGCCCCTGAAGCTCTCTGGAGAATAAGGACAAGGAAATGGACAGAGACCCTGCCAGGCGCTCCTCTCACAGTTCCTCCCATGGTCTCCCAGTAGAGCGTTTTCCCTATCCAAATGCCCGACGCTCAGTTCTTAGAAGGAACAGAGGAGGCCAGAGTGGAGACTGGCTGCTCTCCAGGGCTCTTTCGCCTATTCCGGTTTCTTTCATCTGGGAGGCCAGACCTTGAACTGCAAGTGAGGTCAGCTACTGGGCAGTGGAGTTTGAGAAAGAAAGGACTCCAGCCTGGGGCCTGCAGGTTACAGATTAACACAGGGAGGGGTGAGGAGGGACCCATAGACCGCTGACCGGTGCAATCAGGGCGCGAAGGGGGCACACGCAGGGGGGTCTGTCACCGGGCGCTGTCGGGGGGGCCCTGTCCAGAGGCCCTATCTGACCTTCCTGAAGACCTGCTCGCACACGGCATCCCCTGCTGTCAGCTCCTGGGGACAGAGTGGGAATGATGAGTCCCTGACCTCCACTGAGTCCCTAGGGATATGGCAGTGGGAGCGTTTGATGGATGGGCAATTGTATCGCGGCTCCAAGTCCTCAACTTCTCATTCCAGGGGAAGGAAGGCAGCTGGCTCGGGGAACATGAACCCTGTCTCTCGGGGTAATGATTTATGGGCACCCACCTGACCTGAAACCACCCTTCCTGTCCCCACTCTTCCCAGGCCTTTGTTTTCCCTCCCTGGTCACTTCCTTGGAAGGGGAGAGGGGCTGAGGGTGGCGCCTCCACGCGATGCCCCCCTCCCAGATGTGCCCCTCCGCGGCTGCCCTCCCAGCCTCACGCAGCTCACCAGGTACAGCTTCTCCCCCTCCAGCCAGTGTCTCCAGCCTCGGTTGGGGACCTCCCCTCTCTGCACACACACCAGCTGCTCCTCCTCCCAGGTTACTATGGTCTGTAAGGGAAGGCAGGGATAAAGGAAGGCTGGGAGGCACCCTCACTCTGGCTAAGCTTGCCCCTTCCAGCTCCTTCAGTCTGAGTGAGAAAGTGGCTTCGCTTCGGCAGGACTCCCCTCCCTTCTCCTGAAGGCCACTGAAGGGGCCACGGTTGTCTGCAGTGACTTTCGGAGGGGAGACCAGGGGACAGCAGGACAACAGATGAAGGGTTGAGCCTTTGACCTCTGGATACTGCCGGCTGACCTGGAGGGACTTTGGGGAGAGAAGAGAGATTGGGACGGTGTCCCCCAGCTCATCTCTCGTTCCCACTGTCTTAGTTTGGGGACAGCTGAGATGTCCCAGGGAATGCAGGGCTGGCCCTTTGGGTCTGGACATTCCCAACCAAATTCACTGAGCTACACAAGGAGGGGCTCAAGTCTCCAACAGCCAGAGGATCAGCAAATAGGGCTGTTGGCGACACCTGGTGTATGTGTGTTGGGCTGGGAGTGGGGAGGGAAGAGGCACACTTTTAAGGAGAGATGGGAGATAGATAATGGAAGTTTCCAGTAAAGAAAGAAATAGCAGAGAGGTAAGAAAGAAAGGCAGATAGTTCATAAGGGCTTTAACCTACAGTGTATGTGTGAAAGGCAAAGAAGGAGCCACTTCACACGCCCTGGGGAGCATGTGGACTTTCCAGGACTGTCACACACAGTCACACAGTCGGGGAGTGGCACGGGCCTGTTTTCATTTCTGACAGGCCCTGGGGCTGCCGTCCACAGAGGGGTTAGAGGAGGGCTAAGCCTGGAGCCAGGCTCAGATGCCGGGTGAGAAATGGGGGCCTGAATTAGGCGGTGTTACTCAGGAAGGCTAGGAAAGGACAAGTGCAAGCCAAGAATGACACTCAATGGAGACAACATGCATCATGAACGCAAGTCACATGTAAAATGTAAACATTTCTAGGAGTCCCATTGGAAACATAAAAAGAAGCAGGTAAAATTGATTTTAATAATGTATTTTATTTAACTGAAGACATTCAAAATATTCTAATGTCTGCATGTGGTTAAAAAAGTTTCTGGGGGCAGGGAGAGGATATTATCTTAAAATCCAGTGTGTAGACTTTATAGTTCCAGCTAGGCTCAACTTGGACTAGTTACATTGTAAATGTTCAATAGCTCTACCTGGTTAGGAGTTACTATACTGTGCATTGCAGAGAAGTTAGACTTCTTGACCAATTATGTTGTGTGTGTGTGTGTGTGTGTGTCTGTCTGTCTTGGGTGGCACAGAGGCAAGGAAGCCAGAGATGTTGACCGTGACCCCTAGGTCTCATGGTTACTATGATGAATGGATACAGGAAATCCAGAAGCAGAGTGCATTCAGGTAGGAAGATAATGAGTCTGACTTTGGAGCACTCACATGGAAATAATGTGCAGGGAGCTGACAGTATCACCCTGGAGCACAGGAAAAGATGCAGCCGGGAGAACAGAGGCCAAGGGCAGTTTATAGAGAGCAGCAGAGGCATGGATCTAGATGATTTAGCCCATGAATGGTGTACAGGGTACCTAAAAAATCTAATAGAAAATAGAATTAAAAGGTAAGTTTATTTCAGTGCAAAAATTTTGAAATCCATGAAAACAAAGAATCTTCAAAAAGTTCATGGGGAATGCACGTCATGAAAAACCTACACATGGGCCGGCGCTGTGGCTCAACAGGCTAATCCTCTGCCTTGCGGCGCCGGCACATCGGGTTCTAGTCCTGGTCGGGGTGCCGGATTCTGTCCCGGTTGCCCCTCTTCCAGGCCAGCTCTCTGCTGTGGCCCGGGAGTGCAGTGGAGGATGGCCCAAGTGCTTGGGCCCTGCACCCCATGGGAGACCAGGGAAAGCACCTGGCACCTGGCTCCTGCCATTGGATGAGCGCGGTGCGCTGGCCGCGGTGGCCATTGGAGGGTGAACCAGAGGCAAAGGAAGACCTTTCTCTCTGTCTCTCTCTCTCACTGTCCACTCTGCCTGTCAAAAATAAAAAAAAAAAAAAAAAAGAAAAACCTACACATGGATTTCAAAATTTTTGCACCAAAATAAATTTGTTTTATTTCCATTTTTCTATGAAATGTTTGAAGTGCCCTTGTACAAATTTAAGAGCAAAACACTGGGTGGGGGTGGAGTGGGAACTGCATTAATAGGGTCTGCGAAAGACACCAAGAAGGAGCCTGTGAGTAGGAGGGTACGGTTATTGAGGCCGAGTGAAAAGGGATGGTGGTGACCAACGTGTCACAGCCTGGAGGGCCAGCACATGTCTGTGGCCTGAGGGTGGCTTTCTCTTCTCCTCGTTTTGCCGGGTGATAAGAAGGGACAGGGATGGAATGGGAAGGAGTGGGGGGAGCACCAGGAGCCTGTTCACCCCAGAGACTGGCATCCTGGGGTCCCCATGGCCTGCCCTCCCATGGTTCTGGAGGGGAGGGTCATTTTGTTAGAAAGCACCTGTTCATCTCCCGCTTCCCTTGCCCCACCCCAACAGGAAAAGTACCTGGCATTTCCGTCCATCCACAATCCGCAGGTCCTCCTCGAACTCAACCCCCACCTCGAATTCCATGATGTAGTTGCGGAAGGGGCTCAGAGTCTTCACGGTCATGTGGGTGCCCCGGTCGTCAATCTCCTTGTCTGGCTTCAGCAGCAGCACAAGCTTCCGCAGAGCCACGTGGATGTCTGTTGGGGGGCCACCTCTTAGCTGGCTTCTGCCAGAGGGCCCTCGGCGCTGGAGCTGTGAGCTCTCCCTTGGGTTTGGGCCTGGAGATCCAGCTCCTCCCAGCAAAGCCCCTGTTTGCAAACGGGTCCCAAGCCAGCTGCCAGCTTTTCCACAGGGTTCAACCCCCCACCCCTGCAAGGCCTGCCCACCAAGCCCACCCACCTCGATTCCTAGGGGAGAGGAGCAGGCAGGGAAAGGGAGGAAGGGGAGCGACAGGGGCCTGGGAAGGGGGTGGCTACTTAGGGCTTTCAGGTAGTCCTCCAGATTCTTCTGTGAGACGAAGCGGTAGTAGCCGGTGAGATTGGGGGGCATTGTCCAGCCTGCCCAGACAGAGGTCAAGGCTGCAGATGACAGGGAGAGGAGGAGGAGAGGAGGAGCGGCCAAGGGCAGCAGGCAGAGGCAGTGTGTAAAGGTCCACTCGACAAGGCTTTTATAGGGCTGGGCCCTGTCGCAGTAAGAGTCTCTGCGGGACTTCCTCCCTCCCTCCCCGGAGATGAGTTGGGGGCTGGCCTCTGCAGCCTGACTGAGGGGCAAAGCCGGCCTGACCTTGGCTTTTCCGGAGGAAGGAACCAGGGAACAGGGGCAGGAGCCGGGCTGGTCAAGCCATCCAGTGCCGCAGCTTTTCTGAAGGTCAGTTTGGGCCTCCACTCCATTTTGGGCAGGCATGGGCCAGCACCTAGAGCGAGGATGGGGGTGGTGGGGGGGTAGGGGGAGAAGGTCCCTTGCTGGGGCTGTGTGGGGGTGGAATGAGTTCTGGTCTCATCCTGAGACCCTGGGACAGAGGCAGGGCTCTTGAACCGTCAGAGGACCTGTGCTCCACCGTGACAGTTCCCTGAAACGGAGCCCCAGACTGGAATTCCAGACTCCGGGTCCTGCGGGGCCATCGGGAAGCAGTGGAGAAACCACTCTTCACAGTCGGACAGACGGGGCTGTGGGCAGCCTGCCCAGCTCACAGCCCGCAGCAGGAGGCCAGGGAAGGTTCCGGTCTTTATTTTGGAGACTGTTACGTTAGTTGGCTTGGTCCTCAGTGGTCCCCCTCTCCCCTGGAGTCCTCGGTGAGGTCATCACCCCAGCCCTCACCAGCTGCGTTGCCGAAACGCTGAGGGACACCTACATTATTGTGCACCTCCCCAGTCCCCCGCCCCTCGCTGCCCATTTCTCTCCCAAACCTGCAACCTCTACTGGGTTGGGTCTTTCCCGTTCGAAGCGTGACAGAGGGAAAGGGAGGTTGGGGGTGGGGCGGGGGCCAAGCCTGGGCCTGGCTTTGCCGCTTGCACCGGACTGTGCCCCGCAGGGCCGTGGCGAGGGAGGCGCACCGACACCTCACTCTTACTCCGGAGCCCTGCTGACCACCCTGGGGTCCTCTCACAGCCCACCTGGGCTGGGGACTGAAATGCCCCCCCCCTCAGATGACAGGATTCATTTCGCAATTCCCGGAAGGCACGCAGCAGGGCCCTGCGGATGGAAGGGGCCCGTGGAAAGAGGTTCAGTCAGAGTTCGGGCCCCTCCTGGCCGCCCTCAGGTCTCCGCTGACGTCTCCATCTGGCTTCTCGCTTCTCTAGTCTCCCCCACGTCCCTCTTATTTCCCACCCCTGTACGACTTCCCAGCTGCCGCCCTAGCCCCCGCAGTCCTCTGCTCCCCCAAATTGCAGTCAGGGGAAGAAGCGCTAACCCGTTCTCCCGCCCCTGCTCCCGGGTCCCATTGGTCCCCTCCCCCGCTGCAGCACCTGAGCCCCCCGGCCTTCCGATTGGCCCGCGGCCCCGTCAATCCCGCCTGGCTGTGCTGACGTCATTCTGCAGTAGCGGGCAGGGGTGGGAGTGAGAGAGCGTGAGGACGCGGGGCTCGCGGGGGAACGCGAAGGGGCCGCGGCGAGTGCCCCACCTCGGCCGCCCGGCTTGGGGTCCCAGGGCCGGCTCTATGGCCTAGCGTGTGCGGCAGGCTCCTCTCTGCGGCTTCCCTGCTGCCCCCGGGGTTCCGTCCGCTCCTCCGAGAGCCCCCGCATCCTCCTCCGAGGTGGAATAAGCAGGCTCGCGGCTCCCAGGGGACCGCAAGCCTGGCCCTGCCCTGCCGAGCTCTGCACCATGGCCCTACTGCTGCTGCCCCTCTTGCTGGCCTTTCTGCACCCTCCCAGCTCCGCCAACAAAGGTGAGCGAGGTGGGGGCGGCGGCGGGAAGGAGGGGCTGGGGGCTCTCTGGCCCCTGACAGGTGTCCCCTTCCCGTCCATTTCCACGGATCTGCTTCCTTCGCCCCTCGCGCCACATCCCGTGTGCTTCTGCTGCTGGCCGTCCCGGTCGTCTTGGCCCCCATTCCGTCCTGGGTTTCACCCACAATCTCGGTGCTGGCAGCAGGCGCGGGTCCTGGGGGGCTTCCCCCGGGGCGGGGTGAGAGTCGTCTCGCGGGGATTTTCTGCTCTCACCGAGATGTGCGCACACCAGGCTGTGTGGCAGATCCATCTGCTTCGTCTCCATCCCATCCTGGGCAGTAACTGTCGGGTGCAGCTCAGCGATTCAGAGCACGTCTTGTTGTGCGCGTTCCTCTGCACCGCTTCCCCTGCGCCCGCATCCGCTTTGCGGCGCGCACCGGAGCGGCCCTCTCTGGCCGATGGCAGCTCCGTTCAGCTGGGCGAGGCTGACCCAGGGGCGGGCTGGGGGCGGGGGGGCGCTGGAAGGGGCAGAGGTGTTTGTGGGGGGGAGGAGGGGCGAGGCAGAGCTGAGAAGAAGAAGAGGGAGGGGAGGCGTGGGAGGAGGAGGACAAGAAGGGGATTGAGAAGGGTAAAGGTGGAGGCAGCAGAAGGGGGGGGGGTGAATGGAAGGTGAGGAGGAGAGAGGGAGAGGGAATGGACCCGGAGTGCCCAAGAGGAGAGGAGCAGTGACACAGGTCCAGAGACCCCGCGAGAGGAGCGAGGTCGGCGCGGGGAGCCTGGGAGATGGTGCCAGCCATCCCTCCGCGCCTGTCGCCCTCTGGCCGGTGCTCCCTGCTCAGTCCCCAGCCTCAGCCTCCTGCAGCTTCCTGGGCACCATCCTGTGGCTTCTGCTCAGCCGCTAGCACGGAGGTCATGGTGGCCGTGGATGAGAGCGGGGCAGGGGCTGCGGTACCAGGGGGCTTGTTGGGGTGTGGCTGCAGGGAGAGTGGAGATGCGGTTTCTTGCTCAGCATGAGTTAGTGGGATGGAGATGCCCTTTGATCACTCGGTTTCCCCTGAAGCTATGATGACCCCCGCACCTTGTCTGGCTGTAGTGCCGTGTGAACGTGCTTGGGGAGCCTGAGTGTTGGCGTGATGGGTCAGGCAGAGCGACGGATGTGGAGGTTAGGGACGGCTGTCGGTGTGGGAAGAGGGGAACGGGCTGAGCTTCACTGAGTGCCCTGGGTGTCCCTGTGGCCGCTCGCCAGGCTTGTGGGAGAGGTCTTCCCGGGGAGGTGTCAGGGGCCAGCTGGCTCTGCGGGGACCCGGGGACCTGGAGTCTGAGTGAGTCTCATCCAGGCTGCATTGGCTGCTGGCCGAGCCCAGGAGGGGGCGGGGCAGACAAGAGTTAAGTCCTGGGTGTGTATAGCAAGTGGGGTTCAGGGAGTGTGGGCTTGGGGGCCTTGGGGAGGACATGGGAATGCACTGGTCTGGGTGTGTTCTCTCGGGCGTGGGGTGGGCAGTAGGGAGGGATTTGCTGTGTTTCTAGGCCAGCTCTGTAATCCCTTAGGATGCTGGCTCTGCTGGGTCCAGGCATTTGGCATCGATTCCTCTGCTCTCTCCTTGCCTGCCTCTGCCCCCCTCCCTCTGTCCTATATATCTTCTCTTCTCTGCCTTCTCCTCTTCCTCTGCTCTGGGAGAACGGGCCTGAGGTTGGGGCTTGGCTGCAGAAGTGCAGAGGCAAGAGATAGGGTTGAAGTGGAGTAGGGAAAGGGATTAATCAGACTCCAGGAAACTTCTAGATCTTCTTTTGCTGGTTTCAGTGCTACCCCTAATGGATCCCTTCATTTTCCTGGGGACCTTCTGAGGGCTCAGGCACTGCTCCCCAAGCCCCAGTCTCCCAAGAAGATTGTCCACCTCCTGACTGTGGCTCGGCGGGACATGGTGGTCTCCTTTCCCACAGGGCAGGCTGTTGCCATGGAAACTGTCTGCCATCAGAGATGGCTGTGACCTCCCACGGACCCTGGACTCCTTCTGTAGCCGATTTCTTGTCCTCAGTCCTCCCAGGGGGTGGAAAGGGTGTTGATGCTGGGCTGTGGGTTGTCTGGGTCAAGCAGGGCTGTAGTGGGAGTGGAGGGTCCCACTCACAGGTGATTCCTCTCCTCTCCTTGGGGCGGGGCCAGCCAACAAGCACAAGCCATGGATCGAGGCAGAATACCAGGGCATAGTCATGGAGAATGACAACACGGTGCTGCTGAACCCTCCACTCTTCGCCCTGGATAAAGACGCCCCCCTGCGCTATGCAGGTAATTAGGGTTGGGGCTGGCAAGGCAGGACGGGGCAGAGAAAAGCTGGTGGGAGAGTAGAGGGCAGAGGTGAGGGAGGAGTCCCGGGAGTGGAAGCAATGGGAAAGAGACCGTGGGGAAAGTAGAAATGGGCTCAAGGAGGGGGAGCGGGCTACCTCCAAGAATGGAGGCTGAACAAATGATGCCAGGCAGGCAGGGGTTAAGCATCACTTGGGTCTGCCAGATCTCAAGCCTGGGGCCCTGAGAGGCTGCTGCTCCCGGGGAGCTGGGTTGGAGTGGTGTGTCTGATGACCACTGCTGCCATGCCTGCAAACCAAGGGCTGGGGCTTTGGGAGGGAGGTGGAGGGGAGGCTGAAGGCAGGGAAGGGGATGTAGCAGGTGATGCTGGAGCCTCGCTCCTTCCCTTCCGTCCTTGGCCAGGTGAGATCTGTGGTTTCCGGCTCCATGGGTCTGGGGTGCCCTTCGAAGCTGTGATCCTGGACAAGGCAACAGGAGAAGGGCTGATCCGGGCCAAGGAGCCAGTGGACTGCGAGGCCCAGAAGGAGCACACCTTCACCATCCAGGCCTACGACTGTGGCGAGGGCCCCGACGGCGCCAACACCAAGAAGTCCCACAAGTGAGGGAGTCCTTGTCCCCCGCCACGTGGGCCACAACGTGGGGCCCTCCTCCCTGCTCCCAAGTCCCTCACTATCCTCCGTCCATGCCTCACTGAGTGGCCACTCCCCTGCCCCGCTGTTCCCAAGGGTCAGGGATCTTCAGTCGAGGAGACAGAAAAACACAGCAGAGATCAGGGGATCCAATCTTGGCTTTGCCTCCTAGGACTCTGGGCCACTTACTTAGCCTTTCTGGACCTACTTTTCCTTATCTATACCTCAGGGGAGGTGGTGATGACTTTGGCAGGCTGCTGTGAAGACGCAGAAAGCCTGCACACAGTGCCTGGCGTGGGATGGAGGTCTTGGTGCGTGGGAGGTGGAGAACAAGGAGGAAGAGGGTGAACCCATCCAGATTCCTTTCAACTACCCCCTCCAGTCCACTGGCAGTGTCCACCACACACACGATTCATACCATTTACGTAGGGCTTTTGGTGAGGGTGGGACGGGGGCTGGGTACAGCATGAGAGACGTGCACCTGTGGGACACCTCTCTCTGTTGCCAGCTAACTTCTCATCTGAGGATAAGCGAAAGATCAGCAGTCAGGATTCCTGGGCCACTCAGAGGCAGTAGAGAAAAAAATGCTCTTTGTGACTCAGTTTCCCATTTGGAGCTAGTACTTTAGTGTCTGGGCCCTGGGAGCCTGGACCTTGCCTAGTGGAAGGGCTCAGCATATAGGATCTAGACCCCACTCTGCTTACCCCAGTGGTGCATAAGTGGGGCGGGATCACACCTGGCACACGAGTTTCACAGCCAGGCAAGGAAGGCAGCGCACAGCTCACTACTCAAATGTGACAGGTGACCTAGGACTTTTTTTTTTTTTTTTTTAAGGTTTATCTATTTATTTGAAAGGCAGAGTTACAGAGAGAGGGAGAGACAGAGACAGAGACAGAAAGAGATCTTCCATCTGCTGTTTCACTCCCCAAATGGTCACAATGGCCAGGGTTGAGCCAGGTTGAAGCCAGGAGCCTGGAACTCCATCCGGCTCTCCCACAGGGGTGCAGAGGTCCAAGCACTCAGCCGTCCTCTGCTGCTTTCCAGGTGCAGTAGCAGGGAGCTGGATCAGAAGTGGAACAGCTGGGATTTGGATCAGCACCCTTATGGGATGCCGGCATTGCAGGCAGGGGCTTAACTCAGCATGCCACAACGTTGGCCCTGGCCTGTGACTTTTGTACAAATGCTATTTCCCTTTTGAGTGTAGCTTTTACTCTTCATATTCCTTGATTAACCCATTGAATCTGACCATAGAGAAGGAAGGACCTGCTGGGTTTTGTGCCTTGGCTCCCTAACCTGTAGCATTCTGTACAGAAGCCATGGACATAAGCTCCTGGTGGCCCCTGCTGCTGTTCCTCATCCCTTCCATCAGCCTGGGCCCCTCCCTTCGGGTTGCCCTGGGTCTGGCATGAGGGTGGCTCAGCCTGGTGCCTTGTGGGATGAGCAGGAGCCTGCTGCTGCCTGCCCTAGGCTCTGGGCTAGACTGGCTGCCTCCTGTTCACTCCCTGTCTGGATTCCTGCTTGTGCCGAGCTCTGGCTGATGCCTCCTCATCCCTCTTCCCACCCTGGTCCATGTGCAGGGCAACTGTGCACGTGCGGGTCAACGATGTGAACGAATTTGCCCCAGTGTTTGTGGAGCGGCTGTACCGTGCTGCGGTGACCGAGGGGAAGCTGTATGACCGCATCCTGCGGGTAGAAGCCATTGACGGCGACTGCTCTCCGCAGTATAGCCAGATCTGTTACTACGAGATCCTGACCCCCAACACCCCTTTCCTCATTGACAATGATGGTGAGTTCGCCCTCTGCCTTCTGCCCCAGCTGCCTGGCCTCCGTGCACCCATGTCCCTCAGGATGACCAAGGCCTGTGCCCTCCGGTATCTGCCCCTCCTCCCGGCCTTCCAGACACCCTCCCGGCTTCCTGCTGCCCAGTCCATCTGCTGCCCAATTAGCTGGGCAATCTCCCCTTGCGTGCCTGCGCTTTCTGCAATGCTCCTGACCCCATCTGACCTCCCCCACTCCTACCCCAGGGAACATTGAGAACACAGAGAAGCTGCAGTACAGCGGCGAGCGGCTCTATAAGTTTACAGTGACAGCTTACGACTGTGGAAAGAAGCGGGCGGCGGATGACGCCGAGGTGGAGATCCAGGTGAAGCCCACCTGTAAACCCAGTTGGCAAGGTGGGTAGCTCAGCTCTGTGACTCACCCTGATCTCTCTCTCTGTCCCTCCTGACAGTCGTGGGGGCTGGCTTTGGGGTTGGCGGCATCTTTGAGGGGTGGGCTTCTGCCTTGGGTAGGTCATTTTCCTAGGAGTCCCAGGGGGTCAGTGGACATGGCAAGAAGGAGTATGGCTGGGAGGGGCTGTCTTCCCCTTCTCTCTCTCCATGGCTCCCCCCATCTCACCCACACAGGCTGGAACAAAAGGATTGAATACGCACCCGGCGCTGGGAGCTTGGCTTTGTTCCCTGGCATCCGCCTGGAGACCTGCGATGAGCCACTCTGGAACATTCAGGCCACCATAGAGCTGCAGACCAGCCACGTGGCCAAGGGCTGCGACCGCGACAACTACTCCGAACGGGCACTGCGGAAGCTCTGCGGTGGGTGTGCCCCTACCCCCAGCACTCCCTCAGTCTGGCCCTTCCCTCCTGGCTTCTGCCTCAGTCTCCTCTGGCCCATCCCAAGTATCTGCCTTCTGCCTCCTCTGGCCACCCACAGGTGCATATATCCACAGAGGCTGGGGCAGTGATCAGCTCTTATGGCATAAAGGGAGGGCGAATATGTCTTCGGCAAAGATGCACGATTGTAGCAACAGTTACCAGATGCTGTAGGGAGAGGGAAAATGTTGGAGAATGTGTTGAGTTAGCTGGAGAGATACTCCTGGGAGAGAGGTCCATGCCTCTTTTTTTTAAAAAAAAATATTTAAGATACACAGATTTCATGTCTTTCATATATACAGATTTAGGAACATAGTGATTCTTCCCACCCTAAGCTCCCTCCCCCACGCTCACACTCCCTCCTTTCTTCCTCCTTTCTCTCCTATTCTCACTCTTAATTTTTACAGAGATCTATTTTCAGTTTACTTTATACTCATAAGATTAACCCTAAGGTAGGTAAAGAGTTCAACAAATAGTAAAAAGAAAAAAAAAAAAAACACTGTTCCTCAACAGAAGGGACAAGGGCTGTAAACAGTTATGAAATCTCAAAATGTCAGTTTCACTACAATACATTCACTTTAGGTACTCTATTAGATAGTTACCACAGATCAAGGAACACATAATGTAGCTCACAATAGCTAAGATATGGAATTAACCCAGATGTCCATCAACTGATGACTGGATGAAGAAATTATGGTGTTTATACACTATGGAATACTACTCAGTGATTAAAAAAATTAAAAGAAAATGAAATCCTGTGTTTTGCAACAAAATAGATGCGACTGGAAACCATTATACTTAGTGAAATAAGCCTGGTCCCAAAAGACAGATACCATATGTCTTTTTTTAATGAAAATTTCATTTATTTATCTAAGGTATTTGAAAGACAGAGAGAGAGAGAGAGATTTTCTGTCTGCCGGTTCATTCCCCAAATACCTGCAACAGCCAAGACTGGGCCAGGCTGAAGCCAGGAGCCAGAAGCTTACTCTGTGCCTCCCATGTGGATGGAAGGGACTCAAGTACTTGAGCCATCATTTTCTTCCTTCCTGGGTTAGCAGGAAGTTGGAATCAGGAGCAGAGACAGAACTTGAACCCAGTCACTCCAATGTGGGATGTGGGATGTGGGATGTGGGATGTGGGTGTCTAAGCGGCACCTTATCTGTTCTGCTACCCCAAACGCACCCCCATCCCTGTTCTCTTGTCCCCGAGAGGCCACAGGAAGCTCTGTTTTCCCATCAGTCACTCTTCTGCATTCCTCCACCTGCTGCCTGTCGGCTCTGACACCTGTGCTTGCTCGGGCTCCTGCAGGTGCTGCCACTGGGGAGGTGGATCTGTTGCCCATGCCCGGCCCCAATGCCAACTGGACAGCGGGGCTCTCAGTGCACTACAGTCAGGACAGCAGCCTAATCTACTGGTTCAATGGCACCCAAGCCGTGCAGGTGCCGCTGGGTGGCACAGCCGGGCTGGGCTCTGGGCCCCAGGACAGCCTCAGTGACCACTTTACCCTGTCTTTCTGGATGAAGCATGGTGTAACCCCCAACAAGGGCAAGAAGGAGGAGGAGACCATCGTGTGTAACACTGTCCAGAATGGTGAGTCTCCCTCGGGCCCCAGGCTCGTGTGGGACACTGGCTTCTTGTCTCGCACCTGTCACAGTCCAGGGTTGGGTTCTGGACAGCTCACTTCCCTCTCTTCATTTCTGAGATGTCAGTGCTAAAGTTGAGAGTCCCTGAAATTCCGTGACTTATGCCCAAGATGACATGCTGAGATCCTACAGCTCTAGGAGTGCAGTTGGCTAAGCAGTTCCCCTGCACCCGTCTCGTAGGGCACTGCCCCCATCTCTGCCGCGCTGCATTGCAATGGGACAACCTGGGAAACCATGCGCCCTGTTCCTTCTCTCCCACTCCCATCACTTCCTCCTCCCTGAGGGATAATCGGCCCCATCTCCAAGGACCCCCTCCCCCTTCCTTCAACAGCAGTGGCACACCCCTCCAGGGAGGCTCAGCCTTGACCTACTCTTTTATTTCTAGCTACTTCTATGACCCCATTTCTCTCAACCTGAAAAGGGTTGTCACCCGTGAGGTGTGTACCAACCAAAGCGCTGATAAAGAGCTGAGTAGGGGCAGGCTGGCCAGCATTCCCCACCCCCCAGGGGCTGGAATGTGTGTGTGTGTGTGAGTGAGAGAGGATGGAGAGAATCCAATGTCCCTCCCTCCTGTGGCTTTGAACTTGACCTGTGCTTGAGCCCTGCCCTCGTTCTCTCCCCTCAGAGGATGGCTTCTCTCACTATTCACTGACCGTCCATGGCTGCCGAATTGCCTTCCTCTACTGGCCCCTGCTGGAGAGTGCGCGCCCAGTGAAATTCCTCTGGAAGCTGGAGCAGGTGAGGCTGGTGGCCAGCTCCTGGGAGGGCTGGGGATGTCTCTACCTTTTAGGAAAGGGCGGGTCCTAGGACTGGGGTTGGCACCGTCTATGCTTCCCTGTGCCCCCTCTTTCATTCTCTGCTTTCAGTCCAGGGCCATTCTACGCCCTGGTTTTCTTGTTCTTTTCTTCCAAGGTTGTCAACTACAGAAAGTACTTCTGGGTTAAAAGGGAATAGGGTACAAATTACTACCAACACCAAATCCAACCAGGCTTCTTTTATCCCCTTGTTTATTTCATCTCTCTCTCTCTCTCTCTCTCGCTCTCGCTCTCGCTCTCTCTCTCTCGCTCTCTCTCTCAGATTGATTTATTTGGGGCTAGCATTGTGGTATGGCAGGCAAAGCTGCCACCTCTGATGCCAGTATCCCATATGGGTGCCATTTGTGTCCCAGCTGCTCCACTTCTGATCCAGCTTCCTGCTAATGGCCTGGGAAAGCAGCAGCAGATGTCCCGGGTGTTTGGGCCCCTGCCATCCACGTGGGAGATCCAGATGAAACTCATCACTCCTGGCTTTGACCTGACCCAGCCCTGGCTGTTGCCACCACTTGAGTGAACCAGTGGATGGAAGATCTCTCTTTCTGTCTCTCCCTCAGTCTCTATCATCCTGACTTTCCAATAAGGACAGAGAGAAATCGTCCATCTGTTGGTTCATACTCCCAAATGCCCACGACAGCTGGAGAGGAGCCAGGAGCTCCCATCAGGGTCTCCCACGTGGGTGACAGAGATCAGAGTACTTGAAGCATCATTTGCTGCCTTCCCGATGTGTGAGCAGGATGTTGGATCAGAAGTGGAGTATCCAGAACTGGGTATGGGATATGGAAATCCTAAGTGTGGAAGTCCCAAGCACAGTGACTTAACCTGTTGTGCCAAGGTACCTGCCCCCTTTTCCCTCTGTTGCAGTAGTCAAGTTGTTGCTTGGGACACTTGCATCCCGTAGCAGTGTTCCTGGGTTCCAGTCCTGGCTTCAATTTTGAGTCCAGCTTCCTGCTAATGTACATACTGGGAGGCAGCAAGTGATGGCTCAAGTACTTGGGTCCCTGAACCCATGTAGGAGACTTGATTGAGATCTAAGCTCCTTACTTTGACCTGGCCCAGCCCTGGCTGTTGGGAGTATTTGAGGAGTGAACCAGCAGGTGGTAGCTTTCTGTGGAGACTGGGCTGGGTCAAATCTGAGATGTACGTGGGAAGCCTGAGGAGTACTTCGGGCAATGGGGCAGAAGTCACCCTGCACCATGTGCTAGTGTGAGAATGTCCCTTGGCGGGATACTGCAGCCCCCCTTTGTCCTGTGGCTACAGGCTGTATCTGTCCTTGAAGGCAACTATTTTGGCCATCTTTTTAATACGGATTGTTCCTTCAGATTACACGAGACACAAATAGCATCTCCTTTGATAGAAAACATATTTCCTTGTACTAGCCCCCTGGGTGAAGAAGCCTGCTGTGATTGTGTGAACATAAAACCCCTTGTGAAACTGATAAAACTTGACCATTGCTTGGACAGTAGTACCTGCCCATCCTTCGACCCGTGGTTCCAAACCTCGCTGGAAAACAGCACAGCTTTCTCTTTGTCTTTTTGCCTTTAAAATAAAATGGAAATAAAATAAAATAAGCTACTCTAGAGGTTCCAGTACCATATATATGTTTATAGATAATTTTAAAATTATTTTATTTTTAAGATTTATTTATTTGAAAGGCAGAATTACAGAGAGGGAGAAGCAGAGAGGAGAGAGAGGGAGAGAGATAGAGAGAGAGAAAGAGAGAGAGAGAGAAAGAGAGAGAGAGAGAGGTCTTCCATGTGCTGGTTCACTCCCCAAATGGCCACAACAGTCAGAACTGCGCCAGGCAGGAGCCAGGAGTCAGGAGCTTCATCTAGGACTCCCAGATGGGTGCAGGGGCCCAAGCACTTAGGCCATCTTCTGCTGCTTTCTCAGGCCAATTAGTAGGGAGCTGAATTGGAACTGGAGCAGCTGGGATTGAACCAATGCCCATACGGGATGCCAGTGCTTAACCCACTGCACCACAGTGCCAGCCCCTTTATTTATTTATTTTTAAAGATTTGTTTTATTTTTTTGAAAGAGAGAGAGGGAAAGACAGAGAGACATTTTCCAACTGCTGGTTTACTCTCCAAGTGGCTACAACGACCAGGGCTGAGCCAGGCTGAAGCTAGGAGCCGGGAGCTTCACTCAGGTCTCCGACATGGGTGGCAGGGGCCCAGGCATTTGAATCATCTTCTGCTGCTTTCCACAGGCCATTAGCAGGGAACCAGGTCAAGAGTGGAGCAGCTAGGACATGAACTGGCACCCATATGGGATGCTGGCATGGCAGACAGTGGCTTTACCTGCTATGCCACAACTCCGGTCCCCATAATTTTTTTCTAAAAGATTTATTTATTTGAAAGGCAAAGCATTGGGTGGGGGAGAGAAATACTCCATCTACTAGTTCACTTCCCAAATGACTGCAACAGCCAGG
This sequence comes from Sylvilagus floridanus, assembly GCA_949820135.1. Taxonomy (NCBI): domain Eukaryota; kingdom Metazoa; phylum Chordata; class Mammalia; order Lagomorpha; family Leporidae; genus Sylvilagus; species Sylvilagus floridanus. Next base: position 32,996,104 of record OX463230.1, read on the forward strand.
CCTGTGCCAGGCTGAAATCAGGAGCCAGGAGCTCCATCCAAGTCTCTCAAATGAGTGGCAGGAGTCCAAGCTCTTAGGCCATCATTTTCTTGCTTTCCCTGGCACATTAGCAGGGAGCTGGAGTGAAAGCAGAACAGCCGGAACTCAAACTGGCGCTTTGATAGGAGATGCTGGTGTCCCAAGCGGCTGCTTAACCCACTGTGCCACATGCTGGCCCCTACATCAGTTTTAGTCCTCTTAAGAGCATTTATGGTGTAGAGATTTGCATGAATGATGGACTGGGTACTAGGCTGGCGCCTGACAGATTTTGGACACGGGTGTCACTCTTTGAGCTGAGTGGACAGCAGTTCACAGGGGAGCTCTGCTCCAGAGTTGGGCGTGTGAGGGCCGGGGAAGAAGTGGCTGCTTGCCTTGCCTGCAGGTCTGTGATGACGAGTGGCACCACTATGCGCTGAACCTCGAGTTTCCCACTGTCACACTCTACACTGATGGCATCTCCTTCGACCCCGCCCTCATCCATGACAATGGCCTCATCCACCCACCCCGGCGGGAACCTGCTCTCATGATCGGGGCCTGCTGGACCGGTGAGCTCCTCTCAGGTTCTTAGGACCTGGCCACTAGGACTGGCCAAGGGAGGTGGGCAGCTGTCGGTGGCTGGGTGGTGGGGTGACCCTGAAAGCCCCCCACCCCCAGGCCACTCTGCCTGGGCAGTTTCCTTCTCAGATGTCCCCAGAAGCTCTTAATGTAACTTCAGCCAGGTCCCCTGTGGCTCCATTGAAGTGGCAGTGACCACCACAGCCCAGTCCCCTGTTGGACAGGGACCCTCCCTCACATCACCAATCATCCCAGGCTTAAGCCATTTCTTGCATTTTTTTCTTCAAGAGTGTGGATCCCCACTACCTAGCTAGGGCTTGGTCTGTGGCAGAGGTGGAGGGAAGGGTTGGGACTCAACCTGGAGGTGGTGCCTCCCACGTGGGCAAGGGCCGACTCCCCGAACTGCGGGAAGACTTCTCATTCCTCTCTCTCTCTGTGTCCCCGCAGCTCTGACCTCACTGCCATTTTTGCTTTTCGTCTGCAGAGGAGAAGTACAAAGAGAAGGAAAAGGGAGGCGACAACAGCACGGAGAGCAGCCAAGGTATCCTGAGCGCCGGCGTCGGAGGCCGTGGAGTTCCGCAGTTGACTCGACCCCGCGCTCCCTTGCCCACCCTGATCCCGCGCCGTCGGCCTCCAGGGGCCAGCTGCGTGCCCGGGCGGTGAAGGGGCTGGCTCGCTGGCTCTCCGCACGCAGAGGCGGCGGTGGTGGTCGGGGCAGGCCTGCAGGACGGAAGCTGGGGCGCCGGTGCAGCCGGCACACATCCATCCTCCTGCACCGCACCGCGGACAGCGCCCTCTCCTCCTGGTTTCGCCTCCTTCCTTCCTCCCTCTCTGGCTCTCCTCCCAGCTGCTACCGTGTTTCACCCTCTTCTCCCCCTGGCTTTATTCAGGGTCCGGGGGCTCCTCTCTTTCCCCTCTCCCACCCTGCCCTTGCTTCTCTCCCTCTCTCCCCTCCCTCCTTCTCCCTTTTTGTTTCTGTGTTTCTCCTTTTCGCCTTCTCCCTGCAGTCTCCTGCTTTCTCCTGTCCTCTCATCGCCCACCCTGCCCCTGTGTTCCGCCCTAGGAGACCCCTTGCCGATCCACCACTATTTCCATGGCTACCTGGCTGGGTTCAGCGTGCGCTCAGGGCGCCTGGAGAGCCGCGAGGTCATCGAGTGTCTCTATGCATGTCGGGAGGGGCTGGACTATAGGGATTTCGAGAGCCTGGGCAAAGGCATGAAGGTATAGCCTCTTCCTCCGGCCCTCTCCTTCCCCGCATGCCCCCTGCCCCTCCCCGCCCCCACCCCACCTTTGCTCCGCCCTCTCCTGCCTGCTCTTAGCTGTGTCTGTGTCTGGGGCCCAGGTCCACGTGAACCCCTCGCAGTCCCTGCTCACCCTGGAGGGGGATGATGTGGAGACCTTCAACCACGCCCTGCAGCATGTGGCTTACATGAACACTCTGCGCTTTGCCACGCCCGGCGTCAGGCCCCTGCGCCTCACCACCGCCGTCAAGTGAGTGCCGGGTGGGCGGGCAGATCACAGAGAGCCCACCGAGCGACTGCCTAGGGCTGGGACCATGGCCTCGCCTTCTGTGGCCCTTTCTGGGCCTCTGCTTGCTGTAGGTCCCGTAGTAATGATAGGAGAAGAGCCTGGACTAGACGCAGATTTCCCTGCAACCAATCCTTACTCTCCCCACTAAGCTGCATTTCCGGGATTTGGGGACTTGGGGATTTGAACCTCCCCACTCCCCAGTGCTGGTAGGCACTGTGGGACAGAGAGGACTGGGAGCCAGAGGACATTACAGTCATTTTTTTTTTTTTAAAGATTTATTTGTTTATTTGAGAGGCAGGGTTATAGAGGAGGGAGGGAGAGACAGAGAGAAAGGTCTTCCATCCACTGATTCACTCCCCAAATGGCCACAATGGCTGGAGCTGGGCAGATCAGGAGCCAGGATCCAGGAGCTTCTTCTGGGTCTCCCACACGGGTGCAGGGGCCCAAGCACCAGGGCCATCTTCCACTGCTTTTCCAGGCCATAACAGAGCTGGATTGGAAGAGGAGCAGCCAGGATATGAACCAGCGTCCATATGGGATGCAGCACCACAGCCTGAGGCTTAGCGCACTATGCCACAGCACTGGCTCCAGATTTTGAATTCTTTAAAAAGAAAACTGGTAGATTATTTCAAGTTTTAAGTACATATTAGGTATTTAAAAATATAATTTGGTGTAATGAAAGCATAATAGTTAAGGATCAGGGTGTATCAGGCAAATGCCATGAAGCAGAAGGAATAGCAGAATCTCATGGAATTATAATGAGAACCGATGACATAATCCGGATCAAATGCCTATCAGCGTGCCTATTCTGGAATGCTGACTCCCGTACGAAGGCACTGTCACCCCCGATTATGGGCGGGTTTTAGGAGCTACTGCCAGCTGATGGGTGGTCACGTGATTTCAGAGTCAGGATTCCCATGCTCTCTCCTCCTCTGCCTCAGTTTCTCCCTAAGTAATATGAAGATACATGTCTCTGACTTGCCTCTGTCCTGGGAGGGAGAGAGCTCTGAGTCTTAGATGGGGACTGAGTGTAATTATTCAGGCCTCACGGTTAGAGCTGTGGCAAGCAGGGCCAGTGGCTCTAATGGGGGAATGGGGCTGCAGTGCGGAGCTGCGGGTCACGGGCAGATGAGGTCAGGTAGGTGCAGACGAGAGCTGTGCCCCCATGCACTCTGCTTGTTAACGGCTGCCACCTGTCACAAAGAACTCAGTCTCCCAGAGACCAAGGAGTTGAATTGCCTCACCCCTTTCTGGCGTGTTTTTGTTTGTTGTTGTTGTTTGTTTTTGTTTTTGCACAGGATGGAGCACTTCAAGGGAAGCTCCCAAAGAGGGAGAAGTGCTATGTTGTTTATTGACTGGCTCATCTGAATTCTCTCTTTCATGCCTAAGCTGGAGGCTTATCCAAGGCCTTGGAACCTGACGTTGGTCCTTTAGTGGAGGGAAGGGGCCTTGATGGTTTCTTCATGGGGTTAAGAAAGAGCTCTGATTTCCCTGTTTCTGGGGTTACTGTGCTACTCCATTACTTCCCCGAAGTAGTAGGAGAGATATGGAGGGGTGTGTGTGCATGCATGCATGTGCACCTGTGTGTGTGCGTGTACACAACACAGAGACAGATACCTCGCAGCACCTCCTTTTCTTGGATTCGTGTCCTGGCTTTTTCCGTGTGGCTTCCCTGTCTTCCAATTTTCAGTTCTTGGACATCTGTCCATTGAAAGCCAGATCTATGCAAGTCTTCGTTCAATGTATAAAATTCGGGTTTGCACCGTGTTATTTTTCAGTCTTTCTTGGAAAGACCGTCTACTAGTGGCGTTAACCCCTGAATGGGTGAACGCCACATCTTTTGCTCCAGCTTTGTTGTCTTTCCCTGGCTCTTGAATTTACACCTGCTTCCAGTAGCTACACGTTCTGCCAGCACCTCACCCCAAAGTGCTAACGCTGAGGCAGTCGGTGTGAAAGAACCAACGCCCATACGCAACCTTTGTCTGTAATGCATCTCTGTATCTGGAGTCACCCGGGCTTGAAACCTCTGAGTCACCTTTGATCCCTCCCTTTCTTACCCCTTGCCCATTGGTTGCCCCATCGCCCAGACCCCACCCCCGTCTGGGGTCCGGCATCTGTCTTCTCTTTCTCATTTCTTTAGCCTCCCGAGCCCAGGCTCTGATCACCTCGCCCCCAGTCTATGTTGGCTTAGCCTCCTAGCTAGCTGACCCAGTTCTGGGCTTCTAACTTTGATTGACCCCACACCTGGGGCCAGGTGAGAACTCTTGCATCAGAGTTCTCTCCACATGTCCCTGATGAGAGAGATGGCAATGGCTTGCTCTTGCCCATGGCGTAACTACAGACAGCCCTCCCGCTCTGGCGCTGTCTGCCTTTCCCACTCGCTGTAGAATCAGCCTCTGCCAAGGCGAAGTCCCACCCCTACAGAGCTAGCTCGATTGCCCTTTTCCTGATGATTCTGATTATCTTACCCACTCCTATCCTAGCCACCTCTCCCTCTCTGAACTCTTTGTTGGCTTCACTTCTGTTGAGATGACCATTCTCGTCCTTGTTTTAGGGTTTGGGTGCTGTATCTAACCTTCCGATCAGCTCCTTAATGCTTTCGGGTCAGGGACAGCCTCTGGTTCCCCTGTGGGTTGCCCAGAGCAGTGGCACAGCATAGCATCACTCAGTGCTGTGGGTCATCTGGAGCCTGTGCTCCTGGGTCAGCTGGGGTTGTTTCTCAAGAGCTTTGAGAACGTAGCTGTGTCTGGATGGCAGTGCAGATTGTCACAGGCTCCACTCTGTGTGCTGCGGGCCCTTAGCAAGTCATGGACATGGGTCACTAAAGGGGCTCTGCGCTTTCACACCTGCTGCCTTCTCCTTTTGGCCCCAGCAGTCCAACTGGACATGCTCAGTAACACCAATGGAGTTCTAGCAAAATCATTTCACAGTTAGCACAAGCATATGGAATAAAGTTCCTGCCCTGGAATTACTAACACACACACACACACACACACACACACACACACACACCCCGGGAACACTGCTTGTTCAGAGGGTATCTTGGTCTGTTTTGTGCTGTTATAACAGAGCACCGGAGACTGGCTACTTTATAGAAATTTCATTTTTATAATTCTGGGGGCTGGGATCCAGAGGGTGGTCTCTGGCAATGGCCCCTTTTACTGCATCTCCCATGGCAGAAGGGCAGGGCGGGGGTGGGATGGGGATGTGGAAGAGCAAGGGTTTGAACTTCTGGCCTCAAGTCCTTTTATAATCAGCATTCATCCATTCGTGAAGATGGATCCTTGTGACCACAGCACCTCTCATTAAGCCCCATCTCCCAGCTCCAGTTGTGTTGGGATTTATGTCTCTAACACTTGCATTTTGGGGGGATACATTTAAATTATAAGATTCCACTCCTGGCCCCCCAAATTTTGTTCTTCATTCACTCCATCCCAGTGATTTCAAAGTTGTAACTCAGTCCCGCACCACCTGAGAATTCTCATTTAAATCAGGTATGAATGAGACTCGCAGAACATTTCTTCTTGAATCAAATGTGCCTCCAGGGGTGAGCCTATGAAACTAAACACATTATTTCCAAGATACAGTGGTAGGACATGCATGGGTAGGCATTCCCATTCCAAAGGAGAGCCAGAAGAATGCAAGAAGGGGCCACTGGTCCCAAGGAAGCCCCAAAGCCAAACACCATTACATCAAAAGACTCCAGATGATCTTTGCTTTCCTCCTGGATGCACTGGGACAGCCCCGCTCCCAGGGTTTTGCTGGGCTCACAGGTTGGAATCTCACACCTACAATCCCACCCCAGCCTGGTGCTGCATGCTGCTGGCACCGCAGTTCTGGGTCCCTCGCTCCTGCAGCTCCACTAGGCCTTGGCCTTTTGGGACCTCCCTGTGGTGGAAGACTCTGAACCCACAATTCCACTCAGCATTGCCCTAGTGGTGAGGCCCTAGGTGGTGACTCTGGCCCTGGCTGTCTTTGAAATCCTTTGAAATACAGGTGCAGGAGCCAAGCTCCCCCAGCTCTTGGACACACACCTGCAGAATCAGCACCAAGGCTCACCGCTTGTGCCCTTTGGAGCCGTGACCCAAGTCACACCTGGGCTCATTTGAGTCCTGGCCAACGGGTGCTGCCCAGAATGTGCAGAGCGACACCCGAGGCAGGCCAGCGGGGAACGCTGGCTTTTCTGGGTGTCCTGGGCTGCTCTCTTGGGGCTCCTCAAAGCTCTCTGGGGCTCTGCAAGCATTCTCCTTTGTCTCTGAGTGGATAGCACTACCTTCCTTCCACCAGTCCCTCCACCAGAGGGTGCTTGGCCACACTTCTGTGAGCTTTTTCATTCTTTTTCTGGGCCAGGCTGAGACTCCTTTGAATCCCTAAGCTGTGTTTTCCTCTTAATTATAAATTTCATCTTTAAATCAATTTTTCTTTTACTCTGCTGTATGTGATTCACAGCCTCTTAGTTCCCTCAGCAGTTTGCTTAGGAATTTCTTCTGCAAAATATTCTAGTTCATCACTCTTAACTTCTTCCTGCCACAAAGCCTTTTGGCATGGGCGTGATTCAGCCACATTTTTTGCCAGTTTATAACAAGGTTTGCCATTCCACCAGTTTCCAGTAAGGTGCTGCTCCTTTCTGTCTTTGACCTCATCAGAATGGCATTTACCACGCATGTTTTTTTCTTTCTCTTAAAAATATTTATTTAACTTATATATAAATTAAATAATTTATGTAAATTATAAAATTTATATTTCATTTATATAAATTATAGTTATATATACATTTATATAAATTATGGAGTTATAAGTCATACAGAGTTATGGGGTAGGGGGAGAGAAACAAAGTAGGAGGGTAGAGAGAGATCTTCCATTTGCTGGTTCAGTCCCCAGGTAGCTGCGATGGTGGATCAGGGCTGGGCCAGGCTGGAGCCAGGAGCCAGGAACTTCATCTGGGTCTCCCATGTGGGTGGCAGGGCTGAAGGAGTTGGGCCATTGGCTGCTGCTTTCCCAGGTGCATTAGCAGGGAGCTGGACTGGAGGTGGAGCAGCGGGGCTTGAACCCGTGCTCATATGGGATGCTGGCTTTGCGGGCTGCAGCTTAATCCAGTGCACCACAGCGCCTGTCCCAGCGGTCTGTGTTTCTGCGCACAGTCAGCTCCTGAGCACTGAGCAGTTTCTGAGGAGTTCTGTACTTTCCTGTGGCTCCCTCCTCTTCTGAAGCCTCCCCAGAATGGCCCTTGATGCTCTGCTCAGGGCCTGCGCCTCAACCCTGCTCCAGCCTCTACCCCTTCCAGTTGCAAAGCTGCTTCCATGTGTGGAGGTTTCTCTTAAGGTGGTGTCCCCACTGCTGTGGTTCCAGTGTTCTGTCCTGTTTGTTTTGTGCTCCTGCAACAGAGCACCTGAGACTGGATTAATTTATCAAGGGCAGAGACTTAGTGCTTAGAGTTCTGCAGGGTGGGAAGTCCAAGACTGAGGGCCAGCACGTGGCAAGTGCCCTTGCTGCTGCATCCCCCCATGGCAGACAGGCAGAGAGTGTGAAAGCCACAATCCCCTTACAATCAGCGCTCCTGAAGGGGGAGCCCTCACGACCTAAGCACCTCCCATTAGGCACTGTTGCCTTGGAGATTCAATTTTCAGCACTTGCTTTTCGGGGGACACATTCAAACCATAGCAGGGGGTGCCTTCCATATAAGTAGATTTCTCTGATGTAAACCGGGATTTGAATGGTTTAGAGACAAGCTCAGTGGACTTGCAGTAAGAGCGGGCTGAAGCCTAGACCCTGATGTGTCGTCCTTTTGTGGCCCAAATACTTGATCTGGTCTCTTTTTCCTCCTCTGGGACTTGGACATATGGTTATAATGAGATGACCTGGGCAAAATACTTTGTACCAGCAAGTGCCATGTGACCGAGAGGTGTTGGTATTGGCAAAGGGTGGGACTAGAAGTGACCCTGGGAGTGCAGCTCCTGAGCACGTGTGCTGGTGCTTGGCTTGGCTTGGCTGTGTTCTCTGGGGAGGGTTTGTTCTGGTACCAGCTCAGTCAGGTCCCCCGGGACAGTGGATCTAGGTCCAAGGTGGTCTGATTATCTCAACTACCCGAGCGTGTTTCTCTGATACGCAAGGGAATAGAAGACATACCAAGGACGAGGAAGCACGCCTTTCAAGAGCTCTCCCATCCCACCTACTTTTATTTTTGCATATTTTGGGGGCTATGTCTGCCAGATATTATATTGAACTCATTTTTAAAAAAGATTTATTTATTTGAAATTCAGAGTGACATAGAGAGAGAGGAGAATCAGAGAGAGAGAGAGAGAGAGAGAGAGAGAGAGAGAATCTTCCATCTGCTGGTTTACTCCCCAATTGGCCACAACAGCTGGAGCTGAGCCAATCCAAAGCCAGGAGCCAGGAACTTCTTCCAGATCTCCCATGTGGGTGCAGGGCCCAAGGATTTGGGCCATCTTTTACTGCCCTCCCAGGCCACAGCAGAGAGCTGGATTGGAAGTGGAGCAGCCGGGACTCAAATGGGTGCCCATATGGGATGCCGGCACTGCAGGCGGCAGCTTTACCTGCTACACCACAGCGCAGGCCCCCTGAACTCATTTTTTAAAACCTGGGTGTATATATTTGTTTCTGCCAGTTCAGTGCTTAATTTCTCATGCAAATAGAATTTGATACATGTTGTGTAGTCCCGGGGTGGGCCTTGATGCTGGGTCCACCCCTGCAGGTTGGGGTTGCCTGGCCTTCTCTTCCTGACCTGTCCTGCAGTGGCATTACCCCGGGGGAGGGGGGGCACAGATACTGCCCGCCTTTCCTTCCCTCACCCTCCCTCACAGGGAGTGGTGGTTGTGGAGGCGCAGGCCCGCAGGGATGAAAGCAGAAGGCGGGTTTAAGGGAGGGCGTTACCAGCTGCCTCCGTCTGGCTTCCTTCCTAGGTGCTTCAGTGAAGAATCTTGCGTGTCCATCCCCGAGGTGGAGGGCTACGTGGTGGTTCTGCAGCCCGACGCCCCCCAGATCCTGCTGAGTGGCACCACTCACTTCGCTCGCCCGGCTGCAGACTTCGAGGGACCCGAGGGGGTCCCTTTGTTCCCCGATCTTCAAATCACTTGCTCCATTTCTCACCAGGTGGAGGCCAAAAAGGATGAAAGTTGGCAGGGCACAGGTGAGGATGAGTGAGGATGACTCCAGGGCGTGACGTCATCCGAAGAAGGGGCCAAGGTCTGGAACCAGAACGAGGGAGAACAGCTGGGGCTGGAGGTGGAGACTGGCCTCGCTCTGTGTGTGCAGGACAGGAACCAGCTACCCCTCAGCAGGAGAGCCAGTGGGAGGTCTGTGCCTGAAAGGAACCAATCACGGAATGATGTGCTTGCAAATGCTGCCAACGTCCCTTAAGAATGGCCCTAGGAGGGGAGGAAAAGTGGCCAGGAGGTGGCAGCCGGGTCTCGGTGGGCCCAGCTCTGACCCAGACCCTGACTCTCTCCCAACCCCAGTGACAGACACGCGGATGTCGGACGAGATCGTGCACAACCTGGACGGCTGTGAAGTGTCCCTGGTGGGGGATGACCTGGACCCCGAGCGCGAAAGCCTTCTCTTGGACGTGGCATCCTTGCAGCAGCGAGGACTGGAGCTCACCAACACGTCTGCCTACCTCACCATCGCTGGTCCGTGGCGCCCAAGAGCCTTTCTTCCTTTCTCGCGTGTGCCCCTCCCCCGATTAAGCCCGAAGAACTCTGAACTTGCAGGCCCAGGGGTGTGGCCAAGCACATCTAGTACCTTCCTGGCTTGCAGATTGCCTGCTGGGGTTTAGGCTCCAAAGGTTTCTCTCCTCCCTCTCCCTTCAGAGCCTGGCTCTCCTCTGCTGCTGGCTGCCCTCCGTTTCCCTTCTTGTCCCTCTCGTCCCTCCGCTCAGTGTCCTATCACTACGCATCATCTTCTCCGTCTTGCATCTCACTCGTCTCAGGCAAACAACACAGGAGCTAGATCAAGGAGCTAGATCAAGAGGGGAGTAGTCGGGACACGAGCCAGCCCCCTTATGGGATGCCGATGACGCAGGCAGCTGCTTTACCCACTACCCCACAATGTGCCTATGATACTTACAATACTTCCTGCAGGTTTTTTGATCCTCCCTTTTAGGAATACAAGTTATTTAAAAATATTGCTAGGGATTCAACTTGGAAAGAAAAAGTTTATACCCCTCCTCTCTTAAGGAATATTTATTAACATTGATTGATTGGTTTATTTTATATTATTCAAAAGATAGAGACACAGGGGAAGAAAGAAAGAGAGAGAAACAGAGATCTTCCACAACAGCCAGGACTGGGCCAGGCTGGAGCCAGGAGCCCAGAACTCAGTCTAGGTCTCCCAAGTGTGTGTGGCAGGGACCCACGCGCTCGTGCTTCCCAGAGTGTGCAAGAGCAGGAAGCTGGATTGGAAGCCCAGCAGCTGGGACTTGAGCCAGGCACTCTGATAAAGGATTCCTGTGTCCCAAGTGGTGATTTAATCTCCACGCCAAATGCCTGCTCCTTGTGAGCTATTTGAAAAGCCATTATCTTATTTTTTTAAGGTTTATTTATTTGAATGGCAGAGAGACGAGAGAGAGGGAGAGACAGATAGAGATACAAAGAGAGCTATCTTCCATCCTCTGATTCATTCCTCAAATGGCTGTAAGAGCTGGGGCTGGGACAGGCTGAAGCCAAAGCCTAGAACTCCATCTGGGTCTCCCACATGGGTGCAGGGGCTTAAGGACTTGGACCATCTTTTCCTCGGGGAGGGACCCACCTTCTTGAGCATCGCCTGCTACCTCCCAGGGTCCACGTTAGCAGGAAACTGGACTTAGAGGAGGAGCCAGGACTTGAACCAGGCGCTCTGATGTGGGATGCAGGTGTGCCGAGCAGCATCTTAACCATGGTGCCAAGCGCCTGCCTCCAGTGCTCATGTCTCAGTGCAGAGTAGAGAGTGAGGGTTGGGTGGCTCCCAGAGGAAGCCGTCCTCCGGGAGGGGAAATGGGAAGAGATGGGTGTGAGTGTTCCCTCCTCCCCCGGCCCCTGCCAGGGCCTCACCAAAGCTCTAGCTCCCCACCCCGCTGCCTCCCTCCAGTCTGGCAGAATGTCTTTCTTTCCATTTCTGCCTACAAGCCACAAAGCTATTAGAGGGCTGAGCAGGAAGCAGAAGCTCACCCTCCATCCCAGTCCATCAGCGAGCAGCGGGCCTTGGAGGGAGCTCGGATCACGTCCCCACTGCGGGAAGGGGCTGTCCCATTCTACACCTTGGTCGGCTGGGGGAGCCCAGGAGAGAGGGTCCCTGTGCTGAGCTGCCTCCCCCTCCCCAGGGGTGGAGAGCATCACTGTCTACGAGGAGATCCTGCGGCAGGCCCGGTACCGGCTGAGACACGGAGCTGCCCTCTACGCCAGGAAGTTCCGGCTTTCCTGCTCCGAGATGAATGGCCGCTACTCCAGCAATGAGTTCATCGTGGAGGTACCCGGACAGCCTCTCTCCTCCCATGGTTACCCGTCCTCGGAGAGGGGCCGGGGGCTGGGGGCTGGGGGACTCATCCTGATAGCTGCTGGGCAGATGGACGACCCCCAAGACCTGGCACTGGGGGGAGGACAGGAGGCCACGCGGGCAGGAGTTACAGGAGGAGCTGGGCTCCAGAGGGGTGAGGCGGGGCCAGGGGAGAGGCGGATGTGTCCACGGAGCCCTCCCTCTGCCCAGGTCAACGTCCTGCACAGCATGAACCGTGTGGCCCACCCCAGCCACGTGCTCAGCTCCCAGCAGTTCCTGCACCGTGGTCACCAGCCTCCCCCTGAGATGGCTGGACACAGCCTGGCCAGCTCCCACCGGAACTCCAGTAAGTAAGGCTGGGCGGGTCAGACAGGAAGGGAAGGTGGCAGGTGAGGGGCTTGGGTACAGGTCCTCCTGCCCCGCCCCGCCCTACTCACTGCGCCCCTGAGAGGGGAGGAGAGAGGGGAGCAGTGGGAACCTGCTTTGCTTGACAGCTGTGGCTCACTAGCTGTATTCCTCTGGATAATTCACTTTCCCTGATGTCACTGCAGGGGACACTTATGCCTGGGGTCATAAAGGTGGTGTGGGGTTTAGGATGTCTTTGTTGTTCCTGGTCTCCCCACCCCTGACAACATCACATCTGTCCTGTATGTAGGGTCTTCGGTAGTGATGTTATGATGCATGTGTTAATTTCCTACTGTATTTTAGCACCAAAAAGATGCTGTTTGGGATGTAAAAGAATTCTAGGGTAGATACAGTCCCTCTTCTAATTTTAATCCAGGTCCTTGCATTTTTAAGTATAGGCACATATATGGTACACAAAATGACAAAGTTTATTCAGAAGGTAAGAAAGTGCGCGCGCGTGCGCACACACACACACACACACACACACGTGGGCTTAGTTCAAGCCTGGAGTGTGGTACGCCAGAGAGAGAAGGGGTGGGGGGGGGAGTGGGGAGGGAGCACCCTCAGCCCCTTCTCTTGTCCTCTCTTCCTAGCACCTCCTTTTATGAGCTGATGCCGGTCACCTGGGAGGTTAGGATACCATCATAAAATTCCACAGTGTGCTTAATCTGCATATTTACATGGGGACCCTTCCCCAGGCATGGGAGGGGGGGAGGTGGAGGGTGTTCTGACAAACACATAGGATGGAATTACTTGGGGTGGGGCCTTGTGGTTTGTGACCTTCAGCTCGGCTAGCTACCCAGCCCGTATCACTATGACATGTGTAGTTATGTGCTGTCTGCAGAGGGTATTTCTATAACAAAATAGGCCAAGTGTTCTCTCCAGGGCGAAGCAGCCGTGTTCCCTGGCTATGTTTCTTTATTCAATGCCGCCATTTTATTTAGTTAGCTTTTAAATTGCATTTTTTTTAAAAAAAGATTTTATTTATTTGAAAGCCAGAGTGACAGAGGGAGCGAGAGACAAAGGAAGAAAAAAAGAGAGAGTGAGAGATCTTCCATTCACTGGTTCACTCCCCAAATGGTCACAACAGCCAGTGCTGGGTTGGGCTGAAGCCCGGATGCTGGAACTTTACCCAGGTCTCCCATGTGGGCAGCAGGTGCCCACGCACTTGGGCCATCTTCTGCTGTTTTCCCAGGTACATTAGCAGGAGGCTGGGTTGGAAGTGGAGCAGCTTGGACTCGAACCATTGCTCTAATATAGGATGCTAGCGTTGTAGGCAGCGGCTTAACCTGTTGTGCCACAATGCTGCCTCTGCAATTTTAATTTCTCTCAATTGACAATTGCATAATTGTAGCAAAATTGGAAAATGCAAGTATAAGGAGGAAATTCAGCCACAATTCCAGAGGAGAGCACAGTTACTATGGTATATGTTCCTCTCATTTTTCTATGCTTATTTTTTTTCTGTTTACAAAGTTGGAATCAAACTGTTTTGGAACCTGTTGTTTACACTTGGCATTATAAAACAAATCCCGCACATTATTAAAAACTGCCAAGTGATGTTGATGTTGTTGAAAGTGATTTTTGGACTCCCTTTACAGAGTTTTATTATTATTATTATTATTATTATTATTATTGACAGGCAAAGTTAGATAGTGAGAGAGAGACAGACAGAAAGGTCTTCCTTCTGTTGGTTTACCTCCCAAATGGCCGCTACAGCTGGCACGCTGCGCCGATCTGAAGCCAGGAGCCAGATGCTTCCTCCTGGTCTCCCACGCAGGTGCAGGGCCCAAGGACTTGGGCCATCCTCCACTGACTTCCCGGGTCACAGCAGAGAGCTGGACTGGAAGAGGAGCAACCGGGACAGAACCGGCACCCCAACCGGGACTAGAACCTGGAGTGCCAGTGCCACAGGTGGAGGATTAGCCAAGTGAGCCACGGCACTGGCCCTACAGGATTGTTTTTAAAGCTGACTTATGTGGCATTAATTTTTGTAACTTTTTAGACACACGTTCCTTTTGGCTCAGGTCAGTATTACCCAACTTCCTCATCCTTACCAAGTCTTTGGTAAGACTTGGCTCTGGAAATCATTTTAAGTTCAAAAACATCAAGCCCACTCTCAAAGCCTGTGCATTTGTCACGATTGGAAAAAGCCAAAAGCTTGTGTCACAATTCCCTACGAGTTCCGTGAGTGCTTTTTTGGAAGAAGTTCACGGCCACCAAACACTGCTTTGAAAATACAGCCCCAGTTCTCGCAAGTAATGGTCATAAAAACTAACCCCGTGAGCTCTTGCGTGCCAGGCACAGTGCCAACCCTGGGATTTACACACAACAGATGAAATAGGCCCTGGAATTAGCCCCTGTGAATGCAAGGGAGTGGAGGCACAGAGAGGTCAAGTACCCTCCCCAAGATCAAACAGCTGGAAAGAGCTGCAGCCAGGACTCAGATCCAGGCAGCCTATGCTGGAGCCTGCGCCTTCATGTTGGTCCTCTGTGTCCTCTATGTTGGATGATTTCTAAATTTTTAAGTTGGTCTGTCTTCATTTTAAAAAATGATTTATTTATTTATTTGAGAGGTAAAGTTATAGACAGAGAGAGGAAGAGACAGAGAGAGAGGTCTTCCATCCGCTGGTTCGCTCTCATAGATGGACACAATGGCTGGAGCTGAGCTGATCCAAAGTCAGGAGCCTGGAGCTTCTTCCGGGTCTTCCACTTGGGTGCAGGGCCCAAGGACTTGGGCTATCTCTCACTGCTTTCCCAGGCCATAGCAGAGAGCTGGATTGAAAGTGGAGCAGCCAGGACTAGAGACTAGAACTGGTGCCCATATGGGATGCTGGCACTAAAGGCTGGGGCTTTAACCCACTGCACCACAGCACCGGCCCCTGCCAGTCAGATGAGACTCCTGGTGGACCCAGGTGCTGCTGGGTCTTCTCAGTCCATTTTTTTTTTTTTTTTTTTGGTTTGAGGCTCCAGGTGATGAAGTCATGTTCTAACTGCCCCAGAGCTTCCTCCCCTCAGCGTCCAGCTGCCCCCTGCCCCGAGTGGTGGTAGGTGATGCCTCCCACCGCCACCGCCCACTGTCCTCCCTTCACCTCCCCGCAGTGAGGCCCGGCTTCCCCCCTGAGATGTCAACAGACAGCAGCAGCCTGCTTTCGCGCCTTCCTCCCTTTGGGCTTGAGTAGGCGCAAAGGCCACGGGTTTCCTGAGGGCACTGGGGATGAACATCACCTGAGCTCTGACTCCTTAAGGTGTCCTGCTCTTTCGCCGCCTACCTCTCAGAGTCGTGTTGCAGAGCAGGGTTTCACAATATCGCACTACTCTGAGCATGCAGAAGCAGTAAGAGACGCAGTATCTGTCAGCCGGTCTGAGGCTCATGGCTCTGCGCTCCCGAGTGCACCAGCAGCCCAAGACTGGTATGAATTAAGACTGCCAGGGTGTCCCAGTATGCGTAGTGGTAGAGCGTGGATCTGACTGGCTGCAAGGGATTTGGGATGCGTATGACAGAGAACGAGAATTTGGGAGTGGGGGTGTGTGGGTGGCAAGGGGTGTTTATGTTGAGGGAGAATAAGATTGTCTGAGAAGGGAGAGACTAGATGACCATGATATTATGTATCTCATCAACCCAAACTTTGGTGTAGACACAATCACCAGGAAGCCTTCCTAAGCTCTTGGTGTCTGAGTGCCACCCACACCAATGGAATCAGACTGGGGTGGGAGCAGGCGTCACGGTGTGATCTCAGTGGGCACCAGCGCTTCCCTGCTTTGTTTCCTACAATGATCTGAAGCTTTGCAGAAAGACATCAAAGCGGGGCCAGCGCTGTGGCGTAGTGGGCAGAGCCACCACCGCCTGCAGTCCCGGCTGCTCCTCTTCCGGTCCAGCTCCCTGCTAATGTGCCTGGGAAAGCAGCAGAAGATGGCCCCAGTCCTTGGGCCCCTGCACCTGCATGGGAGACCCAGAAGAAGCTCAGGGCTCCTGGCTTTGGATTGGCTTGGCTCTGGATGTTGCAGCCATTTGGGGAGTGAACCATTGGTTGGAAGATCTCTTTCTGTCCCTCTGTCCCATCCGCTGGTTCACACCCCAAACGGCCACAATGGCCAGAGCTCGGCTGATCTGAAACCAGGAGCCAGGAGCTTCTTCTGGGTCTCCCATGCGGATGCAGGGGCCCAAGCACTTGGGCCATCTTCTGCTGCTTTCCCAGGCACATTAGCAGGGAACTGGATCGGAAGAGGAGCAGCCGGGACTGAAACCGGTGCCCATGTGGGATGCCAGCACCGCAGGCAGCAGCTTTACCCACTATGCCACAGTGCCGAGGGTGGGCCAGAATTTTGACTGTGAGCCTCCTGGTAGCTGAAGCAAAGGAAACTGGAGCAATTATGGAAGTCCTGTGATAGGAGCCAGCTGGTCTTTCAAGAGAAGCCCTGGGACCAAGCGCAGAAGTGTCTGCTGGCACCATGTGGGGCTGTGGCCAGCGCCTGTGACAGCATCCTGTGACAGCTCATGGCCCACTTGCCAAGATCCCCCTGAGCACTGGCTGCAGAAGACACTCAGGCCAGAATTAACTGCCGAGCCCAACACAGACAGGTCCATTGCTCTGCTTCATCTCTTGATTATTTTTATTTATCGCCAATTAAAAAACCCTCCCAACCCTTTTGGCCTCCTGGCTCATCTTAAACTAATCTGCCAGAACTGTTGGTCTGTGGATGGCATCTGCCTTTCGTTTTCCTTGTGGCCACTTCTTTTTCCTGGCAATCAACCTGTCATTTCCTTCACCAGGCCAGGGGCTCAAAGGGACAAATGCATTTCATTAAGGCACAAACCAGAGACTGGCTCCTCAGCGCTGTACCTGGAGAGCGGGGGGTGGGGTATGCCTGCTCCTAGAACCTGGGCTTAGCCAGAGGGCGCAGGCAGTGGGGGAGTCGCCCTCCCCTGGGTCTTGTCCAGCGCCTCGGAGACTGGGAGGGATCTGTCCCCTTCTCCCGCCTTCTCCTGTCCCCAGGCAGTTGAGACATGCTGGTGCCACCGGGCCCATCTTGGCTTCAGAGCCAGTGCTCAGGGATCCTGCCCGCCCTACTCCCACAGAGTCCACTCTGATTGGCTAGTGGCCCCCCCCGTGGGCTGTGGGTCAGGTCAGGATGTGGACCAGCTTGGCAGAGAGCCAGCAGAGGGCGGTTTCAGGGAGTGTGCAGCGGGCAGGGCGCTCTCCACACACCTGCTTGGCCTTGGGACGTGCGGCAGTGTGAGTGTGCTGGCGGCTGCTGAGAAGGGGTCTTCAGCAGGGTGCAGGGGGCTCCCGTGCTGTCTCTCTGCTTCTCTCTTGGCATGCGTGTCTCAGGCTGGAGGTAAATTTGGGACTGGGCTGGAACTGTGTGCGTGTGTGTGGCGGGGGGCACGTACCCATGGACTAGTGCCTCGGCACCAGCACTGCCCACTGCACGTACCAGCGACGGGCAGGGCTGTGCCCTCATGTGGGGTGCAGTGACCCAGCTGCCCGCGAGGGCCCTGGGCCTGGGTGTGCTTGTGTGGGGTCACCTGCTGTGCCTGGGGCTGTGGGCTCTCTCGCTTTGCTTCCTCTGGCCTCTCCGAGGGCTGTATGTGTGTGTGCAGATGGGCAGGGCTGGGCTCACGGCTGCTTGCTCTGTGGCCCTCACTGCCCACGTCTGCGGCGTTTATGTCCTCCTTCAGGGCCTTGCCTGGGCTGCCCAGCTGGTGGGGAGCTGGGTGAGCCTGCACCTAAGGCTCTTCTGTGCCTTGCTGGAGACCCTCAGACGCATTCCTTTCCGACCACCGTGTGAGCAGGTTGCCTGGGGGCTGGTGCGTGCAGTCGTGTGGGCTGGCGGAGGCCTGGGGCAGGTGTGGGGTGTGGCCACCTGTGTCCAGCTGTGCGCCCGCACGCTCTTCCTGGGCACATGCCTGTGCCTGCACACCTGCCTTGCCACCGTCAGCTCTAAGATCCGTGTGAGAGTGCACACCCCCCTCCGTTTCTCCCTGCGTTTCGGGGCCTGTGTGCCCCTGACTCTGGGCCTGAAAGTGAGGCTGCCAGACTGGAGGCAGGGGAGGGCCCAGAGGGAGGAGGCAGAGCCACCCCAAGGGGCGGCCTGGGAGGAGCAGAAGCCCCGGAAGCCCAGGCGCCCCCAGCCCACCAGGAGAAGGCAGGTGTCACCGAGCGGGCCAGGTGGTAAGTGAGCGGAGGCTGCTCCTTGGCCCTCGGGCCTGCCCCAGCCTTGAGGGAAGGAAACCTTCTTCCTGCAGCCAGGCCGGCCTTGGGGTCTGTGTCTCCTTGAACACCAGGCAGTTCCTCCCTGGTGGCTGCCCTGCTCCTGCCCCTGCCCCTGCTGGGCCCTGGACACCTCTTTCCTAGCCCGAGCGGTTCTTGGGGAGGGCACAGGCTGAATGACACGGCGAGTCCAGTCCTTGCTCTCTGTGGGCTCAGATATGGGCTGCTGCGCCCATGGCCGGCAGCGCTGGGCTGGGAGGCCCCTTCCACCCCGGCTTGGCCCCTGCAGCATCTCTCTTCTCCCTGCCCTGCCCCGTGGGCTGTTTCCTTTCCAGCTTTCAGCCCACTCCCCTCTTCTGGGCCACTGTGGACGCCGTGCCCTCTTACTCCGGGAGAGTGCCCCCTCCCCATCCTCCCCGAGTGCCACTTTCCCTGGGAGAGCCTGGCCCTGCTCTGCTCAGTGCCCGCTCTCCCCACAGTGGTCCCAAGCGCTGCGACCCTCATCATCGTGGTGTGCGTCGGCTTCTTGGTGCTCATGGTCGTCCTGGGCCTTGTCCGCATCCACTCCCTTCACCGCCGCGTGTCAGGGACCGGCGGGTCCCCGGGCGCCTCCAGTGACCCCAAGGACCCAGACCTCTTCTGGGATGACTCCGCCCTGACCATCATCGTGAACCCCATGGAGGTGAGCGCCCTGGGGAACTGCTCAGGCCCTGCAGAGATCTAAGCAAGGCCGGCCTCAGCCTCGTGGCTGGGCTGCAGGGAGCAGGGAGGAGAAAGCTCAGCCTGGGGGTGGGGAGGGATTTGCGGGCCCACGCCGGGGTGGCCCTAAAGGAGAGGCCATGGTGTGTAGGCGCTGATGTCCTGCTTTCTGGTGTCACAGTCCTACCAGAGTCGCCAGGCCGGCGTGACAGGGGCTGCCGGCGGTGGCCAGCAGGAGGACGAGGACAGCAGTGACTCGGAGGCGGCTGACTCGCCCAGCAGCGACGAGAGACGCATCATTGAGAGCCCCCCACACCGCTATTGAGACCCACACCCGTCCCCAGACACAGAGAGAGCTACGCCCCGGGGGAGGCGTACCCCCTGGACAAGGGAGCGGGGTGTTCTGAGAGCAGAGGGGCCCGGAGGCCGCCAGCTGTGCAGTTGGAGCCTGCACAGACCCCCACGGGACCTCTTCACCGCCTACCCCACCCCAGCCCACCTCCTGCCCTGGCCTCTAGGCCCCCTTTCCCCTGTGGCTGCCAGGGCAGGCTGCGCTGGAGAGATGGCTGGAGACCTCTTCTGCCGTGGCCGCTGTCCCCTTGGCTCACCTGTGTCTCTGGCCCCATCCCAGTCCTGCCACGCACTGTCTTGGGAGTGGCACGGTCTTGGGGTGGCAGTAGCTGTGGCTGGGGCCAGGGTGGGATGGCAGCAAGCCCCCTGGGCCCCCTTCTCTAATCTCTCCTGTCCCCTGGAACCTCCCTGGGCTCCCTCACTTCTCCGAGAGTCCCCCTCGCTCTCCTTCCATTTCCGTCTGGGGATCCCTGCTTCTCTCCCCCACTTCCCTTCCCTTTTTGCCCTCTTTCCTGTCCTGCCCTCACAGTCCTGAGCCCCTACAGCCTCCTCGCTTCCTCTGTGACCTGGCTGTGGCTGGGTTGTGGGGGTGGCTGAGGAGAGGGGGCCTCGTGTGTATTATATATAATGTATATTTTTTCAATGTTGTCGTGAGCGCAGCTCCTGTGTTCCTGCGTGCAGCTCACAGCCTTGTGTGTGCGTGTGTGTGTGTGGCATTGTCATGTCCTGGGGTGGAGGTAGGGGGATGGGTGTGTGGGGGAGGGGACACACCCTGGGATTTTCAAATAAAACAACCAGAAAAAAGCTCCATGAGTTGCTTCCTGCCTGCTGATCCGGAGTGGGTGCGGGTGGCAGGGGACACTCAGGCCTCTGGGCAGGACTGGGAGGAGGGGACAAGAGTGGTTGTCTTTGGTGCCCTGCCCAGGTAAACCTCAGGACCGCAGGCCCCTGGGACAATCATTGGGGGCATAGGGCCTCACTGCCTTCTTCCTTTGAGAAACCCGTGGAAAAAAATATGCAATGCAGGGAGTGCCCTGGGTGTCTGGGCAGATGCCCAGTGCTTTGTGGGAGTCATCGCCAGCCCTTCCCCTCTGACCTGGAGCACTGCCCCTGGGGCCCAAGGGCTACCAGCATCCTGTTCATAACAAAAGGACTGGAGGTTGCCCCATGGCTGGCTGACCTCCGTGAGCATCCTTGGCGCTCAGGCCTGTGGGACCTCTGCTTTGTCCACGTGTCGTAGCTGCAGAGACGTAGCCCTCCCCACGCTTTCCCAGCAGCCAGGTCGCCCTTCTGCAGCCTTGTGTGCCATGGTTCTGTGGCCCAGGTCTGCCGTGGCTCTGGGGGTTGCAGGGCAGTAAGCGGAAGGGGTTGTTTCAGAAGCGTGAGCTGCGAGAGGAGCATCCTCCTCCCGGTGCTGCCCTGCCCCAGGAAGTGTCAAGCTTATTTACTTTCTATTTCATTTTATTTGGAAGGCAGAGAGAGAGGAGAGAGCTTCCTTCCACTGGTTCACTCCTCAAGTGCCTACCACTGGGAGGGCTGGGCCAGGTCGAAGCTGGGAGCCAGGACTCCATCAGGATCTGTTGCACGTGGGTGGCAGGGACCCAAGTACTTGAACAATCACCTGCTGCCTCCCAGGGAGTGTATGAGTAGGGAGCTGGATCAGATGTGGAGCGGCGGGGACTCTGATGTGAGAGGCAGGAGTCCCGAGTGGAGACTTAACCACAGCACTGCCTAATGGAACAAAGACATAAGCCTCAGCCATTCTCTGCTCATTGCCCAACAGGTAGATAAACACTGGAATGTATTCTTCACCCTTGAATCTCATTTAGGACTCACACCCTGTTGCCTTCTTACCCCACTCCCCCACGAGGAATTCCCCTCTGTCTGCTACCCCCACCCCACCCCCACCCCCAGCCCTCCAGAAATATAACAAGGTCCAGCCCCTGGGTCGAGGCCTTCTGCCACTTGCTCCATCAGTGTGCACGCCGGCAGCTGGCCACCCACCTCTGTGAATTTATTTTCTCTGAATAAATTCGGTCTGGCTGTAAATTCGTACCCTGCTTCCTCTCTGTTCTGCGCCTCTGTTCCTAACACTGCCTGCTCACCCCTCAGCTCGTAGAAGGAGGGCGTTGGTATCAATACGGTCCCCCAGTTCTCCGTGGGCTGGCGGAGATGCTCCCCCAGGCGCCTTTGCTTCTACGGGGGGGCTCCATCCTCACCCGTGGCTCCGACCTCCAGTGCGTGGCGCTGCCTCCAGGTTTGAGTCATCAGGGCCTCCTCCCCTACCTGTGGCGTCTCCACCTGCGTGTCCTGTGCCTCCAGCTCAGCCTTTCCCTGCATCTGCTCTGTTCTCTGTGACCTGCGCTGTCACCTTTCACCAGTTACCTAAGCTGCGGACGTGCAGGTGCAGGTCACTCTGTATTCCTCCCAGTCTGTCAACGTCGTGTCCAAATGCTGACTTAACCCTGTCGTTCCTACCCCTTAAAGTCTCTCAAACATACCCTTTTCTTCCTTTTTCTTGACTCACACTGCCCTCATTTCCTCCTGGTTTGTCACAGGAGCCTCCTACCCACCTGCCACTTGCCTGGGCCCCAGGGTCCCGTCCCTCTCCTGCCCATCCTAAGTCTGCATCTCAGTGACCTGGCCCAAGGGCAGTTCTGTCTGCACCACTCTCCTATCCCCGCCCCTGTCACTGCCTGGGTCAAGTCCTCGCACCATTGGAGGCCCCCAGCCCAGATGTGCCGCCTCCCACCTTTCCCCTCCCTGGTCTCTCTGGTGCCACTGTGCCTGCGCCCCTGGGCTGTGGTCACACGCAACCGCTTGTACCTCCTAAGATCCCCCTGCTCTTTCTTGCTCTGTGGCCCTCTGCCTAGCATGTCCTGTACCCCTGTGTGCCTAGTGATTTTTCTACTTATCACTGAAGACTGTTCAAATGTTGCCTCTTCCAGGAAGTCTTCTGGGCTCTGTTCTTGCCTCTATTATAGCACTAATGGCAAGGTTGCAGCACCTGGCTGTCTACCAGATTCTCTGCTTCCTCAGCTACTGGCATAGGGCCTGGCACACAGTAGGGCTCAGGAAGGTGGAGGTCAGATGGTGGTGGAGCCGATGCTCTGCACCAGCTTCTCCCATGATGCTCTGCCTCCATGCACGCTGACGTGTCTGCGGCAAACCCGTATGGGAGGCAGCCCTCCTCGTCATCCTGGAGTTCCCCAGAGGCTCAGAGTGCAGGCTTCAAGGATCAGCTTTGGCTCTTAAAGGGGTAAAAGAGGTTTTAGCTCATTGTTCAGAACTGCAGTGAGCTCTGCCTCCTCTCATCCATCTCTTCGCCCTGCTAATCCTCACTCATCCCTGGTCTCAGGGAACACAGCTTCCCATGCAGAGGAGCGGAAGCCATTGTTCCTGTTTGCCCCTGGAACCCACACGCTCTGAGACTCTGGACTGGGGTCTGTGTGCACCATGCTTCAGGGCCAGAGCACGGTGGGGAGGGGTGAGCCTGTCTGAGCTGTGCTCGCTCTAGGGAGGTCCTCACCCCTGCAGGCAGCCATAGGAGCGGATCTCTCAACATCTGCCCAACCGCAGCCTGACTCTTGCCTGCCTGGTCATCTGTCCCCATGGCTGGGGGTGGGTTTCTTCTGAAAGGTGACTTTCTACAGCAGCTCCCTGGAGACTCTCCAGCGTCAGAAACGCCGGGCACTGCTGATTTCTTACAAGAGCCACGCTTCCTGTCCGTCCTCTTTGTCCCCAGTGTCTGATGGCCCAGGGGCCCCGTTGTGTGTATAGGAGTTGAGCAGGTGGAGACGCACGGTGGGGCGGCTGGGCAAGTGCGAGTCTGGGGAAGACCTTGTGCTGCTATGCGCCCTGAACATCCGCTCTCAATCTTTGACCCACCCTCCCTCTGTCCATCTTTCGGGGTCCGTCTCCCCTTCTGCCACACACCCATTGGAGATAGGAATCAGGGTGCCGGCCCCAGTGATGCAGGGAAGGGCAGCAGGCAGGTGTCCAGATGGGCTTTTATGCTGTTGCTCAAGATCTGGCAGGAGCTTCTCTAATCCCCCTCAGAGAAACTGGGTGTCAGGCCGCGGGCAGGTTTCTGAATCACCTGTTCCCAGTTTAATTCGCAACAGCAAACGCTTGTCCCTTAGCCTCCGCAGATCTTTTCTCCTTAAGTCTACTCTCACAGCAGAATGAATTGGTTCCTTGAAAGGTGCGCAGCGAGGTGCCCTAGACACAGATCCGTCCACCAACAGCTCAGAAACGAAGCGTGCTCTTTCCGTTACTAGATTTGAGGCTCAAAAACCCACCAGATGTGCCTGGAGCAGCGGACACAGGCACCCTGGGAGTGGGTGCACAAACGCGCACATCTGCCCACCTGGGAGTCTGGAATTCACCCGGCAGCCTCCAGGCCGATTCTGAAGCCTCACCCAGGGGTCCCTGTCCTGGGGCTTTGTGTAGGGTAGGTCAGGAACAAGTCTGCTTCCAACCTTCTAGAAGCTGTGGGAGATCTCACGTCCCCTTCAGATGTTAGCATCGCATCAGGGGTTCCCCAAGTGGATCCCCAAGACACACCAGCACGCTGGGCTTCCCCGCACTGTGTGTTGGTGCAGTGGCTGCTGTAGACGCCGGGGTGCCTCCTGCGGGTGTGGGTGAGGGCGAGCTGAGGATGAGATGCATCCTTGAGGTTCCTCTGTGCACCAGCGGTACAGGTTGCACTCCCTCTGGCTGCCCCCTGGGAGGGGAAGGGAAACAGGTGTGGAGAGAGATGTGTGAGCCCCCCGGCGAGTGGGCATCTGACAGAGGGGAGGGGCTGGCGCATCTACCTCCATGCTACTGGTGTCACTGCCTCTCCCGGGGCAGGCACCATGCCGTGGAGCACTTAAAATGCCCGTGTCCTCCAGGAAGAGGACAGACGAGGGCCCCATTTTGTGAGAGTGTTCGGGGGACAGGGGATGGAAACTGTGGGGGATGGTAGGGCTGGCTTTGTCAGGAAGGGAATAGGGACCCTCTGTTTCCTGTGTGGGGGTCCTAGGGCATCTCTGTCCGCAGAGCCCATCTCAGAGGCTGACTGGGATTTCTGGAGTCCTGTGTCTGCAGCACCCTTCCCGGCGCCTCAGCAGGTGCACTGACGGTAAGTTCCCCTCACACACCAGCAGACTGGCGTCCTGCTACCCCTTGCTTGTGGGTCTCAGTGTGACAGGTCCTAGCGGGAAGGTGCTGTTAACAAGGGCAAAAGCACCACGTGAGAAGACTTCTCATTTCTCTAGGTCACTGAAAGGAGACAGATGACGGCTGGGCAAAGCCCCTGAGTAACAGGCCCCAGAGAGACTCAGGTGTTCACACAACCTGTTGCCCTGAAAGCTAACCAGTCTCTTCAAGATGGCTGGGCCAATGACTGTTTACCCTAAAGACTCAGCCTTTTAAACTTTTTTTTAAAGATTTGTTTATTATTTATTTGAAAGGCAGAGTTACAGAGAGGCAAAGGCAAAGAGAGAGAGAGAGAGGTCCTCCATCCACTGGTTCACTCCCCAGATGGCTACAACAGCCAAAGCTGAGCCGATCCAAAGCCAGAAGCCAGGAGCTTCTTCTGGGTCTCCCACATGAGTGCAGGAGCCCAAGGGCTTGGGTCATCCTCTGCTGCTTTCCCAGGCCATAGCAGAGAGCTGAATGGGAAATGGGGCAGCCGGGACATGGATTGGCACCCATATGGGATACCGGCACAGCAGGTGGAGGCTTAGCCTACTGTGCCACAGAACTGGCCCTTCACTCTATTAAATTTTTAAAAATATATTTATTTGAAGGGCAGAGAGGGAGAGAGAGAGACAGACAGATAGACACGTAGAGACCCACTGTTTCACTCCTCAAATGTTCACAATAGTGGGAATGGGCCAGGTTGAAGCCAAGAGCATGGAACTCAACCTAGATCTCCCATGTGGGTAGCAGGGACACAGCTGCTTATGTCATCATCTACTGCCTCCTGGGATGTGCATTAGCAGGAAGCTGGACAGGAAGCAGAGCTTGGACTCAAACTCAAGGAGTCCGGTATGGAACGTGGGCTTCCCAAGCTGCATCTTAACTGCTGTGCCGAACGCCTGCACCGGATCCACTCTGGATACACCATTCTGCCACTTTGGAGAGATACCAAAACAGAGAGGGGCCCCTCCCATCAGGTGAGGTGGTGGACAGGAGGGGTTGAGGAGTTGGACTTCGCTGTTGGTAGTCTGGGATCCAGTCTCAGCACCTTAGCGTTGAGTCTTGCTCTTCAACTTCCCTAAGCTATGTTTCTCATCTAAAAGGAGTGTTCTGTTCCTGTAACAAAACGCCTGAGACTGGATAATTTACTGTGGTCAGAAATGTATTTGCTCATGGTCCTGGAGGTTGAGAAGTTTGAGAACATGGTGCCGGCATCTGGTGAGGGCCTTTGTGCAGAGTCAGCCCATGGTGGAAGGCAGAAGGGTGAAACAGAGCGAGACCAAGTGCCAGTGAGCAGGAGAGGGAAGTGAGCCCAACTCACACTTCCCACAGGAAATCCTCTTCCTCCTCCCATAGCGGTACTAATCCATTCATGAGGGTGAAGCTGACACAACACAATCGTCTCTTAAAGATTCCACTACTTAATGCCATCACAATGGTAACTGCACCTTAAGATGAGTTTTACTTGGGGGGATTCAAGTTGTAGCAAGGGGGGCTTGCTCACTCAAGGGGTTTACTGAGGCTTCAGTGGAATAACCACCCTGAAGTCACCCAGTGAGCAGCACACTGTAACGTGCACGATGCGTGCCAGGTATCATGGCCGTCAACATCAATCACCAGGAGAGGGACAGACCCTGCTGCGGTGATGATGGGGTCTGGTCTTTAAAAGCGCGGAGTACTGGGGATGGCTGGACTCCCGAAGTTCTTTTCCTCCAAAGCTCTGGCAGTGTAGAGTCTTGGTGCTGAACACACGCTTTGGGGGCAGCTGTGCCGTGCT
Source organism: Sylvilagus floridanus (assembly GCA_949820135.1). Classification (NCBI taxonomy): domain Eukaryota; kingdom Metazoa; phylum Chordata; class Mammalia; order Lagomorpha; family Leporidae; genus Sylvilagus; species Sylvilagus floridanus. The sequence continues at coordinate 33,022,345 of OX463230.1, forward strand.
TAGTTGTAGTTTGCTTTTTTGCTTGCTAGCTTTTGGAACGATTGATGTGTTTGAAAGACAGAGTTAAGGACACACACACACACAGAGAGAGAGAGAGAGAGAGAGAGAGAGAGAGAGAGAGATTTTTCCATTCACTTGTTCACTCCCTAAATGGCACAAAAACTGGGGCTGGGCCAGCCAGAAGCCAGGAGCCTGGAACTCCAACTGGGTTTCCCAAGTGGCTGGCAGGGGTCCAAGTGCTTGGGTCATCTTCCTCTGCTTTCTCAGGCACATTAGCAGGCAGCTGACTGGGAAGCAGAGCAGCTGAGACTCGAACCAGTGCTGTATGAGATGCTGGCATTGCAGGCGGCAACTCAACCTGCTGTGCTATGACACAGGCACCTTGGTTTTTTGTACCAGGGTGGCTCACAGAAGCTAATTGTGGCCAATGTCCAGAGAGAGTGATTGTTTTTACAGTTGCCAGTGTGACACAGGGTTATTGCTTTTAACAGTTGAGGGCTTTAAACAGGGGCTTCTATGGTCTTAAATAAGATGTCACGGGCTTAAATAAGACGTCACATCCTAAATAAGATGCCAACATCGGTGGTTCACCTTGACCTATACGGCGAAGGTGACCTGATGCTGTAGGTAAGGCAGTTCACAAAATAGAAGGTCTCTTGGTCTTGTCTTAAAATGGTCAGAATCTCAGAGCCTGAAGGGTGAAAGGTGAGGCGCTGGTGGACGGGATACGTTTAGTGCTGCGGTTTTTCAGCCAGATTTTCCACTGGAGTCTCAGATCTCGAAAGGAGCTAATCCCAATCCTATTTGGGAAACGTGCGCAGCCTCTTACTGTTGTTATAAACTGCGGTATGGGGGCTGGCACTGCGGTGTAGGGGGAGGAGCTGCCGCCTGCAGTGCTGGCATCCCCTGTGGGCACCGTTTCGAGTCCCAGCTGCTCCACTTCTGATTCAGCTCCCTCCTAATGTGCCTGGGAGGGCAGTGGAAGGTGACCCGGGTTCTTGGGCCTCTGCGCCTGTGTGGGAGGCCTGGAGGATGCTCCTGGCTCCTGGTTTTAGGTTGGCATAGCTTCAGCCGTTGCACCCATTTGGGGAGTGAACCAGTGGATGGAGGACTTTTTCTCTCTTTGTCTGCCTCAGCTTCTCTGTAACTCTGCCTTTCAAATAAATAAATATTTAAACAAACTAACAAAAAAACAAAAAAACTGTAGTGTGGGATAAGGGAGTGGAGCATGGAGGGGCTTGTATCTCAGATGGTGAGCCTGTCCTCAAGAGTTTTCCCCAATCCCCTCAAGGTGGCTCTGGAGTTACAACCTTTACAATCCTTCGGTCGGGTACACTCTCCGTGAAGCTGCAGTCTGGAGACTCAGACTGTGAGTTTAGCTGCCAAAGGTGTCGTATCTTTTTCAATCCTGGTGTCAAAGGAGTGGGGATCCCTTAAGGCGGGGCATGTGGCACAGCAGTGCAGATGCTGCTTGGGACACCTGCTTGCACACTGGAGCGCCTGTGCGCCAGTCCCGGTGGTGCTTCTGATTCCATGTTCCTGCTAATGTGCAGCCTGGGAGCCAGCGGCTGATGGTTCCAGTTCTTGAGTCGCCACCATCTACGTGGGAGACCTGGATTGAGTTCCAGACTCGTTGCAGGCATTTGGGGAGTGAACCAGTCAACGGTAGATCTTTATTCTTCTGTCTGTCTGTCTCTCTGCCTTTCAATTAAAAAGACAGTAGACAAATTTTAAAATATAGAGAAAGTGATTGGGGAACGAGCATTTAGCTTAGCAGTTAAGATGCCCATGTCCTACATTGGAGAACCTGACTTTAATTTTCAGCTCTGGCTTTGATCCCAACTTCCCACCAATGCAGATCCTGAGAGGCAGCCGCGATGGCTCAAGTAATTGGAATCCTGCCACCTGTGTGCGAAACCTGAATTGAGTTCCTGACTCCCAGCTTTCTCTTGGCTCAACTCTGGCAATTGTGAGAATTTGGGGAGTGAATCAGAAGATGGGAGCACTCTCTGTCTCTCTTTCTCTGCTCATCAAACAAGAGCTAGTTAACAAAACAACCAGGGTCTTACTCTGGAATATGAACAGTGGAAAGTGGAAAAAAAACAGAGGGCTGATTAAGATGGAGGAAGACAGAAAGTTCATTGGAAGAAAGTGTTAGGGTGTTTGAAGTTAAGCTAAGCACTTGAAATGAGTGTGAAGTCTTAGAAGCCAGGCCAGGTCAGGATGAAAGGGAAAAGTAGGTGTATATGGGCCTGATGCTGTTTAATTAGAGGACTTGAAAAGAGGGGTCATTGATGGGGCTATAAATCTAACAAGACAAGAAAATGACAAAAGGAATGTAAAACCCATCAGGTGGGGCAAGTTTGCTGCGATCTGGGCAGCGTACAGTAGCTGTCCGACTACTGGAGATGGGATGAAGTCCAGTGTGCGAAGATCCTCCGCCGGTGTGAACTGTGAAAGAGTCCAGCAGCTGCCAGCCTGGACTGACCCCCACCAGGAGACGCTACGTGAGAACTTCCTTGGCAGGGGGTAGTTCTGAGCACCCCTGTCTTGCTCCTTCGCTTGACAAGGAACTGTCTTTCCACACTGTCTTAGCTGAGACTGCTGTAATGGAATACCTGGGTGGCTTAAACAACAAACACTTATTTCTCACAGTCCTGGAGGCTGGAAGTCCAAGAGCCAGATGCCAGGACACCTGTCTGGTGAGGACTGCCTTCCTGGTTTGTAGACAGCCATCTTCTTCCTGTGTCTATGCACGGAGGACAGCAGAGATGGTGAGGGCAAACTCTCGTGTCTCTTCCTGTAGTATGTGCTGTACAAGCTTATAAACAATAGTAGAACATTCAACCGAAATTGGGGCCAGTGCTGTGGAGTAGCAGGTGAAGCCACCACCTGCAGTGCCAGCATCCCATAGGGGCGCCGGTTCGAGTCCCGGCTGCTCCTCTTCCAATCCAGCTCTCTACTATGACCTGGGAAAGCAGTAGAAGACAGCCTAAGTCCTTGGGCCCCCGCACCCATGTGGGAGATCCAGAGGAAGCTCCTGGCTCCTGGCTCCTGGCTTTGAATTGGCACAGCTCTGGCTGATGTGGCCAACTGGGAAGTGAACAAGTGCCTCTCCTCTCTCTGTAGCTCTTTCAAATAAATAAATAAATCTTTAAAAAAAAGAGAGAGAGAGAAATCAAACATCTGAACAGGGCAAATCAAATAAGACAAAAGTAGCAAGTCATAAGAAAGATTTTAGTGTTCTAATCTACCTTGATAGGCAATGGAAATGCATGAAAAGAAGAAAACAGATGTGTTAAGCATATGAGTATGGTAGAAAGCTGCTAAGGAAATAGTACCAAGTATGTAAATGGGACCCATTATTAAAGGAATTTTAACCTGTTCAAATTAAGCTAAACATCAATCAAAGAACCATTTGAAGTGATTAAAGAAGACACATAGTATATTATGCATAGAAATTTTAAGATCTATAAGTTGAATTTAAATATTTAAGCAAAATGACATTTTCTCCTTAAAAATTTGATAAACTAGATAGCAATTTAACACCCAAGTAACTGGGTATAATCTTTTCCATACATACCTGACATTAAAAATATTTACAATGAAGAACGTGTATCTGTGTGTGTGTGTGTGTGTGTATGTGTAGCTTGTACCCATTGTTGGATCAGAAAAAGATGAGACCTAAAGCAATCTGAGAGGCAGAGAAGCGATGGCCCAGAGAGGGCAGGAGCCACCTGGAGGGAGCTCAGGTCCAGGACGCAGCTGGAAGGCAGCTCCTCCACACTACAGCGGAGTCCATCCTGGAGCAACCAAAGACTGGAAGACAAATGGCGCTGCCGCCTCCCGATTGGAGCCCGCAGCTGATGGGTTTAAAGTGATTCACTGGTGTGGCCTGCCACAGTGACTGCAGGTGTGGGCTGACGTGGACACTGTCAGCCGTCACCAAACCGCGTTGCAGCCCATCCTGGACACCCAGCTCAACGTTTCCCAGCCTCCTGTGCTGCTGAGGTGGCCACGTGACTGACATCGGATGGAAGGCGAGGGTTCAGCCCGCCAGCCTCCTGATGGGCACATCCTGACCCTGAAACCAGAATTTCTTCCACTTCTCTAGATAATCCTGGGTCTTTACTGTGCGTTTGGCTGCACAGTTACATAATCTTTTTTGTTTTTTAGGATTGATTTACTTGAAATGCAGACACAGAAGGGGACAAACACATACACACACACACGCACACACACACACACACAATGAGAGAGAGAGAGGATCCTCCATCTGCTGGTTCACTTCACAACAGCCAGGACCAGGGGAGGCTGAAGCAACGAGCCCGGTTCTCCCATGTGGGTCGCAGGAGCCCAAGTGCGTGGGTTCAGTAAGAAACTGGCTGGCAAGCAGAGGGCAGCGAGGACTGCGGCCAGGTATCTAACACAGGATGTGGGTGTCCCGACGCAATGCCCACCCTTACATCATCTTTACTTGTATTCTGAGACCCACAAAGCTCCAACAATCAAAACCAAAAATGCTTGAAGTAAACACACTCGTAAGTGCTTGAGGGGTCAGCACCGTGGTATAGTGGGTAAAGCCTGCAGTGCCAGCATCCCTTATGGGTGCTGAATCTAGTCCCAGCTGCTCCACGTCTGATCCAGCTCTCTGCTATGGCCTGGGAAAGCAGTGGAAGATGGGCAAGTCCTTGGGCCTCTGCAACTGTGTGGAAGACTTGGAAGAAGCTCCTGGCTCCTAGCTCCTGGCTTTGGATCAGCAACAGCTCCGGCTGTTGCAGCCAATTGGGGAGTGAACCAGCAGATGGAAGACCTCTCTCTCTCTGCCTCTGCCTCTCTGTAACTCTGCCTTTCATATAAATAAAGAAATAAATATTAAAAAAAAATACTTAAATGAATTTTGGTGCCAAAATTAAAAGTGGCAAAAACCTTCCCCGAATAGGGGCAGCTATTTCTGAGTCCACCTCGGGTGACTGCACACGCACTCGCATCTGCTGAGAAGCGCTAACACGCATGGTTCTAGGCTGCTGCCCCAAACCTCTCTGGAGAAGATATGCAATCAACATATACCTATAAAGTCCTAATAAAATCTTCAAAGTTCTGAGTATAGAAACACACTTGGCCTCAAAAGTTTCAGATAAGGGCTTGTGGGCCCGAGGAAAGGGTCTGGATTGCCTAACGTATACCCTGGGTTCTGGGAAGACTGTTTTAATTTGGATAATAGTCACTTTTTAAAAAAGATTTATTTATTTGAAAGTCAGAGTTACACAGAGAGAGAAGGAGAGGTAGAGAGAAAGAGAGAGAGAGAGAGAGAGGTCTTTTTTTTTTTTTTTTTTTGACAGGCAGAGTGGACAGTGAGAGAGAGAGACAGAGAGAAAGGTCTTCCTTTGCCTTTGGTTCACCCTCCAATGGCCGCTGCGGCCTGCGCGTTGTGGCCGGCGCACCACGCTGATCCAAAGGCAGGATCCAGGTGCTTCTCCTGGTCTCCCATGGGGTGCAGGGCACTTGGGCCATCCTCCACTGCACTCCCGGGCCACAGCAGAGAGCTGGCCTGGAAGAGGGGCAACTGGGACAGAATCCGGCGCCCCGATTGGGACTAGAACCCTGTGTCCTGGCGCCACAGGCAGAGGATTAGCCTACTGAGCCGCAGTGCGGACCAGAGAGAGGTCTTCCATTCAATGGTTCACTCCCCAGTTGGCCGCAACACCCGGAGCTGCACTGATTGGAAGCCAGAAGCCAGGAGTGTCTTCCCACGTGGGTGCAGGGGCCCAAGGACTTCACAGTCTTCTACTGCTTTCCCAGGCCATAGCAGAGAGCTGGATTGGAAGTGGAGCAGCCAGGACTTGAACTGGTGCCCATATGGGATGCCAGTACTGCAGGAGAGGGTTTTACCCACTACACCACAGCACCAGCCCCTTTAATCACTTTTTTTAAAAAATGATTTACTTATTTGAAAGAGTTACAGTGAAAGAGGGAGAGACAGAGAGGCCTTCCATCCTCTGGTTCACTCCCCAAATGGCTACAAAACCAGGGCTAGACCAGGCTAAAGCCAGGAGCCAGGAGACTCAGGTTTCCCACTTGGGAGCAGGAGCCCAAGCACTTGGGCCATCTTCTATTGCTTTCCTAGGACATTAGCAGAGAGCTGGATCGAAAGTGGAGCAGCCAGGACTCGAATTAGTGCCCAAATGGGATGCCGCCACCGCAAGCGGCGGCTTTACCCGCTACATCACAGCACTGTCTCCTATTCATTAATTTTTTAAAAGTAATGTCCTTAATGTTTTAAAGCAGTTCTAAATTTACAGGAAAATGAACAGAGTCCACACGTACTCCCTTCCTCCTTCCCCACCATGACTAACATCTCGCTCCAGTGTGGTATTTCTTGTATTTGATGAACCTCCTGTGACTCATCATCATCATCGCCCGAAGTCCGTAGTTTTCATTTGCGTCCACTCTTTGCACTTTCGGGGGGTTGGCAAGTGTGTAATGACACAGGCCTACCATGACAGAATCATAGAAAAGACTTGTGTTGCCCTGAAGGTGCGCTGTGCTCACTTGCTCAGCCCTTCCGCCTCCCCCTTCAGCTCCTGGAACCACGAAAGTTTTGCCTCCCTCTGTAGTTTTTCCTCTTCCAGGATGCCAAACAGCTGGAATCATGCAGCCTGTATAGCCTTTGTTCACTTAAGCATGCACATTTTTTAGAAAAAGATTTATTTTATTTATTTGAAAGACAGAAGTACAGAGAGAGGCAGAGGCAGACAGCGATCTTCCACCTGCTGGTTCACTCCCCAGATGGCTGCAATGGCTGGAGCTGCACCGATCCAAAGCCAGGAGCCAGGAGCTTCTTCCAGGTCTCCCACATGGGTGCAGGGACCCAAGGACTTGGGCCATCTTCCACTGCTTTCCCAGGCCATAGCAGAGAGCTGGATCAGAAGAGGGGCAGCCAGGACTCGAACCAGAGCCCATATGGGATGCCAGCACTGTAGGAGGCAGCTTAACCCGCTACACCACAGCTCTGGCCCCAGGCATATGCATTCTTCTACTTTCCCCATCATTTCATGGTTTTCTTCCTTTCTTTCTCCTGCTCATTTCTTCGCATTTCTGAGCAATATTCCGTTGTGTGGCTGCACTACAATTTGTCTCTTCACCTCTTGGAGGACATTCTGGCTGCTTCCAAGTTTTGGCAGTCCCAGGAAACTGCTATAAACATTCGCATGCAAGGTTTTGTGGGGACAAAAGTTTTGAGTCATTGGTTAAATAGCCCAGAGCATGATGCTGGACTTTTATGGTAAGAGTATGTTGGCCTTTGTAAACAGCCTTCAAACTGTCTTTCAAAGGATGTATCACTTTGTATTCCCACCAGCCGCCAAGAGAGTCCCTGCTGCTCCGGTCCTCACCAGCATCTGACCGTCTCAGGATCTGAGCTTTTGGCCGTTCTAACAGGTGTGTCGTGGTGGAATACGGCTTGTCTCCCTGAAACCCCAATGAGAATGTAATCCCCATTATGAGATATTAAGAGCGGGGAGCAGGGACTTTTAAGAGATAATACGAGCACTGCCTTCATGAAATGATTAATCGATTAAGGGATTACGTTGAGTGTGGGTTTGCTACAAAAGCCAGTTTGGCCTGGCCTCTTACCCTGCAAAGCCCTGCACCTCCTTAGGACTCAGCCAGGCTCTTGACCTTGAGTAGGAACTCAAGAAACCCCTTTCCTTTCTAACTCACCCAGTCTTGGAATTGTTGTATTAGTAACAGAAAGCATATCAAGAGGAGTGGTCTTACTGCTGTTTTAACTTGCAAATTCCTAATGGCTAGGAAACTCACTGCCTTTTCATAGGCTTATTTGTCATCTGTATATCTTCTGTGGGTGGAAGCAGAGTAGCAGAGACTCAAATTGGAGATTTAATACGGGAAGCAGGCTGCGTCACAACGCAGGCCTTAACACAGAATCAGATTCACAGTAACAAGTTGTGTCTTACTGATTTGCTGCCCTTTTTGAGTCTATTTTTTTTTCTGAAGATGTGTTTATTTATTATTTCGAAAGGTAGTTACAGAGCTAGATAGACCTGTTGGCTTACTCCCCAGGTGGCCACAATGGCTGGGGCTGGGCCAGGTGTCCGCCAGGAGACTGAACTCCATCTGGGTCTCCCACGTGAGTGGCAGGGACCCAAGTATTGGGCCATCTTCCGAAACACTTCCTGGCAGGGAGCTGGATCAGAAGCAGAGCAGCTGGGTCTTGAACTGGTGCTCCAATATGGGGTGCTGGTATTGCACGGGGTGGCTTAACCCCCTGTGCCACAATGCCGGCTTCAGTTTTTTTTTTTTGTCTATTTGATCTTAGATTGAAAAAGAATATGAAGACCTCTAGTATTAAAATGTTTTGGCAGCATTTTTTTTTATATCTCCACTGGGAATTGTGTCCATTAGGTGTTACGAAGCGTCCTTTTTCTCATTTAATGCTCTTTGCCCTGAGTTCATCTTGTTTCGTGTACAGATCATGACTCCTGTTTTCTCTGAATTTTCTTGATTCCCTTTGTGTCTAACTATTCATTTCTAACCTTTCAGGATTACTTTAAGTGTGTTTTTAAAAAATTTTTTTTTTTGACAGGCAGAGTAGACAGTGAGAGAGAGACAGAGACAGAGAGGAAGGTCTTCCTTTTTCCATTGGTTCACCCCGGAAATGGCCGCCACGGCCGGTGTGCTGCGCCAATCCAAAGCCAGGAGCCAGGTGCTTCTCCTGGTCTCCCATGCGAGTGCAGGGCCCAAGCACTCGGGCTATCCTCCACTGCACTCCCGGGCCACAGCAGAGAGCTGGCCTGGAAGAGGAGCAACTGAGAGAGAATCCGGCGCCCCGACCGGGACTAGAACCCGGGGTGCCAGTGCCACAGGCGGAGGATTAGCCAAGTGAGCCGCAGCTCTGGCCTAAAATTTTTAAAAATTAATTATTTTTGTTTTCATTTGAAGGGGGGGAGCATCTGTTGGTTTGCTCTCTAAATGCCCCAACAGCTGGGGCTGGGGCAGGCAGCAGCTGGGAGCTCAACTCCAGCTGGCTCTCCCGCACGGACGGCAGGGACCCAAGCACTGGAGCCATCACTTGCTGCCTCCCAGGGAGTACATTGGCAAGAATCTGGAATCAGGAGCAGAGTCAGGACTTGAACCCAGGCACTCCTATAAGAGATGTGGGTGCCCCAAAGGGCACCCTAACTGCTGTGCCAAATGATCACCCCCACTGACTTTTTTTTTAAGATTTATTTATTTACTTGAAGGTCAGAGTTACACAGAGAGGAGAGGCAGAGAGAGAGAGAGAGAGAGAGAGAGAGCGAGCGAGCGAGCGTGAGGTCTTCCATCCGTTGGTTCATTCCCCAGATGGCTGCAATGGCCGGAGTTGCGCTGTTCTGAAGCCAGGAGCCAGGAGCTTCTTCCAGGTCTCCCACGCAGGTGCAGGGGCCCAAGGACTTGGACCATTTTCTACTGCTATTCCAGGCCATAGTAGAGAGCTGGATCAGAAGAGGAGCAGCTGGGACTCGAACCAATGCCCATATGGGATGCTGGTGGCACTTCAGGCCATGGCTTTAACCCACTGGGCCACTGCGCCACAGCGCCGCCCCCCCCTCCCCGATTCTTTAAAAGAAAACTATTACTTGTTCAAAATTCAAGATTTTTGTTCCACTGGTTTCCTTTACTGTTAGGGAAAGAGTTGCAGATTGGTGCCTCCTCACTTGGGACACAATAAATGTTAGGGAAAGAGGCGCAGGATAGAGAGGAGGCAGTGTACAGCCAGAGTGAATTTATTCAGAGAAAATAAATTCACAGAGCTGGTTGACCAACTGCCGGCGTGCAAAGCCTTACATATGTTCTTTTACTGGGAACTACTAAATACAAATTGATCAGGGCTGGCCCTGTGGCATAGAAGGTTAAGCTTCTTCCTGCAGCACCAGCATCCCATAGGGGTGCCAGTTCCTGTCCCAGCTGCTTCACTTCAGATCCAGCTCCTTGCTAATAGCCTGGGAGAGCAGTAGAAGATGGCCCAAGTGCTTGGGTCCTGCACCCATGTAGGAGACCTGGAAGAAGCTCCTGGCTCCTGGCTTCTGGCTTGGGATCCACCCAGCTCTGGCCATTGAGGCCATTTGGGGAGCAAAGGAGCAGATGGATGACCTCTGCTCTTTCCCTCTCTCTGTATCTCTACCTCTCAAATAAATAAATAAGTCTTAAAAAATACAAATTGATCAGTGAGATTATTCTCCTGTTCTCCTTTTTTCTTCCCTCTGCATTTGTTCTATTACGTTTGCATCACCTGTTGTCACCCTATTCACAGTTTTGTGTTATTCTCAGTTTTACGGTTGAGTATATTCTTGACATTAGTCCTTTTGCTGCAAGGGAACCTGAAAACCTGTACTTTTTTTTTTTTTTTTTTTTTTAATGTCTGCCTCGTGTTACTGGCATGCTGTTATTTCATTTGATCTTACTGCACGGAGAGTGGTCCTGGGTCCTGTGGCTGAGTGTGTGTGTAATGAGGAATAAACTATGGAATAGGATCTAAAGTTTTAAAATTATTCGAGAGGCAGAGAGGGAGAGAGCGAGAGCACACACTCCCATTTGTTGATTCACTCCAAAAATGCCTGCAACAACTGGGACTGGCTGAGATGGGAACGGGGGCTGGGAACTCAATCCAGGTCTTCCAGGAACCCAGTTACTTGAACCATCCCTGCTCTTCCCAGCGTCTGCATTGGAATCTGGAGCTGCAGTCAGGAGTCGAACCCAGATACCCAGATATGGAACGTGGGCATCTTCAGCAGAGCCTCAAGCATTAAGCTAAATGCTCACTCTGAATCCAAAGTTTTTAACCCACTTCTGAGCCTCCTGGGAGAAAAAGCTAAGTTGTATACCCAAGTTCAAGGCTGATTTACAAAGGAGCCATGGACATTATGGGAGAGCAGTTTGTCCTCACAGGAAGAGTCACACCTTGGCTGACAACAGACTTAGTAGGTACCTAAGGCTGATGGATTAAGAAAATAATGATTTTTCCATGTGGGCTCTTGACATTCCTGGCCCCTCTGCCTCCTACACGAAGAAACAATTACTGGGACTAGCACTGTGGTGCATCCCATATGGGCATCGGTTTGAGTCCCAGCTACTCCTCTTCTGATCCAGCTCTCTGCTATAGCCTGGGACAGCAGAAGATGGCCCAAGTCCTTCATTTCTGAAACTCCTCTGGATTTCTAAGGTGGTTGATTCTGCTAGAAGCAGAGCATGTTGGTCAGAATGTTTCTGTTCTCCCGTAAATCATCTGTAGGGACCTAACCCACAATGTGGTCAGACTAGGAAGTGGGGGCTTTGGGAAGTGACTGGGTATGAGGATTCTGGCCTCATGGATGGGGTTAGTGGCCTTATGAAAAGGATCCTAGAGCGGCAGCTAGCCCCTTCTGCCAGTCAAGGAAGCAAGGACCTCACTAGACACCAAATCCGCTTTGTCTTGATGTTGGACTTTTCAGCTTCTAGAACTGTGAGCAATAAATATTTGCTGTTTACGACCCTCCCTGTGTAAGGTAGTTTGTTATGGCGGCCTGAACAGAGTGAGACGGGGGCAAGGGGAGGATTATTACAGTCCTGGTTCCTATCCCTGATGAAGGTGGAGGGAGAGTAGGTGCTTTGTATGCAAATGTAGGTGTGTAGTGCTGGGTATATGTAGATAGAACTATTCCATAAACTCTTGAAAGCAAATTGAGATTTGTCCACATATATTTAGATGAGCCTTGTTTGGGATTGGCTGTGTCACTACACATACAATTTTCTTCCTTTGCCAAGTTGCTTCTGCCAATTACAACTACTGAGGTTGAAAGGAAGGGTGGGTGATCATAACCAACAAACCTTTCTAAATTCCCATGTGTGAAGACTGCACCTTGATTTGCAACTTCCAGAGCAATTTAAACAAATGTTTATTTATTTTTATCTACTTGAAAGGCAGAGTTACACATACACACAGTCAGAGCGAGCGAGAGAGAAGAGAATCTTCCATCTATCTATTGGTTTACTCCCCAAATGTCTGCAATAGCCATGCCAAGGCCACGCTGAAGTCAGGATCCCAAAATGCCACCTGTATCTCTCATGCAGGCGGCAGGGTCCCAAGCACTCGAGCCATCATCTGCTGATTCCCAGGATGCAATAACAGGAAGTGGGATTTGAAGTGGAGGAACTGGAACTTTTTTTTTTTTTCCTTAAGATTTATTTATTTATTTGAAAGGCAGAGTTACGGGGTGGGGGAGGGGAGAGAGTCTTCCTTCTGCCAGTTCACTCCCCAGATGGTCACAATGGCCAGAGTTGTGCCGATCCCAAGCCAGGAGCCAGGAGCTTCTTCCAGGTCTCCCACCACAGCTGCAGGGTCCCAAGGACTTGGGCCATCTTCCACTGCTCTCCCAGGCCATAGTAGAGAGTTGGATCGGAAGTGGAGCAGCCGGGACTCGAACTGGTGCCCATATGGGATGCCGGCACTGTAAGCGGTGGCTTTACCCGCTATGCTACAGTGCTGGCACTGGAACTGGACTTGAACCAGCATTCTGATAAGGGATACAGGTGTCCCAGTTGGAGGCCTAATCCCCTGAGACACAACACTCCTTTTCATCCTGAGCAATTTTTAATGCATCTAATGTTATTAAAAAGCTAAAGAATCTAACTAAAGACTGATCATTTGAGTGTCTCCCATTTCCACTCCTCCCCAATAGAAAGGAATGTAGAATCAAACACAAAAGTAAAGAGATTCTTTAACTCAAGTGAAGCTGTGAAAGAAATTTGCACCTAAAGGATGATAAAAACTAGGTAAAGTTGTAACTCATGAGTTGAAGGAAATGGCCTTTGGCATTCATAGCATAATACCCAGAACTCACCTCTGGAAAAGGGTGGGCGGGCTCATTTGAGACTGACAGCACGGTGTGGGAGTATGTCTCCTCCCTGTCTTGCATCTTAGTATTAAATTTCTGACCTTTAAGTATCTGTGCTTTGGTTGTAAATTTAACACAGTAAACCTGACCTACCTGTCAATAAATTTGCTTTGCAGGGGTGTGCGATTTCATGAGTTAAAATGTTCGATGTTGAAGGGAATCTGGTAGATTAGTCTCCAATTTGGGAAGTAAATGTTTATAATTGTGACTTAAGAGGATTAACACTGAAATAAAAAAATATTATTTGTCAGGCAGCCAGAGAGAGAGAGAGAAGGAGAGACAGATCAATTTTCCATCTGTTGGTTGACTCCCCAGATACCCCAAACAGTAAGGGCTGGGCCAGGCTAAAACCAAACCAACTAAAGTCGGGAAGTCCATCCAGGTGTCCCACATGGATGGCAGGGACCCAAGGACCTAGTCGTCACCACTGCCTTTCCGGCTGTGCGTTTGCAGGGGCTGGATGGGAAACAGAGCTGGGACTCGAACCCCGGCAGTTCAATACGAGGTGCAGGAATCTCTTTTTAAATATTTTCCTTTGAACTGTTTTTTTAATTTTTTTTCCCCAAAGAAACCTTTTATTTATGAAATACAAACATCATGCATTTCATAAGTACAACTTCAGGAATATAGCGATTCTTCCCACCTTACCTGTTCTCCCACCCACACTCCCACCCCTCCTCTTCTTCCCTCTCCCATTGCCAGTCCCATTTTCCACTAAGATCCATTTTCTTTTTCTTTTCTTTTTTTTTTTTTTTGACAGGCAGAGTGGACAGTGAGAGAGAGAGAAAAGTCTTCCTTTTGCCGTTGGTTCACCCTCCAATGGCTGTGGTGGCCGGTGTGCTGCGGCTGGCGCATTGCGCTGATCTGAAGCCAGGAGCCAGGTGCTTTTCCTGCTCTCCCACGGGGTGCAGGGCCCAAGGTCTTGGGCCATAGCAGAGAGCTGGCCTGGAAGAGGGGCAACCGGGACAGAATCCGGCGCCCCACCGGGACTAGAACCCGGTGTGCCGGTGCTGAAGGCAGAGGATTAGCCTGTTGAGCCGTGGCGCGGCCAAGATCCATTTTCAATTAACTTTATACACAGAAGACCAACTCTATGCTAAGTAAAGAGTTCAACAATTTGCATAAAAACAAAAACCAAACAAACAAAAAAGCTGTTCCTCAACAATTGAGACAAAGGCTTCTCAAAGTCATTGCATCTTGAAGTTAATTTCATTTCTTTTTGTTTTTTAGAAACTCAATTAACTTTAAAGAAGCACCCAAGAATGATATAACTTTTGGGAGCACTTAGACATAGCTATAATACAACTCTTTGAGGACAGAGGTCCTGTATGGGAGGTTAGTGCACAGTGACTCCTGTTATTAATTTAACAGTTTAACACTCTTCTGTATGACATCAGTGATCACTCAAGGCTCTTGACATTAACTGCCTAGGGATGTGGGAATCTTATTTATTGTGCCAAGCACCTGCCCCATGAAGATTAAGAATTTGACAAGTTTTTAAAAGAGATTTATTTATTTGAAGAGCAGAGCAATAGAGATAGAAGGAGAGGGAGAGAGAGAGAGAGAGAGAGAGAGAGAGAGAGAGAAACTTTTCCATCCACTGGTTCACTCTCCAAATGACTGCAGCAGTCAGTTCTAGGCCAGGCTGAAGCTAGGAGCTAGGCACTCCATCCTGTTCTCCCACATGGGTGGCACAGGCCCAAGTACTTGGGTCATCTGCTGCTGCCTCCCCAGGCGCATTAGCAAAAAGCTGGACGAGAAGTTGATAAATATTTATAAGCTTGATTTATTAGACTTAGTGAGTTAAAGAAGAATATAGAAAGGTCTTGCCTACTCAGGTTGTTTGCCCTATCAGATATTCAGATGCTTTAACATATGTTTATTAAGTGCCACAGAGTTTAAAATATTAGGACATTTAACATTTATTTCTAAAACAGGGAAAATGCAGCGTATTGTTTAGGAGCTTGAACTCTGGAACCAGACCAACTAGGCCAGAGGTCACTCAGCCTGCTGCCTGTGTGTGCATAGTCAGCAAGCTAAGAATGATTTTGACATTGTTAAATAGTTGAAAAAATCAAAAGAAGAATATTCGGTGACATATGAAAATAATATAGATTTAAAATTTCAGGGCCTACCAAAAGTTTTATCGGAACACAGACATGCCTGTTTGATGGCTGCTTTCATGCTACAACAGAGAGTAGAGTAGGGTGATACTGTGTGGATGCAAAACCAAAAGTACTTACTGTTGGTTCCCTACAGGCCCTGTAATCTAACTTCAGATCCCAGCTTTGTGATTTATTAGTATAACCTGGGGTAAGTCACTTAACCTCTCAGTTTCCACATCTGTAACATAGAGACCACAATTATTGTTACTATTAGTAGTTATTACGAGGACTAAATAAATCAACACTTCCAATTTATGAGGACTAAATGAATCCATGTTTACAATGTCTGGCACATGGTAAATATAACATATGTGTCTAAAAATTGGAGGATATTTAACCTGTTATGCTTGAATCAAACATTAAAGAAGAATTAAAAATTATTTTTATTTCATAAAAATTACTACTTATGGAGCTAGCACTGTGGCATAATAAGCTAAGCCTCCATCCGAAGTGCTGGCATCCCATGGGTGCCGGTTCATATCCTGGTTGCTCCTCTTCCAATTCAGTTCTCTGCTTATTCCTTGGGAAAGCAGCAGCAGATGGCTTGAGTGCTTGGGCCACTGCACCTGTGTGGGAGACCTGGAAGAAGCTCCTGGCTTCTGGCTTTGGATCAGCGAAGAGGCCACTTGGGGAGTGAACCAGCAGATGGAAGACCTTTCTTTTTGTCTCTTCCTCTCTATGTAATTCTGCCTCTCAAATAAATAAATAAAAAATAAGAAAAATTACCACTTGTATGAATAAGAACCTAAAGATGAGCTTGAATTAACAAATCTAGAACTTCAATAAAATAAATATTAAACAGCCAAGTAACCCTAACCACTGTTCCCAGCAAGTCTGGGACCGCGGACCAGGTTCTGGGAATTCTCTGGTCTCGCAGACCAGAGCACTTCAGAGTATGGGATGAGCACTTGGCCCAGGTTAAGATAGATGCCTGTGTCCCCATCAGAGTGCCTGGGCTCTGTTTCTGGTTCTGGCTCCTGACTCCAGCTTCCTGCTGATGAGGACCCCAGGAGGCAGTGGTGATGGCTCCAGTGGTTGCTGTATAAGTGGGAGATCTGGATTGGGTCCTGGTTCTGGGCTTCAGTCCCAGGCTTCAGCCAGGCATCTGGGGAGTGAACTAGCCAATGGGAGTTTTGTTTGTCTTTCTGCCTGTCATATAAATTAAAAAAAAAAAAAAAGCTCTCTAGAATTTATGCAGCAAGGCTCCCCTAAAATTTGGAAAGTGTTGTATAATGGGTAGGTAGCTGGAGTTATGAGTGGATTGAATTTTGATTTTCTAGATGTCTGATTTTGGGCAAGTCTTACCTGTGAGTGGGTTTGTTAACACCTGCTTTATACAGTGTTTACACCTGCCTATTAGCAAGCATTCCATATCCCCTCTCCGGTCGCTCCGATGTTCTGAGATTTTACCATATCATGTGCTTTCAACTTTGCTCTCTGCAGGAGATCCCCCCTTTTAAAGTCTATTTCAAAAATAAATGTCAGTTTATAAGACACTCGGGATCTTCCTAGTGAGGGCAACCTGACACACAAGGGCTAGGGGTCCTTGTCTCCCGGAGAATGGGGGAGTGGGATCAGGGCACGGGAAAGTCAGGGTGAGAAGGTAAGGAGAAATGTTGCAGTCTCTCTCCCTCGAGGCACCAGAGCAGCGTCTCTATTATCCCGGGCATGAAGTTACACTCCAGGCTCTCTGGCTGGGGAGTGGTGGGGGGCTCTGAGGGAGACAAGCCTGGCCCAGGACGCCACCTGCTGTCCACCTGCCTCCTCTCGGAGGCCCTCCGGGCTGGGCTGGTACTTGGGTCTCGCGGGCACTAACCCTCCCTTGCTCATCTTCTCCCCGCAACCCTGAACCCCTCGTGTCCCTCACCTCCCTGGTCTTGGAGCCAGGGGGCACAGCAGGGCTTGCCTCCCAGGAAGCAGCCTTGACACTGACACCAGAGCCGAATCTCCGGCAGACGGTGAAGCCTGTGGCGGGGTTCGTATTCCGGGGTTAAAAGCTTCTCTTGCACACGTTGGTGCAGAGGGGGTGCGGCCACCTTGGTGACCTTGACCAACGATGAGGGAAGAAGGCGGGGAGAGGAGTAACTCCCCGCGCCTTCCCAGGACGGGCCCAGCCGGAGGGCTCGGGATGCGCTGCACCCCATTTTAGTCTCGGGAACTCGTCATCATCCAGTGCTGTTTCCCCATTACTCAGAGGAGGCGGAGGGGCTGGAGGGGGGGGGCTGGGTAGGTCTCAGTGACGCTGCCCCTAAGGGGGCAATTTGGAAGGAGGGCAGGGCTAGAAGGCCCTAGATCTGACCCCCAGAGCCCTCGGTGTTAGGCCTTTTTCTCACTTGGGCTCGGGAAGATGAGCCAGCCCCATTTTAGCGGGGGAAACTGAGGCTTACAATCACGATGCGCCCTCAGAGAAGAGCTAAGCCGTCAGCTTGCCTCCTAACCCAGGAAACCTCTCAGTTCTCTTCTTTGAGCATTCCTTCTAAAAAATTCCTAGCGTCCGCGACCCCTGGGAACGCTCGCGGAGCCTATTCGCCAAGACTTCCCCTTTAAGGCGCTCCTACCCCTTTAAGACTCACGGCTCCTCCCGTCACGCGGCGACGCAGTCTTAAGGTCACGCCTCCTCCATCGGCTTCCGCAGGGCCTCGACGGGAGCGCGGCGGTCACGTCCCCTTTAAGACTGAGCCCCGCCCCCGACTCTCCGCCCCCTCCGCTCCCCTCCCCCAAGTCCGCACCAGGTGCCCCGGCGGGTCGTGCGGCGCGGCGCGCGGCGGTGAGCTCTCGGCCCCGAAGGGTCGCGAGGACAAGTGCCCCTCTTCTCCCCGGTTCCTGCGGTGGCCTCGCGGGTCCCGGGGGAGGGGCTGGAGCAGCCACCCGGGGCGTGGGAGACGGGGTGGTCCGGGCGCGAGCGAGGTGGGCTGGGACCGGGCCGAGCGGGGGGAGGGGCCCAGGTGATTCGGGGGAGCTGGATGGCGCCCCGCAGCGCTCACGGGACGCTGGGGGCGCGGGGGTCGGGTGGGCGGTCCGGCGGCGCCCTCCCTGCTCCTTGCCCCGCCAGTGTCCCTGTCTAGCCCGCTCGGTGAGGCGTGCGCTCCGGATCCCCCTGGGGTCCGCGCCCCTTTGTGGGGGGCGGCTGTTGGCCGGCGCCGCACTGAGACCGCAGCCGGGGGAGCCGCTGGCGGGTGCCGGCTCTGCTCGGACGGCCGGCAGAGGTGCGGGGGCCCAGCGGCCGGCACAGGGGCAGAGGGTGGGACAGATGTCCGTCACCTCCCTCAGCAGCGGGCTGAGATGCGGCTGGGGAAGGGGCTGGCTTCGGGACCTCACTTCCAGTCCTGTGTCCATCAGGGCGCTGGCGGTCACCATGGCGATGCGGGAGCTGGTGGAGGCCGAGTGCGGGGGTGCCAACCCGCTCATGAAGCTGGCCGGACACTTCACGCAGGACAAGGCCCTTCGGCAGGAGGGCCTGAGGCCTGGGCCCTGGCCCCCGGGAGCCCCCGCCGCAGAGGTGCATGGCCGCGGACGGACGAGCGGGAGGGTCCGTTGGGGCCCCTTGGGAGAGCTGCTTTCTCTATTGTCTTGCAGATAGTAGTAGTTAGCAGTTAATGAGCGCTGACTAAGCGCCTTGCTTCTTCATGTAGATAAAGGCGACCATTTTATGGATGAAGAAACTGAGTCCCTGGGAAGGCTGTGGACTTGCCCAAGGTCATGGTAAATGGCTGTGGCCTAAGTCTGAGTCCTAACACTTTTCTCTCTCCTTGTCTTAGGTCTCCAAACCTTTAGGAGTAGCCTCTGAAGATGAGGTACACGTTTTAGTTTTTTTTCTATCCTATTTTTTTTTTTTCTTACCTTTAAACTTCGTTCACCTGTGTTTTGGTCTTTGGACTCTACTGATTGTGTGACATTTGCTTTTTCTTTCTTTGTGTTTCTTAACGCTAACAAAAGAGCATTTCTCTTTATTGGATGTGCAGTTTGCTTCCCTTGTCTGCTGTCCGACATCAGGGTGCCTTCCCGGCGGGCCCCCTGACGCTCTGGGCGTGTCACCATCTTTCTTGATAGTTGGTGGCCGAATTCCTGCATGACCAGGATGTGCCGCTTGTGTCCCGCGCACCTCAGACCTTCAAGATGGACGACCTCCTGGCTGAGATGCAGGAGATTGAGCAGTCCAGCCTCCGCCAGGCCCCCCAGAGAGGTGGGTGCAGCGTCCCCGGAGCTCCGTGCCTGGGGACCTGCGATGCGAAAGGAGTCCGAGGAAGTGGGTTTCCTCTTAGGTGGGATGAAGTGAAGTGCAATGAGTTATTTTCCTTCCTTAGGGCCTATGTCTCTGTCTTTTCAGCCCCAGGTGTGGCAGACTTGGCCTTATCTGAGAACTGGGCCCAGGAGTTTCTGGCAGCAGGCGATGCTGTGGACGTAACTCAGGATTATAATGAGACCGACTGGTCGCAGGAATTCATCGCTGAAGTTACAGGTGAGGCTTGTCATGGACAATCTGCAGTGGCTCCTGTGGGGCAGCGTTCTGTAGCGTTTCTCTAATCGTGGCATATAGGGTTGTTCTGGTCGCCTAGGATTTTCTGGTCTCTTGCTGGTTTTTGCCGGGCACTGGGCCTGATTTCCTTTTGGTGATGATAGGAAATTGAAACTTACATTACAGAGGACTAGGTTTGAACTGGAGAGAACAGGGAGTTAGGGCTACCTCTTTGTTACCTGAAATTTTATTGCTGTAGTCTAGTGGAGGAGACCCATAGACCGGGTGGATGAAGTGTTGCCCAGGAAAGAAATATTTAGCACAGCATCTGGAGCTCTGACATGGACTCAGCTTGGACAGAGCTGGGGCCTTGGGCAGTGTGAGTGTGGAGTTCAGAGGCCTGAAGTACAGGCAGCCCACTGCGTCTGCATCGCGGGTCCGTGGGTTTAACCAATTGTGCAGTGAAAGTAGTTGGGAGATATTGCACCTGTGCTGTGCTGGACATGTGCAGGTTTATTTTTTCTTGTCATTGTTTTCTAAACAATGCAATATAGCGACTGTGTATACAGTATACAGCATTTATATCGCATTAGGTATTACAAGTTCTCTACAGAGAACTTCAGGTCTATGGGAGCATGTGCATAGGTTATACAGTGGTACCTCAGATGTTCATGGAAAAATAGAATTAAAAGGTATGTTCATTTTGGTATGAAAAATTTTGAAATTCATACTTTTTTTTTTAAGATTGATTTATTTGAAAGGCAGAGTTACAAAGACGCAGAGGCGGAGGATGGAGGGGAAAGGTGGGTGGAGAGAGAGAGGTCTTCAGTCTGCTGGTTCACTCCCCAGATGGCCACAACTGCCGGAGCTGAGCCCATCTGGAGCCAGGAGCCAGGAGCCAGGAGCTTCTTCTTCCATGTGGGTGCAGGGGCCCAAGGAGTTGGGCCGTTTTCTGCTGCTCTCCCAGGCTGTAGCAGAGAGCTAGATTGGAATTGGAGCAGCCAGGATGTGAACTGGCGCCTACATGGGATGCCGGCACTGCAGGCGGCAGCTTTACCTGCTATACCACAGCGCTGGCCCCCATAGTTTTTTCATAATACATGTTTTCCATGAGCTTTTTGGAGACCATATTTATACAAAAACTTTGCCGTTTTGTGTAAGGGACCTGAGTATGTGCAGAGTTTGGTATCCACAGTGGTCCTAGAACCAATCTTGCATGTGGAGGACACAGAGCATACCAGGCTGGTGAGAATTAGTGATGATAGCTAACTTTTATTTACCACCTTCTAGACTTCCTGTGAAGTGCTTTGAGTGCATTGTCTACTTAATCCCTGCGAGAACCCTGGAAGTAGTTAGTGTTTTTGGCTCTAGTTTGTGGATGAGAAAACTGATTTATCTGTTAAGTAGCTTGCTCAGGGTGACACAGCTTTGTTTGTGGTGGAGTTGGGATTTGACTCTGACTTTGAATGGTTCCAGGCCCCGTGAGTGTAACTGTTAAGCTATACTGCCAGGCCTGCAGTTTAGCTGTCGTCCTGCTCGGCACAGACGTTGGGGTCTCAGCCCGATCTCCCTCTTTGAGAACGTCCATTGCTCCTTGCACCCCTTGGGATTAATTCTTCTGCCCTTCTGCAGTCTGAATAGAGGCGTGGGGGAAGGGCCGTCTGCAGCTTTCCTCTTCCTTGTTGCTCCCAAAGTGAAGCGTTGTTCACTTCTCCCCAATTTAAGAAATCAGGAATAGCAGCAGATACAAATGGAAAAAGTTAAAAAAAAATCTAGACTCTCAGGGTGGTCCCATTATCACAGTTCTTGAGTTTTTCTTAGATGATTAATAGGGTTTAATTGGCTTTCCTCTCACCATTTTTATTCTAAAGATGGGGCTTGCTCTACACAGAAGAGACAAACTCAAAAATCTTACTAGAAATAAAAAAAAAAACTTTTAGTGAAAGCTATCAGTCCCTTAGATCAAGACTTCCTTTGCAGCCATAAGCTGGAGTTAGGTGGAAATGTGGGTACTTTTGTGTATATTGTTAGTGTTCAGCACTTTACATTCTTAAACTCATTTGATCTTCATCTGTCGCCGGAGGTGTTGACCACCTTAAGTTAAAGTCACCCATTATGGATGAGCAGACTGGGATTTGGAAAAGTTACAGAGTCTTTGTCCAGAGTCATTCCGTGACAAGATGCTACTTAAATTCATGCCTGTCTGGCTCTAGGCCCCACATTTATAGCCGTTGTGTTAAAACTGAGAATCTTCTCTGTGGGATTGCCTCCAGGTAAAATCTGAGCTGTAGCAGAGGCCCTCTGCCAAATAGAAACTTTACATTTTTCACATAAACTTTAGACATCAGTGCTGTCTGTTATGTGTGGCCATTAGTCATTTTCAGGAAAAAAAAGTCATTGCACCGTAGCATTGAGGTAGGTGAGATTTTTGTAACAATTACCCAGGAAACCTTCTTTCATCAGTAAACGAAGAGACCGTTTTAGAAAAACATGCCGGACCTGTCTCACCTGTTAGGTACTCTTTGGAGAGCTCTTCTTGGGTTTTGTGTATTCTTTTGGAACTGTGCCTGCTTGGTAGAGGAAGGGACAGGGAGGAGCTGGGAAGGGACCTCGAGTTTGGAGTCTGCCTTCTTGGAAGGAGTCTATTGCTTTGCCTGTAGTAGGCCTTTGGTGCTGAATTAATGAATTGAGATTTGGGAGAAGCAGCTAAAGGAAGTGATTTCTAGTTCTTCAATTTGTACTATCATTTGTAGCTGGTATATCAACGATAGAGGTTAACTATACTATGGCTTTATGAGTAAGTAGATTTTTGGGCAAGAGAAGGTTATATTTTCTTACTATTTTAAAATCCTCTTTAAGATCATAGAATCAAGTTTTTTTTTTTTTTTTTTCCTCAAGATTTACTTATTTATTTTAAAGACAGAGTTACAGAGAGGCAGAGGCAGAGAGAGGTCCTCCATCCGCTGGCCTACTCCCCAGATGGCCACAATGGCTGGAGCTGAGTGGATCCGAAGCCAGGAGCCAAGATCTCCCCCAGGTCTCCATGTGGGTGTAGGGACTCAAGGACTTGGGCCATTTTCTTCTGCTTTCCCAGTCCACAGCAGAGAGCTGGATTGAAGTGGAGTTAGCGGGGACTTAAACTGGCGCCCATTTGGGATGCTGGCCCTGCAGGTGGCTGGCTGCCTTACCAGTTATACCACAGCACCAGCCCCCATGGAATCAATCTTAAAATGAAGCTAAAGGTCAAGTTTTAAACATTTATTTATTTATTTGAAAGGCAGAGTGACAGGGGGAGAAAGAGAAGGAGGGAGGGAGGGTGGGAGGGAAGGAGAGAGAGAGAGATCTATCTATCTATCTACTTGTTTACTTCCCAAACGGCTGCAACAGCTGGGGCTGGGCCAGGCGAAAGCTAGCATGGAATTCCTGGCAGGCCAAGTTCTTGGGCCATCTTCTTCTGTCTTCCTAGGTGCATTAGCAACAGGAAACTGGGTCATAGGCGGAATAGCTGAGACTTGAACCAGCAGTGATATGGGATGCTGGTGATGTATGGTGCTGGTGTTACAAGCGACAGCTTAACCTGATGTGCCACGATGCTGGCCTTGAAGGTCTTTTCTTAATTTTATTTAGAAATAATTACCATTTCACTGGAAGTGGCAAAGAAAATGTACTGTTTCATCCAGTTTCCTCCAATGGTAACTCTTTGTATAACCGTTATGTGTATATCAAAACCAAGGAATTGCTACTGATAAAATCCAGTTTACTAGCTTCAACTAGATTTACATGCCCTTACTTATATGTGTGAATAGTTTTATCAGATGTGCAGATTTTTTTTTAAAGATTTATTTATTTGGAAGTCAGAGCCACAGAGAGGGAGGGAGAGACAGAGAAAAAAAATTTTTTTAAAGATTTATTTATTTAGGCCGGCGCCGTGGCTCAACAGGCTAATCCTCCGCCTTGCGGCGCCGGCACACCGGGTTCTAGTCCCGGTCGGGGTGCCGGATTCTGTCCCGGTTGCCCCTCTTCCAGGCCAGCCCTCTGCTGTGGCCCGGGAGTGCAGTGGAGGATGGCCCAAGTGCTTGGGCCCTGCACCCCATGGGAGACCAGGATAAGCACCTAGCACCTGGCTCCTGCCATCGGATGAGCGCAGTGCGCCGGCCGCAGCGCGCCATCCACGGCAGCCATTGGAGGGTGAACCAACGGCAAAGGAAGACCTTTCTCTCTGTCTCTCTCTCTCACTGTCCACTCTGCCTGTCAAAAAAAAAAAAAAAGATTTATTTATTTAGAGAGAGAAGTCTTCCATCCACTGGTTCACTCCTCAGATGGCCACAATGGCTGGAGCTGGGCTGATCTGAAGCCAGGAGCTTCTTGCAGGTCTGCCATGTGGGTGCGGGGACCCATGGACTTGGGCTGTTTTTTGCTTCTTTCTCAGGCCATAGCAGAAAGTTGGGTCAAAAGTGGAGCAGCTGGGACTTGAACTGGCACCCATATGGGATGTCAGCACTGCAGGTGGTGGCTTTATCCACTACCCCACAGTGCTGACCCCAAAAGAAAACTTCCATCCCCTGTTTACTTCCCAAATGGCCACAACAGCCGGGCTATGCCAGGGTGAAGCCAGGAGCCTGGAACTTCTTCCAGGTCTCCCACTTTGGGTGCAGGGGCCCAAACACTCGGGCCATCTGCTGCTGCTTTCCCAGGTGCATTAGCAAGGAGCTGGATCAGAAGTGGAGTGGCTGGGACTTGAACCGGTGCCCATATGGGATGCCAGTGTCCCAGGCTTTACCTGCTGTGCCACAACGCTGGCCCCAGCTGGGCAGATTTGTACAGGCACCACCGCAGTCGAGAAAAAGCTATTCCATCACCATACGAAGGTCACTTTTCCGTCTACCACCTTTGTTGATATAACCCCCATCCTAAGTTTTCTGGGCTGAATGATTCTCTATCTGGTGCCTGCTCAAGGTTCTTGAATTTCGACAGCTGCCGTTGACAATGGCCTGTGAGGTTCAGACAGTAATCCTGGGAGATTAGATAGAGTAGTGCTTTCACACGAGAAGCAGTGGGCAGCAGCAGAGGATGGCTGGCAGCAGATGGCCCCAAAGGCTGGGGTAGGGTGGGATAAGAGGTGTTCTTGTTGGTGTGGGTTTGCTGTGAGCAGACAATAATGATAGCTGGCATTTGTTACTGTGTACTGTGGTCTTCAACAGCGACCCTGTGAGGTGGCTATTGCTGTCTGTTTTATAGATAAGGAAATAGAAACTTGGAGGGTTCAATGACTTGTCTGAAGATGCACAGGGAATAAGCCGTGGAATTGGGATCTGAACGTGGTTAAGTGGATTCTAGAGCCTGTATTCTTTACCATGGTGCCATTTAGCAAACAGTGACTTGGATGGATAAGGGTAGGAAGTTGTGAGTTTTGAGCTTGGGGTAGATGGCCTAGATGGAATGAATATGCAACAAGGTGAATATTCTTTTTTTTTTTTTTTTTTTAAGATTTACTTATTTATTTGAAAGTCAGTTACACAGAGAGAGGAGAGACAGAGAGAGGTCTTCCAACCTCTGGTTCACTCCCCAGTTGCGGCCGGAGCGGCGCCAATCTGAAGCCAGGAGCAGGAGCTTCCTCTGGTCTTCCTACGGGGGTGCAGGGGTCCAAGGACTTGGGCCATCTTCTTCTGCTTTCCCAGGCCATAGCAGAGAGCTGGATCAGAAGTGGAGCAGCTGGGCTGAACAGGCGCCCATAAGGGATGCCAGCACTGCAGGCAGCGGCTTTACCCACTATGCCACAGCGCAAAACCGTCCCCCCTCCACACTTTAAAATATTTATTTGAAAGGCAGAGAGAGACGTAGGGATTTTCCATCCACTGGCTGACTTCTCAAATGCCCTCAACAACCAGTGCTGGGCCAGGCCAAAGCCAGGTGGGTGGCACATTAGCAGGGAGCTAGATTGGAAGCAGAGTGTCCAGGACTCTAACTGGCACTCACGGGGTGCTGGCAGCTTAACCCCCTGTGCCAGTGCCCGCCCCAAGGTGAACATTGTGAATGGGACGTCTAGGTGGATGGTTCTAACTCTAGGAATCTTGTGGCCCCTTAGGCTGATTTTCTGTAAGAATTTCTCAAAAAAGATTAGGAAAGCCAAGTGTTAGTCTTCTGGTTGTTTTGTCTGACTCCTTTGTTAGAGTAGGATCCCATTGTTGGAAGAGTCTGGAACTGTGGCTAATGTGGCCAAAAGCCAAATTACAGCTATTTGCAAATGACTTCTCTTTTTTCCCCTCTTAATCTGTTTCATGTTTGTTGTAAAGTCTAGGTGCTCTGTATTATTTCTGTTGCTTCTTGTCCTGTGAATTTGAGCACCTGTGGCCCGAATATGCTCCTGCAAAGCAACAGAATACGAGATTTGCAGATCACGTGTCAGGAGCGTCAGGAGTGACTGGAGTGACTGGAGCATGAGGAGGAGGGACTTGTTACCTTCTAAGGGACGTGGACTAAGGCACTGGAGGTGTTGTAAAGCCTGTTGAAGTGTTAAGCATCTCCTTGTCAGTCTCCACGCTTGAGCCAACCAAGAGGAAGTGTTGTTTGGGAACCAGAGAGCAGGATCTGGATATAATTGTTCAGAGTCCTTGGAACTAAGAGTGAGGGTCTATGACCAAAAAACAATCGTCAGCCATATTTTTTATTAGTTATAGATTACTTGTTTATAACTAGATGTGTATATTCTGAGACCCTTGGTTCTTTGCTTTTTTCAAATTTTGATATTTTCACAGATTTTGAGGTCACTTTTAAATTGTTTGGGCAGCCTCTCACCTAAAATGCAATAGGGATAAGTCTGCTTAAAAACAGTTACAGAACTTCAGACTGGGCCACACTGGGCAAGCACTTCAGCGTCTGGTTTGTAAAGGTGGACACGGAGCAGACAAAGGACACTAGGCTCGTTTCTGCTCCCGGCACTGCTCGTTCTTGAGGGCTTGGTCTCCCTGCTTTTTTTTTCCCCACCTTGTGGCCCCAGGATACTAAAGGACAAAGTCCTGAGGTTGAGAAACAGCTTGTTGCCTTGATATGTTGTTGTTTGGATGTTCTAGCAAGTGCCCTTTGTCACCAGAGCTGCTGCCTTTTTTTTTGACAGGCAGAGTTAGACAGAGAAAGGTCTTCCTTCCGTTGGTTCACCCTCCAAATGGCTGCCAGGAGCCAAGTGCTTCCTCCTGGTCTCCCATGCAGGTGCAGGGCCCAAGCACTTGGGCCATCCTCCACTGCCTTCCCAGGCCACAGCAGAGAGCTGGCCTGGAAGAGGGGCAACTGAGACAGAACCGGCGCCCCAACCGGGACTAGAACCCGGTGTGCCGGCGCCACAGGCGGAGGATTAGCCTAGTGAGCTGTGGCACTAGCCACCAGAGCTTCTAAGATAATTTGTTGAATTCGAATGAAAAACACAGCTGCTCAAAACTAACCCAAAGCAACAAAAGTCAGAATAGTGTACGTCTGGGGTCTGGGGGCAGATGGGAACCCATGAGGCAGCTGTAAAGACTCTGTGTGCGGGGCTGCATGATGCGAGTACACGCATATACTTGGGCTGGCTACACATTATGTGCTTTCGGGTTTGTATGTTATATCTCAATTAAAAAAATGAAAAACAAAACATTGCGTCTAAATAGCAGGCCCGTGTGTCTTTAATTCTGGCCTGTCGTTCGCGTCTCAGCTTCTCGTGGAAGACACGCTGGGATGAAGTGTGGCTCCTGTTGCTGGGGTGGTGTGAACTGCAGGTAGAAGACCAGAGGTTTGGTGAAGGAACAGGAGCTCTGTTCTCCCTTAGCTCCCTGCTGGCTTCCTAGGGGACCTTGAGAAAGGGAGAAGCCACGTGCCTGCTGTTTCTGATCAAGGCTGCCTGCACTTCAGAAGAGTGCGGCTCTGAACTCTCCCAAATTGCCCTGTTTGGTCTCCTGTTCCCATGT
Organism: Sylvilagus floridanus; assembly: GCA_949820135.1. Lineage (NCBI taxonomy): Eukaryota > Metazoa > Chordata > Mammalia > Lagomorpha > Leporidae > Sylvilagus > Sylvilagus floridanus. Next base: position 33,049,835 of record OX463230.1, read on the forward strand.
GTTTGTACACTTCTACCCCAGATCCCTAGGTGCTGAGTTGGATATTGAAAAGAATGTGAAAAATTGGTGGTTTTTTTTTGGCTGGTGGGCACTGAGCAAATAGTGGAGTTGCATCCGCTTCAGCTTGCTGAAGAGGTTTGTTTGAGTGTTTGTATTGCTTTCCCTGTTCCACACGGAGAGCTGGGTGACTTCCACAACTTTCTGTTCCTGGCAGACCCCTTGTCCGTGTCGCCTGCCCGCTGGGCCGAGGAGTATCTGGAGCAGTCAGAGGAGAAGCTGTGGCTGGGAGAGCCCGAGGGAACAGCTGCTACTGACCGTTGGTGAGCCCACCCACTCCTTTCTGGAGCCCTATAAAGGGAGGCCAGTGCTGGACGGCTTTCCCAGCCTCTCCGCCTCTCCATCCACATTCTCAAACCAGCTTGCAGGCCCCTCTTTTTGTACTTTAGTTTTTAAGGTTTCCATTTGTGTTATTACCACTATAATTCCTGTTTGAAAGATAGGTAATGATCTGAGCAACCCTGCGAAGTTTGTACTTTTATGTGTTTTGTTCCTTTTAAGCATTCGAGCCTGCTACTGTTTCATTCTTTTTGAAAGGTAGGTTTGGGACAGGGACAGGGAAAGGATGTTGGTGGTACTTTCTGACTTCTGCACAAATATCGTACTTCAGTGTCAGTAGGCTTAGGTAGGTCTTCAACAAGAGTAGAGTGGTGCTACCCTATCTTTCCCCAAGGGGAGCTGTTATTGCTGCAGACTTGGTCCGGAGGATTGCATGGGGAAGTGGTGGCAGACTAACGTGTGAAGTTAATTTATCCCTTTCTGTCCCAGGTATGATGAGTATCATCCCGAGGAGGATCTGCAGCACACGGCCAGTGACTTTGTGGCCAAGGTGGATGACCCGAAATTGGCTAACTCTGAGGTGAGCCATATCCCTCTGTTGCTGTGCCCAGGAGCTGGTCTGGAAGGCAAGTGTCTTGCTTCTGTTGCCTTGTTTAAAGAAAAGGAGATGAGAACGTGGGTCTATTCCTTGCAGCCTTGATCTCACCTCTTCTAATACTCTTCGTTTCTTGCCTAATCATTCTTTCTGTATTCTGGTGCCATCTCCAATCTTCAGAGCCAGAAATCCCTTTCTTTTTGCTCTCGACTTTTTCCAGGGTCTTTAGCACATACCTTGTGCAGCTAGAGCTGGTCAGTGGGAGGGGCAAGTGCAGGATCCTGTTGGGCGTGGCTGAGAGTGCACCCATGAAAGTCCTCTCCCAAGTGGCTGTGTGTGTCTCTGTGCCCCAGTTCCTGAAATTCGTGCGGCAGATTGGCGAGGGGCAGGTGTCCCTGGAGTCCGCTGCAGGGTCGGGCCGAGCTCAGGCAGAACAGTGGGCAGCAGAGTTTATACAGCAGCAGGTAGGCCATTGTCACTTTCCAGTCCCATTTCAGAGCCAGCTGGTGCCCCAGGCCTTGGGTTGAGTGTTCAGTGGTCCCTGAGAGGGAAGGGATTTTATTACCAGCTTGTCTTGGTAGCATCAGGTCCTGAGTGGGAGGGAGATTCTGAGGATGTTCTTCTCAGAAGGGCCCAGGCTGGTGGTGTTCAATGGGTATTGAGTTTATGTTTAGTGGTAGAAAGTTGTTGGTAGTGACCTTCTTCCTTTGTCACAGGGTACATCAGATGCCTGGGTTGACCAGTTCACGAGACCAGTAAACACATCTGCCCTTGATATGGAGTTTGAACGAGCAAAGTCAGCTATAGAGGTGAGAGCAGATGGGCAGGAGTAGACTCACCCCAGGAGAAAACCTTCCCCCTGGGGAGTTGGGTGTATTAGCGTCAAAGATAGCGAAGGTTTCGTCTTATAGGGTACCTGGGTCAGCTGTGCCTCTCAGAAATGCAGATTATTGGGTGTCACCCCAGACCACTGAGTCAGGATCTCTGGGTAGAATCTGGAGATCTGTAGTTTTATAAAGCTCTTCAGATGATTCTTAAAACACTGAGATTTCCCGATTGTTGTCTTAGGGAGTCCATTCCAGTGAGCTGAGGGTGGGTGGGGTGGCTGTGAAGGAGCTCCTTTTTCTATCTGCCTTCCCTTCCTTACAGTCTGATGTCGATTTCTGGGACAAGTTGCAGGCAGAGTTGGAGGAGATGGCTAAGCGGGATGCTGAGGCTCACCCCTGGCTTTCTGACTACGATGACCTCACATCTGCTTCCTATGATAAGGTGAGAACCTGGTTTTTCAGGTTTCAGAATCCACCTCTAATACCTTCCCTTTAGTACTGAATTTGAAGGAGACTCACTTTCAAGTAATGTCCTTAAGCCCCTGTGTATGCAAAGGTCATTGATCATACACTGTCTTCTTGGCTAGAAAGGTTGGTAAGATAATGGCAGTATGGTGATAACAGCTGTGAGGGAGGTTTGCTTGTGGTCATTAAGGACACAGAGGAGGTAGCTCTGTTTTGGAGGTGGCGCTGGGAACATTTTCAGAGGATTGCTCTCCTCTTTGGTGGAGAGTGCCAGTTGACAGTTTATCCTCTGCCACCACCCCTCAGAGTTATTTCTTAAATCACATGTTCATTTTAAGTTCTAATCTCTTCCGGTATGTGCTAGCCCCCTACCCCAGTGTAGGGTCTTCAATGAAGCATTTTAAATACTTTAATATTAGGAACATTTCCTAGCAGTTGGTGGTGGAGCATGATTGAATTCTGCATCCAGCACGTGCTGTAGAATCAGAAGTTTCTGTTGCTTCAGGAGTCTCACTGTGACAACCAAATCTTGCGGGTTGCAAGGTACTTGAGGCTGTGATTCCTAATTGAGCTCCTGAATTGAAGCATAAGGGGGAAGGGAAAGAATTTCTGGGTTTTGCAAAGTGGCCAAACAGGAAGTGGGGAAGGAGTAGTGATGTCTTTTTCTCAGCTCAGATGTGGTTGGGGAAAGATTCTGGGGCTTGAAACAGAGCCTGAGATACACAACAGGGTGCTGGAGGTCCCTGTGGGCAGAGTAAGTGAGCTCTGCAAACGTTAAAGGCCATTAGAGGCGGGATGATTCTGAAAAGCTAGGATTTGGTAGTCAATGAAAAACTGTTCTAGGAAAAATAGGATTTTGCTTGTATTCCTGCTGATCCTCGGGGCTTTTCTGAAGACCATTTCGTCTGATAAAATAGAAGAGGTTATTTCTGGAGGTTTTGCCCTGTGGTTAGGAGGGAGAAGGGCAGTACTGTGGCACAGTGGATTAAGTCACTGCTTACAGCACTGTATCCCTTATCCAAGTGCTGGTTCAAGTCCCAGCAAGCAGCTTCCAATCCATCTTCTGCTAATGTGCCTGGAGGGGCAGCAGAGTACAGCCCAGGTGCTTGGGCCCCTGCACCCATGTGAGAGACGGTGATGGAGTTCGTGCCCCCTGGCTTCAGCCTGGCCCACCCCTGGCTGGTTCTGCCCTTTGGGGAGTGAACAGCGGATGGAAGATCTCTAGCTTTCTCTATTGCTCTACATTTCAGATGAGTAAGTGAACAAATGGATGTGTGAAAGATAAGAATACCAATAAGGAAAGCCTGAAAGATAGAGAGAATGCTTTCATTATTTTATACTGAACAATTTAAGAAATTTTTAATTTATCCCCCCCCCCAAGAAACCTTTTATTAAGGAATACAGACTTCATGCATTTCCTGAGTACAACATTAGGAATATAATGATTCTTCCCACCATAACTGCCCTCCCAGCCCTCCTCCTCCCTCTCCTATTCTCAGTCCCATTCTCCAATAAGATCCATTTTTGTTTAACTATACACAGAAGACCAACTCCATACTAAGTAAAATTCAACAATTTGCACCAAAAAAAACCCCAAAACCAAACCAAACCAAAACTGTTCCTCGACAATCCAGACAAGGGCTGTTCAAAATCATTTTTCTTGAAATTACTTTCACTTTTTTTTTTTTTTTTTTACAAATTTAATTAACTTTAACGAAGCACCCAGGAATGATACATCTTTTGGGAGCACTTAACTAAACATAGTTATAATACAACTCCTTGAGGACAGAGGTCCTGCATGGGAAGTTAGTGCACAGTGACTTATTGTTGTTAATTTAAAATTAACTCTTATATATGATGTCAGTGATCACCCAAGTCTCTTTTTTTTTTTTAAAAGATTTATTTATTTATTTGAAAGTCAAAGTTACATAGAGAAGGAGAGGCAGAGAGGGAGAGAGGTATCTTCTGTCTGTTGGTTCACTCCCCAATTGGCTGCAATGGCTGAAGTTTTGCCTATCCAAAGCCAGGATCTTCTTCCAGGTTTCCCACTTGGGTGCAGAGGCCCAAAGACTTGGGCCATCTTCCGCTGCTCTCCCAGGCCATAGCAGAGAGCTGGATCAGAAGTGGAGCAGCCGGGACTCGAACTGGTGCCCATATGGGATGCTGGCACTGCAGGTGGCAGCTTTACCTGCTACACCAGCGCCGGTCCCAGGGAATATAGTTATTCTTCCCACCATACCCATCCTCCCACCCTTCTTCCTCTTCCCCCTCCCCTTCCCGGTCCCATTCTCCATTAAGATTCATTTTCAATTAACTTTGCAGCATTCACTCCTTTTTAATTCTATCTATTATTTTTACCAGACCCTTAATATTATCCATATGATCATTTTAACAATTAAGATGGTATTTTTACCACCCAGCTTAAGGGGCTTTGGGGTTCCATGGCAAGTTTTTAAATTGTACCCTTAGAAGTAAGTCCTTAGGAATGTGTGCAGAACTATACAACTTTACAGTTGCAAACTTCATACACTTCATAATTACAACTTTAGGAACATGGTGATTCCTCCCACCAGGCCCACCCTCTCACCCTTACTCCCACCCCCTCTTCCTCCCTTCCTCCTCGCTCTCTTATTCCCACTCTTATTTTTTACTGAGATCTATTTTCAGTTGACTTTATACACACATGTTTAAGAGTACAACAAATAGTATTAAAAAACCCAAAATTGTTCCTCAAAAGTCAAAACAAGGGCTGTTCTAGCCATTGCTTCTCAAAGTGTCAATCTCATGTATACAGTTTGCCTTTTAGGTGCTCTGTTAGTTACCACAGGTCAGAGAGAACACGTGATCTTTGTCCCTGGCTTATTTCACTAGGCATGATGTTTTCCAGATTCACCCATTTTGTTGTAGATGCCTGGATTTCTTTTTCTTTTTAACCACTGTGTAGTATTCCATAGTGCACATATCCCATGATTTCTTTATCCAATCTTCATATACTGACAATCTCATTAACTTTGTGGAAAGTTGTACATTTTACATAAAAATGTCTATGCTGTTGATAAATGTAGACATAATGTTAATTTCATATACACAGCATTTCCTGTTATTTACTGATATTACAGTTACGTTTATGACATGCAGAATAATTTTTAATTAAAAATTTATATTTGTAGATTCTTAAACTCTGTTTGAGGTTGATGCCTTAGGATATTGCAAAGTTAGGATTAGAAACATGAATTGCATTAATTTTCCATAAAAATGCTATCCTTTCTATTGACTTTACACTAAATCATACTAGTTGTATGTTAATACTTTCAAAAAGTGTGGATCTCATACTTGATCATGCCTATAGTTCTGAGAGGCGGGAATCACGTTCCTTAGGAAATTATGTTGTAGATGACAGTATCGGTCTCTTTCAGCGTGGTTTAAAGCATGGATTAATGCTGGGCAGTAGATGAGGTAGAATGATTTATTTATTTTATTTACTTTTTATTAAGATTTCTTTATTTATTTGAAAGAGTTACAGAGAGGGAGAGGCAGAGAGAGGGAGAGCTCTTCTATCTGGTGGTTTACTCCCTAGATGCAGTGGCAGGGCTGGGCCAGACCAAAACCAGGAGCCAGGAGTTTCACCTAGGTCTCCCATGTGGGTGGCAGGGACCCAAACACTTGGGCCATCTTCTGTTGCTTTTCTCAGGTCATTAGTGGGGAGCTCTATCAGAAGTGGAGCAGCCGGGACAAGAACCGGCACCCTTATGAGATGCCAGCATCGCAGGCGGTGGTTTTACCTACTGAGCCACAGCACTGCCCCAGGATTGATTTTACTGATTCTCATAAGGGGTTGGCCTATGGAGTCATCTGCTTGATACTTCATTCTGTATGGCCATTAGCTGAGACTGATTTTAAATGGTTGAAAAAAAAGCAATATTTCTGGCCATTGGAGGGTGAACCAACGGCAAAAGGAAGACCTTTCTCTCTGTCTCTCTCTCTCACTGTCCACTCTGCCTGTAAAAAAAAAAAAAAAAAAAAAAAAAAGCAATATTTCTGACACATGAAAATTATGAAATTCACATTTCAGTGTCTATAAAGTTTGGTTGGAACGCAGCCGTGCTCATTTGGTTACGTGCTGTCTGGTGCACACGTGCTTCGATGCTTGAGTTGAGTAGTTGCGGCAGACCTGCGAAGCAGGTCTGTTTATAGAAAAAGTTTGCTGATCCATGGAGTAGGTTCGTTTTCTGCCTTCCGAGTTTTTAAACTGCACAGAGATGTCTCAAGAACGTGTCTGGTTTTCACGAGTATACTGTTTATAAAATGCCTAGCTCAGATCTGTCTCCTATAATGTATCTATCTCCCTTCCTACACAGCCAGGGTAGCTGTCCAGTTTTCCTTTGTGACAAACAATTTACTTCTGATGAGAGTTTAGAGTGTTGCTGATGGGGTGTGTTTCTGATTCTTTACATTTCACAATAAAAATGAAAAAGGCCTTGTTTCTTTTTTTTTTTTTAAGGTTTATTTATTAATTTGAAAGGCAGCGTGACAGAGAGGCAGAGGCAGAGATAGAGAGAGGTCTTCCATCTGCTGGTTCACTCTTCAAATGGCTGCAACAGCCGGAGCTGTGCCAATCCGAAGCCAGGAGCCAGGAGCTTCTTCTGGGTCTCCCATTCAGGTGCAGGGTCCCAGGGACTTGGACCATCTTCTGCTGCTTTCCCAGGCCGTAACACAGAGCTGGATCAGAAGTGGACCAGCCAGGACTCAAACTGGCGCCCACATGGGATGCTGACACTGCAGACGGCGGCTTTACCCGCTACATCACAGCGCTGGCCCCAGGCCTCGTTTATTCTAATTTGTCCTTACTAGACTTAGAAATATTTTATATCTTGTGGTATATTGCTTTGTGATGGAATTTATTTACCCATCGCAAAAGGAACATTTTATTTACTTGTCCCAAGACATAGGGCTTCCTAGTGATTTGCATCTTACCTTATTACCCCCCTTGCTGAACACACAGTGCCAGCCGACGAAACTCTTGGCATCATAACTCTTCTCTTGAATGACAGATCCTCAGCTGGGAGAGGACAGTGTCTTGTAGATGTGTTTTGGGAGCGAGTTCTGACTTCTATTCAGGTCACGGATTAATATTCAGAATTATTAAAAATGGAATTGGCGGGGAGAAAAGAATGAAATTGGAATAAATTAAGGTTTTTGAAGTGCTTTATGCATCTTAGTGCACGCAGTGACCCCAGGGAGCCAGGTAGAGTTGCATTTGAATTTCAGAGCTTCTGACTCCAAATTTCATTTCCTTTTTATGTTATCGCATTATTTAGGAATAACGAGAAGTGCACTTAGAATAGCTAAGGAGGGTTTATCTCATTCCATTCTACAGGTCCTCCTAAGAAACCTGTTCTGCCCTAGAGTAAAAAGTCAGCGAGCGAGGTAGCACTGTGGACGCCTGAGGACTTGCTAATGACAGGCTTGCTGCCCGTGTGGAGCAGTCCGTAGGCTTGCCTGGCGGCCGGTTACTGTGCGCGGGAGTTGGCAGCCCCGTGTGAGGCTGAGTGGTCTTTCTGTCGTGGGTGGTCTTTGTGAGAGCAGCACAGAGACTCTGCCAGCCTTCGGTTCCGTCCCTGCGTGGAAGCGTCCTCCTCCTCCAGCTCTGCCCTGGTGTCGTCCTCACGCGCCTGCCGCCGTGGCCCGGGTGGCTCTGCTCAGAGCGTTTCCCACGCGCTTGCTTCCCTGCAGGGCTACCAGTTTGAGGAGGAGAACCCCCTGCGCGACCACCCTCAGCCTTTTGAAGAAGGGCTGCGGCGGCTTCAGGAAGGGGACTTGCCCAACGCCGTGCTGCTCTTCGAGGCCGCTGTGCAGCAGGACCCTAAGCACATGGAAGTGGGTGGCTCACCCCGAGCTCAGACAGGACTTCTCAGATGGGGTCAGGGGGAGCTGGGGAGGGAGGAGGGACAGCAGACCAGAGGGTGATGGAGCTGACCACTTCCCTGCAGGCGTGGCAGTATCTGGGCACCACCCAGGCTGAGAACGAGCAAGAACTCCTCGCCATCAGCGCGCTGCGGAGGTGAGTGCGCAGAGGGTGGGAGCGAGGTGGTTGCGGGCTCTGCAGGTGGTCTCCACGGTGCCGGGAGCGGAGCGCAGGCCCGTGTCCCTGGCTGATGGCGAGTGTTTCCTCAGCACTCTGAGGCCCAGAGTGCGGCTTCTGGTATCCTCTCACTGCCAGAGCACTGCGTTCTCAGACCTGTAAGTGCTTAGCTCTCACGGCGGAAGGTTTCTGTGTCTTAATCTGAGGAGCCTGGGCTGGTGAAGCCATCGTGACTGCATTTCGAAATCTGGCTTGGAGCCCAGATTGCTGACGGGTGCTGGTGTCATTGCAGGTACTGAGTGTGCTCATCTCTGCCCAAACAGGTGCCTGGAGCTAAAGCCAGACAACCGGACAGCACTGATGGCGCTGGCCGTGAGCTTCACCAACGAGTCCCTCCAGCGCCAGGCCTGTGAGACCCTGCGGGACTGGCTGCGCTACACCCCAGCCTATGCACATCTGGTAGCGCCCGGTGAAGAAGGGGCTGGCGGGGCAGGACTGGGTTCCAGCAAGCGCCTCCTGGGATCTCTGTTGTCTGAGTGAGTGTGAGGGCTTCCTGGCATGGTTAATTACTGGAAACGGCCTCAGGAGGAAGGTGACCTTGATTTTGGAAGTTTGGACAGATTGGGACTCAAGGGTCTAGGAGGGGGAAGGGAGGCCCAGGTCTGCGTGTACCCAGTGCGCTGCTGGGATGAGACAGGAAGATGGGCTTCTAAGTTGGGGTTTGTGAGTAGCAGGAGGGCTGATACGTAGATGGATTCCGGGGCTGTGACTGACTAATTTTTAGGAGTTTGGGGACTGGGAATAGAGGCGTACCCACTGACATTGTTTTGGGGGGATGTGTGCTTCCTCATCTAGCTCCCTGTTTCTGGAGGTGAAAGAGCTCTTCCTGGCAGCCGTGCGCCTGGACCCGACGTCCATCGACCCTGACGTGCAGTGCGGCCTGGGAGTCCTCTTCAACCTGAGTGGGGAGTACGACAAGGCCGTGGACTGCTTCACAGCCGCCCTCAGCGTGCGTCCTGATGTGAGCCTCGGGCAGGGCTGACCCTGTATCTTACTGGAGAACCATTGGTTGGGCATATTGGAGTCACAGGATAATTACGGGCCAGCATCGCATGCACTGCCTGCCTCGGGAGGGTTGGGAGAGAAGGGTGGGGGTGCAGAGTCATCTGGGCGAAGGAGTCTGCCTGGGGAGGGAGAGGTTACGAGGTTACACACTGTGGCCACAGTGAGGAAGTGGGATGGGATAGTCACATGTGCTAGGTAAACGAAACAGGTGGAGGAATCAGCAGAATTTGATCTCACACTAGTTGTATGTTCCCAACCCCTTCTCCCTCCTTTCCCAGGACTACTTGCTGTGGAATAAGCTAGGGGCCACCCTGGCCAACGGGAACCAGAGTGAAGAAGCCGTGGCTGCGTACCGCCGTGCCCTGGAGCTGCAGCCGGGCTATATCCGGTCCCGCTATAACCTGGGCATCAGCTGCATCAACCTTGGGGCTCACCGGTGAGAGTACCTCTGGAGTAATGGAGGAACGCACTGTTTCTCCCTGCCTTGGCCCTAGCTCCTCGGCCTCTGATCCTAACCAGCCTCACAGCCTTCTGTCTCCCAAGGCTGCCTGACCTGCCTGCTTCCATTGTGCTCACAAGCTGTCATTCCGCCTTTCCCCACAGGGAGGCAGTGGAACACTTTCTGGAGGCCCTGAACATGCAGAGGAAAAGCCGAGGCCCTCGGGGCGAAGGGGGCGCCATGTCCGAGAACATCTGGAGCACCCTGCGTTTGGCGTTGTCCATGTTGGGCCAGAGTGACGCCTACGGGGCGGCTGATGCCCGGGACCTGCCTGCCCTCCTAGCTATGTTTGGCCTGCCCCAGTGACAGTGGGATGGGCTGCCCTGTGAGTGTCTGCTGGAGGGGTCCCCGCTCGGGATGTGACTCCCTCCCCCCAAATGGGCCTACCGAGGGGGTGGGCTGATGATCGCTGGCGGGACAGCCTCTCAGGAGCTGCCGCAGAGCAGGGGTGCAGAGTCCACGTGCAGTTCCTGCGTAACCGCGGGAAAAGGAACTGTGTTGTCTCTGAGTCCCTTGGTGATTCAAGGACTGCGCGTTCAGCCCCAGGTCTGTCTCTGCTCACCATGCCCTTTCCTGGTGCTGCTTTTTGGGTAGGACCCGATGGCTGTCACCAGCCGCTGTGTCTGTGGGGTCCGCCACATTTGTCGCGTCTGTCCTTTCCCCCGCTTTGTTGGAAGTTGGTAACAGTCCAGCCTGCCTGGGCAGTTGTGTGTGGGCAGTTGTTCATCGTGCATCTCTGACGTCGACTCCAGGATGGGGTGTTAGCAGCTGGCTGAGGAGAGTGGAGTTGTGTTAGGGGCGCACAGAGGTCTGTCATTCTTGGACCGCATGGCTGTGAGCTAGATCTCCTGAGAGGATGCTGATGCAGTAATGCTGGGGGAGTCCCTGTGGGCTCCTCTGGAGCTGCTGGGTCAGTTGCTGCAGAGGGCGTTTGGGTGTGGGATAGGAGGAAGGCTCATTTTTGGGACGAGCCTATGGGGGACTGAGGGCATCAGATCAGGGACTCCGTCCTGGAGCCTCTGGTGGGAGGACAGAGCGAGTGGGATGAGGAGCGTGGTGAATGCAGCAGTCCCTCTTAGGAAGAACTGTGAGTAGGAATCAGGCCAACTCTTCTAGAAAGTTGGTTCAGAAATTGTAATCTTGCCAAATTCCTAGCAGAGAGGGGGTTCAGTATTACCATAAGCCTTTGCTATACTTCTTGAAATATTTCCAGGGGGAGAGGGTTGACAAGCCCCCTCCCCCATGTTACCTCCACAAGGTGAAGATGGAGGGAAGCCGAGGTAGCCTGGATTCTTGTCACCCGGCCCTGCGTGGGGAGACGCATGACCGCTGGCAGTGACTGCGAAGCCTCCTGCCGCCTTGTCTTCAGTAGCTAATGATCAGAGAGATTTTTTTTAAACTACCATGGGCCCCAGGTTCCATCTGAAATTTATTTTTCTTTGTATGAATATGTGTAAATGATTTAAAAATAAAACTGTAAAATATTTGTATGAAGAATAAATGGAACTAATGTGGATATGAATTCTGCTGCTGAGGTAGGTGGTGGGAAGTGGGTTGGTCTTCATCTTTCCAGTTCTTGTTGGCGTGTTGATCACCCATCCATCTACCCAGCAATTATTGAGCACCTAATGTGTGCGGGTACGACGGGTAAGACAGACAAGGACACTGTGCTCCTGGAGCCTCGGGCTTGGCAGGAGACACAGATGTTTGCCGATGGTGAAGTTTTAGCTTGAGTTCTCCCTGGAAAGGAGACTCCACAGAGCTGTCTAATCATTGGGTTGTTTTCTGTTAGGAATTTCGGGCCTTGGTTTTGATAGTTTGTTTCTAGTGTTCAGGCTTCTAAGGGTTTCACTGGGCTTTGCCTGTCTTGTCAGGAATTATATAAAGAGCCTTCGCAACATGGACGTCTATTCCAAGGAAAACATTTAAACTGCAAGCAAATATTTGTGTGTTTATCAGTATGAATATTTTGGAGATAGATGTCCATGGCCACATGAGAATAGGAAAAAAAGAAAACTCAGAACTGGGTCAGCAAGTTATCCAGATAGTGGATAAAATAGCTACTGATATTCAGGGGACAGTTCCCAGTGACAGTAGATGCTAACTTCAATGAGGGGAAAAGCTTGGCGAACTGCTTAAGGTTACCTTGCAAACCAGTGTTGAAAAGGCAGTAGGCGTATTCCTGGTATAGTAAGCGTGTGACAGGTGTGAATTTCCCGTCATAGTTCTGGGTAATTTCCGAGTTTTCTTAGCGCACGTTAGTGGTTTCGTGGTGACCGTGACCCCAGGGCAGCGGGGTCCCGGGCTCCACAGAGTGCTGGAGCATGGCCACCGGCCTGGGAGTGAGGCAGCAGGCGCAGGGCGCGGGCTCCGTGCCACGCACACAGGAAGGGCCGAAGTCTGGCTGAATAAACGGCTTACGAAGGGCCGGCGTGGCACTGTGGGTAGACCTGCTGCCTGCAGTGCTGGCGTCCCAGTTCAAGCTGCTCCACTTCTGATCCAAGTCCACGCTAATGGCCTGGGAAGAGCATCACATCGGAAGAGACTAAGACCTTGGGCCCCTGTACCCACATGGGAGACCTGAATGAAGCTCCTGGCTCCTGGCCCAGCCCAGCCCCAATGTGGGGACCATTTGGGGAGTGAACCAGTAGATGGCAGCTGACTCACTCTAACTCTTTCAAGTAAGTAAATAAATCTTAAAAAAAGGGGGGGGGGCACAGTGGGTTAACACACTGGCCTGATGCGCTGGCATCCCATATGGGCGCTGGTTCTAGTCCCAGCTGCTCCTCTTCTGATTCAGCTCTTTGCTATGGCCTGGGAAAGCAGTAGAAGATGGCCCAAGTCCTTGGGCCCTTGCACCCACGTGGGGTACTGGGAAGAAGCTCATGCTCCTGGCTTCTGATCAGTGCATTTCTGGCCATTGTGGCCAGTTGGGTAATGAACCATTGGATGGAAGACTCCCCCCCTCCCCCCCTTTCCTCTCTCTGTGTAACTCTGACTTTCAAATAAATAAATAAATCTTAAAAAACGCTTAAGAACCGAGTTTACACCTGGTTTAGGGCACAGCTCCGGTTATCTGCTTTACCTGCTCTCGGTAGCATGAAAGTGCCCAGGAGGATGCTTTTTTTGCACAACCAGTGCCTGGTACATATTTGGAACCTAACTCAGATTCAGCCAATGTTTATTTTTTATTCTTAGAGTTTTATTTTTTAAAGATTTACTTACTTGAGAAGTAGAGTTACAGAGAGATCTTCATAAATGGTTCACTCCCCAAATGGCCACAGTGGTTGGAGCTGGGCTGATTTGAAGCCAGGAGCTGCTTCCAGGTCTCCCACGCAGGTGTAGGGGTCCAAGGACTTGGGCCATCTAATCCTTGCCAGGCCATAGCAGAGAGCTAGATGGGAAGAGGAGCAGTCAGGACTAGAACCAGTACCCATTTGGGATGCCAGCACTGCGGACAGAGGCTTAGCCCACTAGGCCACAGTGCCAGCTCCTCAGCCAATGTTTATGAAGCCCCCGCTGTGTCCCAAGCATTTCCAGACACCAAGGGTACACGTCACAAGGCAGGCAGAGGGACCTGCTCTCTTGGCTTACATCCTAATGGGGAAGAGAATGCATAAGCCAGAAGTGTCCAGTTGCAGATGACATGAAGAAATGGAAGGCTGTGTATACTGCAGGGGAAGGAAGGGGCAGGGCCTTCCTCAGGAGGAGACCTGCATGGCGAGCTGGCCACGTGCCTGGGGAGCAAGTGCAAAGACTCTGAGCTGAGAGTCTGAGAGCCCTGTGCGCTCCAAGAGAAGAGGCCGCAGTGGGGGACGGGGCAAGAGAAGTAACAGGCCTGAGCCCTCCCCTCCCAGCGTCGCTCTCAAGGCCATTCCATTCACGTTGCATGGTATTGTCACTGAGGCTGCTTGGCTGAGGCTTCTGATGATGCCACTTACTGCCAAAGCCAACAGACACATTCGTTCCTGATCTTGACCTAACCAGATTTGAACTTGGGCAGCTTTGCCGCACGGGGTTGGGCAGGTTGTGCGTGTATGATGGGGTAAGGGTTGCTACTACCATGGTCTGTGGGAGTGATGCTGTGCAGTGACGGCCTGTGTGACTGTACCCTGGCCCTGCAGGGATGGCCACTGTCTTAAACCTTTGCCCTGCTTCTGAGATTTCTTCACTTTTTAAAAAAGACTTATTTATTTGAAAGGCAGAATTACAGAGATTGTGGGAGAAAGAATGAGATCTTCATTGGCTGGTTTGCTCTCCAAATGGCTGTGATGGCTGGGGGTGAGTCAGGCCGAAGCCAAGAGACTGGGACTCTTTCTGGGTCTCTCTCCGTTGGGGTAGGGGCCCAATCACTTGCGCCCTCTTCTGCCCCTTTCCCAGGCCGGTCAGCCAGGAACTGTATTGGAAGTGAAGCAGCTGGGACTTGAACCAGCACTCCAAACCGGGGATGTGGCGACACAGGTGCCAGCTTAACTTGCTGTGCCACAGCGCCGGCCCTGACGTGTTTGCTCAGAAGGTTCTGCTTGGTCCTTTGTGTGTCTCTTCGCTGCCTCGATGTGGATGCCCCTTGGACTCTGTTCTCGTCCCTCCTTTCCTTGCTCCGTGGGGTCCTTCGGCGGCTTCGTCCTTGCCCGTGGCCGTGACTCCCTTTTGCATGCTGCTGACACCGCAGGCCCTGGATCCCTGGCCCACTTACTCTGTTCTGCCCTCTCCATGTGCTAGTTCCCTGGGTGCCGAGCAAATTCGCAGCAGCAATTTCCTTCCAAAAACCCACTCCTCATTTGTATACTGTTGGCGATACGAGGAAACAGCCAGGGGGTCTGGATTCCTGTCCTGGTTCTGTTTTTTTTTTTCCAAAAATTAATTTATTTGAAAGTTGGAGTTACACAGAGAGGAGAGGCAGAGAGACAGACAGACAGGTCTTCCATCCACTGGTTCACTCCCCAGTTGGCCCCAAGGGCTGGAGCTGCACCAATCAGGAGCCAGGAGCCGCCCCCGGGTCTCCCACATGGGTGCAGGGGCCCAGTGACTTAGGCCATCCTCCCAGCAGCCAGAGGACAGCCAGCAGGACCTCCCCAGGGAGCGCCACGCCCTCCTGGAGGAGGAGAACCGCGTGTGGCACCTGGTACTGCCGGCGGAGGAGGTGGAGGAGGTGGACGAGGGCAAGCGCGGAGGCGTGAAGGAGGAGCGCACTGAGGCCATCACTGGGATCTACCTGACGCGGCGGCTGTCGGTGAAGGGCAGGCTGTAGCGGTTCATGGACAACTTCTTCCAGAGCTGCTGGCGCCCCGGCACGCGGTGCCCCCCGCCGTCAAGTGCTGCTTCGACTTGCTGGACGAGCAGGCGAAGCACGACATCGAGGATGAGGGCACCGCCCACATCTGAGAGACCAACAGCTTGCCACTCCGGTTTTGGGTGAACAGCCTCAAGAACCCGCACTTCATCTTTGACGTGCACGTCCTCGAGGTGGTGGACGCCTCGCTGTCGGTCATCGCACGGACCTTCATGGACTCTCCCAGCAGCAAGCTGCTCTACGCCAAGGAGATCTCCACCTACAAGAAGATGGTGGAGGATTACTGCGAGGGGATCCGGGAGATGGTGCAGGTCAGCCACCAGGATGTGAACACACACGGCGGAGATCTCCCGGGCCTGCACGGACTCGCTGAACATCCTTATGGTGCTGTACCAGCTTTTCCAGTACACACACATGTACTACGCTGAGATCATCAACGCCTTGGAGGAGGGCGCCGAGGGCCCTCCCTGCCGTAGACCTAGCATCCGCCCGAGCAATACGGCGCTGGAGCCTGTACCAGCCCCCCGCCCACAGAGCCAGCACCTGGTCTCTGTGTGAAGACGGAGTGATTCCCAAACGTGCCTTACACCGCGCCAGGCCCTTGGGGCAGTCAGGCCACTGCCTCCCCTCGCACCAGCAGCCGCCTGCGATACTCAGGGCCTGGCCTCTGGGTGGGATCTGAGTCCCTGCAGCCCTGGGGTGAGCGCCCAGACGTGTCTGCCCACTGCCCACTGTCCACGGACAGGAGGACAAGCGGTAGGACACCTCCTGACCTCACCCTGTCTCCCCGGGGGCACCCATGTTTGCTGGGCCCCACCTCCAAGGTCATGCTGGACGTCAGACGTCGAGGCCAGGCAGCCAGGAGGAGCCCAGCAGACCTGTCAGGCTGCCCTGGAGGCCCCACCTGCATCGGGGGGGGGGGGGCTAGAGTAGCTCCACTAGGACCACCCACCTACCCCTTTTTTGTAAATCTTGTTCATTATAAATCAAATACAGCTGTCTTTAGGAAAAAAACACAAAAATTTATTTATTTGAAGGAGTTAGAGAGGAGAGGCAGAGAGAGAGGTCTTCCATCTGCTGATTCACTCTCCAATTGGCCCCAATGGCTGGAGTTGTGCTGATCAGGATCCAGGAGCCTCCCCCGGGTCTCCCACAAGGGTGCAGGGTCCCAGTGACTTAGGCCATCCTCCACTGCTTTTCCAGGCCACAGTAGAGAGCTGGATTGGAAGTGGAGCAGCTAGGACTCAAACTGGTACCCATATGGGATGCTGCAGGTAATGGCTTTACCCATTATGCCATGGCGCTAACCCCCAAGATAATGTTTTGAACGCTGATCTAGTTAGAGAAAATGAACTGAAATTCTTGGTCCCTGTGCCTTCCTCTCCCAAGGCAAAGGTACAGGATGAGGAAGAGCCTGGTGGAGGAGGGCACACTCAAGGACATGCAAAGCCAAGGAATGAGCCAGAAACCTGTTGATGCAGCCTTAACCTGGCAGGGAGTCTGTGGCAGCTGTGTAGGTGCCGTGCAGGGGAGCTGTGGCCTGTGGGCTTAGCGAAGGGACCTGAAAGCTGGCATCCGAGGAGAGCAGGATGAGGCTCCACAAGACACTGGTGCTTGCACTGGTCCAAAGTGCAGACAACCGAGTGAAAACAGGTGGGATTGCAGCAAACTTGCAGCTCAGTACAGCAAAGGAAGCAAATCAGTATGGTGAGGAGACGCCTAACACAATGGGACAAAGTATTTGAGAGCCACTTATTGGCCGGCGCTGTGGCTCAACAGGCTAATCCTCCGCCTTGCGGCGCCGGCACACCGGGTTCTAGTCCCGGTCGGGGCGCCGGATTCTGTCCCGGTTGCCCCTCTTCCAGGCCAGCCCTCTGCTGTGGCCCGGGAGTGCAGTGGAGGATGGCCCAAGTGCTTGGGCCCTGCACCCCATGGGGAGACCAGGAAAAGCACCTGGCACCTGGCTCCTGCCAGCGGATGAGTGCGGTGCGCCGGCCGCAGTGTGCCATCCGTGGCGGCCATTGGAGGGTGAACCAACGGCAAAAGGAAGACCTTTCTCTCTCTCTCTCTCACTGTCCACTCTGCCTGTCAAAAAAATAAAAATGAAAAAAAAGAGCCACTTATTTTACAAAGGATAAGTATCCAGAATATGTTACGAACTCAAAAAACTGAACAACAACAACAACAAAAAAACCCAAAACACGAACAATCCAGTTAAGAAAATGGGTAAAAGACAATTGTCAAAGAATTACAAATGGTCAACACATATATCAAAAAACAATATCACTGTCAGGGAAATGAAAATAAAAACTGTAATTGATAGAACCTCACCCCTGTTAGAGTGACTGTCATAAAACATAGTAACAAAGCCACTTACACACTGTTGGTGGGAATGTGAGTTAGTGCCATCACTGTGGAAAACGGTATGGAGAGAGAGTTCTTTAAAAGCTAGAAGTAGATTTGATGTATAATCCAGCAATCCCCCTACTGGATATAAACCCAGAAGTCTTGGACACACTGTGGAGGACATACCTGTACCTCCATCCTCATAGCAGCCAACCTATGTAATCAACCAAGGTGTCCATCTGATGAATGGGTAAAGAAAAGGTAGGATAGAAATAGGCACAGTGGAATATTCCATCATAGAAGAGTGAAATTCTGTCACGTGCAGAGAATGGATGGACCACAGGGCATCGTGTGAAGTCAGGCACGGAAAGACAGTGCATGTCCTCCCTCGTGTGTGGAGGCTGAAAAGCAAAACCTCAAAATGGTAATTCTTAGGGTCTGGGAGTTTGAATAACATAGGGGAAGTTGGGTATAGTTTATAGATTGTCACAAATATACAGGATGTGGCTGGTGCCGTGGCTCACTAGGCTAATCCTCCACCTGCGGTGCTGGCACCCCAGGTTCTAGTCCTGGTTGGGGCGCCAGATTCTGTCCCGGTTGCCCCTCTTCCAGGCCAGCTCTCTGCTGTGGCCTGGGAGTGCAGTGGAGGATGGCCCAAGTGCTTGGGCCCTGCACCTGCATGGGAGACCAGGATAAGCACCTGGCTCCTGCCATCGCATCAGCGGATCAGCGGGATGCGCTGGCTGCAGCGCACTGGCTGTAGCAGCCATTTGGGGGGTGAACCAACGGAAAGGAAGACCTTTCTCTCTGTCTCACTGTTTAACTCTGCCTGTCAAAAACAAAAACACTCAAATATACAAGATGCCAGTAACGGGAAGCTGGCTGTGGGGTAGTGAGCTTTGAACAACTCACGGTTTTTGTTTTGTAGATTTAAAACTTGTGAAATAAGTTACACACAGCAGCATGGTGGGGTAGGTGGGGCTGATCGTGACTGCTCTGCTGAGGCCACAGATTCGTGGACACGCTGCCTCCGGTGCCCGGGGCACTGTACGTGTGTTCGTTTACACAGGCTGGGAAGGCGGACTCAGCCGTGGCCCTTGGCCAGTGGATAGGAGAATGGGGGTGGTGGTGGTGTGTGTGTGTGTGTGTGGGGGGGCTTGTGGTGCTGTGGGTTACTGGAGTTCTGGTTTGAGTCCTGGCACCTCTACTTCTGATCTCGCTTTCTGATAATGCACCTGGGATTCCGGGAGGCAGCGATGAGGCAGCGTGGGTCCCTGCCATCCACACGGAAGACCCGGCTGGAGTTCCTGGCAACAGGCTTCAGCCTGGCCCAGGTCTGGCTGTTGAGGGCATCGAGGGTGTGCACCAGTGGGTGGATGTACTTGCTCCGTCTCGCTCCCTGCCTACCTCCCTTCTCTCTCTCCCATGCTCTGCCCTTCAAGTAGATAAAAATAAACACTAAAAGAAGCAAACTGCAGTGCACGCATACACACAAGCGTTCTCAAGGAATCCTGGGACACAGGACACTCCAGGATGAATAAACATGCTTCCCTAATAAAAATGCAGTAAGTAAACAGAGAAAGGGGATGATCACTACTGGGAACCAGATTAATGGTCTGAAAAAAATCAAGCAAAAGGTACAGAAATGTAGAACAAAATGATAACGGTCAGGGAAAAGATCAGGAAAAAATATAGGTGTAGTACACCTCACACACAAAACAGATTCCCAGAAAGCATGCAAGCAAGGCAGTGAAATGGAAACTGGAAAATGCTCCCGAGCTCAAGGCTTCACGGCAAAGCTTTGCCAAGTCCCGAACGAGCCCAGTTAGAAGCAGTGACCCTGGCACGGGTCCGAGTGCAGGATTCTGGAACAGCAGGGGCTGATGGAGGCACTTCACCGCCACAGCAAGGTGGGTGTCGTGCCCCTGGGAGGCAAGGCTGGGACGGGGGCAGGGAGACCTTGACCGTGAGAAACTTCTGTGGTGGTCGACAGACCATGGCATCCCTGAGAACGGGAAAGGCGGGCTGTGGGGGCTGATGGCCGCAGCCCCTCTCCAGGCCCCGGGTCGCGATCCGGGTCAGCCGTTGACTGAAGGGGAGGCTAGGTCTCTGAGAAGAACACTGTGGTGCCGACACGAGCATAGTCAACACACACTCTCCAAATGTGCCAGAGCAGCCCTGTGCTAAGGACCGGGGGAGAGCCGGGTCTTGTTTTGTTTTGTTTTGTTTTTGTAAAGATTTATTTGAAAGAGTTACACAGAACAGAGGAGAGAGAGAGAGAGGGAGGGAGAGAGAGAGAAGGAGGAAGAGAGAGAGAGTCAGTCAGTCTTCCATCTGCTGGTTCACTCACCAATTGGCTGCAACAGCCGGATCTGTGCCGATCTGAAGCCAGGAGCCAGGAGCTTCCTCTGGGTCTCCCACACAGATTCAGGGGCCCAATGACGTGGGCCATCTTCTACTGCTTTCCCAGGCCACAGCAGAGAGCTGGATTGGAAATGA
This sequence comes from Sylvilagus floridanus, assembly GCA_949820135.1. Taxonomy (NCBI): domain Eukaryota; kingdom Metazoa; phylum Chordata; class Mammalia; order Lagomorpha; family Leporidae; genus Sylvilagus; species Sylvilagus floridanus. The sequence goes on from OX463230.1 coordinate 33,069,842, forward strand.
AGCACCTGAGATTTGAACCAGCACCCATACGGGATGCCAGCACTGCAGGCGGCAACTTTACCTGCTATGCCACAGCACCAGCCCAGCGGTCGCTTCTTGAAACACTTTGCCTTCTCTGAAGAATTTGACCAATTATTATTCCTAAAGGTGCCACCCCCTGACAGCTTCCCCACTCCCTACCAGCTACCAAATTATAACAAAGCCCTTTTTATTCATGGTTGGAAATTATTTATTATGTAACATCTGATACATGTCAGGCAGACATTTAATTTACTATGTAACTTAGAAGGCATGGTAATGAGATTAGTTCCTCTCACCGGCAGAATATTATCCATAGCACTGAAACTGTGTGCTTCCTGTCGGATTTATCTCCCTTCATTTCCCCAGAAGTCACCACAATCCTGCTTTTCATAAAACACTGTTGATCACACGTGTATGCCTCCCTAAACGGTAGTTTCTTCAATTTTGAGTCATCTAAAAATGGTGGCATTCTGTTTCCTGGGGTTTGCTTTTATTTATTTAACACTATATGTCTTTTTAAAAAAAATTTATTTTTTTGAAAGGCAGAAATACAGAGAGGAAGAGAGAGAGAGAGAGAGAGGTCTTCCATCCACTGGTTCACTCCCCAAATGCAATGGTCAGAGCTGCACTGATCCAAAGCTAGGAGCCAGGAGCTTCTTGGCCTCCCACATGGGTGCAGGGGCCCAAGGACTTGGGCCATCTTCTACTGCTTTCCCAGGCCACAGCAGAGAGCTGACTTGGAAGAGGAGCAGCAGGGACTAGAACTGGCACCCATTTGGGATGCCGGCCCTGCAAGCAGTGGTTTTACCCACTATGCCACAGTGCAAGCCCCTGAACATTATATTTCAAAGACTGATATCCTGGTGTACAGCTGCGGTTCATAAATAAACCACATCTTGTCCATTTTTCTGTTGATTGCCACTTAAGTTGTTTCCACTTAAGTTGGTTATAATGAACGTCTCATTGCTATGAATATTCTTGTAGGGGTCTCCTGGGGCACATATGCAAGAGATTTTTGTGTATATACCAAGGATAGAATTGTTTGGGATGTTTGATTTACAAGGTTTGTTGAACCATTTCCAAAGTGAGTGCCACAATTTCCATTTCCACAATGTCTCTGTGCCTCTCAAATAAATAAATAGAAATTTAAAAAGTATATTGTTGGGGCCGGAGCCATGGTGCAGTAGGTTAATCCTTTGCCTGTGGTGCTGGCATCCCATATGGGCGCTGGTTCTAGTCCCAGCTGCTCCTCTTCCCATCCAGCTCTCTGCTATGGCCTGGGAAAGCAGTAGAAGATGGCACAGACGCTTGGGCCTCTGTACCCACATGGGAGACCCAGAAGAAGCTCCTGGCTCCTGGCTTTGGATCAGTCTAACTCTGGCTGTTGCGTTATTTGGGGAGTGAACCAACAGAAGGAAGACCTTTCTCTCTGTCTCTCCCTCTCACTGTCTGTAACTCTACTTCTCAAATAAATAAATAAATAAAATCTTCTAAAAAAAGCTTTACAAATTGTGTCATGTTGAAATCTGCATAGTTTTTTCATAATGTATATTCTCTATGAAATTTTTGAAGGCCTTCTGTATGCAAGAGCTTAAGGAATTTTTTGTGCCAAAATATATGTCATTTTTTATTTTTAAAAAGGATTTATTTATTCATTTGAAAGAGAGAGAGAGGGAGGAGGAATCTTTCATTGACTAGTTCATCCCCCAAATGGCCACGATGATAGGCTGGGCCAGCATGAAGCCAGGAGGCTGGAACTCCATCTGGGTCTCCCAGGAGGGTGGCAGGGGTCTAAGTACTGGGCCTCCTCTGCGGCTATCCCAGGCGCATGAGCAGGGAGCCAGATCGGAAGCAGAGCAGCGGTGTAGAACTGGTGTTCCCAAGTGGGATGGCGGTGTTGCGGGAGGAAGTTCAGCTCACTGCACCGTATCGCTGGTCCCCAGTCATCATCTAATTTCGTTTTTCATGAACTTCTTGCAGCACCCTAGTATTCTCCCCTAGTTTGTTCACGTTCAGTTACAATGTTCTGGGCTCTCACGTAGGAAGAACAAACCCTCCCTTGTTCAAACCACAGAGGGAATATTGAAGTTTGGACATCCTACACATAGCACGGTGGCCTCGTTTGTCAAAGGAAGTTGCTGAATCAGGGGAAAACAAAGCCCAGGCACAATCTCAGGGTGAAACACGCAAACAGCGTGTCCTAGGTTTCCAGAAAGCTACGCGTTCATTCTACTCACTCAAGCAACAGGTCCTTTTATCTCCAGAAAGGGCTGCCCCCTTGGGTCACGTCTCTCTTTACGCTCTTACCCCGTAGATGATCAGCGTTCTGGAAAGCCCTTTCCCTGATTCTTGCAGAATGATTTAATCTAAAATGTCTCAAAGAAAGGAACTCTTGGTCTCAAGTTTAGTTACTGTATCCATCTAACTTAAATCAATTTTCAAATGAAGAAACACTCATTCCAAAAGCAAAGAGCTTAACTCACAAGTCCTAAAAGTTCAGCCACGTAGGCTTCATCAATTCAAAAAATTCTTTAAAGTCTTCTACTAACAACAGCTGGCAGCTGCTATGAGGCGGCAAAAATGACCACTGCCGCTACTATTACGTAGTTGTAGTCGCTGCTCTCTTATTTTTTGATGATTCTCTGATCGGAAGACTGCTAAATTGCTTGGAAGCAGCAAGCAGGCTCCAACACTCACGCAGACGCGCACAACTCGAGCTCCCTCTTCTGGACCTGTTTGGAATTTCATCACCCACCTTCTAATCCTCAATTCCATCGGTGAGCTCAAGCCTGTTTTAAATTTTATTTTAAAAATTTTTATTTATATATTTAGAAGGCAAGTGACAGTAAGAAAGAAAGGAAGGAGAAATATATATGTATATATGTATAAACATACATACATGTATATACATATACATACACACATCATTCTGATCTCCAACGTGGGTGGCAGGAACTCACATAGTTGGGCCATTACCTGCTGGCTCCCAGGTGCATTTTAAGGAAGCTGGATGAGAAGTGGAGGAAGGTGGCCAGCTTCACTTCTTCTTCTTTTTTTAAATTTTATTTATTTGAAAGGCAGAGTTACAGAGAGAGGTAGAGACAGAGAGAGAGGCCTTCCATCCACTGGTTCACTCCCCAGATGGCCATAAGAGGGATAGCTGCACCGATCCGAAGCCAGGAGCCAGGAGCCAGGAGTTTACTCTGGGTCTACAACACGGATGCAGAGGCCCAAGGACTGGGGCTGTCTTCTACTGCTTTCCCAGGCCATAACAGAGAGCTGGATCGGAAGAGGAGCAGCTGGGACTAGAACCGGTGCCCATATGGGATGCTGGTACTTCAGGCCAGGGTGTTAACCCACTGCGCCACAGCCCTGGCCCCGGCTGCTCCACTTCTGATCCAGCTCTCTACTATGGCCTATGAAAGCAGTGGAAGATGGCCCAAGTCCTTGGGCCCCTGCACCTGCTTGGGAGACCCAGTAGAAGCTTCTGGCTTGGCTCAACTCTAGCTGTGGCGGCCATCTGGGGAGTGAACCAGCAGATGGAAGACCTCTCTCTCTCTGCCTCTACCTCTCTGTAACTATGCCTTTCAAAATAAATAAATAAATCTTTAAAAAAAGTGGAGGAAGGACTTGATTGCAGGTGCTCTGAAATGGGGTGTGGACATGCCAAGATGTGGCTTAATCTGATGTACCACAACTCCCACCTCAGTTGGGTCTCCCACATGGGTGGAGGGACCCAGGGCCCAGGGACTTGGGCCACCACTGGTGTCTTCCCAGGATGTGAATTAGCAGGAGACTGAAACAGAGAGGAGCCAGGATTCAAACACAGACACTCTGATTCGGGATGTGGGGAAGGGAAGGACATTCCGATTGATGTCTTAACTACTAAACACCCGCCCCCAGTGCATAATTTTTAGGTTAAGTGAGATGAGCAACCTTAATGTACTGGAATAAATGATCCACCAGTAGAAGAAGAAATATGCAGATACTCCCCTGTAAGAGGAAGAAAGCAGCTGGAGGAGTACTGTGGACCAACAGCAGATGGCGCCAAATGACCTTAGTAGCAACCAAACAGATTGGCTGTTCTCTGCCTTGTCACCTTCTGCTCTCTTCTCTAACCTTCCAAGAGGGGGAAGGGTTTTGGATTTGGAGTGGTGTTTAGTCCTGTAGACTCAAAAGTCAAATTGCCCATTTTACGAATGCCGTAATTGCTGATTGGGTGATCCTACATGAATTACTTGATGTTCCTCTTTGTAGAACAGAAATGTTAGCAAGTCTATCTTCTAGGATTGTTAAACTTAGACAAAATCCCAATATCACAAGGAACAATTCCTGGTATGTGACAAGTTTTCCAAGTGTTGGCTATTACTTTCTTTCTTTTTCTTTTTCTTTCTTTCTTTTTTTTTCTTCCAGGTAGAGTTATAGACAGTGAGAGAGAGAGACAGAGAGAAAGGTCTTCCTTCCGTTGGTTCACTCCCCAAATGGTTGCTATGGCTGGCGCTGCGCCAATCCAAAGCCAGGAGCCAGGTGCTTTCTCCTGGTCTCCCATGTGGATGCAGGGCCCAAGCACCTGGGCCATCCTCCACTGCCCTCCCGGGCCACAGCAGAGAGCTGGACTGGAAGAGGAGCAACAGAGACTAGAACCCGGTGCCCATATGGGATGCCGGTGCCACACGCAGAGGATTAACCAATTGAGCCACAGCGCCAGCCCTGGTTATTACTTTCTGAAACACATTTCCGCCTCTATGTTTTTAACATCTCCAATGTCATCTAATCCTGTTGCATTTTTTTAAAAGGCTAATTTTATTTATTTTTTGAGATTTTTATTTATTTGCAAGGCAGAGTTACAGGGAGGGGGAGAAAGACAGAGATCTTCCAACCACTGGTTCACTCACCAATGGCAGCAATGGCGGGGGCTGGGCAAGGCTGAAGCCAGGAGCCAGGAGCTTCTTCCAGGTCTCCCATGTGGGTGCAGGGGCCCAAGCACCTAGGCCATCCTCTGCTGCTTTTCCAGGTGCATTAGCAGGGAGCTGGATTGAAAGTGAAGCAGCTGGGACTTGAACCAGTGCCCATAGGGGATGTTGGCATCACAGGCTGAGGCTTAACCTACTATGCTACAATGCTGGCCATGATCCTGTTACATTCCCACCTCTCATCTAGTCCACATCCAGGCTCCGTGGGAAGCTGCCTATGACCATTTGACTGGAAAAACTATTTTAGCTTTTATTTAAATATGGTAAGTGCAACCGAAGGGGGATGAACACAGCAGTGTCATGGAATCCCTTGGGGGGCAATCCTTAAGGGAAGTGAGGAGGAAACACCTTTGTAATGGACAGAGTTCTGAGCAGTGCATTTGAGTGGCCCACTTTGCCTAGGAGGAGATACGGCTGGGGGTTACGGGTCTATACTGATTCGTGAGTAGAGGGTAATGGTTTGGGTGCTCAGAGACTCAGCAACAACCAGATGCTGGCATAACAAGGAATCAGGGAAGAGGCATGCGCACAAACCTTTCGTCCAGGGTGTAGGTGTGGAGATAGCTGTGTCTTACATGGACACTTACCACATGGCCCCCACGGTAGAGGTGGCCCTCGAAAACCAGCTCTCCTCTGTGAGCTCCCAGGGGCTGCTCCCCGGGCTGCTTCACCGCTGCTCCGTGGCTTGTGGGCCGCTGGCCGCTCCCTGGTCAGGGCTGGTGTGGATACCGTTTCGGTAAGTACAGTTGCAGAGCCCACAGCTTCATTCTCAGTGTTACAGGCTGATTATGTGAGATCTCTTTGGATGTGATTATCTTTCCCCCGGAATCAGCACTTAATCTAGATACAGATTTGTCATCCTTGCATGCAATACTTCTGTTGGCACTGTCATTCTTGGATTTATTGAATTCTTTTTTTTTTTTTGAAAGATTTATTTATTTGAGAGAAAGAGAGAGACAGTTAAGGACAATGAGAGTGAGAGAGAGAGAGAGGTCTTTCATCTTCTGCTTCAAATGGACTCAACGGCCGGAGCTGCACTGATCTGAAGCCAGGAGCCAGGAACTTTCTCCGGGTCTCCCATGTAGGGGCAGGGGCCCAAGGACTTGGGCCATCTCCCATTTCTTTCCCAGGCCACAGCAGAGAGCTGGATCAGAAGAGGAGCAGCTGGGACTCGAACGAGTGCCCATATGGGATGCCGGCACTGCAGGCAGAGAATTAACCTACTGAGCCACCAAGTCGGCCATTTATTCAATTCTTATTCATCATCATGGTGTCCCGTGCAAAGTTGGGTCTGCACCAGAAACTTAGTGTGGCAAAAAGAAATCAGGCAGTGTGCACACACGGATTGTATATATCAATCTTATCACATTAAATAAAATCACATGAAAGTAGCCAGCCTGGTGGAATTGTGAAATGGTTTACTGTAAACTCAATTACAGCTTCAGCTGAATGATGGCCTGTGAGGAGTCAGGGCTGTGTCTGAGGGTACCTGAAAAATTTCACAGAAAAATTGACATAAAAGATGTTTATTGTGGTGTGAAAAGTTTTGAAATTCATGCATATGAGAATTCTTCCAAAAATTCATGGAAAATGTGTATCATGGAAAAATGATGGGTGGATTTCAAAAGTTTTTGTGCACCAAAATTAATCTTTTATATCAAACTTTAGAAAAAAGGTTTGCTTATTGTAAAGCAGAGTGACTGAGATACAGGGGAGAGAGACGGATCTGCCACCTGCTGTCTCTCTCCCAGATGCCCGCAGAAGCCATCGGTAGACTAGCTGGAACCAGGAGCGCCATCGGGTTCCCCTTCCACGTTCTCACCAACCTTGTAATTTTTGCCTTTTTGATACTAGCTGTTCTAACAGGAGTGAGGTGATGTCTCATTGTGCTTTTAATCTGCATTTCCCTGGTGATTAGAGGTGTTGAAGGTTTTTTCATACCCTGTGTTTTCTTTTGAGAAATATCTATTCAAACACTGTCTCTGCCTTTCAAATAAAATGAAAAAAAAAAAAACCCAACAGATTAATTTATTTTGGTGATGAGGCTGGTGCTGTGGTGCAGTGGGTTAAACAGTGCTGGCATCCCATGTGGGTGCCAGTTTGAGTCCCAGCTGCTCCTCTTCCAGTCCAGCTCTCTGCTGTGGCCTGGGAAAGCAGTAGAAGATGCCCCAAGTCCTTGGGCATCTCCCTGCACCTGTGTGGGAGACCTGGAAGAAGCTCCTGGCTCTTGGCTTCAGATCAGCTCAGCTGTTGCAGCCATTTGGGGAGTGAACCAGCAGATGGAAGACCTCTCTCTCTCTCTCCCTCTCTCTAACTCTGTCTCTCAAGTGAAAACAATTATCTGTGCATAATTTTTGTAAGCATTTTTCATGAACTTTTTGGAGATTTCTTTTACATACAGATTTTAAAATTATTTTTGCACCAAAATTAACTTATTTTTAAACTTCATTTACCTCAAACAGTTTGAAGTATGCAAATATGTGTCCAACATAGGCATATGAAATTTGTATGCACATATATTGTCAATTAAGACAAAATATGTAAGTTCTATATGTATCATGTTTTGGAGACTTTTTAAGAATTTTAAAATTGGCCAATTTAAAAAATGCTTATTTTCATCAATTAGAAAGTTAGAGAGAGAGAGAGAGAGAGAGAGATCTTCCATCTGCTAGCTCACTCCCTAAATGACCCTTATTTGCAAGGCATTGGTATAGAAATAGAAAATGGCAAAGAGGAAAGACCTATTCTTTGGTCCTTCGAGTTTATAATCTAGGAAACACTAAGCAAATAGCAGCGAGATGGGGGAAATACAAAGGGCTGTGGACGTAACTGCAGACAGGAGTGGATTTTGGAATCCTAGCGGCCAGGGGCAGCCTGCGGGAGTGATACACAAAGAGCAGACTGGAGCGTCTCAGACAGGGTGGGGAAGGGTGCCTCACGCGTGAGCGTCTCAGACGCGGTGGGGCGCAGGGTCCTCACATGTGAGCACATGAGTTCTCAAAGAAGAAAAATCCCAGAAGCCTAGAAGGAGAGTAAGAGACGGGAAGCGGATGACTGGTGAGCCAGGAGCGCCGGAGCACTCGGGGTTTTACTGCGAAGGGAAGACTGAGGAGCGAAAGGAGAAACTGTTCTAAGTTAGGAGACTTTGTGGACAGAAAGTCTTCTTTTTTCTCTTATCTTATGGAGATGGTCACTAAGGAGATGGACTTGTTAGTATAATTTTAAAAAGATTTATTTACTTACTTGAAAGAGCTAAAGAGAGAGAGGGAGAGGGAGAGAGAGAAAGAGAGAGAGAGGGAGAGAGATATCTCACCTTTGCTGGTTCACTCCCCAAATGGCCACAATGGCCAGAGCTGAGCCAGGCTGAAGCAGGAGCCAGGAGTTTCCTCCGGGTCTCCCCTGTGGGTGCAGGGCCCAAGCGCTTGGACCATCTTCTGCTGCTTTCCCAGGCCATTAGCAGGGAGCCGGATGGGAAGTGGGGTAGCCGGGACTGGCTGGGAAGGACCCTGTACAGTGCAACTGTGATACCGTCATGTGTCCTGATGCCGGGCTGGAAGCTGCAGGGAGGGCCCGCGTGATGTGGCCTCCTCCCAGGAGTAATCTTGCGCACAGAATTTACCTGAGCGTGCGCCGTGCAGGAGGTGCGGGAGGAACGAGCAGACAGGAAGGGCCTCAGAACAGTCGTCTGCACAGGTCCAAGGGCGCTGTTCGTTCACAGATAGGTTTTGGAAGCAAAGTTATAACACATGCACCCGTTACGGACAAAATGATGCATCGGAGTCATGGACAGCTACTCCAAGAGCCGCGCGGAGGGGCGTGGCCTGATTCTCACCAGCCACGGTCCAGGGAGCAACTTTGAGTTCGCTGTGGCCGTGGCCGAGGAGCTGAGCGGCCAGCACGTGGCGGGTCAGGTGAAGGCTCCGCTTGTGCTTAAAGATGGGAGCAGAGCAGTTTGACAGGAGTGAGGGAGCGAGGCCGTTCACCTCCCTCCTCAGGTGCTCACTCTGAACACAAGCTGCCTGGGCTGTGCTGAGAAGCAGCCAGAGGTGTGTGAAATACAGAGGCACAAGCCTTCTCCTGCGGTTTGTGTCTGCATTTCTTTTCTTTTCTTTTCTTTCTTTCTTTCTTTTTTTTTTTTTTTTTAAGATTTATTTATATTGCTTCTCGGCCTTTTGGCTAAGATCAAGTGTAAAGATTTATTTCTTTATTTGAAAGTCAGAGTTACACAGAGAGAGAAGGAGAGGCAGAGAGAGAAAGAGAGGTCTTCCATCCACTGGTTCACTCCCCAGATGCACAGCCCGGAGCTGTGCTGATCCGAAGCCAGGAGCCAGGAGCTTCTTCTGAGTCTCTCACGTGGGTGCAGGGGCCCAAGGACTTGGGCCATCCTCCACTGCCTTCCCAGGCCACAGCAGAGAGCTGGATCGGAAGTGGAGCAGCTGGGACTTGAACTGGCGCCCATATGGGATGCTGGCAACTGCAGGCGGAAGCTTTACCTGCTATGCCACGGCGCGGGCACCTTCTGTACATTTCTGAACTTTGCACAGAAACAGGATGCTTCTGACTGGTAGTGATTTAGGGAACCTTCACCTTTATCACCTTCTTAGCCTCTCATTGTATCAGCTGGTTCCAAGACCCCAGAAGGGGCCCTAGGACTGCATTCACAGGCACTTGTGGTTTTGAAAACTTTGCAAAAATCAGCTATTTAAAAATGTTTATTTACTTATTTTTGTTTCCCTGAAAGTCAAAATGACACACACACACACACACACACACACACACACACACAGTGCAAGCTAGCTCCCATCTGCTGGCTCATTCCCCACATGCCTGCAAGGGCCAGGGCTGGACAGGCTGAGTTTAGCCAGGAGTCCAGGACCCCCTCTGGTCTTCTGTATGGGTGGTGGGGCCCGAGCACTTGAGCAATCCTCTGCTAACTCTCAGCATGCATTTGCTGGAAGCTGGATGGGAAGCAGAGGTGCCACAAGCCAGGACTTTTTTTTTAAGATTTATTTATTTATTTGAAAGCCAGAGTTACAGAGAGGCAGAGGCAGAGGCAGAGGCAGAGAGAGAGAGAGAGAGAGAGAGAGAGAGAGATCTTCCATCTATTGGGTTCTCTTCCCAAATGGCCACAACCACTGGAGCTGGGAAGATCCGAATCCAGGAGCAAGCTGCTTCTTCTGGGTCTCCCATGTGGGTGCAGGGGCCCAAAAACTTGGGCCATCTTCTGCTTTTCCAGTATTCCATGTGGGCACTGGTTCAAGTCCTGGCTGTGACTCTTCCAATCCAGCTCTCTGCAATGGCCTGGAAAAGCAGTGGAAGATGGCCCAGGTCCTAAGGCCCCTGCACCTGCATGGGAGGCCAGGAAGAAGCTCCTGGCTTTGGCCTGACCCAGCCTCAGTCATTGCGGCCATCTGGGGAGTGAACCAGCAGATGGAAGACCTCTCTCTGTCCCTCTGCCTCTGCCTCTCTGTAACTCTGCCTTTCAAAGAGATAAATAACTCTTTAAAAACAAAGAAAAAGAAAAAAAGAAGGGAAACTACTGAGGAAAAAATCTTCCTAATATAGAAGATTCCATCTTCTTTTTAAGTTTTGTTTCTCTTTATATCATTCAGAACAGGATAGGGACAAATTAACCCATCCAGCTTTGTAGCTCACACAACCCAGCTTATTTATCACTATACTATTCTGCTGTGGGTCGTGGGATCCAGGGGGTCTCCACCACCTTGTAGATGCCCCATGTAGGGCAGGAGGAAAGGGAGCCGAGAGAATCATGCTTGCGTTCCTCTGCTTCCACCTGTAAATAACACAGGAGACAGCCACTTGCATTTCATTGATCAGAACAAGTGTTTGAAGAAAAGGAAAATAGATATTTGATGAGTGTTACCATCAATGCCACATCCTCCAGTGCACTCTTGGAGAGACGTCTGAGCTGCAGATTCGTGCAGAAGCTGAATGTGGTCTGAACCACATCCACTGTCTGTCTTCGCCTTTTACTGGAAGGTCTCTAACTCCTCTCCTCCGCTGAGTCCATGCCAAGGGCAGTCACTGAGATGCTGTGTCTCCTTTGCCCCTACCTCGCGTGACCCCGTAGTCATTAATGACAGGGTGATGTTCATCCTTTGCTCATGCATTCATTTCTTTACCCAGTGTTTATTAAGCTCTTACCATGTGCTGTGGCCTTACTTGGCCCTGTCGACGATCCTAGCTTTCAAGGAACTCTTCCTTTGGAGGCAGTGAACGGGTTGGTGCAGGGAGGGGTCGGGAGGGACCATCCAGAGGTGACATCTCTGTGCATTTACAAGCTGGGCAGATTTGGGAATTTATCTTTCTAGAGTATGCCTAGCACTCAGATATGCATAAATGCAGCGTTCTCACCTTGCTAATAAAGAGCATTTGTGGGGCTGGCATCATGGCTTAGTGAGCTAAGCCATGGTCTGTGATGCAGGGATCCCACATGGGCTTTGGTTTGTGTCCCAGGTGCTCCGTTTCTGATCCAGATCCCTGCTAATGTGGCTGGGAAAGCAGTGGAGGATGGCTCAGATGCCATGTGGGAGACCTGGATGGAGCTCCTGGCTCCTGGATTCAGATACGCCCAGCCCTGGCTGTTGTGGCGGAGTGAACCAGCAGATGGAAGATCTCTCTCTCTCTCTCTCTCTCTCTCTCTCTCTCTCTCTCCATCTCTCTCTCTAACTTTGCCTTTCAGATAAATAAATAAATCTTTTTTTTTTAATAAGGAGCATTTGTATGGTTAAAAGTTTACACCATGGTCAGCTGTCAGATTCTCCTGTTGAGCATATATTTTCCAAGTTATCTCAAGTTCAGCATGATAAAGATGGAATTGAAGTTTGTTTGGTGCAAAAATTCTGAAACTCATGCATGGATTTTTATTTTTTCTTTTTTTAAAAGTAAATTGTTTTTCTTTTTTTTTCTTTTTTATTATTATTTTTTTGACAGAGTTATAGATAGTGAGAGAGAGAGACAGAAAGGTCTTCCTTCCGATGGTTCACTCCCCAAATAGCTGCCACAGCCAGTGCTGCGCCAATCTGAAGCCAGGAGCCAAGTGCTTCTCCCTGGTCTCCCATGGGGTGCAGGGCCCAAGCACTTGGGCCATCCTCCACTGCCCTCCCGGGCCACAGCAGAGAGCTGGACTGGAAGAGAAGCAGCCGGAACTAGAACCCGGCACCCTTATGGGATGCTGGCACCGAAGGTGGAGGATTAACCAAGTGAGCCACGGCGCTGGCCCCTCTTTTTTTTTTAAGATTGATTTTATTTATTTGAAAAACAGCGTTACAGAGAGAGGTAAAGACAGAGAGAGAGGTCTTCCACCCGCTGGTTCACTCCCAGATAGCCGCAATGGCCAGAGCTGTGCCAATCCGAAGCCAGGAGCCAGGAGCTTCTTCCAGGTCTCCCATGTGGGTGTAGGGGCCCAAGGATTTGGACCATCTTCTACTGCTTTCCCAGGCCATAGCAGAGAGGTGGATCGGAAGAGGAGCAGCTGGGACTAGAACTGGTGCCCATATGGGATGCTGGCACTTCAGGCCAGAGCTTTAACCCATTGTGCCACAGCACTGGCCCCATGCGTGGCTTTTTCATGGTACACATTTCCATGAACTTTTTGAAGGCCCTTTTTGCTTAACTAATTCTAGGTTCAGCCTCCTAATGGGGGTAGAGTTTCCTCTTTGTCCTCTCAAAGATGGTGCCTGCAGCCAGGTTTCTTTCTTTCTTTCTTTCTTTCTTTCTTTCTTTCTTTCTTTCTTTCTTTCTTTCTTTCTTTCTTTCTTTCTTTCTTTCTTTCAAAAAGATTTTATTTATTTATCTGAAAGGCAAAGTTACAGAGAGATGGGGGTGGCAGGGGGAGAGGTCCTCCATCTACTAGTCCACTCCTCAGATGGCTGCAAAGGCTGGAGCTGCGCCCACCTGAAGCCGGGAGTCAGGAGTTTCTTTCAGGTCTCCCACACAGGTTCAGGGACCTAAGCACTTGGGCCACCTTCCACTGCTTTCCTAGGCCAGAGCAGAGAGCTGGATCGGAAGTGGAGCAGCCGGGACATGAACCGGTGCCCATGTGGAATGCTGGTGCCACAGGCGGAGACTTAGCCTAATATACCACAGCACTGGCCCCCATATTAATCCATTATTGAGGAAGCTAACTCTCCACAGGTTCTTGGGCAGATACTTCCCCTGGGGTCTTGCGTGAAGAGCGTGCTTTGTGCCCAAGCTGGGGAATGAAGCAGAAATGCTGTCAATGGGTCTCAGCCCCTCTCTGTGCTGTGCTGCGTGCTCCCCTGGGGGAGCACATTGCCCTGCTTTTTCAGACTTCCTGTAGCCTACTCTGATATTTGCACATCTGGTGGATTAGTTGTTTGTGTCACTTGTACTAAGTGGTTTTCATGGTAAAAGGATTGTTCCTGAATCTGTGTGTGCGGATATCAGTTTAATAGGCTACTTTGGCTCTGCTTCCGGTTGGATGCTGTGATATGTTTTACTGTATCTTTTTCCACAGCAACGGTGGGGCCATGGGATGCTCCTCTAAGCCCTTGTTGGGGTGTGGTGGTCTTGATAGCAACCTGTGGGGGAAGAGTTTGGAGTTGTGGGCACTGCAGCTGGGATTGTGGAAGCATTGACCTAGAGTCCTGGACGGGTCAGTCAAATGACTGCCTTTGCAGGGACACGGTCAGGGTCACAGTAGCACTGGCTCAAAGTAGGGCATGGATGTGCGAATCCCTGGAGAGCCATCTCCAGGTTTCTATGTAGTGTTTTGGAATCCACCTACCCTTTTGTCCTCCTCATAGAGAATCATCGTTTCAGTGTTATGCTGCCTGGAGTTGGAGGAGGAAGCAGTGTTGTGACTGTCTATACCACAATGTTAATTCACACTTGGAGCCCACATCCTGCCAAGACCAGTGCAGCATGGGGTGTTTTGCTATGGGCCGTCTGCTGCTGAGGTGAACTTGCAGCCCGAGGCTGCTGCAACAAACCGTAGGTGATGTTGTCTGTGACTTAAGTCCAGCTGCCTGGCTCTTCACCTGGGAGATGGGCAGGTTTAGAGGTCCCATCCACACACAGTGGCCTGGAGATAGGCACCATTGTTATCTGACCAGTGATGGTTTTACCTGATCCAAGCTCACTTTAGTGCCTACTTCCTGTGGCTGGAATCTCGCTCCTCATTGTCTACCCACAGTTGGGGGAGGGCTGGTGAAGGCGGAATCTCATGCTGCCACTAAGCTGTCACATCCAGGTTTTCCTGCTACAGGAGCCTACTTTGACTTCTGCCAGCCTATGAAACACTCATCTGCCCTGCCAGAGTATAGGTCTCCAGATGGTGCTGGGGGCAGGTCTAGAGACCCTCTCTTTGAGTAGTGGCCTGGGGATGGGGTCTCTGGTCTCTCTGGTGCTGTGTCTAACCACAGTGAAACTTGCCCTGAGCTCCTAGCCAAAGCCCTGAGCTCACTTTCCTGCCCTATACCCCTGAAATTGCATTCTTACTCCTTGCGGTCTGCCTGAAGCTGGGGGAGAGGTGGTGGAAGCTGGGTGGTGGCTATGTAGGCTGACACTAAGCTGGGTTACATCTGAGTCTCACAGTCCTTAGGCCCTGCACAATCATAGCATGCATCTCATGTCTCTGCAATGCTGGTGTTGATTTAAGATGAAACAAAGCCATCCTATCAGGTGCAGGTCCTTGCCTGACACTGGGGTGGATCTAGAGGTTGCATCTGTGCATAATGGCTTGGGGATGGAGACCTTCATAGTCTTCACCTAGTTCAGGGTCTCTTTATGGCAGGCCTGATACTGAGTATCAAGGCAAAGTCCCAAGGTCATTTCCCTCTCTACTCTGGAGGCTTGCTCTGGTGTCTGGAGCTTAGGAGAGGGGCGGTGACTATATTTCCTTGGCCACCTGGCTAAGGAGGTTCCATAGCTTCAGTTGTTAAGTTTTAGCCTTGAGCCAGAGGCCGTGGAGCCTTGTCCTACTGTAGGATTCACTGTAAGTAGACTGGTACTGTATTTCAAGTCTAAGATCCGACTTTATTCCCTCTCCCACCCCAAGCGGGAGGTATCTCTCCCCATGCTGTACTACTTGGAGCTCTTCTTTCTGGCCTTATTTAATGCACATTTCCTTCTTATTATTCTAAAACTAGGTGCTGTGGCCTCTCAGCCATCTTCCTTGACTCTGAAGGTGGCTTAGTGCATAAGTGATTGTTCAAATTGGCATTTCGGGGGGAGATGGCTGGAGCATCTCACTCAGCTGCCTTCCTTCCTTGCCCTTGTGTCTTACATTCTTCCAACCTCATCATCTTGCTTTTATTTATTGGAGGAGGTTTAAGCTATTTAATTTTGGGTGGTGTCTGGCACAGTGGTTATGATGTTGCTTGGAATGGCTCCATTCCATGTTGGAGCACTTGGATTTGAGTCCCGGCTCTGCTTCTGATACCACCTTCCTGATAATGCAGACCTGGGGGGAAGCAGGTGAGGCCTCAAGTGCCTGAGTCCCCGCCATCCACGTGGGAGACTCAGCTGATTTTATTCTTGCCCAGCCCCAGCTGTTAAGGGCATTTTGGGAGTGAACCAGCAGATGCAAGACCTCTGTCTGTCCCTATCTCTTTCTTCCGAGTAAAAATTTAAAAAACTCTTTACATTTAATGCAATTGTCAGTATGGTTGACTAACTTGCTATTTATCCTACGTTTTCTTTGTTCTTATTTTCATCACTAATTTTTTTAAAGATTTATTTGAAAGAGTTTCACACACACACAAACATACACACAAAGAGAGAGAGAGAGAGAAAAAGAGAGAGAGAGAGAGAGAGGTCTTCCATCTGCTGGTTCACTCCCCAATTGGCCACAATGGCCAGAGCTGCGCCTATCTGAATCCAGGAGCCGGGAGCTTCTTCCAGGTCTCCCACACGGTGTAGGGGCCCAAGGATTTGGGCCATCTTCTACCGCTTTCCCAGGCCATAGCAGAGAGCTGGATCAGAAGTGGAGCAGCTGGGTCTTGAACCAGTGCCCATAGGGATGCCAGTGCTTCAGGCCAGGGCATTAACCAACTGTGCCACAGCGCTGGCCCCTTTTCATTAATTTTTAAATGTTATATATATATATATATATATATATATATATATTATTATTTTTAAATTTTACAGCTAGAGTTAGACAGAGAGTGAGAAAGGTCTTCCTTCCGTTGGTTCACTCCCCCAATGGCCACCACAGCCGGCGCTGTGCCAATCTGAAGCCAGGAGCCAGTTGTTTTTTCCTGGTCTCCCACGTGGGTGCAGGGGCCCAAGCATTTGGACCATCCTCAACTGCCTTCCTGGGCCACAGCAGAGAACTGGACTGGAAGAGGAGCAGCCAGGAGTAGAACCTGGTACCCACATGGGATGCCGGTGCCACAGGTGGAAGATTAACCAAGTGAGCCACGGTGCTGGCTCCTTAATGTTATATTTTATTAACTCTATTGGTTTATTAACTATATCTCTTTTTATAGTTTACCATACTGCTAATAATATTTAAACGCACCATACATTCAAATGATATTATATCACTTAACATGAAATGTAAGACCTTATAACAGTATGCTTACATTTCCTTATCTTTGTCACTTGTTCTATTGATGTCATGCATTTTACTTATAAACATAGTGTAGAAACTAAAGGATAATAATAATATAATAATCTAATTAGCTTATGTGCCTCTTACTGAAACAGAATACAGTACTTTAAAAATCTTTACTTGGTATATTATTTTAGAATCAATACAAAAGGTCTATAATATTAAAATTTGAGTATATTGTGGGACTCCTTGAATAAGTGGGGAAGTGCATATGTATTCAACATTACTGAATATATTTTAATTGTTTTTGTATTTTGAAACTACTTGAATAATTTATTGATTCAAACTTCATATGATTGGAAAGTAAATCTGATGATGTTCAAACAATTTCAGGTCCTTTACTTTGACAAAGATAAGTAAGTTTCTGAGAAGGTATATATCCAGCCTTTGTTTTTTACTAAATGGTTTACATAAAAATAAGTATATTATATATTACAATACATGACTTATTTTTATTTCAAAGATTCTATTAACAATGAGAAAAAACTTTAAATATTAATTCCCAAATTATTCAGCTATAATAGTCTCTATAGCCTTAGATCAATCCAAATTTTCATCTGAAGAGTTTTCTGTAACATTTTTGTTTAATGCAGGTCAGGTGGCCTCATATTCCATCATCTCCTATGTATATGGAAAAATTGCTTTCATTCAATATTGAAGAGCATTTACATATGTGACTGAATTTTAGCCATTTTTTTTATTTGACAGGTAGAGTTATAGACAGTGAGAGAGAGAGACAGAGAGAAAGGTCTTCCTTCTGTTGGTTCACTCCCCAAATGGCTGCTATGGCCAGTGCTGCACCAATCCATAGCCAGGAGCCAAGTGCTTCTCCCTGGTCTCCCACGCGGGTGCAGGGGACCAAGCACTTAGGCCATCCTCCATTGCCCTCCTGGGCCACAGCAGAGAGCTGGACTGGAAGAGGAGCAGCTGGGACTAGGACCTGGCACCCATATGGGATGCTGGCACTGCAGGTGGAGGATTAGCCAAGTGAGCCACAGGGCGCCAGCCCTTTGAATTTTAGATATCCCTCTCCCCACTTCTGTACTTTCAATGTTATTCCATTGTCAAATTACTAGCATTACCTCTGCTGAGAAGTCAGCAGTAATTCTTGTCTTTGCTTTTCACTATGTAATGTGTTATTTTTTCTCTACTTTTAAGATATATTTTTTGTTGGGGCTGGCTTTGTGGCATAACAGGTTAAACTGCCACCTGAAATGCCAGCATTCCATATGGCGCTGGTTTGAATCCCAGCTGCTCCATTTTTGATCCACCTTCCTGCTAATGTGCCTGTGAAGGCAGTGGATGATGACCCAAGTCCTTGGGTCCTTCATCTATGTAGGAAACCTGTATGAAGCTCCTGGCATTGGTCTGGCCCAGTCTCAGCTGTTTTAGTCATTTGGAGAATGAACCTACAGATAGAGGATCTCTCTGCCTCTCCCTCTCTCTCTATAACTCTGCCCATCAAATAAACAAAAAATAAATCTTAAAAAAATAAAAGATATTTTGTGGTTAATTTTCAGTAGTTACATTATTAAGTGACCTGAAGTGACTTTATTTATATTCATCTTATTTGGTGCTTATTGAATATCTTGCATCTGTGAGCTTATGGCTTTCATTAAATTTGGAAAAATTTTATCCACTACTTCAAAATATTTTATCCTTCCTTTATTCTGAAACTCCAAATAAGCATCATAGTTAATGTGGTTTGGTATTATTTCACATGTCACTTAGTTTCTTTTCTTTTTTTTTGACAGGCGGAGTGGACAGTGAGAGAGAGAGACAGAGAGAAAGGTCTTCCTTTTGCCGTTGGTTCACCCTCCAATGGCTGCTGCAGCTGGTGCGCTGCGGCTGGCGCACCGCGCTGATCCGATGGCAGGAGCCAGGTGCTTCTCCTGGTCTCCCATGGGGTGCAGGGCCCAAGCACTTGGACCATCCTCCACTGCACTCCCAGGCCACAGCAGAGAGCTGTACTGGAAGAGGGGCAACCGGGACAGAATCCGGCACCCCGACCGGGACTAGAACCTGGTGTGCCAGCACCGCAAGGCAGAGGATTAGCCTATGAGCCACAGCGCCAGCCTGTCACTTAGTTTCTATTTATGTTTTTCTTCCTTTTTTCCTTTCTATGCTTCAATTTAGATAGCCTCTGTTGCTATGCGTTTACTTCATATTTCTCTGATTATGCAGTGTCTAATCTCTTGTTAAACTATTCCAGATAATTATGCTTATATTTTCTTTCTTTTTTTCTCTGTTTCAATTTAGTCTATGTTGCTGTGTGATCACATCACAATTCTTTAATTATATACATTGTCTAGTGTCTTGTTAAATTAATTCAGATAATTTTTCATTCTAGATAGTGTTTTTTTCAATTTTAGAACTTCTATTCCATTTTCTCTTCTAAAGTGTTTCCTTGAAATCTTTGACCTACTTATATTTGTATTTTAAAGATCTTGTCTGATAATTCAGCCATATCTGTAATTTCTGGACCTGTTCCTGATGATTGCTCTCTTTCTCTTAATGATCACATTTATTCCTTTATGGAATGTCCAATAATTTTCTGATTGCATGCTGAACATTTTTGAATCATTATATTGTTGCTGTATTTAAACTTTTTTCAGAGTTTTGAAGTTTTTCTTGGCAGACTGTTGCATTGCTTCATAGCATCCTCATCCTTTCAAAGCTTGGAAGCCCTGTTAGGCTGAACTAGAATTACATTACTATTACTATTATGTTTACTATTGCTATCACAATCCCAACCAAGCATTGCCCCTGCTGAGCTGCAAGACTTTGAGAGATCTTTCTGTGTTTTCTTTTTCTTTTGCAATATGAAAAATAATATATTTAACAGAAAACACGACAAAATTTATTAAATACAGTCTGTTGGAAATATTGATATTCAAAGAAACAGCTTTGAACCAACTGCCCAAATTTAGATTTTCTTCAGGTAATTAAAATCAGAATGTTGATTTTACTGTTGAAAGATACATTAATTCTTGGAACTCAGAATGACGTTTGACAATCTAATGTCTACATAAATGGCTAAATATATAAAATATCAAATATAAATACTAGTATAGCAAGGAAATAAATTGGCAGAAATATTTATTCAACCAGTGGTAATAATTACGACCACCATTTCATATTTTTTACACACAAAGAATGGGAAAATATTATAAGACTTTACAGCACACAACTGATTTCAATCTTAATGCCGTACTATTATACTTCTTTCTTCTTCAGTATTAGTGGACCCACATCATCTCCTGTCAGTTCATTGTGTTTATTATGTGAGCCATCACAGCCAGGAAACATCTTAGGACGCCAACATCTACAGTTCACTGCTTTAGTTAGGCCCAGATCTTCAATGTTGATTTCATTTACCACTTTCGGATTCTCTTTTTGTATTTTAAGGTTAACCAAGCTGTCCTTCTGTTGTTTTTCCTTTGGGAAAAATGGTCAAACTGCAAGGTAGCCAAGCAGTGCGAGTGCACCAAGGAATGGAAGCAACCGGAGCCATTCTGAAACTGTCAGCTGCACGCACCCGGCAATGCTTTCCGGGACTGGGAGCCACTTCAGGTCCGTGGGGAGCTGCACCTTCACGATGCGGGCCACGCTCTCCAGCACCATCTGGCGTGTGGCTTCCACTCCTCTCTCTGTGTTTTCACCCCATTTTTCCCCTCTGGCCTTGAACACAATCTCTTTATGCCCAGTGTTGTGAAACTGCAAGAGATTCCAGCTGCTGCTTTAATTTTTTTTTTTCTTGAAGTCTGACTTCATAAATATCTAGACTAGGAGTCAGAAAATACCTTGTGTGGAAATTCCACTCAGAACTTAGGGCCATCTTTGCTGTTCTCCTTGAGCTCCTGGTCCTTCAAATTTAGCATTGTTGGTTTCTCTGCGCATCATGTGCTATTGCTGCAACCTCAGGCTGCTAGTTCCTCCTTGGTCTCTTTACAAATTAGCAATGGTCTCAAAGGAAAAAGAGAAATAAACATAGGATGCTCTTCTCCCCAGCATTTAGACTTGGGTCCTGGACTGCGTTAGTAGTACTCTGATGCTTTCAAACAGCTACTTCAAACAGCTGTTCTCAGTGGGAGGATTGGATTAATGCAAGATACTACATAATTACTAGAAATAGCAGTGACCAGGCTTAAAAATTGTGAATTTGGGATTATTTTATCTCTTACTATTTTTTCATAGTACCACCTTGTATTAATTTCCCCTGATTTCTGCAATAAATAACCATGACTTTTGTGTCTTAAAGCAGCCTCCTTGTTCTGAAATCAAGGCGTTGCAAAAGCACACTGCCTCTGGAGACTGTTTATGTCCTCTCCAGCTTCTGGTGGTTGAGACATTCCTGGGTTTTGGCCTACATCTCTCCAATTTTTGAGGCCAGAATCTTCAAATCTCTGTCTTTGCATTACTTATTTTTTTCTTTAGTTTTTTTTTTTTAAGATTTATATATTTATTTGAAAGGCAGAGTTAGAGAGGGAGGGAGAGAGAGAGAGAGAGAGAGAGAGACAGAGACAGAGACAGAGAGAAAGAGAGAGAGAATCTTTCACCCACTGATTCACTCCCCAAATGGCCACAATGGCCAGGGCTGGGCCAGCCTGAAGCCAGGAGCCAGGAGCTTCCCCTGGCTCTCCAAGGTGGGAGCAGGGGCTCAAACACTTGGACCATCATTAATGCTTTCCTATGTAGATCAGTGGGGAGCTGGATTGGAAGCAGAGCAGCAGGGATTTGAACTGACGCCCTTATGGTATGCCGGCACTGCAGACGGCGGCTTTATTCACTATGGCACAGTACCAGCTCTTTTGCACTGATTTTTCATCTGTGTGTCTCAAATCTCTCTGTGCCTTTCTTTTATAAGGACACATTTGATGGCAAGTGAGACCCACCATGGATAATGCCCCATCTCATAATTCTTTGTTTTTTTTAAAGATTTACTTATTTATTTGAAAGGCAGAGTTACAGAGAGACAGAGGCAGAAAGAGAGAGAGAGAGAGAGAGAGAGAGAGAGAGAGAGAGACAGAGAGAGTCTTCCATCCGCTGGTTCAACCCCCAGATCACCACAACTGCTGGAGCTGCGCTGATCTGAAGTCAGGAGCCAAGAGCTTCTTCTGGGTCTCCCATTTGGGTTCAGGGGCCCAAGGACTTGGGCCATCTTCTATTACTTTCCCAGGTCATAGCTGAGAACTGGATCGGAAGTGCCAGCACCCATAATAGACGCTGGCACCTTAGGGGGTGGCTGTACCTGCTATGCCACAGTGCCAGCCCCTTCATCTCATAATTCTTGACTCAGTAACATCTGTAAGCATCACTTTTCCAAATAAGGTAACATTTATGAGATAGAGGGACTAGAATATAATACTTTAGGGAAGACCAGCATTCAGATCACTCCAGTCTGTTTTCTAGCTCCCAAAGATTCCTGTTTATCTCACATGCAAAATCTATTCATCCAAATATAGTATCCCCCAAATTTCAACCCATTATAGCATCAACTCTAAGTCCAAAGTCTTGTATAAACACTGTCAGCACAACATCCCACATATCATCATCTAAATAGCATGTCAGGTACACTTGACACTTCTGGTGTGAGTCGTCTTAGATCAAAATTCTCCACTGTGGGCTTCTGAAACCAGGGAACAAGTTACCTCTTCCCCATATACAATGATGGGACAGACATTTATTTCAAACAGAAATAAATGAAAGGAAGAAAGAGATTGCCCGTACAAAGCAATATCAAAACCCAGCAGGATAAATTTTATTTCAAGGCCTGAGAACAATGCTCTGTGGTTTGAGTTTCAACCTTCTAACACCCTGACTCTAGCCTCTTCCAGAGTGATGTTTTCCATTCCCTCTTTTAATTAGTAATGCAAATCTTCCCTGTTGCACTATGAAAACTGTGCCATGATGAGAAGCTGTGAGTCATGTCGGTTACATCCCCGGGGCAGGGCCCAAACATCACCTGCTGCCTCTCAGTGTTGCAGCTGCAGGAAGCTGGATTGGAAGCAGAGTGGTACGGACTTGAACTGTAATCCAATATGGGGTGCAGGTGCTTCAAGCAGTGGCTTAACCTGCTGTGCCACAACAGCTGTCCCTACACATTTTTTTATTGTATTTTATTAAATAATAGTACATCTTTATGGGCTATAATGCGATAATTCAAGACACTGATTAAATCATATATGTAACATTTCCATCTTATCATTTATTTATATTTGGAACCTTTAAGCTCCTCTCTCCTCTCTTCTAGTTCTTCATAAAATATATGAAGACATTTCAAAAAATTTGTGACAAATCAAATTAAGTGATCAGCTTGTTTTGTTGCAAAGTTTTGAAATTCATGCATAGTTTTTTCATAGTACACATTTTCATGAACTTTTTGAAGACCCCTCCTATAATGTATTATTGAGAACTATAGCCACCTCACTAGGATGTGAACACTAGAACATATTTCTTCTATGTAACCATATTTTAGCCAAGTTCTTTTCAAAATTTTTCTTGAACCTTATTTATTGTCACTTTATTTCACTTTACTTGAAAAGTACACACACACACACACACACACACACACACACACACACACATATATATATATATATATATACAGAGAGAGAGAGAGAGAGAGAGAGAGAGAGAGAGAGAGAGAGAAATCTTCTTGCACTTCCTATTCCATCCAGGCTCCGACTGGTTTGATGGTACTTTCCCCAAGACACACTCAGGGTATGAGAGACACACTGCACTGCACTTTAGCAATTCTTTTTTAAGATTTATTTATTTATTTGAAAGTCAGAGTTACACAGAGAGAGGAGAGGCAGAGAGAGAGAGAGAAGTCTTCCATCTGCTTCACTCCCCAATTGACCACATCAGTTGGAGCTGTACCAATCTGAAGGAGCCAGGAGCTTCTTCCAGGTCTCCCACGCAGATGCAGGGGCCCAAGGACCTGGGCCATCTTCTACTGCTTTCTTGGGTGCATTAGCAGAGAGCTGGAATGGAAGTGGAGCAGCTGGGACTTATATGGGATGCTGGCCCTGCAGGTGGCGGCCTTACCCGCTAAGCCACAGTGCCAACCCCTACCAATTCTTTTTAAAAAAGATTTATTTTATTCATTTGAAAGGCACAGTGACAGAGGGAGAGGGAAAGACACACAGAGGTATCTTCCACCCACTATTTCACTCCCTAAAAGGCCACAAAGACCAGGGTTGGGACTGAGCTGGGGTAGGGCCGAGTCAGGAGCCCAGAACTCCATCCAGGTCTCCCACTGGGGTGGTAGGGGCCCAAGTACCAGCACATTAGAAGGAATACTGGATCAGAAGTGGAGGAACCAAGACTTGAACCCATTCTTTGGAACACTTCACCAGGCAACAACAAAATGCATGTTCTTGTTAAATGTGTGTGGATCACGCTTTGGGAACGGCCACTATGATCATCAGGCACAATAGGATCAAAGTTGAACTCCACCACAGAGGACGTTTGGGAAACTCACAAATACTTGAAAATGAGACAGTGTGCTTCCAAATAACAACCAGAGTCAAGAATAACTCACAAGGGAAGTTAGAAAACACTTTCAGAGGGATGAAAATGAAAACACACTAAACTGAAACTTACAGAACGCAACAAAGTAGTGTAAATGAGTCTGAGTGAATAGAAATGGAAAATGTCTCTGGAATTTTTTTTTTTAAATCAGTCTGTCCTATAACTTGTAGCTTGTAGAACTTGTTTACCCCTGAGAAGGAAATTATGATTGACGAAGGCAAAGGCAGAGCAGTAATGTGCCATGTGTGTTCACATACAGTTTGCATCCTGAGGTCACTCTTATTTCTATGAACAAATTGAGGACCTCTGTGCTTGTGGAGTTGACAGAATGATCAACACTGCTTCTCTAACCACGGCCCGGGCCCTCTGAATCCTGGTATTCACTGATCTTGTGTGATGGTCTTCCCTTGATGCTGGGCTGAACATAAATGTGCTGCTTCTAAAACACAAACGTTGCAGAATTATTGGGTTGTTAATTCCAACTCTGGGTCACAAAAGGACTATGCTTTCTCTTGGTGCTCTCCCGCCCTGCCCCTCAGATGTTGTGCTATGAGGATACCTGAGCAGTGCAGGAAAGACGCGCAGGAAGAAATCAACCTTGCCAAAACCAAGTTGAATAAGCTCAGAAGCGGATTCTCTGATTCCAATGGGAGCTTGAGATGGGAGCCCTCTGAGAGACAGCTTGATTGTACCCTGAGCCAGAAACATCCAGACTCCTGAGCACAGACACTGCGGGTAATGAAGCTTTGTTTTGGGATAACTGTTATGCAGCAGTGGATAGCTAATTCAGAGGGTCTTGTAACTGCATAAGCAATGTGAAATTTCCCTATTGTTTGCATTGAGAAATATACATATCCTCTCCCCAGCCCACTTCTTTATTTACTTCTTCCATCATATACTGATTCCACAGTGGTGAATAGATTTCCATAGTGGTGAATATATTTACATAGTTTTCTCATTTCTCAATGGATATGAGTTTGAATTTTTTAAAAGATTTATTTTATTTATTTGAAAGACGGAGTTATAAAGAGGTTGAGAGAGAGAGAGGTCTTCCATCCACTGGTTCACTCCCCAGATGGCCCCAATGGCTCGAGCTGCGCCAATCCGAAGCCAGGAGCCAGGAGCCAGGAGCTTCTTCCAGGTCTCCCACATGGGTGCAGGGGCCCAAGGACTTGGGCCATCTTCTACTGCTTTCCCAGGCCACAGCAGAGAGCTGGATGGGAAGAGGAGCAGCCAGGACTAGAACCAGTGCCCATAGGGGATGCCAGTGCTTCAGGCCAGGTCTTTAACCTGCTGCACCACAGTGCCAGCCCCAAGTTTGAATCTTAACCTTGGGGCATTCACAAGTAACCATCTCTTTTGTAGTCAATAAAAGCCCCCAATTAATCCTACCTTTCAAAATCTCTCAGGACCCTTTAGTCCATCTCCCCTTTTTATCCAGGACTTCTCACATAATTTTCACAGTGTCTTGCAAAATCTGCGGTGTTTATTTCTGCATGTTTCTATTATTTAAAAAAAATGATTTATTTATTTGAAAGGGGGGGAGAGAGAGAGAGAGAGAGAGAGAGAGAGAGAATTTCCCATCTGCTGGTTCATTCCTTAAATGCCTGCAACTGCTGGGACTCTGTCATGCTAAAGCCAAGAACCAGGGACTCCATCCTGGCCTCCCAGGATGTCAAGGGCCTATGTACTTGGGCCGTTCAGCTGCTTTCCAAGACATATTAGCAGGTAGCTGGATCAGAAGTGGAGCAGCTGGGACTCCAGCACTCTGATGTGGAATGTGAGTGTCACAGGTGGCAGCTTAATCTACTGTGCCCCACTGATGGCCTGGGGGATTTGAGCTTTCTAATTCACTTAGTGTTTCCCAAATGTTAATTTAAGTTAGTGCGTGGGAAAATTTTGAAAAATAACCACACATAGAATTGGTGCATTTTAGAACATTTCCCATTGTGTCATAGATGTTATTGATTGTAATACACGTTTTATTCTGGAGCACATTATTTAAGTTAAAAAGATAGTACTTGTATATTGCAACAAATACACTTATAAGGTGTTAACGACAGGGAAAACTGGGTATGGGGTATATGGGAACTCTTTGTACTACATTACAAGTTTTATTTTGTAAATTTCAAACTATTCTTAAATAAAAGGTTTTTAAAGAGAAAATCTTAAAGAGTTACATAGTAAGACTGCAGACGTGGTACCGTTTGTTATGGTGGAATGCAAATAACCAGATGTTGGACACTCTGCTTTGGGAAATAATGAGCCAGTAACATATTTTAGGCAGGCAGACCCAGTGTTTGGTTTGCTTGCCTCTCTCTCATACAACTCCAGTAAATGTGTGAAGATGGTTTGCGGTAGGAAGAGTTCAAAGCAACTATGGCCGCCTAAAAACCTTTTGCAACTGGGGAGGGTAGAGTATTGGGTGCCTAAACAAATAGAGCCAGAGAAAGGAATGGAACAAAAAGATACTAATGGAAAAGGAAAAAGTAGAATATGATGAATAAGAGGGGTGCATTTTGATGGAGAAGATGGGAATTTAGAGTATAGTGTGGAGATGAGGAAACACATTTGGATTAAGAAATATTGTTAGGTGGTAGCAGATTTTTGTTATTGATATTCCATTAAAGTTTGGACCAAATTAGAAGAACTTCAAACATTACCCTTCCACCTGATCAACCCCATTCCCTTTGAACCTTACTTTTAGGTTATAGTTGAGTGAGACATTTTGGAATGTTCAGTTATGTATTTCTGAGTCTAGCTTCCCGAGAGTAAGCACTTAGTTCATCGCCACATTTCACTGTGTGACTTTATTCAAAAAAAAGTGGGAGAGTTGTCTGTGGGAGGTGATAAACACTGCTCTTTCAACTGAGATTCCGCCCCCTAGAAAGGGAGAAGTCTGAAGACTGAATTCCCAAGGTCACTGGCAGTAGATGAATCTAGATTGCTAAGAGAACAGCCCAGGTCCACAAAGCTCAGAGCATTTATTATGAATAATTTCCTTTCATCACAGGTACATGGGAAAACTTTGCATTAATGCAGAATACAGGATTCTCTTTTTTTTGGGGGTGGGGGTACATGATAATGTAGGAACTTTGTGTAGACGTGGCAGCTCCAAAAATGGCACTATGTGGTGTTAGACTCAACGTCATCATATCCAGGACTTCTTGCCGCAGGACCAATGAGGATCCCATCTCCCATGCTGGAGCTGGCAGCTTCCCTAGCAGGCTGAAGAGAGACACCTGCAATGGTAAGGAGAATCATAGCTTCATCTGTGACAACAGGGCAGTAAGGAGTCTTCGGGGGAAGGAAAGAACAGTCCAGAGTGGCTACAAATATTTGTGGGGACCCAGAGCTTGTCTGAAAGGCCACACAGAACTACCGCCAACTGATTCTGCTCTGTGCAAGGCTTTGCCTTTTTTTAAAAAATTATTTTATGTATTTGAAAGACAGAGTTACAGAGAGAGGTAGAGTCAGAGAGAGAGAAAGGTCTTCCATTCTGCTGGTTCACTCCCCAAATGACCACAAAGGCCAGAGCTGAGCTGATCCGAAGCCAGGAGCCAGGAGTGTCTTCCAGGTATCCCATGCAGATGCAGAGGCCCAAGGGCTTGGGCCATCTTCTACTGCTTTCCCAGACCATAGCAGAGAGCTGGATCAGAAGAGGAGCAGCTGGGTCTTGAACCGGTGCCCACATGGGATGCCAGCACAACAATCTGGGGCTTTAGACCCCTGTGCCACAGCGCTGGCCCCTGAAAAACTTTGTCTTAATCTTGACAACTGGAAAGGAGATGGATCAATAATGGCCAGGAGTGGGGAAGAGACCTGAACACTGATTAATTAAGGGAGGAGGCAGGGCAAGAACTCTTTATACTCTTCAGGACCTCGATAACAGATCAAAATTGACCACAAAATTTTCATGAGAACAACACAGGATTTTGTTGTACAGCAGCTCAAACAAACCCTGTAGTCTCCTGTTCCCCATAGACTACACACCCATGTATAAGCACATTGAAACAATGACAGAAAATTCTCCTCCTAACCATAAGATTTATATGAGGGTACTTCAAAAAGCTCATGGAAAATGAAATCTACAAAGGTTATTTTGGGGCAAAATTTTTTTGAAGTTAATGCACATTTTTTCATCATGCATATTTGCCATGAACTCTTTGAAGACCGTGCATGCATGTACGTGCAAAGATTATGCACAAAATGAACTAATATTTTAATTTAATTTTCCATGAAATTTTTGGAATTTTTTTTTTTGATGGGCAGAGTGGACAGTGAGAGAGAGACAGAGAGAAAGGTCTTCCTTTGCCGTTGGTTCACCCTCCAATGGCCACCACGGCCGGTGCACCGTGCTGATCCGATGGCAGGAGCCAGGTGTTTCTCCTGGTCTCCCATGGGCTGCAGGGCCCAAGCACTTGGGCCATCCTCCACTGCACTCCCGGGCCACAGCAGAGAGCTGGCCTGGAAGAGGGGCAACCAAGACAGAATCCAGTGCCCTGACCAGGACTAGAACCTGGTGTGCCGGCACCGCAGGTGGAGGATTAGCCTATTGAGCTGCAGCGCCGGCCTGGAGTATGTTTAAATGATTCTCTACTTAAGGTCACTGCATATTCTGCATTAGCAGTGGGCAATGTGAGCTTCAAATATTTAGTTACTTGGTTCCCTCCATAGAAATTTTTATAGCTATTTGATTTAACTCACCCTGGTAGTAAAGAACTTTTCAGATTACCTCGTACAATATGAAAGAGCCCTTAATTTATTGTTAGAACATGTGTCTAAGCTCAGGGTGTGAGACATGGGAATAAAGCTACAGAACCTCTGTAATTCATACAGAGATACATTCAATGAACGGTGGACATGGACACAGAGAACACAAATGTTTTTCTCCTTTCAGAAGAAATCAACCAGAAACAGGGAGAGATGATCTCACACGGGTACACAAGGCTACCTAGAGTCTGATAGTAAAATAAGAAAAACCTGATAAAACTCATCTTTCCTGCAACAAGGAAGCAAGGGCACTTGAAGACAAAACTGTCCAACTGTCCACCTACCTGTCTAGGAATATGTGGCTTCATTCCCCTCCTCCGGGCAAAAATACTGCTCACTCATCTCAGGGGAAGAAGGAGTTTCAGGAACAGGTTGCTCTCCCACATCATCATAACCACGTCCTGGAGCATCAACATGCTGTCCCGGAGGTTCTGGAAACAGACAAGGACTTGGGAGGAATAGGAAAATAGGACTTGGACTAGGTGATGTCCTAAGTCCCTTTGAATGCAGAGATCCTAACAGCTGATACATCTAGGCACCCCATTCCAAGGCTGAGAACATTGATATCAACATTCTTAGAAACTCTTTAAAACCTCTAAACACTTCAATCTATTCAGGTCAATCATATTTTTCTAAAATGGCCTCTTATACCATAAAGCATCAACAAAACTACTGTGCTATGTGCATTTCAGGTACTACTTTTAGGCATATGGTACAGAATTGCAAAACGCAGTACATTTACACCAGTGACTGAATGAGAGAAAATCTGAACTCAGGCTTCTGGAGCTGCCAGGAAGGAAGACTGAGTTTCTACTGTCCCTAGACAGGTGACCCTATTAATCTCAATCATAGGAGGCCTGGATTTTAATCCCCTCTAGAGCCCATCTGTGGGAATCTCCACGGAGCCTTTCTGGAATGCTTTGTCCCAAGAACTTCACTGCATGGAGAAGATCCAGGGTGAACATTCTCTTCTCGTAGGTCCCTTGTGAAGAAGAGCTCCTGGTGGTTGCTAAGTAGAGACATCATGCACTCTGTATTCTTGGGATTAATCAATGTTAACTATTTTTGGTCTCCTTATTCACATAAACCACAGCATCCAAATATCACTTTATCTCAGGGTCACAACCACATTTTCCAATGTTTTCTCTCACCATGGAATTTTTCAAGTAACCAGCTTCTAATGTTGTTTAAAAACATGGCCTTTGAGGCGGACGCTGTGGTGCAGTAGGTTAATCCTCTGCCTGCAGCACCGGCATCCCATATGGGCACCATTTCTAGTCCCGCTGCTCCTCTTCCAATCCAGCTCTCTGCTGTGACATAGGAAAGCGGTAGAGGATGTCCCAAGTGCTTGGGCCCCTGCACCCGCATGGGAGACTAGGCAGAAGCACCTGGCTCCTGACTTCAGATTGGCACATCTCTGGCCATTGCGGCCATTTGGGGAGTGAACCAACAGAAGGAAGACCTTTCTCTCTGTTTCTCTCTCTCACTGTCTATAACTCTACCTCTCAAATAAATAAATAAAAAAAATTTAAAAAACATGGCCTTTGGATTTAAAATAATACACTTGGTGTATGTCTGAGCAGAAGCAGTGTGGATAAAGGGAGAACTGAGCCTGATCTTTCCTTTTCTGAGTTCCACAGAGTGGACAGAGAGGAAAGAATTATTGAGAACTGGAGAGAAGAGAAGCTTCCATCTCTCTCACCCCCACCATCCTTGGGAAGACCTGTCTCTACTACCTGGGGCGGATTTGGATCTCCATTCTCCTCACTGTCTTCTGTGTAACACGGCAGCTGCCGAGTCACTGAATCATCACACAGGTTTCTTGGTAGAAAGAAAAACACCACAGGAAACCACAAAACCTTTTTGCACAGTGGAGGCCTGATGTCAAGGTTCAGAAAAAAATTTGAGGCTTCAGACTTGCAGAGAGAGAGGGCCTGGAGGTCTTGCTTTAGAAGGAAGTTGACCACGTGAGGCTGGATAGTGCTCAGACTCCCAGTCAGGACATGGTCCAAGGAGGGCATGGTACATACCTGTACTGTCAAATAGGTCCTCTTCCATCGGCTTTATGATCTCATCTATCTCTTGGTACAGGGCCTCTTCAAGAGCATTTTCAAAAGTGGGTAAGGCTGAGAAAACAACATGATTTCAGAAATTTCTCTTGGAGCTATTTCCTTTACCAACAGATAGCCTTCTGTGTTCCTCAGTAGAAAATTCTCGGGCTTAAACAGCACTCTGGCCTCAGAATCAGCCCTTAAGACATTCGGATCTGGCTAAAAAACCCATGAGAGCTTTGCAGGCATGGAAAGCCAAGACACTGTGGCAAAAAATGACCTAAATGAAAGATCTCTGTGAGTGAGACCCAGTGGAAAGAACGGGCCATCAAAGAAGGAGGTACCTTTCTCTGAAGGGAGGAGAGAACTTCCACTTTGACTATGGCCTTGTCTAAATAAAGTCGGAGTTTGTGAACTCAAGAGGCTTCCATAGCCTTGGTAGCTCATGACAAGAGCCTCGGGTGATTACTGACATCATAAACAAGAGTGTCAGTTGTTAAATCAACAACAGGAGTCACTGCACTTACTCCCCATGTAGGATCTCTGTCCTTAATGTGTTGTACTATGAGAATTAATGGTAAAACTAGTTTTCAAATAGTACTTTATACTTTATGTGTCTGTGTGGGTGCAATCTGTTGAAATATTTACTTAGTATATATGAAATTGATCTTCAGTATATAAAGATAATTAAAAATGAATCTTAATGAATAATGGGATGGGAGAGGGAGTAGGAGAAGGGATGGTTATGGGGGAAGAACCGCTATAATCCAAAAGGTGTACTTTCAAAATTTACATTTATTAAATAAAAGTTTTCTTAAAAAACCTCTCTGGGCTGCCAGGGTCCCTTTCTTTAGCCTTGTGCCCTAATGGGGGCAGAATTAGGTGTGTTGACCCTACCTTGATTCCACATTCAATCTCCACTGACTTTGCTAACATAAGAAGCCATAATATTTGAGTGCTTCCACATTCAACCCAGGACCAAGGATTCAAATCTCTTAAATCTTAAAGTCTATAGTAGAGAAGGAAGTTTTTCCAGATATTGAGAATGAGGACTAAAACATGGGAACTTTTGAAATGATCACAACTAGCCCAATAATCTCCCAAACAATTGCAGATCATTCTGTATCCCTAAGCCCCACCTTGGTGCTCTGCTTTCCTTCTGTGCAGCTGAGTGCTGAGGACAATAAGTACCAGGAAGAGAAGGGCCCCCAGGACGATGCAGAGGATCCCAGGAAAAGAGAAGATGCCAGGGGCAGAAGCTCTGTGTGCCCTGGTCCCTGAGGAAGGAAATGGCCATGAATGTCCGGGTAGGGTCACTAGCCCAGGAGATCCCCATTAATCCCCGATAATCCCCCAAGTCCTCAGGACCATGAAACAGTTCAGATGCAATGGATCTGCCTGAATCCCAAGATGTGGCCAACCAAGATCCTGCCTGAGCTCAATTGTTTTCAGTCTGGTTCCATGGATGCAGGTGAAACAACTTAATAAAGCCTCATGACTATTTACAAAACCTGACAATCATGCCCACTGTCATTCTGCCAGAAATATGTGGACCCCATAGTGCAGGTCCCTGAAAATTTGAGTACCTCCCTTTGTCACATGACTCAGAGAAGAAGCAGCACTTACTTTTGGGGATGGGAGGAACTGTTGTTGTCCTTTCACCTGGAGAAGAGAGAAGGAAACTGGGATTCCTGTACTGGGTTGGCAGCCAGAAGTGATTGGATCATGTCTACCGACACAGCACATAATTGTCCAGACATCAGGACATCAGACTACAGCCTCACCAGAGCCAGAGCAGGGCATCAGGTCAGCCAATAAGTGCACTTGGATACAAACTCACACCACCTTCAACGCCAGCCCATTCCCTGGTCCTGCAACTCACCTGCACACCTCACTCCAGCGTCTTCCTCGTGCTTGCAGTCGTTCTGTCCCCAGGGAGCTGCAGCACAGTCCCACAGGGAGGACTCCCTGCCCCTGCACTGCACCTCGTCCAGCCAGATGCTTCCGTTGCCCGGGCCAAATGCAGCCCCGCTCAGGGCGTCCAGGGCAGAGCCGCAGCCCAGCTGCTGACACACCACCTCAGCCTCTGCCAGGCTCCAGGAGTCGTCACACACGGTGCCCCAGGAGTCTGCGTGCCAAACCTCTACTCGTCCCGAGCACGTGCTGTCTCCGCCCCTGAGTCGTAGCTTCTCTTTGTCTGAAAAGGCAGCGGTATCTTGTGTTACCCATCCTGGTCAGAGGGAAGGAGCCCTGGGGAGCCAACAGGGGAAGTGGGAGGGGCTGAGGTACCTGTACAGGGGGCAGCAGCTGGACAGCTCTTGGGCCTCATTCCTGCAGAAACAGACAAGGAGGAAGCAATGGGTCAGAGGCAGCTGCGGGAAATCCTTTCCCCAAGGTGAAGATATCTAGGGCCCTTGGCTCAGTGCACAAGACCAGTGAAAACAACGTAATTAGTCCAAGAGGCAGAGTTATGGAGACATATAACCTCAGTGTGTCATATCCCTTATCACCCACTGGAATTAGTTGATCTGGGCACCTGCTTTTCACTCTCTACATTCCCACAACAAAAACAGACCCAGACCCAGACACACAGACACAGACACAGACATGCATGAATAGATGTGCACTGACAAACAAGGATGAACATCCCACTAAGGGAAGGGTCTCACTTGTCTCTGTTCCCCTTCTCAGGCAGTGCCTGATCCACTGTGTGCATTCTTATATCTGTATTAGGAACCCTTTATGGGTACTATAAATAGGGGCTTGATAAATATTCATTGGCTGAAGGGATAAATGGGCAAAATCTGCTGAAAAGAAATTCCTGTGAATTTCTGCTATTCAGTAAGATAATGAAGAAAATATAAATTAATGTCAGTGATTTTTGATAATAAATATTGGGCACTAAAATGTGATTAGTTCTTAATCACTGAAGTAGTAGCTTTCTTTCTTTCTCTTTCTCTTTTCCTTCCTTCCTTCCTTCCTTCCTTCCTTCCTTCCTTCCTTCCTTCCTTCCTTCCTTCCTTCCTTCTCCTCCTCCTCATCCTCCTCCTCTTCTTTTTCTTCTTCAAGTATGTTTCTTTATTTGAAAGGCAGAGCATCAAAGGGAGGGAGAGACACAAAGAAAGGCAGAAAATGGCTTACTAGTTCACTCCTCAAATGGCTGAAACAGTCAGAGCTGGCCCAGGCTGAAACCAAGAACTCCATCCTGGTCTCCCATGTGGGTGCTGCTGCTTTCCCAGGTGCATTAGCAGGGAACTGGATTGGAAGTGGAGCAGCCAGGACACAAACCAGTGCCCATAAGAGATTCCCATGTTGTAGATGGTGGTTTAACCTGCTATGCCTCAATGTCGGCCTTAATCACAGAAATAATTTTCACTCAATATTTTAATTAATGCTAATGGAAGATTATAAACCACATTTATAGAACAGAAAGATTTCTATCCTGCAAAAGAAACAATTAGTAGGATTCAGGGAAAGATAGTTATGTAGACAAATACGTAGCTGGTAAGATAGAAATGTCTGCCTGAGACACAAATGAACACACTGACGAAAAAATACATAGTAACACAGAGAAGTAAAAAAGTACATAAACAACTGAAACCAAAATAAACACAAAATTACTCCTGTAGAATAAACTGATCAGTATGCTGAGCTACATGTACAGGTATATTTATTATATATAATACTGTTTGCACAGAGGGGAAATTGAAAACAATTGGAAAATAGGAAAATGTTCATATAAATTGTAGTACTAATCTCTTATGAATGGAATGTTTTGTAATTGTTTCAAAAATGACTTAGACTTATTTACAGGAATACCAATGTTATATTGTTAAGTGAGAAAAGCCAATTTAATAATGATGTGTGTGATACAATCCCAATGTTAACAAAACAAATGAAAAGACAATGTCAAGATAAAATTTTTTATGTGTATATGAGCCTGGACATGTTTCTGCGAAAATGGAGGATCTGGAGACAGTACCTGTGTTTGCTTCTGCAGCGCATACACTAAAATTGGAAATGATTCCTGCTAGACTATTAATTTTATTTACATTAGGGGAATATGAATGGACATGGGGTTGCGTGAAGTAATTAATTTCTTATATTTATATATATATCATACTTACAATGGGTAAATCATTTTTTTATAATGTAAGTGAAATGGTAAGGAAATGTTTTCTTTCTAAGCCTAAAACAGCTGGTGGAGGGACACAAATCCCTTATTGCTAACTATGCTACAGCTCCAGCAAGAGCAAGTGTGGCCAATTCAGGGAAGGGACACAGTAAGGCAGGGGTGTCAGCAGAGGGTGGGCTGGCCAGCCTTTGTGCCTCCAGTGTTCCGACTAGACAGGTAGCACTGTTCACTCCCTGGGGAACCACAGAAGAGATAACTTCTTTACATTACTTATACAGGAGTGAATCCAAACCTGCCTCAACATAATTACCATCACCAGTCAGAACCCTGCCCTGTGGGACAGCTCACAGAGTTCCATCCCCCTTAAACAATAAAGTCCTTCGGCCTCTGAGACCAACAAACAAGCTATAACTTCACTGGCACTTTTGCCAATTAGATTAATTATGAACTCCCTTTGAGATGGTTTCCAACTGTTTTTGCACTTAGACACAAGCCCCTAGACCATAAAGTATGCCACTGTCATTTTACATATCAGCACATTCAGTAATAAGCTTGATAATTAAAATAAATATATTTCTGGTATTGAATATAATACTCCAGTACCTACTTCTCACTCTTTGACTTTATCAGTTTCTCAGCAAGATTGTGAACATTTTTAAAGCCCATTCTTTATTATTTGATACTTTTATTTCTAGAATCCCCCCAACACTCTGCCCATAAACACATTTAATGACTTAACAGGTGCTTTTCAGTTCTTATTTAATTGATGGCCTTGAGAGATTTCAGTACATACAACCATCCCATTTTCCTTTAATATCCAGCAGAAAGCAGAGCTAGTACAAAGACCCTGAGGAGAGAACATCCTTAGATGGACCCCTGGAGAACAGACAATTCTGTAAAGAAGACTGTCATTCTCTTGAATGCACACCAAGAGAGTCAGTGTGCGTAGTGAACGAGCAGAAGAGTAACATGAGAGAACTGAGAGATGGGAAGGGGACAGCTCCTGCAGGGCCTGGTCAACAGGGTAAGAATTCCCAGTTTTATATTAAATTCAATAAGAATCCATTAAGGTTTTATAATCTTCTCTATGGTTGACAGAGAAAGAATATATTATATAAGTGAAAGAGTGGAACTACGTTACCACTAGGGATGGTTGGAGTAACCCAGTTCACAGGTGATCATTCCTGGACTAAGATGATAGGGAGGTGGGAGCAGTAGTGGGATTAGGGGTATATTTGATGAGAAAGGAATTATATTGGAAGTGGAGAGAGAGGAAAGTGGAGAAACAAGATGAACATCTATGAATGATCTGAAGCAACTAGGTCATGCTAGTGACGTTAGCTGAAATAGGGGACTTAGCAGTGGGGAAAAGCTAGGACCAAGAAAAAGAGAAATTACACATTCTGCTTTGGAAAGCTGAAATTTAATGAGTGGAGAGGCCAAGTAGCAACTGAATAAGAGTTTGAGGTTAAGAGCAGAGATAAACTGTGGAGGTGCATCTTTGGGAGTTGTTAGTACATAGATCTCATTTTAAGCCATGAGCTGCAGTCCTAAGAAACAGTGAAGAGTCTGATTTGAGACCTTAGAGGATCTAAAATCTAGACACTCAGCTGAAGAGCTGAAACCTCATTAGAAATAATGAGAATTAAATCAATGAGGTAAAGTGACCATCAGGAGGCAAAAAATCCTATAATTCTGAGAAGGAAAGAGAAGTCACCTACACTGAATACTACTGAGACATCAAAATAGTAAAATGAAGACAGGAAAGTTTCTTATTTTCTTACCACTTCTAGAAGTGATGGGATTTAAAATCTAACTGAAATGAGTTCAAGTAAGTAGGAGATGTAAAACATACAAATGTGACAACTGACAATACTTTAGAAGATTCTGGATTTGGAGGGGAAGCAGCAGTAGTTACAGATGGAAGTTAGGTTGAGGAAAATTTGTTCATGTGTTTTTGAAGGCATCAGACACTCAGTCTCATAGGTGTATTGATGGGAATGAACCAGGAGATAGGGAGAAGTTGACAGTGAAGAGGAAGAGGCCATTACTGAAGTGGTGAAGTCTTTGCCACAGTGAATGGGTTTAGGACCTGAAGCTTTAGAAGAACTGAACCAAAGATAATGACTAAGCCATTGATCCTGGGGCCCAAGTGGAGAGCATGTCCATAGATGAAAGTTGATACGTTTGAACAAAGGATGATGATGAGTGCCCTGGATGACTGTTTCAACTCTCCACTGAAATTGGAGGCAAATGTTGAGAGGCTAGTGGGATAATATCAGTGTGGGTAGAACAGAGAATATTAAGCATCATCTTAGATGTAGGGAAAGTGCAGATGGTGGAAAAGCACAGTTGAATTTGGGGATGGTGTGGAGTGGCTGTTAGGGACTTTTGTCCATAAATTCAAGAAGACAGCAGCAAAATAAACGTATGTTGTTTTCTAGCCCTTTTCACTAGACTAGTTCAGGCAAGGGGTAGTGAGGTAGTTGACTTTAACCATCCTTGTGTTTGCAGGTGAGACTAACAAAGAAGTGTCAAGGGAGTTGAGTTTATTGAAAGGGGAATGATCAAAATGTTCAATCACTTTAATCTGCTTAAAAGATGTGTGATCATGAAGACAGTGGAGAGCTATGAAAAACTGATAGAGAAAAAGATTGGACTTCCATAGGAGGATGAGACATTATTGGAAAAGGAGCACTAAAGGTTAAGAGCCATAGGATAAGAGGCAATGGCCGGAGAACGTAATAATAAAATCTAGATCTCAATGTGGATAGCCATTGATGGTCAGTAGTATATGCATAAGTAGGGATGGGATGATGCTTAGTAAGGTGTTTAGAATTGAGGAAGTTGGGGCCGGCATTCCTATATGGACGCTGGTTAGAATCTCTGTTGCTCCACTTTTGATTCAGCTCCCCGCTAATGGCCTCAGAAAACAGTAGAGGATGGCCCAAGTGCTTGGGCCCCTGCCCCCATGTGGGAGACCCGGAAGAAGCTCCTGACTCCTGGCTTTGGATTGGTTCATCTCTGGCTATTGTGGCCATCTGGGGAGTGAATCATTGGATAGAAGAACTCTCTGTCTCTCCCTCTCTCTGTAACTCTGCTTCTGAAATACATAAACGAATATTAAAAAAAAAAAAGAGAAATGAGGAAGTCAATGAACTGGGAAGCCAAGGCTGCTGATGTAACTACTAATGGTTTGAAGAGCAAGTCAAAGTCCTGGTGATGGTGATGCTGCAGTCTTTAGCAGCTGAGAGGCACTGACCAGAAGAACTGATAAATGAGGGTGTAATCATCTCACGGCACAAGTTTCAGAGTAGGAGAATGTTGAGAAGAAAGGCAATGGAGGACTGTTGACAATGACAACCGACAGCAAAGGAGTACAACCATTCCAAGAGAAAAAGATGCTGAAAGAGAAACACATGGTCGCAAGTTGATAGGTAAACTGGTGGTTTTGATTACACTGTGGGTACAAGCAAATTTGTTGATGATGGGCTCCAAATTCTAGCAGGTCTTAGGGAAGCATTTTGCAGCAGAGGGTTGAAGGGGCCATGTTGGTACAGAGCAGTAACAGGATAAAGGCTCAGAAGACTGGGATTCTGAGAAGAGAAAAATCCAATCAGAATCCCATGGGGACACCAGGACACAAATCTCACAGTGGTGCCCCATGATGTGGCAGAAAAGAGAAGCCAGTGTCTTTTCCAGGATTTTTTTCTTGCTGGAGGTGGCGCTCCATGGTGAGCATGCATTGCTCACCCATACCCACTGACAGAAGCCATCTCTCCACTCTTCCTTTAATGAATACCCACTCTTTTCTTTTGCCCGAGTACACACTTTCACAGCACCTTCTCCAAGATGCTGAAATTTCTTCCTAATGAGAGTTTTTGCACTGGAGTATAAGCTGCAGGAAGGCAGTGACCTTGAACTCTTCTCTTCACTCTCTGTCAGGAACATAAAGTGATACCTGCAAGGCACTCAATTACTTTGTGCCAACATACTGACTTCACAAGGAGTCTGCCTGGTGTTGACGAATTTCGGAAAAGACCATGACCACAGAGAAATCCAGACTGGACCCCTCAAGTAGCACCTTACTCACATGTAGGCATTGAGCACACGACACAACTAAGTCTAACTGCAGTTTCTTCATCTGAGTAAAGGATCATCACAGCACCCATTAGTAGCTTGTTGGAGGATTAAACATTAGTATATGTGAATTATAACCAACAAAATGACAGCAGAAGAAATGACTTATATGACTGGAGCCTGACCTCTCTCCTTCCCGACTAAGGAAATGCAGATTAGTACAACGTAACCAGGACTGCATTAGCAATTCCTTGGAATGCCTGAGTATCAGCTTGTGCTTCCATATGATTAATTCAATCTCCCTGGTATCTTTTTCATATAAGTTGCTGGCAGTACTGGTTTAAAAATGTGTTTTTTAAAAATTTGCCTTTGAAACACGATTGGAACACACATATTAAATAATCATTCAACATTCATTTTGTAGATTTATCACTGCTCATCTCCTGATGTGAAAATATAAAATTTCCCTGACAGCAGCGTGTAGGGGTGGGACAGACACAGAGAATCAGACAGTGAGTCACCTGCACATGTGATGTAAGCTTCTTCCTTCGGTGAGCACGACCTCCGTTTCCAAGGGTCGGAAGGACACTGCCAGAGAGAGGTGTCAGTTCTCCGGCACCGGATTCCATCCACCCACTGGGGTCTAGACCCTTCCCGGACAGCAACCGAGTAGTCCAGAGTGCCGCTGTCCCCGCAACCCAGCTGTCTGCAGATCATAGACAAGGTCACGGCTTCCATGGGGCTGCGGCAGACACTGCCCCAGGTGTGGTTGTAGAGAACCTCCAGCCACCCAGCACACTCCTGTTCCTCGCTCACCAGCCTGAGGGCCAGGAACTCTAAAACTGAAAGGAGAGAAACAGGGCCCAGTGAGCACCCACTCTCAACACATCGGGGGTGTGCCTTTCTTCCTTGCTATGTTAAAGCTTGTGAACACTCATGGCCGACTCCACTGTATGTCAATGATGAAGTTTTTCTCCTTTTATCGGATTTTGCCAAATTTTGCCTGTCTTCCTATTTCCAGCACAGCAACACAGTGGTATATAAACAGACTCGATTACTCTGTGGGTTGGAAAGCCCAAATCCTTTCTCCTCCTGACTAAAATTTGGAAAGTCTACATGAAACAGAGTGTGGAGAGAAATGTGGTGGACACAATCCTGGGGCCAGGTATCCAGCTGCTTCCTAGTCCTCTGAACCTGTAACTTTGCAACTTCTAACTTTGCAACTTATATTGCAAAGGAATTTTTCAGGCATAACTAAGGGTTCCAGGATGATGAGATTATCTTGGTCCAACCAACTCGATTTAACATGAAGCTAATATACCGGGTCTCAAGATTTGGCTACTCCAGGTAACTGAGGCACCTGCTTCCAAATGGAAAAGTCTAGATAATGGCTGTCAGGAGACATCGCTGGGCAGGAAGGGCCAGAACCTCAGCTGCTAGGGGAGGACATGACAGCTCCTGATCCCTGCCCCTGACGATGGCCGCAGCTCCTTTGCTCTGCGTCTTTCCACGACTCCCCCTTCCACACCCCTCCCGCCTCCGCGCCAGACCTGAGCAGACGACCCCCGCGTCCTCCTTGTGCCTGCAGTTGTGCCGCCCCCAGCCCCCGGAAGGGCACTTCCACACGTGGGACTCATTTCCGGTGCACTTGACGTCGTCCAGCCAAATGAGCCCCGATCCCTCCCCGAAGTGAGCAGAAGCGGTGACGTGGACGGCCGCTCCGCAGCCCAGCTGCCTGCACACCACGTGGGCATCGCTCAGGTCCCAGTCGTCGTCGCAGACGGTGCCCCAGGCGCCCTGGTGGAGGATCTCCACCCTGCCGGCACAGCGACTGCCGCCGCCCACCAGGCGGAGCTGTGGGCTCTCTGCAGAGAGAGAGAGTGGTGTCAGTGGGGCCTTTATTCGGGGGGTGGGGAGAGGGCTTTCCTGTCCTGTGGACTGCCTCACCTGAGCGGTTGGCGGCCTTAGAGCCCACTGGATCAGACAAGGCGTGCGGGCGACGGGACAGCTGGGTCTGGTTCCCTGCAGAATGGGTTGCAGAACAGGAAGTTGAGTTACACCAAGCAGTAAGCTAGCAGTGGGATCTCTGATGCAGGCTGTATCATGGACGTAATGATTTCTCATCTTCAAAGCTAATTTTCTGCATGGAGATTTCTGCTTCTGACAATGTGAGACTTCTCTGTTTGAAGCAAAGCCAATCACCAAGAACGACTTTAAAGAAGTGAGAATTTATCAATCTTGTTTGAGAGTTTTTTACAACTTCCAAGGCTGTGAGACTTTTTGTAGCCGAGCTCTTGGAAGTTAAGGACTGAGGTGAATCACCTTCATCCCCTGGAGGGACTTGCCCGTGAAGGTAACAGCTCAGACTCTAAGATGCTCAGCGGAAGTTCTGTGAGACTCGGGGCTGGGGCTGTTATTTTGAAGACAAGATGATGTCAGGATAGCTGCCCTGGGTCTTCTTGACCAACTACAATGAATGATGAGAAAATGACTAGAATTCTTCAGAATAAAGAAAACCCGAAGAAAAATAGATTATCAAAACTCCATGGGTAAAAGTGTCCAAATGATTATAAAAATGACATGAAATAGGATTTGACAGAATGAGTAGCTACTGAATTTTAATGAGTTACTGTGGCAGAAAAGGTGTTCAGGCTGTCCCAGTAATTATTTGGACTATAAATTCACTCAGTTTATTCTAGCCTTAATTAATTTAAAATATTCAATAGTACTCAAATCCTTGGGAAAAATGTGAGGAGGATATAGCAAAATACTAACAATAAGGAATTTGGATAAAGGTTATTTGGGAATTCCTGTTGTTTAGAGTTTTGGGGCCAGTGCTGTGGCGTAGTAGACTAAACTTCTACCTGTAGCATTGGCATAAGTGTCCCAGCTGCTCCTCTTCCAATCCACCTTTAGCTATGGCTTAGGAAGGCGGTAGGAGGAGACAGCTCAAGTGCTTGAGCCACTGCATCTGAGTGGGAGATCTGCAAGAAGCTCCAGGATCCTGGCTTCAGACCGGCCCAACTCCGGTAATTGAGGCCATTTGGGGAGTGAACCAGAGGATGGAAGACCTTTCTCTCTCTCTCTGCCTCTCTCTCTCTCTCTCTCTCTCTCTCTCTCTAATACTACCTCTCAAATAAATAAATGGAATCTTTAAAAAGAAAAAGAACAAGGCTGGCACCATGGCTCAATAGGCTAATCCTCTGCCTATGGTGCAGGCACCCCAGGTTCTAGTCCTGGTTGGGGCGCCAGATTCTGTCCTGGTTGCTCCTCTTGCAGTCCAGCTCTCTGCTGTGGCCCAGGAAGGCAGTGGAGGATGGCCCAAATGCTTGGGCCTTCACCCACATGGGAGACCAGGAGGAGGCACCTGGCTCCTGGCTTCGGCTTGGCGCAGTGTGCCGGCTGTAGCGGCCATTTCGGGGGTGAACCAAAGGAAAAGGAAGACCTTTCTCTCTGTCTCTCTCTGTCTCTCTCTCTCTGTCTAAATCTGCCTGTCCAAAAAATTAAAAAAAAAGAAAAAGAACATTTTCTGTAATTCTCAAATTATGAAAATACCTACCCCCAAGAAGATGAAAATAAATTAGAGAAAATTCACTCTCAGGACAGTTTCACTGGAAGAAATACTAATTACATCAAACCCACGAAATACATAAGAGAAAATCTAGTCAAAGATGTGTAAAACTTCTCAGATACACTAAAGGTCTAAATTCATAGATAGATCACTTAAATGAATTGTATTGTCAATTACCTCCAAATTAGTATATGGATTAAATCCCATCTCAATCAAGATATGATACCATTATGTAATTTTTGGTTAAAAATACCAAACTTGTTCTAAAGTTTATATGGAAATACATAAGACCAAGAATGACCAACACACTTGGTAAGAAAAGCAACAAAGTAGAACAGGTCTTTTACAGTAACTCCTTTAAGGTGAAATTGCACAGGTTTACCTTTGGCTTAGGCACCCATGGAGTCTCTTTACGACAAAGGTAGCACTCCTCTGGGGAAGAGACTTTTCAGAAAGGATTCTGAATCAATTGAATATCTATATCATAATAGGAAACTATGCCCCATCTCACATCATACACTCCCAGAGGGTTATATAATTATATGCAAAAGAATAGCAATTAAAGTTGCTTAAGAGATTTTGGAG
The DNA here is from genome assembly GCA_949820135.1 of Sylvilagus floridanus. Taxonomy (NCBI): domain Eukaryota; kingdom Metazoa; phylum Chordata; class Mammalia; order Lagomorpha; family Leporidae; genus Sylvilagus; species Sylvilagus floridanus. The sequence goes on from OX463230.1 coordinate 33,113,166, forward strand.
AATATTTTTATGAGCTTGAAGAAGATAAAGTTCTTTTTTTTTTTTTTTTCATTTGACAGGTAGAGTTGTAGACAGTGAGAGAGAGAGACAGAGAGAAAGGTCTTCCTTCTGTTGGTTCACCTCCCAAATGGCTGCTACGGCTGGCGCACTGTGCTGATCCGAAGCCAGGAGCCAGGTGCTTCTCCTGGTCTCCCATGCGGGTGCAGGGCCCAAGCACTTGGGCCATCCTCCACTGCCCTCTCGGGCCACAGCAGAGAGCTGGACTGGAAGAGGAGCAACCGGGACTAGAACCCAGCACCCATATGGGATGCCAGCGCCTCAGGCAGAGGATTAACCAAGTGAGGCACAGCGCTGGCCCGGCAAAGTTCTTTTAAAATGGATATAAGAACAGTACCTATATAGAATAAAGTTGGTGAGTTGTGGTTGATTAAAAATTCCATTTATTGAAACTCATTCCAGAAATCATATAATTGTATGTCTGCTGAACTTTTAAAACAAAAGATTAAGAGCTCAACTCATCAAGGAACACCATTCCATTAATGGAGTGAAAAGAGGACCAAAGATTAAAGACACAAGGCAAATTCATACTTATTGGACAGAAATCATTGCCATGGTAATTTGTAGTATCATTATTAGTTTTAGTGTCATTATCTGTCAAGAACTGGAAACAGCTCAAAACTGCACCATTGTTGAGTGGAGCAACACATGTTGTGTGATCATTCAATGGAATATTCTATATGAATAAAGAAAGAATGAGGTCTTGCTATAAATAAAACATGAATGAATCCCAACATTAATGTTTAGTCAAAGACAAAAAAGAGAAAATACTATGTGATTTTTATATAAAGGTCAATATTTGACAAGATTTTGGGCATAGTGATTGGCGGGAGGAGTAGGTGACTTTTGGGTCCTGCTCATGACCACTTTGTTGATCTGAACTGGGGTACTTGACAGAGGTGTACACTCACGGCTTAGACATTACTCCTTATGGATAGCAATTAAATAACGATTTTTATTAAAAACTATTCACTTTAGCACTTGTTGACCTGACTGGAAAGATGAATGAACAATTCACTGCAGAATGTCTCTCTTTTGAATTCAGTTTTCCACACTCTGCCCTTGGAAACATCTCACTCAAGGTGTGTCCTGAATGACACTACCCTCACCTCTCTCTCTTACCTGAGCAGATCACAGAGGCTGTGTTTCCGTGGGTGCAGTCAGGATTGCCCAGGGCCGTCACAGGGCAATTCCACAAGAAGGACTCAGCCCCTGAGCAATGGAATTGGTCTTTCAAGATTTTATCACCTCTTTCCACAAAGTACGCTCCTTTTGGTGTTGAAGTGGCGACTCCACAGCCAAGCTGATGACAAACAACATTGGCATTGGCCATACTCCAGTGGGAGGCACACAGCGCTGTCCAGTCTCCAGAGACATTCACCTCCACTTGTCCCTCACAGTGAGAGGTGCCATTTTTCAGGAGCCGGACATCAGTGTACCCTGGTAGGAGAAGAAAAGAGTTCAGCAACACCTTGTTGTTTTTCTTCTCCCAACAGAGTGTGCAGGGAGGTGAAAGTCCTTTCAGAGCCTCACCTGAGCAGACAACTTGCGCAGCTCTGTTATGACAATGGCCTCCAGGACAGGATACTCTGGGACAGAACCAGAGTCCAGGCTCATCCCCCTCACATTGGAACTCTTCAGCCCAGACCTGACTTTCGGCGTCTCTGAAGGCCACGTCCCCCAGGACAGATGCAGCCTTGCCACACCCCAGCTCCACACAGATGACCTGGGCAGTGGGGAGCGTTATGTTTCCACTAGAAACTGGAGTCCAGTGTCCTTCAGAATTCACTTCCACTTGCCCAGAGCAGGGTCCACCTCCTCCAATCAGATGCACAAATCCTAAGGAGGAAAAAAAATAAATTCAGTGAGTGTTCATGGTCCTGGCTGGCAATTTGGAAACAGCACGTCACAGGCAACGGTGTGAAAGCTTTACTTTTACAAAGGATGGAGTATGGGGAGATGATTCAATAGCTGGTGTCAAAATCAAACTTGAATAACCAAGTTTCTGAAGACAAATTCAGAAAGAATTTACAAAGCCAGTTAGAATAGCTGGATACAAGAAAACAATATATATACATTCTTTTTTAAAAATTAACTTATATATGTAATGCTTTCATAAGTATATATCTCTTATGTATTAAAAGAATATCAGGGCTGGTGCTATGGCTCAGTGAGTTAAAGCCCTGGCCTGAAGTGCCAGCATCCCATATGGGTGCAAGTTCTAGACCTGGCTGCTCCTCTTCCGATCCAGCTCTCTGCTATAGCCTGGGAAAGCAGTAGAAGATGGCCCAAGTCCTTGGGTCTCTGCACCCATGTTGGAAACCCAGAAGAAGCTCCTGGCTCCTGTCTTCGGATCGGCGCAGCTCCAGCCATTGCGGCCATCTGGAGGGTGAACCAGAGGATGGAAGACTTCTCTCTTTGTCTCTACCTCTCTCTGTAGCTCTGTCTTTCAAATAAATAAAATAAATATTTAAAAAAGGATGTTAATTATCTATGTCCATTTATAAGTTCTATACCTATCCACTAAATGTGAACTCAATGAAGGCAAATTTATACTTATCTTATTTTTGCTATTTTATACCCAGATGCCATGTAAGTTAACACCTGTTAATGAATGGAAAAAATGAATATCAAAATATCACAATTTAAATTTACTTCCTATTTAGCTATAGGAAAAAAATGGGGGTAGAAACCAAGTTATAATGATCAAAGTAATCAAGGTTCTTTACATCATACTTCCCATTACAGAATACAGAATAAAAATTTAGAAGCTGAATCAGATGTAATTGAAGTTTAAGCATGTTGATCAACTTTTTTTTTGAAGCCTTATGTTGTTATCATTAAATAGAACTTGAAGACACTATGAGAAAACAAGTGAAAATGATGAAGAAGTTATTTTAAATGTAGGTTCAGAGATTTGGAGATGCATCTGAAAAATATATATGGATTTGTCTTTCTCCAATAAATAGGGATTGCCTTTCTCAAAAGGAAAGCACATTGCATAAATTTTTGTTTTCAAAGTAAGCCTTCAAGATGTGGAAGAACAGCAAGAACCTTAATCTATTATCTTAAAACAGTTACTTCAGACATTTTAATTAGACACTCCTATTTCTCTCGTTCCCTGATGCATCAACATGTAGTCTGTATTCTTAAAGTGTTTCTACAAGGTCATGATAATTTATATTATAATTAGATTGGAATGATGATAATGCCCCTTACCTGGGAAGCTAGAACGCATAGTTCTTTGATACAAAAATTCCAAACTGAAAAAGCTGATTTTTCAAGGCTTTAAGAGTATGAGATCTACAGAGGATCTCCAATTAGACTCACAGCAGACTTCTCATCAGAAACCCTACAGATCAAGTGGGATTTATCCCTGGTATGCAGGGATGGTTCAACGTTTGCAAATCAATCAATGTGGTACACCATATTAACAAACTGCAGAAGAAAGATCATATGATTATCTCAATTGATGCAGAGAAAGCATTTGATAAAATACCACACCCTTTCATGATGAAAACTCTAAGCAAATTGGCTATAGAAGGAACATTCCTCAATACAATCAAAGCAATTTATGAAAACCGCATGGTCAGCATCCTATTGAATGGGGAAAAGTTCGAAGCATTTCCACTGAGATCTGGTACCAGACAGGGATGCCCACTCTCACCACTGCTATTCAACATAGTTCTGGAAGTTTTAGCCAGAGCCATTAGGCAAGAAAAACAAAATAAAGGGATACTAATTGGGAAGGAAGAACTCAAACTATCCTTCTTTGCAGATGATATGATTCTTTATTTAGGGGATTCAAAGAACTCTACTAAGAGACTATTGGAACTCATAGAAGAGTTTGGCAAAGTAGCAGGATATAAAATCAATGCACAAAAATCAACAGCCTTTGTATACAAAGGCAATTCCACGGCTGAGGAAGAACTGCTAAGATCAATCCCATTCACAATAGCCACAAAAACAATCAAATACCTTGGAATAAACTTAACCAAGGATGTCAAAGATCTCTATGATGAGAATTACAAAATCTTAAAGAAAGAAATAGAAGAAGAGGATACCAAAAATGGAAAAATTTTCCATGCTCATGGATTGGAAGAATCAACATCATCAAAATGTCCATTCTCCTAAAAGCAAATTATAGATTCAATGTGATACCAATTAAAATACCAAAGACCTTCTTCTCAGATCTGGAAAAAATGATGCTGAAATTCATATGGAGACACAGGAGACCTCGAATAGCTAAAGTAATCTTGTACAACAAAAACAAAGCTGGAGGCATCACAATATCAGATTTCAAGACATACTGCAGGGCAGTTGTAATCAAAACAGCATGGTACTGGTACAGAAACAGATGCATAGACCAATGGAACAGAATAGAAACACCAGAAATCAAATCAAACATCTAAAGCAAACTTATATTTGATCAAGGATCTAAAACCAATTCCCAGAGCAAGGTCAGTCTATTCAGCAAGTGGTGCTGGGAAAACTGGATTTCCACATGTAGAAGCATGAAGCAAGACCCCTACCTTACACCTTACACAAAAATCCACTCAACATGGATTAAAGATCTAAATCTATGACCTGACACCATCAAATTATTGGAGAACATAGGAGAAACCCTGCAAGATAAAAGCACAGGCAAAGATTTTTTGGAAAGACCCTGGAGTCACAGGCAGTCAAAGCCAAAATTAACAATTGGGATTACATCAAATTGAGTAGTATCTGTACAGCAAAAAAATAGTCAGGAAAGTGAAGAGGCAACCAACAGAATGGGTTAAATATTTGCAAACTATGCAACCAATAAATGATTAATAACCAGAATCTACAAAGGGATCAAGAAACTCCACAACAACAAAACAAACAACCTGCTTAAGAGATGGGCAAAGGACCTCAATATGCACCCATATGGGATGCTGGTGCTGCAGACCATGGCTCAACTCCTTATACTACAGTGCCAGCCCCAACAATGATTCTAATTTACAAATGACAGAATTTACAAATGCAGCTCAAATAGATTTGATTCACAAGGCTGCTGCAGCTTCAGGAAAGGATGAACTTCCAAAGGGAAAGCCTAAGGAATGGGAACCAAATCTGGAATTTTTCCTGCACATGCCTTTTTTTTTTTTTTTTTTTTTTTTTTTACAGGCAGAGTGGACAGTGAGAGAGAGAGAGAGAGAGAGAGAGAGAGAGACAGAGAGAAAGGTCTTCCTTTTTGCCATTGGTTTACCCTCCAATGGCTGGCGCGCTGATCCGAAGGCAGGAGCCAGGTGCTTCTCCTGGTTTCCCATGGGGTGCAGGGCCCAAGCACTTGGGCCATCCTCCACTGCACTCCCGGGCCACAGCAGAGAGCTGGCCTGGAAGAGGGGCAACTGGGACAGAATCTGGCGCCCCAACCAGGACTAGAACCTGGTGTGCCGGCACTGCAAGGCGGAGGATTACATGCTTTTTAAAATATCTGCTTTTTCCATTTCCCTTTGTTCTTTAGAAACGCTCTTTTCATACAGCTGAGACTGCAGATGTGGGAATTTTCCTTTCATTCAGAAGAAGAGAACTAATTTTGGTCAGGACTCCTATTGGTCCAGACCACACTTGGCCACTTCACTGCCACAAGCTGTGCTGATGGCACCTCCTGTGACAAAGACAGATGACCCCAAGTTGAGAAGAGAAATGTGGTGGGTGAAAACCAGAGGGATCGCGTCAGATGTTGCATAAAGAAGAAAGAACAAGTGAAGTGCCTGGAAAATCGAGTTGCAGTCCTGGAAAGTAAAAATAAAACTCTAGTGGGAGACTTAAAAATGTAAAAAGATCCTTATTCCTGTAAAAGTGTTTGATTCTTAAGAAATATTTTTGTGGACTTGCCATATGGATTTCTTTTTGGTGAACTTTTATAAATTAAAAAGTCAAAAGTGAAGCTTTTTTTTTTTTTTTTTTTTTTGACAGGCAGAGTGGACAGTGAGAGAGAGAGACAGAGAGAAAGGTCTTCCTTTGCCGTTGGTTCACCCTCCAATGGCTGCCGCGGATGGCGCGCTGCGGCCGGCGCACCGCGCTGATCCGATGGCAGGAGCCAGGTACTAGGTGCTTTTTCCTGATCTCCCATGGGGTGCAGGGCCCAAGCACTTGGGCCATCCTCCACTGCACTCCTGGGCCACAGCAGAGGGCTGGCCTGGAAGAGGGGCAACCGGGACAGAATCCGGTGCCCCGACCGGGACTAGAACCCGGTGTGCCGGCGCCGCAAGGCAGAGGATTAGCCTGTTGAGCCACGGCGCCGGCCAAAAGTGAAGCTTTTTATTTAGGCGTCTGCAACCCAAATACCTTAGGCAAGAGATCTGTTGACAGAGGACTAAGTGGAAAATGCCCTCAAGGGAGCTATGGCACACCTGGAGGCTACAGAGAAGACACGCTCAAGAAGGAGGAAACATTTTCTAAAGAATAATAGTTATCAGCCCAAAAATATAAAATAAGATGAAATGTAGTCAATTTATTTTTTAAAAAAATGCTTGAAACTGTTGAAATCTTTACTTAATATATACTAAACTGACCTTCTGTATATAAAGAGAATTGAAACTGAATCTTGATGTGAATGGAAGGGGACAGGGAGTGGGAAAGGGGAGGGTTGCAGGTGGGAGGGAAGTTATGGGGGGGGGGAAGCCATTGTAATCCATAAGCTGTACTTTGGAAATTTATATTCATTAAATAAAAGTTTAAAAAAAATGCTTGTACATCTGTTTCCTGAAATTTTCCTTTTCCAGCTGTGTGTGGGCATGTGCATTTTATTTCTGCCAATAAATTATTGATTACAAATGTAGAAGAAAGCATTAGCATATTATTAAAAGATAAATTATGTGTTACGATTATGTATGCTGGTTCTGTTGTCTTCTAAGTGGATTTTTAAAAGAAATTTGTTGGGCTTGAGAAGGCTTTTGAGACTGGGTTAACCCTTTTGAGGTTTTATCCTGAAAAGTGTCTGAGATACATAAACACAGTGTGCTGATTCCAAAACTGTTTTTTTATCGGAATGGAAAGAGAAGTTGTTTAATAATTTAATATTTTCAAATCATTTCTTGCTTACTTTGGTAATTTCCTACAAGTATATGATTTTTTGATTTTATATTCTGCATGCAATTTAATATCCATTACTTATTCTGTTGTGCTCCTAATAGGTTGGAATGCATACAAGCCCTTAAAATATTAAAAAAACCAGTTTTCCAAGATAATTTTATAGTCAATTTAATGTAAGGCTCATCAGATCCTAAAACAGTACAGTTAACTAAGATAAATTTATGTTAGAGACTATATTATAATGTAGTGAATGGTAATTTTATAAAAAGAGTGACTGCCAATATATTGTTATAGCTAATCTCGATATAAATTTAAAAATTAGTTTTTAATAATTATTTTAAATGTTTATACAGCTTGGAAAAAATTTGCCTCTCAAAGTAACATTTTAATGTTATAGCAAGTAAAGTTATCCTTTTTTTTTTTTTCAAACTTATTAAGATTTATTTATCAGAGAGGCAGAGTTTAGAGGGAGGCAGAGTCCTCCATCCGCTGGGCGAGGGCCACGGGGGTCAGGGCCCACGCGCAGGCTTAGCTCACCCCGCTCAGCGCGGACATTCCATCACTGTGAAGCCTTTCCCGACTCTCGGGGGCTGGCGGCTTAACACCGGGCCGTGGGCTCTCCCCACTCTGCGTCCCAATCCCCCTCCTCCAAGGTCGCTGGGTTGGGGATGCGGGCGCTCCAGGCCGGCCTGCGGAGACGCTGTCCGCCTGGCCGTGCTGCCTGTCCACCGAGTCGGACATCCCGGCTCATCATGCGGTGGCCTTGGGTCGCGGTGCGTGCGCGGGCCACCCTCCGCGGCTGGCGGGACCAGCCGGCACCTCAGCCCCATGGCCTGGGAACGGCGGCGGCCAACGCAAGGCAAGTAAAGTTTTCATAGTGGCTAGTATTTGAATTGTAAGTTTTGTAAGCAGTGTATCTAAAGTTGAAAATGTTCTGAGTCCATGCACCAGTGCTCAACTGCTTTCCAATTTGCATACACTTTGAAATTGTACTACAAAACTATTGAGTGCTTCCTCAACAATATGTATCATATTGCTGTCTGGGAAATTAGAAGACATTTGATAAAAAATCAGATTCTCTACTTGATATTGTTGTCTACATCATCCATTTTGCAGCAAGTCCATACAGGACATCTTCAAAAAGTTCACAGCCAATGAACATTATCTTTTAACATCAAAAGAATTAAAAATTTTTGAGAGAGACAGGGAGAGAGCAAGAGCCAGAGCGAGCGAGCGAGCGAGAGAGAGAGAGAGAGAAACTCTCCTAAGAGAAACTCTCCCATTTTCCCCATCTGTTGCTTCACTCTCCAAAAACTCAAAACAGCTGGGACTGGGTCGAGATGGAAGCCAGGAGCTGGGAATTCAATCCAAGTGTCTTATGTGAGTGGCAGAAAGCCAATCACTTGGACCATCCTCATTGTCTACCAGGGTCTCCATTAACAGGCAGCTGGAGTTAGGAATCAGCCCAGGTACATGTCAAAGTGAGTTGAAATGCACACAGAGAAAACAAAATCACATTTATATTTTGAAAAACCTGGGTCTCCCATGCAGATGGCAGGGATCCAAGCACCTGAGCTATCCTCTGTTGCCTCCCAAGGTGTGCATTAGCAAGAATCTGGATTGGAAGTGGAGTTAGGCACGTGTTGTAGGTATCCCAAGTGGTGACTTAACTGCTGTGCCAAATGCCCACCCCATCAAGCGCTAGGTCCTTGTTTTATGTGTGAAGACAGAATCTGGGGAGAGCAAGTGACGCCAGAACTGTGAGACAATAATGTATCCCCCCCCCCATGCATTTCTAAATCACAGGTCAATGAAAGGATTTCTGTCACATCACACAAGTGAACAACTTTAATAAATATGGAAAAGTAGGGCCACATTAGATGACTGCTGAAAATGTTAGGTTAGTAGGAAAGCCATGAAATTTGTCTTCCTTAAAATCAACTCTGACATTTTGCTCAGGCAAGAGAGAAAACAAACACGATCAGGTTGCTTTTCACCATTGTTCATCTATTTCACACCTTTATTTCTTCCCCTATAACCAAGTTCCTCTATCCTGCCGGAAGCTGTGACTCACATGTATCTATCCAACTAGCTCTCAGTGTCCTGACCACGTACCTCACCTCTGTATCCCTCTGGTTCCTCATCCATCACTCCAGGCTTCCATTGTGCTGTTTGCAACAGAGCATTTTGCTGCCTGAGGTTCTGGAAATGTCTCCATTAGATGTGCTATTTGGGCACTCAGAGATCCACAAAGACCAAGGTATCTTCCTTGAGGACCAAACTTGCACTCTGCCTTTGGGCTTCCCACTCACCTTTGAAAACGAACAGATGGTCTGCACGACCTTCCCATCGAGGTACAGTGAGGGGTAAGGAGAGAGATCCCTGGAGGGCCAGAAGCAGGCAAAAGTAGCCTCTGATTGGGAAATGATGAAAAAGGGATGGCAGGAGGCTTCAAAGGCGCACACCTGAACTTTCAGCTTTGTAGGCGGAGACAGACATTTGAAGGTGATATTGAGAGTCTACTTCTGGGTTGTTTTAATCAAACTACAGACATCTTTTCAGAGTTTGCCTTGCTCCAGGAATTTTGGTAGGAGCTGGGGGAATAAATCACAAGAAACAGGGTTCTTGTTTTTCTGGGACCTTGCTTCTAGTGGAGAGATAAACAAATAGACAGTTTTAAGCCATTTGAAAAGTATATGAGACCAAAGTAGCATAAAGAGAAATGTTCTCTTCAAAGGCTTTTGAAGGGCTATACGAATTAATCCCAACTAGGGAAAAATGAAAGTTGAGGTCAGATATACAAATATCCTTGTATGATCTGTTGGTGTGTGTGTGTGTATATATATATATACCCACACACATACATACATACACTATATCCTTAGACAGTTTTTTAAATAAAATTCTATCACTAGGATGCTCTCCTCACCATTCTGACCTCTAAATACTTCACCTTGAGCCAGTTTTATAGTTTTTCTTAAAAAAGATTTATTTATTTATTTGAAAGGCAGAGTTACAGAGAGGGAGAGGGAGAGAGACACAGAGAGAAAGCCTTTCATCTGCTGGTTCACTTCCCAAATGGTTGCAGTGGTTGGAGTTGGGCCATTCAAAAGCCAGGAGCCAGGGCCGTCATACAGGTTTCCCACGTGGGTGCAGGGGACGAAGCACTTGGGCCATCTTCCACTGCTTTCCCAGGTGCACTAGCAGGGAGCTGGATTGGAAGTGGAACAGCTGGAACTCGAACTGGTGCCCCTATAGTATGCCAGCACTGAAGACAGCAGCTTAACTTGCTACAACATAGCACTGGCTCTCCAGTCTTTTTTTTTTTTTAAGATTTATTTATTTATTTGAAAAGTAGAGTTACAGAGAGGCAGATGCAGAGAGAGAGACAGAGATCGAGAGAGAGGACTTCCATCTGTTGGTTCACTCACCAGATGGCTGAGCCGATACAAAGCCAGAAACTTCTTCTGGGTCCCCCATTCAGGTGCAGGGGCCCAGGGACTTGGGCCACTTACTGCTTTCCCAGGGCATAGCAGAGAGCTGGATCAGAAGAGGAGCAGCTGGGACTCGAACGAGCACCCATACGGGATGCCAGCATTGCAGGCAGCAGCTTTACCTGCTAGGCCACAGTGCCAACCCCTCCAAACTTACAATTTATTGTTCTCCTTTCTTGCAACTAGCTGTACAGAATTTACATAAATGGACACATGGCATTGTTCACACCACACATGGATTCTTAGTGGATCCTCTCAATCTTACAAATACCCTCTATATGCACTTCTCATATCACTGATGCCATCAGGTGTAAACTGTATGAGTATAATATCTTACCAAGATACATACACATTAATATTTTGTTGTATTTAGCAGTAACCTGTCAGCAGGTAGCTAAGCATCCCTCTAAAAATTGAGTTTATGTAGATCCAGCTTTGAAAGGAAAATGTACAGAAAATATTTTCTAGGAATGATAGAAGGAAAACCCAAGACTGAGAGCATTTTATACACAATTCTCTGATCCTTTCAGCCAAAGAGCTATGGGTACATATATCTGGATCTGCAAACAAGACTTGTAATTTTGTAGAAATCCACCTATATTCTCTCACTATATATACAAACAATTCAACCAAGGAAATTACTGTGTCTTTCTTGTCTCCTCCTCTGACAGGTGCACTGTCATAAGAGGAGTGTGTGGGGTGATTTGCAGACTTTTCACTCCTATGAAAAGTAAATAAAACCCCCAAAATTATGAAATTTGCCTTGGACTAGGATTTTACCAGAATATCCTATCTTGTCAGGTAAAACCACCAGGGAAGGATAGAAAAACAGTTGATACTTGTAAGAGCGAATTAAATGAAGTCCATAATCCATAGCTACTTTGAGCACTCAGAGTCTCCGGGCAGATCTCTCAGTCTTCTCCATGTCAACCATCTTCTATTCCCCTGGAGACGAGACACCTGGAAACTTCCTTTCTCCCAGCTAGTGGACAATGCATTGACCATACCTGAGCAGATGACTCCTGCATCACTCGAATGAGTGCAGTAGTGTTTCCACCAGCCTCGGGAAGAGCACTTCCACACATGAGACTCCTTTCCTGTGCAACCGAGATTATCCAGCCAGATGGGCCCTGTTCCCTTTCCAAAGTGAGCAGAATACATGACTTCCAGGGGTACTCCACAGCCCAGCTGTCTGCACACCACTTGGGCATCCTTCCAGTCCCAGTTGTAATGACAGACGGTGCCCCAGAGGCCCCGGTAAAGGATCTCCACTCTTCCAGAACAGCGACTATTCCCTTCCACCAGGCGGAGCTGTGGGCTCTCTGAGGAGAGAGAGTCATGTCAGTGGTTGCATTTAAACAGAGAATGAGAAAGATTTTCTGATCCTTTAAACCAAGCAGTGGGTAGCACTCTGCTTTCAGGCTGCAGCACCTGCTGGATCAGACATGGAGTCATTGTACCAGGGCAACAGTTGGGTCTGCTTTCCAGCAGAAGTAACGGTGGCCAGAGGATTAGTAAAGTTGACAAGAAAGTTGCAAAATTAAACTGAAAATAATATAGTGAGTATTCTCAAATGGGAGCAATTACATATGTTCTATCAGAGTTAACCTGCTGATTTGTAGAATTCTGCTTAAATTGAGAAAAGTATACTGGAAATGTCAGAATCCCTACCCTGTGTACTTGACCGTGTCTTTTACTGAATAAATTCTAAAAGTCATTGTAATGAGTCAGCAGCCATTGATTTTTCTTATATAAATATGACACGTTTCCATGTCATTGATCTGGGAGTCAGAAGAATTAGAGTACAGGAGATGAAGCTCATCAGAAGCCTTAGGTGGTAGTCATGAATCCAGGACCAATCAGAATTGTTCTTCTTGGTATAGTCATTCAGAGATGAAGAAAAATCTTTGGAAATTTCTCAGGCCAAAAAATAAAAACATGAAGAGGAAATTAGAAAAATTAAAAACAATGTTAGAGATTTATGGGATACTATCAAATGACCGAACATGTGGGTCTTAGGAGTTCCTGAAAGTTTTAAAAAAAAAAAAAAGAGAATGGATTAGAAGGCATATTTAGTGAAATAATTACAGAAAACTTCCCCAATTTGGAGAAAGAAAGGTACGTCCAAGAACAGGAAGCACATGGAACTCCAAAAAGACATGAACAGAAAAGATCACCACCATGACTCATTGTAGTCAAACTGTCAACAGTAAAACATAAAGAAAAGTTCTCAATGGTGCATGAGAAAAACACCAGATTACTCTCAGAGGATTTCCAGTTAGACTCACAGCTGACTTCTCATCAGAAACTCTATAGGCTAGGAGAGAAATAAGAGAGACATCACTGAAGTCTTTTTTATTTTTGACAGGCAGAGTTAGACAGTGAGAGAGAGACAGAGATAAAGGTCTTCCTTTTTCCGTTGGTTCACCCCCGAAGTGGCTGCTACAGCTAGTGCGTTGCGGCTGGTGCGCTGCACCTATCCGAAGCCAGGAGCCAGGTGCTTCTCCTGGTCTCCCATGGGGTGCAGGGCCCAAGGACCTGGGCCATCCTCCACTGCACTCCCAGACCACAGCAGAGAGCTGGACTGGAAGAGGAGCAACTGGGACAGAATCCAGCACCCAGACCAGGACTAGAACCTGGGGTGCTGGCGCCACAGGTGGAGGATTAGCCTATTGAGCTGCGGTGCCGGTGACTTACTTTCTCTTAATGTATTAAGTGAAGGATACTCTTATGTCTAAGTGCTCAACAAAAGGTGAATCACTCTTGGGTACTTATTTAAAGTTAATTAAATCTCTCAGAAAAAAGAAGTGAAATTAACTTTGAGATGCAATGACTTTGAATAGCCCCTGTCTTGACTGTTGAAAAAGTTCATTATTCTTCTTTTACTTTTTTTTCTTTTATCATACAAATTGATGAACACTTTACTTACTATCAACTTAATCTTCTCGCATAAAGTTAATTGAAAATAGATCTTAGTACAAAATAAGACTGGAACTAGGAGAGGGAGGAAGAAGAGGGGTGGGAGTGTGGGCACGATGGGAAAAATCAATATATTCCTAAAATTGTACTTAAGAAATGCATGAGGGGCCGGCACTGTGGCATAGCTGGTTAGGGCTCTGGCCTGAAGTGCCGACATCCCATATGTGGACACTGGTTCAAGTCCCAGATGCTCCACTTCCGATCCAGCTCTCTGCTGTGGCCTGGGAAAGCAGTGGAGGATGGCCCAAGTCTTTGGGCCCCTGCATCCACATGGGAGACCTGGAAGAAGCTCCTGGCTCCCGGTTTCAGATAGGCTCCACTCCGGCCATTGCAGCCATTTGGGGAGTAAACCAGCGGCTGGAAGACCTCTCTCTGTAACTCTGTCTTTCAAGTAAGTAAAAATAAATCTTAAAAAAAAAAGAAATGCATGAAGTTTGTATTCATTAAATAAAAGATAAAAAAAGCTTTTAAATATCTTAAAAAAAGAGAAATGGGCAAAAAGTGCTCAGGATCACCAGCCATTATAGAAATGTAAATCAAAACCACAATGAGGTTGTGTGAATGTCATATTACTTTGTACCGAGGTAGCCATAAATATTGTCTTCACTGAATTATAGTATCTTTCTGACAACATATCCTTCTTCTTCACTTTATGATCAATGTCTGATCACAAATGATCAAATTTATGATTAAATAAATTCCTATATTTAAGGAACAATAATATGCATGTATCTATTTAATATCTACATATGAAGTGAACATAGTAAATTGTTAAAATTATTAAGTCTTAAAATAAAAATTCTCTGAAAAAGAAGTAAAACAGAAACATACTGTAGAAACAAAAAAATCACCAGAATAAGAATGAATCAAAACCCAAATAGGTAAATTGAAAGAAATAATGAAGAGTTTATTGAGATCAGTGCAATAGAAAACAAACAGTAGAGGAGAGCAAGGAAGCAGAAAGCTGGTTTTTTAGGACGGTCAGTGAAACAGACAAACATCAAACCAGACCAAGTTAAAGGAGAGAAGACACAGATTGCCAGTATCACATACAAGGAAGGCATCCCTCCATTTTTTTTTTTAAACAGGCAGAGTGGACAGTGAGAGAGAGAGACAGAGAGAAAGGTCCTCCTTCCGTTGGTTCACCCCCCAGTGGCCGCCACGGCCTGTGCGCTGCAACCAACACACCACGCTGATCTGAAGCCAGGAGCCAGGTGCTTCTTCTGGTCTACCATGCAGGTGCAGGGCCCAAGGACTTGGGCCATTCTCCACTGCACTCCTGGGCCACAGCAGAGAGCTGGACTGGAAGAGGAGCAATCGGGTTAGAATCTGGCGCTCCATCTGGGACTAGAAACTGGTGTGCCAGCACCGCAGGTGAAGGATTAGCCTAGTGTGCTGCGGTGCCAGCCACATCACTCCATTTTATACAAATATTTAAAAGATGACAAATGGATGCCATAATCAACTTTTTATCTACCTGTCAGGTAACTTACATGAAGTAGATAAATTCTAAGAGAGATATAATTGAATGAAATTTGGACAATATGTTATAAAAAGTCACTATTGCCATATATTTATTAAAAATTGAATTTATAGTTAAACCACTTCGGCAAAGAATCTCCAGTTCAGATGCTTTCTATGGGGAGTTATATCATGCATTTAAGGAAGAAATGATATCAATTCTAGGTACTTTTTTCCAGAAAATAGGAAAAGGAAGCACTTTATAATTATTTCAAGAAGCCAATATTACCCTAATGTCAAAATCAATGCATTACCAAAAAAAAAAACAAAAAAAAAAAACAAAAACCAAAAAACCAAAACATTAAAGGCAATATTTTTCATGAACAGAAACAGAAAAATCCTTAACAAAGCAAAGTAAGTTATGTCCAGTAATAAATGAATAAAACAATGCATTAAAACCAAATGTGGAAGATGGCGGAATAGTGAGGATGCACACTGATAGTCCAGGAAAAGATAGGTTGATAAAAGAGGAATTACAGTAAATACAGGGAAAGGCTCAGGGAAAAAATGCAGAGGAAACTTTTCTAGATCTAGTGGAGGTGACACAGACGACCTGTGGGGAGATCAAGGACGCCCACCGCTCCAAGTCTACACATCTGTGCTGGAAGGGGAGGTGAGCTCAGTAACCCGAGACGTTGGTGGGGGAAACAGCAGACAGAGCCTAGAGGGAACTAGGCTTGAAGCCCCGCTGGGGAGAGTTCACCAGACTAACTTCAGGAGAGAAGAAAAAAAAAGGGTGTGGGGGGGGACCAGTATGGATGCCCACCTTGCAAAGGCAAGCAAGAGACAAAGAGCAGGCACCATTCTGGATATACGTAAAAGGTGCATGTCCTCAGGGCTGTGTGTGATGTCAGAGCTGTGTGTGACATCAGGGCTGTGCGTGAACTCAGTCAAACAGAAAAACCTGACTCTGGGGGGGGGGGTGAAATACCAGGTGGTTAGGATTTAGTGAAAGGGTAGAGCTAATGAACTGAGGTGGGGGAAAAAAGAGACGGTGAGTGAGAGAACTCACAGAGGTCACGTGAGTACTCTCCAGAGACACTACAATTTGGTAACCTTGGCAACCCGGTGGGAGACTGCAGGAGAAATTGAGCCCACACTGAGGGCAGCACAGATTCTTTGGGTGGTCTGTGGAGAAAAAAGCAGACGAATGTTATACACACAGAAGCCAGAGATCGGAAGCTGACTACCATCAATTCTGCTCAGCTGTGCGGTATTACTTCCCTCCTGAAAAAATAAATAAATAAATAAAAAGAGAGATCTACCATGCCTATTATGAGTGTGTCACCTTTGGCACACCCTTAACCCTGAAGAACTAAGCAGAGCTCTCTGGCCACACCCATCTCAAGACTCCAAGGCTCCTCCAACAGCAGGCAGTCCACTTAACACAGTCATAGTATAACAAGAAAAAAAAAACACAGTAAGGGAAGAACTCAAAGAATTCCTCCAAAATGCCAAGAAATAAACACAGAAACCAAGGGAACAAGATCAACAAACATATTATGATGCCCCCAAATGAACAAAACACCCCAAGCCAAGATTATGAAGATGATGAGATAGAAGAAATGCAAGATACGGATTTCAAAATATTTATGATAAGAACATTTAGAAGTTTTCAAAAGCAAATTCTTGAACTACAGAAATCCTTACTGGACAGGATAGAAAATCTCCTTCAAGAAAATGAAATCTTAAGGAAGAACCAAAATGAAACGCAGAAACTAAGAACAGGAAAGTGTGATAGTGAAGAGAAATCAAAATGAAATGAAGAACTCAGTAGATCAAATGACAAACACATTAGAGAGCCTTAAAAACAGAGTCAATGAAACAGAAGAGAGAATATCAGACTTAGAAGACAGAGAACAGGAAAGGAAACAGTCAAACCAAAGAAAAGAAGAGGAAATTAGAAATCTAAAAAATAGTGTCGGGAATCTACAGGATACTATTAAAAAACCCAACATTCGAGTTCTAGGAATTCCTGAAGGCATGGAGAGAGAGAAAGGATTAGAAGCCTTTTTAGTGAGATACTAGCAGAGAACTTTCTGGGTTTGGAGAAGGACAGAGACATCCTAGTACAGGAAGCTCATAGAACCCCTCGTAAACATGACCAAAAGAGATCTTCACCACGACACGTTGTAATTAAACTCACCACAGAGAAACATACAGAAAATATTCTAAAATGTGCAAGAGAGAAACATCAGATTACTCTCAGAGGATCTCCAATTAGACTCATAGCAGACTTCTCACCAGAAATCCTACAGGCTAGGAGGGAATGGTGAGACATAGCCCAGGTGCTAAGAGAGAAAAACTGCCAGCCCAGAATGTTATATACTGCAAAGCTCTCATTTGTTAATGAAGGTGAAATAAAGACCTTTCATAGCAAACAGAAATTGAAAGAATTTGGCGCCACTCGTCTGGCGCTGCAAAAGATGCTTAAAGATGTGTTACACTCAGAAACACAGAAAAACGGCCATCAATATCAAAGAAGGTAAAGGAAGAAAACATACCAGTAAAAGAGTGTAGGAAGCTCAAAGCATATACTAGAAAATATCTTTGGGAAAATGGCAGGGCAAAGTCACTACTTATCAATAGTCACATTGAACGTTAATGGACTGAACTCTATAGTTAAAAGGCACAGACTGGCTGAATGGATTAAGGAACAAAACCCATCTATTTGCTGCCTACAAGAAACACATCTTTCCAAAAAAGATGCATACAGACTGAAAGTGAAAGGTTGGAACAAGATATTCCATGCCAACAGAAACCAAAAAAGCAGGTGTAGCAATCTTAATATTGGACAACATGAGCTTTAACACAAAAACTGTTAAGAGAGACAAAGAGGGGCACTATATAAAGATTAAGGGTTTAATTCAACAGGGAGATGTAACTATTATAAATGTATATGCACCTAATTATAGGGCACCGGTTTGTTTAAAAGATATGTTAAGGGACTTAAAGGGAGACTTAGATTCCAATACAATAGTACTGGGGGACTTCAATACTCCACTCTCAGAAATAGATCATCCAGACAGAAAATCAACAAAGACACAGCAGATTTAATGGACACTATTGCCCAAATGGATCTAACAGATATATGCAGAACTTTCAATCCTACATCTAAAGATTTTACATTTTTCTCAGCAGTGCATGGAAACTTCTCTAGGATTGACCACATACTAGGCCATAAAGCAAATCTCAGCAAATTTAGAAGAATTAGAATCATACCATGCAGCTTCTCAGACCACAGTGGAATGAAGCTGAAAATTAGCAACTCAGGAATCCCTAGAGAGTATGCAAACACATGGAGACTGAACAACATGATCCTGAATGAACAATGGGTCATAGAAGAAATCAAAAGAGTAATCAAAAACTTTCTGTAAGTAAATGAGAATAACAACACAACATATCAAAACTTACGGGATACAGCAAAAGCAGTGTTGAGAGGAAAGTTTATATCAATAGGTGCCTACATCAAGAGATTGGAAAGGCACCAAATAAATGAGCTTTCAGCGCATCTCAAGGATCTAGAAAAACTGCAGAAAAACAGACCCAAATCTAGTAGGAGAAGAGAAATAATTAAAATCAGAGAAGAAATCAACAGATGTGAATCCAAAAAAACATGACAAAAAAATCATCCAAAAGAGGAGCTGGTTTTTAGAAAAATGAATACAATTGACACACCATTGGCTCAACTAACTAAAAAAAGAAGAAACCTAAATCAATAAAATCAGACATAAAAAAGGAAATGTAACAACAGACACCACAGAAATAAAAAGAATCATCAGAAAATACTACAAGGACATGTATGCCAGCAAACAGGGAAATCTATCAGAAATGGACAGACTGGACACATGCAATCTACCTAAATTGAACCAGGAAGACATTGAAAACCTAAATAGACCCATAACTGAGAAAGAAATTGAAACAGCAATAAAGGCCCTCCAAACAAAGAAAAACCCAGGGCCAGATGGATTCACTGCTGAATTCTACCAGACATTTAATAAGGAACTAACTCCATTTCTTCTCAAACTATTCAGAACAATTGAAAAAAATGGAATCCTCCCAAATTCATTCTATGAAGCCAGCATCACCTTAATCCCTAAGCCAAGAAAAATGCAGAATTGAAAGAAAATTACAGACCAATATCCCTGATGAATATAGAAGCAAAAATCCTCAATAAAATTCTGGCCAATAGAATGCAACAACACATCAGAAAGATCATCCACTCAGACCAAGTGGGATTTATTCCTGTTATGCAGGGATGGTTCAACGTTTGCAAATCAATCAATGAGGTACACCACATTAACAAACTGCAGAAGAAATATCATATTATTATCTCAATTGATGCAGAGAAAGCATTTGATAAAATTCAACACCCTTTCATGATGAAAACTCTAAGCAAATTGGCTATAGAAGGAACATTCCTGAATATAATCAAAGCAATTTGTGAAAAAATTTGTGGCCAGCATCCTATTGAATGGGGAAAAGCTGGAAGCATTTCCACTGAGATCTGGTACCAGACAGGGATGCCCACTCTCACCACTGCTATTCAGTATAGTTCTGGAAGTTTTAGCCAGAGCTATTAGGTAAGAAAAAGAAATTAAAGAATACAAATTCGGAAGGAAGAAGTCAAACTATCCCTCTTTGCAGATGATATGATTCTTTATTTAGGGGATTCAAAGAACTCTACTAAGAGACTATTGGAACTCATAGAAGAGTTCGGCAAAGTAGCAGGATACAAAATCAATGCACAAAAATCAACAGCCTTTGTATACACAGGCAATTCCACGGCTGAGCAAGAACTGCTAAGATCAATCCCATTCACAATAGCCACAAAAACAATCAAATACCTTGGAATAAACTTAACCAAGGATGTTAAAGATCTCTACGATGAGAATTACAAAATCTTAAAGAAAGAGATAGAAGAAGAGGATACCAAAAAATGGAAAAATCTTCCATGCTCATGGATTGGAAGAATCAACATCATCAAAATATCCATTCTCCTAAAAGCAATTTATAGATTCAATGCGATACCAATTAAAATACCAAAGACCTTCTTCTCAGATCTGGAAAAAATGATACTGAAATTCATATGGAGACACAGGAGACCTCGAATAGCTAAAGCAATCCTGTACAACAAATCAAAGCCGGAGGCATCACAATACCAGATTTCAGGACATACTACAGGGCAGTTATAATAAAAACAGCATGGTACTGGTACAGAAATAGATGCGTAGACCAATGGAACAGAATAGAAACACCAGAAATCAATCCAAACACCTAAAGCCAACTTATATTTGATCAAGGATCTAAAACCAATTCCCAGAGCAAGGACAGTCTATTCAATAAATGGTGCTGGGAAAACTGGATTTCCACATGTAGAACCTTACACAAAAATCCACTCATCATGTATTAAAGAACTAAATCTATGACCTGACACCATCAAATTATTGGAGAACATAGGAGAAACCCTGCAAGATAAAAGCACAGGCAAAGATTTTTTGGAAAAGACCCTGGAGTCACAGGCAGTCAAAGCCAAAATTAACAATTGGGATGACATCAAATTGAGAAGTTTCTGTATTTCAAAGAAACAGACAGGAGAGTGAAGAGGCAACCGACAGAATGGGAAAAAAATATTTGCAAACTATGCTACAGATAAAGGATTAATAACAAGAATCTACAAAGGGATCAAGAAACTCCACAACAACAAAACAAACAACCTGCTTAAGAGATGGGCGAAGGACCTCAATAGACATTTTTCAAAAGAGGAAATCCAAATGGCCAACAGGCATATGAACAAATGTTCAAGATCACTAGCAATCAGGAAAATGCAAATCAAAACCACAATGAGGTTTCATCTCACCCCGGTGAGAATGGCTCACATTCAGAAATCTACCAACAGCAGATGCTGGCAAGGATGTGGGGAAAAAGGGGCACTAACCCACTGTTGGTGGGAATGCAAACTGGTAAAGCCACAATGAAAGTCAGTCTGGAGATTCCTCAGAAACATGAATATAACCCTACCATTCAACCCAGCCATCCCACTCCTTGGAATTTACCCAAAGGAAATTAAATTGGCAAACAAAAAAACGGTCTGCAACTTAAAGTTCATTGCATTCAATTCACAATAGCTAAGACCTGGAACCAACCCAAATGCCCATCAACAGAAGGCTGGATAAAGAAATAATGGGACATGTACTCTATAGAATACTATACAGCAATAAAAACAATGAAATCCAGTCATTTGCAACAAAATGGAGGAATCTGGAAAACATTATGCTGAGTGAAATGAGCCAGTCCCAAAGGGACAAATACCATATGTTCTCCCTGATCAGCGACAACTAACCGAGCACCAAAAAGGAAACCTGTTGAAGTGAAATGGACACTATGAGAAACGGTGACTTGATCAGCCCTTGTCCTGACTGTTGATGAACAACTTAATAAGTTATCCTTCTTAGTATTTTTTGTTCTACTTAATAGTATTGGTTTAATTTTGTAATTAATACACAGTTATTCTTAAGTGTTGAAACTTAACTGAAAAGTGATCCCTGTTAAATATAAGAGTGGGAATAAGAGAGGGAAGGGATGTACAGTTTGGGACTTGTTCAAGCTGACTTGCCCCAATTAGTAGAGTTAGAAACATGCCAGGGGATTCCAATTCAATCCCATCAAGGAGACATGTACCAATGCCACCTCACCAGTCAAAGTGATCAATTTCAGTTCACAATTTATCATAATGATAGGAGTAAGAATCAAAGGGACCACATAAACAAGACTAGTGTCTGAAAATACTAACCGATAGAAAAAAAAGGGAGAGAACGATCCAACATGGGAAGCGGGATACACAGCAGACTCATAGAATGACGGATATCCTAAACAGCACTCTGGCCTCAGAATCAGCCCTTAGGGCATTCAGATCTGGCTGAAAACCCCATGAGAGTATTTCAGGCATGGAAAGCTAAGACACTCTGGCAAAAAAAATGACCTAAATGATAGATCTCCACGAGTGGGATCCCAGTGGAAAGAACGGGTCATCAAAGAAGGAGGTACCTTTCTCTGAAGGGACTATGAGCTTGTCTAAATAAGATCACATTTGGGGAACTCAAGAGGCTTCCATAGCCTTGGCAACTCATGACTGGAGCCTAGGGTGATTACTGACGCCATAAACAAGAGTGTCAAATTGTTAAGTCAACAACAGGAGTCACTGTGCACTTACTCCTCATGTAGGATCTCTGTCTCTAATGTGCTGTACATTGTGATTTAATGGTATAACTAGTACTCAAACAGTATTTTTCACTTTGTGTTTCTATATGGGTGCAAACTGTTGAAATCTTTACTTAATATATACTAAATTGATCTTTTGTATATAAGAGAAATGAAAATGAATTTTGATGTGAATGGAAGGGGAGAGGGAGCTGGAAAGGGGAGGGTTGTGGGTGGGAGGAAAGTTATGGGGGGGAAGCCATTGTAATCCATAGGCTGTACTCTGGAAATTTATATTCATTAAATAAAAATTAAAAAAAAACAAATGTGGTTTATCCCACTAAAGCAATGCTGATTATTATTTAAAAAAAATCTATGAACGTAATTCACCATGTTAGTAGAAGAAAAAAGCATATGATTTTATTAATGGAGGCAGGGCATGCTTTAGACAAACCTCAATATTCCCTTGTATTAAAAAATTCTCAGGGAACTGTGAATAGAAGGAAATCTCCTTAAATAATGCACTTAAGAATTCTATTCAGTATTGTATTAGGTGTGGTATGTAAGGTAATAAAAGAAGTAAAAGGTACATATTTTATAAAATAAGAAGTAAAACTTTGTTTATTTTCAGACAATATTAATGTGTATGTGAAAATGAACCAAGGAATTCATGAAAAGCTGCTGACATTAACAACATTGTAAGATACAAGGTCAATGTAACAATAAAGTTGTGTCATATTCTGCCAACCGACCATTGAACATTATAATAAAATTTAGAAAGAGCTCTGTTGGGACTCTTGCATTACTTTATTTCAAGACTTATTAGGAATCTACAGCGTTAAAGAGAGCCTGGCATTGGTCTAAGGTCAGACACATAGATTACTGGAACAGAGTAGGGAGCCAGATCCCAAATAAATATGTAGTATTGAACAATAAGTACACGACGAGGTACTTAAATCTATCGGTGATTAGAGGAAAGCATGTTAAATATACAATGAGATAAACATATGCATTATAATTGTTAAAATGATTAATACCTAGAGTTGGAGAGGATTTGCAGCAATTGGAACTTTTGTTTATTGCTAGAAGGGATGTAAAATTGTACCATAACTGAAAAAACTCTGATTGTATCTCAAAATATGAAATACATACTGAAAATATGATGCAAAGCTTCAATATTATTCCAAAGCAATGCAAATAGATGTGAATCAGAATCACTTATATGTGAATATGCTAAGTGGATTCATTCATAATAACAGAAATGGGACAAATGAAATTTCTTAAGAATTAAGTGGATTAGGGCTGGCGTTATGGCATAGCAGTAAAGTTTCTGACCAAGACACTGGCATATAGGCTCCAGTTCTTGTCCCAGCTGCCTCATTTCCTATCCAGCTCCATGCTGATGGCCTGGGAAAAGCAGTTGAAGATCACCAAAGTGTTTGGGCCCTTGATACCCACATAGGAGACCCAGATGAAACTCCTGGCTTCACGCTGACCCAGTGCTGGATGTTGCAGAAATATGCTGAGTGAACCAGCATATGAAGATTTCTCTCTTACTATCTCTCTTTCTCTCTGTAACCCTGACTTTCAAATAAATAAATAAATGAGTTTAAAAAACCCATTTAAAATATAGATTCAAACCCAGGCAATCTGATTTCAGACTAAACTCATTATTATTATTATGTTAGGCTATCTCATTAAAAACCTTTTCATGAATATTGTTGACCCAAAATATTTTATTAAGATAAAATTATAAACTTTGAATATTAAAGAAGAAATTGACAGAATTCTAAGAGCACTGGAACACTTATATATTTACTTACTTATTTGTTAGCATTTATCCAATTTATAAAATTAATAAGGTTATGAAAAGCATGATTTATGTCAACAAATGTGTGTGTGCTCATACAGAAATATAGACACCTCTGTTCTAGTATTATATAAATGTTAAATATATTGATATTTAATTTTGGATCTAAAAATAATTTTACTCCTTCCTGGAGTAGATTAGTTGGATTTATGTTGTGCTCCTAAAGCAGCCTTTATTTTCTTAATTACTGTGTTTATCATAGTTTGTACTTGCTACTTGTTAATTGTTAATCTCTCCCATTAGCCTATAAGTGTTACTGTGGGTTGTGTTCACTGCTGTGACAAAAGTGTCTATTAAAGTACAATGGAGGATTATTATGGCTAGCAATGCAGTGTACTAGGTACTCATAAGTACAACCGAAGAACAAACCATGAGACCAGACTGGACTTCTCAAATATAATATCGGCAAGCAGGAGAACATGGGTCACTCTGGGAAAAATTTTGATGGGAGTATTTTTTAAGATTTATTTTATTTATTTGAAAGGAAGAGTTGCAGAGAGAGAGAGAGGAGAGAGAGAGAGAGAAAGGAGAGGTCTTCCATCTGCTGATTTACTCCCCAAATGGCCGTAATGGCTAAGGCGGGCCAGGCTAAAGCCAGGATCCAGGAGCTTCATCTGGGTCTCCCACATGAGTACAGGGGCCCAAGCACTTGGGCCATCTTCCACTGCTTTCCCAGGCACATTAGCAGGGAGCTGGGTCAGAAGTGGAGCAACCAGGACTAGAACCGGTGCCCATATGGGTTGCCAGTGTCACAAATGGTAGCCTAACCCATTAAGCCTCAAATGCCAGCCCTGATGGGAGTGTTTTTAAGGATATTATGTTGGACATGTACTGTGGGGCAATGTTTGATCAGTGCTAAAGAAAGGATTAGATATGATCTGGGGGCTTTGGTGGTCTCTGGAGCTACTGGCAATGACAGGTCCAAGTCTCTTATTAAAGAAAGCAGCCCTGACTTCGGCCTTCATGAACACCAAATATGTAGCACAGGAGGCGGCAAGACAGCATCTCAAAGAGGATTTCTTCAGTTTATGTAAAACAGCAATTTTGTCCATTTCATCACCTCCTATCCCTCTTCCTCCCTCCCAAATATTGTATCATCCTACTATATATCAAACTTGAGGATGAGGGCAACTTCAAAAAGCTCATGGAACATGGAATTAAAAAAAAGGTGATCAGACTCCATGCATAATTTTTCACAATATTCATTTTCCTTGAACTCTTTGAGGTGCTCTTATTTGTATTTCTGTCATTGTCTACCAATCCTCCTCCAGAATCTGCCCCATGAAGATAAGGCATTTTCTTTATATTTTGTTCATTGTTGTGTCATGGGTACCTACAAGCTTTCTTAACAGATAACACTCAGAAAACATGTGATGAGTGGAAGACTTAATGAATGAGTCAATGAAAAAAGTAGTTCCATGTCCCCCAAAATTCAGATGATAGATTTGTCATGTAAAGAATATTTAGCCATATTTGAAAGTATTTAAAACATAAAAAGATAAAGAAGGGACCAGTGCTGTGGCGTAGCAGATAAAGCTGTCACCTGCAGTGCCAGCATCCCATATGGGTGCCAGTCTTGGCTGCACCATTTCCAATCCAGCTCTCTGCCGTGGCCTGGGAAAGCATTAGAAGATGGCTCAAGTCCTTGGGCCCTTGCACCTGCGTGTGAGACCTGGAAGAAGCTCCTGACTCTTGGCGTCAGATTGGTGCAGCTCCGGCTATTGTGGCCAATTGGGGAGTGAACCATTGGATAGAAGACCTCTCTCTCTCTCTCTTTCTCTCTCTCTGCCTCTCCTTCTCTCTCTGTGTAACTCCGACTTTCAAGTAAATAAATAAATCTTTAAAAAAACCCCTAAAACAAAAAATCATAAAGAATAAAATGGAGATGTTCAAGCTACATGATATTGTTAAAAAGGGCCAGACACATCTGAAAAAGAAACAAATGGAATGCATAATTAAGAAGAGTATAAGTATTAAAATAAATCTCAGTGAACAAATTAAAAATTAGAGCACTTCATAAAAGAGTAAATAAACTAGAAGATAAACTAAAATTTTACTCTGAATGCAGAAAAAAAGGATAAGGAAATTGAAAAACTGAAAGGACAACTAAGAAATGTGGAAGATAAATTTAGAAGATATGACACACATAATTGAGAGATGACGCAGAGAGAAAGAGGGAGGAGAGAGAGAGAGACTATATTTGAAAGGATAATGAAAATTTCTAAGTAATGTAAAGAACTTAATAAAAAATCAAAATATATAAAGCTATTATAATGATCAATAAACATAAAGAACATCAGATTACTTATTTTCAAAATATTGTCAAAAATTCTTGATAAAAGAAACATCCAAAATATTAGAGCAGAGAAAACCCACAAATAATGGAATTCAAGATATAAATAACAGGGCCAGCACTGTGGCGCAGTGGGTTAATGCCCTGGCCTGAAGCATTGGCATCCCATATGGGCGCCAGTTCAAGTCCCAGCTGCTCCACTTCTGATTCAGCTCTCCGCTAAGACCTGGGAAAGCGGTAGAAGATGGTCCAGATCCTTTGGTTCCTGCACCTGTGTAAGAGACCCAGAAGAAGCTCTTGGCTCCTGACTTCAGATCGTCGCAGCTTTGGCTGTTGCGGCCAATTGGAGAGTGAACCAGTGGATGGAAGACATCTCTCTCTCTCTCTCTCTCTCTCTCTCTCTCTCTCTGTGTAACTCTGACTTTCAAATAAATAAATAAATCTTTAAAAAAACATATAAATAACAAAAAGAAGTAAGCTCAAACTGGATATTTATATCCATAGAGGACAGAATGGACTTCAATATTTAAAACATTATTAAGAACTGGAAAGTAAACTAACATTAACATTATTAAGGAAAGTAAACTAACATTGAAAATATTTAAATTCCCTAGGAAAATATAACAATTTTAAACCCATAAGTACTTAATAAAGAACCTCAAATTGTGTAGCTTAATGACTGATGAACACAAGATCACATCTATGTCAATGAGTAAGTCAAATAGATTAAAATAACACAAATAAAATGAAAACAGAAACAGAAACGAGATGTTAACTGTGCTGTCAGCATACCACTAGGTTCACAATACAGATAGTCAAGAGGTTTACATTTCTACCAAGAATGCATGAGTCATTTACAAAGTTTGACTAGGTGATCATCTACAGAACATGACTAAGAGTATGGAAGAATCAATGTCATCCTGAGCACATTATCTGATTACAATGAAATTATGCTAAATATAAATTAAGAAGATTTTTTATTTTAAAATTTTAATTTGTTTTTTAACTTAAAAATTTTTATTAATATGGAGTGAACAGATTTTATATATTTTATACATACAGTTCTAGGAAGATAACCACACTTCCCTGTAAGCAGTCTCAGGTGATCTCTGAAAATGGTTTGCTATTCACTAGACCAGAGAATCCCACAAAATCATGCAAATCAAGAGGTTCAGATCTTCTTGTTCCCTTTAAGAACACCCAGCGACCTGCTCAGGCCATCAAGAGCACGCATATCCAAAAATCCACCAAATCTCTGAAAGAAGTGAAGTGTGTTGTTCTGTGAATACAGTGGTGGATTTGGCAGGTGTTCCCAGAGTTCCCTGAGTCACAGTGAGATGATCCTCTCTGAAAAGGAACAAACCAGGAGAGATGGCAAAGAAGAAGAAGAGAAATCTAAAGAAATGAAAATTTCTGGGGCAGGAATAAATTCAGCATAAAAGTAATGCAAATTAAAGCAAAAAAAGACAATTTGGAAATTAAAAAAGAAAACTCATGTACAAATTATTTGATGATCAAAGAAATCATAAAAAGGATTAAAAATGAAAGTGAGGGGTCAGCGCTATAGCGTAACAGGTAAAGCCACCGCTTGCGGTGCCAGCATCCTGTATGGGTACCAGTTTGAGACCCAGCTGCTCCACTTCTGATCCAGTTCTCTGCTATGGCCTGGGAAAGCAGTAGAAGATGGCCCAAGTCCTTGGACCCTTGCACCTGTGTGGAAGACCTGGAAGAAGCTCCTGGCTCCTGGCTTCAGGTTGGTGCAGCTCCAGCTGTTGTGGACAATTAGGGAGTGAACCATTGGATGGAAGACCTCTCTCTCTGCCTCTCCTCCTCTCTGTGTGTAACTCTTTCAAGTAAAATAAATAAATCTTTAAAAAAAGTGAAATTTCTTTTTCTTTCTTTCTTTTTTTTTTTTTTTGACAGGCAGAGTGGACAGTGTGAGAGAGAGAGAGACAGGGAGAAAGGTCTTCCTTTGCCGTTGGTTCACCCTCCAATGGCCGCTGCGGCCAGCGCACCACGCTGATCCGAAGGCAGGAGCCAGGTGCTTCCTCCTGGTCTCCCATGTGGGTGCAGGGCCCAAGGACTTGGGCCATCCTCCACTGCCTTCCTGGGCCACAGCAGAGAGCTGGCTAGGAAGAGGGGCGGCCAGGACTAGAACCTGGTGTGCCAGCGCCGCAGGCGGAGGGTTAGCCTATTGAGCCGTGGCGCCAGCTGAAATTTCTATTTTTAAACATACGAAATGAGCTAAAGTACTGCTTAGAAATTTAGAGCTATGAATAATTTGTACTATGAAAAGTAAAAATTAGCTCAGTAAGAATTTCTTTTTTTAAAACATTCATTTATTTATTTGAAAGGCAGAATTACAAAGACAGAGAGATCTTCCATCTGCTAGTTTACTCCCCAAATGGCTGCAATGGCTGACCTGAAGCCAGGAGCCAGAAGCTTCTTCTGAGTCTTCCACATGGGTACAGGGACACAAGCACTTAGGCCACCTTCCACTGCTTTCCTAGACCATTAGCAACGAGCTGGATTGGAAGTGGAGCAACTGGGACACAAACCAGCACCCATATGGGATGCCAGTATTGCAAGCAGAGGCTGAATCTGTTACACTAAGCCCCAAGAATTCCTTTAAATGGCGTAAAAACATGAATAACTCCATTGAAAGCAGAGGGAAGAATTATAAAGAGTCTGATAAAGGAAAAATATAAATAGAACACATTACAAGGTCCAATGGTGGTCCTTTGAAAATATTAATAAAATGAAAAAATGTCAGATCCTGAATATGTTTTACTGATAAGGATGATAGAATTTTTCCAGTAGATTTGATGACAGATGTGAGAGCCTGTGCTTTGGGTGTAGTGAGTATTTTTCATGAGGTGGGGGGGAGGGGAGCAGATGTTTAGTTTCGGTTGTGTTAATTTGAGGTGTGTATTGCTACAAGTAGAGCAGTCAAGTAGACAAAGGATACACAAGTTTGGACTTGTAGAGAGAAATCTTTGCTACAGATAAAAATTCGTGAGTTCATAGCATATAATTGATATTTAAAATCATGAAATTAAATGTGGTCACCAAAGGTATGGTGGAGGTAATGAAGGGAGGAAAATCTATTAGCTGGTCAGGGAGAAGAGGTTGACCTCACAAACCATGAGAAGGAGCAGCTGAAGAGGTCACACACAAACCAAGGGGTGTTGAGTACCAGATGAGGGAGTGGTCAGCTGTGTTAGATGCTACTGGTATATCAAACAAAACATATACAGACAATGGTGAGTGAGACTTAATCCTTGACTTTAGCACACTGGGATCATTGATGGCCTTTACAGTAGATGGGAGAGGCAGAAAAATCTGCTGAGATTCCATTTAAGAGAGAGTAGATGGAAGGAAGTTGTGGACAGTGATTACAGACTGCTCTTGTAAGTTTTTCTGCCAATGCGAGGAAAAAAAAGGAGAAGAAGCTGCTGAGAAAGTGCAGTCAAAAGTTTATTGTGGGCTGGCGCCGTGGCTCACTAGGCTAATCCTCCACCTAAGGCGCCGACATCCCGGGTTCTAGTCCCAGTTGGGGTGCTGGATTCTGTTCCAGTTGCTCCTCTTCCAGTCCAGCTCTCTGCTGTGGCCCAGGAAGGCAGTGGAGGATGGCCCAAGTTTTTGGGCCCTGCACCTGCATGGGAGACCAGGAGGAAGCACCTGGCTCCTGGCTTCGGATCAGTGAGGTGTGCTGGCCGCAACAGCCATTTCAGGGGTGAACCAACGGCAAAGGAAGACCTTTCTCTCTGTCTCTCTCTCACTGTCCACTCTGCCTGTCCAAAAAAAAAAAACTTTTTTATTGTGGGGTTGGCACTGTGGTGTAGAAGGTTAATTCTCCTGCAGTGTCCACACCTCATATAGGCACCAGTTCCAGTCCCAGCTGCTCCACTTGCAATCCAGCTCCCCACTAATGCACCTGGGAAAGCCAGGGAAGATGGCTCAAGTACTTGGGCCCCTGCATTCACGTGGGAGACCCAGAAGAATCTCCTGGCTCCTAGCTTCAGCCTGGCTCAGCTCTGGCCATTGTAGCCATTTGTGAACCAGTGGAAGGAAGATCTCTCCCTGTCACCTTCTCTCTCTGTATCTCTGCCTTTCAAATAAATAAATAATCTTTTTAAAAAAGTTTATTGTTTTCATTTGTGTTAAGTAAGAAGAGATGACATTATATGTATGTTTTTTGAACATATGTGTGTTGATAAAGATTCAGTAGAAAACAAAATACCAATGTTATAAAAATGCAGAATATGAGAGATGGAGAAAATTGCCTGAAGTATATTATTCAGTGGACATATTGGAATGGGATTCAGTGAAAAAATTGATAGAAAATAATCTATTAGAAACGGAGAGAAGGATGGCTGATATGTAATGGTGGCAAATTTCTGTGAAGTTCTTTTCTAATTTTGGAATGCAGTATGGCATCTTTTTAAAAATTAATTAATTCGTAATTAATTTTGTGTATATGAGCACAATTGACATTTTGAGATGTGATTATTGTTTACAGCCCTTGTTTATACTCTTGAGGAACAGTGGTTTTTCTACTTACTACTTGTTGAGTTCTTTACTTAGTGGAAGGTTAAGCTTGTGATTATAAAACAAACTGAAAGTTTGCTATTGTAAAAATTAAAAGAAAAATTAAGAAAGGAGGGAGGAGGGAAGTTGGCAGCATGGATGGGCAGGAGGGTAGGGCAGGAATGTCACTATTGCTCTTAAATCTGCATATATGAAATACATGAATTTGTTCACTTTATATAAATAAAAATAATAAAATATTTATTTATTTTGAAAGAGTTACAGTGAGAGAGAGGGACACACACACACCCCCCACCCCCCCACCCCCACACACAATCTTTCATCTAGTGGTTCACTCTCCAGATGACTGCAATGGCTAGGACTGAGCCAGGATGAAGCCAGGAGCCAAGAGCTTCATTCAGGTCTCCCATGAGGGTGATAGGGGCTTACACACTTAGGCCACCTTCCACTGCTTTTCCCAGGCCATGAACAGGGAGTTGGATAGGAAGTGGAGCAACCAGGATGCAAATTGGCTCCCTTATAAGATGCTGGTGTTGTAGGTGGTGGCTTTACCTGCTATACCACAATACTGGCCCCAGTCTTGCATCTTTTAACTAGGTTGTGAAGGGGTTGGATGTATTTTCTCACAGTATCATAGGATTGTAGTAACCCTATGTTAAGTCTCAGTATTTTTACTTTGTAATGAAATAAAGACATCACATATCTAAAATGTGTTTTTAACTTCACAAATAGATGACAAAAATTTGCATGAATTGTGTGCTTTCATATGTAAATGTGCTTTAATATAATCCCACAAAAAAGTTCTTTCTGAGGGAAAATTATGCCTGATTAAGGGAAGTATGACTTCTTAGCCTATTGAGAAATTTGTTACTGCTCTGATAGCTGGAGAGGTCAAAATAGAACCAGAGAACCAATTTTATATATTCTGTTTTGAGAGTTCACTTCTATCACTAGGAGCTAGCAAAGCCTGACAAAGGACAGTCATTGTTGGTAGATGGCCAAGATCCAGGGATCTTGAATGTCAAAAACACCTTCTAAGGGAGTGAGGAGGAGGACTTCTTGATCCTGTTGGGGAAATAAAATTTCCCAGAGAAGAGGGACAGAGACTTCTGCCTGGGGTTTTGCACATAGGTGATAGAAATGGGGGAAATTTTGGAAGAGATGGAAGAAGAGCATTGTTGCATCATCCAGGACCAAGCCCCACACATAGGAGAGTTGGCTCTCCAGCTGTGTGGTTAGATTACTCTTAGATTAGGAGCTCAAATACTGGTAGTTTGTACTTCCCTGAGCCAGGAATCCAATGGAGTCATATTTCATGTAGCGTCTGAGAGAACCACAAGGGAGATAATTCATCATAAAGACATTCAGAAGCATAGAGTCTTCCTAAATAGCAGATCCTTTAGGTTGTCACTGAACAAGCTCAAGTAGTCCTTGGTGTAGGAAAAATTTGACCAAGAGAGGCACATCCTGAAATCTCTAAGGCTGGATCCCTTGTAATGCATTTTACAGAAATCTATCCACAAACACCTACAATTGGCATCACCTTTCTTTTCTGTACAATGGGGTAGATGTAAATGTGCTTTAATATGATCCTACAGTAGGGTTGCAGGACCACCAACCCAGAAGGTAGGAAGGGAGACAGCACAGAAAGGAAAAAATGTTCTGACAAGAGCCCAGGACTGGGGAAATACTACATTAAAGCAGAATAATGCTTGAGCTGTGGGTTTGTGGGGGAACAAAAAGAAACTCAAAGCCAGGCTCAGACTGCAGGTGCAGGGTTATCTGGGGTGTGATTGTAGTTCACGTTGGGAGAGCTTTCTTTTTTTCTTTTTTCTTTTTTTTTTTTAAATTTATTTGACAAGCAGAATTATAGACAACAAGAGAGACAGAGAGAAAGTTCTTCCTTCCCTTGGTTCACTACCCAAATGGCCACTACGGCCGGTGCTGCGCTGATCTGAAGCCAGGAGCCAGGTGCTTCTTCCTGGTCTCCCATGTGGGTACAGGGCCCAAGCACTTGGACCATCCTCCACTGCCCTCCCAGGCCACAGCAGAAAGCTGGACTGGAAGCGGAGCAGCCAGGGCTAGAACCCAGCACCCATATGGGATGCTGGCGCTGCAGGCGGAGGATTAACCAAGTGAGCCACAGCGCTGGCCCTGGGAGAGCTTTCTTAATAGGCAGCAAGATGTTCATATCTGATCTCATCATAAACATAGACACATATAATCACCATCATTGCCATTTCCACTATCAAATTCAACATTTCGTAGAGAGTGTGAGTTCTGTGGACCCCTAAGCAAAAAACTGACTTCCACAGGGCAAATTTCTGATCACACATTTAGTGTTCACTACTCTTTAACCCCACTAGACATATTTCTCTCTGTGTAACACACAAACACAGGCACACAATATTCCACCAGCTGAAAGAGCAGAAATACCAAAATGTTGTTGACAGACATATATGGAGTACAGGAAGAACAGAGGAGAGACCCAGCCTCAGTTGTCACTCAGCCATAAACCATTATAGAAAAACTGGGAAGTGACCAGGTATTTTCTGAGTTCTCAGGTGTTTTTAGGGAGGGCTAAAACATAGATTCTGGTCAATCTGAGAACAGACTTCATGTGTCTGCAACATCTCACTGCTGAACCTGATAAAACAGAGACCCTACTAGGGAAAAATCAACTTTCAATGTCAGTGAGGTTCAGATTTGTTTAAAAACCATACGATTGAAAGAGAGGCCTTGACTTCACTTCCCTGGGACCATTCCCCAGAATCTTGGACCTAATCTCGTATCTGGGCTGGTGTCAACAAGTGAGACTGCTTACCTTGATCATCTGCCAAGATGCCTAGGAGGAGAAAAGCAAGTCCCTGGAGGAAATACAGTCCATTCATGCTCATTCGGATCCCCATTCTTCAAGTCACAGCCTTAGCTCCCTGAAATGGTACAAGGAGCCCTCCTACACTTAATGGGGGCTTCTACAGCAGGAAGAGGGTTATATAGCCTCATCCTCTGACCTTGCCATCTTCCATGAGCCAATAGAAACACTGCTTAACTTCTTCCCTGCCATCAGAGGCGATATATGGGGAAACTTTCTGAAGTTCAAGCCAATTAGATGCTGAATCTTAAATAACTCCTTATATAGGAAAGGAGAAAAAAAAAGCATGTGTTATTCTTCTCTCCTCTCCACTGTCCTGCCTTGTCTTAATGGCTGGTTCAGCTCAGCTAGCAATGTCAATCAGATGCACTGGTTTTTTTGGGTCAGTTTCAGTACCCCATAGTCCCAAGAAAAGTTGATATTTGTGACACAAATGGCCCATATGTTGTAGCTGCAAAGATTCAAAAAAGACGTAACAGTAGGAAAAAAAAGGTGAGTAGGAGACTGAGACTGGGAAGTTGAAAAATTCTCAGCTGAGTGAGAAATGGTGAGACTAGGTACAAAGGGGATGTGATTGTTGGGCTCATAGGGTGAGCTTCCCTCTCCTTTCACTTCGAGGTGATGGGTGAAGCTTCAGGAAGGTCCTGGACTCACTTGGTGACAAGTCTGAAGTAATGAAGTCTGTCTTTTGTTTCTTTCCTTCACATCTTAGGGGAAATTTAGTCCCAGAGGGTGTTGGTACAGATACTTCATCCAAGAATAACTCATGCTCCCCTGGGGCACGGTGGGGCCACGCATCACAAGGCATCACAGAGTAGTTTCCATCATACAGTGAAGCAGCAGGCTGTGAACAGCAGGCTAGTCTCTTTTATAACTGTTTTTATGTTTTAAGAATTTTTTTCTTTAACTTTCATACATAAAGGAAAACTACAGAATTTTTATCTTTTTGTGTCTGGTTCATTTCAGTCAACACAATGTCCTCTAGTTCCAACCACCCTGATGCAAATGACAGAATTTTCTTCTTTTTTATACCTGAATAATATTGACTATATGAATATAAAATATACGAATATATCAATATTAAATAATAATATTGAATATAATATTGAATATGAGAATATATATGCCACATGCCATTCATTAATTGATAGACATTTAGATTGCTTCCATTTCTTGGCTATTGTGAATGTTGCTGCAGTAAACATGGAAGTACAGATATTTCTTTAACTGAGTGATTTCATTTCCCTTGGATATATACCCAGTAATGTGATCACTGGCTCATATGATAGTTATATTTTTAGATTTTTGAGAAACCTCTATACTGTTTCCCACAGCATTGTACTAACTTATGTTCCCACCAACAGTGTGCAAGTGCTCCTTTTGTC
Source organism: Sylvilagus floridanus (assembly GCA_949820135.1). Classification (NCBI taxonomy): domain Eukaryota; kingdom Metazoa; phylum Chordata; class Mammalia; order Lagomorpha; family Leporidae; genus Sylvilagus; species Sylvilagus floridanus. Next base: position 33,148,456 of record OX463230.1, read on the forward strand.
CAACTCTTGTTGTCCTTGCCAACTCTTGTTATCTTTTGTATTTCACTAATGATTAATGACACTGAATATCTTTTCAGGTACTTGTTGGTCCTTTATGTCATTATACAATTATTTACTTATTTATTTGAAAGACAGAGTTACACACACACACACACACACACACACACACAGAGAGAGAGAGAGAGAGAGAGAGAGAGAGAGAGAGAGAAAGAGAGAGAGAGAGAAATCTTATATCTGCTGATTCACTCCCCAAATGACTGCAACTGCCAGGACTGGGCTGGAGCTGGGCCAGGAAAAAAGCTGGGAGCTAGGAGCTTCATCAGGGTCTCCCCAGTGGGTGGCAGGATCCCAAGTAATTGGGCCATTTTTCAGTGTTTTCCCACGTGCATTAGCATAGAGCTGGATTGTAATTGGAGCATCTGGGACTCAAGCCGGTGCTCAAATGGGATGCCAGTGTTGCAGGCAGTAGTTTAGCTTATTGTACCACTATGCTGGGCTCCATTTATGTCTTCTTTTAAGAAATATCTAGGTGTGGTTAGATCTACTGCTTATTTTTAATCAGCTTTTTTTTTTTTTTTGCTATGGAGTTTTTACTTGCTTTAAATTAATTTTGTAGTAAAAAGTATTATTTATCAATACAAAATTTTGCTTGAAGTTGAACTTTCCCATCAGGTTTATGCCATTCATTTTTTTTTTTTTGCTTTTTAAAAATTTTATTTAAGTTATACAAGTTTCCTATACTCTATATATTTAGTTTTAGGAACACAGTGACAGGTGCTTTCTCCTGGTCTCCCACATGGGTGCAGGGCCCAAGGACTTGGGCCATCCTCCACTGCCTTCCCGGGCCACAGCAGAGAGCTGGAGGGGCAACTGAGACAGAATCCGGTGCCCCGACCGGGACTAGAACCCGGGGCGCTGGGCCCCCCCTCTTAATTTTTACAAAGATCTATTTTCAGTACATTTAATGTAGTAGTTAACTCTACTCTAAGTAAAATAATTCAACAAATAGTATGAAGAGAAAGAAAAAAAAAGACACTGTTCCTCTATTGAGAGACGAAGGCTATAAACAACCATCTAATCTCAAAATGTCTGTTTCACTCCAATACGTTGCATTTCAGGTACTCTGTTAGTTATCTTGGATCAAGGAAAAGACAGGATATTTGTATTTTGGGGACTGGCTTATGCCACTAAGTATAATGGTTTCTAGTTGCATCCATCTTTTTGCAAAAGACATGGTTTCATTTTTTTTTTTTAACAACTGAGTAGTACTCCATAGTGTATATATATGATTCAGCAGTTGTTGGACATCTGGATTGATTCCATATCTTAGCTATTGTGAATTATGCTGCGATGAACATGGGGGTATAGATAACTCTTTCAGATGTAGATTTCTTTCAGTATGGGTAAATTCCTAGGAGTGGGCTGGCTGGGTCCTATGGTAGGTCTATATTCATATCTCTGAAGTATCTCCATACTGTCTTCCACAGTGTATGTCATTCATTTTTAACTGACATGTAAAAGTTGAATGTTACTTATGGGGTACCATGTGATGCTTTAATACATGTATGCAAATTTCCTTCTTTTCACTGCTTTAGCAGCATATGAAACATTTTATATGCATTTTAAAAGATTTATTTCCTTATTTGAAAGTCAGAGTTACACAGAGAGAGAAGGAGTGGCAGAGAGAGAGAGAGAGAGAGAGAGAGAGAGAGAGAGAGAGAGAGAAAGAGAGGTCTTCCATCTGCTTGTTCACTCCCCAATTGGCCGCAATGATCGGAGCTATGCAGATCGGGAGCAAGGAGCCAGGAGCCAGGAGCCAGGAGCTAGGAGTTTCTTCCAGGTCTCCCACGTGGGTGCAGGGGCCCATGGACTTGGGCCATCTACTACTGCTTTCCCAGGCCATAACAGAGAGCTAGATCGGAAGTGGAGCAGCCGGGACTCAAACCAGTGCCCATGAGGGATCCCGGCAGCACAGGCAGTGGCTTTACCCATTGTGCCACAGCACCGGCCCCTTTATATGCATTTTAAAATTCAGTTCAATGAGTTTTAAAATTCAATTAAATATATTTTAAACTTTTCTTTGAAACTTCTTTGATTTATAGATTATTTCAAAGTGTGTTGTTTTATAGGGGAATCAAAAGAATTTATCAGAAGAAATTATTGTAACTCAAGGGAGCTTGGCAAAGTTGCAGGATATAAAATCAACACACAAAAATGCAATTTACAGATTCATTTTATACCAATCAAAATACCAAACAATGTCATTGCTGAGAAAGAACTTGTAAGATCAGACGCATTCACAAATTCTACAAGAATATTTAAAAATATCAGGTTAAATTTAACCAAGGACTTTAAAGATTTCTATAATGAAAATTACAAAACACTTAGGAAAGAAATAGAAGACACAAAATAAAAGGAATGATCTTCCACTTTCTTTTTTTGTTAGAAAACTTTTATTTAATAAATATAAATTTCATAGGTACAGCTTCTGGAATATAGCAGTTCTTCCTCCCATACCCACCCTGCCACCCCCACTCACATCCCATCTCCTACCCCTTTCTCATTCTATTCTTCACTAAGATTCATTTTTAATATCTTTATATATAGAAGATCAACTCTATGCTAAGTAAAGATTTCAACGGTTTGCACCCATACATACACACAAAGTATAAAGTACTGTTTGAAGACAAGTTCTATCATCAATTCTCATAGTACAACTCATTGAGGACAGAGGTCCTACATGTGGAGCAAGTGCACAGTGACTCCTATTGTTGATTAAACAATTGACACTCTTTATTTATGACGTCAGTGATCACCTCAGGCTCTTGTCATGAACTGCTAAGGCTATGGAACCCTTCTGAGTCCACAAACTCTGACCTTATTTAGACAGGGCCATAATCAAAGTGGAAGTTCTCTTTTCCCTTCAGAGAAAAGATACCTCCTTCTTTGATGGTCCCTTCTTTCCACTGGGATCTCACTCACAGACTTCCATGAATTGGATGAATTAATATAATCAAAATGCAATTTACAGATTCATTTTATACCAATCAAAATACCAAAGGTGTACTTCTCAGATCTCGAAAAGTTGATCCTAAAATTCGTATGGAATCATGAGAGATCCAAATAGCTAAAGAAACCCAAACAATAAAAATAAAGCTAGAAGCATCACAACCCCATATTTCAAGACATATTGCAGGGAAGCTATAACTAAAATAGCCTGGTAATGGCACAATAATAGATATGTAGGCCATTGGAACAGAGAAGAGACCCCAGAAATTCATTCACACATCTGTAACCAACTGATTTTTTGACAAATGAGCTACAATCGCCCCCAGGAGAAAGGACAGTCTGTTGAACAAATGGTGTTGGGAAAACTGGATGTCTGCATACAGCAGTATGAAGCGACTCCCTACCTTGTATCCTATTCAAAAATCAACTCACAGTGGATCAGGGAGCTAAATATAAGACCTAAAACCATGAAATCACTAGAGGGAAACAGAGGAAATACTGCAAGGCATTGGGATAGGCAAAGACTTCTTGAGTAAGACCCCAGAACTGCACGCAATAAAGGTAACAATGACAAATGGGATTATTTCAAGCTATGAGGCTTCTGAACTATAAAAGAAACATTCAAGAAGGTGAAGAGGCAACCGACAGAATGGGAGAAAATATTTGCAAATTATACATCTGATAAAAGATTAATAACCACATATATAAAGAATTCAAGAAACTCAACAACAATGAAAAAAGCAACTTGAGATTTGATGATTGTTTACAGCCTTTCCTCTACTGTTGAGGAACAGCATTCTTTCCTTCTTATTTATCTGTTGAATTCTTTACTTAGGGTAGGGTTAATCTCATGAGTATAAAATAAACTGAAAGTAGATCATTGCAAAAATTAAAAGAAAAAGAAAGGAAAGAGGAGAGAGGGTGAGAGTTTGGGTAGGAGGGAGGGTAGGGTGGAAATTATCACTATGCTCCTAAATCTGTTTATATGAAATACATAACATTTGATCACCTTAAAAAAAGAAAAAATTAAAAAAAATTCTATATAAAAAAGAAATGGGCTAAGGATATGAACAGGCATTTTTCTTTTTAAAAAATATTTATTTATTTGAAAGTCAGAGTTACAAAGAGAGAGGAGAGGCAGAGAGAGAGAGAGAGAGAGAGAGAGAGAGAGAGAGAGAGAGAGAGATCTTCCATCCTATGGTTCACTCCCCAATTGGCTGCAATGGCTGGAATTGTACCTGATCCGAAGCCAGGAGCCAGGAGCTTCTTCCAGGTGTCCCACGCGGGTGCAGGGGCCCAAGGACTTGGGCCATCTTCCAATGCTTTCCCAGGGCATAGCAGAGAGCTGCATCAGAAGTGGAGCAGCTGGATCTCGAACCGGTGCCCATATGGGATGCCGGGGCTTCAGGCCAGGGCATTAACCCGCAGCACCACAACTCTGGCCCTTGAACAGGCATTTTTCAAAGGATGAAATACAAATGGCCAACAGTAATATCGAAAGATGCTCAGGATCACTAGCCATTAGGGAAATGCAAATAAAAACCACAGTGAGGTTTCACCTCTTCCCAATTAAAATGGATATCATCCAAAAAATGAAAAAAGTAATGAATGCTGGTGAGCATGTGGAGAAAAAGGTACCCACATACACTGTTGATGGGAATGTAAACTAGTACAACCATCGTGGAAGACAATATGGAGATTCTTCAGAAAGCTGAAAACAGATGTACCATATGATGCTGCCCTCCTGCTCCTGGGAGTGTACTTAAGCTTGTGACTGTGAAGTAAATTAAAAGAATGTCATTGTGAAAATTAAAAGAAAGAAAAGAAAAGAAGGAGGAAGGTGGGGGTTAGAAAATGCAGGAGACTAGGGTAAAAATTATTATTATGCTGTTAACACTATATCTATGAAATACATGAATTTTGTTTCCTTTATTTAAATTCAAAAAATAGAAAAAAACAAAGTGTGCTGCTTAACTTTCAAGTAGTTGAAAAATTTTCTGTTATATGTCTTTAAATGGTTAATAGCTTGATTCCATGTGGTCAGAGAGCATATTCTGTATGATTTTAACCATTGTAGTCATTGAGGTTTGTTTTTGACTCAGTGTATGGTTACTTTTGGTTACTGTTTCATGTGCTCTTGAAATGTGTTCGGATGTTTAATAGTGTTCTCCACTGAATCCTGTTGGTTGGTGGTATTTTTCAGTTTTCTACAAATATATACTTGGTGATGTTCTGTTTAGTGTTTTTGTCAGTTGCTGAAAGATGACTGCTTAAGTTCCTCATCCTGAACCTTTATTGTTATGAGGTTTTCTACTTATCTTTTCAGTCTTGTGAGTTTTTGTCTCCTGTGTTTTATTTGGTACATACGCATTTATGAATAATGTGTCTTCTGTGGTTTAATCCTTTTGTTATTATGGAATGTTTGTGATTTTTTTTATTTTTTTATTTTTATTTTTATTTATTTATTTTTTGACAGGCAGAGTGGACAGTGAGAGAGAGAGACAGAGAGAAAGGTCTTCCTTTGCCGTTGGTTCACCCTCCAATGGCTGCCGCGGCCGGCGCGCTGCGGCCGGCGCACCGCGCTCATCCGATGGCAGGAGCCAGGTGCTAGGTGCTTTTCCTGGTCTCCCATGGGGTGCAGGGCCCAAGCACCTGGGCCATCCTCCACTGCACTCCTGGGCCACAGCAGAGGGCTGGCTTGGAAGAGGGGCAACCGGGACAGAATCCGGTGCCCCGACCAGGACTAGAACCCGGTGTGCCGGCGCTGCAAGGCGGAGGATTAGCCTGTTGAGCCACGGCGCCGGCCCGTCTGTGATATTTTTTTCTTTTGCTTCTGCTTTCTTTTACTTGATATTTTCTTGATTTATCTTTCTCCATTATTTTATTTTCAGCTTACTTGTGGCATATTTGAAGTGACTTTTACAGATAGCATATATAATTAGGTCATTTGAAAAAATGTGTTTCACCAAAATCTTTTTTTTTAAAGATTTATTTATTTATTTATTTGAAAGGCAGAGTTACAGACAGAGGGAGAGGCAGAGAGAGAGGTCTTCCATTTGCTGGTTCACTTCCCAAATGGCTGCAAGCCAATAACTTCTTCCTGGTCTCCCACATGGGTGCAGAGGCCCAAGCACTTGGATTATCTTCCATTGCCTTCCCAGGCCACCAGCGAAGAGCTGTATTGGAAGTGGAGCAGCCAGTACTGGAATCGGCACCCATATGGGATGTTAGCACCCCAGGCAGAGGCTTAACCTATTGCACCACAGCACTGGCCTCAATCTCAGTCTTTTAATTGATATATTTAGGCCATTTACAGTCAAGGTTATTGCTGATATATTAGTGCTTGCATATCTGCTTTTATTTTTTGTATTCTGCTTATTTCCTGTTCTTCATTCCTTTGTTTTTCTTTTTATAGCCTTTCTGTTGGTTACTTGGACATTTTAAATAAATCTGTCTGATTATCCTTTTGTTGATTTTGAATCTATCTTTTAGTATAGATATATGTATTACAGCCATTAAAAATCTGAAGTTAAGCTGTATAACTTTTAACAGTGAACTGGTGTTGACATTTTACCACTTTCACTGAAATATAGGAACTTTACCTCTTTAGAGTTCTTGACCCTCCTTCCTTTTAGAGGCCGACGCCGTGGCTCACTAGGCTAATCCTCTGCCTTGCGGTGCTGGCACATCAGGTTCTAGTCCCGGTCGGGGAGCCGGCTTCTGTCCCCGTTGCCCCTCTTCCAGGCCAGCTCTCTGCTGTGGCCAGGAAGTGCAGTGGAGGATGGCCCAAGTGCTTGGGCCCTGCACCCCATGGGAGACCAAGATAAGCACCTGACTCCTATCTTTACATCAGCGTGGTGCGCCAGCTGCAGCAGCCATTGGAGGGTGAACAACGGCAAAGGAAGATCTTTCTCTCTGTCTCTCTCTCACTATCCGCTCTGCTGGTCAAAAAAAATACAGTTAGAGGATGGGAAGTAGTTTTACTGTTGTATAGCACAGTAGGGTGACTATGGGGTGCAGCAATCATACATTTCAAAATAATTAAGGGGAGATGGCTTTGAAAGTCACAGTTACAGATAGAGGGAGAGACACAGAGAGATCCTCTATCTGCTAGTTCACTCCCCAAATGGCTGCAATGGCTGGGGCTGGACCACGTCAAAGCCAGGAGCCTGGAACTCCGTCTGGGTTTCCCATGTGGGTGTAAGGGCCCAAGGACATGGACCATCCTTCCCACCAGCTTTCCCATGCTGGATTGGGGGTATAGCAGTGGATGTGAACCGGCACTGCAAGGGTTGCTGGTGTTGCAGGGGGTGGCATGACCCACTGTGCCACACCATTGGCTCCTAAAGGTTTTTACAAATAGAAGTGATAATCTTTGAGGAGTTGAACATCTTACATATTTGTATGCATTTATTGACTATAGTAGTATTTTCCACAAATACATGTATTTTAAAAAATCAAAAGGTGGAGAATGGCAAGATGGCGGAATAGGAAGGGAGCACACCGATAGTCTGGGGAGAGACAGTTTAATAAAAGTGGAGATACTGCAGGTTCAAGGAAGAGTAGGGGAAGAAACAGCAGAGAAAACCCTTCTGGAACTGGAGATTCACAGTGGACCTGCGTGGAGAGGGTGGGAGCCTGCAGTTTGGGACACCAGCAGCAGATTCAACACACCAGCGCTGGAACGCGAGGTGAGCAGAACCTCAATAGCCTGAGATACCAGAAGGGAAGCGGAAAAGGGAACCTAGAGCGAACAAGGCTTGAAACCCTGCGGGGAAAAGTTCACCAGGCTAACTAGAAGAGAGAGAGAGAGAGGGAAAAAAAAAACTGACCCATATGGACACGAGCTTCTCTCTCTCCGCTCACCTCTCAAAGGTGAGCAAGACAAAGAGCAGGCGCCATTTTGGAATACGTCATAAGCTGGGCGACCTCGGGTCGGCACCGGCCCCGAGCCTAGCAGAAAAACCTGACTCTGGGTGGGAGGGGTGAAATAACAGGAGATTAGAACCTAATGAATGTGTGGTGCTAATGAACTGAGACTGTGAAAAAAAGAGATGGTGGGGGAGAGAACTCACGGAAATCACGAATTCATGTGAGTACTCTCCAGAGACGCTACAGTTCAGTAGCCTTGGCAGCCCAGTGGGAGACTACAGGAGAATCTCAGCCCACACAAAGGGCCGCAAAGATTCCTTCTCTGGTCCTTGGGAAAGAGCTTCCGATCTCTGGCTCCTGTGGGTATATCATTCGCCTGCTAACCACCCCCAATTCCATTCAGCTGTGTGTAATTACTTCCCTTTTGAACCAAAAAAAAAAAAGTAACAGAGAGAGATTTACCACGCCTAACCTGGGAGTGTCTCCTTTGACACACCCTCAACCCTGAGGAACCAAACAGAGCTCTCAGGCCACACTCATCTCAAGCCTCTAAGCCCCCATCAAAAGCAGACAGTCCACTTAATCTAGAGTCATAGTATAACAAGAAAAAAACACCACAGTGAAGAAACCAATATGCCAAACAACAAACGCAAAAACCGAGGTAATAAGAACAAGGAAGACACTATGGCGTCCCCAAATGAAAAAGACACCCCAATTCAAGATTACGAAGATGATGAGATAGAAGAGATGCAAGAAGCAGATCTCAAAAAATTGATAAGAACACTAAGAAGTACTCAAAAACAAATTCTTGAACTACAGAAATCCTTAATGGACAAGGTAGAAAATCTCTCTCGTGAAAATGAAATATTAAGGAGGAATCAAGCTGAAATGAAACAACTAGTAGAACATGAAACTGTGATAGTGACGAGAAATCATAATGAAGTGAAGAATTCAATAGAACAAATGAAAAACACATTAGAGAGCCTTACAAACAGAATGGGTGAGGCAGAAGAGAGAATATCGGACTTAGAATACAGAGCACAGGAAAATACACAGTCAAACCAAAGAAAAGAAGAGGAAATTAGAAATCTAAAAAATATTGTTGGGAATCTACAGGATACTATTAAAAAACCCAACATTCGAGTTCTAGGAGTTCCTGAAGGCATGGAGAGGGAGAAAGGATTAGAATGCCTTTTTAGTGAGATAATAGCAGAAAATTTCCCAGTTTTGGAGAAGGACAGAGACATCCTAGTACAGGAAGCTCATAGAACCCCTAGGAAACATGACCAAAAGAGGTCCTCACCACGACACGTTGTAATTAAACTCACCACAGTGAAACAGAAAGAAAAGATCCTAAAATGCGCAAGAGAGAAACGTCAAATTACTCTCAGAGGATCTCCAATTAGACTCACGGCAGACTTCTCATCAGAAACCCTACAAGCTAGAAGGGAATGGCGAGACATAGCCCAGGTACTTAGAGAGAAAAACTGCCAGCCCAGAATATTACATCCTGCCAAGCTCTCATTTGTGAATGAAGGTGAAATAAAGACCTTTCATAACAAACAAAAATTGAAAGAATTTGTTGCCACTCGTCCAGCCCTGCAAAAGATACTTAAAGATGTGTTACACACAGAAACACAGAAACACGGCCATCAACATGAAAGAAGATAAACGAAGGGAACCTCACAGCAAAAGATCACAGGGAATTCAAAGCATACATTTGGATAAAGAAATTTTGGGACATGTACTCTATAGAATACTATACAGCAGTCAAAAACAATGAAATCCGGTCATTTGCAATAAGATGGAGGAATCTGGAAAACATCATTCTGAGTGAATTAAGCCAGTCCCAAAGGGACAAATATCATATGTTCTCCCTGATCGGTGACAACTAATTGAGCACCAAAGGTGAAACCTATTGAAGTGAAATGGACACTATGAGAAACAGTAACTTGATCAGCTCTTGTGCTGACTGTTGTTGTACAATGTAATACTTTATCCATTTTAGAAATTTTTTTATTCTAGTACTATTGGTTGAACTCTGTAATTAACAAACAATTATTCTTAGGTGTTTAAATTTTAACTGAAAAGTGATCCCTGTTAAATATAAGAGAGGGAATAAGAGAGGGAGGAGATGTATAATTTGGGACATTCTCATTTGGACTTGCTCCAAATGGTGGAATTAGAAACATGCCAGGGGATTCCAATACAATCCCATCAGGGTGGCATGTACCAAGGCCATCTCACTAGTCCAAGTGATCAATTTCAGTTCACAATTGATCACACTGATATGTCTAAGAGTCAAAGGGATCACACAAACAAGACTAGTGTCTGCTAATACTAACTGATAGAATCAAAAAGGGAGAGAATGATCCAACATGGGAAGCAGGATACACAGCAGACTCATAGAATGGAAGATGTCCTAAATAGCACTCTGGCCTCAGAATCAGCCCTTAAGGCATTCGGATCTGGCTCAAGAGCCCATGAGAATATTCTAGGCATGGAAAGCCAAGACACTCTGGAAAAAAAAGAAGACCTAAATGAAAGATCTCTGTGAGTGAGATCCCAGTGGAACAAATGGGGCCATCAAAGAAGGAGGTACCTTTCTCTGAAGGGAGGAGAGAACTTCCACTTTGACTATGACCCTGTCGGAATAAGATTGAAGTCAGCGAACCCTAAAGTCTTCCATAGCCTTGGCAACTCATGACTAGAGCCTAGGGAGATTACTGATGCCATAAACAAGAGTGTCAAATTGTTAAATCAACTTCAGGAGTCACTGTGTACTTACGTCTCATGTGGGATCTGTCCTTAATGTGTTGTCCAATGTGAAGTAATGCTATAACTAGCACTGAAACAGTATTTTACACTTTGTGTTTCTGTGTGGGTGCAAACTGATGAAATCTTTACTTAGTATATACTGAATCAATCTTCTGTATATAGATAATTAAAAATGAAAAAAAAATCTTGGTGTTAAATTGGAAATTGCCTAGAAAATTAATCAATTTTTTAAAAAAATATATCATGTAGGATCTCTGTCCTTAATGTGCTATACATTGTGAATTAATACTATGACTAGTACTCCAACAGTATTTTTCACTTTGTGTTGCTATGTGAGGGCAAACTGTTGAAATCTTTACTTAATATATACTAAACTGATCTTCTGTATATAAAGAGAATTGAAAATGAATCTTGATGTGAAGCAAGGGGAGAGGTAGTGGGAAAGGGGAGGGTTGCGGGTGGGGGGGAAATTATGGGGGGGAAGCCATTGTAATCTATAAGCTGTATTTTGGGAATTTATATTCTTTAAATAAAAGCATTATAAAAAAATCAAAAGGAGAAGGATACTCTTATATTCACTGGTGAATTTACCTATTCCATTTCTCTTTATTGCTGACATCCCAGGGTTCCTATATCTTATTTCCTTTTGTTTGAATAACTTTACTTACCTGCTTTTTTAGGGCATGGCTGCTAATGACAAATTATCTTATTTTCCTTTAGCTGAGAATGTTCTTAATTAATTTTCATTCCAGAAGGATATTTTCCCTGAGTTTAGATTTCTTATTTAATGGTTCTACTCTTTTAGCACTTGGAAAATGTCTCTATGGTTTCCAGGAGAAATCAATTGTCCCTCAAATTATTGTTCCCTTATAGATAATGTGCCAATTTTCTCTAAGTCATTTACATACTTTGTCTTCTATTTCCCAAAATTTGTTTATGGTGTCTTGTTATGTGAGTTTATTTGTGTTGATCATGTTCGGGGTTCACTCAGCTTATTGATAAACTTGGGAAAATTTCAGCCATTATTTCTTGGAATATTTTTTTAGTCCCGCATTCTCCTTCCTTTCTTTTTCTAAGTACAATTACATAAAAGGTAAACCTTTTGTAATTTTCCCACATGTCTTAGAGGGTTTACCTGTTTATTTATGGTGCTTTTTCTTGGTTTTTCAGCTTGAATACTTTCTATTGATGACGCTTTAACTTCGCCTTTCCTTTGCTGTGTAACTTTTGTCTTGTATTGAACTCCTTCAGTCAGGTTTCCACTTTCGTTATTGTGTTTTGGAAGTCTCCCTTGAGCATCTCCTCCCCCTGGTACTCAGAGAGGCCATAAGTGATGTCTTTGAGAATTTCCTCCTTCAAGGTCATACCCTTTTCCCAAGACAGCTTATTGACCACACCTAATCAAAGTAAGAGTGTAAAGGCTCAGTAATGTTGCATTTAGAATTAAAACTCTGAAGGGCTATCTCAGCTCCCAGCTCAGTTCCCCCGGGCATCAGTTAAGCACACGATGGTGAGGGGATGGCACTGGACCCCTTTCACCCTGGAAAGGGCAGTGATTCATCTGTACCACGGTCAGCACTTACTTTAGGTATGGGTTTGCCTTTCTTGCCTGCAGCTCCACTTCCAATCCAGCTGCCGGGACTGGAACTGGTGGCCATGTGTGATGCTGGTGCTGCTTTACCTGGCTGTGCCACAGCACCGGCCCCCAGCTACCTTCTTACAAGAGCAACGAATCATCAGTTAGAGGTGAAATGCCGCACAGTGGGTGCAGGTAAGAATATATTCTGCATGCAGATAATCTATTTGAGTATCTCTTGACACTCCTTTACCTCATTTTGATAAAAGTACAAATGCAGCATCCACAGTCTTAGAGGTGAATGGTGGTCAGGGTTACAGACCCTTTATTATTAGTGGCTGGATGGTCCTACCAGGTAAGCCACCTGGACCGGCAGAGGTGCTCACAGAGGGAGAGGACAATTTCCAATGTGGTACAAGAGAGAGATGAGGAGTATATATATATATATATATATATATATACTTGAGATCCAACTGCAGTGGTAGGATCTGTAGCTTGTTCTATGAACTCTCCTCAGGCCAGTCTCCCCCAGATAGACGCTTTCAAGAATCCAACAAGAATAAGCTCTAATAACTTAATGTACATTGCCTCTCTCATGTACAAAGCAAGCGAATCAGACATGAAACATGACTGTGGTGGAAGCTGTAGTGTCTCCCTTCTTAACTAAAGCACCCTTTTCCCAGCTGCTGTGGACATGGGTCGGTGGTTGCTCCCTGAGACAGTACTTTTTCAATGATTCTTCGGTACATGGGTGTTGAGCGCCCAGGCTTCCCTCTTCTCCCTCTGGCCCAACTATGAAGGGCAACTCCAGCTCTGGAGCACCCCGTGGGGTCGGCTGAGCCTTTGTTGTGGCTACGTTACAGTCCAGATATCGCATGTCCATTGTTCCTCTCTTAGTCCCCTGTAAGAGTATTCCTCAGTAAACCTGATGCTCTCAAACTTCCTATCTCAGAACAGAGTTTTACAGCACTCAATTTATAACAGTTGTTTTTGTCGTTATGAAACATTCAACCACATTGTGTTCTTAAAACTGTACATCTGAAATACATGAAATCTGTTCCTCTTGTATAAATACATTTTAGAAAAGGAAAAAAATAGTGACTGTTGTGCACACTGGTTCTTGGCCTAGACATCAGATCATGTGTCTTGGAGTGTTTGGCTCAGGTTTTACTAACCCTGTGCATTTCTATAGGTCCTGAAGAGTGATGCTGATAGCCTCAAGTGTGATCACTGTAGATCAGGGGTTCCCATACAGTTCTTTTGGGAATCTTAAGGAAGCACTGCATGTAGTGCGTTTTGATTATACAACGTATGACTTTCCAAGATATGTTCATATAGAGTAGTGGGTATCTGAAAGTGTGCTTAATCTTTTTATACCATGCATCGTGGTGTGCATATCTCTGCTCTGGCCACCTGGGGAAGCTGTGCCTGGCTTGTGGAGGTGTAATGCAGGGGCAGGGAGTCCTCTCTGCTGACCTGCACTTGCAGTCACTGTGAGACAGACAACAAGGGTGACGTGGATGCCGGAGGGAGGTGTCCCCGTGAGTGAAGAAGTGATAGGCAGATACTCTGTAAAGAGAATTAGTTGTGACAGCTTTGGAGAGTACTGGGTTGATTAATATCTTCCCCCAAATCCATCCCCATCCAGAACTTTAGAATGTGGCCTTGCTTGGAAATAGCATCTTTGTAGACATTAAAATGAGGTCATAATGGATTAGGTGGGCCCTAATCCCACAACAGGTGTTCTTATAAGCAGAGGGGCATTTAGACACTAACACAGAGAGAAGCACATTGTGTGAAGACAAGAGATGTCCCAGGAGAAAATGCCCCAGGAAGAAACCAGAGTAATGTGTCTGCAAGCCAAGCATGTCATGGTTTTATGGAAGCACAAAATGGGAAGAGTCAAGGAAGTCTCCAGAGGGAGCCTGACTTTGCTGGCACATTGATTTCAGTCTTCTGGACTCCAGAACTGTGAGACAATACATTTCTATTGTTTTCAGTTAAAAAATTGTAGTAATTTCCTCTAGAAATGGTAGGAATATAAACTTGTTCTTTCAAAAAAGGCTTCCATGAGTATAAATATTTTTCCCACAGCTAGGTGAGGCTACAGCCTGAATTGCTGGGTTTCTCTGAGCATTTTTGCTGGAAGAGAACCTGGAACCTCCCAGAAACGTAGGGTCAAGGATTCAGGGTCAAGTGCAGGTTCTTGTTTTGGTGTATGAACTATAGAAAACATTTGTCTCATATTCAAGTAGGTTCCCTTCCTTCTGTCCCACATGACAGGATGGATAATTTAAGATACTCTCTGGGCAACACACTTCAGACAGGAATGAACAGGGGGCACTTGGCTCTTAAGAAAAGGGTCGAGAGTCTCTCCTCAGGAAAAAGTCCTTTCTCTGGGCTGATTTTAGGACAGAACATTTGGCGAAAATAGGGTACTTGCCCAGCACTGTGCTCTGAGCTCTCCTTGGAACATGCACTTAATCTAGTGCCTCTGAACCTACGAATCTGTGTCAGTTGTGAAGCTTCCAGATATGAATTAGCATTCTCTTATTTAACAGTCTCAGGGTCTCTGATAGGATGGGGTTGAGGTGCCTAAGGGCAGAGTCAAGCCAGTCCCTCAGAGGCCCTCACAATCTCCCATTGTTCCTGAAGCTGTGACTTCACTGTGCTTAGCACTCAAAAGGTAACAGTGGTGGCAGCATTCTTCTGTGTCCATCTTATACTCAAGATATGCTTTTTCCAGCGACCCATTCAAATCCTGCCCCCGGGATCCTCTTTGTGACGAGTGTCCTTGGTTTCGTCCTTGGACCCTGCATCTTTCTCTTTTTCCTTTTTCTTCTGATTCATCGCTGCAGAAAGGAAAAGCATCAAGGTAGGCGCGAGAAAGTAGTGGGAGCCTGGGATGAGGACAGCTAGTGGACAATGAATGACAAAGAGCCCACTGGGATATGAGATATGGAATCTGCATCCTGTCCCTGCTACATTTGCTGGAAAATGACACCTGTATTTCTCTGGACTGTATGCTCCAAGGACTTTGAGTCAGAAATGCCAAGGAAAAATGGTATCATGAACGCAGCAGTATGTTCAATGCTAGGGATAGGGACACAGAACCAGAAGTTAGATTAAGACTGTCACAGGAATTTTGAGCATTCCCATAAAATATAAAGCAGGTAGGGACTCTGACGGTCTGAGAACATCCCCAACCTCAGGAGTGGGTCTACTAAAGATATTTCAGGATGTTTCTCACACAGAACCTTTACCTCAATCTTGGTGCATATCTTATCTGTGTGAGGACATTCATGCTGGCATGAGGCAGTGGAGGCAGGTGGGTATCCCTTGCCCTCCATTGTACATTATTCTAGCCATAAACCTTCATCTGAGGTGCTTCGCAGTGTGTGTGTGTGTGTGTGTGCACAACCTCTGCCCACTGTGTTCAGGGGTCCCCCTTTCAGAACCATAGCTTCTACATTCTCTGAAGCTGTCAACAGGTTCTTTTGATCCTCCACCAACCACCGAACCTCCTCCCTGGAAAGAAAATATCTCAAGCCCAAGTTTCTGCTTTGAACACTTAACTAGTTTTCACATGTGTGCGCCTGTCTTTTCATGTCTGACCTTGGAAATGTTTCTGGCCAGTTAATTCTGTAGCCAAACTGCCACTGTGCCCAGTGAAGTGTGAAGACAAAGTTGGTTTTCTAGATGTTCTGGTCCATGGGAACAACCCTAGTCAGTGGGTAAATCTGCTCTTTGGAATGGGGCATGAGAGTGGAAGACCTTGTTTGAAAGAGCCATTGCGTGGAGCAGAGCTTTGGGCAGTTGTAGCCTCAGTCCTCTGAAGGGGGGGAATTCTTATTTCTGGGGGATCATTTTTTTAAAGGAACAGAAGACCATTTATCTAGATGATTTAAACACCATTTAAAAAAGCATTTTATTTAAAATTTTTTGATTAACATAATTGTGCATTTTTATGAGGTACAGTACAATAATTCAACACATATACACAATGTAAACCAATCAAACAAGGCACCCAGTCTTTCAATTTTCTTTATGTTTGAAGCCTATCAGCTCCTTTATCCCAGCTCTGTGCAGCGTTTCCATGCTCACTACAGCACTACATTCACAATAGCCAAGATAATGTAGTCAGCCCAGTTTCATTCATCAGTGGATGAATGAGTAAACTACTTTTTTTTCTGACATTTTTCTTGACCCCAGAAAGGACTCTGGATTCTCTGTGTCCATGATCTGCACCACTAATAGTTTCAGATATGTGTTTATATATATGTATATATATGTGTATATATATATATATATATATATATATATCATGTGACTGTACTTCCCAAATGAAGACAAAATTGTTGTAATACTTTAGAATGGAAGGCAACTGAGGAATATAATTTCACTGAAAGATACTGGGTTTGGTGAACATTTTGATGTTTTGTAGCAAAAATGCTACCAAACTTTAAAGGTACTACTTCTATCGATCTAGAATGCCTTTAATTTTAGACCTTGGGATTATGGGTTTTTGAAGGGACCACAGGGATTGTATAGTCAAATACTGAGGCATCAATAAAGTAACAGAAAGTAGGTCATATGAAACTTTCTCAAGGTCACACAAGAAGTCACTGTTAGATCTGGGATAATCCTACCTGGTTTCTAGGGACAGTTCTACCACATTATGCTTTCCACCAGAGAAACTTCTTTGCCCTTAGATAATAAAAGCCCCATAGCCTAGAATACATTGGAAAAGTGAAGGATGGTCTGGGCCTGAAATTCTTCCTGAGCTTTATATATGTGGAACGGAGGAGATGGCCATTCCCAGGGCCATTTGCACAGGAATACGATATCTGAGACCCTGCAGTATGCTTATGCTTGATTTGTGCTTTCCTGTCACAGCCTGGAAATTAAGAGCTTTTGGACAAGAGCCTCTGCATTTTAATTTTTCACTGAATCTCACAAATTGTGTTGTCTCGAGGGAACTTCCACTTAGCGAGGTAATAGGGATATTCACTTCCCAGCTGCTTTATTCTTATTTTCAGGGGTGATGGGTTTGGGTTTTCAGCTGACACTCCTTATAGCAAAGACAAAATTTGAGAAGTCTCATATTTCTTAATTTCATGCAGATTACCTTCCCATGTAGTTTCTGTTGTTTCTAGGTCTGTTTATTGAGACTGGAGATTGGACTTTGTGAGAAGCACCATCCAATAGCTATTTCCATTCATCATTTTTTGGATAATGTGACCCTATGTTTCCAATCACATGGATTATGAAAACATTTTTAGGATTAATTTGGTGTGTGGAACCAAAGTGGAAAAGCAGAATGGCAAAACACTAAAAATATTAGGTTGAATTTTGATACTCTAAGGTTATTAATATGTTAAGATTATTCTGACAAGTATGGTTTCTTTTTAAAAAAGATTTTATTTATTTATTTGAAAGAGTTACACAGAGAGGAGAGGCAGAGAGAGAAAGAGAGGTCTTCCATCCAATGGTTCACTCCCCAATTGGCCGCAGTGGCCGGAACTGCACTGATCTGAAGTCAGGAGCCAGGAGCTTCTTCCTGGTTCTCCATGTGGGTGCAGTGGCCCAAGCACTTGGGGCATCTTCTACTGCTTTCCCAGACCATAGCAGAGAGCTGGATCAGGAGAGGAGCAGCTGGGACTAGAACCGGTGCCCATATGGGATGCCAGCACTTCAGGCCAGGGCGTTAACCTGCTGCACCGCAGCGCTGGTCCCGACAAGTATGTTTTCACAGAGTAGATCTGAAATAGGTGGCGAGAATTACTCCATAATTGTTTCAACTCACAGCAGGACTGGTTATATAATTTTCTGGACTCAGTGTAAAATGAAAATGTGGGATCCCTTGTTTAAAAATTATGACGTTCAAGATAGTGACAGCAGAATATTAAACTAAGCACAATCCCCTTCTGAGTAAGTGACCTTATGCAATTGCATGTATTTCATGTCCATGAAGCTGGTCTTGAGTCACAGAGTCTTGAAACAGCGCCCATATGGGATGCTGGCCTCACAAGTGGAGGTTTAACCTGCTACACCATGACACTGGCCAGAGTCACAGAAACTCATGTGGGAAGGCCCAATAAACCATATGCCACCACAGCCTTTATAAATATGGTATGTTCTCTTGGAAGGATAAAAGCCATAGATGGTAAAGCAATTATATCCATTTGAAGACTTTCAGAAAAAGTTGGATTATCCTTAAGGGCATTTAGGAAGTTTAGATCTGGTCCCTTAGTATCCTCATGGAATAGATGGTAATGGAGTTATACCAGCCTGTCACCAATTTCCCATGATTAAGCCATGGGAAAAATGGAATAGTCACAATTCCTTTCTTTTGGTACTTTTTTTTTATTATTTATTTTTATTTTTTGACAGGCAGAGTGGACAGTGAGAGAAAGAGACAGAGAGAAAGGTCTTCCTTTTTGCTGTTGGTTCACCCTCCAATGGCCACCACGGCCGGCGCGCTGTGGCCGGTGCACTGCGCTGATCCGATGGCAGGAGCCAGGTGCTTCTCCTGGTCTCCCATGGGGTGCAGGGTCCAAGCACTTGGGCCATCCTCCACTGCACTCCCTGGCCACAGCAGAGAGCTGTACTGGAAGAGGGGCAACTAGGACAGAATCCGGTGCCCCAACTGGGACTAGAACCAGGTGTGCCAGCGCCGCAAGGCGGAGGATTAGCCTGTTGAGCCACGGCGCCGGCCCTCTTTTGGTACTTTCATAAATTAAAAAAGTATTTTAGAGGGAAGGAGGAAAGGGTGTGTGTGTGTGTGTGTGTGTGTGTGTGTGTGTGTGTGTTTGAGAATGGGGGGGGGAGATTGATTCCTCATTTGCTGATTAATTCCCTAAGTGCCCATGATAGCCAGGGTTAAGCTGGACTGAAGCTGGGAGTGGCAAGAACCCAATCACTTGAGCAATCATTTTTGCTCCTTCCCCTACCTTGAGAGTCTGTGTTGGCAAGAAGTTGAATCAAGTGCAACAGGTGGCTGCTGAACTTAGGCTCTATAATTTGTTACATGGGCATCTTTTTTAATTTAAATTTTTATTTACATAAATGTAAGAAATTTCATATATCTCATACATACAGTTTTAAGAACATAATGACACTTTCCACCCAATTTTCCCTCCTTCTCTCAATCCCACCCTTTCTTCTACTTCCTTCCTTATTTTTCTTTTATGTTTTTGTGATAATATACTTTTTTCTTTGAGAACAAGTTTTATCATTAATCGAAGAAGCACCTAAGGAAACAAGCAATGGAGTTGGGCACTTAGGCCTATCTAAAACTTATGAGACATAAGAATATGTCCACTTAATACACTAAAATGAAGTAAGTCTTTGAGAACAAGTTTTACTGTTAACTCTCATAATACAACTCTTTGAGGCCAGAGGTTCTGCATGGGAAGTTAGTGCACAGCGACTCCTGTAGTTAACTAACACTCTTATATATGACATCAGTGATCACCTGAGGCTCTTGACCTGAGCTGCCTAGGCTATGGAAGCCTTTTGAATTCACAAAATCCTTCAATATTTAGCCAAGGCCATAACCTAAGTTCTCTCCTCCCTTCAGAGAAAAGTACATCCTTCTTTGATGACCACTTCTTTCCATTGGGGTGTCATCCACAGAGTTCCTCATGTAGGACACTTTTTGCCATAGTATTTTGGCTCTTCATGCCAGAAATGCTCTTATGGGCTTTTAAGCCAGACCAGAATGCCTTAAGGACTGATTCCGAGGTCAGAGTGCTACTTTAAATGACTATGTTTTTTAAAAATATATATTTATTTATTTGTAAGTCAGAGTTACACAGAGAGAGGAGAGGCAGAGAGAGAGAGAGGTCTTCCATCTGATGGTTCACTCCCCAGTTGGCCTTAATGGCCAGAGCTGTGCTGATCTAAAGCCAGGAGCCAGGAGCTTCCTCTGGGTCTCCCACATGGGTAAAGAGGCCCAAGGACTTGTGCTATCTTCTACTGCTTTCTCAGGCCATAGCAAAGAGCTGCTGGGTCTTGAACCAGCACCAATATGGGATGCCAGCACTGCAGGCAGTGGCTTTACCCACTGTGCGACAGTGCCAGCCCCTAAATGACCGTCTTTCTATGAGTCTGCTGTGTGGACTGCTTCCCATGTTGGAGCCTTCACATCTTTTTAATTCTATCAACTATTATTACCAAGCACTTAATACTATTTGTTACATGGGCATCTTAACTGGTGTTTTATCCATTAAGCCAAATGCCTTCCCTCCTGATTGCTTTATATTGTGCAGAAATCATTTTAATGAGTCTTTGGCAAGCTGTGTTTTTACCTTGCCCATGATTCTGATGCCTTTCTTAGGGATCTGTTTTTATCTCTGTTTTGTCATAACCATAATCAGGCTCTGAATTTTCTATTTCTGGTTGTTTTTCATATTCATCAGAGAAAGCCTTGGCAGAGGAGGGACTCCTGCATGAAGAATTTGGAAATGAAAATGTTATTACAAACACTGACTTTTTCATCGAGGAATCAATATGCCTGTATTGAAATTTTGGTTACATTTTGATCCAGACTAGAGGTTTAGAAATGATCAATCTTGTCCAGACAGGATAATTCTGACTTGTGTTCCATTTTTATACAAGTTGTCCGATAATAAATGCTTTGGTCCTTCCAGACCAGTTCTGCTTGATTAAGAAAACTTTTTGAACATTCAGAAACTTTAACATAAACTGCTTTTATAGTACTCATGACCTACCTACTTTAACCCCAAAATATATTTTCTTCGGGGTAAAATCCTAGCTGAACGACTGATGGGCATGCTGAACCCAGCATCACTTCCAGTGGGGTTTCTACCTCAGGAGACCCCCTCAACAGAAGAGAATATTCCAGATGTGCTGTAAGAAATATCTGTCCTGATCCAGGGCTACCACTTCAATTACTGGAGTGGCCTCACAGTGGATAATGTTCCCTTCAGTACTGTGTGCACCACATCAGTCTGGGTCACTATGTGTCAATTCCTGTGTGACCCCAGATGCAGCAAGTCTCTGATTCACCATGGCAGGCATAATTTATAGCTGAAAAATAGATCATATTACAGCTTTCAAGTGAAACCAAAGCAGTCTTGTCCACCAAACTCACACTACAAGAGTTACATCTCCAAGACAAAGTAGATTAAAGCTAAACTTCAAAAGAGCATAGAGACAACTGATCTACCAGATATGTGACTCTCAACATAGGATCACAATATTAAAAAATGAAGTAACATGGTGTCTCCAGAGGAACACAATGACTTTCTTGTAACAGATCCCAAAGAACAGAGATGGAAAAACATTTGATAGAGAATTCAAAAGAATGGTTAAGATTACCAAAGAGATACAAGTAAATATAGACAGTTAAACAAAATCAGAAAAAAAGCATGATATGAGAAACTCAACAAACAGCTGGAGATCCTGAAAAGGAACAAAATAGAAAACCTTGGAATCGAAAAACTCAATAAACAAAATAAAAAAATATAGGCAGGGAAAAAAAACGGAAAGTGAAGAGGCAACCAACAGAATAGGAAAAAAATATTTGCAAACTATGCAACTGATAAAGGATTAATAACCAGAATCTACAAAGAGATCAAGAAACTCCACAACATCAAAACAAACAACCCACTTAAGAGATGGGCTAAGGACCTCAATAGACATTTTTCAAAAGAGGACATCCAAATGACCAATAGGCATATGAAAAAATGTTTAGGATCACTAGCCATCAGGGAAATTCAAATCAAAACCACAATGAGGTTTCACCTCACCCCGGTTAGAATGGTTCACATACAGAAATCTACCCACAACAGATGCTGGCGAGGATGTGGGGAAAAAGGGACACTCGACAACTGTTGGTGGGAATGTAAACTGGTAAAGCCACTGTGGAAGTCAGTTTGGGGATTCCTCAGAAATCTGAATATAGCCCTACAATACAACCCAGCCATTCCACTCCTTGGAATTTACCCATAGGAAATTAAATTGGCAAATAAAAGAGCTTTCTGCACCTCAATGGTTATTGCAGTTCAATTCACAATAGCTAAGACCTGGAATCAATCTAAATGCCCATCAACAGAAGACTGTATAAAGAAATTATGGGATATGTACTCTATAGAATACTATACAGCAGTAAAAAACAATGAAATCCGTTCATTTACAACAAAATGGAGGAATCTGGAAAACATCATGCTGAGTGAATTAAGCCAGTCCCAAAGGAACAAATATCATTATGTCCTCCCTGATTGGTGACAACTAACTGAGCCCCTAAAAGGAAACCTGTTGAAGTGAAATGGACACTAAGAGAAACAATGACTTGATCAGCCCTTGTCCTGACTGTTGATGAACAACTTAATACTTTATCTCTTTTAGTACTTTTCGTTATGCTTAATATTGAACTCTTTAATGAACACACAATCATTCTTTAACTGAAAAGTAATCCCTGTTAAATATAAGTGTGGGAATAAGAGAGGGAGGAGATGTACAGTTCGGCACATGCTTAATTGGACTTAACTCTAATGGTAGAGTTAGAAATGTGCCAGGGGGTTCCAATTCAATCCCATCAAGGTGGCATGTACCAATGCCATATCACTAATCAAAGTGATCAGTTTCAGCTCATAATTGATCATAATGATAGGATTAAGAGTCAAAGGGTTCACATAAACAAGACTCGTGTCTGCTAATACTAACATATAGAATTAAAAAGGAGAGAACAATCAAATATGGGAAGCGGGATATACAGCAGACTCACAGAATAGCAGATGTCCTCAACAGCACTCTGGCCTCAGAATCAGCCCTTAAGGCATTCGGATCTGGCTAAAATGCCCATGAGAGTATTTCAGGCATGGAAAGTCAAGACACTGTGGTTAAAAAAATGACCTAAATGAAAGATCTCTGGAGTGAGATCCCAGTGTAAAGTATGGGCCATCAAAGAAGGAGGTACCTTTCTCTGAAGGGAGGAGAGAACTTCCACTTTGACTATGACCTTGTCTAAATAAGATCACATTGGGGAACTCAAGAGGCTTCCACAACCTTGGCAGCTCATGACAAGAGCCTCGGGTGATTACTGATGCCATAAATGAATGAGAGTATCAATTGTTAACAACAGGAGTCACTGTACACTTACTCCCCATGTAGGATCTCTGTCCTTAATGTGCTGTACTATGTGAATTAATGGTATAATTAGTACTCAAACAATATTTTTCACTTTGTGTTTCTATGTGAGTGCAAACTGTTGAAATCTTAATATATACGAAATTGATCTTCTGTATATAAAGAGAATTGAAAATGGATCTTGATGTGAATGGGATAGGAGAGGGAGTGGGAGATGGGATGGATGCGGGTGGGAGGGAGGTTATGGAGGGAAAAACTGCTATAATCCAAAAGTTGTACTTTGAAAATTTATATTTATTAAATAAAAGTTAAAAAAAAATACAGGCAAGGGCAGGCATTTGGTTCTGCAGTTAAGATGCCAGTATCCCATATTGGAATGCATGGTTCACATCCCCAGCTACTCTGCTTCTGATCCAGCTTCCAGATAACACATCCTGGGAGCAGTAGATGATGGCTTAAATGCTAGAGTCCCTGCCATGCACTTTAGTGGTTTGAATTCCAGAGTCCTTGGCTTCAGCTTGGCTTAGTCCTGGATAATACAAACATTTGGAAGATATCCAGAAGATAGAAGAGGTCTCTATGTCTACTTCTCTGTCTCAATGTTTTTAAATAAAATGAAAATAAAAAATTAAAAAGTACAGGTGAAAATCTTAACAACAGACTTGATCAAGCAGAAGAAGGAACTTGAGGACAGTTCTTCATAAAACAAATAAATGAATGAAGATAGCTTTTGAGATCTTTGGGATACTATAAGATGAACAAGGATCTGCATTTTGGGAATCTCTAAGAAAGAACAGCAATGGACCTAGAATGCCTATCCAATGAAATAATAGCTGAACAATTTCACGATAGGGAGAAATACATGGAATCCAAGTGTAGAAGGGACACAAGGGTCCCAAATAAATTTAGAAAAGATCTTCAGGGCTGGTGTTGTGATACAGTGGGCTAATCACCTGCTTGCAATGCTGGCATTCCATATAGGATTGCAGATTTCAGTCCCAACTGCTCTGCTTCTGATCCAGCTTCATGCTAACATTCCTGGGAAGGCAGCAGAATATGGCCAAAGTACCTGGACCCCTGTCACCCATATAGGAAAAAAGGATGGAGTTCATGGTTCCTGGTTTCAGTTTGGTCCATTTTGTTGTGTCCATTTGGGGAGTAATCCAGTAGATGGAAGGTTTCCCTCTCTCTGTTTCTGCCTTGTTTGCTCTAACTCTGTCTTTAAAATAAATAAAATGAAAGAGGAAAGAGCTCCACTATGACATGTTATAGTCAAAAGTACAACACAAAGAGAATTTTTAAATCTGCAAGAGAAAAGCACTAACTCATTTTAAGGGAAATTTTCATTAGAATAACAGCAGATTTTTTTCAATAGAAATTTACATACTAGGAGAGAATAGAAGGATACATTTCAAGTTCTGAAAGTCAATAAATGCCAACCCAGAGTACTTTACCTAGCAAAGCTATCTTTAATACATGCAGGAGAAATAAAGATATTTCAAGATAAGCAAATATTGAAGGAATTTGTCACCACCAAATTTTGACATTTATAAAAGATGCCTAAGTCATCATGAAAATACGTGGAATTATAAAACCTACTAGAAAAAGAGAAAAGGTTATTCAAAGCAAAAAGAGGAAAATAAGTAAGTGCAAGTGGGCTAAATTTCCCAGTTCAAAGATGTAGTCTGGCTCCACAGCTAGAAAAATATGCTGCCTAAAAGATACTTCAGTAGTAAAGACACAGACAGACTGAAAGTGAAATGCTGGGAACAGATATCCCATGCTAACAGAAACCAAAAGTGAGCAGGAGGAGCTAGCTGTACTTACACAAAATTGATTTTTTTTAAAAAGATTCTTATTTTATTTATTTGAAAGACGGAGTTACAGAGAGAGGTAAAGACACAGAGAGAGGTCCTCCATCTGCTGGTTTACTCCCCAGACGGCTGCAATGGCTGGAACTGCACTGATCTGAAGCCAGGAGCCAGGAGCCTCCCCCAGGTCTCCCACACGGGTTGGCACAGGGGCCCAAGGACCTGGGCCATCCTCCACTGATTTCCCAGGCCACAGCAGAGAGCAGGATCTGAAGAGGAGCAGCCGGGACCAGAACCGGCGCCCATATGGGATGCCAGCACCCCAGGCCAGGGCGTTAACCCACTGCACCACAGCACCAGCCCCACTAAATTGATTTTAAGACAACAAATTTAAAAAGGTACAAAGCCACTATATAATGATCAAAGGATAAATTCAATAAGGAGATATGATGATGGTAAATGTATATGTAAGTTGGAGCACTCAAGTTTGTATAACAGAAATTATTACAAATAAAGGGAATGAAGAAATCCAATGCGATAACAGTGGAGGACTTCAACATCACAGTTTTCATCGGTGATGGATTGGCCAGACCCCCCAGGCCCCCAAAAAGTCAATGAAGAAACGTTATAGTAAAAGTACACTCTAGACCAGCTGGAACTAACACAGTTACAGAACCTATATCCAACAGTTGCAGAAATTCATCCTTGTAACTTGCTCACGATCCATTCTTTGAGACAGAGTGTACATGAGGGCATAAACCTTAACATATTCAGAAAATCAAAATCGTATCCCATATCTTTTGTGACTATAATAGAATAACACTAGAAATCAACAACAAAAGAAACATTGAAGATTATACATAGAGACTGGATGGTGTGATCCTAAATGAACAACGGGTTATTGAAGGCATAGAAAGGGAAATCGAGGTGGGCGTCGCGGGCAGCTATGGCGGCAGTGGCGGGGGAGAAACGGCGAAGTATTTGGCCTCCATCTCAGCACCAAGAAAGACAAAGTCAGCCGTGTATTTTTTTCCCCCCAAATTGAGGCCTTTCGTCATGGAGATAGATGCATTCAGTTGCACAATAAACCGACCGTTAGCCAGGCCATCGGGATTCAACACATCTATCGTGTTCCCCTAAGCAGTGCACAGATGGCCGACGGCTCACGCTGCGCTGTGAGCGACGTGGAAACGCAGGAACGCCGCGATGAGTTTTTTGAGGAGGTTTTCATGGAGCTGGAGAAGTAGGAGGAGGTTGAGGAAGTGAACGCCTGCGACACCCTGGGAGAGCGCCTGGCGGCTTCGCCCTGAGGAAGATGCAGAAAAGGCTGTGACCGACTCTAACGACCGCTGGTGTAACGGCAGCCGCTGCACGCCGAGCGCCCCTGCGACCGACTGCAGAGAGGAGGGGGCTTCCACGCCTGCGGGGACTGCGGCCGGCCGGAGCTCTAGGGGCGCTGTGGCGAGAAGCAGACACCCAGGTCCAGGCCCAGGCACGTTACTATCCCCCCAGGGGCGGGGGTCTGGGCATCAGCTGTGGGAGGTGGTGGGCGACAGGAGGCGGTTCCGAGATCTTGAGAGACAGGGGCGATTCTGAGCTGTGCCATTTTACTGAATGTCTGTTAGGAAGTGTTGTGGTGGGTTGACCAAACCAGTTCGTAATGGGATTTTTTTTTAAACGATAACAGCAGCAAACCTCACAAAGATGGGTTTCTGAATAAAATTTGTGGTGTTACAGTAAACAGAAAAAGAAAATGAAAAGTTTCTTGAAACTAATAAAAATGCAATCCCTACATGCTGAAACTTGTGGTATACAGCAAAAGCAATAAGAAGGAAGTTAATAGTGTTAAGAGACTACATAAAAAGAAGAAAAAGATTTCAAATAAGCAACATAACTATTTTAAGAACCTAGAAGAAAAAAAAAGAACAGAGCAAGGTCAAAATTAGTGGAGGGAAAGAAATATAAAGATAACAGAAATAAATGAAATTGAACATAAGAAAACAACACAAAGAATAGGTGAATTGAAGAGTTGGTTCTTGGAAGAAATAAATTAAATTAATAAACCATTAATAAGACTAAGGAAAAAGAAGATTCAAATAAGTATAATTAGAGATGAAAAGAAGGTATCACACCCATTCTACAGAAATACAAAGAATCATTGAACACTCTTATGAACAACCATATGCCCACAAAATGAAAACCCAGAAAAAACAAACAATTTTCTGGACACATGTAACACACAAAAATTGAACCACAAGGCATGAAAAACATGAACACAGCAATAACAAGTACTGATATTGAATTAGTAACAGTCTCCCAACAAACAAGAACCCAGGATCAGATGACTTCACAGCTGAAGTCTATCAAATGTTTAGGAAAGAACCAATACAATTAGTCTCAAATTATTCCAAAAAATGGAAAAGAAGGGAATCCTTCTCAACTCGTTCTATGAGGCTAGCCTTACCTTGAGTCAGAAATCAAGGACAAAAAATGAAAATGATAGATCAATATGCTGATGAACATAGATGCAGAAATCCTCAACATAATAGTAACAAATTGGATCCAACAACATATCATAAAGAAAACCCATGTCACGGTGAAGTGGGATTTATTCCAGAGATGCAAGGATGGTTCAGTATTTGCAAATTACTAAATGTAATACATTACACCAACAGAATGAAGCATGATAATCATTTGATCATCTCCAAAGACACAGGAAAATCTTTCAGTAAAATCCAGCACCCATTCATGATTAAAACCTTGAACAAATTAGATATAAAAGAAACATACCTCAGTGTAATAAAGGCTACATGTAACAAACCCACAGCCAACATCATACAGAATGGAGAAAAATCTGAAAATCTAAGATTTGGAACCAGACAAGGAGATTCACTCTTACTGCTCTTATTCAGAGTAGTACTGAAAATTTTAGCTGGAGAAATTGGATAAGAGAATTAAATAAAAAGCACTTAAGTAAAGAGAAGTCAAATTATTCCTATTTGCAGGTGACATTATTTTCTGTATAAAGAAATTTAAAGACACTACCAAGGGACTATTAGAATGAATAAATGAATTCATTAAAATCAACACACAAAAACTAATAGCACTTTAAAAATGTTTTGTTTTTTAAATTTGAAGGGCAAATTGAAAAAATGAAGGAAAGGGAGAGAGAAAGAGATTTATCTGTTGGTTTACTCTCCAAACAGCTGCAGTGATCAGAGAATTTGACACAGCAGTGAAGATGCCACTTGGGATTCCCATATCCCATGTCAGAGTGCCTAGACTCAAGTTCCCATTCTGCTTCTCACCCAGCTTCCTACTAAATGCACACCCTGGGAGGCAGCAGCTAAAGATTCAAATGGGTGGGTTCCCGCCACGCATGTAGGAGACCCAGATCATGTTCTCATCTGAACAAGACCTTGGCTTCTTCAACTTGGCCCAGCCTCAGTCAGCTGTTGGGGGCATCTCTCTCTCTCTCTCCACACACACACACACACACACACACACACACACACACACATATCCATCCCTTTCCCCACTTTGTCAAATAAATGAAATCATAAATAAAATAAAAATAAAACAAGGTAATAAATAAATAAAATGTTAAGTGTTTTTTGAAAGGGTTATTTTTTCTAGTTCTGTACAATATCACAGCATTTAATGGGAATTGCATTGGATTTGCAAGTTGTGTTGAGAACTACAAACTTTTTTTTAAAGATTTATTTATTTATTTCAAGAGTTACAGAGAGAGAGAGAGAGAGAGAGCGCGAGCTTCCATCTGCTGGTTCACTCCCCAGATGGCTGCAATAACCAGAGCTGAGCCAAGCTCAAGTCAGGAGCCAGGACCTTCATCAGGGTCTCTCAAGGGGTGGTTGGGACCCAAACACTTGGGCCACTCTCCACTGTTTTTCCCAAGCCATTAGCAGGGGGCTGAACTGGAAGTGGAGAGGTCAGAACAAAAACCAGCACCCGTAATGGATGTTGCCATCTCAGATGGTGGCTTTACCTGCTATGCCACAATGCCAGCCCCAGTATAAGCATTTTTTTTTTTTTTTGGACAGGCAGAGTTAGACAGTGAGAGAGAGAGAGACAGAGAAAGGTCTTCCTTCTATTGGTTCACCCCCTAAATGGCTGCTACTGCTCGTGCACTGCACCGATCCAAAGCCAGGAGCCAGGTGCCTCTTCCTGGTCTCCCATGCGGGTGCAGGGCCCAAGCACTTGGACCATCCTCTACTGCCTTCCTGGGCCACAGCAGAGAGCTGGACTGGAAGAGGGGCAACCGGGACAGAATCCAGCACCCCAACGGGACTAGAACCCAGGGTATGGCGCCGCAGGAAGAGGATTAGTCTAGTGAGCCGTGGCGCTGGCCAAGTACAAGCATTTTAATATTAATTTTTCCAAGTGTTGAACATGGGCGATCCATATTTGTTTTTGTTATTCAGTTTCTTTAAATTTTTATCATAGAGGTCTTTCACATCTTTGATTAAACTTACTGCAAAGTATTTTTATGGATGTTGTGAGTGGAATTGTTCTTATCATTTTTCTCAGCAAGTTGTTATTGGTATATAAAAAATGTTATTAGGGGCTGGCATTGTGGCATGGTGGGTTAAGCCATCACTTGCTATGCTAGCATCCCATCTTGGAGCATCAGTTCTTCCAGGTCTCTCACATGGGTGTAGCTGCCCAAGGACTTGGGCCATATTCTGCTGCCTTCCCAGGCCGTTATAAAGAGCTGGATGGGAAGTAGAGCAGCTGGTACTCAAACTGGCACCCATGTGGGATGCCAGCACTACAGGCAGCAGCTTTATCCACTAATGCCACAGCACAGGTCCCAACTTGTTACTCTTTAAAAAAACCTTTACTCCCCAAATCTTGTTTCTTGGGACCAATGTTGTTTTGCAGCTGGTTAAGTCACTGCTTGGGATACTGACATCCTGTATCAGAGTGTAAATTGACCTAATCCTAACGTCCCTTGCTATTCTCCCTCATCCTCTCCACCCAAGGTAATTGGTCTTTTCATTTTCACCCTTTCTTAGTACATAGCACTCCCTTTATTGGCTTTTTCTAATTTCTTTTCTTGGAAGCTTTGAAAGGCCTCCCATAATTCCTTCTGAAATTGACCTTCTTTCCCCAGATAAAGAGAAATAACAAGAGAATAAGCCAGTAAAATATCCTTCCTCCAATAGAAGCAAAGTTGAATTTTGCCCACTTTGGATTATATGCATTTGTAGACAGAGGAAAATTTTATACTTCCATAGTCACTGCCTGGCCAGCCCTTGGTTTTCTGATTGTCATATTTGAGGTATCTTTTGCATAAGCTGACCCCATTATGCAGGATTCATACATTCTGCCTAATGCTTTGTGCTTTGTGTTTTGCTGCAACAGTATTGCCTCAGTTTCCATATTGGAACATCAGCCTTGGTGTAAGGAATGGAAGTTCAATTATAATAATTGGGTATTGACTGACTTTGTATAATGTAATACACATAGAATGTTAACTTTTTACTATAACCCACAACCCACCCCCTTTCCTGAAAGAAAAAGCAACTGTTATTTCTTTTGATATAGCAAGAATTTCCTTCCTGTTATTTACCACTACGGTTATAGAGGTTATAAAGGCAAATCAGTCCAATGATGAAGAGAAAACATCTTACACCTTTAGTTATATCTGACAACTTATTAACAGTAATGTAAGAAGCCCTGCTGGAGCTCCACTTGGAAGAAAACTGTGGCATGATTTACATATTAGATTGCTCTGAAAGACCTACAGTATCTCCAGAATTTTCTAAATTAGCAGCTTCATTGTTATTTAGTCATTGAGATAAAGGAGCACTTAATTTTAGAAATTTGAATTCAATACCTTAATTGATAACATTTCATTTAGTTTGGCTCACAAAATATAACTACTTGTATTGTTTTCAAAATTCTTCTTCTTAAAAAGGGTAATTGGTTTTATATAGCATGGTTTACTCTCCTGACAAAATGGCTAACTAACAGGAGATTCCAATTCCCAAAATCAATCCTGGAGAAATAGTAGTGATACATGAGAATAAATTTTTAAAAAATTAACATTAAAGTGAGTCCGTTCCTTGTGTTCATAGAAGCCTAGACTGAACTGCTCTGTGGAGGGGAGTGGGCCGGGTGGAGGGTGGTGGATGGGTTCAACCTGGGTAGTAGACTTTAAAGGGAGAAAATGAAAATGTACACAGGAGGAAAGCTTTAGTCTTGTGTTTCTTCCAATTCATTTGATTGCTTGTCCTACAGTCAGAGAAATCTGTGTAAGCAACCTAAGAAACTGGCTGTGTTCTTGACTAACATCAGGAAAGTACAAAAGTTACTAAGCTGAGAAGTTAAAGAAAACAAACACAAAAAGTGGGATGAATGTGATTGAAGAACAAAGTAGGAAGTTGGAATATGAATTTACCAAGAAGGCAATAGATAAGAATAAAGTTAGAAAATCCTAGAAGATCCCAGGCAGAAGCCAGGATCTTCTTCTGGAACTTCCACATGGGTGTAGGGGCACAAGCATTTGAGCTGTTCTCTGCTGCTTTCTCAGGCACACTAGTAGGGAGCTGCATCTGAAGTGGAGCAGCTGGAACTAGAATCCTGATGCCCGTGCTACAGGCGATGGCTTAACCCACTGTGCCACAATCCCCCTTACCCCCAAAATGTAGATTTCTAAAGATGGCAAAAAGAAAATGGCCTTGGTTATCATGACTACCATGGCCATGTTAGATATTGGAACATCTAAGCATCAGTGTATGGCTGTGATAACAAAATATTTAAGGGAGTGTCTGGCTTTGAAAAGGTTTCTGTGTATCAAGGTAGTTGTAAAAGCTTTACTGCAAAATGAAGTCAACATTTAGGCCTATAACTACCTAAAAATATTGACGATAACAGAAAGCTCTTCCAAATTTGGTTATCCTGATCCATAGTTGATTTTAAAAATTAATACATAAAGAGTTTATACTCTTTTTTTGTGTGTGTGAGTTTAATGCAGGTTAGATTCCAGCCTTCACTTCCCAAATACTTGACTTACAATTTTTGGCTCCTTCACATATTTTCCTGTCTATATTCAATTTCAAAATTTCTTTTTTTCTTTTTCTTTCCATCTTTGTTAATATAAATGATGGGGGGTGGGGAGAATCAAGATGCTGGAGTAGGGAGGGAACTTACTGCTCTAGTCCAGGAGAAGATAGTTTGAAAAAAGTGGAGATATTGCAGTCTCAGGGAAAAATTAGGGAGAAAACAGCAGAGAAAACTCTGTGCAAATTAGAGGGAAATGGTGGACCTATGTGGAGGGTGTGGACGCCCACAACTCAGGACTCTAGCAGCCAAGAGCCACCAGTGTTGGAAAGTGAGGTGAGACTAGACATTAGCAGCCCAATCTACTGATGCTAAAGGAAGAGCCTGGAGGAACCCAGCCTGGAACCCTGAGGGGGATAGTGTACCTGCCAAATTAGAAAAAAAAGGAAGAACACATTTCTTTCTCCCTGATCACTTTACAACGGCATCTTGTAACAAGCCAATAGAGTGGGTACCATTGTGGACATACATAACAACTGTGCCAGCTCATGTCTGCACCCAGCAACCAGCTGAGTGGAAATTCCTGCCTCTGGTGGGGAGAACTAACAGGGGGCTGGGGGCTTCTGTGCCAGTACTGTGAAAAAAACTGAGGCTGTGTGGGAGGACTCATGGTGTGGCTGGGACTTTGGGCAGTCACTGTAGGAGACTCCACATGCTCAGGGCTTCCTGGATAGCTGGTGAGGGACATTGCTGGGGAATATGAACTTACACTGAGGACTGCACAGATCCTTTGTATGGTCCTTGGGGCACAGCAGATGAATATTGTATCCACAGGGGCTAGTGCTCAGGCACTGGTCTCCTCTGAAGGGAGGAGCTCAGCTGAGCAGAATAAACTTCCCTTCTGATTAAAAAAAAAAGAAGAGATTTACCACACCAAACTTGGGTGTATCACCTTAGACACACTCTTCATCTGGAAGAACTGAACAGAGCTCCCTGGCCACACCCTTTACAAGCCTCTAGAGATTCACTGAAAGCAGACACTCCATATCTACAGAGTCATAGTACAAAGATAATAGCTGCCACAGCAAACACACACACACCACATGCACACACACACACACACACACAACAAACACCAACAACAAAGAAACCAACGAGTATCTCCACAAATGCTGAACAACAAACACACCAGTTCAAAAAACAAGAATAAGGAAGACAACATGATGCCCTCAAAAGAACACAACACTTCAATACTAGATTGTGAAGATGCTGAGATGAAAGAAATGCAAGAAATGGAATTCAAAAACTGATCATAAGATTACATAGAAGTAATCAGAAGCAAATACATGACCCACTGAAATCCATAGAGGACATGAAATAAAATTTCTCCCAAGAAATTGAGATCTTAAAGGGAAATCAAAATGGAAGAAGAACTCAATAGAACAAATAAAGATGCAGTGGAAAGCCTTAGGAACATAATTGGTGAAGCAGAAGAAAGAATGTTGGACTTAGAAGACAAAGCACAGGAAATTATACAGTCAAACCAAAAACAAGAATAAGAAATTAGAAAACTGAAAAACACTGTTGGGAATCTGCAGAATACTATCAAATGACCCAACGTATGGGTTCTAGGAGATCCTGAAGGCATGGAAAGAGAGAAGGATTAAAAAAGGCCTTTTTAGGCCGGCGCCGTGGCTCAACAGGCTAATCCTCCACCTTGCGGCGCCGGCACACCGGGTTCTAGTCCCGGTTGGGGCGCCGGATTCTGTCCCGGTCGCCCCTCTTCCAGGCCAGCCCTCTGCTGTGGCCCAGGAGTGCAGTGGAGGATGGCCCAAGTGCTTGGGCCCTGCACCCTATGGGAGACCAGGATAAGCACCTAGCACCTGGCTCCTGCCATCGGATGGGCGCGGTGCGCCGGCGGCAGCCATTGGAGGGTGAACCAACGGCAAAGGAAGACCTTTCTCTCTGTCTCTCTCTCTCACTGTCCACTCTGCCTGTCAAAAAAAAAAGGCCTTTTTAATGAAATAGTAACAGAAAACTTTCCTAATTTGGAGGAAGAAAGGGACATTCAAGTACAGGAAGCACAGAGAACTCCTCCTAGACATGACCAGAAAAGATCTTCACCATGACACATTGTAATGAAACTAACCACAGTAAAACATAAAGAAAAGATTGTAAAATGTGCACAAGAGAAATGCCAGATTACTTTCAGAAGATCTCCAATTAGATTCACAGAGGACTTCTCATCAGAAGTCCTACAGGCTAGGAGAGAATGGTGAGATATATTCCAAGTCTTAAGAGATAAAAATGTCAACCCAGAATACTATACCCTGCAAAGCTCTCATTTATGAATGAAGGTGAAATAAAGACCTTTCAAAACAAACAGAAATTGAAACAAATTGTTATACCAGTCCAACCCTACAAAAGATGCTTAAGGATGTGCTACACACACAGAAACACAGAAGCATTGTAATCACTATGAAAGAAGGTAAAGGAAGAAAATCTCTCAGTAAAAGTTCAAAGGAAATTCAAAGTAAAAAAATAGGATTTTTTTTGAAAAATGGCAGGGCAAAGTTGTTCCTTATTAATAGTCACCTTGAATGTAAACAACCTCTAAGGTTATAAGAAAGACTGGCTGAAAGGATTAAAAAACAAAATGTACCTATTTGCTGCCTATAAGAAACACATCTCACCAACAAAGATACACACAGACTGAAAGTAAAAGGATGGAGAAAAGATACTCCATGCCAACAGAAACCAAAAAAGAGCTCGTATAGCTATACTAATATCAGGAAAAATAGACTTTAACAGAGACAGAGACAAAGAAGGGCACTAGGTGATGATTAAGGGATCAATTCAACACAAACATTGTTAAAAGAGACAAAGAAGGGCACTACGTAATGATTAAAGGATCAATTCAACAGGAAGATGTAACTATTATAAATATATACGCACCTAGTTACAGGGCCTCTGGCTATAAAAGAAATGTTAAGGGATTAAAAGAGAAACATAGACTGCAATACAATAGTAATGGAGAATTTCAATACCTCACTTTCTGCAATGTACAAATCAACCAGACAGAAAAATAGCAAGGAAACCACAGAGTTAATCGACACTAGAGACCAAATGAACCTAACAGATATCTACAGAACTTTTCATCCTACAGCCACCAAGTACACATCCTTCTCACCAGTGTATGGAACTTTCTCTAGGATTGACCACATGCAAATCCATAAAGCAAGTCTCAGCAAATTAAAAAAAAATCAAGTCATACCATGTATCTTCTCTGACCAGAATGCAATGAAGCTGGAAATAAACAACTCACGAGTCTCTAGTAAATATGAAAACATATGGAGACTGAACAACATTCTACTGAATGAACAGTGAGTCATAGAAGAACTCAAAAGAGAAATAAAAAAATTCCTGGAAAAAAATGAAGATGACAACGCAGCATATCAAAACTTATGGGATACAGCAAAAGCAGTGTTAAGAGGAAAGTTCACACCAATTGGTGCCTACATCAAGAAATTGGAAAAGGCACCAAATAAATGAGCTATCAATGCATCTCAAAGATCTAGAAAAACAACAGCAAACCAAGGATAAATGAAATAATTAAAATTAGAGATGAAATCAACAAAATTGAAACCAAAAATATGATACAAAAGATCAGCAAAATGAAGAGCTGGTTTTTTTTTTTTATTTTATTTAAAGAATATAAATTTCCAAAGTATAGCTTATGGATTCCAATGGCTCCCCCCTCACAACTTCCCTCCCTCCCGCCACCCTCTCCTCTCCCGCTCCCTCTCCCCTTCTGTTCACATCAAGATTCATTTTCAATTCTCTTTATACACAGAAGATCAGTTTTTTGAAAAAATAAATAAAATAGACACACCATTGGTCCAACTACTGATAAAAATGGATAGAGAAGAACCAAATCCTTAAAATTAGATATGAAAAAGCAGATGTAAGAACAGGCACCACAGAAATAAAAAGAATAATCAGAAATTACTACAAAGAGCTGTATACCAGCAAACAGGGAAATCTATCAGAAATGGATAGATTCCTGGACACATGTAACCTACCTAATTGAGCCATGAAGACATAGAAAACCTAAACAGACCCATAACCAAGACAGAAATTGAAACAGTAAAAAGGCCCTCCCAACAAAGAAAGGCCCAGGACAGCATGGCTTCACTACCAGACATTTAAAGAAGAACTAACTCTAATTCTTCTCAAATTATTCAAAGCAATTGAAAGGGAAGGAATCCTCTTAAATTCTTCCTATGAAGCCAGCATTACCTTAATTCCTAAGTTCGAAAAATATGCAACAGAGAAAGAGAATTACAGGCCAATTTCCCTGATGAACATAGATGCAAAAATCCTCAAGAAAACATTCGCCATCCTTGTAAATCAATTAATGTGATACATCACATAAAACTGCAGAACAAAAGCCATATGATTATGTCAATAGATGCAGAGAAAGCATTCAATAAAATACAACACCTTTCATGATCAAAACTCTAAGAAAATTGTTTCTTATATTCCTCAACAGAATGAAGTCAATTTATGACAAACCCATGGTCAGCATCATATTGAATGGGAGAAAGTTGAAAGCATTCCCACTGAGATCTGGTACCAGACAGGGATGACCACTCTCACCATTGTTATTCAATAAGTCCTAGAAATTTTAGCCAGAGCCATTAGGCAAGTAAAAGAAATCAAAGGAATACAAATGGGGAAGGAGGTAGTCAAACTATCCCTACTTACAAATGACATGATTCTATATAAAGGGGATCCAAAAGACTCCACTAAGAGACTATTGGAACTCATAAAAGAGTTTGGTAAAGTAGCAAGATATAAAGTCAATACACAAAAAACAATAGCCTTTGTATAAACAGAAAAGGCCAAGCTGATATTGAGCTTCTAAGATCAATCCCATCTCACTAGTCAAAGTGATCAGTTTCAGTTCATAATTGATCGTAATGATAGGATAAAGTATCAAAGGGATCACATAAACAAGACTAGTGTCTGCTAATCCCAGTGGAAAGAACGGGCCATCAAAGAAGGAGGTACCTTTCTCTGAAGGGAGGAGAGAACTTCCACTTTGACTATGACCTTGTCTAAATAAGATCAGAGTCAGCGAACTCAAAAGGCTTCCATAGCCTTGGCAACTCATGACAAGAGCCTAGGGTGATTACTGACACCATAAACAAGGGTGTCAATTTGTTAAATCAACAACAGGAGTCACTGTGCACTTACCCCCCATGTAGGATCCCTGTCCTTAATGTGTTGTACAATGTAAATTAATGCTACAACTAGTACTGAAACAGTACTTTATACTTCGTGTTTCTGTGTGGGTACAAACTGTTGAAATCTTTACTTAATATATACCAAATTGATCTTCTGTATATAAAGAGAATTGAAAATGAATCTTGATGTGAATGGAATGGGAGAGGGAGCTGGGGATGGGAGGGTTGTGGGTGGGAGGGAAGTTATGGGCGGGGAAAAGCTACTGTAATCCAAAGGCTGTACTTTGGAAATTTATATTTATTAAATAAAAGTTAAAAATATCAATCCCATTCACAATAGCTACAAAAGTATCAAATACCTTGGAATAAATTTAACCAAAGATCTCTACAATTAGGGTTATAAAACATCAATGTGATACCAACCAAAATACCAAAGACATTCTTCTGAGATCTAGAAAAAATGATGCTGAAATTCATATGGAAACATAAGAGACCCCAAATAACTAAAGAATCTTATACAGAAAAACAAAGCTGGAGTCATCACAATACCAGATTTCACGACATACTACAGGGCAGTTATAATCAAAACAGCCTGTATTGTACATCTCCTCCCTCTCTTATGTTTCACAGGGATCACTTTTCAGTTAAAATTTAAACACCTAAGAATAATTGTGTGTTAATTACAGAGTTCAGTCACTAGTACTAGAATAAAAAAAATACTAAAATGGATAAAGTATTACATTGTACAACAACAGTCAGCACAAGAGCTGATCAAGTCACTGTTTCTCATAGATGTACAATTTGGGACATGCTCAATTGGACTTGCCCCAAATGATGGAGTTAGAATCGTGCCAGGGGATTCCAATACAATCCCATCAAGGTGGCATGTACCAAGGCCATCTCACTAGTCCGAGTGATCATCTTCAGTTCACAATTGATCACACTGATAGGTCTAAGAGTCAAAGGGACCACACAAACAAGACTAGTATCTGCTAATACTAACTGATAGAATGAAAAAGGGAGAGAACGATCCAACATGGGAAGAGAGATACACAGCAGACTCATAGAATGGCAGATGTCCTAAATAGCACTCTGGCCTCAGAATCAGCCCTTAAGGCATTCGGATCTGGCTTAAGAGCCCATGAGAATATTTTAGGCATGGAAAGCCAAGACATTCTGGAAAGGAAAAAAAAAAGAAGACCTAAATGAAAGATCTCTGCAAGTGAGATCCCAGTGGAAAGAACGGGGCCATCAAAGAAGGAGGTACCTTTCTCTGAAGGGAGGAGAGAACTTCCACTTTGACTATGACCCTGTCGGAATAAGATCGAAGTTGGCAAACTCAAAAGGCTTCCATAGCCTCGGCAACTCATGAGTAGAGCCTAGGGAGATTACTGACGCCATAAACAAGAGTGTCAAATTGTTAAATCAACTTCAGGAGTCACTGTGTACTTACGTCTCATGAGGGATCTGTCCTTAATGTGTTGTCCAATGTGAAGTAATGCTATAACTAGTATTGAAACAGTATTTTTACACTTTGTTTTTCTGTGTGGATGCAAACTGATGAAATCTTTACTTAGTATATACTGAATCGATCTTCTGTATATAAAGATAATTAAAAATGAAAAAAAAACTTGGTGTTAAATTGGAAATTGCATAGATAATTAATCAATTTTTTTTTGACAGGCAGCGTGGACAGTGAGAGAGACAGAGAGAGAAAGGTCTTCCTTTGCCATTGGTTCACCCTCCAAAGGCCGCTGTGGCCGGTGCGCTGCGACCGGCGCACCGTGCTCATCCGATGGCAGGAGCCAGGTGCCAGGTGCTTTTCCTGGTCTCCCATGGGGTGCAGGGCCCAAGCACTTGGGCCATCCTCCACTGCACTCCTGGGCCACAGCAGAGAGCTGGCCTGGAAGAGGGGCAACTGGGACAGAATCCGGCGCCCCAACTGGGACTAGAACCGGGTGTGCCAGTGCCGCAAGGCAGAGGATTAGCCTGTTGAGCCACAGCGCCGGCTAATTAATCAATTTTTTTAAAAAAAAATATCATGTAGGATCTGTCCTTAATGTGCTGTACATTGTGAATTAATACTATAACTAGTACTCCAACAGTATTTTTCACTTTGTGTCCCTATGTGAGGGCAAACTGTTGAAAACTTTACGTAATATGTACTAAACTGATCTTCTGTATATAACGAGAATTGAAAAGGAATCTTGATGTGAATGGAAGGGGAGAGGGAGAAAGAAAGGGGAGGGTTGCGAGTGGGAGGGAAGTTATTGGGGGGGGAGCCATTGTAATCCATAAGCTGTACTTTGGAAATTTATATTCTTTAAATAAAAGCTTTATAAAAAAAACCAGCCTGGTACTGGTACAAAAACAGATGGATAGACCGATGGAATAGGATAGAAACACCAGAAATCACGGAAACATCTACAACCAACTTATATATGACCAAGGGTCTAAAACCAATCCTTGGAGCAAGGACAGTTTCTTCAACAAATGGTGCTGTGAAAACTAGATTTCCACATGCAGAGTATGAAGCAAGATCCTTACCTTACACCTTACACAAAAATCCACTCAACATGAATTAAAGATATAAATCTATGACCTGACACCATGAAATTATTAGAGCACATTGGGAAAACCTTGTAAGACATTGGCACAGGTGAAGAGTTCTTGGAAAAGACCCCGGAGGCACAGGCAGTCAAAGCCAAAATTAACAACAGTACTGCAAAAGAAAGTCAGGAAAGTGAAGAGGCAACCGACAGAATGAAAGAAATTATTTGCTAACTATGCAACTAATAAAATACTAATAACCAGAATACACAAGAAATTCCACAACAACAAAGTAAACAGCCCAGTTAAGAGATGGACCAAGGACTTAGACATTTTTAGAAAAAGGAAATCTAAATGGCCAACAGACACATCAAAAAATGTTCAGAATCACTAGCTGTCAAGGAAATACATATCAAAACCACAATGAAGTTTCACCTCACCCCAGTTATAATGGCTTTCATACAGAAATCAACAAACAACAAATTCTGGTGAAAATGTTGGGGGAAAGGTATCTAATCCACTGTTGGTGGGAATATAAATTGGTAAAGCCACTATGGAAGGCAGTATGGAGATATCTCAAATATCTGAATATAGACCTACCATATGACCCAGCCATCCCACTTCTGGGATTTTACTCAAGGGAAATAAAATCAGTAAACAAAAGAGTTATCTGCACCTCTATGTTTATTGCAGCTCAATTCACAATAGCTAAGACATAGAATCAACCTAAATACCCATCAACCAAAGATGGGATAAAGAAATTATGGGATATGTATACTATGGACCACTATACAGTGGCAAAAAAATGAAATCTGGTCATTTGCAAAAAAAAAATAGATGAATGTGGAAAGCATAATTCTTTTTTTATTTTTATTTTTTATTTTTTGACAGGCAGAGTGGACAGTGAGAGAGAGAGAGAGAGAGAGAGAGAGACGGAGAGAAAGGTCTTCCTTTGCTGTTGGTTCACCCTCCAATGGCCACCGCGGCTAGTGCGCTGTGGCCGGCGCACCATGCTGATCCGAAGGCAGGAGCCAGGTGCTTATCCTGGTCTCCCATGTGGGTGCAGGGCCCGAGCACTTGGGCCATCCTCCACTGCACTCCCTGGCCACAGCAGAGAGCTGGCTTGGAAGAGGGGCAACCGGGACAGAATCTGGCTCCCTGACTGGGACCAGAACCTGATGTGCCAGTGCCGCAAGGCGGGAGGATTAGCCTGTTGAGCCACGGCGCCAGCCGGAAAGCATCATTCTTAGTGAAATAAGCCAGTCCAAAGGGACAAATACCATATGTTCTCCCTGATCTAAAACTAAACTAAAGCTAAATCTCTAGAAGTGAAATTGACACTTCCCAGAAGGGATGAGTTGAGCTGCTGTTGTCTTTACTGTCAAGGAACATTTTCAGTTTTTTTCTTCATACTATTTGTTGAACTCTTTACTTAACATGGAGTTAATCATATGTGTATAAAGTCAATTGAAAATAGATCTCACTAAAAAATAAGAGTGGGAATAAAAGAAGGAGGAGGAACTTTGTAACTGTAAAGCTGTATAGTTCTGCATACGTTCCTACAGACTTAATTCTAAGGGTGCAGTTTAAAAAGTTGTCATGGGATTCCAAATTCCATTAAGCTTAGTGGTAAAAATGCCATCTTAATTGTTAAAGTGATCACATTAAGTGTTAAAGTCAATGTATAGATAGGATTAAGTGTCAAGGTGATCATTTAAATAGGATTAAGTGCTTGGTAATATTAATAGGTTGAATTAAAAAGGGGAAAATGTTACAACACGGGAAGCAGTCTACACAGCAGACTCAGAATGACAATCGCTTTGAGTAACATTCTGACCTCAGAATCAGCCCTTAAGTCTTTTTTTTACTTTTATTTAATGAATATAGATTTCCAAAGAACAGCTTATGGATTACAATGCCCCCCCATAACTTCCCTCCCACCCACAACCTTCCCCTCTCCCGCTCCCTTTCCTCTTCCATTCACATCAAGATTCATTTTCATTTTTCTTATATACAGAAGATCAGTTTAATATATATTAAGATTTCAACAGTTTGCACTCACATAGAAACACAAAGTGAAAAATACTGTTTGAGTACTAGTTATAGCATTAAGTCACAATGTACGGCACATTAAGGACAGAGATCCTACATGAGGAGTAAGTGCACAGTGACTCCTGTTGTTGATTTAACAAATTGACACCCTTGTTTATGGTGTCAGTAATCACCCGAGGCTCTTGTCATGAGTTTCCAAGGCTATGGAAACCTTTTGAGTTCCCCAAATGTGATCTTATTTAGACAAGGTCATAGTCAAAGTAGAAGTTCTCTCCTCCCTTCAGAGAGAGGTACCTCCTTCTTTGATGACCTGTTCTTTCCACTGAGATCACACTTGCAGAGATTTTTCATTCAGGTAATTTTTTTTTTGCCGGAGTGTCTTGGCTTTCCATGCCTGAAATACTCTCATGGGCTTTTCAGCCAGATCTGAATGCCTTAAAGCCCAAAGTCTTCCTAGTCTGGCTGAAAAGGCCATGAGAGCCTTTCAGGCATGGAAAGCCAAGACATTGTGGCAAAAAATGCTCTGCATGAAAGTTCTCTGTGAGTGAGATTCCAGTGGAAAGAAGGGGCCTTCAAAGAAGGGTGTACTTTTCTCTGAAAGAAGGAGAGAGCTTCTACTTTGCTTATGGCCTTGTCTAAATACCAATCGAGTTTGTGGATTCAAAAGGCTTCAATAGCCTAGGCAGCTTTTGTCAAGAGCTTCAGGTGGTCACTGATGTCATACATAAGAGTGTTAATTGTTAAATTAACAACAGGAGTCACTGTGAACTAACTCCCCATGCAGGATCTCTGTCCTCAAAGAGTTGTATTGTGAGAGTTAACTGTAGAGCTAGTTCTCAAAGTTTGTGTGTGTGTTGAAATCTTTACTTAGTATAGAGTTGGTCTTGTGTGTACAGAGTTAATTGAAAATGAATCATGTGCAAGGGAAATCGATATTTCATAAAATATAACAGAAGAAAATACTCATTACAATGAAGTTCAAAAGCAAGAAAACCCAACAACCACTCAAAGAAAAGGTTTGGCACATGTAGGTAGGCTGTGGAGCTGCTGTTACTATCGACATTCTAAGAGAATGCACCCTGATATGTTCTGAACCTTGCCTTTCAAAACCCTTGGAGGCTATTTCATACACATTATGAAAATGTTGACATGACCTAACAGTTGATAGGGGGAGAAGGAAAGAAGAAGAAAATATACATTAGCTCTAAAGAGAAAACCAGCTAGTTTAGTGATTTCAGATTATTCAAAGACTCATTGAGATGAAGACCTTTTATATAGCACCAAAAATGTCAGTTCTTCCTCACTCCAGGCCATCTGTGCATCAAGTGATAAGATCTTAGAAGATGTCAGTGGGCTGATGGTAAATTAGAAAAGATGAAGAATCAATTCTCATCCCTACTAAAAGGAGAGGATTCCAAAGAAGTCAGGGAAAATGATGGGCATGTAGCCTCAGGGTAAAGATGCCTGCCTTTGTTAAGGA
The DNA here is from genome assembly GCA_949820135.1 of Sylvilagus floridanus. Classification (NCBI taxonomy): domain Eukaryota; kingdom Metazoa; phylum Chordata; class Mammalia; order Lagomorpha; family Leporidae; genus Sylvilagus; species Sylvilagus floridanus. The sequence goes on from OX463230.1 coordinate 33,191,974, forward strand.
GCTCCCACTCTTGAAAGCAGACCCTGGGAGGCAGAGATGATGCCTCAAATAATTACCCATGTGGGAAACCTGGATTAAGTTCCTAGCTCCTGGATACAGCTTGGCCCAGTCCTGACTTTTGCGAGTATTTGGGGAGTGAACTAGCAGATGGCAGTTTTCTTTGTCTATCTCTATGACTTTGAAATAAATTATTTTTGAAAGTTGTGTCCTATAGAATTTACTTCTTAAAATAAAAATATAAAGCCCTGAATATTTGATATTTCAGTGTTGAAGGAAGTAATAGAATGTGTCCTATAATGATAAGAAAAATGTTTTGTAACTCATTTTTTATAAGACTGGTTGAGGTATGTGTGCTATTAACCACTTCTTTTCAAAAGGGTTGACACTTTTAGGTTTTCTTTATTTGATTTTATGTGTTCTGAAAAAAATGTATATCCATTATTTTCTCCTCTTCTGTATGAGAAAATTTTTAATAAATATAAATTTCCAAAGTAAAAAAAAAAAAAAGAAAATGAATCTTAATGGAGAATAGGACTGGCAACGGAGAAGGGAGGCAGGAGGAGGCAAGGTGGGAATGTAGGTGGCAGGGAGGGTATGGAGGGAAGAATAACTATATTACTAATGTACTTATGAAATTGTATTTCTTAAAAAATAAATTAGAAATATGAAAAGAATAGATTTCATGTAGTTTATAGATACACTTCTTATAATGATACTTTCTTCCCTCCCATTACTTTTTTTTGAATTTTTGTGATAGCACATTTTTAATTTATATTCAAAGGTTGAATGCTACACTAAATAAACAGTTTGAGAAATGAAAAAGGAAAGAGACTACTGTTGAGCAGGAATATAGACAAGGGATATAAACAACAATGAAATCACAATCTGTAAATTTCACCCATCTACATTATTTTTTTAAAAGATTTATTTTATTTTATTTAAAAGACAAAGTTACAGAGAGAGTTAGAGACACAGAGAGAGGTCTCCCATCCACTGGTTCACTCCCCAGATGGCTGCAATGGCCAGAGCTGTGCTGATCCGAAGCCAGGAGCCAGGAGCATCTTCCAGGTCTCCCATGTAGGTGCAGGAGCCCAAGGAGTTGGGGCATCTTCTACTGCTTTCCCAGGCCATAGCAAAAGCTGGATTGGAAGAGGAGCAACTGGGTCTAGAACCAGTGCCCATATGGGATGCTGGCGCTTCAGGCCAGGGCTTTAACTCCCTGAGCCACAGTGCAGGCTTCCTATTTTTTAATACTGTACATATTAGCTATCATAAACCATGGAAAACATGTTGTATTTGTGTTTTTTTTGATCTTCCTTATTTCACTAAACATAATGATTTTTTGTTGCATCCATTTGATTGCAAAAATCAGGATGTCATTTATTTTTATGGCTAAGTAGGATTCCAAAACAGGTCATTTTTAAATTGTAAAATGTATTCAATATATGCAGAAAAAAAAGCAGCATCTGAAATTAATTGAGGTCAGTGCAATTCTACTTTTTGGAATCTGTTTGACACTCTTGCTGAATGAAAATAGGTGGTAGGAAATGCTTGCCATTCAACTATATGAAGATAAGATTTACTCATTCTTAGATTTGGGGATAGATTCCACTCCATCATTGCCTTGGCACAAGTCAAGTACTACATAAAAGGTCAAATGCAGTGTCAAATCCAAAACCTCAGAGCAAAAGGGATCAGTCCTCAACAGTAACAACAATGTGAAACTTTAGAATATGTCAGTATTAAATTAATACTGTTGAAATAATACATTGAGAATGTAGAATAACACTCATAATTCCTTCTAATATATACATATAATTCCTTATATATATCAATATAAATATATATGTGTAAAATCATGGATGTTTTTTATATTACCTAACTGGTTTATGGCTTTATGCATTTTATGAACCAAATGAAAACTGAATCTCTATCCCACATCCCTTATCTCTAAGTAAGATAACATCTGTTCTTATTTTCAAGATAGAGTTTTACGTGTTTGTAAATTTCTTAAGCCACAATCAAGAAAATCATGTCACTAATTTTGGATTTTGTCTCCCTTCATCTTGAACATAAAATATCAGCAGATTTAATATTGTCATTCATCATCTAGTCAAACTCTTTACATGTTCTTCAAATCAATCAAATTTGTTCTCAACACTTTCCATGCCAACAAAACAATTTGTGGAATTAGTAGATCTCATAATCTATTTTTTCCTTGCCACACCAGACTTCTGGTTGCCATTTGGATTGGATTTAGAAGATGGGGAGGAGCCGGTGCTGTGGTGTAGCTGGTAAAGCTGTCTCCTGCAGTGCCAGCATCCCATATGGGCACCAGTTCCAGTCCCAGATGCTCCACTTCTGATTCAGCTCTTTGCTGTGGCCTGGGAAAGCAGTCGAAGATGCCCCAACTCTTTGGGCCCCTGCACCCACATGGGTGACCTGGAAGAAGCTCCTGGCTCCTTTGTGGACAATTGGGGAGTGAACCAGCGGATGGAAGAACTCTCTCTCTCTGCCTCTCCTTCTCTCCCTGTGTAACTCTGACTTTCAAACAAACAAATAAATTAAAAAAAAAAAGAAGTTGGGAAAATATTGTTGTTTCATGGGCTGAGTCATCTGAGAGGTGTAGAAGAGAGAATGAGGCCATGAGGAGACAGACTGTTGTCTATAGAGCATTCCTGTCTGCCCTGGTGGTGGCATAGGATGGACTTGGGTGAGTTGAAGCATTATGGGAGGAGTTACTAGACATTGTTGCAACAGTTGTTTGATTTGAATAAATCTGTGTGTATAGGAGCAGTACCAGACCAAGTCTGCCCACCATTTCTCTGTCCATGTGTGTTTTGTTGGTGTGCAGGGATTGGTGGGCTCTGGGAGAGTGCAAGTGAGATTTCATTTCCTTTTGTGTATATTCTATAGTCATTTTCTTTTTAAAAATATTTATTTATTTGAGCAAGAGCAAAGATGGAAGTGGATAAAGAGAGAGAGAGATTAAAAGTTGAGCAATTTTAAGTTTCTGAGAGTCTCCTAACATTGCTTTTTTCTCACAAAAACATAATAAAGGTAAACACCCAGGTATCTTGTTTTTAATCCCCTGAAAGTAAGTGGGAGCGTGCTTCAACTCTTAGGCAACCTTTTCATTTTAGTTCAATTTGTTTAACTGATACTCTTCCTCTGTGTTATTCCATGAGGGGTTTTCCAATTATACCAACCCATGATAACTTTCACTTTTTTTTTTTTGCTGAGAATTTTATTTTCTCAGTTGGATGAGAAGCTCCCAGAAGGTAGTGGTCAGGCTTCAGATATCTTGTGTAATCCAGAATTGGGCTAGTTTTCAGGTTTTTAGGCAGTATCATAATGGGATCTCTCTTTGTGTTTGGGATGAGTAATAGGGAGCTTACGGACCTTGAGAAGAAACATTCACAGTGCTCCTGGCAGAGAGAGATTAGGCATGAAGGCACCCGGAGATGGCAGGTAACAAATCTTGGCACAGACTATGGGGAAATAGTAGCAACTCACCAGTGGGTCTCCATTGGTCACCTTAGAGAAAGCCCTGTTTAGATCAGGAGTTGGGATCATTGTGTGACTGGGACGTGGTACTGGGGCAGAGTTATCCCTGTGACAATGGGCTGGGAATCTGGAGGAAGTGAACTGAAGTATAAGAAGGCTTCTAGGACAAGGTGCCCTTTGAAAGGTGAAGAGTGAATCAATCTAAATTATTTGAAATATGTTGTGTTTGTGTAGTGGGCTAGGAATGAGAAGATGCTGTCTCAAAGGAAGTTCCATTTATGAACAGGCCAGGTGAAATTACGGTCTAATTCCTTGGATCTCTCTACAAATTGCTTGCAGAGTTGCTGCCGAAGACCAGGGAGCATATTCTGATGGTATTTGGAGAAACACACTGCCTGATGTTCTGTTTAGCTCAGAAGGCAATACCACCCTCATCTTGGAGAATAAACTGTTGCCTCCACTGGCACATGCAACTGGGGAACTATTCCCATGACCCTCTGGACGCACATTCCTGACATAACTGCACCATGACAGAGGATTCTAGGAAAGAGCCTCAGATATTTCTTCAGGAAATCACATTCTTTCTTGGTACTTCAATGTAAATGTTTCTTTGCAAAGTAAAATCCCTTTGTTACAGATGTGGTTCAAATGCACAGGTGCTGTTCCCAAATATCTGTTTGAAAGTGTACGTTTCCTGGTCTACCTTGTAAATCTAGTGTTCTGCGTTTAATGGAGCTGTGGCAGAAGGAAGTGATTTGATATTCTTTTTTTTCTTAAAAAAAGATTTTATTTATTTATTTAGAAGCAGAGTTAGAGACAGAGAAAGGGAGAGACAGAGAGAAAGGTCCCCCATCCACTGGTTCACTCCACAAATGGCCGCAACGGCTGGAGCTGTGCATATCTGAAGCCAGGAGCTAGGAACTTCTTCCAGGTCTTCCACGCGGGTGCAGGTTCCAGGCACTTGAGCCAACTTCTACTGCTTTTCCTGGCCACAGCATAACGCTGGATTGGAGAAGGAGCAGCCAGGACTAGAACCGGTGCCTCTGTGGGATGATGGTGCTGCAGGTGGAGGCTTAGCCCACTATACCACAGCACTGGCCCCTTGAGATTTTTAGTTCTCAAATTGTATGTCAGAGAGGATTGGCCAATCCCCATGCAGACTTCAACACTCTGAATCTAAGGTGTGACTTCATAATTGATCACCTAGAAGGCAACAGAGCTGCAGAGGAGAATTCCATGTCCTCTTCCACATCCCAATGGCAGAGATTGGGCCAGGGGTCAGTTTGTTCCCTAATGGCGCTCCTTGGCTTTATGCCCTGTTTGCTATGCTATTTGTATTTTTTCTCTTCGTCATGTTTTCTCCCTTTTTACTTGAGATAGATCAACACATAAAGAAATGTAAGTGCTATGGCAGGCCTTAAAGGACAAGGGAACTGTAGCAAAGGAATGTATATGGAGGGTTAGGGATGTTATCTGTGTTAATATGGGGGACAAGAAAACAATACCTGCTCTTTTCTGGTCTCCAAGGCCCAATGATCCAGTGTTGGGAGATCTTAGGTATTGTAGTATTATGTCTGATGTGTTCTGGAAGACACACATCAGGGATAGGTTGTTTATAATGTGCTTTCATGATATTCTTTTGTTTTTTTTTAAAGACTTATTTAAGGTGGAGATACAGAGACAGAAGAGGGGAGAGAGAGAGAGAGAGAGAGAGAGAGAGAGAGAGAGAGAGAGAAATCTCCCATCTGCTGGTTCACTTTCCAAATGGTCTGGGTCTGGGTCTGGGTCTGGGCCAGGTGGAAGCCAGGATCCAGGAGCTTCTTTTGGGTCTCCCATGTAGGTGCAAGGGCCCAAGTTGGGCCATATTTTGCTGCTCTCCTAGGTGCATTAGCAGGGAACTGGATTGGAAGTGGAACAGTTGGGTCTTGAACTGGCACCCATATGGGATGCCAGCACAGATGGCAGCAGCTTAACCTTCTGTACCACAGCACTGGCCCCTTGTGGTATTCTTATAAAGCAGTAGGAAGAATCCCAGCCCCTGACTGAGCTGATGGTAACTCCCCGGGATAAAATATAGAGAACCTTGTGGAACCTGGGTACATGTGAGGGAGCTTCCGGATTATGGCATCTGAATCCATGTTCTTTGTCCTAGTCCTGTTCCGATGCAGATATTCTCTGCATAGTGCTATGCACAAGGACAATGAAAGCAATGAGATAAAGATGGAGCAACTGGAAAATCCAGGTGAGTGTTCTTTTCCCTTCATTTCTGTATTCTTTTGGCCATAAGCTACAACTCTATATACTTTCCCATGCTCAATTCTTGTCTCAATGAAACAGTCTCTTCATTTTCTGCACAAAACACCTCCTTTCTGAAAGCTTAGCCTAGGAGCTCTGAGCCTTCTGTTTAGAGAGAAAACTTTTCAAGCAGAAACTTGGTTCTGAGCCCTTGTTAACTAATTGAGGTTGAAAAGCTTCTCTTTGGTCGTAATTGTGATGCTTTTCTCCTTAGCAAGATTCCATTTCAAGAGACTTGGTGACTAAGATGCTATTTTGGTATCTCTTTCATTCTAGAAAATGAAAAGGAAGGCTACTCTACTCCAGGAAGTGGTTATAAATTTGCTTTTGAGATAAGCATAAGGGCAAAAGGACTTTTTGGAGATGAGATCATCATCTAAACAGCCTGAGGCATTTGAAAGGTGACAGGCTGACTAGTGATTGGGCGTAATTCCTTCAGATTATGTATATTGTTTGACTTGTCTCTACCTTGTTTCTACACTTAAGATCAGCTCTATCTTCCTTTTATGATTCGCAAGAGAGGAAATTATTACAGGGAGGAAATTATTCTTTTTAAATTTTTTTGTCTAATGAATACAAATTTCATATGTACAGCTTTTAGGAATATAGTGTTTCTTCCCCTCCTTCCCGCCTTCTCACCCCTACTCTGATCACACCTCCTACTCTCTCTCCCATTCCATTTTCCATTAAGATTTGTTTTTAACTGACTTTATATACAAAAGACCAACGCTATATTAAGTAGAGATTTCAACAGTTTGCACCCACACAGACACACCAAAAAGTACTGTTTGAAGACAAGTTTTACTGTTAATTCTCATAGCATACCTCATTGAGGACAGAGGTCCAACATGGGGAGTAAGTGAACAGTGACTCCTGTTGTTGTTTTAACAATTAACACTCTTATTTTTTATGTCAGTGACCAGAAACAGTTCTCTTTACCCACGCAATCATTCTTTCTGCATCAACATATTCTGTGGATACTCTGACCAGGTTTCCCCTCACACAAAATGGAAATTCTAGTTTGTAATACATATTTGAATATATGTTTGGATTTGGTAATTTTTTTCTGGTTATTAACACAGGGAAGAATAGTACTATATACTTGTCAGATATCCAACATAGCCAGGGTATACAACAGTTTCAGCTATAGACAACCAGAATGTCTAGCTTGACACTGCCATCATGTAATAGAGGATATTTAATCATTATGAGACTATATAATTGAATATTGTAGCTGGATAAGTTAAGTAAATTGTCCCCAAATTCACATGAAATCACTGCTGCTCCCATTTGTGCAAATGTCTCTACTGCTTCAATTCATTCTCTACTTCCTCTCTCTGTTAATGTTCTTGAATGTCTTGATTACCTGAGTAATCACTTCTGCCATCTCTTTAGTTTTCTCTTGGGTTTTCTGTGAGATGGATTCACTGATATTAGAAGAGAGGAAGAAGTTCCCAGTAGTAGCCACTTCCAAGACGACTCTATACAGCTTGTTAATGATAGCTTATGCTCCTGAGGCAGAACTCTTAGATCCTTTGAGAGTAAGTTGTATTTGTTCATTGCTTGCCAGAGATGAACATGGAAAAGTTCTGCTTCATTTTGTAAGAACTGTCACTCCCAGTTTCTGTGGAGGAAAACATTTCATGTAATGCAGTTATAGTGAACACTGGAAAGATGTATTATAAAATTATATTCTTGTATACTTTGTAAATTAGTCCTTCTTACAATTTTTTTCCTAAGCATAGGACTGAACTTAAATTTGTTAATTTTAATAAGAATCAGGCACTGCTCATAGAAGGAAACAGATTGTGGAAATTAACATAAATTGTTCTTGTTCTAATATATATATTTTTCCATTTCTGTCATGCTTGGAAACTAGTAAATGTTATGTCTAAGATAAAAAAAAAATTTTGAGCCCAAGTTCAGAAGAACAATGGCCTTAAGATGATAGTTCCACTGGGGTTGAATGGTGGATTTGTCTGAAAGTTTCTGTGCCAGCAACAGAGAGGGTACCTTTTGCCACGGAGGGGTAAAGAGATGCAGGCTTATTATCTAGATCCTCTTATAAACGACCAAGGGAAGGTGAAGGGTGTGCAGATACTCTGAGTGTTCAGACTTTGAGTGGGCTCCTGTACCTATCACACATTAATTTTTCCTTAACATGTTTTTGGTCATTTTTCTGTGTCCTCACAGAGGCTGGGTGATTCTTGGTGGGTTTTATGGGCTATGCTTCCTTGACTCTGCGTCTATAGTCTCTGATGTGCCCGTGTTGTGCTACTATGACTGAATCCCCCAAATTTGACAGATATTCCCTTGGATTTACCACCTGATTTTTGTGGTAACTGTATGTGAACCAACATGTTGGGAGTTTGGTGAGTTGCTAAAATATGGACATTTTGGTGACATTTTCCTACTTTAGGATGATCATTGCTTCTAATACAACAGATTAAATATATATATACACACACACACACACACACACACATATACAATATACACAATTTCTTAAGTGTGGGGATAGTATTATTTCAGGTTTTCTCATGAACTCACAAAATATTAAAACTGAAACAGTAGATCTGATATAGAATATATATTTTAGGTATACTATTTTTATACTTTTTCGCTGTGTGATATGAAATTTGTGGGATCTTTGGGCTTTTTATCAAGCAACAGCACTCTGTTACGGACAGTCTATAAAGGCTAGGATTATCTGCACAGATAATTTAGGAATAAGAACAAAATCACAAAGAAAGTTGTCATTGAAGGTAAATATTCTGGAGCTGTTTTACTCCCTTCCATTTCTTGTGTATTTTTCTGGAAAAATAATGTTCTCTAGTGAAAAGTATTTCCCAGATTATGGGGTCAAGAGTCGTATGGTTCTGTCCTAATGTGATTGCTCTAAATGTCTGACGATGGTACAGAGATTTTTAAATCACTTCTATTGTTTCTGCTGTGAAACACAAGTGTTGCTACTCAGCTGAGTCATAGGTATAACCAAGCAATTTTATTGTTGTTTCAGGTTGTCCCCTTGAGTCACCAAGAAGAGAAGATCTGGCAGGGAAGGAAGATGGGATAGGAAAAGATCCCTCGATATTTGTAAAGGTAGCAAGAGAGCCTAGGAATTGTGAGGCTAAACACTGCACTCTGGGCCATCAGTTTGAGAGTGGCTGATCCTGGAAGGAATCACTTACGCCATCATATCCCAGCCAGGAGGGCAATTCTGAGACGCTCATTATCCATGCTTACACTGAAAAAAATAAATATTTTGAAACTCTCAAACCAAGAACTTTTTGTTGAATTTCTAACTCCTTTCACTTAGTTGAATATAGTCCTAGTACATGTCTCAAACAGATTTCCTTATTCCAGGTGAAATCCTGGACAATGACTTAGTCTAGCTTCTGCTTCTTAAATTTGTGGCGTCATTCTTCCACTGGAAGAGGCGCTCATGACCACTGTATGACTAAGCAAACTCTGAAACCAGGGCCACAATTGGTCTCTTCCTCTTTCCACTCAAGATGGTCACACAGCAACATCACCTGCATGCTCTAAAACTTTCTGCTCAGGTTGTTTTGTTTTCTGACATATTTGCCATGCTCTTCTCCAGTTGTACAGTGGAACATGGTTTCATGTCAACAGATGCACAGGAAACGAATTGCTAGAGATTTTCTTTTCCACCTAATGCTGAAGTACCTCTCAAATATTATTTTTTATGTTTTTATTTATTATATTTATTGACATAAAAGATGAGAATCCTTATTATTACATGAAATAATGGTGATTTTGAGCATGTTTTTATATATATTAATGTTCATCTTTTAAAGTTCACCTATATTATTAAATTTTCTCAATAATATGAATATTTCTTTACTGTCAAGTAAAACTAATTTTTCTCTCTTCTTTCCAACATCAGGTTTTCTTGTCATACAATTATGATTTGGACATGGACATATTAATTTTACTCCAAGTTCTTACCTCATAAAGGCAAACATTTATTTATTTATTTATTTATTTAAAAGTCAGAGTTACACAGAGAGAGAAGGAGAGGCAGAGAGAGAGAGAGAGAGAGAGAGAGAGAGAGAGAGAGGTCTTCCATCCTCTGGTTCACTCCCCAATTGGCTGCAACAGGCAGAGCTGCACTAATCGGAAGCCAGGAGCCAGGAGTTTCCTCCAGGTCTTCCCACGTGGCTGCAAGGGCCCAAGGATTTGGGTCAGCTTCTACTGCTTTCCCAGACCGTAGCAGAGATCTGGACCACATGTGCAGCAGCTAGGACTCAACTGGCTCCCATATGGGATGCCAGCACTGCAGGTGGCGGCTTTAACCCACTGTGCCACAGCGCTGGCCCCAAGACAAGCATTCTAAGTGCACACAAACAGAAGTAGGATTTATTTAACAATAAGAGAGAAAACATACATTCATGTATGAATACAGTTTGCCTCACATGAAGAATTATTAAACATGAGTGGGCCAGAGGATTGCATGTAGGGAAAAGTTGTGAGGGAGGGAGGACCTAACACCTCCAAATATGATCAGCAGAGAGAGAGGGAGAGAGGAAGCTATCCCATTATTGGCCTCTTTTATGAGGTAGGGGATAGTTCCTCTATAGGCATAAAGCCACCTTGGAATTTTATAGTACCTCCATAAATTTCATGTGGAACTTAAAATCTATATTTTCATGGAGTTCCCCCTTAGATCTTGGATGAAGCCTGGACATCACAGGAAAGGGGGTATTTTGATTAATAAGTAGGGGGATGGCATTGGATTCTGGGGTCTTGCAGGAACTTCCAGCACACTCAGATCTGTCTAGCTGACTGCCTGTTTACTCCACATCAATCCTACTCTCTTTAGTTACTCTCTGTTCCCCTCTCTCTTTTTTTTTGACAGGCAGAGTGGACAGTGAGAGAGAGAGACAGAGAGAAAGGTCTTCCTTTGCCGTTGGTTCACCCTCCAATGGCCGCCGCGGCCAGCGCACCGCGCTGATCCAATGGCAGGAGCCAGGTGCTTCTCCTGGTCTCCCATGGGGTGCAAGGCCCAAGCACTTGGGCCATCCTCCACTGCATTCCCTGGCCATAGCAGTGAGCTGGCCTGGAAAAGGGGCAACGGGGACAGAATCCAGCGCCCCGACCTGTACTAGAAACTGGTGTTCCGGCACCGAAGGTGGAGGATTAGCCTAGTGAGCTGTGGCGCTGGCCGTTCCCTTCTCTTAACTACAAGAAGTATCTGTGTTGTGCTGGGGCATTAAGACATCCAAGTAGCTTATATAATAAGGATGGTGGAAAAGGGAGGAGAGGGAGAGAGAAAGAAGAAGATGGGGAAGGGAGAGAAATTGCATAGAACAGGTTGTTTTGAGAAGAAAGGAATTCCTGTTAGCAGAAATGTGAAAATCTGATACTACCTGTCAGAACAGTTATGCGAGAGTTTTTTGGTATGAAATAGGAAGTTAAAATAGCCTGGAAGATTCCCTTTGCTGTCTAATATTTATAACAATTTGTAATAACTGTTGAACTTGTAGTTCAGCCAAATGTTTGTAAAACTACGAATATTCAAAACAGTTATGGGGTGTTAGTGTCTCCTGGCTGCATCTGTTTCTTTGGGATCTGGGTCGTTTGTATGTTTGTGTACCCTCATTTTTCCTTTCTAGATGCCCCTGAAGTTTCTGGGGGGCATGTTTTTCATTTTTTTTGTTTTTCATTTTATTTTGTGTTACTGTCTTTTATGTTATTTTAAATTTTTATTGATTATTTTTGTTATTTTGATTCTTTAGAACATTTTCAATCATTTTTCTTGTTTTCATTTTTGAGCTGTGTATGTCTGTCTTACTACTTTCTATTCTTTCTATTTCCTGAGTTCGATTTTTTAAGACTGTAATTTCTTTTTTTTTTTTCTGTCTACCTTCCCAACAAATTTCCTGCAATGTTTAATTCTTCAGAGGTCACTGATTTGGAAGGAAAGAATGTGACTCTAAAATCTTTAAAAATGCTCTAAGATGTAATTCTTTACAGGGTTAAAAGAATTCAAGGACAGCAGGGGCGCTGAAACCAGACATCAACTAGTCCTCTAGATAGTTAAAGCAGGAAGTGGTTTACAACAGGAAATTAAATGTGCTTACAGGAGCCTCCCCAAGAAGTTTAACCTCCAATTCCCACCACCCCCAGGAAACCATTAAAAGCCACCATGCTGTGACATCAAGGCTAGCAATTTCAGGACAGGTGCAATGACCTCTCCAAAAGCAAAATCTCCCATGAATTGGTTTTACTGGTAGAACCAAGCCTAGATTCTTCCCAAGAGGAATTATGGGAAATGTAATTCTCAGCCCCATAAACAGAGCCATTCAGGGAGTGCACAGAAAGAGGCAGGAACGGTGAGGAACTGCTGAGAGGTAATGCAGTGCAGTGGCAAAGGGAAGCTCTCCACTCACCACCAGCAAAATCTTAATGATCACACCACAGGCGCCTGTATCTCCTATAGCTGCTCTTCACAGCAATTCCTCAGGTTCCTGAGTCAGAGGGACTTACTGATGATCAATACCATGTCAAGGTCCCATCCTTTTGGAAGTTAATTCCAAGTATGGAAACCATACTTCCTCTTATGTTTTTAGAAGCACACTATTATCACGATGACTTTTGATCCATTTCTCTCAACGCTCAGTTTTAAAACATAGTATCTTCACGTGTGGTGCACCAACATTCTAGTCTTAATTCCCTTCCCGAGAAACCACTGCTCTTCAAAGATGCGTTTTGGCTAGTGACATGTGGAAAAAAAGGAGAGCGGTGACTTTATCTCATGGCCCAGATTCTAGATTTTGTGGTGGTGACTGCTCTGTGAACCGGCTGACTTGCCCCCACCCCCCAAAAAAAGTTAGTTACTGAGAAAGAACATCTTGAGCATTATATAGACCAACCATGATAATAGCCTGTGCTGGTTTGTGCTACATATGAATGGTAGAAATAACTTTATTTCCCACTGAGAGTTCCAAGATGGCTGTACAGAGAGGCCCTGAAAGCATGACCAGCACAACAGAAGAGGGACGGCTTTTCCTGGATTTGGGTAAGAGAAAACTTCAGCAGAGAATGGAAGAGAACTGAAAAGATCACAGAGATGAGGGCGGCCAGCATGGAGAGAGGAACAAAGCGCATTCCAGCTCCTACCCTGGCTCACTTGAGGTGGGAGGGATACCATCTTGCCACGAAAAGTTAAGTGGACCTCTCCATGACCACAGCATTGCGGCAGACCTGAAGTCCTGACTACAGGAGAAGTTCACAGCCTTTATTGGCTTTAAGGACTGGAGAGTTAACTGGGGTTCCAGTGACTTTTTTTTGCTCCAGAAAGGAACTCAAGTGGCCTCCACACCCTAGATGTTGTAACACAGTCATTACTAAACTCTATTTTCTATTTTTATTTATTTATTTATTGTTTATTTTTTGACAGGCAGAGTGGACAGTGAGAGAGAGAGACAGAGAAAGGTCTTCCTTTGCTGTTGGTTCACCCTCCAATGGCCGCCATGGCCGGTGCGCTGCGGCCGGCACATCGCGCTGATCTGAAGCCAGGAGCCAGGTGCTTCTCCTGGTCTCGCATGGGGTGCATGGCCCAAGCACTTGGGCCATCCTCTACTGCACTCCTGGGCCACAGCAGAGAGCTGGACTGGAAGAGAAACAACAGGGACAGAATCCAGTGCCCCGAGTGGGACTAGAACCCAGTGTGCCGGCACCGCAAGGTGGAGGATTAGCCTATTGAGCTGCGGCGCCGGCTTAAACTCCATTCTCTATTAGTAAATAGCAGGCAGCCCTGTTTCCACCAGAGGCTTCCCCTACCCACCAGGCCAGGTGTTGCAAAGAGCATAGAGCAGTCTTCTCTGCACCCTGTAGTTGTGGGATTGTTATACACAAGCAGCAGAGCCACGCTTGCTTGCTTTGCATGATCTAGGCCTTTTCTCATCTGTTTCTTGGGGTTTGGTGCCAGCAGAAGTGGTTGCCCAAGTCCAGAGGACCAGACTTGAGGGAATTCCCTGTGAATCCTGTAGCACAGGGTCCTGGGTGGCCAGGGCATAGCCCCTGTGTTACCTTTTCATGCCTTTTAGAACTGGAGGCAGTCTGTTCTTGTCCTGCGGCTCTGAGACTGTGGTTGTTGGTGTTTCCATCACAGGAATAACTTGCACTCATTGATGGGACCTGGAGGGCCCTATCTGTATTTTTCTGCTTTAGCTGATGGTTGCCAGTCCACAGCCTCCACTATAACCTGCACTCATCCTATCAAACCTGAGTAAGGACCTACTGAATCCTGTACCTCTAGGGCTGTGACAGTTGGTTCTATGAGTCTCGGGGGGCTCCTATGCTCCCTCACTGGGCCTGAGGAAGGCCCTATCTGCATTCTTCTGCTACAGGTCTGCACCTATTTGTGTATAATCCTCTGCAGAACCTGCAGTCACCATGTGAAACTTGGGTAGATACCCTCAGAGTTCTACAGCTCTGGAACTGTGACTGTGTCAGCTATATTCCAGAGTGGCCTGAGTTCACCCTGAGAGATCTGGTTAATAATTTCACTGTGTCTTTCAGCTCTAGGTATGTGACTGATATATAAGCCCTAGGGACTTCATCCTTAGGGCCTGAAGAAGACAATATGTGCATCCCACTGGTTCAAGCTTAATGCATGCCAGTATGCAATCCCCAGCACAACCCATGATCAGCTTGTGAGACACAGAGATATAGGTAAGGTACCCTCTGAATTCTGCAGCTCTGGGACTGAGTCTGTTGAGAGGGGAGCTGCTCACAAGACATTCTTGTCTGTCTGATTTCCAGAGGCCCCAGAGATATTTCTGCATGTATGTGGGGAGATCGAGCTTCATGAGTGCATTTGCACCCAACAGGGCATCAGTGTCAGGCCCACATGACACCTCATCTGATTGTGGAGACTAAGAGCTTCCTGCACACTGGAGATGGATGTCACAGTGAGGTTGGGGGACACACTAGGGAGTGAATCAATGTTCTGGACAGTGGGCAAGTCTGGGTGAGTGAAGTGCCCTGAGAAGAGAAACTGGGTAAATTCACTATCACCAGAAAATCCCTATAAGAAATCCTGAAGGGAGTCCTATATGAGAAATTAAAGGACCATAAAAACAATAATGAAAACACATGACAGTACAAAATTTACCAACAGAGCAGATACACAAAAAAGAGGAGAATCCAAGCTTATAATGACATAAATATACAAAACAGAAAAATAAATAATGAGAGGGAGAAAGAAGTAGAAAATATATGACAGCAAGCAATCAATAAAATGACAGGAACTAGTTATTATCTATCAATATTAACCACCAATGTTAGTGAATTAAATTCCCAAGGTAAAGAAATAGATTAACCAATTGGATAAAAAAAATACCCAGCTATATGCTTCTTACAAGAAACTCACTTCACAGGTAAAGATACACGTACATTGAAGTGAAGGGTTGAAAGATATATCATGCAAACAGAAACAAAAAAATGAGCAGAAGTAGTTATACCAATATCGGATAAAAAGACTTTATCAAAAATTGTAAAAACAGAGAACATTATGATAAAACAAATTTTCACAAAATCTATAAACATTATGTGTTAATAGGATTGATTAAGAATATTTAACAATCACAAATATATATACAAGATTTGATCCAAGGTGGTGGAATAGGGAAGGTACTTACTGCCCTGGTCGAGGGGAAGATAGTTTTTTTTTTTAAAGTGGAGCGAGTGCAGTCTCAGGGAAGAATTAGGGATAAAATGGCAAATTAGAGGGACACTGTGGACCTACTTGGAGGGTGTGGAAGCACACAGCTCAGGACTCCAGCAGCTGAGACCCTCAGCATCAGCTTTAGAGAATCAGGTGAGACCAGACTGTAGCAGCCCAACCCACTGGCAACAAAGCTGCAGGATGAGCCTGGAGTGAGTGCAGCTTGGAGCCCTGTGGGGGACAGTGTACCAACAAACATAGACTGTGTACATACAAACCAGAGGGAGGGTGAGTACTCCAAGATGCTGGCCATTGCCCAGAAAGTTGTGTAAGCAGAGCCCAGGCCTCTGGCTGCAGGGGCTCACAAGCAAGCGGAGAAGTTCTGGGAGCCTTGGCTCGGCTGAGAGGGCACTTGGGAGGAAAAAAAAGGTTTCACATTTCTCTCTCTCCAACAACCATGCACTGATAACCTATAACAAGCCACGAGAGGCTGGGCACCATTTTGGACATACATAACAGCTGTGCCAGTCCATGTCCCTGTGTCCAGTAACCAGCCAAGTGGAGATGCCTAAGTCTGGGTGGGAGAATTGACAGGAGGCTGGGTGCTTGTGACTCTGTGAGGCTTGTGTGCCAGGATTGTAAAAACACTGTGGCTGCATGAGAGGGTGCAGAGTGTGGCTGGGACATTAGGTAGTCACTGTGGGTGGCTGCACATGCTCAGTGCTCCCTGATTCCCTGGTGAAGATCATTGTTTCAGGATCTGTGCTTACACCAGTGGCAGCGCAGATGAATATTGACCCACTGGGGCTAGTACCCAGGCACTGGTCTCCTTTGAACAGAGGAGGTGGGTGTGAGACTACACCAATGGAGCAGAACAAGCCTCCCCTCTGATTAAAAAAATAAAGAGGAAATTTATCAGGTGGAAACTGAGTGTCACCTTGGATACTCCCTTCACCCTGGAGCACCAAACAGGGCCACACCCACCACATACCTCTGGATATTCACTGAAAAAGCAGACACTCCACTAAGCCACAGAGGTATAGTCCAATGATCAAAGCCATCACAGGTAAAAAACAAAACAAAATAGAAACCAATAAGTATATCCACAAATGCCCAATAATAAACGCAGTAATTCGAGAAACAAGAATAAAGAAGACAAGATGATGCCCTCAAAAGAACACAACACTTCAGTACTGGAATGTGAAGATGAAGAGATGGAATAAATGCCAGAAGTGGAATTCAAAATATTGATCATTGGATTACTTAGAATTAATCAGAGCAAATCCATGAACTAATGAAATCTATACATGACATAAAAAAAAAAAAACCTTCGGGAGAGTGGCAAGATGGCGGAATAGGAAGGGAGCACACTGATAGTCCGGGAAGAGACAGTTTAATAAAAGTGGAGATACTGCAGGTTCAAGGAAGAGTAGGGGAAGAAACATCAGAAGAAACTCTTTTGGAACTAGTGATTTACAATGGACCTGCATGGAGAGCATGGGAGCCCACAGTTCGGGACACCAGTGGCAGACTCAACACACAAGTGCTGGAACGCAAGGTGAGCCGAACCTCAATAGCCTGAGACACCGGAAGGCAAGCAGAAAGAGGAGACTAGAGGGAATGAGGTTTGAAACCCCATGGGGGAAAGTTCACCAGGTAAACTAGAAGAGAGAGAGAAAAAAAAGTGACCAATACGGATGTGAGTTTCTCTCTCTCTGCTCACCTCTCAAAGGCGAGCAAGACAAAGAGCTGGCACCATTTTGGACATACATCATAAGCAGGGTGACCCAAGGTCTGCACCAGCCCTGAGCCTAGCAGAAAAACCTGACTTTTGGGGGGTGAGGGTGAAATAACAGGAGATTAGGGCCTAGTGAATCTGTGGTGCTAATGAACTGAGACTGTGAAAAAAGAAACGGTGGGGGAGAGAACTCACGGAATTCACGTGAGTACTCTCCAGAGACGCTACAATTCGGTAACCTTGGCAACCCAGTGGGAGACTGCAGGAGAATTTGAGCCCACACTGAGGGCAGCACAGATTCCCTGTGTGGTCCTTGGGAAAGAGCTTCTGATCTCTGGCTCCTGTGGGTATATCATTCGCCTGCTAACTACCTCCAATTATGTTCAGCTGTGTGGAATTACTTCCCTTTTGAATCAAAAAAAGAAAGAAAGAAAGAGAGAGAGATTTACCATGCCTAACCTGGGAATGTCACCTTTGGCACACCCTTAACCCTGAGGAACCAAACAGAGCTCCCATGCCACATGCATCTCAAGCCTCTAAGCCCCCATCAAAAGCAGACAGTCCACTTAATCTAGAGTCATAGTATAACAAGAAAAAACACAACAGCAAAGAAACCAAAGAATATCTCCACAATGCCACACAAATGCAAAAACCGAGGTAATAAGAACAAGGAAGACACTATCATGCCCCGAAATGATAAAGACACCCCAATTCAAGATTATGAAGATGACGAGATAGAAGAAATGCAAGAAGCGGGTCTCAAAAAATTGATAAGAACATTAAGAAGTTCTCAAAAACAAATTCTTGAACTACAGAAATCCTTACTGGACAGGATAGAAAATCACTCTCATGAAAATGAAATCTTAAGGAGGAATCAAAATGAAATTAAGCAACTAGTAGAACATGAAACTGTGATAGTGATGAGAAATCATAATGAAATGAAGAATTCAATAGATCAAATGACAAACACATTAGAGAGCCTTAAAAACAGAATGGGTGAAGCAGAAGAGAAAATATCAGACTTAGAAGACAGAGAACAGGAAAGGAAACAGTCAAACCAAAGAAAAGAAGAGGAAATCAGAAATCTAAAAAATAGTGTCGGGAATCTACAGGATACTGTTAAAAAACCCAACATTTGTGGAGGGGCAGAGCCAAGATGGCGGAATAGTGAGGGCGCGCACCAATAGTCCGGGAAAAGATAGTTTAATAAAAGTGGAGTTACTGTAGCCTCAGGAAAAGACTCAGGAAAAAACAGCAGAGGAAACTCTTCCAGATCTAGTGGATGTGACACAGAGGACCTATGGGGAGGGCAAGGTCGCCCACTGTGTGGAAGCTCAGCCACAGAGTCTGCGCCAGTGCTGGAAGGGGAGGTAAGACAAAAACCTTAGTAACCCGAGACATTGGTGGGGAAAGGCAGAACGAGGCCTGAGGCCCCACTGGGGAAAGTTCACCAGGCTGACTGGAGGAGAGAAAAAAATGAATAATAAGGGGAACTGGCACGGGCACTAGCCTCTCTCTCCACTCACCTTACAAAGCCAAGCAAGACAAAGAGCAGGAGCCATTTTACATATGTAAAATGGCGCCAACCATTAGCCAAGCAGAAAAATCTGACTCTGGTGGGGAGATATAAGAGGAGGTTAGGATCTAGTGAAAGTCTGTGGAGCTAACGAACTGAGACTGTGAAAATCTGTGGGGTGGGGGTGAGAGAACTCAATGAGTACACAAACTTGGTAACCTTGGCAACCCGGTGAGAGACTGTGGAAAAATTTGAGACCACACTGAGGGCTGCATAAACTCTGTGTGGTCCCAGGGGTAGATCAGATGAATACCCACAGAGGCCAGATTTAATACATCAACTACCCTCAATTCCACTCAGCTGTGTGGAATTAATTCCCAACTGAGTCAAAAAAAAAAGAGTGAGCAAGAGAAAGAACAATCTGGGTGAGTCACCTTTGGCACACCCTTAACCCTGAAGAACCAAATAGAGCTTCTGGCCACACCTATCACAGCCTCTAAGGATCCATCAAAAGCAGACAGTCCACTTAATCTAGAGTCATAGTATTAAGAGAAAAAGCACCACAGTGAAGGAACCAAAGAATATCTCCAATATGCCAAACAAACATAAAAACTGAAGTAACAAGAGCAAGGAAGACACTATGATGCCCCCAAATGAAAAAGACACCCCAATTCAAGATTATGAAGATGATGAGATAGAAGAAATGCAAGAAGTGGATCTCAAACAATTAATAAGAACATTAAGAAGTTCTCAAAAACAAATTCTTGAACTATAGAAATCCTTAATGGACAAGATAGAAAGGTGTCTCTCGTGAAAATGAAATATTAAGGAGGAATCAAGGAAGATGGCAGAATAGGGAGGGAGCACACCAATGGTCTGGGAAGGGAAGGTTCAGAGTGGTGAGAATTTGTAGTTTTGGGGAAGGGGAGGCTCTTCCAAAACTGGGGAGATGGGGTGGATCAGCGAGGAGGACGCGGACGCCTGAAGCGCAGGACACCAGTGGGAGTGTGTACGCACCAGCGCTGGAAGCCAAGGTGAGACAGGGCGATTGTCAGGTACCGATGCACCAACCACCGCTGCCCCTCCCCAACCCACCCTGGGACGGACACTGAGACACGCACGACTGAGTGGGGGAGGAAATAGAAAATGGAACAGAATGAGTATTACCAGCGGAAAGAGTGTGCGATTCAGGGGACTAACTGAGGGACTAAACAAGCCAGGAGCCCTTGGTACCCTCACCCTCCCCCATATCGGAGCTGCAGTGGGTGGGAAGCAGCCATCTTGTTTATTTACATTTCAGGCTTAAAGGAGAACTGCTTCTGCCACCACACTAACCTTTGGGAGCAGAGCCCAAAGGTGGAGTGGAGCAACACTACACTCCTTGTGCAGGGGCGGGCAGTAAGGGAGTGCAGCTCAAAGCCCTGACGCCAGTCTACTCAAGTTACCAGAAAAAAAAATTGAATAGCACCGGCGGGAAGAGAGCAGGATCCTGGGGGTGAACTGAGGGATCAAAAACGCCGATCTTTAGGAGCCTATCAACTCACAACCAGAGCTGTGGTGGGCAGAGTGCAGCCATCCTGTTTGTTTACATTCAGGCTTAAAGGAGGCTGGCCTCTGCTCCAAAGGAGGAAGCAGCAGGGGCAGAGTCCAAAGGTGGTCTGGCGCTACTTGACACTAC
Source organism: Sylvilagus floridanus (assembly GCA_949820135.1). Taxonomy (NCBI): domain Eukaryota; kingdom Metazoa; phylum Chordata; class Mammalia; order Lagomorpha; family Leporidae; genus Sylvilagus; species Sylvilagus floridanus. Next base: position 33,212,405 of record OX463230.1, read on the forward strand.
TCCCACTGGAGGTGCAGTAAGAGAGAGTGGCTGACCAACGAACCCCAGGCACAGACACGTAAGGGAGAACATAGGAACAAGGAAACCGGCCCCCAAGGGGCAGAGATTGGCACCTCAAAGCCCTGGCACCAGCCCACACAAGTTACAAAAAATAAAAAAATTAATAAGTAAAAAACAAACAAACTCTAGAAGCTAGAGCAGCCTGCTTTTACTGAATATTAGTACAGACTCACAGCAGTCTATAGCAGAGGGAAATCAACCTGAAAAACTACCCAGACAGAATGCCAAAAATACAAAACAAAAACCCACAATAAGAATATAGAAGAACATATAAACTCGCCAATGGAGCAGACTAAACCAACCATAACAGAGGCTGAAGAATAATTTGGAACCATGCCAGAAAAAGAATTCAGAAAATTAATAATCAGATTACTTAGAAATAATGAGAAACAGTATTGAGAGCTGAACGAAAAACAAGCACAAGGATTAGAGATCCTAAAGAGAAGCCAAAATGAAATACTGGAAATGAAAAACTCAATTGACCATATAAAAAACACCATGGAATCCCTCGGAAATCGAACAGATGAAATAGAAGACCGAATATCAGAATTTGAAGACAAACTTCCAGAAATAATAAAGTCAGTTCAAACACAGGAAGAAGAAATTAAAAAATTAAAAAATACGATAGGAGACCTACAAGATTCAATCAAACAGTGTAATGTTCGGATAATAGGAGTCCCTGAGGGGGTGGAAAGAGAATGGATTGGAAGATGTTTTCAATGAAATAATATCAGAAAACTTCAAACAAAGACAGCTGGATAACAACAGCCAAATTCAACAGATAGCCAGGAATCCAAACAGGGTAGACTGGAAGAGAAATTCGCCACGACACATTGTGGCAACACTCATCTCAATGACACACAAAGAACAAATCCTAAGATGTGCCAGAGAAAAACGACAAATCACATTCAGGCGTAAGTTAATCAGACTCACCCCAGACTTCTCATCTCAAACACTACAGACAAGGAGACAATGGCATGATATATTTCAAGTTTTAAAAGACAAACAATGCCAACCTAGAATACTATACCCTGCAAAGCTATCATTTATGAATGAAGGGGAAATAAAGATCTTCCAAGACAAACAGAAACTGAAAGAATTTGTATCCATGTGTCCAACCCTACAACACTTGCTCAAAGACGTGCTGCACACAGAAATACAAAAACAAGAACTTCACTACAAAAAAAGTGAATGTAGAGTAACCTACAAAGTTCAAAAAAGTTCAAAGCTCATTCCAGAAAACATGAATGGGAAAAGACAGTACTTAAGAGTAATCACACTGAATGTGAATGATCTTAATTCTACTACCAAGAGACATAAACCAGCTGATTGGATCAAGAAAGAGAATCCATCTATACGCTGCCTTCAAGAGACACACCTTATCAGCAAAGATGCACGCAGACTGAAAGTGAAAGGATGGAAAAAGATACTCCAAGCTAACGGAAATCAAAAAAGAGCTGGTGTGGCCATCCTAATATCAGACAAAATAGACTTTAACATAAAAACTATTAAAAGAGACAGAGAAGGGCACTATATAATGATTAAAGGATCTATCCATCAGGAAGACATTACTATTACAAATGTATATGCACCTAATTACAGGGCGCCTGGCTACCTGAAAGAATTACTAAAGGATTTAAAGGGAGATATATATTCAAATACAATAGTAACAGGGGACTTCAACACCCCACTTTCACCAATGGGCAGATCAACCAGACAGAAATTCAACAAGCAAACAACAGAGCTAATTGATGCTATAGACCAAATAGACCTAATAGATATATTCAGAACCTTCCACCCCACAGCCACAGAGTTCACGTATTTCTCCCCAGTACATGGAATGTTCTCTAGGATTGACCATATGCTAGGCCATAAAGGGAGCCTCAAGAAATTCAAAAAAATTGAAACTATACCATGCAGCTTCTCAGACCATAGTGCAGTGAAACTCGAAATCAACAACCCAAGAATCTCTACACCATATGCAAATATATGGATAATGGACAACATGATCCTGAACGAACAGTGGGTCATCGAAGAAATTAAAAGAGAAATCAAAAGATTTCTAGAAACAAATGAAAATGATAACACAACCTATCAAAACCTTGTGGGACACAGCAAAAGCAGTGCTAAGAGGAAAGTTTATAGCAATTTGTGCTTACCTCAAGAGGCTGCAAAGGAACCAAACAAATGAACTCTCCATGCACCTCAAGGATTTAGAAAAACAGCAGCAAATCAAGCCCAAATCCAGAAGGAGGAAAGACATACTAAAGCTCAGAGAAGAAATAAACAGAATTGAAACAAAAAAAATACAAAAGATCAACAAAATTAGGAGCTGGTTCTTTGAAAAAATAAACAAAATTGACACACCATTGGCCCAACTAACCAAAAAAAAGGAGAGAGAAGACCCAAATCTGTAAATTCAAAGATAGTAGTGGAAATGTAACAACAGACACAACAGAAATAAAAAGAATTATAAGAAACCACTACAAAAAGATGTATGCTAACAAATTGGGGAACCTGGAAGAAATGGATAGATTCCTGGACACATACAACCTTCCTAAACTGAGCCGTGAAGATATAGGAAATCTAAACAGACCCATAATCATGAAAGAAATTGAATCAGTAATAAACACACTACCAAAAAAGAAGAGCCCAGGACCGAATGCTGATTTTCATATAGAGAAACAGGAGAATGAGAATAGCTAAAGCAATCCTTTACAATAAAAACAAGGCTGGAGGCATCACAATTCCAGACTTCAAGACATACTACAGGGCAGTTATAATCAAAACAGCCTGGTACTGGTACAAAAAGAGATGGATAGACCAATGGAACAGAATAGAAACACCGGAGATCAATCCAAACATCTATAACCAACTCATATTTGACAAAGGACCTAAAACCAACCCCTGGAACAAGAACAGCCTCTTTAACAAATGGTGCTGGGAAAACTGGATGTCCACATGCCGAAGTATGAAGCAAGACCCCTATCTTACACCTTACATAAAATCCACTCAACATGGATCAAAGAACTAGAGATTTGCCACGACACCATGAAACTAATTGAGAGCATAGGGGAAACCCATCAAGATATTGGAACAGGAGAAGAATTCCTGGAGAAGACCCCAGAGGCACGGGTAATCAGAGATAAAATGAACAAATGGGATTAACTCAAATTGAAGAGTTTCTTTACAGCAAAGGAAACAGTCAGGAAAGTGAAGAGGCAACCAACAGAATGGGAGATGCTACTCGCAAATTACACAACAGGCAAAGGATTAACAACTAGAATCTATAAAATGATCAAAAAACACCACAGAATCAAAACAAACAACCCACTTGAGAGATGGGCCAAGGACCTTAACAGACATTTTTCAAAAGAGGAAATCCAAATGGCCAACAGACACATGAAAAAATGTTCAGGATCCCTAGCCATCAGGGAAATGCAAATCAAAATCACAATGAGGTTCCACCTCACCCTGGTTAGATCGGCTTACATACAGAAATCAACCAACAACAGATGCTGGCAAGGATGTGAGGAAAAAGGGACACTAATCCACTGTTATTGGGAATGCAAATTGGTAAAGCCACTATGGAAGACAGTTTGGAGAGTCCTCAGAAACCTGAATATAACACTACCACAGGACCCAGCCATCCCACTCCTTGGAATTTACCCAAATGGAATAAAGGGGAGAAAAAAAGAGCCATTTGCACGTCAACATTTGTTGCAGCTCAATTCACAATAGCTAAGACATGGAATCAACCTAAATGTCCATCAGAGTAGATTGGATAAAGAAACTATGGAATATGTACTCTATAGAATACTATACAACGGTAAAAAATAATGAAATCCAGGCATTTACAACAAAATGGAGGAAGCTGGAAACCATCATGCTGAGTGAAATAAGCCAGTCCAAAAGGGACAAATATCATATGTTCTCCCTGATCGATGACAGCTAAACGAGCATCTAAAATGATACCCATTGAAGTGAAATGGACACTATGAGAGACAATGACATGATCAGCCCTTGTCTAGACTGTTGAGGAACAACTTACTATTTTATTCCTTTTAGTATTTTTGTTGTTGTTGTTGTTGTGGTTGTTGCTCTGTTTGTTCTACATAAGACTACTGGTTGAACTCTGTAATCAATGCACAATCATTCTTAGGCTTTTAAAATTAACAGAAAAGTGATCTATGTTAAACATAGGAGTGGGAATAAGAGAGGGAGGAGATACATAGGTTGGCACATGCTCACTCGGACTTACCTCCAATGGTGGAACTAGAAATGTGCCAGGGGATTTCAACTCATTCTTACCAAGGAGGCAGGTACCAATGCCAGCACACTTGGTAAAGTGATAAGTATAAATACACAACTGATCAAAAAGATAGGGTATGTGTCGAAGAGATTTCACAAATAAGACCAGTGTAAGCAAATAATGAAGGATAGAATTAAAAGGGAGAGAATGATCCTGCGGGGGAAGCAGGACACACAGCAGACTCATAGAATGACAAATGCCCAAAACAGTACTCCTGCCTCAGAATCAACCCGTGGGACATTTGGATCTGGCTAAAAGGTCCATGAGAGTCTCACAGGCATGGAAAGCCATGACACGGTTGCAAAAAACAATCTAAATGAAAGATCCTGGTGAACAAGACCCCAGCAGAAGGAACAGGCTATCAAGGAGGGAGGTGCCTTTCTCTGAGGGAGGAAGGAACCTCCATTGTGATACGGCCTTGACTAAACAAGTTCAGAGTTGATGAACTCAAGGGGCTTCCATAGCCTAGACAGCTCATAGCAAGAGTCTCAGGTGATTGTGACGTCATAAAAAAGAGTGACAATTGGGCCGGCGCCATGGCTCAACAGGCTAATCCTCCGCCTTGCAGTGCTGGCACACCGGGTTCTAGTCCCGGTTGGGGCGCCGGATTCTGTCCCGGTTGCCCCTCTTCCAGGCCAGCCCTCTGCTATGGCCCAGGAGTGCAGTGGAGGATGGCCCAAGTGCTTGGGCCCTGCACCCCATGGGAGACCAGGATAAGCACCTAGCACCTGACTCCTGCCATCGGATGAGCACGGTGCACCGGCTGCAGTGCGCAGTCCGTGGCAGCCATTGGAGGGTGAACCAACGGCAAAGGAAGACCTTTCTCTCTGTCTCTCTCTCTCACTGTCCACTCTGCCTGTCCAAAAAAAAAAAAAAAAAAGAGTGACAATTGTTAAATCAATAACGGGAGTCACTGGGTACATGCTCCCCACGTAGGATCTCTGTCCTTAATGTATTTTACTATGAAACTTAAAAACAACACTACTAGTCAAACAATACCCTATATCTTGTGCGGTGTGTGAGTGTGGTCTGTTGAAATCTTTGCTTAGTATATACTAAGTTGATCTTCTGTATATAAAGATAATTGAAAATGAAAATAAATGAAGGATGGGATGGGAGAGGGGGTGGGAGAGGGGAGGACCACGGGAGGGAGGGAGGTTGAAGGGAAACCACAACAATAAAAAAGTTGCACTTTGTAAATACACATTTATTAAATAAAAAAATAACTTTATAACAAACAAAAAAAACAAGAAAAAAAGAACTTAATGCTTTTAGTATTTTTATGCTCTACTTAAAAAATGCTCTACTTAAAAAAATAACTTTATAACAAACAAAAAAGAAGAAAAAAAAAGAACTTAATGCTTTTAGTATTTTTATGCTCTACTTAAAACTATTGGTTGAACTCTGTAATTAATACACAATTATTTGTAGGTGTTTAATTAATGCTATAACTAGTACTCAAATAGTATTTTACACTTTGTGTTTCTGTGTGGGTGTAAACTGTTGAATACTGTACTTAAAATTTACTAAATTGATATTCTGTATATAAAGATGATTGAAAATTTCAAAAAGGAAGAATCAAAATGAAATTAAGCAACTAGTAGACATGAAACTGTGATAGTGATGACAAATCATAATGAAATGAAGAATTCAATAGATCAAATGACAAACACATTAGAGAGCCTTAAAAACAGAATGGGTGAAGCAGAAGAGAGAATATCGGACTTAGAAGACAGAGCACAGGAAAATATACAGTCAAACGAAAGAAAAGAAGAGGAAATTAGAAATCTAAAAAATTGTGTCAGAATCTACAGGATACTATTAAAAAAAAAACAACATTCAGGTTCTAGGAGTTCCTGAAGGCATGGAGAGGGAGAAAGGATTAGAAGGCCTTTTTAGTGAGATAATAGCAGAAAATTTCCCAGGTTTGGAGAAGGACAGAGACATCCTAGTACAGGAAGCTCATAGAACCCCTAGTAAACATGACCAAAAGAGATCCTCACCACAACATATTGTAATTAAACTCACCACAGTGAAACAGAAAGAAAAGATCCTAAAATGTGCAAGAGCGAAATTTCAGATTACTCTCAGAGGATCTCCAATTAGACTCACAGCTGACTTCTCATCAGAAACCCTACAAACTAGGAGGGAACGGCGAGATATAGCCCAGGTACTAAGAGAGAAAAACTGCCAGCCCAGAATATTATATCCTTCAAAGCTCTCATTTGTGAATGAAGGTGAAATAAAGACCTTTCACAGCAAACAGAAATTGAAAGAATTTATCGCCACTCGTTCAGCCCTGCAAAAGATGATTAAAGATGTGTTACACTCAGAAACACAGAAACACGGCCGTCAATATCAAAGAAGGTAAAGGAAGAAAACGTACCAGTAAAAGAGCATAGGAAGCTCAAAGCATATACTAGAATATATCTTTGGGAAAATGGCGGGGCAAAGTCACTACTTATCAATAGTCACATTGAATGTTAAAGGACTGATTCTACAGTTAAAAGGCACAGACAGGCTGAATGGATTAAGGAAAAAGCCATCTATTTGCTGCTTACAAGAAACACATCTTTCTAACAAAGATCCATACAGACCGAAAGTGAAAGGCTGGAAAAAGATATACCATGCCAACAGAAATGAAAAAAGAGCAGGCGTAGCCATCTTAATATCGGACAACATGAACTTTAACACAAAAACTGTTAAGAGAGACAAAGAGGGGCACTATGTAATGATTAAGGGATCCATTCAACAGGAATATATAATGATTATCAATGTACGTGCAGCTAATTACAGGGTACTGATTTATTTAAAAGACTTGTTAAGGGACTTAAAGGGAGACTTAGACACCAATACAATAGTACTGGGGGACTTCAATACTCCAATCTCAGAAATAGACAGATCAACAGGACAGAAGATCAACACGGAGACAGTATATTTAAATGACACTATAGCCCAAATGGATCTAACAGATATCTACAGTACTTTTCATCCTACACAGAAAGCATTTACATTCTTCTCAGCAGTACATGGAACCTTCCTCTAGGATTGACCACATACTAGGCCATAAAAAAAGTATCAGCAAATTCAAAAGAGTTAGAATCATACCATGCAGCTTCTCAGATCATAAAGGAATGAAGTTGGAAATTAGCATCTCAGGAATCCCTAGAGCATATGCAAACACATGGAGACTAAACAACATGCTCCTGAATGAACAATGGGTCAAGGAAGAAACTAAAAGAGAAATAAAAAAATTTATAGAAGTAAATGAGGATAACAGCACAACATACCAAAACCTATGGGATACAGGAAAAGCAGTGTTAGGAGGAAAGTTTATATCAATAGGTGCCTACACCAAGAAATTGGAAAGGCACAAAATATGAACTTTCATTCCATCTCAAGGATCTAGAAAATCGGAAGCACCCAGACCCAAAATAGTAGGAGAAGAGAAATAATTAAAATCAGAGAAGAAATAAACAGGATTGAATAAAAAAAATGACAAAAAATCATCCAAACGAGGAGCTGGTTTTTTGAAAAAAAAAAAAAAAAAAGCAAATTGACACCCCATTGGCCCAAGTAACTAAAGAAAGTAGAGAAAAGACCCAAATCAATAAAATCAGAGATGAAAAAGGAAACGTAACAACAGACACCACAGAAATAAAAAGAATCATCAGAAATTACTACAAGGACTTGTATGCCAGCAAACAGGGAAACCTATCAGAAATGGATAGATTCCTGGATACATGCAACCTACCTAAATTGAACCATGAAGACACAGAAAACCTAAACAGACCCATAAGTGAGTCAGAAATTGAATCAGTAATAAAGGCCCTCCCAACAAAGAAAAGCCCAGGACCAGATGGATTCACTGCTGAATTCTACCAGACATTTAAAGAAGAACTAACTCCATTTCTTCTCAAACTATTCAGAACAATTGAAAAAGAGGGAATACTCCCAAATTCTTTCTATGAAGCCAGCATCACCTCAATTTTTAAGCCGGAAAAAAGATGCAGCACTGAAAGAGAATTACAGTCAATATCCCTGTTGAACATAGATGTGAAAATCATCAATAAAATTCTGGCCAATAGAATGCAACAACACATAAGAAAGATCCTCCACCCAGACCAAGTGGATTAATCCCTGGTATGCAGGGATGGTTCAACGTTTGCAAATCAATCAATGTGATACACCACATTAACAGACTGCAGAAGAAAACCATATGATTATCTCAATAGACACAGAGAAAGCATTTGGTAAAATACAACACACTTTCATGATGAAAACTCTATGCAAATTGGGTATAGAAGGAACATTCCTCAATACAATCAAAGCAATTTATGAAAAACCACAGCCAGCATCCTATTGAATGGGGAAAAATTCGAAGTATTTCCACCGAGATCTGGTACCAGACAGGGATACCCACTCTTGCCACTGCTATTCATCATAGTTCTGGAAGTTTTAGCCAGAGCTATTAGGCAAGAAAAAGAAATTAAAGGGATACAAATTGGGAAGGAAGAACTCAAACTATCCCTCTTTGCAGAGGATATGATTCTTTATTTAGGGGATCCAAAGAACTCTACTAAGAGACTATTGGAACTCATAGAAGAGTTTGGCAAAGTGGCAGGATATAAAATCAATGCACAAAAATCAACAGCCTTTGTATACACAGGCAATGCCATGGCTGAGCAAGAACTGCTAAGATCAATCCCATTCACAATAGCTACAAAAACAATCAAATACCTTGGAATAAACTTAACCAAGGACGTTAAAGATCTCTATGATGAAAATTACAAACCTTAAAGAAAAAATAGAAGAGGATACCAAAAAATGGAAAAATTTTCCATGCTCATGGATTGGAAGAATCAACATCATCAAAATGTCCATTCTCCCAAAAGCAATTTACAGATTCAATGCAATACCAGACAAATACCAAAGACATTCTTCTCAGATCCAGAAAAAATGATGCTGAAATTCATATGGAGGCTCAGGAGACCTCTAATATCTAAAGCAATCTTGTACAACAAAAACAAAGCCAGAGGCATCACAATACCAGATTTCAGGACATACTACAGGGCAGTGGTAATCAAAACAGCATGGTACTGGTACAGAACCAGATGCATAGACCAATGGAACAGAATAGAAACACCAGAAATAAATCCAAACATCTACAGCCAACTTATATTTGATCAAGGATCTAAAACCAATCACTGGAGTAAGGACAGTCTATTCAATGAATGGTGCTGGGAAAACTGGATTTCCAGGTGCAGAATCATGAAGCAAGATCCCTACCTTTCACCTTACACAAAAATTCACTCAACATGGATTAAAGACTTAAATCTACTACCTGACACCATCAAATTATTAGAGAGCATTGGAGAAACCCTGCAAGACATAGGTACTGGCAAAGACTTCTTGGAAAATACCCCAGAAGCACAGGTAGTCAAAGCCAAAATAAACGTTTGTGATTGCATCAAATTGAGAAGTTTCTCTACTGCAAAAGAAACAGTCAAGAGAGTGTAGAGGCAAACGACGGAAAGGGAAAAATATTTGCATCTATGCAACAGATAAAAGGTTGATAACCAGAATCTAAAAGAAATCAAGAAACTCCACAACATCAACACAAACAACCCACTTGAGAGATGGGCCAAGGACCTCAACAGACATTTTTCAAAAGAGGAAATACAAGTGGCCAACAGACACATGAAATAATGTTCAAGATCACTAGCCATCAGAGAAATGCAAATCAAAACCACAATGAGGTTTCACCTCACCCTGGTGAGAATGGCTCACATTCAGAATTCTACCAACCACAGATGCTGGCAAGGAAGTGAGGAAAAAGGGACACTAACCCACTGTTGGTGGGAATGCAAACTGTTTAAGCCACTATGAAAGTCAGTCTGGAGATTCCTCAGAAACATGAATATAACCCTACCACACAACCCAGCCATCCCACTCCTTGGAATTTACCCAAAGGAAATTGAATTGGCAAACACAAAAGCTGTCTGCACCTTAATGTTTATTGCAGCTCAATTCACAATAGCTAAGACCTGGAACCAACCCAAATGCCCATCAACAGTAGACTGGATAAAGAAATTATGGGACATGTACTCTATAGAATACTATACAGCAGTCAAAAACAATGAAACCCAGTCGTTCTCAACAAATGGAGGAATCTGGAAAACATCATGCCTAGTGAGATAAGCCAGCCCCAAAGGGACAAATATCATATGTTCTCCCTGATCCTAGTGGTTGAACTCTGTAATTAACACACAATTATTCTTCGGTGTTTAAATTTTAATTGAAAATTGATCCCTGTTAAATATAACAGTGGGAATAAGTGAGGGAGGAGATGTACAATTTGGGACATGCTAAATCGGACTTGCCCCAAATGGTGGAGTTAGAATCGTGCCAGGGGATTCCAATACAATCCCATCAAGGTGGCATGTACCAATGCCATCTCACTAGTCCAAATGATCATCTTCAGTTCACAATTGATCACACTGATATGTCTAAGAGTCAAAGGGATCACACAAACAATACTCGTGTCTGCTAATACTACTGATAGAATCAAAAATGAGAGAACAATCCATCATGGGAAGCGGGATAGACAGTAGACTCATAGAATGGCAGATGTCCTAAACAGCACTCTGGCCTCAGAATCAGCCCTTGAGGCATTCGGATCTGGCTGAAGTGCCCATGAGAATATTTTAGGTCAACAACAGGAGTCACTGTGTACTTACATCTCATGTGGGATCTGTCCTTAATGTGTTGTCCAATTTGAAGTAATGCTATAATTAGTACTGAAACAGTATTTTATACTTTGTGTTTCTGTGTGGGTGCAAACTGATGAAATCTTTACTTAATATATACTAAATTTATCTTCTGTATATAAAGATAATTTAAAATGAATTTTGATGTGAATGGAATGGGAGAGGGAGCAGGAGATGGGAGGGGTTTGGATGGGAGGGAAATTATGGAGGGAAGCCATTCTAATCCATTAACTGTACTTTGAAATTTATATTTACTCAATAAAAAATTTAAAAAAATAAAAGAATTACTAGTAGCATGGTTGATGAAAAAAAAAAAAAAACTTCTCCCATGAAATTGAGACCTTAAAGGGATATCAAACTGAATCATTGGAAATGAAAAATTCAATAGAAAAAAATAAAAAATGTGGTAGAAAGTGTTTTTTTCTTAAGAGTTTATTTATTTATTTATTTGAGATTTAAAGTTATAGACAGTGAAAGGGAGCAACTGAGAGAAAGGTCTTCCTTCCATTGGTTCACTCCCCAGATGGCTGCAACAGCTAGAGCTGTGCCAATCCTAAGCCAGGAGCCAGGTACTTCTTCCTATTCTCCCATGTGGGTGCAAGGGCCCAAGGACTTGGGACATTTTCTGCTGCTTTCCCAGGCCATAGCAGAGAGCTGGATTGGAAGTGGAGCAGCTGGGACTAGAACTGGCACCCATATTGGATGCTGATGCCACAGGCATAGGATTAACCTACTGCACCACAGCGCCGGTCCCAGTGGTGGAAAGTCTTAACAACAGAATTAGTGAAGCAGAAGAAAGAATATCTGAGTCAGAAGACAAATTGCTGGAAATTTTATAGTCAGACCAAAAAAAGAAGAAATTAGAAAATCAAAAATCAGTGTTGGAGATCTATGGGATACTATTAAATGACCGAACATATGGGTCTTAGGAGTTCCTGAAGGTGTGGAAAGAGAGAATGGAATAAAAGGCCTTTTTATTTGTATTTATTTTGCTTTTCAACTTTATTTAATATATATATATATATATATATAAATTTCCAAAGTACAATTTTTGAATTATAGCAGCTTTCCCCCAGATAACCTCCCTCCCACCCACAACCATCCTATCTTCCACTCACTCTCCCATCCCATTCTTCATCATGATTCATTTTCAATTATCTTTTTTTTTTGTTTGACAGGTAGAGTAATAGAAAGTGAGAGAGAGAGAGACAGAGAGAAAGGTCTTTCTTCCATTGGTTCACTCCCCAAACGGCCGCTACGGCTGGCACTGTGCCAATCCAAAGCCAGGAGCCAGGTGCTTCCTCCTGGTCTCCCATGCGGGTGCAGGGGCCCAAGCACTTGGGCAATCCTCCATTGCTCTCCCGGGCCACAGCAGAGAGCTGGACTGGAAGAGAAGCAACCAGGACTAGAACTCGGTGCCCATATGGGATGCCGGCATCACAGGTGGAGGATTAACCAAGTGAGCTATGGCACTGGCCCCCATCATTTTCAATTATCTTTATATACAGAAGATCAACTTAGTGTATAATAAGTAAATATTTCAGCAGACTGCACCCACAAAGATACACAAAGTATAGAGTACTGTTCGGGTAGCAGTTTTACCATTAATTATCATAGCACAACACATTAAGGGCAGAGGTCCTACATGGGGAGCAGGTGCACAGTGACCCCCATTGTTGATTTAACAATTGACACTCTTATTTATGACGTCATGAGCTGCCAAGGCCATGGAAGCTTCTTGAGTTTGCCAACTCCAATCTTTTTTAGACATGGACACAGTCAAAGTGGAAGTTCTATGATCCAACATGGGAAGCGGGATACACAGAAGACTCATAGAATGGCAGATGTCCTAAACAGCACTCTGGCCTCAGAATCAGCCCTTAAGGCATTCGGATCTGGCTGAAGAGCCCATGAGAGTATTTTAGGCATAGAAAGCCAAGATACTCTGGGAAAAAAAAAGAAGTAGAAGACCTAAATGAAAGATCTCTGTAAGTGAGATCCCAGTGGAACGAATGGGGCCATCAAAGAAGGAGGTACCTTTCTCTGAAGGGAGGAGAGAACTTCCACTTTGGCTATAGCCTTGTCTAAATAAGATCGGAGTTGGCGAACTCAAAAGGCTTCCATAGCCTTGGCAACTCATGACAAGAGCCTAGGGAGATTACTGACACCATAAACAAGAGTGCCAAATTGTTAAGTCAACAACAGGAGTCACTGTGCACTTATTCCTCATGTAGGATCTCTGTCCTTAATGTGTTGTCCAGTGTGAGGTAATGCTATAACTAGTACTGAAACAGTATTTTACACTTTGTGTTTCTGTGTGGGTGCAAACTGATGAAATCTTTACTGAATATATACTAAATTGATCTTCTGTATATAAAGATAATTGAAAATGAATCTTGATGTGAATGGAATGGGAGGGGGAGCAGGAGATGGGAGGGTTGCGTGTGGGAGGGAAGTTATGATGGGGAAAAAGCCAATGTAATCCATAAGCTGTACTTAGGAAATTTATATTTATTAAATAAAAGTTTTTAAAAAACAAAGTGGAAGTTCTCTCCTCCCTTCAGAGAAAGTACTACGCTCTTTGATGGCCTTTTTCCATTTCTTAGCTTGATTGTTTGTTTTGTTGTATTGAATTTCTTGGGCAGTTTATAGATTCTGGATGTTAACCCTTTATCAGTTGCAAAGTTTTAAAATGTTTTCTCCCATTCTGTCAGTTGCCTCTTAACTTTGCTTCTTGTTTCTTTTAAAGTGCAGAAGCTTATCACCTTGATGTAATCCCGTTTGTCAATTTTGGTTTTTATTACCTGTGCTTCTGAGATCTTTTCCAAGAAGTTTTTGCCCTTGTGAATGTCTTACAGAGTTTCTCCAATGTTTTCTAGTAATTTTATGAAATCAGGTTACAGATTTAAGTCTTTTGTCCATTTCGAGTGGATTTTTGTGTAAGGTGTAAGGTGTGGGTCTAGTTGAATACTTCTGTACATGGAGACCCAGTTTCCCCAGTACTAAGTTAAGACACTGCCTTTTCTTCAGGGATTGATTTTAGCTTCTCTGTCAAAGGTAAGTTGTTTATAGATGCATGGATTGATTTCTAGAATTTCTGTTATGTCCCATTGGACTACAACTCTGTTTCTGCACCAGTACTAGGCTGTTTTGATTATAACTTCCTTGTAGCATGTTATGAAGGCACGTATTGTGATGCCTCTGGCTTTGTTTTTTTTTTTCTTAGATGCTGCCTACTGCCGTGGCTTCCATGTTTCCTGAAAATCAGAAAGCCATTCTAACGGGGGTGAGGTGAGACTTCATTGTGGTTTTGATGTGTATTTCCCTGACAGCTATTGATCCTGAACAATTTTTTATGTGTTTTTTGGCCATTTGGATTTCTCTTTTGAAAAATTTTTATTTAAGTCCTTGGTCCATCTCTTAACTGGGTTGTTTGTTTAATTATCATGGAGTTTCTTGACCTTTTTGTATATTCTGGTTATTAATCCTTTATCAGTTGCATAGTTTGCAAATAATTTTTCCCATTCTCTTGGTTGCCTCTTCACTTTCTTGAGTACAGAAGCTTTTCAATTTGATGTAATCCCATTTGTTTATTTTGGCTTTGACTGCCTGTGCCTCTGGGGTCTATTCTAAGAACTCTTTACCCGTGACAATGTCTTGCAGGGTTTCCATAATGTTCTTGATTAATTTGATGGTTTTGGGTCATAGATTTAGATCCTTAATCCATATTGAGTGGATTTTTGTATAAGGTGTATGGTAGGGGTGTTGCTTCATACTTCTGCATTTGGAAATCCAGTTTTTCTAGCAGCATTGTTGAAGAGACTGTCCTTGCTCCAGGGATTGGGTTTTAGATCCTTGGTCAAATATAAATTGGTTGTAGATGTTTGGATTGATTTCTGGTGTTTCTATTCTCTTCCATTGGTTTATCAATCTATTTTTGTACCAGAACCAGGTTACTTTGATTCTAACTTCCTTGTAGTATACCTTGAAATCTGGTATTGCAATGCCTTAGGCTGTGTGCTTGTTGTATAAGATTGCTTTTTCTATTTGAGTTCTCCTGTGCCACCATATAAATTTCAGAAAAATTTTTTCTGGACCTGAGAAGAATGTCTTTGGTATTTTGATTGGGATTGCATTGAATCTGTAAATTACTTTTGGGAGAATGGACATTTTGATAATATAATTCTTTCAATTCATGAATATTAAAAAGTTTTTCATTGTTTATATCTTCTTCAATTTCTTTCTTTAATATTTTGTAATTCTCATCATAGAGATCTTTGACATCCTTGGTTAAATTTATTCCAGGGTATTTATTTTTTTGTAGCTGTTGTGAATGAGATTGGTCTAAGAAGCTCAAGGCATTGTCTGTGCAAAGGCTGTTAATTTTTGTGTATTGATTTTATATCCTGCTACTTTGCCAAACTCTTATATGAGTTCCAATAATCTCTTAATGGAGTTTTTGGATCTCCAATGTGTAGAATCATGCCACCTGCAAATAAGGATAATTTGACTTTCTTCTTCCCAATTTGTATACCTTTGATTGCTTTTTCTTGCCTGATGGCTCTGGCTAAAACTTCCAGGACTATATTGAATAGCATTGGTAGAGAGGGCATCCTTGTCTGGTACCAGATCTCAGTGAGAATGCTTCCAACTTTTCCCCTATTAAATAGGATGCTGGTCATCTGTTTGTCATACATTGCCTTCATTATGTTGAAGAATGATCCTTCTATACCACAGCTGCTTAAGGTTTGCATCATGAAAGAATGTTTTACTATCAAATGCTTTTCTGCATCTATTGGGATAATCATATAGTTTTTATTCAGCAGTTTATAAACATGATGTATCACATTGATTGATTTGCGAATGTTGAACCATCCCTGCATACCAGAGATAAATCCCATTTGGTCTGGGCAGATGATTTTTCTGATGTGTTATTGGATTCGATTGATCAGAATTTTGTTGAGGATTTTTGCCTCTATGTTCATCAGGGAAATGGGTCTATAATTCTTTTTCTCTGTTGCATCATTTTTAGGTTTAGGAATTAAGGTGATGCTGGCTTCATAAAAAGAATTTGGGAGGATTCTTCCCCTTTCAATTGCTTTGAATAAGTTTGGAAGAATTGGAGTTAGTTCTTTAAATGTCTGATAGTATTCAGCAGTGAATCCATCCATTATCCATTCCTAGACTTTTCTTTGTTGGGTGGGTCTTTATTACTGATTAAATTTCTATCTTGTTTATGGGTCTGTTTAGGTTTTCTATGTCTTCATGTCTCAGTTTATATAGGTTGTATGTGTCCAGGAATGTATCCATTTCTTCTAGGTATCCCAATTTTGGCATACAGCTCTTTGTAGTAATTTCTGATGATTCCTTTTATTTCTGTGCTGTCTATAGTTACATCTACTTTTTCATCTCTAATTTTATTGATTTGGGTCATCCCTCTCCATTTTTTTGGTTTGTTGGGCCAATAATGTGTCAATTTTGTTGATTTTTTTTTTAAAAAACCAGCTCTTCATTTTGCTAATCTTTTGTATTTTTTGTTTCAATTATGTGGATTTCTCTCTAATTTTAATTATTTCTTTTATTCTTGGTTTGCTGTTGTTTTTCTAGATCCTTGAGATGCATTGATTGCTCATTTATTTGGTGCTTTTCCAATTTCTTGATGTAGGCACCAATTAGTATGAACTTTCCTCTTAACACTGCTTTTGCTGTATCCCATAAGTTTTGATATGTTGTGTTGTAAACTTCATTTTTGTCAGAAATTTTTGATTTCTATTTTGAGTTCTTCTGTGACTCACTGTTCATTCAGGAGAATGATATTCAGTCTCCCTGTGTTTGCCTATGTTCTAGAGATTCCTGAGTTGCTGATTTCCAGCTTTATTACATTCTGGTCTGAGAAGATGCATGGTATGAATGATTTTTTTTTGCATTTTCTGAGACTTGTTTTATGGCCTAGCATGTGGTCTGTCTTAGAGAAAATTTCATGCACTGTGAGAAGATTGTGTATTCTGCAACTGTAGGATGAAAAGTTCTGTAGATATCTGTTAGGTCCATTTGGTCTATATTGTCAATT
This sequence comes from Sylvilagus floridanus, assembly GCA_949820135.1. Classification (NCBI taxonomy): domain Eukaryota; kingdom Metazoa; phylum Chordata; class Mammalia; order Lagomorpha; family Leporidae; genus Sylvilagus; species Sylvilagus floridanus. Next base: position 33,229,617 of record OX463230.1, read on the forward strand.
AAAACTGCTGTTTTCTTGCTGTTATTCTATCTGGTTGATCTGTCCATTGCTGAAAGTGGGGTATTAAAGTCCCCCATTACTCTTGTATTGGAGTAAATGTCTGCTTTTAGATCCTTTATCATTTCTTTTTATAACAAGAGGCCCTGTACTTAGGTGCATATGCATTTATAATAGTTACATCTTCCTGTTGATGTGGTCCCTTAACCATTATATAGTTACCTTCTTTCTCTCTCTCTCTCTTCTTTTAATTTATTATTATTATTTTTTTTTGACAGGCAGAGTGGACAGTGAGAGAGAGAGACAGAGAGAAAGGTCTTCCTTTGCCGTTGGTTCACCCCTGAAATGGCCGCCGCGACTGGTGCGCTGCGGCTGGTGCACCGCGCTCATCCGATGGCAGGAGCCAGGTGACAGGTGCTTCTCCTGGTCTCCTATGCGGGTGCAGGGCCCATGCACCTGGGCCATCCTCCACTGCACTCCCGGGCCACAGCAGAGAGCTGGCCTGGAAGAGGGGCAACCGGGACAGAATCCGGCGCCCCGACCGGGACTAGAACCCGGTGTGCCGGCGCCGCAAGGTGGAGGATTAGCCTGTTGAGCCACGGCGCCGGCCTTGTCTCTCTTTTTTTTGACAGGCAGAGTTAGACAGTGATAGAGAGAGACAGAGAGAAAGGTCTTCCTTCTGTTGGTTCACCCTGCAAATGGTCACTACAGCTGGCGCTGCACCAATCCCAAGCCAGGAGCCAGGTGCTTCCTCCTGGTCTCCCATGCAGGTGCAGGGCCCAAGCACTTGAGCCATCCTCCACTGTACTCCCGGGCCACAGCAGAGAGCTGGACTGGAAGAGGAGCAACTGGGACAGAATCCGGCACCCCAACCGGGGCTAGAACTTGGGGTGCCAGCAGTACAGGTGGAGGATTAGCCAAGTGAGCCATGGCGCTGGCCGCTTTGTCTCTTTTAACAATATTTACATTAAATTCTATTTTTTATGATATTAGTATGGCTATACCAGTTCTTTTTTGGTTTCTGTTAGCATTGTATATCTTTTTCCATTCTATCACTTTCAGTCTACATGCATCTTTGTTGTTGAAATGTGTTTATTGTTGGCAGAAATAGATGGGTTTTGTTTTTTAATCCATTCAGCCAATCTGTGTCTTTTAACTTGAGAATTGAGGCTGTTTATATTCAAGGTGACTATTGATAAGTAATGACTTTCCCTTGCCATTTTCCCAAATATATTTCTGGTTTTTTTACTTTGAGTTTCTTTTAAACATTTACTGAGAGAATTTCTTCCTTTCCCTTTTTTCATAGTGATGACCATGTTTTTGTGTTTCTACGTGCAGCATATTCCTATGCATCTTTTGTGGGGCTGGATGGGTGATGAAAAATTCTTTCAATTTCTGTTTGTTTTGGAAGGTCTTTATTTCACTTTCACTCATATATAAGGGCTTTGCAGGGCATAAGTATTCTGGGTTGACAGTTCTTTTCTCTTAATACTTGTAATATGTTTCACCATTCTTTCCTAGCCTATAAGGTTTCTGATGCGAAGTCCACTGTAAGTCTAATTGGAGATCCTCTGAAAGTAATTTGACATTTCTCTTGTGCACATTTTACAATCTTTTCTTTATGTTTTACTGTGGTGAGTTTGATCACAATGTGTTTTATTGAGATTTTTCTGGTCATATGTTTTAGAAGTTCTATGTGCTTCCTGTCATTGGATGTCCTTTCTTTCTCCAAATTAGGAAAATTTTCTGTAATTATTTCATGAAAAAGGCCTTCTAATCCTTTCTCTATTTCCATGCCTTCAGGATCTCCTAGAACATGTATGTTGGGTCATTTGATGGTATCCTGTAGCTTCCCAACAGTGTTTTTTAGTTTTCTAATTTCTTCTTGTTTTTGGTTTGACTGTATATTTTCTTGTGCTTTTTTTAATCAGAAGGGAAGTTCATTATGCTCAGCTGAACTCTTCTCCTCAAAGGAGACCAGTGCTTGGCTATAATATTTGTTTGCTCTGCCCCAAGGACCACATAAGTTATCTGTGCAGTCCTCAGTGTAAGTTCATATTCCCCAGCAATGTCCCTAACCAGCTATCCAGGAAGCCCTGAGCATGTGAAGTCTCCCACAGTGACTGCCCAAAGTCCCAGCCACACTGTGAGTCCTCCCATACAGCCTCAGTTATTTCTCAGTCCTGGCACACAAGCCATCCAAAGTCACAAGCTTCCAGCGTCCTGTTATTTCTCCCCACCAGAGTCAGGAGTCCCAACTCAGCTGCTTGCTGGGCATGGACACGACTGGCACAGCTATTACATATGCGCAAAATGGCAACCACTCTATTGGCTTGTTACAGGATGCTGCTGTAAAGTGATCAGGGAGAGAGGAATGTGTCCCTCCTTTTTTTTATCCTCTAGTTTGACAGGTACACTATCCCCCACAGGGATCCAAGCTGGATTCCCTCTAGGATCTTCCTGCAGCTTTAGCATCAGTAGATTGGGCTGCTTGTGCCTGGTCTCACTTTCCAATGTGTTGTATAGGTTCTCAGCTGCTGGAGTCCTCAGTTGTGGGTGTCCATGCTCCCCACATAGGTCCACATTGTCCCTCTAATTTGCTTAGAGTTTTCTCTGCTGTTTTCTCCCTAACTCTTCCTTGAGACTGCATTCTCTCCACTTTTGAAAAACTATCTTCTCCTGGACTAGAGCAGTAATCTCCTTCCCTACTCCATCATCTTGGAACCTCCCCACAGGCATTTTTCATGAGAGGAAATTCAAATGGCCAACAGACACTTGAGAAAATGCTCAGGATCACTTGCCATCAGGGAAATGTAAATCAAAACACGATGAGGTTTCACCTCACACAAGTCAGAATGGCTCTCATACAGAAATCAACAAACAACAAATGCTGGCAAGGATGTGGGGGGAAAAGGTATCCTAATCCACTGTTGGTGGGGATGTAAACTGGTCAAGCCACTGTGGAAGACAGTGTGGCGATATCACAGAAATCTGCATATGGACCTAATATTTGTTCCAGCCATCCCATTCCTGGGAATTTATCCAAACCAAAAGAAATTGGTGTATGAAAAGTTTTATGTATCCCAATGTTCATTGCAGCACAATGCCTAATAACAAAAAAATGGAATCAATCCAAATGTCTATCAACCGTTGACTGGATAAAGAAATTATAGTATATATACACTATGAAGTACTACTCAGCTATTACAAAAATGAAATTCTGTCTTGAGATGGTTGCAACTGGAAACCATATCTAGTGAAAAAAGCCAGTCCCCCAAAATCAGATATCATATGTTTTCTCTGATCAGAGATAACTAATAGAGTTGACATGAAATGTGTTAAAGTGAAAGATACATTTTGAGAACTGATGATTGTTTATGGGCCTGTCTCTTACATTGAAGAACAGTGTTTTGTTTGTTTTTTCTCTTCATACTATTTGTTGATTTCTTTCACTTAGATTAGGTTTAACTATTTGAACATTAAGTGTACTGGAACTAGATCATTGTAAAAATTAAGATGGGAATCCGAGAAGGAGGGGAAGAAAGTCTGGAGCACGGGCAGGAATGAAGGTTGGGATGGGAAGTACCACTGACTTCCTAAGTCTGTATATGTGAAACTTGTATATCTTAAATTTAAAAAAGAATAATGAAAAAGACGAAAAAAACTATAATCTGATATTTTGACTAAAAATAAGAAATAAAAAAATCAAGAGTGGAAATGTGAGAGGGAGGATGAGGAAGGTTTAGAGCATGGACAGGAGGTAAGGTAGGGGAGGAAGTGTCACTATGTTCCTAAATCTGAATATATGAAGTACATGAAACTTGTATAACTTAAACAAAATTTTAAAAGGTCAAGAATAAGGAATTAAGACAAAGTCAGTGCCAATAATTTTAAAAATTTTAATTCTCTTAAAAGTCTATATATACCAGTAAGCAGTTACATTCACAAAATTAATTTTTGTAAATTCAACAATAGTCTTTGAATACTAGCAAAGAAAGGGCTTTAAAATGCAACTATAATCTTCAGTGAAGAAGGTATGTTCTTGCTTCATTCAAGTTCAGGTCTTCATCAAGTCATCCTAAAGGCTGAACTAAACCATAAATAGAAATATGTGATTTTTCTTTTTATATGCAAATGCATAGAAGAATTCATTATAACACAGCGACAAATTCACATATATTAAAAATATACTAGTTTTGAAATGTGTATAAGCCTTAAATGCAATATTTGAACTTTATTGTGCATTAGAATTTTTTTATTCAGTGGAACTATATTGGAATCAAGAAATTCCATTTTAAAAAATGCATCCATGTAATTATGAAGTGGTTATTCAGCAGTGATTACTGTTTAATGAAATACTCACATGTTTTAGATTATAAATCAAAACTTAGCCATAGTTTTCAATTCACAGTGCTTTTAATTTTAATTTTAGTTACACATACATATAAAATTTAAGTATATATTAACCCTTTTCACTCCATATGCAACTTACAAGAATTCACATGTGAGTCTGTGTATAATTAGTTCTTTGCATTTTGTAGATATTAACACATTATGATTTGTATACTTTTAAGAGTTCCAACTTTCATCCTTTGTCTCAATCTGTATTTCTCATGTATTATGTAATATTTCTACAAAACATACTTTCATACATATTATATCTAAAGGTATAGTTCTCCCCAAATAATCTATCCATTAACTCATTTCACCATCGTTTCTTCATGATGTATAGCTTAACATACTTTCTCACCCTGTTCACTTTTTAATTTTTGTTGATATACTTTCCTCATCAAAGAAAATTTAAAAATGCAAATCTGATCATGTTTTGTTCCAGTTTTATCTTCTGACACTCACTACCACCCCAATAGTCCCTAAAGTAAAATATGAATTTGGCAAATAGCAGATAAGACTATTGATAATAGAGCTCTAAGAAACCGTTTCAGCTTAGAGTCTTGACACTCATTTTTCCACATGACCGCTCTGTACCACTCATAGATTATGACATTTATTGTGAAAAAATCACATTGTTGTCAAGACCGTGTTTTATCTCAGTGTCTTCAGTGCTCAAGACACTACTTGTCATAAATATGCTCAATATATGCTTTTGAATGGAAAACGTCTTGCTGTTCCCTACAGGTGTGTTTCTCTTCTACGCCTCCATTGTTTGTATCTTCTGTGTCATTTCCCGGAATGACTGTTCTTCAGTTATCTATATTCTTATAGTGTCTTGTTGTTTGTTTGTTTTTTTTTGAAAGATTTATTTATTTATTTGAAAGGTAGAGTTACAGGGAAAGAGGGAGAGAGAGAGAGGGAGAGAGAGAGAGCACACACGATATCTTCCATCTTTCCCAGATGGCTGCAATGGCCAGGGCTGGACCAGGCCAAAGCCAGGAGCCAGGAGCTTCCTCTGGGTCTCTCACGTAGGTGCAGGGGCCTAGCCATAATGCTGATCCCTCCTGTAGTATCTTGTATAATCTTTACCATGGCATGTGCTACACAACTGTAGATGTATATGATATTTTTTCCTGAAAAGATTTATGTTTATTTACACAGTTTTTCCTTAGCTCCATTGCCAATGATAATAAAAGGTATTCCTATGCCACATATTTATAAATAAGAAATTGAGGAGTCATATTTATTAAAAGCTACTACATATTCTGAATAGAATTGATACATACATTTACAAACCTATATGTGCAAAGACACAAGTGTTCATATATATATATATATATATATATATATATATATATATAATTTCTAATGCCATAGGAACTCTCAGTCTTCACAAGGAATATACTGTTTTGGACTATGATGAATAAATTGTTCTCACCTTATGGGTTATAAATTCTCATTTTTCTCTTCAGTGTCTTTCGAAATGGCACCTTTTCATTCCAAAAAAACAGGAAGATATTTGGACACAGAAATTAATATGGAAGCACTGAAACCATGTGATTCATTAAAATTTTCTTAAATGAAGACAACAATTACCTGGGGGGATCAGACTTCTCCTTAAGTGCCTGTGAAACCCTCTGAACATCCTGGAACACTGTCCACAAGTAGGACAGCGAGCAGATGTGAATTAAGAACACAGGAAGTCTTTCTTATCCCTTAAATATGAGTGCTGGCATAGTAGCAGCAAATACTAAATGCTTTGGGTTGGATAAACAAGGCAGGCCCTTCTTAGAAGGGAAATCAAGCTACACAGAGTAAGGAAAATGGGTTCCAGGGTTTCTTCAAACCCAAGAGAGTCACGCTGTCCTCAGGTAGAGTTTGTGCACTGGTGCCACACAGAAGTGGGAGAACAAAGAAAAGAAACACTACATAAGGAGAAATGAGACTCAACCTATAGGCATGATGATTTCCCATAGGATGATTATATAGACACTTTAAGCTTTTAGAGATTTTCATGAAAAAATATAGTAAGTATTGAACTCAAGAAAAGAAAGCGACAAGAAATGGAAATGGAAAGAAACTGAAAAAGTTATTTAGGTCAGGATTCAAAGCAATAGATATATAGGATTAACCAGTGTAAATATGTAAAGTACAATATGAGGACCATCTGTAATAAAACTGTACTGTACCCATGTATGAGATTCATGCCAAGTTAGCAAATTTTAGCTGGCTCTTCCACAAAAGCAAACATCCCTAAAAGAGTAACCATGTGAGATGGTGGCTGTGTTAATTTGCTTCATTTTAGTATTCTTTTTATTTTCTGTGTGCATACATTAATATCATGTTGCATACCTTAAATACATTCAATAAAATCCATTTTTAAAGAGAAAATTTATTCTGTCTCTTATGATAGTCTTTTAGAAAATTAATTTGAATTTTAATAAAATAAGGTCCAAGTCATAACATTCTGCCGCCTGGTTCTTTGCAGCTCTGTAGGAAATAATATGTTATAAAAATTCTTTTTGCAAATTAAACTACAGAAGTACCAAATATACTAATTAAGATAAAAATTAATTTTGGGGAAAAATAATAATAGAAAGATTAGGAACTTGCCTATGATTGCAACTTTGATATTCTCTAAGAATAAAGAATAACTTTCAGTCCATTCCTACCTTTCTTTCCCTTTATATGCATCATAAGCTTCCTGTGACATATTTTTAGAATTATCCACTGATAATCAGAGTAGGATGCTTCATGCTTGCTGTCCCTGGTCTGCACCTCTGAGCTATAGGACCCTCAAAGAAACCACTGACCTGAGGAAGTCAGCAGTTCCAGATCATCCGCATCGGTGCCAGAATTCATCTCCTGGTACTGAAAGTGGTGGACAAGATGTTCTCCTCTTGAGAAAACTGAAAACAGGAGTCCATAAGAAAACTTTCTTTATGCATCTTTTTTCCGAGCAGGGCAAACATACCTGGTCTTAATCCACACTACTGTTTCCACCCTGGTCTGTTACCAAGATGTTTCATTATCATGTCACACACACACATGAAAGAGGAGCGAGGCTAAATCTTTCCTATTGACATCACGTAATAAACACATTTCCCCCTGGGGAAGTCAGTAATCATCCATAACTTTGGAGATTTTTCTAAAATCTTTCTAAAAATCCTTCCTATCTCTTTAATTCTCACTCTAGTTAAAGGCCTTTTCATCTAAACTATTTTAAAGTGGTATTCCTATCAGTAACATGTTCTTCCTTCAATCCTTCATACATCCTGTTGCCAAAAGAACTTTCTAAAGACAGCCTGACTGTTTCAGTTCCCTACAGATTGTTCTAATGACTAAGAATCCCTCACCACGGAATATGAGAACTCGATAGTTTGTTCCTTCCCTCTTCTTCAGCCTTACCAGCAACTTTTCTCCTTGTGCTCAATTTGTACTTCCCTACAAAACAACAGAAGTGCTGTCCTTTAAGCTTCTCTGTGCTTTGACACGTCCTTCTACCCCCCTGGAATGTTCCTCCCTTGTTGCTTGAACTCCCATCTTCAAAATTTGTCTCAGAAATATCCTAGAAGCCTCCCTTACTCTTTCCACTTTTGGTTAGTCACTCTCTTCTCTGGACCACTTTTGCTCTTGGTTCATATTGATGTGTAGTGCCACATTACAGATGACTATTTTAAATATACACTCTTTCACTAAACTTGAGATTCCATGAAGATTAAACCATTTTATTATCCATGTTTGTATCTTTAGAGCCTAGCACAACACTTGGCAGTAAAATAAAATCAGTAATAAAGATGTTATAGCGAGAGAAAATAAATGTGGGGGAAAGGGATTCATCCTAAATTATATGTAACATGATCATCTGTAACCCTTCAATTCAGTACCCCAATTAAACATATGCATAGACTATAGGAGTCATCAATGCAACCAAGCCCCCTTTCTCTCTTGTAAATCCTGCTTCCTCTACTGAGAAACTTCCCAATCTCACTTTCTTCCCACTTGATATGTGACACTAATATTTTTAGAGTTTTTTAATTCTAAGAAGTAGATATATTAGAGATATCATAATTTGGGCTCAGACCTGTAAGCTGCTGTATTTGTTTTCGGTTTTGAGTTTGCAAGAGGAATGCAATGAGAATGGCCAACAGAATGATTCCCAGGATTCCAAACGCAATAAGGAACGGATGACCTAAGCAAAAGTAAATATCAAGAGAGATGGTGATGTCTTGGTTAAAAAATCTGGGTCCTAATTACTCTCATAAGTCAGAGACTAAATCACTGAAATAAATCTCCAATCCTCAGACTTCTTCTGTCTCAAAGTCTCTTGAGAAGGATTCTGAGTAATGCAGATAATTGGCTTCATTCTAATAAAGTCCATGATATACCTGTGTTTCTCAGTGGTCCTTTGGTATCTGAATCTCCTGCAGGAAAAAAGAGAAAGACGCTTATTTCTGGAAGTCATGAATAAAGAAAACATGGCCATATTCTTGTCTAAGCTCTTAATGCTTCCTAATAAAGTAGTCTACTGCCTTCCACTTAAAATTAGAGTCTCCTTATCTTTCTCCTCTGCAAAGTGATGCCAATAGGTAATATGCTTTTCCTCAATGAAGGCCAATGTATGAGATGACTTCAAAAAGTTCATGGAAAACAGAATTATAAGTTTGAGGCTGGTGTTGTAGTATAGCAGGTAAAACCATTGCCGACAATGCTAGCAACCCATATAGGCACCAGTTCGTGTCCTGGCTGCTCCATTTCTGATTCAGCTCCATGCTAATGGCCTTGGAAAAGCATTATAACATGGTCCAAGTCCTTGGAACCCTGCCACCCATGTAGGAGACCAGGAAGAAGCTCCTGGCTCCTGGCTTCAGTCTGGCCCAGCCCCAGCCATTGCAGGTGAGTGAGTCAGCAGATGGAAGATATCTCTTTCTCTCTCTCTCTCTCTCTCTCTGACATTCACATAAACATAAATAAATCTTTTTTAAAAGATAAGTTTATTTTGGTGCAAAATAATTTTGAATCCACACATAGTATGCATTTTCCATGAAATTTTTGAAGACTCCTCATATGACAACAAATATTTTCATTATTTTTCATTAGAGACATCATGATTCTCGCCCCTTCAGATCCCTGCTGCTATGTCCAATTTTTATATAACCCCAGTGTGCTCCCCACTTTGCTCCCAGAGATCCGAGCTTAATGCAGGCTCCTGAGCCTCACCTGGGTGGCATTTTACAGCAGCGTCTTCCTTGTGCCAACAGTCACTGTGCCCCCATGGTCCAGCAGGACAATCCCACAAGGAAGATTCGTTCCCTTTGCACTTCACTTCATTGAGCCATATAGGTCCAGTCCCTAGACCAAAGCCAGCTTCTTTGATTGCCTCAAAAGCTTCGCCACAGCCCAACTGGCGACACACCACCTGTGCATCCACAATGTCCCAGGAGTCATCACACACTGTCCCCCAAAAGCCTCCGTGCCAGACCTCCACACGTCCAGAACAATTGTTGGGCCCTTCTTGAAGTCTTAGTTTGTCTGAGGAATCAGAGACATCTGGGTTATTCTGGGAAGACAAAAGCTTCTAAAAAGCCACAGAGGAAAGATACATGAAATTGATTTTTCAAAATATATTTTAAAACTTTGGTGTGTACTTTAAAATTTATATTTTTATGAAATTTATATTCTATTAAAGTTTACATCCTTTCAGCAAAGTGGATGTACATTATTATGCACATAAGAATCATTGTGTGCATGTAAGTTCCTATAAAAACAACAAATCAAACTCCAAATTTGTAGGAGGAAAAAAATAATTAAAATGAGCTAATAAACAAAATTGAAATAATACAAGAAATCAGTGAAATGAAGAGCTGGTTTTATGAAAAATTAAGCAAAATTAATACATCATTAGCCCAACTAATGAAAAAAGGAAGGAGAAAATCCAAATCAATAAATACTGAGATGAAAAGGAAATGTAACAACATATACCACCAAAATAAAAAGAATCATCAGGAATTTCTGCAAGGAGAATTCTTGGGGAACCTACAAGAAATGAATAAATTCCTAGAAACATACAATCTACTGAAACTGAGTCATAAAGACATAGAAAACCTAAACAGATCAATAACCAAGATGGACATTGAATAAGTAATAAAGAGCCCCAACAAAGAAAAACCCAGGACTGGATGGCTTCACTGCTGAATTTTGGCAGACTTTTAAAGAAGAATTCATTCTAATTCTTCTCAAGCTATTCAAAACAATTGGAGGGGAGGGAATCCTCCCAAACTCCTTCTAATATGCCTGTATCACCTTAATTCCTAAACCAGACAAAGATACAACAGAGAAAGAGAACTATAGACAAATATCCCTGATAAACTTGATGTAAAAATCCTCAACAAAATATTAGCTTATTGAATACAGCAACACATGAGAAAGATCATTCACCCAGACCAAGTGGATTATCTCTGGTATACAGGAATGGTTCAACATTTGCAAATCATTCAATATGATACAGCACATTAACAAACCGAAAAACAAAAGCAATATGATTATCTCAGTAGATAAGAGAAAGCATTTGATAAAATATAACACTATTTCATGATGAAAACCTTAAGCAAATTTCGTATAGAGGGATTATTCCTCAATACAATCAAGGCAATCTATGACAAACTGATAGCCAGTATCCTATTGAGTGAGGAAAAGCTGGAAGCATTCCCCCTAATTCAGAACTAGACAAGGAGGTCCACTCTCACTGTTGTTATTTAATATAATATGATATTTAATATAAGACTCCTGGGAGTTTTAGCCAGAGCTATTAGGGAAGAAAAAGAAATCAAAGGGATACAAATTAGAAAGGAGGAAGTCAAACTATCCATATTTGCAGATGACATGATTCTATACATAGGGGATCCAAAGACTCCCCTGAGGGACTACTGAGACTCATAAAAGAGTTTGGTAAAGTGACAGGATATAAAATTAACACAAAAATTCAATAGCCTTTGTATACACAGACAGTGCCATGGCTAAGAAAGAGCTTTTAAGTTCAGTCCCATTCATCATAGCTCAAAAAAAAAATTAAACACCTTGGAGTAAATTTAACCAAGGATGTCAAAGATTTCTATGATGAAAATTACCAAACACTGAAGAAAGAAATAGAAGTCACTAACAAGTGGAAAAATCTTCCATGTTCACATACTGGAAGAATCAACTTGATTAGAATGTCTAAACTACCAAAAGCAACTTATAGATTCAGTGTGATCCCAATCAAAACACCAACAACATTCTTTGCAGATATAGAAAAAAATGATGCTAAAATTCATTTGAAAATACAGGAGACCCCAAATAGCTAAATTAATCTTATTAAACAAAAGCAATGCTGGAGGCATCACAATACCAGATTTCAAGACATACTACATGGCAATTATAGTTGAAACAGTCCAGTATTGGCACAAAAACAGATATATAGATCAATGGAACACAATAGAAACTTCAGAAATCAATCCATGCATATACAGACAACTTATCTTGACAAAGGAGCTTAAACCAGTCCCTGGAACAAGGACAGTCTCTTCAACAAATGGTGCTGCGGAAACTGGATCTTCACATTCAGAAGGATGAAACTGGACCCATATTTTACACCTTATGCACAAATCCATTCAAAATGGATCGAAGACTTAAATCTATGACCTGACAACATCCAATTACTAGAGAGCACTATCTCTGCAAGACATTGGCATAGGCAAAGACTTCTTGGAAAAGACCACAGAAGCATGGTAATCAAATCCAAAACTGACAAATGGTATTACATCAAGGTGAGAAGCTTTTGTACTGCAAAAGAAACAGTCAGCATAGCGAAGAGGCAGCCAACAGAATGGGGGAAAGTATTTTCTTTTTTAATTTATTTTTTATTTATTTATTTTTTATTTAAAAAAATTTTTTTGACAGGCAGAATTAGAAAGTGAGAGAGAGGCCGGCGCCATGGCTCAACAGGCTAATCCTCCGCCTTGCGGCGTCGGCACACCGGGTTCTAGTTCCAGTCGGGGCACCAGATTCTGTCCCGGTTGCCCCTCTTCCAGGCCAGCTCTCTGCTGTGGCCCAGGAGTGCAGTGGAGGATGGCCCAAGTGCTTGGGCCCTGCACCCCATGGGAGACCAGGAAAAGCACCTGGCACCTGGCTCTTGCCATCGGATGAGCGTGGTGCGCCGGCCGCAGTGCGCCGGCTGCGGTGGCCATTGGAGGGTGAACCAATGGCAAAGGAAGACCTTTCTCTCTCTCTCTCTCTCTCTCACTGTCCACTCTGCCTGTCAAAAAAAAAGTGAGAGAGAGAGACAGAGAGAAAGGTCTTCCTTCCATTGGTTCACCCTCAAAATGGCCACCACAGCCAGCGCACTGCGCCCATCTGAAGCCAAGAGCCAGGTGCTTCCTCCTGGTCTTCCATGCCGGTGCAGGACCCAAGCATCTGGGCCATCCTCCACTGCCTTCCCGGGCCACAACAGAGAGCTGGACTGGAAGAGGAGCAACCAGGACAGAACTGGTACCCCCAACCGGGACTAGAACCTGGAGTACTGGTGCTGCAGGCAGAGGATTAGCCTAGTGAGCCAAGGCACTGGCCGGGAGAAAGTATTTTCAAACTCTGCAACTGATAAAGGGTTAACATCCAGAATCTATAAAATGCTCAAGAAATTTAACAATGAAACAAACAATACAGTTAGGAAATGGGCAAAGGACTTGAACAGGTATTTTTCAAGAGAGGAAATTCAAATGGCCAACAGACACATGGAAAAATGTTCAGGATCACTAGCCATCAGGGAAATGAAAATCAAGGCTACAGCAAGGTTTCACCTCATTCCTATTAGAATGGCTTTCATACAGAAATCAACAAACAACAAATGCTGGCAAAGATGCAGGGAAAAAGGTACCCTAATCCACTGTTGGTGGGAATGCAAACTGGTCAAGCCACTGTGGAAGACAGTATGGAGATGCCTCAGAAATCTGAATATGGACCTGGCATATGTTCCAGCTGTCCCACTCCTTGGAATTCACCCAAACCAAGAGAAATCAGCATATGAAGGAGTTATCTGTACCTCAGTGTTCATTGCAACACAATTCATAATAGCTAAGATGTGGAATCAACCCAGTTGTCAATCAACTGTTGATCTGATAAAGAAATTATGGTACATATACATTATGGATTATTACATGGCTATAAAAAATGAAATCCTGTCTTTTCCAACAAGATGGATGCAACTGGAAACCATTATACTTAGTTAAATAAGCCAGTCCCCAAGATACAGATATCAAATGTTTCCCTGATCTTGGGTAACTAATAGAGTACCTAAAATGTAATGTTTTGGAGTGAAATGGATGTTTTGATATTTTAATATTGTTTATAGCCCTTGTCTCTTCTAGTGTAGGGTTAACTATATGATCTTTATGTAAACTGAAAATAAATCTTTGTAAAAATTATCAGTGGGGATATGAAAGGGTGGAGGAAGAAGGTTGGAGCATGGGCAGGAGGCAGGGTATGGGAGAGTATCACTGTCTTCCATTGTGTTGGGGACGGCATTATGGCACAGCTCTCATGCTACCACTTGTGATGCTAGTATCCCATATCAGAGAACAGATTCAAGTCCTGGCTGCTCCACTTTCAATTCAGCTTGCTGCAAATGCACATGGGAAAGCAATAGATGATGCCCCAAGTTCTTAGTTCCCTGAAACCCATTTGGGAGACCCAGAAGAAATTTCAGGCTCCTGACTTTGACCTGGACTACACTGAGCCATTGTAGTCATCTAGGGAGTAGAACCTACAGATGGATTCTCTCTCTCTCTCTCTCTCTCTCTCTCTCTCTCAACTCTGCCTTTCAAAATAATAAATATTTTTCCTATAGAATCACATTGTGACTCAGATAATGTCAAATGAATAAAGTTAACATGGTAAATCTGGAAGGTTAAATTCTCTCAAATGGAAAAAAGCCTGAAAAATTCTTAAGTAGCTAAAAGTCACTGTCTAATAAATGTAGAATGGGGAAATGCTTTAGGGTTGATCCTTATGACTGCTTTTCTCCTTATATCAGTGTAGTAGGATAATATTTGGAAGAAAATGGCAAAAGGAAAGGTAAATCATTCAATAGTCAAATAGAGAATCACACACTCTCAGTTCATTTGTTCAGAGAAAGCTGTTGAATAAAACCTTCAAGTAGAGTATGAGGAACGTGATATTCTTAGGAATAATAGTCTTTCATCCTGACTATAGCTAGGCCAAGTCAAATAAAACCAATGACACCACCTAAGCAGAATAACAATTACCTGGAGGTTACCCATTCCTGTCTAAGGAGCTCTGACAAGTGAAGCTGGTATGAGAATATGCAAATAAAACCAAGTAGGCCTTATGAGAAGATGATAGTGGAGCTACAGAAGGGAGTTTGTATTTGAAACAATGGCTACTCACTCTCACATGTGATCCACGTCTCCTCTGAGGGGCTGGCCATTCTCTGCTTCCATGGAGATGATGGACATTCCCATAATGTAGTAGGTCCTTTGGGACACTGAATGTTGTCCACCCACATGTGCCTCGATGGTGTCTCGTCTGAGGATGCAGGGTCGACGTTCCCTTTGTCTGTACAGCCCAGCTGCCGGCATACAACCCCAACAGTGGTTGAAGACATGTTATTCCTCCCAATGCTGCCCCAAGCTCCATTGTAAAAAACTTCCAGACGCCCTCTGCAGATCTCCCTGCTGTTTTCACTGGTCAGTCTCAGGGACATGAACTCTGGGGTAACACACAGAAGTAGTGGCTTCACATCATCTGAAGAATCAAAGGCTCCCTCCCTTCACTGTGATGTGAGAATGGCACACTATGTCAACCACTAACAATTCTTTAGTACCTTCTGGATGGTTTAGTTGACTTTAGTTAAACACAGTTTATTATACACCTATCTTAAGGTTTTCTAGTCTTGAATTTTAGACAAAGAGTTGTCTGTACAAGGCCATCAGTGGTCATAAGATGCTTTGCCAATTTAACCAAAGGCACGGTGACTTTATTCAATTATCTAGTTTGGATTTTCTCCCAAACTTACTGTAGTTTTAAGCTTAAGAATATTATCTGTCCTCTTTTGTTTATTTTTAGATAACACACTACAATTGTATATATTCATGGGATATGATGTGATGTTTCAATGCATATAAACATTGTGTAAAGATCAAAGCAGGGCACTTAGTATATTCATCACCTCAAACATATCTGATTTCTTTGTGTGCTCTTTTTTATTTCTTTGGCAACTGTGTTTGATAAAGTTAGTGCAACAAAGGCATTAAGGCCAATGTATTGTGCTCATTAGGTTAAAATGAAAGATTTCCTTTCCTGACACTTCACAGTTTTGCTGTGCATGCTCTCTACCAGATTTTTGTCTTGAAATAGGAGTTAATCTCTGCTGGCATACATAATTTTTCACTTCCCCAACTTACTGAGTTGTAGTATTGTTTTCTCCAGTGCATCACCATAGAGTACATTTTTCTATTTCACACTAATTTTGGAAACTCACCATGTATTCAAAACAAGAGAAGTGGCCTCTAGTGGTAGTTTTTGTTCCTTGACAAATAATTACCACTTATCTGCCAAGAAAAATTACTTGGACATGATAATTATATTTTCCTCTGTAGAATGACAGGCTGAGTGTATTCTTGTCCCTTTAAATCCACTTTTTAAATTAATAGAGTAATTACATAGTACTTCCATCAAATCCTTATTCAATATCTGGTTTATAGAAGAACTTCATTATTACCTTTGGTGTTATTTTCCTGGTATATAAGCTTGTTTCTGGATTCTTCTCTTTATAACATACTACCTGGCACATGAGGTTAACACTTATCCATGATATCCATACTTCTGGGAATTCCAACTCTTCCAATAATTTCCTCCGAACTCAGTTTTCAAGGGAACCTTTTAGATTATCCTGCACTACCTTTTGCCTTGCCTCCATCCTTTCATGCAGTTGTAACCATAAGTTCTGTGTAGAGCTTACCTGAGCAGATGACTCCTGCATCCTCCTTATGTCTACAGTTGTGCCTGCCCCAGCCATGTGAAAGGCATTGTGAAATACGGGATTCTTTGCCATTGCAGTTCATTTCATCCAACAAGATAGGTCCTGTTCCTTCACCAAAATGAGCAGAGCCAGTGGCATTAATGGCTACCCCACAGTCCAACTGTCTGCATACCACGTGGGCATCACTCAGGTCCCAGCTGTCATCACAGATGGTGCCCCAGGAACCCTCATGATAGATCTCTACTCTTCCAGCACAGCGACCTCCACCATTTACCAGGCGAAGCTGACCACTCCCTGAAAAGAAATGAAAATGCTAATTAGATGCTTTCATAAAGATGGACCATTTTCCTAGATTGGTTACTGATTCTCACCTATGCAGGAAACAGCACTGTCTTCGGGACTGGTAGAGCTTGTTGGGGCCAAAGAAGACAGATTGCATGGAGCTAGTGTCTGGGACTGGTTTCCTGCAAATACCAAAGTGGTCAGTCATACAAAACACAAAATGTTAAGAGGAGTAAGGAAGCTCAGATGGAGCTGAGTCCTGTAGATGAGTATTGGAGAAGCATCACTTTAGAGAGGAAGTCAACCTGACTAAGAGTGGATTGGGTATTTGAGAAAAGCTTGGCATATATTATGCTTAAACAACAAAGTCTATGAAAATAAAGTTCACATGTCCTCTAAGAAGACAAATGAGATTAATATTCTGACACGCCTCTCACGATCCCTCAACACTCATCATTCTCTTTCATCTTCTCCATCCAGCACATCACGTGGGGGAGGCGTATCCTGGATACCCTTCACCCTCTTACCTGAGCAGATCACAGAGGCCACTTGGCCTGCTGTACAAAGCGATGCACCCAGAGCAGTTACAGGACAATCGCCCATGTGCTGCTCCATCCCACTGCAGTGAAACATGTGTCTCCAGACCTGGCCACTTCCTTTCCCAAAATGTGCTCCTCCTGGGATAGAAATGGCAACTCCACATTTAAGCTGCTGGCAAAGAACATGGGCATCTTCTATGTTCCAGTGAGAATTGCAGAGGGCTCCCCAGGCCCCAAGCACTTTGAGCTCCACCCTTCCCTCACAGGATGACTTGCCATTCACCAAGCGAACTTCTGCGTATCCTGGAAGGAGACAGGGATTTAGAAAAAATGTTTGTGACTACCTTACCCTACCCCCTTCCCACTATCAGAGCAAACTGAAGATTTTCTCTGGGTCTCACTTGAGCAGACTACGCCAACGTCCCTGCTATGGTTGCAAGTCCCATCTGTGCGGAGTGCTACTGGGCAGAGTGAAAGATGTGTCTCATTTCCCTCACATAGGAATTCTTCAGCCCAGATCTGTCCATTTCCTTCTCCAAAGTGAGCTCCCCCAAGGATAGAGATGGCTGTGCCACACTGTAATTCTCTGCATAGCACATTGGCAGCTTCCAGGGAGAAGTCAGAATCACAGACCGAGCCCCATGTGTCACCATGCTTCACTTCAACACGACCAGAGCAGGGAATGTCCCCACCAGCCAGCCTGGGTTCCCTGTGGCCTGCAAAAATAATAACAGTTATGTGAGAGATGACATGGTTCTCGATGTTCCTTCATGCTGGGGGTATGGAGTTGCAAAGGGAGGCCATGATGCTCAATGACTTCTCACACTTGTTCCTCATGGCTTTGCCATGAGGCAAAGACTTTGACATAGCAAATTCCTGACCTCCTCATTTCTCTTTGGACCTAACCTTCTGAAAGAATTCTGTAACTTTTCCGTCTATAGACAACCATTCCTGGAGCAATGATATTTCTTTCCGTCTAGCATTTTGCTTACATTATTCATAACATTAGAGGCCACTGACTCCATCTCTTGGTCCTGTACATCATCCTCCACTCACTGCATCTTGGGTCTGTCTTCAACGTTTTTGATGCTTCTATGTAGTTTTCATAAAACTTCTGACTTTTAAAAATAAACACGACCCATTCTTACTTGGGCATTTATTACCTTGATATGTATGTCACTCCTTTCTCCCGTTTTCTCCTCCTTGCTTCCTGACAGCCTTATCAAAATCCTTTATGCATTCCTTGAGTCATGGTTCTGTCTTGAAACTTCGCATCTGCTCATGAACGTTTCAGCTACCAATGAATACGTTTTACTTCACATGTTTCATCATTCAAAAAGCCAGAGAATTAGAGGTGTTCCAGACATGTTGCATGTTCTCAAGGATATGAATAAGGTCAAGCTTTGGGCTATTGAACAGTCACCCGGCGGTAGACCCATTAACAAGAGGAAAAGACAGACTTCATAATGGAACCCAGTGTCTTTAATATCACATGCACTTAAGCAGAAATTTGCATTCCAAGAAGACGATTCCTTTGAGAAAGAAAATAGATCTTGGGGCTGGCGCTGTGGCTCACTATGCTAATCCTCCGCCTGCGGCACCAGCACCCTGAGCTCTAGTCCTGGTTGGGGAGCCGGTTCTGTCCCGGCTGCTCCTCTTCCAGTCCAGCTCTCTGCTGTGGCCCAGGAAGGCAGAGGAGGATGGCCCAAGTGTTTGGGCCCCTGCTCCCACATGGGAGACCAGGAGGGAGCACCTGCTCTTGGCTTCGGATTGGTGCAGCGCGCTGGTCATAGCGACCATTTGCAGGGGGAACCAACGGAAGGAAGACCTTTCTCTGTCTCTCTCTCACTGTCACTGTCTAACTCTGCCTGTCCAAAAAAAAAAAAAAAAAAATAGATCTTAGGAGTCGTCTCCATTTTCTAGTCCAGAAACTTCAAGGGTGAGTTTGGATGTAACATTTCACAGTCAGAAGAGCAATAAAGGAAGAACTGATACACACAAACTCTGTTGACCAAGGTACTAACAACAGAAGCTGTGTCCACACTTAGAAGGAAAGACTGTGGAAATACGCCAGCACGTCTTTCACCGCATTTCAAAAGATCTGCTAAAGGAAGTTAAACGAAGTATGTACAGCGGGATATCACACTGCTGAGGTCTGAAGAGCCTTGTCTCCAGCAGTGAAACAAGCTGTTGATGATAGTTAGGTGTATGGACGTTTTTCCATATGTTAATATTGCTGAACACATACTTCTAATGATTCTCCTAAGCAACTATAACTTCCTATTTTAAAAGTCTTTGGATCTAGGGAGATTACTGACGCCATAAACAAGAGTGTCAAATTGTTAAATCAACAAGAAGAGTCACTGTGTACTTATGTCTCATGTGGGATCTGTCCTTAATGTGTTGTCCAATGTGAAGTAATGCTATAACTAGTACTGAAACAGTATTTTACACTTTGTGTTTCTTCGAGGGTGCAAACTGATGAAATCTTTACTTAGTATATACTGAATCAATCTTCTGTATATAAAGATAATTAAAAATGAAAAAAATCTTGGTGTTAAATTGGAAATTGCATAGAAAATTAATCAATTTTAAAAAAATATATCATGTAGGATCTCTATCCTTAATGTGCTATACATTGTGAATTAATACTATAACTAGTACTCCAACAGTATTTTTCACTTTGTGTTGCTATGTGAGGGCAAACTGTTGAAATCTTTACATAATATGTACTAAACTGATCTTCTGTATATAAAGAGAATTGAAAATGAATCTTGATGTGAAGCAAGGGGAGAGGGAGTGGGAAAGGGGAGGGTTGCAGGTGGGAGGGAAATTATGGGGGGGGGGTAGCCATTGTAATCTATAAGCTGTATTTTGGAAATTTATATACTTTAAATAAAAGCATTATTTAAAAAAATTGGTAGTGATCTGGTTTGCTTGGTTTCTAACAACTTGGAGATTTTCAAAGAAGATGAAATTATAATTCTTTCATTAAGGTAATCCTAGTTTCAGTCACATAAGTTAAGTTTTCTAAAACTTCTAGAGATTATAAAGAAGTTATTTTTAAAAGCAAATTTTGACCATTAAATATAGAAAGTAAAGATTGTAAAGAATTTAAAGTACTTCAAGAAGTTTGACAAGTATTGCTGTATAAAAATGTCATTTTTGTTTGATTCATTCCTTAATACATCTATACTCTGTTCCTTTGTCAGTAGAGTGTAAAATAAATGCATTTTTGAACTTAAAAAATAGCGCCTCAATTGATAAGTTACACAGTGTAGCTTCAGGTTCATTTAGAGGTAGACCTAGAACCTAAAATATTTATATTAATGAATAAGAAAAAAATTAAAATTAGTTAAATATCCATGTCAAAATATTAGGGACAATAAAGAAATAGAACTTTAGGAAGTCAGAATTGAATTGATAGGAAAACAAATGTTACTGAACTTTTAAAACAAAGGATTAATTTTTTGATAGGATTAATGTTAAAATATCCAAATGCTAATATCTTAAAAAAATCAAGCTCAACTGAAAAAAATCAAAAGCATAGAAAATGCCAGACAATAATTACATGAAGAGAAGTTTCTTGGGTAAAGGAGTAATTTCAGCAAATTCATTAGGACTGATGATATTTTACTGAGTATTTCAGGGATAGATTAGCTTACCATCATTTATGCCATCATTTAGACAAGAAGTGTGCATGATATGTTTGTATGGATTTACTGGTATTTTCCTGTGTTTACATAAAAGATTTCTTAAATAATATGTAAATAGCTCAAATGCACAAATTGTCGGCGAGGACAAGCATTGGGTAGCTGGGGATAGCAGTTGGGGAATAGTTTACACTTTTATTTTGCAGTTGAAACCACATGACTATATTCCTTAGTCAAGAAAATTTAATCAATAGAAAAATTCTAATTTCTATCCTTTTTTCTTTTTCAATGATGGATGACATTCATTCAACCAGAGGTCAATATAGTTTGTAACATCAAGGGAAGGCATTGAGGAGCATGCTGAGGTTCAGTTGTGTGTGGGGTAAGGGCGTTGGTTGGTTGACATGCAGCACACAAACTTTCCACATGCAGAATTCTCTCTATATATATTCAAAGGGTTTTTTTTTCTTAAACTGCTTTCTCTGAAGTACTTTCACCACATGACTAACAGTTATGTGACTATATCAACATGGAGTTGTTGAAAAGCATAAGCTTTCAGTAAAGTTAGCATTTGTATAAATATGGTTTGCATCAAATACTAAAGATTATCCACAAGCCTAGTCAGTCAGTTCACAGCTTGCTATTAAGCTTTATAAAGAGATTACAGTGAAGTACATACAACTGTTCAAAAAGGAAATTCCTTCACGATAAGAAGGAATCGAAATTAAAAACTTCTAAGATTTGAATATTGTTTACATCCCTTGTCTATACTCTTGAGGAACAGTGTTTTTTTTCTCATTACTACTTGTTGAATTCTTTATTTCATGGAAGGTTAAGCTTGTAATTATAAAATAAACTGAAAGTATGCCATTGTAAAAATTAAAAGAAAAAATAAGAAAGGAAAGAGAAGGGAGGGTGGGAGCATGAGTGGGAAGTTTCATGTTCTGAAATCTGTATTTGTGAATTACATTAAATTTGTTCACTTTATATAAATAAAAAATTTTAAGAAGTCACATCTGTTTAGTCAGCATTGTAATTTTTAAAATTTGTTCATGATGTTCCCATGAAAGGCATATTTAAGTTCTACATTAAAATTTTTCATCTTAATCTTTTATGGGGCAGGTGTTGTGGCATAGCGGGTAAAGCTGCTGCCTACAGTGCCGGCATCCCAGATGGGCTCCGGTTCGGGTCCTGGATGCTCCACCTCTGATCCATCTCTCTGCTATGGCCTGGGAAAGCAGTAGAAGATGTCCCAAGACCTTGTACCCCTGCACCCATATGGGAAGACCCGGAGGAAGCTCCTGGCTCCTGGATCCTGGCTTTGGATTGGCACAGCGCCGGCTGTTGTGACCAATTGAGGAGTGAACGATCAGATGGAAGACCTTGCTCTCTCTCTGCCTCCCCTCTCTCTTTGTAAATCTGATTTTCAAGTAAATAAATAAATAAAAATCTTTTACACTGCCATTTATCTAAAAATATTTCAAAAGCCAAAGTTGGCTAATCACAAGAATCCTTATCCAATGTACAATGTTAACTGTAAATTTATCTGAGGCTCTGATAATGGAATGTGCATAGATATTTTCGGGTTTCATGAGAAGGACACTAGTCAAATGGACTAGTTTTTTTTTTTTTTTTTTTTTTTTTTGCAGTTTCAAGGATATTACTGGATATTTACTCACTTAGAATTAAACTTCTTAGTAAGTTGATTAAACGCCTTACCCGAGCAGGTGACTTGGGCTTCTTCTTCAGGATAACAGGGAAGTCCACCCCAA
The DNA here is from genome assembly GCA_949820135.1 of Sylvilagus floridanus. Taxonomy (NCBI): domain Eukaryota; kingdom Metazoa; phylum Chordata; class Mammalia; order Lagomorpha; family Leporidae; genus Sylvilagus; species Sylvilagus floridanus. The sequence goes on from OX463230.1 coordinate 33,252,286, forward strand.
TGCCAATAGTTGCAGTCCCAAAGTGAACTTTCATTTCCAATACAGCTGCTTGCAAATAGCCATGTGTTTGTTTTCTTAATTTTGGAATACACCTTATAGGATGTTTTGAGTGCAGATCCACATCCCAGTTGCCTGCAAACCACATTAGCTTTTTCCATTGTCCAGCCTTTGTTACACACCTTCCCTAAAAGTTTCTGAAATTCCACCTCCACTGCTCCAGCACAGCGGCTGCCTCCACCAACAAGTCTCAGCTTCAGGTCTGATCCATCTGTAAAACGAAGCATAAACTTAGGGTACAGATTCTCCCAAAGGATTTTTTTTGTCTACCACCTCTTCAGATGCTGAAATACTGAAATTATGGCTTAGTTATTTCCTGACATTTTAAGAAGACAACAAGTATAGATCATGAATCTGATTAGAAAAGAGATTGTAGTTTGAAATGCTAATAAAAAATTGTCAACAGTAGGCTGGCGCTGTGGCTCACTAGGCTAATCCTCTGCCTGTGGTGCCGGCACCCCAAGTTCTAGTCCCAATTGGGGCGCCGGTTCTGTCCCGGTTGCTCCTCTTCCAGTCCAGCTCTCTGCTGTGGCCCGGGAAGGCAGTGGAGGATGGCCCAAGTGCTTGGGCCCTGCACCCGCATGGGAGACCAGGAGAAGCACCTGGCTCCTGGCTTCAGATCAGTGCAGCGAGCCGGTCGAAGCGGCCATTTGCAGGGGGAACCAATGGAAGGAAGACCTTTCTCTCTTTCTCTCTCATTGTCTAACTCTGCCTGTCAAAAATATTGTCAACAGCAGAAATTTATGAGCGTTATTGCAGCTTAGTTCACAATAGCTAAGATATGGAATCAACCCAGATGTCTATCAATTTAAGACTGGATAAAGAAATTATGATATCTACATACTATGGAATACTACAAAGTGGTGAAAAAATGAAATCCTGTCATTTGCAACAAAATGGATGGAACAGGAAACCATTATACTTAATGAAATAATCAAGTCCCAAAAAGACAAATACCATATATTCTCTCTGATCTATGGTAACTAACAGAGTACTTAAAATGCAATCTATAGGAGTGAAATTGATACTTTGTTAGGCAATGATTTTGAACATCCTTTGTCCTGACTGTTGAGGAATAATGTTTGTTTGGTGTTGGTTTTTTTTCCTTCATATTATTTGTTGAACTCTCTACTTAGTGTAGGGTTAATTTTATGAGTGTAAAGTTAACTGAAAATAGATCTTTGTAAAAATAAGAATGGGAATGGAAGAAAGAGGAGGAAGGGTAGTAGTATGGGTGGGAAAGATTACTGTGTTTCTAAATTTGTATATATGAAATGCATAGTTTATATTACTTAAATATAATTTTAAAAAATTCATGAGCATGATGTCTGGGTTTTGTTCATGTTTATGCTCCCAGTATTTTTTTTGACAGGAAGAGTGGATAGTGAGAGAGAGAGAGAGACAGAGAGACCAACATATTTGCTGTTGGTTCACCCTCCAATGGCCCCCAGTATTCAAACTGATGCCATGGAATTTTAATTCCAAATAAACAATCAGATATGGTAAAACTAAAGAAAAGGAAAAAGAGAGTCCCACAGAAATTTGTCTCTGAGTTATTGACTTAGAATTTGAGGAGTGATCCATAACAGAAAACTTAATAATTAAGACACAGAAGAGAGTTGGACAACTCTTCACACTAGCTGAATAAAGAATGAGACAACTCACAACTGTAAGTTAATTCCCAGTGAGGAATTTCTTAGGTCTGCACATAGCTCACATCACACAGCTATTCTTACTCATAAAGAGCACAGATCCTTTCTTCTCTGCTTTTTGTTTCATTTTGACTTACCTGAGCATGTCACGCCAGCATCCTCATGATGACTGCAATCATGATTTCCCCAACCTTGGTGTTTACAATGCCAGAGATCAGACTCATGGCCATTGCAGGAAATACTGTCAAGCCAAATGTGTCCAGATCCCTCACTGGCATTAACTTGACCAACGGCTGTGATGGCAGTTGGACATCCCAGCTGCTTACAAGCCACAGCGGCATCCTTCTTGTCCCAATCATCATCACATATTGTTCCCCATTCTCCTTGGAACTTCACTTCTAATCTTCCAGAACATTCAGTGACTCCATCTACCAATCTCAGGCTCATATCTGCCCCATCTATAACAGGGACACACAACAAGTCAACAATAAGGAAACTTAAATGAGGGTAACCATAAACAGCTCCACCTGAGATGAGTTAAGGAAAACGGGAGAGATATCAGTGGAGATAAAGATGGCCATGCTTTACTCCTCTGAAAATTGTTAAAGAGGGAAGGTGGGAAGGTGGGAAGGTGGAGTGGGTCAGGCAAGGAAACTGGACTTTTCAGTATAGAGCACATACTTCAGGAAGCTTTCCTAACAGGAGATCCTGGGACTTGGTGTCTGTTTAGGTGTGTGCTTGTTTGACAATCACAATTTTGCTTGGATTGTTTACTTTTTCTTGTTCAAATACATTTGCATGTGTTTCAATGAAACCCACATATTTCAATGTGCCTCAATACTAAACACTCCCTTTGCTTCTGACTGTATCACCCATCTATGTTACCTAATTATGTTATTTTTCTGCTCCTCTTGAGAGCACTTCCATAGTCTAAAAGCAGAGCAAAGGGACCAGCATCATGGCATAGTTGGTTAAGCCACCACCTGTGGTCGGCATCCTATGTGGGTGCTGGTGTGAGACCTGGCTGCTTCACTTGCATTCCAACTCCCTGATAATGCACCTCGGAAAACAGCAGAGGATGGCCCAAGTGCTTGAGCCTCTCCATCCATGTGGAGGACTTGGAAGAAGAAGCTCCTGGCTCTTGGCTTTGGCCTGGCACAGCCTTGGTGCAGTGGTGATGGCATTTTGGGGAGTGAATCAGCAGATGGGAATTCTCTTCCCTCTCTGTCTGTCTGTCTATCTCTCTCCTTGCCTCAAATAAATTATTTTTTAAAAAGTAAGTGGAGAAAAAGACAGAACCCAGATGACTTTTTTAAGCACCTGAATCCAGTCATGCATGAAGCCACCTGTAACCTCTGGATTTCCCAGTTTTCTGAATCAATATTCCCTTATTTTAAAATTTGTTTGAAAGGAATTTCCTTCCTTTGGTTGGCATGGGGAAAGGGTGAATGGGAGGAAGGAGGAAGAGAGAGAGAGAGAGAGAATTGGTTAAGATATGAATATTTTTATTCAATATTTCCTAATAGATCTCTGAAGCTCAAGACACAATATATCTCTTTCAAACTAAGAAATCAACAGAACAAGGAAGAATGGTAGCCTGCTCACACCAACCCATCACCATGTCCCCTGATCCAGTTGTGGAATATGAAAGTTTCTAGGTAGACACAGAGCATACTCACCCTGTAACCCTACTATAGATGAGATTTTAGTAGGAAATAAAAATGTTGGCTTCTAAGTTTTGTTTTCATCATCTGATTCTGTTAGTCTGAACTAATGATTTGGGAGAGAGTGGATTAATGGAGCTAAACAGGAGATTTGTCAGTTAGATGAGGAGGTGAGCTGCTCTTAAAACTCATCCAGGGAACAAAATATCCTTGTCAAGACCCTCCTCCCTCTCTCTTTCATGTTGGACGTTCCTTGCCTTGATTATGATCAGACCTGGAACCCCAAATGAGGCAATAGTGAGGTGGCAAAGGAAGAGGCTTCCTATGTTCCTGAGAGTCCGGGCTCTTGAGACTTGGTCCTCTTGGGCAGAACAGCCCAAGCTTCTTGAGTCCTTACCCAAGCAAATCACACCAGCGTCCTCAGCGTGATCACAGTTGTGCGTGCCCCATCCTCTGTGCTTGCAGTTCCAGAGAGCTGACTCATTTCCACTGCATACAAGATCATCAAACCAGATTGGCCCAGAACCTTCACCAAACTTTGCTGAAACAAGGAAATTGATGACACTTCCACATTCAAGTTGGTTGCAAACCACAGTGGCGTGATTGATATTGAAGTTATCATCACACACTGTTCCCCACTGGCCTTGAAACTTGACCTCTATTCTTCCTGAGCACCGGTTTCCTCCATTCATCAGCCTCATTTCCAAATCAGATCCATCTAAGGCAGAGAAAAGACCAGAGTCCACAAGTGATATTCATTTAGGGGTGACTTTAGAAAATTAGGTTCCTCTGGACACTTGGGATTTTTTGCTGTCCTTAAATTATACTCCACATATTAGAGAATTTTGATCTGTAAGATTCAGTTAACAATTCAGATTTAGACTTTTCTCTATATCTACTTACCAAGGAAACTATTTTGCAATCTTGATGTGAATGCAAGGGGAGAGGGAGCGGGAAAGGGGAAGGTTGCAGGTGGGAGGGAAGTTATGGGGGAGGAGAAGCCATTGTAATCCATAAGCTGTACTTTGGAAATTTATATTCTTTAAATAAAAGCTTTATATATATAAAAAAAATTTTTCAAACTGTCTGCTTTGTTTTATTTCCTTTCACTACTAAGACAGAAATAAATATTCTTTTGTGTAGAAATAGATAAATTTAATCAAATTGTTTAATTTTAAAAATAGAACAAAAATAAAATCAGCTGAAACAATAAAGCAGTGAAAATAACAAACTAGTTGTTTGTTGAGCATTTAAAATCTTTATTTTAACATTTATTACAACTAATTTAGAATGTGAATAGCTGAAGTAAAGTTGAATTTGGAAATTGAAAATAAGACAAATCAAAAAATGCATAAGTAAGCAAAAGCAGCTTGCACACAAATAAAGCACACTGTGGTAAATCAAATTCTTAAAACTTGGGGGAAAATCTGTTCAGTTAATTCCTTTATTACCAATTTTCTCTTGGAACCAAATTTTTTATATTCCCCAAAGCATCTGTTATCACTTTAAGCAACAAATTTTTCTTATGTAAATTTATCTGTATCCACTATCCCTTAGATTTTCTCTGAAGAGATGATTATTAGATATTTATGAAAAATACCTGAGAAAAGATTTTGAATAACATTTTGGAACACCTGGGAAACAAAAGCTATTTGTGATTCAACAAAATGTTTAGAAGCTCTTTCTTGAAAAAGGAATTATTTTTAAAAGCTCTACACTAAAAAAGTGTCCACTAATTAATGAGGTTTTTATTTAGTATTATTGTCATTATTATGAACCAAATAATAACACTTAATAATAATAAATGTCTGTCTTCTTTGGTCCTCACAACAACTCTCCTTGTGTGTTGTTATCATTACCCTCCCTGCACAGAGGAGCAGCCTGAGTCTAGGTGTTTGTCATGAGCACCTAGAAAATAACAGAGCCAGGAAGAGAAAGAAAGGAGTGTCATGCTGGAGTCGGTTCCCTTGACTCTCACGATGCACTGCTTTGGTGCCTATCAATACTAAAACCTCCCAAGAGCTGGAGGCTCTGAGGACTGAACATTAATTAGGGTGCAGGACTTCAGAGTGCAGACTCCATGACCTCATAAAATTAGGGAATCTTTGAACGGTAATGTTTTTTTCTATTATTCATGTCTATGTAGAGGATTAGGTGTACACATTTTGGAAAATGAGTTTAACTCCATTCTTAGTTAAAAACAGACAGAATACAAGAACTGAAAATAACACTGATGTCTTAGCTAAACAGCAGCTCTATAAACAGTAATAATTATGGTGACAACTTGGTAAGATTTATGATTTTAAACTTTGCTATAGATGTTACTTTAGTTATTCTCTAGTCTGCCCTACTCCCATAATGATTAAGAGAAAGAGTAAAGGAGGAAGAGAAGTGAGAGAGAGTGGAAGAGAGACGGAGGGAAAAGAAGGAGGGAAGGACAAGAGGGAGTGAGGGAGGAAAGAAGAAAAGAGGGAAAGAAGGAAACCGAGTTCACAAGATAATGAAAGACAGGCAGTCCATGGGCCCCTGCACCCACGTGGGAGACCCGGAAGATGCTCCTGGCTCCTGACTTCAGATCGGCTCAGCTCCGGCCATTGTGGCCATCTGGGGAGTGAACCAGCAGATGGAAGATCTCTCTCTCTGTCTCTACCTCTCTCTGTAACTCTGTCTTTCAAATAAATAAAACAAATCTTTAAAAAAAGTGAAAAAACTCATATGGGCTTTGTCATGTATTTTATGCCTTCTAGCTACGGATTAGGTAATTTTATACATGGACTACGTTACTTACAGAAAAGCGGTTCCTTTTAGTTTTCAAACCATCTACACATATTTTTCCCATCAACTATTTCATATTGATACTTTGATTTATGCAGTTCTTACCTGAGCAAGTTACTCCAGCATCTTGTTGGTGAGTACAGTTATGCTTTCCCCATCCTTCATGTTTGCAATCCCAAAGAGCCGATTCATTTCCTCTACAGGAAACATGGTCCATCCAAATGCGTCCAGAACCTGCGCTGGAATTAGCCCAGCCCGTGGTTGCGATGGTGGTTGGACATCCAAGCTGTCTGCATATCACAGAGACCTCCTCCATGCCCCAGTCGTTATTACACACTGTGCCCCATTCCTCCTGGACTTTCACTTCCACTCTCCCACTACACTTGTTTTCACCAGCCATGAGCCTCAGTTGCTTCTCTGTTCCCCCTGCAACATTGGGTTAATACATCAATTGATTGAGGTCTCTTCAGGGAAGATAGAGACTACTCACTTCAGGTTTCTTACATAGTTTTCAAAGTCAGAGTTGAGAGTCACCCTGGACCCATCCATAGTATAGAATGAGAATCATATTTCATAGCCATTCAAATACAACTCTTAGTTTCATAGGCTTTAAATGGGGCAATGGAATACAATCAACAAAGCTAAGTAACACAATACTATATGGTATCTTTATTTTATGGCTGGATACTCTTCATAGTGGAACTTTATGGAATCTTCACAGAGAATTTACCAGTTCAATAAGATGAATAGAATGAGCTACATAAGTTTTTCCCAAATCATAAAAATCAATGAAAGAAGGCTGATAGTAGACTTAGAAAAATGAAAAGAGTTTAATACCTATTTCCTATATATATGAAAAATTGCCTGAATTTTAAAAATAACAGTTGGAATATGACTTCAACTTATTAACATAAAGGGAAATTAAAATGGCAATAGTTTCATATTATCTTCTACCATAAACTTCCCACACCCTTCCCAAATTCTATCAGTTGTCTCCTTGGCATTACTTTAGCATAACTCAGGAGCCTGCTTGTTCTACCAGCCTGGCTTCCTTCAATATGTTTCTAGATAAATTTTGGCATTGGTTTAAGTGGTTTTAAAATGATCTTTTATCCTTGTTATTCTGAAATTTCTTCTTCTCTGTATTCTTCTTTGTTTTTCAGCTAGGCATTTTTTTTTTTTGTAAAATGCACTTTTCTCTGTATTTTATTTTGGAAGAGAAAACTTGCTGATATTTTGGTTTCACATGATTAGCTTCTTGTTGTATGCTTTTAATATCTAATCCTTTGAATCCATTGAGTATGTTAATTAGTTTTTAGATGCTGCTCAACCTTTAGAATTATTATTTGCTTTTTAATGATTTTTGTCAGGGTGGGCTAAGACTCTAAGTACAAAGCACTTACCAAGAGAACTGGCGATGAAGGAGGCACTGAGAAGCGAGACTAAAGTGAGAGTGAAGGGATGCAAGTGGACAAAATCTCTTCTAAAATCTGTGAAAAAAGGGGGAAGTAGGAAAAATATAATCTTCCTTCAAGAAACTTTAGGGAAAAAAAGGTGGTTGTAGAGGACTGAGATCAACAAAGAAAGTCATCCAGGAGGGAAAAATCCTTCCTTCTAAATGAAAGGAAGCCAAGAAAAAAAAATACATAGCAGGATTCCACAGTCTTGGTGAAATAGCTTGGCGAATGTTTGTGTTCACAGGCAAGCTAGGAGTGAGGGATTAGAAACAACTTAGAGTGGAACCAAGAGCGCAAGGACAAGCCTTAAAACCTGGAAAATTGAAAAGGCACCAGTGAAACAGAAGCGAGCAATTCTCTGTGTAGGCACAGGGCAGGTGTTCTGAGATTTCTATATTCCATTACCTCCTGAATATTCAACTACTGTGTGTCTGCCTGATCCATCTGTAAGAGGTAAGAAGGAATATATTATATCATCTATCAGCTTCATCTGTACCTGGCAAGTAGTAACTGTACAATGTAATAAATGTTTCAGAGGTTTCCATCTGTAAATCCCCCAAATGGGATCCCATAATCTCTTTAAATACATCCTAAAGCATTCTTTAGTATTGTTAACAGTCCATTTCTCTTTATTTCTCTAACCCAACACTAGAAGGAAGAATATTAAATTATTTCAAATTGTTCATATAAATTATGAAGTAGATTTCAGTACTCAGGATATTACTCTAAATTTCTTCTAGATAATCACCTTTCAATCAACATTCACTTCTGCATATTCTATATTTTCTAAAATTTATGATTTTAATATTCAATATAGTTAACTTCAGTTCTTCACTTAATTTCATTTTAGCAGTTTTACAATTGATGTCGACTCTAATCCTGTTCTTATATCTTCACTTTTGAATATATGACAGATCAAAGGTACTGCTATCTAAGCTTTGGTGCCCTTTTTCTGTTTCTTACTCTTTTGATGCTAATTATTTTTAAATTTTATCTGTTGACTATCAGAATAATTGTATACTCACTACAGAGTGAATGTGGGATAAATTTGAAGTTTTTACCAATAGGTCCTGAGTCTTCAAGTAGTATCATTCTGAGTTTATCCATTCCAGTGCTTTATGGTTCAAATTATTCTAGATCTTCTTGTATCAGTCCATAGACGTATTCTCCTCAAAAAGAGAATTACTGAGAATTTTGAAAATCACTCACTCACAAAAATGGAAAGCCTATATAATGGAGGAGGAGGAGTTAACCCAAAAAGGAGAAGTCATTGAAAGAGCTTAGATTTCACTTCATGCTTATGTTTTCTTCAATATAGAACATCAAACAAATCAAAGGAAATTGAGAAATACTTCCCACATATTTATGAAACTTAAGCAGAAATATTAATATTTTGTTGCTGTTAAATTGAGTATTTTTAATTTTGAACTTTGTTTTGGACTAACATCTTAAACATACAAAACACAATAACTATTATAGAGTTAAATTACTATTTTTATTTGCTAAAGCAAAACAGATAAAACACAAGTAATATTTTATCATTATATTCATGTTTAACATTTTCATAATCAAGTGTATAATGACTCTTTTACTTAGAAGTAGAGAGAGACACATAAGACACACACACACACTCACACACACACACACACAGAGCTCCTATTTTCTAGTCTACTTTCCAAAAGCCCTAGGGTAGGTTAGGGTTGGAAACAGGATCTGGAATTTCCATCCAAGCCTCCCACATGGATTGCAGAAACCCAACTCCTTGAGCCATCACAGATACCCCCAGAGTCTGTGCTAGCAGGATATCAGGGTCAAGAACCACAGCTGGGAATTGAACCCAGGTACTCCAGTGTGCAATGCAGACATCTTAACTACTAGGTTAAATGCTCAACCCATCTAATGACTAATTTTGTATAGATGTGTATGGACAACATTTGTGTTCCTTTTCTAATGGACAGAGCACACCAATAGAATTAGTGATGACTATTACTGATTACACAAGTGGTGAGACAAAAATGACCAAAACAGTGTTTCAGTTCCAAATAACTCAGATTCAAGTAAGGGAAAGCATAGACTACCAATAAACTAAAGGAAAAAGTGATCAGATCTGCTTAGAGAAAGGTACAGATGAAAAACTGTTCTATGAAGAGAGGATTAAATTGTGTTTAAAGGTAAGGACTTTATTCAAGGTACAAAAAGTAAAGGGGCTTGGGGCTGGCATTGGGACGTAGCAGGTTATTTGTCTCCTGCAACACCAGCATCCCACATGGGCGCCAGTTCAAGTTCAGGCTGCTCTACTTCCGATCCAGCTCAGTGCCAATGTGTCTGGGAAAGCAGCAGAAGATGGCCCAAGTAGTTGGGGCCCTGAACCCAAGTGAGAGACCTGGAAAAGTTCCTGGCTTCTGGCTTCGGCCTCTCCCAACCCTGGCTATTGTAGCCATTTAGGGAGTGAACTAGTGAATGGACAATCTCTCTGCTTCTCCCTCCCTCTCTCTCTGTAGCCCTGTATTTCAAATAAATAAATAAATAAATCTCAAATTAAAAAAGTAAAAGAGCTTAAGGTGGAAGAAACAGCAATACAAGTGAACATCAGCAAATAAAAACATGAGAATTTAAAACAACTACTAATGGGCCGGCGCCGTGGCTCAACAGGCTAATCCTCCGCCTTGCGGCGCCGGCACACCGGGTTCTAGTCCCGGTCGGGGCGCCGGATTCTGTCCCAGTTGCCCCTCTTCCAGGCCAGCCCTCTGCTGTGGCCCAGGAGTGCAGTGGAGGATGGCTCAAGTGCTTGGGCCCTGCACCCCATGGGAGACCAGGAAAAAGCACCTAGCACCTGGCTCCTGCCATCGGATGAGCGCGGTGCGCCAGCCGCAGCCCGCCGTCCATGGCAGTCATTGGAGGGTGAACCAACGGCAAAGGAAGACCTTTCTCTCTCTCTCTCTCTCTCACTGTCCACTCTGCCTGTCAAAAAAAAAAAACACACACACACACACAACTACTAATGGTTGGAATAAATACACAGGCACTACAAAAAGTTCATGAAAATGCATGTTATGAAAAAATATGCATGAATTGAAAAACTTTATTTGCATCAAAATAAGCTTTTAATTTATTGATTGATTGATTTTGAAAGGCAGAGTGGACAGTGAGAGAGAGAGAGACAGAGAGAAAGGTCTTCCTTTTCCATTGGTTCACCCTCCAATGGCCGCTGCGGCCAGCGCACCGCACTGATCCGAAGGCAGGAGCCAGGTGCTTCTCCTGGTCTCCCATGGGGTGCAGGGCCCAAGCACTTGGGCCGTCCTCCACTGCACTCCCGGGCCACAGCAGAGAGCTGGCCTGGAAGAGGGGCAACCGAGACAGAATCTGATGCCCCGACCAGGACTAGAACCCGGTGTGCCAGCGCCTCAAGGCGGAGGATTAACCTGTTGGGCCATGGCGCCGGCTGCAAAATAAGCTTTTTAAAAAATTCTTACAAACTTATTGAAGTACTCTTGAATTGTCAGGTGTCAGTCATACACCAGATATGGGGAATTAAAGAAATGTCTCCAGTCTTCCAGGGAGCTATTCACTATAAGGGCATTCTGGCTTGCTTTCCTTTCTTGGGAATGCTAAACCTAGCCTTGTTTCATGGTATTTCACACATATTGTTCCTTCTGTGTGTCCTGCTTCCCCAAAAGCTGCTCTGAGACTTTTCTCTGAGCAATTACCCCTGTATAGTATACTTTATTTTCTTTATTAAACTTTATTTCTCAATTGAGCAATTATTTTTTACATCACTAGGAAAAATAACTCTAACTACTTGTTACTCCAGAAAACACAGTCTCATAGTAACTACACTTACTAAGAATGTCAACCACAGTTTTTGTATTTGTTCTTAGCCTTAAGTTGCCAAGGCAAGGGATGGTGAATAATTCACCTTAGACTGCATGTTGCTCTATTCCACCCAAAATGCATTAAAGGAAAAATCCAAAGTATTAGATTTTTTCTTTTTTCATGAGGAATAAGACTCATGCATTTCATAAGTACAACTTCAGAAATATAGTGATTCTTCCCACTGTGCCACCCACCCACACACACTCCCAACCCTCTTCCTCCTCCTTCACCCATTCCCAATCCTATTCTCTACTAAGATCTATTTTCAGTTAACTTTATACACAGAAGACCAACAATACACTAAGTAATGAGATCAGCAATTTGTATGGAAAAAAACCTGTGCCTCAGCAGTTGAGACAAGGGCTGTTCAAAGTCTTTGCATCTCAAAGTTAATTTCACTTCTTTTTTTTGAGAAACTTATTAACTTTAAAGAAGCACCCAAGGGGGATGGTGCGGGGGCAAAGTGGGTTAATGCCTTGACCTGAAGCACTGGCATTCCATATGGGTGCCGGTGCGAGACCCGGCTGCTCCACTTCCAATCCAGCTCTCTGCTATGGCCTGGGAAAGCAGCGGAAGATGGCCCAAGTCCTTGGCCCCTGCACCCATGTGGGAGATCTGGAAGAAGCTCCTGGTTCCTGGCTTCAGATCAGCGCAGCTCTGGCCATTATAGCCAATTGGGGAGTGAACCATTAGATGGAAGACCTCTCTCTCTTTCTGCCTCTCCTCTCTCTGTGTAACTCTGACCTTCAAATAAATACAAAAATCTTTATTTTTAAAATTTTATTTAATAAATATAAATTTCCAAAGTACAACTTTTGGATTATAACAGTTCCCCCCCCATAACCTCCCTCCCATCTGCAGCCACCCCATCTCCCACTCCCTCTCCCATCCCATTCTTCATAATTCATTTTCATTTATCTTTTTTTATAACGATTTTATTTAAAGAATATAAATTTCCAAAATACAGCTTATAGATTACAATGGCTTCTCCCCCATAACTTCCCCCCCACCCGCAACCCTCCCCTTTCCCACTCCCTCTCCCCTTGCTTCACATCAAGATTCATTTTCAATTCTCTTTATATACAGAAGATCAGTTTAGTATATATTAAGTAAAGATTTCAACAGTTTGCCCTCACACAGCAACACAAAGTGAAAAATACTGTTGGAGTACTAGTTATAGTATTAATTCACAATGTATAGCACATTAAGGACAGATTTCCTACATGATATATTTTTTTAAAAAAATTGATTAATTTTCTAGGCAATTTCCAATTTAACACCAAGATTTTTTTTTCATTTTTAATTATCTATATACAGAAGATAGATTCAGTATATACTAAGTAAAGATTTCATCAGTTTGCACCCACACAGAAACACAAAGTGTAAAATACTGTTTCAGTGCTAGTTATAGCATTACTTCACATTGGACAACACATTAAGGACAGATCTCACATGAGAAGTAAGTACACAGTGACTCCTGAAGTTGATTTAACAATTTGACACTCTTGTTTATGGCATCAGTAATCTCCCTAGGCTCTAGTCATGAGTTGCCAAGGCTATGGAAGCCTTTAGTGTTCGCTGACTTCAATCTTATTCCGACAGGGTCATAGTCAAAGTGGAAGTTCTCTCCTCCCTTCAGAGAAAGGTACCTCCTTCTTTGATGGCCCCATTCGTTCCACTGGGATCTCACTCACAGAGATCTTTCATTTAGGTCTTCTTTTTTTTCCAGAGTGTCTTGGCTTTCCATGCCTAGAATATTCTCATGGGCTCTTGAGCCAGATCTGAATGCCTTAAGGGCTGATTCTGAGGCCAGAGTGCTATTTAGGACATCTGCCATTCTATGAGTCTGCTGTGTATCTCGCTTCCCATGTTGGATCATTCTCTCCCTTTTTGATTATATCAGTTAGTATTAGCAGACACTAGTCTTGTTTATGTGGTAGGAGAGGAGCGAGCGACCAAAGGAACCATAACTGATTTATTTTCATTTATCTTTATATACAAAAGATCAACTTAGTATGTACTAAGTAAAGATTTCAACAGACTCCACCCAAAAAGACACAAAAAGTATAGAGTACAGTTTGGGCAGTAGTTTTACCGTTAAATCACATAGTACAACACATTAAGGACAGAGATCCTACATGAGGAGCAGGTGCACAGTGACTCCCATTATTGATTTAAACAGTTGACATTCTTATTTATGACGTCAGTAATCACCCGAGGCTCTTGTCATGAGTTGCCAAGGCTATGGAAGCCTCTTGATTTCGCAAACTCCGATCTTATTTAGACAAGGCCATAGTCAAAGTGAAAGTTCTCTCCACCCTTCAGAGAAAGGTACTGCCTTCTTTGATCACCCATTCCTTCAGCTGGGATCTCACTCACAGAGATCTTTCATTTAGGTCATTTTTTTACAGTGTCTTGGCTTTCCATGCCTGTGAAACTCTCATGGGCTTTTTAGCCAGATCTGAATGCCTTAAGGGCTGATTCTGAGGCCAGAGTGCCATTTAGGGCATTAGCCATTCTATGGGTCTGCTGTTTATCCTGCTTCTCATGTAGTATCAGTCTCTCCTTTTAATTCTATTGATTATTATTTGCAGATACTGGTCTTATTTATAGATTCCTTTGACAATCCTATCTTTTTGATCAATTATGAACTGAAACTGAGCACTTTAACAAGTAAGATGGCATTTGTACATGCTACCTTGATGTGATTGAATTGGAATCCCCTGGCACATTTCTAACTCTACCATTAGGGGTAAGTTCGAGTGAGTGTGTGCCAAAATGTACATCCCCTCCCTCTCTTATTCCCACTCTCATATTTAACATGGATCACTTTTCAGTTAAAGAATGATTGTGTGTTAATTAAAGAGTTCAACCAATGGTATTAAGTAGAACAAAACAAAAAATAGTAAAAGGAATAAAATAGGAAGTTGTTCCTCGACAGTCAGGACAAGGGCTGATCAAGTCATTGTTTCTCATAGTATCCATTTCACATCAACAGGTTTCCTTTTACCTGTTCAGTTAGTTGTCATTGATCAGGGAGAATATATATATATATATATTTGTCCCTCGGGAATGGCTCATTTCACTCAGCGTGATGTTTTCCAGATTCCTCCATTTTGTTGCAAATGACCGGATTTCATTGTTTTTTATTGCTGTATAGTATTCTATAGAGTACATGTCCCATAATTTCTTTATCCAGCCTTCTGTTGATGGGCATTTAGGTTGATTCCCTGTCTCAGCTATTGTGAATTGAGCTGCAATAAACACTGAGGTGCAGACGGCTTTTTTGTTTGCCAATTCAATTTCCTTTGGGTAAATTCCAAGGAGGGGAATGGCTGGGTTGTATGGTAGGGTTATATTCAAGTTTCTGAGGAATCTCCAGACTGACTTCTATAGTGGCTTTACCAGTTTACATTCCCACCAACAGTTGTCGAGTGTCCCTTTTCCCCCACATCCTTGCCAGCAACTGTTGTTAGTTGATGTCTGTATGTAAACCATTCTAACCATGGTGAGGTGAAACCTCATTGTAGTTTTGATTTGCATGTCCCTGATGGCTAGTGATCCTGAACATTTTCTCATGTGTCTGTTGGCCATTTGGATTTCCTCTTTTGAAAAATGTCTATTGAGGTCCTTGGCCCATCTCTTAAATGGGTTGTTTGTTTTGATGTTGTGGAGTTTCTTGATCTCTTTGTAGACTCTGATTATTAATCCTTTATCTGTAGCATAGTTTGCAAATATTTTTCCCATTCTGTTGGTTGTCTCTTCACTTTCTTGACTGTTTCTTTTGTAGTACAGAAACTTCTGAATTTGACATAATCCCAATTGTTAATTTTGTCTTTGACTGCCTGTTCCTCCGGGTCTTTTCCAAGAAATCTTTGAATGTGCCTATATCTTGCAGAGTTTCTCCAATGTTCTCTAATAATTTGATTGTGTCAGGTTGTAGATTTAGATCTTTAATCCACGTTGAGTGGATTTTTGTGTATTGTGTAAAGTAGGGGTCTTGCTTTATGATTCTGCATGTGGAAATCCAGTTTTCTCATCACCATTTGTTTAATAGACTGTCCTTACTCCAGGAATTGGTTTTAGATCCTTGATCAAATATGAGTTTGCTGTAGATGTTTGGATTGATATCTGGTGTTTCTATTCTGTTCCATTGGTCTATCCATCTGTTTCTGTATCAGTACCATGCTGTTTTGATTATAACTGCCCTGTATTATGTCCTGAAATCTGGTATTGTGATGCCTCCAGCTTTGTTTTTGTTGTACAAGATTGCTTTTAACTATTTGAGGTCTCCTGAGCCTCCATATGAATTTCAGCATCATTTTCCCATATCTCAAAAGAATGTCTTTGGTATTTGGATTGATATCATATTGAATCTGTGAATTGCTTTTGTGAGAATGGACATTTTGATGATATTGATTCTTCCCAATCCATGAGCATGGAAGATTTTTCCATTTTTTTGTATCCTCTTCTATTTGCAGGTGCTTAGACATGACTATAACATTTGAGACATAAGAATATCCTCCACTTAATACATTAAGCAAAGTAAGTCCATGAGAACAAGTTTTATCATTGATTACAGAAGTATCTAAGACAACAAGCAATGGAGTTGGATACTTAAGCATAACTAAAACTTATGAGACATAAGAATATCCTCCAGTTTATACACTAAAATAAAATAAATCTTTGAGAACAAGTTTTGCTGTTAACTTTCATATTAAAGCTCTCTAAGGACAGAGGTCTTGCATGGGAAGTTAGTGCACAGTGACTCCTTTGTTAATTTAACAAGTAACACTCTTATGTAAGACATCGGGGCCCCCCAGGCTCTGCCATGAGCTGCTTAGGCTACAAAAGCCTTTTGAATCCACAAACTCTTTCAGTATTTAGACAAGACCATAAGGAAATTGGAAGTTCTCTCCTCCCTTCAGAGAACAGTAAATCCTTCTTTGATGATCACTTCTGTCAACTGGTATCTCTCCCACAGATGTCCTTCATATAAGACATTTTTTGCCTCAGTGTCTTGACTTTCCATGCCTAAAATGCTCTTGTGGGCTTTCAGCCAGACCAGAATGCCTTAGGGACTGATTCTGTGGTCAGAGTGATATTTAAAGTGATTGCCATTCAACGAGTCTGCTGAATGGACTGTTTCCCCTTTTGGAGAATTCACTCCTTTTTTAATTTTATCTATTATTATTATCAACTACTTAATCCTATCTATATGATCATTTAACACTTGATCTTAACCCTATGATACATTTAACAGTATCAGATTGTTTTGATCATAACTGCCATGTAATATGTCTTAAAATCTGGTATGGTAATGCCTCCAGCTTTGATTATGTTGTATAAAATTTCTTTAGCTGCCAGCGCCGTGGCTCAACAGGCTAATCCTCCGCCTTGTGGCGCCAGTACACTGGGTTCTAGTCCCGGTGGGGTGCCGGATTCTGTCCAGGTTGCCCCTCTTCCAGGCCAGCTCTCTGCTGTGGCCCGCGAGTGCAGTGGAGGATGGCCCAGGTGCTTGGGCCCTTCACCCCATGGGAGACCAGGAAAAAGCACCTGGTACCTGGCTCCTGCCATCGAATGAGCGCGGTGCACCGGCGGCAGTGTGCCGACCGCGACGGCCATTGGAGGGTGAACCAATGGCAAAGGAAGACCTTTCTCTCTGTCTCTCTCTCTCACTGTCCACTCTGCCTGTCAAAAAATTTAAAAAAAATTTCTTTAGCTATTCAGGGTCTCTTGCATTTCCACAAGAATTTTACAATCATTTTTTCTATCTATGAAGAATACCATTGGTATTTTGATTGGGATTGCATTGAATATGTAAATACTTTAGTAGTATGGGTGTTGATGATATTGATTCTTTCAATCCATGCACTTGGAACATTTTTCCCGTTTTTAATTTCTTCTTCTATTTCTTTCTTTAATGTTTTATAATTTTAATCACTTAGACCTTTGAAATCCTTGGTTAAATTTATTTCAAGTTATTTAATTCTTTTTGTAACTATTTTAAATAGAATTGATCTTAAAAGTTCTTTCTCAGCCATGGCATTTTCTGTGTATACAAAGGCTATTGATTTTTGTTGTTAATTTTATTTCCTGTTATTTTACCAAACTTTTTTCTTTTAATTCCAAAAGTCAATGAAGCCTTTTGGATGCCCTATTTATAGAATCATGTCATCTGCTAATAAAGATAGTTGGACTTTCTCCTTTCCAGCTTGTATCCCTTTAATTTCTTTTTCTTGCTTAATGGTTGTAGCTAAAACTTTCAGTAAAATACTGGCTAGCAATGGTGAAAGTGGACATCCTTGTCTGGTTCCAGATCTTGGGAATGCTTCCAACTTTTTCACATTCAATAGGATTCTGGCCATGGTTTTATCATAAGTTGCCTTGATTGTGTTGAGGAATGTTCCTTCTATACCCAATTCGCTTAAAGTTTTCATCATGAAAGAATGTTGTATTTTATCAAATGCTATCTCTACATCTATTGAAATAATCATATGGTTTTTGTTCTTCACTTTGTTAATGTGATGTATCACATTGATTGGTTTGCAAATGTTGAACCATTCCTGCATACCAGGGATAAATCCCACTTGTTCTGGGTGAATGATATTTCTGATGTGTTGCTGGATTTGATTATCTAATATTTTCTTGAGGATTTTTTGCATCTATGTTCATCAGGGATATTGGTCCATAATTCTCTTTCTCTGTTACATCTTTTACCTGTTTAATATTTAAGGTGATGCTGGCTTCATAGAAGGAGGTTGGGAGGATACCCTCCCTTTCAGTTGTTTTGAATAGCTTGAGAAGAACTGGAATTAGTTCTTTAAATGTCTGCTAGAATTCAGCAGTGAAGCCATCTGGTCGTCCTGGGTTTTTCTTTGTTAGGAGGGTCTTTATTACGATTTGATTTCCATCTTGTTTATTAGTCTGTTTAGGTTTTCTATCTCTTCATGACTCAATTTTGATTGATTGTGTGTTGCCAGGAATCTGTCCATTTCTTGTAGGTTTCCCAATTTGTTGACTAACAGCTCTTTGTAGTAATTCCTGGTGATTCTTTTTATTTCTGTAATATCTGTTGTTACATAAACCTTTTCATCTCTAATTCTATTGTTTTGAGTTTTCTCCTGTCTTTTTTGTTAGCTAGGCCAATACTGTATTAATTTTGTTTATTTTTTTAAAAATTGCTCTTCATTTCACTTGTCTTTTGTATAGTTTTTTTTTTTTGTTTGGTTCCACTTTGCTTATTTCTTCTCTAATTTTAATTATTCTCTTCTTCTTAAAAATCTGGCTTGGTATGTTGTTAAATGTTAACATTTTCCTAAATCTCAATGTTTTTCTAAATCTCATTGAGTTGCATTAATAGCTCATTTATTTTGTGCCTTTCCCATTTTTTGATGTAGGTCCAATGATGTCTCTTGTGATTTCTTCCATGACCCACTGCTCATTCAGGAGCATGTTTCATGCACTGATAAGAATGTCTATTTTGTCACTGTGGGTTAAAAGTTAAGTAGATATCAGTTGGGTCCATTTGCTCCAGAGTGTCAAATAGCTTTGTTGTTTCTTTGTTGATTTTCTGTCTAGTTGATCTGTCCATTGATGACAGTGGGGTATTGAAGTCCCCCATTACTATTGTATTGGAGTTTATGTCTCCCTTTAGATGAATTAACATTTCTTTCAGATAGGCAGATGCCCTGTAATTTAGTGCATATACATTTTTTTTCATTTTTTTATTTGACAGATAGAGTTAGAGAAACAGAGAGAAAGGTCTTCCTTCTGTTGGTTCACCCCTCAAATGGCCACTATGGCTGGCACAGTGCCAATCTGAAGCCGAGAGCCAGGTGCTTCCTTCTGGTCTCCCATACAGGTATAGGGGCCCAAGCACTTGTGCCATCTTCCACTGCCTTCCCAGGCCACAGCAGAGAGCTGGACTGGAAGAGGAGCAACTGGGACTAGAACCCAGCTCCTATATGGGATGCCAGTACTGCAGGTGGAGGATTAACCAAATGAGCCATGGCGCCATCCACAAGTGTATATACATTTAATATAGACATTTCTTAGTTGAATTGATGTCTTAATCATTACATAATGCCCTTCTTTGTCTCTTTTAACAGTTTTTGTGTTAAAGTCCAGTTTGTATAATACCTGCCCTTTGTTGCTTTCTGTTAGCATGGAATACCTTTTTACATCCTTTCACTTTCAGACTGTGGATTACTTTGTTGGGAGATGTGTTTCTTTTAGGAAGCAAATAGATAGATCTTGTTTTTCAATCCATTCTTCAGTCTGTATCCTTTAATTGGAAAGTTGATGCCATTTACATTTTTTTAAATTTATTTGACAGGTAGAGTTATAGACAGTGAGAGAGAGACAGACAAAGAAAAAGGTCTTCCCTCTGTTGGTTCACTCCCCAGATGGTCGCCACAGTTGGAGCTGCACCAGTTCAAAGCCAGGAGCCAGGTGCTTCTTCCTGGTCTCCCATGTGAGTGCAGGGCCCCAAGCACTTGGGCCATCCACTGCTGCCCTCCTGGGCCACAGAAGAGAACTGGACTGGAAGAGGAGAAACCAGGACTAGAACCTGTGGCCATATGGGGTGCCAGCACTGCAGGCTGAGGATTAACCAAGTGAACCACGGAGCCATTTACATTTAAAGTTACTAATGATAAATAATGTCTTAGCCCTGCCACTTTTTATAAATATTCCTGTTATTTATTTTGGGTTTACTTTTACTTTTTCTTTCATAAGGATTGCTATATATCTGTGTTTCTGTGTGTAGCACACCCTTAAACCTCTTTTGTAAGGATAGGTGAGTGGTGACAAATTCTTTCTTTTTTTGTTTTTGTGGGTTTTTTTTAACTTTTATATAATAAGTATAAATTTCCAAAGTACAACTTTTGGATTATAGTGGCTTTATCCCCCACAACCACCCTCCTACTGCAACCATCCCATCTCCCACTCCCTCTCCCATCCCATTCACATCAAGATTCATTTTCAATTATCTTCATATACAGTTTAGTATATATTGAGTAATGATTTCAACAGTTTGCACCCACACAGAAACACAAAGTATAAAGTACCGTTTGAGTATTAGTTATACCGTTAATTCACATAGTACAACACATTAAGGACAGAGATCCTACTTGGGGAGTAAGTGCACAGTGACTCCCATTGTTGATTTAACAATTGACACTCTTGTTTATGGTGTCAGTAATCACCCGAGGCTCTTGTCATAAGCTGCGAAGGCTATGGAAGCCTCTTGAGTTCGCAAACTCCGATCTTATTTAAAAAGGTCATAGTCAACGTGGAAGTTCTCTCTTCCCTTCAGAGAAAAGTACCTCCTTCTTTAATAGCCCCTTTTTCTGCTGGGATCTCACTCACAAGATATTTCATTTAGCTCATTTTTTTGCCACAGTGTTTTGGCTTTCCATGCCTGCGAAGTTCTCATGGGCTTTTTAGCCAGATCCAAATACCTTAAGGGCTGATTCTGAGGCCAGAGTGCTGGCTTCAGAATGTGTGTAATGTAATTAACAAATTATTCTTAAGTGTTTAAATTTTAACTGAAAAGTGATCCCTGTGAAATATAAGAGTGGGAATAAGAGAGGGAGGAGATGTATAATTTGGGACATGCTCAATCGGAACTGCCCCAAATGGTGGAGTTAGAATCATGCCAGGGGATTCCAATACAATCCCATCAAGGTGGCATGTACCAAGGCCATCTCACTAGTCCAAGTGATCAATTTCAGTTCACAATTGATCATAATGATAGGATGAAGAGTCAAAAGGATTACATAAACAAGACTAGTGTCTGCTAATACTAACTAATAGAATCAAAGAGAGAACGATCCATCATGGGAAGTAGGAGACACAGCAGAGTCATAGAATGGCAGATGTCCTAAATAGCACTCTGGCCTCAGAATCAGCCCTTAAGGCATTCGGATCTGGCTCAAGAGCCCATGAGAATATTTTAGGCATGGAAAGCCAAGACACTCTGGGAAAAAAACAGAAGACCTAAATGAAAGATCTCTGCCAGTGAGATTCCAGTTGAAAGAACAGGGCCATCAAAGAAGGAAGTACCTTTCTCTGAAGGGAGGAGAGAACTTCCACTTTGACTATGACCCTGTCGGAATAAGATCGAAGTTGGCGAACTCAAAAGGCTTCCATAGCCTTGGCAACTCATGATTAGAGTCTAGGGAGATTACTGATGCCATAAACAAGAGTGCCAAATTGTTAAGTCAACAACAGGAGTCACTGTGTACTTACGTCTCATGTGGGATCTGTCCTTAATGTGTTGTCCAATGTGAAGTAATGCTATAACAAGTACTGAAACAGTATTTTACACTTTGTGTTTCTGTGTGGGTGCAAACTGATGAAATCTTTACTTAGTATATACTGAATTGATCTTCTGTATATAAAGATAATTGAAAATGAATCTTGATGTGAATGGAATGGGAGAGAGAGCGGGAGATGGGAGGGGCATGAGTGGGAGGGAAATTATGGGGGGGGGGAGCCATTGTAACCCATAAACTGCACTTTGGAAATTTATATTTACTACATAAAAAAATAAATAAATAAATAAAAGGAAAAAAATGGCATGGGAAGATTGGTGAATCCCTTGTTGTTGTTGTTACTTTCTTCACAGCTCTGGCATAGCTATGCACCCATGAGCTGTGGCTGGAGAGGACTGCACCCATTACACATTAGAAGGGAATTTTGCTTGGTCTAGGTGGCTGTTTTCCTTTCTTCATTTATCTAGGGGTAAGTTAAGTTCAAATTCTCTTCCTTGTCTTTCATTTGTAAGCTGACACAACTTTCAACATTCTTTAAAAATATGTATTATTGGCCGGCGCCGTGGCTCAACAGGCTAATCCTCTGCCTTGCGGCGCTGGCACACCGGGTTCTAGTCCCGGTCGGGGCGCCGGATTCTGTCCCGGTTGCCCCTCTTCCAGGCCAGCCCTCTGCTGTGGCCCGGGAGTGCAGTGGAGGATGGCCCAGGTGCTTGGGCCCTGCACCCCATGGGGAGACCAGGAAAAGCACTGGCTCCTGGCTCCTGCCATCGGAGGAGCGCGGTGCGCCGGCCGCAGCGTGCCATCCGCGGCGGCCATTGGAGGGTGAACCAACGGCAAAAGGAAGACCTTTCTGTCTGTCTCTCTCTCTCTCACTGTCCACTCTGCCTGTCAAAAAATAAAAAAAAAAATATGTATTACTGGCTGGCACCGCGGCTCACTAGGCTAATCCTCCGCATAGCGGTGCTGGCACACCAGGTTCTAGTCCTGGTCGGGGCACCGGATTCTGTCCGGTTTGCTCCTCCTCACCGGTTGCTCCTCTTCCAGGCCAGCTCTCTGCTGTGGCCCAGGAGTGTTGTGGAGGATGGCCCAAGTGCTTGGGCCCCGCACCCCACGGGAGACCAGGAGAAGCACCTGGCCCCTCCATTGGATCAGCATGGTGCGCTGGCCGCAGTGCCCTGGCCACGGCAGCCATTGGAGGGTGAACCAACGGCAAAAGGAAGACCTTTCTCTCTGTCTCTCTCTCTCACTATCCACTCTGCCTGTCAAAAAAAAAAATACGTATGATTCCTCTTTCCGAAAACACTGACACATGATTTTCCTTTTAGCCAAACTTTCAATGTCACTGTTCCAGGAAATTGCAGCAGAGAGTGGAGAGTACAAGAAGAATTTATCATGTATAGTATTTCTGTTAGGACATTTTACAGGAACAAGAAATCCTTTAAGCAGCAGTGTGGTTTTCTTTAGAAAAAAACAGGAGAGAATAGAAAGTGGTCATTTCTCAGAACGACTGCACTATAATCACTTACTAGAATGATGAATTGTTACACAATAATAGAGAAGTTCCGAGCAGGTGACCCAGAGGGACATAGATGAATTTCATTCTGCTCCTCACCGTCTATAGTCACCGCTGGAGAAAGTGACAAAACTGCTGAGCAGAGGGAAATCATTCTAAATTGTGATCTCAGTCCTCACCTGGACCCTCAGTTCTGTCATTCAGCTCACTCTACCACTCTCTGTAGCATTACACTTATTCATATTTCACAGAAAGTAAAAATCACTTCATGAAAATTCTCTTTCCAAATGCATTGTTGACCTCCACATTACAGACTAAAATGACGTTTTTCAGTCCTCATCATATTTGATATTCCAGCATTAATTGACACATGAACTATTGTCTCTCTTTTTTTCTGATATTTCTTTTTCTAATTACATGATCTCAGACCCAAATTTTAAAAACATATTTATAACGTTCTCTTCTCTTGCTTCTTTTGAAAACTGTTCTCCTCTACTTAGGCCCTCCATTTGGAGTTTGATCTCTTTAACTTCTGTATCTCCAATTTCCATCTACTTTGAAGACTCTGTGTCATTCTTTACCTCTAACTTGGTTCTCCAGACTCTTGCCTTGATGGGGCTCCAGGGACAGTGGCTGTGGATATTTATGGCATGTCTTTCATAAGTTACTTGTTTTATTTTGACAGACATCATAATACTTCAGTGTCTGAAGATACCCTTGTGGCTCTTCTCTGATCAGTGTCCAGTTTATCCCTAAAAAGATAGCCATTCTGTATAAGGACTCTCACCAGAAGTAGAGTTAGGCTTAGGTGAGCCAGTCAGGTGAGACAAAGGAAGCGACCCAACAAAACATGTTCAATGGCAGCATCAGTGTGTTACATACAGACTCAGATAAAGGAGAGAAACACACCTCCCGGTTCCAAGAAGAAAGAGGGGACTCCCAGATACATTCAACCAGTAGGTAGGGAGAAAGGAAGAGAAAGGAACTTTGTATCCAAAGCCCCTAATAGGATCTAGGGCATTATCCAAGCAGTTTAGAGTTTAGACCAAGCAGGTATGAGCTCCATGGTCATGCTGTAACCAAGGGATGATCACTGTGACATATCTGTGCAGTCCATGCAGGAAACGGGAGTCAGTGAGTCAAGTAGGTTGTATGCAGCTGTTGCATAGAGACGTGGACATTAAGAGGTTTTTTTGAGATTTTTTATTTATTTATTTGAAAGGTAGAGTACAAAGAGGCAGAGAGAGAGAGAGAGAGAGAGAGCGTTTCCATCTGCTGCTTCACTCCCCCAAATGGCTGCAACTGTCAGAGCTGTGCTGATTCGAAACCAGGAAGCAGGAGCTTCTTCTGGGTCTCCAACAGGGGTGCAGGGGCCCAAGTCTTTGGGCCGTCTTCTACTGCTTTCCCAGGTCATAGCAGAGAGCTGGATCAGAAGTAGAGCAGCCAAGTCTCGAACCGGTGCCCATTGTGTGATGCCGGCCCTGCAGATGGCAGCTTTACTCAGTAAACCACAGTGTCGACCCCAAAATGTTGTTTTAGAAAGGCATATATCTGTACCAAAGATTCTTGATTACACATATAATTATTTGCTCATTACTCCTCTTGGATGTCTCAGAGAAACTTCAGCTATCACATGCCCAATTCTAACTCATTCCAAACCCATCTCTACTCCAGTGTTCCTTAAAATAGTCAATAACTCACCAGTTGTTCATTACTAAATCTTGAACTCTCTAACTCCCTTATCAATCTCCTAAGTTTTCCATGTAGGTTACTAGGACATATTGTGCAGATACACATTTCTTTTCTTTTTTCTCTAGCTTTAGATTTGAAGTAGACATAATTTAATCAATGGCAATCCTTGGAGCATGGCATATTGTCATTATTGGTGAACTTTTTTAGTTAACTGGTCATTTACTTCTAGTCATAATAAAACATTGGTGAAACCACCAACTATGATTCATCAATCATACTATATGCCGTTTATCACTAAACACTCTACAAGCCTCCTATATTTCTAAAAGATCTTTTCCATTCTGTCATTGTTGAAAACAGAAATTTTTTCAAAGCATTACCTTACTTGCCATACTTCAAGATCTCTCTTTGATAACCTTATTTTCTGTTATCAGACCTTTTATTTTTATAGATTTATTTATTTATTTGAAAAGCAGAATTAGAGAGAGAGAGAGAGAGAGAGAGAGAGAGAGAGAGAGAATCTTCCATTTGCTGGTTCACTCCCCAAATGACTCCCCAAATGGCCACAATGGCTGGAGCTGGTCTGCCAAAACCAGGAGCAAGGAGCTTCTTCCAGGTCTCCCACATGGGTGCAGGGTCCACCCATCCACTGCTTTTCCAGGCCATTATCAGGGACCTGGATTGGAAGAAGGCAGATGGGACTTGAATTGGCACCCCTATATGATGTTGGCACTGCAGGCAGCTGATTAACCCACCGAGCCACAACACCAGCTCTCAGACCATAAGTCTTGAAGCACACAACGATTCTGAGAGATAATCAAAATAGAAATGCTGTGTAAGTATCATGCTGAACAAATTCCTGGAACTGCTATTCAAAAGCACTTTGTTATAATGCATGAACGAAGCAGAATTCCTATTACTAGAACTGAGCAAAAAAAAAAAAAAAACAAATCAGAAATTTGGACTAAAAGAAAACTATTAGCTTATGGTCTTGTCCAAATATTGACGGAGTCTGCGGTCACAACAGGCTTCTATAGCCTTGGCAGCTCATGGTGATCACTGATGTCATAAATAAGAGTTATAAATAAGAGTTAAATGAACAACAGAAGTCATTTCACTTACTCCCCATGTAGGATTTCTGTACTTAATGAGTTGTACTATGAGAATTAACTGCAAAACTTGTTCTCCAAATGTACTTGATACGTTGTGTATGTGTGTGGGTGCAAACTGTTGAAATCTTTACATAGCATAGAGTTGGTCCTCTGTATATAAAATTAAACTAAAAATGAATCATAATGAAAAATGGAATGGGAGAGAGAGTAGGAGGTGGGACGAGAGTTGTGGTGGGAGGACAGGTATGGGGGAAAGTACTGCTATATTCCTAAAGTTGTATCTATGAAAAATATATTCCTTAAATAAAATCTTTAAAAATAAAATTAAAAATTAAAAAAGAACAAAAAAAGAAAACTATTAGTCATGAGCCTGTAATGAACTTTTTATGTGTAATAAGCATATGCCAAAATATGTCAATATCCACATTTTCTATATCCAGTGTAACTGACAATTTGCAAATATATGTAGCTTAACTTTATATTCAATATACTGGAATATTAAGAGGAAATACTCTTAAAAAGTAAAATTTTGAGTTAGATAAGAGCTAGAGCACAGAGGAGTCAAATGATACTGCTTTCAGGAATTTTTGAGGGAAAAAATCATGTTTGAGAGATGAAGAACTTTCCCAAATAGCTTAAAAGCAGTAACCTATTCAACTAGAAGCCAAAGAACTTCTGAAATTCTTTGACAAAGGATAATTAGATATAGATGGCCATTCTCCTTGAACTGCAACAGAACACTATACAATGACTGACTGGCTATTCAGTGATTGGTAGAGCTCAAGTAAGAACTGGTTAACTTGAGTTTGTGCAGCATCCTCAAAGAGGCTATATCTGGAACAAATTAGAAAGGAAACATTTATTGTTTCTGGTTAGTGGAAGTCTTGGTAAGAAAAAGGCATAGATTTGCTCCATGATTTATATAATAATACTATACACCTGCAATCTATATGGAGAGATTTTCAACTTAACAATAAAGCTTTCTCCACCATAAAATCTAGGTGACTCTGCAAAATCAATCATTCAGAGAAGAGCTACAGGAAGGTATATGATTATTTCAATGGATGTAGAGGAAAGCATATGATAAAATACAACACCCTTTCATGATGATACAAGGTCAAAATTCATTCCAAAAAATTAGAAGAAAATATTTCAAAATCTAGCACTACTTCCCTTCTCTATTCCTCTTCCTTCTACCACTTGTCACACCCATTGTCCATACAAAAATGTCTCAGATTTTCCAGCAAAGTATCTTCTCACTTACGTGTCCACTCAAGTTTTTCAGACAGGAGCTGATCATGTCTTATTTTCTCATAGTGTTCATTTCGTTTCAACAGGCTTCCTCTTTGGTGCTCAGTTAATCATCACCAATCAGGGAAAACAAATGATATTTGTCTCTTTGGGACTGGCTTAATTCACTCAGCATGATGTTTTCCAGATTCCTCCATTTTGTTGCAAATGACCGGATTTCATTGTTTTTATTGCTGTATAGTATTCTGTAGAGTACATGTCCCATAATTTCTTTATCCAGTCTACTCTGATGGGCATTTGGGTTGATTCCAGGTCTTAGCTATTGTGAATTGAACTGCAATAAACATTAAAGTGCAGACAGCTTTTTTGTTTGCCAATTTAATTTCCTTTGGATAAATTCCAAGGAGTTGGATGGATGGGTTGTATGGTAGGGTTATATTCATGTTTCTGAGGAATCTCCAGACTGACTTCCATGGTGGCTTTACCAGTTTGCATTCCCACCAACAGTGGGTTAGTGTCCCTTTTTCCCCACATCCTCTCCAGCAACTGTTGTTGGTAGATTTCTGAATGTGAGCCATTCTCACCAGGTGAGATGAAACCTCATTGTGGCTTTGATTTGCATTTCCCTGATTGCTAGTGATCTTGAACATTTTCTCATGTGTCTGTTGGCCATTTGGATTTCCTCTTTTTAAAAATGTCTATTGAGGTCCTTGGCCCATCTCTTAAGTGGGTTGTTTGTTTTGATGTTGTGGAGTTTCTTGATCTCTTTGTAGATTCTGGTTATTAATCCTTTATCTGTAGCATAGTTTGCAAATATTTTTTCCCATTCTGTCGGTTGCCTCTTCACTGTCCTGACTGTTTCTTTTGAAGTACAGAAACTTCTCAATTTGATGCAATCCCAAAAGTTAATTTTGGCTTTGACTACCCGCGCCTCCAAGGTCTTTTCCAAGGAAGTCTTCACCGGTCCCAATATCTTGCAGGATTTCTCCAATGTTCTCTAATGATTTGATGCTGTCGGGTGGTAGATTTAGGTCTTTAATCCATGTTGAGTGAATTTTTGTGTAAGGTGAAAGGTAGGGATCTTGCTTCATGATTCTGCATGTGGAAATCCAGTTGTCCCAGCACCATTTATTGAATAGACTGTCCTTACTCCAAGGATTGGTTTTGGATCCTTGATCAAATATAAGTTGTCTGTAGATGTTTGGGTTGATTTGTGAGGTTTCTATTCTGTTCCATTGGTCTATGCATCTGTTTCTGTACCAGTACCATGCTGTTTTGATTACCACTGCCCTGTAGTATGTCCTGAAATCTGGTATGGTGATGCCTCCGGCTTTGTTTTTGTTGTACAGGAT
The DNA here is from genome assembly GCA_949820135.1 of Sylvilagus floridanus. Lineage (NCBI taxonomy): Eukaryota > Metazoa > Chordata > Mammalia > Lagomorpha > Leporidae > Sylvilagus > Sylvilagus floridanus. The sequence goes on from OX463230.1 coordinate 33,280,964, forward strand.
TGCTTTAGCTATTCGAGGTCTCCTGTGACTCCGTATGAATTTCAGCATCATTTTTTCCAGATCTGAAAAGAATGTCTTTGGTATCTTGATTGGTGTCGCATTGAATCCATAAATGCTTTTGGGAGAATGGACATTTTGATGATGTTGATTCTTCCAATCCATGAGCATGGAAGATTTTTCCATTTTTTGGTATTCTTCTATTTCTTTCTTTAAGGTTTTGTAATTTTCATCGTAGAGATCTTTAACATCCTTGGTTAAGTTTATTCCAACTAATTCTTTCAATTTCTGTTTGCTGTGAAAGGTCTTTATTTCACCTTCATTCACAAATGAGAGCTTTGCAGGATATAATATTCGGGTCTGGCAGTTTTTCTCTCTTAGCACCTGGGCTATGTCTCGCCATTCCCTCCTAGCTTATAGGGTTTCTGATGAGAAGTCAGCTATGAGTCTAATTGGAGATCCTCTGAGAGTAATCTGACGTTTCTCTCTTGCACATTTTAAGATCTTTTCTTTCTGTTTCACTGTGGTGAGTTTAATTACAATGTGTCATGGTGAGGATCTCTTTTGGTCATGTTTATTAGGGGACAGGATGTCTCTGTCCTTCTCCAAACCTGGGAAATTTTCTGCTAGCATCTCACTAAAAAGGCATTCTAATCCTTTCTCCCTCTCCATGCCTTCAGGAACTCCTAGAACCCAAATATTGGGTTTTTTAATAGTATCCTGTAGATTCCCAACAATATTTTTTAGATTTCTAATTTCCTCTTCTTTTCTTTGGTTTGACTGTTTCCTTTCCTGTTCTCTGTCTTCTAAGTCTGATAGTCTCTCTTCTGCTTCACTCATTCTGTTTTTAAGGCTCTCTAATGTGTTTGTCATTTGATCTATTGAATTCTTCATTTCACAGTTTCTTGTTCTACTAGTTGTTTCATTTCATTTTGATTCCTCCTTAATATTTCATTTTCACGCAAGAGATTTTCTATCTTGTCCATTAAAGATTTCTGTAGTTCAAGAATTTGTTTTTGAGAACTTCTAAATGTTCTTATCAATTTTTTTGAGATCCGCTTCTTGCATTTCTTCTATCTCATCATCTTCATAATCTTGAATTAGAGTGTCTTTTTCATTTGGGGGCATCATAGTGTCTTCCTTGCTCTTGTTTCCTCGGTTACTAATTTTGTTTAGCATTTCTCCATAATTTCTCACTGGGTGAGTTTGTGTACTTGGTGAGTTCCTCGGCCCCCCCTCAGATTTACACAGTCTCAGTTCATTAGCTCCACCTACTTTCATTAGCTCTAAGCTGTTAATGGCAGGCACCATTTTTAAAACGATGCCTGTGCTTTGTCTTGCTTGGCTTTGTGAGGTGAGTTAAGAGAGAGGCTAGTGTCCATGCCGGTCCCTCTTATTTATTCATTTTTTTTCTCTCATCCAGTCAGCCTGGTGCACTTTCCCCAGTGGGGCCTGCCTTTCTCCACCAATGTCTTGGATTACCGAGGGATTTTTGTCTCACCTCCCCTTCCAGCGCTGGCAGGTAGATTTATGTCTGGGCTTCTGTGACTGGGCTCCCTCCCATGTTGGCTCCATTCCCGTGGCACGGCTTCCACGTGGTGGGCGACCTTGCTCTCCCAGTAGGTCTTCTGTGCCACATCCACTAGATCCGGAAGAGTTTCCTCTGCAGTTTTTTTCTGAATCTTTTCCTGAGGCTATAGTAACTCCACTTTTATTAAACTACCTTTTCTCAGACTATTGGTGCGTGCCCTCACTATTCTGCCATCTTGGCTCCGCTCCCTGGTATTAGGCTTTTCTTGATGGCTTTTAATAATGATTGAATCTTAAGCTTCATTATTGTTCTGTGTAGGTATTTTATTTGCTCATATTTCAATATTGGTAAGGTAGATGTGTCAAAAAATGTGTCTGTTTCTTCTAGGTTATTGAATTTGTTGCCATATAACTGTTCATAGTAATCTCTAGTAATCCTTTGTATTTCTGTGGTGTCATGCAAAATGTCCCCATTTGTTGAGCTGGGAAAAATGAATTTCCACCTGCAGAAGCATGAAGCAAAACCCCAACCTTACACCTTACACAAAAATCCACTCAACATGGATTAAACATCTAAATCTATGACCCAACACCATCAAATTATTAGAGAAATTGGAGAAACTCTGCATGATATAGGTACCAGCAAAGACTTCTTGGAAAAAACCCCAGAGGTACACGAGCCAAAGCCAAAATTAACAATTTGGATTGTTGGCGCCACCGCTCACTAGGCTAATTCTCTGCCTTGTGGCGCAAGCACACCAGGTTCTAGTCCAGGTCGGGGTGCCAGATTCTGTCCTGGTTGCCCCTCTTCCAGGCCAGCTCTCTGCTGTGGCCAGGGAGTGCAGTAGAGGATGGCCCAAGTGCTTGGGGCCTGCATCCTATGGGAGACCATGAGAAGCACCTGGCTCCTGCCATCAGATCAGCACAGTGCGCTGACCGCGGTGGCCATTGGAGGGTGAACCAATGGCAAAGGGAAGACCTTTCTCTCTGTCTCTCTCTCTCTCACTGTCCACTCTGCCTGTCAAAAAAAAAGCAAACAATTGGGATTACATCAAATTAAGAAGTTACTGTACTGCAAAAGAAACAGTCAGGAGAGGGAAGAGGCAACCGACAGAATGGGAAAAAATATTTGCAAACCGATAAAGGATTAATAACCAGAATCTACAAAGAGATCAAGAAACTCCACAACATCAAAACAAATAACCCACCTAAGAGTGAACCAAGGACATCAATAGACATTTTTCAAAAGAGGAAATCCAATGGCCAACAGACACATGAGAAAATGTTCAAGATCACTAGCCATTGGGGAAATGCAAATCAAAATCACAATGAGGTTTCACCTCACCATGGTTAGAATGGCTCACATTCAGAAATCAACTAACAACAGATGCTGGCGAGGATGTGGGGAAAAAGGGACACTAACACACTGTTGGGGGAATGCAAACTGGTAAAGCCACCATGGAAGTCAGTCTGGAGATTCCTCAGAAACATGAATATAACCCTACCATTCAACCCAGCCATGCCCCTCCTCAGAATTTATCCAAAGGAAATTAAATTGGCAAACAAAAAAGCTGTCTGCACTTTAATGTTTATTGCAGTTCAATTCACAATAGCTAAGACCTGGAATCAACCTAAATGCCCATCAACAGAAGACTGGATAAAGCAATATGGGATATGTACTCTATAGTACTATACAGCAGTTAAAAAAAAAAAAACGAAATCTTTCATTTGCAAGAAAATGGAGGAATCTGGAAAACATCATGCTGATTGAAATATGCCAGTCCCAAAGTGACAAATATCATATGTTCTCCCTGATCGGTGACAACTAACAGCACCTAGAAGGAAACCTGTTGAAGTGAAATGAACACTATGAGAAACAGTGACTTGATCAGCCCTTGTCCTGACTCTCGAGGAACAACTTACTACTTTATTTATTTTTCTATTTTTGTTCTACTTAATATCATTGGTTGAACTCTGTAATTAACACACAATTATAGGTGTTTAACTTTAATTGAAAAGTGATCCCTGTTAAATATAAGAGTGGGAATAAGAGAGAGAGGAGTTGTACAGTTCGGCACATGATCAATCAGACTTACCCTTAATGGTAGAGTTAGAAACGTGCCAGGGGATTCCAATTCAATCCCATCAAGGTGGCATGTACCAATGCCATCTCACTAGTAATAGTGATCAGTTTCAGTTCATACTTGGTCAAAATGATAGGATTAAGAGCCAAAGGGCTTAAACAAGACTAGTGTTTGCTAATCCTAACTGATAGAATTAAAATGAGAGAACAATCCAAGCAGGATACACAGCAGACCCAAAGAATGGCAGATGTCCTAAACAGCACTCTGTCCTCAGAATCAGCCCTTAAGGCATTCGAATCTGGCTTAAAAGCCCATGAGAGCTTCGCAGGCATGGAAAGCCAAGACACTCTGGCAAAAAAAAAAAAAAGACCTAAATGAAAGATCTCTGTGAGTGAGATCCCAGTGGGAAGTTTGGGCCATCAAAGAAGGCAGTACTTTCTCTGAAGGGAGGAGAGAAATTCCACTTTGACTCTGGCCTTTTCTAAATAAGATTGGAGGTGGCAAACTCAAGAGGCTTCCATAGCCTTGGCAACTCATGACTAGAGCCTTGGGTAACCACTGATGCCATAAATAAGAGTGTCAATTATTAAATCAACAATAGGAGTCACTGTACACTTACCACTCATGTAGGATCTCTGTCCTTAATGTGTTGTACTATGTGAATTAACAGCATAACTAGTACTCAAACAGTACTTTACACTTTGTGTTTCTGTGTGGATGCAAACTGTTGAAATATTTACTTAGTGTATATGAAGTTGATCTTCTGTATATAAAGATAATTGAAAAAGAATCTTGATGTTAATGGGATGGGAGAGGGAGCTGGAGATGGGATGGTTGCAGGTGGGAGGAAGGTTATGGGGGGAAAAAGCCACTATAATCCAAAAGCTGTACTTTGGAAATTTGTATTTATTATATAAAAGTTAAAAAAATTAAGTCCCCATTTTTATATAGTTAGTCTAGCTAAAGGTTTATCAACTTTGCTCATCTTTTCATATCACCAGCTCTTCAATGAACTGGGTTTTTTTTTTTCTTTTTGTATTTTCTCTTTTTTTGTATTTTGAAATCTCTATGCCTTACATTTCTGCTCTGAGATTAATTTTTTCTTTTTTCTTTATTTTACTTAAGATATACAAATTTCGCCTACTTCAAATACACAGATCCCTCAACACTCCAACCTTTCTTCTACTTCTCTCTTACATTCTCACTCAATTTTTACAAATATCTATTTTCAGTATATTTAATGACAATATAGTTAATGATCATATAGTTAACCTTACTCTAAGTAAAAGAGTTCAACAAATAGTATGAAGAAAAAAAACACTATTCTTCAACAGAAGAGACAAGGGTTATAAACAATCATTGAATCTCAACATGCCAATTTAATTCTAGTACATTACATTTTAGGTACTCTACTAGTTATCTTGAATCAGATAAATGTATTATATCTATCTTTCAGGGACTGGCTTATTTCACTAAGTATAATGGTTTCAAATTGCCATTCAACTTGTTGCAAAAGACAAGATTTCCTTTTTTTATTTTTATAGCTGAGGAGTACTCTACAGTATATATCCACCATAATTTCCTTATCCAGTCAACAATTGATGGACATCTGGGTTGATTCCATATCTTAGCTATTGTGAATCATGCTGCAGTGAACATGGGGCTACAAATAATTCTTTCACACACTGATTTCTTTTGATTTGGGTAAATTCCCAGGAGTGGAATCACTACATAATATGAAAGGTATATATTCAGATTTCTGAGGTGTCTCTATACTGTCTCCCACATTGGCTGTACCAGTTCACATTTTTCACTAACAGTGAATTAGAGTACATTTTCCCCCACATCATCATCAGCATTTGTTGTTCGTTGATTTCTGTATGAGAACCATTCTAAATGGAGTGAGATGACACTTTATTGTGGTTTGGATTTGCATTTCCCTGATGCCAGTGCTCCTGAGAATTTCCTCAAGTGTATGTTGGCCGTTGGAATTTTTTTCTCTTGAAAAATGCCTATTCAAGTCCTTTGCCCATTTCTTTCAAGATTTTTACTTATTTACTTAACAGGTAGAGTTACAGACAATGAGAGGGAGAGACAGAGTGAGAGGTCTTTCATCGGCTGGTTTACTCCCCAAATGTTCACAATGGCGAGAGCTGGGTCAATCCAAAGCCAGGAGCCAGGAGCCAGGTGCTTCTTTTGAGTCTCCCACACTTTCCCAGGCCATAGAGCTGGATTGGAAAAGGAGCAGCTGGGACTAGAACCAGTGCCCGTATGGGATATAGGTGCTACAGGTGGAGGCTTAACCTACTGTGCCACAGCACCAGCCCCTTGCCCATTTCTTAACTAGATTATTTGTTTTGTTGTTGTTGAATTGCTTGACCTCTTTATAGATTTTGGATATTAACTCTTTGTCAGTTTCATGGTTTGCAACTATTTTCTCCCATTTTGTCAGCTGCCTCTTCACTTTGTTGAGTATTTCCTTTGTAGTGCAGAGCATTCTTGGCTTGATGCAATCCAGTTTGTCAATTTTGGTTTTAATTGCTTGTGCTTTTGGAGTTTTACCAATAAGTCTTTGCCTATGCCAATATTTTAAAGAATCTCCTTAATGTCCTCTACTAATTTGATGGCATCAGGTCATAGATTTAAGTCTTTGGTCTATTTTGAGTAGATTTTTTTTGCAAAATATAAAGTAGGGGTCTAATTTCATACTTCTACATGTAGTGATCCCATTTCCCTAGCACCATTTGTTAAAGAGACTGTCCTTGCTCCAGGGATTGATCTTATCTCCTTTGTCAAAGATAAGATGGTTGTAGATGCATGGATTGATTTCTGGAGTCTCTATTCTGTTCCATTGTTCTACATGTCTGCCTTTTTGCCAGCATCAAGCTGTTTTGATTATAATTGCCCTATAGTATGTCTTGACATCAGATATTGTGATGCCTCCAGGTTTGTTTTTGTTGTGTAAGACTGCTTTAACTACTTGGGGGCCCTTGAATTTTCTTTTTGACAGGCAGAGTGGTCAGTGAGAGAGAGAGAGAGACAGAGAGAAAGATCTTCCTTTTTGCCGTTGGTTCACCCTCCAATGGCCACCACAGCCGGCGCACAGAGCTGATCCAAAGGCAGGAGTCAGGTGCTTCTCCTGGTCTCCCATGGGGTGCAGGGCCCAAGCACTTTGGCCATCCTCCACTGCACTCCCTGGCCACAGCAGAGAGCTGGCCTGGAAGAGGGGCAACCGGGACAGAATCTGGCACCCTGAGTGGGACTAGAACCCAGTGTGCCAGCGCCACAAGGTGGAGGATTAGCCTAGTGAGCTACGGTGCTGGCCTCCATGTGAATTTTAGCATCATTTTTTAATATATATAAAGAATGTCATTGGTATTTTGATTAAAATCGCATTGAATCTATAAATTACTTTTAGTTCTATAGACATTTTGAGGAGACTGATTCTTTTAATCTATGAACATGGAAGATTTTTTCCATTTTTTGTATCTTTTTCTTTTTAGTATTTTTAAATTTTCATTGTAGAAACCTTTGACATCCTTGGTGAAATTTATTTTAAGATATTTAATTCTTTTGGGAGCTATTGTGAATGGGACTGATCATAGAAGTTCTTTCTTGGGGGCCGGTGCTGTAGTGCAACACATTGAAGCCCTGGCCTGAAGATCTGGCATCCCAAATGGATTAGTGCCGGCTGCTCCTCCTCCAATCCAGCTCTCTGCTGTGGCCTGGGAAAGCAGCAAAAGGTGGCCCAAGTCCTTGGGTCCCTGCATCTGCGTGGAAGAATTTCCTGGCTCTGGATCGATGCAGCTCCAGCTATTGCGGCCATCTGGGGAGTGAACCAGTGGATGGAAGACCTTTCTTTCTGTCTCTACCTCTCTCTGTAACTTTATCTTTCAATTAAATAAAATAAATCTTTTTTAAAAAAGTTCTTTCTCAGTCATGGCATTGTCTGTGTACATAAAAACTATTGATTTTGTGTGTTAATTTTATAGCCTGCCACTTTACCAAACTTGTTTATGAATTCCAATAATCTCTTAGTTGAGTCTTTTGGATTGCCTTTATATAGAATCATGTCATCAGAAAATAGTGACAGCTTGATTTCTCCTTTCCAACTAGTATCCATCCCATCTCCCACTCCCTCTACCATCCCATTCATATCAAGACTCATTTTCAATTATCTTTATTTACAGAAGATCAACTTAGTATGTACTGAGATTTCAACAGACTGCACCCATAAAGACACACAAAGTAAAAAGTACTGGTTGATACTCGTTTTACCATTAATTATCATAATACAACACATTAGGACAGAGGTCCTACATTGGGAGTAAGTGCACAGTGACTCCCGTTGTTGATTTAACAATTGACACTCTTATTTATGGTGTTAGTGATCATCCAAGGTTCTTGTCATGAGCTGCCAAGGCTATGGAAGTCTTTTGAGTTAGACAAGGCCATAGTCAAAGTGGAAGTTCTCTCCTCCCTTCAGTGAAGTGTACTGCCTTCTTTGATGGCCTGATCTTTCTGCTGGGATCTCACTCACAGAGATCTTTCATTTAGGTCATTTTCTTTTTTGCCACAGTTTCTTAGCTTTCCATGCCTGTGAAACTCTCATGGACTTTTTAGCCAGATCTGAATGCTTTAAGGGCTGATTCTGAAGCCTGAGTACTGTTTAGGGCTTCTGACATTTTATGAGTCTGTTGTGTATCCTGCTTCCCATGTTGGATCGTTCTCTCCTTTTTAATTCTATCAGTTAGGATTAGCAGACACTGGTCTTGCTTATGTGATTCCTTTGACACTTAATCCTATCTTTATGATCAATTATGAACTGAAACTGATCATTTTAACAATAAGATGGCATTGGTACATGCCACCTAAATGGGATTTGGAATCACATGACATGTTTCTAGCTCTATCATTAGGGGTAAATTCGAGTGAGTGTGTGCTGAACTGTACATTTCCTCCCTCTCTTATTCTCACTCTTATATTTAACAGGAATCAATTTTCAGTTAAATTTAAACACCTGAGAATAATTGTGTATTAGTTAATGAGTTCAACCAATGGCATTATGTAGAACAAGAAAATATTAAATGAAAGAAAATAGTAAGTTGTTCCTTGAGAGTCAGGACAGGACTGATCAAGTCATTGTTTCTCAGTGTCTATTTCACTTCAGCAGGTTTTCTTTTAGGTGCTCAGTTAGTCATCATCGATCAGGGAGAACATATGATATTTGTCCCTTTGGGACTGGCTTATTTCACTCAACACAATGTTTTCCAGATTCCTCCATTTTGATGTAAATGGATGTATTTCACTTTTTTACTGCTGTGTAGTATTCTATAGAGTACATATCCCATAATTTCTTTATCCAGTCTTCTGTTGATGGGCATTTAAGTTGATTCCATGTCTTAGCTATTGTGAATTGAACTTCAATAAACATTGAAGTGAGGACAGCTGTTTTATTTGCCAATTTAATTTCCTATGGGTAAATTCCAAGGAGGGGAATGGCTGGGTCATGTGGTAGGGCTATATTTAGGTTTCTGAGGAATCTCCAAACTGTCTTAAAGTGGATTTACCAGTTTGCATTCCCACCAAGAGTGGACTAATGTGCCTTTCCCCACATCCTCACCAGCACATGTTGTTAATTTCTGTATTACAGCCATTCTAACCGGGGTGAGGTGAAACCTCATTGTGGTTTTGATTTGCATGTCCCTGATGGCTAGTGATCCTGAACATTTTCTCATGTGTCTGTTGGCCATTTGGATATCCTCTTTTGAAAAATGTCTATTGAGGTCCTTGGCCCATCTCTTAAGTGGGTTGTTTTTTTGTTGTTGTGGAGTTTCTTGATCCCTTTATAGATTCTGGTTATTAATCTTTTATCAGTTGCATAACTTGCAAATATTTTTTCCCATTCTGTCGGTTGCCTCTTCACTTTCCTGACTGTATCTTTTGAAGTACAGAAACTTCTCAATTTGATTCAATCCCAATATTTATTTTTGGCTTTGACTACCTGTGCTTCTGGGTTTTTTTCCAAGAAGTCTTTGCCAGTGCCTATATCTTGCAGGGTTTCTCCGATGTTCCCTAATAATTTGAAGGTGTCAGGTCATAGATTTAGATCTTTAATCAATGTTGACTGGATTTTTGTGTAAGGTGAAAGGTAGGGTTCTTACTTCATGCTTCTGCATGTGGAAATCCAGTTTTCCCAGCACCATTTATTGAATAGACTGTCCTTGCTCAGGGAATTGGTTTTAGATCACTGATAAAATATGAGTTGGCTGTAGATGCTTGGATTGATTTCTAGTGTTCCAAATCTGTTCCATTGGTCTAACCATCTGTTTCTGTATCAGTACCATGCTGTTTTGATTATAACTGCCCTGTACTATGTCCTAAAATCTGGTATTGTGATGCCTCCAGCTTTGTTTTGTTGTATAATGTTGCTTTAGATATCCGAGGTCCCCTGTGCCTCCATATGAATTTCAGCATCATTTTCCCATATCTCACAAGAATGTCTTTGGTATTTGGATTGATATCATATTGAATCTGTGAATTGCTTTTGTGAGAATGGACATTTTGATGATATTGATTCTTCCAATCCATGAGCATGGCAGGATTTTCCATTTTTTGGTATCCTCTTCTATTTCTTTCTTTAAGATTTTCTGATGAGATGTCTGCTGTGAGTCTAATTGGAGATCCTCTGAGAGTAATCTGACATTTCTCTCTTGCACATTTTAGGATCTTTTCTTTCTGTTTCACTGTGGTGAGTTTAATTACAATGTGTTGTGATGAGGATCTCTTTTGGTCATGTTTCCTAGGGGTTCTATGAGCTTCCTGTACTAGGATGTCTCTGTCCTTCTCCAAACCTTGGAAATTTTCTGCTATTATCTCACTAAAAAGGCATTCTAATCCTTTCTCCCTCTCCATGCCTTCAGGAACTCCTAGAACTCGAATGTTGGGTTTTTTAATAGTATCCTGTAGATTCCCAACAATATTTTTTAGATTTCTAATTTCCTCTTCTTTTCTTTGGTTTGACTGTATATTTTCCTGTGCTCTGTCTTCTAAGTCCGATATTCTCTCTTCTGCCTCACCCATTCTGTTTGTAAGGCTCTCTAATGAGTTTTTCATTTGATCTATTGAATTCTTCACTTCATTATGATTTCTCGTCACTATCACAATTTCATGTTCTACTAGTTGTTTCATTTCAGCTTGATTCCTCCTGAATATTTCATTTTCACGAGAGAGATTTTCTACCTTGTCCATTAAGGATTTCTGTAGTTCAAGAATTTGTTTTTGAGTACTTCTTCGTGTTCTTATCAATTTTTTGAGATCCGCTACTTGCATTTCTTCTATCTCATCATCTTCGTAATCTTGAATTGGGGTGTCTTTTTCATTTGGGGGTGTCATAGTGTCTTCCTTGTTCTTGTTACCTCGGTTTTTGCATTTGTTGTTTGGCATATTGGTTTCTTCACTGTGGTGTTTTTTCTTGTTATACTATGACTCTAGATTAAGTGGACTGTCTGCTTTCAATGGAACCTTAGAGGCTTGAGATGGGGGTGGCCTGATAGCTCTGTTTGGTTCCTCAGGGTTGAGGGTGTGCCAAAGGTGACACTCCCACGTTAGGCGTGGTAAATCTCTCTCTGTTTCTTTCTTTATTTTTGATTCAAAAGGGAAGTAATTCCACACAGCTGAATGGAATGGGGGGATGGTTAGCAGGCAAATGATATACCCACAGGAGCCAGAGATCGGAATCTCTTTCCCAAGGACCACAGAGGGAATCTCTGCGGCCTTCAGTGTGGGTTCAAATTCTCCTGCAGTCTCACCACTGGGCTACCAAGGCTACCGAACTGTAGCGTCTCTGGAGAGTACTCACGTGGTGAATTCTGTGAGTTCTCTCTCCCACAGTCTCTTTTTTCACAATCTCAGTTCATTAGCACCACACATTCATTAGGTTCTAATCTCCTGTTATTTCACCCCCACGCCCAGAGTCAGGTTTTTCTGCTAGGCTCAGGGCCGGTGCAGACCTGAGGTCACCCTGCTTATGACGTATGTCCAGAATGGCGTCTGCTCTTTGTCTTGCTCACTTTTGAGATGTGGGCGGAGAGAGAGAAACTCGTGTCCGTATGAGTCACTTTTTTCTTTCTCTCTCTCTTCTAGTTAGCCTGGTGAACTTTTCCCCACAGGGTTTCAAGCCTTGTTCGCTCTAGTCTCCTCTTTCCGCTTCCCTTCTGGTGTCTCGGGCTATTGAGGTTCGGCTCACCTTGCGTTCCAGCACTGGTGCGATGAATCTGCCGCTGGTTTCCTCGAACTGCGGGCTCCCACGCTTTTTCGAAGGTCCACTGTGAATCACTAGTTCTGGAAGAGTTTCCTCTGCTGTTTCTTCCCCTACTCTTCCTTGAACCTGCAGTATCTCCACTTTTATTAAACTGTCTCTCCCGGACTATCAGTGTGCTGCCTTCCTATTCCGCCATCTTGCCCTAATCTGAGACTACACTATCTCTACTTTTATTAAACTATCTTCTCCTGGACTATCAGTAAGCTCCCTCCCTATTCTGCCATCTTGGAACCCCTTGTAGGATTTCCAGTGCAGTTTTCTCTCCAATCCTCCCCTGAGAGTGCATTTCATACATGCCTTTTTTAAACTGTTTATTCCTAGCCTAGCACAGTATGTTGTTCCCTAATATACCATTTGGAATCTCAGGCTGAGATTTATTATTTCTTTCCTCATGGGAATCTTTTGTGCTCCAAGACTTGTTATTTCTTTCCTTATAGAAATTTTTTGTTTGTTCTAAAGTTTTTCTAGTTTCTTGAGGTACAATGACAAGTTAATGTAGAGCTTTCTTCTTTTATGCATACAATGATTGCTCTTTTATGCAGGCACTGATTGCCTCTTACCACTGCTTTTACTGTATCCCATAGATTTTGGTACACTGTGTATACATTTTCATTTATTTCAAAATTTAAAAAAATTGTCCCCAATCTCTTCCTTTTTCTCTGAGCCTGTTTCTCAGCTATCTCAGTGCTATATAGCATCCTAAATCATGGTTTTCCCCAGGGCCATTACTGATGTGTTTTCACTGATTTACAATGCTCCCACACTTAAAATTTCCCAAACCTGCAGGTGGGTTCTTATTCATTATAAACTTGAAAGTGCCTTAAAAAGAGGTAGCCAATCCCTACAAGTCCCTTACTTGGTTTTGGTGGTCTCACACTCTTGTCCTATGCCCACAAATGCTGGATGTTGCTAGATTACATCTGGAGCTCTCAGCCAACCAAGATAAGGACCACAGCTCATCCTGCTACTCTGTCTGTTGCCAAAGTGTATTCATGGCCCGATGCCATACCTATGCCACTGGTGATATTGGCTAGGGTATAGGACTACTCAACCTGGACCACAGAACTCTGCAAGGCACTGAAACAGGTGCATAGGGTTTGTCTGCAGGCACTGTACCACTAGACCCTGATCAATGCAGGGATTTATGAGCCTCACACTAAATTTAAAAACATCCCAGTGATTGCTGGCTGTCTATAAAAGGTTGTAGGAGGGGTGCTAAAGACAGCTCCTCAGTTAGATAGGCCCTTAGATGGGTCACACCTGAGTCTCATTGTCACCATGCCCTGTGCAGTTTGGGGGTGACAACCAGGCCTGCAAGAGGCTTGTTGGTGAGGCCAAGGCAACTTAGGCTGGTTGACAAGGTCACAGCAGAAGGTCTCTCAGCAAGGCGTGAGAACGACAGCTGCGGTCCTCTTGGTGGTTTTAAGTTTGTTGGGAATTAACATTCTGCATAAGAAAGCCGGAACTTCATGGTGGTCCTGCTAATGATTGCTGTATTTCTAATTTTAGGGAAGAGCACTTAGTTTCAAAATCCCCAAAATGTCCATTGCTTTGTAGAATTTTAACCAAGTCAAATGTTAGTGTAGAAGGGGTTGATGCTTTACGCAAGGTTGAGCTGTTTGTGGGAAAGAATTAAAAGGCAACAGGCTCCCTGCTGTATACTTCCCACTAAAACAAAGATAAATGCTATTAAAGCTTTAATTCAATATGTGCTATAAATACTACAATGGTTAGGATGTCAAAACTGTGGAATAGATCTAAGTGAACCTTTAGATAAGTATAATAAAAAAATTAAAGAGTTACAGAAAGAACTGCAAAAGAGGAGATATATTTTTTGAAGGGGCTGCTTTGAACATTAGGGCTTCTAGTAAAGATTAAATTAGGAAGGTAATACTCTAGCTTCTGTAGCCAATTTCTGCATAGCTCAACAGCGCTCCAGGCCTTGGCTTGTGTGGGCAGCCGGTTATCTCACGTTTGTCTATGATTGTAACCCATGCTCTGAATATGCCCTTGAAAGTCAAAGAAATTGTAACTAGATGTAGACATAGAGTCTAGAGGCAACATAAAATACAAGGTCAATGGTTCTAAGAAAAGGACAAACTTATTATTGTAAGAAAGAATCGTTATGTAACATGCTATAAAAATAAAGTCTGGTGCTCAAGAGCCAGAGCCATGCCTTCAGCCTTGCTGTGAGTGTGTCTCTCATTTCTTCGAGCGCTGACACCTCTCACACCTTTGTGAGAACCCCTGGACTGGCTGGAGCTGGACTCTAGCATTGAGGTGAAACATACCAAAATGTCTGTCTCACCAGGGAGGTCTCTGCCTGGTACTGGGGCAACTCCAGAGACTGTCCACAGATGCTTGTCTTAGGGTGAAAACCCTTAGGCTCTTCCCAGTGTTGGGCTTTATCAGGCTACCATTGAGTCCCAAGACACAGTCCTGTGGCCCCTTGCAGTGTGCTGAAGGTTGGCAGAGAGTGATAAAGGCAGCTCTCTGGCTACTTGGACTGTCCCAAAGCTGATTGGATCTGGTTCCCACAGTCACAGGCCCCTACAAAGTCCTGAGGGTATTCACCATGCCCACTGGAGGCCAGCAGTTCCACACCCAAAATCAATCCACAACAACTGGAGTTTTGCTTTCTGCAGATAGTTATGGGAGGGGTGATAGCCGCCTAGCTGTGGAAGCTCCAGATATTCACTCCACAGGTGTGAGCCTGGAGCCCAGGGCAGGGGAACTCTCCCCATCTCTATGGCAAGTGGGAGGCCTCCCTCCCCTCGGTGTTTCCCGGAGCTGCAGGAAGAGTGACCCAGGGCAGCTCTTTCCTTCTTGCTTTTTCAGTACAACTTTTCTTTTTTCTGTGTATCAGCAATTCCTTTCTTAGTTGAATTTAACAACATTCTTTTTCCACTCCTAGGTCCCCAAAGAGACAAGTAGCTACCGGCACCCCATCATGAACTGGGTAAGAGCACTTCATCCTCCACCTCTGAGCCCCATGAGCTGTCCATATCAGAAAGTCAGTACGTCAGTATGAAATCCACTAAACAAGGACAGCACCACTCAAAGACCAAGGGGCAGGTGAGCCTGAAGCTTTAAGATGGGCCAGAAGCACGTTTCTGAATGATAACAGCCTCAGGATAGCAGGCCAGGTGAGCATGGCTAACCAGAACCCCACAACAGTGGAGGTTATCTACGTACAGAGGGGTGTCAAGGACAAGGCTAGCTCGATTATCTTCCCCTCAGGGAAGTGAAACACACAAGTCTTTCAGAGAGAAAGGAAGCAATAAAAGTCGCATCCGGATCCCATTGAGGCAATACTCCACTTTCATGTGCCTGGGTGGTTGCTTGTGAGCTGCAGACCAGAGGCAGGCTTCCAAGAGGGGAGAAATGGAGACCACAGGGGCTACTAGACCACATCAGCTTGTTTCTCAGGACAGTTCCAGGAAAGAAAGCTCAATCTCATGGCCAGTTGACCATGACTTCACCCAGAGCTTCCAACACCTCCTGCTTGTGATCCTTGAAGTCATGTTGATTTGGCTACACTCTGCCTTCCACCACCTGATTTCTGGGATGAGGCAGCATCTCAGCACCTTGATACTCATTTATAGCCTTGCCCAGAGCATTGGTCGACTCTGTGTCCAAATTGTTGGTAAGCTCTTTGGTTCCCAACAGGCCAGCTCTGCAAACACTACTGGGGCATCCTGTCCACCAGAGAGTTTGCAGATCTGGATGGTGTGTGCATGACTCTCAAGGCCAAAGCTGCCCAAGCACGTGTGGGCATGGGCTGGTAGGGTAGGTTGAAGCTCTATTGCAGGAACCAGTGGACATCTCCTCCATGTGCAGCTGTTCTGGAAATTGCTGGTTGAAGAAGCCAGTTTTCAGCTGGTGGTTCTTTCTCCTTTCCCTGTGTGTCAGCATCGGCTTACTGATGTGCAGCAGGAGCAATGTGCTCTTTCCCACACCATTAGGGCCCATGATGCAATCCCAATGCAACATTTCTTGTGATTATAACAAGACTTTGGTCTTTCACTTGGCTTCCGTAGCTCTCGTGAAGGTAACATTGTGTGTACAGCTGTTCACACCAGTGTCTCTGTGAGAAATGGGCTCTGGAGCCTCTTGCCCATCCACCTTCTTGGTTTCCAGAGCAGTTTTGTAAAGTAAACAAGGTAAACAAATTCTTTTGACCTCAGTACCCTTATTTGTAAACAAGGAATAGCAAAAATATGTTTTATAAGACTGGATTGATGACAATGTAATAGCACAGAAGTATCCATTAGTTTATTTTACCTGAGAAAACAGAATACTTAATTTAAATTGGCGTTAAAAATAGGAGTCATTTATTTCACATTACATCAGTTGTAGATTGCCTGAGGATTTCTAAGGTTGTCCAGTGATGGCAAAGGAATCCAAGTGCTTCCATATCTCCACTCTAACTTCTTTCATTGCCCTCGTCATTGCCTCTCCTGCAAGCTGATGTCACCAGTCTAAGTGTCAACATCCTCAACACTTCTACCTTTGAAACAAGGAAGTAAGGAGGACAGCATCGCACATCTTTTTTTAAATTTTATTTATTTATTTTTTGACAGGCAGAGTGGATAGTGACAAAGAGAGAGAGACAGAGAGAAAGGTCTTCCTTTGCCGTTGGTTCACCCTCCAATGGCCACCATGGCTGGCGCGCTGCAGCCGGCACACTGCGCTGATCCGAAGCCAGGAGCCAGGTGCTTCCTCCTGGTCTCCCATGGGGTGCAGGGCCCAAGGACTTGGGCCATCCTCCACTGCACTCCCGGGCCACAGCAGAGAGCTGGCCTGGAAGAGGGGCAACCGGGACAAAATCTGGCACCCTGACCAGGTCTAGAACCTGGTGTGCCGGTGCTGCAGGCAGAGGATTAGCCTATTGAGCCACGATACCGGCCCGCACATCTTTGCATTCGATTGTGTAGAAACTCTTTCCCAAAATTTCCACCCACCCACAGGACTTCCCCTTCGTCTCCTTCCTGTGAGACAGTATTGCATCAGTTAAGAGCTGGGACTCTAGAGCTATGAGGTCTGAGAGTGAATCCTGGCTCTGCCACCGACTATGCACCCAGGTTAAGTTACTTAGCCTCTCCATGTCTCCATTTTTCACCTAAAAAATGGAAATAATAGTACCTACATTGTGAGTTGGTATGAAGATTAAATGACTCCATATGTAATGAAGTTCCAATGAGTAATATCTGCTATTTGTAATAATATTTTCCCCTCATCAAATGGTGCGATATTTTATTTAATAAATAGATTCCCCAACACAACAACATTAATATGCTCCTTCCTTCCAAGGCCAGCCATTCTCCTACACCACCCTGCATACGCCACAGGCTCACGTGACTACAGCTGAGCGGTTTTGGGAAGATGTGCTGAGACTTTATTTCTCTTCCTCCTTGGGTGATATACTTGCCACACTTATTCTGGCTCTATTGTGGCACCTACAGTACAAGAACAATTATCCCCCACCAGTATCCACTGAGGAAAGAAAGCAAGCAACCTTTTCTATCTGTGTTACTCAATGTACTAAATTAAATTCCTTAGTGTTGCTTTTTCTCATATTGAGACTACTTTCTTGGCAAATATTTCATCCAGGACCTCAGGCCGCTGTCTTGAACTTTAGGCTCTGATTAATTGGCTTCAAACACCTATTGGTTTTAAAAACAAACACATAAAAATAGCAAGCACTGGTAGGTAGAACATGTGGCCATCTACAGTTCTGGATTCTAGCAATAGCTGGACCACAAATGAAATGTGTGATTAGAGAAGTCTCTTATTATCTCTGTTTCTTTATTGGTAAAGAGCCAGAGTTAAACCTGATTGCAAGAAGTTTTCTAAATTGCACACAGTTTTGTAAGGAGCTTGGAAAGGCCAGAGGCTCTAATCAGAGATTTGTGTGTCTTGATTGCTGACAGATAACTGTCAATATATCTGGCCCCAACGTGGTTTTTAAGAATATATTTCTTTTTTTAAAAAAAGATTTATTTTATTTATTTGAAAGGTGGAGTTAGAGAGAGGCAGAGAGGAGAAAGAGAGAGATATAGAGGTCTTCCATCTGCTGGTTCACTCCCCAGACGGCTGCAAGGCCGATCCAAAAGCAGGAGCCAGGACCTTCTTCCAGGTCTCCCATGTGGGTGCAGAGGCCCAAGGACTTGGGCCATCCTCTACTGCTTTTCCAGGCCATAGCAGAGAGCTGGATTGGAAGTGGAACAGCTGGGACTCATCTAGGAACCAGCGCCCATATAAGTTGCCGGCACAGCAGATGACGGCTTTACCTGCTTTGCATAGTGCCGGCCCCAGCCCTAATGTTTTTTAAATAGTGAAAAAATATAAATTAGGAATATCTGGGAAATATGAAGAATGACCAGTAAGTCCTCAGGTTTTTGAATCTTTATAAACTGCATATAATTAATTGAACTTCATATTCATTGGACAAACCTTTCTGGAAGGCCCCTCAGCAGGTATGCCATCAGGCTAATCTTTACACAATCGATGACAGCCATTATAAATACAGGACATCTCAACTCTTGCTTTCCTGGGAAAAATTCTCTTTATACATCAACAGGAATAAAATTTTCTGACTCCACCCATATATCAGAGTGAATTTCATCCTACATTAGGACTACACTTCTCTGGATCTTAAGTGCTTATCCAAAATATAATCACCAAATATATGTAATCAATAAAAATATAAAATAAAAATGTTTAACTTCTAACAAAATCATGCCTCATTTGGAGGTAGAGTTAAGTAGGGAAGGAGAACAGATGTTACGCAGTTACAAGAAACAGATCTCTTTTAAGGTGAGCTAAATGTGGTGACTGATCAGAGAAACTAGAAGTTGCTGGGCAAAAAAGTGAGCTTTGTTTGACTGAAGCTCTTGGATGATGCATAAGATACACAAGGAGAACAGTACTGGGGAGCAGGTGCTGGTATAGCAAACTTTACCAACTTGATGATTACACTGAACAACTGGTCTCCTGGTATACTATTGAGACCAGATGCCAAGCTGGCGTTCCCTAAGGAGTTTATTGTCTTTATTATTATGAAGAAAAGTTTGAGTACAATCATTAACATTGTTTTCACTTCTCTCCCCTTCCACTCTCAACCAGAAATTACAGTCTGTGAGCAGGTAATGGCCTTTGGCTCTGCACCTGCTTCCAATTAGTACAGAAGCAATAGGCTAAAACTATGCTTGGAATCATGCAAACCTCTGGGAGCAGTTGATGTCATCATGAAGCCTGAGAGTTTGGAAGAGTTCTGAGCTGTGGAGTTGTTGTCCCCTATAGACTGTCAACAAGACCAAGGCCTCAGGAAATTCATTATTATTTCTCAGCCCCAGAGGCTGAATAAGTTAGGAAAGTTTTTTTAAAAAAGTAAACTCTGATCGGTTGCTGCAAACAAGATAGCCTTATAGGCTCACTGATGTAACACGTTGATCTCAATCAGGAGCAGTAAAAATAATAAAACAAACTTTCCCAAATACTTTATTCTGAACGTCTTCACAATTGGCTTTTTGTAAAAGATAATTTTTGATGTAAAACAATTGTGACAATTGCACAGAGTTCCCACACACCCTTTACCCAACTTCTCCTTATAATATTAATCAAAACTAAGAAGTTATACTAGTACAATGCTACTAAGAAAATACAAAACTTCAAATTTTACCAGTTTTCTGTAGTTCTTCTACTTGAAGATCCAATCTATCACCACATACAAGATTTTGCTGTCCTGTCTCCCTGGTCTCTCTCCAGTCTATGATAGTGTTTTCTTGTCTTTATAATTCTGACATTTTAAAGGATGTAAGTCATGTATTTTGTAAAGTGCCTTCCACATGGGATTGTCTGGGATTTTTCTCATGGTTAGGTTGAGGTTATGCACTGTTGCAGAGGATGCCACAGTAATAATAGGCTCTTCTCAGCACCCCCTACTAGGGGGTAGTGATGTAGTTGAGTACTTCTAGAGATGTTAATCTTTGCTAAGGTCATAAAAGATGTTTTATTATAATGTTTATAGGTGAACAAAGATTTAATGAGAAAACCAAGGTAAATCACCTAGCCTAAATGCAGAGTCTGACTCCAATGTTCACTGACTCTGCAAAAATTACCATATTGTCCCTCTTTACTTTGAATTATAATGATGCATAAAGATGTAACTTTTGGAGCGAGCACTGTGGCATAGCAGGTAAAGCCGCCGCCTGCAGTGTTGGCATTTCATATTGGCACTGGTTCATGTCATGGCTGCTCCACTTCTGATCCAGCTCTCTGCTATGGCCTGTGAAAGTAGTAGAAGGAAGATGACCCAAGTCCTTGGACCCCTGCGCAGCTCTGGCCATTGCGGCCATCTGGGGAATGAACCAACAGGTGGAAGACCTCTCTCCCTCTCTCCCTCTCTCTGCCTCTCCTTCTCTCTCTGTGTAACTCTGACTTTCAAATAAATAAATAAATCCTTTTAAAGAAGTATAACACATGCAATTTTGCATAGTACATACTTGATAATGATAATGACTAAATCACTGGTTTATGTATTTACTCTTATATTTTTCATTGTTATTATTCTTTTTTAAGAAAACTGTCTTTTTTAAAAAATTTGACAGATAGAGTTAGACAGTGAGAAAGAGAGACAGAGAGAAAGGTCTTCCTTCCATTGGTTCACCCCCTAAATGGCTGCTACGGCTGGAGCTACTCTAATCTGAAGCCAGGAGCCAGGTGCTTCTTCCTGGTCTCCCACGCAGGTGCAGGGGCCCAAGCACCTGGGCCATCCTCCACTGCCTTCCTGGGCCACAGCAGAGAGCTGGACTGGAAGAGGAGCAACCGGAACTAGAACCCGGCGCCCATGTGGGATGCCGGTGCCACAGGCGGAGGATTAACCAAGTGAGCCATGGTGCCGGCCCCATACTTTTCATTATTATTTTAGACTATATTCCTTCTGCTTATATAAAAAAGTTTATTATAAAGCACTGTGCCAGGGCCGGCACTGTGGCGCAGTAGGTTAATCGTCCGTCTGCGGCTTCAGCATCATATATGGGCGCCGGTTCTAGTCCCAGCTCTCCACTTCCAGTCCAGCTCTCTGCTATGGCCTGGGAAAGTAGCAGAAGATGGCCCAAGTCCTTGGGCCCTTGCACCCACGTGGGAGACCAGGAAGAAGCTCCTGGCTCCTGGCTCCTGGCTCCTGGCTTCAGATCGGCACAGCTCCAGCCGTTGTGGCCATTTGGAGAGTGAACCAACAGAAGGAAGACCTTTCTCTCTGTCTCTCCCTCTCACTGTCTGTAACTCTAACTCTCAAATAAAATAAATAAAACAATGTGCCGAATTATACCAGAAGCAGCCTCCTTCATGCATCTTTTGCTTACTGTAGCTCAACTGCATCAGGGGGCCCTGATAAGTGATTGACATACATTCTAGGTTGTATAAATGCACTTGATGGTGAAACTGTCTAGCAACACATTTCTCAAAACTTATCCCTGTCATTGAGTGTCACATGACTGTATTGGTAAGAACGTGGAAGAACGGAGCTCTCATCTGCTACCAACAGGCATGTAACAGGTGTCTTGGGGAAACATCTGGAAGTTTCTGAGGAAGTTATAGACAGGGGCTGGCAGTTAACATGCCTCAGCAGTGAGGTGCCCACACACGGTATTGGAGTGCTGGAGTCCGAGTCCCCACCCCACTTCCAACACAGCTCCTTTCTATGCAGACCTGGGAGGCAGCAATAATGATGCAAGTACTTGGGTCCCTGCCACCCATGGGGGAAACCTGGATTGAATTCCTGGCTCCTGGTTTTAGACCGGTCCGACCCTGACTTTAGGGGCATTTGGGGAGTGAACCAGTGGGTGGAACATCTCTCTCCTTCTCTCTCTGCCTCTGCCTCTCTGTAACTCTGCCTTTCAAATAAACAAAGTAAAATAAAGATGTAGCTTTTGTTTCATTTGTTTTTCTTCTGCTAAGATTCCCAGGATCTTTCAGAGCTCTAGAAAAAAAAAGTGTATATAATCTCAGCAAAAACTTAGAAGTTAAAATCTGTAGTCTTCTTGTGTAGTAGATATTTGTCTCCTACCTTTTCTCCTAGCAAGTCAGGTCACTTCCATCCACACTAGAACCCAAGATGGCTGTGCTTTGTTGAGACGTGTTGGCCATCATTGCCTGCATTTGCACCTCAGTCAATAGCTCTATAGCAGAAATGCTTTTCCCTTGGGAACCACAGAAGAAATGGGTGTTTCTGGACTACCACTATTTTATTTTCCCTTGGGAACCACAGAAGAAATGGGTGTTTCTGGACTAAGAGCACAGGTTCAAACCATCCTTTATCTCCCCCATCACTATCTACAAATGGTCTCTTCCCATGGCAATGTCCATTTGCCATGGATGCACTGGTATTGCCTTGAGTACAGGGGTCTCTCTTTTTGATTCCTTGGCCCTGTTGCCGCTTGGGAACTTTGAGTTCTATTTGGAACTTGTGAAGTCCCTGTGTTTGGGGCCAGCATGGATCCAGGCAGCCATGTTTGCACGAGTCATCTTCCCTGTCACGTACCACATCTGGAGTGGGGTCTGACACTTGGTGTGGGGCCTGAAGATTCCCCAGCTATGCCATCCTGGAGTGCCTGTCTTGGTTCTTACTGTGTTGCCTTCTGTAGGGTTGGCAGCTTTGTGAAGAGCCAAAGTTCCTAGCATCATCTTCCTAGAAATTATTACACTGATCCATATCCTTGTTCGTCATTTTTATCTCCAATCACATTTGAGCTTGCAGGTCCCCTTGGAACTCAGTAGCGATAGAGTAGCTGACAGAATCATGGAGTGGAAAAGGGTCTAATTTTCCCCTTGTTTCTAGAGATGGAATAGTTGCAAAAACTCACTCTGCGTGTCCACAGCTTCCAGCCTACTCTGAGCCTAGAAGGCTTTATTCACTCTCCTACTGAACTGAGGGTCAGGTTTTGACTCCTTCTTCCTGAGTCAGGGAAACAATGCCATCTCTGTGACCTCTGCTCTAGGGACTGGGAATGAGTCTTTGGGTGTCACTGCCTGTGGGTTGCTGGATTAAAGGGCAGTTCTGTTTATTGGTCAGAGCCTTTTGCACCCACATAGTGTGACTGAAAAAAGAGACGGGGGAAAGGAAGAATTAGCTTAGTCCCAGCTAGAGGGAAATAAAATGGGTGAGTTGGTCTGAGGCAGATGCTTTGGGGAGAAGCTATATAGCTTTTGATGCAACAAGAAGACCCAGAAAATAGTTGTTGGAAATATTAAAGGTTATTTCTTTTTATTGCATTTCCAGAAAAATAAACCTCTTAATGTCATGTTTTCTAGTCCACGTTCATGTACCATCTTTTTCTGATGCTGAATTAAAATACTCATTTTGAAGCTTTCTGAAGATCTTAGACAAATATAATTCTGAGTACTGTGTGTGTGAACATTAATGTCTTCCTCATTGAAGTATCTAGACATAGACAATTGGAGAAACAAAATTTTTTTAGAAAATTTCCTTCAAATTTATTCATAATTCTGTACCAAGTACAAAGACAGTTTCAACCTGTTTGCCTGAAAGTATTGCTCTTCCTGTCTTCCCTGTGTTTCCCCTGCTTGTGGGCTAGATCATGGACATGACAATGACCCTGCGTTTATCATCCCAATAAAGAAATGAATGGGGCAAACTTTTTCAACACAGCTGCCAGAAAAATTTTTGGGTGACCGTTTTCTCAATTATCCCAAGAATAGTACATGATTAAGAACGTTATATGTGTAAAGGAAACAAATGAATTCATCAGATAAAATGAATTAATGGTCTATAGGATTTAATTGTTTCCCAGAATAGATTGAGAGTACAGCAAAGGAAAAGTGAACCCCTGAATTATCTGAGGAGCAAAGCACCCAATCTAGATAAGCCAGAGATGTATTTTATCTGAAAGACAAATAACATTTCCATCATAATTAATCTTCTATATTTTTGTGTGTCCTTAATACAATAGTCTATCATTTATTCTCACTACTAGACATCCCTTCTTATTTCTTTAAATACATAAAAATGAGTATAAATATAATATATATTTTATATATATATATATATTGCTGCACTGAAATATATTGGCCTGAGGCTGGTGCTGTGGTGCAATGGGTTAAAGTCCCAGTCTGCAACACCTGCATCCCATATGAGCGCCAGTTTGAGTCCCGGCTGCTCCACTTCCAATCCAGCGCTCTACTATGGCCTTGGAAAGCAGTAGAAGATGGCCCAAGTGCTTGGGCCTGTGCACCTGCATGGGAGACCTGGAGGCAGCTCCTGCTTCCTGGCTTCAGAGCCGCATAGCTCTGGTCATTGAGGCCATCTGGGGAGTGAATGGGCGGATGGAAGACTTCTTTCTTTTGCTCTCTCTCTCTCTGCCTCTGTCTCTCTGTAACTCTGCCTTTCAAATAAATAAATAAATAAATATGTTGACCTAAGGTAGATTTCTTGATCATTAGCTCCTTTGATGTTTATATAGTTTTACTCTTAATTAACAACTTAATAATTTTGAAAGATGGCTGTGTATAGACTTGGAATTTAACCTGTCACCTAATAAATCCCAGCAAGATGGAGAGAGTAAGTGATAACTCTTTGTCTTACCCAAATCCTTCCTTACTATCCCTGTTGTACCCAGACATCCGATTCCACCAACTAAGACCAGGAGGAGCCGAGGCTGATGCAAACGCAAGAGTTTTATTTCAAACTCAAGTTTGGACCGACGTCCGCACCTGATGCAGCTGGGCTGGATCAGCGGCCCCCACAGTGAAGTCATTAGGGTTTTTATACAGTTGAACAAACAAGTTCGGCTGTACAGCATCGGATAGGCTCATATTTTAAAGGTATACTTGTTGTTTTATGATTGGCTAACATACAGGGTCTGAGCCACTAGGGTGTACATGCCAAACTGCATGGTTTAAGGATGTTATCAATCGCCTTAACTGCCTGGTAAGACACCTGCAACTTTGCATATTTCCCTGCTATCTGTTAATTGGCTGTTGCTAGGAGAGTTTATCGCGAGGGGAGTTTTATTTTCTTCTTTTAGGAGCTTTTGGCTTAGGATTCAGGGCCAGTCAGGCCTGAGTTACAAGATGAAGGCCTAGTCTAAAATAGCTGTGTCTTGATCCAGGCTCAGGTCTCTCAATCACTTCCACATTTGCCCCCACTGGTAGACCTCAATAGTACAAGGATATCCCAGGAAATGACGCTACATGAAGAAGATGAAAAAATTGGGAAAAAAATCACAGAGAGCAGCCAGGATAATAAAAAGGAATGAGAAAGGGATGAATATCAGAACAGAGAAAAGAGTAAAAATATATACATATATATATATATATATCCACATATACATCTATGTATGGAGAGAGAGAGAGAGAGAGAGAGAGAGAGAGAGAGAATCAGAGATCTCCCATATGCTGATTCAAACTCCAGATGCCCATAACAGATGGGGTCGGGCTGCACTGAAACCAAGAGCCAGGAACTCAGTCCAGGTCTCCCATACGAGGGCAAGAACACAGCTAACTCGACCCTCCACCAGCGGCCTCCCTGGATGCTCATGAGCAGGACGCTGTGCTTGGAAGCTGAGCTGAACCAAACCTGGGAGCTCCCGCATGGACTGTGAGCGTCCCAAGCGACATCTTCAGTGCTGTGCCAAATGCCTGCATGAGAATTTTTCAACTGCATTCTGGACACTAATCCTTTATGAAATGAATAATTTATAAATATTTCTCTATCTGGGGATCACCTTTTAATTTTCTTCTTAATAGGGTCATTTAAAGAACAAACATTAACTGAAACACTCATGTTGTGGTTGCCAGAACGTTGGGAATGTCAACAGCTTTGGGTTCCTTTTAAGATAGCACTAAGGTTTTTTTTTTTATATATAAGTTTGTGTTCTTGCTTTAATGAAAGTGCTGTTACTACTTGGACATCCTACGTGACTTTATTGTTGGGGACACCCCATGGTGCTAGGAAAGCTGTCAGAGATCTTGCTCAGCTCCTGAGAATGTGTTTAAGGACAGGGAGATCAGAATTACTCAGAAGAATAAAAACAAGATTAAAGAAAGTGGAAAAAAATCATATAATGTGAAGTGTTGAAGTGATTCATTAAAAATGGCAAGAAAAAACACTCAGACTTGTGTTTCTAGTAGCATTCTACAATGAAACATGCCAGGACCCCTTGGAGAGATGTGACTGTAAGACTGGAACAGGACGTATGTGACGTGAGTCTGGAGCTTCCCAAGTACCCTTTCCGGTACTTAGACGGGCACTTCAGCAGTGTATTAGGGATGTTCAGAACCTCGACCCCTCTCAGCCTCAAGAGTTAGGCTAGGAGGTGGTGCTGTGGTGCAGTGGGTTAAAGCCCTGACCTGAAGCGCCAGCATCCCATGTGGGCACCAGTTCTAGTCCTGGCTGCTCCTCTTCCAATACAACTCTCTGCTATGGCCTGGGAAAGCAGTAGAAGATGGCCCAAGTCCTTGGGCCCCTGCATCCACGTGGGAGATCCAGAGGAAACTCCTGACTCATGGCTTCCAATTAGCGCAGCTCTAGCCATTGCAGCCATCTGGGGAGTGAACCAGCAAATGGAAGCCCTCTCTCTTTCTCTCTCAGTCTCTACCTCTATCTGTAACTCTTTCAAATAAATGAAATAAATCTTAAAAAAAAAAAAAAGAGTTAGGCCAGAATGTGGTCCACTTGATTGAAGTTCCCCTGGGATGAGTTGGTATTGGGTTCATTAATTCTCCTTTGACTTGTTCTGCGGCTGGCAGAAGGAAGAGAGGTCAAGGGCAACCAGCCCCCTAGGGCATGCTTCAAGTATGGACAAGAGGGATATTGGACTCGAGCATGCCCCAACCCTCGCACACCCAGCCGGCCATGCCCCACATGTGGCCAACCGAGCCAGGGGAAGAGCGCCTCTACGCAGAAGCCCGACTCCCCGAGAGGACTCCACGCTACAACTGCTGGGGATGGCCAAAGACTGATGAAGCCCAGACTCAGGGGCCCCAATCACCCTCACCAAGCCCAGAGTAACACTCCAGGTAGCGGGTAAGTCCACAGAATTCCTGGTGGATACGGGGGCTACTTATTCTGTCCAGCCGGCCTATGCGGGCTCACTTCTGCCCTCTTCAATTTCTGTAATGGGGATTGATGGGACTCCCTCCCACCCTAGGTGCATACCAGACTTGCCTTGTCAATTGGAAGACCACCCGTTCTCCCACTCCTTCCTGATAATCCCTTCCTGCCCAGTCCCTCTACTGAGACGGGACATCCTATTCCAACTGCGCTGTAGTCTCCAGATTCTACCACAACAACCTTCAGCTGCTCTCCTACTCCCTCTGATTGCTTCTCTAACCTTTCCACCCCTTCCCCTGATTCATCAAACCCCTAATGGCCGGTCTCTCCCATGAAGGTCAACCCTCAGGTATGGGATTTTCCAACACCAGTGGTGGTGACTCACCATCTGCCAGCCCTTATTAAACTCCAGGAGGGCATTCTGTACCCTAACCAACCCCAATTCCCCATCTCTGAAACTCACAGATGCGGCCTTAAACCCGTCATCGACAAGCTCCTCCAACAAAATCTCCTAATACTCACTAACTCACCTTGTAACACACCCATACTCCCAAGTAGAGAGTATAGACTAGTCCAAGACCTCCACCTGGTCAATGCCACAGTTATCTCTAACCATCCGGTGTTGCCCAATCCCTATACACTGCTATCCCATGTTCCCCCCAAAGCCTCGCACTTCATGGTACTAGCTGAGACTCCGATGTTCCTTCACTGGATTAACAGCAATCCAGGTAACTGTTTGCCGTGGCCCTAGTGAACGGAATTCTATAAAAAGCTGTGCAACCTGCTCTTGGGGGCTGCACTCTGGTAAGGAGTGTCAGTCCTGATCAGTGGCTTGTCCCAGTTGGTTGCCTTGCCTCTCGTTTGTCTTTCATTTGCTTGGATCCCTGCACCCATGTGGAAGACCTGGAAGAAGCTCCTGGCTTCAACCTGGCCCAGGCTTGGCTGTTGGGCCTTCTGGCAAGTGAACCAGGGCATGGAAGACCTCTGTCTCTTTCTCTCTGTAACTCTGCCTTTCAGATAAATAAATAAATCTTTTTAAAAGAAAAAATACAGCTAAAACTAAATTTAAAAAAGTGTTAACCATATGAGGCTGATTAACCCGTAAAGTGTAGGAATCAATGCAAAATGCCTAGGCATCAGTTAGGAGAGATTAGAAATGTCCCTGGGCAGCCAGAAGTTGTCTCTGGAAGCTCCAAAGTCAAGACAAAAGGCACAAACGTTGTTGGTTTGTTAAATTTGTAGAGAAATTACACACTCTTGTTCACAAGATCATCAAGAAAAAGGATGAGTTTTAATAAAATTTATAGGAAAGGGGTGTGTGTGGCTTTTAATATTTAAAAAGCCTTTTTAGGGGCTGATGCTGTGGTATAGCTGGTAAAGCTGCCACCTGCAGTGCTGGCATCCCATGTGTTTGAGTCCCGGCTGCTCCACTTCAGCTCCAGCTCCCTGCTGATGCGCCTGGAAAAGCAGCAGAAGATGGCCCAAGTGCTTGGGTCCCTGCCCTCACCTGGGAGACCCAGAGAAGCTCCTGGCTCCTGGCTTCAGCCCTACATGCTGCAGCCATCTGGGGAGTAAACCAGTGAGTGAAAGTTCTCTCTCTCTGTTTCTCCTTCCCTCTCTGTAACTCTGACTTAAACGTGAATAAATAATTAAAAAAAAAAAAACATAAAAAGCCTTTTTAAAGCCCCTTGGGGTTCCAGGAGCTCCAATCTCAATTTGGCAGGTTTCTGCAATGTGGAACGAGCCTCTAACAAAAGCCTGTTACTGCCACCTAGTGGCTACTCTCTAGGATTTCAGATTAGAAAGCTACCAGACATTGCTTCTAGTAATGTAACATTTGAAAGGAAATTGATAGTCTGTTACCAGACTTTAGTTAAAATTGTTTCTATTATTGACGGACATAAACCTATTTAAAAACCCATAACATCTTTATTTATGTTGCATCAGTCCCAACAGGAAGCAAAGTGGGTAGGATAAGGCTACCTCCACCTCCACCCTGGGGAGTGGAGAGAGATTTCAGAATGTTTGACCCATCACTCGTGAGCAGGGGGTCATCATGGTAAGAACCTTTAAGTCAGGTACCCCCAAGGAGTCAGCTAAACTCATGGCTCCCGATGACCAGTTCCCAGGGCATACCAAAGTAGCACTAGGGTTTACAAATGTTAGTTCAAAGACGAGAGGCTGGCACTCTACCTGGGAAGTATGATTCTTATGATTAGTTTGTGGTTCCATGTTAAACTGGAAAAGAAAAGATGATGCTCAGAGGACATAATTAAGAATGGTATTCCGGGGCCAGTGCTGTGGCATAATGGGTAAAGCTGCGGCTTGCAGCACTGACATCCCATGTGAGTACTGGCTCAAGACCTGGCTGCTCCATTTCTGATCCAGCTTCCTGATAATGTGCCTGGGAAAGCAACCAAAGATGGCCCAAGTGCTTGGACCCCTACTACCCATGTGAGTGATCTAGAAGAAGCTCCTGGCTCCTCGTTTTGGCCTGGACCAGCCCTGGCAGTTACAGCCATTTGGGGGAGTGAACCAGTGGATGGAAGATATCTCTCTGTGTGTATGTGTGTGTGCGTGTTTGTGTGTGTATGTGTGTGTGGTTTCCTCTCTCTGTGAAACTCTGACTTTCAAATAAATAAATAAATCTTCAAAAATGTCAGTGTTCCTCATATTATCCAAGGAAATATATACCAACAATGGTGATTCTCTTTTAGTTGCCTGAAATATTGATTAATGAGATGGTCAAGAGAAAAAAAGACTTATATGATTAGATTATTTATAAAAACCAGCATGGAGCACTATTATGGAAAATTTATGGACTTGAGGTGGAAATTAAATTTAGCCATGCTAATGTCATCCAAAGATCTCCTTGTGAATTTTCAAGAAGACTGGAATCAAAGAAGAGGAGGTCTTTGTTTACTCTTTAGAAGAGGTTTCTTGGAATGTATAGTTAATTGTTGTGTATAGACCACGTAGATGTTGTGTATAGACTTACAGATGTTGGTATAGACTATAGTTGTCTATTGTGTACATAACACTAGAACCACCCCCCACATACACACAACAGTGTCCTGATACCCATTATCCACTCTTCCCCCCCCCCCCATGCCCTTCTTACCCCCTAATCACCTCTGTTCTAGTCTCTACTCTCATATGAGAGACTGGTTTAGTTACCACAAATGAATGAACACATTTGCTATTTGCCTTCTTGTGCTTGACACCTCAGCTTAGTCAGGGGGTGTAGGCCTGGAAGGGGCAGGAGATGCAACCATCAGGTTTTACTTGGGCTCACAGAGTGATGGGGAAGAGGAAAACACAGAATATTGTTGACCCAAACAGCAGGGCCTAAACATCCGTGAGGCATTAGTCAGGCATGAAACTAAAGCAGGAAATCTCTGTTCTGGGCTGGGAGAACAGCTTCTAACAACCAGAAAGGGAACAATGACAAGGTGGTAACTACTTTGGGAACAAACTTCAGCAACTTCACAATTGTGCCTTCTTTGAGAATTTATTTTTTGCACTTTGCTGAAAACTGATGCAAGAGTTCGTACTTCTTACCGGCTCTGGGGACTTCCATTGTTACCGATGAAAACTTTTAATTACTTCACTGACTTTGTTCTTTTCTTCCCCCTTCCAACTTCAGACAAAAATTATAGTCCTTAAGAACTTAATGGCCTGTAGCGTTACACCTGCTCCAGTTAGGAGATGAAAAACATGTTTGCAGTATTCCAGAGCTCCAGGGGAAGCAGCTGTCTCTGACATGCAGGGGGCCTGGGGAGTTAGGAGTGGGAATTCCAAACTTTCCCCTCAAGCTTCAATCATGTTTGGGCAATGCCTAAAGTTTCAAATCGCCACCTGGAAGCTGATGCTGAATGAAGTCAAAAGGTCAAAAAGTACAAGTTAAGGACTAAAAATCTTCGCTTGAGTCCCCAAACCAAAACCGCAGACTTGTTGAATACATTCAGTCAACAAAAACAAAAACTAGGCAAACTCATT
This sequence comes from Sylvilagus floridanus, assembly GCA_949820135.1. Lineage (NCBI taxonomy): Eukaryota > Metazoa > Chordata > Mammalia > Lagomorpha > Leporidae > Sylvilagus > Sylvilagus floridanus. The sequence continues at coordinate 33,311,973 of OX463230.1, forward strand.
TTCCAACAATTTATTCATCTTTATTGATTTGTACATTTATTCCAAACAGAAAAATATGCCAGGTACTATTTCAGTTGGACCATTCTGGAAGCACAAATTAATACAAATATTGATTTTCTTTCTCTTTGAACAAACACAAAAATATGAGACATCCATTTTTTTCAGATTTATTTATTTATATGAAAGAGTTACAAAGAGAGAGAGAGAGAAGGAGAAGCAGAGAGAGAGATCTTCCATTCGCTGGTCAATCCCCAGATGGCTGCAATGACCAGGGCTGGGCCAGGCCAATGCCAGGAGCCAGGAGCTTCACAGGTCTCCCACGTGAGTGCAGGGTCCCAAGCACTTGGGCCATCTGCTGCTGTTTTCCCAGGCACATTCACAGGTAGCTGGAAGGGAAATGGAGTAGCCAGGACCTGAACCGGCACCCGTATGGAACGCCAGTACTACTTAACTCACTTCACCACAGCAATGGCCCAGGGTCAATCCATTTTCTCCCAATTCCTCAAAGTATAAGCTTGAGAAAAACCCGATCAGCCATAGAAAAAGGATGAAATCTTTTCATTTTCAGCAAAATGGATGGAACTAGAGGATATCATATGAAATAAGACATACACAGAAAGGTAAATGTCACATGTTCTCCCTCATACATGGGAGCTAAAAACAAGCAAACAAAACAAAGCCACCCTCAGTCTGAGCACAGAATGGTGATTTCTAGAGGTTGAATGCAGTGGGGAGAATAGAAGGAGTTTGCATAACAGATACTAAATCAGGATCAGATCAAAGGAATAAATTCCTAGTATGTCAGAGCCTGCAGTTCCCTGTAACCTGGTAGATATTATACCAGCAATGAGGGGGAAAGAACTCTATGCCTCCAGGCCTAAAGTCAAGTCAAAAGGGAGAAATGCTGATTACCTTTTTGGATCCGTACACATTATATCAACACGTAATGATGTAGCACAGTGAAACCCATAAATATGTACAATTTTGTCAAAAAATGCTTTAGGCCGGCGCCGTGGCTCAACAGGCTAATCCTCCGCCTTGCGGCGCCAGCACACCGGGTTCTAGTCCCGGTCGGGGCGCCAGATTCTGTCCCGGTTGCCCCTCTTCCAGGCCAGCCCTCTGCTGTGGCCCGGGAGTGCAGTGGAGGATGGCCCAAGTCCTTGGGCCCTGCACCCCATGGGAGACCAGGAAAAAGCACCTAGCACCTGGCTCCTGCCATCGGATGAGCGCGGTGCGCCGGCAGCAGCGCGCCGTCCGTGGCAGCCATTGGAGGGTGAACCAATGGCAAAGGAAGACCTTTCTCTCTGTCTCTCTCTCTCACTGTCCACTCTGCCTGTCAAAAAATAAAAAAAAAAAATGCTTTAAAGATTGTTAATTTTCTACCTAAACCTAACAAAAATTGGGCAAAACCAGATCCGAAGAGAAGCTATTTAGGCATTATTACTGGGTGTGCACCATCTAAAATTCCACAGCAACAAAAAAACAATCGAGCATGTTGTTCTCCTAATGAGTGGGCAATGCTTACCTTTGGGATCCAAGTGGTGAGCTCTGGTAGACTCTCACACTCACTCAGAGGCTGCAACTCAATTTTCACTGTGTGAAATAAAAGTTTATGAAATAAGTAAATCTCTTTGGGAAAGGTATAGGAATAATCATACATGTCTGTGGTTAAAAAAATCAGTGTGTCACAAAGTGACTGGGCATCTCAGAAAATAGGTAAGAAGGAGGCCTTTTGAATGTTACAAAAGTAATATATAACAGTTGTTACAATGAAAGCAGTACAAAAGGGTATAAAGGCAGGATTAAAGGGAATGATGATAATGATGGTAGTAAGTTCGAGGTAAAGTGTTCTTATAACTTTTTATTCCCAAGATACTGATGAGTGATTATCACTATTCTGAAGGTAAATTTTTATTTCATCATTAATACTAGTGCATACACTAAAGAAGTTTGACACAAGTGTGCAGATAGAGGAATTTTCATGAAATTAATATATCTGAATGACACACATGATGCATCATCACCCCAGAAGCGACTCTCATTCCCTCAGACACCCCCTTCTTCCCAAGGATTGCCATTCTCCTGACTTTCTGCACCATTGAATGATTTCAGCTGTTTCTAAAACGTGTATTTATGTAATCAGGCTTGCAATATAACATTTTGTGTCTTGTCTGTTGTACAACATGACTGAGATATTCACTTCATGGTGTTTTCTGTAGTTGAAATTCGTTCACTTTAAGTACTACATAGTAATCTATTTGCATTTCTGCTGTTCATGACATTTAGATTGCTTTTAGTTTTGACCAATTAAAAATAATGTAGCTATGAACATCCTTAGATATTACTTTAGGAGAACAGCACTGTGCTCTCCTGAAGAATTTGTAACTGGCAGTGGAATGGCTCTGGTGAAAAGTCTTCTTGCTGTCTGTTTCAACAGATAGTTTTCTAAAATGGCTGTACCATCACCAGGGAATAAGAGAGAGTTCTTGTGTTTTCTTAATGCCCAGTATTCTCTTTTTGTTTGCTTATGCATGTATTGCCATTTTGAGAGGTATACATGGGTAGTACATTGCAGTTTTAATTTTTCCCATTATGTATATATATGAACTTTACTTATATATAGGAAGAAGTTAACATCAGAATTCATTTTTTCACATAAGGATACCAAAATTACCATGTGTGGAGAAGTTTATCTTTTCCTCACTGCATGACAGTCCCACTTTTCTCATAAATCAGGTAAATATATGAATCATTTTATGCACTCTAGAACCTGTCTTTTGGTTTACTTATCAATGCTATGTCATTACTGTACTGCCTAACTCTGATATTTCATAATAGGTCTTGACATCTCACTATAGTAAGTGCTCCACTTTGCTGGTATCCACATGACACATTTTGGGCTATTTGAATTTACATATACATTTTGAAATAACTTTGTCAATGACAGGCATACACACAAACCTTGTATGAGTCTTCACTGAAAATACTATGTATATAAATATGAAAATAGAGAGGCAAGAAAGCTTAATTGAATCAGTAATAAAGACTCTCCCAACAACAACAAAAACAATTCCGATGGCTTCACTACTGAATTCTACCACACGTTTAAAGAAGAACTAACTCCAATTCTTCTAAAGCTATTCAAAACAATTGAAATTGAAGGAATCCTCCAAGGTTCTTTCCATGAAGCTAGCATCACCTTAATTCCAAAACCTGAAAAAGATACAACAGAGAAAAAGAACTACAGACCAATTTCCTGGATGGACTTAGAAACAAAAATCCTCAACAAAATACTAGTCAATCGGATTCAACAACACATCAAAAAGATTATTCACCCAGACCAAGTGGGAATTATTCCTGGTATGCAGGGATGTTTCAACATTCGCAACTTAATCAATGTGATACATTATATTAACAAACTGAAGAACAAAAACCATATGATTATCTCAGTAGATGCAGAAAAAGCATTTGATAAAATACAACACCCTTTCATGATGAAAACTCTAAGCACATTGGGTATAGAAGGAATATTCCTCAACACAATCAAGGCAATTTATGAAAAACCCATGGCCAGCATCCTATTGAATGGGTAAAGATTGGAAGCATTCCTACTGAGATCTGGTACTCTCCAGAGACGCTACAGTTCGGTAGCCTTGGTAGCCCAGTGGTGAGACTGCAGAAGAATTTGAACCCACACTGAAGGCCGCAGAGATTCCCTCTGTGGTCCTTGGGAAAGAGCTTCCGATCTCTGGCTCCTGTGGGTATATCATTTGCCTGCTAACCAACCCCCATTCCATTCAGCTGTGTGGAATTACTTCCCTTTTGAATCAAAAATAAAGAAAGAAACAGAGAGAGATTTACCACGCCTAACCTGAGAGTGTCACCTTTGGCACACCCTCAACCCTGAGGAACCAAACAGAGCTATCAGGCCACACCCATCTCAAGCCTCTAAGGCTCCATTGAAAGCAGACAGTCCACTTATCTAGAGTCATAGTATAACAAGAAAAAACACCACAGCGAAGAAACCAATATGCCAAACAACAAACGCAAAAACCGAGGTAACAAGAACAAGGAAGACACTATGACAACCCCAAATGAAAAAGACACCCCAATTCAAGATTACGAAGATGATGAGATAGAAGAAATGCAAGTAGCGGATCTCAAAAAATTGATAAGAACACGAAGAAGTACTCAAAAACAAATTCTTGAACTACAGAAATCCTTAATGGACAAGGTAGAAAATCTCTCTCGTGAAAATGAAATATTCAGGAGGAATCAAGCTGAAATGAAACAAGTAGTAGATCTTGAAACTGTGATAGTGACGAGAAATCATAATGAAGTGAAGAATTCAATAGATCAAATGAAAAACACATTAGAGAGCCTCACAAACAGAATGGGTGAGGCAGAAGAGAGAATATCGGACTTAAAAGACAGAGCACAGGAAACTATACAGTCAAACCAAAGAAAAGAAGAGGAGATTAGAAATCTAAAAAATATTGTTGGGAATCTACAGGATACTATTAAAAAAAACCAATATTTGGGTTCTAGGATTTCCTGAAGGCATGGAGAGGGAGAAAGGATTAGAATGCCTTTTTAGTGAGATAATAGCAGAAAATTTCCAAGGTTTGGAGAAGGACAGAGACATCCTAGTACAGGAAGCTCATAGAACCCCTAGGAAACATGACCAAAAGAGATCCTCATCACGACACATTGTAATTAAACTCACCATGGTGAAACAGAAAGAAAAGATCCTAAAATATGCAAGAAGAAATGTCAGATTACTCTCAGAGGATCTCCAATTAGACTCACAGCAGACTTCTCATCAGAAACCCTACAAGCTAGAAGGGAATGGCGAGACATAGCCCAGGTACTAAGAGAGAAAAACTGCCTGCCCAGAATATTATATCCTGCAGAGCTCTCATTTGTGAATGAAGGTGAAATAAAGACCGTCCATTGCAAACAGAAATTGAAAGAATTTGTTGCCACTCGTCCAGCCCTGCAAAAGATGCTTAAAGATGTGTTACACACAGAAACACAGAAACATGGCCATCAACATGAAAGAAGGTAAATGAAGGGAACCTCACAGCAAAAGATCACAGGGAATTCAAAGCATACATTTGGATAAAGAAATTTTGGGACATGTACTCTATAGAATACTATACAGCAGTCAAAAACAATGAAATCCAGTCATTTGCAACAAGATGGAGGAATCTGGAAAACATCATTCTGAGTGAATTAAGCCAGTCCCAAAGGGACAAATATCATAGGTTCTCCCTGATCAGTGACAACTAATTGAGCACCAAAGGGGAAACCTGTTGAAGTGAAATGGACACTTTGAGAAACATTAACTTGATCCTCTCTTGAGCTGACTGTTGTTGTACAATGTAATACTTTATCCATTTTAGTATTTTATTATTCTAGTACTATTGGTTGAACTCTGTAATTAACAAACAATTATTCTTAGGTGTTTAAATTTTAACTGAAAAGTGATCCCTGTGAAATATAAGAGGGGGAATAAGAGAGGGAGGAGATGTACAATTTGGGACATGCTCAATCGGTCATGCCCCAAATGATGGAGCTAGAAACATGCCAGGGAATTCCAATACAATCCCATCAAGGTGGCATGTACCAAGGCCATCTCACTAGTCCAAGTGATCAATTTCAGCTCACAATTGATCACACTGATAGGTCTAAGAGTCAAAGGGATGACACAAACAAGACTAGTGTCTGCTAATACTAACTGGTAGAATCAAAGAGGGAGAGAATAATCCAACATGGGAAGTGAGATACACAGCAGACTCATAGAATGGCAGATGTCCTAAATAGCACTCTGGCCTCAGAACCAGCCCTTAAGGCATTCAGTTCTGGCTCAAGAGCCCATGAGAGTATTTTAGGCATGGAAAGCCAAGACACTCTGGAAAAACAAGAAGACCTAAATGAAAGATCTCTGTGAGTGAGATCCCAGTGGAACGAATGGGGCCATCAAAGAAGGAGGTACCTTTCTCTGAAGGGAGGAGAGAACTTCCACTTTGACTATGACCCTGTGGGAATAAGATTGAAGTCGGCGAACCCTAAAGTCTTCCATAGCCTTGGCAACTCATGACTAGACCCTAGGGAGATTACTGACGCCATAAACAAGAGTGTCAAATTGTTAAATCAACTTCAGGAGTCACTGTGTACTTACGTCTCATGTGGGATCTGTCCTTAATGTGTTGTCCAATGTGAAGTAATGCTATAACTAGTACTGAAACAGTATTTTTACACTTTGTGTTTCTGTGTGGGTGCAAACTGATGAAATCTTTACTTAGTATATACTGAATCGATCTTCTGTATATAAAGATAATTAAAAATGAAAAAAAAATCTTGGTGTTAAATTGGAAATTGCATAGAAAATTAATCAATTTTAAAAAATATATATCATGTAGGATCTCTGTCCTTAATGTGCTATACATTGTGAATTAATACTATAACTAGTACTCCAACAGTATTTTTCACTTTGTGTAGCTATGTGAGGGCAAACTGTTGAAATCTTTACTTAATATATACTAAACTGATCTTCTGTATATAAAGAGAATTGAAAATGAATCTTGATGTGAATGGAAGGAGAGAGGGAGCGGGAAAGCAGAGGGTTGCGGGTGGAAGGGAAGTTATGGGGTGGGAAGCCATTGTAATCTATAAGCTGTATTTTGGAAATTAATATTCTTTAAATAAAAGTGTTATATAAAAAAAGAAAAAAAAGAAAGAAAATTCATATTACTGACTCTTTAGGTAATTTACCTCCTTATATTGGTCAAAAGTCATTTGCTAATAAAAATATTAAATATGTTAATATTCTATAATATATATGTCATTTACAATTTTTTGAACATATAGTATTCTCCAGTGAAGATTATAGAGGAAATTAACCAAACCATTGAAATAGTAAAAAGTCCCTTTGCGACCAAAAGTACTTTTCTAGACGTGGGAAGTCTGAGTCATGGAGCGGGGATTACAAGACAGCACCATCATTCTTAGGCCTCCTGACACTTGTGACCTTGCATCAGCAGAAACCCGTGTGATCCACTTCTCAAGTGGTGTTAAGGAAGGGGCTAGCACAGGTCTAACTTTCCAGAGAAGCCCTGCACTCTATATCTAACTGCCATTGCTTCTTCTTACACTCAGACCCACTTCTCCCGATTGTACTACAATATAGAATAAAATCACCCAGTAATTCTGTGCAGTAGAATGAAGCCACCTGTGGAGCCCCTACAGCTTCAGAAGCTTGTGCTGCTATGAGGCATGGAGCTGAAGTTTTTGTTTTTCGAGTTGAGTTTCCAAGTAGTGCCATCACATGAAGCTGTCCAGTTGAGGTGGACCTCTGAAATGACCCAATGGCCAGCTGTTCGAGAGCAGGGATATAAGTCCACAAAACTAAAATGCTCAAGAGCTCAAAATGAAAAGGGAGGAAACAGTGGGGGAAGAAAGAGAAAAGGAGGGATGAGTAGCAGTTAAGTGACAGTTTGAGTTACCCACATCCTCCACATATCTGAGGGTCTGGGTTCAAGTCCTTGCCTCTCTGCTTCCAATCCAGCTTCCTGCCCTTGCACACCCTGCACTTGGGTCTCTTCACCCACGCAGGAGACCCGGATGGAATTCTGGGTGTCTGGCTTCAATTTGGCCCAGCCTTGGCCCAGCCCCTGCTATTGCAAGCACTTGGCATTTAAAGAGTGAACCAACATATGGGAGCACTCCCTCTCTCATCAAAATAAATAAATAAATAAATATTTTCTGAAACATCCATGGTTTAAAGAGAGAGAGAGAGAAGTGTATGGAAAAAAAAACTAAAAAGAAGTCATTGGATCCTAGATATATTTTATTTTTTTAAAGATTTATTTATTTATTTTAAAGGCAGAGTTATTACAGAAAAGTCTGCCATCTGTTGGTTTACTCCCCAGATGGCTGCAACGGCCAGAGCTGCGCGGATCCGAAGCCAAGAGCCAGGTGCTTCTTCCTGGTCTCCCAAGCAGGTGCAGGGGCCCAAACATTTGGGTCATCTTCTACTGCTTTCCCAGGCCATAGAAGAAAACTGGATTGGAAAAAGAGTAGCCGGGACTCGAACTGGCGTCTATATGGGATGCCAGCACTGCAGATGGCAGCCTTACCTGCTAGCCATGGCGCTGGCTCCCCTAGATATAAAGACATAGTTAGCCAAGATGGTTTTAAGATTTTGCCTTAGGGGCGGACACTTGGTGCAGTGATTGACAGTGCTTTGGATATCTACACTCCACATCAGAAACCGTGAGTTTCGTGTCCTGACTCTATTTTTGATTCAACTGCCTGCTAATACATCCCTGGGAAGCAACAGGTGATGGCTCACGTACTCGGGTCCCTGCTACCCATGAGGGATACCTAGGCTTAGTTCAGCTTGGCCCAGCCTTGATTGTTGAGGCATTTGGGGAGTGAGCCAATGGACGGAAGGCCCCTCTTTCTCTCTAATTCTCTCTCTCTTTCTCTCTCTCTTCCTTTTAAATAAAATGAAAGTATATTAGTAAAAACATTTTAAAATTTTGCATTGCTAAATCATAAACACAAACACTATTTGCTCAGCTATGTGCTGAGGGTTGTTTGCTTTCTGCTAATGAATGTATGGATTGTACACGTCACAGTGATGTTGGGAGAGCAGGGTGGGCTCCACAGTCAAGGGCAAATGCAGGATGTTAAGTCTTGAAAAAACAGAGACGTTTTATCCACCAAAACAAATCAGTGTTTTAAAGCCTCTCATATTTTCCCGTGGTCTGCCTATGTGTGTTGGTACTTGCAGTTTCATCATTTCCTCAATTTTTTGTTGTTTCTGTAGAGAAAAGAACTGAAATGTTGCTCAGTAAACTCCCTTGTCTTCCTTGTGCAAGAAAGGAAATCCTGACTTGAAGGCACAGCCACGGGACAAGTTAATATTCTTATGTCTCTTGGACCTGGACCTAAAAACGGATTAAGTGGTCACCTTTCCAGATTCATTTTTCCTGAATCTTAGCAACACGACACTCCTGGACTCAGGAACTGGACATAAAGGGAGAGGCAGAGAGGGAGAGAAACAATGGACTCGTCCAAATCATCTGCACTGAAGTGCACAGGTACAGCTTGCAGCTCTCTTTTTTCTTCTCTGTATCCTTTTGGTGCCAGCTATACATATAGGGAGGCTTGGACAATAGAAAAGAATTCAGTGAGGTGAGAGGGAGAGGAAGAAGGGGAAGAGAGAGAGAGAGAGAGACAGAGAGAGAGATACAGAGACAGAGAGATCAGAAGACTTTTTTTTACTCAAATTGCAATGAATTTTAATAAATATATTTCCCACAGATTTATCATCTTAAAACTTTCCTTTTCCAATACAATTTCATAAGCATTAGAAGGATTTCTTCAGATTTACATGACTGGTGTTTAATAGAAGTTGGTGGATGGCTCCTGCAAGTAAACCAGACAGATATTTGATTTGCATATACGAAGTTGGATACAGATCTTTGATTTTGGACCTTTTTTATTTTTATTAATGTAAAATGAAGAAAGTTCATGCATTCCATAGGTACAGTACCCAGAAGACAGCCACACCTCCCTCCCTCCTATCCTTCCCCCAAACTCCCTCTCTCTGTCTCCCTCCCCTCTCTTCCTTGCATCAGTTTTTGCAGACACAATTTTGTATTCACAGGCTTAATTCACCACTAATCATAATAGTCAACAAGTGAAAAGAGAATATTCTATGTTAAACTGGAAGCTTGCTACACTTGACTTCAGATGAGCGACCAAACTGCTATTTCTACCCTTTCTGCATTAAGTGGTGTTCCTTTGGGCACAACAGTCAACCTCTCTGGGACTTACTTTGTCTGTAAAATATGTATTGGAAAGAGGAAAGAAATGACTAGATTACTGCTGATGTTTTATCTGACTAATTTGTATTTGCAAAGAACTTGAAAAATAGGACACTAGAAGAAAGACCAAAAGAGAGAGGGAGAGAGAGAGAGAGAGAGAAGAAAGAAATGAAAATGACAGTGAAAGAAGGAGAGAAGCCTTAAAAATGAAAGTCTTTTTTTAACTGGGAGACTTAGCAAAAATTCTTTAACGGAGTTGATGAGTCAGAGTCTTAAAATTAGCAAGGGGTGCCAGCGGTTCTTGGAGCACAGTCTCAGATCAGCAGCATCGGTAGCCCCCTGAAACTTGTTGTTTTATATCAGCTCTACCGAATTGTTGACTCTGGAGGTGAGACTCAGCAACCTGTGGTTCCTCAAGCCTCCAAGTGATTCTGATGCACGCTGAAATTTGGGGATTACTCAAGTAATCGTATTACTCAGTACAATGACTCAGTGCAAGTAGAAGGAAATAAGTGCCTGAGTAAAAATCTTGCATCTCCTTTGTAAGTTGCGTAGGGAAGACTGACCGTGTTTGTTGTGTTCTTTTTTTTCTACAGAGAGGGGATGCTTCTCTTCTCAAGCGTTCTTTTGGACTGTTGCTGCCATCTCCATTCTCCTTCTAAGTGGCTGTTTTATCATCAGATGTGTGGGTAGGTTCTAAAGATCAAATTCAACATGGGTCTTCCTAGCGAATATTTGTAGTAACTCTTCTTTGCTTCCTATAGGTTCTCTACTCCTATAGAGTCTTCCAGTTTCACTGTTTCTATCTAGGCAATCCCTCAAGCCAGAGACCACAACTAGTGCAGAACGATCCATAAATTTCAGTGGCTTTTGATGCATTTTTCATGATAGACACTTTTCTTCTCCTCTGTGGTTTTAAGACATCCCCTTTGGACCCCTGTCACTAGGAGATACTAGCTTGAAGCTTGCACTCACTGGTTAGGATCAGAGACATAGCTTGTTACATTTTAGAAAGAAGCATAAAGAGGGCTAGAGGTGGCATAAGGAGCACAAATGTATTTGTTTTCTCTGAGTCTTTAAATATTAAATAAATTATATTCTTCTTTATAAATCAGGAAAACCATGAAATTTGAATTTGCTCTTCTTTCCTTGAGTAATTGAGTCCCAGTGCCTGTGCATGTGGAAGGAGAAATGGACAGTAAGAGGATATTGTGAGAGCTATTGATACTTCCTTTATGAATACAAAAGGAAACAAACTCATTGTTTTAACTAGAAATTAATCATAAACGTGCCCTGTGCCTCTTTCCTTACAGTGACTTACCGTGTTTTTCTCACCTGTGATGCGAGAAAGATCCAGCCACATGAGAACATCACACAGCTGTCCTGCTACAATGATGGACTAGGTATAACAGTCCTCAGAGTTGAACATCAGCACTTATACATCAACCTTTTTAGGCCTCTATGTTGACTTTTGGACAAGAGAAATACAGTGGTGCCGTATCTTATTTTTCAAAAACAAAATGTAAAATCCTCCTGTGTTGCAAGAGAATGTGAGGAGTCGGTAAAAGTTCAGGAATAAAACTTTGGAGATGAAGTTAAAATTGAGGCATGAAATGTTGAGGACATTACAATAAACTTTCAGAATAAATCTGAGATATGTGCCTTCACATCAAGTCTAAAAACAGAAGTTATTATTCCCAGGAGTATACTTTAAAAAAAAAAAAAACCCCGCCTACTTCCAAAATGAGATGAAGGAAGAAAAAACATATAGAGTAAAGAATCTGGAAAGAACTCAAGAAATATACTCCCAATGTCCTTACATGTTGTCCTGTTCCGTGTAAGCAAAATGCTGCATGGCGCCGGGAAAGTGGCTTCGTTCTCTGAGATATCATACCCCCACCACTGAATTGAGAGAGGTTTGACTATATTTAAAAAACTTAACAGGCTGAAATTCTTCACTCTATGAAATTAGTAATAGGATTACATAGCAGTAGTATGACCAAGGCAGATTGCATATATGGTTGTATTTACTGAAACTAACATCTAGAAAATTAGGATTATGTTGAAAAGACAAGAAAATTGCTATTTAAGTTTATTGCTATTTGATTCATCTAACGTCTTAGATAGTAAGATATGGGATATGAACAAGGGCTTCTAAGATAGGAATCTTAGAATCTGGGGATGATGAACTGCATGGGGCCAGATGGAGCTTTCTCTTTTCTTACTCAGTTTACCTGGGACACTCACTGAAACTTCTTTCCTCCTAGGTTCAGTCAAGAATTGCTGTCCGTTGAACTGGAAATATTTTCAGTCCAGCTGCTACTTCTTTTCTACTGACACCATGTCCTGGATATCAAGTTCAAAAAGCTGCTCAAATGTGGGCGCCCATCTGGTGGTCATCAACACACAGGAGGAGCAGGTATTTGGCATGCACGCCCCTCCAGTGTTAGCACAACGGTCTCTGTGGGCTCCACCCCTTTTCCCACACATATGCAAAGATTTGCCTATCAATGATTACTTGTAAAATGAATGTACAGAGGGCATGCTGTTCCTACTATTTCTGTAAGTCGTTACCTACTCTAGCTTTGTTTTCATGACTAGGAGAAGCTAAGAAAAAAACTAACTTCCATGCAGAGCCCCTTCATTAACTGATGAAGTTAGCAGAGGGAGAAACAGAAGGTTGAACGTTCATTTTAGAGAGGCTGCTGTGCTTATGAAAATGTATGAAACACAGCAAGCACAAAGTGTGCATTATCTAAGCTCTAATTGGTAATATTTTGTGCTAGATATGTACAGTAGATTTGGCCTCCTCTAACCTTAGATAAACTTTTAATCAAGAATCCCCTTCTCTGGTAAAGGTTAATTTTTGTGTGAATCTAATTTTATGTTAAGTATATTTTACCAGAATAAGAAAAAATAGGATATGATCCTCAATGATTCCCCCTTTCAGGTGTACTTATTTACTGTCTCTAGTCTCGATCCTACCTTAATAACCATTACTTTTTACCTTTGTCCAGAATTGAGCTACTTGGTCTTTTATTTTTCTATAGGAATTCCTCGCCCACACAAAACCTAAAAAGAAAGAGTTTTTCATTGGTCTGACGGACCAGGTGACTGAGGGTCAGTGGCAATGGGTGGACGGCACACCTTTAATGGAATCGCTGAGGTAACTTCCTTCCTCAAGGGGAATTTCCATGCTATCCCAAGTCCTAAAGGTAGACCACTGTCAAGGGGAGTTCTCAAAACTTCCTTCTGCTACGTGGGATGTACTCAGGCGTGTTCTTGGTGGTAGCAGGTGCAGGAAGGGGAACAGCTGTTACAGAAGAGAGTAAGAAGAGTACAACTACATCCTCCTCCAATTTCCCAGGGCTGTGGCAAGAGCAAAGGAAAATAACAGATGGAAATGAGAAGGGGGTTAGAATTCAGGAATCATCCATTGAAAATGCAGAAGAGGCAAAGAGTGGAATCTAGATCCCCATGCCTCCAAATTGTAGTAAATGAGGGAAAGATGGTGATTTGAGAAAAACGTCAGATTCTTAGGGTATGAAAGTGGGAACCCTACAGTAATGTCTCTTTTCTCCTCAATAGTGGCTTCACAACCTTAGAACACAGAATTTGGGGGTGTTCAAAAATTTTGCATTCATTATTTCAACTCACATAAATTACCCCTCTAAAGATACATCAATATTATTTATGCTCATCTGATATTTGAGGAAACCAAAGGTCAAGGGATGACTTACATAGCTAATCATCAGTAGTTGTAGGAGTGCAACCACTGGGCTGCAATGCTTTAGATAAGTTGCTTCACTACAGCCCTGAGACACACTTGAAGGGTGCCCCTCGCTCAATACAATGAACATGGAGAACCACACATGACACGAGACTTGTGTACAAAGGAGAAGACTCCATCAGGAGATCAGTTATTCCCATCACTGAGCACTCTGGGTCCATCTGTGACTTGGTGATTATATTGGGTTATTTACCTCCTCTCACCAGGATATAAAACCTCTTCTCTTTCTCAGCTTCTGGGATGCAGGGGAACCCAACAACATAGTCACCCTGGAAGATTGTGCCACCATAAGGGATTCTGCAAATCCAAAGAAAAACTGGAATGATGTACCATGTTTCTTCAATATGTTTCGTATTTGTGAAATGCCACAAATAAATAGTTTGAACAAAGGAAATCTCTAAGAACAGGAGGCACAACTTAAATGTGGAACAACAAGAAGATGACCACATCCACGATCTCAAAACTTGGAGATGTGCAGTGCATTTGATAAGGACTTCATAATTGATTGTTACTCTGGGGGTCGGTGTTGTAGAGTAGCAGGTAAAGCCACCTCTTGTGACATTGGCACCATATGCATAACAGTTCGTGTCCCAGCTTCTCCACTTCCAGTGCAGCTTCCTGCTAATGACCTGGGAAGAACAACGGAAGATGACTCAAATGCTTGGGATCCTTTCCCCATGGTGGGAGACCAGGAAGAAACTCCCGGTTCCTGGCTTCAGTCTGGCCCGGATCTGTCCATTACCACTATCTGGGGAGTAAACCAGCTAATGGAGGATCTTTCTCTCTCTCTCTCTCTCTCTCTCTCCATCTACCTCTCCATCTCTCTCTCTATATAAGTCTAACTTTCAAATAAATAAATAAATACATCTTTTAAAAATAATTATTTGTTACTCTGATATTCATAAAAGTAAACTGTCTTTAATGCTGGAATTCATGATACTGACTGAAGTACATTTTCTCCACATTAGTCTCAGGTTCTTTTCTCAGAATTTACAAAGTAATTTGCTCCCTTGAGAATGGTCATGGGGCAGGTTCCTGCTCTATACCTGGGGGAGGAAGAGCACATTGAAGGATGAAGAAGAATCTGAACAAATCCTGGTAAACTCTCCCAAGTTTCTCCCCATTAGATCATATCCTTTGCCCAATCATGTTTTCCACAACTGTCAGGTTTAACTTAAAATATAAAAAGGTTTCCCTGTTTCTTTGAGTCTTTATTTATTTATTTATTTTAAATTTATTTGAAAAACAGAGACAGGGAGACAGAAATAGCTGGAGAGAGATTTTCTGTCCACTGATTCATTCCCCAAATACCCACAACAGCCAGGGTTAGGCCAGGCCAAAGCCAGAGCCCAGAACTCAATCAGGGTTTCCTTGTCAGGGGCCCAATACTTGCACCACCAACTGCTACCTCCCAGGGTGTGAATTAACAGAGAACTGGAATTGGGAGCTGAACCAGGACTTGAGTCAGGCACTATGATAAGGAACGTGGGTATCCCAAGTGTTGACTTAACCATTGTGCCATGTGTTTGGCCTGGGGTCTTCATTCTTAAAGGCTATGGTGTTAAATAAAACTTTGTATTAAATAAGCCTGTATACCTTTATCTTACTAATCTGTCTTTGGTTAGATGGGTATCAGCCACATACCTTGAAAATGATAAGAAAATATATTGGGGCTGGCGCTGTGGCGTAGTGGGTAAAGCTGCCACCTGCAGTACCAGCATCCCATACGAACACCAGTTCAAGTCCTGGCTGCTCCACTTCCGATCCAGTTCTCTGCCATGGCCTGGGAAAGCAGTAGAAGATGGCCTAAGTCCTTGGGCCCCTGCACCCACATGGGAAGACCCAAAGGTAGCTCATGGTTCCTGGCTTCAGATGGGCTCAGCTCCGGCCATTGTGGCCACTTGAGGAGTGAACCACTGGATAGAAGATCTCTTTCTTTATCTCTCTCTCTCTCTGCCTCTCCTCTCTCTGTGTAACTCTGACTTTCAAATAAATAAATGAATGTTTAAATGTATATATATATATTATTTTTTCTCCCTTACAACTTTCTGAGTAAGATGTAGGATAGCCCCAGCTGAGTGAGACCTTGTAAGGGTGAGGGAGAGTAAGGGTGGCCGAACCTTTTTTTCTAGACTAGAGAACTTCAAAAAGTTCATGAGAAGTGTTCATTGTCTTTTCATTCTATTTTCCATGAATTAAAAAATATGGATTTTACTATTTGAAAAGCAGAGAGAGAGAAAAAGATACAAACATACAGAGATGTTCCATCTCCTGGTTCACTCTCCAAATGGCGGCAACAGTCAAGACTGGACAAGGCCAAAGCCAGGAGCCAGAAATTCAGGTAGGGCCTCCCATGGCAGGGGCACAACTACATGAACCATCACCTGCTACCTCATAGCACCTGCAGTAGCAGTTAGCTAGAATCAAGAGCGAAGCCGTGGTTTCAAGCCAGGGACTTGGATTTGTGGGTGTCCCAAGTTGTGTCTTAACCACTGCACCAAATGCCCACCCTTCTGTGAATTTTGTAGCTTCCTTACGTAACTGAGCTATCCTGTACAGTAGTGACTAGCCACAGGTGTTTAGCATTATCTTAATTGAGTTATGCTGTAAATGTAAAATATGTCACAGATTTTTGATAATTTAATTTGAAAAAGAATGTAAAATATGCCACTAATAATCCCATGTTGTTTACATGATAAAATGATAATAGTTTGGATGCGCTGATTTAAATAAAATAAGTCATTAGAATTAATTTTGATTTCTTGATATGGTAACTGGAAAATTTAAACACACGCGGCTCATGTTTCTGACTCGCATTATTTCCTTTTGGATAGTTCTTGTCTAGAAATAGTGGTAGCTGGGACCGGCGCTGTGGCGTAGCAGATGAAGCCGCTGCCTGTGGTGCCGGCATTCCATATGGGCGCGGATTCAAGTCCCTGCTGCTCCACTTCCAGTCCAGCTCTCTGCTATGGCCTGGGAAAGCAGTAGAAGATGGCCCAAGTCGTTGGGCCCCTGCACCCATGTGGGAAGACCCAGAGGTAGACCCAGGAGGAGGCTCCTGGCTCCTGGCTTCAGATTGACACAGCTCCAGTCATTGCCGGCCATCTGAGGAGTGAACCAGAAATGGAAGATCTCTGCCTCTGCCCATCTGTAACTATGCCTTTCAAATAAATAAATAAATCTTTAAAAAAAAAAGAAATAAATAATGATAGCTTTGTTCTACTCCTTTCTTAGCCCTTTATTCATACCGAGCTTGCTAAGACCACTAACATATTGTTGCTTAAAAGCTGTTGTATGTAGGTGCTGGTTCCTGTCCTAGCTGCTCCTCTTCCAATCCAGGTATTTGCTTATGGCCTGGGAAAGCAGTAGAAGATGACCCAAGTGTTTGGGGCCCCTCTATCTATGTGAGAGACCCAGAAGAAGCTCCTGGCTTCAGATAGGCCCAGTTCCAGCCATTGCAGCCATCTGGGGAGTGAACCAGCAAATGGAAAACCTCTCTCTCCCTCTCTCTGTTCTGTTTGTAACTCTCAAACAAATAAATAAATCTTTAAAATAAATTTTAAAAATAGGCCGGTGCGGCGGCTCAATAGGCTAATCCTCTGCCTGCGACGTGGGCAACCCGGGTTCTAGTCCCAGTTGGGGCACCGGATTCTGTCCTGGTTGCTCCTCTTCCAGTCCAGCTCTCTGCTGTGGCCCAGGAGGGCAGTGGAGGATGACCAAGGTCCTTGGGCCCTGCACCCACATGGGAGACCAGGAGGAAGCACCTGGCTCCTGGCTTCAGATCAGCGCGGCCATTGGAGGGTGAACCAGCGGAAAAAGGAAGACCTTTCTCTCTGTCTCTCTCTCTCACTGTCCACTCTGCCTGTCAAAAAAAAAAAAATAGCTGTTATAGTGAGCACCTTGTTTTGTTCTTGACTTGAAAGAAAGCACTTCTAATGACTTATAATTCAGTATAATAGTTGCTACGGGTTTAGGGTAGATACCTCGTAGAAAATTCCTTTCATGCTTATTTGTTAAGTGTTTTACATTAGAAGGTTTATTAATTTTTTAAAGATTTATTTATTTACTTGAAAGAGTTACAGAAAGAGAGAGAGAGAGAGAGAGTTCTTCCATCCACTGGTTCACTCCCCAGATGGCCACAATGGCCGGAGCTGCTCTGATCCAAAGCCAGGAGCCAGGAGTTTCTTCCAGGTCTCCCACGTGGGTGCAGGGGCCCAAGGACTTAGGCCATCTTCTACTGCTTTCCCAGGCCATAGTGGAGAGCTGGACTGAAGTGGAGCAGTAGGGACTCAAATCCACGCCCATATGGGATGCTGACACTGTAGGTGGTGGCTTTACCAGTTAGGCCACAGCACTGGCCTCAGAAGGTCTATTAATTTTAAAAAATTATTACTATGACCTGAATGTGGTTTAAATGTGTCCCCTGTGATGTCACGTACCGGGAGCTTGATCTCCAGTGTGGAATGTTGCTGGGTGGGGGAGCCTTTAATGTGGGTCCTAATGGAAGCTAACTAGGTCGCTGGGGGCTCTGCCCCTGGGAGATCACTGTAGTTTTCACAGGACTGCAGTTGGTACACACACACACACACACACACACACACACACACATACACACACCCAGCTGTGAGGCTGGCCTGTGGCTCCTCTTGCTTCTTAGTTCATCATATGATTGCTGGCTCCCTCTCACTCACACTCCTGCCATGATGCTGGAAGACCCCTCACTGGAGGTAAACAGATGGGATTATCTGATCTTGGAATCCCAAGTTCCAAAACTATAAATAAGCTTCTTTTCTTTCTATATTAACTAGCCTTATTTTTATGAAACTATTATCACTGTGGAGAAGAAGAGAGTTGCCGTAGAGTTGGGAACAGACTAAATGGGTCTTGGGGTGGCTACAGGTAGACAATAATAATAATCCAGAGGAGAGAGATGGTAGATTGTTACGTGGTGGTGGCCAGGCAGGCAGAGAAAGAGGATCAGCAGTTGGAGACAAAATCTACAGATACAAACGTAGCCATAAACACATAAATTCACAAAGAGCTCACATTTTATTGACAATCGAATCTCTACTTATATAAAATTTTATACAAATTAAAAATGAATAGTAGTAACTATACAAAACTCATTAGCATCCACATATGGTTACTACAAGAGATTTTTTTTCTCTCTCTCTTTTTAAATATTTTATTTATTTGAGAAGCAGAGTCACAGAGAGAGAGGGCGAGACAGAGAGAAAGGTCTTCCATCTGCTGGCTCACCCCCAAATGGCAGCAATGGCCACACCTGGGACGATCTGAAGCCAGGAACCAGAAACTTCTTCTGGGTGTCTGACGTGGGTGCAGGGGCGCAAGCACCTGGGCCATCCTCTACTGCCCTCCAAAGCCATTATCAGGGAGCTGGATTGGAAGAGGAGCAGCTGGGACACAAACCGGCACCCATATTAGATGCCAGCGCCACAGGCAGAGGCTTAGCCTACTAAGCTACAGCACTGGCCCCAACATATTTTATATTACATAATTTAGTGAAGATGTCAAATTCAATTAAAGTGACTTAGCACCACTTCAGCTACAAGAATCAGCTTTAATGTAGACATCCACAGCTGTGACCACAAATAACCAAATATCAATATTCCAAACCAGAAAAACAATAACTAATATACAAAATAATTCTTTTAAATGAGTGGTACAGAAGTTAGATTAAAAATTTTCTGCTTGAACGTTTTCAGTTGAGATCTAAGACAGATCAGCCAATTAAAAATTTTAAGAAAGACCACCATATTCTGTTGAAGTCAGATGTGATTGATCTACAACCCTGCATACATCAGGAAAATATAATTTCAGATCATCAAAAAATCACATTCTTGCTATTTTAAAGTACAGCTGAATAGCTCCAAAGAACATTTTAACAACTGATTTATAAATAGGTTAAAAATCTAAATCTAATTCAAGGTAAAATGAAAACATTGATAAAATGGAACTTCAAATAATTAAATATTATTTATTTCAGCCAAGTACAGAGGCCAAGTTACTCAAGTAACTTTTCTGTACTACTAACTGGAATATACTTCATCTTTAATGAAGGGTGAGCTGGCCACACTCCTGGTCTATCATAAACCAGCAATAGGAACAGGGGTCCTTCAGTTTCAGAAGGCCTTTGCTCCGTTGGGTAGAGCGTTGAAGAAATTCGGTTAAGGTGTTCTGGAAGAAACTTTTTCACTCAACACAGCTTACAATTCACTGTTCTGAAAAGATACTTAGAGTGGAGTAAGAAGTAAATTTTTAAAAAGGTATATAGACTTTCTTTGTCTACTTTTGCGATCACATAATTTAGATCTGTTCTGTACTGCTGTTCTGGAAAATTTTGCTCACAGAATGTCTGTGTAAGGTCTGATGCTACTAAAAAGTCTAAAAATGAAGCATCAGACAATAAAAATGTTAATTAAAAACTTTAAAACACTTTTGATATTTGCATTAAAAATGATTTGCCACTGTCAGTCAGAATACATCCCATCTTTATGTTTTAGTACATAAGAATCTGAGCAGAATAACGACCAAAAAGTCTTGTTAATAAGCCATTCTGTGAAGATATGAAATCAGGGCACACCAACTGCAAAGGAAATACCTTCAAACCCCATAAGAAAGCAAAAACAATGAAAATTGGTTCTCACGAAAAAGATGATTCCTTCCAAAACACCATACAAAACCACATGATTGTAAACACATTGGTGCACACACATTATCTTGATGAACTGAACAGAAATAGTGACACCATCATGACTGAAAATGCTCTAAGACCCAGCAGGTTTTTCCCAATAATGCGCATTCTGCTCTGAAGAAATTGGTTCTCTGCTGTCTCCCTCGGAACGCCCATTTCACAGGTTTCTAGCTGAACGCCATTCCAGGTATCTTACAAATCCTACTTGTCTCAAAGTTACAAGGAAAATCACTCCAGGCCCATTTATCTTGATCATTAACAAGAATAACACAGTTTTTTTCTCGGGAGTCGCTGGGTTTATTCTTATGCCAGAATCTGAAAGAAAAAAATAGAGAAATAGACACAGGATAAATAGGTATAAATACAGATTTAGAGGAACTCCAAAAGCTTGCGGGTAATGGAATTAAAAAAAGACTGAATTTTGGTGAAAAAATTTTGAAATCCACGCAGTTTTTCATAATATGTACTTTCCATAAAGTTTTTTGAGGAACCCCTTGCATAGATAGAGACATCAAAAGACAACCCAAGGAAAATGTCTCTGGTGAATTATATAGGGCTAGCCTGCTCAATACAATAGGATTGGCCACATGTAACTATCAATCACTTGAAATGTGGCTTCTGTAATCTTGAGAATGCTTTGGGCATTTAGTACACACTATATTTTGAAGACTTAATACCAAAAAAGGATGTAAAATATCTCAGTAATTATTTTATATTGATTATATATTCAAGTCCTATTTGTAAGTGTTGGATTAAATACATTATTAATTTTTTGAGATTTATTTATTTGAAAGGCAGAGCAATGGAGAAAAGCGAAAAAACAGTTCACTCCCCAAATGTCTACAATAGCCAGAGCTGGGCCAGACCAAAGCCAGTGACCAGGAACTCCATCCTGGTCTCCTACAGGGGTTGCAGGGGCCCACATACTTGGACCACCTTCCCCTGCCTTCCCAGGCACATTAGCAGGAAGCTGGTTTGGAAGTGGAGCAGCTAAGACTTGAACCATATGGGATACTGGCATCACAAACAATGGTTTACCCTGCTGTGCCACAATGCCGGTCACAATTATGAATTATGGATACAATATTAATATGAATTTAATTTGCTTCTTTTTTCTTAATGTGGCTACTAGAACATTTTTAATTGCATATGGATATATATTTATATTAGAAAATGCTGGTTCCATGGAGGAAAATGACAATGTTATAACAGTTTCAAAAACATTTTTTGTCTCTTATCATGTAGTTTATCCAAACATCAAGCCTAAGGTAAAAAACATTGCATAATTCCCACACTCTTCATTTGTTCATTGATACTGTACAGATAATACTGAAAATTTCGTTAACGTCATAGGATCATTTTGCAACTGAGACATAGCTTATGGAGGTTACTCCACACGTAGTAGTCTAGTCCCAGAAAATATTTTTACATCAGGGTATCTCACCTCAAAACAGATTCTTTTTAAAAAAGATTTATTTATTTAATGAAAGGAAGAGTTACAGAGAGGCAGAGGCTGAGAGAGAGAATCTTCCGTCCACTGATTCTCTCCCCAGATGGCTACAATGACGGGAGCTGTGCTGATCCTGGCTTCTTCCGGGTCTCCCAAGTGGGTGCAGGGGCCCAAGCACTGGGGGCCATCTTCTACTGCTTTCCAAGGCCATAGCAGAGAGCTGGACTGGAAGTGGAGCAGTTGGGACTTGAACCAGCGCCCATGTGGAATGCCAGCACTGCAGGAGGCGGCTTTATCCACTACGCCACAGCGTCAGTCCCCCAAAACAGAATCTTGCCACCTTCTTCTCACCTTTGCCTCCAAAACCTCCTGGCCCAGTCAAGATACTCACGTCACGTGTGGGTTAAATGGTGTCTGGTCTACCCAGCGCCATTGACCTTCAGTCTTCTCATCAGTAAGTCCCAGGAAATATGAATATTGTCTGTCCAAAAATGGAGTAATGAAGTTCTGCACAAAAACCATAAATTTTTATGAATATATTTACACTTATCAGCTGATGACATGCTGGAGAAAAAGAAAATACATCAAATAGATAACAGGCTAAGCACAAAACCTTTGGCTTCAGGTAGATCTCGTTCAAATCCTTCTTGTAATGCTAGTACGTGCTTTAATCATACCAAACTCCTAGCTTTCTCATCTCCAAAAAGGGTAACTCCACTATTTCACAGAGTTACTTTAAAGACTGAGAAAATACTCTCAACCCTCTCAGCACAATGCTTGACAGTGTGGTTGTTTTTTAGGCAGTTTTTTTAAAATTGCCCTCTTGTTTGTGCACTTCATTAAATCATTAAATTCCATTTTATTTAGAATCAGTGAATTTATAGGTTGCAAAGCCAAGGAGAGAAAATTCTCAAGGAAGCTCTGTTCACCAAGACAAGCATAGAATCTAGATCCGGGTACATTTATGGAAATATTTCACATAAGGAAATCAGTTTCAGCTTTTTTAAAGAACTGAATTTACTGTAAGATTTGTATTTAGAATTAGAACCATGCATCTGAACTATTTTCCTATACTTTATTCTGAGAAGCTATTTCAGTCCTTATTAACCATGCATTGATTTGTGCACACACCATTTATCAAGTCCTGTCCAGTGTGCCTGACACTGCACAGGACATTGAAGATGTAAAAATGAACAAAGTGTGGTCCCAGCCCTCCCACCACGTAGGAATCATTGGGTAAGAGGGAGTCATTAAGAGACAATTACAGTAAACTGGAACAAAATAAAAATTGACATAAATGCCATGCTGTGCATAAGTGTCACCCTTGTACCTCCAACTTAGAAGATGGAGGGTGCAGTAGGGAAGTGGTCAGGTAGTTTTCTGGAGGAAATAACCCATCAATGAAATCTGAAGACACCAGAAGTTGGTCACATAAGGAAAAGGGGAAGAGGCAAGGATTGGCTCAGTGGGTAAGACACCACCTGGGGCATTTGCAACCCATATTGGAGCACCTGGGTTTGAGTCCCTGCTCTGCTCCCAATACAGCTTTCAACTGATGTGCACCCTGGAAGGCCACAGGGAATGGC
Source organism: Sylvilagus floridanus (assembly GCA_949820135.1). Taxonomy (NCBI): domain Eukaryota; kingdom Metazoa; phylum Chordata; class Mammalia; order Lagomorpha; family Leporidae; genus Sylvilagus; species Sylvilagus floridanus. The sequence goes on from OX463230.1 coordinate 33,335,353, forward strand.
TCAAGTACTTGGGCTTCTGCCACTCACATGGGAAACATGGGTGGAGTCAGTTCTGGGCTCTTGGCTTTGTTCTGTTTCTGGTTTTTAGCCCATGAGCAAGTGGATAGCAAAGACATTCCTCTTTCTCTGCAAGGAGATTCGATGCAGTGGAGAAACTGGTGGGAGCCCCAGACACACCTGCTCAGCTTCTGTGCCAATGGTCGCCAGGTGGGCCCCCAGCCCTGAGCAGTTCCTCTCGCTCTCAGTCCACGTCCTGTTGTCGTTAAGAGGCAGGTAGCAGTGGGACTGGAAGGCTCTCCAGCCAACAGGACAGCAGTTCCAGTAGCTCCCTCGGGTGAAAATTGAAATGGAAATTATTTTAAAAGGGATCTTCTCATCTGTTCTGTTACTTAATATGAACATTTGTGGGAATAACCAAGATCACCAAAATCATTCTCCCAAGAAAATCCTAAAAATTATGCTTCTGTATATCTTCTAAACAAAAGTATCTGAATCCACATACTGCCTATCAGAAAAATTACAAAGTACTCTCTTAGAAGACATGATCAGTGCTTCCAAAGCAAAGCCTTTTGCAGATAACATTTTAACTGAACAGGGCAAAAAATCTGCCAAAATACAAGCATTTTCCCCATTCTCTCAGATTTTGCAAATTCTAGAATAATGAAAAAAGATAAAGACATCTCAGCAAAATTTTATATTTTAAAAAGAAATTGCCCTGGTGATATTTCCCTTAACCAAAGAAAAATACAATCAAATTAATTCTATGTTTGGAATGTCAAAAATATCCCTAAATGCATTCTGTTTTATACTCCAATGATTCAGCTAATTAGTCACGAGAAATAATTCTATCTCAAGTTACGGTTCCTTCCTCTACCAGATTAGCATTTTATGTTATTTTTAGTCATTCCTGTTACTGACATTCCTTAAATCAGATAAGTTTGAATGGATATGAAAATAAGAAAGAAATCCTGTTATGCTTTCTGCTATCTGTACCTTTTGATTCTGATTTCTCTCTGATGCATCTGAGCTCCTTGTGGTAGGCTGGAAACTTGAACACTCCCATGCTTCTCTTACAGCGTAGAAAGTTGTGACTAGTCACTGTCGAAGAGGAAAAACAGTTGGTTTCTGTTCTCTACAGAACTGCTTAATTATGAGTGGGGCCGGCTTCTCTAATCTTTCTTTTACCTTCATCCTTAAGGTCCACACGTTCTCTTTTCTTTCTATTCAGTTCAGTTCCGTCGCCAGGTGAATTTTGCTGAACGCTAATGTTTTTAGTATCATATTGCTCATTTTGTGTTTCACGTGGGAAGATTTTCAAACTTTTAGGTATGTGTGATTTTAATAAGCATATTTTCCCCTCAGAATTTGTAATTGTGTTAGATGGTTACAGCTAAATGACGGGAAGAAATCTTGGGGTCCCATTATACAATATAGTGACTACAGATACTGGGAATATAGTGTGTATTTCTCTCTTTTTCATTTTTATTTTATTTCTTTATTTTCTATTTCTCTCTTTAAATAAAAGATTGGAAGGTAGGATTTTGGATTTTTTCCCATAAGCAGAAACGTTAGATGTTTGAGGGGATGGACATATTTACTCTGAGTGGACATTACACGATGTATATAAGTATTAAAACATCACATGGGGCCGGCGCCGTGGCTCAACAGGCTAATGCTCCGCCTTGCGGCTCCGGCACATCAGGTTCTAGTCCGGGTCGGGGTGCCAGATTCTGTCCCAGTTGCCCCTCTTCCAGGCCAGCTCTCTGCTGTGGCCAGGGAGTGCAGTGGGGGATGGCCCAAGTGCTTGGGCCCTGCACCCCATGGGAGACCAGGAGAAGCACCTGGCTCCTGCCTTTGGATCAGCACGGTGCGCCGGCCCCAGAGGCCATTGGAGGGTGAACCAATGGCAAAAGGAAGACTTTTCTCTCTGTCTCTCTCTGTCACTGTCCACTCTGCCTGTCAAAAAAAAAAAAAAAATCACATGGAATCCCAGAGCTTTGAAAAATTTTATGTCTGCTAACCAAATTGTTAACAAAAAAAAAGTTCAGAAAAAAAAGAATTTGTGTTAGAATGGAGATGTGTGTGTGTGAACATTAAGGTAGTTAGGCAAAATTTTACGAGCCTTACACAATTATTTTTCTAATATCTTTAATTTGAAGCATAACCAAATGTTCCACAAGGGAAAACCATAAACGTTCCGCAGAGTAAATCATTGTAATGCGATCTCTCCAAGTAACAAGGGCCCAGCTCAGGACACCGGAAGTCGCCAAGGCCTCGGTGACCTCCCCAACACAGGCGGAACCTGCTCCCTCCCCTTGAAAGGTGACCGTTGTGCGGCTTTTAAAGTAACTGCTCTCTAATTTGCTCCACAGTTTTACCTCTTAATAAAATATATCCAAAACATATACATCGCAGCTTCTGCTTTTGAACTTTCTGTAGCGGGAATCACAGGGTGTGCTTCTGCCTCTGCTCAGCGCTGCTTCCGCGGTATCGGGTTGGTCCCTGCAGGCGTAATTCACCGTGCGCAGGGTTAGACCGTGACCTACTGCCTTAGGTGATAGAGCCGGTGGCCTCTGTGGTTAGTTCCATTTTCTTTAGTGTTGGCCATTGAGAACTGTACTACTCCGGCTGTTTTGGATCATGCATACTAGAGCACACAAGCATGTACTCCTATGATGTATTCACCTGGGAATAAAACTGGTTGAGACGGTATACAGGGGCCGGCTGTGCCGTGATGGGTACTGCAGTGCCCGCATCCATTATGGGCGCTGGTTCCAGTCCCAGCTGCTCCACTTCTGATCCAGCTCTCTGCTATGGCCTGGGAAAGCAGTGGAAGATGGCCAAGTCTTCGGGCCCCTGCACCCACTGGGAGACCCAGAGGAAGCTCCTGGCTCCTGGCTTCAGATTGGCGCAGCTCCAGCCATTGCCGCCATCTGGGGAGTGAAGTGAACTGGCGAATAGAAGACCTCTCTCTCTCTCTCTCTCTCTCTCACTCTCTCTTTCAAATAAATAAATCATTTTTAAACGATTTTTTATTTATTTATTTGAGAGGTAAACTCAAGACCCTGAAGGCATTATAGATTGATATATCAGGGAGCAATCAAGACAGCAAAAGGCTTAGAGTAAGTTTAGAAAGTAGTTTGTGAAAATAATTCAAGGCGAGTTCCACTTAATGTAATAACTTACCCAAACAGCTTGCAATCAAACAGGCACTGAGAAGTGAGATGCAAACAGCAGCGACGGCCCACGGAATCAACTGGGGATTCTGGTTTCCTTCCATTGGGACAAAGAAAAATAAGTAAGTCACCCTCCCTCATTCACAATTTCTACAGAAGCCATTTCCACCACGGAGGAAGCTACCAATGAAAGCATCCAAATCATTTTAGATATAGAGCAGATATCAAATATTTCCTCTCAATCAATCAATGTTAGACCTTGCTGATAAGAAAGAAAATGTAAAATTTTTGTTTCCAATTTTGGAAAAGGAAAGTCTTTCATATGTAAGATACAAAATCCTAAAGCCATAAAATAATTGATAATTTGGATATTTGACACAAACAATGTGAGAAGGCAGGGAACACATGAAAGAAAAAAGAAAAATCTTATCATAATATTAATATCCAGATTGCGTAAAGAATTTTAAAAACCAATTATGTAGTTAAGCAAAACTGAGGAAGAAATATGCTGGAAATTTCATTCACTGACATTAGAAATGGTCAGCAAATGAACAGAAGCACACTCAATCAGGGGACTGTAGACTAAAACATTCGTGGCTGTATTTGACATATCTGATTTAAAAGTAAATTTCAAACATGCAGCGTTGGCAATGTTGAGGGGAAATAAGCACTCTGGAAATAAATCCTAACTGCTGCTGCAGCTGCAAATTAGAAAAAGCTGGATTGTAAGTTAGAAAAAAAATTGATCCTTTAAAAGGATCATTTATCAGTTTTTAGATGCATTATATTTGCCACAACATCTTGAATTCTAGGGATCTGTCCTATAGATACAACTCATTTGTGTTAAAGGATATTTACTGCATTGCTTTTAGAAGCAGAAAAGCACCAGAACTAACACTTACCTGTGTATTATCCATAGCAGAAGGGCTAAATTATGGTAAATCCACATGATACAACTGTATATAGCAATTAAATAATTCTGGGCATACATTACTGGCATAACTTATGCATCATAGTTATATAGTAATCACATAAAAATCCCCCAGGTATATTGTTTCATAAAAAGGTATTTTTCAGGACCACCAAACAAGGTGATCCTATTGAAATTTTCCATGGTAGGGTGATAAAATAAATGAATGATTTTAGCTTATATATTTATGCATTCAGTCTGTATTTTTTAAAATTTTATTTAAGTTATACAAGAGTCATGTATTTCATATATACAGATTTAGGAACACAGTGACACTTCTCCCCCTACTCTCCCTCCTACCCATGCTCCAACCCTTCTTCCTCCTCCCTCTCCCATTCCCACTCTTAATTTTTACAAAGATCTACTTTCAGTTTACTTAATAATTATAAAGTTAACCCTACACTAAGCAAAAGAGTTCAACAAATAGGATGAAGAAAAAAAGACACACTGTTCCTCAACAGAAGAGACAAGGACTGTAAACAATCATTGAATATTAAAATGTCCATTTCACTCCAATACATTACATTTTATTTATTTTTTGCAAGCTTTTATTTAGTAAATATAAATTTCTTAGGTACAGCTTTTGGAATATCATGGTTCTACCCCCATACCCATGCTCCCACCCCCACTCCTGACCCACCTCCTACTCCCTCTCCCATCCCATTCTTTATTAAGATTCATTATTAATAATCTTTATATGCAGAAGATCAACTCTATACTAAGTAAAGATTTCAACAGTTTGCACCCATACAGACACACAAAGAATAAAGTACTGTTTGAAGACCAGTTTTACCGTTAATTCTCATAGAACAACACATTAAGGACAGAGGTCCTACATGGTGAGCAAATGCACAGTGACTCCTGTTGTTGATTTAACAATTGACCCTCTTATTTATTTATTTCTTTATTTTTTACAGGCAGAGTGGACAGTGAGAGAGAGAGACAGAGAGAAAGGTCTTCCTTTGCCGTTGGTTCACCCTCCAATGGCCGCCGCGGCCGGCGCGCTGCGGCCGGCGCACCGCGCTCGTCCGATGGCAGGAGCCAGGAGCCAGGTGCTTTTCCTGGTCTCCCCATGGGGTGCAGGGCCCAAGCACCTGGGCCATCCTCCACTGCACTCCTGGGCCACAGCAGAGGGCTGGCCTGGAAGAGGGGCAACCGGGACAGAATCCGGTGCCCCGACCGGGACTAGAACCCGGTGTGCCGGCGCCGCAAGGCGGAGGATTAGCCTGTTGAGCCACGGCGCCGGCCGACACTCTTATTTATGACACCAGTGATCACCCGAGGCTCTTGTCATGAGCTGCCAAGGCTATGGAAGCCTTTTGAGTTCACAAACTCCGACATTATTTAGACAAGGCCATAATCAAAGTGGAGGTTCTCTCCTCCCTTCAGAGAAAGGTACCTCCTTCTTTGATGGCCCCTTCTTTCCACTGGGATCTCACTTGCAGAGATCTTTCATGTAGGCCATTTTTTGTCACAGTATCTTAGCTTTCCATGTCTGAAAATTACATTACATTTGAGGTACTCTATTAGTTACCTTGGATCAGGGAAAATATATTATATCTGTCTTTTGGGGGCTGGCTTATTTCGCTAAGTATAATGGTTTCCAGATGCATCCCTCTTGTTGCAAAGGACAGGATTTCACAACAGACAGGATTTCTTTTTCTTTTTCTTTTTCTTTTTTTACAGCTGAGTATATTTATGCATTTAATCTATATTTTAAAAAATATATTATTTAATGATCTCCTTATATGAATCCATTTGTGTCACTTAAGTCACAAACATAAAATGGGACAGTCACCACCTCTGACACACCAGGACCCTGTGTCCCTATGTTTCTACACCTCTCTCTTCTCTATAAAAGAATCTTCCTGAATACTCTCTTTCCATCTTCTCTTTTATACACTTTATCCTCCTTGGCACAATCTATGTTCTTTTTTTTAAGATTTTATTTATTTATTTGACAGGTAGAGTTATAGAGAGTGAGAAGAGAGACAGAAAGGTCTTCCTCCCGTTGGTTCACCCCCCAAATGGCTGCTACGGATAGACCTGTGCTGATCTGAAGCCAGGAGCCAGGAGCTTCTTCCCGGTCTCCCATGCGGGTGCAGGGGCCCAAGGACTTGGGCCATCTTCTACTGCTTTCCCAGGCCATAGCAGAGAGCTGGATTGGAAGAGGAGCAGCTGGGACTAGAACCGGCGTCCGTATAGGATGCCAGCACCACAGGCGAAGGATTAATCTACTGCACCACAGCTCTGGCCCCTCTACTTTATTTATTTATTTATTTATTTATTTATTTAATTACTTGAAAGTTAGAGTTACAGAGAGAGAAGGAGAAGCAGAGAAAGAAGTCTTCCATCTGCTGGTTCACTCTCCAATTGGCCACAACTGCTGGAGCTGCACCAATCCGAAGCCAGGAGCCAGGAGCCTCCTCTGGATCCCCCACGAGGGTGCAGGAGCCCAAGGACTTGGGCCATCCCGCACCGCATTCCCAGGCTATAGCAGAGAGCCGGATAGAAGCTAGCAGCCGCGACCCAAACCAGTGTCCAAATGGGATGCTGGCACTGCAGGCTAGGGCTTTAACCCACTGCGCCACAGTCTACGTTCTATAAATAAGTTTCTGTTACCAAATTATTTTAATCTAGCTGTGTGCTCCTTTTTTACCAAAGTCACCCTCATTCCCCTCCATCTCCTTCTCCACATCAGCATCACTTTCTGTCTTCACAACGACATTAAAATTGGAAGGAGAGAAAGTACTCACGCTTACTTGGACGTCCTTCCGGCTCCATTCTGGGTCTGTGCTCCTGTCATAAACACTGGCCAAGAGGGTGAGCGATGTCTTAGTTTTCCCTGGGATATATATTTCTGCGGATGGAGGAATATATTTAGAAATACTTGAATCTGAGCACTAATTTTACCTATTCTGGTGAGCACTCATTTTGCTTATTCTGGTTCCCAGCATAAGAGAGTTAACCAAAGAGAAGTCTTTTCAAAGATTGTGGATCCCTTTGTCTCACTCTGGGAGATGGTGCAAACAATAAAAAGGGAAATTGAGAAAGCAGTGCCAGAAAACAGGTAGTAGAAGCCTCCATGAGTACGCTGAGCTCACTGGTGAGTCATGTAACATTTCTCAATTTGTTTGCACTCATTTAGACAAAAAGTAAGGCAATACCCTAACTGAAAAAATCACTATGTCTAACAAAAATTCCATAAGCATCTCTTCATCTTTCTCTTTTTCTGGATATTATACTTTCAAAGGCAACCGGATGCTTGAGGTAAGCTCTGGCCTAGAAAATTCTCTGAGGTGAATGAGAGCATTGATGGTGGCAAAAGACCACGTCTGTATGAGGAACGTCTTGTGGGGTACCCATCATACATACACTGTCCAGAGGAGAGGTGGTGGAGCCGTTGGTTCAATCCCAAGATCCTCCCAGGTGAGAGAAAGCAGATTTGCTGAGGCAAAGGCAAAGGAAATGTCAGACTTGTGATGATGACAACCTCCGGATCCCGCACGCCACTCACGGTGCCGTTACGGAGTCTGTGGCCCTCACCCCCAAGCCCATTTGTTAAAGCCTTAGTCCTCAATAATAATGTAGCGCTTTATTCATATCAGTTCATTCCTTGTTCTCCTACTAGCTCTTGGTAGTACCCCATGACCTCTGTGTATGTGTGTGGTTATTTAGTAGAGAGGTAAGTAGGAAGGGTTGGACTTTATGACAGGAAATGGACACTGTCAAGCACAGTCACCGTCAGGAAACCATCACAGACACAAGAAACGACCTACCTGTGGCAGGCGTTGTGGCTTAGCAGGCCAAGCCTCTGCCTGGGACGCCGTCCCATATGGGTGCTGGTTCGAGATCTGGCTGCTCCACTTCCGATCCAGGTCCCTATTAATGACCTGGAAAAGCTTTGGAAGATGGCCCATCTTCCCCAGCACCCGTGCGGGAGACCCAGAGGAAGCTCTGGGCTCCTGGCTTCGGCCTGGCCCAGCCCCAGCCATTTCAGCCATTTCAGGAGCCAGTGGATGGAGTCAATCTCTCTCTCTCTCTCTCTCTCTCTCTCTCTCTCTCTCTCTTCCCCCTTCTCTCCTACTCTCTCTCTGTAACTCTACCTTTCAAATAAATAAAATGAATATTAAAAGAAAAAAGAAATAATCCATCTAGGAAACCCTGTCAGGCAACCCAGAGTTATATTTAAGTGCTTTTGTGAAATCTAAAGTTGAACAGTTTGCAGAAACTAAGGCAGAAATGCTTTTAAGTCCCTTTCATAAAAAGCATTCTTAAATGCATAAACACAGTCCCCAGAATTATAAACAGAACTATTGACCTGGAGAAACCAGGTCTGAACCACTATTTCTCTGAACTTCTCTGAATCACTTTTTCTTCATCTGTAAAATGATACCAGCTGGGGCAGGTGCTGTGGCACAGCAGGTTAACGCCCTGGTCTGAAGCGCTGGTTCGAGTCCCGGCTGTTCCATTTCCAATCCGGCTCTCTGCTGTAGCCTGAGAAAGCAGTGGAGGATGGCCCAAGTCCTTGGGCCCCTGCGCCTACATGGGAAGACCAGGAAGAAGCTCCTGGCTCCTGGCTTTGGATCAGCACAGCTCCAGCCATGGCGGCCAATTGGGGATTGAACCATCTGATGCAAGACCCCTCTCTCTCCCTCTCTCTTTCTCTCTCTCCTCTCTCTGTGTAACTCTGCCTTTCAAATAAATAAATAAATCTTCTAAAAAATGATACCAGCTTCCCAATCTCACAAAGTTGTTCTGAAAAGGCAGTTGTACGTGAAAACACTGTAAAGCACACGGTGTCTTTGTTAGTGAAGATCCTTCCAACTTCACCTTTCTGTATGCTCGGATTGAACTTCAGTGGTTACGCTTGATGTGGTGTCCTTGCAACCAGTTCCTTCTATATTAAATAAAAACACCCTACTGTACTTCCTCTGTGTGTGTGTGTTTTATTCTCTGCAGGTCATCAGCCCCATTTGATATTTTGGGGAAAAACACCCACCTGTCTGCAATCAGCAGTTGAGGTCTCCTAATGCAATGATTTGTTTTTAAAATGTAGGCAGCAAGCGCTTTATGAATCTCATCAAAATTAACTGCTTTCACCATTCCTCCTCCAAAAATAATTGATAAACATACATGTATTTTAATACATTTTATTAAATCCAGGAGAATCCCATAAAAAACACTATAATGGCCCTTGTTGGAATTAGTTTAACTAAAATATGGTCCTCTTCTTCTTAATCTCTTTTATTTTGTTTTATGTAGAATGATTCCAAAATAGAATGATAAAATACAAAAGAAAAGGTTTGGGGTCAGCGTTATGGCACAACAGTTTAAGCTGCCACCTGCAATACTGGCATCTCATACGAGCACTGGTTCAAGGCCCAATCACTCCGCTTCCAATTCAGTTCCCTGGTAATGTGTCTGGGAAGGCAGTGGAACGTGGCCATAGTGCTTGGGCCCCTGAACCCACATTGGAGACTTGGATGGAGTTCCAAGCTCCTGGCTTCAACATGGCCCAAACCTGATGTTATAGTCATCTGAGAAGTGAAACAATGAATGGAAGATCTGTGTGTGTGTGTGTGTGTGTGTATACAGATCTATATATCTGTATATATAGATATGTATATATATATATATATATATATCTGTAACTCCGCCATTCAAATAAGTATTTTTTCTTCTAAAAAGGCAATTATACGTAAGAAACCAATCAAATGTAAATGCTGAGAAAGAAGCAGAGAGTTGCCTTCCCGTGGATGCCACATGCAACAACACTTCAGAATCTCCCTTAGCACTGCCTGTTCTGTTAGCTAAAGTGGAGTCACAGATATGGATAAAATTTATCCCTGGCCTCAAAAACTGAATCTCGCTTCACAAAGAATTAACAGAATATTACCAATTTGTAATGCAACTCTTAATGTTGTGACAGAAACAAGAACACTATTTAAAGTCCTTTCTGAGGACATCACTAGCTTAACAAAAAAAGAAAAATGAGAAGTATGGCGATCCAAATTTGAGCAGTGATTTCAGGGAACTGAATCACAGAGGAAAATGTTGACACACTTAGGCCTGCGGCCTCTCTGTGAAAGCCAGCCAGAGCCTTCCTGGATAAATACTCCCTGGACACTAACACGACAGCCCCTGCCTCCCGGGTTCGTCTCTGTCTGAGGCCGCTGCTTTCCACGCCATGATCAAAGCTCGAAGTGCCCCAATGCTGGCCCTCAATGGGTCGTTTTAGAATCACCAATTCAGAGAGCGTTTACAAGTGCTTGATACCATAAGTCTACTGATCCACGCTGCAGAGAAGGCTCAATAGCAGAAATACATTCCACAGGGCGTGGCCTCTCTTGGCTTTCCTTATCTTGCTTCTCAAAGCTTCTAAGAATTCTTCATTTATCTAACAGTGAAAGTCTGCCTGTCTCTGTTCTCCAGGTTAGCTGCTACAGTTAGGGTGCCTTTCCTCCAACAGAGTGAAGTCTCAAACAACAAAGAAGAGGAAAAATGCCATTCATTGAGGTTACGATAAAAGAGACCTAATGAGTACATTTTAAATTCCTACAAAAGGTATTTCTTTTTTGGAAATTTTTTTTTCTAAAAACCGTAATTGACAGTGTCTACTTGGAAACAATGCTAAAAGACTAGTTGAGTTCAGGAAAACGTGTAGCTTTTAACTTAAATTGCAATTTGTGTTGTCTTTTCCTTTTACCACCAACCAGTCTTGCTAGTAAAGAAGATCTCGGGGCTGACGCTGTGGAGTTGTGGGTTAAGCCATTGTCTGCAGCACCGGCATCCTGTGTGGGCGCTGGTTCAAGTCCCAGCTGCTCCACTTCTGATCCAGCTCCCTGGCTAATGGCCTGAAAAAGCAGCAGATGGCCCAAGTCCTTGTGCCCCTGCATCCACATGGGAGACCCTGAGGAAGCTCCTGGCTCCAGCCTGGCCCTGCCCTGGCCCTTGCAACCATATGGGGAGTGAACCAGAGGATGGAAGACCTCTCTCTATCTCTCCCTATTTCTCTGTAACTCTGACTTTCAAACAAGTAAAATCTTTTTAAAAGGAGGAGGGAGAGGAAGGGGAGGAGAAAGGGAGCAAGAGGGGGAGGAGAGGGGAGGAGAAGGAAGTGATCTCAGTATCTTTCTGTCGTGTTCTGTCTGAATATGATGGAAAGATGCTCCAAGTCAGAAATGTGAGCCGAGTCCATGCATACTTTTTGGTGTAATTTATTGACATTTTATTTTACTCATTGGTTTCTTGGGCTAGATTAATGTAGCTCTTCACCCAAAAGAGACAGTCACCTCTGTAGGCCTGGGAAGCTTTATGGGAAATTCGGTGGGGGGGGTGGGGGGGGGTGAAGAAAGCCAGCTTTTCTCCCATATGATACCCTCCCTAACAGTACTCTGGGCTACTACTTAAAGCAAGGTTAATAGCATTTTAGATCTGCTTAACAAAGCGTTGCACCCCTCCCCCACCTCCTCTTTCTATTATAGTATGCAAAGCATTGTGTGAAGGGCTTTGGAGATGAGAGTGAAATAAACTTACATCCCAATGGATTTCTTTGGGAATGAGAAACCCAAACTGACTTTCCTACTCACAATGTAATACATTATAGCAGTGGTACAGCAATCGTATGAGAGCACAGGGGGAGATCCATCTGTAGATGACAGCGACACGCAGGCACAGGTAACCACCGACTGCTGGATGCTCAGGGCTCTGTCTCAGCATAAGAACCCCAGCAGCCAGGGAGCAGGGAGCTGACCAAAGCTCACAGGGCACTGTGGCATTTTCAAATGGCAGAAAGGGAGAAAATCATTCAACTGCCAGCTTTTTGGAACTTAGAATTAACTCTGCTAATTTTTTTAAAAGTTTATTTATTTATTTGTAAAATTTTTTTTTCTGCCTAAAGACCAATTTTTGCTTCAGGATAGGAGCTTAAACCTAAGGAATGTGACAACAATCTTGTCAAAACCAAAATGGCAGCCCACACCGAGGCTCTCTAGGATAATCCTCCATCTTCGGCACGGGCACACCAGGTTCTAGTCCCGGTCGGGGTGCCGGATTCTGTCCCGGTTGCTCCTCTTCCAGGCCAGCCCTCTGCTGTGGCCAGGGAGTGCAGTGGAGGATGGCCCAAGTGCTTGGGCCCTGCACCCCATGGGAGGCTAGGAGAAGCACCTGGCTCCTGCCATCAGATCAGTGCGGTGCGCTGGCCGCGGCGGCCATTGCAGGGTGAACCAAAGGCAAAGAAGACCTTCTTTCTCTCTGTCTCTCTCTCTCTCACTGTCTAACTCTGCCTGTCAAAAAAAAAAAAAAAAAAAAAAACCAGAATGGCTAGCAAAAAACTCATTGATGTTACAGTAAATTTCTTAACTATGAATTGCTCTATTTCTCAGATAGTTAAAGCCTTGCTTATGGTGAACAAGTGTATTAGCATGTGTTTGCAATATTTTGTTTTGCACATATTATAATTGAATATGCATGACCAAACTATTCTTTGGCACACTCACTAGAAATTTAGAGTTCACATGATTTTTTTTTCTTTTTACGAACAAAGTGTATCTTTTCTATAGAGCATGCTTTACTTTATGTTGAAATTTCAATATAAAGTCCTGATTGAGTTAACTCCAATTTTATTTTTATTTTTTCAATACACAGATAGTTACTATGGTTTGATTCAGAGACTCAGAAACTAGAGATGATATCTCTACAGTGTCATAGTAATAAAATAACTGCTGTCTAAAAAAGAAATGCATTATTAAAGCACCCTAGATGATTCTAATGGGACTCAAGATTCTAGAATCTCTTAGAATATGGTAAAAACAAATGTCAATGCAAAAGCATGAACTTCTCACTTGTCTTCTGTTATGACAATTAAAACCTTTCATCTCAATGCAAAAAGAAAGGCAATCAAAATAAAATAGCAGGGGCCAGTGCTGTGGCGCAGTGGGTTAAAGCCCTGGCCTGAAGCTCTGGCATCGCATATGGGTGCCGGTTCTAGTCCTTGCTGCTCCTCTTCCGATCCTACTCTCTGCTATGACCTGGGAAAGCAGTGGAAAATGGCCCAAGGCCTTGGGCTCCTGCACCCGTGTGGGAGACTCAGAAGAAGCTTCTGGCTCCTGGCTTCGAATGGGTGCAGCTCTGGTCTTTGCAGCCATCTGGGGAGTGAACCAGCGGATTGAAGACCGACCTCTCTGTCTCTACTTCTCTCGGTAACTCTGTCTTTCAAATAAATAAAATAAATCTTTAAAAAAATTAACATATCTTTATTTAGCTCAATGGAATACAACTGGAAATTAACAAGAACTTTAGAAATGGTACAAATATGTTGAAACCAACAACATGCTCTTTAATGATCAACATGCCATAAAGAAATCAAAAGGAAATTTAAAAAATGTTTGAAACAAATGGAAATGAATACAAAGCATGCCAAAACCTATTGAATATAGCAAAATTAGTAAAAGGGTCGTTTATGGTGGTAACAATCCAACTCAAGGAAACAGAGAAGCAAGAACAAACCCAAAATTAGTAAGTGAAAGGAAATAACAAAGATCAGAGCAGAAATAAACAAAATAGAGACACAGAAAAAATACAAAAGACCAAAAAAATGATGAGTCAGTTTTATTTTAAAAGATAAGCAAAATGACACACTTTGGCATACTAACCAAGAAGAAAAGAGAAAAAAACTCCAAGGAGTAAAATCAGAGATGTAAAGAACGACGTGGCAACTCATACCAGAGAAATACAAAGGGTGAAGGGACTATTCTGAACAACTTTATGCCAACAAAATTGGAAAACTGGGAAGATGTGCCAAAACAGTTAAAAACAAAAAAAGAAAAATGTTAGTTCATTTTAAACTATTAAAAAGTATTAAAAGCACGGGAATCCTTCCAACTCATTCTTCAAATCCATCATTATCCTGATATGAAAACTAGGTAAGGTCCACAAGATCAATATCCCTGACAAATAAAGATGCAAAAATTCTGAAAAAAATTACTCTGATCTAATAATTACATACCATGTACATGTGTTTAAATGTCATACTATAATCTCATAAATATTGGTAATAACCACATATCAATTAAAAATTGAAAAGCCAAAATAGATTATGAATACCAGTTGATGTTTGGTACCACTTGGGAGCTTTATGAGAAACATACCTTTCAAGCAATAGCAGTTGACATGATGGTTGGTATGTCAGCCATAGAGACTGAGAAGGGATAAGGAAATATCTATTAATCAAATTGTTAAGCACGAAAACACAACCTAGAAAAGGAGACTGTGCAAGAGGCAGAGAAAGGAGCAGATCTAGAACAACCACCATGGTGATGAACCTGAAACTGGTACAGGCAAAAGGGCAGAGACCATAATAACAGTACAAGAATTCTGTGGGATCCCACAGCTTCCTCTTCTGGAGGAGGAAGTAAAGAATGGCTATTTGGGAATAATATGCTGCTCAGAAATGCTTCCAAGGGAAAATATGACCACTAACAATGGAGATTTACTTTTATTTCCAAAAGTGATGCCAATACATCTGGCAGGCCAGGCGTTAGCCATGGGCATTAATTAAAGGACTTTCTTAAAGTAGTTAGTCAACATCCATACTTCTAGGCCACTGCGAGGAAATGCATATTAAACATCTACTTCTGCATTTCTTTTATACTCAAGGGCTCACTTAACTTTCCTTTTAAGGTGACAGGTGCTCCTTCAAAGCACTATAGTTTTTTTATTTCATCTCAGTTGTCCTGAGGTTGTCACATTCCTACTTCTGTTATCTAGATAACCTGTATGTTAGACTGTCTTTTTATTTTTAGAGAACGCAGCATTTATTTTATAAATATGCTAATTTGCCCCCAATTAATCTATAAATTCAATATTTCCCATTCAAAGCACCAGAAGGTTATTTGCTTAGAAAATCATAAGTTCATTCTGTAATTTATATAAAAGTAATATAATACTGTCATTTATACATTAAAAAAAAGAATGTCTAGATGGAGAAAAATTGTCGGCAGACATAAACTACCAGATACCAAGATCTACTATAAAGCTGTCTTCCTTCAGATAGTTTAGTGTCAGTTCAAGACTATATGAATAAACCGGGGGAAAAATAGAAAATCCAGGGGTGGACACTAACACTCACAACCCTTTGAATTGTGCCAAAGTTGTCACTAAAGTACAGTGGGAGCCAAGCTAGACTAGACTAGCCAAGCTAAGCTAGACTGTCTTTTAATTTGCAAAGAAGTTTTAATGAAAAATTTGTAGGACCACTGCTCACACCGTCCACAGATCCCAACAAAAATGGGAGGATCAAGTTTGCCTGGGGAATCTCAGCCTCAATTATCCATGGATCTTAAGCCTAGGGCTCTTGCCATCAACAATATTTGGTTCCCAAATGCAGAACTTATGTGTCTCAGCTCATATTTAGAATCTCTGTGTGAGAGAAGTTGATTTTTATAACTCGACAAAGCAGGATAGAGTCAGTTAACCACAAATGTGATCATTAAACTCTTTGGGTGCACATCTCAAAATAAAATTATAGACAAGTAGAGATGATATTCAAAACTTCCTGTGTCATCTCAATGCTTCTGCTATGCAAAAATCTTCATGGAAAATGTGTACAGGGCCAGTGCTGTGGCACAGCAGGTGAAGCCACTGCCTGGAGTGTTGGCATCCCATAGGGACACCGGTTCAAGTCCCAACTGCTCTACTTCTGATCCAGTTTGTGGGTGAGCAAGCATGGTGCTGACATGGTGCTAACCCTAACCTTTACCCTAGCCCTAGCCCTAACCCTAACCCTAAATCAAATCCTAACGCTAACCCTAACCCTAATCCTAGCCCTAACCATAACCCTAGCCCTAGCCTTAGCCCCAACCCAGCTCTAACACTAGCCCCTAAACTTAACCGTAGCACACATATCTGTGTGAGTGGGCCTAGTACCAGGGAGTGTGGGTAAATTCACCTGGTATTGGGATTTGCCATGAAGTCATTCAGCTCACTCACCCATTCTTTCATGGGAGAACTTATAGACCAAGGGGACCTCTACTGGGATTGTGTTGTTTGGGCTGGAGGGGAAGGCGATATGGGTAAAGTGCTTGCCCTTTTAAAAGCATCTCATTTCGTTTATGTGCATTACCCAGGTGCTGTATGTTCTTACCTGGATTCTGCAGCATTCATGAAGGTATTTTCTTAAATCTTTTATTTAATGAATGCAAATTTCGAATATTTAGAAATATAGTGATTTTCCCCTCCCCCATATCTGCTAGGCTTCTGTAGTCATTGTCAAAAGCTGTCAAAAGGTGTCCCAAAATACACTGCCATTTACACAGGCTCTTATTTTTTAAGATTTTTTTTATTTATATATATGAGAGGTAGAGTTACAGACAGAGAAAGGGAGAGTCAGAGAGAGAGGTCTCCCATCCGCTGGTTCACTCCCCAGATAGCCGATCTGAAGCCAGGAGCTTCTCCCAGGTCTCCCACGCAGGTGCAGGGGCCCAAGCACTTGTGCCATCCTCCACTGCTTTCGCAGGCCACAGCAGAGAGCTGGATCGGAAGAGGAGCAGCCGGGACAGGAACTGGTGCCCACATGGGATTCAGCCTGGATACTCTTCTCCTCATCTATCTCTCTGGTTTAACTTCTCTCGTCCTTGAAATGTCACCCTCCCTGGAAGGATCATCTCAACACCTTATGAAAATTAAAATCCCACCATCACGCTCCATTCCTTTACTCTGAGCTATGGTTCTTTAGAGTGCTTGTGTATGATGTGTTCTCTTTTTAAATTTATCACTTTTCACCACAATGTAATCTCTATGAAAATAGGAACTCTTCTTTTTTCACTTCCCTTTCTCTACCTGGAAAAAAACTTGGCAAAAAAATAGGTGTGCAATGTATATCTTCTGGATGAATAATAAATACATCAGTGAGTTGGGACATGGATTATATTAATAATCTCTATTTGTTTTATGAATTACACACCAAAGTATGCATTTTCCACATGTGCCTAAACCTCTAAATTGTAAATGCTTTCTAAACACATCACAGAACACTATTTTGAGACATAGTTATAATTGTGTTACAAAAAAACTTGATAAAACAATGCATAGACATCTATATCCCACCTTGGAGATTTATTTACAACGCATGTTGTAAGGTAAAAACAAACAAACAAAAAAAGTTCTGAAAATTCTACAGAAAAGAACTGCTTAAAGTTGAATAAGAGAGTGACCACAAAAAGATGGCACAGTAGGAGATACCAGCCTTCATTCCTCCCCCAAAACACCACAATTACACAGTTATCTGTGAATGAAAATACCCTTGGGAGAGCTCAAGTTCCCGATTAAGAACATGCAGCAGCAACACAGTGGGAAATAATCACACGGAAAGGACTGCAGGGAGACTGGCATAGCTGAGACATTTGGAGATGGCTAGGAACAACGATGAAGAAGGGGGCTATCAGTATCCACCTCTCAGCAGGTGAAAATGTGATGCCCTGTGGCCCGCTTTGCCCAGACACAAGACCTGCTGTCACTTCACACATTCCTGTACTCCAGATTCTGTGTGGCCACACCAGGTACACGTGCACATCAGTCATCATAGCCACTGTTGCTATAGCCCAGCCCCATTCCAGGCCCTAAAGCTTCGATCAATCTCGACCCCAGCCCTACTACCGTTCTTGAGTGCCCACTCCTCAGACCTCGGAATTGCTGCCACAGTAAGCTAGTCCACATCAGACCCTGGAGCCACTATTGCTTGACTTGTGTTTGCATTCCAGACCCTGACTCTGTGTCTAGTACACAAGCACCTCACTGCAGACCCCAGAGCCAGCTCTGCAGCAGATGCGTTCAGTTTGTGGAGCAGCAATAGCCCTGCACATACCCAGCTCCAGACCTCAGGGCTAGTGTTGCCCCGGATGTGGCTGTGCATCAGTCTCCATGGGTTACACATCAGACACCAGTGCCACCTGCACCGTGCAGTGCCTGCAGGCAGGACCTGGTGCTGGGAGAGACCCCCTCAGCTACAGCTTCCCCTGTATGAGAAAGAGATCAGAAGAACCCCTTCACCACAGAAGGCCGGAACGGCCCCTTCTGCTGCTGCAAACACACACAGTGGTACTGAAGACTCCACAGACTCACCAGTGCTGATCTGGGTGGACAGAGCTGCACTAATCACAACACCCCGTCTGGTCAGTGCCCTTGCACCCACCTGGAGGTCAAGCTCTGCCCCCACTGAAACCAGTCCATGAAGTGTGAAAGAGGCAACCACTTCAGCAAACACACAGACATCAGCAACCAGGAGCAAGAAACAAGAAAAACCAAGGAAACACGTCACTACCTGGGTGAATCCATTTTCCACTGCTATAACAAAATACCCGAGGCCGAGTACATTACAAAGGGGTTTGCTTATACTGTAAGCGGTCACTTATAATTTACTTATAAAGGTTATAGTGTTGGAGAATGAAAGTTCAAGACTGGGTGGCCCCATTGGTGGTATTCTAGTGACAAATGACATCACAGTGGGAGTGTGTGTAAGATGGAAAAATCATACGACAGTGTGTCTCCACTATAGCAAGCTTCTCATGCAGACTATCCAGGGTCCCACAGAGTGACATTAATTAATTTTTATTCTTACCTATTTATGCTAATACTGGAAAATACTAGACTATACTTAGGTAACACATAGTTAAGGAAATCAAGTAAGGAATTCAGATTAAACTGGTCTGCTTGAGTTAAGCAGAGCACACAGTGGAAATTTTGAGAAAGGAGAACATACATTAACAAAAAGGACACTGACAAGCCCAAATGCAAGTTCAATGTTTTTAAGAGATTTATAGTGATTTAGTCATTTTCCATCACACTCCACCTCTTCAAGTTTCCACCAACTCCCAATCTTACCACACTGGGTATCAAGTTTCTAACACAGAAACCCCTGGGGGGAGGACACTCACACCATAAACAAATGATAACATCACCAAAGGAACAAGAAAACTGACTCAAGACAGAGAAGTCTATGATTTACTTGAAAATGGTGCAAAATAATTGTTTTAAGGAAGTTTAGCAAGCTACAAGAAAACACTGATAAATAATATAATACAATCAGGAAAACAATACATAATAAATTGAGAAGCTCAAAGAAGATAGAAATAATAACAAAGGACAAGATGGAAACTCCAGAGCAGAAAGAAATAAAAATCCAGTAGACAGCATCAACAGCAGGCTCCATCAATCAAAGAAAGAATCTATGAACTCAAAGACAGGGCATGAGGGCATTTGAAAATATTGAGTCAGAGAATTTTAAGAAAAAAGTGAAAAGGAAGAAAGAAAGTCTATGAGATGTATGGGATATCATGACGATAACTACTGTTCACATTGTAGGAGTTCTAGAAGTATAAGGAAGAGAGATAGGGATAGAAAGCTGAATGAGGGGCTGGCGATGTGGTGTAGTGGGTTAAGCCACCACCTGCAGTGCCGGCACCCCTTATGGGCACCAGTTCAAGTCCCAGCTGCTCCACTTCTGATCCCGCTCTCCGCTATGGCCTGGGAAAGCAATAGAAGATGGCCCAAGTCCTTGGGCCCCTGGGCCTGAAGGAGGCCCAGGCTCCTGGCTTTGGATCGGTCCAGCTCTAGCTCTTGTTGTGGCCATTTGGGGAGTGAACCAGCTGATGGAAGACCTCTCTCTGTGTTTCTACCTCTCTTTGTAACTCTGGCTTTCAAATAAATCTTAAAAAAAAAAAAAGATGTTAATTAGCAACATTAAAAAGTGAAAGTAAAACTCACTGATAAAGAAATATGTAGCCAAATTTAAACGATTCTAAATTTAATGATGATATATAAATCACTTATACCTCTGTTTTAAGGGCTAAAAGACAAAATTCTTAGACATAACAATAACCGATTAATAGG
This sequence comes from Sylvilagus floridanus, assembly GCA_949820135.1. Lineage (NCBI taxonomy): Eukaryota > Metazoa > Chordata > Mammalia > Lagomorpha > Leporidae > Sylvilagus > Sylvilagus floridanus. Next base: position 33,355,387 of record OX463230.1, read on the forward strand.
TACACAATATAAAAACATGTAAAGTGTAATATCAAAAAAATATAAAATGTGTGTCAACTGATTGGATAAAGATACTGAAACATAAATTTCAAAAGGCTCATTGAAAATGTGCATTATCATTTAATTCCATTTCCCATGAACTTTTTGAAGTGTTCACATATATTGGAGAAAGGCTGTCTCTTCAATAAATGAGTCTGGGAAAACAGGATATCCATATGCAGAAGATTGAAATGACACCAACCCCACTTCTCATGCTTTATAAAAATTTGAATCAAAATGGATCAAGAACCTAAATGTAAGACCTGAAACTATAAAACTACTAGAAGAAAACATTCGAGAATTCCTCCAAAATATCTACAAAGGCAAGGCATTTTTAATAAGACTCCCAGAGAACAAGAAACAAAAGCAAAAGTAGAAGATGAGATTTTATCAAACTGTGAAGCTTCTGTGTAGCAAAGGAAACACTTAACAGAGGGAAGAGACACCTGTGGAATGAAGGAAACTATTTTGCAAACTCTTCAGCTGACAAAGGATTGGCATTGAGAATATATAAGGAACTCAAAAAGAAATCAACAGAAGAACCATCCAGTTAAGGAATGACAAATGATGGGAACAGACATTTCTCAAAAGAGGAAATAAAAATGACTAAAAGTATGTGAAAATACTGCCTAAAACCATTAGCATCAGAGAAATGCAAATAAAAACCACAGTGAGTTATCTCACTTCAGTTAAAGTGGCTGTTACCAAAGACAAAAATATAACAAATTCTGGTGAGAATGTAAGGAAAAGGGAACATTTATGCAGTGCTAGTAGAAAGGCAAATTAGTATAGCCACTATGTAGGCTCCTCCAGAAACTAAAAACATACCTATACCATGTGACCAGTTATCCCCCTCTGGTATATATCCAAGGAAATGAAGTCCACATACCAAAGAGATACCTACCCTCCCCTGTGCACTGCAGCACTGTTCACAAAAGCCAAAATCTGGACTCAGACCAGCTGTCCATTGAGAGATGAATGATTAAGAAAATGTTTTGCATATACACAATGGAACATTTTCAGCCATAAAGAGTAATGAAATACTGTCATTTGCAGCAAAATTCATGTTCTTTTGATTCATGGAGACTCATCACAATGTGATTCTTGTTTGTTAAAGAAGTACTTACCCAGAAACTGAATTCTCTCCAGCAGTTGAGCTTGAAAAACTAAAAATGAATTTAATTTTGGTGATGCTGCTCTTTCACTATTACACTGAAATCTGAGAGATTCTTTTTTTTAAGATCCAAAAAAATTTCTTGCTTTTTGAATCAATAAATATAAAGGCAGTTTAGGTTATTCTCCCAAAGACTATTAGTATCTACTTTTTAATCATTTTTCAGAAAACAAAGATTTTTTTTAAACCAAAGAAATAATAGGCCAGCGCCGCAGCTCAATAGGCTAATCCTCCGCCTTGCGGCACCAGCACCCCGGGTTCTAGTCCCAGTTGGGGCACCAAATTTTGTCCCGGTTGCTCCTCTTCCAGTCCAGCTCTCTGCTGTGGCCGAGGAGTGCAGTGGAGGATGGCCTAAGTGCTTGGGCCCTGCACCCCATGGGAGACCAGGATAAGCACCTGGCTCCTGGCTTCGGATCAGTGCAGTGCGCCAGCCGCAGCGGCCATTGAGGGGTGAACCAATGGAAAAAAGGAAGACCTTTCTCTCTGTCTCTCTCTCTCTCTCTCTCTCACTGTCCACTCTGCCTGTCCAAATAAATAAATAAATAAATAATAAAGAAGAGAAGCGAAAAATCTGCAATGCCTCTCATGACAGCAAACCTTAGATGTTTAGTTAGTGGTGAAGGAAGCAAGAAGAATCTATGTTAGCGTCACATTCTCTGATTTAGTTGTTCTTTTATGCATTTTAACAGTTTGGGGCTAGTGCTGTGGGATAGCAGGTACAGCAGCTGCCTGCAGTGCCGGCATCCCATATGGGCACCAGTTCAAGTCCTGGCTGCTCCACTTCCAATCCAGCTCTCTGTTATGGCCTGGGAAAGCAGTGGAGGATGGCCCAAGTGGTTGGGCCCCTGCACCCACATGAGAGACCCAGAAGAAGCTCCTTTCTTCTGGCTTCAGATCAGCCCAGCTCTGGCTGACATAGCCATTTGGGGAGTGAATCAGAGGATGGAAGACCTCCCTCTGTCTCTGTCTCTCTCTCTCTTTCTCTCTCTCTCTGCCTCTGCCTTTCTGTAACTCTGCCTTTCCAATAAATAAATAAATCTTTTTTTAAAGAGTGAGAGAAAGAAGGAAGAAGTGGTTATAGGACATCACCATCTGTTTCCAGTTCCCCTCAGAGATGAAAAAACAAAAACCCAGAGACTGAGTCATTTGATTGTCCAGGAAAATAAAAGATTCTCATAAGCCATGTATAGGCAAAGCAACTTGAAGGCCTCTTTGTTTCTTTCCCATCTCCAATTCACACCCTCTGGTCTTGACCATTAACGAGCCTGTGCTCCATTTTTTTTTTTTTTTTGCTTTCTTCTATTCCTTTGTCCTATATAAGTTTCTAGATTATAGGGACAGGCCTTTGAATAAAGAGTACTGAGATACTGGGAGGGAAGGCAGAAAGAGGGGATGGGCCAAATTAGACACGATGTTTAAAAAAATGGTAAGGAGAATGGAAAATCAGAGCAAAAGCAGAAGCGTGGGCAAAGTCAGATCACGCTTGCAGACAGTAGTAAAATATCTGTGCTTGCCAGGAAGCAATGCAAAAACTAGTAGAGGGACTGGCATTATGGCAGAGCAGGGAAAGCTGCCAACTGCAACGCTGGCAGCAAATATGGGCACCAGTTTGTGTCCTGGCTGCTCCGCTTCTGAGCCAGCTCCCTGCGAATGGCTTGGGAAAAGCAGCAGAAGATGACCCCAGTGCTTGGGCCCCTGCCACCCACATGGGAGACCTGGATGAAATGCTTGCATCCTGGCTTCAGCCTGGCCCAGCCTCAGCTGCTGCAGCCACAAGGGGAGTGAACCAATAGATGGGAGATCTCGCTCTTTCTCCCTCTTTGTCTCTCCCTCTCTCTCTGTAACTCTGACTTTCAAACAAATAAATCTTTTTCTTTTAAGATTTTATTATTTGAGAGAGTTACAGATGTGAGAGGGAAAGAGAGAGAAAGGTCTTCCATCTGTTGGTTCACTCCCCGGATGGCTGCAACGGCCAGAGCTGCGCTGATCCGAAGCCAGGAGCCAGGAGCTTCCTCCAGGTCTCCCATGCGGGTGCAGGGGCCCAAGGACTTCCACTGCTTTCCGAGGCCATAGCGGAGAGCTGGATTGGAAGAGGAGCAGCCGGGACTAGAATTGGCGCCCATATGGGATGCCGGCACCACAGTCGAGGATTAACCCACTGCGCCACATGCTGACCCAACAAATAAATCTTTCTTAAAAACTAGTAGAGAAGATAATAATAATGATTAAAAATAAAAGCCTACAGTATGCTATTAGACAAAATAAATGTTGTCTTGTTTCAACTTGATCTCTTTTAATTGAGAGACAAGACATGAGTCAGCAATCAATTTGAATAAAATTCCTTTCCAAAAAGAAGTCTTGGGTCATTGTTTTGAAAATTAGAGTCTATGGGACGGGAGCTGGGGCATAGTGCGTTGATTCTCTTTTAGAATTGAGATAAACAATTATAGTCAATTATTGGTGGCAGATGAATGCTGCCCAGTGCCTGGAGCTCAGAGGTGACATGGGTTCTGGCTTGGTGCTGGGCTAACCTGGTTGTTTCACAGAATCGATCTTAATTTCTATCAAATGATGAAGAAAATGAGATGTTTTAATAAAATAAACCTTTAGGCCAGCGCTGCAGCTTACTAGGCTAATCCTCCACCTGCGGCGCCGGCACCCCGGGTTCTAGTCCCAGTCGGGGCGCCGGATTCTGTCCCGGTTGCTCCTCTTCCAGTCCAGCTCTCTGCTGTGGCCCGGGAGTGCAGTGGAGGATGGCCCAAGTGCTTGGGCCCTGCACCCGCATGGGAGACCAGGAGAAGCTGCAGATCGGCGCAGTATGCCGGCTGTGGCGGCCATTTGGGGAGTGAACCAACGGAGGGAAGACCTTTCTCTCTGTCTCTCTCTCACTGTCTAACTCTGCCTGTCAAAGAAAGTAATAAGATAAAATAAACCTTTAAAAAAGAAATTATGGTCTTTATAGACAATGTAACAGTATACAGCCATAGATAAAAAGAACGAGATCCTGCTATTTGTGACAACGTGGACAAATCTGAAGGGTATTATGTTAAGTAAAATAAGCAGTCACATGGGCTGGCAATATGATGCAATGGGTTATGCGGCCTCCTGTGATACTAGATCCCATATCAGAGCGTTGGTTCAAATCCCAGCTACTCTGCTTCCCATTCTGCTTCCTGCTAATGTGCCTGGGAAGGCAACAGAAGATGATCCAAGTACTTAGACCCCTGCCACCTATGTGAGAGACCTGGATAGAGCTTGTGGTTCCTGACTTCAGCCTGACTCAGCCCTATCGCAGCCATTTGTGGAGTGAACCAGCAGACAGAAAATTCATCTCTCTCTGTCTCTCTCTCTCTCTCTCTAACTCTGCATTCAAATAATAAATTAAATCTTTTAAACATTAAAAAATAATTGAGTGGCCAGACTGTGGCATAGCGGGTAAAGCCGCCGCCTGCAGTGCCAGCATCCCACATGGGTGCCAGTTTGAGTACCGGCTGCTCCACTTCTGATCCAGCACTCTGTTATGGCCTAGGAAAGCAGTAGAAGATGGCTCAAGTCCTTGGCCCTGCACCTGTGTGGGAGACCTAGAAGGAGCTCCTGGCTCCTGGCTTTGGATTGGTCCAGCTCCAGCTGTTGAGGTCATCTGGGGAGTGAACCAGAGGATGGAAGACCTCTCTCTCTCTCTCTACCTCTCCTTCTCTCTGTGTGTAATTCTGACTTTCAAATAAATAAATAAATCTTTAAAAATAAATAAATAATTGCAAGCCACATAGTTTGTACAGAGAGACAGAGAGAGGGAGGGAGGGAAGGAGGGAGGGAGGGAGGGAGGAAGGAAGGAAGGAAGGAAGGAAGGAAGGAAGGAAGGAAGGAAGAATCAGGTCTCTTCTGTGGCTCTACTTTGCTGTCCACAGTATTTCTGTCATTCTAAGACCAGTTCCTCCCATGGTCACAAAAATGACTATCAGTAGCAAATAGGGCTACATATTTTCCTGTTCACATTCATTAGGAGAGCTCCCTAAATTCTCTGAGAACAGAAGGAAGCAACTCATTGAAATGACTTGCAATTCACGCTGATTGTTTTGATCGCCTCCAGTTAATCAGACCACAGAGCTGAATGTGTAATCAACATCTTAAATTACCCAAGCTTTATTCTGATCTGGCTGAAAAGCCCAGGGGAGAATTTCAGGCATGGAAAGCCAAGACAATGACAAAAATATTCTACATAAAGTACCCCTGTGGGGTGAGACCCCAGTGGAAAGAAGTGGCCACTAAAGAAGGAGGTACTTTTCTTTAAAGAGAGGAGAGAACTTCCACTTTGCTTATGGCCTTGTCGAGCTAGTGGATCCAAAAGGCGTCCATAGCCAAGGCAGCTCATGTCAAGAGCCTTGCGTGGTCATTGACGTCATCCATAAGAGTGTTAATTGTTAAATAAACAATAAGAGTCACTGGACACTAACTTCCCATGCAGGATTTCTGTACCTAAAGAGTTCTATCATGAGACTCAATAGTAAAACTTGTTCTCAAGAATCATTTCCTTTTAGTGTATTAAGAAGAGGTTATTTTACGCCTCATAAGTTATAGTTATGCCTAAGGTCACAAAAGATGTATCATTCTGGGGTTCTTCTTTAAAGATAATTAAGTTTCTAAGAGGAAATAAGGAGGAGGAAGGAAGATAAAGGAGGAAGGAAAGAAGAAAGAGAAATTACATTCGAGAATCAGTAACTTTGAACAGCCCTTGTCTGGACTTTTGAGGAACAGTTTTCTTAGTTTTTTCATTTTTTCCTTTTTTTCTTTTTCTTTCTTTCTTTTACTTTTTCCTTCTTAAACTAAACAGAGGAGGGAAGAGGGTGAGGAGTTGGAGAGGGTTGGGAGGGTGAGTACGGTGGGAGAATTACTATTATCCAAATGTCGTATTTATGAGATACATAAAATAAATTTTTTAAAAAACCTAAGCTTTATGAAACAAAGTGATTTTAAGCAATACTGGTGTTTTGTTTGTGAGAACAAAGAGATAAATAGACAAACATTATGTGCTATAATCCTCAATGATGGCTCCCAATAAAAAAGAAAAAAGTCCCATTTCCAAGACTGTGGAAAAGAGTAAAATACTTAGGATTAAATCAAACCAAAACTATGAAACATTGATATACAGAAAACTATAAAACATTGATGAAATAAAGACATAAAGAAAAGGAAAGATATCTTGTGCTAATATACTGTAAACAGACTCAAAACACATCAGAAACATCATTCACCTGGACCAAGTAGGATATAGCCCAGGTATCCAGGGACGGTTTAGCATTCTCAAAACAATAAATGTGACACATCTCATTAACAAACTAAAGAACAAAAACCATATGTCAAATCAATAGATGCAGAGAAAGCATCTGATATAAAATAAAATATCCTTTCATGATGAAAACCTTAACCAAAATGGGTATAGAAGGAACATTGCTCAAATACAATGCAAATTATAACAAACCCATGGCCAGTATCTTATTGAGGAGGGAAAAGTTGGAAGCGTTCCCTATAAGATCCAGAAGCAGTCGAAGATGCCCACTCTCACCATTGTTATTTAATATAGTCCTGGAAGTTTTAGCCAAGCCATTTGGCAAGAAAAAGAAATCAAAGGGATACAAATTGGGAAAGAGGAAGCCAAACTATCCCTATTTGCAGATGACATGATTCTATATATGTGGGATCTAAAAGACTCTACTAAGAGATAATTGGAACTCATAAAAGAGTTTGGTAAAGTGGCAAGATATAAAATTCACACACGAATACCAGTAGCCTTTACATACATAGACAATATCATGGCTAAGAAAGAACTTCTTTTTTTATGAACTTATATTTATTTTATACAAAACTTTTATTTAATAAATATAAATTTGAAAGCATAACTTTTGGATTATAGTGGTACCCCCCAGCCACCCTCCCACCCACAAACCATCCCATCTCCTACTCCCTCTCCCATCTCATTCTTCATTAAGATTCATTTTAATTATCTTTATATACAGAAGATCAACTTAGTATATACTAAGTAAAGATTTCCACAGCTTGAACCCACACAGACACACAAAGTATAAACTACTGTTTGAAAACTAGTTTTACCATTAATTCTCATAGTATTACACATTAAGGACAGAGATCCCACATGAGGAGTAAGTCCACAGTGACTCCTGTTGTTGATTTAACAATTGACAGTCTTATTTATGAAGTCAGTAATCACCCGAGGCTCTTGTCATGAGCTGCCAAGGCCATGGAAGCCCCCTGAGTTTACAAACTCCGACCTTATTTAGACAAGGCCATAATCAAAGTAGAGGTTCTCTCCTTCCTTCAGAGAAAGGTACCTCCTTCTTTGATGGCTTGTTCTTTCAACTGGGATCTCACTCACAGAGATCTTTCATTTAGGTCATTTTTGCCAGAGTGTCTTGGCTTTCCATGCTTGCGAACCTCTCATGGGCTTTTTAGCCAGATCCGAATGTCTTAAGGGCTGATTCTGAGGCCAGAGTGCTGTTTAAGCCCAGAGAGTTTTCTACTGAGGAACACAGAAGACTGTCTGTTGGTAAAGGAAATAGCTCCAAGAGAAATTTCTGAAATCATGTTGTTTTCCCAGCCTTATCCACTTTTGAAAATGCTCTTGAAGAGGCCTTGTACCAGGAGATAGATGACTTCGTAAGCCAGTGGAAGAGGACCTATTTGACAGTACAGGTGTGTACCATGCCCTCCTTGGTCCGTGCCCTGGCTGTGAGTCTGAGCACTACCCAGCTTCACATGGTCAACTTCCTTCTAAAGCAAGACCTCCAGGCCCTCTCTCTCTGCAAGTCTGAAGCCTCAAATTTTTTTCAGAACCTTGACATCAGGCCTCCACTGTGCAAAAAGGTTTTGTGGTTTCCTGTGGTGTTTTTCTTCCTACCAAGAAACCTGTGTGATGACTCAGTGACTCGGCAACTTTAAGATTTTAAAGGCTTAAATCCTTGGTCCTGGGTTAAATGTGGAAGCACTCAAATATTATGACTTCTTATGTTAGCAAAGTCATGGAGATTGAGTGTGGAATCAAGGTAGAATCAACACACCTAAGTCTGCCCCCATTAGGGCACAAGGCTAAAGAAAGGGACCCTGGCATCTCAGAGAGGTTTTTTTAGAAAACTTTTATTTAATAAATATAAATTTCCAAAGTACAGCTTTTGGATTATAGTGGATTTTCCCCCCATAACCACCCTCCCACCCACAAACCATCCCATCTACTACTCCCTCTCCCATCCCATTCTTCATTAAGATTCATTTTAGGGCCGGCGCCGTGGCTCAACAGGCTAATCCTCCGCTTTGCGGCGCCAGCACACCAGGTTCTAGTCCTGGTCGGGGCGCCGGATTCTGTCCCGGTTGCCCCTCTTCCAGGCCAGCCCTCTGCTGTGGCCCGGGAGTGCAGTGGAGGATGGCCCAAGTGCTTGGGCCCTGCACCCCATGGGAGACCAGGAAAAAGCACCTAGCACCTGGCTCCTGCCATCGGATGAGCGCGGTGCGCCGGCCACAGCGCGCCATCTGCGGCAGCCATTGGAGGGTGAACCAACGGCAAAGGAAGACCTTTCTCTCTGTCTCTCTCTCTCACTGTCCACTCTGCCTGTCAAAAAAAAAAAAGATTCATTTTAATTATCTTTATATACAGAAGATCAACTTAGTATATACTAAGTAAAGGTTTCAATAGTTTGCACCCACACAGACACACAAAGTATAAACTACTGTTTGAAAACTAGTTTTACCATTAATTTGCATAGTACAACACATTAAGGACAGAGATCTTACATGAGGAGTAAGTGCAGAGTGACTCCTGTTGTTGATTTAACAATTGACAGTCTTATTTATGATGTCAGTAATCACCTGAGGCTCTTATCGTGAGCTGCCAAGGCTATGGAAATCTCCTGAGTTTACAAACTCCAGCCCTATTTAGACAAGGCCATAATCAAAGTGGAAGTTCTCTCCTCCCTTCAGAGAAAGGTACCTCCTTCTTTGATGGCCCATTCTGAGAAAGAACTTCTAGGATCAATCCCATTCACAAGAGCTACAAAAAAATTCAATACCTTGGAATAAGCTTAACTGGGGAAGTCAAAACCACTACAATGAAAATTACAAAACATCAAAGAAAGAAATAGAAAAAGATACAAAAAATAGAAAATTATTCCATGTTCTTGAATTGGAAGAATCAATATCATCAAAATGTTTATTCTTCCAAAAGTAATTTACAGATTCAATGGGATACCAATCAAAATACCAAAGACATTCTTCTCAGAACTAGAAAAAAATCAGCCGGCGCCGTGGCTCAACAGGCTAATCCTCCGCCTTGCGGCGCCGGCACACCAGGTTCTAGTCCTGGTCGGGGCGCCGGATTCTGTCCCGGTTGCCCCTCTTCCAGGCCAGCCCTCTGCTGTGGCCCAGGAGTGCAGTGGAGGATGGCCCGGGTGCTTGGGCCCTGCACCCCATGGGGAGACCAGGAAAAGCACCTAGCACCTGGCTCCTGCCATCGGATAAGCGCGGTGCGCCGGCCGCAGCGCGCCATCTGCGGCGGCCATTGGAGGGTGAACCAACGGCAAAGGAAGACCTTTCTCTCTGTCTCTCTCTCTCACTGTCCACTCTGCCTGTCAAAAAAAAAAAAAGAACTAGAAAAAAATTATGCTGAAATTCATCTGGAGGCACAGAGGATCTCAAATAGCTAAAGCAATACTATACAACAAAAACAAAGCTGGAGGCACCACAATACCAGATTTCAAGATATACTATAGTGCAGTTATAATCAAAACAGCCTGGTACCGGCAAAAAAATAAATGTATAGAGCAATGGAACAGAATAGAAACTCCAGAAATCAATCAACACGTCTATAACCAATTAATCTTTGATGAATGAGCTAAAATCAATCCCTGGAGCAAAGATAGTCTCTTTAACAATTACTGCTGGGAAAACTGGATCTCCTCATGTGGAAATGTGAAACAAGACCCCTACATTACACCTTACACAAAAATCCATACAAAATGGATCAAAGACCTGAATCTATGACCCGATACCATCAAATTACTAGAGAATATTGGGAAACTCTGCAAGACATTGGCATTAGCAAAGGTTTCTTGGAAAAGACCCCAAAAGCACAATTAATCAAAGCCAACACTGACAAATGGGATTACATCAAGCTGAGAAGCTTCTGCACTGCAAAAGAAACACTCAGCAAAGTGAGGAGGCAACTTGTAAACTATGCAACTGACAAAGGATTAATATCCAGGATCTATTAAGAACTTAAGAAACTCAACAGCAACAAAACAAAGAATGCAGTTAAGAAATGGGCAAAGGATTTGAACAGGAATTTTTCTAGAGAGGAAATTCAGATGGCCAACAAGGACATAAAAAAATGCTCAGGATCACTAGTCATTACAGAAATGCAAATCAAAAACACAATGAGGTTTCCACCTCACCCCAGTTTGAATGGCTCTCAAACACAAATCAATAAACAATAAACGCTGGTGAGAATGTGGGAGAAAAGGTAGTCTAATCCACTGTTGATGGGAATATAAACTGGTGTGGCCATTGTGGAAGACAGTATGGAGATACATCAGAAAGCTAAAAAACCTACCACATGACCCAGCAATCCCACTCTTCAGTATTTATTCTAACAAAATAAAATCAGCGTATGAAAGAGTTAGCTGTACCCCCATGTTAATTGCAGCTCAATTCACAATAGCTAAGATATGATATCAACCCCAATGTCCATTAATTGATGACTGGATAAAGAAATTATGGTGTATATACATTACGAAATATTACTCAGCATTATAAAAAAGAAAATAAAATCCTGTCATTTGTAACAAAACGATGCAACTGGTAACCATTGTACTTAGTGATATAATCCAGTCCCAAAAAGACAGGTACTATATTTTTCCCTGATCTGTGGTAACTAATAGAGTACCTAAATGTGATATGTTGAAGTGAAACTGACATTTTGAGATTTGATGATTGTTTACAGCCCTCGTCTCTACTGTTCAGAAACAGTGTTTTTTCTGCATACTATTTGTTGAACTCTACTTTGTGTAGGACTAATCTTATGAGTATAAAGTTTACTGAAAATAGAATTTCGTAAGAATTAAGAGTGGGAATAGGGGAGAAGAAGGGTTGGAACGTGAATGGGAGGGAGAAAAGAGTGGGAAGTATCACTATGTTCCTAAATCTGCATATATGAAATACATTACATTTGTATACATTAAAAAAAATTTTTTTTATTTTTTATTTTTTTTATTTTTGACAGGCAGAGTGGACAGTGAGAGAGAGAGACAGAGAGAAAGGTCTTCCTTTTGCCGTTGGTTTACCCTCCAATGGCCGCCGCGGTCGGCGCGCTGCGGCCGGCGCAGCGCGCTCGTCCGATGGCAGGAGCCAGGAGCCAGGTGCTTTTCCTGGTCTCCCCATGGGGTGCAGGGCCCAAGCACCTGGGCCATCCTCCACTGCACTCCTGGGCCACAGCAGAGGGCTGGCCTGGAAGAGGGGCAACCGGGACAGAATCCGGTGCCCCGACCGGGACTAGAACCCGGTGTGCCGGCGCTGCAAGGCGGAGGATTAGCCTGTTGAGCCACGGCGCCGGCTAAAAAAAATTTTTTTAAATTACTATTAAAAATTCCAATTGCATTCTTCCAAGAAATATAAAAGAAACAGTTCTAAAGTTTGAATGACAACCCAGCCATCCCACTCCTTGGAATTTACCCAAAGGAAATTAAATGGGCAAACACAAAAGCTGTCTGCACTTTAATGTTTATTGCAGCTCAATTCACAACAGCTAAGACGTGGAATCAACCCAAATGCCATTAACAATAGACTGGATAAAGAAATTATGGGACATGTACACTACAGAATACTATACAGCAGTAAAAAACAGTGAAATCTGGTCATTTGCAACAAAATGGAGGAACCTGGAAAACATCATGCTGAGTGAAGTAAGCCAGTCCCAGAGGGACAAATATCATATGTTCGCCCTGATTGGTGACAACTAACTGAGCATCATAAATGAAACCTGATGAAGTGAAATGGACACTATGAGAAACAATGACTTGATCAGCTCTTATCATCACTGTTGATGTACAATTTACTACTATATCCCTTTTAGTATTTTTGTTTGTTCTACTTAATACCATTGGTTGAGCTACGTAATTAACACACAATTATTCTTAGGTGTTTAAAGTTAACTGAAAAGTGATCTCTGTTAAATATAAGAGTGGGAATAAGAAAGGGAGGAGATGTACAATTTGGGACATGCTTAAGCTGACTTGCCCCAAGTGGTGGAGTTAGAAATGTGCCAGGGGATTCCAATACAATCCCATCAAGGTTGCATGTACCAATGTCACCTCACTAGTCAAAGTGATCAATTTCAGGTCACAATAGACCATAATGATAGGTCTAAGAGTCAAAGGGATCACATAAACAAGACTAGTGTCTGCTAATACTAACTGATAGAAAAAAAAAGGGGAGAGAACAACCCAACATGGGAAGCTGATACACAGCAGATTCATAGAATGGCAGTTGTCCTAAATAGCACTCTGGCCTCGGAATAGGCCCTTGAGGCATTCGGATCTGGCTGAAGAGTCCATGAGAGTAGTTTCGACTTCCTGCTGATGCACCCCTGTAAGGCAACAGTTGATGGTTCAAGCCAAGGCACTCTGGCAAAAATAAAAAAGGACCTAAGTGAAAGTTCTCTGCGAGTGAGATCCCAGTGGAAAGAACGGGCCATCAAAGAAGGAGGTACCTTTCCCTGAAGGGAGGAGAGAACTTCCACTTTCACTATGGCCTTGTCAAAATAAGATCAAAGCCGGCGAGCTCAGGGGGCTTCCATGGCCTTGGCAACTCATGACTAGAGCATGGGGAGATTCCTGACGCCTTAAACAAGAGTGTCAAATTGTTAAGTCAACAACAGGAGTCACTGTGCACTTACTCCCCATGTAGGATCTCTGTCCTTAATGTGTAGTTCAATGTGAATTAATGATATGACTAGTGCTCAAACAGTATTTGGCAATTTGTGTTCCATGTGGGGGCAAACTGATGAAATCTTTACTTAATATATATGAAATTGATCTTCTGTATATAAAGAAAATTGAAAATGAATCTTGATGTGAATGCAATGGGAGAGGGAGTGGGAGATGGGAGGGTTGTGGGTTGGTGGGAAGATATGGGGGGGGGGGAGTCATTGTAATCCATAAACTGTACTTTGGAAATTTATATCTACTAAATAAAAGTCAGAGTCCAGAAATAAAAATATGCATGTCCCCTCAATGAATACATGACAAGGGGCCCTAGAATACATAAAGAAAATCTTCTGAGGGCCAGAGCTGCGGCGTAGCGGATTAAGATGCCTCCTGCAGTGCCAGCATCCCATATGGGCACCTATTCAAAACCCGGCTGCTCCACTTCTGATCCAGCTCTCTGATATGGCCTGGGAAAGCAGTGGAGGATGGCTCAAGTCCTTGGACCCTTGCACCATGTGGGAGACCTGGAAGAAGCTCCTGGCTACTGGCTTTGGATTGGCCCAGCTCCGGCCATTACAGCCAATTGGGGAGTGAACCAGCAGATGGAAGACCTCTCTTTCTCTCTCTCTCTCTCTCTGCCTCTGCTTCTCTCTCTATGTAACTGACTTTCAAATAAATATATAAATATTTATGAAAAAAGAAAATCTTCTCAATAAATGATGTTGAAAAAACTGGATATCCATGTGACAAAGAATGAACTTGAACTCTGATCTTATACCACACAGTAAAATAAGAAATGAAATATTACTATTCTCAACACTGTACAATGAAACACATAAAATTTGTTCACTTTATATAAATAAAGAATAAAATAATAAAAACTTCAGGAGTAAATGTTCGGCCTGGTGCTTAAGCTGCCAGCTGTGACACCAGCATCCTGTGTAAGAACACCTCGGGGCCGGCACCGTGGCTCACTAGGCTAATCCTCCACCTTGCAGCGCCGGCACACCGGGTTCTAGTCCCAATCGGGGCACCGGATTCTGTCCTGGTTGCCCCTCTTCCAGGCCAGCTCTCTGCTGTGGCCCGGGAGTGCAGTGGAGGATGGCCCAAGTGCTTGGGCCCTGCACCCCATGGGAGACCAGCAGAAGCACCTGGCTCCTGCCATCGGATCAGCACGGTGCACCAGCCGCAGCGCGCTGGCCATGGCGGCCATTGGAGGGTGAACCAACGGCAAAGGAAGACCTTTCTCTCTGTCTCTCTCTCTCACTATCCACTGTGCCTGTCAAAAAAAATAATAAAATTAAATTAAATTAAAATAAAAAAAAAGAGCACCTGGGGTTGAGTTCTGGCTCCCAGTTTCGGCTTCCTGCTGATGCACCCCTGTAAGGCAACAGTTGATGGTTCAAGTATCTGGATCCTCACAGACCTGGAAGGTGTTCCTGGCTGCAGTTCTACTCAGCTGTGCCCATTGTGGGCATTTGGGGAGTGAACAGGAGATAGGAACATGTTCTCTCTCTATATATCTATCTCTTTATTTCTCTTTCTGTTTCTCTCTGTCTCCCAAATGGAAAGAACTTGAAATGGGTTAAAGACTTAACCTTGAGACAGAGACTTATAAAATTCCCAGAAAGAAACATGAGGAAAATTCACTTGACACTGGTCTGGGCAATGATTTTTTTGGACATGACCAAAGTATCTGCAACAAAAGCAAGCACAGACAAATGGGACTAAAAGACATCTACACAAAACGGAAACAACCAACGAAATGAAAAGTCAGCCTACAGAATGAGATAAAATATCTGTAATCCATATATCTGGTAGTGGATTAATTAGTCCAAAATAACACAACTGAATAAGAAAAAATTCTATTTAAAAGTGGACAGAGGATCAGGAAAGACATTTTTTTCCAGAGAAGACATACAAATAGCCAACAGATAAATGAAAAAGTGATAATGATAATCAGCAGGTAAATGCAAATGAAAATTATAATGAAACATCATCTCACACCTGTTAGGATGCACTATTAAAAGCCCAAGATCTAAATGGTGCTGGCAAGGATGTGGGTAAAAGGGAACCCCTGTGCACTCCTGGTGGGGATGTAAATTGGCACAGTCATTATATCTAAAAATAGGACTACTATATCCAGTGACCCAAGTTCCAGATATATAGGCAAAGAAACTAAAACCACTGTCTCGAAGACACATCTGCACTCCCATGTACATTGCAGTATTATTCACAAGAGTGAGGATGCAGAAGCCATCAGTGTCTGTTGATGCGTGTTGAGATAAAGAGAGTTATATATTTGAATCTTATTCACCCACAGAAAAGGATAACTTGTGACAACAAACATGAATCTGGAGAACATTCTGCTAAGTGAAATAAGTCAGGTAGAGATTGATAAATACTTCATGATTCCACTTGTATGTGAATCTAAAAGAGTCACATTCAGGGGCTGGCGCTGTGGCACAGCGGGTTAAAGCGCTAGCCTGAAGCGCTGGCATCCCATATGGGCACCGGTTCTAGTCCCGGCTGCTCCTCTTCTGATCCAGCTCTCTGGTATGGCCTGGGAAAGCAGTAGAAGATGGCCCAAGTCCTTGGGTCCCTGCATCCATGTGGGAGACCTGGAGGAAGCTTCTATCTCCTGGCTTTGTATCATTGCAGCTCCGGCTGTTGTGGCCATCTGGGAAGTGAACCAGCAGATGGAAGACCTCTCTCTCTGTCTCTATCACTCTCTGTAACTCTGTCTTTCAAATAAATAAAATAAATCTTTTTTAAAAAGTCACATTCATAGAAGCAGAGCATAGAAAAATGATTGCCAAGGGTTGGAGGTGGGAGAAATGGGTCAGGGTACAAGTTTTTAGTTTTAAGATAAGTAAGTTCCAGAGATCTGATACATGCGAACTATATAGTGAGTACAACTAATCATACCGAACTGTATCTCTTAAGTTTGCATAAGGAGTACACTTTAAATGTTCTTAATATACACCCAAAAATTGGTACCTAGCTAAAGTAATAGATGTGTAAACTTGATTAAGATAATCATTTCATAAAATATACAAACATGCCAAATAATCATTTTTGTACATCTTAAATATATACAGTTTCATTTGTCAAATACATCAATAAAGCTTGGAGGGGAAAAAGAGAATGGTGAGACAAGTGGAAGAGCCAATCATACAATCATAGCAGCGAATAACATCCCCCAGCAAGTAAACAGAAATTAAGACATAGGCTCACATTCCCTCCATCGGTACCCAAAAGGAGTCTCCATCATAATCTCTGGCATATGGAAAATGCTCAATAAATCTTTATTTTACTAAGAATGAAAAGGGGCTGATGCTGTGGCATAGAGGGTAAAGTCGCCGCATGCAGTGCTGGCATCCCACATGGGCGCCAGTTTGAGTCCCAGCTGCTCCACTTCTGATCCAGCTCTATGTTATAGCCTGGGAAAGCAGTAGAATATGACCCAAGTTCATGGACCCCTGCACCCACATGGGAGACCCAGATGGAGCTCCTGGCTCCTGTCTTTGGATAAGTGAAGCTCCAACCATTAAGGCTGATTGGGGAGTGAACCAGCAGATGGAAGACCTCTCTTTCTCTCTCTCTCTCTATCTCTCCTTCTCTCTCTGTGTAACTCTGACTTCCAAATAAATAAATAAATCTTTTTAAAAAAATAAACAAATGTGTGGACCAATTCTTTCCTAAATGGAATAATTTACTACATGCATAAAATTTTATGAGTATCCCTTACTCATAAATAAAACAGCTCATTAGCCAACTCTAAAATGGTAGGTGCCAGTCCAACCACATGTCCATGGAGAATGTTCAGTTCATAAGTAGATCTTCATCATCTCACAAACTGACATTTGATTCTGAACACATTTGATATCATTCCAGCCCCATGTGGCAGGTTTCTGAGGGCGATAATTTAGAATAACACAACGTTCATCCCGATTACTGGGTTCACCTGCATGCCAGAATCTAAACCAGAGAAAAAGAATATTTCTTCAAGCAGTGCTGTGAAAAGGGTAAGAGACAATAAGGGAGCAGGGCGCTGGTGTTGAGCTCTGTGGAAGTCAAGGTCAGATATGCCCGAATCAGCCTCCCCCTGTCTCATGCAGTTTTTCCTATACCTGTCCTTCTGGCACTTCCTCTGGCCCACATCACTGCGTATTCCCTCAATCTACTGTATTAAATACCCTACCCAGAAGGTATCTCAGAGGCTATTTCCTATTCATGCATCTCAATATCCTATTCTCAGAGGACTGTTGATCCACATAGATGGAAAGATTTCACCCTATCTCCACATATCAATATAGGGTTTTCTCCTTTTTTTAATATTCTGCTTTTGCAGTCTGAGGAACTAGTTAAAACTTGTGATTTTCTACCATCCCTGTTATCTTGGGCAAATAATTTAATTCCCCTGATTCTCAGTTTTCTTACCTAAAAATTGAGGACTACAGTAATATTACTTTATATATCACACAGTAGATACAAGAATCAAAGATGCTAAAATATTTGAGTTTTAATTTAAAAGAATTTCATAAATGAAATATGATTCTCAAAATATGGTATTATTACTTTAGGAAAAATATTAATAACTGTCATCTCAATTAGCATGAAGTGTTATTATTTCAGACATATGTAATGGTTAAAAGCATAGCAGAGGGGCAGGTACTTGGCCAAGCAGTTACGATGCTGCCTGCGACCCATATTGGACTGCTGAGGTATGATACTCCACTCTGGCTCAGCTCCAGCTCTCTAATGCAGACCGTGGGAGGCAGTTGTGATGACTCAAATAATTAGGTTCCTGCCACCCAAGTGGGAGACCTGGATTGAGAGTTCAGCCCAGGGCCAATGCTGTGGCACAGTGGGTTAAGGCAATGCCTATGACACCAGCATCCTATATGAGCACCATATTAAGCCCCTGCTCCACTGCCAAGCTAGCTCCCTGCTAGTGCACCTGGGAAAAGCAGTGGACAATGGCCCAAGTGCTTGGGCTCCGGCCACCCTCATGGGAGACTTGGATGAAATTGCGACCATTTGAGGAGTGAACCAAAGGTTGAAAGATCTGTGTGTGCATGTGAGTGTGTGTGTCTGTATGTCTCTTCCTCTCTCTGTCTCTGTAACTCTGCATTTCAAATAAGTAAATAAATCTTTAAAGAGAGAGAGTTTGGCGGTTTCTGCTATTGTGGGCATTTGGAGAGTGAACCAGCAGGTGAGAGTGCTCTGTGTGTTGGGGGGTGGGGGGGTCTGCCTTTCAAATAAATAATGTTTTAGGAAAACACAGTAGAATCTGATTTGAGAGGGGCTGGTGCTGTGGCATAGGGGGTAAAGCTGCTACTTGTAGTGCTGGCATCCCATATGGGTGCTGGTTCGAGTCCCAGCTACTCCACTTCTGATCCAGCTCTCTGCTATGGCCTGGGATAGCCCCAGAAGATGGCCCAAGTCCTTGGGCCCCTGTACACATGTAGGAGACCTGGAAGAAGCTTCTGGCTCCTGGCTTTGGATCGGCACAGCTCCAGCTGTTGCAGCCAGTTGGGGAGTGAGCCAGCAGATGGAAGACCTCTCTCTTTCTCTACTTCTCCTTCTCTCTGTGTGTAACTCCAACTTCCAAACAAATAAATAAATCTTTACAAAGAAATATAATCTGTATTTGAGGACTGTCATTGACATTATTGAACGACCTTAGTTGAATTAGCCAAATCCTTAAAACTCAATTTTTTCACCTCTATAGAGGGGAACAGAATAATATGTGTCTAATAGGGCTCTTGTAATAATTAAATGAGATAATAAAATTATTTAACCCTATAACCAAGAGCAAGAAAAGAGTGAGCTCTTTCATTTTTTTTTTTTTTTTGACAGGCAGAGTGGACAGTGAGAGAGAGAGACAGAGAGAAAGGTCTTCCTTTGCCGTTGGTTCACCCTCCAATGGCTGCCACGGACAGCGCGCTGCGGCCAGCGCACCGTGCTCATCCGATGGCAGGAGCCAGGTGCTAGGTGCTTCTGCTGGTCTCCCATGGGGTGCAGGGCCCAAGCACTTGGGCCATCCTCCACTTCACTCCCGGACCACAGTGGAGAGCTGGCCTGGAAGAGGGGCAACCGGGACAGAATCCGGCGCCCCGACCGGGACTAGAACCCAGTGTGCCGGCACCGCAAGGCGGAGGATTAGCCTGTTGAGCCACGGCGCCAGCCAAGCTCTTTCATTTTCAAGGCAGATAGCTAGGATACCTAAGCCCAAAGCATGATCTAGGATCCAGGATTCCTTTCTGTACTCACGTGACATTTGCATTGTATGGTGTTTCATCAACCCATTGCCAATGTCTCTGACCCTCTGGATCAGACAGTCCCACGTAATAAGCAAAGGTATTTTTTAGATTCTGGATGATGAAATCCTGAAGGAAGAGAAGAAAGAAGCCATAGCCTTTGGAGAACAGCTTGAACTCAGCTATTTTTATAGCATTAATATTTATTGCTTTATGTGAATACAATTTTGAAATCCCAAGCATTCAGTTTACACTCCAAATTATGCAATCATATGCCACTTCACAAAGGGAGTGAACACACTATACTCTATAAAATCTTCCTAACAGAAATTTTAAGATTCTAAATATCAAAAAGTACAGCTGAAGAAACAGGTACAAATTTGGCAGCTGGTAATTCTGGAAGAGAAGTTGCAGCTTCTCTGCCAGATTTCAAATGTGTGAATTTGAAAATATTGATTCTAATTACTGTCCTTTATGTTTATTTGAAAAATATCACACTGGCTGTCAAAGAAGCAGGTTCAAATTATTAATTCACTTTAAAATGTCATACAAATTAAGTTGATGTCTATGCACCTACAAAGCTTCAATCACTTAGCTCAAGTACATTACTAAAGCAATATTCTAATTCTTCCAATACAGTGGTACTTTGTTCTATTGACCTTTGAATAGTCTAGAATTACTTAGAAAGAAACTTGGAGGGGTCAGCATAGTGAGCAAAGCTTCTGCCTGTGATGTCAACACCCCATATGGGCACTGGTTTGAGTCCTGGCTGCTCCGCTTCAGATCCAGCTCCCTGCTAATAGCCTAGGTAAGCAGTGGAAGATAGGCCAAGTGCTTGGCCCGGGAACCCACATGGGAGACCCAGAAGAAGCTCCTGGCTCCTGGCTTCAGCTTGGCTCAGCTGCAGCCATTGCAGCCAGCTGGGGATTGAAGCAGCAAATGGAACGTTCTCTCTCTCTCTCTCTCTCTCTCTCTCTCTCTCTCTCTCTATATATATATATATATATATATATATATATTTCAATATATATAAATTTGACTTTCAAAATAAATAAATGAGGCCAGCGCTGTGGCTCTCTTGGCTAATCCTCACTTGGCAGTACCGGCACCCTGGGTTCTAGTCCCGGCTGGGGCACCGGGTACTAGTCCCAGTTGCTCCTCTTCCAGTCTAGCTCTCTGCTGTGGCCCAGGAGGGCAGAGGACGATGGCCTGGGTGCTTGGATCCCTGCACCCGCATGGGAGACCGGGAGGAAGTACCCAGCTCCTGGTTTCAGATCAGTGCAGTGCCGGCCGTAGTGGCCATTAGGGGAGTGAACCAACGGAAGACCTTTCTCTCAGTCTCTCTCTCACTGTCTATAACTCTCTTTGTCTCTCTCTCTCTCTCTCTCTCTCTCTCTCTCTGCCTGGCAAAATAAATAAATAAATAAATCTTTTAAGAAAGAAACATACTATATTTGCTGTGGTCAGGAAAAGCAAGTCAAACATAAGGAATCTGCTTGGATCTTCTGAGATAGTTTCATGTCAGCCTCATAAGTATTCATTCTACAAAACAGTCGGCTACTGTCTGAACACAGTTTCCAAGATAAAGTACATCTTCTTAAAAATAATGAAATCTTTTTCTCAGGCACCTCAGAAGAATACAAATGTATTTCAGTAAACAGATTTCCTGGAATGTGTTCGACCTGGCATTTCAACACTCTTAAGATTTCCAGGGCTTCACAAGGGCCAGATTTTATTTTAATTACTCAGAAGAGAAAGCAAATGTCTTCTGAAAAAGGGTGAATTCTATCATTACCAATAGAAAAGTAAGCACTGTATTCATTCTTATAGCAACAGAAAAAGGTAACGTTTCCCTTCTTAGAATAATGGATAGATAGATACATGGATAGATAGATGGATGGATGGAGAGAGAGAGAGAGAGAGAGAGAGAGAGAGAGAGAGAGAGAGATATGCTGCCACATATGACTTGGAGTTCCATTGTACAAAGCCAAACAAGAAGATCTGGAAGCCAGCATGAAATCCTACAGTGCACATATGAAAATATTGAAACTGACCAAATATGCAAACTGCTAGAGCTGTTGGACTAAAAAGCTTTCTTGTATATGGATAAAATAAATGTGATAATCCCCCAAAAGGTTCTCAGAATTGTAATTACTATCTTCCAATTTAAAACAGCTAATGCTGGCCGGCGCTGCAGCTCACTAGGCTAATCCTCCGTCTGCGGCACCGGCACACCAGGTTCTAGTCCCGGTTGGGGTGCCAGGTTCTGTCCTGGATGCTCCTCTTCCAGGCCAGCTCTCTGCTGTGGCCCGGGAGTGCAGTGGAGGATGGCCCAGGTGCTTGGGCCCTGCACCCCATGGGAGACTAGGAGAAGCACCTGGCTCCTGCCTTCGGATGAGCGCAGTGCACCAGCTGCAGCACGCCAGCTGCAGCTGCCATTGGAGGGTGAACCAACGGCAAAGGAAGACCTTTCTCTCTGTCTCTCTCTCTCTCACTGTCCACTCTGACCATCAAAAAAAAATGCAATGCTAAAATTTGAACAGTGAAATACACAAAGCGCTGATCTGACCAGACAGCCCCCCTAAAAAAGTCAGTAGTAGGCAGGACTGGGAGGAGCTGATTTTCATGGTTCTTACCTGAACGACTCTTTGGGAGTTATCCTTAAAGTACTTTATGTTATAAGCTGCTCCTCTTGTAAAACTAAAGATCCACTTGGTTACATGAAAGCTTATCCAGTGTAAAATCAGAATATATGTAAAATGCCACATGAACCTGTTTCCAGACTGGCCCCTCTGTGACTTCTGTGGCTTTGTCTTCATTTTCCATGGGTGACTGAGAGAATCTCTGGTTTCACTGGAGCCAGAGCTACCAATTCTGCCTCAGAGCCCCTAGATCAGGGCCTGGGTTTTCACTGGCCTTCACAACGTAGCTCTCTCTCAGGTCGGGACACATCAGACCCCTCTATTTAATTATTTTCCTCTGAAGTCTCTTCATTCACAGTTCAGACATCATCAGACGCTTGTTGTTGATTTTTTTTCTTCCTGGGAGCCTTTCTACTAATATCATGGAAGACTCCTCTTCATCCTCTTCTGTTAGGTACCGCCATTTTCTTTGTCTTTATCCTGAGGGGAGGAGGGGACTTCTATTTCCTCTACCCTCACTAAAGAACTCTCCCCAGAAGTTGTCTGATTGGCTGCCCCTCACTTCCTCTTCTTTGTCAAACCTGAGTCTTTTCACCTCGTGCTCCTTGGCTTCTACAGTATCTTCATCTGGGTGTTGATTTTTTTATAGGGTTCACTGAGGGGATGAGTCACTGAGGGTTTTTTTTCCTCATTTTGCTTCAAGTTTGACTCTTTACTGTCTACACTCTTAAGCACACCTTTTGTTGTCAATGAGGCAGACAAAAATTTTAGTCAATTTAGTTTCCTGGGGGTCCCAGACCCATTTAGACCTCTCAGTATAGCCTGGTGAATTTCCGGGAAACATAGCACTCACTCTATGTAAGCTTTAGAATTATTTTTATTTGAAGGAAAGTTCAACCAACAGGCATCACATCCTTTTCTATGCTTTTGAGAAATTGTCTGTTCCTGTGTTTTCCCTTGGATCTGTTAGCAATTCGTGTAGTCACTGGAGAGTATTTAAATTATAGTATTAAATCCAGTGACAGTGTTCAGGACGTTTTCCTTCATCTCTTCAGAGGGAACATACTCGACATCAGGGTTGAGAGGACGTCTGGGTTCAGGAGCTAAAGGTCTGAAATCACCCAGCATTTGCTCCAGCTTAGATGGGGACCACTGACTCCATGTTTCTCTGGTCTTGGCTACATGACGGGAAAAAGTGGATCCAGAACAGGCCACACTTCCTTCTCCTGCCCTTCCTAAAATCCCTCAGAGTCTCCCGCAGCCTCTCTATCCTCATAATGGATCCTCTTCTCAGACTCACTTCTCCACTAAGGGGCAGCATTCCTCTAAGTTGTGCAGGAAGAAAATTTTTGAACATTTAAGCACTTTTCATTACTTGAAAGATTCTTTGATTTCATTCCTGGTTATTGGATGTGACTCATGATTCACCTTTATTTCCTATTCAATTTGCACCCTTTCTCGGGTAGTTAATAATTTGTGAAAACAAGTGCACCTTGAGATAAACTGATGCTTCACGTGGAAACATTTGCATCCTTCTACCCAACCTTCGTATGCTGTATTTTTAGTCCCATAATTTCTTTAGGAGGAGGTTCCTCTGACTAAAGTAGGAAGAAGTCATGGACTGTGAAGGCTTGGGGATCCTTTCCTATCTGTTTGACTGAAAGTCTTCTGCCTGCCAATGCACCAATGTCTCAAAACTCATAAAAACCTCCTTCTTAGCCAAGAAAGATGTACAAAAACCATGGGGGAGCCACAGCTCATTATCTCGCAGAAAGTACCTGCTCGTCCTTGCTGCTGATCACCAGCAGATGGGCCTCCATTGTAGAGCAGTGGTGCTTACTCTCATACCAAGATTTGGACTCAGTAGAAATCAAGTAGCAGTTGGAACTAAATGGCTTCCAATTCTTTGGGCAGCAGCTCCAGACTTTCTCTATATTGGGAAGAAGGGCATATAAGTGCAATAGAAGAAAATCATTTTACAAAGAGTATGAATTATTAAAATTAGGGACAAAAGGAAACCACGTGGAAGCAGAAACTCTCATTCTTCACCTGGATTTCATAAGGAGCCCCCACCCCTCAGGTGCTGAGAAAGCCAAGTGTACCTGTAGCAGGGAATAATAATCCTGCTGCACTGGATTCAAGAAAAGTCAGCTGGGGGCCAGAGTTGTGGCACAGTGGGTTCAGCTGCCACTTGCAATGCCAACATCCCATGTCAGAGGGCTGGTTCGCATCCCATTTGCTCTACTTGTGATCCAGGTCCCTGCTAATGGAGCTGGGAAAGCAGCAGAGAATGGTTCAAGCACGTGGGTCCATGCCACCCACATGGGAGACCAGATGGAGTTTCAGGCTCTTTGTGGCCATTTAAGGAATGAGGATCTCTTTCTCTGTGGCTGTCTCTCCCTGTCTCTCTGTTACTCTACCTTTCAGGGTTAGAAAGTGAAGAGAGATCTTCCATCCACTGGTTCACTCCCCCAAATGGCCACAACAGCTGGAGTTAGGCCTGACCGACAATGCCAGGAGCCAGGAGCTTCTTCTGAGTCTCACATGTGGGAGACCAAAGACTTGGGCCATCTGCTGCTGCTTTCATAGGTGCATTAGCAGGAAGCTGGATCGGAAGTGGAGCAGCTGGGATTCAAACAAGCACCCATACAGAACGTTGCTGCCGCGGGCAAGTTGCTTGACCCACTGTGCAATAGCACCGGCCACATAAATCATTTTTTTTAAAAAATGAGAAGTCGGCTAAAACATATATCAAAGGAGCACAGGAGTCAAGATAACGAGCTATCAGTGGCCAAATCAGCAATGACAAAACTAATACAGTAGTACTGAATATAATAAACCATCATGAGTACCTGCAGATATAAATAAATGACTTATTAACTAAATAAATGGTATAGAAGAAATAAATCTCATAGGCACAGCATTTTTTAAAAAATTACATAAATACTCATGATAATTAATTTTGTGTGATATGGTCAAATATTCTAGATATTTATTTCAGGCTTTTTTGGATAAATTTAAATTTAAATTGGTGAATGTGAAGTGTGAATCAGTAGATGAACGATCTCTCTCTCTCTCTCTCTCTCTCTCTCTCTCTCTGCCTCTCAAGTAAATTTAAAAAGAAAACAAATTTGGTGAAAGCCTAGGAAGTCTGAATGCATTATGGACCTTAACAGATGATAATATTTGCATATCAATATTGGTACACTGATTTTAATAAATGTACAACATTTATGTAAGCTGTCAATAACAGAGGACAATGTGCAAGGTGAGGATGAATGAGATCTTTCTGTATTAGTGCCTTAGTTTTTCTGTAAATATACTACTGTTTTTAAAAATAATTCATTAATTTCATGTCTTAATAATTTGTATTCATAATAAAACTATCATTACCATTTTAATCACATGATAACTAATATGTGAGAAAATGAGCAAGTGTATACACCAAAATCACAAAGTGAATGCTGAAAAAAAATCTAAAAAGTAATGTGCTCTTTTCCACAATTAAGTCTATTTCCTTGCATAGACAAATTAAGATGTACAGATAGGAATTTTAGATCTTATGTAATTACACACTTGTAGCTTAAAATGATCATAAGACTCCACTTCTCAGTATGACCTACCTAGCAGTCTAATGGGAAATATTAATTTGGGATCCTTACATACTCTGTATAGTCAGCAATTGAATTGCAAGTACATTAATTTTTACCTTTAAAATTGTTTTTCATGCACTCCAATGCTGTGTGATTTAATTCTTTCAAAGATTTTTTTTCTTCAAGAAGCTGAGAATATTTTTGAAAGAAAACTGGAAAAGAAAATAAAGATCATTCACTTTGTTGACAGTGTTGTGACTTCGCTGTTACTGTTATTTCCTTACAGTCATTATAGAAACAAAAATCTATACATGGCCAAGTACTTAAGTAGATGGATCCGACTGGAAAAGAGTCCCCAAAGCCCAGCCAATGGACTCCTAATCCTACTGCTTTGGAAACTGTAGATAACTCCAGGAATAGTCTACAGAGCAACGGTTGACAAGGCAGTTCCATCATACTGAAGGCAAAGAAGCTGATCTACGTTCTCCTTGAGTACCTAAGGTAGACTGCATATGAAGACTACAATTTAGGGGAGGTGAAAGGTAATTTAAGGTTTGTGTTGAAGAATGAGATTAGCAGGCCAGCGCTGTGGCACAGTGGGTTAACGCCCTGGCCTGAAGCACCGGCATCCCATATGGGCAGCAGTTTGTGTCCTCGCCACTCTACTTCCAATCCAACTCTCTGCTATGGCCTGGGAAAGCAGTAGAAGATGGCCCAAGTCCTTGGGCCCCTGCACCAGTGTGGGAGACCCGGAAGAAGCTTCAGGCTCCTGGCTTTGGATCGATTGCAGCCAACTGGGGAGTGAACCAGCAGATGGAAGACCACTTTCTCTCTCTCTCTCTCTCTCTCCCTCTCTCCTCTATCTCTGTAACTCTTTCAAATAAATAAATAAATCTTAAAAAATAAGAATGAGATTAGCTAATTCCACACTATTTTGGATAACTTTGGAAAATGGAGAATTTAAGAAGCACCCAGTATTGATCAAGAGGATGGGACACACATCCCCTTCTATACTGTCTCCATACTAATTGGCTTTTACTCTTCAGTGCACCAAAAT
Organism: Sylvilagus floridanus; assembly: GCA_949820135.1. NCBI lineage: Eukaryota > Metazoa > Chordata > Mammalia > Lagomorpha > Leporidae > Sylvilagus > Sylvilagus floridanus. The sequence goes on from OX463230.1 coordinate 33,382,142, forward strand.
TCTCACGTCTCTCCCAGTTTAAAACTAACCCAAGGTGGGCATTTGATTTAGCAGTGAAGTAGCCACTTGGGAAGCTTGATTCAAGTCCCCACTCTTCTTCTAATCCAACTCCCTGGGCATGCACACTCTGAGAGGCAGCGAGTGAAGGCTCAAGCACTTGGGTTCTTGCTACTTCCAAGGGAGACCTGGACTGAGTTTTGGGTCCTGGCTTCCTGTTGCAAGTATTTGGGAAATGATCCAGCAGATGAAAGATTCTCTCTCTGTGTGTGTGTCTCTCTCTCTCTTCCTCTGTCTTTCTTTCCCCAAGTAAAATAGAAATCAATAAATCAATAAATTTTTAAAAAAAATTAGAACTAGCCCACTCTCCCTATAGAAACTGAATTTTCTCTTTATCTTCCTTACCTCCCATTTGCTCCTTGATCCAACACATTGTGGCTTTCCTTCTACTGCTTCATTAAAGCCACCACTTCCATGGATCATTGCTGTCATGGTTGGTCCCCTCCAAAACTCATACGGCAATTTAAATGGCTCCGTGACTGATTGCTAACAGGGATTAACAGCTTTCTCTCAGGAGTGAGTTAGTTCCTGGGAGTGTGGGTTGTTAGAATGCAAGTCCGTCTCTCATGCTTTTTCCCTTGTGCATACCCTCACTCACTTTCTTGCCTTCCACCACGTTATGGAGCATCAATAAGACCCTCACCAGAAACTAAGCAAATGTCAACTTCGGGCTTTTGGACTTCCCACACTCCAGCACCAAGAGCTAGCATAAATTTCTATTCTCTCTAAAACATCTAGTCTCAGGAATTCTGTTAGAGCAATAGAAAATGGACTAACAATCAGCACACCTTAGGGCCACTTATTAGTCATCTTCTTATTTCACTTCTTGCACTACCTAATCCTTAACTCCTGGGATCCCATCTTTCATGTTTTCACTCACATTTCTTTTTTTTTTAAAGATTTATTTATTTATTTGAAAGTCAGAGTTACAGAGGCAGAGAGAGAGAGAGAGGTCTTCCACGCATTGTTTCACTCCTCAGACGGCTGCAATGGCTGGAACTGTGCCTATCCGAAGTCAGGAGCCAGGAGTTTCTTCCAAGTCTCCCACAGGAGTGCAGGGGCCCAAGAGCTTCAGCCATCTTCTAGTGCTTTCCTAGACCTTAGCAGAGATCTGGATCGGAAGTGGAGCAGCCAGGTCCCGAACCGGTGCCTGTATGGAATGCTGGCACTGCAGGCAGTGGCTTTACCTACTATGCCACAGCGCTGACCCCCACCTCATGTTTCTTGCTGCTGTTTCTTATACTGTTTCATAAGCTCTTCTCCATCCATTCACTTCTTTTCTAATATAACGGTGCCAGAGTCCCAACCCTATTCTCCCTGTCTCTTGTTAAATCCCTTCCTGAGTAATATTACGGATTCCTAAAAATTTGCTTCCTACAAATAAATGACTTCCAAAGCTCAGACCTCTGTGTTGAAATGCAAACTAGCCTGTTTCCCACTACACGTGTCCATTTGAGGTTTCCACAGTCATGTAAAACCCAACAAGCCCAAACCCGGTACTCATCCTACACTGTCCACTTCTTTGAAAACTTTCATGATTGCTGGGCTTACCCAGAGTATTGGAATCATCCTTACTTATCTGGGGCCCTTATTTCTCATATCCTCTTTTACAATTCAATGCAATCTCCTCTTATCTTTCTCCACTAACATAAGCTTTAGATCACGCTCTGACGATTTCTCAATCGGATTAATGAATAAGCCTTCTAAGTTCTTTCTTTGCCTCCAGTTTTGTCTCATATAGCCATTTTCTGCACCTCCGTGAATCAAACCATATTTCTATAAACCAAATTTAATTATGTTAATTCCTTGCTTAAAATTCTTCGGTGACTCTCTCTACTGTGACACATTGCAAAAACGTCCAGAATTGTCAGCCCTCCCTGTATCAACACTCCTTTGCAATATAACTTGACACCTTCTCCAAAGGAAAATGCACTCTTCCTCTCTACCACTTGAATCCAAGCTGCCTTTGAGACCTCCTTTAACTATTAGAACGTGCAGAAGCAACTCTATACTATGTCCAAGCTGAGACATAGTATATGTCTCACAAGTTTTACTTCTGCTCTGTCTTGGAAGTCCACAAGTCACCATGTGAACAAACCCAAGTTAGCCTGATGAATGATAACAGAAATGTTGCCAGGTAACTCCTGTTGTCCCATCCATCATCGCCTGCTACAGAGTCTGCTTGCCTGCTGCTTGTACCCAGATACATTGGTTGGCAGAGCCAACCTCCCCGCTGAGGACACTCTAAATAGCCAAGTCACGGAATCATTAGCTAAATAAATAGTTATGGTTTTAATTCACTGTTTTATGTTGATTGATAATGCAGCAAAAGATAATTGGTAAAGATAACCTTTAGAAGAAAAGATCTGAACTTTTGCTAATGGCACACAACACTTCATGGGCCTGAGCCTTGCTTATTTCTCCCAGCTACCACTTTATTTCTTAGTTCTCCAGTTAGCACCAGTGGTCCAGTCATGCACACTGACATTTCTCCAAATTTTTTCCATCCTCTCTCTTGCCTCTGTGTCCTTCTTGGTAATTACAGTTCTAGATGTCACTTTTCCTCAGCCTCCTGTTCCTACCTTTCACCTGCATGACCCTTACCATACAACGTCGTAACAATTGGTTATTTGTCTATACTCCCAATTTCTTGAGACCAGTGCCTGGGACTCTATCTGGGCTATGTCTGGCACAGTATGTGGCACACAGATGGTGGTCATTACTACTTGTAGGATGACCAAAGTAGTAAATGCAAAATATCCCCAAGTATATACTTGATTTTAGATCTTTTTAAATTTTATAAATTCTGAAAGTCACAAATATGCAGGAACCCACCTATTGGCTAAACTGGTTTTAAGACCTCACACTATCTTTGGCAGGACAGAAATAAGAAAAATGTACATTTCTTGGAATGTTTCTTCCCTTATCTTTGTTGTATACTTGCTTATTCCAAGATATAATCATCTGTATACTCAAATAGGATTGCCCTTAAAAATGCTACCAAGGAAACATAGATTTGCTTTCACTTATACATTGTCTAGTATAGCGATAATGCACCACGGATTCATTCTTAACACCAACATGCGTACACACAGGTACTCTCCAAATTCTATTGAAAATATAGATTTCATTCCTTTTTCAGAGTAACAAACTCCAAATAAAGAACAAAGTTCTCTGTGGATGCCCACGAATTATGTCTCCCCAGAAAAAATTCTTTTTCAGAATTCTAGATAAAACCATTATTCAATGTCAGTTTCTGATGGATACCTTCTCTTCTTGAAGCTGTTATTACCTACTGATTCAACTGGCATACTTACTAATAAAAGTGATGAGGAATGTGATTGCCAACAGCAGGAACAGTATCAGCAATGAGATGAGGAGGAGCTTGGGAAAATCAAGATTACTTTTGTGAGGGGCGGTCCTCTGTTTGGGAGCTAAAAGAGAAATAAATTAGTTTCGCAATTAACAGATTCTATCCTTTTTTCCTTTTCCTCCTCCTCTTCCTCTTTTCCCTTTTCTTGGATGACAGTTACTAAAAGGATGACATTTGAAATAATAATAAAATATATAGGAATAGGAAGGAAATAACAGTGTGCATTGTAGAGAAAGTTTAGAAGACAAATAAAAGCACAAACTGCTGTCATTGAGAATAATGTTAATATTGTTGGTATATACCCTTTTATCATTGTTTAAAGTGTATCCACATATATGCACATTTTCCACACAATTGACACACCATAAGTACTGATATCTCACTTAGTATTTTCTTGTACAGTATATCATGAACATTTTCATGCCATCATACTTTCTTCTGCAACACCCTTTATTGTGTTTCCATATTGTTTTTCATTACATATTTAAATAATTTTCCAGACTTTTTCCAGCTTTATTGTAAACAATGCTATAGCAGGTAAATCTTCATAACTACCCTTCAACACATCTTATCATTAGGATAAAATCAGTCTTTTTAGCCACCCATTTCATGGTTAGGAATCATTTTCTTAAAATTAAAATATATTAGGGGTCGGCACTGTGGGGCAGCAGGTTAATGCCCTGACCTGAAGCCCTGGCATACCATATGGGCTCGGTTCTAGTCCTGGCTGCTCCTCTTCCAATCCAGCTCTCTGCTATGGCCTGGGAAAGCAGTAGAAACAGCCCAAGTCCTTGGGCCCCTGCACCCATGTGGGAGACCCGGAGGAGGCTCTTGGCTCCTGGCTTCGGATCAGTGCAGCTCTGGCCGTTGCAGCCATCTGGGCAGTGAACCAGCAGATGGAAGACCTTTCTCTGTGTCTCTACGTCTCTCTGTAACTCTGTCTTTCAAATAAATAGAATAAATCTTTAAAAAATTAAAATATATTGTCCTTGGCATTATATGATGTACATATATGATATTGATCCTTGGTATTATATGATTTTATTTTTAGGAAAATACACATACACATTGATGGGTATTTAAATGTGGCAGGACATACACTGAATTGCAAATAATGCTTTTCTCTAGGTGATAAGATGAAGCATACTTTGAATTTTTATGTACCTCTGGTCAACTACTTCTATAGTGTAGAGGTAAGTATAGTATAAGGCTTTATGTAAAGTTTTTCAGAGGGAAGTAATTTTCTAAATGTTCTCCACTCCCCCCCAGAGGAGTTCTAGAGAACGTGAGCAACCCTGGCTCCGCGACCCCCATAGCTTCTTGCACTGTCTATCCATGCACCATTTTCTCTTCCATGCTATTGAGATATCACACACACCATACAAATTACCTTTCATCTACTCCCAAACTTACCTGAGCTGTCTCAAAGATACACCATACAATAGATTTTCTGATTTCAGAAAACCTTCCCTGAAAATTTAAAGACCTTTCATTGTAAAACTATCTTGCCTTTCTTTTGCAATGGTCTTTCTTTTGTTGCACTTCAGCTTCTGCTAACAAGTTCACCCTCATCACTCTCCATCCAAAGTCTTTGCCTTTAACTGATTGCGACATAGGTCCTAGGACTGGCGTTGTCCCATAGTGGGTGGAGCCACCACCTGCACCTCCCCATAGGGCAGCCCCCACTGCTGTCCTAGATGCTCCCCTTCCTTCTGATCCAGCTCCCTGCTGGTGGCCTGGGTAGAGCAGCAGAAAATGGCCAGAAGTGTTTGGGCCCCTGCCACCCAAAAGGGAGACCTGGATGGGGCTCCTGGCTCCTGGCTCCTGGCTTCAGCCTGTCCCAGCCCTGGACATTGTGGCTATATGGGGAGTAAAGAAGGAGATAGAATATATATATGTGAATGAATTCATATATATGAATAGAATATATAGATAAATATATATTCATATCTTTCTCTGCAACTTTTAGATGAATATACATGTATATTCATCTCTCTATATTCATCTCTCTCTCTCTACAACTTTGATTTCTGAATAAACAAATAAATAAAAAGGAAATAGATTTTATGGGTAGGTGTTGTGTCACAGGAGGTTAGCCACTGCTTGCAACACTCTCATCCTGTACTGGAGTGCCTGCTTCAAGTCCCAGCTACTCCACTTCCAACCAAGCTTCCTGCTAACACATCCCCAGAGGCAGCAGATGATGGTTCAAGTGTCTGGACCCTTGCCACCCATGTGGGAGGCCCAGGTGGAATTCCTAGTTCCTGAATTTGTTCTGGCTCAGCCCTGGTTGTTGTGGGTGTTTGGAGAGTGAACCAGCAGATGGAAGAGATCTCTCTCTTTCTCACCCCCTCCCTACCTCCCTCTCTCCCTTCCAAGAAGATGAAAATAAATAAATACTTTTGGGGAGAAAAAAAGGAAATAAATAGATACCCGTTAATTCATCAGTAGTCCCTTGCATCTGGGCTGATGGTTTCAGAAACTGTCCCCAGTCTTTTGACTCCCAGCTCATTGAACCTCAGAAAACCGAGTAAAACTTCTCAACACCAAAGCACTCTTTATAGCTAAGGACTGTCGCTGGTTTCTCACATCTCAGCAGAGCTGGGGCTACAGACAGCATTGTGGAGTTTCTTCTTGCTTACTATATAACTACCTAGCCCCTTAATGCCTCTCTGCATACAGCCCAATCTTCCAAAACTCCCATGTGCCACAGAGAGCAAGCAACTAACTTTCACCTTGTTTCTAAGCCTTCCCTTCATTCTTTGCCTCATAATTAACTCCAGCTATTAAAAAAAATGGTTTTTACCTGCAAGAGAGCCAGGGTGGATGTCTGAGGCTGTAGGTCCTCTGTTGAACCTCACTTCGGCATAAGTGATTTCTGAAGTCATATTGAGAAGAGATATTCTGCTTTCTTCAGAAAATATCTCATGCCTTCCTTAAAATATCTTCTAAATGAGAACCAAAATGTTGGTCAATGGTCGACTTCCTAGCACTCAGCTAAGTGAGAGCAGAGGCACCATAGTAGCGAGTGACCCTGAGAAGTCGCAGGAGAACCAAACCCACAGTGTGGAGTCATTCAGTCCACACAGCCAAGCAGCTGAATCCTCAGGACCAGCGCAATGTGAACTCACTAAGTACGGCTATGCAAATGCAATAGAGGTGGGAACTCAAAGGCTGAGAGAAAGAAATAGGAAGGAAAAGAAAAGAGGAACCCAGCATTTAGGGCAATCTTTGCTGTACTTTGTGCTTTGAACTTGGCAGCAGAAGTGAAATCTGTGTGTGTCCACATGCAAATATAATTGCTTATGGACCAACCCACCTAAGAAAAACTTTTTCCTAGCGTGTTCACACCATCATTTTTGGCTGATAGGACAATTTCTTGGTTCCACATCCTAAGAGGATTATTTTTGCAAACCTCACATTTTAGATTTATACTTTCAAAATCTCTCTTCCCTACCATAGCAGGGAAGGCAAAGTTTAATTTTTTTTTTTTTTATTTTTGACAGGCAGAGTGGACAGTGAGAGAGAGAGAGACAGACAGAAAGGTCTTCCTTTTGCCGTTGGTTCACCCTCCAATGGCCGCCGCGGCTGGCGCGCTGCGGCCCCGCGCTCCTCCGATGGCAGGAGCCAGGAGCCAGGTGCTTTTCCTGGTCTCCCATGGGGTGCAGGGCCCAAGCACCTGGGCCATCCTCCACTGCACTCCCGGGCCACAGCAGAGGGCTGGCCTGGAAGAGGGGCAACCAGGACAGAATCCGGCGCCCCGACCAGGACTAGAACCCGGTGTGCCGGCGCGGCAAGGCGGAGGATTAGCCTGTTGAGCCACGGCGCCGGCCGCAAAGTTTAATTTTTATGCCTTCGGAAGCTGCTCCTCTGTGCTCTTTGTTTTCTGCTGTGGGATCCTAAGTAACTCCATCGTGAGCCTCTGTCTGGTCATCTCCAGAATTCAAAAAATAACTCTTGATTAGCAATTGAGGGAAGAGCCCATTCTTTTTTTTTTTTTTAATATTTTATTTATTTATTTATTTATTTGAGAGGCAGAGTTACAGAGAGAGAATGAGAGACAGAGAGAGAGCTTCCATCTGCTGGTTCACTCCCCCAAAAGAGCACAACAGCCAGACCTGGGCCAATCCAAAGCCAGGAACCAGGAGCTTCTTCCAGGTTTCCTACAAGGGTATAGGGGCCCAAGCACTCTGGCCATCCTCTGCTGCTTTTCCAGGCCATAAGCAGAGAGCTGGATCAGAAGCGGAGTAGCAAGGATCCAAACCGGCGCCCATATGAGAAGCCAGCACTGCAGACAGAGTCTTAGCCCACCGCATCCCGAGGCCATTCTTTATTCCTCACTTTTGTACCTCATCAATACTCAAACCACCTCAACAAAAGACAATATAGCTACAGCTGACTTTTTTTAAGATTTTTCTTTTTTACTTGAGAGTCAGAGTTATGCAGAGAGAGAGAGAGGAAGAGAGAGAGACAGAGAGAGAGAGGTCTTCCATCCAATGGTTCACTTCCCAGTTGGCTGCAGCAACCTGAGCTGTGCCAATCCAAAGCCAGGAGCCAGGAGCGTCTTCCAGGTCTCCCACGTGGGGGCAGGGGCCCAAGGACTTGGGCCATCTTCCACCACTATCCCAGGCATAGCAGAGAGCTGGGTCAGAAGTGGAGCAGCCGGGACTAGAACCGGTGCCCAACATATGATTTTTTAAAATATATTTATTTTTATCTATTTGACACAGAGGCCAAAACAGAGAGAGACTTTCCATTGGCTCATTCATATTTGGGGAGTGAATCTGTGGATAGAAGTTTTTCTCTCTCTCTCTCTCTCTGCCTCTGCCTCTCTAACTCTGCCTTTCAAATAAACAAATAAATCTTAAAAAAAGAAGTTCATAGAACATGGAATTAAAAGATCAGTTTATAGTACTCAAACAGTATTTCCCACTTTGTGTTTCTATGTGGGTGCAAACTATTGAAATCTTTACTTAACAGATACTAAATCGATCTTCTGTATACAAAGAGAAGTGAAAATGAATCGATGCGAATGAAAGGGGAGAGGGAGCGGGTAAAGGGGGAGGGTTATGGGTGGGAGGGAAGTTATGGGGGGGGTAATCATTGTAACCCATAAGATGTAACTTGGAAATTTATATTCTAAATAAAAGTTAAAAAAAAGATCAGTTTATTTAAAAAAAAATCAAATAATCTTCCTATTTGAGTTACCAATAGTAAAAAAAGATTGCCATAGTAATTAACACATTTGTGCCTACTGCGCTCTGGCTACCGTATCTTGCTGTCATTATCTCAGTTAATATTCAAAACATCCTGAAAAGCATGCACTTCTATGAGGAAACATTAACTAATTGGCCAAAGTCACGTATCCGATGATTTTAACTCAGGTCTACCTAATTCTAAATTTGTTTGTATTCCACAAGGTTAACTTCCAAAGAGTAGCTCCCCGAGCAGACACTGGATAATTGACTTTGAAGGATATTACTGAAATAGATGTTTTCTTCAAGTTTGCCATTAAATCTCTTTCAAATCTGAATTTTGTGATTACTTGGAATTTATAAGAATAGTAAGTATCTTTGTACAAAAAAAAAAAAAGATGGGGTTTATGTAGTGGCAGGTGATAAATGGAGAGATGAGATGAGGGTCTCCAGTCCCCCGTTGCTGAATACTGTTTTTACACATATTCCATGCAGCTAAATATAGGTTATATCAACCTATCCATAGTTTAGACACCCATCCTGTGAAGGATACCTTCCATTCCCACTATGAACAATCCAGACTGACCATCCAGATGAAGCACACCTTCAGACAAAAGCCAAGCTAAGTTTGCTGTAACTTTTATTTTGTAGATTGAAGTAAAAATTGAATATTTTCCCATAAATGTAAATACCAGAGGTTTGAGAATAACTGTAAATGAATTTTTAAATACCTTTAACTTTTAATTAGAGACAAGGTCCTATGAACATAATGCCTTTATTTTAATACATCATGTTTCCAATCAAATAAAAATGTCATAAATATATGATTAATTTTCAGCACATTATGTCTAAGCTTCTGAACATGATTAGTGTGAGTAGATTAATAATAACTTTTGGTTATTCTTCAAAACTTCCTCATCTGATTAGGTTAAGAGCAAGTCACCAAGAGTGACATGAAGAGGCTTACAGGGCAATGCAGATGCTTGGGGCTGGTGCTGTGGGGCCATAAGTTAATCCTCACCTGCAGCGCCAGCATTCCTCATGAGCACTGGTTCTAGTCCCTGCTGTTCCTTTTCCAACTCAGTTCTCTGCTATGGCCTGAGAAAGCAGTAGAAGTTGGCCTGGATACTTGGACCCCTGCACCCATGTGGGAGACTGGGAAGAAGTTCCTGGCTCCTGGCTTCAGATCAGTGCAGCTCTGGCCATTGCAACTGTTTGGGGAGTGACCCAGTGGAAGGAAGACTTCTTTTTCACTGTCTGTAACTTTACCTCTCAAATAAATAAATAAAAATATTAAAAAAAAAAAAAAACTAAAGAACTGGGGCCAGCACTGTGGCATAGCGGGTAAAGCTGCTGCCTGCAGTGCCAGCATTCCATATGGGCACTGGTTTGAGTCCCAGCTGATCCATTTCCCTTCCAGCTTTATGCTGTGGCCTGGGAAAGCAGTAGAAGATGGCTCAAGTCCTTGGGCCCCTGCACCCATGTGGGAGACCCTTTTGTTGAGAAACAGTGTTTTTTGATTCATACTATTTGTTGAACTCTTTTACTTAGTATAGAGTTAAGTAAACTGAAAGTAGATCTTTGTAAAAATTAAGAGTGGGAATAGGAGTGGGAAGAAAAAGGAAGGTTGAAGTGTGGGCGAGAGGGAAGGTAGGGTAGGAAGCATCACTGTGTTCCTAAATCTGCATATATGAAATACATGAAATTTGTAAACTCAAATATATAATAGTAATAAAGAGAAAATAACCTAAAAATAAATAAATAAGTAAATAAATAAGATTTTCTATGTGTATAAACACTAAAACAAAAAAAGGTTAACAAAATATTAATTGAAGAGAAAAATAGTGTTTATAATCTTTATCACCAAAAGTATTCAGTTGAGCAAAATAAGTATTTAAGTGTTTAAATAAAACAATTGCCCTGCCATCCTCTTGGGAGACCCAGGTGGAGTTCCAGGCTCCTGGCTTCAACCTGACCCAATCATGGCCACTACAGCCATCCGGGGAGTGAGCCAGCAGACAGGTCTCTGTCTCTTTATCACTCCCTTTCTCTCTGTAACTCTGCCTTATAATAAATAAAAATAAATCTTGAAAAAGAACAGTAAATAGTATGAGAGACCTAATCTGAGTGATGGAAATAATCTTTAACAGATGGCTATGCAACTTGGGAGTGAACTGGTAAACAGAGAATCTCTCTCTGTCTCTCTCCCTCCTTCTTTCTCTCTCTGAAACTTTGTCTTTCGAATAAACTAAGTCATAAAAAAAGAAATATCACACTGTATCTCATAAATATTTAAAATTACAGTTAATTTAAGATTTTAAAGAATAAAGACTTAGCTAAAGGGAAAGACATCTCATTTTCATGAATTAGATTTAATATTGCTAAAATGGCAATACTCCCCAAAGCTATGGATTCAATGTGATCGTATTCAAATTGCAATGGCCAAGACAGCACTGTGGAACAAGTGGTTAAGCCACTGACTGTGCTAACCAACATCCCGTTATGAGCTCTGGTTCAAGTCCTGGCTGCTCCACTTTCAGTTCAGCTCCCTGCTAAAGAGCCTGGGAAAGCACTGCAAAATTGCCCAAGTTCTTGGGCCCCTGCCACCTATGTAGGAGACCTGAAGTTCTAGGCTCCTGGTTTCCACCTGGCCCAGACTTTACTATTGTGGCCATTTGGGAAGTAAACCAGCAGATGGAAGATCTCTCTCTCTTTCTCTCTCTCTCTCTCTCTTTCTCTGTAACTCTTTCAAATAAATAAACAAATCATTTTTAAAATAATAAAAAATAAAACTTCAATGGACTTTTTTTTTATAGAAATTGAAAAGCCAATACTTAAACACAAATGGAATTATAAAAGCCCAAATAGCCAAAAGAATTTTGAAAATAAAAGCAAAGTTCAAGAACTTAATGCCAATTTTAAAACTTATTACAGGGGCCAGCGCTGTGGCACAGCAGGTTAACACCCTGGCCTGAAGTGCTGGCATTGCATATACGCACCAGTTCTAGTCCCGGCTGCTCCTCTTCCGATCCAGCTCTCTGCTATGGCCTGGGAAAGCAGTAGAAGATGGCCCAAGACCTTGGGCCCCTGCACCCTCGTGGGAGACCTGGAAGAAGCTTCTGGCTCCTGGCATCGGATTGACACAGCTCCGGCCATTGTGGCCAATTGGGGAGTGAACTATCGGATGGAAGACCTCTCTCTGTGTCTCTACCACTCTCTGTAACTCTGTCTTTCAAATAAATAAAATAAATCTTTTAAAAAATAAAACTTATTACAACGCTACAATAATCCAAACTCTGATTAGCATAAGGATGGACATCGGTCAATGGAATAAAATTTATAATTCAGAGTAAAACAAAATACATATAGCTATTTGATTTTTTTTAATGTTTACTTATTAGTTTTCATCTACTTGGAGGATACAGCCTGAGAGAGAGAGATATCTTCCATCTACTAGTTAATTCCCAAATGCCTTCAACAGACAGGGTTGGACCGGACCAAACTCAGGAGCCTGGAACTCCACTCAGATTTCCCGTGCAGGGGCCGACGCTGTGGCATAGTGGGTAAAGCTGCCTCCTACAGTGCCAACATCCCATGTGGGCGCTGGTTTGAGTCCCAGCTGCTCCACTTCCAATCCAGCTCTCTACTATGACCTGGAAAAACAGTGGAAGTTTGTCCAAGTCCTTGGGCCCCTATACCTGCGTGGGAGACCTGGAGGAAGCCTCAGGCTCTTGGCTTAGGATCAGCCCAGCTCCGGCATTGCAGCCAATTGGGGAGTGAACCAGTGGATGGAAGACCTCTCTGCCTGTCCTCTCTGTGTAACTCCGATTTTCAAATAAATAAATAAAATCTTAAAAAATCTATTTCCCATGTTGGGGGCAGGGGCCCCACTTAAGCCATCATCTGCCATTGTCCAGGCTGCAGTGGTAGAATGCTGGAATGGAAGCAGAGCGGCTGGAACTTGAACCAGCACTCTGGCTCGGGATGCAGGTGTCCTCAGGAACACCTACCCTGCTGCACCACAGCCCCACCCCTGACTGTTTAATTTTTGACAAGAATGCCAAGACTATTGGATGCGGAAAGAATGGCGTCTTCAACAAATGTTGCTGGGGTAACAGGATGACCGCATGCTTCTCATGATATAAAAATGTAATGCAAAAGGAATCAGTGACATAAATATAAGAGTTAAAACCGTAAGACTATTCAGAGGAGACATAGGAGCAAGTCTTCACAGTCTTGGATTTGGCATTGAATGTTCGGAAATGGCATGCATTAGCAATAAGAGAAAAATAAGTAAATGGGACCTAGTCAAAATTAAGTTTTAATGCACCAAAAATAATTCTCAGGAAAATTAGGAGATAATACACAGATCATATTTGCAAATCCTATATCTAACAAAGACTTGGCACACACAACATAAACATAGAATTCCCATATGACCCAGTAATGTCACTCATAGATATATCCAAGGGAAATGAAAACATAAAGACCTCACAGAAACCTGTACAAAAATGTTTACAGCAGCGTTATTCATAATAATCAGCAGTAGAAACACTTGCATCAATGTAATGAATGGATAAACCAGCTGTGGTATATATATACAGTATATATATGTGTGTGTATATATATATATATATATATACACACACACACACACACACACAATGCAGTCACCAATACATGCTAAAGTGTGGATGTACCTCAAAACCTTATGCCAATTAAAAGAATCCAGATACAAAAAGTCACATATCATATAATTTCCTTTATAGGAAGTATCTGCACTGAGCAAATCCATAGGGAAATTAGTGATTGCCAGGGGGTGGAGGGGGAGGATGGGGAAGGATTACTTAATGGTTACAGAACGTTCTTCTGGAACAATGACAAAGTTTTGAAACTAAAGAGAAGTAATAGTTGCACAACATTGTGAATGTAGTAAATGCTACTTACTCTGCATGTTAAAGGTTAATTTTGTTATGTGAATTTTATCTTAAAAAGGATAACTATGCAGGCCGGCGCCGTGGCTCAACAGGCTAATCCTCCGCCTTGCGGCGCCGGCACACCGGGTTCTAGTCCCGGTCGGGGCGCCGGATTCTGTCCCGGTTGCCCCTCTTCCAGGCCAGCCCTCTGCTGTGGCCCAGGAGTGCAGTGGAGGATGGCCCAAGTGCTTGGGCCCTGCACCCCATGGGAGACCAGGAAAAAGTACCTAGCACCTGGCTCCTGCCATCAGATGAGCGCGGTGCACCGGCTGCAGCGCGCCGTCCGAGGCAGCCATTGGAGGGTGAACCAATGGCAACGGAAGACCTTTCTCTCTGTCTCTCTCTCTCACTGTCCACTCTGCCTGTCAAAAAAAAAAAAAAAAAAAGGATAACTATGCTTAATAAAAATGTGTTCAAATACATTGTTAAGTAAAGAAATAAAATTGTAGGCAATGTTTATGGCTACATACAAATACATATTTGTATATATGGTCTAATTTGTATAAAAGAAAAATTACATTTATAAATATCCTTGTGGCTGGCACCACAGATCACTAGGCTAATCCTCCACTTTGCGGCACCAGCACCCCGGGTTCTAGTCCCAGTCTAGCACCAGATCAGCACGGTGCACCGGCCACAGAGCGCCAGCCGCGGCAGCCATTGGAGGGTGAACCAACGGCAAAGGAAGACCTTTCTCTCTGTCTCTCTCTCTCACTGTCCACTCTGCCTGTCAAAAAAAAAATATATATATATATATATATATATATATCCTTGTACATGCATAACAACTGTGGTAAGATACACACCAGTTTGAGATGCGACTACTTTGAACAGCTCTTGCCTTGACTGTTGAAGAACAGTTTTTTTTCCTTTTTTCATACTATTTGTTGAACTTTTTACCTAATATTGAGTTAATCTTATTTGTATAAAGTGAATTGAAAATAGATTTTAGTGAAAAATGAGAATGGGAATAGGAGAGGGAGGAAGAAGAAGGGTGAGAGTGTAGGTGGGAGGGCAAGTACGGTGGGAAGAATCACTATGTTCCTAAAGTTGTAATTATGAAACGCTTGAAGGTTGTATTCCTCAAGTAAAAGGTTTCTGGGGGTGACATATTGTCAACTGGAAGTAAAATAAATTTAGAATTTAAATTTAAAAATCAAAGCATTAAAAAATATATACACATTGGCAGCCAGCGCTGTGGCACAGGGGTTAAAGCCCTGGCCTGAAGCGCCAGCGTCCCATATGGCTGCTGGTTCTAGTCCCAGCTACTCCTCTTCTGATCCAGCTCTCTCTATGACCTGGGAAAGCAGCAGAAGATGGCCCAAGTCCTTGAGCCCCTGCATCCACGTGGGAGACCTGGGCGAAGCTCCTGGCTCCTGGCTTCAGATCGGTGCAGCTCCAGCTTTTGCGGCCATCTGCGGAGTAAACCAGCAGATGGAAGACCTCTCTCTCTCTGTCTCTACCTCTCTCAGTAACTGTCTTTCAAATAAATAAAATGTCTTTAAAAAATACATATATTATATATACATGAAACTGAGAATATGGCTATCTCCAGGTTTATGGAAAATGAATAGAATAAACAGAGCATTTTAATTTTTATATTAAATTTCTTACTGCTTAATAGTTTGCAAGTATTTCATTGTAATAGAAAAATATAGTAAGTCAAATTTTCTTTTATTAGAAGCCAATCATAAATGGGAATATTTTAATTTTAATCAAATTATAGTTGTAGACAAAAACAGGTTTATTCCTCCAAGATAACTTGATGTTAGAAAGATTTGAGGACAGATGTTTGACACAGCAGTTAGGGTGCTGCTTGAGGTAACTGCATCCCGCAGCAGAGGGCCTGCCTTGAGCCCTGGCTCTTTCAGTTCTGATCGAGCTTCCTGCGAATGCATGCTCGGGAGGCAGCAGAGGAGGCTCCAGTACTTGGATCCCTGCTACGCAGCTGGGAAGTCTCGCTGGAATCTGTGGCTCCTGGCTTTGGCCTAGTCCATCCCCAACTGTTGCAGACATTTGAAGAGGGAATCAGTGGATCTCTCTCTCTCTCTCTTGCCCCACCTCCCACCCCACCACCCTGCTTTCCAAATAAATAAAAATAGATAAATTTTTAAAAATTTAAATAAAAGGCTTGCATAAATAAGTTTATGAACAAGAAGGGGTAAATCCATGAATTTTTTTTTTTTTGACAGGCAGAGTGGAAAGTGAGAGAGAGGGACAGAGAGAAAGGTCTTCCTTTGCAGTTGGTTCACCCTCCAATGGCCGGCCGCACTGCGTCCAGTGCACTGCGCTGATCTGATGGCAAGAGCCAGGTGCTTCTCCTGGTCTCCCAATGGGTGCAGGGCCCAAGCACTTGGGCCATCCTCCACTGCCTTCCCGGGCCACAGTAGAGAGCTGGACTGGAAGAGGGGCAACCGGGACAGAATCCGGTGCCCCGACTGGGACTAGAACCCGGTGTGCCGGCGCCACAAGGCGGAGGATTAGCCTAGTGAGCCTCGGTGCTGGAGATAGGTGAAGAGATGCCAACACTAGCAGTTAATTTGACTACTCTCATTAACAGCTTTATTTAAGGGACACACAAAAAAAGAGGAAAAGAGGTAAGTGCTGCACATTATTTTGCAGTTAGCTGTTATGGCTATTATTTTTATAATGTTAAAAACAATCTTGCAAAATAGGTATTATTCCTCTTTTTGCAGCGGAGGGAACCAAAAGTAGAGAAAATTCATCTGACATGTATTTCTAGCTCTAGATGTAATGCTCTTTTTCCTTGTGTAAATCTAGTAGCACATTCACTTCCCTCCAGATGGACAGTCACAAGTTGCCAACTTCCCATGATCTGAATGAGTCAGGACTTGGTTGCCGAAAACTTTGGAAAAATAACAACTGACAACCACGTCTGAAGAGAAAGCAGAAAAACAGAAATAAAATGCATCTTATTTTCACCAGAAGTGAAGCTAAGACCTCCTTTGTGTGATTAAAGCTAATTAATTCAACTGGAATAATATTTTATTCATAGTAATGGCTGGAGAAAATGACCCTTTGGGACCAGCATGGTTACACAGCCAGGAAAGTTGCCACCCGCAGCACCGGCATCCCATAAGGGCACCTGTTCATGTCCCAGCGGCTCCACTTCCGACCCAGCTCCCTACTAATGGTCTGGGAAAAGCAGCAGAGGATGGCATGGGAGATCTTGCAGAAGCTTCTGGCTCCTGGCCAAGCCCTGGCTGTTGTGGCTGTCTGGGGAGTGAGCCAGTGCAGGGAAGACCTCTCTTTCTCTGAGTCTCTCCTTCTCTCTGACTTTGAAATAAATAAATAGCAGAGCCCAGGTTGGGGTCACTGCTGCTCTGCTTTCAATCCAGCTCCCTGCTAATCTGCCTGGGAAACAACGGAAGACAGCGAGTGGCTGGGCCCCTGCCACTGCTGTGAGCGATCCAGATGGGAGTTCCTGGTTCCTGGCTTCTGCCTGAACCACATCTGTGCGTTGCAGCCATTGGGGAGTGAACCCGCTGACAGCAGCTCTCTCTCTTTTTCCCTTTCTCTCTCTCTCTCTAATTCTGCCTTTCAAATAAATAAATATTTTTAAAGGAAAGAAATAAAAAGAATAAAATTCAATGGTAATCTGATAATGCATTTAGAAAATCAGTAAGATTTTGAAAATAGAAAACTCTGTGAGTTGGACTGGTTCTGCGGTGCAGCTGTTTAAGCTGCTGCCAGCGATACGGGATCCCATATCAGAGCGCTGGATCAAGTCCCAGCTGCTCCACTTCCTATCCATCCTCCTAATGTGCTTGGGAGGGCAGAGGAAGATGGTCCAAGTACTTGGGCCCCTGCCGCCAATGTGGGAGAACCAGATGAGCTCCTGGCTCCTGGCTTTGGCCTGACTAGGCTCCGATCATCACAGCCATTTAGGAAGTGAATCAGCAGATGGAAGATCTGTTTGTCTCCTTCTCTCTGTCACTCTGCCTTTCAAAAAAAAAATAATCTTTAAAAAAAAACTGTAAATAAAATAGTATTATTGCTACAAAAATTTTAGTTGTGAAAGAAAGAAAGAAAATGGGGTCAGCACTGTGACGTAATGGATAAAACCATCACCTGCAGTGCCAGCATCCTGCATGGCCACTGGTTTTAGTCCCAGCTGTTCCACTTCCAATCCAGCTCTCTGCTATGGCCTGGGAAAGCAGTGGAAGATGGCCCAAGTCGTTGGGCCCCTGCACCCAGGTGGGAGACCCGGAAGAAGCTCCTGGCTCCTGGTGTTGGATTGGCCCAGTTCTGGCCGTTGAGGCCTTTGAGGAGTAAACCAGCAGATAGAAGACTCTCTCTCTCTCTCCTTCTGCCTTTCTGTTAACTTTGCCTTTCAAATAAATAAATAAATCTTAAAAAAAAAAAAAAAAGAAGAATGGGTACAAAACTTCTAACAAGGGCCAGCATGGTGGCGCAGTAGGTTAAGCCATTGCCTGAAACGCTGGCATTCCATACAGGTATCAGTTCAAGTTCCAGTTGCTACACTTCCTATCCAGCTCCCTGCTAATGCATCTGGGAAAGCAGTAGAAGATGGCCCAAGTCCTTGGGTCCCTGCACCCATGTGGGAGACCCGGAAGATGCTCCTGGCTCCTGGCTTCAGCCTGGCCCCAACACTGACCATTGCAGTCATTTGGGTAATGAACCAGCAGATGGAATCTCTCTCTCTCTCTCTCTTTCTTTCTGTGACTCTGAGTTTCAGTAAAATAAAATAAATCTTTAAAAGAAGAAAGAAAGTGGTCCAAGTCCTTGGGCCCCTGCCATCCATGTAGAGGATCCTGCTTTTCAGATAAATAAATAAATCATAAAAAAAATAATAAAGCCTCCTGATAGTGGCTGACTTTGAAGAAAGGAGTGAGGGGAAAAAAGAGGGAGCAAGAGGGCACTTTCACACTTCGCTCTACATGTGGTTGTATCCTGGGGATTGTTTATAACGTATTAATGTGTTGTTTCTGGACTTGTGGATTTAAAATTTAGAGCTTTCTTCCATACCTAACAACAAATTTTAGTTCACCACAATTTCCTTATATTGCTAAAAAGTTTTAGTGGATAAGTTAATTTACGATATGAATGTAGTCTACAAGTGAAAAAATAAAATCCAAACATTATTCTCTTTTTTAAGATTTATTTATTCATTTATTTGAAAGAGTGACAGAGACAGACAGACAGAGAGAGAGAGAGAGAATCTTTCACCTGCTGGTTCACTCCCCAGATGACCACAATGGCCAGGATTGAGCCAGGCCAACGCCAGGAGCTTCATCCTGGATGGCAGGGAAACAAACATTTAGACCATCTTCAGCTGCTTTTCCTAGAGCATTAGCAGGGAGCTGGAACAGAAGAGAAGTGACTGGGTGGGACAGGAACCGGTGCCCCTATGGGGTTCTGGCATTGGAGGGGGCAACTTACCCATACACCACAACACCAACCCCTATATTATCTCTATATTATCTTTTTTTATTTTTTTTTTATTTTTGACAAGCAGAGTGGACAGTGAGAGAGAGAGACAGAAAGAAAGGTCTTCCTTTACCATTGGTTCACCCTCCAATGGCCGCTGCAGCTGGCACACTGCGGCCGGCGCACTGCGCTGATCCGAAGGCAGGAGCCAGGTGCTTCTCCTGGTCTCCCATGGGGTGCAGGGCCCAAGCACTTGGGCCATCCTCCACTGCACTCCTGGGCCACAGCAGAGAGCTGGACTGGAAGAGGGGCAACTGGGACGGAATCTGGCACCCCGACCAGGACTAGAACCCTGGGGTACCGGCACCACAGGTGGAGGATTAGCCTAATGAGCCATGGCGCCGGCCTCTATGTTATCTTAAATATAAAGTTTATCACAGTTATCTGCCTGTATAAGCTTGAACTACACTCACTTTTAGGTAGTTCCTGTCTTTCTGTGTTTCCTTTTTCCCTTTCATTCTTTATTAAATCTTTATCATATGCTTAACACTGTATTAGGAGGTAGGGGCCAGGAGGAGGAAGGGACATGATTCCTACTTCAGAAATTTAAAGTTAGGGCCAGCATCATAGTGCAGCAGGTTAAGCCTCAGCCTGGGATGCCAGCATCCAATAGGAGCACAGATTCAAGTCCCGGCTATTCCACTTCCTGTCCAGCTCCCTGCTAATGCAAAGGGAAAGCAACGGATGATGGCTCAAGTGCTTGGGTCCCTGCTAACCACATGAGAGTCCCAGATGGAGTTCTAGGCTTCTGGCTTTGGCCGGCCCTTGCAGCCATTGGGGGAGTGAACCAGTGGATAGAAGACCTCTCTCCCTCTCTCTCCATAAGTCTACCCTTTAAATAAATAAATAAATAAATAAATAAATAAATAAATAAATTGAAAGAATAAAGAGAGAGAAACTTAATGTCTAGGAGCAGGCTTTGTGCCGAGTGGTTAAAGCATCAGTTAGGATGCCCAGGCCCCCTATCAGAGTACTTGGTTTAATAATGCAGACCCCGGCTCAAGCGGTTGGGTTCCTGCCACCCACACAGGAGATCTGGAATGAGTCCCTGGCTCCTGGCTTCAGGCACAGCAGGAGGCTGTTGCATGCATTTGGGGAGTGAAATGTGGATGAGATCTCTCCCACTCTCATTTTCTGCATTTGAAATAAACATCATCTAAGAGATTATTTCGAACACTGGGAAGACCGAATGGTTGCAATTATGACTGATCAAAGTAGTGGCAAACACAGGGGCTTTGCTTTTGTAACTGTGACAATCGTGACTCTGTGGAAAAGGCTGTCATTTAGGAATCCCGTACTATGATTGGCCACAACTGTGGGGGCAGGAAAACCCTGTCGAAACAACAGATGGTCACTGCTTCACCCAGCCAGAGGCCAAGTGGCTCTGGAACTTTGGTGGTGGCCACGGGAGTGGTCTTGTGGCCATGGAGACTTTGTGCCTGTGGGAAACTTCAGTGGTCACTGTGGCTCTGTTGTTGTGGCTTTGATGGGGATGCTTACAAAGGGATTTGGCAATGACCACAGCCTGGTCTCCCACGCAGGTGCAGGGGCCCAAGGACTTGGGCCATCCTCCACTGCTTTCCCAGGCCATAGCAGAGAGCTGGATTGGAAGTGGAGCAGCCAGTCAATCTTCAAGCTTCGGACCCATAAAGAGAAGAAACTTTGGATGCAGAATCTCTGGTTCCTGTGGTGCTGAGGCCATTTTTTTGCCACGGTGGCCATGTCCGGTCCAGAAGCAGCAGCGGCAGCTGTTGCAGGGGCAGGAGGTTTTCATTACCGCCAGGAAACAGAGCTGAGCAGACGAAAAAGCCAAAGCAGTGACAGCGAGGCTGCAGGCTACAGCAGATGTGTGAACTTAGACAAGTACGGTGGTGGCAGGGCCTGCGTGCTGCAAAGAGGATGACGCTTGGGACAACACCCACGTGCATGGGCCCAAACCTTGGAGACTGTATTTGCGACCAATTGTGTAAGCGGTTAGCTCGCTGTCTGTTATACAGAAAACGTACAGCATTCCAGTAAAAGATCTTAAAGGAGATTATCATTTTGCACCCAGGCTGTTGATTGCTAAGTATAATAGTCTGAACAGGATACTGAATCAATCTGTTTTGAGAGAGACAGAGAATCCATACCAGCTGGCTCAGCCAGTGCCTAGCAAATCATTAGTCCTCAAACAAAAAATACAGCATGAGGAAGCAGTTGACGCTAAGTTGTTTAACTGTAGATAAAAGCCATAAAGGAGCTGGAGCAGGATTATGAAGACAGAGCACGGAGTTAAGTCCCTTCTCACCGTAGATTCCGTGCAGCCATGCAGCCCAGCTCTCCGCAGCCTGTTTCCCCGTCATCCTTTTCTTTCCATTTCCGCATCAGGTGGCTCCTCCTGCCCGCCCCAGCCCTGGGCAGCTGCTCACTTCTAGTGCAGCATAAAAGGAATTCCTATCCTCGCTGTAACATCTGTCACCCGTTACACAGCCTAGTAGTGAGAGCTGGAAGAGCAACTGAGCCCATGTTGTGGCACAGTGGGGTAAGCCACCACTTGTGAAGTGCCATTCTACATGAGCACTGGTTTGAATCTCAGCTGCTCCACTTGTGGTCCAGCTCCTGTTAATGTGCCCCACCAGGCTCCTGGCTTCGGCCTGGCCCAGCGCAGCAGATGGGAGGCGCTCTCTCGCTCTCTCTCTTTCTCTCTCTCTCTCTCTGCCTCTGCCTCTCTGTAACTCTGCCTTTCAAATAAATAAATAGATCTTTTTAAAAAATATTATATCCTGTTATAAGCTTTCTGATTTTTAAGCTGTTTGATTGTCACACACGGCTATGAAATGCGAAGTTTACATAATGTGTCCAATGTCTAACACTCAGCGTGGGACAGAGTCTAATTCTGGTCCAAGGCAGTCAGTCTGCTCCCGAAGGCGTGTTCCTGTCCGCTACACACTAATCATCTATTTGGGCGATGCTGGTGGCACAGGAGTTTTCATAACATTAATAAATAGATTTCCTGTTCAGATATTCACTTAAATATTAAAGTCTGAAAAAATCATTCTTCAATGCATTTTTCCCTTCCCTAGAAACTGTGGATGATGTAGAGGTTTAGACACCGTTGATAAAATGCGCCAGTCTTCATTTCTTTTTTCTACAAGCTATCACTAGAAGTCTGAGCAGCAGGCTCTATAAGCGCACTGAAGAAGCTAGGGAAGCACGCCCTCTAGTGGTCCCTTACTAAATTGGCAGCTGGAAGCCGCAGCCACGCTACGGGCTTCATTGTGCTGGTTTAAGTGCCGGGCAGAGCACAATCATAACAAAGAGAATATTGAATAGCAAACAAAAAAATCCGCGATGGGTCTCGGTGCTTCGCTTTGCTTAACTGAGAAGATGATATTATCATTAGATTGATGGTGCTGAGGGGCCGGCGCTGTGGCGTTAGCAGGTGAAGCCACAGTGCAGGCATCCCGTAAGGGCCCCTGTTTAAGTCCCAGCTGATCCGCTTCCAATCCAGTTCAGCCACTATGCCACAGGCCGGCCCCTACACCCATCTCTATGTCTTCCACAGTGGGGCTTCAGTAACAATCCCAGCAAAAAACTTTAAATAAATGCAGTACTATTAGCTTGCCGTGAAATCCATCACAAGCTTATGCATCCCCTGGCTTAAGGACCCACCAGTACATAAAACGCTTCCTTTTTCCCTTTCTCAATAGAGCATGTGATTGATGGGGGGGCCTTTGGCTAAGAATCCCCCCATCACACAGCATATGTATTTCCTTTATGTACAGTTAAGAGGCAATAAAATAAATGCTTTTAAAGCCCACTCCCTCTCCCGCCCCCCAAAAAACACTACACCAAAACATGAGCAAAGTGCAATGTAACCTTAGCCATTTATAATTAAAATGAGACAGTAAGCTACCAACTTCACCTCGACAGTCCTACGCAACAGCCAGTGCTCCTTCCTGGGCCACAGGGCCCATGCAACAGAGAAAGGTGGTCTGCACCGCTGCTTGCCTGGTCCTCTCACACTGACCGATGGTGGAGCACAGGAACAGGATGGTTTTCACCACACCTCTGCGAAGCACATAAGGAATATTTAAGTCGTGTAGCTAGAGGCCGCCCAACTAAGACTGTGTATAAGATGTGCAAGCTGCCAGCACCGCTGCTCAATAGGCTAATCCTCCGCCTGCGGCGCCGGCACACCGGGTTCTAGTCCCGGTCGGGGCGCCAGATTCTGTCCCGGTTGCTCCTCTTCCAGGCCAGCTCTCTGCTGTGGCTAGGGAGTGCAGTGGAGGATGGCCCAAGTGCTTGGGCCCTGCACCCCATGGGATACCAGGAGAGGCACCTGGCTCCTGGCTTCAGATCAGTGCGATGCGCCAGCCGCAACGGCCATTGGAGGGTGAACCAATGGCAAAAGAAGACCTTTCTCTCTGTCTCTTTCTCTCTCACTGTCCACTCTGCCTGTCAAAAAAAAATAATAATAAGATGTGCAAGCTGACTGATTCCGTTCTCTCTTCACTAAAATCATGGAAATGTCAACAAGTACTTAATGGGCATCGACAATCTAGAAAGTTCATGGGAAGTACTACACGAGATAAAAACGAACACGTGGTCCTAACATTCAAAGAATTTATGAATATAAGGAAGAGAATTTCAGCAGCAACCCAAACAAAAAGAGAGATCATCTTTCAGGACAGGCAAACGTTTCATGAAGTAGAAGCTGAGTTAGACTTATGCAACGGGAAGGCTCTCCACAGGCAGGCAGGCAAAGAGGGGAAGGTGTTGTAGGCAGAGGGGATAGGAGCAAGCACCCAGTACTCAAGCACCCAGTACTCAAGCGCCCAGTACTCAAGCGCCCAGTACTCAAGCTCCCAGTACTCAAGGTATCTGAAGGACGACTAGAACTCTGGTGTCCTGGAGCCATCTGTGAGTGAAAGGGCATATATATATATATATATATATATATATATATATGTCAGAGGGGAGAAGAGAGAGGAGGAGGGAGGTCTCCCATCCACTGGTTCATTCGCCAGATGGCTGCCACTGTCAAGGGCTGGGCCAGGCTGAAGCAAGGAGCCAGGCACTTCTTCCGGGTCTCCCACACAGGTGCAGAGGACAAACACTTGAGCTGTCTTCCACTGCCTTACCAGGTGCATAAGCAAGGAGCCAGATCGGAAGTGCAGCAACCGGGACTCGAACCAGCATTCATATGGGACACCGGCAGAGCAGACGGCAGCTTAATTCACTGTGCCACAGTGCCAGCCCCGATGCAATCAGGTTTTGGGTTTATTCTGAAAGCATAGAAGAATTTTAAAGGGAATAAGTAGGGGAGTAAGGAATATGAGAGGTGCCTTGTTTCAGAGCATTATCTGGCAGCACCGTGTAAGCTGAGTTGGAGCTAAGAGAGCTAGAGGCAAGCTGACTCCCAGAAGCGTATTAGAATGAGGACTTGGGGAGTCACGCAGGTTCACATTACGCCAGCTCTGGCTGAGGGGATGAGCTGGGAAAGCCAGTATCTGCATCTTCCCCCAGATAAACCCCGAGGTTTGAGGGGCACGTCTGTCAGTGGAGCACCTCCGAATCCCAGGGTGACAATGGGGAGTCACCCGGTCCCTACTGCCTTGGCTCCTTTTCTGCTACTGTAAAGAACAATCATTTGGCTCAGGGTTCTGGAAGCTGGGTAATCCAAGACCGTGGTCCCAGCACCTGGTGAGGGCCTTCGTGCCGTGTCACTCTGTGGCTGAGTGAGAGTGGAGACAGCAAGAAAGGCCCAGATTCACTCTCGGAACAAATCCATCGCCACGGTACCTACCCCCACTCCTGCAGTAATGACATCAGTCCATTCGTGAGCCCAGCCCTCATGATCTTCCCAGCACTCTTGTACTGGGGGTTAAGTTTCCCACACAGGAATTCTGGGACACGTCCCAGCCATGGCACCCAGCCTGGAAGGGTAAAGGGGAGGGGAATTTCGGAACATCTAGAGAAGACACCCTGTTTCCTAAAACACTTACATGTAGAAACAGAATATATATACATACAGATATACATATGTATGTGACTATACATGAGAGCACTTTGAAAATGTGTGAAGGGGCCAGTGCTGTAGCACAGCAGGTAAAGCCACCACCTGCAGTGTCGGCATCCCATGTGGGTGCTGGTTCGAGATTGGGCTGCTCCACTTCTGATCCAGCTCTCTGCTATGGCCTGGGATAGCAGTGGAAGATGGCCCAAGTCCTTGGATCCCTGCACCCTCATGGGAGACCTGCAAGAAGCTCCTGGCTCCTGGCTTCAGATCGGCCCAGCTCCGGCCATTGCAGCCATTTGGGGAGTGAACCAGCGGATGGAAGACTTTCTCTCTCTCTCTGCCTCTGCCGCTCTGTAGCTCTGCGTTTCAAATAAATAAATCTTAAATAAATAAGTAATTTTTAAAATGTGTGAAAATGTTTATTTTAAAAACTATGCATGGACTTCAAATTTTTGCAACAAAATAAACTTATTCTGTAATTCCATTTCCCACAACTTTTTTTAGGTAGCCTCATGTGTTTGTGTTTGTGTGTGTATTCTCGTTTCCAGGCTGTGCTGAGGCATGATTGACAATAAATTGCATATATTTAGGGTATATGATGTGATGTTTTGATATAGGTATACACAAGCTAATTATACAGACAAGCTAATTAACGTATCTATCATCTCGTGTAATCATAATTTGTGTGTATGTGTGTGGTCAGATTTGATAGCTCTCTTAGCAAATTTTAAGGATATAATACATTTTTAATGAGACAGTTTCTTTTTTAAAAAAATTTTTATTTATTTACTTGAAAGTCAGAGCTGTGGGAGAGGCAGAGAGAGAGAGAAAGAGGTCTTCCATCTGCTGGCTCACTCCCCAGATGGCCTCAACAGCTGGAGCTTCGTCGATCCAAAGCCAGGATCCAGGAGCTTCTTCCGGGTCTCCCATGTGGGTGCAGGAGCCCAAGGACTTGGGCCAACTTCTACTGCTTTCCCAGGCCATAGCATAGCTGGATCAAAAGTGGAGCAGCTGGGACTCAAACCGGATCCCATATAAGATGCCAGCACTGCAGATGGCGGCTTTACCCGCTATGCCACAGCACCGGCCCCGAATATAATACATTATTATCAACTATAGGCATCATGCTGTACCTTAGTCCCCAGCACTTGTAACTCAAGGTTTGCACCCTTTCCCCATTATCTCCATGTTTCTTCACCTCCCATTCTATTCTCTGTGAGTTTGACTTGTAACTAGATTACACATGTAAGTGATCTTACCAAATTTTTGTTTTTCTATGTCTTGCTCATTTCATTTACTATACGGTCTTCAAGGTGCATCCATGTTGTTGTGAAGGGCACAATTTCCTTCTTTTCAAGGCTGAACAGTATTCCATTGTACACACACATTTTCTGGATCCATCTATCAACAAGCGCTTGTTTGCGTATCTCGGAGCTATTGAGAAGACTGTTACAATAAACATGAGGGCAGGTAATGCTTTGAAATGGTGATTTGATCTTTTGATATAAAATGAAATATAAAAGGTACTTTTATATCTAAAACTTCAAAGAAAATTGAATTAAAAGATAAGGGTTTTTTGATGCAATTGTTATTCAATCCATGCACGGTGTGCATAATATGTGCTCTTCATGAACACTTCTAAGCCTCATCATATACTCAGGGGGAGATTGCTGGGTCATATGGTAGTTCTAGCTCAATTGTCTGAGGATCTCCATTCAGTTATGCATGGTGGCTGTACCAATCTAGTTTCCTAACAGTGTATAAGAGCTCCTTTTCTCCATATCCTTGCCAACATCATCATCATTTGAGTTTCTGGCACTCGCTGTTCTAACAAGCGTGAGGAGGTACCTCATGTGGTTTTGATTTGCATGTCCCTCATGATTAGTGATATTGAGCATCATTTTATATACCCATTGGCCATTTAGAAAAATGTCTATTCAGGTTGTTTTATATGATTAAAATAAGGAGATGATCAAAGTGTGGTGTCATGACTCACGTGCATTATTGCCATGGAATGAGGGGTTTTTTGTTTGTTTTTTTCCTGTTTGACAATGCTTCAAGTGGAGAATTGAAAGAACCAATCTCAGAAACACACCTGCTCGGAGATAACTGACCACATAGTAAGAATCAATTTTCTTTAGAGTCTAATTATGAAAGTGTAGGTGCTCAGTTGGGATGGAAGTGGGCCTCTGTGGACATAAAGTATAATCAAAAGTCAAGGCATAATTTGGGGGTGAACCAATGGAAGGAAGACCTTTCTCTCTGTCTCTCTCTCTCTCTCTCACTGTCTAACTTTACCTGTCAAATAAATAAATAAATAGTCAAGCCATAAGGGCTAGCACTGTGACACAGTGGGTTAAGCCACCTGTAATGTCAGCAACACATATGAGTATAGGTTCAAGTCCCGGCTGCTCCACCTCCAATCCAGCTCCCTGCTAAAGTGCCTGGGAAAGCAGTGGAAGATGGCCCAAGCGCTTGGGCTCCTGCACCCACATGGGAGTTCCACGCTCCTGGATTTGGCTTGGCCTAGCACTGGCTGTTGTGGCCACCCAGGTGGTGAACCAACAAGTGGAAGATCTCCACTCTCCCTCTCTCTTCACTCTGCCTTCTAACTAAATAAATAAATCTTTGAAAACAAAAAAGCAGCACAGTCTTCTGAGAGGTGCTCAGGGAAGGTACTTTGGCCCTGGAGATCCATGACAACAGGCCGGGTCCCTCAAGGCTAGTCCATTGTGCTGAGATTTCAGAGACTAGCATGGAGGCAGACAGAGAAGCAGCCGTGCCATAGCTTAAACTCTCAATCTGGCTGTGAAAACCTTGAGTTTCAGCCAGTGCCGTTGCTCAATAGGCTAATCCTCCACCTTTGGCACTGGCACCCTGGGTTCGAGTCCCGGTTGGGGTGCCAGGTTCTATCCCGGTTGCCCCTCTTCCAGGCCAGCTCTCTGCTGTGGCCAGGGAGTGCAGTGGAGGATGGCCCAAGTGCTTGGGCCCTGCACCCCATGGGAGACCAGGAGAAGCACCTGGCTCCTGCCTTCAGATCAGCACGGTGTGCCGGCCACAGTGCACTGGCTGCGGCGGCCATTGGAGGGTGAACCAACGGCAAAGGAAGACCTTTCTCTCTGTCTCTCTCTCTCTCACTGTCCACTCTGCCTGTCAAAAATAAATAAAAAAATAAAATAAAATAAAAGACCCCGAGTGCTTGGGCCCTGCACCCGCGTGGGAAACCAGGAAGAAGCACCTGGCTCCTGGCTTTGGATCAGTGCGGTACCAGCCATAGCGGCCATTTGGGGGGTGAACCAACGGAAGGAAGACCTTTCTCTCTCTCTGTAACACTACCTGTCAAATAAATAAATAAATCTTTAAAAAGAAAGAAAGAAAACCTTGAGTTTCTGTGTGTTTCGGAGTCCACTACCTGAGGCTGTAACTCCCATCTGTGGTCTGATAAGGTGTGATGTACCATTCCCATGGAGAGGAATTCTCCTCCATTCTTAGCCCTGGCAAAAAGAGCCGTCACTCATGTAACAAAATACGTGTTTGGGATCATTTCAAAGCTGTGTAACACAGGTCTTGCACTTATTTTTAAATCAGGTTTTTGGTGTTTTGTTTTTTGAGTTGTATAAGGTTTTTTCTTAATGTATTTTGGATATTAACTCTTAGGCTATATGGTTTGCAAATACTTTCTCTGGTTCCAAACGTTGCCTTTTCATTTTGTTGTTCCAGTACTGTGCAGAAACTTTTGTTTGCTGTACTCCATTTGTTTATTTATTTTTTTTGCCTGTGCTTTTGGTGTCAAATCCAAAACATCAAGACTACACCGGTGGGGTGGGTGCTGTGGCATAGCGAGTAAAGCCACTGCCTGCAGCGTCAGCATCCCATATAAGCGCCGGTTCGAGTCCCAGCTGCTCCACTTCCAATCAACTCTCTGCTATGGCCTGGGAAAGCAGAAGATGGCCCAAGTGCTTGGGCCTCGCACCCACGTGGGAAACTCGGAACAGCCTCCTGGCTCCTGGTTTAGGATTGGCAGCAGCCCCAGCTGTTGCAGCCCTTTGGGGAGTGAACCAGTGGATGGAAGATCTCTCTCTCTGCCTCTACGTAACTCTTTTAAATAAATAAATATTTTTTATTATCTTTTGACAGGTAAAGTTATAGACAGTGAGAGACAGAAAGGTCCTCCCTCCGTTGGTTCACCCCCAAAATTGCCACTACCGCTGGAGCTACGCCGATCCAAAGCCAGAGCCAGATGTTTCTTCCTGGTCTCCCATGCGGGCACAGGGGCCCAAGCACCCGGGCCATCCTCCATGCCCTCCTGGGCCACAGCAGAGAGCTAGACTGGAAGAGGGGCAACCGGGACTAGAACCCAGCACCCATATGGGATGCCAGCGCTGTAGGCAGAGGATTAACCAAGTGAGCCATGGTGCCAGCCCCTAAATAAATAAATCTTTAAAAGAAAAAAAAAATACACCAGTGTCTACTTTTCCTCTATGGTTTTTAGCAGTTTTTGTTTTGAATCTTACATGTAAATTAATTTTTGTGCATGGTGTAAGAGAGTCCAATTTCATTTGTTTTGCATAGTGCGAGAGAGAATTTTTCCAACATCTTTTCCTGGAGTCTGTAACTTCTCCATTGTGTATTCTTGGTGCATTTGTCAAATACTAGTTGCTTAGTTGACTGTATGTGCATGGTTTGTTTCTGACTCCATTCTGTTCCATTGGTCTGTTTATGCCAGTATCATCCTGTTTGATTACTGCAGTTTTGGCATGTAGTTTGAAATCACAGGTGATGCCTGCAGGTTTGTTCTTTTGCTCAAGATTGTTTTATTTGGAGGCTTTTTAAAAACTTTTTGTGTCTACTTCTATGGAAAACATCATAGGGATTGCATTGAAGCTACAGATTGCAAGACCCAAGCACTTGGGTCATCTTCTACTGCTTTCCCAGGCCAAAAGTAAAGGGCTGGATCAGGAGAGGAGCAGGAAGGACACGAGTCGGTGCCCATACAGGATGCCAGAGCCACAGGGGAAGACTTAGGCCACTACTCCACAGCACCAGCCCCAATGAAAATCTTTAAAAAAAAAAAAAAAACTTTCTTCTCAACTTAGGCATTTATTGATAAACTCTCCTAGAACGCACATCATATGCTGGGTTTCTATTTTTAAGGTATTTTAAAATTTCTTCTTTGATCCTTTGACCCACTGGTTGTTCAGAAACATTTAACGTCCAAATAGCTGCAAATTTCCCAATCGTCCTATTACAGTTCTAGATTCATACCATCTTGATACTACAAGGGTGCTCTGTTGGTTCAGAACTAAGCACTGGGACCAGCATTGTGGCGTAGTGGGTAAAGCACCTGTGACACCAGCATCCCAAGGGGTACCAGTTTGTGTTCCAGCTGCTCCACTTCCAATCCAGGTCCCTGCTAATGTGCCTGGGAAAAACAGCAGAAGATGGCTCAAATACTTGGGCCCCAGCTACCCAAGTGGGAGAGCTGGAAGAAGCTCCTGGCTCCTGGCTCCAGCCTGGCCCAGTCTGGGCTGTTGAGGCCATATGGAGTGAACCAGCAAATGGAATATCTCTCTCTCTCCTTCTCTCTCTGTAACTCTGCCTTTCAAATAAATAACAAATAATTTTTTAAAATATTTTTATTTATTTGAGAGGTAGAGTTACAGACAGAGAGAGGGAGAGACAGAAAGGTCTTCCATCTGCTGGTTCGCTCCAAATGGCCGTAACGGCCAGAGCTGGGTCAATCCAAAACCAGGAGCCAGGAGTTTCTTCTGGGTCTCCCATGTGGGCGCACAGGCCCAAACACTTGGGCTATCTTCTACTGCTTTCCCAGGCCACAAGCAGAGAGCTGGATAGGGAGAAGAACAGCTGGGATACAATCCAGTGCTCATTTGGGATGCTGGTGCCACAACTGGAGGCTTAGCCTTCTGCGCCACAGCTCCTGCCTCTAATAAATAAATCCTTAAAGAAACAAAAAACAAAGAAAAAACTATATGCCACCGAGATCTGGTCTGAACTTCTTAAAAGCCCTATTATTTGAATAAAACTAACAGAGAAGTGTCTTTTTGTTACCTACTGGCCCATTTATATTGAGTCAATTAAATTTAAAAACTAGTTTAATAGAAAAAGTAAAAAATAAAAGAGACCCCATGTTTCTCCATGTTTTAATTATCATTATTGCACCAATACAGCATATGCTTTATATACATATATTTTAAACTTCATTTTCAATTTTTCAGCAATTCAAATACATAATATATTATCATCTTGAGAATACAAAGAACACACATGGAAGAAGACTGAGAAAATAGGTTCCCAAGTCAGTCACTAGTGATTCTACACTTTCCTTGTAGTGTTTTCCATCGGCATTTGAAATGTTCTGCCATGGCTCTGCAGGAACAGAGCTGCCTGGAAGGGGAGGCGATGAGTAAAATGGACCCAAAGTTAGAAAAAGGTAAGCAGGAAATCCAGGAGAGAGTACATATTTAGAAACTAAATATCAGGACTCTCCTGGAGTGTACATATCTAAATAGGTGCTAATGGAAGAAATTATATCCTCCCATTTCATCCTCAAAACTGCCCATTAACAAACAAACAAAATAAGACCCATTCGTCTGAGGAGGGAACTCTCTTCACAGCATTGCAAAAGGAATGGCAGGGCAGAAGGAAAGGAAAGGAGAGGAGAGAATTTTGATTTTTAAGATACCCTGGGTGGTGGGTATCAAAGCCTTGGGCAAACTTGTCACAGGCAAAACTGTGACTCTTCAACTCTCTTCATAAATGACAACATATGTAATAGCAGCTTCTTATTAAAAAGATAAATGGATTGTTTATGGTAGGGGGCCAAACACCCAGGCAGCAAGGCAATGTGGGTACTGAATGAGAGTTCACTGCTTTCAACCTCTCTGCTCTACAGATAAGGTTAAAGACTCTGAACTCGTCAAGCCTAGGTCAGACAATGGGGCAAATACAGATTAATGCTGTGCTTCAGATGCAGCAACCAGAGGGCTGCAGGACAAACACTGCCTCAGACTCTAACTTGGAAAGCACAACCCCCGGAGCCTCCTTGGTCTCAGAAACACCGAGCGGTCAAAGATGCTGGAGTATTCAACAAACACAAAGGTGAAGGTGCCCCAGCACAGCCCTCATCACAGGAAGAGACATGTAAACACACAGCAGGGTGACGGAGCCACACCCAGAACTGGACGTTCACTGGACAGGACAAGCCTGAGGGAGGCTGTATTTACAGCAGAGGAAACACATCTTTCTCCAAACCCAACACTGCCAAAATTTTGAATTTGGAAACACTGAGGTCAGCCTGTCCATTTTCAGTCTTGGGTAGGTGAGGAAGGGAGGTTTTAAGGTTTTTGTCTCTCCTGAAATTGCTAAATAGGGCTTCACGAAGAGGCACGCAGGGTCATGAGATGATTTTTTGAAATAAGTTAAAGAATTTGAAGGATAGAGAAGAAATGCCCAGATGTTAGAAGTCATCCCCGTCATTGCTTTCTGAGCCCTGATAGTCAGCCGTGAGTATGACCGCATCGGTCTTCCCCCGCCTTGGTAGCGAGCAGGACGTAACACACACTCTCCTGGCAGCACAGCCAGTGACAACACAGGGGACTGACAGCAACTGGCTTGAATGCAATGGAGAAGCTACAAAAAAGATTGTCCAGTAATTTGGTTCCAGGGACGGGAGGGGTTCCTAACTTCCCTCACAGACTGACTGGTGCCCTCAAGGTCGTTTTTATTCTTCAAGTCTGTTCTTCATGTTTTGCCAATGCTATTCAAAACTGGACCCAGTTGGATGGCTGTGGTGCCTGGTTTGGAACAGAGCTGCAAGACAGGAGAACAGACAGAAAGATAACTATTCCATTCATAACTTAACAGTCTCCAAGAAACTGCTGCCCGGAACTCCTGAAGCCGTATTTCACAGAAATAATACTTATCAAGGCCTGAAAGATTCCGCTCACACCTCACCCTAAGCTTTCCTGTCCCACCATCCCTTGCATTCCCATATGCATTTCCTTCTCAACACCTTCTGCGAGAGACCTCTATGACCTGAAAATCTCCAGCTTTCCCAGATCCAAGTGTCATTTGACTGTGTCTATCTTCCTTAACCCGACTGAGAGTAGGCCGGACTCCCCACGCCCGTTACCTGGACGCAGTGCTGAAGTCTCCCCACAAGTCATTGCTTGCAGAAATTGGTGCTGATGCTGGTGTTGTAACAGGGGCAGGAGAATCCAAGTCTAAAAGGATATCTGAATACAGAAGGAGAAATGATAAAAACCCCAGAAATGAAAACTTATGTTCACACAAAAACCTGCACACAGATATCACAGAATTCTTACTCAGAATAGGCAAACCCCTGGCAACAACTTAGATGTCCCTCCATGGGTGATGGTTAAATACACTGTGGTATGTCCCTATCAGGGAATACTACTCAGCAAGCAAAAGGAACAAACCAGTAATATATACAGCCAGCGCCGTGGCTCAAAAGGCTAATCTTCCGCCTTGCGGCAACGGCACACCGGGTTCTAGTCCTGGTCGGGGCACCGGATTCTGTCCCAGTTGCCCCTCTTCCAGGCCAGCTCTCTGCTGTGACCAGGGAGTGCAGTGGAGGATGGCCCAAGTGCTTGGGCCCTGCACCACATGGGAGACCAGGAGAAGCACCTGGCTCCTGCCATTGGATCAGCGCAATGCGCCAGCCGCAGCGCACCAGCCGCGGCGGCCATTGGAGGGCGAACCAATGGCAAAGGAAGACTTTTCTCTCTGTCTCTCTCTCTCTCTCTTACTGTCCACTCTGCCTGTCAAAAATAAATATATATATATATATATACACACACACACACACACACACACACACACTACAACCTGGATGAAACTCAAGGGAACTATGGTGAGTGAAAAACCAATTCTAAAAGGTGATTATTCCATTTATCTAACGCTCCTGAATGACAAAATTATACAGATGGAGAACAGACTGGTGATTGCTAAGGGTCAGTGACAGGGGAAGACAGGCTAGGAAAGTGATGGTGCTGCTACAAAAGAGTAACACAGGGAATCGTGCAGTGACAGAACGGTGCTTTACGCTGACCCAAGACAACGGCTCCATGAGGCTGCACGTGATAAAACTACATACGGGTGCACATGTACATGCACACCAACGAGAACACAAAACTGGAAAAATGTGACTAAGACTGGAAGATGCTATCAGTGTCAATCCCTGATTGTGATACTCAACTACAGTTCCTCAAGATGCGACCATTGAAAGAAACTGGGCAAAGGGCTCAAAGGATTTTATTGTATTGTTTCTTACAACTGCATGTGAGTCTACAATTATTTCAAAGTAAATCTGACTTAAAAAAATTAAAAATAGGGGCTAGTGTTGTGGCAGAGCAGGTTAAGCTGCCACTTGCAATGCTGGCATCTCCTATCAGAGGGTCGTTTCGAGCCTCAGCTGCTCTGTGCCTGGGAAAGCCATGGATAGTGGGCCAAGTACTGAAGTCCCTGCCAAGCAAGAGACCCAGAAGCAGTTCCGGCCTCCTGGCTTTGGCCTGGCCTGGGGAGTGAACCAGAGGCTGGAAGAATTCTCCCTTTGTATCTGTGTCACTCCATCTTTCAAATATATAAATAAATCTTTAAAAAACAAATTCTAGGAAGAGAAGGCTTACCCTTAGTAATCAATTTGACAAATGATCTGCATTGTTCAATACATTAAGTTAAAACCTGCAGATTCTAACATCTGGTTCTGTAATCTTAGGAAAACTCCTTTGATTTCTGTTCTCATTTCTCAAATGAGAGAAAGGAAGGAAAATGTAAATGTAGGCACAAACCTAAATGTCTTCTCCTTTTCTCGTAATCAACCTTACAAAGAAGTGGTACAGATCAGGATATACTTCCTGAATGGCTATTATGTTCAAAACACCATGCCGGGTGTTGTCACATCATTTAACCATCACAACCCCAGGGTGGTTTTATATCTCCATTTTGCAGAGAAGGAAATTGAGACTCACAGAACATAAGTAGTATTTACCAACTGCATTCAGATATAAACTAGCAGAGTCATGATCAAAATCACTGTCCAACTGACTCATATGCCTACTAGTACTTAAGCATGGACAGTGAATAAAATTAAGTTTTTAATAACCATGTATTGTTGCCAAAGAACCTACCAGATACCATGACTCTCAGCTCACTCAAAAACTTTGATCCCTTGCCAGAGGCTGCTAGAATCACCTTGTCAGTAAGTACGAAGAGCCATTTCTTAGCAAAAACATCAACACTCCTAGGCAAACAAGTGTTACCCAACTAAAACCTAAGATAGGATCTCTCAGCAGCAGAAGCACTGGATTTACCTGCATCACTACCTCCATGGCTCGACTTTGGAATGGGGGGCGGGGTGACATGATTGCTGATGGCAACTGAGGAAGGTGGGGGAAGAGTAACTTTGCTGCCAGGTGGGGGCGGGAGTAGGCTTAGCCCTCCAGTTCCTGCAGTCTTGGGCTTAGAAGTACCTCCTTTCTTGGTTGTAATATTCTACAAAGGGGGGAGAAAAAGAGAAAGGAGATGTCACCCGATGACGAAAGCACAGGAAAACCAAGTTTTTTAAAAACGTACTCACCCCAATACTCAACTTGATGGTCTGTCCTTCCTTAAAGCCCAGGTCCAACTTGGGACGAGCATCCATTTCCTGAGACTCTCGGGAAATCTCAGATTCCTGTTTCACCCACCTTTGGGAAGAGATGTTATCTTAGTTAGGGGTTCCCTGGAAGCAGGGTTGGACTGACAAATTAGGGTGTATTTAGTTTATGTGAAACAGAATTCTAGAAAGCAGAGGGCAGGACCAGAAAGAATAGGAAAGGAAAGGGGAAAAAAAAGCCAAGAAGGCAAATGGGCTTCCCTAAGGAAGAATACAGGAGGCGAATTTGATTGGACTCTTCCTAAAAGGAGGGCATTTAAACACCAGGCCCCGGGCCCCGCAGCTGAGTGCTGTCTCGGAGGGTGTTACAGTTCCCTAGTCCTTCCAGGTTACACCTGTGAGATCACTGAGAGACCCTTCACAACTTCAGACTCCTGAAGCAAAAAAGCAGAGGGACGTCTGCTCTTGAGCTAGGAAACTGAAGATGTGCGTGGTGCCTCCCACCACAGCTGCACCGGAATCACTGGACTGCACAAAGTGGCACAAAACCCCAAACCTCAAACGTGACCCTGCTGTTACTGCACATCTCCTTCCACCTCCCAAAAGCAAGGGCGAATGATTCAGAGGTATAAGCAAAAGCATCTCAAACCACTGCACAAAGGATATAAAACATATTCCAGGCCATAAAGGATAGGAAACATAGAATAGTTACACAGATAATTTAAGGAAAAGGAAGTGAAGGGGATTGATACTCAAAATGAACTGGTTTAGCAAATACAGAAACAGGCAGTGAAAGAGCTAGCACCCAATGTACCGAGAAGCAGCACCCCCGTAACCTCTTGGCCTGGTCGCTGAGGACAAGCATCACTCACTTGAAGTGGTCCTGCAAGGAGACGTTAAAGTCAAAGGCGTCCCCCCGATCTGTGAAGCCGATGCCGATGAAAGCGCTCCGCCCTGTGGGAAAGAGCAGTGCTCAGAACCGGGAGTGTCCTCTCCCACAAAGTCTGCCCAACAGAAACACAAGTTACCCTAACTAGATATAGTCTGTGAACGGGAAACACTTCCCCTAGACCAGGGGTCAGTAAACTGCATACACACAGCTAAATCCTGCCACGGCTTGTTTTTGAAAATAAAGTTTTACTGGAACATAGCCACACTGACTTGTTTCTATATTGTCTAGGTCTGCTTTCCCCTTGCTTCTGCACTGCAACAGCAGAACTGACTAGCAACAGACTAATCTGGCCGGCACCGCGGCTCAATAGGCTAATCCTCCACCTTGCACACCAGGTTCTAGTCCCGGTCGGGGCGCCGGATTCTGTCCCAGTTGCCCCTCTTCCAGTCCAGCTCTCTGCTGTGGCCAGGGAGTGCAGTGGAGGATGGTCCAAGTGCTTGGGCCCTGCACCACATGGGAGACCAGGAGAAGCAGCTGGCTCCTGCCTTCAGATCAGCGCAGTGCGCCGGCCACAGTGGCCATTGGAGGGTGAACCAACAGCAAAGGAAGACCTTTCTCTCTGTCTCTCTCTTACTGTCCACTCTGCCTGTCAAAAAAAAAAAAAAAAAAAAAGAGACTGATCCACAAAACCCAAAATAGTTATTTATCTCTCTGTTGGCCAACCTGTGCTAGACACCATGAAGAAAAGATTGGGAATCACTGCACTGGATGTAAGATGTTTCAGGACAATCCCCCCAAAAATGGCACAAAATATAAATGGATAAAAGGTGTGAATTCTTTTGCTAGATATGCATTTTTATTTCACTCTACCTAGTAGTTACCAAATGTCTTGAATAATAATACAAATAATGTGTTAGTAACTTTGACAAAAAGCAAGGAAAAACTTAGTAAATCGAAGTCAGAGAAATGGAGTGGGGCACACTTTCACTGAAGTATGCCGAGTACTTCCCTAACCTCATCCCATTCAACTGCCAGATGCCTTACCAGTACCATCCTGGATCCGGATTACAAAGTAGCGGCTGGAATCTGCCACTGTCTCCACAGCAATGCCAGGATACTGTTCTATCGGTGCCTGGGCAAACAGCTCCCCTGACAGGTAAGAAAAACACTTCTTTGAGCAAAGAAGGCAAAAATCTAGAATTCCAGTTAATAAATATTTCCATCCCAGGTCCCAACTTGAAGGTACTTATAAAAGCACTACAGGGGCCAGCGCTGAGGCGTAGCGGGTAAAGCCACTGCCTGCAGCACCAGCATCCCATCTGGGTGCCAGTTCCAATCCTGGCTGCTCCACTTCTGATCCAGCACCCCGCTAACGAGCCTGGGAAAGCAGTGGAGGATGGCCCAAGTGTGTGGGCCTCTGCACCCACGTGAGAGAAGCAGAGGAAGCTCCTGGCTTCAGAACAGCCAAGCTCCAGCTATTGCAACCCTGAGCCAGTGGATGGGAGAACACTCTCTCTCTCTCCTTCTCTAACTCTACCTTTCAAACAAATAAATTTTAAAAAAATTTAAAAAAGTACAACCAGTATCCCAGTATCCTTAATATGTTAGAGGGTCACCTGCACAGATTACCTGAAACTTTATCTTCAAGTTTGATATAGGCAATCTTCCCTTTCGAAGTGATTCGGAGGCGACCAGTCCAATCAGGTTGGTCTAATTTCCAGTCCGACGCCCTGGGACAGGAAAATGGAAAGCCACAGGCCTCAGGTTCGTGTCTTTAACGCAGTGAAGCCTCCCAGACTCTCTCAGCCTATTTCTATTCCCTGTCATGGATTGTCCATCCTTTCAAAATAACCAGTTGTATCATCTCACGTTCTCCTGTTAGAATCCCAAGTAAGTAACAGACGATGGTAAATATTAAATATTAAGGATTACAAAAAGCATCACTGAGTACAAGTGAAAATACAAACATAAGTAAAAACTAAAATTCTTCACAATCTTGTGAATTTCATACTGCAGATGATATTCTATATAATAGTTATTCTATATAATAGTGCTTTATTGATCAGGTAACAGCAAAGTCTACTAAATAAAATATCCTGGGTAACAGAAGCCTTCCCAAATCACTAAACATACTATCTTTCACCACCGAGTGCTGGTTAAGCTACGGACATTACTGTGGGGCCAGGGGACAGGGGTACAAGGGCAAACAAAAGTTCAGCCTCGTGAGGCTTCCATTCTGATAAAAGACAGAAAATAAAAAAAAATATGTTAAAAAACAGAATTCATCCCTTAGAAGGTGAAAGGCACTAAGAAGAAAATGTAGAGGCAGACGGGCTGGGAGGGCAGTGGGAGGAAGCAGGTTATAACATTCAAGTGCATAGTCGGGACAGGCCGCACTGGGAAGGCTCAACATGAGTGAAATGGAGTAACTCATGTAAGAGCTAGCGCGGGAAAAGTACTGTGCGCAGAGGGAACAGCAAGTGACGAGGTGCTGAGGTCGTGTCTGAGGGGCAGCCAAGAAAACATTGTGGTCAGAACATAAGGGATGAGGTGGGAGACACAGCAAAGGGCCGGATCACTTCCGAAGAACTTCAGCTTTTAGTCTGAGTGAAAGAGGCATCATCACAGACTTTAAGCAGATGTATAACACAGTTTCTCTCATTTATTTATTTATATACGTGTGTGTATATATATATAAAACAAATAAATACATAAATAAAAGTATAGATACTTTATATTTATATATACTATTTATTAGATAATTATATATTATCTAATATATAGTATATACTATATTTATAAATACATAAATAAATATATACTTTTATTTATATATTTTTATTTTTATTTATGTATTTATGTATTTATTTGAGAGGTAAGAAGATAGAAACCGAAGGGATGGGGAGACAGAACAGTGAGTGAGAAA
Source organism: Sylvilagus floridanus (assembly GCA_949820135.1). Classification (NCBI taxonomy): domain Eukaryota; kingdom Metazoa; phylum Chordata; class Mammalia; order Lagomorpha; family Leporidae; genus Sylvilagus; species Sylvilagus floridanus. Next base: position 33,421,670 of record OX463230.1, read on the forward strand.
GTACGTGTTCCCATCTACTGGTTCACTCTCCAAATGCCCACAACTGCTGAGGCTGGGCCATGGCCAAAGCTGGAAGTCCAAGAGCTCAATCCAAGTCTACCACGTGCATTGCAAAACCCAATTACTGGGGCCAATTCTGTGGCATAGTAGGTTAACCATCTGCCTGCTGCACTGGCATCCCACATGGGCGCCAGTTCAAGTCCCAGTTGCTCCATTTCCAATCCAACTCCCTCCTGATGGCCTGGGAAGGCAGTAGAGGATGGCCCAAGAGCTTGGGGCCCTGCATCTGTGTGAGAAACCCAGAGGAAGTTTCTGGTTCCTGAATTCAGATCAGCCCAGCTCCAGCCGTTGTGTCTGTTTGGGAAGTGAACCAGCAGATGGAAGACCTCTCTCTCTCTCCCTCTCTCTGTCTATAACTCTGCCTTTCAAGTAAATCTTTAAAAACAACAACAAATACAAAAAAAACAATTACTTGAGTCCTCACCACTGCCTCCCAGGGTCATGGTGAAAATTCAGGAAAGAGATGTGGCCTGCATTAGCAGGAAGCTGGAAACAGAAGCCAAGCATCAAACCCAGATACTCTGATACGGGGATGAGGGCATCAAGTCTTAAACACTACACTAAACTCCTGCCCCTCCCTTATGTTTTAAAAAGATTACTTTGTCTCCTGTGTGTAGAAGAAATGTAGGGCTATGAGGACTGAAGTAGGGGGATTCCTTAGGAGATTACTACAGCAATCTACCTGAGTCATGATGAAAGTCTTAGAAGAAAGGGGCTAGATAGCAGAAGGGGCTAGATTCCAGATCATCTTTTTCTTTTTTTTTTTTTTTTAGATTTATTTCTGGATCATCTTTTTCTTTCTTTCTTTTAGATTTATTTATCTATTTGAAAGGCAGAGTTACAGAGAGGGAGAGACAGAGAGAGAGTCCATCTGCTTGCTCACTACCCAGATGGCTGCAAGAGCCAGGGCTGGGCCAGGCTGATGCTAGAAGCCAAGAGCTTCACCCACATCTCCCATGTAGGTGGTAAGGGCCCAAACACTTGGGTCACCTCCCACTGCTTTTTCCAGGCCATCATCAGGGAGCTGGATTGGAAATGGAGCAGTAAGGACACAAACTGGCACCTATATGGGATGCAGGCATTGCAGGCAGCAGCTTTACCTGCTATGCCACAATGCCAGCCCCTGGTTATCTTTTTTTTTCAAATACTTATTTATTTATGCATTTGTTTATGTATGTATTTGAAAGGCAGAACAAGAAGGACAGAGGGAAAGACAGAGAGAGAAATCTTCTATCTGCTAGGTTCACTCCCCAGATGGCCACAACAGCCGGGGCTGGGCAGGCTGAAGCCAGGAGTCAGGAATTCCACCCTGGTCTCCCACAGGGGTGGCAGAGGTCCAAGTTGCTAGTCCATCTTACATTACCTTCCCAGGAGCATCAACAGGATGCCAGACTGGAAGCAGAGTATCTGGGACACGAACCAGCACTCCAATTTAGGATGCTAGTATCCCAAGTGGCACCAGCTGAATTGTCTTTAAGGTAAAGGCAGCTAGCTGGATTGTCCAATGGATTGGGTGTGAAGGAAGAGAGAAAGAGAAATCAAGGATGACTCCAAGATTTTTAGCCCGAGCCAAAGAGTTGCCAATAAGGCTATAGGTGGCACATCTGGGAAGAATGATCAGTTCAGTGTTAGATTCGCTTAGTCTGAGATGTCTAACATATTTTCAAGAAAGACATGGAGTAGGTAACCGAATACAGGAGACTAGAATTAAGAAAAGATATCTAGGCTAGAGATCTAAGCATCCAAGAAACTATTTATCATCTGGGTTATATATGAACCTGAATGAAATCTAAGATTTTACTTATGACCAATTTTATCAACTATAGCATGTGGATTTGTTTTGCCAGGACAGAACAGGGAAGACATGGTAATACTTATTAGTATAGCAATTCATACCTTAGGAACCTGAAGAGTAACATTCCCAGGCTAGAAAGGTAACAATAAGGTGTATCTAAACAAGGATGAGTTTAACAAGATGGTAAGTTAAAAGCTGAAAGAAGCAAAGTAAAAATTAAAAGTAGTAGGGTCCGGCGCTGTGGTATAGCAGATAAAGCCACCGCCTACAGTGCAGGCATCCCAAATGGGTGCCGGTTCTAGTCCCGGCTGTTCCACTTCCAATCCAGCTCTTCCAGCTCTCTGCTATGGCCTGGGAAAGCAGTAGAAGATGGCCCAAGTCCTTGGCTTGCACCAAGTCCAGGCCAAGCACCTGGCTCCTGGCTTCAGATCAGCACAGCTCCAGCCACTGTGGCCAATTGGGGGGTTAACCAGCAGAATGGAAGTCCTCTTTCTCTCTACCTCTCCTTCTCTCTGTGTGTAACTCAGACTTTCAAAGAAATAAATAAATATTTTAAAAAAAATTAAAAGTAGCACAGGCAGTAGGCTCAGTAGCACAGCAGATACAGCTACTGCTTGGGATACCCACATCTCTTATCAGATCAAGGGCTGTTCTGAGCCCTGGCTACTCTGCTTCTGATCCAGCTTCCTGCTAATGCATCCTGGGAGGCAGCAGGTGATGGCTCAAGCACTTGGGGCCCTGCTACCCATGAGAGAAATCTGGCTGGAGTTCCAGAAAGATCTGTAAGATAAATCCTTACATTCCCTTTGTTCTTGATGCCCTGCCCTCACAGACCTTCAAGTACCTATGTCCAGAATGGACAGCTCTGAAGGTCCCATCTGTCAGCTTATTTTAATGAACTGTTGCTTATGCTAGTCATACCCCAAGCTGGACATAAGTACAAAAGGGCTAGGAGAATATCAGGAACAGCCTACTGCATATGTTTCTTAGGACAGGGTCCTTATCTTTTTTATCTTGTGTATCCAATGCCCAGTATTTAGCAAATTCACAGGAAGCAACCGTTCCATTCTTGGTAGTTATTTTCCTTAGCCTTGAGTCTTACCTCCTTCCCAGTATGAAACCTAGGTAAAGAACTGGCTTTGCTGGTTTTCTGACAATACTCCAAACTGACCTCACCATTTTCCATTTACCTAGCAATAAAGATTTTTTATGGAAGTCATTACTATAATAATGCATAATGAGATTCCACTTGCACATTATTAAGTCCTTACAGCAGCCATATGGAACAGACATGAAAAGCTATTGTCCCTCTCTCTCAAGTGAGGAAAATGACAATAACACAGTTATCATTCTTCAAGTCTAATATTATTTTCCTTATATTAAAACACTCTATAGAGTTTAATATTGATTTAGCTAGGCCTTAAAGGGTGGGGAGCCTTTTTCTCCAAGGGCAATTTGAATATTTAAAACATCATTCATAGGCCTTATAAAAGTAGCAACTTAAAAATTACCCCGCTATGGATTTATTGAATTTTGAGTCCCACCTCCAGTTGCCTTGGCAAGGCGAGACCAGATGATTTTGCAGGCCTTACCCAGACCATGGGACGGACAGTCCTCACTCCCAAAAGTAGTGAGGAGTAAAAAGCTGTTTCATAGATTATAAAACCATTTTCTACTCATTTTTTAGTTTTTCATCAATTGAAATTTTCCTTCTCAGAAGTCTGGGCAGTGAAAGTCTGGAAACAACAGTGTACATTCAGTAATCAAAGCCATTCACTCTCTCTGATCTTGAGTCACTCAAAGGAAAGGATCTCCTCTCCTTGCTAAGTGCCTGGCTTGTCCTTCAATGGCAGCCTTGGGAATAAAGATGCTCATCATGTAGGCAACAAGAAAGACTGCGCTGACAAAAACAAAACATTTATCAAGCATCTGTTTTGTGCCTGGCGCTAGGCCCATTCTTTTAAAAAATTTAGCAAGAGGGCTGGCTCTGTGGCATAGTGGGTTAAGCATGCAGCTTATATCCCATATGGGCGCCAGTTCAAGACCCGGCTGCTCCACTTCCAATCCAGCTCTCTGCTATGGCCTGGGAAAGCAGTGGAAGATGGCCCAAGTCCTTGGGCCCCTGCACCCACGGGGGAGACCCGGAAGAAGCTCCTGGCTACTGGCTTCAGATCGGCGTAGCTCCGGCTATTGCAGTGCCAATTGGGGAGTGAACCAGCGGATGGAAGACTTCTCTCTCTCTCTCTGTGTAACTCTGACTTTCAAAGAAATAAATAAATCTTTTAAAAAAATTCAGCAAGAGCCTCTTGCAGGGAGAGTTTTTATATCTGTTTTCAGATGAGGAAACTAAGGTTCTAAAGAGTGAAGTGATTTGCCAAAGGTAAACCAGCAAATAAATAAATAGTTACACATTTTGCATATTTAAACCTGGTTGTGCTCTCCTCATTCACTGTGCTGAAAAAGGGACTGATGGAAAAATGCCTCTTGGAGAATAAGAAATGCCAATAAATATGGAAAACACAGAGGCACCGGCACCCTGGCGCACTAGGTTAATCCTCCACCTGTGGCACTAGCATCCCATATGGGCACCAGTTCTAGTCCCGGCTGCTCCTCTTCCAGTCCAGTTCTCTGCTGTGGCCTGGGAGGGCAGTGGAGGATGGCACAAGTGCTTGGGCCCTGCACCCGCACGGGAGACCAGGAAGAAGCACCTGGCTCCTGGCTTCAGATCGGTGCAGCTCTGGCTGTTGTGGCCATTTGGGGAGTGAACCAGTGGATGGAAGACCTTTCTCTCTGTCTCTCTAACTCTCTGTAACTCTACCTGTCAAATAAATAAATAAAATCTTAAAAAAAAAAAAAAACACAGAAAGGCAACATAGGGATAAAAAGTAAGAGGACAATAAAGAAACCGCTTTGATGTCTCAGCAGTTATCTGAAATAAGGATAAAGGGTAGATTCAAGTAGAAAAGGAAGGTAGAGAACACAGACTGGTGAGAGGGAGAAGGTGTTTTTAAATGCTTGGAGTAGAAGGACAAGAAAAGAATCCACTTCAACATGTATCATATTCCTTAGGAAGTCTTAACTCCTAAACTTGGAGATTATGAGCTATTTTACCTTATTTAGGGTCTAGTCAACGCTAATGTATGTGATTAGGTTTATCTGTAAAAATGTACTGATTCCTTCCTTCAGTCAACATTTAGAGCATCCACTATGTGCCAGACACCAGACACTGTGCTGGGTCCGAGGAACACAAAGTTTGAAAACAAAACAAAACAAAACAAACAAAAAGCCTCAAGTGGTAGGTATTTGGCCTAGGGGATAAGATGCCAGTTGGCCACTGGTATCCTATAGCAAGCGTACCTGGGTTTGAAACCAGGCTCTGGCCACTGACCGCAGCTTCCTGCTCATGCAGACCCTGGAAGGCAGCAGTGATGGCTTAAGTAGTTGGGTTCCTGTCACCCACAGAGAAGACCTGGACTAAGTTCCTGGCTTCAGCCTTTGCCTACAACTAGTCATTGTGGAAATTTGCGGAGAGCTCTCCCTCTCTCTCTCTCTGCCTCCCAAACAAATACATAATTTTCAAGCTGTTCGTGGGCTAGACCAAATAAAGAGGATGTTAGACAATCTATTATAAGACAGAATGGAGAACACTGTGAAAGCAAAGCACAGGATGTTACAGAAGCAAATCCAAATGGAAGCAGTGCTTCCCAAAGAAGGTGATGTCGAAGGAGAGGCACCCTTACAGAGTACCTGCGACTAGCAGCAAAAACCATGCTGTCACTCCGGGCTCTGCATGACAGCTTCTTGAAAGTAGTACTACACCTCTGCCAAAAGGTACAATGCAACAGAGGATCCAACACGGACTCCAGTGCCTACACACACAACTCAACTGTCTTTGACTTATGAATGAATCTCTGCAAAAGAAGCTAAACAGTGGGCATAAGGAAAGGATAACTTTTCAGCCAAAGTAATGACAAATGCCAAGAGGAAAACCATGATGTGGCCCAGAGAGAGGAATGAGAACACAATCTTGTCTGTATAACTGCCCTAGTGTTTCCTGCACGCCTTCACATCCATTACATGATTTCTCTCCAAAAACCCCTGTGAGGCGCCTAGGACATTCACTTCTATTCTACAGATGAAAAAAAAATGAGGCGTGGAGAGGTTGGGAGATTTAAGAGGTCAGAGTTCAGACTTGTATTTTCCAACATGTAGCCAGTTAATTCTTTCAACTATTTAATGCGCTACAGCATTCTCAGACTCTAACAGTCATTGGATTCCACGGTTGGTTGGTAGGCCCGAACAGCAAAAATGATACAGTAACTCTCGAGGGAAAAGCTACAGGCAGGATTAAGAGGGGAGGGAGGGAAGGAAGAGAGCAAATATAATAAAATCGTCAAGAAAATATAACAAGAACACATGGTGGACAACCGCTGGAAAACCTAAGACCATAACCTTTGCCCACTAGCAAAACAGCTGCAAGGGAAAAACAAACAGCCGATGAGGATATCCGGGGGGAAGACTGACAACAGCACCAAGGATAAACAGCAACATGACGATCGCCCACCCACAGGCGTGCACAGCCCAGGGTCCTGGCAACGAGTGAGTGTGACGAGGATCAGGGGCTGAAGGGCGCAGGGCACAGCGAACAGAAGTGGCGGTGGAGCAGGCAAGCAAGGATGTGGATGACGGGCAGCAGATGGACGCCCCAGAGGGGTCCGGGGGAGGAGAGGCGGATGATGCAGGATGGCAATTAAAAACCAAAACAACAAACGCCGGCAGCAGGGAGGATGCCAGTCCTGCGTGGAGGTGCAGCAGGTCAGGGAGACGACATCCCAGGTGGGAGGGCCAGCAAGGAGAAACCCCAGAGCCGGCGGTGGCAGGGCAGGCAGCCTACGGCCCGAGGAAGAGACTCTCGCGCCCGACGGGGGACGCAGGCGGGCAGCGCCTCGGGGCTGGTACCTGTAACCGCGGTTGGAGGCCCGGGGTGGAATCCGGTAGACGCTGACGTCGGGCTTCACACACAGCACGGACTCGTACTCCAACTCGGCCGCCATCTTGGCTCCGCACTCCGCGCCGCCGGAGGCGGGGCGTAGGGCAGGGGGCGGGACGTTTGGGCGGGGATGGGGCGTAATTTCCGCTGACGTCACTTCCGGACGAATTTGGTTTCGGTTCTGAGATTAACCTCTTCGGTGGCGCTGCTCGGGGCTGCCATATTGAAACCTAGGAAACGGTGAGGCTGCGGGGCTCACCATTTTGGGAAATGGCAAAGATGCCTTCTTCCTGCGTGACTAACTAACGTTATGGAAATCTGCATCCCGGAAGAGTGCGGAGGGAAAGCGCCATCTTGCTCTCGGCAGGTGCCCGCGGTGCTCCGGGAGAGCCTGGAGCGCTTTGAAACCTGGCGGGTTTGTGCCAAGAGTCACTTCGGAAGCGTAGTTTTTTGGAAGAAAAGTAGTATCCGCCAGTCTATAATTCCAGTCTGCGTACCTGCAGGAAATGTGTGATCCAGTCATAGACACGATTGGCTTTAACCCACCAGAGTCCAGATGTTTAAAATACCCCGAGCCGATTTATCTGATAAAATCGCCTTCTCTCAGACTTCACACGACAGAAACTCTATTTCACAGTAATTTCAGCGTGTGTTCCGATTATCTCTAAATGGAATCAACCCAATTCCTCACAAATTTGAGAAGCGAAATTAACGTCCCCTCTTTGCTCCCAGTCCTATTATAACGATAAATCCCAAGGAGGAACTCCATAAATACTTTTTGTGTATACTCCAAATGAAAACAACAGTGCAACTTAAAAATGACGTAATTAGCACAGTACGTGGCAAAACCCGACATATGAACTCAAGTCTATATGACCACAACAGCAGCAGTCACTTCGTTATATTGAGTGGGTGAAAGAAAATCTGCCTGTTTGTCTCCCTAGAAAATCCCTGGCAGGGATGTGAAGAATCAGCTATCCAGGATCACTGTTGACAGAAATGCATGTTGACATATCTTTCAAAGGGGAAATGAACAGAATTGATCAAACTATTCATTATACATAACCTTCAATTTAAGAATTCCACTCAGTATTTTAAAGAAAGTCTTGGGGCCAGCAACGTGGCTCACTTGATTAATCCTCCACCTGCGGCCCCAGCATCCCATATGGGTGCCAGCTTCTAGTCCGGGCTGCTCTTCTTCCAGTCCAGCTCTCTGCTGTGGCCCCGGGAAGACAGTGGAGGATGGCCCAAGTGCTTTGGCACTTGCACCCACGTGGGAGACCAGGAGGAAGCACCTGGCTCCTGGCTTCGGATTGGTGCAGTGTGCTGGCTGTATTGGCCATTTGGGGGTGGTGAACCAACAGAAGAAAGACCTTTCTCTCTGTCTCTCTCTCTCACTGTCTAACTCTGCCTGTCAAATTAAAAAATAAATAAATGAATGAATAAAAAAAAGTCTTGCATCCACAAAAAAATGTGGAAGATATTATGTTTATTCCAAAATTGTGAAAAAATGGAAACACGGAGTATCCGCAAAAAGTAGTAATGCATCTATCATTATGAAATGCTTTGTATTGGTCATTAAGGCCAATGAAAAACTAAAGGTTATAAAAAATAGGTAACTTCAAAAAACAGAACATTATCAATTTATGTCAGAACACCCACAAATTATATACATATGCATGTGAAAACAGTCTGAAAAGATATGGCTGGCCAGAGAAACTATTTTCCACTCCCCATACTTCTCCACCTGCTAAGATTTTAGAGCGTATACAACTAATGTCTTCATTGAATAAATGGAAAAAAGAGATAAGTGGCCCGTTCCCAGCTTCCTTTTTGACCCTATGATCTCATCTAAAACCTGAGTCTTGTGACTATACCACATAGTGGCCTTTTCCCCTGTCTTCTGTGTCAACATCATTGTGGACAATGACAAAGAAACCAAGCACTCGCTTTCTGGAGGAAAGGCACAGTGTATTTACGCATGCGGCCTTGACTAGACTCTCAAGAGTCAAGCCCCATCCTCTGTCTTTCCCTACTTTTATACCCTAAATTTAGCAAGGCAGTTTCAGGGAGCATATGGCTATCTTAGGCCCACAGGGATTAACAAGTCACAACTGCAGGGTAAGGTAGTTTTACATACAGGAACGAGTAAAGTACATCTTAAAGACAGTTTCAGGAGGCAACAACTATCTTATCTTAGGTATGTGACGAGGCCTTCATGGCAGGTGGGGAACCGGTTTCTAACTCATACTGGTTTGCTTAGCCCCAGCTGGCCCTTTGATAACAAGCCGGAGGGAGTATGCAGCATTCCCCGGAACTGGCTCGCTCCTTAATGGCCGGCGGGAAGGGGTCCTTGACAACATCACTGACAGCAGTTGGACTCCTTGCTGGTCTGTACTCTCCAAAATCTCGCCATCCTCTTAGAGGCTTCATATAGTTAACATAGTTAAATCAAAATATACTGATTTTTAACACTCTTTCACCTTATCTTACCCTCACAGAACATTTTTTTAATCCTGAACTCTAATATCTAGCTGTCACAAGCACTTATCCTAAATTCTCTAATCATTAAAGTCACATTACTCCTCGTGATTCAGTATATGCATCTGCAAATCCGATCTCCTTATTTCTGCCTGTGTAAACTGCTATCTTGCCAGCATCATTAAACTCCCTTTTCTCTGTTTTTCTGTAATACCCCATAGACTTCAGTCATATACTCCTATGTTCCAACCATTCACTTTATTCCCTTACTAGCAAATGACACAATTACAAAGACGTGTCCATAAGAGTTGGTGGTTTTGAGTTTCAGAACTTTCCCCTCAACTTGGATTTGTTACTGTTTATTCCATTTCTCTTCCATGGTTATTCCAAACACTGCTTCTGTTTTCAAGTTATTCCAACACTCCTTCAAAGTTATTCCAAACCCAGCTTCTAAGCCATCTCTTTCTTGATTGATAAACCATCACTATTTCACAAAGTTTGTGTGAACTCCCTCAACGCCAGCCTAGTCAGAGTCCTGTCTGCTTTTTACCCGTGTTTGGTCCTGTCCACTTGTGTGTGTCCCGCTTTCCGTACTCACCAACCTCTTGAGGCACTTGACTTCATCCGTTATTTCTTTATTGTTTCTTAAAACTCTCATTTTTCCTTTCTCCCATGTCTCTCAGTATATAAGCATATTTAAGTTCCTTCCATTAAAAAAAAAAAAAAGATGACCAGACTCCCTTACAAGATCATCAAGGAAATCCAGCATTTGCTTGCAGAACCAGTTCCTGGCATTAAAGCAGAACCAGATAAAGAGCAACACCCGCTATTTTCATGTGGTCCTTACTGGTCCCCGGGATTCTCCCTTTGAGGGAGGGACTTTTTTTAAATGATTTGTTTATTTATTTGAAAGGCAGAGTTACAGAGAGGCAGAGGCAGAGGCAGAGGCAGATGCAGAGGTAGAGAGAGAGAGAGAGAGAGAGAGAGAGAGAGAGAGAGAGAGATGTCTTCTATCTGCTGGTTCACTACCCAAATGGCTGCAATGGCTGGAGATGGGCTGATCCAAATCCAGGAGCCAGGAGCTTCTTTTTGTTTTATTTTCTTTTGTTTTTTAAGATTTATTTATTGATTGATTTGAAGGTCAGAGTTAGAGAGAGAGAGAGAGAGAGGTCTTCCATCTGCTGGTTCCCTCCCCAATTGGTCGCAACAGCCAGAGCTGCACAGATCCGAAGCCAGGAGCCAGGAGCTTCTTCCAGGTCTCCCACACGGGTGCAGGGGCCCAAGAACTTGGCCATCTTCTGCTCTCCCAGGCCATAGCAGAGAGCTGGATTGGAAGTGGAGCAGCCAGGACTTGAATCAGCATCCATATGGGATGCCAGCACTGCAGGCGGTGTCTCTACCCGCTATGCCACAGCACCGAACCCAAATTAAATGTATTTTTTAAACATTGATTGATTGGGGCCGGCGCTGTGGTGTTGCGGGTAAAGCCACCGCCTGCAGTGCCGGCATCCCATATGGGTGACAGTTCAAGTCCTCGCTGCTCCACTTCCAATCCAGCTCTCTGCTATGACCTGGGAAAGCGGCAGAAGATGGCCTGAGTCCTTGGGCCCCCTGCGCCCACGTGGGAGGCCCAGAAGAAGCTCCTGGATCCTGGCTTCAGATTGGCGCAGCTCCGGCCATTGCGGCCAATTGGGGAATGAACCAGCAGATGGAAGACCTCTCTCTCTCTCTCTCTCTCTCTCTCTCTCTGTATAACTCTGACTTTCAAGTAAATAAATAAATATTTATAAAAAATAAAAAGAGAAAGATCGAGCACTAAAACTGAGTATGTTTTCCTCCAAACTCAGCCGTCCTTTAGTACTCCACCAAGTGCAAATCCAACAGAAAGGATTTCTTCTCCCTGCTATAGTTACTAATGTCTGCAGATGATTCACTAAGGAAATACTTGATTGTGTCATCCCTTTGACTCTTAGACCTATCAGTGTGATCAATTGTGAACTGAAATTGATCACTTGGACTAGTGAGATGGCCTTGGTACATGCCACCTTGATGGGATTGTATTGGGATCCCCTGGCACATTTCTAACTCCATCATTTGGGGCACGTCTGATTGAGCATGTCCCAAATTGATGACACAAACAAGACTAGTGACTGCTAATACTAACTGATAGAATCAAAAAGGGATAGAATGATCCAACATGGGAAGCGAGATACACAGCAGACTCATAGAATGGCAGATGTTCTGAATAGCCTCTGGCCTCAGAATCAGCCCTTAAGGCATTCAGATCTGGCTCAAGAGCCCATGAGAGTATTTTGGGCATGGAAGGCCAAGACACTCTGGAAAAAAAAAGAAGACCTAAATGAAAGATCTCTGTGAGTGAGATCCCAGTAGAAAGAACAGGGTCACCAAAGAAGGAGGTACCTTTCTCTGAAGGGAGGAGAGAACCTCCACTTTGACTATGACCCTGTCGGAATAAGATTGAAGTCAGCGAACCCTAAAGGCTTCCATAGCCTTGGCAACTCATGACTAGAGCCTAGGGAGATTACTGACGCCATAAACAAGAGTGTCAAATTGTTAAATCAACATCAGGAGTCACTGTGTACTTATGTCTCATGTGGGATCTGTCCTTAATGTGTTGTCCAATGTGAAGTAATGCTATAACTAGTACTGAAACAGTATTTTACACTTTGTGTTTCTGTGTGGGTGCAAACTGATGAAATCTTTACTTAGTATATACTGAATCAATCTTCTGTATATAAAGATAATTAAAAATGAAAAAAAAAACTTGGTGTTAAATTGGAAATTGCATAGAAAATTAATCAATTTAAAAAACATAACATATCATGTAGGATCTCTGTCCTTAATGTGCTATACATTGTGAATTAATACTATAACTAGTACTCCAACAGTATTTTTCACTTTGTGTTGCTATGTGAGGGCAAACTGTTGAAATCTTTACGTAATATATACTAAACTGATCTTCTGTATATAAAGAGAATTGAAAATGAATCTTGATGTGAATGGAAGGAGAGAGGGGGCGGGAAAGGGGAGGGTTGCGGGTGGGAGGGAAGTTATGGGGGAGGAGGCCATTGTAATCCATAAGCTGTATTTTGGAAATTTATATTCTTTAAATAAAAGCTTTATAAAAAATCCCCCCCAAAAAAAGGTAATCACCAAATGCCAGGGCACATAGATTTTCTTCTGCTTTGAGTTCTTGAATGTTTATACTTTGTATTTCAAATTTTAACATATACACTGATTTGAGTGACTATTTGTACGTGTAGTAAAGTTTGTGTCTAAATTAATTTCAAAAAAAAAAGAAAATACTTGATGTCAGTGCAATGTCTTTAGTCACTGAAGAGTCTTAGAAGACACTTTTCACACTCTAGCTTGCCCAGAAAGACTTTTTTTTCAAATGTGTATTTACTTATTTAATTTATTTGAGAGAGCCAGGCAAAGAGAGATCTTTCATCCCTGGTTCACTCCCCAAATGCCCACCACAGCTGGGGCTGGGCCAGGCTGAAACTAGGAGCTTAGAACTCAATTCAATGGAGGCAGGGGCCCATGCTGTGGTATAGCAGGTAAAGCCGCTGCCTGCAGTGCCAGCATCCCGTATGGATGCCGGTTCGAGACCCGACTGTTCCACTTCCGATCCAGCTTTCTGCTATGGCCTGGGAAAGCAGAAGATGGCCCAAGTGCTTGGGCCCCTGCACCTGCATGGGAGACCTGGAAGAAGACCCTGGTTCCTGGCTTCGTATCTGCACGGCTCCAGCCATTGCAGCCAGTTGGGAAATTAGCAGATGGGAGACCTCTCTCTCTCTCTCTCTCTCTCTCTCTCTCTCTGTAACTCTGACTTTCAAATAAATAAATCTTAAAAAAAAAAAAAAAAACTCAATTTATGTCTCCCACATTGGTGGTGGCAGGGCCCATCAGCAGAATTTCCATCTGCTGATTCACTCCCCAGGTGGCTGCAGCAGGTCAAAGCTAGAAGCCAGGAGTTTCTTCCGGGTCTACTATGTGGATGCAGGGACCCAAGCACTTGAGCCATTCTCTGCTGCTATCCTAGGTGCACTACCAGGGAGCTGGATATGAAGTGGAGCATCCAGGACTCAAAGCAATGTCCATATGGTATGCTGGTGCTGCAGGCAGAGGCCTAACCAGCTACACCACAACACCAGCCCCTATGCACATCTTAAGTGGCAGACAGAAATCTAATCAACTCTAAACCTACATCCCTAACCAATATGCAATCCTACATCAGTTTGTTCCTTCTCTTACATCTTCATCTTTAAAGTGGTCAAATATATGAGTTATGGCAATTACAATTAAACCTCATCATTTGTAGAGTCTAGATTTTCAAATTTACTTACTCAACAAAATTCACCTGTAACTTCAAAACCAATACTCATAGGGCTATCCCAATCTTTCTCAGACACACACAGAGTAGCAAAAATTTTGAATCTCTGCATGTACATGCAGTTGAGGTCTAACAAGACAACACTATGTGTTCTTGTTTCAGCTCTCATTCTGTCAACAAGTGTCTTTTTTGTAGTTTTAGTGCCACATTTTCACATTTTGTAGGTTTTTGTTGATGATTTCACTATTTAAAATGGCCCTCAAGTGCAGAAGTGCCTTATAGTGTTCCTAGGCATGAAAAGGCTTTGATGCACCTTAGAGAGAGACTACGTGTGGTGGGTAAGCTTCATTCCCGCCTGAGTGATTGCACTATTGCTAGAAAGGTCAATGTTAATGAGTCAGCAACATATATAAATAAGGTGTCTTGAAACAGAAACACACAAAGAACAAGGGTATGTATTGATCATGTGATGAAAATGGGACTGGAGGCTCACGGGAACCTAACCTGTGTTTCTCTTAGGAGCAGTAATTCAATATTGGCTAATTCAGAGTTCCTTATGACTTTATAAAACATAACTACACAGAATAAGGGGAGAATCCACTGTATTAACACTCACAGGGCAGCATCGTGGCTAAAAACAAAATCTCTGAAGGCTGATTGTCTGATTCCAGTTCTGAATAGTCCTGTGAACTTGAGCCACTCATTGCCTCATTGCACTTCAGTGTCATTTTGAAAACGAAGTAACTATTTCATCACTGGGGTGTTATGAGCTGAGTAACATATGGCCAAAGAAATGCTTAGCAGAGGGCGTGGTAAGTAAACTCTCGATGTGTGAGTTATTCACATTATTAACACTAACTTACATTTGACATAAGAATTACCATGAGAGGCCGGCTAAGCAACAGGCTAATCCTCCGCCTCGCGGCACCGGCACACAGGGTTCTACTCCCGGTTGGGGCGCCGGATTCTGTCCAGGTTGCCCCTCTTCCAGGCCAGCTCTCCGCTGTGGCCCGGGAGTGCAGTGGAGGATGGCCCAGATGCTTGGGCCCTGCACCCCATGGGAGACCAGGAAAAGCACCTGGCACCTGGCTCCTGCCATCGGATGAGCGCGGTGTGCCGGCCACAGCGCGCCGACTGCAGCGGCCATTGGAGGGTGAACCAACGGCAAAGGAAGACCTTTCTCTCTGTCTCTCTCTCTCACTGTCCACTCTGCCTATCAAAAATAAAAAAAAAATTAAAAAAAAGAATTACCATGAGATTTTAGGTAGATATCAACATTGACACACTGATATTTTAGTATTTCAGAAGATGTACAACAGAGCATACAATTTAACAAAAATATAATTGCTGTTCTAGCACCTTTTCTCCCTAAAGGCTAACAGTTGTGCACAACGTAGCACTGACTTAGAATGGAAATGTGTGGGGGCCAGCACTGTGGCTCACTTGGTTGATACTCCGCCTGCGGCACCGGCATCCCATATGGGCGCCGGATTCTGGTCCCGGTTGCTCCTCTTCCAGTCCAGCTCTCTGTTGTGGCCTGGGAGGGCAGTAGAGGATGGCCCAAGTGCTTGGGCGCCTGCACCCACGTGGGAGACCAGGAAGAAGCACCTGGCTCCTGGCTTTGGATCGGCGTAGCTCCAGCTGTAGTGGCCATTTTGGGGGTGAACCAACGGAAGGAAGGAAGACCTTTCTCTGTCTCTCTCCCTCACTGTCTAACTCTGTCAAATAAATAAAAAGTAAAAAATAAATTAAAAAAAGGAAATGTGTGCGTACTATCACCTTCTTCTGCCTTCATTTTATGGACATAAAATGTACAAAAAAAAAGACAATGGAGAAAAAAATTTCAAAGTAATGCACAAATTAGAGGCTGGCACTGTGGTATAGTGGGTAAAGCCACCACAAGCAACCATGGCATCCCATATGGGCACCGGTTCCAGTTCTGGCTGCTCCATTTCCAATCCAGCTCCCTGCTAATGTGCCTGGGGGAGCAGCAGAAGATGACCCAAGTGCTTGAGCACCTGCACTCAAATGAGAGACCCAGAAGAAGCTCCTGGCTCCTGGCTTTGACCTGGCCAAGCCTTGGCCATTGTAGCCATTTGGAGAGTAAATCAGCAGATGGAAGTTTCTCTCTCTCTCTCTTGTGCATGCACTCTCTCTCTCTCTCTCTCTCTCTCTCTCTCTCTCTAACTGTACCTTTCAAATAAATTTAAATTTTTTTTAATTTTTAAAAGTAATGCACAAATAGGATAGCCAATCTAAAATTTCATCAAAATTTACTCATCTAGGGCAGGCACTGTGGTGTAGCAGGTAAAACTGCCGCCTGCAGTGCCAGCATCCCATATGGGTGCCAGTTCGAGTGCTGGCTGCTCCACTTCCAATCAGCTCTCTGTTATGGCCTGGAAAAGCAGTAGAAGATGGCTCAAGTCCTTGGACCCCTGCACCCATGTGGGAGACCCAGAAGAAGCTCCTGGCTCCTGGCTCCTGGCTCCTGGCTTCAGATCAGCTCATCTCTGGCCATTGTGGCCATCTGGGGAGTGAACCAGTGGATGGAGGATTATTTCTCTCTCTCTCTCTCCATCTGGCTCTCTGAAACTCTGCCTTTTAAATAAATAAATAAATCGCTTTTTAAAAAATTTTACTCATTTGTGACAACCAACTACCCCGCGAGAGTCCTCAATCCTGTCTACTCCTTCAAATACACTTACACTTCCTGGTTTCTCGTTAGATTAGTTTAACACAAACTGAAGTGTTCCCTTGCCCACTTTTGTTTTCCTGGAACTGAAATCACAGAAGTGTTACTGAAAGTTGTGCCTATGCTTCTTTTACTTCCCCTTCAGTCTGCATCCTCTGACTATTCCAGAGCTGTACTGTAATAGAAAATCAGTAAACAATAAATCAATAGAAGTAGAGTTCTTTAGACATTCTTGAAGCCACTCAGATTTGGCTGATCTACTATGCTAAATTTGACTGATTCCTCTCATGAGCCGCCCATAGATGTAGCCAATATTGTTATTGCAATGGGATATCAGTTGGTATTTTGCTTTGTTTCCTTTTGCACTGAATTTTTAAATTTCTCAGCAACTTTGTTCTCCAATTCATTTTCTTACTTGGTTTAACTATAACTGCATGCATAAGCAGACAGTTGTATTTTAGGGAGGCAGGACTATATCTGATCTGCACCCTTGAGGGCCATAGGTTAGGATCTGACTTGTAGAAAGGAGGTGATTTCACAGTGAGAGTGGAACATCCATAAATTATTGGTGCATATTTAGGATGACATGTTCAGAATGGACAACCAAAACCCAAGTGGAGTACACATTAGTTTTTTGACACGATGATGGCTAACACTGAGCGAGTGCTCCTATGCTGGCACTGTTTTAAATGCTTCCGAAATGTTAATAAATTTATTCCTGATAATCCTATAGAGAAGGTAGCTCATATTCCGCAAATCAGTCATTATCTGGCCAGAAAACTTGAAACCATTAAAAAAGGCATTTAATACAAGGACTTAATCACAAAGGAGTTGGAAAGATTAAACAAATAAAAATAAATACAATGCTGTTTTCTGTTTTCATATTAGTAACTGCAGGAGGCTGCTTCCCCCAAACTGGAAGAGAAATATGAAAAAGAACATAAACTAGCATTGGCAAGCTTGTAGTCGTCTTTGAGCCTGGGGCTCTTGCTGCCACTTGGCAAGACTAGGAGCTCATCAACCTGCTGCTGCTGCTGCTGCTGCTGGCACCAGTCATCCTGCTGGAGCCACCGATGCCGGCACCTGCCATCGCCAACAAGCTGTACCACACAAGCTGTCTGCCACTGCAGCGAGAGCAACAGGCTGAATGGCTCTTCTTTCTTTTTTTGTTTCTAATGCTTTTCATGTTTACTGTATTTCGCGATTATTGTCCTTTTACTTTTGAAAGACTTTTTCTGGGGCAGATATTCGATGTGGCAGTTAAGACGCCACTTAGGATGCCCACATTCCATATCAGAATGCTTGAGTCTGAGTTCCAGCTCTGCTCCTGATTCCAGCTTTCTGCCTGTGTGCACCCTGAGAGGCAGCAGGTGATGGTTCAAGTAGCTGGGTTCCTGCCACCCACTTGGAAGACTTGCACTGAGTTCCAAGCTCTTCACTTCAGCCTGGCCCAGCCCTGGCTATTGCTGACATTTAGAGAATGAACCAGGAGATGGGAGATCCCTATCTATCTATCTATCTATCTATCTATCTCTTCCCCTCCCTCTCCATGTATTTTAAATAAGCTAAATAAATAATTTTTAAAATAAAATGGGTTTTGATCTTCGTCACAAATCAAGATATAGAATCAAATGCAATGATTCCCCTTTCTCTTCACATTCCCACTGCACATCAGCTTCTTCAGAAACCCACTACAGAGTAGATCCAGAAAATGCAGCACCCAGGTTTCCAATAGAGAAGTAATACAGAACGATGGACATAGGCTTAATTATCAACACCTGAGTGCAGGGCAGGTGAAGAAATGAGAACACAGCGTGAGTACCTTCTGTACAGTCACAGAACCAGCAAGTGGCAGAGCCAGAATTCAAACTCAGTCTTTCTACTGACCTTCCATTAGTCCTCAGAACGTCCTTTCTACTCCAGAAGACTTCACACGTGTCATTCGCTCACGTTGGACTCACCTCCACCTTCATAAGCACTCACATGCTACCCTGAAATACCCTCCTAGCTTCTCCCTCCATACTCAAAGGAGACGACTACAGAAGTTGGATATCTTAAAGATCATCCAACTCAATCCCCTTAATTTTAAACATAAAACACAACAATAGCAGCAAATGTCTAGATCAAAAAGTTACTGCTAAAAGTAGAAGTCAAATCCATGTCTCAAGTCCTAGTCTACTGTTCTTTTCACCTCAAGAATTTCTTCTTCTAGGAAGTTTTCCCAGTTATTTTAGTCACTATCAGTCATGCCCTTTTGCTGACCAACCACAGA
Organism: Sylvilagus floridanus; assembly: GCA_949820135.1. Lineage (NCBI taxonomy): Eukaryota > Metazoa > Chordata > Mammalia > Lagomorpha > Leporidae > Sylvilagus > Sylvilagus floridanus. The sequence goes on from OX463230.1 coordinate 33,440,317, forward strand.
GTCTGTGTCACCCACAGCTTGGGGCAGTCATATTTAATTAATAATAATTAATGATTATTATTAAATAATAATTAATAATTATTATTATGGACTATCTAATAATTGATATTATTATTTTTACTGAAGTCCTTAAGGATACTAACTTTGTCATATATTTATTTTATTTTATTCAAGAGGCAAAGAGACAAACAAAACTCCCATCCACTGGTTCACTATCCAAATGCAGCAGGCGGGGCTGGACCAGACGGAAGCTGGGAGCCAAGAATTCAATCCAGGTCTCCCACATGAGTGACTCAATTACCTGAGCTATCACCTACTGGCTCTGGGGTGCCACCCTCAGCATCATCAGGAAGCTAGAGTTAAGAGCCAGAGCCAGGCCAGGCATCAAACCCAGGCAGCCCAATATGGGAGAAGGGCATCTGATCCACCAGGTAAAACATCCACCCCCATATGCTTACTTTTAATTCCCTCAGACAAAACAAACAGGGGCCGGCGCTGTGGCGGCCTGGGAAAGCAGTAGAAGATGGCCCAAGTGCTTGGGGCCCTGCATCTGTGTAAGAGACCCAGAAGAAGCTCCTGGCTCCTGGCTTCAGGATCGGCCCAGCTCTGGCAATTGTGGCCATTTGGAGAGTGATCCAGCAGATGGAAGATCTTTCTCTCTCTCTATCTCTCTCTCTCTGCCTCTGCCTCTCTGTAGCTCTACCTTTCAAATACATAAATAAATCTTAAGAAAAAAAGACTAGAAATTCTATGATTCTAAAAATTAGATTTTGGCCAGGGCCAAGCAACAAAGATAAGTAGGTATTCAGATTTTAGTTTTGACTTTAATCTTTCTATACTTAAACTTTCTTATCAGAAAATTGCATTTAATATGTTTTACATTCATATACATACATTTACATATATGAATGAATGCCCACAAATAGAAATGCTACCTTTCTTCCTTATTTTTAATTTGAGAGAAAGAAAGGAGAGAGTTCCCATCTACTGATTCACTACCCAAATATGTTTGTAACAGCTTGTGCTGAACTGGGGCTCAGAAACCAGAAGCCAGGAATTCAAGCTAGGTCTCCCCCGTGGGTGGCAGGGACCCAGCTACTTGGGCCATCACCTACTGCCTCCCAGGGTCTACATTAGCAGGAAATTAGAATCTCCAATTTTACTTCTATTCTTATACCCGAATCTCGCTGTATCATAATTTTTGCGTGTGTGATGGGTATATATTTCCAATTGATTGTGAACCTTCAGAGACTAGAATACAATTTAATTCATCCTGACATTGCACATTTTTTAACATAAATCAAGCATTTGAGAGTTGTTCTCCAAATAAATAATAAATAAATGGGTTTGTGCAGGTCATTTCTCCTCAATCACTTCTTTCCTGAATATGCCTATCTTATAGGGTCTTTTCATTGCTGAGATAAAGCAAAACCTAAAAAGTGAATTTACATTGGGAAGTACTCACTCCCTAACTATACCCTGGATCCTGCCAAAAATATCTCGGAGCTATGCTCTCTGGTTCCGTTTTTCCACTTTCTTATCTAGGCTGTCTAGCAATGACTCAGAAACTCTTCCTGTGAAGTCAGGCTATCAGAAACAGAGATGAGAGGGGAAGAGGTCAGCAGCTCTCCTAATTGCAATTCACGGCTTCATCGAGCCCGAGAGTGAGGACCAGAGAGAACTCGGGGGACTCCAGCCTGGTGCTGAAGCCTTCTGCTGCTGTCTCATCTTTCGGTAAGAAAAGCCGTCCACCTAAGGACTGTGCTTCGCCCGCCCGCGTCACTCCTTATCTTCCATTCCCTTCTGTTCCTTCTCCACCTTTTCTTTTGTCTTTTCCTCGTATCTACCTTTCTCTCTCTACATATTCCATATTCTATTTCTTTGCTTTTCATTCTGTAATAATGCATTCTTATGTCCTTATTTCCCCCTCTTTAAATTAGCTGTTTCTCCATCTGACCTTTAATTCCAGCTTTCCCTATTGGCTTTGTTTTTTCAATTGACTCCTTGCCTTTTTATGTTTTTTTCTCATTTGCTTTCCCTCTTTTCGTCTGCTTTCTTTTACTCATTCCTATTGCTCTTGATTTTGTCGTTTTGTCATCAGAATTTGGTTATGTATATGGTTTTCTTTCCTTATTGTAGTTGAATTTTAGATTCAGGATTTGATTTTTTTTAATTACTGCTAGCTCATTCAGTGTTGAAAATCTAAAATATAAAAATCCTCTGTTAATTTTATACACAGTGGTATTTTTCAGCCAAAGAACTTGGATGAATGTAAAAAGTAACTTGGTTCTGAAGGACTTTTAAGCACTGACTCAAATGCATATACTCAGTTTTAGTTCAAGATAATGATATAAGATAAGGCAAATTTAAAACATTTGTAACTGGCCGGCACCGTGGCTCAACAGGCTAATCCTCCACCTTGTGGTGCCGGCACACCAGGTTCTAGCCCTGGTCGGGGCGCCGGATTCTGTCCTGGTTGCCCCTCTTCCAGGCCAGCTCTCTGCTCTGGCCCAGGAGTGCAGTGGAGGATGGCCCAAGTGCTTGGGCCCTGCACCCCATGGGAGACCAGGAGAAGCACCTGGCTCCTGCCATCGGATCAGCGTGGTGTGCCGGCCGCTGTGGCCATTGGAGGGTGAACCAACAGCAAAAAGGAAGACCTTTCTCTCTGTCTCTCTCTCTCTCACTGTCCACTCTGTCAAAAAAAAAAAAAAATTTGTAACCAATGTGTATTATTTTAACTATGCATGTATTTCAATTATTTTTTGCACCAAAATAAATTTCTATCTCTCTCTCCCTCTCCCTCTCTCTCCTCTTTCTTTTTAATTTATTGAAGAGACAGACAGGGGGAGGGAGGGCTCCCATCCCCTTATTCTTTCCCTAAATCCCCAGAGGAGTGGGTCAAGACCAGAGCCAGGAGCCAAGAATTCCATCCAGTTCTATGTGGGCAGTGGGAACCCATTACTTGAGCTATCACTGTCCCCTCTCGGGGTTTACATCATCGAGATCTGGAATCAGGAGCTGGAATTGGGTACAGAACCCAGATGCTCCAATATGGAAAGCTGGCATTCTAATTTTAGTATATGTGCTGCCAAAGCGAGCACAGAAGGCTGGTGTTCTAACTGGTGACTTAACCACTGGGCCAAACAGCTGCCCCTAAAACTATCATTTTTAAAATTTATTTATTTATTTATTTGAAAATCACAGTTACAGAGGGGGGACAGATAGAGGGAGGGAGAGAGAGAGAGAGTCTTCTATCCGTTAGTTCACAACCCAAATGACTGCAATAGCCATGACTGGCTCAGACCAAAGCCAAGAGTCAGGAGCTTCATCTGGTTCTGCCATGTAGGTAACAGAGGTCCAAGCATTTGAGCCATCTTCCACTGCTTTTCCCAGTCACATTCGCAGGTAGCTGGATCAGAAGTGGAACAGCTAGGACACAAACCAGAGTCCATATGGAATGCCGACATCACAGGATCAGCTTTACCTGCTATGCCACAAAGCTGGTCCTCTAAGTTTTTAAAAATGTTTGTTTTATTTGAGAGAGCAAGAAAGAGCTAGAGACAGAGAAAGACAGAAAAGGAACTCCCATATGCTGATTTACTTCCCAAATACCTGCAATAGCTGTGGCTAGGCCAAGTCAAAACAGGAGCCAGGAACTCAGTCTAGATCTCCCATTTGGGTGGCAGGTACCTAACTACCTAACCCATCACCTGCTGCTTCCTAGGGTGTACATTAGCAGGAAGCTGGATCAGAAGCAGAGGAGACAGGACTGAAACCCAGGCAAGCCAGTATGGGATGCAAGCAATCCAAGTAGCATCTTAACTGCTGGGCCAAGTGCCTGCCCCAATTTATCTTTTATTTAATTTTTTTTTTTTGACAGGCAGAGTGGACAGTGAGAGAGAGAGAGAGAGAGAGAGAAAGGTCTTCCTTTGCCGTTGGTTCACCCTCCAATGGCTGCCGTGGCCAGCGCGCTGCGGCCGGCGCACCGTGCTCATCCGATGGCAGGAGCCAGGTGCTAGGTGCTTTTTCCTGGTCTCCCATGGGGTGCAGGGCCCAAGCACCTGGGCCATCCTCCACTGCACTCCCGGGCCACAGCAGAGGGCTGGCCTGGAAGAGGGGCAACCGGGACAGAATCCGGCGCCCTGACAGGGACTAGAACCCGGTGTGCCGGCGCCACAAGGCAGAGGATTAGCCTGTTGAGCCACGGCGCCGGCCATTTATTTAATTTTTTTAAAGATTTATTTTATTTATTTGAAAGAGTTACACAGAGAGAGAAGGAGAGGTAGAGAGAGAGTGTCTTCCATCCGCTGGTTGACTCCCCAGTTGGCCACAACAGCAGGAGCTGTGCTGATCTGAAACCAGGAGCCAGGAGCTGCTTCCTCCAAATCTTCCCATGGGGCTGCAGGGCCCAAGGACTCGGGCCATCTTCTACCGCTTTCCCAGGCCACAGCAGAGAGCTGGATTGGAAGAGGAGCAGCCGGGACCAGAACCGGTGCCCATATGGGATGCTGGCACTGCACGTGGCGGCTTTACCTACTGTGCCACAGCGCTGGCCCCAATTTATCTTTTAATTCCATTTCTCCATGAACTTTTTGATGTACCTTCTTAAGTGATATTTAAAATACAGCTCATGCTAGATAATTCAGTTTCTGTCATATTGGATTTTTGCCCTTTCTAGCTCTTGTAACTTCAATTTGTTCAGTCCTTTCCCTTTTGTTAGCAATTCTAAAGGTTTTTCAGTTATTTGATTCTTTTCAGTTAAAAAAATATATTGGCCTTTGAATCTGGGATTTGGGAAGTCCCCTGGTTGTGATTATGTGAAAGTCACCTAATCTACTGAGTTTCAATGTCAAAAAGCTACAAAATAAAAGTAGAAAGATGGAACAATGATTGCTAAGTTTCCTTTCAGAGAATTCTATGATGCTATCTATCTTTTGCACAATATTTTATGTTGTACGTGTGGGGGCAATGGGTCAGGTAGCTAACAGGATCAACATGGAAGAAAGAGACCCTGCTAGGACTTGAGTGTTTGAGTAGATAGAACCACAGAAGAGGAAATGAGAATTGCTTCTCCTTTTTTAATTTTGTTGACACATTACTTTAACTTCTGCTAACAATATAAGGCCTTGTGACAACATTTGCTTAACTCAACAGAACTACTTCCAAGTCACAAAAATATTTTGGGCTTATACAAAAACAAACAGAAAATGCCAATATAGCCAATAAAAATTGGAGCTTAAAAACCAAAAGGAAGTTAAAAGGAACAGCATAGGTACCAGGAAGCAGTCCAGGTAAGAACTGAATGATTAAAAATTAAATTTTAGGCCAGCGCCGTGGCTCAACAGGCTAATCCTCCGCCTTGCGGCGCCGGCACACCGGGTTCTAGTCCCGGTCGGGGCGCCGGATTCTGTCCTGGTTGCCCCTCTTCCAGGCCAGCCCTCTGCTGTGGCCCGGGAGTGCAGTGGAGGATGGCCCAGGTGCTTGGGCCCTGTGGAGGGGACCCAATGGGGACCCATGGGCACCCCATGTGGAGACCAGGAAAAGCACCTGGCACCTGGCTCCTGCCATCCGACGAACGCGGTGCGCCGGCCGCAGCGCGCCATCCGCGGCGGCCATTGGAGGGTGAACCAACGGCAAAAGGAAGACCTTTCTCTCTGTCTCTCTCTCTCACTGTCCACTCTGCCTGTCAAAAATAAAAAAAATAAATAAAAATAAAAAAAGAAAAAAAAGAAAAAAAAATTTAAAAATTTAATTGAAAAAGAAAAGAGATCAACCCCCAAGATAAGCATTCATCCATTCATGTAATCTCTTTTTAAAATGATTTATTTTGTTTTTATTTGAAAGGCAGAGTTTCAGAGAGATCTTCTATCCACTGATTCACTCCCCCAAATGGTCATAATGGCCAGGGCTGAGACGCCGGCACTGCAGGTGGCAGCTTTACCAGCTACACCACAGTGCTGGCCCCCATTCATGTAATCTTTAACTGTCATGTCCTGTAAGGCACTCTGCTAAACCCTCTGGGATAACCGTCTATGAACAAGACTCATCTTTTTTTTAAAGATTTATTTATTTAGTAGGCAGAGTTACAGACAGAAAGAGGCAGAGACAGGGAGGTCTCCCATCTGCTGGTTCACTCCCCAAATGCCCGTAATGGCCAGAGCTGAGCCGATCTGAAGCCAGGAGCCAGGAACTTCTTCCAGATCTTTCACTTGGGTGCAGAGGCCCAAGCACGAAGGCCATCTTCTACTACTTTCCCAGGCCATCAGCAGGGAGCTGGATAAGAAGTGGAGCAGCCAGGAATTGAACCGCTGCTCACATGGGATGCTGGCACTTCAGGTGGAGGCTTAACATATTACACCACAGCATCAGCCGTTAAGACTCATTTTCATAAACATCTGACTTAAGGCCAGAATGATAAATAAAAGAGCTACAATAATAATTATAAGACAAAATGTGCCACTGAAAATATTTTCAAAAAGTTCAACCACACTCACATAACATTAAGAGGTGAAGAATTAATTTCTGATTAGAATTATAAGGCTATTTCAACAAAGATACAATATTGGAACTGGATCTTGAATAATGGGTAGAATTTTAACAGGTTTATAAGAAGTTTAGGTGAAGGTAATAATTTCACATAAAAGTAAACAACATTAGCCAAGGAATAGAGAACAGCAGAATGTTGATGAAATGTTCAGGATTAAGGGAGGGTATTATCACAAGGGCCAAGAGAAGAGAAGGTTAAGGGGTCAGTGTATCCAATAGTATAGAAGATGTTGTCGAGGATAAAAACAGAGAGACATTTGGATTTGCTCTTTAGAGGCAACTCCAGCAGAATGATGAGAGCAGAAGCCAAATTACAAAGGATTATGAAGTGGGTAGTCCCAAATCTAATCAATATCCTTAAAGAAGAAAAACCACGTCAGGGACTGGTGCTGTGCTGAAGAGGGTAAGCCGCTGCTTGCAGAGCTGGCATCCTATGGCAGTTTGAGTCTTGGCTGCTCTGCTTCCAGTCCAGCTTCCTGCTAATGAGGCCACAAAGGAGCAGATGAAATCCCAAATCCTTGAGCTCTTGCCACCCACATAGGAGACCCAGATGGAGTTCCAGGCTTCTGGCTCCAGCCTGGCCCAGTCCAGGTTGTTGTAGTCATTTGGGAAGTGAACCAGCAGATGGAAGATCCCTTGCTATCCTACCCTCTCTGTGTGTTGCTCTGCATTTCATATAAATAAATAATTTTTAAAATAAAATTAAGAGATATAACACACTGAACCAAAGTATGGTCCAGATTGGATATCAGTGTGGGCAAACCAGCTACAAAAGAAATTTTGGGGGACAACTGTAAAATAATCAGATAAAGGCTAGTTATTCCCTATGATACAATCTTACTGAATGATAAAATCCAGTGAAAAATAGAGTATTTGCCCTCAGAAAATTGAAAATACAAAAGGTTAAAATTATGCATGTTATTTTAAGGTGGTGATGAGGCTCCCTAAAACCATTTCAGAACCTCAGGTTGGAGACCTGAGGTGTAGAAGCTTCTGTTTGTTTACTCACTTAGCTTATTTGTTTCTTTTCTTCTTTTAATTAATTTATTTGAAAGGCACAGTTATAGTGAAAGAAGGTGAGACAAAGAGATATTCTGAACACTGGTTCACTCCCAAAATGGTCACAACAGCTAGGGCTGGGCCAGGCCAAAGTCAGGAGCTTATAACTCCATCTGGGTCTCCCACGTGAGTGGCAGGATCCCAAGCACTTGGGCCGTCCTCTGCTGCCTTCCCAGGAACATGAGCAGGGAATTGGATCAGAAGTGGAGCAGCAGGGATTCCAACCAGCACCCTTATGGGATGCGGGTGTTGCAGGCGGTAGCTTAACTTGCTACGCCAAATTGCTGATCTCATGTTTATTTTCTTTTTAAAGATGTATGTATGTATGTATTTGAAAGATAAAGTGAGAGCAGGAGGAAAGAGATTCCCCAAATGGCTGCAACAGCCAGGGTTGGGCCAGATCAAAGCCAGGACTCAAGAATCCATCCAGCTCTCCCACGTGAGTGGCAGGGACTCACATACTTGAGCCATCATCTGCTGCTTCCCAGCACGTTAGCAGAGAGCTGGATGGGCAGTGGCACAGGCCACATTTGAACCGGTGGGCCCATATGGGACTTAGGGGTCCCAAGTAGCAGGCTAACCAGTTGCACCACAACACTGGCCCTATTGTCTTTTTTATAAATTATTTATTTAATTTGAAATGTGAGGAGGAAGCACTCCCATCTGCTGGTTCACTCTGACAAATGCCCAGTGCTGGTGTGGGACCAGGACCAAAGCTCAGTCAGGAATGCATTCCACCTTTCCCACACGAGTGGCCAAAACCCGAATAGTTGAGCCATCACTGCTGCCTCCCAGTAGCTTCATTAGCGGAAGCTGGAATCAGGAGCCAGAACATAGAACCCTGGTACTCCTATGTGGAATGCGGCTGTCTTAACTACTGGGCTTAACCCCTGCTCTTGTTTAATAGGGGACATTAGATAAGGAAAAGAACCAATGAAAATATGGAGATTGAAAATACAAGAAAAAGGGAAATTTACATTGATACATTATATGGACTTCTAAATAAGGTTATCATTTTGATAGACATTTAAATCTATCCAAGTAGATCTTATAAATTTTTATTGCATTTTAGTTTATTATTTTTCACATTATTTGAAATTGAGAGAGAGAGGAGACAAACAGAGAAAGAGATCTTCCATCCTCTGGTTCACTTCTCAAATGCCCACAACATCCAAGACTGGGCCAGGTTGAAGTCAGGAGCTCAGAATTCAACCCAGATCTCCCACACAAGTGGCAGGGACCCAAGTACTTGAGCCATCATTTGCTGCCTCCCAAGGTGAACCCTGGCAGGAAACTGGATGAGAAAGAGAGAAGCCAGAACCTCTGACATAGGATGCAGGTATCTCAAGGGACAATTTAACTGCTGTGCCAAATGCGCGCTCCCCAAATTGTCTAACAGAGAATGTTTCTGTGTGTTCCAGTGTGAGGCCAAGAAATGCAAACTAAAACAGTGTGCAGGCTCTCTGCCTTTGTGTTACCACATCACCCATGTGAGGGTTAGACGTCTAGGAATACGCATTTTTAAAAAGCTATTGTTAGTGTTAACATTTCCTTTTATCTTCTTGCAGCAGATTAGCCATGGAATCTTTCTCTGCTGAGACCAATTCCACTGAATTATTCTCACAGCCTTTGGATAACCCCCTCATGATTCTCTCCATGGTCCTTCTCAGCCTCACTTTTTTATTAGGGCTGCCAGGAAATGGACTGGTGTTATGGGTGGCTGGCCTGAAGATGCAGAGGACGGTGAACACGGTTTGGTTTCTCCATCTCACGGTGGCAGACTTTATCTGTTGCCTCTCCTTACCCTTCTCCCTGGCTCACTTGGTTCTCCACGGATACTGGCCCTATGGCTGGTTCCTTTGCAAGCTCATCCCCTCCGTCGTCGTCCTCAACATGTTTGCCAGTGTCTTCCTGCTCACAGCCATTAGCCTGGACCGCTGTCTCGTGGTGTTCAAGCCAATCTGGTGCCAGAATCATCGCACTGTCAAGACAGCCTTGACTATCTGTGGGTGCATCTGGGTAATGGCCTTTATAATGTGCATGCCTGTGTTTGTGTACCGGGAAACGTTCACCTTACATGGCCATGAAATGTGTGGCTACAACTTTGATGTCTCCAGCTCACTAGATTATTCAGACTTCCCCTTTGATCTCAGTCTCCTGGAAAACGGGTCTTTTTACAACTCCATTGTTCAGCTGCCAGGAGACATGGATAATGGGTTAGATCCTTCCTCTATCCAAACAGATGAGCAACTGTGGACAGCAACCATGGACCTCCATTCTCAAACATTTCAAGGACCTTCGGGAGACTCATTCCCCACAAGATTATCTCGTCAACCCCCACGTGATAATTTATTCAAGCCTACCAGAGTCATTCCACCTATAGTTCCCAGTGGGTTTCCCACTGAAGAGCACGGAACTAACCCACTGGATCATTCTGGTGCTTTCCTGCCTACTGACTTAGAACTTCTTCCTAGTACTTCTGGACATTCTTTATATGCATCTGAACTATCGCAAGATCTCCAGTATGATTATTTAGATCAATACACATATGTCAATCAAACTATGCTGGTAATAACCGTCACAAGGTTAGTGATCGGTTTCCTACTGCCCTTTGTCATCATGGTGACCTGTTACACTTTCATTGCCTGCAAAATGAAGCGGGGTCGCTTTGCCAAGTCAGGGAACAAAACCATTCGCTTGGCCACGGTGGTGGTGACTGTGTTTTTTGTCTGCTGGGCTCCATACCACGTGGTTGGAGTCCTGGTATTGTTTTTTGATTCAGAAACTCCCTTTGGGGAAACACTGGTGGCCTGGGACCATCTATCCATTGCTTTAGCATCTGCCAATAGTTGCTTCAATCCCTTCCTTTATGCTCTCTTGGGGAAAGATTTTAGGAAGAAAGCAAGGCAGTCCTTGCAGGGCATTCTGGAGGTGGCCTTCAGCGAGGAGCTCACACACTCCACCAGCTGTACCCGAAACAAGGCTTTTTCAGAAAGGAACAGCATCAGCACAACTGTGTGAAAATCTGGAGCAGAGGTTCTGACCTAGCGAGAGACTCATTCCCCACAAGATTCTCTCGTCAACCTCCAGGTGATAATTTATTCAAGCCTACCAGCATCGTTCCACCTGCAGGATGAGGGACATGGTGGACAGAAGAACGCAGAAACCTTCAGTCAAGTATGGTCTCCAAGTCTGGTCCCGGACCACTGCCCTCAGCATCACTGGGAAACTTGTTAGAAATGCAAATTCACAAGCCCTATCGCAGACCTGTCGAATCAGGGGATGGGGCCTGGTAGCAGTTTTAACAGGCTTTCATGTTTCTGATTAACACATAATCTGAGAAGCATTTCTACCTCAAACTAAGCCATGTGAGATAAATGAAAATCAAATTAGTTTTTTTAATATTCCCATCATTACATTTTTTCCTTAGTATCATCTAAGCCCCCTTCTAGATTCAATTTAAAGCAGCAGGGGATGGTCCAAATGCTTGGGCCCTTGCTGTCTCTGTGGATGGAGTTCCTGCCTCCTGATTTCAGGCTGGTCCAGACTAGCTGTTGTGGCCATTTTGAGAATGATCCAGCAGGTGGAAGATCTCTCTCTCTCTCTCTCTCTCTCTCTCTCTCTCTCTCTCTCTCTCTCTCTCTCTCACTCTGCCTTTCAAATAAATAAATCTTCTTAGAATACCACCAAAAATTTTTAATTATTAGAAGTATCTTTCGGGGCCAGTGCCATGGCACGGTAGGTTAATTCTCTGCTTGTGGCACTGGCATCCCATAGGGACGCCAGTTCTAGTCCTGGCTGCCCCTCTTCCAATCCAGCTCTCTGCTATGGCCTGGGAAAGCAGTAGGAGATGGCCCAGGTCCTTGGACCCCTGTATCCATGTGGGAGACCAGAAAGAAGCTCCTGGCTCCTGGCTTCGGATCAGCGCAGCTCCAGCTGTTGCAGCCACCTGAGGAGTGAACCAATGGAAGGAAGACCTTTCTCTCTGTCTCTCCCTCTGTCTATAACTCTTCCTCTCAAATAAATAAATAAAATCTTTAAAAAAAAAGTATCTTTCATGCCAAAATTACCAGATGTATCTTCTGGGTTTTAAAATTAATCTTTACATTTACCAAAGTAATATATGTGCGTAATTTAAAAATAATTCAAGGCTGATAGTGAAATATAAGAGACCACCTATTCAGCTCTGCCCAGACAACCCTTGTGACAATTTTAGATCTTTCTTCTGCTATTTGCCATGTTTCTAAGTCATGTGCTTTTGTAGATATGATGACTTCTTGTTTTGAAAGGTAAAGATGTTTATTCAAATCCCCATATTTTTGTGTATGTACCACAACAGTCAAAATTAACCATATTTTGTCTATGACCACACATTTTTCTTCCAATTTCTACATATGACAACCATTTATATAGCTTTCTTTCTATCTTTTTTTTAAAAAAAATTACCCAGCTTTCAGTAACTTTTCATTTTTTTCTATGTATAAACTTTATGTATTAAACCCTTGAAACACCAGGTGTACATGTACCACAATACACCCTCATCCAAGCTAAATACAATGATTTAATCCAACAAATAGAAAATGACTGTGGTTTAGTCTTGCAAGACATTATTTGTACAGCAGTTGAAGTGAGGGGCTAGACTAGATTTGTTATAAAATACAACACATAGAAATTTCAAATCACTAGGAATTCTTTTGGGTGTGGGGCAATAATGAATGACACATTTTCAATGCTACCTTGCCAATTTAATTTGCTTAGATGTTCATTGTGAATAAATGTGTTTTTCTCATGGTTCCCTGCAAGGCTCATTGATTCACAGATCCTTTTAATCGTTTGACACTCAGAATATGTCCCAATCTCAAAATATGGAGAAAATAATCTCAGAGACAATAAACTTGTTATACTAAGAATCAGTCAGGATCTCGAAATCCCAACACATCCCCTAAGACTCAGCGTGTAAATTCTGAACTCTTAGGGCTAGCGTATAGGACTTTAGGGATATTAGGATGAATAAGCTTGGCATAGTCATAGGATTTAATGCACAAGGAGTAATTGCATTTCCTTTTGAGAATGCCATTTACTTTGGAAATGTACTCTGAAGAAATTCCTACAGTTTAGGATCCCCACAGTAGAAGATGGTCCCAACCCTTGGGCCCCGGCACCCACGTGGCAGACCTGCAAGAAGCTCCTGGCTCCTGGCTTTGGATTGGCACAGCTCCAGCCATAATGGCTATTTGGAGAGTGAACCAGTAGAATGGAAGATCTCTCTCTCTCTCTCTCTCTCTCTGCCTCTCTTATACTGCCTTTCAAATAAATAAATAAATCTTAAAAAAAAAAAAAAGCATACCTTTTAACTCTTTCCCATGCATCTTACAAAAACGTCTGGGAGCTGGTGTTTGGCTCAGCAGTGAAGACATCGTGTGGTGTGTTTGCATCCCATCTCAGAGTGCCCGGTCCAAGGCTCAGCTCCTCTCCCAATTCCAGCTTCCTGCTAATGCAAACCCTGAAAGGCAGCAGGTGAGCCCTCAGTGTGGTTGAGTCCCTGCCACCCACACAGGGAGATTCAGATTGAGTTCCAGGCTCCTGGATTTGGCCTGGCCCAGCTCTGGCTATTTGTGGGCATTTGGGGAGAGAACCAGAAGATGTGAGGTTATGCGTCTTTCTCCCTGCATCTGTGTCTGATTTTCAAATAAAATAAATAAATAATCACTTTTTAAAATGTCAGAGCCAGGGCCAGAGCTGTGAAGTAGTAGGCAAAGCCTCTGCCTGCGGCACCAGCATCCCATGTGTGTCTCAGCTGCTCCTCTTCCAATCCTGCTCCCTGCTAATGGCCTAGGAAAGCAGTGGAAAATGGTCCAACTGCTTGGGCCCCTACACCCACATGGGAGACCCAGAAGAAGCTCTTGGCTCCTGGCTTTGGATGGGATCAGCTCCAGCTGTTGTGGCCATTTGGGGAATAAACCAGCAGAGAGAAGACCTTTCACTCCGCCTCTCCCTCACTGTCTGTAGCTCTGCCTCTCAAATAAATAAAATCTTTAAAAAAATAAAAATAAAACATCAGGGTCAATTAATTAAACCCAGTAGCAGGAGGTGCAAAAGGCATTAAAGACCAATCAAACCGCTATATTCCAAAAGCTGTACCTATGAAATTTATATTAAATAAAAGTTTTCTAAAAATAATAATAATAAAGTATACCCTGCATTAGAAAAAAAAAAAAAAAAAGACCAATTGAAACCAAATAGTTTTGTATTTCTCCTTTCCTACTCTGCAAAAAAGAAATTTGAGGGGGCTGGTGCTGTTGCCTAACAGGTAAAGCTGCTGCCTGCAGTGCTGGCATCCCATATGGGTGCAAGTATGAGTTCTGGCTGCTCCACTTCCGATCCAGGTCTCTGCTGTAGCCTGGGAAAGCAGTAGAAGATAGGACAGATCCTTGGGCCCCTGCGCTTGCCTGGGAAACCCGGAAGAAGCTCCTGACTCCTGGCTTCAAGATCAGCGCAGCAGCTCCGGCCATTGCAGCCATCTGGGGAGTGAACTAGTGGATGGAAGACTTCTCTCTGTCTCTCTGCCTGTGCTTCTCTGTAGCTCTGCTTTTCAAATAAATTAATTAATTAAAAAAAAAAAAAGAAATTTGAGACCAGTACCAGTAAAACTGTAAACTTCCTTTTTTTTTTTTTATTAAGAAAGCATGCAAAAAAACAACAACTTGTGAGACCATACACCCCCCTTCCCAGCCTGCACCAATGCAAAGCATTATGGGTGGTATGAAGGACTCACCAAACCAGAAACATGGGGGTTGAGGAGAGGAAGGCTGGGATGGGTGGATCTATACCAAATAATTGTTCCTTCCGTCCCTCTCCTCCACTGTCTCCCTTACTTCCTCTTCTAGGCAGTGAGCGCCTGCAAGTTTGCACACATCACCTGATACAACAACACAGACTACACTTCATGTCCAGCAATGCAGGACCAACAAGAAAAAGTAGTATTCTTCCCATTTCATGGAAAGGAGGGGAAACTGAGGCTCGACGGGAGTCACCTTTATCCTGCGCCATTTAATGGGGCTGGCCTGGATGGAGGGGAGCTGGAATCCTGGCAGGCCCGAGAGCCAGTCTCCAGTGCCAGCCCCGGTCGGCAGTGACTCTGGCTGCCCACCAGGGTTCTTAATTATGAGACTACTTTTCAGAAGACAGATGAAAAGGGGCATTTACATGTATGATTTAGCCTACCCTTGCAAATCCTGCATGGATCTGAGAGGGAGAGGGGCTTAGAAAGGGGAGGCATGGATTTGTGAAAGGAAGATGGTGGGGAGACCCGAGGGGGAATCGTGTGTGGGATGGACCTTGAATGGAAGGAATATGGACGACAAAGGCCTGACAAAGGGACGCTGGGCAACAGCATCTTGTCACCCTCTAGGCGAAATTCTCCTTTCCCTAACGGGAAACACTAGGTCACAGCTGAACCCCACAAAGCACCCTCCAACAACACGAGACTCAAGCCACTGTCCCCCCACTTCTCTCATACAAAGGCTTCAGAGAATAAAGTGCTTGACAGTTAACTGCCCCATCTTGCCCCTTTTACTTCAGCCTCACTGGGCTTCTTCAACAAGCTCAGAAATAACCCCCTTCCAAAGAAAGGGGAGGGGGAGGGAGCAGGGGAGTGGAAAGCCAAATCTCTTGTAAATACAGATAAATAAAATATGAACAAAGAGTAGAAATCATGGAGAGGGTGCCTTTGTCCCTCCCATTCATTTTGTCCTGCAGCTTTAGAAAGGGAAAATTTAGTGAAATAAAGTTGGAAGTAAAATTATTCTTCTCTTCCCTCTCGTAACTAAAATTCAATCATGAACAGTAAATATACACCAAGGACTTTGCAGCAATAAATCGCGGCCACCCCTGTAAAAGGAGATGCACTGTCCCTAAACCTTCTAAGTTATTTATTCTCCTCAGTCAATCTCCTTCACCCTTCGAAGTCTAATTGCAAAAACTTCAGCCCCTGTGATCTGAATTCCAAGAGAAGCATCTGTCTATATGGTTAAATAATGGTGATATTCCCTACCCCTTTCTATACCAGCTTTTCCTCTCCTCACCCTCCTACCATCAATATCATAGGTTGGATTCTACTGTGAAAGTGGGAAAGGGATTCCCATCATGTCTAGGACAAGAAAGAACTCAGAGTGACAATGGGTTGCCCTTTTCTCTCTTGAGAATCCCAGAAAATAGAGGCATAAAATAAGATGGGTGGAAGACTTGGGCAAACAAGAGGACAAAATAATATTTAACTGAATGTGGGGGGAAGGATGAAGGATACCTTGCAAATGCAAATAAGAGCCACAGTTAATTTTCAGAGAAAAGTATCTTTAAAATGCCAAAGTGGTTACGTTGAAAGCACTCCAAGAAGCTGAACCTATGGTGAATAGTTGACCTCATGCCCTACCACAGTAGCAGAGTTTGGGCTAAGACCAATCCTACCTCCTCAGGGAACGGGCTATGAATAAACCAGTGGATGTGCACACAGCATGGCAGTCTGCACCCACTTTCCCAGGGAGCTGTGTTCCAACACTTCTCACAGCATCCAACCGGGCCCAGGCCAGGTGTCTGGTTCCACTAGGACTTTACTGTGACCTTCCAGGACCACCATCAGCACTCTCACCCTTGATGGGGAATGAGGGCTGTCAGAAGCGAGGACTGAAGGGACAAAGGGACAAGGAAGAGCTCAAAGGGCAGGGTTAGCACCATTGAGTGAAACCTGCAGATTCCTGGCTGCCAAGCAGTGTTTTAGACCTCTTCTACTTGATGACGCGGCCCCTTCAGTCCTGGCCTGAAACAGACAGCAACAGGAATCAATGTAGGGCCAAAAGGTTGGAAGAGCATTGAGTTTCTCAAAAAGAAAGGTGAATCAAAACTTGAAACCTTTCTCTGTTGCTGTCATGACCCCATCTTCTAGCCTGATGATTTTAAATTAGCAAGGGGTGGACGTGGCCTATGGTGTAGGGACGGGAGACTGGGGATGGTATATAACCAATAATAATAATAATATAATAAGAATAATAATTAAAGAATTAGGAAAAACCAGGAAGGAAGAGAGAATGAGGCAGGAAAGAGGGGGCATCTTCGGCAGCATCTTGCGGTGGCTTCTCTGACAGAAAGAACACAGAGGATTACATCTATGTACAAGTGGGGGAGGGGAGGCTGGGCTGGCTCTCTCCCCCTGCCAGACTTCACCACCCGGCCCTGGGCAGATGGCCACACTCTGAAGAGTTAAGTGATCAAGTCCCAGTCGAAGTCATCAGGGATCTCCTCGTTGGCACCAGGGGGTGGAACCGGTGGCCGAGGGACCATGTGGTGTGCTGTCAGGAAGAAAGAAACAGGATGAGAGGCGCCTGGGTGAAAAGCTGCTTCAACAGGACAGGGATGGGGTTCACCCCAGAGAATACCAAGAAGAAGGCCATGTGGGCCACTGTCCTCATCAGCCTACAGCCCGCCACTTCAGTGAGGTCTCGGGATGTAAACCTGGTCTCGGGGAAAATCAGGCCACACGGCAACACGAGACGACATTGCCACTATGAGCCACACAGCTGCAGACTGTGTAATCATGATACGATAACATACTGCATATAACATTTGTATGAAATAGGATAGAAATTGTATTTATATCACAAAGCCAAAAAGTCAGATGTCACCCAAAAACACTTGTGGTTAGGCAGCGTGATAATAATGGTTTTTCTAAAATGCATTTAAAAATGAAAGATCTGTTCATTTGGTACTATTGTGATGGCAGTCTAGTGTCTCCTTATCCAAGACCCCTGACCACAGGGGTCAGCTGTAACAGGAAAGAAAACATGAGCACAAGGCAGCTATGTCTATTGACAGATTCATTTTATTTCTTTGAGTATAGCTCCTACCTAGATTCCAAAGCTCGGCACAATTGTCCCACATATCTATCTTTTGCTTGTACCTATTGCCCCATATGCTTTTACCTCCTCTTATGACTGCAGTTATAAGCTAATTTTAAAGTAAATCTGGGGCCGGCGCTGTGGCATAGCAGGTAGAGCTGCCACCTGCAGAGCCAGCATCTCATATGGGTCCTGGTTCGAGTCCTGGCTGCTCCACTTCTGACCCAGCTCTCCCTTATGGCCTGGGAAAGCAGTGGAAGATTGGCCCAAGTCCTTGAGCCACTACACCCATGTGGGAGACCTGGAGGAAGCTCTTGGCTCCTGATTGGCCTAGCTCCAGCCATTGCGGCCAATTGGGGAGTGAACCAATGGATGAAGACCTCTCTCTCTGCCTCTGCCTTTCTATAACTCTGCCTTTCAAATAAATACATAAATCTTTAAAAAAAAAAAAATAAAGTAAATCTGTTTTATTTTGTCTCCCCTGATGTATGCCTTCCTAGCAAGCAGCTGGCCCTCCATCCTTGAGAATCACAAACACTCACCCCCTCTAGCAAGTGCAGGTGAAAGGGCAGAGAATAAAAGCCTCAGAGTTATTAGGAGGCAAAACAATTGATCAGGGTGGACAGTGCTCTGCTGGTGGTGAAACCAGCATCCTGGCTCTTACCTGGACGGTTGTATCCTGCTGAGTCCTGGGAGGAGATTGGGTACATTGGTGATGGGCCAGGGTAGAGGTGGGGGCCTTGTGGGTGCCCATAGGAGTTTACTGCCAAAGCAAGCCAGGAGTTACTTGAGGGGTATCACCATACTCAATAAAGCAAGCATGGAAAAAAAATGTACCCTTCTTCCCAATGGTCTCTTTCTCCCTTCCCCGTCTGGTCTACAGTTCCTATTGGCACAATGGCTTTCTGCAAAAGCTATTATTCTTTACCCTTAGCGTGAAAAGGGATAGATCTAGATGGAGGAACACCAAATACAGGAACATGATCACCAAATCTCTCCCCCTTTACTGGTCTGCAGCCCATGCACAAGTAGAGAATCACCACTCGACCTGGTGTGACCTGGGTAGTGGTTACGGAGACACAAACAGAATGCGGACACATTTCCTTCCTTAAATTGCTGCGATCGCCCAAACTCGGATCTATTTCTTTTGCATGTTTTAGTACAGGGCTTCACTGACTCGACAGCTGTTCAGCCAACACGGCTGACAAACCAGTCCCACTGCTCAGGCTGGATCACTGCTCACAGAGTGACTTCTCTCAGTTCTCTTTCACCACTCTCCTACCCCTCCTTTCCATCGGTCTCCAGCTCCATGCAACTGGCTCTGTGTGGTACCTTGGTTCATGCCTGGCTCCTGTTTGCCACTGGTGAGGGCACAGGGGTCAGCAATACGGGCAGGGGCTGGTGGCCGGTGGGAGCTTCCTTGGGGGGGCACGTGACCAGTCTGAGTAAGGAAGTGGTTGAGGGAGTCACACAGATTGGCAATGTGATGCTGGTCGAGGGTCCAGTTCTTCTGCTCTGCCTGTCGGAGACTCTCCATCAGCTCTGCAGACAGAGAAGCCATCGATACCAATCTTGTAGATGCATCAAAGCCCCTCCCACCCGTCCCTACTTCACTTTTCCAACCACACTACAAAACAACCACAGGGGCCGGCACCAGAATTCAGTGGGTTAAACCACTGCTAGCAACACTGGCATCCCATACGGGAGTGCAGGTTTGAGTCCTGACTGCTCCACTCCTCATTCAGCTCCCTGCTAACATGCCTGGGAAAGCAATGGAGGGTGGTCCAAGTGCTTGAGCCCCTGCCACCCTCATGGGAGATCAGGATGGAGTTCCTGACTCCTGGCTTCAGTCTGGCCCAGCCCTGGCTGTTGCAGCCATTTGGAGAGTGAACCAGCAGATGGAAGGCCTCTCTCTCTCTCTCATTCTCTTTCACTCTCTCTCTCCCCTCTCCATCTTTCCCTCTCACTCTGCTTTCCAAATAAATAATTTTTTTTAAAAAAGCACAATAATCTATATTTTTGAGAGCAGGCCAGGGCTTCTGAATTTCCCAAAAAACTTCCCTCTCCCAAAGACAGAACTGACCAGAATAAACCACGCCATCCTTTGGGGTAAAATAAAATTAATTTTAAAATAACATCGATATTTTCCACTCTGTGTAGTACGGTGGGGAGAAGGAGCACCTCGATCCTGGAACTTCAGCTGCCCGCCTGCTTTGGGTTCTAGCTTCTACTGGGCTCTCCCACGTACGACACTTCCTCCCTCTCCCCTCCAGACGGCATCCTCTGAACACTGACCTGAGAACTGAGACTGCTCGATGCTGGACCAGTTGAGCCTATTCACCATCTTGAAGCTCTCCTTTAAGGAGTCGATGTTGGAGCACCAGTCAGGGGGAAAGGCTGTCGAGAGCGGAGCGGCACGGGTGGTGAGAGCAAGTTTAAGACAGCTGTCAACAGACACCAGACCGACTACAAGCAAGACCCCTGCGTCCACACCAAGACAGTATGGGACTCCCGCTCCCTCTGTGTTTTAGGTGGGAGATGATGTAACACAACCCTAACTCATCCAAGAATTCTATGATGTAGAGTGGTAAACAGCAACTTCCTTCACTCAGGTGAGCTCTCCCAGGGAAAACAGGCTGAGAGCCCCATTACTCCCGACCTATCCAACTGCACCTCCCTTCCGAGGCAGAACAAGGGAGTCACTCCACCCTCTCCGAGGCTTTTCTGCACGCTCCTTACTCACCAAAGCCAGTGCTGTTGATAGGAGCCTGGCCTTGTGTCTGTTGCTGTGGCGGTGGTGGCTGCTGGGCAGGGTGGGAGTGGGGATGGTGCTGATGAGGGTGGTAACTCCCATGCTGCAGCGGGGGCGGGTGCATGGCCAGCACTGGGGGAGGACCGTAGCCTTCTGCCCCAGTTTGCTTTCCCCCTGGAGGGGTACACCCATCTGGGCTCGGGGTGTGCAGTGGAGGGGCGCCTCCTACAGCCGAGGGGCCCTGGGCTGGAGCCTGCTGCTGCTGGGGCTGGGGCTGCTGGGGAGGCGGCTGCGGCGGTGGCGGCGGCGGCGGCTGCTGCTGTTGTGATGGCGGCTGCTGCTGGTACATGTAGTAGTTGTTAGAGGGCGGCATGTCCCCCAGGAGAGACGAGAAGCCTGCAGGGTTGAGAGGAAGCAGGCAAGGGACTTAGGCAATGCGTTTTACACTAAAAGGGATTTTCACTGGACTGACATGGCAGGCCTCAGACAGACACTGCAGGATTAAAAGGGTAGGAGTGTACCGGGACAGCCAGGATGCCCATGGCCCTCCAGGCAGGCATAACAAACAGGAAAACAGCTTGGAGGAAAGCCCTGGCAGTGTGGAGTGGCTGAAATTTTAGTAAAAAGGTCAGTATCTTTTCATGCTACCTTTTAGGGATTTTGGCGTAGGCCTGAAACACAGTTAACAAAAAATTCAGACAGCAGATAAGGTTTAAGAAGTAAGTGATAAGGCCGGCGCCGTGGCTCAACAGGCTAATCCTCCGCCTTGCGGTGGCGGCACACCAGGTTCTAGTCCCGGTCGGGGCACCGGATTCTGTCCCGGTTGCCCCTCTTCCAGGCCAGCCCTCTGCTGTGGCCTGGGATTGCAGTGGAGGATGGCCCAGGTGCTTGGGCCCTGCACCCCATGGGGAGACCAGGAAAAGCACCTGGCTCCTGGCTCCTGCCAGCGGACGATCGCGGTGCGCCGGCTGCAGCGCGTCGTCCGCGGCGGCCATTAGAGGGTGAACCAACGGCAAAGGAAGACCTTTCTCTGTCTCTCTCTCTCTCACTGTCCACTCTGCCTGTCAAAAAAAAAAAAAAAGAAGTAAGTGATAGGGCCGGCGCTGTGGCGCAGTGGGTTAAAGCCCTGGCCTGAAGCGCCGGGATCCCATATGGGCACCAGTTCTAGTCCCGGCTGCTCCTCTTCTGATCCAGCTGTCTGCTATGGCCTGGGAAAGTAGTAGAAGATGGCCCAAGTCCTTGGACCCCTGCACCTGCCTGGGAGACCCAGAGGAAGCTCCTGGCTCCAGACTGCTGCAGCTTTGGCCGTCACAGCCACCTGGGGAGTGAACCAGTGGATAGAAGACCTCTCTCTCTCTCTCTCTCTCTCTCTGCCTCTCCTTCTCTCTGTGTGTAACTCTTTCAAATAAATAAATAAATCTTTAAAAAAAAGACTGACAAGGACACATTGGGCCTTCTCATTCTGTGCATTGACCTGTGTAAGCAGCAGGGGCTGAATTAAATAATAAAAACTGGTTAGGAGTTGCATTTTGGAAAATACATATTCATTGTCCTGAATTCCCTCTTTTATATCCCAGCAGATTAGTATCTAGAGTTGTGTTCCAAGACTGGAAATGAATGCAACTCAGGTAGGCAGCTGATTGAAGTGAGGAACACGGAGAGACTGGGGAGAGTCCCACCTCTCTGCCTCCCAAATTACAATTAAATACAACTTTTTAAAAACTACAGGAATCGTGGGGGGATGTATTAGATGATCTCTCAAGGGGATTCCCAATAACAAATTTCAGTCATTCTCACATGATAATTAGGGAAATTTGCAATGAAGACAAGATATTAGCTGGTACTGAGGAAGTACTATTGATTACATTAGGAGTGAGAATGGCATGCTAGAAAACTAGTTCTTAACGATCTGGGGATGCCCACGTGGGAGACCCAGAAGAAGCTCCTAGCTCCTGGCTTTGGATCAGCACAGCTCCGGCCGTTGAGCCCATCTGGGGAATGAACCAGCCAATAGAAGACCTCTCTCTCTCTGTCTCTACCTCTCTCTGTAACTGTATTTCAAATAAATAAAATAAATCTTTTAAAAAAATGATCTGGTGATGCCAACTGAAACTGTATTTGTGAGTAGAGTATCATGATGTCTTGCAATTACAGTAAGTTACTCCAGTTTTTTTAAAAAGTTAGATGGTAAATGCATCAAGTTTAACAAAATATGGGTGATGGAAACATGGGGGATTATCATGCTGCTCTCTCTACTTTTGCATCTGAGTTTGTTTTTTTTTTTTTTCATAAGAAAAGGTAACACAAACATGGATACACTAAAAAGTAAAAGCAAATTGCTCTCACAAAAAAACACAGGGATCCCTGGGTGAGGGTAGTGCTGCTGCCCCCTAGTGGTCATTACCTGGATGCCAGCGGTCACACATCTAAAAGGAATCCTCCAACACATTTCATGAAGGTAAAATCCAGCCCTCCTCCTGAAACTGCTGTCCTTGCAGGATAAATGGACAAGCTCCCTCAACTTCAGCTGTAGCTCATGCCACGCTTCCTCTAACCAATGACCAACGTCCTCTTGTATTAAAGACACAGGGTGGTCATTTGACATAGCAGTTAAGACAGCTTGAGATACCTGTATCCCAAATCTAAGTGCCTGGATTCGAGTCCCAGCTCCACTTCCTATCCCAGTTTCCTGCTAATGCTCATCCTAGGAGGCAGAAGGGGATGGCTCGAAGCGTTTGGATTCCACCACCCACATAGGACACTCCCATCGAGCTCCAGACTCCTGGCTTCAGCCCAGCCCAGCCCCAACTATTGCGGGCATCAGGTGAGTGAACCCGCAGATCGAAGACTCTCTTTCTCTCTGCCTTTCAAATAAAATGAATTTTTAAAAAAAAAAATTGATACGTAAATATAAACAAGAAATAAGGGAGAAGAGAGAACATCACCGTTCAGTAAGTAATATCAGGATTCCATTCGCCCACCCCGCTCCAGACGCACCCTGCTGGGAGGAGGACGAGGACTTCTCCAGCATGGATTTGTAGAGGTTGCGGAAGGACCAACTTAGATCCTGGAAATTGATCTCTGAATAGGAGAATTTGAAGTCGTGGTTGGTGTTATAGAGGGGAGGGGCGCCCTCGGCACCTTCTCGGCCTGCTGTCACTGGTCCACCATCCACAGATCCCGTACCCTGCAGAGAAACCAGGAGAGACGGTCCCTATCCACGTCCTCGCTGAGGGAGTGATGCGACCCTTCAGTGGTCACCATGCGACCAGGCACTCCTGCCATCCTCTTCTCCCCTCCTGACCGCGCCATAGCCCAGCAGCATATTCTCATCGGTCCTGATTCTGAATCCAGCCTCCCACCCTCCCACCCTCGCCCCATGCCCCTGCCTCCTCAGCTCCCTACCTGGCTGTAGCTGGCGATGGATGTGGGGCTCTGAAGAGACATCTGAGGATTCCCCTCGGGAGACAGCGAGGCTTCTCCAGTCCCTGGAACGCCTCCTCGGGGGCTCTTGCTTGCCTCCTGCTCTGGTGAGTCTTGGGACAGCTGAGGGTTACAAAGGAAGGATTCCGTAAGTGCAGGCAAAGCATCCTCCCAAGACCCCTGGATCACCTCTGCTGGAGCCCAGGTGACCCAGGAAGAGAGCGGGAAGGAGCAGCTGGCTCAGAAACCGCAATTCCTGGAGAGCTGGGACCTTACCTCGTCATCTGGAGGGTGCCTTCTCTTCCGGGAAATGTCAGGACAGGTGTCAATCGTCCAGTAGGAGCCCTGGAAGGAGAACCCAACCCCGCAGGGAATGACTGTTACATACAGAAGTTCCCCTGTTTGGAAATATAGCCTGGGGGGAAGATTCACACCCATGTGTCAGTCATGTTAAGAACAGGCTGGACATTCACACAGCATCCTGAGCGTACCCAGAATGCCTGAGGAGTAAATCTGAGTACCCCGCAGAGGATGCCAAGGTACGCCAGTGGCCCAGACACAGGCCTCTGGGGCAGGACTATGGAAATGTCCAGATGTGGCCAAAGGTAGCCCGTCCTTTCCCTTGTGGTCCAGGCAAATCCCTCTTGGACTTTAGCATCTACATCTGCCAGATGGAGAGAAGGACCCATACCGTCTCCCTTAGGAAGGTGGAAACCCAAGGATTTTTGTGTGGAAAGGATTCTAAAAGGTTATTAAGTCTACTTTACCATAAATATTTCTATTTAAAGTTTACAAAAAAAAAAAAAAAAGATTTTACAACCTAAGGGGGGCCCACAGGCTTGACAACAAGCTCTTCCTCTGACAAAAAAATAAAGCTGCTTCTCCAATTAACACGATTTCCTCTTCTGGGTAATTAAAAAAGCCACAGGACCTGGGCCGTCACCTACTCAGCTCTCTCTCCTGCTCCTCCCTGCAAATCTGACAGGAGCATCTCACCTTCCCAGGGTCATCCCGAGGTCTGGGCACTTTCCGGAAACACTTGTTGAGGGAAAGGTTGTGCCGGATTGAATTCTGGGGAAGCAGAGACGCAAGTCAGACCTCAGCACTGAACAAAGCAGAAGAGTTTCCAACAGGATGCAGAGGGAACACAACAGAACATAGCAGAATACTATAAAGCCCAAGTATCCAAGGATCTTTAGCACCCCTTATTTTTTTAAGATTTATTTTACTTATTTTGAAAAGCAGCGTACAGAGAGAGAGGGAGAGACAGAGAGAGAGGTCTTCTATCTGCTAGTTCACTCCCCAAATGGCCACATTGGCTGGGGTTGGGCCAGGCTGAAGCCAGAAGCCAGGAGCCTCTTCAAAGCCTCCTACATGGGTCCAGGGGCCCGAGGATCTGGGCCATCCTCTGCTGCTTTCCCAGGCACATGAGCAGGGAGCTGGATCAGAAGCGGAGCAGCTGAGACTCAAACTGGTGCCCATTTGGAATGCCAGCAGAGGTGTCAGCTAAACCTGCTATGCCACAGCACTGGCCTCTTTAGCACCTCTTAACTACACTGATGGAGGGAATTATTTGTATCAGATAGGAAGAGTGATGACACAGGAAAAATACAGACATTAAAGTGATGCAAGGTAATGGCTTCAAATTTGATTAGCAGGTGCTTTTGAAAAGCTGATTACATAGTCTTTGAACCTGTCTACCCGACTGACGACAGGAACATAAATGCTTCAAAATCGCTCTGCCCATTCCTGAAACAACCCTACCAATAGGAAAATAGCAATTTTAAAAAATATTTAAATAAAGTATAACAAAATGTAAATTAGGAGTGAAACAAAGGCACTAATCAGCTTTGTTTTCTCAGTGGTGCACAGAGTGGCCACACACACAGGAAAAAGGGTTGTGTGTATGTGTTGGGTGGGGTTGGAGGCTGTGACTGCTAGAAGGGACACAGGGATGCATTTCAGAAAGTTCAGGGAAAACAGAATTAAAAGATAAATTTGTTTTGGTGCAAAAAAAATGTTCGAATCCATGTACTTAGTTTTTTCATAATATGCACCTTCCATGAACTGCCTACAAACACCTGCTGTGCATGAGTTTTACAAATTTTTCTGCACCAAAATAAACTTTGCTCTTAGTTCCATTTTTCATGAACATTTTGAAGTGCCCTTGTTTTTACAAAGGAAAAACGATGCTTTCACTAGTCTCCAGCTGCATCATAAGGTCTGTATGTCAACAGGTGATTTATGGAGTGAGAGAACATTAAATCCCCATTCCTACTCCACCATTGGCAAACGAGTGGCTGTTCCAATTGAGAACACCAGCCTGTCTTGTTTGCTTGGAAAAGAAGCCCCTTCCTCCTTCCTCTCCAGCCAAGCAATGCAATCTCTCACTACTTGCTGGGTGGGCCAGCTGTTGGTAAAGGACCTGATCATATTATTGTTTTTCTTGGTGTACAATTTTGTAAAAGATGGTAACTATGTGCAACGGAGCTATGGAAATCTGACGGGGATCTTACTTCTAGATAGGAAGGGGTAATGCCTTGTTCAGGGAATCGAACACAGGACAGTAATGAATATCTGTGAAATGACTGAATGTCTTTTTTGAGGAAAGAAGACGACATGATGAGCAACAGCAGCCCGCCATCCCCACAACCACGCTTAATGATTTAGCATCTTGGCGTTTTCCTATCACATGTTAAGCAAGTTTTTTCCCCCCTCTGAAAAAAAAGGAGAGGACAGAAGATACGGGATTTTAAGTTCACACATCTCTGAGACAAGTCAGAGGGACCCAGACATGATTATAGGAAAAGAAAAGTAGGGAGGGAAAAAAAGCTGTAGAAGGCTAGAAAAATCAGCGCAGGTGATAGAAGCAGTCGCACCTTCCAACCAATGCCCGCATTCTTGTAATAGGGGAAGTTGTCACAGATCCAACGGTAAATCTCACTCAGGGTCATCTTCTTGGCTGGAGAAGAGTTGATGGCATAGGTGATGAGGGTGGCGTAGCTGTATCGGGGTTTGCCATCCTGGTGGACGGCGGCATCATCTTTGTTTAGGGTGGCATTCGGATCTGTAGGAGAGCCTGGGGAACACTTGCGGCTGCCCCCTGGAGGCCCAGCCTGGGAGGCACTGCCAAGCTTCTCAATGGTGGCTCGGAGGGTCAGCTGGGGCAGCCAGTCTATGGAGGTGAGGCTACTCTCGAGGTCAGAAGCCATGGTACCTCTGGGTTCTGCAGAGAAGACGACAAGGGGGAGAAGAAAGCAGATGAGTGTTGTCTGTGGTTGCGGAGCACAAGAAATAACCGAGTCATATGTTTAAGGGAAGTATTCCCACTGTAATTCCCAGAGGAGACTCCTCTCATGATAGTCCTCCATCCATGTTCCCAGGACCCCAAGAACGTATATACCAGGTGACAGATTGCTGTTTTTCCTATGTTTTTTAAATTTCAGAAGCAAAGCGAAAGTGACAGACAGAAACCTAACTGCTGGTTCACTCCCCAAAGGCCCAGAGTGGGTGGGGCTGAGGCCAGCTGGGCTGAAACCAGGAGCTAGGAACCCACTCCAGGTGTCCCCCAAGGGTGGCAGGAACCCAACTACTTGAGGCATCACTGCTGCTTCCGAAGCTCTTGCATTAGTAGGAAGCCGGAGTCAGGAGCCCAAATCAGGTACCAAACGCAGGCACTTTGATAAAAGACACAGGCATCTCAGGCGCTGTCTTAACCACTGAACACCTGCCCACATCGTACCTGTTAACGTGGGGCACGCCACAAGGCCTCTCCCTTTAAGCAGCACAAAAGATCAAATCCCACACCCTCCAGTCTCCTTACTCACAGCCCTACCACATATTTTAAAACTATATAGGGGCCGGCACCACAGCTCAATAGGCTAATCCTCCACCTTGAGGCACCGGCATACCAGGTTCTAGTCCTGGTCAGGGCGCCGGATTCTGTCCCGGTTGCCCCTCTTCCAGGCCAGCTCTCTGCTGTGGCCCAGGAGTGCAGTGGAGGATGGCCCAAGTGCTTGGGCCCTGCACCTGCATGGGAGACCAGGAGAAGCACCTGGCTCCTGCCTTTGGATCAGCATGGTGCACTGGCTGCAGCACACCGACCACGGTGGCCATTGGAGGGTGAACCAACAGCAAAGGAAGACCTTTCTCTCTGTCTCTCTCTCTCTCACTGTCCACTCTGCCTGTCAAAAAAAAAAAAAAAAAAACAACTATATAGGAAAAGTTTAAAAAAAAAAAAAAAACCACATAGCCTGTAACATGAGGTGCAGTCGGGTCTGTAATACTGGGACCTTTGCTATATTTACTTACAAACTCCATCAGTGTCTACGTCAAGAAAAAGGTGAATAAACCTCACAGAAGCACACGCCAGCACTTTTAAAGATGCTCCCCATCAGGTGCCTGACGAGCCCTCACGCCACACACATGTCCATGTGAGGCATACTGGGTAGATCACAAGCATAAATCACGTATGACAACCAGCCAAGGAGAGATGCCAGGCAGACACATGCGACAGTGGCACACAAACACGGAGGTAGACGCCAGCATACCTTCCCAGCAGAGCGCAGAGTCGCACACAGAGCAAACAGCCCGGAGGTCGCGGCTGTCCTCACACCTTTAAAGCTACCCTCTGCGGGCTCCCGCCCACACACCAGCGCCAACACCAGGAAGAAGTCAGCCGCAAGGACCTCCCACCTCTCCGCCCGCCGGGCTTCACCGAGCCAGGGAGACACCCAGCTGTGCACACCGGTAACAATCAGATAGCCTGGCTAAAAATAGCCACTCTGGGGCTAGGAGCTGGCTCTCCTTCTCCACCCTCCTCCTCCCTCCTCCCTCCCCAGCCCGGCACGCACGCACGCTCGCTCTCTCGCTCGCTGCACCGCCAAGCAAACTCCCGGAGCTGCCAGGCCGCCCACGCCCGGGGTTTGCACGCCCTGCTGCCTCCCACACCGCCTGGGTGCTCCTGGCGGCAGAGAGGTGTAGCTGGGGGGAGGTGTTGGTGGGGGAAGGTTAAGAAGAAGGGGTGCTGTCTGTACTGCAGGGTCTGGAAAGCCTGGCAGAGTGTACGAGGTAGCCATTTGGCACTCCCTGGGAGCTGATGCCAGCAACCCCTAAGCACTTGCTGCCTAACAGGTTTGTGCCTGCACAGCCGCCAGATTCCAGCCAGCATTTTTCCCTCCGTCCTACCAGGACATTTTTCCGGAGGAGCTGGGGCTGGAATACCTCAGCATTAAGAATCCTGGCCAGCAGCAACATTTAGGGGGTCTCTGAGTCCACAGCTGGATAGGTGCCAGGCACACACATCCGGGGACACACTTTGCTGTTTGGAGCTGCGACCCAGACATAACCCCTGCTCCATAGGCTTCCTGGCGCGGCTCAGCTCACCCTTCTGCCCCAGGCAGTGATTTTTCTGCCCTTGATGCCCACCCCCTTCACAGAGAGGTGAGCATTCTCACACACGCCCCTGGTCCTCCCAGGGCCATCCCCAGCCTGCGCTCCTAACCAGAAGCACACCACCGTCCCCTCCCCAGGCCAGCTGCAACCCAAGAAATGTCAGACAGGAGGAAAGAGGCGGGGAGTTTACAGAAAACAGCATCAGGAAGGCGTCCCTCCCTTTATCCTCAGACCCCCCGCCCAACCCCCACCACCATCCTCCTTTTCAGCCCACTGGGATGTTTTGCCCCAAACCACTGGGAAACTTGGAAACTCAGAGACACTTCCTCCTTACAAGAGCCCTCAGGGTTTCCAAGCACATCAACAACTGGGGACACCCCAGCATCTCGGGCCACAGCAAGGGGCGCTTGTGGCAGAGCCACAGTCCCGGGTCATCAGCAGGTCCTCAGGGCCCTGGGTCCTCCTCCTCCTCCTCCTAAGTGTCACCCTATTCCCTCTTATCTCCTGCTAACAAAGATCCCTAGGAAATCTCACCTACAGAGCACAAAGGCCTGCATCTGACCTTTCATTTGCAACTCTCCCAACACTGCACAGGGGCATGAGAGGGGGGCTTACAGAACCCAGTGGCACATGCCAATCACGGTGCATTCCCTCAGCCTCCTGCTAGTTGTTTTATGCCCTTCCCTACCCTTTCCCCGGCGCTAGGTTTAGGACACAGAGGTTAAATTTAACCTTTCTCCACTACTCTCCCAGCCAGCCCTGCAAATACAGCCCGGCACTCAAAATATCCCAATCTTAGCAGCTACAAGAAGCTAGCAGCCTCTGAGCCTTGTGCTCTCTCAGCACTGGTCTCCATTAACCCACCCCACTTCCTCATCCTCCTCACTTCCTCATTCTTGAAGGGTGGCCTATTTTCCAGGATCTTGGAGATGGGGAGTCCTGGGTTCTATTCCCAACCCCGACACTGACTCACTGAGTGTCCCTAGCCATCCCTTAGCTCCATGAGGAAGTCCTGATGCCTCAGTTTCCCCCTTCAAAAACAGGGACGAAGGCATAAGCCCTGCCAGAGCTTCATCCCTGGAGCGAAGTGAATGAAGCTGAATGGGCCCGTGGCTGCCACACATTCCACGCTCCCCAAAATAATGGCACGGGGCAAGTGTTCAGGGTTATTATTAGAAAGGCAAACAAGAGATACTTCCATTTCTCAGTCCAGCCAGCCTAGTTCCCCAGACCTCTCTCTCTCCAGGTGGGCCTCGTGCCACTGGGCTTGGGCAGAACCTGAGTCAGCCCACATTCTTCCCTGTGTGCTGGAAGACTGAAAGGAAATACCCAGAGAAACTGGGAAAGGCAGCCAAAGGGCAGGCTCCATCACACCCTCAGCACGTCCAGAGAAGACCACAGTAGTGGGGGAAAGGCAGAGAAAACACAGAGAAAGACAGTCTGTGGGAGTGAAAGAGTAATCCTGGACGAGATGCAGAAGATCTGAACTTCCCATTCAATCTGAAAGGCCAGTATGGTGCTGAGGAGTGATAACTTCCCGGCCTGTACATCAGGCCAAAGCTAACAGGGTACCTCATAATCGGTCAGGCTGCCTGGTCTCAAGCCCCTACCACCTACCAGCTCTGCAACCCCAGGCCACTTAGCCTCTCTACCTCTTACTTTCTTCCTCTGTAAAAGATAGGTAGATGATAACAGAACCTACAAAGAGGTCGTTGTGAAGATCTGTTTTAATATTTTTGGAGGGGCCGGTGCTGTGGCATAGTGGGTAAAGCTGCTGCCTGCAGTGCCAGCATCCCATGTGGGCGCCAGTTTGAGTCCCGGCTGCTCCACTTCTGATCCAGCTCTCTGCTATGGCCTGGGAAAGCAGCAGAGCATGGCCCAAGTGTTTGGGCCCCTGCACCCATGTGGGGGACCTGGACGAAGCTCCTGGCTCCTGGCTTTGGGTCAGCGCAGCTCTGGCCATTGCGGCCATCTGGGGAGTGAACCAGCGGATGAAAGACCTCTCTCTCTCTCTCTGCCTCTCTGTAACTCTGCCTTTCAAACAAAATAAAATAAATAAATCTTTATATATATATATATATATATATATATATATTCAGACCACTCAGTAAGTGACTACAGAAGCATAGCTATTATTATTTTTGAATGGGGAAAAAAGAATTTTAGAATATTGAAACTAGCAAACTGATAGGCTGAGACAGGCGTGTGGCAGTGGGTTAAGCTGCCACCTGGGATGCCTGCATCCCATATCGAAGTGCCTGGGATGGAGTCCTGCCTCTGCTTCCATCCAGCTTCCTGTTAACATGCACTCTGAGACACAGCAGGTGATGGCCCAAGTACTCGACTCCTTGTCACACAGGTCTGAGACTCAGATGGAGTTCCTGGTTCCTGACTTTGGCCTAGCCCAGCCCTGGCTGTTATGGGCATTTGTGGAGTGAACCATTGGATAGAAGCTATTTTTCTCCATTTCTCCATCTCTCCATCTCTCTCTCTCTCTCTCTCTCTGTTCTACCTTTCAAATACATAAACTTGAATGAAAGAAAACTAACAGACCATAGAGATAAGACTAGAAGCAGCAAGCCTGCAATAGCTCATGGTACAAAACCTGCTCTGGGTCTGCAGCTGTTTCCAGGCTGTCAGAATCTCAACCTCGCCCTTTGGAGCTAATATCACCCCACTACTAATGAATGCTAGGACTGGGAAAACCCCAAGAATGAAGAAATGGAGATAACATCTCTTATCTTTCAGAGGGAACTTGGTAGAGTCATAAGACATGGTCTGGAAGAGAGACAGCATCCTCCAAATCATAATTAATCCAATCCAATATCCACCTGCTTCTCCGCAGAGCCACGGCGAGTTGGAGAAACTCAGTCCACCCAGTGCCGGCTAAACAGTGTGGCAGTGGAATACCTGGAGGTGCTGGCAAATGCTTCAGCCTGAGCCGCTGAAGAAGTTGGACTCTATGGGGCAGGCATTTGGCCTAGCTGATAAGACACCACTTGGAACACCCACATCCCATATCAAGAGTCCCCACTCAGTTCTGGATTCCAGCTTC
Organism: Sylvilagus floridanus; assembly: GCA_949820135.1. Classification (NCBI taxonomy): domain Eukaryota; kingdom Metazoa; phylum Chordata; class Mammalia; order Lagomorpha; family Leporidae; genus Sylvilagus; species Sylvilagus floridanus. The sequence continues at coordinate 33,472,436 of OX463230.1, forward strand.
CTGCTAATGTGCACCCTGGGAGGCAGCAGATGATGGCTCAAGTACTTGGGTCTCTGCTACCAGATTAAATTCTGGTCTCCTGGCTTCAGCCTGGTCCAGCCCCAACTCTTGTGTGCATTTGGGGAATAAACCAGCAGATGAGATCTCTCTCTCTCTCTCTCTCTGCCCTTCAGCTAAATTAAAGCTGTACCCTAGCAGCGCATGTCTTAAAGCACTCTGGAAAGAAGAAGCTGCCTTCACAGCACAGGCAGAGGAGGCAGCTCTGCACTGAGGAGCCCAGGGTGCTCAGGGTCTGGAGGCCAGAGCCATCAGAAACGCAGCTCTCTCTCCACTCCCCACCTCACACTGGGCTGCCCTGCTGCTCAGGATGACAGTCGCGAGGGCTGCCACCCGGAGGCAGAGGACAAGGCTTTGCTCCAGCCAGGTGTCCCTGCTACCACCTTCTCCAGCTCCTGTTTCCAGAAGCCTACAGAAACATACAGTCTAGGTGATCAGAATATGGGCTGAAATGCACACATGTACCTGTCTCCGCTCGCACACCCACTCAAAACCCAGAGAGCGAGCGAGCCACGCTCACCTGAAGTAAGAAACACACGCACACCACTGCACGGCCACACAAGCCTGCAGATGATAGCTGTGTCACACGCCACCGCTAACAGGTTCTCTTCCAGGACAAAGTGGATGGACTTGAGGACTTAGGCAACCCCCATGGCCCACACAGACTGGAGCAAGCGGGAGAGCCCAAGTCGGATGCAGGCCCTCACTTGGTCGTGCTGTGGGCTGCAACACGCCTGACAGAAGATAATGCGTCTTCTCATGGCCAGGCAGGAAAGCAGCCACCCAGCCGGTGACCTCAGGTGGAAAGGTACAGAGCGCTACTAAACACAGCCTGGTCTCAGCTGCGAGGATTGCCCAGCACCGTCTGCTTTTCCTGCAGATTCCGAACTTTGACGATTTCTCCCTTATGTAGGTAAACTTCAACACAAGGTTCCCAGAACTAAACCAGAAACAGGATAGGAGAAGATGGGGCCAATCGGGTGCTCATCTGAAAGGAAACTCTGATACACTCCTGAGAAGTCCACTCTCTCTGCTGTTCAACTTCTTTGGATGGAAAACTGGACAGCAGCTAGAGAGCAAGCCCCCTCTCTTCCTCCCCATGCTCTGACCTTTCTGGAGGAACCCAGAGCAAAGGACATGAACCCGGGGTCCTGAGGCAGCAGTGCAGGGCTGTACCACAGGGCAGCAACCCCTCAACCCGGGCTGGCATTCCCCATGCACTTTCTTCTCACCCCATACGGGATCTGCACTTCCCCTGTGGATCGCAGGGGTAGTAAGTCCAGCTAGGAACTGACTGTCAGGAGAGGAGACCACTTGGTGTCAGCCAGGGTGAGTAGGGGGACAGGGAGAGACTTGACTCTCTTGTCAGAGGGGCAGCAACCACAGTGGGCGCCTCTGGTGGACACGAAGCGGACTGAGGCCTGCCACAGACAAGGCCGGTGCAGCGCCGCCACGCTGGTTAAGCCCAGTCTCGGGGTGAAAAGGCCCACGATGGGGGTGGCATGAGGGTCTGGCTGGGCGCAACCCTCTGTGAGCACCCAGGACGCAAGGAGTGCAGAGAATACAGGTGTTTTCTCATACCCCTTTGTCCTCAGCATGGCAACATCTGCTTCCCTAGGGACCTCAAGAGAATCCCATCCCTTTAGTCCCTGAAAGCGAAGAAACCCATTTCACAGACGGCCTGTGGCAAGATGAGGGTTAGAGGGCGGGCGCTCCCTGGACACACATTCCCCAGAGGCTCCACTGGATCATTCCCCTTCCCCAGGAATGCAGCCCCCAATCCCCTGGTGCCTAGGACCACCGACCGAAGGTGAAAAAAAATTTTAAAAAACCCGGCACTGACCTGTCTCCCAGGTCGCCCCCGCCGAGGGAGGAAACCAGCTGGTACTGGCGCTTGGGGCTGGAGGGGCTCCCCTCTTCAGAGACAGACGGTGGGTCTCATCCTCGGCGGCTCCGCCCGTACCACCTGGCTGCGCCCCCTGAGGACGGGGAGCCGAGGGAGGCGGGGGAGGGGGCGGCGAGGGAGGGCCCACCTGGGGAAGGTGGCACACCCCCCACACCCTGCCAGCCGCCCTGGGGAGGAGGGGCGGCGCCTCTCCCGGCCTCGAGCTGTCTCCTCCCCGGGCCAGAGGATCTCTCGGGGCTGGAGGGCTCCTTCCGCCTGCGGGAGCCCCGAGCGGAGGGGCAGCGCCCCGGTCCACCGTCTAGGTACGACGAAGTTGAGGGCGAGGCCGTCCCCTCTGCCGGGACCCGTCGGCTCCGTGAGTACCGGACGGCGTGGAGGCTGCCGCTCCGCCGGCTCGGCCCCCTTTCTCTCAGCCTCCCGAGTCCCCGACCGTGGGGAGCGCGCGTCCGGAGGGGTGGAGGCAACGCCGGGCGGACTCCCTCCGCTTCCTCTAGCAGGGGTCTCCCGCTGCTACTTCTGGGGGTCTCCTCCCCCCGGCCAGCGCGGGTGGGGTGGGGGGGCAAAGGAGAGACGCGTCCCCTGCAGGGGTCTCCTCTTTTTCCCTCACCCGAGCGGTTGGGGTCCCCTCTCCAACAGGGGGACAGGCGGCTCCCGGGCTGCCCCAGAGGGTGGGGTTTTCGCACTCCCCGCTCTCCCGGAGCTGGCCTGGGCTGCAGGGTCCGGGAGGCCGCGGCTCCCGACTCCCGTCACGGGCTCCAGGGGCGGCCGCGCCTCCTCCGGCCCCGTCCCGTCCGGTCCGCTCCCCTTCGGCGCGTGGGGGCTCCCCGCGCTGCCACCTCCCGGGCTCCGGCCGGTCCGGGCTCCCGGGGAGCCAGAAGGCGGACGGACAGTGTCAGGGATCGGCTCGGGCTCGGGCTCGGCTCGGCTCCGCTGCAGGCCCCGGCTCCTCCCCGGCCTCCGCGCCGCACTCCGCGCCCCTCCCCCTCCCCCGCCCGCCGGGCCGCCGCCGCCGCCGCCTCCCGGCGCGGGTTAAGGAGGCGCGGGGCGGCGCCGAGCCGCGGGCCGCGCCGCCGGCCGTGCGCTCCCGCGTGTCCGCGGCGCGCCGCGCCTCACGCACCTCCGGCCGTCCCCCGGCCGCCGGGCTCGGTGCAGCCCGATGTCCGCGCAGGGTCACGGCCCGCCGCCGTCTACCCGGAGGCTCCGCGGTGCACCCCAGGCACTGTCACTTGCAATTCACGCACTAACTCTGGCACGCTGACCTTTCGTCATTCTATTGTACTCCGTGTGCGGAGGAGCGTGCCCGGCGCTCTAAGGGCTTCAGGGGCTTCTTGCCCCACCACCACCCGCCCATGCCGGGGACTGGGGCGAAGCCAGTGTTTGCCCTGGTGTCGTCGTGCAGCTCCGTAAATGCTCCCTGCACGAGTGAAAACGTGACGGGCCACAGGGGCCAGTGAGAAGATCTGGATCTTGTCCCTTGGCCCACCTTTGTCAACTGGTGCAAGGCCCTTGCTTGCTGGAAGCTTTTCGAGTGAGGAGGGCACCTGCTAGCCCGGCCTGTCTCCCCACCAAGGCCATTGCAAGGGTCAGATGAGGTAATTTATGCTAAAATGCTGTTTAAACTGCGTGGCATATACAAAGGATTCAAATGCCTACTGTTAGTGCACTTGACAATCCTATAAAACACCGCATCCTGAGGTTTGCATAACACACAATGTTCTCATAACACATCCCTCTAGCCCTTTATGCAATCTCCATCCAGAGACAGAATCAAATTATTCCACTGGAAGTTCTTAGAGATTTCATCCTCTGGTTTATGAAACTTTTCTCCAGCTATTATATTTCTGTCACATAAAATAACAGGAAGTCAAAAATGTTGTTTGTATAATATTTGAATTTCTTAAAAAAGACTGCATTCTCAATATTACCGTTTGATTTTGCCTTTAGATAGTAAAATCTTTTATCTTCTGGCTAAATATATAATATACCTTATTTCACTTATATTTATATATCATGATTATAATGACACTTGATGTGTTATCACATTTGCTTCTCCTAACAATCCCATAAGGCACTATCATTACGCCTCTGTGACAGACAGGAAAATTATGATTTAGAGATACTGACTGTGTCTGAATTTACGTAATTAGCTCACATAATTCACACACAGTTCACATAATTAGTAGTAGTAAAGCCAAGACTTACATCCCAATGACTCCAAAGCCAGAGGCTCTTAGCCTCTCTACCACGTGCAGATCCCTGAGCGCTACAGATCACCCGCAGACGCAGAAGCAGGAAAGCTGCTTTTCTTCCGCCCCACGCTTCCAGTAGCCACTTTTAAGCCGCATCCCCCCCCTCTTTGAGGCATTAATTAACTCTCACACACACATAATTTGGCACCAAATCTTTCTTGCTGCTTGTTGGATGCTTTATTCTTCCCTTTTCAAACTTTTTCTCACATTTCCTAGAGGGCAGGGGTGGGGGGTAAAAGTATAAAAATTTTAAAAGCTAGGGAAAGATTAGAATCTCCTTTCCTGGAAATCTGGGAAAACAAAATGCTCAAGAAATTATTGATATAGATATAAATATAGATAACAGTTGCTGCAGCATTGTTTGTAACTGGAAAAATCAGAAAAAAACTAAAGATCCTAATTAGGATAAATGTTTAAAATGTTGCTACCTCTTTATAATAAAATATTTAGCATTTAAAATTAATTGTATTCGGGCCGGCACCGTGGCTCAACAGGCTAATCCTCCGCCTGTGGCGCCAGCACACCGGGTTCTAGTCCCGGTTGGGGTGCCGGATTCTGTCCCGGTTGCCCCTCTTCCAGGCCAGCCCTCTGCTGTGGCCCAGGAGTGCAGTGGAGGATGGCCCAAGTGCTTGGGCCCTGTACCCCATGGGAGACCAGGAAAAAGCACCTAGCACCTGGCTCCTGCCATCGGATGAGCGCGGTGCACCGGCCACAGCGCGCCATCTGCGGCAGCCATTGGAGGGTGAACCGACGGCAAAGGAAGACCTTTCTCTCTGTCTCTCTCTCTCACTGTCCACTCTGCCTGTTAAAAAAATAAAAATAAAAAAATTAATTGTATTCAACTCTGGAAGGTAAAATTAGTGACGTTTTTCTTTTTATGTCTTCTTTATTATTGTATAGATATTTTACAATAGATTTTTAAAATAATATTTAATTATTTAGTGGGTCAGCACTGTGGCGCAGTGGGTAAAGCTACCACCAGCAGTTCTGACATCCCATATGGACACTAGTTCGAGTCCTGGCTGCTCCACTTCCAATCCAGCTCTCTGCTATGGCCTGGGAAAGCAGTAGAAGATGGCCCAAATCCTTGGGCCCCTGCACCTGTGAGGGAGACCTGGAAGAAGCTCCTGGCTTTGGATCAGCCCAGCTCCAGCAGTTGCAGCCATTTGGGGAATGAACCAGTGGATGGAAGACCTCTCTCTCTCTCTTTCTCTTTCTACCTCTCTATAACTCTGCCTTTCAAATAAATAAATCATTTTTTAAAAAGATCTAATTATTTATTCAAAAGGCAGATGAAAAAAAGAGGGAGAGACAGAGAGTGGTATCTTCCATCCACTGGTTCACTCCCCAAATGGCTGAAATAGCCAGGTCTTGGTCTAGCAGAAGCCAGGAGCCAGGAACTTCATTCTTTGTCTCCCACATGGGTGCCAGGGGTCCAAGAACTTGGGCCATCATCTGCTGCCTTCCCAGATACATTAACAGGAAGCTGGATCAGAAGTGGAACAGCCAGGACTTGAACTGGCACCCTTTTAATGGGATGCAAATGTCCCAAGCCATTGCTTACCCCATGCACCACAACTCCAACCCCAGTATGTATTATTTTAAGGAACCATAAGTCTGAAAGTATTTGAGTGAGGAAATCATGTTTTTATAGTGTGTATCATACAATCATGTAGTTGTTTCTTGAAATATATGTATGTGTGTATAAATTTCTGTGTACGTCTTTGCTGGAGTCTACCTTGAGTAAAACTTTTACATACTATTGGCGACTAACGTGCCACAAAAGCACGTGTTGGAAGCATTTATTAAAGACTGATATGTTGAATGAAACAAAAGATGGAGGGAAAGCACATGATGTATTCAAATCTCAGCTTTAACACTTAATGACTGAGTTCTTCGGAAAGTCACTCAACTGCTTTGTGACTCGGTTTTCTCATCAGTGAAGCAGACATGACAAGAGGACCCAGCTTCCCAGTGCTGTGGAAGAGCTGAGTGACTTACACATCAGCCAAGTGTTGGAGGGAAGGGACATCCAGAGATGAACAGAGGCTTAAAAGACTCAGTCAATGCAATATAACATGTCCACTGAATATAAGGTGTGGAATATTGGGGAAGATCCTGACTAGAAACAAACAACTGGAACAAATAATATGAGACAATTGATAGAATGTCCGTACTCACTCGGTGATATCAAGGAATCGGTGCTTTATTTTAAGTGTGTTCATGGAAATGTGTTTTTTAAAACATCTTTATTTTTAAAAATGCATGCTGAGGGGCTGGTGCTGTGGCACAGTGGGTTAACGCCCTGGCCTGAAGCGCCGGCATCCCAGATGGACGCCGGTTCCAGTCCTGACTGCTCCTCTTCCAATCCAGCTCTGCTATGGCCTGGGAAAGCAGCGGCAGATGGCCCAAGTGCTTGGGCCCCTGCACCCATGTGGGAGACCCAGAGAAAGCTCCTGGCTCCTGGCTTTGGATCAGCGCAGCTCTGGCCATTGCAGCTATCTGGGGAGTGAACCAGCGGATGGAAGACTTCTCTCTCTGTCTCTACCTCTTTTTGTAACTCTTTCAAATAAATAAATCTTTAAAAAAAAAAAAAAAAGCATGCTGAACTACTTAGGCATGAAATACCTGAAATCTACCTCAAAATAATCAAGTGATGGAGGGGAGAGCTAGTGATGATACAAACTTGGCCAAAAGTTGCTTATTACAACTCTTTAGAAAAATACTGTTCTACTTTTTTATCTGTTTGATAGACTTTTTTTTAATTCCGTTTAAAAATGCTGCAGAATGGTAAGGACTGTGTTTGCTATTATGTATGTGTTTTGTATGTGCCGTAGGACCTAACATTTGTTTCACCTGTCAAAGTCAAGGTGTTTGCATTTTTACTGTGTCCATCAGCACACACACTACACCTTCCAGGTCGCCAGATACCGTCATTTTGCAAATGAGAAGACTCAGCAATGCCAAGACCAGACTGAGGGACCATACAATGTACCTCCTGCATTCCCGGTTCACCGTGACAAACGGAGCCGGGGGTAACCTGCAGCCGCTACACACAAGGTTCTTGCTTCCTCGCATGGCTGTGGTCAGCTCTAGGGGAAGAAGACAAAGCCAGCGTAGGACCAGCGACTCGTTCAGGAATGTCTGTCACCGAACCTTGAGCTGCCTTGTGCACAGCAGGACAATTCTAGCTGCTACTTTAAAAGGTCATCTTGGGAGGAGGAAAGAATAGAACCGAACCGGAGAGATTCCATCCCAAGGGAAAAGTTCCCTGCAGAGTCAGTATCTCCCTTACAAGGCTGTTTATTAAAGTTGTCTACAGTGATCTGTATCTGCTCTGCCCACCCTCTTTAGTGCCCCCTGACAATAAGCCTGGATAAGGCTGGAGGAGCCGTGGGAAGCCAGATCCGGCGGCTGGGAGGCCTGGCCCCGCAACCGCTCTGTTCCACCTTAAGAAGCTTTCGCCTCTCCCCAAACCGAGCAGGCCCTCGGCTCCTCCCAGCCCCGTGTCAGCTGCGGCCCGGGAACGTGGGGCCGGGAGGAGAGACGCACTGATTCGAAAGACTGGCGCCGCGGCTGCAGGGTCTCTCCTGCGCCCTCCTCGTCCCGCACGGGGTGCGGCGTTTTTGCAGCCTGGGCCGCTGGGGCTGGGGTTTTTTCCAGGGACGCCGATGCGTCTACCCAAACCGGGGCGAGGGCGGAATATGAGCCCATCTTGGGGTGGAGTCGAAGGGGGACAGACCTGGGCACATAAGATCTACGGCCGCTGCGATCGTTTGCAGAGAGTTGTGACTTCCCCGGTTCGCGACGCGCCTCTTCAAAAATCATTTCCAAAAGAGGGGGCAAGTTTTCCATTCCCCGCCCCAGTTCCCCGTCATCACTTTGATTGGCTGGACCTGGCGTAGGCCGGGCCCAAGCCTGCTCGTTGATTGGCTGAGTCAGTCTTCTATCACAGGGTGACGCCGGCGAGGGGAGGAAGTGAAGACTATTTTGGTACCTCCTATCGCAACTACCGATTGGTTGAGATTTGCAATGATGTAAAACGAAGCATAAAAATGTCAACTACGGGGACGGGCCTATTGGCCGATCTCTCGGGGACGAAGTGTAGGTTGGGACCGGGAAGAGCTACCCGGACTCCGGCATTTGTAGGGAAGGACCTAAGTGATTGAAACCCGGAAGTGAGTTTAGAAAGGGAAACGAGGGAAATCCGCGGCTCCCTCGCTGCCCTCAGACAAGGTCATTTCCTGCGTGGGATCGCTGGTTTCCTGTTTACTTCTGGCAAGCCGGCGTCTGCGATACCTCGCCTGGAATGCGCGCGATAATGGAATCCGTAGGCACCTTTGGGCCCAGACTTGCCAAACTACGTTGCCCGAAAGGATGAACGAGAGGACAAGGAAGAGCGTAGGGTCTAACTCTGCCTGTATGTAGAGAACGATGGGGAAACTGAGGCATAAGTGGGCGAGAGCTAAGACCGGCCCTAGGTGACGGCGTCCACGCAGGCGGGCTGCCAAAGCCCTCGTAGAGTGAGTGAGAAGGCGGGTGGGGAGGGCTGCGAAGATTTGTCTGCAGGAAGGGCGTTAGTCACACGGGAATCTTCGCTGGGTGGGGACTGCATGTCTCCCGCCTGGCTTTGTAGGGTGGACCTGAGCCAAGCCAGAGTGAGGAGACTGAAGTATGCTAGACAAATCTGCAGCTGCCAGATGGTTAGAATATGTTTTTTAAAGCACTTGTGCCAGTCCTGCACCCTTGAAGAAGCGTTACACGCTCACTTAACCGGCTGGGTTAACGTAGGTAAGCTCAGCAGTGAGCCAGCTTCCTGACCTGGCTGGGGAGCCACGGGCCAGAGGAAAATGCTGCCTTTGCTTCTTAAGCACCTAGAGATCTTCAACATTGGAAAGCTCTCTTCCTAGAGAAATTGAAATGATGGGTGGGAATTGTGAAAATATAGCTTCTGCATCCAGAGAATGGGAAATAAAGTGTCTAACCTACATCTGACGTTAGAGACTGGGAAGAACTTGCCATTGGAAAGTATTGAGAGATACCACCTGTACTACGTGAATTGTAGAGCCCTTTGCCTCCCAGCACGCATGTAGGAGGGGACTTCAAGTTCCTGGGGGGCAGGTGTTAGGCCTAGCAGTTGGGATCCAGGTCAAGACACTCAAGTCCCATATCGGAGTGCCTAGGTTGTTTCCTGCTCTGGCTCCGACTCTGAATTCCGCCTTCCTGCAGCAGGTGCTGGCTCAAGGACTTGGGTCCCTGCCACCCATGTGGGGGACCCAGATTGAGTTCTTGGCTCCTGGCCAACCCAGCCCAAGCCCAACTCCAGCCGTTAGGAGCATTTGGTCAGTGAACCAGCAGATGAGAGCACTGTCTCTCCTCTTGTCTTTCCCTTTCAGTCTCTCCCTGTCTTTCTCACAAATAAATATCTTAATGGTTTAGATGGAAAAACATTTTTAAAGTTCATGGAAACGTGGCCAGTGCTGTGGCGTAGTAGGTTAAGCATCTGCCTGCAGCACTGGCATCCACATAGGCACCAGTTCAAGTCCCAGCTATTCCACTTCTAATCCAGATCTCTGTAATGTGCCTGGGATAGCAGCGGAAGATGGCCCACGTCCTTGGGCCCCTGCACCCACGTGGGAGACCTGGAAGGAGCTTCTGATTCTCTGGCGTCAAATTGGCCCAGCCCTATCTGCTGCAGCTATTTGGGAAGTGAACCGACGGATGGAAGACCTCACTCTCTTTGCCTCTGCCTCTCTGTAACTCTACCTTTCAAATAAATATTTTTTTAAAAAATGGCCCAATTACTTGGGCCCTGCAACCAATGAGAGACCTGGAAGAAGCTCCTGGCTCCTGGCTTCAGATGAGCCCAACTCTGGCCGTTGCAGCCATTTGGGGGAATGAACCAGCAGATGGAAGACCTCTCTCTCTGTAATTTTGCCTCTCAAATTAATAAATAAATCTTTTTTTAAAAGTTCATGGAAAGTGGAATTAAAAGAAGTGCAAAAAAGAATTTAAATCTATACATAATTTTTTCATAATGCATATTTCCATGAAGTTTTTGCTCTTGAGCCATTTTTTCCTAGTTTGGAATTTTTCTTACACCTGAATTTTAACAGTGCATTAACATTGTCTAAAAACTTCTCTGAACAGGGAACAGTGCAGAAGTTCTCCTGAGTATTATACCCATTCCCAAAGCAAATTCTGCTAGGACTATTGATCCAGATTCTGCACCAGGTATTTTCTGCCAATCCAAAGGGATCCTATCTTTTTATGGTTTTCTAGGCTCTTCTAGGCCAGGCGGTTTATAAGATCTGTATCATACTGGCTCTTTAGTATCATTATGCAATAGTTTAAAAGCAAGAACAGGAGACAACTGTATTTGCAATAAGAAAAATATCAGGATAATTATTACTAGGTTGTAAATAATTCTAGCATTATCATGTATGTGTAACTTTGTCAAAAGAGAGGGGAGACGCAAAGCATTTTTCAAGAATCTGAAAGATGCACTTTGTCCCTAGTAATGTTAAATAAATCATAAAAAACCATACAAAAATTTGGTTTTAGGTTAATGATTTATACACTTACAGACTGTTTTCCCTTTGATGATATCAGATAACCCAAAATAGACATAGTCTGGGATGAGGGGAACCCAGAGCCTAGGACCCAGTCTAAGAAAGAAAAAGCCACTGTTGTTCCTAATCACAGATTCCAGCTCGGCAGTGTGTAGAGAAGTAGTATCCGGCTTAGGGAGATCGTGAGAAACTGAGTCAGATGGAACCCTGGGCCTTGAGAATGTCCTCACCCTCCTGGAGCGTGGCTGCCTGCCCTCCTGAAACAACCGTAATTATGAGCATTTGTTTCATCTCTGGAAGCCCAAGAAACAGTTACAAGGCCCCAGAAGACCAGGAATGTAAGCACCAGGTTACACTGCATTGGGTGTTTATGGAAAGAGGAAAGGAAAGGCAAGGTGTAGGAGGAGATAAAGGCATAGCAGCAATGGTGTACTAGCTGCTGCTCAGTCAGGTATTACACCTGTCAGGTGCATTCAGTGGGCACCATTTTGTTGTTGTTGTTGTTTTATTTGAAGGGCAGAGTGACAGAGGGAGAAGGACCCGGGGTGGGGGGATGCAGAGGGAGTATCTGTCTGCTGGTTCACTCCCCAAATGGCCACAAAGCTAGGAGCCCAGAACTCCATCTGAGTCTCCCACATGGGTGGCAGGGGCCCGAGTACTTGGGCCGTCATCCACTGCTTTCCCAGGTGCATCAGCTATAACAGAAGGGAACTGTGTCGGAAGTTGAAGCAGCTTGGACTTGAACCTGTACTCCAGTATAGGTTGCCACTGTTGCAAATGGCAGCCTAACCCACTGCACCAAAACACCAGCTCCTAGACACCATTTTTAAATAGAAAAGGCTTTAAAGCAGGATTTTATGTGATTACAAAATAGTTGGGAGTACTCGTAAATGGCTTTTAAAATGAGACTGCTAAACTCATCACCCCGGGAGCTTCAGAAGGTGAGCAATCGAGACTGTTGCTGGGGCTGGCATTGTGCTGCAGCAGGTTAAGCAAAAACACAGATTGTTTTTTCCCATGTCATTTATGGGAGCTGGCATTGTGGCGTGGCAGCGGAAGCCATTGCCTACGATGCTGCCATGCCATATAGATGCCAGTTTGACACCACCAAGCCACTCTACTTTGAATCTATCTCCCTGCTAATGTACCTGGGAAAGCAGGAGAAGATGGACCAAGTGCTTGGGCCCCTGCACCCACATGGGAGACCTGGGAAGAAGCTTGATTTCTGTCCTTGGTCTGGCCCATCCGCGGTCATTGCAGTCATTTGGGCATTTGGGGAGTGAATCAATGGATTGAAGATCTCTGTCTTTGTGTGTGTGTCTTCCTCTCTCTGTGTAACTCTGACTTTCAAATATATAAATCTTTTAAAAAAATTTTTTTAATGGAGTTTATGGGACAAGTTCTGTGGCATAGCAGATTAAGACACTGCCTGTGGGGGCTGGCACTGTAGTATAGTGGGCTAAGCCTCCACCTGCTGCGCTGGCATCCTGTATGGGCTCTGGTTCTAGTCCTAGCTGCTCCACTTCTGATCCAGTTCTCTGACTGGTGTGGAAGACCCTGAAAAAGCTCTCATGGCTCCTGGCTTCAGATGGGCCCAGCTCTGACTGTTGGTAGCCATTTGGGGAGTGAACCAGGAGATGGAAGACTTTCTCTCTGTCTCTCCCTCTCTCTGTAACTCTTCCTCTCAAATAAATAAATAAATGCCTTAAAAAAAAATACTGCCTGTGTCTCAGGCATCCCATATGGGAGCCAGTTCAAGTTCCAGCTGCCCCACTTCTGATCCAGCTCCCTGCCAATGGGCCTGAGAAAGTAGCAAAGGATGACCCAAATGCTTGGGTCCCTGTACCCACATGGGAAGCCCTGATGAAGCTCATGGTTCCTGGCTTCAGCTTGGCCCAGCCCTGTCTGCTGTGGCCATTTGGGGAGTGAACCAGCAAAAGGAAGACCTCTCTCTCTGTCTCTCCATCTCTCTGTAACTATGTCTCTCAAATAAATAAATAAATATCTAGAAAAGAAAAGGGGAGTTGGGTAGAAGAGCTGTTGAACCACACTGCCCATAAAAAATTTTTATAAATGAGTTTATTTTGTTGTGAAAAAGTTGAAATCCACGCAGTTTTTTAATATAATATGCACTTCCTGTGAGCTTTTTGAAGACCCTTCATATACATGGGTTTCAACATTTTTACACCAAAATAAATTTCTCTTTTAATTTTAGTTTTCCACACACTTAAAAAAGATTTGTCAAAAAAAACCCAAAGATTTGTCTATGTATTTGAAAGGCAGAGTTAGAGAGTGGGCTCTTCATCCACTGGATCACTCCCCAGATGGCTGCAATGGCCAGAGCTGTGCTGATCTGAAGTCAGGAGCCAGGAGCTTCTTCCAGGTCTCCCATGTGGGAAACCAAAGACTTGGACCATCTTCCATTGCTTTCCTAGATGCAATAGCAGGGAGCTGGCTCAGAAGTGGAGTAGCCAAGACTTGAATAGGTATGCTGCTGTTGTTCTAGGTGGCAGCTGTATGTGCTACACTACAGCGCCAGCCCCCCAAATCACATCTTAAACGTCCCATCTGGTCCCATTTCTTAATATCTCATAACAGTGATTAAAGTTCTTGTTTTTTGGGGGTACCATTTTTTGAAAGACTTGTTTATTTGAAAGGTGGAGTGAGAGAGAGAGAAACACAAAGAGATAACAATTCAGTCCCCTGGTTCATTCCCCAAATGCCTGCAACAACCTTGACTGCTGAAACCAGTGAGGGAGGGTCTCCCATGTGGGCAGCAGAGACCCAAGTACTTGAGCCATCACCTGTTGCCTTCCAGGGTGCACATTAGCAGGAAGCTGGGTCAGAAGTGGAGACAGGATACAAACTCAGGGCCTCTGGTGTGGGATGCAGGTGTCCCAGTCTGAACCACTGCGCTAAACACCTATGCCTAAGCCAAAATCTTACAGCCATCTTGGTTGATTATATCTTTAAAATACATCTAGACTCCAGTGACTCCTCTTTTTAATTTTTTAAAAAAGTTTATTTGAAAGACAGAGGGACAGAGAAAGACAGAGGTCTTCCATCTGCTAGTTCACTTCCTAAATGCCTGCAATAGCTACGGCCAGGCCAGACTGATGGTAGGAGCTAGGAACTCCATCCATTGGCAGGCAGGAACCCAAGCAGTTGGGCCATCATCCACTGCTTCCCAAGCAATTAGCAAGAAACTGGATTGAAAGTCCTAAACAGTGGTTTAACTGGCTGTCCCACAGTGCCTGGCCCAGGATTAAATTCTGACTTGAGTTTCAGAGGGGAGAAACCATAATCAAACCAAAACAGACAACCACAGTCTAGATCTGTGACACCACAGGTTAGTTTTGTTGATTTGGGGCCTTTGTATAAATGGTTCTCCTTTGCAGCTGGTTTCTTTCAGGGTTGTGAGATTCATCCATAAAGCTCCAAGTGGCTTCAAGGTCTCCGCTGTCACTGTCATATAATATCCCCCACCATTGTGAATATGCGCCTGTATTTGTCCATTCTCCTTTTACTGGACATATTATTTCCAGTTTGCAGCTACTATGAATACTGCTGAAATGAACATTCTCATCTGGTTTTCGGTGGCCATACAGGATGTACACCTAGGAATGGAATCGTAGGGTAACCGGGTAGGTATATTTCTGCTTTGACAAATCTTTGGTCAGTTTGTAGACTCACTGACAATGTGTGAGAGTTGTGGAGGTTCACCTTCTCTCCCACAACTGGCCTTCACTTTCTTTCTTCTCCCTCCAGACCCTCCACCCCTGTTTTAGCCCCTCTGCTGGGTGTGTCCTGCACCCCCTTTTCACGTGTGTTGGGATCACTGGGATAGCCTCTTTGGGGACATGGGGTGCAGATCTTTAAAAAGAAATAACTAAATCCTTGTCACTGTGCACTCAACCCTTAGCTATGACAGTGAGGGTCCAGGTAACTCCACATTAGGTCTTGCATTTGGGTCAGGGAAGAGCAATCTCTCCAAAATGCCTTTGTCATCCCTCTGTTGGGACCTCCCCAGAGGAGTCAGCAGGGGTCTGACTTCACTACTCTGAACCCCAAAACTCTAAAGTCCTTTCCAAGGAGTGGAGAGAAAGACAGCTGGGGGGCGACCAGGCAGGGGAAGGGGGAGGAGGGGCAGGCACTTGCCCTGTTGGCGCTAAAGGCTGAGTCCAGGCTCCACTTTACCCTGGGAGGCAGCAGGCTCCAATGACTGGGTTTCTGCTGTCCACATGGGCGCCCTGGCTTCACCTGGCCTAGCCCCAGTCCTCGTAAGCATCTGGAGAGTGAACCAGGGGACGGGAGATCTATGTGTCGGCCTTCTGTCTCTCAAATTTTAAAACATGTTATAAAGAAGCAAAAGAGCTACTGGGTCCCTAGGGGCTACCAGGACTGGCCCGCCCCTCGGGGCAAAGCGGGGCGGGCAGGGGGGAGGGGGGGCGCGTGGAGGCGTGAGGGACTGGGTATCTCTTAAAGCAGAAATGGTATCACCCCCCCTAACGGCGGCGCTGAGGGCGGTGGGGCCCACAGCTGTTTCCCCGGAAAGGCTCCCCGCTTCCGTTGCAGGAGGACGCCGGAGGGGGCGCCCCGAGGGACCCCAGGCGGCCGGCCGGGGCTCGTCCGTCCATCCGTTAGGTGTGGAGGTGAGAAGTGGGGCTGGGGCCTGGGCGGCTGGACTCTGCTCGGTTGGTGGTGGGCGCACGTCCTGCGAGCGAGCGAGCGGAAGGAAGGAGCGGACTAACCGAGCCGCCTCTCGCCGCCCCATCAACGGACCCTTCCCGGTGGAATCCGCGGCTCTTCGAGGCGGCGTGGGGCGTCCTAACGGCTGCGCGGCGCGGCGGCCTGGAGCGCAGCCGGCCGCTGTCCCGGGCGCTCCCCGGCGGCGGCCCAGGACCGGCGCAGAGGCGCACGTGGCGCGGGAGACGGGCGGTTGAGCGGCGCTGCGGGAGCCAACCGCACTTTCCTGGTCCGGATGGTGGGTGCGCCCGGGGCGGCAGGTGGGGGAACCGAGGACCCGAGCCGGGCTCCGGTGGAGGTGGGAGGGATCCTCGGAGTCGGGCTAGGCTGACCAAGGGGACCTGTGGCCCTGGAGAAAGTAGCAAGCGGCCTCGTTAGCATCGGAGAGGGTGTGTGTTGTTTACCGAGCATCTGCGGTGCCCCCAGCCCTGCTCGGACAGACACGGAGATGGACACACCCTGGCCTCCTGGACCGTGCACATCGCAGGGGAAGAGACAGGCATGAAAATGCATAAATATGTAATGAGATACCAGGCCGGAGGACTCAGGGGGGAAACTACACCAGATGTAGAAAACTAAATCGCTGGGGATTGGGGAGCGGAGGGTGCGTTTAGTTGGAGGGGAAGGGATGGGTCTGAGAAGGCCTTTCTGGGGAAGTGGCTTTTGACCAAAGGACTGAAAGCCCTGAGGGAGCCTGGGAAGAAATCCCCTGACCGAGGGAACTAGACTTAAGGAGGAGAGGGGGACCTGTGCACCAGTGGCGGAAGTGCCAAGCAGATGGCACTGTTAGCTTTGCAGAGGGAGTAGGGCGGAGTGCCCTTGGCCCAGTTCAATACATGGACTAAGTTTAGAATTTCCATTGGTGTTCAAAAAGAATTCATCTGAGTTCATTTTACTGCGAACTAAAGAGCATCTGACTTTTTAAGAAAAGTATATTTTAACTTAAAAAGTTGTGGGGTTTGGTTATTATTATTATTATTGGTTTGTTTATTTGCTTTTTCCAAATGAGAAAGACCTAGAAGACAAGAACTAGCAGGGAGAAAAGTGATGGGGCTGAGGGTGGAAGAGGTAGAAGAAAGGAAACGTGATAAGGAGAATGTGGAGTGGTCGGGGATCTCCCAGCCCTTCAACATGTCGCCTCTTGGCTGGTCCTCAGAACTGCATCCAAATCAGGAGAGCTGGCAGAAGAGGGCAGACGCAGACTTGCTAACTGGCTCAAGCAGCGTCCTGACATCCGGATCCCTTGCAACTCACTGAAATAATTTTATATTTGTTTAAAATTATTTATTTGAAAGGCAGAGTTACAGAGAGGCAGAGAGAGAGAGAGAGAGAGAGGGAGAGAGAGAGAGAGAGAGGGAGAGAGAGAGAGAGGTCTTCCATCTGCTGGTTCACTCTCTAGATGGCCGCATCGGCCAGAGCTGGGCTGATCCGAAGCCAGGAGCTTCTTCTGCGTCTCCCATGCAGGTGCAGGGGCCCAAGACTTGGGCCATCTTCTACTGCCTTTCCAGGCCATAACAGAGAGCTGGATCAGAAATGGAGCAGCCGGGACTCAAACCGGCGCCCATATGGGATGCCAGCACTTCAGGCGGTGGCTTTACCCGCTATGCCACAGGGCTGCCCTCTGAAGTCATTTTAGCTAAAGAGACTGTACAAGGAGATGGCTTGTTTCAAATATTTTAAAATCTGTTTAAATAAGCCATAATAAGTCACAGAATTTTATAACAGCAAGATCACCGACTCTAATCCATGTTTAGTTTGCAGATGAAGAGACTAATGGTTGGTGACAGGGCAGTGACTTACAATAGAGGTTTTTTTTTTTTTTAAACCATCCTTTCCCCTTAAAAAACAACTTTATTTATTTATTTGAAAGCAGAGTTAGAGAGAGAGAAAGAGAGAAAGTTCTTTCATCAGCTGGTTCACTCCCCAAATGTCCACAACGGACAGGGCAGAGGCAGGTGGAAGCCAGGGGCCTGGAACTCCTTCCAAGTCACCCACGTTGATGGCAGGAGCCCTGGTATTCAGGCCATCCCCTGCTGCCTTCCCTGGCACATTCTCATGTTGCTGAGTTGGAAACGGAGCAGCCAGGACGTGAACTGTCACGCCAGCATGGGATGCCAGCATCCCAAGCAGAGGCTTCATTTACAGTGCCATGATGCCGGCCCCATACTTTCCCAGAATCTTTAGCTTGATAAAATTCTTCCTACTAGCTACCCAACAGGTGGAAAGAGCTTTGTTAAGGACCCTGGTGCCAAGTTAATCTAAGACATCATTAGATCTGTAGGAGTTTTCACCTTCCACAAGCATGAGGGTACTTCATTTGTGGAAAAATGGAATCAAAAGAGAAGCTTAATTCAATGTGAAACATGTTGAAATCCATGCATAATTTTTATGGGTTTTTTGTGTGTGTTTTGCTTTGTTTTGGTAATATGCATTTCCGTGAACTTTTAGAAATTTCTTTTTTTTTTAAAGTTTATTTATTTTTTTGACAGGTAGAGTTACAGACAGAGAGAAAAGTCTTCCTTCCGTTGGTTCACCCTCCCAAATAGCTGCTATGGCTGGCGCGCTGCGCTGATCAGGAGCCAGGTGCTTCTCCTGGTCTCCCATGCGGGTGTAGGGCCCAAACACTTGGGCCATCCTCCACTGCCTTCCTGGGCCACAGCAGAGCTGGACTGGAAGAGGAGCAACCGGGACTAGAACCCGGTGCCCATATGGGATGCCTGCGCCGCAGGCGGGGGATTAACCCAGTGAGCCACGGTGCCGGCCCCGGAAGACTTCTTGTATTTGGTGCAATCTCTGTCGACCAGGGTACTAAATCACAACCTCTTCTCTCCTGGAGCTTAAGTAGATAACCATAACAGCGAATAATAACTAGCCAATTACGATTTACAGGAAGCATTACCTTGAAGAGGAATTGGAGGAAGAGTCGGGTCTTAGTATAGCAGAGAAATGGAGGAGAGCGACAAGGAAGTGAGTATTGAGAACTGATGGGAGATTAATATCGAATCGGTTCGTCACGGTTCTGTGGACCATTACAATGCCTGTGGTCTTCCTCGGCTTGTCTTGTCTGGGTAATGCGTGGTGAATCCAGGTGGGGTGGGAGGGTCTGGGGTACACTCCCACATTCTCGCCATTGGCAGTGACTTAGTATTTGCCACTCACGGTGCTTGGTGCTTCAATATGTATTGCTCAGAAGAGTAGGAATGATAAAATACCCATGTTCAGCATTGTAATTGCAAACAGGCCTCGGTAAAAATTACACATGACTGGTTTCGGAGGAAATTGGACGGGAGCCATGATGTAGGTGTGAGGAGTGATGCCGAGCCCTAGGAATGCGCGCCCGACCACAAGCGCTGTGCTTGTGTAGGCGACTCTAGAGGATGCGGGCACCAAGTCTCTCGCCGTGTGTTGTGATCCAGATCCGCGGGAGGCATCAGGTACGAGCCTGAGGAATGGGGTGGGGAGCGGACAGGCGTCATCTGGCGGGTCAGATCACACCTTGCCTGAAGTCCAGGGTTTCCCACGTGGGGCCAGCCTGGAAAGAATTCCGATAAGCTTGTTCCCTGGAAACTCACCCGTGTCTTGCATCTCAGATTTGCATCACAGATTCCACCCCCCTCCCAGGTCACCCTAGGGCCTCGAGCCTCAGGGAAGGAAGCTGTTGTTTTCCCAGAAGCTGTATCTTCTGGGAGATCTGGAGAGTCCACACGTTTGTAAGGGTGACTTGTTGACAGGACAGTTGGAAAGGCGTTGGAGGAAGCGCTGTCCAGCAAGATCTGAGACACGGAATTCAGTCAAAGACGGATCCCCTCTTGAATGTGTTCGTGGTTTTTTTGTTTGTTTTTTGTTTTTTTTTTTCACCAAGAGCAGAGCCGCCGTGTCTCTTGCCCACCCCAACTCTCCACTGAGCTCTCCTGGGTGTGGTTTGCCATGTATATTTAATAATTAGATTTTACTACTTAAGACTAGGCATACCTTTGGTTTTCATTTAAAAATTCTCCCTGGGTTTTATCTGGGCCTCTGATGATGTCCACCTTATCATTAAGGTGTCATATATTATGGGTCTCATTTTATTTTAAAAGAAGTGTACACCTGTGAAACATTCTAATAATACAAAAATTGGGGGACACTATGTTCCTGAATCTGTATATAGGGAATACATGAAATTTGTATACCTTAAATAACATTTTTAAAAAATCAGGGATCAAAGTCCCCTGAAATTTCATGGGAATTAAGGATAAATAAAAGTTAAACGTATTTGTTGGTGTTGTTACTGGCAATCAGAACAGTGATTTCACTTTTGACAGAGCCATGTTGACATAAGTAGATACAAATGACTGTGAAAATGTGTTCAGTTTCATATGAGTAGACAGATCAAGAGGTTCCAAATCCAAGAGGGTTAAAGAGAAATACATCACATACAGAGTGGGAAAAACATAGCCCCGATTATTATCTGCCCCGTGGATTCCAGGTCAGGTTCCAGGGGACGTGAGGAAGGAATGCAGAATTGGAAACCAGATGCACACGCTTCCAGACGTCCTTGTTCGCTAGCCTGTGTAATTCTCGGCATGGCGTGTTGCGAAATCACAAGGAGGGAAAGTGAGACATGCGTGGCGCTCAGACAAATCCTGAAGGGAATCAGCACGTGCTTTCATGCCAGCGCTCCTCCTGCAGCAGGGCAGAAGGGAGCGCTTGTTCTGGAAGCCTGTGGTAGTCCTCCGTGACTCATGTATTCGTTCAAAGTTTTCAGATGGCCGTTCTCTGACCTGGCCTGCTGACGCAGCTCCCGTGCTAGTGAAGGTAGTGATAGACTCCAAGAAGAAAACTAAAGCAAAATAAGGGGACAGAAAAAGGAACGGCAGATGGAGGAGGAGTTCGCCCACTCTAAATCGTGTATGGTCAAGGAAGACTTCTCCAAGGTGCATTTGAGTAGAAAGCAGAATGACTCCAAGAAGATGTGGGGTGTATGCAAAGGTCCCGGAGAGTGAGAGCTGATCAAGGGTCAAGAAACTCTTT
The DNA here is from genome assembly GCA_949820135.1 of Sylvilagus floridanus. Taxonomy (NCBI): domain Eukaryota; kingdom Metazoa; phylum Chordata; class Mammalia; order Lagomorpha; family Leporidae; genus Sylvilagus; species Sylvilagus floridanus. The sequence continues at coordinate 33,492,979 of OX463230.1, forward strand.
GTTAAAAAGAGTCAGAAAGTAGGCCGGCACTGCAGCTCAATAGGCTAATCCTCCGCCTGCGGCGCTCGCACCCTGGGTTCTAGTCCCGGTCGGGACGCTGGATTCTGTCCCGGTTGCCCCTCTTCCGGTCCAGCTCTCTGCTGTGGCCCGGGAGGGCAGAGGAGGATGGCCCAAGTGCTTGGGCCCTGCACCCGCATGGGAGACCAGGAGAAGCACCTGGCTTCAGATCAGCTCACCGGCCAAGACCCAAGTTCTTGAACTTTTGTCTGCTGCACTCATGAATATGCATTAGCTGAAAGCCTGAATGAAAGGTGGAATCAAGACTTAAAGACTTAATCTTTAAAAAAAAAACAAAATGGCCAGCCCTGTGGCACAGAGGATTAACGCCCTGGCCTGAAGTGCCGGCATCCCATGTGGACACAGGTTCGAGTCCCAGCTGCTCCTCTTCTGACCCAGCTCTCTGCTATGGCCTGGGAAGGCAGTGGAAGATGGCCTGAGTCCTTGGGCTCCTGCACCCGCGTGGGAGACCTGGAAGAGGCTCCTGGCTCCTAGCTTTGGATTGGTGCAGCTCTGGCCATTGTGGCTGGTTGGGGAGTAAACCAGCGGTTGGAAGACCGGCACACGGGGTTCTAGTCCCGGTCGGGGCACTGGAATCTGTCCCGGTTGCCCCTCTTCCAGGCCAGCTCTCTGCTGTGGCCCGAGAGTGCAGTGGAGGATGGCCCAAGTGCTTGGGCCCTGCACCCCATGGGAGACCAGGAGAAGCACCTGGCTCCTGGCTTCAGATTAGCATGGTGCATCGGCCGCTTCGTGCCACTCGCGGCGGTCATTGGAGGGTGGACCAATAGCAAAGTAAGACCTTTCTCTCTGTCTCTCTCTCTCACTGTCCACTCTGCCTGTCAAAAAAAAAAGTCTGTAACAGGAACGACATCTGACCAACCCACCCAATGGCTGACAACAGGTGGGTATCACTTTACACTTTTCTTCCTCGTAATTTCCCTCATAGACTCCAAATTCTAATGGACAAGGAAGGCTTTGGTCTTAAAGCTGGCCTCGGCTCTCAGCTTGGTCTTCTTGCACCCCAGCGATTGGCACTAAGATCTGTTTTGGCTGAGAGTACAGCAACCCTATTCATACACAGACTCATTCTGTGCTTTAGCACTGTTTTGTCTCGCCTTTTTAAAAATAAATAAATAAGGCCGGCGCCGTGGCTCAACAGGCTAATCCTCCGCCTTGCGGCGCCGGCACACCGGGTTCTAGTCCCGGTCGGGGCACCGGATTCTGTCCCGGTTGCCCCTCTTCCAGGCCAGCCCTCTGCTGTGGCCCAGGAGTGCAGTGGAGGATGGCCCAGGTGCTTGGGCCCTGCACCCCATGGGGAGACCAGGAAAAGCACCTGGCTCCTGGCTCCTGCCATGGGATGAGCGCGGTGCGCCGGCCGCAGCGCGCCGACCGCGGCGGCCATTGGAGGGTGAACCAACGGCAAAGGAAGACCTTTCTCTCTGTCTCTCTCTCTCACTGTCCACTCTGCCTGTAAAAAAAATAAATAAATAAATAAATAAATAGATAGATAGCAATACAGAGATACACTCTCCATATGACTTCTTAAAGCTAAAGAGAACAGGAGAAAAATTGAAAATGTGTTTTCTCCAGTTCAAGTCCCCTACTATTTACCACAAAAGACCCCGGGTTCCAAGACTCTGGAGAGAAACTGGAAGGGGTTCGCTTTGTGCCTTCACTCTGACAATCATGAGCAGAAGCAGTGGGTGCGAGAGCTCTCTCTCTCTCTCTCTCTCTCTCTTTCTCTCTCTGTCTCTCTCTCTCTGCCTCTCCTCTCAGTGTGTAACTCTGACTTTCAAATAAACAAATAAATCTGAAAAAAAAAAAAAAAGGACTCAACCTGAATCCCACCCTTTGAGAAGGGATGTGACCTCTTAACTGACTGACAAACACCCACAGCATTTGGGGAGCGAATTCTTAGAAGAAAATGAGGAGAGGGGTGGGCAGCCGGGGAGGAGCTCATGAAAAGGAGTTTTTTGTTTTTTTAAATATTTATCTATTTGAAAGGCAGAGTTAGAGAGAGACAGAGAGAGAGAGAGGGAAAGAGAGGGAAAGGCAGAGAGAGAATCTTCCATCTGCTGGTTCACACCCCAAATGGCTGCAATGGCCAGGGCTGAATCAGGCGGAAGCCAGGAGCCAGGAATTTCTTCCAGGTCTGCATATGATTGGCAGGGGTCATCCTCCACTGCTTTCCAGGTCCTTAACAGGGAGCAGCCGGGACTGGAACCGGTGCCTGACTGGGATGCGGGCACTGCAGGCAGCAGCTTTACCCACTACGCCAGAGTCAGTCCTGGTTGTGTTTTTTAGCATGGTAATAACTACAGATGTTTGTACTGCTGATGAGTAAAGTGGTGAGCAGGAAGCCTCTGATGTGACTAACGACTTGGATCCCAGAAATTTGAAGCCTACACATTTTAAAAATAACTGTATTTGAATCTATTTATCTACTTTTCAAGATTTATTTTATTTACTTGAAAATCAGAGTTAGAAAGGGAGAGAGAGCTTCCATTTGCTAGTTCATGCCCCAGATGGCTGAAACAGCCAGCGCTGGGCCAGGCAGAAGTCAGCAGCCAGGAGCTTCCTCTGGGTCTTCCACGTAGTACAGGGACCCAAGCAATTGGGTCATCTTCAGCTGCTTTCCCAGGCGCATTCCCAGGGAGCTTGATTGGAAGGGGAGCACCTGAGATTCAAACGGGTGCTCCAGTATAGAATTCCAGCATCAGGCTGGCGCCGCAGCTCACTAGGCTAATCCTCCACCTGCGGCGCCAGCACACCGGATTCTAGTCCCGGTCGGTGCTCCAGATTCTGGCCCGGTTGCTCCTCTTTCAGTCCAGCTCTCTGCTGTGGCCAGGAGTGCAGTGGAGGATGGCCCAAGTGCTTGGGCCCTGCACCTGCATGGGAGACCAGGAGAAGCACCTGGCACCTGGCTTCAGATCAGTGCGGTGCGCCGGCCGTGGCTGCCATTGGAGGGTGAACCAACAGCAAAAGGAACACCTTTCTCTGTGTCTCTCACTGTCCACTCTGCCTGTCAAAAAAAAAAAAAAGAGAGAGAGAAAACGTGATGGGTTTTGTGGACCACGTGCTTGTGGTCACAGCTGTTTAATGTTATAGCGTTATCACAGCCATAGACATTATGCAAATAAATATTCATGGCTGCATTGCAATAACACTTTATAAAAATAGGCAGGGGATGATAGCATAAAGCACAAGCCATAAAAGGGAAAAATTGATCAGTTGGGTCTCATCTGCAAAAGATTCTATGAAGGTGGTAAAAGATGGGATACAGAGAAAATAGTTGGAAATCATATGTCCCCAAAGAACTTGTATCTACATTTTATAAAGCACTCTGTTTTCAACAATGTGTGCGCATGCATGTATGTATGTATGTATGTATTTTATTTGAAAGGCAGAGGGTAAGAGAGAAAGATGGAGATCTCCTCTTAGCTGGTGCACTCGCCAAATGCCCACAACAACCAGGGATGGGCCAGGTAAGAGCCAGGAGCCCCGAACTCAATCCACGTCTCCCCTGCAGTTGACAGGGACCCAAGTACCTGAGCAGTTACCTGTTGCCTCCCAGGGTGCACATTAGCAGGAAGCTGGAACTGGGAACAGAGCCAGGCCTCGACCCAAGCACTTTAATATGGGGCGCAGGTGTCATGAGCATCATCTTAACTTCTGTGCTAAATGCCCGCTCCCATACAATTGATTTTTGGTGAGAGTGCTAAAACCATTAAATAGTGAAAGAATGGGCTAGCCATACGCAAAATAATGAAATTGATCCTGTATCGCACACTGTATACAAAAACAAACTGAAAATGGATCAACAGCCTGGGGGCTAGCCTTGTAGCACAGTGGGTTAAACCTAAGCCACTGATGCTGATGCCGGCATCTCATAAGAGGACCAGTTTGAGTCCCGGCTGCTCCAGTTCCAATCCAGCTCCCTGCTAATGCACCTGGGAAAGCAGCAGAAGATGGCCTGAATGCTTGGGCTCCTGCCACCCACTTGGGAAACCTGGATGGAGTTCTAGGCGCTTGGCCCCAGCCTCTGTGGCGATCTGGGGAGCAAACCAGTGGATGGAAGACCCCTCTCTCTTCCTCTGCCTCTCTTCTCTCTGTGTAACTCTTTCAAATAAATGAATAGATCTTTGAAAAAAATTTAAAAATAAAATATTGGGAATGGGAGCTTGTTATGGCAAAGCAGGGACTTATATCTAGAATATCTGAAGGACTATTATAATTCATGAATAAAAATACAAACAACCCAATTAAAAATAAACAAAGATTCTAAGTAGGCATTTCTCAGGAAAATCAGTCATAAAAAGCATGTATTACTCCATTTGTGTAGCATATCTAGAATAGGGACATCCACAGAGGTGGGAAGTAGAAGTGGTTGCACAGCTCTGACTATACTAAAAATCACTGAATTGTACACTTTAAAAGGTGAATGACATGCTGTGTGAGCTGTACTTCATTACAGCTTTATTTAAAAATGAAGTGTGCAAAATATGTGAACAGATATGTCTTTTTTTAAGATTCATTTATTTATTTGAAAGAGTTATACAGAGAAGGAGAGGCAGAGAGAGAGGTCTTCCATCCTCTGGTTCACTTCCCAAATGGCCACAATGGCAGGAGCTGTGCCTATCTGGCCAAGGACTTGGGCCATCCTCTACTGCTTTCCCATGCCAGAGCAGAGAGCTGGATCAGAAGTGGAGCAGGCGGTACTAGATCTGGCGCCCATATGGGATGCTGGCACTGCAGGCAGTGGCTTTACTCACTATACCACAGCACCGGCCCCGCAAACAGGTATTTCACTGCTAGCTGGCAAATAAGCACGTGGAAAGATGCTCAACATCATTAACCACTGGGGAAATAGAAACTAAAACCATCATGATATCAGCACATCCTTAGCAGACTGGCTTAAATGAAAAATACTGGCAGCACCAATTGTTGGTGAAATGCAGAGGGCGTAGGTCATCCACCTATTACAATGGTACAGTCACTGATGAAGAATGTGACAGCTTTCACACAAAACTAAACTTGTACCTATTACACGATCCAGCACTTGGCTGGTACATGTACAGGCCTGTAGAAACCCTGCACGTGAGTGCTGATAGCAGCTTTATTTGTCATAGTCAAAAACCGTAAACACCCAGATGTCCTTTCTCAAGTGACTGTGGTACATCCATACCATAGAACACTATTCAGCAATCAAAAGGAATGAGCTACTGATACACGTAACAGCTTGGCTCTCTCTCCGGGCCATCATAATGAATGAAAGGAGCCCATCTCTGAAGCTGATTGTATGATCCTACTCAGGGCATTTGTACAATGACAAAATTATAAAGACAGAGGCAGACAGTGATTGTCAGTGGATAGGGCTGGGGGAGAGACAACTGGTTTCAAAAGGGAGGCATAATCGGGCCTTCTGATGGAACTGTGTTTTCACTGTTATGGTGGTCCTGTGGATCTACACGTGATAGTACTGCATACAAGTAAATAACACCCGTGCAAATGGGTGGAGATAGAACAGAATCTGAGTGGCTGGGTCACACAGTATCAGTTTTCTGCTTGCGGCATTGTACTGTGTTGTGCAAATGCTGCTATTAGGGTCGGTGAATTTAGGAGTATATAGGGTTGCTGTATCATTTCTTCAACTACATGTCAACCTATAATTATCTCAAATAGTTAGCGGGGTGGGCATCTGGTACCGAAGTATGGATTCCGTGGGGGATGCCTGCATCCCATTATCAGAGTGCCTGGGTTCGAGCCCTGCTGCTTCTCTCAATTCCAGCTTCCTGCTAATGTGCACCCTGGGAGGCAGTGGTGATGACTCAAGTAGGTGGGTTCCTGCTACCCATGTGGGAGATCTGGATGGAGTTCCAGGCTCCCCAAGCTGTGGCTATTGGGGGCATTTGGAGAGTGAACCAGCAGATCTCTCTCTCCTTCTCACTCACTTGCTCTCTCTCTCTCTCTCTCCCTCTCTCGCACTCTCTTGCTCTTTCTGTCTTTCAGGTAAAAAATGTTAACACTGTTTTTTCAAAGTTAGGGAAAACAAACTGAGCCACATTTGCAGTTTGCCTGCTGGATTCAAAACCAGCATTGAGGGAGCATGGTACACCAAGGAGAAGAGTGACCAGAAGTGGGGCTGGGGAGGTGGCTGAAAGCCGGATTCTGCAGAACCTAGCAGTTCAGGCTGAGGGGCTTCAGATTTTACTACAAATCTGATAAAAGGCCATTGGAGAGGTTTTGACCAAGGAGACGTGAAGTCAGATTTATGTTTCATTTGTTCTTTTTTTTTTTTTTTTAATTTATTTATTTGAGAGGCAGAAGCAGAGAGAGGGAGAGGTCTTCCCTCCGCTGGTTCACTCCTCAAATGGCTGCAACGGCCGGAGCTGGGCCGATCCGAAGCCAGGAACCTCCCCCAGGTCTCCCATGCGGGTACAGGGGCCCAGGGACTTGGGCCATCTTCCACTGTTATCCCAGGCAACAGCAGAGAGCTAGATCAAAAGAGGAGCAGCCGGGACTAGAACCAGCGCCCATATGGGATGCCGGCACTCCAGGCCGGGGCTTTAACCTGCTGCGCCACAGCACCGGCCCCAGATTTATTTATTTTTTTAAAAGATTTATTTATTTATTTGAAAGTCAGAGTTACACAGAGGAAGAAGGAGAGGCAGAGAGAGAGGTCTTCCACAACAGCCAGAGCTGTGCTGATTGGAACCTCCTCCGGGTCTCCCACGTGGGTGCAGGGGCCCAAGGACTTGGGCCACCTTCTACTGCTTTCCCAGGCCACAGCAGAGAGCTGGATCGGAAGTGGAGCAGCTGGGCCTCGAACCAGTGCCCATGTGGGATGCCGGCACTGCAGGCAGTGGCTTTACCTGCTACATCACAGCACCGGCCCCAAGAACCCTTTTGTTAAGGTACACAAACTTGATGCATTTCATAAATACAACTTTAGGAACTTAGTGATTCTTCCCACCCCTCTTTCTCCTCCCTCTCCTATTCCTATTCTTATTTTTTACTAAGATCTATTTTCAACTATCTTTAAACATGTAAGATTCTATACTAAGTAGAGTTCAACAAATAGTATGAAAAGAAAACCTGTTCCTCAACAGTGTTTTTATTTCTCTTGATTTCTTCTGTGGTCCACTGTTCATTCAAGAGCATGCTGTTCAGATTGATTTACTTAATTGAAAGGTAGAGTAATAGAGAGAGAGGATAGGCAGAGGGAGAGAGATCTTCCATCGGCCTGTTCACTCACGAAAGGGCCACAAGGACCATTGTGGGCCCACCTGGAGCCAGAAGCTCCATCCAGGTCATCTTGGGGCCATCTTGTGCTGCCTTCGCAGGTGCGTTAGCAGGGAGCTGGATCAGAAACGAGGCAGCCAGGACTCGAACCAGTACTGCAAGCTGCAGCTTACCCTGCTGCACCACAACACCACTCCCTGCTTCTGTTCTTTCTGTGAAGCAATAGTTAACTAGGATCTTGGAGATTTAGTGGAAAGGACTAGATGAGAAATTGTTGCCTTGGAGAGTAAGCAGTGGGGCTGGATTTGTGGCACAGCTACCACCTGCAGTGCCAGCGTCCCATACCGGAGCACGGGGTCAAGTCCCCGCTACACCAAATCCACTTCTCTGTTGATGTGCTTGGGCCCCTGCCACCCACATGGAAGACCCAAATGGAGTTCCAGGCTCCCGGCCGGGGCCATCTGGGGAGTGAACCAGGGGATAGAAGATCTCTGTCTCTTCCTCTGTCACTCTACCTTTCAAATAAATAAATCTGTTTTAAAAAATAACAAGGGGTGAACTGATTTTCAGAGCAGTGTGGAGAGCCCACTTGAGAGTACATCTTAATTTTCATTTAAGATGACCTGGAGTGGTTTTGGGTTTTTCTCAGCTATGTTTATTTAGTGAGTGAGTGCCAGCAAGTACAGTCAGTAGAGCTGGGTTTAACCAAGGGTTAACGTTTTCCAGGGAATGCAGCAGGAGCCCAGGGAGTCGCAGGTTTAGGCAAGGGACTGTTTAGAGTCATATATCAGAAAAGTTACGTTAGGAGAGCGGGAAAGGAAAAACAGGAATAATGACGGGCAGTGAAAACTTGGTAGAGTTAATAGTTTAGCGATTCTACTGTCAAGAAGTTTTTGGAGAGAAAGTGATGGTCAGTGTGAGAGGCAGGAAGCAGAGGTTTGGAAGGGGTGGGGCGGTTGCATTTTCTGTTAATGACCAGGTCTAGGCTGTTCCTATGGAAACAAGTGACTGGTGGGCTGGAAAATGAGATGATTGGAAATGAGTGGCCTGGCCAGTTAGAATGATGAAATGTCCTTGGAGGAACCGTCTCCAAGGATGACGGAGTGACCAGAAATGACGATAGTAGGGTGGTGCAACTCCAGAGAATGAATCAGGAGCCGGCATCCCTTCTGAGCGCTGGTCCCACTTCTGGTGCAGCTCCCTCCACGGCGCTGGGAAAGCCGTGGAAGACGACCTGAGTGCCTGGGCCCCTGCATCCAGGTGGGGAGCCTGGACGGAGTTTCGCCATTTGGCGAGTGAACCGGCAGATGGAAGATCTCTCCCCTCCTCACCACCTGCTCTGTGTAACTCGGCCTTTCAAACAAATACATAGATGAATCATTTTAAAAAATGAATCCGGTTTTTAAGTCTCCGGGGGGATGTGTGTGGGGTGGGGAGCAGTTGAGAAGTGGCGTGTACCCCGAGGAGGGGGTTTGTGGGTTTTTCTAACTGCAGGCTGGGAAGTCGCCGAGCGCGGCCCTGGGCGGGCGCTGTCGCCACGTGCCCGCGCGCCCCGGGGTGGCGCCGGCGTCGCCTGGGCGGCTTAGCAGGCGGCCGCCAGGTGGCGGTGTCCGCCCTCGCTCGCCGCCGGCCTCCTAGGCGAGAGCAGCGCGTCGGCGTAGGAAAGGAGCCCTCGGGGAGGGAGAGCAGACTGGGGAAACCTTGGAGGGACAGATCAAAGCAGGAGGAGGGAAGGGGCCGGGGCCGCCCCAGGGCGGGGTGTGCGCGGTGAGCCCGAGGCTCCGCAGGGAAGCGGCCCGCTGCGGGAACGCGGTCTACGCCAGAGGCGAAGGTGCCGACCCGCGCCCCAGGCACCTTCCACCCGCTTTTCAGACACTGTCCGCGTGCTAGAAAAAGGGGCTGGAGGAGAGAACCGGAGCAAAGGCGGGGACTGGCAGGCAGGCCCGCGGCGTTGGGCGGGACGGAGCCTCGGGCGTCAGCTTTGGGCTTGTTTGCTAGCAGAATAATTCTTGGAAAACAATGTGCCCCCTCACACCTTGGTAGATGAACGATAATGTTTATTTTTATTTTTAATTTTTTTAAAGATTTATTTATTTATTTGCAAGTCAAAGTTACACAGAGAGAGAAGGAGAGGCAGAGAGAGGGGGGGGGGTCTTCCATCTGCTGCTTCACTCCCCAATTGGCCGCAATGGCCAGAGCTGCGCCGATCCGAAGCCAGGAGCCAGGAGCTTCTCCCGGGTCTCCCATGCGAGTGCAGGGGCCCAACGATTTGAGCCATCTTTTTACTGCCTTCTCAGGCCATGGCAGAGAGCTGGATGGGAAGAGGAGCAGCCAGGACTCGAACCGGCACCCGTATGGGATGCTGGTGCTTGCCGGCCCCAATTTATTTATTTATTTATTTATTTTAAACACTACATAGCTGTCAAGAATTAATTACTAATGGCAAGTAAATAGCATGGTTTCCAGGGCCCTTCCCCTTCCAGAGCTTTCGAAGAAGCTAGGGAAACTTGTCTCTGAGAAGCGGTGTGCCTGGGCACTGCCTTTGTGCCGAGAAGGTGGTGGGCCAGGCCCTCCTCCGGCTCTGGAGCACACCGGGCCGGGCCGGGCCGGGCCGGGGGTCGCAGGCTGCAGCTCAGCCAGGTTTCAGCCTCCCTGGGTCCCCGAGACTAGACAGCCACACCCTCAGGCCTTGTAGACTTTAACTTCCTTTGTTATTTTTTGCATAAGTTGTGGGAGGCAGACACAGCTCAGAACTGTAAGCTGATGACGAGGCCACGGTTTGTGGGCATTCCTGTGAGGCAAATCAGACTTTGCTTCTTGTCAGAAAAAGTCTCACTTCCCTTTCTATTTCAAATAAAAATATTAGTACATGTCGCGAGACCAGCCGTCTTCGCTAATTCCAAGACAGATGCTAGGGAGCTTTGCTTAGCGTGTGTTTACCCATTGCTGCCTCCAACATTTTAGCAAGCCCCGGAGTCCCTTGGAAGGCTTATTAAACAGATTTCTGGGTCCCACCCCATTGTCGGGCTGACTCAGCCCGTCTGGGCTGAAATGGAGAATCCGCATGTCTAACATGTTCCCTGGAGATGCTGTTACTCAGCCTGCAAGATCACACTTCGGGGTAGCGCTGGATAAATGAAGGTGCTGCCCTTTTCAATAATCGCCATGTTGTCACGGCACTGTTCTTCACTCTTAAGTTGTGCCTGTTGCACTGTAGTCAGAGTTCAAGATGGGTTAAAAATAAGCTTTTCTTTTCCAAAGTAGAAAAATGTAGTGAAAACAATAGCGGGGGGGGGGGGGGCAGTAAAACTGCTGCCTGGGATCTTGGTTCCTGGCTTCGGATCGACCCAGCTGTGGCCATTGTGGCCATTTGGGGAGTGAACCAGTGGATGGAAGACCTCTCTCTCTCTGCCTCTCCATAACTCTGCTTTTTGAATAAAATATATCTTTTAAAAAAAGTTACATATATAGAGATATCTTTCATCCACTGTTTCACAACTACAAAGCTGGATCAGGTCAAAGCCAGGAGCTTCAACAGGGTCTCCTATGTGGGTGACAGGGAGCCAAACACTTGGGCGGTCTTCCACTGCTTCCCCAGGCACATCAGCCAGAAGCTGGACTAGAAGTAGAGCAACCAAGACACTAACCGGCACCAGTAGGGGATGCTGGCACTGCAGGTGGAGGCGTTACACACTATGCCACAACGCTGGCCCCTCTCTATAACTCTTTCAATAAATAAACAAATGTTAAAAAAAGTAGAGAAGAGTGACTAGGCAGAACCTTTGAAATAAAAAAGGCAGTTTAAGAAAAGGAAACAGGGGACCGTTGCTGTCGCGCAGCAGGTTAACGCCCTGGCCTGCAGTGTCGTCATCTCATATGGACAACTGGTTCAAGACCCGGCTGCTCCACTTCCAATCCAGCTCTCTGCTAAGGCCTGGGAAAGCAGCAGAAGATGGCCCAAGTCCTTGGGCCCCTGCACCACGTGGGAGACCTGGAGGAAGCTCTTGGTTCCTGGCTTCAGATTGGCTCAGCTCCGGCCATTGCGGCCAATTGGGGAGTGAACCATCGAATGGAAGACTACTCTCTCTCTCTGCCTCTCCTTCTTCCTCTGTGTAACTCTGCCTTTTAAATACATAAATAAATCTTTTTTAAAAAAATAGGAAATAGAGGCCGGCGCCACAGCTCACTTGTCTAATCCTCCGCCTGCAGCGCCAGCACCCCGGATTCTGTCTCGGTTGCCCCTCTTCCAGTCCAGCTCTCTGCTGTGGCCCAGGAAGGCAGTGGAGGATGGCCCAAGTGCTTGGGCCCTGCACCTGCATGGGAGACCAGGAAGCACCTGGCTCCTGGCTTCGGTTCAGTGCAGCGCGCTGGCCGTAGCGGCCATTTGGGGGTGAACCAATGGCAAAAAGGAAGACCTTTCTCTCTGTCTCTCTCTCTCACTGCCTAACTCTGCCTGTCAAAAAAAAAAAAAAAAAAAGGAAATAGAAAATTTGGAAATCTGGAAAATTATAGCAGGTACCTAAGTTTGAAGGCTACTGGATCTCAAACGTGTGAACAAGTAGAATTTTCATGTCAGATTTTACACTAAAAACTATTAAATTTTTGCACAGTATGGTATGGCTGATTACAACTTCACGTTATGAGGCTGGTCCGTATACTGAGAAGGAGCAGTGGTAGATGTTTAAGGTAGTGATGAAGGAGACTGTGAAGCAGGTATATCATTTGACCTGTGTGGATCCTGACTTATGATCCCAGCACTGCTGATACAGCCATCTGATGGGCAAGGAGAACAGGCATCAGAAAACAAACAGATTTACGTGAGTGTATTAGGAGGATGTAAGACCTGTTGCCTAATGTCTGCGGTGGGAGTCAGGGTTATCCTGGGACATCATGATGTCGGCTTACTGGGCAGACGGCGCCTCACTGCATCCCAGGCTACTAGTGAAGAGAAATATGCCTTTGATTTGCCCATAGGATAAGCTATCGCATGACTTCAGTCAACAAACTCTGACTTCCTATAGGCTGTTGGACTCAAAACAGTAACAATTTAGCACTTTAAAATTTGCAGTCAGCTTTTTTAATTGCTTGGTATTTAATCTTTAAAAAATAGTTATTTATTTATTTATTTGAAAGGCAGAGCTACAGAGAGGCAGAGGCAGAGAGGGAGATCGATCGTCCATCCACTGGTTCACTCCCCAAATGACTGCAACGGCCAGAGCTGAGCCAATCAGGAGCCAGGAGTTTCTGGATCTGCTTCTCAGAAGCACTCTCCCAGGCCATAGCAGAGAGTGGGATAGGAAGTGGAACAGCCAGGACTAGAACCAGTGCCCATTATAGGATGGCAGCACTGCAGGCGGCAACTTTACCCACTATGCCACAGCGCCAGCGCCGGCCCCTGCAAACAGCTTTAACATGTAGTATTTAATCCTATTAACACAATGCTTGCCACCATTCTGCGTGTGTAAACCTAAAAGCACAACTTAGGCCAACTCATACAGTTTCCAGAAGCCCTTCCACTTTGTAAACTTATCCAGTCTCCAGTAGCCCTTCCACTTTCTAACACTTGAAGCTGCCCAGTGAAAGCCAGGGAAGGTGCTGTAGTAATGATTTATTCCTTTTTCAATAACCGCTGGCAGATTACCTTCCCTAATTGTTGTATCCAATCTAAGATTTTTTTTTCCACAACTAAGACAGATGGGAAGTGGGAACCAGAAGTGTGCTGAGTGACTAGAATTTAACATTTTTCAGACAGCCTAGACATGGGTAGCTGAAAATGATCAATACCATATTCCTCAGCCTAAGGAGAAGGCAAAAAGGACTTTTGCATACTGATGCTGTATTAGATACGTCCTAACAACCAGTGGGGTGGAACAGACTTAACCTCCATGTAGGATTGCCAGTTGAAATGTCTTTCAGTAACGTATTATGTCTCAAGCATTGTAGTGGACATGTTTATGCTAGAGAAAAGAGTGTTCACTATTGATGAAAAGTGTTCATTGCTTATGTGAAATTCAAATTTAACTGGACATCCTGTTTATTTTTGTGAAGTTTGGCATCCCTGCCGGTTTCATTTGTCTCACATACTAGAAAAGTGCTTTTCTTCAAAACACGTTTCACACCTTGCAGTCCCTAGCTAATGTTCTTGTCTTAATGATGTTTGGATTGTAAGGGGACTGGAAAGCTAGAGGTGAAAGGTTGTTGATGTTTTGAATACCTTTTGTAGGAATCTATTAAAAGAATTATAGGAAATCCCAGTTTAACTTCTTCTATTTTCGGATCTATCTGGGTTTCAAATCTTGGCTCCTAATGTTAATGACTATTTGGTTCTTGGGGAGGACATTTAGTGTAGTGGTTAAGATGCCACTTGGGACACCTGCATCCCACATCAGAGTTCCAGGGCTCCAGTCCCAGCTCCACTCTGCAATGCCGGCTTCCTACTGATGCATACCCTAGGAGACAGCAGGTGATGGCTCATGTACTGGGACCCATGCTACCCCCATGGGAGACTCAGATGGAGTTCCAGGCTCTCTGGCTTCAGCCTGGTCCAGCCCTGGCTGTTGCAGGCATTTGGGGAGTGTACTAGTGGATGGGAGGATGGGAGCTCTCGCTCTCTCTCTCTCTCTCTCTCTCTCTCTCTTTGCCTTTCAAATAATTTTTTTACATTAGTTATTTAACTCTCTTTACAAATCAACCTGTGACTAGATAAGTGGGTATTTATCTTGGGATGAGAACTGTAAAAAATTAGAAAGGACCTTGAATACCATCTAATCCCCAGAGATCCTAGAGCCTAACTCTAGATCTGAAGTGCAAACTGATGACGCCAGACAATGAGCATTTTGTGGACAGGGACTCTCAACCTGCTGCCAAGAGCTATGGACCCTTCTCACCACCACCACCCCCTTCCTTGGAAGCATGCACTTCCACCATCTCTCCTTGTTTGAGTACCCAGCATTCCAAGTGTCTTTTGTTCTTAGGTTTAAAGTCTTATCTATGGCTCCAAAGGGGTGGTGATAAAAACTCAGCAGGAGAGGGAACACAACATTGAGCAATTGGAGATGAATAAAAGCAAACTGAGATTAGTGGAAATATTTTCTAACAGACTTGCTCCTGCAAGGAAGGCCACCAGGCCTTGGACAAATTCTCCACAAGGTTATTTTCTATGCTTTATCACAACTGTTTCTTTCTTTTTTCTTTTCTTTTTTTTTTTTTAAGATGTATTTATTTATTTGGAACTCAGAGTTACAGAGAGAGAGAGAGAGAAAAAGAGAGAGAGAGAGAGAGACAAAGAGAGAGATCTTCTACCTGCTAGTTCACTTCTCAGATGGCTGCAACAGCCCCGGGTTGAGCCAGGCGGAAGCCAGGAGCCAGGAGCTTCATCTGGTCTCCCACATGGGTATCAGGGGCCCAAGCACTTGGGCCATCTTCTGCTGCTGCTTTTCCCAGGTCATTAGCAGGGAGCTACATGGGAAGTGGGGGGGCCAAGGTAGGAATCTGTGTCCTTGTGGGATGCCGGTATCCCAAGGGGGCAGCTTTACCCAAAGCCAGACCACCACACTGGTCCCTGTCAAAATTGTTTCTATGCCTTATTTTCTCCATGTATGTTAAGGCAAAACAAAAATCAAACAAATCGGCGCTGGCATCCCATATGAGCGGCAGTTCTAGTCCCAGCTGCTCTTCTTCCAATCCAGCTCTCTGCTCTGGCCTGGGAAAGCAGTAGAGAATGGCCCAAGTCCTTGGACCCCTGCACCCATGTGGGAGACTGGGAAGAAGCACCTGGCTCCTGGCTTCGGATCAGCGCAGCTCCGGCCATTGCGGCCATCTGGGGAGTGAACCAACAGACAGAAGACATTTCTCTGTCTCTCCCTCTCACTGTCTGTAACTCTACCTCTCAAATAAATAAATAAAATCTTAAAAAAAAAATCAAACAAATCATGAGATCTAATTCTTATGGAAATTTACTTAAAAACAGCAGTTTAGGCCGGTGCCATGGCTCAATAGGCTAATCCTCCGCATGCAGCGTCAGCACCCCGGGTTCTAGTCCCAGTCGGGGCGCTGGATTCTGTCCCGGTTGCCCCTCTTCCAAGCCAGCTCTCTGCTGTGGCCCGGGAGTGCAGTGGAGGATGGCCCAAGTGCTTGGGCCCTGCACCCGCATGGGAGACCAGGAGAAGCACCTGGCTCCTGGCTTCAGATCAGTGCAGTGTGCCGGCCACAGCGCGCCGGCCAAAGCGCACTGGCTGCAGCGGCCATTATGGAGGTGAACCAACGGCAAAGGAAGACCTTTCTCTCTGTCTCTCTCACTGTCCACTCTGCCTGTCAGAAAACAACAACAAAAAATAACAGCAGTTTACATTAGATATACTGTTTTGAAAGAAATATTTATTTATTTGAAAGGCAGAGTTAGAGAGAGAAGGAAAGGCAGAAAGAGAGGTCTTCCATCTGCTGGCTCACTCCTAAGAGGGCCGCAACAGCCAGAGCTGGGCCACACCGAAGCCAGGAGCTTCAACCATATCTCCCATGGGGGTGGCGGGGGCCCCGATGCTTGGGCCTTAATGTACTGCCTTTTCAGGGGCATTAGCAGGGAGCTGGATTGGAAGTGAGGAGCCAGGACCAGAACTGGCATTCTCATGTGGGATGCTGCAAGTCGCATCTTAACCCACCATGCCACAACACCTGCCCCCATAATGTTTTTTGTTTGTTTTATTGTGTTAGCTTTATTTACCTGAAAGGCAGTTAGAGAAATAGAGAGCTCCTCCATATGCTGGTTCATTCCCCAAATAGCCACAGCAGCTGGAGCTGGGCTGATCTGAAGCCAGGAGCCAGGAGCTTCCTCGAGATCCCCCATGTGGGTGCAGGGGCCCAAGCTCCATGGTGCACTTCCAAAGTCCCCTCAGTAATTGATACTCTGAACTAACTGCCAATACCCTCAGGTCCTGGTTGTTGTCATCTCTTCATATAACGGCCTCCTTACCAGTTTCTGCAGTTCAGTTATGATTCTAAAATTCAAATCTGATTATGTTATTACTGTGCTCAGCCCACCAGCTCTCCATGGTACTCAGAATTAAGTTCAAACTCCCTGGTATGTTTGGCCATTTGTGATAGGATTGCAACTCGCCTCTGGTTTTTGCAAGATCAGAAACATACACTATTCTGTCCCTTAAGCCACTGCTCACAGGGTGCGCTCAACCCAGAAAACTGTTTTCTCTTGTCTCCCACCCTGTCAGAGTAACTACGACTGAGCCCTCACATCCTTCCCAGACACTAGCACACTCTGCCTCCTGCTGGAGCCACATGGCTCTTCCTGTGTACCCTGTACTGCACTGGAAGTCGTGAACTGCCCGGTTTCGGGGAGAACCATTCATATAAACCCTGATGTGCAATCAGACACAGGCTGCCAGTCTTGTGTAGTGTCCTATCCATCTCCTGTGCTTAGCTAATGCTCTATAGTGCCATTGCCTGTTGTCATTCTTCCCTGCATGTAACCATAACGTTTATAATTCTAGGCCCTGATTATAATTCTATATATAATATAGAATAATATATTATATTATAATTATTTAATTATATCATATACTAAATATGATATATTATTCTATATGATATATTATATAGGATGTATTATATGATATGTTATATAATATATTCTATTTAATACTTTATTATATATTATAATTCTATATATATTCTATACTATAATTCTAAGTACTCAGTGCTGGAAGAAGAAAAAAAGGGAAACTAAAGGAACAATATGTGCCCCTAGATATGATCTACAGGGGCAGGTGTTGTGGTGCAGTGGGACTTGGGATGCCCACAACCCCATCACAGTGTTGGTTTAAGACCCAGCTACTCCACTTCCAGGCTAGATTCCTGCTAATGCTTCTGGGAAGCAGCAAGTAGTGGCTCAAGTGCTTGGGTTCTTGCCAACCATGTGGGAGACCCAGATGGAGTTCCTGCTCCTGGCTTCAGCCTGGCCCAGCTCAGGCTGTGTGGACATTTGGAGAGTAAACCGGCAAGTGGAAGATTTCTCACTCTGTCACCTTCTCTCCCATCATTCTGAATTAAAAAAAAAAAATACATGATACATGAGCAGACTATGGTTAATCCTATAATAGAACTATTTTTGAAAGGGTATTGTGTAAATACCCAGGAAAGCGTCATTCATTGTTTCCAAAGGTTGTAAAGGCCAAGAACAGAAAGACAGTTGAGCTGGGCCTTGAACGGTGTGCCAACAGGCAGAAAAGGTAAACGATCAGATTTTAAGCAGAGGAATTCATACAAACATCCCCCCCAACACACACACTAGATGGAAGTGAATAGGATGAAAATTAAGATAAACTGTCTCTGAGTGCTGCATTAATCAGTATGAATTTTATTTTGTTGGCCACAAGCCATTGAATAGTTTTGAGCACAATGATGATGCCATTGGATCCACATTTAAACATCTTTTATTCAATATTACTTTCAACTTTAAGCATTTTTTATTCTAGAAAAATATGTATCAGATAAGTGAAAGGTTAGACTGACACTAGAGTTAACTCTTGTTAATAGTTTGATATGTTCCATATTTTTCCCAGTGCCTATGAGCATGCACGTATGTGATCATGTATAATTCATTTACCTATAGGAACAAGATCATTCAAAAATTAAAAAAAAGAATGAGATCATTCTAAAGATACTTTTATCACTGCCTTTTTGAAGTAAAATGCTGAGTATCTTGTATGAGGGCAGAAATCACACAAACATTTTCAACCACAACAAAAACATGGGCATATGTAAATACGTACTTAATACTCAACATAAATCTGATATTCTATTTTGCCTAAGAGACTGAGCAAATTAAAAGGAATGATTAGGATTCCGTTTTGGTGGGGAGGGAACAGACACGTGGCCTAACAGTTAAGTCACCTGTGTCCCACATTAGAGTGCCTGGTTCAGTTCCTGCCTCTGGCTCCAGACTCCAGCTTCCTTCCAGTGTAGACCTCTCTCCTGGCTTCAGCCCCTGCCTAGCCCTGGCCTGCTGCCTTTTGTGGGCATTTAAGAGTGAACCACAAGATGCGAGCTCCCTTTCCTCTTTCCTTTTTCTCCCCCTCTCTGCTCCCCTCCCCCCCAAAAAATAGTGAAAAAACAATTTTGGTGGGCATACAACAAAAACACTTCATGATTTTTGGGAATAAAAAAATGGTGTAGAAGTTAAAATGAGGCTTGGGAAGCCTATATCTCAAATCTGAGTGTGTAGATACAAACTCTGGCTCTGTTTCCAATTCCAGCATTCCTTTTTTTTTTTTTTTTTTTTTTCCAAGATTTATTTACTGGGCCCTGCACTGTGGTGCAGTGGGTTTAGCTGCAGCCTGTAGCACTGGCATCCCATATGGGCACTGGTTCGAGTCCTAGCTGCTGCACTTCCAATCCAGCTCCCTGCTAATGTGCCTTGGAAAGCAGCAGAAGAGGGCCCAAGTGCTTGAGCCCCTGCACCCATGTAGGGGACCTGGAAGAAGCTCCTGGCTCCTGGTTTTGGATCAGCCCAGCTCCAGCTGTTGCAGCCATTTGGGGAGTGAACCAGGGAATGGAAGATCTCACTCCTCTCTGTCTATATTTATTTATTTATTCAAAAAGTAGAAGGGGGAGAGAGAGAGAGAGAGAGAGAGAGAGAGAGAGAGAGAGAGATGTTCCATTCACTGGTTCACTCCCCAAATGGCCATGAGTGGTGCCCATATGGGATACCAGCATCACAGGCAACAGCCTTACTCACTATGCCACACGCCAGCCATGAGTGAAAGCTCCCTGCTAAGGCACCTGGGAAAGCAGCCGAAGAAGGCACAAGGGTTTGGGCCCTGCCACCCATGTAGGAGACCCCAGTGGGGTTCCAGGCTCCTGGCTTTGGCTTGGCCCAGCCCTGGATGTCGCAGCCATTTGGGGAATTAACCAGTGGATTGAAAATCTCTCTCTCTCTCCGTCTCTGTGATTGCCTTTCAAATAAATAAAATAAGCATTTAGAAAAATTAAAAAACTATGCGTGGACTTCAAAAATTATTTGCACCAGAATACATTTTTTCACAAATCTTTTGAGTTACCCTTGTATGTACTTCGACATATTTTAGTTATAATTCATTCTTCTTTTTTTTTTTTTTTTGACAGGCAGAGTGGACAGTGTGAGAGAGAGAGAGAGAGACAAAGGTCTTCCTTTGCCATTGGTTCACCCTCCAATGGCCGGCGTGGCCGGCGTGCTGCAGCCGTCACTTCGCGCTGATCCGATGGCAGGAGCCAGGTGCTTCTCCTGGTCTCCCATGGGGTGCAGGGCCCAAGCACTTGGGCCATCCTCCACTGCACTCCTGGGCCATAGCAGAGAGCTGGCCTGGAAGAGGGGCAACCAGGACAGAATCCAGCACCCCGACCAGGACTAGAACTCGGTGTGCCGGCGCCACAGGCGGAGGATTAGCCTATTGAGCCGTGGCACCAGTCATAATTCATTCTTTTTAATAGCTACATACTATTTTAAAAATTTTAATGATTTATTTATTTGAAATGCAGAGTTACAGAGAGAGAGAGAAGGAGAAGCAGAGAGAGAGCATGAGCTTCTATCTACTGGTTTATTCCCCAGGAGGCTGCAACAGCCAGGGCTGGGCCAGACCAGAGGCCACGAACTTCATGGGGGTCTCTCATGTGGGTGGCAGGGACCCAAGTACTTAGGCTATCCTCTGCTGCTTTCCCAGACACATTAGCAGGGAGCTGGATCATTTGTGGAGGAGCCAGGACACGAACCGGCACCCATATGGGATTCCAGCGTCGCAGGTGGCACTTTACCCACCACACCCACAGCCCCAGCCCAGGCTGCATAGTATTTTATTATGTGGCTGCACCATTCGTTCATTCTACACCTGTTGAAAGGCTGCTACATAAGAAGCCTCAACCTGGGTATCAAAAGAAAAAATGAGAACCTAAAACTGAAATTAACAGAGAGGAACCTTATTTAGGAAGGGGTGGCACTGAAGCTGAGATATAAGAGAGTAGACTAGGAACATGCCCATGGCACTGCCATGGGCAGTTACCACTCGGGGCACCTCATCCCACAGAGTGCCTTGTTCAGCATGTGGCTACTCCACTTCTAATCCAGCTTCCTGCTAATGTGCACCCTGGGAGGCTGCAGGTGATGGTTCAAGTACTTGGGTCTTTGCCTCCCACATGGAAGACCCAGATGGTGTTCTAGGTTCCTGGCTTCAGGCTGGCTTAACCCTGGTTGTTTTGAGCATTTGGGGAGTGAACTAGTAGATGGAAGATATCTCTTCATATCTTTCTCTTTGTCTTTCTGTCTCTCTGCACTCCTTTTCAAATAGAAATAAATTAAAAATTAAAATAAAAAAGAATATACTAATCACAAGAAAAAGGTCTTTTTGGTAGAGGGAACATGTTTATAGGACCTAAGGTAGAAAAAATGTGATGTGCCCAAGAAATTTAAAAATATCAGTGTGGTTGAAACTAGTAAATGGGAGGAGTAATAGTACAAGTTGAGAGTGTAGATAACATTTGTTAAAACAAATTCCCTTAGACTTTTAGGTTGTTTCCCGATTTCTTTTACAACATACTCCCATATGGAATGCCAGCACTGCAGGTGGCAGCTTTATCTGCTATGCCACATCGCCAGACCCTCTTACTAATTCTTCCTGTGTGAATTGCCTGTTCCTGTGCTTGATCTATTTTTCTGTTTCTTATCCACTTATTGCTCTATAATAGCTCTGGTTATTTTATGAAAATTAATTCTTCGTCATACAGGTTGCAGGTTTCACCAGTTGTTCTTCAAAAAATGGTTGTATATTTATTCAAAATTTAAAACTTCTAGTAATTTGATGTGGTCATATTTTAAAAGTTCATTCTTTATCATTCACCGGTTGCTTGTTTTGCTTATAACAGGTCTGTATTTTAGAAGGGCGACTAGAAGTGATGTGGAAATACACAAGTGGGGGCGGGCTAGGCAAGCTGAAGGAATCGGGACTGTAAGTTACTCACTGTAAGTGCAGAGACCATAAGCACAAGGAGTAAAAAGGTTGAGGGGATTTTTTAAAAATATAATTGTTTTATTGAAATTCAGTTCCCATATCATCAACTCACCCACTTGAAGTACACAATTCGGTGGCTCTTAGTATATTCGGAGATGTACACAACCATTCATCAGCCCCCAAAAGACTGTCATAACCATTAACAGCCATTCAACATTTCTCCTCTGCTGCTCTTAGCCCCTGCTGACCACTAAGCCTTGTTTTTTCATCTCTGTGGATCTGCCTGTTCTGGACAATTCATGAGTAGAAGCATAAAATACATGACTTTTTGTGACTGCTCTCTTTTTGTTGTTGCTTTAAAGATTTTATTTATGTATTTGAGAGGTGGATTTACAGAGAGCGGAGAAAGACAGGTCTTCCCAGAGAGAGGTCACTCCCCAAATGGCCTCAACAGCCGGAGCTGGGCTGATCAGAAGCCAAGAACCAGGAGCTTCTTCCTGGTCTCTCACATGGGTGCAGGAGCCAAAGCATTTGGGCCATCCTCCATTGCTTTTCCAGGCCACGGCAGAGAGCTGGATCAGAAGAGGGGCAGCTGAGACACATGCTAGCTCCGTGGGCAGAGGCTTAGCCTACTATGCCAAAGTGCCAGCCCCATGACCGCTCTTTCCCTTAGCATAATAAAATGTTTCAGAGTTCATCCAAGCATTAGTTCTTCATTCATTCCTTTTTATTGGCAAATAGTATTCTTTTTTAAAGATTTATTTATTTGTTTGTTTTTTCTTTTATTTATTTATTTGACAGATAGAGTTAGACAATGAGGGAGAGAGACAGAGAGAAAGGTCTTCCTTCCGTTGGTTCATCCCGCAAATGGCTGCTATGGCCGAGATACGCCTATCCAAAGCGAGGAGCCAGGTGCTTCTTTGTGGTCTCCCACACAGGTGCAGGCGCCCAAGCACTTGGTCTATCTTCCACTGCTATCTCAGGCCACAACAGAGAGCTGGACTGGAAAAGGAGCAACAGGGACTAGAACCCGGCACCCATATGGGATGCTGGTGCCACAAGCGGAGGATTAACCAAGTGAGCCATGGTGCCGGCCCCCAGCAAATAGTATTCTAACATCTAATTATACCACATTTGTTTATCCATTGATCGGTTCATGAACATTTGAGATTTTTCCTTTTGGGACCATTGCGAATACTGCTGCCGTGGACATTCTTGTCGCATTTCTGGTGTGGACACGTGTTTTGCATTTTTTTGGGTTTGTACATTGCAGTGTAATTGCTGGGCCATATGGGGACTTGATGTTTTATGAGGATCTGTCACATTCCTTCCCAAAGCAACATACCATTTTACATTCCAGCAGCAACATAGGAGATTTCTAATTTCTCCATTTCCTCATGACAATCACCTGCTATTACATGTCTCTTATTTCAGCCGTCCTAGTGGGTGTGAATTAGTATCCCAGGGTGGGTTTGACTTGTAGTTCCCTAATGATTAAAAATGTTGACCATGTTTTTTGTATTGGCCTTGTAGATCTTTGAAGATGTGTCAACTCCAACCTTTGACTCATTCTTCACTTGTGTTGCCTTTTTTGCTGTTATAAATTCTTAGATATTCTAGATTTTTCCTTTTCAGATATACAGCTTGTAAATCCCTCCCAATATATGAGAAGTCTTCAAAAAGTTTATACAAATGCACATTATGAAAAAACTGCATGGCTTTCAAAATGGTTTTGCACCAAAATAAACTTATTATTTAATTCCATTTTTCCAGGAACTTTCTGAAGTACCAGCATATAGATTGTCTTTTTACTTTCTTGGTGACATTTGAAGCACAGTAGCTTGAGTTTAAATGAAGTCTAGTTTATCTAAATTTCTGTTGTTGCTTTTTAAAAATGTTTATTTATGGGGCCGGTGCTGTGGCGTAGCGGGTTAACTCCCTGGCCTGAAGTGCCGGCATCCCATATGGGCACTGTTTCGAGACCCAGCTGCTCCACTTCCTATCCAGCTCTCTGCTATGGCCTGGGAAAACAGTAGAAGAAGGCCCAAGTCCTTGGGCCCCTGCACCTGGAAGAAGCTCCTGGCTCCTGGCTTCAGATTGGCACAGCTCCAGCTGTGGCAAATTGGGGAGTGAACCATCAGATGGAAGACCTCTCTCTCTCCCTCCCTCCCTCTCTCTCTCTCTGTGTAACTCTGCCTTTCAAATAAATAAATAAATCTTTAAAAATGTTTATTTATTTATTTGAAAGGCAGAGAGACAGAGATCTCCCATCCTCTGGCTCACTTCCCAAATGCCTGCAATGGCTGGAGTGGATCCAGATCAAAGCCAGGACTTGGAACCCAATCTGGGTCTCCCATATGAGGGTCAGGGACCCGACTACCTGAGCCGTCTCCACTACCTCCCTTGGTCTGCTTTGGCAGGAAGCTGAAATCCGGAGCAGCACAGGGTGTCAAATGTAGACACGACACCCCAATATGGATGCGGCATCCTGACTGGTGTCTTTTTTTTTTTAAGTTTTCTTTTTTTCTTTTTGTATCTATTTATTTGAGAGGCAGAGTTACAGAGAGGCCAAGGGAGAGAGAGAGAGATCTTCCTTCCCCTGGTTCACTCCCCAAGTGGCCGCAATGGCTGGAGCTGCGCTGATCCAAAGCCAGGAGCCAGGATCTTCTTCCAAGTCTCTCATGCAAGTGCAGGGGCCCAAGCACTTGGGCCATCTTCCACTGCTTTCCCAGGCTGGAGCAGGGAGCTGGATCAGAAGTGGAGCAGCCGGGACTTGAACCAGCGCCCATAAGGGATGCCAGCACTGCAGGCGGGTGCTTTACCCTCTATGCCACAGCGCCAGCCCCCTGTCTGGTGTCTTAACTGTTATGCCAAGTGCCCTTACTGCTTGTGCTTTTGATGTCATAATAAAAATTTTGTTTTCTAATTCAAGGACACCCCTCAAATTTTACATTTAGACTTATGATGCTTTTTTTTTTTTAAGATTTATTTTAGTCATGTGAAAGAATTAGAGAGGTAGAGACACAAAGGCAGGAGCTGAGCTGATCCGAAGCCAGGAGCTTCTTCTGGGTCTCCCATGTGGGTGCAGGGGCCCAAGAACTTGGACTATCCTTCACCGCTCTCCAAGCACATTAATGGGGAGCTGGATCTGAAGTGGAGCAGCTGGGACTCGAACAGGTGCCCATAGAAGATGCCGGCACTGCAGGTGGCAGTTTTACCTGCTACGCCACAACGCCAGCCTCAAAATAAATTTTTAAAAATTAAATTAAACTAAGACTTTTTCTTAAAATCGGGCTGGCCTTGTGGCAGTGGATTAAGCTGTGATGCCAGAATCCCATATCAGAGCACTAGTTCAAGTCCTTCTGATCTGCTTCCAATCCAGCTCCCTGCTAATGGGCCTGGGAAAGCAGCAAAGGATGGCCCAAGAATCTGAGCCCTTGCAACCCCTGTGGGAGGCCAGGGTGGGGTTCAGGCTGTCAGCTTCAGCCTGGGCAGACCCAGCTATTGCAGACATTTGGGTAGTGACCAGTGGATGGAAGATAACTCTCTCCCTCTCTCTCTGTCACTCTGCCTTTCAAATAATTAGACCTCTTTTTAAAAATATTGAAAAATGCATAGAAAATGGTGTGCAAGCCAAAGGAGGTTAGGAGGCTCCTTAACAGTTTAAATGATGAGAGGTTGAATTGGATAATAGCCAAGCAGTTACTGGTTTTGGAATTTAGGCACTGTGTTTTGCATGTCTTTTGCAACCGACACTTAAGTAGAGAAGTTGCTGAGGAATGTAGAGAGAGTGCTTGAATCTTCAAGCACAAAGCATGTTTCATTTGGAAATATTGCTAAAGACCTTAACTGCCTTCTGGGTAGCCTACGGGGCACAGAATGCTTCTCTTTTCCTTTAATTTTAGCTCAGTGTGCCAGAGCCTAAAAGTAGCTATGATAAACCTGGAATGCTGTAGCAAGACTGTCTATAATAACTCTTACTAGGAGGTAAGGTGGAAGAGAACAAGCATGTTTGAGGAGTTTTGAGTCACAGATTGTTCCCTTTTAATGAGCCTGTTCACCATAGGGGAGTCTCCCTGAGAAGTTCCTGGCCTAGGGTTGCTTGGCAGAGGCCAGCTTTCCCTTGTGCCTCTTGGAAGGCCTTCAAACATGTCAAACCAGAGTCCAAAAGAAGAAGGTCCAGTTTCCTTATTTATATGTAAGGGGTCTAGTTTCCTTTCGGGGATTCATTTTTTTCTCCAGATTTGGGAATGTCTGCTATTTTCAGGGAAACCATGTCTTTACAGAGAGTTGTATAATCATAGGTAGATAATCATTATTTCAGTAAAACACATAAGAATTCCAGTCATCCCAAAGATACCGTTAGTAGCCATGTATGATGTTCATATTGAGGTCTGAACTTGTATGCAGTCGATGAAATCTTTTGAAATATATTGATGCTGAATGGGAAGGCGAGAAATGGAAGCACTGAGTGTAGCTCACTCTTTGGAGGAATTTGAGAGTGAAGGGCAGAATGCTTTATGTGAAAGAGAAGTGAAAAAGTGAGGGGGTCAGCGTTTTGTAGCAGGGAAAGTTGCCCGGTTTGAGTCCCAGCTGCTCCACTTCTAATCCAGCTCCCTGCTAATGCTCCTAGGAAAGCAGCAGAAGATGGCCTAAGTGCTTGGGCCCCTGCAACCACATGGAAGACCTGGAAGAAGCTCCTGGCTCCTGGCTTTGGACCAGCTCAGCTCTAGCCATTGAGGCCATTTGAGGAGTGAACCAGTGGGTGGAAGATGTGTGTGTGTGTGTGTGTGTGTGTGTGTGAATTTCTGTAACTGACTTTCAAATAAAGTAAATAAATCTTAAAAAAAGAAAAGAAAGAAAAGAAAGAAGAGTAAGGGTACATCAGGAGGGGGTTTGTTGACAATCTCCATGGCAGTTGGGAATGGACCCACAGAAAGTGAGGAATTTACTGCAGAGATGGGCATAATGGCCAGAACAGTGTCCTGGCGTGTGGATGGAAGTATAAGCTGTAGAGACATAGTCATTTCTAAATCAAAGACTATGCAGTGAATGGATTAAGGGTGAAGAGAGGATAAGGAATGAAAACTACCAAAATCCATTTCCTGAAAAAGTGTAGGGTGGTCATCTGGGTCAACAGAGAAAATTGGGATGAGATTATAACTTAAAGGAGCTGGGAAAATTTTGTTTCTCTGAATGCAGTATCTTCTCCATATCCTAACATGGTATTAATGCTACTCTCAAGACATGTCATATTTCCTGTCCTTAGGCTCCCCAAAACAACT
Source organism: Sylvilagus floridanus (assembly GCA_949820135.1). Lineage (NCBI taxonomy): Eukaryota > Metazoa > Chordata > Mammalia > Lagomorpha > Leporidae > Sylvilagus > Sylvilagus floridanus. The sequence goes on from OX463230.1 coordinate 33,519,551, forward strand.
GCTGGTTGAGTAAGTGGAACTAACTTTGTATTAAAGACATTTATTTTTTATTTGAAAGGCAAGGTTACAGAAAGAGAGAGGGACAGAGAAAAAGATATTCTATCTGCTGGCTTACTTCCCAAATGGCTGCAATGTCCGGAGCTGGGCTAGACCGAAGCCAGGAGCCAGGAGCTTCTTCTGGGTCTTCCACTTGAGTGCAAGGGCCCAAACACTTGGACCATCTTCCTTTGCTTTCGCAGGAGCATTAGGAGGGAACTGGCTCAGAAGTGGAGCAGCTGAGATTTGAACCGTTGCCATAGAGGATGTCAGTGCTGTAGGCCAAGCGCCGGCCCCAGACCTACACATTTTTTGATAGAATAATTAACTTCAGAAAAGTGTACTGGTACTAATAAATTAGGAGAATTGTGCATCCCACTGCAGAATGCATACCTGTGAGCCTTTCTGTCCTCCCGGGACCTTCAGAAGAGGTCAGATGAAAAGAACAGAACCAAAATAGTCACATCTTAAATTCTCTAATTAACTCTCTGTGGTCTACATTTTATTTTATTTTTCCTCATTGAACTTAGTTGTAATGGGATTTTAAATTCTTTTGCAAATCTTTGGTCAAATTGTTTCTATTAAGAAGTCCTGCCCTAGGCCGGTACCGCAGCTCAATAGGCTAATCTTCTGCCTGGGGCGCCCGGTACACCAAATTCTAGTCCTGGTTAGGGTGCCGGATTCTATCCCGGTTGCTCCTCTTCCAGTCCAGCTCTCTGCTGTGGCCTGGGAGTGCAGTGGAGGATGGCCCAAGTGCTTGGGCCCTGTGCCCCATGGGAGACCAGGAGAAGCACCTGGCTCCTGCCATCGCATCAGCGTGGTGTGCCAGCCGCAGCGGCCATTGGAGGGTGAACCAACGGCAAAGGAAGACCTTTCTCTCTGTCTCTCTCTCTCTCTCTCACTGTCCACTCTGCCTGTCAAAAAAAAAAAAAAGAAAGAAAAAGAATTACTGCCCTTTTTATGGGCTGGCTACTTGGCATAGTGACTCAGATGCTACTTGGGACACTCGCATTCCATATCGGAGTGTCTCGCTCCACTCCCAGTTTCCGCTTCCTGCCCATGTGCATCTTGGGAAGCAGCAGGTGATGCCTGAGGCACCTGGGTCCTTGCTGCACACAGGGGACACCCAGCTGGAGCTCTGGGCTTCTGGCTGCAGCCTGGTCCAGCCCTGGCCGTTGCGGACATTTGAGGAGTGAACTAGCTGGTGGGAGATCTCTGTCTGTCTCTGGCTCTCTCATCTCTGTCTTTCAGATAAATAGAGAAATAAATATGCACACAAATAAATGGTCTACAAAATATTTTCTCTTTTTTATAGATTTTACAGCACACTGTTGTCATTAACCAGTCTTGTGCTATTAAACCCAAATGGCTGATTGAGACAATTCTTCTAAGATTTATTTATTTATTTGAAATGCAGAGATAATGATAAAGGAGAAAGAGCGAGAGAGAGTGCTTCCATCTGCTGGCCCACTCCTCAAACAGCCACAACTTCCTGGGCTAGGCCAGGCCAAAGCCAAGAGCCAGGGAACTTCTTCTGGGTCGCCCCCAGAGGTGCAGGGGCCCGAGTTCTTGGGCCATCTTCTGCTGCTTTCCCAAGCACATTAGCAGGGAGCTGTATTGGAAGTGGAGTAGCCAGGACTTGAACCAGTGCCCATACGGGATGCCATCACTGCAGGCCAGAGGCTTAATGTTTTATGCCACCGTACCTGCCCCCAATTGAGACAATTCTTAAACTGTTCTTCTACCACTGATTCCAACTTGGTTGGCAGGAATTAGGGATAATATGCATTTGGCTTCTGAGATTTCAAGACACACTTGGTGACCTTGTCAGATCCAGTAGGCGTCTTGTCTGCTGCTTTGGCGACACCCACAGTGACTTTCTGTCTCATTTCACAAATAGCAAAGCGACCCAGAGGTGGATAATGAGAGCTCATAACATGCACATGCTTGCCAGGAACTGGATCAATAACGCAGCAGCACTAGATTTCAAGAATTCCAGGCCATCTTCCCACTTCTTATCAGAATGGAGACCAAATCTTTTCTCCAGCTCAGCAAACGTGACATGAGCTGTCTGACAGTCCAGCACCAGAGGCACAGCCCACTTTGATTTGACCTGGATCATCCACCTGAGCTGTGAAGCCAGCTGCTCCCATTGGTGGGTCATTTTTGCTGTCACCCCAGTGTCACTGCCATGATAAGCATCTTCGGCAGATGCATGCTTGACATTAAAGCTCACGCTGTCCCCAGGAAGAGCTCCAGGGTGCATCTCAGCAGCCTTTCCTTCAGCTGTCACATTAACTGGAGAAAACGTGACCACCAAGCCGGGTTGGGAACACCGGTGTCCCCTTGGCCCATAGGGACAGCATCAGTACCACCAATTTTGTAGAGGAGTTGTAGGGGCAAACTCGAAGGCTTATCAGCTGGATGAGTTGACAGGAGGATGCAGCCCAGGGCATCAAGCCTCATGGCTCCGCTCTGGCTTTGCCCTCCTCGTGGATGACTTCCCTTCCCTTGAATCAAGGCCCATCACCACTTGGCTCCAGCACGTTGTTACTGTTCCAGCCAGAAACGCACAAATGCTAGCGTGCCAATTTTCTTAATGTAGGTTCTGACTTCCTTAACAATTTCTTGTATCTCTTCTGGCACTAGGCTAGAGGAATCCATTCGGTGGACACCAACAATTAATCATTTCCCACCCCGTGGGTAAGCCAGAAGGCTCACGGGTCTGCCTTTCCCTGCAGGTAGCGGCTTCACCTTCCCAGCGCCAGCAGCAACGATCAGGACAGCATGGTCAGCCTGGCATGCACCTGGAATCTGTGTCCTGGGGCATCAGTAACTGCCACGGTGTACTTGCTGGTTTCAGATTCCACAGGGAGGTGGCAGCGGTGACTCCATCGCACACATTTGGAGATCAGATGGCCGGTAGCGGCGGGCTTGCCCAAATGCACATGTCCAGCAATGTTGCTGTATCAGTCTTTTCGTTTCCCACTTTGACTTTGATTTAATGGCAAGTTCTGTGATTCCTGTGATCTGGTGACAATCTTTAAAAAGCATCCATTCTAAAGGTAACTCTTGTGCCTTCTTTAGACTTCCAAGCCATTGTTTTCAGTGGCAGATAAAGATGGCCACAACTCGCTGGCTGCTCCACCTGCTAAAGTGTGGACTACAACCCTTTCTTTACTGTGGTCGGTTCTGGCCTCAGCACGTTCTTGCCCAGTAAGATGTGGCGGAACTGGTGCTCCGCCACTTCCAAGGCATAGGGCTTCCTAGACCGTGAGATGCCTTGCAGCTTCCACGCTGGCTTTCTGAAACACTCCCTCTGGAACCCAGCCACAAAGCCCGTGGGAGCCTGAGCAGCCCGTGTAGGGTAGCAAAGCCCCCAGCCCCAGTAGTACCAACTGAGAGCTGCCAGCAGGGTGCCATGTGTGGAGAAATGGAGCTGGGTACAGTTAAGTCAGCCGCTGGCTTGAGCCAGCTGTAACTCAGAGCTTTTGTGGCCAGCCGTGTGAATGAGCGGTTCTGGACACGGACCCTCCGGCGTCGGGTCGGTCCAGCTGGTGTCATGTGGGGCAAAGTGGAGACTCTCGCTAAGTCCTTCCCAGATTTCTGATCCACAAAATGATGAATAAAGTAGCAGTGTTTTAAGCCACTGAGTTTTGAGTGGTTTGCTGCAGGATACCTACTTCTGTGTCCGTCAGCCCCGTCTCTCTTTACTCTCTTACCCATCCACTTAGACTCTGTCGTCAACCTCTGCAGTCATTTTCTTTCCAGTATATAGCCCCTATGTCAGGGGCTAAAGTTGGAACACAGCCACAGCCAATTATGTCTCTCTCTCTCTCTTAAGATTTATTTATTTATTTGAAAGGCAGAGCCACAGAGAGGCAGAGGCAGAGGGAGAGGTCTTCCATCTGCTGGTTCACTCCCCAGATGGCCACAATGGCTGGAGCTGTGCCAATCTGAAGCCAAGAGCTGGGAGCCTCCTCCTGGTCTCCCACATGGGTGCAGGGGCCCAAGTGCTTGGGCCATCTTCTACTGCTTTCCCAGACCATAGCAGAGAGCTGGATCAGAAGTAGAGCAGCTGGACACAAACTGGTGCCCATATGGGATATCCAATTATGTCTTCATTGTCTATGGCTACTTTTTTTTAAAGATTTATTTTATTTATTTGAAGGGCAGAGTTACACAGAGAGGTACAGACAGAAAGAGAGGTCTTCCATCCACTGGTTCACTCTCCAGATGGCCACAATGGCCGGAGCTGTGCTGATCCGAAGCCAGGAGCCAGGAGCTTCTTCCAGGTCTCCCACGAAGTGCAGGGGCCCAAGGACTCAGGCCATCATCTACTGCTTTCCCAGGCCATAGCAGAGAGCTGGATCGGAAGAGGAGCAGCCGGGACTAGAACCAGTGCCCACATGGGATTCCGGCGCTTCAGGCCAGGGCTTTAATCCGCTGTGCCACAGCGCTGGCCCCGTCTATGGCTACTTTTGTGCCACAAGTGCAAAGTGAAGCACTTACTGCAGAGACCAAATGGACTGCAAAGTCTAAAATATATCTGGTCTTTTCCTGGAAAAGTCTGCCAGCTTCGGCCCCACAGCCCGCTGCTCAGAAGTCCTTGCTTTCACCCACCTGAAAAATCCCCGAGGTTAGCTGTGCCTTCTTTGATATTATACCTAAGATGCTGGAAAAACCATACTGCCAGGCAGAGGGTCTGTGCCCTCACGAATTCGTAATCAGTAATCTCATTAAGTTATGAGTAATTGTCAGTAATCTACAAGTGTAATCATCTAATTCAATTTCTGGCTCAGTGTAAAAGCTGTTAGCCAGTTCATCCATATTATCATCTGGCCATTCGTTTATTCAACAAACATTAGTTGAACATCTTGTATCAGGTTCCTCCTAGACATCGGGTACGGGACAAATAATACTGAATGACAAGGCCCCTGTTACAATGGGAACAAACAGTAAGCAAGAAAATCATTCTGGGGCCAGCACTGTGGGCCGCAGGTTGTGCTGGCACTTGCAAACCTGGCCTCCCAGACCAGAGTGCCAGTTTGAGACCCAGCCGCTTGGCTTTCCATCCAGCTTCCTGCCCTGAGCCTGGGAAGGCAGCCGCAGAGTGGGCCCCTGGCACCACTGTGAGAGTTCCCAGTGTCTGGCTGTGGCCTGGCCCAACCCTGGCTGTTATATAAGGCCAGTTGGGGAGTGAACCAGTGGGTGGAAGATCTCTGCCCCTCTCTCTGTCACTCTGTCTTTTAAATAAATAAATCTTTTTAAGAAACAGTGTCTGATAACGATAGGAGCCATGCAGACAGCAAAGACAGGGTAATGTGGTAAATGTGGGTGACCACAGGTGCAATACTACACAGCCTTCCAGGAGGCCTCTCTGGCCCAGATCTGAATGATAAGAAGCACCAGCATTTGCAACTCTTATAGACATCTCTAAGCAGGCCCTGGGGCAGAAATGAATTCGCTGCACTAAAGAGCAAAAAAGAAGCATTCCTGTGTGGCTGGAATGTAGTGAAAGCCGGAGGCAAGGAGGCAGGGAGGCTGGTCGGAGAGGTAGGGGCCAGATGCTGTTCTGACAGCTCTGTGAAAAATGGGGTGTAGAAGATGAGTGGGGTCGGGCTGACCAGGAGGCCTGCAGAGGGTCAGGTGGCAGTGGGAAGGAATCTGGGCGTGTGTTGGAGGGAAGGCTGACAGGTTTTGCTGACAGATTGAAAGTAGTTATTGTGAAAAACACAAACCCTGAGAAACGCCTGGCCTCCTGGCTTTTGTGACAAGGTAAACAGTGAGCACGCTGACTGAGAAGACCAGGAAAGGGAGCGGAGTGGCGTCCTGGAAGAGAAACCAGGACTTCTTTGGTCGTGCCGAGTCTGAGCAGCTTTTTGCCCACTCACATGGAGATATGAGACAGGCAACAGAGACCCTAGAAATGAGAGGATAAGGCAGCAGTGAGAACCTTACTAGCTTACAGGGCTCCCCATTATATATTACGTAGCTCTGATGAACAGAAAGTTCTTTCTGTTTCATTGGCATGGTTAGAAATGTAACGCAAATGGCTTGCCTATTTCTGTTTGGGGTTACTGAAAAATGTATATTTTTGAAGAACAAATATTTGAAGAAAGTTATAATATTCTCCCCCAACATCTTTTATTCCCTAAAGCTGAACAACCCTGTGTTCTGCACATGACTCTGTTTGCAGACACTGTCATCCTGGCCATGTCCCTTTTAAGGTGGGATACCCAGGGCCGAAGTGACCGGGGGAACACACACATAATGTAGGACTATTTATTGTTCTTCCTCTAATCTGTTACTCAGAAATACTCACCTTCTGTAATCTGTCTTCTTTCCTGCTATTAGTTTGGCAAGGTCTCTACATAATACCTCTTCTAATTTTCTTCTCATCTGTTGATAGATTTGGTGCTTTAAAAAAATCTATTTATTTATGTAATTGTTTACTTATTTGAAAAGCAGAGTGACAGCTGGCAGGCAGTAGGGAAGGGCCGCCCCATCCACTGGTTCAGTCACCAGTTGCCCACAACAGCCAGGATTAGGCCAAGACAATGCTAGGAGCCCAGAACTCTGCCCTGGTCACTCACAGGGGTGGCAGGAACCTAAGCATTTGGGCCATCATCCCTTGCCTCCCAGATGCACTTGTGGGCAGTGTGGAGGAGCCAGGACTTGACCGGACACTCAGATACAGGGCACGTGGGTGCCCCAGGTGGTGGCCTCACCTACTGTGTGTGTCGCTACCTCAGGCCCTGTTGCTGGATGTAGAAGCCAAATAACCCAGCTCAAGCGCTGAGCCAGACGTTACCATTTTGCTTTCTGTGTTTGGGATAGTCTGTAGTAATTCAGAGAGAGTGTGTGTGTGCTTTCTGAGAGGGGCCAAAGGAGTCTTCTTAGCTCCGCTCTGGGCTCCAGTGAGAAAATCTTGTTTGTTTTCTTACTTAATAACGGAGTTTCCCAAATAGCTGAGTTTCGGGTGAGTGAGGCACATCAGGCTTTTACGCAAGATCTTCTCGCATACTTTGCTGAAGTGGAGGGCACAGTATCCAGGACGGAGGTTTGTTCCCCAGGGCCATAGGGCAGTTCCTGGAGACACGGTTGTCATCACAGCAGAAGCAGAGCAAGTGCTGGCATCTGGTGGGCAGAGGCCAGGGACGCTGCTTGCCACCTGCGATGCACGGGACGAGCCGCCAGTACAACAGATTATCCGCCCCAGATGTCAGTACTGCCCAGATTCGGAACTGCCGGGCCGGAGAATTTCTTTGATTTTTATTAACTTCACTGGAAAAAGTGTGACACATTTTAAACTCTGTGAATTAATTCTGCTTCCAACTGACTCATCTCTGTTCCTCTGCTTTTATTGCATACCAACCACCTAATAGTAATCTTCTCAGAATTTAGTGGGAAGTAATGAAGCAGTACTTTTTTCCACTTAAAACTTTGTTATTCTCCGAGTCTTCATGATTTTTAGAATACTGCCAGTGCCCAGTGATTACATTTGGACATTATTAAAACCTAGACATTATTCAAGACATTATTAAAACCAAAATCACACCGTCACTCATTGCCTTTTCTGGCTTTTAGTGTCCTTCCCATGTTTTATTCATTCTTTCCAGTTAAAAGATCGTTTTCTTCTTGAGAAAGTGAATAATCCTATTTTGCTTCTGCCCTCTTTTAAAATATGCTACAACCTAACCCAGAAGCTCTGTTTGCCTCCTGTCTCAGGAGTGTTTGGGGATGTGGCTACACTAACCATGTTCCCTGCTAGTTACTGCTGAGCTGAGTCAGGGCAGAAGTCACCTGGAGATACAGGTGTGGGGATGGAGAAGAATGCGATCTTTTCCTGGGGCTGTTTTCTTTCTTTGTATTGGCTGCAGCTGTCAAGATCAAAGCGCAAGAAGTAAATAAAGAGCTTCAGTACCTGAAAGAAGCCAGGTCTGATGGAGATTAAAAGGTGCAAGGACAGAAATAAATTCTTTTCTCAGCCAAACCCAGAAACAACTGGACACTCTTTTCAAATGCTTCTCGTTTTTCAAATTCCAACTATTTTACCACTCAGAATCTAGAAACAAAAACAATCTTTGCTCAATCCCTTTTTGTACAATTAGAGATTAATTAATTCATTCAATTACTTACTGAATATGTCTCTAAGTACCAAAGAAAACATCAAAAAAAAAAAAAAAAAAGACACCCCTTGGGTTGCCCGCATCCTCTATCAGAATGCCTGGTTTAAGTCCTGGCTACTCCACTTCCAATCCGCTTAGCAGTTTCTGCTAATGCACACCCTGGCAGGCAGCAGGGAATGGCTCAAGTACTCGAGTGCCTACCATCCATATGGGAGATGTGGGTTGAGTTCCTGGTTCTCTGCTTTGGCCTTGCCCCAGCCCCTGGCTGTCTGTTGTAGACATTTGGAGAGTGAATTGGTGGCTGAGAGGTCTCCATCTCCCCCTCTCTCTCTCTGCCTTTCAAACAAAATGAAAATAAGTAAACAAATTTTCTTTTAATTTACAAAAGCTACGTGATTACCTGATTGTATAATGACTGCTTGCATAAGCAGCATATCTGAGATTGCACAGAAGGAAATATCTAGGGCCCGTGTTAGACCATTGAGACCAGCTTGTATAATCAGAGAAGTGAGACACAAATGTGATGCCTTACAAAGCAAGCTCTTGCCATGATCCGTAGCGTGGCAAGGCAGTACGTAGTCTATCTTGTCATTGTTCTAAGAACAGAAGTGATAAGCTTGCCTGCAGAAGCAGCAGTGACAGACTGAGGCAGTGGACAGGAAAGTGAAGTGCAGCCACCAAGCTGGGGTCTACGATGTACTGGAAACGTGAGAACAGAAAAAGCCCAGGAGGAGGAGGAAGCATTGTGATGGGGCAAAGCATGTAAGATAAAAAGTGACACATTTGCCACATTGGAGTGCAGGCAGCGTGCTGCAATAAGGTTTTACTTCTTTCCTCTCCGGAGGGCTTCTGCCCAGAGTCGCACCCCTGGTATTCAGAGACTGCAGAACTGGGACGGCAACCTGCCTTTCCAGCTCCATCTCTCACCGGGCCCCTGGGAGTGCCCGCTCCTTAGCTACAATGTGGGAAGCCCTATCCCGCAGCCTCCCCCCCACAAACTTCAGACCACCATACAAGGGTTCTTCAAGAAGTTTGTGCAAAATGGAATTTAAAGATAAGCTTATCGGAGCGAGCATCGTAGTGCAGTGGTTTAGCTGCCACTTGCAATGGCTGAATCCCACACTGCAGTGCTGGTTCGCGTCCTGGCTACTCCACTTCCTAAACAGCTCCCCAGGTGGGAGACCAGGATGGAGTTCCTCGGCCTGGCCCAGCCCTGACTTTTGTGGGCATATGGGGAATGAGCCAGCAGATGGGAGGTTTCTCTCTCTTGTCTCTTCTTCTCTGCCACTCTGCTTTTCAAATAAATTTTTTAAAGCAATAAAATTTTTATAAAAAGAAACTAAAAGGATGTCTATTTTATTACTTTGGAAATTGTGAATAGTTTTTTTCTTCATAGGCATATCTGTGAACTTTTTCAAGTTCTGTCACAGATTTTCCCAGGCCATTCCATTGTACTGAAATTCCCTTCCCTAGTCTCTATCTCTCATCTCTTAGCCTACCTGCCTTTTGAGACCTTTCCCAAATATAGCAGTCCCCCTTAATCCATAGTTTCAGTTACCTACAGACAACTATGGCCCGAAAATAGTAAGTGGAAAGTTCCAGAAAGAAACAGCTGATAAGCTTTGAATCCCGTGCTGTCCTGAGCAGCAGCGTGAGATCTCGTGCTATCCCACTCAGATGTGCATCGTCCTGCCTATCCAGTCACTCCCAGACCTCTTAGTCATCATCAGAGGGTCAGGGATCAGACGAACTATCTGTGCACTGCTCGTATTCATGTAACCCTTACCCACTGAATAATGCCAGGTAGCCCACAGAGTGATGCTGGCCATTCTGATGCACAAGAGAGAGGCAGTAAAATGCGGAGGTGAAAGGTTATAGTTTATAAGGGAAGAAAAATAGAAATCAGATGTGAATAGAAACTTAAAGGAAAAGCAAGTTTGAAAGGCTGCAGTTTGTCATAGGTGTGTATGGACAGGGAAGAAAACGTAGTTCATCTTGTCTGCAGTTTCAGGTATCCACTGAGGGTCCTTGAACGTTCCCCTGGTGGGTTAGGAGGGAAATCTTTCCGGATTACTCCCACATGAATGAAATCTCTCGATCCTTTGGCATTCTTCAGCATTTTATCTTGTCCCCTCCAACCAGAGTGTAACTTGAGGGTGGGGATTTTGAATTTCCTGATTTGTTCAAACGGGGTGCTGTGCATTTTGAAAGTTTATCAACATAAACGTTTGTGTACATTTTTTTTTCAAAATCACCTTAAAAAAAAAAAACTCATTCAAATCTTACTGGATTTAGAAAGTTGTTCTTCCTTGTTTCTATTGAGATGTATCTTGTCCAAAGCTGAAGAGGTCCAGGTACAAACTCAGCTACTTGGTGAAAATAAATAATGGAATTAGAAAAAGCAAAACTTCAGGCTAAGTTGATGTAAGAAGAAGGAGGTTGGGTAAAGGGAGGGACTGGAAAAAGAGAATGAGATAGGCATAAAGGGAGTCGAAGGGTGGGTCTCTGGTGCGGTGGTTATGAGACACCTGCATCCCATATCAGAGTGCCGGGGTTCCAGTCCCAGCTCCACTTCTGACTCCAACTTCCTGCCAATGCACACTCTGGGAGGCAGCAGGTGATGGCTCAAGTGGTTGGCTGCTGTCTGCACCCATTTGGGAGACCTGAATTGGATTCCAGGCTCCTGACTTCTGTGTAACCTAGCCTTGGCACTTGTGGACATTTGGGGAATAAACCAGTAGATAGAATCTCTCTCTCTCTCTCTCTCTCTCTCTCTCTCTCTCTCTCTCTCTCTCTCCCTCCCCCACTCCCCATTCTCTTCACCTTTCAGATAAACAAAATAAATAAATAACATTTTTAAAAATGTCACCTCTTTAAAAAAAAAAGAATTAAATTTGACCACTTATCATCTGGGAGGGGGCAAGAAACAGGGAATTGTGAACATTTTGAGATGCAGATGTTGCTGGGATAGAGGAAGTCAAGACACAAGGGTTATGTCTGAGAGAAATATCCCTAGCCTTTGGGTGTCAAGAAAAGGAAATGAGAAACGGTACAGAAGTAGACACACCCTCCTTCTAACCTCCCGCTGGTCCCTCCCTTGGACATCGGAATGACTCCCGAAGTAGTAAACTTCCTTGGAACTGTTTTACGTGCAGCTGCGTCCTGCAGAGTCCTGTGCGAGAGTCTGATCCCCTGTCCCCTCCTGCGTGTCCCTGGGTTTGCTTGTGGTACCCCTCCGCTGTCCCTCTAACTGTGGGCAGTACCTCCGTACAGCTCTGTAGGTCGGTTTGTGTAGCTCCTCTCCTGTCTTGTGTAGCTTGTGTAGCTCCTTGTGTAGCTCCTCTCCTGACTGTCTCAACTCTGCCTGTTCCTTTTACCTTGGACCTTTTTTTTTTTCTGTACTCTTCCCCATTCTATTTCTGTCATTGCTTTTCTCTAGCTGACATACCCATACCATCCCCATAGCAACCCCACTTTGGGGAAAAAGGAGAGAAAGACAAGGAAGAGCAAGCTGGACTAGAAAGGCAAAGAGAAACTGGATTGGAATTGGAGGGAGATCTTGAGACTGGGGCCTGGAGCGCAGTGCAGGCTGCATAAGCAGGTCCTAGCCGGGTTACTTGCAACTCTTGGGAGACAGACTGGGGATCCAAATCCAGACCCTGCTGGCTGAATCCATTCAGCAAATCCTTTCTGTTGTATGCTGTCCCCTTCCCTGCACCCACAGTAATTATTCTTCTCTCCTTTAACCTAGAAACAAAGTATACGTGTATTGTTTCTTTTGTGTGTGTGTGTGTGTGTGTGTGTGTCTATGTGTTTACCTTCAGCCCGGATTTTCTTTCAAAATGTATGAATATATCTGCATTGTAACCACAAAGTCTTTCTTTTGATATAATACAGTTTTTTCCACTTAGGTCATTTCTAGACACCACAGCTTGAGTAGGATATGAAATACATTTTATAAGATTTTAGAAAAGGAAAATACACATACACAAATAACAACTGTGACATGATGCTGTTCACTGCAATCTAGGACCAGAATCCAGAATGTTAGATAAGAGAGTTAATAAGTGCTGAACATTTTTATCAGCAGTGGGGCTTGTTCACAGAAAGGTTACTCAGTGAGGTAATGGAATTACTCTGCCCAGATCTAAATATCTGTGTGTCTGTGAAGCAAGTGGCTGAATCAGTGGTCCTGAAACTTTCGGTCCCCTCTCCTACCGCTTCCTTTGACCTCATCCTGAAAAGCTTGTTGGATATTAAATTCCGCTCCACTCTTAGCGATTCTGATTCTGTTGGGGGGGGGGGGGGAGGCGAATTTGCCTTTATCAGCCTCTAAGGACACACAGACCATGCTCTCTGGGGACCACCATTTGTGTGGCTACAGAGTCAAGGAGTACTATCGACATATGTGCGGCGACTATATTGTTCTCTGATTAAAATAACATTTCCCTTGGAACGGAGGAGTATGGTTGAGCTCTGTTAGGTTTTGGTTTTCCTTTGCCCATTTGCAAACTATCATATCTATCTGATGCGGGGTTTTATTTTATTTTATTTAGATTTATTATTTATTTGAAAGGAACCGTTACAGAGAGAGAGAGAGAGGATGAGACAGAGAGAGAACTTTCATCTGCTGGTTCATTCTCCAAAGGGCCGCAATGGGTAGGGCTGGGCCAGGAGTCAGGTCTCCCATGTGGGTGCAGGGGTCCAAGCACCTGGGCCATCTTCAGCTACTTTCCCAAGTGCATTAGCAGGGAGCTGGGTTGGAAGTGGGACAGCTAAGACTCATACCAGCACCCAAATGGGATGCAGACATCACAGGTGGCAGCTTTACCCACTGTGCCACAACGCTGGTCCTTGGTACAATTTTTGTAGAGTAACCAACCACCCAGGTTGGCTGGGCCTCTTGGTGATAAAACTGGGACATCCTGGGAAAATTAGATAGATGGGTGACCTCTACATTCATATAAGTTCAGAGAAATAAGCAGAAATATGTTTAGGGAAAAGAACTTGACTAAAAATCAGGAACTCTAGTTTCTGGTTGTAATTCACAATTTATTAATGTTATGCCTTTAAACTGGGCATTTTAAAAATCTCTGAGTTTCAGTTTCTTTTTTTTTTTTTTTTTTTTGCTTTTTTGACAGGCAGAGTGGACAGTGAGAGAGAGAGAGAGAGAGAGAGAGAGAGAAAGGAGGTCTTCCTTTGCCGTTGGTTCACCCTCCAATGGCCAGCGTGGCCGGCGTGCTGCGGCCGGCACACCGCACTGATCCGAAGGCAGGAGCCAGGTGCTTCTCCTGGTCTCCCATGGGGTACAAGGCCCAAGCACTTGGGCCATCCTCCACTGCACTCCCTAGCCACAGCAGAGAGCTGGCCTGGAAGAGGGGCAACCAGGACAGAATCCGGCGCCCCGACCGGGACTAGAACCCCGTGTGCCAGCGCCGCAAGGCGGAGGATTAGCCTAGTGAGCCGCGGCGCTGGCCGAGTTTCAGTTTCAACACCTGCTAAATGGAGAAAGTACTACCTACTACTTCCAGAAATGTGTTGAAGATCAGCTGAAATTACACACACACAGAGGGTTTTTTAAAAAGGTTTATTTATTTATTTGAAAGAGTTAGAGAGAGAGAGAGAAAGGGAGAGGCAGAGAGAGATTTCTTCCCTCTGCTGTTTCAGATAGCCGCAATGGCCAGGGTTGAGCAGGTTGAAGCCAGGTGCCCCATCTGGGTCTTTCATATGGGTGGCAGGAGCCCAAACACCCAAGTCATCTTCCACTGCTTTTCCCAGGCCATTAGCAGGGGGCTAGATTGCAAGTGGAGCAGCCAGGACATGCACCAGTGCTGATACAGGATGCCAGTATCTCAGGTGGCAGCTTTATCCACTATGCCACAACGCCAGTCTGTGAGACTGGGATTGAGTTCCTATATTCCAGCTTCAGCCCACAGTCCAGAACATTGCAGACATTGGGGAAGTGAGCCAGAAGATCTTGTCTGTCTCTCTCTCCCTCTCTGCCCTTCAAGTAAACAAATAAATAATTTAAAATGCCATACACATATTAAGACAAGGATGTGACTCATTTATTTTTGTTTAGAATTTGTTACTTACTACCAAAAAAAGAAGCACAGTAATCCCATTCCTAAGTATACAACTAAGAGAGAAAGGAAAGCATACACTGACAGATGACAAGAGTGTATAGAAAAACTCAAAGCCGAAACAATAATGTACACATCATTAGGAAAATGGATACATTTTAGCATATGTACAAGTGGAATACCACTCAGTTATAGCCAGTGGATGGACTACTGATCCGTATCACAATACTCATAGACTACAATCCTAGCACAAAGTAGCACATTGTGTATGATTTCATTTAAAGATCAGTAATAAAATTAATTGACGATGATAGGCATCAGTATAGTGGTTTCATCTGGGGAGGGAGGCTACGGACTGGTATCAGCACAAGGAAATATTCTGGGGAGCCATGCGTGTTCAAAAGTCTAGATCTTGATCTGGGTAGTGCTTATACACTGCATACAGATATCAATATTCACCCAGCTATTTTTTTTAAAGATTTATTTTATTTATTTGAAAGACAGAGTTACAGAGAGAGGTAGAGACAGAGAGAGAGGTCTTCCATCCGCTGGTTCACTCCCCAGATGGCCACAACGGCCGGAGCTGCACCGATCCAAAGCCAGGAGCCAGGAGCTTCTTCTGGGTCTCCCATGTGGTTGCAGGGGCCCAAGGACTTGGGCCATCTTCTACTGCTATCCCAGGCCATAGCAGAGAGCTGGATCAGAAGAGGAGCAGCTGGGACTAGAACCGGCGCCCATATGGGATGCCAGCGCTTCAGACCAGGGCTCTAAATCCACTGCGCCACAGCGCAGGCCCCTTACCCAGCTTTTAAATCTGCAGTTAGGACCAGAGTCATTGCACAACAGGTTAAACTGGAGGCATCTCTTTCTGGGCACCAGTTCAAGTCCCAGCTGCTCCACTTTCAATCCAGCTCCCCGCTGATGATACACTTGGGGAAAGCAACAGAAGATGACCCAAGTGCTTCGGTCCCTGCCACCCACGTGGAACCTGGATGAATTTTGTGGCTGCTGGCTTTGGCCTGGCCCCATCCCCAGCCTTTACAACCATTTGGGGAGTGAGCCAATGAATGCAAGATCTCTCTCTCTCCCCCTCCCCTTCCCTTTTCTCTCTGACTCTACCTTTCAAACAAAAATCTTTTTAAAAAATTGATGGTGCATTTCTACCTGTTTTATTGTATGTATTCTTCAGTAAGAAAATACAAAAATAGGGGCCAGTGCTGTGGTGCAGTGGGTTAACGCCCTGGCTTGAAGTGCCGGCATCCCTTATGGGCACTGGTTCTAGTCCCAGCTGTTCCTCTTCCAATCCAGCTCTCTGCTATGGCCTGGGAGGGCAGTGGAGGATAGCCCAAGTCCTTGGGCCCTTGCACCCACGTGGAAGACCCGGAGGAAGCTCCTGGCATTGGATTGGTGCAGCTCCGGCCGTTGTGGCCATCTGGGGAGTGAACTAGAGGATGGACGACCTCTCTCTCTCTCTCTCTCTCTCTCTCTCTCTCTCTCTCTCTGCCTCTCCTGTCTCTGTGTAACTCTGACTTTCAAATAAATAAATAAATCTTTAAAAAAATACAAAAATAAAACAAAGAATTCACCCTCAGTTCTTTGTTTTTCTTTTTTTAAAGATTTGTTTATTTGAAAAAGTTACAGAGAGAGAGGAAAGGCAGAGAGAGAGAAAGAGGTCTTAGATCTTCTGGTTCACCTCCAATTGGTTACAACGACCTGAGCTGTGACAATTTGAAGCCAGGAGCCAGGAGCCAGGTGCTTCTTCTGAGTCTCCCATGCGGGTTCGGGGGCCCAAGGACCTGGGCCATCTTCTACTGCTTTCCCAGGCCATAGCAGAGAGCTGGATCATAAGTGGAACAACTGGAACTTGAACTGGCACCCATATGGAATGCCAGCACTGCACGTGGCACCTTTACCCACTATGCCACAGCGCCGGCCTCTTACCCTGAGTTCTAACACCAATAGAAAAGTTCTTTTTTCAAAAAGTTTAAAGGTTGGTTTGTTTGTTTATTTATAATTTGAAAAAGCAGAGTTACAGAGAGAGACTCTTCCATCTGCTGATTCACTCGCCAAATGCCAGGCCAAAGCCAGGAACCTGGAATTACATCTGGATCTTGCACTTGGGCCATCTTCCAGGCCCATTGGTGGGGAGCTGGATCAGAAGTGGAGCGACTGGGGCCTTAAACCACTGCACCACCACACCAGCCCCTTTTATTTTATTATGTTAAGATTTACATTAAGGGTGGGTATTGTGGCACAGTGGGGCAAGCTGCTTGAGATGCCCACATCCCACATCAGAGTCCCAGCTGGAGTCCTGGCTACTCAGCTTCTGATCTAGCTTCATGCTGCTTGGGAAGTAGCAGATGATGGTTGAAGTTCTTGGGTTCCTGCCACCTACCTGATGGAGTTCCTAGCTTGGCCTGGCCCAACCCTGGCTGTTGGTAGGCAATTTGGGGGGGGGGGGGAGATTGACTTATTTACTTGAAAAGCAGAGTGACAGAGAGAAAGAAAGGGGGTACCCAAGGGGGTTATCTTCCAGCTGCTGATTCGCTCCCCCCAAATGCCTGCAACAGTCATGGCTGGACCAGGCCAAAGCCAGGAGCCCACATCTCAACCTAGCTCTCCCACACTGGGGGTAGGGCCCCAAACACTTGAGCCATCACCTGCTGCCTGCCTGTCAGGGTGTCATTAGCAGGAAGCTGGCCTCTGAAGAGGAACCAGGACAAACCCAAATACCCCAGTATGAGATGTTGGTGGCCCAGGGGGCATCCTTAACCACGGCACCCAGCACCTGCCTCAACAAGTCAATTTCTCGCGTGTCTGAATTCTGATAGCACTGGCATGGTCACAGCGGCTCAGCTTCTCCTCTGAACAGCTGATGAATGAATCTAGAAGTTGGTGATCAGATATCTCAGCATCTAGCCTTGAGCAACCAGGACAGCAACGGGAAGTGGAAACCCTGTGTCACTGGCCGCAGGATGAGGGCTAGGTTTACAGCAACATTGCAACGGAGCTGGTTGGGTTTTGTGTTGTTGCTGCTGCTGGTTCCTTCCTTTTCTTATTTTTCTACTTCGTGGATTTACGCCTGCTTCTTTCAGACTGGGTTTTTTTGTTTTGTTTTGTTTTTTGTTTTTTAAACCCTTCCCCCATACAACGCACATCCTGGCTCCAGGGAGACTTTAGGTTTGGTTTAGCTCGCCCAGCAGCCCTGCTCTGCCGCCCCTTCTAGCGCACCGCACTGTACTCCGTCGCTCCTTCACGACTGCACTGCCTGGGCTCCCACCGCGGCCCCCAAGGCTGGGGCCCTCCCCGCCCCTCCGCAGCTGCGTTCCCAGACTCGCAGGCTTTTATTGTTGAAACGCCGCCCGTGGCGGCCCCACTCTCGTTAGGGCACGGCCCGTCCCAGACCTCCAGGAAATTCCCCCACGCTCCCACCTGGCTCTCTGCTGGGCAGCAGTTCCTAGGCTGGCGCTTTCCTCCTTTGTCCTCGGCCTTCCTCAGGAAGCAAGGGGGGGTGGAAAAAAAAAAAAAAAACACCACTTCTCTGGAAGGCTGAGGCCGGCCCTAACAAAGGCGGGGGCGTGCGGGGCGTGCGGGGCGTGGCGGGAAGCCGGGCGGTTAGGGCACCAGCGCGGGCCTTCCCTTTGAAACTGAGCCGCTCTGATTTCTTAATTCTGTATCCTCAGGGTTTGGTTCCTGGAAGGTACTTAGTAGATATTTTGCCGACAAATGAAAGATGAACGCGTGAGAGAAGTGATTGAAACTTGGCGAGAGTTAACTGCACAGCAGTCAGGGTGCTGGGGGGCGGGGGGCTTCGGAGAAGACGCACAGGTGTGCGCGGTCCGCGAGGGAACTCCCCAGAGGTCGTGGAAAGGGAGTTGAAAGATTTGAGTGCAAAAAAAAAAAAAAATGAAATCCACGTGCCTGAGAGGCCCTCAAAAAGTTCCCGAAAGATGTGTGTCATTTAAAAACTGCATGGATTTCCAAGTGCTGCGTGCACAAAATCTCATCCTGCTGCGGACTTTCGGAAGCTCCCCAGTGTGTCTGTCCAAAGTCGCTGGCCTGAACGCACAAAATGTGCGTTTATTTCTTTTCTTACATACACACGTCAAACTGACGTAAGGGGAAAACGCATCGGCGCGCCACGGGCCGTAACGAGGGGGACGGCGGTACCCACGCAGCGCAGTGTGGACGCGTGAGCCGTGCGCGCGCGTGGGGCTTGAGCGGAGCGGGGATGCGGGGGCCTCGCCGCGGCGCTGCGGGACGCGCGCTAGTTCCCGAGGCGGCTGCCCGGCTTCTCGACCCGGCTCGGCTCGCAGGCGCTGCCCGGGGTTGGCGGACCTCGCGGCTGGCCAGGCCCGCCCGGGGCGGGGGCGGGGCGGGGCGGGCGAGCGAGGCGGCCGAGGACGTGCGGGGCGGCGCGTCCGTCCCAGCCGGGGGCCCCGCGCGGCCCGCCCTCACGCTCTGACTTACTGGCGCGGAAGCACGCCTTTCCGCGGCACTCGTGCGCTCGGACTCCCCCTGGGCCAATCTGGGGTAAATTGGCGAGGGAGAGAGGAGAACAAGTGAAAAAAGGGCAGCGGGAGGGCGCGGGCCGGAGTGGGTGGGGTGCGGGGCGGCAGGGTGGACCCCGAGGGGGCGTTTCCCGACTGATGGAGATGCTGCCCGGGAAAGCCGAGGCCGGACCCGCTGCGGAGAAGCCAGCGGAAATGAGCGGAGTCCCCTTCCCCGCCTCGCTCGCTGTGCGTCCGCTGAGCCGTAAATAAGTCCGCTCTGTCGAGGTTTATTTGTGTTCCCCGGTTTGAGCTATCAAGAAACAACAGCAGAGCCCGGGGTGGAGCCTGTGTGCTGCCGGCCGGGGCGACCTTCGGGGGTCGCGCGGCTGCAGATCCACGTATGCGGCCCGGGGAAGGTGACCCGCCAGAGAATCCACGCGGCTGCTGCTCTGAACGCGCGCTGTGCCAGACCAGAGTCCGGATGTGTGAACAAGTGGAGTAGAATCATCCTTTTCATGATGAAAAGTTAACGCAGGACCTTAACAAGTGACGGAGGGGCCCTATGGGAGTGCCCGTTGGAGTCCCGGTCACTCCACTTGGGATCCAGCCCCACGCTGATGCCCCTGGGAGGCAGCAGGTGTTCGTCCAAGTACCCGTGTCGCTGCCACCCGCGGGGGTGACCCACGCGGAGGTCAGGGCTCCTGGCTTCGGCCTGGTCGCACCGGTCCCGGCCATTTAGCGACTGGAACGGATGGGCGATGTCTGTTCCTCTCCCTCCATCTCTTGCTCTCCCTGTAAGATAAGTAAATCTTTAAAGAGATATGTAGGTTTGACATAAAAAAAAAAAAAGGCTCCCCAAGTGTATACAGAAATGTGAAATATATTCCATGTAAAGAAATTAATACTGTGTTGAGTACTGTTCTCTGTTTACAGTGATGTAGTCAAGGACTAGTATCACTAAGATCTACTTTGCTTTGCAATTCTCCACATCCATTCCTTTAAAAAAAAATTATTTATTTGAAAGGCACAGAGGGGAGAAATAGAGAGGTCCTCCATCCACTGGTTCACTCCCCAACTGGCAGCAACGGCTGGAACTGAGCCAATCCAAAGCCAGGAGTGGGAGCTGCTTGTGGGTCTCCCACTGGGTGTAGGGGCCCATGCACTTGGTCCATCTGGTGTCATCTTGTGCTGCTTTCCCAGGTGCATTAGTGGGGAGCTGGATCAGAAGTGGAGTGGAGGAGACTTGAACCGGCACCCATATGAGATGCTGGTGTTGCAGGCAGTGGGTTTAACCCACTACACCACAGCCCTGGCCCCATCCCTTTCTTTACGCATCAATTCATTAGAAGACAAGGGATGGTGGTGCTGCCTTTGGGACTGCAGTTTCCATTCCCAACTTTGGCAACTTCTACTTCTCCATCCCTATCTGAAAAGAGGAAAGGGGCAGTATTCAGGAAAAGATGGGAAAATCCCTGGTGAGCCTAACAGCCCCTGCGGGCTCAGGCCTTCCTGCCTGTGATCCTGGAGCTGAGGAAGATGCTCCAGACCCCTGCCCTTGGTTAGTCTTCTCTGATCCAGTCCTCTCGACTAACGTGGAGGACAGCACTGTGTTCACGGGGACCACCAGGGACCCAGGTGTTAGGATGTGTATACTGTGGTTCTGAGTAAATGAATGAGAACCAAGTGAGTCTGCCAGTTCTCAGTAACCTTGAGAGCCAGATGGTCGGACCTGGTGCCCTGAAATTGAGGGCACTCAACATTAGCAGTTTTTTTTTTTTTTTTTAAGTAATTTTTGATTTGAAAGACAGAGATTACAGAGAGAGAAGCAGAGAGAGATCTTCCATCCACTGGTTCACTTCCCAAATGACTGAAATGGCAGGGGCTGAGCCAGGCTGAAGCCAGGGACCAGGAGAGTCTCCCATGTGGGTGCAGGGCCTCAAGTAATGGGCCATCTTCCCCTGCTTTCCCGGGCGCATTAGCAGGGAGCTGGGTAGGAAGTGGAGCAGCTGGTACCCATATGGGATGCCAGCACTGCAATCACTGGCCTAACTGACTATATCACAATGCCAGCCCCAACATTAGCAAAGTTTTCTCCCATCATCTGTTCCATGGAGTGACAGAAATTTGGAGAAGAGAATCCTGTTTCCTACTCGCAGCCTTTTTGCATTTCCGACAGCCCAGTGTCTGCATTCCCCAACAGGAAATCCCCAGAGATTTTCACGGGGCAAGCTGTGTGCCTCCTACCACGTGTACTGGGTTCTTCCCGTGCTTGCACCCCCACTCTGCCACAGTGCCCCATTCCTTCCTCTGAGGTGGGGCTAGGACGGCCCTAGGGTCTGCTTTACGATGCTGTTACATTTCATTTATCCCCTGTCTCACTCGACGTGGACAAACAAGGGTGAGGTTAACATTTTAGGCTTTAGGGTCCCTGTGATCTCTGAGTCATAACTTCTCTCCTCTGCCCATGATATGTAAATGAATGAGCATGGCCCTGTTCCACTAAAACACTGGATATGGAAATTTGAATTTCAAAAAATTTTTGCATGCTACTTTTATTTTGACCCCCCCCCCAAGCATTAAAAAATGTAAAAAAAGCTGCTTCGCCTCCCATGCAGCTCCCTGCTAATGTGCCTGGAAAAGCAGCAGAAGATGGCTCACGTACCTGGGGTCCTGCCACCCACGTGGAGACCCAGTTGAAGCTCCAGGCTCCAGGCTTCAACCTGGCCCAGCTCCCACTCTTGTGACCATTTGGGGATTAAACCAGCAGATGGAAGATCTCTCTCCCTCTCTCGCTATAACTTGGCTTTTCAAATAAATAAGTCTAAAAAATAAAAATCATTCTTAGTGTATAGGTGATTAAAAAACAAAAACCAAGTAAAGTAAAAAACAACAACAACAACAGAAACCCACAGGTGTGGAGCTAGATTTGGTCCAGGGCCATAGTTTATAATCCCTGGTCCAACTGAACAGAGGGGAAAGAGCTCTCCAAAGCCTTTGTTCCTGAAGGAGTCTCCCCACCCCCTTCCCGCTGGCGCCTCTTGTTGGCCTAGAGCTTTTCTTCCCTTCCCCGCCTCCCCCACCCCACCCCGCCTCCCCCCACCTACTAGGAGCTCCTCTGAAGCCTTAAGGGCTTTCCTGCGCAGTGCGGGCGGGCGGATGTGCCCCTTTCCCTACAGCTCTTCAACAGCCACTTATCCTCAGCCTGCAGATGGCTTGCACCCAGGTCACGCTTCCTGTTTATGCCCGACTGCTAAGGAGCAAGGGTAGGCTCCACGTCAGGGCTGGAGGCCTCGGGAGGAGATGGAGAGGCACACTTGCTATTGCAGGACCTTTTTTTTAACCCACGCTGGACATTACCTTTCAGTGTACAAGAATACAGACTGTCTAGTACAGCCAGCTCGTTCTGCCTGCCGCCGTGGGTCCGTGAGCAAGTGACTTAGCCATTTCTGTGCTAAGTCAGGATGGTAGTGCCAACTCTATAGTGTAGTGTAGAGCCGGAACTCAGGCGACAGGGTGAGTCCCTGACACTTCACAGAAACACCTTCAGCTTATCAAATACCTATCATTTCGGCCACTGCAGGGAAGAATATTTTTGTGTTGATTTCATCTCCTCACGTGAACTTGAGTCTTTGGAAAGTCTAAACTTAGATCCTTAAAAAAAAAAAAGGGTGAGTGAGGAAATGAGTATGGAGACTGATCTTTGACCCGCAGTAACTTCAGTATCTGCCACAAAATTAAGTGGATATGTTTAATTCATCTTTTTAATTGGACTCTTGCACAGGGCACTTAGCTCTGCACCAGGCATCGTTCGCCGTATCTGTATTAACTGGCTTAATTCACTCCTCCGAGCAAATCTTAGGAAACCCTCATTTTACAGATGAGGAAACAGGCACAGAGTGGCCCAGGGATTTTGCCAAGGCAACAGGACGTACGTGGCAAACCTAGGATTCAACCCCAAGCTGTATGGTACTAGAATCTTGCTTTATTTATTCATGATTTACTTATTTACTTGAAAGGCAGCATCGAGGAGATAGAGATCTCTTCCACCTGCTGGTTGAAATCCCTGCAGCCAGGAGCCTGGAACTCCCTGAGTCTCCCACGTGGGTGCAAGGCCTAAGCCCTTCTGCCCTCTCCTGCTGCTTTCCCTGCGGGGAGCAGGATTGGGATTGGGGCAGCTGGGACTGGAACCTGCAATCCTATGGGATTCTGGTTTACACTGCAATGCTGGTCCCTAAAACAATGTTAAATAACAGAACTGAAAGGTAAAAATGTGTCCACCACCTCAGCTCACTGAAGTTTAAGTTTCATGCAAGCAGGGAAATAAGTTCCCCTACCACCCCCGCCGTCTGTACCTGGCCCACCACGGGGAAGATGTGACAGCAGCCCAGACCTATACCGCTGGTGGATTCTTCAGGCCATTTGTCCTTTGTCTTCACTGTTGCTGTCAGTAAGTTGACATGTTCTGAGACAGAGCAAGCCAGACAAGAGCAAGGCAAGGCCTAGGGACTGGTGCTTGGCACACACTTGGGAGGTCCAAATCCCAGACCTGAGCCCCAGGTTCCAGTCTCAGCTGTAGATTCCACTTTCCTGAGAGGAAATGGGGCACCCTGGGAGGCGGGAGGTGATGGCTCAAGTATTTGAGCACCTGGCTCTGTTGCAGGCATTTGGATGTTGGGGGTGGAGGGTGAACCAGTGGGTGGATGATCTCTGCGTCTGTCTTTTGCTCTTTGGCCCTGCCTTTCACATTAAATGAAAATAAATAAAAATTTAAAGGAAAACATAAGGCCTGATTTCTTAAAGGGCCGTTTGCCAAGGTATGCGATCTGCCAGAATCTCTTTCCTCTGAATTCTGTAAGTGCATTTATAAACTTGCTTATTTCTTGTTAGCTTAAAGCAGCCACTTATGTGTAATTGGAATTAAGTTGAATTAAAAAGCCTCCCTGGAACTTAGTATTTGAAGAATTGAGGCTGTGATTGTAATCAGTAACTTCCTCACATTTGCACACTCAAACGGTTAAAGCCTCCTAGGGCAGGCGATCCGAATGAACGCTGGTTGTACACATTTTTAAGATAAATACACATTCATCCAATAAATGTCATCCACAAGTACTTGGGATTTTGCGCCCAGCAGACCATGCAGATTAGTTCCAAATAGGGATAGAGAATCAAAGAAGATGAAAACAGCACAAGGAGGAGGAAGAGGCTGGCTGCATCCCTAGAGAGCATCGACACGAAAATAGATGCCATGGGAGGAGGGGCAAGGTAGAAAAATACAGAAGGGACTGAGCATCTGGTGAGCTCTGAGTCATGCAGGGGGTCGCTCAGAGATGCAGCTGACAGCCTGCACCGCACGTCTGCACTTGCCTACGTAGTCGGGGGCGGGGCCCACTTACAGGGTACACGCAAACGAGGATAGATTCTTTGGTTTCTGAGCCCGCCTCCTCCAAATATTTTTTTGACTCTGCTTCAGCTGTAGGCTGAGTAAGAAGGCCAATAACCTGGGTTGTTTGTGAGAAAGATGTGCAAGCTGGACTACACAGCACAGAGAGCACATGGTCTTTGTCAATGATGCATATATGGGAGGTTAGGCACTGAGTCATACAATGGTTAGAGATCTGTATCCTTTAAGAGGCATCTGGAAACAGCTGTGGAATGCATGTGAATCAGGAGAGTGGAGGGGTCTTACTCTGGCTTAGGAGAGCTGTGCCTCCACTGCTTCCCCACGTCTCTTTCTCTTCATGTTGCTTAAGGCAAATGCACAAATATTACAGTGACCACTAGGATGAGAGAAGGTGAGCGTTCAGTCTCCTCCGCCTGTGCCCTGTTCTGAGGATGGGCACTTTCTCCTAACCATCGCTCACCTCCCCCCAGGCCCTCCCGGAGAGTGGGAGGGCAGCCAGCCAGTGCTTGCAGGGTCTGCTCCCTGGCTCCTCTGCCAGCCACAGAAGAGAGTGCCTTCTCTTCCTGCCACCCACATTCAGTGCTTGGCAGCCCCTCTCTGGTCTCATCATGGGCCCAGTGCTCCTTTCTGAGGCTGTGATGAGAGATTGCAGCCCCTCCCCCTTGGGGAAGTACCATTGACATTCAGGGCTGTGTGTATTTGCCTAGTCCATCGTAGAAGCCCATCTTCTGACCACCACCCTGGAGCTTCGACAGTCTTTTCCCCTCTAGGGAGCTTGACTCTTGTCTGCTCTGCTAGTTGCACACCAGAGGTAGGGAGGTGCCCGCTCAGCGAACCTGGAGCTTTAGCCATGCAACAGTGCCCATGCATGGGCTTGTGGGTATGGTTTTCTGAAAGGGTGGATGTGAGTCAGCAGTCAACATGATAACTATGTTGCTATTTTCCAGTAAATGAGCCAGCCAAGGGTATCCTGGTGATAGCACCCACCAAACCCGCTACCCAGACAAGGAAGGACATTTATACTTTTCGGGGAAATGCTCAGAACCCTCACTCCCTCAAGCGAGCAATGGCCTGTGTTCCTGTTGTCACTTGTGTAGAAGTTGACATTTAACACACTTGTTTATGATCCACAGACCGTCCTGCTTAGTATGTATGTGAGGATGCAAAATCTGCACATGAGGGTTTTGCTGTCGTTTGTGCTATGTATTTGAGAGGCAGAGAGAGAGAAGGAGACCAGCGGTCAGATAGGGAGCCTTGGTCTGTTAGTGAGCTGCCCACCAAATGGCAGTAGTGGTTAGGAATGAGCTTGGCTAAATCCTGGAGCTGGGAATTCTGGGAGCTGGGAACCCATGGACAGGAGCAACCCAGTTACTTGAGCCATCACCTCCTGCCTGTCAGGGTCTGCATTCCAGCAGGAAACTGGAATTGGGAGCTGGAGCCAGGCCTCAAACTCAGATACTGCAGTGTGGGACACAGGCATGGTAACCAGGGCCTTAACCATCAAGCCAGACGCCTGCCCGCACATGAGTGTCAACAGCAGCTTTATTCATAATTGCTGAAACTTGGAAGCTGCCAGCATGTCCCTAAGTAGACAGGTGGACAAATAAGCCGATACGTCTGTCTAATGGAATACTGTACACTGGTAAAATGAAATAAGCTGCCCTACGCATGGAAGGGGGGAACTTGTGCTCAGTGGTTTGCGATGCCAGCACCCCATGTTGGGGTGCCAGTTCTGACACAGCTTCCTACTAAGGAGCCTCAGAAGGCAGCAGATGGCAGCCCAAGTGCTTGGGTCCCTGCCACCAACTTGAGAGACCTGGATGGAGTTCCAGGCTCCTGGCTTCAGCCTAGACCAGCTCCAGCTATTGTGGATCTTTGGTAACGCACCATTTGATGGAAGATATCTCTCTTTCTAGTGCCTCTCTGTTACTCTGCCTGTCAAATAAATAAATAAATAAACCTTAAGAAAAAAAATAAAAGATATGGAAGAGGGGTGGGCATCGTGGCACAACAGGTTAAGCCCGTGCTTGGAACACCACATCCCATGTCGGTGTCCTGGTTTGAATCCAGCTTCCTGATAATGCAGATCCTGAGAGACAGCTGGTGATGGTTCCTGTACTTAGGTCCCTGCCACCCATGTGGGAGACCTGGATGGAGTTCCCTGGTTGTGTAGGCATTTGGGGAGTGAACCAGCAGATGAGAAATATCTCTTCTCTTTCTCCATCTGTCACTCTCTTTCAGATATGTAAAAATAAATAATAAAGAATAAGCGTTGGTGGCCAATGTTGTGGCACAGTAGGTGAAGCCACCGCCTGAGGCAATGCTGCATCCCATGTGGGCACCAGTTTGAGTACTGGCTGCTCCACTTCCAATCCAGCTTCCTGCAATGGTGCTTGGGAAAGCTGTGGAAGATGGCCCCTGCACCCACATGGGAGACCCAGGGGAAGCTCCTGTCTCTTGGCTTTGGCTTGACCCAGTGCTGGCCATTGTGGCCATCTCTGGAAGTGAACCAGTGGATGGAAGATCTCTTTCTCTGTGTGTGTGTGCATGTGTCTCTCTCTGTGACTCTGCCTTTCAAATAAATAAGTCTTTAAGAGAAAACACATATCAACCGATTTGAAGCTTTTGCTCAAAAAACCCTAAAATGGCATTGTAGTTTCCTGGGCTTCTGTCACATTTAAAATAGAACCCAGAGCCTTCCGCGCTGCCTACAGTGCTGAGTGTCGTCAGGTTTCTGGCTGCATCACAGCCTGCCTTCTCCGCCCCGTGCTTCACTCTGCTCCTGCCAAATGAGCTCTGACACCTTGCCAAGCACGAATCCTCCGCTTGTTGTTTCTGTATGTGAAATCCCTGCTGTCTGAACTGCTGTTCTCGAAGATTCTCCCGAGACTCGCTCCCTCATTGTGTAGGGCAGGAACAAGATCGACCAAACTGGCTCCGTTGTGAATACGAAATGGAGTAGCACTGGCTCAGCCTGTGAAAGAAGAGTAAGCCTTGGGGCCAGCGCCGTGGCGCACTAGGTTAATCATCCGCCCGCGGTGCCAGCATCCCATGTGGGCGCCAGTTCTGGTTCCGGTTGCTCCTCTTCCAGTCCAGCTCTCTGCTGTGGCTAGGGATAGCAGTAGAGGAAGGCCCAAGTGCTTGGGCCCCTGCACCGCATGGGAGACCGGGAAGAAGCACCTGGCTCCTGGCTTCGGATCGGTACAGTGCCAGCCTTGGTGGCCATCTGGGGAGTGAACCAGCGAAAGGAAGACCTTTCTCTCTGTCCCTCTCACTGTCTGTAACTCTGCTTGTCAAATAAATAAATAAATAAATAAAATCTTTTTAAAATGAGCCTCAACTCCGTGCAGCAAGCAATGCCACTAAGCACTCTGCCCAAGTGACTGCGCAGAGCCCGTCTGAAGGAACCTTAGCCTTGTCGCACTTGACATGCGCCTGCCTGGTGACCGCAGCCTCCCAGACAACATATCCACCCTGTACTCCTGCCTCTCCTCCTCGCTGGACGTGATGTGCATTACTGACTAACCTTGTTTGCTATGATTAGTTTGTTTGACAAATTAATCTAACATTGTGGAAAGACAAACATGTGCAGTCACAGACATGACTGAAACTACAGAAATGTGTGTTTTCTCACAGATCTGGAGGCTGGAAGTTCAAGATCAAGCCTCCAGCAGGACTTGTCACTGTGCACTCTCAGACACGTGCCTGGTGCCTCTTTGTCTTCTTATCAGGATTAGGAGGACCCCACCCTTAGGATCTCATCTAACCTTAATCACCTCTTTAAGGGTCTGTCTCCCAGTTCAGCCACATTCTAAGGTACTGAGGAGTTAGGGTTTGAGCATGAGTTTTAACAGTATACAGTTCAATCCCTAGCATTTCACTCTCTGCCTGCCCCAAACTCATGTCATCTCCCCACAGAAAGATATCTACTCAACCTCCATTCAACAGCCTCCAGGGTCTTAACCCATTTCAGCATCAATTCCAGATCCGAAGTCTCACCTGAATCGCATTCATCTCAATCAGGTAGAGGCCAGGCTGGGAGTTGGACTCATCCTGAGGCAAAATTCCTTTCCAGAAACCAGTCATTTTCTGTGTTTCCAAAACACAATGTAGAAAGACATAGGACAGACATTTCCATGGCAAAAGGGAGAAGTAGGAAAGACAGGGATAATGACTGACTGAACTCCTAAGCAACTTGAATCCCAGCAAGGCAAATTCCATTAGATAGTGTGGTTCTTTTCTATATTGTGTCAAAATACAGGTATGGACCGGCGCCGTGGCTCAATAGAACCCAGCACACCGGGTTCTAGTCCCGGTTGAGGCGCCGGATTCTGTCCCGGTTGCCCCTCTTCCAGGCCAGCTCTCTGCTGTGGCCTGGGAAGGCAGTGGAGGATGGCCTAAGTGCTTGGGCCCTGCGCCCCATGGGAGACCAGGAGAAGCACCTGGCTCCTGCCTTTGGATCAGCGCGGTGCAACAGCAAAGAAAGACCTCTGTCTTTCTCTCTCACTGTGTACTCTGCCTGTCAAAATAAAATAAAATAAAATACAGGTATGAACTTTACTCTTAACCATTTTTAATATTTATTCTACTTTCATTTTGTTGAAGTATAATTGACAAAATCGTACACATTGAAAGCGTGTACATCATTTTATATACATATATACTGTGAAATGATCACCATGGTCAAGTTCATTAACCCATTGGCCACTTTTAAATGTGCAGTTCTGTAGTGCTAAAATGTACGTTGTGACCCACACATCTGCAGAACTTTTTCAACTTGCACATCTGAAACTGTGTGATCTCGAAACAACTACTCTGCTTACCCAAGTCCTGGCATTCTACTTTGTTTCTTTAAAAAATAAAAGATTTATTTGTTTGTTTGTTTATGTGACAGAGTGATAGAGAGAGGGAGAGACACAGAGCACAAGCACTTTCAGCTACTGGTTCGCTCCCTACATGTCCACAACTGTAGGGGTGTCTACACCAGGCGGAAGCCAGGACTCAGAACCCCAGCTGGGTCTTCCACGTAGGTAGCAAAGATGCAAACATATGAGCCGTCTTCCGCTGCCCTCCCCGGCACATTAGCTATGCTCCCGTGCCCACCCCACAGTTTCCGTTTCTATGAATTTGATTTAGATACCCCATAGGAGTGGACTCAGTATTCGTCTTTCTGTGACTGACGTATTTCACGCCATATAACGCCCTCAGAGTTCAGCCATGCTGCAGCCTGTGCCGGGACTCCTTCCCTTTGGAATCTGAGTCAGATTCCAGTGTATGCGTATACCGCAGTCTGGCTGGTCAGAGGACACTGAGGTTGCTTCCACCTCTTGGCTATCATGGATAGTGCTGCTGTGAACATGGGTGTGTGAATCTCTTTAAGGCTCTGCTACAGGGGCCAGCACTGTGGTGCAGCCGGTTAAGCCGCAAAATCCCACTTGGGCTGCCAGCTTCTGATATTGGAGAGCCAGTTTCAATTCCCGGCTGCTCTGCGTCTGGTCCAGCTTTTTGCTAATGCACCTCGGAAAGCAGCAGAAGACGGCCCAAGTACTTGGGCCCCTGCACCCATGTGGGAGACCTGGATGGAGTTTGGGCTCCTGACTTCAGCCTGGCCCAGATCTGGCTATTGTTGCCATGTGGGGAAGGATAGGAGTGAACCAGCAGATGGAAGATCTCTCTCTCTCTCTCTCTCTCTCTCTCTCTCTCTCTCTCTCTTGCTCTGGCTTTCAAATAAATCTTTTTTAAAAAAATTTGAAACAAATAATTTTTTAAAAATTTAAATAAAAATATCCTACATTAGTTCTTTTAGCTATATCCTCACAAGTGGGCTTGCTGGATCCTGGTAGTTCTGTTCGTGGCTTTATAGGACGCTGCATACTGTTCTGCAGCAGTTGCCCCAGTTTGCAGCACAACAGTTCCAGTCTCTCCACATTTTCCCCAGCACTTATCTTCTGTGTTTTTTAAACCAGCCATTTTAATGAATGTGAGATGATATCTTACCATGGTTTTGTTTTGAGTTCCTCTGTTAGTGATGGTAAGCACTTTTTCATCTGCTTGTGGGTTATCCTTGGGGCTATGTCTGCCACATCCTTTGCTCAGTGTTTAATCAGGTTACTTGACTTGTTTCTTGTTGACTTGTAGGAGTACTTTATATATTCTGGATATAGCCCCTTATATACAGATATGTAGTCAAATATTTTTTCATTTTGTCTGTATGTTACATTTTGCTCCATTGGTCATGTCCTTTAATATACAGTTTTTTTTAAGTTTGATGTAATCCCATCTCTTTTTTTTGCTTTGTTGCCTATATTTTTAGTGTCATATCCAAGAAATCCATATTTCATTAAATTGTAAGGCTCTAGAACAATTCTTTTTAGCTAAATGCCCTTCTAGGCACCTTCTGTCATCACCCCTTTGGCTCTCTGTGGTGGCCCCTTCTCTGCTGTCCTGAGCAGCCGCCTGGTCACTGAAACTGAAGAGGCGACAGCCTCATGCCCTGGCCTGGTGTGTTCCAGGCCTTGTGTGGGACAGGCAGCCCTGCTGATCTCCAGTCACTTTTGGGGTCATGCTTCTTCTCCTTAGAACAGTACGTGCTGCTAGCCAGACAACCCTGTGAGCTCACTCTGGAATTCCACAAGTCTGACAACATTTCTTCAGTTTGTTTCTTTTTTTCCTTAATATTGATTTATGTATTTGAAAAGCAGAGTCACAGAGAAAGAGAGAGAAGAAGAGATGAGACCTTCCATCCACTGCTTCATTCCCCAGATGGCCACAACAGTCAGGCTGGGTCGGGCTGAAGCCAGGAGCGTGGAATTCCATCTGGGTCACCTACATGGGTATGAGGGCCCAAGGATTTGGGCCATCTTCTGCTGCTTTCCCAGGCCCATTGAGAGCTGGATGGAAAGTGGAGCAGCAGGGCCGAAGCCCTGGCGCACTAGGTTAATCCTCCGCCTGCGGTGCCGGCATCCCATACGGGCGCCAGTTCTGGTCCCGGTTGCTCTTCCAGTCCAGCCTGGGAAAGCAGTGGAAGATGGCCCAAGCCCTTGGGCCCCTGCACCCGCATCGAACACCAGGAGGAAGCAGCACCTGGCTCCTGGCTTCGGATTGGTGCAGCTCGAGCCGTTGCGGCCATCTAGGGAGTGAACCAACAGAAGGAATACCTTTCTCTCTGTCTCTCTCTCTCACACTGTAACTCTACCTGTCAAATGAATAAAAAAAATCTTAAAAAAAAAAAAAAAGTGGAGCAGCTGGGACTCGAACTGGCACCCATATGGGATGCTGGCATCACAGGTTCAGCAGGTTAAGCTGAACCCCCCATCTTTGTCCTTTTAATCCAAATATGCAGTGTTTTTGTTGCTATCATCTCCATCTCTGTTGCTCATTTCTACTGAGATGGCTGATTAAGTCTGTTAGCTGTACCCATAAACTCTTTGTCGAGTAATTTTCTGGCCCTGCTCTCTGTTCTGTCCAGAATATGCTTTCTTTTGTTTTGTTTTGTTGCATTGGATAAGCCAAGAATTCTCCGAATCTTAAACTCCTGGTTCTTTTCTCCATAATAGTTCATCCTTCAATTTATCTTTGTCCTCTCACATTTTACTATAAGCATCAGTGAGAAGTCAGGCCATACCTTCAACACTTTGCTTAGAAATCTCCTCAATTAAGTTTCTACTTCACCACAAATAATTTATACTTTCCACAAAATCCTGGGGCAATACTGAGCCAAGTGTTCTGCAACTTTATAACAAGAATTGCCTTTCCGTGACTGGCACTGTGGCTGTGTGGCTTCAGCGCCGGCATCCCATATGGGTGCCGGTTCTAGTCCCAGCTGCTCCTCTTCCGATCCAGCTCTCTGCTATGGCCTGGGAAAGCAGAAGATGGCCCAAGTCCTTGGACTGCTGCACCCACCTGGGAGACACAAAAAGAAGCTCCTGGCTCCTGGCTTTGGATCAGTTCAGCTCCAGCCGTTGTGGCCAACTGGGGAGTGAGCCATCGAATGGAAGAACTCTCTCTCTCTCTCTGCCTCTCCTCTTTCTGTGTGACTCTGACTTTCAAATACATAAATACATCTTTTTAAAAAATTGCCTTTCCTCCAGTTTCCTCATTTCCATCTAAAACACCAGTTTCACCTTTGCCATCCGGATTTCTATCAGTAATCTCTTTAAGACAGTCTGGACTTCTACCATGTGCCACGGAAGTCTTCCAGCTTCTATGCATTGCAATATCCAAATCCACATGCACATTTTTAGATATTTATTATAGCAACACTCCAATTCTTGGTATCAACATATGTATTAGTTCAGGGGTCTCCAGACAGAATCAATTGATTATTTGAGATTTATTTTAAAGAGCTGGCTTACACACTTAATGGGGGTTGTAGGGCTGGCTGGAAACCCAGGAAGCTGAAGTCTGAAGTCAGTCTGCTTGGAAAATTCCTTCTTGCTCTAGGAAGGTCAATCGTTTGTCTTGTTCAGGCCTTCCACTGATTAGGTGGGGCCCACCCACATTTCATAGGTCAATCTACTTTGCTCAAAGTCCACCAATTTAAATGTAAATATCATTCACCATCGCAGACATATCCGGAATATCTGACCCAACACCTGGACACTGTGATAGAACCAAGTTGACACAAAATAAAACATGGTGAATGTCTTCCATGTTAAGATGGAGTAAACTCTGTGAAGGAAGGGATTTTGTCTTCGTGACATTTGTATTGACATTGCCTGCACACGGAACTGTATCCAGCACACAGTAGGTGTTCAACAAATGACTGAGAAAATGATGGGGCCGGCACTGTGGTGTAGCGGGTAAGGCTGCCTGCACCAGTGCCGGCATCCCATATGGGTGCAATTCACGTCCCAGCTGCTTCACTTCCAATCCAGCTCTCTGCTATAGCCTGGGAAAGCAGTAGAAGATGGTCCAAGTCCTTGGGCCCCTGCACCCATATGGGAGACCCGGAGGAAGCTCCTGGCTCCTAGCTTTGGATTGGCACAGTTCCGGCCATTGCGTCCAACTAGGGAGTGAACCAGTGGATGGAAGACCTCTCTCTCTCTCTCTCTCTCTCTCCCTGCCTTTCCTTCTCTCTGTGTGTAACTCTGACTTTCAAATAAATAAATCTTTAAAAAAAAAAGAAAAGAAAATGAATATTTACTGGAGCTATAGAGTTGATGAGATTTGTTTCTTTTTTGGTCTGTATTGTCTCATTTTTCTTTTTTTAAATTTTCATTTATTTATTTTCTTGTTTGTTTGCTTGAAAGGCAGAGAGACAGCAAAACAAAGAGAGATTTTCCATCTGCTGTTCATTCCCCAAATGCCTGCAACAGCTAGGGCCGGGCCACGCCAAAGCCAAGAGCCTGGAATTCAACCTGGGTCCCTCAAGCGGGTGACAAGGACCCAGATGATGAGCTGTCATCTGCTGCATCCCAGAGTGTGCATAAGCAGGAAGCTGGACTGAAAGTGGAGGAGCCAGGACTTGAACTAGACACTCTAGTGTGGGATGTGGGCATTGTAACAACTGCACCAAATAGCTACCCTTAATTTTTCTGATAATTCTATGAGAGTAATACTATGACCTGTAATTTAAATACTGAAGTTAAGATACGGAGAAGTGAAGTGACTTGTCCAGATGTCTAAACTCCAGTCCATGTTCCAAGCTGGGGTCAAGAGTTTGGCCTCCGGACTGCTAAGCCTCTGGCTGGACAATGGCACCAGATGACTCATTTCTCTCCACCACCCATCCTTCCTAGTGTTGAAAGTAGGAAGAAGCCAATCGTGCCGTAATGCCCGGTCTCAGACTAGCTGGTATCTCGTAAGGCCTGTGAGGTGTCAAACAGTGCACAGTGCGTAACGGGGGTGTTTGTGCAGCTGCGATCAGGAAGAGAAGGTGTCAGAGAGGAAGTGTCTGCATTCCGGCGGATGCACAGTTCAGGGAAACGTCTCTGCTCCGAGAGGAGAGAGCGCCGCTCCTGTCTCTAATCCTGGAAGCGAACCAGCTATGGAAAGGCTGGGGAGAGTCTGGAGAGAGTCTGTAGAGAGTCTCAAACGTTTCTCCCTTTCCTGCTTGTCTTTCAGAATTAGTGCGGCATATGGGTGTCGGGGTGACTTTGGGACTAAACTGTGGTCAGGTGTTGTATAAGAGAGTGGTTTTCTGCATTTGAATTTTGACATAAACCCTCACTTCCCCTCTTAGTAACCTGGTTCTTCCTTCTTCCTCGGATCCTGTTCTGTCAACTACAACGACCCATCCGTCTCATGGTTTAGGGTATATTCTGATTTACTGTTGACCATTAATCATAAGTGCGGGTATAATCCACATGATGCTATGCTATGATAGAATCAGTTTTATCTCTATCAAGTATTCAAAAGTGCCCAGGCTAAAAAATTAGGAGTTATTATTTGAAATTGACAGATTTAAAGCATAAAATGGAGTTTATAAAGAGAGAAGTGTTAACGAAGTACATAAGTTCAAAGAAGTTAGTGAAATAAAACAACCCCCACAACCGGCTAGAGGAGTTGCTATGGACCCCCAACCCTAGGTCTGCTTGCCCAAACACAGCAGCCGATCACTGCCATAGGGTGGCAGGCGGGAGGCTTGTATTGCAAAGCCCAGCACAAGGAGCTGAGCAGCTAGCTAGTCACGTTCCCAGGCTCCCCCAGGGGTCTGCGCAGAAGGTTCTTGTGGACTGAAGCTGGGCTGAGAGGTGTGTGCTGAGCTCATGCCCTGGTGTCTGGTTGGTGGGTGGTTGACTGGCCAGCATTCTGTCTGGGGACTACATGCAAGCGGGAGTCATGCCATGCTCAGGACCTAGCAAGACCCTCCCTGGACCTGGAATTCCCCCCGAGATGGACCCCCACCACTACCTCAGTTCAGTGAGTTAATTTTAGTGCTATCAAAAGGCAGTGTAAAAACACTCGAAGCTAAGGGAGGGAGCCTGGGGCTTGGGTGTCTGGTGTCTGCAGCCGAGGCACTGGTAAGGGCTCGTTTCATTAGCCAATGCATATAAACAGCAAAGCTGAGCACTCTTTTCCTGGAATGTTCTACCAATTGATTGTTGTTCAGTGGAAATCAGTAGTAAAATTCTATTAAAGTGGTAATAAGGGCTAAACCTAGTTGACAAATTAAGCAGAGCTTAAAAGGCACAGAGTGCTAGCAAAACTGATAAAAGACAAATCACAAAAACTTTTCGCAAGTTTTGTATGTATATTTTAAGATGTATTTATTTACTTGAAAGACAGAGTCACAGAGAGGCAGAGGCCTCTCCCAGATGGCCACAATGGCCAGAGCTGCACTGATCCAAAGCCAGAAGCCAGGAGCTTCTTCCAGTCTCCCACACGAGTGTAGGGGCCCAAGGACTTGGGCCATCTTCTACTGCTTTCCCAGGCCATAGCTGAGAGCTGGATCGGAAGTGGAGCAGCCAGGACTAGAACTTGTCCTCGTATGTGATGCCCGCACTGCCGGCAGCAACTCTACCCATTACATCACAGTGCCAGCCCCTGTATGTTTTTAAATTTTTAATTTATTTTTATTGTGTTTAAAAGGCAGAGAGACAGAGACAGACAGAGATCTTGCATCTGCTGCTGTATTCCCCACATGTCTTCAACAGCAGGCCCAGGCCAGGACAAATCCAGAAGCCTACAACTCAGTCCGGCTCTCCCTCGTGGGTGCTGGAGACCCAGGTACTTAGGCCATCATCACCTGTTGCTTCCCAGGGTGCACATTAGTAGAAAGTTGGAATCAGAAGCAAGAGTTGGGGCTCAAACCCTGCTCTCCAATATGGTATGCAGGCATCCAACAGACGTCTTTAACCGCCTCACCAAATGCCCACCCCAGGATTACCAGTAAGAATGAAGATCTTATATCCAGTTTCTACAGTCTTTCCTTTAGAGAACTATCTGCCCCCAAAATGAAATTATTTAATTCCTTCAAAATACTTGTCATGTGTTTAAAGACTGTGCCAGATTTTGAGAATAAAAATGACACAGAAATGAATGATGCACAGATTGGAAAAGGTCACTTATCCAGGGAATTGATCATCTTGATGGTGGGTAACATCAATTTTCAAGCACTTGTCTCCATCAAATGAATATTTTTTGCTCAAGAAATGCAGCCCATTATTCTTGGTTTGTTAACACATCTGCTTTAGGGACAATCAAGCTACAGATACATTTAGACCCATGTTCAGTTCTGTTTGAATCCTGAGAAAGTACTGTTTGGTCACTATTCATTTTTCAGTTGTCTCATTAAACATTTATTCACAGTGTATCAAACAGTCAGAACAGCAAGGTATGTAAGACACAGTTCCTGCAGCCAGGAAGCTCCTAGTCTGTTTGAGGGCATAAACTTGTAAACCCAATAATAGCAAAGCATTGTTAAAGGAACATACACAGAAAAATAGGATGGTAATAGATTTGTCTATGCTAAGTAAGAGGATACTTCAAGAAGATCATGGAAAATGGAATGGAAAGAAGTTTATTTTGGGCTAAAAATTTTGAAATCCATGTGTATGAGGGATTTTCTAAAAGTTTATGAAAAATTCATATTTAAAACATATGCAATAAGTTGAAGTTTTAAAAGATTTATTGATTTTATTTAAAAGGCAGAGTAACAGAGAGAGGAGTGAGAGGCAGATTAACAGGTAGACAGAGAAAGATCTTCCATCTGCTGGTTCACTCACCCAGATGCCCACAACAGCCAGTGACTGGCCAGGCCAGGCCAAAGCCAGGAGAAAGGAATTCCACCCTAGTCTCCTAAATGAGTAGCAGGGACCCACGCCATTGCCTGCTGCATCTCAAGTTGTGTATTAGCAGGAAATTGGATCTGAGACGAAGGTGGGATTCAATCCCAGGCTCTCCCATATGGGATGCAGGCGTCCCGAGCTATGCCTTAGCCTGCTATGCCACAGTGCCAGCCCCCAATCTCCAACTGTTTTGCACCAAAATAAATTTAGCTATTAGTTCCATTTTTCCACGAGTGTTTGGAAGTACTCTCAATACTTGGAAAGTGCTCACTTCAGAACTTGGAAAAGTTCCCAGTGGAAAATAAAGCTTGAAGGGTGCTGGTATACTGTGGTCTTCAGGTATACTTGTGAACACTAACAAGGGTGCTTGGGAGATAAAGGAGACCCAGTCACCTGCATTAGGTTACCACACCAATCCACCCATGTCCGAAAGGAATTTGCTTACCCAAGGGATATATGAGACCTCTAGAAACACTGTCTTTATTATTATGAGTCTTTCCTATAATCATCTTATGTAAGTAGATTAGGGCTTCTTTAAATATTCAGCAATCATAAGACTGTACTTGAACATGTTTTATTCAGCCAATTTAATGCTTTTTGATTACCTAGTTGTTAGGCTCTGGCCACAAAGATAGATAAAACAAAGTCCATGGTGAGAGTACCCACAGTTTTAGAACAGTAAGCAATCATGGCTGTGGAATTTAATAAGTACTGTATTATAAGTATGTTTGAGATAGAGGCAGCACAGAGGAAATCGGATCTTCTTAGGTTTGCCTGGGAAAGCTTCACCGAGGGAAAGAGAGGCTAGTTATTGGAGCAGGAATTGCCAGTTGGGCAGGATAACAAAGACTGAAAAGTACAAGAGAGAGAGTCTGCAATAACCTAGTGTTATTGCACGTGGCCTGTGCTCCCCACCCCCCGAAATTCACCATTGCTACCCTACACTGTGAACAAAGCTCCACACAGGTCTTGGTTTTCGATAGGAATAACACTAGTGTTAAAAATAATTTCATTAAATTAAATTAAATTTTAAAAGATGTGTGGTCAGCCTAACCCTGGTTGTTGCAAGCATTTGGGAATAAATCAGCAGATGGAAGATGTTTCCATGTCTCTCTCATTCTGTATCTCTTTTCAAACAAATATGAATAAATAAATATTGATTTAGAATATGAAGATTGTTCCTATCTGTGTGCTGTGTGATTAACATTAAACCTTCCTATATGTCAGGCATTTATACACTTTACTTTTTTTTTTTTATAAGATTTATTTATTTGAGAGGCAAAAATTACAGACAGAGAGAGGGAGGGTCTTCCATCTGCTGTTTCACTCCCCAAACGCCCCAAACGGCCACAAAGGCCGAGCTGGGCTCATCGGATCCAAAGCCAGTACTCAGGAGCTTCCTCCAGGTCTCCCACATGGGCGCAGGGGCTCAAGCACTTGGTTCACCCTCCACTGCTTTCCTAGGCCTTTAGCAGGGAGCTGGATCAGAAGTGGAGCAGCTGGAACTCAAACCAGTACTTGTACAGGATACCAGTGCCACAAGTGGAACCTACTATACCACAGGGCTGGCCCCACTTCTTCAGATTTAAAAATTATGCAGAGAGCTGATGAGAACATTCTCTGTATTCTGTAACTGTAATGAAATATCTGAGATAGGGTACTTGGAAAGAAATGAAGTTTATAAGGGCCAGCGCTGTGGCGTAGTGGGTAAGGCTGCCACCTGCAGTACCGGCATCCCATATGGGTGCAGATTCACATCCCGGCTGCTCCACTTCTGATCCAGCTCTCTGCTACAGCCTCGGAAAGCAGTAGAAGATGGCCCAAGTCCTTGGGCCCCTGCACCCACGTGGGATACCTGGAAGAAGCTCCTGGCTCCTGGCTTCGAATGGGCACAGCTCTGGCTATTGCGTCCAATTGGGGAGTGAACCAGTAGATGGAAGACCTCTCTCTCTCCTTCTCTCTCTGTGTAACTCCTTCAAGTAAATAAATAATTTTTTTAAAAAAGAGGTTCATTTAGCTCATAGTTTGGGGTGCTGAAAGTCCAAACAAGCATGATGCCAGCGCCCGCAAGGGCTCCCCTAGTTGTGTCACCTCGTGGTAGACAGCACCATGATAGCAGGAGTACATGCAAGAGGGGAGATGGTAGGGCAAGACAGGAAGCCGGAGCAGTTAGGATCCCAGGGGAACCACGTTAAGCATGCTCCCCATGACCAAGGGATCCCCCACTGGGCTACAGCTAGTAGAGGACCCACCGCCTCAATGCTGCCGCGCGACGGACCACGGGCCTTGAAGGACTCCCGAAAACCATGTCCAAACCGTAGCATCATACAGTGACCAGACGGCCCGATTTTTCCAGGGCAATCCTGATTTCAACGTTTCGTCCCCATGGGAGACCTTGTGGGATAACTTTCATTTTTAATTCGTCAATTATGAGCACGATGAGTGAGTGAGTTTGTGGTTGGAGTGTTCCAGTGGTGCTGCATTATGTTTCCAGTGAAAGTTCAACAGGCAAGTAGAGGAGAGTAAAAGAAAACCCTACGTATTTGCTTACGAATTAACGGATTCAGTAACCTTGCCTGTACTGCCAGCCTTGTCCCATGGAAGCAGGACTGTGTGCCTTCCCTAA
The DNA here is from genome assembly GCA_949820135.1 of Sylvilagus floridanus. NCBI lineage: Eukaryota > Metazoa > Chordata > Mammalia > Lagomorpha > Leporidae > Sylvilagus > Sylvilagus floridanus. Next base: position 33,559,053 of record OX463230.1, read on the forward strand.
GCTCACTGACCCAGTAGAAGAGCGAGTGTCGTCGTGTCTTAGGTGGTCCATTCAGTCCTTCAGTTGTCCATGGGAAGCGCCTGCGAACGGGGACAAGTCCCCGGTTCCTGTCGCACAGGCTTCGCTGGTGGCTCAGGGAGGCAGACACAGCAGACCACTAAAAGCCTCCGAAGCAGACTGCAAGGCGTGGAGTTCCTAGAGGAGTGGCGCTTTGGCTTAAAGGTGTTCTTACCGGCTGTCAGCTCTCTGGGTCCTGCACCCTCCTGGGACATCTTTCTCAGGTTTTTCCTTCACCCTGCAGCTTCTCCATACAACTGCAGTGTGTGGGGACCCTATTCTGTCCTGGCCCTGACAAAAACAACCAAGGCAGCTCAAGCTTCCATGGAATTCCAAGCTAGGTATCTTAAAATTCAAGATAAGACGGAGTGTCAGAAAACATGTATAATCTTCAAGCATATTTTCTATGGCCAGGAGGATTTTGCATTTGACCCTTAAAGGATGGGAAAGATTTTTCTCATGCAAGAATGACTTTGTTTAAGGCAGAGTTAGACAAAGTAGGAAATGGGATTTGCTGGAGCCTGTGGCTGTGGAGTAGCATGTAAAGCCACCACCTGCAGTGCTGGCATCCCTCCTGGGCGCTGGTTTGAGATCTGGCTGCTCCACTTCTGATCCAGCTCCCTGCTAATGCACCTGGGAAAGCAGCGGAAGATGGCCTGAGTGCTTGGGCCCCTGCACCCATGTGGGAGAACTGATGAAGCTTCTGGCTTTGGCGTAGCCCCACACAAGTCATTGTGGCCATTTGGGGAATGAACCAATGGATGGAAGATCTCTCTTTCTCTCTCTCCCTTTTCTCTGTAACTCTTTCAAAAACATTAATTAGTCTTAAAAAAAAAAAAGAAAAACAAGTCTCATATGATCTCACTCACATGTGGAGTCTTAAAAAAAAAGTAGTGATCTCAGAAGTTAAAAATATAACTGTGGTTACCAGAAGCTGGGGAGGGAAGTAGGGAAGGATGGGTGGGAAGGGTTGATTAACAATACTAAGTTAGAGCTGGATAGGATTAAGAGGTTCTGGGGTTCTGTTGCGTGGTAAGGTAATATAGATACTGTTAGCATATTGCTTATTTCTCTATGGAAGGAATAAAATTAGAAGATACGATTTTGCATGTTTTTGTCATACAGTAATGTTAAGTGTTTGAGGAGGTAAGATGGATTTACCCTGATTGGATATTATACAATGTATACATATATCAGAACATCACATGGTACCCCAAAAATATGTGCAACTTTTATGTCTGTTTAAAAAAGGAAAAGTCCAGACTTGCACTGTCCGGTACTGTAGCCACTGGTCACACGTGGCTGTTGAGCACTCGAAAGGGGGCCGGTCATTGAGGAACTTACTTGTTTAGTTCATCCCATTTTAATTCATTTAAGTTTGAAATTGAAGCACAGTAGGAGGGGACTGAAGAAGTGTTAAAAAAAAAAGTAGAAGAAATGTAAAATATTTTTTAAAAGATTTACTTATTTATTTGAAAGAGTTAGAGAGAGAGAGAAAGGAGAGACAGAGAGAGAGGTCTTCCATCCGCTGGTCCACTCCCCAAATGGCCGCAATGGCCAGAGCTGTGCCAATCCAAAGTCAGGAGCCAGGAGCTTCTTCTGGATCTCCCACGCAGGTGCAGGCTTAAGGGCCTTAGAGGCCATCCTCTACTGCTTTCCTAGGCCATAGCAGAGAGCTGGATTGGAAGTGGAGCAGCCAGGACTCGAACCAGCGCTCATATGGGATGCTGGCACTGCAGGCTACACCACTGCCGGCCCCTAAAATATTTTTAAAAACAAAAGGTTACTGCTTTGAAAGCACATTCTACCTTGATCGTTGAAAACATAAGTGTCCCAACTGAGAGGTGCTGTAAGTGTAAAATACACACTGGATTTTGAAAACCTCACAGCAAAAGAAAAGGTAAAATATCTCATTTATAATTTTTTATATTGACCACACTTTGAAATGAGAATTTAGGGGTGTATTAGTTTAGAATAAATACACTGAAATTAACATTTCTTTTAAAAACCTATTTTTGATGTGGCTTTTGGAAAAATTTAAATTATACGTGTGGCTTGCATTGTGTTTCTGTTAAACTGGTAGCCTAGATTTTTTCAGTCACATCTGAAGATATTTGAGTAGGAGATTGATATAAGAATTTTTCTTTCGGGTAATTCACCCAGCACTGGTTTTGAAGAGGGGAGGAGATGCGATCTCTTAACAGGTGACAAGAGCCTGGCAGCTAAGATTGATCCTTCAGGATCAATGGGTTTAAGTCTGTGGAGACAGGAAAATCAACATTTCTCAAATTGTTTCCTTTCTTCACCCTGAGAGCTTATTTTCTACATTGTTTTCAGATTCTAAGTGAATCTGGATGATTCCTGACCTGATAAAGGAAGATGTAAGTGTAGCTGGCTGCAACAAAAATTGTTCTTTATGAAGAACATCACAAATGTGAAGAGCAAAAAAACTGCTGGTCTTCAGAACAGTCACTGGCTGTCCTGTGTGCCTTGAATGTCCTGTAATCCAAGTCGTTAAAACCCTGCATTCTCTGCCTTTAGGATAATTTGCTTGTTTGCTTTCCCAGGTGGTTACCACACTGGCAAACATTCGTCCCACCTGCACCTGAGCCAGGGCGGACATTAAATTCTTCAGATGTCTGCATTCTGAACTGAAGGCTCTCAGACCATTGTTCTTATCATTGCTTCCTTCTAAGCAGACCTGTATTACGCTGTGAGCGCCCCACCTTAGTCCATTGCAAAATGGACCCACCACATTCCTCCTTCCATTTTCAGTAGAGAAAGATCTCAATTCCTCCATTGCCCGGGATGCCCCAGGATACCCCAGGAGGCATGTTTCTGAGGACCTGGGAGCTTTGCTGTTCCCTCGGGGCTGGGTTACCAAGCTAGGCTGGGCATGCAGTGGGGCCTCTCCCAGAGTACAACAAAGACCCCAATCAACCAGGCCATCTTCCCTAAACCATCCACAAACAGTTACGTTGTGCAACTGTTGTCTGTTGCTCTGAGTGAAGATAACCCGACTTGGACTCCGGCTCGCACCGTGAGGCCTGGGCTGCTACCCAGCTGTCTGCGAGCATCCGCAGCCTCTCCTCCCCTTGCTCCAGGAGCTTTGTCTCTGCCTGCTCAGCACACAGTCCGATTCTTGAGATCCCTTGAATTCCAGTTGCAACCTTTGAAACAAGGGCTGCTGGAAGTAGAACCAGCCAGCTTGGCCTTCCTAAAGGTATCTTTCTCCGGCTGCCTTTAGCTGGAGACAGGAGCTCTCAGATGTCCTTCTCCCCCTCCCCTTCTTTCTTCTGGAGAGGAAAAAATAGTGTTTGTTACGAAGGACAAGCTAAATCTTCACCCCCAGTATCGTCTTTCTCCATAGCAGTTTCACATGGTTTATCCAGAAACAGGGATAACCCTGCACCTTCACAACGACTTCATTGACTCAGTGAGTAGAGTGGACAAGCCATCACCCAGCGCTGAGCAGTTCAGAGGGAGAGCAGCTCAGATCTACAGCTCTACTTTCATTGATGCCATTTGTTCTCCTTACAAAACATTAAGAAGCCGTCATCCTGAGAACCAGCGAGAGGAAGAATAGACAGAGTGGTTTAGAACTGAGCGTTTTCCTCTATGGGGAGAGCATTTGGCGTGGTAGGGAGGAGGGAGCAGTAGCAGGAAGCCTGGGTCAGTGCTGGCTCCCGTTCCAATCCCAGCTCCCTGTTAATGGGCACTCAGGTGCCTGGGTCCTCTCGGCTGCGCGGGAGACATGAACTGTGTTCCTCTATCCTGGCTTTGGCTTGGCCCACCCATGGCTGTTGTGGGCATTGGGTATCTCTCACTGTCTTTCTGCTTTCCACAATAAATGGGGGAAAAACAAGGACACCGTGAGACAAGCAATTCTTTAACAAAATTTATTTTTATTTTTATTTTTTTGACAGGCAGAGTGGACAGTGAGAGAGAGAGAGAGAGAGAGAGACAGAGAGAAAGGTCTTCCTTTGCCGTTGGTTCACCCTCCAACGGCCACCGCATCATGCTGATTTGAAGGCAGGAGCCAGGTGCTTCTCCTGGTCTCCCATGGGGTGCAGGGCCCAAGCACTTGGGCCATCCTCCACTGCACTCCCAGGCCACAATAGAGAGGTGTACTGGAAGAGGGGCAACCGGGACAGAATCCAGCGCCCCGACCGGGACTAGAACCCGGTGTGCCGGCGCCGCAAGGCGGAGGATTAGCCTATTGAGCCAAGGCGCCAGCCTCTTTAAAATAAAAAATTTTTTGAAAACTAGTCTAGATGGGCCCTGCACCCCATGAGAGACCAGGAGAAGCACCTGGCTCCTGCCTTCGGATCAGCACGCTGTGCCGGCTGCAGCGGCCATTGGAGGGTGAACCAACGGCAAAGGAAGACCTTTCTCTCTGTCTCTCTCTCTCTCTCTCACTGTCCACACTGCCTGTCAAAAAAAACAAAAAAACAAAACCCTAGTCTAGAGGAAAACAGCACATCATTATTCTCTTCCCATAAATGCAAAGTTCAGCCATGAGCCTCATGTAGCTCTTATACCCCTATATGTGGCTCATGTAGTTGAAGGACTGAATTGTTTATTTTAATTAGTTTAAAATTTTTTTAAAGATTTATTTTATTTATTTGAAAGTTACAGAGAGGTAGAGACAGAGAAAGAGGTCTTCCATCCGCTGGTTCACTCCCTAGATGACCACAACAGCCAGAGCTGAGCCAATCCGAAGCCAGGAGCCAGGAGCCTCTTCTGGGTCTCCCACGTGGTTGTAGAGGCCCAAGCACTTGGGCCATCTTCCACTGCTTTCCCAGGCCATAGCAGAGAGCTGGATCGGAAGAGAAGCAGCCATATGGGATGCCGGTGCTTCAGGCCAGGGCTTTAACCCGCTTCACCACAGCGCTGGTCTCAATTAGTTTAAATTTTAAAATTGAACCAATGGGGCTGCCTTGGTGGCATAGCAGGTTAAGCTGTTGCTTGAGACACTGGCATTCCATATCCATATCAGAGCCCTGGTGTGAGTGCTGGCTGTTCTGCTTCCAATCCAGCTCCCTGAAAATGCGCCTGGGAAGGCAACAGAAGACGCCCAAGTACTTGAGTTCCTGCACCCATGTGGGAGACCTGGATGGAATTCTGGACTTCTAGCATTGTCTTGGCCCAGTCCCAGCCATTGCTAGGGCGAACCAGCAGATGAAAGATTCTCTCTCTCTCTCTGTCATTCTGCCTTTTAAATAAATAAATAAAATCTTTAAAAATTTAAATGAAAACAACTTAAAATATTTTTGTTACATACAACTTTGTTATTTTGGTAGGATTACATATCAACTGTACCTTGTAAAACTAAAAGGTACACTGGGTTTGTAAGACTTCAAACAATAGGCAAACTATCTTATACTTTTACATTGAGTGCATAATAAAACGATAGCACCCTGTGTTTTGCAGATAGAAAGTTAAATGAGTATTATTCCTCTTGTTTCTTTAAAAAATGTTAATGTGACTACTGGAAAAAGTCAAGGCTGCCCTAAGGAAGAGGAGAATCTCCTTTAGCTGCTAAATTCAGTTCTTGTGGGAGTAAAGGGGCCTCTGGGGGAAGGAGAGTTCCCTGGAGGCAGGGCTGAGTTGGAGGAGAGAGGAGAGTGTGACTTGGACGTCCTGTCCCGTGTCACTCATCCCCAGTCCCCTTAGCTAAGATTGGATTCAGAAGACATCCTCATTGAAGGAATAGAGAAAACAGGACCTGGTTGGTGTCAGGTCCAACAGTGTCCACTAGAATTCCAGGCCCTAAAGGAAGATGCACTTCCTGCAGCTCCCCATCTGTGGGACCTCGATCTGTTTGCTGAGCTTTCCCGCCCCATTCCAGCCCTGCCTGCAGGCCGTTGCTTGGCTACCAATTAATAGACATTAGGCATTAGGCCACTGGGTTCCCCTCCAGCAGAGCCCTGATAGCATCTCTCTCTTACACAACTGTTTAACCAGAAACTAAATTGCTTTGTTTGCTGCACTGGAGCCCCTCTCCTCACCCTCCATCACCCTTCATTTTCCTGATTTTTCTCCCTATTAATCTTGTCTAATTTTCTTGGATAGCTTAGTAATCAGATACTTATCTCATACTTTTCTTTCAAGAACTTAGCAGTCCATAACTAACAGGATGCTAGTAATCCTTTCAGTTGTGTGAGAAGCGGTTGCCATTGTCGCTCTTGGGGATTTTTGTTTTGTTTTTGTTTTGTTTTAAATGGAAGGCCAGAAACACCACAGATTCCTTGGGGCCAGAACTTTTTTGTCCTGTTCCCTGGCAGAGCTGCTGGAGAGTGCTTGATGCGCACACATCTGTCGGATTGAATTTGATAGTGGGTGCATTTGTAGATGCTAGAAGTCACAGACCTGAGGCACCAGGTTGCCAATCCGGGCTGGTGGTATGGAGAATGCCAGGTTAAGAAGTGTGGATTGTGTCCCACAGATATCCGCTTCCTGCCGCCCTTCTAGAAGCTGCTCTGGTTTCCAGAAATTCAGGTTGCCTTCATCCTAGGGAGATGATGGTGAGAGACCAAGTGGAGCCAAAACATGGCCCAGTTTTTCCCGGGTCTGATTTTTTTTTTTTCCTTCCCCACTTAAGCCATGTTTTTCTCTCTTCAACATAGCAGACCTAGCTTACAGTTGATGAATTCATAGGGCTATGAATTAGTCCTGCTGCCGATCTGATCAGTAGCACCCATTCAACCTCGCCTTATATAGACAGATTATACTCATCTTTGTACATCAGTTCAATCTGGAGCAGCTCAGAGCAAAAACAGAAGAAGAAAATAGTGTATTTGCCCTCCCTCGAGGCTTTTCTGGTAGCATTTTGTCTGTGAAACGAAGAGGCTGTCGCCCTCAAAAGAGGGAAGGAATAGGGATGAGCAAAAAAAAAAAAAAAACACCAGAGTGGAGAGTGGCAGGATGTGGTTTAATAGCGGGGAGGGGAGCTACTCCCCGCAAGGGCGGGGCCGAGGGGCGGGGAGGGGCTCTGGAGTTCTGATAACAGAGGTCACGAAATTCGGAAAGGTCACGAGATCGTGCGGGGGCGGGTGGGAGGTGGGGCTGGGGGGCGTTGTCGCCGGCCGGGCTCCGCCCTCTGCGGAGATTATAAACGGGCAGGCTCGGGGCCCGCCGAGGATGCTGTCAGCCTGAGGCTGAGGGTTTTGGTGGCTCGGGGCCGGCCTGAGGAGGGACTTACCGCGGAGAAGGACGGGCTGCAGGCTGCGTGGGCTGGAAGACGCGCCTCCGGGATCCCACGCCCGCGGCTCCCCGAAAAGATCGGCAGAAGCCCCGAGCTCGGGCCATGGGGACTACGAAGGTAAGGACGAGCCCGTGGCGGGGGCGCCCCAGGGTCCGGGGACGGCCGCGCTGTGTTTTCTCCCAAGTCATCCCCGCCATCCCAGGGCCGCTCCAGCCCGCGGGCCCGGGGCTCCGCCGCATCAGCTGACGGTGTCGCCCCGGTCCTGGCGACCTCGCTGGCACGGGCAGGTCACGGGAGTTGTGTGTGTCTCGTGGCGATGAGCCGCTGGGTGCTCGGCGGCGCAGCGGCCGGCTCGTGTGGGTTACAGGTGTGGGTCTCGGAGGGAGCCGGCGTGGGGGAGCTCCCCGGGGTCCAGCTGGGGGCTCCGGTCCGCGTCGGGGGGCCCCAGGATCCCGATAGTCCTTACTGTGGTTACGATTGTGAGTGCAATCGACGTGGAAGCGTCGATGTATTACCGTAGGTCGTGCAAGCGATGTTTGTAGGAGGAAAGGCATTTCTCACTGCAATAAAATTTACTGGAAAATAAGAGACGGGATGGGGGCGGGAGGCAGGGGGGAAGTGACTCAGAAGGCCCTGAGTGGTAGCGTGTGGATGATGAGAGGGGAAAGAGATGTTTTACCAAAAGGGAAAGGACTTTTCCCAAAAGGGCTTTGGACTGGTAGGGCCTCGGGGGCACTCGGGCTTGGTGGGGACGGGGAGGGCTGGCTGGTCCCAGACAAGGTCAGCTTCCCCAGCGAGAGGCTCCTGCCCGCCGCCCTCTGTGGCCTGAGGGGAAATGAGTTTAAAGTCTGGGAAGGCTGGAGGGAGGGGGCGGGGCGGGGTGACACCCTAGAGGGTGTAAGGTGCCCAAAGGTGGAAATTATCTGAATTCCTGGCAAGATGAGATGACTCGCTGCTTCCCCCCACTAAGAAGCGTCTCCCGGGATTGGGGTGGGAAACGAGCCGGCGTTCGCCCCCTGCTGGGTGAGGGCCTGCACTACAGCATGGTCCACGGGAGGACTCCCGGCCGGGATTGCGGGGAGCAGGCCTGTGGAGAAGGCTCCCTGCACCCCGCTTCTGTGCAGGGTAGTGCACCCAGCTGTTAGCAAAATGGTCAAGTCTTAGAATTTTTTTTCTTTTAACTTGACCTATGTCCAATAGGACTTTTTAAAAAACTTATTTTTGAAAAGCAGAATTATAAAGAGATTGTCCATCAACTGTTTCACTCCCCAGTTGGCTGTAACAGCCAGCACTGGGCCAGGCCAGGCCGAAGCCAAGAACCGGGAACTCCATCCAGGTCACCCACGAGGATGGCAAGGGCCCAAGCACTTGGGCCATCTTTTCGCCACTTTTCCAGGCACATTAACAGTGAGCTGGATTGGAGGTGGAGTCGCTGAGGTCACACTGGCCCCAAATCCTAGTTCTTGTGCACAATTCTGTGTTTACAAAGACCTTGTGCAGGTTTTTCTGTGTGTGTGTGTGTGTGTTTTTTTTTTTTTTTTTTGGAGTGCTTCCAAGCAGGCTAACCCAGTTTCTCTTAACATTCCTTCCCAAATTTTCTTACCACTTTCCCCAAGATAATGTCACGCTCTCTTTCTGTACAGCACAAATAAGCTCAGTCATTACCTGTACCTCAAGGCTTTTGTCCTCATAGGTCATGTTTTCCTAATACAGCTCCAAAATTAATAAGAGACCGTCCTATCAACCAAAGGTTTTAAGGGCTTTCTCTCCTGCCCCTGTGCTCTTCTCCAGGTCACCCCATACCTGATCTTTGCCACCACGGTGGCCGCCATCGGCTCTTTCCAGTTCGGCTACAACACTGGAGTCATCAATGCTCCTGAGACGGTGAGTACCAGGCAGAGAGGCTTAGGATTTGGTATAGGAATGTTGGTCCTGTACTTTTTTTTTTTTTTTTGACAGTTAGTGAGAGAGAGAGAGAGACAGAAATGTCTTTCTTCCATTGGTTCACCCCCCAAATGGCTGCTATGGAGGGCGCACTGCACCAATCCGAAGCCGGGAGCCAGGTGCTTCCTCCTGGTCTCCCATGCAGGTGCAGGGCCCAAGCACTTGGGCCATCCTCCACTGCACTCCTGGCCACAGCAGAGAGCTGGACTGGAAGAGGGGCAACCGGGACAGAATCCGGTGCCCCAACCGGGACTAGAACCTGGGGTGCCGGCGCCGCAGGAGGAGGATTAGTCTAGTGAGCTGCAGCGCCGGCTGGTCCTTGTATTTTAAGTAGAGTTTCAAGAATTCAAAATTTAAGAGAAACTCATATTTTGCTAGGGAAGCCTGGATAAGTCATTTAATCAAAGCAAAAACACTGGCCCCTGCCGGTTTTTCCTCCTACCCCCCTCTCATTGCATCGTGAATACTCCCACTGTTATCCCTTAGGAGTTCCTTACGAGGAAGGGTGGGGGCGCTTAGAAGTCTGGGGTCAACAGTGAACGTCAGTGCTGCCACCTATTGGGATGTTTTAGGATTTTCGCAGCCAGTGACCTGTTTGTTCCACTCCATGTGTTCATTGCTACGATTCTCTGCCCATAACGTAGTCATAATGCTATCCTTTAAAAGAGGGGACCATCTTCCTAAGATTTGTCTCTTTGCATACAGCTGTAACATTCTGTCCTCCCATCAACCATTTTGTTTTCCAGATCATAAGGGACTTCCTCAACTACACGTTGGATGAGAAGTTGGATGAGCCTCCCAGCAGGCTGCTGCTCACAAACCTCTGGTCCTTGTCTGTGGCCATCTTCTCTGTTGGGGGCATGATTGGCTCATTTTCTGTTGGACTCTTCGTCAACCGCTTTGGCAGGTATTGGCCAGCGACTAACGGGGCAGGGAGCAGGTTCTACCAGTTTCCTCGAGGACAAGTGTGGAAAACCAGGGTGTGGCAGGAGTGATGTGTTTGAATGAGAACATCTCAAATTCTAATCGGAAAGCTCATCCAGCTGGCCCTGAATGAGCAGTGCTTGCTTGTAGCTCTAGCACTCTGCATGGCCTCACAAATGCTGGGCCATGTGGGTCATTGGGCTTTGCACTCCATCATAGGCTAGTTCAGAGTGATTTTTCTGGGGAAGTCAACTGTAGAGTTTGCTCCATACAAAACATTCTTTCTTTAAAAGGTCAGAAATTGTTTCTAAACTAACTGGGGATTTTGTGCAAGTGTTTTCACTGATGGATAGGAGAAAACTTTTGTGATCCTCGATCTGTGACAAATGTGAATAATGGTCAAATAACTGAAGTTTGCAACCCTCCCTCCTCACCCAAGAAAGAATAGGACTTTCTCAAAGCCCCAGTGCTAGGCCACACTCAAGTCAACTAAGTGAGCATCTCTGGAGGTCGGAGCCACGTGTCAACTTTTCAGAGCTCCTAGGAAATTCAATACTGAGGTTGAGAATTGTGACTGAAGAACGTGGTGCTGGTTCTCCCTTGTGCCTGTGGTAGTGTTTTGGTGGCCATCTTTTATTTCTGCCAGCTGTGTCAATGGCTGTATCTCATATTCGTCACAGAAATACCGTGGCTTATCACTTTATGCTATTTATCGATTTTTACTGTTAATGCCATCACTACCATGTAGCCGAGAGGAGAGCTGACAGTGACTACATTTTGGATATAATTTTCTGCGATGTAGAACGGTGTTTGTCCGAAATAATCACCATTATAGTGGTGGTGCTATCTAAGCAACTACGCTGTATGAAGTAACAGTAAAAATAGCTGCAGAAGATCAGCACTGTTCAAGAAATGTTCTCCGGTGCATTCCTGCTCAAGCTGTACAGATCTGTCCAGAGCATGGTTCTCACACTTGAATTTGGATCAGATTTCCGGGAGGGTGTTGCAGAACACTTTACTGAGCTCTGTCCCCCCAGAATCAGACCTGATCATTGAGTGAATCTGGGTGAGGTTGGCAAACTCTTGATTCCTGCACATTTCTAGCCAGTGTTGTTCATCTGCGGACCACTTTGAGAACTACTGGCCTAAAGTGGTTGCTATAGCTGGAACTTGTAGAAAGAACCTGAAGTTCTCTGCTGGAGTTTTTTGCATGAAAAGGCATAAGAACTATTGATTCAGATTATTGCAATAAAAATTTAAAAGATTTGTTAATCTGAAAGATAGAACAACAAACACTTGTTCACTCTCAAAATGGCTGCATCAGCCAGGGTTGGGATAGACCAAAGCCAGCAACCAGAAGTTCCTGGTCTCCCACGTGGGTGGCAGGGACCCAAACACTTGGGTATTCTATCCACTGCCTTCCCAAGCGCTGGGAGCGAGATTGTGGTGAAGCAGCTGAGACTCCATGGGCTGCTGGTGTAGCAAGCTGCAGCTTAACCACCCTGCTATAATAGCAGCCTGGGAAAAAGAAGAAAAAATTTTAAGATTTGTTCATTTTATTTGAAAGGCAGAGGTACAGAGAGAGGGAAAGGTACAGATAGAGATCTTTGATACTGGTTCACTCATCGCACAGATGCAATGGCCAAGGCTGGGTCAGGCTGAATCCAGGAGCCTAGAACTCCATCCACGCCTCCCACATGGGCGGCAGGGACCCAAGTACTTACCTTATATTCTGCTGCGTTCCCGGGCACATTAGCAGGAAGCTGGGATTCGAACCGGCAATCAAGAGGTGCCATTATCCCAGGTGCTGGCTTTACCCACAATGCCACAACACCGGCCCCAAGAAGGAGAATTTAAAAGTGAAGGTCCCCACAGGGACCCAGAGAAGAGCAGATAATGAATGAGGAGAGCTTTGGACACTCTTCCCTTTTTCACCTCGCTTTGTCTTTGCTTAACCCCACAGGCGCAATTCAATGCTCATTGTCAACCTACTGGCTGTGGTCGGCGGCTGCCTTATGGGGTTCTGTAAAATATCCGAGTCAGTGGAAATGCTGATCCTGGGCCGCTTGATTATCGGCGTCTTCTGCGGACTCTGCACAGGTTTTGTGCCCATGTACATTGGAGAGATCTCGCCCACTGCTCTGCGAGGGGCCTTTGGCACGCTGAACCAGCTGGGCATCGTCGTTGGGATTCTGGTGGCTCAGGTGCGGTAGAACTTTTGATGCTTAATGAGCAGTGGTTTCATGGCTCTTGAAATGACGTCATATAGTGAAGCACTCCAGAGTGTTGGGCATACGTTGAATTATATTTGTAGTTTCCAATATTTATTGTAGTTCACAGACTATACAAGCTTAAAAAAACAAAAACAGCAGGATAGAGAAAGGGGAAGAGAATGTGTTTGTGGGAAGAGAATGATTTTTCTGAACTTTTTCTTAAGTGAATTTGTGACCTATCAGGTTTAGGGTTTATGCATTACCTCTGTCTGCTTTCTAGATCTTTGGTCTGGAAATCATCTTGGGGTCTGAAGTGCTCTGGCCAGTGCTGTTGGGCTTCACCATCATCCCAGCCATTCTGCAAAGTGCTGCCCTTCCGTTTTGCCCTGAGAGTCCTCGATTCTTGCTCATTAACAAGAAGGAAGAGGACCAGGCCAAGCAGAGTGAGTATCTCGGGCACCTCGCTATCGGAATCCTAGGGTTAACAGGTCTTCTCATCTCCTGTGGCTCCTGTGGTTGGGGCCAGCAGACTGTCCTTACTGACCTTTCTCCTTGTCCTCGTCTGCAGTCCTGCAGCGGCTGTGGGGCACCCAGGATGTGGCCCAGGACATCCAGGAGATGAAGGATGAGAGTGCCCGGATGGCCCAGGAGAAGCAAGTCACGGTGCTGGAGCTCTTCAGGGCCCCCAGCTACCGGCAGCCCATCATCATCTCCATCGTGCTGCAGCTCTCGCAGCAGCTCTCGGGCATCAATGCTGTGAGTGTTCTCTCGGGTGGGTGGCAGAGGCCTCTTACCTGGGGAGTCATTCCAATGTGTATTAGGAACGGGGTTGGGGTTCCAGAATGGTTTTGCCCTGAGAATGAACTTGGAGCTTCTAATTCCATTTTCCACAAACATTTTGAAGTCCTCGCTTACAGTCTAAAGGCTACCTTCACAATGCTCGCCGTGTAGCAGGGGCCATGTAGAAAATGTGGATCATCCAAGTTTCAATTAGATTTTGTTTTTTATTTCTGTGGTACACATTTTGCGTGTGGAAAATGGCAGAGTATGTAAAATGAGAAATTTAAGTCATCTGTAGTCTTGACAGCTTGAGCCTAAGCACTCTGAGTGGCTGAGCTGAACACTGACCCATACACATGTTTTATAAGGAAGAGAATTGGCATATTTATTCACTGCTGGTTTTAACTGTTGAAATGTCTATACCCACAGACCTTGTGTGGTCACAAAATATTACTGGATTTTAGCAGTCTTAACTAGCTACAATGAGGATAACACCGTCTCAGTTTCAAAAAGTACAACTGTAATTTTATTTTAGAAAATACAAGCATAATGTAGTTTAGGAACTAGGGATTTGAAGAGTTATCTCTTGAGAAGGTAAAGTCTAATGCAGAAGCATGTATTATTCATAAAGACTGAGAAATATGTCTAAAATGACAGATAACCCTGGGTGACACAATAAACTCCTGAACGGAGCCTGGGTGATCTAGATAATGTTTTCTGATGTCTATCTCTGTCTCTTGTGTGTCTCTCTGCCTCGAAAAAGAAAGAGGGAGAGAGGAAATGAAAAATAGACAAGAACTGAGCAGGCTAAGGTTATTCAGTTTCTGTCAAATTGAGACATCTTGTGCTTATCAATGTCTTGAGAGTTGGAGGAAGAGGTCCATCAGAAAAGCACGTGGAAGGACTTGAACCTGTGTGTAAATTAATAAAGTAGGCATAAGGAAGAGTAAATGGGGCAGTGGGGCTAAGCAGTCAAAAAAAATGGAACTGAGTTATTAGACATGAGAAGAACTCAAGAGAAGACAAGGTAATCAATCCTAGGAGGGAAACCTTACCTCCTGAAACCTTTAGTTTCTAAGTTGAATCTGTTTAACTGACGGGCACAGAGGGGTCAAAGGTGCCTCTTTTGTTTCCTGTTAGGTGTTCTATTACTCGACGGGGATCTTCAAGGATGCAGGTGTTAAGGAGCCCATCTATGCCACCATCGGTGCTGGGGTTGTTAATACTATCTTCACTGTCATTTCTGTAAGTTGGATGGTTTGATTTCTTTTGGGGGAAAAGAAGAGAGGAAGATGGATTGCATCAACCTCTACCACTACACCCTTTTGGTTAACTGTTTATTGGGAAAAAGGATAAACTGAATGATGGGTGCATACATAGCTTTCACTCTTGAAGTAAATATGGAATGGAAGGGATAGGGGGAAGTAGAGGAGGACTTTTTAGGATGCTCTAAACTTGGAATTGGAGGAGGGGAGGTATGACTTGAATAAGGTTCATGCTGTTGGTAAGGCAGATTGCAAGTAGCTCATTGTATTTTCAGGAAAAGAATACAGAAGTGCTGTTCTTCTTTTTAGGTGTTTCTGGTGGAAAGGGCTGGCAGGAGAACTCTACATCTGGTCGGCCTCGGGGGCATGGCCCTGTGTTCCGTGCTCATGACCGTGTCTTTGTTGTTGAAGGTGAGTGCTTTTAGAGTGAAGGCAGGGGCAGGGAAGCGGGAGAGACTCTGGGACATGGTGTGGGTTGGGTTGTTGAAATTGGAGATCACTGATAAAGTCAAATTTAAGAGAAGCGAGATAACCCAGGATTTTAAGAGATAGAGAACTTGTTATGATCCTTACACGTACGTAACACTGTAGCTTATGAAATCCATTATCTGCATCAATTGCTAAAGCGACCCCACTTTACAGATGACACGGTCTCAGTGCAAAATAACATGTGAGATCACATAGTTAACATGCAAAAACCTGTGGCCTTTGACCCCCAAGTCCAGCAAGTGCTTCCACAGGGCGGAAGGGCTCACTGTGCCCTCAAGTGCTCACATCTGGACAGTGGGGTCCCAGGCTTGTGCCGTCTTCAACTAACTTTCCTCTGTTCTCCCACTTACAGGATAAATATGACACAATGAGCCTAGTGTGTATTGCCGCCATCTTGATCTACGTGGCCTTCTTTGAAATCGGACCAGGCCCCATCCCCTGGTTTATTGTGGCTGAACTCTTTAGCCAGGGACCGCGCCCAGCTGCCATGGCAGTGGCTGGTTGTTCCAACTGGACCTCCAACTTTTTGGTTGGACTGCTCTTCCCCTCAGCTGCCGTAAGTAAATGAGAACCCAACTCAGCTTCTGAAAACCAGCCCACCAAGGCCAGAACATCTAAGACAAGGCATACAATAGTGAGTTACTGACTCCGTGAAGGATTTAGCTATCAAGCTTTAAGCCAGGCTTCACCTCTCATTTTCAAAAACATGCAAAACAAAAGTCTGGAAGTGGTGGGGAGGGAGTACAAGCTGGGAACTTTTAAAAGAAGGGACCGCTAGTCTGAGACAGTGAAGGAATGGTTTGCCTCGATGCAGAAAGGCAACGATAAGCCTCAAGATTCCAGACCAATAATGTAAATCCATAATTTGAATTGGCATTAATAATGGCTTAGTGACCTCAAGACTCATTAAACTTAGGATGTTAGCAAGTCAGATATATTCAGTTTTAAACTGACCCGAGAGCTGATTTGTTACATAAAGCTGCTTGACAGTGGACATCTAGAATGTATTTCCTATTCCCATGAATCTTCAGAAACCCATACAATAGATTTGTTAAATGCATACATAATTACATTTGTTATTGTGTTAAATCCAAAATCCTGAACTGCTCAGTCGGCGTTTAGAAGCAGGAAAGGGATGGCACAAGGAGCATTACAGAGTAACTGTGGGAAGTGAGCAAGGAGTCACAGGTGAATCTCGGAAGAAGCCTCACTCTTCAATCCGTGAGGATGGGCTCAGGCTGGAAGCCTGTTGGAAATGTAAATGGGAAGCAGGTTTGAGCTTGGCACCTGCTGGCGTCTGTATCAACTCTCCTTTCTTGTTTTCTCCCTCTAGTACTATCTAGGAGCCTACGTTTTCGTCATCTTTGCCGTCTTCCTCATCGCCTTCTTTATCTTCACCTTCTTCAAAGTTCCTGAGACCCGAGGCAGGACTTTTGAGGATATCACACGGGCCTTTGAAGGGCAGGCTGCGGAGGCCAATAAAATGGGGAAGGGTCCCACGATGGAGATGAACAGCATCCAGCCTGTTGAGACCACCACCCACGTCTAAGTTGCGCCTCCTTCCACCTCCCTCCCAACACGGAAAAGCAACCTCTCCCTGAGCGGAGGAGAGACCTCATCAGGATGAACCCAGGACTGCTTCTGAATGCTGCTATTGATTCCTTTTTCATCCCACACACCCCATAGGCACTCAGATGACCCAATGCAGGGAGTAGTTGGATCTCCAATGGCTTTTTAAACGTTTCATTTCTTGGACATTCTCTTCTCTTTAGGAGAGACCAAGGGAACCTCCCTTCATTTCAGGAGGGGTTGGCTGCTTGGTGTGTGACAACTTTTCCAGGTCTCCCTCCCTTAGGTTCTAATACTTAATACTGTCTCACCAGGGCTTATAGGGGAGTAAGAGTAGGGGTGCAGTTCCCCCAACCTCAGACTTAGCAGAAAGCAGACAGAGGAGGGTGTGGAGGACCGAGGGCGGGGACTAGACGAGAACACCTTCCTCACTTCCATGCAGCTCGACACAGCAAAGTAACTTGAGTTTTATTTATTTTATCTTCTGGTTTTATTGCATAAATATTTATTTTTTTAAGTGTGAAGTAATTTTACCAAAGAATGCAAACATAAGGAAATTCAGGTTAGAGGGAGGCATTTGAAGAGAGGTTGTAGGGTAGAGAAGACTTGACTCTGGAGAGGTCCAGGTGCAACAAGGAAGGGAAGAATTTCAGGGAGAAACATCGTTCATTCTTGGGTAGACGATGTGGTGCCTGAGGCTTGCGATTTGCCTCTTAACAATTTCTGTCCTTGAGGCGTAAAGGAAACGCCTAAGTTTTATTTCTGAGAAAGGTTATGTGCCTGTCTAAACAAAAGCTACTGATTTCCTTTTGAACTTTTATCTTTAATATTATAGTTTATATATAGCATTACTTGAAATTTAGTGTTGTTACTAAGATGGGCACTGTAGTTAATGGCGGTTGATGGGTTCTAATTTTGGGTGGATCCGGAGAAGGGAAGGTGATTGTAGAAATCCCCACTCCTCACTGGGCCAAATAACTCCTTCCCCTCATAGTGGACCCCCGAGTCTATGGCCATCCCACCACCTCACTGGGAGAGAGCCTTCCAAATGAGAAAACTAAAGTAGTTCTTGGTAGAGGTTCAGTATTTCTCCATTATTTGTTCTTTAAGAGATTTTAGGTGTTGGTTTTTATTTTGTTTCAACCTGTAGCTTTAAAGGAATTCAGAGGAGAATGTTGATAGCCAATGTAGATTTTGTAACCTCAGCTCTGGGAGAGGAATTTTCCTGAACGATTATTACCCAGTGTAAGTGTGTTGTTTAGGGTCATGGCATGCTTGTCTGTCTGTTCCATGTCAAGGTACACCTGGGGGACTTGAGTCTTCACGTAGGCCACATCTGAAATAGTACGAGTGAAGGTGCAGTGTAGCCCACACTTGAGAGTAGGAATGTATGTGCACTGTCACTTTGCTCGGGTAGAAGTAGTTTATTGATGATTTGTTTCCTTTGTTCCCATAGTCTCCTTTTGGATACAATATACTAAAAAGCTCATCCTTAGACATGTAAATAACACTGCCTCTGCTGGGTGGAATTTGCATCCAGACCTTTAGAATTCTGGCTCATCTGGCTACCTTTTTCTGTTGGAGCAGGGGACTGAGAACTTCCTAAATCTTGAGGTGGAGGATGGAGGGATCCACCTCACTCCAGATTCCAACAGCAGGAGTGTGAGATCAGGGCGTTTGGGCGGGGACCCTGATTATGGGGAGAGGGAGGCACCCATTGACAGGGCTAGGAAACAAATGAGAGAGGGTGAGAACTGAGGGACTTGCTCCTGCCACAGGTCCTGTGCACGCCACAGTCGGCCTAGTTTCCCAGGGCTTCTATACAAAGAGATTGGACCCTGAAGACACCCTCTCTTCCCTGCTCAATGGTTGCTTCATCTCCCTTTCCCTCTTTGGTGCTTACACATCTCAGACCCCTAGCAAACCCCAGCCGAGCACAGTATTTCAGTTCTCATCATTCCCTGTGGTCTTTGAGCTTTTGGATGGAATCTGCCTTGACTGCGAGATGGGGCTGTGCGGGAAGGGGTGGCTTTCCTCCACCTGCACCTCTGCCTCTGGCTCTTCAGACAGGTGGTTGGCAGTAATGCAAGGTGGAATGTCTTCCCCACATCTCAGTGACCAGGTTGTGCATATTTCCATATGAATTTTTCTATTATTAATGTTACTGTGGTTGTTTTGAAATAAAAATTCTGAAAGTACCTATTACATAGACTCGTTTTTTTTTTTTTTTTTCTCCTTGTCTTTGTAATAACAGTCAGCTTTAAATCCTGGGTTGGGGTGGGCATTGGGCACAGTAGTTATGACACTGCATGGGAGCCATACTGCAGTGCCATGTTCAAATTCACCTCCACTTAACAGTTTCTTTCGAGACTAGCGCCATGGCTCACTTGGTTAATCCTCCGCCTGTGGCGCCAGCATCCCATATGGGCACCAGTTCCAGTCCCGGCTGGGGTTCTAGTCCCAGCTGCTCCTCTTCCAGTCCAGCTCTCTACTGTGGCCCAGGAAGGCAGTGGAGGATGGCCCAAGTGCTTGGGCCCCTGCACCCGCATGGGAGACCAGGAGGAAGCACCTGGCTCCTGGCTTCGGATCGGTGCAGCACCAGCCATAGCAGCCACTTAAGGGGTGTACCAACAGAAGGAAGTCCTTTCTCACTTAACTCTGTCAAAAAAACAAAAACTGTTTGTTTGTTTGTTTTAGATTTCTTTGAGAGCAGAGTTACTGAGCAAGAGAGGGAGACAGGGATTTTCCATCTGCTGGTTCACTCCCCAAATGGCTGCAATTGACCTGGGCTGGGCCAGTTAGAAGCCTCCTGGAGCTTCCTCCAGGTCTCCCAAAGACTTGGGCTATCCTCCACTTTCCCAGCCATATTAGCAGGGAGCTGGATAAGAAGCAGAGCGGAGGAGGGTCGAACTGCCCATATGTGATGGTTTTACCCACTACGCCACAGTGCGGGCCCTGTGCCTCCACTTCTGATCTAGCTTTCTGTGCATACAGCTGGGAAGGCAGCAGATGATGCCCAGGGACTTGGGTCTCCCACCTATGTGAGAGACCTGAGTTGAGTTTCTGACTCCTGGTTTTGACCTGACCCAACCCTTGCTATTATGAGCATTTGTGGAAGGAACCAGCAGATGGAAGATTTCTCTGTGTGCCTCTGTCCTCTCTGCTTTTAAAATGAAATGAAAGGGGTTGGCACTGTGGCTTGGCAGGTGAAGCTGGTGCCTGCAATGCTGGCGTCCATGTGGGTACCAGTTCAAATCCTGGCTGCTCCACTTCCAATCCAGCTCTCCGCTATGGCCTGGAAAAGCAGTAGAGGATGGCCCAAGTCTTGGGCCACTGCACCCAGATGGGAAAACCGAGAGGAAGCTCCTGGCTTCTGGCTTCCAGCCGTTGTGGCCAATTGGAGAAGGAACCAGCAGGTAGAAGACCTCACTCACTCTCTGCCTCACCTCTGTGTTAACTCTGACTTTCAAATAAATAAATATTTTTTACAAATGAAATGAAAATAAATAAATCCTGGCTTGACTACTCAGGACCTGTCGTGACTGTACAAGTTAAGTGTCTCATACATGCAAAAATAGTAATACTTGCATATTATGGAGTGTAAGTGAAAAACTTCATTGTGGCTTTTCATACTAAGTAAATTGTGTTGCTTTCTTTCCCTGGAGAGAATTAACTGTTTTCTGTTTTTCTCATTCTTTACTACTTCCTTACTTCTCCAATCATTCTGAAATTCATCCTACATTTGTCATGGGAGTTATATGACGACCATCACTGGCCTACTTAAAAACCCATCAAGAGCTCCCAACCCAACTGCAGAAAGAGCTTTTACTCCCTAGTGGATCATATAACCCCTCCAGGGCAAGATCCCACCAGTGTTTGACTGGGACTTAACCATTTGTTTATCTCCTGTTTGTACCACTTAACCCACTAACTAGTACATTCGCTCCTACCTTCATGTCATTAAGTTCCCACAGCTACGACTATTCCGAATGGTGGCCTATTTCTTCCTTAGTCTATGTGTGAGCTCTATTAGGCCTTATTTCCAAAACATGCCTCACACTTGTCCTGTATGTTTTGTTTCTTTCTTTCTTTTTTTTTGACAGGCAGAGTGGACAGTGAGAGAAAGACAGAGAGAAAGGTCTTCCTTTGCCGTTAGTTCACCCTCCAATGGCCGCCGCAGCTGGCGCAATGTGGCCGGCGCACCGCACTGATCCGAAGGCAGGAGCCAGGTGCTTCTCCTGGTCTCATATGAGGGTGCAGGGCCCAAGCACTTGGGCCATCCTCCACTGCACTCCTGGGCCACAGCAGAGAGCTGGCCTGGAAGAGGGGCAACCAGGACAGAATCCGGCACCCCGACTGGAACTAGAACCTGGTATGCCGGTGCCACAGGTGGAGGATTAGCCTATTGAGCTGCGGTGCCGGCCTATTTGTTTCATTTTTGAAGATTTATTTATTAGGGCCAGCGCTGTGGTGCAGCATCCCATATGGGCCCCAGTTCTAGTCCCGGCTGCTCCTCTTCCAATCTAGCACTCTGCTATGACCTGGGAAAGCAGTAGAAGATGGCCCAAGTCTTTGGGCCCCTGCACCCACGTGGGAGACCCAGAGGAAGCTCCTGGCTCCTGGTTTCAGATTGGCTCAGCTCCAGCTATTGTGGCCAACTGGGAGTGAACCAGCAGATGGAAGACCTCTGTAACTCTTTCAAATAATTTTTTTAATTTATTTATTAACTTTAAATATAGTTAGCGATCTTTCATCTGCTGGTTCACTCCCTAAATGGCTGGGCCAAGCCAAAGCCAGGATCTTGACCATCTCTGCCGCCCTCCCTGGAGAATCAGCAGACAGCTGTACTGAAAGTGGAGCAGCTAGGACTCGGAGCTGGAGCTCCTATGGGATACCAGCATCACAGGCAACAGCTCACTCAGCTGTACCACAACACTGGCCCAGCCCTGTGTATTTCAGAGGGAACGAAAAGATAAAAAAAAAAAAAAAAACAAAACACCCGCTGTGTGTCCCAAAAGAGCCTCAGTGAACACATCACTTATTCTATAACTGTTCATTGCATGAGTTCTCTTTTACACTTGGCATCTACATGGGAATACCAGCATCACAGACAGCAGCCTAACCTGCTGCACCACCATTCTGGTTCCATTCAGAACCTTTTTTTTTTTTTTTTTTTTTTTTAAGATTTGTTTATTTATTTGAAAGGCGAAGTTACAGAGAGGTGCAGAGAGAGAGAGAGAGAGAGAGATCTTCCATCTACTTGTTCACTCCACAAACGGCCGTAACAACCGGAGCTGAGCCATTCCGAAGCCACGAGTTTCTTCTGGGTATCCCACATGGGTGCAGGGGCCCAAAGACTTGGGCCATCTTCTACTGCTTTCCCAGGCCATAGCAGAGAGCTGGATCAGAAGTGGAGCAGCCGGGACTAGAACCGGTGTCCCTATGGGATGCTGGCACTGCAGATGGTGGCCTTACCCATTAGGCATTTAATAACTCTCCAAATGATATACAAGTTCCTTTACCACGCCCAGTGAACCAGGTGGCCATTTGCCCTGGTATAGTTTTTTAGTAAACTGCTGTCATTCATTCTCAGAACCGTCCCACCTGTAAGTTAATCAACCTACCTACAAGGCGTGCTTCTTCAACTTCTTCCTCTGTTACTCCTTGCTGAGTGCAGTCAACTGCCACTGGGCTTTCAGGTGCTCACATCAAGGTTCTTTACACCTGTCCCTTTGTGCTTAAAATATTCCACCTTGAAGTTTTACATAGCTGGGTCTATCTTGTCAGGCCATAGTTAATGTCTCTGTAGAGCATAAACTCCATAAATGCAAGTACCTTGTCTGTCTTATGCATGCCTAAAACATTGCCTGAAGTAACTGACACTTATTAAGTGTAACTGCCTATTAGAAGACAGAAACCACACATTCATTTAAACTGGGGAAGTTTGTTGTAAAGAACATAAAGCTATAGTCAAAGGTACCAAAAAGATTTAAGAACCTGGTCCAGCACTGTGGCGTAGCGGGTAAAGTTGCTGCCTGTGTTGCCAGCTTCCCATATGGGTGCCAGTTCAATTCCCAGTTTCTCTACTTCTTTTTTTTTTTTTTTTTTTATTTATTTTTTTTTAATTTTTTTTTTTTTTTGACAGGCAGAGTGGACAGTGAGAGAGAGACAGAGAGAAAGGTCTTCCTTTGCCGTTGGTTCACCCTCCAATGGCCGCCGCGGCCGGCGCGCTGCGGCCGGCGCACCGCGCTCGTCCGATGGCAGGAGCCAGGAGCCAGGTGTTTTTCCTGGTCTCCCCATGGGGTGCAGGGCCCAAGCACCTGGGCCATCCTCCACTGCACTCCTGGGCCACAGCAGAGGGCTGGCCTGGAAGAGGGGCAACCGGGACAGAATCCGGTGCCCCAACCGGGACTAGAACCCGGTGTGCCGGCGCCGCAAGGCGGAGGATTAGCCTGTTGAGCCACGGCGCCGGCCATCCAGTTTCTCTACTTCTGATCTAGCTCCTTGCTAATGTGCCTGGGCCCCTGCCATCCCTTTGGGAGATCTGGAAGAAGCTCCTGGCTTCTGGCTTTGGCTTGGCCCAGCCCCAGCCTTTGCAGCCATGGGGGCAGTAAACCAGTGGATGGGATACCTCTCTTTCTCTCCCTCTCTCTAACTCTGCCTTTCAAATAAATAAATTTGTTTTTTAAGATTTATCTATTTGAATGGTAGAGTTCAGAGAGAGAGAGAGAGAGAGAGGTAGAGATAGGGAAATTAGAAGGGAGGTGGATTGGAAACAGAGCAGCCAGGACTCGAACCAGCATCCGTATGGGATGCTAGTGCTTCAGGCAGTGGCTTCACAGGGTAAACCATAACACTGGCCCTTTAAATAAAACTTAAAAAAAAAGAAAACTCAGTATCCTGGGGCTGAGAGTGATTACCCAAGGAAGGGCAAACTTTGACGGAAGCTGCTCTATTTCCACAAAACGAGTTTAGATGATACTGAAGAAGGTAGAGGTGCAACCCACTGACCAGCAGAGAAGTGTGCAGTCTGTCCAGGGTATGGCTGCTGTGCAGTCCCCAGAAACAGCTCTGGAAGCAAGTCAGAGAGCTGCTGGCCGCCGTGCAGGTGGAAGGCCTGCTTGGTGGTGTTGCTATAGAAAGTGAGCTCTGGGCAGGACACTCCCAGCTCCCTTCCAAGTCTGTCCTTTCTTGGATAATTGTCCCCAGCCCCAGGATACTCTACTGAGGTTTTTTACCTTTTTTTTTTTTTTTCTTAAGGTTTATGTATTTGAAAGGCAGAGTTACAGAGAGGGCATTACTGAATGCGCTCATCTACACTGCTGACCCACAGCGTAGCCACTGGAGCCAGCGAGAGAATCCGCCTTGCTCAAAATATTCTCCCAGTACCAACCACTGAAACATCACTGTGTTCAACGCTCTAAAAAAAGAAATACTTAAAGGTAGTCCAGCCATTAAAAGGCAGACACCGCAGGGTGAATTTGTAGCTGACAATGGTAAATTGCTAACTGCACAGTAAGTGCTGGGCAGCTGGACAGAGCACAGGGGTCCCGTGGGGATTTCGCCCTTCCACACCTGCCAAGGCTGCAGCCTTTAGATAAAGCTCATGCTGAAATGTGCTGCTTTGTTTTGTTTGTGGGGCCAAAAGTGTTTTTTGCAGAATTTTTTTTAAAGATTTATTTATTGGGACCGGCACTGTGGCTCACTTGGTTAATCCTCCGCCTGTGGTGCCAGCATCCCATATGGGCGCCAGGTTCTAGTCCTGGCTGCTCCTCTTCCAGTCCAGCTCTCTGCTGTGGCACAGAAAGGCAGTGGAGGATGGCCAGGTGCTTGGGCCCTGCACCTGCGTGGGAGACCAGGAGGAAGCACCTGGCTCCTGGCTTCGGATTGGCGCAGCGCGCCGGCCATAGCAGCCATTTGGGGGATGAACCAACGGAAAAAAGGAAAACCTTTCTCTCTGTCTCTCCCTCTCACTGTCTAATTCTGCCTGTCAAATAAAAAAAAAAAAGATTTATTTATTTATTTGAAAGAGTTATACAGAGAGAGGCAGAGAGAGAGAGAGAGGTCTTCCATCCACTGGCTCACTCCCCAAATGGCCAAGACGGCCAGAGCTGCGCCGATCTGAAGCCAGGTTCCAGGAGGTTCTTCTGGGTCTCCCACGCAGGTGCAGGGCCCAAGCACCTGGGCCATTTTCCACTTTCTTCCCAGGCCATAGCAGAGAACTGGATTGGAAGTGGAGCAGCTGGGACGTGAATCCTTGAATCGGCACCCATATGGGATGTCAGCACTGCAGGCAGCAGCTTTACCCACTACACCACAGCGCCGGCCCCTGTTGCAGAATTTTGGCCAATGTTATAGTTGATCCCAGTTGACGTCAGGCTGTGGTTCCCTTGCCCAGGGCTGGGAAAAGTGAGGCAGGAAATGTAGAGAGAAGACCCCAGCCAAGAGTGTCAGAGCAACAAGATGATGACATGGCCTGAGCCATAAGGCTCTGGGTGCCCTTACATCCCCCTGTCACCACAGAGAAACTTTTGAGCTGTGGATACTCAAAAAATCACCTGGGAAGAAAAGTATTGCATCAGTCAAGCCGCTAGTCCTACCAAACGTCTATCAGACCCTGCAAAAGGCGGCAGCCACCCTCGGCCACGCGGGAACCACCTTTGCTGCAGAGACCGGGCAGCTGCGGAGACTCGTCACTGTGTGTTGCTCACCATCTATCGCTAAGCCATTGCTTTGATACGCCTGGGACCCAGCAAACCTTCAAATGCAGGTAAGTGAATTCAGGTGCCCTTCCTGGATTGCGCTAAGCTTTGTGACTTAATTGATTGAGCTGAATCCTCTGAATTGGGACAGCTTAAAATACAAGTCTACTTGTGTGTGTGTGTGTGTGTGTGTGTGTGTGTGTGTGTGTGTGTGTGTACAGGAGGAAATTGAGGCCCAGTAGGCGACTGGTTTCCCAAGAAATCACTAGCCAAGCTGGAACTGGCGCCTTCACCTGCAGCGAGATGCTCAATGATCGGACTTCCACGAAGGAGCCAGGTAGGGATGAGGGTGCCAGTTTGTAGTACGTGCTTTTTACCAAATGTTATCAAATTTTTAATCTTTCTCCAGTTCAAATGGAAGGATGCTCTTGTACTTTAAGGTTGTGTTTTTACTGTAAGAGGGAGTGTTTTGTCTCATTAGGAGCTATTTATGCTTCCTTATCTGTGAGCCTGTTTGTAAGTCTCACAGGAGAGATACTTTGAAAAGGATATGTCTAGGGCGCCTGCACGTAGGCCAAGTCTCCATCTGTGGCACCCACCGGCATCTCCTATGGGCACTGGTTCATGTCTGATCCAGCTCTCTGCCAATGGCCTGGGAAAGCAGTAGAAGATGGCCCAAGTCCTTGGGCCCCTGCACCCAAGTGGGAGACCTGGAGCCTGGCTCCTGGCTTTAGATTGGCTCAGCTCTGGCCATTGCAGCCATTTGGGATATGAACCAGCAGATGGAAGACCTTTCTGTCTCTCTCTCTCTCTCTCTCTGAGGTAACTCTACCTCTCAAATAAATAAAAAATAAATAATCTTAAAAAAAAGAAAAAAACAAAAAGAATGTGTCTATGTGAATAAACAAAGCAAATTAAGTAAGATACAGACCTTATGACTCAACAGTTCCACTCCTAGATGTAATACCAAGGAAAATGAAAAATGTCGACACAAATATTCATAGTTGCATAATTCACAATTCCAAATTGGAAACAACCAGTATATCCAAGCACTAATGAAGGAGTAGGCAACACGTGGTATGTCCATACAGTTTGGCCATAAGAAAGAATGAACTGCAGCTGGCACTGTGGCATAGAAGGTGAGGCCTCCGCCTGCAGTGTCAGCATCCCATACAGTTGCTTGTTCGAGTCTCGGCTGCTCTACTTCCTATCCAGCTCCCTGCTAATGCGCCTGAGAAAGCAGCAGAAGATGACCCAAGTGAAGAGTGTGCCCTTAACCTCACAGCTTGGCTAACTTTAAGTACTTAGTATCTGTCCCGTCCCGCGGGACGTCAACTGGGGCCAAGTACCTAGAATGGGGAATGAAAGGGACAGGAGACACAAGGATGGCAGCAAGACATGTCCTGATCAAGCTGCAAATTTTATTTTTCAACCACACACTTATATATCATAAAGGCAGAGTGTCGGGCGGGGGGAGGAGGGGCGATTAGGAGGGCAGGACGTTGGGCGGGGGAAGGAGAGGTAATTGTCTAGCCCTGCCTCAGTAGTTTTCCACTAAGAGGCCACATGCTGCGTGGTCACCGACAAGTATCAGAAATGAGATTCACTGAAACCTGTGGTTTGAGATGAGAAAGGATAAGAGGGGGGGAATGCGGGAACTTTTGGTTTCAGGGTGGCTATGGGAACACCCAAGGAAGGGAACTGCAGCCATGCTGAAATCACTTACTAGAAATTCATTTTAAAATGATGAAACAAGCCAGCGCCGCGGCTCACTAGGCTAATCCTCCACCTTGCGGTGCCGGCACCCCGGGTTCTAGTCCCAGTCAGGGTGCAGGATTCTGTCCCGGTTGCCCCTCTTCCAGGCCAGCTCTCTGCTGTGGCCTGGGAGTGCAGTGGAGGATGGCCCAAGTGCTTGGGCCCTGTACCCCATGGGAGATCAGGAGAAGCACCTGGCTCCTGCCATCGGATCAGCGTGGTGCACCAGCCGCAGCGCGCCAGCTGTGGCGGCCATTGGAGGGTGAACCAACGGCAAAAGGAAGACCTTTCTCTCTGTCTCTCTCTCTCACTGTCCACTCTGCCTGTCAAAAAAAAAAAAAAAAAAGATAAATCAAATTCTCAGGAGTCTGGCTCATGGGATGCAGCAGGGAGTGCAAAGTAACGAGAAACAAGCGAAATATACAATCCCTGGATCATTGACTCTGTAATGGCTAAAACGAAAGTACAGGAGAGTGGTAGGGTGGATCCTGATGCTGAGCCAAGCTTGCATTCCAGCCAGATGGAGCTACAGCTCCTGGCATCAAGGCCTCTGCAAACAGGTAGAAGTCCAAAAGAAATTCTTGGGGTGGATCCTGACACTGGGCCAACTTTGGATTCTGGCCAGTTGGAGCCACAGCCTCTAGCCTCAGGGCCCCTACAAATAGGTACAAGTTACAGTGAAAGAAGAGCAAATAGAATGGATCTTGACAGCAGGCCAAGCTTGGATCTTGGCCAGTCCTCACTTTAACCACTACCCTCAGGGGCCCTACCAAAGGCTCACATTGGAGTGAATCCCAACACAGCCAAGCTTGGATTCCAGCAAGCCTGAGCTACAGTAACTGCCCTGAATTGCTTCCAAATGGAAAACGTATGCTGAAACAACTAATAGTAAATAAGATTCGAATAGTTTATAAGAGCATGGGCAAAATAAAGGGGAAAAGAAAAGGAAGAATCAGGGGACTCCTCTCATCAGGACATAACTTATTTTTTAAAGATTTTTATCTATTTGAGAGAGAGAGAGAGAGTTACAGAGAGACAGAGAGAGAAATCTTCCATCTGCTGGTTTATTTCCCAAATGGACACAACAGCTGGACCCGAGCTGATCCCAAACCAGGAGCCAGGAGCTTCTTTCTGGTCTCCCACACAGATGTAGGGGCCCAAGGACTTGAGCCATCTTCTACTGCTTTCCCAGGCCACAGCAGAGAGCTGGATCAGAAGTGGAGCAGCCGGGTCTTGAACTGGCACCCCTGTGGCACTCCCTTCTGCCCTCACCTCACTTGTTTGTACAAACAACATGGCTAATGCTGAATAGCTGCTTTTCTTCTGGGAGTTTCCAATTTCGATCTATGCTAGGCAGAAGGTGCCTGTGTGACTAGCCACCAACAAATGTCTTGGGTACTCGGGTGGGGCACTTGGCCCATGGTTAAGCCTGCCCCATCCCATATTGGAGTGCCTGGATTTGAGTCCCTGCTCCTCCTTTTCCAATCCAGCTTCACATTAATGTGCAACCTGAGAGGATGGCTCAGGTGTGGCTCTCCCTGCCAGCCACATGGGAGACCCAAGTTGAGTTGCTGGCTTCAGTCTGGCCCAGCTGTGGCCATTGCAGGCTTTTGGGGAGAGAGAGGATGGAAGATCTCTCTCTCTCTCTCTCTCTCTCTCTCTCTGCCTTTCAAATAAATAAATAAATAAATGGATTAATTAAAAACCCTGGGCACTGAATCTCTAACGGACTTCCCTGTAGTCCATATTTCCCACGCGTTGCCATAACCTGTGGCTGTGAGAATCAAGTATGCTGTGACTCCACTGGGAGAAGACTTCTGGAAGGTTGCAGCTGGTTTCCAGAATTAGCCCTAAGTTCCTCTGACATTTACTGAGTTTGCTTTGGATTCTTTTTGCAGTAATACAGCTTAGCTGTGAGTACAACTATATGCTGGGTCACGTGAGTCCCCCTAGTGAATTATCAAACATGCCTGTGGTCTTGGAGACTAGACGCAGCAGCCTCATACTGAATGAAGAAGAAATGTCCCAGGAATCCGATTTTCTGTAGTCTTCTTTAGCAATGACTGGCTTTCATTTAATCATGAAAACATGCTTAATTCTGTCCTTTTGGATCACTTATTATTAATAATAGATAACACATGTATGACTGCCTATGCTTTACAAAACGATCACATATCTGTCTTTCCAAAAACACAAATAGAAAAAGCCATTATCATTCTCATACTAGGGATGGGCGGTTAAGATCAAAACGGGTTGAAATAGTTGCCCAACATTAGCATAAAATGTGGAATCCAGAGCTGTCATCTCCCTAAATGTAGCTCGTTATAGCACTGGCTTCCAATCCTGACTGATGGATCACCCAGATCACAGGCTGAGGCATAGGAAACTGCCAAAATGTTTTCTAAAGTGTTTGCAACATTTTACATACTTAATAGCATCCTGTGAAAATTCCAGAGGCCGGCCTGTGGCCTCATGGCTAAAACACAGCCTACGACACCTGCAACCTCTGTGGGAGCACTTGAGTTTGAGTCCTGGCTCTGGTTCCAGTCTCTAGCTTCCTGCTAACGCACACCCTGGGAGGCAGCAGGTGATGGCTCGAGTAGTTGGGTTCCTGGCACTCATGTGGGAGACCCAGACTGAATTCCCAGCTCCTGGCTTTGGCCTGGCCCAGCCCCGACTACCTGGGAAGTGAACCCAGCAGAATAGGAGTTATCTCTTCTCTCTCTCAACTAAAATAAATAAATTTCAGTTGCTCTATAGTCTTGGCAACACTTGATACAGTTAGTCTGTTTGATTTCAGCCTTTTTTTTTTTTTTTTTTTTTTGACAGGCAGAGTGGACAGTGAGAGAGAGAGACAGAGAGAAAGGTCTTCCTTTTCCTTTGGTTCACCCTCCAATGGCTGCTATGGTCGGCGCGCTGTGGCCGGTGCATCACACTGATTTGAAGCCAGGAGCCAGGTGCTTCTCCTGGTCTCTCATGTGGGTGCAGGGCCCAAGTACTTGGGCCATCCTCCACTGCACTCTCGGGCCATGACAGAGAGCTGGCCTGGAAGAGGGGCAACCGGGACAGAATCCGGCGCCCCGACCGGGACTAGAACCCAGGGTGCCGGCGCCACAGGCAGAGGATTAGCCTATTGAGCCGCAGCACCGGCCCTGATTGCAGCCAATCTAATATATGTGCAGAAGAATCTCATTGCAGTGCGAATCTGCAGTTTTCTAAGGATCAATGATGTTGATTATCTTTTCTTGTGTTTATTTGCCTTCTCCTGTTTTCTTTGGTGAAGCGTCTGTTCAAAATTGTGCTCGTTTGTAATTGGTTTGTTTTCTTATTACTGAAATTTGAGAAATCGTCTTTGTTGAGGTTTAATTCATATAAAACAAATCATACATATTTACAGTGCACAATTTGATGATTTTTGAGAAATGTATACAACTGTGAAATCATAACCACACCCATGGAGGTGGAATGGGAGCAAAAGGGTCAGAGGTTTGAGTAACCTCTGGTTCTGAATCCAGTGTATCTTGTTCTATATCAGTAAGTAAACAGGATCTAATAAAAGTTTCAGACTGTCTGCCAAGAGAAACACAAATGCACAAACCCAAGATTCTATATTTCCAGAGGGATCTGACTCCCTGGAGCCATCACTGAACCTCTTGTCTCGATGGCTAAGATTCTTCCTCCGCTAAATCTCACTCTGTTTTCTTACCTCCCTATTTCTTCTCTTCATTTCTTTTTTATTTTTAATTTAATTTTATTTTTTTTATTTTAGAGGTAAAACTACAGTGAGAGGGAGAGACACAGAGAGAGGTCTTCCATCCACTGGTTCACTTGCCAAATGGCTGCAATGGCCGGAGCTGGGCTGATCTGAAGCCAGGAGCCAGGAACTTTCTCTGTGCCCTCCGTATGGGTGCAAGGGCCCAAGCACTTGGGCTTCCACTCCTTTCCCAGGCCATCAGCAGGGATCTAGATTGGAAAAGGAGCAGCCAGCTCACAAATTGGCACCCATATGGGATAACAGTGCCACAGGCAGACTTAGCCAACCATGCCACAGTGCTGGCCCCTTCATTTCTTTTCTTTCTGCTCATTTTTATTCTTTTCCTTACCACAAATGCTTTGCTCTTGTCGATCTGTCAGGTGCTGAGTTTGATGCCAGACATACAATGGTGAACAGGCTATGTTCTCCAAGAATTTATCAGTGATTTGTGTCCATATTTCCCCAAGAAGACAGGTAGGGTTATTGGGGCCAGCATTGTAGCACAGCACAGCAGGTTAAAATACTGACATCCCATAAGAGCGTGTTTTGAATTCTGGCTGCCCCACTTCTGATTCTACTAATGCACCTTAAAAAGCAGCAGAAAATGGCTCAAGTGATTGGGCCCCTGCACCCACGTGGGAGACCTGAGTGGACTTGGTGGTCTTGGCCTGGCTCAGTCCCAGCTGTTGTGGTCATTTGGGAAGTGAACCAACAGATGGAAGATCTTTCCTCCTTCTCTCTCTCTCTCTCTCTCTGTGTGTGTGTGTGTGTATGTGTGTGCGTGTGTGGTGTGTGTCTGTGTATAACTTTGGCTTCCAGATAAATAAATCTTTAAAAATAAAGTAAGTTATCGCCCAACACTGTGTAATGAGTCCTGTGATTGGGACAAAATCCTGTGATTTGTGCAAAGGCTACACAAACGAGGGTCATTTGACTCAATTGTTGGTGGTTAGTAAGGGCTTCCTAAGGGAGGTGACAGCTAAAAAGAAACCTAGCGGTTGGGAAGGCAGTGGGAACAGCATGGCTTGTTGTTATTGGAGGTTGAGGTGGAATGGAGTTAGGACAGAAGAATGAGAGGGCTGGAAGAGCACAGACAGAGCTCAGGGTGCAGACTGTGAATCCCATAGGAAGTCCTCGTGTGAAACTGAAGGTGTGGCCAGCATCGTGGTGCAGCAGGTTAAGCGGCCGCTTGCTATGCGGGCCTCCCATATCTGAGTGTCAGCTTGAGTGCTGGCTGCTCTGCTTCAGTCCCACCTCCCTGCTAACGCACCTGGGAAGGCAGTGGAAGATGGCCCGAGTACTTGGGCCCCTGATAGCCATGTGGGAGACCTGGATGGAGTTCTTGGCTCCTAGTTTGAGTCTGGCCCAGCCCTGGCTGTTGCAGCCATTTGAGGAGTAAACCTGTGGATGGAAGATCTCTCTGTGTCTTTGACTCTCTCTGCACACTTTGACTTTCAAATACATCTTAAAAAAAAAAAAAAAAAAAAAAAAAAAAACCTCCAAAAGGTGTTTAAATGGGCTTGAAGCTGTGGCAAGGCAGGTTCAGCCGCCATCTACCATGCTGGCATCACATGTGGGTGCGGGTTCAAGTTCTGGCTGCTCCACTTCTGGTCCAGCTCCCTGCTAAAGCAGCGGAAGATGGCCCCTGCACCCATGTGGGAGACTCAAAGAAGCTCTTGGCTCCTGGCTTCAGTCTGGCCCAGCTCTGATCATTGCAGCCACTTGGGGACTGACCCAGCAAATGGAATATCGCTCTCTCTTTCTTTCTCTCTCTCAATCTCTCTGGTTTCCAACCCCCTCTGTAAATCTGCATTTCAAATAGATAAATAAATCCTTTTTTTAAATTATAAATTCTCCTTTATATATATGATTGTACCAAAGACTCGCTCTACGACTGGCCTCATGTTCAACAGAGAAGGAGGGATCTCAGGCCGGCACCAAGGCTCAATAGGCTAACCCTCCACCTGCGGCACCGGTACCCCGGGCTCTAGTCTCAGACGGGGCACCAGATTCTGTCCCAGTTGCTCCTCTTCCAGTCCAGCTCTCTGCTATGGCCCAGGAGTGCAGTGGAGGATGGCCTAGGTCCTTGGGCCCTGCACCCCATGGGAGACCAGGAGAAGCACCTGGCTCCTGCCATTGGATCAGCGCACTGGCTGTAGTGGCCATTGGAGGGTGAACCAACGGCAAAGGAAAACCTTTCTCTCTGTCTCTCTCTCTCACTGTCCACTCTGCCTGTCAAGAAAAGAAAAAAAAAAAAAGGTGAGTTCTCGTGACTCAGTGGGAGATTAGACATGGGACACATAGCAAGTAAGGAAAAGGTGGATTTATCATGAGTGAGCAAACTTTGAAAAGGCTATTAGAAAGGTAGACTGATAATACTTCTATGAAAGGCCACTGATAACATTTATTGGAAAAGAAGTCATATGCAATTTGAAAACAAAGGGAGTAGCAATGTTTAGAAGAACAAAGTGTAACGCTGGTATCTGTAAAAGTGTTATGATGTTTATCAAATGGAGTTAAACATTAAGCATCTTTTCTGTTAATCTTAATATGTGACTCAGAGCTTTTTTGTTTTGTTTTGTTTTTTGTTTTTTATGGAAAGCCTGATTTTCTCCTCATAGCCAAATAAGATAAGAAGTGAGACTTGGGTTTGAAATATGAAGGTTATAAGGGATTCTGACAGGGCAGTTTCGGGGGAGCAATGTGGCTGAAAACCTGATTTTGGGGGCCAGCGTTGTGGTATCCCACATGGGTGCCGATTTGTGTCCCGGCTGCTCCTCTTCCTATCCTGCTCCTTGCTAATGGCCTGGGAAAGCAGAGGAAGATGGCCCGAGTGCTTGGGCACCTGCACCCACGTGAGAGACCTGAAGGAAGCTCCTGGCTCCTGGTTTCAGATTGGTCCAGTTCTGGCTGTTGCAGCCATTTGGGGAGTGAACCAGCAGATGGAAGACCTCTCTCTCTCTCTCTCTCTCTCTCTCTCTCTCTCTCAATCTGTAGCTCTACCTCTCAAATAAATAAATACAGTCTTTTTTTTTAAAAAGAAAGAAAACCTAATTGTTACAAATTCCAAATAGAAAAGGAGAATATCAGAAAAAATATGCTTCTATAAATGGAATATTAACAGAGAACAAGTCGATAAAATGATTTTTTTAAATTAATGACAAAATGAATCAACACATCAGGTACATCAAGTGCCTATAAATGTACTTGGATCAAAAACAGTTTAAGAATACATGAAGTGGGGCTGGCGCCATGGCACAGCCTGTTAGGTCACCACTGAGGAAACCCATGTCCCACGTCAGAGCGCCTGCTTCCAGTCCCAGCTACTCTGCTTTCTACTTCTAATTCGGCTTTCTACTAACGCACCTGGGAGGCAGTGGATGATGACTCACATGCCTGGATTCCTGTCACCCACGCTGGAGATCAAGATGGAGTTCCTAGCTCCTGGCTTCTGACTGGTGTAGCCCTGGCTATTTGCTGGCATTTGTTGAGTGAACCATCAGATGGAAGATTTCTCTCCCTCTTAGCTTCTCTCTCTCTGTGTTGCTTGCCTTTCAAATAATTAAGTCTTTATCTAAAATATAGTACATTAAAGTTTTGGATGCAGCAGGCCGGCGCCATGGCTCAATAGGCTAATCCTCTGTCTATGGCGCTGGCACACCGGGTTCCTGGTTGGGGCGCAGGATTCTGTCCCGGTTGCCCCTCTTCCAGGCCAGCTCTCTGCTGTGGCCCAGGAGTGCAGTGGAGGATGGCCCAAGTGCTTGGGCCCTGCACCCCATGGGAGACCAGGAGAAGCACCTGGCTCCTGACTTCGGATGGGTGCAGCACGCCGGCTGTAGTGGCCATTTTGGGGGTGAACCAACGGCAAAGGAAGACCTTTCTCTCTCTCTGTCTCTCACTGTCCACTCTGCCTGCCTGTCAAAAAAAAAAAAAAAAGTTTTGGATGCAGCAAAATTGGTGTTTTGAGAAAATGCCATAGCTTTGAAAGAAAGAAATGAAGGCTGGTGTTGTGGTGCAGCACTGGCGTCCCATATGGGAGCCGGTTCAAGTCCCAGCTGCTCCACTTTTGATCTCACTCCCTGATAATGAGCCTGGGAAAGCAGTGAAAGATGGCCCAAGTCCTTGGGCCCCTGCACCAACATGGAAGACCCAGAAGAAGCTCCTGGCTTTTGGCTTTGGATAGGTCCAGCTCTGGTCATTGTGGCCATCTGAGGAGTGAACCAGCGGATGGAAGACCTCTCTGTTGTCTCTCCCTCTCTTTCTGTAACTCTGTCTTTCAAATAAACAAATAAATCTTTAAAATGCATAAAGACAGGGGCCGGCTCTGTGGCGCAGCGGGTTAAAACCCTGGCCTAAAGCACCGGCATCCCATATGGGTACCAGTTCTAGTCCCAGCTGCGCCTCTTCTGATCCAGCTCTCTGCTATGGCCTGGGAAAGCAGTAGAAGATGGCCCAAGTCCTTGGGCCCCTGCACCCACATAGGAGACCCGGAAGAAGCTCCTGGCTCCTGGCTCCTGGCTTCAGATCAGCTCAGCACTAGCCGTTGCAGCCATCTAGGGAGTGAACCAGCAGATGGAAGACCTCTCTCTGTGTCTCTACCTCTCTCTGTAACTCTGTCTTTCAAATAAATAAAATAAATATTTTTTAAAAAATTAAGACAAATAAAGGGATGGGTGCTTGATACAGTACTTAGGTCTCTCTCTCTCTGTCTCTCTCTTTTTGACAGGCAGAGTAGACAGTGAGAGAGACAGAGAGAAAAGTCTTCCTTTTGCCGTTGGTTCACTCTCCAATGGCTGCTGCGGCCGGTGCACCGCGCTGATCCGATGGCAGGAGCCAGGTGCTTCTCCTGGTTTCCCATGGGGTGCAGGGCCCAAGCACTTGGGTCATCCTCCACTGCACTCCCAGGCCACAATAGAGAGGTGTACTGGAAGAGGGGCAACCGGGACAGAATCCGGCGCCCTGACTGGGACTAGAACCTGGTGTGCCAGTGCCAGCGACGCAGGCAGAGGATTAGCCTATCGAGCCACGGCACCGGCCACAGTACTTAGGTCTCCATTTGAGATGTCTGCATCAAATATCACAGTGTCCTATTTTAGTTCCGGCCACTCTGCTCCCAGTCCAGTTTCCTGCTAATGTACACCTTGGGAGGCAGCAGATGGTTGAAGTAATTTATTTACTTGAGTGTGAGATTGACTTCCAGGCTCCTGGCTTTAGTCTGGCCTAGCCACTGGCTGTCGTATTTGAGGAGTGAATCAGTGGATAAAGACCTCTCTCTCTGCCTTTCAGATAAGATGAAAATAGGGCATGGGGCCAGCACTTAAAAAAAAAAAAAAAAAAGAAAAGAAAAGAAAAAGGGGCGGGCATTGTGCTGTAGGGGGTTAAGCTACCAGTTGGGATGCCGGCACCCATATCAGAGCGCCAATTCCAGTCCCGGCCCCTCTGCTTCTAATCCTGATAATGCACCCAGGAAAGGAAAGGATGATGACCCAACTACTCTCTTTCTGTCACTTTGCCTTCCAAATAAATACATATTTTAATAAATAATTTTTAAAATTAAGACTATTTTTAAATTTTAAATCAATGTTGACATTTATGGGGCACAGTATTATAATTCAATACATGTAGACATTGTATAATGATCAGATCTGGATAACCAGCATTTTCATCTCCTCAAATATAATTTCTCTGCATTAGGAATCTTCAAATTCTTCTCATCCAGTTATTTTTTGTTTTAAGATTTATTTATTTGAAAGGCATAATTACAGAAAGAAAGAGAGAGGAAGAGAGATAGATGGAGGACTTGAATCTATTGGTTCACTCCCTGGATGGCCACAACTACCAGGGATGGGTCAGGCTAAAACCAGGAGCCAGGAGCCTCCCCCAGATCTCCCACGTGGATGCAGGAACCCAAGGATCTGAACCATCGTCTGCTGCTTTCCCAGGCTACCAGTAGGGAGCTGAATCAGAAGTGGAGCAGTGGGACACAAACCGGCACCCCTATGAGATGTATTGCAGGCAACAGCTTCCCTCAAACACCACAACACCAGGCCCTACTCCACACTTCTGATTTCGCTTCCTGCTAACATGTCTGGGAAGGCATCAGATGATAACCCAAATACCTGGGGCCCTGCCACCCATGTGGGAAACCTGGCTAGAGTTCCTGGCTCCTGCATTTGGCCTTGTCCGGTCCCAGCTTCTGTGGGCATTTGGGAAGGGAATCAGCAAGTGGAAGATCTCTCTCTCTCTTCCCAGCTCTCCCTACCTCCCATCACTCTGTCTTTCAAATTAAATAAATAAATCTTTTTTAAAGGAGCCCGAAGATTCTTTCAGCTCTCCATGTGGGTGCAGGGGCCCAAGGACCTTGGCCACCTCCCACTGCTTTCCCAGAGGCAGTAGGTGATGGCAAGGTAGTTGGGTCCCTGCCACTTACATGAAAGACCTGGAGTGCCTTCCCAGCTCCCAGCTTCCACCCAGTCCAGTCCTGGTCCTGGCAGGAGTTTGG
This sequence comes from Sylvilagus floridanus, assembly GCA_949820135.1. NCBI lineage: Eukaryota > Metazoa > Chordata > Mammalia > Lagomorpha > Leporidae > Sylvilagus > Sylvilagus floridanus. The sequence continues at coordinate 33,596,214 of OX463230.1, forward strand.
GGAGTGAACCAGCAGGTGGGGCTCTCTCTGCTTATGTCTTTCAGTGTCTCTCTACCTCTCAGAGGAAAAAAAAAGCCCAGAAAAGTCTTTAAGCATAAAGAGCTCAAAAACACACAAAAGCTATATAGTTGACTCAACAGTTGCACGTGTAAAGAATAAGAATTGCAAGTATCTGGATTTCTGGGGATTGAAAGTGCTTCCCAACCCTTATGATTATGGCAGCAGAGCGCGGCCTTCAGGGGTAGGGATCTTCACTGGCCTGAGGCCCCAAAAACCAGGGGTCAGCACTAACAAAACAGCTGGAATACTAAGGGTGGAAATCTTGACAGCAAGAAGACCATAAACAAAATGATATCCAATATTTTTTAATATTAAAAAAATTTTTTTAATTTGAAAGACAGAGTTACAGAGAGGGAGAGACATAGAGAGATCTTCTATCCACTGGTTCACCCTGCAAATGGCTGCAATGGCCAGAGCTGGGCCAGGTTGAAGCCAGGAGCTTCTTTCTGGTCTCCCTTGTGGGTGCAGGGGCCCAAGCACTTGGGCCATCTTCCACTGCTTCCCCAGGCCCATTAGCAGGGAGCTGGATTGGAAGTGGAGCAACCGGGACTCAAACAGGCACCCATATGGGATGCTGGCATTGCAGACAGCAGCTTAACCTGCTGCACCACAGGGCCTACCTTCCAATCCAAAATGTTGAATATAAATTCTGCCCAGATCCCTGACTGCATGCAAGGAATGATTCCAGAGGGCCCCCATGAAAACCAGGAGAACAGAGAGGAATCTGCTCCCAGGAAATAGAGCAACTGTGGCTGCCCTGTGATGTTCCTGCTTTTTTTTTTTTTTTAAAGATTTATTTATTTTATTTTAAAGGGAGAGTTACAGAGAGGTTGAGGCAAAGAGAAAGACAGAGAAAGAGGTCTTCTATCTGCAGGTTCACTCCCCAAATGACTGCAATGGCTGGAGCTGTGCCGATCGGAAGCCAGGAGCCAGGAGCTTCTTCCAGGGCTGCCATGCAGGTGTAGGGGGCCAAGGACATGAGCCATCTTCTAGTACTTTCCCAGGCCATAGCAGAAAGCTAGATCAGAAGTGGAGCAGCCGGGACTTGAACTGGCGCCCATATGGGATGCTAGTGCTGCAGGCAGCAGCTTTACCTGCTATGCCACAGTGCCGGCCCCATTCCTGCTTTTTTTTTTTTTTTTTAAAGATTTATTTTTATTTATTTGAAAGACAAGAGTTACAGAAAGAGGTAGAGACAGAGAGAGCAGTCTTCCATTCGCTGGTTCACTCCCCAGATGGCTGCAACAGCTGGAACTGTGCCGATCCGAAGCCAGAAGCCAGGAGCCAGGAGCCAGGAGCTTCTTCCAGGTCTCCCACATGGGTGCAGGGGCCCAAGGACCTGGGCCATCTTCTACTGCTTTCCCAGGCCATAGCAGAGAGCTGGATCAGAAGTGGAGCAGCCGGGACTAGAACCAGTGCCCATATGGGATGCCAGCACTTCAGGCCAGGGTGTTAACCTGCTGCGCCACAATGCCGGTCCCCCTGTTCCTGCTTTTTAAACTGAGTTTGTTCCACCCTGCTTCACAGCTCGAGTCACAGAAAGCTGAAGTCTTATGATAGGAAATGTAAGAAGACAGAGCCCAAGCCCAAAAGAACAGTTTAAAATTAGCAAGAAATTCTACTGAAAACCTAGAGAGGAAAAAACAATGCAGAGAGGAAAATCTGAGTGTAGTCTGCACAGTTTTCTGGCTAAGCAGCAGATTTTTGCAGGCACAGGTATGGAAGGAACACAGCTATGCCAAGCCATGGAGCCGAGTAGAATCGCCAGCTGTTGCACATCTCTGGTAAGGCAAAGCATGCCTATTAGAACAGAAACACAGAAATCCCCAGAGGAACCTCCAGAACTGCTACAGCATTGTTTTCAACCATAATTACCAGCTCAGTTCACTCCCACGGAGGAGTTAGCCTGCCACCTACTCCTACAGGCTGCTGGTGGGTAAGGAACCTACCACTCTTGCTGAGTGCCCTATGCTTATCCATACTAGACTGATGCCCTGAGTCTAAGTAACTCCTGAATTTTTCAAAACTAACTTACAAACTTGGCCATGAATCTCCACAAGGATCACTTGTAAAGTCTCAAAGGAGTTGAAGCCAATACCATGACCAGAAGCCATTCTCCTGCCTTATTCAACAGTGGGCTTCCCCTGAGGTGCCCAGGGCTTGCTACCCAAAACTAAATAGATGTTAACATATTAAAAGAGAAGAATTGTGATGTACTGGCTTTCCTTGTGATCCTGTTACTAACTGGTGCACCTGGGAAAGCAGCAGAAGCTGGCCCAAGTGCTTGGGCCCCTGCCACCCACATAGGAGATCCTGATGGAGTTCCAAGCTCCTGGCCCTGGCCTGGCCCAGCCTCTGCTGTTGTGGTCATCTGGGGAGCAAACCAACAGATGCTGTCTCTCCTTCTCTCTCTATAATTCTGCCTTTCAAATGAATAAATTAATTTTTTAAAAAAGATTAAAAGATAAAGAAAGGCAAGAGAATGATTAGATAAATAGAAAATGAAAATACCCAAATGGGAAAATTGAGCTGTAACAAAAAGCAATACTTAATAATATCTGTTGAATTAATGGATTTACAGCATTAGTTAGTATGGTACATCCTAGAGGGATTGGTCATGTTCTTCCTGTACTTTTCTTTAGATTTATTTATTTATTTGAGAGGCAAATTTACAGTGGGAGATAGAGACACACAGAGAGAGATCTTCCATCTACTCGTTCACTCCCCAAATGGCCTCAGTGGCAGGAGCTGGGCCAATCTGAAGCCAGGAGCCAGGAACCTCTTCCAGGTCTCCCATGTGAGTACAGGAGTCCAAGGACTTGGGCCATCTTATTGCTGCTTTCCCAGGTGCATCAGCAGGGAGCTGGATTGGAAGTGGAGCAGCTGGGACTCAAACTGGCATCCATATAAAATGCTGACACTGCAGGTGGCAGCTTAACCTGCTTTGCCACAGCACCAGCCACCTTCCTGCACATTTGGGGCAGAATATTTGCTTGTCAATGTCCTCAGCAATGAAATCCCCATTACAATACCAGTTGTGCTCTGCCAACTGTGTATAACCACTATGAAGCATTTGTGAAAGCAAGTGCGATATACTCTGCTAAGCTTTGCCCCTGGACTTTTCCCCTCTAAGGTCCTCTGGTTGATTCCATCTAGGAGACTCTTGGTTCATCAAGTATTTCTGTGAGTAACCCACCATTGTACGTTGACTTCAATCTCAAGCCACATGCAGCTGAGTAATAAGTCTGAGTATCCATTCCCTTGTCCCTGAACTTGTGAAAGTTAGGAAACTTCCCAAGCATTCTAAAATTGTTGACAGAGGCAGGTATTGTGGTGTAGTTGGGTAAACTGCTACTTAAGATTGGATAGAGGGCTTGAGTTAAAGATTTATTTATTTTATTTAAAAGAGAGAGAGAGAGAGAGAGAGAGAGAGAGAGAAAGGGAAAGAGAAAAGAGAGAGAGAGAAGAGAGAGAGAGAGAGGTATTCCATCCACTGCTGGTTCACTCCCCAAATGGCTGTAAACTGGAGCTGTGCCGATCTGAAGCCAGGGGCCAGGAGCTTCCTCCCCATCTCCCACGTGGGTGCAGGCACCCAAGGACTTGGGCCGTCTTCTACTGCTTTCCCAGGTCATAGCAGAGAGCTGGATCAGAAGCAGAGCAGCCGGGACTTGAACTGGTGTCCCTATGGGATGCCGGCACTGCAGGTGGCAGACCCTGGGAGGTAGCGATGATAACTCAAGTCCTTGGGCCCCTGTCATCCACATGAGAACCTCAGATAGAGTTCCAGCTTCTGAGGTACAGTCTGGTCCAGCATCAGCTGTTACGGGTATTTAGGGAATAAAGGAGCAGATGAATGATTCTCATCCATATTCTCCCCGCCCCCTTCCTTAATGTGACTTTCAGCTACATAAAACTAAGTTTTTGAAGATTTAATAGTAAGTTGGGAACTTGGTGAGCCTGGTGCAGCAAGGGGCCACTAGGGGGAGGTGTGATCCTCCAGGTGAGTTTAACACAGGTTTCTGACTAAAGCAAGGTTTAGTCTAACTTGTGGTGCAACGGCCCAGATTTCCAGGAGGTGGCCAGGACAAGAACTTGAGCTGCTTTTACATTTCAAAAATGTTTCAAAAATGCTCACGGTGGTGGTAAGGGCAGGTCTTGGGGAGCAATGAGTAAAGCCATTAGTTGTGATGCCAATATCTCATGCTGATAACCTGAAACTGAGTCCCAGCTACTCAGCTTCTGACACAGATTCCTGCTATGAGACACTGTAGGGGGCAGCAGGTGGGTCCCGGACCACCCATGCGGGAGACCTGGATGGAATTCTGGGCTCCTGGCTTCAGCCTGGCCCTGCACCTGCTGTTGCAGGCATTTGGGGAGTGAACTAGCAAATGGAAGAATTTCTTTATCACTCTCTCTGTTACTCTGCCTTTCAAATAAATAAATAAATCTTTAAAAATAAAATTAAAATGTTCATGGAAATGTGACTTTTACTGGCAATTATTCATCTCCATAGTGGCTACCCTTATTCTTCCCAAAAATAAATATCTATTATTTTTGTCTGATAATGCAAGTATATGCTCTTAAAGACTTAAAAAATAGAAAGTGAAAATCCCTCATAATTTTACTTCCAGAGATACTAATTCTCAGTACATGCTTTACTTATGTCTGTACATGACATAAATGGAATTACTTTTACCTATAAAATAACCTTTCTTACTTTAATAAATAATGGAATTTCTCCCATATATTCAAATCCTCTTTTCTATCACTGTATATATACTACAATGTATTAATATATAAGGATACATTTAAGCAAAGTCTTATTGATGGACATCTTCATTAAAAAATTTTAAGGATTTTAAGAATGTTACATGGGGCCAGCACTGTAGCACAGTGGGTTAATGCCCTGGCCTGAAGTGCTGGCATCCCATATATGGGCACTGGTTCGAGACCCAGCAGCTCCACTTCTGATTTAGCTCTCTGCTATGGCCTGGGAAAGCAGTGGAAGATGGCCCAAGTCCTTGGGCACCTGCACGCAGGTGGGAGACCTGGAAGAAGCTCCTGGCTCCTGGCTTCGGATTGGCACAGCTCTGGCCATTGAGGCCAACTGAGGAGTGAACCAGCAGATGAAGACCTCTCTCTCTCTGCCTCTCTTCTCTCTGTGTAACTCTTTCAAATAAATAAATAAATCTTAAAAAAAAAAAAAAGGAATGCTACAGTGAGTATCTTTGTATAGTTTTCTGAATAATGCTTTAGTATGCATTCCTGGGGTGGATCCAAGGACATTCACAGTTCCCATTTCCACGCATCTGATATTTTTGCCTAGATTCTATGAACTAGAAAAAGCATGCATATAGACGATTATCATATTAAATTATTTTTAAATTATTTATTTATTTATTTCCACTTTATTTGAAAGTCAGGGGGAGACAGGCAGACAGATCTCCTATCTATGGGTCACTCCCCAGGGCTGGCCCAGGCTGAAGCCAGGAGCTCAGAACTCCATCCAGGTTTCCCACATGGGTGGCAGGGACCAGACACTTAGGCCATCATTTGCTGCCTCCCAGGATGCAAATTAGTGGGAAGTTGGATCAGAAGCTGAGTAGCCAAGACTTGAACTAGGCACTCCATTATGGGATGTGGGAGTCCCAAGGTGAAACTAAGCTGCTATGCCAAACACCATGATTACCTTACTGAATTTGTACAGAACCAATTTTAAATAGGTTCACTTATTATCACCACTCACATACTTAGCCCCAGAAGGCTACAAAGTAATTTACCCAAAGTCCCAAATGGTGGAGCTGGGATTTAAATGTGGGCATTTTCCGTCTCCAGAGAACCTGGTGGTCCTTTGATCTGACTACATTTCAGATCATAGACTTGGCCTCTTTAGCCAAGGGCTCTCTACCCACAGACTCAGCCAGCTGCAGGTCCTGTACAAAGTAGTTAAACCTTGGATGTTGCAGATGTACTTAATGTGTGCAGACTTTTTCCTTGTCACTGTTTACTAGGTCACTAAACAATATAATAAACAATTTACATAGCATTTACGTTGTATTAGGTATCATAAGTCACATAGAGATGACTTAATGTACAGAGGAGGATGGTGTAAGTTATATGCAAATACCATTCCTTCTTAAAAAAACATTATTTATTTAGAGAGACAAAGAGAGCTCCCACTTATTACTTCACTCATAAATACCTACAATGCCCCAGGCAGATCATCCATCGTGGAAGCCAGAAACTCAATTCAGGATTTTCTTGTGGGTGGCAGGAACCCAATCATTTGAGCCATCATAACTGTCTGCCAGAGCATGGAGTTAGGAGCAGGATCCGGGTATGGAACCCAGGCACCCTGATAGGGGACAAGGGTGTCTTAACTGTTAGACCAAATGCCTACCCCACAGTTCCATATCCACTGGGGAAGGAGCGAGGATAAGGAGAAGGGCTGGAACCAATGTTCTCAAGATCAAGGGAATAGTGTGCCCAATTTACCGTTCCTGCAAGATTATATATGAGTGCTCATGTACACACAGCTTCTTCAGCCCTAGCCATTGATATGAATTTGACACTGCCGTCTGTTTCACGAGTTTGCTTCTTGGCTTGCAAAGATTATGCAGATAGTTCCTCTCATATCTGCATCATTAGTTTTTCAGTATTTGTATCATTATTACACGTTGTGTCTTTTGGAGCCACATGTAACTAATAAGGAGTTTGGAGAACCATAATTTCAGAAGCACAGCATTATTTACCGATGAATTATTTGAACCTAGGAATGTGGTTTATGGAAAATATAGTCTGAATGCTTGTAGGAAGCAGAGCAGCCTGAACTCAAACCATCTCTAATATGAGATGCCAGCTTTGAGGTGGAGACTTCACCTGCTGCCTCACAAGGCTGGCCTCCTCCTTTAATGATTGGAATGTTAATGGTTTGATAGAATATAAAGTTTCTATTCACCTTATGACATTCTCCTGGAATGACGCACCAGTTCCACACTGGTGACACAGATCACGAAGCAGGACTCTACATTCCCCCAACAGTAAATCAATCATTTCTAAGTCCTAAATGATTCACTCTTTGGAAAAGCAAACTTTGAATATATTATTTCATCTTCCAAGAAAAAGTTTTATCTACATGTGGCGTGTCTTTTTAAACACAAATGGAAAGTCATTCACTGGGGAATGATGTAGACAGGTATATAGGATAAAGCTGATTAGATTGGTGAGCTGGAAGACCACGCCTTGACCACACCCCTGTGTGATCCCATCTCCCTACCTGACCCCACCTGGATGCCCACCTGCCAATCAGGCTACAAAACCTTTGGAACTGGATTAAAGGCCTGGAGCATAGTGGGCCTGGCCTTCTTTTCTCCCTCCCAGCCCTCCATCCCCTTGCTGCCCTGTGCCTCAGGGTGTGTGGCCTTTGGGCCACCTGCTCCATGCTTTCCGGCCTGCATGCTTCTCCACATGGCTGGTTCCTCTCCTGGTTTTTTTTTTCCCACTAATACTATAGGATAGTGATCTAAACTAAAATAAACTTAATCAAATATGCCGTTTCTATACTCCTATTTAGCAGTGTTTCTGCATCTTCTACCTTATAAAATTGATTTAATTGTGGTGCTTGGTCAGCAGGTATATTGTCTAGTAGGGCATGATGGTTTTCCATTCATACTTGATTGACTTAACCTCTTGTGAAGGCCATCTCTCTCTCTCTCTCTCTCTCTCTCTGCCTCTCCTCTCTCTGTGTAATTCTGACTTTTGAATAAATAAAGAAATCTTTTTAAAAAATTTTGCTGGTAGATGGATGGGTAGCAGACTTCCTGGTCTCAACTGCCGCTCTGCATGATGGGAGTGTTTGGGGGCTTACACAGGGGCTACAAGGAAGGGGGTGCTGGTGTGGCGAAAGCACGAGAAGGAGCTGTGGGTCTCTGGTGTTGGAGCCAAGGCCTGCCGCTGGATTGCTGACAGTACATCACTCCTCTGTTTCATCACAGTGGGCCTTGAGAAGGTGCTGAGATGAAATCCAGCCTGACCAGGTCCTTTTGTGCTAAAGTTTAGACAAGGAACAAAGCCATCTGTGCCTTAGGACACGGGCAAGCGGGAAGCCAGCAGTCCAACCCTGAAGCATGAGCTTCCCGGCACTACAAAGCAATTATTTCCTTATGTTATTTTATATCTGATTACACTGGGAAGTTATTATGCATGCTCTAACACCCCAGACTAGAGTCAAATATCTTATTTAATGAAAATTAAAGGAGATAATGCTGGGGTCAGCTCTGTGGCATAGTGGGCAAAGCCGCCGCCTGCAGAGCCGACATCCCATATGTGCACCGGTTCAAGTCTCGGTTGCTCCACTTCCAATCCAGCTCTTTGCTATGGCCTAGGAAAACAGTAGAAGGTGGCCCAAGTCCCTGGGCCCCTGCACCCACGTGGGAGAGAGGTCATCCATCTGCTGGTTTACTCTGCAACTGGCCACAATGGCTGGAGCTGAATTGAAGCCAGGAGCCAGGCACTTCTTCTGGGTCTCCCACGTGGTGCAGGGGCCCAAGGACTTGAGCCATCTTCTACTGCTTTCCCAAGCCATGATAAGAGAGCTGGATCAGAAGTGGATTAGTCAGGTCTTGAACTGGTGCCCCAAAGGGATGCCAATACTGTAGACAGCAGCTTTACCCACTAACCCACATCACCGGCCCCAGTAAATGTATTCTTAAAGTAGGGATTCTATTTTTCATTATTGTTTTGAAAGGTGCAATGATATCAGAGAAGGCAGAGTAAGGAGCCACATTTCTCTTCTCCTGACAGACTGAAGTGGCAGAGATACTTAAAGACTTCCCCTCCCCCATAGCAGGTGGTCCCAGGGAATGCAAGGAACCCTACTGATTGACCTAAGGAGATCAGGGACCCAGGAGACAGCAGGCCTGTGTAAGAGTTTTGTGGGCCACAGAGAAGGAACCTGCACAGCCTGTTGCAGCTTGGGGCAGGTCGAGGATGACCCTAGGGTTACTGAGAAGCCCAGGAAGGAAATGAGACTCCTGGACCAAGGAGCCTTAGACTGCGAGCTACAGAAAGGCCTGGAGCCATTAGTTAAAAGTTAGAGAAGGAAGACCAGAGAGGAAAAGGGAAAGAAAGATTGAAAAAGGAAATGAGGAGAAACTGATTTCTACTTTTCAGTGTTCTACTCGCTTTGGGAAACTATGGAAGTGACATTCGTTTCCTACACCTACGACTGCAGTGACGGTGAAGGACAGACTAATCCAGTCAGCAAGGAACCAAAGAAAATCCGGGTTTTGTTTTTTAAAGGATTGGGCAGTTTGCAAAACTAAAAGAAATTTGCTACCAAAAAATTAAGCAATAGAGAGATAAATAATGAGGTAAATCTGATAATCACATCAATTCACAATACAGATATGCTATAGGTTGTTTGTATCTGATTTGTTATTGATATCAATTGTAATAGAATCATACTACACATTATCTTGTAAAAACATTTTTTTAAACTTACCATTACTCCTTTAACCTCTTCACACATCAGAAATTTGAAATCTCTATTTGCAATAATCTTGGAAATTCAGGACAGCAATTACATTCAAACAGTAAGATTTATTTTCCTTGAATATATTAGCCAAAGTTGAGACCTTTTCCTTCCTGAATATTCTGTATCAAAACATTTCTGTTATGAAAAAAAGACAAAAAGAGCTTCAGGTAAATGATGGAGAGAGATTAAGTTTTGGGGTTCTAAAACTACTGTCTGTGTGACTTTGTCATTCAAGGAAAAAAAACCTATATATAGAACATTAAAACAAGGTATCCTCACATAAAGTTCAAAGAGACAGTCACTGTTAACTTTGATATTATCTTTGTTTTTATATTCAAATGAGATTACATCACTTGTTCTGCCACTTGCTTTTCTACCTGATGTATCATACATAATCTTTTGCCATCTGCAAATTTACATGTGACTCATTCATTTTACTGACTGTGTAATATCACACACTACATGTGTATCACAATTTGGCTTTTTCTGTTTCTGGTTTGGTTACTTGCCACTGCAGATAATGCTGCTATAAACATCTGACATTCATTTAAGTTACATAAACTATTTAAGTCAGATAACTGATGTTTTAAGAAATGGAACAATTCATAAACAGAATAGAAAACTGGCTTGAAATGGCACACTATTTTTGGGTTGGCAAATTCTTTCATCCCTGCTGATTTCACTTTTTTTAAAAGTTATGATAGCTTTACTGATGTTTCAGTCTTTTTTTTTTTTAAAGATTTATTTATTGGGGCCAGCAATGTAGTGCAGCAGGTTAAAGCCGTGGCCTGCGGCGCCGGCATCAGATATGGACGCCAGTTTAAATCTCACTGCTCCACTTTCATTCCAGCTCTCTGCTATGGCCTGGGAAAGCAGTGGGGAATGGCTCAAGCCATGTGAGAGACCCAGAAGACACTCCTGGCTCCTAGCTTCAAATCGCCTCCGCTCCAGACTTTGCGGCCATTTGGGAAGTGAACCAGTGGATGGAAGATCTCTCTTTCTCTCTCTGTAACTCTTTCAAATAAATAAAATAAATCTTAAAAGGATTTATTTATTTACTTGAAAGGCAGTTACAGAGAGAGAGAGAGATTTTCCATCTACTAACTCACTCCCTAGATGGCCGCAATGGCCAGGGCTGGCCAGGCTGACTACATCTCGAAGGCCATTCTACTCCAGCATCGCAGGTGGCAGCTTTACCTGCTATGTCACACACCAACCTCTGTCCCTGCTGATTTCATGGCTAAATGTGAATTCATTACTGGCTACTTTATAAAAGCACTAGCAGGGAACTGACTTAAAAAGACAAATAGTCTTTATGTTCCAAAGACTTTATAGGTAATACTTAAAAACGACACTCTTTGAGAGGAAAGCTAATAAATGTTCAGGCAGCATCTACTCTCTCTGTATAACTTAGGACGGGAAAATGGCCAAAATCAGGGAAATGGTGCAAATTGAAGGTTTTCTGGCTCATTCTTTTTTTTTTTTCTTTTTTCTTTTTTTTTTTTTTTGGTCGCAGAACTGCCAAGAATGTAAGCTAACATAATAGATTAGGCAAAAAGAAAATTACAAATTCACCTGTCAGCCTCCTGATGGTTTCATATCCTTTCCCTTAGGGAATCTTGTTCTTTACTTCCAGTATCATATGTCACCTATTTGATTATATCTTTGTTTTTAAAATCCAGTGTCTGGATCTTTCAGCTTGCATTTCCATATCCATTCCACTTGTTCCTGCAGGGGGAAAAACCCGCCAGGTGGAGTGGGCTGGGGTTCCCCAACACAGACAGAGGGCTCGGAAGTGGGAGGAGTGCAGGCCTCCCTCAGGCTCCTGGCTCTGAGGTAAAGGCCAAGGTTCAAACTGTTGTGAATAATCCTGCTATTCAGAAAACCTGGCGTCTGTCTGCAGGAGAGAAAAAAAAAAAAAAAACAGGCCAGGGCTGCATCCCCAAAGGTGAGAGCAGAGGACGGCCAGACAGGCAGGAGAACGCGGGAGGGCCCTTGGTAAATACTGCAGGCCTCCTGGGGCCCAGGGCTTCGCCTCCAGCGGGAAGTCAAGGGAATTTGCTAAAGAAAGAAGTCAATCGGCCCAGACAAAAGCTCCTGACACAGGAAGTGAGGAGACCCAAAGGTAGGCATTTGAATAGGTTACTCGGCGTGAGGCTGGAGGCCGGAGTCTCTCCGGAAGCCGTAGCCGGTGTCTGCGTGGCTGATCCTGAAGGGCCCTTGAGAATCTGTTAAAACTTCAGCACCTGGAAAATTGCTTTGGTGCTCACCTCCTAGTGTAATAGACAAATGGGCTAATGTAAATTAAAAAAAAAAAAAAAAAGAGCTCACAGATCAAGACGTTAGAATCTTGTTCGGGGACAAGATAGGGCACGTGTGGGGGAGAAAGGTGGCAGTCACCGTTCTGTGCCCCAGCACCAGCCCCCTCTCCACTGGTGTGGTCTCGGCTAGGAAGGGCTGCGGGTGAGAAGCAGGGTGGAATCCGGGGCTGTGCTGAAGGAAAGTGTCTGGCGCATTCTACGGGAAGGTGCTCTCCAGGAGACAACGCGGGGAGGAACGCCCGGCCACAGACAAGCTAAGCTCTTCGCCTGATGAACAGCTGTGGGATTTGCTCACTGTCCTTTACTTGGCTGGAATGAGTGTCCAATAGCTGAGCTTAATCCAAGCCGAAGACAGCAACAACCGGGACAGTAAGGTGCACACTGAGAGTAAGGTGCACAAGGGTCTGGCTCCCGTGACTTTCTTTCCCCCAGAGCATCCAGGCACTGGCTCACCACCTCCCATTTACCATTTCCTGATTTACTGGTGCTTCACTATATGCTGTGTTTAAGACGAAAACAAATCTTCCCTTCGTTTACACATTTAAAATGTAAGATGTGTATCCCGGCGAGCAGTTGGAGGTTATTCAAACTAAAAGTGGATCTACAGTATGAGCCAGCTACTCCCCCTCTAGGGTATAACCTAAGGAAACAGAACCAGTATAGGAAAGATACCTCTACTTCAATGTTCACTGAAGCACCATGTACAACAGTCAAGATCTGCAATCAACCCACGTGTTTAAAAGTCATGTCGTGCAAGTATTCCATGTTAATCTAAAATGTTTAAATAATTTTAAAAAGTGTCCTACCTGTTGCATACAGGTATTGAAATATCCCACATTAACTGTGCATACTAAAAACACATGGGAGGGGCCAGTACTGTGGCACACAGGGCTACGCCACCACTTGTAATGCTTTTATTCCAAATTGGAGTGCTGGTTTGAGTCCAAGGTACTCTGCTTCTGAGAAGGCAGCAGATGTCAAGTATCTGGACCTCTGCCACCCATCTGAGGACTTGATAGAGTTCCTGGCTCCTGGCTTTCGTCTGGCCCAGCCCTGCGATCTTTTGGGAAGTTAGCAGGCAGATGGCAGATCTGTCTTTCCCTCTCTTTGATGCTCTAGGCCTTCCAAATAAGTAAACAAATAAGCCTTTTATTAAAAAAAAAATACACGCGGTAGGTGTTTGCCACAGCAGTTTATCACATCCTGGGTACCTGGGTTTGCATCTTGACTGCACTCTCCATTCTAACCCCTGCTAATGCTCATCCTGGGAGATAGCAGGTGATGGCTCAAAAGTTGGGAGGGATCTTCACCCCCAACCCGGGAGACTGCATGGGGTTCCTGGTCTGGGGAGTGAACCAGAGGGTGAAAGTTGTCTCTCCCTTTCTGTATCTTCCAAGTAAATGAAACATAAATTTACAATATGGGAAAAAGTCGAGTGACAGACAGCAGTAGAATCCTGTCCCACTTGACTCTGGGGCCAGCACATGAGTTAAGCTGCCTCTTCAGACTCCAGAACGCCATCTGGGAATGCCAGGTCGAATTCCAGGTGCTCCGCTTCCAAATCAACTCCCTGCTAATGTACCTGGAAAAGCAGCAAAGATCCAAGTGCTTGGGCCCCAGGCATTCAAGTGGGACAGGAAGATGGAGTTCCGGGTTCTAGGCTTTGGCCTGGTCATTGAGGCCATTTGGGGAGGGCCCTTGGTAAATACTGCAGGCCTCCTGGGGCCCAGGGCTTTGCCTCCAGTGGGAGGTCAAGGGAATTTGAGACAACTGAAGTTCACATGATTCTTTTATTTATTTGTTCCTAAAGCAGCCAAACTGTTAGCGATATTGTCATGTTGTATCCAAATACAAAACATATTTCTACAAATATGAGAGTAATGAGCAGACTAACAAATTAGAGTTTGTCGAAACACAGAGGCAGAAACAGAGAAAATTAATGAAGCACACTCTAGCTGAACTTGAATGATTGAAGCTTTTAACGAAATCTCCCGAACCCCAGAAAATAGTAATTCTTCATTATATATCTTTACTTCCTACTCTTGAGGTTAGATCCTAGATTTCAAAGCTATCTGAACTAGAATTGTAACTACTCATCCACACAGAGACATCCTGTCATCTGCAGCAACCAAGGTTATTGAACCGTCTTTGTTTAGACCCCAATCATGCCGCATCCCTGAGCTGATCTAAGAGACACAACGAGAACCAGGTTATTAACGCAGATTCACACACAACTGTAAAATAGCAACAACCCCAAAAGAAAAGGCAGTGGCGTAGGCAGCCCCTGCCCAGGCTGACGCTGAACATTACACCGGTCTTCACACATCTTCAGGCTGCATGTTCACAGAATAATTTAGGAGCAAATCTAGGGCTTGTGAGGCATTGAAATGCTTGGTGGTTTGCTGTGCTGTGTTCTGGCTTTCCCCAACAGTTTCTAAGATGCTCTCCAAGTCACTGACAGGACAATTCTGCTGGAGCTGCATACAGGACTGTAGCACTTCGTCTCCGCAGTTAAGGAAGGGACTGTTCCAGGCCTGATTGTTCCAGGCTTGGGAGTACCAGGGTTGACTGTCCCAGGAATGGTTACTCCACGACTGGCTGTTCCAGGTTGGGTTGTTCCAAGTCTGGTTGTTCCAAGCTGGGTTGTTGCATGGCTGGCTGTTCCACATGGGAAGGTTTCCAGGTGTGTTCACCAGGCACCCCTGGTGGTAAGCAGGGTAGAAGCCCGGGTATTCTGCAGGGGCTGAGCCCTTCTGAAAGAGAAGAGTGGATTAACTAAAAGGCTGCAAGGATAGTTGGAACTGCCCGTGGTTGGAGTGGTGTGGTTTGAGGATAGACAAAACTAAAAGGACATGGAAAAGAGCAGAAAGCTCAAGTGTCTGGGACTGGCATTGCTACCTGCAAGGGCACCATCCCATATCAGAGTAAGGTTCAAGTCTTGCTCAGGTTCAATGCCTTGCTTCCAATCCAGGTCCCTGCTAATGTGCCTGGGAAAGCAGTGGAAGATGGCCCATGTACTTTTACACCTAACACCTACATGGGAGACCCAAATGGAGTTCCAAGCTCCTGAATTTGGCTTGGCCCAGCCCCCGAGCTGTTGCAACCACTTGGGGAGCGAACCAGTAGATGCAAGATCTCTTTGTTACTCTGCCTATCAAATAAGTAAATAAATCTTTAAGAAAAAAAAAAAATCAAGCTAAAGTGTCCCATTACCTGAGTCACACTGTTGCAAATATTTGGCCAATTGTTTCTCTGCCACCTCTTACATTTCATTCTTTGGTTCTGGAACCAGGTTTTAACCTGTAGGAAGAAGTGAAAAACATTATAAAATACTAGTAATGCTGACATGCTTTCAGTCAAAGAATACTGTCAACTTGTGTTCCTGACAGCTACTGCTGTGGAATGTTCAAGAACTAAATCTGAATTTTAATGCATTCTTTCTCAATCTTTAAGCAGTGTTCTATGAATTCCCAAGCCTCGAGTGAGCTGGCTGCTTGTTTAATAAATCTAGCTGGGGGGGGGGGGCATTCGGCGCTAAGATGCTTGGGGCTGCTGCTTCCCCTGTCAGGGTGCCTGGGTTCGAGTCCCGGCTCGCTCTCTTCCAGCTTCCAGCTAATGAGCACCCTGGGAGGCAGCAGGTGATGGCTTAGGTACTTGATCCCTGACACCGATGTGGGAGACTCAGAAGAATTTCAGGCTTCTGGCTTCAGTCTGCCCAACCACCAGCCAATGTGGGCACTTGGGGAGTGAATCAGAGGTTGGAAGATCTGTCTCTCAAGTAAATAAATCTTAAAAATAAAAGACTGCTCAAAAATAAATCTATCCAGCTGTAACTGCAAATCTACTAGCCATGAGGTTCACAGTTAGATGTTAGCTCCTTTACCTTCTTGCAGGGCTTATCCCAAGCCATGGAAGGGAACCTGTTTGCAGTTTAACACCCACCCCCCATACAAGAACAATTATATATACATATATACATATATATACATTGACAGGCAGAGTAGACAGTGAGGGAGAGAGAGAGAAAGGTCTTCCTTTTCCGTTGGTTCACCCCCACAATGGCCGCTGTGGCCGGTGCACCATGCTGATCTGAAGGCAGGAGCCAGGTGCTTCTGCTGGTCTCCCATGAGGGTGCAGGGCCCAAGGACCTGGGCCATCCTCCACTGCACTCCTGGGCCACAGCAGAGAGCTGGACAGGAAGAGGAGCAACCAGGACAGAATCTGGTGCCCCAACCGGGACTAGAATCTGGTGTGCCAGTGCTGCAGTTGTATAGCCTATTGAGCCGCGGCGCCAGCAGGAACAATTATATTTAATGTGATAACGATGGTATCCCAATTCATTAACTGTGGAATATACCACTAGAACATGTATTTGGAAAATATCAAGTTACATATTTCTGGGTATGATAAACTAACATTTCCAGATGATTTATACTTTATAAATTATTTATTTGAGAGAGAGTTACAAGGAGAGACAGAGAAAGGTCTTCCACTCATTGGTTCACTCCCCAAAGGGCCACAACTGCCAGAGCTGGGCCAATCCTAAGCCAGGAGGCTGGAGCTTCTTCTGGGTCTCCCACATAGGTGCAGGGCCCCAGGGACCTGAGCCATCATCCGCTGCTTTCTCAGGCCTTTAGCAGGAAACTGGACTGGAACAGGAGTAGCTGGGATACTAACCAGTGCCATATGCGATGCCAGCACTGATGGCGGCAGCTTTACCCACTATGCCACAGCGTTGGCCCCGCCCCTATAAATTTATTAACTAAAAAATAGAGACCACAAGACCAGTGAAGATAGAGGTATTTGTATCTATTAAAAAAATAGATAGAGAGATAGAGGTATTTGTATCTATTAAAAAAATAACGGAGGGGCTCGTGCTGCATCCCATATGGGCACCGGTTTGTGTCACGGCTGCTCCCTACTCTCTGCTTATGGCCTGGAAAAGTAGTGGAAGTGTTTGGCTCCTGCACCCACGTGAGAGACCCAGAAGAAGCTCCTGACTTTGGATCAGCTCAGCTCAGGTGGATGGGGCTATCTGGGGAGTGATCCAGCAGATGGAAGACCTTTCTCTACGTCTCTCCCTCATTCTGTTTTTAACTCTGCCTCTCAAATAAATAAATATAACCTTTTTTAAAAAATCATGGAATAGAGAAGAATTTTTTTCTTTTCTTTTTTTGAAAGTGCAGAGTTAGAAGGAGAGAGAAATCTTTCATCTGCTGATTCATTCCCCAAATGGCTACAATGACTGTGGCTGGGCCAGGCCAAAGCCAGGATCCAGAAGCTTCATCTGGGTCTCCCACATGGGTGTCAGGGGCCCAAGGACTTGGGCTATGCTCCACTGCTTCCCAAGGCACATTAGAATGGAGCTGGATCAGAAGTGGAGCAGCTGGGATTCGAACCTCTATCCATATGGGATGCTGGTGCTGTAGGCAAGCATCTTAACCAGCTGTGCCACAGCAGTGGTCCCAAGAAAAGAATTTTCCAAATATGATACCAGACATAGAGAAGCAGCATCAAAAAAGTTATACATTTTTGATGTAGGGATAGCAAGCTTTTTTTTTTTTTTTTTTAAGATTTATTTGAAAGTCAGAGTTACACAGAGAGAGGAGAGGCAGAGAGAGAGAGAGAGAGAGAGAGAGAGAGAGGTCTTCCATCCACTAGTTAACTCCCCAGTTGGCTGCAACGGCCTGAGCTGCGCCGGATCTGAAGCCAGGAGCCAGGAGCTTCTTCCTGCGGGTTCAGGGACCCAAGGACTTGGGCCATCTTCTACTGCTTTCCCAGGCCATGGCAGAGAGCTGGATCAGAAGTGGAGCAGCCAGGACTAAAACTGGTGCCCATATAGGATGCCGGCGCTTCAGGCCAGGGCGTTAACCCGTTGCACTACAACGCCGGCCCTGGGATGAGGGGCTTTTTAAATCTATTTCTAAGAACTGAATATTTGTATGGGAAACAGAGATTAGGAGAGATAGGGCAGGGGCTGGTGTTGTGGAGCCTTGGGTTAAGTTGTTGCTTGCTGCTTGCAACAGTGGCATCCCTTATCACAGAGCTGGGTCAAGTCCTTGATTTTCCACTTCTGAACCAGCTTCCTACTAATGCACCTGGGAAAGCTGTGGATGACTGCCCAAGGACTTTAGGCCCCTGTTACTCACAAGGGAGGCCCAGAGAGAGTTCCAGGCTTCTGGACTTGGGCCTGGCTCAGCCCTGGTCATTATGACCATTTGGGAAGAACACAAGCTGATGGAAGATTTCTATCTCTCCTCTCCCTGTCACTCTGCTTTACAAAAAATAAATATTTATTTTTAAAATTTAGGACATTGTGGCCAGCATCCCACAAGTACGGATTTAAGTCTGGGCTCCAATCCAGCTCCCTGTTAATGTAATGTGTCTGGGAAAGCAGAAGAAGATGAAGATGGCCCAACTGCTGGGGCCCTTCACCCATGTGGGAGACCCAGATGAAGTTCCTGGTTCCTGGCCCCGGCCCAGCCTAGTTATCAGCAATTGTGGCCTTTCAGGGAGTAACCAGCAATAGATGGAGGATCTCTACTGCACCCTCTCTGTAATTTTTTTTTTTTTTTTTTGGACAGGCAGACAGTAGACAATGAGAGAGGTAGAGACAGAGAGAAAGGTCTTCCTTTTCCGTTGGTTCACCCTGCAATGGCCACTGCAGCCGGGGCATCGCGCTGATCCAAAGCCAGGAGCCAGGTGCTTCTCCTGGTCTTCCATGCGGGTGCAGGGCCCAAGCACTTGGGCCATCCTCTCTCTTTCTTTCTTTTTCTTTTTTTTTTTTTTTTTTTTTTTGACAGGCAGAGTTAGACAATGAGAGCGAGACAGAGAGAAAGGTCTTCCTTTTTCCGTTGGTTCACCCGCCAAGTGGCTGCTACAGCTGGCGCATTGCGGCCGGCGCACTGCGCCCATTTGAAGCCAGGAGCCAGGTGCTCCTCCTGGTCTCTCATGCGGGTGCAGGGCCCAAGGACCTGGGCCATCCCCCACTGCACTCCCAGGCCACGGCAGAGAGCTGGACTAGAAGAGGAGCAACCGGGACAGAATCCAGTGCCCTGACCGGGTCTAGAACCCGATGTGCAGGCGCCGCAGGCAGAGGATTAGCCTATTGAGCCGCGGCGCTGGCCTGTAATTCTTTTTGAATAAATAAATCTTTATTTTAAAAAAAGTATAAGGCAGGGCCGGCACCCTGGCTCACTTGGCTAATCCTCCGCCTGTGGTGCGAGAATCCCATATGGGCCCCGGGTTCTAGTCCCGGTTGCTCCTCTTCCTGTCCAGCTCTCTGTTGTGGCCCAGGAGTGCAGTGGAGGATGGCCCAAGTTCTTGGGCTCTGCAACCGCATAGGAGACCAGGAGGAGGCACCTGGCTCCTGGCTTCGGATCGGTGCAGCACGCCAGCCGTAGTGGCCATTTGGGGGGGTGAACCAACGGAAAAAGGAAGACCTTTCTCTCTCTCTCTCTCTCTCTCTCTCTGAAACTCTTATCTGTCAAATTAAAAAAAAAAGTATAAGGCAACTGACAAAAGAAAATGGCTAATATATGAAAATGTTTGTCCTTAATAATAAGCAAAAGCACACACATAAAACACACAGAAACAAAAGATGCGCCTGTAACTTTAATGTGACCCAGTGCTTGTTAGAGGCTCTTTTACCTGGAAAGTGAGTGGGACAACTTGGTAACACTTTTAGTTTTGATTTCTATCAAGGCTCAGAAGCTGACTAAATTAATTCACACAATAGCATAATGGAGCTGGCACTGTGGCTTAGAGGGTAAAGCCGCCACTTGCAGCACTAGCATCTCATATGGGCACCGATTCTAGTCTCGGCTGCTCCACTTCCCATCCAGCTCTCTGCTATAGCCTGGGAAAGCAGTAGAAGATGACCCAAGTCCTTGGGCCCCTGCACCCGCGTGGGAGACCTGGAAGAAGCTCCTGGCTCCTGACTTCGGATCGGCTCAGTTCCAGTCATTGCGGCCACTTGGGGAGTGAACCATTAGATGGAAGACCTCTCTCTCTTTTTGTCTCTAGCGCTCTCTTTATAGATTTTATAATACTATAAATTTTATAAATCTTTTTAAAGATTTTTAAAGACTTGATTTTAAAGACTTTTAAAGATTTATAAAATAAATCTTTAAAAAAATAGAATATATAATGAAAAGGGGGTGGTAAAGAAGCAAGTCTTATAAGGGATTCCACATGCAAGTTAAAATGAAGTTATTCGTAGACGGGTGCACAGGATATACAGGTGCAAGCCGAGGTCACCCGGTTCTTCTGCAAACCAGCCTTGCTTTGTTTCTGATCGCAATGCAGCAACCAAATGGCCATACCTGTTTGTAGCTAAGGTTCAGGAGGCTGGAAAGTTCTTGCATCTGCTGAAGGCTGAGGTATTTCTGTCTCTGAAATCTGTCATTGAGCACACACAGCTGGGTCTGGGAGAATACGGTCCTGATCTTCTGTTTCTTCACCTTCTCTTCCTTCTTTGTGCTCTTCTCTACAGAGTCGGGAGTTTTCACTACTCTGGGACTGGTGGAAGAATCCGGGCTCCCCTGAATGGGCAAGTCCATGGAGAAAGGAAGAGGAGAGGCTGTTGGGAAAAAAACAACCACAACAATTCTAAAACTTTTCTCCAAGTATTAAAATATTCTACTTAAAATGCATTGTTTTCAAAGTGCATTTATAAACCTCACACCCCTAGACCTACGTGGCCATTGTCTTTATTCTTAACAAACCTTGAACACTTTGCCAGTCTTTGTACAACAGCAATATCTGCATCTTACATAGAATCACCTTTCTGTAAATAGTGATTCCTGTTTCAGACCTGCACCGCCACCTGCATAATTTTGCGATTACAAAGTCAGATTCTGGGTGCTATAAAGCCAGCAGCTCACTGTCCAATCCCAAATCCTAGAACCAGCAGGAATTGTGAATTGAATCCCATTCCTTGCTTTGATTAACTCTGTAATCTCATCTCCAAAAATTATTCCTCCAATGGCTGACACGAGGTAGCTGATTAAAACAGTGTAGCACAGGACCTGGCATATGTTGACTTGGTAACTAAAAGGTAGGCTCTTGGTGTCAAGACTTGGAAGCCACTGCCGCGTTCCCAGGGTTCAATTCCAACTCCGCTGTGTAGTCACGGAATCAACCAACCGGCTTTAAAAAGCAGAAATTCACCATCTCCTGCGTCTCCCACGTAGATGCGATAAAGGAAATCAAGTCCTCAGCTAAGGACTAGAAGTGGGAAGAGTCTTTAAAATCACCTACCACTCACATGTGCACTAGGTGAGCGAAGTACATGCCACCTTGTGCGTTTCTCAAGTGCATCCGCAGAAGCCAGGGCTTGGGCTTTACTTCTCAGCATTTGGAATTACAAATGCAAAAACCTCACAAAGTTCACAAAGGTAGGGTAGCATTAATGTCGGCAGCTCAAACAGGCCAGTCAATGATAATTGTGTTTCTTTATTCCCTTTCCACAACCTATTTTCTACAGTGTAGTCATAAGGCAAATGCAGCTTTTAAACTTTTTTTATGCTACAAATGTGGAAAACAGTAAAAGTTGGCCAGTTTTGGAACTTTTAACTATTGACAAGTTGATTTCCAAAAGGGTGGCATTGGCTCTCCAAGTATTCCAAGCACCCGCCGCCCTGCAGCTCACGGGGGGACTAGCACTGGTTTTGAAGCCAAAACAGATTTCAGATCCAAATCCTATCTACCTTCTGCTTGACTGTCAGTAGATTAAACTTTCTGGAATAATCTTTACCATAAAATTGGGTCAACACTTCCCTGGGATGTAAAAGTGCCTTTTAAAAGCCGGCGCCGGCACACTGGGTTCTAGTCCCGGTTGTCCCCCTTCCAGGCCAGCCCTCTGCTGTGGCCTGGGAGTGCAGTGGAGGATGGCCCAAGTGCTTGGGCCCTGCACCCCATGGGAGACCAGGAAAAAGCACCTAGCACCTGGCTCCTGCCATCGGATGAGCGCAGTGCGCCGGCCGCAGCGCGTCGACCGCGGCAGCCATTGGAGGGTGAACCAACGGCAAAGGAAGACCTTTCTCTCTCTCTCTCTCACTGTCCACTCTGCCTGTCAAAAAAAAAAAAAAAAAAGTTGGCTCACTGGGGCCGGCTCTGTGGCACAGTGGGTTAACGCCCAGGCCTGAAGCGCCGGCATCCCATATAGACGCCGGTTCTAGTCCCAGCTGCTCCTCTTCCCATCCAGCTCTGCTGTGGCCTGGGATAGCAGTGGAGGATGGCCCAAGTCCTTGGGTCCCTGCACCCTCGTGGGAGACCCGGAGGAAACTCCTGGCTCCTGGCTTCGGATCGGTGCAGCTCTAGCCATTGCGGCCATTTGGGGAGTAAACCAGCAGATGGAAGACCTCTCTCTTTCTGTCTCCACCTCTCTGTAACATTTTCAAATAAATAAAAAATAAATCTTTAAAAAAAAAAAAAGTTGGCTCACAAAGTTAAGCTGCCCAATAACACCCACGTAGAAAGAACACATTTACAGAAAACTATGTATTACTTAGGTAAATCTCACCTTGATTTGCCATGACGTTTTTGGCAATCTTGCACAGTATAATGGTGGTGGTTCTTCTGGCAAATTAGCAGCGATATTTATTTTTAACTTAGGTCTTAAGACTTAAGAAATCAACTCATTTAATCATCACAAACCTGTATAGGCATTTCCAAAATGCCTATACGCACAGGTTCTTCAACACACAGCACCATGGCCCAGCTGCCGGTTCCTTGTCCCACACCTCAGTCCACAGCTCCTGAGACCTGGGACATTATTAAAAGGGCGCATGCCATCAAGTTATGATGGAAAAAATGGCATCTGGACATTTGTAGATTACACCCGCCTACAAAATGGGATATCATTGTTCAAGGAGATGACCCATAATCTCCTTTCCTTCTCTCTCCCCCCTCAAGAATGGCTCGTTGTTAGGCATTGCATTTTTCCTTACCGGTATCTGTAAGAGGCACCTGGGCAGATGGCAGTTCCAAGGTTGGGTGTTTCCCTTCAGGTTCGGGCACCACGGGCATCAGTGAAGAGTCCTGATCATCAAGTCCTTCTGAGGCCGGTACACTTGCTGGACAAGCTGGATCCACACTCATGTTATTGAGAAGGGGGGTAAAAGCAATTCAAGGAGCTGACTGTGAACAAGACTGACTTTAAGAATTAAACAAGCAGGCGGAAGGTCTTGGAGAAAATGGAAGTTTTCCAGAGGTCAAATGATCAGAAAAGGCCAGGACTAAGTACAGGTTTCCCCCTCAATAACAGAAGGCAGCCAGTCCAACCTGGCAATAGAGACTCCAAGCTTTAGAGTCTCTAGATTTATATGGAAGGCTCTATCACACCCTGGACCCGCCCCTCCAGGCAGCCTCACTCCCACAACCCCCCCCCACACACACACACCCCGGTGAGTCCTGTTAATCTCGTCTGCCAGACTCACCTAGGCCATTGTGATGCAAAAGGCAGCCCCGACTGGGTGGGGAAGTAGAAAACCGGAGACAAAATAAACCTCTGGACTGCATCCTTGTAGGTCTACCACGTTGCCATGTTTAAACTCAGGAAGCACCCCTGACTCGGGAGAAATTGCAGCTACTTCCTCTTTCCTCCTCTGTTCACCCCAAGGTCATGGGGCTAAGGCATCATTGATAAAAAGGCATCCATTTTCCACTCCACCTTAGTTTTTTCAAGCTCTGTAGTTTCCAGAAAGACAGAGAAGCCTTTCCAAAATGACTGCTGGTTTTTAACAAAAGCCAGAGAAAAGGGTCTGCGACCCGCTGACCTGAAACCCTCGGGGAACCCTGATGGTACGTTATGTGTCTATCACTCCACGAATATGGGAGATTTTAAATTAGTGTTTGTGTAACATTACTGCACAGACTCTTGGTACAGCTGCTTTAGTAAGTCCCAGTTCCTTTATCCATTAATAGAGACACAAGTAACTTCTCCGTATTGCTGTAAGAATTTGAAAAGGTAGAAATTCTGTCGGGATTCTGTGCCCCAAACCAACCACACCACCAAGTTTGAAGCTACTAATTTCTGTGTAACCTCATCCAGAGAACAATCAGATAGAGCACTTTCTTAGTTTGTGAGGGGCATTCCTGGATGTAAAACAACGGAATTGATTGGCCTCTGAACCAGCCCAGCTGGAAGAGGGGCGTAGAGAGGAGCACCTCTCTGCAGGTGAAATTCTGAGAAGATGGGCCTGCGCAGCTGAGGCTCATTCCCCATCGGGACTCATTCCCCGTCCAGATCGGTGCTTGGTCTCTGGTCTGTCCCTCTTCCCCAGGCAGTCAACCTCTTTTCCCTCTGGTTCTTTCTTTTAACAAACGCTTCCTTCTCGAGCCTGGCAGTGTTGTCATGGTCCTCAATTTCACCTCATGCCCACTCCACCGACCTGGGGACATGGGGAGTGGGGAGTGTGCCTTTAAGAGCTGGCTCCAGCACTAATGAAATCTCCATTTTCCTCCCCATTCCCTAGTCCAACATTCAAGAAACCCAAGATTTCTTCCTCTTTTCCAAACTCTCACTGCTAACAGGAATCCTTGAACAAATCATAATTATGTATTTTGCATCCTACCCTACATTCTGCTACCCAAGTCTCCACCTAACTAAACTCCCACACAAGCTGACCTTTGTGTGCTACGCAAAGGAGTAAACAGCAGGCCCCAGAAGTTTTGTCCTCTGCTGAAGGGGATCTCTGCATAAGTCTGGGCCGGCTTCCCCCATCCCCCCTAGAGAAAGGACCCCAGGGAAGGGGGCTGGTAGCTAGCAGGCAGACTGACTACATTCTTAGCCCAGGAAGGCAATTTGAATTAGGCTGAGAATGTTTTGGAAGCTGCTGGAGACTTTGGGTTTGTTGGAACCGGCTGCGGGAGTGGAGGAAGGGTATGTGGAAATGAACTCACTGTCTAGTAGAGTCGCTCACACCAGACCAAAAATGACAATTTCTACGTTGTGTAATAAGGATGAAAGGGTGAAAAAAGGAGGTGTGCAGTGGATGCTAAGTGGGCCCAAGCCAGGGGAGGGTGGGCTGGGGGAGGGGTAGTTAGGTTGCACAGAGAAGGAAAAATGTGGAAAGAACAGGCTAGGAAATGCGAAACATAACAGTTTGGGCAAAGGAACATCAAGGCACCAGAGAAAATTCCGGTTTCCTGAGGCAGCGTTACGTGCAATGGGTTAAGCTCTGGCCTGCAAAGCCAGTATCCTATATGGAGCCCCAGCTGCTCCACTATCAACCCGGCTCCCTGCTAAAACACCTAGGAACGAAGTGGAGGATGGCCCAAGTGCTTGGACCCCTGCCACCACGGAAGGAGCCTCAGGATCTGGCCTCCGGCCTGGCCCAGCCCCTGCCTTTGTGCCCATTAGGGGAGGGAGCCAGCAGGTGGAAGATCTCTTTAAACCTCTCCCTCCTCCTCTCTATAACTCTGCCTTTCAAATAAACAAAATAAGTCTTTAACAACAACAACAATTACAGCTTCCTTTACTGTGGCTTAACAAGGCTCCGTGGCAAAAGAGCAATAGAGGAGAGCAGTGGGCACTCACACAGCTCCTAAGAGTTAGTCGGCTCTCCCTAACACCAGGCACTATCCTATCCATTTGAGGAGTCACCTTTATTATCATCTAGCCGAATGCCTGATAGTTGTACAGGTGAACCTTGAGCATCACAAGAGTAAGGGCCGCCTCCGTGCAGTCAAAACTCTGCGTATAACTTCCGGCTTCCACAAAACTTAACGAGCCTGCTGTTGCCTGGAACCTTTATCGACAACAGAAGCATATCCCATATGTAGCATGCATCATTTACAGTGAAAAATGACAGCTGTGATAGATCACCAGTGAGTGTGACATGTAATTTATTGCACAGAGGAACTGTTTCCATGGAGATGATGGGAGTCACAGGGGGTTTAAAGTGAATAATAGAGACACGTGGGCTCTGATGATAGCAACTGGGGTGACTGCAAAATGATTTCAGTAGTGGAGTGCATACTGCAGTCCGTTCTATGCAGTTAGTTGGGATGTAGTACTGCAACTTAATATTTCTTTGGATTCTCTTGACTGTGCCTGGTATCCTGTATAGTATATATTTTCTGATACATTTTGATGAATTTTAATTTTTATATGATAAACTTGTGTATTATAGAGTATGGTAATAAAGCATAAAATAGACTGTCATCTATAAATAATTTATGTATTCATGACATAACTTCTTAATTTTTTGGATATATTTGCGAATTTTCAATATCATCTGCAGTTTTTTTTTTTGAATGGTCACAAATCTCAAAAAAAGAAAATCCACATTTAAATTTACCCACACAGTTCAAACCCATACTCTTCAAGGGTCACCCGCATATGTATTCTTGTATAAAACCAAAATTTTTGACACCAAAACAGTTTTACTCCATTTCCATGAATTTTTGAAATATCCTTGAAAATTCGATAATTGGAATCTTAATTAAAAAATAAATGGAGGTATCAGGGAAGTCACTGGGAATTAGGGTCTAGGGTCCTGAGAACTAATGATAACCATGGGTAGTAAAAGTACTAAGCTTTGAATTAAATCTCTCCTTATTAGGTTATGTCCCCTGATACTGTTATTCCTACTCTCCTATTAGTCCCCAAAGCTTAGTTCTCAAACTTTATATTCACTCTGCTCTTCCTCTCCTGCCTTAATGAAGGTAAGTAACATCATAGGCTTTTAATTCTCAGACGAATATCTCTGTCCCTGACTTATTTCCCAAACTCAAGTCTCCTTTATCCAATCACCACTTAGTAGTATTTCTGTCCGGGTTTCTGTAGGCAAAGGATGGAAGAGAATTCAGATGGCTCACGTGGGTGGCAGGGACCCAGCCATCAGCTGCTGCCTCTGTGAGTGAGTGCACATTAGCTGGAAGGTGGAAATGGGTGTAAGAATCCTGAGTAGAACTCAGGCACTCTGAAATGTGGTAAAATTACCCAAGTCCCAAGTAGTATTTTTTTTAGAAGATTTATTTATTTACTTGAAAGTCAGAGTTACACAGAGAGAGGAGAGGCAGAGGGAGAGGTCTTCCATCTACTGGTTCACTCTCCAATTGGCCAAAACAGCTGGAACCGAAGCCAGGAGCCAGGAGCTTCTTTTGGGTCTCCTACATGGGCGCAGGGGCCCAAGGCCTTGGGCCATCTCCCACTGCTTTCCCAGGCCACAGCAGAGAGTCGGATCAGAAGTAGAGCAGCCGGGACTCAAACCGGCGGCCATACGGGATGCCAGCACTGCAGGCAGCAGCTTTACCTGCTATGCCACTGCACCGGCACCCCCCAAGTGGTGTTTTAACTGCCTTGCTAAGTGCTTGGCCCTCAAATAAGTTTCTGATCATCACGTGGAGTAGGACTTGGTGAATCAACACAAAGTCAGAATGATTACTCTTTTAAAGGACATGTACGTCTTTCTTTTGCTACTGCCCTGTCCCAGGAGAGCTGACAGTTTGAGATGACCTGTGACTCCTGGGAAAGAGGAAGTTCACATGTGGTTCATGTGCCAACCCGAGCTGCACTTGAGGGTTTAAATATCTCCAAGGCCACCACCATGTCCAAACACCTTTTACGACTTGGATTTTTGCAGTAGGTTCCCTGCTGTTCTCCCTGTTTGTGCCTTCTTATAATCTAGTCCCATGTATTGACCAGATGATTTTTGAAAATATGTCACCCAAGTCTTTTGCTCAAAATCTTTCTTTGGTTTTTTCATTCAGAGTAAAAGTCAGCTTGTGGAATCACAGAAGCCCTCCCTTGGCCTTGTACGTTAGCTGTCTTCCCCCACCGGCCTGGAGCTGGCCTCCTGGCTGAGCCTGGAGCAAGCCAGGGAAGCTCCAGCCCCAGGGCTTCTGCCTTCTGTCTCTCTCTGTGGTCTGTTCTTTCCTCCAGAATTCTCACCTCCTCTCAGCCTTTAACATTGCCTTTTCGGTGGTGACTCCCACTCCGTACCCCTCTCTTCTCTGTGTTTGACAGCACTTCTCTCCATCTCACATAACATATTCTACCTAATCATCTTCCTCCTGCCGTTAGCATATAAGCTCTGTGAAGGGAATTATTTGATTTTTCCTGTTTAATGTCTTATCACCACTAGCCCTAGTGGAGTGTGGCCCATGTTCTGGGGTCATCATTGTGACCCAGCAGCTAGTTAGATACACAGCTGGTAGCTTTCACCACGTTATTGAATGGGAACCTTTGCTCCCAATCTGTTTTCAAAGTTCTTTGGGTGACTCTCTTTATATGCTATTGTTTGATTCCAGAAGTGAACCAGGCAAGGTGGAGACAGACATTCGTTGACAAATGTACTTACTTAAATGAGAACTAGAACTTTGTAAGAAAATAGAGAGTAGGAGCTATTTTCCTACCCATCAATATTTTTCTAAATTTACATATAATAGCTGACATGTTTGCGAGGTATCACATTTTAGTTTAAATATCATTAAATGTTAAATTGATGGTTCCATGAGCCTTGAGTTAAGAATCTTTACAACAGTCAGTCCTTCCTCTGGGAGCTTAGGTTACCTGAGCTGTAAAGAGGAGCCGCGCAGACTGCTAGTCAGAGATTACAGGTGAATTACAAGGATATGCTCTCCCGCATTAGCCTGTCATGCCATGAGAGCACAGCACACTTATTTTCTCCCTAAGATGATCTTTCCATTAAGAAGAGTGTCAGCTTATGTATTGAACAATATGATCTCCCTTCACATGTGCATTGTCCTGCTTGTTTTTTAAATTTTTTGCAGTCTAGAAGTCTTTATTTTGTTTACAGTCATGCTGTGAATTCACAGGGAATGGATTCCAACAGCCCAGACTCCTTCCCATGCATTCTGACAAAGTGGAATTCGCTGGGTAGAGCAGACTGGGGTTTCAGCTGGACCCAGGTACTTCTCCCTGGGGCTTCCTTCTTTTCCTGACCATTTTCCTTTACGGGATTTAGGAAGCTAAATCTTGACTTAACAGTTCTGGCTGTTGTGGCCAATTGGGGAGTGAGCCAGTGTATGGAAGACCTCTCTCTCTCTCTGCCTCTTCTCTCTCTGTGTAACTCTGACTTTCAAATAAATAAATGAATCTTCATTTTTTTGAAATTCATGCAGTTCTTTCATAATGCACATGTTCAATGAACTTTTGGAAGACTTCACATCTTGAAAACTTGATTTCTTAGAGCTGCTCCCGTCTGCCCCTCGAATGTTCAACCTTGTTCTCTTTACCCTAGCTCAGGAAAGGCAGAGTGACAGAACAAGAGGAAGAGGGAAAGAGAGAGAGAGAAAAAGATTAAAATCTTCCATCTGCTGGTTTACTCCCTAAATGGTTACAACAGTCAGGTCTGGGCGATCCAAAACCAGGAGCCAGGAACTCCCTCCTGGTCTCCCACTTGGGTGGCAGGGGCAGAAACTGGTTTAGAAGTGGAGCAAGGGCTGGTGGTGTGCCATAAAGAGATAAGCCATTGCCTGCAGGCATCCCAAATGGATGCCTGTGTGAGTCCCAGCTGCTCTACTTCTGATGCAGCTCCCCGCTAATGTGCCTGGGAAAGCAGGAAGATGGCCCAGTCCTTGGGCCCTTGCACTCACATGGGAGACCTGGATGAAGCTCCTGGTTCCTGGCTTCAGCTTGGCCCAACCCCAGTGTTTGTGGCCACCTGGGGGAGTGAACCAGCAGACAGAAGTGCTCTCTCCAAGATCTGCCGTCTGCCTGCCTCTCAAGTCAATTCCAAGCCTTGACAGATTGTTGTAGCCATCCCTCCTGTCCTGAATGCCTTTCTCTTTTACCTCCGTGGTTTGTTTCTCGTTATGGATCAAGGCACAGATGAGGAGTTCTCCCAGGGACTTAGGTGTCCTTCTATGCTGTGTTAGCACCCAGTGCCTAACCATTCCTACCGTGCTTGCCACTTTGCATTTTAGTGTGTATGTATGTGTGTATGTGTGTGAATTCCTGGGTAAAACAACCCTTTGAAGATCTCCTATTACTCCTAAGGCAATGCTATTCAGAGGATAGTCCCACTTCCCAGCATTACATGGTATTAGCATCACCTGGGAGCTTGATAGAAATGCAAATTTTTGGGCTGGGTTTATTCCAGACCTACTGAATCAGAATCTCTAGCTTTGGGGCTCAGACATTTGTCTTAAGGATCTCTGATTTTCATATATAGGAAAATTTAAGAATCTCTACTCAAGAAAACAGTGCACAACCGTAGAAAAATTTTCAGCATATATTTACTGAATTAATGAATCAACTCCACTAGCTAGAACACTGTCTTTCATAAAATTGAAGAATTATAAGAAGTCACAATTGTACAGAATAAAAAAAATTTAAATCCTGGGTTTCTGACTTGTGGTTCAGTTTTTGATCTGTCAGATCTTACTCTAATAAAAGGCTTTTACTAGTCAGGGGTTGACTTATTAAATGTACTAAACTCTAAAGTCTCCTTGTGGGGTGTGGAGAAGGGAAAACCATCAAACAGGATGGTCAAAAATAGTCCTGTCCCAAGCGGCAGTGCTGTTCCCGGGTTACTTACTGTTCCTCTCTCCCACCCTACCCGCAGGGGATCTCTGACCCAAAGAAAAGGGAATTTCTTGTTCAGGCCTGTCAGTTTTAGCCCCCAGGGAAGGGAGGAACACAAAGAAATGCCTGCCTCCTGCAGCCCAGCAAACGTAAAGTTGCCTGGAACAGGGAGGTATCATTGGCCCAGAGAAGAATAATCCTTTTAACTTCTCTGCTGGTGTTAGAGAAGGAGGAAGAACGAAGGTTTGGCCCTCTATTAAGGGGAGCAGAGTGAGGAGAAGAGATGCTGGTGGTGGCGTTGGGGAGAGTAAGGGAGGAAGTAATTCTTGTCTTGACCTTAGCCACTAATAAATTTGTTGACCCTAATAAGACTGGATCTAACTTCTCCCATCAATAAACCCTTTCCCTTAAAAAAAAAAAAAAAGACTGCATCTAAATATTATACCTACAATAGTTCAGGACAGCTGAGCACTCCAGTAATTTTGGGAAGTTCTGAGACAGGAATTGGAGGTCCTTTGCCCCCAGAAGTCAATGAAAAAAGTTTAACAGTGTGGAAGAGCTACCCCCCCAAGGAACTTAGCTCAACAGAGAGGCACTGAGAAAAAACAAAAAGAGGAAGAAAATGCAAACAAAACAAAATTCCAGATAGAGGGTACTAGGGCTCATGGTGTTGTGGTGCCATGGGTTAAGCCACCACCTGCAGGGCTGGCATCCCATATGGGTACTGGTTTGTGTCCCCACTGCTCCACTTCTGATCTGGCTTCCAGCTAATGCACCTGGGAAAAGCAGTGTAGGATGGCCTAAGTGCTTGAGCTCTTGCTACCCAAGGAACACCCAGAAGCAGCTCCTGGCTCCTGGCTTTGGCCTGGTCCACTCCCAGCGTTTTTGGCCATTTGAGGAGTAAACCAGTAGTTGAAAGATCTCTCTCTGCCTTTGCCTCTCTGTAACTGACTTTCAAATGAATAAATAAATATTTAAAATTTTTAAATTTCTTATTCTTTTTTAAAAATTTGACATGGCAAGGGCTGGCGCTGTGACACAGTAGATAAAGCCGCTGCCTGCAGTGTATGGGAATACAGGTTTCGTTTCAAGTCCCAGCTGCTCCACTTCCGATCCAGCTCTCTGCTGTGGCCTGGGATAGCGGTAGAAGATGGCCCAAGTCCTTGGGCCCCTGCATCCAGGCGGGAGACCCAGAAGAAGCTCCTGGCTCCTGGCTTTGGATCAGTGCAGCTCCAGCCATTGCGACCAATTGGAGAGTGAACTAGTGGATGGAAGACCTCTCTTCTCTCTTTGACATGGCAAAAAAAAATTTTTTAATCTGCAGATTTGTTTTTTTTATTTGGAAGGCAGAGTTACAGAGAGGCAGAGGCCAAGAGAGAGAGAGAGGAGGGAGAGAAAGAGGAGAAAATCTTTCATCCGCTGGTTCACTCCCCAAATGGCTGCAAGGCCATAGCTGAGCTGATCTGAAGCCAAAAGCCAGGAGCTTCTTCCAGTCTCCCATGTGGGTGCAGGGGCCCAAGCACTTGGGCCATCTGCCACTGCTTTCCCAGGCCACAGCAGAGAGCTGAATTGGAAGTGCAGCAGCCTGGACTTGAATTGGCACCCATGTAGGATGCTGGCACTACAAGTGGCAGCTTTACCCACTACACCACAGTGCTGTCTCCTTGTATTTGTTTTTGATCCTGCAAGCTTGCCAGTTTTAAAATTAATTCTAGGCATGGCTGTTTGGCCTAATTGTTAAGATTCCTGTGTCCTGTTTCAGAGTGTCTGGGTTCAATAACAGGTTCTGGTTCCTGGAATGAATACCTGGCTCCCAGGTTGGACCTGGCTCATTTCTCACTGTTGCAGGCATTTGAAGAGTGAACCAGTTAATGGGAGTTCTCTCTCTCTCTCTCATCTGTCTGTATCTCTACCTTTCAAATACATTTTTATAAACTTTAAATTAATTTTATTTACCTATAGATTTATATTTGTGTATATTATCGGAATGATAAATAGCTCTTCCATTCAAAAATTCTTTTTTCTTTAAGATTTATTTATTTATTTAAAAGGCAGTTATAGAGAGGCAGAGACTGAGAGAGAGGGAGGAAGAAAGAGGTCTTCCATCCATTGGTTCACTCTCCAATTGGCCGCAACGGCCAGAAATGCACCGATCTGAAGCCAGGAGCCAGGAGCTTCTTCTGGGTCTCCCAAGTGGGTGTAGGGGGCTCAAAGGACATGGGCCATCTTCTACTGCTTTCCTAGGCCATAGCACAGAGCTGGATTGGAAGCGGAGCAGGGGGAACTTGAACCAGCACCCATATG
This sequence comes from Sylvilagus floridanus, assembly GCA_949820135.1. Lineage (NCBI taxonomy): Eukaryota > Metazoa > Chordata > Mammalia > Lagomorpha > Leporidae > Sylvilagus > Sylvilagus floridanus. The sequence goes on from OX463230.1 coordinate 33,628,933, forward strand.
GGATACCAGCACTGCAGGCTGTGGCTTTACCCATTGCACCACAGCGCCGGCCCCTCAAAAATTCTTAGACTCTGTATTTCTTGTATTATCGCACTTCTTAGGATCTTCAGCACAATGTTAAATAGAAGTGGGGATGATGGATAGCTGTGACTTCCTCACAATTTGAAACAAATAAAGCTTTTAATACTTACCACTAAGTATAGTCTGTGGACCTTTTGTTGACATTCTTTAACAGAGTGAACTCCTTTCTGTTTCTTTTATGGCATGTGTAGTGATAACTGTTAGTAAAATGGCATTGTCTTATCTGTGCACCATCTATGCCCCAGATGCCATCTTAGGCTCTGGCTCTTGTAGCCATGTTGCACAGTAGGCTCTGGTCCTAAGCCTGCCCCATAGTCCAATCACTGGCATTCACTCCATCCCTGCCTTAATGGGACTTGCTGCTCCTACTTCCCTGCCCGCCCCAGGCAAAGGTTTTTTTATTTTATTTTATTTATTTATTTATTTTTTATTTTTGACAGGCAGAGCGGACAGTGAGAGAGAGAGACAGAGAGAAAGGTCTTCCTTTGCCGTTCGTTCACCCTCCAATGGCTGCCGTGGTCGGTTCGCTGCGGCCGGCGCACCGCGCTCATCCGATGGCAGGAGCCAGGTGCTAGGTGCTTTTCCTGGTCTCCAATGGGGTGCAGGGCCCAAGCACTTGGGCCATCCTCCACTGCACTCCTGGGCCACAGCAGAGGGCTGGCCTGGAAGAGGGGCAACTGGGACAGAATCCAGTGCCCCGACCGGGACTAGAACCCGGTGTGCCGGCGCCGCAAGGCGGAGGATTAGCCTGTTGAGCCGCGGCGCCGGCCTCAGGCAAAGGTTTAACAGGCCCTGTTCCTGAATAGGCTCTCTCTTGATCTCTCTTTTTCACTTTCCTCCTCTCTCTTACCCTCTGCCCTCTAACCTGGGCCGGCGGGCTTCCCCCACCTGACAATAAACTTTCCTCTAACTCCGGTGTTTGGTGTATTTTGTGGCGGCCTTACAATAACAATAATGTATGGATGCTGAACTCTTCTTGAAAACTTTTAAAGTTTCCTTTATAAAAATTTTTCATATCAGGGCTGGCGCTGTGGCTCACTTGGTTAATCCTCCGCATGCAGCGCCGGCATCCCATATGGGCGGCGGGTTCTAGTCCTGGTGGCTCCTCTTCCAGTCCAGCTCTCTGCTGTGGCCCAGGAAGGCAGTGGAGGATGGCCCAAGTGCTTGGGCCCTGCACCTGCATGGGAGACCAGGAGGAAGCATCTGGCTCCTGGCTTTGGATCGGTGCAGTGCTGCCCGTGGCTGACATTTGGGGGGTGAACCAACAGAAGGAAGACCTTTCTCTCTGTCTCCCTCTGTCACTATATCTTTCTTTAACTGTTAAATAAAAAAAATTTCATATCTATTTTTTGCACATATGCAAGAGTTTTTGTTAGGTTTACTTCTTAAGCATTTTATTACTTCTTATGTCTTTGAAAATTTTAAAATTAACTTATTGTAAGTTTATCAGCAAGAGAGAGAGAGAGATCCTATCTATGGGCTCATTCCTCAGTTGCTCAGGAGTGAACCAGTGGATGGAAGATCTCTCTCCCTCTGCCTCTCTGTAACTCTGCCTTTCAAATAAAGAAATAAATCTTAAAAGAAAACAATATTTATGTGAGTGGCAAGTATGCTAACAATTACAGAAAGAAATGAAGTGGCTGGGCTCTGGCCTCGTCTCTGTATCATGCGTCTTGCTTGCTGAATATGGGCAGATGTCCCTTAGTTTGTACAAGCAGCTTTCTTTGAAGTGGAGAAGACAGCACATCAACCCACTTAAATGTTCCAATAATGTGATGCTTCCAGTCTGTTTTTACCCTAGAAAATAAGTTCTGTAGTTCGCTTCCAAATTAAAAAAAAAAAAAAAAAGTTCAAGAATGATGGTAAACTCAGATGTTAGGTGAGTTAAGTCTGGTGGAGGGGCTGACGCTGTGGCATAGTGGGTTAAACCACTGGCATCCCATATGGGAGCTTGTTTGAGTCCTGGCTCTTCTACTTCTGCTCTAGCTCCTTGCTAATGCACCTGGGAAAGCAGCAGCAGGTGGCCCAGGTACTTGAGCCCCTGCCACCCATGTGGGAGACCTGGAAGAAGCTCCTGGCTCCTGGCTTCGGCCTGGCCCAGCCCTGGCTGTTGTGACCATTTGGGTATTGCATCAGTAGATGGAAGATCTCTCTGTAACTCTGCCTTTCAAATCAATAAATAAATCTTTAAAAACAATAAAATAAATCTGTGATGGAATCTGGGGTGTGCAGAGCAGTGACAGAGGACTATGATAAGCAGTTTTTTTCCTTATCCTATTTGTCTTCTAATGTATCATACCTGTCATTCTCATAGCTGTTGGTGCCATCCTCTCATTTTTTAAAAAAGAGATTTATTTTATTTATTTGACAGGCAGAGTACCGGGGTGGGGGGGAGATAGAGAGAAATCTTCTATCTGTTGGTTCACTCCCCAATGGCCAGAGCTGGGCTGTTCTGGAGCCAGGAGCCAGGAACTTCTTCCAGGTCTCCCACATGGTTACAGGGCCCCAAGCACTTGGGCCATCTTTTGCTGCTTTCCAAGGTGTGTCAGCAGGGAGCTGGATCAGAAGTGGAGCAACTGGGACATGAACCAGTGCCCATATAGGATACTGGCATTACAGGTGGTGGCTTTACCCGCTATACCACAAATCTAGGTTCCATCCTCTCATTAAAATACATTAATTTTAATTTAGCTTTTTAACAGATTTAGTACAGTTTGTAGATAAAATTCTAAGAATATAATGATATTCCTTCCCTTCCTATCCAGCCTCTCTTTTATTAAAAAATTGTTGACTTATTTGTTTTCATCAACTTAGAAGGCAGAATAAGAGGAGAGATCCTCTACCCACAGGTTCACTTTCCAAATGCCTGCAATAATGAGACAGGCCTAAGCTAGAAGCCCAGAACCCAGCTCAGGTCTACCACATGGGTAGCAAGGGCTCAGTTACTGGGCCATCATATACTGCCTCCCAGAATGCTTTAACAGGAAGCTGGATCAGGAGCAGAGCAGCAGGGACCCACTAGGCACTCCGGCTTGGGGTGTGGGTATCCTAAGAGGTGCCTTCACCTGTTTTGCACCACAGTTCCTGCCCCACCTTGTGTTCAGTTCTCTCCATCGCATGCATAAAACTGATCTTGTAAAAAACACTGAATTACTTTGTTCTTCAATCAAAGGCATGAGACAAAAATCACACTTCAAGCAGCATAAGCAGGTTTGTAGAGAGAAGATTGGGCTGGGGGTGGGGATTAGAGGGCAGGACGGGCGGCATTTCAAGATAACTCAACAAATTACAGAATGTAGTGAAACCATTGGATTCTGCAGTGGATTTTCCATTGGGCTCTGAACGTTCCTGGGGTCAGCAATTTTTAAAATTGACTTTAAAAGATAAATAAATAAAATCAGTAAACACATGTTATAAAAACTTCAAATAGGGGCAGGTCTTGTGGCACAGTGGGTTAAGCTGCTGCTTGTGATGTGGGTGCAGGTTCAAATTCTAGCTGCTCCACTTCCGATCCAGCTCCCTGCTAATGCACCCGGGAAAACAGTGATGGTTCAAGTACTTGGGCCCTTGCCACTCATGTGGAAGATCTGGATGGAGATCCCTGCTCCTGGCTTTGGCCTGCCCCAGTCCTAGCTGCTGCGGCCATTTGGGGAGTGAACCAGTAGGTAGAAGATCTCTTTCTGTCTCTCCTGCTCTGTCATTCTGCCTTTCAAATAAACAAACAAACAAACAAAGTTTAAAAAAGATTTGATTTATTTGAAAGACAGAGTTACAGAGAGAGTCATAGATAGAGAGAGGTCTTCCATCTGCTGGTTCACTCCTCAGAAGGCTGCAATGGCCGGAGCTGCACCGATCCAAAGCAAGGAGCCAGGAGCCAGGAGCTTCTTCCAGGTCTCCCACGTGGGTGCAGGGTCCCAAGGACTCTTTCCCAGGCCATAGCAGAGAGCTGGATTGGAAGAGGAGTAGCCGGGATTAGAACCAGCATCCATACGGGATGCCTTCGCCTCAGGCCAGGGCTTTAACCTGCTGCATCACAGCGCTGGCCCCAACACATAAATGTTAAACAAAACTTCATATAGAGTATGCTAAAAATAAAATATTTAGATATTCCTTGGAACACCCTTAATCTAGTTCTATACTCCACAGAATTTAAACTATCTTGTCTTAAAAGATTTATTTATTTGAAAGGCATAGTTGCAGAGAGATATTACAGAGATTTTTTTTTTTTTTAAGATTTATTTATTTGAAAGGCATAGTTGCAGAGAGATATTACAGAGATTTTTTTTTTTTTTTTAAGATTTATTTATTTGAAAGGCAGAGCTACAGAGAAGCAGAGGCAGAGAGAGAGAGAGATCTTCCATCCTCTGGTTCACTCCCCAAATGGCCACAATGGCCAGAGTTAAGCTGATCCGAAGCCAGGAGCCAAGAGTTTCTTCCAGGTCTCCCACGTAGGTGCAGGGGCCCAAGGACTTAGGCCATCTTCCACTGCTTTCCCAGACCATAGCAAGAGCTGAATCGGAAGTGGAGCAGCCAGTCTCGATCCGGCATCCATATGGGATGCCAGCACTGCATGAAGTGACTTTACCTGCTATGCCACAGTGCCAGCCCTGAGAGATTTTTCAACCACTAGTTCACTTCCCAAATGGCTGCAAAGTCCAGGGCAAAAGCCTGGAACCCCATCTGGGTCTCCCACACAGGTGGTAGGACCCAAGCACTTGGTCATCTTCTGGTGCTTTCCCAAGCACATTAACAGGGAGCAGGATCAGAAGTGGAGCAGCTGGGACTTGAACAGTACTCACACAGGTTGCTGGCATTATATGCAGCGGCTTAATCTGCTGCACCACACGTTGGCACTAAGGATTGGCTTTTAGGCTTTTGGTTTCTTTTTAAAAATTTACGCATTCATTTGAAAGGCAGAGTTACAGAGACAAGAGTTTTTCTATCTGCTGGTTCATTCCCCAAATAGCTACAACAGCCAGGGCTGTGCCAGGCCAAAGCCAGTAGCCTGGAGCTTCTTCCAGGTCTCCCACGTGGGTGCAGGGGCTCAAGCACGTGGGCCATCTTCCACTGCTTTCCCAGGAGCATTAGCAGGGAACTCGATCAAAAGTGGAGCAGCAGGGACTGTAACCAGTGCCCATATGGGATGCTAGCACTTCAGGCCACAGTTTACCCACTGATCTACAGCACCACCCAAACAGTTGCTTTTTTTAAAAAAATAGTTTATTTCTTTATTTACTTGAGAAGCAGAGAGAGAGAGAGAGAGAGAGCACACGAGTGATCAAGCAGGCTGAACCCAAGAGCCAGGAACTCCATCATCAGGTCTTCCATGTGGATGGCAGGGACCCAAGTACTTGGGCCCTCTTCTGTTGTCTTCCTGGGCACATTAGCAGAAGCTGGGTCGAAATGTTGTAGCAGGGACTCGAGCCAGCGCTCCACCAAATAGGACGACTTGCTTCTCCCCAACACCGGCCCCAGAATTAACAATTGTTAATTTTTTTGTTTATCTCTAAGAATTCCATTTATACACAAGAATGGTGTCACATCAAATGTTTCAGAACATAGTCCTTATAGTTAACATATTAATATACCCTCAATCTAGAACAATTTCCATAGAAATGCAGGATGATCTTCCTAAAACCCATTTAAAATTGTCAAAGAGTTTAGGGAATTATGGAAGTGGAAAAGGTGCAAGAACATTAGAATTACTATCACGCCGGCATTTAAATACAGAATATAATCATTGTACCAATAACAGTATATGAACACTGAGAAAGAAATGCAAGTTCATAGAACCTAGAATATTTCCCAGGGTCACCCTGTGCTATCAGTTTGTGTTTCATGTCTTTCACGTGGCACCTGGGCAACCCCACTGGGCAACCTGCTATACTTCCCTCAGCAGGGATAGGACAGATCTCTCTGCTGCAACACCGGAGGAGTGCATATAGTTAATGTTCCTGAGTTGGCTGCTGGCAGCAATCTGTTGGCCATTGACTGCTGCAGTCTCTTTGTAGGTAAAGCTGTTGCTCCCTCCAGTACTCAACTGAGTTGTGATTTGCATGACTCTCATCCCAAGATGCAATGGGGGGAAATGCTTGGATCTCTGTTCCTGGGTTTTGCTGTGTTCCTTGACATTGCTGTCTTCCTGGTAGGGTGCTCCTCAGGGACTGGGACTGATGCTCATTGTTCTACTTGCTTCGCATTGACGCTCGTTTTCTGCATGACAGTAATCAAGGGAGATAATACGTAAAAATCTGTACATAAATAGTATAAAAATGTTTTTATGGTCTAGTACCATTAAAAATGTTAATAAGGGGCAGGCATTAAGCAATTAAGATGTCACATTGGAGTGCAAAGGTTCAATTCCCAGCTCCTGACTTTAGGTTCCTGCTAATGCAGACCCTGGGAGGCAGAAGTGATGGCTCAAGTGATTGGGTTCCTGCAAATCGTGGGAGATCTGCATTGAGTTCTTGTTTCTTAGCTTTAACCTATGGGCATTTGGGGAGTGAGCCAATGAAAAGACAGGCTTTCTCTCTCTCTTGGTCCCTCTGCTTCTCAAATAAATGATTACATTTTTAAATGTTGCTATTGGAGTGGATGTTAGCACAGCAATTAAGTCACCACTTGGAATGCCTGCATCCCATATTGGAGTGTCTGGATCAAGTCCTGGCTACTCTGCTTCTGATCCAGCTTGCTGCTAATGAGCACCCTGAAGGCTGCTGGTGATGACTCAAGTGCTTGGGTCCCTGCCACTCACATGGGAGACCCAGATTTTTTAGTTTTTGGCTGCTGGCTTTGGCCTGGCACAGCTCTGGTCATTGTAGCCAGTTGGGGAGTGAGTCAGTGGATAGAAGGTCTCTGCCTGTCTCTGTCTCTTCACCTTTCAAACAGAATGAAAAAATAAATAAACTTTAAAAAGCTGCTTTTGTCCTTAATTAAAAAAAGATATATTTATTTGGAAAGCGGAGTTACAGAGAGAGAGAGAGAAAGATCTTCCATTTGTTGGTTCATTCCCTAGATGGCCTCACTGGCCAGGGTTGGGCCAGGCCCAAGCAGGAGCCAGGAGCCACATCCAGGTCTCCCACATGGGTGCAGGGGACCAAGGACTTGGGCCATCTTCTGCTGCTTTCCCAGGCCATTAGCAGGGAGCTAGATCAGAAGTGGAGCAGCTGGGACTTGAACCAACTCCCATAGGTATGCTGGTATTGCAGGCAGTGGCTTAACCCATTACGCTGCAATGATGGCCCCTTTCTCTTATATCTTTCCAGAATCATATGAGGTTCTGCTAGCAACTAGAGAGGAAAGACAATCATCAAATTTATGTAGCATCTAAGGTACAAAAAATTATTAATTTTGTATTGCAATTAATAAAATCTAGTGTCTGGAAAAAAGTAAAAACAAGAAGAGAAAAAAATAAGAATCTAATGTCCCTACTTGTACATTTTGTAATACACCTACATGTTAAACTGTGGCATTCAAATGTATGTAAATATTTTTTTCTGTTTTGAATAGAGTGGAAAATTAGGTAGTAAATGGTTTTGTGCCACTGGCTGGAACATAAAAGTCTATGAGATATCTAATAAATATGGAAATAGCAACTATCTCCAAAAGCCAGTATATTCCTTTTATTTCCTTACAACTTACAAGAATGTTTTATATGCAGAACACTTTTTTACCTCTTAAGTTTTTTGATATGCTTCTGCTTGGTCATTTCTTTGTATTTCTTCCTCTTTTCACAAAACCACTTAATTATCTGCAAAAAAGAAAAGAAAAAAAGATGTGGAGAGGAACAAGGACCTTGGTCTGTATGAGTGAGAGTCCCTGGGTAACTGTGAAGAAGGGGAAGCGGCCATACCTGCTTATCCGTCATGTTAAACTGGAACGACAGGGACAGAACGTCTTGAACTGTGGGGTGCTTGTTTACTTTAAACTTCGCCCAGAGACTGGTCAAGAGGGATTTGCTGACGAATCTTGATGTTGGACCCGGTGCCTTATTTTCCCTTCTCTCATCTTTCTCCAGCTCCTCTCGCTCCTTTTCCGCTTTCTCCGCTTCTTCTTCTCCTTTTCCTGCCCCTCCGTCTCCCCTGCTCTGCGCTCTCTGACTTCCATCTTCACGGTGATTCCTGTTTGATTGCTCTGGATTTTGATCCCAAGATGCAGCTGGTTGTTTTTGCATGACAGGATCTGTGGGATAAAATAAAATAGAAGCTAAGTTTGAGTTTCTTTCTTTCTTTTTTTTTTTTTTTTAAAGACTTATTTTATTTACTTGAAAGATAGAATTACACAGAGAGAGAGAGAGATCTGGATCTCCCACACAGGTGCAGGGGCCCAAGGACTTGGGCCATCTTCTGCTGCTTTCCATTAGCAGGGAGCTCGATTGGAAGTGGAGCAGTGGGAACTCAAACCAGCAACCTTATGGGATGCAGGTGCTGCAGGCAGTGCCATAATGCCAGCCCAAATTTGACTTTCAGATCATAGCAAACATTCTTCAGTGGGAGAAAACATTTGACTTTCATAAGATAGCCCTGTTGTACACTGGTGGAAAGCAGAGAGGAAAAACCAGGGGAGAAAGAAAAAGTTATTGAAATCGATGAAGATTTTCATGAAAGGGACAAATCAAAAACAATTTATTTTCGGGTTTAAATATATACTGAGAAAGGAAAAGAGCTATCTATTGAGATGAATACATCTCATTGTAACATTAACTAGTCAAAAATAAATACCAGAGTGTGTGTTGTGCATGGCAAGTTAAGCAGCCACTTGCAATGCCCACATCCCAAATTGGAAGGCAGCTTCCAATCCAGCTTCCTGCTAATGCACCCAGGAAGGCAGCAAATGATGGCCAAAATAATGGGACCCTGCCAACCATGTGGGAGACCCTGATGGAGTTATAGGTTCTTGGCTTCTGCCTGGCCCAGACCTGGCTGTTATAGGCATTTGGGAAGAGGACCAGTGGATATCAGATCTCTCTCTCTCTCTCTTCCTCTGTCACTCTGTCTTTCAGATAAATCAAAAGTAAAACTTTAAGAAAATTACATAAAATGTAACCAATTTACAATAAAATCTAGACTAAGATGAAATCACCAAAAACAAAAGTTGGGTCTTAGAATAAAATTAGTAAATCATCTGAGAACATTGACCAAGTGAGAATGCACATAAATGTTAGCTATGATGAAGGATTTAAATTCATGTTACTTTAAAAAGAAATATTGTAAATGCCTTTGCAGCCTTTTATGTGGATCATTTTATTTATTTGAAAGGAAGAGTTACAGAGAGAGAGAGGGAGAGGCAGAGAGAAAGAGATCTTCCATCTGCTGGTTCACTCTCCAAATGGCTGTAACTCCCGGCACTGGGTTAGTCTATAACCAGGACTCAGGAACTTTATCTGGGTCCCAGGTTGGTGGCAGGTGTCCAAGCAGTTGGGCCATCCTCTGCTGCTTTTCCAGTCCATAGCCGGGAGACAGATCAGAAGTGGAGCTGCCAGGCTTGAACCTGCTCCCGTATGGGATACTGGCATCATAGGCAGTGGTTTAACTCACTACACCATAGCGCAGGCCTCGTAAAAATATTATATCTATTTTTAAATATTTATTTTATGGGCTGGCATTGTGACACAGCAAGTTAAGCTGTGGCCTTGAAAGTCAGCATCCCATATGAAGCCTGACCTGAGTCCTAGCTGCTCTACTTCTGATCGAACTCCCTGCTAACAAACATGAGAAAGCAGCAGAAGATGGCCCAAGAGCTTGGGCCCCTGCAGCCACGTAGGAGACCTGGAAAAAGCTCCAGCCTCCTGGCTTCAGCCCGGCCCAGGCTCCCCTGATGCCCCAACTGGGGGAGTGAACCAATAGACGGAAGACCTCTCTCTGTGCTTTCCCTCTCTCTGTAACTCTTTTTTTAAAATAAAAAAAAAAAAGAGGTATGACTAGCCCTTTAATGAATTGTTTTCAGTCTTCCCATGAAAGTCTGGCATAATTATCAAGAACTCTCTCTTTTACCTGGTGAAAATGCATGATCTTTCATTTTATTACAGACTTCATTGTAAGTATATTGCGTATTACTAAGTCATTTCAACATAATTCATTTTTGACTCATTAACATTGCAAAGAGATGTACTAATTTCCACAGTTATTTCTTTTCTCTGCTCAAGAAAACTCTGGCTTAAACTATTATGTGGTTCCTCTTCTTATACTATTAGGAAACCAAATTATTAATTTAAAAATAACCAAGACATAGGGCCAATGCTGTGATTTAGTGGGGTAAGCCACTGTCTGTGATGCTGGCATCCTATGAGTGCTGACTAGAGTCTCAGCTGCTCCACCTCTGACCCAACTGCCTGCTAATGGCCTGGGAAAGTAGCAGAAGACGGCCTAAGTGCTAGGGCCCCTACACCCACATGGGAGACCCAGAAGAAGCTCCTGGCTCCTGGCTTCAGCCTGGCCTACCCCCGGCTATTTAAACCATTTGGGCAGTGAAGCAGCTGATGGAAGTTCTCTCTCTCTCTCTCTGTAACCTTACTTTTCAAACAAATGAATAAATAAATCTTTTAAAAAAATTAACCAAGACATACTGGGAGAGAAATATAATTAGGGATATAATAGAAAGTTATAGTAATTAAGACTATGCAGTATGGTGAGCATACGGACAAATAATCACAGGAATTGAAAGGGAGCATAGGGACCAGTGTTGTAGTGTAGCGGTGCCAGCGTCCCCTATGGCCACCAGTTTGAGTCCCGGCTGCTCTACTTCCAATCCAGCTCTCGGCTATGGCCTAGGAAAGCAGTGGAAGATGGCCCAAGTCCTTGGGCCCCTGTACCCATGTACCCTGTACCCATGGGAGACCCAGAAGAAGCTCCTGGCTCTTGGCTCAGCCCAGCTATGGCCATTAGAGCCATTTGGGGAGTGAACTAGTGGATGGAAGACCTCTCTCTCCCTCTGCTTTTCAAATAAATAAATCAGTCTTGAAGAGGAAGAAGAAAGAGGAGGAGGAGGAGGAGAGAATGGAAGGAAGGAAGGAAGGAAGGAAGGAAGGAAGGAAGGAAGGAAGGAAGGAAGGAAGGATATAACTAGACCCCTGGGGCCGGCACTTAGCACAATGGTTAAGAGACTGCTGTGATGCCTGCATCCCGTATCAGAGTGCTTGACTCAAGTCCTTGCTCCTCGGCTTCTGACCCAGCTTCCTGCTAATGTGCAACCTCAGAGGCAGCAGATGATGAGGACTCAAGTTCTTGGTCCCTCTCACCCACTTGGGAGACCTGAATGGAGTTTGAGAAGTCTAATAATACCAAGTGTTATTTAGACACTGATGGGTTGCTAAGAACATATGTGTGTGTGTGTGTGACAGGCAGAGAGAGAGAGAGAGAGAGAGAGGGAGGGAGAGGGAGAGGGAGGGAGAGACTCTTCTAACCTGTTTCACTCTCCAAATAACTGCAACAAAAAGGCTGAGCTGGGAAGAAGCCAGGAGTCAGGAACTCCATACTGGTTTCCCACATAAGTGGCAGAGGCCCAAACACTTGTGCCATCTTCTGCTGCCTTCCCTAGCGCATTAGCAACAAACTGGATTGCAGTGGGGCAACCGGACAGAAACTAGCACTCCAACATGGATGCCAGTGCTGGAAGTAGTGGCTTAACCTATTGTGCCACAACACCAGCCCCCAAATGGTTAGTTTTAGACATAATTTTAACTATAAAGAACAAGTCTTAGGAATGCAAAATGATGTCATTTTACTAAAGCTCAAAATTCATATATCATTGAAAGAGCTATAAATATGAAACTGTTTCAAAAGTTCACAGAATATGCATATTATGAAAAAACTTGCACATGGATTTCAGATTTCTTTGCAACAAAATAAGCTCATCTACCAGTTCCATTTTCCATAAACTTAAAACAATTTTATCATTTTTAAAAATTTTAACTGAGAGGCAGAGAGCAAAACAGAGAGACATACAAGAGAGTGTACTGACTGATTCATTCCTCAAACACCTGTAAGTGCCTGTCATGGCTGGAGCTGTGCCCGGGGCTGGAGCCAGGATCTGGGAATTCAGTTCAGGTCTCCCATGGTGGCAGGAGCAACCCAGGGAGCTTGTGACTGCTGACTCCGGGGGAATTCAGAAAGCTAGAGTCCAAAGCTGGAAACAGAACTGAAGGCAGGGTACACACCTGCCACCTGCTGCTTTTTTAAACTAATGCTCGTCAGTTAAAGAATACTTAACACTTGGTTTATGAAATACTGTGCGAATTACAAAATATTTTAGTGTAATCTCATGTATGTAAAAATTCTGTGCAAGCATGGCCAATCCAGGAATGGGGGCAGTTTGAATAACACCGTATACTCTAAGAGAGGCTACAAAGGGAGGCTGAAATAGCATGGCCAATTAATGAGAAATTTTGACTTTTATGCTGTAGTTTTCCGTACTGCTTGATGCTTGTGCAATAGCAGTGCATTTACTGTTAGATAAAATGGTAAGAAAGCCCATGCTGAATAACTCCACAGCATACCTGAACGCTGGGTAGCATTTGAGTTTTCAAGAAAGCCTTTTCCATGGGCCTCTGTACCCTGGGGTTGCTGCAGAGAGTCCATATACTGGGCATCTTGGGCTAAAAATCGCAGGATGGAACTCATGGTTTCTTCAAAGCTCATGTTACCAATGACATCTTCCAAACGTGTATTCGCATATTGGTTCAGGCCAATCCAGTTATTCCATGCACCAGATGTGCCTGTGTGACCTAAAATTAAAGACTCAATTAGTGTTAAATTTCTATGACTTGACATTTTTAATATTTAAACTTCAATTTTCTTAAGCTATTTATTTATTTATTTGACTGGCAGAGTGACAGATCTTCAAAGCTGGTTCACTCCCCAGATGGACAGGTCTGGGCCAGTCCAGGTCTCCTACATGAGTGGCAGGGACCCAAGAACTTGGGCCACCTTCTGCTGCTTTCCCAGGCGTATTGGTAGGAAGTTGGATGGGAAGTGGAGCAGCTGGGAGTCCAGCATTCTGTCATGGGATGCTGGCAATGCAAGCAGAGGCTCATCCTGATAGGTGTCACAATGCTGGCTCCTGATTTGGCATTTGGATGAAGCCCTGAGTTTCAAAAGAATTTGTGATAAAAGCCCAAAGGATATAAGGAATGGTTATGAATATAAGAATGACTAGGAATAGAGTAAAGAAGGCAATACATTTGCTTATTATTTGATTTCTAATAAATTGTCACTTAACTCCAACATTTTAATTTTGTGAAGTTATCAGCTTCCAAGCCTTGCTGATATTGGTCATGATGCTTTGCTCTGAGTGTTCTTTTTTATAAAGATTTATTTATTTGAAAGGCCGAGTGATACAGAAAGACAGGAGAGACAAAGATCTTCCATCTACCTATTCACTCCCAAAGTGTCCACAATAGCCAGGGCTAGGACAGGCCGAAGTCAGGAGCCCAGAATTCCCTTAGGGTCTCCCAGGTGGGTGGCAGGGGCCCAAGTACTTGGACCATCTTTCACTGCTTTCCCAGGTGAATTAATAGCGAGGTGGATGGGAAGTAGAGCAGCTGGGATTCAAACCAGCGCTCTGGTAGGAGATATTGAAATCAAAATCCACTGTGCCCCAACATCGCCCCTGAGTCTTCTCCAAAGGCTGAGATTTTTAGAGATTAAAACATTCTCAGGGGAGGGCACCATGGTTAAGTTGTGGCTTGGGATGGCCACAAGCCATGTAGGAGTGCCTGCGATAGAGTCCTGCTTCTTCTTCCAATCCAGCTTCATACAAACGTGCCTGAGACGCCCCAGAAGACAGCCCAAGTACTTAGGCCCCTGCAACTACATGGAAGACCCAGATGGAGTTCCTGGCTCTTGCTTTGGGCCTGGCCATTGCTGGCTGTAGTAAGCATTTGGGGAATGAGCCAGCAGATGGAAGATTTCTCTGTTTCTCTGCCTTTCAATTAAATCTCTCTCCCTCTCTCCTTTTGAAGATTTATTTATTTACTTGAAAGCAGAGTTAGAGAGAGAGGGAGAGATAGAAAAGTCTTCCATCCACTGGTTCACTCCCCAAATGACCACATCTTTTTTAAAAGATTGATTGATTGATTTGAAAGTCAGAGCTAGAGAGGAAGAGATCTTCTATTGATTGGTTCACTCCCAAGATGGTCACAATGACCAGAGCTGAGCCAGCCCAAAGCCAGGAACCAAGAGCTTCATCTGGGTCTCCTGAGTGGGTGCAGGGGCCTAAGCACTCGGGCAATCCTCTGCTGCTTTCCTAGGTGCACTAGCAGGGAGAAGAACTGGAGAGCCAGGATTTGAACTGGCACCCACATGGGATGCTAGCGTCACAAGGTGAAGCTTTGCTGTTGTGCCACAATGCTGGCCTCGTGGAAACACTGTTTTTTAAAGGTGCTTCAATTATAAATATGGAGGGAGAATATCACTGCACAATCTAGTAATTAACAAAAAAATTCTGTGAGAATAAGAAATACAAAATACAGTCAATTCTTAGATGCTTGAATCCAACAGTAATTGCAAGTATACCTAAAAGATGCCAACTTGGGGCTGGCACTGTGGTGTAGCAGGTAAAGCTGCTGCCTGCAGTGCCGGCATCCTATATGGGTGCCAGTTCGAGTCTTGGATGCTCCTCTGCTATGGCCTAGAAAGCAGCAGAAGATGGCCCAAGTGCTTGGGCCCTGCACCCACGTGGGAGACCTGGAAGAAGCTCCTGGCTCCTGGCTTCAGATCGGTGCAGCTCCAAACTTTGCTGCCAATTAGGGAGTGAACCAGCAGATGGAAGACCTCTCTCTCTCTTTCTCTGCCTCTGCCTCTCTGTAACTTTCCCATTCAAATAAATAAATAAATCTTTAAAAAAAAAAAAAAAGACGTCAACTCTTGAAAGTAAGAGAAAGAGAACAGCCTCCCTTAACTGATGGAAGGAAGCCTTAATCACTGGCAATCTTGTTTACTTAACTGATACGAATTTTAATTAAAATCTTAAGAAAGATTTAGCGGTACCTCCTTTGAGTCTGATTGAGGAACTAGGGTCTACCTAGCTCCCCTGAGGTGCCATCAAATGGAACAGACTCTGATAGGAAAAACCATAGTATCATCTGGACAGAGGCAGAAACAGCTGTTTCTTTAGAAGTTAACTGGGGAGTTACCATGGGACCCTCCAAGTACCCTCTCAGGTGTTATACCTCCGAGAAATGACGACATGTGTCCACTTAAAAAATCGCATGTTCATGTTCATAGCAGCACTAATTATAATAGCCAAAGAGTGGAAACAGCTCAAATGTCCATCAACGGATGAACGGATAAGTGAAATGTAGTCTATCCATAAGTTGATATTATTTAGCCACAAAAAGAGAATATAAGACTGTTCATGCTCCACCTGCATGAACTGTGAAAATGCTCAGTGGGAGAAGCCAGACAGAACGTATAATATGCTGCATGATTTATTTCATGTATATGAAATGTTCGGGCAAGCAGATCTATGGAGAAGGGTCAATCAGGGAGTAGGGTAGGGTGGGACTGGGAGTGTCTGCTGACTGATGGGTTCTGGATTAACAGGTGGTCATGTCCCACACCATTGAGAACACACTAAAAATCACTGACTTGTACGGTTCCAAAGAGTGAGTTTTAGGACAATAAATTTTATCTAAATTTTGAAAATGCTTACATAGCCCAGGGTTATAGACCATATTATTTAAAAAAATGTTGGGGCCGGCACTGTGGCGAAGCGATTAAAGTTGCTGCCTACAGTGTTGGCATCCCATATGGGCACAGGTTCGAGTCCCGGCTGCTCCAATTACGTTCCAGCTCTCTGCTATGGCCTGGGAAGGCAGTAGAATCTGACCCAAGTCCTTGGGCCCCTGCACCCATGTGGGAGACCCAGAAGAAGCTCCTGGCTCCTGGCTTCGGATTGGTGCAGCTCCAGCTGTTGCGGCCACTTGGGGGAGTGAACCAGCGGATGGAAGATTCTCTCTGCCTCTCCTCTCTCTGTGTAACTCTGACTTTCAAATAAATAAATAAATCTTTTAAAAAATATTTAAGTTCAAATACACTGGGGACCAGCATTGTGGCGCAGCAGGTTAAGCCAAGGCCTGCGATGCTGGAATTCTATACTGGAGCACCAGTTTGAATCTCAGGTGCTCGCTTTCCAATCAAGCTCCCTGGGAATGCGCCTGGGAAAGCAGCTGAAGATGACCCAAGTGCTTGGGTCCCTGCACTACGTGGAAGACCCAGAGGAAGCTCCTGGCTCCTGACTTCTGCCTGGCCCAGCGCTGGCTGTTTCAGCCATCTGGGGCATGAACTAGCAAATGGAAGCTCTCTCTCCCTTTCTAACTCTGATTTTCAAATAAATAAAATATATCTTGAAAAGTAGAAAAAGAGATTCAAATACACTTATTTTTAAAATGTGTAGACTTTAAATTTCTGGGATCCAAGTCGTTAGTCACATCAGGACTGACTCTGGCGTAGTGGGTAAAGCTGCTGCCTGCAGTGCCCGCATCCCAGTCAGGCACCGGTTCCAGTCCCGGCTGCTCCCTGTTAAGGACCTGGAAAGCAGTGGAGGATGACCCCTGCCACTCATGTGGAGACCTGGAAGAAATTCCTGGCTCCTGGCTTCCGCCTGATTCAGCCCCGGCCATTGCAGCCATTTGGGGTGTGAACCAGCAGATGGAAGATTCTCTCTCTGCCTTTCCCTCTCTCTCTCTCTCTCTGTAACTCTGCCTTTCAAATAGATAAAAAAAACAAACAAAAAAAAACCAAAAAAACTCCTTTTCATGAGCTCCTCCCCTGCTGCCCACCCCTCTCCTCATTTTCTTCTAAGAATTCGCTCCCCAAATGCTATGGGTGTTTTGTCAGTCAGTTAAGAAGTCACATCCCCTCTCAAAGGGTAGGATTCAGTTGGGTCCTTTTTTTTTTTTTTAAGATTTATTTATTTATTTGAAATTCAGAGTTACACAGAGAGAGAAGAGGCAGAGAGAGGTCTTCCAACCGCTGGTTCACTCCCCAACCGGCCACAATGGCCAGAGCTGCACCAATCCAAAGCTAGGAGCCAGGAGCCTCTTCCAGGTCTCCCACATGTGGGTGCAGGAGCCCAAGGACTCGGGCCATCTTCCACTGCCTTCCCAGGCCATAGCAGAGAGCTGGATCAGAAATGAAGCAGCTGCGACTCGAACCTGTGTCCACATGGGATGCTGGCACTTCAGGCCAGGGCGTTAATCCACTGTGCCACAGCGCTGCCCCCCCCCCCTTTTTTTTTAAAGATAAGTCTTTAAGTCTTGATTCTACCTTTCATTCAGGCTTCCTGCTAATGCATATTCATGAGTGCAGCAGATAAAAGTTCAAGTACTTGGGTCCCTGCCATCCCTGTGGGCTACTGGCTTTGGCCAGTGCCGGCCTTCGCTGTTGTGGGCATTTGGGGAGTGAAATAGTGGACAGGAGCTCTCTCTCCCTTGGTCTCTCTGCTTCTCAAGTGCATAAACAAAGCAACAACAACAAAGCGATTTCTCTGCGCCTGCTGTTTGCCTGTCGGGATTTTTCTCCCCTCATACACTCTTGACTTTGCTCCACATTAACCCCCACACTCTTGTCCAAGACACAGATCAGTCACCTTAACACACGCCAAAGTTGAACACGGAATTCCCAGTCCTCACGCCACTTACCTGCATTCCCAGGGGCTTCGCGAGCTTCAGGAGCCCTCTCCATCTTGAAAAAATTGTTTCTCCTGGACGCCATGAGCCCCGCTCCTCCCCTGTGGATGGCGGCACTGTCAAAGTTTTCTCAGCTCCTTCCTCCTTCCCCGGCTGCTCCTGACCTCTGGCTTTTTGGTGACTCCAGGCTAACCTTTTATCTCCTCCCATCTAGTTCCACCCTAGATAATCCAATCACAAGGCTTTAAGTTGGTATGACTTCCAGATTGGTTTATTCCACACCCAATTCACGGCATCTGCTCAGCTGTCTAACAGGTTACTGAGTCCTGATTCGCTCTCATGTCAGTAATTTACATTTTCATGTCAGTAATGCCAACCCCATCCCTCTAGCAAGAGCGGTCACAAACCTTGGGGCAATCCCAGTCTTTCAGAAAACCTTGCAAATTTCTTATCTTTAAAATGTGGGGGTGGGCATTGATACAGCAGTTAAGACTATCCTTGGAATGCCTACACCCCAGTTTGAAGTGCCTGGGTTTGAGTCCTGGCTCTGCTCCTGATTCTGGTTTCCTGCTAAAAAGTACCCTAAGAGGCAGCAGGCTGTGGCTCAAGCCACATATCATATACCTATATTAAAATATCACACTGTGCTTCATAATAGTTACGTGTCAGTCAAGAATAAAATTACATTTAGTTTTTAAGGGTATATATATTTTTAAAAGACACTTCAAATTGGAGAGTTCTTTAGATTTTCTTTTTTTTTAAGATAGAGGTTTTTCTTAAAGATTTATTTATTTATTTGAAAGTCAGAGTTACACAGAGAGAGAGAAGGAGAGGCAGAGAGAGAGAGAAAGGTCTTTCATCCACTGGTTCATTCCCCAATTAGCTGCACTGGCTGGAGCTGCACCAATCCAAAGCCAAGAGCCAGGAGCTTCTTCCAGGCTTCCCTCTCAGGTACAGGGGTCCAAAGACTTGTGCCATCTTCTACTGCTTTCCCAGGCCATAGCAGAGAGCTGCATTGAAAATGGAGCAGCTGGGACTTGAACCATTGCCCATATGGGATGCCAGCACTGCAGACGGTGGCTTTACCTGCTTCGCCACAACGTTGGCCCTGTTCGTTTACTATTAAAAGTCAAATCAGGGCTGGCATTGTGGCATAGTGGTTAAAGCTGCCACCTGCAACGTCAGCATCCCATATGAGTGCTCGTTCCTGTCACTGCTGTCCCACTTCCAATCCAACTCCCTGCTAATGTGCCTGGGAAGGCAGATGGCCCCAATTCCTTGGGCCCCTGCCACCCATGTGAGAGACCCAGAAGAAGCTCCTGGCTCCTGGTTTTGGACCAGCCCAGCCCTGGCCACTGCGGACATTTAGGGAGTGAACCAGGTCTCATAAGACAGTTTTAAACTTTGCACCAGGTGGTCCTGCCAGCCTTCCTTAATCACCTCCTAATGACTCAGCTTCAAACACTTTGTTGATTTTTATAGTAAATTTCCTCCCTTTCATCAATATTCTCCCTAACCTTTTATTAAACACGGAACTAGGAAGCAGCTGCTGGTGTCCCATGTGGAGCTCCGGATTCTCCACTTCCAATTCAGATTCCTGCTAATGTGCCTGTGAAGTCAGCGGATGATGGCTCAAGTACTTGGGCCCCTGCACCCATGTGGGGGACCTGGATTGAGTTCCTGGTTCATGTCTTTGGTTTGAAGTAGCACCTTGACAGTAGGGACTCCATTTTGGAGCATTTAAGACTCCATTCTGGAAAAGCACACCCCCTCCACACCGAGAGACTATGGTCTGAAACTATGATCTAAAACAGTAAAACAATAAAAGTCTACTACATCACACTTGGCAGAGTACAGAAACCCCCTAGCATAATTGTTCAAGCTTGAAAGTAAAAAGGTTACACCTGGGTTAATGATAAAAATGTAATTTGTCTATGTCCTACATATAATTAAAACCAATACCTGGATCAATGTCAGGATTATAAGATTGTAACTGGTATTGCCAAGATTATAATTGATACTAGTTTTGCATAGGTTTTAGGTCAGCTTGACCCCAGTAACCATGTATTCTCCCCTGTTCCTAGCAACCATGAATTCCCCTCCCGATTTTGTGGTTTTTGCCTTTATAAACCCTGTTGCTTTGGGCTTCAGGGTTGAGAGTTCTTTAGGGCATGAGCCCACTCTCCACTGCTGGCAATAAAGGCCCATTAAATTTTATCAATGTGTGGTGCTCCTTTGTTTGCACTTGCTCAGGTACAACATTTTGGAGGCCCCAGCGAGATGTGGAGACCACCTCCGGGAAGACCTCGCTCTGATCCTTCCAGGTTGGTGCCATAGGGGAGGCGCCCCCTGATGATGTTCCAGGGCCCCGTGTCTGGATTCATCCACCTGGGAGGCTTGGCTCAACCTCTTCACTGACCAATTGGCCTTAGGTCCTCTGGTAAGTCGACTCCTGTTTTCTGGTGGCACCTTCTGAGTATTGGCAGTCTGACGAGACGCCAATACAGTCTCCTTTCCGTTTAAGTGCGACAGCGTTAGGATGGGAGACTCTGGTCTGGATAAAGAAAGGCCTTTCCTGGATGTACTGATTTCTGTTCCTGTTTCGTGGCCACTTGCTGATGTTCTGTCTGCATCCTAAATCCTGGGAGGTAAACTCTTTTCCCTGTCCTGCCTGTTTGTCTCCTTTATTCCCTTGTCTCTGGAGTCTCTCTGTCCCTTCCCTGAGCATGGGCTCTGCTCAGTCTAAGGGGACACCTTTTCAGTGTATGTTCAAAAATTTCTGTCTTTTATCTAAAAAGATTGCTGCCTTAAAAATTGCCTTGTAACTTGCCAAAGTTTTGTGGCTTGGTTTTTACAGATCTGGATGAAAAATAATAATGGGTAATCAGCCCTGATGTGGATTTTTCAATCTCTGGTTTATGTCATTGATTTCTAACTGGAGTTTTATAAAAAGAGTAAAATTCCATGTAAATGTAATTTTGACCTTAAATCAGACAAAGGTATGATACAATATCAACATGTTAAGTCACTGAGGTATAACTGCTAAATATAAATTGGGTAAAGGTAAATAAGATAAATGTGTTTAACAAAAATGTCTTCACTAGAGTCCATATATAAAAATAATTCAAGACTGCTTAAAAGTAACTAAGGTTAAAATTTAATGTGTTATTTTATTTTAAAAAATGTTGTCTTAATTTACAGATTTTTGAAGGATTATTTTCATATAAATCTAAAATTTAGCAGATAAAAAGGCCACAAGTATAAAACTGTTCTTGGTTAAAAAAAAAAAAACAGGTTTCAGTTGTAAAAAAAGGTTTTTAAAAAAACAAGTTTAAATTGTAAAAGGTGTAAAAAGGTCACAAAAGGTAATAATTTTCTGAATACAAAAGCTATTAATTCAAATATGATCCTCTTTTAAAACAATAAAGTTTGTAATACATATATGTTAGTATTTTTAAATAGTCTTTAAAATTTGTTATTCTTTTAATATTTTTTATTTAATTGGTGACTCTGCCATTTTCAAGGCGGATCCAGTAAGCTCTCTTCTCTTTCCTGGTTCTGACTGTTAAAATTGTTCCAAGTTACGGGATGATTCCATGGGCTAACTTGTATTTAAGGATTTTATTTCCCATTTTATTGACAAAGAAACATCAATTTTGTATCCTATTGGTGTTCTCTGTCTCTCTTTTAGTCCTGATAGTTTAAAAACAGCTGTGCTTTTATTAAAAAAATTAAGATTTGGTCAAATATATACTCATTCTAAAACATTTAAGTGTTCACTTTGTAACAGTAAAATCTGGTCTACTCATACAAATGTACAAAAGTTACAAAAGTCTAATAATTTTGCTGTGTTATCAGTCACGATGGCTATCTTAATAAAAGGAGGCCTAGAGGACTAAAAAGGGATAAATGGTTAAGAAAATCTTACAGGTACTTTCTAAAATAGTGTGTGGAGTAAATAAGTGCCTCTTCTTGTTGTCTAGTAAGTTACATAATTTTAACCATGACCACTTAAAGCCTTTTGTCAGTCACAGTTACTACTCATAAAAATTAAGACATTGTTGGTCATTGTTTAAGTGTGTTCTCTTTTAGGTTTCAAAGGACTTCTTTTTCCTACCTACCTAAATAAATCTCTGTCTCAGGTGTTTTAAACTTGGTGTTTAAAAAAAAAAAAAAAAATTTTCAAAGTCATTGACATGTTTATGTTTGGGTTGGCTTGTCAAATAAGTTACAGTTGTGTTAGATATTAAAAAATATTTTCAACTACAAGTACTCTTATAATTAAAGAAAACTTTAAACTTTTTGGTAGGTACTTTTATAAGTTGTTATTTAACAATTAAAATTATTTACTAATATTAAATTATTAACAGTAAGTAATCTAAAAAGCCTGTATTCTCTTCAAGATGAGAAACTAATTCTATTCTAAATTCTCCATCAGGACATATAGTTTAATCTTGAAAACTTATAAAAGTAATGACTAACATTTTTCTGTCATCGTGCCTGGCCACATGTAACAGCTAAATTTATTTTGCCATGGAGACAGTAAACAGGCAAAACCCCCCTTTTCAAACCAAACTAATGGAAAAATATTAATTGGTTAAAAATGGTTTGGATAAAATGGTCTTCATGTTTAATCTTATACATGCCTGTGACAACACATTTCTAGCCCAGGCCACCGAAGATTAGTGATGGGATTGAGCACCCCCTTGGCTAACATCCTAATGGCCTCTATAGTCTACTTTAACAAGGACAAAAAAAAAAAGAAGAGTGAGCTGGACAACAGGAACAATGTAAGGACAGGTGCCATCCAATTAATAACATCTGTACACAGCGACCTGCCATCAAGGAGACCCAACAGGCCAGTCCACCCTAAATGGCATTGGTTTTCGACGTGGACAGCCAGGGCTTTGGACAGACAGCAGTCACGACAGAAGCCAGCCTCTAAAGAGCTCCAGCAGCTCTGCCAGCCAAGAGCTGGGTCACCAGAAACAGAATTGCCCTGGAGTCGAAGGACTCCTAGGTCAGAGCCGCAGACCTTGTTGGCTCTAAGCTGAAAAACCCTTCACTCTGCTCAGCTTCCAGAGTAACCACCGCCATCAGGGGGACAGCCTAGGGTCAGTAACATTGTAGACAAAGTTATAGATTTACTTTCAGAAATTCTGCCTATTCCATACTGACCTCCTATTCAGTCCAGCTCTGCTCCAGGCCAGCTAGGAACTGGGAGTCAACAGGGTGCCTGCCCTAAGGAGGTTCACACCTCCTTTATGATGTGTCTTCCTGTACCCCATGTAATTAATAATGACCCTGTCCTTTGTTTTAGACCCTGTGTATTTAATCTGCTTGTTAAATTTGTTTTCTCCAGATTTAAAGCAGTACAACTCTTAATGGCCATACACATGAAACCCTGGATAAAAGCAGTTTCTACAAGCTGACACTGCAGCCCCCTCAAGAGGCCACCTCCTGTTGGAACCCTGTTTTGACTGCCATTCCCCCCTCCACACACTAAGGGGCCCCCAGGACAACGACCCCCTGTCAGCAGGAAGTAGCCAAGATGAGATCAACGCCCTGGGTCCCTACACTAGTAGGGTGTGGATTTAAAGAGGGGGAGGACTGAGACTGTCTGGTTGGGCTAAGTGTCTGTGGGCCTCTCAGGCTTTAACAAAATGTCTTATACATACAGACTGTAAGCTGTGAACAAAAAATTTACTCTTGAGACCTGACCCTAACTCTCCCCACTGTGATATTCTGTACCCAAATCTAGCAATAGGGGGGCTGGGTCCACCAAAGCAAACACCAGCTCTTAGCACCTCCCATTCCAGTTGTCACCAAAAGGCCCCAGGTTAGTTCTGGTCCTAGCTGGGTCCAGTGTGGCAGGCACTGCTGCCCTCAGCACAGCAGCCTTGGTTCTGGGTGAGCCAAGTCCTCCCCAGACGCCAACATCAACCAATGTCAATTTTCTATTAATGTTACACAGCCAGGTAAAGTCTCTTAGAGGGGTTGTACTGATTGTAGGCCCCTGCATTCTTAACCAGTTACTAAATTTCATTAAACAAAACTCATGTATATACATACCTATTACTCTACTGTGAATATCCTTCCTGATCCATATGATGTGACTAAATCAAGGATTTGATTAGTCTCAAAACAAAAAGGGGGGAATGAAGTAGCACCTTGATAGTAGGGACTCCATTTTGGAGCATTTGAGACTTCATTCTGGAAAAGAACCCCCCCACACACACACCGTGAGACTATGGTCTGAAACTATGATCTAAAACAGTAAAACAATAAAAGTCTACTACATCACACTTGGCAGAGCATAGAAACCCCCTAGCATAATTGTTCAAGCTTGAAAGTAAAAAGGTTACACCTGGGTTAATGATAAAAATGTAATTTGTCTATGTCCTACATATAATTAAAACCAATACCTGGATTAATGTCAGGATTATAAGATTCTAACTGGTATTGCCAAGATTATAATTGATACTAGTTTCGCATAGGTTTTAGGTCAGCTTGACCCCAGTAACCATGTATTCCCCCCTGTTCCTAGCAACCATGAATTCCCCTCCCGATTTTGTGGTTTTTTGCCTTTATAAACCCTGTTGCTTTGGGCTTCAGGGTTGAGAGTTCTTTAGGGCATGAGCCCACTCTCCACTGCTGGCGATAAAGGCCCATCAAATTTTATCAATGTGTGGTGCTCCTTTGTTTGCACTCGCTCAGGTACAACAGGTTTGGCTAAGCCCTGGCTGTTGTGGGCATTTTGGGAATGAACCAGTGGATGTCAAATCTCTCTTTTTTCTCTCTACTTTTATTCCTCTGCCTTTTCTCTCTCTCCTACCACTCTGATGCTCTCTTTCAAAAAAAAAAAAAAAAAAAGTCTTAAAACACTTAAACACTTAGCACCAAAATTTAGATGGAACAGTTTTTGATGGCCTTCATTTTTTTTTTTTAAAGATTTATTTATTTATTTGAAAGGCAGAGTTACAGAGAAGCAGAGGCAGAGAGAGAGACTTCCATCACTCCCCAATTGGGCGCAATGGCCGGAGCTGGGCCCAACCGAAACCAGGAGCCAGGAGCTTCCTCTGGATCTCCTCCTCAGGTGCAAGGGCCCAAGCACTTGGGCCATCATCCACTGTTTTCCCAGGCCATAGCAGAGAGCTGGATTGGAAGTGGAGCAGTTGGGATGCCGGCACTGCAGGTGGCGGCTTTACCTGCTACGCCATAGCGCTCCAGCCTCAATGGCCCACATTTTATAATGTAATCCAGCATCCAATACAACAAATCCGTAAAAATCTCGAAGAATTCATTTGCCCTAGGATATTTACATTGCTTTTGCCTCACCCAACACCTTTGAAAATAAACTTCAGATCTTTTTGGCCCATTCCAGAGGTTTTATTTCACACATGAAGACAAGGATCTACCAAGCTTTGGCTATAACGACTTCAGTCTTCTAAATTATATCCTTTACTCTCTGCCCTGTCAATACAAGAGAGAAGCACAAAGTCACTATTTTAGAATTTGCTGGGGAACCGTGTTATATGATATGCTGAAGCACAAGATATGGTACTGCCAAAATTCACGCAGTTCCAACACTTGGCTTTCTGTGTGGCTCCGATGAGTGTGAGCAATTACTTTCTCCTGCGGGGGCGGGGGTATGGAAGCAATCCAATATGATTTCCAGGGATTTAACTGATGCATTTTCAGCTGTAATTCTGCAGGCTCGCATTTGACACATCCGATCAGCACCTTTGTTGAAGAAAAATCACCTCCACGTGTGCCTGTAGTGTGCTCTGGCCTGTTCCTCCCTCAGGTGGAGAGAAGGATACAAACAGGACCTCTAACCACTGGGTCATTCCCCAAAGGCCTGCAAAAGCCAGGGGAGCCAGGAACTGCAGAATCCAGGCCTCCCATGTGGGGGGCAAGCAGCCAAGTACTGGAGCCACCCCCTGCTGCCTTCCAGGGTGTACCTTAGCAGGAAGCTGGGATCAGGAGCGGGGCGGAGACTCGAACCGAGGTACTTGATATTGGATATGGACGTCCCGAGTGGCATCTTAACTGCTCCACCAAATGCCTGCCCCAGATTGCTCTCTTTGTTATGAAATTTGGGAAGGCTGTGGATCCCTGGGCTGGAAGCCAGGCTGGTTGTCCCTGTCCTTCCTCTGTTCCCACGGGGCCACTCTCTTGCGCTGCACAGTGCTCCCCATCCCGAGGCCAGGCTGCACAGGCGTCTCTTGGAGAGCTCTCAGCTGGGACCGGTTCTGAGCTGCATGCCCCGGAGATGAGGGCATCTGCCAGCTGCCTTTGCAACTGACCTTGTCCTCCGGAGTCCCCGGCCAGGCACAGCTGGTCCTCTCACCTAACGCTGCTCCCTAATCACCTCCCCCGACTCCCCTCAGTGTCTCGGCTTCAAACACCTCCTGGACAGTGGCAGAGTCCCCACTTTGAATAATACTCTGCTTAACCTTTTACTGAAGAACGACCTGGGGTACAACCCCTGCCCCCATCACTGCCAGCTGTGAGGTCACCGAGGACTTCATTGCAAGCCCAGAGCTCAAACTGGCCTCCCCCACCGGACCCCCCTCTGGTTTCCCTCTCAAGACATGGTTTAAAATATTGGCAAACGCTAAACAGAAGACCTCTCTCTCTCTCTCTCTCTCTCTCTCTCTCTTTCGATCCATCTGCTGGATCACTCCCCAGAAGGCCTCAACAGCTAGAGCTGCGCTGATCCGGAGCCAGGAGCTTCTTCCAGGTCTCCCATGTGGGTGCAGGGGCCCAAGGACTTGGGCCATCTTCTACTGCTATCCCAGGCCATAGCAGAGAGCTGGATCAGAAGAGGAGCAGCATGGACTAGAACAGGCACCCATGTGAGATGCGGGCGCTTCAGGCCAGGGCATTAACCTGCTGTGCCATAGTGCCGTCCCCGACAATATACTCTCAATTACAATCTACAAAGCATAATTTTATTTATTCATTTATCAAAGATTTATTTATTTGAGGAGTCGGTGCTGTGGTGTAGGAGGCTAAGTAAGTGGGGAACCGGGACTTGAACCTGCGCGCATATGGAATACTGGTGTCACAGGGCAGTGATTGGATGGTTTAATCCCCTCTGCCACAATGCTAGCCCCACAGAAGTTGTTTTAGTTCAATGCAATTTTTATTTATTCCCTTAGATTTAGCATCTAGAATATATATATATATATATATATTTCTGTTTAGTATACACAATGTTAAAACTTTAACTATATGACTTTTCATACACACACATACAAACACATTTGGTCAAAAAATTGTTTATGGGGGTGGGAGTTTCGCCTCGCTGTTAAGATGCCAGCTAAGACACACACATCCCACATGGGAGTGCTTGGATTGGATTCCTGGCTCTGGCTTCTGATTCTAGCTTCCAATTAAGGCAGACCCTGGGAACCAGCAAGTGGTGAAGTAGTTAGGTCCTGGGGCACTGTGGGTAAAGCCACTGCCTGCAGTGCTGGCACCCCATATGGGTGCCAGTTCCAGTCCTGGCTGCTCCACTTCTGATCCAGCTCTCTAAAAAGGCCTAGGATAGCAGTAGAATCTGACCCAAGTCCTTGGGCCCCTGCACCCACGTGGGAGACCGGGAAGAGGCTCCTGGCTTCTGGCTTTGGATCAGCACAGCTCTGGCCATTGCAGCCATCTGGGGAGTCAACCAGTGGATGGAAGACCTCTCTCTCTGGCTCTGCCACTCTGTGACTCTGCCTTTCTAATACAATAAATACATCTTAAAAAAAATTAACAAGTAGTTGGGTCCCTGCCTGCACATGGGAGACCTGGATGGCTTCCCAGCTGCCCCGCCATTGCAGGCCTTTGGGAGTGAACCCGTGGATCTGAGCTCTCTCGCGCTCTCTCTCTCTCTCTCTCTCTCTCTCTCTCTCATTCCCTCCGTCTTTCTGCCTTTCGAATAAAATAACAAAATAGACATTTATGAACTGGTCTCTATATCTTGTTATACATAAACTATCTGATCTTGTTTATTTCCTATGACCAGACATGAACTATGTTTTCATGTTTCAGACATGTTTTCATGGCAAAAGCAGACTGTTTCATGCCCCGTATTCTTTGAAGACAAACTCGCTCAGACATGCTGCTTTGGGGCACCTGTCAGAGTTTGTTTCCTTCTTCAACAGGAGCCTCGACAGAGGTCACCAGCTTGTGCCCACTTGGGAAGTCGGCAGGTGCACACGCTCTTGGCATGGACTGAACACAGACGGCTTCTCCGGCAAGTACTGCTTATTACCGACTGCTGCTGTTTTTTTTTTTAATAGTCAGAAAAGTGTCCTGTTTTTATTAAATTTAGGACATGATGATTAGGAGTGATCTTCCCAGAAATGCCATTAACAGAAGTAAGAAGTCATGTATCTGAGAAGTGGACTCAAAGCAGATCGATATGTGGCTGTTAATTTGTTCCCGGCCACAGGCCTCCCCGCCCCAGCTGGGGGTCTGGGCTAGCCCATCGGCTCTGAACAGTGTCCAGGACAGTCCTGTTGGCTGAGGCCCACCATCTGCTTTTTCTCAAGAGCTTGCTGTCACCTCCTGGGAGCTGTAAGAGTCCACTTGGTTCTTAATAATTATTCCAGTTACTGTTCCTAACAATAAATATTAAGCTTTTAAGAGTGAAAAAAATGAGAAATCAGACCACTACTGCTCGATCTTGAAGAGGTTGCTGACTTGTACCCATTAGAGCTTGGATTTGCTTAGAGTCGCTGGTCTAGCAGCTCTGCCAACCAACCTACTATGCGCTCTTTAACTAGGCGTTGGATTGATTTGCCTCACTTTTTAAATTTCTTTTAATCTATAACAGTCTTTTTTTTTTTTAATGGCATTGACACGCTTAGGAGATCAGATCTCTAGATGTCTTATTTTAAAAAACTCTTTCTGATTACTTTCTCCTAATGTCAGTTAACTTGCTCTTTTGTTCCCTGTGCTTTTATATAAATTGGAAATCAAATTATCTTGGTAATAACGCATGCGGATGTTTACTCTAGCGGTTACGACACCAGTTAGGATGTTCATATCCCACATCGGTGTTCCTAGGCTCAGTTCCTGGCTCCAGCTCCAGATTCCACGTTTTTCTTAATCCAGACCCCAGGCAGCAGCAGGTGATGGCTGAAGTGGGTGGATCCCTGCCACCCTGTGAGAGACCTGGATGGAATTCCTGACTTCTGACTTTGGCCTCAGCCATGGGCTGCTGTGGGCATCTGGGGAGTGGACCAGTGGATGGGACCTCTCCTTGTTTTTCTCTCTGCTTCTCAAATAAATAAGTTAGCTCACTGTGTTTCCAGCAACAGGGGCCAGACAACTCTGACTACCATCGGTGGCTGTCACTTTGTGCTTAACTTTCATCAATAGTGTAATCAGATTACATACCAGGATTCTGTCAACATGAATGAAGTGACAAGGTGCTTTATAAAAAGAAAACAGAGGCTGGCACTGTGGTATAGCAGATTAAATGGCCAACTGTGACACCAGCATCCTATATGGGCGCTGGTTTGATCCCTAGCTGCTTCAGCTCTGATCAACTCCCTGCTAATGATCTGGGAAAGCAGCAGAAGATGGCCCAAGTCCTTGGGTCTCTGCACCCATATGGGAGACCTGGAAGAAGCTCCTGGCTGCAGCCTGGCCCAGTCCTGGCCATTGTGGCCTTTTGGGGTGTGAACCAGTGAATGGAAGATCTCTCACTCTCTGTATCTCCCTCTCTCTCTGTAACTCTGCCTTTCAAATAAAACAAGTCTTTAAAAAAAAAAAAAAGAAAGAAAGAAAAGAAAATTAATACAAAATCTGATGTGTCTATAGGAAGCACATATCTTGAATTGTTACCCAACTCAAACAGCAATATGGTTGTCCTCTTTTTTTCTTTTTTTAAGATTTACTTTATTCATTTGAAAGGCAGAGTTAAAGACAGAAAGGGAGAAACAGAGAGTAAAGATTTATCCATTGGTTCATTCCCCAAATAGCCACAATGGCCAGGTCTGGGGCCAGATTGAAGCTAGGATCCTAGAACTCCATCTGGGTCTCCCATTTTCGTGGCAGGGGCCCAAGCACTTGAGCCATCACCTACTGCTTTCCCGGGTGTATTAGCAGGGAGCTGGACAGGAAGTGGAGCAGCTGGGGACCTCCTCTCTGTGAACAGCCCCTGGGGGGCAGAGGGCCGCCCTCTTTCTGCAGAAGCCAGGCTCTGAGGAGGCTCTCAGCAGCAGGTGCGTGTCCCTGGGCACGTCCCCAGAACACCCCTCGCAGAGGAACCCACAGTGTATGTGACATCCAGAAAGGAAAGCAAAACTGCTGTTCTGTGAGAGCCAGGAGCCATCTCTGTGTCTGAGCCATCATCCGTCTACTGGCTGTGTAACAAGCAGACTGAGCCGGTCCGTGAGCCCCAGGATGGTTTAAATTCTGCCTCATCCTCTTGCTTCCTATTGGTTTGCAGACAGAGCCTTCACTTTCTCTGGCTTCAGTGCAGTTTTAGGCTGGGTCCTGCCCTTGCAGCTGGCACGTGACTCCAAATAGTTGTAGTTGTTGAATCCTGCTGGCTACTTCTTCTGTCTTTGCAGAGTCAGGAAACAGGCATTGAAAATGTCTCCTGGAAGCGTCTCTTGCAACCTGAAGCAGCTCTGGCAGTCCTGCTGGGAGCGAATGGCGACTGGAGGACTTGGCTCTGCAAACAGAGCAGCCCCTGCACTGGGGCCCATCTCTGCCTGGTGGAAACCAAAACCAGGACCCCTTTCTTCAGGGCAGCTCTTCCAAAGGCAGCCGCTCCACGCGCGATCGGGCTCCCGAGGCCGACTTCCCTCTGTAAAGCTGATATTTGAATTGTCTTCTGTGCAATGCAGGCCTCATCCCAAGGATGGTTTGCAGAGCCGGGGCAGTGGCACTGGCACACAAGGGAGCATTTCTCTTTTAATAAAAATCATCATTTTCACTTGGCCACAGGAGCCTCAATTTTGACTTCCGTGGAGCCCAGGCGTGGGGCTCCCTGGAAAGCATCTTCCCACTTCTCTCCGGTAGGAAGGAAGGAAGTTTGGCTGCCACAGATGTCACAGGCTCACCTAAGCTTTCGCTGTTTACCTAGCCTTTGAGAGCTCAGGAGTGCTCTTACCACAATTCAAAATTCTCATCAGGTTACAGTCAAGAACTCTGCTGATTTAAAAAATGCAGGACCCCTTGCATTCCTCCTGTCCACCGTCAATAGAATCTCTAGCTGATCAACATGCACCTGGTGCGAGCCTCCAGCTGGTTGTAGTGTGCCAAGAGTGCCCTCTGCTGTCAAGAGAAGAACAGCAAGGAGCAAAAAGTTCTGGCAGGAAATACCTCTCTCCTTTTACCTGCTGTTTTACCACAAAGGCAGATGTCAGGGATCAGGACTGTGAGGCAGTACATTTCTGCTCCTTTGTGGCTTGGCATTTGTTTATATTTTAAGTCTGCAGCTGCTGTTACATTGACAATGTGCCAACTCATTTTTTGCCCTTTGTGATAGGAGTCAATTAAAAATGTATACGTAACTCAGATCGTATGGATATGTTGTGGTTTCCCAAGAATTTTTTAATTTTTAAAAACATTTGTGGGGCCGGCGCCGCAGCTCACTTGGCTAATCTTCTGCCTGCGGCGCCGGCACCCTGGGTTCTAGTCCCAGCTGGGGCACTGGGTACTAGTCCCGGTTGCTCCTCTTCCAGGCCATCTCTCTGCTGTGGCCCAGGAGAGCAGTGGAGGATGGCCCAAGTACTTGGGTCCCTGCACCCTCATGGGAGACCAGGAGGAAGTACCCGGCTCCTGGCTTTGGATTGGCGCAGCATCAACCATAGTGCCCATTAGGGGAGTGAACCAATGGAAGGAAGACCTTTCTCTCTGTCTCTCTCTCTCTCACTGGCTATAACCCTACCTGTCAAATAAAAACAAAGAAACAAAGAAACAAACATTGGTGGGGCCGGTGCTGTGGCTCAGTGGGTTAAAGCTGTTGCCTGCAGTGCCGGCATCCCATATGGGCACTGGTTGGAGTCCTGGTTGCTCCACTTTTTTTTTTTTAAAGATTTATTTATTTATTTGAAAGGCAGACTTAGAGAGAGGCAGAGGCAGAGAGAGAGAGAGAGAGAGGACTTCCATCCACTGATTCACTCCACAAATGGCTACAACAGCCTGAACTGTGCTGATCCGAAGCCAGGAGCCAGGAGCTTCCTACAGGTCTCCCACATGGGTGCAGGGGCCCAAGGACTTAGGTCATCTTCTACTGCTTTCCCAGGCCATAGCAGAGAGCTGAATCGGAAGTGGAGCAGCTGGGACCCGAACTGGCGTCCATATGGGATGCTGGCACTGCAGGCAGCAGCTTTACCCACTACAACACAGCACCAGCCCCTGTTCCACTTCTGATCCAACTCCCTGCTAATGCGCCTGGGAGAGCAGCAGAGGATGGCCCAAGCCCTTGGGCCCTTCCCACAGGAGACCCTGAGGAAGCTCCTGGCTCCTGACTTTGGCCTGGCCCAGCCTTAGTGGTTGTGGCCATTTGGGGGATGAGCCAGTGGATGGAAGATCTCTTGATCTCTCTCTCTCTCTCTGTAAATGTGCCTCTCAAATAAACAAATAAATCTTAAAAAACAAAACAAAGCAAAATATTTATTGTTTGAGAGAAGGGGAGGGAGAGCTCCCATCTGCTGGATTACTCCCCCAAATCCTGAAACAATCCTGAGCCAGGGGCCAAAGCCAGAGCTGGAGCCAGGAACTCTATCTGTGCTGGTCTCCCTCGTGAGTGGCAGGAACCTAATCACTCAAGCAGAAAGCTGGAATCTGAACCTAGACCCAGGAATTGAACCCAGGAACTCTGATTTGGGACCCGGGCACCCTAAGCAGTGTCTTAATTGCTAAATACCTGCAGCCAAGCAATACCTGCAGCCAAATTTAAATTCTTCTTCTTCTTCTTCTTTTTTTTTTTTTTTTTAAGATTAATTTATTTGAAAGGCAGAGTTAGAGGTAGAGGCGGAGAGACAGAGAGGTCTTCCATCTGCTGGTTCACTCCCTAAACGGCTGCAACAGCTGGATCTGAGCTGATCTGAAGCCAGGAGGCAGGAGCTTATTCCCACTTATTCCCACTTGGGTACAGGGGCCCAAGGACTTGGGCCATCTTCTACTGCTTTCTCAGGCCACAGGAGAGACCTGGATTGGAAATGGAGCAGCTGGGTCTTGAACCAGTGCCCAGGTGGGATGCTGGCAGTGCAGGCAGTGGCTTCACCCACTACACCATAGTACTAGCCCCCAAACCTAAATTCTTGAAACACTAAAAATTCACAGCAGGGACAGGTGTTTAACCTCCACAGCTAGAGAGGGGTTCAGGTGCCTGTGTCCCATACTGGCCTGCCTGCGCATGACACCTGCCTGGGCTCCTGACTCCAGCCTCATGGGAATGCACACCCTGGGAAGAACTCACGTGGTTGGGTTCCTGCCACCCACAACGGAGACCATGATCCAGTTCCTGGCTCCTGGATTCAGCTGATCCAGTCCTGGCTGCCGCAGGCATTTGGGGATCAAGCCAGCAGTCTAGAGCTCACTCCCTTTGTCTCTCTCTACTTCTTTAGTAAATAAACATTTTCAAAGGTTTGCATCAGCATAGTCCCATCACAACCCTGAGAGGCAGTTGTCCCTGAGGTTGGAACTTGGAGGCTTTCAAAGTGCAGACAAGCTCCCTGTGGCTCCCCGGGGAAGCTGAAGGTCAGTCCTAAGCAGAATCTGGTAAATAATGCATAACCGCTGCTCCCTGAACACTCTCTGCCTGTCCACTTACATAACCCCGACTGGGCATGGCAGGGGGCGAGGGAGACTCAAGAAGCATGTGTTTTGACGGAGAGAATATTACTGGGCCTAGTTCCACATCACTATTTTATTTTTTATTTTATTTTAAGATTTATTAATTTATTTGAAGTCAGAATTACAGGGGGGTGTGGGAGCGAGAGTCAGAGAGAGATCTTCCATCTGCTGATTCACTCCCCAAATATCTGCAACAGCCAGGGCTGGACCAGGCCAAAGTCTAGAGCCAGGAGCTTCTTCTCAGTCTCCTACATGGGTGCAGAGGCCCAAGCACTTGGGGCATCCTCCACTGCTTTCCCAGGTGCATCAGCAGGGAGCTGGATCGAAAGTGAAGCAGCCAGGACTCAACCTGTGACCATATGGGAGCCGGGCACTGCAGGCAGAGGCTTAGCCCACTACCCCACAGTGTCAGCCCTATTTTTTCTTTTGTACCCAGTTTTGTTTATAGCCAGATGGTGCTGTTCTGCAGTCCTTGGGATCCTGTTTGCCAGGCCCTTGGGGAGTAAAGATCCTAACTCTTGGCATTCATCTTGTGGCTGTGACAGAGGGAGCGTGGGGCCGATGCCTTCGGTGAGTTCCCAGCTCATGTTCAGGGGCGATCCTTTCCCCAGGTACACTTTTTTTTTTTTTTTTTTTTTTTAGACAGGCAGAGTGGACAGTGAGAGAGAGAGAGAGACAGAGAGAAAGGACTTCCTTTGCCGTTGGTTCACCCTCCAATGGCCACCGCGGCCGGTGCACTGCGGCCGGCGCACTGCACTGATCCGATGGCAGGAGCCAGGTGCTTCTCCTGGTCTCCCATGGGGTGCAGGGCCCAAGCACTAGGGTCATCCTCCACTGCACTCCCGGGACACAGCAGAGAGCTGGCCCCCCCAGGTACACTTTACGGATGTCCTGAAGGAGTAGTTTCCCCTTTCTTGACCCAAACTGTCAACCTTTATGGGGAATGCTATGTTTATGATTTATTATGATTTTATCAGCCAAAAACTGGAGGTCTAAAGCAACAGAATTTTTTTTTAAGATTTATTTATTTATTTGAAAGACAGAGTTACACAGAGAGAGGAGATGCAGAGAGAGAGAGAGAGAGGTCTTCCATCCGCTGGTTCCCCAATTGGCCGAAATGGCCAGAGCTATGCCCACCTGAAGCCGAGAGGCAGGAGCTTCTTCCGGGTCTCCCAAGTGGGTGCAGGGGCCCAAGGACTTGGGCCATCTTCTACTGCTTTCCCAGGTCATAGCAGAGAGCTGGATGGTAAGTGGAGCAGCTGGGTCTCGAACCAGTGTCCATATGGGATGCCGGTGCTTCAGACCAGGGAGTTAACCCGCTCTTTTGCTTTCAGTCCAGCTTCCTGCTAATAAACGCACACCTTGGGGAGTGATTGTCCAAGTACCTGAGGCCCTGCCTCCCATGTGCAGGCTAGGGTGGATTTCCTGGCATTGGCCTGACCCAGCCTGGGCTGTTGCATTTATCTGGGGAGTGAAGATGTGTGTGTTTGTGTGTGTGTGTGTGTTTCTGTCTGCCTTTCAAATAAGTAAAAATAAATATTTTTAAAAAGAAAAAAAATGTCAGCTCTGTGCCCAGCGAGAGCTGTCACTTCCTCTTGATCTGATTTCTTCTGCACTTGGCCAGCTGAGTCACCCTGGGCAGTCACCCTGCTGACCTCACACTGCCACCCGAGAGCGGCTGAGATGCGGTGAGGGGTGCTCTGCCCTCACTGTGCTCGTCCTCAAACCTTGTGTTTCCTGGATTTGGAATTTTCCAGGCTTCAGGAGGGTCGCTGGGCTGTATGACATCATTTCCTTTCCAGTCTCCGCTGCTCTTTAATCACAGCCTTTCGCCGACCTCAGCGTCCTGGTGAAGCAGGCTCTTTGCTTCTCTGACATCTGGAGCTCGCTTGGAACCCACCTTTTTTTTTTTTTTTTTTTCCTTTGCTATCTGGCCAAGAGATTTCTCTTTCTGTTTTTCTCCCATAAATTCTCTGGCCGTCACCTTGTGGAGTCCTTGCTATTGGAAGGTCCGAAGTCAGTGGATCCTGGACCTGACACAGTCATCCATTATTCAAGCAAATTCTGTTGGCCTCCACATCCTGAGTCTCGAGTCTGGCCGAGAATTCCTCCCTAAGAGTGCAGCGTCTCTTATTGATGGAGGCGAGCTGACCGGAGATGACTCCTTGTTCTGAATTTTCTTTGGTTAATGACCCCCGCCCCAACCTGTAATTTCCTTAGAATCCTTATTAGTTTCTCAAGACACTACCTATATAATCCCCTGTGACATACACACCTTCTCATGGTTGTCCCATGCTGTCATCCCCCAGCTCAGGTCAGCTCTGTCTCCTATCACCCCTTAGTGTCTCTGCCCCAGTTCAAGGAAAGGGGAGCTGTGTTTTCCACCAAAATATTTCCCACAGCTTTAAGTACACATTTTTTTTAAAGATTTATTTTATTTATTTGAAAGACAGAGTTACAGAGAGAGAGATAGAGACAGAGAGGTTTTCCATCTGCTGGTTCACTTCCCAATTGGCCGCAACGGCTGGAGCTGCGCCAATCCAAAGCCAGGAACCAGGAGCCAGGAGCTTCCTCTGGGTCTCCCAGGTGGGTGCAGGGGCCCAAGTCCTTGGGCCATCTTCTACTGCTTTTCCAAGCCACAGCAGAGAGCTGGATTGGAAGAGGAGCAGCAAGAACTAGAACCGGTGCCCATATGGGATGCCAGCACTGCAGGCCAGGGTTTTAACCCATTGTACCACAGCGCCAGCCCCTAGGAACACATTTCTAAGTTGCTTTCTGAATCTAGGCTCCCTGCAAGTTTGCTACTCTGCTGACTTCTGAGCTCTCTCTGTCCTAACTTATTTAATAGCAATCAATCACAGTTATAAATGGTGGCTTATACCAGGTGTGACTCTTTTTCCATTCAACTTTAACCTGATCTCTAATATATTATTCTTTTATCTGTTAGACAAAAAAATCATGCTTTTAAACTGACACAGCCGTCACCTGCTGCCTCCCAGGGAGAGCACTACTAGGAAGCTGCAATTCAAAGAGGAGCAGGGACTCCAGCGCGGGCACTGACCCGGGACGTGAGCATCTCAAATGGAGTTACAGCTGCTGCACCCGGCACCCACCCCTTCCTTTAGCTTCGGGTCTAGTATTTCTCATATTTTTCCTTTGATTCAACCTCAAACCAAGAAAATGACTCATTTCTTACATAACGGAGGCCTTCATCCTTCCTCAGTCTATTGCTAAAATTCCTTGATTGCACTCAGTTCTCTGAGATTTCTGATCCTGCCCAGAGTCAATGGCAAGTGGACACATTGTGTAAAAGGAGGATTCTAGAATCCAGGGAATCAGCCTCGTGAATACAAGAGTTTGGCTTCCCTACAGCGTAACCCTTGGTCTTCAGTGATGTTTGTAACAACACAAATAGAAACAGAATTGGTAAGAGGTGGTAGAGGGATACTGCTCAATGCCTAGACTTAAAAATCCACTGAGCAGGGAACTCCAGTCCTGGAATGTACTTGCCTGTGCAGCTTCGTGTTCTATTTTGTTCTGGATGACAGAGTGATGGGAGCCATATCTGTCCTGTTATTGCCTTGAAAGCTCTTATTACCGCTAGTGAAAGCATTGCCTTTTCCATTTGGGAATTTGAAGTCCCAGAGAAACGATTTTGCTTTCCCACTTAATATCTTCTGATTGGAGAGGGGAAAGAGAATGTTTGATCATTTGAAATCAGATTTCTTTTTTTGTTTTGTTTAAAGATTTATTTATTTGTTTGAA
The DNA here is from genome assembly GCA_949820135.1 of Sylvilagus floridanus. Lineage (NCBI taxonomy): Eukaryota > Metazoa > Chordata > Mammalia > Lagomorpha > Leporidae > Sylvilagus > Sylvilagus floridanus. Next base: position 33,666,221 of record OX463230.1, read on the forward strand.
ATGCAGAGTTACAGAGAGGCAGAGAGGGAGAGAGAAGTCTTCCATCCACTGGTTCACTCCCCAGATGGCCGAAATGGCTGGAGCTGTGCCAGTCTGAACCAGGAGCCAGAAGTTCTTCCAGGTCTCCCACGTGGGTGCAGGGGCCTAAGGACTTGGGTCATCTTCTACTGCTTTCCCAGGCCATAGCAGAGAGGCGGATTGGAAGTGGAGCAGCAGGGTCTTGAACCAGCGCCCATATGGGATGGCCACACTGGAGGTGGCAGCTTTACCTGCTATGTCACAGCACTGGCCCCATCAGATTTCTTTTTTAAAAAAGATTTATTTATTTATTTAAAAGACAAAGTGCAGAAACAGAAGGAAGAAACAGGCAGAGAGGTCTTCCATCCACTGTTCACTCTCCAAATGGCTGCAACAGCAGTGGCAGAGCCCGGCTGAAGCCAGGTATCAGAAACTCCATCGTAGTCTCTCATCGGTGGCAGGGACTCACGTGCTTGAGCCACCATCTGCTGCTCCCCAGGAGCATTAGCAGGGCGCTGGAGTAGCTGGGATTCAAACCTGCACTCCGAGATGGGCTGTGGGCATCAGGGGTGGAGGATTAACCTGCTGTGGCACAATGCCCATGCCTTATCACCCGTTTTGAGGTATAAACTCACATTAACCCATGGTAGACGCCCTTTCCTTGTTAATTTCAGCTAATATTCTGCCAATGAGGACGGTGGCCAAATATTTGAAAACTCCAAATGTCACAAGCTTGTCTCTGTTAAACTGTATTTCTAAGACCGTGACCATTTAAGAGCAGCAGGCCCGCAGACGTTGGCTATTGTGACATTAAATAAACAAACAAATTCCTGGCTGTTTCAATCAGTTGCTGCAGCAGTCATGGTTGGGCTTCCTGGAATGTTTGCTGTTGGCTGTGCTTTGGTGTCCTGGGCTGGTTGTTGCAGGTGTGGGTCCTTTGCATACGGTCTGGCTGTGGTCCATTTGTGTATTCAGACTTCCAGTCTGCAATGTGTCTATCACCTTCAATGTGTATAGGCTGTGCAATTATAAACCATGAGCTAGTGGGGGTTACGTACCGTCAGACACTTGCCTCTTCTCTGGTAGAAATGACTCATCCGATTCAATGGAAAGAAGATGTTGCCTTCTGTTTGTTTTTAATCAGTACTTCTCTGAAAAGATGACAGCATCCGCAGTAGGGAAACAAGACAGTGTCCCTGGGCAAAGTCAGGAACACAGAGAGGCAAACTGGCATCAGCATCAATTCTTGCACAAGTCCTGCACAACTTTCTTAGCTGATTTATCTGCTTCTGCTCTTAGAGCTTAATCCATTCTCCAAACAGCTGCCATACAGATTTGCCAATCCCGGGGCAGGTGTTTGGCATGACAGTCAGGTTGTCACTTGGAGTGCCCTCATTACAGGTCCAAGTGCCTAGTCTGAGTCCCAGGATCTCTGATTCTGCTCCAGCTTCCTACTAGTGTGCACCCTGGGAGGCGGAAGGTGATGGCTCCACTACTTGGAGCCTGCCTTTCCTGGGAGAGACCCAGACTGAATTCCAGGCTCCTGGCTTTGGTCTGGCCCAGCCCCAGCTGCTGTAGGCATTTGAGAAGTGAACCAGCAGATGAAAGATTGCTCTCTGCCTTTTGAATGAGTAAAAATAAACAAATAAAAAATTTGAAAATAAAAAAATGTAAATTCCAGGCCAAGTGTTGGCCTAGCAGTTGAGATGCAGTTAGCACACTGAAGCGCCATGTTGGATTTCCTGGTTTTGACGCCTGGTTCTGGCTTCCTATTCCAGCTTCCTGCTTATGCAAACCTTGGCAGGGGCAGAGGGGTGTCGGGGGTGGGTGGGCGATGCTGATGACTCAATTAGTTCCGGTTCCTGTCACCATGTAGGAGACCTGGATTGTGTTTCCAGCTCCAAGCTCAACCCATTGACAATCTGAAGGCATTTGGTGAGTGAACCAGTGGATGGTATCACCCTGTCTCTTTTACTCTCTGCTCTCATCTAAAAACACCTTTTAATGTAAATCGAATCTTGCTATTCCCTTGCTTTATATCCTTCAAAGGGTCTCAATCAATGGATTTAAATTTAAGTCCATGTTCCTGGGGCCGGCGTTGTGGCATAGTGAGTTAAGCTGCCGCGTGCAGCAGCACTGGTGCCCCACATGGGCACCAGTTTGTGACTCAGGTGTCCACTTCCCATCCAGCTCCCTGCTAATGTGTCTGGGAGAGCAGCAGAGGGTGGCCCAAGGGATTGGGTCCCTGAACCCACATCAGAGACCCAGAAGAAGCTCCTGGGTCCTGGCTCCAGATGGGCCCAGTTCCAGCCACTGCGACCATTTGGGGAGTGAATGAGCAGATGGAAGTCTTCTCTCTCTGTCTCTTTCTCTTTCCCAGGCCGTTAGCAGGGAGCTGGATTGGAAGTGGAGCAGCAGGGACATAGCATCACAACTTGTATCTTAGCAGCTGTGCCAAAGGCCCACCCCCAAAGTGTCATGTTCTTAGTTTCTCTCAAGAGCTCCCTGTCTTTTATCAGAGTATGGATTTAATATAAATATGTGGCTTTATATAATAACAGATAATTATTCAAATGATGAGTTTAGTGATTAATAATTTATTTGGGCATAGCTGATAAGTCAATGTCTATAGAAACATGGCCTGAATATATATATATATATATATATATATATGTATATATATGTGTGTGTGTATATATATAAATTGAATATATATATATTGACAGGCAGAGTGGACAGTGAGAGAGGTAGAGACAGAGAGAAAGGTCTTCCTTTGCCGTTGGTTCACCCTCCAATGGCCGCCCGCGGTTGGCGCGCTGGGGCCCGCGCATCTCATTGATCTGAAGCCAGGAGCCAGGTGCTTATCCTGGTCTCCCATGGGGTGCAGGACTCAAGGACCTGGGCCATTCTCCACTGCACTCCTGGGCCACAGCAGAGAGCTGGACTGGAAGAGGAGTAACTGGGACAGAATCTGGTGCCCCAACCAGGACTAGAACCCAGTGTGCCGGCGCCACAGGTGGAGGATTAGCCTATTGAGCTATGGCACCGGCCCTGAATATATTTTTAATAACAATTTTCCTACTGTACTAAAGAAAACAACATTGATAAACATTTACTCTTTTCAAATAGCCTGATCAAATATCAACAAATCAGTTCAGGAGTAGCAGCAAAGTAAATTTTATCTGAATACTTAATTCTTAATTTTAATGCAGGTTTTAAAACACATGTTTTATTTTTTTTATAATGCTTTTATTTAAAGAATATAAATTTCCAAAATACAGCTTATAGATTACAATGGCTTCCCCCCCCCATAACTTCCCTCCCACTCGCAACCCTCCCCTTTCCCACTCCCTCTCCCCTTGCATTCACATCAAGGTTCATTTTCAATTCTCTTTATATACATAAGATCAGTTTAGTATATATTAAGTAAAGATTTCAACAGTTTTCCCCCATATAGCAACACAAAGTGAAAAATACTGTTGGAGTACTAGTTGTAGTATTAATTCACAATGTATAGCACATTAAGGACAGAGATTCTACGTGATATATATTTTTTTAAATTGATTAATTTTCTATGCAATTTCCAATTTAACACCAAGATTTTTTATCATTTTTAATTATATTTATATACAGAAGATTGATTCAGTATATACTAAGTAAAGATTTCATCAGTTTGCACCCACACAGAAACACAAAGTGTAAAATACTGTTTCAGTACTAGTTATAGCATTACTTCACATTGGACAACACATTAAGGACAGATCCCACATGAGACGTAAGTACACAGTGACTCCTGAAGTTGATTTAACAATTTGACACTCTTGTTTATGGCGTCAGGAATCTCCCTAGGGTCTAGTCATGAGTTGCCGAGGCTATGGAAGCCTTTAGGGTTTGCTGACTTCAATCTTATTCCAACAGGGTCATAGTCAAAGTGGAGGTTCTCTCCTCCCTTCAGAGAAAGGTACCTCCTTCTTTGATGGCCCCATTCGTTCTACTGGGATCTCACTCACAGAGATCTTTCATTTAGGTCTTCTTTTTTTTTTTTGCCACAGTGTCTTGGCTTTCCATGCATAAAATATTCTCATGGGCTCTTGAGCCAGATCTGAATGCCTTAAGGGCTGATTCTGAGGCCAGAGTGCTAAAACACATGTTTTAAACATACTGATAAATTGTGTTTTTAAACATCCTAAGGAGATAGTTGTTGGACATAAACTGCTTCTGCCTCATACTTTTTCTTCCAATAAGAATGTGAGTCCCAGGGGAAAGACTGAAAGTCATCATCAAGCCCATGTAAGGAGCAGCACAGCTGTGTCCTCAGGAATATTTAGAATCCATTAAAGAAAGGATGACTCGAAACTCTAGTTAAAAAAAAGTGAATAACTTACTTTTCCATACATGTCAAATTACAACAAAATAGTCCTTCTGGTATCACACATACTAATGTATTTTAAAATGTATGGGGCTGGTGACATGGTGCAGGGGCTAAGCTGCCTCTTGCAATGACAGCACCACGTATCAGAGCACCAGTTTGAGTCCCTGCTGCTCCGCTTCTGATCCAGCTCCCTGCTTCTGCACCTGAGAAAGCAGTGAAAGATGACCCAAGTGCTTAGGCCCCTGCCACCACGCGTGTGGAAGATCTGGGTAAAGTTTCTGACTCCTGGCTTTGGCCTGGTCCAGCCCCAGGCATTGTAGTCATCTGGAGAGTGAACCAGCAGATGGAAGATATCTTTCTCCAACATTCTGCCTTTCAAATAAATAAAAATCTTTTTAAACAATTGTTTTTGGGCAGGCACTAAGCACATGGCAAAGATGCTGCTTGGGACATCTACATCCCATATTGGAATGCCTAGGTTCAAGTGCTGACTCCATTTTTTTTTTTTTTTTTTGAAAGTCAGAGTTACACACAGAGAGAAGGAGAGGCATAGAGAGAGAGAGGTCCTCCATTCGCTGGTTCACTCTCCAACTGGTTGCAATGGCTGGAGCTGAACTGATCCAAAGCCAGGAGCCAGGAGCCTCCTCTGGGTCTCCCACATGGGTGCAGGGGCCCAGGGACTTGGGCCATCTTCTACTGCTTTCCCAGGCCATAGCAGAGAGCTGGATAGGAAGTGGAGCAGCCAGGACTCGAACCAGCGCCCACATAGGATGCTGGCACTGCAGGCGGCAGCTTTACCCTCTACACCACAGCACTGGCCCTGACTCCACTTCTGATCCAACTTCCTGCTGATGTGCCTGGGGAGCAGCAGACAATGGTTCGAGTACTTGGGTCCCTGCCACCCACACAACTGATGTAGGTGGAATTCTGGTCTACTGGCTTTGGTCTGGCCCGGTCCAGCCCTCCAGCTGTCTGTCACAGACATTTGGAGAATGAACCCGTGACTGGAAGATCTGTTTCTGTCTCTATCACTTTCACTGTCTCCCTGCTTATCAAATCAAAAATATATAAATTGTAAAATGTGTTTGTTTTGAATGAATTTCAAGATTTCCACAAGGGTCTACCTAATCCAGATTTGGAAGAGGGTGTATGGACAAGCCCTTGGTGCTAACAGTGGCAAGGACCAGTGCTGCTAAGAGACTGAGTTTTCAGCACTTACTGCTCATCAGTGTTTTGCATATATTATGTCACCTCAACCCCTCAGATTTTGGTGACAAACATTTCCATTTACAGAGGAAAAGTACGTAAAGATCACTTTCCCAAGACTACAGTGTAGAAAGTGAGGGACAGACATTGTGGTGCAGGGGGCAAAGCTGCCCCTGCAACATTGGCATCCCATATGAGCACTGGTTCAAATCTCTGCTGCTCCACTTCTAATTTGGCACCTTGCTAATGGCCTAGGAAAAGTAACAGAAGATGGTGTACATATCTGGGACCCTGTCACCCACATGAGAGAAGTGGAAGAAGCTCGTGGCTTTAGCCTTGCCCAGCCCTGGCCCATGTGGCCATCGTGGAGAATGAACCAGCAGATGGAAGATCTCTGTCTTTCCCTCCCTGTATAACTCTGATTTTCAAATAAGTAAATCTTTAAAAAGAAAAAAAAAATGAGGTTGCAATCCAGGTCTGTTTTATGCTAGGTTCATTCTTTGGAATAAGATACTAAACTCTGAAGAATATTAACATCTATGATCGATAAAGATAAATAGAAAATTATCAAGATTTATTTATTTTCGAAACAGTTATCTGAAAGGCAGAGTTACAGAGAAGCAGAGGCAGAGAGAGAGGTCTTCTATCCACTGGTTCACCCCCAAAATGGTTACAACGGTCAGAGTTGGGTTGATCTGAAGCCAGGTGCTTCTTCCTGGTCTCCCTTGTGGGTGCAGGGACCCAAGGACTTGGGCCATCTTCCACTGCCTTCCCAGGCCACAGCAGAGAGCTGAATCAGAAGTGGAGTAGCTGAGAGGTGGACCACCACCCATATGGGATGCCGGCATTGCAGGCGGCATCTTTACCCGCTACACCACAGCGCTGGTCCCTGAAACCAGGAGCCTGGAGCTCAATCCAGGTCTTCCACATGGGTGGCAGGGACCCAAATACTTGAGCCATCACCTGCTGCCTCCCAGGGTGCACAATAGAGGAAGTTGAATTGGAGACTGAGGGAGGACTCAAACCCAGGCACTTGGATGGGGGATGTGGGGGTCCCAATTGGCATCTTCACCACTGTGCCAAATGCCAGTCACTGTCAAGATTACTTTTGCCAAAGCTGTAAAGATGATTCATGTTCAAGTATGACTTGATGATGGTGACTTGAATCGGAGTACTTGTATGTAAAATAATTTTTGTGGGTTTAAAGCAGAGGTTGGGAAACTAAGACCCATGGATGAAATCCAACCAGCTGCTTGCTTTCATAAATCACTTTGGGAACACAGCCATACTCATTTGTTTGTGTACACCAATGACTGCTTTCATGTTGCAATAGCAGAGCCGAATAGTTGTGACATAGACCACGGGTCCTTTCCAGGAAATCTGCCAGTTCCTGTTTAGAGTGAAATAATCTAGGGATTAGTAAATGAATGCAAGGAGATCACTGGTTGAACTTAATTGAACCCTTGTGAGCCTTTCTCGAAGATTGGAGCCCAGCACTTTGGAAGTCACTTCAGCCTGGCTGTTACTTTGTTACTGGGGAGCAATCTTGGGCTGACAGTTGGAGTAGCTGCTCCATGAAGGGGCTGATCTGGGGGTGATCAACACCAAGGAGCAGGTACTTTCTAAAAGCAAGGTGGTCAGTGAGCTTGTGTGCTATCTGGACTGAGGAAGACTTTTTTTCTTTTGTCCTGAAAGTTGAAGACAGAGAAAAGATTTCTGGTAAAATAACAACAACAACAACAATAATAATAGGCCAGTCTTTGGTACAGCAGGTTAAGCCATAGTCTGTGGTGTTGGCATCTCATATGGGTGCCGGTTCAAGTCCCAGCTGTTCCACTTCTGTTCCAGCTCCCTGCTAGTGTGCCTAGGAAACCAGTGGGAAATGGCTCAAGTACTTAGGCCCCTGCACCCATGTGGGAGACCTGGAAGAAGCTCCAGGCTCCTGGCTTCCACCTGGCCCAGCCCTGGCTGTTGCAGTCATTTGTGGGGTGAACCAACAGATGCAAGATCTCCATCTCTTCTCTCTTTTTATAACTCTGCCTTTCAAATAAGTGAATAAAATAAATCTTAAAATAATAATAATAAAATAATGATGATGATTTTCAGAAGAAAAAAACTCTCTCAATGGCAGAGAGACAGAGAGAGAAAAAGAGAGAGCCGGAGACAAAGATCTTCCATCAGCTGGGTAATGCCCCAAATGCCTGAAATGACTAGAGATTAGACCAGGTCAAAGCCAAAGCCTAGAGCTCAATCTAGGTCTCCCTTGTGGGTGGCAGGGACCCAAGCACTTCAGTCGTCTTCCACTGCTTTCCCAGGTGCATTAGAGGGAGCTGGATCAGAAGTAGAGCAGCTGAGACTGGAACCAGTGCCCATCTCGGGTGCTGGCACCACAGGCCCGGCCCCACTTTGAACACTGGGGTCTGAAGGCCTCTGACTGTCATTATTCCCTGGAGCTCCTTACAGGACCAGGGATGCTGACAACTCCAGGCACTGAAGACTCCTACATCGCATCAGTCTGCTTAGGACAACATAGGGAGATAAAAACACTACAGCAGGCCGGTGCTGTGGCCTAGTAGGTTAAGCTGCAGCCTTTCAGGCATCCCATGTGGGTACTGGTTCGAGTACTGGTTCGAATCCTGGCTGCTCCACTTCCAATCCAGCTCTTTGCTATGGCCTGGGACCCAGAAGAAGCTTCTGGCTCCTGGTTTCAGATCGGCACAGCTATGGCTATTGCAGCCATCTGGAGGATGAACCATCAGATGGAAGACCTCTCTCTCTCTGCCTCTGTCTCTCTGTAACTGTCTTTCAAATGAAAAAAAATCAATCTTTAAAAAACAAAACAAGGGGCCGGCGCTGTGGCACAGTCGGTTAATGCCCTGGCCTGAAGCGCCCGCATCCCATATGGGTGCCGGTTCTAGACCTGGCTACTCCTCTTCCGATCCAGCTCTCTGCTATGGCCTGGGAAAGCAGTAGAAGATGGTCCAAGTCCTTGGGCCCTGCACTCGCGTGGGAGACCCAGAGGAAGCTCCTGGCTTCAGATTGATGCAGCTCCAGCCATTGCGGCCAATTGGGGAGTGAATCAGTGGATGGAAGACCTCTCTCTCTCTACCTCTTTCTGTGACTCTTTCAAATAAAATAAAATAATTAAAAACAAAAAAACCAAAAACCTTCTGCTTAGGGCACCTTCATACTACATCAGAGTGCTTAGTTTAAGTCCATGCTCCTCCACTTCTGATCCAACTTCCTGCTAATGCACCTGGAAAAGCAGCAGAAGATGACCCAAGTACTTGGGCCACTGCCACCCATGCGGTAGACTATGATGGAGTTCTTGGCTTCTGGCTTTGGCATAGCCCAGAAAAGGTTATTGTAACCATTTGGGAAAAGAGCAGTGGATGGAAGACTTATCTCTCTTTCTGTCTCTGCCTCATTCCCTGTTGTTCTGTCTTTCAAATGAATACATAAATTTATAAAAGAGGGGCTGGTGCTGTGGCATAGTGGGTAAAGCTGCCGCCTGGGGTGCTGGCATCCCATGAGTGCCAGTTCGAGTCCTGGCTGCTCTTCTTCTGATTCAGCTCTCTGCTATGGCCTGGGTGCTTGGGCCCCTGCACACATGTGGGAGACCTGGAAGAGGCTCAGGCTCCTGACTTTGAATTGGCCCAGCTATGGCCCATGTGGCCATCTGGGGAGTGAATCGGCGGGTGGAAGACCTCTTTCTCTCTCTCTGCCTCTGCCTCTCATTATATAACCCTGCCTTTCAAATAAATAAATGAATTTTTGGAAAAAACATTTTAAAAAGAAAGATTTGTATGAAACAAGTTATGCCTGCAGTGTCTGCATCCCATATGGGTGCTGGTTCGAGTCCTGGCTGCTCTGCTTCCAATCCAGCTCTCTGCTAAGGAAGGCCTGGGAAAGCAGTAGAAGATGGCCCAAGCTCTTGGACCCCTGTATGCGCGTGGGAGACCCAGAAGAAGCTCTTGGCTCCTGGTTTCAGATCAGCACAGCTCTGGCCGTTGTGGCCAACTGGGGAGTGAACCAGCAGATGGAAGATTTCTCTCCCTCTCTGCCTCTCCTCTCTGTGTAATTCTGATGTTCAAATAAATAAATAAATCTTTAAAAAAAATTTAGTTTTGAAGTGACTTATAAGCATTAACATTTGGACTGTTCCATACGAAGTTCCTAAAGTAAATTTTAAAAAGCCAGGTCTGGGGCTGGTGCTGTGGCTCAGTGGGTTAACACCCTGGCCTGCAGTGCCGGTTTGAGACCCAGATGCTCCACTTCCCTTCGAGCTCTCTGCTGTGGCCTGGGAAAGCAATAGAAGATGGCCCAAGTCCTTGGACCTCTGCACCCACGTGGGAGACCTGGAAGAAGCTCCTGGCTCCTGGTTTCAGATTGGCACAGTTCCGGCCAATTGGGAAATGAACCAGCAGAAGGAAGACTCTCTCTCTTCCTCTCCTCTCTCTGTGTAACTCTGACTTTCAAATGAATAGATAAATCTTTAAAAAAATGAAGCCAGGTCTGCAGCCCCAGCATCCCATATAGGCACCTGTTCAAACCCAGCTGCTTCCACTGGGAAGGCAGCGGAGGATGACCCAAGGGCTCCATAGAAGACCTGGAAGAAGCTTAGCTCTGGCTACTGCAGCCATCTGGGGAAGAGAACCAGCAGATGGAAGACCTGTCTCTGCCTCTACCTCTCTATAACTGTTTTTCAAATGAATAAAATAATTTTTAAAAAATGAGGATGGACCAGTGTGGTGGCACAGCAGGTTAAAGCTATGGCCTGTAGCACATGGCCTGCCCATCCCATATGGGCAGCTGGCTCAAGTCCTGGCTGCTCCACTTCCGAACCAGCTGCTTGCTGGTGTACTCGGGAAAACAGCAAAGGATGGCACAAGTCCTTGGATCCCTGCACCCACTCCTGCAACTCCCCTTCCAGGGAGACCTGGAAGAAGCTCCTGTTGTACCCGAAACGCCTGATTCCCACCAGTTAAGACCACCAGGAGCTGAGGGTGATGCAAACGCAAGAGTTTTATTTCAAACTTGAGTTTGATCCGACGTCCGCACCAGGCGCAGCTGGGCTGGATCGGCTGCCCCTACAGTAAGGTCGTTAGGGTTTTTATACAGTTGAACATACAAGTTCGGCTATATCATATCTGATAAGCTCGTGTTTTAAATTCATACTTGTCCTACAATTGGCTACTATTCAAGCAAGTAAGCAGTTTGTTTTTGTTATTTCTCTTTCTCTTTTAAGTTTAGCATAGGGTCCGTTCTTCCTGGCAAGTACTTAGCCAGTGAGTTCAGCATTGGGTCAGGGTTCTTGGTATTTTTTACACAAGCATCCCATAGGCCTGGCCACCGTCCAGTCTTTTGAACCAGTTCCCTAGATTTGAAGAAAACTCCAAGGTAAGGGGAGGCTTGTTATTATGTTAATTTTCAACACGACTGAATTTAACTCCTTCACTGGCTCCTGGCTTCAGCCTGGCCCAGGGTTGGCTGTTGTGACAATTTGGGGAGTGAACCAGTGGATGGAAAATCTCTCTTTGTAATTTTGCCTTTCAAATAAATAACTAAATCTTAAAAAAAAAAAAAAAATCTGGGGAAAGGGACACATGATGCACACATTTTCTCTCTGACCTTCTATCAACTGTTCCCCCTGAAGAGGCCAGGTCATAAAACAATTTTCCAACCTTCCTCGAAAATAAATTATTATAAGATTTACATTTTAGAGGGGACCTCTATATTCCCAAAGGAATGAAGACCTAGAGACCCGGAAGCATGTGAACGGGGTTTTCTAAGCCCCTCCCAGTTTAGTTTATTACCTTTAGATCACACTCCTTGGGGCTCTGCTTCTGTATAACTACCCATCCACAGTTAAATGCCCCCATCCCACATCAGAGTTGCTCGGTTTGAGTCCTGGCTCTGTTTCCATCCAACTTCCTGCTACAGCAGGTGAGGCCTCAAATAATTGAGTCTCTGCCACCCCCATGTGAGATCCAGATTGAGTTCCTGACTCATTGGCCTAACCCTGGCTGTGGTGAGCATTTGGGGAGTGAGCCGGTAGGTGGAGGATCTTTCTCTGTCCATTTCTCTCTGCCTTTCAAATAAAATGGAAATAAAAAATGAATAAAAATTTTAATTTATACAAAAGAAAAAATGAATTTGTGTACTTTCCCTGTTCATCAGTCTTTTAAAAAATTTATTTTTTTATTTATTTAAAAAAAAAAGTGTTACAGAGAGGGGGAGAGACAGGGACTCTTCCATCCACTGGTTTGTTCCCCAAATGGCTGTAATGGACAAGGCTGGGCCAATTTGAAGCCAGGAGCCAGGAGCTTCATCTGGGTCTTGCACATGTGTGCAGGGGCCCAAGGACATCTTCTGCTGCTTTCCCAGATGCACTAGCAGGGAGCTGGATTGGAAATGGAGCAGCCGGGACTTGAACTGGCGCCCATAGGGGATGCTGGCATTGTAGTTTTGGCTTTACCTATATGTTACAATGACGGTCCCTTAGGGCCTCCATTTAAACAGGTGCTGTTAGTCAGCCACATCCATCAGCAAGCTCCCCATCAGCCTTTTATCTAACGGTTTTGGCAGTGAAGGACATGCCACTCCATGGCATTCAAGGAAAAGCAGAGGGCTGGGCATTTGGTGCAGTGGCTAAATCACCTCTTGGGATGCCCACTTCCCGTGTGTGAAACCCTGAGTTTGAATCCTGGTTCTTCTTCCTACCCAGCTTCCTGCAAATTTCCATTTGGGGAGTGAACCAGATAGAAGATTTCTCTCTTTCTTTCTTTCTTTCTTTCTTTCTTTTTTTTTTTTTTTTTTTTTTTGGACAGGCAGAGTTAGACAGTGAGAGAGAGAGAGAGAGACAGAGAGAAAGGTCTTCCTTTTTCCATTGGTTCACCCATCTGAAGCCAGGAGCCAGGTGCCTCCTCCTGGTCTCTCATGCGGGTGCAGGGCCCAAGCACTTGGGCCATCCTCCACTGCCTTCCTGGGCCACAGTTAGAGAGCTGGACTGGAAGAGGAGCAACTGGGACAGAATCCGGTGCCCCAACTGGGACTAGAACCCAGTGTGCTGGCACCGCAAGGTGGAGGATTAGCCTAGTGAGCCATGGTGCCGGCCATATTTAAATATTTTTTAAAGATTATTTTATTTATTTGAAAGAGAGAGAGGCCAGATTCTGTCCTGGTTGCCCCTCTTCCAGGCCAGCTCTCTGCTGTGGCCAGGGAGTGCAGTGGAGGATGGCCCAAGTGCTTGGGCCCTGCACCCCATGGGAGACCAGGAGAAGCACCTGGCTCCTGCCTTCAGATCAGCACGGTGGGCCGACTGCGGCGGCCATTGGAGGGTGAACCAACGACAAAAAGGAAGACCTTTCTCTCTCTCTCTCTCTCTCACTGTCCACTCTGCCTGTCAAAAAAAAAATTTTTTTAAATGTCGCTTATAGCAATAATTGGTATATCTAGGTGAGATGTACACAGTTTATTAGCCTAATCTTACAACTTTATGTAGTTTGGGGGAAAAAAAGGATGAAAATAAAATGAAAAATGCTATGAAGGTGAACATAAAAATAAGAAATAAATTTCATATATTCTAATCAGTGAGAAAGTGTAATGGAAATATTTCAACATGCTGAAGAAAGAAATTAGAGGACAATACCTATTGAAAGTAGTGACTTGGGACCCATGTTGTGGTGCAGTAGGCTAATCCTCTGCCTGCAGTGCCAGCATCCCATATGGGTGCTGCTTCAAGTCCTGACTGCTCCTTTTCCAATCGAGCTCTCTGCTATGGCCTGGGAAAGCAGTGGAAGATGGCCAAAGTCCTGGGACCCCTGCACCTGCGTGGGAGATCTGGAAGAAGCTCCTGGCTCCAGATCAGCTTAGCTCTGTCTTTTGCTGCCATCTGTGGAGTGAGCCAGCAGAGGGAAGTCCTTTCTCTAGGTCTCTCCCTCTCTGTCTGTAACTCTACCTCTCAAATAAATAAAATCTTAAGAAAAAAAAAAAAAAGAACTGACTTACCTACTCTGTTGGATAAGCCATTTATTATGTAACCTAAGTTAATGCCTGCCGATTTTGCTGTGAAATGAAGATAACAAGTGGCCACTAGGGGTCAGTGTTGTGCAACATGTTAAGCTCCCACCTTCAATGCCAACACCCCAGAGCATCAGCTCAATTCCTGCTACTCTACTTCAGATCCAGCTTCCTAGCGCACTTGGGAAGGAAGCATATGATGGTCCCAGTACTTGTGCCCCTGCCAGCCACGTAGGAGACCAGGATGGAATTCCTAGTTCCTGACTTCCGCCTGGTCCAGACCTCTCTGTTGAGGTCATTTGGGAAATGAACCAGCAGATGGAAAATCTCTCTCTCTCTGTTGCTTTCAAATAAAAAAAAATTGTTTAAAGGTAAATCATTTCTTAAGTTTATTTGAAGGGTGAAGCGAGTAAAGCATTTAAAATACTTAGAACAATGCCTCGGTTTCAACAAATGCAAAGTATTAATGTGAAAACATCTAAAGGACAAGAAGCGGGATGTAAAACACAGGGGGCTGGCACTGTGGCGTAGCGAGGTAAAACTACCACCTGCAACGCCAGCATCCCATATGAGTGCCGATCTAAGTGCCAGCTGTCCCACTCCATATCCAGCTCCCTGCCGATGGCCTGGGGAAAAGCCGCAGAAGATGGCCCAAGTGCTTGAGCCCCTGCCACCCACATGGAAGACCCTGATGGAATTCCAGGCTCCTAGCTTCAGCGTGGTTCAGCCCTGTCTGTTGTGGTCACTTGGGGAGTGAACTAGGGGATGGAAGCTCTATCATCCCCTCTCTGTTTAACTATTTCAAATAAAAATTATCTTTTTTAAAAAGAGATTTATTTGAAAGGCAGAGTTACAGAGAGGCAGAGAGGTTCACTCCCCAAATGGCTGCAATGGCCAGAGTTGTACCAATCCGAAGCCAGGAGCCAGGAGCTTCTTCTGGGTCTCCTACGTGGGTGCTGGGCCCCAAGGACTTGGGGCATCTTCTACTGCTTTCCGAGGCCGTAACAGAGCTGGATTGGAAGTGGAGCAGCTGGGACTTGAACCAGTGCCCATATGGGATGCTGGCACTGCAGGCAGCAGTTTAACCTGCGCTGCCACAGTGCCATCCCCTCGAATATTTTAAAAATATATAATGTATGTTGTTGATGTATCTATATACTTGAATCATAAATCATATGAATGTATACATTTAACATGACTGCTATAAAAATAAGTTGACTTTTTAAAATGATTCTCAAGTTCACAAAGAAAAATAAAAATGGCAGGGCCGGTGCTGTGGCGCAGGAGGTTAATGCCCTGCTCTGAAGTGCCGGCATCCCATATGGGCACTGGTTCTATTCCCGGCTGCTCCTCTTCCCATCCAGCTCTCTGCAATGGCCTGGGAAAGCAGAGGAAGATGGCCCAAGCCCTTGGGCTCCTGCACCCGCATGGGAGACCTGGAAGAAGCTCCTGGCTCCTGATTGGTGCAGCGCTGGCCTTTGCAGCCAACTGGGGAATGAATCGTCGGTTGGAAGAACTGTCTCTTCTCTTTGCCTCTTCTCTGTGTAACTCTTTCAAATAAATAAATAAAACTGGCTTTGGAACTAGGAATGACTTTAACAAAAAACAAAAGTGTAATGTGAACAGAACTTAATGTCCCCATCCCCTGGGACTGTAGCGACTCCATTGTTGAACAACTTTGTAAGCAGTGTATTTTGGGTAATGGTCACCAAATAGTCCACATCCCATCTATCCCCACACCAAGCAGGTAACTGTTCACCTCCTATCTTATCAGCATTGTTTCATTACCCCAGGTCTCCAGCTGCTGCTGAGCCAGCTTATTTTATCACTCTGAACTTGTGGTAGCTGGAGGGCAGAGGACAAGTTGTATCTTTTCTATCTCACAAAGAATGTCAGGTCTGGGGCTTTGTTCAGCCACTGCGTGGATACTTGCATCCTAAGTTGGAGAGCTACTCTGCACTTTCTTTTAAAAGATTTACTTGGGGGGAGGCGGCTCTAGCATAATAGGTTAAGCTTTCTGCTGTGTTGCCAGCATCTCATGAGCCCTGGCTGCTCCACTTCTGGCGCAGCTCTCTGATGGCCTGGGAAAGCAAGGGAAGACGGGCCTCTGCACCCACGTGGGAGGCTCCTAGCCAGCTCGGCTGTTGCAGCCATTTGGGGAGTGACCAGGTGGGTAGAAGATCTGCCTCTCAAATATTTTCCTAAAAAAATTTGAAAGGCAGAATTAGAGACCTTCCAGGATCCTGGAACTCTATCCAGGTCTCTATGAGTACAGGGGCTCAAGCACTTAGGCTATCTTCCTCGGTTTTCCCAGTCCCATGGGGACTCACTCTCTCTGTAACTCAACTCTTCAAATAACAAAATAAATCTTGGGGAAAAAACTGAATTGGTGAATATCCAGGTGGTGTCTTTGTGTGATAAGAAGCCCCCTGCACACCACTTATCAGCGACCTCTTTAAGTTTCATTTTCCTTCCATCTCCTATTTTTGACATGTCTTTCAGGAAGCTTATATATATTATATTATATATATTGTTTTCAAACCTCACCTAAATGTACAACAAAGTTCCCTTCTGGTGGGATAATACCACTAAGTATCAGAATGCAAATATTTACATTCTAGGAATGTGATGAAGAATTATTGCCTGGGGTCTGGCACATCGGCTTAGTGGGCTAAGCCTCCGCCTGCAGCACCAGCATCCCATAAGGGCACCAGTTCGATTCCCAGCTGCTCCTCTTTTCCTATCCAGCTCTCTACTGTGGCCTGGGAAAGCAGCAGAAGATGGCCCAAGTCCTTGGGCCCCTGCACGC
The DNA here is from genome assembly GCA_949820135.1 of Sylvilagus floridanus. Taxonomy (NCBI): domain Eukaryota; kingdom Metazoa; phylum Chordata; class Mammalia; order Lagomorpha; family Leporidae; genus Sylvilagus; species Sylvilagus floridanus. Next base: position 33,682,648 of record OX463230.1, read on the forward strand.
ATGTGAGAGACCTCAAAGAAGCTTCTGGCTCCTGGCTTCAGATCAGCCCAGCTCATTGCTACATCATTTGGGGAGTGAACCAGCTGATGGGAAGACCCGTCTCTCCTTTCTGTAACTCTCTCAAATAAATGTTTTTTTAAAAAAGTCATTGCTTGTACACAGCAAGAATCATGAGCAAAATTTTTTAAAAACCCAAATAGGTCAATTTTAATTAGTTCTTCTATGTACACGTTTACTACTGAAAATTGAAACAGCACATCAAAATTTCCTTTTATTGCAATCCAAACATTTGAAAATCACAAAATCTAATTATCTGTCCTAATTATGCTCTAGACAAAACATCCAATGTTTTCTTTACATTCCTTTCCCACAAGTCACTTTGCACAGCTCTTGGTGCTGAGTTTTATCTCACTGCCTTTAGTCTTCTGAAACACATGGGAATACATGTAACTTATTGGTTTCTCTGAGTCAAACCAGAAAGACAAAAAAACCTAAATCATTTAAAGTCATTCAAATACATTCAAACTACAGATTCCATATAAATCACTGGTACCAAGGTAGGAAGAGAAAGAATTACAACTAATATCATAGGTCATCAAAATTATTGGTATAAGTCTATCTTAGCATAGTGTTCTACTGTATAAAATTACTAGCAAGAATAGTAAAATAGAGATTATGCTTAAATTGACTCTTTGTCGTAATCCATTCCTATTCTAGCATTCTCTGATGGATCCCATCCATGAGCTAGGCAGTAACTGCAGCAACATCTGAATGGCTCACTTCTTGATTCACTCTAAAAAATAAAAATAAAAAACAGATTAATTGGGATACTGTACCTCAAAGAAATGTAACAGGGGCCAACATTGTGGTACAGCAAGTTAAGCTCAAATCCAGGCTGCTCCACTTCTGATGCAGTGGCAATGAGCCTGGGAAAGGAATGGATGACTGCCTGAATACTCGGGTCCCTGTCACCCACATGGGAGGCCCAGATGGAGTTCCAGCTGTTTGGGGACTGAACCAGCAGATGAAGAGCTATCTCCCCTGTGCTCTCTAACTCTGCCTTTCAAATAAACAAACCTTAAACAAAAAAGTACAAACATGACTGTTTTCCAGGGTTCCCGCCAGTTCAGGAAGTTCAACTCCCCCTTTTTTCTTCCCTCAAAGGGAAACAAGCCAGATACCCACACACACTTTTAGCAAATAAAAATATTTACCTTAACTTCGTTAGGATCATCTTCTCTGCGTTGTTTAACCTGCATGGGGGAAAAAAGTGACAATTAAAAACTAGCAAGAAAGACTCCTGTTCCACATCTACCCGGAGCGGGTGAGGACCATAAACAGCACCAGGTTCCGTGCAGGACCAGCGGCTGCTGTTCACTACTCCCTGCACGGGTGCCCCTGGGAGGGCACAGATGCTGGCTACTCAGCAGCCCCATGCCACCACAGGAACCCACCTGTGAATACTGGTACGTTAGGAGGAACCTCAGTTTGGCCAGCCGCTCTCTCCGCTCAGATAACATTGTCCTTACGCCTCTCCTCCTCTGGGGCCTCTGGAACACCATCTTGACAACTTTGTCAGACTGTCGAGGTGGCTTTTCCAGTGCAGGGGAAGTTTTTGTGGCAGAAGGGTTGAGCGTCAATTTGCTGAGGTTCTTTGTTAACATTTCTGGGACGGAGAATGAGATTGTGGAAACAAAAAGTTAATTCGGTTAATGTCTGGCATCACCCAGCAGTGCTCCACCCTCAGACTAGGTCTCCTTGTCTGCATATGAATAATGAGCTGCACGGGAGGGGTGCACAGGAGAGGAGCACAGGAGAAATATTTAGTTACTGGTCTTAAAAGCCAATTAAGAAACTAAATCTGAGAGCCGGCACAGGGAACATGGCAATAATCCTCTGATCACTAGCAAACAGGGAGACTCATTCAGCAGTTTCTCCTAGAATCCTTATCCTTAAGCAAACCAGCAAAGTTAACATGGCTGTTCTCTCCAGTTAGACCTAGCAGTGACCCAGCTCCTACAAGCTATCCGATCTCTCTACTCCCACCCAGCGTTTTGGGAAATCAACCAGTCATTCCTGCCTCTTCTCATCTGAGCCATTATTTATACTCTGACCATACTCAATCTCAAGGAGGCTATCATTATCTCCATGTGAAAATATTAATTATGAAAGTTGAGATGGATTCAACTCCTTGGGTCTTATGCACATGGAATCTCTCCTTCCAGAAATTTCAAGTACCAAAGCCCACTCGAAAGAATGAGGATATTGTTTAAGTAATCTCTTCAATTTTCTCCCCTACTCGAATATACCAATCAGGATTCTTATCGCAAGAGACAGGGGATTTGTACTCAAAAAGCCCTTGCCTCTACTCCTGCCGTTCTATGGTCTTTCTTTTTATTTGTTGAACTCTTCACTGGAACATTAAACCCTTGAGTACAAAGTAAATTTAAAATGTTATCTCAAAAATAACAAAATATTAAGAGGGAAAAAAAATGCAAGGGCTGCAGCCAGCACAGGGCTCACGTATCGAAGGTCCTACTTCCTAACTGCCCTGTGGGTGGGTGGGGGCATTGGCTCAGGGGCAAATACCACCAACCAGCCTACCACCCAGGTGGCCATTATCAGCAGAGGTGGCTGCACCTCCCTGGCCAAGTCTGAGAATGGTTGCTACCAAGAAATGAAAAATGTGGTCTGCTACAGGAAGATCCCAAGATGAGACCCAACCGGCAGTATTCCCACTCGAAAGAGAAAGAAAACAGCTCTCCAGGCTGCCTTCTACTACTTAGATTGTAGAGAAGAACCACTGGTTCTGATAAATCCACTCCATCCTCTCCATTTCCCCTTAAAAACCATTTTCTGGTTTATTAAAAAATCCTGTAGATTTGGCTGTAAAGCCAAATCCTGAGTATCTTGGTGAGAATAAGAAAAACTTCTAAGTGCAAGTCTAAGTTTCTTCTATGCACCTCTTTCTCGTCCCTGACACAAGACAGTACTTCAGAGTGCATGGAAAAATGGAATTAAAAGGTCAGATAATCTTCATGCAAAAACATTTTGAAATTCACGCACTATTTCACAATATGTATTTTCCACGAGCTTTTTAAAGTACCCGAATATGTTCTTGTTTGGGGAAACAGTGACCCACCCACTGAGGCTCCTGATTGCCTCTACCAAAAACCGAACTTAAAGTCAGACTAATATTACTAAGCGTAGTGAAAAAATAATGCAGCGCTCACTGCCGGCAGCCCCACCCCGCTCTCTCTTCCACAGTTCTCCCACTGGAGCTGGCGCCGTGGCTCAACAGGCTAATCACTGGAATTACCACGTGTCCTGACCCCCCTCTATTTGAGACTTAACTCTTAAAAAAGACAGATTAAATGAGAAATGAAGGCAGGCTTCAACTTCCCAAACCCCCTGCACCCAAGAAAGGTACACGTAGCCTACCTGAATCCTGAGAATTGTTTCCCATGGAAATCCAAAAAGATTCTGCAGACATGGTTGGGTCAGGCTTTTCTGGTGAGCCCGTAGCAGTCTGGCGACAGCTCCTCGGTGTTTGGCTCTCAGGTAAAGGAGTGCTGGACTCTAGTTACTCCAAGGTAGCCCGAAGAAAACTAGAGAGACAGACAGCGCAGCCTCCAACAGAGAGGTAAAATGAGCCACCTAAAGAAAAGTAAGGTCTGGTTTCCTTTTAAACTCTCGATAAGCCAATCTTCCAGGCTATTTTAATGTTAATGATGCAATGATTAAAGGATCAAATGATTAAAGGTGAGTGGGTGTAGCCTGGACCAACAGGATAACTCTCCATCTGCTCTGCATTAAAATAATCATATCCTCTGAAATCTGCTGGAAAATTTATAAGACCTCTCTCTCATGTGCTTGTGTCTCCCAAAAGTTGCCTTAAATATCAGGGTTTTTTTTTTTTCTCCTCAAACTCTGCTATTGGAGATCACTACAGGTTTGGGAACTGGGTTTAAATACGGTAGAGCAGTGAGGATATGGGCAGTTTTCCCCAATTGCTGATTAAATCCCAATTAAGTGAACTGAGAAAGTTTTCAAGTTTTCCTTGCCCGACTCATCTTAAGCCTCTGGGGCGGTATCCCTTATCTGCAGCAAAGCGAAGGCAGAGGGAAGCAAACAAGTATCTGTTATACACACTTCAATGGCTTGATTCTTCTAGACGTTAATTTTTGACCTGTAATTTGTTTCCTAGGCTATACATCTACTAACATTTCTGAGCAAGTGAAATTAGCTTTATAAATTGCTACCACCTTCACACCAAAAAAGTTCTTGTTTTGAGTTCTAGCAAAGCGCGCCAGCATTAAGCACTGATGGCCTGCAGCAGGCAGAACAAGTCCCCAGCAGCCCCTCTCATCTTCCCTCGTAGTGTGCACCTTTTTCCCATTACTCCTTTAGCTGAAGACTGAAAAAATACTGAGACGATCTCGCTTGGTTTTTGGTAAAAGACAAAAATTGATGCTATCATCAAGAACTGTTTTTGTTGGAGATGAGAGATCGTAGGCACACAGCACGTCACAACAATTTATTGAGATGGTTCTCAAACGGTCTCCAGACAAGCAGGCAGCGTCGACACCACCTGGTTTACCGGCTGGCTAAGCAAATTCTCGAGCCCCACCACAGGCCCATTACATCAAAGTCTGCACTCAGCTTTCCGACAAGCCCTCCAGGTGAAGCTCCTGAGGCGTGAGAAAGCGGAAGCAGCTCTGCTTTACGGCAGATCAACTTTTTACGGCTGAGGTTCCGCACAGCTGTTCTTTCCCCTTGCTAGAACTTCCCTCAGGTACCGGAGGGCGAAGGTGACCCAGGACCCCCGAGTTTCCTCCCGGTCTCCCACGTGGGTGCAGGGGCCCAAGGACTTGAGTCATCTTTCGCTGCCTTTCCAAGTGCATTAGCCAGGAGCTGGGTCAGAAGTAGAGCAGCCGGGACTCGAACCGGCACCCATATGGGATGCTGGCATAGCAGGTTGTAGCTTTACCCACTATGCCATGACCCTCACCCCAGCATGTTTTTTCTTTATATGAGATGGGACAAAAAGCCAAACAAAATGAAACAACTTGAAAGATTGTAATAGAACATCTCAAGGAAATTTTCACTGATTTCTTCAGAGATGAGAAATCCTTCAATAATTTTGAAATAAATATTTTGTTATTTTTAAGAAATAGCGGCCAGCTTTGTTTCATAAAGGGTTAAGTCGCCTATCTGCAATGCTGGTATCCCATATGGGCTGCTTTACTTCCTATCCAGCTCCCAGCTAATGCTCTTGGGAAAGCAGCAAAGGATGGTCCACGTGGGAGACCCAGAAGAGGCTCCAAGCTTCTGACTTTGGCCTGGGCGAAACCCAGCCATTGTGGTCATTTGGGGAGTGAACTAGCTGATGGAAGATCTTCCTCTCCCTTTCTCTCTGTAACTCTGCCTTTCAAATAAATAAAAAAATAAAGTTTTTTAAGGCACTGGGAGATAGCTGTTCCTAGGGAGAGGAGTAAGAAGTTAGGAGAGAGCAGCTAGGAAACTGTCCCAACTCATTCCAGAGCCTGAGTTCTTTCCAATGAGAGGCTTTACATGTTGGTACAGAAAATTTTTTGAAATTCATTCCTATAAGGGGGTCTTATAAAAGTTCATGCAAGTTGTGTGTTAAGAAGTAACATGGATTTCAAAAAAAAATTTTTGCAGCAAAATCTTTTTTCTTTTCCATGAAATTCCAGGGTGTCTAGCTAATATCAATTTATTGAATGCTATATGATTTACTGTTTACTGCCTGGATGGTTTCTACTGTTTCTTCGGGTTTTCACTCCCCTCAGTGGAAGACAAAGTGGGACAGGTGGAAGAAGCTGGAATGTTGAGAAAAATTAAAAAAAAAAAAAAGCGAGAGAAAAAACTTTAAGAAAACACTGCAAATTCAAGTTAAACTTTTTCTAAAAACGGGAAAGATTCCCACTACTCTTTTTTGCCCTAAACAGAACACGTTAGGCCCAGCTCACAAATTCAGAGTGTTTATAGGAAGCCTAAAAGAGGTGTAACTAGAAGACAGATTCTTACATTTTCCAACATAATTGTGGAGGGTGTGGTTTTTGAAGGGATAGAATTAGAATCATTTCACAGTATGGAGATTGACTCCATACTGACCCAACTTTCAGTATTTCTTTCAGTCAATGAATGGTTCATTCACTTTAAAATGGGCTGGAAGATGGGTTTATTTGGTAGGCTAAAAGGGGATAGGAATGAGTGTCTAGGCCAGCTCCACCTTCCATTTATTGGAAATCTGCTCAAATTGGGCTGGAGTTTTTTTCAGATAAACCTGAAGCAATTTTGGAGCCCTTAAGGGCAACTTTCCACCAGACAAGGGTGGGGCAATCAAGCCCTCAGGCTATGTAAGCCCTTGAAATCATTTGGTTTGATTCTCCCTGCCAAGGCAACCGCAGGCTGGACTTGAAATCAGCAAATCTATAGCGGCTAATTTTTAAGTTGATCATTTTGTGTGGTCCGGGTGTGCAGTGGAGGATGGCCCAGGTCCTTGGGCCCTGCACCCACATGGAAGACCAGGAGAAGCACCTGGCTCCTGGCATCACGCTGGCCGCGGCAGCCATTGGAGGGTGAACCAATGGCAAAAGAAAAACCTTTCTCTCTGTCTCTCTCTCTCACTGTCCACTCTGCCTGTCAAAAATAAAATAAAATAAAATACATTTAAGTTGATCATTTTGAATAGCCTATGAATGATGTCATAAATACCCAAAGGACCCTGAGCAGAAAAAATGTTTCCCTAGATCTGAGAAAAGCTTCAAGCTAGACCTCTATGGACCTGCCACCACAGTTTAGCTCAACCTTGACTCTCAAAATTCCAAGTTGCCCAAGGAAGAAAAGTCCTAGGCAGACACAGATAAACCAGATAACTGTGTTAATAACAGGGGCTTTGTAGTCCTTATAGAGGAATATAATAAGTGAACTTCCTCAAACCGGAAGAGGGAACAGCATGGGTTTCTCCAGTGGCAAAGCAAGTGGGCAAAGAGAAAAAGGATTGAGGGTGAAAATGCTCACAGGACACGTGGAGTCCCCAAGTCATTTTTGGAATCACAGTTCAAATCCACTGGGGTGGACTGGGACCAGGCATCAAGGCACAGTGGGTTAAGCCTCTGCATAGGAATCCCTCATCTCACATCAGAGAGCTTGTCTGGAACCTTGGTTCCTCCGTATTCGACCCAGGCTCCTGTAAAGCACCTGGGGAGCAGCAGATGATGATGACCCAATAACTTGGATCCCTGCCACCCACGTGGGAGACTTGGATGGAGCTCCTGGCACTTGGTTTCAGCCTGGCCAAACCCTGGCTGTTGGCAGGCGTTTGGGAAGTGAGCCAGCATAAGATCTCTCTGTGTCTCTATCTCTCTTTTCCATTCAGCCTTTCAATAAAATCTTTAAAAAAAAAAAAAAAATATATATATATATATATATATATATATATATATATATATATCTGTGTGGGCTGGGACAAAGCCTGCACAGGAATTGCATCAGGTTTTTTCCATCAATAAATGCCAGAAGTAGAAGAAACAAAATACACTTATACTGCAATACATTAAAAACTTCAGTTGAATTCAGAGGTCATCTTAAAAATTCTCAGCAATCTGTGAAGTTGGCTTTCTAGCTAAATAGACCTTCCAGGCTTGTTAAACCATGAAAGTACTTTTAATATTCTAATCTGTCTCAGGAAGGTAAATTGATACTGATTCTACTTTCTCTCTTATCAGCTGACTCCACCTTTTGTCTCCAGGAACCTTGAGAGCTCAGCTATTGAGAAGAGACAGCAAAATGAGATTTACCCTCTTGGAGCATGCATTCTGCAAGAAATCGTGGATCCCAAATATATGGTCAGATAGTGGTAAGCATTCCAGAGACAGGTAAAGTCTGACAGGAGAGGAGGCTGCTGTGGTTTTTGTTTTTATTATGTGAAAGGCAGAGCAACAGAGAGAGAAAAACACAGACACACTCAGATATTCCATCGGTTGGTTCACTCTCCAAATGCCTGCAACAGCCAGTGGGGAGTCAAGAGCTTGGAACTCCAACTTGATCTCCTACATAGGTTGTAGGGTCTAGGTCATTGTGCCATCTTCTGCTGCTTTCCCAGAACCATTAGCGGGAAAGTGGAATGAAAGTGGAGCACCCTGGACATCACTTGGCACCCAAGGGGCAGCATAACTCGCTGCACCAGAACACCAGCCCCAGGCTGTTGCTTTGGGATTCTTCCCCAGACATACAGCAAAGGGAACTGTTTGTGCTGCCTCTGCTGTTTGCTGACCCAGGCAGGTGGGGTGGTGGCACTGGTGGCCTGGATCCCTCCAAGGTACCCTGAGTCTGGAGAGCCTTTGCCCTCACTCTCACTCTTGACATTGTGCTGTTTGAGCAGAAGGTCTCCAGCCAGCTGGATTCCTGCAGTCGAAGCTGCGGGGGCAGGGTGCAGTCAGGTAGCCAGATGTCCCTTGAGCAGATACCACCTTTGCTTGCTGCAGCTTTCTCCACCACCTTCCGTGGTTCTGCCTTGGATGGAAGACCTCTCTGTCTCTCTGCCTCTACTCTCTCTGTGTAATTCTTTCAAATAAATAAATAAAATCTTAAAAAAAAAAAAAAAGAGTTACACAGAGGCAGAGAGAGAGGTCTGCGTCAGATGGTTCACTCCCCCGATGGCCGCAATGGCCAGAGCTGTGCCTATCCGAGCCAGGAGCCAAGAGCCAGGAGCCAGGAGCTTCTTCCAGGTCTCCGTGGGTACAGGGCTCCAAGGTCCTGGGCCATCTTCTACTGCTTTCCCAGGCCATAGCAGAGAGCTGGATGGGAAGAGGAGCAGCCAGGATTAGAACCAGCATCCATGGGATAGGCCAGGGCATTAAGGTGCTACACCACAACGCCGGCCCCTCTGTGTGTATGTGTGTGTGTTTCTTTAAGTTTTTTTTTTTTTTTTTTTTTTGACAGTGAGAGAGAGACAGAGAGAAAGGTCTTCCTTCAGTTGGTTCACTCCCACTGGCCAATCCAAAGCCAGGAGCCAGGTGCTTCCTCCTGGTCTCCCATGGGGTGCAGGGCCCAAGCACTTGGGCCATCCTCCACTGTACTCCCGGGCCACAGCAGAGAGCTGGCCTGGAAGAGGGGCAACCAGGACAGAATCCGGCGCCCCAACCGGGACTAGAACCCTGTGCACCTCTGTGCCCTACCTGAGCTCAACATCTCTGCCTCCTGCTTCTTCCCTTCCCCAGCTCCTAAGACACAGTTTGCTTTCTTTTACTGAGGGTGTTTCAAGCTGAACATGTTACCTTTATTATGTCACTTAATTCTGACAACCCTGTGGGACCATACTTTTACGTCTGCTTTACAGAGGAGGAAACTGAGGCACAGAGGTTAAGTAACCAGCACGAAGTCAATGTGGGGGGGGGAATGGTGCGCCCCTCAGATCCAAGCCGTCCATCTGTAGAGTTGCTGCTCTTGGCCATTCTTCAGGTCTTCAGTTGAATGTTACTTCTTCCAGGAAGCAGCCTTGATTTTGCATTTTAGGTAAGATGTCTTTCACTTGCTGCCTAAGAATCTGCATTCACCTTATCTTCAAGGTTGCTCATTTGCTTATCAGTCTTCTTCCTTAATGTAAACTCCTTGAGCTACAGGACAGTGTCCTCAGGGCAAGGCAGTTAAGAGCCCTCGTTGGGACCCCCTCATCCAATATCAGATGGCTTGTGTTCAAGTCCCACCTCTGCTCCTGATCCAGCTTCTTAGGAATGCACATGCTGGGAAGCAGCACATGCTGGCTCAACTATGTGGGTCCCTGTCACCCACATGGGAGACCAGAATGTAGTTCTTAGCTCCTGGCTTTGCTCTGGCTCAGCCTGGGCTGCTGCAGGCACTTGAAGAATGAACCAGTGGGTGTCTCTCTGTGTGTCTGTCTGTTTACCTTTTGAATAAAAGAAAACAAATAAATAAAAAAAATTTTTTGAAAGAGGAAGAATGGCTTCTGTTGTTAAAGAGCTACACTAGTGGCTGGTGCCGCGACTCCCTAGGCTAATCCTCCGCCTGTGGCGCTGGCACACTGGGTTCCAGTCCCGGTTGGGGCGCCGGATTCTGTCCTGGTTGCCCCTCTTCCAGGCCAGCTCTCTGCTGTGGCCCAGGAGTGCAGTGGAGGATGGCCCAAGTGCTTGGGCCCTGCACCCCATGGGAGACCAGGAGAAGCACCTGGCTCCTGCCTTCGGATCAGTGTGGTGCGCCGGCTGCGGCAGCCATTGGAGGGTGAACCAACGGCAAAAGGAAGACCTTTCTCTCTGTTTCTCTCTCTCACTATCCACTTTGCCTGTCAGTAAATAAATAAATAAATAAATAAATAAATAAAAAAGAGCTACACTAGCTACTTGAAATTTTGAGGCTCAAGGAATGCAGAGAATTTGGTAGCTCAGTGTATTGGGAGAAAGGGGAATTTTGGGCGATGAATTCTTCTCTCCAGATGACTTGTTTCTGCAAGTGGCTGAGTGGGTTTGACTGGGACTGCTGTGGGCTCTTGTAGTGGTTGTGGGAAGGATTCTTTCCATGACTGCACTTCTGTTAATAATGATCTCCTCTAAAGAGAAAGATTATGGTAATGAATAGTTTGAAATGATGTCATAGATAGAAAAATGTTGAATTTCCCAATTATTGTTTTTTCAGAGATATAACTTTGTCTTTTTTGTTGTTGTTTTAATGTTTTGCACACCCAAGATCTTTGGTCCTTTCTTTTCTCTCTCTCTCTCTCTCTCTCTCTCTCTTTTTTTATTTTATTTATTTATTTGACAGGTAGAGTTACAGTGAGAGACAGAGAGAAAGGTCTTCTTTCCTTCTGCTGGTTCACTCCCCAAATGGCTGCAATGGCCAGAGCTGCGCCGATCTGAAGCCAGGACCCAGGTGCTTCTCCTGGTCTCCTATGTGGGTACAGGGGCCCAAGCACTTGGGCCATCCTCCCCTGCTTTCTCAAGCCACAGCAGAGAGCTGGACTGGAAGACGAGCAACCAGGACTTGCACCATGGTGCCAGCCCATCTCTTTTTTTTTTTTTTTTTAAAGATTTATTTATTTACTTGAGAGGTAGAGTTCCAGGGAGAGACAGAGAGAAAGATCTTCCATCCTCTGGTTCACTCCCCAGATGGCCACAATGGCCGGAGCTGCACCAAAACGAAGCCAAGAGCCAGGAGCTTCTAGATTTCCCATGCGGGTGCAGGGGCCCAAGCACTTGAGTCTTCTTCTGCTGGCATCGCCAGTGGAGGATTAATCTACTATGTCACAGCACTGGCCCCAGCTTTGTCTTTTTTTTTTTTTTTTTAAGATTTATGTATTTATTTATTTGTAAAGCAGAGCAACACAAAGACAAGAGAAGAGTGAGGTCTTCCATCTACTAGTTCACTCCCTTAAACGTCCACAGCACTCAGGGCTAGGTAAGCCTAAAGCCAGGAGTCAGGAGCCAGGAACTCTATTCCAGTCTCCCGTATGGGTGGCAGGAACCCAAGGACTTGGGCCATCTCCCACCATCCCCCAGATGCCTTAGCAGGAAGCTGGATCAGAAGCTGAGTAGCAGGGCTGGCGCCATGGCACACTAGGTTAATCCTCTGCCTGCGGCACCGGCATCCGACATGGGCGCTGGTTCTAGTCCTGGTTGTTCTTCTTCCAGTACGGCTCTCTGCTGTGGCCTGGGAAGGCAGTGGAGGATGGCCTAAGTGCCTGGGCCCTGCACACACTTGGGAGACCAGGAAGAAGCACCTGGCTCCTGGCTCCTGGCTCCTGGCTCTGGATCCGCGCAGCTCTGGCCATTGCAGCCATTTGGGGGTGGGGGGTGAACCAACAGAAGGAAGACCTTTTTCTCTGTCTCTCTCTCTCTCCTTTCTCTCTGTCTCTCTCACTGTCTGTAGCTTTACCTGTCAAATAAATTAATTAATTAAAAAAAAACTTTATTAAAAAAAAAAGCTGAGTAGCTGGGACTGGAACCAGGTGCTCTGATATGGGATTCAGGCATCCCAAGAGGTGGCTTAACCCACTGCATCATGGCACCCACCCCAGAGGTCTAGTTTTTCCAACATGTTTTTCCAAGGACTTGAGCCATCCTCCACTCTACTCCCGGGCCACAGCAGAGAGCTGGCCTGGAAGAGGGGCAACCGGGACAGAATCCGGTGCCCCGACCGGGACTAGAACCTGGGGTGCCGGCGCCACAAGGCGGAAGATTAGCCTATTGAGCAGGGCGCCAGCAAGCTTACTTTTAAGTACACTTTTCCACAATTTTTTAAGTAACTTTGTGTTTATTTTCAAAGTTGTTTTCCTCCTAAAATTTGCAAATTCTGCCACTAGTTTTGAAAACAATGATGAACATGATTTTTTTCTTAAAGCTTTATTTATTTACTTGAAAGGCAGAGTTTCAGAGAGGGAGAGGCAGAGAGAGAGATCTTCCATCTGCTGGTTCACTTCCCAGATGACCACAATGGCCGGAGCTGCACTGATCCAAAGCCAGGAGCCAGGAGCTTCTTCTAGGTTCCCCACGCAGGTGGAGGGGCCCAAGCACTTGGGCCATCTTCCACTGCTTTCCCAGGCCATATCTTTTTGCTTTTTCTTTTAAAAAAGATTTATTTACTTATTTGAAAGGCAGAGTTACAGAGAGAGAATAGAGACTGAGACAGAGACAGAGAGGGCAAAATCTTCCATCCACTGGTTCACTCCCCAAGTGGCCACAATAGCTGGAGCCGGGCCAGGCTGAAGCCAGGAGCTAGGAGCTTCTTCCAGGTCTCACCATGGGTACAGGGGCCTAAGTACTTGGGCCATCCTCTGCTGCTTTCCCAGGTTTATTAGCAGGGAGCTGGATTGGAAGTGAGCAGCTAGGATTCAACCGGCGACCGTATGGGATGCCAGCACTACAGGTGGTGGCTTTTCCCGCTATACCACAGTGCCGGCCCCAAAACATGATTTCTTAAATCTTAAAATAAGTCAACACCGTTCCTGTCACTTCTGACTCTCTTACACAATAACAGTTCTCTGAATCCCTTACCTAAGAGTGCAATACTTACCAACATCCTCGTTCAAGGCAATGACAATGACCTCCCATCCTTATGGACTACAGATTTAAGGAAAGAGAATAACATGTTTTCTCTGAAAACTGGCATGAAAGATAGCGTTTTGGATAAGATGGACAATTTAGACATTTTAGCATTATTCTACTACCTTAGCCTTTAGAGAAATAAAATAGGTTCACAAATCTGTTCTCCAGAGAAACTGTTCAGAGACATTAATATATTAGCCTATAGAGCCACAGTACCGGCTGGTCCTTAGCTTTTCTTAACTCCCTACGTATAGCTGTTGCACAGGCTGAGTGGCAGTGACAGCTGCATCTGGGTGCACTTGCCCCTGTGTCTCTGAGCAAATATATACTAGCTCCAGGCATCTGCTGAACCCCCTTCTGCATAATGCTTGACTTGGGTCCTCGTAAGTATACCGTCAGTGGAAGAGGTTGCTGTGGAAGAGAGAGAGACTGGTAGAAACAGGGCCTATGAACACTGAGTAACCCAGGCATGAGGGAGCGTGGTTCTTCCACCATACTTTGCATCCCACATTAATTGTGTTTCTCCACTACATTTATAAGGGGACTTCAAAAAGTTCAGAACATGGAATTTTTAAAAAAGAACTTATTTATTTTATTTGAAAGGTAGAGTTACATAGAAAGAGAGAGAGAGAAAGAGAGAGAGAGAGATCCTCTACCCCACTAGTTCACCCCCTAAATGGTTTCAATGGCCAGGGCTGTGCCAGGCTGATACCAGGAGCCAGGAGCTTCTACAGGGTCTCCCATATGTGTTCAGGGGCTCAGGGACTTGAGTCATCTTCCACCACTTTCCCAGGTGCGTCAGCAGGGGGCTGGATGAGAAGTAGAGCAGCCAGGGCTCTAATCAGTGCCCGCCCTTCCTCCCTCCCTCCCTCCCTCCCTCCCTTCTTTCCTTCCTTTCTGGCAGACTTACACAGTGAGAGAGAGAGACAGAGAGAAAGGTTTTCCTTTTTCTGTTGGTTCATCCCCCAAGTGGCCACTACAGTCAGGGACCCAAGGACCTGGGCCATCCTCCACTGCACTCCCGGGCCACAGCAGAGAGCTGGACTGGAAGAGGAGCAACTGGGACAGAATCCAGTGCCCCAACCGGGACTAGAACCCAGGGTACCAGCGCCGCAGGCAGAGGATTAGCCTAGTGAGCCATGGCGCCAGCCCCAGTTATGGCTTTTATGGGCATGTTGTGTGTCTCTCTGTCTCTTAAATAAATTTTTAAAAAGGATTTATTTTATTTATTTGAAAGATAGAGTTACAGAGAGAGAGGGAGAGATAGAGAGGGAGACCTTCCATCCTCTGGTTCATTCCCCAGATGGCTGCAACAGCTGGGGCTGGACAAAGTCCAGCCAGGAGCCCAGAACTCCATCAGGGTCTCTCATGTGGGTGCAGAGAACCAAGCATTTGGACCATCCTCTGCTGCTTTCCCAGGAGCAATAGCAGGGAGCTGGATCAGAAGTGGAGCAGCCAGGGCTCAAACTGGTGCCTGTATGGGATGCTGGCGTTGCAGGAGACAGCTTAACCTGTTATACCGCAATGCCAGCCCCTCAAATACATTTTTAACAATACAATACTTTGTGGCCAGCACTGTGGTGTAGCATGCCAAGCTGTCGCCTGCAGTGTTGGCATCCCATATGTGTGCCAGTTTGAGTCCCAGCTGCTTCACTTCTGAATCAGCTCTCTGCTATGGCTTGGGAAAGCAGTGGAAGATGGCCCAAGTCCTTGGGCCCCTTGGGAGACCTGGAAGAAGCTCCTGGTTCCTGGCTTCATTTCGGCTCACCTCCAGTCGTTGTGGCCATCTTTCTTTCTTTCTCTCTCTCTCTCTCTCTCTCTCTGCTCTACCTATCTCTTTAACTCTGTCTTTCAAATACATAAAATACATTTTTAAAAAGTACAATGCTTTATAGTCAGATGCATCTAAGGAATTAAAAACTTCCAACCATTTCTTTAGATGTCTGCCTCAATTTATTTTTTTAAATTTATTTTTATTTATTTTTTTTATCTGAGAGGCAGAGTTACAGACAGAGAGATGAAGAGACAGAAAGAATGGTCTCCCAACCACTGATTCACTCTCCAAATGGCCACAACTGCCAGAGCTGGGTTGATCCAAAGGCAGGAGCCAGGCGCTTCTTCCAGGTCTCCCGTGTGGGCCATCTTCTGTTGGTTTCCCAGGCCACAGCAGAGAGCTGGATTGGAAGACGGGTGGCTGGGACTAGAGCTGGTGCCCATCTGTGATGCTGGCACCACAGGCAGAGGCTTAGCCCTCTAAGCCTCAATGCTAGTCCCTTCAATTTCTTAAATGTCAGATTTGTTCTGAAAATTAATTTTTGGTGGCATATTCTAGTGCCTCCCCATTCTTTTGTCTACTTCCTATCTCATAAATCTGACTATTCTAGATGCCTTATATAAGAAAGACATGAATATTCTCAAAATTCTAATATATATTGCAAACTTCTCCTTCAAATAATTGTACTAATATATAACCCAGTGCTGTGTTCATTTCTTTGCTTCCTCATCTATTCAAGCTACTCTTTTTAAAAATATTACTAATTCAATAAACATATTTCATTTTAAATTTTCATTTCTTTTTACTAGTTAAGTATTTTTCATGTTTATGATGACAATAATTCTGTCAGACTAGCATTTTTCTCATTGCACAGATTAGCAAACCAAAGACCAGAGAAACAATTTGTTCAGAACCCTATAACCAGCAAGTGATAGAGTAAGATTTTAGTCTAAGTCTAGGACTCTGGAACTATTCTATACTATCTAGCCATATTGCTTCAAGATTGCTTCTAATTTGTGCTGGAAGTCCAGGATTGTGATGCTTTTGTTTGTAGAACCCTTAAAAGGCAATCAGATTCAACTCCGTGATTTTTTTTTTTTTAAAGATTTATGTATTTGACAGGATGATAGAGAGAGAGAGAGAGAGAGAGAGAGAGAGAGAGAATCTTCCTTCTGCTGGTTCATTCCCAAAATGGCTACAATGGCAGGTGCTAGGCTAGGCTAAAAATAAGAAGCCTGGAACTCCATCCAGGTCTTCCACATGGGTGGAACACGCAGGGGCCCAAGTGCTTTCTGCTTTCCCAGAGGCATTAGCAGGGAGCTGGATTGGAAGTGGGGCAGCTGGGACTTGAACCAGCGTCCTGATAGAGGATGTTGACATTGCAAGTGGTGGCTTAACCTGTTGCCCCACAATGCTGGCTCCAACCCTGTGATTTTACAAGTAAGAAAAATTAGCACTTCATGTTATTTTAGACCATTCAAATCCTTCTAGTAACAAAGTTTCTGTGCCTGGATGTGAATGGCCTGAGGTTACACAGCACTGGGAGGAGCTGTGATGAACCTAAATCTCCTGACTAGCAGTTTGGTGCTTTTTCTGCTGTGGTCGGCAACCATGCATTCTCATATATTTCTCTCTTTCCCTTGGTCAGATTCTCTTTTAATAAATAATAATGATAATAATAGCAGCTGGCTTTCATTGCATGCTTCCAGTTTGGAACACACTGTCCTGAGCACTGTGTACGCGTCATTGCATCAGATCACCTCAGCAGAGCACATCTGATCCTCCCTCCACAGATCAGTGACTTGCCCACAATCACATAACTCACCAGTGATGGGCTGAGAATTTAAACCCTATAGTGTGATTTCTGACTTTAAGTCAGGAAGGTCAAAAGAAGAAAATAAAAATTTTAATTTATGTTTATTGTTGAAAACAGACTGTAAATTAATTTAAAAATTTTTTACTTTAGTTGCTATCATTTTATTTGAATGGCACGGAGAGAGAGAGAGAGAAAGAGAGAGAGAGAGAGAAAGAGAGAGATGGCTCATCCACTGATTCACTACCTAAATGCCTGCAGCTGAAGCCAGGAGTCTGGAACTCAGTCTGGGTTTCCCATGTGGGTGACAAGGACTCGAGTGCTTGAGCCATCACCTGCTGCCTTCCAGGGTGTGCATTAGCCAGAAGCTGGATAGGAAGCAGAACCAGGACTTGAACCAGGCACTCTGATGTAAGACGCAGGTGTCTTGAGCAGTGATTTCATTTTGTTTTTTAAAGATTATTCATTTATTTGAAAGACAGAGTGACAGAGAGAGGGAACAACAGAAACAGAGATTGTCCATCCCAAATTGTTGCAACACCTGGGTCTGGGCCAGGACAAAGCTGGAAGACCAGAACTCCATCCAGGTCTCCCTCATGAGTGGAAGGGACCCAAGCACTTGAGCCATCTTCCGCTCCCTTCACAGGTGCATTAGCAGGAAGCTGGATTGAAAGTAGAGTATTGAAGACTCAAACTGGCATTCTGACATGGGATGTGGGTGTCACAAGCAGTGGCTTAACCCATTGCACCGCAATGCTGGCCTCTGTAGATTAAAGTATTAGCTATGGTGCAAGCAGGAGGAGACAGGACAAATGGGAAAGGAGAAAACCTGGCTATCGAGAGGAGTAAGACCTTCAGAGGAAGTGCCAATTCTTTTTTTTTTTTTTTTTTTTTTTACAGGCAGAGTGGACAGTGAGAGAGAGAGACAGAGAGAAAGGTCTTCCGTTGCCGTTGGTTCACCCTCCAATGGCCGCCGCGGTCGGCGCGCTGCGGCCGGCGCACCGCGCTCATCCGATGGCAGGAGCCAGGAGCCAGGTGCTTTTCCTGGTCTCCCCATGGGGTGCAGGGCCCAAGCACCTGGGCCATCCTCCACTGCACTCCTGGGCCACAGCAGAGGGCTGGCCTGGAAGAGGGGCAACCGGGACAGAATCCGGTGCCCCGACCGGGACTAGAACCCGGTGTGCCGGCGCCGCAAGGCGGAGGATTAGCCTGTTGAGCCACGGCGCCGGCGGAAGTGCCAATTCTGTCAGTCATTCTCTTATTGAACAGATATTTGTTGAATGTGTACTACTTTCCTCAGCAATGGAGAAACTTTGAGGAAAAGACACAGTGGAGACACATAGATGAAAAGACATGGTTCTGATCTCCAAAGAGTAACACACACAGAGGTATACAGGCAGACAGAGTGTGCACTGTGATAAGTAGTACAATGGATGCCCACTCAAGCTGGCGGGGGTGGTGGTGAGGGAAGTAGCTAAACCTATTTTGTTGAGTCAAGGAATTGTTTCTAGTACAAGGGGACTTGAAGTTGGTCTGTGCAAAGACTATGAGATAGAATCAACTTTTAGGGGGCCGGTGCCATAGCATAATGAGTAAAGCCACCACCTGCAGTGCTGGCATCCCATGTGGGTGCCAGTTTGAGTACCAGCTGCTCCACTTCTGATCCAGCTCTCTGCTATGGCCTGGGAAATCAGTGGAGGATGGCCCAAGTCTTTGGGTCCCCAAACTCTTGTGGGAGACTCGGAAGAAGCTCCTGGCTCCTGCCTTCAGATTGACCCAGTTCTGGTCATTGCGGCCACTTGGGGAGTGAACCAGTGGATGGAAGATATCTCTCTCTCTGTCTCTGTTTCTGTCTCTGTCTCTGCCTCTCTCCTCCCCACCCTGTTGGTAGATTTGGCATCCTCAAGGAGGGAAGGCCTACACTTCCGGGAATGGAGAGTCCCTACCCGGACTTCTGAGGAAGAAAAGTCCTTGTCAAGGTCCCTGCGGATGCCTAAAGGTCAACTAATGAGGATCAGACCCGCCTCAACCTTTAACCCCCATGCCCTGAATCTATAAAAGGAGCCCTCCCAATCTCTGACGCACGACTTCCCCCAGCCCCCCACTCTGTTGCTCTGTTGGGGCCGTGGAACCTCGCCCAGGAGCAAAACCCCAATAAAAGCCTGTGAATTAATTGATTCGTCTGCCTGGGAAGATTTGTTATGTGCCGGACACCTTGCACCTGTAACTAACTCTACCATTCAAATAAATACATAAATCTTAAAAAAGAGTGAATTGGAAGACTGGGATGGGCTAGTAGTATCATTGGCACATCAACATTGAGGATGATGGAGAACCGGAAGTCAGAGCGGCTAAGAATGGATTCCAGACTAAGAAAGCTCTTAAATGCTCACTGAAGTGTTTAGATTTTACCCTGAAGATGATGAGAAGTATTGACAGATTAGTTACATTTTGTTTTCCCTTTAGGAAAAACAAGTTTTTAAAGATAGGTGTTACAAAATAATACAAAGTGATGAAATTTCTGTTCTCAAAAACCTTGAAAATTATTTTGCTGACAAACAAGCTGATTCTTCAGTAATATTTGAAAATCCAGCAGATGAACCAAAACAAAACTAACAGAAATCAAAACCAGGAATGGATAGATGCCACCGCACTTCTCAAGGATCCTCATTGTGTTTCCCATTTCTTCAGCCACAAACATCTGCTCGTCCTCCTGGAACATGTCTGCTTACCCCTTGACGCCGTGTCCTCTGACTTCGGTGGGCTTATCACGTGGGAGACACTGCGGAGCACCTCAAACGCACCATTTCATCACATGCCCACACAAAGTAGTGTTCGTTTAGTCGAGAAAACAAACATTGGTTAAGGATACATGTCCAGTGCCAGCCAGTTAATAAGTGATTGAACTAGAATTGACCCAGTAAAGCTTTTCACTTTTTTATTCAGTAAGGGCAAAGTTAGGTGAATGAAATCTAGTTCCTTTTAGCGCTGAAAATAGATGGGGAGTGTAGATTAACTTCTTTGCTAAGAGTTCTCTCCACCTGTGGCTACAGTCTGGTAGAAATATAGACTATAAATTACAAAATTAGGAATTACTCATAACTATGTTCTTAGCACCTGTTTCAACATATTGCCCATAATAGATGTTTACCATTTATGACATGAATAAATGCATGTCTCCCTTCTATTCTGTCTGCTGTTGACAAACCTCAGATGGTTGCAGAGTTTGTGTCCAGTACAGCGTGGATCTTTTTTTCTGGAAGAGTAGAGTAAGAAAAGAGAGGGAGGGAAAATCAGTCTTTTCACATCCAATTGCCTTGGAGGAGCTGGGAAGACAGCAATTCACACTTGATTATCTTACGTCAGATAAACGAGCAGCACGTGAATTGCTGGGTAGTCTGGAGACAGCGCTCCCTGCAGCCCGACCTGCCAGCCTGCTCTCACCTCCCGGGCCATGCCTCCTTCCCTGTCAGTCTTGGCTCTCGGCTTCCTGCTAACTCTGGCCTTGGGCCAGACATTCCACTTTCAAGAAAATGTGTTTCTGCAGTTTCTGGGCTTAGATAAGATGCCTTCACCCGAGAAGTTCCAACCCGTGCCTTCCATCTTGAAGAAGATTGTCCAAGATCGAGAGGCAGAAGCAGCCGCCGGGGTCGCCCAGGACTTGTGCTACGTCAAGGAGCTGGGTGTCCGTGGGAACGTGCTTCGACTTCTCGCGGACCGCGGTAAGGACACTCGCACGGTCCCCAGAGAGAACTCTGGAAGTGCACGCCGTGAGGAAAGGAAGGACGTGCGTTCACGCAGGCTCTTGTGTTGGTGTCTTGCACATTTTGTCTCCTGTAATTCCAGCCGCAATCCTGAGAGGAGGATTTGAACAACCAGGAAATTAGGGTTCGGGCTGTCGGTAACTTGTAACCTAATCGAGGTCATCCAGCTAGTGCCTCATCAAATAATTCAAATAATTTTTCCCCCTGAATCAATTGCTTTGTGCTTCAGTTTAGATGAAAAGTTTCAGGTTGAATTAGGGCTCTGTCTCCTGCTCTTCAGCCCACAATACCCATATCCTGGAGCCTTTGGGATGCTCAGCAGGGGACTAGAAATGTTGAACTGTTTGCCCACGAGCCCCGGTTCCCCTTACCGTACCTCCTCACTTCTCTTGTTGGGTGAAAAACGTTTTTCCTGATTGCTGAATACAGATCAATAATACAAGGGAGCTTCAGAAAGTTTGTAGAAAAATGGCACTAAAAGATAATTTTTGAAATGCATGCATTGCTTTTTCCCAATACTCATTTTCCCTGGACTCTTTGAAGTCCCCGCGTGGATGTAATTTTCAGAGCTTTTACATAAGGATCCCAGTGTGTGCCATGCACTGCTTTCCCAAACTGACCACCCACCAAATCTCCCAGGTCCTCTGTTAAAAGTAGCCCCTTTCCTGCCCCTCACTCTCCCACCTAATTCTTATTCAAAGTCTAGGATGGGTGTTGAAAATCTGCATTTCTATATAGCCTCCCTGGTGGTTCAGATGCAGAACCAAGAGCCTGGGTTAGTTTTGCAGCTGGGGAGAGAAGTTTGAATTCAGAATTCGTTTCCCGAAGTATGTATTGGATACCCACTGCAAGGCTGGAGCTGTATGGCCTTGAGAATCCAGAGAAGGGCAATAAAGTCTGCCCTTTAAAAAAGGAAGATAGACGAACAGATGACTTCCATGCGTTGTGCGGGGTACTGGATAATGATCCAGATCCCAGGGCTGGGAGATGTGAGTTCAGAAAAAAATCCCTGGAGGAAGGGAGTTGTGGGGGTGGGGGGAATGGTGGGAAGGACTTTTCCTGGAGAGAGTAAAGAACAGATCTAAAAATGCAGTTTGGAAATGCCCCCCCCCTCCCAGGGAAAGAACTGATTTTCTGAGGATCATAATCCTATCGAATGATACGGAGAAAAATACATAATCTAACCATTGTCACAGAAGACCACCATTGATAACTGGTGCATATTCCAGATTTTATTTGTTTATAGAGATTTAAACTTGTAATATTTTTGTATATGGGATCATACTATCCATTCATCCAATATCCAGCACGTTTCTTACAATAGTCAACCTATCCTCCTTTTAACACTTGTGTCAGATTGTGTAGATGTCCTGTTGTTAGGCACAGGGATAATATGAAGAGTGTATACATCATGTACACTAATGTTTGTACTTTTTCTATTGTTTCCCTAGGGTAAATTCTTTTTTTTTTTTTTTTTTTTTTTTTTTACAGGCAGAGTGGACAGTGAGAGAGAGAGACAGAGAGAAAGGTCTTCCTTTGCCGTTGGTTCACCCTCCAATGGCCGCCGCGGTCGGCGCGCTGCGGCCGGCGCACCGCGCTCATCCGATGGCAGAAGCCAGGAGCCATGTGCTTTTCCTGGTCTCCCCATGGGGTGCAGGGCCCAAGCACTTGGGCCATCCTCCACTGCACTCCTGGGCCACAGCAGAGGGCTGGCCTGGAAGAGGGGCAACCGGGACAGAATCCGGTGCCCCGACCGGGACTAGAACCCGGTGTGCCGGCGCCGCAAGGCGGAGGATTAGCCTGTTGAGCCACGGCGCCGGCCACTAGGGTAAATTCTTAGGAGAGACATTTACACTTTGGATGTGGAGCAAATGTCTCTCAAGATTTATACCCCGCCATGAGTATATAAGAATTCTCACTTCCCAAGTTCATGAGAAATTGTTGAGGTTTAACATCCATTCAGAAAAGTACAGAAACCTGACAGATAGCTCAATGAATTTTCACAGCAGGTCAAGAGCAGGAGCTGCTTCCCGGAGGCTCCTGCCTGGCTTCTGGTTAATCGTTCACTGCTCAAATTACATGTTAGCTTTGTAACATTCTACAAGTAGAAATATAGAATGTATGTTTTTTGCATCTGTCTTTTTTTCACTCAACACTACATTTATGAGATTATCTATGGTTTTATATTTCAGTTCATCAATCTCATTTCCATGTAGTATTTTATTTTATTAATATGTGACCATGTACCCATCAATGCTACAGTATATGTCCATCTGTTTTATTTTTTAATCTGCATATTTTTTACTAATCTGGTAGCAAAATATAATTACATTATTTTAACTTGTATTTCTTTTTTAAATATTTACGTGGTTTTTTTTTTTTTAAGATTTATTTATTTGAAAGGCAGAGTTAGAGAGGCAGAGACAGAGAGAGGTCTTCCATCTGCTGCTGGTTCAAATGACCAGAGCTTCGCCAATCCGAAGTCAGGAGCTGGGAGCTTCTTCCAGGTCTCCCACACGGGTGCAGGAGCCCAAGCAGCTGGGACTCGAACCAGTGTCCATATGAGATGCCAGCACTAGAGGCAGCAGCTTTACCCACTACGACACAGCAGTGGCCCCAAGATTTACATTTTAAATTTTTTATGTGAAAGGCAGAATGACTGAGAGAAAGAGATCTTCCATTCATTGTTTCACTCCCCAAATGCCTGCAAAAGCCAGGAGCTGGGAACTCCATCCCTGTCTCCCTCTGGGACTTTCCAGGGCTCACCAGCAGGGAGCTAGATTAGAAACGCAGCAGATCTGAGGGATATAGAGATGGCATCGGAGTTGTTTCTGGGTAACTGAAGCCTGTGGAGCTGCAGACCTGGTCAGGTGGCCTCCTTGCCAGGGGCTATGGCATCGCTATTTTTAGGGTTTTGCATAGATTTCTTTTAAACTGGCATTCTTGCCTAATGATGTTATCTAGGCACCACCGGAGACTGGAAAAAAAATCCCTGCTCTTTAAACGTAAATTAAAATTAAATGTAAAAAAAGAAGCACAATAGGCAAGAACTGGTATTGCAGATGATGTGGCTGGATTCGCTGCATCAGGTGATATCTGTCTTCAGAAGGATTTATTCTTTCAGATAATGCCTTTTTATACATTCTGACCGTCTTTCTGTTGGTTCTTTTTCTAAATGAGCTATAAAGATTCAATCATTTGTAACAGCTCCTTATAATCCAGATTTTTAACTCTTTCAACATTACAAGTTTTTATAGTTTTTCTTTGTGTTTTTAATTTTGTTAATTGTGCTTTGAATACAGAACTTATCAAAATTTTTTAAAGATTTATTTTATTTATTTGAAAGACAGAGTTACAGAGAGAGGTAGAGACAGAGAGAGAGGTCCTCCATCTGCTGGTTCACTCCCCAAATGACTGCAACGGCCAGAGCTGAGCCAATCCAAAGTTAGGAGTCAGGAGCTTCTTCCAGGTTTCCCATGTAGGTGCAGGGGCCCAAGCACTTGGGCCATCTTCTGCTGCTTTCCCAGGCCATAGCAGAGAGCTGGATCAGAGGAGGAGCAGCCAGGGCTAGAACCAGTGCCCATATGGGATGCCGATGCTTCAGGCCAGGGTGTTAACCTGCTGCGCCACAGCACTGCCCTCAGAACTTACTAATTTTCATGCTGTCAAATCTGTCCATCTTGTCCTTTCTGGCTTTTGAGTGTTTCTTCGTGCCTGAAAAATGTGATTGAGAGATATGAATGAGTATATTAGAATCAAAAGCCATGGACAGGAGAGATTGAGAAGGATATGGACTGATGAAGACATCCGTGCATTTGGCAGCTGGCCAGTCTTTGAGAAAGCGGTTTCAGTGGAGCAGAAGGGTACAAGAGAAAAGTTGGATGACAGCAGAAGAGGGTGTGGTCAGAAGAGACAGCATACAAAGACTGATGAACCTGCAATAAGCTGACAACCGACTCAGTAGGTGCTCTTTTTTTAATGGTTAAGACTGCTTCATTGGTGGCAGTTAGAACAAGTCAATAAATATTGATCCTAGAGAAGAGCTCAGTTTGCATCAGGTACTGGTCCATAGAGAGCTAGAGGAGACTGAAGCCAGTGATGGCTGGCATGATGCGTTTCTTGGGAAATGAAGCCATGGCAGCCACTACATGCAGATGCTGCTCCCCCCCCCCCCCCCGTGAGAGCCCTAGTGGCCCTTACAGAGGGGCATCAGCTACTCTACTCTTTGGGTGCCCTGGTATCCCAGTCTCTTCCTGAAACAGCTTTTGTTTCTCTGGAACTTTCTTTCTTTCTTTTTTTTAAATTTTCTTTATATATTTTTTGACAGGCAGAGTGGACAGAGAGAGAGAGAGACGGAGAGAAAGGTCTTCCTTCTGTTGGTTCACCCTCCAATGGCCGCCGCGGTCGGCGCGCTGCGGCTGGCGCACCGCGCTCATCCGATGGCAGGAGCCGGGTGCTGGGTGCCTTTTCCTGGTCTCCCATGGGGTGCAGGGCCCAAGCACTTGGACCATCCCCCACTGCACTCCCTGGCCACAGCAGAGAGCTGGCCTGGAAGAGGGGCAACCGGGACAGAATCCGGTGCCCCGACCGGGACTAGAACCCGGTGTGCCGGCGCCTCAAGGCGGAGGATTAGCCTGTTGAGCCGCGCTGCCGGCCTGGAACTTTATTTTCAAAATGCCTGTGTGAAGCTGTGCTCTGGCCCATCCTCCAGGCAGTCTGACCAAGAGCCAAGAGCTTTCACAGCATGTGGGCTCTGTGACTGTCCACCATCTGTGACCACTGCACACCAGGAATGAAAAAACAAGTTGTTGTTTTTCTTTTTTTAAAGATTTACTAATTTACATTAGAGGCATAGTTACTGAGAGAGGAAGAGACAGAGAGAGAGAGGTCTTCCACCTGCTGGTTCACTCCCCAAATGGCTGAACGGCAGGAGCTGGGCCAATCAGGAGCCAGGAGATTCTTCCAGGTCTCCTACGTGGGTGCAGGGGCCCAAGCACTTGGGCCATCCTCCACTGCACCCCCCGGGCCACAGCAGAGAGCTGGATCGGAAGCCAGACTAGAACCAGCGCCCATATGGACTCAAACCAGCACTCATATGCCTACTAAACCACAGTATCAGCCCCAGTTTTTTTTTTTTTTTTCCCCACTGAGGCTTGCGAATGAAGAGGTGAGGTCAATGTGATTATCTAGAAAGCTCGGGTTTCAGTTGAAGTGTCTCCACCAGCTGAATGACCTTAGAAAATGCCTGCTTACAGGGACCCTAGCAAACCAAATGTCGGCACTAGGCCAACGAAATGTCCGCAGAAACAAAGAAATGGAAGATGCCAAAAGAAAATAAAAAAGAAAGAAAACAAAAGATAATAAAAAAAGAAAAGAGAAAGTAAAAGTGTAAACATCCTCCACTGGACTTTTTCCTAGAGTAATGGGTAAAACCTTACCTCTTCAGGCAGGGACGTTAGCTCTGAGAACAGAGAGGTGGGGCGGGAGACACAGCATTCAGATCCAAGAATGGAAATTGTTGAGCTTGACAACTGTGGGTCTCGGGTCAGGAATTAGCACAGGATAACACCATAGGTGTTTCTGGAGGTCCTGTCTTGGCTGAGTGATGGGTACTTTTTAACTTACTTTTTTTTTTTTTTTTTTTTGACAGGCAGAGTGGACAGAAAGA
This sequence comes from Sylvilagus floridanus, assembly GCA_949820135.1. Lineage (NCBI taxonomy): Eukaryota > Metazoa > Chordata > Mammalia > Lagomorpha > Leporidae > Sylvilagus > Sylvilagus floridanus. Next base: position 33,708,749 of record OX463230.1, read on the forward strand.
GAGACAGAGAGAAAGGTCTTCCTTTTGCCTTTGGTTCACCTTCCAATGGCCGCCACAGCCAGTGCGCTGTGGCCGGCTCACCGCGCTGATCCGAAGGCAGGAGCCAGGTGCTTCTCCTGGTCTCCCATGGGGTGCAGGGCCCAAGCACTTGGGCCATCCTCCACTGCACTCCCAGGCCACAGCAGAGAGCTGGCCTGGAAGAGGGGCAACTGGGACAGAATCCAGCGCCCCTATGGGGACTAGAACCCGGTGTGCCGGCGCCGCAAGGCGGAGGATTAGCCTCTTGAGCCATGGCACCGGCCTAACTTACTTTTTTTTGGATAAAATTTTAAATTTACATTACAGTCAAAGGCTTAATAGCTCCACTAAATAAAAAGTTCAACAAATAAGAAGTAAAAAAGACCTAAGTTCAGCAGGAAAATAGGCAAGGGCTGTAAACAATAATCAAGTGAAAAGATGTTTAGCTTCATTCATATAAAGTAGATTTTAAAATAATCCTAAATCATTAAAATTATCAGTAGTATATAATTTTTTAAAAAGTTTACTTATTATTTGATAGAGTTGAGACAGATCTTCAAGCTGCTGGTTCACTCCCCAAATGGCCATAACAACCATGGCTAGGTCAGGCCAAAGCCAGGAGCCAGGAGCTTCTTCTGGGTCTCCCACATGGGTGTGGGGCCCCACAAACTTGGGCCATCTTCTGTGGCTTTCCAAGTGCATTAGCGGGAAGCTAGATTGGAAGTGGAGCAGCTGGGACTTGAACCAACACCCATATGGAACGCTGATGCTGCAGGCTGTGGCTTTACCTATTATGCCTGAGCACAGGCCCCAGTGGAACATAATTCTTAACAATTCATTTGATAAAGATTTAAAACAAAGTTTGACAAAACACTGTATCCAGCAATGCTGATACACTCAGACATTTATTTTATTTTATTTTTCATTTTTTTTTTTCTGACAGGCAGAGTTTGTGAGAGAAAGAGGCAGAGAGAGAAAGGTCTTCCTTCCATTAGTTCACCCTCCTGAATGGCAGCTACGGCCGGCGTGCCCATCTGAAGCCAGGAACCAGGTGCTTCCTCCTGGTCTCCCATGCGGGTGCAGGGCCCAAGCACTTGGGCCATCCTCCACTGCACTCCCGGGCCACAGCAGAGAGCTTGACTGGAAGAGGAGCAACCGGGACAGAATCTGGCGCCCCAACCGGGACTAGAACCCAGGGTGCCAGCGCCGCAGGTGAAGGATTAGCCTAGCGAGCCATGGTGCTGACCTTTTTTTGACTTTTTTAAAAAGCTGTAACTCCCACATACGAGAGAACATGCAGTATTTGTCTTTCTGTGTCTACCTTATTCACTCAACATGATGTCTTCCAGTTGCATCCATTTTGATTCAAATGATACAATTTTTTTTTTTTTGACAGGCAGAGTGGGCAGTGAGAGAGAGAGACAGAGAGAAAGGTCTTCCTTTGCCGTTGGTTCACCCTCCAATGGCCGCCGCAGCCGGCGCGCTGCGGCCGGTGCACCGCGCTCATCCGATGGCAGGAGCCAGGTACCAGGTGCTTTTCCTGGTCTCCCATGGGGTGCAGGGCCCAAGCACTTGGGCCATCCCCCACTGCACTCCCTGGCCACAGCAGAGAGCTGGCCTGGAAGAGGGGCAACCTGGACAGAATCCGGCGCCCCCAACCGGGACTAGAACCCGGTGTGCCGGTGCTGCAAGGCGGAGGATTAGCCTGTTGAGCCACGGCGCCAGCCGATACAATTTCTTTTTTTAAAGCCCACATAATATTCCATCATATATATATATATATATATATATATATATATATCACATTTTCTTTATCTGGTGAGCACTCTTATTAAAGTCAATTGAATGAGTGGACTTTGGCTGGCAACACCAGATGGTGTAAGTTGTTCTTAAATAGTCTGTGCCCTGGGCTCTTCAACAGGGCAGTGTGTTGAACTGATGGATGCCTTGTCAGTGTAACAGTTTTCATGCCTGAAATGAAATATTTAAGATTTCAAAAGAAAACCAGTTAAAGGCTGAAATATTACAACCAGGGAAACTTCAGAAGTGCCGACCCAGAGAGAGACTGGGGGAAATGGCCAATTTTTATGCTTAGGTTCAAGGAAGAAGGGGTAGGTGTGCAGAAATGTGGCTCCCAGAAGGCGTGTCTGTGCCCTCTGGAGTCTTCCTCCCCTTCCTCCCACCCGGCTGTGGGCAGGACCCCTCTGGAATGCGGGTGTTCCGGGGTGTGACCTTGCGCGGCTTTGTGGGTGTGCTGTGGGAGAGGCGGTCTAGTTTCTGTGACCCACCTTGGGGAAGAGGAATTGCGGTTTCTGTGACTCACTTTAGAGAAAAAAGAGAGGCCGGGGGAGGCCGGACGGGCTTGCTTCTGCGGCTTCCCTGTGTCCTTCAGCCGGCCAGTGTTACCGTGCTTCGGGGCATCGTCCTGAGTCCTGACCGTCCTGATGTTGCTGAGAGTTGTTGTCCGTATTCATAACTGAAGTTCATGGACGGCTAAAACCCAGTCCTCCGGAACGATAGGATGTTCCCACCTGGTTATCCTCCACGCTGACGTTTGTAAATGGATACTTCATGTTTGTAGCATACAGGTGGATATGAATTAAAAACTATTATGGTGACTCTCATGTGTCTCTTTTCCCTTTTAGGTTTCTTTCTTTACTCCAAGAAACTTTCCCAAGACAACTTTTGCCTACAAAAGCTTCTTTACTTTAACCTCTCTGCCATCAGCAGAGGGGAACAGCTAACAATGGCCCGGCTGGGCCTGGACTTGGGGCCCAATTCTTACTATAACCTAGGACCAGACCTGGAGGTGTCTCTGTCTGTGGCTCAGGAGCCTCACGTGAGCGGCGGGTCCGTCCCTAAGCCGGGTAGAAGGGTCGCATTGCAGTCAGTACCACGGCCACAAGGTGCTCTTCATTTCAACCTGCTGGACGTGGCTCAGGACTGGAACAACAACCCGCAGAAGAACCTGGGCTTATTCCTGGAGATACTCGTCAGAGAAGACAGAGGTTCTGGGGTTCGTTTCCAGCTTGAGGACACCTGTGCCAGACTGAGACGCTCCCTTCATGCTTCTCTGCTGGTGGTGGCCCTCAACCCTGCACAATGCCACCTTTCTTCCCGGAAAAGGAGGGCAGCCAGCCCTGCCCCCAACCCTGCCTGCAGGAGCCTCTGCCACCGTCACCAGCTATTCATCAACTTCCGGGACCTGGGTTGGCATAAGTGGATCATAGCGCCCAGGGGGTTCATGGCGAATTACTGCCATGGGGAGTGTCCTTTCTCGCTGACCACCTCTCTCAACAGCTCCAGCTATGCCTTCATGCAAGCACTGATGCGTGCCGTCGACCCGCAGGTCCCCCAGGCTGTCTGTATCCCCACCAAGCTGTCTCCCATTTCCATGCTGTACCAGGACAATAATGACAATGTCATCCTACGGCATTATGAAGACATGGTGGTTGATGAATGTGGGTGTGGGTAGGATGGCAGAGGAGTGCCCTTGATGACAAATCTAATAAAACTGGTTGCTGGCTCCTTGGATCTGAAATGTCAATTTATAATTTATAATTCATGATGACCATCGGAGTGGGCATCTGGAGCAGTGGTTAAGACTCTGCCTGGAATCCTTGCAACTCTGACCAAGTGTCTGGGTTTCAGTCCTGGCTCTGCTCTCTACTCCAGCTTGTAGCTACTGTGTACTCTAGGGGGCAGCAGAGGATGACTTTGGTAGCCAGGTTCCTGTCTCCTGTTGGGAGAGCTAAATATAAAAGCTAATTATTTCCAGTTGCCGTTGCCTTAAACCAATCACTTACCATTTCCTAGGTTACTTTTACAATTTTTTTTAAAAAAGATTTATTTATTTATTTGAAAGTGAGAATTACGGAGAGGGCAGTGAGAGAGAGAGAGAGAGAGAGAGAGAGAGATCTTTCAGCCACTGGTTCACCCTCCGAATGGCTGCAATGGCCAGGGCTGGGTCAGGCCAAAGCCAGAAGCCAGGAACTCCATCCATGTGTCCCATATGGGTGCAGGGACCCAAGTACTTGAGCCATCTTCACAGGAAACTGGAATTGAAGTGGAATAGCTGTGACAGGAACCAGCGCCCCTGTGGGATGCTAGCTTCTCAGGCAATGGCTTAATCGACAGTGCTGGCCCCAACTTTTACAATTTTTAACAGGATCTTTTTTTCTTATTTTAGCTTTTGTTAATGTCAATTATAACTGGATTATATTGCAAAGACATGTGAGGACCCCTGAATAACTCTCCCATCTTGTTTCACATCCTCCCAATGAAATGATTGTCTTGAATTTGGTATATGTTCTTCCATTCATTTCTCCAACATTTTACTGCATGCATTGTATCCATACATACTATAAGCATTGTTTCATAAATGGTAAACTTCATATAAGCAGTATTGGAATATATTTTTATCTATCCCTTTTTTCCTTCTCAATTTATTATTTATTTATCTCATTTATTTATTTATTATGTTAAGGATTTTTATTAATTTGAGAAGTAGAGTTACGGGGGTGGGAAACAGAGAGAAAGGTCTTCCATTAGCTGGTTCACTCCCCAAGTAGCTGCAACAGCCAGAGCTGGGCCAATCTGAAGCCAGGAGTTCTTCTAGGTCTCCCATGCAGGTGCAGGGGCCTAAGCACTTGGGCCATCTCCCGCCACTTTCCCAAGTCATAACAGAGAGCTGGATTGGAAGTGGAGCCTCTGGGACTAGAACTAGCACCTATATGGGATACAGACACCACAGGTGGAGCTTAGCCCACTATGCCACAGCGCTGGCCCCTCAATTTATTTTTTTGGGGGGTTTATATAGGTTGATAGGTGTGGATACAATGTTTTTCTCTGGCTAAATAGTAATCCACACATGCCTGTTGTATAACTTATTTACCCATTTACTCTGCTGAACACTGAAGACATTCAGAGTGCTGCCGTCACTCTGTAGCATGGACACAAAAATGTTTGCGTGAAATCTGTCCAGCCAGGGCTTCAGGGTAGCATAAGCAGTGAATATGAGCAGTTTATAAGGAGACTGGAGAAGAGGCTCGAGAGCTTATGGTTCTCTAAATATCACTGAACACAAACAGAAAACCCTTCTGGCAGGTAGTAGTGGGAGATTAACTTTGCATAATCATCTAAAACAAGTTTTAGTGGAACAATCACTAACTTGGATGATGCCAACAATAATAACTTACATCTTACTGCGGTTCTAGTTCTGCCCTCTATTTTCTGGGACCATGATTCCTTTTTATTTTTTATTTAAAAAACTTCAGAGGGGCAGGCATGGTGGGGTAAGCCACGACTCAGGATGCCTGTATCCCATTTTGGAGTGTTGATTTGAGTCTCGCTTCTCCACTTCTGATCCAGCTCTCTGCTAACGCGCCTCAAAAGCAGAAGGTGGCCTAAGTACCTGGGCCCCTGCCATCCACGTGGGAGCCAGAATGGAGTTCCAGGCTCCTGGCTTTTGGCTTCTGCCTGACCCACCCCTGGCTGTTGTGGGTATTTGCGGAGTGAAACAGTGGATGGAAGATCTCATTCTCTCTCTTGTTCTCCATGTGTATACATATGCCACTCTACCTTCTGAATCAATAAATAGATTTATTTTATTTTATTTTTTTAATTTGAGAGCCAGAGAGACAGACAGACTTCCATCCACTGGTTCACTTCTCGAATGTCTGCAATAGCCCCTGGCCAGGGCCGAAGCCTGTTGACAGGATTTGGTACAGATGTCATGTGGCAGGGACCCAACAACCTCAGCCATCACTGCTGCCTCCCAGGGTCTGCACCAGCAGGAGGCTGGAATCCGGCGCTAGGACTGGGAATTGAACCCAGTCACTCCCACATGGATGACAGCATCTCTTTTTTTGGACAGGCAGAGTTAGACAGTGAGAGAGAGAGAGACAGAGAGAAAGGTCTTCCTTCCGATGGTTCACCCCCCAAATGGCTGCTCCCGCCAGAGCTGCGCTGATCTGAAGGCAGGAGCCAGGTGCTTCCTCCTGGTCTCCCATGCAGGAGACACTTGGGCCATCCTCCACTGCACTCCCGGGCCACAGCATGTTGAATTATGGGATCCGAGACCTTTCCCAGTTAACCCACAAAAGACAGTCACAGAGGCAAGGGCAAGAGGATTTATTGTTTTATTGCCAGCTGGCTGGGGCTCCCACCAACACATACAACATAGTGCAGTGCGGGGGTGAGAAGCCCCGCCTCTCTGCTTTTCAGCGTTTTCATGTACTTGAGTAAACAAGTATAGTCTTCATTATGCACGTAAGCTAATTCCTTATTCTTTATAGTCAATTACCTAAATGTGAGCATTTTATTGGTGCATCTCAGCAGTCCAGGACTACGCGTCTCCGAAGGAAGTGGCCACACAAGGAAGTAGGGGACCATTAACTTCAGGAAGTGTTTACTAAGTTTCGTTTTCTAAGAACTGGGCCTTCCCGTCTTCCTGGAGTTTGTGAAGCCTGTCAGGAAGGTGCAATTATTCCCGCCCCCTTTTCTTACGCTGGATAGCCCGCATTAAGTCATTGAGCAAGCAGCGCAGCACAGACGCAAAAAGCAATTGATATTCAGCATCTGCTAGTTCTAGATATATATAGATCTATCTATCTATCTATCTGTATATATATATATTTTCCATTTCAACAAGCAGAGAGCTGGACTGGAAGAGGAGCAAACAGAACAGAATCTGGCACCCTGACCGGGACTAGAACCCAGAGTACCAGCACCGCAGGTGGAGGATTAGCCTAGTGAGCCACGGCGCCAGCCTGGTGATGGCATCTTAGTTTCAATGCCCCACTTGTTTAAACTTTAATATTTTTTACAAAAAGATATTTATTTAAAAGGCAGAGTGACAGAGAAATGAAGATCTTTCATCTGCTGCTTCACTCCCAAAGTGGCTGTAAGTGCCAGGTCTGGGCCAGGCCAACGTGACAAGTCAGTGACTCCATCCTGGTCTCCTATGAATGGCAGGGATCCGAGTCCTTGAACCATCACCCAGGGCCATCCCAGATGCATTACCAGGAAGCTGGGTAACAAGCAGAGGAGCCAGGACTCAAACTGGCACTCCAGTAAAGATGGGGGACGCCCGTGTTGCAAGCAGAGGCTTAACCTGTTGTGCCACAGTATCGGAACCTTTAATTTTAATTAATTAATTAATTAATTATTTTAAAAAGTTTTTTTTATTTATTTGAAACAGTTACACAGAGAGAAGGAGAGGCAGAAAGAGAGAGAGAGAAAAAAAAAAAAAGAGAGAGAGAGGTCTTCCATCGCTGGTTCACTCCCCTATTGGCCACAACGGCTGGAGCTGCTCCGATCCAAAGCCAGGAGCCAAGGGCTTCTTTTAGCTCTTCCACACGGGTGCAGGGGCCCAAGAACTTGGACCATCTCCCACTACTTTCCCAGGCCATAGCAGAGAGCTGGATCGGAAGTGGAGCATCCAGGACTCGAACTGGCGCCCACATGGAATGCTGGCACTGCAGGCAGCAGCTTTACTCACTATGCCACAGCGCCGGCCAATTTTAATTAAAAAAAAATATTTATTTACATATTTGAGAAACAAAAAGAGAGTGGCTCAGAACTCTCTCCTCTCTCTTTTTCTTATCTTTTTATTTTTTAGAGTTAGGAGAGAGAGCAAGGTCTTCCTTCTGTTGGTTCACCCCCCCAAATGGCTGCCACCGCCGGAGCTACGCCAATCCGTAGCCAGGAGCCAGGTGCTTCCTCCTGGTCTCCCATGCAAGTGCAGGGGTTCAAGCACTTGGGCCATTCTCCACTGCCTTCCTGGGCCACAACAGAGAGCTGGACTGGAAGAAGAGCAACTGGGACTAGAACCCCAACCGGGACTGGAACCGGCACCCATATGAGATGCTGGTGCTGCAGGCGGAGGATTAACCAAGTGAGCCACGGCGCTGCCCCCCCCCCCCTTTTTAACTGTTGTAATCCGCCCCCAAAGAAACCTTTTATTTAAGGAGTATAAATTTCAAAAGTACAACTTTAGGAATATAGTGACTCTTACCACCATACCCACCCTCCCACTCTCTTTTTAAATTTTATTTATTCGGTTCATTTATTTGAAAGGCAGAGAGACAACAGTGAAAAATCTCCCATCCACTGGTTCACTCCTTGTATGCCTGAAACAGCCGGGGCTGGGCCAGGCTGAAAGCAGGATCTAAGAACTCAGCCGAGGTCTCCCATGTGGGTGGCAGGAACCCAGTTTATTTACGCTGTCACCACTGTGTCCCAGGCATTAGCAGGACGCTGGAGTCAGCAGGGAACTGAACCCAGGCCCTCCCACGTGGGAAAGGGGTGTGTTAACTGTAAGCGAAATGCCCACTCCTTGGGTAATTTCTAAAATTGCCGGGAGGCGTGTGTCGTTCTATGCTGATGGACAGAGTGGACAGCTGTGTGGAAGCATGATGGATGAAGGAGGTGTTCGAAGAGAAATAAACTGGAGGGACTTAGCAGGGCCTGTTTGTTCAGCTTCTTTTGGCCTCTCTGTCTTCACGGGTACGCATGTTCCTTTTCTCCGGACGTGGGCACTACCTCTGCCCTGCAGGTTTTCTTCAGAGGATGGTCAGAGGCCTGGTTTCTGGACTTCCTCAGGGGAGCAGGTTGGGGAGAAGTGAGTGACCTTCCTGCCTCTGCTGTTTCCCGCGATGCTGAGCTTACATATTTTGGGGTTGTCTGTCCTGAACTCCATTACTTTGAAAAGCAGGCAGACAGATAAGATACAGATTGTGGGGCCTGCACTGTGGCATAGCAGATGCAGCCATCTCCTGTGACGCCAGCATCCCGTATGGGCGCCCGAGAAGGACTTAACAGGGTTTGCTCTGCTAATTCTGTTGCTTTTCTGCCCTCTGCTGGTGAAAATAGGAAAAAGCAGTTCTATCAAAATACACTCAGGGCTCCTTACAAGGGGGAAACAGGTAAAGGAAAGGACCAGTTGAGGGACTTCTTTCTCACGTGATCAGCTTCCCTTCCCTTGTATCTGTGGCGAGCTTATGACTGTAACCTATTCTCGGCACTGCAGCTACAGAGGTTCCTCTAAAACCCAATTCTTCTTTCTCCCCAATAATTATTGGTCTACTTTACTTATTTGTGAGAGCTCCCATTCACTGGCTTAGCCTTTAAAAGCCCAGGGTTGGGGTCAGGCTGAAGCCAGGAACCAGGGCTCTGTCTGGGTCTCACTTGTGCATGGCACTTGGGCCATCTTCCGCTGCTTTCCCAGGTGCATTAGCAGGGAGTGGGTCGGAAGCAGAGCAGCTGGGATTTGAACTGGTGCTCCAACATGGAACGCCAGTATCTCAAGTTGCAGCTTAACTGACAGTGCCCCAGTGCTGGCCCCACTCCATTACCTTTTTCTTTTCTTTTAAAAACCTGAGGGGCTGGTGCTGTGGTGTGGCAGGTAAAGCCGCCACCTGCTGTGCCTGCATCCCATATGGGCACCGGTTTGAGTCCTGGCTGCTCCACTTCCCATCCAGCTCTCTGCTATGGCCTGGGAAAGCAGTAGAAGATGGCTCAAGTCCTTGGACCCCTGCACCCATGTGGGAGACCCAGAGGAAGCTCCTGGCTCCTGGCTTTGGATCAGCCTGGCTAAGGCCATAGAGGCCATTTGGGGAGCGAAGCAACAGATGGAAGACCTTTCTCTCTGTCTCTGTCTCTCTAGGTCTATAACTCTACCTCTCAAATAAATAAACAAAATCTTTAAAAAAAATGAACTGTGAAAACTTTTAAAAAAAGATTTATTTATTTGAAAAGCAGAGTTACAGAGAAACAGAGCGAGAGCGAGAGCGAGAGCGAGAGCGAGAGAAAGAGAGAGAGAGGTCTTCCATCTGCTGATTCATTCCCCAGATGGCTACAATGGCTGGAACTTGCAATGATCTGAAGCCAGGAGCGGGGACCTTCCTCTGGGTCTCCCACGTGGGTGCAGGGGCCCAAGAACTTGGGCCATCTTCTACTGCTTTCCAGGCCATAGCAGAGAGCTGGATTGCAAGAGGAGCAGCTGGGACATGAACCGGCACCCATATGGGATGCCAGCACTGCATGTGGAGGCTTATCCCACTACACCACAGTGCCAGCCCTCCATTCCTCCTTATGACTGAATATGGATGTATGGATGTACCACCACTTATTTGCCCATTCATCCATGGGTGGGCATTTGGGTTGTTTCTGCTTTTTGGGATATTATTAATTTGCACAAATTTTTGTGTGATTGTATATGGTCATTGATTTTCTTTTTCTTTTTCTTTTTTTTTTTTTTTAAGATTTTTTTATTTATTTGAGAGGTAGAGTTACAGACTCGCCAGATGGCCATAGCAGCCGAAGCTGCGCCGATCCAAAGCCAGGTGCTTCTTCCTGGTCTCCCATGCGGGTTCAAGGGCCCAAGCACTTGGGCCATCTTCTACTGCTTTCCCAGGCCACAGCAGAAAGCTGGATTGGAAGAGGGGCAGCTGGGACTAGAACCAGCGCTCACATGGGATGCCGGCACCGCAGGCAGAGGATTAACCTACTGCTCCATGGTGCTGGCCCCTGGTCAATTGATTTTCAATAAAAATACTGGGGTGGGCATTGCAGTACAATGCATTACAGCTGCTTGAGGAGCCAGTGCTATGGTGTAGTAGGTTAAGCCACCACCTGCAATGCTGTATTCTCACATAGGCGCACTCCTAGCTTCTTCCCTACTAGTCCAGCTCCCTGCTAATGTGCCTGAGAAGGCAGCAGAAGATGGCCCAAGTGCTTGGATCCCTGCACCCATGTGGGAGATCTGGAATAAGTTCCTGGCTCCTGGCTTCAGCCTGGTCCAACCCTGGCCATTGTGGCCATTTGGGGAATGAGAGAATGAACCAGCAAGTGGAAAATCTTTGCTTCTCCTTCTCTCTATGACTCTGCCTTTCAAATAAACTTTTTTTTTTTTTTTTAAAGGATCATCTGCTGGAATGCAGATCCTAGTACCTGGGATTGAGCCCTGCTACTCTGCTTCCAATCAGCTTCCTGCTAATGTAAACCCTGAGAAGCAACAGATGATGGTTCAAGTCCTTGGGTACTTGACACATGGGTGGGAGACCCTGTGGAGTTACTGGCTCTTAGCTTCAGCCTGGTCCTGTTGTTGCAATTTGGGGAGTGAAACCATGGATAGAAGATCTCTCTCTCTGCCTCTGAAATAAAAAAAATTAATTAAAAAAAAGAGGTACCAAGGTAATTCAATGAAAGGTACAGTCTTTTTAACAAATGGTGCTATTAAAAACCAGATAATCACATGGGCAAAAATATAGATATCCATATAGAAAATAAATGAACCCCTGACCCTTATATATCATACCGATAATTAATTTAAAACGGATCATAGTGGGCTGGCATTGTGGTATAGCAGGCTAAGCCACTGCCTATTTAGAGCACCAGTTCTAATCCCAGCTGCTTCTGATATGGCTCTGTGATAATGCACTTGGAATGCATCAGAAGATGGTCCAAGTACTTGGGCCCTGCAGTCCATATGAGAGGCCCTGATGGAGTTCCTGACCCTGTTTTTGGCCTGATCCAGCTCCAGCTGTTATGGCCATTTGGGGATGGAAGGTTTCTCTCTCTCCCTCTTTCTCTCTCCCTCTGTCTTTCAAATACATATAATAAATATTTAAATAAAATAAAATAAAAAGACAATAGACCTAATGTAAAAGCTAAAAATTAAAACTGTATGAATACTAGAAGAAAATATAGAATATCTTAGTGTCTTTTTTTTAAGGCTGATTTATTTATTTCATAGGCAGTTACAAAAGAGAGAGAGAGATCAAGAGAGATCAAGAGAGAGATCTTCCATCCACTGGTTCACTCCTCAAAATGCATAACAGCTGGGGCTGGGACAGGCTGAAGCAAGGAGCCAGGAACTCTATCTATGTCTCCCATGTGGGTGGCAGGGACCCAAGCACTTGGGCCATCTTCTGCTTTCCCAGGAGCATTAGCAGGGAGCTGGATCGGCAGTGGAATAGTTGGGACTTGGCTCTTGAATTGGTATTTGCATGGAATGATAACATTGCAGGCAGATGATTAACCCACTGCTCCATAATGCCAGCTCCTGTATGTACACATTTTTCAAAACTCATAAATTTCCAGGCACAGGACACTGACTTAAACTGAGTTAGTTTATAGTTAGTTAGTTTGATAGTTGATTATCTTTGACCTCTTTTACAAACAATGTCCTGCTAGTCAATAGATTTCATTGCTCCAAGTTTTCTTACACAAAACAGAAGACAGAGTGCTCAGTAGGGATTCCAGTGGAGTAAAACCCCAAGTTACACACCACCTTAACTACTGCAAGCGCACCTCCTGTGAGCATGGCTCTCTCAGCTTTCTATCACTGTGCAACATAGTACACCAAGCTGAATGGTATGAAACAATGGGTCTTACAGTTTTGGAAGTCATAAGTACAAAGTGGACCTCACTGATCTAAAATCAAAGAGTCACAGGGGACCATTCCCTCTGGATTCCCTAGGGAATAGCCCATGTCCTTACCTCTGCCAGCTTTGAGAAGGCCATTCTCATTTCCTGAGTTATGGTCCCCTCTGAGCCAGTGACCACATTGTGTAACACTGTCTTCACATCTCTTCTGGCTCTGAGCCTCTCAGCTCCCTCCCATAAGCACCTTGTGAGTAGACTGTCCCCTTCTGGATAAGCCAGAGTAAGCTCTCATGTCAAGATCTGTTGCTTCATTGAATCTGCTAAGGCCCTTTTGTCATGTCAGGTAACATTCACATGGATTTCATAGATTAGCACATGGCTATTTTGGGGGCCATTAACCTACCTTTATGGTTACAGCTTGGATATTAGTTTGGATGTTGGAGGTACCCTCCCCCCACACACACACCAAGGTTCACGTATTAAAGGCTTGAGCCCCAGAGTCTCATGTTAATGGTACTAAGAGGGTGGGGACTGAATCCAGTTTTAGTGTCTGGAGGGGGCACCTTTGGGAAGTGATTAGATTGGATTGGCTCATTAGAATGAAGCCCTGGTAATTAGATCTTGACAGCTTTATAAGAGATCAGATAGGGCTGGTGCTGTGGCGTAGCGGGTAAAGCTGCCATCTGCTGCACTGGCATCCCATATGGGCACCGGTTCGAGTCCTGGCTGCTCCACTTCTGATCCAGCTCTCTGCTATGGCCTGGGAAAGCAGTAGAAGATGGCCCAAGTCCTTGGGCCCCTGCACCCATGTGGGAGACCCAGATGAGGCTCCTGGCCCCTGGCTTTAGATCAGCACAGCTTCGACCATTGGGGCCAATTGGGGAGTGAATCAGCAGATAGAAGACCTGTGTGTCTCTCTCTGTCTCTGCCTCTCTGTAACTCTGCCTTTCAAATACATAAAAAAAAACTTTAAAACAAACAAACAAAAAAACCCTAATCCTCTGTATAGTATTATGTTAAAAAAAAAAAAAGAGTTCAGATAGACATAAGCACACACATGTTCCCTCTTGCAATGCCCTCAGGATTCTGCCCATGAGAACAGCATCCCCAGAGGCCGAACCAATACAGTCCATCCAGTCTTGGACTGTGAACCTCCAGAACCATGAGCCCAAAACAAAACACCTCTCTCCTTTATAAAATAGGATATCTTAGATAATAAAAAATAACTTGTGGGAACTGAAATGTAAAGACTGGGGTTATAAAGCCCAAACCTGCTCATTACTGTTTCTGCTTTTGTATTCTGGCTTACTTGCCCATTGTAACGCCATGACAGGCTTCAAGTCAGGTAGAAGAGGAACAGGCTGAATTCCCGGAAGTGAGAAATGGCAAACAATTCCAGGGATTGCGGAATTGCAGACCACAATTGCAAACCTCAGCTTTCTCTTTTTCTTCACTTCCTCCTTTGAGACTTCTCACTTTGTGATGTCAAAGCCCTTTACATTTAACAGCACCAGTGAAATGCTTAGGTTTGTAAAAGCTGCCATATAGAGAATAAGGAAGAAACCTATGCAGGCACTTGTTTGTAAAAGAGTATAAAAACTACTGGAAAATAAGGGAAGGGGCCTTTTGTCCATTCTCTGTGGTGTGTGGACAGGAGGTCCCAGCCGGCTGGAATGAATAATCCTCTGCTTTTGCATCCGTAACTGTGAGTTGTGTATTGATTGGGAAAAATCGGGCACCACAACTAATACATTTATTCCAGCACTATTCTGTACTTGGCTTACTTGGAAAACTTTGGTCTCTGAAGGATCTTTGTTTATGATGCTGGATTTTTGCTTTTTGTTGAAAACACTCCTCAGTCTGTCCAAATACCTGCTTTATCTTGTGGTGGCCCCTGCTTATCATTCATAACTAAGTAAAGTCTACATTTATGGTTTATGAGGCCTTGAGATTCAAAGTTCTGTGGCTCTAGATTTGAGACCCTAGAGGGAGACTTAGGTCTTTAAGACAGTGATCTCAGATCTGGAGCGGATGCTGAGACTCAGGAATTTGTAACTTGAACTTGACCCAGGGTTTGGGCAACAGAGGGCAATGACAGGAGGGAAGTAGAGCATTCACTTTTTCAAGGGGGATAAAAAGGCAGAGGTGGACTTGGCCATATCCTTAACTTGAACTTCAAGGAGGAAGAGAGAGCACCAAAACCCTGACTCATAGGTCAAGGTCCTTCTGATTTAGCATCTAATAATGCCCCTCCCCTTTCCAACATGGGATTTGGGGGCAAAGAGCAGAATGAGAGGAAGTGAGTACTACGAAGTGTTCTCACCAGGTAACGGTGAGAACTTACAGGTTAATTATCTCTTACTTTTGTTCTTCCTCACTTCTTCCCATTAAATGATAGGTCAGTCTTGCCTTGATTGTAACTTAAAGGAAAAAAGAAATATTGTTAAAGGGGTTTGGAACTTGGTAGTCCCAGGGATCTACTCTACAGGGTTGTTATTATTGATATCATCAGCTTTCTTATCTCGGAAGATGCAAATCCCCACACTTCCTTCTAATCTGCTACCTGTTTGTACAGGCTAGGTACCCAGCTATTGCCCGAAACTCAGGTGTGAGTCTTCCTCATTCCACACCCTCACGAAGCAGGTGGTGATGGGCACGCCCAAAGATACAAAGTCCAGGCACCTTGCAGGGAGGTGCCATGAGCTCCACAACTCCAGAGGAAGGAGTCCAGCGTCAGACACCATGGCTTCCGAGAAAGGTAAAATGTATCTGGGGCCTGGCAAACTCTGTATTCTAGAACAGTATGACAACCACATGTGTGTGTGCTCTGCTTCTGCTTGGGTCCTTGGGCATTTTCCAACTTTCCTATCATTAATCAATATTAATTATAATACAATTAAACAAAATCCATGCTTCCAAACAAGGTTGATTAAATCAGTGCTTTTAATGAAAAGAATAAACAAAATATAACAATTTAAATAGCAGTTAAAGGGGCTAGAATTAATGTTGTAGCAGATGAAGCTGCTGCCTGCAGTGCTGGTGTCCCAAATGGGCGCCAGTTCGAGTCCCGGCTGCTCCACTTCTGATCCAGCTTCCTGCTCATGTGCCTGGGAAAGCAGTAGAAGATGGCCCAAGTCCCTGGGCCCCTGCACCCACGTGGGAGACCCAGAAGAAGCTCCTGGCTTCAGATTTGGGAATAGCAGGAGCCTGGAGTCCAGGATATGTATGAGTAAACTACCACAGATCACAGGGATGTCAAAGAGTGTTGGGGCAAAAGGAAGACTTTTAAAGACACAGAGCAAGGCAAGCATTGGGGTGCAGTGGTTAGGCCCCTGCTTGGGACTCCCACATCACACACAGGCCCCGGATTCCAGTCCTTCTACTGCTTCCTTTCCGGCTTCCTGCCACTGTGCACCTGAGAGCAGCAGGTGATGGCTCAAGTTCCCCGGGTTCCTGCCACCCAAGTGTGGGATTTGGATGGAGTTCCTGGCTTCTGGATCCTGACTTAGCCCCAGATGCTGTGGGCATGTGGGGAACGAACCAGAGGATGGAGGATCTCTCTGCTTCTGTCTCTTTCTGTGTTGCTCTTTCAAGAAAACAAAAGCCCAAAGAAGTCCACCTACACTGTTTGATAGCAAAAACCACTGGTTACAGGGGCCGGCTGTGGGAGTTGAGGGCAGCTTGTTGGGGGAGACGGCCATCGCCAGTCAAGTGTCCACATGAATTCCTATGATGTCACAGGCCCCGTTATGGGTGTACATGCAGAGCTGAAGCCTGAATGAGGAGGCACAAGGAAGAGCAGTCCAAGAAGAAGAAATTGTACAAGTCCTAAAGCCAGGGTGAGCTTGGCAGGTCTGAGAGACGGGAGGAAGATAAGGCGGCTGAGGGGATGTGGAGGGAGCTGAACATGAATTGATCGTGCCGGGCTTGTAGGTCACGGAAAGGAATCTGGATTTTCTAAAAATTATTTACTTTTTTTTTTTTTTTTTTTTAAATTTGGGAGTTGGGCCGATTTGAAGTCAGGAGCCAGGAGCTAGGAGCTTCTTCCAGGTTTCTCACATGGGTGCAGGAGCCAAAGGACTTGGGCCATCTTCTACTGCTTTCTCAGGCCATTGTAGAAAGCTGGATGGGAAATGGAGCTGCCGGGACTCGAAGTGGCGCCCATATGGGATGCTGGCACTGCAGGCGGTGGCTTTACCCACTGTGCCACAGCACCGGCCCTGTGCTTTCTTTTTAAGAAAGACTTATTCTTCATGTTACACTTAGATTCATGTTTCTTGCTTTTTTCTTTTAAAGAAAGATTTATTTATTTGAAACACAGAGTTACAGAGATGGAGATAGAGACAGAGACAGAGACAGACAGAGTTGAATCTTTCATCCACTGGTTCACTCCCCAAATGGACACAATAGCTGGAGCTGGGCCAGGCCAAAACCAAGAGCCAAGAGCTTCTTCCAGGTCTCCCCATAGGTGCTGGGGCGCAAGTACTTGGACCATCCTCTGCTGCTTTCCCAGATTCATTAGCAGGGAGCTGGATTGGGAGTGGCCAGGACTTGAACTGGTGCCCATATCGGATACTGGTACTGCAGGCAGCAGCTTAACCCATTGGGCAACAGTGCCAGCCCCACAGATTTTTTTGATCTTATATCCATAGGTAAGTATATGGGCTGGCTTATTCCATTAGTTTTGTTATTTCCGAGTTAGGTGATGAAATATTTTTAGTGATTAATTGGGTTATGAAGTAAATAATGATACTACTGATGTTAGGTTCCATCCTAAAGCCTAAGGCAAAATCAAAAAAGAGAGCAAGGTTAATTAAAGCAGAAAAAATAGAGAAGAGAGAGTGCCATTTAGCCATTTAGTTAAAGCACTGGTTAAAATGGACGCCTTTCACGTCAGAATTCTTAAGTTCCATCCCCAAGTAGCTGGGTCTGTGCTACCCACACGGGAGATCTGGATTGTGTTCCTGGCTCCTGGCTTGGCCTGGCATGGTCTTAGCTGTTGCAGGCACTTGGAGGAGTGAACTGGAATTGGATTCTCTTTCAGATAAACAATGAACTTTAGGAGTGAGCATTCGGCACATGGTTAGATAGCTGCTTCAGATGCCTGCTACCATGCCTGTGATCCAGCTTCCCACTACTATCACCTTGGGACACAGCAGGTGATGGCTCAAGTACGTGGGTCCCAGATGGGGCCCAGATGGAGTTCAGTTTCCTGGTTTCAGCCTGGCCCAGCCTGGGCTGTAGAGGGCAGTTGGGGAGTGAATCAGTGATCTCCATCTGCCTCTCTGTCTCTCTTTCAAGTATAAATGAAAATAAATTATTATTATTTTTAATTTAAGAGAAATAGAGGTGACAGAAAAGTGTTTGTAGTGGGCAGTGGTGAAACTCATTCACCCTTTATTCAATAAATGAATGCTGCTCACGGGTTGCAGGCAGTGTGGCAGGGTGGGGAAGGGCAGACACCAATCCACATTTCACATAACTCACCCCTCAGTGTTGTAACAAGCATATATAAATAATATATAATCATTATGTGTCACTATGATAACTGCCATGATGAAGTACACCTGTGTATGAAGTCATGTGGAAGCTATAGCCAGGAGGTATGGGTGTTTGGCCTATTGGATAAGCCACGGCTGAGACACCCTTACCCATTTTCAATGCTTTGGTTCAAGTCTTGGCTTCAGCTGTGGATTACCCACTTCCTGCTCATGTGCATCTTGGGATAGCAGGTGGTGGCTCACACAGTTGGGTCTCTACCACCCCTGTGAGAGAGGTCCTGACTCCCAGCTGTAGCCTGGCCCGGCTCCAGCTGCCTCAGGCAATTGGGGAGTGAACCAGTGCATGTGTTCCCTCTCACTCTCTTTCTCCCTCTCTCTGTCAAATAAATAAAATAAATAAATTAAAAGCGAGGGTAAGGGGAGGGATCGGTATTGTGGTTGGTGGGTTAGGGTGCTTAGATGCCAGCATCCCATATGGGTACTGGTTTTAGTCTTGGCTGCTCTGCTTCTGATGCAGCTCCCTGCTAACGCACCTGGGAAAGCAACAGAAGATGGCTCAACAACTTGAGCCCCAGAACCCATGTAGGAGACCAATATGAGGCTTTTTTTTTTTTTTAAAGATTTATTTATTTTATTTGAAAGTCAGAGTTACACAGAGAGGAGATGCAGAGAGAAAGAGGTCTTCCATCCAATGGTTCACTCCACAATTGGCCACAATGGCCAGAACTATGTCGATCCAAAGCCAGGAGCCAGGATCTTCTTCTGGGTGCACATGGGTGCAGGAGCCCAAGGACTTGGGCCATCTTCCACTGCTTCCCCAGGCCACAGCAGGGAGCTAGATAGGAAGTGGAGCAGCTGGGACTTGAACCAGCGCCCATATGGGATGCCGGCGCTTCAGGCCAGGGCATTAACCCGCTGTGCCACAGCGCCGGTCCCCCAAGATGAGGCTTCTAAGTCCTGGCTTTGGCCTGGCTTGCCCCTGGCCACTATGGAGAGTGAACCAGCAGATGGAGGCTCTCTGCCTCTCCTTCTTTATAACTCTTTCAAATAAATAAATATATCTTTTAATTTTTTATAAACTTGGCCCAATGTTTAAAAAAAATTGGAGGAAAAAAGAAGTTATACCCAGAATCCCTGAGAAGGGACTTTTGCACTGCACTTAACTATTTTGGTTGGAGTCTTAAGAAGGATTTTCTGGTTTGGAATGGGACACCTGATCAAATAGGCTTTACCATAGCTTTTTGTTGTTGCAATGAGCTGACCAAACACAATTAACCCATGAGAAAATCTTCTAATTCCATTTTCTGTTGTAATTGGGAGGTTTGTAGACATAGAGCACCTTTTCATTTTTATTTTTTTAGATTTATTTATTTGAAAGGCAGAGTTACAGAGAGGCAGAGGCAGAGGCAGAGAGAGAGGTCTTCCATCTGCTGGTTCAGTCCTCAAAAGGCCACAATGGCCAAGGCTGGGCCAGGCTGAAGCTAGGAACCAGGAGCTTCATCTGGGTCTCCCATGCGGGTGCAGTGCCCCAAGGACTTGGGCCATCGCAGGGGGCTGGTTTGGAAGTGGAGCAGCTGGGACTCGAAGCAGCACCCATATGGGATGCTGACACTGCAGGCAGCAGATTAACCTGTTATGCCATGATGCTAGCCCCACGGAGTACTTTTCTTAGGAAATGAATTTGTATTTGGGTGTTATTTGACATAATCATGTTTTTGTCAACAGGTCCTTCAAACCAGGATTACACGTTGAGGTAAGAATAACACTCTCGTGGAGCTCACTTAATTCAGTCTGGAATCAATGGGTATTTAAGAGCTGTAGGGCAGCAGCCTTTTGTATTGCTCCATTTTTCTTTTTTTATCTTCTAATTCTTTCTTATTTTTGTCTTTTCCAATTTTGTTTTCTCTTATTGTTTCCTATATATTTGCTTCTATATCTTTTGGTTAAGCATTAAATTGCATTCTAACTTGCTTCTCAATAATTGTCTTACTATTCCTTTTCTCTTTTTAAATCACATATTTACATAGCTTTTGGTGAAATGTCCAGGGAAGTATTTTGTCTCTCTCTGATTTCATATTATCTGCCCATTTCCCAGGCTGCCTGTCACAGGGAAATCGTGTGAAGGAGTATGTTATCCCGTGATGGGTGGCAGGGCTGATCTATCTTGAGTTTCCCCTAAGTCACAGCTTTCAGACTTGCAGAGTTAAGTATAAGGATGCCATTGAGAACAATTTGAGCTGCTTTCATGCAACAACTTAGTATACAGGATTCTAAAATGGAAGAATCTGGAGACTAAATTACTCATTTTCGCAGTTATTTGTGTATTTATTTATTTATGAGACAGAGGAACAGGGAGACTTCCCCTCTGCTGGTTCGCTCCTCAGATGCCCACAATAGCTGGAGTTGGGTCTGGCCAAAGCCAGGAGCCAAGGAACTCAATCCAGGTCTTATATGTGGGTGGCAGCCAGAAGCCAGGAGCTTCTGCTGGGTCTCCCTCATGGGTACAAGGGCCAAAGCTCCTGGGCCATCTTCTGCTGCTTTCCCAGGCCATTAGCAGGGAGCTGAATCACAAGTGGAGCAACTGAGTCTCAAACCGGCACTTACACAAGATGCCGGCATCACAGGTGGAGGCTTAACCTACTATATGGCACAACACTGGTCCCCAGAATGTTGACATTTTAAGCACTAGACCAGTTGCCTGCCTTGCTTTTTCTCAGACTTGACTACGGAAGCTTATAGCAAATTTAAGCTTCAGCATTTGAGAAAAACTAGTGCAATCCACTGCAGAATCGTGATTATAAGGATTAGGACACAGAACCTCTAAGGTGAGAGAGAAAGGTTAGAACACAAGGAGAAGGCTTTAAAAGCGAAACAAGGAAGCACTTAGACCTGGATTCCAGACGGAAACACAATGGTATTGGAGAGCAGTCGCCAAAGAACGTGACCTGGGAAGAAAACCTTTTCACTAAGTTTGTCAGAGAAGCTGCTAATTCAGGTAGACCTCCCTAGGTAACTTGGAGACACAGAATGGGAAGAAAGTTGCCATGTGTCACTTCTGCCTAAGAGCAGAGGGGACCATGGGATGATTTCTGAGATCTCCCTAAAGATTGCATCACCACTCAGAGATGCTCCTTGTGTTCCAGGAGAAGAATTGAACCCTGGGAATTTGAAGTCTTCTTTGACCCCCGAGAACTGCGTAAAGAGGCCTGTCTGCTCTATGAAATCAAGTGGGGGACAAGCTCCAAGACCTGGCGCAGCTCGGGCAAGAACACCACCAATCACGTGGAAGTCAACTTCATAGAAAAGCTGACTTCAGAGAGGCAGCTTTGCCCATCCACCTGCTGCTCCATCACCTGGTTCTTGTCTTGGAGCCCCTGCTGGGAATGCTCCACAGCGATCAGAGAATTTTTGAGTCAACACCCGGGTGTGACTCTGGTAATTTTTGTAGCTCGGCTATTTCAGCACATGGATCACCGAAACCGGCAAGGACTCAAGGACCTCATTACCAGCGGCGTAACTATCCAGGTTATGAGCGTCTCAGGTAAAGACAACAGTGGGCTCATGGTCTGTGTGCTGCTAGATCAAAAGCCTGGTTATTCTGGACTGGAAATCTCAGAAACGAAAGCTCCAAAATAATGAATTCATGGCAAGGAAAGTACCAAAAATGCAACCTCTTTCTCCAATCTTTTTTTTTTTAATATTTATTTATTTATTCAAAAGGCAGAGTTATGGAGAGGCAAAGGCAGAGACACAGAGAAAGAGAGTGAGAAAGAGAGAGATCTTCCATCCAGTGTTTCACCCTCCAAACGGCTGCAATAGTCAGAGCTAGGCCAGGCTGAAGACAGGAGCCAGGAGCTTCTTCTGGGTCTTTCACTTTGATACAGGGCCCAAGCATCTGGGCCATTCCCGCTGCCTTCCCCGGCACATCAGCAGGGAGCTGGATTAGAAGTAGAGCAGCTGGGACTCAAACCAGTGTCCATATGAGATGCTGACAACAAAGGTGGCAACTTAACCCATTAAACCCTCACTTTAAAAAAATAAGTGGGGCCAATGCTGTGGTATATCGGGTAAAGCTGCCACCTGCAGTGCCAGTGTCCCATATGGGTGCCAGTTTGAGTCCTGGCTGCCCAAGACCTTTGGCCCCTGCACCCACATGAGTGACCCAGATGAAACTCCTGGCTCTTGTCTCCTGGCTTCTGATTGGTGCAGCTCTGGCCATTGCGGCCAATTGGCGAGTTAACCTGCAGATGGAAGACCTCTCTCTCTGCCTCTCTGTGTAACTCTGCCTTTCAAATAAATAAATCTTTAAAATTTTTATTTTATTATTTCTATTTATTTGGAAGGCAGAGTGACAGAGAAAGAGGAGACACACACACACACACACACACATACAGAGATAGAAAGAGAGAAAGATCTATCTACAGGTTCATTCTCCAAATGGCTACAATAGCCAGGTCTAGACTAAGTTGAATCCAGGAGCCAGGAGCTCCATCTGAGTCTCCCATTAGGTGGCAGGGGCCCAAATACATGGGTCATCGTCTGCTGCTTTCTCAGTGTGCATTAGGAGGGAGCTGGATTAATGGAGCAGCTGGGACTTGATCCAAGGTTCACATGCGATGCTGGCATTGCAGGCGGTGTCTTAACTTGCTGTACCACAATGCTGGTGCCTTCTTTTCCATTCTTATCACTAGGGCTCTCAGCCATCTTCACAGGGACTTCTTTGATCTTTTTAGGGAGTCTATCCCATCTTCAACAGCAAATAGGCTAGAAATATATAACACAAGAGAAGAATGGCTTCTCTGCTTCCAATCTAGCTTCTTGCTAGTGCATCCGGGAGGTAGAAGAGAATGGCTCAAATACTTGGGTCCTTGCCACCCCCTTGGGAGACCTGGATGGAGTTCCAGGTTCTTGGCTTTGGCCTGGTCCAACCATGACCATTGTGGGCATTTGGGGGGTGAACCAGGAGATGGAAGATATCTGTCTGTCCATCTGTCTCTCTGTTGCTCTGCCTTTCAAGTAGATGAGGGAAAAAAAAGAACTTAAAAAAAAGTTTGTGGAAAATGGAATTAAAAGTTTATTTTCATGCAAAAAATAGAATCTATGCATATTTTTTCCTAAGACATTTTCCATAAAGATCCTAGGTGATGTTTGTGCATAGAATTCAAATTTTTTAATTTATTATTTCAAAATAAGCTTATCTTTTAATTTCATTTTCCATGAACCTTTTGACATACTCTGGTATTTTTTTTTAGGATTTTTTTAAATTATTATTTGACAGGTAGAGTTAGTGAGAGAGACAGAGAGAAAGGTCTTCCCTCCTTTGGTTCACTCCCCAAATGGCTGCCATGGCCAGTGCTGCACTGATCTGAAGCCAAGAGCCAAGACCCTTCCTGGTCTCCTATGCAGATGCAGGGGCCCAAGGACTTGGGCCATCCTCCACTGCCCTCCTGGGCCACAGCAGAGAGCTGGACTGGAAGAGGAGCAACCGGGACTCCCCAGATGGCCTGAGCAAGGGCTGGGGCTGGGCTAATCCGAAGTCAGGAGCCAGGAGCTTCTTCCAGGTCTCCCACATAGGTGCAGGGGCCCAAGGGCTTGGGACATCTTCCATTGCTTTCGCAGGCCATTAGCAGGGAGCTGGATCAGAAGTGGAGCAGCTGGGGCTCAAACCGGCGCCCACATGGGATGCCAGCACTGCAGGCAGATGCTTAACCTACTATGCCACAGTGCTGGCCTCAATAGCCTGGTTCTTTTAAGTTGGGCTCTCTTTGAATAATTTATCATTGTTCTTGTTGAATGAACCAAGATTTGTGTTTCCGTAGAGTACTGTTACTGCTGGGAGAATTTTGTCAACTACCCGCCGGGGAAAGCAGCGCAATGGCCAAGGTACCCCCCTTGGTGCATGCTGATGTATGCACTGGAACTCCACTGCATCATTCTCGTGAGTTCCTTTAGAAGACAAAGATTCTGATGCAGAATGAAGCATCTCTTGTCAGACTTATTTCCTGAGACTTTTGACACATACTCTCCTCACCATCTCTTTGCCATTTATATTGAGATTTAGTTACTTAACTTGCTGACCCATCTTAAGAAAACATGAGAGTAACAGGCCAGTAAGTGGGAGAAGGGGAGAGTAAACTGGTCTAAGACACATCTGGGCCCCATATTAATTCTACCTTCTCAGTATTATTGTTGTAACACATACTGGCCCTTTAGGATTTCAAATAGTTTTCTTTCCCATATTGGTGCATGTCACCTTTTTTTTTTCCTTAAGATTTATTTATTTATTTGAGAGGCAGAGTTATAGACAAATAGGGAGAGAGACAGAGAGAAAGGTCTTTCATCTGCTGGTTCACTCCCCAAATGGCTACAATGGCTGGGGATGGGCCAATCTGAAGCCAGGAGCCAGGAGCTTCTTCCAGGTCTCCCATGTTGGTGCAGGGGCCAAGCATCATCTTCTACTGCTTTCCCAGGCCATCAGCAGGTAGCTGGATCAGAAATGGAGCAGCCAGGTCTCAAACTGGCTCCCATATGGGATGCTGGCACTGCAGGAAGAGGCACAGCACTGGCCAAATTTAGATGTTCCATTTGGATTCCTTGAAATCGGGTTTATGAATTTTCAATTGACATTTTTATTTTATTAAATTTTTTAAAAGAAATATGTTTATTTACTTGAAAGTCAGAAATACAGAGAGAGAGAGAGACAGAGACAGAGACAGAGACAGAGAAAGTGAAATCTTTCATCCACTGGTTCACTCCCCAATTGACTGCAACGGCTTAAGCTGTGTCAATCTGAAGCCAGGAGCCAGGAGCCAGGAGCCAGGAGCCAGGAGCTTCCTCTGGGTCCCCCACATGGGTGCAGGGACCCAAGGACCTGGGCCATCCTCCACCACTGCAACGGCTTAAGCTGTGTCAATCTGAAGCCAGGAGCCAGGAGCCAGGAGCCAGGAGCCAGGAGCTTCCTCTGGGTCCCCCACATGGGTGCAGGGACCCAAGGACCTGGGCCATCCTCCACCACTTTCCGAGGCCACAGCAGAGAGCTGTATCAGAAGTGGAGCAGCCGGGACTCGAACTGGCACCCAAATGGGATGCTGGCACTGCAGATGGCAGGCAGCCTCATCTGCTATGCCACAGTGCCGGCCCCGTGAGTGCCAGTGTGAATCCTGGCTGTTCTGCTTCTGACCCAGTTAGAAACAGAGCTGGGACTCAAGCCCAGGAACTCTGGAATGGGATGTGCGCACGTCTTAACCATTGTGCCAGTGCCTGCCTCAACTGACATTTTAAAATGCTTATGATAATAATGATATTGGTAAAAATATTTACCTAAAGACTAATATAATCCTTTTTATTCCAGGGTCTCCCACCCTGTTTAAAGATTTCAAGAAGACATCAAAATCAGCTTACATTTTTCAGCCTTACTCCTCAACATTGCCATTATCAAATGATTCCACCATACATCCTTTTAGCTACGGGATTGTTACAACCTTCTGTGTCTTGGAGATAAATAGAATGATTCCTTCTGTTTATATTGTTTCAAGAACAAACTACCCAACAAAGAGTGAGTGCTCTTAAGAATCTAGAAATTTCCACAAATAGCAATACCATGAATTGTGTTACCTTTGACCATATTTCAGGTCACCTTAAAACTTAAAATAATAAATATATATATTTAAGGATTTATTTTATTTATCTGAAAGGCAGAGTGACAGAGGGAGAGAGAAAGAGAAAGAGACCTTCCATCTGCTGGTTGACTTCCTAAATGGTCACCATGACTGGGGCTGGGCCAGGCTAAAGCCAGGAGCCAGAAAATCCATCCAGGTCTCCAACATGGCTGGCAGGGGCCCAAGTACTTGGGCGATCTTCCATTGCTTTCCCAGGCGCATTAGCAGGGAGCAGGATCAGAAGTGGAGCAGACAGGACTTGAACCACACTCTGACATGCAATTCTGACATCAAAGGTAGTGGCTTAGCCTGTTGGCCACAACACCAGTCCCAGAAATAAATCCTTATGACTTTTCACAGTTTCTGTGAGTCGGGAATTCAAGAGACTTACCTGTGTGTCTGGCTCAGTCTTCTGTGAGACTGCAATCAGCATGCCAGGGCTACGGTGGCTGGAAGCTTTGATGGGCGACGCAGACCATGCTTCCCACGTAGGATACTCAACATAGCCTGCACATTGGTGCTAGTGGGCCTCTCCACAGGGATGCTTAACTCTCCTCCTGAGACGGCAGCTGGCTTCCTATAGAGCGAACGGTCCAAGAGAGGTGAAGATGGAAATTGCCATGAATTTAGTCTGGGAACCATAGGCTATTTCTTTTGCGATTTTCCAGTGGCCACACAGGCCAGCCATGATTTGGTGTTGGTGGGCACTATATCGAAGATCTCAGCCTCAGGGAGTGAGAGTCACTGGAATTCATCTTTGGTTTTCCCTGTAGGGACTTTGTGTTTTCAGGACTAATTTCTCAGACACAGAGGAAAACAAAAAATAGCATCTATTTTTATTTGTTTCTGAATCAAAACATTCTAAGATTTAATAGATAATTTATAAATATATGATTTATTCATCAGAACTTATAGAGTGTGCTACTGTTTTAACAATAAAAACTGCCTAAATTTTTAGTAGTTTACCACACAGAAAAATTTATTTCTTGCTTTCATTAGAGTTTTTTTAAACTTAACTTTTTTATTTTTTAAAAACAGTCTATTTATTTATTTGAAAGGCAGAGTAACAGGGTGGGGGGAGGGAGAGAGAGAGAGAGAGAGAGAGAGAGAGAGAGAGAGAGACAGAGAGAGAGAGAAAGGGAGAAAGGGAGAATTTCTATCTATTGGTTCATCAGATGTCCATAACACCCAGGGTTGGGTCAGGCAAAAGCCAAGAACCTGGAATTCCAGCCATGTCTTCCACATGGCTGTGGCAGGAACCCAAGTACTTGAGCCATCATTTGCTGTCTCGCAGGTGCATTAACAGGAAGAAGGATTGGGAGCAGAGGTTAGACTGGGTCCTGGGTACTCTGATATGGGATATAGGCATTCCGAGCAGTGGCTTAACCTCTTCACCTTCAGTGCCACAGCACCTGCCCTGTGTATATATTATTTAAGTTTATTTATTGTTATTTGAGAGAGAGAGAGAGAGATCTTTCATCTGCTGGTTCACTGCCCATATGCTACTTGGGACTGAGCCAGGCTGAGCCAGGCTGAAGCTAGGAGTTTGGAACTCCATCCAGGTCTCCCACGGGCCCAAGCAGTTGGACCATCTTGTGCTGCTTTTTCAGGAGCATTAGCAAGGAACTGGATCGGCATCGCAGACATCGGTTCAGCCCACCGCAACACAACACTGGCCCCAGCTCAGTCATTTTCTTGGCTCCTCCTTCCTGGGTTGACCTGGGGTTCAAGCAATCTCTTTCTGGAACATAAAAAAGGGCTGGAAACTTATTAACTATCCATAACAAGACTATCTATGTATTTTTAAAAAAGTTTTATTTATGTATGTATGTATGTATGTATGTATGTATTTATTTGAAAGGCAAAATGACAGGGAGAAAGAGAGAGAGATCTTCCAACCACTGCTTCATTCTCCAAATGTCTTCTCCAAGCTAGGGCTGTGCCAAAGCAAGGAGCCAAGAACTCCACCTTGTCTCTCCTATGGGTGGCTGGGGACAAAGTACTAGAGCCATCCAAGTGCACTAACAAGAAGCTGGCTTGAAGGAGAGGCAGGACTCGATTCCCGTTCCAGGCACTCTGATTTGGGAAGTGGGGATCTCAAGTAGCTGCCTAACCTGCTGAGCCACAATGTCTGCCCATCTATGTATTTTTAAAACTGCTATGAAAGATGCCATTTATTAATTGTTCTTAGAGATTTATACTAGAGAAACAATCCTTTCAAAGATAGGAGAGTGTTTCTCCATGATCTGTTTCCTTTTTGATTGCATGAGAAATGCAGGTATTCTGTACTGCTTTTTAGTATTGCCAATTGTTTTGGAGGGAGCCAGAGTTAATGTTTATATGACTTCTGCCTCAAACATATTCTTCTATACTCCACACCCCAATTATTTACCTCCTGTAATTTTATTTGTGTTTTGAAGCCTTTTGTTAATAACTAAGTATGGAATTAACCCAGATTTCCGTCAACTGATGACTGGATAAAGAAATTATGGTATATATACACTGTGGAGAACTACTCAGCTGTCAAAAAGAAAAAAAGAGGAATGCTTTCTTTTGCAACAAAATGTGTGCAACTGGACACCATCATACCTAGTGAAATAAGCCAGTCCTAAAAAGACACCTATCATATGTTTTTCCTGATCTGGGGTAACTAATAGAGTTCCTAAAATGTAATGTATAGGAGTGAAATGGACATTTTGAGATCCTGGGAGAATTTATAGCCTTTGTCTCCACTGTTGAGGAATGGGGTTTTCTTCTTCATACTATTTGTTGAACATTTTACTTAGTGTAGGGTTAATAATATGAGTACAAAGTTAACTGAAAGTAGATCTTTATAAAGATAAAGAGTGAGAATAGGAGAAGGATGAGGAAGAAGGATTGGAGCGTGGGCGGGAGGGAGGGTAGGGGGGGAAGTATCACCATGTTCCTAATATGAAATACATGCCACTTGTATACCTTATAAAATTAAAAAAAAACTTTTGATAATCAGAATAAATGATTTTTAAAGAACTTTGGTTTCTTTTTTTAATTTGTAAAAATTTGAGAGGCAGAGAGACAGAGACACAGAGAGACTGATAGGAGAGAGAGAGCTTCCATCTGCTGGTCCACTTCCCAGTCACCACAGTCCCTGGCCGGGGCCACAGCTGGGAGCTGGGAACTCAATCGCAGTCTCTCACATGGGCAACAGAAACCCATTGTCACTGCCTCCAAGGATCTGCAGCAGCAGGAAGCAAGTGCATTGAACCCAGGTAAATTGATACCGATGCAGACATCCCAAACAGCACCCCAACTGCTAGACTAAACACATGCCGCATGGATAAACAGATTTGTGATTTGCGAAAGTGGGATAGATGTCATAAAAATGTGATAAGCAATATACAACCTAGGCAGGAAATAAAGTTATAAAGCAATATACAAAAAACCTAAAATGGATAACACATTAAAAATTCTATGCCTTTTCTGTCCCACACACCGCTCAGAGCTTTATCCCACCACCGTGAATCACTTGTCACTCACAGGGGTAACCTTGATCATTCTCTAAAGTCACTTTCGTGTAATCTGCCAGAGGCTTTCCAAGTATGACATGACACAGAGCACGTGCAGCCCCAATTCTGCGCTGGGAGAATGCAGAACAGCCAAAGAGCTGTGATCCAACCTGGGGGAGCCTCCATTTTACCATCAGATTTGAAAAAAAGGATCACTCACTAAGAACCATCTCCCCCTCCCCCAGAAACATGGAAGAGAATATAAACAGATGTGGGGGAAGGAGACCCATCTTCACTGCTTCCCTGGGAGGAGCCTGAGGGGCCCTCTCCTCTCCATGTGGCCTCCAGCGCTCCTTCCAGTTCACTTGTGCTTTGCACAGGTTAACTTAAGAGGGCCAGGGTGCTGCCAGGTGCCCTAACTGACCTGAGCGCCTCCCAGAGATCCCCCAGTACATGGCCCGCCTCTGTCCTCTGCTGAACCCAGGCCTCAGACCGGGCGTGCCAGGCACACGGCAGCGTGGACTTTCTGCCCGCCTCCTACCTGCAGCCGTGTTTAAGTCCATACCTTGTCGATCCTGAACACCGTGCTGTCAGGTTCCATGTCTCTTGGGGAAGTCTTGTTCTTCATGGGCAATGGGGGAGAGGGCATTGGACATGGACACTCTCAGCTCTGCTGCAATGTACATCACTATGGACTAGGACCTCCCTGCTGGGTCAGAGATCTCAGACTCAATCGCTCCTTGCATGTGACACTGTGTACGCTTTGAGCCTCTCCCTCCCTCTCCTCTTCTCCACCCCATCCTCTGGGAACTGTCACACTACTCTCCACTTCCAAGGGTCGATCCATACAGGTGAGGTCGGACAGTAGGTGTCTTCCTGTGGCGGTCCACATGCCAGTCAACTCCACTGAACCTTGCCAAGGTGCACACAGGGACCCAAACATCACCCGGGGCTCAATTCATACATGTGGTTATGATTTTTGTTTATGGGAAGCATTTGCAAAGGCCTCAAGAAGATGACAACCTTAAGGCAGCTCAGCTTGAAGGCCCCTCCTGTTGACTTGCTCCGCGTTAGGCTACAGGGGAGCCACTTTGCTGCAGCAGGTGGGGCTGGCAGCATGGAGCACACCTGTAGGAGGAACCCTATGATCCTCCTGCCAACCCCCTGCAGGCCCTGGTTCTCCTCCTGGGCAATGGCTGAGGTCCCAGCCTCCTCAGGCTCACTTGCTGCCACAGCTTCCAACTCCATGTGGTCCCCACTGTTCCTTGCACTGGGGGGTCGGGGGAGCAGAGGGAGCAGCCACAGGGACTGGCTTGGTGAGGTGGGCAGGGTCTAGGGCCACTCTCCTCCTGCCGCTGGCCAAGTAGAGGAGAGTCAAGGGTGTGGTTTCCACCGGGAGCCTTGGGCTCTGGCTCCTGGAGGTCCTGAAGTAGCATGGGCTGGGAGGTGGGAAGGGAGGGCCCAGGGGCTGCACAAAGGAGACCTCATTCTCCTTGGCTTCTTCTTGGCAGGGGCCGAACCACCAGTGGGTCCTTGCTTGTGCTGCCATGGGCCTCTCCCAGGGTCCCCGGTTAACAGCTATCCCAGGAGCTCCTTCAGGGCTGGGCTGAAGAAAAGACTACTGGCACGCAGTACCCTGGGGTCCCGTAAAACCCTGCTCACCAGTCCGCCCTCAGCCAGCCGGCGGCTCAGCCTGAAGTCAGCCACTTTGACGTTCATGTGCAAGGCCAATGGCAGGTTGCCCAGCTTCAGGGCGCTGTGTGCCACGCCATTTGCATGGCAGAAGCAGCCGGCTGACAGGGTCTGACTCAACAGGGACCTGGCCTCGGCCTCCCTGCTCCAGCGTGCGGCGCTGGAGAGCACCCTCCCTGCCAGCCCCACCAGCAGGAAGGCGTGCCTGGCTGCGTGCGGGCCGCGTTGCCTCACTTCCGGGAGCCGGTGGTCTGCCTGTGCCTTAGGCTCTGGAGGGATGCTGCTGCTTTGTGGGAGAACCTTCACAGCCACGTTCTGGCACATCGCAAAGCGGTAGGTGACCTTCATCAGGCCGAAGCTGCCCTGAGCCGTGGTGTGCAGGAAGTAGAACCTGTGAAGAATGTTCTGGAAGGCCCTGTCGGTGCCCTAGCTACTTTCTCTAAACCACCTACTCTATCAACAAATGCTAAGTCATCTACTACCCTGACTTCCACACCTAAGAAAACAAACGAATCACAACGGGACTAATTGCTAATGTGACTGACGTACCATACCAGCTGTACTAATTACACTAACGATTCGAAGGAGCAAGACTAGTCAAATGAAACTGAAAACATGACAGGAAAACTGCAGACATGCTAACTATAATAATACAAGCAAGTCCAGCAGTTCTATTTAAGTAAAAACTTAAAACTGCCAAAAAAGACAAAATGGCCAAAAAATAGGGGTAAAAAACCAAAATGCGAAAAATAAACAAAATAGACCAATCAACAAACCTGCAATCCACTCCAACACAACAAGCACAAACGCTAGGCTAGGTTTGCTAGTGCAGATCCGGGAGGAGAGCAGTGATGACCCAAGTAACTGGGTTCCTGCCTCCAGCTGGGTGGAGATCTTGGCTCCCAGCTTTGTCCTGGCCTTGTCTCGGCCATTGTGTGGGCATTTGGGGAGTGAACCAACAGATGGGAGTGCTCTCTCTGCCTCTCGATTAAATAAACATTTATGATAATATAATACGGTCTTTGAGCACAATCTAGTAGTTAAGAGAACAGTCTAAGATCAGCAGACTGCTCAAATTCTGTCACTCCCTTCCATGTGACCTTGGGAAGGTTACTCACCTGTTTGTGTTTCAGTTCCCTCCTCTATGAAACAGAGATAATAAAGTATCTATATCATGGGGTTGTGCTGAGAACCATATAGGATAATACATGTAAACCATTTAAAGCCACTCAGAATATAATAAGCACTCAAGAAATAATAGCTACTATTATTCATGGTTTCAGCATTGTGCCTCAAATCCTGACTTTTTGTGGAGCAACAATAGTAGAGATTAAGTGGCCGTTCTCCGAATATGTCACGAGTGCTTGGAAAACCTACAAGGAACAGCGGAAGTAGACTTGTAAGCAAACAGGATCAACCACTTTTTGTTTTTGCTTTTTTATTTTCTTCTTTTTTTCTAGCACATTTGGTATATACTTGATGATTTGTAGGGAGTTGAGTGGGAGAAATAATAAAGACAGCAAACACAAACATGGTATCATAATGGGCCAGGGTCTTAGTGTTTCACATCTGTGAACTCTTTGTAAACTCAAGTGCACCATCAAATATGTACTGTTATTACCCCCACTTTATAAATGAGAAAACTGGGGCACAAAAGTTCAAACCGTTTGACCAAGTCACACAGCTATCATGTGTTCAGCTACTCTGCCTCCAGAGTTTCAGCTCCTTGTCACGTGACCTTACTGCCTCTCGCCGGAGAGGAAGCAGTCCTCTGGCAAAAAGAGCATTTCTTATGACTTCCTTTATGTATTGGACCCATTTCCCTCTGGATCTTACAATTCAAAAATATCCCCTGGAGGAAACAGGCTGCAGACCCCTGCTTTGCCAGTCAATGCAAACCGATGGCTCCTTTCATTGAAATTAGAACAAGTACCCTAATGTAGACTTCTTTTCTGATCTAATATTTTTTTTTTTTTTTTTGACAGGCAGAGTGGACAGTGAGAGAGAGAGACAGAGAGAAAGGTCTTCCTTTGCCATTGGTTCACCCTCCAATGGCTGCCGCGGACGGCGCGCTGCGGCCGGCACACCGCGCTCATCCGATGGCAGGAGCCAGGTACTAGGTGCTTATCCTGGTCTCCCATGGGGTGCAGGGCCCAAGCACTTGGGCCATCCTCCACTGCACTCCTGGGCCACAGCAGAGGGCTGGCCTGGAAGAGGGGGCAACCAGGACAGAATCCGGCGCCCCGACCGGGACTAGAACCCGGTGTGCCAGCACCGCAAGGCGGAGGATTAGCCTGTTGAGCTACGGCGCCGGCCCTGATCTAATATTTTTAACATCTGATCCTCCACCATGAAAGATATAGTCCTCACTTTAAAGTAAAAAATGAGTTTTCTGGAACACAACAACAATTTCTGTGAATTTGAACAACCTATTTCTTGTCTAAGTACTAAAGAGTCACAAATACCAAAGCAACTGGAGAGAGAGGAACCAACACACTTGAGTCAGATCTTAATTATTATTATTATGTTCTTGTTCCCAGAACTCAGGGCCAATGAGTACCCAGATGTGTGCACCTGTACACAGAGTGGATGATGGATTTTTGAACTGCCCACAGTATATAACGCTTATAGAATATAATAAGAAGGGTGCTGTTCAGGTTTCAGTGTTGATGGTAATCAGAGCTTCCCTGAGACTCTGTACTTGTTGAGAAATGGCATCTCCTTAAAAAAAAAAGATTTATTTATTTATTTATTTGATTTTTAATGGGGGTGATGAGCTCTGACACCCCATAGCCATTGAGTGCACAGTGCTGTTTTTAAAATTATTTATTTATTTATTTTAGACATTTATTTATTTATTTGAAAGTCAGATTTACACACAGAGAGAAGGAGAGGCAGAGAGAGAGAGAGAGAGAGAGGTCTTCCATCCGCTAGTTCACTCTCCAGTTGGCTGTAATGGTCAGCACTGCACCAATCCAAAGCCAGGAGCCAGGAGTTTCCTCCAGGTCTCCTATGTGGGTGCAGGGGTCCAAGCACTTCAGCCATTTTCTACTGTTTTCCCAGGCCATAACAGAGAGCCGAATCAGAAATGGAGCAGCCAGGACTCGAACTGACGTACATATGGGATGCCGGCACTGCAGGCAGCAGCTTTACCCACTATGCTACAGTGCTGGCCCCAAGATTTATTTATTTGAAAGATAGAGTTACACACAGAGAGACAGAGAGACAGAGATCTTCCCATCCATTGGTTCACTCCCCTTATGGCTGCATTGGCCAGGGCTAAGCCAGGCTGAAGCCGGGAGTGGGGAATTCCATCCGGCTCTCCCACATGAGTGGCAGGGACTGAAGTACTTGGACCATCTTCCACTGTTTTCCAGGTGCATTAGCAGGGAGCTGGGTTAGAAGCAGAGCAGCTGGGAGTTGAACCAGCGTTCATAAGGGGTGCTGGCATAGTAGGAGGTGGCTTAACCCACTACACCACAATAGCAGCCTTGAAAACCGGCATCTTCTGAAATAGACCAAGGCAGTGTTTCTTAAACTAAGGTTAATAAATTCTTAAAAGTGTGTATGTAACAGCCTTTCATACAATAGATCAGCTGGAATCGCTGTTTTATAACAGACTCACCCATATGCAGAGAAGTCTGAGTGAGTGCACCAGGCACTTTGCCATAGTAGCTTCAAAAAATCCAAATGAAGGAGGAGCCAAGTCATCCTGGGGGAGAGAGAGAGAGAGATCTTCCATCCATTGGTTTACTTCCCAGATGGCTGCGATGGCTAGAGCTGTACTGATCCAAAACCAGGATCCAGGAGCTTCTTCTGGGTCCCCCACATAGGTCTAGGGGCCCAAGTACTTGGGCCATCTTCTGCTGCTTTCCCAGGCCATAGCAGAGAGCTGGATCAGAAGTGCAGCAGCCGGGACTTGAACCGGCGCCCATGTGGGATGCCAGTACTGCAGGCGGTGACTTTACCTGCTACTCCACAGAGCTGGCACCCCCAGAGATCTTCCATCCACTGGTTCACTCCCCAAATGGCCACAATGGCTGGAGCTGGGCCAGGCTGAAGCCAGGAGCCAGGAGCTTCTTCCAGGTCTCCCACATGGGTGCAGGGACCCAAGCACTTGGACCACTCCCTGATGCATTCCCAGGCACGTTAGCAGGGAGCTGGAACGGAAGTGAACAGAAGTGAAGCAACCCATATGGGATGCCAGTACTGCAAATGGTGGCTTTACCTGCTATGCCACAGCACTGGTCCCAGGTGAATTTTCTTTTTAATTTATTTGAGAGAGAGATTATGACAGATAGACAGTAAGAATGTGTTAGCCAGTGTCCTAACTGCTAGACCAAATGCCTGCCCACAGGAGGGGATTTTGACAGCAAGTTTTCATTGCTCTATCATTTATTGTCATATTTACTTTATAGATATATTTATGAAATCTTGTCTTTGTGTAAACCAATGTGAAACTATTACGTAAGAATTAGTCACTGAAACTTTAGCTGTAATGCAAGTAAATGACCACCACAGCTTCCTTCTACTTTTATTATTCTATTATTGACTGATTTTGTGTTCCTAAGACTCTGGTTCAGGATTGGTCCTGTGGTGTAGGGGTTAAAGCGGCTACCTGCAGTGCCGGCATCCCATATGGGCACCAGTCCTGGGTGCTCCTCTTCCCATCCAGCTTTCTGTTATGGCTTGGGATAGCAGTAGAAGATGGTCCAAGTGCTTGGGCCCCTGCACTCACATGGAAGACCTGGAAGAAGCTCCTGGCTCTTGGATTTGGATCGGCACAGCTCCGGCCATTGTGGCCATTTGGGGAATGAACCAGTGGATGGAAGACCTCTCTCTCTTTCTCTGCCTCTGCCTCTCTGTAACTCTGTCTTTCAAACAAATAAATAAATCTTAAAAAAAAAAAAAGACTCTGGTTCAACATCACAGATTTTTTTTTTTAATTTGTAGGTTTCTCTCTCTTTTTTTTTTTTAAGATTTATTTATTTATTTGAAAGAGTTACAGAGAGAGAGAAGGAGAGGAAGAGAGAAAGAGAGAGAGAGAGAGGTCTTCCATCCACTGGTTCACTCCCCAATTGGCTGCGTGGCTGGAGCTGTGCTGATCGAAAGCCAGGAGCCAAGAGCTTCTTCTAGGTCTCCTGGCCTCAACATCACACATGTTTTTAAGACTTTGCAAACTTCTACAGTTCACTGATTTCAGTGTCTTTCATCCCTCTTGGCTTAATTTCTTATTCAGAGCTCACCTATGACAAAAGGGTACATGAAGCCTCTGAAGTTACATTGGAAGGAGAAGGAAACCAAATTTCATGGACCATGACAGCTTTAAAACCCAAGGGGCAGATTTCATTTGATTAATACTCAAAGGTGGTTATTTGTGATGTGCAGATTTCATGGTCCAAAGGTTAGAACAGCTCGCTACGCATCACGCTAGCCAGACTGTGTTTATTTCCCTGATGGCATGTGACTTCAGGCACGTCCCCTCCCAAGGAGGCCTTCTCCTTTTGCCCCCCTCCCCCCAGGCCCTGTTAAGCACTCTCTTTGCTGCTGACCTCTCAGGCTAAGGGATGCTGACAGCTCTTGAGCTGTGACTAATCCCAGGACACTCCATTCTCTTTGAATTACTGCACCTTTGTAGATTTTTTTTTAAACTTTCTCAAGTTTCCAAGACAAAGTATGCCTTTTGTTCCTGCCAGGATTCTGTTTTTATGAAATCAATAGGAAATGCAGGGGCTGGAGCTGTGGCATCACAAGTCTCCACCTGTGGCCCCCACATCCCTTATAGGCACCAATTAGAGTCCTAGCTGCTCCACTTCTGATCCAACTTTCTCTCATAGCCTGGGAAAGCAGTAGAAGATAGCCCAAGTGCTTGAGCCCCTGAACCCATGTGGGAGACCCAGAAGAAGCTCTTGGCTCCTGGCTTCAGATTGGTCCAGCTCCAGCCATCGAAGTCATTTGGGGAGTTAACTAGTAGACAGAAGACCTTTCTCTCTGTCTCTCTCTCTCTGTCTGTAACTCTATCTCTCAAATAAATAAAATCTTAAAAGAGATAGGAAATGCCTTCATGCTTTTCCCAGATTTTGTAGGCAGTGGCTGAATGTGGTTGTGGCCTCTATAGGCCAGAATGTACATGCGTGGGAAGAGTTGTTGTGGCTTATAGTGCCAGCAATAAAGCAGACATACACCTCAGCTTGGATAACGATGTGGAATGGACCCTGGGCAACCTCTCATATACCCAACTATGGAATGCAAGCACCCAGGATCACAGGCCCTTCCCACTGCATCGAGTATTAGACAGCCAAGGAGTCAAGAGGAAGGCTTGTAGTTCCTCAAGTATTTAATCTTTTTCACCTTTATTAGGAGTGAGTGCTGGTTTGTGAGTACCTAGGTCCTGGAATAATTAAGACAGGGAGATGTTGCCTCCGGGGATGTACAGACCCCGAAGTGGAAGGAGATTTGGCTCTGGGCTGGTTAGTTTGCATATCAAATGCACGTTCTTGGCTGACACTTTTCTATCTGTACCAACTGGATAGAACCAGAAGGGCAGTGTTCCCAGTCAGGAAGGTTTTGTAAGATGTCCAACACTATTATACACTCATGCATCACAACCCCCACACATACACACCCATAAAACACAGAAAGCCTTCCTACACCTCGTACTGATTGCCTATATCCACAGGCAACATTAAGTTATATTTGAGTTGAGTTACAACTAGCTTATTAGTGTGTTATATTTCGTCAGCATTTAATTAACCATGCATTCACTTTGATTTTTCAGGAATCTGGCATAGCGAGATGAGTATTTTGGAAACATTTATTTGCTCTTAGGTCTCAAACAGTTTTTAGAGCCTTGAAAAACTCACAGGCCTTAGAGTGGCTTAGACTGGGAAATAAGCTAATCCGTGTGGCTTAGAGTGGGACATAAGCTAATCCAGGCAATGGTCTGAGGTCCTGGACCTACCTTCATGCTGTTCCTTGACGATAGGCTGTGATAACCTGCAGCTTTTGGAGGACATTTCAACACCTTTTCACTCAGTAAGACCAGATAAAGTCACCTTTGATGTATGGGCTGTATCCTGCCAAATGACCCGGTCCTCTACAGACTAGATACAACTGCCGTACTCTCATGCAATCAGCAATATTTACCATTTGTGGACTCCTGGCCAACAGAAGTTATGATAAAGTGCCAAAGAGCGTCAGAGTTAAGCACTCCGTGGGCTTGGCCTGTAGCCCCAAGTAAGACGCTCCATCAATCAGAACAATATATATCAATAATGGGCAAAATAAAACAAATAATGCTCCCACACATTCAAATGTCATGAAAGAATGCTACTAGTTTCTTTAAAAATAAGAAAAAGAGATTTTTAAAAATATTTATTTATTTATTTGGAAAGCAGAGTTAGAGAGGCAGAGGGAGAGGGAGAAGGAGAGAGGGAGAGAGACAGAGAGAGAGTCTTCCATCTGCTAGCTTACTCCCCAGATGTCCACAATGGCCAAGGCTTGGGCAATCCAAAGCCAGGAGTCAGGAGCCAGGAGCTTCTTCCGGGTCTCCTATGTGGGTGCAGGGACCCAAGCACTTGGGCCGTCTCCCACTGCTTTCCTAGGCCACAGCAGTGAGCTGGATCAGAAGTGGAGCAGCCAGGACTAGAACCGGAGCCCATATGGGATGTCAGCCTTGCAGGTGGTGGCTGTACCTGCTACACCACAGCGCTGGCCCCCAAAAAGGAGTGTTGTTGTTTTTTTTTTTTTTTAAATCAAAGGAAAAGTGTTTAAAAAATAGAAAAATACAATTAAGCCAGAGGACTGGGAGACAGCATGGGGGGCTTCTAGGAGGCCGGTAATGTTCTATTTCCTGATCTTGGTATCTATAATACATTTAAGACAGCTTCATCACTAAAGACGTATACATTTTATGTGCAGGAAGCTGTCTCTGAACAAGTTGATTTAAAAGGCCCTTGCCTACATCCATGTGTTTCAGAAAAATCCTGACAGAACCAGCGACCAAAGGCGGGAGGCTAAGAGACTGAAGAGGAAAGACAAATCCAAGGTTTCCTGGAGTGTGACTTATTGGGGGGACTTACAGACAGAAGCGAAAGTGGCCTCAGGCGGCTGGCACGAGAAGATAGGACCTCATGTGGAAGGAGAGAAAGCATTTACAGAAGAAGGTGGCCTGTGGCCAGATTGCACCTGACATTTCTCAAGGAATCCAAACATCCCCTAGGAATTGCAGCAGGTGTCAGATAAGAGACATTCTGGGCATAGATGAGAACAACAGATGAGGAGGGAATTATCCTTAGTGACTTTGTTTACCCAATTCCAAGAGTTTGAGATGACCTTGAGTTACCTAAAGGGCAAGATGTTACATCCAGGATGGCAGCAGATACGTCCAGTTGAGTCCTTGTGTCCACATTAATTATTGTTAAATTTTCTATAATTGTGTATTATCAGTCTCTCCTTCTTCCAAGAGCTTTTTAATGGGAAAATTGAATTTTCCCAACAATGCATCCACAGCACCTACAATAGTGTTCCATAAATAAAAGGTACTCAAAAGCTACATAATATAGCGAGGAATGACTCCTCTTCCCTGGGGGAGATGTGGGACCTGACTAGTCATAGTGGCTAGAAAATGGGATGTGGTTCCGTAGAGTTTGTGCTGTAACATTTTACTTCTACCAAAAGCAACAACTTTAAAAAGGTTCTTAAAATTTATGTATTTGAAAGACAAAGATGTGTTCAATGAGAGAGAGGAACACAGACAGAGTGACAGAGACAGGCAGAGAGATTTTCCATCCAATGGTTCACTTCCCAAATGCCTGCCGCAGCCAAGGTTGCACCAGGCTAAACCAGGAGCCCAGAACTCAATCCAGGTCTCCCACCTGGACCGCAGGACCTAACGTGAGCCATCACCTGCTACTTCCTGGGTGGGCATTAGCAGGTGGGCATTATGCTCTGTGCGATCTTGGATTTGTCCTCTTTCTTTGATCCCACAGCATCTTCTGTATTTGGTGGCTGGTTTTCATACACTAAACTTTTCCAGAGTGGAAACAATTGGCAGATAGAAGAGGTCAACTGGACTTTGGACAAAATGATAATGAAATATTTTAAAGACAGGAGCAGAGCTGGGACATGAACCCAGGCACTCTGCAATGAACGTGACAACTGGCACCTTAATCGCTAGTCCAAACACCTGCCTTTTAATTCTCCCATCTCAGTTTCTGACACTTTCCCAGTCATTGTTTACATGTGACTATAAAATGAACATATGAGGAATGAGCGCTGTGGCGTAGCAGGTAAAGTCACCCCTGCAGTGTCGGCAGGTGACATATGGGTGCCGATTTGATTCCTGGCTGCTCCACTTCCGATCGAGCTCTCTGCTATGTCTTGGGAAAGCAGTAGAAGATGGTCCAAGTCCTTGGGCCCCTGCACCCATGTGGGAGACGCAGAAGAAGCCCTTGGCTCCTGGCTTTGGATAGGCGCAGCTCTAGTCATTGCGGCCAATTGGGGCATGAACCAGTGGGTGGAAGACCTCTCTCTCTCTCTCTCTCTCTCTCTCTCTCTCTCTCCCTCTGCGTAACTCTTTCAAGTAAATAAATACATCTTTAAAAAATTGTACTTACTGGGCCAGTGCTGTGGCGTAGTGGATTAATCCTCCACCTGCAGTGCTGGCATCCCATATGGGCACTGGCTCTAGTCCCAGCTGCTCCTCTTCTGATCCAGCTCTCTGCTATGGCCTGGGAAAGCAGTAGAAGATGGCCCAAGCACTTGAGTCCCTGCACCCACGTGGGAGACCCGGAGGAAGCTCCTGGCTCCTGGCTTTGGACCAGCTCAGCTCTGGCCGTTGCAGCCATTTGAGGAGTGAAAGCGGATAGAAGACCTTTCTCTCTCTCTCTCTCCCTCTCTCTATAAGTCTACTGTTCAAATAAATAAATAATATCTTTTAAAAAATTATACTTACACATATGTAAAGAAACTTTAAGCCATTGCCGCAGCTCACTAGGCTAATCCTCCACCTGCGGCGCCGGCACACCGGATTCTAGTCCCTGTTGGGGCATCGGATTCTGTCCCAGTTGCCCCTCTTCCAGGCCAGCTCTCTGCTGTGGCCAGGGAATGCAGTGGAGGATGGCCCAAGTGCTTGGGCCCTGCACCCCATGGGAGACCAGGAGAAGCACCTGGCTCCTGCCTTTGGATCAGCATGGTGCGCTGGCTGCAGCGCACCGGCTGCAGCGGCCATTGGAGGGTGAACCAACAGCAAAGGAAGATCTTTCTCTCTGTCTCTCTCTCTCTCACTGTCCACTCTACCTGTCAAAAAAAAAAAAAAAAGAAACTTTAAAATATTTCATTATCATTTTGTCCAAAGTCCAGTTGACCTCTTCTATTTGCCAATTGTTTCCACTCTGGAAAAGTTTAGTGTATGAAAACCAGCCACCAAATACAGAAGATGCTGTGGGATCAAAGAAAGAGGACAAATCCAAGATCGCACAGAGTGTAATTTATTGGGGAACTTTAGACAGAAACCTGGTCTTGGGCAGCCATGAGACACATGGATCGCCACTCCACAGGCAGGAGAGTTTTATAGCCTAAGGCAGCCCACGGCTGACCTAAGTGCAGCTGGAATGTATCAAGAAACGTTCCAGGCATTTGATAAGGGACATTCCAGAGTCTGACCTGGCAAGACAAGCCTGGCAGGTTTTATTATTTTTTTTTCCTTTTTTTAAAAAATTTATTTGACAGAGTTAGACAGTGAGAGAGAGACAGAGAGAAAGGTCTTCCTTCCGTTGGCTCACTCCACAAATGGCTCCTAAGCTGATGGAGCTAAGCCGATCCGAAGCCAGGAGCCAGGTGCTTCCTCCTGATCTCCCATGTGGGTGCAGGAGCCCAAGCACTTGGGCCATCCTCCACTGCCCTTCTGGGCCACAGCAGAGAGCCAGACTGGAAGAGGAGCAACTAGGACTAGGACCTGGTGCCCATATGGGTTGCCAGCAGGGCAGGCCAGGGCTTAACCTGCTGTGCCACATTGCCAGTCCTTCAGTTTCTGTTGTTTTAAAAGCCTACAGCCTTGGGGCCGATGCTGTGGTGTAGCGGGTAGAGGCCACAGCCTGCAGCGCTGGCATCCTATACGGGCGTCAGTTCGAGTCCTGGCTGCTCCATTTCCAATCCAGCTCTCTGCTATGCCTT
The DNA here is from genome assembly GCA_949820135.1 of Sylvilagus floridanus. Classification (NCBI taxonomy): domain Eukaryota; kingdom Metazoa; phylum Chordata; class Mammalia; order Lagomorpha; family Leporidae; genus Sylvilagus; species Sylvilagus floridanus. Next base: position 33,750,668 of record OX463230.1, read on the forward strand.
GGGAAAGCAGTAGAAGATGGCCCAAGTCCTTGGGCTCCTGCACCCATGTGGGATACCTGGAAGAAGCTCCTGGCTTCTGGCTTCAGATCGGCACAGCTCTGGCTGTTGCAGCAAATCAGAGAATGAACCAGCAGATGGAAGACCTCTTTCTCTCTGCCTCTCCTTCTCTCTCTGTGTAACTCTGGCTTTCAAATAAATAAATAAATAAATAAATCTTAAAAAAAAAAAAAAAAAGCATACAGCTCTGGTATTCCCAGGTGGTCTCCCCAGGCTGGCTCTGTCTCTTTCAGACCCCAGGCACCTTCACAGCATGATGGCTGCACTGAATATGTGTTTTCTTCCTTTCAGATTTATTTATTCATTTATTTGAGAAGCAGAGTTACCAAAAGAGGGAGGGAGAGACAGAGAGAGAGATCTTCAATCCACTGGTTCACTCCCCAAATGGATGCAACAAATGGGGCTGGGGCAGGCCAAAGTCAGGAACCTGGAGCTTCTTCCAGGTCTCCCACATAGGTGCAGGGGCCCAAGGACTTAATCATCCTCTGCTGCTTTCTCCCGCCATTAGCAGGGAGCTGGATCGGAAGTGGAGCAGCCAGGACATGACCTGGCACCCATATGGGATGCCGGCGCTGCCGGAGGATGCTTAGCCTACTATGCCATAGTGCCAGCCCCTGAATATGTTTTTTCAGTTCTCTTAGATATCTGAGTGTCTTTTTAGAAAACTGTGGGGAAATGGACTTAAAAATTGATGAGCATTTTCTTCAAAGATTTTGAAATACCCTCAACTACTCAGGACTGTAATTATTGAATCATACGGTAATTTTGTGTTTAATCATTTTTCTTTTTCTTTATTTGTGAAGTAGAGAGAAAGAGAGCTCTCCATCTGGGTCTCCCACAGGAGGGTCAGTGACCCAATTACTCGAGCCCTCACCTGCTGCCTCTCAGGGTCTGTGTTAGCATGGAGTGGAACTGGGAGCCAGACCCGGATACTCCCATATGGCTTAACCAGCAGGCGAAACATGTGTGTTGAACTTTTGAGGAAATACCAAAGTGCTTTTCCCAGTGGTTGTACTTTACATTTTACATTTCTACTAGCAAATGTATTAGGGTTCCAATTTTTCCATACCCTTTCCAACACTTGCTATGATTGGTTCCTTGTTGCTAGCCACCCTGTTGGGTAAGAACTGTGGCCTAAGCTGAAGTCATGAAGATTCCTGCCTGTTTCCTTCCCAGGGTGTGCAGCTGGAGCTCTTACAGTCATCTATCTGATAAAGTTTGAGAAACTTTTGCACATGCTATATGGCTGAGGCCCAATTTCATTCTTTCCATGTGATAACTGTTGTTGATAAGATTCTTTACCCAGAGGATGGTCCTTGCACTCTTGCCATAAATCAGTTGACCACAGGCATAGCGGTTATTTCAGGACTCTGAGTCTATTCCATCGCACTGACTTTTCATTTTACCTTTTTATAGGTTGCTTTTGGGATTATTTTATTTGATGTTTTATCTTCAAAACTTTGAAAATTGTTTATCATTGATCCAGTTGTTTGAAAGTGAGTCAGATTCAATTTTTTAAAATATTTTTTATTCATTTCATTTTATTTTGAAAGGCAGAGAGACAGAAAGAGATACAGAGGGACACATGGAGAGAGAGAGAGAGAGAGAGAGAGAGAGAGAGAGAGAGAAATCTTCCATCTACTTATCTACTCCCCATATGTCTGCAAAAGCCAGGGCTGGATTAGGCTAAAAACAGGGGCCTGGAACTAAATCTGGGTCTCATTCTGGGTCTCCAACTTGAGTAGCAGTGACCCAGTTACTGGAGCCACAACCTGCCTCCCAAGGTACACAGTGGCAGGAAGCTGGATTGGAAGCAGAGCAGCTGGGACTCAAGTCAAGCGCTCATCCCAAGTGGTGATTTAACCACTGCACTAAATGCCCACCCTGAGCCAGAACCAAATTTGCTGTTTGTAAAATTTTATTAAAAACAAGGAGAACAACTTCATAAAATGCTGTTACGATGTTAAAATATGTTACAATTGTGAACTTGGTTATTAGCATCCTTTCTAAAATTATAGACTTTCTAAAATTATAAAATTATAAGACTCCAGGAGTTCATTTTAATATATCAAAAAAGAAACTTAGTATAACAAAAATAAGAGACATGATATAGCATAATACAAAGTAAGAACATGAATAGTAATACATGAAGTAACAATTTATAATAGTTAACTTTCACAAATGTATATACAGTAAGATAAAAATATTACAATTAGTATACAAATTTTCAGGGTGTGTGTGTGTGTATCTGCACTGCAAGGGTTGCTAGGTAACAACTGCTCAGGGATGTGATCATCTTGAATCTCTTTCTCACCAGCAAGCATAGTTGTTAGGCACAAATATGAAGCCCATCCATGTTGGCTCCCTACACTTTCCTGGTTAAAGTATGATTTCCTTGTGGTGCTCTCTCATCCTTCCCTCCTAAATGTGATTCTCTTTTGTTACAATCTCTCTCACAGCTATATATTCGGGAGAAGGATCATACCTATACAAGTGGAAGAAAACCTTGACCTGGTTGGAATTGCTAAGGTTAAAAAACCCGCCAGAGATAATAGACTTGCCTCTTGTCAATATTCAAGTAACTCCCTCCCAAGTGTTCATTAAGTAGTATGTGTGAAGTTTATGGGTGTTTCTAAATTATGACTTCTTTTAAAAAGTCTGTGTTTCCAGAGGATTTGGTACGAGGCATAAAGGCCACATTAGAGTGCCTTCTTCACAGTCCCCAGACGTATTTTTAAAGATGCTTTATTACTATAACCTGAAAGTGACCACATGTTGTACGCACCTCCTCCCACTCCAAATCCTCTCATGTCCAAACGTGAAAGCATGCAACAGACTATTAAGATACATAGCACACATATGTATTAATAATACATATGTATTAAGATACATAGCTTGGATATTAATGCTTGGGAGAGGTGGTCTGGAGTTGTCACCCAGCTTCTCTCATTAGGAGGTTCCCTAATCACAGCCTGATGGAAGAGTTTGTGTTACCTGAAAGTGAACCTCAGAGGAAGGGTAGAAAAATACATCACTAATACCACTGACAGCTCCCGTGAATCATACAGCAAAGGATTTTGATGTAAACACATGTAGTCCTCTCACCACACTTGTTAGGATCTACTTTCTGCTTTCATCTCACCTAAAAGTCAAAGGACATTGACCCCTTAGGATGCTCCCAGCTTCTGTTTTTCTGTTGTTCCCAGTAAGGGAAGATGTTGCATTCCAAACAGCAACAGGTGCAGCATTACCCTAGTAGGCTTGTGTTCCTTCTCTATTTTCAAGAACAGGAATGTTTAGAGTCATATAGAAATGTCTTTTTCCTAAGCTCTAAGAAGGTGAGAGCTGAAGTAGAAAAACAGAGAAGACTTGAAAGATTTTTCTTTTAACCATCATCTTCAGCAGAGAGGTTTCATTGTGTGTGGCATTCCCGGAGGTTGCGATCAAAGTCCCAAAGTACGAAATGCATCTCGTAGGTCATCGACCTCATAAAGGGGCTGTAAAGAAAGAGAGAAGTTAACACTAACATTGAGTTGGCAGGGCGGACTGAATGGATGGCTTTATAACATTTTGAAAGAAAGCAAATTGGGAGGGAATAGGAAAAGGGGATGGGGGAGGAAAGAATGCTTTAAAAAGTTTTAAATGTGGGGTCGGCGCCTGCAGTGTCAGCATCCCATGCGGGCTCCGGTTTGAGTCCTGGCTGCTCCACTTCTAATCCAGCTCCCTGCTAATGGGCCTGGGAAAGCAGTGGGAGATGGCCCAAGTCCTTGGGCCCCTTCACCCCTCTGGGAGACTCAGAAGAAGCTCCTGGCTCCTAGCTTCAGATTGGCTCAGCTCCAGCCATTGTGGTCATTTGGGGAGTGAACCAGCGGATGAAGACCTCTCTGTCTCTATCTCTACCTCATTCTGTAACTGTTTCAAATAAAATAAGATAAATCTTTAAAAGAAAAATTTAAATTTATTAGTATTTATTTAAAGGGCATGAAAACACACACAGAGAGAGGAACAGTGACAAACAAATCTTCCATCTGGGGTTGGGCCAGTCCAAGCCAAGAACCTAGAGCCCAATCCAGCTCTGCCATATAGGTGGCAGGGACCCAAGTACTTGAGCCATCACCTGCTGTCTCCCAGGTGTATGTTAGCAGGAAGCTGGAGTCAGGGCTCAAACCCAGTCACCTGCTAGGAGATGCAGACGTCCCAAATGGCATCTGAACCACCGTGCCGAAGGCCCAGCCCAGGCAAGATTTCTGACCAGGAAAGAAAACAGAACCCAAGCAGCGACTGACAGACATAAGACACGCGAAGCAATGAAAGAACGAGAGAGAGAAGGCAAGAAATCCTCACTCAGGACTCTGAACTGGGAAACAACAGAGAAACTGAATTCCAGGAGAAATTCTGGTCTCACTGGAGCATAAGTGAGAGTGACCCAAAAATAGCAGAGAAGGGAAGACCCTAAGGGGAGAGCAAGGGAACCCCTTACCAGAAGGATGCGCCGGAGCTGTCTGGACAGGCGGACAGAATTTTCATGCAGGCCTTCCCAGCCCTTGAACGTTTTCTCACGGTTCTCCACGAAAGTATTCCAGCAGTAAAAAAAATCTTTAAAGAGGGCGGGGGGGGGGTGGAGGGCGTAGAAGATAAGCTCAGGCCCCAAAGTGGGGAAACCAGAAAAATTCTAGCCCTGTCTTCTCATTTCCCCAGGGCCTTGTCTTCAAGCTACCAATTTCTTACCCTCGGTTTCAGTCAATAATTTGACCCCAAAGGTGACCACAACCTCACTCCGCCCTCACCCCGGCGGGCCCCCCTCCCATCGGCGACGCCAGCCACGCCCAGCGCCCTGGCCACCTTTGAAGGTCATGATGCCGAGCTGGACGCCCGCGCGGTGCAGCCGCCGCAGCCCCTCGGGCTCGGCCTTGTGGTCCTCACAGAAGTAGAGGCGCGCGGTGAAGATCCTCAGAGTGAGATTGGGGTTGCCTCTCAGGAAGTCAGCCACGTGCCGGGCACAGTCGTAGCACGGGCTCCAGGAGGTGAACCAGGTGACGCGGTAGCAGCGGCCGGGGTCCAGGTCCCAGTCGGAGATGTAGCGGAGGAAGAGCTGTTCCACGTGGCAGCCATTCTGGGGAGAGAGCAGAGGCCTGAGCTGCCGTGCGGGTAGCTGGATGGACATTCCCTCCCGCAGTGGTCTTTCGGGATGCTTGCCGTTGATGATCCTTGCTCAAAATAGTGCGCTAGGAAGTGCTGGGCGAGAACCCTCCCAGCGCCTCTCTCTGCGCCTGTATGAAGAAGAAGCGCTGCAGACTTTTGCAGAGAGAGGGTTGGAAGAGTCTGGAGCAAATAGCACTGCAGTACCTCTGTAGAGAATTCATTTGTGTTTGTGAGGATCCCTTTACAATTTTGTGTTTCATTTTATTTATTTGAAAGGCAGAGAGAGACGAGAGAGGGCTCCCAAGCTCTGGTTTTCTCCCCAAATGCATGCTTGGGCCAGGAGGAAGCCAGGAGGAGCCTGGAACCCAATCTAGGTCTCCCATGGGGGTGCCGGAACCCAAAGGCTTGAGCCACCACCTAATGTCTCCCAGGGTGTGTCCTGGAAGGAAGGTAGAACTGAGACTGGAGCTGGGACTGTAACACAGGTACGTGGTGTTGTAAGAAAATTCTAGACACTGCTAGGGCGAAAAGCAAGTGCAAAGGAGCTTTTTCATGTTATAGTTTCTGTGATCATGATCTCAGCTGCAGTAGTGAAATATAACCGACAGGTTCACCCGGTCCTGCCCCAGGAAGACACCGGCTCTGTTTCCAGCTTCATTACTCACAGGGCTTAGCCTAGTGACCTCGCTCTGGTTTCTTCTACTTCCGCCCGAGTGAAGGCGCTGCTGTGGCGAGAGGTGAGTGAAAGTGTTGCTAAAACCAAACTCTTCCATAAATAGAAGGCAGCGTGTCACCAAACAGGAAAGAGATGAGAGTGTAAAGTAACGATGATTGCAAAGGAAAATACCAGGCACTGCAGAAAGTCTGCGAAACTTTTGAAATCCATGCAGTTTTTTCATGTATCTTTTCATGAATGTCTTGAAGATCCCTTGCTTACATGGATTTCAAATGGGTTTTGTAGCAAAATGAACTTTTAATTGCATTTCCCATGAGCTTTCTGGAATGTCTCCCCCGGGGTTCCACCAACACTAATGGTCATAGCCTGCGGTGATGGGGGAGATATTCACAGAGAGAGGCTTAAGCCTGCCAATCTGGATTTTGATGAAGTATCTTAGAAACGTGATTCTCTCAGGCTGAAAGATTGAGACAGTGAATCAGTTAGCTTTTCTGAGCTTTCTGGGGCTCTCTGTGTTGAATGTATTCACAGGGATCTAGGAGGGACTAGATAGTTGGAAAACAGAATTAAGTCAGAGTTCAACTTTCCCAAATTCTTCTTCCTTAATTTTCAAAAATCCTAAAAACAAAATTTGATTCTCACTTTTGAAATTTTGCTTGGTAGGTGAGTGTTGTGGATGAGCGGTGACGAGAGTGCTGCTGGGGATGCCCACACCCCCTGTCTGAGTGCCTGGGGTTGAGTCCCTGCTCTGCCTCCAATCCAGCTTCCTGCTAACGTGCACCCTGGAGACACCAGTTGATGGCCAAAGTACTCGGGTCCTTGCCATCCACACGGGAAACCCAGATGAAATTGCAGGCTCCTGGCCTCAACCTGGCCCAGCCTCAGCTGTTTGGGGGAATGAACCAGAGGATGGAGGATCTCTGTCTCTGTCTCTCTCCTTTAAAATGAACACATAAGTGCCATTTTAAAAAGGAAAAATAAAATGTTGCTTGAACAAGTTGATTGCATCCCCCCAAATAGAAATACTCTTAAAAAAAAAAAGCAGTTATTTATTTGAGAGGCAGAGTTAACAGACAGAGGGAGAGACAGAGAGAGAATCTTCCATCCGCTAGTTCACTCCATAAATGCCAATCTGAAGTCAGGAGTCAGGAGCTTCTTGCAGGTCTCCCCCTTGCTCTTACCTTAGTCTCAAAGGCCATTCAGATGCCAAGGGGAGGGGAGGAAAGTGTGTGGGCTTTTGTTTTGGCTATGAACGCTTTGCGTGGCACTCGGGTGCCCAGCATGCTGGGGAGGACACTGCTCTTTGGGTTATGCCTACCATGGGTGCATGGACATGTGAAAGGGAAAGGAAAAGAAAGAGGAGTTGAGGAAGCTGGTAGAGACACGCATGCAAAGGAGGCTGGAAGTCAGACCTGCAGCCAGTGGCCTGAAGCGAGCACAGGTTAGCTTTTAACCACCGGGGAAGCACACGTTCATAGCTACCGAGTTGCGCAGGTAGCCGAAGTCCAGTGAGAGGGAGGTGGCACTGTCCCGCCGCTTGACCACGTAGCACAGGTAGGTCTCGTGCCGGCCCTTAGCCCAGCGGACATTTTTGAAGTGATAAAGAAACTTCTTCTGCTTCATCAAAAGGCTGTGGGGGAGAGGAGAGGGAACAGATGCAGGGGTGCAGGCCATCCTCCCATCACGCTGGGCTTCCCTTCAGCTCTGTTGCTGTTCTAAGCTGGTTGTGACTTGAATTACACCACAGACTACGCTCTTGCTTCCTTGCTGGATGCCTGAGACCTCCTGAGCTTGGAACCCACCACAGGCTCTTCCTCCAGCTCATATTTGAGGCCAACACTGGGAGAGACCCAGGAGGAACCCATGGCCGTCGTCTAAATGCTGGTGACTTGGAATTACAAACTTGTTCCAAGGGGCGAACATTGTGACGTACCAGGTTAAGCCACAGCCTGTGACACCCGCATCCCATATGGGCACTGGTTCGAGTCCCAGCTGCTCCATTGGCAAACCAGTTTCCTGCTAATGTGCTTGGGAAAGCAGTGGAAGATGGCCAAGTGCTTAGACCCCTGGCCCCTGTGTGGAGACCTAGATGAAGCTCCTGACTTTGGCCTGGTCCAGCCCTGGCCATTGCAGCCATTTGGGGAGTGAAGCTGCAGATGGAAGATTCTCTGTCTGTCTGTCTGTCTGTTATACTTTTTTTCCAATAAATAAAATAAATCTTAAAAATACAAAAAACCCTTGTTCCTCCATCCCGTGATTGTCTTTTTAGAAGCTCCCTCTTGTGTCTACCTAAGTGTCCTGTAGGTACCTCAAACCCTACCTGGTCAAAGAGTGTCCCTGAACTGCCCACTGCTCTAAGATGCCTCTGTCCTAGCTTCATATCCTGGGGAAGCAGCCGAGAGGCCAGCAATCATCCTTGATTCTTTCTTCTCTCAGCTTGCATGAATCATCTAAACTGTTGATTCTGTTGGGGTGTAGTGCAGTGCTTTGGCGGACTGAGTGCTGTCAACAAAGGGAGCCTGGAAGGCCGCAGAATCTTCTGCCCTCCTGCGGTCACCTGCCCCACTTTCTCCCCTCAAGTGAGTCGTAAAACTAGAATTCCTCTTCCCCGAAGTGTGTCACAGAAACTGGAGCCTCTTTCTCCCAGAAAAGCCATAAAACCTAGAAAGGTCACTCTGTCCCCTCTTCCTGGAAGGCCCTCGTTCCAGATGGGATGTCACACAAGAGGCCCTGCTGGGTGCTCTTCTCAGTCCACTCCACATGTCACACCTGCCTGTCCACTCACATTTCTACACAGTGGCCATCTGCATCAAACCCAGGCGTACAAACACAAGTTTCCTGGCGTCTTTGGGTTTTCCTATCCTTCTTTCTATTTTTTTTAAAGATTTATTTATTTATTTGAAAGGCAGAGTTACAGAGAGGCAGAGAGAGAAAGAGAGAGCTTTCATCCACTGGTTCATTCCCCAAATGGCCACAATGGCCGGAGCTGGGCTCATCCGAAACCAGGAGCCAATAGCCTGGAGTTTCGTCTGGGCCTCCCATGTGGGTGCAGGGGCCCAAGGACTTGGGCCATCTTCTCTTGCCCTCCCAGGCCATAGCAGAGAGCTGGATCAGAAGTGGAGCAGCCAGGACTTGCTATGCGACAGTGCCGGCCCCCATAAATATACTTTTAATGTATAAGAGCAATACATCATCATTGTCAAATTTGAATACTACAGAAAAATACAAAGTTTCAATTTTAAAGTATTAAAGAATTTTTTTAAGGGGACAGGCATTTGGCCCAGCTCAGTTGCCTGTTGGGTCACTTGAATCCCATGTTAGAACGCAGTTCAAGTCCTGGCTACTCTGCTTTTGATCTAGCCTTTCCTAATGTTCTTGGGAGGGCAGTGGAAGATGTCCCAAGTGCTTGGGCCCCTGCACCCACATGGGAGACCCGGATGGAGTTCATGGCTTCAACCTGGCCTAGGAGTGAACCAACAGATGAAAGAATCGATTTGTCTCTCTCTCTCTCTCTCTTAAAAAAGATTAGTTTTGTGTCTTCTCTATTTTTTCCTGTAGATATGTATTTCCATGGTTGGGATCATGCTCATTTCATGTGTGACTCTGGACTCTGCTACTTGTTGAGCTCAGTAAGATAAGTATTGTGGCACGTGGTTTATAAGCAGGGAATGTCTGCTGTTTCTTTCTGTTTTCAAGGTCTTAGTGATGTCTTATGTATCTTAAGCACTAAATTGAATCGAATGTGTGGGAATATTCTTGGGTAACCCAAGAGTTGCTATTACAACTGTGAACATAATAGCACAAGCTGTACAGTGTGGTTGGTATTAAGGCTGGAGTGCTGTCTGGGTTTTCTCCCTAGTCTGTTCCAGAAATGCATTTATCAAGTTCCTGGAGACAGTGCTACCACCTACTGGTCTGGGGAAGAAGTGCAGAGGATTTGTAAAGTAAAGGCTTCGTCAGGAATTTGAATACCGTTTTCTGGCAAGAGAATTGAAACTTTTTTCACCTTGTTGTTTTTTTTAGACACTGAGGTTTAATTTACATACAGTAAACTTCATCTATTTAAAACATACAATTGTATGAATACTGGCAGATGGAGACACCCCACACTGCTCCTGCAAACAGGACACAGACCATTTCCAGGGCACTGCCCCATCCCATCATGGATTCTTCATCCCCCTTAGCAGCCAAGGCAATCCCTGATTCGCTCTCTGTCACTATTAATTCCTTCTCCTGTTCTGCAATGCTATATAAAGCACGCAGCATGTCCTCCTCCATGTCTGACTTCTTTCACTTAGCGTAATGACCGGGGTTCACCCAGGTATCCGCAGCTCATCCCCTTCTGCAGAATGCATCCTGTGGCGCAGACGTGCGCATTTTGCTTACTCCTTCACCTGGTGATGGGCATTTGGATAGTTTCCACTTTGGGGCTACTGCCAATTAAAGATACTGTGGAATTAAAAGATGTTTATTTTGATGCAAAAACATTTAAATCTATGCACAATTTTTTCATATTAGACATTTCCATGAACTTTTTGAAGACCTCTTATAATTGAAGAATTGATATTTTATTAATGTGATAGTCCCTGACTTTATTTATTTTAAAAGATTTATTTATTTATTTGAAAGGCAGAGTTACACAGAGAGAAAAGGAGAGGCAGAGAGAGAGAGAGTCTTCCATCCACTGGTTCACTCCCCAGATGGTCGCCACTGCTGGAGCTGCGCTAATCCAAAGCCAGGGACTAGGAGATTCTTCCAGGTGTCCTACATGGGTGCAGGGGCCCAAGGACTTGGGCCATCTTCCATTGCTTTCCCAGGCCACAGCAAAGAACTGTATCAGAAGTGGAGTAGCTGAGACTTGAACTGGAGCCTATATGGCAGTGGCTTTACCCGCTATGCCACAGTGCCGGCCCCGTCCCCGACTTTAAAAGCTAACTATTGGCCGGCGCCGTGGCTCAACAGGCTAATCCTCCACCACACCTGGTTCTAGTCCCGGTCAGGGCGCCGGATTCTGTCCTGGTTGCCCCTCTTCCAGGCCAGCTCTCTGCTGTAGCCCGGGAGTGCAGTGGAGGATGGCCCAAGTGCTTGGGCCCTGCACCCCATGGGAGACCAGGAAAAGCACCTGGCTCCTGCCATCGGATCAGCGCGGTGCGCCAGCCACAGAGCGCCAGCCACGGCGGCCATTGGAGGGTGAACCAACAGCAAAAGGAAGACCTTTCTCTCTGTCTCTCTCTCTCACTGTCCACTCTGCCTGTCAAAAAACAAAAACAAAAACAAAAACAAAAAAATCTAACTATGGTGGGAGCCAGCATTGTGGCAGAGCAGGTAAAGCTGCTGTCTGAAATACCGATATCCCATATGTTTGCGGTTCTTGTCCTGGCTGCTCCACTTCCCATCCAGCTCCCTGCTAGTGGCTTGGAAAAAGCAGCAGAAAATGGCCCAAGTATTTAGGTCCCCACCACCCATATGGGAGACCCAGATGAAGCTCCTGGCTCCTAACTTCGGCCTGGCTCAGCCCTGGCCATCGTGGCCATCTGAGGAGTGAACCAGCAAATGGAAGATCTCTCTGTGTCTCTCCCTCACTCTCCCAAACGCTTTCAAAAAATAAATAAAATAAATCTTAAAAGTTAACTGCTGTGGCCAGCATTGCAGTGCATTGAGTTGAGCCACCACTTGCAATGCTGACATCCCATATCAGAGTGCTGGTTCTGGTCCTGACTGTTCCATTTCCAATCCAGCTCCCTGCTAATGCACCTGGGAAGGCAGCAGAGGATGGCTTAAGTGCTTAGGCCACTGCCACCCATGAGGGAGTAAGGGAGCTCCTTGTTCCTGGGATTAATCTGGCCCAGACCTGGCTGTTGCAGCCATTTGGGGGGTAAACCAGCAGATGAGAGATTCTCTCTCATTTGCTTGCATTATACCTTTCAAATATACAAATATTTTTAAAAATATAAAAATAAATAAAAGTTAGGTAACAAAATGTCAACCTTATCAAGTAGCTAATTTAGGACAAGAGTCCATCATAGCTTTTTCAACTTGACCATCTCCCTTTGCACACATGACACTACTGGGAAGTACTTTGAGGTTGGGATTTAGATTTGTCATTTTATGTACATCAAACAAAATTAGTCAACCATATTTTTTTTAATTAAAATGGATAATTGACAGGTATCAAAAGGGAATACTAACAAAGTTCCAATAAGAATTGATTTTACTTTTAAATGCTAATAATTTATTGTGATATTCACTATAACACTACCACTATTACATAATTAGCATAAAATAACTCTTAGCATATAAGAGGAAACTTGAAAAAGTTCATGGAAAATAACGTTAAAAGATACGTCTATTTTGGTGCAAAAAATTAAAATCCATGCATGTGAGGAGTCTTCAAAAAGTTCGTGGAAAATGCATACTATGAAAAAATTGTTCATGAATATCAAAATATCTTGCATGGAATAAGCTTATCTTTAAATTCCATTTCCCATGAGATTTTTAAAGCGCCCTCATATAAGCCCAACATAATAGATGCTTAATTTTAATACAGAAGAGAAAGGGAAAAAGCTCTCTCTTTGGGGCCCAGTTTTAAACACATTTAGCCTACGGCCCTGGTCTGTGGAACTGGCACTGTGGATGCTGGGGGTGGGGACGGGAGATGGGTGAGGGGGTGAGCATCACAGAGGCCATCAGGAGGCAGAAGTGCAGAGAGGCAGGCTGACTCGGTGAAGGGAGTCACGTGACTCTCAGGCCCACTCCCAGGTGAAGGCGCAGTGGATCTGCCCTGTTTCTGCCTCAAGGTGCCACTTGAGTGCAACCAGCTGCAGCATCCCGCTCCTGCCCCTGGAATGGACTTTCCTGCTCCATCACTGTGCTCCCAGCTGTAGGCAGCACCGGTTTCCAGCGCCCTGTTCTCCTGTCGTCCCCGTGAGCTGGAAAGGTTTTGCCGGGCCGATTTCTGGCCTGCAGGTTGACAGCTGCTCTGGACAGCTGTGCCTCCTGAGGCAGAACATGAGCTGCGTCCCCAGCAACACCGACCATAGGCACCGGGTTAAAAATAAGCCAGACAAGGTCATCTCCTCGCCCTCACTCACGAGCACTGCTGACTCTGTCTTCCTTAACTCTGCACCACCCTTTCCTCCTCTTGAGTCCCATCCTTGCCCACTTGTCTTTCTCTGAATTTCCACCGATGACTTTGCTTTGCATTTTGTTACGTACAACTGTGTCCACCAGGCCCTTCCCCAGGTTTTATGTCAGGGGACTTCAAAAAGTACGTGCAAAATGAACAGTTGTGTTTATTTTGGTGCAAAGCATTTTGAAGTCCATGTATAGGAGGGGGTCTTCAGAAGTTTCATGGCAAATCTACACTATGAAAAATGACCTGGGATTAGTTTTCAAGATCTCTCTGTAAACTGAGGGGACACAAGACATTGTCTTCCCGAAAAGTTTTCTTAAGAATATTTGCTCTACCCTTAAAATCTTAACTCTGTGCTGTAAATTCTTTGTAAAAGGACTAAATTGAGATAAGGCACCTGGATTAGGAATGCTCTTCATGGATTGATGGTAATCATACCAGGAAGAATAGAGTAAGTTCTATAATAATATGCTGTCAGACACTGCATTGGAAAACTTTGTGAAAATTATACAAAATCCCATTTAAGAAGTGATTATGCCACATCTGAAGAAGTGAAAGATCAGTTACATAGAAAAAAATGCCAGTAACTGCCCAACATGGAGCTGTAGCATTAAATAACTTGCTGGAATGAAATTTCCTCTTTATAATAAACAACATCATAATGGCTTTCAAGCCACTAATTTAGAAATGTTGGCATTTTAGAAAAGTACACATTTCCTACATGGTTAAATTATTTCAACAACCTCTCCTAGGAAAGTTTTGTCTTCAAATGGTTTTATTGTTGAATATTTAGAAAATCATTATGAAAATTCCCACTACTGATTTTAATGCATGATTGCTATGAGCTTTCTTGATTTGAGTCCTTAAAGATGAGCTATGTTAGCGCTGTCACCATAAACTAGTTCTAACTGCAGCAGAAATCTCACAACGCGTCAGGATGTTATGCATAATCACACATATCGAGAGAAGTATGGAGCAGACAGAATGAGGCTGAGAGTATGGAAACTCTGAACAGGGCTTAATGACACGGATTCAGAAAAAAAAATTATCTGCCTGCTGACCCAGCAGATTCTGTGAGTCAGAGAGTGGTAGGAGAGAAAGGGACAGCCACCAGTCCCTGGCTCAGATTTGCAGAGAGAAATGACAGTGCAGTCAGCCAGGAGGACTTTGCCTCTTTACCTGTTTATTTCGGGATCCAGGGTTGCTTCTGGGCTGTGAAAGTCTTAGACCAAGGAAATGTTGCCTCAAGCCAGGCTGCTTCGCTGCCTCTGTCTGACAGTGCAGGGCCCCTGACATTCAAATCTGAGCTTCCCTTCAGGGCTCCTCCCCCAACAGCATCACCACCACCAGGTACCCCAACAGCCTTCCTCCTCATTTGGGTGCGTGAAGGTGGGTGGGGCTGTCCAAGCAGATCACACAGATTAAGTGATTGATAGCAGTTCTGCTTCATGCTAAGGTTCATTCAGAGCTGCATCTCTGAAAATCCAATCTCTGAATCACAGGTACCAAAAAGTAGGAGACAGTAGCAATAGACTTTTCTTAAGTTGTAATCATGAAAACAGATAACATATGTTTGATCTTTATAGCATAACAGCAACAGTGATATCCATTTAAATGGCATCTGAGAGCTAAAAGCATCCCTGTTGTCTCCTTTAGTTATACAATATCTCTGGACCTCAATCCAAACCAACACGAATAGGACCTTCTTTGTAGCCAAGCAAGTAATCTGTTATGTAGGATTTAGGACACATAAAATTTGCATCCCAAACTACTGATTTTTTTCCTTTTTTTAAAAAAGATTTATTTATTATTTATTTGAAAGGCAGAGTTATAGAGGGAGAGAGAGAGAGAGAGAGAGAAGTCTTCTGTCTGCTGGTTCACTCCCCAGGTGGCTGCAAATGGCCAGAGCTGAGCCGATCTGAAGCCAGGAGCCAGGAGCTTCTTCTAGGTCTCCCATGTGGGTGCAGGGGCCCAAGTACTTGGGCCATTTTCCACTGCTTTCCCAGGCCATAGCAGGGAGCTGGATTGGAAGTGGAGCAGCGGGGACTCATATGGGATGCTGGCACTGCAGGCGGCGACTTTACCCATTACGCCACAGTGCCAGCCCTTTTTTCCTTTCTAATTGCATTGCAAGAATTGCTATATGCTTACACCAAACAGTAACATTTGCGTGAGCTGTCTTTTCTATAAAGTCTTTGAGGGAGTTGGAGGGAGTAGACATTTGGCCTAGTGGTTAAACAGTGGTTAAGATACTCACACCCCAAGACTGGCCTTGTGGCGTAGTAGGTAGAAGTCAATAGGTCTAGCTTGGACCTCTCCCTTGAACTCTGGACAAGCCAGCTTCCTTCTCGGCGTCTCTGTGTGGATGTCGGAGCATCTGAGGTATGTTTACTGCCGAGTCCTTGATCTCCCTCCAAAAATGTTTCCAGCTCCTTGTGCCACCCTCCTTGTCTCAGTGAGTGGCAATGTCATCCTCCCAGTTGCTTATGCCAAAAACCTGGGATTCACTCTGGAATGTTCTCTCTCTTTTTAAAGTATTTGTTTATTTGATCAAGAGGTAGAATTACATACAGAGAGAGGGAGAGACAGAGAGAAAGGTCTTCCACCTGCTGGTTCACTCCCCCAAATGGTTGCAACTGTCAGGCTGGCTGATCCAAAGCTAGGAGCCAGGAGCCTCTTCCATGTCTCCCACATAGGTACAGGGGCCCAAGCACTTGGGCCATCTTCTGCTGCTTTCCCAGGCCATAGCAGAGAGCTGGATTGGAAGTGGAGCAGCTGGGACTGGAACCAGCACCCATATGGTCTCTCTTTGAAACTCCATGCCCAACCCAATCCTTTAGCAAATTTTGTTAACACTACTGAGACTATAACCAGCAACGGACCACTTCTCACCACTTCCGGGTCCAAGCAATCTTGGATTATTGCACTTTGCCTCCCAGCTGCCCTTCCTGGGTCCATCTCTTTTTTTTTTTTTTTTTTTTTTTTTGACAGGTGGAGTGGACAGTGAGAGAGACAGAGAGAAAGGTCTTCCTTTTTCTGCTATTGGTTCACCCTCCAATGGCTGCCGCGGCCAGCGTACTATGGCAGGCGTACCGTGCTGATCCAAAGCCAGGAGCCAGGTGCTTCTCCTGGTCTCCCATGGGGTGCAGGGCCCAAGCACTTGGGCCATTCTCCACTGCATTCCCGGGCCACAGCAGAGAGCTGGCCTGGAGGAGGGGCAACTGGGACAAAATCCAGCGTCCCGACTGGCACTAGAACCTGGTGTGCCGGCGCCGCTAGGCAGAGGATTAGCCAAGTGAGCCGCGGCGCTGACCCCCCTGGGTCCATCTTTCTTTCTTAAGATTTATTTATTTATTTGAAAGACAGAGTTACAGAGAGAGGTAGAGATAGAGAGAGAGAGTCTTCCATCTGCTGGTTCACTCCCCAGATGGCCTCAACGGCTGGAGCTGCACCAATCCGAAGCCAGGAGCCAGGAGCTTCTTCCAGGTCCCCCACGCGGGTTCAGGGGCCCAAGGACTTGGTCCATCCTCTATTGCTATCCCAGGCCATAGCAGAAAGCTGGATGAGAAGTGGAGCAACCAGGACTAGAATCGGCGCCCATATGGGATGCTGGTGCTTTGGGCCAGGGCGTTAACCCGCTGCACCATAGCGCCAGCCCTGGGTCCCATCTTTCAATTACAGTCTTCACTTCCCCACACAGTACTCCAAGTATTTGGAGTGTTTTTGATGATATCAACCCTCCGTCTAAACTCTCCATGCCTTCCCATCTCCTTCGTCTAAGCTGACATCCTCATTTCCTTTTCTTGTTCTGCTTGCAGGTCCCTCCACCTGGAATGTTCCCTGTACATCATTATGGGTTAGGTTCTCATGTTTTGCATTTGTTTATTTTTATTTTATTGAAAGACCAAGAGACAGACAGGGAACTGCCATCCACTGATTTACTCCCCAAATGCTTACAACAGCTGGAGCTGGGCTAGGCAGAAGCCAGGAACCTGGAAGTCAATCCAGGTCTCCCATATGAGTGGCAGGAACCCAACTACTTGAGCCATCATTGGAAGACAAGTCAGAACTTGAACCCAGGCACTGTTATATGGGATGTGTGTATTTCAAGTGGCATCTTAACTGTTGCTCCAAATACCTGCCCCTTTACAGACAACTGTTTTATAGCAAGGTGGCTGTCTAATGCAATACAATATTGTATCGTATCCTGGAAACTTGTTAACAGAATAGATTTCAGGCATTCTCCCACACATGCACAGAAGGTCATAGTCTGAGGAGGTGGATATGTTAATTAGCTTAGCTGTAGTAATCATTTCATTAGGCACATGTATGCAGATTCTGAGAGCTCTGAGATGTCATCTGCACCTGCCCACATGGTGGACGGGAACTAAAACCAGGAATGGAAGAGTAAAAGAGTGACTTCCCTCGGGCCACTTCAGTAGATGAACGAAGCAAGGCTATTTTTAATCTTCACAAGCTGCTTAAGCTTCTGGTTCCATCTCCACTGCAGCCGAGGCAACTCCCCCCGGTCCCTGCTCTTGGGTGTCCTGGCTTGAGCCATTATCTTCGTCCCTGTTCTGGATCCCCTAGCCTGTTCTCCCAGGTCCCTGGGCCCCTCCTTTTCTGAAAGTTGAGTAATATTCACATATACACACGTGTTTACATGCAAATATATGCATATTTCACAATCTCTTTTATTTTAATTTCCTTTTTTTTTTAAAAAAAAAAAGAGTATTTCTTTGAAAAGCAGAGTTACAGAGAGGCAGAGAGAGAGAGAGAGAGAGAGAGAGAGAGAGAGGTCTTCCATCCATTGGTTCACTCCCCAAATGGCCACAGTGGCCGGAGCTGCGCCAATCCAAAGCCAGGAGCCAGGAGCTTCTTCTGGGTCTCCCACATGGGTGCAGGGGCCCAAGGACTTGGGCCATCCTCTACTGCCTTCCCAGGTCATAGCAGAGTGCTGGATCGGAAGTGGAGCAGCTGGGACTTGAACCGGCACCCATATGGGATGCCAGCACTGCAGGTGGTGGCTTTACCCACTATGCCACAGCGCCAGCCCCTCACAATTTCTTTACCCTTTCATCCACTGAGAGGCTGTCTTGGCTATGGTAAATGATGCTACAATCAACATGGGGGTACAGATTCTCTTTCAGGTACTGATTTCATTTCCTTTGTGTGTCCCCCAGAGGAGGGATAGCAGGGTTACAAGGTAGTTGTATTTTTAATTCTTTTTAAAATTTTTTAAAAAATATTTATTCTATTTATTTGAAAGTCAGAGATACTGAGAGAGGGAGAGATAGAGAGGTCTTCCATCCACTGGTTCACTCCCCACATGGCTGCAACAGCTAGGGCTGGGCTAGGCCAAAGCCAGGATCCAGGAGTTTCTTCCAGATCTCCTATGTGGGTTCAGGGGCCCAAGCACTCAGGCCATCTTCTGTTGCCTTCCCAGGCTGTTAGCAGGGAGCTGAATTGCAACTGGAGCAGCTGGGACTCAAACCAGCAACCATATGGGATGATGGTGTTGCAAGCAATGGTTTTATCCACTGCACAACACCAGTGCCTGTGTTTTTTAATTCTTTTGAGGAACACCACAGTGTTCCACACAATGGCTGTACCAACTGACACTCCCATCCTCAGTGTCCAAGGGGTCCCTTTTGTCCACCTCCCAGCCAATGCTACTTTTTTCTTGTCTTTCTAACAATGGCCATCCTAACAGGCATGAGGTTTTGAGATAGAGAAAAGTCAAAGTGTAAAAATATGAAACCAAAAATGTGTAATAAGAAAAACCATTTGACTTCTTACATTCACCCATCACTCAAAAAAGCACTTCTGACACCAGATGTGTGTGTGTTGGGGGGTTTTCCCCATACACCAAGCAGTTCTCCAGTGGACATCAGCTGGGTGTTTAATTCAACTCAATCTGACACCATCTACCTGAAGCTGTTATATATCTGACTGCATGGGTTCAATTCAACTGATAGGAGATCTCTCCATGTTTGTCTCTCTTTCTGCCTTTCAAATAAACTAATTTTAATAGTTACTTCCTGGAGATGTCATTGTGGTGTAGTGGGTTAAGGTGCCACCTACAATGTCAGGATCCCATATGGGCACCAGTTCAAGTCCCAGCTGCTACACTTCCTGTTCAGCTCCCTGCTAATGCACCTGGGAAAGCAGTGGAAGATGGCCCAAGATGGCAGAGTCAGACAGAGAGGTCTTCACTCTGCTGGTTCACTCCCAAGTGGTTGCAACAGCTGGGGCTGGACCTGGCCAAAGCCCAGAGCCAGGAGCTTCTTCCAGGTCTCCCACGTGGGTGACAGGGGCCCAAGTACTTGGGCCAACTTTTGCTGCTTTCCAAGGCTCATTAGCAGGGAGCGGGATCAGATGCCACAGTCATAGGCAGTGGCTTTACTCACTGTGTCACTGTGCCAGCTCCTATTTTTGCTTTTATTGTCTGGTGTCATGTTTAAAAAATCATTACCGGCCGGCGCCACGGCTCACTTGGCTAATCTTCCACCTGTGGCGCCGGCAGTCTTGGTTCTAGTCCTGGTTGGGGCGCCAGATTCTGTCCTGGTTGCTCCTCTTCCAGTCCAGCTCTCTGCTGTGGCCCAGGAAGGCAGTGGAGGATGGCCCAAGTGCTTGGGCCCTGCACCCCATGGGAGACCAGGAGGAAGAACCTGACTCCTGGCTTTGGATCGGCGCTGCACAGGCCGTAGTAGCCATTTGGGGGGTGAACCAATGGAAAAGGAAGACCTTTCTCTCTATCTCTCTCTCCCTCACTGTTTAACTCTGCCTGTCTAAAAAATAAATAAATAAATAAATAAATAATTTTTAAAAATAAAAAATCATTACCAAGACAAATGTCAAAGAGTTCTCCCCTCATGTGTTTTTCCAGGTTTTTAGGATTCCGGGTCTTAAGTTTAAGTCTTTGATTTGATTTTTGTGTATGGTATAAGATAGGCATCTTTTATATATGAATATCCTATTTCCCCAACACCATTTATTGAAGAAACTATCCTTTCTCCCATGCGTGTTCTTGAAAATTTCATCAGAAATTAGCTGACTTGAAACAAAAAAATTAGTTGAAGTTATATGCTCAGATTTGTTTTCAGGTTTTCTTTTCTATTTCACTGGTCCAAGTGTCTGTTTTTATGTCACTACCATACTGTTTTGATTATTATAGCTTTGTAATATAAGTTGCAATCAGGGAATATAATGCCTCTAACTTTGTTCTTTGTCAAGGTTGATCTGTCTATTCAGAATTTTTGTAGTTCCATATAAATTTTAGGTTTTTTTTTAAATTTCTGTGAAAAATGAGTTTTGATAGGGATTGTGTTTACTCTTTTTTTATTTGTTTAAAATTAAAAAAAATTTTTTTTTGACAGGCAGAGTGGACAGTGAGAGAGAGAGACAGAGAGAAAGGTCTTCCTTTTTGCCGTTGGTTCACCCTCCAATGACCACCCTGGCAGGCGCACCGCGCTGATCCGATGGCAGGAGCCAGGTGCTTCTCCTGGTCTCCCATGGGGTGCAGGACCCAAGCACTTGGGCCATCCTCCACTGCCTTCCTAGGCCACAGCAGAGAGCTGGCCTGGAAGAGGGGCAACCTGGACAGAATCGGTGCCCTGACCGGGACTAGAACCCAGTGTGCCAGTGCTGCAAGGCGGAGGATTAGCCTATTGAGCCGCAGCGCCGGCCATCTCTGTCTCTCCTTCTCTCTCTGTGTAACTCAGGCTTTCAAATAAATAAATAAATTCTAAAAAACAAACAAACAAGCAAACAAAAAACCTCTGTTGGTAGAATCACCTGTGGATGTGTATTTCTTAGTTTTTCATAAAGTTCATTGGATGTGCTGTTGGCAAACACTAAATACAGCAAAACATACGCAGCACACATTTTTTGTGTAAGATCTCCTGCTTTGAATATCTTACTTTTCAGTACACAGTTACTATTAAGAAAATTCTCTCCAGCTTATGTAAATCTGTGAGAGGCCAGTGAGAGATTTTTCCATCCACTGGTTCACTCGCAAATGCCCATAACAGACAGGGCTGAGCCAGGCTGAAGCCAGGGTCTCCCATATGGGAACCAGAGACTGAGTACTTGACTCTCATAACCTGTTGCTTCCCCAGGTGCACATTAGCAGGAGGCTGGAATTGAAGTGGAGCCAAGACTTAAACGAGGCACTTTGGTATGGGATGCAGGGGTCCCCAGTGCAAACTTAACCACTGTACCAAGCACCTGCCCACATCAGGTAATTTTAAAGGTAAAACATAGATAACAGGAAGACTTCAGCCTAGCATGTATGGGTTGGATTTATACCCTCAGATGCTCAGTAGTTCTTATTTTACTCCTGTTGATAGAGTAGTTTAAAGGGGAAAAAACTGAGAACCAATGATTTTCTCTTCCTCTTTAGAGAAAGCATAAACCCTTGCTCAAACATCTCTAACAGTGGCCTCCTATACTGTCTTTTGCAAACCTAGTAACAGGTCTTACATCACCCATGTCATGCCATGAGTTCAGAGGAAAAGCATCACAGTAGACAGAAGCCACAACTGAATGCATCATGAGAGACAGTGCTTGACTGAGACCCTTACAAGTGGATAAAATATGAATAAATAAATAGAAGGGGGCAGAGAATTCTTGGAGAAATAGAGTAATGATGCCAGCATGGTCTTGTGCCCTGGGTCTGGCCTTCTCAATTTTTTTTAAAGATTAATTAATTAATTAATTAATTTGAAAGGCACAGTAACAAAGAGAGGGACACACACACTCACACACACACACACACACACACACAGGTCTTCTATTTGCTTATTCACTCTTCAAGTGCCCACAACAGCCATGGCTTGCCCAAGCCTAATATAGGAGTCTAGAACCCCATCTGGGTCTTCCACATGGGTAGTAGGGGCCATGTATTTGGGCCATCCTCTGCTACCTTCCAGGATGCATTAGCAGGGAGCTAGGTTGGAAGTGGAGTAGCTGGAACACTAACTACCACCCCAAAATGCACGCATGTGTTTTTAGGTGTTGCTGAGCCAACCTGCCCCTGACCCTCTCACTTTTCAAATGCACTACATTGGAAAATAATTTGTTCTTTCGAAAGTCATTCTGAGGACTTACGTGGCTCCTGCATGTGAGTGTGAAAAGATGGTATGTGTAATAGGTGGCATATGCATGATAAAATTTCTCATCCTCTCTCCAGGTGACAGACACAGCATGTGCAGATGACAGTGAGTAACTGAGCTGGTTTGAGTGATGGCTCATGGCAAAGCAATGATGACAGATAAAACTGAGATGTGATTCAAATTTTATGTAAGCTTCTGGAGAAAAGCTTTCTAGCAAAATCTAGAGTTAAATAACGTGCATGTGACTGCAGAATCTTTATGCTGAGGCGTGACTTGTCCCCATAAAGAAAATACTTTATTTCTTAGGAAACTGTATTCTCTCTCTACCTTTCTTTTTGTAAAAGGGGGAAAGTATTGATGCTTATAGTGACCAAAGCATTTTCAATTCCTGGGGGATCTGAAGTTCGTGAGATTAAAAAAGCAATCGTGCAGTGTCTCATTCAAGTATCATTTTCCTTTCTAACTGCTCTCCTTTCTCACTAGCTTCTATTGAAAAACCGCAGCACAACCTGGTGAGTTTATTTTTCACAAAAAATACCACAACTTGGAAATTGTGCTGCTGGTGGCAGAGTTGGGTTTTGGACATCTGGACTTTGACCACTTAATCAACATGAGAAAGCTAAGGTGAAGTTTCGTTCTGGGCAATGAGTGAGGCCAACCCCAGCCCTGGGAAGACTCCAGGGGCTGCATTCCTGGGGCTGAGAGCCCATGTGCTCAGACAGTGACTCCCCAGACTGCTATATTTGGACATCCAGTAGATTGCTCAATATGATACTTTGTTGTTTTTAAAAGAACCCTAAAAGGGTATGTGTGGGTAAAAATGTGGGTTTTACAGTGCTTCAACTTCTGCATTCCCCAATTTTTGTTTTTCTCAGTTTACTGCTGGCCCCATCACTGAGTTTCTCTGGGCTGTGAAGAGGTTGAAGGATAGACTTTAAACACAGACAGGAATTACTCACTCAACTTCTGCTGTGTAGCTGCCCAGGACTCTTCAAGGATGAGAGAACAGTAAACATCAAAAGCCTAGAGCTAGCCCAAGAACTAAAGAAAAAGAATTATTTTTGGTGGGGAAAAATGAACTTCATATGTTTCACGCATATATGATCATGAGACATTGAAAAATAGTATGGAGTAGCAGGGAAAGTTTATGTAATCAAGTGCGTATATTTTATTTTTATTTGTTTTCACTTTGTTTGAAGAACAGAGGAATAGAGAAACAGAGAGAGACAGACAGAAGTCACCTATCTGTTGGTTTACTTCTCAAATACCTGCAACAGGCAGTGCTGGGTCAGGCTGAAGTCAAGAGCCTGGAACTCAGTCTAGGTCTTCCTCATGGGTGGCAGGACTCAAGAACTTGAGCCATTATCTGTTGCACCCAGTGTGTGCAGAGCAGGAAGCTGGATCAGAAGCAGAATGTGGACTTGAACCCAAAGACTTATAGGATGTGGGTGTTCCAAGCAGCAGCCACTTAACTGCTACATCACCTGCCCACCCCGGTGCATGGGAAGAGTTCTGTTGTGTGTCTACCATTTCTTCTCCACCACCTGCGCATTTCTTTGACTGTATTACTCAATGCTGTGTATTTGTTTCCCCATGTTTAAAAGGTGAATAAATAATAATACTAATAATAGTAAGTTTTATTGTGAACTTACTCTGTGGCATGGTGCTGTGTTAAGACATCGCATACATTATCTCAGTTAAGTGTAAGAGGTGGGAACTATTATTAGTTCAGTTTTCAAATGAAAACAACTATCTTGCATAAAGGTTAGTGATAATGTAAACAAGTGAATCCCATGCTGCCTAGTGCATAGAAGATAGTTTTTGAAGAATGGCTGTCTTTTATAAAATAGAATCTTGCAATAGCTGATACATATAGAAGACAAGCTGTTTCAAAAATATAAATTGTAACCATCGAAAAGTCCTCTGGGTGTGGGCGGTTAGACCTGTGAGTAAGATGCCCACATCCCGTATTGCAGTGTTGGGTTCATTTCTTGGCTCCATCTTCCTTCCAGTGCAGACCATGGGAGGCACAGTGATGGCTGAAGTGATTGGATTCCTGGCACCCTTCCTGGAGACTTGACTGTGTTCCTGGCTCCTAGCTCCTGCCCTGGCCCAGTGCTAGCTCTGGCTGTTCTGGGCATTGGAGGAGTGAACCAGCACACACGAGCTCTGTCTCTCTATCTCTAATACACAGATAAAAAAAATATAAAAATATTTCTCTACTCTCATGTTTCAAAGTTTTCTGACTGGTAATAAAATGTGAGTGAATAGAGTTAAGGTTCTCTTATCTGGGTAAGAGTGACTGTTTAATCCTTAAACATTTTGATTCAATAAATGTGGAGCACAGCTCAGAATGCCACCCTTTAAAAAAAGTTTCCTTTTTATTTCTGGATAAAAGTCTGGAGATTTTTCTGGAGTTTTTAAAAAAACTTTATTTTATTTATCTCAGAGGAAGAGGGAGAGGATGAGGGAGAGAGAGAGAGGGAGAGGGAGAAGGAGAGGGAGAGAGGGAGAGAGAGGGAGAGAGAGGGAGAGAGAGAGAGAGAGAGAGAATCTTCCATCTGGTTCACTCCCCAGATGCCCACAATGACCAGGACTGCGTCAGGTGGAAGCTGGGTCTGAGAATTCAATCCAGGACTTCCACATGGGTGACGGGGCACAGCTACTAGCGCCATCACTGCTGCCTCCCAGGGTGTGCATTAGCAGGAATTGGCCAGAACTTGAACCTAGGCTCAGATACTGGATGTGGACATCTTAACAGGTGTCTTAAGTGCTAGGCCACACCCTACCCCCCAGGACTGTGCCTTTTGGATAAGTATTCCAAATAATCCAAAGCAGGTGGTCAGTTTAGAGATGGGGGCCGGCGCTGTGGTGTAGTGGGTTAATACCATGGCCTGGGGCACCAGCATCCATATGGGCGCCAGTTTGAGACCTAGCTGCTCCACTTCCAATCCAGCTCTCTGCTATGGCCTGGGAAAGCAGTAGAAGATGGCCAAAGTCCTTGGGCTCCTGCACCCATGTGGGAGACCCAGAAGAGGCTCCTGGCTCCTGGCTTCGGCTTTGGCCATTGCAGCCATCTGGGGAGTGAACAGTGGATGGAAGACCTCTCTCTCTCTGTGTGTGTGTGTGCCTCTCCTCTCTCTGTGTAACTCTGACTTTCAAATAAAGAAGGAAACAGGTGACATCACACTTTAAAAAAAATTTAGAGATGAACTTTGGTAACTAAAGGATTCGAGGCCTTCAAAAACTCTCAGATCTAAAGTTCTGTGTGTCTGTAACTTTATATACTTTTTTTAAAAAAAAAGATTTATTTATTTATTTGAAAGTCAGAGTTACACGGGGCGGGGGGGGGGTGAGGGGGGAGAGATGTTCCATCCACTGGTTCACTCCCCAGATGGCTGCAATGGCTGGAGCTGCGCCGATTTGAAGCCAGGAGCCAGGAGCTTCTTCCGGGTCTCCCAGGTGGGTGCAGGGGCCCAAGGACTTGGGCCATCTTCTGCTGCTTTCCCTGGCCATAGTAGAGAGCTGGATTAGAAGTAGAGCAGCTGGGTCTCAAACTGGCGCCCATATGGGATGCCAGCACTTCAGGCCAGGGCGTTAACCTGCTGCGCCACAGCGCTGGCACTAACTTTATGTACTTTTAAGAAATTGGTGTGTGTGGGTGGCCATGGGGAAAGGAATGTTTTCTAACAAATTGAAATGCCAGAGATACTGAGAGGTACTTCCAAAAGAATGTGAAACTCTTTTTTTTTTTTAATTTTTAAAAAATTTCTTTTAGAGATTTTTTTGAAAGGCAGAATTACAGAGAGGCAGAGGCAGAGAGAGAGAGAGAGATTTTCCATCTGCTGGTTCACTCCCCAATTGGCCACAATGCCTGGAGCTGCACCAATCCAAAGCCAGGAGCCAGGAGCTTCCTCTGGGTCTCCCATGTGGGTACAAGAGCCCAAGGACTTGGGCCATCTTCCACTGCTTTCCCATGCCACAGCAGAAAGCTGGATCAGAAATGGAGCAACCAGGTCATGAACTGCTGTCCATATGGGATGCCAGCACTGCAGGCGGCGCCTTTACCTACTACGACACAGCACCAGCCCCAAGAACATGAAACTCTTCCCAGGCCTTTCTCTCCTTGCAGGTGGGGGCATTCCAAAGGCCACATTCCATAATCTTCATTTGCTCTGTGATGTAATGGAAGGAGGGATGTGATTCCAAATGATTGGTAGAGAGAATCTTGACAAAATAGCTCTAAAGTACATAGGAAACAGTTTCTAAGAAAACACAGCATAATCGAAGCAAAGTGTTTTCTGGAGAATGACCATTCTGCCTTCTAGGGCTATTTCTGTCTAAAAATGTCCTATCAGTTGTTGGATCAGGTCACCTCCTGTTCTAGGAAGCCTGGAACCACACTAGAACATTCTTCCTTCGTGATTCTCTTTTTCTAGGATCTCTGCTGGTCATTGCCTTTCTTTTATAATTATTGATTCAGTTGATGTTAATTGAGTCACAACATTATTGATTTGATTAAATGCGTAATCCTTGGGGCAGGCATTTGATGCAGTAGGTAAGATGCACCTTGGGAGAGCTGGAATTATGGCGTTCAGTTGTGGGCTCCCATTCAAGTCGTGGCTGCTCCACTCCCG
Source organism: Sylvilagus floridanus (assembly GCA_949820135.1). Classification (NCBI taxonomy): domain Eukaryota; kingdom Metazoa; phylum Chordata; class Mammalia; order Lagomorpha; family Leporidae; genus Sylvilagus; species Sylvilagus floridanus. The sequence goes on from OX463230.1 coordinate 33,777,428, forward strand.
ATCCAGCTCCCTGATAATGTGACTGAGGAAGCAGTGGAAGATGGCCCAAGTGCTGGGTTTCCTGCACCAATGTGAGAGAACTGGATGGCTCCAGCCTGGCCCAGAACCAGTGAATTTAAGATTCTCTCTGTCTTCCTCCCTCCCACCCCTGTAACTCTGCCTTTCAAATAAATAAATAAATAAGTAAGTAAATAGATAAATAATAAAATGCCTCTTTGGATGCCTGCATCCTTTATCAGAGTGCCTGGGATTGAGTCCTGGCTCCACTTCCAATCCAGCTTCCTGCTAATGCACACTCTGGGAGGCAGTTGATAATGTACTTGGTTAAAAATTTCTTTTTGAAGATTATTTATTTGCAAGTCAGAGTTATACAGAGAGAGAAGAGAGGCAGAGGAAGAGACGTCTTCCATCTGCTGGTTCATTCCCCAGTTGGCCACAACAGCTAGAGCTGCACCGATCTGAAGCCAGGAGCCAGGAGCTTCTTCCAGGTCTCGCATGTGGGTTCAGGGGCACAAGGACTTGGGCCATTTTCCACTGCTTTCCCAGGCCATAGCAGAGAGCTGGATCAGAAACGGAGCAGCCGGAACTTGAACTGGCATCCACATGGGATGCCGGGCGTTCCTTTACCCGCTACACCACAGCAGGGCTCCATGTTAAAGATCTTAAGTCCAAGCTCAGGTCTTTGGCCTGACCCAGTCCTGGATGTTGTGGGCATTTGGGGAGTGAATCATTGGATGGAAGATCTTTCTCTTTGTCTCCCCTTTTCTATTACTATACTTTTCAAATAAATAAAATAAATATTTTTTAAAATCTTGATTAAGCCAGACACAAAGATCAAAAAATGTGTGATTCCATTTATTTGAAATATCAAGAATTAGTAAATTCATAAAGCAGAAATTTATAGGTTGGTGATTTCCCAGGGGCTGTGTGGAGGGGCAAGTGAGGAGGGATTGCCTTGTGGGGATGGGGCTCTCTTTTAGGGTGAGAAAAAGTTTTGGGGAGCAGAGCTGGTGGTTGTATAGCAATGTGAATGTCATAAATGCCCCTGAGTCGGGTGCCTACAAATGGCTAGTTTCACAGTGTCATAGTGCCACCTCGACTTTTTTAGAATTTCTGATTAACTCAGAGACTTCTAGGAACTGAATGTCCAGAAAAAGGATGCAAGTGATGACAGGGCATTTTCCCTTAGGTGTGCCACCTGCTGTCGAAGCCCATCCAGAAAGCAAGCAAAGGTGAGAGGCACGCTGGGGCAGAAGAGCAGGTTCAGAAATGAGAATGCAAGGAAAGAACCCGAGATACAAGCGGGAAGTTCCCGAGGCCGAAGTCCAGGCAGCGCCCTTACAGGACCAGCGGCGAGGGGCAGGTCTGCAGCATAGCGATCACCTCGCTGCTCCGAATGCCCATGCCCTGTACTGAAGGGCCTGAGTTCGAGTCCTGGCTCTGCTTCCTGCCCTAATGGAGATGCTGGGAGGCAGCAGATGAGGGCTCAAGGACTTGTGGGAGACCCAGATGGAGTCCTGGGCTCCCCGCTTCAGCCTGGCCTAGCCTAGCAGTTGTAGGTATTCAGGGAATGAGCCAGCAGACAGAAGATCTCTGTCTCTCCCTCTGCCTGTCTCTATCATTCAAAAACAAAATGAAAATAAATAAAAATAAGAAAATAAACAAGTGAGGCCGGCGCCGTGGCTCAACAGGCTAATCCTCTGCCTGCGGCGCCGGCACACCGGGTTCTAGTCCCGGTTGGGGCACCGGATTCTGTCCCGATTGCTCCTCTTCCAGTCCAGCTCTCTGCTGTGGCCCGGGCGTGCAGTGGAGGATGGCCCAAGTGCTTGGGCCCTGCACCCCATGGGAGACCAGGAGAAGCACCCGGCTCCTGCCATCAGATCAGCGCGGTGCACTGGCCGCAGTGCACCGGCCTCAGTGGCTATTGGGGGGTGAACCAACGGAAAAAGGAAGACCTTTCTCTCTGTCTCTCTTTCTCACTGTCCACTCTGCATGTCAAAAGAAAAAAAAAGAAAGAAAGAAAAGAAAAAGAAAAAAAACTAAAGGAGTGACTTTAATCCTCCTAAGAGTGGAGGCAATGTCTTTGGCTTTGTATCTCTCGTGCTGTGCCAAGCACATAGTATTTAAAAGTTGTTTGTTGATTGAAGGATAAACACATTTACATATAGTTTATGTTCCAGGAGTTATTCTAACCTCTTAATTCATTTAATTTTTTAAAATATTTATTTATTTATTTGAAAGGTGGGGTGAGAGAGAGAGAGAGAGAGATCTTCCATCTACTGGTTCACTCCCCAAATGGTTGGAACAACCAGATCTGGGCTGGGCCCAATCTGGGAGACTGGAACTCCATCTGGGTCTCCCACACAGATGGCAGAGCCCCAGCTACTTGGGCCATCAACTGTTGCTTTCCCAGCCTCATTAGTAGGGAGCTGAATTGGAAGTGGAGAAGCCAGGACTTGAACTAGCACTCCAGTGTGGGGCATCCCAAGTGGCAACTTAACCTGCCAAGCCACAACGCTAGCCTCTAATTAATTTATATACATATATACATATATACATATACATATATAATATTTATTTTATTTATTTGAAAGAGTTACAGAGAGAGATAGAGACAGAGAGAGCAAGGCCTTCCATTCGCTGGTTCACTCCCCAGATGGCCACAATGGCCGGAGCTGCACCGATTGAAGCCAGGAGGCAGGAGCTTCTTTTGGGTCTCCTACATGGGCGCAGGGGCCCAAGGCCTTGGGCCATCTTCTACTGCTTTCCCAGGCCATAACAGAGAGCTGGATCAGAAGAGCAGCAGCCGGGACTAAAACCGGTGCTCATATGGGATGCCGGCACTTCCAGCCAGGGATTTAACCCACTGCACCACAGCGCCAGCCCCTAATTTATTTATATTTTAGTAGCCTAAGCAGTTTGGTGTCCATGATCTCTTCTATGGATAAGGAAACTGAGGTGCAGAATACTTCAGATCATTATATGGAGTCAGGATTTGTCCCCATGCAGCCTGCCTTCAGGGTTTGTGTTCTGAAACATGTGTTGCATGTCTTTCTTTTCTTTTTTTAGAGATTAATTTATCTATTTGAAAGTCAGCGTTTCAGAGAGAGGGAGAGACAGACAGAGATCTTCCATCTCCTGGTTCACTCCCAAATGGCCACAACAGCCAGGGCTGAGCCAGGCCGAGGCCAGGAACGAGGAGCTTCTTCTGGGTCTTCCACAGGGCCCACATACTTGGGCCAGCCTCTGCTGCTTTCCCAGGCACATTAGCAGGGGGCTGGATCAGAAGTGGAGCAGTCGGGACTCAAACTGGCGGCCTATGGGACCCTGGCATTGGAGGCGGCAGCTTTCCCGCCTGGCCGCAGTGCCGGCCCCAGCTGCATGTCTTAAAGGAAACAAACACAGAACCCAGGCTAAGAAGAAGCCTGAGCTGCTGGGGAACAAGCTGATCTTCCAAGAAGAGGAAAAGGAGGAATCTCTTCGGCATTCCCCACGTTCTTGCTTCTGGCCACTGGCTGAGTCACGTGGTGTGTAAAACCATGGGGTCGCCAGTCCTGCACCTCAGCTTCGGAAATGGGAGCACATCACATCCCTCAGCTGGCAGCAAGAGGCGTCCCGAACTTGAACGAAGCAAAAAAGCCAGTCAGCAGATTCATACCAGCTGATTCCAGAGTCCGGAACAAACAGGACGGTGTGAAAGCAGCACCCGTTCAGCAGGTGTGAGCTGCGAGGCGATGCAGCTTGCGATGCTGTCCCACGTGCTGGGCAGGGGCAGAGCGCAGGTGGGCGGCCCCGCCACCTGGAGCGTGAACAGCGGGTACTCCCCAGCAGGCCTGCTGCATCGCGAGGCCAGGATGTCACCATCAGTTCTTCGGGATGGGGCCCTATCCTAGGTGGAGGAGCCTGGACACCCTTGTGTGTAAGCTGCTGGCTCCAGCGAAACAACTCTTCCCCTGGCTTTGGCCGTGGTGACGTGTGAAGGTAGGCAACAACCTTTGAGGGTGAGAACCGCGTGAAACAATGGCCGTTTTCCCACTTGGAACAGACCGACAGCAGATGCGGTGACCTTGGAGGTTGAATTTCCCCCCCCTTAAGTACACTGTATTCTTCATTTCCATCTTTCTAAGGTCCAGACTCTCTTACACACCTTCTTTGGAAGCAAGTAGCCTGCACCTCTGTCTCGGACTCTTTCTTCTGCTATTAAATGAACATTAAGCTCAGTTTTTAGAATTTTAGAAATTTCACACTTAAGGCTTGGGTCTGCTGTACTCAACTTTGTGACCTCAATCCAGTCTCTTCTCTAAACCTCATTATCTGTTTGAAAAATAGGAATAATAATATCTCTACTTCCAGCCCCACAGGGTTCCTTTCAGAATGAAATATGATGTCTGTTTTTTAAAAGTCCTTCTCATAAGGACGGGCATCATGGCACAGAGGGATAAGCAGTCACCTGGGATACCAGCTTCCCAGTTTGAGTCATGGCTGCTTCACTTCCAGTCCAGCTCCTTGCTAATGTGCTTGGGAAAGCAGCAGAAGATGGCCCAAGTACTTGGGCCCCTGCCACTCATGTGGAATACCGGATGGAGTCATTTGTGGAATGAACCAGAGGACGGAAGATTTCCCTCTCCCTGTCTATAACTCTGCCTTTCAAATAAATAAATAAATCTTTTGGGGTCGGTGCTGTGGTGTAGTAGGCTGAGCCTCCACCTGCAGAAAGTCCAGAAAGCCACCTGTAGCACTTGCATCCCGTATAGGTGCCGGTTCAAGTCCCAGCTGCTCCACTTCCCATCCAGCTCTCTGCTAATGTGCCTGTGAAGCAGTAGAAGATGGCCCAAGTGCTTAGGCCCCTGAAGCCACGAGGGAGACCCAGAAGAAGCTCCTGTCTCCTGGCTTCAGATCAGCACAGCTCCAGCCATTGAAGACATTTGGGAGATTGAACCAGGGGATAGAGGACCTCTCTTTTTGTGTCTCTCACTGTAGAAAATCTTAAATAAATAAATAAATATTTTAAAATAAGATTCATCTTATAAAAATTGCTTAAAATTTTAGATTGAAATTCATAAACCATAGAGCAACTGGTATTAATGATATTATACTCCCTTTGCAGGTTTCTATAACTCACTGCTAACTAGAGCGTCATCTCATTTTGTTACAAGAGCAAGGACATAGGAGTCAGCCTACTTGGGGCCAGCATTGTGGTACACTGGGTTAAGTTGCTGCTAGTGACACCAGCATCAGATAAGCTGGAGTCTTGGCTATTCTACTTTTTTTTTTTTTTTTTTGACAGGCAGAGTGGCTAGTGAGAGAGAGAGAGGGACAGAGAGAGACAGAGAGAAAGGTCTTCTTTTTTGCCATTGGTTCACCCTCCAATGGCCACCGCGGCCGGCGCATTGCACTGATGCGAAGCCGGGAGCCAGGTGCTTCTCCTGGTCTCCCATGGGGTGCAGGGCCCAAGCACTTGGGCCATCCTCCACTGCACTTCCAGGCCATAGCAGAGAGCTGGCCTGGAAGAGGGGCAACCGGGACAGAATCCGGCGCCCCAACCGGGACTAGAACCCAGTGTGCCGGTGCTGCAGGCGAAGGATTAGCCTATTGAGCCGCAGCGTTGGCTGGCTACTCTATTTCTCATCCAGCTGCCTACTGATATGCCTGGGAAAGCACCAGAAGATAGTACAAGTACTTGGGCTCCTGCTACCCATGTGGGGAGACTTAGATGGAGTTCCAGGTCTTGGTTTTAACATGTCCAGATCTGGCTGTTGAGGCCATTTGCGGAGTGAACCAGCAGATGGAAGAAAGATTCTCTCTCTCTCTCTCTCTCTCCCGTTTCTTACTCTCTCTGTCACTCTGGCTTTTAAACAAACAAATAAAACTTTTTTTAAAAAAATATTTATTTATTTATTTGAAAGGCAGAGTGACAGAGAAGTAGAGGCAGAGAGAGAGGTCTTCCATCCACTGATTCACTCTCCAGATGGCTTCAAAGACTGGAGCTGGGCCCATCCAAAGCCAGGAGCCAGGAGCTTCTTCCAGGTCTCCCACGTGAGTGCAGGGACTCAAGCACTTGGGCCATCTTCTGCTGCTTTCCCAGGCCATATCAGAGAGCTGGATGAGAAATGGAGCAGCCGGGACTAGAACCAGCACCCATATGGGATGCTGGCACTGCAGTCAGTGGCTTTACCCACAAGCGGTGGTTTTACACCTCAGCAGTGGCCCCACAAATTTCTCTTGACTGATCAGGGAGCTGCCATTGATAATTTAAATGAACATTCGAAAAAAATTTTGTTTACAATAGCTTTTGATTTTACTGTTATGCTGCTTTTTTTTTTTTTTTTTTTTTTTTTTTTTTTTTTGGCCAGGCAGAGTTAGACAGTATGAAAGAAAGAGAAAGAGAAAGGTCTTCCTTCCGTTGGTTCACTCCCCTAATGGCCGCTACGGCTGGTGCTGTGCTGATCTGAAGCCAGGAGCCGGGTACTTCCTCCTGGTCTCCCATGTGGGTGCAGGGACCCAAGCACTTGGGCCATCCTCTTCTGCCCTCCTGGGCCACAGCAGAGAGCTGGACTGGAAGAGGAGCAACCGGGACTAGAACCCGGGGTGCCGGCGCCACAGGCGGAGGATTAGCCAAGTGAGCCATGGCGCCAGCCAATATTATGCCTTTTCATAAGCTTGTGTCAATTTCCCTTTTCCCTGAAACCTCACCCATTTTAAAGAATAGAAGGGTATATGTATATAATTTTACACAAATGGAAGAAATGCTTACCATGCAATTTTCATTACCTTCCATTGTAATCCTGTTTGTTTGACCTTTTGGGACAGAATAACATATTTAGCAAATAGCACTTAATGTTGCATGTAATACCTGAATATCCACCAGTCCCTTAAGTATAAGACAGCTTGTTTTCCATAGAGAGCATTTCCGTGCACTTGTCAAAACTCATTTATTGACACACCATGTTAGGCTCTGCTTGTGATGCTGACATCCTAGAGGAATGCTCACTGGAGTCCCAGTTGCTCTGCTTCCAATCCAGCTCCCTGCTCATGCGCTGGGGAAAGCAACGGAAGATGGCCCAAGGACTTGGGACCCTGCCCCTTATGTGGGAGACCAGGATGGAGTTCCAGGCTCTTGACTTTGGCCTGACCCAGCCCCAGCTGTTGTGGCCATTTGGGGGATGAACCAGCAGATGGAAGATCTCTCTCTCTCTCTCTCTCTCCAACTCTGCCTTTCAAATAAATATTTTTTTTCAAATAAATATATATATATTTAAAAACTCCTCATTTATTACTTTTTTAGTAGATAGGAAGAAGGTGAATCTCATATAAATTTATGAGATCATCTTGAATGTAGCCCTACACATTATTGCATGAATTTAATAATGTGTCCAGAAAGCCACACAGCATAGATGTATGGCTTGATAAACACAGAGAAGAAAGAAAAAGGGAGGAAAATAGCAGACGGAGAAAGGAATTGCAGGATCCAGGGGTTAGGAAAAAACTAGAACTTTATTCCCAGTGATTAGACTAATTGAAAAAAATACAAAACCATTTTCAGCTATTAAAAAAAAGGTGAGGGTTTGAGGTCAAGTGAAGCTGAATTTGTTAACAGGAAGCTCTGGGCTCCACACGTCTATTTATATAAACAACATTTGCTTTTTCCGTCTTGAGTTCTGCCCAGAAGCCGTGGTCTGGCTGCTGCTTTGGCTCTGCTTGACTGGTTTGCAAAGAGGAAAAAAAGAAAGAAAGAAAGAAAAACAACTTCGGCCACCTGTTCCTCTCTGGACCGCAGAGGGCCTCAGCAAGTCACTTTCCCTGGGGTTTGGTGGGTGAAAACGCTTATCAGAGTGATGCGGCTTTAACCAAGGCCTCCCTGAGGCCACGCCCACACTGTGCTGCTTTGGAGCTTGGAACTTGAGACTCCTCAGGGTCCAGCCTCAACCTAGCGTGAGCCTGGGACAGTCTCCTTATCTGGTGCGTTCCCTGCTTTGCTGTCTCTTCTCACATTTCTTTTTTTTTCTGTCACTTTGCTGCAGCTGCTTCAGTACCAAAGGAACAGGAAGCTTAGAGGTTGCAACTTGTTTGTGCCTTCTGACCAGGTGTAAAATATTTGGTTATTCACTCGTGTGCCACAAACACCCCAACCCAGGGTAGGAGGTGCTTGTGGCTGGCACCAGGGACTGCTTGATGTCATCAGAAGTAAGGCCCAGTAGTGGGCTGACCAGCTGGGCTTCGAACCACCTGCGTGTGAGTCAAAGGAAAACAAAGAGAAAGTGCGTGAGATGATTTACTGAGTACAGCGCACACTTGAATTTCCAGAATTTGCTCACTCCGGGTGGAAAGAGAGTTATCATGGATCATAAGCATGAAATATAGGAAAAGTTAGGTTCAAAGTAGGATCCACTGAATTTAGGAAGGGAAAGTAAGGGTGAACCTTAGGGTGATCTGATGAGGCTATTATGTATTCAAGAAACCAGGAAGGCCAATCAGTCTTTAATGATATGTCACCAAATCCTTTCATTTCCATGTTAAGAAATCCATTCTTGGGGCCTGCGCTGTGGCTTACTGGGTGAAGTTGCTGCCTGCAGGACCAGCATCCCATATGGGTGCCAGGTTGAGTCCTGCCTGGCTGCTCCATTTCTGATACAGCTCTCTGCTACGGTCTGGGAAAGCAGCAGAGTGGGCCCCTGCACCCACGTGGGAGACCTGGAAGAAGCTTCTGGCTCCTGGCTTTGGATGGGCCCAGCTTCAGTCATTGCAGCCATTTGTGGAGTGAACCAGTAGATGGAAGATCTCTCTCTCTTTCTGTCTCTGCCTCTCTGTAACTCTGCCTTTCAAATAAATAAATAAATATATAAATATTTTCTAAAAATCCATTGTTTTGTTTTAAATAATTGCTTTGTATTAAAATATAGATTCCTTGCTTAAAAGATATTTTTTCAGGGCTGGGTAGTTTTTCAGGCAGTGGGTTAAAGCCCTGGCCTGCGACAACGGCATCCCATATGGGTACTGGTTCAAGTCCCCGCTGCTCCACGTCCTATCTAGCTCCTGGCTTCAGCCTGGCCAACCCTGGTTGTTGCAGCCCTTTGAGGGAGTGAACCAGCAGATGCAAGACCTCTCTCTCTGTGTCTTTACCTCTCTCTGTAACTCTGCCTTTCAAAATAATAAAATAAATCTTTTAAAAAAAAAACAGTAATTATTAGTGTTCACTAGAACAAGGGTAATGTTAATACCTTGAAGAAGATAAGATTTTCCAATTCTTTCACAGGAGGGAAAAAGGAAAGAAAACCAGAGGGCAAACAGCAATAGCAGAGGAGAGAAAAAAATTCTGCCAGTGCAGAGAAGTGCCAGGGAGATGACTAAGAACAAAGCAGTCGATGGAGACTGAGACCAGGGTCCTTTCTTAGGGGAAAGTAAAGACTTTAAAGATAAAGAAAGCAAGTTAGAAATTTTGGTTTATGTAGTAAGAAGAGTTGGAAAATATATAAAACACTTTTTAAAAATTATTTATTTATTTGGGGTGGGGGAGAGATGTCCATCTGCTAATTCACTTCACAAATGCCCACAACAGCCAGAGCTGGGCCAAGCGAAAGCTGGAAGCAGGAACTCATTCGGGGCCTACGATGTGGGTGGGCCAGAGGCCCCCAGTGCTTGAGCCAGGACTCGATGTCCATCAGGATGTTCATTAGCTGGAACTGAGAGAAGAGCTAGAACTCAAACCAGGCACTCCAACATGGGATCTGGGTGTCTCACACAGAGTCTAGACAGTTGGGCCAAATATCCACCTTGAATGAGAAATGGCAGAAGAGAGGAATCTGGGGGAGGGCTTGTGACAAATCAGATTAAACTTGGGACACCTCATCCCATATTAGAGTGCCTAGCATCCAGTTCCACCTCCATTTCTGATGTAGTTTCCTGCTAATGTGCATTCTGAGAGGCAGCAGGTAACGGCCCAAGTACTAGGGACCCCGCCACCTCTGAGGAAGACCTGGATCGAATTCTGGGGTCTTGGCTACGGCCTGGCCCAGCCCTGTCTGCTGCAGGCATTTAGAGAGTGAGCCAGCAGATGGAAATTCTGTCTGTCTCTTTTGCTCTGTCATTCTGACTTCAAATAAATAAATAAACTTAGAAAAGAAAAAAGGAAAGGAAACCAGAGGAATTCGATCATTCAGAAGAGAAGTGAGAGTAAAGCACAAACCTTCACCAAGGTATTGGACTTGAGGGACAGAAAAGGAAGCGGAAGGCCAGCGCCGTGGCTCAACAAGCTAATCCTCCGCCTTGTGGCGCCGGCACACCGGGTTTTAGTCCCGGTCGGGGCGCCGGATTCTGTCCCCGTGGCGGCCGTTGGAGGGTGAACCAATGGCAAAGGAAGACCTTTCTCTCTGTCTCTCTCTCTCTCACTGTCCACTCTGCCTGTCAAAAATTAAAAAATAAAAAAAAAAAAAAAAAGGAAGCGGAAGCCACATGTGGAAGAGAGTAGATCAGCAGGGAATGTTGGAGAACCAGGGGTGAAGTTGTAGCATGAGCGATAGAAAAAGAAATGCAGAGTAGGGAAATCTGACCAAGATCAGAACTCAGCTTTCAAAGTGGGATAAAAGACCATAAATTAAGGTCTTTTTTTGTAAACATAAAAGAGAAAAATAAATAATCAGACCAAAAGCAACTTTATTCTGAGAGATTGGAAAAAAATTTATTTTAAAACGTTTAATTTTCAATAGACACAATACAGGCATAAAGGTGCTGTCTGCTGGGAATGTCACCTCTCATTCAATATGCAGCAGGCGGGTCAAGTTCATTGGCAGATTCTTTAAAATGATACTTAGAAATCCTGTGCCCATGAGGCTTCTCTACAGTGGTTACAGTATACGTTGAATGCATCTATCTATGAGTACGTTTAATTCTAGAGATGGCAAGGAGTAGTGATGACATACTTAGGGGATTTTTCTAGCATTTCTCTTTAATCAGTTATGTCAGTCCCATTAAGCTAAGTTATGTTAATCTCATTGTTACTTAATAGTAAGAATCCAACACACATTTAGCTAGTTTTCTCAGCAACGTGAAAGAAATCCAACCCCTATTGTCAGATGCAACGTGCCCCCTAATTCCTCTTGAATTCCCTTGGCTTTTATAGAAAGTTATTGAGTTCTTTAGACAGAAGATTCATAATACATAATTTGTCACTACTACGGGATTTTGTTCAATTACATTGTGGACTGTATCCTTATCCACGGTGAGACAGACAAGTTTGCATGTGTTGGACTGCATCTAGGTGTCAAGAAATATGACTAATGCATTTCAACTCAAAGAATTGAAGAATTAAAAGAAACTTAAACATAAATGTAACCATTTCGTTTTAAAAATGAGATAAATTAAATTAGGACCCAATGAGGGAAAGTGAGTTCTTTGAGTCTACAGGGCTCCTGCTGGGGCCAGGATAAGCATGTGGACTATCTGAGTATTGTGTTTATCCATCTTTCACATTAGCTATTAGGTAAACTTTCTGTTTGCCTGTTGAAATTCAGGCTCCGAATCAGGATATTCCGGAAGCCATTTGTACACCGATCTCTGTTTGCATACTTGGTAAGTGGTGAAGGTGAACAAGTCTCCACAACTCAAGGAAACGCTGACCAATGGTGTGGTTTCACATCAAGTTGTCTAGAGTGCTTTTCGGAGATCGGCTAACCTGTTCAGTAGGCCTTCAGTATCCATGAGGAATCAGTTCCAGGATCTACCCCGATACCGAAATTTTCGGATGTTCAAGTCTCATATAAAATGGTATAGTATTTGCATGCAACCTACCCACATCCTCCTGTCTGCTTTAAATCATCTCTAGATTATTTCTTATACCTAATACAGTGTAAATGCTATGTAAATAGTTGTTGACTATATTGTATAGGGAATGACCAGGAAAACCTGTGCATATTGGCCCACGTTGGGTTGAACCTATGGATTTGGAACCCATGGATGTGGAAGGCTGGTTGTGCTGCCATAAATGGATGAGTAAAGAGGAGATACTTCCTGTCCTGCTTCTTCATTGGACAACTGCGTGAAAAGTTGGATAGGGCAGTGTTGAGTACAAGTTCTCCCCCAAGCATAGTCCTCTCTTTAGCCCCTGCCTCTGAGATTAGCAGAGACATTTGGGGTCTTTATATTGCAGGTGTAATCCATGGCTCTGTTGGAGAAACTGTAAAAGCTACTTTCCCATAAAGTAGACCTTTCTTTCCCATAAAGAAGACCTGCTAGGAAAACTTTAGACAATCTGGCAACATCATGAATAATAAAAAGAAACACATAAATGACGGGCAGTTAATTCAGGAAACTCTTCAAGGGAAAATAAGTGATGGTCTGTGGTTAGCCAGAATAGACAAGGATAGACATCCAAAACTCTATCTTCACCAGATCCAATAGTAGAGATTATTGATCTAACATCTAGTCTCCCTTGAAATTGAATGTAGAATGTTTGTATAGAAACCATGTGGTCATCCTTTATCCACTATGTCTATCATATGGGGAAGCAGCAAGACCATGCAATAATATATACGTTGTATTCTAAGTACTGAAAAATAAGATAAATGTTATCTGGGTGAAAAATTAGGGAATAGGGGCAAAAAGCTGGACATTACAAAGGCATTGGCTTAAAGAATACCACTGTATATGGGTTAGCTGGCGATGGTCAGAGCAGGAGGAATTTCTCCTTCCTCTCACCCACGTATTCTTGCTTCTTTCCTGTTCCTTGACGATCACAGACCACCAGGTCTCTGCAAATTCACATTTTCGCAAGGAGGAAGTCGGAAGTAGTTGGAGCGGCGGAGTCGCCGTGGGGGCAGACCAGCCATCTGACGGCAAAGCTCATCTAGAAGGGAAGCAGAGCACAGTGGAAGAGAGTGCAGGAGCGCAGCAAGGCCTTCATCTAAGGGAAAGAGAAGGCTCCCTAACGTGGGGGAGCGAAAAGGCTGAAGAGAAAAAGATCTCGGGTCAACCTCAGCTCTGCCCCTTATTGGTCACTTACCACTTACTAGAAAGTCTCTTAACTTTTCTGAATTTCATTATCCCTTTCTGTAAAATCGGCACTAAAATACCCACCTCACCAGTTTATTTGTGAGTATTAAAATGAAATCTTTTATGCAAAGTACCTAGAACAGGTGGCCATTAAATGTTAGTTTCCTGTGTATACCTAGCTCCCAATTCTTCTAATCATGGATCTAGAAAAATGAAGACCAGTCATTCAGGACAAATTTAGGTGTTTACTATGTGCAAACAGCTAACTTGAGTGAGTCCCCAGGGATACCTGAAAGTGCCTAGAGTCCCCAACACTCATCCTAAATCTCAAGGTGCTTCCCTTGCAGGTGGCGTGCACAAAAACAAAGGGGACCAGCAGCAAGTTTCCTTCTGCGAAGTTGACTTCAGCTCTTACTCAGGAGCTCGGCACAGAGCTGGCTGCTGAGTCAGAAAGGCCAGAGTCTGTGGTGTTTTCACCAACCGCAGCCATCGTTCGGGGCTGCCCGTGGGGAAGGTGAGAAGTGTCTCTTCCTACCATACACAGTCTATAACCACACATGCTGGGCCCTTGTAATTATTCTTATAACATCTTTCTTCTAATGCTGAAATTTCACAATAAACATTGTAAGTGGTTCCTGGAATAGGTGTACTGTTTACAACAGAGCTGATTTCTATTTTTTGTAATTATTATTATTATTTTTTTATTTGAGAGGCAGAGAGACAGTGTGTGAGAGAGAGACAAAGATCTTCCATCTGCTGGTTTGCTCCCCAAATGCATACAACAGCTAGTGCTAAGTCAGGCTGAAGCCAGCAGCTGTGGGCCCAAAGAGAGTCTTTCCATATGGCTGGCAGGGACCCATCCACCTGAGCCATCACCTGCTGCCTCCCAAGGGGTGCATTAGCAGGAACTGGAATCGGAAGCTGAGCTCTGGAACTTAGGCACTCCAATAGGGGATACAAGAGTCCCAACCAACCCCTTAACTGCAAGGCCAAACGTCTGCCCCATTGTAGCTGACTTCTAAATTTGTAGGCCTTGTCCAAACTTACTGCCCCTGAATTAGTGTGTGTATGTGTGTGTGAGTGTCTTAGAGTTGTTAGTATGGCTATTGACCAGCAGATGCTATTGTTTGTAACAGCTAACTTGATTTTTCCCTAGAATGCCAGTGAATAATTACTAAAATGCTTCACAGGGCAGGCATTGTAGCACAGTGAGTCTTTTTTGTTTGTTTCAGGATTTGTTTATTTATTTTGAAAATCAGAGTTACCAAGGAAGAAGGAGAGACAGAGAGAGAGGGATCTTCCATCTACTGGTTCACTTGAAAGTACCTAGAGTCCCAAATACGCCTGGCTGAAGCCAGGAGCCAGGAGCTTCGTCCAGGTCTCCCACGTGGGTGAGAGGGGCCCAAACACTTGGGCCACCCTCTGCTGCTTTCCCAGGTGCATTAGCAGGGAGCTGGATTGGAAATGAGCAGCTGGGCCAGGAACTGGCACCCATATGGGATGCCAACATTGCAGGCTGCAGCTTTACCTGATATTACCTGATATCAGTCCCCTGGCACAGTGAGTTAAGCCACAGCTTAGGATACCCACATCCCCTATTGGAATGCCAGTTCAAGTCCCAGCTATTCCACTTCTAATCTGACTCCCTACTAAAGTACTTGGGAAGCAACGGATGATGGCTCAAGTACTTGAGTTCTTGCTACACAGGTGGGAGACCCAGATGGAGCTCCTGGCTCCTGGCTTCAGCCTGGCCCAGCCCTGACTATTGCCACCATTTGGGGGAGTGAACCAGCAGATGGAAGATCTCTCTCTCTTTCTCTCTCTCTCTCTCTTTGCTATTCAAATAAATAAATCTTAAAAAAAATTTAAATGCTTCAGAAGACCTCTCTTTAGGAGAGTGCAGGTTACAACGTACTTGTACAGCGATCTAGTGATGATTTTCTTAGGGCTGGACTCGTATATTACGCGTAATACTTTCCATAGATTGGGTATTTAGGATAACGTCTTGCAGGAGCTGATGGGTGCAAAGGAGTAAGACTCAAGTCCTACTCCAAAACCAGGCCGTGGGTTCATTAGCATCGTGTCCGGATGTTTCTCTTTCATAACGGTCTGTCCCCATTAAATAGCCAGGTGTTTTCTTACCTTTCATAACTTCGTGTTCCTTACAGACAAGACGGGAGCAGATCTCATTGTTGATGATGTACATACGTCGTAAACTGCCACAGTCCCAACGTCATGGCCAAAAAAGAGAGAGAGAAAAGCACCTTGAGAGGGAGAATTTGCCTAGGTGCTAGGTGTGGGAAGCCACTTCAACCTGTGTTTCCCCCACTCTTCTGTATTCCTGGTATGTATTCCCTTATCTGTACTTAAATTTTTCAGACTTCTTTTTACATTTCCCAGTGGAATTTAGAGGATGCAATGGAATTAATTATTCTTCCTACAGACATTTTGCACACTCTACCTAGAGTCAAACTCACTACTCCCCCCACTATGCTCTTTTAAAAAAAAATTATTTATTTATTTATTTGAAAGGCAGAGTTACAGAGAGGCAGAGGCAGAGAGAGAGAGAGAGAGAGAGAGAGAGAGAAATCTTCCATCCACTGGTTCACTCCCCAGAGGACCACAACGGCTGCAGCTGAGCTAATCCAAAACTGGGAGTCAGAAGCTTCTTCTGGGTCTCCCACATAAGCGCAGGGGCCCAAGGACTTGGGCCAACTTCTACTGCTTTTCCAGGCCACGGCAGAGAGCTGGATCAGAAATGGAACAGCCAGAACTAGAACCAGCGCCCATATGGGCTGCTGGCGCTGCAGGCAGTGGCTTTATCGGCTAAGCCCCAGCGCCATGCCCCTCCCCCCTTGTTCTACCTTCAGAGTTGGGTCTTTTTGCTGGAACATCTTTCTATCAGGGAATGGAGTCCACATGCCACACCAGTGTTTCCGTCAGGGCCCTCCTGCCCCCAGCCCCCACTTTCACTTACTTCTAGTGTCTATTAGTGTATCCTCTCTAAACCTCAGCTCACAGCCCAGGTTCCAGCCAACACCCCCAGGAATCGCTAAGAGGATATGCTAAACTCAAGGATTGCCATTTCATTGTGGGTGCTCATTAAATAGTCCCAGGCACAAAAACACTACTGAGGTCGGTGTTTTCTAAACACTCTGGGATTCCGTACCTGGTGAAGCACAGCTGGTGAACACATTGTTTGATTGGGCGATGAACAGAGTAGAGTCTTGTGCAAGCGAACTTCTCATCCCGGCACTCTGAAGAAGTCCAACAACACAAACAAGGAAGTCCAAAGAGGAGAAGCAGAAACAAAAAATTAAAGGGAGCTGGGGCAGGAAAAAAAAATACAGAGGAGTCTCCACAGAGGATCTTTGTACAGTGGAGCGTGTTCTTCCTTCTCATCAAAAACAGAGCAACAGAAGATTGGCTAACATGAAATTTAAGTGCTTTTGCACCTGAGTGCAGAAGTGGATAAACATAATCTCTGAATGTTCTTCTAGGAAAAAAGTCTTTCTAGGATTATCCTGGTGGCAACGTGAAATATATATTTTTTAACTTATTTGACAGGTAGAATTATAGACAGTGAGAGAGAGAGACAGAGAGAAAGGTCTATGTTCCATTGGTTCACTCCCCAAATGGCTGCCATGGCGCGCTGTGCAGATCCAAAGCCAGGAGCCAGGTGCTTCTCCTGGTCTCCCATGCGGGTGCAGGGCCCAAGGACCTGGACCATTCTCCACTGCACTCCTGGGCCGCAGCAGATAGCAGGACCAGAAGAGGAGCAACTGGGGCTAGAACTCGGCGCCCATATGGGATGCCGGTGCCACAGGCGGAGGATTAACCAAGTGAGCTCTGGCGCTGGCCCCAAGGCAACATGAAGTATTAAATGATATTATGAAAACCCCATTGTGAAGAATCAGAATTCTTAAGCAGGTCTTTTCAACCCTTGTCGCATATCAGAATTATCAGCATATTTTACATATATTTGTATACAGCGAGAGGCAGAGAGGGAAAGAGAGGGATTCCATCTGCTGGCTCATTCCTCAAATGCCCACAATGATTGGGGCTGATACGGGACTGGGCTGGGGCCAAAGCCAGGAGTCAGGAACTCAATCTGATTTTCCAAGTGAGTAGCAGGGACTCAACTACTTGAGCCCATGAACTGCTGCCACATTAGCTTGAAACCAGAGCCAGGAGTCAGAGCAAGGTTTTGGACCCAAGTCCTCTTATGTGAGTACCCTTGTACTCTGATACTCTGATATGAAATGAGGGCATATTGGTGGGAGGAGGCCCACTAGGCTAAACACCTGCCCTGGGAACATTAATCAAACCATGAATTCCATGGTAATGTGGGAGTTCCTGTAGTCAAATTGATTTTACCTCCCAAACCAATAACTAGTAAATGAAGTCAAAAGGTGTTTTAGGGAGACAATTTGTTTGGGGACCATTCAACAGTTTTCTCATCTTGAAGGATAATAGTCCATTTAAATAAACAGACAAAAAAGAGGGGCAGTGCTGTGGCACAGCAGGTTAAGGCACCACCTGTGAGGCTGGCATCCCGCATTGGAGTACGGGGTGAAGCCCTGGCTGCTCTGCTTCTAATCCAGCTCTCTGATAACACAGCTGGGAGAGCAGCAGAGAGTGGCTCAGGTACACAGGCCCCTTCCACCCACATGGAGACCCGGCTGGAGTTCTGGGCTTCTGGCTTTGGCCTTGTTCAGCCTCAACTCTTATGGCCATTTGGGGAATGAACCAGTGGATGGAAGATTTCTTTCTCTCTACTTTCCCTCTCTCTCTCTCTGCCTGCTAATTAATTAATTTTTTAAAAAAGGAAAAGAAGAAGGGATGGGTGTTGTGGTACAGCACGTTAAGCCTTGGCTGGAGATTACCCATATCTCAGATCAGACCGGATTTAAATCTTAAAAAAAAAAAGAAGAAGAAGAAGAAGAAGAAGGAAGGAAGGAAGGAAGGAAGGAAGGAAAAAAGTAAAGCCACCAAAAATATTCTTTGAGAAAGAATTGGAAGTAACCTAGAAGTGTTTCACCAAATTAAGGAACAAGGAGATAAGGAATCCACAGCAAGGAAAATAGCTTCAGAAAAAGAGTTGCGAGTGATACTCATACCTGCGGTGGCATTTTTATCACTGGGCGAGGCTGGAAGGCAGAAGTTGTATTCAGTTACTAGCAGTTCTAGAAGTCACTCTACCTCTAATCATGTTAGACATGCCTCCCCACGTGGAGTCCTCCCACATGGAGAACAAATGAGTTAATCATTCTGTTAGTAGCTTCTGGAAGAAGACTTGCATGGGGCTGATTGAACACACACCATGGAAGAATCAGGAGTTAGGGTGAGTTTTTGTGTGTTTCCTTTCTCTCCTGGAGAACTGAGAAATTCATTGTATTATGAGAATCTTTGTAAGTCGTGTCTACAGCCAAGTCTAACCTAAGGTCAAATTTCATATGGGCTTGGCTTGTGGAACAGAGACCTAGTCATGGAGCTAGATGAGGGTGGAGGGCTTGAACGAGCCAGGGGAGTTACACGGGAAAATGTCATGGACGAGCTGCTGGGAGGATAACAGGAACTCTGATGGGTACCCTCACCTACCCATGGCTTCAAGGCACATCTACAGAAACACAAACAGAAATTTTGCAGAAAATGGAATTAAAATAAAAAGTATTTTGATGTCAAAAATTTGGGAAACCATGCATAGTTTTTTTCATAATCTACAGTTAGCATTAACTTTTTGAAGGCCCCTCACATGCATCAGATTGCAAACTTGCAACAAATAGGAGCAGGCATTTGGCCTATGCCACTTGGAATGTGCGTCCCGTATCAGCGTGCCCCATGTTAAGGCCCAGCTCTGTTTTCTCCAGTCTCCTGCTAATGCACACCCTAGGAGGCAGCAGGTGATGGCTCATATACTCATGTAGGTCTTTGCGAGTCCCTGGCTCCTGGCTTTGGCATGGCCTAACACTGGCTGTTGTGGGCATTTAAATGCCCACAGAGAGGAGATCTCAGTCTCTCTGCTTTGCTGCCTTTCAAATCACCAAATATATATATATATATATTTGCACCAAAATAAATTCATCTTTAATTCCATTTTTCTA
This sequence comes from Sylvilagus floridanus, assembly GCA_949820135.1. NCBI lineage: Eukaryota > Metazoa > Chordata > Mammalia > Lagomorpha > Leporidae > Sylvilagus > Sylvilagus floridanus. The sequence goes on from OX463230.1 coordinate 33,796,516, forward strand.
GAAGTTTTTAAAGTACCTTCCCATATGCTGAAAATTCCCAAACCTTATTTCTAACCTACATCTCTCTCCTGAACTCCGGACCTATTAATCGGACCTTTTAATGGAAGACTGGAGTTTTCAATGATCCTTTAAATTCAGTACATCTCAGACTGACTTAATGATATTTCCCTTTATCATTCAGGTTGCTCTGCAGTGAACAGTGTCACCACCTGCCCATGGCCACATCCAGGAACCTGGATGTCACCTCAACAGCCGCTCTCCTTCACAGCTCATGTCTAATTTTCACCACTCCTCCCTCGGTTCAGGCTACCATCTTTAATGGGTATGGCAACAGCATTCTGGCTGGTTTTCCAGGTCCAGGCTGATAACAGTCAAATTAATTTCCACATTGCCCGAGAGGTAGAGCAGGAGGGGTGGCGGGACGGGAGGTGTGTGTGATCTTTTCGATGCACAAATCTGGTGAAAACCTTCCTCTCTGAGCTCTCTCTGATCGCTTTCCATTTGCATCCAGAACCATTTGCCCAGATTGGTTTTTACTTTTTTAACCTAAAAGTGTGTCCCCCTTTTAATCACTTGGTTCACTTGCACTTGTCCTTCAGGAAGCAGTTTAGTGTACGTGCCTTCCAGAGGAGCTGTGCCTAATCCCCATCGATGAACTTAACCAAAGACTCATTCTGTTTCTTTATTCTTGCCCCAATTATAGCACTTCATGGTACTGAATAAACTTATCTGTTCATTTAAAAATATTTATATATTTAAAATACAGAGTTAAAGAGAGGCAGAGACAGAAACACAGAGAGAGGTCTTCCATCCACTGAATCCCTCCCAAAATGGTCGCAGTGGCCAGAGCTGGGCCAATCTGTAGCCAGGAACCAGGAGCTTCGTCTGGGTCTCCCTGTGGGTTCAGAGGGCCAAGGACTTGGACCATCTTCTACTGCTTTCCCAGGCAATATCAGAGACCTGGATCGAAAGTAGAGCAGCTGAGACTAGAACCGTTGCCTATATGGGCTGCTGGCATCACAGGTGGCGGCTTTACCCGCTATGCCACAGCAACAGCCCCTTATCTGTTCATTTGTCTAACTTGTTTGTTAAACAAAAAAAATCTGGTGGAAGTTAATTGGTTTTGGGAGCCAGCATTGTGGTGCAGCCGGTTAAGCCACTGCCTGCAATGTCAATATCTCGTTATTAGTGCAGGCTCAAGTCATGGCTGCTCCACTTCTGATGCAGGTCCCTGCTAATGCACCTGGGAAAGCAGAGGAAGATAGCCCTGGTGCTTGGGCCCCTGCCACCCACATGGAAGACCCAAATGGAGTTCCAGGATCCTGGCTTCAGCCTGGCCCCACCCAGGCCACTACAGCCATTTGAGAAGTGGAACAGTGAATGGAAGATCTTTCTCTCTGTCTCTCCTTAAAATAAATAAACACATCTAAAAAAATTAGTCAGTAGGGTTGGCACTGTGGCATAATGCGTTAAGCTGTCACCTGCAATGCCAGCATCCCATATGGGCTCCATTCAAGTCCCAGCTGCTCCACTTCCATTCCAGGTCCCTGCTAATGTGCCTGGGAAAGCAGCTGCAGATGGACTGAGTGCTTGGGCCCCTGCACCCATGTGGGAGAACCAGGATGAAGCTCTTGGGAGACCCAGATAAAACTCATGGCTTCTGGCTTCAGCCTGGCCCAGCTCTGGCCATTGCAGTCATCTGGGGAGTGAATCAGTGGATGAAAGGTATCTCCCCCTCTCTCTGTCTCTTCCTCTCTCTCTGTAACTCTGACTTTCAAATACATAAAGAAATCTTTATATATATAAAAAAGAAGATATATTATATTTAGCATGGTTTTTAAAAGACTTATTAGTTTATGTTTCAAAAATTTTGGTTAACATGTAGTACTTGAACATTTTTATGGGAGACAGTGCAATACTTGTATGCAGCATACGCCAATCAAGCCAAAACAATCTAACTTCTACTCATTTTTCTTACCTCAAAGTGCTTGTTCATTGCAGCTTTTGCCCTGACCCTTAAAAATACTCAGCTTCCTTCCTGTGCCAAGCTCTGTTTTGCTTTCACGTCTGTGAACATGTTATCTCTTCTGGCTGGAAAGCCCATCCCTCGCTGGCCCATCTGACTCCCCGATTTTTCTTTCAAACTTCAGTTCAAGCATCACTTCTCTTTGAAAGCTTCCCTTTGTCTTTCCCAATATTTGTTTGTCTTGCCTTTACTCACCAAGTCTTGGGAACTTTGGGAGAAAGACCGTATCTTGATAGTTTGTGTATCAAACACCTAGCATACTTTCTGCTTGTTATCGGTTCAAAAATGTCATCCATTGAAATGGCACTGTTGGAAGAATGTGCTACGTAAGCTGTAAATCCTGTCTATTTAGGACTCTGCAGTAGCTGCACTGTCTTCTATAATGGGCTCTGGGAAGAGCCAGAAAATAGCCCTGGTGGCCCTGGGTCCCAGATCTGAACTCACCCAGGTCATCTGTGGAGGGCTCGATATCAGCCAGAACTGAAAAGGCACAAAACAGCAGGTGTGAGGCGGGCTCTGAATTGCAAGGGGGAAAAGGCAGAGTGGGAAAAGGGAGAATGAAGACACTAGGACAAGGGCAAGGGTGAGGGGAAGGCCATGGCTGGGTTGGTGTATTGTGTCCAAGGATACTGGATGAACGGAAGTAACTGTCAACATACTTTTTTTTTTTTTTTTAAGAATATGAATCCTACCGACAGGATACTGATTTCTGGAAGCCTTTATTATCCATGCCTTACTTTAGTTATGAATGCAGTTTGTTCCCTCGTTCCTTTTATCCCACGGTCCCTTAACAACACTCCCACAACCCTTCTATCCATATCGTGAACATGACCATGAAAAGTCCTTTTTTGAAAGAAGTGCAGTAAGACCTACCTGTTTCGTCTGTTGAGGGCTCATTCACCAGATCTGCAAAGGGACAAGACAGGAGATGAGCGAGGCAGGGAGGAAGGAACCAAGAAAGAACGAGGATGATCTGAAAGGAGACAAGAAAGATGGAAGCAAGAGCACGGGCTGCTGGGAAGACAGAAGGGCGGGTCACAGACAGGAAGCAGCTTACTGGGATCATCTGTGAACGTTTCTGGAGTCGTTTGAGTCACATCATCTGAGGAAAAAAAAATCATAAAGCTTACTATGAGCACTCCCACCCTTGCACTCCCCAAAAGTGAAATTGAACCCAGATATCTTTCATCTGCTGGTTCACTCCCCAAATGGTCACAACAGCTGGGACTGGACAAAGCCAAAGCCAAATCCAAGATCCCAGAATCCAGCTGGGTCTCTCATGTGCTTGAGCCACCCCCTGCTGAATTCCCAGGCACAGTTGCAGGGAGCAGGATTGGAAGTGGAGCAGCCAGGACTGGAACCAGAATCCATATGGGATACTGGCATCCTGGGAGGTGGCTTAACCCATTATGCCACAATAGATAAACTTAAAAAAAAAAAGTAGAAATTCCAAGTAACAGCACTTCATGTCTATGTTTAAAAAATAACAAAACACTGTTAGCATTTACTCTAATTTTAAAATTTTAGATAAATATTTTATTTATATATATTTAAGGTGTAACATGATGTTTTCATATACTTGTACAAAATGACACGATTACTACAGTCAAGAAAATTAACATAGTTGCTTTTAAAGATTATTTATGTGGTTTTTAAAATTTATTTGAAAGACAGAGAGACTGAGAGAGAGAAGAGAGACAAAAACTGATATTCCATTCACTGATTCACTTTCCAAATGCCACAGCCAAGACTGGGCCAGGCTGAAGCCAGGAACCAGGGACTTGATCCGGGTCTCCTATATGGGTGTCAAGTGACCCAAGTTGGTGAGCCATCGCCTGCTGTTTTCTGGGTATGCAGTAGACAGAAGCTGGAATCAAGAGTAGTTCGGATTCGAACCCAGGCTGTGAGATGCAGGCATCCCAAGAGGCATCTTGCTGCGTCAAATACCCACTCAAAATAGTTACCTTCTGAGGCCAGCGCTGTGGCATATGGGATAAAACTGCTACCTGCAACGCCAGTATCCCATATGGGCACTGGTTCAAGTCCCAGCTGCTCCACTTCCGATCCAGCTCTCTGCTATGGCCTGAGAAAGCAGTAGAAGATGGCCCAAGTTCTTAGGTACCTGCACCCATGTGAGAGACCCAGAAGAAGCTCCTGGCTCCTGGCTTCAGATTGGCACAGATCCAGCCATTGCAGCCATCTGGGGAGTGAACCAGCAGATGGAAGACTCTCTCTCTCTCTCTCTCTCTCTCTGACTCTCTGTAACTCTGCCTTTCAAATAAATAAATAAATAAATCTTTTTTTAAAAAAAGTTATCTTGTGTGTGTATGATAAGAGCACTGAAATCTACTTTCTTAGCAAATAATATTTAAATGTGTATTTGGCAAATACTCCATCTGCATGCAGGTATTCTTCCACGTAGTTTATAGTCATAATCCATTCTGCCCACTAGGGGTCAGCAAACCCACATAGTTTGATTAGACGTTCTAAAATTTCAATTCTAAAGGTCAAATTTAAATTTGAGCAAAAACATTTTTAAAACAATGTGTCAGAGTTATCAATAATTGCAGGACAGTTTATTCACAAATACAGCATTTCACTGGAGTTTCCTCTGCTTACCTTAACTTTTTGTTTGTTTTTTCTTTTGCTTGCCTTTTTATTTTTTTATTTTTGACAGGCAGAGTGGACAATGAGAGAGGGAGACAGAGAGAAAGGTCTTCCTTTGCTGTTGGTTCACCTTCCAATGGCCGCTGCGGCCGGTGCACTGCAGCCAGCACACCGCGCTGATCCAAAGGCAGGAGCCAGGTGCTTATCCTGGTCTTTCTTGGGGTGCAGGGCCCAAGCACTTGGGCCATCCTCCCCTGCACTCCTGGGCCAGAGCAGAGAGCTGGCCTGGAAGAGGGGCAACCAGGACAGAATCCGGCGCCCCGACCGGGACTAGAACCTGGGGTGCCGGCGCCGCAAGGCGGAGGATTAGCCTATTAGAAATTCATAAGACTTGACAAAAACAACCTCTTTAACACTCAGTATAAGCTTTCTTATTTCAGAACACTTTTCCTAAATTTTTAATTTTATTTATGTTGCATGTTATTTGAACAGCAGAGAGAGAAATGGAGACAAAGTCAGACAGAGAGATCTATACGCTGGTTCATGCCCCAAATGCCTGCAACAGCTGGGGCTGGGCCAGGCCAAAGCCAGGAGCCAGAAACTCAGTCCAAGTCTCCCATATGCACAGCAGGGATGCAAGTGCTTGAGCTGTCACTTACTGCCTCCCATTGTCCATGTTAGCAAGAAGCTGGAATTGGGTGTGGAGCTTGGGACTTGGACCCAGGCACGCTGATATGGAATGTGGACGTTTTAGGCAGCATGTTCACCATGGCATCCAACGCCTGCCTGCCCCAGAACAATTCGTGGTCAGGTCTGTGCTCATCCAATGGCATATGTGAAAAACCACTGACCTGAGTCATTCTGGAGCCTTGTAAGAGGGGACTGGAGCCTCTCCAGGGTGCAGCCCAGTTTCTCTCCATTGTGTCCTTTCTCCAGAGGCCTAGCTACATTCCAGCTCAGCCGTGCATGGAAACAGGCGGGAAGCAATGGGAGGGCGGAGGACTTCTGAGCTGTCTCTGAGACCTCAGCATCAGCTGCTGCTCTTCTGCCTGTCTCTCAACGTAACCACCTTTTCTATGAGCTTCCAGCAGAAAAATGCTCTAGCTTTCTAGACTTGGGAAGTTCTCCATAAAGGACATAAGATATTTTTATCATAATTTACAATATTCCTTGTAGAAAAGCATCCTACGGTCATAAACCAGAATTGTCAGCCTTCAAACTGTTCGGAGAATTCAATCCAGATTTTTTTTTTTTTTTTTGCTGCACTATGACCTTTAGCAAGAAATACACGTACGGTGATGTGTCATCGCGTCTGTAAAACTGAAACAGGGGCAGGTGTTTGCGATGGCAGTGAGGATGCCTCTTGAGATGCTGCGTCTCGTATCATCCCTCAGCAGAGCACCTGAACTGGAACCCTGGCTCTGCTCCCAATTCCAGCTTCCTGCCAAAGTGCACCCTGGGAGGCAGCCCGTGATTGCTCAAGTGGTTGGGTGACCGCTATCCATGTGGGAGACCTAGAGTGGGTTTTAGGCTCCTGGGTTTGGCCTGGCACAGCCCTAGATTTGTGGGCATTAGAGGAGTGAACCAGCAGATGGGAGACTGTCTGCCTCTCTCTATTTGCCTTTTCAATAAAATAAATACTTTTTAAAAAGTGAAACAAGTTGGGGCAGGTGTTGTGGCACAGTGGGTAAAGCCACTGCCTGAGACGCTGGCATCCCATTTGTTGGTGGGTTCGAATCCCAGTTGCTCCATTTCCAAACCAGCTCCCTAATGTTCCTGAGAAAGGAGAAGGAGATAAACCAAATTCTTGCTGCACCCATGTGGGAGACCCGGATGAAGCTCCTGGCTTCAGTTTGGCCCAGCCCCGAGCCATTGTGTCCATGTAGGGAGTGAACCAGGGCATGGAAGACCTCTCTCTTTCTCCCTCTCCCTTTTTCTTCTCTCTCTGTAATTCTTTCAGATAAATAAATAAGCCTTTAAAAAAAAAAAGTGAAACAAGTTTATAAAATACTTTACTCATGCAAAACACATATAATGCACTCTGATATATTTATTTTTGTGCATATTAATTAATTTTTTAAAATTCTAGTTGTGACTCACTAATTGATTTCACGACCCCTTCCTGGGTTGTATACTACGGTCCTCAATCCACTAACTCTCATGGGTCTGGAAAAGGAGAGAAATGTGACGACAATTTTGTTAAACGCCTTGAGCAGGGTGGAGTTTTCTTATCAGGCTGAGGACGCCAAAGTTTGTCTAGCTGCACCATGGGTTTCTCTGTAGTGCTGAGATGACTTCTTACTCTGTGCATTCTAGTTTTTCCTCTGCTACGTGGATAGGAAAATGCATCTGGAAGGATTGCTGGGCATTTTCTGAGTGCGATGAGAAATGTCTAGGGGCAATTAGAAGCAAGAGAGGGGCATGGAGGAGGTTTTTCGTTAGTAGGGAAGAAAGACAAGAAGGTTTGATGACTGGGGGAGTGGGATTGTGGACACCGGTACAGCAGATGGCATTTCCCGTAAGTTGGTAATGTCTCCCTCCGTCCTAGGTCAGACTCTACTTCTGCTCTTCTACTTCAGCCTGGGGAGTATCCCAGCACAGCCCACCCCCAGGGCTTTACCTACCTCCTCTTTGACCATTGACACCCAAGCGCATCCACTCTGTAGCAAAGGAAGGGGAGAGATGTGAGTGTGTCCAGCTCTACACCGCGTAACCCTTGCTGAGACAAACCAGAGAATCACGGAGGAACGATTGGACTTTTTCTCTGTGTTTTCTTCCTCAAGACCCAATACAGAATTAGCCCTTTAATGCTGTGCACAAAAAACTGGCGGGGATAGAAACACAAGTTCTGGAGGACAAAGGCCTGCCCGGCTATGCCCTCACTCAGGAAGCCCCCTTGTCTGTGGGGTCCTGTTCCACAGGCAGGTCCAGCAGCCTTCCAAGCATGTGCAACCCTGCTAGCGCCACAGCCTCCCCTCAGGCTATGCTGTTGCACAAGGCTGAAGAATTAGTCTCTTAGCCTGTGCCTGGCCTAAAGAGAGAGAAAAAACAGCGAACCGTTACTTTCAAGTTCAAGGTTCGATTTCCGCGGCCAGCATGCTAGCTGGATCCTGTGAACCCTGCGAAGGGCACTTCTCTGACTTGTGCACAGACGGGGTCTGTGTCTTGCATGCCCGTGACTCTGCTGGTGTGGACCTCTCCTCCTGCTCCCCTTCAGCCTTGCTACATCCTGCCTCCCAACCCACTCACACCGCGGAGAGGTGGACATGTTCCAGAGAAACCCAGACAAGCAGGGACTCACCAGCGGGGATGAGGAGTGCGGTGAGGAGCAGCAGCACCTTGGGGCCCCGGAGCAGCATGTCTAATGGGACAGGGGTGGGAGAGAGAGTGAGAACTCAGGGGGACACCAGCACGTCACGTCGGGGAGAGGCACCCCAGGCCCTCAGTCTCTCTGTCTTCTCAGGAGCTTTCTTGGTCTCCCCTTAGGACTCAAATGCTTTCTCTCCTATCTCATCTTTCCCCCAAAGTTTATTGCTTCTTCCAATCTGTTCTCTGGTCACTCATCTTAGTCTCGCTCTTATCATTCCCTTCTACCAAGCCAGAGGGAATTCTATATTCTACATGGTCCAGCTTAGCCCCACCCCAGACCTTTTACCGCTATAGTCTTATCTTCCTTCTTATGGCCATGTCTTACAGCATCTGCCCATCTCTAGTCATTTGAATGATAAATACAGGAGTTTGTCTTGCTCTATCTAAGCTCAGTGTCATTCCCATTCCAGCTATCTCCAGCCATGCAACACGCCCACACACACAGGCACACACACACTCACACTTATATTCACACATATTCTTTCTCTCTGTTTAGAGTTTTATATAAACAAGTAACTCACTGCGGTGCTCTGTGCTCTTTCTGCTCCTTTGTCTGCTGGATGTGTCTCTCTCCTTCTCACACTGTTCCACGCTGGCTGGAGAATAAGAGGAACAAAGCCACTCCCTGGGATGGACTTCAGATTTGGCCTCCTCTGATACAATGAGATGAGGGAGAGCAAGGGAGAGGGAGAGAGAGAGAGAGCCAGGCTAGAGGCGTAGAATGCAGTGTTCCAATAAGCCTGGAATGAGAAGGGAGGTGGGAATTAGCAGTCACTCACACCCTCATTCCAAAGGGCTGTGATTACACTGGTGAGAGATCTTGCTGCTCCCTACCAGGGCTTTCACAATCTGCCCCCAGCAACTTTTTGGGTTTTTTTTTGCCTTGGGTTCCTCACCCATGGGGCATTTTACCATACACTCCCATACCCTGTTTCTGTCTCCTCTATTCAGATGGCATTCGACCCATTCCCCCATTCCCCTCTCTCACCCTCTTTCTTTTCAAATATTTAGCTCTTCAACCCCAACACATTTCTGTGTACCCCTGCATTTATATTTCTTCTTTGCCTCTTTTTTGACCTGCCCATGCAGATTCTTCTTATTCTTATTTTTTCCCCTCTGGTAATATCTCTCTTATTCTCACATCCAAGCAAACACAGACATCACATGAGTTTTGTCTGAAGGAAATGCTGGCTATCTTAAGACTATAAAATGCTGAAGCAATCAAAGCCCTCCAAATCCTTTTCAAATGCGGAGGAGCTCTATGAGAGGAGCTGCCAGCCTTATTTTGTCTCTGTCTTTGCTTAAATTCATGCTAGGAAACTTGGTTTCTGGAGTGTTAAGGACAAAATGTCATCAGAAACCCAAAGAAAATTTGGAAGCAAGTTCTCATTGCCTTATTTTCTACCAGTATTCTTACTTAGATCATGTAACAATGGACTGTAGGATTTTTTTTTCTAATTCTGTTAAGAAGTCATTGGTCTTTTAATAGGGGTTACACTGAATCTGTAGATCGCTTTAGGTAGTGTAAACATTTTAATGATATCGGATCATGAAAAACACCAATAGCACTTTCTCTGGTCCAGAAATTTCAGACTTTGTGTTTTCTCTCTTTCTCAGAGCCCTTGTAATCAGGCCACTAAAAACCCCCACTTTGGAAGCAGTGAAGTTAAATGACAGAAATCCAAGTCTGAGGAATGTCCGACCTTAGATGGAATCCAAGTGTGTAAGTTTCAGGTTGTCTGTTAGCTCCTTGAGTCATCCTTCGTCTCTCCTCTGTGAGTTGAACTAGAGAGCAGTATTCATACATTATACACTAGAAGAGAGAAAGCATTTACAGTAATGGAGTGGGTTTTGTGGCACAGTGGGTTCACCTGCTGCCTCATCCCATACAGGAGTGCTGGGATCAAGTCCCGCCTCTGTTCCTGACTCCACTTCTAATGCACCTGGGAGGCAGCAGATTATGGCTCAAGTAGTTGAGTTTTTGCCATACACATGGGAGACCCAGGTGGAGTTCTGGACTCCTGGCTTTGGGTTGGCACAGCACTGGCTGTTGCAAGCATTTGAGGAGTGAACCAGCAGATGGAAGATCTCTCTCTCTCTCTCTCTCTCTCTCTTTCTCTCTGTCACTTTGCCTTTTAAATAAATAAACCTTTTTATTAAAAAATACTGATGGAAGGAAATATTGATGGAAGGAAAGAGTCCAGTTAGGAGGAAGGGAGAGCGAGGGACAAAGTCAGACATGAATAATTGGCATTCATAAAGGTACCTCTGAAGGCACTATCATGGTTCCATCTCTGAGATACAAGAATTCTTGTCAGTTCCCAGAACAAAAGTAATCCCAAAGCCAGCTCTTCCAATCTTCCTAGCCCAGAACTTGTCCTAGTCCCATCTTCTCCATAATGAGGGGCCAGAGGCTAGAAAACAGATGTGATTCGGGTCTGGACAGAGCCAGGGACCGAAGAGGTGGGGGTGGGGCACAGGGAAGAGACCAAAAAGCAGATGCAAAGCAGAGCTGAGGCAGGACATGGAGCAGAGAGCCTAGAGCAACAGTCATGTTTTCCATGAAGCTCAGACAGATGGAGAGGCTGAACGCGGGCCAGTTGTTTGGCAGGGAGAGCAATGACCTCAATGTGCTGGCCTAGTTTGGGACGACGGTTTAAGAAAGCCTCCCCAGGCAGTAGGAGGTGGCGCTCTCTTGGGGTTGTAGGAGGGAGACCAAAGTCAGGGCAGTGAAAATAGGAACAGAATGTTCGGAGCAAGGCGGAAGGGGAGGGTGGGCAGGCAGGGAGCAGCACCTTGGACGGGAAGCAAGGCAGGAACTGGCAGAACGGTGACAACCACGTGTCACTGAGCCCCGCAGACTTTCAAGAACGCAGCTGGGCTATCAGGTAGGAGGTCCTGGGTGACACTGGACGTCGGCACTGCCTTGCACTGGTCTAGAGCCTGCCTAGTCCCAGGCCTTGTCTCTCATTTTGTCTCCCCACACTTCTGCTGCAAATATGCTCCACCAGATTGCCGGTCAGGCCAAGAGGCACCCAAGTTTGATCCTCTCTTCACGTCTATTGGAGCCAGAGATACTGGAGCTGCACTGTCCATCAGGCATCTGGCGTTGTTCAATCCAGATGTCAGTAGGGACAGAAAGAATAACCCAGAATCCTGGAACAAACTGGGTGCCGATGATCAATACAAGTTCTACTCAGTGAATGTGGATTACAGCAAACAGAGAAAGGCCCAGATGCCGAAATGAAATGTTTCCCTCTATAGTTGCTTAGGACGGAGGTCTTCCAGAAGACAGCCACACAATTTTGCGTGGAACCAGGCAATGTTCCTCCTCTACATGCAAGCAGTCATGTTGATGCATTGGTGTTTGTTACACGGATTAATACATATGTGCAACTTGGGGGGAAATGCAGCTTGGTAGGTAGTTTGGTTGATTTCTTCATGGCAGCCATGGTGGGCCCTTTCTTCTAGCGCAGGTCCTCACTTGTTTTTAGAGCCCAGAGGTGGCTCCCCAGGCGTGCCTTTCTCAGGCTGATCTGGCCAGCCTCTGCTCTCACACCATCCGCGTATCACTGCGTTGCATCAAGTCAAGTCTGCAGCAATGCCCCGAAGTGAGCAGATGCCATCCAGAGATGTAAGCCCACCATGCCCCGAGGTTCTCCCTGGATCCCGGGAGCAGTGCATTTGCGTCTCCCACATGGGTGGGGCGGCAAGTGGCTAGCACATTCTCCCACAGCCCTCCTTGGAACTGAGCCGTAGGGGTAGAAGGGACCTAGGGAAAGCGTCCGTGAGTGGCCTAGGAACGTTTTAGTTTTCAACAGTGGTCTGTGGAAGGTGGGTAGAGTGAAAAGAGAGAAGGGGGGCCGGGATGTGAGCTAGCAGGCTGGCTTTGTTCACTGTCTATTGGTTTGTAAAGAATACTCCCATTAGCCGAAGCCTCTGGGCAACCGGACAGAAAGGTTATTATGACAGTTCACTCCAACTAAAGGAAATCCAAGGGCTAAACACAAAAAAGACTCCCATAAAAGGAAGGGAAAGAAGGGAGGAGGGTGATGTGAGATGGGGAGAGAGGAGAGAGCAGTGCATGAAGCCATGACGTAGGGAGAGCAAAGCGCGAAAGAGGGACTATGAGCCAGCAGACGCGTGTCCTCAGCAACGTGGACCAGGGGAAGCTTCAGTCCTTCCGAACCCAGCTGAGACCCAGCCGTGTCCCCCCAGAAACCCTGGGTATCCCCTCTGCCTTGGAAGAGTTAATCATTCCCTCTACTGAGCTGTGGCTTTGTTTATTTTTTCGATTATGTCATCAATCAGCTTCATTTAAACCCTTTTACATATCTAATCCCATTTGGCTGAGGGAGTTCCTTGGTGGCAGAGGCTCCCTCTTACTCATCACTGGCTGACAGCAATGATGTTGGTGAGTACATAACTCAAAACTGGCTCGACTAGATTGAGCTGAGATGGAGACTTGAAACGCTCCAATAACTGTCCATGTCTGAGACATAAAGGTTCAAACACTTACTAAGAGGGAAAGGATAAAATTTTAGGGAGGTGGGCAGCTTAAGACTGTAAAGAGAATTCATGGGCTGGTGCTGTGGTGTAGTGGGTTAAGCCTCTGCCGGTGGCGCCGGCATCCAATAAGGGTGCTGGTTCATGTCCCTGCTGCTCCTCTTCCAAACCAGCTCTCTGCCATGGCCTGAGAAAGCAGTAGAAGATGGCCCAAGTGCTTGAGTCCTTGCACCCACATGGGAGCCCTGGAAGAAACTCCTGGCTCCTGGCTTCAGACTGGCTCAGCTCTGGCTGTTGCAGCCCTTCAGGTGGAAGACCTCTCTCTCTGTATCTCCCTCTCTTTGTCTGTAACTCTGTCTCTCAAATAAATAAATAAAATCTTAGAAAAAAAAAAAAGAATTCATCAAGTGGAACAAGTAGCCAACAAAGTGAAGTCATATGAAAGGAACAGAGTAAAAGGAACTGGCCCTCCCACCCAAAGCAGAGAAATAGGGCAATGGCTATTCTAGAAACAATAGAATTTTGGCAATAAAGCTGTACAATAAAGCATGTACAATTTTACATGCAAAGCATGTAAAATTTAGGGCCGGGCACTGTGGTGCACTGCATTAAATCGCTGCTTATGGCACCAGCATCCCATATTGGAGCCCATCTATTCTGCTTCTGAACCAGTTTCCTGCTAACATGCCCTGGGAAAACAGCAATGAAGTTGCTGTACAGTTGAAGTACCTGGGTCCCTGCCACTACCATGGGAGACCTGGGTGAGGTTCCTGGCTCCTGGTTTTAGCCTGGCCCAGTCCTGGCTATTGTGGCCATTTGGGGGAGAAGATCGATTAATCTCTCTCCCCTTCTCTTTCTCCAGCTTTGCTTTTCAAATGAATAAATAATTTTTCAAAAAGAAAACAGAGGGCCCCTCCTGGTCCCCACTCGCTGTGTTCCGCCTGCTGTGTGATCCTGTGCCCTGTAGTGTGGACTTAGGTACTACTAACAAATAGATCGGAGCAGAAAAGAGGGTGCAGCTTCAGATCAGGTTCCAAAACAGCTCTGCCCTCTACCTTGGCTGCTTTCTTCTGCTCTCTTCCTTGCTTCCTTGCCCTGACAGTCAGCTGCCATGCTGTGAGCTACTCTATAGAGAAGCCCGTGTGACAAAGAACTGATGTGTAAGCAACAGCCAAGGGCTTAAGACCTGCCAAAAGCAAGGGGAATGATCGTGGAAGTAGATCTTGTCTCAGTTGGGCCTTGAGATGGCTGCAGCCTCGGGCAACACCTTGATTACATCCTTGTGAGACACTGAGTCAGAGGTAGCCACAGAAATTGTACCTGGATTCTCAAACAACAGAAACTAAAGAAAGACATAACTAAAAGTGATATATATTTTTTAACTTGAAAGGCAGAGAGCCTAGAGTTCTATCTGGGTCTCACACAGGTGGCAGGGACTGAAGTATGCTTAGGCCCTCCTCTGATACTTTCCCAGGCACATTAGCAGGGAGCTGGATCAGAAGCCACATAGCTAATATGAGATGCTGGCATTGTATGAGGCCCCTCTCTTAATTATTAAAAAAACATATTATTTATTTGAAAGGCAGAGTTACAGAGAGATAGAGGCAGAGAGAGAGAGGTCTTCCATCTCCTGGTTCACTCCCCAGCTGACTGCAACTGCTGGAGCTGTGCTGATCTGAAGCTAGGAGCCAAGAGCTTCTGATTCTTCCCACATGAGTGCAGGGGTCCAAGTATCCAGGCCATCTTCTACTGCTTTCCCAGGCCATAGCAGAGAGCTGGGTCAGAAGTGGAGCAGCCAGACAAGAACCAACGTCCATATGGGATGCCGGCACTGCAGGTGGCAGCTTTACCATGTCCACAAGAACTTTTTTTAAAATAAGCAATTTTTTTCCTTTAAATATGTGTTTTATTTATTTGAAAGACAGTTACAGACAGAGGGGGAGAGACACAGAGAGAGGGAGATCCTCCAACCTCTGGTTCACTCCCCAAATAACTGCAAAGGCTGGTGCTAGGGCTGGGCCAGGCCCAAACCAAGAGCCAAGAGTTTCTTCCTGGTCTCCCATGTGGGTGCAGGGGCCCAAGTACTTGAGTCGTCCTCCATTGCTTTCCCAGGTGCATTAGCAGGGATCTGGATTGGAAATGGAGCATCTGGGACTCAAACCGGTGCTCTGATATGCAATGCCAGCATCACAGGTGGTAGCTTAACCTGCTGTGCCACAATACAGGCCCCCCTTAAGAAATTTTGGAGGCCGGCGCTGTGGCTCAACAGGCTAATCCTCCACCTTGCGGCGCCAGCACACCGGGTTCTAGTCCCGGTCGGGGCGCCGGATTCTGTCCCGGTTGCCCCTCTTCCAGGCCAGCTCTCTGCTGTGGCCAGGGAGTGCAGTGGAGGATGGCCCAGGTGCTTGGGCCCTGCACACCATGGGAGACCAGGAGAAGCACCTAGCACCTGGCTCCTGCCATCGGATGAGCGCGGTGCGCCGGCCGCAGCGCGCCAGCTGCGGCGGCCTTTGGAGGGTGAACCAACGGCAAAGGAAGACCTTTCTCTCTGTCTCTCTCTCTCACTGTCCACTCTGCCTGTCAAAAAAATAAATAAATAAAAATTTAAAAAATTTTGGAAGACCCACTATATACATTAATTTAAAACAATTTTGGACCCCAAATAAACTTACATTTTAACTCCTTTTCATGACCCTTTTTGAAGTATCCATCATATAATAATTATGTGATATAGTATGAGCAGAACTATATTTACATAAAGTACTATAAATTAGCTATTACATGAGCTACTAACATAAACTAGCTAGTCATAATGTCTAGGGAGCATTTATCATATGACATGCTATGCTAGCCAAAAAGTGGGATAATGCTACATAAAGTAATACCTCTGGGCACTAGGGTGGGAGTTGTGACAGGGCGGCTAAGTCAACATTGCAAAGGCTGCATCCATACCACACTGCTGGTTCCAGTCCCAGCTACTCTGCTTCCAGTCCAACTTCCTGTCAAGGCATCCTTGGAGGAAGCAGTTAGCAGCTCAAATACTTGGGCCCCTGCCACTCACTGGGAAACCTGGATAAAGTTCCAGGCTCCTGGCTTCAGCCTGGCCCCAGCCTGGTTCACCCCTGGCATTTGCCAGCATTTGAGGAGTGAACCAGTGATTGGATGATCTCTCTCTCTCTCTCCCTCCCTCTCTCTGCCTTTCTTTTTCTTTCTTTCTTTTTTTAATAAAAGATTTATTTATCTGAGAGGAAGAGTTACAGACAGAGAGAGGGAGAGACAGAGAGAAAGTTCTTCCATCTACTGATTCACTTCCCAAATGGCCACATGGCCGGAGCTGAGCCAGGAGCCAGGAGCTTCTTCCAGGTCTCCCACGTGCGTGCAGGGACCCAAGGACTTGGGCCATCTTACACTGCTTTCCCAGGCCATTAGCAGTGAGCTGGATTAGAAGTGGAGCAGCCAAGTCTTGAACTGGCACCCACACGGCATGCTGGCATTGCAGGCGGTGGCTTAACCTACTACACCACAGCGCCAGCCCCAGGAAATTAGAATTTGCTTGTTGTTCTGTGGGGGTCACCAGCATCACTTATATTTTCTGGGATAAGACTGAAGAGCAGGGTGGACATGACATCAACAGGTTAAGCGACTGCTTGTAACACTCCGGACCCATATCAAAGTGCATGATTCAAGTGCCAGCTCCTCTCCTTCCAATCCAGCTCCCTGCTATGGACTTGGGTAGCAGCAGATAATGGACCGAGTACTTGGGTCCATGCCACCCATACAGGAGACCCAGATGGAATTCCTGGCTCTAGGCTTAGACCTCACCCAGCCCCAGTTGTTGCATACATTGGGGAAGTGAACCAGTGATTAGAAAATCTGTCTCCTTCTCTGTCACTCTGCCTCTTTTTTTTTTTTTTTTTTTTTGACAGGCAGAGTGGACAGTGAGAGAGAGAGACAGAGAGAAAGGTCTTCCTTTGCCGTTGGTTCACCCTCCAATGGCTGCCGCGGTCGGCGCGCTGCGGCCGGCGCACCGCGCTCATCCGATGGCAGGAGCCAGGTGCTAGGTGCTTTTTCCTGGTCTCCCATGGTGTGCAGGGCCCAAGCACCTGGGCCATCCTCCACTGCACTCCTGGGCCACAGCAGAGGGCTGGCCTGGAAGAGGGGCAACCGGGACAGAATCCGGCGCCCCGACCGGGACTAGAACCTGGTGTGCCGGCGCCGCAAGGAGGAGGATTAGCCTGTTGAGCCACGGCGCCGGCCCACTCTGCCTCTTTAATAATGACAATAATGATAAGGCTAGGGGCTGGTATTGTGGCTCAGTGGGTTAAGCTTGCAACACTGGTATCCCATATCCGAGAGCCAGCTCCCTGTTAGTGCACCTGGGAATGCAGCAGAGGATGGCCAAAGTACTCGCACTCTTGTGAGTACCCTGTGGGAGACCAAAATGGAGTCCCTGGCTCCCGGCTTCGGCCTGACCCAGCCCTGGTTGTTGCAAGCCGTTGTGGAGTGAACCAGCAGGTAAATGCCTCTGCCCCTCTCTTCCCCTCCCTGCCCCGCCATGTCCTCCACCAGACCCATGGCGGTGGTTTGAGAAAGGAAGCACTCGCCAAGCGAACGAAGACACTACAAGGCTTCTCAAGGCTCAGACCATGTTACGTGGGTTAACAGACGTCACGGGATCAACTCCAGCAGAAGGCTAGGAGAAACGGACTCCACCTCTTACTAGAAGTAGTGGCACAGAATGTCCACTGCAGCGCCTCCTACACTAACACTGAACCTTTTCAACAGACCGGGTTGTGCGCCAGACAAGGAGCGCTTGTGTTTTCCCCTCTTCCTGAAACCTTGCTCACCTCTTTTCACAATTCTAAGAAAAGCTGCCACACAAGGCCTCTTTGTTGCTCAGTAGAACACATTGCAGTCCCATTTTCCTCATCGCAGGCACCCTGGCCAGTCCCTGCCTCTCCAAGTCGCCCACCCCCTTGGCATCTGTGATATCACATTTCTTGTTTTTCTCTCAACACCTCCCTAGTGTTCATTTCTCTTTTTCTCTTCTGTTTATTCTTTTTTTTTAAAGATTTGTTTTATTTATTGGAAAGGCAGAGTCAGAGAGAGAGAGAGAGACAGACAGACAGACAGACATAGCTTCCATCTGCTTGTTCACTCCCCCAAATGGCCACAATGGCTGAAGCCAGGAGCCAGGAGCTTCATCTGGGTCTCCCACATGGATGCAGGGGCTCAAGCACCTGGTCCGTCTGCTGCTGCTTTCCCAGGCCCATTAGCAGGGACCTGGATTGGAAGTGGAGCAGCTGGGACTCAAACTGGTGCCCATAAGAGATGCTGGCGTCTCAGGGGGTGACTTTACCCACTACACCACAACACCAGCCCCTCTTCTGTTTATTCTTTTTTTTTTTTTTTTTTGACAGGCAGAGTGGACAGTGAGAGAGAGAGACAGAGAGAAAGATCTTCCTTTGCTATTGGTTCACCCTCCAATGGCCACCGCGGCTGGCTCGCAGCGGCCGGTGCACCGCGCTGATCCAATGGCAGGAGCCAGGTGCTTCTCCTGGTCTCCCATGGGGTGCAGGGCCCAAGCACTTGGGCCATCCTCCACTGCACTCCCTGGCCACAGCAGAGAGCTGGCCTGGAAGAGGGGCAACCAGGACAGAATCCGGCGCCCCGACCGGGACTAGAACCCGGTGTGCCGGTGCCACAAGGCGGAGGATTAGCCTAGTGAGCTGCAGCGCCGGCCCTTCTGTTTATTCTTAAGTACTGGTAGTTTTCGGGGCCTTGCACTGTGGTGCAGTGGGTTAAGCCACCATCTGTAACACGGGCATCCCATACAGAAGCACCTGCTCGAGTTCTGGCTGTTCAGTTTCCAATCCAGCTCCCAGCTAATGCACCTGGGAAAGGAGCAGATAGCCAGCTTCTTACTGATAGGCACCACCTGAGCTCTAGATCGGAATCTCTGCATGTCCCCTGGGCACCTTGAGTCAGACAGGCTTTAACTGTAGAGGACAGAACCAGTGACACGGCAAGAAAGAACTCTAAAGGAATATACTCTGGGCTGAGCCACCAGAAGTGACCACTAGCAGACTCAAGTGCTCTTCCCACCACCTGGGAAGTCACTCCCCAGGCTGTAGAGCCACCCCAGCTCTCCTGTCACCCACACCAAGGAAACGGGTCTTCACCCCTTGCCTCTCACCTTACTTAGCTTGGATATGTTTGTTTGTTTGTTTATTGGAAAAGCAGAGTGACAGAGAGGGAGCCCTAGAAAGAGAGAGATCTTCCATCTGCTGGTTCACTCTTCAAATGGCTACAACAGCCTGGGCTGGTCCAGGCCAAATCCAGGAGCCAAGATCTTTCTCTGTGTCTCCCACATGGGTGGTAGGGGCACCAACACTTGAACCATCTTCTGCTGCTTTCCTAGGTACATTAGCAAGGAGCTAGATTGGAAGCAGAGCAGCTGGGACTTGAACCACTGCTCTGATATGGGATACTGGTGCTGTAAGCAGTGGTTTAACCATCTTCCATCTGCTGGTTCCTTCCTCAATGGCTGCATGAGCTGGGGCTGGGCCAGGCTGAAGCCAGGAGCCTGGAACTCCATCCATGTCTCCCACGTGGGTGGCAGGGTCCCAAGTACTTAGGCCATCACCTGATGCCTCCCAGGTGCATCTGCAGGGAGCTGGATCAGAGGTGGAGCAGTGTGGACTCAAACCAGGACTCTGATATGGGAGGCTGGGAGGCTGGGAGGCTGGTGTCCCTCAAATGACGGCTGAACCCACTGCACTACAGCGCCAGCTCTTCAGCTGGCTTTCTTTTTTTCTTTTTAAGATTTATTTATTTATTTGAAAAGCAGAGTTACAGAGAGGCAGAGGCAGAGCCATATGCTGGCTCACTCCCCAGATGGCTGCAAACACCGGAGCTGGGCTGATCCAAAGCCAGGAACCAGGAGCTTCTTCCGGGTCTCCCTCATGGGTGCAGGGGCCCAGGCATTTGGGCCATCTTCTACTGCTTTCCTAGGTGTATTTGCAGGGAGCTGGATTGGAAGTGGAACTAGCTTGGTTTTTAAATCGGTTTTTTTTTTTTTTGCCAATGTGTGTTGTTACTAGAACCTAAATCATATTTACACTCTAGCTGTAGAAGAGTCAAGGATATATGGTGTTTACTTTTCCAATATTTTTGATACAGAAAGTTTGAATAGATGTTGAGCAAGCTAAATAATATTATCTCTAGGCTGGTGCTGTGGCACAGCGGGTTAAGGCCCTGGCCTGAAGTGCCAGTATACCATACGGGCGCCGGTTCTAGTCCTGGCTGCTCAAGTAGTTGGATCCCTTATCACCCACTTGGGAGACCAACAATGAGTTCCTGGCTCCTGGCTTTGACCTGCCCCAACCCGAAAGGTTGCAGCATTTGGAGAATGAACCAGTGGAGGGAAGATCTCTCTTTGTCTCTCTCGCTGCCTTTCTGCCTTTCAAATGAATAAAAGAGATGAAAATTAAAGTGTATAATAATTTTTAAAAAACATGGGGGCCAGCGCTGTGGCGTAGTGGGTAAAGCCACTGCCTGCAGCGCTGGCATCCCATATGGGCGCTGGTTCAAGTCCCAGCTGCTCCTCTTCTGATCCAGCTCTCTGCTATGGCCTGGAAAAGCAGTAGAAGATGGCTCAAGTCCTTGGGTTCCTGCACTTGCATGGGAGATCCAGAAGAGTCTCCTGGCTCCTGGCTCTGGATCGGCTCAGCTCCGGCCATTGCAGCCAATTGCAGAGTGAGTGAATCAGTTGATGGAAGACTCTCTCTGTCTCTCTCTCTCTGTGTGTAACTCTTTCAATAAGTAAATCTTTAAAAAAACAAACAACAAGGCACACTGAATAAAAGTGGTATAATGGGAAATGGAGTTGATCTTTGCACCTAGTGTCTGGCACAGAGCTCCTAAAATACTTGGAATTTTCTGAGTAATAGGAATGTCTTTTATTATTTAGAATAAGCCCTTAGTCTTGAATACCTTCAGGAGGTTAGTTTCTGCTGATAAAATGACTTGGGTGTGGCCCTGGCTAGCCTCAGGGTAGGGTAGAAGGTAGGGCTTCTTACCGGAAAGTCCATGCAGGTGATTGAAGGGTGGCAATTTCCAGCTCCACCTCTTGACCAGGGGAGGGGGAGCTATGGGGAGGGGCTGGAGAAGAAGTTCCATAAAAGTGCTCTGACTAGGAGACTTGATGAGCAGGGCCTGGTGAACTGTGTCCAGGCGTGGGGAGGGTGGCACTGCCCAACTCCTCCGTAAGAGACGCTCGCAGATTTCTTCCCCAGGACCCTTCAGGACTTTGTCCTGTCACTTGTCATCTGGCTGAACACCCATCCTCTGTAATACACTGGTAAGTAACGCGTTTTCCTGAACTCTGTGAGCTTTCCTGGCAAACTGTGGGCCCCAAGGATGGGGCTGTGGGAACTTCCAGGTTATCACCGCTCCATCCAGAGTGTCAGAGGCCTGGCTTCTCAGCTGGCGTCTGCGGTGGCTGCTGTCTTGTACTGAACCTTGAACTTGTGATACCGGGCCTTGAACTTGTGGGGTCGAATCCCAAACCTGTGGGATCTGATGTTAATTCCAGGTTAATGGTGTCAGCACTGAGTTGTGGGACACCCAGCCAGGGTCAGAATGGATCAGTTTTGGGGGAAAACGCACACATGTGATGTCTGAAGTACTCTGGGTGATGGGGTGGGCATTTGGCCGAGCTGTTAAAGGTGCCACTTAGGATGCTCGGATCACGTTATGGAGTGCTTAGTTTGAGTCCCAGCACCTCTGCTTACTATCCAGCGTCCTGCTAATGTGTACCCTGGGAGGTAGCTGAAGGTGGCCCAGCTACTTGGGGGCTCCCTGCCTGCTACACTGGAGGCCCAGATCATGTTTCATGTTCCTGGCTTCTGTGTGGCCTCGCCCAAGCCACGGCAGGCATACGGGGCGGGGGGAGGGGACCAGAGTATGGAAGACCTCTCTGTCTCTGTCTCCCTGTCTTTCAAATAAAGTGAAAGTCAATAAATAAAGTTTAATGCAAGTGTTCTGTGATAAAATGTAGAGAAATCAGGTTTCTTTGAGGAGGCTGCAGTTCCTAAAACTGGACACGAGAGGGCAGCAAATTACTACTTCTGACAGGTCTTCAGTTTGCTCCTGCCTCCCGCTCATTTATTGTTCCAGTTGATGGGTAATGTAGTTTACCAAGCAAGAAATGGCGTTACACCAGACAGGATGGAAGACTGCTAAGAAGTAAGACCTGTGTTGAGTCTGGTTTCTTCCCTAGTGTCAGGCATTCCATTAAGTACTATTAGCTTGCTTTTCTTTTCTTTCCTTTTCCTCTTCTCTTTCCTCCCCTCCCCTCCCCTCCCCTCCCCTCCCCTCCCCTCCTCCTCCCTCCCCTCCCCTCCCTCCCCTCCTCTCCTCTTCTCTCCTCTTCTCTTCTCTTTAGGGTTTATTTATTTATTTGAAAGGCAAATATAGAGAGAAGGAGAGAGAGATCTTCCATCCAGTGGTTCACTCCCCAAATGACCACAATGGCTGGGGCTGGGCCAGGCTGAAGCCAGAAGCCAGGAGCTTCTTTTGGGTCTCCCACTTGGGTGCAGGGGCCCAACTTCTTCTTCTTCTTTTTTTTTTTCCTAAAGATTTATTTATTTTATTTAAAAGGCAGAGTTACAGAGAGGCAAAGGCAGAGGCCGAGAAAGAGAGGTCTCCTATCCGCTGGTTCACTCCCCAGATGGCTGCAACGGCCAGGGCTGCATGGATATGGAGCCAGAAGTCAGTAGCTTCTTCTGGGTCTCCCAGGCAGGTGCAGGGGCCCAAGCCTCTGAGTCGTCTTCTACTGCTCTCTCAGACCATAGCAGAGAACTGGATTGGAAGTGGAGCATCCGGGATTCGAACCGGTGCCTACATGGGATGCCGGCACTGCAGGCTGTTGCTTTATCTTCAACACCACAGTGCTGGCCCCCAAGGGTTTACTCTTGATTTTATACATTCTGTGGCTTTAGACAAATATATAATGATGTGTACCCACTAGGAAAGAACTTTGAAAAGTTCATGGAAAATGGAATTAAAAGGTGTTTACTTTGCTGCAAAAAAAAAAAAAAAAAAAGGAAATCTATATGAAGGGCTGTGTTGAAAGTGGAGTAACCAGGAACCGAACCCAAGCTCATAGGATCCTAGGGCCTCAGGAGGCAGCTTAACCTGCTGTACCACCATATCGGCCACAGCTCATTTCTTTTATCACTGAATGTTATTTCATTGTCTGAATTTACCATAGTTTATCCAGTTACCTATGAAAGCATACCTTGGTTGCTTCCAAGTTCTGGCATTTATGAATGAAACTGCAATAAACATCCCGTGTGGGTTTTTTATGTGGATATAAACTTTTCATCTCTTTTGGGTAAATACCTGGGAGCTTGATGGCTAGATCAGATGGCAAGAGTGTGTTTAGTTTTGTTGGAAACATTCTTCCAAGTGGCAGTGCCATTTTATATTCTACCAGCAACGAGTGAGTTTCAGTTCTACAGACTTGTCAGCATTTGGTGTTGTCAGTGTTCTGGATTTTTGCCATTCTAATAAGGGCTGGTGGGAATCTCATGTTTTAATTTGCATTTTTCCAAAGACATAGGATGTGGAACACCTTTTCATATGCGTGTTTGCCACATGGGTATCTTTGATATAATGCATGTTCTGGAATCTCACCCACTTTTAAAGTCACATTGCTCAGCCGGTGCCGCGGATCACTAGGCTAATCCTCCGCCTGCAGCACTGGCACCCCGGGTTCTAATCCTGGTCGGGGTGCCGGATTCTGTCCCGGCTGCCCCTATTCCAGGCCAGCTCTCTGCTGTAGCTCGGGAAGGCAGTGGAGGATGGCCCAAGTGCTTGGGCCCTGCACCGGCATGGGAGACCAGGAGGAAGCACCTGGTGTGCTGGCGCCACAGGGGAGGATTAGCCTGTTGAGCCACGGCGCCAGTCCCTCTATATAAACTTTTAAGCCAGAGTTACAGAGAGGGAGAGACAGGGAGAGAGAGATCTTTATCCACTGGCTCACTCCCCAGATGGCTGCAATGGTTGGGGCTGAGCCAGGCAGAAACCAGGAATCAGGAACTTCATCTGGGTCTCCCATGTGCGTGCAGGGGCCCAGACACTTGGGCCATCTTTCACTGCTTTCCAGACCATTGGCAGGGAGCTGGTCAGAAGTAGAGCAACAGGGACATGAACTGGCACCCATATGGGATGCTAGCACTGCAGATGGAGGCTTAACCTGCCACATCACTGTTCTGGCCCCAGAGGTATTGTGCTTTCAATCACAAACTCCCTTTGTTCATTGCAGGTATATAGGAATATGATTAACTTTAGGCATAAATTTTGTATCCTGAAATCTTGCTATCATTGGTTATTTGTTTCAAGTGTTTTTTTGTTGATTCTTTTGGATTTTTTTGCATAGATGTCTGAGTAAAGACAGCCTTTTTTTTTTTTTCCTTCCTCATTTGTACACCTTTTATTTCCTTTTAACATCTTATTGCATTGGCAATGACTTCTAGTACCATACTAAAAAGAAAGGACATTCTCACCTTGATCCTGACCTTATTGGGAGTTTCTGGTTTTTCACCACTAAGTATGATGTTAACTGTAGGTGTTTGTTTTTGTTTTTCTTTTCCACTTTATTTGAAAGCACAGTGAGAGAGAGAGATCTTCCATCTGCTGAACCACTACTCAAATGTCCACAGTAGCTGGAGCTGGGCAAGGCTGAAGCCAGGAGCTGGGAACTCCAGGTTTCCCACAGGGATGAAAAGGGACTCCCATACTTGAGCCATCACCTGCTGCTTCCCAGAGTTTATTAGCAGGAGCTGGCTTGGAAACAGAGTAGAAGAGACTCGAACCAGCACTTCAGTTTGGGATGTAGGCTCCCAAACTGCATCTTAGCCCTCTGTGTCTCCATGCCCACCCCCATTGTAGGTTTTGTTTTTGTTTTTATTTATCTATTTATTAATATTTTTTTGCCAGGCAGAGTTAGACAGTGAGAGAGAGAGAGAGAGAGAGAGAGGGAGAGTTATAGACCGTGAGAGAGAGAGAGAGTCAGAGAGAGAGTTATAGACAGAGAGAGACAGAGAGAAAGGTCTTCCCTCTGTTGGTTCACTCCCCCAATGGCCACCACAGCCAGCGCTGCACCGATCTGAAGCCAGGAGCCAGGTGCTTCCTCCCTGTCTCCCATGTGGGTGCAGGAACCCAAGCACTTGGGCCATCCTCCACTGCCCTCCTGGGCCACAGCAGAGAGCTGGACTGGAAGAGGAGCAACCGGGACTAGAATCTGGGGTGCCGGTGCCGCAGGCGGAGGATTAGCCAAGTGAGCCACAGCCCCGGCCCGTTTTTTTGTTTTTTTAAGATGTTCTTGTTGCAATTTAAGTTCTCCTCTATTGCTAGGATGCTAAGAGTTTTTATTATGAAAGGATGTTGATTTTTGTCAAGAGTTTTTCCTTGGGGCCGGTGCTGTGGCGCAGTGGGTCAACACCCTGGCCTGAAGCATCCCATATGGGCGCCGGTTCTAGTCCCAGCTGTTCCACTTCTGATCAGTTCTCTGCTATGGCCGGGGAAAGCAATAGAAGATGGCCCAAGTCCTTGGGCCCATGCACCCATGTTGGAGACCTGGAAGGAGCTCCTGGCTCCTGGCTTCGGATTGGCGCAGTTCCGGTCGTTGCAGCCATCTGGGGAATGAACCAGCGGATGGAAGAACTCTCTCTCTCTCTCTGTCTCTCCTCTTTGTGTAACTCTGACTTTCAAATAAATAAATCTTAAAAAAAATCTTTAAAAAGAAGTGTGCACTAAATAGCATGACATTCAGAAGCACATAGAAATGAAATACAGTGTTTGACTCTATGACGATTTAGGCAGAGCTTCACCAAGGAATTGTCAAGCAATCGTATTTCAGTTATCAAACATTCCAGTGGATATCACAGTGAAGAATCTTGGGCTCTGGGTGTATTAAGTTGTGCTGAGGGCAAGATTCTGTACTTTGTGACCACCTTCGAGTGATTCTGATTCACCTGGTCTTAGTAAATGCCGGCTTTTAACATTTATAGTGGTATTTCTCAATCTTGGTCATGTATCTGACTCCCCTCAGGCATGACCACCTGACAAATACAGGATGATTATCAGTTAAATGTGAAGTTCAGATAAACACGTGGTTTTTTGAATGACTTTGTTTCAAATGCTGAAGTATTTGGTAATCATCACGTGCTTAACTAAGCATAGGTAAATGCTTTTAAATTAGAATTTTAGATCTCCCCTGTGGAAAGCATTTGTGATGACTATCTATTCTATCCTGTTAGGAAATTTCGAAATAGGCACCCTTACCATAGGGTTTTTCCCGCTGCCACTGATTGTCCTGTTAACCTTTTCTGAGGCTCCTTCTTTTGCGGTCACATCCGAAACAGGAGAAATCAGCCGGTTCATCTTTGGTGCGTTTCTTTCTCTCTTTCTCCTTTGACTTCCACAGCTCTCGCTCCATTTTCTGCCTCCGGCTTTGCTCTTTCCCCTCTCCTTTAAAGCATGCTTTTCTGGAATTGTCCAAGTTGTCCCCAGCAACACAGACATTTCTCCCACTGCGCTCTCGTTCTCTCTGCCTTCCTGTCTCCTTTCCCTCTTGTTGTCTCTTCCTCCCTGCTTTTTCCCCTAGGGCTTGCATGACAAAATTAAAACCTGCAGAAGCAAGTTCGGGTAGTGGGGAAGTGGCCTCCGATATTGTGTTCCAGAAGCGGGTTCTGTGTCTTTTGCTGGAGCAAGTTTGCAGTCAGGGCAAAAGGGAGCTTCAAGAAAAAACAATTGCTTTGCTTGAGGATCTGTTGGGAAAGTGATGGATGGCACTGCAGTTAGGAGTTGAAGTGCAGGAAAAGGAGGGGGTCATTGCCAGGCAGCAAGAGGGGAGGAGGTGTCTGGGAGAAAGAGCCAGTCAGGAGGAGCTTCTGAAAGGGGTGGGGAATACACTGCTGTGGATGCAGCTTGCAAGGCCTCTCTGCAGACATGGTGCCTTTGTGAGCCGCCTGCAGAGGCCACGTGCGCGAAGAATGTATGTGAATGTATGTGTTGCTTATTTCAAATCATGGGTCTGTGCGAACTGCTGACTACAAGAAACAGGAGTGGACTGCTGAAAAGATTTTGCAGTCAGAGGGCTTGTTTGTGGTCGTGTGGTATGTGCGACTGACTTTGTGCCAAATGCCCTGCTCTGCTGGCAGCTCTGAAAGTTTGTGGGGCTGCGACACACTGACCCAAGACACAACAAAGTCAGAATTTAGAAGGAAACAAGGGGCGGGGGTGGGGGTGGGGGGCAACATCAGACCAAAACAAAGAGAGAAACTGTTGCAGGGGTATTTAGAGACTGGCGGAATGAGAAAGCAAGATAAATAATAGAAATTCCTTCCTTAGAAGGGAGGAAATCTCTGAGAAGGAGGGAAAGGAAAACAACACATTTTTCAGATATGGGCGCTGTATCCACCTCATTCTCCTGGAACCTTGGTGAGATAGTTTGTCTCCCTTCTTTCTTTCTGAGTGTGGTTTCTCTTGAAATTACGTATATTACAGGCATATTTTCATTGCACTAGGGGAGATTTAAAAGCTTAGCAATTATCTTGAGAATATTATCAGTTAGACGATTAAAAAAAAAAAAAACAGAATTGTTTTGTTGTTCTAGGAAAGCAGCTGGACCTAATGAAAGGCCATGCAGTTTTGCTCCATGGATTAATTGAACCGGATTAGAGAATTACTTTTTTGTTTAAAATGTGTGACGTGCATGGCATTTTAAAAGCAGACATGTTAAAATACCCTATTGTTTTGACTTTATTAACAATTTAACAGGGACCACCTATACCTGGAATGAACTATTTAGCCAAGTCGTGAGATTTTCTCACAGGTAAACACAGAGACCACCTAACTTTTAACTGGGCTGAGGGCCGGGAAGGCAGGAGGTCCTAGTTGGGGGTATCCTCGTTTTGCTTTGTTGCCAAAGCATTACTACATTTTTAAATTCAAATTATGACCATTCCGGTGCCTTTCTCTCTCAGCTTTCTGCCCTCTTCCTTTGTTAAACCTAAATAATCAGGAATTATGTTTCCAAGATGACTTCTGCTCTGTTAATCTCTTGTTCCATTTTAGCTGTCTTGTCCTCTTTCTGTCCACATTTTCTTTCTCGCTCTGCTTCTCTCCTTTGCTATTTCTTCTTGCCCACCATGTGTCTCTGGAGTGATTAAGCCTTTTTCATTTTGATTTCTCACCCTCCTCTCCTACATCAGAATCCTCCTCAGTCAGGTCTTCGTTCCCAGCCCTTTCTCTGTTGTCTTTGTCTCCAGCAGAGGGGTCTGCTGGTGATGCCAAGGTAGAGGACGAGCCCTGGGGAAAGCAGGCGAGGAAGGGGCTAAAGGAAGTGGAGCTTCATTTGTTTCTGCCATCAGCAGTTTCAAAACTGCCTCTGGGGGCCAGCACCGTGGCTCACTTGGTTTATCCTCTGCCTCTGGCGCCGGCATCCCATATGGGTGGTGGGTTCTAGTCCCAGCTGCTCCTCTTCCAGTCCAGTCTCTGCTGTGGCCTGGGAGGGCAGTGGAGGATGGCCCAAGTGCTTGGGCCCTGCACCCGCGTGGGAGACCAGGAGGAAGCACCTGGTTCCTGGCTTCGGATCAGCGTAGCTTGAACCGTAGTGGCCATTTGTGGAGTGAACCAACGGGAGGAAGACCTTTCTCTCTGTCTCTCTCTCACTGTCTAAAACTCTACCTGTCAAATAAATAAAAAAGAAAAAGAAAACACCAGGGGCTAACATCAGGGTGTCTTGCAACTGTGAGGTGAGGGCGGGTCACACCAACAGAGGTGAACACCCTCCTCCATACATATAACAAGAGAAAAGCTACAAGCCCCATAGGGGTCTTACCTTGGATATTTGCTCCCTGGAATACTGAATACTGAACAGTATTACTCACTGAAAGTATTGATGTCCCACTAAGCCACAAAGACACACAAAAGAAGTAAAAGCAACCAGACCGAAAAACAAACAAAAAAAAAAACAACCAAACCTGCCTCTGTAAAATCTGCCTCTCCTGCCCTGTGGTCCTGCCCATCAAAGGATCACCCCATCTCCACCCTAAGTCCCACTTCCTCCATTCCCATTTCCCTGGTGACATCACTGTCTACCTGCTGTGACCCTTAGGGACACTCAGACACTCACCTACATTTGGTCTCTCTGTTAGTCGCTAGCTCCTGATCTCTCCATGGAACTCTGGGTTTCCAGCTAAACTCAACATGTCCGTGGCTCCCTAAAAAGCTCAATATTTTACAGTCTTCCACAAGAAGTGCTCTGGAACAGAGTGATAAACAGTATGTAATCTTATACTTGGATTCGAATCAGGGCTCTGCCATTTGCTAGCTGTGTAACTTCGGACAAGCTACTTAATCTGTCTGTTCTTCAGTTTGCTCATCTGTAAAAAGATACTCAAACTCACTTGGGTTGTTAGGAGAATTAAGTGGCTTAATATGTAAAAGTTCTTGGGACATTCCATGATCAAGACGTGTTAGTTTTTTTTTTTTTTTAAGATTTATTTATTTATTTGAAAAGCAGAATGACAGAGAGACAAAGAGACAGAGAGATCTTCCATCCATTAGTTCACTTCCCAAATGCATGCAATAGCCGGGGCTGGGCCAAGCCAAAGCCAGGAACTATGGACTCTATCCAGGTCCCTCACATGGGTTGCAGGGACCCAAGTGCTTGAGCCATCATCTGCTGCCTCCCAGGATGCACGTTAGCAGGAGACTGGAACGGAAGCAGAGGCAAATCTTGAACCTAGGCACTTTGATATGAGATGTGGGCATCCCAAGTGGCAACTTAACCCACTGTGCTGCAATACCTGCCCCTAAGATACTTAAGGTTTTATTCTGAGTCTGGGGACAAAGATAAGTATGTGTTCAATATACTTCACAGTACTTTCCTCGTGTCTAATTCTATACTTACCATTTATTTATTATGCAGGGCTGTATCTGATTTATGTGCCCAATCACACAGAAAAGTTCTGGAAGTTAACACATAGGGAAACCTGTATATTAAAGATGATGCTACTGCAGCCAGCACTGTGGCACAGCAGGTTTAAAGCCCCTGCCTACAGTGCCAGCATACAGGTACCTGTTGAGTCCCGGCTGCTTCAGTTCTAATCCAGCTCCCTGCTAGTGTGCCTGGGAAAGCAGTGGAGGAGGGCACAAGTCCATGGGCCCCTGTACCCACATGGGAGATCTGGAGGAGGCTCCTGGCTTCAGATCAGCTCAGCTCTGGCTGTTGTGACCACTTGAGGTATGAACCAGAAGATGGAAAACCTCTCTCTTTCTATAACTTTTTCTTTCAAATAAATAAGATAAATCTAAAAAAAAAAAAAAAAAAAAAAAAGATGATGCTACCAATTCCAGAGTCACTCTTCACTGATTTTCTTTCCCTGTTTTGTCTTACTGTTTTCTTTCCCTGTCATTCTTTCCCTGTTTTGTCTTACTTTGTGCCATTCTGTTTGGATGAAGTCAAGTTGAAGGGCACTGAAAGAAGAAAAATCAAGGAATGAAGGAATTGGGGATTTAGCAGTTGATGGTGAAAGGTTGAATAGGAAAAGAAACAAAGATTTAAAAAAAAGTAGCTCAATGACCAACATCGAGTTAAAAGCCATGGGCGTAGAAATGAATTAAAAGAATGAAGAAGTAGGACAGGTTAAGAGTTTGGACAGAGTAGATAAAATCTGTTTCTTTGTACTTGCGAGAACTAACTACAGGAATTGCGACTCATGAACAGTGCTTGCTAGTCGCATTTTTCAATGGACAAAAACCAGCAAAGTGGATCAGTGGGGTGGTGCAAGGCCATCCGGATGCTTGAATTAATTATAATCAATTAAATCTGTAAACATTAACAACTAATCAACATTAGCCATTCAGGGTGCTGCTGCCAACACAGATGTGTGACAGCCCTTATGTGGTTTGAATATTATCATTTCTTTGATTGAATTCCGTGGAAAAGCCGTTCACCAATTCAGTCATGTTTCCCAGTAGCAAGTGCAGAAGTTTTCTAGTGTCCTTTTTGTCTTTATTACTTGATGCTTCTTTTATTCTTTTAGAAGAGAACACATTGCCTTTCCACTCTTACTGCACTCTTTCTTCTATCCTCCCCAGGTTGATTACCAGGAAATGGCCCCTAATGGTTTAATCTGACTGCCTCAATTTTCTCTTCTATCAGAGTGTCCTAACAAAATTTGCTCAACCTTACAAGGTTTGATGCTACATGAGTTTATAAAGGTGAGCGTTTAAATAACCTTTTATAAATGGTTATTTCAATCTCTGAAAGACATTCTCAAGCTTTCCATGTCTAAGAATCATTCAGTATGCTTATTAAAAATGCAAGCTTGTGATTGATTTTAGGAGCTTTGAATGGTCCAAGAAATGAAGCTACAAATGTTTATTCAGAAGGTCAGAGGTGGGAGCCACAGAATCTGCATTTTTAAAAAAATATTTATTTATTTGAGAGGTAGAGTTACAGACAGTGAGAAGGAGAGAAGACAGAAAGGTCTTCCTTCCATTGGTTCACTCCCCAAATGGCTGCAATGGCCGGAGCTACACCAATCTGAAGCCAGGAGCCAGGTGCTTCTTCCTGGTCTCTCCTACAGGTACAGGGGCCCAAGGATTTGGGCCATCTTCTACTGCTTTCCCAGGCCACAGCAGAGAGCTGGATTGGAAGGTGAATCTGCATTTTAAAAAACAGTTGGGTCTCTTTTTAAAATTATTTTTAAAGATTTATTTATTTATTTGAAAGTCAGAGTTACACAAAGAGAAGAGAGGCAGGGGTGGGGAGGAGAGAGAAGTCTTCCATCTGCTGCTTCACTCCCCAGTTGGGTGCAACTGCTGGAGCTGGGCCAATCCGAAGGCAGGAGCCAGGAGCTTCTTCCTGGTCTCCCACGTGGGTGCAGGGGCCCAAGGACAAGGGCTATCTTCCATTGTTTTCTCAGGCCATAGCAGAGAGCTAGATTGGAGTTAGAGCAGTCGGGAGTCAAGCCAGTGCCCATATGGGATGCTGGCACTGCAGGCAGGGGCTTTACTTGCTATGCCACAGCACCTGACCCTCCCGCCCATTTTTTTTTTTTTTTTTAGACCTATGGTTTTTCAAAATTTGCAAAGCAGAGAGATACACACTAGGAGATCCCATTGGCTGGGTCACTCCCCAAATGCTGCAGCAGCTAGGAGCTGGGCCAGACTGAAGCCAGGGGCTGGAATCTCTCAAGTGGATGGCAAGGACCCAAGTGCTTTAAACCCACACCTGATGCCTCCCAGGGTGTGCATTAACAGGAAGTTGGAATTGGGAGTGGAACCCAGGCACGAGGATGTCCCAACCAGCTTAACCGCTAAGTCAAAAACTTGCTCCAGGAATCTGCATTTTAAACAAGCGTCTTGAATGATTCCTATATGATAGAGAAAAACAATCCGACAGCCAGATAGAATTAAAGAAGGAAGAGGAAAAGCCACATCACTCCTTTCAAAGTCTTTTTTTCTTTCTTTCCTTCCACCGTTTCTTTCTCTGATTCAGCCCGTTCCTGGCCTTTCCCACCCCGTCTCCCTTTGTGTCTGGCATCAGCAATGCTGGAGCATAGAAAGGCACTCAGTTTAATGTGCAGAAATGGAGTGGAGGAAAAGGAGGAGGGGTGTGGGTGGAGAAAGTCTAGATCAGTGTTTAGCTATTCTAACTGCGGAGACTGTTGTTGTCGGGCTGGTTCTAGCCGGCTGGCTCCGGGAGAGGAAGCAGTGGGGAGAGCCAGATTTACTGCAGCTGCTGCTGCTCTTCCTTATTTGCTCCTGAAGGTGCTGATATAATACACCCACCTTTTCTCTAGCCACAGAAGTTGAGCAGTAATCGTATTAGGCACTCCATAAAGAACACTTTTAGATACTGATAACATGCCTGGATTCAGAGATTAAATTCCTCTTTACTACTTGGGAGCCTTTAGTTTTGATGAAATCCCAGCTTGCTTCCTTGTCCTGAAACCAAGAAGGAAAAAATTTGCAACAAATGATGTCTATGGGGTACTTAAAGATTTTCACTTTTGACCTATAGTCTAGAAAAAACTTATTATCACTCTGTGTGTGTGAGTTATGCTATTCTGGCTGAAGTAGATACACAACTTTGCACTTAAGTATGATCAGAGACATGGGTGAGTTGGACCCAGGGAACTTTGTTAGGGGATATTTCATTTTCATTAAATCCTTGCTTTCATATACTTTTCTCCTGGCAGCTAAACATTCTCTCAACAAGAACTTTAAAAAATGCTTCATAATGGGGCTGGCATTGTGGTGTAGTAGGTTAAGCCTCTACCTTCAGTGTTGGCACCCATGGGTGCTGGTTCATGTCCCTGTTGCTCTTCTTTTGATCCAGCTCTCTGCTTATGACCTGGGAAAGCCATGGAAGATGGCCCCAGTGCTTGGGCCCCTGCACCAACATGGGGGACCCAGAAGAAAATCCTGGCTCCTGGCTTCAGATTGGCCTACCTTTGGCCATTATGGCCATTTGGGGAGTAAACCAGGGGATGGAAGACCTATTCCTCCTTCTCTCCCTCTTTTTTTCTGTAACTCTGCCTCTCAAATTAATAAATAGAAATCTTAAGAAAAAAAAAAGCTTCAAACTGCAAATTTAGATGTCATATTCTAGTCAGCTAATCTAACTGAAATGGCTAAGCAAGATGTGCATTTCAATATGGTCAAATGTACTTAAATCTAAACTATTTAAATTTGCTTATTGGGGAAGGTGTTGTAGCAC
This sequence comes from Sylvilagus floridanus, assembly GCA_949820135.1. NCBI lineage: Eukaryota > Metazoa > Chordata > Mammalia > Lagomorpha > Leporidae > Sylvilagus > Sylvilagus floridanus. The sequence continues at coordinate 33,829,830 of OX463230.1, forward strand.
AGTAGGTTAAACCTCCACTTGGGACTCCTGCATCCCTTGACACAGTGCCTGGGTTTGAGTCCTGCCTCCACTTCCTATCTAGCTTCCTGCCACCTATGCCTGGGCGGCAGCAGGTAATTGTTCAAGTAGCTGGATTTCTGCCACCAATGTCATAAGATGTGGATGAAGTACCCAGCCCCTGCTGTTGTAGGCCTCTGAGGAGTGAATCAGCAAATGGGAGATCTCTCTCTCCCTCTCTGCCATTCTGCCTTTCAAATAAGTACTTTTTTTTTTTTTAAAGATTTTTATTTTATTTATTTGAGAGATAGAGTTACAGATAGTGAGAGGGAGAGGCAGAGAGGAAGGTCTTCCGTCCGCTGGTTCACTCCCCAAATGGTCGCAACAGCCGGAGCTACACTGACCCAAAGCCAGAAGCCTCCTCTGGGTCTCCTATGTGGGTGCAGGGGCCCAAGGACCCGGGCCATCTTCCACTGCTTTCCCAGGCCATAGCAGAGAGCTGGATCGAAAGAGGAGCAGCCGGGACTAGAACCAGCACCCCTATGGAATGCCGGTGCTGCAGGCAGAGAATTAACCTACTGCGCCATAGCGCCGGCCCCTCAAATAAATTGCTTTTAAAAAATAATAAAACTCTTTACCTTGGATACACATTTGGATCCCTGGAGAGCTGTAGAAAAAAAAATCTGAGTCTTGGAACCAATCCCCTTGGATACTGTAATCATTAACTCATTTATTGCTTATGACAACTCAGTGAAGTGGGTTCCTATTTTTATCCTCACTTTCGCAGGTGGGCAGATGAAGATACAGATAGGTTAGGTTACTTCAGATCACATAGGTGGTGAACTAGAAATCTGATCCAAGCTGTCTGGCCTCAGAAGTTGTCACCATAGGTTATTTGACATCTCTGAAAGGACTCTCAGTACCCTGAGGAAAGTCAACAACAACAACAACAACAACAACAAACACCAGACAATGGTACTATATAGGCAACAGATAAGGAAAAGAGTACTGAAAGGAAATTGCTGTCCTGGGGTTACCTAGAAAGTGATGAAATTTATAAGAAGGCAAACTGGTTGGGACAGGCAATCTGCTAATCTCAGACATTCAGATTTAATCAGTTTTGGAAGCTTTCCAACGGATTCTAGTATGTCTAGGAATAAACACAGAAATCTGGGGAATGTTTTGGTTTCGACAAAGAATGAACCTGAATTTCATCTCAAAGATACCAATCATCTATGGAATTGTTCTCACAGGGACAGGCAATAAATATGTATCTCTATTATTACAATACATTTCCAAACCTTGTATGCTTTGTCTTTGTGATTTGATTATTTTGTATGTTAGTCTTGAATAATAATAATAGGCAATATTTATTGAGAACTTATCATGTTGTATATTATGGTTATCTCAATCCTTATAACTTAAGTAGTGTTAATATAATCTTTTTTTTTTAAAGATTTATTTATTTATTTGAAAGGCAGAGTTTCAGAGAGGCAGAGGCAGAGAGAGAGGGAGAGAGGTCTTCCATCCACTGGTTCACTCCCCAGATGGCTGCAATGGCCAGAGCTGTACAGATCCAAAGCCAGGAGCCAGGAGCATCTTCCAGGTCTCCCACGTTGGTATAGGGGCCCAAGGATTTGGACCATCTTCTACTGCTTTCCCAGGCCATAGCAGAGAGCTGGATTGAAAGTGGAGCAGCCAGGCCTCAAACCAGTGCCCATATGGGATGTTGGCACTGTAGGTGGCGGCTTTACCCGCTTTGCCACATCGCCAGCCCGATATACTCTTTATTTTGCTACTAGGAAGACTTGAGGTTTATAGAAGTTAAGCATCGACCACCATGCAGCTAGTAAATAAAAGCAGAATTTAAGATCAGATTTATATGACTTCAGAGATGTTAGGTTAGCTATTGTGTCTTCCTAGGGGAGTCAATTGGTTTGGAGTCTCCTGAAGAATATTAACTCACTGGTTGATTAAGCCAAGCCAAGCTCTTTTGGATACTCTTGAGCATAGGTGGCTACCTGTTATGATTTGTATAGGATTTGGCTTCCCCAAGTCATGCAGATGTTTAACCCCCTAAATCTCAATCATTAATGGGTTGCTGGATTAAGGGTGGAGACCCAATCTAATTGTGGCACCTGAGAGGTGGGAGCTGGTAGGAAGTCTTTAGGTCATTGGGGGTTTGCCCCTTGAAGCAAGTACTTGAGCGAGTCTTGGTTATGCAAGCAGTGTGCTGCCTGCTCTCTGATAATTAGCTTGCCATGTGATCCTCCCTCCACGTGATCCATCTGATGCCAGATGAATGGAGCCGCCTGATCTTGGAATGTGAACCTTCGAACTGTAAGCTGAAATAAACCTTCTCCCTTTTAGAAGCTTCCCTCAAGTATTTCAGTTAAAGTATTGAAAAACTGGCTGAAGCTGGCTAATACACTACTGAAAGGAGATGTGAATCTCTACCTTCCTAAACATGTTACTCTTAAAGGCTTAAAGATTATGTTTGAATCTGTATATGGCCTTTCTGGACCTTAGTTTTCCAGTTTGAAAATTGTGAAAGTAATTTATGCAACCTCAGGGCTTCATACAAAAATATGAAATACGAATTTGTTCATGATTCATTTAAATGTATTTGATAACTATAATGATAATCTGAAATAAATCATACCATTGGCTTTGAAATATAGTTTGAGCATGGTAGATGATTAGTCTAGTGGTTAAGACATCTAAGTCCCAAATTGGAGTACCTGAGTTTGAGTCCTGGCTTTATTCTAGCTAATGCAGTCCCTGGCAGGGTGGTGACAACTCAAGTAATTGGATGTCTGCCTTGTGGGAGACCTGGATTGAATTCCTGTCTCCTAGCTTTGGCCCCAACCTTTGAAGGCATTTAGGGAGAGAACCAGGAATGGGAGCTTACTGTCTCCATCTCTCAAATAAAAGCTTAAAAAAAAGTTCGTGCTTTTTTTCCTTTCCTTTATCAGCTTAAGTCAAAAGCAATGTTTATATACATTAGGAATATTCCAAGATGTGTAACTCACATACTTTTATAGCAGTTCAATGAATGATAGCTTTTTTTTTTTTTAAAGTGCTAGTGGCAAATGATACATAGGGAAACTGACATAGGGAAAAAGTTGGTCAATCATCTTTGGTCTATTTTTTCAACCCCACTGTTACAGAATTCCATTCATGGTACCTATGTATCCCTAGAAAAAATGAGTTTCACTGGTCAAACTGTGCATAAGGAATATTAGACTATTAAATCACTTGCCACTGGTACTTTTTAAAAATATATATTTATTTATTTGAAAGGCAGAGATACAGAGAGAGGAGAGACACAGAGAGCTTCCATCCGCTGGTTCACTCCCCAAATGGCTGCAACCAGGTAGAAGCCAAGAGCTTCTTCCAGGTCTCCCTCGTGGCTGCAGGGGCCCAAGCACTTGAGACATTTTCCACTGCTTTCCCAGGTACATTAGCAGGGAGCTGGATCAGAAGTGGAACAGCCTGGACTTGACCTAGGGCCCATATGGGATGCCAGTGTGGCAGGTGGTGGCTTAAGCTGCTAAGCTACAATGCCAGCCCCTCTAGAGAGATTATATCGGATGATATGTGTAGATTGCATGGAAATACTATGTCATTTATATAGAGGACTTGAGCATTGGTGGTCGTGGCTACTCAGTGAGCATCCCAGAATCAATCCCTTTCAGATACTGAGGGACAACTGTCCTTATTAGGTTGTTTACTCCTTATGACAGCTCAATGAAGTGGATAACTACTTTTGTCCTCACTACAGTGGGCAGATAGACACACACAGGTTAGGTTACTGAAGATCACATAGGTGGTGGGACTAGAAATTGGATCCAAGCTGTCTGGTTTCAGAATCTGTCACCCTAAAGTTACGTGACATCTCTGAAAGGGCTCTCAGTACCCTGAGGAAAGTCAGTAAAACAAAAAACAAAAAACAAAAAACCCAGACTGATGTTGGCACTATACAGGCTATAGATTGGGAAAGGAGTACTGAAAGGAAGTTGCTGGCCTAGGGGTGTGTGATAAGTAGCTTCCAAGAAGGTAAACTGGTCAGGACTTACTGAATCTCATATCTGGGAATATCTTAATTCAAATATTTGGAATGAATATTCCATATAAGTTAGGGAAGTCACCCACTGTCTTTGGGTTTATTCATGATCTAGAAATTATAATGTAGCTGAATATACAGATTCTTAGCCTCCTCTGGAATATAATTTTATTTTTACAGAGTTTTAGAATTTACAAAACTCACTTAAATACATGATCTCATTCCGGAACGTATTCTATCTTTTTATAACAAAAGCTCAGAGAAATTAAGTAACTAAGTTGACCAAGATTTACACTGGCTTCTTTGCTTTTTTTTTTTTTTAAAGTAAAATATCCTTGTCTTATTACGGACAGACTATTCAAACCACCCACTCTGAAAACAGCAGGTTCTAGCTTTTCCGGATGCCCCCGAAAGAATACAAATTGGAATCTCCAGAAACAGCTCCGTCTCTGGAGGTGGGAGCCCACATCATGCGTGTCCGTGGGATCTGGGCAGCCTCTGAAGCCACGCAGTCCCCCTTGCCTCCAAAGACTGGCTCTAGTTCACTGGCCCAGAAGGAGACCTCGGTCACTCGACCAGTCATGCCACCTCCATTTCATCCTCCTGCTAAGAATCCAGGACGGCCCCCACCACTCTGCTGGATGATTTTCCGACTCTGTCCGGGCTATCCCGAATAGCTATTCTCTTCCTCGTCTCCGCGGTTCTCCACCGCGTGGCCTATCACAGCCCAGGAGGGTCCTCGAGGCAGCGTCCAGTTCTTTCCTAGGAGCTGGCTTCGGCACAAGCCCCCCAAGCCTCTCTCCGTCCGCATCCTCCACCTTGGGCTTCCCCTTGTTGGGTGGGGTCCGAGGCCAACCCCATCTAGGCCAGGTTCCTGTCAGATGTGGCAGCCCTCATGGACTGTCCCCCATTGAGGGGGGGCGGACGCTTCCGGTTGACCTTGTAACCGAACTTCTGCCTCAGGTCCTGCCCTCCTCCTCAGGCGTCGCGCCGCCCCGGGCGCTGGAGCTAACACGCGGCGCCCCTCTCTCTCTCTCTCTCTCTCTCTCTCTCTCGGCCACGCGGATTTCCTAGTGGCAGAGCTGGCCGAGTCCCCCCTGCCTTTCTTTAAACAGGCTTTGAGCCCAGAGAATGTATGCTGTGGTTTGAAATCCGTCTCCTCACGTACAGAGGCATTGTCTTCGCACGCGGCTAAGGGCTCTAGGGGGGTGCAGGCTCCCTGTGCCCCCATCTTTGCTCCCCGGCGAGGAGGGACCACCGTGAGGGCTCTAGGCGGCGGCCCTCGGAGAAGCAGGGAGGCGCGGATGATCGGGCAGCGCGCCGCGCCGCGCCGGGGAGGGAGGCTCGCAGGCTCGCGTCAGGGCACAAAGTCTGGCCGCATGGAGCCCGCGCAGGGACTGTGAGGCGGGCAGCGCACGGCCGAAGGCACTCATTTCGCGGCTGCAGTCGGCCACAAACCTCGGCCCCCGCCCCCTCCCCGTTCCCCAGTCGCGGTGAGGACGGTTTGGGGGCGGGTGGGAAAGCGCGTCCTCGGAGCGCCCTCGCGCTCCCCGTGCAGCTCGCGCGCTCCATCGCCTCTCAGCGGCGGCCGGAGAGGCCGGCGATGGCTGCGAGCGCGGACGAGGAGCCGGGAGGGCGGGTCTTGAGGCAGGTGTCAGATCCGCTCGGCGGGGTTCGGCGGGTCAGCCGGGCCCCCTCGCGCCGCCGGTCGTCGCCCCCCGCCCGCCGCGCCGCCGCGCCAGGAGGGCGGGGCCGGGGCGCGCGCTGGTCCTCTGCACGCGGCGCCTGGGTCTGGGGGAGTGCGGGGCGGTCTTCGCCGGCGCCGCGCGCTGCGTGTGTGCGTGTGTGCGTGTGTGTGTGTGAGAGAGAGCGAGCGAGAGCGCGAGAGAAAGCTAGAGAGAGGGAGCGGGGTCGCGCGCGCGCGGCAGGCGAGTGAGGGAACGAGGAGCGGCTGGGTGTGAGTGTGTGGGAGTGAGTGTGTGTGGGAGTGGGGGTGAGCGGGAGCAGGCCGACCGGGAGGCTGGGAGAAAGTGGGCGAGGGTGTGAAGGACGCCCGAGCTGGCAGGGGGAGCCGCGGTGGGCTGCGGAGAAAGGAGGCGGCTCCGGCATCCCGACCCCCTCCCCCTCTCCTTCTCCGACTTCCAGCCGGCTCGGCGGCCCGCGCTTCCACCGAGGCCCCAGCCCGGCTCCGCTGGCCCAGAGCGAGGGAGGAGCCGCCCGCGCCAGGTAAGCGGCCGGCCGGCTTTTCTTCCCCTGGGGAGGGAAGGGGCGGAGGCGCGCCCCCGGGAGTGGGCGAGTGCGGCCCCGGGGGTTCGCCGACAATTGGGGGGGCTCGGCCAGGGCAGGGAACGGGGCCGTGCGCTCCCGGGGCCGGGGCTTGTGGAGGCCGGTGGTCGCCTCGGCGCGGGGCGAGGCAGAACCTGGGCTGGGCTGGCGCCGGGAGGGGGTCGGTCGGGCGCTGAGCGTGCGACCGGGGGGACCGGGGTCGGAGGGAGGCGCGACCTCGGCGTGGAAGGACCGTGGTCGCCCTGGGGGTGGTTTGGGGGTGTGGTAGCCCTGGGAATGAATGCTCGTTGGAGTGGGCGCCGCCGCGGGCCGCCCTCAGGAGCGTGTCGTCTCCACGGCCCCTGCTGCCTCCCTCGGACCTGCCACGGTGTGACCGAGGGAGGACGACAATGTGGCGCTCGCCCTGCACTTACTACGTTTTAAACTCCGTATTTGTCTCCTTACGTGTGAATCGTAGGTAGTGTGACGGTCGTTCCCCCTCTGAATAAGGAGGCGACCAAATAATTGCTTGTCGTTGGATATCCTAAGCGGATGACCGAGATCTGAATACTCCTCGGAGGGGAAAAAAAAAACCCAAACCGGATAATAATAACCGGAGTGTTAGGTTCTTTCTTGGATCACAGACTTGTATTCCTACTATTTTACCCGACTCGTGTTTATGAATAGAGATGGGGCATTCATTCAGTTCTGTGAGTGGGGTTATTACACTAACTCGCCGATTGTAACTTCCATGTAAATGTTTCCGATGTGATATTATTTTCCCATTGATTATAGGTGTGTTCCCACGTCTTCGTAGAGTTGGGTTAAACTCTGAATCTATAGCAAATATTGAGTAGCCTAATATGGAAGTATTTTCTTTTATGTGGGCTTGATATATTTATTGACGGACGTTCTTAATTATTAAATTAACATTTAGGTAGTTGTTTTTTTCTTTCACAAAACAGAATAGCCTAAACGTCATTTTAAAAAATGATTTCTTAAAAACAATTTGTAAAATACTTCCTAAAGATACTCGTGTGTAATAAAACTGAAATTTTGTTAATTGAGGTTGAACATCGATATCTTACCTTTTAATATGTAAAGTTCTAAATTTAAAAACAGTCAAATGATTTTCTAACAGTTAACTTTGTGTGCTGTTTGCCTAGTGTGCCAAAGGGCTAGTCAATCAATCCTACATTTATTTCTTAGTGCTATTAATTTTCTTATTTCTTGTCACTGATTGAGTTGTTAGTTTGGCAACATGGCTGTTGATCCCCCCCCCCCCCCCCAGTCTTTTTCTATCTTCTGCTTTTTCGCTTTGTTTTCTCTTACCGTACCAGGTTCTGGAGTCTGCTTGTCCTGGAAGGGGGCAGTCTGTGATTTTGAGAATGGAGCCAAGAAGGGGAACAGCAAATTCAGTCACATGCCATCCTCCACTCAGTCAAGAGCTACTTTTCTTTTTCTGCCTTACGGAGCTGAGAATTTAAACCTGTAGCCCAGCCCTTTGGCTACCAGCTAAAATTCCACTTATCCTAGTTTTACAGTGGATAGCGGCCCCGCCCTGGTTTCCTTAGAGTCCTTGTTGAATACATTCATGTTAAGTGATAGCATCTGGTAGTGTAATTGGGCCCTTTTTTCTTTTCCTCTTCTCTTGTTGTCCCCCTTTCCTCTCTAATGGGAAATAACCAGCAAAATCTTATATGCACCAGTCTTCCAGTATTAGTTGTTGGGGTACATGGAGAAACATATTTTTTTAGAAACTTCCAATTCCTCCTGTCCTCAGTGTATACCCATCTGTACACATTATGTACCCACATGGGATTAGGTGCTGGTATAAATCATTAGATTTAGTTCTCAAAGTCCCCCTCTTGATGAACTGAAAGACCGATGGACTGTGAACATTGGTAGGGGCTGAGGGAAGGAGATAGAGCAAAATAAGGTTTTCCACACCTAGGAAAGCAGTGGTAGCTTTTGTAGTCTTACTTTGGGGAGTAGACGTAGAGACATAAACTGAGTGAAAAATTGAAGAACTTCCATACCCCCAAGCAGCATGTGAAGAGAGAGAAAACCAAACAAGGAGAATGAGCTTTATTGTAGTTGCTTGCTGACCACTGTTTTGGGGGCACTTTGGTGATATGAATTTCTAGAGATTTTTTAAAAAAAAAATTATTTATTTGAAAGGCAGCGTTACAGAGAAGCAGAGGCAGAGAGAGAGCTTCCATCTATTGGTTCACCCCCCAAATGGTTGCAACGGCTGGAGCTGGCTGATCCAAAGCCAGGAGCCAGGAGCTTCTTCCAGGTCTCCCATGCAGGTGCAGGGGCTCAAGGACTTGGGCCATCTTCTACTGCTTTCCCAGGCCATAGCAGAGAGCTGGATCAGAAGAGCATCAGCTAGGTCTCAACCTGGTGCCCATATGGGATGCCAGCGCTGCAGATGATGGCTTTACCTGCTAAGCCGCAGCACAGGCCCCATAAAGAGACTATTTTTATGGTAGGTTAGTTTGTAAAGAGTATCCTGTGCAAGATGTTAAGTCCTAAGCATATGAGAAAGGAACCTTTAGAAATTCTAATTGTTTTAAAATCTCAAAGAGGAAAAAGTTGTGATAGGAACAATGAAAAGAGTATTATTTGAACGTGTCAGCCATGCTGACATGTGCAGTTGTTTTAAGCAAAGTTGAGTACGGAGATTAGGTACAGATGTTTGGGAAATTGTCTTTCATTACTTGGAATTTTCCTGCTTGTCATATTAAGGATTGTTAAATAATATAGTTCCTCCAAAAAATACCTGCGCATGATGTATTTTGGATTCATGTGCCTTATCTGCAGAAAAGGACTGACTTTCTGGCTTGAAAGTAACCGATGCCATACTGGTTTTTAAAAATTATTTATTTATTTATTTTATTTGACAGAGTTAGTGAGAGAGAGAGAGACAAAGGTCTTCCTTCCGTTGGTTCACCCCCCAAATGGCCACTACGGCCGGAGCTACACCCATCTGAAGTCAGGAGCCCGGTGCTTCCTCCCAGTCTCCCATGCGGGTGCAGGAGCCCAAGCACTTGGGCCATCCTCCACTGCCCTCCTGGGCCACAGCAGAGAGCTGGACTGGAAGAGGAGCAACTAGGACTAGGACCTGGCGCCCACATGGGGTGCTGGCGCTGCAGGCAGAGGATTAACCAAGTGAGCCATGGCACTGGTGCCTTTTTTTCTTTTTTAAAGATTTATTAAAAAAAAAGATTTATTTATTTATTTGAAAAAATTAGAGAGAGAAGGAGAGGCAGAGAGAGAGAGTCTTCTATCCTTTGGTTCACTCTCCAATTGGCCGCAATGACTGGAGCTGCACCGATCAGAAGCCAGGAGCTTCTTCCGGATCTTGCCATATGGGTGCAGGGGCCCAAAGACTTAGGCCATCTTCTAGTGCTTTCCCAGGCCATAGCAGAGAGCTGGATTGGAAGTAGATTGGCCTGGACTTGAACTGGTGCCCATATGGGATGCCTGCACTGCAGGTGGCGGCTTTACCTACTATACCACAGCACTGGCCCCCATACTGTTAGTTTTAATGTTTTTTTTTAATGTTTTTTCCTCTGAATTGGCTTTCAGGACAAAACCCCACAGCTTGCCAACTCTGTTCCCTTAGAAGCTTGTCTGCATTAATCCCATTTGCTTATATCTTTTTTCTTAATGAAGTTATGTTCTTGTTTGTCTTTTCCCCTACCCTTAGCTGTTAACAAAGCTCATTCAGGACCAATTGTCTGATGATGATGGAAAGTAGCATTATGCCTAAATTTTTTTTCTTAAAGAAAAATTGATTTTGACTGCTGTATTTAAATCCTATGGGAATACACATTTGCCTGGTATTTAATATTGAGAATAATTATGGTTTTTTTTGATACTCTTATAATGCAATTAACATACTCTTAAAATAATCCTTATCACTTAGCTTCTCAATTTTTTATATATCAGGTTCTATATTGCCTACTGGAGATAATCAGCAGAGTAAGGCCTTTTTTTTTTTTTTTTAAGATTTGTTTGGTGCCAGCGATGTGGTGTAGTGGGTAAAGCCTGCAGAGCTAGCATAGCATATGGGCGCCGGTTCCTGCTCCGCTTCTGAGCCATCACTCTTCTGTGATCTGGGAAACCAGGAGAAGATGGCCGAAGTGCTTGGGACCCTACACCCTTGTGGGAGACCTAGAAGAAGCTCCTAGCTTCCAGCTTTAGACTGGCCCAGCTGTAGCCATTGTGGCCATTTGGAGAGTGAACAAGTGGATGGAAGGTTCTTTTCTTTCTCTCTGCCTCTGTGTAATTTTGCCTTTCAAATAAACAACTAAATCTTAAGAAAAAGATTTGTTTATTTGAGCAACAGAGTTAGGGAGATACAGAGAGATCTCCAATCTGCTGGTTCACTCCTTAAGTGGCTTCCATGAACTTTTTCTGAGTCTCCCACAGGGGTAGAGGGACCCAAGCACTTGGACCATTTTCCACTGCTTTCCCGTGTCATTATCAGGGCGCTGGATCAGAAGTGGAGCAGTGGAGCAGTTCAAGTGGACTTGAACCAGTGCCCATGTAGGATCCAGAGGCAAAGACTTAACCTACTATGCCACAGCACAAGCCAGTTCTTTCAGTAGTATCTGAGAGAGTCTACTAAATTTTCATGAAATGTTTACCAATTTGTGAATTGATGAGTTGGGAAAACAAAAATCTATTTAAATATTTATATCACTGATGACATTTTACTACCTTTATTCCCCCAAAACATGTAGTACATCAAGTTGTGACAGAAAAAATTCAAAACTACTGTTCCCTTAGAAAATATTTTTACTAAGTATTTGGTTTCTCACAGTTTTTTTTCTTTACCTGCTAATACTGGCTTCATGTTCCTCTAAATTTAGAAGCTCTCAAAGGGAACATGGAATTGCTATGTAAGATCAGGCTAAATCTCTTTTTTTACTCTGCTTTCCCATTTTGGGCATTTCAGTTTGACACTTTATCAGAAAATTGCATCTTGAAAATTCATGCAGGTTTGCCCAAATAGCAGTGTTGGAATTTTTTGATGCTGCTGCTTTGGATTTCCGAGATGTTAACTTACTCCTTTGACATATGATTAATTAAGGTAGCCATATCTTTTAAGCCTTGAAAGCATGAGGAAATGAATAGCTCTAACTCCCTTTTCAAAGTATAGTAGTCTGGAAAGAAAGTTTGGAAGGAAGGCCTGACATCATGTTAAATGTGAGGAACTTTAAGCTATACTTTGCTTTGTATCAAGAATGCTTTTTTTCAGATTTTGTGCCATGTTCCAGAGATACTTTGAAGTTATTTTCCTCTGTTAAGTGAAATAATTATAGAAATTTTATTTGGATTCCAGAGAAACTTGTTTTTAAGTGTAGTACGTTTTATTATGGATTATTTGGGGGAATTTTAGTAACTAAATTACAGGTAATTTTAAGTAAAAGGTATTCTGTTTTTTGACTCTTTAGTTGGAAATGTAAACGTTTTGCAGTTAACCTAGGATTTTTTTCCTCTTCATAATTTTCTCTTTATTGTGGCAAAAAAAAATTTACTGTCTTAACTATTTATTAAATACGTAGTTCAGCGGTACTAAGTACATTCATAGTGTTGTGTGCAGCCATCATTTATTTCCAGAACTCTTTTCATCTTATAAAGCTGAAATTCTATACCAATCACACAGCAACTCTGCATACCCCTAAGCCCCCAGACTCTGGCAACTAATGTGCTACTATCTATTCTGAATTTGGCTACTCTGGAGTTATATAGTATTTGTGACTGGCTTATTTCATTTAGTATAGTATCATTAGGGTTTGTCCATTTTATAAAATGTATCAGAATTTTATTTTTAAGGCTGAATATTAATATTCCATTTTGTGTGTGTGTATCCCGTTTTGCTTACTCAATTATCTGTCAATGGACATTAGGATTGCTTCTACATTGTAGCTGTTGTAATGCTGCTATGAACATCAGTGTATAAATATTTATTTGAGACCTTGCTTTCAGTTCTTTTGGGTATTTACCCAGAAATGGAATTGCTAGATCATAGTATTAATTTTAATTTTTTAGGGAATGGTCATATTGTTTCCATAGTGGCTACCTCATTTTATATGCCCACCAACAGTGTAGAAGGTTCCTGTTTATCTACATCCTTGTCAACACTTGTGTATTCTGTTGTTTTTCTTTTGTAGTAGCTATCATAATGGGTGTGAGGTAGTATCTCTCATTGAAGTTCTGATTTGCATTATCCATGATGATTTCTTACTCATGGTGTTTTAATATTTCATCATTTTTAGCTCTCTGAATACTGGGTCTGTTTGTTCTCCTTATAATGGTATCTTTAGGTGGAGTGTACCGTAGGCACTCAGATATTAGTTATATGCATTACTTAATTGAATATTTAATCTTGTGTACTTAATTTTCTTAGATTCTTAGTGTATCTGGGATTGTGACTAATTTTTGACTTTGAGCAGTTTTTTTTTAAAGATTTATTTATTTTTACTTGAAAGTCAGTTACACAGAGAGAGGGGAGAGAGAGACAGAGAGAGAGAGACTTCCATCTGATGGTTCACTCCTCAGTTGGCTGCAACCGCCGGAGCTACACTGATCTGGAGCCAGGAGCTTCTATCAGTATATCGAGTATTTTTTTAAAAAAATTTATAAGTATGTATATATTTGAAAGGTAGGATGACAGAGGAAGAGCCATTCAGTGATTTCACTCCCCAAATGCCTACAGCAGCCAGGACTGGGTCATGCTGGCAAGGAGCTAGAACTCCATCTAGATCTTCTTGGGTGACAGGGGTCTGAGCACTTAAACTGTAAAGAAAAATCATTCAGTACCACTTTTCCTGACATGGAAAATTTGTTAGTAAGGTATGATAACAGTATAGTTGTTATGATAGGTTTCAGTGGCTGATAATACAAAGAATCCCCAAATATCAGTTATGAAATAAGATAGTAATTTCTTTCTCATGCAGAAGAGGTAGGTAGTGAGTACACATAGTGTTATGCAGGTAGATGGGCTGTGGTTCCACACAGTTGGGAGTTCAAGTTCTTTCTAGTACCTAGCTGTGCCTTTTTTTTTTTTTTTTTAAAGATTTATTTATTTTACTTGAAGATCACAGTTACACAGAGAGAGGAGAGTCAGAGAGAGAGAGAGGTCTTCCATCTGCTGGTTCACTCCCCAGATAGCCTCAACGGCTGGAGCTGTGCTGACTCGAAGTCAGGAGCTTCTTCCCCGTCTCCCACGTGGGTGCAGGGGCCCAAGGACTCGAACCATAGCAGAGAGCTGGATCGGAAGTGGAGTAGCCAGATCTCGAACCGGCACCATATGGGATGCCAGCACTGCAGGCAGCTGCTTTACCCGCTACATCACAGCGCCGGCCCCAGCCGTGCCTTTTCTAGGGTTGAACTGTGTTCTCATAGTCCACATAGGTGCTACAGCTGCAGCCATAGCATATTCCAGCTAATGGGATGAAAAAAAGGCCATGGAAGACTATAACTCTTACAGGTGGTTTCTGGAAGTTGCATTACAGTACCTTTCACTTAGTTCTCTGGCTGAAATAGTTTTATGACCGATTTAGCTCTAAGAAACCTAGGGAATAGTCTTAGCTGCATGTTGTGATCAGCCAAATGTCAGATATCTTAGTGCTAAAGATGACTTAGAAAATGGATCTTGGGAGATGACTGGCCATCTCCAGCATAGAATGTGTGGAATTTAAAGTCCCTGCCACTTTGTGATTGTGACTTTGGACAAATTAGCTAACCTGTCCATCTACAATAGCTTCCCTGCCAAATGACAGTAATGATTGAGAGAGATGAGCATGAGGGTTAAATGTAGAAATAAGTTGTCTAATGGTATATTTGTTAATATAATCACTGATAATGTCAATTTACTTTACTTATCTAGATCTTTATATACAGTAAGAAAAGAGTACAAAGAAATCAGATAACCTTCATCTCAATTCTGGCTCATGGTATCTTGGGCCAGTCTTTCTTTCTTTCTTTTTTTTTTTTTTCTTTTTCTTTTTCTTTATTTTTGACAGGCAGAGTGGACAGTGAGAGAGACAGAGAGAAAGGTCTTCATTTGCTGCTGGTTCACCCTCCAATGGCAGCTGCGCCGGCGCGATGCGGCCGGCGCACCACGCTCATCCGATGGCAGGAGCCAGGTGACAGGTGCTTTTCCTGGTCTCCCATGGGGTGCAGGGCCCAAGCACCTGGGCCATCCTCCACTGCACTCCCGGGCCACAGCAGAGAGCTGGCCTGGAAGAGGGGCAACCAGGACAGAATCCGGCGCCCCAACCGGGACTAGAACCCGGTGTGCTGGCGCCGCAAGGCGGAGGATTAGCCTGTTCAGCCACGGCACCGGCCGCAGTCTTTCTTTAAAATGAGAAATAATGTATGCCTGTGTTCTTTACATAACTACTATGTCATATAAATTGAATGAGAAAGTGTGTATATGCAAAGTGGTTTGTGAAATGTAAATGAAGATCTTTGTAACCTCTTACCTGTGTGCATTGTTTTGCATTTGTCATGCATATTTTTGTGTGGAGTGGAAAGTATAGGTACATGTTGTCTTTTCTTACCTTAGTTGCCTTTTCTTTTGTTTCTTTCTTTCTCTTTTTTTTTTAAGATTTATTTATTTAATTGAAAGGCAGAGTTACTGGGACACAGAGATCTTCCATCCACTGGTTCACTTCCCAGATGGTTGCAGCGGCCAGGGTTGGGCCAGGTGGAAGCTAGGAACCAGGAATTTGTTTCTTCCTTGTCTCCCATATGGGTGGCAGGGCCCAGGTAGTTGGACCATCTTCCACTGCTTTTCCCGGTGTATTAGCAGGGAGGTGGATTGGAAGTGGAGCAGCTGGGACTTGAACCAGCACCTATATAGGATGCAAGGACTGCAGGATGTGATTTAACCTGACTTGCCACAGTACTTACTCTGCCTTTTCTGTTTCTTTGTAGACATTTATAGGATATAAATGAATGTAACAAAAACTTGAGAAATTATATTTGCTCTGTTTATGAGGTAGACTTGTATATAAGGAAGAGGACTGTGGTGATTGTCACGTCACTACTGAAGTCATCTATGATTAATATTTAGCCTCTTGTTCCTCAAAGCATTCCATGTTCCTTCAAATTAATGTGGTAAGGGAAATGGCATTTTATGAACTCAGAACATTTAAACTGAGTATTTTTAAGTGACAATAAGGTTATAAAGGAGTTACGTAAGTTTCAAAGGAACTTTTTTGTGTGTTCATTTATTCGTGAACATTCTTAGTAGGTGATGGATCAGCTGGGCTAATGCCTAATCATTTTGTTTTTTCTGACACTCTTTGATATTTTCTTTTTATTACAGTACATTTAATATGAGCTGCAAAAAATCATCCTCCACCCCAAGAAGGTAGTTCTCCCTTTCTCTATCCTTGTTAGTGCTTTTATCCCTCTACTACTTATTCCCCCCACTCCCTTTTTTTGATTTGACAGGTAGAGTTATAGACATTGAGAGGTCTTCCTTCCATTGGTTCACTCCCCCAATGACTGCCATGGCCAGCACTGTGCCAATCCGAAGCCAGGAGCTGGGTGCCTCATCCTGGTCTCTCATGCAGGTGCAGGGACCCAAGTACTTGGGCCATCCTCCGCTGCCCTCCCGGGCCACAGCAGAGAGCTGAACTGGAAGAGGAGCAACCGGGACTAGTACCCGGTGCCCCAGCTGGGACTAGAACCTGGGGTGCTGGCACCGCAGGCGGAGGATTAGCCAAGTGAGCCGTGGCGCCAGTGCCTTATTCCCCTTTCTGATTTTATTTTTTAAGCTTTATTTAATGCATTTATTTTTATTTAATTTTTATTTTATTATTCAATTTTATTTTTTATTAAATTTTATTTATTATTAAATTTATTTATTTATTTAATGCTTTATTTAATAAATGCAGAGTTCCAGAGGCAGAGAGAAAGAGAGAGGTCCTCTATCTATTGGTTTGCTCCTCATATGGCCACAATTGCTGGAGCCGAGCCTAACCAGAGTCAGGAGCCAGGATCCTCCTCTGGATCTCCCACATGGATACAGGGGCCCAAGGATGCCAGATCATCTTCGAGTGTCTTCCCAGGCCATAGCAGAGAGCTGGATTGGAAGTGGAGCAGCTAGGACCCAAACTGTTGCCCATATGGATGTAGGCACTGCAGGCCACGGCCCTACCTGCTAAACCACAGTGCCAACCCCTTCCCTTTCTGATTTCTAACAGTAATTCAGATCTACTGATAATGACTTTTGCGTGAAAGAAACATAAAATTTCATGGATATTCCAAATTGTGTTGTGTTTTGTGGGTTGAAATGAATTTGAGGTATGAGGACTTACTGAGGGGGAAAATGTCATAAAACAGATCTTTGGCTAAAACCTGAAATGTAAAATGGGCCATCTTCTACTGTTTTCCCAGGCCATAGCAGAGAGCTGAATCAAGAAGTGGAGCAGCTAGGACACGAACTGGTGCCCATATTGGATGCTGGCAGTGCAGACTGGGGATTTAACCTACTCACCACAGCGCTGGCCCCACAGGCAGGGTCTTTTTTTTTTGCCAGAAGTTTTAACTTGGTATCTGTTATTTATATATTATTTTTATTGATACTCGAGAAAATAAAGGAGAATAGGAATTAATTGACCTGAGTTTTCATCTTAAGAAAGGAAGTACTATACACATACAAATTTATATGTGCATATATTTTATATAATAAGTATATATAAATAAGAATATAAACATGTATGTATAAATATTTATATTTAGAGAGAGTAGAGGCATTTGCAAATGCTACATTTCTCTTACACCATTGGAGAACATTTTCTTAAATACTTTATTAGGTAATCACGACTACTTCATTAATTGCTAGAAAAAAAGTAACCATTTTATTTGATAGGAAGTTCTTTCCTATCTTAAAATAGTATCACTTGAACTTTTATGTTTGACTTCTTGTCAGCATTTTTTTTTCTTTTCTTTGATTTTAGCAGATGAAAAAATAGATATTTTAATTCTGTTGAGAATAAGACATGGTTGTGAGCACTGAAGGAGGTGGCTGTGTGGCATTGGCAACTGGACATTGGGAGCACACAGGTCAGGAGAAGAGTGGTTGACTACAGCCTCTTTGGGATCAGAGAATCTTTACCTAAAGTTTCTGGGTCTCACATGTGAATCCTGATGGAGCAGTTATAAGAAGATGAGTACAGCTGCTGCAATAGCTCTGTTGCTCTAGGTGTTGAGGAAGGGTAGCTGGATGTTATCCCCTAGAAATGGAAGTGAATCACTGGACAGACATTATGACTTTCATTCCCTGGTAATACATTGGTCTTTGAAGATGACTGTAAAATTACAGTGAATGAAAAGTCTTGTGGGGCTGGCACCATGGCACACTAGGTTAATCCTCCGCATCCCATATGGGCACCGGTTCTAGTCCCAGTTGCTCTTCTTCCAGCCCAGCTCTCTGCTGTGGCCTGGGAGGGCTGTGGAGGATGGCCCAGGTGCTTGGGTCCTGTACCCGCATCGGAGACCAGGAGGAAGCACCTGGCTCCTGGCTTTGGATTGGCACAGTGTGCCGGCTGTAGCGGTCATTTGGGGAGTGAACCAATGGAAGGAAGACCTTTCTCTCTGTCTTTCTCACTGTCTGTAACTCTACCTGTCAAATAAATAAATAAAATCTTAAAAAAAAAAAAAAGTCTTGTGAGGTTTTACTAAAAAATAATTGCAACAGTGGAACAGTAATTACAAACCTCTTTCTCGTAGTCAGCTTCTGCAAGGTGACAACATTCCTCCCATTCCATATCCAGAGGTGTAGGCATACATCCAAAAAGATTTGGGGCATTTGTGGTGAAGGATGAAATCTCCAGTTTTGCTTCAATTCCCCCAGATGAAAAGATCAGGAGCCGACACTGTGGTGTGTTAGGTTAAACTACTGCCTGCGGTGGCAGCATCCCATACGGACACCAGTTTGTGTTCTGGCTACTCCTCTTCTGATCTAGCTCTCTGCTTGTGGCCTGGGAAAGCAGTGGAGGATGGCCCAAGTGCTTGGGCCCCTGCTCCCATGTGGGAGACTCAGAAGAAGCTCCTGGCTTCTGGCTTTGCATTGGCCCAGCTCTGGCTGTTGTGGCCATTTGGGAAGTGAACCAGTGGACGGAAGACTCTGTCTCTTCATCTCTGTCCATAAATCTGCCTCTCAAATAAATAAATCTTGAAAAAACCAAGATTAGAGGGATTTAGAGCCCATTAAAAAGAAAATGTGAGGAGGGCATTTGGCATAATGGTTAAGACACTGCTTGGGTTTGCCCACATCCCATATCAGAGTGCCTGAGGTTCAAGTACTGGCTCTATGGTAAATTCCAGCTTCCTGATAGTGTACACCCTGGGAGGCAGCAGGTGATGCTCAAGCACTTTGGATCTCTGCCACCTACATGAGAGACTCAGATTGAGTTCCTGGCTCCTGTCTTTTGGCCTATCCTCAGCTGTTGTGGGCATTTGTGGAGTGAACAGCGGATGGGTGATACCCATCTGTGTGTCTTTTCTGTTTGTCTCTTTTTAAAAATTTTTTATTTATTTATTTGAAAAGTAGATTACAGACAGAGGGAGAGGTAGAGAGAAAGGTCTTCCATCTGCTGGTTCACTCGCAACGGCTGGAGTTGGACTGATCCAAAGCCAGGAGCCAGGAGCCACTTCCGGGTCTCCCACGTGGGCACAGGGACCCAAAGCACTTGGGCCATCTTTCACTCCTTTCCAGGCCATAGCAGAGAGCTGGATCAGAAGAGTAGCAACTGGGATATGAAATGGCACTCACAGGTGTTGCAAGTGGAGCCAATAGCCAATAGCCATAGGCAGAGGGTTAGCTTGCTAAACCATAGCACTAGCCCCTTGTCTCTGTAGAAACACAAAATTGTCCTCAATGTCAGTGCTGCAGCAATGTGTGAACATTCATCTCTGTGCCCTGCCTGCCACTGTATGATTGGCTCAATGAGAACCACAACCATATATGTGTATCTTATCCAGCATCCAGGAAAGTACTGCAGTGAAGAAAATGTGAATAATATGGATGCCAGAAATAAGATCACTTAAGATCAGTCCAGAGTCAGGAGGTTTTTTTCCTGTGAAGCAGCAAGTTGAAAGGACTTGCTTGAGCTGTCAGATGTTGACAGCAAATCTTCAGATGTTAGTCATGCATACATTATGTGGAGACAGTGTTTGGAGTACATAAGGCAGAGCGTGTATAGTATACTCTCTTGTCTAGGACTTGAGAGTGAGCAGGGGGACCACAAGCCCTGGAAGATGCACTGTTGACCTCTGCTAGCTTTATGATATCCAGGATTAAGTGTTCCATCTACTAAGAAATCAGGACTCATGGACCTGCTGCTTCCAACCTATGACTGACTAGAGAGCACAGTATGTGCTGAACTCCCACATTGCCTTTCAGCAGTGTGTGGTTTGTCTGAAGCCCTTTGGTCATCTGTACTGCAACTACTCCTGGGTCAAATGTTAGGCCTAATTCTGTGAACTCAACTTGTGTAACATGTGTCTGGATAGGATGTTGAACGACAATGAGTATTAATCAGGTTCTTAAAGAAATAAATAAATCTTAACAACAAAAAAATGTTACCTGGAGGTTGATGTTGTGGCACATTAGGTTAAACTGCCCTCTGCGACAATGTCAGCATCCCATCTGGGCACTGGTTTGGGTCCCAGCTGCTGTACTTCCGATCCACTTCCCTGCTAATGCATCTGGGAAAGCAGCAGAAGATGGCTTAAATCTTTGGGCCCCTGTACCCACATGGAAGATCTGAATGAAGTTCTAGGCTCTTGGCTTCAGCCTGACCCTTGTGGCCATTTGGAGAGTCAACCATATCTCTCCCCCCACCCCCCCTTCTGTAATTCTGCCCTTCAAATAAATAAATCTTTTTTTTTTTTAATGATCTTTAAAAAAAGAGATTTATTTATTTGAAAGATAGAGTTACAGAGAGGCAGAGGCAGAGAGAGAGAGAGAGAGAGAGAGATCTCTTCCATCCACAGGTTCACTCTCCAAATGGCTGCAATGGCCAGAGCTGAACTAATCTGAAGCCAGGAGCCAGAAATTTCTTCCAGGTCTCCCACATGGGTGCAGGGGCCTAAGGACTTGGGCCGTCTTCTGCTTCCCCAGGCCATAGCAGAGAGTTGGATTGGAAGTGGAGCAGCCAGGTCTTGAACCAGTGCACATAGGTTGTTGGCACTGCAAGTAGTGGCTTTACCCACTACACAGTAGGCTGGCCCCAATAAATAAATCTTAAAAAAAATAAAATTACCTGGCAGCTAGAGATTTGGTATGGAAAAACATAATGATTGAAACTTTTGTGGCTCTTCAAACATGAATCTTGGGTTTTTTTTGTTAAATAATTGAGTTTGCTACTTTACGAAGTGTGGGTTCCATACATGGTTGGGGGCACACTCTGGCCTTCCCTATGATTGTGCATGAGGAAGAGACTGAAGGGCATCATGTAAGAAAAAGTTGTTGGAGTGAGTGCTTGGTGTAGTGGTTAAGATGCTGCTTGGGACATGTGCATCCCATGTTAGAGAGCCTTGGTTTGAGTTCTAGTTCTGTTCCCAGTTCTGGCTTCTTGCTATTGTACATCCTGGGTAGCATGTGATGGCACAAATAGTTGGGTACCTGCCACCCACGTGGGAGATTTGGATTAAGAAACCAGTTCCTGGCTTTGGCCTGGCTGAGCATTAGATATTGTAGCATTTGGGAAAGGAACCAGATGATGGAAGCGCTCTTGTCTTGTTTGTCTCGTTGCCTTTCAAATAAATAAATAAGTTAAAATAAAAAAACCAGATAATAATGGCAGGTTTGCTCTATAGCTTTTCTATAACTGGTAAAAAATGAAATCTCTTCAAGCAAAGTTTTATCGGAAGAGGTTCATTGAAAAAAATTTTTAAAAGATTTTATAAAGATTTATATGTTTATTTGAAAAGCAGAGTTACGGAGAGAGAGAGAAGGGAGGGAGAGAGATCTTCCATCTGCTGGTTCAGTCTCTAAATGGCCACAATGGCCAGAGCTGGGCCAGACCTAAGCCTAACCCAGGAGCTTCTTCTGGACCTCCCACATGGGTACAGTGACAGCTTTACCTGCTATGCTACAGTGCTGCCCCTAAATATGTTTTTTAAAAGATGATGGCATCCCATATGAGCACTGTTCCACTTTCAATCCAGCTCCCTGCTAATGCACCTGGACGAGTAGCAGATGATGGCCCAAGTGCTTGGGCAAAGCCCTGCCACCCATGTGGGAGACCCAGAAGAACCAAGAGCTTCTTCTGCTCTTGGTTCCTGGCTTCATCCTGGCACAAACCTGGTTGCTGCGGCCATTTGGGGGGTGAGCCAGTGGATGGAAGACCTCTCTTTCTCTGTCTCTTCCTCTTTATCTGTAACTTTGCATTTCGAATCAATCTTTTTTAAAAATGCAGCCACAGAAAAATATATTTAATTGCAGTTTCTAGTGATGGAAAAGATGGGAATGTATTGTCAGTGACCAGAATTTCATCTATTTTATGTCAAAAGGAGGTTGCTTTTTAAGGGAGGGGATAAAAAAATGAAAAGTAGGTAATCACATAAAAGTATATATTATAAGGGGTGATATTGAAAGTTTCTGCAAGGTGAATAGCAGTGCCAGCTTTGCCAGATGAAAATGAATAAATTTTGTTTCTGGAGAGGTTGCTAATTTTCATATTTCTAGAATTTAAATTTTTTAATTTGAGAGGGAAAAGGGCATGGCATATGTATTCCCTTCTTTTTTTCCTGTTTGTAGAGATACAGTATATGCTTAGCGCAGTTGTGAAATCTGAAGTTGAATGCATTTCTTGGTTTATCTTACGTGTATTTTCTCTTCCATTTATGTAGAGCTTACATTTAAGAGGAAACAGTCAAGACAAGGAGAACAAGTAGATCAAGATGTGTAGCTCTGTGGCTGCCAAGTTGTGGTTTTTGACAGATCGTCGCATCAGGGAAGATTATCCCCAAAAAGAGATTTTACGAGCATTGAAGGCTAAATGTTGTGAAGAGGAATTGGACTTCAGGGCTGTGGTGATGGATGAGATTGTGCTGACAATCGAGCAAGGAAACCTGGGTAAGTCTTTACTGAGTGATCTTTACTTAGTGGATTTTTACTTAGAATCTGTATGTTTTAGGAATAGCAGTTTTATGTTTTTTTAGCTTTTGATATATATATATATATTTAGATTTATTTATTCATTTGAAGGGCAGAGTTACAGAGAGGCAGAGGCAGAGAGAAAGAGAGATCTTCCATCTGCTGGTTCACTCCAGGTGGCTTCTATGGCTGGAGCTGGGCTGATCAGGAGCCAGGAGTCAGGAACTTCTGTGTCTCCCATGTGGGTGCAGAGACCCAAGGACTTGGACCATCTTCTGCTGCTTTCTCAGGCCATATCAGGGAACTGGATCAGAAGTGAAGTAGCTGGGACTTGAACCAGCACCCACATGGGATCCAGCACTGTAGGTGGTGGCTTTCCCTGCTACACCATAGTGTCAGCCCCAGTTTTTGAAACTTTTAAAAAAAATTTTATGTATTTATTTGCAGGAGTTACAGATACAGAGAGGGGGCTGACAGTGTGGCTTAACAGGTGAGGCCACCATCTATGGTGCTGGTATCCCACATGGGTGCTGATTCGAGTCCCAGCTGCTCTTCTTCGATCTAGCTCTCTGCTCTGGCCTGGGAAAGCAGTAGAAGATGACAAGTCTTTGGGCCCCTGCACTCTCATGGAAGACCTGGAAGAAGCTCCTGGCTTTGGATTGGTGCAGCTCCGGCCATTGTGGCCATTTGGGAAGTGAACCAGCAGATGGAAGACTTCTCTCTCTCTCTCTCTTTCTCTCTCTGCCTCTCCTTCTCTCTCTGCCTCTCCTTCTCTCTCTGTGCAATGCTGACTTTCAAATAAAATAAGTAAGTCTTTACCCGCTACACCACAGCACCGGCCCCAATAAATACATTTTTTAAAGATTTTTTCTGTTTATTTATTTGACAGCCAGAGTTACAGAGAGAGGTAGAAACAGAGAGAGAGAGAGGTCTTCCATCTGCTGGTTCACTCCCCAGATGGCCACAACGGCTGGAACTTGCCAATCTGAAGCCAGGAGCCAGGAGCTTCCTCCAGGTCTCCCACGAGGTTGCAGGGGCCCAAGGACTTGGGCCATCTTCTACTGCTTTCCCGGGCCATAGTAGAGAGCAGGATTGGAAGAGGAGCAGCTGGGACTAGAATTGCCACCCATATGGGATGCTGGCCCTTCAGGCCAGGGCTTTAACCTGCTGTGCCACAGTGCCAGCCCCAAATAAAATCTTTTAAAAAAGCAGAAAATAGAACCTTAGTCCCACCCTTTTGGCATAATCTATGAATGTTAAAAAAAAAAAAAGAGTTACAGAGATGGAGTGGCAGAGAAGGAAGGAGGAAGGGAGGGAGAAAGAGAGAGATATGTCTTGTATCTAATTGGTTCACTCCCCAGATGACCACAGTGGCCCAGGTTGGGCCAGGCCTAAGGGGCTTCATTTTGTTCTCCAGCATGGCTGGCAGGAGTCCAACCACTTGGACTGTCTTCTGCTACTTTTCCCAGACCATTAGCAGGGAGCTGGATCAGAAGTAGAGCAGCTCGCAGTGAACTGGCACCTATATGGGATGCTGGTATTGCAGTTGGCAGCTTTACCTGTTGTGCCACAGTGTAACCCCGTAACAGTTTTTAAAAGATTTATTTACGTGTTTATTTGAAAGAGTGACAGCAAAGGAGAAACAAGAGAGCTCTTCCATCTACTGGTTCACTTGGCCACAGTGGCTGGTGCTACGTGATGTCAAAACTAGGAGCTTGGAACTCCATCTGGGTCTCCCACTTGGGTGGGGGACCCAAGTATTTGGTGCATCTTTTGCTGCTTTCACAGATGCATTAGTAGGAAGCTGGATTGGAAGCTAAGATGATGGGACTTGAACTAGATGGGATTCTGGTCTTGCATTTGGCAGCCTAACCTGATGTGTCACATCAAGTTTCATTTTTTAGGATTAGGACAGATTGTTAATAAGCTGTCACCTAGGAGCTGGTGCTGCTATAGGTAAAGCCACTGCTTTGTAGTGCCAGCATCCCATATGGGTACTGGTTCGAGTCCTGGCTGTTCCATTTCTTACTCAGTATTAAATATTTCTAGTATTCTTAATATTTTATGTTTGTTTTAGGATTATGAAGAGGAAGATATCCTGGAAAATGTAGAAATTCTTTAGGGATTGCATTTCAGGAATCTCTTAAGTCTTTGCTTGGAAAATTTTGACTTGTTACAGCTAAATATGTTGTTTCTGTCAGAGAAGTGTATATGGTATCATCAGTAGAATTTTTGACTTTCAGAAATTGCCTTGTAATTTAGTGATAGTATAAATATGTTCTAGATCATTTATTTTCTTTGTGGTTTGAGTCATGAAGCTCCATGGTTAATCTCCTCTTCAATAAAATGAAGAGATATTTTATAAGACTTAATTATGTGTGAAATATAATAAAGTCTTTTTTTGAACTCCTAGGTTAATTTCTTTCTTTTTTTTTTTTTATTTTTTGACAGGCAGAGTGGACAGTGAGAGAGAGAGACAGAGACAGAGAGAAAGGTCTTCCTTTTTCCGTTGGTTCACCCTCCAATGGCCGCTGTGGCTGGCACACCGCACTGATCTGAAGGCAGGAGCCAGGTGCTTCTCCTGGTCTCCCATAGGGTGCAGAGCTCAAGCACTTGGGCCATCCTCCACTGCACTCCCTGGCCACAGCAGAGAGCTGGCCTGGAAGAGGGGCAACAGGGACAGAACCCAGCACCCCGACCAGGACTAGAACCTGGTGTGCCGGCGCCGCAAGGCGGAGGATTAGCCTAGTGAGCTTTGGCGCTGGTGACTCCTAGGTTAATTTCATTCATATTCTAGTTGATAGATGCAGCTCTTGGGTTGATTTTATCTGCAGTATTTTTCAAAAAAATACTTAATTATTTATGAAAGAGAAAGAAAGGGAGTTTCCATCTGGTAGCTCACTCCCCATATACCTACAATGGTGGGGAAGAAGCCTTGAGCTGGGAACTCAATCCAGGTCTCTGACATGGGTCTGAGGAAGCCAACTGCTTGAGTCACTGCTTCCCAGGGTCCACCAATTAGGAGAAAGGGAGGGAGGAAGGAAGGGAAAGAAAGAAGAAAGGAATCTTCTGAAAAAAAAAAAAATTCCCAAATATCCCCTTTACTAACTTATACCTGTATGACATAGAAAAGAAGTTTTGCATGTATTTCTGAGGATTCTTTCCACATCCTGTTTGTTCTGACTACATTTCTGTGGCTTACTTGACATCATTTTAGAGATCTGGGTTGGCTTTAGGTAAATGAGAATTAAAGTGGAACAACTAGGAGACTGCAACATCTCTGAAGTGTGGGAGCACTCCAAGAACTGTTGCTAGAATATATATATATTTTTTTGCCTTTTTTTTTTTTGACAGGCAGAGTGGACAGTGAGAGAGAGAGACAGAGACAGAGAGAAAGGTCTTCCTTTTGCCATTGGTTCACCCTCCAATGGCCGCCGTGGCCGGCGCACTGTGCTGATCTGATGGCAGGAGCCAGGTGCTTCTCCTGGTCTCCCATGGGGTGCAGGGCCCAAGTACCTGGGCCATCCTCCACTGCACTCCCGGGCCAGAGCAGAGAGCTGGCCTGAAAGAGGGACAACTAGGACAGAATCTGGCACCCCAACCGGGACTAGAACCTGGTGTGCCAGCACCGCTAGGCGGAGGATTAGCCTATTGAGCCGTGGCACCGGCCAGAATATTTTTTTAAAAAATTCTTTTATTTATTTATTTTTTTTGAAAGAGTTAGAGAGGTAGAGACAGAGAGAGAGGTCTTCCATCTACTGGTTCACTCCCCAGATAGCCACAATGGCTGGAGCCAGGAGCTTCCTCTGGTTCTCCCATGCAGGTGCAGGGGCTCAAGGACTTAGACCATCTCCTACTGCTTTCTCAGGCCATGGCAGAGAGCTGGATCGAAAGAGGAGCAGCTGGGACTAGTACCAGTACCTATATGGGATGCCGGCGCTTCAGGCCAGGGCCTTAACCTGTTATGCCACAGCACCGGCCCCTGTTGGAATATTAATGCAGGTGGTTGGTTCAGTAGTTCCGAATCTTTCTGACTATAAAGCTTTGCTTATTCTAAGTTAATGAAAATAAAATTTTTTTCTTATTTGAAAGGCAAAGAGAGATAGAGGGAAAAACAGATCTTTCATCTGCTGGTTAATTTCCCAAATGCCCACAACAGCCAGCCAGGGCTGAACAGACTGAAGCTAGGACTTAGGAACTCAATCCAGTTCTCCCACATGGGTAGCAAGGCCCCAAGAACTTGAACCGTCACTTTCTAACCCCCAGAGAGTGTATTAGTGAAGCTGAAATTGAGAGCAGAGCCAACATTTGAAACCAAAGATTCTGATGAGTGTAGGCATCTCAAGTGGCATTTAGAATGCTGCACCAAATGCCCAATCAAGCTGATGAAAATTTTAAAAGTTGCTAAACATGTTTTTCCTTTACTGAAGACTTTGAAGGTTGTAGTTCATTGACCTCTCAAAACATGGATTTGTTATTAACATATCTAGAAAGACATTCATGTTGTGACTTGTTTTAGAGCCATTTATCATTTGATAAAGAGAAAAATTACAAACTAACTTGGTTCATGGTTTGGATCACTGTAACATTTGAAGCATGTAATTAAATTTTGGTAATTCTTCGTTATGGGGAGGCTTATTTTTAAAATTTCTATTTTCATTTTACTTGTAAGGTATGGAGTCAGACACAAAGATCTAACAAAGATCACTGGTTTACTTCCCAAATGTTTGCAGTAGCCAGGGCTGGACCAGGCTGAATCCAGGAGCCCAGAAATTCCATTAGAGTCTCCCCTGTGGTTTTCAGGGACCTAAAATTCTGACCCATCATCTGCTACCTCCCAGGATAAGTGGAGGAATGTGGACTGGAACCAGGCACTCCAATATGGGATATGGGTATACAACACAGTTAACATAAATGGCTGTGCTGAATGTGAGCCTAGGAAGTTAAATTTTTTTTTTTTTTTTAAGATCTATTTCTTTATTTGAAAGGTTGAGCTACAGAGAGAGAGAGGTCTTCCATCTGCTGGTTGACTCTGCAAATGACTGCAATGGCCAGAGCTGGTCCAATCTGAAGCCAGGAGCCAGGCGCTTCCTCCAGGTCTCCCACACAAGTGTAGGGGTCCAAGCATTTGGGCCGCCCTCTACTGCTTTCCCAGGTCATAGCAGAGAGCTGGATTGGAAGTAGAGCAGCCAGGACTCAAACTGGCACCCATATGGGATGCCGGCACTGCAGACAGTGGCTTTAAACTGCTATGTCAGAGCATCGGCCCCAGTGTTTATTTCATCAAGAGGATTACTAACTTTACTGCATATATTTCTTACTTTGTTCTTGAGCTTTATAGCATTTTATTTTGCAGGCTAATTTTGGAGTGAGATGTACTATTCTTTCCTCCTCCACCCAAGTTGTCCTTTGCTTGGTAGTCGTGTTTTGCTTGGTGTTTTGGGTCCCTTGGACTAGAATTTATACAGTATAATACTGTATTATTATATTATATACTGTATTATTGTATACTGTATATTATTATATTATTATAATATAGTATTATATTATATATTATACTATATATAGTATAATATACTATATTATAATATAGTATTATATACTGTATTATTATATACTGTATTATTATATTATACTGTATATTTATACAGGATGGGTATTAGGTATTTTGTAGATTTCATTACCAAGCCAGTGCATAAATGAGTGCAGATCTGATATGAAGATGTCTTCTCTTGCCACCTTAGCTGTTAACTTTCTTTCTTCTTCTTCCTTCCTCCTCCTCCTCCTTCTTTTCTTCTTCTTTTATTTATTTATTTGAAAGCCAGAGTTCTATCTGTGATACACCCCCCAGGTGGCTGCAGTTTCTGAGGCTGGGCCAAGCTGAAGCCAGGAGCTTCTTCTGCATCTCCCACATTGATGGCAGGGGCCCAGA
The DNA here is from genome assembly GCA_949820135.1 of Sylvilagus floridanus. Lineage (NCBI taxonomy): Eukaryota > Metazoa > Chordata > Mammalia > Lagomorpha > Leporidae > Sylvilagus > Sylvilagus floridanus. Next base: position 33,858,228 of record OX463230.1, read on the forward strand.
CACTTGGGCCATTTTCTGCTGCTTTTACCAGGCCATTAATGGGAATTTAGATTGGAGGTGGCGCGGCCAGGACTTGAACTAGTGCCCTTAGGGAATGCCGGCATTGCAGGTGGTGGCCTTACCTGCCGTGGAACAACAGCAGCCCTAGCTGTTAGCTTTCACTTGGCTAGTAAATCTTTATTTTTCTTTGTTTCTACCATCGATGAAGACTTTTTACTTGATTTTTTTTTAAGATTTATTTATTTATTTGAAAGAGTTACACAGAGAGAAGTAGAGGCAGAGAGAGAGAGCGGTCTTCATCCACTGGTTCACTCACCAATTGGCTGCAGTGGCCAGAGCTATGCTGATCTGGAGCCAGGAGCCAAGAGCTGCTTCCAGGTCTCCTACATGGGTACCAGGGCCCAAGGACTTGGGCCATGTTCTGCTTTCCTAGGCCATAGCAGAGAGCTGGATCAGAAGTAGAGCCGGGACTTGAACCGGCATACATGTGGGATGCCAGCACTGTAGGCAATGGCTTTATTTGATTTTTTTTTGGAGCACATTTGGTCATTTGGTTTAGAAACCCTTGGGGCCAGCTTTGTGGCACAGGAGGTTAAGCTGCCACCTGCCTCACTGGTATCCCATGTGAGCACAGTTTAAGTCCTGGCTGATTCACTTCTAACCCAGTTTCCCTCTAATGCTCCTGGGAAAGCAGTAGAAGAAGGCCTGAGGACTCAGGTCCCTGTCACCCACCTGGGAGTGTTCTGGGCTTCTGGCTTAGTCCTGGCTCAGCCCCAGCTGTTGTGGCCATTTGGGGAGTGAACCAGCAAATGGAAGATCACAACTCTGCCCTTTTTTAAAAAAATATTTATTTATTTATTTGAAAGGCAGCATTACAGAGAGGTAGAGACAGAGAGAGAGGTCTTCTGCAAATGGCAGCAGTGGCCTCAGCTGGTCCAATCCGAAGCCAGGAGCCAGGTGCTTCCTCCAGGTCTCCTGCGCGAATGTAGGGGTCCAAGCACTTAGGCCACCCTCTTCTGCATTCCCAGGTCATAGCAGAGACCTGGATCGGAAGTAGAGCAGTCGAGACTTGAACTGTTGCCCATGTGGGTGCCAGCACTGCAGGCTGCAGCTTTACCTGCTATGCCACAGCACTGGCCCCTCAATTCTGCCTTTCAAATAAGTAAAAATGTCTTTCAAAAAGAACCTCCGCAGGAATCAAATTACTAGTGTCTTTGCCTATTTTAGTGCACAGAACCCAGCTTGCCTAAGTCTCTTAATTGAAGCCACAGTCATGCTTTCTGTTCCTATTTTTTTCTTTTTATAGTTTTATTTATTTACTTGAAAGAGTTACAGAGAAATAGAGAGATAACCTCCATTTGCTGGATCTCTTCCCAAATGATACAACTGCCAGGGCAGAGCCAGCTCAAAGCCAGGAACCAGGAACTTCATGGGATCTTCCATGTTGGTGGCAGGGGCCCAGATACTTGGGCCATCTTCCACTGCTATTCCCTGACTGTTAGCTGGGAGCTGGAATGGAAGTAGAGCAGCTGGGATATGAACTGGCACCTATGTGGGATGCTGGCATTGTAGGCAGTGGCTTTACCTGCTATGCTACAATGCCAGTCCCCTATTCTTCTGATTATGGAGATTTGTATTTTAATATGGCTGAGTCCTTTAAAAATTGTAACACTGTATTTACTACAGTGTGTATTTTAGAGTCCTGATATGTGGTAGATTTAAAAATATCATTTTTTCTTAATAGGGAAAAGGAAAAATGGCTCATTTTTAGCATTTGAGATAAATCCTGATGACATTTTAAAAATGAATAGATAATGCATGCATAAGATTTGAAAGTACTGGCCGGCGCCATGGCTCAACAGGCTAATCCTCTGCCTGCGGCGCCGGCACACCGGGTTCTAGTCCCGGTCGGGGCGCCGGATTCTGTCCTGGTTGCCCCTCTTCCAGGCCAGCTCTCTGCTGTGGCCAGGGAGTACAGTGGAGGATGGCCCAAGTGCTTGGGCCCTGCACCCCATGGGAGACCAGGAAAAGCACCTGGCACCTGGCTCCTGCCATTGGATGAGCGCGGCGTGCCGGCTGCAGTGCGCCAGCCGCGGCGGCCATTGGAGGGTGAACCAATGGCAAAGGAAGACCTTTCTCTCTGTCTCTCTCTCTCTCACTGTTCACTCTGCCTGTCAAAAAAAAAAAAAAAGATTTGAAAGTACTGATGATTTAATAAACTATAGAAACTTCCTGAAGGTAATGCCTAACAGCCCTTTTCCTGAAGATTCTTCCAGGAGAAATGCTGTTTAATCATCCAGGCACTCACATACACAAACACACATTTATCTTTTTATACAAAAACAATCCTATACCTTGTCTCAGTATTAGTTTTCCCTTATGTACTATTTTGGAGTTTTTTTTTATGTCAGTCCCTAAATTCTTTTATTTTTTGAGTTTTAGTTTGTTCAGATATAACAGGGTGTGTTTGTGTGTGTTTTTTTTTTTTTTTCAAAGATGTGCTTATTAATTTGAAAGGCAGTGCTAAGGAGAGGATGGGAGAGAAGCAAGGTCAAAGCTACCTTGTTATTGTTAAGTAGGGTGAAAGTTTTAATGAACATTGAGGTACTTAGCCTTTTTATTTTTAGCTGATACATCTTTACATAAAAGAGACTTTTCTTCCCTAAATTGTGTGTACTTTTTAAAAAAAGAGATGTTATTTATTTGAAAGGCAGAGTGACAGAAGGACAGAGAGCTCTTCCACCCACCAGTTCACTCCTCAAAGCCAGGAGCCTGGAACTCCAAATGGATCTCCCACGTAGATTGTGGAATCCCAAGCACTGGTGCCATCTTCTCTGCTGCTTTCCCAGGCTTACTAGCAGGGAGATGAACTTGAAGAGGCACAGCTGGAACTTGGAACAGGCACTCCAGTATGGGAGGTGACATCATTGGTGGCGGCTTACCTTTTAAAGATTTATTTATTTATTTGGCAGTTGGGGAGAGAGCGAGCTCCCAACTGCTGATTACTCCCCAAATGGTTGCAACCGCTGGAGTTGGGCCATGCTGAAGCCAGGAGCCAGGACCTCCAGCTATGTCTCCCATAGAGGTAGCAGGAACTCAAGTACTTAGGCCATCGTCTGCTGTTTCCCAGGCGCATTCACAGGATCAGGAGCATAGCAGCTAGGACCTGAGCTATACCTTCTCAATGGGATGTCAGTGTCTTGCATAGCACAGCATCTTTAAAAAAAAAAAAAAAAAAGATTTATTTTCTGTATTTTGAAAGTTGGAGAGAGAGAGAGAGAGAGAGAGAGAGAGATCTTCCATCGCTAGTTTATTCCTGAAATGGTTGAAACAGCTGAGGCTGGGCTATGTAGAAGCCAAGAGGCAGGAGCTTCTTCTGGGTCTCCCATGTGAGTGCAGGGGCCCTGGCACAAAGTCTGTCCTCTTCTATTTTCCCAGGAGCATTAGCAGGGAGTTGGATAGAAAGTAGAACAGCCAGGACTTGAACCACCTGGCATGCCAACATTACAGATGGCAGCTTAACCTGCTATACCCACTGCACCACAGTGCCCACCCACACATTCATTTATTTATTTTTATTTTTAAAAAGAGATTTATTTTATTTGAAAGGCAGTGGTATATATAGAGGGAGAGACAGAGAGAGATCTTCCATTCGTTGGTTTACTTCCCAGTGTTTGCCATAGCCAGAATTGGGTCAGGACAAAACCAATAGCCAGGAGCTTCATCTGTGTTTCCTACATATGTACAAGTTTATTTATTTTACTTGAAAGAGTGACAGAGAGGAAGAGATGTAGTGGCTCTGCCAGGAGCCAGGAACTCTATCCTGGTCTCCCTTGTGGGTGTCAGGGGCTCAAGTCCTTGGGCCATTTTCTGATTTCCCAGGTGAGTTAGAGAGCTGGATTGAAAGCAGAGCAGCCAGGTACTGAAACTGGTGCTTTAATATGGGATGCTGGTGTTCCAGGCAGTGGCTTTACCCACTGTGTCCCTTCTCCAAACCCTTTGAAATGGAGACTAGAGACAAACATTTGGAACAGTGGTTAAGATGCTGCCCGAGATGCCCACATACCACATCAGAGTACCTGGGTTGAAGGTTCCTGTTCTGCTTCCTATTGCAGCTTCCTGCAGGTGATGGTTCAAGTACTTGGAACCCTGTCACCTATCTGGGAGATGAGGACTGAGTTCCTGGCCCAGCCCCTGCTGTTGAGAGGCATATGGGGAGTGAACCAGTGGCCACAAGATCTCTTTGTCTCTGTGCCTTTCAAACAAATAATAAATGAATACTCTTTTTAAGAAAGATTTGTTTTATTTATTTATTTGAAAGATTTACACAGAAAAGGAGAGGCAGAGAGAGAGAGAGAGAGAGAAAGAGAGAGAGGTCTTTTACCTGCTGGTTCACTCCCCAGTTGGCTGCAATGGCTGGAGCTGTGCCAATCTGAAGCCAGGGGCCAGGGGTTTCTTCAGGGTCTCTCAAGCAGGTGCAGAGGCCCCAAGCACTTGGCCATCTTCCACTGCTTTCCCAGGCCATGGCAGAGAGCTGGATCAGAAGTGGAGCAGCTGGGACTTGAACCGCCACCCATATAGGATGCTGGCACTGCAGGTGGTGGCTTTTACCTGCTACACTGCAGTGCCAGTCCCTAAATGCATACTCTTAAATCTAGTACAGAAAGACTTTGAGTCTTTTTTGATGTGTGTATATATGCATGTTCAATTTAATGTGTAATTATAAAAAACACTTTACATCTTTTTTTATATCCTACCATTTCTACCTACCTCTGTTTTGGGGACATTTTGCAGTCTTGGAAGGTATTCATTCATACCACAATTTTTAATAGCTTTATTTTTAAAAAAGATTTATTTATTTATTTGAAAGTCAGAGTTACACAGAGGCAGATAGAGAGAGAGATCTTCCATCCACTGATTCACTCACCAGTTGGCCGCAGCAGCCGGAGCGACGCTGATCTGAAGCCAGGAGCCAAGAGCTTCTTCAGGGTCTCCCACGCGGGTGCAGGGGCCCTAGGACTTTGGCCATCTTCCACTGCTTTCCCAGGCCATAGCAGAGAACTGGATTAGAAGAGGAGCAGCTGGGACTCGAGCCGGTGCCCATATGGGATGGTGTCCTTAGCTGTTAAAGCCACAGCGCCAGCCCATAAATAAATCTTAAAAAAAAGCCCTTAATTTGGAAATTCATAATTGCCAAAATTTTGAAGTAATCTATATACTTTTGAGTACGTGAACAGCTTATATGCTCTGCCATATCCAAACAATGGATTATTCAATATTATAAGCCAGTGAGTTATCAGGTCTCCAGATGGCATGGATAAACCTCAGTATGTATTCTAATTGAGAGAAATGAATCTGGAAAAGCTACATAAAGTGTTACTCCTACTGTTTGATGTTCTGGAAGAATTAAAATTATGAAGACAAAACAAAGACCAGTTATTGCTAACACGTAGGTGGGAGAGAGGTATGAAGAGGAAGGGCACAGAGGATTTTTAGAGCACAATGTTACGAGAGTATCTTTAGTTTCATGAGAAACAGCCAAACTTTTCTTGTGGTGATATCAATTTGTATTCACACCAGCAATGAATGAGAGTTCCTGTTGTTCCACATCCTTGTAACATTTGATATCACTGTTCTGGATTTTGGCCATTGTAATTGGTGAAAATGGTGACATCTGATTTCTCTGATGAAATATAATATGAAACATATTTTTAAAAAAGAGATTTATGTATTTGAAAGTCAGAATTACACAGAGAGAAGGATAGGCTGAGAGAGAAGTCTTCCATCCACTGGTTCACTCCCCTATTGGCCGCAACAGTCAGAGCTGTGCTGTTCCAAAGAAAGGAGCCAGGAGCTTCTTCTGGGTCTCCCACATGGGTGCAGGGGCCCAAGGACTTGGGTCATTCTCCACTACTTTCCCAGGCCACAGCAGAGAGCTGGATCAGAAGTGGAGCAACTGGGACTTGAACTAGCACACAAATGGGATGCTGGCACTTGGCAGGCAGCGGCTTTACCCTCTACACCACAGCACCGGCCCCACAAAATAATTTTCTTACAAATAAAGTGAGCAAGAGTTTACCCTAGTGATTAAAATGCATGCCTCCTATATGGGAGTTAATTCCAAGCTTCAGCTACTAACCCCAACTTCCTGTGACTGTAGACCCTAGGATGCAATGATGGCTCAAATAGTCAGGTTCCCTGCTACCTATGTAGGAGATCTGGATACCTGGATACCTGGATTGGGCATTCAGGAGGTGAAATAGCAAATGGGGTTGTGGTGGAGTGAGGGAGAGGGGGAGCCTCTGATGTCTGTCTCTTCTCTGTGTATGTCTCTTTTCCTCTCAAGTAAAAGCAATTTTTTAAAAGATCTATTTATTTATTTTAAAAGGCAGAGTTACAGAGAGAGAGAGACAGAGACAGAGCTCTTCCATCCATTGGTTCACTCCCTGAATGTCTGCAACGGTCTGAGCTGAGTTGATCCAAAGCTGGGAGCCAGGAGCTTCTTCTGGATCTCCCATGTAGGTGCAGAGGCCCAAACACTTGAGCCATCTTCTGCTGCTTTCCCAGGCACATTAGCCAGGAGCTGGATAGGAAGTGGAGCAGTTGGGACTATATGGAATGCCAGCACTGCAGGCAGTGGCTTTAACTCGCTATGCCAGAACACTGACCCCTGAAAAAGCGATTTTTCAGTTGTATAATTGCTGTTGATTTTATTTTGTCCATGCATTGTTTCCCTGATTTTACTTAGATGTCTATCTGTGTACTGTTGTATTTCATTATTTTGTAAAATTCTTTGTCAAGACTGTTCGTAAATGTCCACTTCCATAGGATGAGTGAATAAAGTTTCTGGTTTTATTTTAGTTCTTCTATTCAGTCATACATCCTAGTGGGTATTTTGTTTGTTTTATTTTGGTATGCCTTATTTTCTGCTGAGATTTGGGCATTTGAAAATATGATCGCCTCTCTTAGTCTTTATAGACTGAATTGGTACAGGGAAACACCCTTGCCAGTTAACCCAGCAAGGGATTTTCAGGGACCTCTCAGCCTTTTCTGAGGATGTGCCTTTGGGCTTGTGTTTGTGATTTCCATTTAGAGATGCTGACCTTATTCAGGTGCTTTTGATCACTTGCTCTCTCTGGTGTCTGTCTGTGGTACTGCATATTTTCTGGCATAACCGACCTCTACCACCCAGCTCTTTTTTCCCCAACAACCTCAAGGCATCTAAAGTATATTGGTTCTGTCAGCTCTTGCAGTCAAGTATGACAAGAAAGCAGTCCTTTGAACAACTCTAGAAGAAACTGGAACAGTGGATATGGTCCACTTTTTTTCCTCTGAGAGGAAAAGCCACAAGCAGGACATTTTCTCCCAATTACATTGAGCTGTGCTGGCTTGGGAGAAGGGCTGTTTTGGAGAAGCATGTACTTTTCATACCCATTTCTTTGTGCCTGTTGTTAGTTTTCCATTGTCTTGGGTTCTGTGACTTCTTAACTGATTTCTCAAGTTCTCAAAGGCCTTTTGAATTCTATAATTAATTAGGCATCTCTGTAGGAAAATGATTGAGGCTTCCCATTCCACCTTCCCTTTCATTTTCTTCTATGACCTTGACGCTTTTCTCCCGAGCTTTTACTCTTTTTAAAGCTTAATTATTTTTTATTTATTTGTAAAGCAGAGAGAAAGAGAGGCAGGTAAATCCACCTGCTGATTTACCCACCAAGTGCCTACAACATTTGGTGCTGAGCCAGATCATCCAAGAGCCAGGAACTTGGGCAGTCTTCTGCTGCTTTCTCAGGTGTATTAGCAGGAAGCTGGATTGGAAGTGGAGCAGCCAGGACTCGAACTGGCACCCATATGGGATGTCAGAGTTGCAGGCAGCAGCTTTACCTGCCACAATGCTGGCCCCAGCTATAGATTCTTAAAGATATTCTTTCAGGAGAAAGAAATTGAGTTCTCCTTTTATGCTAACAACTTTAAAAAATATATTTATTGGCCGGCACCGTGGCTCACTTGGCTAATCCTTTGCCTGCGGTGCCGGCACCCCAGATTCTAGTCCCGGTTGGGCACTGGGTACTAGTCCCGGTTGCTCCTCTTCCAGTCTAGCTCTCTGCTGTGGCCCAGGAGGGCAGTGGAGGATGGCCCAAGTGCTTGGGTCCCTGCACCTGAACGGGAGACCTGGAAGAAATACCCAGCTCATGGCTTTGGATCAGCACAGCGTCGGCCATAGCGGCCATTAGGGGAGTGAACCAACGGAAGGAAGACCTTTCTCTCTGTCTCTCTCTCACTGTCTATAACTCTCTGTCTCTCTCTCTCTCTCTCACTGTCTAACTCTGCCTGGCAAAAAAATTAAAATTAAAATATATATATATATATTTATTTATTCGAAAGGCAGAAAGAAAGAGAAGAAAAAAGAGAATGCCAAAGCCAGAGAGGGTTTTTTTTTTTCCTCTTTTTCTTTTGAGAGGTAGAGTTATAGATAGAGGGAGAAACAGAGAGAAAGGTCTTCCATCTGCCTGATTCATTCCCCAGATGGCCGCAATGGCTGGAGCTGAGCCAGTCTGAAGCCAGGAGCCGGGACCTGCTGTGTTTCCCATGTGGATGAAGGGGCCCAAGCACGTGGGCCATCCTCTGCTGCTTTCCTGGGCCATACTCAGAGAGATGGGTCAGAAGAGGAACAGTTGGGTCACAAACTGGCACCCACATGGGATACCAGTGCCACAGGCGGTGGCTTAGCCTGCCACGCCACATTGCTAGCCCCAAGAGAGATCTTATATTGTTGATTTACTTCCTCAAATGGTTGTAACAGCCACCACAAGGCCAGGTCAAAACCAGGGGCAAGGAACACCATCCAGGTTCCCCACGTGGGTAACAAGGGACCACCTACTTTGATCATCTTTCACTGACTTCCAGGAGTATTAGTATGAAGCTGTATTGGAAGCTAAAACAAGCTTGCTGAATTTATAAATATGTTTTTATCCATCTGTTGCATGATCATATCTCCTTTTTTTTTTTCTGTGAATGTGATTTACATGATTGGTTTTTACAACTTTGAATTTTGGGGAGAAACCTAACTGGCAGATGATTATTTTTGTTGCTGTATTGCTAGATCTAATTTTTAAAAATTATTATTATTATTTTTGACAGGCAGAGTGGACAGTGAGAGAGACAGAGAGAAAGGTCTTCCTTTTGCCATTGGTTCACCCTCCAATAGCCGCCGCAGCTGGCACGCTGCGGCCGGCGCACCGCACTGATCTGATGGCAGGAGCCAGGTGCTTTTCCTGGTCTCCCATGGGGTGCAGGACCCAAGCACTTGGGCCATCCTCCACTGCCCTCCCGGGCCACAGCAGAGAGCTGGCCTGCAAGAGGGGCAACCGGGACAGAATCCGGTGCCCCGACCAGGACTAGAACCTGGTGTGCCAGCGCTGCAAGGCGGAGGATTAGCCTATTGAGCCGCGGTGCTGGCCTGTTTTGTGAAGATTTTTACAATTATTTTCATACATGAGATTGGCTTGTAACTTTGCTTTCTTGAAATGTCATTGTTGCAGCACCATTTGGAGAGTAAACCAGCAGATGAAGATCTCTCTCTGTCCCTCTCTCTCTGTAACTCTTTCAGATAAATAAATAAATATTAAATATATCATTGTCAATTTCTGCTAAGGTATGCTGGCCTCATAAAACAGGCTAGAAAGTGATTAGTTGTTGTTCCTCTCTTTTCTTGGAAGAATTTTGTTAAGTTGGGATGGTGTCATATTTTCTTTAAATTAATGTTTGATAGAGTTGACCTAAAAAAGACATCTGGGGTTAGAATTTCTTTGTGGAAAGGAGGGAGCCAGGAATTCCATCCGAATCTCCAAAGTGGTGACCATGGCATCTTCCACTGCTTTCCCAGGCTTGTTAGTAGAGGGCCAAGCAGCCAGAACTCAGACCGGGAATCCAGTATGGATATGGCTTAGCCTGCTGTGCCAGTGTTTTCCCCATCTTTTGTGGCAGTTTTGATGTTGTATTTTTCTAGGAATTTTTAAATATATTTCATCCAAGTTATTCAGATATATAATTAATCATAAAATTCTTCCATTATCTTTTTAAAAGTTTGTAAAGATGCTCTTTTTTTTGTTGTTGTTTTAAAGATTTAATTATTTATTTGAAAGTAAGAGTTACACAGAGAAAGGAGAGGCAGAGGCAGAGAGAGAGAGGTCTTCTATCTGATGGTTCACTCCCCAGTTGGCCACAATGGCCAGAGCTGCACCAATCCAAAGCTGGGAGCCAGGAGCTTCCTCTGGGTCTCCCATGTGAGTGCAGGGGCCATCTTCTGCTTTCCCAGGCCATAGCAGAGAGCTGGATAGGAAGTGGAGCCGGCACCCATATGGGATGCTAGTGCTTCAGGCCAGGGCATTAACCCTCTGTGCCACAGTGCCAGCCCCAAGATCCTCCCCTTTTATCCCTTTTATCCCTGACTTGTGCTTTTTCTTTCTTTCTTTCTTTCTTTTTTTTTAACTACTAGATCATTCTTACTAAGGATTTAACAGATTTATTAGCTTTGCAGAGACCAATTGTTTTTTTTTTGTTTGTTTGTTTGGACAGGGAGAGTGGACAGTGAGAGAGAGAGACAGAGAGAAAGGTCTTCCTTTGCCATTGGTTCACCTTCCAATGGCTGCCTTGGCCTGTGCGCTGCGGCCGGCACATCACACTGATCCGAAGCCAGGAGCCAGGTGCTTCTCCTGGTCTCCCACGGGGTGCAGGGTCCAAGCACTTGGGCTATCCTCCACTGCCTTCCCAGGCCACAGCAGAGAACTGGACTGGAAGAGGGGTAACCGGGACAGAATCTGGCGCCCCAACCGGGACTAGAACCCGGTGTGCCGGTGCCACAGGCGGAGGATTAGCCTATTGAGCTGCAGCTCCGGCCGCAGAGACCAAATTTTAACTTGAGTGACCTTTTCTATTGATTTTTTGTCTCCTGTTTCATTAATTTTTTAGTTTTGTTCTTTGGTATTTAGATATTAATATGGTTTTATTCAACTTCATAGCTAGCTGATTTTCTGTAGAATTTATTGGTAAAATCTCATTTTAGGCAGTATAGCTCTGGACTCAGATCTGGGTTCCAGTTCTGCTTATTAAAAATTATGAGATGGCACTGATGTAACATAACGAGTTAAGTCACTGCTTGTGATGCCAGCATCCCATATGGGCACTAATTTAAGTCCTGGCTGCTCCATCTCCATTCCAGCTCTTTGCTAATGCCCCTGGGAAGGCAGTGGAAGACCCAGCAGGGGAGATCCAGATGAAGCTCCTAGATTTGGCTTGCCCCAACCACAGCCGTTGCAGGAATTTAGTGTAGTGAACCAACAGATGAAAGATCTCTCTCTCTGTTTCTCTGTCTCTGTAACTCTGCGTTTCAAATAAATGAATCTTAAAAAAAAAAAATCATGGGACAAATTTGAATTATTCAATAAACGAGTTACATTATGTCAGAAGCATTCTAAATTTTGCGGGACTATTCCCGCTGTGAACAAGATAATCATTTTCCTATACTCATAGAATTAACTTTTTGGTTATTCTGGTTTTCAGTTTCCTATCTTCAAAAGATTATGATAGATATTTAAGATATTGAGTGAGGAGTTACTGAGTGCTTACCATTTGCCCCACACTTCACTAATATTAAGCAACTGGATCCTCTCTATAACTCTCTTAAGGAACTGTAGTTGGCCCTCTGCATCTGTGGATTTATCCAACTATGGATTGAGAATATTTTTTGGGAAAAAAAGTATCCAAACTGAACATGTACAGGCTTTTTCTTCCTTAAACAGGACAATTACAACTTAGTTAGCTTTTATTTTGTGTTCTATATTATGAGTAGTCTAGGGACAATTAAAGAATGTAAGTACTTCAACAATTTATGTAAAGGACTTGAGCATCTGTGGATTTTGACATCTGCAAGGGGTCCTTTAAACTGTCCCCCACAGATACCAAGGTACAACTATATTCCTTTTTTTTTTTTTTTTAAGATTTATTTATTTTAAAGTCAGAGAGAGAAAGAGAGAGACCAACCTTCCATTCAGTTGCCAAATGGCTGCAGTAACTAGGGTTAGGCCAGGCTGAAGCCAGGAACTAGACGCTTCATCTAGGTTTTCCACACAGAGAGGCCCAGGCACTTAGGCCATCTTCTGCTGCTTTCCCAGGTGCATTAGTAGAGAGCTAGGTCGGAAGTGGAGCAACTGGGACACAAACCAGCACCCCTGAGGGATGCCAGCATTGCAGGCTATAGCTTAACCTGCGGCGCCACAATGCCGGTCCCTGTAAACCTAGTATTCCCATTTTATACATGAGGAAGCTGAAACACAGAAAGGTTGTGTATCTTGCTTAAGATTATAGTTGATAAGTGACAAAGCTTTATGAAGTCTTGGGTATATGCCAAAAATGATCTTGAAATAAATCTACTTCCTGTTTTTGTCTTTGTTATCCCATATCATCTCTTGCTATTTGGCATCTAAATGAAATGTAGAAGGACAAAACCTTAGTATCTTTAGTTTTCTGTAGTTTTCTTCAGAATGCTCCGTGTTCAGTTTTCTAGTGCTCCACTTTATTGTTCATTATGCCATAAGATTATATAGCTGCATCCAGAAACTTTGAGATACCATTATGTTATATAAGCTGTTTTTGATTGCCAAAAGTTGGATAGACAGATAATGACAGCATTTGACTTAAACTTGGAACCATTGATAAAAGGAAATATAAAAACGGGCCTTGTGGCTTAGTAGCGCATTAAGTAGCCTCCTGGGATGCCCACATCTCATATTGGAGGGCTGATTCAAGTTCCTGGTGCTCTTTCAATCCAGCTCCTTGCTAATGCATTTGAAAAGCAGCAGATGATGACTGTGACTCAAATATTTGAGAGACCAAGATGGAGTTCTTGGCTCCTGGTTTTAGTGTGGCCCAGCCCTGGCTGTTAGGGTCATTTAGGTAGTGAACTAGCAGATAGAAGATCTCTCTCTCTCCATCTCTCTCTCTCTCTCTCTCTTGATCTCTCTCTCTGTCTCCCACTCCTCCCCCCCTCTTACTTCCCTCCTCTTCTCTCAAGGAAGTATATCGATTTTCAAAGTGAATATGGGGCTAGAATTTCTTTGCTTATGTCAAAAAGCTTTCCTCTACTCTCTTCTACAGTAGTCTGTTGCTAGAGGATGGAAGTTAACTTTTATGGTTGGGTTAATTATCATTGAATTACATTATACATTTCTCTACTCTTTTTAAGGATTTATTTATATTGAAATATATATGTATTTATATATTGAATATATATTTATATATTGAAATAAATATATAAATATTTATTTATTTATTGAGAGAGAGAGAGAGAGAGAGAAAGACACACAAAGAGATCTTTCATCTGCTGGTTCACTCCCTCAAGTGACTGCAATGGCCAGGGCTGGGCCAGGCCAAAGCCAGCAGCCTAGAATGCCATCTGAGCCTCCATGGGTGTGGCAGGGGCCCAGCCATTTGGACCATCTTCCACTGCTTTCCCAGAGGTGCATTATTAGGGAGTTGGATCAGAAAGTGGAGCAGGCAGCACTCAAAGGATGCAGGTGGCAGCTTAACCCATGTGCTATAGCGCTGTCCCCCAAATTGTGTGTGTGTGTGTGTGTGTGTGTGTGTGTTTTAACTTGACAGGTAGAGTTATAGACAGTGAGAGAGACAGACAGAGAGAAAGGTCTTCCTCCCGTTGGTTCACTCCCCAAATGGCCGCCACGGCCGGCACTGTGCCGATGCGAAGCCAGGAGCCAGGTGCTTCTTCCTGGTCTTCCATGCGGGTGCAGGAGCCCAAGCACTTGGGCCATCGTCCTCTGCCCTCCCAGGCCACAGCAGAGAGCTGGACTGGAAGAGGAGCAACTGGGACTAGAACCTGGTGCCCATATGGCATGCTGGCGCTGCAGGTGGAGGATTGACCAAGTGAGCCATGGCTCTGGCCCCCAAATCGTGTTCTGTATAGAGCTTAGCTTAATTTAGCTTAGCTCCCTCCCTCCCTCCCTCCCTCTTTCCCTCCCTCCCTCTTTCCCTCCTTCCCTCATTTCCTTCCCCTTCCTTCCTGCCTGCCTGCCTGCCTTTATGCAGAGTTATATATAGAGAGATCTTCCATCCTCTGGTTCACTCCTCAGATGGCCACAGTGACCAGGGCTGGGCCAGGTGGAAGCCAGGAACCAGGTGCTTCTTCCAGGTTTTCCATGAGGGTTTAGGAGCCCAAGGACTTGGGCTAGCCTCCGATGCTTTCCCAGGCCATTAGCAGGGAGGCTGGATTAAAAGTAGAGCAACTGGGACTCAAACCTGTGACCATATGGAATGCCAGCACTGCAGGCGGCAGGTTAACCTGTCACGCCACAATGCTGGCCCCAGTATAACTTTTCTTTACCTTAAGATATTGCTTTTTTTTTTTTCGGTCGGGGGAGATATTAATGTGGATAAGTATTTAACTGTTGATTAACAAATAATATTAGGAAGATTGAAAAATTACTAAATTAGTTAAGTGGAAATATATCTCCTTTTTTTTAATACTGAGTTTTTTGTTTATCAAATATTAACAAAAGGGTGAGTTTGATTGGGACTAGAGAGAGCAGAAGGACATAAAAAAACAAGATCCTGTTGTATGGCTAGTAAGTTACAAAGCCATCAACCTACCCCACCACACCACTGAAATTCATAAAGTTTAAGGAGATAGGTTGAATTTTGTATTTTAGCTAGTGACATCACAAATTTCTTTCTTTTTTTTATTTATTTGACAGATAGAGTTAGGCAGTGAGAGAGACAGAGAGACAGGTCTTCCTTCTGTTGGTTCACCCCCCAAATGGGCACCACGACTGGAGCTACGCTGATCCGAAGCCAGGAGCCAGGAGCTAGGTGTCTTCTCCTTGTCTCCGACGCTGGTGCAGGGGCCCAAGCACCTGGGCCATCCTCCACTGCCCTTCTGGGCCACAGCAGAGAGCTGGACTGGAAGAGGAGCAATCAGGACTAGAACCTGGCGCCCGTATTGGATGCTGGTGCCGCAGGCAAAAGATTAACCAAGTGAGCCACGGCGCCAGCCCCAACATCACATATTTCTTCATTGGATGTATCTTACTCTCTTTGCCAACTTTTGAGATACAGTTGGTTATCTTGACCTCAGATAGTATATTTTTAAAAAAGAAGCTTGTCTGTCTTTACCTTGAATGAAACATGGTTTGAAAAACAGAACCATCATAATCTACTTGATGCATGTTTTTTATTTTCCTCTTCTCTTTCTCCCTTTTCAAACACATGACTGTCAGCTGCTTGCAGCAGTGCTCAGTGATAATGAGGTGGGAGCAGTATTCCTTTTGTACCATTGATGAGGGATCTGAGAAAGTTTATTGGTTCCTTCTCATTCTCAAAAGGGCATCCTCAATTATCTTTATATACAGAAGATCAACTTAGTATATACTAAGTAAAGATTTCAAACAAACTGAAAATGAATCTTGTTGAAGAATGGGATGGGAGAGGGTGTGGGAGATGGGATAGTTGCAGGTGGGAGGGAGGTTATGGGGGGAAGAAGCCACAACAATTCAAAAGTTGTACTTTGTAAATTTATATTTATTAAATAAAAGAAAAAGGGTATCCTTTGAAGATAAGAATTTTGTCTCTACCTGGAATTAACAGTTACATAGGACTTGGAAACACAGGATTGCTGGGAATTTTAGATGCTAACTACAGAGCAATATTTTAGTAGAAAACAAAACGCATCTTGGTAGGAAGTTCTAGCAGATATGAAAGTCTTATTCTTACATTATAGGCATATGTTCTTACACTTGTTTTTGATGCTTGATAATTAGTATATTTGTTCTTAACCAGCCTTAATAAACCTTTGTGATCCAAGTTTTGGTATATTACCATCCCTCTATATAATTGTACATTTCATCCTAATTGTTTTGTCTGCATTCTTATACATTTCAGGTTTACGGATTAATGGAGAACTAATCTCTGCCTACCCCCAGGTGGTGGTAGTGAGAGTACCAACCCCTTGGGTGCAAAGTGATAGTGACATTACTGTCTTGCGCCATCTAGAGAAGATGGGATGCCGACTGATGAATCGACCTCAAGCCATCCTAAACTGTGTTAATAAATTCTGGACATTTCAAGAGTTGGCTGGCCATGGTGTTCCATTGCCAGATACTTTCTCTTATGGTGAGCTCACTAATTACAATGTATAGTCTATTAAAACCACTGACTGTTTTGAGAGCCATACTAAGCTAATAGTATGTATTTCTAGATATGAAAAAGCTTCTCACAGAAGTAGTTTTTTAAAGTTAACAAACTGGACAGAAGAATTATGAACCATATCTGAAGATTAGTTTCATGATATGGGATGGAATGGGTTTAGAAGACTTTCTCAATGAAGGATCAGATAGTAAATATTTTCAACTTTACAAGCCATCAGTTCTCTATAGTAACCTTCAGTGAAGCTGCTGTAAGCTGCTGTAGATATTTATCTCATCACACATGAATAGCAAACAAGTCACAAATAGGTGCAAGTTACAGGACCATGCTTTGAGTAGCACTACTGTAAACAATATTATACTTAATATGCTTCCTGTCCTTCTGTTTCTAGTTTGGAATCCATCAGACTTACTGTAAGTCAGTACAGAGTTTTCCATAAGAGCATTTCTCTAAATAAATGTCCAGTAGAATGCTTGGATATCTAATGTGGCTTTAAAAACAAATTCCTGTCCTCTTCTCATTGTTTATATTTTACAGGTCTTCCCCCTTACCTTCTCAAGCCTATATGGCTTGTGAGCTTTTAGTTGCTGTTTTTAAGCAGTAATAAATGGAATACTTGAGAATTCTTTGTCCCCAATGCTTTTGTGATTTTATGGCTTATATCATGGTTCTGTAGTTTGGATTTTATGAGAATGGAAAAGAGGGGAAAAAAGATAGCCAAATTAGCAAATATTACCTTTGTAATAATGTTGATGGTTTAAAATTTGATAACTGAGTTCTCTTAATTTAGGTTTCAAATTTCTCATATTATAAATGTTTAAAGAAGTTCTACTTGAGTTAATTTTTCTGTCATGCTTTTTTTTTTTTTTTTTTTTTTTTTTTTTGAGAGAGTTACAGAGAGAGAGGGGTCTTCCATCTGCTGGTTCACTCACCCAGTGGCTATAACGGTTAAGGCTGAGCCAATCTAAAGCTAGGATCCAGGAGCTTCTTCTGGGTCTCCCACATGGGTGCAGAGGCCCAAGGACTTGGGCCATCCTCTACTGTTTTCCCAGGCCCATTAGCAGAGAGCTGGATCAGAAATGAAGCAGCCAGGACTTGAACTGGCACCCATATGGAATGCAGGCTCTGCAGGCTGGGGCTTTAACCCACTGCACCATAGCATTGGCTCCTGTCATGCTGATTTTCATAGCTACAAACCATTTTTGCTCTAATCTTGCTATTGTGTTATTTGTTCTTGGGTCATAACGACAGTAAGAAACAAGACTTAACCAATGGGTGCTGAGTACCTCAGTATAGAAAGAACTCTGATTAATAATGGAGGTAAGGAAAATTAGTATGTGTGTTTGATAATAAAGAGGCATACATGCATATATAGCATCTCTTCAAACATATTAAGCAACTGATTCTTCAATATCTTAATCCAATCAGGGAATTGGATATATTAAAAGAAATGTTAAAGCATCTAAAGTGTTTGATATGATACTTTCAGCTCATTATTTTCTTTAAGAAAAACAAAATTAGCCACTAGGTTCTTAACTTTCCATGTCCCTTTCTGTCTTTAGTGTAAATTAAATTGATCACAAAGTGCCTCTGCTGCTATTGTTAAATTTCTTTTTTGCTCAAACCAGGCGGTCATGAAAATTTTGCTAAAATGATTGATGAAGCAGAAGTACTGGAGTTCCCAATGGTAGTGAAGAATACACGGGGTCATAGAGGTGTGTATGAATTGTTGCTATGATATAACTTTGAAATTACTCTTGCAGAGCAATAAGAATGATTTTGAAACAGGGCTTTTGATGAATAATTATTAGGAAACGATAGGTGCATGATATCTCAAGATTATAGAAGACTGCTGTGAGATTTCAATTAGGCTAGAAACTCTTTTTGCTCAGTGATTATTCCAGAGAATTAGCATGCATACTTAGGTGAAGTCTTAAATGTCTTCATTGTTCTCTCTCTCTTTTAAGATTTTTTATTTATTTGAGTTATAGAGAGAGTAGGAAATACATAGAAAAAGAGATCTTCCATCTACCCAAATTGCCGAATGGCCAGGGCTGGGCCAGGTAGGAGCAAGGAGCTTCTTCTGGGTCTCCCACGTGGGTACAGAGGCCCAAGTACTTAGGCCATCTTCGGCTGTTTTCCCAGGCACATTAGCAGGGGGCTGGATTGGAAAGTGGAGCAGCCAGAACTTGAACTGTGGCCATACGTGATGTTGGCATTACAGGCAGTGGCTTTGCCCAATACGCCACAACGCCAGCCCCAATGTTTTCTTCTACAGTACAGTGACCTTAGATCATTAACTTCAGTCACACCCCTTAATTTATGCGGAAGACTTAAATGTTGGGAGACTGGTAGAAACAGATTATTAATCTTGTTAGTATATTTTTATATTATTTCACTAATATTTTTAAAAAGATTTATTTGTTTGAAAGGCAGAGACACTGAGAGAGATCTTTAATCTTCTGGCTCACTCCCCAAATGCCTGCAATAGCCAAGACTGGGCCAGGCTGAAACCAGGAGCTTGGGATTCCATCCAGGTCTTCCACCTGGGTAGCAGGACCTCAGGCACTTAGTCTATCATCTGTTTCCTCCCAGGCACCTTAGCAGGAAACTGATTGGAAGCAAAAGTAGAGAACTCAATCTGAGGCACTTTGACAGTGTCTGAATAGCAGCCCAATCCCACAACACCTTATTGCCACCCCTACCTCATTAATTTTTATAACTAAATTACTTTGGTTAAGGAAAAGTTAAAAAGGAAGCATAAATGTAATTGATTCTATAATAGCAGATTGGGACACAAGAAGGGACAGGCAAGTAGGGATTAACTGCCCATGGTTTGCTTACTTACATATATGTATTAAGATTTAGTTATTTATTTGAAAGGCAGAATTACAGAGAGGCAGAGGCAGAGAGAGGTCTTCCATGCGCTGGCTCACTCTCCAGATGGCTGCAATGGCCAAAGCTGTGCCAATCTGAAGCCAGGAGCTAGGAGCTTCTTCTAGGTCTCCCATGGGAGTGCAGGGGCCCAAGGACTTGGGTCATCTTCTGCTTTCCCAGGCCATAGCACAGAGCTGAATCGGAAGTGGAGCAGCCAGGACTGGAACCGGTGCCCATTTTGGAAGCCACACTGCAGTCAGTGGCTTTACCTGATATGCCACAGTGCTGGCCCCACATACTATATTTTTAATACATATTATTAAACAGTTTTATACATTGTATGTATTTTAATTCTTTTTCATTCACAGGCAAAGCTGTATTCTTGGCTCGAGATAAGCATCATTTGGCTGATTTAAGCCATCTTATTCGCCATGAAGCTCCATACCTGTTCCAGAAGTATGTAAAAGAATCTCATGGACGAGATGTACGTGTCATTGTCGTGGGAGGCCGGGTAGTTGGCACCATGTTACGTTGTTCAACAGATGGGAGAATGCAAAGCAACTGCTCACTAGGTAAGAACAATTCTAGTGTCTTTACAGTGGTACTACACCTTGTCTACTGAGTATTTCTATATAACTATAGGTCTTTTTACTCAACAAATTGAAAAACATCTTCCACCTATAAATATGATCTATAAATTATTACCAGTGCAATAAGTATTTTTGTGTGTGCTGGTTTTCTGATTTGATTAGATTTTACTGAATCAAAAATTTTCTTTCACCTGGGCTCAATTTTGTAATTCTGTTCACACATGTAAGAGTTGTCTGATCCAAATTACAGATTCCCTCCTCCATCCTTGATGACATATTTACATGGTTGAATTCATTTACTGCTGGTTTTGATTTTCTTAAATATGTATTTTCTGAGATCACTTGTTGTTGAAGTTAATTAGAGCTTACTGTTTGGATTCCACCTCCCCTTTTTTATTAATTTATTTTGAAAGGCAGAGTTACAGAGAGAAGGAGAGAAAGAGAGATCTTCCATTTGCTCGTTCACTCCCCAGATGGCCGTAACGACCAGAGCTGGGCCAGTTCAAGGCTAGGAACCAGTAACTTATTCCAGGTCTCACACCTGTGTGGTAGGGGTCCAAGGACTTGGGCCATCTTCTCTGCTTTCCCAGGCACAATAACAGGGAGCTGGATTGACACCTGGGACTCAAACAAGCATCCATATGGGACAACAGTACTGCAGGTGGTGGCTTAACACACTGACTTGCCTCTTTTCTGTTTATATGAAGTTTTCTCCTTATTTAATAATAGCTGCACTATCCTTCCAGTTTAGAGCAAAATCAAGAGTTATCCTGATCTCTCTCTTCCGTTAAACCTTATATCCAGATGATCAAGAACTCCTTGAAATCTCTACTCTAAAAATGTAGCCAAATCTAACATTTTCTCATCATCTTCACAATTGATACTGTCTTCTCCTTTAATTTTTTTTTTTTTTTTTTTTTTACAGGCAGAGTGGACAGTGAGAGAGAGAGACAGAGAGAAAGGTCTTCCTTTGCCGTTGGTTCACCCTCCAATGGCCGCCGCGGTCGGCGCGCTGCGGCCGGCGCACCGCGCTCATCCGATGGCAGGAGCCAGGAGCCAGGTGCTTTTCCTGGTCTCCCCATGGGGTGCAGGGCCCAAGCACCTGGGCCATCCTCCACTGCACTCCTGGGCCACAGCAGAGGGCTGGCCTGGAAGAGGGGCAACCGGGACAGAATCCGGTGTCCCGACCGGGACTAGAACCCGGTGTGCCGGCGCCGCAAGGCGGAGGATTAGCCTGTTGAGCCACGGTGCCGGCCTCTTCTCCTTTAATTTGATTACCCATGTTAGCCCATGTTCATTGCTGCAATCTGGAAATAGTGCTTGGAAAATTCCAGAAATAGTAATTCATAAATTCTAAATTATTCTTCTTTCTGAGTAGTATGTTAATCTCACGCTATGCTATGTAGTTTTCCAGGCCCAGGATATGAATTGTTTCTTTGTCTATCCTATCTGTACTGTATACTCTACCCACCTATGAAGTCTTGGTTATCAGATTGACTGTGGTATCACTGTGCTTGTTTTCAAATAACTTATTTTACTAAAGATGTCTCAAGTAGTATGTGACAGTTTTATTATAGTGTATTCTTACAGTTATTCTATTTTATTATTATTTATTTCATTTATTACTTATATTATTTATTTTATTTATTATTATTATTATTATTATTCATCTCTTACTGTGCCTAATTTATTAAGCTTTGGTATTTGTACTAAAGGGAAAAACAGTATACTGAAGGTTCAGTATTATCTAGTTTCAGGTATTTTTGAGGGTGTTAAAACATATCCCCTGCAGAATGGGGAAACTACGTAGTGCAAGTCAAGTGAAGGCAGGCCTTGCTTGAAATTCTTCAGTAGCTCCATATTTCATTCAGAGAAAAACCCAAATTCTTACAATGGTCATAAGCCTCAACCTGATTTGTTTCCAAGTTAGTGTCCCTGAGATCTACAGCCAAATAGATGAATCTTAAGAACATAATATTGGCCGGCGCCGTGGCTCAACAGGCTAACAGCGCCGGCATACCGGGTTCTAGTCCTGGTCGGGGCACCGGATTCTGTCCCGGTTGCCCCTCTTCCAGGCCAGCTCTCTGCTGTGGCCAGGGAGTGCAGTGGAGGATGGCCCAAGTGCTTGGGTCCTGCACCCCGTGGGAGACCAGGAGAAGCACCTGGCTCATGCTATCGGATCAGCGTGGTGCGCTGGCCACAGCGCGCCAGCCGCGGTGGCCATTGGGGTGAACCAACGGCAAAAAGGAAGACCTTTCTCTCTGTCTCTCTCTCTCACTGTCCACTCTGCCTGTCAAAAAAAATTTTTTTAAAAAACCATAATATTGATTAAAAATGTATTTCACAAAATGAACATATGGCTGCTTGTGTTCCTAAAGAAGGGATCATGGTTGGGTATGTGGCACAGCAGTTAAGATGCCACTTGGGATGCTGGTGTTCCATATTGGAGTGGGAGGCTTCAGTCTTTACTCCTTGGCTTCCAATCCAGCTTCTTGCTAATGTGTGTTCTGGGGGTCAGCATGTGATGCTCCCACCCACATGGGAGACCTAGATTGAATTTTTAGTTATAACTTTGGCCTGGCCCAGCTCTGGCTGTCACAGGCATTTGAGAACTGAACCAGCAGATAAAATATTTCTATTTTTCTCTCTGCCTCTCTGCCTTCCAATGAAATGAATTTAGATTTTAAAAATCAAAGAAGGGATTAGAACAAGTAGAACAGCAGCAGTCATTAATATAAAGGAAATGTTCCTGAAGTTTTGAGGGAACTGAAAGTATAGGAAAAACACATCATATCTTTCTGGGCAAAATTCAATGAAATGTTCATTTACCTAGTCCAGAAAACCAAATTAAAATAAAACAAAAAGTAAATAAAAAAAGAACCAGAAATTATGCAGTCATAAACAAACAAACAAAGACCTACTTTTTTTTTTTTTAAAGATTTATTTATTTATTTGAAAGTCAGAATTGCACAGAGAGAGAAGGAGAGGCAGAGAAAGAGAGAGGTCTTCCATCTACTGGTTCACTCCCCAGCTGGCCACAACGGCCGGAGCTACGCTGATCCGAAGCCAGAGAGCCAGAAGCTTCCTCTGGGTCTCCCACATGGGTTCAGGTGCCCAAGGACTTGGGCCATCTTCCACAGCTTTCCCAGGCCATAGCAGAGAGCTGGATCGGAAGTGGAACCGTCAGGACTTGAACTGGCGCCTATATGGGGTTTGGCATCGCAGGCAGTGGCCCCACCTGCTACGTCATAGCGCCAGCCCCAAGACCTGCATTTTAAAGTGAAACAAGAAATAAGTTGGCCTTTGAACTCTGCAGTTTCACTTAGCTAGAAAAATATTTATCACAGATTTGCTAATGATAGGAGTAAAGGCAAACAATCTAGATATCCAACAATAAATTTTTTAAAAATTGTGGTACATTCATAAATGAGAAGCTATGCTATAATTAAAATTATATAGTTGGGGTAGGCATTATGATATAGTGGGTTGAGCCATCTTTTGAAATGCCCACATTTCATATCAGAATACCTGGTCCTGGTTCAAGTTCCAGCTATTCCATTTCCAATCCAGCTTCCTGCTAATATTGCTCCTGGGAGGCAGCAGGCGATGGCTCAAGTACTTGGGCTCCTGCTACCCATGTGGGAGAACAAGATGGAGTTCCAGGCTCCTTTTGTATACTATGCAATTTGGCAAACAGTGGTTGTGTTTGTAAGTGAACATGTAGACTTTTTTTTCTTGTCATTATTGCCTAAATATTGTAGTAACAACTATTTACATTATTTTAGGCATTATGAATCATCTAGGGATGATGTAAAATATACAGGAAGATTGCATAGGTTGTATGCAAATACTGTGCCATTTCATAGGAGGGGTTGAGCACTCACCGACTTTTGTTGTGGGGTCCTGGAAATTCAGCCCCCTGAATATGAGGAACTACTGTGCTTAGTCCATATTATTTCAAGTACAATAGACTTGAGGGAAAGGTTAATGTATTCAGAAAAAAATAACTTTGAAAAATTACTAAATCATCAAATTTTGAAAGACTGGGCAGGTAAAGGATTTCTAGTGAAGAGAACTTCAAAGACTTAAACGTCCCAATTTCACTCTAGACTAGTACCTTTCCCTTTATTACTGATTTAGAAAAAAGGGTTAGCCTTAGAGGTCAACATTAATTTTTCTTCAAGAGTTTATCATTGTAGTAACTTTTTTAATCTTGTTTATCTTTTGCCAGGTGGTGTGGGGATGATGTGCTCATTGAGTGAACAAGGGAAGCAGCTAGCCATTCAAGTGTCTAACATCCTGGGGATGGATGTGTGTGGCATTGACCTGTTGATGAAGGATGACGGCTCCTTCTGTGTCTGCGAGGCCAATGCAAATGTAGGTTTCATCGCCTTTGATAAGGCTTGTAATCTAGATGTAGCTGGTATCATAGCGGACTATGCCGCCTCCCTTCTGCCCTCTGGCCGGCTCACCCGGCGTATGTCCCTGCTCTCCGTGGTGTCCACGGCCAGTGAGACTAGTGAGCCGGAGCTGGGTCCCCCAGCCAGCACTGCTGTCGACAACATGAGCGCAAGTTCCAGCTCTGTCGACAGTGACCCTGAAAGCACCGAGCGAGAGCTGCTCACCAAGCTCCCAGGGGGCCTGTTCAACATGAACCAGCTGCTAGCCAATGAAATCAAACTCCTGGTGGAGTGACTCCACCGGTAAATAATTAACCAACAATACTCTTGTAAAACTTCATTTTCTTCCTTTTTTTTTTTTTTCTTTTCTATTTTAACCAACTTGCAATGCTGTTCATGGAGGATGTTCAAGAAGATAATAGAAAATTAGAGTTAGTTGGATTGAAGAAGGGTAGATGGAGGAGACCTCTGCTAGTGAGATGTTACTGACTTGGATTTACAAATCCCACAGAATAGGTGGGATATAGAAAAATGTCAGGCTCATAGTTACCCTTTTAAATTACTAACATTTGTATGCTCTCAGGCCATGAGGAACATATAAATTTTGGTCATGGTCCCTTTTGTTTTTGAGCAAAAATTATTTCAATACCAATATCTGAATAGCCTAATTTCATGTTGTGTTGCAAGATTTGTAATGAATAGGAAAATAACTACTAAATCACACAACTTTTATTTATATACAAATTGAAAATTCAGCCATTTCCCTATTAAGTAGCAGCATTCATTTATAGTTATTTATGAAATACAAGGGGCTCTTTTATTGGGGTTTCTTATTTTTGTCTTTTGTCTTTTGTTTATTCCCTTAATTGGAGTGGGAGGGTGAAGTGAATATAACTCAATAAAGGCTCTTTAATGACACAGTTGGCATGTTTGCATGATGGAAGGGAAGTGAACAGTATTGCAATGTCTGGTATATAAAATAACATTTACTCAATGTAGATAAAGTTACACTAGTTTAAAATGTGTGCATTGACTTGTATTTGTTAGTGTTTTAGTCTTTTTTGAAAGATATATGCTCTGTTAATGTTGCATTTTCAAAATTCATGCTAGTCTAACATTCCCTACTCTATGCCTGCATCTTTAACAATGGCCAAAGTGAAGAAAATGCTATCTTTTTTGTTAACAAGACACTGACTTGAAACATGTGCATTTAGAGCCTTTTATTTTTTCCTTTTTTCTTTTGGTGGTTGGACATTCTGAGGATAAGCAAAAATATTTTTGGGGGGATAAATTAAGGGCCTATAAGTTCTTAAGTATAAAGCTGAAGTGATTTCTAATGCCACCGTTACTTATTTGCATTTTTCACATTTTATGAGGGAGTATATCTGTATGTTTTTGCACGCATGCATGTGTATGTGTTTTGCTTTTTGTTTACACCAACCTATCAAAAAGGATAGATTCTAGAAAATGAAGCATGATGGGAAACACAGTTTTTGACTCTAAAAAACAGATGAGTTGTTTTCATAACTTAGATTTATTAGAATAGAGCTAGGATTCACCTAAAGACATAAGGAGAGTAGATGCTTCTTAGGCTTTTTTGTGTATATGTATGTTTGTTTTTTTTCCCCCGCTTTGTTTCTAAACTGTTCAATGTGTGATTTATTCAAGGCTACATGCTTTTCTTCAATGCTTCTGGCTATGCATTTTCTCTTCTTACATATAGAATTTGGGGTGGGGTTGGCTGTATGTTTTTGTCTGGGGACTTAGCAGTATTGAGTCTCATATAGCCCTACTCTTAAGCCTTCAATACTGTACACTCTTTATATTTCTTAATTTATAAAAGCCCTCAAACTGCATAGAATGAGCCTTTAAAACATGGATAAAACTATCCCAATGATGAGTTTGGAAGGTGTGTTAAGAAATGGAGATGCTGCAGAGCTCAACATAATTATTTAAACAGCAAATTCCATCTCCCTACAAATCCTCTGAAGCTTTTACCCAAGCCCTTTCTTGCCTCTTCAGTGCTATATTTTCCTTCAGATGGACCTTAAACATAATTTCTTGGACACTACTAGAGAGACGTCGAGGCAATAATAAAAGATCAGTATTAACCAGCTCTAACAGAGGTTTGATCATGCTTACTTGTACAGTTTTTCCCCCATTTCAAAAAGCAATGTAATAAAATTTGTTTTTTTCATAGAATTAAATAATATTAAAATTGAGTGAAAGGTTGATTGTTGACAAATAGAATAGTACCTCTAATCTGTGCACTGTCTCATTTCACCTCAGAAGAAAGATAACCTAAGAGTTCTTAATTTAGAATATTCTAATCCATCTAAAAGAATTTGACTTTCACAGAGCTACTGGGAGACTCACCTAAGTACCTCTTACTCATTAACAGAAAGAAATCCTTGGTACTTCTTTTGCTGAATGGCCACACTTTGGAGGATGCATACTGTTTGGTATAGAGAAATAAACAAGGAAGAAAAAAACCGCTTAATTAAATCATCATTCATATGTTTGTGTAGAGACCGTCTGGTTGCCACATATATTATGATACACATATTTTGAATAGTTGGATATCACATATATATAGATTCAGAATGAATTTTAAAACAAATAGAAAAACCTCTTGGTGAAAAATTCAAGATTTGTGTTGGTGGGGTAAAGGGACCAGGAAAAATGTAGTTAGCCTTTTAAAAACTTTTTACCAGATTGACCGACTATACTATATGAAATAATCTGAAATTATTTTACCTATAGTTTTATTTACCTTCCATCTTTAGTGCATTTACACTATGTTAAAACGTATCTTTACCGACCTGTTTCTGCATTGTACACTCATGTTAGAATGAAAAGGGCAAGAATGATCATCCTATACTTTTAAAAATATGGATATGTTCTTGAATTCCCTCAGAGATTAAGGTAAAGAATAAGAACAAGTCATTCTGGAAGAACCCAAAGAAACAGCAGCAGATATTTAAGTGAAAGCTAAATTTATTTTCATAATTGTTTAATAACTTTTGTATACTCTTCATTGCTGTTATGAGAGGTAAAAATGTATTTATCAACTATGTATAATCATCATGCCAAAATCTGAATTATTGTAAAATATTTATATATTGTTAACATTGTAATTCTAAGTTGTGTTTTTAAATTAATACTTTCTAATACTGTTTTTATGTCACCCATGTTGAAAACTGGACTTTTAGTATATACCTAAGTATGGACTATTCCATTTTAAATTTTCAATAGTTTTTTCTCTTTTTTTTGGTGCCTATAATTAATTGATTGGTCATTTCTGCTGGCTTTTCTCCAATGAACTTTAGTCTTTCTGTTTATGCTATCAATAAGAAAACTACCCTGGAACATTAGCAAAATCCAACAAGAGACTTGCTTTCATCAAGCACTTTGTCAGACTTTGAGAAGGTATCCAAGGCATTGAAAAGAGTCATTGACTTTCAAAATCATCTCTTCTTTTTCTCAAGAAGAAAACAGTGGGAAAACAGATTGTCTTCACTCAGTGAATCCCCAGTTTTGGGTTTGGGGGCTTAGAGACATTGTGAAATCAAATCTTGTGTTATATTTTTCTCCTGGCTCGCTTTTTTTGAGAAGGTTTATGGGCTATTTGGCTGGTGAGACACGATCCCCTCCTAAGAAAATGTAGGTGCTCAGACAGGTAACCTCTGCTGCTACTGTTTTTATGTTTGTTTGTTTAATTTCATTTAAAATTTGTTTTTGTTGTACTAGGATTTTTTTAAAAAATGTAATATATTGCAGGATTCATAACCAGGTTCACTGCTTGCTTGCTTTCTTTTTTTTTTTTTTTTCCTTAAAACAAAACAAAGATTCATTTAAAATACATTTAGGCACTTTTGAAACTTGGATTTTGGAATGTTTCAGTAGTGGACAGAAATCTGCTGTTGGAATCTTCTAGTCTTCCAGGTTTAATTTGAAATGTTTTTAGTTTTGTTTTGGAGTTTTGTGTGGTATTTTATTTCCTTTATACCAATGTCTTTTTGCCATGCTGTTTGGGGTGGCTACCTAACTCTAGTGAAAATTCTTTCTACATTAATGAACATTTGGCCTTTAAAAAATTCCTTAATGTTTTACATTTTTAAAATTGTTTTTAAAGAAATATTCTAACTGCTTGCACTGTTACTGTTCTTTGCCAGCCTTTTCAGGAGCCAAAAAACCAAATACAAACAAACAAAAAAATACCCAGAGAAAAAACTTTCCTTCTTCCCCCTTCCTGATGATGAGTGAGAAGTATTGAGAACTTTCGGGGTCAGTGCCCTTCTAAACTCCCCTTCCCCCAATAATGCAGCTGTATAATGAATGGTAAATGCAGCGGTTTGGATTCAGGCACAACCCCAGCCTGCTTGAAGGTAATTTGACTCTCCTTTCTTTCCATCACAAGGCTGATTTCATTTTCCTTTAAAAAATTGTCCTTTATGTACTCTAAAGGCAATCATGGGCTTGTCATTACTCACTTTAAAAAGGAACACATAGTATATCTAGGAAATACTTCCAGAGGAGAGTTTGGGGGGTGGTAAAGTTTGAATTGGTTGGGATGAATGCAGGACTTTCTTGGGGGATTTTGTTTAGCCCTTTAGGTAATTTCATTTCTTGCATATATGTCTATAATTAAGTATTTCAGAGTGTGACCTTTGGCTTTGTTTTTGTTTTGGGTTTGTTTGTTTCTTCCATTGTGCTACTCTGGCTTAAGCTTTTTCAGGGGTTGGTGTTCCGAATACACAGTGAGCTCACAGTATAAAGACATCAATTAGGAGTTGACAGGTATGGAAATCTAGAGTTTAAACAGGTAAAATTAGGTGTTCTAGGATATATATATATATATGGTAAAAACTTGTCATAGCCTTCAGTTGATGTTAGTGCTTTTCTTTCTGTGACATCATTATAAAAGTGAAAAGGAATGATGACACATAGGTAACAGCATTTTAGTTGTTTAGGAGCAATATAATTTCAGAACTAATCATTTAGCATTTCTGAGACATTAGTTTTAACAAAGAAATGTGAGCAGTTTGAGATTATCATAAAACTATGGTTTATGATAGAGACGTGGGTAGATGCAGGCACTTTCTTAAGCACAGAGTGGTAGTGGTTAAGCAGATTAACTGAAGTTATAAACAAAGCTAGTGGCAGGAATATGAAAACAACCTGTCTGTTTTAATAGCATTATTAGCTAATAAACTATCCCCTCTGTACGTCCCAGTCCACTCACCCTTTCCTCCCTTCCCCTATTCTTCCTAAAGTTTTAGCTCAGTAGTGAGGTTTTTTTGTTTTTTTTTTTTTAATTTGGAGAGAGAATCCTCTTTCTGATAAATACAGTTTTAATGAAAGCAGCCAGAACCTTTCCAAGATTTGCTTCTGTAGAATTTTATGTTATGCCAAAGAAAATGTAAATCCAATAAATTACTAGTTAGTGAATAGGAAATCCTGACTTTTATGCTATTTCTGCAGTTTCTACAGTCCAAGAAAGGCATGTAATTCATCAGCCTGTGTGTCCTATGAGATAGGACCAGTCATTTCCTTTAGCATCTTAAGATATATTTATCTGTTGAACTGAAATTTATTAACAAAGGAATTTTAGCTGCACTCCTGTAAGAATTTGCATATACCAAAGAAGGTTCATTCAGAACCTTGTCTTCTTTCTGATAAGAATGGCTGTCATTAGAGTATAAGGAGTTTGATCACATAGGGCATGGAGAGTTAACAACTTCCGTTCTACTGCCCTCATTGAATACAGCTGGCTTGTTAAGAGCAATCTTGCTTTTAGAGTCTACCATATGTATTAGGTGAGCCTTATTTAGTATATGTACCTGGCTGCTGTTGTGGGGTTTCGGAACATGAGGGGTGGGGTGAACTGTTGTTGTTTTAGGTTTCAGTCAGACAGACATCCCTGTGCCCCAGTTCCCAGAAGCACATCAGGCCTCTAGGAGCATCCGTGGGAACGGCGCAGTCCTGACATCACCAACTCTCCTGCTCAGGCTCATCCCATATACAGAGGTCAAAGGATGGGGTTTGAGATTGGGGGAAGGAATGAGAAAGTAGAAACAACGTCATGGCAGTGCCAGTGTTGACCAGTTTTTGGTGCTTATGTCGATGTTTGTTTTATTTCCTGATTTTTTTTTTCAAGTTGGCCAAAACTGCATATTTTTACTTTGGAGTGAAGGTATTGGGAGGGTGGAATAAAAACAAGCCATTACTAGTTCATGACTGGGTACTGTTCCTAAATAGCTAATAGAAAATAAAATTGAAATGTAGACCCCAGTGACAAACAGAATGGAAATAGAAATGAACTGGAGGATTTTAGCAAACAGAAAACACTTAATGCTATATTAATTCCCAGTTCTACAACTGCTATTACATTTCATTCTGTCTCCCTTTCCCTCCCTGTATCCCATATATATGTATATATATATACATCTTTGAGGAAATGGACATTTATGATCGATCCTTTTTAAAAGACTTAAGGAATTTAATACACTTTTGTAAAAAATATAATACCCAATGCTTAAATGGGCATACAAATGCTACCCTATTTTAAATGTAGGTGGCGTATGTGTTCGTGTTTTAATGTATTCAGAGCCATTGGGCAATAAGCAGTCGAGAACATTGAAAACTCAAGCAGGTAAAGCACCTAATACCCTTAGTTTCTAGAATTACCTTAGAAAACTCTTTGCTGCACCTTCCACAATTCTTTGGGTAGTCTCTGAAGTTAAAATTTGTAAGAGTTGTAGACTACCTCGCTAAAGTTTTAGGTTGTATATGTATTCATAGATGATAAGGAAAGGTGAAGAAAGAACAGAAAATGGCTCCTTGAGATGGCAGCTTCTAAATGTCTAAATCTTCCTACTTTTCTTTTTAATTTTCCAGCTTGGCATGAACATTATCATATATTGTTTGATTTTCTGTGAGTGGGATTTTTGTGTCTGATTTTTGTCAGGGAAGTTTGGGGGAAATATGAAAGCATTTGGTGTACATGCAAAAATATGAAATGTTAAGTGATTTTTTTTTCTGTTTAATCGGAATTGTAAGCAAGAACTTTTTCTATATACCCTTCTGCTGCAGCAGAGAAATAACGGGTAGGTGGCAGCAGAGGAAAGAATTCTTCATAATGATGGCTGTGGACAAAATCTGCATGGGAGAAGAGAGAGCTTGACATACCAGTTGAAGCAAGGGGGGCAGGAAGTGGAAACAAGACTAAGATTTCTGGAGTTTTTACTGTAAATGGTAAGTTATTTTCAACTAAGAATGTGTTTCAATCTGATACCAGTGTTAGATAAGTTATGATTTTCTACTGTGATGTATATTCATAAATGCATGTAGGTACTTGCATTAGGTTGAATTTGAAATATGGGTTTACTGTCATGTTTTACTCTGAAAATCAGTAGCACTATGTAAAGTCAGAGTTTTCTCCCTAGCACATTAGTATGTGTGACCTTTAAAGGTAACAAAAATTATTCTGGCAATAAATAATGTTTTTTTAAATTTGTAAAAGAAATGAAATACATGAATTTTTAACTATTTTATAAAATTAAAACTCTCCTTCTTAGTGAAGTACTGAAGGCATAACAAACAAATATAATTTGAGCAAATTACAAAGCAAGGTCTTCTTTTACTGGCTGTCCCTTTTAGATCTAGTCTCATTTCTCTTCACATCCACCAGTTCACCTTTCTTATTTGTCTGACTCTACTTTGCCCATCTTCCTCTTTAACTTCCTGTAAAGTCCTTTCAAATTAAAGACTATAAATTTTAGTTCTTTATAGTAAAATGTAGATTATTTACTCATCCAACTCCTGTTATTTTAGTTATAGTATCTTTATGATTTCTGGAGCCCAAACAAGATAAGAGCACTTGGGCAGAAGTGAAAGGCATATGGTTCTTAATCTGGAAATAAAATTTATTGGTCATTCCATAATTTATTAAAAGTTTATTTATCCTAGAACACTCAAATAAGCATTTAAGTTGAATTTTATTTACTTGGGCATTCTGATAAAATAATTTTATATGATATACAAGAAATTTTTGTTTTTGCCCCAGTTTTTTGGTATAGATTTTCTGAATAAGATGAGCAATTATTTATATTAGGGCTTTTTTTTTTTTTTTAAGGTTTATTTGGAAGTCAGAGTTACATAGAGAGAGAAGGAGAGGCAGAGAGAGAGGTCTTCCATCCACTGGTTCACTCCCCAATTAGCCGCAATGGCTGGAGCTGCACCAATCCGAAGCCAAGAGCCAGGAGCTTCTTCCTAGTCTCCATGCAGGTGCAGGGGCCCAAGAACTTGGGCCATCTTTTACTGCTTTCCCAGGCCATAGCAGAGAGCTGGATTGGAAGTGGAGCAGCTGGGACTCCCGGCGCCCATAGAGGATGCCAGCACTGCAGGTGGTGACTTTACCCACTACGCCACAGCACCGGCCCCTATATTAAGACTATTGAGGAGTAATATTACTGAAACATCTTTATGATATTTGTGAATGTTCATGTTATATCAGGTGGATACTGTGTGAAACAAGTCAAAAGACTTGAGAATAAGTAAAAAAGAAAGTGTGGGCCACTATGTTGGCAGCATCTTAATGAAGTATATAGTAAATATTATGAACTTGTAAACTGAGCTTATGACTGTTCACCCACTAGAAGGAACAAAGGATTTAGGATATTTTCTTCTAAAACAAGAGTCAAATAAGTTTGGGAAGTATGATTGCACTTTATTTCAGTTTTCAGTGATAACATTAAATGTCTTCCAAGTCAGGATCAAAGTATACCTTTGTTGGCTGAGATCATCAAGACAAAGAATAGTAACAACGACAAAAAAAACCTAATTGTAGTTTTTGATGATCTAGCCAATTTGAAATACTTTATTGTCACATTAGTTAATTTTCTTTATTTTCCTAATCTTTTTCTCATCCTGATTACTGAGGCGATTTAGATCTGTGTTAAGGGAGTTATAATTCTTTTTCTCCTCTAGGTTCTTGTGAAGAATCCAGTGATCCTTTGCTTATTTCATTAATTGGATGGATGAAGATAGATTTGATTTCTTCTAGTGGTGAATAGAAATGCACAAGGAAGCATTAGTTATAAACTGATTCAATGTGTTTTCTAAAATAAAAGCACCATGAAGAGGAAATGAAATAGCATGGAGTGTGACTTGTTCTTTATGGCAGCACCCCATCCTGTATGAACCCACTGTAGTCCAGGTATCTAGACTTGCTGTCTGCTTTCACATGTGTCATTTTTTGATTTTTTTTTACTCTTCGCCTTTTGCAAAATGAAATTCTTGAGTCCTTTGCTTCTCTGACACATTGATACTTTCTGAAATAATTGTTCCTTTCAGCATTTAGACAAGCATTCAAGTATGTATGAGATGGGTCTCTCCCTGTCCCTTTCATGACATGTTATCTACAGGCT
Organism: Sylvilagus floridanus; assembly: GCA_949820135.1. Classification (NCBI taxonomy): domain Eukaryota; kingdom Metazoa; phylum Chordata; class Mammalia; order Lagomorpha; family Leporidae; genus Sylvilagus; species Sylvilagus floridanus. The sequence continues at coordinate 33,891,735 of OX463230.1, forward strand.
GAATAATTGTTGCTGCATTTTTTCAGTCTCTGAAGACATGCAAACTTTTAAAAGTGTCCACCTTGACAAGGCTCTGGTACAGACTGCTCACAGTTTCCTACTACATAATGAGACTAGAGACCATGTCTGATCTAGTATATACTTTTTTGTTAAGACTTACTTATTTGAAGGGCTGAGTCCATCGAGTTTTCTATGTGGATGGAATGGGCCCAAGCACTTGGGCCATCTGCTCCTGCTATCCCAGTTGCATTAGTAAGGAGCTGGATTGGAAATGGAGCAGCCAGGACTCAAATTGTCACTCATGGGATGCTGGCATTGCAGATGGCAGCTTAACCCACTGCACCACAACACCAAACCCCAAACCTTGGACTTTTGACAAAGAAAGGGCTTTATAGTCAGATGTTGACAAGTTCTCATTCCATATTTAATGGTTACCTGGCCCTTGGACAAGCTAACTTCTTTCTGCCATAGAGGAATATTTGTTAAAAATGGAAATAAATGGACCTGCTTTGCTAGCTTAATGTATAAGGGTTACTATAATATGTGTATAGCGCTTAGTGCATAGTTGAGTGTAAGCTAAATATTATCTGTTAATTCCATAGATTTTAGTTATTGATAACTTACTCAAAAGCTGTTGAAATTTTTTTTTAATCCTAAAGTTGGGGTATAAGGTTTTCTTTCCTTTCAGTTTTTTTATTTAAATTCCTTTTTGCAAGATCTTGTGGATGGAACATTGTATGTATAGTTCTGCCATTTCCATAGCTTAGACTAATTAGTCCTTAATCGCACATTACATTGGTTGAGGAATTTTGTGTGAAAAAATAACTCATTTTTCTTCTCTAGACTTTTTCCTCTATCTTCCTCCTTCTTGACTACCAAAGCATCATTCTTGGTTCACTGTAGTTTCAATACATATTTTCCCACCACAGCAAATAACCCCAAACTTCTCTGTTACCAAAGTCTCAATTTATAGATTAAGTCATGGAACACTGACTAAGATATTTTTAATCCACGCATGCCTCTAAAGCAAGATTCCATCAGTTTCACATAGCCTATGTTTTTACATTTTAAAAGAGTTTTTTAATAACTTCCCTGGACATTCTAAAATTTATCAAAATACTGACTTCATACCATCATTAGGACTTTCTACTAGACTTCCTTTATTGGACTGCTGTGTTAGAGTTACGATATTCATCTACATTGTAGGATATATCAGTATCAGAAATTCTGTTCTTTCTGAGCAATAAATTTGTTTCCATCTTAAGGATACCACAAACCTTAGAATTATCTTATTTAAGATTTATTTCTTTGGAAGGCAGAGCAAGAGCAAGAGAGGAGATCTTTCATTTACTGGTTCACACCCAAAATACTTCCAACAGCCTGGACAAAGTCAGGACCCAAGAACTCTATCTGGATCTCCACATGAATGACAGGAACTAAGTACTTAGGACATCATCTGCTGACTCCAAGGCACATCAGCAGGAAACTGAATCAGAAGGAGAGGCAGAACTTAATCCCAGTCACTCTGATATAGATGTGGGCATTCTAAGCAGTGGCTTAACCCACTGTGCCACAATGTCTGCTCCTCCACCTCAATTTCTGTTAGCCCTTAATACCAGAATTCAGATTTCACACTAGCTTCTTCTATAATGCCAAATGCCTGCAATAGCTTAGGTTGGGTCAGGCCAAAGCCAGCATCCAGGAGTTCCATCCAAGTCTCTCACATGGCAGGGGTTCAAGCACTCTGGTCACTTTCCACTTCATTTCCAGGCATTTTAGCAGGAGTGCTGGAAGCAACAACTTAATCTGCTGTGTCATAATACCAGCCCTTAACTTACTTGATTCTTCGCCAATTTGATTCTACCTCTTAAGCAAATGTACACAGCTTCTGGCATTCATTTTCAGGATTATAACCTTCTCTATTTTTACTTCACCCAAATTTTCTCCAATTATTTTAATGTATCACTTTAAATCATTTTTGGGGAAACAAGATGTTATACATTTTGAACAGTCATACTATTCTAAATCATTCCTCATGGTATATCCTATGAATATTCTTTATTTGTTTAGTTGTCCCTTTTCAGTAGCAAGAAAGACTATTGTTGTCTGTAGGCACAATGTTGTATAGTAAATCTCTAGATTGACTCAACCTGTATAAATGAAATTTATACCTTTCAATTAGCAACTACTAGTTTCTGCTATTCCAGCCTCTGGCAACCACCATTATACTTTCTGCTTCTGTTTGTTTGACTTCTCTAAATATTTCAGTAAGTGGAATCATGTAGTATGTATCTTCTGTAACTGGCTTGTTTCACTTGACATAATGTCCTGTCTTCAAGGTGCATCGTGTTGCCTATTTCATTGTATGTGGGAGTACAGACCCCTCCTTGAGATGTTGATTTCAATTTTTTTGGGTTAATACCCAGTAGATTGCAGATAATATGGTAGTTCTGTTTGTAGTGTTTGGAGGAAACTCCATCCTGTTTTCCTAGTGGCTATACAATATGACAGCTTTCTTCACCAGAGGTCTGAAAAGGCACTCCTCTATGTCTGCCACAGTGCTTGCAGTTATCAAATAGCTCTCAAGAAGAGAAGAAACTGGAAAATGCAATCCACTGACACCCTTTACTTCTTCTGTTGACCTTACTCCCTAGAAGGAATCACTTTAAAAAAATTTATTTAAAAGGGGCAGAGAGAGAGAGGGAGATCTTCCATCCACTGGTTCACTCACCCCCTAAATAGCCCCAACAGCCAGGTCTATGCCAGGCCAAAAACCAAAAGCCAGAAGCTCCATCTGGGACTCCCACTTAGGCCATCTTTTGTCTTCTCAGGTACATTAACAGGATGCTGAATTAGAAGCAGAACAGCTGGGACTCAAACCAGTACTCTGCCAATATGGGATGCAGGCATCACAAATGATGACTTAACCTGCTGCATCACAACTCTAATTCCTAGAAGGAATCTTGGTTAACATTTTCTTGCATATATTTGAAGATTTATATATTGATTTATAAGCATTTCGTAGCTCAGTGTGGTCATAATCTAAGCAATTTTCCATAACATCACAATATATCTTGAGTATCTTACCATACAAGCAGGTATACTACTACTTCAATTTTTCCAAAACGGCTACATAAAATTACATTATTTGCTTCTACCATTATTTATTTCCTTGGCTTAGTTACATGAATACCTTAGTATTCGGCCAATAAATTTCCCCTTTTCCTTAAATTTTTCTTTCATGATGCCAAAGAATAATAATACAAGACAAGAGACTAGTGACAAGATAAAGATAAGCTTTATTTGACATATTCTTAGGATAGACAGTTGAAAATTATTTGAACCATATTGAGCATTGCTGGAGAAGTAATTCTGTGGGGCCAGAGGAATCTACATGAGTATGACAAAAAAAAAAATTAAAACCTGGAAATCTATGAAGAAGCCCAGGAACTCTCTCTCTCTCTCTCTCTCTCTCTCTCTATATATATATATATATATATATATATATATATATATTTGACAAGTAGAGTTACAGACAGTGAGAGAGAGAGAGAGAGAGAGGTCTTCCTTCCATTGGTTCACTCCCCAAATGGCCGCCATGGCTGGCGCTGCGCCTATCCAAAGCCAGGAGCTAGGTGCTTCTTGCTGGTTTCCCATGCAGGTGCAGGGACCCAAGCACTTCAGCCATCCTCCTCTGCCCTCCCGGGCCACAGCAGAGAGCTGGTCTGGAAGAGGAGCAACCAGGACTAGATGCTGGCACTGCAGGTGGAGAGGATTAACCAAGTGAGCCACAGTGCCAGCCCCCCAGGAACCATATATTAAAAGTGAGCCTCGCAGTTTGATCATGTGGCTAATTATTGAGAGGTGGGGGAAATCGAAAATTGCTAGAAAATAATGGCTTGCTTCTGTAAGCCAGTGGAAGTCATGGAGTGATCTGAGTGACTGAACCTAGTGGAGATAGCTGTGCAATAATAGTGGTATAGTAGGATTAAAGAATTGCCATGTCTAAGTAATATCTGAGGACTATAAAGTGCCACCATGAAGAAGAGACTCATTTAAAATGGTTTGATAAAGTCAAATATTTGAAAGTATATTTGGGGAATATAATAAAAATCATATGTGGTGTAACTAGGATATACAACCATAATAAAAGCATAAAGAAAATTTGCCTGCCAATTCAGTATCTCCAAAACCATTTTTATACTACAGTTTTTTTTTTTTTTTTTTTTGACAGGCAGAGTGGACAGTGAGAGAGAGAGAGAGAGAGAGAGGAATGTCTTCCTTTACCGTTGGTTCACCCTCCAATGGCAGCCGCGGCTGGCGCGCTGCGGCCGGCGCACAGCGCTGATCCGATGGCAGGAGCCAGGTGCTTCTCCTGGTCTCCCATGGGGTGCAGGGCCCAAGCACTTGGGCCATCCTCCACTGCACTCCTGGGCCACGGCAGAGAGCTGGCCTGGAAGAGGGACAACCAGGACAGAATGTGGTGCCCTGACCAGGACTAGAACCTGGTGTGCCGGTGCCGCAAGGCGGAGGATTAGCCTAGTGAGCTGTGGCGCCAGCTATACTACAGTTTTATACAACTGTATTCCCAACTCTATCCCTAAATCTACAGGAAAATCCATTTGAGTAAAAACGCATGCCAAGATTAGCCAGACAAAAACAATATATATGTGTTGTATGCAGGTAATTAGCATTTATGAATTCATTTTATGTGAAAGCAGAGCCATTGGCACAATTATCGACCACTTTATGTAAGGCATCTTTGCTAAATAGCCTAAAGTATAATTCTAAACGGATCCTAGACTGAGTTGAGCAGATTTAACACTTGATAACATAAAACATTACATCCGAATCTATGCAGATTTCTCAGTTCAGGGAGTTTGCAATGAAGTCAACAAATAAGACTACTTGTGTATATTATTTGCACCATCGTTACCCTCGCTTATTTATTTAACAGGTATATTTTATAAAAGTAGGCAAAGTACAGTTGGAATTGAGTCTAAATTTCAGCTTTGCCACATGTTAGTTCTGAGATTGTGGGCAAGTTAACCGCTTTATACACCAATTTTTAAATCTGCAAAGATAGCCAATGATAGGTTTTTCTTTTAAGAGTTAAATAATCCTAGTAGCATTTGTAACATAATTGACATTAAATAAATCATTCTAGAATTTCTCCCTTTTGTACTGAAGGACTATAAAAGAACTGTAAGTGGCAATCTCTTCTATTAGCATGGAGCTGGCACTGTGGCACAATGGGTTTAACCACTGCCTGCAGTGCTGGCATCCCATATGGGCACTGATTCCAGTCCCAGCTGCTCCACTTCCAGTCTAGCTCCCTTCTGATACTCCTTGGAAAGCAGCAAAGGATGGCCCAAGTACTTGGGCCCCTGAACCTACAGGGGAGACTTGGATGAAGCTCTTGGCTCCTGTTGCAGCCATTGCAACCATTTGAGGAGTGAACTATCAGAGGGAAGATGTCTTTGCCTCTCACTTTCTGTCTCTAATTCTGCCTTTCAAATAAGTAAGTCTTCAAAAAATATATTTCTATTGTGATATGAAGAGGTGGAAAAATACTTTTAAAATATTTGTGGGGGCTGGCGCTGTGGCATAGTAGGTTAAAGCCTCAGCCTGCAGCACCGGCATCCCACATGGGCACTGGTTCTAGTTCCAGCTGCTCTACTTCCTATACAACTCTCTGCTATGAACTGGGGAAACAGTGGAAGATGGCCCGGGTACATAGGCCCCTGCACCCATGTGGAAGACTTAGAAGAAGCTCCTGGCTCCTGGCTTCGGATCAGCTCAGCTCTGGCAGTTGCAGCCATTTGGGGAATGAACCAGAGGACGGAAGACCTCTCTCCCTCTCTGGTTCTACCTCTCTAACTCGTCTTTCAAATAAAATCTTTTAAAAAAATTTTGTGAACAATTAAAACAAAAAAAATAAACAAATTTGCAAGAGAGTATAAAAGTAGGTGCAAACCTGAGTGGTAATAATACAGGAATTCAGGACTAGAAATTGGTATATCTTTAGAAGAATATAGTAATGCCTAAAAATATCATGGGACTTGAATTAGGCCTACAAATATAATTGATTCTCATGTCAGTGTGAGGTTTCACTCTTTGGTGTACTTTCATATATATATATATATATATATATATATAATTTTTTTTTAAAGAGAGGATATTTATTTGCAAAGTTTTACAAAGGAGCAGTGGCATGCCCTAGGGCAAGGGGCAGTGGGAGAATTTCTTTTTTATTGCCATCATATTCTAGGAGTTTTAAATGTCATCGTGATAAAATCTTCTTTCCTTCAAGAAAATGTTTTCCTGCCACCCAACCCTCACTCCTCCCCTACACAAGTGGGTGCTGCAAGGGAGTCCAACCTTTGATAGAACTGGCTTGCCGTGGGTTTTTTTTTTTAATTGAAAACTTATTTAATAAATATAAATTTCAAAAGTACAACTTTTGGATTATAGCGGTTCTTCTCCCATAACCACCCTCCCACTACGACCATCCCATCTCTTAGTCCCTCTGTCATTCCATTCTTCATTAAGATTCATTTTTAATTATCTTTATATACAGAAGATCAACTCTAAACTATTTCAACAGTTTGCACCCATCCAGACACAGAAAGTATAAAGTACTGTTTGAAGGTTAGTTTTACTGTTAATTCTCATAGTACAACACATTAAGGACAGAGGTCCTACATGGGGAGCAAGTGCACAGTGACTCCTGTTGTGGACGTCAGTAATCACCTGAGGCTCTTGTCATGTGCTGCCAAGGCTATAGAAGCCTCTTGAGTTCACAAACTCTGACCTTATTTAGACAAAGCCATAATCAAAGTGTAAGTTCTCTCTTCCATTCAGAGAAAGGTACCTCCTTCTTTGATGGCCCCTTCTTTCCACCGACATCTCACAGAGATCTTTGATTTAGGTCATTTTTTGCCACAGTGTCTTGGCTTCCCGTGCCTGCGAAACTCTCATGGGCTTTTTAGCCAGATCTGAATGCCTTAAGGGCTGATTCTGAGACTAGAATGCTGTTTAGGGCATCTGCCATTCCTGAGTCTGCTGTGTATCCCGCTTCCCATGTTGGATCATTCTCTCCTTTTTATTTCTATCAGTTATTATTAGCAGACACTGGTCTTATATATGTGATCCCTTTGACACTTAATCCTATCTTAATGATCAGTTATTTCATATATATTTCTAAGTAGACTTCACAAGACCCCTACATTATATGAAATTGGAATTTTTGGTATTTTTGAGAGTCCAAGAAAAACTTACTTGTATTACTAAAAGTATAAAGATATATATAGCAAAGCATGTATGCATGTACTATGATTTCTAGATAAGAAAAAAATTTTGTGGAAAAATCCATTATCGTATTTAAAAGTGTTTAGAAAAATGGTATGGTCTCTCATTTATCTAGAACAGGATAAGAACAAGAAGTAAGATTGAATAGGCTTTCTATGTGTGATTCTCATTGGACAATAGACAATTTTCAAGGTGAATAATTCTCCAGCATTTTCTTAGCCTGAATGGGTTTTTGTTCCTTATAACTAAATGTGCTGTTTAAAACAGAGAAAAGCAACAATAATGACACTTTGCAGTAAGACTTGACCTGACTACATGATAGCTGATTTTTAGAAGGTACAAAAGGAAATGAGCCGAAGAAGTTTCTTTCAGGTTTCTACCTTGGAGAAACTATGAAAGGATGTTGTGATGTACAGGCCTATTCATTTCCTCAGGCTGCAGTAACAAAGTGCCACAAACTGGCTAAAAAGAACAGAGATGTATTCTCACACAGTTCTGAGACTACAAGGCCAAAATCCAGATTTTGGCAGAGCCATATTCCCTCTGAAGTATGCAGGGAATGATTCTTCCTTGCTGCCTCCTAGCTCTGGATGCAGCTGGCAGTCCTCGCCATTCATTGGTTTTCAGCTGCATCACTCTAATCTCTGCCTCTGTGCCTCTGTCAACACTTGGCCTTCCTTGTGTGTTTGTCTTCACGTGGCCTTTTTAAAAACAGTAGCAGCCGGCGCTGCAGCTCACTAGGCTAATTCTCTGCCTACAGCCCCGGCACACCAGGTTCTAGTTCCGGCCGGGGCTCTGGATTCTGTCACGGTTGTCCCTCTTCCAGGCCAGCTCTCTGCTGTGGCCAGGGAGTGCAGTGGAGGATGGCCCAAGTGCTTGGGCCCTGCACCCGCGTGGGAGACCAGGAGATGCACCTGGCTCCTGGCTTCAGATCAGCGCGGTGCGCCGGCCACAGTGCACCGGCCGCAGCAGCCATTGGAGGGTGAACCAACAGTAAAGGAAGACCTTCCTCTCTCTCTCTCTCTCTCTCACTGTCCACTCTGCCTGTCAAAAAATAAAAAAAAACAACAGTAGCCAACTTTTAAAAAAATTTTTTTTTGGACAGGAAGAGTTAGCGAGAGACAGAGAGAAAGGTAAAATTATTATTAATCAAGACACATAAGCACACAGAAATTCCATCTTTTGGTTCATTCCCCAGTACCCACACTGGCCATGTCTGGGCTGGGGCCAGAGCCAGGAACCAGGAGCTGGGAATTAAATCTGTCACCCCCATGGGGATTGGCAGGGACACAATTACTTGACCCATCAGTTGCTGCTTTCCAGGGTTGGTATTAGCTAGGAAGCTGGAATCAAGAGCCAGAGACAATCAAACCAAGGCACTCCAATATGGGACATGGGCATGTTAACTAGTGTCAACCACTAAGCCACATACCTGTCTCTGCAGGCCTTTTTTTCTTCCCCACTAACCGCTTTAGTGGCCAGATGAGAAATCAGCTTGAATCAGCCTACACCTGCAGGCCTTGCAGCTGAGAGCTCCAGAGACTGTGATTCTTTCAGTCCCTGGACATGGTGAGGCTTGACCCCTGCCCCTCCTTCCTGCTGCTCCTGACCTGGGGGCTTGGGAGGGTTGGGGTGATGTGGCCAGAGAAAGGTCTCTGGAGAAAGGTGTGGAGAAAGGGGCAGGATCAGCGGTTGGATGCAGAAGGAAAGGTGGCTGGGTAAAGACTAAGGCTGTACCTGCTTCCTCCACATTTCAGGATCAAGCAGAATAGAGCACTGACAAGCACCGTGCTGGAATAGGGGGAGCTGCCAACAATAGCCTCAGGACCAGGGTAAGGACAGAGCTAAACCCTCTAAGATCTGGCCACTGCTGAATGGGGATGTGCGTTGGAAGTGTTTCATCAGGATCCCATCAAAGAGGGCCTAAAGGCCTGCAGAGGTCAGAGAATATCCTCACTTTGGGGTCCTCAACATCCAAGTAGCTCTCCAGCTGGCCAAGCAGGAGGACACCAGTTCCAGACTCTCCAAAGTCCTAGAGAAGCAGGTGGTTCCTGTCAATGGCCCACGACCAGGCTGCATGCATAGTGACTCCTGGAGCTCAGATTCCTCAGGCTGCCTCTGAGACACCAAGAAGCCCACTCTCCTTCATCCAGAGAACTTCTGGGGATCCTCATCCCATCTTGTTCCTGCTTCTCTGCACTCTGGGCCCACTGCCACTGCTCCTCTGAGTGTTAAGGTATAGACTCAGGTGTCTTGGCCAGATGATGGCCAATACTCTGCCTAAGAGGTGAAGAACAGAGGTCCGTGAGGTAAGGTAGCAAGTCCTCCTTGTAAGGACTCTAGTCATTAAACAGGACTTACACGAATCCAGGATGACATCATCTTGACTTGCATCTGTAAAGGACCCATTTTCAAATAAGGCCACATCCTGGACATGACTTTTTTGGGAAATACTCTTCAACCCAGTATGACAGGTAAAGTTGATTAATATAAATTCTAGAATAAAATCAGAAAAAAGATTAGGTTAAAAGACTAGTTAAAATACTTTCCTTATCACAAAAATCAATGAAAAATAATTATGGAAAAAATAAAAGCATAGCTAAGGAAAATGGAGGTTAACAAAGACATTCGAAGACAGATTTGCCAGTTGTAAGTTCTGAAGTAATTGTTAGCCATTCACGCTGGAAAGAACTTTGTCTTCTACAGTTAAAGGAATGTGGAGTTGGAGGCAGGCAATGTGGTGTACCGGGTTTAGCCGCCACCTACGGGGTTGGAGACCCAGCTACTCCATTTCCAATCCAACTCCTTGCTAATGTGCCTGGGAAAGGATCGGAAGATGGCCCAAGTCCTTGAGCACCTGTCACTCATGTGGGAGATTTGAATGGAGTCTCTGGCTCCTGGCTTCAGCTAGGCCCAGTCCCGGCTGATGTGGTCATTTGCAGAGTGAGCCAGCAAATGGAAGACCCCTCTCTGTGTAACTCTGCCTTTCAAATAAATAAATATTGGGGGGAAAAAAATGAAAAGGAATGTGGAGTTGAAGAAAGATGGGAAGTGCAGCTTTACCAAGGCAATGGCTAGAGAGCTGTATTCTCATTCACATTTGGGGTCAGATATCCTTCCACAGGTGAGGAACATTTTTTCTGCCAAGGGCCATTTGGATATTTATAACATCATTCGTGGGTCATACAAAATCAACCTAGAAAGTAGTCCACTATAGATTCATTGAATTTTGAGTCCTGCCTGCTGTTGCCTTGGCAGAGCCAGACCGAATGTTTTCTTGGGCCTTATACAGACTGTGGGCCAGATGTTCCCCATCCCTGCACAAACTACTGTTCACATTCTTGGCTCTATGCCCTGTGCTCTACCACTCCTCTCACCATCAATCTCCATAACTGGATTCACCCCTGGGACCCACCCCCCTAGGCGTAGCCTGCAATGTGTTGTGCTTTTGCCAACCATTTTTGTTAGTAAAAATAGGACCTATGGGAGGTGGGTGTTTGGTTAAGAAGTCACCTGGGGTGCTCCCATCCCACAGCAGAGTGTGTACACGTGAGTCCCCGCTGCAGCTCCTGACTTGACTTCCTGCTACTGCGCAGCCTGAGAGGCAGTAGGATGGCTGCAGTGTTTTAGCCCCTTCTACCTATGTGGAGACCTGGATGTTCTAGGCTCCTGGCTTCAGCCTGGCCAGATCCCCAGCTGTTGTGGACATGTGGGGAGTGATACAGTAGATAGACTATACCTCTGTGTCTATGCCTCTTTTTCTACCTTTTAAACAAAATGAAAAGAAGTAAATTTAAAAAAGAAATAGGGACTTTGACCAGGAATTTAGTTATTATATTACTCAGGACTCTTTCAGTTAGAAATGACAGGCTCAATTCAGATTAGTCTAAGAAAGGGAAAAAAAGAAATGGAAAGGAGGATTTATTTACTGGTTTATATGACCCAGACTTCTGAGATAACAGTGGCTTCAGGCATAGCAAGATCCAGAAATTCAGTTAATGTTCCCAAGAGTCAATTTTCTCTTCCCATGTCTTGAATCTGCTTGTGTCAGCTTGATTCATTTCTGGCTGGGCGTCAGAGACCCTTGTATATCTCTCTCTTTCTTAGCTCTGCTTGTTACTGCTTGGTTTCATTCTTTAGTTAGGTTTTTGTTTTTTTTTTTTTTTTTAAATAAGTCAGGCAAAATAATCATGTTTCTCTCCAGGCCTGTATCATTTAGTTTAAGTAGCTTCAAGTACTTTCTTCAAATTGCTCATGCAGAAAATCTAGCAGGGGGCTAGAAAGGAGCTTCTGGTTGTCTCATGTTAGGTCTCACATCCATCCCTGAACTCCTCTTCCCCTGTGGCTAAGAGGGTGAAGTCTGCTGATGAGTTAGGCTTAGGTCAGTCCCTTCTGGTAGATTCAGAATGAGTTTCCCACAAAAATGGGTGGTGGTGGGGGGATGGTTTTCTTAAAAATGTATGGAGGAGTCAGCTCTGTGGCTTAGTGGGTTAAGCCTCCACCTGTGGCGCCAGTTCAAATCCTGGCTACTCTTCCAATCCAGCTCTCTGCTATGGCCTGGGAAAGCACTAGAAGATGGCCAAGTGCATGGGCCCCTGCATCCACATGAGAGACCTGGAAGAAGCTCCTGGCTCCTGGATTTGGATTGGTGCAGCTTTGGCCTTTGCAGCCATCTGGGGAGTGAACCAGCAGATGGAAGACCTCTCTCTCTCTGCCTCTGCCTTTCTGTAACTCTGCCTATCAAATAAATAAATAAATCTTTTTTAAAAAAGAGATGCTATTATATTAAAAGATGTATAGAAAAGATAATGAATGGAATGAAATTGGTTGAGGAATGGTAATATATAGACTATATTCCCTGGGATTTTTTAAAGATTTATTAATTTATTTGAAAGAGTTACAGAGAGAGGTGGAGAAATAGAGAGGGAGCGGTCTTCCATTCCCTGGGTCACTCCCCTAATGGCCACAATAGCCGGAGCTGAGCCATTCCGAAGCCAGGAGCCAGGAACTTGCGGGTCTCCCACGCGGTTACAGTGGCCCATCTTCTACTGCTTTCCTAGGTCATAGCAGAGAGCTGGATCGGAAATGGAGCTGCTGGGTCTCGAATTCACGCCCATATGGGATTCCAGCATGGCAGGCGGTGGCTTTACCCACTATGCCACAGCGCCAGCCCCTGTACTCAGACTTTTGACCATGGGGACTATGAGATTTGTGTTGTTTTAAGACAGTAAGTTCAGGGTATGGGGTGGTAGTTAAGTCACCACTTGGGATACCTCTATCACTGATCAAAATGCTTACTTGGTTCAAGTCCTGGCTGTTTTGCTTCCCATCCAGCTCCCTGCTAATGCTCATCTTGGGAGACAGGAGATATTGGCGCAAGTGCCTGGGTTCCTCTCACTCATCTCAGAGACCCAGATGGAGTTCCTGGCTCTTGGATAAAACCTGGCCCAGCATCTGCCATTGTGAACGTTTGGAGAATGAACCACTGGATGGAAGATCTCTTTTTCTCTGCTTTCCAAATAAAATAAATAATTATTTTAAAAAAGGGGAAGTAATATTTTTAAACTTTTTTAAAATTTATTTTATTTATTTGAAAGACTGAGTTACAGAGAGAGGTAGAGACAGGAAGAGAGGTCATTCATCTGTTGGTTCACTCCCCAGATGGCCAGAATGCCAGGACCTTCTTCCAGGTCTCCATGTGGGCCATCTTCTATCCCAGGTCATAGCAGAGAGCTGGATCAGAAGTAGAGCTCTCAGGATTCAAACCAGCGCCCATATGGGATGCTGGCACTGCAGGCGGTGGCTTTACCCACTACACCACAGCGCCGGCCCCAAGTACATATTTTCTATATACTTTATATTATATGTCAAACTATAAAAAATATCTATAGTATATAGACTTTATCTAAGGCAGAATTGTGCTGCCTTGTCTGAAGTTGGACTGACACATATTTGACATAGCTTATGGATTCATGGGCATGGGAATCTAGTATATTTCAATGATTTAGGGCAGTAGTACTGTATATGGGGAAGAACACTGAATTTGGAGGCAGATAACCTTGCTTAAATCACTTAACTTTGGGGAGACTTCTGCAACTTCATCTGGAAAATGAAGGTATTCAACTGCGTTAGTCCCTTTTAGGCTTTCTAGCTGTAATGTTCTGTAAGAAATGTGCCCGTTATATATAGAATGCACTTCTCACTTTCTCTCTTTCCCTCTCTAACTCTGCCTTTCAAATAAATTAATAAATCCCAAGAAAAAAAGGGAGGCCCTCCAGCAGTGTCACAATGCTGCCACACTGCAATGTTAAGCTACCGCATCACATAGGGTTTCTGGTTCGTGTCCTGGCTGTTTTACTTCTGCTAACTCCCTGCTAATGCACCTAGGAAAATAGCAGAAGATGGCCCAAGTGCTTGGGCCCCTGCGCCCATGTGGGGGACCTGAATGAAGCTCCTGGCTTTGGTCTGGCCCAGCCCTGACTTTTGCAGCCATTTGAGGAGTGCAACAGCATATAGAAGATCTGTCTCTCCCTCTCCCTCCCTCTCTGTAACTCTGCTTTTCAAAAAATAAATTAAATAAATCTTGTATTTAGGGTGTACTTATACCTAGAAAGGAGACTAAGCTTTCCAAAGCAGTGACCCATAAATATTCAGGAACTAAAATATGTTCTGACAATTAAAGACCAGGTCTGAAAAGAGAAGCAACAGGAGGCAAATGGATTTAGAGAAGAAGTTGGGGACATGGTGGACAGAGAGGAGAGAGAAAAGGAGAATGAGAAAAAGGCATTAAAGGAACAGAATCTGGAAATCAAGGGGCTTCTAACTGCAGCTGAAATGGGAACTGTGAGAAACTGAACTTGCCAATTTATGGTCACTCAAAGGATCACAGGCCATAAATGTCCTGCACCTTTTATGATTTTCTGGTCTAAATGAGAACACCAAGAACACTACTACTGAAAGCAAGAGTATTTTTAAAGCTTCTATGGGTACTGCATGCTGCTGTATCTGACTGACAGGGAACCCCCAGCCCATGAACAACTGCCAGTTCCAAAGTGAGGTGGAATAGAATTCCATCCCAGTCACCCAAGAGACTTGGTATGGATAGCTATATAGAATAAAAGTTTGGAGGAACTGCCACATAGCTTTCCTAAGACATCTAATTTTTTTTTTTTTTTGGACAGGCAGAGTTAGAGACAGAGAGGAAGGTCCTCCTTTTTTCGGTTGGTTCACCCCTCAAATGGCTGCTGCGGCCGGCGCACCGCACCGATCCAAAGCCAGGAGCCAGGTGCTTCCCCCTGGTCTCCCATGCAGGTGCAGGGCCCAAGCACCTGGGCCATCCTCCACTGCCTTCCAGGGCCACAGCAGAGAGCTGGACTGGAAGAGGAGCAACCGGAACAGAATACGGCGCCCCAACCAGGACTAGAACCCAGGGTGCCAGTGCCGCAGGCGGAGGATTAGCCAAGTGAGCCGCGGCACCAGCCCTAAGACATCTAATTAAAAGAAGGATGAGGTCTGACACTGCAAGAGAGTTGGGTCAAAGACTCAAGGTTCCTTATCAAACAGGGAACACCTTTTATTCCTATTTGTAAACATTTATTGAACATTGTTCTTGTGTCACACTTATCAAAACATAATTTTCCTTGGAGGCACCCTTTCATTTCACGTGATCTATAACCTAATTTTGTTGGAGACTTATTTATTTATTTGAAAGGCAGAGTTGGGGCCTGTGCTGTGGCTCAGCGGGTTGACGCCCTGGCCTGAAGTGCCGGCATCCCATATGGGTGCCGGTTCTAGTCCCGGCTGTTCCTCTTCCCATCCAGCTCTCTGCTATGGCCTGGGATAGCAGCGGAATATGGCCCAAGTCCTTGGGCCCCTGCACCCACATGGGAGACCAGGAAGAAGCTCCTGGCTCCTGGCTCCTGGCTTCAGATCAGCACAGCTCTGGCCATTGCGGCTATCTGGGGAGTGAACCAGCGGATGGAAGACCTCTCTCTCTGTCTCTACCTCTCTCTGCAACTCTGGCTGTCAAATAAATAAAATAAATTAAAAAAGAAAAGAAAGGCAGAGTTACAGAGAAGCAGAGGCAGAGACAGAGATCTTCCATCTGCTGGTTCACTCCCCAGATGGCTGCAACAGCTGGAGCTTGGCCAATCCAAAGCCAGGAGCCAAGAGCTTCCAGGTCTCCCATGTGGGTGCAGGGGCTCAAGCACTTGGGCCATCTTCTGCTGCTTTCCCAGGCCATAGCAGAGAGCTGGATTGGAAGTGGAGCAGCTGGGACTCAAACTGGCACCCATTTGGGATGCCGGCACTGAGATCGGGGCTTAAACCGGCTGCACCACAGTGCCAGCCCGTAACCTAATGTTTTTTATGCTAAAATATAATTAATATGTAATTAGTGAAATACAGCAAAGAAAACTTCATGCTGAGCAAAAACAAGTCCAAAATAAGTTAACCTATATTTGTAGTCTAGTCTCCAGAGTACATGTTTCCTACATAAATCATATTTGAATTTTTAGAACCATATTTAAAGCTGTTTTGCAATTTGTTAATTGGAATCACCACATTTTTCTTCTGCCACATGATTTGCCTCTTTGATTAGGCTGACAACATTCTGCTAAAATCCACAGAATGCAGAAAAAAATAGCAGTTATTTTTCAAGGTTTGAGAAATCTGGTCCACCTTTGGAGTAGTTTATTAATTTCTGCCACACTGAACTCAAAACTGAGACTTTCCTTCTGGAATCTAACGTAAGCTTTCTTTATATTTGGTCTGATATTCAAGGATCAGTTGCATATTCATAATCTAGAAGTTCAACAATTTTCTGCATCTCTCTTTGTAAGAACAAAACAGACTTTTGTTTTTCCTGGCCTTCAAATCCACATTCCCTCATCAGCTACTATAGCTACTATATACAGTTTGCCCTGGAGGATCTTGCAGCCACCCACAGCCAGTGACCAGCTCTCTGGCCTCACTGGATAGCCTGAGCACAGGTGCCTGGTGGCCCTTGATCTTCAAAAAACACTTCCTCCAGGGTCTGGTACCATGGGCCCCACAGCGTCCCACACAGAGCCGCCCCACTGCACTCCTCAAACAGGGCCAACATGCTCCAGTCCCCTCCAGGCAGCAACAGCCTGTAAACCTTTCTGCTTCAAAGAACAGGATATGTGGTTCATTGACTGTGCACAGGAGATACTCCAAGGACCGCTTGGGTTCATTTGTGCTGTTTCTGGGTTGGACTTTATAACTCGCATGTTGAAGGAAGAAGTTTTTTTAAAAACCTGATTTTTGAAAAAGTATTTTAGAGATAACATTTTAAATTTACCTTATAGTCAAAGGCTTAATGCTCCACTGAAGAAAGAGTTCAACATATAAAAAGTGAAAGACTGAAAGACTTTAGTTCAGCAGGAGTGTAGGCCAGGTCTATAAACAATAATAAAATGGAAAGATGTTCAATTTCCCTCATATAAAGTAAATTTTAAAATAGTCACACAACTATAGTAGTACATAATTCTTAACACTTTGTTTGACAAAGATGTAAAACAAACCTTGATGCGCCGTAGCAAAGCAAGTTAAGCCGTCGCCTGTGATGCTGGCATCCTATATGGGCACCAGTTCGAGTCCTGGCTGCTCCACTTCCTATCCAGTTCCCTGCTGATGTGCATGGGAAAGCAGTAGAGGATGGCCCAAGTACTTCAGCCCCTGCCACCCATGTGGGAATCATGGAGGGAGCTTCTGGCTCCTGGCTTCAGCCTGGCCCAGCCCTGGCTGTTGTGGCCATCTGGGAAGTGAACCAGCAGATGGAAGATCTCTATGTCTCTCCCTCTCTTTCTGTAATTCTGACTTTTAAAATAAATAAATCTTTTAAAAAATAAAACCTTTACAAACAAACCTTTGCATTTGAAGCAAAACTGATACACACGGACATTTCTGTTTTTGCTTTTTTTCAATTAAAAAATTTATCTCCCACATATAAGGGAGAACATGTGGTATTTGTCTTTCTGTGTTTGGCTTTTTCGCTCACCATGACGTCCACCAATTACAACACTTTTGATGCAAACAATATAATTTCATTCTTTTTTCTAGCTTAATAATATTCCATTGTGTGTGCATATACATGATACCATTGTATAAATTGGTATAAATATGCCAATGTGTGTGTGTGTATATATATATATATATATATTCCAGTGTGTGTGTGTGTGTGTATATATATATATGTATTTTAAAGATTTATTTATTTATTTGAAAGGCAGAGCTACGGAGAGGCAGAGAGAGAGAGAGAGAGAGAGAGAGAGAGAGAGAGAGGTCTTCCGTTCTCTGGTTTACTCTCCAGATGACCACAACTGCCAGAACTGCGCCAGTCAAAAGCCAAGGATCAGGAGCTTCTTCCAGGTCTCCTACACAGGTGCAGGGACCCAAAGACTTGGGCCATCTTCTACTGCTTTCCCAGACTATAGCAGAGAGCTGGATTGGAAGTGGAGCAGCGAGGACTCAAACTGGCTCCTATATGGGATGCTGGCATGGCAGGCAGCGGCTTTATCCGCTCTCCCACAGCGCCAGCCCTTGTATATATTTTTCCATTCATCTGATGATGGACATTGATTGATTCCTTATTTTGGCTATTGTAAATAGTGCTACTATAACATGGTGGCATGAACAAGGGAGATGGAAATTCTACGTGCTTCTGTCTCTCTGCCTTTCAGATAAATAAAAACAAGTAAAATTTTTAAAACAGCATGATAAAAGACCTTTAACTGGATGTGTGCCTGGTGTTTTGAGGAACAGTGCTTAGGCCAGAATGGATGGAGCAGAGAGAGAGCAACAGTATATTATGTATTATTATATATATTAGAGAGGTAATGAAGGACCAGATTGACCAGGGCCTTAAGATCATTGTGAAGACATTGTTGTATTTGGGAGGAATCAAGAGGCATTGGGCAGTTTTCAGCAGAGAAATAGCATGAGCTAACATTTTAAAAGGATCATTTTAGTTACAATATTGGTGATAGACTTTGGAAAGTCATAGGTAGAAGCAGGGAGGTCCCTGCAAAAATGCAGACAAGAGGACTTCTGCCTTTGGCCAAGATGGAGTAGCAGAGACTGGAAACTAGGATGTGATATATGAAACAACGGTTTTCCAATATTGGGCATAGGTGGTCACACGGCAGTGATCCGTCAGAGAGGGGCCAGGAGGATCACAGTCACTGCCACAGCTTACCCCTGGGGAAAGTTCCCAGGTCACAGTGCGGAGGAGAGCAAGCTAACAGGAGCCCAGTGGTCTCAGTGAGTTGGGGAAACAGGGTTAGGGTTGAGAGTTAGAGGGCCAAGGCAGCCAGAGCAGAGAAACAGAGAGGAGAGAGCTGCGTATAGAGAACACCAAGATCTTCAGAGGATCTCCTGAGGCTTTGACCGACTACTGAGCAACACATACAAGTGAAGACACTGCCAAGGATAGAGGAAGAACCATTTGAAGTTATTCATGGAACATGTGAGCTCTTATCATAAATGAATAAATAAATCATGAATGAAATAGATTATTGAATCTATTATTTTAAATCATGATTTATTAAAATTATGAATGAAATAGAGTAAATTACTATCACTATTATAGAAACAAGATTATGAGGGAATACTATAAAATTGTATATCAATGAAACAATTTTAGAAACATATAAAGGCCGGCGCCGTGGCTCAACAGGCTAATCCTCCGCCTTGCGGCGCCGGCACACCGGGTTCTAGTCCCGGTCGGGGCACCGATTCTGTCCCGGTTGCCCCTCTTCCAGGCCAGCCCTCTGCTGTGGCCCGGGAGTGCAGTGGAGGATGGCCCAGGTGCTTGGGCCCTGCACCCCATGGGGAGACCAGGAAAAGCACCTGGCTCCTGGCTCCTGCCATCGGACAAGCGCGGTGTGCCGGCCGCAGCGCGCCGGCCGTGGCGGCCATTGGAGGGTGAACCAACGGCAAAGGAAGACCTTTCTCTCTGTCTCTCTCTCTCACTGTCCACTCTGCCTGTAAAAAAAAAAAAAAAAAAAAAAAAGAAACATATAAACTATCAAAACTTAATGCTAACATAGAAAATTTGAATAGACAATAAAAGTAAAGAAATTGAATAATCAAAAAAATTCCACAAAGAAAATCTCAGTCCAGTGGCTTCATTGATGAATTCTGCCAATATTTTAAAAAGAATTAATGCTGCTTCTTCACGAACTCTTCCAAAAAAGAGTAGAGTGCACGTCCCATCTCAGTCTGTGAAGCCAGTCTTACCTTGATACCAAAACCAGAAAAAGACACTGCAAGGAAAATACAGACCAGTATCACTTATGAATATTGGTGCAAAAATCTCCAACAATTATTGATCCCCAATGAACTGAATGCAGCATTAAACAAAAAAGATTATGGGGTCAGCACCGTGGAGCAGCGAGTTAAGCTGCAGTCTGCAGTGCTGGCATCCCATTAGGCTGCCTGTTTGAGTCCCAGCTGTTCCACTTCCAATCCTGCTCTCTACTATAGCCTAGGAAAGCAGCAGAAGATGGCCCAAGTGCTTGGGCCCTGCACCCACATGGGAGACTTGGAAGAAGCTCCTGGCTTCTGCCTGGTCATTGCAGTCGTTTGGTGAGTGAACCAGTGGATGGAAGATTTTCTCTCTCTCTCTAGTTCTAACTTTCAAATAAATAAATAAATCTTTTAAAAAATATTATACACCATTTCCAAGTGGGATTTATCTCAGAAATGTAAAATTTATTTGATATCCAAAAATAAATTAATGTAATATACACATCGTTAGAACAAAAGGAAAAATGCACACAGTCATTTCAGAAGATGCAAAAAGGCACCTGACAAAATCTGATACCTCTTCATGCCAAAAATACTCAAGAGGAGTCAGCAGCAGCCTAGTGGTTGAGATGCCTGTATCCTACATTGGAGAGCCTGGGTTCAGTGCCCTGCTGCAGCTCTTGACTCCAGCTTGGGAGACAGACCTTGGGGGCAGCAGTGATGACTCCTGTCATTAGGTCCCTGCCACCCATGTGGGAGACCTGAATCGAGTTCCCAGCTCCCAGCTGTCACTCTCCCAGCCCAGGCCATTGTGGGCATTTAGGGAGTGTCTCTCTCTCTCTCTCTGTGTGTGTGTGTGTGTGTGTGTCTGTCTGCCTCAAATAGAAAAGGAAAGGATGAAGGAAGGAAGGAAAATAAAAGAGAGGGGAAAAAAGAAAGAAATGCACACAGCTGAGGACTGAGGAATAAAAATTTAGGAAAGAAAAAAAAATCCATGATATTCTAGGCAGTAGAAGAAAAACATTGGGGTCATTAATTAAGTTCTTGTCTGAACAGCATTATACAAATGACACTCTAGCTTATTATGTCAAAGCATCTTTCACAAAGATTCCATTACTTCTCTATTGCACTCAGTCCCAAATATAGCAGTATGTCATGAGAGGTGTTTCCTAAAGTCTGGACCCATAGGACTGCTCATGTCTTGTCCTGGTCTAATGCTTTTTCCCTTGGATGAGTGTCCTGTACTCAGCCTCCATCTACTGGAAGTAGCCTGAAATAACAACAGATTTCACTGTGAGTCTTGCCAATTTACAAAATTTATTTATGGTGAAAGCAGGCAGCTTTCTTATAGGCTTTGGATATAGTCTTTACATTTTAAACGTGACCTAATATTATCTTTCCAAACCTTTTATCAAGTTTGTACAAAGATCCTAACAAATCCAGACATATTAGCAAGGCACATTTAGAGAGAGTTGTTCTTGGGATTCACATGGGATGTGTAGTAAATAGCACCAGACATGCTTCCAAAGACAAATCTCTGCTGATAGGCTTTTAGCAATTAAAGAAATGAAATAAATTCATGCAACATTTAATTGATGTTTGACAATAGCTCAATGTCAAATTTATAATTAGGCCGTTTTCTTAGTGGTTGCTCTAGGTATTGCCATTAATATCTTAATTTATAACAGTCTAGCTTAGGATAATACCAACTTAATTTCAGTAGTATACAAAAACTTTGCTCCTATATAGCTTTGTCCTCTGCCCCTTAAGCTGTTACTATCAAAAACTGCATCTGTTTATATAACCATAACAGTTACATATTCCTTCCTTTTTTAAAAAAGAATTATTTATTTATCTGAAAGGCAGAGTGATGGGGGGTTGAGGTGAGAGGTAGAAGGAGAGGGCAGGAAGGAGAGAGAGAGAGAGAGAGAGAGAGAGAGAGAGAGAGACCTATCTTCCATCTGCTGGTTCACTTCCCAAATGGCCACAACAGTGAGGGTTGGGCCAGACTGAAGCGAGGAGCCTGGAACTCCATCTGGATCTCCCATGTGGGAGGCAGAGGCAAAAGCACTTGGGCCATCTTCCACTGCCTTCCCAGGAGCATTAGCAGGGAGACGGATTGGAAGCAGAGCATCCAGGACACCCAGTACACATGGGGATGCCAATGTCACAAGAGACAGATTAACTCAATGCACCACAATGCTAGCCCTTTCCCTTCCCTTCTTTTCACATTTTAACTAACTACTAATTTTGTGGCTTATCTGTGACTAGTCTTGTGACTTGCAGTGTTTGTCTAAGAATTTTAGGACAAGATTCAGCTTGTGATTCAGCAAGTAAAGCCGACACCTGTGACCACTATATCCCATGTGGCACCAGGTCGAACAACTCCTGGCTGCTCTGCTTCCAACGCACCTCCCCACTCACACACCTGGGCAAGTAGCAGAAGATGGCCTGAGTACTTGGGCCCCTGCCACCCACCTGGGAGTCACCGGTGGAGTTCCTGGCTCCTGGCTTCAGCCTGGCCCAGTCCCAACAGTTGTGGCCACTTGGGGTATGAATCGGTGGATAGATGATATTCTCTCTCTCTCCTCCTTCTCTCTTTCTGTACCCCTCTCTTCTTCTCTAAAACTCTGCCTTTCAAATAAAGTAAATAAAACCTTTAAAAAACTAAAGAAATTCAGGACCCATCATCTTCCCCGATCTCGCACAATGACTCTCCTTTAAGAATTGTCCTGCCAGCTTGCAAGCTGAGGAAGAGTGTGATGGAGACCCTAGAGCCTGCCTTCCTCCCTCCAATTCAGAAGGACAATTTTCCAGATGTAGACTTCTTAAATGACAAGTTTTTTTCTCTCAGCGCTTTAGATGTCTCATCCCACTGCCTTTGGATCACCAACTGTTTCTGATGAGAAATCATCTGTTGATGTAATTGAGGGTCTTTTGTAAATGATGAGTTGTTTCCCTTGCTGTTTTAAGATTTCTGTCTTCGTGTTTTGCTCTCCACAGTTTGATGATAACGTATGTAAGTGTGGATTTCTCGGTTATTCCATTCTAGAGTTCTTTAAACTCGTTGGATATGCTGATTAGTGCTTTTCAACAAACTTGGGGAATTTTTAGCCGTTATTTCGCCAATATTTTTCTTCCTTTTTCTTTCCTTCTCTTCCTATATTGCTCCTATTATGAGTATGTTGGTAGCTTGGTGGTTTCTCATAGCTCTTAGAATCTCTGTTCATTTTTCTTCATTCTTCTTTCTTCCTGTGCCTCAGACCATATAATCCCAATGTGTCTTTTAAATCCACGGATTCTTTATTCTGCCTTCGCAAACTTGTTCTTCAGCCTCTCTATCGGATTTTTCATTTCCCTTATTTACTTTTCAACTCAAAAATTTCATTTGATTCCTTTTAACGTTTTTATATCTCTTTGTTGATATTCTGTATTTAGAAAGACGTTGTTCTCATACTTGCTTTAGTTTTTTAGACATAGTTTCCTATATTCTTTGAAAGTACTTTTGAAAATTTTTGTCAAGTAAATCTAACATTTGGGCTTCTTTAGGAGCTATTTCTACTGTCTGTCCCTGACGTGTGAGGCTTGCTTTCGTGGCTTCTTGTATGTCTCATACTTTTTGTTGAAAACTGGACAGATATCTCAAATAATGCAATGTGGCAAAATTCTCCTGCTTCCATGGTGTCTGTTGCTGCTGCTTTTATACCTGTTTTTTCAATGATTTTTAAAGCTAGGCTCATAACAATTTTTCATTGTCAGAGTTTTTCTTTTTTCTTTTTTTTAAGATTTACTTATTTACTCAAAAAGCAGAATTACAAAAAGAGAGAGGGAGGGTGAAGGGTGGGGGGAAGAGACAGAGAAATCTTCCATCTGCTGCTTCACTCTCCAAATGACATCCAGGTCTCCCATGTTTGACAGCATCACAGGCGTTGGGTTAACTCACTGCTCCACAATGTCGGCCCCCAGGGTTTTTTGAAGTCTTTATGGATGTCCCATTTCTCAACTTTTCCTCATAAGCTTCTTATTTAATATATTGTTTATGTCACTGTTACAAATCATCTCAGGCAGCTGTGATGCTAAAACCTTCAATAAAGGGCCAGTGTCATGGTACAGCTATGGCCACTGGGGAATGAACCAGCAGATAGAAGATCTCTTTCTCTGTCTCTCTTTTTTTCTCCTCCCTTGCTCTGTAACTCTGCTATTCAAATAAAGTGATATAAAATAAATAAGTCTTTTTAAAAAAAACGTTCAATATAAGCTCCCTATCACCTCCAGAGGCATTTAGCACTGGGCAAGTTTAAATGAGGTTGAATAAAGAAAAGATTTTCTATGAGAGTCTTCCAGGGAACTACTAGCAATTAGCTAAATAATGAATTTCTTTGGGAATGAGGTCCTTTTTGTACTCCCCCCACCTCCCTGCCCCAGGACTCGGAATGCAGGCTATTTTCCAAGGCTACCATGGGACTGTAGAGTCGGGGTTAGGGCTAAGGCATTAATAAATGCCAGAAAGCTCACTGCTTTTTGCTAAGATTCAGCCATTTTTTTTCTTGTTAAATGCTCTCTGGATTACTGCAAGTGTTTGGTTCATTTCCAGAGTCCTAACACTGATTCAAGCCAGTTTCTCAGGACTTTTTACTGATTTTATGGAGGGACAAACTTAGGCATGCAAATGTCTGATCTTGAACTTCTTTGCCTCCAGAACTATCAACTAAATAAACTGATTTTCTTTATAAATGATCCAGTCTCAGACATTCTGTTATAGCAACAGAAGTGGACAAAGACAGCCAACAGAAGTGTGTTGAATATGTACCGTGTGCCAGGCATTGCTGTTTTAAGGAAATCTTTCGTTTCTCTCTCCCATCAGTTCCTCATACAGTCTTTTCTGAAAAAGGTTCATTACTTCTTCCCACCTCTGACCCCTGCCCTAAATAGCTACCTCACATGCAGAGAGGGTGGCTTAGTGCAGACAGTCCAGTGACTCCTGGTGGATGTTGTAGAGGTAAGACCCAGGAAGGAAGGTTCTGTCCTTCAGGAAAGGGGGCTTTTTTGGTTTGTTTGAAAATATTACAGTTGGAAGGGTAAGAAGGATAAAAGCATAATGAAAACCTGGGTGAAAGAGGAGCCTTGAAACCTCTCAGCTACATGCTGAGCTTTCCTGACAACTGCTCCAGCCCATCATGGTTTTCTTTTCTTTTTTTAAAGATGTATTTATTTATTTGAAAGTCAGAATTGCACACAAAGAGAAGGAGAGGCAAAGAGAGAGAGAAAGAGAGAGTGGGGGGGGGGGAGAGAGAGGTCTTCCATCCATCCACTGGTTCACTCTCCAATTCTCCAATTGGCTGCAACAGCTGGAGCTGTGCCAATCTGAAGCCAAGAGCCAGGAACTTCCGCCTGGTCTCCCATGCGGGTGCAGGGGACCTGGGCCATCTTCTACTGCTTTCCCAGGCCACAGCAGAGAGCTGGATCCAAAGTGGAGCAGCCAGGTCTCGAGCCAGCGCCCATATGGGATGCCGGCACTGCAGGCGGTGGTTTTACCTGCTACACCACAGCCCCGTCCCAGTGGCATTTGTTTAGTACTTTTCTTGCTACAGACTTTTTATATGTAAAAATATTATGCATTGAAATACTTCCTTGAAGTAAACAAAAAAAAAATCTTCAAATAACAACAAAAGATAGGGACTGGCACTGTAGTGCAGCAGATTAAGCCACTGTCTGCAGTATTGGCTTACCATATAGGTGCCAGTTCAAGTCCTGGCTGCTTCTGATCCAGTTCCCTGCTAATGTGCCTGGGGAAACATCGGAGGATGGCCCAAGTGCCTGGGTCCTTGCACCCACGTAGGAGACCAGAATGAAGCTCCTGGCTCCTGGCTTCAGTTTGGCCCAACCCTGGCCACTCTATCTGGGGAGTAAACCAGCAGATGAAGGATCTCTCTCGCTGTCTCTCCCTTAACTCTGACTTTCAAATAAATAAATCTTTTTTTTTTTTTTTGACAGGCAGAGTGGACAGTGAGAGAGACAGCGAGAAAGGTCTTCCTTTTCCGTTGGTTCACCCCCCAATGACTGCTGCAGCCGGCACACTGCGCTGTTTCGAAGCCAGGAGCCAGGTGCTAGGTGCTTTTTCCTGGTCTCCCATGGGGTGCAGGGCCCAAGGACCTGGACCATCCTCCACTGCACTCCCAGGCCACAGCAGAGGGCTGGACTGGAAGAGGAGCAACTGGGACAGAATCTGGCGCCCCGACCGGGACTAGAACCTAGTGTGCCGGTGGAGGATTAGCCTATTGAGCTGCGACGCCAGCCTAAATAAATCTTTTTTAAAGAGGAAAAAAATAATAAAAAAAAATGTATTCTGATGCAAAAATATTTGCAGTTGTGCAAAAGGACAACCTTCCAAAAGTTCATAGAAAATGTGTTTTATGAAAAAATTGCAGATGTCAATTTTTCATCACAATAAGCTTATCTTAATTCCATTTTCCATGACATTTTTGAAGAACTCTTAAGTTCCCTATAGTGTTTATCATGCTGGAAGTGTTTGTATTAGGATTCTTCAGAGAAACAGAATGTATGTGTGTGTGTGTGTGTGTGTGTGTGAAATGTGTGAAATGTGTATGCACACATACAGACACGCAGATAGAAAAAGAGATGAAGGGAAAAAGATTGGCTCTCACAATCATGCAGCCTGGCAATTCCAAAATCTGAAGGTCAGGCCAGGAGGCTGGACCCTGTCTCCAACCCCAGTCACCTTCTGAAATATTAGATTTTAGGACTTCAACATATGAACTGAGGAGAGGGCATAATTCAGCACCTAACAGTGATCATCAAATATTTGTTGGGGGGCAGGTGTCTGGTCCAGCAGTTGGGAATGCCTGTGTACTGTATCAGAGTGCCTGGGTTTGAGTCCCGGCTCAGCTTCTGATTCCAGCTTCCTGCTAGTGCACACTCTGGAAGGTTTGGGAGACTTGGATAGATTTCTTGTCTCCAGCTTCTGCCCTGATTAGTTCTGTCTGTTGCAGGCATTGGGGGAGTAACCCAGTGGATGGGATTTTTTTTTGGAAAAAACGTTTTTCCCTAAGTGAAATCTGGCATGGGATCTCCATGCTTCTCCTTTCCTTCTTTTAATGTGAAGTTTCAAATTCCTTTTCTTTCTTACTTTGGGAAACTATTGTTTCATATCCTAAGCTGGGTGGGGTTGGGTGGCAACCTCATTGGCCTCTGATGCACTAATATTTGAACTCTGACATATTGTACTGATCCTGCAATTGGATTTGGAAAAGTAATAGAGCAAATCCTATAATTAGTAGGAAGGGTGGAGGAGCCACAGAAGCAAGCAAGGAGTGGCTGCAGCCAGCCGGCTCCTCCTTTTCTTTTCCTTAGTATTGCAACTTGGTTTGATCACCCCTGCTCTCTGGAGGCAGAGTCTCCAATTTGTAATCCTGGAGTGGGGCAGAGACCAACTCCTTTCCTCCAAACTCTTCCAGAATAAACAAAGCAGTAAACTGGCTCATTGAGAAAGAATATCACCACTCGCAGAACCACCAAACCATCGCCTAAGAGGCTACTTAATAGCTATTTGGAAAGCACATCATGGAAAAGCAAAATATTAAAAAAAAAAAAAAGTCAGCAGATATAAATCAAAGACTATATGTGGGAAAATGGAAATAATCTTAAAGTGAGAAAAATAATATCCTTGAACAGAGTGATGTGGTACAAAATATAAAGATTATAATGAAAGGGGCTAAGAATGCTGGGATAACATAAAAAGAATTCCAAACATACCAAACCCGCAACATTTTCCTTAGCTGTATTGATTAGTAGTTACCAGAACTAATTTTTTGGTGAGGGTAAATTAGATGTTTCTATCAGTATCCCTGAATAATAATTATAGATTTTTTTGTTAAATATTTATTTATTTATTTGAAAGTCTGAGTTACACAGAGAGAGGAGAGGCAGAGAGAGAGAGAGGTCTTCCATCTGATGGTTTACTCCCCAGTTGACAGCAACGGCCAGAACTGCACCGATCCAAGCCAGGAACCAGGAGCTTCTGCCGGGTCTCCCATGTGGGTGCAGGGGCCCAAAGACTTGGGCCATCTTCTACAGCTTTCCCAGGCCATAGCAGAGAGCTGGATCGGAAGTGGGGCAGCTGGGTCTCGAACCGGCGCCCATGTGGGATGCCAGGGCTTCAGGCCAGGATGCTAACCCACCGCGCCACAGCGTCGGCCCCAATAATAATTATAGATTAATATATATTATATAGCCTAAGATAACATACAGCATTAAGTAAAAAGCTATTAGGATAAAATAATAGGGGCCAGCATTGTGGTAGAGCAGGGTAAGCCATTGTTTGAGATATCCCATATCACTGTGCTCATTTGAGTTCTGGTTGCTCTGCTTCCAATCCAGCTCCCTGCTGATGTGCCTGGGAAAGCAGTGGAAAATGGCCCAAGTCTTTGGGCCTCTAGCACCCATGTGGGAGACATGGATGAAATTCTGGGATCCTGATTTCTATCTGGCTTAGCCCAGGCCATTGCAGCCATTTGGGGAGTGAACCAGTGGATGGATATTTCTCTCTCTCTTTTCTTTCTCATACTCTGCCTTTCAAATAAATAAATTAGTAAATATTTAAAAAGATAATAAGTACCATTGTAATTCTTACTCTAAGACTTTATCACTTACAATAAAGGTCTGAGTGAAAGAAATAATCCAGGTAATATATTATGACAACTATGCAGGCTAAAACTCTCAAGTCAGGTCTCTGATACCCAGAACCAAGCTAGCTAATTCCTTTACAGAGCAAACTTTAACATGCCAGGAGAGTTTTATGCAGTCTAACTTTTAGAGTTTATTAATCCCTAGACATTTTCTCCCATACATTTCTTTTAAAAAATATTTATTTTATTTATTTGAAAGGCAGAGTTACAGAGAGAGGGAGAGACAGAGAGATACTTCATCCACTGGTTCACTCTCCAGATAGCAACAATAGGCAGTGCTGGGCCAGGCCCAAAGCCAGGAGCCAGAAGCTTCATCCAGGTCTCCCACATGGGTTCAGGGACCCAAGGACTTGGAGCATCCTCTGCTGCTTTCCCAGGCACATTAGCAGGGAGCTGGATTGGAAGTGGACCAGCCGGGACTCGACTGGTGCCCATTTGAGATGCCAGTGTCACAGGCAGCTGCTTTACCTGCTACGCTACAACACTGGACCTTCCCCCTAAATTTGTAGGCAAATTATTAGGCTAAGAACTGTACATCAATATAGATAAAAAGTTTTGGTGGGCCAATTGACTGACAGAAGTGGTAAAGAGGAGTAGACAGCTCCAGGTGGAGTGTGGAGGCACTGGGTGAATCTCCATGCGCAGAAGCCAGGCAGAGTGGTGGGACACAAGAAACAGCTCACCCACACCCAGCTTCTATCACATGCTGCTGTTCTGGGGGCCTCAGGGAGTGCCTACGCTCTGGAGTTTATTGCTACTGCAGTTTGATTCAGTTTGAGAACAGACGTTCAGAGGCCACTTGATTCTAATTCATCAGATCAGGACGTGTAGTTGGTGAAAAATATTTGGGCTTAATTAGTGTGATATAACTCTTAACTAGGGAAGTATCTTTGAAACTTCCTAAGGAAGAGACTGGCCCTATCAGAAGTTAAAAGCTGCCTGAACACCCACCCTTTGTGGAAGCGGTGGATAGCGAAGGGAAGAATGGGTATAGATAAGATGGAACCTTGTGTTTAGAGACAAGAAGGAAACAGTGAAATATGATCTAGAATATCTAAAAATTCTGGATTTCATGTTTCTTTACATTGTTATTCATTTTCATATAAATTTACAGTAGACTATGAAATATTTGTAATAAATTGATTATTTACTTAAGAATGTATTTGAAGTAGATAAAAATTTTAATGGGATGTATCTGTTTTCCAGCTCCATCTAAATCAAGTTGAGCCCCCAGACAATCACCAGGGTTTCATTCCCAAACTTTGATGTATGTGTATGTCTATGTGTGTGTACGTGTACATGTGTGTGGGTATGTATATATGTGTACATATGTGTATGTGTATATGTGTGTATGTTGTGATGTGTGTGTATGTGGACGTGTATGTGTGTGCTTGGTATGGGAATCAGGGAAAACATGTTTGCAGAAACAGATCTCCTTAGGGTATTCCTAACAGGCTCTGAAGGAATATCTATATCAGATTCAATCACACACACACACACACACACACACACACACACAGAGTCATGCACCACAGCCAGTAGCAGACTGCATTTATATCGGTGTTTCCATAGACTATCATCTAGTGACTTAATAACTGTCTTGGTTTGTGTAAGTACACTCTGTGAAGTTTATACAGGGATGCCATCATCAAATGATATATTTCTCAGAATATATCCTCATCATTAAGTGCTGAATGATTGTGTATATATATATATATATATATATATGTGTGTGTATATATGAATGTATATACACACATATACTCTCAAACATATACATATGCATATACAAATATACACCAGGATTGTCTGAAAGCCTTTAGTGCTAGGTAGTATACAATATCAGGAAGATGCAGTAGTTAGCAAAATAGAGTCCCTGCCCTAACAACTTATTTAGCCTGACTGGGCTCAAACGTGTGTGGAGAACTTCCTAGGTGAGCATAAATTTAAATCATTTTTATTTTTGGAAAATATTTACTTATTTGAAAGTCAGAGATAGCTGAGAGAGAGAGAGAGAGAGAGAGAGAGAGAGAGAGAGAGAGATATCTCCTATCAGCTAGTTCACTGCTGGGCCAGATGGAAGCCAGGAGCTCAGAATTCAATCCAGGTCTCCCACATGGGGGGCATAAGCCCAACAACTTGAGCCATCACCTGTTGCCTCCTAGGGTGCACATTAGCTGGAAGATGGAACTGGGGTAGAGCCAGAACTGGCATCCAGGCACTGTGATATGGGATGGCATCCTGAGCAGCAGGTTGACCAATGCACCCCTACACTTGCCCCAGATTTGAGTCTTACCATTTAGTACTTCAAATCTGAAATAAATACCCCAGAGTAAATTAAATCAACATTAATTGTTTTCCTTGTGCATCACTGCATTATGTGGATGTATTTTTTTAAAAGATTTATTTATTTTATTTGAAAGGCAGAGTTACAGAGTGGCAGAGGCAGGGAGAGAGAGAGAGAGAAGAGAGAGAGATCTTCCGTCCGCTGGTTGTGGCTGTATTTTAAAGAAATCATAAACAGTGACACACTGAGGCAGTCTCTCATGTTTTCTGAGCACCTCTCCTTCCCCATCAGAGGAGAATAAGTCTGGACTCATTCCACAGGGAGCTCAGTATTGTTGGCACCTTGTTTGTCCTACTCCATGTAGTTATGATTTTCACTGTACTCCAGGGAGCAGAGTCCAAAACTGGACTTGCTGATGGTAAGCGCTGAGAAGTCCTGGGAGGAGCAGACTGCGAGAGCCAGAATGAAGAGAGAAATGAAGACAACTTCATGTCCTCTTCCTCTGCACATTAAGAAGGGAAATGCAAGATGAGGGGCTGCATTCTGCCCTTTCAGTACCAGAACTTTGCTCTCGACTCCAGGAAGTCTTCTGGCCACTGCCAGACCCATCTTTACAGCAGTGGTTGCCACAGGAACATCAAAATGAGAATTCTCAGGTCCTGCCATGCACAGTGAATCAGTAACTCTGAGACCAGGGCCCAGAAAAATGTGCTGTGTTTTTTAAAATTAATTTTTTAATTTATTTGGAATGCAGAGTGATGATAGAGACAGAAAAACGTTCCATCCACGGGTTCACTCTCCAAGTGCCCTAAGTCAAGAGCCCAGAATCCAATCCACATGGATTCCAGGATCCCAACTGCATGAGCCATCACCTGTTGATTTCCAGGGTGTGCATTAGCATGAATCTGGATCAGAAGTAGAGCTGGGACTTAACCAGACACTCTGATATGGGAAGTGGGCATCCCTAGCAGGACCTTAACTGGGGCATCAAATGCCTGCTCCCTAGCAAAATGTATTTTAACAAGGATTTTTTTTCATGTCTCCCTTATTAATAAATTGAGAAAAAAGATGTATTTTTTTTTCTCCCTTGGTATGTAAGTATGTGAGGTTAGCTGTAAAAAAAAAAAAAAAGGCATAGTTAATTAATCATGGCATTAATTGTAAAATCTTTACCAAAGCAGAGCCCGGAATAGAGAAAGAACACTGAAAGTGTTTGTGCAACGGGAGCAGGAAGAACTTGAAGGCAGTAAATTGGTGAACAGGAAGTGAGATCATCTTTGCCCTTTGTTTCTCATTTATTCATTCACACTGGGTACCTGTGTTAGAGGGAAAAGGCTTGGTTCTCTAATGGGTTTCATGGTCCAGATGGGAAGTATGTCATATAAACAAAGAGGAAAAAATGCAAGGTAACTGGTGCAGTGGTCATGTTTGCGAGGCACTAAAGTTTGGGGGCACAGAAGAAAGAGGAATCGGTTCTACTAGGAGTGAAGAAAGATGGTGAGGTGGGGGCCTGTGTTGTGGCACAGTGGGCAAAGCTGCTGCTTGAGACGCCAGCATCCCATCTGGGCACTGGTTTGGATCTCGTCCGCTCCACTTCCAATCCAGCTTCCTGTCAATGCACCTGGAAAACCAGTGGAAGACATTTCAAGTGCTTGGGTCCCTGCCACCCACATGGGAGACCTGGATGGAATTCTTGGCTCCTGGCTTCAGCCTGGCCCAGCCCCAGCTATTATAGCCATTTGGGGGATGAACCAGTAGATGAAAGATTCTCTCTCTCTCTGTAAATCTGCTTTTCAATTAAGTAAATAAATAAAATTAAAAAGATGATGAAGCCATTTAGACCTGCCTGTAGGGAGGAGTTGGTTGAATCTGGAAAGATGATGGATAAGACAGTCTCTGGGCAGGGAAGCAATAGGACAACCTAGACAAGGGGAAAGTCAGGGAGAGAAGCGTGGTGAAGCTGTCTTTCAGGATTTCCCTGCCTGCTTTGATGTCTTTCTGTGCCTTAAGAGCTTTTGGAACCCTTCGTGCTCTCAAGCAGACATGAATCTGCCTATAATTTTTTTTTTAATACAAGTTGCTTTCATTTAAGAAGTATTATGACTAATTTGTCCTGTTTTGCTTCAGTCTGTAGATTTTTAGTAGCATTGTTTTAAAGTTAAATTTTGATAAATTTTTAATCCCCACATAATATAAAATGTATTTTCTTAACCATGTTTTTAAAATATTTTAAAACTTATTTATTTTCATTTCATTTGAAAGACAGAGCAACACACACACACACACACACACACACACAGAGATCTTCCACTGTCTGGTTCACTCTCCAAATACCTGCAATAGCCAAGACCGGGCCAGGCCAAAGTCAGGAGCTGGGAACTCAATCTGGGCCTCCCACACGGGTGGCAGGGACCCAAGTATTTGAGCCATCACATGTTGTCTCCCAGGATGCACATTAATAGGAGACTGAATTAGAAGCTGGGACTCTAACTAACCAGGCACTCTGAAATGGGGTGCAGGTGTCCCAAGCAGCATCATAATTACTGTGCCAACTGCCCACCTCCCTCTTAACCATTTTTAACTGCAGAATTCAATATTGTTAGCTCTATTTTCATTGTAAGACAAATCTTGCCTTATTTAACTCTTCAAAATTCTGATTGCCTCAAAGTTGCTAAACACGATAAAGACTGCTCCATGATAATCTTTAAAAACCATAAAGCTTGGGGACAGTTTGTGGTACTGTGGTTTAAGCCACTGCCTGTAATGCTGACATCTCATAAGGGTCATGATTCGTATCCCAGATGCTCTACTTCTGATCCAGCTCCCTACTAACACACGAGGGAGAGCAGCTGCACTCTCATAGGAGACCCAGATGGCGTTCCAGGCACCTGGCTTCAACCTGGTCCAGCCCTGGCCATTGTGGCCATCTGGGAAGTGAACCAGCAGATGAAAGATCTTTTCTCTCTCTTCTTCCCTCCCTCTGTCTCTGCAACTCTGCCTTTCAAAGAAATGAAATATTTGAAAACACAAAAACTTAAAGCTAACATTTGTATGAATCTTACTGTGCTCCTGGCACTGTTCTAGAACTTTCCGTGCAGCAAATTATTTGACACTTCCACCAATTCTGTACACCATGTGCTGTTCTTATCTTCAGTGTACAGATGAGAATCTGGAGGGAGGTTAATAACTTGTCATGAGTCCCACAGCTAATAAATGGTGCCCCCTATATGGATTCTTTGCACCATTATCTTTCTCTGCAGGATTGGTGTCTTTTGGTTCCTGGGACAGTAAGTAGCTGTTCTAAATCCTCCCTAGCAGTAAAATTAGCTTCCTAGGAAACCATGCTAAATACATTTAAAATGGACAAGTATGAGTCTGTATCTCAAGCATTACTAGTTTTTCATTCTATGGTGAATACAGTTTTGAGCGCACAGGAAATCCCCTGTAGTTCAGCTCACAACTCCATGCCAGCTTCTCTCTTAGATCTGCAGGACTGAAGCATAATGTTCAGCAGGATCCCCAAATTCACAAATCTTATCTGCTGGG
This sequence comes from Sylvilagus floridanus, assembly GCA_949820135.1. Classification (NCBI taxonomy): domain Eukaryota; kingdom Metazoa; phylum Chordata; class Mammalia; order Lagomorpha; family Leporidae; genus Sylvilagus; species Sylvilagus floridanus. The sequence continues at coordinate 33,925,854 of OX463230.1, forward strand.
CATCAAGAGTCAAGGTAAAAGAAGATTCATGTCTGGAGAGAGTAAAGTTATCCTGCTGGGAAAAGCTGGGTAGTAGTGGATCCTGAACAAGTTACAAAGGGAAGATGAGAGTAGAATTTAGATTGAGAAAATACGAAATAGGAGAGAAGGGAAAAAATAGGCCGGAGGAATTATGTTATACAAGTTACACAATGCTTCTCTCTGCATTGTTCATTTCCTTTGTCTTGACATGTAAAAAATGCCTCACCCCTCCACCATTGCTCAGAATGAGCTAGTTTTACTTCAGGCAATCATTTATCTCTTACAGCAATTAATAATTGTTTTCATGTCTTTTACATTTTTAAAATATCATTCTGGAAATCTTTATTTCTTTGTGCAGTTTATGTCTAAGATCCTACTCCAGCAAATCTTTTCAGTAAAGGACTGAATAGTAACTAAGGCAGGCTTTGTATGCCACAGTCTCTTGTAATCCTGCAAATCTACCATGAGAGCACAAAACAACCATAGAGAATATGTAAATGAATATTTCTGGGCTCCAATAAAATGCTATTTACAAAGTAGGTAGAGACTGTATTTGACCTGGGGAGTGAACCAGCAGATGGAAGACCTCTCCCTCTCTCTCTCTCTTTCTCTCTCTCTCTCTCTCTCACTGTCTATAATTCTACCTCTCAAATAAATAATAAAAATTAAATTAAAGAGGGGGGCTGGATTGGAAATGGAACAGCTGGAGTCACAAACTGGTGCCCATAGGGAATGCTGGTGTTGTGTGTGGTGGGCTTTACCTGCTATGCCACAATGCCAGCCCCAGGTAATGTTTTGTTTTGTTTCCATGTACCCCTCTCCTTCCCCTGGTAATAATAGGTCTTTTTTTTTTTTTAATTTTTTGATAGGCAGAGTGGATAGTGTGAGAGAGATAGAGAGAAAGGTCTTCCTTTGCCATTGGTTCACCCTCCAATGGCCGCCGCGGTGATCCGAAGCCAGGAGCCAGGTGCTTCTCCTGGTCTCCCTTGCTGGTTCAGGGCCCAATGACTTGCGCTGTCCTCCACTGCACTCCCGGGCCACAGCAGTGAGCTGACTGGAAGAAGGACAACCGGGACAGAATCCGGCGCCCTGACAGGGACTAGAACCCAATGTGCTGGCACCGCAGGTGGAGGATTAGCCTATTGAGCCATGGCGCCGGCCAATAATAGGTCTTTGTGCCTTGCCAACAACAGGATTTGCTGCTCTTTCCCAGAATCTTAAGTCTTTTGAGAGATGAGTATGGGCAGCCGGGGCCTCGCCTGAAATGGCAGCTAATGCTCTCCTCTATGTCTCTAGTACCCAGGGAGGTTCTCGTCAGTATCTCCCTCTGCCCCTAACCGTTCTTGTGAACGCCTGTTGGAGATCATGGAAATAGGCCTGTGAATAATTCTGTGGTGCCCGCACTTGGCCTTCATAATGCTGTAGAACTGTAACTGTTTTCTTCTGGCTTGCTTGTGTGATGGCCCAGATACCTCTCCCACTCCGGCATGGGTAAGACAGTTCACACTTCCACGCTCTGTTCACAAGGAATTGTGCCTCCTGGGATTGCAGGCTACTTCTTTGATCTGCAACCTCAGCTCAGCCCTTAGGCTCAACTTTTTGGTTCAATAACGCAATTGTACAGTTTGTCAAGTTTTTTCTCAACGTCAGGAAGGGAGCAATGCTCTTCCTAGCTTTTTACGTCCCAAGTGACAGAAACGTTCTACATAGTGTTTTGTATCACATCCCTTCTCCTACTCAGTACTGCAAACAATTCCCCTTGTCATGAAAACATTATTTTTATTTTAAAAAATATTTATTTACTTATTTATTTGAAAAGCAGAGTGACAGAGAGTTCTTCCATCTGCTGGTTCACTTCCCAATGTCTGCAACAGCCAGGGCTGGGCCAGACCAAAACCAGGAGCCAGAAATTCTATCGAGGTCTCCCATGTGAGTGGCAGGAACTCAAGCACTGGGCCCACCATCTGATGCCTCCCAGGGTCACCAACAGAAAGCTAGCTCAGAAATGGGGGTGGGACTCGATCTCACACACTCTGACGTGGGATTCAGGAATCCCAAGCAGCAGCTTAACTCACTGCACCACTCCGGGGAAAACATTATTTTTAATGGATGCATAGTATTGCTTTATATTAATGTGAGAGTCTATTTAATCAAACTCATACTGGACATTGTACTAAAAATATTTTTCTAAAGATTTATTTACTTACTCAAAAGGCAGAGTTACAGAGAGGCAGAGGCAGAGAGAAAGAGAGAGAGAGAGAGAGAGAGAGAGAGAGAGAGGTCTTCCATCCACTGGTTCATTCCCCAAATGGCTGCAAATAGCTGGAGCTGGGCTGATCCGAAGCCAGGAGCTTCTTCCAGGTCTCCCACGCAGGTGCAGGAAGCCAAGGACTTGGGCCATCTTCTACTGCCCTCCCAGGCCATAGCAGAGAGCTGAATCAGAAGTGGAGCAGCCAGGGCTTGAACCGGTGTCTATATGGGATGGCAGCACTGCAGGCGGCGGCTTTACCTGCTACACCACAGTACCAGCCCCCATTGTACTAAACTTAATGTTTTATTTTCCTAGCATCTTTACCCTGTTCCATTTCCTGTAGTAGTAGACTCCTGTTTCTTTGGAGAATCGCCTCTCCCTAACTCCAGGTGTTTCTAGTTGGCTTGCCAATCAGAGTACCCCTTCCCGCAGGCCTTGACTAGAGAATGACCCAGGCCCTGCCTGTCACAATACCCTCGCCACAACAGTTATTTCGGAATGATGTGAAAGGAGGAACAAAGTTCTACTTCAGAAATTCCTATAACATAGACAAAAAAACTTAGAAGAATGGGAGTTGAAAACTCACATTTCCATCTTCCCACTACTTAAAGGAAAGTCTGTGTGCAGGAGAAGAAAATGAGGCCAACCAGAGCCGAGTGAATAGAGAGAAAGCTGGAGAGAAGTGGGTTCTGGCAGCAATGAGCATCGAATTCCAGGTCATAAATAAAGTCTTTGGAGTTGCTATGGTTCCTTTCATTCTGTCTTCATTTCTGACCCAGCCCAGTTACCAGAAGCCCGTTTTTGTTTGAGTTGTTTGGACAAGGATTGGCCATGGGTCCAGGAAAGCATCGCCACTGATTTATATTCTAGATGGTTTCTTAGTCTTCTTGCTCTGAAGAACACCATGGAGAGACTCAGTGGATACCTGGCATGCTCCGCATTAGGATACGTTTCCAGGGCAGAAGTTTCTGAGTCAGAGAAATATGCACACCTTCAAGGCTTTTGATGTGTGCAGCAAAATTACCCCTCAGAAAGGTTGTCCAGTGTATGTTCTCTCTAGGACTAAATGTCTCCGCTTCTATACAAATAACACTAATACTGAGTAGAATTATTTTTTAGAGATTCCAAATTAGATAGAGGTTTACTACTTTTCTATTGACCCATGCCTGTGTCCCCAAGTGTTCCTGAAGAGAGTAATAAAAGGAAGTGAAATGAGAATGGGACTTTGGAATGAAACCAGAAAAAAAGGGAGGAGTCCAGAATGTGTTCTGGGAGCTTTACCGCTGTGAATACTCTGCTCTGGCTTTCCCCCAAAACTAGTATTATAAACTGGATGGACCAGTATGAATGTGCCAGGAAGAAGCAAGTTTTTTGAAGAGGATAGTGGTCCCACCCTGGTCTACCACCTTAGCCTGAGGCCCCAGTAGGTGATTGGCCAGAGCATCCACTGTAAGCTACCTACCCTCCTTTGGGAGTTAGCATATAAGCTACATGAGAGAGCCAACTCTGGGTTCCTGGTCCCAACGAGTCTGTCTCACCCGCAGAGATGTGGGTTCAACTCCTTCTAGGAATGTTGACTCTATTGCCAGTCTTTGCAGAAGAGCTCCACCCGTAAGTGCCTTGCCAGAGTTGTTTAGGACAGGTGTCTTTGCCTATCTATCTCAAGCATAGATATGGGGAAGGGAAGATAACCTTGGGTGTATTTTAATCTCCTTTGGCCTTTTCCATCTTTGGATCCTTTATCCAGAGAGAAAAGCTGAGACTTCAAGAGGAAACTCAACAACAATAACAAAAAGATAAATATTAAGTTGTATGGTTGCCTTGTGCCCTGTTCTCTGGGAGAGACCTCATCTCCACCTTGGAACTCTGGGCATAATTTCTTAGTGGTATGAGGTTTGAGATTCTGCACTGGGATATTTGTTACTTATCTTCTCTCTTATAGAAAATAAGGCTCGGCCGGCGCCGTGGCTCAACAGGCTAATCCTCCGCCTTGCGGCGCCGGCACACCGGGTTCTAGTCCCAGTCGGGGCACCGGATTCTGTCCCGGTTGCCCCTCTTCCAGGCCAGCCCTCTGCTGTGGCCCGGGAGTGCAGTGGAGGATGACCCAGGTGCTTGGGCCCTGCACCCCATGGGGAGACCAGGAAAAGCACCTGGCTCCTGGCTCCTGCCATCGGACGAGCGCGGTGCGCCGGCCGCAGCGCGCCGACCGCGGCGGCCATTGGAGGGTGAACCAACGGCAAAAGGAAGACCTTTCTCTCTGTCTCTCTCTCTCACTGTCCACTCTGCCTGTCAAAAAAAAAAAAAAAAAAAAGAAAAGAAAAGAAAATAAGGCTCATAAAGGCAGGGACTTGGTCTGTTTAATTCACTGCTATATGTTTAGTGCTTAGCTTTCATTATAGCTTGAAATCTCTTTGTTTCCTTAACAGAAACTACCTGGTGACATTACCAGCCCGACTTAACTTCCCTTCCACACAGAAGGTTTGTTTGGATCTGAGCCCTGGGTACTGTGATATAAAATTCACTGTTACTCTGGAGACCAAGGACAAGACCCAGAAGTTGCTAGAACATTCTGGAGTAAAGAAGAGGCACTTACATTGCATGTCTTTTTTAGTAAGTACAGACTCTGCTTTGACTTCGATCCTTTACTTTCCTACTTTCCTTTCTAGGTACTCAGCATACAGTCTAATTTTAAGTATGATTTCTATTGTCTTTTTGCCACAACTCTAAACCCATCTCCCCTAAAAAGTTGATGTCAATTCCTGGCTACAACTCACCCACATTTTCCTTGACCTTGGATTGCTTCTCTTTCACTTCTCACTTTCACCTCTTACAATACCATTTCCCCTTCCTTCTCCTGGCAACCTGATTTCTGGCAGGCCCTACACTTGCTCTCCCCATCTGACCCAGTTCTTTCCTTTTGCCCTTTTGCTTTTGGGTGGTGGCTAGTCGATTCTGTCCCCCCAGTCTCCTGCTGCTCCCCAGAGCTCCCCTCTCCTGGCTAGGTACCGCCTCCAGCTGGTGGCACAGAAGAAGTGGCCACAATCCGGGTGTCAGGAGTTGGACCTAACACCAGCTTTGAGGAGAAGAAAAAGGTTCTGATTCAGAGGCAGGGGAGTGGCACCTTTGTACAGACTGACAAACCTGTCTACACACCAGGGCAAGAAGGTAAAAGGGACACATTTGGGGTGATAAAAGATTGGGAAACTTCTGTGGTAGAGAGGGGATTTGTGGCTTGGTGTTAGGCATATAGAACAAGAAGAAAGGAGATCTCATGGGATAGTGTTGCGGGGTTGAATCCAAGCCATTTTATATAAGCAAGAGCACTGGGTGGAGTTGCTGCTGTGTGTGTATCTAAATCCAGAGCATAAAATGTCTCCTAGGCAAAGAACGGGGCCATCAAAGAAGGAGGTACCTTTCTCTGAAGGGAGGAGAGAACTTCCACTTTGACTATGACCCTGTCAGAACAAGATCCAAGTCGGCGAACCCTAAAGGCTTCCATAGCCTTGGCAACTCATGACTAGAGCCTAGGGAGATTACTGACGCCATAAACAAGAGTGTCAAATTGTGAAACCAACAACAGGAGTCACTGTGTACTTATGTCTCATGTGGGATCTGTCCTTAATATGTTGTCCAATGTGAATTAATGCTATAACTAGTACTGAAACAGTATTTTTACACCTTGTGTTTCTGTGTGGGTGCAAACTGATGAAATCTTTACTTAGTATATACTGAATCGATCTTCTGTATATAAAGAGAATTTAAAATGAAAAAAAAAAAAAACCTTGGTGTTAAATTGGAAATTGCATAGAAAATTAATCAATTTTTTAAAAAAAATATCATGTAGGATCTCTGTCCTTAATGTGCTGTACATTGTGATTTAATGCTATAACTAGTACTCCAACAGTAGTTTTCACTTTGTGTTGCTGTGGGAGGGCAAACTGTTGAAATCTTTACTTAATATATACTAAACTGATCTTCTGTGTATAAAGAGAATTGAAAATGAAAACAAAACAAAACAAAACAAAACAAATGTCTCCTAGGCAAGTGCAATTGGGCTGCTGGGTCTTAAACCATGCTGCTTGTACAGAAATAAGAAAGTATCAAAGGATTGGGCTGGAGCATCTGCTCTTTGTTTATTCGCCCTTGGAAAGGCAGTTGCATGCTGAAGGTTCAGAGTCAGAAGCCCCAAACAGAAAGAGCAATGGACTTTCTCTCTCTCTCTGGTGTTTGTGTGTGTGTGTGTGTGTGAAAAGTAAAATCTGATGGAGTTTGGCTGATTCAGAAGTATATGCAAGGAGATAGGAGGGGAGGAAGGAAGATTTGTGGAGGGAAAAAATTCCCTTTGGCTAACCATGCCTGTTCCCTTCTAGTGCATTTTCGCATTGTCACCCTGAACAGCAACTTCGTTCCAGTGAATGACAAGGTGAGGATGTGGCTGGTGGGAGGCGAAGGGGAGAGGTAGTGCAGACTGAGAGAGAACAGGGAAAAGAACAGAATCTCTACAAGAGAAATTCTCTCTGTGTATGTGCGTATCTTGGGAGGCAGTGGTGATGGCTCAAGTACTTGGATCTCTGCCAGCCACATGGTAGTTTGGATTGAGTTCCAGAATCCTGGTTTGATCTGGACCAAACCAGGCTGTTGCAGCATTTTGGGAAGTAAATCGGCAGATGGATGAACTCTCTCTGTCTCTGTCCCTCTGTTCAAATAAATGGGGGGAGAGGAGAGAAGAGAGACAGGCAGGCAGAAATCTTCTGTCCACTAGTTTCTTCCCAGATGCCCACAACACCAGCGCTAGGCCAGGCTGAAGCCATGAACAGGAACTCTTCCTCTGCAGACTTCCCAGGCACGTTAGCAGGGAGCTTGATCAGAAGTGTAATCATGACTCCAACAGGCTCTCTGGTATAGGATGCTGGTGTTGCAAGCTTAACCCACTGCACCACAACGCCAGCTCCCTGTATTCCTTCTTAGGTAGGAGTTTCATACAGGATGGGGTATTTCTTTCTTAACAGATAGTTGATTCTAGAGTTGCAAAGAGGAAATGCTAGCATCAAAGTCTGGCGGTGGCTGGTACTATCTTAGTCTCTACTGCCCCCTTGAGGATGATCTCATTAGCTACCCCTATTACATTTTCTCCTCAAATTCTGTTGGATCGCTCAAAGGTGCTTTGATTTTTGTAGTTAGACTCTATTTCTCTGGTAAAAATGATCTGTTCCTACCCACTCCATTTCTATAAACAACCTATCCCACCAAATTGAAACACTTGGATTAGCAGAATTTTACTGAGAAACAAATAGATAAAAGCTGTCAGTCTATAGAGCACAATATTTAATTCCAACCAACCAGTCTATGTGAGATAACAGACCTGATGCTTTGGTTCCTATATTCAATTATTCAGAAACCTCTGGCAGCTTCCAGTTGGAAGGGCTAGTTTGCTGGCTGAACACATATTTCCTACCAGAGCCTGCTTCTGGCTAACTGCTATCCTCCCTGATTCTTGATACCTTATATGAGAAAAGTACTTTCTGACAATCCATGGCAACATCAGTGATGTTTGCCTCCTGATTTTCCATTAGCCCCAGACTTAGGGGCTATTTCACCTCGACTCTTCTCACTCTCTGTCTTGGATCTTCTGAAGAGTTGTCATACTCCTTCTTACATCAAGCTGATATTTGTACTTGGTGAGGCTCAGCTTCCTCACTGGCTGGCATCACTCGGTACTTGGCCCAAGAATGTGGCAAGCACCACTTTGATTTCATTCTCTGTCATTTCTGAGTTAGACTCAAGCTGGTCTTCACTTTGGAGCAACTTTACATACTCTCTGAGCCCCCATAACTAAATTGCCACATTGCAAGCACAACCCTTCACCCCCCACCAATCTAATAGTTTTAGCAACCATCGTTAAGGAAATTACACATAATTCTTTGACAGAACGCCTTTAAAGAGTGTATTTTCCAAAATCATTTTGCAATGATTGAAAGTAAAACTCCTTGGACCAGCGTTGTGGTACAGTGGGTTAACCTGGCATTGCAAGAGTCTTGGCTGCTCCGCTTCCAGTCAGCACCCTGCCTGGAAAAGCAGCGAAGATGCCCCAAGTGCTTGGGCCCCTGCACCCACATGGGAGACCCAGATGAAGCTCCTGGCTCCTGGATTCATCCTGGACCAGCCCTGGTCTATGTAGCCATCTGGGGAGTGAACCAGCAGATGGGATGATCTATCTTTCTGTCTCTCCCCCTCTCTCTGTCACTTTGCCTTTCAAATAAGTAAAACAGTTGTTTCTTAAAAAGGAACTAAAGCTCCTGCCCGCTGGCACAGTAGATAGCAGAGGAAGCAGCCAGGAGATGGGTGATTCCCAGGAAGAGGTTTGAGCACTGGGGAATCCCACGCTGATAATATTTTCTTTTGGGGCATGTTTGTCGTAGAGGAGCTCAGCTACAAGAAGCTGAAGGGTCTGGTTCTCCATTTCTTCAAATCTTTTGGACACTGGTAACCCCTTTAAGGAACTCTCTCTCTCCTCCCCCACCCAATACACATTTGTCCCCATTGTTTCTCTTCTCAGGACACACACACACAGAGAGCTTATTTAGAAAGAAAGAAGCAAAAGAGAACGAAGAGGTTTTTTGTGAATTTCTGCTTTTAGTAAACATACCCGGTTGCTTATCCCACTTTAACCCATGTTGTCTGGCCCTTTTTTTCCAGTACTCCCTCGTGGAACTGCAGGTGAGTGGAGTGGTTTTTTTTCTTCCTCGTTCAGTTGTGGAGAAGGAAGAATGAGAGTCGGGTGCTAACCATGAAGGCAGAGCAACTCTGAGAACACGGGCCAGCCCTGAGTGCCCACAAAGCCACTTAGCCAGCTCAGCTAGTCCTGTCCTCCTGCCTCTGCCCTCCCCTCCTCTCACACCTAAACTCTAGATGAAGCCAGCAGCCTCTGTGCCACGCCAGCATAACTCGGCTGGGGTCTGTCCTTCTCTTACCGTGGGTCACGAGCACTCGACAGTTGAATGAAGGCACTAGAGGGATGCACTCCCCGCAGTATCCCCATTCGTTTTCCCAATACGTTACCTCTCTTTCAGGTATCTCAGTCAATTCCCTTAGCTTTGTTCCTTCATAGGGGCCAGAAATCGTCAGCACAGATCACAAAGGGCATCCGAAAGCTCCCTTTCTGAAACTGGGGTTGACACCTTCAAGGTCTCAGTCTGATCTCCTGAATCCGCAAGGACCAGTTTCCTCCTCTACAGGAGTAGGCGCTCTAGAAACATTTATCTTTCAGTAACAAAGAAATTTATGGATGACATAGGGGCTGTTCTTCTGGGGTCACCACGGGGGTTGTGAACAATGGAGGGGAGCCTTTACTGGCCTTCTGCAGGGTGGCGTGGGCAGCGCCCAGGCAGGTCTCTCACACATTTCTGATGGACGCAGGACCCCCACAGCAACAGGATTGCACAGTGGCTGGACGTGGTGCCTGAACAGGGCATTGTAGACCTGTCCTTCCAACTGGCACCGGAGGCAATGCTGGGCACCTACACCGTGGCCGTGGCTGAGGGCAAGACCTTCGGCACATTCAGTGTGGAGGAATACGGTAGGTGGGGGCGTTAACAGGTTGGGGTTTACATTGGGTGTTGTGTCTCAAAAAAATCAGCAAAGGTGAAGCAAACTCTTGCTGGTGGAGGGATTCTTTATTCCTCTTGAATCAGTGCTAAACCAGCTAATAATGTCAGGAATATTTCACTGGAATAACTCCTGCCTAATTAGATCAACCACTTCATTTTTTAAAGATATTTATTCATTTATGGGCCGGCGCCGTGGCTCACTTGGTTAATCGTCCGCCTGCAGCACCGGCATACCATATGGGCGCCGGGTTCTAGTCCCGGTTGCTCCTCTTCTAGTCCAGCTTTCTGCTGTGGCCCAGGAGGCAGTGGAGGATGGCACAAGTGCTTGGGCCCTGCACCCGCATGGGAGACCAGGAGGAAGCACCTTGCTCCTGGCTTCATATTGGCTCAACGCTGGCCATAGCAGCCATTTGGGGAGTGAACCAATGGAAGGAAGACCTTTCTCTCCGTCTCTCTGTCTCTGTCTCTCTCTCTCTCACTGTCTATAACTCTACCTGTCAAATAAAAATATATATATATATATATATTTATTCATTTATTTGAAAGGCAGAGTTACAGAGAGGCAGAGAAAGAGACAGAGAGAAGTCTTCCATCTGCTGGTTCAGTTCCCAAATGGCTGCAATGGCCAAAGCTGAGCCAATCTGAAGCCAGACACCTGGAGCTTCATCCAGGTCTCCCTTGCTGGTGCAGGGACCCAAAGACTTGGGCCATCCTCCACTGCTCCCCCAGGCCATAGAAGAGAGCTGGATTGGAAGTGGAGCAGCTTGGGGCTGGTGCTGTGGCCCAGCAGTTTAACACCCTGGCCTGAAGCACCAGCATCCCATATGGGCACCAGTTGGGCCCCTGTACCCCCCTGTACCCCCCTGTACTGGGGGACCCAGAGGAAGCTCCTGGCTCCTGGCTTTGGATTGGTGCAGCCCCAGCTGTTGCGGCCAATTGGAGAGTGAACCATCGGATGGAAGACCTCTCCTCTCTCTGTGTAACTCTGACTTTCAAAATAAACAAATACATCTTAAAAAAAAAAAAAATGAAGTGGAGCAGCCAGGACTCGAACCAGCTCACATGGGATGCTAACACTGTAGGCAGTAGTCCCATTGCTATGCCACAATGCCAGCCACATAGATCAATCACTTTAATTATCACTGTTTTGGCACTCTTCTCTCCACACCTGTTTGGTCATGTCCTCATCCTATTCTTGTTTCCAATTGTTTTTCTACTCTCTCCAGTGCTGCCCAAATTTAAGGTGGAAATGGTGGAACCCAAGAAATTATCGACGATGCAGGAATCTTTCTTAGTGAAAATTTGTTGTAGGTAAGAGCAGAAACTCTGGTTTTGTAGAGATTAAAGCTTTAGTGAGAGAAGCGATGGGGAAGAGGGGGTATGGAGATATATGAAGCCTGGGGTATTTTATGTATATTTCATAATTGTGTTTCCATTGTTCACTTAGAATTAGTTAGTCTCTACTTTGCCTAGAGCACAATGTTGAATCCCATGGGGAACAGGAGTAAGGAGAAAGAGAGATCTGCTTCTGTCCTCAGGGTAGGACTTACTGGGCAATGGAAAGACTTGGAGGCTCCAAGTACAGCAGGGGAGGGAAGAGAGCTGGAGGAAGCTAGGACTGTCAGGACCCTGTCTGAGGCTGGAGTGTGGGAAAGAAGGACACTTGGCACTTAGGGGAGAAGGGCTGGATCTCCAGTGGGATTTCCCAACTCCCACTCCTTACGCTTGCCCTGGACAGGTACACCTATGGGAAGCCCATGCAGGGGGCAGTGCAGGTGTCAGTGTGTCAGAAGGCGTATACCTACTGGTATCTGCAGAGGGACCAGGAACAGCTGCCTGACAAATGCAAGAACCTCTTGGGACAGGTGAGTAAGTGGGATGTAGAGAAGAACCTCACACACGTGTCCCAAAGCGTAAGTAAGCATCAAGACAGAAAAGTGATAAAAACCAAAATCCAAAGTAAGAAGCATTTCAAAGCATTATTAACCCATTTTCAAAGAACCAAATGGTCTTTTTAAACCTCAGAGCTTCAAAGTTGCTTCATGATTAGAAATATTCAGGTTTTATACTCCATGTTATGAGAAGAGTTTATCTATCTTAAGGATGGAGGAACTGAAGTATGGAGATAAGAAATTATTTCTTCTTATAATACCTTATGAAATGGAAGCAGAGATGAGATTACTCACATTCTCCCTCTCTCTCCCTTCTTCCCTCCTTCTCTCCTTCCCTCTCTCTCTCCTTCCTTCCCGCCCTTCCTACCTCCCTCTCTCCCTCCATTCCTCCCTCCCTTACTAGACTGACAAAGCAGGATGCTACTCAGAATCTGTGGATATGTCTACCTTCAACCTCACTGGGTATATGTACAACCAGAACATCCATGTTGTGGCTACTGTGGTGGAGGAAGGAACAGGTAAGCAGGATTCTCCTTGACTCCTTAAGAAAAGAGAAAGGGATTGGACCGTTCTAGGGACAGAGCTCCTTCGAGGACTCAAGGTCCACCCTCCTGAGTGTTTGGAGGGTCCCCTTTCCAGAGCAGGCAAGGGGAGATGCCAGGTTCCAGCCTGCCATTTCCCCAGGAGCGTGAGAATGAGGAGATGGTTTGCATCATTGTCCAGGAATACATAGCTTCATATCTCCAATGGCGCTTTGCTCTTAAGGATTTTATTTTAAGTATGAAGATGAGGGGAAGGCATTTGTCTTCAATTTCTTCCTCCAATTCCTGATTCTGCTTCCCCCTAATGCAGACCCTAGGAGGCAGCAGTTGATGCCTCAAGTGATTGAAGTCCTGACACCATGTGGGTGACCTGGATCAAGTTCCCAGCTCCCTGCTTCTGTCGTAGTCTGTCTGGCCATTGCAGGCATTAGGGGGAGTGAGCCAACAGAAAGAGCTCACTCTGTCTTTGTTTATCTCAAATAAATACAACATGAAGATGAGGATACCAGTACTCAGGTCATTAACCTATGGTTTCCTCTTGCAGGAGTGGAGGCCAACATCACTCAAGACGTCTACATTTCTTCACAAATGGGATCAATGACCTTTGAAGACACTAATGATTTTTATTACCCCAATTTCCCTTTCAGTGGGAAGGTACGTTGAGACTCTGCATAGACAATGCTTCCCTATCCACTTTTGCCTCCTTGCTATACATGTAACATAATGACTCACTGGGCATTATTCTAAGTGCTTGGCATGTATAACCTTTGCAACTCTCCTGTGAGGTAGATGTTATTGTTGGCCCCATTTTCCAGATGAGGGGACCGAGGCAAGAGTGGTAAGTGTTTTTTCTTTTTCAAGGTTACACAGCTAGGAAGTGGTAACTATGAGAAAACCCAGGGGTCTTGCATCCATATGCCAAAAGACCCTTAATCCCATGCTTTGAATAGACATGCCTTGACATGCTTTGAATATTTCAGTGACCTCAGAGTCCCTCCTAATGCCTGGGGATCATCTTTTAATGTTTAAACGTTTGAATTAAAGAGCTGCAAAGTTTTCATCCAGTCTGGGCTCCTTTAGCCATGCAAGGTTTATATCAAACTCTCCTTGACAGATAGCCACCTACAGCTCCTTAAGCATTTCCTTTAGAGATTTTAAATTTTCCATTGTTAGTGTCTCTTTCCTGATCCCTAACTGAATCTCCTCCTCCTTCAGTTACCTTTCTTTATTTTCCAGGTAATTGGTCAGCACAATAATGTGTTAGACATAGTATGTTAGACACATTTATTACTTAGTCACCTTTGCTCTAAACCCAGGATAGAGCCATATTTTTTTCAAGCCCAAGGATTATACAATTTGGGAGGGGAAGGGGGGACTTCCTTTAAGAAAAAGAAATGAGGGGCTGGCATCACTGTTCACCAAATTAAGCCACTGCCTGCCACTGCCAGCATACCATAAAGAAGTGCTCATTCATGTCCCCACCCACTCCACTTCCTAAACAACTCCCTGCTAATGTGCCAGGGAAGGCAGCAGATGTCCCAGTGCTTGGGACCCTGTCACCTGTGTAGGAGACCTACATGGAATTCCTGACTCCTGGCTTCAACTTGGCCCAGCCCTGGCTATTGCAACCAGTTGGAAAGTGAACCAGCAGATGGAAGATCTCTTTCTCTCTCTCTCTTTCCCTGTCTCTCTCATTCTGCCTTTCAAACAAACAAACAAAATTGAAAGAAAAAATAAAAAGTAAAGCAACGTACAGAAACTTGGAAGGAGCTTGTGCAAGGGAACAGCCCAAAGCTTGCCCTCCTGCAGGCTTGTTTTTCTGTTTGCTTCTCAATATCTCTTAGATGCTAGTTCCCGAGGCTTGAATCACACTTTTTCAGACTCTTTCCTGAAGTGTAGTCTTAGAATTTCTATGGTCACTTCACTTTAGTTCATACCCTCACCTACTCAAACCTAATTCTAATGCCCTAATGACCTTCCCCCCTCAGATCACAGTTAGGGGCCAGGACGACTCCCTCCTCAAGAATCATCCTGTCTTCCTGGTGATTTATGGCCTAAATGAATCCATCAGCCAGACCCTGAGGACTGACGACCATGGCGTTGCTCCTTTCAAGCTGGATACCATTGCTTGGAACGGGGCGGATGTTTCTCTGGAGGTGAGCACCGCGGGTACCAGCGTGTTAGGAAGGAAGGCTTCCCTGAGGGGAACATCTTCAAAATGCTCCCGTTTCATGTCACCCCTCAACGTGCCATCTCATCTCTTCCGGTTTTGCTCCCCAGTTGACAAAAAGAAAATTTGCTTAAATCTTTTTTATCTTCAACATTAATTAAGTAAATAGCCCTTCAGATCCATACAACTATTTCTACTAATTTGCCTTATAACTTATCCCATCTCTGTCAGATACATGACATCAGAGTAGGGAGGGAGAATTGGTTTGGAGCCAGTCTTTCTCTTCCTCCTTCCCTTGCCCCATCATAGAGTGGTGAAGACACCAGTTGGAATGCCTGTGTCCTGGCGCTGGCTTCAGATTCCAACTTCGTTCTAGTGTGGGAGGCAGTGGTGATGGCTCGGGTTGTCAGGTTCCTGCCACCAATCATGTAGGAGACCTGGATTGAGTGCTCGGCTTGCACCTTCAGCCTGGCCCAGCCCTAACCATTGTGAACATTTGAAAAGTGAACCAACAAATGCCAGAGCTCTCTCTCTCCCTCTTGAATAAATAAATAACTGCAAAGAAAAGGCCAACAACTCTAGGTTTTAGGTAAGTATATGGAAGATTACTTCTCTCGATTACCAACTGCCACAACAATGCTTATCAAACAGCTTTGAAAGTTCAGTGTCGTACAACAAAAAGCATTCCTTGCTCATGCATCTCTACTAGTCAAGTAAGCAGCGCTGCTGATCTTGGTGGGTTTCTTTATATGTCTGGAACCAGCTGGCTGTAAGCTGCCATTCTACATGTCTCCTCTGCTCCAACAAGCTAGCCCAAGTGGCAATGATGAACTACAAGAGCAATAGCTGTTATACAATAACTTTTTCAAGTCTCTACTTATATTGCATATGCCAACATCCCATTCTCAATAGTAAGTCATATGTTGGCTCACATTCAGACTAAGGGAGTACTGCAAGATTACATGGGAAAGGATGTAGACACAGGAAGGGGTACAGAACTGGAGCCATTAATGCAATAATTCCACCACACTACTTACTCAAACACATGCTGTTATGTCTTATTTACTATTTCTTTACTTTAGGCATCACTCAATCCTTCCACCCAGAAATAGTTAGCTTTCATTCTCATTATCCTCTCTACCTAGTTTTCCTATCTCTGAAATGCAATCTTTGATTCTTATATAATCTTATTTATGCTTGTCTATCTCCTAGGAATCAGTCTGTGAAGGTGTCTCACCCACAGTCCCTCATTACTCGACAACTATAATTTAGCCCTCCCATCACCCTCACACATATGAAACCACTGCTGCACGTAACCACTTTTACAAACTCCTTGTCCAGTTTCTGACTGGGTGTCTAGTGAAATCCCCACATGCCATTCTTTGGCAGCAAAGATTTGAAAACCGTAACAAGTCCATGGTGTTAGTGTGGCTGGATGCTCAAAGGCTATCCCTTTCTCTCTCTCTCTCCCCTCTGCCAGGGCAAGTTCCAGTTGGAAGATTTAGTATACAATCCAGACCAAGTGCCCCGGTACTACCAAAATGCCTACCTGCACCTGCGACCCTTCTACAAGACCACACGCAGCTTCGTTGACATACGGCCACTAAGTGGCCTCTTGAAATGTGGCCAGCCCCAGGAAGTTCTGGTGGATTATTATATTGATCCAGCCGATGCAAGCCCTGACCAAGAAGTCATCTTCTCCTACTATGTGAGACTTGGATACGGGAATTGGTGGAAATATATGGGGAAGGAAAGGAAATGAGAAGAGTCAGCCAGAGAGAGTGGATAGATCATCTATGGAGATGTCATCATGCAAGGCACATTTAGAAGTTCAAAATTTTTATGAGCCATATTAAAGAAATTAAGGGCAGGTGAAATTATTTTTAATATATATTTTATGTAACTGAATATATTCTAAATATTATCATTTCTACATGAAATCAACATAAAAATTAATAGGTATTTTACCTTCTTTGTTTCAACCAAGTCTTTGAAAACAGTACGTATTTTACACTTAAAGCATATCTCAGTTTGGATTAGCCACATTTCAAGTCCTCAGTGTTTGCCAATGGCTAGTGGTGACTGCATTACACAATGTAGGTAGAAATTAAGGAGTAAAGAGATTTGGATAGGAACCCAGAAAATTGAGAAGATAAAATGAGAAATTAACTGAGAAAGTGTTAGTGGCCAGGATCAACAAGGAGGTGGGTGGTTTCATTGGGTGGGAGGCAGAGTGAGGAGGACATAGGACATAAGACCAATTTCATTCAAGTTGGTAGCCTGAAGAAAATGGAGATAGATAAGCAGCTTTCCTGGTCAGAATTGGTGAGAGTGAAGAATTAAGAGTTGTATGAAGCTAAAATAGAACAGTCCAGTCTTTTTACTCCCTTATTATCTCCTCAGTCTCTGGGAGACTTTCTGCCCTGTGGATCATTCCAGTAACTTCTATCATTTCACTGTCTTCAATAACCCAAAGGCCATCATCCTGACATAACAGAGTAAGGAGGTGTGCATTGTCCCTAGGACAGAGTGTGGGGAGGCCTGGGAGAAGAGTGAAGCTGAGACTGAGCCAGGTGGGATGGCTGAGTGTCAGCTGGAAGTTGGAAGAAGCAGCCCCATGGCCCATGGGACATGGAAGGCAGCCTGCTTAGACAATCCACTGGGGTGGGTGTTTGATCTAGTGGTTAAGATGCCCATTAAGATACCAGCATCCTAAATAGCTTTACCTAAGTTCAATACCTGGCCCTGACTCCTGACTCCAGCTTCCTGCTAATGCAGACCCTAGGAGGCAGCAGTGATGGTTCAAGTGACTGGGGGTTCCTACCACCCATGTGGGAGACCTGGATTGAGTTCCTGGCTCCTGGTATTGGCCTTGAACTAGCCACAAGTGTTGTGGGCATTAGGGGAGTGAACCAGTAGATGGGAGCACTCTCTCTCTCTCTCTTTCTCTTTCTTTAAAGTGAATTAAAAAAAAAATAAAAGTTAAAGAAAAACAAACAGTTCACTGGACTCTGTTTTAAGTGAGAATGCACAGGAAGCGAGAGTAGGAAAGGAGGTTACTCCTCAGGGGGTCAAATGTAGGGAGGCTCAGTATAGTTTAGGACAAGCCCATTTCTGTTGAATTTTGAATTGCACTGAAAAAAAAATTACAAGGCTGACTTTAGCTGACTTTATGTCACAAGGATAATGATAAGAAGCAGCCTGCAGATCTTAAAGGAACAGTGGACTGCTGTCTCTAGTGAGGAATGGCTTCTCTGCTCTCTGACATCTGTCTCTCCTCCCATCTGCCTTGTGCGTCTCGGCCAGACCTCAAGGGCCAGAGGAGTCATCAGGACCCATTGGCAACATCCCGTCTGTGACAAGTGAATGGGTGCTCGGTGGAGCATTGACCCAGGCCCTGGAACTATGAAAGGAGGTTCTCTTCTTGGAGAGAGCAGAGGCTCAGGAGTCAGGGTCTAGGTGAAACTCCCATAACTTCGGAGCTGTTGCTTATTTCCTTCTCTTCTTTAGTTAATAGGGAAAGGAAATCTGGAGATGGAGGGGCAGAAACACCTGAATTCTAAGAAGAAAGGTGAGTATACCTGCTTCTCCTGGAAGAGAAAAGGGTATTTGAAAATTCCAGAAAACAGTCCTTACACAGAGAAGAAATGAGAATAGAATATTATTAATAGTCCTAGAAGAACAGAAGAATGAGAAGTAGGGGCTGGTGTTTGGCACTGCAGTTCAGATGCCGCTTTGGACACCTGTGTCCCAGGTGTGAGTTTGGGTCTCAGTTCTACTTCTGATCCAACTTCCTGCTTAGGCACATCCAGGGAGGCAGCAGATGAAGGCTCAAGTATGTGGGTCCCTGCTGGAGTTGCAGGTTCCTGGCTTCCATCTGGCCCAGCCCTGGTGGTTGTGAGCATTTGGGGAGTGAACCAGTGGATGGTCTTTCTGCCTTCCAAATAAAATGAAAATTTTAAAAAAGGAAGAAAGAAAAACGGGAAGTAAATGCTCCGTGAGACCCGCAGCGAGCCGAGGGGGAAGTACAAACACATGGTGAGCTGTTGCCGCCAGGTGAAAGGGCACTCTCACACCTGCGTGTCCCCCCTTCTCTTTCAGGCCCGAAAGGCTCCTTCTCTCTCTCACTGACCTTCACTTCCAGGGTGGCACCCGACCCCTCCCTGTTGATCTACGCCGTTTTCCCCAGTGGGGGTGTGATAGCTGACAAAATGCAGTTCTCAGTGGACATGTGCTTTGACAATCAGGTAACCTGGCATTTGGGGAGGGTGAAGACAAGTTCCAGCCTAAAGAAAGATCTTGTGTGTACTGAGGTTGGAGACAAGGCAGCTTTTGGGAAATAAGACCAAAATGATACAGCAGTCAGATGCCCTATTGCATGAGTGTCTTCGGTATCTTCAATTTATATTGAAATCCACCTCTCTCCTGCTTCTTTTCTTCACAAATCATGCTGCAAAACCACATGTTTTCTGGGGCTATTCCGCATGGTTTTTCTGTCTACTTCTTGTCTTCTCAGCTTTCTAGACCATTCTACTGCACTGCTCAGTTTTTCCAGCCATCATAACATAATAGTCCGAGTGAGCTACACTTTCCCAACAAAGAAGTGTCAGCACGAAAGAGAGGGTTGACTGTCATAGCTAGCCAATGATCCAGGTCACGCTGCGTCCTTTGCTCTCCTAGCTAATCCAATCCTCAAGTTTAATCTTTCCCTCCCTCAGGTTTCCCTTAGCTTCTCACCATCCCAGCAGCTTCCAGGGTCAGAGGTGGAACTGGAGCTGCAGGCAGCTCCCTCGTCCCTGTGTGCGATCCGGGCTGTGGATGAGAGTGTCCTACTCCTTAGGCCTGAGACAGAGCTGAGCAACAGCTCGGTGAGTTGTCTGCTAACGGGGTGGGGAGAGGGAGTTGACAGAAGACAATTTGCAGCGAATCAAGGTCGCTTTCAGAGCGTGTGAAAGAATGGCATGGTTAATATATTGATAAGGGATGAGGATGAAATAGGAGATGTGAGGATTCTCTAAACAATTGAGATCCAGTTTAAAATTTAGAAAGTAAGGACAGTGGTTATGGTGGAATAAAGATAAGACTAATTCTG
The DNA here is from genome assembly GCA_949820135.1 of Sylvilagus floridanus. Classification (NCBI taxonomy): domain Eukaryota; kingdom Metazoa; phylum Chordata; class Mammalia; order Lagomorpha; family Leporidae; genus Sylvilagus; species Sylvilagus floridanus. The sequence continues at coordinate 33,945,429 of OX463230.1, forward strand.
GGTTAACGATCAGTAATCATGCGGGAATTGTGAACAGTGGCACCAGAATCTGAGACGAGTTTCTTATGTGAATTCTGAATCCTTCTTACCCCTCTTGTCTCAGGTCTACGGGATGTTTCCATTCTGGTACGGTCACTACCCCTACCAAGTGGCTGAGTACGAGTGTTCAGACGCTGGCCCGTGGGACTTTCCCCAGCCTCTCGTGGCTCCGGTGCCTGAAGAGCGTTGGAGCAGGCGTTCTCTCATCTGGAGGCCCTGGTACTCTGCACGAGATCTTTTCAGCCTCTTCCAGGTAGATGTTCTCAACCATCTTGTTTTATAGAAAGCAGTGGAGGAGGCTGGGGAAGGAAGGGGGTCCATAGCTAGAAATCAGAGACTCATAAGGACACAGACAGGAACAAAACCTGGAAAGAAACTGCTGACCTGTAAGGCAGCCTCGCTTGGCTCTTTTACTTGAAGTTGCCCAGTTATGTTGAAGGAGAACCACTGTAGGGGCTGTAAACTTCCTTTTCCTCTTTCTATGGTCCCCAAACATTGATTTCCATAGGATGAGTCATGAGGAACAGCAGAGAAGCTAGACCAGAGGTCTGTTACTACTATTATGAAAAATATTACTATTTTATTAACAGGGTTTTGTGACCTTAATCTGACCAAGAAGTATCTGAGGTCGGGGACCAGACTCTTGTTCATCTTTGTATTTTCTCTTACACAGACCCTTTGCAATACTCCTTGTATTTTTGTTGAATTGATTCAGCTGATATGGTCTATGCCCTCAGAATGTTCAGAGCATAAGTCAAATAACAAGGATACAGTGACTAATATTTGGAAGAAGCATTAAGCATTAAAAGTTTATTTATTTATTTAAGAGGCAAAGAGACAGAGAGCTTCTGACATTTCACTCCCCAAATACCCACAATTCAAAGCCAGGAGTTGGTCTCCCATGTGGATGGCAGGGACCCAACTACTCAAACCATCGCTTGATGCCTCTCAGGGTCTGCCTTGGCAGAAAACTGGAATCTGGAGTGGAACTGGGACTCGAACCAAGGCATCTGTGGGTGCTTAACCACTAGTTAAAACACTTACCCCACATTACACGTATTTAATGTTGAAATAATTTTAATCAAAAAAAATCATGAGGGAGGGTCCTCAAGAAGTTCATGCAAAATGTGTGTTATTAAGAAACTGGATATGGGAACCAGCACTGTGGAATAGCAGGTAAAGCTGCTGCCTGCATTGCCAGCATCCCATATGGGCGCCGGTTCAAGTCCCAGCTGTTCCACTTCCCATCCAGCTCTCTACTATGGCCTGAGACGGCAATGGAGGATGGCCCAAGTCCTTGGGCCCCTGCAGCCATGTGGGAGACCCAGAAGAAGCTCCTGGCTCCTGGCTTCAGATCGCTGTATCTCTGGCCATTGCGACCATTTGGGGAATGAAGCAACAGATGGAATACCTCTCTCTGCTTCTCCTCTCTCTGTGTAACTCAGATTTTCAAATAAATAAGTAAATCTTTAAAAAAAAAAAAAAAGCAAAAACAAAAAGAAACTGTATGTGGAACTGAGAATTTTTTGAATAGCAAAATAAACTTACCTAAAATTGGAATTCCATTTTCCATGAACTTTTTGAAGTACTCACGAACTAACTGGAGCACAAGTGAACCACTCTTGGTAGCTGAATATCGGGTAATACCGACCAGTCTCATCATTGATAAGAAAGGAATGCCCTGGTTGAACCCTCTGAGGGTTGTCTTCCTGGGCCATAAGTAGCCCTCATCGTAGGGGAAGGGGACGCCTTGATACTTCCTTCGTTCTCTGGTCCTTTGCTGCTTGTTAGGACATGGGCTTGAAAATACTGTCCAATGCCAAGATCAAGAAGCCAGCAGACTGCAGTCGCCAAACTCCTCAATACAACACCATAATGAGTGCAGGTACATTATCTCTGTGGTCTGTGGATTTTCCGAGATGCAAACAGCATTGAGACTGAAACTCTGTTTGGCCTCCTGTTTCTCACTGGGCCTCCGCCTTGGAATGCTAGTAGGTGGTGGGTCATAGGTACAAGAGCTTTCCAAGGGTTTTTCTGTCTCTGGCAAGGGCTTTTGAAGCAGGAAACCCTTATCTATTCATTCCCTGGCCAACCCCCCTTATCTGTCACTCCCCCAGAGGGCCTACGTGATATCATTTCCTCTTTTCTCAGTGATATTTATTTATTTTAAGGAATAAATACAGAGAAAGGAAGAGAGAGAGAGAGAGAGAGAGAAAATCTCCTGTGTGTTTGCTTGCCACATACCCTACAACAGCCAGGGCTGGGCCAGGCTGAAGCCAGGACCTAGGAACTTAGTGTGGGTCTCCTATCTGAGCGGCAGGGAGCCATCTACTTGAGCAATCACCTTCTCCTTCCAGAGTGTGCTTCAGCAGGAAGCCAAAATCAGGAGCAGAGCTAGGCATCAAACCCACGCACTTGCATCCCAAGCAGTGACTTAACCATTAGAGCAAATGCCCACCCCTTAGTGGTTCCTTTTTTCTTATCTCTGACTGGATATCTCCGCTTGCCTCTGAATTTCTCTCTAGTAGCTCCACCCCCTCAATTTATCTGACAGCAGAAGTCTTCTGTTATCCAAAATTCTCTGATTCTTATTCCCAGCAGCAGGTGATGCCATCCCTCCAAAGGCTTTCAAGTTATCATCTCCATCACTTCAGGACTCTCAGGTCCGCCAGTACTTCCCAGAGACCTGGCTCTGGGAGCTGCTTCCTATTGGGTAAGTGATGACTCAAAAGTATAGTAAAGGGGCAGATGGTTAGCCTAGTGGTTGAGACATCTATGTCCCACATTGAGGTATCTGGGTTTGATACCCACCTCTGGCTCCTGACTTCAGTGTCCTGCTAATACAAACCTGGGAGTCAGTGGTGATGACTCAAGTAATTGGGTTCTTCCCACCCATGTAGGAGACCTAGATTGAGTTCCTGGCTCTGGCTTCGGTCCCTGTACAGTACAGGATATTGCATGCATTAAAGTACAGTAGAGGCCAGTGCCGAGGCTCAATAGGCTAATCCTCCACCTTCGGCGCCGGCACACCGGGTTCTAGTCCTGGTCGGGGCACCGGATTCTGTCCCGGTTGCCCCTCTTCCAGGCCAGCTCTCTGCTGTGGCCCGGGAGGGCAGTGGAGGATGATCCAAGTGCTTGGGCCCTGCACCCCATAGGAGACCAGAAGCACCTGGCTCCTGGCTTCGGATCAGCGCGGTGCGCCGGCTGCAGCATGCCAGCCGCCGCGGCCATTGGAGGGTAAACCAATGGCAAAGGAAGACCTTTCTCTCTGTCTCTCTCTCTCACTGTCCACTCCGCCTGTCCAAAAAAAAAAAAAAAGTACAGTAGAATTATACAGTGTGGCATCCAAGGAAAACTCAGAATCAGATCATTTCTAATGAATCTAAGTCTCAAGTCAAGAGAATTTGATGGGGTATGGAAACATGTTTTGCTCTGGATTCTTATATAATCATTCAAAATAAATTCACGCATCTTCATATTCACATAGTGAAGATTGTGCATTCTCACTTGAGAGCCACACAGAATTTTAAAAATTTTATTTATTTTTTGAAAAGCAGAGAAACATACACACACACACACACACACACACATACAGAGAGGAGAGAGAGAGAGAGAGAGAAATACAAAGAGGGATCTCCCATTCACTGGTTCATTCCACCAAATGCCTGCCATAGCCAGAGCTGGGCAGGGGTGAAGCCAGGAGCCAGGGACTCAGTCCAGTTCTCCCACATGGGTGGCAGGGACCCAACTACTTGAGCCATCACCTGCTGTCTCCCAGGGTGTGTGCATTAGCAGGAGGCTGGAATTAGGAATGGGGCCAGGACCCCAGTGCAGGCACTCTGATATGGGATGTGAGTGTTCCAGGAGGCATATTAACCTCTGCCCAAACACCTGCTCCATGTCCACACAACATAAGGCACCGATTGATGCTTGTCCTTCCTACTGCCTCTGTGCTCACCTTGACAAGCCCCTGGAACACATGTCCTCACAGATTCAGCAGGCATTAGGCTTTCTTTCAGATACACTTGTACGCACAGCCCACCACGCCCTTCTCCCACCACGTAGCCCTCTCCCTTCCTTCTTCCCTGTTGGCGCATCCTCACTCACCTGAAGAGTCACACTGACATTTGTGTTCCTCTGGTTCAGTCGCCTCTTTGCTTTTCCCTGTACCGCAAAAAGCTTCACATCTGTGGCTGAATGTATAGCTTGCTTCAGAGACGCTCTCCTTGTCCTCCACTGCTTCTGCCTCATGTGGGCTCCATGTTCCTACAGTCACTCTGGGAAGGAGGCGGTACACGTCACAGTTCCTGATGCCATCACCCAATGGAAGGCTATGATGTTCTGCACCTCCCAGTCTCGAGGCTTTGGTCTCTCACCCACCGTCGGACTCACTGCTTTCAAGCCGTTCTTTGTTGACCTGACCCTGCCTTACTCCGTAGTCCGTGGGGAATCCTTTCGGCTTACTGCGACCATCTTCAATTATCTGAAAGACTGCATCAGGGTGAGAGCTGGGGATGCAGGCAGCAGGTGTCAGCCCCAGTACACCCACCCCCACCTCCATGCATTGGTCCCCAGATTGGAAATTGATGAATTTTCCCTGGAAAAGAGATGAGATGTTAGCGCCCCAGCCCCCAAGTTGCTCTAGGCCTCTGTATGCCATCCGCTCTGATCACAGCTTTCTCTCTTACACAACCTCTTCAGGTTCAGACTAACCTGGCTAAATCGGGTGAGTACCAGGTGGAATCATGGACAGATTCGCAGGCCTCCAGCTGTCTGTGTGCTGATGAAGCAAAAACCTATCATTGGAATATCACAGCCGTCAAACTAGGTAAGAAGGGAAATGCAGGGTGTGCAAGGGAGGCCCGGGAGGGAAGTGTGATGGGAACGCTATCCTAGAGCCGGTGCTGTGGTCTAGGGAATACCACGTGGGCACTGGTCCGAGAACTCTGTCCTTTCCTCTAGTGCATTTGCTTTTTTTTTTTTTTTTCTCTGCCTCTCTCTTTTATTTGCCTCTGGTTTTCTCCTTCCTATGGCTATAAGTGAATCATCAAATACTCCTCGATGGGTGACCAAACACATTTATCCAAACTGAAATATTTTGAGTGTGAAAGGAGAAACTTTTTTTAAAAAATATTTGTTTATTTACTTGAAAGTCAGAGTGATGCAGAGAGAGTAGAGGCAGAGAGAGAGAGAGAGTCTTCCATCTGCTGGTTCACTCCCCAGATGGCCTCAACGGCTGGAGCTGTGCCGATCTGAAGCTAGGAGCCAGGAGCTTCTTCTGGGTCTCCTACACAAGGACTTGGGCCATCTTCTGCTGCTTTCCCAAGCCATAGCAGAGAACTGGATCGGAAGTAGAGCAGCCGGGACTAGAACTGGAGCCCATATGGGGCGCTGGCAGTGCAGGCGATGACTTTACCTGCTACGCCACAGCACCGGCCCCAGGAGAAACTTTTAATATTTTAATATTACACTGGGGCAAGGGATGTACAAGTATGGTACTTGTCAAGCCCTTACTCTGGGGCAGCCACTATTCCTACTGCTTTCCACATATTAACTCAGTAAATTCTCACACCAACTCAATGAGACCTCAGCTGCTTATGGATTAAATCTGTGCAATTTAAAATATGGTCTTTGATGTATTACTTATCTAACACTGCTTAACACAACCTAGTGGCTTAAAAGAACAAACATGGTGGGCAAGCGTTGTGGTCTAGCAGGTCAAGCAGTCACTTGGAACACCCGCATCCCTTACTGGCATGCCTTGGTTACAGTCCCACCTCTGCTTCTGATCCAGTTTCCTGCTAGTGCACACTCTGGAAGGCAGAAGATCATGACTCAACTGCCTGGGTTCCATCACCCAGATGGGAGACCTGGAAAGAGTGCTTGGCTCCCAGCTTTGGCCTGGCCCAAACCTAGTTGTTGCAGGCATTTGGGAGAATGAACCAGTGAATGGGAGATCTCTCTTCATCTGTGTGTGTGTGTGTGTGTGTGTGTGTGTGTGTGTGTGTGTGTGTGTTGCAGCCATTTGGGGAGTGAACTGGTGGGTGGAAGGTCTCTCTATGTCTCTGTCTCTGTCACTATGCCTTTCAAATAAATAATTCACTGATCTGAAGTGAGGAATAGAGTACCTGAAATGTAACATATTGGAGTGAAATAGACATTTTGAGATTCTATGATTGTTTACAGCCCTTGTCTCTTCTGTTGAGGAACAATGTTCTGTTTTGTTTTGTTTCTCTTCATACTATTTGTTGAACTCTTTTACTTAGTGTAGGGTTAACCAAACTTCATTACGCAAACTGAAAATAGATCTTTGTAAAAATTAAGTGTGGGAATGTAGAGGGAGAAGGAAGAGGGGTTGGAGTGTGGGCGGGAGGGAGGATAGGGGGAAAGTATCACTGTGTTCCTAAATCTGTATATGAAATGCATGGAACTTGTATAACTTAAATAAAATTTAAAAAAAAGAAGGAAATGTAGGTCTAAAGGGGGAAAGAGCTTCCTGGCACTCCTGGCCATAGCGCTAATGATTTATCTTCTCCTTTTTCCTCAGGTCACATTAACTTTACTGTTACTACTAAGATTCTGGACAGCAATGAACTCTGTGGGGGCCAGAAGGGGGTTGTTCCCAAAAGGGGCCAGAGTGACACACTCATCAAATCAGTTCTTGTCAAGGTGAGTTTTCTGCAGGCCCAGCTTTAGAAGTAGGGGCAGCCCAGCCAGGGATGCCCCACGTCTCCCCGTACCAGTTAGTCTCTCGCAGAGGTCTCCCTCCAACGCCAGTCAGGCACCTTCAGCTGTCTCTTCTCCTGGGCCTTTTCTGTTTTGAACCATTTGCCTAACCCCAACCTATGGCTGGGGAAGTGTCTGACGTGGCATCCAGGACATTGCAGACACTCAGTGGACTTTAGTTTCCCTATTAAAATCCCTAACTTCAAGGGTGGGTATTGGTGTGTGGTGAAGAAGCCTGCTGGGATGCCTGCCTCCCATATCAGGGAGCCTGGGTGTGGGTCCTGGCTCTGCTCTGAGTCCAGCTTCCTGCTGACGAAGCTCTGGGAGGCAGTGCGTGTGGCTCAAGTAGTCGGGTGCCTGCCACCCATGGGGGAGACCCAGACTGAGTTCCTTGTTCCTGGCTTCATCCTGGCCTAGTCCTGGCTTTTGCAGGTATTTGGGGGAATGAATCAGCAGATGAAAGATCGCTCTCTCTCTCTCTGCCTTTAAATAAATACAGTTTTTAAAATCCCGAACTTCGCCATTAGCTGCTGCCTCCTCTGTCATTAACCCCGTTGTCAGTCCTGCCTCTGCTAAGTTTCCTCAACTTACCCTTAGCTCTTCTCGGAAGGAAATGCACAGAAAGGGCCTGTCCTCGGGTTGAAATGGAGTCTGTCTGACTTCAGAGAAAACTCTTTCCTTCCCATTCTCAGGGAAGCCCTGGGGGCACAGGGAGGGCCCCCACCTCCCCATTCCATTCCCCTTCCTGTTGGTCAGTGCCTCCTGGCCTCACGTTCATCTTCATTGTTGCTGCCCGTCCACCTCTCCTGATACCAGCCCGAGGGAGTTCTTGTGGAGAAGACACACAGCTCACTGCTGTGCCCGAAAGGTGAGTGGGCTCTCAGCAACTCCACTGGGCAGCAGGAGGATTCTCTCGACAAAAGCAGAAATGGGGAGGATGAGGAGGGGTAGGAGAGCTGGACTCACTCAGGGGCGAGGTGAAGAGAACGTGTGCCCCACCATGATGATTCTCTTTGGAACTAGTTTTAGTGAAGATGACCATGGCGAGACCATTACTGCTTCCACGCTACAGAAAACTCTAGAAACCCAGATTGTACAGAGCTTTTCCTTGTGCTGGGCTTGAGATTCCCCACTGTTTCCACCTTCCACAATGATACTTTGACAAGTGCGTGGAAAATGGAATTACAAGATGATTACTTTGATACAAATTTTTTTTTCATGGCGGTAAAGAATCTTCAGAAAGTACATGGAAAATGCATACTATTAAAAAAAAAACCCGATGCTTGTGTTTTTTTTTTGTTTTTTTGTTTTTTGTTTTTTGTTTTTTTTTTTACCAAAATAGATGTATAGTGTAATTTCATTTCCCACGGATTTTCTGAAGTGCCCTTGTATCCCGACACCCTCTCTCTGCCCGTCACAGGAAGCACGGCTTCAGAATCCATCTCTCTGGAAGTCCCTGAGGATGTTGTTCCTGATTCGTCCAAGGCGTATGTGACAGTTCTGGGTAAGACGCTAGACACGCATGACTCGACAAGGGAGAGGTGATTGGGAGGCTGCATAGAGTGGCGTGGGCCACGGCATTGGACCAAACTGAGGAAAGTAACAAATCAGAAGTGAAGAAGGAAGAAGTCTGTTTTATGTAGCAGGCGAATACAGTGTATGGGAAACAGGACAGAGGGATTGGAGGTTCACTTTGGTTAAAAACCAAAAGGAGGGGTGGGCGTGTGCCACAGTTAAGTCGTTGCTTGGGACACTCACATCCCACATTGGAGTGTGTGGTCCATGTCCTGGCTGTTGCTTCTGATCCAGCTGCCTGCTAATGCACACCTGGGAAGCAGCAGGTGATGGTCCAAGTGCTTGGTGCCTGCCACCTATGTGGGAGACTTGAATCAAGTTCTAGGCTCCAGCAGATGGAAGAGCTGTCTCTCTACCTCTTGCTATCTCTATTTCAAATAAAATGAAAAGAAATAAATACAAATTTTAAAATAAAGGAATTTTTTAAAAGATTTTATTTATTTGAGAGGTAGAGTTACAGACAAAGAGTGGGGAAGATAGAAAGAAATATCTTCCATCCACTGGTTCATTTTCCAAATGGCCTCAATGGCCAGAACTAGGCTGATCTGAAGCCAGGAGTCAGGAACTTCTTCTGGGTCTTCCATGAGGGTTCAGGGACCCAAGCACTTGGGCCATCTTCTACTGCTTTCCCGGGCCATAGTAGAGAGGTAGATCAGAGGAGGAGCAGCCAGGACTTGAACAGGCACCATATGGGATGCCAGCACCACAGGCAGAAGCTTAGCCTACTACGCTACAGTGCCAGCCCCAGTAAAGGAATCTTGGCAGGAAGAAGTTAAAGGTCACTGCATTTTGATCCACATTTAGGTTTAGATTGTGAATAAACTGAGTGGAGGGAAGACAAAATGTTTGTAGCAGCTTTTTTTTTTTATTTTTTTTGAGAAGCAGAGGAAGAGCTTCCATCTATTGGTTCACTCCATCAATGCCTACAATAATCAGTGCTGGGCCGGGCCAAAGCCAGGAGATGAGACCTTACCCCAGGTCTTCTACATGGTGGCAGGAACCCAGTTATTTGAGCCATCACTGCTGCCTCCCAGGGTGTGCATTAGCAGAAACCCAGAGTCAAGAGCTGGAGCTGGATAATTTTTTAAGATTTACTTATTTATTTGAAAGGCAAAATGAAAGGGGGAGAGAGCGAGCGAGAGAGCACTTCCATCTACTGCTTTGCTCCCCAAATGGTTGCAACAACTTGGGCTGGCTCCTGGCCAGCGTCACAGGCAGCTTAACTCTACTGCAGCACCAGTCCCTGAGGCTGGGGATTGAGCCAGGATATGCCGATATGGAACGTGGGTATCTTCACGGCTAGATCAAACACCTGCTCCTTCAACAACCGTTTTTACAATGTGGGATTTGAGCATAGTTTAGGGAACTTACAATCATACTTTCACAGGCAGCTCACCTCAGTCCCTTCAGCCAGGGAAGGGAGTGAGGAGGAAAACATGAGCGTGAGAATCATGTCAGGGGCTGGCGTTGTGGTGTAGAGGGTTAGGCTGCCACTTGAGACGCCAACATCCAATATCTGAGAGCTGGTTGCTTCAAGCCCCGGCTGCTCTTCTTCACATCCAGCTCCCCATTAATGTGCTTGGGAAAGTAGAACATGATGGCCCAAGTGTTTGGGCCCTGAGACCCAGATGAAGATGGGGCTCCTCACTTACTAATTTCAAAGTCAGAGTTACAGATAAAGAGAGAAAGAGAGAGAGATGTCATCCATCTGCTAGTTCATTCCCCAGATGGCTGTAACGACCAGGGCTGAGCCAGGCTGAAACCAGGAGCCAGGAGCTTTATCCAGGTCTCCCATGTGAGTGGCAGGGGCCCAAAGAGTTGGGCCATCTTCTGCTGCTTTCCCAGGCCATTAGCAGGGAACTGATTGGAAGCAGAGCAGCTAGGGCAAGAACCATTGCCTACATGGGATGCCAGCATTGCAGGCGGTGGCTCTATCTGCTTCATCACAACACTGGCCTCAAAATTTCTCTGTCTCGACTAGATTCTACTCTCAGCTCTGATATAGCATCCTTTGTGCTGTAGTCAGTCTTCTACACTGTACTGCAAGCTCCTTGAAAATGAGGGCCACATCTTTTTAATTTAAGTTTCTAGTACAGTTCTCGCAACATAACTGATATTCAGTACATACTTGTAGATCTGAATTGAAGTCAATGTCTAAAATGCAATGTTAATGACTCACAGCAGGCTTATTGACTTACGGAGTATATGGAAGGGTCAGTAGATGTAATATGTAATAAAGATTGCATATTTGGGAGCAACTGGACAATCTGGAGGGTGATGAATTTATGTGTAGTGGAAGAATTTAAAGACTGAGTCTAAGTGTTGCAGATTTTGCTGTATCAGTCCACACTTGATCTTAGCTAAAAGGCTGAGAAATGATGCTGCTGCATCTCTCTCTCTCTTTCTCTCTCTCTTAAAAAAAATTATTTGAAAGGCAGAGTTTTACAGACACACACACACACAGATCTTCCATCTGCTGGTTCTCTCCCCAACTGGCCACAATGGCCATGGTTAGGCCAGTCCAAAACCAGGAGCCAGGAGCTTCATCTGGGTCTTCCACAGGGTTGCAGATGCCCACGTACTTGAGCTATCTTCCCTGCATCCCAGGTGCATTAGCAGAGATTTGGATCAGAAGTGGAAGAAGTGGATCAGCCAGGACTTGAACCAGTGCTAATGTGGATCTGGCCTTGCAGGCAGAGGCTTAACACACTGTGCCACAACGCCAGCCCCTATGTCTTCCTAAATGACCATACTCCTCTAGATGACTCATGTATGTCTTTATGTGCTCTACCACATACCCAGTGATATGACATTCAAACTGTTTACAGTGAGTTGTAATGTATTGTAATTGTTTGCCCCTGACCATGAGCTCTTTGAAGGTGGAGGCTATGTTTGGCTTACTGTTGTCTGTCCAGGGCACATGGTAAGCACCCATTACATCAGAGCTAATCCCCATTTGTTAAGGGGATGATGGTAACTCTTAAGGGTTCTTTCTGTACTTGACCACCACCTTATTTCTCCTTTTGGACCCAGGGGACATTATGGGTTCAGCCCTGCAGAACCTAGACAGTCTGGTGCAGATGCCCAGTGGCTGTGGGGAGCAGAACATGGTCCTGTTTGCTCCCATCATCTACGTCCTGCAGTACCTGGAGAAGGCAGGGCTGCTGACTGAGGACATCAGGTCACGGGCCTTGGGATTCCTGGAGATAGGTAAGCTGCCTCAATCTTTCTCCCCTGGGCCGTCTTCTCCTCCAGGGCCTTCGACAGGTTGCTAAGACACAGGGATGTTCCAGGCCCTAACTCTCCCCCATCCTTGAAAGGCCTGGGAGCGTTTTTATTTTTTGAAGCTGTCACTAAGATCTCAAATTGTGTCTGGCTTCATAGGGTACCAGAAGGAACTGATGTACAAGCACAGCAATGGCTCGTACAGTGCCTTCGGAGAGCAGGATGGAAATGGAAACACATGGTAATTGTACCACTCCTCAGTGAGGACCGTGCTCCACAGCCGAGTCTCGGCTCCTCTGCAACTGCTCTTGCACCCCTCCCCTTAATTCTTGCTTGGGCGAGTCCCTCGCTCTTCTCCTGGACTCTGCCTGCCCAGCTCTTGTCCTCCCTAATGCCCGGGAATGCCTCCCTTTTCTAGGCCTCTGGTGGCACTCTTTCCTCGACTCCCTTTCTGGAACCAGATGCCAGAATAGAGTATGGCACTACTGTGCCCTCACCTGGAAATCCCTCCTCATGCCAGGGTTTTCTTTTCGACCCACATAGGCTGACAGCCTTTGTCACCAAGTGCTTTGGCCAGGCTCAGCAATTCATCTTCATTGATGACAAGAACATCCAGGATGCTCTCAAGTGGATGGCAGGAAACCAGCTCCCCAGTGGCTGCTATGCCAACGTAGGAAAACTGCTTCACACGGCAATGAAGGTATGGATCTCTCCGGGGGCCTGCAGACCACCCTATGTTTGGGAAGACCTTGCGATTCTGATCAAGCAGAACTGAAAGAGCACTGGCCTGGGAGTCGGTTTTTTCAGGTCTTCACCTGGACTCTTTAGTGATCTTGGTCAGTAGTCACAGCCAGTCGAGGCCACAACTCCCAGGTCTGCAGAAAGAGAGTTTGGGCCAGCGCCGCAGCTCATTAGGCTAATCCTCCGCCTGCAGCGGAGTCCCGGTCAGGGCACCAGATTCTGTCCCGGTTGCCCCTTTTCCAGGCCAGCTCTCTGCTATGGCCCAGGAGTGCAGTAGAGGATGGCCCAAGTGCTTGGGCCCTGCACCCCATGGGAGACCAGGAGAAGCACCTAGCTCCTGCCTTCGGATCAGTACAGTGCCCCAGCCACAGCACGCTGGCCGTGGCAGCCATTGGAGGGTGAACCAACGGCAAAGGAAGACCTTTCTGTCTCTCTCTCTCTCACTGTCCACTCTGCCTGTTAAAAAAAAAAAGAAGAAAGAAAGAAAGAAAGAAAGAAAGAAAGAAAGAAAGAAAGAAAGAAAGAAAGAAAGAAAGAAAGAAAGAAAGAAAGAAAGAAAGAAGAGAGAGTTTGGGCCAGAACAGGATTCTCAAAGTATAGTCTCCAGATGGGGCATCCACATAGCTGGGGACTTGTGTGGAATGCAGGATCCTGGCTCCTATCCCAGACCTACTGAGGGAAAAACTGGGAAGAGTTTGTGTTTTAACAAACCTTCTTGATGAGTCTGACACATGCTGAACTTTGAGACCACTGGACTGGAAGACCTCTGGGCCTGTTACTATCTCCCCAGAGTGAAGCAAAGCCATTCCCTGTGTTGGGGGCCTGGGAGGCAGCCCAGCATATTTTGTGAAGGTTTTACTCTGTACCAGGCACTGCTCTAAGCTCCCAGTTTATCTGATATTATTCAATGTGAACAACAAATCAGTGAGCTAACTACCAGAATACTGTTATCCATCCCATTTTCAGAGGAAGAAACTAAGAACTGAAATTAAGTAAACTGGCCAAGGTGTATGCTGTTAAGTGGTAAGACTGAGATTTGAACCTTGGCACTTGGTCTCCAGAGGCTCTGCCTTTGCCCACTCACTGCATTGCCGGTGCCCCTCTCAAACATAGGGTGAGGTGTAGATGCTGCAGGATACCTTGCCTGATTCAGAGCACACCACTGGAAGAAAGATGTATACCCATTTTCCTAGAGAAATCATTACATTGGTATCCCAAGGCATAGATCACAAATACTGAGCACAGACACAAAATCTCTGCCTAGGATGTGTTAGTATTCTTCACACGTGATCTTTATTGCCTCTAAGTCTTCCTTTTCTCTTAGACACCATGTGAAATATACCTGGGAGTGGCCAGTGCCGTTGCCCAATTGGCTAATCCTCCGCCTTTGGTGCCGGCACACCAGGTTCCAGTCCTGGTTGCTCCTCTTCCAGTCCAGCTCTCTGCTGTGGCCCAGGAGTGCAGTGGAGGATGGCCCAAGCCATTGGGCCCTGCACCTGTAAGACCAGGAGAAGCACTTGGCTCCTGGCTTCGGATCAGTGCGGTACACCGGCCGCAGCAGCCACTGCGGGGTGAACCAATGGAAAAGGACGACCTTTCTCTTTGTCTCTCTCTCTCTCTCACTGTCCACTCAGCCTGTCAAAAACAAACAAACAAAAAAACAAAAAACAAAACTTAAAAGAATATACCTGGGAGGGACAGGACAGGACTTCACTAGGACATAATCACAGAGGCGTGTCCTCCTCCCTGGGTTCAAATCCAGCTCCTGCTGCATACTAGCAAGATAACTTTGAACAGGTGTGTTTGTTTTCTTATGTATAGAAGGTGGATAATAATTTAGATTAGATATTTTTTAAGACTTGCTAAGATCTTCCCAGGAAATACTTAAAGCAGGGAAGTTCTCAATCTCCCTGGAGAGAGGGTAGGGCTTTGTGTAACTTGGGAGGCATTCCCTGCGCAGGTCTCAGGTGCAGTGACAAGGCAGAAAGTCTCTTTTTATTCCTCTCTTTTTTATTTTAAAACTTTTATTTATTTGAAAGGTAGAAAGAGAGAGAGAGACAGAGAGAGAAGGAAGAACGGATACAGAGGTTTTTCCATCTCAAGACCCCAGCTCAAGCACTCTGATATGGGATGTGGGCATCCTATGCAGTGTCTTAGCTGCTGCCCCGAATACCTACGAATACCTACCCCTCCCCCCTGTTTAACTTATCCTTCCTAACTCTTTTTCTTGGGTTTCTTGGGTCCCTCTCTGCTGGAAACGTCATGCTTCCTCCTGCAGGCTTCTGTTGATGGTGGTGTAGTTACTGAAGTGCAGCCTGTTCCCCCTCATGGTGCGTCCTGGAGCGTGGAGCTGCAGAAAACCAGAACAAAGGAGTCCTTTTTGTTTTGTTGTTTAGAATTCATTCCTCCAGAGGGGAAGCCTTATTGCCATTTACAGATAATTCTTGCAGGTGCTGGCTGCTGCCCTGCCTGACCATTTCCCTGTTTCCCTCTAGGGTGGGGTGGACGATGAGATCTCCTTGACTGCATACATCACAGCTGCACTGCTGGAGATGGGGAAGACCACAGATGTGAGTTCTTCTGGGCCCTCTTCGCATTCTTATTGCTTATTCCTGGGCACATTCACCCGTCTTTGTCCCTATCCACGCTTTTGACAACAAGGAGAACATGATGAAATCCTCCTTACTTCCCATTTTGTAAGGAGCATCCTAGAAATCCTGTTCTGTCTTCACTTTTTAGGATCCAATGGTGACTCAGGGTCTGCAGTGTCTCAAGAATTCCGTCACCTCCACCACCAACCTCTACACACAGGCCCTGTTAGCTTATACCTTTACCATGGCTGGGGAAATGGACATCAGAAATATGCTTCTTAAAAAGTTAGATCAACAAGCTGTCATCTCAGGTATGCCAGTCATGCTAGGAGTCCTTGGGACTGTGAGATACCCGTCATTTTCCATATCTATTCACTTCCAGGATCCAATTTAGTAAAAGTTGTCCTAAAAATCATTGCTGGGGGCAGGTGTTTGGCCTAGCAGTTAGGATGCCTGCATACCACATCAGGGTGCCTGGGTTTGATACCTGGGTCTGGTTCTTAGGACCTCATTAATGCAGACCCTGGGAGGCAGTGCTGTGGCTCAAGTAATTGAGCCTGACACCTATTTGGGAGACTTGAATGGAGTTCCTGGATCCCAGCTTCAGTACCTGGGCTACTGCTGTATGGGCATTTAGAGAATGAACCAGCAGATGGGGGCATTCTCTCTCTCTCTCTCTCTCTCTCTCTCTCTCTCTCTACCTCTCAAATAAACCTTAATTTTTAAAAAATTGTTGCTGGGAGTTTTGTGAGAAAATCCATGTAGGTCTACAAAGGGCCTACTTTTAACATTAAAAGAAGCTAGATGGTAGAAGCTAGTCAGAAGATTTATTGGCAGGGAACCGAATTGGAGGCAGAGCAGCTGGGACTCGAACCAGCTCTGATATGGAATGCCAGCCTAGCCAGTGGCATCGTAACTTGCTGTGCCACAATGCCTACCCCTTTTCAACTTCTTTGGTTTAGGATTATTTTAGATATATTTAGAATAGCATTTGAAGTTATAACAAATCTTAAAACATTAATATTATTATTAATAAAACATTTTATTTATCTAGCTGTGTATTTAAAATTATACTTTCAGGTAGAAATCGAAACTTAGCTTTCATTTATATGAATGTCCTTGCTGAGTTGTCCTTTCATATGGGCACAGGTTAGTTTTTAACTGTAAGACTTATTTATTTGAGAGGGAGAGAGACACACAGAGAGAAACAGACAAGATAGAGCTGCTGTTTGGTGGTTCACTCCCCGAAGGCCTGCAATGACTGGGGCTGGACTAGGCTGGGTTAGGCCAGAAGCTGGCTACTCAATCCGGGTCTCCCATGTGGGTGGCAGAAACCCAGTTACATAAGCCATTACCACTGCCTCCCAGCTCTGCATGAACAAGAAGCTGGAGTCAGGAACCTGAGCAAAGCATCACCCAGACACTGTGTTGTGAGAAGCTGGTATCCTAACCCGGGTCTTAACCACAATTTCCAATGACTGCCTCAAGATACTTTTTGTCTTGTGTGTAAGCAACTCGAGTCGTGGAAGAGGTGCTTTGAATGGTGGGTGGAAGATATCTGTTGAGTACTGATTCATTGTGATCGTCTCTTTTCCATATCTTGCATTGTAGACTCACATGCTTTCTGCTATGTTCTTCCAGTTACATTGCCTCCTGTGGGTTATTTAATATATCTAAACATCTATGTAATTCGACTTCTATCTTACACTCTTCTCATTTCCATTTGTTCTTTCTTTTCGAGTTATCTGTCATTTTGACTGTCACAGATGTTTGTTTTGATCTCATATTCTACTTGATGGTCTGTACAAGTATGCTGTATTTGATCATCCTCATTAGCATTTCTTCTATGGTTTCTCAGTATGTTCTGCCATTTTTATTCTGAAAATATTAAGCATTCGGGTAGAATAAATTCTGAAAAATTCATGAAATCCTGTAGACAAAAAGAAAGAAAAAAATCCTGAAATGTATAAAAATTTTATAGGAAGTTCTATTTACCTATCTCCATTAGCATCAGGATTTTCTAAATAAACAAAGGTGGTTTTCATGTAATTGCTGGAGACAGGACAATCGATCGATACGCCTAGGTTTACCTTAGGAATTAGGTGTGAGTATGTACACAACCCTACCTCCATGCACCACCACCCCAATACACCTCTCCTCCTGCATTTTTATCATGTTCAATTAGCTAATTCCCCCAATGGGTAGGACTGAAGGACTTTCTGTTAAGTGAAATAAACAAGGAAGAGAAAGAACACTGGATGTTCTCTCTCACATGTAGAAGCTGACGAAAGTTGATTCAAACATAGACTAGTGATTGCTAAAGGCTGGGAAGGACGGGTGGAGAGGGAATAGAGGGAAGTTGGGTAACAGGCACCAAAACAGCGAGACAGGAGGAACAGGACCTAGTGTCCCACAGCACAGATGGGTGACTGTAGTCCAGAATACATGCAGAACTAGAAGAAAGGAACCCAGAGGCTCCAAACATAGAGAAATGGAAATGCTAATTACCCGAGTTAATCAACAGACACTGTGCATACATGTGTGGCGATATTATACTGAACCTCGTAGACAGGTAGAAGTATTACGTGTCAATCCAAAATCAAAAAATAAATCTAAAAAAGCCTGATCCTGAGAAGCACTTTTTTCTAACCCATTAAAATTCTTGGTGCTTTCTCTGTGGTAAGATGTAGCATTTACAAAGAGAACATGGGAAAGTCCGTTCCTTCTTAGCCTTCACAGTTATTCTTCTTTCTTGTAGGAGAATCCACTCACTGGAGCCAGAAATCTACTCCATCATCAGAGGCCGGGCCTTGGTCGGAGCCTCAGGCTCTGGATGTGGAGCTGACAGCGTATGTACTGCTGGCCCAGCTTGTCAAGGGCAGCCTGACTCAGAAGGAGATTGCCAAGGCCACTAGCATAGTGGCGTGGTTAACCAAGCAACGCAATGCATATGGGGGCTTCTCTTCCACTCAGGTAACCAGCCAGCTCTACCACGACTTCTCAGCTAGACTTAGAGCCTGTGTAGAGATAAAAGAAAACATATTACAAAAGTAAGATTATAATTTTGAAACTAAGAGCAGTTTCACTGAAGATATAACAGATTTAGACCTGAATAATGAACGTATTTTTTTATTTTTAAAGATTTATTTATTTTATTTGAAATGCAGAGTAATGGAGAGGCAGAGGCAAAGAGAGAGCAGAAAGAGAGAGAGAGAGAGAGAGGTCTTCCCTCTGCTGGATCACTCCCCAGATGGCTGCAACAGCCAGAGCTGGTCCCATCTGAAGTCAGGAGCCAGGAGCGTCTCTGGGTCTCCCATGTGGTTGCAGGGGCCCAAGGACTTGGGCCATCTTCTACTGCTTTCCCAGGCCACAGGAGAGAGGTGGATCGGAAGTGGAGCAGTCTGGGCTCAAGCTGGCACCCAAATGGGATGCTGGCACTGCAGGCGGTGGCTTTACTGCCTACACTTCAGCTCTGGCCCCATGAACAGATTTCGTTAAGTGGAATATTTGGTAAAGATGTTAACAGCACTGAGTTTGAATATGGTAATGACCTAACTGGAATTTTTAAAAATTATAGGACACTATGTTTCCCTGTTTAAGGGAAATTCTTGATCAAACATGAGAAAGACTCCCCTCTTCTTGCTCAACTTTGAAGAATTATAATGCATGATAATATTTTTGGAAATTAGTGATGAAATGTTTAGAACTTCTCAATGTCAAAATTGTTTTCAATAAAATCCTTGGCTCTTACAAAAGTCATCAATCACACGTCACCCAGATTGATTTTTTTCAGCTGATGATGCAGTCCCTTTCCTTGAATTGCTTCCATATGTTCAAGCAGTAAAGACTTCCTGCATCAAATTCACAATAGGTAGGAAAAAATTGTAGGGGCGGGCACTGTGGCATAGTGGGTAAAGCTGCTGCCTGCAGTGCTGGTATCCCACATGGGTGCCGGTTTGAGTCCCGGCTGCTCCGTTTCCAATCCAGCTCTCTGCTATGGCCCGGTAAAACAGTGGAAGATGGCCCAAGTCTTTGGGCCCCTGCACCCACGTGGAAGACCCGAGAGCTCCTGGCTTCAGATGGGACCAGCTCTGGCTGTTGCAGCCATCTGGGGAGTGAACCAGAAGATGGAATACCCCTCTCTCTCTTTATCTCTGTGTGTGTGTGTGTGTGTGTGTGTGTAACTCTGACTTTCAAATAAATAAATAAATCTTTCAAAAAAAGATTGTAGATCTTCCAGATGCACAGATATAGCTTGTTCATACCTTCCCCGGGGTAGATGACCTGACTTCCTAATTTACAAGAAGTCATGCTAAGTATGATGATGTCTAAATATGGATTTTTTTTTTAATTTGGGATATGAAGAAGTGAGGTTTTAAAAACATTTTTAAAAGATCTATTTATTAATTTATTTGAAAGGCAGGGTTATTGAGAGGCAAAGGCAGAGAAATAAAAGTCTTCCATCCACTGGTTCACTCCCCAGATGTCTTCAACAGCCGGAGCTGGGCTGATCTGAAGCCAGAGCCAGGAGCCTCTTCCAGGCCTCCCACACAGGTGCAGGGGCCTAAGGACTTGGGCCATCTTCCACTGCTTTCCCAGGCCATAGAGAGCTGGATTGGAAGTGGAGCAGCTGGGACCCGAAATGGTGCCCATATGGGATGCCAGCACTGCAGGCAGCGGCTTTACCCACTATTCCACAGAGCCAGCCCCCAGGTTTTAAAAAATTTTGTAATAGATATTTTCCAGTGTCAGGCATGTAGAAATTCTTATAACATAGAACTAAGTGTCACAATGTGGCTGAACACCTCATTTTCTTTTCCTTAGTCATAATTTACACAAGTCAAGTTTTTAGAATGGAAAGGTTCAAACCACACAATACCATGCTCTCCTAGTGACAGTTTATTTGTCTTATTCCAAAATGAAGAAAAGATTGTCACGTGGCAAAATGGCCAAGAAATAGTGGCCTGCAAAGAATGACTTTTCAAGGACCCCCCAGTATGCTCTCCAACTTTGATGTTAGGAGATGATGACACAGATACACAAGTTCATACATTGTACAGACCTCTAGGGCTCTAAAGTTACTGCTGTTTCTGCCCCAAATAAGGACGCTGTAAAATACATACAGAACAGTTACCCACTCATTTCTAGCAATCACCCTTCTGAAGCTAGGTTTGGTGTACGACTATGAATGCATTATATCAGCCAAGTGACCTGTGGGTGTTCAACAATAACCTGTGACAAGTAAGACACTGTGATTTCTATGTCACTTCCTGACAGCACAGTTTTCTAGGTACTTGGAAGAGATAGCATCCAAGCCAGCTAACGACAACCAGATGTGTGGGTTGCAGGGTTGCTGGAGGTTAATCCCAGTGGCTCACAAAATGGTAAGCATATGCTTGATTGTTCTCCTCAGGATACAGTCGTTGCTCTCCAAGCTCTTGCCAAATATGCCACTGTTGCCTACATGACATCTGAGGAAGTCAACTTGGTTGTAAAATCCACTAGGAATTTCCAGCGCACTTTCAGTGTGCAGGCTGCCAACCGATTGGTATCTCAGCGGGAGGCTCTGCCCAGTATCCCTGGAGAGTACACCTTGGAGGCCTCAGGCCGGGGCTGCGTCTATGCGCAGGTGAGGAGAGCAAGGAGCATGCGCGAACACCGGGGAAGGAAGTCTGGGGTATCTGCACCACAAGTAGAACCTCTCTATTCGTCGTATTTGTAAGCAAAGTAGTACAAACTGTACAATCTCTAGATTCTTTCCAACTCTGATTTGATTACCTATTTTCTCCTGCCAGGTGGTGTTGAGATACAATATTCTCCCTCCTAAAAATACAGAGACCTTTAGTCTTAGTGTGAAAGTGGAAAAAGCCAAATGTGAACAACCGGCCTCACCCAGATCCTTGACTCTCACTATCCAGAGCAGGTGAGGAAAGCTGGCGTCGTGCTGGGGGACCTTGGTCACAGTGCTGAGCTGGTGTGTGTGTGTGTGTGTATCTGTGTGTGTGCATGTGTGTGTTGGATATGAAGAGTGCATGGAAATAGACACTAGGCTCATGGGTTTGCTTCCTGCCCTCAGTTACGTGGGGAGTCGCGGCACTTCCAACATGGCTATCGTGGAGGTGAAGATGCTATCCGGGTTCAGTCCTGTGGAGGGCACCAATCAGTTAGTAAGTTGCTTCTGTTCTCTGTGTGTGATTAGTTCTGTGGGGACCTCACTTCACCCAGCAGCTCTGAAGTGGGCGCCCCGACTCATGCCTGGATTATCCAGAGGTGTTGCCGAGGTGCATCAGGTGTGGGAAACGGAACCTGTACGAGTCTTGGTTCCTGTTTCCTGGCTTTTCCACGGTGAATATTGTTTCCTTGATCATGGCAGGACCTTGGAGGAAGGGGATCAGGAAGGCTTTGGCTCATGGTCTTCTTTTTTGTTTCCCTCTTTCTTATTCAGCTTCTCCAGCAACCACTGGTGAAGAAGGTTGAGTCTGGAACTGATACACTTAACATTTACTTGGACGAGGTAGGTACTTGGGAATGGGCCAGAGTTTGATTGCTTATGGATCCCTGTGACTCCTTTCTAATTGTATATTCTAATGTCACATACACGAGGGTGAGGGTGAGTCCACACTACGAAGTGAGTTCTACCTCCCTCCATACGGAATACCAGACACCACCCTGCTGCAAGCGTGGACTTTTAGCCTAGAAATTAAGAAGCCCACATCCCATATCAGAGTGCCTGCTCCTAATTCCAATTTCCTGCTAATCAGACTCTGGGGAAGCAACGATGATGGCTCAAGTGATTTGGTTCTCCAAAGGCGAGAGCTGCACTGGGTTCCCAGTTCCTTGTTTGGCCCCAGCCAAGAGAATGACCCAGTGGATCAGAGCTCTGTCTGTTTCCCTTTCTCTGGCTATCAAATAAAAAACAAGCAAAGAAAAAAAGCACCCTGTGGCTGTAGTGGAGCATTGTCCAACACACATATAGTGTGAGCCAGTTATGTTGTTTAAGCATTTCTAGTTGCACCAGCATGTGGTGCACTGGGTTAAGACACCCCCCATAATGCCCAGCATCCAATTGGATCCAGTTCACGTCCTGGCTGTTCCAGTTCCAATCTAGCTCCCTATTAATGTGCTTGGGAAAGCAGCAGAATATGGCCCAAGTGCTTGGGCTCCTGCACCCACGTGGGTGCCTGGCTTAGCTGTGGCCATTACAGCCGTTTGGAGAGTGATCTAGCAGATGGAAGATCTCTGTCACTGCCTCTCCTTCTCTGTAACCCTGCCTTTCAAATAAATAAAATAAATCTTTACAAATTTCTAGTAGTTACAAATTTAACAAGGTAGAGAAAGAGATGAAATTTATTTTAATTAATTATGTTATTATGTTATTCAGCCTTGTATACCCCAAAGATTTCCATTCTATCATATCATTAATTACAAAGCATTAATGAGATAGCCATTTTTTTCCTGTATTGCAGTTTTGAAATCCAGTGTGTATTTTATTATTTTACACTGTTGACATCTCAGTTCTGACTGGCTGTACTTCCAGTGCTCAGTAGCCACATGCAACGTGTAGTGGTTAATATCAGAGGCTAGTGTAGCTTTCCTGTGATTCACACCCTTTTTACTATGCCTAAAAAAAAAAAAGGAAATCAAGAATTTTCTGCTCACAACTGGGCAAAAGGATGCCAAGTGTATGAAGAGCCAGAAAGATAAGGATAATATATAATATATATAACTTAGTGAAGAAACCATTGGTCTCGGTGGACAACAAGCAGAGGGAATCACTTAACAAGAGAACCAAGCAGCTCTAAAATCCTGAGCAAGCGCCAGGAAGTCAGCAGGAGGCATATCTTAAGACTGGCATAAGACACAAAGGGTAGGTAGAGGGCCTCAGAGAATTGACACAAAGACAGCAAGAGTCTTTAGCACCCACATGACACAGAGTGTTATTTTCACGTTGGTTGTAATGGATTCTTTCAACTGTCTTCCCCACAGCTCAGTAAGAAGACTCAGAACTATACCTTCACCATCCGCCAAAATGTGGTGGTCACCAACCTGAAGCCAGCAACCATCAAGGTCTATGACTACTACCTGCCAGGTGAGGGCTCAGCTCCAACCTGCCTCTCCCAGCAGGTTTCTGCCTCCAGCTGCTTGGCATCTCTGGAATTTTACAAATACTCCTTCCCAAGCCAGGCAACACCTAAGTTAGCTGACCTCCCAAAACACTGAAAGCCAATCACACACCATTTTTCAACCATCTTCTATACAAGAGACATTTTACATGTCCTTAGACCAAAAGAACAAGATGGCCCACTGTTTTCAAAGGGCTAGCTCTTACTAACCTTTCTGCTATGAAATTTACGACAGCATGCAAGTTCAGACACTGAAACCCTCTTGTGGTTCTGACTGTGCTCCTAACTGTAAAACCTCTGCAAATGGCGAAAGCAGTGATTTTCGGAGAGCATTTGCTTCCTGGATGTGTTAGATCCTCCAGGGAATAATAGGCATCGTTTTGTTTTGTAGATGAACAGGCAACAATTCAGTACTCTGATCCCTGCGAATGAGGTAAGTGTGTGGGGGGGGGGGGTCATGGATAATATCCCAAAGTTAAGAAAATGGGCTTTCCATCTTTTTTTTAAAATTACTTATGTGAAAGGCAGAGTTACAAGAGAGACAGGAAGAGACAGAAATAGGTCTTTCATCTGCTGGTTCATTCCCCAGATGGCCACAACTGCTGGGCCTGGGCCAGGCAGAATCCATCTCTCCCACCTGGGTGCAAGGGCCCAAGGACTTGGGCTATCCTTGGCTGCTTTCCCAGGTGCATTAGCAGAGAGCTGGATGGGAGGTGGGAGGCAGAGCAGCCGGGACTGCAACCCGTGCACTGGATATGGAATGCTGGTGTTGCTGGACCCTGGGCTTTCCATTGTTGTCCTAAACTCTTAAAGAGAGAACAATAATCTTCATAGTTCACATCAGAAAAAGCTAAGAGTAGCATTTGTACAAGGATTTCTATGTCATTTTTAAAAGTAAAGTTTTTAAAATCAGATTATTAAGTACATATTTTCTTAATTATTTTTACATACCATGTCTTGGTTATATAAAAATGCTAAGATGAAATTAAAGACTGCCTAATTCTACTTCCATGAAATAATGGTAATAACCTCAGTGTGTTTGAGTTATTTCATATATGGAAATGCCAGCTACCCTGATGTCTATTGTAGGAAAATGCCCTTTGATAAATGTAAAGATCTGAGAATCATGATGTCTTCTGTTTTGTTTGTTTGCTTCTTTGCTTGATTGCTTGCTTTTCAGGGTGGTAGCTGGAAAGAAACCAAATTAATTCTCGATGACATTACTGGAGGGTGGAGCATCCTTCTGCCCCTTGAAGCAGAACTCATTCAATTTGATTTCTCCAATCGACGGTGGAAGAGTAACATGCGCAGGCCTGAACCTCAGCGACTTTCTATTACCTCGTGGGGGGATGCGATAGGAATAACACACAAAGGTGGCATTAGCGGAAGACTGCAGGGGGACGAGACACAGTTTCGTCTTCCTGCTCAGCCTTCCAGGGCACTCTGCTGAGGGACAGTGCTACATGGTGATCCAGGGAAGATAAGATTATCTTCCTGGAGGTTAAACCTGAGGGAGGATGAGATATAGGGTTTTGGAAATCGGCTTACAAAATAAACTTTGAGAAGAAAATCTGTGCATCTGGCTATATGTGTGTTGCTTTGGATACCAGAGATGTGTTATAAAAGTGATGAACATTGGGGTGGGTATTTGGGGCAGCAGCTAAGGTGCCACTTGGGTGACTGCATTTCATGTTGCAGGGCCTGGGTTGGAGTCCTGGCTCTGCTCCCTAGTCCAGCTCCCTGCTACTGCACATGGGAGACAGCAGGTGATGGCCCAAGTCCTTGGGCCTCTGCCACCCACATGGGAGACCCAGATGGAATTTCTGGCTGCTGGCTTTGACCTGGCACAGCCCCAGCAGTTGTGGCTATTTGGGGGGATGAACCAGCAGATGGAAGATCTCTTTCTTTCTGTGTCTCCCTTTTTCTCTGTAATTCTGCCTTTCAAATAAATAAAATTATCTTCTCTCTCTCTCTCTCTCTTTTTTTTTTTTTAAGATTTATTTACTTATTTGAAAGGCAGAGTTACTGTGGTGGGAGGTGGGGATCTTCCATCTGCTGGTTCACTCCCCAAATGTCTACAACAGCTAGGGCTAGGCCAGGCCAAGGCCAGAAATCTAGAACTCCATCTTAGTCTCCCATGTGTGTGGCAGGGGCCCAAGGACTTAGTCCACTTCTACTGCTTTCCCAGTTGTATGAGCAGGGAACTGGATCAAAAGTGGAGCAGTTGGGACTCGAACTGGCACCCACATGGGATGAGGGCACTGCAAATGGCCGCTTTACCTGCTATGCCACAGGGCCAGCCCCTAAAATAATCTCTCAAATAAATAAATAAAACTTTAAAGTGATGAACAGCCTTTAGCTCAGAAGTTGACTCCTTCCTAAACCTTTTAATTGAGCTGCTTCTCAAAGAAGCACATTAAAGAGGCAAGAAAGGAGCAGAGTAGAGAATTCTAACAAAGGGGCAGCGTTTGCCTTCCACTGCCACACCAGCAGTGGACAGTTACTGGAAGCTGCTGGCCAGGACTCCCTCTTCATGGAGGCTTCTCTCCTGCACAACTCTCCCAGCCCCTCCTACGCTGGAGAGCACCGTGTTAGCTCTTCCATTTTGCTAACAGGTTTGGTAGCAAAGGGATAATTGAACAAGAAGGGTGATGTCTCAACAGAGAAGATTCTCCGGGTTCCCTTTCACCCTGGATATCCCCTGGACCTTGCGTTGTTTGTTGCAAACTCCAATTGAAAGAGTCAGGGGTTGGCACTGTGGCTCACTAGGCTAACCCTCCGCCTACGGCGCTGGCACCCCAGGTTCTAGTCCTGGTTGGGACACCGGATTCTGTCCCGGTTGCTCCTCTTCCAGTCCAGCTCTCTGCTGTGGCCTGGGAAGGCAGTGGAGGATGGCCCAAGTCCTTGGGCCCTGCACCTGCATGGGAGACCAGGAGGAAGCACCTGGTTCCTGGCTTCAGATCGGAGCAGTGTGCTGCCCGTGGCGGCCATTTGGGGGGTGAACCAACGGAAGGGAGCCCTTTCTCTCTGTGTCTCTCTGTCTCTCACTGTCTTAACTCTGCCAAGAAGAAGGAGAAGGAGAAGGAGAAGGAGAAGGAGAAGGAGAAGGAGAGGAGAAGGAGAAGGAGAAGGAGAAGGAGAAGAAGAAGAAGAAGAAGAAGAAGAAGAAGAAGAAAAAGAAGAAGAAGAAGAGGAGTCAGGGAAAAGTGCATGCCAAAGAGGGTGTTCCCTACACCCAGGACCATGACTGTAGGAACCATCATTTCCTATCTCTTCCACCCCTTCTCAGGGATAGGGAAACTTTTTCTTCTGCCACAGGCCATTTGGATCCTGACAACATCGCTCACAGGTCAAACAAAATTATCAACTTAAAAATTAGCTTACTTTAGATTTGAATTTCAAGTCCAGCCTGCGGTCTTGACTTGAATACTATCACAGACTGGACGTTCCCCACTGCTGAATCATACAACCCTAAAGAAGGGGCAATCATGACAGCGCCTTGCAGTGGGTTCAAGTGCCATCTCCCATGTGTTGTGGGGCTGCAGCTCTCTCCAGAGTTTCCTCTCCTTCAGAACAGAGAGAGATGGTGATTCTCAGGACATCAGAAGTTTTGTCAGCAGATTACATTTTAAATAATTATAAAAACTCTTTATTCCTGTATGTTTTGGGTTTCAGAAAGGAGAAAAAGAATGTTCTTAAGATTAAATGATTGGGGCAGGTGTTATGACTCAGTGGGTGAAACTACCACTTGGATGGATCACCCACATCCCACACTAGAGCAGCTAGGATCAAGTCTTTTTTTTTTTTTTTTTTAATTTTTGACAGGCAGAGTGGACAGTGAGAGAGAGAAAGAGAAAGGTCTTTCTTTGCCATTGGTTCACCCTCCAATGGCCGCCGCACTCATCCGATGGCAGGAGCCAGGTGCCAGGTGCTTTTCCTGGTCTCCCATGGGGTGCAGGGCCCAAGCACTTGGGCCATCCTCCACTGCACTCCCGGGCCACAGCAGAGAGCTGGCCTGTAAGAGGAGCAACCGGGACAGAATCTGGCGCCCCGACCGGGACTAGAACCCAGTGTGCCAGCGCCGCAAGGCGGAGGATTAGCCTGTTGAGCCACGGCACTGGCCAAGGATCAAGTCTTACCTCCATGTCAGATCCAGCTTCCTGCTAATGGGCTCCTGGGCAGACAGCAGGTGATGGCTCAAGTACCTGGGTTCCTGCTACCATGTGGGAGACCTAGATGAAGTTCCTGGCTGTTGGCTTTGGCTTGGCCGAGTCCCAGCTATTGCAGGTGTTTGCGAGTGAACTAGCTAGTCTTTCTCTCTCTCTCTTTTCTCCTCCACCCTGTCACTCTACCTTTCAGATAAAAAAATAAAATAAATAAATAAACTTTTTAAAAGTACTTAAATTATCAACAATAAATACTAGGACTAGAAGGATATTAATCAGAAAATATACATTGTTCAGCTCACTGAAATGTAAACATTTGTGCATATTTGAGAATTGTGAGAGTTAAGTGGCATTCAGCATTAAAGTAACAGCACTATAGCACTCACAGCAAGCACTTGTACATACTTTTGTGATACGCCAGGTACTATTCAGTCCTGGAAATACAAAGATACATAAAGCGAAGTTTCTGTCTGGCAGTCTTGACTTGCTTTTCAGAACATTCTAGGCACGGTGCAAAGAACAGGGTAGTGGAGAGGAAACCTGAAAGTAATCCATGGCATGAGAAGGGGACAAATTCTGCAGCCACCTGATTTAGTAAGGAAGAGAAGCAGGAGGACCTAACGACATCAAAGACAACATGCACGGGATAGTTAAGGTTGTATTCGGGCTATTGCAATAGAGTGCTTGTTCTTTAATGAATAACATCGTAAATACAAGAAAGGGGACCTGAGGTGTTACAGAGGCAAGGAAACAGGGAATCATGAGGAAGGAGGTACAAGAGTTTTTTTGTTTTATTTATTTTTTAAAGATTTATTTGAAAGGCAGTAATAGAGAGGGAGACACAGAGATCTTCCATCACTGGTTCACTCCCCAGGTGGCTGCAACCAGCTGGAATCCAGAAACTTCTTCCAGGTCTCCCATGTGGATGCAGGGTCCTAAGCACTTTGGCCACCTTCCACTGCTTTCCCAGGTGCTTTAGCAGCGAGCTGGATCAGAAGTGGAGCAGCTGGGACATGAACCGTGCCTGCACTGGTGCAGGTGGGAGCTTAGCCTGCTACATCAAAGCACCAGTGCTGGAGATGAATTTCTTTTTTTTATTTGAGAGGTAGAGACACAGACAGAGGGAGAGACAAAGAGAAAGATCTATCCATTGATTCAATCCAAAGCCAGGAGCCAGGAGCTTCTTCTCCATGCGAGTGCAGGGACCCAAGGACTTGGGCCATCTCCCACTGCTTTCCCAGGCCATAGCAGAGAGCCGGATCAGAAGTGGAGCAGCTGGAACTAGAACCGGCGTCCATATGGGATGCCAGCACCACAGGCAGAAGATTAACCTACTACGCCACAGCACCAGCCCAGAAATGACTTTTTAAAGTAGAAAAGAGGCTACTGCGGTGCTTAACAGTAGCTCTTTTCCCAGAACCTAAATGGTTGAGGATTTGGAGAAACAAAGGATGGGGGGCAAATTTCTGACCTGGCCTGAGCCAGGCTCAGGTGGCTCACTGTTGTCAGTGATTAATATAGGGTGCAAGAGGAGAGTCAGAAAAAGTCCAGAAAAATGGCCAGGACTCTGGACTGTGGACTACGCAGGGCAGAAGAACGTTTCCAATACCCTGTTAAGTTTAGTGCCTGAGGGCTGTGTGTTAAATGACAAAAGATGAGGAGAAAAGATTTACTTTACATATATGTGGGACTTCACAACAAAGAGGTTAAAATCCGAAGGACTGGGAGTCATTTTGATGAAGGACAAGTTAACAAAGAAGGAGGGGCCTGGGTTTCTAGGGCTGGTGAATACCTGGAGGACACTCACGGAAGATCAGGATTATTTTGACAAGGTTATTTGTGCAGATTCAAGTCGGTGCCGACTTTCTGTCTCTCGTGGTAAGGGCTATTCTGCTACGAGAGAGGGGAAGGAGACGTCTTAATGCTTCAAGTGAAATTCAGGCCTTGCTTTTAGCCAGAAAGTAGGAGACTAGACAGTGCCTCTGGTGTCTGCTGTTTCGTATTTGCTTCAGCTCCAAATAATCCTTATGCAAAGTGACACATGCTGGAGTGACATATTCTGATCCCTTCCACCTAGGTGGGCAGTGCCATCATTTAGGTAGAGCCGTAGAAAAGAGTCCGTGCTGAGGTGGGTGTTTGGTGCGGCGGCTAAGTTGCCACTGGGATGCCCGCATAGCATTTCACAGTGCCTGGGCTGCAGCCCTGCCTCCACTCCCCTGTCCAGCTGCCTGCTAATGCACATGCCGGGAGACAGCAGGTTGATGGCCCAAGTGCTGTGTCCCTGTCACCCACAGTGCAGGCCTGGGTAGCGTTGCAGGCTCCTGGCTTCTGCCGGACCCAGCCCTGACTGTTTCGGGCATTTGCCAAGTGAAGCAGTGGCTGGAAGATGTCTCTCTGTCTCTTTGCCTTACCAACAAATGACTGGTGTGTCCAGTTTAGTATATCGAGTCTCAGCATTTTGGAGGCCTCTAGGTGGAGATGTTGAGCCACTGGGATACAAAGATTTGGCTCGATTACTGCAGAAATCCAACAGGCAGGGGAAGGTGGCAGCTGAGCTGCTTGGATTATCCAGGTAATGTGAGAAGGGGGTTGGGGGGGGGGGAGAAGGAAAGGGAGTTCTATTTATATAACAAAGAAAGGGCGAGCAGTTCAGAACCCGCGACCCAAGAACTTTTCCCTCCTTACAATTGTCTCCTGAGGGAGCTATCCCTAAAATTCCACTCTTCATCAAGGATTTAAAAGGAAATGGAATGGAGGAAGGGACGCGGTATCAGGAAAGAGCCCCACCTCCGGAAGCAACAGATATAACAGGCAATCTGGAACACAGACAACTTTTGATCCCTCTTTCTGTAGCCCTGGCTCGAACGTTTATCCTCTCTCATTCTCAGTCTTACAAAGCTTTGTCTTTGTGCCTTTTGTACTGAAATTCCTCCACCACTACATGGGTCTGCTATCATGCATCATTCATTTTCCATCCTGTGGCCATCTTCTTCCATCCAGTGAACCCTTCTGAGTGTCGATTTCTTCCAGGTCTGCTAGACATTCCTGTTCAAAATCCTAATCTAACTCTGTTTTCAAACCTTTTAGGAGCTCCTGGGGATGAGATTATATTTTCTCTTCACCAGACTTGATTTAGTTTATTTGGAAAACAGAGAAGGGGCGGAATTGTGGCATAACAAGTTAAGCCATGGCCTACATTCCATGTAGGCGATGCCAGTTGTTCCTCTTCCAATCCAGCACCCTGCTAATGCTCCTGGGTAAGTAACGGGAGATGGCCCGAGTCCTTGGGCCCCTGAACCCACGTGGGAGACCTGGAGGAAGTTCCTGGCTCCTGGCTTCAGCCTTGCCAAGCCCCAGCTGTTGCTGCCATTTGGGGATTAAACCAGCAGATGGAAGATCTCTCTTTCTGTCCCCCTCTCTCTGTAGCTCTGACTTTAAAATAAACTAATTAATTTAAAAACTATGTTTTTATTAAAATTCTTGATATCTAGAAGTGGAGTCCTCTAGTTTTGTGATTCTTCTTCAGGATAACCTTGGCTCTTCCTTGCATTTTGAATTTCCATATAAATTTGAAACTGTTTGTTAATTTCCACAGAAAACCTGCTGGGAATGTAGGAGGGTTTCTTTGAAGCTATAGGTTTGAAGATGACTGACATCTTTATAAAAGTAAGTCTCCACATTTTTAAGCATGCTATATCCCATAAGTATTAAGGCCATCCTCAATTTCTCCCAGCAGTCTTTTGTAGTTGTCAGTGCAGTGGTGTTGACATCTCATATTAAATTTATCCTAGACATTTTATATTCTTGGTGTTACTGTACATGGTATCAGTATTTCCTATTAATTTTATATCTGGACCTTGAATCCAGCAACCTTGCTTGTCCTGACTTTTCTTTTAGATTATGTAGGCACACAATCATTTAGTCTGTGAATAATGGCAGCACAGCGGCCTCTGTGGCACACAATCCAGAACTATTTCCTTTCAAGACAAAAGTGCAGATTCCTGGAGCTGGCGTTGTGGTGCAGCAGGTTAAGCCACCACCTGTGATGCCAGCATGCCATAATGGAGCATCAGTTAGAGTCCCGGCTGCTCCACTTCCGATCCAGCTCTCTGCTAGTGCACCTGGGAAGGCAACAGAAGATGACTCAAGGGCTTTGGCCTCTGCCATCCATGTGTGGGAGACCCAGATGGAGTTTGAGGTTCTTGGCTTTAGCTTGGCCCAGCACTGGCTGTTGCAGTCATTTGGGGAGTGAACCAGCAAATGGAAGATTCTCTCTCTCTCTCTCTCTCTCTCTCTCTCTCTCTCCTCCTTCTAATTCAGCCTTCCAAATAAATAAATAATTCTTAAAAAAAAAAAAAAAGAACTGCATATTCCTTTAGTTCCTGGGAGTGTTCACAAGCTGACAACTTGCAGTTGTGTTCCCTCTAGGCTACTGCCTTCAGCATTGTGCTCTAATTGCCAGAGACAGCTGTTCATCAATAATTATCCAATGTGGGAGATAAGGATCACTCTGCACGGCCCTCACAAGATTTGCTATAACTGAATTGCAATCCAGTTTCTCACTCTGCCCAAGTCTGCTTGTTTCATTTCCCCATAGGTGACTCGGAAAGCATGTATTTTTTATTTTATTTTATTTTATTTATTTGAAAGGCAGAGTTACAGAGAGGCAGAGAGAGAGAGAGAGAGAGAGAGAGAGAGAGATTGAGAGAGGTGTTCCACAGCTGGTTCACTCCCCAGATGGCCACAATGGCTGGAGCTGCGCTGGTCCAAAGCCAGGAACCAGGAGCTTCTTCCGGGTCTCCTACGCAGGTGCAGGGCCCAAGGACTTGGGCCATCTTCTACTGCTTTCCAAGGCCATAACAGAGAGCTGGATCGGAAGTGGAGCACCCAGGACTCAAACTGGTGCCTACATGGGATGCCAGCACTGCAGGCAGCAGCTTTACCTGCTATGCCACAGTGCCAGCCCCCTTGAAAGCATTTAAAACCATTTATTTGTTTGAAAGACAGAGTAACAGAAAAGAGGGAGAGGAAGAGAGATAGAAGGAATGAGGTTTTCTAACTGTTGGTTCATTCCTCAATGGCTGCAACAGCCAGTCAGCTCTGTGCCAGGCTAAAGCCAGGAGCAGAAACTCCATCCTGGTCTTCCACCAGGGTGGCACGGACCCAAGCACTTAGACCATCTTCTACCGCCTTCCCAGGAGTTAGCAGGAAGCTGGATGGGAAGCGAAGCAGCCAGGACTCGAACTCGGCAATCCTACAGCGGGATGCCGGTGTCTCAAGTAGCAGCTTAACTCACTCATCATTCCTCCAGGCCTCCCCTAAAACATCTGTTACATGTAGATCTGTATCTCCAAGTCTGCTTTCTGAGCAACTGGATCTGCAGCCATGATGCCAGAATTGGGTCAAGAAAGCAGACTCTGAACTTTGCTAAGCGGACCCCGTCACCGCAGGCAGGGGATGGATAGCCTCTCGCACTGCTAGTGCAAGTGTCAACACTCCCGCCGCTACGGAACTGCAGTGGCCTCTGCGGAAGCAGATGTAGGAGGCTGGGCGTTCTAGCAAATGTTTGAGAAATACAAAGGGAATAGAATATATGAGAATCATGGAACTGGACAGCTTTTTGCTGAGGGGCAATAGATGGTTTAGAGAAAGAAAGTCACAGGTTGAAAGTGACTAGTAAGAACTTAAATGCTAAGAATGCAAATCAGAAGACCCCCTGGCAAGATGTAAAACCATTTCACCTGCTGTAGCCAGAGGACGAGAAAAGCTGAAGACGGGATCCAAGGTTGCTTGGGAAGAGGAAGGCTGTATTTTCAGCCGTTGCAGATCTTGTACGCCAAGGTCAGGCACTGTTCGGGAAAGACTGGGGCTGAGACGTGGGGTGAGAGCATCGCCACCGATGCACTCACCATTTTTGAGTAGGAAGGTTCCCTGAGGATGAGAACTGCTCCACTCCTCCCTGTTGAATGCCGGCGTTTCTCCCTTGCACAGGCTTCTCCGTGGAAAGAGAGCGCACAGCCCCCTAGCAGTGTGCATCCTATCTCTCCACTGGCCACTGCACCCACAAACAGGGCTCAGTTACATAACAACCCGATGGGAAAAGTGCTGGACCTCAAGGAGGAGGAGCCGACTCGACCCAGGAGGAGCTGGAGGACACAGATACCGTGTTCCAGCAGGAGTCAGGAGAGTTCTGAGGTGTTCAGCGTGGAACAGGAAGCTGGCTGTGGGACAGTTTATCCACATGGGCTCAAGTTCCCAAGAAACTGTCCCAGGAACCGGCACTGAGATGCACCTAGGAGCTTGAGGAAAGTGGGGCTCTCGCCGAGAGAAATGGAAACGAGAGAACTGCCGAGGTAGAGAGGAGACGGGAGCAGATGGTTCAGAGACGAGGTCGCGCTGCAGCGTTCTGTGGGGGGCCCCAGAGGACAATCTGCAGACCAGAACACAGACGCCAGCATCACCAAGAAGCTCAGTGGTAGTTGTGCCGTGGTAGTTGTGTAGCATGGGTTGAGACTAGGAAGTTCTGTTACAAAACCAGGCCCTCTGAGGCTGGCGCTGTGTCATAGCAGGTAAAGCTGCCGCCTGCAGTGCCAGCATCTCATAAGGGCACCAGTTGTAGTCCCGGCTGGTCCACTTCCCATCCAGCTCTCTGCTGTGGCCTGGGAAAGCAGTGGAAGATGGCCCAAATCCTTGGGCCCCTGCGCCTGCGTGGGAGACCCGGAAGAAGCTCCTGGCTCCTGGCTTCGGATTGGTGGAAGCCATTTGGGGAGTGAACAGCAGATGGAAGCTCTCTCTCTCTCTCCCCCTCTGTCACTCTGTCCCTCCTCCTTCCCTATCTCTGCCACTTTGTCTTTCAAATAGGCAAGTCTTTAGTTTTTTTAAGAGTAATGTTTATTTTGGTGCAAGAAACTGTGAAATCCTTGCAAATGAGAGTTCTTCAAAAAGCTCACGGAAATGTATATTATGAAAAAACTATATATGAATTTCAAAATTTCTTATATCAAAATTAATTCATCTTTTAATTTTGTTTTCCACGAACACTTTGCTGTGCCCTGGTACTAGATGACAAATCACAAGAAAAAGTGACGTCAGTCTATGCACGTAGCAGGATAGTCTGCCCATAAACGGTCCATTCTTTTCTACCCTCATATTTTTTACTACTTTGATAACTTGTTGTCCTCTCGCAAGTTTCCTGATGGAATAATTGAGAAAAGGAAAATAACTAGAGTAAAAGAAAAAAAACACAAAAAAAAAAACAAGAGGGGAAAAATAGCAGAAAGGATAGATAAGGTAATACTTGACAGAAATGAGGAAAACAAGAAGACATCAGAGAGATGAGAGTCAAGGTTGAGGTCTTTCCCACCCCACCACACCACAGCCCCTTTCCTTGGTAATACTGCAAGATTCCTCCACTTTCTTTCTTTCGTTTTCTTTCTTTCTTTCTTTCTTTCCATTTATTTATTTATTCGAAAGGCAGACTTACTGAGGGCCATCTTCTGCTGCTCTCCTAGGAGCATTAGCAGGGAGCTGGATCAGGAGTGGAGCAGCTGGGACGCGAATCCGCGCCCAAATGGGATGCTGGTGCTGCAGGCACCTTACCCGCTATGCCGCAGCGCTGACCCCAGATTCCTCAATTTCATGAGTCCCTCTCCTTGGTGATACTAAAGGGACCCTTCTCAATTCCAGCACACTGACTATCTGAGCAGGCATGGGGAATGTCCAGCACACAGGCCACATGAAGCCTGCAAAATCACTGGGCCTGGCCTTTCCACCCACTCAAAATTCAGGAAATCTATAGCAGGCTGGTTTTGAAGTTGATAATGTTGCACGGCCCGCGAATGACGCTGTAAATACCCAAATGGCCCTTGGCAGGAAAAAAGCTCCCCATCCTTAACCAACAGTTTTCTAAGCTGTTCCAAAACTGAGTTTTGAGGTAGCAAATTCAAGATACTGATAAAAAGAATTTGTGTTTTGCGAATAGCGTTGGGAAGAGGTACCATGAGGTTCCATGTGACTTTCTCTGTGTCTTCATTTCTGGGCAAGAGTCTTGTCACATTTTGTAGATGGGAAAACACCGCATTTCATTCCTCGCCTTCTACAGAGAGATGACAGTGTGACGGGAGAAGGATGTAACTGTGGCACTTCTGCCACTTCTGCAATGGACCTGATGACACCTGACATGAGACAGCCTTACCTTCTGCGGCAAAAACACGGCTGTGATACAGACAGCTGCCAATGCTGAACTTGATCCTGTATTTGGATAATGAGAACAGCTGCCGTAGTGAAAAAGGACGGGACTGTACCACTGTATATGGAAACATCCTGCGTTCAGCCGCTGAGGCTGCCATAACTAAAGGCCGTAGGCCAGCGGTTTCTCATGCTTCTGGAGGCTGGGAATCAGAGGTGTGGTTTCACCCATGGCCGCTGCCCCCGGCTTCCAGGTGGCCACGTTCTCAGTGTCTTTTCATGGCCTTGGCTCTGAGAACTCGCATCCCTGGCCCTCAACTTGGGAGGATATCGTTCACATTGGATGAGGCCCACCCCATGACCTTATTTGACCCTAATGACCTCTTTTCTTGAATGCAGGGAGAGTAGGGGTCAGGGCTTCCATGTCTACAGTTTAGGGAAATGCAATTCAGTCCATCACACATTCCTGAGAAATTCTGGATTGACTAATCAAAACCACCAATTATGTTTTCTGTAACAAGGATGAGAAAAAACATGATTGACACGTTTTATTGGGGTGGATGCTGTGGCTCAGCGGGTTAAGCAGCCCTGTGGCACGCCCACGCTGGAGTACCTTGTCTGAGCCCTGCTCATCCAGCTTCCTGCTAATGTGCCTGGGAGGCTGCAGGTGATGGAATTCTGGCTTCTGGCTGTTGGGGCCCAGCCCTGGCTCCTTCAGGCCTTTGGAAGGTGAACCAGCAGATGGATAACCTTTCTCTCCCTTTGCCTCCCCTCTCTTTACTACTCTGAATTTCAAGTAAACAGACAAATCTTTTAAGGAAAAGGTAGTGTATTTAGAAATTTTTAAATTATATTCATCCTAAAACAATGTTTGAAAAGCATATGCTCCCTTAAAGCTTTCAGTCAGCATATAAATTTTCTTTTCTTTTTTTTTTTTTTTAAGATTTATTTATTTATTTGAAAGAGTTACATGGAGAGAGAGAGAGAGAGAGAGAGAGAGAGAGAGAGAGAGATCTTCCATCCGCTGGTTCACTCCCCAAGTGGTCGTTAAAATCAGATAGGCACAGCCAGCGCAGCGGCTCACTAAGCTAATCTTCTGCCTGTGGTGCTGGCACACCGGGTTCTAGTCCTGGTTGGGGCGCCGGGTACTAGTCCCGGTTGCTCCTCTTCCAGTCCAGCTCTCTGCTGTGGCCCAGGAGGGCAGTGGAGGATGGCCCAAGTGCTTGGGCCCTGCACCCGCATGGGAGACCAGGAGGAGGCACCTGGCTCCTGGCTTCGGATCGGCACAGCATGCCAGCCACAACACGCCGGCCGTAGAGGCCACTTGGGGGGTGAACCAACGGAAAAAGGAAGATCTCTCTCTCTCTCTCTCTCTTTCTCTCTCTCTCTCTTTCTCTCACTGTCTAACTCTGCCTATCAAAAAAAAAAATATCAGATAGGCTGATCCGAAGCCAGGAACTAGGAGCTTCCTCCGAGTCTCCTACGCAGGTGCAGGGGCCCAAGGACTTGGGCCATCTTCTACTGCTTACCCAGGCCATAGCAGAGACCTGGACTGGAAGTGGAGCAGCTGGGACTCAAACTGGCGCCCATATGGGATCCCAGCACAACATGGGCAGCTTTACCCGTTATGCTACAACACCGGCCCCCAAATTTTCTTTTTTAGAAAGCATTTTTATTTATTCATTTGAAAGTCAGAGTTACAGAGGGGTAGGGGTCGGGGAGAGGAGGGAGAGACAGAGGGATATCTTCTGTCTCTGGTTTACTCCCCAGATGGCTGTAATGGCCAAAGCTGGGCCAGATCAAAGCCAGGAGCCAGGAGCCAGGAGCTCCATCCAGGTCTCACCACCTGGGTGGCAGGGTCCCAAACAGTTGGGTCATCTTCCTCTGCTTTTCCCAGTCTTAATGGCAGGGTGCTAATCAGAAGTGGAGCAGCTGGGACAAGAATTGTCGCCCACATAGGATGCCAGTGTCACAAAAGATGGCTTTATCTGCATGCCACAACACTGGCCCCAACATCTAAAATTTTCATATTAAATTAAATAGTTGAAAGGATATGATTTCTGATAGAATACTGGCTAGAATAAAACTGCTGTATCACTTAACAACATTAACCAGTTATAATCTACAGTTCAGACAATTCTGATGCTCATAATCTGTTAAAAGTGAACATGAAAAAATAAGTTCAACAGTCACAATTTTTACATTGTTTCTTGCACATATTTGCATTCACTTTCATCATAGAATATTTTTTTAAAGATTTATTTTATTTATTTGAAGGACAGAGCTACAGAGAGAGGTAGAGACAGAGAGATAGGTCTTCCATCCACTGGTCCACTCCTCAGATAGCTGCAACGGCCATAGCTGCACCAATCCAAAGCCAGGAGCCAGGAGCTTCCTCCAGGTCTGCCATGTGGGTGTAGGAGCCCAAAGACTTGGGCCATCTTCTGCTATCCCAGGCCGTAGCGGAGAGCTGGATCGGAAAAGGAGCAGCCGGGACTAGAACTGGCGCCCATATGGGATGCCGGTGCTTCAGGCCAGGGTATTAACCTGCTGCACCACAGCTCCGGCCCCCATCATAGAATATTATCTAATACATTTTTATGCTTAAGTTTATTGATCATTCTTTCAAATTTCCTACAAGTTCCTACATAACTTGAAATATCAAAGTATGATTTTTACAAGGCTGAAATGTATTCAAGACTTCTTATGGACTGATTTAATATTGCAGTTTATGAATGCAAAATAGATCAAAGCAGCAAACATTTTTTAAAAGAATCATGTGTTAGCAGATTTTCATAAATAAATATTAGACATAAAAAGCAAAATAAAATTGGAAATATCTTTTAAATAAGAGGATGTGGTTGGTGTTTTTCCCAATTAGCACATACATCTGTGGAAGGTTATTACTTATTTCTAGAATAGATAGGGATCAGAAGTAACTTTACTCCTATTTTTAATTTCTATGGATGCATACTTTGGGTAATGTGATTTATATAAATAAGTAAGTAGGGGTGGAAGGCACAGTGCTTTAGCAATGTCACTGAGTTTTTCTGAACCCTTTCAAGTTTTCTGAACTCTTTCAAGTCATATAATAATCTTTCATCAAAACTTATGCTTAATGATCTGTCAGTGCTCAATTTGATTAGGTCTTCTTTCATTTCAGTTGAAAGAACTGTAAATCTTGACTTAAAAAAGAATTTTGTGTTAATTTACCTACACAAAGTGACACTATTTCAAATTATCTTTGGTAATGAAGAGGTTTTTTTGTGTTGTGTTTCATTTTCACTCCAGAACTCTGGACTGAGCCAGGAGGGATCAGCAGGGGGCTGGGTCAGAAGTGGACAGGAACGGGTGAAAAGGGAGAGAGCAAGAGAAATGAACGTGGGGCTTTGACTCAGACTACCGCTTCTCAATAACGAGTCCATGTGGAGACAACTGAGCAAGTCAAAGGTCCAGATACTGAAGCCTTTGGGCATTGGGGAAGTCTTTGCCCCAGAGATACGAATGCAAATTGCCAATTTAGTGCTGCAATGCTGGCATCCCATATGGGCACCGGTTTGAGTCCCCGTTGCTCCGCTTCCAATTCAGCTCCCTGCTGAATTTTTAATATATATAAATATATATATAAATATATTTATATAGCTTGGGCCATCCTCCACAAGTATTTGGGCTCCTGGCACCTATAAAGGAGACTTGGTTGGGGTTCTGGACCTTTCGCTTCAACTTGGACCAGTCACTCTCTCTCTCTCTCCCCTATACGTTTCAAGTAGATTAAATAAATTTTAAAAAAAGAAGGGGGGGCAGCACTGTGGTGCAGGGGATTAAAGCCCGGGCCTACAGCACTAGCATCCCAAATGGACACAGGTTCTAGTCCCAGTTGCTCCACTTCTGATCCAGCTCTCTGCTGTGGCTGCAGAAGGTGGCCCAAGTCCTTGGGCCCTTGCACCCACGTGGGAAACCTGAAAGAAGCTCCTGGTTCCTGGCTTCGGATCAACTCAGCTCTGGCTGTTGCAGTCATTTGGGGAGTGGACCAGCGGATGGAAGACCCAACCCCCCTCCCACCCCGCTCTACCTCTCTCTGTAACTCTTTCAAATAAAGAAAATCTAAAAAAAAATTAAAAAAAAAGGGGCTGTACTGTGGTATAGCAGGTAAAGCTCCTGTCTGCAGTACTGGTATCCCATATGGGTGCCGGTTCAAGACTCCACTGTTCCATTTTCAATCCAGCTTCTTGCTACGGCCTGGGAAAGCAGTAGAAGATGGCCCAAGTCCTTGGGCCCCTGCACCCATCTGGGAGACCTGGAAGAGGCTCCTGACTCCTGGCTTGGGATCAGTGCAGCTCCAGCCATTGCGGCCATTTGGGGAGTGAACCAATGGATGGAAGACCTCTCTCTCTGCCTCTGCCTCTTTATAACTCTGCCTTTCAAATAAATAAATAAATCCTCAAAAAAAAAAAAAAAAGAAATGTGATCTTTTACCTTTGTAGAAATTCAGAAACTGTGAGATATTCCTTAAATAATGGCTATTCACTATGTACTTCTTTAGAGTATGTATATTTTTAATCTTTTGTGTTGAGTAGAATTACTATTTCAAGTATTCTACTAGTATTTTCCCCCTCAGAAATTTACCTAACGGATTATGATTTGGGAAAAACCTGTGGGACATATTTCATCTTGTTCCTGATCTCCTCTTTCCCATCTGTAGAGCACAGTGACAGGGTTATGTGACAGGAGACAGAAATACTTCTTCCAAAGCACTGAAATCTGTAGGGAACTGACAAGGTCTTCATTAAATACCTATCTGGTAGGCACCCACGAACCGCTGGGTGCGGTGCTAGGCCAGGACAAACACGGTGTCTGCACAGGGCTCTCGTAGGGCTGAGGGCTTAGTTAGGAAGAGAACATACAGTGAAGAATGGGACGAATTCACCACAAGAGAGTTGAGTGATGGAACGAACCTAATCTTTAGTCCAAAAGAGGAATTCCCAGATGCCTCGCCTGAGTTACACGCCAAAGGACAGAAAGGAACGACATAGGGGGAGGGGCAAGGTGCACAAGAGTATTCCAGCCCCAGGAAATAGAGCATGCCTTCTTTGAAACTGTGTGAAGCCGGCGCTGTGGCGTAGCAGGTGAAGCTGCTGCCTGCACTGTTGGCATCGCGTGTGGGTGCCGGTTTGAGTCCCGGCTGCTCACTTCTGATCCAGCTCCTTGCCATGGTCTGGGAAAGCAGTAGAAGATGGCCCAAGTGCTTGGGAGTGTGTGAGAGACTTGGAAGAAGCTCCTGGCTCCTGGCTTCAGATCAGCACAGCTCCGGCTGTTGAAGCCATCTGGTGAGTGAACCAAAGGATGGAAGATTTCTCTCTCTGACTCTCCTTCTCCCCCTCTCTTTGTAACTCTGCTTTTCAAATCAATAAGTAAATCTTTTTTTTTAATAAGAAAAACTGTATCATCCTTAAATCCAGCTACCTTGCTGCCAACCCCCTCTAAGGAACTCATGCATGATTATTTATAAATTATTGAACAGGTGTATCCAGCAGGCTACCCCTAACCAGTATACCCTTAGAGACTCCAGATCTGGAACTCTTCATGGATGGAAGTAGCTTCGTGGGCCAGGAAAATCAAAAGCCTGGATACACAGTAGTAACTCTGCAGGAGACTTTGGAAGTGGAACTATTGTCATCAGTTACCTCTATCCAGAAAGCTAAACTCATAGCTCTCACATGTGCCCTCTAACTTGGAAGAGGTAAGAGGTTAGACATTGATACTGATTTTAAGCATGCTTTTTCTCTATTATATCCCACAGAGCGATTTGTAAGGCAACATAAAAAGTTGATTTCAGGAAAAGGAAGAGTAAAGCCTGCTCTGGAAATCTTAGTTTCTGGAAGCAGTGCAGGAGCCAAGCAAGGTAGCAGTTACATTGTTCTGAACATCCGACATCAGCCTCCACATCTTCTGGAGGAAATCACAGACATAACCACACAGCAAAAACTAAGCAAAAGCTAAGAATCCTTTTTTTTTTTTTAAATAAGCAATTTAT
Source organism: Sylvilagus floridanus (assembly GCA_949820135.1). Taxonomy (NCBI): domain Eukaryota; kingdom Metazoa; phylum Chordata; class Mammalia; order Lagomorpha; family Leporidae; genus Sylvilagus; species Sylvilagus floridanus. The sequence goes on from OX463230.1 coordinate 33,986,836, forward strand.
TTTATTTGAAAGTTACAGAGAGAGAGAGAGAGATCTTGCATTCACTGGTTCACTCCACAGTTCACTCCACTCCTAACCTGCTAAACCACAGTACCAGCCCCCTAAAAATCCTTTAGTGATGGCACTCACTGTAGATATAGACTCAACTCATGTCAAGCCAGACTATTCCCTAATGGACCTGGACTGATCCCAGAAATGGGGTTTTAATCCCACTGCGGGGCATGAGCACGGCCGTGGTGCGGCCAGGCCAGGCCTGGGGGCTCTGCATGCGTGGGTGCCCCCGCCCAAGCTGTGTGGGACGGAGCCACGTGGAGCCGAGCCCGTGAACCAACCCGAGCCAGGGCCTGCGGAGCCAGCCGACAGGTGTCCCGGGGATAGCAGCGCAGGGAGGGGCCCGCGTGCACGCACGTGGCCCCCGGACTGGGCGGTGCCAAGGAGGGGCAAAGAAGATGGCGCCCAGAGGAAGTAAGATGGGCGGGACTCAAGCTGATTGGCTACGCAACATCAGGGGAGGTAACAAGACTAGTATAGACATATGGCTAGTCCTATAGAAATCCCCCCGTAAAGTGACCTTTAAAATGATTGGTTGGTTCTTAGTCCTGCCCCAATGACTCTGCAGTTTTGTGCTATAAAAGGTTCAGTTTCGCATGGAATAAATGAGTCCTCGCTAGACTTGGCTCCCCGCTGCGTCTGATTGTCTCCGGGATCGGGAGGCTGGGGAACGGGCGAGCGGCGCACTCACCTTTCCTTGGACCCAGTCCATCCTTGTACGGGTGGACTCAGACCCTGCATCCCACCAATCAAAAACTTGATTCTTGTTTAGTAAATTCTGGAAGAATAATTTTGGTGCTCAAACACTCAATGGGTGATATAATTAATATTATACATTGAAGAGACCCCCTATGGATGGGATGCAACCCTACAATCCATTCAGAAATACATAACCAGTCAAAATATGCAAGGCTGGTGCCATGGCTCACTTGGTTAATCCTCCGCCTGTGGCGCTCGCATCCCATATGGGTGCCGGGTTCAGGTGCTGGGTTCTAGTCCCGATTGCTCCTCTTCCAGTCCAGCTCTCTTCTGTGGCCCAGGAAGGCAGTGGAGGATGGCCCGAGTCCTTGGGCCCTGCAGCCACATGGGAGACCAGGAGGAAGCACCTGGCTCCTGGCTTTGGATTGGTGCAGCGCCAGCCATAGCAGCCATTTGGGGAGTGAACCAACAGAAGGAAGACCTTTCTGTCTCTCTCTCACTGTCTATAACTCTACCTGTCAAATAAAAAAAAAAAATGCAGAGAACCATACAGAGAGTCATACATATTTGTGTTACAACCCATCCTAAGGCAGGATTATGCCAACAGGGAGTACAATCTGGGAGAGTGGATTCTTCTACTACCTGGGGAGGTGTGTGCCCTTGTCACTCAGAAAAGCCATCAGAAGTGGTGAAAACTCTGCTAAAGGAAATCATCCCCAGATTTGGATTGTACCTCTTGATTCTGAGAGATCATGGAAATGCCTTCATCGCTAATATTTTGCAAGAAGTATCCAAACTGCCAGGAACTAAATGGAACTTGCACACCTCCTAGAGACTTCAGACAATGAGAATACAGAAAAGATGTACCACTCCTGAAACAGATAACAGCTAAAATGTGCTCCTGGAAGCAGGCTCTAATTGAGCCCTATGGGCTGTTATATGGGACACTCTTCCTCTATTCTCAGTGCCTGGGTGAACAAACTAATTTAAAATGGAAAGAATTGGATACTGTTGGTGCGCCCATTGTGGTGCAGCAAGTTAAACCACTGCCTGCAACACCGGCATCCCATTTGAGTGTTGGCCTTTGGCCTGACCCAGTCCCAGCAGTTGCTGTCATTTTGGGAGTGAATCGCCAAATGGAAGACCTACTTCCCTCTCTCTCACTCTCTCTCTGTCTCTCCTCTTTCTCTGTAACTCTGCCTTTCAAATAAATAGATATTTTAAAAATAATTTTTAAAAAGAGAAAATTGGACACTATTAGTTATGTACAACCTCTGGAGTTAACCCTTAGTGCTACTCATTTGTTTTGTTGTAACCACATCCTCTACTCTACAGATGGCTCCCTCCATCATTTAAAACTGGGAGAGTGATTATTCCTCCAGACTTAGAGAAACTCACTCAAAAATCTGTGGTGGAATGAGAAGGCCAAGATGGCCACTGGCAAATGAGTGTCAGTTACTCAGAGTGGCTTCAGAAACCCCCTGGGAAACCACGTGGCAATGGAGCCTGCCTGGCAACAGGCTGTGATTGGGTGGCTTCAGATACTGCCTGGCAACAGGCTGTGATTGGTTAGGGCATAAACTGCCCCTTGACTGGATTGGCTGCCTTGGCTATTTAAGCTGCTGTACCAACTGAAATAAATGAGTTTGTGGGCTGCTTGCCTCTGGCCTACTATCACCTGACTCCTGGGGTCTGTGTGGTGACTCTGCGCCTCTTGTCCCCACCATGCTCCTCCTCTCAGAACAAATCCACAGCAACAAAGATCAGCTCCAACCCCAGTGGGTAGGTCCTTACCAATGTTAATATAGCTCATTCATCTGTAAAGTTGAAGATGGTCATGGGCCTGTCACACCCATGTGAAGCCAGTAGCAGACCCAACTGCAGACTCACAGACCCTGACCTGATTGACTGAGAAGAGAGCTTCCCAGAGATCACCAGTGCTATGAGTGATGGAACAAGGACATAAGCCTCAGCCATTCTCCCTCAGTGCCCAAAATAGATAAACACTGCAATGTATTCCATGCCCTTGAAACTCAATTGGGTCTCACACCCTATTGCCTTCATACCTCACCCTACAGCCACCTGAAAAACTAGTTGCTCTGAACACCTGAAAGACCAGTTCCAGGAATTCCCCTCTGCCTGCTGCCCCTTCCCCTCCCCATCCCCAGCCCTCTTAAAATATAAAAAGGCCTTCTGCCACATGTTCCATCACACTGGCAGTTGGTCACCCACCTCTACGGATTTATTTTCTCTGAATAAATTCAGTCTGGCTGTAAATTCGTATACTGCCTCCTCTCTATTCTGCAACTCTTTCCCTAACATTTTGTTGCCCCATGTGAGGAGGCACCAATCTGCGACTCTTTTCCTAACAATGACCCTGGACCCAGAGTTAAGTTGTAACTTAAAAAAAAGCAAAAATTGATACAGGACACAAAAATGCGCCCAAGTCCCTTGGCTCAATCAGGCTGACTGTAGCATTTTACAATTCTTAATGCCCCTCACCCTTAGTGGGGGAGGACAGGGAAGCCCACCTTTTCTAGGTTGGGATGCTGGCACTGTAGGTAGCGGCTTTACCCACTCTGCCACAGCACTGGCCCCTATTATTTTAAATTTTAATACTTACTTTACTTTAAGATTAACAATTAAGGTTAGAAACTGTGGTGCAGCAGGTTAAGTCCCCATTTGGGACCCATCGTCCTGTATGAGACTGCCTGTGATTGAATCCTGCTTTCAATCCAGCTTCCTGCTAATGCACCCGGGAGGCAGCAGAAGATGGCTCACATATTTGGGTCCCTGGCACACATGTGGGAGACCAGAGTGGAGTTCCTGATTCCTGGTTTCAGCCTGTCTCAGACCCGGCTGTTGGGGCCATTTGGTGTGTGAACCAGTAGTTGGAAGACCTCTCTCTGTCTTGCTTTGACTTTCAAATATAAGTAAAGAATTGAATAAATTAACATTAAAAAGATTAAAAGTTTAATTTTGCACGTGATGACTCTCTGAACTCTTATGTTAACTCCTTATAATTTTGTTGCCCTTATGGAGAATACATTAGAAACCACAAAAGTTCATCATGAAAAAGAGATGCTGCAGAAATGGAAGACTATTTACTTAGCTCCCTCTTTCCTGTTCCCACTGTGACCACAAAAATGTCAACAGATAGACATGAAACCTTCACCACAAATGCCTATGATAAGTAGCAGATCTATCACTCACAGCCATGGTTTCTAACTGTGGCGTTCCTTGCTGGGAAGCCTTTAGTTTTCTCCAAAGAAAAGTGTCCAAACATTAATTTTGGTTAATAAGAAGGAAACATTTATGAAACAAATCCCTAGGTATAGAAATAGACTGCCAGTAACCTACAGCCCCAAGCTCCTCTTCTTCATTAAACTCCCTTCTCAGCTCCCAGAAATGAGCTCTGTCTTGACATTGCCAGTAATCGTTTCTTTGCTGTACTTTATAGTTACAATAACTACATGAAGAAACTTCAAAAAGTTCATGGAAAATGCAATTAAAAGATAAGTTTATTTTGGTGCAAAAATTTTTTGTGACCCATGATCAGTTTTTTTATAACATGAATTTTCCTCAAACTTAAAAAAATTTATTTATTTATTTGAAAGAGTTACAGAGAGAAGGGGGACAGACTTCTTCCAACAGTTGGTTCATTCGTCAGATGGCCACAATAGCCACAGCTGGGCCAGGCTGAAGCCAGGAGCCAGGAACTCCAACCACGTCTCCCACATGGGTTGTAGAAGCCCAAGGACTGGGCCATCCTTCACTGCTTTCCCAGGCACATTAGCAGGAAGCTGGATCACAAGTCGGGCAGCCAGGACACAAATGAGCAGTCTTATATGGGATGCCCACTTCCCAAGTGGCAGCTTAAACTTTGTGCCACAACACGGGACACTACATGAACTTCTTGAAGACCCTTCGTCTGTGCTTCCAAACATCAAAGTTTGTTTCTGTCTAGTTTTGAACCTGGTATAAATAGACAAGTATTTCAAACAGTAGGTATTCTTTTCTATTGGCTTTCTTGAGATTAGGTTTCTAAGTTTCATCTATATTCCTGCATGTGGCTATACCTTATTAATTTCCATTGTTGTATTTTATTCTGTGGTGTGCACAGATCATAATTTATTTGTGCACCTTATCATTGATGTACACTTGCTGCTGTTGTGAACATCCTTGTACGTGTGTGCAGATGTGCACGTTTGTAAGAGTAAGATGACTGAGCCACAGACACTTGAATCTTTATTTTAGTCAATGTCTACCACTTTACACTTCCGCCATCAGAGTGAGAGAGTCGTGCTCTGCTCCAGGCTCAGATATGGCACCATCAGATTTAAAGTTCAGTTTATTTGGAAAAATGTGTAATGACATGAAAGCATTTCGAGGGACCGGTGTCGTGGTGTAGCAGCTAAAGCTGCCATCTGTGACACTGGCATCCCATATGAGCGCTAGTTCATGTTCCACTGTTCCATTTTTGATCCAGCTCCCTACAGCTGCCTGGGAAAAGCAGGTGGAAGATGGCCCAAGTGTTTGTGACCCTGCTACCCACATGGGAGGCCTGGATGAAGTTCCTAGCTTTGGCCTGGTCCAGCCCTGGTCATTTCAGCCATCTGGGGAATGAACCAGCAGGTGGGAGATTTCTTTCTCTGTCTTTTCCTCTCTTTCCGTAACTCTGACTTCCAATAAAAAAATATATCCTTAAAAAAAGAGAAAAAAGGAAAGTATTTCAAAAAGTTCATGTAGAAATGGAATTGAAAAATAAGTTTTATTTGGGGGCAAAAAACTTTGAAATTCATGTGTAAGTCTTCACAATTCCATGAATTTTTGAAGACCTCTTATATGCATGGATTTCAAAATTTTTGCACCAGAATAAACTTGCCTTTCCCTTTAAGAATGTTTATTTATTACACACATACATATTCATAGTTGAGGTGGTGGGGGAGAGATAGGGTTTCCATCCTCTGGTTCACTATCCCAATGCCTGAAAGAGCCATGGCTAGGCTAGGCCAAATCTAGGAGCCCAGAACTCCATCTGATGTTGTAGGGTGTACAGATAAAAAAACACAGTGAGATTTCTGAGGTCAAACTAGGAGTCTGTATTAGCCAGCTGGCGACTGCAAGTCCATAGTTGTAGTGGCAGGGGTTTTTAAAGGCAAAATCTACTTTTCTTATCTGTCATTTAATTATGCACAGACTTGTGCAAGCAGAAAGCAGGTATATAGAATCAAGAAGCCGTTACCCAATCAGCCATTTCTTTTTAACTTTTTTTTTTTAATTGAACAACTGAATTGTTCCCAGTTGGGGTCAGACCTTGCATCCCTGATCCTGACACCATCTGTGTTATCTTGTGGCTGCGGCCTGGAGAAGGCAAGAGGAACCATAGTCTGGTGGCCATGGCCATTATCAAGCATGTAGAGGTACAGAAGCCAGAAATAGGCCAGTTACAAACCAACATTTATTTTTTATGAAGAACACCCTGCTTTTAAAACAACCAAGCAAAATAACCTATAGTCTATAACCACCTGGGCATACTATCCCTTGTAGATGATTTAAACTTCCAAGTCACCTTTCACACTGGGTCTTCAAGCGCTTGAGCCATCATCCACTGCCTTCCAAGTGCATTACCAGGAAGCTGGATCAGATGTGAAGCATTCAGGATTTGACCTGGCACTGAGATGTGGGGTGCCGGTGCCTTAACCCACTAAACAACACCTGCCCCGAAACTTATCTTTTATCTCCTTTTCCTCACAAACTTTTTGAAGTGCCTCTTTATTTTATTGTTTCTTATTTGCGTTTCTAATGTGATTACTAATGAGTTTGAGAAACTTTTTCTGTGTTTTGGCTAGTTGGATGTCTGGTACTCTTTTGTGCTTGAGTCCTTGGCCTGGTTTTCTTCGGAGTTCTCTGATATTTTTATTTTTATTTATTTATTTTTTTTCTAAGATTTATTTGAAAGAGTTACACAGAGAGAGAAGGAGAGGAAGAGAGAGAGAGAGAGAGAGAGAGAGAGAGAGAGAGCGGTCTTCCATCCGATGGTTCAGTCCCCAATTGGCTGCAACAGACGGAGCTGTGCCGATCCAAAGCCAGGAGCCAGGAGCTTCCTCCGGGTCTTCCCATGTGGGTGCAGGGGCCCAAGGACTTGGGCCATCTTGTACTGCTTTCCCAGGCCATAGTAGAGAGCTGGATCAGAAGAGCAGCAGCCAGGACTAGAACCAGCACCCATATGGGATGCCAGCGCTTCTGGCCAGGGATTTAACCTGCTGCGCCGCAGCGCTAGCTTCTATTTTTATTTCTAGAAATTATTTATATATTCTGGATGTACAGGTTCTTGTACGTATACAAATATGTCCTCCCACTTCATGGCTTGCCTTTTAAAACATTTTCAAGTATATAATTCATTGGACTTTAGTACATTCACAAGCTTTGGCAATTCTCAACAATATTTAATTCCAGAACATTTCATTGCTAGCACCCCCAAAGAGATCCTGGACTCTTTTCTTCCCGTGGCAACCACTAATCTACTTATTATCTCTATGTATTTGCCTATTCAGGACATCTCCTATAAATGGAACCACCATATGATGCAATCTTTTGTCTGACTTTTTTTTTTTTTTTTTTTTGGCCAGGCAGAGTTAGACAGTGTGTGAGAGAGGCAGAGAGGGAGTTATAGACTGTGAGAGAGAGACAGAGAGAAAGGTCTTCCTTCCATTGGTTCACTCCCCTAACGGCCGCCACGGTCAGTGCTGCGCCAATCCGAAGCCAGGTGCCACGTGCTTCCTCCCGGTCTCCATGAGGGTGCAGGGACCCAAGCACTTGCGCCATCCTCCACTGCCCTCCCAGGCCACAGCAGAGAGCTGGACTGGAAGAGGAGCAACCGGGACTAGTACCCAGCGCCCCAGCTGGGACTAGAACCTGGGGTGCCAGCGCCGCAGGCGGAGGATTAGCCAAGTGAGCCATGACACCGGCCTGAGCCTGTCTGACTTTTTTCACTTTAGTCTTTTACAGATTTAATCCATGTTGTAGCATGTATCAATAGTTCATTCCTTTTTTTTTTTTTTAAAGATTTGTTTATTTATTAGAGAGGCAGAGTTACAGAGAGAGGGAGGTCTTCCATCTGATGGTTCACTCCCCAGATTGCCACAATGGCCAGAGCTGGAGCCAGGAGTCTTATCTGGGTCTTCCATGTGGGTGCAGGAGCCTATGCACTTAGGCTATCTTTGGTTGCTTTTCCAGGCCATTAGCAGGGAGCTAGATTGGAAGTGGAACAGCTGGGACTCAAACTGGCACCCACATTGGATGCTGGCACTGCAGGCAGAGGCTTAACATACCATGCCACAGCACTGACACCTGCTGGTTGGTTGGTTTGTTTTTTTAGATTTATTTATTTATTTGAAAGTCAGAGTTACAGAGAGATCTTCCATCCTCTGCTTCACTCTCTAGGTGGCTGCAGTGGCTAGAGCTGGACATGATGGAAGCCAGGAGCCAGGAGCGTCTTCTGGGTCTCCTATGTGGGTAGTAGGGGACCAAGCACTTAGGCTATCTTTAGCTGATTTTCCTGGGTCATTAGCAGGGAGCTGGATTGGAAGTGGAGAAGCCAGGACATGAACGGACACCCATATATGATCCTGGCATTGCAGGCGGCAGCTTTACCTGCCAAGCCACCACGCTAGCCCCTATTGTCTGCATTTCTTTCTTTCTTTATTTTATTCTAGCCACCCTAGTGGATGCGAAGGGTATTTCACTGTGGTTTTGATATGAATTTGTAGCATGCCTTTTAACTGTGTCTTAATAAACAAATGTTCTTAATTTTATGTCCAATATTCCAATATTTTCTTATGTTGTTAGTGCATGTAATAACCTGTTTAAGAACACCTTCCTTACTCTAAGGTCATTAAGATAATTTCTTATACTGTCTTTCAACAGTTTTGTTTTGTACATTTAGATCTACAATCCACCAAGAGTTGAATATCCGATTCTCTCAACACACTTTATAAATACCACATTTTCTTCATGTTTTACAGCGTTAACAATGCTTGTTATAAACCCAGTGTGTGTTTGTGTTACTTGTTTATGTATGTTTTTGAGTTGTCTGTTAGTCTTTTTTCTTTGCTCTTTTTCTTTTTCTTTTCATTTTATTTGAAAGTCAGAGAAAGAAAGAGAGGGAGATCTCCTATCTGCTGGTTTACTCCTCAAATGCCTGCAACAGCAAGAGACTGGGCCAGACCAAAGCCAAGAATCCATGGCAGGTGCTGGTTGTGTTTTCACATAAGCAACCTTAGGAGCATGCAACCCAAGGAACTATGCACATGATTTGAGTTATGGATACCAAGAGAGAAGGAAGGTCAGTACATTGGGAATGTACCATTTATTCACAGTGGTTCCTCTCTGCATCTGGCTCCTTTTTGGAAGGCAGATGAGAAGACAGACTTTGAGATGGGCTCATTAACTACCCCCAATTCTACAGAAGCAACTGTAATGATGACTTCTCAGGATCAATGTAAACCTGAAATGGATAAAAAGTAAAAATCATCTAGCAGAGTTAATTAATGTTAATGGGGACGTGGAGCCCTTGGGTAGGTAGAACCTTCTTACAAAGTCCTATCGCGAGCTGCCGTATGCTTCAGCTGTTTTTAATAATAGCAATCAGACTCTCAGCCCTCAGTTCCTTGCTGAGTGCCCACCTGACCTGTCAGGTGTATTCTCTTCACTAAACTTTGTTACCTTGCTTATCACTAGTCTCTGTGACATCTGAAGTTCTTTTCTTATAGGGAGGTAAGAGCCTCTATTCCAGCCATCTCTGCTAACATCTTTTTGGCAGAGCCAGCCAGGAGAGAAACGGACCAGCGAATACAAGCCATCCAGTCCCACATGGTCGTGGGGCAGGGCTTCCGGCTTATCCCATTGGACGATACGGCCAGCCGTCTGGATCATGCAGGGAAGTCTTTTCTGAGGCCACTCTCAAACACCATAGGACAGCAAGAGAAGAATGCCCATAACCAGCTCTATGTCCATATGCCAACTTGAAGAAGACACAGTAGACAGAGCCTCACCCATTTTAACCCCATAACATTATGGGAACCTTCTCTTGATGGGGCAATGTTAGGCAGGAAGATAGAAATTAGCCTGTGTGTGTGAAAGGGGCCCACAGGAAACAAAGTACCTGCAGGCAATAATACAACAGTGTCAGCCGCTTGCCTTGGAAGCAGCAGCTCAGTATTTCGTACTACAAAGTCCTGTCCATATCCCAATAACTTACTCAATAGGTGGTCCTAGCCTTCCCCCAAGGAAAGCACCCCAGGAGAATCCTCTCTACCTGGAGCCAAGTGGGCTATGCAGAGTGACAACACTGGATAATAAAACCTTGGGGAAAGTTTGACCTATTTCACATCCAGCAAACCCTTTGTCCAGGAGAAGGGAGTGGGGGAAGGAAAAATGCTGGGAAGACTTAGGCCCCGTATTTTTTTTTTTTTTAAGATTTATTTATTTATTTGAAAGTCAGAGTTACACACAGAGATAAGGAGAGGCAGAGAGAGAGAGAGAGAGAGAGAGAGAGAGAGAGAGGTCTTCCATCCTCTGGTTTACTCCCCAGTTGGCTGCAACAGCTGGGCCTGAACTTGTTCCTTTTGCCATGTAGCACAGCATAGTCACAGGTCATAATCGAAGACATCTTTGGTGGTGGTGGGGCACTGTCATTGTCTGCTTACCAGGATTTATTAGTAAACAAGAGGAAAAAAGACAGAACTTGTGCATCTATCCCCCCCCCCTTTTTTTTTTTACTTATTTGACAGGTAGAATTAGACAGTGTGAGAGAGAGACAGAGAGAAAGCTCTTCCTTCCATTGGCTCACCCCCCAAAATGGCTGCTATGGCCGGCGCTATGCTGATCAGAAGCCAGGAGCCAGGTGCTTCCTCCTGGTCTCCCATGTGGGTGCAGGTGCCCAAGTACTTGGGCCATCCTCCACTGCCCTCCTGGGCCACAGCAGATAGCTGGACTGGAAGAGGAGCAGCTGGACTAGAACCTGGCGCCCAAATGGGATGCCGGCGCCACAGGCGGAGGATTAGCCAAGGGAGCCATGGTGCCGGCCATCCCCCATCTTTTTACATATTTTTGCTTGCTTATATGTTTCCTCAGTATCTTTGTAGATTGATACATGGAGCAATTTTCCTATTTAATGCCAGCCTCCTTTGTGCAAACATTTCTGTGTGTGCTAAGCATTTTAAACAGATCTTTTGCACTACTGTATTTTCACACTATAGAGGTTGTAATATAGTTTCAATCTTTGGAGTCAGATAGCGATTTAAATTCTGACTCAATTTTTGATTACCCTACGAACCTTGAGCAATTTACTGAAACTTCATGAGCTTTAATTTCTTCATCTGTATATTAAGGATTCATACAACTAGCTGAAAAGGCTACTGAGAAGGTTTAATGCAATGATGTATATGAAGCTATGCGCAGGAGCTCTGAGTATACTTTATTATTTTTTAAAAGATTATTTATTTTCAAGTCAGAGTTACACACAGAGAGAAGAGACAGAGGGGAGATAAAGAGAGAGAGAGAGAAAAAAGAGGTTTTCCATCCTCTGGGTCTCCCATGTGGGTGCAGGGTCCCAAGGACTTGGGCCATCTTCACTGCTTTCCCAGGCCACAGCAGAGAGCTGGATCGGAAGTGGAGCAGCTGGAACATGAACCGGAGCCCATGTGGGATGCCACTGCTGCAGGTGGTGGCTTTACCTGATATGCCACAGCACCGGCCCCTAAGTATACTTTAGATAGTTTTTCCTTTAAAGTTCTTCCTATGTCCTTGGCTTTCTTGGCCTAGGACATACAAACCCAGGGAGTATAATCTTGTGGTTGGACCCACAAGAACATACAGAAATTAACCTTTTTATGTATTTGAAGGGCAAGGGCTGGTGGTGGAAGATCTTCCATCCACTGGTTTATTCTGCAAATGGGTAGGGCTGGGGCAGGCTGAAGCCAGGGCCCTGGAACTCAATCTGGGTCTCCCACATTGCTGGCAGGGACCCAAACACTTGAGCCATCATGTTGCCTCCTAGGGTAGACATTAGCAGGAAGTTGGAATAGGGAACACAGCCAAGGTGTGAACCCAGGTAATCCAATATAGGATGCAGATGTCCCAAGGGGCTTCTTACCTGCAGTGCCAAACATTCACCACTGTAAGACACACTTGAAACCTAAAAGAGGTAAATTTAGTATGCAGGAAGGAATGCTCTTTTCATACAGAATAGATAATAAATTCATTAAACTTATTAATGCATATATCCATTAACTAAATTGGGACTTACTAAAAGTTGTGATATGAGCTAAAAAAAAGCTAGAATGGGCACAGGTGTTGTGTGGTGGTGGTTAAGATGTAGCTTGGGACACTTAGATCTCACACTGGAGTGCTGGTTTGAGTCCTGACTTTTCCGCTTCTGATCTAGCTTCCTGCTAATGTGCCTGGGAAGGATGTGGAGGATGGCCCAAGTACTGAGGTCCCTGACAACCATGGGGAGACCTGGATGAAGTTCTTGGCTCCTGGCTTTGGCTGGCCCAGCCCTGGCTGTTGCAGGCATTTGGGGAGTAAACTAGTGGAAGGATGATCTTGCTGTTTCCCCCTTTCTGTCACTCTGCCTTTCAAATAAATGTTAAAAACAAAAACAAAACTTAGACTGGTTTAGATATATTTGGTAATAATGAAAATATACTGGGTTACTAAAGAATAATAATACTAGCTTGTGCTATATTTTGGGACAGTATGAATTACTTTATAAATATTTATTTCCAACAACTACCAAACATTATCCTCATGATGAAGTCTATGTTATTGTCAGGCTTACGCTGCTGTGTGGGAATATCTATACCTTTTGAGGGCACAGAAGGATGGAAGTATTGTGCTGAAACCAAACAAGATGTTAATTTTAAACTTTTGGTTTGAAGAAGGGGATTATGGTGTTTTAGTGTTGAGGGATGAATTATATCTTCTAATTTCACTTTCTTTGATTTGAAAAAGGGCAAGAATATAGAAGATTTATTTAGTTAACTGCTATTTATTGGATAGCTTCTACTTACCAGTGATTATGGAATGTTCCTCTTTATATTTATGCTTTTCTAAAAAATTTTTTTTTAATTTATTCATTTGAAAGGCAGACAGAAAGAGAAGTATCTCCCATTCACTGGTTCACTCCCCAGATGCCTGCAATAGGCAGGGGTGGGCCAGGCTGAAGTCAGGAGCCAGGAACTCCATCCTGGTCTTCCAGGAGGTTAGCAGAAACCCAAGTACATCTGCTGGCTTCCAGTGTGTGCAGCAACAGAGAGCCAGATCAGAGGAACAGAGCAGATGGAACTTGAACTAGACACTCTAGTCTGTGATGTGGGTGTGCCAAGTGGTGGCTTAACCCACTGAAAATTATAGCACATGAATAATTTTAAAGTTCTTTTTTGTTTTAAAAAATAAGAGTCCATATACCCTCTTAGTCTTCATTTTGTTTTCTCCCAACTAGAACTTAAAGTGGCATACAGGACTATGGCAGGATGGGGTTAGGATGAGTATGGGGTGGCTCAGGTCTGCAGGTGGATGCTGTGTTTTAGAGTGAAAATTACTACTTTCTTCTCTACTTCATCCTATCCATATTTGCATAAAAACACTGCCACACATTCTCACTGCCACACATTAGTTGTAGATACATTCCAATGGTACTAACACCTCTAGGGTATAGGCCATCTCTCTACAAGGTATTGCACAACGCTGGGTCTGGGGGAGAAATTTAAGGAATACTTATTCAGTGTTCAGTTGATGTGGAAAATTATACCAGCTTACCTTCTGTTTGCTTCAGTTGCTATCAAACGGTTGCTTTCCTGTCAAATCCTGACCTTTCCTTATTTAGGGAAGTATTTGTGGGAGGGCCTCCGTAGGTTTCTACACCACAGATTGAATGCATTTCCTTCTCACCTGTTTAGGCAAATAACCTTCAGTGTTATGCAGAGTAAAGAAATTACCCGGCCTCTATTCAGAAGAAGGGTTTGGTTTGAAAAAGAAAAGACTAATTCCAGCAGAATCATTAAATGAAAATGAGAAAGTTCAGTGAAACTAAAAAAAAAAAAAAAAAAAAAAAAAAGTCAGCTGAAGGTTCAGTAGGTAACCCAGATTGTTTTGCTTTGTGTAGCCCAAGCAAGCCCTTTAGTGCCTGGTCTCTAGCTGATTTTGTTAATAGAAATAACTTTCTTATGGTTGGAAGTTTTCTTCTAATTTGAATTTGCTGATATATTTTTAGGCTACTTTTTTTTTTTAATTTGATAGTCCTTAGACCTGTGACCCTGGAAGCGGTAATACTGGTCTGTCTTGGAAAGAAATGAAATGAACTTGAATACTGTGAAATACTTGGCACACACCTTTATGTATGCAAATTAAACTACCGACCCATAAGCGATATAGTATGTTCTGTGATTCCTCCCGGGCTAAATTTATGTCAGATACTCAAAACGATGCATCCCTATCTTATTCCCTAATGTCACCTAATAGATGTAAGAGCCGATGACCCAGAAAGTACAGAAACATGAGAGGTGGAAGGTAACTCTCTGCTATGGTAATGTTTCGGCTTCGCTTGCATAGGGCTGAAATGTGAAATGGCCATGTACCCACTTGGTACAAGGTTATCTATAGGCCATTGGACAAACGGCTGCATACCCTATGCCATCTGGATTTCTTATTCTTGGGATATATTACAGCCCTTCATTAGACACCTAGCAGTGACAAGTCTCCCACTAGTTCTCTCTGCCAGAACTTTTTCAATTCATCCCAGCCAATACAGTCATCCATGGCCTTGCAACATACCCTTTCACCTCCTCACACCCCCTGGTTTCGCTTTCCTAGTCCTTTGGCTGCCCTCTGGTTTCTTCTCTCTCATACTTGTCTGACTGGTTCCCAGAAGCCTGGCAGAGATTTTTCTCTGACAGAAATCTGGCTACCACAAAGCCAGACTCCAAAACCCTTGGCAATACAAATCTAAACAGATCTAATTTGTAAACAAAGAGAACACTCATCCCCCCCCCCCCTCTAAAAACAAATCATATGGACCACGAAAGGAGACATTGCAGAGTGGATTGACACAGAAAATGTCTGGCTGGCACAGAAATCAGGAAAAGATTGATACCCACAGAAAAAGCACCAGTCCTGGTTATGAAGCCACAAGACAGCCCCCGGCTCCTCTGGAGAGGTTAACCAGGGCGGTAATCTTGCTTTGTGCACAGATGAAATCTGAGCTGCCTGGCACATGGTAGGTGCTCTATAAATATTTGTTGAACGTTCCAAGTCAGAGAGAATCATTAAAAACGGATAAACTGACACGGAGTGACATGACAAAGGCTGGCCCCGTCCAACGCCGCGTTCCCAAACACAGCCCCATTGTTCTGCATCTCTGTATACCCTGCCCTGTCCCTGGTTCTCCCGTCCTCCTCCGTGCACGCTGAAGCCCACGACACGGTCGCACCCGCACACGGAAAGCCCGGGACCTGCAGACTTCAATGCACGCAAAGCCAGTTCTATTCGCTTGCAGCTTTTACAAGGCACGGCAGCTCCGAACGGGCTCGCCGTTTCAGCGCAGCGCTCTTTCCCGCCTTCTCGGAGTTGGGGCGAGGGATTCGACAATCGGCATTCTCTCTCCTCTGCCTCACTTCAAAGTTTCCCTCCGCTTCCTCCCGCGGCCCCGCGCTTCGCCAGGTCGCTGCCCCGCCACCCTCCCCTCTGCCCACCGTCCCTTTGATCCTTTCTCTCCAGCCCTTATTCCCAGAAGCTCCAGAAAACACCTTCTTTTCTCCCTTTCACGTCACTTCCCTCCCTTCTCCCATCTCCCACTCCTCTCCGAGAGGTGAGTTCCCCACTAGAGGCCAGCACTTTCCTAGTTCCGTCCCTCCCACCGGCGAGCAGGACTCGGAGAGAAAGAAGGGAGGGAAAAAAAAAAAAGAGGAGAAAGAGGGAGAGAGAGGCAAAAAAAAAAAAAAAAAAACCACAACAACCCCGGGGCCTGGAGCTCGGAGGCCCGGGAGCGGCGTCGTCATGGCAACGGGCGCCGGCAGGAAACGAGGGACTCGCGGGAGGGAGGGGGAGGAGGGCGCCGAGGGGAGGGGGAGGGACGGGGGAGGGGTCCGGCTGCCCCGGAAGCACCTCCCCGCCAGCCCCCTCCTCCAGCCCGGCCCGCAGCCCCCGGCCTGCAGCCCCCACCCTCTCGGCCGGGCAGGAAGTGACAGGCCCCGAGCGAGCCCCGAGGCCTGGCAGAGCCGCGGCCGGGCCGGCAGCCGGAGCGGCGGGAGGGGCGGGGAGCGGCGGCCGCGCCGGGCACCTCCCACCCCGCCCTCGGCGCCCCCGCCCCTCCAGGAAGGGGAGGAGGCGAGGGGAGCCCGCCGCGGAGGCCCAGCGAGCCCCCCCTGCCCAGCCTGGCGACTGGGGGGGACCCCGGCCCATGAGGTGGACGCCCCCTCGGAGGACGCGGGTGCCGAGCCAGGCGCGAAGGTAACCGGGCGCCCGCGGGCTGGGGCGGGGGCAGGACCTCTGGGGGTTTGGCCGCGCGGGGCTGCCGCTGGAGCCCCCTCGGTGTGTGCAACGCCCCAGGTACCTCCCCCAGTGGCTTTCCCTGCCTACCTCGGGCGCTCGCTCGGCTCTGCGGTCCTAAGGCGCTGCCTGTCCCGGTCTTCTCGCTCCTCCTCTCGCTGCGCTGAAGGCTGGCTGTCCGTCACCCCCTTGGCTCATTCATTTCTCCGGCGCTGACGGGGGTCCCTCCACCCGAGCATGCCGTCTAGTTCTCTCCCTGCTGCTCGCGGTCCGCTGGCTTCCTCAGCCTCCAGGTTCTTCTGCGTCCCTCCTTGCCTGTCTCCTGCTAGCCCGTGCACACTTCCCCGCTCCCTTGGGTCAGCGCACTCCCGGCACCCCTGTATCCGCCCCCTGGCCCCGGTGGGTTTCGTTTCGCTCTGGAGCATCCTTCCCGTTAAGGCTCCAGGGAGAACCAGGACCCCTGGGCGCTCACTGTCCCTGTTCACGTTACTTGCATTTCTCTGGCACACTCTGCCTGGAACCCGCCCCGCGTCTTCTACCCCTTCCCGTGCCCCTTCCTTTCTGCAAGGCGGGAGTTTCATGCTTGGGGATATTGACTTCCTCCAGTTCTTGACCCAGTAGGTCCAGTACCACCAGGTGCACCTCAGTATCCCTTTCTAGCTCCCTTCCAGAAGTTCCTGCGCCCTCCAACCTAACCCGCACCCCCCCAAATGCTACCTTTCCGGAGGACCAGGGCTTGGCTGCTCCGGGCTCCTACTGGTCAGCTTCTCTCTGCTCTTCCAGTTTAGTTCTGAAAGTTACAATTCATTGTGCCTGCAAAAGTGTTTGTCTTCATCTGTGTTTACTCCTGCAGTTAAAACCCTGGTCACAGATGGATAGATTTACTGCCTCTAATCTAACAACCCTGGTTTTGCTGACAGATGCCCTTAACTTTATCCTGAGACTTTAAGTTCATATCCTTTTCCATTTCTAGTCTATTTCACAATCTGTAAAACAAAACAAAAACCCAAAACTAATGAGATTTCCATGGGGAGGGGGAGTTTTTTTTTTAACCGTTTATGAGCGTTTTCACACATGAAGTAGGAATTACCATCCCCATGGGGGCTCAGTCAGCTAAGTCCAGTAATCTACACAACTATGTGGAACTGCCTCTAATCCTTACCCCCTTTTTCTCTTCACATGCTGATTATGAGGATTCATGGGTCTGTATCTTTAATATTTTGGCAAAAGCTGTGGGGAGAAGGTAGACTGGTGTTGACGCTGATAGGACCGCCCCAGTGTACTTTTGGGGTTGTGTACGTGTGTATGCTGTTCCTAAATGAAACCGAAGGGATGGGTAGAGTTCTTGGGGGAGAATGCTGTGATCAGATGATAATGGGAATGGACTAATGAGAAATCTTTTCGACTTTGTTGCCAGTTTGGTTTTTGTTAATTTGCTTCTTCATTTGTTGGCTACAATCCTTAAGATAAATCCATTCACCCTAATGAAATTGTTGACAGCCCTTAGTAGAAATCCTGGTTTGAGGTTTACATTCCTGAACTAAATAGTGCTTTGGTGACCTGGTGTTTTTAGTGGCCCAGTGCCTCAGAAGTGGCTCATGTACCGTGTAAGTTAAGCAAAAGAGAGAGAGAGGAAAAAAAATGAGCAAAGAAGTTTACTGTCGTTTGGTGTCCCTCTGGAAGAATATTCTTCTTGCCTCTCATCTCCTGTCTCTGCTTGGTTCTCAGCACTGTTTTCATATTTATCTTCTTGCAGATTTTAGTGTGGGCCCTGAGGGTAAATTCTGACACTTGAGAGACTAAAAAGTTGAATCTTACTTTCTTAAAGATTTTCATTGTTGTATATTTAATGTTACATACCATGTATCATTTGTTAAAGTGAGGTGTTAGTATTAGTAGCCTGAGCTGGATCCAAGCAGTAGTTAGTATAAGGACTGAGGCTAGCTGTACTGCTTTGTAGTTTTGTGACCCTCCAGGAACCATGTAATATCTATCCTAAGCCTTCACTCCGTAACGCGGGGATGACACTTCATGACACTGCCTTAGTCACAGACTTTTTGGTTTGAAGAAGAAAAATGTACTAGTGTGAAGACTTGATGTGTGCTAGGGCAGCTTCTTTAACCTCAGGAAATCTCATTTATGCAGTTGTAGAATGAAGATGATAGTATTTACCGCACAGCGCTGTGTGAGAGTGCAGGTGAAGTCCCTAGCAACTCCAGTAACTGGCGACCGTTGTTAAGATGATAAGGATGCAAATGCAGATAAAAATAAGATGATGGTCAATTTTAAATTGGAAGATTTTAAACTGTTGAAAAGTGCTGTTGGAAATGTAAGGTGGCTTTGGTATTATCAGGCACCATCTTAACATCCTGTCCATTTTATTTATTGACAGCCATGAGAAGACATGTAGAGGTTGTTTCTTTTGAGAAACTGAATAGAAGATGTGTGGGGAAGATGTGGTTGTAAGAGCATATTGCAGATCTGGGAGTTCTGAGATCAAGGAGATCGTGGGTTATGGAAAAAGAAGATGTTTAGATAATTTACTGTGTTCTTGAATAATGACATGAAATAACAATGGGGATTGAGGTATGAATTTTAATTCTTTACAATGCTTCTGTCCAGGTCTTGAGTCAGAGCGCCACCCGTGGGGACTCTGGAACACTATCATGGAGACCGAGAGCGAGCAGAACTCCAACTCCACCAATGGCAGTTCCAGCTCTGGGGGCAGCTCTCGGCCCCAGATAGCTCAGATGTCCCTGTATGAACGACAAGCAGTGCAGGTGAGGTTCATCTTGGGGGGGCTGTCATCTGTATTGGCTTGGAATAGGCAAGGATGCTGGAAGATTGTCCACAATTCCTTGCTAGCCGGATGGGGAGAGTTGGATTAGTTAATGACTAAGGTTCTTTCTGGTTCTGAGACTCTTAGATGTTTATACGCAAACAATGAAATTCATTCTTTCAGCTCAGTATTTTTTTTTTAATAATGGTCCATCTAGCTAGATTCTAACCATTTTTCTCTTCATAGATCAGGGGTGGGGAACTTCTGATCTGTGGGTCATTTCTGACCTGCAAAATCATTTGATCTGGCCTTGCCAGGCACATGCAGGCAGGACTCAAAATTCACTAACTCCATAGCAGGCTAAGTTTGAAGTTGATAGTTTTGTATGGCCCGTGAGTGATGTTGTAAATATCAGAATGACCCTTGGCAGAAAAAAAGTTCCAACTCCTGTGATTGTCAGTTTTTCAGTCTTTGGCCTTTCTTGACTATCACCCTGAGTAGTCAAAGTAGCATAGACCTCTTTACAGACTTAACTTTTAGACAGACAGTAAAATTCTGTGTTTGGAAATGAGGCCTATTTGTTAACAAAATAGTTTGATTGTTAGCCTAACAATGCATTTTATAGTAGATTTAATTAAGGAATAAGAGTACAGTAATACCTATTTAACAATAAAAGTGCCAGTATCCTTTTAAAGTATTTATTTATTTTTTTATTTTCATGTACTCGAATGGTAGAATGGCAGAGAGAGAGATATTTTCTATCTTGTGGTTCACTTCCTAAATGACCACATCATCCAGGGCTCAACCAGGCTAAAGCCAGGAGCCCCGAACTCCAGCTGAGTCTCCCACATGGGTTCAGGGGCTCAAGCACTTGAGCCACCATCTGTTGCCTTGTAGGATGCATTAGCAGAAGAAACAGGGTTGGAAGCAGAGCAACTGGGATTCCAACTGGCACTCATATGGGATGTAGGTGTTGCCAGCAAAGCCTAACCCATGGCACCCTAGTGCCTCACTTACAGTATCACATTTATAAACATGTGTTAGCACTATACTGCACATTTTTGAAAATGCCAGTTAGTTAAGAATTTATCTGATTGAATCAGAAGATGCTGTTTATGCTCTTTTTTCATTATTTCCAACCCTTTAGGCCTCTATCACCCTTACTAAATATACCTGGAATATAGTTTTGCTTTGAAAAAAAATTAAATTAATTTTTACTTGAGTGGCAGAGAGACCAAGAGACAGAAAAAGCAGAGAGTTCCCATCTGCTTGTTTACTCCCTAGATATCGGCAATGGCCAGAGCTGGGGGCTGAGAAGTCAATGCAGATCTCACTCAGGGTTCAAGACACCTAATTACTTGAACCGTCACCACTGCTTCTCAGGGTTTGCGTTAGCAGGAAGTTGGAGTCAGGAGCCAGGGCTGGGCATTGAACCGAGGCACTCTCCTGTGGTGCGTGAACAATTTAACTGCTAGGCTGAATACCTGTTTCCATTTTCTTTTCTTTATACTAATCAGCACCCCATTTCTTTCTTTTCTTTTTCTTTTTAAAGGTTTATTTTATTCATTTGAAAGGCAGAGGTACATGAGAGAGGGAGAGAGAGAATAAGACGTTCCATCTGCTGGTTCACTCCCCAAATAGCTGCAACGGCCACAGCTGGGCCAGGTTAAGCCAGCAGCCAGGAGCTTCATCTGGGTCTCCCACGTGGGTGTGGAGGCCCAAGAACTTGGGCCGCCGTCTGCTGCTTTCCCAGGCATATTAGCAGGGGACTGGATTGGAAGTGGAGCACCCGGGACTTGAACTGGTACCCATATAGGATGCCAGTACTGCAAGCAGCAGCTTAATCCGTTACACCACAATGCTAGCCCTACCCCATTTATTTTCAACTTATTTATTTCTCACTTATATTTATTTTCTCACCCATTTATTTCTCACTATATTGTGTTTTTCTAGGTCACAGGTTGGGAAATAAGAGTTCATGTGAATTGTGCTATGTTGCTTTTTTTTTTTTAACTTGAGAATAGATCATAGATTGTTTCTATGGCTTTTAGAGGACTTTATACACATACTGGTTCTAATATAAAAATGCACAAACGAAAGATGTTGATTTAGCCCAGTTTCCAATCTCCTGTGAGTTCTGTCCTGCCAGTAACTCTTCCACATGATTATAGAGTGAGAGTTGCACATTCTGAATGTCTCGTCGTCTCTCTCCTCCTAGGCTCTGCAGGCACTACAGCGGCAGCCCAATGCGGCGCAGTACTTCCACCAGTTCATGCTCCAGCAGCAGCTCAGTAATGCCCAGCTGCACAGCCTGGCTGCCGTCCAGCAGGTGAGAGGTCAGCAGCCAGCTGGCCCAAGAGGGAGGGGACAAGAACTGCAGGTGGGCGGGGGAGACTTTGGGGCATGCTTTATTCTGTATGCAATCAGGCTGAGGACAGAGTCTCCTTTGCCTCTTCCTCCTACAAAGGAGGGATGGGTCTTAGCCTCTGGGGCTCCAAAAGAACTGTTGGAGAATCATATTTTAGAGGTAGGGTGGCTCTGAAATACACCTGTTCTGTCCACTGTGTAGCCACTAGCCACCTCTAGCTATTGAGTACTTAAAGTATGGCTAGTCCAAACTGAGGTATGCTATAAGAGTTTAGAATTTGCCATACCTCCTAAACACGTATGATTACTGTGGGCCAATTAAAAAAAAAAAGAAAATTTAAACAAAGTGAATGTGAAATAGCAATATCTTTTACTATTACATAAAAACAAATGTTTAATAAACACATTAGTAAATATTAATGTCTTAATAAATATTAATATAACCCCAAAGTCTCCTGATTGTTCTCTTGTAGCTACAGAGAAAACATTAGAATTACATTCTCCTACTATAATTTTTATATATATATATATACAAAATATATATATACACACACACACACATACATATATTTAAACCTACTTAGAGGGAGGGAGAGAGACAGATAGGCAAATAGACACAAGTGGGAGATAAGAGAGAGAACTCCAGTGCTGGTTCACTTCCCTGTGTTCACAATGATAGGAATGAGTTGGGCTAGGCTGAGCTAAGCTGAGAGCTGGGAACTCAGATCAGGTCTTTATCCCATGTGAGTGGCAGGAATCCAATTACTTGAACCATCATCTGCTGCTTTCTAGGATAGGCATTAACAGGAAGCTGGAATTAGGAAATGGAGCTGAATATGGCACCCAGGCATTCCCAATTTGGCATATGGGCATCTTAACTCCTAGGCTAAATGTCCGCTCCTAAATATAAATATATATATTTTAATATAAATATCAAAAGAATGACTGCTCCTAATATATATATATATTTTAAAATATAAAAAAATCAAGAGAATGTTAGGGCAGAAGATACAGTCTTACTAATTCTATAAGGAAACCTTTACTTGGAAAAGGAGGATCATACTAGTTATACTTATTAATCACTTCTGGTCAGAAACAGGAAACATTCATATATTGTTTTACTGAACTGCTATATGTGTTTCCCTCTAAGAAAAACTATCCTAATGAAAGGGCTTTTAGAAAGGTAAAGAAGCAACGTACACTTTTCCCTTCTTTCCACTTAAGGAATCACTAGTGGTAAACTCAAGTCTTCAACTTTGTTGCATTTTTTTTTTTTTTAAGATTTATTAATTTATTTGAAAGGCAAAATTACAGAGAGGCAGAGGCAGAGGGGGAGCGAGAGCAAGAGGTGTTCCATCCACTGGTTCACTCCCCAGTTGGCTGCAATGGCTGGAACTGCAATGATCTGAAGCCAGGAGCTTCTCCCAGGTCTCCCACGCGGGTGCAGGGGCCCAAGGACTTGGGCCATCTTCCACTGCTTTCTCAGGCCATAGCAGAGAGCTGTATGGGAAGTGGAGCAGCTGGGACTAGAACTGGTGCCCATACGGGTTCCGGAACTGCAGGCGTTGGCTTTACCTGCTATGTCACATCGCCTGCCCCTTCAACTTTGTTTATGAAAATCAGAATAAGTAAAAAAAAAAAAGTCAAAATGATGATATAGTAATATTAGTTTACATTCCCTCTGGGACAAAGAGTAAGTTTGCTTACTGCTTATTACAAAAGCAGTGTGTCCTCTGAGGTTGGTGTTCTTCTATTATAAGCTGGTGATGCGTGTGTGTGCAGCAATCCATCTGAGCCCTCCCCATTGCTCCCATGGGACTTGGGGTCCAGGAGAAGTTGATGTAAACTTGATGTTTTTGATACTTGCTCTGCTGTGAATAATAAAGTCCTATGTTTAAGAAAAAAATTTAATTCGGGTATTTATATCCTGTTAATATATTCTGGAATTTAGAAAAGAATGAATGCAAGAAAGGTCACTGATATATTAAAAATTATATTGAATAAAAAGATTAGAGTACAAAGTCCTAGAATGAAGAAAAATAAAATATCTCAGTAATTTTTAAATACTGCATGTAGAAATGATACTATTTTAGATCTATTGGGTTAAATAAGATTCATGAATAAAGATGGCAGTTCCCCATAAGACTGCCTGCACTCACCTCTTGAGCGTGTAGTATCCCTTTGCCTTTCAGTAAATCCTGCTTTTCCTCTCCTGGTTTCATTCTTACACATGGAAACAAGAACCTAGGCTAAGTCTAGCTGTAGGTCTCTCTGTATCCGGCTGGGGCTCTTAGTCCCCACACCATAATAAATTTCCTGACACCCCCCCCCCCAACAGGTTTGAGTTCTGGCTCCGATTCCGGTTCTAGCTTTCTGCGGATGCATGCCCTGCAAGGCAGCAGGCCTAGACTGCGTTCCAGGCTGTGGATCTCAGCTTGGTTTAACCCTGGTGTTGCAGGCATCTGGAGAGTGAAGTCGCATATGGAAGATCTCTGTCTTTTTCTCTGCCTTTAAAACAAATAAAATAAGTAAATAATTTTAAAAATTTTTTTAAAAAGAAAAGATTACTTAAAAAAAGTTACTTTATTTTTACTTTGTTAATAGTGTGCATTGTAGAAAATATATATGTGCCTTACAGCATTCAAATCCAGACTCACCAACCTAGAAGCAAGAGGGAGCCAGGACAGAGAGCAGACCGGGTCCTGACTGCCCAGGAGGGTCACGTTGAGGGTTGCTGGGTTTGCATATATAGTAATGTGAGAGTTACTGGGATAGTGAATATACGTTTCCTTACTCCAGAGTAGAATCTGTCTCTTCTTACCCGAAGTCTCTGTGTGTTTTGTGCCTGTGATTTATTATTGGAAGACTCAGAGTTTTTTCCTTTATGGTCTGCTATTTCTTGTTCGCCTTTCCTTTCCACAGGCCACCATCGCTGCCAGTCGGCAGGCCAGCTCCCCAAACACCAGCACCACCCAGCAGCAGGCTACCACCACCCAGGCCTCAGTGAGTACTGCCTCTCGCGCTCAAAGGCCTCTCTTGCTGGGTCTTCGTCCCTGGGCGAAACCACTTTGTTTAGCTGACCTGAGAGAGTTTATTGAGCATCGCTAACTGCTCCTGTGTAGAGAAGAATAGTGAAAGGAAGAGTAACCAAGTTGGTTCTGGAGAGGAAGTCTAAGTGGAGAATCCTGGGGAAGAAGGAGATAACAAAGGAAAGAGACGAATCTCTGGACACTTCAGTGAGAAGTGAAATCTGTTCCACTCACTCTTGTTTTCTCAACTGTTAACACTAGTGCCTGGATTTTTTTTTTTTAATCTCCCACTTTGATAATAATCCAGAGTAACTAGGGTGACAGTTTTGGGTAAGAAGTCATTAATAATCATTTCCCTCTGACTTCTTGGAAGTGAGATACTCTGTCCTTGATAGAGTCTCTGAATGTGTCAGTCACGTCTATTTCTTTTTACTCCTCCTAAGCCCTGGTTCCTCTCTGTTCCACACAGATCAATCTGGCCACCACGTCAGCTGCACAGCTCATCAGCCGATCCCAGAGTGTGAGCTCTCCCAGTGCCACCACCTTGACCCAGTCTGTGCTACTGGGGAACACCACCTCCCCACCCCTCAACCAGTCCCAAGCTCAGATGTATCTACGGGTAAGTCCACAGACAGCACGTGTCCCAGGGGGCCTGATTTTTTTGTCACTGGCAAAGATGCAATTGCACGCTATTTTATTGAACCATAGTTACTCGGATATTCTGACTTTCCATGCCTTACTTTCTCTAGAAGTGTTGCTCAGTATTTACAGGTAACCTATAGGCTATAGTGAGATTCTAATTTAGAAGATGTTGACTTTAAAGTTTAGCTGAGTTAGTATTAGCTAACCATTAAACCTATGGCTCAGCTATACAAATTCTGATTTGTTTATTTATTTGAAAGTCAGAGTTTCACACAGAGAGAGAGAGACAGAGAGAGAGACGTATCTTCTATTCGCTGGTTCGCTCCCCAAGTGACCACAGCATCTTGGGCTGTACCAGGCAGAAGCCAGGAGTCAGGACCTTCTTCCGGATCTCCTACATGGGTGCAGGGACCCACACACTTGGGCCATCTTCCACTGCTTTCCCAGGCACATTAGCAGGGAGCTGGGTCGGAAGTGAGCAGCTGGCATCCACATGGGATGTCAGTCACAGGCGGCGGCCTTACCTGCTATGCCACAACGTCAGCCCCATCAAGTACACAAATTCTAAGTGTTGCCTCTCAGCCTATCTGTTTACTAGTACTTGTTCTCAAATCCACATCTGAACTTCTTTGATGTTTGACTCTCTGTTATCAGTCTGTGAGGTTCTCCGTATTCTGGATTTCTTCTGGATGATTCATCACTTATGGAGAATAAGAGGTCCTGGGTTGGTGTGGAAAGGGGCAGGGCTTAGCCATTTAATATCCTTTGTTTATTTTGTGTTGTGGTCCTTCCCTTCCATTTCTTCTGTCTTTTCTTTTCCTCTTTTCCTCTCTGCTCTTCCTCTTCCTCCTCTCCTTGCCAGCCACAGCTGGGAAACCTGCTGCAGGTAAACCGGACCCTGGGCCGGAATGTGCCTCTAGCCTCCCAACTCATCCTGATGCCTAACGGGGCAGTGGCTGCAGTCCAGCAGGAGGTGCCATCTGCTCAGTCTCCCGGAGTGCATGCAGATGCCGATCAGGTCAGTGGCAACCACGTTACCTGTGGATGGACACTGGGGAGGATGAAGGGGATGACCACGCACCGGGGTCCATCCTTCTGTCTGTTAGCACTTTCCAGAATTCTTATTTTTTGTGTGTTCTTCCTTCCATTAATTGCCATGAAACTTGAACTTTTGAGTTGATTTGAGTTAGAAAGGGAGGTAGATAGCCTGAAAATAGCCTTGTGGACCTGGGAAGTCTTATTCTCGGTACAGGATAAATTTCCTGACCATCCTTTTAGTCCTCTGTGGCTCAGTTTTTATCAGGGAGTCTTAATTCTCTCTCTCAGTGCCGTCTCCTGAAGGTAAGGGATGGCCTAGGGAATTCTGTTTTTAGGTTTGAAGCTGATCTGGCTGAGTTGCCGGAACAATGTTTGATTCCCTCTGCTTAATTCTAGTTCTCAACTTTCGGTCTCCTCTTCCTGTTCACTGTTTTTCCCAGTGAAAGTCTCAGTCACCATTACTTCCCATGACTTATTTCCAAAATATATGTTTTAATTTTTAGCTTTGTATATATGGATCTTACAGTTTCAAAATTATCTCATGCTTTTAATCTTACCAGAGAGCAAGTAAATGTCAAGCTCTTTCTGTTGATGTGCTCAGATAGTTCTAGAAGTTTTGGAGGATTGAAAAGAAATGTGAGTCAAATCTTTAAAGAGCTTAAGGAACAAAAGTGCTTAACTGGTACCAGCTTTGGGCAACACAGAGATTAGAGAAGAGTTGGCTGTATTACTCTGCAGGATAATTGACAAAAGAGTTTTGAAGGATGTATAGAATTTCATTTGGAGTAAGAAGAAAATTGGAGAGAATAGCAAGTGTAAGGTCACCATTCATTTGTGTCAATATGAGTGCGTGGTGGTCGGGGATGAGAGGGTGGATAAATTGAAGGTAATGGGCCTGATTGTAGAGGAGGTCATTGCTAGGGAGGAGCCCAAAAGGCGTATAAATGAGTTTTTTTTTTTTTTTTTTTTTTGACAGGCAGAGTGGACAGTGAGAGAGAGAGACAGAGAGAAAGGTCTTCCTTTTGCCGTTGGTTCACCCTCCAATGGCCGCCGCGGACGGCGCGCTGCGGCCGGCGCACCGCGCTCCTCCGATGGCAGGAGCCAGGAGCCAGGTGCTTTTCCTGGTCTCCCCATGGGGTGCAGGGCCCAAGCACCTGGGCCATCCTCCACTGCACTCCCGGGCCACAGCAGAGGGCTGGCCTGGAAGAGGGGCAACCGGGACAGAATCCGGTGCCCCGACCGGGACTAGAACCCGGTGTGCCGGCGCCGCAAGGCGGAGGATTAGCCTGTTGAGCCACGGCGCCGGCCATAAATGAGTTTTAGGGACCATTACTGGCTGTTGAACAGTAGTTTCATAGAATAAGGAAAGTACTTCAGAAACAATCATCTAGGAACTTATTCCTGATTGGAGAGCTTGCTCAGAGACCTCTGGGGTCATCTGATGATAAGGGAAGACCTTTGTTTTAGACAGTATGGTTGTAGTGAGGTTGCTCCTGCTTCATATCCTCTTCTTTCCTTTATCCATCTCTTCATCATATGTTTGAGTATTGGTTTGTGGGACAGAGAGTAGTGGTGTTGTGAGTATTGGTTTGTGGGACAGAGAGAGTAGTGTGTTGTGAGGACTGAATGAGTTGATGTTGTAACTGCTTGAACAGTGCCTGGACATAATGAGTGTTTGAGAGTGTTAATTTTATTATTAATGTATCAGACATTCTTTGGCCTTGGATGCCCAAGATAGTCATGGTTGTTACATTTGTGGCAATTGTGGGCCATAAATGAAGCTCTAGACATTAAACAAATAGTTGCCTGAGTGGTATAACGATTACCTAATTAGAAAATACCAGGTGCTGTAGGAGGTGACATTTAATCTGGGCCTGTAGGAGTTAGCCAGGTAAAGACACAGCAGAGTGTTGAAGGCAGTCAAACACTGTGTGCAAAGGCTCGGAGAAGGATAGGAGCTTGATTGGTTTGAGCAATTGAAGAAGGCATGTTTCCCAGAGTTTGCAGAGTGAGAGGAACCTCATCTTGAAGGGTCTCAGAGGCTGTGTTTAGGATTTGGGGCTATGTACAGGACAGTGGGGAGCTATCGAAGGCTTTTAAAAAGGGAAGTGATGTGCAGAGGCTTGTGTGTTTTGTTTTTTAAAGACCCTGCTGACTCCCCTGTGCAGATTAAATGGAAGAGGGTGGGTGCAGGTTTGGGAGAATAACAGTTCTACAACAGTTTGGAAGGAAGAGAGTGTTTGGATTGATAGAAATGTATAGATTTGAGAATAACTTAGAAGCATCATTGAAGGGGGAATTGAGGGAGATGCCAGATGAGACCTGAGATGAGACACTGCGGAGGGGTGACTGGTGGTGCCGCTTATGAGGTGATGAACGATGAAATGAAGTTCTGTTGTGGATGAGCAGACTGAGAAGTACACGTGAGTCATACATGAGGAGATGTTAGCATAGCAGAAGTCAAGGGCTTTTTTAGAATTGCTGAGGAAGATGATAAGGATTGAAGATAGCATTTAAAATGGAACCCTGAGGGTTAGGATGAGCCCTTATAAGAGCAGTTGAGGGTTGGGTGGAGGCTGGTGGACTGACAAAGGGGAGTGCACAACAGTGACAGCGAGATGGGAGAATGGAGAATCTGGATTGGTTAGTGTCTTGAAGACCAGTGGATGGAGTATTAAAAGACATGTGTGTGGAAGGGGGATACTCATCTCTTGAATATAGTACAGAGGGAAAGAAGGATGATGTATTGGTAACAGGGGGAGAGCTGCTTCAATAGGGTGCGGGTTGAATCCAGAACAGTATGAGTGTGACAGATGATGGGAACAGTTACGAGCTCATCAGTGACAGGAAAGCAGGGTAAAGCTGGTGGAGGGGGCTGTGTGGTCCAGCGTGGTGATGGGAGGGAGGGAGAGGCTGAGGAGCCAAGGGACAGGGGCAGGATGGGCTTCTTGAGGAGGCAGGAGCACATGGGACCCTGAGCATCGGGAAGGATCGCCTTTGGAGAAAGGATGGAAGGGAAGGGAAGGGAGGTGATGGGGACGGGCAAACGTGTCAGCTTGGTGGTGGAACTCATGAAAGAATGCTCGTAGAATAGTTCCTGTTTTCTTTGTAGAGGTGAAGCGTGCCAGGAGAGAGACAGAAGGTGATGCTGAGCATAGGGGGAGTAGGAAAATTGAAATAGCCATGTGGACAGGGAGCTGATTAGAAAAGCTGTAGTTTCCAGATAATATTATGTGCTCCAGCACCCAGTCCTGATGATTCTTGTACCTAACTCTCATGAGCTGCCCTTGCTCTTTCTGCTGGTGCCTGAGTTCAGGTTCTCAATATTTTCACTTGGATTACGGGAATGGTTTTCTAAATGGTCTTGAATTCAGCCTTCCCTCCTTCTCATCCTTTTTCACATTATTTTCAGGATAATTTTTTTTAAAAAAAACCATTTATTTGAAAAGCTGAGTGACACAGAAGAAGGGAGAGGTAGAGAACTTCTGTTCCCTAGTTCACTGCCCAGATGGCTGCAGTGGCGCAGGCTGGGCCAGGCTGAAGCCACAGGCCAGGAACTGCATCTTTGTTTCCCATGTGGGTGGCAGGGGCTCAGGTACTTGGGGCACCTTCTGCTGACTTCCCAGGTGCATTAGCAAGAAGCTGGATCAGAAATGGAGCAGCCAGGACTGTAACCAGCACTCTGACATGGGATGCCAGCATTGCAAGCGGCAGCTTAACTTGCTGCACCACAGCAGCAGCCCCAGGATAGATAATTTTAAAAGAGGAAATCTGTCATTACTAATATTTTAAATTGTATTTCTGGTATACAGAATTTGATCATCATCTTTGGCTCATGACAGTCATCATTGATGTATTCATGACCCACCTTTATTTATTTACTTGGTGGCTTTTTAATAATGTGGTAAGCAATCCCCAGATCCATTTACTGACTGCCATTACCCAATGGTAATGATTATTGTAGCTTTATCCCTCCCCTTGTTCCCTTTTTATACAGGTTTATTACATCTCTCACTTTCTATTTTTTTAAAGATTTATTTATTTTAAAGATTTCTTTATTTTACTTGAAAGTCACAGTTACACACACAGAGAGGAGAGGCAGAGAGAGAGAGAGATAGAGAGGTCTTCCATCTGCTGGTTCACTCCCCGGATGGCTGCAACAACTGGAGCTGGGCTGATCCAAAGCCAGGAGCCAAGAGCTTATTCCGGGTCTCCCACGTGGGTGCAGCGGACCAAGGACTTGGGCCATCTTCCACTGCCTTTCCAGGCCATAGCAGAGAGCTGGATCAGAAGTGGAGCAGCTGGGTCTCGAACTGGCACCCATTTGGGATGCCTGCACTGCATGCAGTGGCTTTACCTGCTATACCACAGCGCTGGACCCTTATTTATTTATTTAAAAGTGAGAGTTACCAGAGAGAGGAAGAGACAGAGAGATTGATTGATTGATTGATTTGATTGATTGATTGATTTTCCAACTGCTGGTTCACTCCCCAGATAACCTGAACAGCTGGGGCTGGGCCAGGCCAAAGCTTCTTCCTGATCTCCTACATAGGTACACTCGGGCCATTCTCCATTGCTTTCCCAGGCGTGTTAGCAGGAAGCTGGATCAGAAGTGGTGCAGCTGTGTCATAAACCGGTGCCCATGTGGGATGCCACACTGGTAGCAGCCTTACCTGCTATGCCGGAATACTGGCTCTGACTATATATTTCTAAAATGTACTTTTATTATGGAAAATATTAAATACACACCCAAAAAGAAAAAAATAGAAATCCCTATGTACCTGCCATGGCGCTCTTAACAATTATCAATTCATGGCCAGTCTATTTGGGCCCTTCCCCCTCGGGCCATGGATTACTTTGAAACAAATCCCAGATACCATATGTATTTTTATGTGTATTAGATTTAAAAGGTGTTTGTTCTATATGTAATCTTTTTGAGATGCTTTCTTTTTGTTATGTATTTTACCTGAAATGCAGAGAAACAGAGATATTCTATCTATTGGTTCACTCCCCAGATGCCTACAATAGTCAGGGCTGGGCCAGGCTGAAGCTGGGAGTCTGGAACTCCATCCAGGTCTCCCAAATGGGTGGCAGGAGCCCAAGCACTTGGGCCATCATACCCTGCTTCTCAGGATGCATTAGCAGGAAGCTGGATAAATAATGAAGGAGCTGGGACTCAATCCAAGGTACTTCGATATGGGATATAGACAGCTTAACCCACTGGGCCACAATGCCCACCCTGAGAATAAATTTTTTGCCATAGTCATTATAATTAATTAATTTCTATGTAATCTGTTGTGTGAACAAACTACTGTTTATTCATTTTCTGTTCTGTAGGTGGTCATTCTAGTGTTTCCAAGCCTTTGTCACTGAGTAATGGTGCTGTGAACACTTCCTGTACATGCCTCAGGTTATACGTGGCAAGAGATTGTCTTGTGGAATTCTCGGTTAGAGGATGTGTGTGAATGCTCAACCTCAGGATATGATGGCAAATTTTCTCCCCACACTTCCATCAGAAATATTTAAAAAGGGGCCTGTGTTTTGGTGCAACGGGTTGGACTGCCACCTGCAATGCTGACATCTCATGTGAGCGCTAGTTTAGGTCTTGGCTGGTCCACTTCCAATTCAGTTCCTTGCTGATGTGCCTGGGAAAGCAACAAAATATGGCCCAAGTACTTTGGTCCCTGCCCCCCATGTGGGAAACCTGGATGGAGTGTCAGATTCCTGGCCTTAGCCTGGCACAGCCTTGGCCATTGTGTCTATCTGGGGAGTGAACCAGCAGATGGAAGATCTCAACTCTCTCCATCTCTCTTTCTCTCTGTAACTCTGCCTTTCAAATACATAGAAAAAGGAAATACATAAAAAATAGTTTTAACTATACTAATACTCTTCAAGGCTTAAATAGTCAGACAGACTTCATTCCTTGTCTCTATAATTTGGAGCACTATGTGCCAGACCCTGCTAGATGCTGGGAACATAAAAATAAATAAAAAGATAAACTTGCAGTTTATAGTTTCACATTCATCGTTAACACACCAGGCCCTTGATGATCTAGCACCTTTCTATCTGCCCAGCCTCAACCTGCCTTCCCAGCTTCATCTATTTCTACCCTCTCTAACTATCTAGAAACGCAGTGAGATACTTGCAGTTCTAAACATGCTGTTCTCTTTCTTGGTTCTGTGGCCTTGTGTTTTAAAATCCTCACCTTCATTGATACCTACTGAGGCTCTGATCAGACTTGACTTGTTTCAGGAAGTTTTCCTAGATCTCCACAGTCTGTCTTGGTCTTTCTTCTCTGTATTTATGCACATGGCCACGTCATAATTGGTGATTCTCTCATCTTTTCTGATAGAAAGTGTAGGGACTGTTCCTTTCATCCCTGCATTCTCAGGATGCAGTGAGGTTTGCAGAGCACAGGTAGGTGTCTGGTAGATGTTGAATGAATGGAGGAAAGGGAAAATTGACATTAAAGGGAATAAATAACCAAATTTGGTGATAGGCTTAGTAGTGAAAAAAGAAAACTGAAAAATCAGGTGACTCCTGATATCCTCTCTGGGTGACAAGGCCTTTAATGTATTTTGTATAGGTGGGGATTTGAGTTGAGGTAGGTTGTGTGATAAGATACTGTAGCCATGTTTGCTGCTTTGAGAAATTCAAAGTCTAATAATCTTACAGAAATCTAATAATCGTACAGAAATCTAGCCTCAATGCCTCCAGTCCACCTTTTCTCAATCCATTTTTTCTTGTTTTTTAGGTTCAGAACTTGGCAGTGAGGAACCAGCAGACCTCAGCCCAAGGACCCCAGATGCAAGGCTCCACTCAGAAGGCCATTCCTCCCGGAGCCTCCCCTGTCTCGAGCCTCTCCCAGGCCTCTAACCAGGCCTTGGCTGTGGCACAGGCCTCGTCTGGGGCCTCTGGCCAGTCCCTCAACCTTAGTCAAGCTGGTGGAGGCAGTGGGAGTAGCATGCCAGGGTCCTTGGGTCCAGGTGGAGGTGGCCAGGCGCCTGCAGGTTTGGGTCCGTTGCCTTCCTCCGGAATGGGTGGTGGAAGCTGTCCCAGGAAGGGCACAGGAGTGGTGCAGCCCTTGCCTGCAGCCCAAACAGTGACTGTGAGCCAAGGCAGCCAGACAGAGGCAGAAAGTGCAGCGGCCAAGAAGGCAGAGGCAGACGGGAGTGGTCAGCAGAACGTAGGCATGAACCTGACACGGACAGCTACACCTGCTCCCAGCCAGACACTTATTAGCTCAGGTAAGCTGTCACCACTCCTAAAGTCACGGTTCTCTCAAAACTTGTTTGAAGTCTTTGGAGTACATTGCTTTGCTTTTTTTGTTTTGTTTTTCTGTTTCTCTTGGCCATGAAGCATTGGAAGGAAAGAGAGTTCCATCAGCCTTCCTTGAACATGGTTCAGGGATAGGAGGATAGGTAACAGATGCAGATCTTCACTGTTCCCACTGGGCCCTAGGCAGCTTACAAATTGCCTTGTCTACCTTCTTAGGTAGACCTGACCTCATAGAATTATCTTGGAAAATCAGATTCTGGTCTTCATGCTACTTAAAATTTAGTATAACGGGTGAATTATTCTATGTGTAATGGTAGTCAGTCAAGCAGATACGGTATAAATGCCTTAGAGCACTGAAGATTAGCAGATAGAGCCATGGTTTAATATAGTCAACTTGTGCTCATCAGTATCAATGGTAAGGGATAGTAAAGAATAAATAGAATAGTAACCCTGAATAGTGGATCCTTGTTTTCAGTCTGTGGGTAAGATATAGTTAGGCGCATGTAGCTTACTTTGTGGTGTTGTGGTCTTTGTTTCTAGCACCTTAGCTGTTAATGTATTTGGATAATTTGCTCACAAAAAATTAAGAATTAGTTATTACTAATCATTGGTATTTACTTACTCTGGCAGTTGTAGTTCCAGAGTGCTTTCATTTCATACAATTTGTGTGTGTTCTCTGGACAGTCTGGTAAGATATAGAGAGGTAGAGGTTGTCACCCAGGTAACAGGGGAGGACACTGAGGAAGCTCGGGGCTAGAGCTGCTGCTGATTCTGCAGGTTTCTCAGGTGGTGACCTAACGGGTAAGTTGTTAACAATCAAGGAAGGCATTTGTGGGAAGAAGTTGGTTACCTCTAACTCTAGGACCTTTCTTCATTGAATAGTAAGTGATTCTTGTGTGTCAGGCACGGAGCTGGGTTCTAGGGAAGGCAAAAGGAATAAAACCTGGACTCGGCCTTTGTGAAATTCCAAGTCTTAATAACCATGCAGAGCAGGGAGAGGCCAGGAATTCTCTTTTGCTAAGTACAGCTTTAAAAGGATATTTAAGTGTAGCGAAGAAAATAAACATAAGAAATTACCGAGGATTATTAAATGATTGAGAAAGGGAGTTCTTTCTTTGAGGTCTTTGAGGACAAGAGACTAGAGGTAGCAGGTAATGCTTGACTCAGCGGCTAGAGTTTGGATGAGGTGCAGCTTAAATTTACTTTTAATTAAGAGTGATTCTTTCCTGCGCTTTTTTCTCTTGGTTCCCTCCTGGGGTGGTTCCTGCAGCCACGTACACGCAGATCCAGCCCCACTCACTGATTCAGCAGCAGCAGCAGATCCACCTGCAGCAGAAGCAGGTGGTGATCCAGCAGCAGATCGCCATTCACCACCAGCAGCAGTTCCAGCACCGCCAGTCCCAGCTCCTGCACACAGCGACACACCTCCAGCTGGCCCAGCAGCAGCAGCAGCAGCAACAGCAGCAGCAGCAGCAGCAGCAAACCACAACCCTCACTGCCCCCCAGCCACCACAGGTCCCACCTACTCAGCAGGTCCCTCCTTCTCAGTCCCAGCAACAAGCCCAAACCCTTGTTGTTCAACCGATGCTTCAGTCCTCACCCCTGTCCCTCCCACCTGACCCAGCCCCTAAGCCACCCATTCCCATCCAGTCCAAACCACCTGCAGCACCTATCAAACCTCCTCAGTTGGGGGCTGCTAAGATGTCAGCTACCCAACAACCACCCCCCCACATCCCTGTGCAAGTTGTGGGCACCCGGCAGCCAGGTACAGCCCAGGCACAGGCTTTGGGGTTGGCACAGCTGGCAGCTGCTGTACCTACTTCTCGGGGGATGCCAGGTGCAGTGCAGCCTGGTCAGACCCACTTGGCCTCCTCGCCACCTTCATCCCAGGCTCCTGGTGCGCTGCAGGAGTGCCCTCCTGCATTGGCTCCTGGGATGACCCTTGCTCCTGTGCAAGGGACAGCACATGTGGTAAAGGGTGGTGCTACTACCACCTCACCTGTTGTAGCCCAGGTCCCTGCTGCCTTCTACATGCAGTCTGTGCACCTGCCGGTAAGTGATGTCTGAGGACTTTGAAGGGACTGTCACCTGTGAGAGTGGACCTGGGACTAGTGGAAATAGTTTATATAGAGGAGTAAAGAATGGAGGTTATTACTGGTATTTGCTCCTTTTATACGAGAGATGTTAACAAATATAACACCTGAACTTCATACTCCTAAATGTGTTGGTGAAATCATTCTGGGCTTTTGTATTTGTACTAAGTTACCTCAAAGTACTGTTAACCAAATCAGTCTCTGGAGAAACAACACTTCTTGATTGGTCCATATCCAAGGACTGAATAACACTTCATTTTCCTTTGTCCTCATAGAGAAATTAAAACTTCTTGGGTATGGTGAGGAATTTTAGTATACCATGTGAAGAATACAAATTGGGGAGTCTAAAACTAAGACAGTTTTCTGTGAAACTATGGGAGTAATTTTGGTCCCTTATAATCTTTCCCCTCCAAGTCTTGGTTTCTTTCCTGTTCACAAATAGGGTAAACCTCAGACTTTGTCTGTTAAACGCAAGGCTGAGTCTGAGGAGGAGAGAGATGATGTGTCCACACTGGGTTCAATACTTCCTGCCAAGGCATCTCCAGCGGCGGAGAGCCCAAAGGTCATGGAGGAGAAGAGCAGTCTTGGAGGTGAGTAAATGACTTCTAAAATGCTGTTGGAGTGCACTGAGGATAGATACATGTTCTGAAAGAGCTAAAAGATAAATCTGGCTCAACAGAAAATGGGCCTGAACGTGGTGCACTATTGAGAAAACCCACATACGAGTCATTCAGGTGAATGATGGATGAATATGTATGTGGTGGGAGAATAGGCTGGTTCAGCTAATAGATGGGTCATTTATGCTGTCCTATATCTGTTCTTAATCCGCGTTTTGTTTTTTTTTTCCAGAGAAAGCTGAACCAGTGGCCAATGTGAATGCTAACACCCCAAGCAGTGAACTAGTAGCCTTGACCCCTACCCCATCAGCACCACCTCCTTCGCTTGCCATGGTCTCCAGACAAATGGGTGACTCCAAACCCCCACAGGCCATTGTGAAACCTCAGATTCTCACGCACATCATTGAAGGCTTTGTTATCCAGGAAGGAGCAGAACCTTTCCCGGTGAGAGCTGCGCCATAGGTGGGGCTGTCCAATGGGCTTGGTCTGATGGCTGTCTTTTCTAACTCCCCCAGGGCACAACTGTTTAATTATACAGAGTGGTTCAGTTGTGTTTGTTAAGTTAGGAAAGGAAAAGGAAACTGGACTAGAAAATGGAGAAGAGGAGAAGAAAAGGAAGAAAGTAACCTTTAAAGCTGTAATTTTTAGTAAAACAAACTAGATTATTTTATATTAAAGAAAATTACAGTAGAGAAGTTAAGGGACTTTTTCTAGGTTCTGAGTTGCAAAATCAGCTCTAGGTAAGACAAAATAGGGAGCAGGGTAGGAACCTGTTGTCCAGTAGCTATCTGAAAAAAGTAAAACCAGTTAGAGACTCGCGACTGCCACATAGAACATGATTCTCTGTGAACCGGACCTGGCCCTTAACTCAGAGATCCCAAAGACATGACAGTGGGAAATGTTGGAGAAAGTGGTGAAGAGGCAGAAAGGAATTAGGCTAACTTAACTGTAAACTGTTTCTGGGACAGGTGGGCTGTTCTCAGTTACTGAAGGAGTCTGAGAAGCCGCTGCAGACCAGCCTTCCAGCGGGGCTCAGTGAGAATCCTTCAAGTGACCCCTTGGGAGGGGACAGCCCCTCTGCTGGTGAGTATTTAGAGACCCGTGAGCAGAAAGGAGGCTCATGGAGATGTGTTTGAGGAGTCACTGTAAAATAGTAATTATTTATTTAAAGTAGGAAATATATGAAGTCTGTCTATACATAGAAGCCATATTATATATCAGAGCATGTGGAAGCACTCAAAAGGAGTTCTCAAGCAAAAGTAAGCTGTTGAATTATTCCGTACTATAAGGATATGTTTTTCAGGTGACCTAAAATAAGACATTGATATTTATTTATTAATTTATTTATTTATTATTTATTTCTTAAAAAGAACTACTGGGGGGGGGGTATGGGAAGATCTTCCATCCGTTGGTTCATTCCCCAAATGGCTAGGGCTGGGTAAGTCCCAGCCAGGACCTAGAACTCCATCTGGGTCTCTCACATGATTGGCAGGGGCCTAAGTACTTGGGGCATCCTTTCCTGCTCTCCCAGGCATATTAGCAGGGAGCTGGATCAGAACTGGAGCAGCCACGTCTCCAACCAGCACTCTGTGCTTAACCCACTGTGCCACAACACTGGCTGTGATGTTTGTATTCTTAATTTCTCATCTTATCCTAGATCCTGTAACATACATTAAGGAGTCTTGTTTAATATTTATTGCCTATTTTTGGAAACTTTTTGGGAAAAGGATCTTATATTTTTTAGGCATTAGTGATTAGTTCTTTTCTCCTATTCAGAAATGAATTGTATCTGAACTCTGAGTATTAATTATGTAGGATAAAATTAGACATTTAAAATGGAAATAGTATAGCCTCGAGTTAGGAATACTTTAAAGACTTGATAATTTTTTTTTTTTAATAAGAAAGCAGACCTGCTCTCATTGATCTGCTTGTCAGTAGTTTAAATCCTTGAGAATGGCATTGCATGGATTCTTTGTCCAGTGGCTCCCACAGGAAGCTTGCTTCAGAATTCAGCACATACCATGCCACTGTTTCCGGGAGTGTGGATTACTTTCCCCAGATCTCTGGTTTTATTAGGGTCACTGCCAGGAGTCATTGTGTTCTTTTTCTTGAAAATACAAGCACATCTCTTGCCCAGATAGAATTGTTTCATCTTGAGAATAAACACCGTCAGGTTTTTTGGTTTTTTTTAAGATTTATTTATTTATTTATTTGAAAGTGTATGGAGAGAGGAGAGGCAGAGAGATCGATCTTCCATCTGCTGGTTCACTCCCCAAATGGCTTCAACGGCCGGAGCTATGCTGATCTGAAGCTAGGAACATGGAGCCAGGAGCTTCTTCTAGGTCTCCCATGCGGGTGCAGGAGCCCAAGGACTCGGGCCATCTTCCACTGCTTTCCCAGGCCACAGCAGAGAGCTGGATTGAAAGTGGAGCAGCCGGCTTCAAACCGGCACCCATATGGGATGCTGGCACTGCAGGCGGTGGCTTTATCTACTATGCCTCAGCGCCAGCCCCAGTACCTTCAGTTTTAAAAAGAGCTGTGGGGCTGGCACTGTGGCTTAGCAGGTAAAGTTGACATTCCATATGGGTGCTGGCTTGAGTCCCGGGTGTCCCACTTCCAACCCAGCTCCCTGCTATGGCCTGGGAATGCAGTGGAAGATGGCCCATGTCTTTGAGTCCCTGCACTCATAGGAGACCTGGAAGAAAACTGTTGGCTTAGGACTCCCAGCTCTGGCTGTTGTGGCCATTTTGGGAGTGAAACAGCAGATGGAAGATCTCTCTGTCACTCTATTTTTTCCTGTAATTCTGCCTTTTAAATAAACATATAAATATTCTTTTAAAGATTTACTTATTTGAAAGTCAGAGTTACACAGAGAAGGACAGGCAGAGAAAGAGGGAAAGGTCTTCTATCCGCTTGTTCACTCCCCAATTGACCACAGTGGCCAGAGCTGGGCCGACCCGAATTCAGGAGCCAGGAGCTTCTTCTGGGTCTCCT
The DNA here is from genome assembly GCA_949820135.1 of Sylvilagus floridanus. NCBI lineage: Eukaryota > Metazoa > Chordata > Mammalia > Lagomorpha > Leporidae > Sylvilagus > Sylvilagus floridanus. The sequence goes on from OX463230.1 coordinate 34,025,975, forward strand.
ACATGGGTGCAGGACCCCAAGGACCTGGGCCATTCTCCACTGCTTTCTCAGGCCATAGCAGGGAGCTGGATTGGAAGTGGAGCAGCCGGGACTTGAACCAGCGCCCATATGGGATGCCAGCACTGCAGGTGGCAGCTTTACCTGCAACACCACAGTGCCGGCCCTGATAAATATATAAATCTTAGAAAAAAAATGTTTCCGGCCGGCGCCGTGGCTTAACAGGCTAATCCTCCGCCTTGCGGCGCCGGCACACCGGGTTCTAGTCCCGGTCGGGGCGCCGGATTCTGTCCCGGTTGCCCCTCTTCCAGGCCAGCCCTCTGCTGTGGCCCAGGAGTGCAGTGGAGGATGGCCCAGGTGCTTGGGCCCTGCACCCCATGGGGAGACCAGGAAAAGCACCTGGCTCCTGGCTCCTGCCATCGGACGAGCGCGGTGCGCCGGCCGCAGCGCGCCAACCGCGGCGGCCATTGGAGGGTGAACCAACGGCAAAGGAAGACCTTTCTCTCTGTCTCTCTCTCTCACTGTCCACTCTGCCTGTCAAAAAAAAAAAAAAAAAAAAAAAAAAGAAAAAAAATGTTTCCTTTGGCTCTGGTGATCTCGCTTATAGCCAGCACAAATGGCCTTGCACCACAGCCTGCCAGATGTGTTTGCTTTTAAAATCTTATTCCTGTCAGTCCTCTGTGGACACCAAGATGGTGGAAAGAGGAGTTGGTAATGTTCTTGATGGACAAGGCTTCCTGGTTTTCTAACTTTGTACAGTCTCTGGGGGCAGACCCTGACCATAACTAGGATCTAGCTCTGGGAATGATGCATGCTGGCCTGAGGGGCCGCAGAACCCCAGGGTGACTCTCCACTGATGCCGTGACTTCCAGAGTTGGAGAAGAAGGCGAGCCTCCTGAAGTGCGAGTACTGTGGGAAGTACGCCCCTGCAGAGCAGTTCCGTGGCTCCAAGAGATTCTGCTCCATGACCTGTGCTAAGAGGTACTGCAGAGACGCCCTTCTCGCCCTCAGCCGCTGGGTTCTGTTAGTGTCACTTCCCTTTCCCACGGTCACCTTACAACTGCTACTTCGTGGCTCCCTCCTTGCTTTCATTCCTTTCCCCATATCAGTTCTTAAAATACCAAGTCACATTTAGGGTGACATCATGTATATGCCTTGACCCGTAGGTACAATGTGAGCTGTAGCCACCAGTTCCGGCTGAAGAGGAAAAAAATGAAAGAGTTTCAAGAGGCCAACTATGCTCGTGTGCGCCGGCGTGGACCCCGACGCAGCTCCTCTGACATTGCCCGGGCCAAGATCCAGGGCAAACGCCACCGGGTGAGCTGCTGTCCCAGATGGCTACCTTAAAAACGGACTTTTTTTCTTGCCTGCAGGGCAGTTCCTCTGCTTAGGTAAATGCGTGTGAGACCGGAACTCTCCTTCACCTTGACCTGCTTTGTTCCTCTCACCTGGCCACTGGTTCATGTGTCTATTAATCCTTACCCTGTACTTGAGTAGAGAAAATGTAGATCAATTTTTAGTACAAGGGGAAAAGCAAGGGAGTGATAAGTTTGTCCCTGAAAGGCACCTGGGGCTTTGTGCAGATTATTTCTCATGTGCTAAGATAAATTTTTTCTCTATGCCTAACCTTGAGTGGTTGGGGAAGGCAGAGGGAAACTGAACACACTTACTCCTGACCTGTTGTTTCTCTGTAGGGTCAAGAGGACTCCAGCCGGGGTTCAGATAACTCCAGTTACGATGAAGCACTCTCCCCCACATCTCCTGGGCCATTGTCAGTACGAGCTGGGCATGGAGAACGTGACCTGGGGAATCCCATTACAGCTCCGCCTACACCGGAATTACATGGCATCAACCCTGTGTTCCTGTCCAGTAATCCCAGCCGTTGGAGTGTAGAGGAGGTGTATGAGTTCATTGCTTCTCTCCAAGGTACTGAGGGTCTCTTCCCAACAGAACCCAGGTCTTTAGTTCCCTTAGATCATCCCACATGGGCCTTTGAAAGAGAGAACATTAAGTGTGGGTCTTCAAGCAGTAGGGGCCTGAGAATGGCAGTCCCAAGGCTCTAGTCAGTACACAGCCTGGTCCCTAGTTTCTTTATGGGTTTATGTTGTCTTCTATCTCAATGATGTTACAGTTAGATTTTCTATCTTATGATTTACCACTATCTCAATATATATGCATTTTTTATAGCTACTTTTTTTTTTTTTTGACAGGCAGAGTGGACAGTGAGAGAGAGACAGAGAGAAAGGTCTTCCTTTGCCGTTGGTTCACCTTCCAATGGCTGCCGCGGTCGGCGCGCTGCGGCTGGCACACCGCGCTCATCCGATGGCAGGAGCCAGGTGCTAGGTGCTTTTTCCTGGTCTCCCATGGGGTGCAGGGCCCAAGCACTTGGGCCATCCTCCACTGCACTCCTGGGCCACAGCAGAGGGCTGGCCTGGAAGAGGGGCAACCGGGACAGAATCCGGTGCCCCGACCGGGACTAGAACCCGGTGTGCCGGCGCCACAAGGCGGAGGATTAGCCTGTTGAGCCACGGCGCCGGCCCTATAGCTATTTTTAATTGAGAGGCAAAGACACAGAAAGACAAACCTCCCATCAGCTGGTTCACTCCCCAAATGGCTGGGAGTGGGCTGAGCTGAAGCTGGGAACTCAGTCCAGGTCTCGGGTGGGCAGCAGGTATGCGATTACTTGAGCCATCATCACTGCCTCCCAGAGTCCACATTCGGAAGCCAGAATCAGGAGCCAGAGCTTGTTATCAAACCCAGGCACTCCAGTGTGGGACAGGAATGTTTAATTTGTTTTTAAAGATTTACTTATTTGAAAGGCAGAGTTAGAGGCAGAAGCAGAGACAGAGACAAAGAAAATCTAGGGGGCCGTGTGTTGTGGCGTAGCTGATAAAGCCACTGTCTGCAATGCAGCATCCCATGTGGGTGCTGGTTCGAGTCCCAGTTGCGCCACTTCCGATCCAGCTCTGTTATGGCCTGGGAAAGCAGTAGAAGATGTCCCAAGTCCTTGGGCCCCTGCACCCGCCTGGGAGACCAGAAGCTCCTGGCTTTGTATTGGTGCAGCTCTGGCTGTTGTGGCCAGCTGGGGAATGAACCAGTGAATGAAAGACCTCTCTGTAACTCTTTCAAGTAAATAAATAAATCCTTTTTTAAAAAATCTTCTATCTGCTGGTTCATTCCCCAAATGGCCATAACGGGCAGAGCTGAGCCAGGCCAAAGCCAGGAACCAGTTGGGTGCTGGGGCCCAAGGATTTGGGCCATCTTCCACTGCTTTTTCCAGCAGGGAGCTGGCTTGGAAGTGGAGCAGCCAGGACTCAAACTGGTGTCCATAGGGGATGCTGGTGCTGCATGCAGTGGCTCTTCCCGCTACACCACAATGCCAGCCCCAAATAGTGGCATTTTAACCACTAGACCAAACATCTGCCTCAGAATTTTTTTCTCCATTGGGGAAGAGCAGTAGAAACTAAAAGGTCGTTGTTGCCCTACTCCCTTTAACACAGTCTAGTTTGTAAGCTAGGCTTGACAAAAGTCACCCTACCCTTCTTGGTGTTGGACTGAATCCTGGGCTCTTTGAGAAAAGTCTCTTAAAAGAATTCATGTGTTTTTGTTGTCCCCCCCCCCCCCCCGACGCTATTTGAATGACCAACTTGTTCTTGGCTCCGTTTTGAAATAGCCAATTACAGTAATTTGCTGTCACATCTTGCTATGTCAGAATTTGATACTACTGCACTTACGACAAATACCTTGCGTTAACTAATGCTAGGCCCTTCATCTTTAATTTAGCCCCATCTATCCTCTGGTGCTACCATGCAGTTTCTCATATAAGTTCTCATCATTTCCTTCTAGGTTGCCAAGAGATTGCAGAGGAATTTCGCTCCCAGGAGATTGATGGACAGGCCCTTTTATTACTTAAGGAAGAGCATCTTATGAGTGCCATGAACATCAAATTGGGCCCTGCCCTCAAGATCTGCGCCAAGATAAACGTCCTTAAGGAGACCTAAGATGGCTCTCTCGCACAATCCAGCCTGGAACAGGCACTCCCTACTGTCCAGGTTATAGCCTGGTACCAGCAGAGACTGCAGGGAAGAGAGCACTGTTCCAATTATGTAACCTTCTATAGGGGGACTGCCAAGACAGGGAAGAGAAATGCAAGAATTTGTTGCTGGTGCTACATGCGGCAGCTTGACATTTTCTCTGGGCTCTACTTTATTTTTAAAAATCTTTACAATTCTCACCATTCCGCCTGCCTGAATCCAATCACAGCAAAGAGATGGTCTGCAGAACTAGGACCGCTCAGCCTTATCCTGGAGTTCTCCCAGAGGAATAAATAGTGTACAGTAAGGCGAGGAATGGGGGGAGTGTAGATATGCCTCCCCAATGGGAGAGGTAGGCTTTTTCTAGCTTGTGTGACACAAGTAGCAAAACCTGGTACGTCCCGTCTTCCCTCTGGATTGTTCCACTGTAGTTGTGGCTCAGAGTTTTCTTTGTGGTCACCACTTCTAGTATTGATTACTTTCTCCTGTGTCCATGGCAGAGTCACCAGCCAGATTGGAGGTTTGGTTGGCATCTTTCTGATTTGCTGCAGGGACTGAAAGTGTTTGACTGGCACACATGTGGCCGTTGTCATTCTTCCCCATCCCCTTGCTCCCTTCCGATTTATCTGTTGTCTTCTACCTTTCTTTTCAGTTCCCACTCTGCTCTGTCCTATAGCTTTATAAAACTGGAGGGTGTGCGGCCAAGGTCAGGAGTGTAAGTAAGTACCTGCCTTGGCACTGTTCCTTATACAACAAAAATATTAAATATTTTTTCTTCCTCAGTAAAAGGATGAAAATTGGTCTCAGTTGTCTTACTCCATTTCAGTATCTTTCACACAAATGACCAGGCCAACACATCTTGTTTGTTTTTTAATATTACATATTTTTGTACAAAAAGTGGTGTATTTTTTGCATTTTAAAACACCAAGATGGGGGAGGAATGCAAACACGTAACAAAAAAGATGCTTTTATAACATTATTTTCCCTGTTTAGAAAGAAAATCATTCCAATAGTATTGAAAAGTCCAAAGATGAATTTTCATTTGCCTCTCTCAAGGCTTACAAAAGGCCCTGCCTGTGGATTCCATTCCTCTTTTGTGTCCGGTGGAGCCATGTTACTCTGCAGTGGCCCAGAGGTTCACTATACAGAAATATCAACAGAAAGATGCGAGCATCAGAGGATTAAAAACCTGTCCCCACAGAAACGTGAGCAGGGCGCTTCCCTGAGCCAGCAGAGGGGACAGTGCAGCAGCCACTCCGCTCAGAGCAGAGGCCGGCAGAGCCCTAAGCGTCCCACTTCTGCTTCCATTCCCTTTCCAGAAGAGTGAAGAAAAAAGAAAGTCAAACCCACACGCCTGTGAAGAAAGTGCAGCATGTTTAGAAATACTGGTGGAGGAACGAGGAAACTGTACAAATTGGGGGAGAAAACAAGAGATCCCACAAGTAGAGAGACTTTAGAGTACCTGCAGCACAGGAGGCTGGGCCAGTTTCCTTCCCTTTCCTGCCGGCCTGGATTTCTGGATTAGGCATTTTGGCTACATGTAGACCAATACCTACAAGCCCACAATTCCAGGGCTCAATTCCAACTATAAAGTCACCCCAATGCCAGCAAATGATGTGTTGCGTCCTATAATCCTGTAGTTGGGAAATTTCCTGTTTTTCCTGTCTTAATCCCACAGGTGGGAGAGGCAAGTCTAGAACATCCCAGGCTCAGATCATATGAGAGCACTTGGACTACAACCAAGTGATCACTGTAAAGTAGTTCCAAGCAGCAAGAAATTACGTCCAGGTTCTCATAGAGACTAGTGTAGGGTACAGAGTAATGGCATGAAAGCAATCAAACCTGTATAAATAATGTCTTTTTTTTTTTTAATTCAAGAAATCCAGTGTCTCAAAAGCTTGTAAAGATGCGTTTAAAAAAGAAAGGGCCAGGGAGTCTACCAATCCCTGTTGCCCATTATCCTACTTGTACTTTCTGATACCAAGTGATAATCCAGTGGCCTGTCTTCACAGGCCTTAGTATCACACCTGTATTGCTGGAGAAGACAATAGGGAACCAGGGAGAAGGCAGTTCTAGTGGGAAGAGAATACAAATCAAAAGCAAGAGGAATGCTAAGGGTGAGATGAGACAAGTGGAGACTGCTTGAGAAAACTGGCTGAGTATGCTTTGGTTTGGGGGACTGAGGAGGCTGGACTAAGTGCAGTCAATCACATTGGTAATAAATGATCATCCCTTTCTTCTGACTCCTCCCCCAGCTGATCATCCCCCACACCACGATACGCAGCAGGCACATTTCGGGGTTTGGAACGGCACACAAAGTCACACCCATCCTGTAGGGGGAAAGAAAAAGGAAAATACTGTGGAATACCAACCTTAGGGCACGATAGTCTAAGAATGTGGCAAGAGCTAGTTTTCTTCAAGGATTACCCTAGAGCAACTCATTAGAAACAAACGGTTTTTTCTAACTGGGGCTCACCTCCCCACCTAGGCGCCCTTCATAGCTGTATCAAATGTTGGAGACAGCATCTAATTGACAGAGTCTGTCTTTCAGCTGTGTCTTAGCAAGGCCAGAAACTGCTGCTCTGCCACTTTGTACTGGGGCTGGGTTTGTTAGGACTTCTGTGGTTTTAGCAGCCTCTGCCTGTGTCCCAGATACCCTCAGTGTGAACAAGATGGTTGGTCACCTAACCATGAATGCAGGCTGCAGACTTAGCCAGCTACTCTGTTACTTACTGCTACCAGGTTGCCAAGATCCTGCCAGAAGGCTAGGTGGGGAAACTGCTCCATTCCCTTGGCTCCCACCACCAGTCGCTGGTACAGGAAGCCCCCGATGATATAGACAGCAATCAGTGATGCAAACCTATAGAGGAAGAAAGACATCAGGCTGGCATTGTGGCTCAGAAGGTTAATCAGCCTGTGATGCCAGAAGTCAGAGAAGAAAGAGACCTTCCATCTGCTTGTTTACTCCCTAGATGGCCACACAGCCAGTGCTGGGCCAGGCTGAAGCCAAGAACCTCATCTAGGTCTCCCACATGAGTGCACTAAGTACCCAAGCACTTAGGCTATCTTCTGCTGCTTTTTCCCAGGTGCATTAGCAGGGAGCTGGACATGAATTGGCTCCCAGTGCTCCACTTCTGATCCAGCTCCCTGTTAATGTGCCTGGAAAGCAGTGTGAGAGCCCAATTATTTGGGCCCCTGCAACCCACTTGAGAGACCCAGATGGAGTATTAGGCTCCTGGCTTCAGCCTAGCCCAGCCCCAGCCACTGAGGCCATTTGGGTATGAACCAGTAGATGGAAGCTCCCCACCCTGCCTTTGAAATAAACCTTAAAAAAATTAAATAAATAAATAAAAATGACCGACATCTATATTTAACAACAAGAGAGAAAGTTAGCTCTTTTCTAAGCTACATTCTGTGGAAAGAAAAATAGTAGTGATATGAGAATGGGCTGATAGCTTTCTTAGAAAACCTGTTAACACTGCTGTCAGCCTGGGAGAGGGAAAAGTTCACCAAGAAACATGGCACGGGGTAGCCATTTAGTGTAGGGGTTAAGAGGCCACTTGCAATGCTCACATCCCATACTGGAGTATTGATTGAGTCCTGGCTGCTCCACTTCCAATATACATCCCATTAGTGCCTAGGAAGGCACTATGATGATCTAAGTGCTTAGGCCCCTGCCCTCCATGTAGTAGACCACCATGGAGCTCCAGGCTGCCATCTTTGGCCTGGCCTACCCCCTACCATTGTGACCATTTGGGGAGTGGACCAGTGGATGGAAGAGCACTCCCTCTTTCTTTATCACCCTGCCTTTCAAATAAATAAATAAATAAATAACTCTGGGAAAAAAAAAAAAGCCAAAAAGACACTGGTTAAGCCTGCATGCATCTCACAGTACCTGGTTCAATACCCAGCTCCAGCTCCTGACTCCCACTCTGCCAATGCAGACCCTGGGTCAAGTAACTGGGTCCCTGCCACACACATGGGAGCCATGGATTGAGTTCCTGGCTCTCAAATTTGGCCCAGCCCAGTCCCGGCCACTGTGGGCATTTGGGGCACGACCCAATGGACAAGATTACAGTGTGTTTCTAAAGAAATGAAAATTTTGGGAAAAAACACAACATGGTCCAGTGTACGGAATCTAACTTGTAACCAAAAAAATATTTCATTTCTCCAAAATTCTAATAATCTAATGGGATAGTATTAAAAACTATTCAGCCTTCCAGGAAAATAAAGCATCCCTAAATGCAAATATTAGAGATAAATGCAATGTTTTGTTAAAAAAATTTTACACAGAATATTCTCAATCACTCTTTTCCACCCAACTGTAACACTGTAGCACCAGGTAGACAAAGACCTCAGGGAAAATAAGGAGACAGAGAAAGTCCTGAACAGGAAGAGAAAGTACTCACGTAACAAGTAAGACTGAGCCCACACTGAGGTGGGAGACCTCCGGGGGACAGGCCAGGCTGCTGTCCAACTCAAAGAGGTAGAAACAGTCCTGGACTTTGCCTCGCTCCTCAGACACAGGGTTAAAGTTGTCCTGGTGACCAGAGGACAGAACACAGCAGATGTCATAAAGGGTTTTCTCTTGACTCTCGTCTAACAATCACCTGCTTCCTTCGGGCTCAGTGGCCTCGCTACCACGTGGACGGAGACTGGTTTCCTCACGTCCCTCCCCAGGGATCTTGTTCCCTCTGGCTACCCCTCCCCGCCTGTCTCCTCCCTCCACCTGCCCCTGCCCAGCCCCTCACCGCCAGCGTGTGTCGATTGCAGGAGATCATCACGACTGCGCGGCGCTGCTCCTTGCCACAGTGGCGGTCGTACTCATCGCCTCCCTTGTAGATCAGCATGATCCAGTCACCTGAGTATGGACAAGGAAAATGGTGCTAGGAGGGATGGGAAAAGCAGAGGCACATCTGGGTAATATGACATGGCGCCATTAAGCAAGAGTGAAGTAGGTTTTAATTAAAATAACCCTCATCGGTATGAGCTCTGTACACCAGAAATGCTAAACTAAAACTTGCCTCTTTACAAAGCTTTGTATTCCCTTGTGTAAGACAACTAAGAATCAGACATTCAAGTAAGAACAATCTTAATTCTCCACTTTAAAGGCAGGCACCTGATAGTGTAAAAACTTACACCTTAAGATGATTTTCTCAACACCTACTAACAGCAAAAGAGGTAACACACAACTGCTGGGCAAAGGGGAACCCAAAGATTTAAAATTAGCCACAGATAAATCCAGAGAAGACAATTTTTTTTTTCTTTTTTTTTTGACAGGCAGAGTGGACAGTGAGAGAGACAGACAGAGAGAAAGGTCTTCCTTTGCCGTTGGTTCACCCTCCAATGGCTGCCGCGGACAGTGTGCTGCGGCCGGCGCACCGCGCTCATCCGATGGCAGGAGCCAGGTGCTAGGTGCTTTTTCCTGGTCTCCAATTTTAAAGCTGGAATGTGTTGTTCTTTAGTATTTACTGCATTCCAAGTTCTTCTGCAAAGTATCATTTGATCCAACAGTCATAAGAAGTGAATAATATAAGGGTTCTGCTTTCAATTTTGCATTTGAGAAAAGAAAAGTGAAAATGACTTCAAAGTCACAGGAGGAGCAAATAAGAGCTGGGCTAAGAACTCAGTCATCTCACTCCAATCCCAAACTCTGTCCAAACCTTTTATTCTGATTTTTGTTTTACAGGAGTAAATACCTGCACTGGAAATTTTGATATTTCTCGGTTTAAAACTAGATCGCAAGTTTTTTCTATCCAAATGACTTTAGGACTTTTGAAAAACATTACCACTGTAGCACAATTCAGTAGAGAAACTGGTTTGCAAAAGAGCTTTATCTCTTGGGGGCTGGTGCTACGGTGCAGTGGGTTAAGGCCTTGGCCTGAGGTGATGGCATCCCATTTGGGCAGCGGTTCTGGTCCTGGCTGCTCCTCTTCCAATCCTGCTCTCTGCTATGGCCTGGGAAAGCAGTAGAGGATGGCCCAAGTCTTTGGGCCCCTGCACCCATGTGGGGGACCCGGAGGAAGCTCCTGGCTCCGGATCGGTGCAGCTCTGACCGTTGCGGCCATCTGGGGAGTGAACCAGCGGATGGAGGACCTCTCTCTCTAACTCTTTCAAATAAATAAAATAAATCTTAAAAAAAAAAAAAAAAAGAGTATCACTTCTTAAGATTCAGCGGCAAACCCTGACTAATCTGTTGAGAAGTGGTGATTGTTGGTATTTTCAAGCCTAGTATGGAACACTTTTAGTATCTGAAACAAAAGCCCCGTGGGCCACACAATTCTGGCTAGATTCTGCATTTGTTGTAAGAGCCTCACCAATTTCAAACACGTAAATGTCCCAACCTATAACTCCAGAGCATCTGGGAAACTAGCCATCTAGGGGTCTATGTCTGCCCATACATAACAGAGACTCAAGAGACCAGAGAGGCCAACACATACAGGACTGGCAGAGGGACTGCCATGGGAGCAAGTCAATCAACAGGGAGGGTCTTACTTCCATTGAAGATGTGAGTCTCATTGAGTCTGCCTACCACCGTCTCCTTCCCGTTACTTTTGTCGATCTGCACCAGGCCTGCCCCAGAGGTGTGGTTGCCAGCTTCTCGGCACACTCTGAATATGTAGATGTATGTGTCTGAGCCCTGGCCCACGGTGCTCTCAAAGCTGTAGGGAGAAGCGGGCAGGAAGGCAGAGTTACCAGCTGTCAGCTTCCCTTACACAAATGAATAGGCAAGCTCGATTGCCGTACGTGACATGGCTAAACGCAATACTGGATTAATGCTTGTTGAATTATAAGGGATTCATGACCCTGCAAGGCCATCCTAATTGTTGATGAGGAATGATTAAAATAACCTAAGACACTTACTCTAGATATTTCTAGAAAGCCCACGTTTCTTAAGGGTCACCTGGAGATTCCTGACGTTTACAACATGGATAGGCCAAACCCATTTACCTGATGCCTCTCAAATTCTACTTAGGGAGGTATTGAACAATGCTTGAATTTCTACAAGCTGGGCTCATGGAGCCGGCCTTGGGAACAGCTACTCTTCAGGGAAAGATAAGAGAACTGCACATTGCTACTAAAAACCAGGCTGAGAATTTGCTGTGCACTGTAAAAAAGTGCAAGGTGTTCAAGGACAAAGAAGACCCTGCGGCTGAAGGTCAGGTCAGCACATCTCCCACAGCGGGTTATGAGGCACGTATTCCCACTACAATAGTCCTGAAACAAAATCAGTAAGAAGGAGAGGTGTTTTAATAAAGATATTTGCTCAGTCACCTTTTGTTAAACAGTGGCTTCAGCCTCTTCAGTAGAGCCAACTCCTTCTCTGACTCCTTCCCCTTTTCTCCCACCAGGTCGCAGGTTTTTTCTTCTGTCTGCCAGGATTCTCTCACGGCCACAGCCAGCAGGAGCAAGAGCAGTCCAGTTCTCCAGCAGCTGTGGAAGGGGAACATCCTTTGGGGAGAGTGTGTGTGGTGGGGAGGCCAGATGGAATAAGGAGAGAAGGGACAGAGAAAGCAAAATGAATGGCACTTGGCTATGGAGAGAGTATAAAGTGCTCTGGCATATGCAACAAACGGTACATTTTAGTATCTCTGTGACAGTAATACTTGTAGCAGGAAACTCATATCTATAAATACATAAAACTTGCTCTAACTTATGGGTGAGTGCTTCAGAACAAACTAGGGGATGAGGAGACGGAAATGGGTAAAGAATTACTGAATGATTATAGCTGGGTGCAGCCATCCTTGCGTTTACTGTCTGGTGAAAACTTACACTGAGTTATCTCATTACTCAAAGTTTACTGCCACTTCACAAATACAGCTTAAATCAGCAGACTTTTGTACAAAAACAGCCAAATTAAGATTCAAAGAGATACCTGAAAATGTAATTATTTGCAACTTATTTGGGAAGATATAAAATAGAGAAAGAAACCTGAATACTTTGCATTCTTGTTTCTCACATCTAGGAGCATCTAACGATCCTCATATTCACTAGAGGTAAACACAGCCACACACACCTACAAGCTGACATTTACCTGTTGTAATGTTTCATCACCATTTAGACATGGAAGTTATAGGAAAAAGAAAACTCAACAGATGAAAATGAGTGGTCCACTGCCCCTGTTAAGTCCCAAACTGCAAGGATTTCTTGATTTCCAGTAACTACAGTTGAGGACAACGCCTGAGAATCACCAAGCCACCTTAAAATTTAGTAAACTCAACTCATCTGCTGCGTGTACGCCTCTAGGACTGGAAAGACACGGCTGTTTCCCAGACTCCTTTGCTTTTCTCAGACTCCTCTTCACACAGCGCACATCTTCGGAGACTTCGCTCTGGAGTCTGTGGGTGACTCCTCAGGCCACTGTTAGAACAGTGCCACTAACTTTCCTAATCACAAAAGTTAACTCTTCAAAACTTTTCTCATTTGTAATAAAATCCTAGTAGTTCACTGACTCCACTGCAGTTTTAGAACATAAAACCTGAAACAGCCAAAACTTAATGGGTACTAATGAACTTAAAAATGGGAAAATGGGGGCTGGCGCTATGGCACAGCAGGTAAAGCCACCACCCGCAGCACCAGCATCCCATGTGGATGCCAGTTCGGGTCCTGGCTGCTCCACTTCTGATCACGCTGTTAACGTGCCTGGGAAAGCAGCAGAGGATAGTCCAAGAACTTGGGCCTCTGCACTCGTGTGAGAGACCTGGAAGAAGTTCCTGGCTTCGACCTGGCCTACCCCTGGCTGTTGCGGCCATCTGAGGAAGTGAAACAGTGGATGGAAGACGTCTTTCTCTGTCTCTCTCCTTCACTCTGTAACTCTGATTTTCAAATAAATAAATAAAAGAGATGCATAAATGGACGCTCAAACCCTGAGTTCCTATTCCCTTAAACAACTGACATTTGACCCAATTCCTACATTCCCCTCAGGGACCAAATCTTCGAGAAGTTATCTACCTGATTTCATGTACTCCACATATCAATTCACTAAAGTAATATTAGTAACTTACTAATATTTTTCCAAAGGATAATCACAGCCAGCTAAGAGGCCCATGGCCCCCTTCACACATTTAAAATGCCAAACCACCACAGTGAGAAACAGAGTACCTGCCTTTGGCCAGGCACTGCATGAAGCACTTAATGAATCCTGGGAACAACCTTACCCAGCAGATACAACTAACTGTCCCTATATTATGGGTTAAGAAGTTGGCACACAGCAAGTGGAATAAGCCCATGGTCTATGCTTACCCACTACACAACTTATCCTTCTTTCATAGTAATTTCTCGTGGGGTGAGCGCAGGCAGACAGTGCTGTGTGTGTGTTCTGACAAAGCAAGAGGCAATGGGGAAGTGACTCCTGACACACTGACTGAACAGGGGTGGAATAAAGACCTCAGACCCCAAACTCCCGCTTCCCCAAGCTGCCCGCTGCTCAGCCTGACCTGTGGATTCACTATAAGAAACAAGGGGCTCCCTCAGGACCTAACCTAAAACGTCAACATTTCGCAGCGTCAAGACACTCCCCTCCCCCGGCAACAGTTTTCTGGAGGGAAAAGTCCCACCGAATGCTGTGTTCTTTGGCTTCGAAGTCAGTTCTCTATCTGGTAATGGCTGCTGATCTCTTTCCCAAGTTAGAACAAAGAAATCTCACACAAACCGAGAAGGACGCAGGGCCGAACACCTTGCAGCCAGCATAGGCGGAGCTGAACTCTCTTGCATTTGCTTATTGGTTCAAAAAGTTAGGATGAGAAGAAATGCGTTTCCTGCTCTTTCCTGCTTAAGGACCGGCTTAGCTGCTCTGATTCGCGCCATATGCTCTGCATATGCTCATTAATCTTCACAACCCAGCAAAGGAGATGGTTTTTCCAGTTTTAAAGATACGGAAACTGAGGTTTCGCAGTTACTTCTCCGTTACCCGGCCACACAGATGGGGTTAATTGGCGTGAAGAGACTTGCTGGAAAACCGACAAACCCAGGGCCACAGCCGAGGAGTAGGAACTGCAAGGCCTGGGCAGAGGCCACAGTTAGTCTCAAGGTAACAGTTTCTGGACGCTTTGGAGACAAGACTTCACGAGGCTGGCGGGTTCCCCTTCGATTTCCTTACGCTCTAACGAACCCCTTGGCAAGGCTAACAACGTCTTCACTGGGCTGCCCATGACTAAGCTGGGAACGGGGAAGCGGTTTCTACCCTGGGCCTCCGGTGGAGCGTCTCCCGGCGGCTCGCTGGCTCACTGCTCACGTGGCAGCCCCGGCGGCACTCGCTCCGAGGAGCGGCCCCAACTGGCTCAGAGACCCCATCTGGGAAGAACTCAAACAGCCTCAAAGCAACTCTCTGTCCCAAGGGCTGAGGCTCCCTACAACGCAAGGCGGTGCCTGAACAACGCCTCCATGTCCCTATCTTTTTCTCCAGACCACACTCGGGTTCTAGAAATTCTCGCTCCGGCTTAGCGCCCGCACTTTGCAAGAGCTCGGAGCCTGGGCGCCGCCACACGCCGCCGCCACACCTCCGCGCACGGCGCACGGCCTGCGAACCCCCAGGAACCCCCCGAACGGGACTCCACGCCTGGGGACCTGCCGCTCCCTGCCTCTGGTCTTGCAGCTGCTTTGCTTCGGGGAAAGGCTGTGCCCTCGGGCCTTCGCCTCCAAGCCGCTCCACGGTTCCTCAGCCGGACCTCTGGCGGGACCCAGGGCCGAGAATCAGCTCGGCGATCTCAGCTCCGGTCCCAGACGCCGAGGTGCGAGCGTCCCCGGCCCGCCGCCGCCGCCTCCACGCCCCCCATACTCACGTGGCGCGGGCAAAGGCAGCAGGCAAAGCTCAGCGTCCCCCGGCGAGTGTCCGCGAAGGGCAGGGAGACGGGGCCAGCGAGGGCCCACCAGCGCCCGCGTCCGAGGCCAGCGCTCCCCCGCGCCTCGCCGTGCCCCACTCCGGGAACCGGAAACAGGAAGCGCCAAGCGCCGCTGGGCAACTGCTCCTCCCACCAGACCCCGCGGCGTGTGACCGCAGTCCCAGGTCTCCCCTTTCCCCTTCCCGGTCTCCCCGACCACCCTGGATGCCGATTGGCCAGTGTGCTAGGGCGTGTAGCTCCGCCTCTGTCCCAACGACTCCAATCACGATCGAGACTGTCAAATTGACTTTTACCTTTTCGGGGTTGCTTTTCTACCAATGGGGTCCCAGCGCCGCGCGTCGGGGCCCTCTCGGTTCCTGCGCCCCCGCTACGCCGTGGGGGGGGGGGGTGTCACGCGGGGCCACGTGACAGGCGAGGGCGGAAGCGGGAACACGGCGGCGGCCGGCCCCGCGTGGCTGTCTGGGAGTTGTAGTTCTCGCAGGCCGGCTCCGGGCGCTTCCGCAGCTCGTTATCGTCAAGGCCTGCAGGAGGCGCTGTTCTGCTGTCTGGCGGCTCGGGGTCCTCGGCGCGTGGGAGGGCGGAGCGGCCGAGTTCACGTCTGCGGCGAGGCGCTGTAGGGTCGTTGTTGCTGCTTTTGTCCTGATTGTGGCCCTGCTCTCGGTTCTGCAGGCTCCGTGGCCCGCCGGCCTCCGGCAGGTGTCTTCCCGGCGTTAGTCTGCGCCTCTGCTGAGGTCCCTTGCGTTCTCCTTGGGGCGTCCGGCTCGTTCTAGGCGTTCGGTTCGAAGGCTCCCGCTGCTGCCCACTGCCCGCACGCGCTGGCTTCAGGACCAATTTCCTTCCTCCGAGCGCTGGCCGGTCGCTTGTGCCTGGCGTGGCCTTGCTCGGGTACTTTGGTTTTGCGTGTGGCTCGCGCGCTCTCTCTCCCTGTCTACAACTCTGTCAAATAAATAAATAAATTTAAAAAGTGCGTGGAAAATGTGCATTATGCAAAGTCGGGTATGGATTTCAAATTCTTTTGCATTTCAAATACACATCGTTTCATTCCGTTTTCCCCACAAGCTTTTTGAAGGGCCCTTGTATCTTAGCTTCATTTTACAGATAAGGAAATTCAAGCGGTTAGAGATGAAGAGTGTGACCACCTTAGCCTGGACCCCACAGCTGTTGGTTCAAATTTAGGCCTGTCATCTGCAGTCTCCATGCTCTCCACACTTCATATTGTGCTCACCACATACCCTCTGTGTTTAATTGGGACTTGCAGTTCAGGCTAAGTAGTAATCATACCTGCGGATGTTTCCTTAAGAAAATAAATTTAAAAAATTAAAAGATAATTTTTCGTTAATTTAAGATTATGTTTAATTATCTTTCTTATCATAAAACTAATTTGCCATCAGAGCACGGAACGGGGCCGGTTTGTGGTGCAGTGGATTGAGCAGCCACTTGGGACGCCCGTGTCCCGCACTGGAGTGCCTGGTTTGCATCCGTCTTCCGTGGCTGATCCTGCCTCCTGTTATGCACATCCACTGGGAAGCCGCAAGTGATGGCTGAAGTGCTTGGGCCCCTGTCGCCAGGTGGGAGACCCGGATGGGGTTGTTGGCTCCTGACTTTGGTGTGAGCCAGCCCCAGATGCTGTGGGCATCTGGGAAGTGAGATCTCTTGCTTTCTGACTCTCTGTCACCTGCCTTTCAAATAAACAGGTCTTTAAAAAAGAAGAAAAAAACCACAGAGCAAAACACAACTAACACATACGCTCCCTAAGACCTGCTATGTTTCCTTCCTAAATAAATGCTTCGTTTCTTCAAAACCTTCTGTTAGCAAATACTTCACTGTAAGGACTCTGCTTGACGTGATGCATTTGGGACCTAACTGACGTCTTGACCTTTAGGTGACCTTGGAGTTCCTGCCAAGCCCTAGGAGAGGGTAAACAAAATCCTTAAGATAACCTGCTGTTCATAGCTGATGTTCTTTCCTTCCCTCCCTCCCTCCCACCTTCCCTCCCTCCCTCCTTCCCTTCCTTCCTTCCTTCCATCCTTCCTTCCTTCCTTCCTTCCTTCCTTCCTTCCTTCCTTCCTTCCTTCCTTTTATTTGAAAGGCAGAGTTACAGAGAGGCAGAGACAGAGAGAGAGAGAGAGGTCTTCCATCCGCTGGTTCACTCCCCAGATGGCCACAATGGCTGGAGCTGGGCCGATCTGAAGCCAGGAGCCAGGAGCTTCTTCCAGGTCTCCCATGTGGGTGCAGAGGCCCAAGGACTTGGGCCATCTTCCACTGCTTTCCCAGGCCATAGCAGAGAGGTGGATTGGAAGAGGAGCGACTGAGACTAGAACCCGCGCCCATATGGGATGCCAGCACTACAGGATGGCGCTTTAACCCACCACACCACAGCACTGTCCCCAGTTTTTTTTTTTTTTTAATAATTTGAGAGTTTCACATTACCATTAAATACATTAGTGTGTATAAAGATACTTCAAAGAGTTCATGGAAAAATGGAATTAAAAGTTTACTTTAGCATAAAAAATTTTTGAAATCATGCATAGTTTTTTTCATAATAATGCATTTTACACAAACATTTTGAAGGCTCCTTGTTGTTTTCTAAGAACGAGGGCATTCTCTTTAACAAATTGTCAGAATTAGGAACTATAACTCATATGTTATTCAATCAATGGTCTGTATTCAGAATCTCACCAACTGTCCCAATAAATGGTCTTTATGATGGCTTCCCATTCCCTAACCACAAAAGCCAAGTCAGAGTCACATATTACGAGTAGGTGTTGATCTTGAAATTTTGAGGCATAGAAGCACTCATTTTGTAGAATATCTCTCATTTTGGGTTTTTCTAATGTTTCTTCATGAATATATATATATATTCAGATATATATTCAGATATATATTAAGATTTTCTTTCTTTTTTTTTTTTTTTTTGACAGGCAGAGTTAGACAGTGAGAGATAGAGGGAAAGGTCTTCCTTCCATTGATTCACCCCCCTAAATGGCCGCTATGGCTGGTGCACTGTGGCCAGCACACTGCACTGATCCAAAGGCAGGAGCCAGGTGCCTCCTCCTGGTCTCCCACGGGGTGCATGGCCCAAGCACTTGGGCCATCCTCCACTGACCTCCTGGGCCACAGCAGAGAGTTGGACTGGAAGAGGAGCAACCGAGACAGAATCTGGCGCCCCGACCGGGACTAGAACCTGGGGTGCCGGCGCCGCAGGTGGAGGATTAGCCTAGTGAGCTGTGGCACTGGCCTAAGATTTTATTTATTAATTTGAGAGGCAGAGTTACAGACAGACAGAGGGAGAGAAAGAGAGACAGGTTTTCCATCCACTGGTTCATTCCTGAAATGGCCGCAGTTGCCAGAGCTGGACTGATCGGAAGCCAGAATCCAAGAGCTTCCTCTGGGTCTCCTATGTGGTTGCAGGGTCCCAAGCACATGGGCCAGCCTCCACTGCTTTCCCAGACTACAAGCAGAGAGCTGGAAGGGAAGAGGATCAGCCTGGACTTGAACCAGTAGAGGCCCAGCCTACTGCACCACCACACCAGCCTCTCATGAATATATTTGTGTATGCACTTTTCCTTATTTATATTCTTTTATTTGAAAAGTACAGAGGGAGAAAGACAGCGAGAGAGAATTTTTCCATCTGCTGGTTCACTGTCCAAAAGCCTACAATAGCCAGGGCTTTATCAAGATGAAGGCAGTGCCTGGAATTCAATCTGGGTCTCCCACATGAGTGACAGAGACGCCAGTACTTGAGCCATTACCTGCTACCTCCTACAGACTGCATTAGCAGGGAGCTGGAGTTAGAAGCAAAGTCAGAGTTCAGACCCACACATTGCACTATGGGATGCAGGTGATATGTGTGCATCTTTTTGAAAGGAACACCAGAGAAGTGATGAGTGCTTGTATGAGTCAAGAGCCAATCAGAAGATGGATAATACCATGCCTGTGGTTTGTAACAGGAAAAAATTTGATGCGAAGAATTGCTTTCTAGGAAAAGATGGCCAGTTATGAACAGGGGTAAAATAGGACTGTGTCATACAGAAACAGCAACTATAAAAAGAAGCTATGAAAAGCAAGTAAAGAATCAGTAAGCAAGTAACTTAAAGGAAATGCCCGCGCCCCCAACCACAAGGTTCTGGATTCAGCTCCCTGGAGAGAGGGTGTGGTTCCTGCCACAGGAACAGGCAGCCCTCTGCCACCCACCTCCCTCCCTCTCCTAGCCCCTGCCACCAGGCAGGGACGGTGCTGCAGGGGATGGCCCACTGCTGAACACCCAGTGGGAACCTCTTGAGGTGGCTCTGGTATCCGTTTGCTGCATCCACATCCGGTTTTGGAAAACTGGTTACCTGTAGGCCAGTAAGCTGTTCCGGTGCTCCGACACAGCAGGTAAAGCCACCGCCTGCAGTGCTGGCATCCCATATGGGTGCTGGTTCTAGTCCCGGCTGCTCCTCTTCTGATCCAGCTCTCTGCTATGGCCTGGAAAAGCAGTGGAAGATGGCCCAAGTCCTTGGGCCCCTGCACCCACGTAGGAGACCTGGAAGAAGCTCCTGGCTCCTGGCTTCAGATCGGCGCAGCTCCAGCTGTTGTGGTCAATTGGGGAGTGAACCAGCAGATAGAAGACCTCTCTCTCTCTCTCTCTGCCCCTCCTTCTATCTCTGTGTAACTCAAATAAATAAATAAATCTTATAAAAGGATTTATAAAATGTCAGCCATCTAAGAAAATTCCTTCATGCCCCATTCCATAGTTTCTGCTAGCCCTGGAGGTGACGATTGCACTGAATCTTTCAACATAGATTAGTTTTGACCATTCTAGAACTTCACATGTACCGAATCATACTGTGAACTTTTTGCATTTGTTCAGTTTCTTTCACTCCACATAATACCTAAGAAATTCTGTTCTTGCTTGTGTTAGTAGCAGGAATTTTGTTTTTAGACTGGGTAGTATCGCATTGTGTGAATACTTCTCAGTCTGTTTATCCATTAGTTTTCTATTTTTTTTTTAAGATTTATTTGTTTGAGAGAATTACAGAGAGAAGAGAGAGAGTCACAGAGAGATCTTCTATCTGTTGGGGTTCACTCCCCCAGATGGCTGAAACAGCTAAGACTGTGCCAGGACAAAGCCAGGAACTCCATCTGGGTCTCCCACTTGGGTTCAGGGTCCTAAGTACTTGGCCCATCTTCCACTGCTTTCCCAGGCTTATCAGCAGGGAGTCGGATGGGAAGTTCAGCATAGACTTACCAGCACTCCTTTGGGATGCCTGTGTTGCAGGTGGAGGCTTAACCTGCTAGACCACAACTGTGGCCCCTCCATGCTTCTTTTGATGATCCTTTGGTTTGTAGCTGTTTTCTTCTAAAATGTATTGTAATTTTATCTTTTAAGTGTATGGAATCTATTTTAAACAAATCTTTTGTATTTGGTGGAGGTTCTTTCAGTAGCATTTGTGTTTGCTCTTTTTTCTCCCTTAATCCTTTGGAGTATTGTTGAAAATCAGTTGATTGTATAAATGTGGCTCTACCTTTGTGCTTTATTCTGTTCTGTTGATACCTTTGTTAATTTTAAGCCTCCACCGTAAAAATCTCAAACTATTCACACTTCTAGATGAGAAGTATCTAAAAAGATCAAACTGTTACCTAGTAACCCAACTATATTCCATAACAAAAGCTAACAATGTTTAAAAGAACACAAAATATTAGTCATCCAACACCATAGAATCCATAATGCCTGGCATCCAGCCAAAAATTGCAGCTTGCAAAGAAGGAGATAAATATCACCTGTAATCAGGAGAAAAATTAGTCAATGGAAACAAACCCAGAACCACGCAGATAATAAGGTTATCAGAAAGAGTGTTAAAACAGTAATTATAAAACAAACTCCATATATTTAGAAAACTGAAAGTGAAGGGAAAAGTGGGACATATTTGAATACACAATGATAAATTAGATATGCCCACACTCACCACTTCTTTTCAGCATAGCACTGGAAGTCCCAGTCACAGCAATCAGGAATTAGAGATAAAAAGTATCTGAACAGGCAAGGAAGAAGGGAAGTTACATATAGAAAATCCTAAATATCCCACCAAAAAGCTGTTAAAAACTTCTGAATTAGGGGCACATTTAAGCAACTTATTTATTGTGTTTATTTGATTGGGGTGGAGAGAGAGATATAGAGGTAGCTCCCACCTGATGGTTCACTCCTCAAAGGTTCACACATGTAACAGCTGAAGCTGGACTAGGCAGAAGCCAAGAGACCAGACCTCAACCCAGATCTCCCCCATGGATGGCAGGGACCCAACTACACGAACCATCACCTGCTGCCTACCAGAAGAGCCAGGACCTGAATCCAAGCACTCAGATATGGGGAATCTAAGAATGCTGAATTCATGGAAGGAGAGAGTGGAATTATGTTAGCAGACTCTGGGGAGGGGGGTGGGAGGTGACAAGGAAAGCGGGAAAGGAGAGTTGCCAATACAGGGTGCAAAGTTTCAGATAGATGGGGGATGGGAATAGGTTTTGAGATCTATTGCACAACAGGGTGATGATAGTCAAAAGCTATGGTAATCAATTTGATTTAAGCATGTTGAATTGTGTACATAAACATACACAATTTTGATTGAGTGATGAAGATGCCTACATCCACACTGCAGTGCCTAGATTTGACTCCTGGCTCTGGTTCCTGACTCCAGCTTCCTGTTAGTGCTCACCCTGGGAGGCAGCAGTAATGGCTCAAGAGCTGACCTCCTGCCACCCACATGGAAGACCTGGATTGGCTTCTAAGCTCCCAGTGTCAGTCCGGCCTCATCTGGCCATCGCAGGCTTTTTGGGGAATAAACCAGCAGATAGGAGCTCTCTCTCTGCCTCTCAAATAAATAAATAAATAATAGTAAAAGCATTTCATGGTTGAAATAAATTATACATAAGCACATATAATTTTGATTTTATAATCAAATAAAATTAATAATATGTTTTAAAATGATAATAAGGTAATATGAACAACATTATGGCAATAAATTTGACAACCTAGATCAATTGTTGACAAAGTATGGCTCTGGGTCAAATGTAACTGGTGAGCTGTTTTTGCAAATAAAATTTTATTAGAACACAGACAAACCTATTTGTTTGCATTCTATTTATGCCTGTTTTTGTGCTACCTCGGCACAGGTGAATACCTATGACAGGCTAAATTGACAGAAAAGCTTGAAATAAATATGTAGCCTTTTGCAGAAAAAGTTAGCTAACCTCTGACTTAAATGACAAGAACAAGTTCATTGAAAGACACTACTAAAGTTCACTCAAGGAAAAATAGTCTGAATATCCCACTAGCCACTAAAGAAATTGATTTTTTAAAAATACTTATTTATTTGAGAGTGAGAGAGAGAGAGAGGTCTTCCATCTGTTGGTTCACTCCACAAATGGCTGCAATGGTCGGAGCAGAGGCCATCCAAAGCCGGGAGCCAAGAGTTTTCTCCAGGTCTCTCATGCAGGTGTAGGGGCCAAGGACTTGGGCCATCTTCTGCTTTCCCAGGCCATAGCAGAGAGCGAGATTGGAAGTGGAGTAGCTGGTACTTGAGCCAGCACCCTATATGGGATGCTGGCACTGCAGGTTGCCACTTTATCAGCTATGCCACAATGGCGGCCCCAAGAAATTGATTTTTTAAAGGTATATTTATTTATTTATTACAGAGAGGGAAAGAAAAAAAGAGGGAGAGAGAGTGAGAGAGGGATCTTCCATCTGCTGGTTCACTCTCCAAATGGCCACAATGGCCCAGGCTGGGCCCCACTGAACCCAGGGACAGGGAACTCCATCCAGTCTCCCAAGTGAGTGGCAGAAGCCCAAGGACTTGGGTCATCAGAAGCCCAAGGACTTGGGTCATCTTTTGCTGCTTTCCCAGGCCATTAGCAGGGAGCTGGATTGGAAGTGGAGCAGCCGGGACTCCAACCTGTGTTCATATGGGACATCTGCTTCTCAGGTGGTGACTTAACCTGCTGTGCCACAACACCAGCCCCAAGAAATTAATTTAGTAGTTATGGTCTTTTTCAGGGCAAACTTTGAGCTCTGGTAGCTTCACTGGTAAAACCACTTCTTTCTTTCTTTCTTTCTTTCTTTCTTTCTTTCTTTCTTTCTTTCTTTCTTTCTTTCTTTCTTTCTTTTTTTTTTTTTTTTGACAGGCAGAGTGGACAGTGAAAGAGAGATAGAGAGACAGAGAGAAAGGTCTTCCTTTGCCATTGGTTCACCCTCCAATGGCTGCCGCTGGCCTGGAAGAGGGGCAACCGGGACAGAATCCAGCGCCCCGACCGGGACTAGAACCTGGTGTGCCAGCGCCGCAAGGCAGAGGATTAGCCTATTGAGCAGCGGCGCTGGCCACCACTTCTTTCTTTACATTTTTTATTGACTTTTTTCCAATGTAGGATGTCGGTACTGTTTTGAAGAGTTGGTGAAATCAGACATCCTTGTTCCTAATCTGACTGGGATAACTTTAATGTTTCACCTGAAGTATGTTACTAGTTTTTTAGAAACTATCATTTATTTGAGAATGTTTCTGTTGTTTTTGCATAATACATTTTTTCAGAATGAATCTTGAATTTTTTTTGGTGCTTTATTTCTGCTTTAAGTTGGCAGGATCAATTTTTGTCTTGTTTTGTTGATATTGGATTGATTTTGGAATGGTAAGCCAAAGTTACACATTCTAGAATAAACTACATGGTGTCATGATGACTTATATTTTTGAATATATTTTTAAAGACTAAGTTTGCTGGCATTTTATTAAATATTTTAGCGTCTATATTCAAGAAGATTTGTGTTTGTGATTTTCTTTTAATTTCTTTATTTGAAAGGCAAGGAGACACACACACACATGCACACACATAGGGACAGAGAGAGATCTTCCACCTATAGATTCATTCTCCAAATGCTTGCAACATCTGGGAATGGGCCAGACTGAAGCCAGGAGGCATCAGCTCAATGCTAGTCTCCTACACGGTGGCAAGGACTGAGGACTTGAGCCATCACCTGCTGCCTCCTTGGGCAAGCATTAGCAGGAAACTGGAACTGGAAACAGAAAGGGACTCACACCCAGGTTTTCTGATATGAGATGCAGATGTCCCAAGCAGTGTCATAATTACTGCGTCCATCCGCTGGTTCACTCCCCAGTTGGCCGCAACGGCCAGAGCTGTGCCAATCCGAAGCCAGGAGCCAGGAGCTTCCTCTGGGTCTCCCACATGGGTTCAGGGGCCCAAGGACCTGGGCCATCTTGCACTGCTCTCCCAGGCCATAGCAGAGAGCTGGATCAGCCAGGTCTCGAACCGGTGCCCATATGGGATGCCAGCACCTCAGACCAGGGCATTTACCCATTGCGCCACAGCACCGACTCCCCCCCTCTTCATTCTTGATATCGGTAATTTGTGTTCTGTTTCTTCAAAAGCCTTTAAACTTTTTTTTTATAATTATTTCCTTTTTAATTTTGTTCTTGTCAAACAGTTGTTTAGGAGAGGCTTTTTTATGAAACTTTTTTGAGATATAATTGAAAAATAAAAATGATAGCTATTTAACGCCTACAGCTTGATGTGTTGGTTTATGAGTATGCACACACTGTGAAGGAATCGCAAACAAGCCAGTCAGCATAGCCATCAACACACATTTCCTTTCTTCACATGTAAGTGTTTTCACACACTGTCTTCCTGTCTTCCTGTGTTTGGTTTATTTAGTTAGATAATATTCTTCAGAATTATCAGCATTATTGCAAAGCGAGAGTGAGCTTTCAACCACTGGTTCACTGTCAAAATGGCTGCAAGAGCCAGGCTTGGGTCACGCTGAAGCCAGAGCCAGTAACTCCATCCGGGTCTCCGATGTGGGTGGCAGGGACTCAAGTACTTGAGACATCACCTGCTGGTTCCCAGGCACATGAGCAGGGAGCTGTGTTAGGAGTGGAGCCGGGACTTGAACTGGCGCTCCAGTTTGAAACACAAGTGTCCAAAGTGGCAGCCTAACCTGCTGTGCCACATTTCTGCCCCAGATTTCCTTTGTTTAAAAGTCTAAATAATATTTTATTATACGTATGCCGCATTTTTAAACCCATTTATGGACATTTATTTCCATATTTTAGCTATTGAAAATAGGGCTGCAATAAATATGGGCGTACAGATAGCTCCTGGAGATAATGATTCATTTCCTTTGGTCATGTGCTGAAAAAGGAGTGGCTGGATCATGTGGTCGTTCTATTCTGAAGTTTTTGTGTTATCTCCATATCGATTGACACAATTGCTGAACCAATTTACATTTCCACAGATGTGCTGCATTTCTATACCTCCTCTCCAACAATTCTCTTTTGTCTTTTTGATAGTAGCCATTTTAACAGGTGTGAGATGTTATCCCATTTGATTTGAATTTTCTCCAAGAGGCTCTGTATATTAATATCTTCACACTGGCAATTAAGTTTCAACATACAATCAGACCATAGAACTACCCAAAGTGATCTACAGAGTCAGTGCAATCTTTACCGAAATCCCAAAGGCATTCTTTATTAAAATAGAAAAAAACTCCTAAAATTCATATGGAACCACAAAAGACCCTAAATAGCTAAAGGACAAAGCTGGAGGTGTCATACTTCCTAATTTCAAAATATTACAAAGCTGACCAAAACAATATGATACACACAAGAAAACAGACTGGAAGACCTGGAAATAAATCCTTACATTTGCATTCAACTGATTTCCAGCGAGAATGTGAAGAAAACACAATGGACAGAGGATTAATAGTCAGGAATCACTTTCATTTTTATTTTAGTTTTCATAATGAAAATTGCAGAACTTGAGAACAATTTTTGTTTGCTAAATACAATTAGATGGGGGTGGGGATTCAGTTTAATATCAATTGCATGAGTAGCTAGAGACTCTGGTGGAATAAAAAAACAAACTAACAATACAGAATATGGACAGCCCTGCAATTTGAATCATTTCCGGAAAAATGACTTCTGCCTTTGTCAAGTTTCCTGCTAGCAGTTCAGTGATGGGACTGTTTCTTCACACTTCCGTAATTTAACTCTGTCCACTGAATGTGAAAAAGACTGCATCAAGATGGCTGACAGTGTCATTTATTCCGTATTAAAGCTGCCTACTGGAACTCAAGCCGAGAGTGGCGACAGACCGAAGCAAAAAGGTGAGTCAACCAAGTTATTATGGAAAACTAGGGTTATGGATGAATGGGGAGGTGAGTAACTTTGGGATAGAGGGTACAGAAGCAGTGAGGATGAATTGAAGAAATATTTTTTGTCAAGTTTGAAGTCAAGAATTACAATATGAAAACCAGGTGTATGGTACAGGATCTAATCAGAGGTCTCGGGGAAATTCTTTTCTAAACATTGCTTTCTTTGATCTCACCTAAGAAAGCCAAGCTAGAGCAATGCTGTTGTTTATTGTTACTGAACTGATATAAGAACTTGCTTGGGATGACTTTATTAATCTCTTTAGTCATGTTAGCGGTAATCTTTGACTGTTTAAATTCAAGTTATTTCCTTTTTTCTGACTATAAGGTGAGGGGAATGCCAACAATTTTGCTAATGGATAATGGTAGGATTTTGTCAGGAAAGAGACTAATTCACATATCTGGGAGTTTTAACCTCCAGTGTTGAGCCGAGGAAGAAAATACATAAAGAACACTACACATAAGTCGTCCTTGAGGCTCTTTTGAGATTTGAAGACAAAAAAAAAAAAAAAAAAAGCAAAAACAAAAGCTATTTTTACACAGAGCCTTGAGAGAATGCTATCTCAGAGAGGTACATAATAGTGTAAATGGGAAAATTAATACTTGATTTTGTATTTGAGACAGTACACTCCCAGAAGGTGTATGCTTTACAGTCCCTCCATAAGCCTTCTCTCTCTCTCTCTCTCTCTCTTTTGCTACATAGTCTTATTATAGTTTCTAATGGTTTTATGGCTACATAGTCTATTAATATAGTTTCTAATGGTTTCTTTTTTGGCTACATAGTCTATTAATATAGTTTCTAATGGTTTCTTTTTTGGCTACATAGTCTATTAATATAGTTTCTAATGGTTTCTTTTTTGGCTACATAGTCTATTAATATAGTTTCTAATGGTTTCTCTTTCTTTTTGGCTACATTATTATACTTGAGCATTTAGATTTATTTTTGTTACTATAAATTATAAAGCATTGAAAACCTTTACTTGATTATTTTTTTCTTTTCTATTGAATTTGTGCTAATTTCTAAGGAATAGAAACATTACATCAACAGCAATGTACGTCTTAAAGCATCAAGTGAGAGTCACACAATGGGTGATAAGTCGGAACTTGATAGTTCGAGTGCAAAGATAACTTTACTCACTTTCTTGAACTGGGTAGTGATTAAACAAATATCATTATATTTTGATACCATTCTTTCCTTTAGCATAATATTGGAAATAACATACCTATTTAATTAAATGGTCTTTCACAGTGCAATTATATTTTTATGTCACTAGAAATCTTTTTTTTTTTTTTTTTTTTTTTTTTTACAGGCAGAGTGGACAGTGAGAGAGAGAGACAGAGAGAAAGGTCTTCCTTTGCCGTTGGTTCACCCTCCAATGGCCGCCGCGGTCGGCGTGCTGCGGCCGGTGCACCGCGCTCGTCCGATATCAGGAGCCAGGAGCCAGGTGCTTTTCCTGGTCTCCCCATGGGGTGCAGGGCCCAAGCACCTGGGCCATCCTCCACTGCACTCCTGGGCCACAGCAGAGGGCTGGCCTGGAAGAGGGGCAACTGGGACAGAATCCGGTGCCCCGACCGGGACTAGAACCCGGTGTGCCGGCGCCGCAAGGCGGAGGATTAGCCTGTTGAGCCACGGCGCCGGCCTAGAAATCTTTTTATATTCATTAATTCAAATATTTATCATGCAGAACTCTCTTCTCATAAAGACATCTTTCATGATAAATTTCTTTTTTTTTTTAAAAAAAAGATTTATTTATTTTACTTGAAAGTCAGAGTTACACAAAGAGACGAGAGGCAGAGACAGAGAGAGAGAAAGGTCCTCCATCTGTTGGTTCACTCTGCAATTGGCCGCAACGGCCAGAGCTGCACCAATCTGAAGCCAGGAGCCAGGAGCTTCCTCTGGGCCTCCCACATAGGGGCAGGGGCCATCCTCCACTGCTTTCCCAGGCCACAGCAGAGAGCTGGATCAGAAGAGGAGCAGCTGGATCTCCAACCGGCTCCCATATGGGATGCTGGCACTTCAGGCCAGGGCATTAACCTGCTGTGCCACAGTGCCGGCTCCAGTATAAATTTCTTTTAAGAAGTTCAGACTATGTCACAAATACACACATAGTTACAGAATAATTTATCTAAAATTTAAATAGGAAAATGAGGCCCAAATAGGCAAAATTAATTTCTAATTAACTAAATAATTAACTAAAGTGTGCCAAACAAAGGAATCAAAATCTGGATTTAAATCTTATTTTATAGGTTTTTTGTTTGTTTGTTTTATATACAATTTCTATATTATCAAATTTTGAGACATCTATGATTTTGAAATAAAAATTTGGGGAAAATACTACCATTGTCAATTGTAAAAATAGCATTCTTAGATATAGGTTGTATACAACATAGTTAAGTTGAAGATTTATGTATTTATTTGAAAGGCAGAGTTACAGAGAGGCAGAGGCAGCAAAAGAGAGAGCGAGGTCTTCCATCCACTGGTTCACGCCCCAGTTGATTGCAATGGCCGGAGCTGAGCCGACCTGAAGCCGGGAGCTAGGAGCTGCTTCTGGGTCTCCCACATGGGTGCAGGGGTCCGGACACTTTGGCCATCTCCTTCTGCTTTCCCAGGTGCATCACAGGGAGCTGGATTGGAAGTGGAGCAGCCAGGACTCGAATGGTGCCCATTGCTGGCTTTACCTGCTATGCCACAGTGCAGACCCCACAACATAGTTAATTTGAAATAACATTCCATCCTTAAACATGACCTTAACCTAAACTCATTCTTCTTCCAAAAACAAAGCAAAAAGAATCTTCTAATCTATGTAAGATATAGGCTTCTTTATTTTCATTTAAATTTTATTATCTACTTTAAGTAGGTAATATATTCCCATGACTCAAAATTCTAAATGTAGAGAAAAAAACACAAACAAACAGTAAAATTATCCCCCCTTGGGGCCAGTGCTGTGGCGTGGCAGTTAAAGCCTATGCCTGATCCAGCTCTGTGCTATGGCCTGGGAAAGCAGTAGAAGATGGTCCATGTCCTTGGGCCCCTGCACCTGCGTGGGAGACCTGTAAGAAGCTTCTTGCTCCTGGCTTTGAATCGGCCCAGCTGCAGCCATAGTGGCCATTTGAGGAGTGAACCAGCAGATAGAAGACCTCTCTCTCTCTCTCTGCAACTCTGCCTTTCAAATAAACAAATAAATCTTTTTTTTTAAAAAAAGAATCTCCCCCCATTCCTGTCTCCAGTGACTCATTTCCCCACTCCAGAGGCAAAAACATTATGAGATTCATGAGTGTGCTTACAGAGATATTGATACACCCATTCTGCAGGGTATTTTCTTTCCCTTAACTATATATTTTAAAAATCACTCCATATCAATAAATAAAAGCATGTCTCTATTTTCTGTTAGACATTGAATATTCACTTTATGGATATATCAGAATAACTGATATAATTGACTGATCTTTTACTGACAGTTATTTGGGTTGTAGATAATCTTTTCTTTCTACAAATACTTCTGCCATAAATAGCCATATATATATATATATACATATATATATATTTATATATATAACATTCTGCACATGTGTGCCTATCTGTAGGAAAAATTTCTTAAAAAAAGCAATTGCTGGGCCAAAGATTAAACACCTTTGCAATTTTGGCAGACATTGCTACAAAGTTACCTTCCAAGGAAGCTGTCCCAATTTATGTTTTTCTGCCAAAGCTGAGACCACACAGCCACCATTTCAAAGGAAAAAGTATTCTTTTTTTAATAAGATCTATTTTTTTTTATTTGAAAGGCAGAGTTACAGGGAGGCAGAGGCAGAGAAAGAGAGAGAGAGCTCCATGCACTGGTTCACCCCCCTGATGGCTGCAGTAGCTTGGGCTGGGCCAGGCCAAAGCCAGGAACCAGGTTCATCCAAGTCTCTCACGTGGGTGCAGGTGCATCCTCTGCTGCTTTCCCAGGCGTGTTAGCAGGAAGCTGGGTAGGAAGTGGAGCAGCCAGAACTTGAACCTGTGCTCATTTGGAATGCCGGCACTGCAGATGGCAGCTTTACCTGCTACACCACAGTGCCAGCCCCAGAAAAACTAATCTTTAACTTGATAAATATTTCATGCTTCTTGATATAAATTTCAGTGGTTATCTTGGACTTTAGGGCAATATCCTGGCAGATCTTGGAAAGAATTTGTGGTTTAAGTTCAGTTCCCACCAGGCCAAATTGGCATACTTTCCTGACCCTCTCTTCTCCTTTGACCTTTCTTCTGACTTGAGATTTTGCTTTGGATTCTGTTGCAGCTTCTTCCAGGCCTTCTCTTCCTTCCCTTGTGGCGATAGCTTTGGGGCTTCTGGCAGCAGTTCTTGCAAGTGTGCTGGTGTATCAGTGGGTTTCGTGCCAAGGTAAGCACTACCTAAAGCAAGTTTAATCTTTTATGTATCCATTTTAGATTATGCAGTCAATATGACATAGGAGAAATTTTTAAAAATATAAAATAATCAAACAGAATAAATTACCAGCTGTATGCAGTTCTTTCATAGGAAAAGTCTTTTCATCTTCAACTGCTTGAATTTGCATAAGGATTTATTTCCCATACAGAATTGTAATCAAGTTCTCTTAAAATCTCTCCCATCCTTTTTTACCCAAAGCAAGATGAGAGGAATTCTGATCATAGTATTCTTATAATTTTGCATATTGTTTTTTAATTTCATATTGTTTTATAAGCATTTCCTACTTACTACCATATTTATTGTGATAATTAAATTATAAAATAATGAGTTTTGACTTTTCATATAATATGTGGTAATTTAATTAAATTGCCATTTAGGCGCATTCACATTTTCTAGGACTTACTTTTCTAGGTTTAGCTCCTGCAAGTTCTTAAATCTGGTGATCTGGAGGACTCTCAGTTTGTTTCACAATCTAGGGTCCTAATTTAGGTTTACATTATTGAGTGAGGATTGTTAGTGACAGGTTACATAGAAGTGGTTTCTTAAGATTCTGAGGGTTCAGCCTCAGTACCGATAATAAAGCCAAGCTGTACCCTGGACAGAGGGAGATTCACAGGGAAGTTGGGAATTGCTGACATAAGGTGGGTATGGAAAAATTACAAACCTATAAAGTGTCAACCTAACCCAGCCTCCAGAAGCCTACACTGGTGCCATGGAAGCTACACTGGTGCCAGGTCTCCCCACGGAAGGTTATCTAATCTTTACATTAAGAGGATTGCTTGGCCTGGCCGCAGCTCACTTGGCTAATCCTCCTCCTGCGGTGCCGGCACCCCAGGTTCTAGTCCCGGATGGGGCGCCGGATCTGTCCCGGTTGCTCCTCTTCCAGTCCAGCTCTCTGCTGTAGCCCAGGAAGGCAGTGGAGAATAGCCCAAGTGCTTGGGCCCTGCACCCACATGGGAGTTCAGGAACAGCACCTGGCTCCTGGCTTTGGATCGGCACAGTGCTGGCCGTAGCAGCCACTTGGGGGGGTGAACCAAAGGAAAGGAAGACCTTTCCCTCTGTCTCTCTCTCACTAACTCTGCCTGTCCAAAAAAAAAAAAAAAAAAAAAAAGATTGCTTTCCCCACCTTCCAACTCCCAAATCTACGGTAGATATGTAATCTCTCCTGCAGTTGTGTATCTGCACATGTGCTGGCGTGGTGTAATGGCTCTTAGTTGCTACTGTAAAACTGTGCTCACTGGGGAAGTTTCTGCAAATGTGTTTCGTTGAAGTAGGAAATCATTAGAGTTGTGGAATCTTGGGTAGAAATGACCTCAAAAGCTAATTGATTCCCCTTCATTTTGACAGAACGGTAATGCAGAATTTTTAAAAAAAGTCAATCCATATGAGTTACATTATTTATTTGTTTATTTTAAAGAATTTATTTATGAGAGAGAGAACGAGGGAGAGATACAGAGATAGCTCTCTTTCATCTGCTGTTTCATTCCCCAAATTCCATTTGGGTCTCCCACGTGGGTGCAGGGGCCCAAGCACTTGGGCCATCTTCCGCTGCTTTCCAAGACACGTGAGCAAGGGGCTGCATCAGAAATGAAGCAGCCAGGACTTGAACTGGCACCTGTAGGGGATGCCGGTGTCACAGGCTCTACTTGCTACACCACAATGCCAGCCCCATAATACAGCCATTTTAAAGAAAAGAGGCTCTTTTCTGTTTAAAAGAGCTTAGTAAGGAGAATTCTATCACTTTGCATGTAGCATCTGATATACTTGTATTTCAGATGAAAAAAAATCTAAACTAAATTCTTTCTGTTGAAATATAAGTGTTTTTATTCAATGCCCATGTGATAATCACAACTGTGATAACAAAAAGGTAGAAGCTTCCGCTCCAGTGAAGTTTGTTCTTTCTAGTTTCTTTCCTTTTCTTGTCCACCATTGAGGGGTATCAGGCTGAGGTTGGCATTCTGAATGATTCTGCCTGATTTAAGCAATGTACGTCATGAAGCTACATGTTGTATGTGCTGACCATATATGGACAGGACACGGGTATGTATCTGGTATGTATATGCCGCATGGGCATAGAAGTCTCTAGCACAGTGATGTGCTCCATAGCCTGCAGGCAGAGTGTACTACATTGTTTTCTTGGCTCCCTTGGTCATGGTCACATCCTTGCTTTGTGGAATGCTCATTAGTTGGGATGGAGTTGGATGTTATGAGGTATTCAGTTTGCATTACTCTGAGCCTTAATCTGAAAGGTGATGGAGCAGGGAAGACGCTGGAACTACCATCTTCCCTTTCATGTGCCGTATAATTTCCAAGACCAAGTTGTGCATAAAGATGTGAACCAAGTCCTCGTCCTTTCTAGGTTCCAATCTCTCCACTTGTGTCAGCTGCCCTGGCTGCCCAGACCTCTGGATGGGATATGGGAACCACTGTTACTATTTCTCAGTGGAGAAAAAAGACTGGAACTCTAGTCTGAGATTCTGCTTAGCTGAAGACTCACATCTCGTTATGTTTGCAGACAACCAAGAAATGGTAAATGCAAGCATTGAGAAATTGTAGCTGTATGTGTGTGTGTGTGTGTGTGTGTGTGTGTGAATGCTGTTCAAACCTATCATGTGGCCTCCTTTGAGGAACAAAAAGGATCCTGGGGGAAGCTGTCCCCCTCCCTCTCTTCTTTCCTCTTTTTTTCCCTCATCATCCACCCTACCTTCTTCTCCTTTCTCCACTATTTACTCTTACACTGACCGACCTAACAATTCTCAGAGCAAGCCAGAGGCTTGCACAGCTGTGTGTGTGAGTGTGTGTGTGTGCGCCCATGTAGATGCGAGATGCGCACATGTGTATGTTGGAGGTGGGAGAATGACGAGTATAACAGGGAGGACTTAGACCTAAAATACAGATCTAACTAAGTGAAGCCTTGAGTCCAGAAACACCCAGGTCCAACGAGGAGGAAGCAGATTTCTATACATGAGCCATGAAACTTGAGGAAGAGAGGAAAACGATCATAGGGACAGGGACTGTGATCATTCATTGGGATTAAATAAGTTCCAGATTGAGAAACAACATGCAGAAAGTTGGGGTGGAAGGAAGGAGACTGTGTGTGTGATCTTCAATATCACACAAAGCCCACCGGTGGGGTTTCACTTCCTGCAGCTCTCAGATCCTCCCCTGCCCACAGTGGGCTCTTGGAGAACTCTGTTAGTTCTAGGGCATCTCAAGGTCATACAAGGAATTGATATCCTGGGGACACTTCGAACAAAAGCCAATCAGATTTTCATTTGTCAAAATAAATAACATATATGAAGAAAGCAAGAAATTCTAGTTTGGTTTTAGTGCAAATTTCATACATTTGGTGTTTTGATATCAGTATTTCTATTGGGTGGAATCAGCTCATGGAGAACAGTTGATTAAGAATTCAGCTCTACAAACATCCCTTGGGAAAATGCAGAGAGGTAATTACTCTAAAGCAGTTGGTGAGAATATATAATCCTTAAGTGCTAAAACTTCTTATTTTAAGAAAAGATTAAAGCATCTAGATTCTTGTTTTCTGGCAAAACAACACTCATCATTTGAAATTATGGGTAGAAGCTAAACTCCAAATATTTCCACCTCTGTGACTTCTTTTCTTTTATGCTCTTCCTAAGCTGGGTGGCAGCATGCCATGGGGCCTATTGCTTAGACACGAAATCGTAGTGTTACGGCCTGCAGTAATAATCGCCTAGCTTTCTGCACCTTCTTGGGGAAACTATTCTCATTCTGACATAGCTGCTTTGGAGGACTTGAGCTGACTGAAGTCAACAGCAGAATTGCGCAACATTGCTTGGCAAGTATTGACACCCCAGAGTAGCGAGTCATTATGCGAGGCATTGCCATAGTAGACTGTGATGCAGCCATTATTATAAATCACACAGTGTGGTAAGGAGACGAGTGTGGACAGGACTAAGGTGCGGACTTTCTGGGGGTTGCAGTATTTCTGTTTCTCTGAGGTACCCAGAGGCAGTGAAGGGTGTTAGAGGAATTTTGTCCTTCTTTTCTCTCCTTCTGTTTCCTGGCTTTCACATCTACTGTTGTGTAAACTGAACAGAGTTAGATTGATTGCATTTCCACAGTGAGTTCATTTTCTCTTAAGACTCCTTGGTTTAAGGCAGTACTGGAGAAGGCAGAATAATCAGATAGTTTTAATAGCATCCACAGGTAAGTTTATTTCTTTTTCAAAATCTTTCTTTCTTTGCATTTTATCTGAAAAGGAGGGAGGGAGGGAGGGAGGGAAGGAGAGAGAGAATGAATGAGGCAGAGAGATCATCCATTCACTTATTCATTCTCCAAATGCATACAACAACCAGGGATGGGTCAGGCTACAGCTAGGAGCCTGGGACTTCATCTGGTCTCCCATGTGTGTGGCAGGGACCCAAGTACTTAAGCCATAACTGCTGCCTTCCAGAGTGCACATTAGTAGGAAACTACATGGGAAGTGGAGGAGCGGAGTTGAACCAGGCACTCCCATGTGAGATGCGGGTGTCCCAAGTGGCAGTAAATCACTGTACCAAATGTTTATCAGGTTTTACCATGCATATTCCTTTGAGACTGTGCTTGTTTCTCTGGCTTTATTTTTTTTCCTTGCTCCAGTTTTTGTCAACTTCTATAGAAGCAAATTGACTTATATCTGATCTGCTGAGTCTCTTGAACTAGTGTTGTTATTCTTTTGTTCTCAAGGCAAATTTTACACAATATTTTGATTTATGTGTGATATTCTCGGTATCATGCTTGAATCTGTATGAAAAGAGGATATAAAAAATTTAAGTGTTAAATGGACCTAAATAACTGGAGTTATTAAAACTGGTATTCTATTATTGGAAAATATTGCTAGAGAATTAGGTTATTAATTCTCTAGCAGTACATGGAAAAATGGAATTAAAAGGTAAATTTTTGTCTAAAAATTAGAAATCCATGCAATTTTTTTATAATATACATTTTCCATGAAATTTCAGAAGACCTCTAGTACATGCTAGAGGCTACAAGCCTATAAAATATTAATTATAGGGGCTGGTGCTGTGGTGCAGGGGGTTAAAACCGTGGCCTGCAGCGCTGGCATCCCATATGGGCACCGGTTCAAGTCCCAGCTACTCCACTTCCAATCCAGCTCTTTGCTTTGGCCTGGGAAAGCAGTGGAAGATGGCCCAAGTCCTTGGGCCTCTACACCCACGTGGGAGACCAGGAAGAAGCTTCTGACTCCTGGCTTCGGATCTGCTCAGCTCTGGCCATTGTGGTCATTTGGAGAGTGAACCATTGGATGGAAGACCTCTCTCTCTCTGCCTCTCCTTCTCTGTGTAACTCTGACTTTCAAATAAATAAAATAAATCTTAAAAAATAGTAATTTATTTTCAAGTAACATGTGCTTTTATTCAATTTCCAGACATATTTTCAGTTAAAATACCTCTAAATTGAAATCAGGAGATCAAATTGTTTTTAGACTTATGAATACTCTGTATTGTACTTTTTTTTTGACAGGTAGAGTTAGACAGTGAGAGAGAGAGACAGAGAGAAAGGTCTTCCTTCCGTTGGTTCACCCCCCAAATGGCTGCCAGGGTCCACGTGCTGCGCCAATCCAAAAACAGGAGCCAGGTGCCTCCTCCTGGTCTCCCAAGCGGGTGCAGGTGCCCAATCACCTGGGTTATCCTCCACTGCCCTCCCAGGCCATAGCAAAGAGCTGGACTGGAAGAGGAGCAGCCGGGACCAGAACCTGGTGCCCATGTACTTTTTTAAAAAAATATTTATTTATTTATTTGAAAGGCAGAGTTATTCCCCAATTGGCTACATAAACCAGGACTGATCTAGGCTGAATCCAGGAACCAAGAGCTTCATCAGGATCTCCTATGTGGGAGCTGGTGTCCAACCACCTGGGCCATCTCCTGCTGCTTTCCCAGGCCATAGCAGAGAGCTGAATCAGAAGTGGAGCAGCTGGGACTCGGACCAGTGCCCATATGAGATGTTGGCACTATAGATGGTGCCTTTACCCACTATGTCACAGCGCCAGCCCCTGTATTGTACTTTTTTCAGATTAAAAATTACGTTCATTAGGTAATTGAAAATGAAACTCGATGAAAGGCGGGATGGGAGAGGGAGTGGGAGAGGGGAGGGCCGTGGAAGGGAGGGAGGGAGGTTGGGGGGGAGCCACAACAATACAAAAGTTGCACTTTGTAAATTCACATTTATTAAATAAAAAAAAACCTATATAACAAATAAAAAAAAGAAAAAATAGAACTTAATACTTTACCCTTTTAGTATTTTTTATGTTCTACTTAAAACTATTGGTTTAGGGCCGGCGCCGTGGCTCAATAGGCTAATCCTCCACCTTGCGGCACCAGCACACCAGGTTCTAGTCCTGGTCGGGGCGCCGGATTCTGTCCCGGTTGCCCCTCTTCCAGGCCAGCTCTCTGCTGTGGCCCGGGAGTGCAGTGGAGGATGGCCCAAGTGCTTGGGCCCTGCACCCCATGGGAGACCAGGATAAGCACCTGGTACCTGGCTCCTGCCATCGGATGAGCGCGGTGCGCCGGCTGCAGCGCGCTGGCCGCGGCGGCCATTGGAGGGTGAACCAATGGCAAAGGAAGACCTTTCTCTCTGTCTCTCTCTCTCACTGTCCACTCTGCCTGTTAAAACAAACAAACAAAAAAACAAACTATTGGTTTAACTCTGTAATTAATACACAATTATTCTTAGGTGTTTAATTAATGCTATAACCAGTACTCAAATAGTATTTTATACTTTTTGTTTCTGAGTGGGTGTAAACTGTTGAAATCTTTACTTAATATATGCTAAATTGATCTTCTGTATGTAAAGATAATTGAAAATTAAAAAAAAAATTTAAAAAGTTACGTTCATTGATTGAAATCCTTCATCTGAAAAAGTATGTCGAACCCTCGCCAGCAAGGGTCCAATGGAGTCACGACACGACCGCTGTTGATCGGTTCTCAAGGAACTTTTATTTTTAGTGATAGCAGAAGGAAAGGAGAAAAAGAAAGAGAAGAAAGAGCAGAAGCAGCTGAGAGAAAGAAGGAGAAAGACTGAAGAAGCTGCCCCACTTCCCGCCCCTATCCTGGTCTCTTATCCATCCCCGGTCCCCTAGGGCAAGCAAGTCCCTAGCCAATAGTCCAATCAGGTTAAAGGGCACGCATAGCCTCAGGTCAAGGGTGTATCTCTTGCAAGTCAGCACTTCCTTGACTTTGTTCTGCTCCGCAGGATGAGGCAGTGCAATGAGGAGGTTCCCTACAAAGTATGTAAAAAAGTATGCAAAAAATCCTGTTTTTTTCCAAGCATTAAATTATTCCAGGTGACTTTCAAAAATTGTAAAAACAATTATTTTTAGCAAATCATATTGAGGGGCCAGCAGTGTGGTGTAGCAGGTAAAGCCCCAGCCTGCAGTGCTGGCATCCCATATGGGCACCAGTTTGAGTCCCAGGTGCTCCACTTCTGATCCAGCTCTCTGCTATGGCCTGGGAAAGCAGTAGAAGATGGCCCAAGTCCTTGGGCCCCTGCACCCATGTTGGAGACCTGGAAGAAGCTCCTGGCCCCTGGCTTCAGATCGGTGCAGCTCTGGCCATTGCAGCCAATTGGAGAGTGAACCATCAGATGAAAGACCTCTCTCTCTGCCTCTCCTTCTCTCTGTGTGTAACTCTGACTTTCAAATGAATAAATAAATCTTAAAATTAAAAAGTCATATTGAAGAATTTTATATTACTGTATCATTTTACAATATTTTTCATATTCTTAGAGAAAATTCTGCTTATTTTCAATTATTAAGAACTATGAGTATATTTATGTGAATTATTTTTGTGTAATTATTTCTTCATATTACATTTTGTAAAATTAAGCTAGTTAATCAAAAGATATGAGCAATCTAGTAGTTTTGATAATTTGTTTTTCTCAATATGGGTTGAAATAACTCAGATACAGTCCATAAATCATGTTAATTTAGGAAAAGTTAAAGCATAAGTTTTGTGTCTAAATAATATTCATTTTTTTAAACATTGGAGTTTTTTCTTTATTACTTTTTTTTTTTTTTTTGACAGGCAGAGTGGACAGTGACAGAGAGAGACAGAGAGAAAGGTCTTCCTTTTGCCGTTGGTTCACCCTCCAATGGCTGCCGCGGACAGCGCGCTGCGGCCGGCGCACCGCGTTCATCCGATGGCAGGAGCCAGGTGCTAGGTGCTTATCCTGGTCTCCCATGGGGTGCAGGGCCCAAGCACTTGGGCCATCCTCCACTGCACTCCTGGGCCACAGCAGAGGGCTGGCCTGGAAGAGGGGCAACCGGGACAGAATCCGGCGCCCCGACCAGGACTAGAACCCGGTGTGCTGGCACTTTATTACTTTTTTAAAATAAAGATTTATTTATCTGAAAGGCAGAGTTACAGTGAGGCAGAGAGAGGAAGAGAGAGAGAGAGAGAGAGAGAGAGAGAGAGGTCTTCCATCTGCTGGTTCTCTCCCCAGAGTCAGGAGCTTCTTCTGGGTCTCCCATGCGGATGCAGGGACCCAAGGACTTGGGTCATCTTCTACTGCTTTCCCAGGCCATAGCAGAGAGCTGGATCGGAAGTGGAGCAGCTGGGACTCAAACTGGTGCCCATATGGGATGCCAACTCTGCAAGGGGTGGCCTTACCCACTGTGCCACAGGGCTGGCCCCTAAATAATATTTCAACTTCAGTTTGAAAATATTAGTTACAAGAGCTGGGCATTTAGCACAGTGGTTAAGTTGCTACTTGGGATGCCGATGTCCCATATTGGAATTCCAGGTTCAAATCCTTTCTCTGCCTTGATTCCAGCTTCCTGCTAATGTGTATTCTGGGAGGCAGCAGTTAAGGGCTCCAGTACTTGGGTCCCTGTTACCCATTTACGAGACCCAGTTTAAGTTCCTGGGTCTTGGCTCCAGCCTGATACAGTCCTCACTACTGTGGGGATTTGAAGAGTGAATCAGTAGATAGAAGACCTTTGTACATCTGTCTTTCAAATAGATTAAAAAAAAAAAACTAAAAAATAATTCCTAGAAAAATGTGTGTGTGTGTGTGTGTGTGTGTGTGTGTGTGTAAATAACATATAAACATTGACGTCCTGGGTGCTCCACCTACCACCCAGCTCCTTGCTAATGTGCCTGGGAAGTCTACAGAAGATGGCCCAAAACCTTATACCTCTGTGCCCACGTGGGAACCCCAGATGAAGCTCCTGGCCTCTGATTTCAGCCTGGCCCAGCCCCAGGCCTGGTGACCATTTTGGGAGTGAGGCAGTGTATGGAAGATCTCTATCTCTCCCTCATTCTCTAATTCTGCCTTTCAAATAAATAAAATAAATATTGAAAAAAAAAAGTTGTTACCCACACCACTTATGTGCAATGCTATCCAATAGAACAGAGGTAAAAGGCACTTTGTTCTGTACAGTCTGCCATTCAAATGAAGATGTTTATAAACTAAGGAAATTACCTCTATAAATGAAATGAAATAAAGAATAAATCCAAGAAGATGAATTGTGTTGTAGGATTTAGTGTTAGTTTAATGAATAGGAGGAGTCTTCAAAAACTTCATAAAGATATGAATTCTGTTGCTGGTGTTATGGCTCAGGTTAAGCCACCACCTACAATGCTGGCATCACATAGTGGAGTGCTGGTTTGAGCCCCAGCTGCTCTGCTTTCAATCCAACTCCCTTATAATGTGCCTGGGATGATAGCAAGTTTTGGCACAAGTACTTGGACCCCTGCTACGCACCTGGGAGACCCAGATGGAGTTCCTAGTTCCTGGCATTAGCCTGGCCCAGCCCCAGCCATTGTGGCCATTTGGGGAGTGAACCAGTGAATAGAAGACCTCTCTTTCTATGTCTCTCCCTCTGTATGTGTGTCTGCCTGTCAAATAAATAAATCCTTCTAAAATTTTTTAAAATAAGGCATATATTGTGAAAAAATTATGATAGATTTCAAAAACCTTTTTGAACCCAAATAAACTTCTTTTAATTCCATTTTCCCACAAACTTTTCAAGTTTCAATTATTTTCTGATAATTTCTGAATTAGTTCAACATCTTTGGAAGAAAAACTCTTTTTAGCCGGCACCGTGGCTCGCTTGGCTAATCCTCCGCCTGCAATGCCAGCACCCTGGGTTCTAGTGCTGGTTGGGGCACCAGATTCTGTCCCGGTTGCTCCTCTTCCAGTCCAGCTCTCTGTTATGGCCCGGGAGGGCAGCGGAGGATGGCCCAAGTGCTTGGGTCCCTGCACCTGCATGGGAGACTGAGAGGAAGTACCCAGCTCCTGGCTTTGGATCGGCGAAGCACCGTCCATAGCGGCCATTAGGGGAGTGAACCAACGGAAGGAAGACCTTTCTCTCTGTCTCTCTCACTGGCTATAACTTTCTCACTGTCTAACTCTGCCTGGTTTAAAAAAAAAAAACTATTTTACCTAGACATTAAGAAAGCAATAAAATGTCAACTCTACTCTCTATTGTTAGTAAGATGCCACCAGATGTCCAATTTTTTTTTTTTTCAATTTTGACATTTTTATTTGACTGCTAAAAGATGATTGCTGAAGAGTAAGAATTCCTGGGCTTTGCTCTTAACTGTCTTCTGTCCTGTATTTCAGGGATGGGCAACCTTTTTTTTTTTTTTTTGCCAAGGGCCATTTGAATATTTATGACATCATTCATTAGCCACAGAAAATTATCAGCATAAAAATTAGCCTGCTATAGATCTATTGAATTTTGAGTCTTGCCTGCAGTTGCCTTGGCAGGGCTGGGTTCCTGGTGCAGGTCTTCTTCCTACATGCTGATGGTTAACTTCTTGTCCTCCTGAGAGCTGAGAGAGACTTTTGATTTCTTCTTACAAGAACCCTATGGGACTGGCTTATTTCACTAAGTATGATGTTTTCTGGATTCATCCATTTTGTTGCAAATTACCAGATTTCATTTTTTAACCACTATGTAGTATTCCATAGAGTACATATCCCATAATTTCTTTATCCAGTATTCAGTTGATGGGCATGCAGGTTGATTCCATGTCTTAGCTATTATGAGTTGAGCTGCAATAAACAAGGGGGTGCAGATAGCTCTTTTATTTGTTGATTTCATTTCCCTTTGGTAAATTCCAGGTGTGGGATGGCTGGGTCATATGGAGGTCTATATTCACATTTCTGAGGTATCTCCAAACTGTCTTCCATGGTGGTTTTACCAGTTTGCATTCCTACCAACAGTGTATTAGGGTACATCCTTGCCAGAATTTGTTGTTTATTTATTTCTGTATGAAAGCCATTCTAACTTGGGTGAGGTGAAACCTCATTGTGGTTTTGATTTGCATTTCCTTGACAGCTAGTGATCCTGAACGTTTTTCATGTGTCTGTTGGCTATTTGGATTTACTCTTTTGAAAAAGTCTGTTTAAGTCTTTTGCCCATTTCTTAACTGGGTTCTTTGTTTTGTTGTTGTGGAGCTTCTTGATCTCTTTATATATTCTGGTTATTAATACTTTTTCAGTTGTATAGTTTGCAAATAATTTCTCACATTCTGTCAGTTGACTCTTCACTTTCCTGAGTGTTTCTTTTGCAATGCAGAGGCTTCTCAATTTGATGTAATCCCATTTGTTAATTTTGGCTTTGATTGCCTGTGCCTCTGGAGTCTTTTCCAAGAATTCTTTGCCTGTGCCAGGGTTTCCCCCACGTTC
The DNA here is from genome assembly GCA_949820135.1 of Sylvilagus floridanus. NCBI lineage: Eukaryota > Metazoa > Chordata > Mammalia > Lagomorpha > Leporidae > Sylvilagus > Sylvilagus floridanus. The sequence continues at coordinate 34,068,141 of OX463230.1, forward strand.
TCTAATAATTTGATGGTATCAGGTCATAGATTTAGGTCTTTAATTCATTTTGAGTGGATTTTTGTGTAAGGTGTAAGATAGGGTCTTGCTTCATACTCCTGCATATGGAAATCCAATTTTCCCAGTACCACTTGCTGAAGAGATTGTAAGGGATTGGTTTTAGCTCCTTGGTCAAATATAAGTTGACTGTAGATGCTTGGATTGATTTCTGGCATTTCCATTCTATTCCATTGGTCTATCCATCTATTTTTGTACCAGTATCAGGTTGTTTTGATTATAACTGCCCTGTAGTATGTCTTGAAATCTGGTATTGTGATCAGCTTTGTTTTTGTTGTATATGATTGCTTTAACTATTCGAGGTCTCCTGTGTTCAAATGAATTTCAATATCATTTTTTCTAGTTCTGAGAAGAATGTCTTTGGCATTTTGATTGGTATCACATTGAATCTGTGAATTACTTTTGGAAGAATGGAAATTTTGATGATAAAGTGATTATATTAAGTGTTAAATTGATCATATAGTTAAGATTAAGTATTAAAGGGATCATATAAATAAGATCAAGTGTCTGGTTAATAATATATAAAATTTAAAAAGTGAGAATGTTCCAACATGGGAAGCAATCCACACAGCAGACTCATAGAATGACAATCGCTCTAAATAGAACTCTGACCTCAGAATCAGCCCTTAAGGCACTCTGGTATGGCTGAAAAGCACATCAAAGAAGAATGTACTTTTCTCTGAAGGGAGGCAAAAACTTCCATTTTGCTTATGGCCTTGTCTAAATACTAATGGAGATTGTGGACTTAAAAGGCTTCCATAACCTTGGCAGGTCATGTCAAGAGACTTGGATGATCACTGATGTCATATGTAAGAGTTTTAATTGTTAAATTAACAACAGAAGTCACTGTGCACTTACTCCTCATGCAGTACATCTGTCCTCAATGAGTTGTACTATGAGAATTAACTGTAAAGCTTGTTCTCAGTTTGTGTGTGAGTGTGTGGGTGTCTATATGTGTGTGTGTGTGTGTGCTAATTATTGAAATCTTTACTTACTATAGAGTTGGTCTTCTTTGTATAAAGTTAATTGAAAATGAATCTTAATGGAGAATGGGACTGAGGATGGTGGGGAGTGGTGGGTGGGAGTGAGGATGGGAGGTAGATATGGGAAGAATCACTGTATTCCTAATGTTGTACTTATGAAATTTGTATTCATTAAATAAGCAGCTTATCGGGGGGTGGGGAGAACCCTAATCCCTTATTTGTGACCTAATCTAAACTGGATTGTCTCCTTGAGGATTCCTCCAGATACCATCACGCTGGGGGTTAGGGCTTCAACTTACATGTTCTGAGGAGGAGACACAACCTTTCTGTCCTTAACCTTGGTTACCAGAGAGGGAGTAAGGAACCATTGTTTGGCTGTGACACTGGAACTCGTTGGTTTTCTCATCTTCCTTACCCTTCTTCATCATGTTCAATCTCTCCCTTAGCAGCTACTCAACGGTTTCCTCAATCAGGACTTCCACTGGATTGGTCTGCGGAAAAATGACGGCTGGAGGTGGGAAGATGGGTCAGTTCTAAACTTCTCAAGGTGAGGGGCTTCAAAGGGATGCACACAAAAATGAGAAAGAAGGAAAAGGGAAGAAAAATCATGTGGCTTGGGAAATAAGTTGAGGAGAATACATGGAGAGGAAAGAGGGATAAGGAGAAGAAGGAGGAAATAAGGGGAGGAATGCACAGTGGGTGGGGAAAATAAAAGAAATGGTGGCATTTTCAAGAGAGCTAATGGGCAATTTTGATTTTACTGCTGCTTTGGGAGTGGAAAGGCCTGGAAAGGGAGAAAGATTTTCTCAACTTTTATCCCTTCATGCCTTTGGACTCCTTTCCAGTGCATGTCACCTCTAATGACTGACTTTTCTGATTTCTTGCAGGATTATTTCTAGTAGCTCAGTACAGAAATGTGGTTCTGTCAACATATATGGTCTCCAAGCCTCTAGCTGTGAAGTTCTCTTACGGTGGATCTGTAGGAAGGCCAGACTTTGATGACAGCCACCCTGCCCTGACCCTCAGATCCACCACATCTCCCTGCGAAGAGAGAACTGGCTGCTGCCATGATGTGTCCTCTGGGAGTGCTGAAGCTACTCAGATACAGTATTAGATGCAAGGTTAATGCAGCTTCTGGGGATCAGTGATTTACTGCTGAGTTTCCTTTGAGACTCCTTAGATATTAGCAAGTTAAAGACCAGATCTAGGCAAATTTGTGAAATAGATTGACATTTGTATTAGTAATTCTTGTGCTAGAGACTGATGCTGTTTCCCTCATCACTGCCCCCACTATCTCTGTAAAAAATACACCTTTTTCTGTTATGTTCTAAGCCAATCCAATGCAGCATGTGAAAGTATTTACTCTTGCTAATGAACTAGAGGAATTTTATGTGTACTGATGCGTTGGCATGTTACTTCTTGATATTGTATTTTTATTCTAACAGTGACCTTTTCCAAATAATGCTTTATTCCAAAGAATAATGCTCATGGGGAGAACATAGATTGCTGAGAGCGTGAGAAGACAGTGGCGCTTCTGCTTCTCAGAGCTTCACACTTACATGAAGACTTACTTCACTGATTGTGGCTTTTCTGAGCATGCATAGGTGTGGCTGAATAAACCAATGTGTGAGGGCATCTTTGCCATGCTCTGAATGTGTGATTTGTGTATTAATTTCGCGACAGTGGTCAATCTGTTAAGGCATTTTCATAGATGAAGTTTATAGAACTAGATTATGTGGCTGAGTCCCCCAAATTCTTTTAGACACTAATGCCTCAAAACAAGATAAATTTTATTACTTCTTCTTTGTAGAATTTTAGATGTAAGAAGATAAAGTGCAGCTTAACTTTTATTTATTATTTGAAGGCAGAGAGAGAGAGAGAGCAAATGCTCTCATCTCCTTGATCACTCCCCCAAATGTCAGAAAGGGCCAGACTGGGTCAGGCCAAAACTGAGAGCTGGGAGCTCAATATAGATCTTCCACATGGGTATCAGGGACCCAACCACTTGAGCCATCACTGCTGCTTCTGTGTCTGCATTAGCAGGTAGCTGGAATCAGGAGTGGAGCTGAGAGTCAAAGCCAGGCCCTCTGATGTGGGACATGGTGTCTTTTTTTTTTTTTTTTTTAAATCAGAACTACAGAAAGAATGGGAGAGACACACAGAGAGATTTTCCACCCACTGGTTCACTCCCAAGATGGCCACAATTTTTGGAGCTGGGCCAGGCTGAATCCAGGAAGCAAGGGCTTCCTCTGGGTCTCCCACTTGGGTAGCTGGGACCCCAGCTCTTGGGCCGACTTCCTTTGCTTTTCCCAGGCCATTAGCAGAGATTGGAATAGAAGTGGAGCAGCTGGGACATGAATCGGTGCCCATATGGGAAATGCAGGTGGTGGCTTTACCTGCTATGCCACAATGCCAGCCCTAGGACACAATGTCTTAATGGCTATGCCAAATGCCCACCCCAGGAAGTTTTGTTCAAAGGTATAACAGGCATATTGAAGGAGACCATAATTCTGTAGATTTGATGACACTGATAGTAATCTATTTACCCTTGTCTTTCAAGTTTTTTCTTTTTTAATTTATTTGAAAGGCAGAGTTATAGAGAGAGGAGGGAGGAGAGAGGAGGGAGAAGGAGAAAGAGAGGGAGATCTTCCATCTGCTGATTCATTCCCCATACAACCACAGCAGCCAGGGCTGGGCCAGGCCAAAGCCAGGATCTGGGAGCTTCTTTGGGGTCTCCCATGTGAGTGCAGAACCCAGGCACTTGAGTCATCTTCTATTCTTTTCCCAGGCGCATTAGTAGGGCGCTGGATTGGAAGTGGAGCATCAAGGTATTGAACTGGTACCCATATGGGATGCCGGGGTCACAGGCAGAGGCTTAATCTGCTATGCCACAATGCCGGCCCCTCAAATGTTTTTAAGACATAGACTACTATGTCTATCTACCACTGTAACCCAAACACTTAAGACAGTACTTACCTTCAGTGGAAATTAGATAAATGAATGAATACAAAACAAGAATTTACAAAGATTTGTTCTAGTTCCTATTAGCTCATAAATTAGAGGGATTAAAACAGGAAAAAGTTTATCCTAATTCTCTCTAATCCACTCATAAGAGCACTTAAGAGTTGACTACAAAATGCAAAGGCCCAGTTTAATCTGAAATTAGGCTCACAGAAGGAAGTGGTGGAAACAAAATCTCTGCTCGTGTTTTCTCTCTCCCTCTCTTAAATATTTATTTATTTATTTATTTGAAAGGCAAAGTTAGAGAGAGAGAGAGAGAGAGAGAGAACGAGCCTCAACAACTCAGGGCTGAGGCAGGCTGAAGCCAGAAACCCAGAACTTCATGTAGATCTCCCATGTGGGTGGCAGGAGCCCAAGCACTTGGGTCACCCTCAACTGCCTTCCCAGGTACATTAGCAGGGAGCTGGGTCAGAAGTGGAGTAGCTGGGACTGGAACCATCACTCAGATGGGATGTCAGCATTGCAGGCAGTGGCTTAACCTGCTGTGCCTCTCTTGTTCTGGGGCAGGAATGTTCCTTAGTTATGGATATGATGCTAGTGACTCCCAGTTTGTTAGGAATGAAATAATAGTGACTCCGGGTCTCCCTCCCTTGGGACCCACCTCTTTGCCCCTTGGACAGGAGGTTTCCAACTTGAATAAATCCCATTTTTCTTTAAAACAAAAAATAATAGTGACTCCACTTGGGCAATGGCTTGGTTTCTGTAGGGTAAACGATTTCATTTATTTATTCAAAGACAGGTGGCGTGGGCCCTTTAATTCTCACCCAAGCAGGCAGGGCGTGCTCAGCTGTCCTCTGTGGACAGAGTTCAGTTCTCCTGACTTGATTTCTTTATCTGTCATCAGAATTGGATCTAGTTCACTGCTTTGTCTCCCATAAGAATGCTAGAATAGAAGTAACTGCTTATTTCTCATTTATTTATTCCTCTGGTTTATTTACTAGTGGTTAGGACTAGTTGACTCAAATTTTCTATCTTGCCTCGTGAAATAAAGTTTGAATAAGAAGTTAATTTTTTTCCTTGAGCTTTGCTGATTCCTTTGATGAGCGTTATAAAAAATAAAAAACATTAAAGATAAAAGCTTGACAAAACAAAAATAAAAAAAATTCAGAGAAGGAAAATCCTCTGTCAAGGTCACAGCTTACTTTCTGTCTCTCTCTCTCTCTAAATATATATCTGAGGGCTCAGTAAGAAAAGTAAAAATGAGATTGCATAATCTTTTTAAAAAATATATTTGTTTGGGGCCAGCACTGTGGCGTAGTGGGTTGGACCGTTGTCCCATATGGGTACCAGTTCGAGTCCCGGCTGCTCCATTTCTGATCCAGCTCCTTGCTATGGCCTGGGAAAGCAGTGGAGGATGTGGTCCAGGTCCTTGGACCCCTGCATCCACATGGGAGACCTGGAAGAAGCTCCTGGCTCCTGGCTTTGGATCAGCACAGCTCCGGCCATTGCAGCCATTTGGGGATTGAACCAGCGAATGGAAGACCTCTCTCTCTTTCTCCGCCTCTCCTTCTCTCTCTGTGTAACTCTGACTTTAAAGTAAATAAATAAATCTTTGAAAAGCAGAGTGACAGAGAGAGAGGGAGAGACAGAAAGATAGAGACAAATTTCCATGTGCTGATTCACTCCTCAAATGGCTGCAAAAGCCAGGGCTGGGCCAGGCTGAAGCCAGAAGCCAGGAACTCTGTCGTAGGTAGTAGAGGCCCAAACCACCCAGACCATGCTTTGATGCCTTCCAAGGCACATTAGCAGGAAGCAGAGCAGCCAAGAGTTGAACCATGCTCTGATACGACATGCCAGCATCATGAGCAGCATCTTAACCTGCTGTGCCACAGTGCTGGCCCATGTACCCATTCTCTTAATGATGGACACCTAGCTGGCTTCTGAATCCCCAGATCCACAAGAATAAATATTCTCTGCACATTCCTGTTTCCAAGTCTTCCTCATTTCTGGAAACAGCACTACTCTGCTCCATTTGTTTAAGACTCCAACCAAAGAACTTTCTGATTTCTTTCTTTCTTTTTCCCTCTTGATTGTGGCACAATGGATGTCCAACAACTGGAAAGTATTTACAGAGTAAAGTTTGATACGTTTTGATGTGCATGCAGCTGTGAAACCATCACTGTAACCAAGACAGAGAGTGTGCCAAAGGCTAACTATGGTCTACTTCCTGTCACTGCAGATTAGACTGCATCTGCAACAGTTCTAGAGTACATAGAAGTTTTTTTTTTTTAAGATTCATTTTATTTATTTGAAAGGCAGAGTTAGAGGAGTGAGAGAGAGAGAGAGAAAGAGATCCTCCATTTGCAGGTTCACTCCCTAAATGGCCACAACACTTATAGCTGTGCCAGGCCAAAGCTGGGAGCCTAGAACTCCACCTGGGTCTCACACATGGGTCGCAGGAGCCTAAGGACTTGGGCCATCTTCCCCTATCTTCCCAGGAGCATTAGCAGGGAGCTGGATGGGAAAGTGGGGCATTTGGGACCCAACCTGATGTGCCTCAAGTCAAAACCCTCACACATAGAGTTTTACAGAATCATAAAGTGTGCACACTTCCTCTCCCCAAGGCCTGGCTCCTTTCACTGATCATAATTATTTTGAAATTCTTCCATGTTGTTGTATCAATACTCCTTTTTGTTGCTAAAATTCCACTATATGACTTTATCACCTTGTGTTTAGCCATTCATTTGTTGATGGACATTGAGGTTGTTTCTAGTTTTGGTTATTAAAAATAAAGCTGTCATGATTTTCAAGGTGAAGGGAACACTCATTAGCATGAAATACCACAGAGCTGGAAAGCCAGTCATGAAAGAGGGGAGCATTCAATCAAAATGACAATATAGAGATCATTGTTCATCATTCTTAATTGGTATGATGTTGGTAGGTGAAATTTCAGTGAGCTGACAAATGAATGGAAGATAAGGAAGAGGAAACATTGAGTTTAGAAAATTCTTTTGAGAAGTTTGGTTATGGCAGGAAGTAACGAGATAATATCTCAACAAGGAGTTCTATGTTGGGTCACCATATTTTAAAATGTAGGTGGGAAAGAGTGTCACATATTTATAACTAGAAGTGAAAGGGAGAGTTGAAAGGGAGAGACTCAAAATCACACAACAGACAGGATGTTTAATAGACCAAGATCCTTGAGGCAGCAAATGCATGTGAGACCCAGTGTGCATCTAGAAGGAGTGAACTTGAGTGCAGAGGGCCCTCTTTCCCCTGGAAGGAGGAAGGCTGGGTGAGGATTGGTGAGCTTCGTTGTCTCAGTGAAATGAAAGACGAGATCATGTGCTAAGAATGAGGGAGGAAACGAGGGGTTTGAGGTCATGTGACAGCTGAATTTTGGGATAATCACCAAAAGAAAAGAGGACCCTCTGCCTTGAGACACAACATTGCTGGGAGCCACCTAGCGCCCAGGAGAGGAAGGAGGCTGCACATTGCTAGCAATTTTGATATTGGACTGTGCTTTTCTCAGATCAGATGGTCCCTTTATTTCCCCTGGCTCTCTAAACTCAAACACCTCTTGCTATGTTTACTCACTCTTTTCTTACAGGTTTCCTCACACTGTGCATTAACAACGGATCTAATCATACACATATTTTTAACTTCCTGCCTTCTTTAGGAGAGCTTAGGCAAACACCATTGCGCTGTGCTGGCTGATGCCAAGTCCTTCCAATGAGAAATGACCATGCCCGGATTTTGCCTACCAGCTTCCCCTTGCCTAATCCATGGCAATTTTCCCCAGACCCCTGCTCAGGGAGTCACATCTGAGCATGACTCCTGACTTTGCACTTGGCGACCTTGGAATAACCTTGCTCTCTGCAAAAGATCATGGCTTCTGTATTTTGGCCTTTTGATGCATGTGGGCAAACGGACACATCTGGGTTTGGTAACAGCTGCGGTCTGTTGCTATGGTGTGATTCTTGGCCACAGCCCATATCTGATTAGCTGTAGTTACTTCTACGAGGTCAAAAGGTAAGAACAATGAAGAGCGGGGATTTGGCAGGGCTTTTCAGGAAAGGAAACACATGTAAGAAATAGACGTAGCCAGAAGTAGACAAGAAACCCAAATAGTAGGTACCCTGAAATGAGGAACATGTTGGGTAGGAAAAGATTTGGGAGTCAATATGTAGGAGATGAAATAAAATGGTTTAGTGAACATTTTTGTACATGTACCCGATTTCTCTAAGATTCCTAAAAGTAGAATGGATGCCAAATTAAGAATTTTTAAAAGCACTGCCAAGTTATTATTATTATTTTTTGACAGGTAGAGTTAAACAGTGAGAGAGAGAGAGAAAGAGAGAGAAAGGTCTTCCTTTTCCATTGGTTCACCCCCCAAATGGCTGCTACGGCTAGCGTGCTGTGCCAATCTGAAGCCAGGAGCCAGGTGCTTCCTCCTGAACTCCCATGTGGGTGCAGGGCCCAAGCACTTGGGCCATCCTCCACTGGCTTCCCCGGGCCACAGCAGAGAGCTGGACTGGAAGAGGAGCAACCGGGACAGAATCCGGTGCCCTGACTGGGACTAGAACCCAGAGTGCTGCTGCCGCAGGCGGAGGATTAGCCTAGTGAGCCGCAGCGCCGGCTTGCCAAGTTATATTTTAAAAAAGCTGAAGTGATTTTACTACCAGTAGCAATGGATTAGGGTACAGGCGGTCCTCCCCCTTCTCAGCGCCTCAAGCTCTGAATGGCCTACATTTTGGGTTTTTATTGTTTGCAGGGAGGAGTGACATATCTTCGTTCTAGTTTCTGCTTTTCTGGCTTCTGTTATCTTTGAGCATCTTCTCAAGTGAGTTATTTGTATTTCCTCTGAGTCACATATTCTTGTGGCCATTTATTGTCAGGTTTTTAACTGTTTCTTTTTTCTTTTTCTTATCAATCTATAGGCACTTTTTGCACATCAGTGATAACTCCTTGTTAGTATGTGTTACAAATGTTTTCTGTTATTTTTTCATTTAAACCTTATGAAAGGTTTTTTGTTTATATTCATATACTTTAAATAAAAATTTATGTATTTTTAAATTGACAGATAAGAATTGGATATACCTATTGTGTACATGTTTTGAAATGCGTGTGTGTTGTGGAATAACTAAATTGGACTAATTAACATGCATCATCTCACATATTTATCATTTCTTTGTGATGAGAACACTTAAAAATCCACTCATTTAGCAATAGTTATAAGTAGTTTTTGAAAAAGATTTATTTATCTATTTGAAAGTCAGAGTTACACAGAAAGGGACAGAGAGATCTTCCATTGGCTGGTTCACTCCCCCAGATGGCTGCTGTGGCTGGGGCTGAGCCAGGCCAAAGCCAGGAGCCAGGAACTCCATCCCAATCTCCCATGTGGGTGGCAGGGATCCAAACACCTGGGCCGTTTTCTGCTGCTTTCCCAGGTTCATTAGCAGGGAGCTAGATCAGAAGTGGAGCAGCCAGGACTGGAACCAGCAGCCATATCAGAGGGGTGGTGGCAGGTGGTACCTTTACCTGCTATGCCAGGATGCCAGCCCCTGTACAGCACTTTTTAAGAATACTATTTACTGTTATTCGTTATAGCCACCATGTTGTCCAGAAGCCTCTTAAACTTATTTTTCTTATCTAACTGAAGTTTTATATTCATTGACCAATTTCTCCTCCAGACATTGCCCTACCCTAGTACTTTGAAGTCAAAACTCACTTCCCCTGCCTCCATGGTTAGATGCTAGAGTTTCACCCAAAATCGCTTACCTGGAAGTATACATAAATTATTCCAAAATGCTTTCTTGTAAGTTTATATCTTTTATTTTATTTTAATTTTTTTTTACTTTTGTTTTACTTTCAACTCTTAACTCATTCTTGCTGTTGTGAGTACTGTTACAACTCAAGAGTGGAGAATCTGATGACTATGTGGTGGGCGGAAGTGTTGGATCCCTGTTAGGGAGAAGACTGTGACAAGGAGGAGGAGGAGAAGGTGGGTGGCCAGATGGCAGATGCTGGGATGAAGCCATTCCCCTCCCCACCCCCAACTTGAGATGAAATGCAGTCTTGTGCCTCTTACTAGTGTTCCTGTCCACTGAGGACCTCATGGGTCACAGTGGCCTCAGGCGGAAGCTGAAAAATCCCTATTGACTGGTGACGTTTCCAACACGTTACTTACCTGAGTATATTGGCGCTGGCGTGAACGTAACTGCTGCTCTGCCAGTTGTACACGAGCGTAGCAGTGGGGCAGCTCCAGAGCCTTGAGAGGAGCCGCCGAGCCGCCCCTCGCCCACCCTCTGGCCCTCACCCCGGCCCGCAGCCGTGGCCCCGCGCAGCCCCCAGGACTCTGCACCGCCGCGGCCGCCCTCTCCAGCCACAGAGACCGCGATCGCGGCCGGGGACGCCGCCCAGAGGGCAGCGTGGCCACCAGACCTGCGTACCCGCCTTGCGCACTATTTTTATGAGTTTATAACTAATAACTTTTTGTCCATAAAGTAATTTTAAAGAGACGTCTTCAATTTGGCCGCATCTCGGCCATTAAGGTTGTGGCTTCGTTTCTAAGCCCCGCCCCCCTCCTTCGCTGACTTTGGGGTTCGGGGACCCTGGCTGCTTCGGGCTCCTGAGGGCCGCCCGGGCCCCCACATTCGTGGGCGGCCCCGGGCGAGTGGGACGCGGCCGGCCGCGGTGCTCCGCTCCCGTGCCTCCCCGCGTTCGCGTGCGGCGGAAGACACTGCGCCCCGCGGGCGCCCCATGACCGCGGGCGGGAGGAGCTCTCCCGCACGCAGCGACCTCCCCCGGCCGCCCCTACGCCCTGGCGGCGGAAGACTCGGGGCCGCCTCCGCGTCCTCCTCGCCGTCTGCCTCAGCCTCATCCTCCCCGCCGTGCAGCGGCCCCGCTGGCGCGCACCCAGCTTCAGCCACCGGGTCCGCGCGACGCGGGGGCGACCCGGGCGGCGGCCAAGCTCCCTGGCCTGGAGCCTGCGCCCCCTCCCACGGCTCCCTTCCAAGCTGGCGAACAGCCACGACTTGAGCCCGCCGGGCGGCTTCCTGCGGCCGGAATTGGACCCGTGTCCGTCCCGCCGCAGAGACCGCTACCGCCAGCTGTAGGGCTGAAGGCGGTGAGCGCCCCCGGCCGCGAGTCCGGCAACCCCGCGTGTTCGTCCCTGTTAGCAGGGGCGGCTCTGGCGGCGCCCCACAGCGCCCGAAAGGAAGCCTGAGGCCGTCAGTCGGCCCCCAGAGGCCCACTTGCGCAATGGGCCCCTGGATCGCAGCCACGGCCAGCGGCCGACTGCACAGGACTTCCCCCGGGGGCGGTAGCTCCCCAGCAGGACCACCCCGGGCCCCGGGTCCCCGAGGAACTGCGGAGCAGCGGGCACTGTCACCCCGCCCTTTCGCTTCCCCCGGGCTTCCATCCCCACCTCGGGCCCAACCATTCGCCCTTCCTGCCGGACCAGATGCAGCCGCAGGTACTGCCGCTCCGTCACCAAGAGCTGGCGGCATCCGGTTCCTGCCTGGCGGAGGAGTCCAAGCCAAAGAGGGGAAGGAGGTCGTGGCCGCGGAAAGGGACGGCCACCCACACTTCCGATTGCGCGGGCCGTGGCAAAGTCCACGCAAAACGTTCTCGTCTCCAGGCACACCTGCGAACCCACACAGGTGGGGGACCGTGCCGCTGTCACCGGGATGGCTTGTGGGTGGAAGCTGCTCCGATGAACCGACCAGGCATCCGCCGTTCCAGTGCCAGAGGTGCGCTCGGGCGTTTTTCGGGTCGGAGTGCTTCGCCTTACTCAAGAAGAGGCGCTTAGAAATCCCAGCCAGTGGCCAGGACCCACGCTGCTGGAGGAGAATTCAGTATTTTTCGCCTTTCGCACTGTTTTCCTGACGCGAGGGAAGCACAGCCAGAACGCCAAGGAGTCAACTCCTGAATGGATAATCAGGAGAAAGGAGGAGTCCAGAAGACAAAAATCTAAGGGCATGTGGGGTCTGCGGCCGGATCTTCCATCATTCCAATTCTAATTCAACTCGAGTATTTCTGGACTTGGATGGACCGCCCAGGGACTGACTGGAAGTTGTGGATATCAGGGTGTCAAGAAGAGCCAAGCCCTTGGGCGAGGGAAGACCAGAATTGCCATGAATTGAGCTTTGGTGCAATGTAAGTACAAAGATCACCTTGTGTTCTCTTTGCCTTCTAAAAGCCATTGTTCCCATGTTAGATGAGGTAGAAATTCAGTCACAGAAACTGTGTGCATAGCCCGAATGAGGGTGCTTGGTGAGTCTTGGTGGTAAAGGTGCCCAGTGAGGAAGCCTAAGTTCTGAAACTGCTGCCTGCTTTGACAAGGACGGTGTGTTGTTGTCTTCTGATCTACGTGTACCACCTAGCTCAGGTAAACACACCTACTTTAACATTTTGATGCACTGTAGCTTTAGATGTGCAATAATTTGTACAGTGGTTTATTCCCAAGGATGACTTAAGCAGAACAAATGTTTTTATTATGTAGTTTCTTGCCTTGATAAATATGTAATACAAAGTTAAGCAAACTTCTATTTTGTACGTTTGTAAGCTACAGTTAAAAAATTGAACATTTTGGATACACAAGGTGAGAATTAAATTTTAAATAAACCTATAATATTTTGTCTGAAAACAGTGCAGGAATGCAATGATAGCACATAATTCTTTATAATGATAATAAATATCACTAGTTTATATATATACTGTATTTTAATCATTGTTTTAGAGATGCTTTTTGCTTATATAGAAATAACAGGTGCTGTGAAACAGTATATCGAATGACACTAACAGCAGCCTCATACACCTTGTACTTGCCTTGTGTCATAGTTGAATCAAGGGGCCAGGTTGGGTACTGTACCATCCAGCTCCACCCTGATGTGAAAACAGTGACAACATTACCTCTGGTGTACTTCCTTGAACACATCTCTGTTCTTAAGTGAAGTGTGACACTCTATAAAAATTTCTTTCTTTCTTTTTAAAAAGTCTGTTTCAAAAGTGTCTTATCCCTACTTGAGAGTGATAGGAACACTGGGAAGAGAACCCATGAGTCAATAGACAAACTTGCATTTGAATTCTTTCTTCTAATACTTGCTGTGTGGCACCGGGCGAAGTGCTTCCCAGCTCTGAGCCTGTGTTTAATCATTCACTCGCTTAGTTCCTAGAAAGCTCTTTTCACAGTCTGACTGTTCCCTATATGTTTATTTTGGAATAACCTGGTGTGTAAGAACTGGCCACCAAAGGAAGAAGGTGTTGTGAGACCAAAGAAAGAGGACAGATCCAAGATGACATGGGCTTTCATTTATTGGGGGGGACTCATGGACGGAAGTGTAGTCTTGGGCAACCACAAGACAATGGATCCTTGCAGTCTTGGTCAGTGTTAATGGGTTTGCATGTTAAGCTGGACAGAGACAGTCCCGGGCTCACTTAAGTGCTCCTGGACTTTCTCAAGAAATAGCAACAAACCAGGCATCAGATAAAGCCTTTTCTCAGGGCTTGGGATGACCTCTAGGGACACCTAACGAGCAAGATGGTGATTATGTCCAAAGTGGCTGAAGTAATGTCAAGCAGAATCCCTACAGTGCTGCGTTCTTACAATCATTACCATGTTTTGAACATGGGCGTGCTCACAGTAGGAAATTAAAACGTACCGAGAGTTCTATCAGGAAAAACAGAGTCTGCTCCCACCCCTGATGCCCCGCCCACCCAGTTTCATTTCCTGGGGAAAAACACTGTTGACTTTTTGTGTGCCTTATCAGATATATTCTGTTTATATAGAATGATGTATAAGTACATACACACATGTTCTTAACTCAAGTCATTGTATAAAATAACATTATTCCTAATATAACTTTTCCTCTGTTAACTATGTTTTGAATTTTCTATGTTCATCCTCATTAAAACCACCTTTTTTAAAAAAAGATTTATTTATTTATTTGAAAGTCGGAGTTACAGAGATCAGAGGCAGAGAGAGAGAATGATCTTCCATTTGCTGGTTCACTTCCCAGACGGCCACAACAACTGGAGCTGCACCGATCTGAAGCCAGGAGCCAGGAACTTCTTCCGGGTCTCCCACAAGGGTGCAGGAACCCAAGGGCCGGGGCCATCTTCTACTGCTTTCCTAGGCCTTAGCAGAGAGCTGGATCAGAAGTGGAGCAGCCAGGACTCGAACCGGCACCCATATGGGATGCTAACATTGCAGGTGGTGGCTTTATCCACTATGACACATGTCAGCCCCTATTTTTCATTTCTATATAAGATTTCATTGGACCAAATATTCTAGAGTTTCAAAAGAGTATGACAACCATTTATTTAGGAGCCCAGCTCCCATTTTACAGATGAGGTAATGGGATTCTAGTAGTGACTGCTGTATGACAGTTTGTGACAAAGCCAAGACAGAGGCCAAGCAGCCTGATTCCAAGGAGACAGTCTGACCCTGAATCTCTTCAGGCATACCATTATGGACATGCAAATGAGCTGAGTGTGAGTCAGACAATCAGGGCATACAAACAAAAATGGATGGGAAATGGGAAACTGTGAGAATATTCTAGTGCATGTCACTGCAACATCCACACCCGTGTTCCACCTTCCCTCTTCTACTGTTCACTTCCTTGGGGTCCAAGGGCATCAGGAATCGACTACTTTCTAACTGTCCAGGGCTCTCAGGAGTTGACGCCTTTAATTTCTCCATCAGGCTTACCTAGTAGGGTCATAGTTCTCCTTACTGCCCCCAGTCCCCTCTGCTCTGTAAATCACCATCTACATGGGAACTTTCTGTGCCATCACCCAGGATAGGTGACACAGCAAAGCCAGCAACAGACACCGGAAGAACTCCTGTATGGCCTCTTGGCAAAGGGGCTCAGATGACATTTCTCTTAAGATGTGTGTGACCTGGAAGATAGGGAAGCAGAAGTGAATAGGCCTGGGTCACAAACCTTTACCCCAAAAAATCTGGGCTGGAATCTGAGCCTGTTTCCCCTGACCCTGCCCTGTAGGCATAACTCACTTTGACTCAGGCTTGTAAAACACATCAAAGGGGCTGGCACTGTGGTGCAGCAGGTAAAGCCATCACCTGCAATGCCGGCATCCCATATGGGCACCAGTTGACTCCTAGCTGCTGCACTTCCAATCCAGCTCCCTCCTAATGTGCCTATGAAAGCAGCGAAGGATGGCCCAAGTGCTTGGGCCTCTGTACCCACATGGCAGACCTGGAAGAAGCTTCTGGCTCCTGGCTTTGGCCTGGCCCAGCCCTTGTCATTTTGGCCATTTGGGTAGTGAACTGGTCAATAAAATTTCTCTCTCTGTCTCTCTCTCTGTAATTCTGACTTTCAAATGAATAAATAAATCTTAAAAAAAAATCCAAAGACTGAAAACCCACATCTTAGCCGAGAGGAGTGTCGGGGGGCACATATGCAGTCTGCTTTCTCTTCTCCCACGTGCCATTACAATTAGAAGTGGGGCAGTGGGGAGGGGTGTTTGTTCTAGCAGATGCTTACATCCCATTTCTGACAGAGTACCTGAGTTCAAGTCCCTGGCTCCTGATAACAGCTTTCTGCTAAGGTGCATCCTGGGAGACAGCAGGAGATGGCTCAAGCAATTGGGTCCCTGCCACTCACATGAGAGACATGGATCAAGTTCCCAGCTCCTGGCTTTGGCCTGGCCTGCCCTGGCCATTGCAGGGCATTTGATGAGTGAACCAGTGGATGGGCACTATTCCTCTGCCCCGTTCTCTGTCTCTTTCTTTCTGTCTCTGTCTCAAATAAGCTGCAATGTTGCTGAAAAAAAATGAAAGGGGGACTGACTCAGCAGAAGGTGGCCTTTGGTACAGGCTGTCCACCCCAGTCCTCCATGCCACCCCTTACCCCCACCACCAGGACTGCAGCAAAATCATGCCATCCCCAGAATCAGGAGATCCTGCATGTCAATGGCCATACCCATCAAAGGGATTGATGCTTGCTCCTCCTCCACCTTGTACTTCTTAGAAAAGTACAAAAATGAGGCCAAAGTGCTCATCTTAGGCCCATTTGATCCCCCTGGCCAAGCCATTTGATCTTTATCTCAACCTTCATGTTCCATAAACAGCAGGTCCTAGGCCTCCTTTTGTCTGTGTACTGACCACCACAGCTTGAAGTCCATCTCCTGAGAGTCCCTTCTGGAATAACTGTTTCCAGGATGTCCATGTGCACCTTCAGGAAGCTGACTGTCCTATGTCACTGGGTGCCAGATTAGTTTTGCTGGACCTAGGGAGAGCTATGTCACAGACCCTGATGACCATGATCCTAAGACTAGTCTGGTCTCAGACCCTTGAAGAGCTTCTTGTCAGGGGTCAGAGGAAGCAAGACCAAGGAGGAATTGACCAGAGAGCATGGAGATGAGGCTTCACTGGGACCAAAGAGAAAGGAGTGCAAGAGAAAGCCTTGTTGGGCAGTGATTTCATTCTGGATGTGCGGTTGGGCAGGGGAGGGTTGCCTGAGCTGCAGAGAGATTCCCTAGCCATGGGAGAGGCACCAGTCCCAAGGCAGGGGCATGTTGAGCAGAAGAGACAGCACAGTATGGGTGCAGTTGCCTGGCAGTGAGCACATGGCCTGCATGTCTCACTCATGCTGGGCTATAGCTGTGAGTTCAGCTGTTTGAGGATGCTCTCCCCAAATTCAAAGGGCCTGGCAGCAATCCTGCCAGTGACTTTCAACTCAAAGCAGAGTTCTGGCATGCCTGAGGTCAGACAGTTCAGCAGGGACCATAGAATGAATTCCAGAAACTGGGGCCAAGGCCTTCTGTAGCAAGTGCCTGCCTATAGCCCCAAAGGCCACTGAGGGCTTCACAGATAACTCAGGAGGGGCAAGACTCTCTGAGGAAGAAGCACCACAGGGTTCTGCCTCCTCCCTTAGATTCCTGGTATGTGGCTCCTGGGAAGCCCATTCCAGTGCAGTACCTCAGAGATGTCACATATATAGGTGGAGTCATTGGGTGTCAGAGGAATCATACAGAGTAAGAGGGCCCGAGAGAGTCCATGCTCCACATAAAATGCACAGTGGGCACTTAGAAACTTGCCCTATGTGACTCCATTTTCAAGTTTTTTTTTTTTTTTTCTGATGAAGTAGGAAATGAAGATTTTTATGTGAAATCTTCCCATTTTTTATGATAGCCTAAAAAATGTATACATATTTAAAGTTTAGAGTCTTCTCATGAACTTGTCGGTTTGCAATGCAGTCCAATTCCCTGAAGCCCCAGGGAACTGGGATGAACTGGGATGAATCCCTCCCAATAATGCCTCCTTGTGTTCTGGCAGTTAGGCCCTCCTGCTGCCTATAGTCCTGCACAAGTTTATCATTAACTGAGGAACTGGCTCTGAGACAGGAAGCCATTATGAACTTAGGATTACAAACATCAGAGCTCAGGGGGCCCAGAGAAAATTTAGTCCAAGTCTACATAGTACAGGTGAGCCCGTTAAAGTCAGGACAAGGGACTTACCCAAGACTCTCTAGCTAGTTAGTAATAGAGCTGGGTGAGAACGCAGGCATCCTAATTGCAAGGCAGGTCCCTTGTCATGACTGTCACACAACCATCACCATGTCTCTGCCTTGCTGTTTCATGACTGTATTCATCAGCTGGGCTGCGGCCAGGGACACCTCAGCCTGGTTATCCATCTGCCTCTCCATAGCCATCAGCACCAGTTGATGGTGGCAGATCTGGCAATGCCTGCAACCAGGGAGATCCGTCTGGGCGTGCAGGGGCCTCCTGCTTGAGATGACCTGGGCTGGCCCTCCTGGTTACAGGATGAGGGATCAAGATGCACTTTTGTCCTAGGCCTGTGATGCCTACTGAGTTTTTAGAGGACACTTTAACTAGGGACGGTATTTGGGGATGGGAGGTGAAAATAGCAACCTCAGGTGCAATCTGTGACTCTGAGGACTGAGGCTGTTGTGGGAGAAGGGAGTCTAAATTTCCATTCCATGTCCTTGCCTCCTACCTAGATAAGCATTCTATGTACAGGCACATATACGGTGCACGAAGTGGTAACATTTATTTATAAACATTTATTTATAAAAGGTGAGGAAGTAAACACACACATTACAACATACACACATGTGGGCATAGTTCAGGAGTGGACCAGGAAGAGAAAGGGAGAGAAGTAGAGAGACAGTTAGTGCCTCAGCACCCTGTCTCATCCTCCTCTGCAGAGAGAGGAGAGGAGAGGGAGGGAGGGAGGGAGGGAGGGAGGGAGAGAAAGAGAGAGAGAGAGATCCCTACTAGTGGCTAGTCTCTTTTTATGAAGTTGGAAGGACAGTGGTTACATGGCACCTACCTTAGGTCCCAGGTGAAGGGGTTATTTGACTGACAGCTAGATGGTCAGGAGGGGGAGGTGTGTCTTTCAACTTGTGGCCAGAATCTAGCTAGCTACCTTATCTCATATCAAGGCCACAGAGGCACAACATTGGTCGGGGGCAGGAGTTAAGACCCCTAGTGACATCTCTCTGAGCTGTGAGTTGGGTCTGTACATCACTCACAGAGCATCATTAGCATGAACCAAATTCTTCCGTGGGACAGTAAAGAAGGACCACGACACATGTGGCTCAAGATAGAGCCCCTGGAACATGACTTCCATGGCCTAGGACAGTCTTCCACAAAGACAAAGCCAGGGAGGTGGAAGGCAGATGGGAGGAGAGTCCTTCACCAGAGATCTGAAACAGTAGGTAAATGAGAGTCCCAGGTACTCCAACTTTGTCTCTGGCCCTGCCCCCCCCCCCCCCGCCCCCGACAATCTCAAAGTTGTTTTAGAACAGGATGGCAGGATGGCACGGTGGTCTTCATTCTTACTCTCTCCCTGCCTCAAGCCTTGTTTTTCTCTGTCATTTCTGAGCCGAAGAGACACAAGGCCACCCCCTAAATGCTCAGGAGGCTTCTTAGGTTCCCCTTTCCCACTTTTCAGGATCCCCAGTCAGTCCAAAACACCTACTGAACAGAGACAGTTTGGGGAGATGTAAATCGCAGGGAGTTGGGAGTGCCAGAATGGCACTAAGATAAAGATACTGAGAGCCAACGTCAAAAGAACCCCCTCTGTGTCTGCTTCAGAGCACAGACAGATTTGGGTAAGGGCAGGTCCAGCCAGGTAGGAAGAAACTGATTTAAAACAACTGATTCCTGAGCAAGTGTTTTGTCCCAAGAATACAGACATCTGTAGTCTGCAGGTAGGGTCCACACTGGGAAAGTGGAACTGGGGTAACATCTCTACTCTGACCCTTCTGGAATGGAGTGTGTGGGGACGGCCAGGCCTAAGTGGGAGGTTGTGTGGGGAGTGGTTGGTGACAGAGGTCACTCCATACTCTTCAATACCATTTCACACCTTTTCCCCGGGATGGGTTGGACACTTTCTTTTGCTGCAACATCTTTCAGACCTCAAACCCGATGTCATTCTCTGCTTTCTCTTAGATCTCCTCTAACCACTTGTAGTCCCGAGCATGTTGGCTTCCAGCAATGGCGGCGGGAACCGGGGTATAGATCGCACCATAGATAAAACTGTGCCAGTTTCCTAACATCTTCCCTCCCCAATACCCTCCCTTCACACCCCTAGGTACACCGTACACCCCGCCTCCTCCTCTTCATATACATTTGCTTCCCTTTCTCCCGCCACAACTGGCCCCTTTCTACTACCCCACCCACTCAGGTCTCCTGCCGGGGACGTTCTCGTCCAGGGCGGCGGGGAATTTGTGCCGAGAGAGGGCTTCTTTGTCCTAGTTGGCGCCGGCCGCGAGCTTTCCCGCGGGCTGCCGGGGCGACTGCGGAGCCCGAGCTGGGGCCTGACCGGGGCTGCGCTGTGAGCTGTCCGCGGTGCTGAACGCGGGCGGGATCGGACGCGATTGGCGCTGTCCGTGGCTCTGAGGCCATCGACCGAGCCGGCGGAGGGCGGGCTTGCTGCCGCTGCTGGTGCTCTCCCAGGCTAGGGCTCTCGGCGCTCAGCTCGCCCGGTCGCCGTTCCTGCTTGTCAGTTCGCTGACGCTGCGTGTGGGTGAGACTCTGCTGGTTCTGCACGATAGCCGTGAGCTCCTCGAGGCAAAGCAAGACCCGCACAGCATTCTCCAGCAGGTTCTCCCTGCCGCCTGCAGCCGCCTGCACCCTGCCTGCGTCTGCCTTGTCGGGCGGCGGGCAGCGCCGGGTCACTGGGGAGCCGGGCGGCGGCAGCCTCCTACCCGCCCCAGGCGCCGCGTTGGCGCCACAGAGACTCACACCCGCCGCGAAGGCGAGAACAGGGCGCTGGGGCCTCCCTGTCCTGGCTGCGGGTGGTGGCTCCGCTTCCTGCCGGCAGAGAGAAGGGGCCGTAGCCAGGGCGCTGTGGCCGAGGCCGTGGCGGAGCAGGGCGTGCGGGCTGACACCGCTAAGCCGGACTGGAGGGGAGGGAGAGCGGCCAAAGGAAGCAGCGGCGCTGGGAAAGGGGAGAAGAGATGCTCAGGAGAGAGGAGAAGAGGGAGAGGCTGGGAGGAAGAAGGAAGATGGAGACTGACAGGGAGAGAAATGTGAGAGGAGAGGCAGGCTCTCGGGTCCTGAGTTCTGTTTCCTGTGCCCGCACTCCCAGGGGCTGAGGGTCTCTCTCTGTCTCATTTACCCTAGAACCTTTTATTTTGTTACCGGAGAAATTTGCAGGGTTCTTGTCTTCGCGCAAGAAAGAATTCAGGCGTGAGACAGAGAGTAGTAGGAGGTAAAATAGCAAGGTTTATTAGGGAAGGGACATCCGTAAGGACGGATGGACACCTCTCCAGACAGAGCCTGAGAGACTGGGTCGGGGGGGTGGGGGGAGAGCGAGGTTACATGTTGAGTAGAGAGATTACACCTGACCAGGTCAGGCGGGCGGCCCAGCAGAGAGGCAGAGGGCTGATCGCCCAGTCCGGTTGAGGCCGGGGTTTTTAAGGAGATGGGTCTTGCTTCCCACCTCTGCTCCTCTTGGAACAAAGGGCTTTTTGGATGTAAATAGAAAAACTCCTATCTGAGTTTTTCCCTGAAGGTATCAGACTGGAGGAAGCCTAGCTGGCTTGGAGGAAGGGTGAGCAAGACCTCCTGGAGAATGGAGATCCGGAGCAGGGTGTTTGAATTGCAGATACTGGGCTGCATCTGGGAGAAGGGGCAGGGACCCCCACCAGGCAGGTTGTCAGGTAGAAGGGGGCAGGGCAGGATGCGAAGGCGAAGGCCGGGCTGCCCCTGGAATGCTGCCGGGATGACTCTGAGGTGTGGATGCATATGCTGGACATAGATGTCTTTTCCTTAGGCCTTTATGTCACACACACATAAGCTCATAACTAACTTCCTACCTAACACCTGCACCACCATTTTTACAACAGCACTGTTCCCAATAGCCAAAATTTGGAATCAACTAAGGTGTTCTTCATCAGATTGTTAGGTAGGAAGTCAGGCATCTCTTATACAATGTGTTCAAGTCTTTTGGGTGTAGACCCAGTAGTGGGATTACTGGATCATATGGAGAAACTATTTCTAGTTTTTAAAGAAATCTCCACACTGTTTTCTACAGTGGTTGCACTGCTGTACATTTCCACCAACAGTGTGTAAGTGTTCCCCTTTCAACTACATCTTCTCTGGCATTTGTTACTCTCTGCATTTTTGATTTTAGCCATTCTGACAGGGGTGAGGTGATATCTCAATGTGGTTTTGACTTGAATGTTCTTGATAGCTAGTGATGCTGAGCATTTTTTCATGTTTGTTGGCCATTTGTGTTTCTTCTCTTGAGAACTGTCTGTCGAAGTCCTTTGTCCAGTTCTCGACTGGATTGGCTGTTTTTTTGTTGTTGATTTTTTTTGAAGTTGCTGATATATTTGGGATGTTAGTCCTTTGTTAGATACATGGTTTACAATTTTTTTCCTCCATTCTGTTGGTGTCTCTTTATTCTATTGAGCATTTCCTTTGCTGTGCAAAGTTTCTGAATTTGATATATTCCCATTTGTTCAGTTTGCTTTTGTTGCCTATGCTTTGTAGGTCTTGTCCAAGAAGTCAGTCCCTACACCAAAGTCTTAGAATGTTTCCCCTACATTTTCATCCAGCAACTTCATAGCCTCAGGCCTTAAATTTAGGTTTTGATCCATCTTGAGTTGATTTTTGTATATGGTGAGAGGTAGGGATCTAATTTAATTATTCTGCGTATATGCAACCAGTTTGCAAACACCATTTGTTGAAGAGACTATCCTTACTCCACTCTATGGTCTTAGCACTTTTGTCAAAAATAAGTTGGCTGTATGTATGTGGGTTAATTTCTGGGCTCTCTATTCTGTTCCTTTGATCTATATATCAGTTTTTATGCCAGTACCAAGCTATTTGTTTACTGTAGCTTTTTAGTATGCTTTGAAGTAAGGTATTGTGATGCTTCCAACTTGATTTTTCTTGTTCAGGATTGCTTTGGATAGTCTGGGTCTTTTGTGATTCTTTGTGAATTTTAGGATTGCTTTTCTAATTCTATAAGGAATGCCATTGGTATTTTGATAGGGATTGTATTGAATCTGTAGATTGCTTTAGGTAATATAGGCATTTTTGTTGATATTGATTTTTCTGATCCATGAACAAGGATTATCTTTCTATTTTTTATGTTCATGATGATTTCTTTCATCAGTGTTTGATAATTTTAATTGTAGAGACCCTTCACTTCTTTGGTTAAATTTATTCCCAATATTTGATTTTTTAATGGCTATTGTGAATGGGATTTCTTTTTTGATTTCTTTTTGAGTTCATCATTAGCATAGAAAAAAGCTACTGTTTTTTATATATTTATTTTGTAACCTGCAACTTTTTACTAAATTGGTTTATCAATTCTGATAGCTTTTTGATGGGGTGTTTAGGTTTTTCCATGTACAACATCATGTTGTCAGCAAACATGGATAATGCTTTCAGTGTTTCCCTGTTCAGTATGATATTGATATTGGTTTGTTTACAATTTTGAGGAATGTTCCTTCTCTACCTACCTTGTGGAAGATTTTTATTGTGAAGGGGCGTTGAATTTATCAAATGCTTTCTCTACATCTATTGAGATGACCATATGGTTTTTGTTCTTCATTCTATTGATATGACTTATGACATTTGTTGATTTGCAAATGTTGAATCACACTTGCATTTCTGGGATAAATCCCACTTGATCATGATGTATGATCTTTTTGATATGGTTTTGTATTTTATTTGCTAGTATTTTATTGAGAATTTTTGCATCTGAGTTCATTATAGTCTGTAGTTATCTTTTTGTGTCGTGTCTTAATTTTTTATTTTTATTTTTATTTTTGACAGGCAGAGTTAGACAGAGAGAGAGAGAGAGAGAAAGGTCTTCCTTTTTCCATTGGTTCACTCTGCAAGTGGCCGCTATGGCTGTGTGCTGCGGCCAGTACACTGTGCCAATCCGAAGCCAGGAGCCAGATGCTTCCTCCTGGTCTCCCACGTGGGTGCAGGGCCCAAAGACCTGGGCCATCCTCCACTGCACTCCTGGGCCACAGCAGAGAGCTGGACTGGAAGAGGAGCAACCAGGACAGAACCGGCGCCCCAACTGGGGCTAGAACCTGGGGTGCCAGTGCCGCAGGTGGAGTATTAGCCTAGTGAGCCACGGCACTGGCCTAATTTGGTTTTGATATCAAAGTGATGCTGGCCTCATAAAAAGAGTTTGACATAGTTCCATTGTACCCAGTATTTTGGAATAGTTTGAAGAGATGGAGTTACTTCATCTTTGAATGTTTTGTAGAATTCAGTAGTAAAGCCATCAGGTTCCAGACTTTTCCTTGATGGAAGACTTTTGATTACTGCTACAATCTTGTTGCTTATTATTGGTCTGTCTAGGTTGTCTAATCTTACTGATTTAATCTTAGTTATCTGAATCCAGGAATTTATCCATTTCTTTGAAGCTCTCCAGTTTTTTAGATGGTTCTTATTAGTAGTTTATGATCCTTTGTATTTCAGTGGTGATGGTTGTAATATCTCTTTTTTCATCTCTAATTTTATTTCTTTGAGTTTTTTCCTTTGTTAGTCTGGTTAGAGGTTTATCTATTTTGTTTATCTTCTCAACCTACTTTTTTGTTTTGTTGATCTTTTGTATTTTTTTCAGTTTCAATTTCATTTGTTTCTTCTCTGAGCCTTATTATTTCTCACCTCCTGCTGATTTTGGGTTTGGTTTGTTCTTGCTTTTTTATGTCTTCAAGATGCGTCATTAGATCTTTAAGACATTTCCCTTTTTTAATGTAAGCACTTAATGCTATAAACATCCCTCTTAATAATGCTACTGCTGTATCCCACAAGTTTTGATATGTTTTGATAGGCTGTGTTGTCCTTTTCATTTATTTCAAGAAAGTTTTCGATTTCCTTTTTAATTTCTTCAATGACCCATTGATCATTCAGTAGCATATTATTTAATTTATGAGTATTTTATGAGTGTTCTATTGTTCTTCTTGTTGTTGATTTCTGGTTTTATTCCTTTATGTTTTGAGAAGATACATGTGGGCAGTGGCTCCTTTTGTTTACACTTAAACATATGGATGGAGACATCCAGGCACAGACAATTAGGCTAAGGAGATTCCAGGAAAAGGCAGGAAGAACCGTATCTCACTGCTAAACTTCTCACAAGAGATGATGTAGATAATCAACCACACCTGAAACCAGCATTTATTACCTAGGTGTTTTATTATGCCCTTGTAATCTATGATTGATAACATTTTGTGATCTGTTAAGCGGAAGAACTTTATCAGGAATTCTTTGGGAACTCTTTGTAACCCCAAAAGAATTTTAGATATGTAAATTCTCTGTGTGCCTTCTTGTGTACAACTGGTCATGTTTAAATACTGCTGGGCTTGTTGAATAAACGAGCCTTGATCAGGATTTGTCTTGACTCCATTCTTTGCGTCCTTGACCCCGCATTCCCACTCTCTGATTCAGGAAACCCGGTTCTTTGTGCTGTAGGCCGGCACAGATACATGGTACAATTTCAATCTTTTTAAATTTGCTGAGACTTGATTTGTGGCCCAGTATGTGGTCTATCCTAGAAAATATTCCATGTGTTGATGAGAAGATCTCTGTGGCATAATAGATAAAGCCACTGCCTGTTGCTCCAGCATTCCATATGGATGCTGGTTTGAATCCTGGCTATTCCACTTCTGATCTGAGTCCCTGTTAATGTATCTAGGAAAACAGCGGAAGATTGCTCAAGTACTTGGGCCTCTGCACCCATGTATGAGACCCACAGGAAGCTCCTAGCTCCTCACTTTGGATCAGTCTAGCTCCAACTGCAATTTGGGGAATGAATTAGTGGATGGAAGATCTTGTTCTCTTTCTCTCTGTAATTCTGCCTTTCAAATAAATTAATTAAAAAAGAAGAATTTGTGTTTTGTAGCTGCTGGGTGAAGTGTCCTGTAGATGTCTGTTAGGTCCGTTTTCTGTATAGTATGTTTCAACTCTGATGTATCTTTTATTGATTGTTTTATCTGAATGATCTATCTATTGATGGGAGTGGGGTGTTGAAGTCACCCAGTATTATTGCATTGGAGTCTCTCACTCCCTTAAAGGCTAATAGTATTTTCTATATCTTTCTGGGTGATCTTGTGTTGGATGCATAAATATCTATGATTGTTATGTGTGTCTTCTGGCTGAATTGAACCTCTTATCAAAATATAATGCCTTTCTTTGTCTGTTTTTACAGTTTTTGATTAAAGTTTATTTGATACCAGGATAGCTATCCCTACTTGCTTTTGCTTTCCATTTACCTGGTATGTCTTTTTTCATTTTCAACCCTTCATTTTCTTTTCTTTTTTCTTTTTTAAAGACTTATTTATTTACTTGAAAGGCAGAGTTACAGAGAGACAGATTGAGAGAGAGAGAGAGAGAGAGAGAGAGAAAGAGACAGAGAGATTTTATATCTGCTGGTTCATGCCCCAAATGACCTCAATGGCCCAAACTGGGCTGATCCAAAGCCAGGTCTCCCATGTGGGTGCAGGGGCCCAAGTACTTGGGCCATCTTCCAGTGCTTTCTTGGGCGCATTGGCAGGGAGATAGATGAGAAGTGGGGCAGCTGAGACTTGAACTGTCACCCGTAAGGGATGCTGGTGCTGCAGGCAGTGGCTTTATGCACTATGCTACAGCATCAGCCTCTCAACCTTTCACCTTCAATGTGTATCTTTGTGAAGTGAGTTCCTTGTTGGCAGCATATAGTGGGATTTTTAAAATCCATTTAGCCAACCTAAGTCTTTTGGTTGGTGAATTTAATCCTTTTACATTCAAGGTTAATACTGATAGGTAAGAACTAAGACTTGTAATTTTGTTGATTGGATAATGATTCTATGTGTTCTGCAGTGAATTTGATGGTGTCATGTGTTTTCAAGTTTACTTCTAATGTAGGGGTGCCCTTCAGAATTTCTTGTAAGGCTGGTCTGATGGTGATGAATTCTCTGTTTTTGCTTATCTGGAAAATACTTTATTTCTCCTTCACTTTTAAAGGGTAGCTTTGCTGGATTTAATATTTTTGCCTGGAAGGTTTTTTTTTTTAAGTCATTGAATATATCACCCCAATGTATTCTGGCCTGTAGGGTTTCTGCTGAGAAGTCTGATGTTAATCTAATTGGTTTTCCTTTATACGTAACTTGACATTGTTCTCTCACTGTCTTTAGGTTTCTCTCTTTGTCTTTAACTTTTGACAATTTGATTAAGATCTTCTAATTTATCTACCAGGTGCAGTGATAGCAAAACTGAAGTCTGAATATCTTTTGCTGTTCCAGATATTCCCAACAGGATTTATACCAGTTCAGCATCACTGAACAATCTAAGAGATTAGTCATTTGATTTAGCTTAGAAAGTACAATTTTGAGCAGTATTAGCAACTGTGATGGTAGGATTTTATAGGATCTTTGTGTATTCCAAAGGATAATGGAAATCAAAAGCCTAAGGGCTAATAGAACAGTATGTACATTTATTTAATTTAACAATGATAATACTCTTGGATTGTTGAAAGCTACAATACATATATCAAATCTTGAGAACATGCTAATTTTTGACAGTAGTAACCAGTGGAATAAAAAATTTTAATTAACATGAAGGAATTTCATAAAGTTAATGGAAATGGAATTAAAAGATAAGCTTGTTTTGGCATGTTCAGGTGGGGAGATTTCACCATTGGCAAAATGATTTTTCTTTTTGT
This sequence comes from Sylvilagus floridanus, assembly GCA_949820135.1. Classification (NCBI taxonomy): domain Eukaryota; kingdom Metazoa; phylum Chordata; class Mammalia; order Lagomorpha; family Leporidae; genus Sylvilagus; species Sylvilagus floridanus. The sequence continues at coordinate 34,095,309 of OX463230.1, forward strand.
ATTTCCAACTCCCATCAGTGTCTACTCCACTTGTTTGTTCCATGAGTTTTTGGGTAACGATTGTATGGAAAGATAGAATTTGGTTTAGGTATCACATGGGGAAAGCAAAGTGTTTGCAAGTAAGCAATAGGAGAGCCTCGCCCTTCATTCTCCACGTGTACAAGTATATCCCAGTCCAGTAGAAGCAACCTCTTCTTTAAATCATCTCACAACCACTAGAGGGCACCAATTCAACAAACTGGACTGAATGCAAGCAAGCATTCCACTAAGAAAACAAAGTAGAACATGCCCCTTATCTCAAATTAAATAATGAAGTTATCATTACAACTGATCATTTAAAATATTTATTTGAAAGGCCAAGTGACAGAGAGACAGAGAGAGAAAGGGAGAAAGGGGGCTCAAAGGTTAATGGAAAAGGCATATTATAGAAAAACTATGCATGGATTTTTAGATTTTTGCATCCAAGTAAACTAATGCTATTACATGTTTGATGGGGATCTTGCTTGAAGTTCTAAGATAGATAAGACATCAATTTTAAAAAAGTCTTAATCAGAACAACATGAATTTTGGTAAAACTGAAGCAAGAACTAATAAATTTATGGTGAAACTTGCATGGAAAACTGGTGAAATCATTGATGCTTTATGAAAAGCTCATGAGGGCAATGCACCAAAGAAATCAGTTTACAAATAGATAATTCACTTTAAACTGAGACAAAATGGTGTTGAAGCTGAAGCTCACAGTGGCACAGTAGTCACATCAATTTTTAAGGAAAAAGTTAATTTCATTCATCTTCTAATTGAAATGGACCAATGATTAATAACAGAAAGAATAGCCAACACCATGGAAATAACTGGTTCCATTTAAACAACCCAGAATGAAAAACTGAAGTGGAGAAACTTTCTGCTCAGTGGCTGCCAAAGCTGTTGTGCTCAGATCAACTGCATGCTTGAGCAGAGATTAAAATGGAAAATTTAAATGAGTGGGATCAAGAACCTGCCACATTTCTTCAGCAGGAGCTGAAACCTGGTTTTACTAACATGATCCTGAAGAAAAAGCACAGTCAAAGCACAGGCTACCAAGATGTGGAAGAGATCTAATCAAAGCAAAAATGGAGTAGTTAAGAGCAAAGGCCAGCATTGTGGCGCAGTGGGTTAACACCCTGGCCTGAAGCGCCAGCATCCCATATGGACGCCTGTTCTAGTCCTGGCTGCTCCTCTTCTGATCCAGCTCTGCTGTGGCCTGGGAAAGCAGTGGAGGATGGCCCAAGTCCTTGGGCCCCTACACCCATGTGGGAGATCTGGAGGAAGCTCCTGGCTCCTGTCTTTGGATCAGTGCAGCTCCGTCCATTGTGGCTTCTAGGGAGTAACCATTGGACGGAGGACCTCTCTCTCTCTCTTTCTGCCTCTCCTCTCTGTGTAACTGACTTTCAAATAAATAAATAAGTCTCTAAAAAAAAAGAGCAAAGGTCATGGCAGCAGACTTTGGGATGGCTCAAGTCATTCCGTTTGTTGATTTTCTGGAGGACTGAGGAAAGATCATTTCTGCTTGTTATGATGGTGTTTTGAGAAAGTTATCCAAAGCTTTATTGGAAAAAGGCCCGGGAAAGCTTCACTGCAGGGTCCTTCTCCACCATACCAATGATCCTATTTATTTCTCACATCAAATGATGACGATGTTATGAGTTTCAATGAGAAATCACAGTACTGATTTGGCTCCTTCTCATTTCTTTCTGTTTTCTAATTTAAATTCTTTAAAAATTTTTCTTCATTTAATAATGTAAAAAAAGCCTGCCTTGGCAGAGTTAAATTCTCAGAACCCTCCGTTCCCTGGGTGGATGATATGGCTGGTAGTCTGCTTCCAAGAGTGTCTTGAACTTGATGGAGCTTATGTTGAGAAATAACAGTTATTTTTATGTTTTCATTCCATCTTTTCACAAACTTTTTTTTTTTTTTTTTACAGGCAGAGTGGACAGTGAGAGAGAGAGACAGAGAGAAAGGTCTTCCTTTGCCGTTGGTTCACCCTCCAATGGCCGCCGCGGTCGGTGCGCTGCGACCGGCGCACCGCGCTCGTCCGATGGCAGGAGCCAGGAGCCAGGTGCTTTTCCTGGTCTCCCATGGGGTGCAGGGCCCAAGCACCTGGGCCATCCTCCACTGCACTCCTGGGCCACAGCAGAGGGCTGGCCTGGAAGAGGGGCAACCGGGACAGAATCCGGTGCCCCAACCGGGACTAGAACCCGGTGTGCCGGCGCCGCAAGGCGGAGGATTAGCCTGTTGAGCCACGGCGCCGGCCCACAAACTTTTTAAAAAAAGATTTATTTTATTTATTTGAAAGAGTTACAGAGAGAGGTAGAGACAGAGAGAAAGGTGTTCCATCCGATGATTCATTCCCCAGATGGCCTCAACGGCTGGAGCTGCGCCAATCCAAAGCCAGGAGTCAGGCGCTTCTTCTGGGTCTCCCATGTGGGTGCAGGAACTCAAGGACTTGGGCCATCTTCTACTGCTTTCCCAGGCCATAGCAGAGAGCTAGATCAGAAGAGGAGCAGCCGGGACTAGAACCAGTGCCCATATGGGATGCCAGCACTACAGGCCAGGGCGTTAACCCACTGCGCCACACTGCTGGCCCCCTCATGAACTTTTTGAGATCTCTCAAACACAAACATGTACACATACACACTCATGGGAAGGAGTGATCAAAACATACCTAACAAGTGAGGGTAGAATTTCAGCACAGGCTCATGAAAATAATATTCCACATCAGTCCTCCACTGTCAAATCAGATCACATAATGAGCTACATACTGTACTTTCAAATATAACTAATTTAAAGAAAATACCCAAGAAAGCTAATAGAAGGCAATGAACAAGATTTATGCAAAATCACATGAGAAGACTGATAGTGGTGGAGTCAGTGGGTGTGCTAAGGATGGTGAAGCTGGTGATTTTGATATTAATGTTGTTAACAACACTATTTTTCTATAATTCAAAGGAAGTATGTAAAGAACAGGAAGGATAAACTGTGTGAAATTGTTCTGAGATATCCAATGAGAAAAGAGACTCAGACTTGAAATAAATAGATCAATAATGATCTTGACAAACAGAGAAAAAAAAAGATTCTATCATTATTCCAGAAGAATAAGTTATTTCTTTTCCCCCATAAGAATAACATGGTGGAGTTTTCAACTATCAAATATTAAATAATAGCAACAACAATAATAATAACAGTGCCCTCCCAAGTGTAAATATAATCACCACCCAGATCTTAGCTTGTTCTTTAATTTTTGAATTGTCAGATTGAATGTGAAGACTGACATTATCAATGTGGTGGTCCTGCCTAGAACCTATGCAAAAGCCAATGTGTTTGTCATTACAATTATCTCAGTAGTTTACGTACTACTTCTTGTTATATTCCTACTGTGCTCCAATGGAGAAGACAGGCAAAGTCTTGAGAACTTAAATCATAATAAATGTTTGGTGGATAACTGAATCAACACAATACAAACTGTATGAAAAACTCATTGCTCAGGCTGGCCTCCCTGCCAGGATGCAAAGTCACCTGCCTGGGGAAAAAAAGGAAAAATTTCAACAAGGTCAAGCTGGGTATATGTTGGACCATTAGAAATAAAAATTAGAGGCCTACATACAGAGTCCTTGTACCCTTCCAGGCAGGCCACAACTAAAGAGGATGTATGCACTCCAACTTAGAGGGTTTCTGTGTCTTAATTCTTGCATTTGCTATGTTCACATCAGTTCTGCAATATCTGAATCTGTCATGGGAAATGCTGATAAGGGCTGGGCAGGGAGCTAGTGAGTGAAGCCTTGAAGAAATGTCCTAAATTAGTCAGAGAAGTCCCCTCTGATCACCTTTACTAGTGTGATCCCCTTTGATATTTCACTGTGTTGCTCACATTGATTTATTAATGAATCCAACAATAAAGCACTAAACATCCCTTATCTGCCTGGCAATGTTCTAGGCACTGGGGACACAGCAATGAATACAACAGAATTGATGTCCCCATGCTGCTTTTATTCAAATGGAAGCAAATAAAAAAAAATAAGCAGCTAAATAATCATTCAGTTCATGGAGAAGTACCTTGAAGAAAAATAAAGCAAAGTCTGGAATTAAAACGAGTAATATTCACTTTGTATAAGAGCAGAGGCATGAAGATCACAATCAGAACACTTACATAGCAGACAAAAGTATTTGTTAAATCAAAACAGTGAGCAGTGGAGGTGTTAGTTGTGTGTATACTTTATTTCTTTAAAGATTTATTTTATTTATTTGACAGAGAGAGAGAAAGAGAGTGAGAGAGCGAGCGAGAGAGGTCTTCCATACACTGGTTCACTCCCCAAATGGCTGCAACGGCTGGAGTTGAGCTGCTCCGAAGCCAGGAGCCAGGAGCATCTTCCGGGTCTCCCATGTGGGTGCAGGGCCCCAAGGACTTGGGCCATCTTCTACTACTTTCCCAGGTCATAGCAGAGAGCGGGATCCAAAGTGGAGCAGCCAGAACTCCAACTGGTGCTCATATGGGATGCTGGTACTGCAGCTTGGGGCTTTAACCTGCTGCTCCACAGCGCCGGCCCCATAGTTGTGTATATACTTTTAAAGAAGAATTAAGGGGTTTTCTGATGAGTTAAAATGTAGCATTTAAGAGGCCGGAGCTGTGGTGCAGTGGGTTAAAGCCCTGGCCTGAAGCGCTGTCATCCCATATGAGCGCTGGTTCTAGTCCTGGCTGTTCCTCTTCTGATCCAGCTCTCTGCTATGGCCTGGGAAAGCAGTAGAAGATGGCCCAAGTCCTTGGGCCCCTGCACCCACATGGGAGACCTGAAGGAAGCTCCTGGCTCCTGGCTTCGGATTGGCGCAGCTCCGGCCGTTGTGGCCATTTGGAGAGTGAACCAGTGGATGGAAGACCTCTGTCTGTCTCTACCTCTCTCAGTAACTCTGTCTTTAATTTTAATAAATTAAAAAATAAATAAAAATCTAAAAAAGTAGCATTTAAGATAAAGAAACCAAAATAACTCAAGAGTTTTTGGCCTAAGTTATTGTGATGAAAGTACCATAATGGAGATACCAAAATTTGGAGAATAAGCTGATATAGAAAGAATTTTAAGTTTTGAACATTTTAATTTCAAGATACCCATTTGATATGGACGTAGAGAGGTTAAGCAGTTGATGTTAAAGCCCCTTTCCCTTTAAGTCCTTTGATATTTACTTTACCAAGCCCCCACAACTCTTCCTTAGCTTGTATTTCCTCTGTAAAGATGAACTCATTAAATGATAAAAGGGCAAGAGGCTCTAAATTAAGACTTGAATTGCCCCTCTGGTAGCCTGCTAGTATCTCAATGCTAGCCTCTATTCTGAGATCTTTGTGGGAACTCACAGGACCCAATCAAAGAAACTAATTCCCAGTCTACACTTAGACCCAAAAAGGCTGGAGCCCGCCTTTGCTATTCCAAAGGAGATGTGTTGGCCCCTATCACTGACCTTACCTGAAGATTGGGATCTTCAACAGACATGGAAATGGTAGGAAAATCTTAAAGCAGTGGCTATCTGCTGAGTTACTTCAGAGCAACTAAAGTGTATAATCACTGTGGAGAGACCTCAAGAGCCCAAAACATGGGATTATTTCCTATAGCAGGACTTCAGATACTTCCTCTTCTGCTTGGGTTTGAAAAGCGTCGGTCCATCCTGTGAAATATCAATGAAGACTAATGGGTATCTGTGACCATTTGCTAGGGGGCCTGCCTGTAGTCTACCTGCCAATCTTCACCCAGGTAGGTTCCTTTTCTTGGTACACAAGTGAGTAAGGGAGGTTGTCCGATGTGGCCACCATGGTTATGTTGTAGACAGAAGAGACAGGATTGGGTTACTTTCCCTGTAACAGCATGTAGTCCATTCCTTGTAAAGACACAAGAAGCTATCTGCATTGGGGCCCTGCTTCAGATAGATAGAGCCATGCATTTCTTTGATAATCTTTTCTTCTATTGAGAAGCCATTAGAGCACGAGGTTATGATTTGAAGTCCACCACTCACTGGAATCTTTAGGATAATCTCATTGCTGAGCCTACCTCAGGCATGGTAGAGTAGGGATTTCTAGTTCCCTCTGTAGAGTATCATACCATTTCCAAAGCCTCCTGAGGGGAAGCCTTCTTTGCAGCCCTATATGCTGGAGCAATTCCTTTGGCTCTTCTCCTTTTGGTGTCCCCTGCCATGGACAACAGCCACTTCTAAAGGCTCTAACACTGCCTAGAAGAGGCTAAAATCTCTTGCCTGTGTTTAATAGAGTTTTGTAGTCACTAGGCCTTTGTCTCTGCAAAGTGTTTTATGTGTGTATAGCACCAGAAAAGCACATTTGGAGTCTGTAAATATTGACTCTGGCCTTTTCCCAGTCGAAGACTCTAGTCAAGGCAATAAGGCCAGCCTTTTGGGATGAAGTTGTTAGGTGCAGTACCTGGGTTTCCACCACTTGAGTAAGATCTATTATGAAATTATTTCATTAGTTCCTTTATGAAACTACTGCTGTCAGTGAACCATTTAACTTCTGGGTTTTCCAGAAGTTCATCTCAGCGATCAAGCCTAGTGGAGTAGAACGGCTCTGTGATCTCTACATAAGAGTGAGATCTCTTTTTCAGTACCTTCAGATGGTGGGAGAGTGTCTGGATTGAGGACTTGGCATACTTTCAATGTTACTTCAGGTGAGTCCAAAAGAAGAGCCTGGTACTTAGTGACACTAATAACTTCTATTAACCACTGGTGGTCTTTAACCTCTAGAGTGCCTTGTCCCTGCTGTGTGTAGGGTCAATAGGCAGGCAGCTAGATAGGTCTGAGTGAGCTGGAAAGTCCCTGCAAGCCACCACTCCCCCCTCCCAAACCAGAGTGTAGTGCTATCCCTTTATCTGTCAATCAAGATGCAACCTTCCCAATATGTTCTTGCATCTCATTCCGGACCTAGAAGCAGAGTGATGCCATAAACATGGAAACTTAAGCTCCACATGGAACTTATGCAGGTATCATAAACTTCCCAGGTGGCTTCACATATGTAGAGGCATCACTCCTACCTCATAAAAGAGGCTAAAAATAGGAGAGAGCTCTCTCTCTTTTCACCATGGACCATGGTTGGGGGTGCTCCTAAGGTGCTCTCTCTCTGTCCTTCCCCACTTTGGGCAGAACTCAGGCCCACTCGTAACAGGTATTTCTCCATGTGGGGCAACCCTCACTCGTGCTAACTTGTATTCACTTTCTTGCCTTTTAAATAAATCTTATCACTTTGTACACCTTCTACATGTCCCAACTTGAAATGCTTATCTTTGGACACTGGCATTGTGCACAGTGGGTTAAGCCATTGCCTCATGCTGATATCCTATATGGTCACTGGTTCAAGTCTCCTGCTCCACTTCCAATCCAGCTCCCTGCTAATGCCCCTGGGAAAGCAGTGGAAGCTAGTCCAAGTCCTTGAGTTCTTGGGCCTCTGCACCCATGTGAAAGACCCAGATGGAGTTTCAGGCTTTGGCCTGGCCCAGTCCTGGCCATTGCCGCCATTTGGAGAGTAAACCAGCAGATGGAAAATCTCTCTCTCTCTCTGTAATGATGCCTTTCAAATAAATGAAATCTTTTAAAAAATCATGCTTATTTTTGGTTGAGAAAAAGACCCGGGAAAACGTTAGAACAAATCCATGCCCATACATGGAATCTGAATATCAGAGGACTGGCCTAAAGACAACTTAGTGGTTTCTTCCACACAAAGTACAGTAGCAACAGCTTCTGTCAAGCATAAAGGCATCCTGTGGCCACTGAATTCAGTGTTTGGAAAAGTAGTCCACTGGGGAAACACCCAGGGCTATTCCTTGCTTTTCTGCTACAGAGTGAAGGGCTTGTCTAGATTTAGGGATTCCTAGTGCAGGGGCCTTTGTCAGTAGATTCATAATCTTTTGAAAAGCCTCGTATTGTTCTGTCCATTCAAGTGGGTCAGTGTCAGGGCCCTTCAATGTCTCACACAAGGATTTGACCACCAACCCAAATCCTGGAATCTAGATCCTGCTGAAGCTCGTTATTCTCAGGAGTGTTCTTAGCTGTTTCTTTGTCTGTGGTGGTCCTATACACACTGTAGCTTCCTTTTGTTTAAGTGAGAGGACATGCTTATCTGAGGTCAGATTATATCTTAAGTCATGCTCAGGTGTGCATCTTTTTTTTTTTTTAAAGATTTGTTTATTTATTTGAAAGGCAAAATTGCTGATAGGGAGAGACAGAGAGAGATCTTTTGTCTGCTGGACAATGGCCCAGGCTGGACCAAGTCAAAGCCAGGAGCCAGGAGCTTCTTTCAGGTCTCCCAGTTGGAGCCTGAAAGGCAGGGGTCCAAGCACTCAGGCCATCCTCTGCCCCCTTTCCCAGGCCATTAGCAGGGAGTTGGATGGGAAGTGGAACAGCTGGGACATGAACCAGTGCCAATATGGGATGCTGGCTTTGCAGGAGGAGGCTTTACCAGCTATGCCACAATACTGGCCCCTAACAATTCTTTTCTTAAACCCTGAATAAAACTATAAACTTCCAGTACCTGCCCCCCGCAATACCCTTGAAATCTGTAACTTCTTGTTTCTAAGAAGCCAAATTGACTTCCTATAAATGATGTAGCTTTTGTGGTGACAAGATCTGTGTTCAGCAAGCAGATAAATAGGAGTTTCACACTCATTTAGTTGCAAATGGATCTGACATTTTAATGAAAAGGGAAAGGTGAGTTTTTCTGAAAGCAGGATGCCAGGAAAGTCATTCCAATCTTGAATTATCTAGCTTATCACCTACAATTTATCATGCAACCCCTTAGCAAGGTTTTCTATTAACTTCTCCTTTTACCACTTTTTGTAGTTATATCATTTCACAATTAGTTTTTTATAAGTCAAATGATTTATTTATGAGATTATATCTAAAATTAGACTGCAGACAGAGAGAGCAGGAAGTATGCCATTCATCAGTTACCTCTCATAGTGTTGTGGGCTAGCTGGGGTCTGAATTCCTACTTCAGGCTTTTGCATCTTACTTAGAGAAGTAGTCTAAGTGCAGGCACAAATACAACATATAAAGTGATAAAGTTTATTTAAAAGGTGAGAAACACACACACACTCACACATATACACACTCATACGCATGGGCTTGTTCAGGAAGAATGGGCCAGGAAGGGAAAGATGGGAGATTTCAGTACCCTGCTTCCTCTGGGTCCATGGGTAGAAGGAGAGCCCATCCCTGTTGCTGGGCTTTCTTTGAGCTTGGAAAGGGGGCGTGGTTACATTTGATTGATAGGTGGGTGGATAGGATTGCATGGGGCAGGAGAGATGTGGCTTCCAGCTTGTGGCCCTAATCTAGCTACCTGCCTTATTCCATTTCAATAGTTCTTATTTTGGGCCTTTGTGGTGCTGTATCAGATAAAGCCACCACCTGCAGTGCCAGCATTCCGTATGGGGTCTGGTTCGAGTCCTGGCTGCTCCTATCCAGCTTCTGATCCAGCTCTCTGCTATGGCCTGGGAAAGCAGTGGAAGCTGGACCAAGTGTTTGGGCCCCTGCACCTGCATGGGAGATCAGAAAGATGCTCCTGGCTCCAGGCTTTGGATCAGCTCAGCTCTGGCCGTTGTGGCCAATTGGGGAGTGAACCAGCTGATGGAAGATCTCTCTTTCTTTCTCTCTCTCTCGCTCTCTGCCTCTCCTTCTCTCTCTAACTTTGACATTCAAATACATAAATATTTAAAAAAATAGTTCTTATTTTTCCAGTATTCATTGTGAAGCTTGAGAAAATTGTGCATTTTGTGTTAAAGTTTGGGTAAAAATATTTCCTATTTTATTCATCACTTTAATTCTGCATATCTAGTTCTGGATACTAGACACATTGACTTTGCCACTCAACCACATTCACCTCAGTGTTACTATCCTTTTGTTAAACATTTTTTTCACTTGAAAGGTGGAGTGGCGAGGAGGTAGAGGGACAAATAGGCAGTTAGGTCGATCCCAGCTGGAATGAAGAAAGGGGGAATCTCTTTAAGAACGCTTGCTTCGCCCAAAAGCTTTTGTCACAAAAACAACAAAGAAGTTCTGATTTTATCTTCAAGAGTTTGTGTTTATCATGAAAATGGCCTCTGATGGCCTTTTGTTTTATCATGAGCAAGCTAGACTGGATAAACAGGACTACAGATTCAGCCTTTTGATGGGTTTTGTCCCACCCCCTGATTGATTGTTAGCTGCTATTATATTTTTTTCCCCAGAAATTGTGCTTCAAAGACTCCACTTCCACTGGTTTCTCGGGTTTCCCTCTCTTGGAGCCCCCTCCTGGCTGCTGTGGCAGGAGATTTCGGACTTAAATAAATCGTGCTTTGCTCTCTGCCTTGCCCATGTGGAAATTCTTCTTTCATGTGAGACAAGAACCGGGGTTGCCTTTCTTCACTACCATTTTACCCATAGCACAGTGATAGCGGAGAGGGAGAGAGGGAGGGAGGGAGGGAGGGAGGGAGAGAGGGAGATCTCTTCAGTCTGCTGGTTCAGTCCCCAAATGGTTGCAAGAATCAGGACCAGGGCAGGTTGAATCCAGGGTAAAGGACTTGTGGCACCTTTCCCCTCCTCCCTTTCTTCCTCCTTCCCCACTCTCTGCCCCACATCCTCCCTTTTGTTGAGACCCTTGGTGGCAAACCAGACCCTTCCAGACTCCTTGCAGTGCAAATGGCAAAGCAGATAAGCTGCACAGGGCATCAAGTGGAACAGACAGTGGGAAAGTTCCCTGAGGCTTCAAAGAGCTCCCTACTCCAGGTGCCTTCTGTCCCCAACTCCTGCCTAATGGCAAATTCCCTCCTTAACCAAGAACAGATGGTCACCAATATCTTTGCTTCAAATCAAACAACCTGTCTCTGTTGAGGTCCGTCTCTGCTCTCCTTTCTTGGGGTATGAAAGGCCAGAACCCTGAGCTACTCCAAACTTAACACAGGGGCCAGGAACCCTATCTGGGCCTCCCACCTGGGACCCAAGTACATGAGTCATCACCTGCTGCCTTCTTTGTGCATTAGCTGGATCAGAAGCAGGATCAGAAGCAGGACAGCTGGGACTCTAACTGGTGCTCTCATATGAGATGCCAGCATTGCAAGAGGCGGCTTAACCTGCTGAGCCATGATGCTGGCCCCAGTACTCCTATCCTTTAAACCAATCTTTTAATCAATTGATACTGTTACCGGAGAAATTTGCAGGGTTCTTGTCTTCGCGCAAGAAAGAATTCAGGCGTGAGACAGAGAAGAGTGGGAGGTAAAATAGCAAAGTTTATTAGGGAAGGGACATCAGTGAAAACGGATGGACACCTCTCCAGACAGGACCAGAGAGAGAGTGCGGGGGGGGGGGGAGGGGGCAGTGGAGAGAGAGTACACCTGACCAGGTCAGGAGGGCGGCTCAGCAGACAGGCAGAGGGCTGAGCGCGCAGTCCGGTTGAGGCCGGGGGTTTTTAAGGAGATGGCTCTTGCTTCCCACCTCTGCTCCTCTTGGAACAAAGGGCTTTTTGGATGTAAATAGAAAAACTCCTATCTGAGTTTTTCCCTGAAGGTATCAGTCAGGAGGAAGGCTAGCTGGCGCCATCCTGGGTTTGGAGGAAGGGTGAGCAAGACCTCCTGGAGAGTGGGGATCTGGAGCAGGGTGTTTGAAATGCAGATACTGGGCTGTACCTGGGAGAAGGGGCAGGGACCCCCACCAGGCAGGTTATCAGGTAGAAGGGGGCAGGGTAGGATGTGGAGGCCTGACTGCCCCTGGAATGTTGCTGGGCTGCAGGGATGACTCTGAGGTGCAGATGCATACGCTGGACATAGATGTCTTTTCCTTAGGCCTTTATGTCACACACACATAAGCTCATAACTAACTTCCTACCTAACAATACTGCTGCCTTGAACCCTGGGAGCTTGTTCTATCAACAATGAAGAATGTGATGGATGAAATGCCAGATGCAAGGTATTTGGGCTAAGATGTTGCTTGTGATGCGCACATTCTACATCTCAGTATCTAGGTTTGAGTCTGCACTCTTCCGATTCCTGTTATTTATCATTCTGGGGACCGAAGATGATGGCTTGAGCAGCTGAGGTTCTGCTACCTGAGTGGGAAACCTAGATTGAGTTCTGGCTTCTGAGTTTAGACTGGCACAACTCCAGCTGGTGTAAAAATTTGTGGACTGAACCAATGGGTGGAAAAGCTCTTGGTTTCTCTCCTTGTCTCTTTAACTTTCAAATAAATAAAAATAAATTGATTAATTAACCAAAATTTCAAATGTAAGGAATTGTAGAAGCAGATATTTTTGAGATATAGACTGCTGAGAAATTTTACTTTGACTCCTTCCTTTGTAAGCCTGACTGATACTGATACATGTAGAGCTTACACGTGTCATCCAAAGAGTACAGAGATCAAGGATGATATTACATTTTTTCCTAGGATGTGTTCCCAGCATTTCATCTTATTGCGTTATAGATCAGGTTTCTCAGAAAACAGATCTTCAGATGTAGGTTTGCATGTAGTATGTTATTTAGGAAGGGAATCTCAAAATTAACACCCATGGATAAGAAAGAAAGGATTAGACAGAGAAAAATGTTGGACTGTGATGCAGACCCAACAGTGGCTTTAAAAGATGCCACAAGGGGCTCTAGAACTGAGTGGCCCTTCATGTTTATCCTAGTAGAAGGCAAGAAGTCCAGGCATTGATGGTTCCACACGATGAAGTCATTTGATGTAGCTGGTGCCTGGAAGAGAGTGTGGTGCTGAGATGCAGAACTGCAACAATCCAGCTGAAAAGTTTTTAGTGGTTAAGTGGGTGGGTGCTTCAGTCCAGACTGGGGACATTGCATCCACTGCAAATAGAAAATCACTTTCTAAATCAAATGATGAAGAAAACAAGCCAAAGTATGTATAAGGGTACCTCACAACGTTTGTGGGAAAATGGAATTAAAACAGAAATTTATTTTGGTACAGAAAATTTGAAATCCATGCATAGTTTTTTCATGCAATGTATTTCCATAGACTTTTTGAAGATTCTTCATATGTAACATTCTCTTTATCAGACTCCTTTCCTGAAGGCTGGAACTATATATCCAAATGTCTATTAATAATGCCCAATCGAATCCCCAATGAGTTTCATAAATTGAACTCATCATGTGATTTTCTCGTAAAGCCAATTATGTACCCTCTTGATTGTCATTTAAATGGATATCATCCACAGATGTCTGAATCAAAACATGAGAACCATTCCTGACTCTCTCTGCATCATCTCTCCTCAAAGGCCCTCATTCAGTCAATCATAGACTATACTTCCTAATCACGCCTTTATTCCCACCACAGTCCTTCACTGATACAGAGTGTGAAAAACAGCTTCCTTAGAACCTGAGAAATTAAACAAACACTTGAAAGAATTTGATAAACATTTACAAAAAAAGACAAAACAACAACACCACCAACAACAATACACACACACACACACACACACACACACACACACACGAAACCAAGCCGGTTGAACCTGATTAAGAACAGGGAACTTTGTGGAGTTTCTCTTGTTCTGTTCCCATTTTCTTCTTAGCTTCATCACCTTGAAAACCGAAGATCTGACTCTAGCAGCTGTGGGAAACAGCTGATAGGCACTGGAATGGACAGAAATGTTTGAATAGTCTCAGAAGCAGCTGGCATTTTTCTGGAAATTCCCACCTATAGAGTGTGACTTTCTTTGATCTGAAACAGAGCTTGTTCAGTGCAGACAGCTTTCTTTCCTGGGGCATTTGTGATAAAGTACCACCAATTTCTGCTTGAGGTGGCAATAAAAGTTGGGGAAAAGGAAAAGCTGAGCAGACAAATTAGGAGGAAAACATAGGGGATGCCATTACAGGGAATTTGAAAAGATGCCATGCATCTCTAGGAAGAAAGAATATTATGTGAGTGTGCAGGGCTGTGCACCTGCTCATCCCTCAAACTGCTTAAATTCTCCTTTCTGACTAACCATAAGGCTCTGCCAAAAGCAGGGATGAAGGCAAAGATTTTAAATCAGCTATTTTAGATCTTTACAAGGAGTAAAGCAAATTATGTATAAAAAAGAGATGTATGATAATGATGTCTCACCAAGTAGAAAAAAATATTAAACACCAATTATGAGATAAAAACAAATGAAGGCCGGCGCCGTGGCTCAACAGGCTAATCCTCCGCCTTGTGGCGCCGGCACACCGGGTTCTAGTCCCGGTTGGGGCACCGGATTCTGTCCCGGTTGCCCCTCTTCCAGGCCAGCCCTCTGCTGTGGCCCGGGAGTGCAGTGGAGGATGGCCCAGGTGCTTGGGCCCTGCACCCCATGGGGAGACCAGGAAAAGCACCTGGCTCCTGGCTCCTGCCATTGGACGAGCGCGGTGCGCCGGCCGCAGCGCGCTGGCCGCGGCGGCCATTGGAGGGTGAACCAACGGCAAAAGGAAGACCTTTCTCTCTGTCTCTCTCTCTCACTGTCCACTCTGCCTGTAAAAAAAAAAAAAAAAAAAAAAAAAAAAAAAAAACAAATGAAAATTATGGTGCTGAGAAGTTCAAAAATCACATGGGAAATTAGAAAACACTTTGAGATACATGAATATAAACATACATTATACCAAAACTCATGGGATATAGTGAAAGCAGTACTAAGGTGAAAATGTATTGTTATAAATACCTATATTAAAAGAAAGGAGAGGGAGTAAGGGTTATGGCATAGCAGGTTAAGCCTCTGCCTGTAACACCTGCCTGTCACTGAGTTCCTGGGGTTGAGTCCTGCCTCTGCTTCTAATCTAGGTTTCTGCTAATGCACCTGAGAAGCAGCAGATGATGGTACAAGTATTTGGGTACCTGCCACTCACATGGGAGACCTGGCTGCAGTTTCCAGATCCTGGCTTTAGCCTAGCTCAGCACTGGCTGTTGAAGGTATCTGGGGGAGTGAGTCAGTGGATGAAAGATCTCTTGTCTCTGAATTTCAAATAAATAATTGAATAGAGCTTCAAAAAATTAAAAAAAGAGGGAGCAGGCGTTTGGTCTAACAGTTAAGATGCTGATTAAGACATCGTGTCTCAAATTAGAGTCCCTGAGTTTGAATCCCAGCTTCGCTCCTTGTTCCAGCTTCCGCTAGTGCAGACCCTGGGAGGTAGCAGGTTAGGACTCAAGTGATTGGGTCCCTGTCACCCATGTGGGAATTCTGGGTGGTTTTCTCTACTTACTGCAGGCAACTGGACATGAACCAGCAGATAAGAGCTCTGTTTCTCTCACTTTCTCTCAAATAAAATAATGGTAATAAAGCAAAAGAAATCTAAAATCAATAAACTAAACTTCCACCTTCAGGAGCCAGAAAAAAACTAAACTCAAAGCAAAAAGAAAGAAAATAATGAAAATTAGAGAGAAAATAAACAAAATGGAAAATAGAAAAGTAATAGAGAAAAACAGAAGTCTAAAAAGTTAATTTTAGCTCATAAATAAGTAAAATCATTATTAATACAAAATTTTTAAAGAGGTTAAAATCACGAAAGAGTTTTTTAAATGTCAATAACATTGATAGGCCTTTGGTTAGAGAGACCAAGAACTTAAGAATGGCCTAAATTACTAATTATATGGCTTACCTGCTAGATGGCAGGCTCCCTAAAAGCAATGGTATTGGCTTGTACTGGGTCTCCAGAATATATTTCAGTGTTTAGGACATAGCAGGTGCTCATGAAACATCTGTCCAATGAATGAATGAATAACAGAATAAATGGGTGGGTATGGCTTAGTAAGCTATAGCCACTACATTCTTGCACTAGTAGCTGTCAATCTTCAAATTGTATTGCTTTGTGGTGTCCAAGCCAGGGCTCAGTTACTTGTATCATGAGATTGTCTGTTGGCCCTTCTCCACTTCAAGCTTTTACTACTTGTGTTACACAAAGTTCTGCTTTGTTCCCTCTTTATCTGATCCTGTTATTCCCCACCCACTTCTTTAAATTGTATACCACAGAAAACATCTTCATGTTTGGACAAGAGCATTTAAAAAAAATCAAGTTTCCTGTGGTTTTAAATTTCCTGTTAGAAGATTAAGACAAGTACAAGTTAGGGACAAAAAGTTCCAGAACTTGAATATAAAGATCAGTAAAACGATTTTTCTTTCTTTATTTCTTTTTTTAAAATTATTTGAAAGGGAGGGAGGGAGGGAGAGAGTGAGACAAAGAGAGAGAGAGAGAGAGAGAGAGAGAGAGAGAGAGAGAGAGAGGTCATTCATCCACTGCTTCACTCCCAAATATCCATGACAACCAGGACTGGATCAGGTCAAACCCAGGAACCAGAACTCCATCCATGTCTCCCATTTGAGTGGTAGGTCCTAAGTACTTGAGCTGTTATCTGCTGCCTCCCAGGTGAGCATTAGCAGGAAGCTGGATTGAAAGCTGGGACTTGACCCTAAGCACTGCAATGGAGGATGCAGGAGTCCCACACAGCAACTTAACCTGGCGCACCACAACACCACTCCCAAAAGTACATTTTGTCAAATATTTTTCAATAAACAGGGAGCTGGATTGAAAGTAGAGCACCCAGGGCTTGAACTGGCACCCAGGACACCAGCCCTGCAATTGACTCCTTGAGCGTGGTGATTAGAACCTTGTTGGGTCAGCTTTATCACTTTCTCATTTTGATATCCTTTTAATAAAGGACAGGCAAGGGCATCCTGGGGTAGAGGAGACAGACGGGAGGCTGGGTCCCGCCTTTACGTTGTAAGTGTTCACTCTGTTTGACCATGGTTTGAGTGTGTTTCCCAAAGGTCTAATGCTGGAGGCTTGGTTCTCAGTTTGGTGATATTGGGAAGTGGTGTGGACCTTTAAGAGGTGGGGCTTAGTGGGAGGCCCTTACATAATTAGGGGAGTTGTCCTTGGAAGAGGTGAAGATTTCCATCCTGGGACCCCTGAGCATGCAAGGGAATCAGTTTTTTTTTTTTTTTTTTTTTTTTAAAGACAGAGTTACAGAGAGAGGTAGAGACAGAGAGAGAGGTCTTCCATCTGCTGGTTCACTCCCCAGATGGCTGCAACGGCTGGAGCTGTGCCGATCCAAACCCAGGAGCCAGGAGCTTCTTCCGGGCTTCCCATGTGGGTGCATGGGCCCAAGCACTTGGGCCATCCTCTACTGCTTTCCCAGGCCACAGCAGAGAGCCAGATAGGAAGCAGAGCAGCTGGGACTAGAACCGGTGTCCATATGGGGTGCCTGTGCTTCAGGCCGGGGCTTTAACCCGCTGCACTACAGCGCCAGCCCTGGGAATCAGTTGTTTTAAGAGTGGACCTGAACCTTGAATTATTCTCCAAGACTTCTTGTTTCAGAATGTCATCTGAGTGTCTCACATATTCCAGTCACTGTGACACCGTACATTTCATGAGATTCTCACCAGAGCTGAACCAATGCTGGCACCTTGACTGTGAGTCTATAGGACTGTGAGCTAAATAAAACTCTTTATAAAGTTGCCCCGGCTACAACAACAGCAGACTAATATAGTGACTGTATTTTATATAATATATATAATATAAAAGTATAAATATATAAAACATATATTTTTATAAATATATATTTAATAATACACTAATTTATAAATATATATTTTAAATAGAATATTTATAAATACATATTTTAATAATATATTAATTTATAAATATATAAATATTTATATATTTTTAAAATATATAAAAATAAATATATATATAAAACATATTCTCTTCACTGGTTGTTCTTGTAGCTGTGTGTGTTCATTGGAACAAATACAGCTGTTTTGTGACCATTATTGAAAATAATGATAAATAAGAAGCAACAGAAAAATGGAAATTTAGGTGACTCTTGAATTCCCAAACTGCTGAAATTATCGCCTTTGCACCTATGGCTAGAAAGTAATGCTTAAGCCACGATGAGTCAAATCTGCTGTGTGTATCCATGGATCATAATTGATCCAGATGCTTCACTTCTGATTTTCTGTTTTCAAGAGAAAGTGATTCCTTACTGTTTTAGTCAATTCACACCTCTTCTTTGACATACATTTTTTAATGAGAGAGAGAGGGAAAGAAAGTGCTTCTATCTGCTAGTTCACTCCCCAAATGTGCCCAGTGACTGTACCTGGGCCAGGGCCAAAGTTGGGAGCTGGGAGCTGAATCCAGGTGTCCTATTTAAGGGTCAGGAACCCAATTGCTTGAGCCATCCCTGCTGCCTCCCAGGGTCTGCATTAGCTGGAAGCTGGATTCAGGAGCTGAAGCTGGGTATCAAAGCCAGGTACTCTGATGTGGAATGTGAGGATCTTAACTGCTAGGCCAGATGTCCACCCCTGTACAGGGTTTTCAACTTACTGCCACTGAAGCAGTTATCAGAAAGCAAGAAAAGTTCAAAGATATTAGAGGTGATGAATAAACACACATGGATCCAGCCTGAAGACACGTAACAGTGTATAGGGAGTAGCAGAACATTAAGAAACAATGAATCTTTCTTTCTTTCTTCCTTCCTTCCTTCCTTTCTTTCTTTCTTTCTTTCTTTCTTTCTTTCTTTCTTTCTTTCTTTCTTTCTCTCTTTCTCTCTCTCTCTCTCTTTCTTTCTTTCTTTCTTTCATTTTTAAAAAAGATTTATTTATGTATTTGAAAGAGTAATGGGGGGGAGAGAAAGAGAGAGAGAGAGAGAGGGATCCTCCATCTGCTGGTTCACTCCTCAAGTGGCTGCAACGGCCTGGACTGGTCCAGGTCAAAGCCAGGAGCTTCACCAGGGTCTCTTAGGTGGATGGCAGGGACCTGAGCACTTGGGCCATCCTCTGCTGCCTTCCTAGGCCATTAGCAGGGAGATGGATTGGAAGTGGGACTTGAACAGGTGCCCATATGGGATACTGGCGCTGTAGACAAGCAGCTTAAGCCACTATGCCACAGCACCAGCCTTGATGAATCTGTTTCTACTTCCATTATGCTGGTGTTCCCTACTTCATCGCTACCAGAACATATATACCCTGACTCACACGTGCATTGATTAAAACTGTACAGACTAGATAAAACAGTAATGTAAGGTTCAATAAGAACAATTCATAGCAATCATATTGCAGAAGAGAACTGATATGGGAGACTAAGCAGGAAGATTAGGTAGGAATAAGTGAGCTGGAATTTCTGCCAGCCCTATGCTGTAGTTCTGCCCCTTATCTCTTGATTTCATATGCCCACCTTCCCAGGATGTACCTGTGTTTCAACCAGGACCAGGAAGGAGGAGACACCAAGATGACCAAGCGGTTGTTAGACTTCATGGGTCTGGCCCACTCATCATGGGAATCTCTCCATGTGAGGCGGCCCACATTCATGCATGAATGTACATTCATTCTCTCTCTCTCTTATTAAATAAATCTTGTCCTCATTTGTGCGCCATATTGAATTCTTATCTCTGGGAGTGAGAACCTGGAATGGGTTACAGAGGCCCACACCAGAACCACAACTTGGAGAAACACTGGTTTGAAGGTGCATTTCTCATGGTTTTTAAGGGTTTGCTTTGGGACAGACCACAGAGTGATTGTGAGTGAAATTTTTAACTAGAACCTCTGTAATTTTTCGGATTAGAGAAACCAAGGAAAATGTGTTAGTTTGGGTCTTCTAAGAGGCAGACACCAATAAAGCATTGAATATGTAACATATTTTTTAGGGCTAGCACGGTTAGGAAGAATCAGGGCAGATGCAGGAAAAGATGACAGAGTCAGAATATGATAGTGTGTGGAAAGAAGGGAGGGTGGAAGACTGGGTGTAGAAATGTTAGAATGTAGTGCAGTTACAAAAATATTTATCAAGGCGGTGATATTAGATATTAAAAACAAAGTTGTCTTTCAAGGGAATTTCACATTTCCCAAGGAACAGACTGACTCAGAGTCCTCTAGAAAAGTCTGAATTCATTGCAGTTGCGTGCCCCTTCTTTCTGGGAAGTGGTTGATTAGGGGTCTGTGATGCATACGTCTTCAGTGTTTCTGTAAATCGTTCATGTGTGGACCCTCAGTGTGTCCTTAACTACTGGAAAGAGACTCATTAGTGTCTTTCAGTTTTAGCACCTTATCTGGAGCCAACTCTAGAAACCCCATAACCAGTTAGGATACCCATTCTTTAAAATTCAATTCTGTGGATGCAATCTTGGTGACAAAATTGGTATTGGACAGGGTTCTCTAGAGAAGTAGTGAGTGCAAGATCCTGACAGGAATGAGAGAAGCAGCTCTATTGAAGCTCATTACGAATCCAGTAAGCATTGCGAATGGTTGCAATTTTTTTTTTTTTTTTTTGCTTGAAAGTCTGAGTTACACAGAGAGAGGAGAGGCATAGAGAGAGAGAGAGAGAGAGAGAGAGAGAGAGAGAGAGATCTTCCATCTGCTGGTTCACTCCCCAGAGTGGCTGGAGCTGTGCCAGTCCGAAGCCAGGAGCCAGGAGCTTCTTCCGGGTCTCCCACACAGGTGCAGGGGCCCAAGGACTTGAGCCATCTTCTACTGCTTCCCCAGGCCATAGCAGAGAGCTGGATCGGAAGAGGAGCAGCTGGGAGTTGGCACTGCAGGTGGCGACTTTACCTGCTACACCACAGCGCTGGCCCCAAATGGTTGCATTTTATAATCATGTAGTAACCTTAGCCCTGTTCTGCTTGAGAGTCCTACATGTTCCAGTTGGCATTTCCATAGCAATTTCTTTGAGAGCAGTCCTCAAAAATATTACACATTACGCCTCATTTTTGGCATAGTTCTTTTATCTGTCGTGTTTTCAAAAACAGTCCATTTTCTTTTCAGATTATACGTTTGTGTATTCATGAATGCCGTATTTCATCTCCACCATCTCGGGGCCAGAAGAAATGACTAGCTCACACTTTCCAATCTCGTTTTTGTGTTTCAGGAGATGTTCCACTGAAGAGGAAAATAAGAAAGTTCAGAGTTCACTCAAAGAGGAGGTCAGGGTGGAAAGTGTTTCGAGGTGGAAATCCCCCACTTACTCATGCTCACTTTATTGATGCTTTACGGTAACCAATCTGAAACACTCACACACCTGTGATTTAAAAATAAATCTCACCTATTTGCATAATTGTTGTGAATTTAACAGAGGATGATGGCTTATTTTTTTAAGCTTTGATTGACAAGAAGATTAACAGCCATTCAGAAACCTGATTCACTCATTGAAAGAAAAAAAAAAGAGGTGATTTAAAGAAGTGACGAGCAGTTTGTCTTCCGGAAGTTGTCTCGGGTCGGAAGTTTGTGGTTGCCACGCACATGCACCGCTACAGCATCCTGCTGCGGCTGCTGTCCGACGTCCTGCCCTTCCTGCCTGCTCTGCTCTGCTCGCATCTCTCGCATGACTTCATTTCCTTGCTGACACCTTCCCCCGGATTCGTCATATAAGGTCACACATGAAGGGCAGATGCATCGCGTTTGGTGCCTGAGTTGCTTTTTACACATTTGTCCAGGTGCTGATTTCTTTACGTCTCAATGTTCTCAACTGAACTATGGCATGTTGATAAACTCTGCCCCACGGATACCAGTTAGTTTTTCGACATACTATTTATGAACTCACATAAAAAATCTCTAAAAAATAGAAAGCTGTCTAAGATTGTATGTGTATTTCATGTGCAAAGAGTTTCTTTGCACAGGTGTTGTTTCTTTCTGTTTCTTTGCTGTAGAAAATGAAACCCATCAGGGCTGACCACAAAGGAAATCTGCTTCCAAATTTGGATGAATGAGGGGCAAGTGCAAAACCCTCTGAGCCCAAAATCTCCCCCACAGTGCCTCTCCTCTCCCATCTTTGCTTTGCCCTAGTTCTTGGAATTTCATAAGCAGGGAGACTTTCCTTTAACAAACATTGACTAGCTCTATGAGCATAATTTATGGGACCTCAGAGGGCACTTTCACAGGTGACATGATGGTGCTTTTCACCAATGGCAGCAGATAACAGGTGTCAGCCAGGACAATGTTGGGCAAACCCTGTTCTTTGTGAATTGAAATTTATTGCTTTCTCAAATCGAAGGGAGGTTTCTTACCCTTAAAAGGAAGAGAGTTATGAAAGATTAATGAAAGAAGAATTAATTTAGTAGGAACGTTTAGGCTCTTGTGGAAGGGTTGGAGGGTACCAAGGAGGCCTGTCGATCACAAGCTTTTAGTCATTTGGCTGCTTTTTCATTTCTCCCATTCACACAAGTGTTGATTTCATCAAGATGGTTTGACTGTCTCTTTAAATAGGCAGAGAAAAATGACTTCAGACAGAGGTCATAGATTTAGATCTATGTCACACTGTCATAATGATTAAAGATATTTTCTTTATTATTTTAAAATGAGCTTTTAAATATTTTTGCATTTACTGATTTTATTTATTTGAAAAGGAGAGGGAGAGGAAGAGAAGGAGAAATGGCATGGGGGAAGCAGAGAGAATCTCCCATTCTTTGGTTTAGTCCCCAAATGTCTAAATAGCTAGGCCTGGAGTAGGCCAAAGACAGGAGTCTGGAACTCAATTCAGATTTCCCATGTGGGTGGCAGAGACTCAAGCATTGGAGCCATCACTTGCTACCTCCTAGGATGTGCATTAACAGGAAGCTGGAGTAGGAGTGAAACTGGGACTCTAATCCAAGCACTCTAATATGGAATGTGAATGTATCAAGTGGCATCTTAACTGACAACCCAAGTGCCCGTCCCAGGACATTTACTTTCTTTGTGTGTGTGTGTAAAGATTTGTTTATTTACTTGAGAGGCAGAGTTACAGACATAGAAGAGGCAGAGAGAGAGAGAGAGAGAGAGAGAGAGAGAGAGAGGTCTTCCATCTGATGGTTCACTCCCCAAATGGCTGCAACAGCTGGAGCTGGGCCGATCTGAAGCCAGGAGCCAGAAGCTTCTTCTAGGTCTCCCATGTGGATGCAGAGCCCCAAGCACTTGGGCCATCTTCCATGCTTTCCCAGCCCATCAGCTGGGAGCTGGATTGGAAGTGGAGCAGCTGGGACTCAAACCTGCACCCATATGGGTTTCTAGCACCACAGGCAGATGATTAACCTACTAAGCCACAGCACTGGCCCCAGGATATTTATTTTCTTAAAATAAGATTTCTAGATAACATTTATTAATTTGGTCAATGATATATATGTAAAATATATGCTATACATATCATGTATGACATATAAACATTTTTATACATACATGCACATTTATAACTACATGTATAATATCTGTTCACCTGATTGTAACTGAAGGAGCCAGAAACTAAGCTGTAAAACCTGTCAGAAGAGGTTGAGGTGGAGTGCAGTGTCCTCTGGCTTCTCTGGTCCCATACAGACGAGACACACTTCACACTGCGTCAGCAGTTACACTATGACTCCTGCTATCATCTCTTAGTGTGTAACATCAGATGAGGAACTTTCTCTTTTCATAACAAGTATCAAACTCCGCTCTCTTACACTGCATTAAATGCCTGCTCGATACCAATACTATTGTAAACAATTAATTTTCTTTCTTTTTTAACATAAAGGTAATTGATCTTCTAAGCCTTTCTTTTTTTTTTTTTTTTTAAGATTTGTTTATTTGAAAGTCAGAGTTAGAGAAGGAGAGACACAGAGAGAGCTCTTCCATCCACTGGTTCAATTCATAGATGGTTGCAATGGTCAGGGCCTGGGCCAAGCCAAAGCCAGGAGTCAGGAGCTTCTTCCAGATTTCCCATGTGGGTGGCAGGGGTCCATCTCCTACTGCATTCTCAGGCCATCATTAATAGGGAGTTGGATTGGAAGTGGAGCAGCCAGGACTCGAACAGGCATCGTAGGTGGTGATTTAACCCACTATACTACCAGCCTGGAAAATTGATGTTCTAGTTCATAATTTTTCTTTATAAAAACAGATTGAGTGTTGATATTTTCAGTTTACAGGTAACAAAGCCAAAGATCAGTGGAGTTATATAGTGTTCCTAAAACTATACAGTTGACAAATGTTTGAGTCACTATTCATAACAGACTCTTTTAGGTGTCATCCAGCAAATACTCATAGGGATAAGCCTATGTTCTAGTCTCCCACACGGATGCAGGGGCCCAAGGACTTGGACCATCCTCTGCTGCTTTCCCAGGCACATTAGCAGGAAGCTGGATTGGAAGTGGAGAACCCAGGACTTGAACTGGTGCCCATATGAGATGTCAGCACTGCAGGTGGCAGCAAGCCATTACATCACAGTGCTGGCCCCAGGTCTCTAGTCTTGAAGACTTTCTTTAAAAAAATGCTTATTTGTTCATTTGACAGGCCAAGAGATAAAGACAAAGAGTGAAAGAAAGAGAATCTTCCATCTGTTGGTTCACTCCCCCAAAAGACCACAATGGGCCAGGGCTGGTCCAGGCTGCAGCTAGGAGCCAGGAACTCCATCCAGGTCTCCCATGTGGATGGCAGGGGCCTAAGTAGTTGAATCATCTTCTTCTGCCTTCCCAGGCACGTTAGCAGGAACCTGGATCAGAGGCAGAGCAGTTGGGATTCAAACCATTGCTCCAAGATGGGATATCTGCTTTAACCCACTGTGCCACAATGCTGGCCCCTAAAGACTTTGCTTTCTAGTAATAGAAGGTAGATAAAAAGATTTTTAAAAGTTTATATGAATAGATTAACCACAAGATTTTAGATAGTGATATATTCTGCAAACTAAAACATAGGAGTGAGGTAGTAGTTAGGAACTAATGGGAGGTAATTTATACAATGGTCAGGGAAGGGTTTGTTAAGTGGGTGCTATGTGAGATTGAATGTAAGAGAGAAGAGTCATGAAAATCTGAGCAGGAAACAGCACACCTTGTACAAGGAAGACACGTTTAGCATCTTTGAGGAACGGAAAGGTCGGTGTAATTGGCTCATAGAGAGGAGGAGAGAAGCTGATGAAAGATGATCTGCCTATAAAACTCACTTTTCTCGGGGCCAGGGTTAAAGCCCTGGCCTGAAGCGCCGGCATCTCATATGGTGCCGGTTCTAGTGGCTGCTCCACTTCTGATCCAGCTCCCTGTTATGGCCTGAGAAAGCAGTAAAAGATGGCCCAAGTCTTTGGGCCCCTGCACCTGCGTGGGAGACCCGGAGGAAGCTCCAGGCCCCTGGATTCAGATGGGCTAGGCTCTAGCCACTGCAGCCATTTGGAGAGTGAACCAGCAGGTGGAAGACCTCTCTCTCTCTCTCTCCTCTCTTTCTCTTTTTCTCTCTCTCTCTTTCTGTGTCTGCCTCTCTGTAACTCTGACCTTCAAATAAATAAATAAATCTTTTTTAACTTTTATTTAATGAATGTAAATTTCCAAAGTACAACTTTTGGATTATAGTGGCTTTTTCCCCTCATAACCACCCTCCCACCCACAACCATCCCATCTCCTACTCCCTCTCCCATCCCATTCTTCATCAAGATTCATTTTCAATTATCTTTATATACAGAAGATCAATTTAGCATATACTAAGTAAAGATTTCAACACTTTGCACCCACACAGAAACACAAAGTATAAAGTACTGCTTGAGTACTAGTTACACCATTAATTTACATAGTACAACACATTAAGGACAGAGATCCTACATGGGGAGTAAGTGCACAGTAACTCCTGTTGTTGATTTAAAAATTGACATTCTTGTTTATGATGTCAGTAATCACCTGAGGCTCTTGTCATGAGCTGCCAAGACTATGGAAGCCTCTTGAGTTTGCCAACTCTGATCATATTTAGACAAGGTCACAGTCAAAGTGGAAGTTCTCTCTTCCCTTCAGAGAAAGGTACCTCCTTCTTTGATGGCCTGTTCTTTCCGCTGGGATCTCACAGAGATCTTTCATTTAGGTCATTTTTTTTTTTTTTGGCCAGTGTCTTGGCTTTCCATACCTGAAATACTCTCATAGACTTTTTAGCCGGATCCGAATGCCTTAAGAGTTGATTCTGAGGCCAGAGTGCTGTTTAGGACATCTGCCCTTCTATGAGTCTGCTGTGTACCCGCTTCCCATGATGGATCATTCTCTCCTTTTTAATTCTATCAGTTAGTATTAGCAGACACTAGTCTTGCCTGACACTTAATCCTATCATTATGATTAATTATGAACTGAAACTGATCACTTTGAACAGTGAGATGGCATTGGTACATGCCACTTTGATGGGATTGAATTGGAATCCCCTGGCACATTTCTAACTCTACCATTAGGAGTAAATCTGATTGAGCATGGGCCAAACTGTACATCTCCCTCTCTCTCTTATTCCCGCTCTTATATTTAACAGGGATCACTTTTCAGTTAAATTTAAACACCTAAGAATAATTGTGTGTTAATTAAATAGTTCAACCAATGTTATTAAGTAGAACAAAAAAAGTACTAAAAGGAATAAAGTAGTAAATTGTTCCTCGACAGTCAGGACAAGGTCTGATCAAGTCGTTGTTTCTCATAGTGTCCATTTCATTTCAACAGGTTTCCTTTTAGGTGCACAGTTAGTTGTCACCGATCAGGGAGAACATATGATATTTGTCCCTTTGGGACTGGCTTATTTCACTCAGCATGATGTTTTCCAGATTCCTCCACTTTGTTGCAAATGACAAGATTTCATTTTTTTTTTTTTTTTACTGCTGTATCGTATTCTGTAGAGTACATGTCCCATAATTTCTTTATCCAGTCCACTGTTGATGGGCATTTAGGTTGATTCCATGTCTTAGCTATTGTGAATTGAGCTGCAATAAACATTAAGGTGCAGCAATTCTTTAATTTGCCATTTTAATTTCTTTTGGGTAAATTCCAAGGAGTGGGATGGCTGGGTTGAATGGTAGGGTTATATTCAGGTTTCTGAGGAATCTCCAAACTGACTTCCATAGCGGCTTTACCCGTTTGCATTCCCACCAACAAATAAATAAATAAATCTTATTATATTTATTATTTTTATTATTTATTCATTTTATTTATTTGTTTTATTATTTATTTATTATATTTATATAAAAATATGTATTATATATTTATTATATATAAATATAAATAAATAAATAAATAAATAAATCTTTAAAAAAAGTGCTTCTCTGCTCCACCCAGCAAGAAGTCCACATGGCATTGTTCTTGATTTCTGGGGTTACTTAAAGGGAAGCTGTCACAATGGAGCCCTAGGTGTCCTGCAAATGAAGGAGGAGGATGTCCTCAAGTTCCTGGCAGCCGTTACCTGGGTGGCACCAACCTTGATTTCCAAATGGAAAAGGACATCTACAAGAGGGAAATGATTCTCTGTGAAGACCGGAGCTCTGAGCCACCGCTGCAGACTGGTGTGCAGCTCCCGCGGCTCAGGTCTCTGAACGGGGAGGAGCAACCAGCGAGTGATCTTAAGCAAAATGAGGCGGACAGAAAACAAACACCAGTTTCTAAAAGAAACAAAGCAGTGCTGAAAAGTCCTTCTTTGCTTGTGGAAAGATGCAAGGCAAAGGCCACCAGTGTGTGTGTGTGTGTGTGTGTGTGTGTGTGTGTGTGATTTTCTTTCTCTTTCTGCTCACTCCACAGCCTTGGAGAAACTCAAGTGAGGTTGCAGATGGAGAACCATGGTATTATCTCACAGGTTCATTGCAACAGGTGTGCGTAAATCAGTGGCGGGGAGTGGGTGTTAGCCTGGGTCTCCCAATTCCAGGAAGAGAAATAAGCATCTAAAAGATTTAAACCGCTTTCACTCAGATCTGCAAAAGTGTTAGCAGTAAGTTCTTATTCTTGAAGCATCAAACTTAACTCTTCTTCGGTTGCTCACCAGCACCATCCAAGGAGCCTGACTGCCGACAGCCTCAAGTCATGTACGTCTCAAATGCTCTCCCTGAGTAGCACCCTGCTTTAGAAATTTCAGAGGGGGCCTGTGCTGTGGTGTAGTGGGGGGAGCCGCTGCCTGCAGTGCCGGCATCCTATGTGGGCACAGGTTCAAGTCCCAGCTGCTCCACTTCTGATCCAGCTCTCTGCTGTGGTCTGGGAAAGCAGTAGAAGATGGCCCAAGTCCTTGGGCCCCTGCACCTGAATGGGAGACCCAGAAGAAGCTCCTGGCTACTGCCTTAGGATCGGTGTAGCTCCGGCTTTTGCAGCCAATTGGGGAGTGAACCAGCAAGTGGAAGACCTCTCTCTCTCTGCCTCTGCCTCTCTGTAACTCTGACTTTCAAATAAAATAAATCTTTAAAAAAAAGTTTCAGAATTCTACACTATTGTTTATTCATTCATTCATGTATTTTATATGTACACATTGAATACATGCTATTTCCAGTTTCTGTGACAGGTGTTAGACACGGAGGGCATTAATCAAAGTCCTTGCCTCCCAAGAAGGAAAGTAGATGAGAGACAACCAGATACTGACAGTGACGTAGAAGTATGCAGAGGCATAGAGTGTGGGGTTCTGCCTTACATACCTTGATGAATATCTCCCTGGGCAGGTCGAACAGTGAGTGAACTGAATTAAAGGGAGAACATGATGCTCAGTGAGATGGAGGAAGAAACTTTGAGAGGAAACGTAGAGACGCTATAGTGATATTGGGCTTGACATTTCTGTGGGACACTAAGGAGGTTAGTATCGGAGAGGGTGACGATAGACAGGGAAAGTTCTAGCATGATGCCAGGTGCCGTGTCACATGCACACACTTCTCAACTCCGAGAAGATCTTTGGATTTTATGGTACTTCTTGTAGGAAGCCTTCAAGGGTGGAAGGAGGAATAATTGAACATCTCACTAAAATGATATGACTTACTTATTCAATACACCGGGTAGCTGCTATGTAGATAAAGGACAAAGAACTTGACCTGAAAACAGAGTGGAAGCAAAGAGGACCTTTAGAACCCATGCTGGCCTCTTTGTGTCTTAGCTGGAGTAGTGCCTTTGCTAAGTCAGTTTACTGCTGTAGATAATGTCCGTCCCACCTAGGTATAACATTTTCTGTCTATCTGTCTGACTCTTTCTCCTCCCTCCCACCCTTTCTTCCTTTCTTCTTACCTTCCTCTTTTCCAACTACTCAAACAATTTGAATTTAAAAATATTTATTTATTTTCATTTTATTTGAAAGGCAGAAAGACGGACACATAGAGAGAGATCTTCCATCCATTAGTTCACTCTTTAAGGGCTCACAACAGCCAGGGCTGGGGAGACCAAAGCCAGGAGCCCAGAACTCCATGTGGGTTTCCCGTGTGAGTGGTAGGGACTCAAGTATTCGAGCCATTATTTGCCGCCTCCCAGGACGTGCCTTGGCAGGAAATTGGATTTGAAGCAGAAGAGCCTGGACTCAAACTAGGCACTGTAATATGGGATGCGGGCATTCCAAGAAGGGGCTTAAGTTGCGGTGGCAAACGCCTATGGCCTAGTACAACATTTTCATTAAAGCTTTATTTTGAAAACAGAATGTCTTTAAAGCAGTGATGTTGATGATAAAATTTTTGATACCAAAATTATCATCCAAAGTGGTGTTTCAGTTCTCTTAAATCACCATACAAAGACCTTCTGCAGTCCTGGGTTGACCTAAATAACTTATCTGGATGAAGTTGATACCACGGCAATGTCATTTTAGTAGCAACCAGACTGCACATCCCTGAAGCCTCAGAGGTATCTGAACAGAATAACCTGGAAGACAGGGGAAAAAATGAAATAAGATCTTCCTGAGCTGTACGAACGGCAGCCCGAATGGCAGTATAATACAATGAGAAAATGAGCAGGAGATAAACAAAACAGATAGTGTAAGAGACACCGTTTTAGAACCTAGCAAGGAAGTTTCAGACCACAAGATTTCTGTTTCCTGCATTACAACAACAATTTACTAAACGGCACCTTCAAAGAACGAGTCCTCAGGGAGGAAGAGATGGATGCGTTTCTGAAGGCCAGTTCATGGCTTCCTAACTAGAACGTGCCCAGACTGTAGAGCTGTGAGGCTAAAGACTTCAGCCTTCTGACTCAGTGATAAACCTTCAATGGCAGAAGCATAGCAGATGCTCAACAAATATTAGCTGTTAAATATGTGAATAGGATTCCAGGAAGATACTAAGGCTCTTTCTCCCCAAATTATTTCCATATAAAACATAGGACTCGCCGGCGCCGTGGCTCAACAGGCTAATCCTCCGCCTTGCGGCGCCGGCACACCGGGTTCTAGTCCCGGTCGGGGCGCCGGATTCTGTCCTGGTTGCCCCTCTTCCAGGCCAGCCCTCTGCTGTGGCCCAGGAGTGCAGTGGAGGATGGCCCAGGTGCTTGGGCCCTGCACCCCATGGGAGACCAGGAAAAGCACCTGGCTCCTGGCTCCTGCCATTGGATCAGCGCGGTGCGCCGGCCGCAGAGCGCCAACCGCGGCAGCCATTGGAGGGTGAACCGACGGCAAAGGAAGACCTTTCTCTCTGTCTCTCTCTCTCACTGTCCACTCTGCCTGTCAAAAAAATAAATAAATAAATAAAACATAGGACTCTTGTATCTTTCAAGCCTTTACTTAGAGTATTATGTCTCCTAACATATTTGTGTTTTCTAAAAGCTTCAGGAGACACGCGTGAGCTTCTGGGAAAATCCCGCTGTCTCTTTATGTGACACCTACAGTTGTGAGAAAGCACATTTCAGACAGCAGGGAAAACCCAGACCTCACCACCACAACACACTGTAAATTGTCTGGGCCACTGGAGCATAAATTAAAGAGAACTGACACAGTTGAGCACGTTAGGAGGTAAGAGGAAGGGGGCGGAGACACCGTAACGGAATATAAACCCGGAGATGCCTCAGAGAGTCGCAGACCGAACAAGAGCCCAGCCAAGGCTCCCCCTGTGGATTCACTTGGCCCGCGATTACCCGGGGAACCTTGATAATGAAGATGGATTCTGAAGATTGTTCCATAACAGAAAACAGCTCTTTGCATCTGGAGAGTGATCAAAAAGGTAAGTCAAACCTGATTTCTTTTATGTTAGTAATCTGTGTCTGTATATAGGAAGTAAAGAGTGTGTAATGGTTGTTGGGGAAGAAAATGAAGCTTGTGCTTTGAGAACTTAGGTTTTATTTTAGTCAACAAAAAAGATCAACAGGGAGGAGGTCAATTTCTCCTCATCTGTGAGAAGGTAGGAGGGCACGAGAAGAATGGACACCAGAGTGAATTTCAGCCCTTTGCTCTTTCAAGATCTTTTTCTTTGTTTCAGTTTACATCATCTTGAATTTTAGACTTAATTAGAAAGTTCCCCACCCCAGCCCAGTCCTATCGTTGTTCCTTGTTCACCGGCATGCACTCCATGCCTCTGTTTATGGAAAATTCTGCTTTTCCCATGCGCAGTTGCTTCCTTGGTTTCTTTCTCTTGAATCTTTGCTTTCTGTGGGTCTTATTCTGTGTTCACAGGACGGCATCCTCAAGTTGCTGGAAACATGCAGGTTTCTGGTCTTTAAAAGAATAGCTGTGTGAGTGTCTGAACATTTACAATACCCAGTGCTAATTTATTAGGAAAAGGGAATAAAGGAATTCTTCTGCGTTGGTATTCTTTTCTTGAAATATTCTATTTATTTATTGGAGAGAGAGAGAGAGCTCGAGCGAGCTCCCACCTGCTGGGTCACGCCCTCAAATGCCAGCAATGGCAAGGGCTGAAGCCAGGAGCCAGGAATTCAACCCGGGTCGCCCGCATGGATGGCAGGAAGTGGTCACTTGAATCCTCAGGGCTCCGGCCTGGGGCCCAGCTTGGCAGGAAGCTGGAGTCAGGACAGAGTTTCAGTGGGGTGCTGCTGTCTTAACCCCTGGGCTGGACACAGGCCCCGCTCTGACAGTCTTTATGAGACTCTTTCCCACCATTCGTCCTTCTTTTCAATCACTAGCCTCAAATTCTATACAACTCAGACCTTTCTTTTCTTCGTTTTTTTTTTTTCATCAAAATGTAATTATCTTATCAATATTCCTCTTTACTCCACCCACACACTTACTCTATTTCCTATTACCAAGGTTTTTCCCATTGCTTTTTCAAAACCTTGATTCTATAAGGCTTTTTTTTTTTTTTTTTTTTTTTTGGTAAGCAAGACTACCCAGTAAAAAGATGGAGAGTTGAAGCAATCCTTCAGTCAGGTATTGTTTCCTGAGTGCATGTGTACTAGGTTGGTTTACTTTAGAGAAGCATCACTCACTCTGATAACCCAATCCTTTGTTTAAAAGCATCAGATCAAGTGCGGATGAAAGGTAGAAGACACGTAAATTTTGGGGTAATCAAGTCTGTCACAACTTTATTTGCCCATTTGAACTCTGAAAAATAAAGGGGGAGGGAATAATAAAATGAAATAAAAGAAAAAAAGAGTGGTAATAATAAGAGTACGCAGCAGTTGAAAGGACCTAATACAGAAGTTGACTTTTTCAGAGATCATCCCAATTTTGTTGAATGGTTAGTCTATGCTGCCCTTGCAGTTGCTTTCTGAGTATGAATAATCATTTTGTGTCACCCTTGGGTGGTCAAATAGATAATACATACGTAGATTTACGTTCAGCTTCTTCATTAATGGACAAGACTTGTGATCAGAACAGAAGTGTGCTGCTGGGGGCATGTTTTGTTACCTAGGTGACAAATTGTGGTTACCTGTACCCTCACTAATGAAACTAAAGTGTTATCTGAGAATCATCTCCCCAGATGGGCTGGCTGGGCTGGGCTCTGGGGACCAGCAGCTGTTTGGATGTGTTAGGTCTTGTTGAGGAACCAGGGCTGTCCATTGCTGTGTTGACTCCACGCAGCATGATGGACTCCCACATGGTGAGAAGTGAAACTAGCCAGAGCTCTGAACTTGCCACCCTTCCTATCAAAGGCTGCTTCCGGGAATAACTGCATGAGGGAAAAAACGAAGATTTGTTCTGAGAAGCTGAGCGACATAGAACCAGAAAGGAGTGAAGTAAAGGCTTCTGTTGCAAAACCCAAGTGTAGCTCTGTGCTGGGAAAAACACTCTGGGAAAAAAGTCAAAGTGGATGTTGACACACACTGCATGGCTAATTACCACAAGGAAAAGCAACATCCCTTCACCTAGTTTAACTTTAGAAAAATGTAAGAAGAAAACACATGGATTTCAAGATATGTCCTATAAAGATGCAATTTTAGTAGTGAAAATCATCCATGTTAAACAAATGATACTTTTACACTTGAGACTATTTTTCAATGTCAATTATAATATCATTAAACTAGACATTTTGCAGTTTAGTTGTTGAGAATGTAATAGGGAATTGTTAATGGAATTTGAGAACAAAATAGGAAATTCTGAGAGTGTTTTTAAAATGCAGATAGCTCATCCTGAAAAAACAAAAATCCAAAATCTGAATCACAAAATTCCTTTCTTTTTTCAATTATTTCCTTATATTCTAGAACAGACATCCTTCTCAGACACTCTTCTAGTTTGTTTTTTAATAGGGAAGAATTGTTATTCACATTATATCCCTATTCTAAATACTTCCACAGAAATGTTTCTTATTGGTTAAAGAAAAATTTGACTTTGTTTCACTTTCATGCAGAAGGGTAAAGGAAAAAAACCCTCGTATTATTCTTTCCTTTGTTATTTTAATTTCTTTGGGAAAATTCAATTATTTTAATCTTCATTCACATGTCCTTTTAACTAAGGTATAATTTACAATGAATGTATAGATCATTGGTATATAGTTTTATGAGTTATGGCAATTGTAAAACCACAACTCCAGTCAACATTTGAATATCCATCACCTGAGAAATTTCCCCTATATCCCATTTCAGTTAAATTTCCTCTCCCAAATATTTACAGAGAACTACTCTTCTGATCTCTGTCAACATAACCAAGTTTGTCTCTTTTTGAATGCCATATAAATATATTTTGTGGTCTGATTTTTTTACTCAGCATTTCTTTTCTTGAGATTGGATCATTTCACTGTATGTATCAGGCTTTTAAATTTCTGAGTAGATTTCCCTTGTTCCATAATTCGTTTACCTATTCCACTGTTGATGAATATTTGGGTTACAGGTAGGATTTGGCTCTAAAGAATAAAGTTGCTATGAACATTCTCATGCAAGACATTTTGAGAACATATTTTTCCTTTCCTTTGTGGATACACATAGGAATAAAAGGCTGGGTCATAAGTAGTTATATATTTAGTTTTATAAGAAAGTTTCCAAAATATTTTTCCAACTCACTATCCTACCCATAATGAATGAAAATTTTAATTGTTACATGTCTGCACCAACTTCACCAAAAAGTATTATCAGGTTTTTAAAATTTTTAATCTTTCTAGTCTTAGATATTAAATATCAGTTCTAGATTTTACTTGACTGCATTACTCAGATTTAGGCCATTCACATCTTAACCAGTAACTACAAGAAGGTTAAGGAATTGTGCTGGGATGTTCTTCTCATATGTCTTCCAGGGCATTTGGGAATTTAGTAAATGTTCTGATTCTGATTAAAACAACCAGTGGTGATTTGCTTAGAATTTTCACAGCCACAGAATGCATATGTTGTATGTAGCAAGTACAAGTACCGAAGGCATATAATTGGAAACTATTCTGTGATCTCAGTATTATACCTGAATTGTTTTGTTTCTAGTCACCAAGGGACTATCTGTATTCACTCACAGTTTGGGGAAACTCACTCACAGACGTCATACAAAGAGATAGGAAAATGCTGCTATTTTTAAAATGTAAATGCCTCCAAGAATGGTAACTATCCGGTCTGAAATCCAAGTGAGTTCACCATCAGTTTCCTCCCTTCCAGATGTTGCCGCCAGCTACCGTTTTGCAGCAAGTCACGAAGGGTCTCTCCAGGTTCCTGTCCCGTGTGCTGTAATGTACGTGGTCTTCACCACCATTTTGGTTATAGCTCTCATCGCCTTATCAGGTGAGTCTGTGCTTCTGGCTGTCAGCACCAGGCCGAGCTGAAAGCAGTAGGCATCCACTTCAGTCAGAAACTCCTGCTACTTCAGGGCCATCCCAGTGAGCATACATGAGCAACTTGCTAATCAAAGTTGAGTGAAAGTTCGTGTTCCTTGGATGATTGCTGCAATATTTTCATGAATGTCGAAAGTGACTATGATTTATGTATTATTTAGGAGAAAATTACATTTAAGCAGATGTTTCCAACTAGAATGAAAGGGGCTAATTTGAGTTCTAAATAACTAGACGGCTAGCTAGAAGAAATATGGACTTCATATTCAGTGTTTGTGGAAAAAATTAATATGAAAACCATAGATTAATCAGGAAGCAGTCAAACCCCCCCCCCCCCCCCCCCCGCAGCAGTCAATCTTATCTTTTATCTCCAAGGCCACAGAATGGTAGTTGGGAATTCTTAAAATCATATCTGGAAAGCCCTCATCAGTAGTGACCTATCTAATAATCCTGCTATACTAAGATTCATTGGTCTTTTACAAATATGAAACTATGTGATTTTCTGAAAGGTCCTTAGTCCCAGATCTTAGTATATTTTAATTGGTTTCCTGAAAGACACTCTCTTTTTTTGTCTCCCGATCTAATGTCATAGCTATTACTTCTTCAAATACCTCCACCTTGCATTCTGATTCAGAATTTTAGTTGGAATTTATAATGCACTTTATTTTTTCTAGTCCAATGACTATTTTTAGGATTAAAAAAATTTTTTCCCCACACTTTCTGATCTTATGGCCCAAGGGCTTTCCTTCCCCGTATCTCACCTAATCATGGGCACCACGGAAGATCAGATAAGGTGGGCTCTCTTACTCTTTCCAGAATTCTCCCCTTGACTTTTATGCTTTATTTTATCACCCAACACAGTACAGTATCCCTAGTTTTGCATGCTGTGGATGTTTGGTTTCTATTGTTACTAAAAGAAATCGTTTTCCTGTTCACAGTGGGCCGATACAATTGTCCGAGCCAGTGTGAGTTCTCAGCACCGGCAGAGAGCCATGTCTCTTCATGCTCAGATGACTGGATTGGTTACCAGAGGAAATGCTACTATGTTTCCACTATAACATACAACTGGACTCTGGCCCAAAACTTTTGTTCTAAACTTGGTGCTACTCTTGCAGTCATTGATTCTGCAAAGGACATGGTAAGAGTCAAAAACAATCTCATGAAATACTGTTGTTTGATCTGATATATCTAATCTGTGCCTTCTTTCTGTTTCTGCTTGGGAACTTTGTAGCTAATTTCTATGCAGGAAACCTTAGCCACAGAGTCATATCATCAATCTGCGATCAAAATGAGAGTTCATTTTGGCCTTTCAAATTTGATTCTATTGCTTAGCTTCAAAGATCAGAAATCCAAATGAATTGGTCCTCCCTAGACTAAAAAAAAAAAAAAAAAACCCTCAAATTGTGACTTTTGAGAAATCGCATTTATTATATAACTACCCAGATGTTTGTTAACAACTCCCTTGTGCTCTCTTTAAGAGCTTTCTAAAGCGATACGCAGGTGGAGCTGGACACTGGATTGGGCTGAGAAACGAGGCTGGCCAGACACGGAAATGGTCTAATGGCAAAGAACTTAGCAACAGGTACGTCTCAGGGAGTCGGATTCCCTCGGCTGGCTTTCCTTCCTTCTTTTAAAAACATCTTGTTCTCCTCCTTTTCTTCTTCCAACACGAAGGCTGAGCTCTTTATGAACAAACTAACAGTTTTTTTTTTTTTAATTTTTTTTTTTGACAGGCAGAGTGGACAGTGAGAGAGAGAGACAGAGAGAAAGGTCTTCCTTTTGCCGTTGGTTCACCCTCCAATGGCCGCCGCTGACGGCGCGCTGCGGCCGGCGCACCGCGCTCGTCCGATGGCAGGAGCCAGGAGCCAGGTGCTTTTCCTGGTCTCCCCATGGGGTGCAGGGCCCAAGCACCTGGGCCATCCTCCACTGCACTCCTGGGCCACAGCAGAGGGCTGGCCTGGAAGAGGGGCAACCGGGACAGAATCCGGCGCCCCGACCGGGACTAGAACCCGGTGTGCCGGCGCCGCAAGGCGGAGGATTAGCCTGTTGAGCCACGGCGCCGGCCGAAACTAACAGTTTCTTTTGCATGTTTATATTCTAGACTTCTTTAGAGACAGACTTTATTATCATTTGTATTGTATCCACTTAGAATTCATACAATAAATGCTTATAGCAATTTTCTTAGTGAAGTCTACTATGAGTAATAGACTTAGCTTGGAAATATTCCAAGAATAACTATGGTGATGCAAAATAGCCCAACACTCCCAATCTCAGTTCTGTTTTAGTGATGATGTGGTTGTTGGAAAATAATTCCTTCTCACTGTTTCCTAATTCTATATTTATATGAATAAATAAATAGGGATAAAGAACATTTTCAATGCCTGTTTACGAATTTCTGTGGGAAAACTTTCCCCAGAATTAAAAACACTGGCTCATTTTCATTACATGTAGTTAAACCACATTTTAAAGTTTGAGGGACTTTTAATATATTTGATCTTGGTCTGTGTCATTTGAAAACCATAGTTGAATAAATTGCTTACTCTTAATAATTTTATGATAACTACTTAAACAGTAACAAAAATGAAACTTCAGGTCCCTAGTACAGGGATTTTTAATTCTGATGGTTCCATTCTCACAGATAGTATCAGGGGGCATAAACTCCGTACGTCTCTACACAGTGCTATGCATGATGTTGGACGTATATAATTTTGGGGAAGGATTTTTTGAAGAACTTATGAACTCATAAAGGATTGTGAATCATTGCCATGCCAACCAACTGAATGGAGTCCTTTACTCTTATTTACTTTTGATTCTTGTATATTGGACACCTTGTCTTGTCTATCGTCCACCTCCTCCTACTGTTCCACATAGACACACACACACACACACACACACGGAAAACAGAGCCCACCACCACTGCAAAGTTTATTCTCACGTAACAGTGCAGATGATGAACTGAAAATAATTCTAGGTTTCTTTATTATTTGACAGATTCAACATTACAGAGTCGGAGGGCTGTGCGTATCTGAATAGCACAGACATCGGCAGTACAGAATGTGACAAGAGCTTACACTGGATCTGTAGCAAACCCTCCAAATAACAAGGAGATCTATTTAACTATAAACCATTATGCCATGGAATTAAAGGAAACGTGTGTGAAGGGAATGCTGCTCTGTGGCCAGGAGTTTTCTAGAAAGACTTTGTGAAAAAACTTTGCCGCGTTGAAATCTTCATGGACCGTGGGGAAAAGGACGGACATCTCGGGAGGGTCTGCATTGCGCCCCCTTGCTGCCATGAGATGCGAACGTCACAGGTTGACTGATCATCACGTGCAAGAATGAGAATGACTGTACACTTTTCAGATGCACTTTACGTATATTTTAAATCCAGAGACAATTAAACATCTGGGTTCTGAGTTATTATTTATTGCTGAATGACCACCAGTGCACGAGCGCTGGTTGAAGGAGTTAGAGGCTTGTATTGCAAACTGAATGTAAACAGAGGGACTTCTGTGTGGCAGGACAGGTGTTCAGTTCCGATGAATTTTTTAAATGCAGAGAGTATCGTAAGTGGACACATGCTGATGGAATTAGCTTTGTAATGTTTCTCTCTTTTTAAAGAAACTTGGCAGTTCATCACCCCCTCGCCTGCCCTCCTCCCCAAGAAAAAGAACAGAGTTGATTATGTACATACATATTTTACTTTCTTAATTGCAGAATATTTTTCAATGGTTTATATTTCTCTGCCTTTAAAACCTTCTATGCAATATTTTGCAGAGAAGTGTTAAAAGCAAAGAATATGAGGAACATTTGAGAAACAGATAAAAGTAGGTGGAGAATGTGCAATATGTGACACGGCAAGTCTGTCAGGAAATATGCCTCGCTGTGCAAGCCTGGAGTAATTCCAGTCTTATCATGAGGATGTGTCTTTCCTGATAAATCTGATCATGTGCAATACTTCATGTGAAATATTTTTCGTGCAATAAAGTTTGTCTGTTTGTTCACATTTTGAATTCAGTACCGTTATAAGCTGCTTTTATATTTGTGAAAATAAAAGTGGAATCAACCCAATGGTTTCCAAGAAGCATTTATTCTTAAATATACATTAAAAACTATTCTCATATTAAAACAGAGAACAGAATGCTGTGACTTTTTAATAGAACTGTATCTGTGGAAGAACTTCGGTTTTATAACATCCTTTCTATATTTTGTAGTTTTCATTCATGTGTATCCTAAAGGATACATTTTTCTGTGTATAGCGGATGCTCAGTAATAATTGGTCCTCATGATATTCCCTGTGAAAACATCTTGTTCAATTTTTAAGTAGTATATTTCTTACATATTTTAGTTTTTGGCATAAAATAATTCACTAAACAGAAATGAGGCAGTATATTTTGTTTCAATCAAGAAAACTGATTACTTTCAAAATTGTTTTATACATAAATTTCAATATTGTCCTTTTCTGAAAGTTGGAAATGTATGATACATATGATATTTTTAATCTGTAAGCAACATGGCGTGCATGTGCATATATACATATATATACATATGAAGTTTCACTTGTTAGTGAAAAACAATATGCAAAATTCTTTTTAAAATATTTATTTATTCATATTTATTTGAGAGGCAGAGACAGTTACACACACACAAACACACACACACACACACACACACACACACACACGACAGAGAGCTCCCATCAGCTAACTAGTTCAATGCTGAACACTTGCAAAGGCCAGGGATGGGCCAAGCCAAAGCCAAGAGCCAGGGGCTGAATTCAAGTCTTTCATGTGGGTGACAGGAGTCCAAGTACTTGAACCATCAGCTGCTGCCTCGCAGGTTGCACACTAGCAGGAAGCTGGAGTGAGGAGCAGGACCAGGACTGGAACCCAGGCACTCTAACATGGCATGCAGCTGTCCTAGAGGGTGGTTTAACCCCTGCAGCATACGCTTGTCCCTAGAAGAGTCTTACCTTTGTTAAGAATTCTTAACCCCCAGTCTCTAAAGTTATAGAATGGAACAGGCGACCTCTTAGCTCCAATACTGTAGGATTAATAATAACATTCTACTCCTGAGTCACCTTAGAAAATAGTCTTGTGACTTGTGTGGTCTGAACTGTGTCAGCGGAAAGTAGGGCTGTTCAGAGCCCTAGTTCCTCTGCAGGCAGTCACTGCCTATCTAGTTATGTTGTTTAGAATCAGTTAAAAATGAGTTCAGAACAGTGTCTGGGTCAGAGTAAACCCTAGAGATTCTTAAATATTAGCAATGCTTGTTATCAATGGGAACACTGTGTCATCAAATTTCTAGTATTGGCATAAAGCAGGGTTTCTATGGAATATATCAATTTATTTTTGGTGAAGTTTTTAACAAATATATTCTTGGAGTGGATATTTGGTGCAGTGATTAGGATGCTACTTGGGACACTTGCATCCCATACCCTAGAGCTTGAGTTTGAGTCTCAGTTCCACTTTTCTTTTTTTAAAGATTTATTTATTTATTTGAAAGTCAGAGTTACACACAGAGAGAAGGAGAGGCAGAGAGAGAGAGGTCTCCCATCGCTAGTTTACTCCCCAATTGGCAGCAACAGCCGGAGCTGCACTGATCCGAAGCCAGGAGCCAGGAGCTTCTTCCGGGTCTCCCACATGGGTGCAGGGGCCCAAGGATTCAGGCCATCTTCCACTGCTTTCCCAGGCCATAGCAGAGAGCTGGATCAGAAGTGGAGCAGCTGGGTCTCTAACTGGCACCCATATGGGATTCTGGCATTGCAGTAGGCGGCTTTACCTGCTAGGCCACAGCGCAGGCCCCATAGGTTCCACTTCTGATCCTACTTTTCTGGAAAGATGCACTCTGGGAGGCAGCAGGCGATGGCCCAAGTACTTGGCTTCCTGCCACCCACATGGGAGACCTGAGTGGGGTTTTTGACCCCTGGATTCCACCTGGCCCAGTCCTGGCCATTGTGGGCGTTGGGGGAGTGATGGAAAATCTCTCAATGTCTGTCTGTGCCTCTCTGGCTTTCAAATACAAAATAAATAAATTAAAAATAAGTGAAAATATTCAATGAGTGATTATTCAGCACCTACTATTGTAGTGGACACAAGAGTTAAAATGCTGAGCAAATGTGGCCCCCACAGTTGGCCTTGTGGAATTCATGGTCTATTTGTAGAACACACAAGAAGGTAAATGATAACCAATAACCATCAGGCAGAGGAAATGTGGAGTGCTGTGGGAGCCCATTACAGATACGTTACCCTTATGTACTTATGTTTTCAAACCTTGAACTTCTTTTCACAAGGCTCAATCCAAGGACTACGTTCACCTCGGGGAGCGAAGTGAACACACAGGGACTGCAGATATCAGTTATCTGCGTCTTACTGTGCTTTCCCACATAATTTCATTTTTTGTCTTTGTCTACTTATTTCACATAATTATAGGGATTCAATGGAATTATTATGTTTTAGGATTTATTTACTTATTTGAAAAGCAGAGAGACAGAGTTCTCTCATCCACCGGTTCCCTCCCCAAATGGCTGCAACAGCTGAGGTTGGGCCAGGCAGAAGCCAAGACCCAGGAACTCCATTTGGGTCTCCCATATGGGTGCAGGGGCCTGAGGACTTGGGCCATCTGCTGCTGCTTTCCAAGATGCATTAGTAGGAACAGAATCAGAAGTCAAGCAGCTAGGACCCAAACTGGCACTCTAACATGGGATGCCAGCGTCCCAAGGGACTGAACTTGCTGTCCACACTGGCCCCTCAAGGAAATTATTTTTAGAAAGATAAAATGCCATTGAAATGTTAGTCACCATACTAAGTATTCAGTGATTCAAAAAATTTTACGACACTAATGTAAAAATGACCCTAATAAGGTTAAAACCTTATTCTCAATTTTCATAATTTTGATTAGCTTTCACACATGAAACTATATTGTAACAAGTTAAAATGCTAATGAATTCCTGGGGAAAATATTGGAAAAACATACATATGACAAGAAATTTTGCTGCCCATAAATTGATTTAGTTGGACATTTAGGAAGCCGTTTGGAAATATTTATAAATGATTAATTAATTATTTATTTAATTTATAAAAATGATTCACACCTTTCCTTTCAGGTGGAAGCTTTGGGGAAGGAGGAATTGTAAAAGAAAAATCTCAGACGTGTCAAGCATAGCCCCAACAATGTTTATCAAAGGGCTACTTACAGTTGTGAAAAATGAGAAGCCATTTACTTTTCCCAGACTAAGGACTTATTTAAATATGATTCTACAACACGATGAAAGGCTCTGGAAACACTAAAAATATGCAATGACGGAGAATATTTACGTATGTGAAAGAATGCACGAATTATCATTGCTGCCAGTGAAAATTATATACACAAAACTACTGCCTGTTAGTATATAAATGCGTTTTATGTTTCTGTATGTTGAAAGAGCAAAATTAGTAAACGATTCTTTTTCCCTACGTGGTAGAAATACAGGTAATATTTATTTTTTTCTGCTTCTCTATAATTTAACACTTTTCTACAATGAATAGATTTTTTATTCTAAATAAAACCTTTTGTTCTTTACATTAACAGAAATATAGAATTCTTAGAGGGAACAAGCTTCAAGAATTCCTCTGACTTGGTTTGTGGGTCCCCAAGGTGCCGCGCCGTCCACGATGCACACAAGCTGCAATGCCACCTAGTGGCTGAGTGAGACTACTGCACTTTTGTTCTCTTGGTGACTAGTTAATACTGATGTACCGTGCAATGCAAAAATTGTTAACAGTAAATTTCAAATATCATATTATCACCATAAGACAATAATTTCTTGATGTGGTTTATGTGTTAATTCAATTTATTTAATCATTATTACATTATATACATACATCACATTACATTATACCCTATGCATACATACATGTTTGAAAAGATATTCTGGTTATTGTTTGCACCCGGGGTCCCGAATACCTGTGGATGATGACTTTTTATTTCAGTAGTGCCTAATTCAGAAGATGTGCCATTCATCAATCTCAACAACACCATTTGTATTTTTCTAGTTATAAAGAAAATGGCTGTAATCTAGAAAAAATAACTTAAAATTGATAATATTTCACTCCAGGGACCATTGTTGTGGTGAAGAGGGCTAGGATGCCACCTGAGACATCAGAATCTCATATTGGAGCAACTGTTTTAAGTACTGGCTGCTCCACTTTCTGATCCAGCTCCCTGCTAATGCACCTGGGAAAGCAGTGGAAGGTGGTCCAAGTACTTGGGTCTCTGCCACCCATGTAGGAGACTTGGAAGAAGCTCCTGGCTCCTGGCACCAGCCTGGATTAGTCCTGGCCCTTGTAGCCATTTGGGGAATGAACTAGCAGATGGAAGATTCATCTCTCTCTCTCTCTCTCTCTCTCTCTCTCTCTCTTTCTGTCACTCTGCCTTTCAATTAAGTAAATAAAGGAACAAATCTTTAAAATTTTCTTTACTCCAATTATGTTTCTCAACATCTTTCATGCTAAGCATGACATATAATTTTTTAAAAGATTTATTTATTTATTTGAAAGAATTACACACAGAGAAAAGGAGAGGCACAGAGAGAGAGAGAGAGAGAGAGAGAGAGAGAGAGAGGATTTCCATCTACTGGTTCACTCCCCAATTGGCCGCAACAGATGGAGCTGCGCCAATCTAAAGTCAGGAGCTACGAGCTTCTCCCAGGTCTCCCATGTGCGTGAGGAACCCAAGGACTTGGGCCATCTTCTACTGCTTTCCCAGGCCATAGCAGAGAGCTGGGTTGGAAGTGGAGCAGCCAGGACTTGAACCGGCACCCATATGGGATGCTGGGACCGCAAGTGGCGGCTTTACCTTCTATGCCACAGCACTGGACCCAGCATGACATATAATTGAAACAGTGCATGTAAAAATGCTTTGTATATGCTACACTGAATTACCACAAGCCAGTATATTTTCATGATTTCAAGATTTTGCATACAACATTGAATAACTTGCAAGCAACATACAAAAAGTACCCAAGGCACACAGCTCAGTGATTTTCCACAGAGCAAACACCTGTGAGACCTCTGATCTCATCAAGAAGCAGAACATTGAGGGCGTCAAAGCTCAGTCCCTTGCTTCTTTCCAGAGATACAGAGACTTCAGTTCCATTAA
This sequence comes from Sylvilagus floridanus, assembly GCA_949820135.1. Classification (NCBI taxonomy): domain Eukaryota; kingdom Metazoa; phylum Chordata; class Mammalia; order Lagomorpha; family Leporidae; genus Sylvilagus; species Sylvilagus floridanus. The sequence continues at coordinate 34,139,230 of OX463230.1, forward strand.
TTTCTAAAATTGATGTTTGAGGTTTGTGAGTCCTCTATGAATGAAGTCATGTGGTATGTAATCCTCTGTGTCTAAGTCCTTTCCTTCAACACACTATTTAAAAAAATCATTTATTTTAAAAGTAGAATTACAGAGAGAGAGAGAGAGAGAGAGAGAGAGAGAGAGAGAGAGATCCAACTGCTGATTCCCTCCCGAGTGGCTATAACTGCCAAGGGTCGGACAGGCTGAAGCAGGAGCTTGGAACTCCACCCAGGGCTCCCACATGGGTGGCAGGGGCCCTAGTACTTGGGCCATCATCTGCTGCCTACCCAGGCACATTGGCAGGAAGCTGGATAGGAAGTGGAACAGCAGGGACTTGAATGGCACCTGTATGGGCTACTGGTGTCACTGGTGGTGACTTAACCCACTAATGCCACAACACTGGCTTCCAATTTAGTGTTTAAATTGGAATCAGTGGTCAGTACCACGTGGGTGACTATCATCTGTGTGCAGCTGCAGTTAGCTCCTAGGCATTGTTGCAGAAATTTTCCTTGTGCAAATAGGCAAGGCTGATAGAGATAGGGTTGCTTCCTGTTTTCCCCTAATACAAATAACGCTGCTGTTGGGGTGGGCGTTTGACTCAGCGGTTGAGATGCCGGTCAGGAGGTCTGTACCCCATGTCTGAGGGCTTGGGTCTGCGTCCTCGGCTTTGCTCCTGACTCCAGTTCCCTGCTAAGGTGCACCCTGGCAGGCAGCAGGTGAGGACTTAAGTAATCGGGTGTCTGCCACCCACAGGGGAGACTTGGCCTGAATTCCCTGGCTCCGACCTCAGCCTTGGCTCAGCTTCTGGCTGTTGCGGGCATTTAGGGAATGAACCAGAATAAGGGTGATCTCTGTCTGCCTGTCTCTGTCTCTCTACCTCTCAAATCAAGTAAATGATTTTAAAAATAATGCTGCTATTGATTTTGTACTTTTCGTGAGGGCTATTTATGCATGACTTTCTTACAGTGTGTGCACGTTCAACTATATTAATAATGCCAAATAGATTTCCAAAGTGGTGGTATACATGTATTCCCATCTGTCGTATATGATTTCCTGTAGAACACACGCTTTGCCAAAATTGAGTAGGTCGGTATTTTCTTTTGTAGATTTTGGGGGTAAAGTTGTAGTTTATTTGTATTTCTCTTATGAATCCTGAGGTTGAACATCTTTCATTTATTTATTTACTTTTAAAGCTTTATTTATTTATTTATTTGAAAGTCAGAGTTACACAAAGAGAGAAAGAAACTGGCTGAGGGGTCATGGATCCCTAGTTTGGTGATTCAGGTTCTCGACTCTTCTACTCAAGGGAGGTCATTACAAATTCTTCAGGGAAAGCAACGCTAACTTCCACAGGTAGTGATGGAAGGGTTACTTCTTTTTTTTTTTTTAGGAATTATTTTTATTTATTTACTTGAGAGGCAGAGTGTATACTGACAGAGCGAGGGAGAGAGAGAGAGAGAGAGAGAGAGAGTGAGAGAGAGAGATTGATCTTCCATCTGCTGGTTCATTCCGAATTGGTTGCAATGGCCAGAGCTGGGCTTCTTCCTGGTTTCCCATACAGGTGCAGGGGCCCAAGCATGTGAGCAATCTTCTGCTGCTTTTCCAGGCCATCAGCAGATGAGCTGGATGGGAAGTGGAGCAGCTGGGACTCCAACTGGCACCCATATAGGATGCTGGCACTGCAGGCGGAGGCTTAGCCTACTACACCACAGCGCCGGCCCTGGAAGGGTTACTTCTACTGGCAAAAAGGACTCAATAGAATTTAGGGTTTCAATGCACAGCTTGATTAGGACTCTCATTCCCATTTTCGGGGCCCACTCCTTCCCAATCAGTGCCTTCACTTCAACCAAAGATATCAGGCAACATTGGGAATTTAACTTAGAATGAGAATACGAGTTTCTTTTTCAGAAACCCAAGCCCTGCAGCTCCTGGAATTAAGAAATGTCAGGGTCCATACGGAGTCACTATGTTAGTCATGCAGAACTTGACCTGGAAATTTGAAGACAAAAAGCTCACCTGTTCCCTTCTCCACTTTCTCTAGGTCATTCAGGAACAGTCAGCCAATCCCAATGTACTCCTCAGTGTAATGAAAATATTCTCAAGTGGCAACTACATGGCAACCCAGAGTTATCTGTTATAAGTACTTGATTAGGAGTATCCTTTGGGGTTATTCTGCCTGGTTGTATCACTGCATCAGGCTCTTTTTACCCTGGGATCAAAAGTCATTGCTGCATTTAAATCTAATCAGATTAGAGAACCAATTCCATAATGCTGATTATCAAATCAGAAAACTCACCTTTAAGATTCTGTTCTTCTAGAACCACTCGCAGTATCAAAATGTGTTTTAGCCAGATCTGATTAACCATGACTAGAGCCAGCTGAGGTTTCAGAACACACGGAATGGGGAGAGCCAATAGAGGGTGTTGTCCCAGAGTTAGCGCAACTTTGAAACACCAGATTTTCTGGCCTTAGATAAATCTGTTGCTAGAATGATCTTCTCCCTGTCAGCTTTGGGTGCACAGATCCATGAATCCAACCACAGAGGACTCACTGCAGCAGGGGAAAATGGACTAACAAGATCTTTTAGCTAAGTGGGCCAGGGGCCCTGCGGCCACAGTGGGTGACGGGGCACAGGCATGGCTGAGTCACTGCTGCTTTTGAGGGTCACTCAAGAATCCCAGATCAAGTATCCTCAGAGATAAAACAGCCTAGAGGGGGGACTGCCATCTACTCTCCCTGAGACTGCTCCCTGTAGTCCATGTCTCAGGATTCCATACATCTTGGGAGTCATTCATACAGAGAAGAAGAAGTCAAAGGAGCTCCATCCACCACTACTAACAGGGAACCTGGAGCAGCCTATAACATAAAGACCTTCCAAGGGCTTTTGTGGAAAAGCCAGGACAGATAGGAAAACGGAAGCGTATGGAAAAGAACCACACTCCCTCCAAGATCAAAGCCAAGCAGCCTGGCTGGTGGATTTCCATGAAGACAAATACATTCCACAGCTGAGCGAAACCAGATGGCAACAGACAATGGAGAAATTCTAACGCAGGATCTGTGCTGCTAAACGAATTGTTACATTAGGCCCATTGTCTGTGGGAGCTAAAGGCATTTTCCAAATAATGAACTCTCTCAATGAGGGGCAGGAGTGGCCAGTGAAGGGCAACAAAGAAAGGAAACGCTCAGAGGGCCAGAACTTTCTCTCTCACAGCACCCTCATAATGCAGCTAACAATGGTTTGACGTCTGGGCAAAATTCCCTGGAAAATTTCCAAGTGTCCCAGCTCGTAGTGTCTGGTAACAAATGCAAGCAGTGCAGACTCTCTCCAGCAGATGGAGCCACTAACCAAAGGTCATTAGATACTTAACAGTGTCTGGTTTTCTAAGACAATGAGAAGAACAATTAACATCAATAACTAAGCTACTCACTGTAGCATGCTGAAAAGGAAGGGGAAAATGCCACAAGTAGATACCGTGCGAAAAGCTCAGGGATTGAGAGAAAGGAATTTAATTTTTACCTGTTGTGAAAACCATGACTGGGACCAGTGTTGTAGCCAGCAGGTTAAGCTATATGCAATATGAGCATCCCATATCAGAGTGCCAGTAGAGTGCTGCTGTGCTTTTGATCCAGCTTCCTGCTAATGTGCCTAGGAGGTAGCAGATGGCGGCCCAAGTGCTTGGATTCCTGCCACCCACATGAGAGACCAGATGGAGCTCTCTCTTCTGGCTTCTAGCTTTGGCCTGACCAGCCCCACTGTTGTAGCTATCTGGGGAGTGAACCAGTAAACGGAAGATCTCTCTCTCTCCCTCACTCTCACTCTCGCTCTCAGTCTCGCTCTGTGTGTGTGTGTGTGTGTGTGTGTGTGTGTGTGGATGTGTCTCTCCTTCTCTCTGTCACTTTACCTTTCAAGTAAATAAATAAATACTTAAAAGACAAAGATATCTAGGATGGTCAGATAATCAAGTGTGGGGAATTTTCACTTAACCTGACAACCGAGATTCTCGTTCAAACTGGACTCTACAAGGACAGAGAAGGATGTTAAGGTTGGGCCCAGTGAGAAAGGACTCAGAAGTTGAAATGGAGTTTTGGTGAAAGGAGAGCCTTTGTCAGCCTCAATCAAATTTTGAAAAAACCAATCACATGAAAAATCTGCACCTTAACCCCATCACCATTGGATCTTTATATCCCCCAATGTGATTTCAGCTCTGTGGTCTCCAGCAGGCTTCAGAATCAGAGGAATGGCCATCACGGAGTCCCAGAGAGGCCCCACCTACTGCCACTTTGCTTGCACACATCCATGAGGTCTCCCCAGCCAGGGTCTGGCCCAGAAGACCTTGATCCCTCAATAGTGATCACCTTGATTAATCCATCTACCCACAGCCTCCGGAGATTGTAGATAGGATTTCTCATTGTAATCTTGGTCTTCTAGCCTTTGAAATTGCTCCAAGCTGGAGTATACACAGAGGATTTGTTTAGAGGACTTTAACACCAGGACCCTCAGATGGTCCCCTTGGCTCACTTGGCCTGCCCCCACACTTGGCCCACATCTTTGTTTCAACACCATCAGGGTCTGCCATATTCATCCCATTTTGCAATAATCATCTGAAGCCTTCCAACTGATGAGGTGACTCACTCTTCCATGTCTCCCCACTTGCTCGTTTCTTTACTGACCATGATACATTAAGAACCAGTAGTCAGCCTTCTCGGAGTGCTGTTTGATCTTGCAGCCATAAGATCACACTGAATGCCCTTACAGAAGAGGCTCCTCCCTTAATCACATCGTTTACCTTAACTTGGGAGATTGGCACAGTCAGCACTCGTGAGTTTGCACACGAATCGCATCAGCAGCTTCCTGTGGGTGTCCCACCTGGCAGTCTCAGGGGAAGTACACTTTATGGTGGTTTTGATCCAGTGCATTGGAGTTGTCCCCTCCTGTGTGTTTGGGCCATGGAGAGTCATCTGTGATTACTTAGTAGGGGACTACAGGACTTGCGTCAACCTAGACTTGTTATTCCACTCAGCAGCAGCATTTAAAGTCAAAGCACTGTCCCTGATTAGTCACTTGGACATCCCATTTTATTAGTTCCTTGGGAATACTGGTCTACAAAATGATGCAGCTCTTTCATACCAGGCCACTGAGTTTCAGTCACTTCTTGGTTTTTGACCTCCCCGGCAACTGCCTACTCAGAAGGGTTGGCAGTGCTTTCTGTTGTGCCACCATGACTTCTCCCTTTGTGGGTGGCTCTGAGGCTAGTGGTCAAAACTTGGAATAGTGGCACTCAGCCTGACAACAGAGTCTGATGCAGCACTTCCTTTTCCTTTCACATTAGCGATTAATAATGGCAGTAATAAGGAATTGAACGTTTAGCAAGCATTTTCTCTTTCCTTCCTTGAATGGCCAACGAGCCAACTCCTTGGGAGACAGGGCTATCAGCACTTATACATTCTGCTGGTAACTTACACCCTTACAGATCGACCTCAGCCCGGCTGCAGTTTCATACTGCAGGTGACTAGGTAGCGATGTTTTTAGCTGCCTCTCTTTCTTTGGTTTTAACAAATGAATATTTCTATAAGAGTTTATGTCTCATTTGCAAATCAACTCAAATATATTTACAATAACTTTTGCTATCAGTAGGTGTGGTTTTTGTTTTGAATGCATCTTAAGATATTTCTTCTGTCAACAGCAGTCTAGATTTATATTCATACAAGGCCGGCGCCGTGGCTCAACAGGCTAATCCTCCGCCTTGCGGCGCCGGCACACCGGGTTCTAGTCCCGGTCGGGGCGCCGGATTCTGTCCCGGTTGCCCCTCTTCCAGGCCAGCCCTCTGCTGTGGCCCAGGAGTGCAGTGGAGGATGGCCCAAGTGCTTGGGCCCTGCACCCCATGGGAGACCAGGAGAAGCACCTAGCACCTGGCTCCTGCCATCGGATGAGCACGGTGCGCCGGCCGCAGCGCGCTGTCCGCGGCAGCCATTGGAGGGTGAACCAACGGCAAAGGAAGACCTTTCTCTCTGTCTCTCTCTCTCTCACTGTCCACTCTGCCTGTCAAAAAAAAAAAAAAAAAAAAAAAAAGTTTCTCCCAGAATTTTTTGAGAATAAGTTACTGGATGCCCAAGAGTCTTAACTTATTCTTCTTACTATTCCCTGAGCAAACGTACATTTTGCACTTCCAGTAGCAGAAAGCACAATGCAGTGAACATAATAGGCATTCAAATGAATTAATAAACGAATGAGTTCATGAGATTGATTTTCTCATTCTCAAGGTTCTTGGAAGCATCAATTAAATCGCTGACTCTCTTTAGGGTCCAAATAGCGATTCCATAAATTCAGAAACTTCAGTTTTATTTTGAGTTTCTATCAGAAGAACCTTAGGAGTCCATTTCAAGGGAACTAAGCAGTGTAGAAAGTGGGCCTGGGGCCAGTGTTGTGGTGTAAAGCTGCCATCTGCAGTGCCAGCATCCCAGATGGGTGCTGGTTTGTGTCCTGGCTGCTCTACTTCCGATCCAGCTCTCTGTTATGGCCTGGGAAAGCAGTAGAAGATGGTCCAAGTCCTTGGGCCCCTGCACACATGTGGGAGAACTGGAGGAAGCTCCTGGCTCCTTGCTTCAGATTGGCACAGCTCTGGCTGTTGTGGCCAATTGGGGGAGTGAACCAGCAGATGGAAGCACGCTCTCTCTCTCTTTCTGCCTTTTGTTCTCTCTCTGTGTAACTCTGACTTTCAAATAAATAAATAAATCTTTTTTTAAAAATTGGGCCTGTTAGCAATGTAGGATCTTAGCTGCACTGTCTGTCTTATTGCAAGGGCAGTGGACTTGGTCAATACTTTCTTCTCCATCTGCTGCATGGCATGAAGATCTGTCAATTGAGGGTCCTAGATGCTGGAAGATGGAGAGGTTCTCTTCCCGACTTGGTGAGCTTTGCTCATCTGTTTCCTGCACATTTTCAGTTTTCTTCAGAACCCAAAGGCCAGATCCTTCTGGTGCCTTCCCCTGGGCCACTTCCTGAGGGCAGCTTCTCAGGTGTGCTCACAGTGGAGGAGCTAGCAGGGAGGCTGCAGTGACGAATGCCCCCCATTTCCTCTCGGGAGGTTCAGAGGCGGCTCCCCAGTTACAGCACTTTCCTGAGGGCACCTTCCCCAGCGCTCAGTAGGGCAGGTTCGCAGGTTCATGCTGAGGTCACCCCAGCTAACTTCTCCACCGGAGCCAGCTTCCATTCTCTCTCTTGGAGTGTGGATCTCAGACCTTGGTTTGTTATGCACAGAGGCCTCTGATTTTACTTTTGAAGATTTATTTGAAAGACAGAGAGAGAGAGAGAGAGAGAGAGAGAGAGAGAGAGAGATTTTCCATCCATTGGTTCACTCCCCAAATGCTTGCAACATCCAGGGTTAGGCCAGGCTGAAGCCAGGAGCCAGGAACTCCATCCAGATCTCCCACATCCTCACATGGGTGACGGAAACCCAAGTTCTTGGACCATCATACATTGCCTTTCCAGGCATGTTAGCAGGAAGCTGGATCAGAAGTGCAGAGTAGCGAGACTTAGAAGTCTGGCTGCAACAGCACTTTTTCAATTACAATTTTTTTTTTTTTTATTTGACAGACAGTGAGAGGGAGAGACAGAGAGAAAGGTCTTCCTTCTGTTGGTTCACTCCCCTAATGGCTGCCACGGTGCTGTGCCGATCTGAAGCCAGGAGCCAGGTGCTTCCTCCCAGTCTCCCATATGGGTACAGGGGCCATCCTCCACTGCCCTCCCGGGCCACAGCAGAGAGCTGGACTGAAAGAGGAGCAGCGGGGACTAGAACCCGGCGCCCATATGGGATGCCGGCGCCGCAGCAGAGGATTAACCAAGTGAGCCACAGTGCCGGCCCCTGCAACAGCACTTTTTAATAGCGCCTTCTGCAATAGCCCTTTAATATGGAACGTGGACAGCCTAGGCATTGGCTGCACCTGCTGCCCCACAACAACATCGCTGGCAGAACTCTGTGTTGAGTGTCCTCAGCTCCAGGAGTGGACCCTGCTCCATTTATTTGTTATTCTTGTATTTTAAGAAGGTATTTTTCTTTTTAACCTATTTTTTAATAACTCTTCATTTCTCTCATTCTCTGTTAATAATATTTACAGTAATTTTTTTTCCAAGTTATTGTGTGGTTTCATTGTCCTAAATAGATACTGATTAATGCAGAAATTCAGTTAATTCTCTTGGAATTTCACTAGATCCATTTTTTTTCTTACTCTAATTGTCTTTTAATGCAGTGGTATTCAAGCTTTTTTAAGTAATGAAATGCCATTTTAAGATAAAATCCTATGTGGAACCCCAACAGGTATAAAACATGAGATTCAGGGGTACTGTAAGTGAGGTGAAAGGTAAGATTCCCCAAAGATGATTCCTCCTTCTCCTCCCCACCCTGGCCTTCTGCTCATGGGGATCTTGAAACATCTCCCTGGAACACAGAACATTCTCAGATCAGAGCTAGAGAGATGGAGGTCTGCATCAATCTCATATATACTAGGATGAAGAATCTCCCCCAAGTGTTTTACATTAGCTTGGCATATTCAAAGCAGCCAGTGTGTACTAGCTGGATATCCAGTTCCTGCTTCAATCAAGAAATAGAATAATATTCTTTAAAACTGACCCTGTTATCCAGTTAGGAAGCAACAGGACGTAGTGAAAGGTGTTTATTGTCTTAAAGGAAAGGCCTTGCTTTTCTCCAAACCAGAGAGTTGAAACACAATGAAGGAAGATGTTGAGATGGGAAGCGCATGGCGGCCGATCTCTGACCTCAGTTCTCAAGACTGAGAAAAGCAAGTTTCTGGTGGCAGACTAGGACGCTGCCATCGTGTCTCTGGGAAGTCCCTCTTCTAAGTGGAACAGAGAAGGAAACACAGAGGTGTAGCTTCTCCTTTCAGAGAGAACTATGAGCCAGCAGTGGGCCTGCTGTCTCAGTGTGAAGTCTGCGTCAACCCCACACTGTGCATTTGCTTAATCTTAGCCTGCTTTTGAGTTCAGAGAATCTATAGATTTGTCATAATTCTGTGGAAAATCTCAGCAAACCTCTTCTTATTCTTTTGTTTTGTTTTGGTAGACACTGTTTCTAATAGTCACACAAAATTTAAATAAACTAGACTAGCCAAAATAAGCTGAAAAAGAACTAAGTTGGAAGACAAACATTATCTAGTCTAAAGACTTAGTATAAAGCTAAAGTTATCAATATGGCACATGTGGTATTGGTATAAAAATAGACAAATATAAGGTCCATCAAATCATTGGGAGCCGGTGCTGTGGCTCAATGGATTAAAGCCCCGGACTGCAGCACCCGCATCCCACATGTGCGGCGGTTTGAGTCCCAGCTGCTTCACTTCTGATGCAGCTCTCTGCTGTGGCCTGGGAAAGCAGTAGAGGATGGCCCAAGTTCTTGGGCCCCTGCACCTGTCTGGGAGACCTGGCAGAAGCTCCCAGCTCCTAGCTCAGCTCTGGCTGTTGTGGTCATTTGGGGAGTGAACTAGCCCATGGAAGACCTCTCTCTCTCTGGCTCTACCTCTCTCTGTAACTCTGTCTTTCAAATAAATAAAATACATTTTAAAAAACAAACAACCTGCAGCTAATTAAGCCGACCAGCTCCCTTTCTTCATGGGGGCCTGGTGTGCAATGGCTGCAAACAGCAGCCTCCTTGGTAGTGTATGCAACCTATTGTTTGTATGGGTTGCCCTAAGGGGCCTTGGAGAAAGCCCCTCATAGTGGACATACATGCCTCTGACCTCATGCTGTTCTTAATCTAGGCTGCAGACAGGAATGAGGGGTGCTTTTGGAAAGCCCCAAGGCACAGTAGCCAGAGTTCACATTGGACAAGTCATCATGTCCAAACACAAGCAGCTGCATAACAAGAAACATGTGACTCCCTACACAGGGCCAAGTTCAAGTTCCCTGGCCACCAGAAGACCCACGTTTCAAAGAAGTGGGGCTTTACCAAGTTCAATGCAGATGAATTTAAAGGCATGGTGTCGGAGAAGTGGCTCATCCCAGATAGCCGTGGGGTCAAATACATCCCCAGTTGTGGTCACTTGGACAGGTGATGGGCCCTCCCCTCATGAGGGCTTCACTCTTCTGTGCTCCTTAATCATTGATAATAAAGCTTGATTCCTATTAAAAAACAAACAAACAAAAAAAAAACAAAAAAAGAAGTAAAAGAGCTCTATAATGAAATTCATAAAATATTTATGAAACAAATCATTAAGGACACATAAAAATTAGGAAGATATTCTTTGCTTATGGATTGGAAGAATTAGTATCATAAAAATGTCTACACTACCTAATGCCATCTATAGATTCAATGAAATACATATTCAATGAAAAGATTATTTACAAAATTAGAAAAAAAACAAGCAACAAGCATCACAATGCCTGTCTTCAAAGCATACTTCAAAGCTGTATTAATTAAAACAGCATTGTACTTGCATAAAAACCAACAAACCGATCAACACGAAAGAATAGCGAGCCCAGAAACTAATCCACATACATACAGATGACTTATTTTTGAAAAAAAGATGCAAAACATGTACTGGAGAAAGGATAGTCTCTTCAATTAATGGTGCTGGCAGGGCAGGCATTGTGGGGCAGTGGGTTAGGCCAACACCTGAGACTCCCCATCTGGGCAGCAGTGAGAGCACCGGCTGCTCCACTTCCCATCCAGCTCCCTGCTGATGCGCCTGGGGAAGCAGCAGAAGATGGCCCAAGTGCTTGGGCCCCTGCACCCCTGTGGAAGAACCAGATGGAATTCCTGGGCTCCTGGCTGCAGTTCTGGGCTCCTGCTTTGGCCTGAACAGGCCTGGCCATTGTAGACATTTGGTAAGTGAATCAGCAGCTGCAAGATCCCTGTTAACCCCGACACACTGCAACTGCCTTTCAAATAAGCAAATCTTCAGAATAAATAAAAATAAATGACGCTTGCAAAACTGGATGTATGTATGTAGAAGAATGAAATTAAATCCCTACTTCTCACCATTTACACAAATCATTTCAAGACAGATCAAAGAAGGCCACTGCTGTGGCTTACAAGATTAAGTCCCCATCTGCAGTGCCAGCATCCAATATGGGCACCAGTTTGAGTCTCCGCTGCTCCACTTCTGATCCAGCTCCCTGCTAATGTACCTGGGAAAGCAGCAGAAGATGGCCCAAGTACTTGGGCCCTTGAACCCACGTAGGAGACCCAGAAGAATCTCCTGGCTCCTGGCTTTGGCCTGGCTTAGCCCTGGCCATTGTAGCTATTTGGGGAGTGAACCAGTTGATGGAAGATCTCTCTCTCTCTTTTTTCTCCCTCTCTCTGTATGTCTGCCTTTTAAATAAATAAATAAATAAATAAATAAATATTTTAAAAAAAGATAGATCAAAGAGGCTAGGTCGTGGTGCAGCAGGTTAAGCTGCTTCTTGCAATATCAACTCCCAAACAGGAGCATTGGTTTGAGTTCTGCTTCTTCTTCTTCTTCTTTTTAAAAGATTTATTTATTTATTTGAAAGTCAGAGTTACACAGATAGAGAAGGAGAGGCAGAGAGAGAGAGAGAGAGAGAGAGAGAGAGAGAGAGAGAGAGAGAGAGGTCTTCCGTCTGCAGGTTCACTCCCCAGTTGTCAGCAACGGCCAGAGCTGCACCAATCTGAAGCCTGGAGCGAGCAGCTTCTTCCAGGCTCCCATGTAGGTGCAGGGGCCCAAGGACTTGGGCCATCTTCTACTGCTTTTTCCAGGCCATACCAGAGAGCTGGATGGGAAGTGGAGCAGCTGGGACTCGAACCAGCAGCCATATGGGATGCCAGCACTGGAGGTGGTGGCTTTACCTGAAATGCCATAGCGCTGGCCCCTGAGTTCTGCTTCTGATCCAACTCCCTCCTAATGAGCCTCTGAAAGCAGCAGAAGACGATCCAAGTGCTTGGGCTACTGCTGCCTGTGAGTGCTTTGGCAGGTCCAGCCTTGTTGTGACAGCTGTTTGGGGAGTGCACAACAGATGGAAGATCTTTCTCTCTGTCCCTTCCTCTCTCTCTCTTTCTGTCTTTCAAATAAATAAAAAAGTATTTTTCTTTTTTTTTAAAGATTTAATTTATTTATTTGAAAGACAGAGTTACAGAGAAAGGTAGACACAGAGAGAGAGGTCTTCCATCCGCTGGTTTACTCCCCAGATGGCCAGAGCTGAGCTGATCCAAAGTCAGGATCCAGGAGATTCTTTCAGGTCTCTTAAGTGGGTGCAGGGGCCCAAGAACTTGGGCCATCCTCCACTGCTATCCCAAGCCATAGTATAAAGCTGGATTGGAAGAGGAGCAGCTGGGACTAAAATTGATGTCATATGGGATGCCAGTGCTTCAGGCCAGGGCTTTAACCTGCAGTGCCACAGCGCCAGCCCCTAAAATAAGTCTTAAAAAAAGATGGATTGATGATCTAACTTTAAGACCTGAGACTATGAAGCTCATGTAAGAAAACATAGGGGAAATACTGCAATACATTGGTGTAGGGGACAACTTCTTGGATAATACCCCCACACCACAGGCAACAAAATCAGAGCTAGACAAGCAGGATTATATCCAACTCAGAAGCTTCTGCACAGCAAAGGAAGCAGTCAGTAGAGTTAAGAGACATCCAACAGAATGGGAGAAAATATTTACAAGCTCCTTATCTGACAAAGGATTGATGTTCAGAAAATATTAGCAACTCAAACAACTCAAAACCAAAACAGCCCGTCAAGTTAATAAATGAGCAAAGGACCTGAATAGACAGTTCTAAAAAGAAAGAAACACAAACGGTCAACAAATACATGAAAAATGGTCAACCTCATTAGCCATCAGGGAAATGCAAATCAAAACCAAATGAGATATCACCTCGCCTCTGTCACAATGGCTAAAATGTAAAAGACAGAGTAACAAATGCTGGTGAGGATGTGCACAAAAGGGAAGTTCTATACACTGTTGATGGGTAGTGCAGCCACCGTGCAAAACAGTTTGGGGATTTCTTGAAAAATGAGTAATAGACTTGCTATATGATCCAGCAATCCCACCACAGGGTATAAGCCCAAAGGACAGGAACACACTGTATCAGAGACCTGCACCACCATGTTTATAGCAAAACTGCTCACAATAGCCAAAATATGGTATCAACCAGGTGTCCAGCATCAGATGAATGCAGGCAGGTAATATAGTTCAACTATAAAAAGGAATGAAATGCTATCATTTGCAGCAAAGTGGTTGAAACCAGAGGACATCCTGTTGAGTGACCCAGAAAGAAAAACACCACTTGTTTTCCCTTCTGTGTGAGAGCTACATTTTAACAACAATAAAATAAAGAAATAAAAAGGAAAGAAATGCCTTTTGGGGCAAATATAGTTTTGGTGCAAATACAATGTTTTGTCAATCTTTGTTAAAAATTCTTAGGAATTATATACCACTATAATTTTAATATTTTGTAACTACTCAAAATTTATATGAGTGAAGTTGAACATCTTTTCGTTTGATTATTGTTCATAACTATGACCTATTTTCCTGCCCAACTATGATCTTTTTACATTTTATTTGTTGAATTCTTTATTTAGTGGAGCATTGAGTCTTTGATTATGCATAAATTAAAAGCATGTCATCTCAAAAAATAACAGATTAAATACATGGTTTAAAGAAATAGAAAAACTGTAGTAGGAGGGGTTCTATAATTTCCAGAGTGTGCACTGATGATTTCCAAGTTGAGATGCCACATTTTAAAGGAAGGAAAAGGACACAGTTTTCTGATTACAGGTCAAATTAAAACAAAATGAGCTTTAGATTGTTGAACACACAAGTCTAAAATTCAGGTAGATTTTGAGTTGAATATGTGATTAAATAGAATTATCAGAGGACAGCTTTGTGGCATAGCAGTTAAAGCTGGTGTCTGCAATGCTGGCATCCTATACGGGTACTGGTTCATGTTCTGGCTGCTCCACTTCTGATCAGCTCCCTGATAATACTCCTGGAAAAGCAGTAGCAGATGGCCCAAGTGCTTGGGTCCCTGCCACCCATGTGGAAGACCTAGAAGAAGCTCCTGGCTCCTGGCTTTAGCCTGGTCCAGCCATGGCTGTTGTAGCCATCTGGGGAGTGAAGCAGTAGATGGAAGATCTCATTCTTTTTTTCTATCTCTCCCTCTCTCTCTGTAACTATATCTTTAAATAAATAAAGAAATAAATAAATCTTAAAAAAAATAGAGTTAGCAAATTCTAGCATCTCAGAGGTCCAGAAATTTGTGAGAGGAGCGTGGCAAAGAGAAGATCACTGCCCTCCAACAGAGGTGGCACAGGTGAGGCACTGTCTGAGCCTCCATTCAGAGATTACAATGGAATTATTCTCAAAGGAGAACCAAGGGTGAGTATGCTTTAAAACCAAAATGTTTCTTATGAGTTCCATTTGATCGGCCACTACTTTCTTTCATAGCATCACTCAGATCTCATTAACTGCTGCTAGATCAGGGCCGGCACCGTAGCTCACTTGGTTAATCCTCTGTCTGCGGCACCGGCATCCCATATGGGCACTGGGTTCTAGTCCCGGTTGCTCCTCTTTCAGTCCAGCTCTCTGCTTTGGCCCAGGAAGGCAGTGGAGGATGGCCCAAGTGCTTGGGCGCCTGCACCCACTTGGGAGACCAGGAGGAAGTACCTGGCTCCTGGATTCGGATTGGCGTAGCTCTGGCCGTTGAGGCCTTTGAGGGGTGAACCAATGGAAGGAAGATTTTTCTCTCTGTCTCTCTCCCTCATTGTCTAACTCTATCAAATAAATAAAAAAACAAAAACAAAAACAAACAAACAAAAAAATCTGCTGCTAGAGTGGATTACAGACTTGATGATGACAGGCAAGAATTTAAAGAAATCTGGCATGTTGTGTGACAACTTTTGATTGTCAAATGTTGCAAAATGCTTTTAAAAATGCCACTGAGGCAATGTTCTAGGCAGAATTCCATGTATAGATTACCAGTTCAGAATCTCCTCATTGGAGATTGCTTTCTTCAAGGAGCTATAAACTATTCAAAAGGCATTTTGTCTTTTGAATTTGCTGAGACTTGCTTTATGTCCTAGTATGTGGTCAGTCCTAGAGTAGGTTCCATGTACTGCTGAGAAGAATGTAAATTCTTTAAGTGTAGGATTAAGAATTCTGTAGATATCTGTTAGATCCATTTGGGCTATAGCGTCATTTAGATCTACTGTTTCCTTGTTGATCTTCTGTCTGGTTGATCTGTCTATTTCTGAGAGTGGAGCATTGAAGTCCCCCAGTACTATTGTATTCGAGTCTAAGTCTCCCTTTAAGTCCCTTAACATATCTTTTAAATAAACCGGTGCCCTGAAATTAGGTGCATATACATTGATAATCGTTATATTCTACTGTTGAATTAATCCCGTAATCATTACATAGTGCCCCTCTTTGTCTCTCTTAACTGTTTTTGTGTTAAAGTTTATTTTGTCTGATATTAAGATGGCTAGGCCCGCTCTTTTTTCCTTTTTGTTGGCATGGTGTATCTTTTTCCAGCCTTTCACTTCAGTCTGCATGCATCTTTTTTTTTTTTTTGACAGGCAGAGTGGACAGTGAGAGAGAGAGACAGACAGCACCTGGGCCATCCTCCACTGCACTCCCGGGCCACAGCAGAGGGCTGGCCTGGAAGAGGGGCAACCGGGACAGAATCCGGCGCCCCGACCGGGACTAGAACCCGGTATGCCGGCGCCACAAGGCGGAGGATTAGCTTGTTGAGCCACGGCGCCAGCCTCTGCATGCATCTTTGTTGGAAAGGTGTGTTTCTTGTAAGCAGCAAATAGATGTCTTTTGAAGAGAATTGCAATAGAAAAAAATGTATGGTTTAGGGGCCGCTGTTGTGGTGTAGTGGGTTAAACTGCTGCCTGTGACACTGGAATCCCAGATGGACACTGGTTCATGTCCCAGCTGTTCCATTTCCTTCCAGCTCCATGGTAATGTCTGGGAAAGCAGCAGAAGATGACCCATGTGTTTGGGGCCCTGCCATCCACTTAGGAGACCCAGATGGAACTCCTTGTTCCTGGCTTCTGGCCTCAGTCCGGCCCAGCCCTGGCCGTTGTGGTCATCGCGAGACTGAATCAGTGGATTCAAGATCTCCCTCTCTGTAATTCTGACTTTCAAAATAAATAAATAAATAGTTTTTAAAAAACCTGTATGGTTTAGAATCAGAGAATCTAGGTTCAGCTGCTTGAAACTGATTATTTAGTTTCTTTTGGTTCCTGATCTTTAAAATGGATATACAAAAATATGACCTACCCATCAAATACAATGTGCTGGATTAGCAATAAAGCATATTCAGTTGGCTACAGTATAAGGCTGGATTCCAGGACTCCACTGGTTTCTTCTGAAATCTGTATTATGGTCCTTTTATTCTCTTTTACTGTGAATCTGGCCTTCATTTGCAGGTTGCTTCCTCCAGGAGGCTGGAAAATTGCTTCAGTGTAGACTCTTGACCACTTCTGACCCTAGAGAAAGAGAAGACTCATCCTCCCCCGACTCCCCGTATTACACTTAGGAAAGGCTTAGTTCAGGGCGTCATCTCCCCAAATAATTTCTTTTTTTAACATTTAGCAAGAAGTTTATTAAGGCAAGTTTCAAGAGTGAACAAAGCAGAGGAAATAGAAGGGAGCCTCATGTACCCATAAGCCAGTTTGATTATCAGCGGATTGCCCATTTGACCTGTGTTCCCACACCCTCTTCCATTACCAAATTGTTTTTTTGTGTTTGAGGAATGGACATTCTAAGTGGTCAGTGTCTTCCACGTGCATAACTTTGGAACTATTTGGAAGGATGGCAGTACATCCTTGAGACTCAGTGGGTCTTGATTTGGTTCTAGACAGATTTGTCTCAAAGGGAAACCAAAATGCTGGAAACTGTTGCCTGATAAGATGAAGCCATGAACAAAGGAAGAGAAGTGGATAGTCAGTTCAGGTCAATAAAGAAACGGTGTCCAACACCGTGGCATTGAAGGGTCATCGCAGCCCTTTGCTACACACTGTTTTTCAGTGTGTGATGCCCTTTCTTTGATTACCCTCTGCACTAAATATCTGTTTCCCTTTTTTTTTTCTGTTTTCGCAGGTAGCAGGAATTCATGCTAACTATAATTTTCAGAAATTTTCACAAAATTTTTTGGTTTCGGTTAATACACCACAATTTTGACCTCAAACTTACTTTCCTTTTTGGAAAAGAGGAAGATGTAAACACAAACGTCGCACTTCCTAACTCCCTTTACCACTTTTCCTCACTCGAGCCAGGCCAGCCCTGTTGATGCTCAGTAGGAAGGATGCAGCCGCGGGTATTACAAGAGGGAGGGGCTGGGGCATCTGCCTAGGTCTGCAGTAGAAGAGCAAGTGTCTCATACAAGGTAAGAAAGGCAGGAACAGCTGGCAGAAGCACTTACTCCCTTCCGGAAAAATAGACACTAGGTAGAGCGGTGTCTCAAGACAAAGTCCTTGCTTCGAGGCCTTGTAGTAATTAGAATGTTAATGTTTGCCTGGTCCCTGAATTCACAGGCAGTAGTGGATCCAAGTTTTGGGAGTGGAGAAGACCTTCATGTCTTCACCTGCGATAGCACTAGCCTGGGCTCACGGCACGAGGAGTCTCAGGGTGATGCAAATACCAAGGACAAAATACTGGCTGCCTTTTCACGAAGGACCCCCACACTGTGACACTTCAAAAAGTTCATGGGAAAGTGGAGTTAAAAGATAAGTTCATTTTAGTGAAAAAATTTTTGAAATCCATGTTTTAAAATAATTTTTTTAAAAAGATTTTTTTGTCTGAAAGAGTTACACAAGAGAGAAGGAGAAGTGGCGCGCGCGCGCGCGCGCGCGCGCGTGCGAGAGAGAGAGAGAGAGAGAGAGAGAGAGAGAGAGAGAAAGAAAGAGGGGTCTTCCATCTGCTGATTCACTCCCCAGTTGGCCGCAACGGCCGGAGCTATGCTGATCTGAAGCCAGGAGCCAGGAGCTTCTTCCAGGTCTGCTACGCGGGTGCAGGGGCCCAAGGACTTGGGCCATCTTCTACTGCTTTCCCAGGCCATAGGAGAGAGCTGGATCAGAGGTGGAACATCTGGAACTCGAACTGGTGCCCGTATGGGATGCTGGCACTGCAGGCGTTGGCATTACTCACTATGCCACAGTGCTGACCCCTCAGAATTATAACTTTTGGACTGAAAGAAAAAGTAAAATTATTTTGGGGCAGGAGTTATGGTGCATTTCATTAAGATCTGACTTCAGACACCTGCATCCTATATCAGAGTGCTTGTTCTAGTCCTGGCTCCTTTGCCTTCTAATCCAGCTTCCTGCTAATATATGTGGGAAATAAACAGATGATGGTCCATGTATTTGGGTCCCTGCCATCAGCACAGAAGACCCGGATGGAATGCCTGGCTCTCAGCTTTGGCCTTTCCTAGACTTAGCCATTGAGGGCATTTGGGGAGTAAATCAGCAGATGAAAGATCCCTTTCTCTCTCTCTTTCAAGTAAATAAGTAAATTTTCTAAAAAGGAAAAAAATAAATTATTTCATATTGATCTATGAAGCTTACAATTCAGTGTGGGTATGAGCAGATATAATGTTTAAAAATTGCATCTGAGACATTTAGTCTCAAATTTAGTTATTTACATGTTGACTTTTAAATGTATAAATCACCTAGAAAATCTGCTTATGTACAAAACGCTTGCTTCTGGGTTAATATTAAATAAATAATTAAAAAATTTTAAACTGCAAATCATTCTATCTAAATGAAAATATTGTATTTATTGTAGTGTATGCTGGTTATGGAATCATGATGATGAGGATTAAGCTTTATTGCCTGCAGTTGCTCGAAAAGAATACACAGGGCTCGTAAATATAAATATAAATGAAGTGACAAGTTATTTGCTGTCCCTGGAGGTGGTGTAACTTATTTATGTGGAAAATAGTGCCACTCAGGTTTCACAAGAAAGAAAGCCATCCTGCTGGGGTAGGAGTTTGGTCCAGCAGTTAAGGCACCTGCATCCCACACCACAGCACAGCTCTCAGCTCTGGCGCCAGACTCCAGCTTCCTGTTAACGCAGACCTTGGGAGACAGAGGCAGTGCTCAGATAACTGGGTTCTTGCCACACGTGTAGGAGGTAGGAGATCTGGATTGAGTCCCCAGCTCCCAGCTTCAGAAGTGACCCAGCCCTGGTTGTTAGGACATTTGGGGAGTGAACCAGTGACTGGGCAATCTCACTCCCAGTCTTTGTAACCCACCACTGCCCAGCATAGCAAGGGAGGCCTGGCCTGCATATGGGTGGACTGAAAAAAAGATGAAAATTCATAATTCAAAGTACAGCTTCTGGGATGGGTGTTTAGCAGAATAGTTAAGATTCCACATGTTACACACATATCCTTCAGAATGCCTGAGTTCGAGTCCTGGCTCCCTTCTACTTCTTGCTTTCTACTAATACATACCTAGGAAAGCAGAAAGTGTGGCTTGGGTGAAGTACTTGGGTCCCTGCCACCCACAGGCGTGACTTGGTTGGAGTTCTCAGGTTTTGGCTTTGGCCTGGCCCTGTCCAGCTGTTGTGAGCACTTAGGGAGTGAACCAGTAGATGAAAGATTTCTATCTCTGTCTCCCTCTCAGTGTCTCCCAAATATTTCTCAGTGTCTCTCAAGTAAAGTATGGTTTTTACTAAATGTGAATTGCTTCTCCATCACTGTAAAGTTGTCCTAAGTAAAAACACCATAAATTGGGGGAGCATTTACATATGGTTCATGAATATCTTGAAGTTCAAGAACTTGGTTTGTAATGTATGTTTTAGTTTGGTTATATTTTCCTTTTGTCTTTCTTTCTTCTTTCCTCCTCCTTCTCCTCCTTCTCTCCTTTCTTCTTCTATTTAGAATCACAGTCTCTAGTACAGTATTAAGTAGTTTGGTCTGAAAAAACAATCTAGTCTGTTTTCTTTTAAAGATTTATTTATTTATTTGAAAATCAGAGTTACACAGAGAGAGGAAAGGCAGAGGGAGAGAGAGAGAGAGAGAGAGAGAGAGGTCCTCCATCCAGTGGTTTGCTCCCCAATTGGCCACAACGGCCCGAGTTGCTCCAAAGCCAGGAACCAGGAGCTTCTTCTGGGTCTCGCATGCGGGTGCAGGGGCCCAAGGACTTGGACCATCTTCTACTGCTTTCCCAGGCTGTAACAGAGAGCTGGATTGGAAGAGGAGCAACTGTGACTAGAACCGGCGCCCATATGGGATGCCTGCGCTTCAACCTGCTGTACCACAGTGCTGTCCCCACAATCTAGTCTTAAGTAGAGTTTTCACATTCAATGTTGATAAATTTAACTCTCAGGAATATTGAAAATATTAGTATCATAAAAAACAAGTTTCAAAATAAATTGCTTTGGTTTTTTCCATACAAAAAAGAAGGATCTCAAAAAGCAATGATTGGGCATAGGAGGGAAAAAGTGTTTGTTCACTGAAAATATGAAAAGTGATTCAACCGAAGTGGCAAAACTACCTCGTTTAATATTTTCAGATCTATTTCTCACCTTCAGAGCTGGTGGGTTCTGTGGTCCCCACTAAAAGGAAGACGAGATGGGCAAGAGCTTGAGGAACAATGCACTAAGTATCATCAGCCTGGAAGATTTCATTTGCTCGCCGTTTCCTATGCCTGTGAGACTGTCAGCAATAACAGGTGTATGTGTGAACAGTTATGAGTAACTCCCACCACCACGAGAAGGCATAGCTATTTTCTAGGCAGCGTTGAATGTTCGTGAAGAGAAGGGAGACTGACGCTGCAATCCTAATGGGATGTAAGAGTGAAGCTTTGTGCTTAGCTTCCAAGGGGACTTCCAGTTTGGCTGACATGCCATGCCTCCCCGGTCCCCACCCTTGCTTTAGACTTGCCTCCGTTAGATGATCATGCATTTTGCTTTTTTCCCTCTCTCCTTACAGATACAGACTCATGGTTATTTTAGGACATTTCCATGTACTCAGATTCTTGGATACAGTTATGGCTTCAGCCTCTCCCATTCCACAATATGATTAAAAACATGAATCACTTGTTGTTGTTGTTTTTTCAGGCTAGATCCTGCAGAGGTCAGAAGATTGTATGGATTAGACCGATGACCTAAAGATGCCACTGTTAGCATCTTTGCTTTCATAGGAACAGTGCTCAGAGAATTCTGTGCTACGTTTTGTATACCTGATAAATATATCAATGAATCAGAGTTTAAGAAATGCTGGAAGGGCCAAGAAAGAACTGTGCTTACCTGGGCCACCAGACAAGAAAGGGACTTGAAAGGAAAAATCCATTAGATAATTTCCTTCTAAAGTTTCTGTAAGTAATTCTTGAAAGTCTGAGTTAGAGGAATGAATGTAGAGATCATTTAACAGACAGTTTCAAAGTAACAACATACAGGGAAAATTTCACAAGGGGCATAACCAGATGGATGTTGGGGGTGGGTTCCGTGATACCATGAGGTTTGTAATCTGGTAACTATTAAGTGTTTCTGGTTATTATGGAGCAAGATGTAGTTTTCCAGTGGACTCTGCAAGAACAATTTTGAAGATTCAGGTGCCCCTGTCAAAATTAAGGACAAGTGGAGAAAAGAAAAATAGTATTAGTTTGCTCAAAGACTTCTAAGGAGGGTTATACGTTTCTGGAATATGGGGAAATGCTCTTAGCAATTTACTCTGGGATGAGGGATGTAGCCAGGAACTGGCAGGGTAGACAGGAATGCATCCTGATCTTGTGATTAAAACAGGATTTTAAAAGAAAGTGTGGATGAATTCAATAATGCTGGAGCAGTGTAAAAAGAACCTGAGACATTCACTTACTGATGCAACAGACATTCACTTTATTACTTTATTTAGGGTTGATCACTGCATGGAATTACAAAGATGCCAAGACAGATTTCCTTTTATCTTGGATCCAACAGTTTCTAGGAGGAGACAGTTATGAAGAAATAAGCATGATTCATTATGGCATTATGCAAAGTTCACTCCAGAAAAGAAAGAAGAGAACAAGATAATGGAAGTTTGCATTGGTTCCTCTAAGGACCACTCTAAGATGTTGAGTTTTTATCTTGAAGATAAATAGAAAAGAACTGAGAAAAAAGCAATCAAGTTTATGAATAGACTTGTGCTCTAGAATAAAACAGTTCTGCTAGTAATGTGAAAATTGCATCAAAAGGGAAAAATAAAACTAGAAAAGCATTCTGCTAAGAGGCTGTTATGAATGTTCAATTATGATAATAGAAGAACAAAATATTTAGTAAAATTCTGGTAAGAGAGAAGGATAAAAATTAGGGAAATATCCATTTATAATTGCTGACCAATCTCAGGTTGAGAGTAAAAGATCTGAACAAGTTGAATGTGAGTCCCAAGTTTCTAGTCTGAATATTTTATAAGAGCAGAGAATAAGCTATGGAATTATACTCTGATTTATCTACTGAGGTGGACAAAGATGTTGGAAAGAAAATCAATTGGCAAACTGGGAATCTGAGTCCTGCACTGACTAGCTCAGTGACTTTGTATAATTAGCTCATTTATGCTCAATTCATTCTCATCTTTAAAATACAGTGATTGGAATAGATGATTTTCAGGGATGTTTCATCCCTCATGGCTTTGACTACTTGTATAAGGAAATTTTACACTTTTAGTGGGAAAACAGAATTGAAAAAAATAAGTTTCTTTTGGCTCCAAAGAATCTTAAAATCTATGCAAATTTTTTCCATAATACTCATTTCTACAAACTTTTAGAAGAATTTTCATATGCATAGATGTAAAATATTTGGCGCATAAATAAACTTATCTTTTGATTCTATTTTCCCATAATTTTATTGTATTTGAAAGAGAAGAGAAGAGAAAGAGAGAGCAATCAAAAAGAGAGAGAGATCCCTTGTCTGCTGGTTCACATTCTTGGCCAGGACCAAAGCTTGGAATCAGGAACTCAATTGAAGGGTCCCATGTGGATGGCAGGGACCTCAGTACTTGAGTCATGACTTTCTGCCTCCTAGGGTGCCCACTAGCAGGCAGCTGGAAGCAGAGCAGGGAGCTGGAAGTCAAACCCGAGTACCGCGATGTGCAGCATGGGTGTTTAATTGTTAAGCTACTTGCCTACTCCTCCACGGAATTTTTGAGGAACCTTTGTATTGTTACATAACTTTATCCCATGCAAAGCGATGATGTGCTCTGTATCTCACCCTTTTGAAAAGCGTAACAGGACTGGTATAAGGAGTCCAGAGTTACCAAGAGTGAGGGAACTTTTCAGAAAATGATAGGTCAGTGGAGAAAGACCAAATATAAAGACACTGTTCCTCACAAAGGAAAGGGAATGAGGCTGAAAGCAGCACTCCTAGATAAATAAGTAAATAAAAAATAGTTATAAGGCAAAACAATTTTTTTTAATCAAAAAGATTGAAAAAAACAGACCAAAGGAAACATTTGACTAGGAGGATTCAAGAAATACTACAGAAAGCTTTGGCTGGTGAATTACTGACATCCCCCCCCCTTCACTGCTCCTTGGAGCGAAGCTTAAGGCTCTGTGGCTTTGCAACTCCTTCCATTGGCAGTAAACGGGGCTCCTCCCTACTCCTCGACTTGGAGGTCCGCGGGGGGGAGGGAAGCTGAGCCAACAGGGAAGTCCTCAGTGCGGTGGAGCTCGCCCAGTGCGTGGAGCTCGCCCAGTGCTGGGCGTTTCCTCCTGCAGTCTGTTCTCTCCACCAGAGGAGCTTCTAGGATCTGCTGCCTCTTGAGCTTGAACCTGAGAACAGACACAGCAGGAGACGAGCACAGGCTGACCTGCGGCTGCATGCTTGAATCGGACAACCCTCAACCAACACGGGACACTCTGGTAAGAGGGCAAATGTTACTTTTGGTTAGAGTTTGAGGTATACTTTGTAATATAGCATTAATAATACTGTAATATGGCAATAGCCAAAGATACAAAAGTAAAACTTACAGTTTTAAAACAGTACTTTAAATTTTGGAAAAATTTGTACTAGAGCTAAAGGTTTGAAAAATATAATCTGTTAAAGATTTCCCCAATTTCTCTCTCTCTCTCTCTCTCTCTCTCACACACACACACACACACACACACACACAGAGACACACACACATATACACACCTGCTTGACTATAGAAAAATTATTATGGAGATGTGTAATTATATTTATTGAATAAAAAATTCAACATATAAAAATGGAGAGAATTTTATGTCTTACAACTCAGCTTAAAAAACACTGTCAATCCATTATTTTATGTTTGTCTCTCAAGCACCTGTCTTTGAAATAGAGGGTGACAAGTGTCTGTCTTTATCTGTATCAAAATAATATGATGTGATTACAATGATCTTAGCATGATGTAAATAGTGAAAATATTTTGTTGTTGAATTTGAGAACTACCTCCTATTATGGGGAGTAGAAGCTCTGTAGGTAAGAACATTTGTGGCGTGATTCAAACATAGGGAATCCATGGAATTTAGTAGAGGGGTTAAATGAACAGAGCCCACTAGCTCATTTTATTAATATAGAGAATATATTTAATGTATTTCATAGGTATATTTCTAAGATAACCATACTACTCTCTCTCCTTCTCTCCCCCAATCCTCTTCCATCCTTTTTTTTTTTTTTTAAGATTTATTTATCTATTTGAAAGTGAGTTACACAGAAAGATGAAGGGCAGAGAGAGAGAGGTCTTCCATCAGCTGGTTCACTCCCCAACTGGCCACAACGACCAGAACTGCACCAATCTGAAGCCAGGAGCCCGGAGCTTCTGGTCTCCCATGTGGGTGCAGGGGCGCATCTTCTGCTTTCCCAGGCCATAGCAAAGGGCTGGATCGGAAGTGGAGCAGCTGGGACTTGAACTGGCATCCATATGGGATGCTGGTGCTTCAGGCCAGGGTGTTAACCCGCTGCGCCACAGTGCCAGCCCCCACCTTCTTTTTTTTTTTTTTTAATTTTTGCCAAGATATAGTTCAATCTACTCTATAATCACAAGCTTAATGCACTAGTAACCATAATATTCAATAAGTAAAAGAATCCGGTTCCCAAAAGACAAATATCATATGTTTTCTCTGAGATGTGATAATCAATATTAGCATACAAAAAAATTTCAGGAAACTTTTTAACTTCTCTGTTGCTTTAAGGAAATTGACACTTCTGTGGATTACAAATAATAAAGGCTCTTACTTGATAATGCTGTTGTGAGTTTAAATAAAATCATAAAATTTAAGCATGTAGAAAGAGACCTACCACACAGTAAACACATAGTAAATATTAGAATTTTTCTATTATTCATATAAAGGGGCATTCATATTCTTCTTGGTGAATTCTATGATTTTGTGCTCAAATCATCTAGGACTGGATCTGTGACTGTGATTCATAATGATCAGAATTCACTAACGATCAGAATTCACTAAAATTCTTGTAGGTCAAGGTGATGATTGTATTGGCTTCCTCAAGCACTGAGCCTCATTCCTCTACTACTGAGCCCAACAGTCAGAACTGCTTCAGTGTTTCCAACAGATCCCAGAATTCCTCAAACAGTAGTAGAATAGAAGGGGTTTGGGATGGCTGGGTGCCAAAGGTCAGAGTTATGTGGCCCATCAGACCCCAAGAAAGTTTTGTCATATTTCTGTTAACACTGTGTTCTCCTTTTAGATGTTCTTCTTTTATATGCCTGAAGCTAAATCCAAGTAGTGTGGTGGGATCCTGAATCTGTGTGTTTATTAGGGCCAGTCTGTCTTTTTTAAACCAAAAACAGGCATGAGTGATGACCTCATATTGACCGCTTCAGGAGAATCTCATTCTCCAGGTAAGATAACACTTGTGATAGGCTCTGGATGCTATTTGTGAAGAAAACAAATCTATAATGACCAACCCTCAGGAGAAATTCAGGGGCTTCTTGCTATTTATCTCTTCTGTGTTGAATTCTTTTTAGCTGTTCATCCAAGATACTTAAATACATTTGATTGTTACTAGACAGTTCTAAAAAAATTTTTTTTGGGAAAATTTGTACTAGGGCTAAAGGTTTGGTAGCAGATGAGAGCTCCGTTCTTCCACGTTCTTACTAATACAGTCATGTGACACTCAATGACAGGGATAAGTTTTGAGAAATGTGTTGCTAGGCAGTTTCACCATCTAGTGCGTTTACAAAACCTGGAATGTATGTCAGTCACTTACCAGGGCCCCCTGATGCAGTTGAGCTACAGTAAGCAAAAGATGCATGAAGGAGGCTGTTTCTGGTATAATTTGGCACTTGCTTTATAATAAAGTTTTTATATAAGCAGAAGGAAAACAGTCTAAAATAATAATGAAAAGTATAAGAATAAATACATAAACCAGTGATATAGTCATTTATTATCATTATCAAGTATGTGCTATGCAAAATTGCATGTGCTATACTTTTATATGACTGGTAGGAAGAACAGTAGGTTAGTCTACATAAGCATAGTGTGCTACACTATGACACTATGATGACTACAATGTCCATAGATTACAGGAATTCTTAAACTCCACTATCATCCAATAGGATCACTGTCCTATAGATCCATCCATCACTGACTGAAATGCTATTAGATAGTGCATGACTGTACTTGGTATGGGTAGAGTTTTAATTTTAGTCATTCTAATGGGTTTGTAGTAATTTATAAATTTGGTTTTAATTTGAATTTTATTAATGACTAGTTATGATGAGTACTTTTCATGTAGAATTTTCCATCATATATCTTCTTTAGAATGTGTTTGTTCAATTCTTTTACTTATATTTTTATTTAGTTTTTTATTTTGTTAGGTATTAGTAGTTCCTTATATATTTACATATGAAAGTTCTTTATCAGATATTTGATTTGCAGATAGTTTCTTCTAGTGCTCAGTTTTTCATTTTGTAAACTGCATTTTTTTCTCTGTATTTTGAAGAGTAAGGAGTTTTAGGCAGTCAAACTTGACGGATAGTGTTTTTTTTTTTTTTTTAAAGACTTATTTATTTATTTGAAAGGAGGATGACAGAGAGGGACAGATAAAGTGATCTTCCGACTTCTGGTTCATCCCTTACATGACTGTAATGGCCAGGACTGGATCAGGTTGAATCCAGGAGCCTGGACTTCCATCCAGTTCTCGCATGTAAATGGCAGGGGCGTAAGTACTTGGGCCCTCTTGTGCTGCTTTCTCAAGTGCATTCGCAGGGAGCTGGATGGGAAGTGAAGCAGATGGCACTCTGATATGGTATGCCGGCATTCCAAGTGGTAGTATCTGTGCCACAGTGTTGGGCCATGGATTATGCTTTTTAGGTTGAATTAAAGAAAACTGTGCTTAACTAAATATCACAAAATGTTTTCCTATATACTCTTCTAGAAGTTCTAGCTTTAGGGTTTACATTTATTTCCATGCAACACTTTGAATTTGTTACAGATAGGGATTGAAATCATTTTTTACGTATGGATGTTAAATTATTCCAGCACCACTTATCAAAATTACTATACTATTTTTTGTGTCTTTGCTGAAGTTCTACTTTCATGTTTGTATGGATTTATTTATGAACCTTATATTTGTCTGTTTTTATACCAATACTGTGCCATATTGATAACTTTAGCTTTATACTAAGCCTTTAGGTAATGTTTGTCTTCCAGCTTAGTTCTTTTCCAGCTTGCTTTGGTTAGTCTAGTTTATTCAAATTTTGTGTGACTATTAGAAATAATGTCTACCAAAACAAAACAAAAAAAAGAATAAGATGAGGTTTGCTGAGATTTTTCCATGGAATTGTGACAAATCTGTAGATTAATGTTAAGGCTGACGTATCTACCACACTGCGCCTTCAGACTCTTGAAAACAGTTCTCTCTCTCTGTTTATTTATGCCTGATTTTTCAGGATACAAAGATTATTGGTTTGTGTATGCTGATTTTCTTAAAGATTCATTTACTTATTTGAAAGCAAGAGTTAGAGAGATAGAGGGAGAGACAGAAAGGGATCTTTCATGTGCTTATTGATTCCTCAAGTGGCTGCAATGGCCAGAACTGAGCCAGGCTGAAGCGAGGAGCCAGGAGTTTCGTTTGTGTCTCTCATGTGAGTGCAGGGACCCAGACACTTGAGTCATCTGCTGCTGCTTTTTCCAAGCTGTTAGCAAAGAATTGGATTGGAAGTGGGGCAGCTGGGACTTGAACAAGTGCCCATATGGGATGCTGGTGTTCTGCTATACCGGCTATGCCACAACACCAGCCTCTGTATATCGCTCTTTATCTTGCATTTACAATGTTCTAAACAGACTTTCTTGTAACAGAGAGCTGATTACTTTTCTTATAGGAAATATTATGTCTTCTAACTTTACCATAGAGTCACAGGAACCTCCAAAGCAGAATAAAAAGAGATTTTTTAACTCCAAAATTATCATCATCATCATCTTCTTTCTGGTGATTCTAATAACTACGCTGGCCACGATTTTAGCAGGTAAGTTCCCTGGTGCCCAAATCTGCTCTTAATTTTTCTATAAAGTATTGTATCCTTTCCATGCCTCTTATAATTAGAACAAGGCTTTGGGATGATTTCACACCAAACTTAATCCTGATTTTTGTACAAATGCTCCTCAACGTACAAGGGTGTTATGTCCCAATACACCCATCATAAATTTAAGTTGTCATACCTATCTTATCAGACACCTAGCTTAGCTGCATAGTGTACTGCAGAATATCAAGAGTCTGTTCTCCTGATGGTGTGGCTGCCTGCGAGCTGCTGTTCACTCCTCTGCTCAACACTGTGAGAGGGTATCATACCACACATCAGCAGCCTGGGGAAAGATCAGAGTTAAAATTTGAAGTGTGGTTTCTACTGAAAGTGCATTGTTTTCACATCACTGTAGTTGCAAAAAAACAAAAAAACAACAACAAAAAAAAACACCCTAACTTGAACCATTGTAAGTTAGGGACCAATTAAGTATTGGAAAGAGCATACATTTCCTCCTCTGTGACATGAAGGTAGTAGCCATAATAAATAGTGTGAGGATAAAAATAAGCTGATGCATGAGAAGTCTCTCTGTAAACAAGTATTGCTAGTATTTTGGTTCTAACCACAGCAAGAGCTTCTGGGTAAAATATAAATCACCACACTGTTTACTTTATCAGGATAGTCTCAGTGTGAAAACAACATGAAAGAAAAAGCAGTATGCCTGCTGAAATAGTTTACAATTTGCTGCAGGTCCTTGTGTCTTGGTGGATTGGAAGCATTTTGTGTAGCTCGTGGATTAACTCACCCTACAGCACAGGCTCTTGCATAAATGTTGGTGTGTTTTTCTAAGCTTCTTCTAGTTGTGGCTTGGTCTTTAAGAATGAATACTGAGTTCAAGGTGTAAAACATTTGATCTCTCTGGCTGTGCAGCTTGCAATGATGCGGTCGTATATCCAAGTCCCAATCATGTTTCATAGCTGTATCTGGGTAACAGAGAAATAGAAGGGGAAAAATTGCTGCTATGCTAAATGCCACGATTTTTCCACAAAACATAGATCATTTTTTCGTATTCAAAGCGGGATGCAGCTTTCCTCCTTCATGAGAGTAAACTATGGACCTCTGTCCAACTAGCAAGTTGAAACAATGGGTATCTATAAGTATACTTGCATATGGATATGCATACACAACTGTGTGTATGATATTCATATGAACATATTTGTAATAAAGGTATACACTAATGTATAGAAATAAATATACACACATATATGTACATATAAACGAGTTTAGATATAATACATTAATCAAGCTTATTCTATAAACTATATATTATGACTTATTAACATGTACAGGAATATATATGCATAATTATATACACATATGTATATATAAATACTATATAAAATATGTGCACATACTATATATGTTTGAATTTATAGAGATGGAGAGGAGAAAGAGAGACAGACAGAGAGATTAGTTTATTGTCTGAAATAAGCACAGTGCCATATGCTAAAAAAAAAAGGCAGATACGGTTCTTACCCTTATGGAAGTCACTCAGCAAGAGAAAGAGTTATGAATGAAGCAGTAAAGGTGATGGTAAGGACACGAGGTAACGATACGCAGATGAGTAAACAGTTTTGCCAAAGCGTTACGTTAACAGGCTTGAACGTTTTCAGTAAAGAAACTCACCACCAAATTATGCCTTGGGGCATGGTCCAAAGTTGTAATTTTATAGCCAGCTGCAAACAAGCTGACTGCTCAAGTGAAAGCAGACTGCATCCATGGGTCAAGTAAAGGAAATAAACATTATTGACATTTTCATTTAGCTTGAAGTACAGCATTTGAGAAAATACAGCTTTTGGCTCTTCTGAGCAACATAATGAGGAAGAAGAGGTGGAAGGAGGGATGTGAGGGGGAGGAGGAGAAGGCAGAATCTGAGGGGAAGGAGGAAGTGGAGGAGGAAAAGAAGGAATTTCTTGAAACAAAATACATTTTTACAAAGCATTTGAGGCTTTACAAGATGTTCTTATACACGATGGGTGCTTTTGAGTAGCCCAGAGAGGTGTGGAGGGAAGTGCTGTTGCCTTTTTTCCCCTTCTGTTTTATGTGAAGAACTGAGCTTCAGAGATGTTAACTGCATGAAAGCAGTCATGTAGGCTGTCTCCTTCTGAAAGAGCTTATACTTTGGGGCTTCTGTATAAAATAAACACCCACTGATTGCTTTAAAGTAGCCGGCATATGTCCCACGTGTTCTTAGAGAGACACAGCTTCTTCAGGGTGCCACCTGCCAGCTAGGACAGTGCTGTCTACCCCTACAGGTGCTCCTGATCTGCCCTCCATGGCTCTCCTCGGTGGAACTCCCACAGATCCTCCTACTCATTCCCTAGCTCAAGTTCTGCTTAAAAGACTTCCTTATGCATTCAGTCACGCAAAGGTATAAGCAGTTCAGAAAGAGGAATAGGCTGCCCCCTGCGCTGAAGTTGAACAGCAGGACCAGAATCTCACTTCCAGGTTCTGTTGCTGGTTAATTAAGCCATTCAGCACACTGCATTTCAGTCTCCTTACCTATACAACACAGGACTCAAACCAGATAACTTCAGGGTTGCTTTTGATGCTAAAAGCCCTTAATGCCCTAAAATCATTAAGCAAAAATAGGCATAGTTGATGCAATTTGAGGGAGGAAAGATAAGCATACTAAACTCTTATGACCCAGATCAAAAGACTGATTTTATGCTTTGGCATAAAAACATGCTTTTTCTGCTTAATGTAGACATTTAGGTTAAAGGAATCTGTATTACAATAAATTGAAGATCTAAGCATTCTTCCTCTAGTGTCTTATGCAAACTTAGAGTGCCAGCTTCAATGTCAATTTTAATCCCTACCTCTGGTGAGCTGCTCTCAACACACATTCTCTTGATCTCTATCACTATTCCTTTTGTATCATTCCTTGAAATTGTAATCATAAATTCGATCGCTATCTGCCCCATTAAACTCTTAGCACAATAGTGATAGAGACCAAGTCTATAATAAACATATCTGACTGCTTGGCACATTGTTTAGACTCAGAAAAATACTGCAATTGAACACATGGGTGTCTATTAAGTAATTGTATACAGATCCCTCATGAGAGGCCTGAGTTAAAGATACTAATTTAATAACTGTCAGTCTGTGTGTGACAGTTCACAGCACAGGAATGAGTGTGGTCACCCAGGAGAGTGTGTTTCTTGAGGACAGCACCGATTGCTGAATCAGAGCAGTAACAGCACCTGTGTGAGCAGCGTCCATCAAGGATTTCTCTCAACCTCAAAAGAAAGGAAGTGCACAAACATAGGAGCCATCTTCATTTGGGAAAAAAAGCAGAGTGATTAGGAAGGTCCAACACCATTGAGACAGAAGTGCCAAAGCTAATGTGGCAAATTTCGTTCATCATTAAATGTTTTAAGTTACTTTCTACTCTATCTCAGAGCAGGAAGTTCAGGACTTTCTACTCCTTCCGTACTTAAAATATAATTAAATTGTTTTCAGTTGAAAAACGCAAACCTCCCACTGAACACACGTCATGCCAAGATGACTGGATTGGTTACCTAGGAAAGTGCTTCTATTTCTCGGAAAATACAACGACCTGGGCATCAAGTCAGAGCTTCTGTGCCTCCCATGCAGCAACTCTTGCTGTATTCAACACCACAAAAGAACTGGTAAGGCAATGCTTTTGTTTGTTTGTTTGTTTTGACAGGCAGAGTGGACAGTGAGAGAGAGAGACAGAGAGAAAGGTCTTCCTTTTCCATTGGTTCACCCTCCAATGGCCGCTGCAGCCGGCATGCTGCGGCCAGTGCACCGTGCTGATCTGAAGCCAGGAGCCAGCTGCTTCTCCTGGTCTCCCATGGGGTGCAGGGCCCAAAGACCTGGGCCATCCTCCACTGCACTCCCAGGCCACAGCAGAGAGCTGGACTGGAAGAGGAGCGACGAGGGCAGAATCCGGCACCCTGACCGGGACTAGAACCCGGGTGCCGGCGCCGCAGGCGGAGGATTAGCCTATTGAGCTGTGGCACTGGTCAAGACAATGCTTTTGAACTGTTAGGCTTCCAGAGGTTAGAGCTGATAAGAAGAATATATGCTGGCAATGGAAATGGTCCAGAAGAGACCCTCTTATCTAGGACACAGGGGTCTCCATTTCTCACCTTCGCGCAACACTCTGTAGTGTAGTAAAAACTTGCATCTGGGGCAGACCACAGATAGGGCAGGTCAGAGCAACCCTCGCCGCTCAAATTATTAGGCAATATTTAGGAGATTCAGGATCAAGAGTACTTAGAAACAAGGTGCGTACTAGGCATCTTCCTCATGTCCTATGTAGAACAATTTATTTGCCACTGCCCATAACAGAGACTCGAGTTAGTCTTCAAAGTCCAACCACATAATAATCTGTCTACACTTTCAAATGGGAACAGAACATCAATGTCCAGTAAAAATCCAGAACCACGTCCACAGTTCAGACCTGGAACTGCAATCAAGTCTCTGGTAAAGAACTGCTGTTCATCTACCTATTTAACACCAAATAAAAATTACCATTTATGGGATTATATGAAAAAATAATAAGCAGAATCATAGCAAAACATTTGGCAGGGCTATAGGGAAGAAAGAATACATGAATTGATGTCATTAAAATCTTGGAATAGGGGGCTGGTGCCGTGGCACAGTAGGCTAAGCCTCTGAGTGCTGGCATCACATATGGGCACTGGTTCTTGTTCTGCTGCTCCTCTTCCAAACCAGATCTCTGCTTATGGCCTGGGGAAGCAGTAGAAGATGGCCCATGTGCTTGGGCCTCTGCACTCACATGGGAGACCTGGAGGAGGCTGCTGGCTCCTGGCTCCTGATTGGCTCAGCTCTGGCCACCGAGCCATTCAGGGAGTGAACCAGTGAATGGTAGACTGCTCTCTGTCTCTCCCTCTCCTTGTGTGCAACTCTACCTCTCAAATAAATAAATCTTAAAAAAAAAAAAGACCCTAGAGCTTTGGGAACACAGAAAAGGGTAATCAGGCAAACTTAAAAGCATACAATTTAAACTGCTCATGAACATAGAAATAACAGAAATAAAATATTCAATGTTGGAGGTGATAACAGAGCAGTCAGGGACTCAAGCAACATGGGGTAATATTTAACATTTATTGAAGAGTGACTGACCCAAGTTGAAGTTAATTGATAAAACATTCTGACAAAGATTTTTAAATAAGTACTTTAGGGTGGTTTAAAGATACAAATGAAGTCATACATTCCAGGCAATAAAATATTCAATTATGGGGGCCTGCGCTGTGGCTCAGAGGGTTAATGCCCTGGCCTGAAGTGCCAGCATCCCATATGGGTGCCAGTTCTAGTCCCGGCTGCTCCACTTCTGATCCAGCTCTCTGCTATGGCCTGGGAAAGCAGTAGAAGATGGCCCAAGACCTTGGGCCCCTGTACCCACGTGGGAGACCCAGAAGAAGCTACTGGCTCCTGGCTTCGGATTGGCGCAGCTGCAGCCATTGCAGCCATCTGGGGAGACCTCTCTCTCTCTACCTCACCTCTCTGTGTAACTCTGACTTTCAAATAAATAAATCTTTAAAAAAAATTCAATTATGAAACTTAATTGAATAGAGGAGGAAGAGAATTGAGTAAAAAACTCATAGCTATGGAAACAGGACAAAAAGAAAATACTTTAACTTCAAAACATTGCCATTGAAATAGGTTTTAGGGGCTGGTGCTGTGGCGCACTGGGTTAAAGCCCCAGCCTGCGGCACCGGTATCCCATATGCGTGCTGTTTTGAGTCCTGACTGTTTCTCTTTTGATCCAGCTCTCTGCTGTGGCCTGGTAAAGCAGTGGAAGATTGTCCAACTCCTTGGACCCATGCATCCACGTGGGAGACATGGAAGAAGCTCCTGGCTCCTGGCTTCAGATCAGCTCAGTTAATTGATAAAACAATTAACTCTCAATTAATTCTCTTTCTCTCTCTGGCTCTGCCTCTCTCTGTAACTCTGTCTTTCAAATAAATAAAAAAAAATCTTTATAAAAATATATTTTAGACATAACATTGGGAGAAAAAATAGAAAAAGATAGTATGACAAAATTATAAATGAAGATAAAAAAAACAAAACTGGTTCTCTGAGTAGGCAGGACTGATTACAAAAAAAGAAAAGGCATATTTACCCTAATAAACATAATTACAAACTAATTACATAATTACAAACAATAGTGACTTAAAAGCATAAACTATTGCAAATAATATTATGTCAATTTACACTTTGTAGAAATGGATAAGTGTCTAAAAAGTTATCTAAACAATTGTGTAGGCAATCTAAAAATTGAGGCATGTACAGAGAAATGTACATTTCTTTTTTTAAAGATTTATTTATTTGAGAGGCAGAGTTACAGACAGAGAGAGAGTGAGAGAGAGAGGGGTCTTTCATCTGCTGGTTTACTCCTCAAATGGCTGCATCTGCTGGAGCTGTGCTGATCCAAAGCCAGGAGCTGGGAGCTTCTTCCAGGTCTCCCACATGGGTGCAGGGTCCCAAGGACTTGGGCCATCTTCCACTGCTTTCCCAGGCCATCAGTGGGGAGCTGGATTGGAAGTGGAGCAGCTGGGCCTCAAACCAGCCTCCATATGTGATGCCAGCACCGCCAGAGCTGCAGGGGGAGGCTTAACCTCCTACGCCACAGTGCTGGTTCCCCTCCGAAATGTACACTGCTTAAAAATGAAAGAGAGTGAATGTAGGCTGTAGGATTCACATTAATTAAATGCATAAAGAAAATATTAATCAAGCAGAATTTGGAGAAGGTAAAAGAAAAACATGCAGTCAGAAAATTCATCAATGATAAATCCAAGTGTAACAGCAATCAACAATAAAATATAAATATATTTAATTCAACTCTTAAGAGAAAATTTTCATATCGATTTAAAAAGCAAGCAAGAAAGTCTAGCTGTGTGCTACCTACCGAGACATATTTATGCACATGCACACCCAAACACACACGAGAAAGCTGAAATGAAGGAAAAGATGAGAAGCACTATTAACCAAAATCAGATGAAAGAAAAAAGCTGGGTTAGTAGTAATTATAACAGAAAGTAAATTCTGCCAGAACAAACTATGAAACCAGAAAATATATAGAGGCTGAATGAACCAAGAGCTATTCAAACACTTTACTGCTAAGCAAAGTTCTCTCACTAGGGAACCAACCCTAGAAAGATTTGTTGGCAAATCTGACAAAGCCTTTACAGAATAGATACTCTGTGGTCTATACAAATTCTTTTAGAAACAAGCAGAGATTAAAGCTACACAATGCCATTGGGTCATAAATTGTCTGAAGTTCTCACAGAAATAACACAGCTGATGAATTAAGCCCTGAACCAGTAAGGACAGTGCACCTCTAAGGTTGTTTCCGAATGTGGAAAAGAAAGAGATTGTGTCAGATGAAAGAATATTCAGGATGGTGAGGCATTTGATATTGATCCTGTAAATATGTCTTATTAAAGGACTTCTTGATGCGTTATTCTGACTACTCTCAGTATTGGATTGGACTGACCCGAAAACCAGGACAGACTTGGCAGTGGATAGACGGGACCATATACAGTGATCGGTGAGTCCCAATATACGATTTATACAATTGAATCTGGACCCAAGAGTTCTGTCCTACCATGGACACATCTGAGTTATAATTTATATACACCATTCTCTTGTAAGTTTCCTTTGTGGGGGAGACTAAAATGAACACAGAGAAAAAATGGTAATAAAAATCATTATACAGATAATTTAATTCCTATAATATGACAAATATAATGCTTCATAGTCATTATACCATTTGATCGCCACAACAATTCTGAAAGGTGTATACAGGATACTTTCATAAAGTTTATGGAGAATGGAAATAAAAGGAATTTATTTTTTGTGTCAAAATTTTGAAATTTTGAGGGTTCTTCAAAAAGGTCATGAAAATGCATATGTATGAAAAAATGCATGGATTTATTTTTTTGCATCAAAATAAATTTTTTTTAGATAGCATTTTTCATAAATTTTCTGAAGTACTCTTTTATTTATCTCCAATTTAGGGATGAAAACATTGATGGTCTGAGATGTTGAATAATTAGAATATTTTGTAACACATACTTAAGTTACATTTGTCAATAAATCTTATACTCCCCACCATGTAAGGGCAGATTTTGTTGAGTTTATGAAGCTACATTAGGCCAAACAAAATATGCATTCTGAAATATTCAAGAAATTATTGTGTTTGTTGGGAGTAAAAAGAGCATAGCAAAGGAAATTTTTCTGTGATGCTTCCATTCAGTTCCCATTAATTCTGACACCTTTCCCCGCTGCATTTTGTTTCAGGTTTAAAATAATTGGAATTGGAGAATGTGCCTATTTACACAAAACTGGGATCAGCAGTGCTAGCGGCCATTTGGTTAGAAAGTGGATCTGCAGCAAACCAGACACAAA
This sequence comes from Sylvilagus floridanus, assembly GCA_949820135.1. Lineage (NCBI taxonomy): Eukaryota > Metazoa > Chordata > Mammalia > Lagomorpha > Leporidae > Sylvilagus > Sylvilagus floridanus. Next base: position 34,176,118 of record OX463230.1, read on the forward strand.
CGCACCAAGAAGTTAAGACACCGGAGATCTGCGATCTTTTTACATAAAACATAGCTTCTTTCCCTCTGAAAGAACTATATTACATTAATATAAATGTACATGAAATTCATGTTTAGAAATTTTCCTTTCTGCTCACTCCAAATTTCTCACTCTATTTTTTCTATAAGTATTCTGGATTCTTAGCATTCAGGACACATAACCACTATATTTAAAGTTCTCAGATCTATAGAATACAATCTCTAATATGTAATGCATTACAATATGAATGAAAATTTTAATTATATTTTAAGACATTTAATTCTATGAATTCATGCTAACCATTTAAATTGCTTATTTTCCAGGAACTTTAACTTTCTTAGATTTTGGCCCCATCTTACTTTTATCATAGTTTATTAATTTTATTTTAGTTTTGCAATATTTGCAATATTTTTAGAGATTCAGGCAAGTACCTAGGGTAATCTGAGCATGAAGACTTCACTGCAACAAGAAAACAGAAATGCAAGCAAAATGTGTATGAGATCATCACGTGGGGACCTTCAGTGTGCTCCTCTGTGAATGCCAAGGATGTTACATAAATGACAGGATGAATAATGTGATTAGGAAGGAATGGCTTGAACTTTGCTACTCAAACTTCTCCAATTTGAGCAACTAACAAATTGGATTTTGTGTGAGAATGTTTCTCCCGTATTATTTTTATGTCTACTCAAGCTCCATAATCTCTCCTCAAGAAGGCACAATCTCAGTTACAGTGAAGTCTGTAATATGCATCCTATGGGTGCATCACGTGTACTCATTTATAGAAACTTAAATGCTGATAATAGGAGAGTAACACTGTAGAATGAAACTTGTAAGAGTTTGGGAAAACAACTTAGCAGTATCTCATTACTATACTTGATCTTCTATTATAGAGCACACCTAATTTCCCATCGTTGCACTCTCTCTCTCTTCATGCTCATTTTCACTTTCCTTTTCTCCCTATGCTTACATCCCCTGTTCTTTTTGATCATTCATTTGGTTATTTTAATCCCAACAAGGGTACGCAAATTCACTATCCACAGCGAAACAAGTGCCTAGCCAGCTAGAGACTAAAAGAGGAAAATTTCTTTCCAATTAAAACAGATCGTTGATTGTTGAGTAAGTCTTCATAAAATTTAGGACTTGGTTCTAATGGTCTTTACTTAATCCAATTGTATTGTATTATTACTCCATTGTTCCTTTTTTTTTTTTAAGATTTTATTTTATTATTCTTGACAGGCAGAGTTAGACAGAGAGAGACAGAGAGAAAGGTATTCCTTCCACTGGTTCATTCCCAAACGGCTGCCGTGGCTGGCGCTGCACCGATCGGAAGCCAGGAATCAGGTGCTTCCTCCTGGTCTCCCATGCAGGTGCAGGGCCCAAGGACCTGCGCCATCCTCCACTGCCTTCCCCGGCCACAGTGAGCCACGGCACCCTCCATTGTTCTTCTATATCAAGGATCAGTGAAGCTATTTTTCTTGGAAAACAAATGTAAAGAATAGTGACAAGGGTCTTAGCCTTAAATCGGCAGTTTAGACAGTCTGGATAAGTTTAGACTGGATAGATGAGGCTTCAACATTTCACCAAACTTCAGTGGTTGTACAAAGAAGGAAGTGCTCAAGCTACAGGAAGAAGTGCCCAGAGAAATCATCACCGGGAAAATATTTTAAAGTTAGGTAAAGAAAGGGAAGGTTTTCTGTGAAGAAAACTCTGAGAGAGAATATTGCTGGCAGAGTGAAAACCGTATGTGAGGCTTTGTACAATAAATTCTCAGAGTCTGGAAACGCTGAAATGGAAGAGGTGTGAGGTGGGGGTAGGAGCTGGGGGGGGGGGGTAGGGAAAAGAGCGAGGCCAGGACCAGAGTTAGAGGGAGTGAAGCGCTCTGACAAATTCGGGTAAGTCTTCATGCTCTACAGTAGTCAGAAATTACTACATACTTAAATAGAAGACAGTGGGATCGCCAACTAAACAATTTAAAAAGGTAACTCGAGGAACATTCTAAAAGCTACATGATATCCACAAACGGTGGCAGTGGGAATGGAGGAGTGAATGGGTCCAGGAATTTTCAGAAATGAACTCAGAGAATATGGGGCGAGCGGGACAAAGGAGACATAGATGTTAAGAAGGAATTCCAGGCTGGCGCCTCTGCTCACTAGGCTAATCCTCTGGCTGTGGCGCCAGCACCCTGGGTTCTAGTCCCGTTGGGGTGCTGGATTGTATCCCGGTTGCTCATCCTCCAGTCCAGCTCTCTGCTGTGGCCCGGGAAGGCAGTGGAGGATGGCCCAAGTACTTGGGCCCTGCACCCGCATGGGAGACCAGGAGAAGCACCTGGCTCCTGGCTTCAGATCAGCTCCGATGCAGCAGCGGCCACTGCGGGGGGGGGGGGGGGGAGTAAACCAACGGAAAAGGAAGACCTTTCTCTCTCTCTCTCTCTCTCTAACTCTGCCTGTCAAAACAAACAAACAAAACAAAACAAAAAAAACCAAAAAACAAAAAACCTTGGCTCTTAGTACCTCATCAAGATTTAGGGAAAAAAAATAAAGAAATTCCAGATTTCTGTCTCAAGCAATAAGACAAGTAGTAGTGCTTTCTATCTACTGATAAAGAAAGAAAAGGATATTTTAGACATACTGAGTTTCAGAAGCCTGTAGGGAATCCAGGTGGACGTGTTTAACGAAAAGTAGGCTGTGCCGAGCTGGAAATGAGGAGCAAGTGGGAGTTGGGTATGGGAAACAGATGCAGACAGCGCGGTGAGACCTCAGGGACCAGCCTCCATGATCAAACGACATTGTTTGCTTAAAGAAACGTGTTTTTCCTCTGTGCATATGTGTTTCTTTAGTGACTTTCTAATTAATTTTTTAACTGTTTAGGTGAGGTATAGTTCCTTAAATTTAGTCATTTTTGAGAGTTGAATCTGTACCTATAAAATGATATAACTTCAGATAGTAACTCAATCCTTGTGTATTTACAATGGGATTAAATAAAGCAATGCAAATCTTTCGAGAGATAGTTGCTACAATGCTTGGTCACACTGGATCTGTGCTACTTCTAATACCAAGTAGTGTATGTAAAATCTTTCTTTGCTCTTTCAAGTAATTAGTTTATCAATTATGTGATTATTGTGTTAGTCCTGTCAAATAATAGAGAAATGATGTCAACAATCTGTATGACTCATGGCTTTTGTGGTACCTAATGCTGTTTCACCCTTAATGATGTAATTTTTAATGTTTTCTATGTTTAATCTCAACTTCATTAATTAATATTAAAATGTTACTCTCATGTTTACTAAATAATACTAACAGTATTTTAAAGAAAAATGGAAAATTTTGGTATTTTTAAAATAAAATCACAAATGTTTTCACAACTCTCTTGAAGGATAATAAAGGATAATTACACCTGAAACTGCAGATCTCTGAAATGCATGTAACATGTAAGAGTTAAAATTTTTTATACTTGATTATACTTGAAATTGCATTTTTAAAGTATAACAAATGCACTAATGTGTAAGTTTTCACAATGATTAATGGGAAAGTCTAGCTGTCCAAAAATATTTTAATTATGTCTTTTGATGGGGAATATACTGAGAATAAGTGAGGAGAAAGATGTTCAAGAGTACAATCCCGTTGTGTGAGAACCATTGTAAGAGAATTCATTTGATCGTAGAGACGCTAACTTGGGAATGAGACACTAGCACAGCCGAGTATTTGGTCCCAGAATAGTAATCAAGTAGGTATGAGCAATTAATAATTAACAATTTACGGATCACTGTTTTTATCTTCCTTGAATTCTTTTGGTTTGGTCTAGCAATACTTCACATGCATCTTAAATTTACACCTTTGAGTTGCCAAAAAGCCGCTGTGAATTTTAACTATGAAAATAATCCAAATTTATTTGTCTTCCGAAAGTTCATCAGACTATTTTACAATTTTAACAAACTCGTTAATATACTTTTAGCTAGATTAAAAAAAGAGCATACTCTAATGAAAGAGGATATATCATAATTGATATCACATTAATACAAAGATCACAAAAGATTATGAAAATCATACACCAACAAATTGACTGCCTAGCAGAAATGGACACATTCCTAGGTATGTAAAATGTACCAAGACTGAGTAATGAAGATATAGAAAATTATAACAAACCAATAATGAGTAAGGAGATTGAATCAGTGATAAAAAGTCTCCCATCTAAGAAAACCACATGGGTTGAATTCGACCAAACATGTCAAGAAGAACTAACTTTAACCTTCCTCAAACTCTTTCAAAAAATTGAGCAAGAAGGGATAGTTCCAAAAGCATTTTAAAAAGCCATTTTCCTGATGTACAAGCCACACAAGGATATTACAAAAAATGAAAAGTCAAGGCAATATCTCTGATGAACAAAGGTGCCAGGGTGCTGGCGCCACAGGTGGAGGATTAGCCAAGTGAGCCGTGGCGCCGGCCACTCTTTCTGTTTTTAAGATTTACCTATCTATTCAAAAGTCAGAGTTACACAGAAAGAGGGAGAGAGAGAAAGAGACATCTTTCATCTGCCAAATCACCTTCCAGATGGCCTCGAAGGCCAGGGCTGGTTCAGTCCGAAGCCAGCAGCCTGGAGTTTCCTCTGTGTCTCCCACATGGGTGGCAATGGCCTAAACACCTGGGCCATCTCCCACTGCTTTCCCAGGTGAATTAGCAGGGAGCTGGATCAGAAGTGGAACACACAGGACATGAACTGGAGTGCCCACATGGGATGCTGGTGCCTTACCGCTGTGCCACAACACTAGTCTCGTGATCTCTTAATTTGCCATAGTTTACTTTCATTTTTTCCCAGTTTTTCATCTTTTCCCTATTCTTTCATTTGTTCCCTCCCTTCTCTTACGATTTTTCCTATATTCCTCAAATGTTCATATTAATAAAATTGCATATATTTTTATTATATTCATTAAGTTAATGAACATGGTTTTGTGTTCTCTGTGTTCATTTAAAATGAGTTAAAAATTCTGTATTTCAGTTCTTTTCAGATATAAATACTTCTGTAAACATGTATGTGTCTGGTAGATAGTTTAGCATGAACAACTGAGGAGGGGCCACAAGACCCTCATCCAGGGTGAAACCAAGGGACCTGATCTCCACCCAGGACCCACCCAAGACTGCCCACTTAGAAGTGGATCAAGTATCCCAATAAAATGGGAACAGCTGAAATGGAAAAGTCTAGTCTATGGCTGCATGTGCAGTGTCCAAAGGTATGCAACTCCTGGATGTCAATCACAAGCGCCATTCATGAGCCTCAAGGCTGCCTCACTCCCCACTAGTCTCTGTTCCTCATAATTGAGGGGTGAAAGCCACACACCAGGAAGAAAGCGTGCCACGTTCTCACTACTGGCCGGTCCCTCTCTTGGAGAGGATGTTCATAAGCTTTGGCTTTACCCTGCTCACTCTCTTCTCTCTGAACTGTGTAACTCACTACCACATGGCTGAAAACCAAAGCAGGCTGGCCTCTGCTGGGGACATAGGGATTTGGAATAAATGTGGTTTTGTTTTGTTTGTTTTAGATTCAGTTTTACTTGCAGTGGATGTAAGGTCTTACAAGTAGGGTCTCCATTGGTAAACTTAACAGCAAACATTCACATTGTATCTTTCTGTTCCAAGTGTAGGTTGAAAACAAAAACACAAATGACTTGGAAATGTCCTTTATTAGCCCATGTAAATTAGCACTTAGGCTTTTTACACACTGTTTACTTCTCTGTTTGGAGGTCTAGATTACCTAGACATGGAGGAGAGCATGGGAGTCGTAAATTTAGTGCTGAGGAAACCACAGAAAATGCTACAAGCAGGTACTCAATAGCCCAAGTATTTATTTATCATCTATGATACATCAGGGGTCCTATCCCATAAAGTCATGAGGATCATTGGCCTTGCAGTGTTTATGCTCTATTAAAAAATACAAGTAATTAAATAAGTAATATCAAGAAAAACAGTGCTGTTAAGATTCGATAAGCCCAAAGAGATATGAAAATGTATATCAAATCTATATAATTTAATCTGGAATAGAGACTGGTCAGGAATGCATTTTCCTCCAAATGGCATTTCACTGGTGACCTGAAAAATAAGAAAGAGTTACACAGGTGAGCAGAAAAGGGAAACACATTCGTTACACGTAGGCACACAATATACGGCTAGATGAGAGGCGAGAGAAAATATGACACATGTGACGAACTGAACAGAGTTTAGTGCGGTCACATCCAAAAGACAAGGTTGGAAGAGGGGTAGGATCCAAGGCACGGAGCATCTGGGAGAGGATGAAAACCTTCAAGCAATGGGAAGCAACTTGAGGGAGTTAAGTGGTGAACTGTGTGATTTGAAGTGGAGAGGGTGACTATGATCACAATACGGTAAGTTGAACTTGACAGCTAAAGCTAGAAGTGGTCAAAAAGATGGTTGCAGTAATCCAGAATGATAGATTAGATACAAAGATGTGGCATCTGGTAAAATTGAAAGGACTTAAATGAATGTTTGAATATTGAGTGTCAACAGCAGGAGGAAGTCGTGGGACTCTGGCTTTAACTATGTGGACATGTTTCTGTACCCCACTAAGTTAATGAGTTTAATTTTTAAAAAAGATGTATTTATTTGAAAGTCAGAGTTACATTGAGAGAGAGGAGACAGAGAGAGAGATGTTCCATCCTCTGGTTCATTGCCCAGATGGCCACAATGGCCAGCAACGGGCCAGGCCAAAGCCAGGAGCCAAGAGCTTCATCCACATCTCCCACATGAGCAACAGGGCCCAGGCTCTTAGGCCATCTTCCAATGCTTTTCCCAGGCCATTAGCAGGGAGCTGGAATGGAAGTGGAGCAGCTGGGTCTCAAACTGGCACCTGTATGGGATGCCAGCATTGTAGGCAGTGAAGAGCTGTATGCCACAACGTTGGTCCCAGTGAATTTAATTTTTAACATATGAAGTATGAGAAACCTCGAGATGTTCAAACAGAGATATCCAGTAGGCAGGCAGAGATGAGAAACATGTGCTTGAGAGTTATGAATAAATTGATAGCAACTGAAGTTATGGAATGGATGAGTTCAGCTAGGAACTGTATATGGTTGAAGACTTAGGAAAAATTCCGGGGAATAGCAGTGTCTAAGGGATCAGAAGAGGAAAATTGACTCTCCAGAGAAGACTAGGGAAAGGCAGGATAGGGAGGGAAAAGTTCAGGAGAGCATTGCATCCTGGATGCTAAGGTTAGAGAGTGTTTTTGAAGACAAGCTTGGTCAGTAATGAGCAAAGTTGCTGAGGGTTAAAGTAGGTAAAGCTCTCATTATACTTAGTGAGAAGAAAGCCATCAGTAACACAGTGAGACCATTGTACTGAAATAACAAGAAAAGCAGAAGCCTGATTTTAAAGGAACTTAGAGTGTGAGGTGGTAAGCAGTAAAGGCAGGTATAAACGAACGGCTTTTAGGAAGTTTGGCTTACAACAGGTGGGAGAAATTGGGCAGAAACTAGAAGCCACATGTGGTTGAGGGAAGTTTTCTTGCAGTCTCGCGTGTTTTGCTTTTGATAGAAAACAAAGAAGAGGGCTTCAAAGGGAGATAATCAGGGATGTGGTCTTTTTGATAAAATTATAAAGGTTACAATCCTTAACTTAGAAAATTTGATTTAGGCAGGAAGACGTATACTCCTTCATAAGAAATCGGAGAGAAAGAAAAAGTAATAGGCAAGAAGCAAACAGATGTGCAGACTCAGTGCTAAGCGGTTAGGAATATTCATCTAATGGCTTCTCCTTTATCTTAAAGACAAATACAAGACCCTTTGCTAATGGATTGTGAGAGGTGCAGGGAGTGAAGTTTTGAGGAGACAGAAGGATAGTTCCTATTTGAAATAGTCTCACTATCAAGAATAGATGATTACTGTGAAAATGTAGTGCTAGTGCCCAAGTAAAAGTGGGTTGAAGAGATGTGCTTTGATTTGTAGCAACACAAATCTATACTGTCTTCTTCAGCATCATATTTGTCATATAAACTACCTATTTCTGTAAAGATATACAAATGTAAAAATACCTGTGAACAGTTTTCAAACCAAGCATAGCTTCTTTATTAATTAATTAACTAATGAATTATTCTGAGGCAGAATCCAATCACTGGTTCACTCCCCAGATGCCCACAATGACCAGGACTGGGTCAGGAGAAAGCTGGAAACCAGAACTCAATCCAGGTCTCCCATGTGAGTGTCAGGAACCCAATTTCTTGAGCTAGCTCCACTGTCTGCCAGAGCTTGCATTGGTAGGAAGCTGGAGTCAGGAGCCAGAGCCAGATATGGAACCCAGGAACCTTGATATGGGACACACGTGTCTTAATGCTGGGCCAAATGCCTGTCTCGTGAACATTTATTTGTTGGGAAGGATACCTGAGATCAGTTTAGGGGTCAATCTCCGATGGTGAAGGAATCACTTCTTGACAAATCCAGTAACTTTGAATGAAACATTTCTCAGAGAAGATACCCTTCTTGGTTATCACAGCACAGGCATGCTCTTCCACTTGGCCTGTGACTTGGAATCTGAAAAGGAAAAGACGCGTTAGTTCATGGGAGCAGGACCCTTTCTAGATATCTGTCCTCAGTTTGCTGAAAGTCTCTGTCCTTGAGCTTGTGTACTCTACAAGCTGTTGATGCAAGCCATGGTAATACATGGACGGGGGGTGCATACTGAGAACATTGCCTTCGTTATGAAAGGAAACGATCCAGACGATTTCTTAACCAAAAGTGATCATTTGTAAATGGCCCATAGAAATAAAAATGTGAATTAATTAAAAATATTGTTTTGCAATTTCCTTTTTTACACTTGATGTTAGCCAAAAGGATGAGAAGCAATGTAATTTTTTAAAATACAGATTTATTTATTATTTATTTGAAAGGTAGAGTTAGTGTACACATGCATGAGACAGAGAGAGAGAGAGAGGGAAAGAGAGAGGGAAAGAGAGAGGGAAAGAGGGAGGAAAAGAGGGAGGGAAAGAGGGAGGGAAAGAGGGAGGGAAAGAGGGAGGGAGAGAGGGAGGGAGAGAGAGAGGGAGGGAGGGAGAGAGAGAGAGAGAGAGAGAGAGAGAGAGAGATCCTCCATCTGCTGGTTCACTCCCAAATGGCAGCAACTGCCAGGGCTGTGCCATGCAGAAGCCAGGAGCCCAGAGCTTCCTCCTGGTCTTACATGTGGGTGCAGGGACCCAAGCACTTGGGCCATCTTCTGCTGCTTTCCCCGGTACATTAGCAGGGAGCTGGGTCAGGAGTGGAGCAGCTGGGTCTCAACTGGTGCCCATATAGGATGCTGGCGTCACAGGCAATGGCTTAACCCACTACCCCACTATGCCAGCCCCAGTTTTTGCAATTTCATGCAGTTATATGAAAACTAAAGTTACCATAGAAAATCCTGACTCAAACTTTTTGCATGTTTGAAACAACTGAATGCCAGCTATCTAGCAGACAATGCCTTAGTCATCGTTTGAAGATTCGGGAATATCGGCGCATCCAAACATATACATGGTTTCAAAAAATATGAAACCAATTTTCTGGGGAAAGCAAATCAAACTACTCCTTTACTCTTTCAGACCCAAATCCCAAATGACACACCTTCGAAAAAAATTTTTAAGTGTTTTTGATGAACCTCCTGATTCTACAGAAGATCCTAAGAAAGATTTCTCCTTGATACAAACAGACTTCACTGAAGTGAAGCTGCAAAGCTGCAGAGGTTGCTAAAGGCGGCCACAGTAACTCCCGGTGGGGGAAGGAGTGAGAGTTACAGTGAGGAGTAGGGGAGAAGAGCTCAGCACCGGGACATTTTTTAAACTTACCTGGACGTCTCAGCAAAAGGACTTCTATGTATACATGCACATAAGGGGATACCCAAACCTTTCACCCTTGTCACAAAAGAAAGAAAGTCCCTCTTAATTTTGTTTTTGTTTTTTTTTTCCATGATGTTTAAGTCAACTTCTCCTGGCTTCGAAAAATATGCCACAGGGCAATTTCATCATCTTAAACAATCAGAAAACAACTCAGTTTTAAGGACCACATTAGTGAATGAATAGTTCTAAGCAAATTTGAATGTGAATAGACAGAAGGGGCTTTAAAAATAAGTTGGTGGAGTTCTATTTGATATAATCGAAGATGAAATTTAAAAATTAATCTAATGTATGTGTTTACTGTGGTTTGGATGTGGTTTGAAGGTGGTTCATGTGCTAGAAACTCACCCCCATGTGGCAGCGCTGAGGCGGTGGCACCTCAAAGAATTAGTCTTTTGGGGTTCTGCCCTCAGGAAGAATGAATGCTGGGATCCTGAGCATGGGTCCTTGTAAAGCGAGACCAGCCCAAACACCTGTCTTCTGCACGTGGCTGGGTCGCTTCTGATTCCTCTGCCAGGATGTGACGCAGTCAGGGGCCAGTGCCACGCAGTTTGGGCCCTCTGCCCATGAGAATCATGAGAAAAAGCCTCACGTGTTTTGTCTAGCAATAGAAAACAGAGTAACACGGCTGGCGCCATGGCTCAACAGGCTAATCCTCCGCCTTGCGGCACCGGCACACCGGGTTCTAGTCCTGGTTGGGGCGCCGGATTCTGTCCCGGTCGCTCCTCTTCCAGGCCAGCTCTCTGCTGTGGCCCAGGAGTGCAGTGGAGGATGGCCCAAGTGCTTGGGCCCTGCACCCCATGGGAGACCAGGAGAAACACCTGGCTCCTGCCTTTGGATGAGCGTGGCGCGCCGGCCGCAGTGCACCAGCCGGGGCGGCCATTGGAGGGTGAACCAACGGCAAAGGAAGACCTTTCTCTCTGTCTCTCTCTCTCACTGTCCACTCTGCCTGTCAAAAATAAAAAAAGAAAAGAAAACAGAGTAACACGGTGTGAAATGGGACAGGTGTGGAATACAAATGCTGATGAGTTGTGAGTGGTCTCGGGGAAGCTCTTCATTTGCAGGGTCACCTTCTGTACCAGCGGTGGGCCTGCTGGCTGACTCTGGACACCAATACTCTTCCTAATCTCCTGTGCATCTGTTTAAGATGCACACTTCCACTTCAACATTTCCAAGAAGGTTGATGAAATTGTTGATCATCATTGAAACCTTATTCCAAGAGGAGAAAGGCTCACCTGGAAACTCCTTTTTTTTTTTTTCTCTTTTGAATTTATCTGTAGGGTATTTTTTTTTTTTTTTGAAGATTTTATCTATTTCAGAGGCAGAGCCACAGAGGGAGGGAGTGACCCAGAGAAAGGTCCTCCATCCCAACTGGTTCACTCCCCAAATGGCCACAACAGCCAGAGCCAGGCTGAGCCAAAACCAGGAGCCAGGAGCTTCCTCTGGGTCTCCCATGTTGGTACAGGGGCCTAAGCACCTGGGCCATCCTCCACTGCTTTCCCAGGCCATGAGCAGGGAGCTGGATCAGAAGAGGAGCAGCCAGGACACAAACCAGTGCCTATATGGAATGCTGGCACTGCAGGCAGAAGCCAAGCAGAGATCTAGCCCACTATACCACAGCCCCTAGCTCCAAACTCTTTGTCTTTTTGCCTGTTTTTTGGGATTAGTGTGTAACATCAGCTTACAAAACAGATGTGATAAAAGTACATGGAGATGTTTATTGAAACCTCCTGAATCATTAACTGAAAGCCTAAAAATGAAAATAAATAAGTTTAGAAGTTTCTATTTCTCTAAGTCAAACGATTTAATCATTCACAGATCAAAAGAGATCAAGCTCCAGAGTTTACAGGAACCAACAGTCCACCTGGAGATTCAGGTAGCCACCAGCAGGAGTTTGCTGCTTCAACCCATATTTCTTCAATGATATTCAAAGGCCAAACACTCACAACTGTAGATTTAATGGTGTGCCATCCAGCCAGGTCCATGTCTTTTGTGGATATGAAACATTTAATCCAATCCAAAAGTAGATTCCATCCTGTATGTTACTCTGTATGAAATCCTGAGAAAGGGAGTCCCGAGAGAATTAACTGAATTCAACCTCTTAGCATAGTCTCTTCTTGGCTTTTGTCCAGATTTAACAAAATTTTGATACTTATATCCTTAATGAGGAAAATTTTAAAAGTGGTTCCCTATCTATTTAGGGAAGAACAATCATATAGAAATGTCTTCAGTGTACGTGATTCTTGCGTACATTGTGTGAAGGCCCGTGTTGCTTATTGGTATTCAAGAAGATGATGTGAACAGCAACTCATGAAGGAGTGCCAAAGAGTTACAAAGCAACAGCAAAGAATAAATAAGCCTGCCCGAGGAATCCACACCTGCTCACTCATCGCTTTTGCCAACCAACTTGTAGCCCTGACAAAACACCTGTGCCTACTCTGAAACTACACAGTAACCAAACAAAAAACCCATCTTCTCTACCCAAGATACAAAAGATATGCTACAAATCGGTGCTTCGAAAGAGCTCCCATCTTTCTCTCCAAGAGACCAGGTGGAAGGATGGCCTGGATAGTAAATGATCCGGGGTTAAACACCCAGCTTTGCCAGTTACATGTTGTATGAAATAGGCCAGCTCTGTATCTGTGAAGGTCTGCAGATTCCTCTTGAGGATGGAGAAGTTTTAACCTACTTCGCAGATTCATTGTCAGCACTAATTTACATAACATTTGTAAAATGCCTCACTTAGGGCGGAGTGCCTGGAAGGGATTCAGCAAATGTCAGCAATTATCAGTACCACAATTCTAATCTCATGAAATGTACCTGTGCAGCTTCTTCAAAAAGCTCATGGAAGAGTAGAATTGAAAGATAGCTTATTTTGGTCCAAAAATTTTTGAAATCTATGTACAATTTTCTTAATATGTGTTTTCCATTAACTCTTTGAAAACCCCACACATTTCTCCCAGCTTTGACAGGGCTACTCTTCATGACCCATTAGCTCTTACCAGTTCTGCCTTGTCTTGGATCATCAAGAGATGTGATTGTCTTACTGAACAGGATTTTTGGCTATCGATCCATGATTTAAAATTCATGAAAAATTTATAGCATTTTCCTTTTTTCTGCAGCCAGTCCTTAGGGCATACATTTGCTGAAATGGAAAAATAGGGAGAAATGAGAAAGAGGTTTAAGATAAAAAAATGATTTTTGTGCTAATTTTTATTTCATTTTAAAATTTATTTATTTATGTGAACTACAGAGAAATAGACAGATACCTATGCCCCCCCACCCCGTCCCCCGAGATCTTTCATCTGCTGGTTCACTCACATTTGTGTGTGAGTGAGCCCAGGGCTGGGCTAAACCAAAACCAGGAGAGCAGATCGCAAGCTGAGTTTGCCACACAGGTGGCGGCTACTCAAGTATTTTGGCCATCATCTGCTGCTTCCCGGGAAGCCATTAACAGGAAGCTGGAGCCAGAACTCTAGTCCAGGCACCCTGAGGTGAGATGCAGGTGTCCAAGTGGTTTCTTAACCACTGAGCCAAAAGCCCGTCCCAGCACTAATTTTTAAAACTGTACTCTTAGAAGTAAAAGTTTTCCACCACTTTCACAAAATGACCCCTCCTCCACTGATGAATAATCTTTAGTCAAGGTAAATGCCAGAAATATTCATTATTGCTACGGTTTATTGAGTAATTACTGCATATCGAATACTTACTGAATTTGCTACAAGAGGCATAAGATTGCTAACTTGATAGTCTTCATTTTACAGATCAGGATGCTAAAGGTATCGTAAAATTAAGTGCAAAGTGGGAAACTGAAGTAAAAGTTAAATAACTTCCTCAGGGTGACATGGCTGATAAGTCAGAGGGAACTTTAAAGCCTTCGCACTATTCTTACATTCAGACAGGCTATAGAGAAAATAAAAGATGATGGGGTTTGGAGGCACTAAAAGGGTAAACTTTCAGCCATCTGCTCTCGGCCTCCCTGGCCGTGTCATGACTGAATGGAGCTGGCTGTCAGGCTTCACAGCAGCCCACACGCTGTACCACAGAGCTTGCTTCTCGGACAGCAATGATCCAGGGGTGAAATATTAACTTGGTAATCTTAGCAATCAAATCCCCAGCAGCCTAATGAAAGAAAAGCAGGACGTTTTACACACAGGTTAAGTAGAAACATGTTCCTGTCTTTACAGCAGGCACCACCTTACAGCTCTACCAGGAGTTCCCAGGAGGCTTTGCAACAATTCCAGATCAAAGGGGGAGAGGGTCACCTTTGAAAACAGACAGGCTAAAAGGTAGCAGGAGTGAACCAGCCGCGAAATTGCTCCTTCAAAGCACCTTTCTGACGCAGAAAAATTCATTTCACATCATGTTTTCTCAGAACTTTGCAAAGCAAATAGTTCACTATGACCCATGTCTGTGTTTTGACCACCAGATTTATCTCTATGGAAAAGGAAAACTTGAAACCGATATTCAAACACAGCTGTATTCAGAAATATGCACACACAGGTTTCAACTAATTTTTTATGTTAAGCTGAATCATAGGTACCTAAGTATTTATTCTATCTATTTAAGATTGTAATTATTTTCATAATTCAAATGCATAATTTTAAAGTATTTATGAAATTGGATAAAAACTTATCTAACATACTTTTATCAAATGAGATGAATATGAAAATGTAAACTATAAAATACTTTATAAAAAGTTAATTATTATTGTTACAGCCTAGTGGGTTTCTTAGAGTAGGAGGAATCACACTATTTGGGGAAAATATCACATGCTGAGTTTCTGATTTTAATAAGCAAAGTACCCTAATTCTTCCTGACCTCTTCCCAGGAAATTTCATTTTATAAGTAGTAACAAAAAGCATATGGAAATATTGTATTAATAAACTATGGCCAGGGCCGGTGCCGCGGCTGAATAGGCTAATCTTCCGCCTAGCGGTGCCGGCACACCGGGTTCTAGTCCCGGTCGGGGCGCCGGATTCTGTCCCAGTTACCCCTCTTCCAGGCCAGCTCTCTGCTGTGGCCCGGGAGTGCAGTGGAGGATGGCCCAAGTGCTTGGGCCCTGCACCCCATGGGAGACCAGGAGAAGCACCTGGCTCCTGCCTTTGGATGAACGCGGTGCGCCGCCGCAGCACACCAGCCGGGGCGGCCATTGGAGGGTGAACCAACGGCAAAAGGATGACCTTTCTCTCTCTCTCTCTCACTGTCAACTCTGCCTGTAAAGAAAAAAAAAAAAAACCTATGGCCAGGAAAAATACTCAACAATACACCCCAGATCATCTTTGCTAAAATCACCAGTTTGGTTAGTTTTGCTGAAACTCAAAATTATAAATAATTGAAAACAATAGATTTTAAGCTCGCCTGCTTTTCAGAGGTTTACTTTGCTATGGTAGCATTTGGCCTCTAAAATAAAGCACGAATTATTCACTTCACTCTATTTGTCTAAAAGCCCACTTGGCACAGGCATAATGTGCAGCCTATATCAGTGCAGTGAGATGGAGAGGAAGAGGTTCATTGAGAGTTATGGTGATTTAGAGTGTGAGGAGCTGGCATTCACATGCCAAGAATAAGATCATGGAGCAAACCCAGTAATTCTTGTGCTGTGGTGCTAGGATTCCCAGAGGTGAAGCCCTCCAAATGACAGAAGGAAGTCCAGAGGCTCCCCTGGATGAGGAATGATACAGCAGCGCCCCGTGCTGACCCATTAAGGAGATGTGATAAAAGGACTAAATACATAAGGATGCCTGGAGTCATATTTTCCATGTTGTATTCTATCACTGTGAGTGTCAGTATTTAACTAGAATAAGGTTTCTAATTATCCCAACTTAACATAAGAACTAGAAATATATTTTAGTATAGTTCATTGTATTTGAACTGGGCAAAAATACATAGTTCTTCATAGATTTTACACTTTGGAAATAGTTGTAACTTAAAAGGAAACTTTTACTTTCTTGTTCTACATTAAGTACTCATAAATAAGAGAAGACTAAACACCTCAGTTCTTTATGAAGAGCCTTAAAAAGGTAAGTAAACATTTTAAAGATAAAAAATATAAATATCCAATATATGTGACTTTATATTTAATTTCCCTATTATTTAAGAAATACAATTAAAATGAAGTATATGTCTTTTTTTATCCTAGTTTGGTATATGCTCTGAACCATGTGATTATATTGGAAGGATTCAGAGAGTCGGGAGTTGCAATGCACAGCTGAATATTCCAAAGCAAAGAACTGGATTGTCACAAGAGAAGACTCCAAGTTGAAAGGTTTTGCTGCTTTTTATTAACTACAGATGCTTGCTTAGCTGGAGGCTGGAGTACAAAGCGAAGAACTGAACTGTGAGAAAAGGGCCTGCTCGAAGCTCACAGAGCCACCTAGGCCATGTTAGAGGCTTACAGTGTATTCTGAAGAATCTGGAGTGTCACCAGAGTGTGTTAAACACAGGAAGGACCTGGCCACATATTTGTGTTTTGGAAAGATCCTACCAACTGAATACACACCTAGACAACACCTGTAAATTGGTAATTAGCAATTCCCTTCTTCTTGAGACATACTGGTCTCCAATGGTCTTGCATTTCAATCTTTTGACATTTGCACTTTAAAAGAATGGTTTGGAACACCTTAATCATATATTATAAAAACAATAATTACAGAAACAGTAATCATTATCATATAGAAGTAATATCTGTGTGAATAAAAAGATAAGGGCAATTGGTCATAGAGTAAAAGGCAAGCAATCAACAAAACTAACAAAGCTATTTTAGGCCAAAGCATCCCACAGCTTTCCACCAAATCCTTCAGATTTCCACCAAATTCCTTCAAAATTGATTGCATCTTAAATTCTCATGCAAGTAGACTATTCTAATCATTAATACATATATGGTGCCATCTGGACGATATTCCGTTAGGTAGGATGGGTGTTCCAGGAACATGGCTCTGTTGCGGTGAAATAGCTGTTGTCATGTGATCCTTAACCCATGCTCCGCCACCTGCACTTCAGAGACACCAAAATCCACTCTGGAAGCTCCTCCAGAGCTTCCGTCACAAAAGGGCTTTAGTAGATCCAACTGCACACAGCAGTGCCTGCAGGTTTGATCTTTGCCATCTCACACGTTGATCCTGAGATTCCTATGGGCAGTGACTGTTTCTTAAAATCTCTGCTGTCTCATCAGTAAGCCAAATATTTTATGACTAATAAATATATAAACTCAAGTAAATAAGAACTTGGAAAATTGTGAGAGATCGTGGTTACTGGTAGAACAAGCATAAAACCTGAAGTAGTAGCAAGTTAGCTACTGGAGACGGTGGTATGGGAGAGCAGCTTGGCAGTGGTAAGGGTGTGGAGCAGTGATCTGGACAAATGAGCAGGACCAGAATGGGAGGGAGTAGCTGAAATAAGAGCATGACTTTCAGAGCGCTGCCGAAGATCAGACTGTGCCCCCCACCCCACACGTCACTCTGCCAGCAGGTTTGTAAGTTGAGGCATTGGAAATTTAACAGATGAAAACAGGCCTTCTCGCAGCTTCTCTTATCTGTCCAGACCTGACTGAAAGCAGAAACTTCTGAGAAATGAGCTACCATAAAGTCCCTCTTTGCATCTTTATTCTCAGCAGAAAAACCAAGTGTAAACCTAGACCACAAATCCCCTTTCTGAAGCAGGTTTTTTTTTAACCATGAAGAAAATGGGAAACCTGCTCAGTTTCCGATCTCCGGTTTGTTCCCCTTCATTCTTCCTAAGGAAATCCATTTGCTACTCCCTCAGAGGCATTTCCTCCAGTCTCTGTTCTCCATACCAGGCTTGCTTAACCCTTTAGTGTGCGAGCTACTGCTTCTGTCAGCTCCTGTGCACACCTTAGTAAACCTTCCTGTTTTGTTAACCTGTCTTTTGTCGGTTTTACTTGGCAGGCCCCCTTAGTACAACCTAGCTTTTCCTTCCCGAAAAGACAATGATATAAAACCACTTACCTGGGGCGTTTGTGTTGTTTGGTGGCTTCCTGGGAGACAGACTCATACAATTGCAATATTTGGTTCCATTCTCACTACTACATAGCTCCCCACTGTGGTTGTCACTGAAGGAATATATGCTTAGATGACTTACTAAGAAAGTAGAAAAATAGTAACACTAATTAGATTTCTATAATATTAAGTCTATGCCCGTAACTTATTTATTTGAATGAATCTGCCGAGGGCATGCAGGAACTGCTGATTGAGAGGAGGTTCATTGCAACCTGAGCATTTCAGCTTCATGGTGCTTCGTCTGATTGTACTTTGTAGATACTGCATTTTTTTTTTTTTTTTTTTTACAAAGAGAAGGTTTGTGGCAACTCTGTATTGTGCAAGATTATTGGCATTATTTATCCAACAGCATGGGCTCAGTTCATGTTTCTGTGATATTTTGGCAAGCCTCACTATATTCCTAATGTTTTCTTATTATATCTGCTGCGGTGACCTGTGGTCAGTGAGATCTCGTGTTACTATAATAATTGTTTGGGGCACCTTGAAGCACACCAAGATGGCAAACTTAGTGGATGAATGCGTGTGTTCTGACTGTTCTTCTGGCTCTCTCCATTTCCTTGGGCCTACCCGTTCCCTGAGAAACAATCAACAATATTGCAATTAGACCAACTAATGACTCTGCAAAGGCTCCTAATCAAAGGAAGGAGTGAGTGCTTCTCCCTTAAAATCAACAGGTGGAAGTGATTACACTTAGTGAGAAAGGCATGCCGAAAGCCCAGATAGACTCAACACAAGGCCCCTTGCACCACTTTCACTAAATCATAAATACAAAGGAAAAGTTCTTGAAAGCAATGGAAGTGCTACTCCTGCAATACATGAATGGCAAGAAAGCCAAGGCCAGCCACCAGAGAAAAAGAGCATGGTTGGCTGAAGACTCAGATACTCATCTGGATTTCTGTTTTAGCAATACAGTATGCCTTAATTCAGTGTGTACATTTTTTTGGGCATCATGCTAGCTCATGCAACTAGATTACAGTGTAGTATAAGCATAACTTTTACATGCACTGCAAAACTGGGCCAAGCTGAAGCCAGGAGCCAGGAGCTTCATTCTGTCTCTCACTTGGATGGCAGGGGCTCAAGCACTTAGGCCATGTTCTACTTTCTTGGGTGCACTGAATTTTGAAGCGCAGCAGCCTAGACTCAAATTGGTGCCCATATGGGCTCCTACATTGCAGGACACAGGTTAATGCGCTGAGCTCCTGGATTTCAATTATCAAGCTGCTTATAAATTCTGTTCAAAACTTCAGACTATCATGTCACTTGTAAGATCCAAACATTTGATATAAAAGGGTTCAATGAAGCTGGTGCTGTGGCTCAATAGGCTAATCCTCCGCCTCCGCCTGCGGCACCGGCACACCGGGTTCTAGTCCCAGTCGGGGTGCCAGATTCTGTCCCGGTTGCCCCTCTTCCAGGCCAGTTCTCTGCTGTGGCCTGGGTGAAGTGGAGGATGGCCCAAGTCCTTGGGCCCTGCACCCACATGGGAGACCAGGAGAAGCACCTGGCTCCTGGCTTCAGATCAGCACAGTGCGTCGGCTGCAACGCACTGGCCGTGGCGGCCATTGGAGGGTGAACCAACAGCAAAGGAAGACCTTTCTCCCTGTCTCTCTCTCTCACTGTCCACTCTGCCTGTCAAAAAATAAATAAATAAAAATAAAAGGATTCAATGAATTTTCATGAAGGTAAGTTCTCTCATCAAAATATGAAATTTCAGTTCATAGAACTGAACTCTTAGATGAGAGTGCTTCAGAATATTCATGGAAAATGAAATTTTAAAAGAAAAGCTGGGGCTGGTGCCATGGCTCACTTGGTTAATCCTCCGCCTGTGGCAGCATCGTCCCATATGGGCACTGGGTTCTAGTCCCAGTTGCTCCTCTTCCAGTCCAGCTCTTTGCTGTGGCCCAGGAGGGCAGTGGAGGATGGCCCAAGTGCTTGGGTGCCTGCACCCACATGGGAGACCAGGAAGAAGCACCTGGCTCCTGGCTTCGGATTGGCGTAGCTCCGACTGTAGCAGCCATTTGGGAGGTGAACCAATGCAAGGAAGACTTTTCTGTCTGTCTCTGTCCCTCACTATCTAACTCTCTCTGTCAAATAAAAGAAAAAAATTTAAAAAAGAGAAAAGCTTTTTTTTTGGTGCAAAACATTTTGAAATCTATGCGTATTTTTTCCACGAACCTTTAAGACTCTTCATGAAGGAAATTTAGCTATCCCTATAGTAAAAGATGTGGCTTTCCAGTTACTCACCCCAAATACATAGTCCTATCACCGTGGCCACCAGTGCAGCTATGACAATGCAGGTCAGTCTCAGAGCAGTCTGATGCCACTTTGGACACTCCTGGTAATCTGTAATGATTCATTTTCTTTCTGAAACATGTTGACATTTAAAAGGAACTTGAAAATGTGCCATAACAATGGCAAATTAGCAGGGATTATATTGTCAGAATGGGGGAAAGAAGCCTGCAGCGTCCATTAAATTCTCTTGAGATGAACACATACTTAATTATCTTCAAATAATTGAATTTATTGACTATAAATAAAAGGTCAAAATGCTTTATTTGCTATTTATTAAGTACTCTTCTTACATTAGTTCTTCTATTCCAAAATTAACAATTCACACAGCTAGGGATATTAGTTGATCAAAATGATTTGTCAAAAATTTCCACTATGTGGAAACTATGTCATTTGACTTTATTTATAGTTTGAAATACAGAGATAACATTCTATGGGATTAAGGCTCAGGAAGAAAAATATAAATAGTAGCAACATAATGAAATGAGAGTAATAGTGAAAGTCTGTGTAGATACATAAGCAAGAATGAGTGTTGTAGCCATCTTCCCAACTGCTCTTTGAAATAAAACTTTTTTGTTTATATTGACTCAGAATGCTAACCTTATTGATTGTTATCTTTTGCTTTAATTAAATAAGCCTTGTAACACTTTCACAATTTTCAGCTCAGGGACAGTGAAATCTGATTCACCACATCCAGTTTTAACAAGATTTAAAAACATATAAGTGAGAGTACTTTGAAAAGTTAGCAGAAAACCAGAATTAAGATATGTTTATTTGGTGGTCTTAATTTCATTTTTTTCCATGAACTTTTTGAAGCACACTTGTGTGTTAGGAACTGGGCTGGATAACCTCACAGTCTATTGGGAAGATATCTATGTAAACATATTCTTTCAAAATAAGCTAACAGTATCTATGAATACCAAGATCTGTTTCAAGTTCTTAAAAGTTCTCAGTGAGTATCTAAAGTTTAATTCCACACAAAAAATTCTAAACATAATCTGGTCTAATGGAGGATTACAGATTCCTACCTTTGTGTGTCCACTTGTGTTGGCGATGATGAGGATATTTCCTTGGCTTCTTCGTTATAGATCCCTCTGTGCTTTGCATCTGTTCAACCATCCCATAAATAGAATACTCCATTACTGAGTGAGATGGAAAGAGAGACATCCCTTGAGAAAAAGTAGAATCAGTCTGCAGTCTACAAACTGTGGCAATCAAATAAAGCCTGTAGCTACAAAACCACACAGGATATGGTTTAAGAAGTAAAGAGAACTTCAATTTGTTTGTTTATTTATTTGACAGACAGGGAGAGAGAGAGAGAGAGAGAGAGAGAGAGAGAGAGAGAGAGAGAAATGAAGAAAGACAGAGCTCCCATTTACTGGTTCACTCTCCAAATATTTGCAATGGTTGGGACTGGGCCAGGTCAAAACTGGGAGCTGGGAGCTGGGAGCTCAGGTCAAGTATCCTGTGGGTGGCAGAAACTCAATATTAGATATCACCTGCTGTAGCCCAGGGTTCAAATTAGCAGGAAGCTGGAATCAGGAGCAGAGCTGGGACTTACTCCTAGGTACTCTGATATAGGATGCAGGCGAACTAACTAGCAACTTAGAAAGGAGCTTAACCACTAGGCTATGTGCTTACAATAAAAATTTTCTTTTGGCATTTATTAAAAATATTTATTTGTTTATTTGAAAGGCAGAGTTACAGACAGAGGGAGAGCCAGAGAAAGAAAGAGATCTTCCATCCACTGGTTCACTCCCCAAATGGCTGTCATATGCCAAGAATAAAGAATCCTTCTGAGTATTTCATGTGGGTACAGGGACCCAAGCACTGGGCAATCCTTTGCTGGTTTCTCAGGCTCATTAGCAGGGAGTTGGATTGGAAATGGATCAAGGACTTGAACAGATGCTCATATGGGATGGTGGTGTCGCAGGCAACAGCTTAACCCACTGTGCCACAATGCCAACTCCTTGGCATGGTTTCTGATTTACAAAAAAATTGTGAGAATAATGCAGTTTTTGATTACTCAACACTCAGTTTCCCTATTATTACCATCTTAGATTAGTATAATATGCTTGTTAAAATTAATGAATCAATATTATTAATCAAAGTCTATACTTTACTTAGATTTCCTTACTTTTCACCTGAGACCTTTTTTTGACTTGGAGATCCTATCCAGAATGCCACAATATATTTAGTAATCACACGTCCTTAGGATACTCTTGGCCATGACTTTTTTTTTCTTGTTTTTGAGGATTTTGAAAGTTTTAAAAAATAATGGTCAGGTATTTTGTAGAATGTTTCCAAATTGGACTAGTCTAATGTTTTTATTATGATTGTACTTGGGTTTTTGGATGGAGACCAGAGATAAATTGTTATTCTCATCACATCTTATTAAGGGTACCTATTATCAACATGGCTTACCACAGTGGATGTGAACTTCAGTCACTTGTCTGAAGTAGTGTTTGTCAGATTTTATTTATAGTAAACTTTCTCCTTATGCCTGTTTTGGAAGGAAGTCCGTGTGGGTAGCCCATACACAAGGAGTGGGGAATTATGCTCCACTTCCTTGAGGCCGGAGTCTTTAGATAAATCATTCAGAATCTTCTGCAGGGGAAATTTGGCTACTTTCCCATTTACTTTTTTTGTTTTTAAAGATTTTATCTACTTACTTGAGAGGTAGAGTTACAGAGACAGGGAGAGACAGAGAGAAAGGTCTTCCTTCTGCTGGTTCACTCCTGAAATGGTTGCAACGGCTGGAGCTGGGCTGATCTGAAGTCAGGGGCCAGGAGCTTCTTCTGGGTCTCCCATGGGAGTAGAAGGGCCTGAGGACCTGGACCATCTTCTACTGCTTTCCCAGGCCACAGCAGAGAGCTGGGTAGGAAGTGGGAATCTGGAACATGAACCAGTGCCTGTACGGGATGCTGGTGCTGCAGGCGGAGGCTATAGCCTACTGTACCACAGCGCTGGCCCCTACCATTTACTTCTTTATTCAGTCATTTATGTCAAAACAAACTCATTCATTTTGAATGTTTGAGTCATAATCCAATGTTTCTTAATTTTGCTGCTCTCCTCTTCCGGCTTTGGTCAGGGGGAGCTCTTTCAGTTTGCTCTGTGAGTTCCCACTGATACCGCTGCTCTAACACTGGAGCATTCTACCCTCACAACTAAGAGAAACATGGCCTTCACCATCACCACACAGCTACTGTGTCGTTCACTGCCACTGTACAAGTGTCAGAGGAAACTACTTTATGGAAAAAATTGCCCATGTACCGTTCCTTTTTCCTTCCATCAAGCAGGTTCTACTCATTTCTTTCTTTCTTTAAAGATTTATTTTATTTATTTGAGAGTCAGCACCAAAGAGAGGAAGAGATGGAGGCAGAGAAAGGTCTTCCATCCCCTGGTTCATGCCTCATATGGCTGCAATGGCCATACTGGTCCAGTAGGCAATTCCAGAAGCCAGGAACTTCACCCGGGGCCATCCTTCACTGCCTTCCCAGGCCATCAGCAGGGAGCTGGGTGGGAAGTGGAGCAGCTGGGGCTTGAACTAGTGCCCCTATGGGATGCGGGTGCTGCAGGCAAGTGGCTTAACCCACAGCAGTGGCTAGGTTTTATTCATTTCTGAAGGTTCTAAAATCAGCAACATTTCCGCAGACCCTTCAGTGGTAAGTCAGTTAAATCTTTTGGTACTTTCCGAATTCCGTGTTGGGATCCTATGGCCTCCAAAATGCTTTTCACATTTGCATATATTAAGGTCCACTCTTTTTGCTATAAAATTTGATGAGTTTTGACAGAGGCATTTCGCCATGACTCTATCGTCACAATACCGCACGCTCCTCTGAATCTATCTGTGCTTTACCTTTCCAAGTTACACCTCTCTCAAGTCCTGACAACCACTGATAAGTTTCTCATCTCTAGTCTTGTCTTATCCAGATGTCGTATAAATGGGATTATACAGTATGAAACCTTTCAGACTGATTTTTTTGTCAATATGTAATATGCACTTGAGATTTATCTGTATGTTTTCATGACTTGAGAGCTCCTATTTTTATTGCTGAGTGCATTATAGGAATGCACCCCAGCTTGCTTATCCAGTCACCTATTGTTTTTTAAGGGAATGGGTTTATTGGTGGAGAAACCCTACAGACTGGAGGGAAAGGGCGAACAAGGAAAAGAGCATGAGAGAGAGAGATCAAGAAAGAGAGAGGGAGGGAGATCAAGAGACAGAGAGAGAGAGAGAGAGAGGCAGAGGGAGAGAGCCACATGTTCAGGAACAGATCCTCTTAAAACTTTGCTGGCGGATGGGCAGGGAAGTAGGAGCAGCGAATCCCAATAGGGTGGAGTGGAGCTGACACCTGTGATTGGGCCATGGGGTCACCTGGCTTCCAGACCAGTACCTAATACAGGCCATCTGGGCTGCTTCTTGCTTTGGCAATGATGACTAAAAGCTGGTATAAATACTCGTGGGCAGACTTTTACATGGCTATACTTTCATATCGGTTGAGTACATACGTAGGGTGCTGGACTGTATGATAGGCTATGTTTAGCTTTGTAAGAAATTGCCAAACTGCCAAATTTTCCAAAGATAAATGACGTTCAGCACCTTTTCATGTGCTAATTTAAACTATAGCTCACCGTTGATGAAATATGTATTCATGCTTTTGCACATTTAAAAATTTTTGGCTTGATTCTCTTCTTAATTTTCTTCATTATTAAGAGTTCTTTGTAGGACCGGCGCTGTAGTGCACTAGATTAATCCTCCACCTGTGGCGCCAGCATCCCATATGGGCACCGGTCCTAGTCCCGACTGCTCCTCTTATAATCTAACTCTCTGCTGTGGCCTGGGAAAGCAGTGGAAGATGGCCCAAGTCCTTGGGTCTCTGCACCATCGTGGGAGACCTGGAAGAAGCTCCTGGCTCCTGGCTTCGGATTGGTGCAGCTCCGGCCGTTGCAGCCATTTCGGGAATGAGCCAATGGAAGGAAGACCTTTCTGTCAATCCCTCTGTTTGTAACTCTACCTCTCAAAAAAAAAAAAAAAAAAAAAAGAGTTCCTTGTATGTTTTTACTACAAATCTTTTTATTAGATAAGTGTTTTGAAAATATTTTTCAGTATGTGTGGCTTTCTTTTTCATCCTCTTAAATGCATGCTTTATATAGTAGAAAACTTTAAATAAAGTCTAGCTTATATTTTCTGTTTCATAGATTGTGCTTTTTGTGTTCTACCTAAAAGAATCTCAACAAATCAAGGTTATGGATGTTTTCTCCAAGAGGTTTTCTTGCTTTGCATTTAATTGTATGATTGTTTTGGGTTAATTTTTGTTTAAGGTACAAAGTTTACTTCTAAATTCTTTCACATTTTTTTTGACAGGCAGAGTGGACAGTGAGACAGAGAGACAGAGAGAAAGGTCTTCCTTTGCTGTTGGTTCACCCTCCAATGGCCGCCGCGGCAGGCGCACTGCGACCGGCACTCTGCGCTGATCTGATGGCAGGAGCCAGGTGCTTCTCCTGGTCTCCCATGTGGGTGCAGGGCCCAAGCACTTGGGCCATCCTCCACTGCACTCCCTGGCCACAACAGAGAGCTGGCCTGGAAGAGGGGCAACTGGGACAGAATCCCGTACATTTTTATATAGACATCCAATTATCTTTGCACCACTTGTTATATATATAATTTTTCCTTTTCCTGTTGAATTGCCTTTGCATTTTCTCAAAAATGAGTTGAGTGTATTAATGTGGGTGTATTTTGAGCATTTCCATTCTATTCTCTTGACTGATATATCTATTTGCTGATAATAACATCTTAAAATTGTTTTAAAGACTTATTTATTTGTTTATTTAAAAGACAGAAAGAGAGAGAGAGATTTTTCATTCATTGGTTCACTCCCCAAAAAACTGCAATGACTGGGGCTGGGCCAACCCAAAACCAGGAGCCTAGAACTCCATCCAGATCTCCCAACCATTTGAGCCATCTTCTACTGCCTTCCCAGGTGCATTGGCAAGGAGCTAGATCAGAAGCAGAGAAGCCAGGACTTGAACCGGCACTCTGATGTAGGATGCCAGCTTATAGGCCACAGCTTACCCACTGCACCTCAGTGCTGGCCCCACTGTCTGGAATATGTTAGCTTTGTAGTGAATCTTGAGGTCATGTAGCGTGAGTCCTCCGAACTGGCTCCTCAGCATCGTGCTGATAGTGCTAGCCCTTTTGCCTCTCCATATTGTAATTGGTCCTCTGGATTCTGGGCTTCTGCTTCTGAGGATTCAACCAGCTGCAGATCAAAATATCTGGAAAAGAAAATAATGTTTGTGCTGGACGTGTCCAGACTTTTTTCTTGTTGTAACCCCCTAAGTAGTACAGCACAACAGCTATTTATATAGCATTTACAGTGTGTTGGTATTTATAAGTAATCTAGAGATGATGTAAAGTATATAGGAGGATGGGCATAGGTTGTTTGCAAATAATACAGGATTTATAATGGGGACTTACACCTTCACAGATAATCATGGTGAGTGGGAGATGTCCAGTTAGACTTAGAATAAGTTTGTCAATTCTTGTAAAATAATCCGAAGGGATTTGTTTGGGATCACAGTTTGCAAAGTTAAGAAGAGCTAGTAACTTAAAAAGAATGAGTCTTCCAGTCCTGGAACATGGACTATTTCTCCATTCATTTTGATCTCTGATTTCTTTGATGGTGTTTTGTTTATCTGCACACAGATTCTAC
This sequence comes from Sylvilagus floridanus, assembly GCA_949820135.1. Lineage (NCBI taxonomy): Eukaryota > Metazoa > Chordata > Mammalia > Lagomorpha > Leporidae > Sylvilagus > Sylvilagus floridanus. The sequence goes on from OX463230.1 coordinate 34,203,017, forward strand.
ATACATTTTCTTAGATTTATATCTAAAAATATTAAAATGTCCATGTTTTATACATTTTAAAGAAAGATTTATTTATTTATATGAAAGTCAGAGTTATATATACACACACACACACACACACAGAGAGAGAGAGAGAGAGAGAAGGAGAGGTCTTCCATCCTCTGGTTCACTCCCCAACTGACTGCAATGGCTGGAGTTGAACTGATCTGAAGCTTGGAGCCAGGAGCTTCTTCTGGGTCTTCTATGTGGGTGCAGGGGCCCGAGGACTTGAGCCATCTTCTACTGCTATCCCAGGCCAAAGCAGAGAGCTGGATGGAAAGTGGAGCAGCTGGGACTTGAATCAGCGCCAGTATGGGATGCTGGTGCTGCAGAAGGTGACTTTACCTACTATGCCACGGTGCCGGCCTCCATTTTTATCTTATTTCTCCTTCTGTGAGTTTAGGTGATTTCTGTGTTTCAAAGAGTTGATTTATATTATCAATTCCTAAATTTGTGAAAATAAAGTTGTCTGTGGTATTTTTGTGCATTATTTTTAATGTCTAGGAAATATTTTGTCTCCAATGTTTTTCCCTTGTCCTGTCATGCCTAGAGTTTGATACATTTTTTAATATTTTCAAAGGACTAGCTTTTGTTTTCCTTTCTGTTATTTTCCTGATTTAGTTTCATTGATTTCTAGTCAAATATTTATTATCTGTTTTATTTTATTTCCTTTAGGTTTAAATTGATCTTCCTTTCCTGGTTTCCTATTGGGAACATTTGATGATTGATTTTTAAATCTCATTTCTTTTCTGATATATTTATTCCATGGTATACATTTCCCTCTAAATTTGTAAGACATATTTTAACTTTCACTTAGTTCAAAATATTTTAAAATATTCTTTTGCGATTTCTTTTACTTTGGATCATACAAAATCATATTATGTAATATCTGAGGATTCTTCAGCAATCTTTCTGTTGATATCTTGTTTTTTTTTTTTTTTTTTTAAATAAAACTGAGACCCTTTATTCACAAATGATATTATGTACATTGAAAATACAAAAGAATCTACAAAAACCCTGCTAGGTCTCTCAAGTGAATTAAATTACAAACAATTGGAATATAATACTTGAAAAAAATCACTAATAATAGCATCAAGAAACACAAAATACTTAGGACACACAAATTTTCTAAACTAAAGTGACAAAATATTGCCATGAGATTAAAGAACATCTAAATACATGGAGAGTCACACCATGCTCAGAGTAGAAGATTTAATATTCTAAAGAAAGCAGTTATTCCCTGTTTTAAGTTCTTATGGTTGATGTGACAAAATGCACAGTAAGTAAATTGTGGTAAAATAATACAAATCCATTCCCTTATAGCTCTGCAGATCAGGAAGTCTGATGGGGGTCTTACTGGGTTAAAAATCAAAGTGTCAAGACTGTTGCTTTCCAAGGCTCTAGGCGAGAATCCACTTAATTGCCTTTTCCAGCTTCTAAAGGCCACTGACTTCTTTTGGCTTGGGGCCCTCTTTCTTCATCTTCAAAGCCAGAAATAGTATGTCAAGTTCTTATATTGCATCGTTTTGATCTCCTCTGTGCCTCCTTCTTCCACATTTAAGAAACTTTGTGATAACACAAGATCTACCCAAATAAACTGCAACAATGTCCTGTATTAAAGTCAAATGAGTGAAAAACTCAGTTTGATCTACAACCTTTTTGTTTTTGTTTTTGTTTTTTTTATAACGCTTTTATTTAAAGAATATAAATTTCCAAAATACAGCTTATAGATTACAATGGCTTCCCCCCCATAACTTCCCCCCCACCCGCAACCCTCCCCTTTCCCACTCCCTCTCCCCTTGCTTCACATCAAGATTCATTTTCAATTCTCTTTATATACAGAAGATCAGTTTAGTATATATTAAGTAAAGATTTCAACAGTTTGCCCTCACATAGCAACACAAAGTGAAAAATACTGTTGGAGTACTAGTTATAGTATTAATTCACAATGTATAGCACATTAAGGACAGAGATCCTACATGATATATTTTTTTACAAAATTGATTAATTTTCTAGGCAATTTCCAATTTAACACCAAGATTTTTTTTTCATTTTTAATTATCTATATACAGAAGATTGATTCAGTATATACTAAGTAAAGATTTCATCAGTTTGCACCCACACAGAAACACAAAGTGTAAAATACTGTTTCAGTGCTAGTTATAGCATTACTTCACATTGGACAACACATTAAGGACAGATCCCACATGAGACGTAAGTACACAGTGACTCCTGAAGTTGATTTAACAATTTGACACTCTTGTTTATGGCGTCAGTAATCTCCCTAGGCTCTAGTCATGAGTTGCCAAGGCTATGGAAGCCTTTAGGGTTCACTGACTTCAATCTTATTCCGACAGGGTCATAGTCAAAGTGGAGGTTCTCTCCTCCCTTCAGAGAAAGTTACCTCCTTCTTTGATGGCCCCATTCTTTCCACTGGGATCTCACTCACAGAGATCTTTCATTTAGGTCTTCTTTTTTTTCCAGAGTGTCTTGGCTTTCCATGCCTAGAATATTCTCATGGGCTCTTGAGCCAGATCTGAATGCCTTAAGGGCTGATTCTGAGGCCAGAGTGCTATTTAGGACATCTGACATTCTATGAGTCTGCTGTGTATCCCGCTTCCCATGTTGGATCATTCTCTCGCTTTTTGATTCTATCAGTTGGTATTAGCAGACACTAGTCTTTTTTGTGTGATCCCTTTGACTCTTAGACCTATCAGTGTGATCAATTGTGAACTGAAATTGATCACTTGGACTAGTGAGATGGCCTTAGTACATGCCACCTTGATGGGATTGTATTGGAATCCCCTGGCACAATTCTAACTCCATCATTTGGGGCACGACTGATTGAGCATGTCCCAGATTGTACATCTCCTCCCTCTCTTATTCCCACTCTTATATTTCACAGGGATCACTTTTCAGCTAAAATTTAAACACCTAAGAATAATTGTGTGTTAATTACAGAGTTCAACCAATAGTACTAGAATAAAAAAATACTAAAATGGATAAAGTATTACATTGTACAACAACAGTCAGCACAAGAGCTGATCAAGTTACTGTTTCTCATAGTGTCCATTTCACTTCAATAGGTTTCACCTTTGGTGCTCAATTAGTTGTCACCGATCAGGGAGAACATATGATATTTGTCCCTTTGGGACTGGCTTAATTCACTCAGCATGATGTTTTCCAGATTCCTCCATCTTATTGCAAAAGACCGGATTTCATTGTTTTTGACTGCTGTATAGTATTCTATAGAGTACATGTCCCATAATTTCTTTATCCAAATGTATGCTTTGAATTCCCTGTGATCTTTTGCTGTGAGGTTCCCTTCGTTTATCTTCTTTCATGTTGATGGCCGTGTTTCTGTGTTTCTGTGTGTAATACATCTTTAAGTATCTTTTGCAGGGCTGGACGAGTGGCAACAAATTCTTTCAATTTTTGTTTGTTATGAAAGGTCTTTATTTCACCTTCATTCACAAATGAGAGCTTGGCAGGATATAATATTCTGGGCTGGCAGTTTTTCTCTCTAAGTACCTGGGCTATGTCTCGCCATTCCCTTCTAGCTTGTAGAGTTTCTGTTGAGAAGTCTGCCGTGAGTCTAATTGGAGATCCTCTGAGTGTAATTTGACGTTTCTCTCTTGCACATTTTAGGATCTTTTCTTTCTGTTTCACTGTGGTGAGTTTAATTACAACGTGTCGTGGTGAGGACCTCTTTTGGTCATGTTTCCTAGGGGTTCTATGAGCTTCCTGTACTAGGATGTCTCTGTCCTTCTCCAAAACTGGGAAATTTTCTGCTATTATCTCGCTAAAAAGGCATTCTAATCCTTTCTCCCTCTCCATGCCTTCAGGAACTCCTAGAACTCGAATGTTGGGTTTTTTAATAGTATCCTGTAGATTCCCAACAATATTTTTTAGATTTCTAATTTCCTCTTCTTTTCTTTGGTTTGACTGTATAGTTTCCTGTGCTCTGTCTTCTAAGTCCGATATTCTCTCTTCTGCCTCACCCATTCTGTTTGTAAGGCTCTCTAATGTGTTTTTCATTTGATCTATTGAATTCTTCACTTCATTATGATTTCTCGTCACTATCACAGTTTCATGTTCTACTAGTTGTTTCATTTCAGCTTGATTTCTCCTTAATATTTCATTTTCACGAGAGAGATTTTCTACCTTGTCCATTAAGGATTTCTGTAGTTCAAGAATTTGTTTTTGAGTACTTCTTAGTGTTCTTATCAATTTTTTGAGATCTGCTTCTTGCATCTCTTCTATCTCATCATCTTCGTAATCTTGAATTGGGGTGTCTTTTTCATTTGGGGATGCCATAGTGTCTTCCTTGTTCTTATTACCTCGGTTTTTGCGTTTGTTGTTTGGCATATTGGTTTCTTCACTGTGGTGTTTTTTTCTTGTTATACTATGACTCTAGATTAAGTGGACTGTCTGCTTTTGATGGAGCCTTAGAGGCTTGAGATGGGTGTGGCCTGAGAGCTCTGTTTGGTTCCTCAGGGTTGAGGGTGTGTCAAAGGAGACACTCCCAGGTTAGGCGTGGTAAATCTCTCTCTGTTACTTTTTTTTTTTTTTTGGTTCAAAAGGGAAGTAATCCCACACAGCTGAATGGAATTGGGGGTGGTTAGCAGGAGAATGATGTACCCACGGGAGCCAGAGATCGGAAGCTCTTTCCCAAGGACCAGAGAAGGAATCTTTGCGGCCCTTTGTGTGGGCTGAGATTCTCCTGTAGTCTCCCACTGGGCTGCCAAGTCTACTGAACTGTAGCGTCTCTGGAGAGTACTCACATGAATTCGTGATTTCCGTGAGTTCTCTCCCCCACAGTCTCTTTTTTCACAGTCTCAGTTCATTAGGTTCTAATCTCCTGTTATTTCACCCCCACGCCCAGAGTCAGGTTTTTCTGCTAGGCTCAGGGCCGGTGCCGACCCGAGGTCGCCCTGCTTATGACGTATTCCAAAATGGCGCCTGCTCTTTGTCTTGCTCACCTTTGAGAGGTGAGCGGAGAGAGAGAAGCTCGTGTCCGTATGGGTCACTTTTTTTTTTTTTTCCCTCTCTCTCTCTCTCTTCTAGTTAGCCTGGTGAACTTTTCCCCGCAGGGTTTCAAGCCTTGTTCGCTCTAGGCTCCCTTTTCCGCTTCCCTGCTGGTATTTCGGGCTATTGAGGTTCTGCTCACCTCGCGTTCCAGCGCTGGTGTGTTGAATCTGCTGCTGGTGTCCCAAACTGCGGGCTCCCACGCTCTCCACGCAGGTCCACTGTGAATCTCCAGTTCCGGAACGGTTTTCTCTGCTGTTTCTTCCCCTACTCTTCCTTGAACCTGCAGTATCTCCACTTTTATTAAACTGTCTCTCCCCAGAATATCAGTGTGCTCCCTTCCTATTCCGCCATCTTGCCGCTCTATTCGATATCTTGTTTTACTATATGTTTTTCTATATCCCATTCTGGATATGGCTTTAAATTTATGAATGTGTATTTGCATGTTTTTAAATATTTATTGTGTATTTTATGGACCAAGGTGTGATCTATTTTGAACCTTCTTTTTTTTTTTTTTGACAGGCAGAGTGGACAGTGAGAGAGAGAGAAGAGAGAGAGAGCGAAAAGTCTTCCTTTTCCGTTGGTTCACCCCTCAATGGCCGCTGCAGCTGGCATGCCACGGCCAGCGCACTGCGGCCGGTGCACCGCGCTGATCCGAAGCCAGGAGCCAGGTGCTTCTCCTGGTCTCCAATGCGGGTGCAGGGCCCAAGGACTTGGGCCATCCTCCACTGCACTCTGGAGCCACAGCAGAGAACTGGACTGGAAGAGGGGCAACTGGGACAGACTCTGGTGCCCCGACCGGGACTAGAACCCATGGTGCCGGTGCCACAGGCAGAGGATTAGCCTATTGAGCGCAGTGCTGGCCTTTAGTGAACCTTCTACGTGACCTTGAGTAGGTCCAACATGAGCAGAATAACTGCAAGTGTCATTTTGATCAAAGGGACTTTAACTTGATACTTAGCGCTTGATACTGCAAAAGGGAAACTAGTTTGATATCAGAGAAGTGGCTTTGGAAAAATCATTTTAGAATGTAATCCATGTCCCAGAAGTTTTTAATTTTTCCAGTAGAAGTGGAAAGAAATACAAATAAAGAAAAGTAGATTCATGTAATTTCCTTTAAAATACTTATTTATTTATTCTTTTATTTACTTATTTGAAAGGCAAAGCATTAGATAAAGAGGGAGGGAGACACACACACAGAGAGAAAAAGAGAGAGAGCGGGAGAGAGAAACAGAGAGAGAACAAGATCTTATATCCTTTGGTTCACTCCTCAAAAGGTTGCAACAGTCAAGCCTTGACCTGGCTAAAACTAGTAGCCAGAAATCCATCTGGACCTCCCACATGGGTGTCAGGGACCTAAGTACATTATAAGTATTTGTTGCCTTCCCAAGCACATTAGCAGGAAGCTGGATAGGAAGCAGATCAACCAGGGCTCAAATCAGCACTCTGATATGGGATGCCAGCATTGCAAGCTGCAGCTTAACTTACTGCACCAAAATGTTGGCCTCTGATTAATATCTGAAGCCCATTGTAATTCCTGAGAAGAATTTGTTTTATATATCCTTGTAGAAGGCCAATGTACAGTAAATCCTAGATGTCTTAAAAATCCTCAAACATCAGGTTCTTTCCATTCATTTCCCCCTATTATTCATGCTATAGTTCCTGAGGTCTGGAACCAGCATTGCAGCAGAGAAAGTTAAGCCACTCTTACAACACTGGCATCCCATATCAAAGCACCTATTCCATTCCCAGCTGTTCCCTTCTGATCCAGCTGCCTGCTAATTCCCTGGGAATGCAGCAAAAGATGGCCCAAATACTTGGTTCCTGTATGCAGCCAGGCCCAGCGCCGGGTGTTGTGGCCATTTGGCAGTGAACCAGAGGATGGAAGTTCTCTTTGTCTCTCTTTTTCTCTGCTGCTTTGCCTTTCAAAAAAGAAAGAGTAAACAAGAAGACCCTGAGGCTCTTTTGCACTTACAAATAGAAAGATAGTAGAATGTCCCTTGCGTTTGGCAAGGTGGAAGTCCTTAGAAATGTTGATCAGTATTGATTTGATGGGGAAAAGAGAATGGAGTGAGCAGAAATGAGAACAGAGTGTGGAGGGGAAGAGTATGTCCTCTTCCAAGTTTATTGCTAAATTCACTAATGTGGGGAGAAAAGTCATGGAATAGTTACTAGCTGAATGTATTTGGTCTAGAAAGATGACTGTAAGTTGTAGAAAATTTTTATGCTCATGGAAATGCATAGTGAAAAGGGAAAATTTGATGCTGCAGGAGAGAGTAGAAGAGGAATAATTACAGAATAGTTAAGGTATTAAGAAGTTAAAAAGAATGGATTTTTGAGCACAAGTTGTGAGGTTGACTTTTAAAAAAAATTTATTTATTTGAAAGGCAGAGAGAGAGAGAGAGAGAGAGAGAGAGAGAGAGAGAGAGAGACTCTTCCATGTTTCGGTTCATTCTCCAAATGTCTGCAATGGCTGGGACTGAAGTTGGGCCTGGCTGAAGCCAGGAGCCAGGAGCTTCATCCTGGGCTCCCACATGGGTGGCAGCGGCTCAAGCACTTGGGTCATCTTCCACTGCTTTCTCAGGCACATTAGCAGGCAGTTAGACAGGAAGTGGAGCAGCTAGAACTTGAACCAGCACCCACACAGGATGCTGGCATTGCAGCTTAACCTGCTGATCCACAAAGCAGCCCCAAGGCTGACTTTTTATAGCAGCAAGGATACTGTGTCCATTGCAATAGCAGAGAGAACAGGTGGAGCTAAAGGTCTGAAATAGCAGTTTTGGTGCATAGAAGAATGGTTATTCTGTGCCTTGGGTTCTAGAACCATTTGGTTCAATCTGCCAAGACTCATGCACAATTCTCTAAACTGTTTTCTACATCAGAGAAAAGCAGAGTGGAGGGGACAACCACAGTCTCTCCCTCTGCAAGCAGCTGATTTCCTCTGAGCAGTGGTTTAGACATTTCTTGGACATATTTTGAAGGCTGTGGTTTACCCAGTATTTCCTGTGCCTTTCTGATTTGTTTAAAATTTTACACGACAGTGACTAACTTAGACCAGAAGGCATATAAATAGATGCAAAGCAGCAAATCGACTGCTTGAGAGACAAATATTTTATCAGAGGAATTTCTGTGGAAAGAGATTTGGAATTAAAGAAGGAGGTTCTTCAATGGTCTCTTACTTGAATCTGCTCTTCAAGAGTTTAGTTAGAGGGGTGGGAGAAATGGAGGGCAGAATATGGGCAAGGAGTTGAAAAAAAAAAGACAGTGGCTTGAAAATAAAGGAAATGATAACATTCCAGTGACAGATTAAATGGTAATTAAAAGAGCAGAATAAAAAGCTAAAGTTGACTTCAAGATTATTTGGTGACTATGAATTTTTATATCCTCACACTTTCTATGTGTGCATTGGAATTATCTATGGAAATACCTGGGGTGGTTTCTTTCTCATTTTGAATTTACATCACCTAGCAGAATGCCTGACAAATGTAGCTTAAAAAACTATGTGTTGAACAAATGAATACAGGAATGTTTGATAAAGATCATTTGATGCTAGTGCAGTTTGTTTCCAGAAACATATAATATGACTGAAGGCAGGAAATGGAAAAGACAGAAACATCAAAAATAAATATATTTAGAAAAATATATTTATGAGTTGATTTATATTTTTATCTAAATAATGGATATTTTAAAATCATCTTTCAGTCTTTACGATCTTATACATTCTTCGTTTAACCCCTCAAACCACCCACTGAGGGCTATTCTTTCAGTTGCTGTGGCTTAACGGATAAAGTCGCCTCCTGCTGTGCTGGCATCCCCTGTTGGTGGCAGTTCTAGTCCCAGCTGCTCCACTTCTGATCCAGCTCTCTGCTATGGCTTGGGAAGGCAGTGGAAAATGGCCCAAGTCCTTGGGACCTTCACCCATATGGGAGACCTGGAAGAAGTTCCTGGCTCCTGGCCTCGGATTGGCACATCTCCGGCCATTGTGGCCATCTGGGGAGTGAACCAGCAGAAGGAAGACCTCTCTCTCTCTCTGCCTCTCCTCTCTGTGTAATTCTTTCAAATAAATAAATAAACCTTTTTTTTTTTTAAAAAAAAGAATAATAACCTCCTAATTACACATTATTCAGGGATTGACATTTTGATAGACAAAACAATCAACATGATCAGAACTTTATGGTCTCCAAAACTACAAGAACAGAGCAAGAAGTCTTTGGACTACAAGACACTGAAGTCACATGGAGGCTGAATGAGGAGATTCAATAACAGAAATAGGTTACAAGGGAATGATTTTCTATGAATGTCAAGAAAATCCAGGAACAGAGGCTGGTGTTGTGGCACAGCGGGTTAAGCTACCACTTGTGACACTGGCATCCCTTATGAGAGTGCCAGTTTGGGCCCCAGATGCTTTGCTTTTGATCCAGCTGCCCAAGTACTTGGGACCCTCAAGCCACTTGGAAGACCTAGGTGACTCCTGGCTTCAGCCTGACCCAGTCTTGGCTGTTGCAGCCATTTGAGGAGTGAACTAGCAGATGAAAGATCTCTCTCTCTCTCTTTCTCTACCCATCTCTTTTTCACTCTGCCTTTCAAATAAATAAATACACAATAAAAATAAATCAAATACAGGAATAATAAAAAAGGCATACTTAATGATAAATGTAAAACTTACCTACTCCACAACAAACATGAGAGACAACTTGGAAAACATTTGCAATTGCATGTGTAAAATAGCAAGTTATAGCTTTGATACATAAGGAGCATTTCTATAGATATAAAAATGACAAAATAGCAAAAACATGAACTGCAGTTTATGAGAGAAAAAACATATTGCAGATAACCATCTGAAAAAATTCCTATTTGTACACATGACTAACCCATCTGAAAGCTTTGACCATCTCTGCATTTGTGTAGATAACAATCAATGTATTATTGAAGATTATAATATCTCACAAAGCTACATGAAATACAACTTCTTATATGGTAGTTGATGAGTCATATTTTCAATTGTATTTTTAAAAAATTTGACTTATTGAGGTATAGTAGACATAAAATAAAATACACAGGTTTGAAGAGTAAACAAAGAGTTCATTTTCTTTCTCTATCATCTATCTATACTTGAACTCTGATCACAATTAAAATCATGAACATAAATCTCATCCCCAAATTTACACTTGTGCATTTGTAGTCCCCTAGTTCCAAAGTTAGGCTGTTTTCTCTCACTATGGTAAGGTTTAAAATTTCTGGAATGCTGTGTAAGTGGAATCACAACAATAAGCTCATTTTATGTGTGACTTACTTTCTTCATTACAGTTATTTAAAAATTCATACATGACAACTTCTGTATTAGATGTCACTGCTTTCTTTTTGTCCCTGAGTAGTGTTCTTTGCATGAATATACCATAATTTCCTTTAGCCATCCACTTGTTGATGGACATTCGGCTTACGTCTCATTCTGCTATTTCCAATAAAGGTGCTATGAGGATTTGTACATAAGTGTTGGTATGAACATATGCTTTCATTATTTTTACATAAATACCTAATAGAATAACTGGATCATGGTTAATATATTCTACCTTATTAAAAATTACTTTATTGACAAAGTTCAATGGCTTAAAGTGTACAATCGCATGTCCTTTTTTAGCATATTTTTAAAATTTATTTGAGAGGTAGAGTTAGAGTGAGAGAGAGAGAGAGAGAGAGACAGAGAGAGGTCTTCCTTCCACTGGGTCACTCCCCAAATGGCTGCAACGGCCAGAGCTGCACCGATCCGAAGCCAGGATCCAGGAACTTCTTCCAGGTCTCCTACATGGGTGCAGGGGCTCCAGCACTTGGGCCATCTTCCACTGCCTTCCCAGGCCATAGCAGAGAGCTGTATTGGAAGAAGAACAGCCGGGACCAGAACTGGGGCCCATATGGGGGATGCTGGCGCTGCAGCCTCGACCCCTAGCTATTTAAAAGACCGTGAAACTACACAGAAAACTTTGTCAGTAGCAGTCACTCAGACCTCTTCTTCAGCTCCCCCTCCACCCACTCTGTGCCTTATGCCAACAAGGCATTACCGACTTACTTACCAACTACACAGAATTGTGTACTCTGGAGATTCTCTGTGAATAATGTGATATCAAAATGTGATCTGTGGTTCTTTGTGAGGGGTTTGTTTCATCTCCTTCATGTCTTCATGAATTTGAAATGGCCAAAAAGCTCATTCTGTTGCCCATTCACCACCAGCATCATCTAACTTCTGTAAGCTGCATGTCCATGACCATGGTTGGTGTGATCATTCTTGTTCATTTTGGATGTTACGGCTGATGTGTGCTGTTATCCTGCTTTTAATTTTCACTGCCCTCATGACTAACGATAATAATCTTTTTTGGTGAACTATTCAAATCTTATTTTTTTTGAGTTTTCCCATTCAAGTCACTTATGACATAGGTGATTTTCAACTATATTTTTAAATTTTTTAGAGCATATTTGAAATAATGATTCTTAATTTTGATGATGTCCAAGTTTCAATTGTTTTCTTTTATGTGATGTGCATTTGATGCGTCTGAAAAAAAAAGAAAAAAACCTCCATTCACCTCAATGGATGTTGGATGAGGTCAAATGATTTTTTCTCTCTCTCTTGAAAGCACACCTTTTGCTTTTTCGGTGGTCTGGGCCTGCTCCCGGGACGCCACAGCGGCCAGCAAGAGGAGCAGCAGCGCAAGCGAGGCCTTCGCACGGCGCCAGGTCCCGCTGGGTCCCACGGGTGCCCCGGAGCCGCGGTGCAGAGCGCGCCCGCACAGAGGCCCCGGGGCGCCCTAGGAAGCGGCTCCAGCCCTGGGCTCCGCCGTCGCCTCCATGCCCACCCTCCTTCCTGGCTGGCTGACCCTCACCGCCTCTGTACTGCAGCGGCGAGCAGGCGGAGGTGGCGCCTGCTCCCGCTCACAGCCTTTTGCTTTTTTAATGTAGTCATAGGTGAATCACAATGATTAATTTTTTAATGTTAACAAATCTTGTATTCTTGCTCAATTTGTATTGGGCCATGATGAATTATCTATCTATATTTGTATCTGAATATTCAATTTGCTAAAATTTATTGCATTTATATTCATGAGAAATAATAATCTTTGCTATTTTTCTGCTGTACTGTCTTTCATTGTTATTGGAGTAGTGTTGGCTTCATATAATGAATTGAGAATTTTTTTTTGGTCACAAAACTACCCCTCCAGGCAGCATCATTTTTTAAAAATTAATTAATTTATTTGAGAGGTAGAGTTACAGACAGTGAGAGGGAGAGACAGAGAGAAAGGTCTTCCTTCCGCTGGCTCACTCCCCAAGTGGCTGCAACGGCTAGAGCTGTGCCAGGATTAGAACCGGTGCCCATATGGGATGCTGGTGCTGCAGGTGGAGGATTAACCTACTGCGCCACAGTGTTGGCCCCAAGGAATAGTCTTAACTCCTCAATTTTCTGAAAGAACTGGCTTCATTTCTTTCTTGAATGGTAAAATCATTAGTAAAATCATGTGGGCCTGGAGTTCATTGGGGGGGGGGATTTTAAACTATGAATTAATTTTATTATGTAGATATAGGAATATCCAGGTTAACTATAGGAGTGAATTTTTGGTAGGTTTTCTTTTGATTTCTTCTTTGATCCATGGGTTATTTAGTTTACAAATATTTGGAAGTCTCCCAGGTATCTTTCAGTTACTGATTTCTAATTTATTTCCATTTTGGTCTAACAGCAACATTTTTATTACTTAAATAATTTTACTCCTCCTAAGACTTGTCCTGTGTTATGGCTGAGAACATGGTCTATCTTGCTAAGCAGTCTGTGTGTACTCAAAAATGAAGTTTCTGCAATTGTCGCGTAGAAAGTTCCATAAATGTCGATTAGTACATATCACAGATTAGGAGAAACTATTTGTAAACTATATATTTGATAAAGGAATTTAAAAAGATTGATTACATTTATTTATTTAAAGGCAAAGCGACAGAGCAAAGAGACAGAAAGACACACACACACAGAGTGGGGTGGTGGGGGAGGAGATAAGAGAGAGAGATAAGAGAGAGAGAGAGCGCCAGGTCCCAGCCAGGCTGAAGCTAAGATCAGTAACTCCATTCTGATCTCCCATGTGGGTAGCAGGGGCCCATCTTCTGTCTTTCCAGTTGCATTAGCAGGAAGCTGGATCAGATGTAGAGTACTCAACCTGGCACTCAAAATGGGGTTTTTGCATCACAAAAACTGTGCCACAATTCTGACCTCTCAAAAAATTTTATTCAAAATATAAAGAACAGTTACAGTTCAATAATGAGAAATAAAGGGATTTAATTTAAAATATACAAAATGTGAGAGCTGACATCTCGCCAAGGAAGATATATAAATATCTAGCAAGCACATGACAAGTTGTGTTCAGGATACTATTTATAAACATGAATATTGGGGCCAGTGCTGTGCATAGCAGGCAAAGCTGCCACTGGCAGTGCCGGCATCCCATATGGTTGTTGGTTCAAGTCGCGGCTGCTTCACTTCTGATCCAGCTCTCTGGGAAGCGGCCTGGGAAAGCAGTATAAGATAGCCCAAGTCCTTGGGCCCCTGCATCTGCATGGGAGACCCAGAAGAAGCTTCTGGCTCCTGGCTTCAGATTGGCTCAGCTCTGGCTGTTGTGTTCATCTGGGTGTGAATCAGCTGACAGAAGACCTCTCTCTCTCTGCCTCTGCCTCTCTGTAGCTTTACCTTTCAAATAAATAAATAAATAAATCTTAAAAAAACATGCATATTAAGAACACAACAGCAACTGTCTCTTCTCCTTGAAACTCTAGCAATCTTGGTTTATGTGGTCTCTGGGATCCTTCTTAACTCAAGAGACTGCAAGGATCAGTTCTGGCATCTCCTTCACCACTCTGCAGCTTGGAAACATCAACCCAGATCAACGCAGTAAGCCCAGGCACTTGGAAGGCATGCTTTCTTTGCTTCTTATTTCTGAGAGATCACTCTCAGAGATCACTATCACTCTTTGCCTTATGCATAGGGTTCCTGAAAGATGTTTTTCCATGCAAAGCCTGGTTTTCATTATTTTTCCAGATAGGAGGTCCATTTCATGTTGCTCCATCTTAGCAGGAAGTGGAACCTGGATTGTAGTGAAAACATCAGAGAGCAGTGTCACTGTGAACAAATTTAAAAGAACATAAAGGAGATTGATATCAATACAAGGTATCCACAAATACTTTTGTGGGCTGTTGTAGTGTGATCAGAAAAATCAACCACTAGGAGGAGAAGAAAACTTATATAGTATTGAATAAACTGCTGCATTTGAGTTAATAGTGATTTATAGAGTGTAAAATATACATAAAATCTAAGTCTTTAGAGAGTCTATTCAGTTCTGAAGCAGAAAGCACATTTGTTACAGGTGGTTTGTGCAGAAGAGTTACTAGGATAAAGTTAATTAGTTGATTGATTAAGTTAATTCAAAATAGAATGAGCCAATAAAAATTTATCAAGAACATCACTGGGTTTGTATTAGATATTAAAATATTTGGAGCGGGGTCAGGTATTTGGCCTTGTGGTTAAGACTTCCACATATCATGTCAAAGTGCCTGGATTTGAGCTCCAACTCTGCTCTCATCTCCAGCTTCCTGCTAATGCAAACCTTGGGAGGTAGTGGTGAGACCTCAAGTCGTTGAGTCCCTGCTACAGCTATGAGATATCTGGGCTGAGTTCCAGCTCAAGGATTTGACCTCTTGGGACTGTTGTGTGCATTTGAGAAGTGAACCAGTGGGTGGATTCTTTCTCTTTCTTAAATAAAATGAACTATAAAAGACATACAGTTTTTAAAAACAATATATCCAGAGACATGAAAGCTCCAATTGCTTTTCTTCATGATGCTTTATACAAAATTGGAGACCTGAGAATTTTTTATGAGGCTGTGTCAGCATTTAGGTTATACTCCATTCATTTATATGTAGAATGTTAGTTTTTTAAATTTTAATCAGGTGATGGGAGAGCTTGATATCTTAAAAATTAGTTCACTTTATTAATAGGTCATTTGGAATAGTTATATGCCTTTCCTTTCAAATATTGTTAAAATATTTCCTGCCTATTTTTCTATAATGAATACAAATTCATATCACTCACATAAAATAACTACTTTTCAATAACTGGTCTATAGTAAGGAAATTTAGAGGAAGAGATATGTATATTTTTAAAAAAGCTTATTTATTTGAAAGGTAGCGTGATAGACACACAGGGAGAGAACAAGTTGAAGAGAGAGATAGAAACCTTCCATTCACTGGTTCACTCTCCGAAGGTCCGTAATAGCTAGGAGTGGGCCAGGCTGAAGCTAGGAGCCAGGCACTCCTCTAGGTTTACCACATGGGTGGTAGGGACCTCAGTAATTCAGCTATCATCTGCTGCCTTCCAGGATGCATTGGTAGGAAAGCTGGATCAAAGTGGAAGAGCCAGGACTCCAACGTGGATTCCAATGTTCGGTGCAAACATCTTAAGAGGCGGCTTAACTCACTGACCCATAGAGCTTCTCCTTGATTTTTTTTAAACTTAAAGTATTCTTTCAAACTCTTGGTACATGTTGACAGCTTTTAGCATCTTATAATTTGAAGAAAAGAAATAATGAATCTGTAAATTCTAGGTCAAATACTAATAACTGAACCTTACTAACTTAGATTTTTTTTTCTGAGCAAAAAGAGCAAATAATCTAGTTGTGCTCTCTGATCATTGTGAATTATTCTGAAGGATCTTATCAAAGATAACTTTTTATCATTTCTGAAACAGTACTAATTCTGAATTGAAGAGCTGATTTCTGGAGTGTCCCAGAGAGGAAGCAGTAGTCAGAGAATCAAGTGCATTTCTGTGAAAAGGAAAGATAGCATCTCCTGTCTCTCATTCACACGTCATTTGATGTTATACAACAATCAGAGAAAAGCCACAAGCTATGCTGGATTTGGTCACTGCAACTGCCCACATATTGTAAAGATTTTCTTGTTTTGTTGTACTAGTCAAAACACAATTGAAACTAAATTGTAAACTAATGAAACTAAAATATTTTATAAGGTTTTATAATGATACAATCTGTTAACATAAATAATGTAGTTGTTGATTTTGGCATGCTTTAGAGAGTAAAATAAGGCAACATATATTAAAACAATGTAGGATTAATTATAGTACTGAAAGAAGGGATTTTGTAACTAATGAAACACAGAACTGTAAATCAGATTTTGAGTGCAAGGAGCTAATTATAAGAGCCAAACCGGAAATTCTGAAGATGAAATCAACTATAGATATGAGTATCATTTTAAATTTGTCATCAGGGCTTTTTAAAAAAAATTATTTATTTATTTGAAAGAGTAAGAGAGAGAGAGAGAGAGAGAGAGAGAGAGAGAGAACACACACACACACACACACACAGAAAGAGAGAGAGACATCTTCCATCCGTTGGTTCACTCCCCAAATGTCTGCAACAGCTGGGGCTGGGCAGGGCTGGGCAGGGCCAGGCCAGAGCCAGGAGCTGGGAGCTTCTTCCAGATCTCCCATATAGGTGCGCTTGGCCCATCTTCTGCTGCTTTCTCAGGCACATTAGCAGGGAGCTGGATTGCAAGTGGAGCAGCTGTGACTCAAACTGGCAACTAGATGGGAGACCGGCACTGCAGATGGCAGCTTAATCTGCTGCACCACAGCCCTGGCCCCATCAGAGCTTTTAAAAAGTGCAAATTCTTGATCCTCAACCTGAAAGAGTCTAACTCAAAAGATTTGAGATAGTCAATGGGAATCCATATTTCAGACACAAAGTTGTTTGAAATATGGATCTAAACTAACAACTTGACTTTGAAAAAGCAAACATATCTTGAAATGATAATCGCTTACCCTGATAGCTGTCAGTAAGAGAGAACCTG
Organism: Sylvilagus floridanus; assembly: GCA_949820135.1. NCBI lineage: Eukaryota > Metazoa > Chordata > Mammalia > Lagomorpha > Leporidae > Sylvilagus > Sylvilagus floridanus. The sequence continues at coordinate 34,219,967 of OX463230.1, forward strand.
GAACAGAGTCCTCATCAGTTACTACATGTTTTCAAAGTGACCATGCTGCCTTTTTTCAAAACAGGAAATTTGAGTAAAATGGGATTATACTTTGTAAAAACAAACAAACAAAAGGCTAAGATTCAGTATCATGTTATTTTTAACACCCTAAATGACTCAAACTTTATTAAACAAATCACGCCCATCATTTTCCTTTTAATGCCCAAATCACAATATTTCATGCTGTATTCCATCTTTACAGAAGCTATTATTTATCAATCCCCCCCAACTTGTTGATAATTCCAGAGTTTTACATTTTCTTAGCAGCTATGCATTTAGTGTTGTTTATTAAATAAGTTACATGTTTATTTGCATTACAACATTCCTTTAAAAATTCATCAGTTGGTTTCCTCCATTTGTTGCTGTCTTATCCTCCAGCGTCATAAAAACTCTGCTCCTGGGGTGGCATCATGGCGCGGCTGGTGAAGTCACCGCCTGCACACCAGCCGAAAATATCCTAAGTTCTTGGGCCCCTGCACTCACATGGGAGACCAAGATGAAGTTCCCGGTTCATCACTGGCCACTGTGGCCAACAGGGAGTAAACCAGCAGATGGAAAAATCTCTCTCTCTCTTTTTTTTTAAAAGATTTCTTTATTTATTTCAAAGAGTTACACAGAGAGAGGAGAGGCAGAGAGAGTGAGAGAGGTCTTCCATCCACTGGCAGCAACAACTGGAGCTGTGCCGATCCAAAGCCAGGAGCCAGGGGCTTCCTCCGGGTCTCCCATGAGAGTTCACGGGCCCAAGGACCTGGGCCATTCTCCACTGCTTTTCCAGGTCATAGCAGAGAGCTGGATCGTAAGTGGAGCAGCTGGGACTCGAACTGGTACCCATATGGTATGCTGGCACTGCAGGTGGTGCCTTTACCTGCTACACCACAGCACCGGCCCCTGGAATATCTCTATTTCTCCCTCTCTTAGTTCTGACTTTTAAATGAATGAATACATCTTTTTAAAAACCCTGTACTCCTTAATTTCCTGTGACACAACAGACAACAGGCTGAAAATTTGATATCATTCTTCAAGATTTGCTAAAGTAATGAAGGGGAGTAGACCCAAGATAAAGACATCATTTAGATAATACTGAGCCATTGTAGAATCTCTTAACTTTCCTTTGTGTCCTGAGTGGCTTCCCTCCTCTGACTGTGCTTACAAACTCAGAAAGTTTTTCCACTCTGGTGAGGTGGGTCCAAATGTTTGGACCTCAAGGAGGGGAGAGGTTTTCTTTCACCTAAAGAAAAGAAACTCATTGCCATTTCTTGTCTCTTGTCCCAGATGAATTTCACCTTAATTTGGATAACCATTGAAATGGTGTCATTCCCACAAATATACAGTGGTGTAATGCTTCAAAAGTTGAGTTTTGAGCCTTAAGTGATCCAGTAATAATATAACTGTACAAGGGTCCAGATGAGTGTGTCACAAGCTTAGCTCAGCACTTTTTTCAGAATCCTGAATTACAAACTCACCAAGACTATCTTACTTAGAAAAACACCTTGGGGCTTTTGTTGCAGCACAGTGGGCTAAGCCACCATCTGCAATGCTGGCATCCCATACTCCTGCTGTTTCGCTTCCAATCTAGCTCCCTGCGAATGTACCTGGGAAAGCAATGAGAGATGGCCCTAGTGGCTAGGCTCCTGCCACCCAAATGTGAGACCCAGATGGAGTTCCAGGCTCCTGGCTTTGCCCTGGTCCAGTCCCAGCCATTTTGGCCATTTGTGGAGTAAATCAGCGGATGGAAGACCTCTCATCTCTGCTACCCTGTCCTTCTATCTCTTCATTTCTCTCTCTCTATAAATTTGCCTCCCAAAGAAATCTTAAAATTAAATTAAATTTAAATGCCTTTAGCTCCACAATGCTTCAGTTTACTAATGATAAGTTTCAGAACAATTTTTAAGATTTCCACATAGGAAAAAATGGTTTTTTCATACAAACTAACCTTTAGGACATTAATGAGCATTTGTTATGTGCCAAGTATTCTTCAAGGTGGGCACTGGCTTACAAAGGTGACAAGGCTGAGTTCTTGGCTTTAAGGACTTAGCACAGTAAATTGGCTGACAGAAGAGATAGAAGCATAGACACATATAAGTGGAGTGTTCAAGTGGTGGCATGAATTAGACATGTTTGGATCATGGAGGAGCATATCGGAGCCTGCTACACAAAAGCAGGGAAGGGTTACAGAGAAAACACTGCACAGAAGCAAACACCTTAAGGAATTTGCCAAATAGAAAATAGTAGGTAGATGATTTTCAATGTAATTAATATTTAAAAATATGAAACTCTTATTAGTAAATCTGAAAACATGTGCGAGAACTAAACAGGAAAAATAAAATTGTAATAAGACTTAAAAAAGCCTGCTATGGTAGGCAGAATCATGACCCCCGCAATGATTCACACACTAATCTCTGGAACCTGGGAATATTTTATCTTTCATGGTAAAAGGGACTTTGCAAAGTGATTAAGGCTTTGGGTCTTGAGAAATCACCAGGGGCCATCTTTGTGCATGTAATCTAATCACAAATCCTTAAAAGTGCAAGAAAGAAAGGGTTGGTGTTGTGGTGCAGCAGGTTGAGCTGCCGCTGAGCTGCTGGCACCCCATATCATAGCTGGTTTGAGTCCCAGCTGCTCCACTTCGATTCAGTTCCCTGCTAATGCTCATGGGAAAACACTGGAGGCTGGCCCAAGTGCTTGGGCTCCTGTTACCCACATGGGAGACCCAGATGGAGTTCTTGGCTCCTTACTTGGGCCTGACCCAATCCTAGCCATTGCCATTTGGAGAGTGAGCCAGTGGATGGAAACTCCCTCTCTCAATGTCTCTAACTCTGTTCATCATAATTAAATGAAACCCTTGATTGCTATATTCCTGCCAGAGAGCCAAGCTATTAGGAAATAGGACATAGACAAGTGAGTTTGGGTAGAATGACTAATGATGGAAGAAAAGCTAACATGTGCAGCATTGAAGAAAAGGATGGAGAGTGGGCATTTGTACATGGGTTAAAACTCCTCTTGGGACTCCTACATTCCATATGAGTGCCTGGGTTCAAGTCTCAGATCTTATTTTTTTTTTCTAAAGATTTGTTTATTTATTTGAATGGCAGAGTTACAGAGAAGGGGAGGCAGAGGCAGAGAAAAAGTCTTCCATCTGCTAGTTCAGTCCCTGAATGGCTATCAGGAGCCAGGTCTTCATACAGGTCTTCCACGTAGGTGGAGGGGCCCAAGCACTTGGCCTATCTTTCACTGCTTTCCCAGGCACATTAGCAGAGAACTGGATTGGAAGTGGAGCAGCCAGGACTGAAATCTCATCTACCTACTATGCCACAACACTGGCCTCCAAGTCTCAGTTCTGCTCCCAATTCAAGCTTCCAGTTAATGTAGACCCTGGGAGGCAGTATATAGTGGGTCAGGTGGTGTTGTTCAAGCCACCTATGTAGGTAACCCAGGTTGGGTTACAGGGTAGTGGCTTCAGCTTGGCCCAGCCCCAGCTGTTGTGGGCATCTGGGGATTGAATCTTCTGCTTTTGTGCTTTCAAATAAAAGAGATGCAAAGTGCATAGGCATCGGAGAGAACAGAGACAGGATGGGAGCATCAATCTGCAAAGTGGGGTCCAGGAAAGCTGAGAACACTAAAAGATTAAGACAGGCAGTAGAAATAACATTCAGTATGGTTTTGCTTATTCACTTTTTGCCTGCAGAGGTCTCTAGAACTCAACTTTGTCCATCAGAGTGTGAACCTTACTGGAAAATGTGCTGATGGCTTCCCAAGAAATGAAATCTTGTCTTTCACAACAAAATAGATGCAACTGGAAACCATTACACTGGGTGAAATAAGTCAGTACCCCAAAGACAAATAGGTATGTTTTCCCTGATCTGTGGTAACCAATAGTGTACAAAAAATGTAGCATATATGAGCAAAATTGACATATTAAAAATTGATTATTGTTTATAGCCCTTGTCTCTACTGTTGAAGAACAGTGTGTTTTTCTTCTTACTATTTGTTGAATTCTTTACTAATTGGAGAATTAATCTTATGATTATGAAATAAATTGCAAGTATACCATTGTAAAGTTAAAAGAAAGTAAAATGGAAGGAGGAGAGAGGGTAGGAATGTAAGCAGGAAGGAAGGTAGTGTGGGAGGTATCACTATTTATTTGAAAGGCAGAGTTACAGAGAGGGAGAGGCAGAGGCAGAGAGAGAGAGAAGTCTTCCATCTGCTGGTTCACTCTCCACATGTTTTGAGGATCTATAGAAGAGCAAATCTCAACAGGATCTAAGAACCTATCTTGTCAGACTGAACTCATATGTTAGCTAATAAAGGTTTTTTTCTACTCCTAACTCCAACCAGCATCCAACTGTCCATATGTTACCCAAACTACCTTTGATTTTTGCACTTTGCTTTTCTGATGTTACCTGGTACTGTGTGCCTCTGTGAAGCTCATGCTCCAGGTACACTGACTCCAAACACATCCAGACATTTTCTGATTTCATGGCTAATGCATAAGATACACTAATCACCTAATTTTCTTGTTCTATCCCTAAGAAAAAAAAATTCTAGCAATTATAGGAGGCTTGACTAAAACGTTAATTCCTTTATGAAATTTTCTGCAAACTTCTTTGCTTCTCACAGTTTGTGATCTATCTTTCCTATTTTTCCAAAACATGATGTGATTTTTTTGAAGTGTTATAGTTAGTTGTTTATATTTTGTAAGTCTGGCTCCACTTCCCCCTTGGCGAGAGTTCTACAGGTACCAAGATGGTACAATTAAAGGAATAAAAGAGATGTTCCTGAGTCATTTTAGTGTAGTAGGCTAAGAGGTTATTCTTGGCAGAGTAATGGTCCATTTATATTAGAATTAAAAGATCTTGAGATTGGAATAAAGAGATTGCTTCTTTCTGCTTTTTATTTTTATGCTGCCTTCTTGGAGTTGAGGCTAATTTACTTGCATTTTACCTCTCTGCCATACCCATTCTACAGAGTTCTCCCTTTTATGCACAGCATGAGTTAAGAAGCACCTAGAGTAGATGGTGTGGGAATTTGGTACAGGGGTTAAGACAGTCTTTCAGTTGCTCATCCTCTAGTGGGGTGCCTGGCATCAGGAATCAAAAGTGGTTTGGATAACATATGGGCAGTTAGAGGAGGTGGGAGTTAGGAGAAGGAAAGAACCTTTATCAGCCATCTTAAGAGTATAATCTGACAATATGGTTTGAGTTCCAGCTCCACATCCTATGCTAGCTTCCTGCTAATGCACACCTTGGTAGGCAGGGGTGATGGCTCAAGTATTGAGTTCTAGGTTCCTGGCTTCAGCATGGCTCACCTCTGGTTGTTCTGAGTATTTGGGGGGTGAAACAGTTGTAGGAAGAGTTTTCTCTATGTCTTTCTTTGTCTTTTGGCCTTTCAAATACAAATGAAAGCAGGTAAGTTTAACATTGTTATGTATGTATACTACAGAAATAAATATGATGGGAAAATCAAAATACTCTTGATGCATTAGCTCAAATTTTTGGTTGTTTGTTTAACTATTATTTCTTAATTGCCAGTGTTTAGGAAGTCATGGGCCGATTTGCCTCTTCTGAATGCAGGAATGGATAAATAAACTCAGCTTTGCCTTCCCTGCCAGGCAGCATAAGGAAGGGAAAAGCCAAGAAGCACCAGTACAAAGATAATTGTAAAGAGTAATCTTGGGTTTTAAACACCTCTGGGGTAACCAAGCAACTGATTTTTCCCAGTCTGTTGGGGATTGATTTGACTTGTGAGCAGCAATTCAAGTTTAGTTTCTGCAAATGTCTGTGACAGACTCCGTTCTACTACCTGATAGACTGTATGGACTTATTCTGAGTTTTTATTTCGAGGGGGATGTTGTTTATTTTTGTAGCTGTTCTTTTTCTCTTCCAACCAAGCAAGCAGAGGGAAGAAAATAATTTTATGTGCAATCAGAACAAGTTTATCCATTTTGTTTTTATAACACATATTTCCTACACAATATAGCAGATTGGGCAATTTATTTTTTTTGATTATTATTTTGTTATTATTGATGCTATTATTACTTTATTTAGTTTCTCTATTGTTAACCAAATGAATGCTTCTATCATAGAGCAGATGCTTAATAAATATTTCTTAGAAATAATTGCTATTGTGTAATACATTTTGTTTCTTCAAGCAAAAAGGTGATGTTTGCTTGAGGTCTCTAATGTGGTTAGGATGAGGTGGCATCAGGGCTGGCGTCATCCCAGAGCCTCCCTCACTGTTAGGTGGGTGTTGATTCTGGCTACTGCTCAGAACCGCAGCAGGAGGCCACAGTGGTTTCTCCAAAAGGACTATTTTTCAAATAAGAATGCAGAAGCACATTAGGAACAAGTCTGACCTCTGAGGCTGACAAAGCCAATTGCATTCTCGATCTCAATGCAATCCATCAAGGACTTTTCAAATCAAACACTGGACAGCTGTGAAGTCAGTGTTTACTCTGGTTTGTCCTTTGTACTCCATGGAAAGATTCCTGTAATTTACTCTGGGAAATAGATAACAGATACATGGGGAGAATTTTCCTGGCAAATGCATTCAAATAGGCATAACCTCTAAAAGCAATTCCAGTTCTGACTTAAATTGTTCTCTAGTTAGCTTTTGTTCATGAGTTTATGTTCAGATATTTTTATTCATCAGTATTAATTTTCAGGCTTATTTAAAATCAAATTGGTGTTAAGGGGCTGGCGCTGTGGCACAGTAGGTTAATCATCCACCTGCGGCACTGTCATCCCATATGGGTGCCGGTTCTAGTCCCAGCTGCTCCTCTTCCCATCTAGCTCTCTGCTATGGCCTGGGAAAGCAGTGGAAGACGGCCCAAGTCCTTGGGCCCCTGTACCTGTGTGGAAGACCCGGAGGAAGCTCCTGGCTCCTGGCTTCAGATTGGCGCAGCTCTGGCCGTTGCAGCCATTTGAGGAATGAACCAACGGACGGAAGACCTTTCTCTTTGTCTCTTCCTCTCACTGTCTGTAACTCTACCTCTCAAATAAATAAATAAATAAAATATTAAAAAATAAAGTTAAATCAGTTGTTTGATGATAAAAATGAATACAGGATGATTTAAATTCATGATTAATTTATTAGTACTTGAATGCACAATGATAAAAATGTTTTTGTGATGGTTTGAAACTGTAAGAAACTTTATGTAGTTAATAGAATCATTTTTAAGAGATGTGATATAGGATGATGATGACTTTATTCGTGTGTGTTTTTGAGTAACGCCTATTTCATGCTTTTTTACTGGTCGTAAACTGAATATATTTCAGGAAATATGTCCTTTTTAAAGATTTATTTATTTATTTTTCAAAGGTCAGAGTTACACAGAGAGAGAAAAGGCAGAAAGAGAGAGAGAGAGAGAGAGAGAGAGAGAGGTCTTCCATCTGATGGTTCACTCCCCAATTGACTGCAACCACTGGATCAGCGCTGGTCCGAAGCCAGGAGCCAGGAGCCAGGAGCCAGGAGCCAGAAGCTTCTTCTGGGTCTCCCACATGGGTGCAGGGGCCTAAGGACTTGGGCCATCTTCTACTGCTTTCCCAGGCCATAGCAGAGAGCTGGATCGGAAGTGGAGCAGCTGGGTCTTGAACTGGCGCCCATATGGAATGCTGGTGCTTCAGGCCAGGGTGTTAGCCTGCTGTGCCACAGTACCAACCACAACGTAAGTCTATCTTCTATGGAGCTTCCTGTGATTGTTGCAGACTGTAGTAATGTTGTTTTCTACAATGTCTTATTGCAATTCTCAATCTTGGTCAACACTTTGTATTAAATGCATTCTCTCTCTCTCTCTCTTTCTCTCTCTCTCTCTCTTTTTTTTGGACAGGCAGAGTGGATAGTGTGAGAGAGAGAGAGACAGAGAGAGAAAAGTCTTCCTTTACTATTGGTTCACCCCTCAATGGCCTCCGCAGACGGCACGCGGTGGCTGGTGCACTGTGCTGATCCGAAGCCAGGAGCCAGGTGCTTCTCCTGGTCTCCCATGTGGGTGCAGGACCCAAGGACCTGGGCCATCCCCCACTGCACTCTTGGGCCACAGCAGAGAGCTGGACTGGAAGAGGGACAATCGGGACAGAATCCGGCGCCCCAACCGGGACTAGAACCTGGTGTGCTGGCGCCACAGGCGGAGGATTAGCCTATTGAGCTGCGGCTCCGGCCAAATGCATTCTCAATTCTCTCTCTCTGTTTGGTTCCCATGCCTAGACAATTGTAGGTCTTTAGGCCATTTATTATATTTATTTAAAATGTACACACTACTTAGCAGCTTCTGGTTCATCAAAACTTCTTTCCTAAATCAGGGATCCATTGTAGTTACCAGTTGAACATAGACAAAAGCAGTCCAGAGAAATAATTGCTAACACAAGTCCAAATAACCTTCAATATTTATAATCAAAGCAAATAAATAGCAATAGATCATTTAAAAAAAAAACTTTAAGATGTAACTGATTGAACTAATAGAAGTCTAAATTATATTATAATGACAAGAATAAGTACAAATATAACTAGACATTGTGGGCTGTGCCAGCTATTTTGCTACATGACAAAATCACCCCCAAATTCAGTGCTTTAAAACATTGTAACTTGGCTTTACTCAGGATTAGCTAGACTATGTCTACTGATCTGTTCTTGCTGATTTTGCTAGTTCACTCATAGATCTGTGGGCAGCTGTCTGGTCAACAGGGCAGGCTGCATGGGGTGACCTCTGTCACATGTAGGCCTGTTAGCTCACTGTTCACTTGGCAGATACGTGCACGTGTTCCTATTTATCCATCAAGTTACCCAAGGTTGTTTACATGATGGCTATGCAGAGGTCAAACAGGTGGAAGGCCTTGACTTGCAGTTGAACACTGTCCCTGCCTCCACATCCTACTGGACAAATCAAGTCAAGTGTGGAGCAAGCAGTCTCCTTGTCTTGACAGAAGAAGATGCAAAAGCACATTGCAAAAGGCATGGGAATAGGAAGGGTGGAGAAAACAGTGGTGCTACAGCCTGTGTTATGGCCTAGTGGGTTAAACCTCCACTTGCAACGCCAGCGTCCCATATCAGAATGCTGGTTTGAATCTTGGCTGTTGCGCTTCCCATTCATCTGTCTGCTGATGTGCCTGGAAGGCAGTGGAAGATTGCTCAGGCACTTGGGGTGCTGCCACCCACATGGGAGACCCAGATGGAGTTCCAGGCTCCTGGCTTGGCCGGTCCCAGCCCAGGCAGTTGGGGTCATTTCGGGATGTGCATCAATAGCTGGACGATTTTTCTCCCTCCTCTCTCTCTGTCACTCTTAAAGAAGTGGCTCTAATTTTTTTTTTTACTCAATTTGAAGATAATCCTTTAAAATTATTTCCCTTTGCACTAGACTTGTAGTATGTAGAGAAACTTTTTTTTAAAGATTTATTTTATTTATTAAAAAGACAGAGTTACAGAGAGAGGTAGAGACAGAGAGAGTCTTCCATCTGCTGGTTCACTCCCCAGATGGCTGCAATGGCAGGAGCTGCGCCAATCTGAAGCCGGGAGCTTGGAGCTTCTTCTCCTGGGCTCCCACGTGGGTGCAGGGGCCCAAGAACTTGGGCCATCTTCTACTGCTATTCCAGGCCATAGCAGAGAGCTGGACCAGAAGAGGAGCAGCTGGGGCTAGAACCGGTGCCCATATGATGCTTGTGCTCAGGCCAGGGCTTTAACCCGCTGCGCCACAGCGCCGGCCCCCACTTTTTTTTAATTAGGACATTGATACTAGATGTCCTCAAAAGTTAACTTAAGGAATATCACAATTCTATTCTTTCACTTAGAAAAATTAGAAGAAGAGAAAAAAGAGAGGAATTCTGATCAAATGAATATGTGTCAATTAGTTTGAAAATGTTTGTCCTAGAAAGTAGACTTACATTTTGAAGAGGAAAAGAACTTGAAAGTGATTTTGTGATCATGACCTTGACAAGAAAGGAAAGAGCTGGATGCTTTTGCAGCATCCCAGAAGGCAACAAAAAACAAACTCCTGACAACGATATCTCAGACGTGAAAGCTGTCAGAATCAAAGTGGAGCCCCTGTGTCAAGCCCTAACAAGAATAAGATAGTAAACAAAAGAAGCCAAGGGATTGTGAAGGAAGGGATCACATACTGATGCCTGACAATAAGAACAGAAGATTCTGCCAGAACCACAACCCTGCACAAGGTCCACAACTGCTTTACACAGAAAATCCTTTGGCAAGAACATCTGCCTGGCAACCCTGTTCATCCTTGGACTGGCATTGTCTTTGTTTTTGATCTTTGAATATCCTTGTTATTTAGCCATATGGCCAAAGGCTATTGCATCAAAGCTCCTTATACAGTCCAGTTTATTTTGCCTTTCTAAATTTCCTTTTGCCTCAAGCTCTTTGAATTCACACATGGTTTACTCTGGCATGCACATTCCCATAGCAATGCCATTCCCAAACAAACATTAATCTTTGGGCAATCTCTGTTATTTAGGTTAACAGAAAATAAGAGAAGGTCATGAGCAGGATAAATTGCCTGCAGCCTATGAAAGATGAAGTTTGTAGGGCAATTTATCTAGAACCAGCCCTATTTCCTTTTCTCATACCAGCAGTTTATTATTTGAGTCCTTTCAGTTCCTGATGATATGCTCCATTCTCCAGTGCCTCTTGGTCCTTTGTTTTTCTGGTTTATCCTCTCCTCCTTGCTGGCCATACCACGCCTCCACCTGGGACTGGAAAACTTCAAGACAAGAGGAGGAGTAATTGGCTCTACTTAGTGGGACCATGGTGACAGATTGCAGGCGTTGGTGGTTTGTTTATTTATTTTTAGAAACACTTTCCTATGTGCTGCAAATAGATATAGTATGCAGAGATATTTTATAGCATCTGGAATCACTGTGTGTGTTTCTCCATGGATAGCCACTCACAGCAACGTAATGTCAACTGAGGTTTTGCCATTTTCTTCTAGCTCCATTGCTTCTGAGGATGCAGCACCCAGAAAACACATTATTACAGAGTTCCTGTGTCTAAGTAGAGCTGAAAGAGAAGTAGTTCTTTCTGAAACTAGGAAGAAAGCCAGATTCTGGAGCACAGTTGCCTTACTTTGTGTGTGAGAGCTACTCATGGTTGACTTGGGAAGGGTCACAAAATCAGTCAGTGACAGTCAGCATTAGAACCCAGATTTGTCCCAAACTGTCAGTCCTTGTATCTGTAACATTTCTTTCACTTTCCAGTGGGCCGATTTGAGTGTTAACCCTCACTTGTATTGTGAATTCTTTCTGTGATTCCTACTTCTGAGTGCTTACAAAAACAAAACAAAACAAAACAAAAAACCCATAAAAACAAAAAAAACCCACAGAATCCTAGAATCAGCAATTGAGCATGCTAGGATTCCGACCCCCCTTGGAGGGAGATGTTTTAAAGTTCCAAAGTGAGATCTAGTGCCCCCTTGTGACCGTAATGCACAGTTGCAATTCTAAAACAAGGCGTGGAAGGTGTTTTGTGTTACAGTTAAAAACCTCTTGGGATAACTGCATCCCATGTAAAAGTGCATGGTTTCCAGTCCCGTCTCTGCTTCTAATTCTAGCCTCCAGCTAATAGGCACCCTGGAGGCAGTAACTGTGTCCATGCAACTCATGTGGGAAACACAGACTGAGTTCCTGGCTTCCGGCGTCCACATCTACCAGTGCAGGCATTTGGGGGAGTGAATTAGTGGACAGATCATTCCCTTCCTCGCCCAAACCTGTTCTCTGTTTCTCTGCCTCTCAAATAAACAAATAAATAAACAAATATTTAAAGAGCCTCCTTTCTTTTTAGAAAAGTGTTTTGGGGGAAAACATCACATTTACAAAAAGGTTCAAAATAGTTCCAGAACACCAATGTTTCTCCCATTTAGTTCTGAAAATTATTTTAATTTTTTCACATCTACTTCACCTCTCTCTCTCTTGATTCTTTTCTTTATTTATGAATTATTTGAAAGCAAGTTGAACATAGATATAAATCTAAGAGAATTAAAAATAACTCATCCTATATTGTAAGATGCATTTAATATCCAAATTTTCTGAATTTTCCTAAAATATCTTTTAAAATTTGTTTCACCTTCAGTCCAGGGTCTAATCAAAGTTTGAATTTCTTTATTAACATTTTGGTTCCTTTTTCTTAATATTTTCATTTTTTTGGGGTATGTTTTATTTATTTGAAAGGCAGAGAGAGAAAGAAAGGGGAAAAGAGAAAGAGAGAGAAAGAAAGAGGGAGAAAGCAAAAGAGCCTGTTCCCATTTGTTGGCTGTTTGGGCCCTGAGCCAGGAGTCAGAAGCTCAATATGGATTCCCATGTGGGTGGCAAGTACTCAACCATTTGATCACCCCTGTTGTTCTCCAGGGTGTACATGATCAGAAAAGCTGGAGTCAGAAGCCAGAGCTGAAATTCTAACCCAGACACTCGGGTGTGGGATCTGCAGACATTTTAACCATTAGGCTAAATGCGGGCTTCAGTTCTCTTTTAAACAAAGAACAATCAATCTTTTCCTTTTTTTCCAAATGATACTCATTTATTGAAAAGTCTAGGCCAATTTTATGACAGAATGTCTTGCATTCTATATTTGTCTGATTGCTTCCTCATAATTTCAAGGTCAGTTTTAAAATGTAGACCCTGAATTCCTTAACATTTTACATTGAGAGGCATCTATCCTGCGATTCTCGAATATGACTGGCCTTTCACACATTCAGCAAGTAAAGTACAATGGGAGTGATGCTCTTTGACAGCCAATGCTAGATCATAAAACTCCGTGTAGCTTCTACCCAGTCCCCTTGGGAAGCTTGTTCTTGGAACTCAGTCGCCAGGCTGAGAAGTGAGGCTACTTGTAAGTGTTCTGGCAGTGGTCCAAGCTGACGTTCAAGGTGATGGACATGCTGAACGGCTGGGTAAGTAAGAGAAGGCCTTGCATACCCTCGGGTCAGCCACACTCTGATGGCAACTATACTACTGGAAACTCTAAACCCAGCTGAACCACATCAATCCTCAGTGCTGTAATAGGCAAGAGTAAAATGAAGGTTGTTTTAAGCCCCTAAGTTTTGTAGTTGGCATACCTAGAGATTACTAGAACAGTTTTATTCACATTTTTCCTCCAGCACCAACTTTGAAGCACAGGGCAGGTGGTACTAATGATGTTTAACTGCCTATTATTTTCATTTTCACAAAACAAGACAAACAAGCAGGGAATTTCTCAGCCTAAAGGAGTTCATACTTACAGGCACATTAGCAGGGAGCTGGATCAGAGGTAGAGAAGCTGGGACTGGTGCTCATGCGGGATGCTGGCATCTCAGGTTGTGGCTCAACCCATCACGCCACAATGCCAGCCCTGGGACTTGATGTTTTCAACAAAAGGTTATCAATCTCTGAAATCTCGTTTCTCAGTATTTTAATGAATGCTTTATGACTTCTAACATCATCACCAATTCATTTCTGATTTTTATTCTTTATGCTTGCTTCAGTGATGAGAGGCTATTTGTTAGTTATTCATTTTGCTATAACAAGTTTTTTAAACAGAAGTGTCATACTTCGGAAACAATTTTACAAAACAGGTTTGGGGCCGGCGCTGTGGCGCAGTGGGTAAAGCTGCTGCCTGAAGTGACAGCATCCCATATGGGCTCTGGTTGGAGTCCCGGCTGTTCCACTTCCCATCCAGCTCTCTGCTATAGCCTGGGAAAGTAGTTGAAAATGGCCTAAGTCCTTGGACCCCTGCACCCGGGTGGGAAGACCCAGAGGAAGCTCCTGGCTCCTGGCTTTGGATTGGAGCAGCTCCGGTCGTTGTGGCCAAATGGAGAGTAAACAGTGGATGGAAGACCTCTCTTTCTCATTATTCCTGACTAGAACATGGTAAGTATTCCATAAATAAAATTGAATAAAAATAAAATGTACTCAACATGTCATTACATCTTTATATGTCAACAGTATCATCTTTTTTTTTTTTTTTTTTTTTTTTTTTGACAGGCAGAGTTACACAGTGAGAGAGAGAGAGGGAGAGACAAGAGAGAAAGGTCTTCCTTCCCTTGGTTCACTCCCCAAATGGCTGCTACAGTCGGTGCGCTATGCTGATTCAAAGCTAGGAGCCAGGTGCTTCCTCCTGGTTTCCCATGTAGATGCAGGGCACAAGTACTTGGGCCATCCTCTACTGCCTTCCCAGGCCACAGCAGAGAGCTGGACTGGAAGAGGAGCAACCGGGACAGAATCCAGCACCTCGACTGGGACTAGAACCTGGGGTGCCAGTGCCGCAGGCGGAGGATTAGCCTAGTGAGCTGCGCCAGCCAAACAGTATCATCTTAATGTATAGATTTATCATAATTTATACCAACTTTTCATTTAAAAATTATACTGCCTGGAATAAATTAACACTCAGTTCAGGATTTACTTCTGCCATAAAATTTGGAAAAGTTTTTCAGAAAAATTATTTTTACCCCGGCCTTGTTTTACAAGAAGTAATCTGATTTACTTTTTGTTTTTATTGATTTTTAAGATACACATTGACATAGTACATATTTATGAGGTTCCGTGTGATGTTTCTAAATATATGCATTGTATAATGTCAAATCAAGATGTTCTGAATTTTTTGGGGGTATATTAAGTTTCAGGATCAATATTCACTGAAGAAATATTGATTGATTGACAATGCCAGTGATATTTTTGTCACTTTGTTTACATCAGTAAGCAAAATAGGCAATGATTTCAAACCTTGTAGCACTTGTATTCTCTAATGGTGAGATTGGTGATAACAACAACAAAAAATAAATGTATGAAAGTCGGGGCTAGCGCTGTGGCGCAGTAGGTTAACACCCTGGCCTGTAAGTGCCGGCATCCCATATGGGCGCCGGTTTGAGACCCGGCTCCTCCACTTCCTGTCCTGCTCTTTGCTATGGCCCAGAAAAGCAGTAGAAGATGGTTCAAGTCCTTGGGCCCCTGCACCCACATGGGAGACCGAGAAGAAGCTCCTGGTTTTGGATCGGCACAGCTCCGGCTGTTGCAGCCATCTGGAGAGTGAACCATCAGATGGAGGACCTCTCTCTCTCTCTCTCTCTCTCTCTCTCTCTCTGTAATTCTTACTTTCAAATAAATAAATAAATCTTAAAAAAAAAAAAGAGCAAATGAACTTTGAAAGAAATTCTTTAAAAAAAAGAAAGTAATAAACAAGATGGACATAAAGGAAGACAAGAGAGAGGGATGTGAAAGTGATGGTAGTGGGGACATTGACTAAGGTGGTTCAACAAATGTTGAACAAATATTTGAAGGTGGTAGGATATTTAACCAATAGAATATCATGGAGATGAAAGAGTTCATCGATAGAAAAAATATCACAGCAAAGATAGACCCAGCAGAAGGAAGCACAGTTGGTGTGTTTCGAGAAAAGCAAGGGAGAGAAAGTGGACAGAGCCAAGTAAATGGAGCAAAGTAATTGAAACTGATGTCAGTGAAGCAACAAGGGAAGGCCGTCTAATGCTGGTAGGCCCCTCTAAGGACTAAGGCTTTTTGTCTTTAGGAAATAGGGAGACATTATGGAGTTCAGAGCAGGGTGGACTTGATCTGCCTTACAATTTAGTTTTGGGAGGTCAAATTCGTTTCTGTATTGACAGAAGGTTATGATAGGCAAAGTCAGAAGGGGGATCAGTGAGGAGGGAATATAGTAAAGTGGGAAAGAGGTGGTGGTAGCTGAGAGCAGTGCGATAGCAATGGGGATCAGAGGGACTAGATCCTGGAAATATACAGAAGGTGAGATTAAAAGGGTTTGCTTAGAAATTTGAGTGGGATGTGAGAGATGAGGAACATTGAAAATCTTATGACCTGGGTGCGGTACAGGGAGATTTGCTATGAAGGAAAATTGAGGAATCAGGGTTTGGGTAGATTAGGAGCTCTGTTTTGGATAAAAGAGATCAAGATGTCCATTCAGCATGCAACTGGAGATTCCTAGTGTATAATCAAACATTCAAGTTTAGAAGTAAGGAGAGAGCTGCAGAATTCAGTTGGAAATCAGGAGGTTTTTCATATAGAAAGCCATGGAACTATATGAAACCAGGTCGAGGACTTAGCACTGGCGGCGCCCCAACACTGAAAAAAAAATGGTGGGACGTGGAGGGGTCAGCAAGAAGGCTGTAAATTTGGCACCAATGGAGAGGATGAAAGTCGCAGCATAATATAGAGCTCCGCTTGCAGCTGAAATGGACCTGCAAAGCTTTAGACTTACCTCTGGGGACTTTTAAAAAATAATGGCAGTGGGATTTACTATGTGCTGTTTAAAGTTCAAAACTCCTATGGTGACCCCTGGGGCCAGTTTGTTCACTGATGGCTTTCAACTGGCGCAGCCAGTTAAGCAGCCTGCCCTGACATCCTGACCATTAGGGAAAGAAAACCCAGATGAGAACTTCTGTCTTGAGCCCTCCTAAAGCTGTGATTCTTTGCTTAGATATTGCTGATTCAATCTCTTTTTCAAAGAATCAGAGGGCTTATTCTTCTAGCTTAGTCATGGGCTGTTTACTTGACTGTGTTTATGACTCAGAGGGAGAGTTTGCTTCAGCATAAACACTCCTTTGAGAGTTAAGAGGAAATCAAAAACTGTGCCAGCTTTGGTGAATGTGCCCTCACAGTAAAAGAAGCAGGACTGTAGAAGGGCACAGATGTGTGGGTAGGCTAAATGCCTAGCACCTCAGCAAGAATGAGTCGATCACCGGTGACTGAGGCGGTCAGATTTTCTGAATAAATAATTCCTACAGAGCAGGCAGCAGTGCTTCTGAGATTACAGAAGAAAGACTACTGTGGCAATGCTAACCTTGAAATTTGTACCCACCTCTGATGGGCTGTGTTTAGCTGATGAGGATATAATGACCTCAATGGAACCATTTTGTTGAATAGGGTTAAGGTCCAATTTTTATTAGAATTTATTTATTTAGAATAAAGGTTGGGATTAATAATCTAAGAGTAATTTAAGCAGCAGAGAGTACCTATGCAAGAAAATCTGCCTTCTGAAATACTGAAGCATCATTTGTCAACCTCTTTTCAATATTACTTCCTAATGACCTTGATTAGACATTTTGATTCTAATTGTCATACCCAAGAAGTTGTTTTTTTTTTTTTTAAGATTTATTTATTTTATTTGAAAGGCAGAGTTAGAGAGGCAGAGAAAGAGAGAGAGAGAGAGAGAGAGAGAGAGAGAGAGAGAGAAGGAGAGAAAGAGAGAGAGACAATTTTCCATCTGCTGGTTCATTCCCCAGATGGCTGCAACGGGGCTGATCTGAAGCCAGGAGCAGGAGCTTCTTCTGGGTCTCCCACACAGGTGCACTTGGGCCATCCTCTGCTGCTTTCCCAGGACATAGCAGAGAGCTGGAACAGAAGTGGAGCAGCTGGGATTTGAACTGGCGCCCATATGGCATGCCAACACTGCAGGTGGCAGCTTTATCCACTACACCACAGTGCTGTCCCCCTAAGAAGTTTGAATACTATAGATATAGATGTGTATTTGTTCACGTTCTGTGTATAGAACTAAGCTTAGACACGAAAGAGGCAAGGCATTTTCAACTTAAAGGGACAAGTGCTTTCCTCCTTGTGGGGATGCCATCCCCTTTGGGAATGAATGTTTCAAAGAAATAGCTGTTGAATACCAGACAGCATGATCCCACGGGATGTCAGATCCACCAATCAGTGAATTCAAATTGGTAGCTGTGATCTGAAGACAATGCATGAGAATTGTTATTTGAGAGTCAGAAGACCTTAAGGTTTACACAACAAAAGGATGCAAATAAGAGGAAACCTGTTGAGTATTCCTTCATTCCATCAATATGAAGTGTTAAAGTACAATAGCAGGGCCTGCGCTGCAGCTCAATAGGCTAATCTTCTGCCTGTGGCGCCGGCACACCAGGTTCTAGTCCCGGTCGGGGCGCCGGATTCTGTCCCAGTTGCCCCTCTTCCAGTCCAGCTCTCTGCTGTGGCCTGGGAGTGCAGTAGAGGATGGCCCAAGTCCTTGGGCCCTGCACCCACATGGGAGACCAGGAGAAGCACCTGGTTCCGGGCTTCAGATCAGCACGGTGTAGTGCGCCGGCCGCAGCGGCCATTGGATTGTGAACCAATGGTAAAGGAAAACCTTTCTCCCTGTCTCTCTCTCTCACTGTCCACTCTGCCTGTCCAAAAAAAAAAAAAAAAAAAAAAAAAAAAAAAAAGTACAATAGCAGGTATGATTAGAGAAAAAAATAAACAGAAAGAAGTAAGATGATGGAGAATCAGAAAATTAATTTTGTTTTAGTATTTTTTAAAAAAAATTTATTTATTTATTTGGAAGTCAGAAAGAAATAGAGAGGGGGAGAGAGAGAGAGAGAGATCCTCCATCTGCTGGTTCACTCCCCAGATGGCTACAATGGCTAGAGCCGAGCCAGATGAAGCCAGGAGCCAGGAGCTTCATCTGGGTCTCCCACATGGATGGCAGGGGTCCAAGCACTTGGGCTATCCTTTACTGCTTTGCTGGAGCATTAACAGGGAGCTTGGATCGAAAGAGGAGCTTCTGGGACTCGAACTGGTGCTATAACTGGGGATGCCAGTGTCATAAGTGGTAGCTTAACCAGTTGCACGACCAAACCAGCTCCTGGTGTTTCTTTTAATCTGGAAAGCACACAATCATCGAAATATATTTACATGATATTATGTAAGATATGTAACAAACCTAGAAAGATGTACTTCCATCTAAATTTGTTGATTTTTTTCCTTTAATTTAAGCTTGGTAAGCAAAGTATTTAAGTTGTGATTGTGAAATAATCAAATTTTGAAGACTGACAAACCAACCTGGTTATTATTCCGTTCCCATTTCTTTGAACAAAATAAATAAGCAAATATGTTATCTAGAGACCCTCTTCAGGAAACCCAGAAGCCATATGCGTAAAACATACCTTAAAAGTTCTATTATTTTTAATTTGCAACCTAAATTGAAGAAGGGCAAAATTGAATATTGTTATTTGTAACCACATCACAACAAAAAGCAAATAACAATATGAAATTTTATAAAGATGTGTTTATTTATTTGAAAGAGAGAGAGGGATAGAGAGGGAATCTTCCGTTAACTGGCTCACTCTGCAAATGGCTACAGTGGCCAGGATTTGACCAAGCTAACGTCAGGAGCCTGGAACTCCATTAGGGTCTCCCACATGAGTGGCAGGTCCCAAGTACTTGGGCCATCTTTTGCTGCTTTCCTAGGTGCATTAGTAGGGAGCTGGATCTGAAACAGAGCATGAGGGACTTGAACAGTTGCTCTGATATGGGATGCCAGGATCATAGGCAGCAGCTTAAGGTGCCACAATGCTGGTCCTTAATGCTAGTCCCCATAGGAACTTATAACATTAGAAAATCAAATTTTTGTTAAAATACCTCAAGAGCAAGACTAACAGAATAGATATGTGAAAAAAATGGGCAACTATTATCCAAGCACAATCATTTACAGAGAAAGGACAAATTCTAATTTTATTCATATGAGCAATCTATGTGAAAATTTGCAATGCAAATTTTATTAACACATTTCTGTGTCTGTATTTATACATATAAAGATGTATAAATATATATGGACTGAAAAAATTAAGTCTGTAAATATAATTAACATACCAGTATATTCAATAACACAATGTCTATATTATATTGAATTTCTCATCCTAATAAAGTGTAAAACTATCCTTAATGAGCAGACAAATCATATTAGCATCTTGTGTATGTGTTCATGTTTCTCTAGAAGCATTGAACCAAAAATGTCCAATCGCTTTAATTAATTACCATGTTTAACTATGTAGATGACTTATATTAAGTATTTCTGTTCAACTGCCTGGCATGATTTCTATCTCCTGAGTGGAGCCTGGCTAACGTAAACACCAAGTTAGCTCTGTTAGTAATTTAGCATGACATAATTTGGCAGTGTCAATATGTTTTCTCAAGACTTGAATGGAAAACTGTACTGCTTTATAAAGCCTAGCCAATATTCAAAAGCAATCTCAATGTACAAGCCTCAAGCTTGTCTGAACAGTTAAAACTAAATGGATGTGTTTTCAGGTTAAAATTTGCACTTTCCCTTCAGATCTAGTATAAATTGGATTTTTAAAAAGGTGAAAAAGCAGAACATCACTGTTGCTTTACATAATTCTCCAGGAATTATGTAATTCCTAGGGAACT
Source organism: Sylvilagus floridanus (assembly GCA_949820135.1). Lineage (NCBI taxonomy): Eukaryota > Metazoa > Chordata > Mammalia > Lagomorpha > Leporidae > Sylvilagus > Sylvilagus floridanus. The sequence continues at coordinate 34,240,147 of OX463230.1, forward strand.
ATTATCAATATTTGCAAAGTGCTAATATTTAAACCTCTACAAGCAAATTTAAACCTCTACAAGCAAATTTAAACCTCTGCAAGCAAATGCTGGGGTTAAGTCTAAAAATATGCTTGCATACATGCAGCTTCTTTACTTTTAAATTCTTAATGGCTTAGTGATAGTTTTCATGGTGGGCAATGGTGGAGGATGAGCTAGCGCGGCATTGCAGGAACGTTCTCACTCTTCCCTCTCCAAGACAGCATTTGGCTGTGATGACTTGGAGGAAGCATAGAATGCAGGGTTATTTTCACTTCCCTTGTCTCAAAGACATTAAATGGCCTTGACCAAAGATTAAGTTTTCGTTAACATATTAAATAATCCATCTAAATATTGTTTATTATCAAAGAATAATCTGGAAGGTGCATATAAAGTGCTCACTGGGTTGTAGGCTTTGGCCACAGTAAGATTCAAAGATGCACAATATGAAGTTCATGTCCATACTTAATCTATCTCATTTTGCCTTTGAAAACTTTCCCTTGACTCAGTCTCCTTGAATTCATACATGGTTTCCTCTGGAATGCAGAAGAAGTGCAACTTTCAGATAAATGTAGCAATCCTATTTTTTTTTTTAAAGATTTGCTTATTTACTTGAAAGTCAGAGTTACACACAGAGAGAAGGAGAGACAGAGAGAGAGAGAGAGAGGGGTTTTCCATCTGCTTGTCTACTCCCCAGTTGGTGGCAATGGCCGGAGCTGTGCCTATCCAAAGCCAGGAGCCAGGAGCCAGGAGCCAGGAGCCAGGAGCCTCTTCTGGGTCTCCCACGTGGGTGTAGGGGCCCAAGGACTTGAGCCACCTTCTACTGCTTTCCTAGGCTCTAGCAGAGAGCTGTATTGGAAATGGAGAAGCCGGGATTCGAACTGGGGCCCATATGGGATGCCAGCACTGCAGGCAGCAGCCTCACCCACTATGCCACAGTGCCAGCTCCTGTATCAATCTTTTGAAAATCTATTTCTGTTATTTAGGTTGACATGGAGCTAGACTTGGAAATGTGTGTAGAGATGAAATTAACCATTAGAGATGAACTCAAGTGAGGAAAACTAAGCTTGGGAGATAAAGCAATATGTATCACGAAGGTATTGAAAATTTCAGAACCACAATGTAGATAATGATGACTCATTTAACAATGGGAATGCATTCTGAGAAATGCACTGCTGTGTGATTTTGTCATGTGAGCATCACAGACTGTACTTTTAGGCAAACTAAGATGGCTATGACTTCTCCAGGCAAAATAGTCTTAGGGGAAGAGATTGTGTGTATACAATTTGTCCTTGCTGGACATGACCTTATGTGGCATGTGACTGTATTTGAGTTTTAGGGTACATTATGTGACATGTGGTCTGAGAAACCAATGTTGCATAGTAGTTAAGTGGGGTGGTCCCTGGAGCTAGACTGCTGAGTATTATCCTGTATTTGCCACTTACTAGCTATGTGCCCTGAACAGGTTAACTAATGCCTGCATGTCTCTGTTTCCTTGTTGGTAACATGAAGCTAGTAGCAATAATAATCATTTCCTAAGACTGATAGTGAGCTTCAAATGAGGGTCACGTGTAAAGTACTTAGAAGTATCGGCAATAGTAAAGTGTTCAGTTAGCGATGACTTTAATTGTTATAGCAACTTTGCATTACAGGATATCTTCTCCAATCTTTATATCATGGGTGGAAGTTTTGTTTTTAAATTTCTCATGAACAAATATTCGCCTCTGCTTAAGCACATTGACTAATGGGGCGTATTGATTTCAGGGCTGCTCGCAGTAAGCAGGAATTTAAACACGATACTCGGAAGGACTTAGTTTTCAAGGCATGTTCTGAGCCAAGAATTTAGAGCAGCCTCTTTCAACTGGGTTATATGAGAGAATTAAGCTCCAGAGAATGATTTACGTGACTACTTGTGAATACCTAATTATCTCTCAGAATGACAGTATTAAATACCAAGCATCGTGGTTTTGTGACACAGATAGTTCAAAAGACATCTTTTGTTTATTCAAATACACAAGCACTTTACTGATGCACCAGTCTTCATTATCAAGAGATTGAAATGAGGTGGGCATTGGCGCAGTGGCTAAGATCTTGTTTGGGATGTCTGCGTCCCATATTGGAGTGATGATGGGGGAGGATTTGCAAGTTTTCAGGTTTGGTTTAAAAACACATTACTTTGCACCTTAGGTGAAGAGTCAAGGTTATCCAGGGAGTGAGGGAAAAAACATCCTAGTCATGGATCACAGCATGAGAAAAAGTCTTGTGGTGAGGAAGACCTCGGTACTCGAGGAACTGAGAGAGGTCCACTAGGTTTGAAGTGGGGCAAACCTTTTAAATAGTTGTCTCTGTGGTCAACTGTATGTTGTAAAGGCATTATCAACACTGGGGATTCTCAAAGATCTGGGGAGGTAAAATCTATTTATTTATAACATTAGTTTGTTTAGGCCATTGATCAATTATTTAATTGATTCAAAAACATGAGTCAGAGATCTAAAATGCAGGTTTAAGAATTGGCTTTAAATTGTGAAGTAGGGGCCAGCATTGTGGCATAACAGGTTAAGCTGCCACCTACTATTCCAATATGGGCATGAGTTCAAGTCCCAGCTGCTCCGCTTCTGATGCAGCTTCCTGCTAATGGCCTGGGAAAAGCAGGGAAAGATGGCCCAAGTTCTTGGGCCTCTGTACCCTCTTGGGAGACCAGGAGGAAGTTTCTGACTCCTGTCTTTGGCCTGGCCCAGCCTGGGCCATTGAAGCCATTTGGGGAGTGAACCAATGTAGAAAATCAATCTCTCTCTCTCTCTCTTTCTTTCTCTCTCTCCCCCACTTCTCTCTGTAATCCTAACTTTCAAATAAACAAATAAATCTAGAAAATACTGTGAAAGAGGAATTGATTTTAAAGACAAATACTGAGTGATTCTACTTATATGAAGTGTCTAAAAAAGTGACACTTATAGAAAACAGTATATTAGGGTTAAGTTGAGGGGAAAGGGAAGCAAGAAGTTAATATTTAATGGGGGTAAGTTTTAGTTATAGGAGATGAATAAATTTTAGGGATTTGTTGTACATTATACTAATAGCTAATAATACTGTATTGTGCACATAAATATTATTAAGGGGATAGATTTCATGTCAAGTGCTCTCACCACAATTAAAAAAAGAGTTCAGGAAAAATTGTGAGAGGCAGTAGGGGTAAATCAAATGTGTTGTTCTCAATGTTATTGATGTAATACTGTAAACCTTTGCAAGAGTAGCAAGATCCCCAGGTGGTTCTGGACGATTTGCCTTGCAGGGCTTCTGTGAATCTTGCTCTGCAAGGCATTAGGTTGTTTTGCTATGTTAGTCCTTCAAAACTAGGCATGGTTAAAAATAAGACCATGTTAATGTGGACCAGGACAATTTAAATATTTTACCAAAAAAAAAAAAAAAAAGAAAGAAAGAAAACCCACAGAAAGCAACGTACTGTTTCTCTCTTTGATGAGGGTAGCTCCTCTCTTCATTTCTTTATCATACTTTAGAATATTGTGGGTCATTGGACAAAAGAAAACAAAGAGTTCAGTTCTTTGAAAGTCTTTTAAAGATGTGAGCATTATGTTAGCTCTAAAACATTTTCTAATCCTGAATAAATGTTTTCTTATTTGGACAATCTTTCCTTCCGAAAAGAAAGTGTCTGGCACTTGTAGGAGCTCAGTGACATGTGGACTTATTTATTTATTTATTTTTGAGTCCTGGATGAAGGAGCAGGTAAGGAAGCAATTTCATCACGCTTGTGTTGACTAGATAAGCCAAATAATTATCGTAGTAATTTGCACAATGCCAGATCAACTAGGCAGAGTCCAGCTCATGGCAAAAATGTTGATGCTTCTTTGCCCTTCCTGGAACAACATAAGTCACTAAGTGACCTCTTGTTTTTTCCTAAACAGTTGATCCTATCTCTGGCTTGGAATATCAGTTTATCTAACCCAAGAGATAAGTTGTATAAACATAGTCGGAATCATAGATTGTACATTTTACAGCCGTCACCTTCTTTAAAAGCAGAAATGAAGCCACGTGAGTTTATTTTCTTGAGTCCTATTTCTCCTATCGCCTCTGTGTCTTAGGATTTATTGTTTTTCACACACCAAGTCTCGCTCTAAGTAATTGACCTTTAGTGGCTCACTTAATCCTTACAGAACCCCATGGGGTAGATAATGCTATTTTTCTCATTTTACATATGAGGGCATTAGTTTAGAGGGTTCAGTTTCTAAAAAAGAGAGTCTGCTTTTGAGCCCTGGCAGGCTCCAGAGACCATACTTTAAGCACAGTTTAAAGCACTTCTGAAAGTCTGTGGAAGAAGAAATTAAGCAATAGCTTTATTTCGGTGCAAGCAAACTTTGAGATCCATGCATTTTTTCATAATAAACATTTTCAAGAGCATTTGGAAAACTCCTAGTCTATACAATGTTCAAACATTTTTGCACCAAAATAAAAATATCTTTTAGTTTGCTTTTTCTTGAACTTTTTTGAAGTTTTCTCATATCGTTAATAGAAACAAACTTGATGAACCATCTAAAACATACAGGTCTGAAGAAAGAAAAGAGTGATGAGCACGCCTATTAAGGCCAAGAGAGGTTAGATAAAAGCTGTCAATTATCTGAGGTTTTGGATGAAACATTTCTTTTGGAAATAATTTCAAACTTTCGGCTTTTTTCAAACAAGATCAAATTATTCCTTAAGTTACTTGTTAACTTCTAAAATTTAATGTTAATTTTATTTATTTGAGAAGCAAAAAAAAAAAAAAAAAAAAAAGAGCTAGAGATACAGAGAAAGATCTTCCATCCACTGGTTCACTCCTAAAATGTCCAAAACAGCCAGGCATAGGCCAGGTGGAAACCAAGAGTCAAGAATTCTATATGGGTCTCCCATGTAGCTTTGAGTCCCCATTCCTCCTCCTCCTCTTCTTCTTCTTCTTCTTCTTAAAAGATTTATTTATTTATTTGAAGGCAGAGTTACAGAGAGGCAGAGGAGGAGGAGGAGAAAGAGAGAGAGAGAGATAGGGAGAGGGAGAGAGAGAGAGAGAGAAGTCTTTCACCCGCTGGTTCACTCCCCAAATGGTCCCAGTGGCCAGAAGTGTGCCGATCTGAAGCAGGGAGCCAGGTTTCTTCTGGGTTTCACAGGCAGGTGCAGAGGGCCAAGGAGTTGGGCCATCCTATACTGCTTTCCCAGGCCATAGCAGAGAGCTGGATCAGAAATGGAGCAGCCGGCACTTGAAGCAGTGTCCATATGGGATGCTGGCACTGCAGGTGGAGGCTTTACCCGCTACACCATGGTGCTGGCCCCACCCCAGCTCTGCTTCTAATCCAGCTTCCTGCTTTTTCACATCTAGGAATGTAGATGATGTCTCAAGTACTTGGATCCCTGGCCCCATATTGGAGACCTGGATTGAGTTCTGGGCTTCTGGCTTCAGTTGGGTACAGCTCTGGCTTCTGGCTGTTGCAGGTATCCAGAGAATGAAATATCTCTCTTTGTCTCTGCTTTCCAAATAAAATGAAAGGCCCAGAAACCCCTCCTATCCTTTGCTGAACAAGCTTTGGCACCTGTCCGTGTCCACCTTGGAAGAAAAGATTGTTTTCTTCACCCAAAGACACTGTAGATTGGTAGTAGCCTTGACCTTAGGGATCTGAATGAATCCCAGATAGTTTCTCATTAAGCATCTTGAAGGAAGGTTCTTGGCCATTTGAGGGTCAGATTTAGGACTTTGCTAAATTACTAGGACAATGATTCCTTCTTTGCAAAGATGGCATTCTCTTCCATTTGGCCACATAATCACTGTAATTTTGCTGTCTTATGAAATTGCTCCAGGGCCGTGGGGGCACTTTCAGGAGGAAGTCTTGGCACAATGTCTGTCCTCTTACAGCTGAAACACCTTGCTGAGCAAACAACTTGTCCATGTTGGCAGTCCAGGGAATAAGCAGACCTTTGTGCATTGAAGAAAGAGGAGGGAAAGGGTAAGCAATCAAATAGAAGACTCAGAAACAAGTGTGTGATTCTACAGGCAGACCAAAAAAAATCCCAGGAGTTGAGTGCTTGGTCAAAAATCCTACAGTCACATGGACCTGGAGGTCCACTCACAGAGGGAAGAAAGCCTGGCCCAGTGCTTGCTTCACACAGAGGAATCCTACTGTCCCATCTTCCCTAGTGTCTTGCAGCACATCAGCATCTTAAAAAAGTGTCCCGCTGTATAACCTTTGTTTCCGATTGCATTGAAAACTATGAAAAGGGGACATTTATTGCTTATGTAATTTCATACATTGGTAACAGGCTAAATTTGCAGGAGAAAATGTATAGGAAAGTACTGCCACTATTTCTGTCACATATTAAATGTTCAATAAGTGCTGTTTTTCTTATTTTTCAATCCAAATCTTAGGAATATTTTGAAAAACACAAACTGTTCATTTTACTTGCTCACCATGCAGGTATACTGAATATTCTCTTTAGACATTCTGTGGTAATTATATCATATCACAGAAGTCATCTTAAAAGCTAATTTAGTATAATTCAAGCTAGTTCCCCTGCCCCTAAATATCCCCACAGTTTCCTGTGCCTGAAGTTCTACCATCAGAGAGTCTTCCTTTTTGGTCCCAAAGTATTTTTCCAAATTCATCCATTTGAGTGAAAGGGAATCCCTCCTGCTTCTTTGTTTGAGCCAAGGCATTGGTCTCTTCCCACCTTTGGAAACATCAGCTTTTCCTGGTTTCTGAGCCTGCTGGCTCTCGGACTGGAACTTACACCATCAGCTCACTGGTTCACAGAACTTTGGACGCAGACTGGAGTTGTAAACCAGCTTTCCTGGGTCTCTGGTTTGAAAAACACATATCTTGGGGCTCCTCCACCTCTTATTCTTTTAATAAGTAAATTAGCATATGATAAATGATAGCAACAACATAAAAATAACTCCTGTTACTCTCATACCAAAAATACCTTCATGGATTACAGTTGTGACATCACAAGTCATACATAAACACAGTCTTGTTTTATTTGAAAAGCAGAGTCAGAGAAAGAGACAGAGACCAAGAGCAAGACAGGATAGAGAGAGAGAGAGAGAAAGAGAGAGAAAGAGAGAGGAAGAGAGAGAGGAGAGAGAGACAGAGGGGGTGGGGAGGAGAGAGAGAAGCCATCCATTGGTCTTCCATGAGGTGGCAGGAACTCAAGCACCTGAGCCGTTATTTGCTCTCTCCCTGAATGCACATTAGCAGGAAGTTGGATATATGTGAAGGAACCAGGACTCAAACCGACGTGGGATGCAGACATCTTAAGCAGTGACTTAACCACTATATCAAATACCTACCCCTTTGGATTTTTATTTTCTAGAGAAAAGTGAAAATCAGTCTTCATCCCCAAATCTAACATCCAGGTTCCAAATTAAATATTTCTTATGGCTTTGCAATTTCATGACCTGACTTCTTCCATATTTTATTTATTGCTGTGTCACCTAATCTAATAAACTAACTTACATCAATAGTCCTGGCTATAGGATAAAACACCAGGTTAAGGCTGCTGAATTTTAGATAAAAATAAATTAAAAAGACCTGAGGATTCTCCAGTGACACCTCTTTTGTTGAATCTCTTTGATCCCACCCTCCTTGAGGAAGAAAACATTCCTCTGTCATTTTATTTACACGGTCTGGAGTTGTTTTATGTTCACCTCACCAATTATATCCTCATAACTTTGAAATAAAAGAAGCCATGTATCATTTTCTTTCTATACAAGCACAACAACTGAAATACATGCCAAAAACATTTTTGAGTCAATGAGTAAGTCTGTGTTGAATGATAGCATTAGTTGGAAGCTAAGTGTTTTGCCAAGCTTGTTTTCTCCAAGTGAGATAGCAGAAATTTTCAAAAAGATGATGGTTTCTATCATAAATTGCATAATTGGTTTTAAATTTTTGAGAGGCAGAAATATGTGAGAGCGAAAGCAAGGAAAGGGGAGAGGTAGAGCGAGAGAGGGAGACAGAGATCGCCCGTCTGCTGGTTCATCCCCAAATGCTGCCAACTGCCTGGGCCAGGCCAGGTGGGATCTGGGAGCAGGAGATTCAATCCAGGTCTCCCACATGGGTAGCAGGAGCCATGATCACTCACTCCCAGGATCTGCATTGGCAGAAAACTGGAGTTAGAGCCATAGCTAGAATTGAATCTAGGTGCTCTAAGGGTATCTTAACTTCTAAACTAGACACCTGCTTTGAATTACATAATTTTTAATGCCACATTTTATTTTTATAATTATTTTATATCCTTCCCCCACCTCATGCACCTACCACCTAAAGTTTGAATGTTTTCTGTAGTAAAGAGTTACAGAACTTTTAGTTACAGAACTAAAGATATTTCAGGTGGAAGCATTTAGTTAGATTACACTTGATATTTGTCTTATTTGTCTGTCTGCTTGGGTGGAGTGATATTATTAGAACTAATGGACCCTTAGGCAAATGAAAGATAAAAAGTGCTTAGATAAAAACCTTAGATAAAGTTGATTCTTTGCTACCATTGAACTTTGCTTGCAGAGTTGGAAAACCTGGTTCTGCAAACCCAGTCACATCACTTAAGCATTCATTTGCTCTTTCATTATCTATCTATTTCTCCTTCATTACTTTTATATCACTCATCCACAGAAGGGCATTGTGATTAGGATTTTCTTGGCAACTCTAACAATCCACCAGTGCTGCAAATGATAAACATTGGAGAACAAGAAGGGCCATTCAGCTGTAAAGCAGGTTATTCTTTTTAGAGGAAAAGGTGATTTCCCTTGCAATTGATTGCAACATCGGGAACTGAATATTTTGTTTGTTTAGAAGCTCAGTGAATTGCCTATACATTACTGACCTTGGGCAGCCTCTTCTTTGAGGTGGGGCTTGAACATTTTGTGAAGGTGAACTAGAAGTTCAAAAGTACTCAGGACATCTGAAGTAAATTTGATATTTATTTTGACTTTTGAAATGGAATATGATAAATTTTGCAATTGGGAAAATCAACAAAATGATTTCTTATTTAAAATTTTGCAAAACAGGGAAGGGCATTTGGCACAGTGGTTAAGCCATTGCTTGGGATGCCTAGCCTTTTATCCTAAGTCCATCGATTTCTATTTTATACCACACACTTTACTCAAACAAAACTGAACCTACTACTATTTTCAAAACACATATTTGATTGTAATTCTGTAATATTTCTTGAAAGCTCTTACTTCAGTAATAATTTTTCGGTTTTTATTTTACCTAGATACTTCTTAATCATTCTAATATTTCCATTTCAAAAGTTACCTACTTAATGATTGCTTTCCTAACTTTCTCATTTATTGTTCAAATATGATTCCATACAACACTGCTCATAGTTCCTATGTAAAATATTTGTATCAACTGTTATTGCAATCTGTTTACATGTCTCACTGAATGGGCAGTGAACTATTCTTGGAAAAGAAGTGATCTTCTTCATCTTCTTATCACCAGGACTTAGTTCAAAATGCTATGTCCCTATCAATATGTATTTTCCACGATGATTCATAATTCTTTTTGCTCTGTAAAACTTGTAATTTTTGTAATGAAATGATTAACTGTGCAGTTATTATTTAATCTTTCTCTTTTCTGGCTGACCAACTCCAGCAACTTACATTTACCTCCTCGTGCCTACCATCTGCTATTATGCTGAAAGAAAGTAGTTTATCCACAAATACGCTATGAATGACGGAATGAATGGAAGCATTCCTATAGCGATTAACACCAGTTACCTGTAGTAGTACAGTAGTACTAGTAGTAGCACAGAAGCTGTCAAGTGATGACGACATAATATTGCTTTCTCTTGTATATCCTTTTATTGTAGAACCCCAATAGAACTTGGGGCTGTGTGTTCAATGCATAGCAAGCCAATCATTAATATCTATTCATCTTGTTTTCTCTGGAATCTAGCACTATGCTACTATGTAACAAACTCTCTTTTGCATTCAGCAACTGAATTTTCTGGAATGAGAGGCCATTAACCTGAAGACCATGTTAATCAGATAAAATCATTTAGAAGTATTCCATATTTGGAGTGATAGCTTTCATGAGAGCATGCCAGTTCCCAAAATAATTTAATAGAATGTATATAACATATATTTTGAGAATAATAAATTGCCTTATTTAGAGTTGAGTCCTTTATTCAGTATAAAAATTTTACATGCTAGAAAATAAAAATATATAAAACTTTTACTTTATACTTATCAATGTTGGGGATAAAGAATTGATTCCTTTGATTTATAAGCAACTTACCTTGTAGTATTATTTTCCTTGAATGTTGGTTAGTGAAATCTGGTGCATTTCAATCATTTTGGAACCAGGCAATTTATTTCATGAATGTGGGAAGTGGAGTGTCAAAGTTGGGTCTAATAATAAGTTTAATGAAGTGTTAGAGGAAGGATGTTGGTGAAAAATAGAGACTAGAAACTTGAAGTTTCAGTGGAAAGAAATTATATCTTAAAATCAGCAATACAGACCAACAGTTGAATATCTGCTTCTGTGGTAGATTTTAAGAGAGTTGGAAAAAAAAAAAAAGAGAGAGAGAGAGAGAGAGAGGGAGGGAGAAAGAGAGGTAGAGTTGCCCTCCAGGAGCCGTTGCTTGTGGCGTGGTTGGTAAAGCTACCATCTATAGTGCCGGCATCTCATGTGGGTGCCAGTTCAAGTCCCAGCTGCTCCACTTCTGATCCAGCTTGCTGCTAATGCACTTTGGAAGGCTATGGAAGATGGTCTAAGTCCTTGGGCCCCTGCACCCACACGGGAGACCCAGAAGAAACTCCTGGCTCCTGGCTTCCAATTAGTCCAGCTCTAGCCATTGTGGCCATTTGAGGAGTGAACCAGCAGATGGAAGACTTCTCTGTCTGCCTCTGCCTCTCTGTAACTCTGTCTTTGAAATAAATAAGTAAATCTTTAAAAGAGAGAGAGAGAGAGGGAGGGAGAGAGTTGGCCTTCTCTGCAGGGTTAGAGGAAACACTGAACAGAAGTCCTCACTGGGAATGAGTAGGACAGCAGTGTCCATCTCAACCAAGAGAAGAGCGTGACCAGAATTTTTAGGAATACAATTCTGTGTTTGAATGAAAAATGTTATCAACAAAGAAGCCCCATTCTCATATCTCCTAGACTTCATGGTTACCTGCATTTTACTACTTGCGTTATGACTCCTCAGCTACTATAAGGCTTTTGCTGATCTTTCTTTAATAATTGTTGTTGTAGACTTATTTCTAAAAGAATAAGGCTGGTTCCTGCCTTTCCTTAGCCAATGTGACATTCTTCAAGCTATATGCATTAACTACATAAATACTTAAGTAAAAGGATGTTTATTTTTTCTTTTTCAAAATATTAGCAAGCATATCAAATTAGGAATATTTGTGGGGTATTTATGTGAGGTTTTGTTATGTAGATACATTATGTAATATACAACCAGGATAAATATGCTTATCCTTGTAAGGACTTAACTTTTCTTAATTGTGAAAGTATCCAGAAACCTATCTACTAGGTTGTTTTAAATAGAGAAATGTATAATACATTAACATTATCTATAGGCACCCTACTGTGTCAGAGAACTCCAGAACTTCTTACCCCTATCTAGCTATACCTAGGATTCATCAACCTTTCCCCATCCCTCTCTCCACTCTTCCCTCCTCAGCCTATGATAGCCATCATTTATATTTTAACTTTTACAAAATCACCTATTTTTTAAACTCCACATTTGAGCATGATCATGTGATATTTGCCTAAAAGAGATTTAAAAAGAAATGGAAGAGAAACAAATGGGAGAATTGACATATGAGGACTCTGTTAAGTTTGCCTTGTAGAAATGCTTTCTAGTTAATTATGATAAAACACCTTTTTTCCCATCTAGGAAGTGATGTGTATTTGTGTGATGTGTGTGTTTGTATTACTATATTACTACTTCTTTCATTTTTTTCCTCATTAAATTTAGGGTTGAAAAGTTTCTTAAATGATGTGGAGATAACTTCACTAAGAAAAATCATATTAGATAGAATGCAGATCCACATTTTAAAATTAAATTTATTGAGAGAGAGAGAGAGAGAGAGAAAGAGAGAGAGAGAGAAACAGACCAGGAGAGACACCCATCTGCTGGCTCATTACCCAAATATCTATAGCAGCCAGGGCTGGCCAGGGTGAAACCAGGAGCTTGTAACTCAGTCAAGATGTCCCAGATGGGAGGCAGGGACCCAATTACTTGAGCCATCAACTGGTGCCTCCCAGGGTGCACAGAAGCAAGAAACTGGAACTGGGAGAGAAGCCTGGAAATTCACCATTTGGAGGTTGGCTTGATAACAGCTCTTTGGAGAAACATTTTTGCCAAGTGCTAATTCTGTAATAATATGCTTGATACTAAAGTCAGCTCTGTGGGTGAAGGGCTAAAGTAAACAAATGGACCCTTCTTCCTGGTTAACCTGAGCTCCTGATTCCAAAACTATTGCAGCACCCAGCAAACAGAAGCAGGAACTTGTAGGGGGAGTGACACCCCCTGTAGTAATAGGAGAAGGGATTTAGATGTGATTGGCGAGTCTCATTATTCTTGTTCCAAAAAGTAATGGATCTTTCATTGTGTGTAACTATAAAATCAACAACATTCAGAGAGAGGCAAGCAGAAGGAAGGAAACAAAGTGCAAAGCTGAGACATTTGATTTCTAATGAGAGAGGGGGGTAATATTGATCTTGAAGTCATTCTTGTTCAGCCGAGGGGGATGAAATGGTGCCTACCATTTTTCTGAGCACCTTTTTGCTTCATTTCATTGCTTGTGTGGCTTCAGAACCGTAAGGGAATATCATACTCTCTATTTATATTAAAGTACTAGTAAATATTCTTTTAAAATTTGATTCTATTTTACCATTTTGGCTTCGGAGACCGAGTGTTGGCTTGCTCTTTGAATTTTAAGCAAGTCTGAAGAGAATTGACACCTTTTTCCTGAAACCCCTCTCCCTGCTTGTTCGAGTTGACTACTTAATTTATCCTGATATGTGTGGAGGGTGGGTCTAGGATAAGCCTAAGAAGATGGCAGAGGGCAGGGTGTTGCTGAAAACCAGTGACTGACCATTTGAGGTGGTAATGAAAGGAAAATGGTGGAGCGGATCAATTTTGAGGGTATCTTCTGGCATACTCAAGTTTATTGTAATACTGTCTATGGAAAATGTATGTTTCAGGAATATTTCAACAAGCTGAAATTGCCTTTTGTGGCAATTCTCCATTTCTCCTAGGCTTGTTTATGGAGTGTTGGTTACTTTCTTTACATAGGCAATACATCCTGTGGCTCTCTTCTGTGATGCAGAGCTACTCCATAGAAAAAGCTTGTCTTCACCTTTTAAACCTCAACGAATCCATAGCCCTGAGTGTTGTTTTAGAATATGATGGATCCAATGCTACTGTTCTTGAACAGTCTGTGGAAGAGAGTAACTTCTATGCGTGTGCAGATTTCAAGGTGAGTCACTGAATGTAACATTTCAAAACTTCAGATGGGGAGACAAAATTGTTATTTAAGAATATTTTTAGAGAGATCAAATATCTCTGATTTTTTGATCAGTTGTGGAAGTGAAGGAACACAATGGGAATTCTTCTGAGAAGCAAGTGATAAAGGAAAATGTACATATGTAACAAAACTTATGAAATACTGCCATCATTCTGTTTTAGGGAATTATGAGATAACCACTGCTTTTTGGAGGACAAAATTCTCAGATGTGAGGGAAGATAATCTAGGTAAAGGATGAAGAATTGGAATTTGGGATAAAAAGATAAAATAGAAGACATAAGAATATTTATTGTAGAGTTTCCTCATAGTATATAAAGGAATTGTAACAAGTGATCACCAAATCTCTCATTAGGGAATAATGAGGCTCTCTCAGTCTGAAAAATTGGGTTAAAGCATGTTTACTGTCTTAATGTCTTAGAAAGAATCTTCTTGTTCTGTGTTCTCCTACGTGAACAGGTCTCTCAGAAGTCCTCTGAGCAGCTGGCTTTTGTGACATTATTGGCTAAGGGAGAAACCATTACAATCTCGGAGAGGAGATCCGTAGCAATCATGTCACAGGAGACGATAGCTTTTATCCAAACAGATAAACCCATCTATAAACCTGGAGATGACGGTAAGTCAATATTAGTATTGCCTCCATATTACTGACTTTAGAAATATGTTCTCCAAACTGAGAGCAATCTAAACATGAAGTTAAATTAAATTTATCCTTAATGTCAATAGATCATGAATTTCTAGTATTCGTATTGTGTGTCTAGGACAATCACAAAACAGTACCCTCTAATTCCAGTAATTGAATGCTTAGCTTCATGAAATTTTGCATGCCACTTTCACAGTGTACAAATTCTAGTGACAAGCCTACACAGTACAGTGGTTACAACCATGAGATGTGGAGCATAATTATTTGGTTTGAATCCATCTCCATAATTTGCCAACTGGGCAAGTTAATTAACCCTTGCTTTTAGGCTCAATAATTTCATATGCAGACTAGAGATTGCGAAAGTGACGCACCTACAAAAGTACCATGAGAACAAGAAAAGCTAACCAACATAAAATAACGCCTAGTGTGCAGGAAAGACCCCATAAATGATCATTTTTATTTTACAATAATATTATGATGATAGTCACTACTGTTCATACTAGGGGAAGTAATCACCAATATGGTAACCTAGATAAGCCCTTTCTATTTTCTTTAGCGTTATTGTGAGTAGAAGGTAGCCACAAAAGAAGAGTGAACTAGGATATAGAAGTTTAGGTTTTAGTTTTGAATTTGTTACTAAAGTACTGGCTTTTGTCAAGTAAACTCTGATCTTTGGGACTTAGATTTCTCTTTTGTAAATTTAAAGAGTTGAATGAAACCTCCTATTCTTTCTATTCTGATTAATATTATGTATTTCTATGTTTTATGGAAAAGCAATTTTAGAAAGTTGAAACCAGAATTCTTATAATAAGACTTGGCTGCAGTGGACATTTGTCAAACATTTAAATTGCCGCTTGGCATTGCCTGCCTTCCGTATTGGAGAGCCTAGGTTTTTTGAATCCTTGCTCTGCCTCTAAACTAGCTTCCTGCTATTGTGCACATTGAGAGACAGTATGTGCTGGCTCAAGCACTTGCATTCCTGTCTTCCATGTGGGAAACCTAAATGTAGTTCCTGACTGCTAGCTTCGGCTTGGCCCAGCCCCAGCTGTTGCATGCATTTGGAAAGCGAATCAGCAGATGAAAGATCGACCTCTCTCTCTCTCCCACTAGCTTCCTCTCTCTTGCAGTGCTCTCATATAAAATAAAAATAAATAAAACTTTAAAATGAGATTTATGCTGCATTATATTGTTAAGGTGCTAAAAAGAAATATATGCAAAAGTAGCTAAATTTTTTTTCCTGAAATTCTGCTAAAATTGTTTGCTATTTCAATATAAATTTCCAGGAAAAGTATGTTTATGTCCTATTCTACATATTTTGTATTTGCCTATCTATGACTAATTCGATCTAGGTGTTTAGTTACCTAGATACCTTTATATCCTGATGGGCTCTTATGGCAGAAGTTTCCAGTAGTGGCAGCAGCCAGTGTCAGCCTACGTAACAGCACAGTGTTGTTAACGGGAAGATTACAAAGTGCACTAAGAGATTTTTCCCAGTGGAACTGCAATCTCAATGGGTCAAATCGGAGCTGAGGGAGAAGGAAAGGTATTGATGTTTGATAGGAAGTTTTTAATGTCTATGTGTATTTATAAGCAACCACAGGTACAGGAAAAGCAAGTAAAACAAAAGCCCCTTCTCTTCTTTCAGTTCAAGTTCGCATTGTGTCGCTGGATACAAAATTCAAACCTGTTGAGGATATGGTGAGTTCAATAATGTTTTGAAAATTTTTATTTATTTATTAGAAAAGCAGAGAAACATAGAAAGAGAGGTCAGAGAAACAGAGATATTTTCCATCCACTGGAAGATGCCCCCAACAGTCACTGCTGAGCCAGGCTGAGGCCAAGAGGCCAAACCTCTCTCTGGATCTTCTACATGGGTAGCAGCGCCTCAATCATCTACTGCTTTTCTGGGGAGCATATTGGCTGGCAGGTGGACTCAGAGCAGAGCCTCAAACCAGGCACTCCGGTATGCCATGTGGGTGTCCTAAGGCTCGTCTCAAGCACAGTGCCACACACCTGTCTCAATAATTTGTCATGGTACAGTGACTTTTAGCAAATTAATCTATTGCTATACAAAGCATCTACAGGAAACCTTCTCTATGCATGGAAATAAGGTTTCAATGTGGAGCACTGTATAGTTTTAATGCCAACCTCCCATTTAAATGTAAAGCTTTCATTTATAGGGAGCTGATTTCTTTGTCTTTAGAACTAAGAAAACACATGTTGCAGGAATCTGCTTTCCAGTTCCCTAAGGGTTTTGAGATCTCTTTCACCTTTGGGATTTCTTGGATCTTTAGCTATGGCTATTGTGCCATCTAGAGAAGTGAGGGCTAAGGTGCAACTTAAATTAAGACTTGAATCCTTATAATGCAATAATTAACAAAAAAAATGACTATGACAGTATTAATCTGCACGTTTTTCTCTTTCAGTATCCTTTAATCACGCTTCAGGTAAGAGATCTGATTTTCACAATTATTATTTTCTTTTTGAAGATGCACTTATTTATTTGAAAAGCAAAGTGACAGAGAGAGGGCGAGACAGAGAAAGAGAGAGAGGTAGGAGGAGAGAATCTTCCATCCACTAGTTCACTCCCCAAACGCCCACAACAACCAGGGCTGGGGGAGGCCAAAGGCAGGAGCTGGGAACTCCATCCAGATCTCCCATATAGGCAGCAGGAATCCAAGCACTTGGGCCATAATTTACTGCCTCCCAGGTCCATTAGCAGGGAACTGGGTCAGAAGAGGAGGCAGGACTCGATCCCCGACACTCTGATATAGGATGCAAGTGTTCTAGGTGGCCACTTAACCTGATGAACTGCAATGCCTGCTCTACCCATTCCGTTTTCTAAATATTCAGATAAATAATTGTGCATGCCTGGTTTTCAATATGCATAGTTAGTAATCTGGGTGACTGAAGTAAGAGGAAGAGAGGGCTTTCAGTTCATATCCTATGGTAGGCATCAACTAAATCATCTCTGCATTTAGTGTAGACTGGGTGGCAAATGCAATCAGTTGATTCCTATGAGAAGTAAAAGATTAAATTCTCTCTGAGGCAAGATGTATTTGAAATTGGTTAGTTTTTTGTCTTAAGTTACCCACATTTTGTTTGAAGGAAGTAGCAAACAGAAATACTGAAAATATAGCAATACACTGAAAGGTGTTATTGTTATAATATGGACTCTTTGCTTTCAGAAAATAATTAATGAAGTCTCCTTCTACCAGTTAGGTCTCTACAGTAGTGTGGCTTTTGCACTTATTTGGAGTCTTATGCTTATCAGTAGATGAGTCTTAGCTTCAACATGTGCTTTTTAATCTCTACACACAGCAGCGCCACCATTGTTAGCTAATTCTGGAGCTTAACTATATGTAGAGCTTGTTTTTCATTAACGATAATGTGTGTAAGTACATCCTTCAAATAGTCTTATTTATAATTTGGATTCTTTAGATTGTTACACGGGTTTGACAATGGCAGCATAAATATCAGGGCAATTATTTATGTGTTCTAACATTATTAGAAATCTCCAAGTAGTTTTATCTTCACATTGTGATTTGGCTAATGTGTTCCATGGAAACCAACAGAAAGTTTAACTTACAAGCCTATATAGAAAGGGCATATTGTTTTCCCAAATCGCTAAGGCTGAGTGAAGGCATTTGAATGTCAGAACACAAAAATGTTAAAGGACCCAGGTTTCTTCTCCTTAGCCCCTTCACCAACTCAATGTTTTGTTTTCTTTTCAATGCCAGTGGAGACTGATTCTTCCCAAAAGAATTTCAACCAACTGACTTCCACGTAAATTTAATCAGCTTGTTCTTGATCACATGGGTAACCCTAACCAATGAGAGGTCTGGGAAGTTAATTGAGCTTTTTGACTTTGTAGCAAAGTCAAAACACTAAAAATTTAAATGAATAGTACATAATGTTTTTGTTTGTAGAGATTTTAAAATCAGAATCTCTTGAGTCACAGCTGGATTATATTAATACATTCATTAAATCGGGCTCATGGAAGAAGCAATATGCTGAAAGCAAATAAAGGAGAAAGAGTAGCAACTCTTGCACACAATGTGTCATTGACGACTAAGACACAGACTAAGTGTTTGTTAGAGTAAGTGTCCCTTTGTGCACCTGTTGGTGTGAGGGCACTGCTTTGGAGAATACTCTCTAGAACAATCACACCAAGTTCTTAATTCTTCAAGGATGTAACTGCTTCAGAAAGAGCAAAATCAAAGCGTTGACTGCAAATTACTTTTCCTTATCCTTTTTGGGCTTAGGAGGGTATACTTTTTTTACCACTGAATTTGAGTGCACTGAGGAAGTTGAATTGTTTATACAATTTGGGAAAATCAGCTCAATAAAACAGTAACATTTTAAAAAATTCCAGTAGTTACAGAAAGTATCAAAATAAAGGATAATACTCTCAAAGAACCTCTGCTTATTTTTATTTCTCCATTCTTTTCTAGGATCCTCAAAACAATAGGATTTTTCAATGGCAAAATGTGACTTCTTTCCAAAATATTACCCAACTGTCGTTCCGATTGATTTCAGAACCAATGTTTGGAGATTACTCGATTGTAGTGACAAGAAAATCAGGGAGGACATTGACACACAGCTTTGCTGTTAAGAGATACGGTAACTGCCTGCTATTTTTTTGTTGTCCTATATAAATGAGTAAGTCAAAGCTCTTGAACAACACAAACCTTTACATTAGACTTAGGCAAAAACAGGTGAATCATGACGGTTTTCTTCTCACTTTGTTTCACTTTTTTTTTTTTTTTTTTTTGCTTCAAGGTCAACATTTTCTCGCTCCTCACTCTTTGCCCAGTATCTTTATGATCCCTGCCTCCTCACCCCCATCCCTGCCCCAGTTGACCCTTCATGAGAAAGCTTCACCTCCTGTGGTAGAGCAGAGTCACAGAGAATTTGGGGCAATTGAAACATTGACTGCACAAACAGATGTATATGCAGACACTTTTTGACTTAGGACAGAGTTGCCACCTGATAAAACCATCAAAAGTTGAAAGTAAGGATAGCCATTTGGCGCAGAGGTTAAGTTGCAGCTTGGGACACCTGTATCCCATATCCTACTGCCTGGTTTGAGTCCCAGATCTTCCACTTCCTATCCAACTTCTTCCTAAATCACACCCTAAATCAACAAGTGATGGCTTGATGGCTCCAGTACTTGGATCCCTGTCACCACTGTGAAAGAATTCCTGGCTCCTGCCTCAGCCTGACTTAGCCCTAGCTGTTGTGGAAATTTTGGGAGAAGTAAGCTAGAAGATGGACTGTCTCTCTGTCTCTATCATTCTTACTGCTTTCAAATAAAATGAAAATAATTTTTTAATAAATCTTTTAATTTTACTTTTTAAATTTTTTTTTAATTTTTGACAGGCAGAGTGGACAGTGAGAGAGAGAGACAGAGAGAAAGGTCTTCCTTTGCCGTTGGTTCACCCTCCAATGGCCGCCGTGGCCAGCGAATTGCGCTGATCTGAAGCCAGGAGCCAGGTGCTTCTCCTGGTCTCCCATGCAGGTGCAGAGCCCAAGCACTTGGGCCATCTTCCACTGCACTCCCAGGTCACAGCAGAGAGCTGGCCTGGAAGAGGGGCAACCAGGACAGAATCCGGTGCCCCGACCGGGACTAGAACCCGGTGTGCTGGCGCCGCAAGGTGGAGGATTAGCCTATTGAGCCACGGTGCCGGCTTGAAAATAATTTTTTAAAAAATTTGAAAATATTCTAAGTTGGAAGTGCCTGGGATACATACCATTGACTGAATTCATAGTTTAGCAACACATCCTCTGCTGAGGATGTCTGTAGATCCTTGCATTGCTCCTCACAAGTGCTGTATAGCACTGAAGAAGAGGATCAAACATCGTATGCCCTGGCCACAAAAAGATCAAAATTCAAAATCTTAAGTACAGTTTCTACAAATGCAAATCAATTTTACATCATCATAAGGTAGAAATGTTCTGAGTTAGGAATCATCTGAATAGGAAAATATCAGGTGTGAGTTTAGCTACATGATTGCAGTAAGCTCAATCCACGTAGCAATGAGCTTAGCTATATGCTTTCAGTAAGTTTTGCTCGCCTGCAATTGTGAGGGCTGAGGGATTTTTCTCTTTGTTTCCAGTGTTGCCCAAGTTTGAAGTTAAGATCAGTGTACCACAAACGGTAACTATTACAGTTGATGAATTCCAGGTGGATGCATGTGCTAAGTAAGTATTTATTCTCACAGGTTCACACAAGTCTCAGAACAATGAAATTAATCATGTAACTTTCACTATTTATAAACTTATATTAAAATATTAGAAAAACTGTATTCTCTTTATAGAATATTTGAAATACATAACAAAAAATAAGAAAATAACTATAATTAACACTATTAGTTGCCAAAAACCTTGAGATTTTTGTCCTCTAATCTTCTATGAATATTTTCCATGACTGCAATCATACTTTTCTATCCACAATAATTAAGAAAACATGTCTCCATGTTATGTCTGCCTTTCATAAATTCCAATTCCTTTTCACATAAATATGTCTTTATATGGCTACACCAAATGTAATTAATCATCCCTTATTATACAACATGTAAGTTGTTCCATTTTGTTTTCCCAGTAACTAATGGTTTTGTAGAATATATATGTATATATATATATATATATAGCTGTATAATAAGCAGTTTTGAATTAAATATGTTTATTTAAGAAAGAATCCCAAAAGTGTAATTATGGAGATACAATATGTAACATTCCTTTCATCTTTTGATTGCCATATTGCTCACCAAATATATTTAGCTATTATTCAATTCTAGTACCTGCCTCACTGAATATTCATCATTAGATATTTTTATGAAAAAGGAAATTAACCATCAAAAATCTGAAAATAAGGCAGCTTATTGGTGTAATTTGAGCAAATGTAAAAATTGTATGCAAATAAGGAAATTTTGATTTTCTTTTTGGCAAATTATTTCTAATACTTCTTATTTTGTTAGCATGAATGCCTTTTCTCAGATTTCTAAAAATAGCAAATGATATTAATTGAATGTCAATTACTGTGTTAACCACTACCTATGAAGACACCTCAAAAATTTATGGAAATGGAAATAAAAGTTAAATTTATTTTGGTGTGAAAACTTTAAATCTATTCGTAGTTTTTTTAATAATGTGCGTTTTTCATGAATTTTTGGATACTGTGAGATAGGTGCTATTATCATCTCCATTTTTGAAAGAAAGATAATAAGACACAGAATTGACGTAACTTCAGTGGCATCCATTTTGCTTGCTGGCCATTTGTATTTCTTCTTTTGAGAACTGTCTGTTAAGGGCCTTTGTCCATTTCTTTACTGGACTGGTTGCTTTTTGTTGTTGAGTTTGTTGCATTGCTGATATGTTTTGGATAGGGAGCTTGTGAGTATTTTCTCCATTTTGTTGGATGTCTCTTAATGCTACTGATAATTTCCTTTGCTGTGGGGAAAATTTTGTTTTCTTCCTGGTTTCTTAATATTTTTTAACTTTAAATTTTCATTGATATAACAAGAATAGATTTCATGTATTTCATAGGTGCAATTCTAAGAAGATAATCATACTTTGCTCTTTCCTTCTCTCTTCCATCAGTCCTCCTCCTTATTTACTTACTTTTTTCCTTTAATTTCTGCAAAAACGTAATTTCCATCAATTCTATAACTACAGGATTAATGCATCGCTAACCATAATATGCAACAAATAGAAAGCATAAAGAACACAATTCCACCCTAGTATAAACAAGAGGTAAAAGCAACAACCAAATCACAAAATGTCTGCTGCGTTCCTATTCATTGTTTTGCATTATATATTAACTACTACACACAAGAGAAAACATATGACATTCATCTTTTTTGGGACTGGTTTATTTCATTAAGTATAATGGTTTCCAGTTGCATCCATTTTGTTGTGAAGGAAGACTTCATTCTTTTTTATGGCTGAATAGTATTCCATGCAGTATATACATCATATTTTCTTTATCCAATCATTGGTTGATGGACAACTGGGTGAATTAAGCTGTTATAAATATGGGGGTATAGATCACTCTTTCATATGCTGATTTCATTTTCTTTGAGTAAATTCCCAGAAGTGGGATGGCTGCGTTATATGGTAGATCTATTTTCAGATTTCTGAAAAATCTTCATATTGTCTTCCGTAATGGTTGTACTAGTCTACATGCCCATTAACACTATATTAGGGTAACTTTTCCCCTACATCCTCATTAGCATTTCTTATTTTTGATTTTTTTGTATGATAATCTTTTGAACTATAGTTAGATGAAACCTCATTGTGGTTTTGTTTTGCATTTCCCTGATGGCTAGTGATCCTGAGCATTTTTTCATGTGTCTGTTGGCCATTTGTATTTCATCCCTTGAAAAATGTCTGTTCATGTCTTATTCCTTTTTCCTTTTTCCTTTCCTTTCTTTTCCTTTCCTTTCCTTTCCTTTCCTTTCCTTTCCTTTCCTTTCCTTTCCTTTCCTTTCCTTTCCTTTCCTTTCCTTTCCTTTCCTTTCCTTTCCTTTCCTTTCCTTCCTTTCCTCTCCTCTCCTCTCCTCTCCTCTCCTCTCCTCTCCTCTCCTCTCCTCTCCTCTCCTCCCCTCCCCTCCCCTCCCCTCCCCTCCCCTCTCCTCTCTCTCCTCTCCTCTCCTCTCCTCTCCTCTCCTCTCCTCTCCTCTCCTCTCCTCTCCTCTCCTTTCTCTCTCTCTCTCTTTCTTTCTTTCTTTCTTTCTTTCTTTCTTTCTTTCTTTCTTTCTTTCTTTCTTTCTTTTTTTTGACAGGCAGAGTTAGACAGTAAGAGAGAGAGACAGAGAGAAAGGGTCTTCCTTCCGTTGGTTCACCTCCCAATGGCTGCTACAGCCGGCACACTGCACCGATCCAAAGCCAGGAGCCAGGTGCTCCTGGTCTTTCATGCGGGTGCAGGGCCCAAGCACTTGGGCCATCCTCCACTGCCTTCCCAGGCCATAGCAGAGCACTTTGCCTTTTTCTTAATTGGACTGTTTGTGTTATTGTTGTTAAGTTTCTTTCTTTTTATTAAAAGATATTTATTTATTTATTTGAAATTCAGAGTTACACAGAGAGAGAAGGAGAGGGAGAGAGAGAGAAAAAGAAAGAGAGAGAGTGAGAAAGAGGTCTTCCATCCGCTGGTTCACCCCCCCAATTGACCACAACAGCCGGAGCTGTGCCAATCCGAAGCCAGGAGCCAGAGCTGCTTCCAGGTCTCCCATGTGGGTGCAGGGGCCCAAGGACTTGGGCCATCTTCAACTGCTTTCCCAGGCCATAGCAGAGAGCTGGATTGGAAGTGGAGCAGCGGGGACTCGAACTGACGCCCATATGGGATGCGGGCACCACAGGTGGCAGCTTTACCCGCTATGCCACAGTGCCAGCCTCTCATTATGTACTTAAAACTGTATTATGAGATACATGAAATTTATTCCATTTATATAAATTTTAAAAATTTAGAAAATTAAAAACACCTGATACATATCTGTGTCTAATAATTAGAGGAAAACTTATTATAATCTATAAATTTAATAGGTATTCAGTCTTACTAAATACTAGTTTTGCATTTGTTATCATTTTTCCCAAATCTTAGTGGAAAGAGTCCTCAAGTTACCACCACAATGACAAAACTTCAAATTAACTGGCTTTGCCTTTGTTTGCAACTTAAAAAACAAAACACAACACATTTGTGTTGTGATTTTTGTGTTTTATGAGAAAGTGAGATATGTAAAGTGAGATATGTCTTCAATCCAGTCTGTTAGATTTTATCCTTTTGCTCTAAAAACATCGAATTAATGTCAGTGTCTATGCCTCTTAGATTTATTGAGTGGTTGAAAAATAATTATTTCTTAAAATGATGATCATCTAAGTTTCTTTTATGTATATATATTTTCTGCTAAAGAAAAGAGACTGAAATTAGTTTTTATATTTCTATAAAATTAAAATATAATCTTAAACTCCATCTGATAATTAAATATTATTTTAGATAGGTTTAGATTCTACATTACCTTGAATTTAATTTTTTTTAAAGTCACCAAATTGTCCTAATAAGTTGAATGCCCAAATCAACCTAAATTCTGTGAGGAAAAAAATTATCAATAGGTTGGGATTTCTAATGAATTTGGTTAGATTGGGGCACTCATAGTTTAAGATTTCATATGTAATTTCTGCAGAAGACCATTGAAGATTGCTATATATTGTTCATCTCTGATCACAAGTAAATCTTCTCCCACCAGGTACACCTATGGCCAATCTGTTCAAGGGAAAGCCCAAATCCAAGTGTGCAGAGAACTTTTTTATTCTACAAATTGTGAGAAAGAAAACAATCAAATATGTGAGCAATTTATTGCACAGGTAAAAATTATGATCTCTACTCATAAAAAGTATTCTCGTTTTTCTTTTTTTTTTTTTTAAGATTTATTTATTTATTTGAAAGTCAGAGTTACACAGAGAGAGAGGAGAGGCAGAGAGAGCGAGAGGTCTTCCATCCGCTGGTTCACTCCCCAAATGGCTGCAATGGCTGGAGCTGTGCCAATCTGAAGCCAGGAGCGAGGAGCTTCTTCCGGGTCTCCCACATGGGTGCAGGGGTCCAAGGACTTGGGCCATCTTCCACTGCTTTCCCAGGCCATAGCAGAGAGCTGGATTGGAAGTGGAGCAGCCAGGTTTTGAACCGGCGCCCATATGGGATGCCGGCACTGCAGGCCAGGGCGTTAACCTGCTGCACCATAGCGCTGGCCCCTCTCATTTTTCTTTATTATTCTTTCTTTGGTTCCTTGTGTTAAAAGGATTTAAACACCATTTACACTTTGTGGATAATGGAGATTGCAGCTAATTGGGGTAAGGACTGTGGAAAAAATACAGTGTTTAAAATGATCTCATAGTCTCTTCTCCAAATAAATTGTTATCCATCTGTAAATTTCAAGATTTGTTGAACCTGGAAGCTCTTCTTGGCTTCCTTATTTTATATACTGTCTGGCTGGCCTCCTTGGCCTTTCTTGGATGAATCATTCATTTTCCTTTACATAAATGAATCCATGATATTACTAACTGTGCAACCTGCAATAGTCCTTATGAAAACAGCCTATTTGCAAACATTTGGAACTCAGAGCATCTACAATTAAGACTTCAGATTTGCTGTTCCTAGTTGAAGCCACTACTTGCTTTCTCCATCTGCAGCATCTTAACCATCATTGAACACCTCTGCCTGTCTCACCAAAGATCGCCTTTGTAATTCCCAAACCGAAAAGCTTATACACCCAAATGTTTACGTTTTTATTCGGATTGTCCTGAGGTTCCTGACAAAACGTAGTGAACATTTGCTAAGTTAATATCAATAATTTGTAAAGACAAGTTAGAAATCTATCTTAATAAAGGAAATGCAGACTGAGAAAAGTGAGTGGAATTCTCCCATTCCACCAGCACAATATCCCATTGTATGGTGATTATAAGGTAATTCAGTCAACCACTTTACCTGTCTAATTTGTTTTTTAACTCGGTATGAAAAACGGAGTGGTAAACAATCTGGTGACACTGTCTTTAGGTATGGCAGGTCTATCTGTTTTAAATAGATCCGCAGAGTGGGTTTCCTGAATCAAAGGAAATTTAGAAAGACAGATGATAGAGACTTTTCATTTTAAGAAATATTAGCTTATTACTGTTCATAACATTTTTAAGCATTCAGATTCTTGTCAGCAATATATAGTACTGTATTTTCTAAATTATTTTTAGGATTATATTTAGAAGTTTAAAAATTTTACCATTTTAATAGAGTTTATTTTGTTTTAACTTGAGTTGTATAATTATTAGTTAGTCTGAGCATCTTTACATGTTCTTGTTATCAATTTGGAATCATTCTTTTGAGAACTCTTCATTACTTCTGCTTTGCCGTACACATGAAGCTGAAATATTTTTGTTATAAATATTACCCTTCATTCAAGCAAAATCTTTTTCAAGTTTGTCATTTAAATAATCAAATTATTTTTGACATACCAAGGTTCCAGTCTTAGAACCAAGTTTCACCTGCTGCTGTCTGTGCATATGGCCACCTAAGATAGCTTTTAGGATTTCTAAGCTTGTTCTGATGTCACAGTTGAAGAGTACTTGTTTCAGCTGGTCTTAGTGCCGCTCAAGATGATTTTCATTTTAATTGCTCACTCTTAAATATCATTCTGTTCCATTTTCAGCCTCTGTTCTGGGAGAAAGTTTCTGGGAGAATTTTCTCGAAATTTGTAAAATACAGGTCACCTCCTTCTTTGAAATGACAAAGTAAAATTTCCCCTCCTTCTCCCCTTCCTCATTTAATTTTTTAGCCATTTCAAGTTTGTGAGATGGAATCATGGTGAGGGTGGGGGGTGCCATACATTTATACTAAAGCTTCACACATTCTGAAAGGCTCTTGGGTCCCTAACTTTTTTATGATTTCTCTTTGTTTTTCAGTTGAAAAATGGTTGTGTTTCTCAGATTGTGAATACCAAAGTCTTCCAACTGTACCGTTCTGGGTTTCACATGACATTTCAAACCACAGTGACTGTTACTGAATTTGGGACAGGTAATGACTGTATTTTATTGCAGTTTACTGGGAAGAAACTTACTGAATTAGCAATTTGCATAAAATGCAGATCAAAATAGAAAAAGAAGTACTTTTGTCAATAGGTTAACTTGAGTATTATTTTTGAATAAGATTTTCCAAGTAATATTTAAAATAAAATGATTATGTGAGGGCTGGCGCCATGGCTCACTTGGTTAATTCTCCACCTGCGGTGCCAGCATCCCATATGGGTGACGGGTTCTAGTCCCAGTTGCTCCTCTTTCAGTTCAGCTCTCTGCTGTGGCCTGGGAGGGCAGTGGAGGATGGCCCAAGTGCTTGGGCTTCTGTACCTGCATGGGACACCAGGAGGAAGCGCCTGACTCCTGGCTATGGATCGGCGCAGAGCCGGCCATAGTGGCCATTTGGGGAGTGAACCAATGGAAGGGAGACCTCTCTCTCTGTCTCTCTCTCTCATTGTCTGTAACTCTACCTGTCAAATAATAATAAAAAAAATGATTATGTGTGCTCCTGGGAAAACAGCAGATGGTGGCTCAAATACTTGAACCCCTGTCACCGTTGTGGGAGATACAGGACAGAGTTCCTGGCGGCTGGTTTCAGCCTGGCCCAGCTCTGGCTGTTGTGGCCTTCTGGGAACTAAACCAGTGGATGACAGCTCTCCATTTCTCTGTGTCTTTGTCTCTCTCTCTCTCTCCCTGTCACTCTGCCCTTCAACACATAAATAAATTTTTAAAAAACTATTATGTAAATGGTACATGTTTCTACTACCTGCTTGTGCCAGAATCAATCAAAGAAGCTTTCCTCTGAAGTATTAGAGCTGAGCTAATAAATTAAATATTTCTTTTAAATATTGTGCAAATCACTTGATATGCAATTGCCAGAGCCATTAGTATGACTCTGATTTAATATAAGGGCTCACAATTTACATCTTAAGTGTCAAATCCAGATTCCTGTCTATTTATGTAAATAAAATTACAAAACAAATTTAATTAGTTGTAGCAAGGACCCTGTATGTGTCACAGCCTAGAATAATTAGCACATCCTTTAGAGAAGCAGGTTGCCAACACTTGCTTTAATATGACTGAGGACATTGTGAATGCAAAAATTATTAGTAAGAAATTTACAAAATCACACACACTTAGAGACCATTTGATAAACACTTGTTAGAAGAATGAGAAAAATAGAAAGTGATATTTAACTTGAGGGTACTGAAACCAGGTTTTATTACAAATTGTTTCTTGGAATTTAAAAATGGACTGGGATAATATATATCGAGTGCTTTATATAAATATATTTGATCATATTATGATAGAATTCACAATGGGTAGATTTGTCACATTTGACTAGCTTAGGACTGACTTAGCTAGATAAGGTTTACCTCTGCTTATTCACTTCCATTGTTGATTTCTGAATGCATTTCTATTTACCTTGCTATCAGAAAATTTTGAAATCTGGTAAAAGTCAAATACCACATAGTTATCTTGCAAGTTCAAGAAATATTTGAGAAAGTGAGAGCCTTATATCGTGGATGTCTGTGATGTCTGTCACAAACCAGAACTGAGCAGACTGATAGGAGGAAAGAACTCAGGGGCTTTGTCTACTGCCTCTGATTGAATTTTTTTTTTTTTTTTTTTTGGGCAGGCAGAGTGGACAGTAAGTCAGAGAGACAGAGAGAAAGGTCTTCCTTTGCCGTTGGTTCACCCTCCAATGGCCGCTGTGGCTGACGTGCTGCGGCCGGCGCACTGCACTGATCCGAAGCCAGGAGCCAGGTGCTTCTCCTGGTCTCCCATGGGGTGCAGGGCCCAAGGACTTGGGCCATCCTCCACTGCACTCCCTGGCCACAACAGAGAGCTGGCCTGGAAGAGGGGCAACCGGGACAGAATCTGGCGCCCCGGCTAGGACTAGAACCCGGTGTGCTGGCGCCGCAAGGCAGAGGATTAGCCTATTGAGCCTTGGCGCCGGCCTGAATTATTTTCATTTTAACTCCATTACATAGTTTGAAGTATACTATAACCAGATAATGTAGAGTGTTCTGGAACATGCTGCCAATCATTCGCACCTCTTTTTTGGAACAAGAATATAATCCTGCATATAGAAAGTTCCCTAAGTATGTACCCTAAGCTATTTATTTATTATTTACTTTTTAAGATTCACTTATTTATTTCAAAGGCAAAATTATACAGAGACAGAGACAGAGAGGGAGAGAGATCTTCCATCTGCTGGTTCACTCCCCAAATGGCTGCAAAGGCTAGAGCTGCGCTGATCCAAAGCCAGGAGACAGGAACTTCTTCCAGGTGTCCCACATGGGTTCAGGGGTCCAAGGACTTGGGCCATCTTCTACTGCTTTCCCAGGCCATAGCAGAGAGCTGGATCAGAAGTGGAGCAGCCAGTGGGGACAGGGGGTGGTTAGAACCAGCACCCGTAGGGGACGCCAGCACTGCAGGTGGGGACCTTACCCTCTAGGCCACAGCACCAGCCCCAAGCTATTTATTCATTAAAAATTTAAACAAATGATCAAGTCCTCCCTGGCACTATGTCTATTGTATTTTACAGGTGTACAGATCAGTGAGAAGGCCTCTATTTTCATCTCTCAATTGCTTGGAAGTGTCAGTTTTGAGAACACGGACCCTTTCTACAGAAGAGGGATTTCTTATACTGGAACTGTAGGTTTGACTTTAAAAAAAATTCCCATTTCATTTTCATGGATCATAGATTTCCCTTTGAAAACTTCTAGACACTCCTTTTCCTAGTTTCTTGATTTTTTTTTTTTTTGCATTACTGTCTAATAGATTGGAAAAAGTTTTAGGCTAAAAGAAAGCACTAGATAAAATTATAGATTTTTCATATTAATATATATATATATATATTTTCCAGAAAGCATCATTCTGTTTGAATATAAGAAAATTACAAGCAAGTGATTGTGCTAATGAATAAAAATTTCTTTCGCTGTAGAAATGTGAAATTTTGTGTTTTAAGAATATTAATACTTCTTTTTTTTGGGTTCAGCTTAAATTTTTGGGTCC
This sequence comes from Sylvilagus floridanus, assembly GCA_949820135.1. Taxonomy (NCBI): domain Eukaryota; kingdom Metazoa; phylum Chordata; class Mammalia; order Lagomorpha; family Leporidae; genus Sylvilagus; species Sylvilagus floridanus. The sequence continues at coordinate 34,269,897 of OX463230.1, forward strand.
CAATAATGTGCCTATGGTGAGCAAGTTGCTGCAATTGGAGCTCAATGATAAACTTATAGGAAACTACACCACAGATGAGAATGGCGAAGCTCAGTTTTCTGTTGACACTTCAGATATATTCGACCCGGAGTTCAGCCTGAAAGTAAGACAACAAAGTGTAGAGGGAAGCCATCAGATATCCCACAGGGCATTTGAATGTTAGAAATCCTTGCATGCATCTGGGGCGTGAACCAGTGATGGAAAATCTCTAGCTCTTGATAGATAATTTATGTTGATAATGTATTTTGACAGATTTAAAATCTATCATATTATATATACGTATAAGGAGATGTTCCTTTGAGAGAATGAGATGATTTCAGTCTGTTATAATTACAGGTTCTCTAACAAACAATATCTTCCTCTCAGAAACTAGAAATAGCACATGAAGAGAGTCTGACTTTGTTTTTTATCATTTATGCATTGATAAGGAAGGTACTATGATTTCTCTTTTTCTGCTGCTTAAAAGAATTTTGCAGTTAAAAAACTTGCTAATGTTCAAATATAGCTCAAAGAAACAAGACTTGAATCCAATTCTCTGACTTAAATTAGAAAGTAATAAACAATTTATCATCAGTATGTTGAAATATTAATGTATTTATGGTCATTTTTATAAACAAAAGAGGAGAATGCTTATTATTATTTTGCTTCCAATAACTTAACATTGAAGCATCAGCCACAAGCTAAGATTCCTCCCTGCTTTGAAAATATAAGAAGACTTTTAGGGACTGGTGCTGTGGCACAGAGGGTGAAGATGCAGTTTTGGACCCCACATCCCACAGAGTTCCTGGGATTGAGTCCCACCTCCATTTCTGATCCAGCTTCTGCTAACACACCCCAGAGGCAGATGAGGGCCCAAATACTTGGGTTCCTGCCACTTACATGGGAGGCCTGGATGGAGTTCCTGGCTCCTGGCTTGAGCCTGACCCAACCCTGGCTTTTTTAGGCATTTGGGGAATGGACCAGCAAATGGAAGATCTCTCTCCCTCTCTCTCTCTGTCACTCTCCCTTTCAAATGAATGAATAAGAAGCCATCTATTCTGTTCTAACTACCATCTTTGGAGTCTTTATAGGTCTAAAATCTACTTTCTTTTACCCTATCAGGCCACATATGTTCGACCTAAGAACTGCTATCTTCCCAGCTGGTTGACGCCCCAGTACATGGACGCACAGTTCTCAGTCTCACGCTTTTACTCCCGAACCAACAGCTTCCTGAAGATTGTTCCTGAACCAAATCAGCTTAGATGCAGTGAACAGAAGATTGTCACTGTGCATTACTCCCTGTACAGTGAAGCGTACAAGGAAGACTCTAATGTAAACTTCTTCTATCTGGTGAGTCTCAGTTGCTGGAGTCGTGGAATCCCATCTACTCGTACACCTGCTCAAGCACAGAGCATTTAGAAAGTGTGCTGTGGTACTGCCGAATTAATCTGAGTGACCACAATCTTCTCATTGGGCCCATTAGAAACAAACGCATAAAATGGTCTCAGGCAATTTCACTTCCCCTCAGATGGACAGATTTGCTCTTTAGAGTCTGCCTTTTCCAGCATTCAGTTGTAACTCCCATCAAGTCTTGATGACCCTTCAAGATAGTCAAGTAGTAGGCAGGCACTGGAAAGTAAAGTGGAAGCCTGGATCGTTTTGATAAGCAGTAAGATCAGCTAGCTGTCTTCGTTCTATCCATTTTGTCTCTCCAAGGCAGACAGAAGACTCACACTTGAAATTAAAACATTCCTGGTTTGAATTCTTTACCATTTCCTATTTATTAAGCAAATCAGTTCATCTTGGGCAGATTGTTTAAACTCTCCAGTGTTGGCTTTCTCAGCTGAGTATTTCTAATGGAAAATAATAAGAGGTACCTCCTGGGGTAAGTATTATGTGTTTGCTGCTGTTCCAGAGGAGAGCTTTATGTTAATTCAGTCAGCCTTGTGAATATCCCCGTTTATGGAAAATGGAACAGAAGCAAACAGGTGAAACAATCTGCCTTAAGATACAAAGTTGGGTTGATGACCACGTTTGAAGACAGGGAGTCTGGACAATTTCAGACCTTTGGGCACCACCTAGCTTGTTTCATTAAAAGTTGGTCACATAATTTCTGACACAGAGTAAACTCTAAAACATTGAAGTCACTTTCTCTGTTCTTTTCCATTTGTGCAAAGTCCATTTTTAATGTTTGGGCAAGCTTTCTTAGAAACAGAATTATCATCATACAAAGTATTATCTAGTGAGTAAGTTAGCATTAGAGAAGGTAGTATATGATGATAATCTGGAAATACAACGTTATGTTAGATAATATAACACATGCTGCACTTCTTTGTCTTGTGCAGGTGATGGTACGTGGAGCTCTCTTCCTCACTGGACAGAAGGAAATCAAGCACAAAGGTCTATATAATAGTCATTTTTAAATCTGTACTCTACTTCATTCTTTTTTCTTTTTAAGAAAATATTGCAGGGCCAGTCAAGAAGTAGGAAGAGCATTAGGTCAATTTGTGGATGGAGGGCAGAGGTTAGCATGGCCCAAGATAAGGTGCTAAATGTTGTGACAAAGGAGATTTCAATCTAGCTCTATTATTGCCAAATCACCGGGTACATTTTAGAAAATTGTCTCCCAAACTCCCGTATTGTTATATACACCCTTTATTTGTATATTTAGCTCCAGTTATTTAATTTGTTCACCTTTGAAACAAAGCCCATGTATCTTTCTATCCACAAGCCTTGGGTTTTTATCTAAGCGTACTCAGTGATGGAGGAAACGTTTGCATCTACTGATGACATCTCCCGTTTGCACAGCCTGGAATGGAAACTTCTCATTCGCCATCAACATCAGTGCCGACTTGGCTCCTGTAGCTGTCGTGTTTGTCTACACCCTTCACCCCAGTGGCGAAATTGTTGCCGACAGTGTCCGATTCCAGATTGACAAGTGCTTTGAAAACAAGGTGATGTTTCTTCTCTTTCTGGGCTGCCCAGTGTGAGAGAGGTGATCTCTCCTCTCACCTTTACGTGGTGTTCTCACAATGAATGATTAAGTTAGGAGGGGACAAGAAGATCAGCAAATGGAAGGGACACTCTTCAGCATCAGTAACAATCCTGAGACGACCCGGCAGGGAGAGTGGGCAGGAGAAATGTCAGTACAGATATCTATAAAGCTTTATTTGGAAAAAGATCATATTTAATCCAATTATTTTCTTGTGAAGTCATCTCCATGCTCCTTTTATTTCTCTCCTTCAGGTGAGCATGAAGTTCTCCAAGGTGCAGGGGCTCCCTGGCTCCAATGCTACCATCTGGCTTCAAGCAGCTCCTGGCTCATTCTGTGCCCTCCAGGCTGTGGATAAAAGTGTCCTTTTGCTGAGACCCAAGCAGCAGCTGTCTGCTGAAAATGTAAGCTCTCTGACTTCCTCAGCGCCCTCAGTTTTGTCTGCTTTTCCACAAATCTTACTCTTCAGATGTTTTTATCTGAGATGGAACATGTTGAAAATATCAAATATTTTCTTCTTGGTTCTTTCATGTTTCATTGTTTCACTCAAAACAATGCATATTTCTGTAAATTATACCAGGTTAGGAATTATCCAATAACATGATTTTTAAAACTTCTTTTTTAGTGTTTGCTCATTTATTCATTTGTTTATATTAGATAGGGAGACAGACAACACTCCCATTTGGTGGTTCACTCCCCAAATGCTTGCAAGAGTGGGGCTGGGAAAGCCTGAAACCAGAGGCCAGGAGTTCAATCCAGGGATCCCACATGGATGACAGGGAACAAAGTGCTCGAGGCCGCACCTGCCACCTGCAAGGGTGTGCATTGCAAGGAAGCTGGAAGCAGGAGCAGCCCCGGGACCAAAACCCCAGCCCTCTGCTATGGGATGCAGGTGTCTGAAACAGCTTCCAAACCACTCTGCCAAATCTCTACCCGTTTTTAAAATCATAGGCATAATACAGATACAAAGCCCCAGAGTTAAAGAAATTTCTATGCTGAAGGATTAACTTGCACATTCTATTATTCATGGATCTTGTGTTATGTTAAACATTTCTGGATCAGCAATTCTAGAAGTTTGCATCAATATTATTTTTGTTATTCCCTTATTTTTGACACAAATGCATATAAATAATTATTGAAATTTATTATTACATTTAAATATAATTAAATATTTTAAAGTTTTTTTCAGATTATTCAAATCAGAGCCTGTGTACTGTATATCATGCACAAAATACACAAAAGGAATAAAAAAGGAACTGCCTAAAATCAATTGAAACATCTTTATCTTTTTGTTGCGATTTTCTCAAAACGTATAGTTTTACAAATTGAGTATCTCACTGAAAAATCCAGTTTGTGTTTTGCTTTCAACACACTGCAGCAAACCTAGTTTTCAATAGAAAGTTAAAAATTTTACTAATAACTTAATACATCATAAGTATAAACTATTTTTCCCAATGAAAAAAACTTAAGTCTACTTTAGTTTCCTATTTGAAGAGCCTACAAATTCCTGATTAATTTCAAAATATAGAGAAGTATCAACCAATAAAGGACAGATTTGTCTATAAATATGGAATATGCACATATGCAGTTTTTTATGAAGAGTTTCATGAATCCAGAGTAAATAGCTTCTGTTCATTCTTCCTACAACTACAAGTGGCAAGAAAAAATACAATTTTTAGAAAAACTGACTTATGGAAAAAATCTGTCAATCGACCTCAAGTAGAAAATTCCAGAGTAATTTCCAGGGGCCTCAGAACCTATCAAACCCAAAGAGGTCGCCCTTGTTTCTTTTCAATAACTACACGAAGAGTATGAATTAAGTGATGCCATACAGATGAGTACATCCCAGTTCGGGTTATATGAGATCACATTTTTCATAGTATCTTATACAGCTTAATTTTTAGTTTTAAATAAGTTTATAAGCTGCAAGAATTACATGGAGAACTCCCAAGTACCATTTAGCAGGGTCACTAGTTTTTAACATTTGTCACCTTTTCTTTCTCACTCCTTCACCCCTACACACTCCCACACACATATACACACACCCACACACACAATTATGTATACATTTACGTTTTTAAGTTAAATTAATTTAATTTACTTTTATTTGCAAGGCAGAGAAACAGAGAGAACAAGTGACAGAGAGAGATGGAGAGAGATCTTCCACACACTGTTCACTTCCCAAATGCCTGCAAAAGCCAGGTCTGGGTCAGGCTAAAGCCAGGAGTCAGGAACTCAATCCATGTCTCTCATGTGGGTTATGAGTACCCAAGTACTTGATTCATATCTGCTGCCTCCCAGACTGCTCCTCTTCAGGAAGCTGGGTTAGAAACAAATAGCTGGGCCGGCACCGTGGCTCAATAGGCTAATCCTCCGCCTGTGGCACTGGCACCCAGGGTTCTAGTCCTGGTCGGGGCGCTGGATTCTGACCCGGTAGCCCCTCTTCCAGTCCAGCTCTCTGCTGCGGCCAGGGAGTGCAGTGAAGGATGGCCCAAGTCCTTGGGCCCTGCACCCGCATGGGAGACCAGGAAAGCACCTGGCTCCTGGCTTCGGCTCAGTGCGATGCGCCGGCTACAGCGCGCTGGCCGCAGCGGCCACTGGAGGGTGAACCAACGGTAAAGGAAGATCTTTCTCCCTGTCTCTCTCTCTCACCGTCCAGTCTGCCTGTCAAAAAAATAAATAAATAAATAAAATAAAATAAGAAACGAATAGCTGGGGTACAAACTCAGCACTCCAATCTGCACCACACACCCACCTCTGGAATTTTTTTCTTTGAACTGTTTTTAAGAAGGTTACATACATTCTGCTGTGCTATTATCTGGGATATCAGTGTTCATTTCTTAAGAATGAAGATATTACCAGGGCTAGCGCCATGGCTCACTTGGTTAATCCTCTGCCTGCGGCGCACCCTTATGGGCACCGGGTTCTAGTCCCTGTTGCTCCTCTTCCAGTCTGGCTCTCTGCTGTGTCCTGGGAAGGCAGTGGAGGATGGCCCAAGTGCTTGTGCGTCTGCACCCACATGGGAGACCACGAAGAATTGCCTGGCTCCTGGCTTTGGGTTGGCATAGCTCCAGCTGTGGCGGCCATTTGGGGGGTGAACCAATGGAAGGAAGACCTTTCTCTCTGTCTCTCTCTCCCTCACTGTCTAACTCTGTCAAATAAAAAAAAGATATTACCTACATAACTATAGCGCAGCTGTCAAATTCAAGATGTTAAACGTTGACTCTGCCAGCTCTCCAACTGTAGGCAGCTGCCATCTGTACCACATTTCTTTTCCCCCGAGTGCAAGGGCCCAGCAGAATCACTGCATCTGGTAGTCATGTCTCTAGATTTCTAAAGGATCGTTTTGTCTTATATTTTGTTAACATATACTTGTATGCAGTGCAAGATGTATACATCATGTAAACTGATCAAACCAGGCAATTAGCCTTTCCAGTTCCTTATCTTTTCTTTATTTTTGGAGCCTTCTAGCTCCTCTGCCGATACTTTATACACACCTGTGATACATTATTTTGTACTACTAGAACTTATTGCTTCTACTTGACTGTGTTTGGGTACCCACTACCCAACTTCCCTCCTTCCCTTCTCCCATATCAGATACATGATTTTTTTTTTTTTAAACTTCCACGTATAAGAGAGAATATGCAATATTTGTCTTTTGGTGTGTAGTTTGTTTCACTTAAAGATCTCCAGTTCCATACATTTTGGTGCAAATGTCGGGATTTCATTTTTTTAATGGCTGAATAATGTTCCACTGTATATATATACCGCATTCTCTCTAACCATTCTATGCGAGGACACCTCAGTTGAATTCATATCTTTGTTATTGTGGATAGTGTTGCAAAGAACATGGGAGTGCAGGTGTCTCTTTCAAATGCTGATGTATATGTGGGTATCTGTAGGCATCTCTTTCAAAGACCAAGAAAGGGGCTATCTGGGTTATACTGAAGATTTATTTTGTTGTTTGAAGAAGCTCTGTACTATTCTCTATAGTGGCTGTATTGATTTGCATTCCCACCAACAGTATAAAGGGCTCCCCCTTCTCCACACCTCACCAGCATGTTATTTTTGTCCTTTTGATAATAACAATCCTAATTGGCAGGAGATGACTCCTTACTGTGATTTTGATTTGCATTTCCCTGATGGTGAGTTATTTAAATATTTTTCATATATTTGTTGTTCATTTGTATTTCTTCTCCTGAAAAATTTCCTTTAAGATTCTTTCCCATTTCTTAACTGGATTCTTCATGTATTGTTGAGTATTTAAAGTGCTTTACATATTTTGGACGTTAATCCTTTGTCAGATGCATAACTTGCAAGTATTTTCTTCCATTCTGTAGGCTATGTGTTCACCCTGTTGGCTGTTTCCCTTGCTGTACAGAAGCCTCTTAGTTTGATATAATCCTATTTGTCTATTTTTGCTTTTGTTTCCCATGATTTGGAGTCTTACAAAATATTTTTTTGCCCATGCCAAAATGTTGAAGTGTCTTTCCTATGTGTGCATTCAGTAGTTTCATATACATATTTAAACTTTTAAAAATATTTTTAATTTTTTTATTTATATAAAGGGGAAAATTCATGTATTTCACATATACAGTTTTTTTTAAAGATTTATTTATTTGAAAGTCAGAGTTACAGACAGAGAGAAAGAGAGGCAGAGAGAGAGGGGTCTTCCATCTGCTGGTTCACTTCCCAACTGGCCGCAACAGCCAGAGCTGTGCCAATCCAAAGCCAGGAGCTAGGAGCTTCTTACACGTCTCCCATATAGGTGCAGGGGCCCAAGGACTTGGGCCATCTTCTACTGCTTTCCCAGGCCTCAGCAGAGAGCAGGATCGGAAGTGGAGCAGCCAAGACTCAAACTGGCACCCGTATGGGATGCGGCACTGCAGGCGGTGGCTTTGCCCGCTAGCCACAGTGCCGGCCCCCACATATACAGTTTTAAGAACATAATACTTTCCACTACCCTCCCAATTTTGTAATTGTGAAAGTAGTACTTAAAATAATTGACGAATATGTGATTTTTCTCACAGGTATACAACCTGCTCCCAAATATAGAACCACAAGATTATTTCTTCCATGGTCTCAATCTGGATGATAGCAAAGTAGACCCTTGCATTCCTCAGAAGGATATGTTTTACAATGGATTATATTATATACCTGTAAGCAACCGTGGCGATGGAGACATCTATGATATTATTAGGGTAAGACCACAAAAGATTTTCATGAAATATTTCATCTGAATTTTAATTTTAGCAGTTATAATGCATATTTATGGTCTAACAGTTATATAATTTTCTTCCTATATTTTCAAAGTGGTTTCTTTAATTTGCCAATACAGTACTCAGAAATTATTCAACAAAAAAGAAGATATTAATTTTGTTGGTTTCAATTTTTTGTTGAAATAATAATTTCAGTGTGACTGAAATTATAAGACTTCATGTTAGAAGCAATGAGTCTCCAGTTTATCATAATAAATATTATATTATGTATAAATGGTCAAACCAAGAGGCTAAAATATAGTCAAATTCTATCTATACTTGGATTATCAATTATATGTTCTGAGGCTTCCATGAAAAAAAACTGTTCGTTGAGAATCGAGACAAGGGCTGTTCAAAGTCATTACATATTGAAGTTGATTTCACTTTTTTTGTTTTTTTGTTTTTTTTTTGAGAAACTTAATTAACTTCAAAGAAGAATTCAAGAATTATACATCTTTTGCAAGCACTTAGACATAACCATAACTTATGAGACATAAGAATATCCTCTGCTTAATACACTCAAATGAAGTAAATCTTTGAGAACAAGTTTTACTATTAACTCTCATAACACAACTCTTTGAGAACAGAGATTCTGTATAGAAAGTTAGTGCACAGTGACTCTTGTTAATTTAACAATTAACACTCTTATGTATGACGTCAGTGATCACCTGAGGCTCTTGACATAAACTGCCTTGGCTATGGAAGCCTTTTGAATCCACAAACTCTTTTCCATAAATTAAATAATGGTGCCCTAACTTCTGAGATCCCAGACCCTCACTAGCAAAGGAAAAAAGATATTTGTGGTATATTTATCACTATGTTATAAGTAATAGCACCTTTTTCATTTTTGCATGAAAAATATGCACTTTTTTGTTGCTTGTGTATTTGAAGGCTATGAGTCTGAAAGTAATCACCAATCTCCATTACCGGAAGCCAGAAGTATGTTCAGTGGAGAGAAATCTGCTGTTTCCTAGGCCCCTACATCTAGAAACAGGAAGAACTGTCATGATGTATGGTATCCCATCTAGAAGTGCAAGTGAGTAATCTAGAATTTTATATTGAGGGGATGGCCAAAAGGGTTAATGGAGTTGGGTGTATGTGGGATAAAACTGAACAAAACTTGTATTTTCTATTTGAATGGTGCCACATATTTGGCTGCAACTAGACATCCTGCAGTCAAACAAAGAAGAATAAGACAAACTGGAAAATGTTTTTGGCTATTAGGAAAAATGAATTTCAGATATTAGAGAAAGTTTATTTTCTTGGTAGGACACAATATCAGAACTATGTATATGTAGGAACAGGCAATGGATAAGGATATGGAAAGACAATCATTGTGAATGAGTGTAATACAGGGGAGTGAGGTACCCTTGTAGGGCCCTAATTCCTTTAGGATATGCAGACCATAATACACCATGTCTAAGGAGAAGTTACTTTTATGTCCAGATATCTAGACAGCTGGCATCAGAGAACGTGCTCAAACATCAGTCCATTTCCTATTGGAAGGTCAGTCAACACAACATGGGTCATGGATTTAGACGAATCATACAAAGAGGCACCTTTACAATATCAAAATCCAGTCATGGAGCAAAAGGAAGCAGGACCATCAGAACAGAACCCAAATCATATATGTATCCAGTTGCATATGAGAGTAATTGACTGCTATTTCTTAAATCCTACTGGGCTCCCATTGAGATCAGTCTAGTGATTGGGGTTGGAGGGGGTGGTCCTGGAGATGGATGCTGGGAGTTCTACTTGAGTAAAATGAGGGACCTGACAACTTTATACAAGGACAGACTCTGAGTATTCAGCAGGCCCGATTAAGCCCAGTAGCTGAAACCACTTTCAAGTCCTGGTCAGGAGGTTGAAGTTACCTATCTTTTTCCTGCTAGATTCAACCATTTTAAGTGAGTTTGATCAGAAATATCTAAATTTTCCTGTATCTAGAAGTAAAATTTACTGAAATTCCAAGTCATTTGTTTAATTTCTTCTTTCTTCATTCATTTATTAATTCATTCAACAAACATTCACATAGGTGCTTCAAAGGGTTCATCCCTATTAAGTCACACTAAGCATATGTGAAGACCTCACTTTTAGGCAAGCATCATCAACATGCAGATTTGTATTCTCTCTAAATAAAGCAATGAATGGGCCGGTGCCGTGGCTCACTTGGTTAATCCTCCTCCTGTGGTGCCGGCATCCCATATGGGCACCGGTTCTAGTCCCGGCTGCCCCTTTTCCAGTCCAGCTCTCTGCTGTGGCCCAGGAAGGCAGTGGAGGATGGCCCAAGTGCTTGGGCCCTGCACCCACATGGAAGACCAGGAGGAGGCACCTGGCTCCTGGCTTCTGGATCACCGCAGCTCCCGCTGTAGTGGCCATTTGGGGAGTGAACCAACGGAAGGAAGACCTTTCTCTCTGTCTCCACCTCTCATTGTCTAACTCTATCTGTCAAATAAAAAAATTAAAAAATAAATAAATAAAGCAATGAATTCACTTCTTTCAGCTGGCGATGGCATAGAGGATAATGTTGACTATTTGGAACAGGCTGTAAGGGAAACAGTAAGAAAACATTTTCCAGAGACATGGATATGGGACCTCGTCAGTATTGAGTGAGTTTTTAACAATTTTCTTTCCTGTCTATCTTTATTTCTATTTTCATTTTTTGTTTCTTAACTTTTGTTCTTGAGTTTATTAACAGTATCATATTTGTAAAATACATAGCATCATTTATTTGTATGTACTGGTTATATGTTTTATTTTATTTCTTTTCTCCAGCATTGTTTTCCCTTCATTAAGTGTTTTTTTTTTTTTATTAAATTTATGCAGACAGATTAAAGCTACTTCAAGCCGACGCTGTGGCTCACTTGGCTAATCCTCTGTGTGCAGCGCCGGTGCCCTGGGTTCTAGTCCCGGTTGGGGTGCCAGGTTCTAGTCCCAGTTGCTCCTCTTCCAGTCCGGCTCTCTGCTGTGGCCCGGGAAGGCAGTGGAGGATGGCTCAAGTGCTTGGGCCCTGCACCTGCATGGGAGACCAGGAGGAAGCACCTGGCTCCTGGCTTCGGATTGGCGCAGTGTGCCAGCCGTGGCAGCCATTTGGGGAGTGAACCAACAGAAGGAAGAACTTTCTCTCTGTCTGTCTCTCTCTCTCTCACTGTCTAACTCTGCCTGTTAAAACAAAATAAGCTACTTCAATTTTTTTTAAAGAAAATAATTTGTTTAAAGAAATATGACTTTTCTAAGGCTAAATATATAGAAACCTACTTTTTACCTTCAGTTAATACTTTATTGCTTGCTCTGGACTAAATTTATATTCTTGGTTTAGGCAAAGAATGTCTTACCATTAACCTCTCCTTGCAGTTCCTCAGGTTCAGCCAATCTTTCCTTCCGCATCCCTGATACAATAACCCAATGGGAGGCCAGTGGCTTCTGTGTGAGTGGTGATGCAGGATTTGGCATTTCATCTGCAACCTCGCTGGAAGTCTCCCAATCTTTCTTTGTTGAAGTTGCCTCACCCTTTTCAGTGGTTAGAAATGAGCAATGGGATTTGATTGTCAATGTCTTCAGCTACCTGAACACATGTGTAGAGGTGGGTTATTCCTTTTGATTTGGAGATAAAAATCTAAAGATAAAATCAGCTTTGCATTTAACTTGAAAAAATATATATTCTCAATGTAAAGTGGAACTTTGAAGGGATAAGACTGTTTCCATATGCCTCAAACAAAAATAGTTACTGTAACTCTGAGCAGTGATTTTAAATGATTTAAAAATACTTTGAGAACTGTATTTCATAATGATGTGTTTTCTTTTAATGATGATGTATTTTCTCGTAAGATTCATTCTTTAATTGTGCAGCACACCTGAGAGTCCTTGTGTAGTATAGATACCAGTGGGAACCTGGAGATAGTAATTTGAACAAGCAATAAGGAACATATTTGAATTGTGCAAGTTGGAGTGGGGGTGGGGAGAGGAGGTAGTTTAAATAACAGAATCCCAAGCATCCCAGTAAATCTTTATAGAGTTTGCTTTTGGCATTTAGGGAAGTCATTAAATTCCAAGGAAGTTCCAAGAAGGGTTATGCACGCTCAAAGAGGGTAACGTGCCCATGTTCTGCTTTCAGTTGGGGGTGGAGATTTCACATGATAGTGAAGGGGTTTGGAGTTTTTGTGTCAGAAAGATGGAGTTAAGGAGCTGCTGCCACTTATGCACAGAATCCTTGACTTGGCTTCTGGGGGCACGGCTTGGCGTTTCTTCTCCAGGGGAGTTCACCCCAGCAGTGTATCTTGATCCCATCTGTTGGGACTCGTACATCTGGTTGATTTTGTCACTGGCGGTGGCAGGCTTGCACTGGTTCTGTTTTCCCAACTTAGTAATGAATTACAGTTCCAAGAGATGAAAGTGAGGCTAGTAAAACAGAAGTGGACTGAAATCCATTCCAATAGAGCAGTGAGCCAGTGGAGAGAGCACATGGCTCCCTGTAGGGATAGTAAAGCAAAACACGTTTCGAGGGAGGAACAGGCCAGTTGAGAGAAAGCGTGGCATCCTTTCTTCCTGGGGTGGGACTCTTATTCCTAAAGTATGAGGGGTGTTGGCGTTCATGACTGGCATTTGTGATTGACGTCTAGGAGTTGCATACTTTTCTGATCTCTGCACACATGGCTACAAACTAGACTTTTTCTGGGTTTTGCTGAGCTTGCATTTTGTATGAATATTTTAGCAACACATTAAACCACAAAGTGGGCAACCTTGATTGGGTCCTGGGTGGAGATCAGGGTCCCTGGTCCTTCCCCTGGGTGAGGGTCTGTGCCCCTCCCCAGTGGTTCATGTCTGATTATCTGCCTGACAGTTTTAACTGGGATTGAAATGGAATTGAGTAGTTTTCTTTAGAGAAGGGAGGTGTTAAATGGGTAAGCTTTAATTTTGCCAATTTAGAGTAGAATTTTCCCAAGATGAGAGCTGGAATAGTACTGCCAAATTATTACATAAAGCTACCCCTTACATAAAAATCACCATGAATTTCTTTTTTTAGATTTATGTTCAGCTGGAAGTATCTCAGAATTATGAAGCAAATATCAACACCCCGAAAAACAATGGCAGTGAGATTATCCAAGCTGGAGAGAAAAAAACATATATCTGGACTATTACAGCTAGGAAACTGGGTAAGCAGCTGTGTGTCCATGCCAGTGTCAAATGGAAAATCAGCCCATTTTTATTACCTGTATTTATTTTCCTTAAATTCTTTACACACACAATTTCCCCTCAGATTCTTAATGTGCTTTTTTTTTTACCTTATTCTCCACTAAAAATTCCATTTTTATAATCTAATTTCTAGTTACTGATGTTGTATAGGTCAAAATCTTTATTTGTATTAAAGTACAACTCGATTAAAATATACTACAAGTGGTACAATTTGAGTATCCATACATTATATTGCAAATGAAGGTCATATTTTCAAGAATGCTACCTTAAGTCTTTCATTTATTACTTGGTCTTTTATCTATCATCATGGACTCAGGCCACTTATATAAAAATTGTTATATAAAAATGTGGACATATGGGGAGTGAACCAATAGATGGAAGACTTCTCTCTCTCTCTCTCTCTCCCTCTCTCTCTGCCTTTGCCTCTCTGTAACTCTGCCTTTAAATAAATAAATAAGTCTTTAAAAAATATAGGGGAAGGAAAAAATTAAATTAAAAAGTCTAGTCAAAAGGAATGCTAGAAGTGATATGCATGATACTGATGATCAATTTAAAAAAATTGTGTCGTTTAATTTCCTCTATTTCATATCTTATGTTCATTGTGCTATTTAGCAGAAAAGAGTCTATTTATAAGATCACTTTAGTTAACCTGTGATAATGATCTTTGTTAGATGATTTTTCCAATCAGGTTTTAAGTTTCTCAATTTTACTACTACACAAGGTCTTCAAAAATTTTAACCTAGCATTTGAACAGGAAGACTGTACAAATTTGTGTTCTTTAAGCCATTAAGTAGAGGATAAACTTCTAGAGTCCCGTATTAAAGGCTTTCCTAAACAAGGAATCAGATGAAACAAAAGCGCACCAACAAACAAAAGACGAGAACAGTACGTTGGTTATATAAATGGGTATACAGGCACATAATATTAAACCTAAATAATAATTTTTTCTAATCTTCTAATTTTTATGAATAAGGAAATTGGAGATCAGTTTTAATTACATAATGTGGTATCACAGAAAGGCAATGCTTGCCTTGCTATAACTTGATTTATATGTAATGCTGTTTCCACTGTATCACATTTTATCATTTTGTTTGTTTGATCTCGGAAGTGTTAGGAACCTTAGTTATTGGATGTTGTGTGCCTGTACTGTCATATGAACCTTTATAAACAATTGATAGCAATGAATTGGCTCAGATCACTCTGTATTATGGTATTTTCCCTAAGATATCTTAAATTCCAGTTAAGTAAATGAATTACTTATTTAATGTAAGTAATTTTGAAACAGGCATAATACAACACAACACATTATCTCCAGGCAGGAGAAGCATCAAGTTATACTGCTCTAGTCTAAGCATTAATGTGAGGGTAGTTTTGTTCATCATGCAGTGACTCACAGACTATGATCATTTTCTCATTATAGAAGGATTCATTAGTGTGTTGAACTTCTATTTGGGAATTTTCTTTTCAGGTAAAGTGAATATCACCATAGTTGCTGAGTCTAAACAAAGTAGTGCTTGCCCCAATGAAGCAACTGAGCAGCAAAATTTAAACTGGAAAGATACCGTGGTCAAGAGCTTATTGGTAGAGGTAGGTACATGAAAATCATCCATTTTCTCCTGGCAAGAAATAGACAGTATCAAAGAAGTTAAATATTAAAAGACACTCCTCTTGAAGAGGCTTAATTGAGCACAGTAACTTCTGACTTAAATCATGCATTTTAAATGAATCAAAACAGCATACAATTCATTAACTAGTACCTCATCCAGACAACATAACTTACTTAAAAGAAGCTTGGTGATTTTTTTGTTTGTTTATATTTCCTGTGCACCTCTTCCTTTTCCTTCTCTCTTTAAAAGCTGATTCTCAATTTCAAGAGAAAAATCTGCATGTCTTATAGTCCTGTGCAGTTTCTGTCATCATCAGCAGGGTTAGGGCTTGTCAGAGGACCATTCCTGCCTCACCTCTTGACATACCTTAGTCTACAAAGCACTTTTATTGGTCTCTGGAAGATGCAGGATAGGATCAGAGAAGCTGTAATTGTCTCATAATGACATCGAAGTTACCCTGGCCAAACCTATGGGAATACAGAGCCTAAAATGTGTGTGGTAATGTACAGTGACTTCCAGATATGAACAGAAGGGATCTTCTCTCAGGGACAAACACGTACCAACCATTCCGGTGTGAGCTGAGGCTTGATCTCTTCTTTCATGTAAAGGTGACTCAGACTCATTATTTTATGCTTTTTTTCATTTGTTCATTGACAGCCTGAAGGGATTGAAAAAGAAATGACCCAGAGCTTTCTTATCTGTACAGAAGGTAAGAGGATCTTTTGGGTGGTCAAATTAATCCTATAGAAAATTTATCAACGGGGTCAGTTTATTTCCTCTTATCCACGTTAGTCCACTGGCCACCTGGTTTCATTTTGAATTTCTCATGGAGGATTACTTTAATTCATGTCTCATCCTTATTACGTGAGGGTACTTTAAGATATTCATGGAAAAATTAAAGTTTATTTTGCTTCAAAAATGTTTAAATTGTGCATTTTCTCATAATATACAGTAGTCATGAATCTTTGAAGACCTCCTTTGTAATTTTAGCAAACTATAAGTATATTTATATACTTATATAATATTAGTCTGCCACAAGCTACTCTTCCATATTGTATATCCTTTGTTCTCCTTATTGTATTATTGTCACACAATGATTGACAATGGGAAATCAGAACTAAATCCAAACAGCATGTAATATAATCTCTGATTTTGTATTCCTAGAATAAAAGAATCCATAGATATATCACAGTCCCTCAATCATCTGCTTCATGGCCATCTGGAAAATTATTTTGCCTGGTTGATGATGAGATAATTTTAATGCCTAACCAAAGTTGTTTAGCTTTATCTTTTGTGTGTGTTATTCTAGAAGTCAGTAGATTTTTTATTTTTTCATACATAAATAATTTAGATACTAAACAAAAGAAAATGGGACCACTGTCTAATACACAGAATTATATACTCTTTTTTTGGAACATATGTTATTCTAAATTGCCTCAAATACTTAATTTCATCTTGTCTAATAACAAGTTATAGAATAAAAATAATGGAATATGTTTCCTAATGTATTTGTCCTCCAAAGTTGTTGCTATTGTGTATATGATAAAGTCATCACAACATCTCTTTTTACCAATATTTTCTTTCTAGGTACCAAAGCCTCCAAACAGGTTGTTTTGGATTTGCCGAACGATGCAGTTGAAGGATCAGCCAGAGCCTTTGTTACTATTGTGGGTAAGTTGGTTAAATCTTGTGTTTCACAATGACTTGAAAACCATGGTTGAGATGGTCTAACAAAAATCCTTAAAATGCCAGGATGGAGGGATTTTCTTGAGCTATCAATTGGATGGGATTATTGTTCAGATCATTCCTTAACCTTATTTCTGTATGGGATCCTAGGAGATCATAGTATTATTACCACACCCGTGTCCCTAGGAAACACCAGTTTTGGTAGCTTATTGACAACTGTTTTTCAGAAAATAAAGGGTTGTACTATAACCTGTTAATTTGAAACATTGAATTCTGCCCTTGGAGAAGCAGAATACACTTCCTGTTGGACTCTGGGAACTTCCTCCATAAGAGGGCAAATGTGTGTTACTAAATGCAACCTTTGTCTATCGCTGACATGAACACCTTTTGGGAAGGAATGGATGGCAGTTTATAATTCAAAGGATAAGTTTCTCCTAAAACAAGTAAGAAAGTAAAGAAACAAACACAATTTCCCAATTTCCCCTTCTCTGAATGTTTTTATAACTACACTCTCATGATTGCCTCCTCTTCAGAATGACTGAAATGTTTCCTGTTCTCGCTGTGCCTCTTTGATCTGTGATTATTGCTGAGAAGGCTGCTGTAAGCAATGTGACTTTCTACTCTCTCACTTGTAGGGGACGTTCTAGGAGTCGCAACGCAGAATCTGGAGAGTCTTCTCCAAATGCCCTATGGATGTGGAGGACAGAATATTGCTCTTCTGGCTTCTGACACTCATGTCCTTGACTATCTGAAATCCACTGGACAACTCACAGAAGAAGTTAAATCTAAGGCTTTATTTCTCTTATCTAATGGTGAGAACATTTAAGTACGTTCTTCCCTCAATAGGTAACATCAATTGTTACTAAAACCAAGATGTCACAAAGCTGTCATTATAAGGTAGGCTTGGGGTGAAGGGAGTAGACCTGAACTGAGATACTCTTGAGTCCTACCCATGTGTTCTTTTTTGATTTCAAACTTTGTGTGGTCGTTTAGCTCCAAAATTTAGAACTGCAACATTTCATATTATGATCTCAGTTACTTTTTTAATACCTCGTGTTTTGCCAAGCTATCTTGTTTTCTTGTTTTTTAATTTTTTTTTTAAGATTTATTCTCTTTTCAGTCTCAACAATTAGCTGTGATCTTGGATTTCTGTAACTGTTTTATTGTTGGTGGTGTTTCGTTTTTTTTTTTTTAAAGATTTATTTATTTATTTGAAAGGCAGAATTAGAGAAAGAGAGAGAGAGAGAGAGAGAGATCTCCCAGCCTTTGGTTCACTCCCCAGATGGCTGCAATGGCTGGGGCTGTGCCAATCCAAAGTCAGGAGCCAGGAGCTTCTTCTGGGTCTCCAATATGGGTGCAGGGGTCCAAAGACTTGGACCATCTTCCACTGCTTTCCCAGGCCATGGCAGAGAGCTGGATCTGAAGTGGAGCAGCCGAGAATCGAACCAGCACCCATATGAGATGCTGGTGTTGCAGGCCAGGGCTTCAACTTGTTGTGCCACAGTGCCAGCCCCTGACATTCTTAATAGTAGCTGGCTTCTGGCTTTGGCTCAGCCCAGCCCTGGCTATTGTGGTCATCTGGAAAGTGTACCAGCTGAGAGAAGTCTCTCTCTCTCTCTCCTCCCTCTCTGTAACTGCTTTTTAAATAAATAAATAAATCTTTAAAAGAAGAAAAAATGTCATAAAACCTTGCGAAATGTGATGCTAAGGAGAAGCCTAGGTACTTAATGTTAGTGGATTTTCTACTTATTTATTTAACTATCTATCTAAAAGGCAGAGTGACAGAGAAGGCAAAACAGAGTGAGCTCTTCCATCTTTTGGTTACTCTGTAAATGGCTGCAACAGCCAGGTCTGGGCCAGGCTGAAGCCAGGAGTCCAGAACTCCATCCAGGGTTTCCCACGTGGATGGCAGGAGCCTAGTACTTGGGCCATCCCCCACTGCCTTTCCAAGTGCGTTAGCAGGAAGCTGGATTAGAAGCAGAGTAGCCAGGACTTGAATGGGCTCACAAATGTGGAAATGCTGGTGTTGTAAACTGAAGTTTATGTTGTTATACCACAATGCTGACTCCAAAGTTTTTAGATTTTCTTTTCAGAAAGGTAGCACAGAATGAAGTAAGACAACCTTAAGGGAATGGTTTTAACAGATAGTAATTTTAGCAGGCTCTGATATCCCCTGAAATGCCCTGGGCTTTTCTTTTGTATATTTCTTCATCACTATCACTTCTCTCCTTGGATTACGGAATGTAAATCTAACCCGAATTTAGAATATGAATGAATGGCAACTCCTTTTGCTGTTTGTCTTAATGATAAGTCAGTCATTGAGCTAGGCATATTATCGGTCACCAAAACTCCATAGGAGGGGCCAGCACTATGGCTCACTTGGCTAATCCTCTGCCTGCGGCGCCAGCATCCCATATGGGTGCCGGGTGCTAGTCCCGGTTGCTCCTCTTCCAGTCCAGCTCTCTGCTGTGGCCTGGGAAAGCAGTGGAGGAAGGCCTAGGTGATTGGGCGCCTGCACCTGCGTGGGAGACCAGGAGGAAGCACCTGGCTCCTGGCTTCGGTTTGGTGCAGCGCACCGATTGTAGTGGCCATTTGGGGAGTGAACCAACGGAAGGAAGACCTTTCTCTCTGTCTCTCTCTCTCTCTCACTGTCTAACTCTACCTTTCAAATAAGTTAAAAAAAAAAAACTCCATAGGGTTGAGTTATTTTTTCTCTCCTTTGTGAATAGAGAACTGAGCTTCAAAATTAAAGCTGAAATGATTATCCCAGTAATCTTCACCACAGCATTCTTTTTGTTCTTTCTTAGGTTAAAAATTAATTCTCTGTAACATTGTATTTTAGGTTATCAAAAGCAATTGTCTTTCAAAAACTCTGATGGTTCATATAATGTGTTTTGGCAGAGGAATCAGAAAGGAAGCTTATGGTAAGACATAAAACTTCGTCTTAATTCGGGAGTTTGCAAAGGGATGAGATGGGAATTAGTTCATTGGGAATTTGCAAGTAAAGTGAGTTTCAAAGTGAATTTATAGGAGAATCAGCAAAAAACCTAAAAAATTGTATTAATTCTAATGCAACAATATGCTTACTATCTCACAATTTGTTTAGCTGTCTGGTCATTTGACAGTGGTGCCCTAAACTTTCACACTGGTTAACTCTGTGGAAACTGACGTATCTTACTCTACACTTCTCAGAGTTCCATGTTGATATAGGAAAGCAAAACTAGAAAGCACCAAAGCATTTAACTACATCAATTCTATCTCCATGTATGTGCAATCTAACAGACTATCATCGTACAGCAAGACCAATGGGTGCAAACGGACTGAAAATTATCTACTTTCATTGTTATTTGTATTATTTTACTGACCTAAAGGAAAGAGTCACTATTGGTAAAGACGGGTCACAGTGAGCATTAGACGTGATGGTTGCATCCATTACCCAAAGGAAACAGTGGTGATGAAGCTGCAGAGTAGCTGATGTCATTATTTTGTCTATAAGATTTACTTTGATTGTATCTAAGATTCACTTTGATTGACTTGTATTGTAGGCTTACTGCCCTTACTTTTACAACATTGGAGAGGATGAAGGAATATGTATTCATTGACGAAAATGTTCAAAAACAGACCTTAATCTGGCTTTCAAGCAAACAGAAGACAAATGGTTGCTTTAAAAGTGATGGCAAACTTTTCAACAATGCCTGGGAGGTAACTATATTTTCACCTCTGGCCTAGCTCATCTGAAACATGGGATTTTGCTTGTGAATATTATGCCTTTGCATCCTGTATTAGTCAAAGAAATCAGTAGATAGCCTTCCTCATACATCTTTTGTATGGTTTAATCAATATTTTTTAAAAGGAATTTATTAATACATTAGATTCTCAGAGTCACAGCAAATGCAAGATATTCACCACACCATACTTTTCATGTAAATGTTTTATTAATACAATTTAATCAGTCCTTAGCTCTTCCCTAGAGTTAGTTATCTTCAGTAAATAAACTGGAAAAAGGAGAGAGGGGCCTTAAGTGACTGGGGAATGTAGATTCATTACAGTTGGTGAGTGGTGAGAAAGTTCCAAGAAGTGTATCTAGCAATTTACATTGTTTCAGTGAAACAGGCTCTTCCAAAACCTTCTCCAGGAAAGGCATAAGATTTCCCTAAGTCAACGTAACCCATGGGGGGGATTCAGTCCTGGCACTAAAAGCCTCTTCCTCCTGTACACACTTAAAAATCCTAGGTGGTCTCTCTTCCTTCTTCAGAGGTCACCATTCACCTCCATCACATCCTGTGTGCCTGTTGTCTCCTTAACCATTGTGATTCCCTTTGGATGCTCCAGGTCCCCTGCAGGGTATGATACAGGCCCTGAGACCCCTGAAATGCCCTGGGTATGTCTTATGTATCTTTGGGTTCTTTGTAAATCTAACCCAGTTCAGAAGAGGGATGAATGGCAACTCCTTGTGGTGTTCACTTTGAATGTGGATTGCTTTCAAATCACTTGTATGTAGTGAGGGCACAGGCTGTCTTTTAAGTTATTCCAAGTCCAGTCCTCTTCATGGAAAGGTCCTGAAGGAGACCTATTGTTCTGACAATTACAAAATCCAAGGTTTTTTCATGTTCTCTTCTCAAGCATCTTTTCCACATCTTAGTTCAATTAGGAATTTGAATTTGAACTTTGTTAGATTCATTACGGATTATTGTTCCAGTTTATTTGATCTTACTCAGTCTTCTCTGTAATGTGTTTGTGTGTGGAGTCTGAAGGTAGAAGGGAAAAATAAAAACTTAGGCTGCAGAGGAATAGTGAGCCTCTTGCTTTAATTTAAATGTGTATTCCTTTCTCTGAAGAAGAGTTGCCCTTTGCTCAACTGAATAAAATGAGAGGTTTGTACTAGATCAGTGGATCTCAAATGCCAATCTGAATGCTTTGTGCATTAGAATCACTAGAGTACCCAGTAAAATCCATTTCCCTGTCTTGGTTCTAAATTTTTGAATGAGGACCTCTTGTGTGGAAAATGATTTACTTAGTGTTTAAGCTCCCCAGTACATTGCTGTGCAGTCACTATGCAGATTATTTGACTTATCAATGTCTCTCTAATTTTATATTATGAGAACCTATGAGGTCTGACTACTGTAATCTCTTGAGTACTTTCCCAGGGATTTTCAAGAAGTTGAGAGCAGAGAGACAGAAAGAGCTCCACCTGCTAGTGCACTTCTCAAATCCCTGCAATGTCCAGGACTGGGCAGAGCTGAGGTGCAGAAACAGGCACTTAATCCAGTTCTCTCACGTAGATGGCAGCAGCCCAAGTACTCGAGTCATCACCTCTGCCTTCCCGGGTCTGCACTAGCAGGAAGCTGGAGCTCGGTATCAGACTCGGGCACTTGGGTACAGGACGTGGGCATCTTACCTGATGCCTCCTTGGCAACATTTTTGGACCATTTCCTCAGAAATTCTTTGTTTGCTTTATTGAAATAATGCCAAATGGAATTGAACAAAGTCATAAGAATTTCTTGGAATGTATTCTTAACACTAGGTCTTGGAATGTGTTAACACATCATTATGTATGTCATTACATATACTTGAAATTAATTATGTTTTATTTAATAATCACATTAGATCTTAATGGATTCTTGCTCAGATAGCATGGCTATTAACTATCTGATTTAAAAATTGTGCATGTTCTGGCCGGCGCTGTGGCTAAACAGGCTAATCCTCCGCCTTGCGGCGCCAGCACACCGGGTTCTAGTCCCGGTCGGGGCGCTGGATTCTGTCCCGCTTGCCCCTCTTCCAGGCCAGCCTTCTGCTGTGGCCCAGGAGTGCAGTGGAGGATGGCCTAAGTGCTTGGGCCCTGCACCCCATGGGAGACCAGGATAAGCACCTAGCACCTGGCTCCTGCCATCGGATGAGCGCGGTGCGCCCGGCCGCAGCGCACCATCCGCGGCAGCCATTGGAGGGTGAACCAACGGCAAAAGAAGACCTTTCTCTCTGTCTCTCTCTCTCACTGTCCACTCTGCCTGTCAAAAAAAAAAAAAATTGTGCATGTTCAGGTATTTTTGTGAGTGATGATATTTTTTCTAGTATCTTTCATACATCCCTTCACTTCAGAAGAGTAGCTGGTGCTTTGTGCTCTACTATCCTATATGACTCATTGTTCCCCTGATTTTAGGGTGGTGACAAAGATGACATTTTCCTTACTGCCTATATCGTTGGAGCCTTCCTGGAAGCTGGCCTCAATTTCACTGTATGGATTCCCTTCATTTTCTAGTTTCATTTGGCTGAATGTCCACTAAATCAACTATAGACTTAGAGTGATTTGGAATTCTTAGGATGAGGTATCAAGAGAACCTTCATTTAGCCCATTACCACCCCCTCAATTGATGCCATCAAATTTTTTTGACTCAGATATCTTTGATGAATGCACTTGCATTTTTCTCTAGGGAGAACACACAAATGCAACATTCAGGAGTTTTCCCTCTAATTTCAACCGCTTATGTATTTCCTGAAGTTAGTTATGAATTTTACATTAAGAACCCCAGCTCTAATGCATAACCTAAGCATTCAGTGAGTAAATATTTTCTTTCTTTCTCTTCTGTATTGCAAAGGGAGAGAGAGAGAGAGAGAGAGAGAGAGAGACAGAGAGAGAGAGAGAGAGAGAGAGAAATATCTTTCATCTATTGGTTCACTTCCCAAATGGCTACAACAGCAAGGGCTGAGCCAGATTGAAGCCAGGAGCCAGGAGCTTCTTTCAAGTCTCCGACATGGGTGTAGGCGCCTAAGCACTTGGGCCATCTTCCACTGCTTTCCCAGGCACATTAATAGGGACCTGGATTGGAAGTGCAGCCATCTGGGTCTTGAACCAGAGCCCATATGGGATGCTGGCATTGTAGGCAGTGGCTTTTACTAGCTATACCACGATGCTGGCCCCAATATTTTCAATTCAAGTATGGTTCATCTTGGTTACTTCCCATTCCATAGTTTCTAAAAATCTATTCCTAAACTAAGATGCTAGGAGTTTTCAGAGTTATTTGCTTATATTGAAAATCATCTTCAGATAAATAAACCTTTATTTAGGCATTAAAGTGTCAGGTCTAAACATAAATCCACATACTATATCATGTAGAATTAGTATTATGACAAAAATATTACTGATCATATATAAAATTTATTTTCTTACTAGTTAAATTTTATTTCCTACCTACTAATGATGGCATTAAATTTAATTTTTATTGACATTTTAAAAGTATAGTACATATAAGTATGCATAATATGAATAGATTTTTATGTAAAATATACTTCAAGGATATCATATACATTATACGTAATGATTAGTTCATACAAAAACTAACAGCACACTCAGGTATCATTTTAAAATATATTCCTTTTCCTGACTAGTTTCCTGCTTTACGAGATGGGATTTTTTGCCTAGAGGAGGCGCTGAAAGGTGGTGTCACTGGTGGCTACAACCATGCAATCTTAGCTTACACTTTTGCATTAGCTGGAAAAGAGGAGCCAGTGGAATCCTTATTGAATACCCTGGATCAGTCTGCTACAAAAATAAGTAAGTATAATTATTATTCATTTTTGCTAATACAGATGATCTTGAAAACAAACTGCTGAGACTTAGTAGGAAATCATACAGCAACACGTTCTCTGTCCCCTCGCGTGCATATGTGGCCTTTATCTTTTATGCTCACGTAGTTTAGATTCCCCCTTTTCTCTTTTCTGCCAGTGTCTTCTCAAGTAAGTGGAGTAAAGGAAAGCAGCCATGGAGACCACATCACAGACAAAAACACCTGCTTGTGAAACTCACTTGCATACCACTTTTGCCATTAGGAAGTCATTCCTGAGACTGTACTAGTTTGCTAGTGACTTGAACAACAAAGTTTTACTTTCTCACAGCTAT
Organism: Sylvilagus floridanus; assembly: GCA_949820135.1. Lineage (NCBI taxonomy): Eukaryota > Metazoa > Chordata > Mammalia > Lagomorpha > Leporidae > Sylvilagus > Sylvilagus floridanus. The sequence continues at coordinate 34,294,545 of OX463230.1, forward strand.
GGAGGCTGCGTGTTAGCAAGTGTGGCTTCTTTGGATGCAGAAGGCCATCTCCTTCTGTCTTTCACATGGTTTTTCTTTTGTGTGTTTGAATCCTTAGCATCCCTTTGTGTGTGTCCAAGTTCCCTCCTCTTATAAGGACACCAGTCAGGTTGGATTCAGCTCCACCTTAGCGGGCTCACTTCATCATTGCTGCAACAGTCACATGCTGAGGCACAAGGCTTAGGGCTTCAATATGGGACTTAATTCAACCCATAACAGCAGCCTTGAATGGAATCTGCATCTTTCTTATGTTAACTTTATAGGGACTTTTTATAGAGACTACTTGAAAATGTTTCCTTTCTCTCAGATAATGTGATACACTGGGGAAGAGAAAAGAAATCTATGACAGAAGAATCCCCACCCTCTATGCCTCATGCTGTTTCAGCTGAGACTTGGAAAACTTGCTATGTGTTGTTGGCTGTCATTTCCAGGAAGATCCGTGACCTCACCTATGCTAGTAAGATCGTGCAGTGGCTTGCCCAACAGATGAACTCCCACGGAGGCTTCTCTTCCACCCAGGTGACTGATGTCTGTCTGTCTCTTGATCTCTTTTTTTTTCTCCATCTCTCTATCTCTTAAATAAAACAAACAACTATTTATTCCACAGTTATTGTGTTAGGCATTCTACTACGAAGCCTAGATATATGTATGAATAAAGAAATTTATGCCCAATTTATATTTCCACTTACACAGTAAATATAAACATAAAAGTATGATACAGTTTTATCATAAGCACCAGAGGCTTGGTGAAATATTAGATAGCTGGGGGCTGGTATTGTGGCATAACAGGTTGAGCTGCTGGCTGTGATGCCAGCATCTCTTATGGGCACTGGTTTGTGTCTCAGCTGCTCTATTGTCCATCCAGCTCATTGATAATGGCCTGGGAAAAGCAGCAGAAGATGGCTCAAGTGTTTGGGCTCCTACCACCCGTGAGGGAGACCCAGATAAAGCTCCTAACTTTGGCCTAGCCCGGCCCTGGCCATCATGGCCATCTGGGGAGTGAATCAGTGGATGATCTTCCATCAGTGAATGGAAGATTTCTCTGTCTCTCTCTCTGTATGCAACTCTAACTTTCAAATACATACATACATACATACATACATACATACATACATTTTTTAAAAGGAAATATTAGGTAGCTGATAAAACTTTGGTCAAATGATACATTAAGCAAGAGTAAAGACTTCCCTCTAGTTCTGTGGTCTACACATTGAGAAAAACAAATGAAAGGAACATATAAAGGAGAAATGAATAACCATAAAGGCAATGATGTATGTCTTTTTGAAATAGGAAAGGAATTAAAAATGTAAGGAAATGTAGTTTCATTTTCTCAAGGAAAGTGTTCATTTCCCTCCTATTTATGTCTTAATTTCCGAGTAAAATCATGTCAGTGAATCTCCAGAGATCTTTTCCGGATTCTGTCTTGCTTTCTCTAAAGATGAACGGCTATAAGAGGTACTATGAGGTCACCAACTTACATAACACCTTAACTTTTTTTAAAGATTTATTTTATTTATTTGAAAGACAGAGTTACAGAGAGAGGGAGAGACGGAGAGAGAGAGGTATTCCATCCACTGTTTCACTCCTCAGATGGTCACAATGGTCGGAGCTGAGCCAGTCTGAAGCCAGGAGCCATGAGCTTCTTCCGGGTCTTCCATGTGGGTGCAGGGGCCTAAGGACTTGGGCCATCTTCTACTGCTTTCCCAGGCCATAGCAGAGAGATGAAGTGGAGCAGCCAGGACTCAAACTGATGCCCATTTGGGATGCTGGCGCTGTAGGCTGGGGCTTTAACCCTCTGCGCCACGGCACTAGCCCCAACACCTTAATTTTTGACAAAAAAATTACAGTATTTTCAGTAGAATAGATTATATTTTCAAATCAGGAAATTAAAATCAAAGTAAGATTTCTTGAAAAAATTGACAATTTGCACAAGTATATTTTTCTATTCTTCAAGATATTGATTCTCTGTGTTTTGTTAACCTGTTTTAGGAAAATTTCTATGAATACATTTAATGTTCAAGGTCAAATGATGACCAATATGGCATCATAACAGAGCCAGGATCATTGATTGTACTGTTCTGTTCAGGACACTGCGGTCTGCCTTCTTGCCATAACCCGCTACATGAAGTTAACCTTCTCTAATCATCAAAACACTGTCACCTTCAGCAGCAGCAAATCCAGTGAGATTTTCCAGGTCAGCAGTGAGAACCGCTTACTAGTGCAACGTTCAGAACTACCAAGAGCACATGGGCGATACACAGTAGACGTGGAAGGACACGGTTGCGTATTTATCCAGGTAATAGTGATCTACCTAGAGGGAGAGGAATATTTGTCAGTAGAAAGACCAGGCTCTCTGTCTAGTTGTATATAAAGTGTTATTTGCCATTCTGCGTGTTTCTATGATTATCTCTACTCTTCCTCTCATTTGTTTTCTCTCTTAAGTATAGCCAGCTAACAGAAGCTTCTTGAGGAATATTGCTGTTAGTTTTCTATATTCATTAAGTTATGTTCTTAAAGATTCTGAGTCTCCGGAAAACTGAACTATTTAGCTTTATTTCCTTATGATAAACATATAGAGTGCATTAATAATGGAAGTAGAGAACTAATAGGTTCCTCAGTTTTTACTACAGGTTGGATTTTCTTACGATTTGCTGTCCTTTCTAGGCCACCCTTAGGTATAACATGCTTCTACCTAAGAAGGCATCTGGATTTTCTCTTTCCTTGGAAGTCGTAAAGAATAATTCTTCAGATATTTTCCAGACTAAATTTGATCTTACAGTGACCCTCAGGTAAGTGTCACATTTTGGTGTCAACTCACAGAGTAGAGAAAAGGAAATATAAAATTATTTTAAATAGTTGTGAAATAAAATATGAATGATAGGAATTACTACGAGTTCTCATGTTGGTTGTGATATTTTGACAACAGTGTCACTTTCAGCTGTTTGTGTAGACATCATAACTTAGTACATCTTTTGCTAAATCAGAACTAGGATTATGCAAGTATAAATTGCAGTCTATGTAACTGTGGTTTGCAAACTTTTGCACACTGATCCTTCAGCAGTGCTTTAATTTTTTTTTTTTTTTTTTTTGCCTGGAAGTGTCACCAATTTTGAGCAGTGAATATATCAGATTTCTTCCTTAAGACAAGTACTAACGACCTTATAGTAGAAAAACTACAGCTGTTAATTTTATAACTATAAAGGGTGAAATTTATAATAGAAAAATAAAATAATACTCTTGAATGAAAACATTATTTATAGATGCCAAGGGATTTTAGCCTTAGTTAATATGTAGAGAATCATCCACTAAAATGAGTTTCGGGGGTTGTTCCTAGAATCCTAAGTGAAAATCTCTTGCACATCAGAGCTAAGACCTGGACACGTGTGGATATCTGAGTTTTATATCCCAACAGTCCCATCCAGAGGCAAGAACATAACCTGGAAAGAGCTCTGTGGGACCCGTCTTCTCATAAGTCTGACAATATATTGCCTCATCAACAAAGATCTCCAAGTGTTGTGCACTCTAAGGCTAACCTAAGTATATGTAACATAAATCTTAACGTTTGGTTATAATTTCTGACTTTGGGAATTCAGAAAAGATTGAGAGCAGGAGTTGAGGAGAGTGTCGGGCCAGGTAATTATTTGCTCCAATTTATTTACTTTGTATCACCTTATTCACCATCACTTCAGTTGTGCCCATTCTCAGGTGTCTGAGGTTGTTTTTCTTCTTTAGCCTTTACCTGCCATCAAACATTTAGCCAGTTAGCATCTGTCTACCTGCCTTCCCACCATGAGATAAGTAATCTTTCTAAATTGATTTTTTAAAAATTTCAGATATAATGGAATTCACAATAACTCCAACATGGTCATTGTTGATGTAAAAATGCTGTCAGGATTTACTCCAGTCATGTCATCCATTGAGGAGGTAAATAACCAAAGCTCAATCATTCAGCTTATATATAATCTATATAAAATCATTATTTTATATTGATAAAATAAGTAATTGGTTCCAAAAACAAAGCCTTGGAATTGTTCATTTAAATGAACTTCTTCAAAGCTCATGTTTGTGTTTTTGCTGTGACACTGGAGAGATGATGTTCTTAATTTGCAGCAGTTGACAGTCATCAGTTCCCAGGGTTCATGCTATATTTCATTATCTGGTTCCTACTCATGCTTATGAAAACATGGCACAAAGGAACATCCCATTAAACAGAACCTAGCAATTAAAAAGTGCCTTCAGTTACTGAGTTACTGAGCAGTGTTCTCATTGGTTCTATTATCTGTTCTTCATCCTCTCCAACCATGTGTTCAAAGCTTGAAAAACATGGCCAGGTGATGAACACTGAAGTCAGAAATGATCATATTCTATTCTACTTGGAAAATGTAAGTGCAAGAACAATTTTTTTCACAATTTTCTTTCGTAATTCTGCGGGTAATTGAGTGCTCTTATTTTTTTTATATGATAGAATTTCTAAAGCACGTTAAAGATGATCAATGTTATATACCATCCCCACTGGCATTAAAGTTATGTCATGGACACCTTGTAGCCCAACTATGTAGTGATCAGATTTAGAAATGCCAACTCCCAAGATGTACAATTTGGGACATGCTCAATTGGACTTGCCCCAAATGGTGGAGTTAGAAACGTGCCAGGGGATTCCAATACAATCCCATCAAGGTGGCATGTACCAAGGCCATCTCACTAGTCCAAGTGATCAATTTCAGTTCACAATTGATCACACTGATAGGACTAAGAGTCAAAGGGATCACACAAACAAGACTAGTGTCTGCTAAAACTAACTGATAAAATCAAAAAGGGAGAGAACGATCCATCATGGGAAGCGGGATACACAGCAGACTCAGAATGGCAGATGTCCTAAATAGCACTCTGGCCTCAGAATCAGCCCTTAAGGCATGCTGATATGGCTGAAGAGCCCATGAGAGTATTTTAGGCATGTAAAGCTAAGACACTCTGAAAAACAAAAAGAAGAAGACCTAAATGAAAGATCTCTGTGAGTGAGATCCCAGTGGAAAGAACGGGGCTATCAAAGAAGGAGGTACCTTTCTCTGAAGGGAGGAGAGAACTTCCACTTTGACTATGACCCTGTTGGAATAAGATCAAAGTCGGCGAACCCTAAAGGTTTCCATTGCCTTGGAAACTCATGACTAGAGCCTAGGGAGATTACTGACGCCATAAACAAGAGTGTCAAATTGTTAAATCAACTTCAGGAGTCACTGTGTACTTACGTCTCATGTGGGATCTGTCCTTAATGTGTTGTCCAATGTGAAGTAATGCTATAACTAGTACTGAAACAGTATTTTACACTTTGTGTTTCTGTGTGGGTGCAAACTGATGAAATCTTTACTTAATATATACTAAATTGATCTTCTGTATATAGAGATAATTGAATATGAATACTGATGTGAATGGAATGGGAGAGGGAGCGGGAGATGGGAGGGGTGTGAGTGGGAGGGAAATTATGGGGGGGGGAGCCATTGTAATCCATAAACTGTACTTTGGAAATTAATATTTACTAAATAAAAAATATTAAAAAAAAGAAATGCCAACTCCCATTTTTCATTCATCACAGTATTCAACAGAAGTTGGTCACAGAGAGTAGTTGTATACTTTGTTCATAGTTTGAGTGGAACTGCAGTAAAGCCTGGCATAATTTTTAAAGTTTTCAAGATTGAAATTATATATATTTAATGTGTATAGTATGATGTTGTGATGTGCATATATATAGTGAACTGATTGTTTGAATCAAACTAAATAACATACCCATCTCTTCAAGGCTCCTTTTTTTTGTAATGGAAACAAAATATTTCTTAGCAAGTTTCAAGTATAGAGTATTATGAAATGAATATCTCATATTGTTCATTAAACATGCAGAACAGGGGCTGGTGTTGTGGCGCAACAGGTTAGACCACCATCTGCAATGCTGGTATCTCATCTGGGCATCAGTTTGAGTCCCAGCTGCTCCACTTCTGAGCCAGTTCTCTGCTAATGTGCCTGGGAAAGCATTGGAAGAAGGCCCCAAGTCCTTGGGCCTCTGCACCCACGTGGGAGACGTGGAAGAAGCTTCTTGCTCCTGGCCTTCCCCTGGCACAGCCTCGGCCATTGCAGCCATTTTGGGGGGGGGTGGTGAAACAGCAGATGGAAGATCTGTCTCTGTCTCTCTCTGCTCTCTAACTCTGCCTTTCTTTCTTCCTTCCTTTCTTTTTTTAAAAGAATTTTATTTATTTATTTGAGAGGTAGACTTACAGACAGTGAGCGGGAGAGACAGAGAGAAAGTTCTTCCTTCCATTGGTTCACTCCCCAAATGGCCGCTATGGCTGGAGCTACACCGATCAGAAGACAGGAGCCAGGTGCTTCCTCCTGGTCTCCCATGTGGGTGCAGGGCCCAAGCACTTGGGCCATACTCCACTGCACTCCCGGGCCACAGCAGAGAGCTGGACTGGAAGAGGGGCAACCGGGACTAGAACCGGTACCCATATGGGATGCTGGCGCTGCAGGTGGAGGAATAACCTACTGTGCCACGGCGCCAGGCCCCTAACTCTGCTTTTCAAATAAATAAAATAAATCTTTAAAAAATGCAGAATTTATTCATCTTTCACAAGTAAAACTCTTACTCCTGACTAAGTTTTCTCATCTTTTCTCCCCTGATAACTACATTCTACCCTCTATGAATTTAACTTATTTTAGATTTCACTTGTAAATGAGATCACGCAGTAGTTTCCTTTTTGTTTGGTTTCTTCAATGTACCACAATGTCCTCGAGGTTCCTCCATGTTTCAAATAGAAGGATTTCTTTTTTTAAAAAATCTGAATAATTTTCCATTCTATATACATGCCATAATTCTTTATCCATTCATTTGTCAACAGACATTTAGCTTAATTCCATATCTTGGCTACTGTGAGTAATTCTCCAATGAAAATGAGAGTACAGATGTTTCTCCTAGATAAGGATATTATTGCCTTTGGATACATACTCAGAAATAAGATTGCTGGATTACACGATTGCTCTATTTTTATGTTTTTGAGGAAACAACACACAGCAGCATGCATTTTATAGCCACCCTTTCTATATATGCATCTCTCTCTCTCTATATATATATATATACACACACACACACACACACACACACACCATTCACATTAATGGCTACATCCCTCTGATACTTTCAACTAAATTCCTGACACCTCAATATAAGCAATGAAACTTAAAATTCTATTTTTTTTGACAGGCAGAGTGGACAGTGAGAGAGAGAGAGACAGAAAGAAAGGTCTTTCTTTGCCGTTGGTTCACCCTCCAATGGCCGCCATGGCTGGCACGCTGCGGCCGGCACACCTCACTGATCCGAAGGCAGGAGCCAGGTGTTTCTCCTGGTCTCCCATGGGGTGCAGGGCCCAAGCACTTGGGCCATCCTCCACTGCACTCCCTGGCCACAGCAGAGAGCTGGACTAGAAGAGGGGCAACCGGGACAGAATCCAGTGCCCCGACCGGGACTAGAACCCGGTGTGCCAGCGCCGCAAGGGAGAGGATTAGCTTATTGAGCCGCGGCACCAGCCAAAATTCTATTTGTTTTAACATTAACCAACTCATCATTTTGCTGTCATGTGAGATAATGACATCCTAGATCTATTTCATTTGGAGTCATGAAGTTCTAGAGGTAATTTTTTCAGTGATTTTCTTTTTTCAGGCATGTTATTGTATATTAATAATTTTTGTCTTTATAGGATTTTGATACAGCAAACAGTTTGACTTTTTCTGTTGAGCAAAGCAACCTTGTGTCCAACATTCAGGCAGCCCCAGTCGTGGTGTACAACTATGATGAAAAAGGTAGGCGAATCTCTTCCAGTTTGAGTTGTGTGGATTTGAAAATAAGGCAAAGAATTTGTAGCTGGAACTTCAGGTTCAGAGGTGGTTGACATTTTGGAGCACAGGCTGAAAGAAGCTGATGAAATGCACACACTGCTACAGCCAGGGTGTGAAAAGTATACGTCTGTGCCAGCAGAAACAGAAGCAATTTTCCAGATGCTACTGAGAAGTGTGGAGCAAGAAGAAAATAAATGGAGAGTTAAGGTGACCAGATGATTGAACACTTGCAGCCATCATGCACGTCTCCAGAACAAGAGCCACAACAATTAAGAGGAGAAAATAAAGATGTTGAAAATCTGAGATGAGAGTTAGAGCATTTGGAAATGGAATTGGAGAAGTTAGAAACTGGACAATCTACATAGGTTACAGAAGTCAAAGAGCTGAAGACACAGTTAAATAAACACTCACAAAACTTAGAATTGAACAAAGTGAAAAGCAGAAAGTAGCTGGTGATTTGTATAAGGCCTCGTGGTCACTGGCTCTTATCTGGTCATAAACAGTTAAGTTTATAAAAGTTGCTGAAGACACTATTGTCATTGAGAACAGCAGTGTTTCCCCCAGAAATGGACTCTCCTGAGACAAGACAGTTGTAGGTCTGCATCAGATTGTGACACAGCTGCAGCAGTCACTTCAGGCAGGAAATCTACAGCTCACAAACGAGAAAAAACATGAGCAGGTGTGATGGAATGAGGTGACTCGGGTACTGTTCATTCAAGGATAACAGAAGACATTGTATTATGTTTTGCCAAGCCTTATTGATCCTTTCTGCTTTGTCAGAAATACTGAACAGAGTTTTATTTTATCTTTTCTAATCCTTGTTAGACTACTGGTTAAAAGAGAGAGAGGTGCTGGCGCTGTGGCGCAGTGGGTTGAAGCCCTGGCCTGAAGCACCAGCATCCCATATGGGCTGTGGTTTGAGATTGGCTGCTCCACTTCCTGTCCAGCTCTCTGCTATGGCTCGGGAAAGTAGTAGAGGATGGCCCAACTCCTTGGGTTCCTGTACCCACGTGGGAGACCCGGAAGAAGCTCCTGGCTCCTGGCTTCGGATCGGCACAGCTCCAGCCATTGTGGTCTTCTGAGGAGCGAACCAACGGATGGAAAACCTCTCTCTCTCTATCTTTCTCTCTCTGCCTCTCCTCTGTGTAACTCTTTCAAATAAGTAAATAAATCTTAAAAAAGAGAGAGAGAAAAATTTTTAAAAAACAACTCTGTAGACATCTTCAGAGTTGTTTTATAATAAAAATGATTTGATTAATTAGAACTTTACAATCCTGAAGATAAAATGAATGTAAGCTTTTATATTATTTTGATCAGTAGAATTACTCAGAAGATCCAAGTGGTAAAGACAATGTAAAATTTAACACTGATATTGTACACTATTTTACCAAACATTTTGGAGAGTAACTGTCTCTAATTTCAACTCAAGAAAATACTTTTGTGTTGCTAAATAATCTGTTTTTGTAGTGGTGTCAACAAATAAAGGGAGATTTATTGAAAATTGAAAAAAAAGGTAGATGAGCAACAACAATGTTTTATGGTTGTTGAACATGGTATCTCTTTCTAATATTCCCTGAGTCACTAAGTTTTCCAAAACCATCCTGTGTCTTCCCAGACTGAAGAACAAATGGTTTTACTTAGCAAAATAGAGTTTTACTCCTGGATGTGTCTTCTGACTGGGCCATTTTCCAGTCACCAGAGTTTGCTAACATAGAATCTTTTTGATAAGATGTAAAAGCGCTCCCCTTGGATTTGCAATACAAACCATGCTACGTTTTCAAAGCGTTTTTTTTAAAAAAGATTTTTATTTGTTTATTTTAAAGGTAGAGTTACAGACTGAGAGGGAGAGACAGAGAGAAAGGTCTTCTGTCTGTTGGTTCACTCCCCAAATGGCCCCAATGGCTGTAGCTGTGCTGATCCGAAGCCAGGAGTCAGGAGCTTCTTCCAGGTCTCCCACGTGAGTGCAGGGGCCCAAGGACCTGAGCCATCTTCTACTGCTTTCCCAGGCCATAGCAGAGAGCTGGATTAGAAGAGGAGCAGCTGGGACTAGAACTTGGCACCCATATGGGATGCTGTTGCCGCAGGCGGAGGATTAACCTAGTGCGCCACAGCGTCGGCCCCTGTTTTCAAATCTTTTTTCAAACCTTTTTTAGTTGTCATCATTAATGCTAAGGCTTACAACTTTATACTTCCTCTACAGATTTTGATTTAAGAAGGGAAATGGGCAATATTATGAAATGTTAGGGGAAAATATTGGCAGATTATATTCCCAAAAAATTACCAAAATGTTGTAGAGACCATCAAAGATTTCACTGAATAGTTAGTGCTATTAGTTTCTTGTTGAATGTCAGGTAGTGTTTGAATTCTGTCTCTCTTATCTGCTCATTGAATGTATTTCATCAAGGGGCTTAAATTTTAATAATAAGATATTCCTGGATTTATAAACTGGAAGAGTGATTGCTAATCTTGCAAAAGTATTAAAAAGATTAGATCAATGTAATATCTTTATATTGTCTGGCATAGTCTGGTTATAGAAAGTTGGAGGTTTAATAAGGATGCATGTTCCTTTTTTTCCAGATGAATATGTCCTTGATTTTTACAACATAAATAGTGTTTCAGCTTCCCAGTGAGATGAAACAAATGACAAGAAAAGGTGAGAAAATTACAGATACCATAGACCTTGAAAATCTATCTGCTAAGAAAATGGAAACCTAAAGAAGATGGAGCAGTGGATGAAGCAAAGAGAAGTGTATACTACTTCATAAGTTCTATTTAACTGCCCATAGGACGTGAATATTTTGTTATTAAGATTTTTCTAATTCCTTTAAAATTGCTTTAAAAAAAATCAAAGCTATAGATGTACTTATTTACCAATCTGCCATCTTTGTTTTATAAGTTGAAAACTCATTAAATGTATATGCAAGTATATTTGGACACATGCACGTACATAGTATATGTATGAATTTGTGTATGTGTATAGATATTTCATAATAATTTATCCACCCAAAAACATATATTCACATTTATTTGCTGCTTAACTATGTTTTAAATCCCAGGTGGAAAACTAAACTCATTCTTCTGTGTCAAACATGGAAGAGAACCATGAACCAACTCCATTTCTGAACAAATATGCATCTGCAATGACTTCTTGTCATATTTTATCTCTTTATTACCCCATTAAACCATGTTATTTCATGTCTGAGTCTATGATTTTTCTTTCTTCTTCTTCTCCATTCATAATTTTCATTCTAGAAAACCCAAGGCTTTGATTAGCAACTTGAATAACTTATTTTAGTTGTCAACTTTGAATACTTTTTAAAATTTTATATTTTTTAAACATTTTGCCACATTCACTTCAAATGTAGACATTGTGTACATACACATATACACTATTTTTTCTTAAAAATAAAGAGATTAGTATCACAGAGTGAGGGATTCATGACAATGGCCATAAAGTGGGGAAAGAAGAATGTATTGTCATTTACTTGGTATGACTCAGTGAAGCAATATTTATGACTAAGTACCACCTATGGCATACACACAGTTTTCATGGTCTCCACCAAAAGCAGTGAATTCAGGTTTTTACACATAATGTCCAATCGAATTGGACCCTCAAATATCTAAAGAAAGAAAGAAAGAAGGGGAAAGGGAGGGAAAGAGATGAAGTGAAAGCTGAAAATTACTCCACATGAGCTCTAAGAAAAAACATAACCATGCAAGACAGTAGAATATGGACTCTTCTCACTAAAAGACTTTCAAAGAGTAGGGGGGAAGAGTAGAAGAGTCCTGAATAAATGATGAATTTGTTGAATTCATATACAAGGTTAAGAATGTACTCTGGGGCTGGCATTGTGGCATGGCAGGTTAAGCCACCTGCTGCAATGCCAGCATCCCAAATGGGCACTGGTTTGAGTCCTGGCTGCTCCACTTCCAACCCAGTTCCCTGATGATGCAGCTAGGAAGGCAACAGAAGGTGGCCCGAGTACTTGGATTCCTGCCACCCACATAGGACACTCGGATGAACCTCCTGGCTCCTGGCTTCAGCTTGACGCAGCCCTGGCCATTGTGTCCATTTGAGCACTAAACCATTGGGTAGAAGATCTCTCTCTCATTCTCTCTCTCTCTCTCTCTCTCTCTCTCTCTTCTTCCTTCTTTGTGTCCCTCTCTTTCTGTAACTGCCTTTCAAAAATAAATCTTTAGAAAAATAAAAATTAAGAAATATAATCCAAGGACAGTTTAATATTTAAAGATTATCTATTGTTCTGAGTTTATCACTTATTACTGAAAGATGACTTTCAATGTCTACTCTTTGTCTAATTTCATACACCAGTGACAGTACTGGGTTTATACTGAGAGAGAGGCAGGAAGGAACTGGAGAAAATAGGATGGAAATGAAAAATTTCTGTTGACTTCAACACAGGCTTCTGATTCCACAGACAAGAAGAAGCTATACACAAATCCCCCCATCTTGTGATTAAATAATTTAGAAATGGGATCTCCTCGACTCTATCAGTATTTGAGAAATTAGCAATATAAAGTACACAAATAATGATTAGACATATCTATCCTTTTTGTCTCTCTGCTGTTTATTGTGCTTAAATTACAACAGGGAAAGTCATAAATATCTTTACTAATTGGTGTATTGTAAATGAACAGCTAGGGATCAGGGCTGTGGCACAGCAGTTAAGCCACCCCTTGCAACACCAGCATCCCATATTGGAATGGCTAGTTTGAATCCTGGCTGCTCTGCTTCTGGTTAGGCTTCCTGTTGATATGCCTGTGAAAGCGATGAATGATGATCCAACTTACTGGGCCCCTGCCACCCATGTGTGAGACCTGAATGGAGCTCTAGGCTCGTGGCTTTGGCCTGGCCCTGCATTGGCTGTTGCAGCCATCTGGGGAGTGAATCAGCAAATGGGAGACAGAAGATCTTTCTCTCCACCCACACCCCCGCTTCTTTCTCTCTCCCTCTGTCACTCTGCCTTTCAAATAAATAAATATCTTTAAAAAATTTAAAAATAGATGAACAGCTAGTTTCCATCCAATTTGGTACTACATAAGTTTATTTCACTGTATTAAGAATTTCTTCACACCACCTCAGTTCTCCTATTTTACCAAAGCATGGCATTTCAAACATGTGGGTAACACACTGGCATGCAGATTTATATAAATACCCTTGACTTTCTGGATATTCAAAGATTTCTTTTAAGGATTCCATTTCAGGAAAATGGTATTCTAGTATACTTTTAAATAAAAGTTTACAAAAAATGAAGGAAAAAATAATACGTAGTGTTCCTTTGCAGTAAACCTTTTTGTTTTATTTTTTCCTGAATAATCAATTCTCAATTCTCATTTTATTTATGTATTTCATAGTGAGCCTGATAACATAATAAAATCATGTCTCAAATTATAAACAAGCAAAAAAGGCCTGGTGAAGTCAGCTGCTTATTGTATCATGAAGCACAAAAAATGTCTTAGGTTTAGTGTTCATGCTTGCACAATTTCTTGATAATGCAATGAATATGAGAGATGAAGGCAACTGAGATGCAAATACCATCCAAAGATAAACGGTTTCATTGAATCTTCTCCCTAGTTTCTTTTTGAACAGAGTGCCAAAGTCATTTCCCTCGTCCAAATGTTACTAGAAAATGAGGCATTATGAATAATTCCAGTTTAAGAATATTGAATTAGAAATGTCAAATTTTAATGCAGTATTTTGTGTGATGTATGTGTGATTGTGTATGTGAGGTGTGTGTGTGTGTGTCTGAGAAGAAGTCTTTATAAACTAGACCGCCATGCAACCATCCAATATTTCATGGAGGCAGAGTTCTGATTTGGATGGGGCTTGTGTTACAGATGCACCACATGGCACTTTGGTGTCCCTCCCCTTCTTCCCATACAAAAGTACTTTTGACAATGGAAGTAATACACTTCTTCTCTCATGTTGTTATAGTAATCATATTTTTGTTTTTGCATTTTGAAGTAAGTTATTCAAACATTTAACTAGTAGCTGGAGCACAACACTTACCTCCCTGCTGCTGGTCTAGAAGTCTCATCTTTTGTCTCCCTCTCACTGTGCCAGTTTTATTATCCTCCTGTCTAGCCTTAGCCTCTTTCCCTTTATTGTTTCTTTCTTCCACCATCACCATCCATTTATTATTATAATAAACACATTTTCCTTCTCATTTTTTGATATTTAATGATCTTTGTTTTAATTTCATTTTTCCCCAAACATTGAAAGATTTCCCAAACATTTCTCTTCTTTTCTCACTAGATGTACTAAAAATCCACTCATTTAAATCATTACTCATATTTTCTTGGTACCAAAATACATGCCTTGACATCTACATCTCAACCCCATATATACCACTGCCTGCTGGACTTCTCAGCTGAATGTTTCACAGGCTCCTCAATAATATCCACCACACACCTCAAACCAGCTCCACCAATGGAGTGACTTATGCCAGTGTGTGATGTCATTATCAACCACATATCAGTTCTAACTCCTTCCCTCTCTTCATTGATCACATTATATCATAACTATTGTAATTGATAGTTGTATACCTTCTGAGTCACTCGTGGGTCCATTGCTTTTTATGTACCACTGCCATGCCATCTGAGTTCATTCTACGAGTCTTGAGGTCCTATAGTTGCCAAACATTCTTCTAGGTATTTGAAGTGTAACACTGGTGAAACTAATAGCAATGGTTACACTTGTGCTTGCATTTTAATGGGGGAGAGAAATGAAACATGCATATAATCAAGGCATATATACAGATACAGAAACAGCATATGCAAGCTATAGGAAATTAGAAGGGGGTAAGAGTTATGGAAAATACAAACTGTAGGGGTAAGCATTTGGTGCAATGGTTGAGTCCTCATATGGGACAACTATATCCAATAACTTGAGCCCATGGGAGTCTGCTCACACACACCTTGGGATGCAACAAGTCTAAAGTATATGGGTCCTTACACCCACATGGGAGACCTGGTTGGAGTTCATAGCTCCTGGCATTGAGTCCAGTCCTTGCTATTATGGGCATTTTGGGATTGGACCAGTGGATAGAAGATCTCTCTCTCTCTCTCTGTTTTTTCAAATAATATGAAAATAAGTTGGCCAGCGCTGCAGCTCACTAGGCTAATCCTTTGGCTGTGGTGCCAGTACTCCTGGTTCTAGTCCCAGTTGGGGCGCCGGTTCTGTCCCGGTTGCTCCTCTTCCAGTCCAGCTCTCTGCTGTGGCCTGGGAAGGCAATGGAGGATGGCCCAAGTGCTTGGGCCCTGCACCCACATGGGAAACCAGGAAGAAGCACCTGGCTCCTGGCTTCGGATCGGCGCAGCACACCGGCCGTAGCAGCCATCTGGGGGGTGAACCAACGGAAGGAATACCTTTTTTTCTCTCTCTCTCTCTCTCACTGTCTAACTCTGCCTGTCAAAAAAAATTTTTAAATATCAAAATAAGTAAGTAAATTAATTGAAGGAAAACACAAAATACACACAAGGGTAGGGGGATCTGGAATGCCCTAGGAACAAAGACTAAAAGACTGAACATGAGGGTTAGGATCAATTAAGGCAGTGACATTTGAATAAAGGGTTAAGAAAGCAAGAGTATTAGCCCATAAATAGTTGAGGAAGGACTATTCTTTTGGAAAATAACTATTTGATAAGCAAAGAGATAGAGACAGGGAGAGAGAGATCTTGCTCCCTGATTCATTCACCCAAATGCCTGCAACAGCCAAGGCTAAGCAAGGTCAAAGCTGCGAGCCAAGAGATCAATACAAGTCTCCTACATTGGTGGCAGGGACCCAGGTACTTGAGCCATCATCACTGCCTCCCAGTGTGTGCATTTGCAGGAAGCTGAAATCAGGAGTTGAAGGCAGGCATCAAATCTAAGCACTTTGATGTGGGATGCAGACATACTAACTGGCATCTTGACCATTAGCCTAAATGTTTGCCTTGAAAATATTGTTCTTGGCAGTGGGATCAGCTAGAAAAAAAGGTCCATAAAGTGGAAGTGTGACTTGTATGTCAAAGAACAACAACTAAATTGATAGAGCTGGACCAGAGAGAAGAAACAGGAGTACATAGTAGTAACTAACAAGACGGGAATCATGACAGGGAACTAGGCCATGTAAGGGTTCGAGGGCCATTGTTGGGACTTCAGCTCTCTGAGAACAACTGGGAAACATTACAGGATTTTGGATGAGGACTGACCTGACCTGGCTGAGCTTTAGAATGGTCACCTGGCTGCTGTGTTGAGAATAGGCTGTAGGAAGGGAAGAAGAGAAGTGAGAAGACATAGTAGTAATATAGGCAGGGGTGATGGTGGTTTAGAACAAGATTGAATCAGGGAAGATGGTAAGAAGTGAGCTTGGTGGTTACGATACTCGATAAGATGATCACATCCCATAGCTGAGTGCCTGTTCAATTTTGGACTCCATCTCCTGACTCTGGCTTCTTGTAAGGCCACTCTGGCAGGCAGCAGTGATGGCTCAAGTCTTTGGGTCTCCCTGTGGGAGAATGGGATTGAGTTCCCAGTTCTTCACTTTGGCCTGGCTTAGCCCCAGCTATTGCAGACATTGGTGAGTGAACCAGCAGTTGGAGGTGTTTATCTCTCTCTCTCTCTCTCTCCTCCTTCTCTCTTGCTCTGTTACTCTGCCTTTCAAATAAATACATCTTTTTAAAAAATATGCAAAGGATCTGAACAGACAGTTCTCAAAGGTAAAGATACAAGTGGCCAATGGCTATTTGAAAATATGTCCAACATCTCTACTCATCAGGGCAGTGCAAATTGTAACCTTGATGAGATGTTACCTCACACCTGTTAGAATGACTGTTATAAAAAAGATGAGTGTTAAGTGTTGAAGAGGATGTGGAGAAAATGGAATCGTTTTAGACTACTAATGGGAATCTAAATTATTACAGCCATTTTAAAAAGTAGTATGATATGATTCCTCAACAAATTAAAAACAGAATTGCCGTATGATTCAGCAATGCTTCTTCTAGGTATATTTCCAAAGGAATTGAAATCAATACATTCATGAGAGAGCTGGACTCCATGTTCATTTCAGTATTCTTCACAATAGCCAAAACATGAAAGCAGTCTATATGTCCAACAATGAAAGAATGGATAAAGAAAATGTGGTATATGTGCACAGTGGAATACTATGTAGCCTTTAAAAAGAAGGAAATTGCTAAACACACAATATTGAAGGACATTATCCTAAGTAAAATAATTCACAACAGAAATTCAAATGCTGCATGATTTCACTTACAAGTAAACTCTAAAAGAATTAATCTCACAGAAACAGCTGAGGTTGGGAGGAGAAGAAAGGATGAGGGTAAGGGAAGATGCTAATAAAAAGATATGAAGTTTAATTTAAACCAGAGAAGTTAGTTCTAGTAATCGATGGTTACTGCTAATAGTCACTGCATGGTGACCACTAATTATAACATATTGTCTATTTCAAAACTGCTGAAACAATAGATTTTTAACATTCTCGCCACAAAACAATGATAAATTGGTGAAAGCCTGAATATGTTAGCTATTGATCGAGTCTTTTTACAATGTATATGCAGATTAAAATATCACATTGTACTCCATTTTTACTTGTCAATTAAAAATTGACATTGATATTAATATTTTTAAAAGTTGAAAAGAGGGAAAAAAAAGACCTAAATGAAAGATCTCTGTGAGTGAGATCCCAGCGGAAAGAATGGGCCATCAAAGAAGGAGGTACCTTTCTCTGAAGGGAGGAGAGAACTTCCACTTTGACTGTCACCATATCTAAATAAGATCGGAGTTGGCGAACTCAAAAGGCTTCCATAGCCTTGGAAACTCATGACAAGAGCCTAGGAAGATTATTGATGCCATAAACAAGAGTGTCAATTGTTAAATCAACAACGAGTCACTGTGCACTTTCTCCCCATGTAGGATCTCTGTCCTTAATGTGTTGTACTATGTGAATCAATAGTATAACTAGTAATCAAACAGTACTTTACACTTTGTATTTCTGTGTGGGTGCAAACTGTTGAAATCTTTACTTAATATATACTAAATTGATCTTGTATATAAAGATAATTGAAAATGAATCTTGATGTGAATGGGATGGGAGTGGGAGCGGGAGATGGGAGGGTAGAGGGTGAGAGGTTATGGGGGAGAAAAAGCCACTGTAACCCAAAGCTGTACTTTGGAAATTTATAACTATTAAATAAAAGTAAAAAAAAACAGTTGAAAAGAGATTTGGTATATTTTTTTGGGGGGGGGGGCTTATTTCACTAAGCATGATAGTCTACAGTTGCATTCAGTTTGTTACAAAAAACAGGATTTAATTATTTTTTTATTTGACAAGGAACAAGCGGGACCAGAACCCGGTGCCCATATGGGGTGTGGCACCGCAAGTGGAGGATTAACCAAGTGAGCCATGGTGCCCCCCCCTTTATTTTATTTTTATTTTTTTATTTGACAGGTAGAGTTATAGACGGTGAGAGAGAGAGACAGAGAGAGAGAGAGACAGAGAGAAAGGTCTTCCTTCCGTTGGTTCACCCCCCAAATAGCCACTACGACTGGCGCTGTGCCGATCCGAAGCAAGGAGCCAGGTGCTTCTTCCCGGTCTCCCATGCAGGTGCACGGACCCAAGCACTTGGGCCATCCTCCACTGCCCTTCTGGGCCACAGCAGAGAGCTGGACTGGAAGAGGAGCGACCGGGACTAGAACCTGGCACCCATATGGGATGCGAGGTTAGCTCTGCGAATATGTGCAGAAGAGCAATGCAGAAGAAGATTGTAAAAAGCACAAGGGCTCTAAGTTAAACATAAAGATTCTCAAATGCTAGAGGAAAGCAAGGAGGTTCAATATGATTGCAGTAGAGAGGGTAGAAAGAAAGCAGCTTGGGGATGTGGCAATTTGGAGTCCCAGAGTGCGTGTGTGCAGACTTAGAACATTTTGTTGTCTTGGACTATAAACTGAACTTAACCGTTGAGGACTCAGTTAGGTAGAAGATGATTTTGCCACAAGGGCATTTTATAATGAAGTGTATTGAAGAAAGTGCTACTGCAGTGTTGAATTAACACAGTCTGGAGAAACCACAGCTCAGATGTCCTCATCTCCGAATATTAATGTGGTGTAATATCAAACATAAGGCTTTCTAATTAGACAAAAATAGCATGTTCCTCATATTATGTTGATCATTTTCTTGCCTCCCAGGGAAATATTTTCTGTGATCCGTGATTTTTCCTTGCTGTTCCCTCTGGGTCAAGCCTTTATATGGTGAGAAACACATATTGTTAGTCAGCAAGGTATTCTGATGCATAGCCAATATTCCTGTTTCATTGTTTCATTAAAACTATTGCAGTTAAAGTCCCTGATGTGTTAATATGAGGTTTCATTCTGCTTTTGCAAACTGTTCTAACTCTGCCTCCCCCAATGTACACTAAGATGGCAAGGACACTTGCTCTCATTTTCAACCCACTCACAGTTGCTCAATGTTCAGTAAACACATTTCTCTTTGAAAACGATGTTACTTTAGAAGTATGTCCAAAGGTACTGATATTTTCCACAGAGCTTTTTAAGGAAATAACTTTATAGTTTAAAAATCCATTGTTATACAATTAATTCATCAAAATTATCAGCAATTATTACAAAGTCAGCTCTTTTCACATGTACTTATTCATGAGCCTTTGTTTGTATAATATTTAGTGGTGTCCTATAGTCATAACTTAGCTTTTATTCCTTTCTCTTAACTTAGCTCTTGTTTTGCCTTTTCAACAGTTTTTGAGTTTGGGATAAAGTTTTCTTGTTTATTACTTTTGAATGAATATGTAATGCTTGATGAAATGCAATGCAATTTATCCTTGACTTTGACAGTTGCCTAAATCTGCTGTTCTGATTCAGCTTTGGCCTCAATCTATTTCAACATCATTTCTGGAACCCTTGACATCATGCAGGATCAATAAGCCTACGAACACTGCAGATAGTACTCATGGAAATACTTGTGGGTTTATTTTAATATATGAGTATTCTTTTACAGTTATACTATATATTTTAATTGTACCTTGGGGTGACAAACTTCTTGCTTATCTCTTATAAAAAGGTAATTCAAAATATAATATTTGCAAAATCCTTACAATCAGAGCATAATAAGCCCATTACAGTTCACACAGCCATCTGTCTTAAACCTATTCCTAGTATAATAGCAGCATGACATTACTTGACATTATATGACATTAATTCTCTCCCACTTTTGTAACTTTTCTGTACTCATGCAAGTTGCAGAGGTAGGAACAGAAATCATGAAAACCTTGGTTTTAAAACCCATTCTTTCCTTCTCGGACTATTGCCAATGTTGGTATTGCCCTTGAGAGTTACAGATAGATAAAGCAGAGATCATGGGAAGGAAAATGAAAATGGGAGTGGGCAGCTGGTCTAGCAGTGAAGATGCTGTTTGGGGCACTCACATTCTATATTAGAGTGCTTAGGTTTGAATCCTGGCTCTGCTCCCAATTCCAGCTTCCTGTTATCAGGCACCTTGGAAGACAGCAGATGGATGGCTCAAGATGTTGGGTCCCTGCCCTGCTCCTGGCTTTGGCCTGACTTTGCCATGGCTGTTGTGGGCATTTGGAGAGTGAACCAGACTGCTTGTCTTCCTCTCGAATAAACAAAATAGATAAATACTTATTTTGAAAAAAAAAAAGAAATATGAAAGTAGAGGTGTCTTATTCATCTAGGGAATAATTAATCAGCAAGACTATTTACCTTATCTTAGAACTCAGAAGTAGAAGAATTAGCATAGGCACATATGTTATATATGTTAGTGAGTTTATAAGAGTTATAAATGAAGTAATATTTTTCCTATCATCATTCTAATTTGGCTGATTATTTTGATAATGAATACTGGTTTAGCAAAGTAGGTTATTGGTGAACACATCTATAAATATAATGAGCTAAATATGCAGGCCATGGTTTTGATAACATAAAAGCATTTTATGTGGTGTTATACTAACTGACAAAAATATATTTATATTAATATTTCAGTTTTTTAAATGTCCTGAGTATATTGGATTAAAATTGTGTCTTTAAGTAGGAAGCTAGTAATTGATAGCCATTTATAAGCCATAGTAAGCCTTTTGCACACTTTCTAGGAACCAATAAGGAGAATAATTCTAATGGCTGACTACCAACAACCCTGTCACAAATGACCCATTTTCTAGCATTTATTTTCAATAAAATTAATGATAACATATTTATCTTCTTACCAATAATTAACAAATTTTAACGATGATTATAACGTGACCTTTTGTTTATAACATAGAAGCCTAAACAATTAAATGACATTATTATATCAAAACTTCCTCCATGTCTCTCTCTATTTCACAATGTGAACAATTTTCTTACCTTATAATAGGAAACAAAATGGGACTATTCTAGATTAGAAATAGAGAAGAATCGAAAAACCAAGAACATAGCAGATAGTTGAAACATTTGAATCTAGCAATAGTGATAGCTATACTAGGCTACACAGCTTGACTGAGGGAGCCAGATGTAATTCAAGAATTATTTCATAAAGAAATTATTTTCAGACAAAATTATCTTGTGCTTAATAATTACTGACTATAGTTTATGTATATAGTATTGATATAAAACATACTAATAATTATTTTTCATACTTTACTTTTAATTTGTTTGAAAGACTGACAGTGAGAGAGAATCTTTAATCTACTGGTTCACTCTTGCAATGCTTGTAACAGCCAGGGGTGGGTTAGGCAAAGCCAGGAACTTCAAACTCAATCCAGGTGTCCCACACGGATGGCAGGACTCAAGTGCCATCACTGTTGCTCCTCAGAATGCATATTAGTAGGAAGCTGGATCGAAAGTGAAGGCATGATTGATCCCAGGCACTCCAACATGGAATGCAGGTGTCCCAAATGGCTAGACCACTGCACAACAATGCCTGCCTCTAGACTAGAGCGTTAATGATAACTCAACCTAGAAAAATGTTATTACTACTTAGAATTTTATAGGCAAAGAATCTTTTTAAAATAATTTTGATTATCTTTAATTAGAATGATCAGTAAATATAACAAAGCATGGAACACCAAGATAAAATTACCTGGGGAAGTAGAAAGTAAATACAAGGGGCCAGTGCTGTGGTATGTCGGATAAAGCCTCCGCCTGCAGTGCCAAGCATCCCATATGGCCCGGTTTGAGTCCAGGCTGCTCCACTTCCTATCCAGCTCTCTGCTATGGCCTGGGAAAGCAGTAGAAGATGGTCCAAGTCCTTGGGCCCCTGCACCCACGTGGAAGACCCAGAAGAAGCTCCTGGCTCCTGGATTCAGATTGGCACAGCTCTGGCAGTTGTAGCCAACTGGGGAGTGAACCAATGGATGAAAGATCTCTGTCTCTCTCTGTCTCTCTGTCTCTCTGTCACTCTCTCAGCCTCTCCTTCTCTCTCTGTGTGTGACTCTGACTTTCAAATAAATAAATCTTTAATAAAAAAAGAAAGTAAATACAAGACCAAATGAAAACAAGAATGATGTAAAAATTTTAACAAGTTAAAAAACAAAAGATTGCAGGTGTGTTTTGAATGGACCTGAGTAGGCAAGATATCACTGCAGTATTTGTATTTCACTGGGCGCATTTAAAATGTGATATTAAATTTTATTTTGTAAGTATAGTATTTTTTTATGAAAGAAGAACATTAACAAGTTGGGCTTTATTTAAGTTGAAAACTTGTGCTCTGTGAAAGCCATCATTTTTTAACGTTTTATTTCAGAATAGTTTTCAATTACAAAACAAAAATTGTGAGGTAGTAATACAAAGAGTTCTCATACACCCATCACTCTACTTACTTTATTATTAACATATCAAATTAGTAAGTTTATCGCAATTAATAAGCCACACCGAGTTTCCCCTACTTTTTTTTTTATCCAAATTATTATCAACCTTCTCAACCCTCCCATTCTCTGGTAATCAACATTCTGTTCAAATTGTGTTGTTATTTTAACTTAATTTTATTCCCCACCTATGAGGGCAGCAAACATGCAATATTTGACCTTCTATGTGTCTTACTGCACTCAGCATGATCTCTCCCAGTTCCTTTTAGAATTAGGGATCTAAATTCATTCTACATATGTCCAACCAGTTTTGCCAGCACCATTTATTGAAAAGATTGCCCTTTTCCCCACTGCTTGTTTTTGGCACTTTTGTCAAAAATCAGTTGGCTTTATGTATGTGGATTAATTTCCTGGCTCTCTATTCTGTTACCTGTGTGCCAGTTTTTATGTGACTACCATGGTGTTTTAATTAATGTAGCTTTGAGGACGCTTTACAATTAGATATTGTGATGCTTCCAGCCTCATTTTTTCCCCTCAGGATAACTTAGGGTCTTTTATGATTCACTATGAATTTTAGCACTATTTTTTTCTAATTCTTCAGATTTGTTCCTTAGTTCAAGATGTTTAAATTATGATGATTATTTTTGCTTTATCCAAATGTTTTGTCTTTAATTTTTATTCTATTTTGAAAGGTAGAAAGAGACAAAGACAGATGGACAGTTAGAGACAGAGCTTTCATCTGCTGGCTTACTCCCCAAATGCCTCCACTAGCCAGGGGCTGGGCAGGCCAAAGCCAGGAGCTGGAAACTCAGTCTGGGTCATCTTCATGGTTGGCAGGAACTCACATACTTGAATCCTTCTCTGTTACCATCCGAGATGTGCATTACCAGGAAGCTGGATCAAAAGTGGAGTCGTTAAGGTTTGAACCAGCACTCAGATAGGGGATGCGGCCATACCACAACTTAAACCCCTGGGTCAAATGCCCGCTCCTAAGAAAAGGACTTTTACCCTTAGTCATTTGTAGTTTTAGAGTTCACCAAAGGTCGCCAGGTACACTTTCTTCACTTTATACCTCCAGATGTGCTAAGCTTCAGTTTAGATGTGATTGCATGAACTATTCCCATCCTCAGAAGTGCTTGCTTCTCTTCATATCTGTACTGTAAGCCAGCTTCCTACTCAAGTAACCACACGTCCATTTTGTGATGACTTATTTATATTTATGTAACAGTGGGATCTTTCTTATTTTCAGAACTCAATGAAAATAGGTTCTATTATTGCCATCTTTCTTAAAAATTAAGTACAATGACAAATCATTGTTGATGACACATTTTTATATCACTCAAGGTACTAAATAAGAATATTCACCAAATAAAAGTAATTTCTTTAGAAAATTAGATAAATGAATTTGCTTTATATTCCTGGTATTATATGAACTAACAAATAAATATGTATTTTATGGTTTGTTATTTTCCAATGAACTATCATTTTCTTTATAATGAATAAATATAATACAATAAAGTTGTTAAAAAGCAAAAGTAAAACTCTTAAACCACAGGCAGCTTGTCTTCGAGCTTAAATAAAATTCTGTGATAGATTTCATTTCTTTGTTTCACTAAAGAGCCATTTAAGATGAATCCTGAATGAATATGAGACAATCCATGAACTACTAAGAATATATAGAGGATATGGATTTACATTTGTTGTCTTAAGAAGTCAAAATACTGAGGGGTTGGTATTGTGGTGTTATGAGTAAAGTCACTGTCTGCAATATCGGCATCCCATGTGGACACCAGTTCAAGTTCTGGCTGCTTCATTTCCAATCCAGCTCCCTGAAAATGCACCTGGAAATGCAACAGAGGATGGCTCAAGTCATCAGGCCCTTGCACCCAAGTGAGAGACCTGGATGAAGCTCCTGGCTCTTGGCTTTGGCCTGGCCTAATTCTGGCCATTGTGGCCATTTGGGGAGTGGATCAGAGGATGGAAAAATCTCTCTCTCTCTCTGACTTTAAAAATAAATAAATGCATTTTTAAAAGGTCCAAATATGGATTTATTTAATCAAACCTTCTAACTTAAAAATATTTAAAGTACTGATTTGTAATCTGACCCAGGGCTCTCCTCAAAGTACTATTTTCAAGCATTTGGAAAATTCAATAAAGTGGCTGAAAGAATACTAACGGTCCTGGAGAAGATCTGGAGTTGATTTTCTTTTTAAACCAGAAATAGTTAATATGTTACAAAATAAATGATTGGCAGTTTACTTTCACTTCCCATCAGATAAAATAAAACCAAGTGAATATCGGAAACAAGAACAGAGTTCAAAAAACCAAGGGACCAGACTCATTCTTTCCCAAGTCCTCTCCACACCATGAGGGGGAATCAACTGCCATTGTTCATCTTGATTCTACTTTTTCTTCTCCTTCCCAAAGATGCTTCAGCTACTGCAAAACCGTAAGCAACATTTCCAAAAAATTCTATCATGCTCCTTTTTTTCTCCCATGATGTTATCTTCTTCTAAACCTCTACTTATCTCCTGATTCCTTATGTGATGATTTCTTGCCAAAAGTGCTTGGAAATGTCAGTAAGTTATTACTCATGTTGAAAAAGATTGCTTCAATTACAGAAAACTTGGAGAACACAGGGCAGTGACGTTTATGAAACAGTCACCAAATAGCTAAACATTCACCAGACAAATAGCAAAAACAAAGGCTAATCTTTTTAATGGTTCAGAAAACGGGCATCAGGGTCTTGGCCAATGTCTGTGATTTCCTCAAGTCAGGGATTTTCAAGATGGGCGGATGATCCACAGAAAAGCCAGAATTTGTGTGTCAGTGCACTCAATCCCTCAGCTAATCTTGAGGGGCTGTCATTAGGTCTTGGGGAATGTATGCTGCCCTCAATGGTACACATTATAAACAGGATAGACTTTTTTTTTTTTGACAGAGTTAGACAGTGAGAGAGAGACAGAGAGAGAAAGTTCTTTCTTCCATTGGTTCACCCCCAAAATGGCTGCTACAGTCGGGGTGCTGCGTCGATCCGAAGCCAGGAGCCAGATGCTTCTTCCTAGTCTCCCATGCGGGTGCAGGGCCCAAGCACTTGGGCCATCCTCCACTGGCTTCCCGGGCCACAGCAGAGAACTGGACTGGAAGAGGAGCAACCAGGACTGAATCCAGCACCCCCACCAGGACTAGAACCAGGGGTGCCGGCGCTGCAGGTGGAGGATTAGCCTAGTGAGCCACGGTGCTGGCCAAGAATTTTGTAGATATATACTACAAGAGAAGCAGGCATTGCAGGATTCTATGAGAATACTCATGAAGAAAACCTGACTCTTCGTGACACCTGCTGTAGGAGGAAGGGCATGACCCAATTCTGTGTAGGGAAAGTTTCTTTGCTTTTGAGATAAGTCCTATGAAGCAAATAGATGTTTTCCAGGTAGACAAGGACACCCTGAAAGAGAGCAGCATGTGCAAACAGCCAACATCATAGAGTGTAGTTTGAGTGGTTGCAAGAGAAAGCAAAGGGTGACGGCAGCAGTATTTTCTTCTGAGTGAGTCTGAGTGGCAGCATGTCTGGGGATTAGCCCAGCGTGGCTTGATTTGTTCGCCATCACAAGAGTCAAAGAAAAAAGAAAGAGCTAACATTGCTTCTGAAGTGGAAGAGAAAAGCAGTTCAGCTTCTCCCCATGTGTTAAATGTCACTATTTTAGCTTTCCTGGAACAAAAGGATTTTTGGTATCATGCATATGAAATCCAAGACAAGTTCTTAATGCCTTCAATCATGATTTGTTCATGATTTGTGCTTTGAAAATTTGAAATTCCTATCCAAAATATCTAGTAACTTATGAATTGCTTACCCATGACTATTACTCAAATTTCTAATATTGTTGTGGTGAATATTGCAACAGCAACAAGAAAATCAAAAAGATGTATAATTTGGGGTTCTCTGAGTTCCTCCAATCCTTTGGGTTACACTAAAGAGAATGCTTCTGTATTCCGGCTCTGTAATGGTCAGAATAATTCTGTCTTTGAACTCTTCCATGGTTGATGCAGATCCCTCTTCTCCGCAGGCAATACATAGTGTTGGTCCCATCACAATTGTATGCTGGTGTTCCTGAAAAAGCCTGTGTTATTCTTAATCACCTGAATGAGACAATGACATTGAACATGACTCTGGAGTATGGAACGCAGAGAAACCTCCTTACGGATGTAGTGACCCAGAAGAACTCCTTTTACTGCAGTCCCTTCATTGTCAGTATCACTCCAAAATATATGGGAGATGGGTGGACAAAGCATATTAATTTATAGCATATGTCCTGATACCTCATAAATAAAAACAGTGTAAGGAAGAATGAGGAAAACAGAATGAAGAAAATTAGATTCTAAGCATGAAAGTTCTACCGTATATGCTCATGTCATACAAACAGTGCTAGGTAAATATATGAAAGGTAACAATTATAATAAAGAGGATTTCATTTGATCTTAAACTTCTGGTAAATAATGCACCTGCCATTACACAAACACTGAGAATATTAAAACCAAACCTAAGATTCATAGAGGGATGATGGCTAATGTATTGTCTTTGCAATCTTTTATTACTTAAGCCATTAAATGGTTAGCTTACTATGAATGATAACATAAAATTCCTGTTAGTCTCTGGAAAATAAAATTTAATAATTATTTTAATAATACTATATGGCTGTGAAAATGCAAGCATACCACTTCTTCTACTGTCATGGTTTGAGGAATTATTGCAAAGATATTTTTCTCTTAAATCAACACATTTTTACTGTAATGTTACACAGTCATAATTATCTGCTTAGAAAATAGGAGATACACTGACTAAAAAGCCCATGAGAGTTTCTCAGGCATGGAAAGCCAAGACAGTGTGGCAAAAAAAAAAAAATGACCTAAATGAAAGATCTCTCTGAGTGAGATCCCAGTGGAAAGAATGGGCCATCAAAGAAGGAGGTACCTTTCTCTGAAGGGAGGAGAGAACTTCCACTTTGATTATGGCCTTGGCTAAATAAGGTCAGAGTTTGTGAACTCAGGAGGCTTTCATAGCCTTGGCAGATCATAACTAGAGCCTTGGGTGATTACTGACACCATAAACAAGAGTGTTAATTGTTAAATCAACAACAAGAGTCACTGTGCACTTACTCCCCATGTAGGATCTGTGTTGTACTATGCGAAAAAATGGTAAAACTCGTCTTCAAACTGTACTCCCACACTTTGTGTGTCTGTGTGGGTGCAAACTGTTGAAATCTTTACGTAGTATATACTAAGTTGATCTTCTGTATATAAAGATAATTAAAAATGAATCTTAATGAAGAATGAGATGGGATAGGGAGTAGGAGATGAGATGGTTTGTGGGTGGGAGGGTGGTTATGGAGGGAAGAACCACTATAATCCAAAAGTTGTACTTTCGAAATTTATATTTATTAAACAAAAGTTTAAAAAAAAAAGAAAATAGGAGATACAATCTTTGTCCTTGTCTCTTTCAAGGGGCTAACCAGGAAAACAGGAAATCCTAAAGACTGAGACATCAGGGAGTGGATCTGGGCAGATGCTCAGCTCATGTCTCTCTTACAGATACCAGAGCTGCCGATCCCCTTTGCCTTAGTCACAGTGGAGGTAAAGGGGCCGACCCAGCATTTCATAAAGAGGAAGCCAATGCCCGTAACACGCGCGGAGAACGTAGTCTTTGTTCAGACAGACAAGCCCATCTACAAACCAGGACAAACAGGTAGAAGGGATCAGACAGGCAAGGGTGACCTTGGGGGAGAGGAGCTGTTCTTTCTTGACTCTAGTCTTGGGGATTCTGGCATGCTGTTCCTGTCCTGAGTTACTCTCCTGGGATTTATGGGGACAATCTCTGTGTTCCAGTGAGATTCCGCATCGTCTCTGTGGATGTCAACTTTCACGCTCTGAATGAAACGGTGAGTCTCATAACAGCAAGTAAGCCTGGGGAAAACAGGCAGAAATCCCATTCTTCTGGAAAGCCTGAGATGAATATGAGATAATGGTCTATCATTAGAAAGATCTCATAAAGCCACCACTGCTAGGAGAATACAAGGGGCTGGGATCAAGGCAGTTCATCAACCACATTATTAAATAAATTCTCAGCTGAAGTTGCACTCTTAAATATTCCAGTTATTTTCACTAAGTAAAAGGAAAGAAGTGCATTTGATTTCTTCTTAAACAAAAACCTTTGGCAAAACAAATATTTGCAAAATGACCATTGACTTAACATCTAGGCCTTTTTAATCAGAAAAGTTTTCCTTAATTGTGTGTTAGTTCACAAAAGGAAAGCCATGCCCTCTTAAGAGATGCACATCCCAAAACAGAGCATGTAAAGTGCAGTGAACCAAACAGGACACCTCCTTTGGTGAACCGGAAATGCAGAAACTCAGTTTCTTTGATCAATAAACTTCATTAGTGCTGATTTCATGGTTTTGTCTTTCCACGTTTGATCATATGATCATGTTATTTCTTTTTCTCTTTTCAGTTCCCTATTGTTTATATCGAGGTAGGTTCTTTACTATATATCTCAATTGGAATAAGGACTTCCTGTAAGTTACTAAAATACTCCTCTCTCACAATCCCTCCACTATTTCTCCAAAACTAGACAAATACTCCTTTCTCTTGTACCTTAAATTCTTTGGGTAAGATATAAATGAAGGAATAAAATTTCTTGAGATGATGCAATTTAGTGGCTCTTCACATATTTATGGGTAAAATAGAAAGGCATAATATAAAAAGGCAATATCAATTTGAAATGTCATCTGAGGTGTCTCATAGTTGGTAGATAAACTTTATGCCCTTTTCTCTGTCTACAGTTTCTAGAAAACTTTGCTAAATTCTTTGGTGCTAATTTACCAACCGTTTATAACCCAATTCCCAATGTCATTCTGAGCTGAAAAGCTGTCCCTCTACTCAAAAGTATGTATTTCTAATTTTTTCTGTGAACTAAAAATATTGTACCTACAGAATCCCAAGAAGAACCGAATTTTCCAGTGGGAAAGCCTCAAACTTCAAGGGGGACTCACCCAACTCTCTTTCCCACTGTCAGTGGAGCCCATTCTGGGTCACTACAAGATCATGGTAACACCACAGTCAGGAAAAAGGATTGAGCACTCCTTTGAAGTTAAGGAATATGGTAAGAATTCTGTATGTATAAGGCATTAACGATATTGAACTATTTAATATTAGGTAATTTTTACACATGGGTAGCGAGCAAAGGTCTAGCGCACAATAATTTAAAATTAGCAAATATTTTACTCACTTAGATATCTGCTAAGCATTTTCCATGGACTGTCTCATTTAACCCTTACAACGGCCCTCTGTTTTTATCCTCATTTTACAAATGAGCATATAAATAGTAGAAAAGTTAGCAAGTTACCAAAATCATAGTTATGAGAGTATTGAACAGTATCCTTTGACACCATTCAAGCATGAATTGTTACATCTGCTTACCTATATCTTATAACTTAAAGTATTGCCTGGATTATCTCCTAGTCCTCTGTAACCTACACCTCCATTACTCTAATTATGATTCTTAAATCATAGTAATTTAGTCATCAAACAGTAGTTCAACTAAGTGTAGTGATCAACTAACCTATAACATAGTTGATTTAGCAACTCAGGCAAAGAAGCAATCTTATCAGTCATATGTGTTTTCTTTTTAAAAAATTATTTGAAATGTGTAAGGGAAAGAGAGAGAGGGAGAGAAAGAGAGAGAGAGAGAGAGAGAGAGAGAGAGTTAGAGACAGACTATCAGAGATCTCTCTTCCATTGGTTCACTCTCCAAATTCCCAGCTGAGATTGTGCCAGGCCAAAGCCAGAAGCCACGAACTCATTGCAAGTCTCATGTGGGTGGCCAGGATCCAAGCACTTGAGCCATCACTTGCTGCCTCCAGATATGCACATTAACAGGAAGCTGGAATTGGGAGTGGGACTATGATTAGAACCCAGGATCTACAATACGGGAGGTGGGTGCCCTAGGTGGCATCTTAACTGCTAGTACAAACACACCCCATCTGGGTTTCCTAATGTAAATTAAATATTTCATACCATGGCACAAAAGTCCTATTATAAGTCATGATTCCACAAACTCACCTGAACTGCCATGAGAATCAGAGAATAAGTTTATATTGTAGGAATAACAATTTGCACAATGATGAGAGAGGCTAAAAAAGGTAAGAGTTCATCAGGGGAGTTGACAGATTAGAGAAAATTACTAACCAGTTCTGACGCATTTGTGGGGATGAATAAATCTGGGAAGCCAGCTTCCTTCAGCTGCCAGAGTGGACCGTGCAGGAGAACTGATGGAAGAAACTATGGCAGACTGTTGCCTCTGCATGACTCTTACCTCAGTAGACCGACAGCCATCCATCTGGTGGTGGGCCTGGGACCTCCATTGGTCAGCAGGGCTAGCATTTGGGAGGAGTTGAATGACAAGAGGAAAAGAATAAGGACACACAGGCAGGAAGCTCTTATGTCTTCTATTACCACAACTATGATGATCTTCCGGGTTAATGGTGCTTCTTTCCTTCTGTCGTTTAACTCTTGTACAAATCCAGAGAAGGAGAGGGTAGGAAACAGCACCAGCTTAACAAAGTACAAATGCCTCCCCCCTTTTGGAACTGTCCTTGGCGTTCCCTGCTGCAGTCACAGCTATTCCCAGTGATCCTCTTACAACGTTCTCTAGCAGACTTCCTTGCTGATACTTCCATGATCTCCTGCCCACTCTGACTTCTTTTTCTCTTCTGTTTTTCCATAAAACAGTTTTGCCCAAATTTGAGGTCCAAGTAAAAATGCCCAAGATTATTGGTTTTCTAGATGAAGAATTTGTGGTGACTGCCTGTGGCTCGTGAGTTATAGTTTTCATCTCATTTTTGTTTTCATCTTCCATTTGAGGGATGTATCGAAAATAATGGGTACTGAACTTTTAAGTATTTTAATAAGAGAAATTTGATTATGCAAATTGCTTAAGCTCCCACCAGGAAGCAAGGCAGGGTAGCATATGGCACTTTGAATAATAAAGTCATTTACTGGACATTTAAAATATG
This sequence comes from Sylvilagus floridanus, assembly GCA_949820135.1. NCBI lineage: Eukaryota > Metazoa > Chordata > Mammalia > Lagomorpha > Leporidae > Sylvilagus > Sylvilagus floridanus. The sequence continues at coordinate 34,326,356 of OX463230.1, forward strand.
ACAGATAATGTCTAAGTACCTTGTACTCACTAACACTTATATCCTTATCCTAAGCTATGGCATTTTACAATGAGGAAATTCTGACTCTGTACAGGTTAAAAAAATAACTTGCTCAAATTAATGCAGAGAGTAAATGGCAGAGTAGAATTTAAGTCTAACAGTCTGGCTCTACCTCCTAAACTCTTCACCACTATTCAAAAACTTCATGGAAAATGTGTATTAGGAAAAAACTAAACATGCTTTCAATTTAAAAGTTTTACCTCACATTTTTATTTTAAGATATTTCAAACAACACAGGAAAGCGTAAAATCTCAACAAACATACATAGATTCAATACTTTTTTATAGCTTTCTTTCTATGTATTCAGTTATATGACGTACTGATTTTAAAACTTTTTTATTTTAATTCTTTTAACAGGCAGAGTTAGACAGAGAGAGACAGAGAGAAAGGTCTTCCTTTTTTTCCATTGGGTCACCCCCCAAAATGGCCGCTACGGCTGGTGCGCTATGCCGATCTGAAGCCAGGAGCCAGGTGCTTCCTCCTGGTCTCCCATGCGGGTGCAGGGCCCAAGCACTTGGGCCGTCTTCCACTGCCTTCCCGGACCATAGCAGAGAGCTAGACTGGAAGAGGAGCATCTGGGACAGAACCCGGTGCCCCAAATGGGACTAGAACCCATGGTGCCAGTGCGGCAGGTGGAGGATTAGCCAAGTGAGCCGTGGTGCCAGCCTATTTTAATTTTTAACTAGCATTTAACAGATTCAGTGCCATTTGTAGATACGGCTCTAAGAACATAATGATATTCCTTCTTCCTTTCTCCCTACCCCTCTTCCTTCTCCGTTTCTTTTTTTCTAGGTTTTGAGATAACATATTTTAAAATTACATTATAATTAAAAGTTTTAATACTTCACCAAAAAGAAGTTTAACAAGTAAAAAGCAAAAAGATCCCAATCCAGTGGGAATATAGACAATGGCTTTAAACAATAATTGAATGGAAAACCATTTCACCAGTATACAGCAAATTTTAAAGTCATAATATATATTAAAACTATAGTAGTATAGCATTCTTAACCATTGAGTTTGATAAAGGTAGAGAACTATGTTTTGCAAAACTAGATTTGCAAGATACTGATTCACCTGTGCATTTCTTTCAATTTTCTTTTTGTTGCTTGTTTTTAAAATTTTGGCTCACACATATAAGGGAGAATGTGTGGTATCTGTCTTTTTGGGTCTGGCTTATTTCACTTAGCATATGTCCTCCAGTTGCTTCCATTTTGCTAAAAATGGTGAAATTTCATTCTTTTTAAATAATTGAATAATATTCCATTGTGTGTATATATGACATTTTCTTCAGCCATTCATCTAAGATCAACACCTTGGTTGGTTCCAAATTTTGGCTGTTGTGAACAGTGCTGCTATAAACATTGTGGTGCAGGTATCTCTTAGATATATTATGTTCAAGTCTTTTGGTTATATACCCAGAAGTGGAATTGTTGGATCATATGGCAAGTCCATTTCTAGTTTGCTAAGTAATCTCCACACTATTTTCCACAGTGGCTGCACTACTTTGCATTTCCACCGGCAGTGTGTAAGTGTCCCCCTTTGTAAACATCCTTGCCAACATTTATTACTCTCTGTGTTTTGGATTTTAGCCATTCTGACAGACATGAGGTTATTTCTTATTGTGGTTTTGATTTGCATTTCCCTGATGTTGAGCTTTTTTCAAATATTAGTTGGTCATTTGCATTTCTTCTTTTGAGAACTGTCTATTGAAGTCCTCTGCCCATTTCTCAACTGGATTGGCTGTTTTGTTGTTGTTGTTGTTATTGTTGAGTTTTTTTGTTGGTGGTGATATATTTTGGATAATCATCCTTTGTCAGGTTTTTGCAAATGTTTTTCTCATTCTGTAGGATGTCTGTATTGATTTTTTTCTTTTCTTTTTTTTTTGCTGTGCAAAAGCTTCTGAGTTTCATATAGTCCCATCTGCTTAGTTTTGCTTTTGTTTTCTGTGCTTTAAGGATCTTGTCCAATAAGTTGTCTCCTACAACAATGTCTTAGAATGTTTCCCCTATGTTTTCTTCCAGCAACTTCATAGTCTCAGGTCTTAAATTTAGGTCTTTGATCCATCTTGAGTTTATTTTTGTATATGGTCAGAGATATGAATCTAATTTTTGTTCTTCTACATAGACACATCCAGTTTTGGCAGCACCATTTGTTGAAGACTATCCTTATTCCACTGTATGGTCTGAGCATTTTTGCCAACAATAAGTTGGCTAAATGTGAGAGGCTAACTTAATTAATTCTGGGCTCTCTATTCTTTTCCGCTGATCTATGTTGGTTTCTATGCCAGTACCAAACTGTTTGTTTACTATAGCTTTTTAGTATGCTTTGAAGTCAGATATTGTGATGTGTCCGGCTTGATTTTTCTTGTTCAGGATTGTATTGGCTATTTTGGGTCTTTGTGATACCAGATGCATTTTAGGATTGCTTTTTCTAATTCTGTAAAGACTGTCACTGTCATTTTGATAGAGATTCTATTGAATCCGTAATTGCTTTAGGTAGTAGGGACATTTTAATGATGCTGATTCTTCCAGTCTATGAACAAGAGACACCTTTTCATTTTTGTGTGTCCTTGATGATTTCTTTCATCAATATTTAATAAATTTCATTATAGAGATCTTTTACTTTGGCTAAACTTATTCCTAAATATTTGATTTTTTTGTGGCTATTGTGAATGAGATTTCTTTCTTGATTCTCTTTCTGTGAGTTCATTATTATCATACAAAAAAGGTAGCTTTTTTGTATGTTTGTTTTTTTCATCTGCTACTTTAGCGAATTGGCTTATCATTTCTAAGAGTATTTTGGTGGAGTGTTTAGACTTTTCCATGTACAACATTGTATCATCTTCAAACATGGATAATTTGACTTCTTCTTTTCAAATTTTGATGCTCTTTATTCCCTTCTCCTTCTAATTGGTCTGGCTAAAACTTCTAATACTATATTGAATTAGAGTGGTGAAAGTGGACACCCTTGTCTTGTTCCAGAACTGAGGGGAAATGTCTTCAGCTTTCCTTGTTGGTTTATTAAATACAGCCTTTATAATTCTGAGGAATGTTCCTTCTATGTCTGATTTGTGGATGGTTTTTATCATGAAGGGATGCTGAATCCTATCAAATGCCTTCTCTCCATCTATGGAGATGATCATATATTTTTTGTTCATTCTACTGATGTGATTTATGACATTTATTGATCTATGAATATTGAACCACCATTGCAGTTCTGGGATAAATCCCACTTGACCATGGTGTATGTTCTTTTTGATGTGGTTTTGGATTAAATTTGCTAGTATTTTGTTGAGAATCTTTGCATCTGTGTTCATTAAGGAAATAGCTCTGTAGTTTGTTTTTGTGTCATGTCTTTGGTTTTAGCATCAAAGGAATGCTCACTGTATAAAAAAAGTTTGGCAGAGTTCCAACCTATTCAACGTTTTGGAATAGTTTGAAGAATACTGGAGTTACTTCCTCTTTGAATATTTTGTATAATTCAGTAGTAAAGCCATCAAGTTTGGACTTTTCCTTGATAGAAGCCTTTTGTTTACTACTTCAATCCCATTGCTTGTTATGGGTCTGTTTAGGTTGCCTATATCTTCTTGAGTTAATATTGGTAAGATATCTAAATCCAGGAATTTCTTCATTTCTTCGAGGTTTTCTAGTTTATTAGCATATAGTTCCTCATGGCAGTTTCTTATGATTCTTGTGTTTCAGTAGTATCAGTTGTAATGTCTCCTTTTTCTCTGTAATTTTATTTATTTGGGTATTTTTTTTGTTAGTCTGGCTAGAGGTTTATCTATTTTGTTTGTTTTCTCAAAAAACCAACATTTTATTTTGTTGATCTTTTGTATTTTTTTTAATTTCAATTTTACTTATTTCTGCTCTGATTCTTATTATTTTTCTCATGCTGAGTTTGGGTTTTATTTGCTTTTGTTTTTCTAACTCTTCAAGATGCATCATTAGATCTTTGAGACATTTCTTTTTTATTCATGTAAACATTTACAGCTATAAATTTCCCTCTTAAAATATATTGCTTTTGCTGTATCCAACAGGTTTTCATTTTCATTGATTTCAAGAAAGTTTTTGATTTTCTTTTTAATTTATTCTATGACCCATTGATCATTCAGTAGCATGTTGTTTAATTTCCAAGTATTTAGGCCGGCGCCGTGGCTCAACAGGCTAATCCTCCGCCTTGCGGCGCCGGCACACCGGGTTCTAGTCCCAGTTGGGGTGCCGGATTCTGTCCCAGTTGCCCCTCTTCCAGGCCAGCCCTCTGCTGTGGCCCAGGAGTGCAGTGGAGGATGGCCCAGGTGCTTGGGCCCTGCACCCCATGGGAGACCAGGAAAAAGCACCTAGCACCTGGCTCCTGCCATCGGATGAGCGCGGTGCGCCGGCCGCAGCGCGCCGACCGCGGCAGCCATTGGAGGGTGAACCAACGGCAAAGGAAGACCTTTCTCTCTGTCTCTCTCTCTCACTGTCCACTCTGTCTGTCAAAAAAATTTAAAAAAAAATTTCCAAGTATTTATGAGTGCTCTATTGCACTTCTAGTTTATTTTTATTTTTATTATTTTATGGTTTGAGAAGATACATGGTATGATTTCAATCTTCTTAAATTTGCTTACTTGATTTGTGACCTAATATGTAATCTATCCTAGAAAATGTTCCATGTATCAATGAGAAGAATGTGTTTTCTGCAGCTGTTGGGTAAAGTGTACTGAAAATGTCTTTAGGTTCATATACTTGATAGTATGTTTCAACTCCAATATAACCTATTGATTTTTTATCTGGATGATCTCTCTATTGATGAGAGTAGGGTGCTGAAGTTACCCACTATTGTTGTATTGGAGTCTATATCTCCCTTTATGTCTACTAGTATTTTCTGTATATATCTGGGTGGTCTTGTGTTGAGTGTGTATATTTATGATTGTTATGTCTTCTTGCTGAATTGAACCTTTTATCAAAATATAGTGTCTTTCTTTAACTCTTTTTACAGTTTTTGATTTAAAGTCCCTTTTATCTGATATCAGGACAGCTATGCCTGCTTGCTTTTGGTTTCCATTTGCTTGGTATATCTTTTTCCAACTCTTCACTTTCAGTCTGTGAGTATCTTTGTGAAGTGAGTTACTTGTAGGCAGCATATTATAAGGACTATGTTTTTTACCCATTCAGCCAACCTAAGCCTTTTGGTTGGTGAATTTAATCCATTTGCATTCAAGTTTAGAATTAATAGATAAGAATTAAAACCCATTACTTTGTTGGTTGGATAATAATTCTACCTGCTCCATTATCCATTAGTGAATTTGGTAGTACCATTTTTTTAAAGGGTTATCTTATTTATTTGAAAGACAGAGTTACAGAGAGAGATAGAGACAGAAAGAGAGAAAAGTCTTCCTTCCACTGATTCACTCACCAGATGGCCATACAATGGCCAAAGCTGAGGCATTCTGAAGCAAGGAACCAGGAGCCAGGAGCTTCCTCCCAGTCTCCCATGTGAATGCAGGGGCCCAAGGACTTGGGCCATCTTCTCCTGCTTTCCCAGGTGCAGAATTTCTTGTAGGGATGTCTACTGGTAAATTCTCTCAGTTTTTGCTTTTCTCAAAAATACTTTATTTCTCCTTAACTTTTAAAGGATAGCCTCACTGGATATAGTATTCTTGGCTAAAATTTTTTTCTATTAAGATCTTGAATATATAATCCTCTTTTGGTCTTCAGGATTTCCACTGAGATGTCTGATGCTAATCTAATTGGTTTTCCTTTATATGTAAATTGATGCTTTTCTTTTACTGTCATTAGGATTTTTTTCTTGTCTTTAACTTTTGACAATATGCCTTGGTTGAGTCTTCTTGGGATTCTTTGAGCTTCTCTCTGGATGCCCATGTCTCTTTAAGACCTGGAGAATTTTCAACTATGATCATTTAATGGATCCTCAATGCCTTTTTCCTTTTCTTCTTTAGGAATACCTATAATATGAATATTTGGTCATTTAATAGTATCCCATATTTCATGTATACTTTCTTCATTCTTTTAAATTATTCTCTATTTTTGTCTTATGGGGTGACTTCAAAAATCTTGTTCTTGAGCTCAGAAATTCTTTTTTTTTTATTTTTGACAGGCAGAGTGGACAGTGAGAGAGAGAGAGAGAGAGAGAGAGAGAGAGAGAGAGAGAAAGGTCTTCCTTTGCCGTTGGTTCACCCTACAATGGCTGCTGCGGCCGGTGCACCATGCTGATCCAAAGGCAGGAGCCAGGTGCTTCTCCTGGTCTCCCATGGGGTGCAGGGCCCAAGCACTTGGGCCATCCTCCACTGCACTCCCAGGCCACAGCAGAGAGCTGGCCTGGAAGAATCCGGCGCCCTGACCAGGACTAGAACCTGGTGTGCTGGCGCTGCAAGGCAGAGGATTAGCCTGTTGAGCCACTGCGCCGGCCAGAAATTCTTAAAGTTTTCTATCACATTTTTTATTTCACTGATTGAAGATTTCATCTCCAAAATTTTTATTTGGTTCTTCTTAATGAGTTTCATCCCTTTAGTAATATTTTCATTCATGTCACTCATTGATTTCTTCATTTCTTTAATCTTTCTATCTGTATTCTCTTGCCTTTCATTGAGTTTCTCTACAACCATTTTTTTTTTTGAATTCTTTATTATCACTTTATAGATTTTCTTCAGCTCAAGATCTAGTAACCTAGATGAATATTGTGTTCTTTTGAAGGGGTCATGTTTTGAGCACGATTCAGGTGTATGTTCATTGGAAGCCATGGACCACTCTGCTTCCAAAGAGCATATACTGTAAGCCCAACAATAATGTTCCTCCTGCGAAATCACTATGTTACTGCAACTACTCAAAACTTCATCATGCCAAAAACTGGTTTTTGGCCTGAAGTCACTTCAACAAAAGAAGTCACTTGCTCCAGTGAACAGAGGTTACTGGCAAATTTTGGTAGTGCACTCCTTTTGGATAACACTGCCCATCTGGTATATTTGTCTATGGAGTAGGTTTTATTAAAAGAGTTTATGATTTAGCTGGGATGCAGGCTATCACTTTGCTTGTTGTTTTGGCTTTGGTTCTAGGTGAGCCCAAGGGTGTAGTTTTGAGTGATTTCTTTTGTCTTAATCAGTGTCAGCTGTGTCTATAAGTGACAGAGTGTACTAGTTTGCTGTGTTTCATAGAGATGAAAAAGGGTTTCCTTAGGTGTGTATCTTTGGTCCACTGGAAGTTTGGTGTCGTCTCCCTGGCAAATGTGATGGCCAGGGCCTTGTTCTTGGTGCTGAGGTAGATAAGAGTAGCTGCCCCCTTGTTCTACTGGCAAGGCTGAGTGATGCTGGGGTTTGTGGCACTGATTGCTGTGGCTCTAGAACTGTGTGATACAGATGGACCCATAGGAGAACCCAATTTATGCTGTGGCTTATAATACCAATGGTCCTAGTCCCAGGACTAGGGGATGTGAACTGGACCCTATTCAGTCTTACAAGGTATGCAGGAGATTTTACACTGGAGAGTATGAGTCCAGAGAGTGGGATACAGGCTCTTCCCTATGTCCTCTAGGTAGATTCCAGTGGCACTGAGAAATTTAGGGTGAATTATTATAGTTCCGGTGCTGCAGGGTATAGTGGGGTCATTACCCAGATTTCCTAGGGTGGGGGCGGAGTTTAATGGGCTGCTTCTGGTGTTAGCCTCCTGAAGCTACGATGAATCCACCTTGCTCACATAGAGTGGGTGAGCTTAGCTCTGGGGCGAATGCCCCAAAAGGTCCACAGTGGCAGGTGCAAGGGCCTGTCCTTTGTGCCTCACGATGCTCTGTCTTGGACCACGATGCTGATTAGAGAACAGAGGCGTGCTGCGCTGCATTCTGTGGCAAGAGGAGAGAGGAAGGAAGGTGGCTTTCTTGCTCCATGCCCGCAGTTTCTCAGACCCCAGTCAACTCACCAGACTGAAGTAAAGGTCAGAAGGTAACTGAGGACTTCCTGCTCAGCTAAAACACTAGTGGGGGTGGGGGAAGAAAGGCACTCAGCAGTTTCTTCCTACCTTGAGGTGGTAAAATGGCAGCTCACAGTTGGCTGCATTGCCTGGCTGCAGGGGCGTCTCTGCCATCTCTCCTCTAGATTTAGTTTTTTAGAATTTTTAAAATACATACTGTTTTTTGAAAGCAGGGGTGAATGTATTAATATTATATAATGTGGAATTCATGACAAAGATCATGATATGAAGAAATAAGGATATTTACTATATATTTATAATATAAAGGGAATAATTCAGTAAAGACAACTTGTAAATATCAATGTATCAAACACTATGACTTCCACCAATTATATATATACACATATATGTAATAATTATATGTAAGCATTTCCATGTATGAAAAGAAAAGATACGGTGTTTTTCTGTATCTAGCTTATTTCATGAAGCATAATTTTTAATTTTTTTAAAAATTTATTTTTTTCTTTATTTAAAAGCCAGAGTCACACAGAGTGAGAGTGACAGAGTTCTTCCCCATTCTCCAAATGGCTGCAATGGCCAGTGGGCCCAACTGAAGCCAGGAGCCAGGACCTTCTTCCAGGTCTCCCTTGTGGGTGCAGGGGTCCAAGGACTTGGGTCATCTTCTGGTGCTTTCCCAGGCACATTAGCAGGGAGCTGGATTGGAAGTGGGACAGCTGGGTCTCAAACCAGTACCTATATAGGATGTCAGAGACGCAGGCAGAGGTTTAACCCACTATGTCACAATGCTGACTGCAATTTTTAATCTTCTTTTATACCCAAATACATTTATTTTAATTCTGTTTTTGCAATAACTTTTTGAGGGCCTCTTGTATTGCTTCTGCAATTAAAAAACACAAGGTCTGACTTTTTCAAGCTTTTCTATGTCTGAGACCCTGTGCTAAACTTAATCTAGGCCATCCAGCTGTAGAGCTCATGCTCATAGCTTTTCTGTCACTCCGTGTCCTATTATCACAGTTTTCTTTATTGCTCTGAAATTCTTCAACTATGAAAAGACATGGAGGGGCCAGCAGTGTGGCACAGTGGGTTAACAGCTTGGCCTGAAGTACTGGCATCCCATATGGGTGCCGGTTTGAGTCCCGGCTGCTCTTCTTTCCATCCAGCTCTCTGCTATGGCCTGCCTGGGATAGCAATGGAGGATGGCCCAAGCCCTTGGGCCCTTATACTGACGTGGGAGACCTGGAAGGAGCTCCTGGCTCCTGGCTTTGGATCTGCGCAGCTCCGGCCTTTGCGGCCATCTCGGGAGTGAACCAGTAGATGGAGGACCTTTCTCTCTGTCACTACCTTTTTCTGTAACTCTTTCTTTCAAATAAATAAAATAAATCTTTTTAAAAAAAGACATGGAAAATCACTGGGAAGAAATCAAGCATGTGCACTAGCTTAAGCCTGGATGTATATAGTAGAAATAAGAATATATACCATAGTTATTTCTTCCCTGATCAATTCACCAGAACATCCTCAACATACACACAAGAAACTTTCCCTCCTGCTTTTGTCAACTGCATGAACAACATATTTTTATCTTTCTGTTCAAACATAATGCTTTAAATTTTTTTCATCAGAGAAGTCTTTTGACTTAGGTTTAAAGATAAGATTAAATAAATAATTGAAATTTACTAAATGCTTTATTAGTACTTATAAAAGCTCCGGGGGAAAAGTATAAAAGGTGAAGAATTGAAGTCCCAACTCTAAAGCTCACGTGTTTCACAATCGGGCTGATGCAATAGGTTTTTAACTTCAGTGTGCATCAAACTATACAGGAAGTGCTTAGTTAAGATGTATATTCCCTTACCTTACCTACAGAGATTATAATCATAAATATGGAAAAATATTCAGGAGTCTGCATCTCATCACGTATTGGGTAATTTCCATGCAGGTGGTCCGTAAGGCACAATTTAGGAAACTATACATTGCAGTGTTCCATCATATTGTCTCATCATGTTTGGCATAATGAAACCAAGTCATTATGATCCTAGTTACACATAACGTTTTTCTCTTATAGCTACTACTTTCCCTTCTAACTTTTCATTTATCCTTTTAGAATTATTATGAATTAGGCAGCACTTAGAAATATACTCCCTTCATAACCTTAATTTTTTGCTCTAAGATGACTCAAGCTCTGTCAGAGCTAGAATTACATCTTGATAATTTGACAGCAGAAAAAGAGGAAAAAAAGATAGTGTGACAGTAAAAAGTTAAGAGAGGGAGGAAGAATCTGAGAAAAATTAAATTGGTAATTTTGTATTTGAATGCATTTCAAAAGATTCATTAAGTAGTTTTTCTTAAAGTCACAGTTGTGTTAGTACTTAGATAAATAAGACACAGTCCCAGAATAAATGGTTCCAAAGTAAAAATGCTCTTGAATATAATACAATTGCTTTAGTTGTATAAAATGATATGTGAATGGGTACAATCAGAATTATGTTAAATACCTTTCTCTGTGACACTGTATTTTTATAGATACACATATGGAAAGCCTGTCCCTGGTCTGGTGACAATTAATGTATGCAGAAAATATTTACAGTATGGCTCCATGTGTCATAACAAATATCCACAAAGCATTTGTGAAGAATTCAGTCAACAGGTATGTGGAAACCAGTTTCCTCGGGACTCTAATACCAGATCTTGTTTTCTCAATTACTCACAATAGTAAATACTGCACAACAGAAAATAGCTTTTGAAACAGTCATCAAGTAAGGGAAATACAGAAGAGATTGGCTAGAAGCGTTAGGGGACTGCTTGAGGGCTGAACTCATAAATTTATATTGATAATTCATTTTGGCTGTTTTGTAATATCCAACAGCAATCAACATGTCAGATGTAAGGGTAAGAAAGGGTATGGAAGCATCCAGAATTGACTTTTATGATACAGATAACAGAAGAATATATTAAGAATTTGACTAGCTGGAAGATAAAATAACTGGCCATGGAATCTTAACTGCCTAGGGAAGACTAGTAACTGAGCACTGGATTGTCAAGAGGCAAACCTCTTGGAGACCCCAGTTACATCAAAGAAGAGGTGTAATAATAATACTTAGGGAAAGCAACTGAAAGTAGAATATACTATATTTTAAAAAGTAGATTCTATAAATTACTGATTTCAGAGAAAAATAATGTAAAAACCCAGTGTGTGGCAGTATCAGCAGGCACTGTAATGGTATGGAAAAGAAAGTTATTGAAGCTACAGAGATCAAACGAATGACTGGCCACAGTGGTGAATACTTCAAAATTTTGAAGAAACATGGAATGAAAAGATAATGCTCATTTCTATCTTCTTTTTGATGCCCCTCATATTATGATGAGCATCAAGATAAATATTAATAAACTTAAACATGAGCAGACTCTAGCCACAAGAATCATTAATCTGTCAAGCACACCAGGATTAATTCTTGTTTTCAAGTGACTCATGACTTCTATACAAAAACAAATAGGGTTAAATTCCAGATGTGGTGAATATTTCCATGTGAAGAAGTTCAAAATGAAAATAAGTATTAAAACATGGACACCAATATTTAATTTGAAAATTTTATCACTACTAGGCTTCATCTCCTCAACAAATGTTCTAGACATTGAGAAAGTACAGTTAGGAACATATTATCCTATATATAATCCTCAGTCTATATATATAATTCCACCTATTATAATCCTCAGTCTATATTTGGTTGTTAGATCTCACTTGTGTTTTGAGAGGTAGTGACTGTTGGCCGAGGTAAGATTGAGAGCAAGAAGGTTATTTGAGAAATAACATACTCAAAGAGATAGAACTAGAAAACACCATGGTACATCTGGAATCTCCAGGAAGTTTACTACGGCAGAAACGGGATCCATTTCCAGAAATTAGAAAAGATAGCAAATAAAGAACTCCTGTCATTTTTGGACTTGTGAGAGTATAATGCAAAATGATGGTCAGAACATTTAAAAATTTATCCCAAAGGCCAATGCAAATTTTCATACACTAATAATTGACCTTGTTGGTAGTAAATGAGAAGACCCAGGAATCCCTGTCCTTTCTTTTCAGGCAGACAATAAAGGATGTTTCACAAAAGTCGTGAAGACTAAAATATTTCAGCTGAGACAAAAACGGTACGACATGAACATACAAGTGGAAGCCAAGGTCAGAGAGGAGGGAACAGGTTTGTATTGCTTTTAAATATTCATTAATTCAATGCTTGTTTATCAAGCTTCCATTCCATACAAAACAATTTGTACTCTCTGGGATTATGAAAACGATGTGGTCACCGTCCTTGAGAAAAAAAGCAGCTCAAAATAAAAATTTTTGTGTGTATATTTATAATAAAATTCTCACTGGAAATAAAAAGCTAAAGGCCAAATGAATATGAAGAGAGGTAACTAATTTTAATACTGAGCTAGAAGAAATCTTTATAAAGACAATGTGACAGTCAAACTGATTCATATAAGATGAGTAACAGAAAAATTAGTGAGGGACAGAGAAATACGATAAGCATAAGAATACATTCAGTCTCAGAAGAATCTGAAAGTGTAGGCTAATGCTAAGCTCTGGAGGGAAGTAAATCATATACGAAATAACTTACTTTGTTCAGAAGATCACTGGATATATATCCAATTTATTCTTTTTTAAAAAAAGATTTATTTTATTTATTTGAAAGAGTTACAGAGAGAGGTAGAGACAGAGAGAGAGGTCTTCCACACCCGCTGGTTCACTCCCCAGATGGCTGCAATGGCCGGAGTTTCGCCCATCTGAAGCCAGGAGCCAGGAGCTTCTTCCAGGTCTCCCATGTGGCTGCAAGGGCCCAAGGACTTGGGCCATCTTCTACTGCTCTCCAGGCCATAGCAGAAAGCTGGATGGGAAGAGGAACAGCTGGGACTAGAACCAGTGCCCATATGGGATGCTGGTCCTTCAGGCCAGGGTTTTAACTCGCTGTGCCACAGTGCCGCCCACCCCCCCACCCCCAATTCATTCTTTAGATGCATTTGAAAATTTATATATTTTTTAAAAGATTTTATTTATTTATTTGACAGGCAGAGTTAACAGACCATGAGAGAGAGAGAGAGAGAGAGAAAGAGAGAGAGAGAGAGAAAGGTCTTCCCTCCATTGTTTCACTCCCCAAATGGTCACTACGGCCGGAACTATGCCGATCGGAAGCCAGGAGCCAGGTGCCTCCTCCTGGTCCCCCAGGCGAGTGCAGGGGCCCAAGGACCTGGGCCATCCTCCACTGCTTTCCCAGGTCATAGCAGAGAGCTGGACTGGAAGAGGAGCAACCGGGACTAGAACCAGTGCCCATATAGGATGCTGGCGTCATAGGCGGAGGATCAACCTAATGAGCGATGGCGCCGGCCCCAGAAAATTTAGATCTTTTAAAGATCATTCTGTCACCAGAGGAAAGGCTGTGGAAGTTGTGGGGTCCTTGTCTTCACGCAAGAAAGAATTTAGGTGTGAGACAGAGTGCGGAGTGATAAGGCTTTATTGGGGATAGGGCATCTGTCAGAACAGAAGGCACAGAGAGAGTGCCCAGTCACTGGGACTGGGGGAGAGTGAGGTTACATGGTTGAGTGGAGAGAATACAGCTGGGCAGGCCAGGCGGGCAGCTTAGCAGAGAGGCAGAGGGCTGAGCCTACAGTCTGTTTGGACTCCCTAGGTTTTTAAGAGAGTCTGTTTACCCATGTCCCCCTCTCCAGGACAAAGGATGGGGAGTCCTGGCGCAAGGGTTTTTTGGGTGAAAACTAGCAAATCCCCCCCCCCAGATTTGCTGGTGCCCAGGCAGAGTAGGGGGGCTTCCCTTAGGGCGTGTCTGAGTAGGTTTTATTGCCCCATGCTATCAGGTCAGGTAAACATTTGGTCCTGAGGAGAGAATTCTCCTGGGAGCTTTCCTTGGAGGAGAGGCTGGGACCACCTGGGAGGTCATCAGGGTCTGAGCAGGACTTTGAAGTGCAAGATGCTGGGCTTCTGGAGCTTCCGCAGTAGGTTTTGGTCTTCAGGCCTGTCTCACAAACGCACATAGGCTAAATCTGACTTCCTACTTAACAATTCTAGGAGATGTCAAGAGGACGGACAAAATGAAAAATATGTTGCAATATGATATGTCAGAATTTTATTTAGACATGAAGTACAAAATTCTAAATTTGGGGCTTGGGTAATGGAAATACCATTAATCAAAATAAGAAGTAGCTAAAAACTGTTGTGATGAGAATGTGTCAAAGGTAATCAATTATAATTTCAGATGTCAGGGCAAGGGGATTCATTCAGCTGATAATTTTAAAAAAGAATGAATGCACAGAACATTCACAGCACAGTTCCTCCTGTCATAGCAAACATTCACAAGGTGTCTGTAATGAATTCGGACCACAGGTGTGTGGAAACCACTCCTCCCAGGACAATAATGTCAGATTTGCTTTCTTGTGGATTATGATAATGGGTACAGTCCAATAGAAAATAGTGTTTGAACCAGTCTGCAGGCAAGATGGCAGAGCACAGGAAAGCGTAAGGCCCAGCCATGTAAATCTGAAGCTGTTCTCATTGAGTCCCTGTGCTGTAAGTGCACACAACTGGCAAGGCTACATTTGGTGCAGAGACAGGACAAGGAGGATTCCGACAACAGAGACAACTCCATTTAGGAAACAAACAGGAGCAAATAAGTCAGCTCAATGAGATCAGAAGTCATAGGGATGGCAAGAAATAAGAGTGAAATTTGCTAGCAGCTGCTGAAAGGATTTCAGTGGTTCTTACATTTGAAGAATCCTTGAGAGAATGCGTATGGGTGATGGGTGAGATATGAATGCCACAGGTGGCAGGACGGGACCTTTAAGCCATAGGTAGCATAGTGTGTTAGATGATGAGAACAACATACAGACTACACTTCACCGAATGAAAAAGCACCAGCTGTTGGCTATTCCTTGGATTGTCAATGCCGGGAAAAGAAAGATTTTGTTGGATTGTCAATGCCGGGAAAAGAAAGATTTTGTTGGGGAAGTAGCTTGGGATAGAAATTTAAGCATATTTTTAGGCTAGTATGAATGTGAAGAATTTGACTGTAGGCTGAAAGTTGTAGGGGGGAAGCACAGCACGTATGTGAGAAACAAAACCAAAGATGGGACAAGAACACAAGATCAGAGCTTAAGAACAGGTGGGTGGAACAAGTAAGACACCAGGAGTTAGGGGTTATGGAAAATGTAATATTTTGTATGAACATGAAGCTAATGTCAAAATTCTTGCCAAATAACTTTTATATTCTAAATGTAAGGGGTTCTGTAAAGAATAAGAAAAGAAAAATATGGATGGTATTTTGTTATGATGGAGTGAAGCTAAAATAGAGGTAAAAATAGAATACATAGAACAATTCAACTTCACTTGCTTCTTTTTCAGGGTTGGAATTGACTGGCTATGGATCAAGTGAAATCACAAATACCTTAAGCAAGCTGAAATTTACTAAAGTAAAATCACATTATAGACATGGAATACCTTTTTTGGGGCAGGTAAAATACCTTTTTTACATAATCAAATTTGGGGACATAAGCTTAGATAATGAATTTTAAAATCAAAATTTATTACAAAAAGAATGTTTAGTATAAGAGAATAACTGGGTACTGGTGTTGTGGTGCAAAGGGTTAAAACACTGCCTGCTATGCTGGCATCCCATATGGGTGAGTTCCAGCCGCTCCACTTCTGATCCAGCTCCCTGTTAATGCACCTGGGAAAGCAGGGGGAAGCTGGCCCAAGTCCTTGGGATCCTGCAATCAGGTGGGTAATGCTCCAGACACTGCAGCCAGTTTGAGAGTGAAATAGGAGTGGAAGAACTCTCTCTCTCTCTCCCTCTCTCTCTCTCTCTCTTTCTCCCTGCCCCCCCCCCATGTAAGTAACTCTGCCTTTCAAATAAATCATAAAAAATAAATTAAATGATGGAAAATTATAAATTTAAAAGGCAAATATAATCACAAACCCAGAAAAACTAAGTGTATTTTTATTAATTTCCTCTGTTTTTTTTTATTAATTTCTTCTGTGTTTTCCTGTGTGGTTATGCTGACCCTCTTTGAGTACCTCTTGATGGTTTCTTTTTAAATTTTTTTATCTACTTACATAATTTTTTAGAGGTAAAGAGAGAGACAGAGACAGAGAGAGAGACAGCTAGAAAACTTGGGGAAATAACACCACAATTACACTTTAGGAGATGAGATAAAAAGCAAAAAGAGAGCTCCCATTGCTGTTTCACTCCCCAAACACCTGCGGCAGCCATGGCTGAACCAGGAGAAACCATGGCATTTGTGCCAGCATTTGGGGAGTGAACCAATGAATGGAAGCTTGCTTCTCTCTCTCTCTCTTTCTCTTTTCCTCTCAAATTAAATAAAAAGGAATAAAAAAATTTGAACAGAAATGACCAATGATAATGTACTATATATTTCAAAATAATTTACACAGTAAATACTAAATACCTCACCAGGATAGATGATAAGCAAGTAGGGTGATAGGTGCATTAATTAGCTAATTTAATCATTCTATATTACACATTTTATATATCTATATATCACATTGTATCTCAGAAATCTTAAAATTGTGATTTTTCAGTTCAAACTATAGCCAAAAATACTATTCAGCTTTCAAAATCATTTTTAAAACATTATAAGGATAAAAATCATAGTTCAGATCTCAGGGAACAAATCTTGTTTTCAGATTCTAAGATCCTCACTAAATGGCAGAAAGTGACAGCGATGTAATGAGGTGAACCTTGCAAAAAGTAGAAGATGTCATTGACCTGTGACACCTGTCACCAGCTATCACTTTCATATTTCTAGGTTCTTCTGGTTGATGAAAAGGAGCAACCAATTCCCAATAAAACTGTATTTGTCAGTGTGGACGCACATACACACCAGATCAATTTCACTACTAATGATCATGGTTTGGCAGACATTTCCATTGATACTACCAGCTTCACAACTTCTACCATTTCTGTTACGGTGAGTCAAAGGGATGCATAAGAGACAGGTAAACTACATGGGAAAAAAGATGAGAAAAAATAAGACACAAATTAAGCAAAGTGGAGACCTAAATTACAAGAGAAAAAACACTCAGTTGGTAGCTTTCACTTTTAGATACTCTGCCTACAACAGTCTAGTTTCAGAAAACATGGAATAAATCATCTTAGTATGCTGTTGAAATGTTCAATAGGTTTATAATTCCATTACAAGCTAGATTTGGTTTGCTTCTTTTAGCATTCTACTATTTTTGTTTTAAGTGGAATATCCAGTCACAGGATGTTAAGAAAAAATAATTGAGTTTGATTGCAAATGAATATTTATTGAATCAGTATAGCATAAGTCTAAGTGAACTTACAGGAAAGCTCTTTATGGATTATGCTGTATTTGAGAAATACAGCATTTTGACAGTTCTATTATATATAACGCATAATTAATATATATCATACATGTAACACCTATTTATTCTTCCACTAGGTCACCTACAAATGGAATAACTACTGTTTTGATAGCTGGTGGCTTGAGGAGCTTCATACTCCAGCACAGCATGTTGCAGCTCCTATTTTTTCCCCCAGCAAGAGTTATGTTCAACTTGACCTTGTTGGTACTGTGGCCTGTGGACAAACCCAGGAGATTCGGGCACACTACATCTTGAATGGACAGATTCTGAAGGATGAAAAAGAGTTAATTTTCTATTATTTGGTAAGGATAAGAGCCACTGTAGCTGTATAGATTGTATAGACTCAAAAATTGTTAGGTTGTTATCAAAGTAATGCCTTTTATAGTATATAAATATTAATAACTTCTGTTTTTATGCTTGAAGAGAAGTTACTCTAGGAAAGTATTGACGCTTTACATTTTATATTGTGCTGCGGTCACCACTTAAACTTTGATGCTTTTTTTCTTGCTGAATTTCAGTGTCATATTATTGAGTGGGAGAAGAAAGAGCTGAAGACAAAAAACTTGACTCAAAAGGAAATCAATGTTACGAACAGTCTCCTAGAAAAACCATTCACTTCCGAATAAGTTACAAAGCTCATGATGGGTGTAGTTGCAAAGTACATTAACTGTTAGTTGGCCTGATAGTTTTGAGACCAACATACCTATGTATGTCCCTGTTTTAAGAATGTCCAAAGCTGATATTTACTCAAAATGAATCTTTTTAAGAAGAAAAAAGTTAAATACATGAAAGTCTTTGAAGGACTGTCAACCATAAATAGCATTTTCTTAATTCTATGAAAATGTAGAAAAATTAATAAGTTCGAATTCCAGCTTTATTGCTTCCCATTTGTGTGAACTTGGATAATTTAGCTAATTTAATCTGTAAAGAGAAATGTCGGTCCAGGGTTGTGGCGCCGCAGGTTAAAGCCTCAAGCTGCTGCACTGGTATCCCATATGGGTACCGGTATGAGTCTCGGCTGCTTCGCTTCTGATCCAGATCCCTGCTAATGTGACTGGGAAAGCAACAGAAGATGGCCCAAGTGCTTGGGCCCCTGCACCATGGGAGACCCAGAAGAATATCCTAGCTCCTGGCTATGGATCTGCCCCGCTCCGGCCTTTGCAGCCATTTGGGGAATGAACCAGTGGATTGAAGATATCTCCTCTCTCTCTGTCTCTACTTCTCCCTGTAACTCTGTCTTTCAGATAAATTAAATAAATATCTTTTTTGTTTTAAAGAGAAATATCAGGGCCAGTGTGAAGGCACAGAGAGTTAAACTGCTGCCTGCACAACAGCATTCAAAATCAGAGCACTGGTTTGAGTCTCAGCTGCTCCACATCTGATCCAGGCTAATATGCCTGGGAAAGCAGAGGAGAATGGCCCAGGTGCTTGGGCCCCAGACATCCATTTGGGAATCTGGATGGAGTTTTAGGCCCTTGGCTTCACCCTGACTCAGCCCTAACCATTTTGGCCATTTCGGGAGTGAACCAGCAGATTAAAGATCTCTTTTCCTTTCTGTCTCCCCCCCTCACCCTGAAACTCTGCCTTTCAAATAAATAAAATAAATCTTTCCAAAAAAAAAAAAAAGAAAGAAAGAATAAACATTGGAGATATTACTTCATGGATTTACTATGCAAATTAAATTATTTATTACAGTGGCTGGAATGTAAAGAATGTTCAGTAATTTATTTTTTAAATAGAGGTAGTAATAGAGAATATTTTGTATATACTTTTACTATATATTGCTTCTTTAAAAAGATTTATTTATTTATTTGAAAAGCAGTTACAGAGAGAATGAGAGAGAGGGAGAGAGAGAAAGAGATCTTCTATATGCTGGTTCACTCCCCAGGCCGCTGCAATGGCCTGCTGGCTGAAGTCAAGAGCACAGGACTTCATGTGGGTCTCCCACGTGGGTGGCAGGGGTTCAGGTACTTGGGTTATCTTCTGCTACTTTCCTTGCTAGCAGGGAGCTGGATTGGAAGTGGAGCAGCCAGGACTCAAACTGATGCACTGATATGGGGTGCTGGAATTGCAAGGGGCATCTTAACTTGCTGTGCCAAAATGCTGTTTCCCATTATACATTGTTTTACATACAGTAGGTGCTTAAAATAGTTATTGAAACAAAATGTAAATCTGGGCCGGCGCCGTGGCTCAACAGGCTAATCCTCCGCCTTGCGGCGCCGGCACACCGGGTTCTAGTCCCGGTCCGGGCACCGGATTCTGTCCCGGTTGCCCCTCTTCCAGGCCAGCCCTCTGCTGTGGCCCGGGAGTGCAGTGGAGGATGGCCCAGGTGCTTGGGCCCTGCACCCCATGGGGAGACCAGGAAAAGCACCTGGCTCCTGGCTCCTGCCATCGGAGGAGCGCGGTGCGCCGGCCGCAGCGTGCCGTCAGCGGCGGCCATTGGAGGGTGAACCAACGGCAAAAAAGGAAGACCTTTCTCTCTGTCTCTCTCTCACTGTCCACTCTGCCTGTAAAAAAAAAAAAAAATGTAAATCTGAAACATACTTAATAGAAATGCTAATATAAACAAAATAGTTAGACATGGTAAAATTACATATTTGTTATTCAAAGTATACAAATACACGTATAGAAAATTATTAGAAGGGAAATGTAGTGATAACTTCTGCATTGTAGTAGTAACGTTATTGTTTTGTATATATTATGAATACCTTAAAGTAAAGTCAATATGCATGATCAAACAATAACAATGAATGAATATATTTCCTTCTGTCTTCAGATCAAAGCAAGAGGAGTTATCTCTAAATCAGGAATCCATGTGTTGTCCATTACACAAGGCAACAGTAAGTATTTCTGAGATTTCCTTTCTTTTTCCCTAGTCTTGTAAAATCCTGAAAACTAATTAGCAACTTGGAACTGTTTTTACAGTAAAGAAGTGGTCATCAATCTTGTCATCTACAGATGGGGAAGCTGACAAATTGGGTAGCCTACTGGGTTTATTTTAGCCATCCAGGATTTTTCTTCTTTCTATAGCATTTCAATATTTTAAATTCTATGCTTAAGGTAAAACATACCCACTTTATAATTAAATGTTTTTAAAATTCAGAAAACAGTTGAAAATGCAGCACTATAACCAAAGAAAAATTCTAATTTATAAATCAGGGGTCTTGAAAAAGTTCATGGAAAATGTAAGCTATAAAAAAATTACACATGGGCTTCACATTTTTTTGGTACCGAAGTAAACTTGTCTTTCAATCTCATTATTCCACAAACTTTAAAAGTCTTCTCATATTTGTTAATTAATTTCCTTTAACGCTGTGACAAATTATCACACATTTAATGGCTTAACACATTACAAATCTATTATAGTTCTCTCAGTCATATTCTCACTGGGCTAAAATCAAGGGATCAGCAGGTGTTCCTGGAGCTCAAGAGAAGCCTCTGGTTTTTTTTTTTTTTCTACCATTCTTTTTTTTTTGACAGGCAGAGTTAGACAGTGAGAGAGAGACAGAGAGAAAGGTCTTCCTTCCGTTGGTTCACCCCCCAAGTAGCTGCTACAGCCGGACGCTGTGCTGACCCGAAGCCAGGAGCCAGGTGCTTCCTCCTGGTTTCCCCTACGGGTGCAGGGCCCAACCACTGCACTCCCGGGCCACAGCAGAGAGCTGGACTGGAAGAGGAGCAACAGGGTCAGAATCCGGCGCCCAGACTGAGACTAGAACCTGGTGTGCTGGGGCCGCAGGCGGAGGATTAGCCTAGTGAGCCGCGGCGCTGGCTCTTTTTCTAGCATTCTACAGGCTTTCCACATTCCTTGGTTTGTGAGTCCTTCCTCCATCTGCAAAACCAGCAGCATACCATCTTCAAATCTCTCTCTCACCTTCTTGTCTCTGTGTTAAAATACTTGTAACTGTACTGGCCAACCCAAACAATCCAAGATAGTAGTCCTCACATCACAAGGTCCTTAATTTGATCTCATCTGCCTAGGCCCTTTTACCAAACGAAGTAGTAATAGGCTTCTTTTTTTTTTTAACTTTTATTTAATAAATATAAATTTCCAAAGTACAGCTTTTGGATTACAGTGGCTTTTTCCTCCCCATAACTTCCCTCCCACCCACAACCCTCCCATCTCCCACCCACTCTCCCCTCCCATTCACATCAAGATTCATTTTCTTTTTTTATTTTTTTAATTTTTATTTTATTTTTTTATTTTTGACAGGCAGAGTGGACAGTGAGAGAGAGAGACAGAGAGAAAGGTCTTCCTTTGCCGTTGGTTCACCCTCCAATAGCTGCCTCGGCCGGCGCACCGCGCTGATCCGATGGCAGGAGCCAGGTGCTTCTCCTGGTCTCCCATGGGAGTGCAGGGCCCAAGCACTTGGGCCATCCTCCGCTGCACTCCCTTGCCATAGCAGAGAGCTGGCCTGGAAGAGGGGCAACCGGGACAGAATCCAGCGCTCCGACCGGGACTAGAATCCGGTGTGCCAGCGCTGCAAGGCGTAGGATTAGCCTAGTGAGCCGCGGCACCGGCCAAGATTCATTTTCAATTATCTCCCTTTCCAGTGCTGGTGCATAGACTCGGTAGCTGGGGTCCCGAGCTGTGAGCGCCCGTGCCCTCCACATAGGTCCACTGTGTCCCACTAGTTCTGGAAGAGTTTCCTCTGCAGTTTTTTCCCTAACTCTTCCTGGAAACTACAGTATCTCCACTTTTATTAAACTATCTTTTCCTGGACTATCAGTGCGCTCCCTCCCCATTCCGCCATCTTGAAGCCTTCCAAGTCATAGGCTTCTGAGAGCAAACATTCAGAGGACATGAATCTGTTACCACATTCTTTCCTCTGTCCACTCCCTCAATACACAAGTATCCCAAATGCAAAATGCATTCACCCTATCCAACATTCTTTAAAGTCTAAATCCATTACAACAATGATTGAAATTACACAAAAAACTCATATACATCTCATTAGCTCAAAAACCCAAAATATTATCATCTCAGTCACCTAAATTGTTTATGAGGTCCTGGGTAGCTAACTTGGGGCAAAAAGAGTTATCAGTTCCAAGAAACTGTGAAATCCAGGGCAAGCAACAAAACAACATTAGATTTCCATGTCTTGGCCCTCTGGATGCAAGACTCCATTCTGAAATTTCATCCCTCCTTTTTCATGAAGGATGGCGTGTGCTTGAGGCCAGAAAGATTTATCAGCAGTTTCTTGTCTGTCTGACAGAGGTCTGACATTCTTCTTTCATTTGATGGGGTCTCTGTCACTTTTAGTCCAAGGAGTTTCCTTTAGAGTGAATTTCCTTAGAACCATGTAAGTCTCCTGTGTGTCATAGGATTCATTCAGGAGACAAAATACTTCCTCTAAGATCTTTCCAGGATAATTCCGTCACCCATTCTGGCTTTTGCTGAGATGAATGAAACGATCTGTTAGTCACAC
Source organism: Sylvilagus floridanus (assembly GCA_949820135.1). Lineage (NCBI taxonomy): Eukaryota > Metazoa > Chordata > Mammalia > Lagomorpha > Leporidae > Sylvilagus > Sylvilagus floridanus. The sequence goes on from OX463230.1 coordinate 34,349,167, forward strand.
ATTTCATTTCTTTAAAGAGAGATATTGAAGGGGAAAATTCGTGACTTAGTACTCAATTTCCAATCTTATAAGCAAAAGGTGCTAATTTTTGTGACTGAATACTCTGACATTTTTATGTCTCTGAGATACTAGCAAAAGATTTTCTAGTCACAGCCTGGCTAAATTTCCTACCAGTAAAAGGTCCTTCTGTTTTTCTTTTTAAAAACTATATTATTTTGAGGGACTGGTGTTGTGGTGTAGCAGGTCAAGCCTCCACCTGTGAAGTGGGCATCTCAAACTGGGTGCTGGTTCAAGAACTGCCTGTTTCAGTTCCAATCCAGTTCCCTGATACTCCGTCTGGGAAAGCAGAGGAGGATGGCCCAAGTCCTTGGACCCCTGCGCTCACGTAGGAGACACAGAAGAAGCTCTGGGCTCCTGGCTTTGGCCTGGCTCAGCCACGGATGTTGCGGCCATTCGGGGAGTGAACTAGTCAGTGGAAGATCTCTCTCAACTCTTTCAAATAAATAAAAAATAAATCTTAAGAAAAAACTATATTATTCTTACAATCTGGATAAGCTGAGAATTTTCTAAATTATCAAGTCCTGGTTCCTTCTTGATCAATAATTCTTTCTGCAATTTATCTCTTTCCTCAAAGTTTGTGTCAGGCAGCAGGAAGAAGCCAGGCTGCACCTTTCACACTTCTTTAAATGTTTCTTGTTGAAGTTCACTATCTGCAGGGTGCAATTCAGCTATTTTCTGCCACTATATAACCACAGTCTTTTTTCCTCCAGTCCACCCCAGAACCCACTCAGGCAGTTTTTTTTTTTGTTTTTGTTTTTTTTTTTTTTGACAGAGTTAGATAGTAAGAGAGAGAGAAAGAGAGAGAGGTCTTTCGTCTGTTAGTTCACCCCCCAAAATGGCCACTATGGGCGGCACACTGCGCCAATCCAAAGCCAGGAGCCAGGTGCTTCCTCCTGGTCTCTCATGTGGGTGCACGGCCCAAGGACTTGGACCATCTTCCACTGCCTTCCCGGGCCACATCAGAAAGCTGGACTGGAAGAGGAGCAAAGGGACAGACCCTGGCACCCCAAACTGGACTAGAACCCGGGGTACCTGCACAGGATTAGCCTATTGAGCCGCGGCGCCAGCCATTCAGGCAGAATTTTTAATGCCCACATTTCTACCAACAACTTGTTTATAACTATTTAGATATTCACCATTGTAATACATGTCTTATATGTACATGTCTTATATACATTGTATATATACAATACATATATATACATATATGTATATATGTACAATACATATATAATACATGTCTTATATACATTGTAATACATGTCTTATCTACCAGTCTGTCCACTTTATTTTGAGCCCTTCCTATAAATTTGGAATTCATGCTTCTGCTAACAGTCTATTCAGACAATCTAGGCCTTATCTATCAATGCTCCTCAAAATTCTTCAACTAATAATGAAATAAAATAAAATCATTTTTTCACTCATAAGTAAATATCTCCTGGCCTGTATTTTTTTTTATCTTATTTTTAACAGCTTTATTTTGTATATATCTATAAAGATGATCTTTTTTTCCTTTTATCATTTGTTAATATAGTAAATTAAATTGACCTAACATTAAACTAACATTGCAGTTCTGGGATTAAAAAACACTTAATATAGTGTCATTTTAATTTATCATTGGATTCAATCCATTAAAACTTTGTTTAAACTTTGTATTACTGTATTAATAAGTGGTATTAATATACAAGTTTCTTCTTAGCCTAGGTTTGCTATTAACTTAAAACAAGATGGATGAATCAAATTGCAAATATTCCTTCCTCTTTGATTTTCTGGAATATACACTATTCTTTGCCTTAAATATTCGGTAGCATTCACCAGTAAAGCCATCGGGACATAGAATTTTTTTTTTTAATAGGTTCTAACTGCAAATATATTTTATTAAGTAAAGTACAATTTAAATTTGCTATTACTTCCTCTGTAGTTTTAAAATATCTGTACTATCTACAGATATAGTAATTCTTTCATTTAGTATACTCATAATTTATATCTTCTCTATAAAGTAAGAAAAAAATACTTGTTAAAGATCAATAGTTATCATGGCAAATAAGCAATAAAATAAATACAAAATTGATGAAACATAAAAAAATTACTGAAAACACCAGTATAATTACAAGCTTCTAGCCAGACTGAAGAAGAAATAAAGACATAAATTGCAAGTACCCAAATGAAAAAAATTCCTATGTCTATGGATAGTACAGATATTTTAAAATGACAAAAGAATAGTATGGGCTATTTTTTTGTCAATAAATCAGATAATTTGGAGAAATGGGCAAAGCCTTAAAAGACATACACTATCAAAAATCACTCAAGAAGTAATAGCAAATTCAAACTTTGCATTTAATGGCCTCTTTGTCTAGTTTCTTCATGTTGAAGCTGAGGTATTGATCGAGCTCTTTCTTGTTTTCTGATACACGAGTTGGAATATGATGGATAAGAATACCGTCTGTTGTGATGGATTTCCCAGTGTGCATTCCGCCGCTGCTGACTGCAGTGTTCTCTACATGCCATTCAAGTCAAGTCGGATGGTGGCATTTCTATATCTTAGAGCACACTTTCCTTTTGGATTTCTTTCAATCATAAGTGTCTATTAGTTTCTATTATCCTGGGAAGAAAGAAATTTTCATGAAAAGTTAAGCACAGAAGTATTTTATAAGAATGTGAGTACAGTTAGCCTATTTACTAGTCACATTGTTCCCAATTTAAATCTCATAAAAACGTGCTCTGGTACGTTTCTTTTCCTTGTATTGGTTCATTTGAATGTTTCTGACTATCATTTGACTAACATAGCTCTTATTAATAGAGCATATTTGGAAAGATCAAAACACCCATATACCCAAAGATGGAAAAAATGAATATGTATTTTAATAATTCAAAATTTTTCATCTCTAATACTCCAATTCTTATATTAATACCTAGCACACAATGGATACGTAATACACATTTTAATGGTCTATGAAATCTCTTTGTTACAATTTCTGAGAGGGCAAATGTGAAACAGTTTCCCCATGAGGACTATATCTGAAGAGGGCGTAGACTTGTGTCCCGAAACGTCTGTGCAATAAGAGTTCTGGATTAAAGCAAAATAAAGCATGGGCATCAAGATGCTCGGTCTAGTAGAGACACCAGATACTGTTTTTCTGTTTTAGCACTTAGAATTCATAACAAATTCCATTTCTTCTTAAACATCTCGTGGAAAAGCTAAGGAAGAATTTAAGATGTAGTATTCAATTTCTTTATCTTGCATGTGGGAAAACTGATACCTTGGAAAATGTCTCAGCTTGCTCAACTCAGCAAAAGCCATGCTAAGAAGAATTTCCTGAGTCTATTTACATTACACCTAGACATGCTGTGAAATTTGCCAAATGGAAACTGATTTTTTAAAAAGTTAATTTATTTACTTATTTGAAAGGCAGAGCAACAGACAGAGGAAGAAAAAGAGATCATCCTCTTTCTGGTTTACTCTCCAAATGCCTGCAACATCCAAGGTTGAGTCAGGCTGAAGACGGGAGATGAGAACTCTACCCGGATCTCCAATGTGGGTGGCAGGGATTCAAGTGCTGGTACCATCATCTGCTGCTTTCCAGGGTGTGCATTAGCAGGAAACTGAATCAGAAGTGGAGGTGGGGGAGCTGGTGCTGTGGCGTAGTGGATAAAACCATTGTCTGCAATGCCAGCATCCCATATGGGCACCAGTTCTAGTCCTGGCTGCTCTTCTTCTGATCCTGGTCTCTGCTATGACCTGGGAAAGAAGTAGAAGATGGCCCAAATCCTTGGGTCCCTGCACCCACCTGGGAGACCTGGAAAAAGCTCCTGGCTCCTGGCTTCAAAAAGGCCCAGCTCTGGCTGTTGTGGCCATTTGGGGAGTGAACCAGCAGATAGAAGACTCTCTCTCTCTCTCTCCCTCTCTCTCTCTCTGTCTCTGCTTCTACCTCTGCCTCTGTAACTCTGACTTTCAAGTAAGTAAATAAATTTTTTAAAAAAGTGAAAGTGGGATTGGATTCCAGGGACTTCAGTATAGAATACAGTTGTCCCACGCAGAGACTGAACCTGCTGTGCCACAGCATTCACCGCTGAACAGTGATTTTTAATTCATCATCTAACTCAACCATTGACAACCTATCTTTAAAATAGTCCTATATTAATGAATTTCTATTTTTCAAAATTACAGATTTTCCCCTAACTATACTAACGAAAGCATTTCCCCTGAGTTGTTCCCTTTTCCAGCCAGCCTGAAGCTACCAAAGCCACAGGGAAGGTGCAAAAGCTTCCACTCTAAAACCCAGCTTGCCATTAATTTGTCTTAAGTCTAGACCATAAATTCTCGAAGTATTTTCTTACTGTTTATTAAAGCACACAATTTAGGGCCATAAATTCTCTAAGCATTTTCTTACTGTTTGTAAAAGCATGAAATATGAATACCTTCACAAATATAAAACATTCACTCAGAATTTCCATTTAATCGTTGAGTTTATGTGATTGTATATTATATTAAATTTTTGAGAGTGGGTAAAGTTTTCCCAATAACATGGAAAACAAACTGCCCATTGAAGCAGTGTCTTCAAAATTTACTTCTCTAGCAGAGTCTAAATTCTTTGTGAACAATGTGGGTTGCTTTCTTTAAACACAGCCTTTTGTTTTTCTCCCTTTTTGAGGTGTAGAAAATAAGGAAATTATAACCAATAAAAGGCCACCACACAGGGAGGGGATCGGGGAAGAGGAGAAAGATACCTCTCGCTGTTCAGAAAAAAGTCCACTGCATTTTATTTAATGATTACATGAACAGCTGTTTCTCTATTTGACTTCTAGGGACCTGAATGCAAATTTAAGTACTCTACTGTAGTAACCATTTTCTTGCAGCTTCCTAACAAAACCAAATCCTGCCTCTGTTTAATTCTGTCCAGAAATCTACCTTCATATGTTTTTAGCATTATTGTTTCAAACTCATTTTGACTGTGCTAATTTTTTGGAGTGTTTTCATGCTTAAGCTGCCCTCAACTCTCTCAGGATTACAGCAAAGATACAGTTCGTAAAGAACATTTTTCTACAAACTTAGAACATTTATAAAAAATATCAAACAGGTACATTACATAAGTGCTGTGTAGAAAACATAAAACACTAAGATAAATACACAGCATTCTTTCTATAAAAATCAAGGGCTCATATGCTTTGTGCATCATTATTTTTGTCAACCTCTTTTCTCCGCCTGTGGCCTGAAGGGAGAGACTCTGTTTCAGTCTGTTTTGCCCTTCAACACACACGAGACTTGTATGTGTCTAGAAGTTCTCTCCTTTCTTGGTTCTTCACTGCTTTTTTTAAAAATTTAAAAATAGAGACAGGTACTGAATGTTTTAAGCCAAGGAAGAGAACAATCAAATATGTATCATTTAGGAAAAACTTCTTTACTTCAGCGATATTTACTGAACTCCGCTATATGTACAGTAGTGTAAGTGGAAGTCCTCTCTTCACTACCCTCAAAATGGGATCAGTTAAGTAATCCGAGAAGCTCTCGTGTGTAAAATTGAGAGTCCCCTTCCTAAACTGTGTTGAATTTTTTTTTTCTCCCCAGTGGCCGGGGTGTTCTCCTTCTCCTTCCTTGTGGAGCCAGACATTGCGCCCACTGCCCACTTGGTCATCTATGCTGTTTTACCTGATGGAGAGATTGTTGCAGACACTGAGAAACTGGAGATTGAAGACTGTTTTGCCAACAAGGTGGGTTGCTTTGTTTAAACACAGCCTTTTGTTTTTCTCTCTTTTCGAGGTGTAGAAAATAAGGAAATTATAGCCAATAAAAGGCCACCACACAGTGCTCCCCAAACTTTCCTTCAAAGTACTTGTGAAGGCAGAGGGTTGAGGGCTGCATTGTGGCTCAGCAAGTTAAGCCACCTCCTGCAGCATAGGCATTCCATATGGGCACTGGTTTGAATCCCAGATGTTCCACTTGCCATCCAGCTCCCTGCTAATGGTCTAGGAAAACAGCAGAAGGTGGCTAAGTCCTGGCACCTGCACTCATATGGGAGACTCAGATGGAGTTCCTGGCTCCTGGCTTCAGTGCAGCTCAACCCTAGCCTTGTAGCCATTTGGGGAGTGAACCAGTAGATGGAAGATCTCTCACTGTGTCTGTTTCTGACAGTAACCCACCCTTTCAAATAAATAAATAAAATCTTTCAAAAGAAAAAAAAAAAAGAGGGCAATGCCATACTCTGAGAGATCCAAAGCAGGTGACCAAAAGCACAATTTTTAAAAATCATTTATGTATTTATTTGAAAGGGAGAGAGAGGGAGGGAGAGAGGGAGAGAGAAAACTCAACAGACACGATATTCGATTACATCATATGCCAGGTATTTTCTTTTTTTAAAGATTAATTTATTTTTTTGAAATGCAGAGTTACAGTGATAGAAATACTTACTCCCCAAATGGCCACAGCAGCCAAAGCTGGGCCAGTGCAAAGTCAGGAGCCTGGAACTCCATCCAGGTCTCCCACAAGGGTGCCGGGGCCCAAACACTTGGGCCAACTTCTGCTACTCTCCCAGGTGCATTAGCAGGAAGCTGGATGGGAAGTGGAGCAGCCAGAACTTGAACAGGAGCACATGTGTGATGCTAACATCACAGGTGGTGGCTTAACATGCTAAGCCACAATGCTGGCCTCATGTCAGATACTTTTGAAGTTAGCATTGGTCAGAGATAAAGATAAACCATGAAAAAAATTATGTGAATGAAGATCCATTCAGTATTCAGAAGAAAATTGACTAGTGCAAAAAGAGAAGAGTAGATCTAACAAAGGTGCAATAAGAACACTTGGAACAGGGTGAAGAGAAAATAAAGTAGTGGTCTGAGAACATGAAGAAAGATCCTGGGTAAGGCTGACGCATGTGTCTCTTGAGGTAGATATACTTGAAATATGTTTTCCAAATTTGTTGGAACAGAGAAAAAAATTTTCTCTCTTCAAAATTCATTTATCTCTTACTTTTCTTAAAAATTATATCTGGTGCATATTTATATAAATTATGAAATAATTTGCCTGAGAATACTTAACAGGATGCGAAGAATAATATTGATTAATATAGATAATGCAGACTCCTTCAAAATACGCCTTAAAGTTCTGTTTTGGTTTTCATGTCAGTAAACTATTTTCTAACATGTCCACTTTTTGAGTACTAGTATTTTAAGTGGATATATTTGTTCATTTAATATGGATGTTCACAAACATACCTTAATGAACTTAAATTTTCTAAAAGTGAGACCAAAGATGATTAACAGAGAATTCTTAGGGCTGGCATTGTAGAGCAGAGGGTTAAGCTGCCTCCTGCAACAGGGACATCCAAGTGGCTGCCAGTTCAAGTCCCACCTGCTCCACTTTGGATCCAGCTGCCTGCTAACTGCATCTGAGAATGCAGAAGAGGGCCTAGGGACTTGGGTCCTGCCACCCATGTGGGGAATGCAGATGGAGTTCTGAGCTCCTAGTCTCAGCCTGGCACAGCCCCAGCCATTGCGGTCAGTTAAGGACTGAGCCAGTAGATGGAAGATCTCTTTCCATTTCTGTCTCTCTCACCCCTCCTCTTTGCCTGTCAAATAAATAAATAAATAAATCTACAAAAAATTCTCCATTAGCAGTGGATTAGAAAGATGAATAATTTCGCTTTTTGAAATAAATAATTTTATGTCTCATGATAAGTAATTGCATATTGCAACATTAATTCAGTAGACAACGCAACAGGATCGGCACAATTAATTCAGCAGCACAATGCAGATGTCTTAGCTAGATGCACTAACATTTCATTCCAGTGCAAATCTGCTTGCAGTTTAAGACTCTAGAAAGTTCTCTGATGCTTCTACCGTATCACTTGAATATAACTCAGATCCTTCTTAAGAAATGTCTGCATGAAAGAGGGAGTCAATAGATTCATTCACCAATGAATTTCTACTAGCCAAAAAAGAATAACATTTTTGAAAAAAATTTCTCGAATCTTCTATTTTCTTACTTTAGTTATTTATAGCCACAGTTCTTTGCACTTTCTAAAACAATTGATTTAAAATGCATATTAGTAGTTTAATTTTTATAGGCCAATAAACCCCCAAGCATAGCAGCCAGTACCACACTGGTTTAAAAGTTCAGAAGACTAATAATGCCAAATGGAGTAGAACTCAGCTGACTTCAGGAGTGGAGCACATTCACCAGGAAAATGCAGCGCAGGGGATCCGCTCCAGCATGGTTCGCACCTGTGTTTTCAATCCCATTCTGGATTCCATTTCAACATGATCAAATCAACTTATATTCCACCAGTTAGCTAAGGAGTGGGAAGCCTGGGTTAACTGTAAGGCCATTCCCAGGTTACTCCAGAGATGCTTATTTGGTAGTCCCTAGCATGATTAATCTCTTAATCCCACCCTGAGCTGGAGAAAGAGAAAGGAAGTCGAATAGGGGTTTGAGATAATAATTGGAAGGGTTGCCGCTCTCGTTCCATCTTCTCTACAGGTGCATTTGAGTTTCCTCTCAGCCCAAAGCCTGCCAGCCTCAGAAGCGCACCTGAAGGTCACAGCCTCTCCTCTCTCGCTATGTGCCCTCCGTGCGGTAGACCAGAGCGTGCTCCTGATGAAGCCGGAAACCGAGCTCACACCCCGATCCGTGAGTGCCGCTTTCATCTCAGGGCTCACGAAAGGCTCACTTAAGACCACTCTGGAAGCTGCAAGGTCTGCCCGCAAAGGACGAGTTCTTCAGAGTGGAGGCATCATGTAGCTCCACATAAATAGGCAGGCACTGCACAAAGAACTTTCTGAACGCCATCTCATTTTGGCTCAGTGCTACCCGCCGGGAGGGAGCAGCGTTGTTACTTTCCCCATGCCTCGCGCGGGATCACATATACTGGATGTTCAGCACATTTTAATGAGTGAATTAGTGCGCAATAATTATTTGATTGGGTATGATTGCCTTAATTCTATGAATGAAGAAAGTACAACCAGGATACATTAAATAACAATAGAGAAATAGGTCAACAATATATTTCAAAGGTGAAATTTGAATCAAATTTCCCTGCATGTTTTCTCCTGTTTTAAAATCCAAGCACTTACTGGCTGCCTCTAAGTGTGGAAAAAAGAGAATTTACATTCAACCTAGTCCTTAAAATAGTGTTTTTTTTTTTTTTAAGTTTTTAAGCTTTTTATTTAGTGAGAGAAATACTTAGGGGACTGAGGGCTTTAAGGCAGAAGGAAAAGTCTGGAAATTAAGCTGGGGTCCATACTGAGCAGAGAGCCGGCAGAGAGCTGCGTGCAGCGAGCATTTGGTTATGAGCAGCCGCAAGAAGCTTAGCACGAGCAGCGAGCGGAAGGCGAAGAGAGCACGGGCGGCCCAAGGCCACGCACCCGGAAGGCCAAAGGCGTGGGACAGCAAGTGGATCCAGGGCAGCAAGGGAGAACAAGGGCCGGGCCCACCGGGTCCCAGGTCTTTTACCCACTTCCAAAGGGGCGTGGTCACGCAGCATCCAGCTGGGGTCAGATAGGGGAGGGATGAGATTACACAGGAGGCATGGTGAAGGTGTGGCCTTCTAGCTCACAGATCTAAATAATTTTATCCTGTCTGCCTACCTACATCATTCCCCCCTACTTTTCTAAAAATCTAAACTTGCATTTAGGATAACATTTTCAACCTTTTCATGGATATCTACAAAGCAATTCTTCCCTCTTCTTAAATTGTCTTATGACCTTGATACACCCTTACCTATTACACATTTGTTTGTTTATTTTCTCTCACACAATTCAGCAGACTATACACTAGAATTGTTTTCCTCTATTGGTCACTACTACTCAGACAACTTTTTTAAAAAAGAATTTATTAATACATTAGATTCTCAGGTTTATAGCAAATGTATGATAAGCACTACTATGCAATTGTCATGCTAATGTGATATTAACACAATGTTCATGGATACAATTCTAGGACTATAATGATGCTTACCTCTCTCCCTCAAACCCCCTCCCTCTCTTTCTTTCTATTTACTTTTGAATATGATATATAAATTAGTTTATATTATAGTTAAAGGCTTAAAGATCCACCAAATAAAGTGTTCAACAAATAAAATGTAAAAAGACCATAGTTCAGCAGGAATATAGGTACGGGCCATAAATAATAATCAGATGCAAAGAGGACCCATTCACTCATATACAATAGATATTTGATGTGGGAGACAGAGACTTGGCTTTATTTTTACCCAACCAAAATGGGCTATGAGAGTTTCAGTCAATTAATTTCATCTCTGTCTATATTACTTTCTTCCATATAACAACAAGATTTAAGATCCACGACCTTTAATCTCTCTCCATGATTTCCTGTATTGTTTTTTATACTATAACCTTAGGAATGTTGAATATATATCACAGTCTTTTAACCCTGTAGTGAACATTATCACATTTAAAATTTAAAAGAGAGGCAGAGAGAGAGAGAGAGAGAGAGAGAGAGTTTTCCTTTGTTCTCTCTATTTTACAGATCTACACATTACTACCAGTAAAGTCTGTGCTCAGTGTTGGATCTGGAGGCACAGAGGGTGAAGATGGAGAGAGTTGTGTCAATGCAGAAGACATCTTTCACAACGGGCTCATTTACATGCCAAAGCAAATCCTCAATGCTGACGATGTTGACAGTATCTTCAAGGTAGTTCTTCTTCCCTCCAAAATTGTCAAAATTAATCTCTAAATCATTGTTATGATGAAGGTCAAAGGGCTTCTAACTTCTAAGATTTGATCCTCCTTTAACCACAACAAAACAATGAGTAACTGAGAAATATTGGAACTGCACAGGCATAGAGAACTTTGTATACATATAATTATTTAAACACGAATTCTCTGGCACCTTAAACAGCAAATGGTTTACTAAACCATTAGCCAAATTGATCCCAAAACTACTAACTACCATCATGTTTCCCACTCAATGATTCTTAGAGATTCTTTTTTTTTTTTTTAAATTTATTTATTTGAGAGGTAAAGTTACAGACAGAGAGAAGGAAAGACACACAGAGAGAGGTCTTCCACCTCCTGGTTGACTCCCCAAATGGCTGCAACAGCTGGAGTTGAGCCGATCCGAAGCCAGGAGCCAGGAGCTTCTTCCATCTCTCCACGTGGGTGCAGAGGTCCAGGCACTAGGGCCATTTTCTACTGCTTTCTCAAGCTGTTAGCAGAGAGCTGGATTAGAAGAGGAACAGCTAGGACTTGAATTAGTGCCCAAATGGGATGCCAGCGGCGCAGGTGGAGACTTAACCTGTGCCACAGCACTGGCCCTCTTAGAGATTCTAGTATGTGAGGAAAACAAATCAAACTATGTTCCATAGTGTGTTTCACATCTTTGAAAATGTGATTGCTTTAAAAAGCAAGTTATACTCTTAAAAAAAAGTTGGAGGGTGGAAGGAATAAAAAAAGATGCCACTGGGGCCAACCATGTACATCCAAGAATGCGTGGGTTTGAGTGCTAGCTCTACTCCCAGTTCCAGCTTCCTACTGCTGTAGACACTGGAAACAGTAGGTGGTGGCTCAGGTCATTGGGTCCCTGCCACCCAGTGGGAGGCCTGAATTGTGGACCTCTGAATGTGTATTTTGGATGCAGACATTCAAGGTAGTTAAGCAAAATTGAAAATGAAAAGAGAAAAAGGACAAATTATTAAAGGGAAGAATTGAATAAGATATTCAGGGAAGGTCATATCTTCCAATGAACCATAAACAAAACAAAGTTGACTGACATTGTGAAGAAAAATCTCCAATAAGCAACCCTCCAATTTTATGTGAAAAGGAACAATAATAAAATTACTCTGCAATAAAGCCATAAGGAAATCTAATTCTCTGTGTGTGTGCACGTGTGTGTGAACATCCTCAGAGATACAGATATTTACTTTGTAGATAAAAAGAAGGAAGGAAAACATTTAGGAATAGAATATTCAGTTTTCCAGATGCAAAAAATAAATAACTTAAGAGCCATGAATTTGTACAAAGACAATACCTAAAAACTAGAAATCAGATGAAATGGATTTGAATACTAAACCCAACTCACTAGCTGGATGAACTTGACCTTCTGTGACTCCATTTTCATATTTACAAAATAGCTCTCCTCCTTACTGTATGAAAGTTCATGATGCTGTTATGTAGAAAATAATAGTGAAAGTGAAATTGACATAAACTCCTGAAATGGTTTCAAATTTCAGGTCAGATTGCTACTATATGCTTTAACAAGTTGTATTTTTTTCCCAGTCTGTAGGATTAAGTATTTTTACCAACTCAAAAATCCATAAACCAAGGTTTTGCTCAATGCCTCAGCCATTTTCAGGAATATCTGGGGCCTACGGTGCAGGTAAGAATGTGGTATAATGTAGAAGAAAAGTGATGCCTTGCTGGGTTGACTTGGGATAAATAGTATTTTTCTAAGTATTGGATCTTAAGACTCTGAAATGACTATTTTTTTTAAAAGATTTACTTGTTTATTTGAAAGGCAAGGTTACAGAGAGGTGGAGGCAGAGGCAGAGAGAGAGAAAGAGAGAGAGAGAGAGAGAGAGAGAGAGTCTTCCATCTTCTGGTTCACTCCTTAAATGGCCTCAAAAGCTAGACCTGGGCCGATCTGAAGCCAGAATTGTGGAGCTTCTTCAAGGTCTCCCACATGGGTATAGGGATCCAAGCACTTGGGCCATCTTCCTCTGCTTTCTCAAGCACATTAGCAGGGAGCTGGATTGGAAGTGGAGCAGCTGGGACTTGAACCGGCATCCATATGGGATATCCACACTGCAGGTGGTGGCTTTACTTGCCAAGCCATAGCACTGGCCCCTGAAACTACTTCTTTTAAAAGTGATCATAGGATAACATTCCCCTACTTGGTATTTTAAGTAATCATCCTCATCTCCCCCCACATCAAGATCAGCACCTTTTTTTTGTTCTAGCCGTCAGTCATCTTGCTAATTCAGATTCTACTTATTCCCTGGAGATTCAATAGCTGAATTAGTCAGCATAAAATTGATTATACGCAAGGCAGATTGTAATCTATACTATTATTTTTTCAGAAAATATTTTTCATGAAGTTTTTGAAAATGCTTTACATCATAACTTTTTGCACCAAAATAAATTTCTTTGTTAATTCTATTTTCTTTGAGTTCTCGGAAGTACCCTCTCATACTGATGTGGCTGAGCATATAACAGTTCAATTTCTGTTTACAAAAAAATCCTGCTTATGAGTACAGTATTTCTCTAGGAAGCACCATTGCAAACAGTGAGGCAGGCATGTCCGGTCTGCCTTCATCCTGCAACTCCACCATCCCCAGGGTACCTTCCAGGGTCACAATCACAGGGAAGAAAGAGAAGAGTTGCACCTGTCTTCCATGGCCAAGATAGAAATGGCATAAACACTTCTGCCTCTATATATTGCACTGACACAAGGCAAATAAATGGTTAGGATCATATGGATATTAATAGTCTCTGACATGTATTTTTATGAAAATCAAGACATATTGAATATAATATAATAATGGATTGCTGGTCTCTAGGCTTTTCAAGTGTATCTAGAAATGGGGAAAAGTTTAAAAGATTTTGAGTATTCTTTTCTACTTCTATCAGACTGCAGGAATTTCTCTTTGCATACTGAAATTCAGTGTACTCATCATATTTTCTAATAAGAATTGGAATGGTAGTATAAAGTTATTTTGTAAAAAAAAGAATAAATACACATTTATTTGTTTATTTATTTATTTTGACAGGCAGAGTTAGACAGTGAGAGAGAGAGAGACAGAGAGAAAGGTCTTTCTTCCTTTGGTTCACCCCCTAAATGGCCATTATGGCCGGCACCCTGCGCTGATCTGAAGCCAGGAGCCAGGGGCTACTTCCTGGTCTTCCACACGGGTGCAGGGGCCCAATCACTCAGGCCATCTTCCACTGCCTTCCCGGGCCACAGCAGAGAGCTGGATTGGAAGAGGAGCAATGGGACAGAACCGGCGCCCCAACCGGGACTAGAACCCCGGGGTGCCAGTGCCGCAGGCAGAGGATTAGCCTAGTGAGCTGCGGTGCCGGCCATAAATACACATTTTAATCCAATAGATTATATTCCTGGGAATACAAGGGTAAAGTTCTAGTTGAAAAACAAAGGAGTAAATAGGAACATTCCATCAACAGAAAGAAAATCCTGCATAATGAGGCAAGAATAACTGCTTACAGTACAAAGGGACAATTTCTCATTATGCCCTACCTGCTATGACCATGACTGGAAATTCAGACCTGCTTAAACTTTAAGTAGCTCTTTTTCTTCGAGTTTGAATTCAGAACGATGATCTCAAACTCCCTGACGTGTTTTTTGCATAAACCGAGAACATCTAATATGATTCTGCCTAGTGGCACGTATTTTGTTTAAAAATACAGAAAAACACCATTAATCGATTTTCACATACCTCAATATCAAGTATATGTTTCCTTTCCATTCCTAAGAGAAAACATGTTAATGAGGTAATCCAGCAAGCCTGGAAACTCATCATGACATTATCACAGTCTTACCTCAAATATCTTTTATATTACAAATTTTTCCTTTGGTATTTTTTGACAATCACCCTCTATTCATTTTTGGTATATTCCCTTAGTTTTGTCTCTCATGATTTCATAACTGTTATTGAAGACCCATCCTGATTTACCTTCCTTGCCTTGAGTTTTTCTCCAGTTCAGTCTAACTTCCATGCTGTGAAAGGTTAAGTGCCTGTAAGCATTTCTGTTCTCACTTCACTTATTTCCCAGACATAGTTGCTACTTCCAGAATTCATCAAATTATTGTAATTAGGGATTCAAAAAATACCCAAGGGCTTATTTAATATAGATCACATACATTATTTAATATAGATCACATACATCTTTAATTTCATAGCTATACATAACTATACCAAGAAAGTGATACCCCAGATTCAGAAAATATATAGATATAGGATTATAATAAATATATATAAAGATTATGTATCTTCTGATCTCTAGAATATAACTTTAATTTTTATGAACCCAATAGATTCTTGCCTTAGCAAATCTAATTCGTTGGTCCTACACTTCATGTTGCTTTATTCTGTACACCTAGTGTTCATTCAGCCACGTTAAGCATACCCTCAGCATAGACGTCCTATCCCAGAGGAGTACACTTCTCATTATCTTTTGGAAGCACTCTTTCCCATCCAATCATCTATTTGCACAGCCATTTCATTGGAGGGTTCATCCCATTTCCCACTGCTATCTGTCAATGGGCACCTGGAGTTCCACTTTGGCAAGTCTTTTCTGGCCAAACTAAAGTTCATTCTCTTTCCTTTCATGAGTCCCTATTGTCAAGAGCACCTATGTTACTGCATTGTACTGTTTATTGTTTAAATCTCCATATTCTCTTTACTGTTAAAACTAAGAAAATCATCCTTAAGATAGTCTTATTAATATCTATTCCTCTTTGATGCTGAATGCAGATGGAAGATGTTGGATCGCACTGACAAGCTGAATAATCTTCTTAGACAGAGTTATACAATTCCCCTTATTTCTGTAGTAAAATGCATTTAGCTCTAGACTTTATTTGACAAATCAGTTGTATTGGCAACTGGACAAAGAATGAACAAAGCAACAACCTGGTCATTTAAATTTTTCCATTAATAAGCATTCCTTGGGCGAGTATTGTTATTCCACTTCAGAAATAAGGCAGCTTAAAAGAAAAAAATGACCAAGATGAAATTAACCTGAGGTCTGTGGATTGTCTTCCATTCTAGGTCCCCAAGGGTTAGCTGGGTCTATAGGACATAATGCTAGAGGCCCTTTTCCCATGGCAGCACCTCTTGCTGTTGCTTCGGCACCCGGTGCTGCAGGAATGCTTTACCCAATGGTGACAGAAAGTCCTCAGACCACGCAAGTGAAAGAGACACTCCGGAAGTATTTCCCTGAGACCTGGATCTGGGACTTGGTGGTACTTGAGTAAGTTGTGCATCGCCTGGAATTTAGGAGAGGGTGTGAATCCTGTTCTGACTCTGGTGTTATCCCCGGTTCTTGATCTCTTCTATTTTGCTCCACTCTTTTCTGATAAATATTTAGGCTCCACAGCTCAGTTATCTCATATCTAAACAAGATGCTTGTTCTCCTAACGTGGTCCCAAGAAAGCTAAAAGAATCTACAACAGGAAGCTACTCTCACTCTGAAAAGAAAGGAGGGAGGATGGGGGAGGAGGGAGGAAGCAGGGGAAAAATAAAGGAGGGAAGGAAGTGAGGGACAAAAGGAAGGAGAAAGACACTCAGATTTCACTGGAAGCTTTAAGCAGTAGATCAAGTTTAGCATTTGCCTACTAGGTTGAGCTAGGCTCTATGGTTTGGGCTAAAAACAAGGCGTGTTCACTCTTCTCTTTTTCCTTTCACCAGTTTGTCAGGAGGAAGTGAGTTGGCAGTGAAGGTCCCCGACACCATCACAGAGTGGAAGGCAAATGCATTCTGCCTGTCTGGAACCACAGGGCTTGGCCTGTCCCCCATCGTCTCTCTTAACGTCTTCCAGCCCTTCTTCCTAGAGCTCACGCTCCCTTATTCTGTGGTGCGAGGAGAAGCTTTCACGCTCAAAGCCACTGTGTTCAACTACTTGTCCTACTGCATTCAGGTAAGGATGTTTCTCTGAAAGGGAGTGGAAGTAGAAGAAAGGACCAAAGTCACCACTGATTACCCAGGTCTCTTAAGCCACCTCCAGGGGAGTTGGAACTGACATGAATTATCCTAATTTTAGAGCAAAACAGGTACCTGCCAGGTCCACGGTGGTAAGGCTGTTTTCACTAGAGCCTCTGTATCTGTGTATTTCTAAATTCAAATGCTAGTTCCATCTGATTATTTTATTTTCCAACTCCAGCTAAAGGAAACATCTCATCCCTGTGTTGGCCTGAGGTGAAATCCTGAGCATTTATCCTACTCTCTTGTCAGTGTTTCTATGCCCTTATTGCAAACTTACACAAACAAGTATTTGGTAGGATTTGCCTTGTTTGAACAACTCCCCTGAGTTTCTGGCTGGTCTACCTGGTTCTCTCAGCCTCTCTCCTCCTATTGACCCCTGCCTGTGTCCTCTCATGAACTTCTGCTTGATGTGGGGGACAGGTCAAAGTGCAGCTGGAGGTCTCCTCTGCTTTCCTGGCTGTCCCAACAGAGAAGAATGAGGAATCCCACTGTGTCTGTGGAAACAAGCAGAAAACCTTGTCCTGGGCTGTGACTCCAAAATCTCTGGGTAAGTGGCAAAACCAACCACAAATTCCACTTTTTATGTTGGGGTGATTGACTCTCTGCACACTCCAGCACATGACTTTGCTAATCAAGAGGAAGAAAACCACTGGATGCATTGAGAGACTTAAAAAGAAGAAATCCTTCAACATAGAATCAACATTTAACTCTTTAAGAACCTTATTCCCCAGGAAAGGTGAATTTCACAGCTACTGCAGAAGCTCTAGACCCTCAGGAACTGTGTGACAATGAGATGGCAGAAGTCCCTGTACTTGGACAGAAGGATACTGTAGTGAAGACCTTGATAGTTGAGGTATGTCGGTATTCTGAGTCTCAAGGCTCTTACTACATCACATAGCATTATCTAATAGATATGTGACAATGCCATTTCATTTCCAAGAATGGATGGGTCTACAACTCAGTTTTTCGCTGGCATTTTGTCCTTTAAAATGATTGATTTTTCTCCTATACATTTAGTGTCATATTACTTTTTGATCTTTTTTTCTTTCAATACAAAGCCTGAAGGAATAGAAAAGGAGGAAACTTTCAACACATTGTTGTGTGCATCAGGTAAGTGTAAAAAATAGGTAAAATTCTGATGTTAACTGCTTGTTAGAGTTGTGGATCAAATGGCCAATGGAACAAACTTACCGTTATTAAAAGAAAAAAAACAGAAATAAATACTTACATTCTCCAATGTGCAAATCTAAGGACATTGATGAAAAAATAACAATTTTCTGATGAAAAACACTTGGATTAGGTTCAGTTTTCTCAGGGGAAATAAAAAGAATTACTATTGAGGATATTATTACTGCCATGTGTTAAGGATAAAGAAGCAGAGGCACAGGGCAGTTAAAAGCCTTGCCTTACAAAGGAAGACCTTTCTCTCTGTCTCTCTCTCTCACTGTCCACTCTGCCTGTCAAAAAACAAAAAACAAAAAACAAACAACAACAACAACAAAAAAGCCTTGCCTTAAGGCTCTTAGCTAATAATGAAGACTAAAGCCAAACTTATTCCTAAACCTTGTTCAAAATATTCAAATATCTGTGTGGTGTAATATTATTGGTTATTAAATTAGTAGTTTAAACATATTCATGTTTATGAATAAACTATTTATTTTATGATGGATGCTAACATGTCACTCACATGTATAGAGATGTATAGAAAACCTATACTTTACAAATATCATTAATATAATCATGTAAATGTTACTATTAAAATTTTAAGTTCTGTGCCAACCAGAATTATCTTGAAGATAAAGCTCAGTCTAAAGATCTCTTTTTTTCCTTCCTTAGCTTATAATAGGATTTGGTCCTAATAAATCCATCAAAAATTGAAAATATTATAAGTAGAAAATGTATGGAATACACCTAATCCCCAAACATCCTCACTTAGCTACACAGAACACTGGAGAGTATTGGCTGTTTCCTCTCCTGATCAAGGGAAGGTGGGGCTCACTGCCACTGCCCACCATGAGACTAGAGAATATTCTATTCAATATTGCTAGCTCAGGAAAACATAAAGGTTTTAAATATGAAGTACACTTTCTACTGAAAGTGCATCGCATTCACATTGTACGTTGGGGACTGTCTATATAAGCATCCCTTGATAACCTCCTCTGGTCACATAGCTTTCATAATGAACACCTACTATAGGGCCACAAAACTGACATCATTGGCCCATGCCTGTTTTCTGAATTCACACTCACTTATTCAGTTGCCTGGCATCATTTCACTTCTTAGGCTTCTAGGTCTGGTGGGCATGTTCAAAACTCAACCTCTGCTCTTCCCACAATTTTCTACATCTTGAATGATAGAATTTCCATTTTTTCTACTTGCTGGAGATAGAAATTTTGGAGTTCCTCTTTATTTCATTCTTTTTCTTACATTCTACACCAAATCAATTTGCAAATCTAGTGAGCTCTACCTCCAAATTTTATCCAGAACTTTCCCACTTCTCACCTTGCCCAATTCTACTCTGTGGCTGCCTCAGTAACATCCTAACTGGTCCTCTGATCATCTTTCTTTGTCCTCCTGCAGCAAAAGAGATCCTTTAAAGCTCATGTCTGATTATGTCCTCCCTCTGCTAAAACCCTTCAGGAGCTCCCCATATCCCTAAGTCTTATTGTCATCTATGAACTCTCACTACCCCCAGGACTTCATATCCTACAAATCTCTCCTTCACACACCCTGTTCTGGCCACACTGGCCCCCTCCCTCCTCTTGGAAAACTTCAACATGTATCAGTCTCTAGAATCTTTTTCATTTTTGTTCCCTTTTCCTGGAAACATCATCCCCCAGTATCTATAAATCTTACTCCCTGGCTTGCTTATAGCTCTACTCACATATCACTTTTGACCAGTGAGTTTCAACATGGAGCACACTCCCCACATCCTGCACTTCTTAATTGGCTTTGTGTTACTAACTCTCCATAGAAACACCTACCCTGCTTTAATTTTTCCATAGCCATCACAACATCTATCATACAAAATGTATCTTTGCTTATTTATGTTGATCCTCCCATAAAAGAGAAAGATCTGTGTGGTCAGGAAATTGGTTTTGAAAATCACTGCATCATTGCAACTTAAAACAGAATGTGTGTGCAGGGGGTCGGGGTCTAGTGGTCACTATGCCAGTCAAGACTACTGCATCCCTCATCAGAGTACCTGGGTTAGATACCCAGCTCTGGCTTCTGGCACTGGCTTCCTGCCAGTGTAGACCCTGGAAGGCAGGATTGATGTCTCAAGTAGTCAGGTTCCTGCCACCAATGTGGAAGACCCAGAATGAGTTCATGACTTCTGGATTCAGCCAGGGTCTTCCCAGGCTGTTGTGGGAATTTGGTGAATAAGCAAAAGAAAGGATCTTGCTTAGTCTATCTGTTTCTGTCTGTTTGTCTGTCTCCACCTTTCAAGTGAATGAATAAAAGTTTATTTTATTAATAAAGTAGAACCTAGTATAGAGCATATGCAATACACATTTATGGAATTAAGGTGAATATTAGAAATACTGACAATGGTAGGAATTAATTTAAAGCATGAAGAGAAGGAAATAAATATACTAGGCTATATATGCTTATAAAAATCTGAGAATTTAGCACAAATATATATTATTAATATGAGCTTCTTGGAAAGACTAATCATGGATTTAGAAGAAACTTGGATTACATCAAAGAAATTATATAATCAAGAATAATAAATGTTTGATCTAGATCATGTAGAAGAAAAAGATTCAAAGCAAAAATCAACAAATGGGACTTCACCAAAGTAAACAACTTTTGCATAGCAGATGAAACCATCCATAGAGTGAGAAAACAACCTGCAGAATGGGAGAAAATGTTTGCAAGCTCTACATCTGGCAAGAAGTTAATATCTAGAATACATGAGAAACATATACAATTCAATAACAAAAAAGGAATCTCATAACTTAAAAATAAACAATAGTTCTAAACAGACATTTCTCAAAGGAAGACACATAAATGGCTGACAGGCATGTGAGAAAATGCTCAACATCACTAACAATTTAGGAAATGCAACTCAAAACCACAATGAGATATCACTTATTCCAGTGAGGTGTTATCGAAAGATGATTTTGATAGCTGTTATAAAAAAGATGAGGCCCGACGCCATGGCTCTCTTGGGATGAAGAGAAAAGGGAACCCTTGTATACATGGGGATGTAAACTAGTACAGATATTGTGGAAAAAAATATTCCCCCAAAACCAAAAAATAGAGCAACCATATGTTCCAGCATATTTGTATATACATGTTCAAGGAAAAAAAAATCTGTCAAAGAGACATCTTCTTCCATGTTTACTGAAGCACTATTCACAGTAGCTAACAAACAAAAACAAGCTAAGTGTCTATCCAACAATAAATGCATAAAGAAAATGTGGTATATAAGTATAGTGAGTAATTAGTCATCCATAGAAAAGAGTAAAATCTTATCATTTGCAGCAATATGAGTAGAACTGGATATAATTAAGTAAAATAAGCCAAGAACAAAAAGACAAATATTACATCATCTCACTCGTAAGTGAATTCTAAAAAATAGTGTTCCCATAGAAAATAAAAGTGCAATGGTGGGTATTTCTATTACTAATTGGGAAAGGATGAAGATAGGTTGGTTGACAGGTAGTAGGTTATAGATGGATAGGTGTAAGAAGTTCAGGCATTCCATTCTACAGTAGGGTGTCCATAGATAATGTAAATATACTGTATATTTCTCTATTAAAAAGACTATTAAAAGGACATATAATTTTGGATGTTTTCACTATAAATAAATATTAAATGTTTGAAAGCATAAATATATTTACCCTGACTGGTAAACAAAGTATCACATAGGACTCCATAATTATGTACAGTTTTTATGTTTGTTAATTTCTTAGTTATAAAAAAGTAGAGCATGTATTCACTGTCCCCCTCTTACATGTATTCCTTTATGTATCTTCTTTCATTAGATGCTGGAGTGACTGAAAAAGTATCTCTGCAAGTTCCTCCAAATGTGGTTGAAGGCTCTGCCAGGGCCACATGTTCAGTTTTGGGTAAGTGTGAGACCAAGAGAATAAGCTGTTCAACTCTGTAACTGTAGTGCTGGAGACCTCACCACCCGTAATTAATGAAGTCCCTGATAACAGATACTGTACTGAGGATACAGCTCCAAGTGAAGGAGGGTTGTACCATGTTTTAGTTGGAAGGAGGTTGTATAGATGTTGTGCTACCTTTTTTCTTTAAAGATTTATTTATTTGAAAGAGTTACACAAAGAGAGAAGGAGAGGCAGAGAGAGAGAGAGAGAGAGAGAGAGAGAGAGGTCTTTCATCTGTTGGTTCACTCCTCAATTGACCATAATGGCTGGAACTGCACTGATCCGAAGCCAGGAGCTTCCTCGGGGTCTCCCATGTGGGTGCAAGGGCCCAAGGACTTGGGCCATCTTCTACTGCTTTCCCAGGCCATAGCAGAGAGCTGGATTGGAAGTGGAGCAGCTGGGATACAAACCAGTGCTCACATGGGATGCAGGCGCTGCAGATGGTGGCTTTACCTGCCACATCACAGCACCAGCCCCCTAATGATGTCTTGGCATACCCTGACAGTAAGGAGGGTCACCTCTCTGTTCCTTTGTCTTCACCAATTTACTAGGTGGTAATGCTTCCTAGTGGATTTTCAGATTATGAGTAGTGCAGTTTTACCAGACATGTGGTCCTTCAGAGAAGGTGCATCACTACGATTGTTTCTTCTTCGCTTTCTCCATAATTGAACCACCTACTTCATTGTTTTCTCACTTTATGCTTTCCTTTCTATTTCTCATTTCTTTACCTTTCTTGTCCTCTCTCACCCCTTAAATAATTTGGCCTTTCAGTCAACTATTAATCTAATTCCCTAGACCATTACCCATTGATCTGTTTTTCATTCCCCAGGTGATATACTAGGCTCTGCGATGCAAAACCTTGAGAATCTTCTCCAGATTCCCTATGGTTGTGGAGAGCAGAATATGGTCCTCTTTGTCCCTAACATTTATGTTCTGAATTATCTGAAAGAGACACGGCAACTGACAGAGAAGATTAAGTCCAAAGCCATCAGCCACCTCATCAGTGGTGAGAATTACTTCAAAGGAATCCTTTATTTGATAATTACAAATGAATCTTAATGAAGAATGGGATGGGAGAAGGAGTAGGAGGTGAGACAGTTTGAGGGTGGGAAGGTGGGTATGGGGGAAGAACCGCTATATTCCAAACGCTGTACATAAGAAATTTACATTTATTAAATAAAAACTTCCTCATAAAAAGAATCCTTTATTGATATCTGAAATATCTTTCAGTGAACTCAAATCAGCATCTCTTTGGTTAAGATCTGTCAGTCTTTGTTACTGTGGTTTCTGATAAAATGACCATATTAGAACATAAGAAAATTCGATAGTATCATCAAGACTTGGAGACATTTAAAAATAATAGTTGCTCTATGATTCCTCAACAATGTTAAGGGAAAAAATAATTTTCCAGTGTTATTGCTATTTGATAAATCTATGAAAACTTTCTCTCCAGGGTACCAAAGACAGTTGAACTACAAGCACAGCGATGGTTCATATAGCACGTTTGGGGATCACGACGGTAGAAGTCAGGGAAACACTTGGTAAGATAATGATTTGGAAGTGTATTTTGCAGATTCATGATATTTTAGGACCCTAGAAATAGTTACTGTCTAATACCTGCTATTCTTTCTTGGAAAATTGCTAGTCTTTAGAAACCTACCTGTGTTATCCTTACTGGGTATCTCACCATTTAATCTTAAAAGCTCACATGCTCTGATAGCACAGCAAACAGTAGTGAAATAAATGATCCCCCAAAATGGAAACACAATATAGAAAGCATCATTATATGAAATGACAGTGGAAGAAGATTACACATTTTGCATTAAAGAAAGAGATGAGGGGGAGGAGAGAAAGAGACTCTGATGTAGCAAAATCAGAAGTTATTAAGGAAATTTAGCCTTAAAAGGTGGAGAAGCTTGGAGGCCTCAAAAATGTTTTATGACTGGGGGAAAAAAAAAACCTGAAAAACAACAACCCTGGGAAACCAATATAGTCAAGAGACAAAAAAAGAGAGCTTCAGATGTTTGCCAGAGGACAGAATATTTAGCTTTCAAGTATCACTTTGGCACCAAGTCTAGTCCCTGAACAATTTCCTCTGCTGCTTGTGAATATCAGTGGCTGCAGGCAGTGTGCACAATAAGTTCTCAAAGTGAGATGGTCCTGTCCAATCCCCTTTACTGGACAGGCTCACTGCGTTTGTGCTCAAGTCCTTTGCTCAAGCCCAGTCACACATCTTCGTGGAGAAGTTACACATTATGAATGCCCTTGCCTGGCTCTCACGGAAACAAAAGGAAAATGGTTGCTTCAAGCGCTCTGGATTGCTGCTAAACAATGCTATTAAGGTGATGTCATCTCTAATTTTGTTGTAGTCCCTTATGATTGTGGTATGTAGGACAGAATGATGTTTCTATTAAATCCTCTAATCCTGGTGACTCAGCTTTGAGGAAGATTGGTAGATTCTAAAGTTCCTGAAATCTAGCGATAAATAAGTGCTTTTTTATCGAAGGAAATTAGTGTTCAGTGGGCATTTGATCTGGTAAAGACTCCAGTTAAGACACCTGTACTCTGTACCAGAGTGACTAAATTCAAATCCCAGCTGTGTTCACAGTTCCAGCTTCAAGCTAATGTAGACACTTGGAGGCAGCAAATGATTGCTTAAATTCTTGGAGCCCTGCCACCCATGTGGAAGACATGGAGGGAGTTCCAGGCTCCTGGCTTCAGCCTGGCC
The DNA here is from genome assembly GCA_949820135.1 of Sylvilagus floridanus. Lineage (NCBI taxonomy): Eukaryota > Metazoa > Chordata > Mammalia > Lagomorpha > Leporidae > Sylvilagus > Sylvilagus floridanus. The sequence continues at coordinate 34,373,739 of OX463230.1, forward strand.
CAGTGTCAGTTGTTGTGGGCATTTGTGGAGTGAACCAATAAATGAGAGATATCTGTCTGTTTCTCTCTCCTTCTTTCTCATTTTCTCTCCCTCTTCTCTCTCTCCCTCTCCCTCCCTCTCTCCCAAATTAAAAAAAAAAAGAGTCTTTTAAACAAAGAATCTTCAAGACCCAATGTATTATTACAAGTGAGAGAAGGTGACTTGGAACAAACTCAACCATTTTAGGACAAAATAGGAAGGGGGAAAATAAACAATATGGCACAAGAGAAGAAATTATCTAACGGAGAGGTCAAAGGGAAACCAAACCAAAGCTATCAGACTCTAATGAATGCAGGCGTGTTTGAGTATCTCTGCCTCTGACCTTTACAGGGTGGGGTAGACGATGAGGTGACACTCTCTGCCTACATCACCATTGCCCTTCTGGAGATACCCCTGCCTGTCACTGTAAGTACAAGCATATTCCCTGCACCTCCATTTCAAATGGAAGGAGTGGAAACCGTGGAGCTGTGACTCCCTAACTGAAATTAGTGTGGTTTTCACGATGATGAATTTTGGTTTATTTCACTGGAATGTAAAGGAGTAGGTCCTTTTAGAGGCTGCAAGGAAATCAATTCTCCAGTTGGAACTGTGATGTTTTATAGGTACTTTGGGGCTTGTGATCTTAGATTAGCCTGGTTCTGTTATTTTACGAGTGACTTTCATCTTCTTTATAGCACACAATTGTCCGCAATGCTCTGTTCTGCTTGGAAATGGCCTGGGGCCCCATTTCAGAGGGCCAAGGGAATCCTGTCTATACCAAGGCGTTATTGGCCTACGCCTTTGCCCTGGCAGGAAACCAGGCCTTGAGAAGTGAGCTGCTCAGATCACTAGACAGAGTGGCAGTGAAAGATGGTAAGAACCATTACTGTAAAGTTTACTTCTATCAATCACCAGTGGCCAAAATAAGAGAAAGTACCTCTACTGAATTCACATCTATCAGGCTACCTAATTATAAAGACAATAAAGTAGTTGTCACTGATCTAACCCCTAAGTTCTCTAGGTAACATAGACCATCTTATCAACTTCATATGCTAGTTTCTCTGTAGCCCAACTTCTAATATCACACAAGTAATATACTCAAAGATTCAGTGTGATTAACTGGAGCCTTAATTTACTCTTGGCAAAGATTTGCTTGAAGATGACTATTTAATGCTTTCCCTTCATTTATGTTAATTCATTGGGCGAGCTCTAGTTATGATCATCATTCACAGACTAGCTTCTGAAACCATTGTCTGAGGTAAAAGATTCTACTCTTTTCCATTTCAAGAGGATTCAATCCACTGGCAACGTCCTGAGATTCAACTTCAAGAAGATAAGATGCCTTATTATCAACCACGAGCTCCGTCTGCAGAAGTGGAGATGACAAGTTATGTGCTCCTTGCTTATCTAACTGTCCAGCCCACCCCATCTTCAAAGGACCTATCCGTGGCATCACGCATTGTGAAATGGATCATCAAGCAACAAAACCCTCATGGAGGCTTCTCCTCTACCCAAGTATGTGGAGCAACTCCAAGAGAAAAATAATGATATTGAACTTAAAAAACATTTGTGCAAAAGTAGAATTAAAAAGTAAGTTCATTTTTGTGCAAAAATTTTTTTTTTGAAATTCTTAGTGTTTTTTCCATAATGGGTATTTTCCATGAAGACTTCTTACATGCATAGATTTCAAAACATTTTGCACAAAAATAAACTTATCTTTTAATACTACTTTTCAAAAACTTTTTCAACTACCCTCATATGTATACACAACCGTATTATAGTGAATAATTGACTAGCTAGTATTTCTAATTCACCTTTCCCTATTCCTCCATCACCAGGTGAGTTCCAGCTTTGTTATTTCATATATGATTGCTGCAGCCTTCTTAACAGTCTCTTCTGTTTCTCTCCTTAGTGGGCTCCCAACAGTACAAGTAGGTCAGTCTTCCCAAAGCAATCTTCTCATGGCATTTCTTCCCTAAGGAAAACAAATTATCCAAACCCTAAAGTTCTTTAATATATTCACAAATTTTTTTTTTCTCCTCAGAATGCATGACCACCTGAGTCTAATTAGCCAGATCCTTTCACTTTTTCTGGAATTGGCTTACTGACATTTCCATGTCTTGTCTTAGAACAGTCCTCACCTTGGTACTCCCAGAAGCTCTTTTCCATCCTTGTAAAGCCCTCTTATTGTTCAGAGATAATTTTATTTCACGTCTTCTCAAGTAAGTTCTCTCTTACTATTCTACCCTACATTTTCTTCTCCCTTCTCTGAATTTTGACAACAAATACCATTACAGAAATTTCTAGATTATTGAGTGACTTCTGTTTGCATAAAATATTTGAGTCTTATCTCTACATATGTACTGTAAACTACTCAAATGAGGAAATTTTTAAAAACTTTCTTCCAAAGTACTTGGAATAGTTTATCATTAATAACCAGATCTGAACTGACTTGGAATTTAGTTAAAGGACTATGTTTTAACTAAATAATTTCAAAAGAGAGGAGTGTTGATATGATTCACATCCAGTGTGATTTTGCTACCTTCTCCCTTGTGATTTCTGTACTCATCTTTCTTTTAGGATACAGTGGTAGCTCTCCAAGCCCTCTCCAAATATGGAGCAGTGACTTTCAGTAAAAATGAGAAAGCAGCTACAGTTACCATCAAATCTTCAAAGACCTTCTCTGAACAATTCCAAGTACATGATGCCAATCGCCTGCTACTGCAGGAGGTTGTATTGCCAGAGATACCAGGAGATTACAACACAACAGTTTCAGGAGCGGGATGTGTATACCTCCAGGTGAGACCACCAGGGTTTGGGGCATGCTGTCAATGAGAGAGAAATTCTCAAGGGTTAAAGCTCAATTTCAAAATTAAAAAAGAGATGTGTACTAAGGAAAACTATGATGATCTAGATTATGCAACTATGTTGGTGAAAAGATAAATATTTTTTCTATTTATTTTAGACAACCCTGAGATACAATATCCTCCCCAAGAAAGAAGGGAATGTGCCCTTCACTCTGCACGTTGCTACTGTCCCCAAGACTTGTGATGGAGTTGATGCTCACAGGAAATTCCAGATTCACATCAACATTAGGTAAAACCTAAATCATGGGCATATCTTCTGTATAAAATGGAGAAATTAGTTTTCTTCAGTGTGAAAACTCAATTGTCCCAAATCACACATAATGAATATCGAATTCTTATGGTATTTATTAACAAGGAAGCTTTTCTTTCACTGTTATTGAAAAGATTTGCCACTGAGAATATGAGATTATCATATCTGAGAGTGTGAGATAAAAATGATGGGTTTTCCAAACAACCATAAGAGAAGCAGAGAAACTGAGGGATGGAAGTCATGGAGGGAGGGAGATTTCTATCTTAAATGAATTCTAACTTTCTATGCCTTGACTTCATAGTTATACTGGGAAACGACCCACATCTAATATGGTCATTGTTGATGTGAAGATGGTATCAGGCTTCATACCTGTGAAAACATCAGTGAAAAAGGTAAGCCTCGAGTCCCTACAGATAGCAAAATCATGACACACATTGATCAGCACTTATGGTAGTTATTTTGGTTTTATTTACTTATCTCTCAAGTGGTTTCTTCCCTCAGACTTGCTTCTTTAAAGTGTGTTTCCATCATTATAAAACTGGGTTTCATGGTAATGAATTATCTTCCAACTATAATTGGAAAGAAGGAAGTCAAAATATATCTATTTGCAGATGACATGATTCTATTTATAGGTGATCCAAAAGACTCCACAGAGAAACTATTGAAACTCATAAAATTTTGAGTTTGGTTAAGTGGCAGGATATAAAATCAACACAGACAAATCAAATCAATAGCCTTTGTATACGCAGACAATGCCATGGATTAGAAAGAACTTTTAAGGTCAATTCCACTTACAATAGCTAGAAAAAGAATTAAACACATTGGAATAAATTTAACCAAGTGTTTCAAAACATCAAAGAAAGAAGTAGAAGAATGCTTTCAAAAATGGAAAAATCTTCCATGTTCATGGATTGGAAGAATCAACATCATCAAAATGTCCATACTCTCTAAAGCAATTACAGATTCAATGCAATCTCAATCATAAACCAATGACATTCTTTGCAAATCTAGTAAAAATAATGCTAAAATTCATATGGGAACACAGGAGAATGTGAGTAACTAAAGCAATTTATATAACAAAAACAAAGCTGGAGGCATTACAATATCTGATTTCAAAACATACTACAGGACAGCTATAATCAAAACAGTATGGTACTGGCAGAAAAACAGACATGTAGACAAATGGAACAGAATAGAAACTCCAGAAATCCACATACCTTCATCCAACTTATCTTTGACAAAGGAGTTATGATCAATCCCTGGAGCAAGGACAGTCTCTTCAACAGGGAAAACTGGATCTCCATGTGCAGAAGTATGAAACTAGACCCCTACCTTACACCTTACACAAAAATCTACTCAAAGTGGATCAAAGTCCTAAATCTATGACCCCCTACCATAAAATTACTAGAAGACATTGGGGAAACTCTGCAAGAAATTGACATAGGCAAAGACTTCTTGGAAAAGACCCCAGAAGCATAGGCAATCAGTCAAAATGATAGGTGGGATTACATCAAGCTGACAAGCTTCTGCACTGCTAAAGGAACACTCTGCAAAGTGAAGAGGCGACTAATAGAACAGGAGAAAATATTTGTAAACTATGCAACAGATAAAAGGTTAACATCTGGAATCTATAAAGAGATCACTAAACTCAGTAATAACAAAACAAACAATCCAGTTAAGAAATGGGCAAAGGACTTGAACAGGCAGTTTTCAAGAAAGGAAATTCAAATGGCCAAGAGACACTTGAAAAAAATGTTTAGGATCATTAGCCTTCAGGGAAGTGCAAATCAAAACCATTCTGAAATCAACAAACAACAAATGCTGGCAAGAATGAGGGGGAAAAGGTACCCTAATCCACTGTTGGTGGGAATGCAAACTTGTGCAGCCACTGTGGAAGACAGTATGGAGATACCTCAGAAATCTGAATATCGACTGTATGATCCAGCCATCCCACTCTAGGAATTTACTGAAATCAGCATTCTGAAAGAGTTATCTGTACCCCTATGTTCATTACAGCACAATTCACAATAGCTAAATTATGGAATCAATCCAGATGTCCATCAGCTGTTGATGAGACAAAGAAATTATGGTACACACACACACACACACACACTATGGAGTACCACTCAACTGTGAATAAAAAATGGAATCCTATCTTTTTGTAAGAAGATGGATGGAACTGGAAACCATTATGCAGAGTGAAATAAGCTAGTCCCAAAAAAGACAGCTATCATATGTTTTCCCTGATCCAAAGTAACTAACAGAGTACCTAAAATGTAATGTATTAGAGTGAAATGGACATTTTGAGATTCAATGATTGTTTAGAGCCCTTGTCTCTTCCTTTGAGGAACATAGTTTTTTCTTGATACTATTTGTTGAACTCTTTTACTTAGAGTAGGGTTAACTTTATGATCATCAAGTAAACTGAAACTAGATCTTTGTAAAAATTAAGAGTGGAAATGGGAGAAAGAAAAAGAGGAAGGGGTAGAGCGTTGGCAGGAGTGAGGGAGGGTAGGGTGGAAATGTCACTATGTTCCTAAATATGTATAAAAATACATAAAGCTTGTATAACTTAAATAAAAATTTAAAAAATAAAGCAAAAAATCTATTTAGTTAAAAAATAAAGAAAAAATAGTGTATATAGATAGATAGGTACAGACATGCATACATATCAGACAGTTCATGAAAAGATGAAATTAAAAGTTAAGTTTATTTTGGTGCAAAAATAATTTGAACCCTGTATAGTTTTTCATAATAGGTGCTTCACATAAGTTTTATTTCTTCCTGTATATTTGTCTGTATATGCAAGTACATTTATAGCATGCATATATGTATCTGAATTACAAACATTGCATATATAAAGAAAAAATTCATTGAATACTGCTATTATCATTATTACTGTTATTCTTGAATAAATCAAAATTGGCAGTTAGGATGCACCTGAGAAGTCATTTAGATGATAAATGCCTGAAATTTGCTGGTATAAAATTCCCTCATTCCATATTTCTGGCTTTTCCCCTCTGTCAATAGCTCCAAGGACAACCTCAGATTCAGAGGACTGAAGTGAGCACCAACCATGTCCTAATTTACTTTGAAGAGGTAAGACTCTGAGATTCTTCTGGATGTTTGAGAACTAGGAAAAGTACTGACAAGTCAATCCAGACTCCAAATAGGGCTTTCCACATGCACATTTCAAGAAGAAAAACAACCTAAAGAGAGATGAGACCTGGATTGGACAACAAGGCTCAATTTCCTACATTTAACTGTACATAGAATTGACTCTTTTTTTTTTAACTTTTGACAAGTAGAGTTACAGACAGTGAGAGGGAGAGACAGAGAAAGGTTTTCCATCCGATGGTTCACTCCCCAAATGGTTGTAATGGCTGGAGCTGCGCCCATCCAAAGCCAGGAGCCAGGAGCTTCTTCCTGGTCTCCCATGTGAGTGCAGCGGCTTAAGCACTTGGGCCATCCTCCACCACTTTCCCAGGCCATAGCAGAGAGCTAGACTGGAAGAGGAGCAGCCAGGACTAGAACCGGTGCCCATATGGGATGCTGAAGGATTAACCTACTATGCCACAGCGACGGCCGCTAGAATTGACTCTTATCCTTCTTTTATCTGTCAGTGGGTGTGTTATGCAGGTCATAGATGCCCTCATTCTTGCCTACATTTGGTACATATGGGTAGTATAATAACAAGGTTTGATGATATCTTAAGAACAGAGGGTTTTGGGGCAAGCATTGTGGTATAGTGGATTAAACCCTTGCTCAGAACTTCACATCCCAGACCAGAGTGTCAGTTCTAGTCCCTGTTACTCCATGTTTCCCATCCAGCTTCCTGATAATGTACCTTGGAAGCAACAAATGATAGCTCCTGTCACCTACATGGGACACCTAGATGGAGCTTCTGGCTCCTGGCTTCAGCCTGGCCTAGCCCTGGCTGTTGCAGGCGCTTAGGGAGAGAACCATTGGACAGAGGATCTTTTTCTCTCTTTTCTCTCTGTCACCCTCCCTTTCAAATATATAAGTAAATGCTTTAGAAGAAAAAAGAAGAAAATGTGATAACTAGTAAATTAGTTAAACTTTGATTCAAATTTATTTTTTCTTTCTCTCTAGCTAACTAATAAAACCCTGAGTTTCTCCTTCTTGGTGGAACAAGACATCCAAATAGAGAATTTAAAACCAGCTACAATAAAAGCCTATGATTATTATGAGACAGGTGAGTGGCATTTAGACATGAAGAGCTTTGATAAGGAATAGGGAATTATGACTAACCGAGTACAGAGTTGCCTTAACTAAAACAGAACTCCACAATCTTTCACTGGAAGAAAAAGTGAGTTTATGGTCTCTGAATAACCATGTTCTTGTATTACCTTTTATTTCCCCCCAAACAAATCTGAGCTATTCTTATAAATTAATCATAAAGCAATAGGTATTATCTTCTATTTACATTTCCCTACAAAATTATTTGTGCTGTGCCAAAGTATTCCAAAAAGAGTTTTTGAAATACCAATAACCAAAACAAACAAACAAACAAGCAAAAAACCCAACAATTATCAGTACTGATTTGTCATGTGAGACTTTGTTCTGTTTTTGACTTGTGCTTTGCATAGTTTCATAAAGGTTGAAATTTGTAATAATCAGAAAATTTTTCCATTGCACATGATGGCAAACCAGATTTTTACCAGCGATACAGCATGCTGATAGTGTTGCATTTTACTTTTTTATCAAATTAAAGCATGATTTGTAAAGGAAGGTACAGAGCAAGGGGAAAAAAATCACAGGTGTGAAATGAGACTACCCAGAGGCTTATATTTATACACAAACCATCATCTCTGGGGGCTGTCCTTCTATTCTGTGCCCAAGTCTGATTTTCTTTTGGTCTTCTTCCCCAAACAGCTTAGTGGAGAAGTAAGTCATTGTGTCATTTGTATTGAAATTTCCTTCTTAGATCACATGATTTATTGACAATTAACTGATTAGGTGCCTATTTGTGAACAGTTTCATTCTTTCCACCCAACCACTTTTGCATTGCAGATGAATTCGCCATTGAAGAATACAGTGCCCCCTGCAGTGCTGGTAAAGTATAAACAACAAAATCTAATGATAATGTAAAGAAAATAAGCAAGCATTTCCATTTGCTGCACAAGGATGCCTCTTAAGTCAAACGTGTCATTTCTATATTATAAAAACCCTGCAGTTTATGAATTAAGTATATGCAATATTTTGCAGAATTTCTTAAAAGTAAAAATTGCAATTAAATCATAGTTACTGGTGTCTGAGATTACTTATTTTTAAATGAATCTAAGAATTTTCCACACAAATGAACTATACCAGCTAATATTTATTTTATGTTCTGTATCCAGTGATGATATATTTTCACCCCTCTGTTTCTGGGATATTCCTGAATGTAGTATACTAGTTAAGGTCAGGAAATCTGTCATTGTGGTTATCCACATAGCACAGCATGAGATATGTGATCTATAAGAAATTTCTTTAGGTTAATTGATAATATGGCATTTGTTATAAGACCTTTGGTTCTCCATTTTAAAATAGGAAAAACTGAAAACAATCCTATCATTAAGAACACTCAAAAGCAATTAAGTTCCAGTATTTACAATACAAATATTAAAAATTGTTATTTCATTAGGTTGCAGAATTCTCTCAACAGTTGTACTTTTTATTCTTCTGTTTAGAATCTGAACATGGGAATGCTTAAAAATGCAAATTTATAGACTTCATCAGTTGAACTTCTCAGAGAAAAAAGAACAAAGATCCAAATAACAAAGAGAGAGGATACAGAGAGAAAGAAGGGAAGAGAATTCATGAAATTTGTATGTTAAATAAATGTGTAGCATTTACAACTCTGTATTTTTGCTTGTTATTTATCAATTTTATAGCCTTTCTAAAATATGCTTTTATTGTTCATTCATAGCACTTTTTTTTTAAAAGATTTATTTATTTATTTGGGAGGCAGAATTAGAGACAGAGAGGAAAAGACAGAAAGAAAGGTGTTCCATCTGCTGCTTCACTTCCTAAGTGGCCACAATGCCAGAGCTGAGCCAATCTGAAACCAGGAGCCAAGAGCTTCTTCTGGGTCTCCCACATGGGTACACGTGCCCAAGTACTTAGGCCGTCCTCCACTACTTTATCAGATGATTGTAAAGAGCCAGATAAGAAGAGGTACCACAGTTAGAGGCTTAATCTACTAAGCCACAGCACTGACCCTAGTCCTAGCACTTTTATTTTATTCTATTTTATTTTTTTATTTGCCATATAGAGTTAGACAGTGAGAGAGAAAGACAGAGAGAAAGGTCTTCCTTCCGTTGGTTCACCCCCCACCATGGCCGCTATGGCCGGAGCTATGCCAATCCGAAGCCAGGAGCAAGGTGCTTCTTCCTGGTCTCCCACAGGGGTGCAGGCACCCAAGCACTTGGGCTATCCTCCACTGCCTTCCCAGGCCACAGCAGAAAGCTGGACTGGAAGAGAAGCAACTGGGACTAGAATCCGGTGCCCATATGGGATGCCGGCACTGCAGGCGGAGGATTAACCAAGTGAGCCATGGCGCCAGCCCCGTAGCACTTTGAAAATCACTAAAAATGCTATAAAAAAGCATACACTCAGAAACACAACAAAAAAACCCTATACTATAAATTGGAATTTCAAAAGATGTCCAATCAACCCACAAGAATTTGGGGAAAAAAAACAGTTCTTCCAAACTATCAGAATGTGCATCAGTAGGGGTTTAACAGCTTATGGTATATCCACACCAGAGACTACCTAGGGACAACACTCATAAGAGGGAACTGTGACACGCACAGCTTGAGTTGGTCTCAAAGACACTATGCTAAATGAAGAGAAAAACAGCCCTCTGAAAAGGTCACATACTGTGTGATTCTTTCTATACAACATTCAGATGAGAAATGGTAGAGATGAGGGGAGAAGCAAGGAGATGGGTGTGACTTTAAAGGAGTAGATCTTTATGGTGCTGCTGTCCTATAAAGCTCTGGTTTTCAATTTTTTTAAAATTGTTTTTCATTTGAGAGAGAGAGAGAGAGAGAGAGAGAGAGAGAGAGAATATCACTGAGAGAGAGAGATGCTTGCAAAAGCGTGGGTTGGGCCAAGCTGAAGCTGGGAGCCAGGAGTCCAATCCAGGTCTCTCACTGGGCAGCAAGAACTCAATAACCAGAAGCATTACTGTTGCCTCTCAGGGTGTGCTGTAGCAAGAAGTTGGAATCAGGATTGGAGCTGGATAACAGATCCACAGACTCTAGTAAGGGACATGGGACACACTGTTTCAACTAGCATCAGTGTTTTTTTTTTAAATCAAATATTTACTTATTTCTTTGAAAGTGAGCATTACAGAGGGGGAGGAAGGGGGAGAGAGAGAAGAGAGAGAAGAAGAGGAAGAAGAGGAAGAAGAGGAAGAAGGAGAAGGAGAAGAAGGAGAAGAAGGAGAAGAAGAAGAAGAAGAAGAAGAAGAAGAAGAAGAAGAAGAAGAAGAAGAAGAAGAAGAAGAAGAAGAAGAAGAAGAGAGAAGAGAGAAGAAGAGAGAAGAAGAGAGAAGAAGAGAGAAGAAGAGAGAAGAAGAGAGAAGAGAGAGAGAGCTGGCCAGATCAAATATAGGAACAAAGAGCATCATCCAGGTCTCCCACATTGGTGGCAGGGGCCCAAGCACTTGAGCCATATTACATTGCCTTTCCTGATCCATTAGCAGGGATCTGGATAAAAAATGGAGCAGCCAGGACACAAACAGGTGCCCACATGGGATGCAGGAGTACCTGGCAGCAGCTTTACCCGCTACGCCACAATTCTGGCCGCTTGACAACCATCTTAACCAGAGAAAACACCTGCACTCTGGCTCAAATTTTTACATTGAAATCTGTCTGATATTACTGTGCTGTATATTGTTTGGGAAATAGGTATCTAAATGGACTTTTTTCCCTTGGAGCTTTCTAATAAGCCCATTATCATTTATTTTCCTAACAATAAAAATTGCTACCTCTATCAAGTATTAAAGTATCATATGTACTAAGGCTTCTTTATATTTTATTCCATTGAGTTGCTGGTCAATTCTTTCATAAATATTAAATTGTTTGAATTATTGTGTTTAATAGAATATTTTAACAACTACTATCATTGATTGCTCCTCCTTTCTGTTTTAATTTTCAGTTTCAGTAATAAACTCATTATTTGTTCTACGTAAAACTTTGAAATCCTTTTATCAAGTTACTTATCCTCATAGTCCTACTGGCTATTGTTTGGAATTGTATTGACTATATGGTTGAATTTATAGTGGTCATGCTTGCAAATTTCTGTAATAGTTAATATTCCCTATTCAGACACATCTATTTTCTAATTCTGACTCAATTTCTGAATTTGGACTGAACTACAAAGTTGAAATTAATGATTGACTTCATGGATTATATTGTAGACTAAATTGAGAGAATAAAATAGCATATATATGGCGACAAATTAAAAGATGTGGACAAAAATAAAAATAAAATCATAAGATGGCAACAGGCCAGGCTGAAACCAGGAGCCTAGGACTCCTTCCTTGGTCTCACACATAGGTGACAGAACCAACTACTTGGGCCAGCCTCTGCTACATTTCCAGGTACATAAGCAGGAAGTTAGATTGAAAGCAGAGTAGGTGGGACTCAAACCAGCACTCCTATAAGCAATACTAACATTACAAGCAGTGGCTTAACCTGCTGTACCACAATGCCATCTCTTGTTTCAAGCTTTCTGAGGAAACTTAGTATTGTTTCCCATACTAGTTGAAATAGTTTACATTCCTTTCAATAGTGTACAGTTCTCCTTTCTGTGCAGTCATACCAGCATTTGCTATTTTTTTCTTCTTGGCATTGACATACTAATTGGAGCAAGATGATATATCATTGTGATTTTGATCAGCATTTCCTTAGCAATTGGTGATATTCAACATTTTTGCACATGCCTGTTGGCCTTTTGCATGTCTTCTTATGAGAAATGTCTATTCAAGTCTTCTGTACACTTTTTTTAAAGATTTATAGATTTATTTATTTAGTTGAAAGAGTTACACAGAGAGAGGAGAGAAAGAGAGAAAGAGAAATAGAAAGAGAGAAAGAGAGAGAGAGTGAGAGAGGTCTTCCATCTGATGGTTCACTCCTCAATTGGCGGCAATGCCCGGAGCTGCGTCGATCTGAAGCCAGGAGCCAGGAGATTCCTTCAGCCCCCACCCCCCACATGGGTGCAGGGGCCCAAGCACTTCATCCATCTTCCACTGCTTTCCCAGGCCATAGCAGAGAGCTGGATCGGAAGTGGAGCAGCTGGCACCACTTGAACTGGCACTCCATATGGGATGTGGGCACCACAGGTGGCGACTTTACCTGCTACACCACAGCCAGCCCCACATAGCTCATTTATTAAAAAGACTTTTTTTCTCCATCATTTGGTCTTGCACATTTGTGAAAAATCAGTTGGCTATAATAGTATAGATTTATTTCTGTGTTCCCTATTCTGTCCCATTGATCTATGTATCTATTTGAATGCTAGGTCATGCTTTCTTTACTGTAACTTTGAAGCATATTTTGAGACCAGGTACTGTGATGCCTCCAAGTTTCCCAAATAGTTTACAATGAAGATGTTAAAAAGTGACAATGAAACAGAATTTTATTTTTATTTTTCCTGTGGTCATAAAGAAAATAAAAAGATGACTCATAATGAAGGCATAAAGTCTTGGGTTAATATTTCTGAACCACAACACATGTCTGAATGAAAGGGCTGATTTTCAGCATGGGATCAGTTCTGATCCACCTTTCAGGGAGCGCTTGGTTAGTATTCAATTCAAATTGGGAATATGATTGAACACCTTCCTAATTTTTAAAACATAACAGAGTTGCTCTTATTTGGATAGCAACAGTGTGAGAGGTATCTATGTTTTTCACGTCATATTCATTGACATTTTTCTTATACAATTTAGAAATGAGAATTCATAGCATTAAAACAAATAGTACTCATGCAAGAAACTAAAGGCATAGGTTCTATGTGGATTCAAGTTGTGGTTGAACCAAGTTCTGCCTGAGAACGGGGCAATAATGTGTATTTAAGAAGATATGTGTACTCTCTCTGGCAAGCTGCAGCCCGACAAGTCCAGTACATTGTCTTTGATTACTCAAAGTCTGTTAATATATTAACCACAAGACTTTCATCATCAGTGAACATGAGCAACAGTGGCCCCAAAATGCTCTCTCCATAGCATGGAACAGCTGAATGTAAAATTAAACGTTTCCTTCCTCCCAAGCATAAAAAGCACATTGAAAGTAAAAGGGGATGCTTTTGTCAGATGGCACAAAGTGTAAGCATTTTATCTATAAATCATTTTATTATTTTATATATTATACTATATATAATTATACATTAACTATATTATGTACTAGGATTGATGGATGAATATTTTTTTTAATGCTTTTATTTAAAGAATATAAATTTCCAAAATACAGCTTATAGATTACAATGGCTCCCCCCCCCCCAACTTCCCTCCCACCCGCAACCCTCCCCTTTCCCACTCCCTCTCCCCTTGCATTCACATCAAGGTTCATTTTCAATTCTCTTTATATACAGAAGATCAGTTTAGTATATATTAAGTAAAGATTTCAACAGTTTGCCCTCACATAGCAACACAAAGTGAAAAATACTGTTGGGGTACTAGTTATAGTATTAATTCACAATGTATAGCACATTAAGGACAGAGATCCTACATGATATTTTTTTAAAATTGATTAATTTTCTATGCAATTTCCAATTTAACACCAAGATTTTTTTCAGTTTTAATTATATTTATATACCGAAGATTGATTCAGTATATACTAAGTAAAGATTTCATCAGTTTGCACCCACACAGAAACACAAAGTGTAAAAATACTGTTTCAGTACTAGTTATAGCATTATCTCACATTGGACAACACATTAAGGACAGATCCCACATGAGATGTAAGTACACAGTGACTCCTGTTGTTGATTTAACAATTTGACACTCTTGTTTATGGCGTCAGGAATCTCCCTAGGCTCTAGTCATGAATTGCCGAGGCTATGGAAGCCTTTAGGGTTTGCTGACTTCAATCTTATTCCAACAGGGTCATAGTCAAAGTGGAGGTTCTCTCCTCCCTTCAGAGAAAGGTACCTCCTTCTTTGATGGCCCCATTCGTTCCACTGGGATCTCACTCGCAGAGATCTTTAATTTAGGTCTTCTTTTTTTTGCCACAGTGTCTTGGCTTTCCATGCCTAGAATATTCTCATGGGCTCTTGAGCCAGATCTGAATGCCTTAAGGGCTGATTCTGAGGCCAGAGTGCTATTTAGGACATCTGCCATTCTATGAGTCTGCTGTGTATCTCGCTTCCCATGTTGGATCATTCTCTCGCTTTTTGATTCTATCAGTTAGTATTAGCAGACACTAGTCTTGTTTGTGTGATCCCTTTGACTCTTAGACCTATCAGTGTGATCAATTGTGAACTGAAATTGATCACTTGGACAAATGAGATGGCCTTGGTACATGCCACCTTGATGGGATTGTATTGGAATCCCCTGGCACGTTTCTAACTCCATCATTTGGGGCACAACTGATTGAGCATGTCCCAGATTGTACATCTCCTCCCTCTCTTATTCCCACTCTTATATTTCACAGGGATCACTTTTCAGTTAAAATTTAAACACCTAAGAATAATTGTTTGTTAATTACAGAGTTCAACCAATAGTACTAGAATAAAAAAATACTAAAATGGATAAAGTATTACATTGTACAACAAGAGTCAGCACAAGAGCTGATCAAGTTACTGTTTCTCATAGTGTCCATTTCACTTCAACAGGTTTCCCCTTTGGTGCTCAATTAGTTGTCACTGATCAGGGAGAACATATGATATTTGTCTCTTTGGGACTGGCTTAATTCACTCAGCATGATGTTTTCCAGATTCCTCCATCTTGTTGCAAATGACCGGATTTCATTGTTTTTGACTGCTGTATAGTATTCTATAGAGTACATGTCCCATAATTTCTTTATCCAAATGTATGCTTTAAATTCCCTGTCATCTTTTGCTGTGAGGTTCCCTTCGTTTACCTACTTTCATGTTGATGGCCGTGTTTCTGTGTTTCTGTGTGTAACACATCTTTAAGCATCTTTTGCAGGGCTGGACGAGTGGCAACAAATTCTTTCAATTTCTTTTTGCAGTGAAAGGTCTTTATTTCACCTTCATTCATAAATGAGAGCTTTGCAGGATATAATATTCTGGGCTGGCAGTTTTTCTCTCTTAGTACCTGGGCTATGTCTCGCCATTCCCTTCTAGCTTGTAGGGTTTCTGATGAGAAGTCTGCTGTGAGTCTAATTGGAGCTCCTCTGAGAGTAATCTGACGTTTCTCTCTTGCACATTTTAGGATCTTTTCTTTCTGTTTCACTGTGGTGAGTTTAATTACAATGTGTCGTGATGAGGATCTCTTTTGGTCATGTTTATTGGGGGTTCTATGAGCTTCCTGTACTAGGATGTCTCTGTCCTTCTCCAAAACTGGGAAATTTTCTGCTATTATCTCACTAAAAAGGCCTTCTAATCCTTTCTCCCTCTCCATGCCTTCAGGAACTCCTAGAACTCGAATGTTGGGTTTTTTAATAGTATCCTGTAGATTCCCAACAATATTTTTTAGATTTCTAATTTCCTCTTCTTTTCTTTGGTTTGACTGAATAGTTTCCTGTGCTCTGTATTCTAAGTCCGATATTCTCTCTTCTGCCTCACCCATTCTGTTTGTAAGGCTCTCTAATGTGTTTTTCATTTGATCTATTGAATTCTTCACTTCATTATGATTTCTCGTCACTATCACAGTTTCATGTTCTACTAGTTGTTTCATTTCAGCTTGATTCCTCCTTAATATTTCATTTTCACGAGAGAGATTTTCTACCTTGTCCATTAAGGATTTCTGTAGTTCAAGAATTTGTTTTTGAGTACTTCTTAGTGTTCTTATCAATTTTTTGAGATCTGCTTCTTGCATTTCTTCTATCTCATCATCTTCGTAATCTTGAATTGGGGTGTCTTTTTCATTTGGGGACGCCATAGTGTCTTCCTTGTTCTTATTACCTCGGTTTTTGCGTTTGTTGTTTGGCATATTGGTTTCTTCACTGTGGTGTTTTTTTCTTGTTATACTATGACTCTAGATTAAGTGGACTGTCTGCTTTTGATGGAGCCTTAGAGGCTTGAGATGGGTGTGGCCTGAGAGCTCTGGTTCCTCAGGGTTGAGGGTGTGTCAAAGGAGACACTCCCAGGTTAGGCGTGGTAAATCT
Organism: Sylvilagus floridanus; assembly: GCA_949820135.1. Classification (NCBI taxonomy): domain Eukaryota; kingdom Metazoa; phylum Chordata; class Mammalia; order Lagomorpha; family Leporidae; genus Sylvilagus; species Sylvilagus floridanus. The sequence continues at coordinate 34,390,175 of OX463230.1, forward strand.
CTGTTACTTTTTTTTTTTGGTTCAAAAGGGAAGTAATTCCACACAGCTGAATGGAATTGGGGGTGGTTAGCAGGCGAATGATATACCCACAGGAGCCAGAGATCAGAAGCTCTTTCCCAAGGACCAGAGAAGGAATCTTTTTGGCCCTTTGTGTGGGCTGAGATTCTCCTGTAGTCTCCCACTGGGCTGCCAAGGCTACTGAACTGTAGCGTCTCTGGAGAGTACTCACGTGGTGAATTCCGTGAGTTCTCTCCCCCACAGTCTCTTTTTTCACAGTCTCAGTTCATTAGCACCACAAATTCATTAGGTTCTAATCTCCTGTTATTTCACCCCCATGCCCAGAGTCAGGTTTTTCCTCTAGGCTCAGGGCCGGTGCAGACCTGAGGTCGCCCTGCTTATGACGTATGTCCAAAATGGTGCCTGCTCTTTGTCTTGCTGGCCTTTGAGAGGTGGGCAGAGAGAGATAAACCCGTGTCCGTATCGGTTACTTTTTTCTTTCTCTCTCTCTTCCAGTTAGCCTGGTGAACTTTTCCCCACAGGGTTTCAAGCCTTGTTCGCTCTAGTCTCCTCTTTCCGCTTCCCTTCTGGTGTCTCGGGCTATTGAGGATCGGCTCACCTAGCGTTCCAGCGCTGGTGCGTTGAGTCTGCCGCTGGTGTCCCGAACTGCGGGCTCCCCCGCTCTCCTCAAAGGTCCACTGTGAATCACTAGTTCTGGAAGAGTTTCCTCTGCTGTTTCTTCCCGTACTCTTCCTTGAATCTGCAGTATCTCCACTTTTATTAAACTGTCTCTCCCCGGACTATCGGTGTGCTCCCTTCCTATTCCGCCATCTTGCCCTCTGATGGATGAATATTAACCATGGCAGATTTCTATTTTGATAAATTAATTATCAAAGTATAATTTTCAAAAAGATGAAAGACATGATTGGTTGGCAAATATAAAAGCACACATATCAAGTATTTCATTAGCCTATTAATTAATGAAGTAACCAGTAAGACATTATTATCAATTTGGGGCATCCTAAAAGAAGATATTTACAGACAATTTAACAACAAAACCTGTTAGGATAGGACTGGTGCATTCGGTGTGAAACAGATTAGAGACAAAGAGGACACAACATTTTTGGTTTTCTGTCCCACTGGATAGGAATCATTTGCATCAGTACATGAGAATAATCGAGTAACTTCAGTAAGTCTGGGGACTTTTATAATAAACGGTGAGATGGACTAAGTATATTTTCCTGGAATTGGCAATCCTTAAGTGACTTTGCCCCCAAATAGTATTGAAATAATCTGCTACTTCATTTTTAGCTTATTTTTGAGTTTCTGATCATTTCTACAAAGGTTCACCAAAGATTATTGATAGGAAAAAAGGAAATGGCCATCTTATTAGATTTGTTTTTCACAGGGTTAATTAGCCAGGTCATTCTCCTTTAGTTTTTGTGCAAATTTTTTTAAAGCAAAATATTTTTATTGATCCACAACACTTGTTGATATTTATGAGGCACAATGTGTTGTTTTGATTCATGTAATATTGGGTCATGATAGAATCAGAAATTAGATATATCTATCACCTTCAACATTTTAGCAACTACAAAGGCTTTGAAATTAACTTCTGTCCATGAATGTTCATATGAAATCTTTATTTGGACTTTTCAGAACATCCATAACATGTTATTTTTGTTTGTGCTACCCAGAAGATCAAGCAAACGCCCCTTACCTAAATGTTCCCAAAATGTCAAAGGTCTTTGTTCTGCCATGAAACAATCTTTTTTATTCTTATAAGATTGGGACCCTCTAACTCGGGTACTAAGTCAGTTTCATGGAAGGACTTGGTAGGCATAATTTTTCTTAATTATGATCTTATCATACCTGGTTAAATGCAAATTATTTTCGAACATAATCACTCCAGGTATGCCTTGATTTAATCAGATCAATGTGTCTAATTATATCCAGGTAGAAAGGAGGAAAGATTATTATTATTATTAATGTGATAGCTATACTGCCATGAAAAATAAGAAGACTCAGTATTTTTCTGAATTCTAAGGTAATCACTAAAAATAATATACCATTTTAGAAATGCTTAATTCTATCCACAGAAGTAAAATCTGCTGAGTTGAGGATTAGAAATAAAGTAAAAAGAAAAAGGAAATAGTTTTCCCATATTCATCATAAATACATTTAAAAAGATACCTATATTCCAAATAAGTAACTAGCATTTTTTGAAACACATTCGGCTGTACTTTATTTCATTAAATCTAAGATGTTGTCCATCACATAATTTGCTAGTTGTTTTATTAAAATGTGAAAAGTAGCCAATGACACCTGAAATCTATATGTTGATTTCTGGAAAAAATGTTTATCTTAGAATTAATTGAAATATTCAGTAACAGCATTAACATAATTCTTTCCACTTCAAATCTGTTCAGACTCTGTCCAAGTAATCAAACTCTAAGGGCTGGAGAGAAGGGAAGACAGGCAACATCGTTTAGGAAAGCTCCCCCAATGATCCTACAATCAGGCACTGTTATATGACACATGCTCAACGTTACATTGCAGCTAAAAAAGGAAGACAAAAACTAAAAGGCAGCTTTATAATATTAGAAAGCAGTTAGCTCTCATCCACATTGACTGTAGATTTTTGAAAGTTGTAATGGGTACACAGGTAACCAAAGTACAGAGCTTGTCTGGTGAATTTTCATCCTCATTATATTTTCTGGACAATCTCAATGCTGTACAATATGGGACAGTCCTTATTCCCTTGGGCAGACACCTTTGTTGAGCCTGGTGTCCATGCACACATGAGGAGTCCCTATCTCCTTCATGGCAAACTCCTGGATCTCTCTGAGTGTCCAGGGGACATGCTTCTGGAAGGCCCCTCCACGGATGTGCTTGTGAATGCTGAGTGCAGAATGGCCCTTCTGCTCACCACCCTCCTTTGCAGGAGACCTATGGAAGATCCAGGATCCACAATTTCACTGGTTCTTCACGTGATTCAGCCCTAGCAATTCTTCTTAATCTTGTGTCAAGCATTCTTCTTTCGTGATGTATATTTGCTTCTGAACTATAAAGAGTGTTGAAAGTCCTGTCTGGCCGGCGCCGCAGCTCACTAAGCTAATCCTCTGCCTGTAGCGCTGGCAAACCGGGTTCTAGTTCCAGTCGGGGAGCCAGATTCTGTCCCGGTTGCTTCTCTTCCAGTCCAGCTCTCTGCTGTGGCCCAGGAAGGCAGTGGAGGATGGCCCAAGTCCTTGGGCCCTGCCCCCACGTGGGAGACCAGGAGAAGCACCTGGCTCCTGGTTTCGGATCAGCGCAGCGTGCTGGCCACAACACGCTGGCCATAGCGGCCACTTGGGGGGTGAACCAACGGAAAAAGGAAGACCTCTCTCTCTCTCTCTCTCTTTCTCTCTCTCTCTCTCACTGTTTAACTCTGCCTGTCAAAAAATCAATCAGTCAATCAATCAATAAATAAAAATTAAAAAAAAAAAAGAAAATCCTGTCAACCCACCAAATCAATCTGAAAGCTATGGAAGAAATTAACAGCTCAGAAGGCTGAATTCTAGGACATGTATCGAAGTTCAGAATATATATATATATATATATATATATATATATATAAACAAAGTTCAGAATATCTAGTCAGTCTTTAACCCAGATGCCTTCAGCAAACATAAAACAGACAATGGGTTAATAGTGAGACTGATTTATTGATTGGTGTAGCCAATAATACCAGACTGGAAAAGGCCAAAATTCTCTGCTGGGATACCACACGTAGCCATTGCAGAAGTGTTTGACCAATGTCATGGATAGTGAAGACATGGACCAATCTCCAGTGCCTTGGCATAAAGAGTACAATTTCTGAAACATTTATATAACATCTTACCTTTATTAAAAGAAACCTAAAGAAAGCTTATGATCTCTTCTGATCTGATTGTTCTTCTAATGTAGCTCTAAAGCATTAATGAGCTTTTTAACAACTATCATGACAGACATTCCAGCTTTTCCTTTTCAACAAATTTATTGAGGCCTAATAGACATACAAAGAACTGCACATATTTAGTATGTCCATTTGATGAGTTTGGACATGTGCAAACATCCATGATACCACCACCACAATCAGGGAAACAGACATGTCCAACACCTTCTAAATTTTCCTTGTGTATCTTTGTCTTTGATTTGTGAAACAAAGCAAGACAAATTTTGAAAATAATAAGCACTGTAGTGTTATCTATATGCACTATGTGATACAGTAGAATTCTAAAATTTATTCATCTAGCATAACTCAAATTTTATACACATTGAATAATTCCTCATTCCCTGACTCCTCTGGCAATGGAAATACTGTTATATCATCTGTTTTGTGAGGTTGACTATAATGGCCACATCTTGTAGCTGGAATAACACAGTGTTTGGTCTGTGAATTGCTTATTTCATTTAGCACAATTTCTTCCAGGTTCATGCATTTTGTTCCCCAAAACAGGCTTCCCATATTTTTTTCAGGCTGAATAATAATAATTAATTGTATCGATATATTCCATGTGCTTTGATAGAATTTGAGTTGTTTCTCTGTTTTTTGCTATTGTGAATAATGTTTTAATGAATGTCTCAATGAACATGGAAGTAAAGAAATGTCTTTAAGGTCCTGATTTCAATTCGTGGGTACACAGCCAGAATTGATAGAGCTGGATTACACAGTAGTTCTATTTTTCATTTTTAAGGGAATCTTCATACTGCTTTTCAAAGCTGCCAAACCATTTTATAATCTTACCAATAGTGCTCAAAGTTTCCAATTTCCCCACATTCTCACAATCATTTATTATCTTTTTATAATTAATAGTCACCTAATAGATGTGAGTTGATACTTGGTTATAGTTTTGGTTTGCATTTCCCTGACAAGTGATGGTTGAACATATTTTCTTGTACCTCTTGGCCATGTGTAAGTATTTTTTGGGAACTGGAACTTTTTATTGACATAGAAAATTGATTCTAAAATTCATATGAAACTACAAAAGAGTATAAGTAGCCAACATGATCTTGAAAAAGAAGAACAAAGATGGAGGCCAAGGTAATTTTGATAAAGATCAAAGTTGGAAGTGTCATACTTCCTGATTTGCAAACATATTGCAAAGTTACAATAATCAAAACAGCACAGTAATAGCATAATGGCATACATATAAACAAATGAAACATAATAGAGTAATAAAAAATAAATAAACCCACATATGTAGGGTCAACTTATCCTTGACAAGTGCCTCAAGAATATGCAAAAAAAAGGATGCGTGTTATAGCACAATGGGTTAAGCTTCAGCTTGGGAGGCACACATCCCAACTGAGAAGGCTGATGTAAGTCCCCATTTCTCTAGTTCCCATCCAGCTTCCTGCTAATGCACCTGGGAAGGCAGCAGATAATGGCTCCAATACTAGGGTCCCTGCCACCCATCTGCAAGACCCAGATGGAGTTCCAGGTTCCTGGCTTCAGCCTGGCTCAACTTCTTCTGCTATAGGCATTTGGAGAGGTAAACCAAGGGATGGAAAATCTCTCTTTTTCTCTCTCTCTGCCTCTCTCCCTCTCTCTGTCACTCTGCCTTTAAAAGGAATAAATGAATAAATACATAAATCTTTAAAAAAGGAAGAATATACAATCAAGAAAGGACAGTCTCTTCAACAAATGATTTTGGGAAAACTGGATATCTATCTGCATGCAAGAAAAGAAATTGGACTCTACTTACACAAAACACAAAAATCAACTTAAAATTAGTTAAGTAATTACATATAACAGTTGACATTCTAAAAGTCCTGGAAGAAAACATAGCAGGACATCTTGGTTTATGTTTGGCAATTATTTCTTTACTGTGACACCAAAAGCACAGGCAACAAAAGTAAAAATAGACAAATGGAAAGAATTTGTATAGAAAAGGGAACAATAATTAAAAAGAAAAGATAACCTACAAAATGTGATGAAAAATAACAAACCATATATCTGTTAAGTGATTAATTTCCAAAATATATTTAAAAAATCCATTAATAGGAATACCATTTAGTAGGTAAAAAAAATGACCTGATTTTATAATGGATTTTTCTTGGTTTTTTTGGTTATATTTTTATTTATTTATATTTATATAAAGGGAAAAATTCATATATGCAGTTTTAAGAGAATATTTATGTGGTGCAGGATGATAATTTGTTACTTATATAAAGTTCTAATATTTTAAAATTAAGATCTTACTTGGGAAAGCAAAAGGAAGAGTTACCAGTGGTCGACTGAGTACATGTGCTTGAAAAATGACACTTAGCTACGCCGACTTGGTCAGAGTAGGAAGAATATGCTCCTCAGCTAACATAAGAGAAGGTAACATGATTGGAAAGTCAACGCAGAACAGAGAGCAAATTCCATGTATTTCACATACACAGTATTAGTATCATTAAGCATAATGATACTAGCCTCCTTCTCTTCTTTGCTGCCACCCCTCTTCTTCCTTCACTTTGTATAAATACAAATTAATAATTCAGAGCACCATTCACTGCTAACATTTTCTTTCAGTATTCAAAGAATAAACAATGACTCTATTGTATTTACAACAAAAAAGAAAGAAAACAATATTTTGGTGAAACATCAAGTAAAAGCCATCTGAACATATTTCAAAAGAAGATAAGTAAACCCTCAACTCTTGTTAAGTACTGCAAAACAAATATATCACATAACAAAGAGAATGTAAAAATCTGGATTTATATTAATGTACTATTCAGCAGTCAACATTTTGTGAACATTTTTTTTAAATAAAGAAAGCAAAATTGGGCCAAGAGTGACATCAGAAAAATTAACAGAGTAAGGAACTCCAAAATATCTCATGTTCAAGAATGTATACTTTGGCAATATTACCAAGCTGATCTACCGTTTCAGTGTCAAAACTCGAAATATCTTTCTTGTGGAATGGAATGGATTAATTTTTTATTAATAAACATGACTTTATTAACATTCACATTTGTAACTTTCATCTACTAGGGATTTCCTTTTTTGCGATAACATATTTTTTTAAAGGCATCAAAGTGCTAGAATAGCATGAAAAGGAATCCTTTTATTATTTTTAAAGATTTTATTCATTTATTCGAAAGTCAGAGAGTTACACAGAGAGAAGAGAGGCAGAGAGAGAGAGAGAGAGGTCTTCCATCCCATGGTTCACTCCCCAATTGGATGCAACAGCTGGAGCTGCGCCAATCTGAAGCCAGGAGCCAGGAGCTTCTTCCAGATCTCTCACGTGGGTTCAGGGACCCAAAGACTTGGGCCATCCTCTACTGCTTTCCCAGGCCATAGCAGAGAGCTGGATCAGAAGAGGAGCAAGCTGGAGCCGCGGCTCAATAGGCTAATCCTCCGCCTTGCGGCGCTGGCAAACCAGGTTCTAGTCCCGGTCGGGGTGCCGGATTCTGACCTGGTTGCCCCTCTTCCAGGCCAGCTCTCTGCTCTGGCCCAGGAGTGCAGTGGAGGATGGCCCAAGTGTTTGGGCCCTGCACCCCATGGGAGACCAGGAGAAGCACCTTGCTCCTGCCATCGGATCAGCGTGGTGCGCAGGTTGCAGTGTGCCCCCCTCGGAGGCCATTGGAGGGTGAACCAAATGCAAAAGGAAGACCTTTCTCTCTGTCTCTCTCTCTCACTGTCCACTCTGCCTGTGGAGCAGCCAGGACTAGAACCAGTGCCCATATGGGATGCCGGTGCTTCAGGCCAGGGCTTTAACCCGCTGAGCTACAATGCTGGCCCCAGAGATAACATATTTTTAATTTACATTATAGTCAAAGGCTCCACTAAATAAAGAATTCAACATATAAAAAATGAAAAGAGCAGCAAGGAAACAAGTGTATGCTGTATATATATTCAGAGAAAAAGATGTTCATTAGACATCATTTATGTAAATCTTAAAATAATCCTAAAACAGTTAAAATTATAATAGGCTATAATTTACATTATTTTTTGACAAATATTTAAAACACAATTCTACAAAACAATGTACAAATTCACTTAGATATGGAACGGGTTAATAATGGACAAATTTATACAGAAAAAAGAACATAATTTTGAGGATTCACACTTCTGATGTTAAACTTGCCACAAGGCTGCCACAATATACACAGTGAGGTACTGGCATATGTACAGATACATAGACTAACAGAATGGACAAAATAGTCCATAAATAAACCCAGGTATTTTTGGTCAACTGATTTCTTTTTAAAGATTAATTTATATTTGAGAGGCAGAGTCACAGACAGAGAGGGAGAGACAGAGGGTGCCAAGCCTAGTAAAAGGAAGCAAGAATGCTATTTTCCCCTTTTTAAATTTAGGTAAACAAATTTCATGTAATTCATATCTATAGATTTAGGTGATATTTCCCACTCTACCCTCCCTCCCGCCCACTCTCCCACACTTTCTTCTCCTTCCTCTCTTTTTCCCTTTTCTTAACTTTTACTTTATACTCATAAGATTAATTAATGTTGAGCAAATGGTAACCAAAAGAAAGCAGGGATGATTACATTTATTATAAGACATAATAACTTTAAGTCAAAGCCTATTATAAAAGACAAATAGGGCCATTTTATAACGAGCAAAGGTAAATTCACCAGGAGCATTCTCATATAATATTGTGATAATGTATGCACTCAACATAGAGCACCTATCTAAAGCAAACATTTACAGAACTAAAGAGGGAAATAGTAATACAATAGTAAAAGATTATATACCACTTTCAATAGTGAATAGGTCATTGAAACAAAAAATCAAAAAGGAAACAGATTGAATCACGCAATAGATCAAAAATAGACATACATGTATTTTATGAAAAAATTGTGCATATATTTTTAAAAACTTTTGCACAATAAAATTATCATATACTTCTATTTTTCCACAAACTTTCTGAAGTCCCCTTGTGTTTGCTTATATACTTTGGTCTATATTTTTCCACAGGAATGTAAACTCCCCAATAACAAGGACTTGAGTCATTTTTGTTAAACACAGAAGAGTGTCTGATGCAAATTATGCAGTCGTACACTGTGAACTAAACAATGTCCATCCTCCTTACCTGACTGCTTCCCTTCCACAATATTCCCAGTACCTAACACAATGCCTGCTTATTGTAGGCCCTTAAATATTGACTACTGAATGAATAAGCTTATAACTCAATCTCTTTACCTTGTGAATTTTATATCCTACTCCATACTGGATAGTTTCACTGGATATCTAAAAACAAATAAGCAAAAGTACTCAAATCCAATGTCTAAGATTCCACTTCCTATTTTCCCTACATCCGTTATTAGGAAGACCAATCGTGTACTTACCCTAGTGAGAAAATTGGAGTGACCCTCTACTTGGACGGAAAAGAAAACTCTGTAACTCTTTCACAAAGCTTTGTGTACCCTAAATGAAATCAACAAGGCCAAGTGCTTATCACAGTTCCTGGCATATAATGACTACAAATATTAGCCATAACTATTTTTGCTCGATATTCAGGTGCATATCTTTTCATATCTCTGAAATCAAAATGGGTTTTTCAACAAGTGGTGTATCATAACTTAATTTTTATATTTTCACTTTAATAGTAGATTCAGTAATGATGTCCTTTATGTTACTGGTGTCCTAGATGTGAAAAAAAGGTAGTAAAATAACTTCAAATTTGAATTGGCCTATTGACATTAAAGTATTAAATCATGTCAAGAATACTTCAGGGCTGGCGCTGTGTCATGGCGGGTTAAAGCCCCAGCCTACAGCACCAGCATCCCATATGGGCACCGAGTCCCGGCTGCTCCACTTCCAATACAGCTCTCTGCTACAGCCTGGAAAAACAGTAGAAGATGGCCCAAGTCCTTGGGCTCCTGCACCCGCATAGGAGACCTCGAAGAAGCTCCTGGCTCCTGGCTTCGGATCAGCTCAGGTCTAGCCATTGCGGTCATCTAGGGCGTGAACCAGTGGATGGAAGATCACTTCTCCCCTGCATCTCTCTCTAACTCTGTCTTTCAAATAAATAAATCTTTTGAAAAAAATACTTCAAATTCATGTTTTTCTCCATCTCCACTGTTGTAACCTGCTTTGGACACTCTTGCTATTACCTGAACATTGAAATAGTCTCCTCGGGGTCTCCCTGCCCCTACCATGCCCTTCTCTATTATACGTGCCACATTCCTGCCAGACTGGTCACATTTCTCCAGTGCCTACCTCACTTTATTATTTACACGAATGCCTAAATAATTAAATCCAGATTCTTAGTTATGACATGCAAGGCTCCCACTCGCTAGTGTTGTTCCTAGGTACTAGACACACAAAGTTCCTTTTTGTGCTTGCAGATTACCTAATACTCCATGCTGTTTCACAACTCCATATCTTTGATCATTCTGACTTATTTACTCAGAATATATTTTGCATGCTGTGTCTCAGCCAGGAATTCCTCTGACAATAAATAACAAAAGACAAGTACAAGTTGCTTAAACAAATAGAGGAGTCCAGAGGTTGATATTCCAGAATTAAAGCAGTTGCCCAATAATGCAGGTAAGGACCAAGGCCTTTTCTATCTTCTGGACTTGGCTTATCATGCAGATCGTCATCCTTATGCTTCACCATCTCAAGAAAGTCATTGAAATTTCAAGCGTTGCATCTATCCTTTCCAAGCTAGAGAACAAGAAAGGACACACTGTAGTATGACCATTAAATTCTCTTTATTATTAAAAAAGTAAGTTTTGGGGCCGGTGCAGTGGTGCACCAGGTTAATCTTCCACCTGCGGTGCCAGCATCCCATATGGGTGCCGGTTCTAGTCCCAGTTGCTGCTCTTCCAGTCCAGCTCTCTGCTGTGGCCTGGGAAAGCAATGGAGGATGGCCCAAGTGCTTGGGCCCTGCACCTGCATGGGAGACCAGGAGAAGCACCTGGCTCCTGGCTTCAGATCGGCGCAACTCCTTCCATTGTGGCCATTTGGGGAGTGAACCATATGCATGCCGGTTTTAGTCCCGGCTGCCACACTCGCAATCCAGCTCTCTGCTATGGCCTGGTAAAGCAGTAGAAGATGACCCAAGTGCTTGGGCCCCTGCACCCTCGTGGGATACTTAGAAGAAGCTCTTGTCTCTTGTCTTTAGACCTGTCCAATTCCAGCTGTTGGGGCCATTTGGGGAGTAAACCAGTGGATGGAAGACCTTTCTCTCTGCCTCTCCCTCTCACTGTCTTTAAGTAACTCTTCCTCTCAAATAAATAATAAATAAAATATTTTAAAAAACTCCTTAAATCAAGGATCATTAAGAAGTAATAGTTAGAATTACAAAACACTTATTTTTAAATTTTTTATTTAATAAATATAAATTTCCAAAGTACAACTTTTGGATTATAGCGGCTTTTTTCCCCCATAACTTCCCTCCCACCTGCAACCATCCCATCTCCCACTCCCTCTCCCATCCCATTCTTCATCAAGATTCATTTTCTTTTTTTTCTTTTTTTTTTGACAGGCAGAGTGGACAGTGAGAGAGAGACAGAAAGGTCTTCCTTTGCCATTGGTTCACCCTCCAATGGCCGCCACGGCTGGCGTGCTACGGCAGACGCACCGCACTGATCCAATGGCAGGAGCCAGGTGCTTCTCCTGGTCTCCCATGGGGTGCAGGGCCCAAGTACTTGGGCCATCCTCCATTGTACTCCCTGGCCACAGCAGAGAGCTGGTCTAGAAGAGGGGCAACCGGGGCAGAATCCAGCGCCCCAACCAGGACTAGAAGCCTGTGTGCTAGTGCCGCAAGGCGGAGGATTAGCCTATTGAGCCATGGTGTCAGCTAAGATTCACTTTCAATTATCTTTATATACAGAAGATCAGTTTAGTATATACTAAGTCAAGATTTCAACAGTTTGCACCTACACAGAAACACAAAGTATAAAGTACTATTTAAGTACTAGTTATACTGTTAATTCACATAGTACAACACATTAAGGACAGAGATCCTACATGGGGAATAAGTGCACAGTGACTCCTGTTGTTGATTTAACAATTGACACTCTTATTTATGAAGTCAGTAATCACCCGAGGCTCTTGTCATGAGCTGCCAAGGCTATGGAAGCCTATTGAGTTCGCCAACTCCAATCTTATTTAGACAAGGCCATAGTCAAAGTGGAAGTTCTCTCCTCCCTTCAGAGAGAGGTGCCTCCTTCTTTGATAGCCCTTTCTTTCTGCTGAGATCTTACTCACAGAGATCTTTCAATTAGGTCTTTTTTTTTTTTCCACAGTGTCTTGGCTTTCCATTCCTGAAATACTCTCATGGGCTTTTTAGCCAGACCTGAATGCCTTAAGGGCTGCTTCTGAGGCCAGAGTGCTGACAAAACACTTACTGAATAGCAACATGATTATATATTAATTATAATATACATATACAAACTAATTATAAATATTCTCAATATATATTTCTCTTAATATTGGTATTTACACTGACATAGGAAGTTATTTCTAACGCATGTATTTTAATAAAAAATTTTAGAGCAAAATAGATAGTAAAAGCTCATCTTTGAAAGAAAAAATTTATCCTAAAATTCATATGGAATCTCAAGGGTTCCTAAATAGCTAAAACTGTTTTAAAAAAAATAGCATTGGAAGAGTCACACTTCCTGACTTCAAAATATATTAAAGAAACAGTAAGGAAAACAGTGTGGTACCAGCATAAAATCTGGCATAAAGACAGATGAATAATTTCATGAATGAAAGAAGAAAAGTATATGTCCTCTTGTACATGGTCAGATTATGTTCAACAGGTACCAAGACCACTCAATGAGGGAAGGACCCACTTCAACAACATGTGCTGGGAAAATTGTATATTTATATGCAATAGAATGAAGGAAAACTCCTCTTATCTTACCATAAGTCAAAATATATTAAAGACATAAAGGTAAGATCTTAAACTAAATTTTCTAAAGATAAAATGAGAAATCATCAAGATATTGGGCTTGGCAATGAGTTCTTGGATACAACACACAAAGCACAGAAAGACAAACAGGATACAAGAAATGTAAAAACTGTTGTGCATCAAGGGAAACACTCAACAGAATATGAAGACAACATACTGAAGGGGAAAAAGATATTTGCAAATTATATATCTGTCAAAGGTTTAATATCCAGTATATAAAGAATTCCAACAACTCAACAAAAATTCAAATAACGCTATTTTTAAAAATGTAATGTATATGAGTAAAATTGATATGATCATTGTTTATAGCCCTTATCTATACTCTTGAGTAACAGTGGTTTTTCTACTTACTACTTGTTGAATTCTTTATTTAGTGAAGGGTTAAGCTTATGACTGATTATAAAGTAAATTGAAAGGAAGTCATTGTAAAATTTAAATGAAAAATAGGAAAAGAAGGAGGGAGGGTGGGGTTGAGGGAGGAAGGAAGGGTAGGGTGTGAAGTATCATTTTTTTTTTGACAGGAAGAGTGGACAGTGAGAGAGAGAGGCAGAGAGAAAAATCTTCCTTTGCCGTTGGTTCACCCTCCAATGGCTACCGCGGCTTGGTCTCCCAAGGGGGGCAGGGCCCAAGCACTTGGGCCATCCTCCTCTGCATTCCCGGGCCACAGCAGAGAGCTGGCCTGGAAGAGCGGCAACCGGGACAGAATCTGGCGCCCTGACTGGGACTAGAACCTGGTGTGCCGGCGCCGCAGGCAGAGGATTAGCCTATTGAGCCACAGCACCTCCCTATTATGCTCTTAAAACTATATACATTGAATATATTAAATTTGTAGACTTTATATAAATAAAAAGTAAAAACAAAAATAAGAAGCTGTATACATGAAATATATAACAAGCATTCATTTTATATAAATTTACAAGTTAAACAATAAAAATGAGCAAAGGACTTGAATAGACATTCTTCAAAAATGTATATAAAAAGATATGAAAAATCACAAATCATCAAAGAAATTGAAAATCAAAAACTATAATGAATGGGCTGGCGTTGTGGCACAGCAGGTTGAAACAGAGCTTTTGACACCAGTATCCCACAGTGGAGCACTGATTCAGTTCCTACCTGCTGCACTTCCCATCTAGCTTCCTAATAATGTAACTAATAATATTACTACTCTAAAACAAATTTTGATGAAGATATAGAAAAATTTGGATCCTGTGCACTGCTATTGGGATGGTAAGACAGTACAACTACTATGGAAAACAGTAGAAGTTCTTCAGAAAATTAAATATAGAAGACCCACAGGATGCAGAACTCAAAGTTGTGAGCAGAGAATCATTTCTTGATATTCAAAGGGGATTGGTTACAGCGCTACCATAATTTATGAATGCTCAGATTCTTTATATAAAATGTTGCAGTTTTTGCCTCTATCCTTTACGCATATCCCATATGTTTTTAATCATCTCTAGATGACTTATAATACTTAATATAATTTGAAGGCTATGTAGATAGCTGTTAAGTTATTTTGTCTAATTAATAATGACAAGACAAAGTCTGTACATGTTTCGCACTAATGCAACCATTCATTGTAGGCCTAACTACTTAGTACACAAAAAAAGATAACAGGTGAACAATGACCAAAGACTGGGGGTATGGTAGGGGTAAATGGGGTTTGGATTAAGAAAAGAGGAAGCTGCATGTGGCTCACTAATTGGGACAAATATAATAATATGAGATGTTAAAGAGGAGTACTACCTCACAATTTTAGTAGTAAAATGTTACTAAATAAATAAATAAATATATAATAAAAACCTTCAAAATTGTTAGTTTGAAAAAAAGAAATAAAATCCAAATCCACATCTGTATTTTCTTACATATTATTATAAACAATAATATGCACTGAAAATATTTGGGACAACTCATAGCTTATTTCCTATTTTATTTATACCTACATATTTTATAGGTAACAACTGAACTTGAACAACATGAAAAACATTAAAAATTATTTCCTTCTTACCACTTCTTTTGTCAAGCAGTATTGATCATTGGAGCTTGTATTATCATCAATACAACTTCATAGAGTGAAATAATGAATTTCCCATCAACTAGTATTGATGAATAATGCTCTCAATAGCAACCTATATTTACTATCAAATAAGTGCCTATGATGTGACAGATTATGTAGGTTTTCATAAATCAACATTGTTATTTCTTGAAACTGTGTATTTTTTAAAAGATTTTTATTTATTTACTTGAAAGTCAGAGTTACACAGAGAGAAGAGAGGCAGAGAGAGAGAAAGAGAGAGAGAGAGGTCTTCCATCCACTGGTTCACTCCCCAATTGGCTGCAGCAGCCAGAGCTGTGTAGATTCGAAGCCAGGAGCCAGGAGCTTCTTCCAAGAGCTTCTTCTTATGGGTTCAGGGGCCGAAGGACTTGAGCTATCTTCCACTGCTTTCCCAGGCCACAGCAGAGAGCTGGACCAGAAGTGGAACAGACGGGACTCGAACTGGCGCCCATATGGGATGTCCACACTGCAGGTGGCAGCTTTACCATCTATGCACAGCAGCAGCCCAGAAACTGTGTCTTTTTAAAAAGATTTATTTTTATTTATTTGAAAGGTAGAGATAGAGAGACACACACACAAACACAGAGAGAAAGAGAGAATTTTTCCACCTGATGCTTCATTTCCCAAATGGCCACAATGGCCAAAAGTTGATCAGCCTGAAGCCAGGAGCCTGGAATTCCATTGCGGTCTTTGATGTGGGTGACAGAGCCCAACTCCTTGGGCCACCTTTCACTGCCTTCCTTGGTGCACTAATTGGAAACTGGGTCAGAAGTAAAAGAGCAGTAGAATAGCAGTGACCCAAACTGGCTCTCCCATATGGGATGCTGGTATTGCAAGTGACAGCTTACCCTGCTGTGCCACAAGCCTGGCCCTGAAGCCATTTTTTTGATGGAGGAAGAAAGGAAAAGGAGAAAGGGAATGAAAGAAGTGATGAGCAGTTGATAACCACTAAAAAACAGACCACCTAATGAAGTCCATTAAGCCCAGACAATACAGCCTAAGTCTAATTTTCTAGTGGTCTTCTAGAGCCTAATTATGAGGAGTCTTTCACAAAGTTCAAAGAAAATGGATTTTATATATAAAAAAAACTATGCATGGATTTCAAATAGTTTTTGCACCAAAATACACATCTTTACATTCCACTTTTCTGTGGACTTTTTGAAGCTCCTTTATATAAACAAGCAAATCAATTTAATATACTTCAAGAGTGTATAACTGCAAAAACACCTCCCAACTCCAAATACCCCACATCTTCCAGAGAAAACTGGAAGGATAACAAGTGGCTCTCAGCTGATAAATAATTGTATTCTCATCAGTAATTGTATAAGCCTTTTTGTATTCTGAGTAGACTCATCAAGGCCCAGGTCCATAAGAGATTAATGATCCCTGGTGAGAAGACCTAAGAGGGACTGTGCTTCAAGCTCCCAAACTCACCTACAGCAGCCCAAGGAATTTAAAGTATAGACTTAATTCTCCAGAAGACAGTGCCAAAGTCCATCATTGGGCAGCCTTCTGAATCCCATGCCCTGGGAATTATCTATACAGAATAACCTAGAATTTAAAAAATATACTCATGGCGAGAGGAATGAATCAATTCCCAAGAGACATGTAGATCAATGAAATAGACCAGAGATCCCAGAAATTAATCCCCTGATACACAAATTAGCTAAAAACAAAACAAAAATCCAAAAAAAATCCATAGATAAAGGACAATCTCTTCAACTAATGGTGTTGGGAAAATTGGATCTTTGAATGCAGAAATACAAACAAGATCCCTATCATAAACCCAATATAAAAATCAAAACACTATGGATCAAGTATCTAAACGTAAGACTTGAAACCAAAAAGCACAGGCAATAAAGGCAAAAATAGACAAAAGGAATTACATCAAGCTAAGAAGATTCTGCATAGCAAAGGAAACACTCAACAAAGTCGAGGCAAGCAACAGAACAGGAGGAAATATTTACAAATTATACATCTGATAAAGAATTAATATCCAGGATAAATAAGGACCTCAAGAAACTCAACAATAACAAATCAAGAAATCCAGTTAAGAAATGGGCTAAGGATATGAACAGGCATTTTTCAAAGGATGAAATACAAATGACCAATAGACACATGAAAAGAAGCCCAGGATCATTAGCCATCAGGTAAATGCAAACAAAAGCCACAATGAGGTTTCACCTAATCCCAGTTAGAATGGCTACCATCCAAAAATAAAATAACAAATTTTGGTGAGGATGTGGACAAGTTAGTGTGGTAGTAGTCATAAAATATTTTATTTTGTTTATTTATTATTATTATTATTTTATAAAGCTTTTATTTAAAGAATATAAATTTCCAAAATACAGCTTATGGATTACAATGGATTCCCCACCCATAACTTCCCTCCCACCTGCAACCCTCCCCTTTCCCGCTCCCTCTCCCCTTCCATTCACATCAAGATTCATTTTCAATTCTCTTTATATACAGAAGATCAGTTTAGTACATATTATGTAAAGATTTCAACAGTTTGCTCTCACATAGGGACACAAAGTGAAAAACACTGTTGGAGTACTAGTTATAGTATTAATTCACAATGTACAGCACATTAAGGACAGAGATCCTACATGATATTTTTTTTAAAAAATTGATTAATTATCTATGCAATTTCCAATTTAACACCAAGATTTTTTTAATCATTTGCAATTATCTTTAAATGGGGAAAGATCGATTCAGTATATACTAAGTAAAGATTTCATCAGTTTGCACCCACACAGAAAAACAAACTGTAAAAATACTGTTTCAGTACTAGTTATAGCAACACTTCACATTGGACAACACATTAAGGACAGATCCCTCATGAGACGTAAGTACACAGTGACTCCTGATGTTGATTTAACAATTTGACACTCTTGTTTATGGTGTCAGGAATCTCCTTAGGCTCTAGTCATAAGTCGCCGAGACTATGGAAGCCTTTAGGGTTCGCCGACTTTGATCTTATTCCGACAGGGTCATAGTCAAAGTGGAAGTTCTCTCCTCCCTTCAGAGCAAGGTACCTCCTTCTTTGATGGCCCCGTTCTTTCCACTGGGATCTCACTCACAGAGATCTTTCATTTAGGTCTTCTGTTTTTCCCAGAGTGTCTTGGCTTTCCATGCCTAAAATACTCTCATGGGCTTTTGAGCCAGATCCGAATGCCTTAAGGGCTGATTCTGAGGCCAGAGTGCTATTTAGGACATCTGCCATTCTATGAGTCTGCTGTGTATCTCGCTTCCCATGTTGGATTTCTTTCTCCTTTTTAATTCTATCAGTTAGTATTAGCAGACACTAGTCTTGTTTGTGTGATATCTTTGTCTCTTAGACCTATCAGTGTGACCAATCGTGATCTGGAATTGATCACATGGACTAGTGAGATGGCCTTGGTACATGCCACCTTGATGGGATTGTAACGGAATCCCCTGGAATGATTCTAACTCCATCATTTGGGGCAAGTCCGATTGAGCATGCCCCAAATTGTACATCTCCTCCCTCTCTTATTCCCACTCTTATATTTCACAGGGATCGCTTTTCAGTTAAAATTTAAACACCTAATAATAATTGTGTGTTAATTACAGAGTTCAACCACTAGTACTAGAATAAAAAATACTAAAATAGATAAAGTATTACATGTACAACAACAGTCAGCACAAGAGCTGATCAAGTCACTGTTTCTCGTAGTGTCCATTTCACTTCAACAGGTTTCCCCTTTGGTGCTCAGTTAGTTGTCACTGATTAGGAAGAACATATGATATTTATCCCTTTGGGACTGGCTTAATTTACTCAGCATGATGTTTTCCAGATTCCTCCATTTTGTTGCAAATGACTGGATTTCATTGTTTTTGACTGCTGTATAGTATTCTATAGAGTACATGTCCCATAATTTCTTTATCCAGTCTACTGTTGATGGGCATTTGGGTTGGTTCCAGGTCTTAGCTATTGTGACTTGAGCTGCAATAAACATTAATGTGCAGACAGCTTTTTTGATTGCCAATTTAATTTCCTTTGGGTAAATTCCAAGGAGTGGGATGGCTAGGTTAATGGTAGGGTTATATTCAGTTTCTGAGGAATCTCCAGACTGACTTCCATAGTGGCTTCACCAGTTTGCATTCCCACCAACAGTGGATTAGTGTCCCTTTTCCCCCACATCCTCTCCAGCATCTATTGTTGGTTGATTTCTGAATGTGAGCCATTCTAACCATGGTGAGATGAAACCTCATTGTGGCTTTGATTTGCATTTCCCTGATTGCTATTGCTAGTGATCTTGAACATTTTTTCATGTGTCTGTTGGCCATTTGGATTTCCTCTTTTGAAAAATGTCTATTGAGGTCCTTGGCCCATCTCTTAAGTGGGTTGTTTGTTTTGATGTTGTGGAGTTTCTTGATCTCTTTGTAGATTCTGGTTATCAACCCTTTATTTGTTGCATAGTTTGCAAATATTTTTTCCCATTCTGTCAGTTTCCTATTCACTTTCCTGACTGTTTCTTTTGCAGTACAGAAACTTCTCAATTTGATGCAATCCCAGTAGTTAATTTTGGCTTTGACTGCCTTTGCTTCTGGGGTATTTTCCAAGAAGTCTTTGCCAGTACCTATGTCTTGCAGGGTTTCTCCTATGCTCTCTAATAATTTGATGGTGTTGGGTCGTAGATTTAAGTCTTTAATCCATGTTGAGTGAATTTTTGTGTAAGGTGAATGGTAGGGATCTTGCTTCATGATTCTGCAGGTGGAAATCCAGTTTTCCCAGCACCATTTGTTGAATAGACTGTCCTTACTTCAGTGATTGGTTTTAGATCCTTGATCAAATATAAGTTGGCTGTAGATGTTTGGATTGATTTCTGGTGTTTCTATTCTGTTCCATTGGTCTATCCATCTGTCTTTGTACCAGTAACATGCTGTTTTGATTATAACTTCCCTGTAGTGTGTCCTGAAATCTGGTATTATGATGCTTCCAGCTTTGTTTTTGTTGTACAAAATTGCTTTAGCTATTCGAGGTCTCCTGTGTCTCCATATGAATTTCAGCATCATTTTTTCCAGATCTGAGAAGAATGTCTTTGATATTTTGATTGGTATCACATTGAATCTATAAATTGCTTTTGGGAGAATGGACATTTTGATGATATTGATTCTTCCAATCCATGAGCATGGAAGATTTCTCAATTTTTGGTATCCTCTTCTATTTCTTTCTTTAAGGTTTTGTAATTTTCATCGTAGAGATCTTTAACGTCCTTGGTTAAGTTTATTCCAAGGTATTTGATTGTTTTTGTAGCTATTGTGAATGGGATTGGTCTTAGAAGTTCTTCCTCAGCCGTGGCATTGCCTGTGTATACAAAGGCTGTTGATTTTTGTGCATTGATTTTATATCCTGCTACTTTGCCAAACTCTTCTATGAGTTCCAATAGTTTCTTAGTAGAGTTCTTTGGGTCCCCTAAATAAAGAATCATATCATCTGCAAAGAGGGATAGTTTGAGTTCTTCCTTCCCAATTTGTATCTCTTTAATTTCTTTTTCTTACCTAATAGCTCTGGCTAAGACTTTCAGAACTAAATTGGATAGCAGTGGTGAGAGTGGGCATCCCTGTGTGGTACCAGATCTCAGTGGAAAGGCTTCCAACTTTTCCTCATTCAATAAGATGCTGGCCGTGGGTTTTTCATAAATTGCTTTGATTATATTGAGGAATGTGCCTTCTATACCCAGTTTGCTTAGGGTTTTCATCATGAAAGGGTGTTGTATTTTTTCAAAGGCTTTCTCTGCGTCTAGTGAGATAATCATATGGTTTTTCTTCTGAAGTCTGTTAATGTGTTGTATCACGTTGATTGTTTTGTGAACACTGAAACAACCCTGCATACCAGGGATAAATCCCACTTGGTCTGGGTGGATGATCTTTCTGATGTGTTGTTGCATTCTATTGGCCAGAATTTTTTGAGGATTTTTGCATCTATGTTCATCAGGGAAATTGGTCTATAATTCTCTTTCAATGCTGCATCTTTTTCTGGCTTAGGAATCAAGGTGATGCTGGCTTCATAGAAAGAATTTGGGAGGATTCCCTCTTTTTCGATTGTTCTGAATAGTTTGAGAAGAATTGGAGTTAGTTCTTTAAATGTCTGGTAGAATTCAGCAGTGAATCCATCTGGTCCTGGGCTTTTCCTTTTTGGGAGGACCTTTATTACTGTTTCAATTTCTGTCTCAGTTATGGGTCTGTTTAGGTTTTCTATGTCTTCCTGGTTCAATTTAGGTAGGTTGCATGTGTCCAGGAATCTATCCATTTCTGATAGGTTTCCCTGTTTGCTGTTATACAAGTCCTTGTAGTAATTTCTGATGATTCTTTTGATTTCTGTGGTGTCTGTTGTTACATTTCCTTTTTCTCTGATTTTATTGATTTGGGTCTTTTCTTTTTTTAGTTAGTTGGGCCAATGGGGTGTTAATTTTGTTTATTTTTTCAAAAAACCAGCCCTTTGTATTTATTTTATTTTTTAAAATTTATTTGAAATATTGAAGAGAGAAAGAAAGAGAATAATCTTCCATCTGCTGGTTCTCCCTAAATGCTTGCAGCCGTGATAATTCAGTCCAGGTCTCCCACAAGGGTAGCAAAATTCCATGTCTTTAAGGCATTTCCTGCTGCCTTCAAGGATGCACATCAGCAGGAAGCTGGAATCAAACCCATGCCTTGCTATGGGACACAGACATCCCAATTGGCTTCTTAATTGCTATGCCAAACTCACCCCATCAAGAGTTTAAATGTATATCTTCTTTGACCCAGCAAGTTCACAGTATAGATTCATCACACAAAATACATCTACATGGACAAAAATATGTGTATGTAAAGTGGTTATTGCATTTTATTGTTTGTAGCAAATTGCTTCAGTTAGGGCACCAATTCCACTGAAACATAATGTAAGGTCTGGTAAAATGGATCGTTTGTGCCCATCAGTCCCCATTAGAAACTAATGGAGCAAGTGGATTTTAATGGAAAAGATCAGATACTAAACTTTTTGATGAGTTGAAGACACTATGGCAAACACTGTTAGAACAGAAACAGTATGTGAACTTGTTATTCTTTTCATCTTTGTACTTTCTGGTACATTTTCTCATTAAAAGCTGAGTGAACACTTCATGAGAAACACTCGGAGGACATCTATGTAGCTACACATCTGCCCCAACCTCAGTTGCCCAAGATACTTGTGCAAATATGAACCCAGTGAACTCGCTCATAGGATGGATGTGGTAATGTCACCCGTGGTAATGCTGATTTTGAAGGTGGTTAATATGTAACCATTGAAATGTCCTTCATTACTGCCACTGTTAGGAATTACACAAAGCTTAAATGCTTTATTCCTAGAAAAGTCAGATAAACGCACACTGAGGAAAGTTTGAATCAGTCCCTGGCAAGTACTACAGCAATTGGGAAAACTTCTTTTCATTTTTTTTTAATAAAGTCCATTGACCTTCCAATCCTAATTCTTCTCAATTCACAAATATCTCTTGTTTGCTCATAATCTCATGTGTTTTCCTGTACTTTGCTTTCCTGCTTCATTTTCCATGAACTGCCTTTTTTTACCTTCACTTTTCTCTCTTGCCCATTTACCTCAGCTTTCCAGCAATAATTATTTACAAAATCACTCAGAGTTTTGTAGAATTTGTCCAAATCGTGTGCTCTCTTTTCTGTCAAGGACTCACTACTTATGTAACTAAGTTTGTTTATTTCTTCCTGGAAATGCAGACAGGAAATAAACCTCTCCTTAGCCATTGTGATTCAAACTGTAAATAATAATTTACAATAGTATAGTAAGACTTTGCCATTTTAGGGCTCTGTTATACACAGTATCTTATATAAAATTATCTCTATGGAGCTGACAACCCAGATAATATTAGCTTCACATTTACAGACCTGACTCAGGCGTCCCGGCAATGGACTGGTCCATTTTTCCCTCAAGTGTGTTTTCCCTGCCCTAAGAAGACAAGGCTCTGGCTTGATAAAAGGAGATTTTCATAAAACTTCCCTCTTTGCCTGCAAGTAAACTGAGTGTGATGTTCTTTCTCCTAAGGATAATTTTTTGCTCATGTTCTTAATACAGAGACCTTTGAAAGCATCACAGAAAATACACATTATCTTTCCATTCAAATTTTCTGTGGGGGCTGGCAATGGGGCATAGTGGGTAAAGCTGCCTCCTGCAGTGCCGGCATCCCATATGAGTGCTGGCTCAAGTCCCAGCCGCCCTGCCTCCAATCCAGCTTTCTGTTATGGCCTGGGAAAGCAATAGAGGATGGCCCAAGGGCTTGGGCCCCTTCACCAGCGTGGAAGACCCAGAAGAAGCTCCTGGTTCCTGGCTTCAGATTGGCTCAGCTCTGGCCATTGCAGCCATTTGGGGAGTGAACCAGCAACTGGAAAACCTCAATCTCTCCCTCTCCCTCTCCCTCTGCTACTCCTTCTCCTTCTCTCTCTGCCTCTCTGTAACCCCGCATTTCAAATAAATAAATAAATCTTTAAAAAAATTTCTGGGAATATTTTGTTAAGTTAAATTGCATAGTTTTGTTTATTTGAAATGCAGAGAGACCTGGTAGCATCCAGGACTGTGGCAGGTTGAAACGCAGAGCCAGGAATGAGATTCAAGTCTCTTAGGTGGGTAGCAGGAACCCAAGCACCTGATGCCTCCTGGGGTATGCATTAGCAGGAAGCTGAACTGAGAGTAAGTTGGGACTCAGGCACTCGCATATGCAATGTTGGCCTCTCAGTAACATACACCCAATGCCAATTCTTTGAATCCCTCTGTACATCAGCGTCTTCCCACTGGGGTTATTTTTTCCACCCTATGGAAGTTGCAACTCTCCCTTTTCATTTGTTCCTCAGACTCAGGATTTATAGAAGCAACATTTCACTTAAACTCATTCCAGTCTCTCCTCTTAAAGAAACATTCTTTTCACCCTGGCATCTCTGTTGAATGTCACCTTAGCATTTTTTCTCTCCTTCAAACAGCAAAACTAGCTACAGTTCTTCACATGACCCTCACTCCTTATGCTGCAGTCAGGCTTCTGTACAACAAAGACATAGCTGGATCCCAGGGTTCTTGTCCCTAAATCCAGCAGAAAAATTTTCCATCTATTATTTAATTTCACAGAGGCATTTAACATGAATAGCCAAGAATCTGGCAATAACAACCTTGATAGATTAGCTTTATAATTTATGCTGAGAGATCAAATGACTGCTGTTAACATAAATCCTTCTTTTTTTAAGTAATAAATCTTACAAAAAAGTGTTTAATAATTTCCAGATTTTAAAAAATGTCAATATTATATTTTGAATCAATACATTATAAAGAAAAGACTATCTTTTTTAATAATTTAATTTTGTATGATATTAAGTTTGAGGCTTGTAATCATTTTGACCTGGTGAAAATCTTCTAACTAACTATTCTCTCATTAAGAGTTTCCCTCTGGGGCAGGCATTTCGCCTAGCAGTTTAGCACAACCTGGGACACCTGCATTATATATCAAGGTGTCTGGATTTGAGCCCTGGCTCCACTCTCAATTCCAGCTTCCTGCTATTACACACCCTGGAGGCAGCGGGTGATGACTAGTGTGGTTGGGTCCTTCTACCCACCTGGGAGACCTGGACTACATTCCCAGCTCCCAGCTTGGACATGCCCTTAGCTGATGTGGCCATTTGGAGAGTGAACCAGTGGGTTGCTCTCCCTCCCTCCACTTTCTCCCTCTCTCCATCAATTAATTAATAAGATGATCCTTTTATTGAAATTGAAGAGCCACACTCTCCTGACTGCATTCTCCCTTTCTAGCTCGTCCTTCTTATTCCACTCGTGACTCCATCTTGGGCTCTTTTCCATAATATATCCTATCTGGATATTGCCATCCATTGCCTTGGATATCTCAGTAAACCAATAAATCTTTAGTCTGTGTAAGTAGGCAAGTTCTCAGTAATTTTTTGACATCGAAACTGTTTTAACTCTACAATAAGAAATTCTGTACATTTTCAGTAGGCAGCCCACAACATACCAGTGTCATAACATCTTCACAATGTCATTTTACATTGTGAACTAGGTCATTCATAGTTAAGGGTAGAGATTATTGAGGTAAAAATAGTAATAAAGAAATAAAAAGTTAAGATACATGTTTTACTTCTATAACAAATGCACCTCAAAACACAAAGGCTTAATAAAGATAAGATATTTCTATCTTGCATCGAAGTCCAGGCTAAAGCAGCCTTTGGATGACTCAAGGACCCAGGCAGTATTTGACCCAAAGTTCTGCCTTCTTGACACCTGGCTTCCATCTGTTGGTCTACAACAGAACCTCTGACTATTGGGAACATGCCCATCTTCCAGTGAGGGTAAGGCAGAAAGGGGAAGCACAGAATCTTACCCTTCCTTTTTAAGGCATGAACTGAGAATTGTATAAATCATTTCCATTCACAACCCAATCACCAGAACTTTGTCATTTAGCTCACACAGATTCAAAGGAAAAGGTTAGAAATAAAAGTCATAAATAATTCAGTTTGTACCCCTTGAACACTCAGGAGTTCTATTATTAAAGAAAGAATTGGAGCAGTGGTACATAAGGAACAGTCAATAGCATTTGCTGCAGCTATATGAGAAACAAATGTTTCACAAACTTTTGCTTATTCTGATATATTGTATCAGAGACTATATTATTTTTAAAATCCTGATCATGACCACGATATCATAACCCACCTTGATTTGAAAAGCATTGTTTGAAGCCTGTTAAGTCAAATGTGGTAACCACTAGCTATGTGGGACTATTGAACACTTGAGATGTGATTAGTCTAAATTCATCTCTGTTATGACTGTAAAATCCACACCAGACTGCAAAGACTAAATATGAAAAAAGAAAAAGTAAAATCTCTAATTGTCAATTTTTAGATTGAATGTTGAAATATTTAGTATACAGTTGATTAAATAAGTAATTAAAATTAATTTAAACTATTTCCCTTTATTTTTTATGTGTCTATTAGAAAATTGCATAAAAGGTCAATTATATTTCTATTAGATTACATGTCTCTTAGATCTGGATTCAAATTTAAAATCTATATCAATATTAATAGTTGAATATCACACAAGCACATCCCCAAACCATGCTTTTATCTTCTCATCCTTCAGTCCTTCTGTCATTCCTTCTTCTCCCACCGATCTGTTTCCTGCTTCCCTCACTCAGATTAAGGCAAGAAAATTCACATGATGACCAATCAGAAAAACTGGAAGTTTTTTTCCTTTATCCGTTGCACTAATGCATTCATTGCATACTGTAATTTTACCTTTCAAATATGAAATAAATCTGCAAGCTCTTTCCAATCCTTATCTGAATATCTTAGTTGAAAATACCGTCAGCTTCTGCCTATGTTGTTGCACTGATTCCCAGCTAGTGGGTGCCCTACTTCCTGGACTTCTTCCCACCAGTCATTATGCCAAATTTTAGTAATAGGGATATTTCTAGGAAAAAAATCAGAGATCAATCACCGATTCCTTCCCCAAATAAGCTCCTTTCTGACCTCAAGTCATTTTCTTCCCCACTTTTCAAAGTGTACAGGCATTTCCTCCAAAGCAAATACATGCTTCAGAGTCTGACATTTCGCTTTCCCCAAATTTCCTCTCCACGCCCCCAGGTCTGTTTTGCCTCTTACCAACTCTCAGAATACCAAACTCCCTTGCTGATAATATTTGGCTACTCTGTTTTTGTTGTTTGATTTTTTTGCTCTGTGTTCACCCTCATAAGAATGAAAGACCTCTTAGTGCTAATCTGTTTCTACTTATTTTTTATGTTTTTTTTTTTTTTTTTTTGGGACAGGAAGAGTTAGTGAGAGAGAGAGAGACAGAGAGAAAGGTCTTCCTTCCGTTGGTGCACCCCCCAAATGGCGGCTACAGCTGGCGAGCTGCGCCTATCTGAAGCCAGGACCCAGGTACTTCCTCCTGGTCTCCCATGCGGGTTCAAGGGCCGAAGCACTTCAGTCCATCCTCCACTGCTTTCCCAGGCCACAGCAGAGAGCTGGACTGGAAGAGGAACAACTGGGACTGGAACCAGCGCCCATATGGGATGCTGGTGCCTCAGTGGAGGATTAACCTATTGCGCCACAGCGCCGGCCCCCAAAGCTTGTTTTTGAGGCCTGTTGCTTCCTCTTTCCTCCTTCACTTTATTAAAACAGGAAATTACTTGTGGTTATTCTTTCAGGGCATAGCTCTTCATCTTCAATCCAGTGATATTCTTAAAAGCCAAAACCTACCAGCAATGTTATTTCTGAGGATTATCAGTGAATTCTGCAACAGCTTCAACATTTAAGGTGGACACATGCAATGGAAAATTTTCAGCCCTGCTGACTTACAATGAAGTAACTCTTTTGAGTCTACCCAGTACTGCTTAACATGTAGCCTCCTGGCCAATTTTTCACACTGGAGATAGGAAAAAAGCCATAAAAGGCACTGTGAGGGGTGGTGAGGAATGTGAGAGAAGAGGTTAAAAAGCTGATTAGCTGCTTTACAGGAAAGCTCAGAGAAAGTAAACACTAACAGGAATGTCAATTTTATCCCTCCATAAATTCGACTTAGCCTGCCAGGAATTAACCTTGACTGTAACTAGGCCAGCAATGAACCTTTCAGAAAATTTGTCTCAAATTTGTTTAGGGACTTTGTGTGGGTGGAACTTCCTGTTTGCACACAGAGCAACAAAAAGCTGGGAGCGCTTGGATCAGATCGACTGTAGGGAGTGAGGGACAGTCTAGTCCGGTCTCTTCTAGCCCTTTCTCCCTGCAGCATGGGGAAAAATAAACTCCTTCACCCAAGTCTGGTTCTCCTCCTCCTGGTCCTCCTGCCTGCAGGTGTCTCCGCCTCTGGAAAACCGTGAGTTCCACACATAGCATGAAGCATGAATTACAGAGTCCTAGCCTCTATTCCAGATGTCTCCTTTATTTCATCCCTTTGCCTTTCCATCTCTAAGGTTCCTTTCCACCATGAGATTTTGTAAATCTGCTTCTTTGAGTCTTCACGAGTCATTTTTTCCGGGATCTCTGCATCTCTATATTTCTGCATGATATGCAGTCTTTCTAAGAGGCATTAGAAATTGATAATGTTCAAAGGATTCTGTTTTCTAATCCTGATGTTGCTATTGACCTGATTATGACAATGCTATTTATATTTTCTTATCTCCTCTTTCTTAATTTCTTGTCTCTCTTTCTTTCTCTCTCTCTCTCTCTGTTTTTTTTTTTTTTTTTTTTTTTTTATAAAATAAAGACAAATGTCTCCCTCACCTAGATCTTAACATGGAGCATTGCCCTAGAATATAAATCTCTGTGGAGCCAACTAAAGGACTAATTTGAAACACTGGTGTTAACATTAAGAAAGCAAAGGATTCTGATAACATCATAGAAAAACTTTTCCAGATCAGGAGGTGATGAATTCTTTGAACAAAACGTAAGGAGGAACTAAAGGAAATTTCATCAGAGAGCCGATTATAAGCAATTTTTATAAAGATTTCATTTATTTATTTGAGAAGTAGAGTTACAGACAGAGGGAGAGACAGAGAAAAAGGTCTTCCTTCTGTTGGTTCACTCCCCAAATGACCACAACGGCCGGAGCTGCTGAAGCCAGGAGCCAGGTGCTTCTTCCCAGTCTCCTACACGGGCACAGGGGCCCAAGCACTTGGGCCATCCTCTATTGCTTTCCCAGACCACATCAGAGAGCTGGATCAGAAGAGGAGCAGGCAAGAATAGAACTGGTGCCCACATGGGATGCCAGCGCCGCAGGAAGAGGATTAACCTACTGTGCCACGGCGCTGGCCTCTATAAGCAATTTTTGATACATGTGTATGGGGTGATTTTTGGCACAGAATGCAGAAGGAGTTGCAAGAAGTGGTGATAGTGATACTGTTTTACTTGTGATTTTGCTATTTTTATGTGAATGATACTTCTTAGGACTTGTCAGCACACAAAAGAAAAATAATAACAAAATGAACACTACACCTCGGTTAATTTATACATTAAGGAATGTCTAACTATGCATACACACACTCATTGGGGGAACAAGCAGCTAATCATTCTCTTTAAAGAAAAGCTTCAGGGAGAAGTTGTGGGGTAGCAGGTAAAGCTGCTTCTTGCAGTACTGCCATCCCTTATGGGCGCAAGTTCAAGTCCCGGCTATTCCACTTCTGATCCAGCTCTCTGCTATGGCCTGGGAAAGCAGTAAAAGATGGATCAAGCCTTTGGGTCCCTGTACCCGCCTGAGAGATCTAGAAGTAACTCCTGGCTCCTGGTTTCAGATCAGTGCAGTTCCGGCCTCTGTGGAACTGGGGCGTGAAGGAGCAGATGGAAGACCTCTCTCTCTCTCTCATTCTCTCTCTCTCTTGCCTCTCCTCTTTCTGTGTAACTCTGACTTTCAAATAAATAAATAAATCTTTTTTAAAAAATAAAGATAAGCTTCAAGAATGTTTACAATTTATATTTAACATGCATGAATCATAATTTGTAATATATCTATTTTGTTTGTAGTTGTAACCCAGTACTTTTGAAAATAACTCAATCAGAGGAGAATAGTTAATGTTTACAAATTTATTATTATTTTTAAATGAAGAAGTCACATGTCATATTACTTACATGTATGTATGTATGTATTTACATATATATGTACTCATATACCTGTTAATAAAGAAGAGTAATCAATAAAATATTTCAAAGCATTGAAATCATAGGATAAGCTTCTTTTTGATAAGTGGCATGGAAATTCAAGGTCAAGGACAGAAAATGGGAAAATTGTTAAATTTCTGACTGTTGTAAAAAGAACTTTTAAATATATTCTTTAAGCAGATGGTATTGGGTATCTTAGAACTATTATACTTAAGATTCCATGGGAAATTTGCAAAAATAACATGTTTAACTTGAAACATAAAAAATGATGTAAAATAGCTGTTTACTTGAATATAAGAAAGCAGTAAAATGTCTCTAAAATTTATTTTATGAATTAATTAGCAAGAAAGTTTGAAAACTACATGGTCACTCTTAAATTATTTATCAGGGCACTGCAAAAGCTTGTGTCCTGCTTATGTGTTACCAAGATCCTAATTCAATCACTGGACAGGCATCTTTGAATTATTAAACTTGAGTTGAAAGGCACATGTTTTAAATGCAGACACCCATGGTTATACACTAATGCTACCAGTTTTGTATCATAATTGAAACTTCAGTGACTCACTTTGTTTGACTCTGAGATTCCAGATCCATAAAGTAGATGCAAATTGTTGTCAGTTTCCACAGGGATGTTGAGCACACATGATTGGTATGATACAGTTAGTTCTTCCCACTACAAGGATTCCTACACTAACCTGTATCCCAAAGATGTCTGTGTACCTGCTATTGTGGCATCTGCAGTGTCAGTCATCTGTGGATCAAAAATATTTTCTAAGGATTCTGAACATGTAAAGACTTTTATCTTGTCTTTTTTTTCTAAACATCATGGCATAACAACCATTTATAGAGTATTTATAGCTTAATTAGGTATTATAGCAATCTAGAGATTATTTCAAGTACATGGGAGAAATGTATGGGTTATATGCAAATAGTTCAGCATTTTGTATAAAGAATTGAGCATTTTCAGATTTTGGTATTGGTAGGGGGTCTTAGAAACAATCCCCTACAGGTTCTGAGAGACAACTAAATGTACTTTTTTAGTGAAAAAAATTTATTGGATTGGTTTTTGTGATATTCACATACCTGAGAAATAGTTTTATTTTTACAGACATCCTAAGGTAAAATAGATTTGCAACACAAATGTAACTGGTATTTTCTTATTTGAATTCAGATATTCACATACCTTAAAGATTCCTTAAGGTGAGGAATGCTTACATGTTTAAGCTCACTGCCATGGCATATGATGCAAAAGGGAAATCATTCTAATGCATGCCACTGGAAAGCAGAGTTTGGGGGGGTGCATTTGACCTAGTGGTTAACGTGCTGATTAGGATGTCCATGTTCCAGTGGGAGTACCTGATTTCAGTTCCTGGCTTGGAGGCTGTGGTGATGGCCTAAGTAATTGGGTTCCTGCCACCAGTGTGGGAGAACTGGATTGAGTTCCCAGCTCCCAGATTTACTGTTAGCATTTGGGGAGTAACCAGTGGACAGGAGCAATGTCTCTCTCTCTTTCTCTCTCTCTCTCTCCCTCTCTCCCTCCTTCCCTCTCTCCCTCTCTCTTCCCTGTGTATGTGTGTGTGTGTGTGTGTGAGTGTATCTCCTCCTTCCCTCTCAAATAAATACATAAAAGTTAAATAAATTAAAATTGTTAGGATAACATTAATTGTGATGGAAAATAGTGTTGTTGATAGCACAGTCTCTTTTCCTTCACTCCCCTTTCACTGGACTCTCCCATTCTCAGACACTACATGGTGCTGGTCCCCTCCGTGATCCACGCTGGGACACCTGTGAAGGGCTGCCTACTTCTGAGCCAGCTGAATGAGACAGTGACTGTAACTGCTTCTTTGGAGGCTCTCAGGGAAAATAGGAGCCTCTTCACTGACCTGGTGGTGGAGAAGGATTTATTCCACTGCATCTCCTTCACTGTGAGTGTGGTTGTTTGGCTTAATAGACCTGTTCACTAAGTCAGGGTCCTGGGATCCAGTATTCAGTCAACATGAGACTGTGGGAGCAGACGTTTGGCTTAGTGGTTAAAGACTGGTTGGGATACCTGCATCCTACACCAGAAGACCTGGGTGTGCTCTCTGCCTCCACGTCATGACTCTCAGTCCCCACCAGTTCAGACTTTGGGAGGCAGCGATCATGGCTCAGGTAGCTGGATTCCTGCCATCCATGTGGGAGACGTGGACTGAGTTCCTGGCTCCTTACTTGGGCCATGATGGGCATGCGGAGTGAACCAAAACACTTTGAGGCCTGGTAAGAACTTCAGGTAGTCATTAAAATATAGCAGTTAAGTGTAGAAATACAAAAATTTCCTACTGTGGAAGGCAAATATTTATAGGAATATAAAAATTATTTTAATGTTGAAAGTAAAATGCTACTAGCCAGATAAAAGGAAAACGTGGCTTCTCCTTAAAACTGAAGTGGAAAAAAATCTTAATAAAATAAACTAGGTCAATGTTCAACATGAGCCACCCATGGCAGAATAACAGGAACACATCACTCCCTATTTGAAGAACAAAAGTTGGAGAAATCAGCCTGAGCCAATTTTTAATATCTCTTCAGAGTTATCCATATGTGAGATACTCACAACATAGTGCTAGTAAACTATGGTGAACTTCTCTTTATAACCTCAGGACATGTTTTTCTATGGTCTTTAAGCATATAACATCACCTTGTCAATCTCAGTGTATAATTGAATCAAGACTCTATCATTGGAACCCTAAGATATAACTCTCACTTACAACCTGCCTTAGAGATTGATTGCCCCCTACCTTGTGTTTCATTTTCTCATGTGTAAAATTGCAGAAGTATTTCCTGTCCATGTCAGCTTTTCTAGATTAGAGTGAAGGAGTGAAAATATATACAGAGGGTAAAGTCTCCAAGGGAGAAGTGGAACTGGGAATGGGGGAGGAGACTTGAGAGACTGAATGAGTTCTCAGGACTGCTTCTGAATTTCAGGTACCTGTGTCTTCACCCATTGATAAAGTAATGTTCCTCACTGTCCGAGTAAAAGGAGCAACCCAAGAATTCCGGAGACGGACCACAGTGTTGATTAGACACAAAGACAGCCTGGTCTTTGTACAGACAGACAAACCCATCTACAAACCAGGGCAGACAGGTAAAAACAGGCCCACAGTCAGGACATTGAAAAGGAAAGACATATTCTCCCTTCTGTAGTCCCCACAGTCCATGTAATCCTTGTTCCTCAATCGTTTGTCTCCCCAGTGTATGGTCCTAGGAAAGGGTTTTGGGTGCTCATAAAAATATTTCTGTTTCAGTGAAATTTCGTGTTGTCTCATTGGATGAAAATTTTCGCCCACAGAATGAGTTGGTGAGTCTCCTATTATTAACATAAAATCACTATCATCTTTATAGACACACTGGGAACCAGAACCTGTCTTGGTATTTAGGGAAGGAGCAGAGGGAATAAGAGCATTGCATCACCAATGGTAACTGTTGACATGAAAATAGCACAAGATCCTCATTTAAAACAGTACCCCAGGTCAAGAAGGTAGGGGATTCTTTTTGTATTGGTGTTGGTCAGTTATCGTAACATTAAATTTACTCTTTAATTAGTCTCAACTAGGAAAATTAGAAAGATATTTTAAATTACAGACACTGCTAAAATGAAAGAACCTCGATTCAAATAACTTCCTTAAACACACTTCTAAAATCTCTGCTACAACGGAAGATGACAGCAATCAATTTGTTCAAGACTAATCCTTGATATCTGTGGTAACAAATAACTTGTTATATTATCTTATAATGTAAACATCAAACCAAATTATTCCTTTTGCTCTTACAAATATACTTCTTAACCACATTATCTAAAAAAAAGTCAATTCTACTCTTATGGTTTCTAAAGCATAATCCTTACTTCTCTCTCTCTCACTTTAATTTCATCCACAAAATCACATTGTTTAACATATAGCCATACATGTGCATTTCTCTATCTGCAAAATTGCATAGCAAAATAATTTTCTTCACCAGGGAACTTCTTTCCACCTGAATTGCTACAACCTGGTCCTGGCCAATAGAATCTCTTATTTACAAGATCATTGTGATAACCTTAAAACTGTACTCCCAGCTTCAACTTTTACTCTTCTTTCTAAAATCAAACATCACATTCATCACCATGTCAGCTTAACCCTGCTTTATTTTTCTTCTTGTGCTTACCACCACTTGAGATATATGATGGATGGATGGATGGATAGATAAACAACTGATAGATAATAGAATCATGTATATAAAGTTTCTTTTTCTTATCTGTTCATCCCTATTATACATTGTTCTCTTGTGTGTTGCTATATTTGTCTTCTCAGCTTTGGAATGATACACAGCACATAAATAGGCAGCTGCTAAATATTAGGTTTTAAAAATGAATAAGCATTTCTAGGAAAGGAATCATTCTTAGAATTATCTAAAAATTATATGATTCATCTTAATATCAGGGTCTGAACATATTACTTACAGTTCTATACATGTTTATAACTCAGTTTGTAAAATTGCATTGCAAAACAATGTTCTTCACGGAGATGCTATAAGCACTTAAGTCATGGTAGCAGTCTTATTCCTAATGAATGGCCATGAACATCTATACTTGTTACTGGTGGCCTATTAACTTCTTAACATTGTTTAGTGATTACTTAAAATGGATTAATAATACTGTAAAATTTCACCTGAGATCTTGAGGTGGTTTTCTCTAAAGAGAATTAATCTCTACAAATCTGGTTTGTTTATAAATGAGAATTAGAGATATTTGATAATATTTATAAGCTTCTTTCTTTTTCTGTCTTACAGATTCCACTACTGTACATTCAGGTGAGCATGTAAAACAGTCCATAATTAGAAAGAAAGCAATAAGCTTTGGGAAAATGTCCTTATTTGAGAGGTTTTTATAATATGTCAGAAACTTGTCAGTAACAGGTGAGTCTTCAAACTCACATAGGGCTGAGTGGTTATAACTTATCCCTGTCCTCAGCCCTAAACACCACTCCATTTCTTCTCTTTTAGGTAACAGTGGAGTCTCCAGAGATTTTTTTCTTACTGTCTCCAATGTTCTAGGCATTCTTGTAAATTATAATTTATTTATCCATAGGACCCCAAACTTAATCGCATTGCACAATGGAAGAATGTCAAGTTAACCAGCGGCCTCAAGCAACTGTCCTTTACTCTCTCATCAGAGCCCTTTCTGGGCTCCTACAGGGTGGTGGTACAGAAGACATCAGGCATAAGGACAGAGCACTCCTTCACTGTGGAGGAATTTGGTATGGGCCATGGAAAATAACTGAATTTTTAAACTTCATGGGTCTAGAATTTGAGCTCATGTGAAGTCCTTCCATTTCCCATGGATGAGACTGGGCTTAGAAGATAACTAATTTCATCTAAGTCCAATAAATTGGTGATTTATGAGTAGGATTTCATATAACTTGGCTATTTTTGCAGCCATATTTAGTATTTTGAAACATGTAAAAGACCTTATTTTGGTGAATCTTCCATAACTCATCAAGCATACAGTGACCTGTCATAGTCCCTCCACCAAAGTCTCCATTTTAAAAATATATGTATTTATCCATTAATTGAAAGGCAGAGTGGCACAAGATAAGGAGAGATATCATCTATTTATTGGTTCACTCTCCAAATGATTATAGTAGCCAGGGTTGGGCCAGGCCAAAGCCAGGGGCCTGAAACTCCATTTGGGTCTCCCATGTGGGTTGTAGGGACTTAAGCACTTTGGCCATCATCTGTTGCTTCACAGGCATATGAGCAGGGATCTGGATTGGAAGTGTACAACCAAGTCTTGAGCCAGTGCTCCAATATGGGATACAGGAATCAGAAGACAAAATTTAACTAGCTACACAATATCCCCTCCCCACAAACTCTCCATTCAAGAGTAAGGTGGATGTGAATATATTGGAGACTAGGGTTGTCTTTTCAGTCTTGAAATATCACTAGGGAGTTGTTACAGAGAATCTGAAAATATGAATACCCCCAGCTGAAAACCAATTACCACCTGCCTTTATTACCAATCAACAGTGCTTCCCAAGTTTGAAGTGAAAGTGACAATGCCAAAGATAATCACTTTCCTGGAAGAAGAGGTGAATGTTTCAGTGTGTGGCATGTGAGTTCATTTTCTAAATATTTTCACGGAAATTATTTAAAAGGGATTCATCATTCTGGGATATTTTGGCTATTTTCTCTAGCAGTAGTGACAACACAAATACTTTTAAGTACATTGGGTGTGCTTCCATCTCAAAAAGTCCTGTTGCTTTTTATTTTTTCCTTTTTCCTTTCATGTTCTTATAAGTATTACTATAACTGTCATGGGGTGGAGAACTGTTTCTAGAGCATCTTTGCTGGTAGGATTAATTCTGAAAGTCTCAAAGCCGTGCACACACACCAAAAAAGGATAAAGTTTAAGGGTAGTAGCTTGCTGTTAGACAGAAAGAACCAAAAATATATATTAGGAAAATGATTACCACATGGTTATATAGGAAACGTGGATATCAAAGGCCATTGACTTGAGCTTGCATACATAGTGGAGAAGTATCTTGAGTTCAGAATTTGCAGATAGGCATACAACCGAAATCTCATTTAACTCATCAGTCTACCTATGGCATGCCACATACCTCTCTGCATGGCCATTTTTATTAAGGAGACTGAACATGGTCTCTCTCTATGGTTCCTTCCAACCTTGAAGATTCATACTTCCAAGATCTCATGCTCCTATCCCTGGTGGTCTAGCAGTAGCATTAGGAGAAATTACAGGCAAAGTGAAGACACCAGTCCTACCTAAAGACATACATGTAATGTCCCTACTACTCAGCTTTGCCTCTGTCCCAGTGCTGTCTCAGAGTAGTCGCTACTAAGGTCCTGGCCCCACATAACTGGTGAGCCAATATTCTTGAAAATAGAGATATAAGGACGTTTCAAATAGGAAAAGAAACAAGCATCCTGAAAACATAGCAATCATTCATGACTTACATATTTGTTTATATATATATTTGCATGTTTGTATGTGTGTATGTGTGTAAGTGTGTGTGTGTGTGTGTGTAAGAGAGAGAGAGAGAGAAAGAGAGAGAGAGAGTCATACACAGGAGAGGATAATGGAAGAGAGATACCATGATATCAACGATATCAATCATTTGTAATCCCAGGCAGATGACAGATATTCATTTTCTTTCTTTGTTTTATTTTGCTTTTGTTGGTATTGTTTTTTTCTCTTAAGAACAGGTTTAGCTTTTGTAATAAAAACATTTTTAAAAAACTTTTTAAGGACAAGAAGAAAAATTTCAAGAGAAAAAACATGATAAAAGAAGAATGTAGTAAATTTCAGCATATTGCACTAGGGATTTCTTTTTTTTTTTTTTCTTTTTTTTTATTTTTGACAGGCAGAGTGGACAGTGAGAGAGAGAGAGACAGAGAGAAAGGTCTTCCTTTTGCCGTTGGTTCACCCTCCAATGGCTGCCGCGGACAGCGCGCTGCGGCCGGCGCACCGCGCTCATCCGATGGCAGGAGCCAGGTGCTAGGTGCTTATCCTGGTCTCCCATGGGGTGCAGGGCCCAAGCACTTGGGCCATCCTCCACTGCACTCCCGGGCCACAGCACTAGGGATTTCTAAAAGAAGAGAGATTGTGGAATCCATTTGTCCTTGATTTGTGAGTCCTGAAGAGAACACAGGGAGGTATAGATGGTGAATCACCATAGCTAAAGGGCAAATAGCAATTGGTAGAAAATGAGGATGCTCAGGGTTCATTTGGCACTGTTTTCATGACAGATACACCTATGGGAAGGCTGTCCCAGGACATGTGACTATGAAAATCTGCAGGAAGTATATCAACCCCATCGACTGCTATCATGAAGAGTCCCAGGCATTCTGTGAGAAATTCAGTCACCAGGTAGGTTGAAAACTTTTCCTCCTAGGGGCTAACAATAAAGACATTGTAGACAGGTAGTGAGTTGCAATTTGATGAAAAAATACACGTATTGTTAATCACCGTAACTGAGAAGGCTATCACGTCTGCTCTCTGTGAGCAAGAATTTGTCACATGGCCACATCGATATGCCAGGGAGATGGGACACATAGTCCCCAAGTGTGCAGTTTCCAGCCACAGCTGCATACTAAGGAAGGGCCAGTCACTCTGGTGAAGAGTTAGCTTCCTGCTGCTGTAAGGCTCCTCAAAAGTTTAAGGCATTTCAGATACAGAGGAATATGCCTGTCAATTAATTAAGGATATTTCAAAAAGTTAGTGGAAATGGAATTAAAGGATGTTAATTTTGGTAAAAAAAAAAAAGGTGAAATTCATTATTCATTCATAATTTTTCACAATATGCAGTTTCCATGAACTTTTTGAAAACTCTTCAGATAGGAAATATTATTCAGAAATGTTAAAAAAAAATAGTCCCTGGAGGATACTGTGTCCTCATGCTCATCATAGGAAATGTCTAGATATTTTGTCCCCTCCAAAATTCCACCAGATTAATTGATCACTGATCTTTCTGAGATGATGTGTGATATGTTTTTGTATTTCATTTTCTCCCCTCTTAGCTAAACAGTGATGGCTGCTTCTCTTGGCAAGTGGAAACCAAAAGCTTTCAGCTGAAGATGAAAGGGTATGAAATGAAACTTCAAGCTGAGGCCAATATCCAGGAAGATGGAACAGGTTTGTGTAGCACATAGGTGTGAGAGAAAACAACAATGGACGGCAATTTATTTCCTTGACTAAATTATGAATTATAATAATATTACTCCTCAAAAATACCTTTTTCTTCTTTATTTTCAGGAGTGAAATTAACTGGAACAGGGTCCAGCACAATCACAACAACCATAACTAAACTCTCATTTGTGAAAGTGGATGCTCATTTCAGACCGGGGTTACCCTTCTTTGGGCAGGTGGAGTATTTTACAGTTCAATAGTGAAATCACGCACTGTCATCTAATTAGCACAACACCATGGTCTGTGCTAGAACATACCTGGTTAATGACTTCAATTAATGTAACCAAAGGTTGCTTAATATAACCTAAAAGGGTAAAAACACTTAAATATAGATCTAGTAAATTTATGTATAAAATCATTCTCAAGCTCAAATGGGCAGGTGATGGGTGCAGTGGTTAAGACACTGCTTAGGATGCCAGCATCCCATCTTTGGTGCCTGGACTTGAAGCTGGCACCAATCTCCATTCCAGCTTCCTGTTAATGCTCACCCTGAGAAGCAGTACTTGAGTCCCTGTCTCCCACGTGGGAAACCCAGACTGAGCTCCAGCTCCTGGTTTTGGCCTGATACAACTTTAGCTGCTGTGAGGATTTAGGGGGTGAACCAGCTTCTTTGTCTCTCCCTCTTCCTTTCAAAGGAATAAAAGTAAATAAAAATTAGGGCAGAAAAAGTGTTTTTTTTTAAGTATCAGAATTTGTAGATTTTCTTTTTCATTTTTAGAACATTGCATTATGTCACTCCATCTCCTCTTCAAGATGTATCAGAGAGTCTCATATTTTTATGCCATTTTCTCACAAGAATCTCACCATTATTTATGTCCAATTACATTATGCTTCTAATATTGACATGTAGGAAAATGTGTAGGCAGATGATACTAATTTTTATTTTGAAGTGTTAAAGATTTTACTAAATCCAGTTTTTCTTCCACGGTGTCACCTGAAATAATCATTGGGAAATTCATCATTAACTCTGCCTACCTTTGAAGCTACAGATTGAGAAGCAGGCACCATATATAAAACAACTGGAGAAGCACACAGGACAATGTATTAACAATTGCTTACCTCTACACTTAAGATACTTCAGAAAATGAATCTATAAAAATTTAATAACAAAATTAGTGTTTGGGGTTCATATAAGTTCAAATGGATTAAAATTTTTCAGCATATATCAGGCATTCATATAGGTGATAAAATGAGTATGTTTAGTGCCTCCTAAGTGATAACTGATTCATAATTTTTAATCTTTAGGTGCTCCTTGTAGATGGGAAAGGCATCCCTATGCCGAATAAAACCATCTCCATCAGAGCAAATGAAGCTAACTATAATTCTAGTGCTACTACCGATGAGCAAGGTCTGGTTCAATTCTCCATCAACACCACTAATGTTATGGGCACCTCCCTCACTGTTCAGGTAAGTTTGAAAAAAAGTTACTGATGATGTGAAGTAACCACAAAAATAAGGTTGCAACATAAAAGTGAGGAAATTTCCAATTTGCGTTTAGTTCTATGAGGAGAACTTTTTAAGTTCAACTTTTTAAAAGCTAATAAAGGCCAGCGCCGTGGCTCAATAGGCTAATCCTCCATCTGCGGCACTGGCACACCGGGTTCTAGTCCTGGTCAGGGCGCTGGATTCTGTCCCAGTTCCCCTCTTCCAGGCCAGCTCTCTGCTATGGCCTGGGAGTGCAGTGGAGGATGGCCCAATTCCTTGGGCCCTGCACCTGCATGGGAGACCAGGAGAAGCACCTGGCTCCTGGCTTCGGATCAGCGCGCTGAGCTGGCCGCAGCTTGCAGGCTGCAGCGGCCATTGCAGGGTGAACCAACGGCAAAGGAAGACCTTTCTCTCTCTCTCTCTCTCTCTCTCACTGTCCACGCTGCCTGTCCAAAAAAAAAAAAAAAAAAAAAAGCTAATGAAAAGAAGGCAAAGTTGAAAATGTGAGGTCTATTTTAGCAACATTGGTGGGAATGAAGCAATAATGCAGACCCTATGGAAAACAGTATGGTGGTTCCTCAAAAAATTAAAAGTAGAATGAACATAATATCCAGCAATCTTATTTCTAGATGCATATATAGAAAAAAAAACAGAGTCTAATGATATTTTCCCACCCTTGTTCATAAAAACTATTCACAATAGCCAAGAAATAGAAACAACATAAATATCTATCAATGAATGAATGGATTAACAAAATGAGTACATATGGCATTTATATATTTGGGTTCCAGAATCGCCAGCTGGTAAACTGGATGAAAATGATGACTCGAGAGTGGGTGTTTGGTGCAACAGTTAAGACACTGTTTGGGATGCTCCCATCCGTTATCAGCATGCCTGGGTTTCAATCCTGGTTCTGCTTCCAATTCCAGCTTTCTGTTAATGTGCACTCTTGAAGGTAGCAGATGATGGCTCAAGTACTTGGATCTATGGCACCCACGTAGGAAAGCCTGATTAAGTTCCAGGCTCCTGGCTTCTACCTGACCCAACTCTGGTTGTTGAAGGTGTTTAGAGAGTGAACCCGCAGATGGGAGATTCTCTCTCTCACTTCCTTCCTCCCTCTCTGCCTTCCAAACAGCAATAAATAAATAAATAATTTTACACTATCATTCAATCTTGTATTAAAGGCAAGCAAGCAAAAACCTCTATGCTTAATTTCTTCATCTGTAAAAGGGTTACAATATAGGTGGCTAACTCTTGGCGTGGTTATGAAGACTAAATGAGCCGGCGCCGCAGCTCACTAGGCTAATCCTACACCTTGCGGCGCAGGCACACCGGGTTCTAGTCCCGGTCAGGGCACCGGATTCTGTCCCAGTTGCCCCTCTTCCAGGCCAGCTCTCTGCTGTGGCCAAGGAGTGCAGTGGGGGATGGCCCGAGTGCTTGGGCCCTGCACCCCATAGGAGACCAGGTGAAGCACCTGGCTCCTGCCATTGGATCAGAGCGGTGTGCCGGCCACAGCCCGCCGGCCACAGCGGCCATTGGAGGGTGAACCAACGGCAAAGGAAGACCTTTCTCTCTGTCTCTCTCTCTCTCCCTATCCACTCTGCCTGTCAAAAAAAAAAAAAAAGACTAAATGAAACAATATATGTACACTTAGTAAGCCCCTTTTAACAGCCAAACACTTTGAGTAAAAATGCCAGTTTTAATATTATTACCTTTTTTCTCTGTTTTCATTTTATTTTGATTGATGTTTATGGGATACAATGTGATGTACCCCATGTATACAAATATATATACATATATATATATTCTGAAATAATCAAATTAGAGTAATTAGCATAGTGATCATTTCAAACATCTTTTCTTTGTAATGAGAACATTAAAATTCCTTTTCTAGGTATTTCCAAGTATATATTATTGTTAAATATAGTCAACCTACTATGCAATAGAATAGCAGAACCTATTCCTTCTAATTATAACACTGTACTCTAAAAAAACTTACATATTTATTTGAAAGGCAGAGTTACAAAGAGAGAGGCAGAGACAGGTACAGCAAGAGAGAGAGGGAGAGATGTTCCTTCCACTAGTTCACTCCCTAGATAGCCACAATGGGCAAGACTGGGTCAGGCTGAAGCCAGGAGTCCAGATCTTCTTCTGGGTCTCCAGCATGAGTACAAGGGCCCAAGCAGTTGGGTCATCTTCCATTGCACATTAACAGTGGTCTGGATCAGAAGTGGAACAGTCAGGACTCGAACCAGTGCCCACATGAGATGCCAGCATCACAGACAGTGGCTTAACTTGTAACATAACAATGTACTCTTTAAGCTCTTCACATTCCTCCCACCATCTCCCCTCCGTACATTCTGGTAATCATTGTTCTACTCTCAACTTCTATGAAAGCAACTTATTTAGATTCCATGCAGTGAGATCATGTGAAATTTGTCTTTCTGTGCCTGGTTTATTTCACTTAACACCGTGTCCTCTATGTTCGTACATGTTTTTTTCAAATGATAGGATTTCAACCTTTTCTGTAGTTGTACATAATATACAATGTACATAATATACAAATGAGTATGCTACATTTTCTTTATCCATTAACTGCTGATTTATACTTAGGTCTTTCTGTATATTTGCTGTTGTGACTAGTGTTTTAATGAACACTGAATGCATGTTGAATGCAATGATGGTGTCTGTTCACCATAATCTTTTCATTTCCTTTAGACATATTCTCAGTAGTTTGATTGCTGGATCATAAAGCAGTTTTATTTATCTTTAATGTTTTTAAAGGCTGTTTATTAATTTTATGCCAATAATTGTGGAAACTAATATGAAATTCACATGTTTCCTCAAAAATACAAGTTCAGGAAAGTGATACAAGAAGCAAAACACATGCATTAATCCATATGTTTTTAAGAACTTAAACTCATTTTTAAAACATTCCTCAGAGGTAACGAAATACCTCAATAGCTTCACTGATGAATTTCACCCAACATTTAAGAAGAAATTGTAGCACAATAGTATATTCTTTCAAAAATAAAGAAGGATTAAATGCTTTTCTACTCATTTTAAAAGACCACCATAACCTTGATATCAAAACCTAATGAGTGCAAGGGGGAAAAGTTACAGAATTAGAACCCTAAATAACACAGGTGGGAAGCACTTCACTAACACATAGCATATAAAATCTATAAAATATGAACTCTTAAATTTTTCTTCTCATAGTGGCTTTTTCCCCCATAACCTCCCTCTCACCCGCAACCATCCCATCTCCCACTCCCTCTCCCATCCCATTCACATCAAGATTCATTTTCAATTATCTTTATATACAGAAGATCAGTTTAGTATATACTAAGTAAAGATTTCAACAGTTTGTACCCACACAAAAACACAAAGTATAAAGTACTATTTGAGTACTAGTTATACCGTTAATCACATAGTACAACACATTAAGGACAGAGATCTTACATGGGGAGTAAGTGCACAGTGACTCCTGTTGTTGATTTCACAATTGACACTCTTATTTATGAAGTCAGTAATCACCTGAGGCTCTTGTCATGAGCTGCCAAGGCTATGAAGCCTCTTGAGTTCAC
Organism: Sylvilagus floridanus; assembly: GCA_949820135.1. Lineage (NCBI taxonomy): Eukaryota > Metazoa > Chordata > Mammalia > Lagomorpha > Leporidae > Sylvilagus > Sylvilagus floridanus. Next base: position 34,433,510 of record OX463230.1, read on the forward strand.
CAACTCCAATCATATTTAGATAAAGTCATCGTTAAAAGTTGAAGTTCTCTCCTCCCTTCAGAGAAAGGTGCCTCCTTCTTTGATAGCCCATTCTTTCTGCTGGGACTCACTCATAGAGATTTTTCATTTAGGTCATATTTTTTTTGGAACAGTGTCTTGGCTTTCCATTCCTGAAATGCTCTCATGGGCTTTTTAGCCAGATCTGAATGCCTTAAGGGCTGCTTCTGAGGCCAGAGCACTGTTTAGGACATCTGGCATTCAATGAGTCTGCTGTGTATCCCACTTCCCATGCTGGATTTCTTTCTCCTTTTTAATTCTATCAGTTAGTATTAGCAGACACTAGTCTTGTTTATGTGAACCCTTTGACTCTTAATCCTATCATTATGATCAATTATGAACTGAAACTGATCACTTTGACTAGTGAGATGGCATTGGTACATGCCAACTTGATGGGATTGAATTGGAATCCCTTGGCACGTTTCTAATTCTACCATTAGGGGTAAGTCCAATTGAGCATGTGCCAAACTGTACATCTCCTCCCTCTCTTATTCACACTCTTATTCCCACTTATTAGTTAAAATTTAAACACCTACGAATAATTGTGTGTTAATTAAAGAGTTCAACCAATGGTATTAAGTAGAAGAAAAAATACTACAAGGAATAAAGTAGTAAGTTGTTCCTAGACAGTCAGCATAAGGGCTAATCAAGTCATTGTTTCTCATAGTGTCCATTTCACTTCAACAGGTTTCCTTTTAGGTGCTCAGTTTGTTGTCACTGATCAGGGAGAACATATGATATTTGTCCTTCTGGGACTGGCTTATTTCACTCAGCATGATGTTTTCCAGATTCCTCCAATTTGTTGAAATGACCAGATGTCATTGTTTTTACTGCTGTATAGTATTCTATAGAGTATATATCCCATCATTTCTTTATCCAGTCCACTCTTGATGGGCATTTAGGTTCCATGTCTTAGCTATTGTGAATTGAGCTGCAATAAACATTAATGTGCAGACAGCTCTTTTATTTGCCAATTTAATTTTCTTTGGGTAAATTCCAAGGAGTGGGATGGCTGGGTTGTATCGTAGTAATATTCAGGTTTCTAAGGAATCTCCAAACTGACTTTCATAGTGGCTTTGCCAGTTTGCAGTCCCACCAACAGTCGGTTAGTGTCCCTTTTTCCCCACATCCTCGCCAGCATCTGTTGTTGGTAGATTTCTGTATGTGAGCCATTCTAACCAGGGTGAGGTGAAACCTCATTGTGGTTTTATTTGCATTTCCCTGATGGCTAGCGATACTGAACATTTTTTCATGTGTCTGTTGGCCATTTGGATTTCCTTTTTGAAAAATGCCTATTGAGGTCCTTGGCCCATCTCTTAAGTGAGTTGTTTGTTTTGTTGTTGTGGCTTTTCTTGATCTCTTTGTAGATTCTGGTTATCAACCCTTTATCTGTTGCATAGTTTGCAAATATTTTTTCCCATTCTGTCGGTTTCCTATTCACTTTCCTGACTGTTTCTTTTGCAGTACAGAAACTTTTAAATTTGATGTAATAACAATTTTTAATTTTGGCTTTGACTGCCGGTATCTCCAGGGTCTTTTCCAAGAAGTCTTTACCTGTGCCTATATATTGTAGGGTTTCTCCAATGTTCTCTAATAATTTGATGGTGTCGGGTCATAGATTTAAGTCTTTAATCCATGTTGAGTTGATTTTTGTGTAAGGTGTAAGGTAGGGGTCTTGCTTCATGCTTCTGCATGAGGAAATCCAATTTTCCCAGCACCATTTGTTGAATAGAATGTCTGTGCTCCAGGAATTGGTTTTAGATACTTGATCAAATATAAGTTGGCTGTAGGTGTTTGGATTGATTTCTGGTGTTTCTATTCTGTTCCATTGGTCTATCCATCTGTTTCTGTACCAGTACCAAGCTGTTTTGATAATAACTGCCCTGTAGTATGTCCTAAAATCTGGTATTGTGATGCTTCCAGCTTTGTTTTTATTGTACAAGATTGCTTTAGCTATTCGAGGTCTCCTGTATCTCCATATGAACTTTAGCATCATTTTTTCCAGATCTGAGAATAATGTCTTTGGTATTTTGATTGGTATCACATTGAATCTATAAATTGCTTTTGGGAAAATGCATTTTTTTGGGAGAATGCTTTTGGGAGAATGATATTGATTCTTCCAATTCATGAGAATGAAAGAATTTTCTTCCATGTCTCCATATGAATTTGTCTCCAATATCAGCTGATGTTGATTCTTCCAATTCTTCCAAAAAATTTTCCATTTTTTGGTATCTTCTTCTATTTCTTTCTTTAAGATTTTGTAATTTTCGTCATAGAGATCCTTGACAACCTTGGTTAAATTGATTCCAAGGTATTTGATTGTTTTGTGAATAGGATTGATCTTAGAAATTCTTTCTCAGGTTATGGCATTGTCTGTGTATACAAATGCTGGTATTTTTGTGCATTGATTTTATATCCTGCTACTTTGCCAAACACTTCTATGAGTTCCAATGGTCTCTTAGTAGAGTTCTTTGGATCCCCTAAATAAAGAATCATATCATCTGCAAAGAGATAGTTTGAGTTCTTCCTTCCCAATTTGTATCTCTTTAATTTCTTTTTTTTACCTAATAGCTCTGGCTAAGACTTCCAGTACTATACTGAATAGCAGTGGTGATAGTGGGCATCCCTGTCTGGTACCAGATCTCAGTGGAAAGGCTTCCAACTTTTCCCCATTCAATAAGATGCTGGCCATGGGTTTTTCATAAATTGCTTTGATGTGTTGAGGAATGTTCCTTTTATACCCAAATTGCTTAGGGTTTTCATCATGAAAGGGTTTTGTATTTTATCGAATGCTTTCTCTGCCTCTATTGAGATAATCATATGGTTTTTCTTCTGTAGTCTGTTAACGTGGTGTATCATGTTGATTGATTTTTGAACGTTGAACTATCTCTGCATATGAGGGATAAATCCCACTTGGTCGGGGTGGATGATCTTTCTGATGTGTTCTTGTATTCCATTGGCCAGAATTTTATTGAATATTTTTGCATCTATGTTCATCAGGGAAATTGGTCTGTAATTTTCTTTCAATGCTGCATCTTTCTCTAGCTTAGGGATTAAGGTGATGCTGGCTTCATAAAAAGAATTTGGGAGGATTCCCTCTCTTTCTATTGTTCTGAATAGTTTGAGAAGAATTGGAGTTAGTTCTTCTTTAAAGGTCTGGTAGAATTCAGCAGTGAATCCATCCGGTCCTGGGCTTCTCTTTATTGAGAAGGACTTTATTACTGATTAAATTTCTGTCTCAGTTATGGGTCTGTTTAGGTTTTCTGTGTCTTCCTGGTTCAATTTAGGTAGGCTGCATGTGTCCAGGAATCTATCCATTTCTGATAGATTTCCCTGTTTGCTGGCATACAAGTCCTTGTAGTAATTTCTGATGATTCTTTTGATTTCTGTGGTGTCTGTTGTTACGTTTCCTTTTTCATCGCTGATTTTACTAATTTGTATCTTTTCTCTTCTTTTTTTAGTTAGTTGGGCCAATGTGGTGTCAATTTTGTTTATTTTTTCAAAAAATCAGCTCCTTGTTTGGCTGATCTTTTGTAATTTTTTTATTCAATTATGTTGTTTTCTTCTCTAATTTTAATTATTTCTCTTCTCCTAGTAGTTTTGGGTCTGGTTTGCTGTGATTTTTCTAGATCCTTGAGATGCATTGATAGCTCATTTATTGGGTGCCTTGCCAGTTTCTTGATGTAGGCATCTATTGCTATAAACTTTCCTCTTAACACTGCTTTTGCTGTATCTCATATGTTTTGATATGTTGTGTTGTTATCCTCATTTACTTCCAGAAAGTTTTGATTTTTCTTTTGATTTCTTCTGTGACCCACTGTTCATTCAGGAGCATGTTGTTCAGTCTTCATGTGTTTGCATATGCTCTAGGGATTCCTGAGTTTCTAATTTCCAGCTTCATTCCACTGTGGTCTGAGAAGCTGCATGGTATGATTTCAATTCTTTTGAATTTGCTGAGACTTGCTTTATGGCCTAGTATGTGGTCAGTCCTAGAGTAGGTTTCCTGTACTGCTGAGAAGAATGTGTTTTCTTCAAGTGTAGGATGAAAAGTTCTGTAGATATCTGTTAGATCCATTTGGTCTATAGTGTCGATTAAATCTGCTGTTTCCTTGGTGATCCTCTGTCTGGTTATCTATTTCTGAAAGTGGAGTATTGAAGTCTACTTATTGAAGTCTAAGTATTGGAGTCTAAGTCTCATGACAGTAGTTATCTTCCCCTTTCTTCTGATGTAGGACTCCCTTAAGCATTTCTTGAAGAGTCAGTCTGGTAGTGATGAACTGCTTCAGTTTTGGCTTGTCATGGAAAGCTTTTATTTCCCCTTCAGTTCTGGAAGTTATCTTTGTGGGTGTAGCATTCTTGGTTGGCGAATTTTTTTTTTCTTTCAGGACTTTGAGTATTTCATTTCATTCTGTCCTGGCATATAAGTCCTGCCAGTAAGGATTAATGAGGATTTCCTTATTAGTGACTTGATGTATCCCTTTTGCTGTTTTTAGAATTCTTGGTCTCATATTTTTGACAGTTTGCCTAGAATATGCCTCAGAGAGGACCTGTTTGGGGATCTATTAGGGTTTCCTTGGGATTCTTAGACCTAGATATTCAAATCTTTCCCAAGACTTTGGACATTTTCAGCAACTGTTTCATTGAATAGGATTTCTATGACCTTTCCCTTTTCTTCCTTCAAAACAGACATGCAAGCATTTGCTTGCTTAACTGTGTTCCATACGTCTCAAAGACTTCCTTCATTACTTTTCATTTCTTTTTTCTTTTTTGTCTCATTGAGTTATTTCAAAAGATGTATCTTCAAGATCAGATATTCTCTCTTTCTTCTGTTGTCCATGTCTTCTGTTGAGGCTCTCAAGCATATTTTTATTTCATTTTTGAGTTCTTTAGATCCAAGATTTCTGATTCATTTTTAAATAGTCTCTGTCTCTTTATAGGATGTCTCATTCATTTCATGAACTGCCTTCCTAGTTTCTTTGAATTATCTATCTGGATTCTCTTATTTATATCTCATTCACTCTTCTTTTAAAATCATTATTTTAAATTCTTTGTCAGGCAATTCATTGATTTTCATTTCTTTTTGGTCTGTTGCTATCCTTGTGTACCTTGGAGACCTCATTCAGCTCATTTCCTTCCAGCAACTCTTTCCTTCCTGCCTTCTTCAATGCTGCTTTTCTTACTATTGAATTAAAACTGGGAATGATGGCCTCACCTCTGCCTTCTTTAGGTTTTATGAAGATAGTTTGGTGTGTGAATAGCTTTATCAAATCGATGTCTCTGTGGAGACAGAATTGGTGGAAAATCTCGCTCAGTCACCTTAATCTGCCTTCAACAATTAGCATTTAGATTAAAAATATACATGTATCTCATAAGTTATTTTCTGACATTTTTTCTTGCTAGTCTATTTTTATCCCTTGGTCTGCCCACTTACATATAATTTGTTTTAAATGACGCATAGTCCCCTATTCATCACTAGGGATGCATAATGGATATTACAGAATCATGATGAGGAAAAACTTCTGCCTTTTAAGAATTTTCATGTTAATATAAAGAAGTAATAAAGCATTCATTTTATAGATTCAGTTTTAAATAGATGGCATAAAAGTCTTATACCTCAGCCAGCATCGAAGCTCACTAGGCTAATCCTCTGCCTTGCGGCGCCAGCACACCGAGTTCTAGTCCCGGTCAGGGCACCAGATTCTGTCCCGGTTGCCCCTCTTCCAGGCCACCTCTCTGCTGTGGCCCGGGAGTGAAGTGGGGGATGGCCCAAGTGCTTGGGCCCTGCACCCCATGGGAGACCAGGAGAAGCACCTGGCTCCTGCCATCAGATCAGCGTGGTGTGCCGGCCTCAGCGCGCTGGCCTCAGTGGCCGTTGGAGGGTGAACCAACGGCGAAAAAAGGAAGACCTTTCTCTCTGTCTCTCTCTCTCTCACTGCCCACTCTGCCTGTAAAAAAAATAAAAATAAAAAAAGTCTTATACCTCTAATTGCTCCAAAGTGAAGGTTTACTCATTTAGCAACCAAAAACTGCCTTGAATGCTTTCTATGCTCTAGGCAGTAATTAGTGCTGACAGCAAAAACAGTATCTTTAAGTACTCCCTCTTATTTGTGATCACACATATGTTATCACTAGAGCATATACTGAAATATGAACAAAGTGTTTGCTGGCAAAAATATTCACTGCTGCTACTTGGAACCTGTGAGTGAAGGTTGAGGAAGCCTGGAAAGATCTCAAGAACAATTTCTACATGAAGAAAAGTTGGAAATACAAGTTAAGTGGGGCCTCTGAGCCATAAGAATCCACAACTACAGGAAACATTCAAAACAACCCGCCTAAGACCCAGAGAGGTAGACTTCAGTTGGCTCATTCAACCCTAGCGCTTTTTATGAAAGTTTTCTCGATCCCTAAGGTTAAAATATTTCATTTACTCATAATGCCTAATTGAAACCCATAGTAAAAATGGTAGCTGTTTTCTGAAGCAGAATTCTTGAGTTTCTGCAAAATGAAGTTTCATAGCTCCAAAATTTATCTCTGTAGAAAGTAGCCAAAACATATATTGAACAAGGCAAGCAGAACGAATGATCCCTCCTTTTATGCTGTTCAGAAATATAAATGACAAGACCAGGAGCCCCTGCAGCAGAAAGGCAAAGCCATGTCTGTATTTGATACAGATAGGCAAAATAAGGTCCATCTCTCTCACATTTTACTATAAAGCAACAAATTTCTAGCTTCTAAATAAAGTAGGATGTGAACTTATGCAGTTTTGTGAGAACATTGTTTTTTTATGACATACGATCTACAAAATAATGTTTTCCTAACTCATTAGGCCAAATACAAGGATCAGAGGTCCTGTCAACACTACAGATGGCAGTCAGAAGATAATCAAGAAGCACATCACACTGCTCAACTTGTGTTCTCCCTAAGCAAGAGCTTTGTCCACCTGGAGCCTGTGCCACATGAACTGCCCTGTGGTCAAACTCAGATGATTCGAGCACATTATATTTTGAATGAACAGGTTCTACAGGAGCAAACAGAGATCACCTTCTACTATCTGGTAAGAAGAGAGGTCGCTGAATTGACTCACCTCCCAGTAAATACTCTCTGTGGGGCAAGTACTTACAAAGCTCTTTATACATCACTCTTTTGACTTCTGATCCATGGTCCTTCGAAAGTTTGACTTCTCTTGCCATTAATTATTGCCAGCCTGGGCCCAAGGAAATAAGCAAAGTGCATAGAAGGCAAGGCTGGCTGGTGCTGCGGCTCAATAGGCAAATCTTCTGCCTTTGGTGCCGGCACACTGGGTTCTAGTCCCAGTTGTCCCTCTTCCAGGCCAGCTCTCTGCTATGGCCCGGGAGTGCAGTGGAGGATGGCCCAAGTCCTTGGGCCCTGCACCCACATGGGAGACCAGGAGAAGAGCACCTGGCTCTTGGCTTCGGATCAGCGCGGTGTGCCGGCTGCAGTATGCTGGCCGCAGCGGCCAATGGAGGGTGAACCAACATTAAAGGAAGACCTTTCTCTCTGTCTCTCTCTCTCACTGTCCATTCTGCCTGTCAAAAAAAAAAAAAAAGAAAGAAAGAAAGAAAGAAAGAAAGAAAGAAAGAAAGAAAGAAAGAAAGAAAAAAGCAAGGCTAAGATCTTCATAAGGAAAACAAACTTGCTTTCTTTTTCTCTTTTTTGCAGATAATGGCAAAGGGAGGAATTGTTCTAACTGGGACTCATGCGCTGCCTGTGAAGCAGGGTAACAGTGAGTATTTTCCATAATCTCCACATTTCTGCTCCTTTATGACACATTCAAACCTTAAACTACAGAAATATCAGAAATTCTTTCAAATCAAGACAGGTAATTTTCCTTCTAATCACAATAAAAAGGAAGTTGAGGGAGGGAATGCAATAATATTTTTTCACCCCATATCAAATACTTGTTTACATTTTTCAGTACATTCTATTTTAGATTATTTGAAATCTATGCCTATTCCAAATTGCCAAACCATAAATATCCATTGACCCTCTTCTCAAAAAGTTTTGGAGTGTTTTCTGTATACCGTATCTTGCACTGAGTCATTTATATCTCTATACATATCTTATTTATCCTTTGAAAGTAGTTATGATTTATGAAGTGTTAAATTAGGTGTTTCCTCCATTGCATTGAACTCTTATCATGAACACATATGGAAAACGATAAACATAGGAAAGTTTCTTCTATGCTAATGGAGTCTAAAGGATGACTTTTTAGAAAACTATCAATGCTAGCTACACTTTGGTTCTGTCTTCATAGCAACACAGAAGCACGTTAGTAGATTGGGAAAGCTTTATGCAACCTTTAAAGAATTTCATAGGCTTTTTTTTAAATGCTTTTATTTAAAGAATATAAATTTCCAAAATACAGCTTATAGATTACAATGGCTTGCCCCCCATAACTTCCCTCCCACCCGCAACACTCCCCTTTCCCACTCCCTCTCCCCTTGCATTCACATCAAGGTTCATTTTCAATTCTCTTTATATACAGAAGATCAGTTTAGTATATATTAAGTAAAGATTTCAACAGTTTGCCCTCACATAGCAACACAAAGTGAAAAATACTGTTGGAGTACTAGTTATAGTATTAATTCACAATGTATAGCACATTAAGGACAGAGATTCTACATGATATATTTTTTTAATTGATTAATTTTCTATGCAATTTCCAATTAAACACCAAGATTTTTTTCATTTTTAATTATATTTATATACAGAAGATTGATTCAGTATATACTAAGTAAAGATTTCATCAGTTTGCACCCACACAGAAACACAAAGTGTAAAATAGTGTTTCACTACTAGTTATAGCATTACTTCACATTGGATAACACATTAAGGACAGATCCCACATGAGATGTAAGTACACAGTGACTCCTGAAGTTGATTTAACAATTTGACACTCTTGTCTATGGCGTCAGTAATCTCCCTAGGGTCTAGTCATGAGTTGCCGAGGCTATGGAAGCCTTTAGGGTTTGCTGACTTTGATCTTATTCCGACAGGGTCATAGTCAAAGTGGAGGTTCTCTCCTCCCTTCAGAGAAAGCTACCTTCTTCTTTGATGGCCCCATTCGTTCCACTGGGATCTCACTCACAGAGATCTTTCATTTAGGTCTTCTTTTTTTTTGCCACAGTGTCTTGGCTTTCCATGCATAAAATATTCTCATGGGCTCTTGAGCCAGATCTGAATGCCTTAAGGGCTGATTCTGAGGCCAGAGTGCTATTTAGGACATCTGTCATTCTATGAGTCTGCTGTGTATCTCGCTTCCCATGTTGGATCATTGTCTCCCTTTTTGATTCTATCAGTTAGTATTAGCAGACACTTGTCTTGTTTGTGTGATCCCTTTGACTCTTAGACCTATCAGTGTGATCAATTGTGAACTGAAATTGATCACTTGGACTAGTGAGATGGCCTTGGTACATGCCACCTGGATGGGATTGTATTGGAATCCCTTGGCACAATTCTAACTCCATCATTTTGGGCAGTTCCGATTGAGCATGTCCCAAATTGTACATCTCCTCCCTCTCTTATTCCCACTCTTATATTTCACAGGGATCACTTTTCAGTTAAAATTTAAACACCTAAGAATAATTGTTTGTTAATTACAGAGTTCAACCAATATTACTAGAATAAAAAAAAAAAACTAAAATGGATAAAGTATTACATTGTACAACAACAGTCAGCACAAGAGCTGATCAAGTAACTGTTTCTCATAGTGTCCATTTCACTTCAACAGGTTTCCCCTTTGGTGCTCAATTAGTTGTCACTGATCAGGGAGAACATATGATATTTGTCCCTTTGGGACTGGCTTAATTCACTCAGAATGATGTTTTCCAGATTCCTCCATCTTGTTGCAAATGACCGGATTTCATTGTTTTTGACTGCTGTATAGTATTCTATAGAGTACATGTCCCATAGTTTCTTTATCCAAATGTATGCTTTGAATTCCCTGTGATCTTTTGCTGTGAGGTTCCCTTCGTTTACCTACTTTCATGTTGATGGCCATGTTTCTGTGTTTCTGTGTGTACCACATCTTTAAGCATCTTTTGCAGGGCTGGACGAGTGGCAACAAATTCTTTCAATTTCTTTTTCAGTGAAAGGTCTTTATTTCACCTTCATTCACAAATGAGAGCTTTGCAGGATATAATATTCTGGGCTGGCAGTTTTTCTCTCTTAGTACCTGGGCTATGTTTCGCCATTCTTCTAGCTTGTAGGGTTTCTGATGAGAAGTCTGCCGTGAGTCTAATTGGAGCTCCTCTGAGAGTAATCTGACGTTTCTCTCTTGCACATTTTAGGATCTTTTCTTTCTGTTTCACTGTGGTGAGTTTAATTACAATGTGTCGTGATGAGGATCTCTTTTGGTCATGCTTCCTAGGGGTTCTATGAGCTTCCTGTACTAGGATGTCTCTGTCCTTCTCCAAAACTGGGAAATTTTCTGCTATTATCTCACTAAAAAGGCCTTCTAATCCTTTCTCCCTCTCCATGCCTTCAGGAACTCCTAGAACTCGAATGTTGGGTTTTTTAATACTATCCTGTAGATTCCCAACAATATTTTTTAGATTTCTAATTTCCTCTTCTTTTCTTTGGTTTGACTGTATAGTTTCCTGTGCTCTGTCTTCTAAGTCCGATATTCTCTCTTCTGCCTCACCCATTCTGTTTGTAAGGCTCTCTAATGTGTTTTTCATTTGATCTATTGAATCCTTCATTTCATTATGATTTCTCGTCACTATCACAGTTTCATGTTCTACTAGTTGTTTCATTTCAGCTTGATTCCTCCTTAATATTTCATTTTCACAAGAGAGATTTTCTAGCTTGTCCATTAAGTATTTCTGTAGTTCAAGAATTTGTTTTTGAGTACTTCTTAGTGTTCTTATCAATTTTTTGAGATCTGCTTCTTGCATTTCTTCTATCTCATCATCTTCGTAATCTTGAATTGGGGTGTCTTTTTCATTTGGGGGTGTCATAGTGTCTTCCTTGTTCTTGTTACCTTGGTTTTTGTGTTTGTTGTTTGGCATATTGGTTTCTTCACTGTGGTGTTTTTTTCTTGTTATAATATGACTCTAGATAAGTGGACTGTCTGCTTTCAATGGAGCCTTAGAGCCTTGAGATGGGTGTGGCCTGAGAGCTCTGTTTGGTTCCTCAGGGTTGAGGGTGTGCCAAAGGTGACACTCCCAGGTTAGGTGTGGTAAATCTCTCTCTGTTTCTTTCTTTATTTTTGATTCAAAAGGGAAGTAATTCCACACAGATATATGGAATTGGGGGTGGTTAGCAGGCAGGAGCCAGAGATTGGAAGCTCTTTCTCAAGGACCACAGAGGGAATCTCTGTGGCCTTCAGTGTGGGTTCAAATTGTCCTGCAGTCTCACCACTGGGCTACCAAGGCTACTGAACTGTAGCGTCTCTGGAGAGTACTCACGTGGTGAATTCCGTGAGTTCTCTCCCCCACAGTCTCTTTTTTCACAGTCTCAGTTCATTAACATCACACACTCATTAGGTTCTAATCTCCTGTTATTTCACCCCCACCCCCCGCCCAGAGTCAGGTTTTTCTGCTAGGCTCAGGGCCGGTGCAGACCTGAGGTCGCCCTGCTTATGACGTATGTCCAAAATGGCGCCTGCTCTTTGTCTTCCTCACCTTTGAATGGTGGGCAGAGAGAGAGAGAAACCCGTGTCCGTATCGGTCACTTTTTTCTTTCTCTCTCTGTTCTAGTTAGCCTGGTGAACTTTTCCCCACAGGGTTTCAAGCCTTGTTCGCTCTAGTCTCCTCTTTCCGCTTCCCTTCTGGTGTCTCGGGCTATTGAGGATCGGCTCACCTGGCATTCCAGCGCTGGTGCGGTGAGTCTGCCGCTGGTGTCCCGAACTGCGGGCTCCCACGCTCTCCTCGAAAGTCCACTGTGAATCACTAGTTCTGGAAGAGTTTCCTCTGCTGTTTCTTCCCCTACTGCAGTATCTCCACTTTTATTAAACTGTCTCTCCCCGGACTATCGGTGTGCTCCCTTCCTATTCCGCCATCTTGACCTAATCCCAGAATTTCATAGGCTTTAAAAATAACTTCTGGCCGGCGCCGTGGCTCAACAGGCTAATCCTCCGCCTTGCGGCGCCGGCACACCGGGTTCTAGTCCCGGTCGGGGTGCCGGATTCTGTCCCGGTTGCCCCTCTTCCAGGCCAGCCCTCTGCTGTGGCCCGGGAGTGCAGTGGAGGATGGCCCAGGTGCTTGGGCCCTGCACCCCATGGGGAGACCAGGAAAAGCACCTGGCTCCTGGCTCCTGCCATCGGACGAGCGCGGTGCGCCGGCCACAGCGCGCCGTCAGCGGCGGCCATTGGAGGGTGAACCAACGGCAACGGAAGACCTTTCTCTCTGTCTCTCTCTCTCACTGTCCACTCTGCCTGTCAAAAAAAAAAAAGTAAAAATAAAAAAAAATAACTTCTGAAGTAGCCTAGTAATAATTTTATTATTGTAATAATATTGTATCAAGGACAAAAGAAAAAATATTTGCAATGTAAGGTTAAAGAGGATATAAGCATAAATACAATTTTAGGTTCCCTTACCTTCTAGAGTGAGATGTAGATGGAATGGTTGCGAAGTAGATGTCTTCATACACTTTGATAGCATCAGAATGCCATGCAGATGAGCTAAATCTTAAAATTGGTGATAAACCAATAGGTGATTTAAGTAGAAAAGACAAGATTTGGTAAATGTTTTTTCCTGAAGTTAGAGTTCTTAGAGGTAATCATCTGATATATGTGCTATTTATTAGCTCTACAAACACTAAGTCATGAACCAGACCAGAACCCTAAAATAACTTTGTGCAAGAGAATAATTTCATTCCAGCTCTTGGAGATGTCTAACCCATGATCACTTTCTCTCATTCTTTCTGTGCTGCAGTGAAAGGGCATTTTTCTCTGTCAATCCCTGTGGAGTTAAACCTGGCTCCCATTGCACGACTGCTCATCTATACCATTTTACCTGATGGGGAAGTAGTTGGGGATTCTGAAAAATATAAGGTTGAAAACTGTCTGGTCAACAAGGTGAGTGTTTTATATGATAAAATTTAAAGTTTAAAGCTGTAAATATTTTATAGTAAGTAGACATATTTATAGTATAGGTGGGCATTTGGCATGGCAGTAAAATGCCTCTTGGGATGCTTGTACCCCATGGATGAGTAGCTGAGTTACAGTCCTGGCTCTGCTCCTGATTCTAGCCTTCTGCTTATGAGCACCTTAGGAGGCAACAGTGATGACTCAAGGAACTGAGTCATCCCTGCTACCACATGGGAGCCTCAAATTGAGATCTTGGCTCCAAGTTACTGCAGACATTGGGGAATGAATCAGTGGAAAGGAGTGCATGCCTCCTTGTTCTCTCTCTCTCTCTCTCCTTTTTAAATACAAAAAATAAGTCGGTAAAACTATTTAAGAAAAGATGAGTTATAATAGTTAAATTCGTTCTTGAAACTCAAAGTGAAATATAAGGATTAAAAAATGTCAGAATTGACATAATGCCAACCAATAGGAAGTCAAGAGAAACACAAGAAACAACCAGATAATACAGGAGAATCCTGGTAAAATCAAGACATTTATTTTTTCTGAGCTTCCCCTTCCCCCAATTCCACAGGTGAATCTGGGCTTCAGCCCAGCACAAGGTCTCCCGGCCTCACATGCCCAGCTGCGAGTCGAGGCTTCTCCTCAGTCCCTCTGCGCCCTCCGCGCCGTGGATCAAAGCGTGCTGCTCATGAAGCCCCAGGCCGAGCTCTCCACATCCACGGTGAGTTTCTGTCAACCTCTGGGCTCAGGAAGGACCTAGCAAGGAGATCAGAGCAGGAAGAAATGCTTATTTGAATAGCATAAGAGCAATTGAAATTATATTCTATCTGGAACTCAGTAGTTTTGAGCTCTTTTCTGGGTACTTTCTTCAGTAAGAAAGATACATTTAATCTTTTTTTCCCCATGCTTACACACGCAAGTACATATGAGTTTCTAGAAGCTTGTGTAAATAAAACTTGAAAACACAAGCATTTTAAAGCATATATATATACACACACACACACTTCAAAACACTCATGAGAAAAATGGAATTAAAGTTTATTTTGATGCGAAGATTTTTAAGAATATATATATAGCTTTTTTACATAATGTGCATTTTACATGAACTTTTTAAAGAATCATATATATATATATATCACACATATACACAAGCCTCATTAGTTTTTGCAGATATAAAAACAAAAAAGAATTCACTGCCTCATATATTGAATCAAATATATTGAAGAATAAAAGGTGATTTAAAGAACTTCTAATGCAGATACATTAAGGTTCTAGTTTAGGGTCACGTGGCAATACAAACTCAAACCGAACTCTTAAGCCATCCACAGATGCACTGCTGGAGAGAAAGCAAGGTAGACTGTGTAAAGTGTTGTAAGACAGGTAGAGATGTGCAAAACAGAAGGAATAATTAACTCTAAGGTATCAAGGAAGTCACTTGAAAACTTTATATAATTTTTACATTATATATACATATTTACATGATATGTATATATATATGTGTGTGTGTGTGTGTTATATGTACATATGCCACTCACTCTCCAAAGTCTCTGACATTTCAGAGTTTCATGAATCCAATAACATGAATTTTCAAACCAATTTTATCATTTTGAAAGTCACAATGAAAGTGATACATTTGCCCGCACTAAGACTTCACAGGCTGAATGAAATATCAAGTTCCCATTTTTACAAAAGTTATATCAGTGGAAATAACTGATGTTTCAAGTTGAATATAGTTTCCAAAGGAAGATAGGTGCTGTCTCTGCTGAATAAAAATTGGGATAAATTAATTGCTAGACAGTAATTGATATTAGTCTATGAAATAATTTAAAGTCCGGGTTAATAGAAGAAATACCAAGAGTGTACTGTAGTGGAACAACAAGAAACTACTTAACAACATACTAATAGTAGTTTGCTGTGGCACCGTCATTCCATATGGGCTCCAGGTTCTAGTCCCGGTTGCTCCTCTTCCAGTCCAGCTCTCTGCTATGGCCTGGGAAGGCAGTGGAGGATGGCCCAAGTGGCCCCTACACCCACATGGGAGACCAGGAGGAGGCACCTGACTCCTGGCTTTGGATCAGTGCAGCACCAGCCTTAGCGGCCATTTGGGGAGTGAACCAATAGAAGGAAGACCTTTCTCTCTGTCTCTCTCTCTCATTGTCTGTAACTCTGCCTGTCAAATAAATAAATAAAAATCTATAAAAAAAAGAAAGAAAATATTAGAATAATTTGAAAGGAAACATTTCAGTACTGGAAGCCAGAAAATGTTTAGAAAAGTAACAGAAATGTTTTATATTCCTATAACATAATTTTACAGTTCTCATTTTTTTTTAAAAGAACAATCTTGGTGGATAGAATAGGCAAATGGTTCTATTTAATTTGGTAATAATAAAGTAGAAGCTTTCAAGTATTTAGTAGTAGGCCTAGGTGACAACACTAGTTCCTTTAATCTTTGGTTTATGTTTTACTAATGATACAAATTCCTACTAGTAATTAAGTCATTCATTCCACACGTATTTGCTTAATGCATACTGTATCCTAGGCACTACACCAAGTGTTGAGAATCTGATCATGAAATACTAGAAACAAAAATCCATGTTTTCTGAGACTTTCATTTTCAGAAATGAGACAGGCAATAATTATATAACATGTTTTGCAGAAAAACGTAACAGGGTAGGGAAATGGGGACTGTTACTACAAGGAGTCGCCTTTGAGATAATGTCGAATTTCAACACTCCTGCACACACAATACAGTACACCTATTAACTTTTTTACATCTGTCTTGGTTCTCTCCTTCAAATGGATTTGAAAGTATCATTTTCAGTATTTTGTAGTTAATATTCTAAATATTGAGTGAGTATCAGGAGAATTTGTTTCCATGAATAATACCTTAAAAATATCATCCTGTCCTATGTAGAGAATATTTATAATATTTATACATATGCTTGTTTCAAATATGTTTTTATTAACTTTGTTATATACTTGCTAACCACAAAATTGGGGCAAAATACCATTTTATTCTATCATCACAAAACTCTCTATATCTTAAATGTGGCAGACTTCAATGCCTGAAGTTTTATTTCATTTTAGTAATAAATCTAATATTTGCATCTGAACTTTGTGACAAAGTGCTATGATAATTGAGTACGTAGATGAAAGTGTTTTGGATTATCCTTGCTTTTTTCTCCTTGGATTTAAGCAAATAAATAGACAAGCCTCAAATATATCTGCCCTTTGTCCTTTGCGTTTGTGTAGGTTTATAACCTGCTACCACTAAAAGACCTCACTGGCTTCCCTGACCGTTTGAATGAGGATGAAGACGACAGAGATTGTATCAGTTACCACACTATCTATATAAATGGAATCATGTATTCTCCGGAATCAGACTCAAATGGAAAAGATATGTATAGCTTTCTACAGGTAAGCTGCTTATATTTTGTATATGGTCAGTTCTTCAGGTTATTAAAATATTATACATGGAAGAAATTATTTATCTTAGTGCCTTTTATCATGAATGAGGGTAATGGAAATAGGTAAAATGACTTCTCCAAGGGCACTAACAGTAAAAGATGTTCTAAAAATGATAGCAGTAGAACTGGTGCTGTTTAGACTTTGAATCAAGCTTTCTTTTTGATTGAAATGCATTGCTTTATGATATTTATAAATATCACATATATAAAATAATTACTGTTGAAAGAGCTTAAACAACAAAATGAGATTACCACTATAGTATAGTAACAACTCTTCTACAAATGTGAATATTAAGTATAATATTGTTTGTTGGTTTGACTAGTAGATCTAGTGAAAAGAAGTACTGAATAGATGTTAACTTTCTTTGCAGGATATGGGCTTAAGGGTATTCACCAACTCAAGGATTCACAAACCCAAATTATGTCTAAAAATCGAGGAGTATTCACCGGCTGTCTTCCGAAGTTCAGGTAAAGAATTATAAAAAGAAGTATTGACTAATATGTAAAATCAAATGAAAGGACTTTGAAAGATAAAATGTCACAGAAAGTAAAGCACAGGGAACAAAAGTATAATTAAGATATATTAAGGCTCATGGGTCAAGGTCATATGTCAGTGCTAACCCAGATCTGACTGTGTTAAGCCACCCACAAATGCACAGCTGGAGAATGTAAGGCAGAGTGTGAAAAGTGCAATGAGAGGTACAGCTACCCAAAATAAAAGAGAATACCCGCTTCTGATAAATGAGATGGGTTGGGTTGAAAAAAAGAAAGTTTCTAGGCACAGGTGCAATGTAAACAGAAATAGAAATTGCCGCAAAACAGGGTTACAGTCTCATTACTCAAGCAGAGAAGCTCTTCAGCTTTACCAAAACATCAGCCAACATTCACACTGGAATCACTCACATAATCTGTGACGGGAGCTGCTTCTTTCATGAATCAGGCAGTAATGAAGCACTTATTGATGGTCTTATATTGTCAAATCACACTTGAAGATAAATTGACTTCAGACAGAAGAATATAACAAATTGGGGCAGGCCTTGCGACATAGCAGTTAAGCTGCTGCTTTGATGCTTTGCATCCCCAGAGTGCCTGGTTTCCAATCCAGCTGCCTGCTAATGCACATCTTGGGTGGGAGCAGGTGATGGCTCGAGTACTTGGATCCCTGCCACTTACATGGGAAACCCAAGTGGAGTCCCAGTCCCAGGCTCCAGGCTGCCAGGCTTCCTGGTCCAGTGTGGTTATTGTGGGCATTTGTGGAGTAAGCTGGTAGATGGAGCAACTCTCTCTCTCTTTCTCTTTTTTTCTTTCAAATAAATAAAAACAAATAAATTTTTTAAAAATCTGGAAAATATTCACTGAGAAACAATTGGTTATGTGTAATTAATTATAAAGATTATTTCACATTTTTATTTATAACATATTCTGTAATGCTTTGTCAGTAAGATTTATAGTAAGCTGACATGTATACAAGCACATGCTTCCCTCCCTAGGAGAAGTAATGGTTAAATATTTCCCATCATACCCCTAACAGAGAGTGAATGATGTGACAGGACCCAGTTCTGATCTTCTGACACCACATGGAATAAAGAGCCTGTTTGATCTTTGATCCTGTCAGGCCTATAAGCTGTTGCTCAAAACCACTGTCATAATAATATGTCATGGTTTTTCTTTGCTCCCACGGAACATGGCAATGGAAGCCAGGGCTCCTGCCTTCCTCCTAACCCAGGGTCACAGCACTTTCCACTTAGCAGTGTGGGCAGCAGCACACAGGACTCCACAGCACTTTCCACTTAGCAGTGTGGGCAGCAGCACACAGGACTCCACAGAGTCCTTCTCCACAGACCATCTCATGCTCTTTCTGCCAAGGTCTCTGCTTTCTGTGCTTGGAATTTACTTCCTCTTGCTGAGCTTATTCCAATACTAGAGAATTCAGCTAAGAAAGACTTTCCCAAATTACACAAGCGCCCTCTGCTGACTCCTATTTCAACACCCTACTTAATGTATTTGAAAGCACTTATTACAGTCTTTCCTGAGAAGTATCTTTGTATTTATTTATTATTCCTGTCTTCTTTCTCACACCCCACTCCATAGCGCCAGTTGGAATGCCCATGAGACTGTCAAGCGATGTAAAAGAAACGACGGTTTCAGAGGCTCACAGAGAAACAGTCCGAGAAACAGTCCGAAAGTACTTTCCTGAGACGTGGATCTGGGACCTGGTGGTGGTGGAGTAAGTAACTCTCTTTATATGTAAGAAGCAACCAGATATATACATCACAATTTTTAATTCTTGGTGAATTTTAATTTTGTATTGCATGTATTTCGGGTGCACAGAATGATATATTGATACACACACACAAAGAAATGGTTAAGTAAAGCAAATTAACATGTCTCCTCATACTTTTTTGCATGTGTGATAAGAGAACCTAAATTCCATTCATTTTTCAAATTTCCAGGTTATGATATGGTACTATTAACTATAGTCTTCACGCTGTACATTAGATCTGAAGATGTATTCATACATACATACTACAATTCATACATACATACTACAATATTCATTACATAGCTGTAATTTTGTATGCTTTGACCTGCATCGCCCAATTCACCCGCTCCCACACACTCCCTGTAATACCATTTCACTCTATGTATTCAGCTTCTTTTTAGATTCTATATACAAGTGAGGTCTTGCAGTATTTTTCTCTCTATGTCTGGACTTATTTCACTTACCATGATGTCCTCCGGGTTCATCAACATTGTCACAAGTGGCAAGATCTCTTTCTTAAGACTGAACAGCATTCCATCATGTGTACCACAATTTCTTTATCTACTCATACATTACAGACATTCTATGTGCATGTCTTGGCTACTGTGAATAATGATGCAATGAACATAGGATTGTGCATATCATATGGCATGCAGATTTTGATTCTTTTGTTTTTATACCCAGAAAAAGGAGTTGAGTAATATACTTCTACTTTTTTATTTACCTTTGTCAATGAAGTTCATATTTCTTATGCACCCATGCTACTATTTAGGGTTCTTTCATTTCAATTTGACACATTCTCATTAGCATTTCTTGTACTGCAAATCTACAGGTGATAAACTTCCTTGACTTCTGTTTGTCTGAGAAAAGCTTTCTCTCTCCCTTCACTTTTGAAGGATGGTCTTGTTGAGTGTAGTATTCTTGTTTAGCAGGACTTTTTAAAATTCTTTCAGCACTTTGAACATATAAAGTGTCAGCGAAAAATTCTGGAAAATGTGTATTATGAAAGATATGTATGAATTTCAAAAAAATTTACACCAAATAAACTTCTTTTAATTCATTTTTTCTACAGTCTTCTAGAAAAGCCCTTGTAGAATTCCACCCCTTTATGGACTCCAAAGTTTCTGCCGTAAATTTCTCTAATTGTCTTATGGATATTCCCTCGTACATAAAACAACACAAATTTTCTCTTGTTGCCTTCACAATTCTCTCTTCACCCTGACTCTTGTCAATTTTATTATAATTGTCTCCATGTGTATTTCTTTGGATTCATCTTGTTTGGTGTTCTTTAGACTTCCTGTATATGCATTTATATTTTATTCCCCAGTTTTGGGGTGTTTTTAGCCATTTTTAAAATTTAAATAACCTTTCTAGTCCATTCTATTTCTCCTAGATCTTTCTATTTATCCGCAGGGAAAAGTTTGGGGTTGGAGTTGATCTCCCATTCACTCAACTGAAAGCTACAGTGGCAAATACCTCCACTCTTGTTTAGACCACAGATACTTTCAACTAATTTCTTTGTTCATTGTCACCTCTAAGGGCCTAGCAAATGTTTGTTCTTTATATTCTCAGAGATAGGTAAGTTAGCTGAAGGTGCTCTATTTCTGGAGCCAACTACCGAAAGGAGTTGACGGAACTGAGCCCATATGTCCTCTCTGGCCCCCAGAGATGGTTGAAAGACTACTGATTAGCTGCTCCTTAAGCTCTCAGATGCAGGCTAATTAAGGGCCCAACCCTTAGGCAGCAGCTGGGAAAATTGACAGATGAGATATTCAGTAAGATTCCTTCCAGAAAAACAAACAAACAAAAAACAACAACTGGAAGCTGGAAGTTGTTGCCTATTCTATGTCTGCTGATTCCAGGCAGAGAGCCACTGAAAATGCTCACGCACATAGTTAAAGCCATCTCTTAGATCTCTCTTCTCTTGGAGAATTTGAGAAAGCAGGTCACATCCATTCCCAGGACCAGGTGAGTAAGAACCCATCACCAGGAACGTATCAGTGTTTTAGAGAAGAGAACTTAAGGACAATTTCAAATTACATACTTTGTTTATAACTACATTGTCTATAAAAGATTATATACTACATTTATATGTCTATAGATGATTCTGATACAGATTAAAATTGAAAGCAGAGTTGAAAAAAAGGACTTTCATTTTTCCATCTCAAGCATTGATTATACTTTCTGTCACTTTTTTCTGATTAAAACATTATAAAACTTTAAGTATTTGATGGTTGAAAGATTACCAATCTAAGAATTTTTTTAAAAAAATTCAGTTAACATGATTTTAAAGAGAAGGTGACCAGGGATTGGAGACAAAACAGTTGGTTTCTATGCTGTAAAATTTTTTTCATTGAGTCTATGTGTTAGTTAAGTGGGAGAATGTACTATAGTCTTCAAGTCACTTAAATTTATATAGGTTATTAGCATTATCTTTAAATATACAATATAAAGAAAGCTGTACATTCATGGCATATTAACTTTGTTTTCCAAAACAAGAGGTAAATGCTCAGCTAAAGACACATAGTCTGCCAAAGCAAAAGGTGCATATGAATGAGATACATACCCTTATTTCCTCCATAATTGGGGTATTTGACAAAATAATAAATAGTGCATTCTATTATTATCATCTTACTTTTCATTGTTGCCTTCAGTAGCAAGTACTGGCATTTAAGGCCTGACATTAAACAGTTTAGGAACTGTTCACAATTCTCCTAGATGTAAAAACTAGAAATAAAAACTGGAAGATGGTCGAAGAGGTTTAAAAATTAGCAACACCATACAGCACCCATACTTGTGTAGGTGTATTGCCTTAAAAAGGCAGCTATTACTCAAATTTGAAAAATTCCATAAGAGCTCTAGCCCTTTCACTTTAAATCATATTTTAGAAGAGTCTACAATGCAAATATAAATTCATTATACCAGCCTTTTGGCAGCACTGAGGATCTAAGACAAGGCAACGCTACTGATCATCTGAAGATAATGGTGAAAGATGTTTGTGTTCCGATTTTTCCAATTCTTAAAAGCTTATTTGAATCAATAGCATTTTTGTAAGAGCATTACAAAACAGTACTAAAATACTATGCCTGTTTTCAATACATTTTTAAAAACCTTTGCAAATACTATGCCAGTGTCAGTGACTACACATGGCTAGTATCACTGAGGAGTTTCAGCACTTTCTAGCAAAGATAGTCTGTACAATAGCGAATGTGAAAGCTCCCATTTCTAAGTCTTTGGTGCAGTTTCGGTAGGTGAGGGCTTGAATTCTGCCTTGGTGGGAAGAGAGGAGCTGGAGGATGAGCAAGATTATTGTGATTAGAACTAAGCACTTAGCGTTACCATGGTACCATTGGAGAGGTACTGTTAGGAGAAGTGGTGAATTTGGACACCTATTAATGTCTCTGAGCCACTCTGGATCTCTGTGAGTATGTTCCAGTGGAGGAGACCGAAGATTAAACGGACAGTTGATAAAGTATTCTGGAAGCCAAAGAAGACTGGTGGAGGGCTATCAGGAAGATCTGTTGGCAGTGGTGGAGGTGGGCTATGCAGAGTTCCATCAAATGCACCAGTAGGAACAGGAACTCTGGGTTTTATCCTTGAAGGAGGAGGTTGTCTTGGTGGAATAACATGAAGATCATGATGAGATTTCATATTCCTCTTAGAATTTGATGCATGATGATCGATGTTTATTCAAGGAGGGAGGAAAGGAGGAATCAGTGGCTCTTAGTTTCTGTAAACTACCACAAGAACTGAAGAAAGACTGAATGTGGCAAGAGCACTGGAGCAAAGGTGCTATTGCTGCCACAGGAACTATTGAGATCCACATCGAAAGAAGCAGATACTGGTGGAACACTAGATGGCGCATTTAGAGAGGTTGATGCTGACACTGCTGATTCAAGCTCAATTTCAACAGTTCAATCAAAGCTTATTTTATATGGTTCTCTGAGGGAGAACCAGGGAGGTGCCTGAGGGAGAGCCATGGGGGCCGTATAGGGCCTTATTCCAGGAGATTATAAGAAGACATTTGATTCCCTGGGAAATTGAGGTGCCTATTTAGAGTTTTGGGGTTCAATTTCCAGAGGCTTGTTCAATATATAACCTGTAAACTCTTTATTAGATGAACTTCCTATGGGTTAAGCTTTTCGAAGAATCCCCTCATTTTTTATTCTATCCATAAACAGTAAGGCTCATTCTGATATTGATGAATTTTTCCTGTAATTTCAGCAGCTTTTCTCCTCTTCCTGAAATTGATTAAATGTTCCCCTTTCTTTTTAAAAGATCGTTATTTCCTTCTTTAGTCTTCATTACTCTCTGTTACTGATAATTCTATTGAGTGTATTCAAGTCATGACAATAGAATCACTTGTAGGTGTTCTTTTCCTAGGAAGGATTTGTTCAACTGCTTACTTTCTGTTCTTCACATTTCATCCTCCCCAGCTCATCAGGTGTGGCTGAAGTAGGAGTCACAGTCCCTGATACCATCACTGAGTGGAAAGCAAGCGCCCTCTGCCTGTCCAATGACACCGGACTTGGTCTGTCTCCCATTGCTTCTCTCCAAGCCTTCCAGCCCTTCTTTGTGGAGCTTACAATGCCCTACTCTGTGATCCGTGGAGAAGCCTTCACACTCAAGGCTACCGTCTTAAACTATCTTCCCAAATGCATCCAGGTAAGGGGCTTTCTTTCCAAAAATGAGCAGAAGGTAGCATCCAGGTAGGCATGTTGACAAAATCCTTTGTATAATATACACACACCAGAAGAAGAGTACTGAAAGTATTCTGATGGAGATTTACCCATATGTTATGTAAGTTATACTTACTGAAATCCTCAAGTAACAGACTGTAAGTTAAAACAAATTTCTAGCCCTTATCTCAACACTTTAAACTTAGGTAGCTTATATAATATAAAGATTGCTCACATAAACAATAAAAATCAGTGCTCCTCATTCTCATGTCTTATTTTCTCCAAGAGTTCAACTTCTACACTTCAAAGTATTTAAATTTTCACATCTCATTTAATATATTAAATCTTATTTTAAAAGTTGTTTATAGGGGCTGGCACTGTGGCATAACAGGTTAAGCCACTATCTGCCAGGTCAGCATCCTATATGGGCACCGGTTTCAATCCCACTTGCTCCGCTTCCATTCCATCTCCCTGTTAATGTGCCTGGAAAAGCATCAGAAGATGGCCCAAGTGCTTCAGCCCTTGCACTCACCCAGAGGAAGCTCCTGACCTCTGGTTCCACCTGACCCAGCCATGGCCGTTGCGGCCATTTGGGAAGTGAACCAGCTGATGGAAGACCTCTCTCTGCCTCTGCCTCTCCATTTCTGTAACTCCACCTTTCAAATAAATAAATACATCGTTCTAAAAAAGTCATTTCCAATAATCTTACCTCTGTTGAAACAACAACTATTTATAAATCTTGCATACTCTGCTGGGAAAGCAGAGTATGAGGGTATGGTCAAAATCTAAGGCTAAAAATGTAGAGTGCACACAGCAACCTACCATCACTACCTCACCTCTCCTCTGGTCACATCACATGAAATAACAGGTTACCTCAAAGCACTAACATTCAGATGTCAGATCCATCTAAATATACTAAAACTGTTTGTATTTACCTACATCATCTTTAATGTTAGTAGGCAGCCTGGACTCTAACCAATCCATGTGCTTGTTTCCAAACCCAGTCTCCCTCTGATCTCTTTCTACCTCTAATTTATTTGTCTCATATTGGTTGCAGGTCAGTGTGCAGCTGGAAGACTCTTCCCAATTCCTAGCTGTCCCAGTGAAGGAGAAACAAGAGTATCATTGCATCTGTGGGAATGGGCGGCAAACTGTGTCCTGGAAAGTAACTCCAAAGTCATTAGGTGGGGACAGACTCTTAGACACCATTCATTCTTCAAGGATTCTATGAATGACGTCCTTATATCTAGCACTACTTCCCTCAGGAAAAGACCTCTAGGTGGCAGGATGCTTTTTCGTCTCATTCTAGGATGTCTGGAAGGACATAACCACTTCCCTATCTCCACATAAATCTTGGTTTCTCAGTGTCATTAACCTCTAGTTTAGGCTGCTTCCATCCCTGCTCTTGTATTTTATAAAAAAAGATGATGGGGCTTTGGATATTTATATGTACTTAGTTTGGAAGCATAGAAGAAAGGATTTAATGGAACTCATCTCTACTGTAACTTTTTATTTTTTAAGGAAGTGTGAATTTCACCGTGAGCGCAGAGGCACTGGAGTCTCAAGAGCCATGTGAGAATGAGGTGGCTGTGGTTCCTGAACATGGGAAGAAAGACACAATCATCAAGCCCCTGTTAGTTGAAGTGAGTAAGCCTGCCTACTTGACAAGTGGCTGAGCTATACAAAAACATTGAATCCAGTTGCAGTTGTAAGTTTAGCTAAGAAAGAGTAAATAATACAAGGATACTTCAAAATATTTTGGAAAAATGGAATGGAAGACACTTTTTGGTATAAAAACTCTTTGAAATTCAGGCATAGTTTTCACGATACATATTTTCATGAAGTGCTCAAGGATTCTTAGTATATAGTCTATAACAAATCCATAATAACATATATGCATACTATAATATTCCTATATATAACATATGTATGTTTAATAATATTATTTTCTATCATCTATTTACCTATCATTTCTGTCTCTTGACTTACTTATTTTCCACTTGCTTTCCAATCTAGTACATTATCCATTTCATATTGACTAAACTTAACAGAATTATTTATTTGATGCACTTCAAATTCTTCTCTTTAACAGAAATGAAATCTGACCACAGAATCTGTGGTCACCCTACCAACACATATGTCCTGAAAATCAATCCATTCTCAACTAACTTTTCTTTCTTTCACCTAAAGCCTGAAGGAATAGAGAAGGAAGAAACATTCAACTCCCTGCTTTGTCCAT
Source organism: Sylvilagus floridanus (assembly GCA_949820135.1). NCBI lineage: Eukaryota > Metazoa > Chordata > Mammalia > Lagomorpha > Leporidae > Sylvilagus > Sylvilagus floridanus. The sequence goes on from OX463230.1 coordinate 34,459,266, forward strand.
CAGGTAAGAGTCAAGTATCATAATGAAAATAACATTGATTAAAACTTGTCTAACATCTGAGACCCAAAGAATTTCTCATGTGGCTTTTATACCTTCTCTATGAGGTAAGTATGACATGAAGTACAGTTCACACATTTGACAAATCAGAAAACTGGTTCTTGGTAAGACCAAGTAGTTTGACTTGGAGGATATCCTTAGCTCGTACATTCTGAGTCTGTCTCTTGCAGCATCTATGCAAATACCAAGATGTGTTTCTGACCAGTGTATGATATAGGAATAGGTAGAAAGTGAGTAGAATCAAATGCATATTTCCAAAAGATATATTCCCTGAATAATTAGTAACACAGCACATGGACAGCTGAATTCATGGCATTCCAACACTGAGTTTTGTCTATCAGATTATCTACTTCCCAAAGAAAGAGATGGTGTGACTTTCATATCTGTTTGATGACAATACTGTACCTAAAGCCCTGTCAATCTTTTAAGGAGAGACTTAAGAAACTTATAGTAAAAGATGTACCTTTATATTGACGGCTCTCAGAACTTCTTTCTATGTCTTTATCGGTTTCCATTTCTTTAATTCTCTTCTAACTGGACAATTTAAAATATTCCATCTTCCAAGTTCACTGATTCTTCTGCTAAGTTGAGTCTGCTGTTAAAAACTTTCTGGTGACTTTTTATTTCAATCATTGCTTTCATCTGTAAGATTTCTATTTCATCTTCTCTTATTGCTTCTATTTTTTGTCAACCTTCTCCCATGGTTTATGTATCATTCCTCAAATTTGATTCAGTGTTCAATCCATATAGCCCTATAATCCACGGAACTTTTCAAGAGGAGTATTATGAATTCTTTGGCAGTCATTTCATGGATTTCAATTTGTTTACAGTCAATTTTTTGAAGTTTGTTAGTTTCTTTTGGAGGTGGCATAATTCTGTTTCTTCATGATTCTGTTTCCTTGCATTGTGGCCTGCACATTTGAGGAGACAGCCACTTCTCCTGGCTTCCACAGGTATTTTTTGGCAGGTATAAACCTTCACTATTTAGTTTAGCCTGTGATCCTGAAGAGATCAGCTGGTGACAGTCCCAGACAGGCAGAGCTTGTTGTGGGTTCTCTAGTTAGCTGGGCTGCTGACTTTGCTCTGATGTTAGGTGGGGCTGCTGGCTAGGCTCTGTTGTGTGGCAAGATCACTGGCTGAGCTCTGCTATCAGGGAGAGCTGCTCTCTGGGTACTGTAATGATCTGTGGTCAGGCCACTGGCAAGGTGTATTTCTGGCTGGGTATTCCAGTTTTTGAATCTTCAGTTTGCAAGGGCTGTGGACTGGGATGTAAGGTTAGGTGGAGTCCCTGCTCAGGATGGACAAGAGTAGATACTTAGAAGTGGATGATGGAGGACACCTTCCCTGTCTGGGTGGACACGAACTGTTTAGTGCTGTTTGGTCTCCGTGGGTTGAGCAGGTATGACCCTTACCACTTCTCCAAAATGTATGGTGGTAGGCATGTCCATGTATGCTGGGTGGGGTCACTAAGCAGGCTTTGTGGCTGAGATGAGGTACTCCTTGGATACCCAGGACAAGCAAATTTATCCCTTAAATCTCTCTGAAGTATGTAGAAGCAGGTACCTCCTTGCCTTGGCAGAGTCATCACAGTGAACCCTAAAGTTAGGGGAAAATACTAGGGACTCATGTCAGGTTGAACTTCCCATTGTGTTCCTGAATGCAACCAGCTCGCTTTGAACATAGGCTATACAGGTGGCTGGCATTTCTGATTATGCATCAATGCTGGAAGGAACACACAAGTATCACCAAGATGTGCATGCATGCGCCATGAGCTCTGCCTGCCTCCTTTCTTTGTTTCTGCTTGAATCTCCATGGCCTAGCTATGCTTTACCCCCAATACTACCTGTAAGGTGAGGTCAAAGTGAGCATCCTGGGAATCATCTCAGAATGCCAGGGAAGCTGGATGACCAGTTGCGGTTCCCTTTTCCCTCTCCAGCCACTGTGATAGTAGCAAAATCTCCATCTAGCCATTGTGCCAACTTGGGGAAAGGGAAGGGTGGTATGATCAAAGAGAGACCATCCTTCTTACCCTGCTAATAGATACACAAATGTCACATACTTATTTCCAAGTATTGAGGTTTTCAAAAAGATTTTGTATTCTGTGGATAACTACTAGTTGAACTTCTTTGAGGGGGGTGGTGTAGAGAGAGATTTCTTACTCCACCTCCTTGCTCTAGCCTTAGTTTCAGTAGAACTAAAAAAACCCTCTTTATTACCTAAATGGATTTATATTTCCATCAGTATACATTTTCACAATGTATGCCTATTGTCATTTGTTACCATCAATGTTTTTAATTTTGCCAAAAATTTATGTAAAAATATTTTGCTATTTTAAAATTTACTTTTCTCTAATTATATATTAAACTGAACTTATTTTTTGATGTTCTGAATTACCTTCATATCCTTAATTCTTATCTCTGGATATGTTGCAATTATTTTCATTCCCTTGGTCATTCATCTTTTAACTTACTTATGGCATCTGCTTTTTTACAAAAGCTTTAGTATTAATTTTATGAATAAGAGAAGATGAACAATACATTTCTCTTAGTTTCATTTTCATATATATTTTACCAAGGTTAAGATGGTAGTAAGAGAATCCCATTAGGCTGGCACCGCGGCTTACTTGGCTAATCCTCCACCTGTGGCACCGGTACCCTGGGTTCTAGTCCCACTCGGGGTGCCAGGTTCTGTCCCGGCTGCTCCTCTTCCAGTCCAGCTCTCTGCTGTGGCCCAGGAAGGCAGTGGAGGATGGCCCAAGTGCTTGGGCCCTGTATGGGAGACCAGGAGGAGGCACCTGTCTCCTGGCTTCGGATCGGCGCAGCGCACCGGCCATGGCAACCATATGGGGGTAAACCAATGGAAGGAAGACTTTTCTCTGTCTCTCTCTCTCTCTCTCTCTCTCTCACTCACTAACTCTGCCTGTCCAAAAAAAAAAAAAAGATATGCCCATTAGTATCAATTATTCTATTTTCAAATATTTTGTTTTCTTTGGTTATTTGTGTTTTAACTTTGACATCTGTTTTCTTACAAAAGTTTTAATGTTAATGTTTTGAGAAAAGGATACCATATGGAAATAAATACACTTATTTCATATTCATCTTCATATAATTTATTAGCAAGGTTAAAATGAAAGAAAATATATGTGTATTAGTGGTTACTTGTATTTCCAAAGAGTCAAAAAACATTCATCTTTATTTGCTTTTTCCTATTTTCTAGGTTATCCATAAATATACTAACGTCATATCTGGTGAAATCTGACAGAAGAAAGGACATGACAATATTGTAGAATTCAGAGTCTTTTGTGGGATTTTCTCTTTGTTTGTTTCATGAGGCCTTTGTTGAAACTGTTGAAAATTTTTCCTTCATGAAATTGTTGAGAAGGAGGTTAGGAATGGGCACTAAATAGATTATCTTGTTGTAGCCATCTTGTGTTAGCCACAGGATGACTTCAATGTAATCACAGCATCACTGGACTTTTATCAACTTGTCCTTCTTTGAAACTGTTCATAGGGGGAGAAAAGATCGCTGAATATGAAATTTTGGAAATCTCAGAATCCAACTAGCCATATTTAAAATAATTTTACTTTTCAGAAGTTTAGGCATAGACCTAGTTTCTGGAGTTCTTCAAAAATGTATGTTGCAGAAATAATTTTCATATGACTGATCTGTTTCTTTTTCTAGGTGGTGAATTATCTTACCAATTATTCCTAGAGCTGCCACTAAATGTGGTAGACGAATCTGCCCGAGCCTCTGTTTCAGTTTTGGGTGAGTGCCTAGCCCTCTCCAGATTTGGGCATTAACATCTTCTACCATATTTCTTTTTCATTAATATTTATTCAAAATCACAACAATCATTTTAAATCCTTTCTTCTCCCCTTCTTTTGGCTTGTCTATCACTACCAATCATATTTCTGTACCCAAAAGATTCAGCCTTCCTAAAAATCCTCATTTACTAGTTTATTTTTAATAATTCTGAGAGATTATAATCGCTGAACTTTATGACTTCCCATCTCTCCATTCCCCAGGAGACATATTGGGCTCTGCCATGCAAAACACACAGAATCTCCTCCAGATGCCCTATGGTTGTGGAGAACAGAATATGGCTCTCTTTGCTCCTAACATCTATGTTCTGGATTATTTAAATGAAACACAGCAGCTAACTCCAGAGATTAAGTCCAAAGCCATTCACTATCTCAACACTGGTGAGTGATTGAATGAGTGAGTAGCAAAGTGAAAGTGTTACTTCAACTGAATTTTCCAATACTATGATACATTAGCTTATCACACTATGAAAGCTACAATGATATCAATTTCATGAAAACCATCCACTCTCCTACTTCCAATAAAATGTTTAAGGCTCAGAATCTTTTAATATATTACAGAAAAATATAGGAAGGGTCACAAGTGATGCCAGGCATTTTATAAGTTTTTCTAGTCTCATCATGCACGTTAATTTATCACAGTTTTGTTACCCTCCCATTTCAGGTTACCAGAGACAGCTGAATTACAAGCACCATGATGGTTCCTACAGCACCTTTGGGGAGAGATACAGGGGTGAGGGCAATACCTGGTAAGAGAAGGACAATTTTTTGAGCTCCTATTATTGTGACAGTTCTTTGATATATATTATCACAGTATTCACAACAACCCAATAATATATATATCATTAGACCTATAGTTGGTTATACTAGGTTAATAAAACAAGATTAGAAAAAAAAGATACTAAAATATATGCTATTATACTTCTTTCCAAAATTCATCCTGTTAATAATATACCAAGGTATTCTCTCTAAAGCAGTTATTCTTTTTAAAAAAATTGCCAAAACCATGAATTTTTAGATGATATGACCAGGAACATATCAAATAATTTCCACATAACTATGTAAACTTTAGTTTATATTGTATTTCTTAGGAAATATTCATATTTTTCTTTTTTATTTTTTTAACTTTTATTTAATAAATATAAATTTCCAAAGTACAGCTTTTGGATTACAGTGGCTCCCCCCCCCATAACCTCCCTCCCACTCATAACCCTCACATCTCCCGCTCCCTCTCCCATCCCATTCACATCAAAATTCATTTTCAATTATCTTTATATACAGAAGATCATTTTAGTACATACTAAGTAAAGATTTCTACATGAAATGTTTTTAGTATCCCTAAGGTGAAATGATTTAGAAGAGCTTATTGTATTTAAGAGAGCACGTGAGATTCTCTTGCTACAGAATGAAATCTCTAAAGAGAAGAGATACTGAAAGTCTTACTCAAATAGCTAAAAAAAAAAAAATTAGAGGTATTTGGACTCCCTGTGGCAAAGAGAAAGTCTGCAAAGAAATACTAGATATAGCACATTAATCAAAGAGATTAAAGAAGTAAGACTTCAACATTTTCAAGAGTTCCCTCTTAGATGACTCATTGTATAAGAAATGTTATATAAAACTTGTTGCTGTGAAGTAGCCATGAAGCCATGTTAACAACGTAAATATCATCACCATGTCCTCACTGCTTAGGCTCACAGCCTTTGTACTGAAGACTTTCGCACAGGCCCGAGCATATATTTTCATCGATGAAGAGGACATTACCCGAGCCCTCCTGTGGCTCTCCAAGAAGCAGAAGGATAATGGCTGCTTCAAGAAATCTGGGTCACTGTTCAACAATGCCATGAAGGTGAGCTGTTCTGAAGCTGGCTTTGATTTGTTCATTATGGTATGTACCGGGATGGGAAGAGGAAGTAATAATGTAGAAATGCCTAAGAGAAGGTATCAAGAAGAAAATAAAACAAGGATAATTCTGAGAAAGAGGGAACTTAGCTTGGGTATGACACTTTGCCCCATGGGGATGAATATGGGTAAGGATGAACTTCATGACACAGAAGAATTGAGAGAGCTGGTAAGAGCATTCTCAGAAGTTGAATGACTCCATTCTCGCCCTCTGCCGTGTTCATAGGGAGGAGTAGATGATGAAGTGACTCTCTCCGCCTATATCACCATTGCTCTTCTGGAGATTCCTCTCCCAGTCACGGTAGGCACCATTCTATTCCCTTGCTAAGGACAGTAGTTCTGGATGCAATGCATCCACTGACCTGCTCTATGAAATACTATCCTACTCAAAACCATTGCCAGCTTTCCTTCTACACAATGTCAGTGCTTCCCAGATCAACAGAAAATCAGGCCAATTCATTAAGAAAGGTCTAAACTTTTCTAGCAATATTTTTGGTCTATTTCTCCCCTATCTCCCACTTCCCCCCAGAAAACCCCTAAATATATGGTCTCTATACCTACCTTTTGAAAACGAGAATAACAGATTAAACAATATTATTCTCTCTAGCCAAAAGAAAGAGGAATAGGTGGACAAATTCATCTGAAAAACTTCTTTACCCCCTGTGCTATGATCTGTCTGGTTTCCTGGGGTTGCTAGCACCCCTGCTCACAGAGCTCAGTTCTCTTCTTGTTCTCTTTCAATAGCATCCTGTTGTTCGCAATGCCTTGTTCTGCCTGGAGTCAGCCTGGAAGTCCATAAAAGAAGGAGCCCATGGCAACCACGTCTACACCAAGGCACTGCTGGCCTATGCTTTTGCCCTGGCAGATAACCAGGAAAAGAGGAAAGAAGTACTCAAGTCACTTGATGAGGAGGCTGTGAAGAAAGGTGAAAGTGCACCCGAGAACTTTTTCTTTTTTCTACGTCAATAACTGCGTTGGAAAAATGTTTTACTCCTACTTCCTGTGATCTCTGTCCTTGCTCTTCTTTTTTTCCCTTTTTTGACAGGCAGATGTAGACAGTGAGAGAGCAGCGCCTGCTCTTTGTCTTGCTTGCCTTTGAGAGGTGAGCGGAGAGAGAGAAACTCGTGTCCGTATTGGTCACTTTTTTTTCCCTCTCTCTCTTCTAGTTAGCCTGGTAAACTTGGGGTTGAAACTGGGGTTTCAAGCTTCGTTCCCTCTAATCTCCTCTTTCTGCTTGCCTGCCAGTGTCTCGGGCTATTGAGGTTCGGCTCACCTCGCGTTCCAGCGCTGGTGTGTTGAGTCTGCCGCTGGTGTCCTGAACTGTAAGCTCCCATGCTCTCCACGCAGGTCCACTGTGATTCACTAGTTCCGGAAGAGTTTCCTCTGCTGTTTCTTCCCCTACTCTTCCTGGAACCTGCAATATCTCCACTTTTATTAAACTGTCTCTGCCCAGACTATCAGTGTGCTCCCTTCCTATTCCACCATCTTGCCACTCTCCAAGATATATTACTAATATACCAGTTGTTGCTACATATACCCACCCTTATCCTCATTTATCTTATACTTTATATCATCTTGAAGATTGATTGATTGACTTGAAAGGCAGGGAGGGAGAGAGGGAGAGAGTGAAAGTGGGAGAGAGGCAGAAAGTGAGAGAGGGAGAGAAGGAGAGAGAGAGAGAAGTCTTCCAACCCCTAGTTCACTCCAGATGGCTGCAATGGTCAGGGGCTAGGCTATGTTGACAAGAACCCCGTTGGAGTTCTCCACACGGGTAGCAGGAGCCCACATACTTGGGCCATCATACACTGCTTTCCCAGGTGCATTAGCAGGGAGTTGGATCAGAAGTGGAATATCTAGGATTCAAACTAGCTCTCAGATATGGGATACCAGCATCATAAACAGAGGGTATACCTGCTGTGCCACAGTACCAGCCCCACTTCAGATCATCTTAAGCATAAGGAAAGATTGATGGAAGGAATCCCATGAATAAATGACAGTGTTTTAAACTCATTTAACAAGATTAATCCTGTTTACCAGTCCATTATATTCATATACACACAATACTTGGACATATACCACAGTCTACATGACGGGTCAAAGAAACAAAATAAAATGCAAATGATAGGATGTCCAATAAATATATTCTTTCTCCTTTGACAGTGCCATTAATTATTTTTAAAATGTATTTCAGCTATGCAAAAATGCATAAAGAATAGTTAGCAAACACCTGTGCAGCTCCCTCCAACCTTAACAAAATGATCCCAGTGCAGGAAAAATCACCTGTGGACCACTTTTACTTCTCAAAGTCAACACTTTGCTGATGAGAGTTTTCTAAGTGGGTGCCTGTAGCTCTAGTTCACTAATTTTCACTGCTGTAAAATATATTACATTGTGTAAATATGTCATAATGCATATGGGGTTTCTCCCCATGGGTCATTTCTCATTATTTTTGGTGATTACAAAGCTGGCTCCTTGTGGAGTTCCTCCAAGTTATATTTCAAGATGCATATTAGCAAGCACCTATTCCCCTTTGCTGAATATTGCCAAATTGTTCTCCAAAGAGCAACTGGCTTCCTACAGCAGTGCACATTGGTTCCCATCATTTCACAACCATGGCACTCTTAGCTATTTTAAGGATTATTGCATTTCTCTCCAACCAATGTATGTGAAATCTATTATTTCATAGAATCTGTGATCCTCACAAGGAACCTCTCAGAAGTTGACAGGAACTCAACAAACTCCAGACAAGTTCTAGATAACATCAGGAATAGGAATTAGCCACATTAGTGAGAGAACTCACTCTGCCAATTCTTTCTCCCACCAACCCAACTATAGCAGCTATTTAAAAATATAGATGGTCAAAGGTTTCTGAGCCAGCAACACCATCTGCCATAGTTGGGCAGAAACACAGCAAGTTCAGATTCACATAGAAGAAAAATGATTTATATAAGGTTCAGAGTTCATCACTGAAAAGCAACCCTTGTTATAGCTTCAGCTTGGGTACTTTCACCTTAAATTAAATATGACTATGAATTCACGTATAAGTGTCTGTTTCTCATCCTTAAGATAACTCAGTCCATTGGGAGAGACCTCAGAAACCAACGACACCAAAAACCAAGGCTCCCTCTGCCGAGGTGGAGATGACATCCTATGTGCTCCTTGCTCACCTTTCGGCCCGGCCTGCCCCAACCTCGGAGGACCTGACTACTGCAACGCTCATCGCACAGTGGATCACAAAGCAGCAGAACGCCCGGGGCGGCTTCTCCTCCACCCAGGTCCGTGACTTTTCAGAGCTGCTCGCTTCACCTTCAGGTAGCAAAAGGTTAGAATGAAGGAAAAATGAAAATGGCAATAACCTTAAATGAGGAAAAGGTTATTAAAATTCAGGAATGGGCCGGCACCGATGCTCAATAGGCTAATCCTCCGCCTTGTGGCGCTGGCACACCGGGTTCTAGTCCTGGTCGGGGCACCAGATATTGTCCCGGTTGCCCCACTTCCAGGCCAGCTCTCTGCTGTGGCCTGGGAGTGCAGTGGAGGATGGCCCAAGTGCTTGGGCCCTGCACCCCATGGGAGACCAGGAAAAGCATCTGGCACCTGGCTCCTGCCATCGGATCAGCGCGGTGCGCAAGCCGCATTTAGCCAGCCACAGCGGCCATTGGAGGGTGAACCAACGGCAAAGGAAGACCTTTCTGTCTGTCTGTCTCTCTCTCACTGTCCACTCTGCCTGTCAAAAAAAAAAAAATTCAGGAATGAAAGTTAAATAGGACTAAAAAGAAAATCCCTAGCATTCTGGCATCACCTTCCTGGGTTTTTATCATTTTTTTTAATTTTTCAATTTCCAAAAACAACTCCATCTCTCTAAAATAGTAGTGAGGCACCAGCAGAATGAAGGCAAACACTTTCCATTCTTCTGGAAGTTTTAAGAGTCTTAGCATGTTCAGAGGAACTCTACTGAAATCCCAACAATCTCTCCTGAATCTCTCTCCATTCTTAGCTCTCTTTCTCTCTCTCTCTTTCTTTTAATCAAGTGATCAGCAATGAGTATTCTGTCATTTCAGGTCAGTCCCGAAAGATGATTGCCATCATTTCACTTAGCTCTCTTTTAACTGGCATCTTTTAAAAAATGTATTTATTTGAAAGGCAGAGTGACAGATAGGAGGGAGAGAAGGAGAAAAAGAGAAAGAGAAAGAGAGAGAGAGAGAGAGAGAGAGAGAGAGAGAGAGAGAGAGAGAGAGACTGCCCATCTCTTGGTTCACTTCCCAAGTGGCCACAAGAGGCAAAAGCCGAGACTAGGCCAGGCAGAAGCCCGGAGACAGGAACTCTATACAGGTCTCCCATGTGGGTGACAGGGGCCCAAGTACTTAGACCATCATCTGCTGCTCTCCCAGACACATTAGCAGGGTACTGGAAAGGAAGCAGAATAGCCAGGAATCAAACCAGTACTCATGTGGGATGTTAGTATCATAGGCAGTGGCTTAACCCACTGTGCCACTATGTCAGCCCCATAACTGGCTTTTTTATTAAAGCAGACACATTTTGTGCTTCCCTGTCCCTCTTAATCTACATTTTTTCATCACAGCATAAAGAATTGTCTTTATTCATGTACCCTCCCAAACCTACTAAATAATCATATATTTAAATAATTCATCAATATGGACAAGCAAGAAATTTTATCTCCAGAGAATTTATGTGTTAGCATAAAAGAGAATGTGGCAAAATGTGTCCAAAAATCTTATCCTTTTCCATTGTGCTTACTCTCTTGTTTTTCTATATGAATGAGAAAAAGCTAAATGTTTTTATTGAAACACTTGTCATTCATCTCTGTAGGAATCTTTTCTCTAAAAGAAGTCATTGAGGTTCAGTGTTGATGAATAAAAGAAAAATTTCATCTCAGAGAGAGTCTAATGGGAACAGGAAATATTCCAATTAGAAAGGGCGGGGGGAGCTAAATAATGTCATTAAATCAAGAAGATGATTAAATATGCATCCTTTATTCCCCTGGGACAGCCAAAGCATGATCCTGATCATGGCTGCCAGGCACCTCATGTTCTCTCAGAGTACTGACCTCAGCAGCAGGGTTTAGTCTGGGGAGAGAGTCGAATGACCCCTGGATTGGTAGTGGCAGATATGACTGAGTTGCCATGAAAGGCATGTCAGATAAATAACAGATTCCAGTAAATGATCCCCATTCAAATCTACTTTCCATTTTCCATGGCCCATCTATATTGGAAGAGGGAAATGATCAATTTTCTGATAAATACAATAAATTCTAGGATATGCAGTCCAAAGTAGGTATGTGAGTGTCACAGCTGTGCATTGATCTAAAGGCTATAATCACTCTTGAAACTACAGCTCTAACTTTTGTAAAAATATATTTATTTATTTGAAAGGCAAAGAGAGAGAGCGAGAGGGAGAGAGAAAATGTCTTCTTCTTCTTCTTCTTCTTCTTTTTTTTTTTTTTTGACACGCAGAGTTAGAGAGAGAGAGAGATAGAGAAAGAGTTCTTTTTTTTCCCGTTGGTTCACCCCCTAAGTGGTCACTATGGCTGGCGTGTTGTGGCTGGCTTGCTGTGTGGATCTGAATCCAGGAGCCAGATGCCTCCTCCTGGTCTCCCACACTGGTACAGGGCCCAAGGACCTGGGCCATCCTCTATTGCACTCCCGGGCCACAGCAGAGAGCTGGACTGGAAGAAGAGCAAACGGGACAGAATCCAGCACCCCAACCGGGACTGGCGCCATGGGTGGAGGATTAGCCTAGTGAGCCGCGGCGCCAGCAAAAGCGAGAGAGAGAGAGAGACAGAGAGAGACAGAGAGAAAGAGAGAGAGAGAGAGATGTTTTCTATCTGCTGGTTCACTCCCCAGATGGCCACAACAGCCAGAGCTGCACCCATCTGAAGCCAGGAGCCAGGATTCTTTTCTGGGTCTACCATGCAGGTGCAGGGCCATGGACTTAGGCCATCTTCTACTGCCTTCCCAAGGCCATCGCAGAGAGCTGGATCAGAAGTAGAGAAGCCTAGACTCAAACCAGCGCCCATATGGGATGGTGGCACAGCAGGCAGCGGCCTTACCCGCTATGCCACAGCTCTAATATTACCCCATGGCTCTAATATTTAAGTAGTGAGGGAAACAGGAAATCAAAGCTCCTTTGTGGCAGAGCAGCTGACAGGAGTCTTTGCAGCATATGTCAGCCCCCAAAGGGTTTTCATACCTGAGTTGTTTGCACTCATCTCTTCCAGGACACAGTGGTTGCTCTCCATGCTTTGTCCAAATATGGAGCAGTCACTTTCACTAGGACTGAGAAGGCTGCAGAGGTGACCGTCCAGTCTTCAGGGACATTTTCCACAAAATTCCAAGTGAACAACAACAATCGCCTGTTACTACAACAGGTCTCATTGCCAAAGTTGCCTGGGGAATACAGCACAAGTGTGACAGGAGAAGGATGTGTCTACCTGCAGGTGAGTCTTGGGCTGATGAAGATGGAGGGACTAGGGCAGCCTTGTTCAAGGACAAGTCCTAATTCAATAAACCATGAGCGCAAACACAAGGAAGAGTCGGGGGAGCTGAGAGGCATTCTGGGGATAGGAGAAAAACAGATTTCTGTCTTTAATATCCCATAGACATCCTTGAAATACAATGTTCTCCCAGAAAAGGAAGATTTCCCATTTGCCTTAGGGGTGCAAACTCTGCCCCAAACTTGTGATGGACCCAAGGCCCACAGCACCTTCCAGATCTCATTGAATCTCAGGTAAGGCATCCAAACTGTATCAGCTAATTCTGAGAATAACAACTAATTTCTTACTGAAACTTCTCATTAGGTAGAGTAGTATGAGGATAAAGAGTTGGACCACATTTGTTGAGAATGCAAGCCGTGCTTAGAAGTTGATACAACAGAATTTCTCAATGAAGGATTTACATGGTCTGTTTTCTTCCTCTAGAAGTTCTTATGTTCAGTCTCATTATTTAAAGGATATTCATTCCCATCAATAATAACTAAGTAAGAAATATTACCCCTCTGGCCTGAATTCCTCCTAATGCAGTAAGGTTTTCCCTATGCAGGAAAGATCCAATTCCCAAGAAATTTGAATAGAAGGAAGCCTGACTCTGTAATTAGAATTCCTAATGGAAATAAGTAAATCTCAGGTCATATACAATACTATCAACTTGAGAAGGAGGGGCATAGTTATATGCAGTGATATTCAAATCACTTACAAAAATGTATCTATCCACAGGAATATGATAACGCAGTTGGAGATACTGTTCAGGAAGAAGGTTAAGATCAAGTGTATGTGATAAATAACTGGCAGAAATGCAGGCCTCCAGTCCATCCCTCACTCAAAATGCTGATTCTCAGAGTCCACACACTCGAGTAGGGCTGGTCTCTGTAGCTTTAACAGTAACAGTATCTGCAATAGTAATTATAATATATGGCCAGTTTTCTGACCCACTGTGGTGAATATTTGAGAAGACTCACATAGGAAAAAAGAATATTTAATAACACAGAAAAACCACACTTTTTCCTTCTCTTGATATTCAGTTATACTGGGAGCCGTCCTGTCTCAAACATGGTCATCGTTGATGTGAAGATGGTATCTGGCTTCATTGCCCTGAAACCAACGGTGAAAATGGTAGGTTTAGTACAAGCCAATAAACCCTGTTTATATAATGTTTTCTGTATCCTTAGGCCGAGGCAATACTAACATTAAAATATTGTTAAACCAACCCCTTTCAAAACCTTATACCTCCTTCAAACTCAGAAATGTAATTCAGCACATTTGTATAAGTGCCTAATACTGCACAACACTCTGCTAACAGACATGACTATGAGGGGGAAAATGTCAGCAGGTTTCTGTTTCACAGAGCTTAGAATCTCATCAAGAAGACAGAACAGAGGCCAGCATTGTGGCATAGCCAGTAAGGCCGCCACCTGTCACATGGGCATCCTAAATGGCATATGAGTGCCGGTTCCTGTCCCGGATGCTCCACTTGCCATCCAGCTCCCTATAAAAGCACCTGGAAAAGCAGCACCCATGTGGGAAACCTGGAAGAAGCTCTAGGTTCCTGTGGCCCAGTCCCAGCCCTTACAGTCATTTGTGGGATGAACAAGTGCATGAAAAAGTCTCTATCACCCTCTCTCTCTCTCTCTCTCTCTTCCTCCCACCTCCCCCCCCCCCTCTCTCCCCCTCTCTCTGTGTAACTCTGCCTTTCAAATAAATAAATAAACAAATCTTTAAAAAAAAAGACAAAACATGGATCATGAACAAGTGAAAAAATATTAAAACGACTAGCTAACATAAACTACTGTATTAGAGAAGTTTTTTAAAAAATGAGATTAAGTTAAAGAAAACAAACAAAAAAAACACCCAACTCTCTCATGAAGAAATAGAATGGGAATTGAACCTTAAAATATGAGTAACTCTCCAGTTTAGGATATTTAATTATTTTTTCTTCAGATAATCGACTTTGCTCCTAGGTCATGTGCCATACTAATATTAAGCCCTCCAATTAAAATACTCTATTTTTAATTTTACTACATTACCTCTTTGCTTGCAAAAGGTAAGCAAGGTAATTTGAAGGAATTATATTCCCAGGCTCATTTTGGTAAAAAGAAAATCTATTTTTCTATGGATCCTCCAGATGTTTAATAAGTGAATGTTATTTATTAATATTTGTGGTGTCTGAATTGTCTTTAGCTCGAAAGATCTGACCATGTGAACCGGACGGAAGTCAGCACCAACCATGTCTTGATTTACCTGGATAAGGTGAGAGCCCTGACAGTGTAGTCGCAAAACCTCTGTGTGAGCATCCCTCTCACGAGTCACCTGGAAGTGAATGAATGCATTGAGGAGACTTTTCGTCCATGCTAGAAACTTGGGATTTCCAATATTAATTCCAATGAATGTTTTCCTCTCATTTTATATATTTACACCATGGGTAAAATGACTTATTATAATAATGGGATGTAAATATTTCTAAGACCCTTGAGCAAGAAATTCTCACAAAATGTGCTCATGATACCTACAAGTTATTTTGAAAATACTAATCAATGTGGAGAAATAACCAATGCGACTAGTCAATTATTGTAACCGCAGCCCCCACCAATAATATGAAAGCTGTAAAATTGTCAAGCTCACCAACGACATTGGACCATAAAATACCAAGACCAGTCTACCAATAAGCCAATCTGATCTTCTAGATACACACGGTATCATAGTCTATTCAAACCTATATTGATTGGAATTATGGTTTGTCAATTTTACAAAACTGAAACAAAGCAGCAATGATCAACCTTTCATGTATGGCTTTGAGTCTATGGAAGTATTTCTACAAGCTTCAGAAGTGAAATTGTACCAAAGCTCTGGATAGTTAAAAATGAACACAGATAGGCAACCAATCAAAATTATGTATCATTAACTCTCTATTAATAGATAGGTATTGGTATTTATAGGGACATATGAGATATGTTAGTTAAGAAGTAAGTTATTTAGGGAAATTTCTTGTACACTCTGAGGGCATTATGTGAGATTTAAGAACCTCACAGTAGACTATTAGTTGATAAGGTTCTTTTACCCAAACAGGTGAATACTTAAATTTGCTCAAAGAGAGAAGAAAGGTTCCAGGAAGATCATTTAATTCCCTTTTTCTTTCTAGGTATCAAACCAAACACTGAGCTTGTCCTTCACAGTCGTGCAAGATATTCCAGTAATCGACCTGAAACCAGCCATAGTGAAAGTCTATGATTACTATGAGACAGGTGAGTAAGAGTGAATGTCACATGGCAATTAAATGCTGATCACAGAAATTTAGTTTGAGAAGAGTGTTGGGATTATTTATTGAATTAACTTCTCTTATCACTTCATTTTATCTCCATTAAGTGTGAGTCTCCACTTTTGTCTTCTATATACAATGTAGAAATTACCTACACTGTAAATTTATCAACTACTACAGGGCATTCAGTTTCCTTTTCATCAGATAAATTAACTGTAGGGAAACATAAGATTTAAGTAAATATTACATCTGAACTATCAATCAAGAATAGGGAACAAAATACAGTGTGTTTGAAAGGACAATACAAAACAGCAATCAGAGCATCAAATGAAAGATGATAATGTTGGCCGGCGCCGTGGCTCAACAGGCTAATCCTCCACCTTGCGGCGCTGGCACACCGGGTTCTAGTCCCTGTCAGGGCGCCGGATTCTGTCCCGGTTGCCCCTCTTCCAGGCCAGCCCTCTGCTGTGGCCCGGAGTGCAGTGGAGGATGGCCCAAGTGCTTGGGCCCTGCACCCCATGGGAGACCAGGAAAAAGCACCTAGTACCTGGCTCCTGCCATCAGATGAGCGCGGTGCGCCGGCCACAGCGCGCCGTCCGCGGCAGCCATTGGAGGGTGAACCAACGGCAAAAGGAAGACCTTTCTCTCTGTCTCTCTCTCTCACTGTCCACTCTGCCTGTCAAAAATAAAAAAAAAAAATAAAATAAAATAAAAAAAAAAGAAAGATGATAATGTTTCTGATACATTATGCTTCTTTCCACAACAAAGATTCCTCCACTGGCCTGTATCTCACAGATGTGTTTTCCCTCTAAATATAACAATGGTTTTTGTCTTTTTAGATGAGTTTGCAATTGCTGAGTACAATGCTCCTTGCAGCAAAGGTAAATGATTCCCATGCCCTCAAAATGCAGTCAGAATTTCTTGGCTTGTCCCCCAATATCGCCTCTTCTCAAAATTCTGGTTAAATATGCTTCATAGACCTTGGTCTATTCATATTACAGATAATTATAGAACAACACATGTATTGGAGAAGACCAGCGATTCTGTCAAAATCTTAGAGGGTTTGGAGGATCTCTTGGGTGATAGTGTGTCATAGAGCTCACTTCCCACTAAACTACTGTGATTTCCTGAGTCACACTGCTACCTGGAACAAAGAGACAGAATAGTCTTTGCTCACAGAAATGCAAGTCCATCTGAATTTTCTTTTCCTTCTCCACCACAGATGGAGGAAATGTTTGAAGGCCATATGAATGACAGGTGCTTGACTGGCGTCCTGTTCTCAAGACATGAGAGAAAAAGACATCAGAGAAAAAAACTATTTTTGTATCTCAAAAGACTTAGGGTTGGGTTAATTTTATGAGTATAAAATAACTGAAAAATTGATCTCTGTAAGAAATAAGAATGTGAAAGGAAGAGGGAGGAGAAGGAAGGCAGGAGTATGGGTGGGGGGAGGTGGGGGGAAGAATCATCGTGCTCCTGAATCTACATATATTAAATGCATGAAGTTGTGTTCCTTAAACAAAATAAAAGAGTAATAACAGACTTAATGAATAAACCTTTTTCTGATCAATCTCTATCACTGTTTGTTCAGTAAACCTTTTGCTTACATTTCCATATGATTCCCAATAGAATACTGAGATTAAAATACATAGCAACAAAGGCTGAGGGACTTCAGAAGACAAAACCAGGTGTGCTGTTCTGAGTAGGTGTCATGTAGGGGTTTCAGGAAAAGAAGAAAAGTATTGGATAATGTATGACAAGAGAACAAAAGTGGTTTTGGTTATGGAACTTCTCACATAAGAAGTCAGAGTGGATTTTTAAGAGCAAACAAAAGAAAGACATGGCAAGGAAATATTTTTCACATTAAAAGGGAGAAATATATGAGTTTTTATTTATTTTTATCTATTTGAAAAAGCAGAGCAATAGAGAAGAGAGATGTATCTTCCATCTGCGCTTCACTTCATAGATTGCCAACAACTGGAGCTGAGCCAGGCCAAAGCCAGGTGCCTAGAATTTGTTCTGGATTTCCCACATGGGCGGCAAGAACCCAAGTACTTGGGCTAACAACTGCTGCATCCCAGGATGTGCTTTAGCAGGAAGCTGGAATGGAAGCAGAATAGCTGAGACTCAGACCTTGGCACTCAAACCTAAGATTCAGGGAATCTCAAGTGGTATCTTAACTGCTATGTCAAATGCCCTGAACTAGAACTACAAGGTAGATTATTTTGAGAGGCAGCATAACTAGTTGGTACTTGACCTAAACTGGGAGTTGTGTGCCTTAAGTGAACCAAAATTTGCCACTGACCAATATGGGTAGTCACCCTTGGGTCTCAGATTCAATAATGGATGACATACTCAAAGCAAGAAAGAATGTATGTGAGCAAAGCCAAATAGGAGTGTTATATTGAAGCACCTTTCTTCTGGATTGAGGATGAAAGGATAGCTATGAAGTCAAGGAGATATTCAGATGCAGAAATCAGCCCTCTCACAGTATCTAGTATTGTCATCTCTAGTCTCTTCCGCCTTTCTCTCTGTGTCTTTTTTTTAGATACTTTATTTTCCTTGCAGTGACTGGATGGGGAGAAAACAGTTTCCATTAAGTGGATGTGGAGAGAGAAGTTTCAGGAGAGTTTGCATAAGAGCTAGGGAGAGGTTAGGATAGGAGGGTTCAGAGCCAAGATATTCTCTGGGGGCACTCCTAGGATCCCTAGTCTTCTTTTGGCACCAAAAGGATAATTAATATTCAATTCAACTGAAGGCAAGTGTGAGCAGTGTAAACTGAGAATTCAAAAGAACTTTGAAGTTCAAGCAATGCTCAGTTCTATCTCTGGGCTGGGAAAAATAAGAACATAAAAGCCATCATTTGGGGGACAGATGCTCGGCCCAGTGGAGAAGGCTGCAGTTAAGATGTCTGAGTCCCATTTCAGAGTGCTGGTTTGGATACCCATCTCTGACCCCCACCTCCTGCTTCCTACAGAATGCAGACCCTGGGAGGCAGCAGTGATGAACCCATGGGTGGTCCCTGCCACCCATGACAGAAACCTGGACTGCATTCCTGACTCCTGCTTCAGCCCCAGACCAGCCCTAGCTCTTGTGAACATTTGGGAAATGAATCAGTGTTTGAGAATTCTCATTCTCTCTTGTTCTCTATCTCTCCACCCC
This sequence comes from Sylvilagus floridanus, assembly GCA_949820135.1. NCBI lineage: Eukaryota > Metazoa > Chordata > Mammalia > Lagomorpha > Leporidae > Sylvilagus > Sylvilagus floridanus. The sequence goes on from OX463230.1 coordinate 34,477,969, forward strand.
TCAAATTAAAAAAAAAAAAAAAACAACTCTCACTTTTGTGCAGGTTATACTCTCAGCACCCCACAGATACTGACTTCAACTCCATGAAATCAGCACTACTACTCTAACAAATGAGGAAAGTGAGGCACAGAGAGATTTCGTTTTCTCAAGTGCCTTAGCAAGGGATTGACAGAGTCAGAATTCAGCAGCAAGGAGTCTCGCTTCCAGGTCCATGCTCCTAACCACAAACTATGCTGCATCTCCAGCCCACTTCAGACAAGAAGACCAAGAGGAAATACATTTCAAGGCTAAAAAACATTATAATTAGCTCTCAAGGTAAGTAACAAACCAGGGGACAGAATGTGGTGAAAGAAATCAGAGTATGGCTAAGGAAGGAAGTCAGCAAGACTATAATACATCTGATCACTTAGTTCTAGTCCCTCTGTCTTTGTTGGTGAGGAAATCCTGGCTGTAAATATTCTAAATCTGTTGCAAATCATTAGTTCTATCACTTGAACCAAGAAGATTAATTTCTGGAATAGGAACCAATTACACACTTCCTGCCCTTGTAAAACCAATTACCAACTGTCTACCTTGTAAAACATTATATTATATAACTCAAAATTTCAAACTATTGGATTTCTTCATTATAAAAACTCACCTCTGGGGACAGCATTGTCGTGCACTGGATTAAGCTGCCACTTGTGATTCTGGCATCCCATATTGGAGCACCAGTTAGAGTCTGTGCTACTCCACTTCCATTTCAGCTCCCTGCTACTGTTCCTGGGAAAGCATCAGAAGATAACTCAAGTACTTGGGCCCCTGCCACCCACGTGGAGACCAGGATGGAATTCCAGGATCTTGCCTTTGGCCTGGACCAGACCTAGTTATTCTGGCCATTTAGGGAGTGAACCAGTGGATAGAAGATTGATCTCTCTGTCTTTCTTGATTTCTGTCACTCTGCCTTTCAAATACATGATCTTTAAAAAAACAACTCACTTCTGAGTAAAAGCAAAACATGTTTGGTTGGATCATTATAATACTATGAGACAAGTGCTGGTTTGGGTACTATCGACCTTCAGATATGATCCTGTGGAAGGAGCCTAACAATAACTGAAAAAGAGTTTATGAAGAACATGATGACATGAGAATCTTGAAATTAAAATTAGGTAGAATTTTCAGGAGTAATATGTCTTCTACATCTGATTTTGTGAGTTGAGATTTATTCTTTCAGGCCAGCACTGTGGCGCAGTGAGTTAACGCCCTAGCCTGAAGCACCAGCATCCCAAATGGGCACCGGTTTGAAACCTGGCTGTTCCACTTCCTATCCAGCTCTCTGCTATGGCCTGGGAAAGCAGTACAAGATGGTCCAAGTCCTTGGACCCCTGCACCCACTTGGGAGACCTGGAAAAAGTTCCTGGCTCCTGGCTTCGGATCGGTGCAGCTCTGGCCGTTGGGGCCAACTGGGGAGTGAACCATCGGATGGAAAAATCTCTCTCTCTGCCTCTGCGCTCTCTGTGTAACTCTGACTTTCAAATAAATAAATAAATCTTTAAAAAAAGATTTATTCTTTCTACAAAAATATAAGGAGTTATGACAGGAAAAAAAGATCTGGGGTCACCTTTATATAGGAGTTCATATTTTTTATATACTATTATGATAAATAAAGTGCTTTCATTTTCATATATGTACCTAACTAACATCTCCATATTCCCCACATTGGACCACTTGGTCAAAGGAAGGCATGCATTTGTGTTGGTTTTTCTGATAATAACTCAAAGAGAAAAGAAACTATTTGAGTTCACCTTGTAACTATAAATGGTTCTAAAATTATTTAGAGCACATTAATAAATCTAAGAGTTGATCCTGGCAGATTAGTGCATAACAATCTAAAATATGAAACAAGTGACAAGAACTCAGAATATAATAAGGAAACATCTAAACAATAACAAAATGTGTGGCTGAAAGCTGAGTGAGTACACACTCCCTTTACTGACACAGAAATACTGCAGGATTAATGGGAAGAGAAGAAAAGCAGAGCACATAACAAGGTATAAACCCTCGGGATGACAAATAAAGAGTAGGGGAAGAAACAACATGTGTTCATACTCTGCATTTCCACGAAGATTGGAAGAATGCTCTCTCTGTCTCTCATACACACACACACATACACACACAACTACTAAAAATGTTTACCTACCTTTTTGAACAGGATGAACTAGGTAATATTTTCAGGAATGGGAAAGAGACAACTTAGTAAATATGACTTAAGTTACTTGATCATTGAAGTATGTGAATACATTTACTTTTCTGAAAATTAAACTAATCAATGAATGAAAGTGTGAGACTAAGAAGAAATGTTGAATCACTAACTGCCAACCTATAAAGAGAAAGAATGCTTACTCTATCAAGTACAGTAAAACATATTCCACCACATAATCTTTTGGTCTTAAATAACAAATACTTCTCATATCTTTTTTTGTGAAAAATATTTTCTGCTCTTATTTTTTTCCTTCTTCTTCAATCTCTCCCTCTTTCCCCAACTCCTCAAAATCAAATAGTACACTTTCACCCTAATTCATCAAATATTCCTATGAAAGAAACCTAACACCTTTATTCTAGATGATAATGCTAGCCTTGCAATCACTCAGTTCTTTACATATTGAATAAAATAACGTTATTGAAAGAACCTTTTCCCAATATTTCATCTCTTGTTATAATGTCTGTAATTAAGTTTAAATAATTTAACATAGATATGATGGATAGTGAGAAAAATGGGCATTTATTGCAGAGCATAGAACAAGGAGCCAGACAGCTATCACGTAATTCCCAGACTCCCCAAGGCAGTCAAGGCTGTGAACCTTACAGTTTAAAGTTGGATATAAACAGTGCATGATCAGTTTACACGTGGGCCTCTGGTTGGTCTGCAGCATGTGGCCTTCTTTTGATTGGTTAGTGATGTGGCCAGCATGTATCTTTCAGCAAAGGTGTGCTCCAGCCTGTTTAGGTCCAAGAACAGATTGAATATTAGTTTCACTGGGACCAGCATTGTGGCATAGTAGGCTAAATCTCTGCCTGCATTGCTACCATCCCATATGGGTGCCGTTTGTGTCCCTTGTGTCCCAGCTGCTATTGCCTGGGAGACCAGTGGAAGATGGCCCAAGTGCTTGGGCCCCTGCACCTACATGGAGACCTGGAAGAAGTTCCTGGCTCCTGGCTTCAAATTACCTCAGCTCCAGCCATTGTGGCTACTTGAAGAGTGAACCAGTGGATGGAAGACTCTCTCTCTGTCTTTCCCTCTCACTCTCTGTAATTTACCTCTCAAATAAATAAATAACACTTTGTTAAAAAAAAAAAAGACAATTAGTCTCTTTGATAGGACTTGAACTTCCTGAAAAAATCTCAACTAAAATCTAACATCAGAGTTAGCTATGGGGGTGATGAAAAAATTTCAGTGAATTCTAGCAAAAGCTCTCAGAATAGAGGCCATCATTTAGAGGCCATCATTCAGACATTAACTCTAAGGCAATTGTGTTACTCCCTTCACATAATGAGTTAAGCTAATAATAGGAGCTGCAGGCTAAGGAAGAGATACAGGGACGAACACAATCTCTCAAAGGCTATGGGGCTCAGTTACACAAGAATCCTCTCCACTCCATTATGATAGCAGAAAAAATTTGAAAACTACATTTGCGTATTAAACGATTTATGGCTAAATAAAATATATTAAGTACAGTGCGAAATATAACATCTACAGTAGTTAAAAAATGAATTAACCATTCTTCACATTTTTTTAAATATTTATTAATTAATTTAAAAGGCAGAGTTACAGAGAGGCAGAGGCAGAGGCAGAGAGAGAGAGAGAGAGAGAGAGAGAGATTGGTCTTCCACCCATTAGTTCATTCTCTAGATGGCCGCAAAGGCTGGAGCTGTCTGATCTAAAGCCAGCATCCAGGACCTTTTCCAGCTCTCCCACTTGGGTGCAGAGGCCCAAGGACCATCTTATACTGCAGGCCATAGAGGAGAGCTGGATTGGAAGTGGAGCAGCTGGGATTCAAACCAGTGCCCATATGGGATGCTGGCACTGCAGGCCGTGGCTTTACCCGCTATGAAACAGTGCCGGCACCCTCTTTACATTTTTAAGAAGAACACATGAAATTATGAAATTTTTTCATTGATTACATTCAAATGCCATCGTTTACACAGAAAAATACAACACAATGTTTTACAACTTCTGTTGGTATATGAAGATGTGTGTAAAATGACGATGTTTTAAAGCCAATATACATTTCTAGGGAGTGTGCGAAAGACTGAGATGGAGATAGCCAAAGAGGACTTTCACTTCACCTGTAATAGTATCTGAGTTAGGTAGTTTTTAAAAGAAGAGAACAAACTTTCTGGAAAGAAACTTAGTAATTTTTTAAAAAAATATTTTATTTATTTATTTGACAGGCAGAGTTACAGACAGTGAGAGAGAGAGAGAGACAGAGAGAAAGGTCTTCCTTCTGCTGGTTCACTCTCCAAGTGGCCACAATGGCCGGAGCTACGCCAATCTGAAGCCAGGAGCCAGGTGCTTCCTCCAGGTCTCCTAAACAGGTGCAGGGGCCCAAGCACTTGAGCCATCCTCCACTGCCCTTCCGGGCTCCTTACCATCCTTTCTCATTGCGTTCCTCGGAAGCATGTACTTTTAATCATTTTAGCTATTTCTTCCTTTGTGTGTGGGTATGTGGAGGACAGGACCGGGGAGGGGTTTATTTACAATGTTCATTGATTCTGTTAAACACTGTCCAGCTCAGTTCTGCCAGCTTTGCTTGTTTTTCTTGTTGGGGTGATGTTTAGTTCTCTAGGCCAATCGTTCAGTCTCATTCTTGAGGATTCCCTTCAGCACTCTCCTGGTTTCATCTACTGTGTCCTGAATCTTCTGACTTCCTCCTTGTTTATTTCTTCCTTTTGTGGTCATTTCCTGAGGAAGAAGACCTAGGAAGTAAAATCTGGTGGGGGGGGGGGACCATGAATATCTTTATTTCCTCTAATCAATACTTCAACTTAGGGGATGGCATTGTGTCATAGGTTAAGCTGCCGCCTGCAATGCTGGCATCCCGTATGAGCATCAGTTCAAGTCCCACCTCTCCACTTTTGATCCAGTTCCCTGCTAATGTACCTTGGAAAGCAGCAGATGATGGCCCAAGTGCTTGGGATCTTGCCACCCACGTGGGAGACCCTGAAGAAACTCCTGGCTCCTGGCTTTGGTCTGGCCCAGCCCCAGCTTTTGCAGCCATTTGAGGAGTGCACATTGAGCAGAAGATCTCTCTCTCTCTCTCTCTCTCTCTCACTCTCTCTGTAGCTCTGACTTTCAAATAAATAAATAAATATTTTGAAAATGCTTTAAAGCAGAACCCAAGAAATGCATGCAAATAAATTTTTAAAAATACCATTGATGGAAAGATTAAAACTAAATAAATAAATAAATTGTACTTATGTTAAAAAATACTTTGAATTAGTACAGAAATTTAGTTAGAAAATAATTATCAGTGGAAGTTTTGAAGGCATTTACTTTATTACTCTTGCGTGTCCATTTTGTCCCAGGAACTAACTCTTCCCTAAGAGACGTAAGACAGGTAGTTAGCATTCTGGAGCTAAGTGGAAAACTGGGCTAGCATTTCACTGGTGTACTGTTTTTCAATTTATCATCTTGTTTTCTGCTTCCTTCACCACTCCCTGCCTTCTAAGGGACTCTAGCTTCACATCCTGACTTTTTGCGGTCTTGTCTGGCAAACTTGGTTGTGCCTCATCAGTAACTTACTTTTTAAAAAAAAAAAAAAAAAGATGTATTTATTTGAGAGGCACAGTGACAGAGACAGAGGAGAGATAGAGAAAGAGAGAGAGATCCATCTTCCATCTACTGGTTTACTCTCCAAATGGCCACAACAGTCCAGGCTGGGCTAGGCAAAAGCCAGGATCCAAGAACTGCATCCCAATCTCCCACTGGGTGGCAGGTGTGCAGGTACTTGGACCATCTTCTGCTGCCTTCCCAGGTGCATTAGCAGGGAGCTGGATCTGAAGCAGAGCAGCCAGCACTCAAACTCTCACTTAGACATGGGATGCTGACCTCACAGGCAATGACTTAATCCACCATGCCACAACACCAGCCCCATCAGTATCTTGTTTAGTTGCTAAGACATGACATTCTTCCATCAGCTACATCATTTGCAGTTTCTCCACTTCTAATTTCATGTTTTATAGCTTGGATTATTAAGATGTAATAATTAAGACATAATTTTGAAGAATTTAAACATCAACTTTTATTTAAGATAGAAAAAATCAATAGCTTTCTACATTTTACTTCTTGAATATTATGATTAGTGGTGCACTAAGCATGTGATTATAGTGGATTTATATTTTTGCAAAAATTTTTAAAAAAAGGAAACGAAGGAAGGCAGATTGAGGGAGGGAGGGAGAAGGGAAGAAAATATGGTTATCTTCTTAGACTATACCTATGAAATTTAACAAATCTGTTCTCTTTATATTAACAATTTTTAAAAAACCAATTGTGTTTATATGATGAAAATGGGGAGCACATACTTTTATGAAAAATTAAAACCTATTGCCCCAAATGTCTAATCAGCACTATTAGGAGCTTGAGTAGAATGACCAGCCAGATCACAAACATTGACTGTTATAGTGTCCTATCTCAGACAACTTAGGTGGCTCTCAAGTAATCAAGAGAATGCTCTACAACATGAAAAATAATTTGCAAGGACCAATGCACAAAAAAATTCTGATCAATAATTTGGTAGAAAATTATCTCATATTTGAGCACATATGGAACCTCAGAGAATTATGGAACATCACTGGATAAAATGTTTCAGACTTTACATCCTACAAATAGTGGACTACACTGATCTGACATAGATAGATGATATGTGATTGTTTATGTAACTATTTAGAACAGGAACTTCATTTTCCATTCTACATACAAAGGTAAAAATGGGTAGATATAAGACCCTTTAATAGTAGCAACATTGCTTTCTACCTACTCAAATGATAAATCTAATTAAATTGTGTGTTCCTTAAGGCTAATGTCCATAAAACTAGTTTAGTCACCTTTTTGTGTAGTGAAATTCTATATATTAACTGCCTGATGTATTATAAACATGTTTGATTATATTTATATGTAATGTTATAATATAATATTATATGTAATTTTACATTTTATTTTACATTTTTACAAATTTACATGATATTAAATTTTACATTTATTTTACATTTTATTACATTTACATGTACTATTATAATGTTGTAATAATATGAGAAATATTTCCCTCAAATATAAGAATTTGAGCATTTTCTTGATGCTTTCTAATTCTCTTCAGTATTTGGAACACGTTTTTTCTTGAATATTGTAAACACTTTTAGGACAAAGCGCTCTTCAAAAGAAAATATCTACAAAAACTTTGTAATAGATAATAAACACACTCAAGAAATGATATGCATTGGCCACATCACTTCTTTTTACTGAGTTTATCCAAGAAAGCTCAGGAAAACATTGGCACTTGTTTTCTCATATTTTATAGGTACATAATTTGGCACATCTGAAAGCTATCGTCAGGACAAAAGATGAAGAAGACTGTAACAAACATGTCTCCTCTGACACATTCCCATACCCAGTCGTAGATGGAGATGAAAAAGATGTCTACAGTCTTGTAAAGGTAAAACCCATTATGAGCCATTAGGGTTCTATAAATTATTTAGGATTAATAGAAGATCACATTGGTAAAGAATCTTTTAACACGCTCAGTGTGAGTTCTCATTTTTCTGATGAGGAAACTGAGGCCTAGTGAGGGTTAGTGTCTTGCTCAACTAACAGATAATCAGAGCACAGCCAAGGCCAGGATGAATTTCAGACTATAAATCCTTTCCACACTCAGTATTACAATGCTCAGCTTTGTTGTGCTAAAGAACATGAGTAACAAAATTTGAAGAGTCTTCAGAAAATAAAATTCCATTATTCCACTACTTGATTCAGTTTTCTGTTAACTTTAAGTTATATAATAATTTATATAAGTTACATAATAGCATGGATTGGGTATTCCAACTTTTTTTTACAAAATGTGACTTTTTCAAAATGTTTAAATATTTATGTTTGATCAAGTAATCATTGTCTTTCCAGGACATGGGCTTAAATGTATTCACTAACTTGAAGATCAAATATCCCAAATTATGCACTTTCTACACAATGCCAGGTAAAATAACAAATCAGTTTATGTTTAAAAGTAAAGGAAATAAAGCAAATATGATAACAATTACATGGTAAAGCAGGTATATTGTCTACATGAGAAAGACAGAGTCTGCAATTACATGGTATAAATTAATTGCCGAATTATGATGACAGAAAATAGCAGAACCAATGGAAACAAATCTTTTGATCTACTGGACACTACATTGCCACAATATTAAGCAAAATCAAACAAACAAAAAAGACAAAAAGATAAAACATAATAATCACTACAATAGGTGTACAAAGGACACATGAGAAAAGAACGTGGTGGGCATTTTGTCTGGCAGTTAAGACACCTGCATTCCATGCCATGGCACCAGAGTTTTATGTCCAATACTGGCCTCTGACTTCAGATTCCTCTTAATGTGGGCCCTATGAGGCAGCAATGGTGGCTCAAGTGATTGGATCCCTGCCACCTACAAGGGAGACCTTGATTGAGTTCCCAGCTCCCAGCTTCATCCTTGCCCAGCTCCAACACTGCAGGCACTTGGGGACTGGACCTGCAGATGGGAACTCCCTCCCTTATCTGTCTTTCCTGTTCTCTCTCTCTCTACCTCTCTACCTCTCTCTCAAATTAGAAAAAAAATAAAATTTAAATAAAATATGTTTAAAAGAGAATAATCCTGGGAAGTATGAAAACATTACATAGAGGAAATAGCTCATATGGAATGAAGAGAATTTTCCCAAGTGCACAGAAGGTGCTAGAAGAGGAAAAGGAAACATTTCAAGCAAAGAAAAAGATATTAGAAGAAATTACATAGCTTTAAGTCAAATTATGGTGAAACTTGCTCTAATCACATATAAATGAAGTGTACTTTCTCTATCTCCTAATCCTATCCTAAATGTTTCATGTTTAGTCTTGGTTCCAGGCTCTTTACTTGCAGAATCCAAAGCCAAGCATTTTCCTCTCTGATTCTACCCACCCTTTTTCTTTCTTTCTTTCTTTCTTTCTTTCTTTCTTTTTCTTTCTTTCTTTCTTTCTTTCTTTCTATCCTTCCTTCCTTCCTTCCTTCCTTCCTTCCTTCCTTCCTTCCTTCCTTCCTTCCTTCTTTCTTTTTAAAGCTTTTATTTAAAGAATATATATTTTCAAAGTACAGCTTATAGATTACAATGGCTTCCCCCCCATAATTTCCCTCCCACCCGCAACCCTTCCCTTTCCCGCTCCCTCTCCCCTTGCAGTCACATCAAGATTCATTTTCAATTCTCTTTATACACAGAAGATCAGTTTAGTATATGTTACGTAAAGATTTCAACAGTTTGCCCTCACATAGCAACACAAAGTGAAAAATATTGTTGGAGTACTAGTTATAGTACTAAATCACTATGTACAGCACATTAAGGACAGAGATCCTACATAATATTTTTTTGAAAATTGATTAATTTTCTATGCAATTTATAATTTAACACCAAGGTTTTTTTTTTCTTTTTCAATTATCTTTATATACAGAAGGTCGATTTAGTATATACTAAGAAGGATTTCATCAGTTTACACCCACACAGAAACACAAGTTGTAAAATACTGTTTTACTACTAGATACAGCATTACTTCACATTGGACAACACATTAAGGACAGATTCCACATGAGAAGTAAGTACACAGTGACTCCTGTTGTTGATTTAACAATTTGACACTCTTGTTTATGGTGTCGGTAATCTCCCTAGGCTGTAGTCATGAGTTGCCGAGGCTATAGAAGCCTTTAGGGTTCGCCGACTTCGATCTTATTCTGACACGGTCGTAGTCAAAGTGGAAGTTCTCTCCTCCCTTCAGAGAAAGGTACCTCCTTCTTTGATGGCCCTGTTCTTTCCACTGGGATCTCACTCACAGAGATCTTTCATTTGGGTCTTCTTTTTTTTTTTCCCCAGAGTGTCTTGGCTTTCCATGCCTAAAATATTCTCATGCGCTCTTGAGCCAGATCCGAATGCCTTAAGGGCTGATTCTCAGGCCAGAGTGCTGTTTAGGACATCTGCCATTCTATGAGTCTGCTGTGTATCTTGCTTCCCATGTTGGATCGTTCTATCCCTTTTTGGTTCTATCAGTTAGTATTAGCAGACACTAGTCTTGTTTGTGTGATCCCTTTGAATCTTAGGCCTATCAGTGTGATCAGCTGTGAACTGAAATTGATCACTTGGACTAGTGAAATGGCATTGGTACATGCCACCTTGATGGGATTGTATTGGGATCCCCTAGCACATTTCTAACTCCACCATTTGGGGCAAGTCTGATTGAGCATGTCCCAAATTATACATCTCCTCCCTCTCTTATTCCCACTCTTATATTTAACAGGGATCACTTTTCAGTTAAAATTTAAACACCTAAGAATAATTGTGTGTTAGTTACAGAGTTCAGCCACTAGTACCGGAATAAAAAAATACTAAAATGGATAAAGTATTACATTGTACAACAACAGTCAGCACAAGAGCTGATCAAGTCACTGTTTCTCATAGTCTCCATTTCACTTCAACAGGTTTCCCCTTTGGGGCTCAGTTAGTTGTTGCTGATCAGGGAGAACATATGATATTTGTCCCTTTGGGTCTGGCTTAATTCACTCAGCATGATGTTTTCCAGATTCCTCCATTTTGTTGCAAATGACTGGATTTCATTGTTTTTGACTGCTGTATAGTATTCTATAGTGTACATGTCCCATAATTTCTTTATCCAGTCTACTGTTGATGGGCATTTGGGTTGGTTACAGGTCTTAGCTATTATGAATTGAGCTGCAAAAAACATTAATGTGCAGATAGCTTTTTTGTTTGCCAATTTAAATTCATTTGGGTAAATTTCAAGGAGTGAGATGGCTGGGTTGAATGGTAGGGTTATATACAGGTTTCTGAGGAATTAACCATTAACCAGTAACGTTATTTAACCATTAACGTTAATTAACCTTTAACTTTCAATGTGACTATTGAAAAGTGGTAACTTTGCCCTGCCATTTGCCAAAGATATTTTCTAACATATGCTTTGAATTCCCTGTGATCTTTTGCTGTGAGGTTCCCTTTATTTACCTTCTTTCATATTGATGGCCGTGTTTCTGTGCTTCTGTGTGCAACACATCTTTAAGCATCTTTTGCAGGGCTGGAGGAGTGGTGACAAATTCTTTCAATTTCTGTTTGCTATGAAAGGTCTTTATTTCACCTTCATTCACAAATGAGAGCTTTGCAGGATATAATATTCTGGGCTGGCAGTTTTTCTCTCTTAGTACCTGGGCTATGTCTCACCATTCCCTTCTAGCTTGTAGGGTTTCTGATGAGAAGTCTGCCGTGAAGCTAATTGGAGATCCTCTGAGAGTAATCTGACGTTTCTCTCTTGCACATTTTAGGATCTTTTCTTTCTGTTTCACTGTGGTGAGTTTAATTACAACGTGTCGTGGTGAGGATCTCTTTTGGTCATGTTTACTAGGGGTTCTATGAGCTTCCTGTACTAGGATGTCTCTCTCCTTCTCCAAAACTGGGAAATTTTCTGCTATAATCTCACTAAAAAGGCATTCTAATCCTTTCTCACTCTCCATGCCTTCAGGAACTCCTAGAACTCGAATGTTGGTTTTTTAAATAGTATCCTGTAGATTCCCAACAATATTTTTTAGATTTCTAATTTCCTCTTCTTTTCTTTGGTTTGAGTGTATAGTTTCCTGTGCTCTGTCTTCTAAGTGTGATATTTTCTCTTGTGCTTCATCCATTCTGTTTTTAAGGCTCTCTAATGTGTTTGTCATTTGATCTATTGATTTCTTCATTTCATTATGATTTCTCATCACTATCACAGTTTCATGTTCTACTAGTTGTTTCATTTCATTTTGATTCCTCCTTAATATTTCATTTTCACGAGAGAGATTTTCTACCTTGTCCATTAAGGATTTCTGTAGTTCAAGAATTTGTTTTTGAGTACTTCTTAGTGTTCTTATCAATTTTTTGAGATCCACTTCTTGCATTTCTTCTATCTCATCATCTTCGTAATCTTGAATTGGGGTATGTTTTTCATTTGGAGGCGTGATAGTGTCTTCCTTGTTCTTGTTACCTTGGTGTTTGCGTTTGTTGTTTGGCATATTGGTTTCTTCACTGTGGTGTTTTTTCTTGTTATACTATGACTCTAGATTAAGTGGACTGTCTGCTTTTGACGGAGCCTTAGAGGCTTGAGATGGGTGTGGCCTGAGAGCTCTGTTTTGTTCCTCAGGGTTAAGGGTGTGCAGAAGGTGACACTCCCAGGTTAGGCGTGGTAAATCTCTGTTTCTTTCTTTTTTTTTTTTTTTATTCAAAAGGGAAGTAATTCTGCACAGCTGAACGGAATTGGGGGTGGTTAGCAGGCAAAAGATATACCCACAGGAACCAGAGATCGGAAGCTCTTTCCCAAGGACCACAAAGGGAATCTCTGCGACCCTCACTGTGGGCTCAAATTCTCCTGCAGTCTCTCACTGGGCTGCCAAAGCTACCGAACTGTAGCCTCTCTGGAGAGTACTCACGTGAATTTGTGAATTCCGTGAGTTCTCTCCCCCACTGTCTCTTTTTTCACAGTCTCAGTTCATTAACATCACACATTCATTAGGTTCTAATCTCCTGTTATTTCACACACACACACACACACACACACCCCCGCCCAGAGTCAGGTTTTTCTGCTAGGCTCAGGGCCAGTGCAGACCTGAGGTCGCCCTGCTTATGACATATGTCCAAAATGGCACCTGCTCTTTGTCTTGCTTGCCTTTGAGAGGTGAGTGGAGAGAGAGAAACTTGTGTCCGTATAGGTCACTTTTTTTTTCCTCTCTCTCTTCTAGTTAGCCTGGTGAACTTTTCCCCACAGAGTTTCAAGCCTTGTTCGCTCTAGTCTCCTCTTTCCACTTCCCTGCGGTGTCTCAGGCTATTCAGGATCGGCTCACCTCGCGTTCCAGCGCTGGTGTGTTCAGTCTGCCGCACGTGTCCCGAACTGTGGGCTCCCACGCTCTCCATGCAGGTCCACTGTGAATCACTAGTTTCAGAAGAGTTTCCTCTGCTGTTTCTTCCCCTACTGTTCCTTGAACCTGCAGTATCTCCACTTTTATAAAACTGTCTCTCCCTGGACTATCGGTGTGCTCCCTTCCTATTCCGTGCTCCCTTCCTATTCTGCCACCTTGTGTGATTCAAATGTATCTCTTTCTTTTTTTTTTTTACAGGTAGAGTTAGACAGAGAGAGAGGTCTTACTTTTCATTGGTTCACCCCCCCCCCAAATGGCTGCTATGGCCAGTGCACTGCACCGATCCGAAGCCTGGAGCCAGGTGTTTTCTCCTGGTCTCCCATGCGGGTGCAGGGCCCAAGTACTTGGACCATCTTCCACTGCCTTCCTGGGCCACAGTAGAGAGCTGGACTGGAAGAGGAGCAACCAGGACAGAATCCAGTGCCCCAACAGGGACTAGAACCTGGTTGCCAGCGCTGCCGGCGGAGGATTAACCAAGTGAACTGTGGCACCAGCCTCTACCCACCCTTTTCAACATGTCACCTTTCAGTAGGCTATCTTTGTTCGCATTCCTTTTTTTCCAAAATATAATCTTATACCATGAATTCCAACAGCAGTTGGTTTTCAACATAGCCTCAAAATAATTAGATCATGAAGATAAATATATAATTTGATTTATGGCTAAAGAATAAGGGAAAAGAAAATAATAACAGGAGTCTATGTCCAGAAAAGGTTATATTCAATCCAGGAATCTTTCTAGGATGTTCAAGTTTACTAGAATTCCTTTGCTTATATATTTATGCAAATACATATATACACATTAAAATATTTTATGTATTGTTGGTATAAAGACAAATATAATCCAGGCTGTGTTATATACATTTTTCATCATTGTTTGAAAAGAAATTAAGGCATTTTTATAGTTCCCCAAAACCATTAGGGGGCTTAGGGACTATGGCTACCATACCTATGGGATAAATTGGCAGGTTCCCATAGATGCTTAAGTTTCTGAATAGAGGAGTGAAACATCATAAAACATTGAGGAATTAAAGTCAAACAGAAAGTCAGCGACCAAGTTAAGTAATTGCTGGCCATACTAGAGAAGGTTCTGGAGAAATGGAACTATAAATGCAGAAATCTCTGAATGAGAAAGGTATGGGGGGAAAAATCATGTAAGGAATCTCCTATTGTATCTGCTCTTCACAAATTATTTCTGAAAATAAGTCAATTCAAGAAGGGAATTCTTGGAATTTTTTTATATTTTTGTTTATTATTTGAAAGGTAGAGTTAACAGACAGTAAGAGGGAGAGAGAGAGAGATCGAGAGAGAGAGAGAGAGAGAGAGATCTTCCATCTGCTGATTCACTCCCCAAATGCCTGCAATGGCCAGAGCTAGGCTGATCGGAAGCCAGGAGCCAGGAGCCAGGAACTTCCTCTGGGTCTCCCACACAGGTGTAGGGGCCTAAGCACTTGGGCCAACTTCCATTGCCTTCCCAGAGCTATATTGGAAGTGGAACAGCCAAGATTAGAACCAGCGCACATATAGGATGCTGGCACAGCAGACAGAGGATTAATGTCCTGGCCCCTCTTAGAATCTTTAACTCTGAATCTGCATCTGTACATATTTTAAGAAAGTGCTGAACATAAAAGCTGTCTTACTAGATTTTCACTGATGACCAGTACAACTCCGATCCAACATTATAGTTACTCTATGGCATACATTTCTTTTGCCCTACCAAAGAAATGCACTTGATAGGAACTTGATTTGATTTTTGTCTCTATTTTGTCCAGCAGTTTGTATTTTTCCCGTTTCGCTTTTTTTTTTTTTTTTAACAAATTGGATAGGTAAGCTAACACACCTCATTTGGTTCTATGGACTACAGAAAGAAAAACATTGAAAGAAACTCTATCAGTGATAATACTAACATAGCTCTGCTCATTAAGTATTCAAATGATTTCACTACAGCAAATATTACCTTGCCTAAAATGCATTGTCTTTTTGTTTTTTCTTCTTTGTTTGTTGGTTTTACGGATTTTTTTTTTATTTGAAAGGCAAAATTACAGAGAGGGAGAGATGTCTTCCTTCTGCTGGTTCACTTCCTAAATGGCTGCAACCAGGGCTGAGCCAGGCTAAAGCCAGGAGCCCAAAGCTTCATCCAGATCTCCTATGTGGGTGGCAGGGGCCCAAGAACTTGGTTCATTCTTTGCTGTTTCCCAGGCACATTAGCAGGGAGCGGGATTGGAAGTGGAGCAGCCAAGTTTGAATGGACGCCCCTATTGAATGTTAGTGCTGCAGATGATGGCTTAACCTGCTGTGCCACAGCACCAGCCCCTCTACTGTCTTTTTGGAAGCCTTCCCCAACTGCCCCAACCCAGAGACTATGCACCATCTTTCATTCTGGCTCCACCAACACAAGGTTCTAATTTATCCAAATTTTGTACTTTCTACCCACCCAGAAAATGAGTGGCTCAATATGTTGTTCCAAGTACAGTTTTCCTAAAATTTTAATTTTAGCAGGAAAACTGAGTATTTGTCCACATTATTTGTTCAGATCACATTGCATTTTAGAAATGGAAGTACCAATGACAAGTTCAAATCCATATTCAGATTTCAAACAATAGTATAGACTTTTAGGAGATGTGGATGATGTGACCATAGTAGAATAAACAGAACTATTTAAATGCCTTTAATTTTTCCATGATGGGCCCTTACTAAACTGTGCATTTTCTTTAAATCTTTTGTAAGGACTCAAAAGTATGGTATTAGATCACACTCATCAATTACTGTCTCAAAAATAACCAATACACTTACTTTCTGTTCATCACATTGTCATCCTCCCCAGCTCATCAGGTGTGGCTGAAGTAGAAGCTACAGTTCCTGATACCATCACTGAGTGGAAAGCAGGGGCCCTGTGCCTGTCCAGTGACACTGGACTTGGTCTGTCTCCCATTGCTTCTCTCTGAGCCTTCAAGCCCTTCTTTGTGGAGCTCACATTACCATACTCTGTGATTTGTGGAGAAGCCTTCACACTCAAGGCCACTGTATTAAACTATCTTCCCAAATGCATACAGGTAAGGAATCCCAAATCAAGTATGAATAGAAGGGAAAAAGGAAAATTGATTTGTGGTTTTTAGCCCTTATTATACGCCGATGGAATTGTGGTCTTTCTACTTTTAAAAAAGAACATTTATTTAAGTTATATGAATTTCATTCATTCCATATATACAGATTTAGGAACAGTGATTCTTCCCACTCTACCCTCCCTCCCACCCATGCTACCACCCTTCTTCCTCCTTCCTCTATTCTTTCCACTCTTAATTTTACAAAGATCTATTTTCAGTTTACTTTATACTCATAAGATTAACCCTATACTAAGTAAAGAGTTCAACAAATACTATGAAGGACAAAAAATATTGTTCTTCAACAATAGAGACAAGGATTGTAAACAATGATGGAATCTCAAAATGTGAACTTCACTCCAATACATTATATTTTAGGCACTCAATTAGTTACCACAGATCATGGAAAACATGATATTTGTCTTTTGGGGACTATCTTATTAAACTAAATGTAATGATTTCCAGTTGCATACATTTTGTTGCAAAAAACAGGATTTTCTTTTTTTAACATTGGGTAGTATTCTATAGTGAATATATGCCATGATTTCTTTATCTGGTCATCAGTTATTGGAAATATGGGTTGATTCCATATCTTAGTTATTTAGTAAATTGAACTGCAGTGAATATAGGTGTACAGATAACTCTTTCATATGCTGATTTCATTTCCCTTGGGTAATTTCCAGGAGTGGGATTGTGATTTTCAACTTTCTGAGGAATCTTGTTACTATATTCCACAATGGCTGCATGAGTTTACACTCCCACCAACAATAGATTAGGGTACCTATTAATAGGATCCCATTTCTCAACTTTGGCCTTGATTATCTATGCTACTGGGGTCTTTCCCAAGATGTCTTTGCCTACACCAATCTCTTGCAGAGTTTCCCGAATGTTTTCTAGTAATTTGCTTTATTAGGTCATAGATTTAGGTCTTTGATCAATTTGAGTAGATTTTTGTGTAAGGTTCAATCCCATTACTTGGATATCCTGTCTTGCTCTAAATTTCCATGATATTGTTATTGTATCTTTCTTCTAAAGTCCATCAAATTAGCCATATTTATTTATTAGTTTTAAAGATTTAATTATTTATTTAATTCAAAAGCAGAGTTAGAGAGAGAAATAAAGAGAGAGAGAGGTCTTCCATCCTCTGGTTCTCTCCCTAAATGGCTGCACAGCTAGAGCTGAGCTGCTCCAAAGCCAGAAGCCAGGAACTTCTTCCAGGTCTCTGACATAGGTGTAGTAGCCCAAGCACTTGAGCCGTCTTCCACTTCTTTCCCAAACCATATCAGAGACCTGAATCGGAAGTGGAGCAACCAGGACTTGAACTCGTGCCCATATGAGTTGCCAGCAGTGCAGGTGGCAGCTTTACCCTCCATGCCACAGGGCTGGACCCACATTTAGCCATATTTAACACAATTTCTAGGCATCTTATGTGTCTGCTAAGCAAAACACTTTGAGTGGAGCCATTGATAGTCCCAAAGTATCTGTACACATAAAAATTGGAATGTATGTCTCTAACCAGAGAATGAGTACTGGTTAAAAAATGAGGGAAAGAACTCCAATTAGACTGTAGTAATAGAATAAACAAGGAGATTTCTCATGAGACTAAGCCAGTGGGGAAAATTTCTCAGGATTGGCATACCATAGTTGCCTTTCTCTCTCCTTCCTTTCTTGTGTCAAAATAAACTCATAAATATATATATTTACCTATATATGTATAAATACATATGTTTGTATATTATATAACATCCATACAACTTTTTCATGTAAATACTTTCAGCTCATGTGTCATTTTCAACACTACGCTTTGTAAAAAACTGCTCATCTCTTTTGAACACCCAGGTTCACTCCCTCACCTGCCCCATCCTGTACATAAATTTGTTACCCTTTGGAAGTTACATCTCTTTTATCTCTCTTCCCCATGTAGGACTACAAGTGAGTGTGCAACTGAAAGCTTCTCCTGACTTCACGGCTATCCCAGTGCAGAAAGAACAAGATTCTTACTGCCTCTGTGGGAATGAGAGGGAAACTCTGTCCTGGTTGGTAACTCCTACGTCTCTAGGTGAGTGAAGGTATTCTGAGACTCTCTGTACTCAAAGATGATGAAAATATGAAGGCTCCTTCAATGAGGTTCTCTAGTTTGAGCCACAGAGGCAGAAGACTCTGATCAATGCTGCTTCTGTCCCTACACATGTCAGATTAAATAAGGAGCAAGCCCATGAATTTCTCATAGAATTGGCACCCCCTGTAGATCTTGGAGACTGAAAGAATGCCAAGTCCGTGGCACATCCAAGCTCATGTCTGCAGGCTTTTTGCTTCAGGGAATGTGAATTTCTCTGTGAGTGCAGAAGCAATACAGTCCCCAGACCTCTGTGGTAATGAGATGGCTACAGTTCCTGAAACTGGGAAGACAGACACAGTTGTCAAACTCCTGTTAGTTGAGGTGAGTAAGCCCGACTTGTCCTACTGAGACCAGAAAATGGAGCAATGTTGACTGTCTATAATTTCAATAAAATAGAATTGTAAGAATAATACTTTTACTTTGTGTATTTCACAACATGTGACAAGTTCATGTCTTAAATTACTATTTTTTTTTGTTTTTCCATTTGCCTTTTAGCTATTTTCCTTTAACTAAAAGTTTCATTAGATATATTCTGTATCAGTTGCTTTTCCTTATTCCTTTCACTTCTTTCTCTTCATTATCCTTCCTCATTCCCTTCCCTATTAACTAGGCTCCTCTACATTTCTCAAACATTTAGACATTCACTGATGTAATGGAAATTAAAAATTGTCTAACTCAAACCAATCACTTTACACATAAGGAAGCTATGGACATGCTCTCAAAATTCCCATTATATTTATTTACTGGGATGCTCAGTACCTTCTGATCTCTTTTTCTTCTTCCCACCCAAGCCTAAAGGAATCAAGATGGAACATACTTTCAACTCCTTTCTCTGTGTATCAGGTAAGAGTGATTCATGACAGCAATATGAAGATCAGAGCATTTCAAGTTACAAACTTATTTGTTTTGACACAAATGACCTAATTGGATTTTTTTTGCAATATTCCTATGATGAAACCAGGACACTGTATCTCTTTCTCTTGTAAAATAAATAAAGTCACTGAGTCATATAGGACATCAAGGTCCTTAACTATATTTATATCACAATCAACAGTACAACCAGGATTCAACCTGAAATATCTCAGTTCCTCGCTTCTAGCTCTTTTCTCAAATGTATAGAAATCCCTTCACCCAGCACAAATAAGGGCCTAAGAAATGGCTTCAGGAAAGGCTAAGAAGTGGTCAGAATGAAAATATACCTAAACTAATGGGAAAAGTAAATAGAATGTTTGGTGAAGGGACATATATTTCTAATTTTATAAAAAAATTATGTCTTTATAATCAAAGACATTTCACACATTAACTACACTAAATCATGAAAATACAGTTAACATAATAATTTCTCTCGTTTTTGTGGTATTACTTGCTCTTTTACTACTGTATGCATAATCCCAAACTAACCATTTCAAAAGAAGCTTTAGGAGTTTATCATAAAAGATGAATATAAATTTAACAAAGGTTGAGATTTCTATCTACTCTTGTTCATGACTGTGTTCCCAGTACCAAGAACAGCAGCTGGCACAAAGCAGTTGCTCAATACTTATTTGTTGAAAGAATGGATCATTTGAATAAAAGTGTTTTATTCATGGACTAAATCTATTATAATAAGAAAGTTAACAAAGCAGAGATAAGATAAAGTAATGATTTCACCAAAGCTGGTGAACCTGCATCACATTTACAGTCATATTTTTGAAAAAAATTATTGTACAATTACTGAAAATCATAAAAGGCTTTGTGTGATAGGTAGAAAGTATGAAGGGATTGCTGTAGAATGTTTGTCTCTGAATACACAAGAGAAGAATAACAAGGCATACACTTACCATTCCTCAATTCTGATTTTCCTGTAATCATGAATACAAACTCATGTACCTATCACCCTCCTCCACTCTCAAAATACACACACCCATGTCAAGAACGTCCAAGGGCCTGTGCCATGGCCCACCTGGTTAATCCTCCACCTGCAGCACCAGCATCCCATATGGGTGCCAGGTTCTATTCCCAGTTGCTCCTCTTCCAGTCCAGCTCTCTGCTGTGGCCTGGGAGGGCAGTGGAGGATGGAAAAGTGCTTGAGCCCCTGCACCCACATGGGAGACCAGGAGGAGGCACCTGGCTCCTGGCTTCAGATTGGTGCATCGCTGGCCTTAGTGGCCATTTGGGGAGTGTACCAATAGAAGGAAGACCTTTCTCTTTGTCTCTCTATCTCACTGTCTATAACTCTGTCAAAAAAAAAAAAAAAAGAACATCCAAGAAAATGATCCCTGAGTAGTTACTGAAATCTACTAATATCACAGCCACACAGAGAAGAGCCCTGAAATGCCAAATACCCACCCTTGATTTACTTGCTCTGATGTGTTAAGAATACATTTGTACATAGCTAAAATTTGAGGCAAAGAAATATATTCTCTGCATCAGTCTGCATTACATTCAAGGAGACTTCAAAAAACCTCAGAAAACTTAGAGTCTTCTTTGGTGCGGTTGCTATACTATTCAATGCAATGAGTTAATAAAAGAAGAGGCATAGGTTAGCAAACCTCTCAGTACCAAGAAATCTAAATTTGGAGTATTAAGAAGGCATAAATTCCAAGTTATAAAACTGCTCTCCTTAGGACTTTTCAGAAATACCAACATCAAAGATAATCTTTTATGAATCTGATTTGTTTGTTTACCAAGATGCTGGGGTATCAGAAAAATTGGCCCCGAAACTTCCACCAGGAGTAGTGAAAGAATCAGCCAGAGCCTCTGTCTCTGTTTTGGGTGAGTCATTCAGTCCCTAGAGGATTTGACAGCCACTGCCACCACCACTCCTATTGTATTTTTCCAAATATAATTTTGCAACAGTACTTCAATTTTTCGACTTCTTTCTCATATCTCTAATTTTTCCTCACTCTACTTGGTTTCCAGTATACCTGACCCTCTGTTCAAATTCCAGTTCCTTCAAATCTGCTGACTTTTAGAAATGACTCTAAATGTTGATTCATGGTTCTGATCATTTATGATTGTTTTGACTTCTTCTCTTTCACTCTCAGGTGACATATTAGGCTCTGCTATAAAAAACACACACAATCTCCTCCAGATGCCCTATGGCTGTGGTGAACAGAACGTTGCCCTTTTTGCTCCTAATATCTAGGTACTGCAATATCTGAATGAAACCCAGCAACTGACACCAGAGCTCCAGTCCAAGGCCATGAACTTTCTTAATGCTGGTGAGTAAGGAGCAGACACTTCACTTTCTTATTGTAAATATTCCTTCCACAAGTAGGCTACACATTCAATGGGCTCTTGGAGGGCCCTGCATTCAAGATGGGTCAGGGCATGTGGGTGGCTTTTCTGGCATTAGTCTAAACATAGTGGGATCCCATATTTCTCTGATATGTCACTGATATTTCATGAACCATCTGAAACTTTCCATCTCAGGTTATCAGAAACAGCTGAACTACAAACACAAAGATGGCCTCTACAGTGCATTTGGAGACAAAAATGGCAGTGATTAAGGCAACACTTGGTAATGAAAGGGTACTATCTGCCAGCTCTGTACAACTCTTGCACCTCATGGTCACTCTGTGAAGTAGAAAGTATGAGCCTCTTTTTACAAAGGTAGAAAACGGTGCCTAGTGCCACAACTAGATTGCATGAATAGTGGCAGAGCTGAGACTCATCTCAGAGTTTATCTGCTTTAATTTCAAAATATATTTTTCACTGAATACACTAAGCTATTCTTTCTCATTTGTAATACCCATTAAAGTTTTTTAAATGGCCATACATCAGTTATTTTTACACATCCAGAGATGCTAGAAACTGAGACTGGAAAAGCCTTTCTTCCTAGTATCTTGCATTAAATACTATTTTTCCGAGGTAAAATACATAGGCAAGTAAGAGGCAACACATGAAAAGGAGGCTGGTAGAAGGGACAGGAAGGAAGGCAGGGAAAGGGGCTTATACTTAGTTTTTAGTTAGTGTTTCCTGGCCCCCCAAAAAAATATGTCCACAAGGTTAGCCTATATAGCAGGAACTACAGTAGAAAATCAATGGAAGGATAAAACCTAGCATGAGAGTGTAAGTCAACCAGATGAACAAGTAAGGGCAAGTCTACACACTTAGAGCAATCTGGAAATAAATCAGGAAGTACTTGAAACAAGTGGGCAATGGATTATTGGCAGGCAGAGCCCAGAGAAAGAGAATAGTGTCTTGGGGTAGCAAACAGATACTTCCCAGCTCCACACATTCAGATCATTGCATACTGACTCATGAGTGTTGTGGGTGCCCTGCAATGAAGCCTGGGCATGTGAAGTGCTGCATGACAATAAATAACCCCACACCTCACTTTTCTCTCTCCACCAGGCTCACAGCCTTTGTGCTCAAGAGTTTTGCCCAAGCACAACACTTTGTCTTCGTCGACAAAGCACATATTACACAAGCCCTCACTTGGCTTTCTCAGAAGCAGAAGGACAATGGCTGTTTCAGGAGTTCTGGGACCCTGTTCAACAATGCCATGAAGGTGATTTCCTTGGTTTTTAAAAGATTTATTTAGGCAGAGTTGCAGAAAGAGTGGTGGTGGGGAGAGAAAGAGAGATCTTCCATTTTCTAGTTTACTGCCCAAATGTCTACAACGGCCAAGGCTGGACCAGGCCAAAGCTAGCAATCTGGAATTTCATTTGAGTCTCACACATAGATGGCAGGGGCCCAAGTACTTAGATGATTTTCTTCTGTTTTCCCAGGCACATACTAGAGAGGTGGATTAGAAGTGGAGCAGCTACAGTAGAAATACTGCTCACATAGAATGCCAATATCACAGATGGCAGCTTAACCTGCTGCACCACAAAACCAGCCCCCAAGAAGGTGATTTATTTTGTGAACTAGTTATAAACCTGCTGACTCCCTAATCCAAGGCAATTTCTTGAAGGATGAAAGCATCTAAGAAGTTGCAAGGGAATTCTTAAAGAAAAGGACTTGAAAGTATAGGAGAGCAATAGGCTAGGGAGATAAACCTAGCCTATCAGTGACATATCAGTGTCATATCATGGGACCTAGGTGGGAAGTGTACTTTGTACAGTGAATATATGGATGAGAATTAATTTCAAAGACTCATAGAAGATTGGCCATCAGAAGAGAAGAAACCTTTGAAGGGTTTCTGAAAGTGGAATTTATCTCCCTTTCCCTATCTTACATTTACAGGGTGGAGTAGATGATGAAGTGACTTTCTCTGCCTATATCACCATTGCCCTCCTGGAAATTCCTCTCCCAGTTACCATGGGTATCACAATATTTCTCCAGTTTTCCAACTGTTATGAAACCTACTGAGTTAGGGTTATAATACCACTCCTCTCCAAGCCAAGTGACAGCTTTTCCTTTTGCATGACGTTATGCATCTGCCTAATTCCACCAAAAAGAAACTACTTGTTCAATAAAATCCAGGATTAAGTGCCAAAACTAATCAGAATCACATGGCCTCTGGTTGTGCAATTATCAGTTACATTTAATTGGATCCTAATGGGGGGGGTGTGTGATTTTGTGATTTCTAAAAAGATGGCTGGTGAATGGATGGAGGAAGAGAGAAAGAAAGTGGTTTTCAAAAGCACTGTTACCTCCTATCCTAGAGTCTTTGACATAGCTGTTCTGCCTTCACAGGACCCTGTGGTTCGCAATGCCCTGTTTTGCCTGGAGTCAGCCTGGAACACGGCACAGGAAAAGACCAATGGCAGCCACGTCTACACCAAGGCACTGTTGGCCTATGCTTTTGCCCTAGCAGGTAACCAGGGCCAAAGGAATGAAGCCACTTGATGAGGAAGCTGTAAAGGAAGGTGAGAACTTATTTTAATATTTTTTGCCCCACCTACTTTTACTCAAGGGAAAAGGGGAAGATTTTTGAATTCTGAAAAGAATCTTCTTTTGGCCTATACCCCTATGAAATGCTGAGATTTACATGCAGAATCACCCATTAGGAGATTAACACTCCCTGAATCCCCATGCCTTTTCTGGAATATTTTGTTATACAGAGAACAATATCAATAAAAGTAATAATACAGGAGAATTCAGGGCTGTCAATCTCCCCTTAAAAAGACAAGTGTAGTTCATATGTATACTGTTCTTTATGATATATGAATACATGTCAGGGTCGCTTGAGCTACTAAGGGCTGTAGCAAATAAGTGGTCATCTATAATAGTAGTTTCCATGTTTTACAAGTTCTATTATGACTCCCTAAAATAAAGTGGTAGGTTTTATATTTCATTTCAAATAAAAATATTGACCTAATAAATTTAGGGTGGAGGTGAGGAAGTCAAACAGAGAATCATATTAGCTATTTTTTTCTTACTAATCCTATAAAAACAATATTTGAAAATAGCTTACTTCATGTCTTATAAATTTCTGTCCTCAAGGTTTTGATCAACCACACCTGATCTTATCAAGTTTACAATTTATTCTGGATTAATAAATTTAGAGATATTTTGGTTGATGTAAAAAAAAAGCCCTTCAGCTTTTGTTATTTCTAAATAAAATCATAGGCTTTTATATTCATATATGAAATATTAATGATTTTTATTCTTGCTTTATTCTTTTAATTAAGATGATTCAATTCACTGGGAGCAACCTCCCAAAGCACCAGAGGGCCATTTCTTCCAGCCCCGGGCTCCCTCTGCTGAGGTGGAGATGACGTCCTATGTGCTCCTTGCTCACCTCACGGCCTGGCCTGCCCCAACCTCAGAGGACCTGACTACTGCAACGCTCATCGTGAAATGGATCGCAAAGCAGCAGAATGCCCAGGGTGGCTTCTCCTCTACCCAGGTCTGTGGTTCCACAACATTCTTGTCCTGCAGAGTCAGGGTGCAGTTGGGAGGAATGAACAAAATAAATGACTAATAATAAGAGAAGGGGTAGGAAAGAAAAGGACATGAAAGACTATTGATGAGTATTTTGTGTCTATCAGAAACAAGGGAAAGAACCTAAAACATTTCAGTAACTTACCCCAATCCCTATTCTAGCCCACTGGAGTACTCTTATACCTTACTTATTGGAGCAGGGTTGTCCCCTCAGACCTTTTTATGTGGTAACCAAACCTTGGATTGTGAACAATGGCAAAAAATCAAAAAAGTCTGGAATGTCTGTAATACTACAAGTGATCCCTTAAACTGAACCAGAGGGATGAGTTATATAAGAAATGATGTATGAACATTTATGCTTTATGTTCCCGGTGCTCCAATCCGCACCTCCTTTCCCTCCTCTGCTAAAAGTCTCTCCTTATTTATTCACAGGTTCCCTTTTAAGTTTTCTCTATAATAATAGAAACTCATGCTTCCCCTCTTCATCTTCCACCATCAGGGGTCAATCAGGATTATTAACCATTGACTGTATCATCCAGCCACATGCAACCTTAGAAAATATTACTTCTAAAAC
Source organism: Sylvilagus floridanus (assembly GCA_949820135.1). Classification (NCBI taxonomy): domain Eukaryota; kingdom Metazoa; phylum Chordata; class Mammalia; order Lagomorpha; family Leporidae; genus Sylvilagus; species Sylvilagus floridanus. The sequence continues at coordinate 34,503,770 of OX463230.1, forward strand.
TCTAACAGAATACCTATAATTTCTACTGCAAGTATTCTGAGCATCTGCGGGAGAACCTAGCTTCAGAGATGCTTGGTGAAATGGAGCCCACTCCATGTGCTTGTTTTTCCTTTTGCCAGTCCTACTATCTGAAGGACAGCACTGTGCCTTTTTAATGAGAAACAAGAAGGTATCTAAGAAAGGTGCTCTGTGATATGAAGTACATACTCACAGAATGGTACCAATGAAAAGAGTGATAAACCATTGAGAGTACTAGAATTATAAAGCTTTTCTTCATGTTATTATTTAAGAATTATTTATTTTTAAAAATATTTATTTGAAAGGCAGAATTGCAGAGAGATGGACACACACACACATACACACACATACACAGAGAGATAGAGACAAAGGAGAGAGAGAGAGAGAGGTCTCTTGTCTGCTGGTTCACTCCCCCAAATAGTCACAATGGCTGGGACTGGGCCAGGCAAAAGCCAAGGGCCTGAATCTCCATCCAGGTCTCCTGAGCAGGTGGTAAGGGCCCAAACAATTGGTCCTTCATCGGCTGCTTTCCCATGTGAATTAGCAGGAAGCTGGATCAGAACTGGAGTAGCCAAGACTCAAATTGGTATTCATATGGGATGCCAGCATCACAGATGGTGGCTTAACACACTGTGCTATAACACTGGTCCCAGGATTGATTGATTCATTAATTTATTCATTTATTTGAAAGGCAGACTGGCAGGGTGGTAAGGGAGAAGCAGAGAGAGAGCAAGGGTGTGGGATGGGGAGGGATCTTTCAACTGCTCATTCATTCCCCCAAATGGTTAGAACAACCAGGGCTAGGCTGGGCCTAAGCCAGGAGACAGGAACTCTATCTGGGTCTCCTATGTGGATGATAGGGGCCCAAGTATTTGGGTCCATGACTTGCTGCCTTCCCAGGTGCATTAGCAGGAAGCTGAATTGGAAGTATAGTAGCTAGGACTTGAACCTGCAGCATCATAAACTGTGGTTTAACCCACTGTGCCACAACACCAACCCCAAAGTTTTTCCTCTTATTTGGTCAGATTGAAATGTGTAGCACCTGAAGATTGCTTTGGCAAGTAAAGGCTACCTATTTCTAGAAATGGAAGGTCCCAAAGATTATTAGAAAAGCTATGATAAAACTTCAGGACTAATTGTGGAACTTAAAAGAAGACAGGATTCAAAACAGAGTGAGGTGTATCTCTTTTCTTTTTGTATCCATAGTTATATAGGAAGCCATCAAGTCTCCAACATGGTGATTGTTGACATAAAAATGATATCTGGTTTCATCCCATTGAAACCAACAGTGAAAATGATAAGTAGACACTACATACTGGGCTTCCCATGTCCCCATTGTAAGACCATAGCCACAGCATTCTTGTTAGGAAAAGAGGCACAGAATAGAGAGGAGGCAGTGTACAAATTTACAGCCAGACCAAATTTACTCAGAGAAAATCAATTTGCCCAGGTGGGTGACCAACTGCCAGCATGCACAGGATGGAACATGTGGCAGAAGGCCCTGATCCCCAGGGCCAGGCTTTTTTTTATTTAAGAAGGGCTAGGGATGGGGGTGGGGGTTGGGGGGTAGCAGGCAAAGGTGGACTCCTGGAACTGGGTGGGGCCTTGGGAAGCTGGAAAAGAATGCAGGGTGGGGTATGAAGGCAAGAGGATGTGAAATCCAATTGAGATTCAAGGGCAAGGAATTAATTCTAATGTTTATGGATCTTTGAGGCAGTGAGCAAGAATGGCTAAGGCTTATTGTCTTTGATCCATCAATTTTATTGATGTCAACCTGTATCAAAGGAACACTGGTCCTAATCTAAGAACATTGAACTTACATGATACCAAGTATACATTTAACATTGTGCTAGGTGTCAATACAAAGAAATATAACAATTTTGTGTAAATCAATTAATCCTGTATTCTACTTAAGGATAGAGCAAATGGAAATTTGAAACTGTTAAATAATATCTCAAGGTTAGATAGCATCAAGTATCAAAATTGCTGTTATAGCCTTTATTCTGTGAAAATTTAGAGAAAATTGAAATCAATGCCAGTTAAAGAAGTATATCTCATATCTAATCTCAGAGGAGTAACTATCCAACTCGAGGATTCTTCTCTTTTATCTTCAAGCAAAAGTCAAAAATATCTATTACTTAGCCAAACTTTAGTATTGTATCTAATGTAGTGTTATTAACGATGTTCTTTACTATATTTTCATTTTACCAGACAAACTCTTCTAGGGAAATTTAATCTCAGCTTCATTTTTCTATTGAATTCAGTCTGACACTACATTTGTCTCTTTAAACCTCAGAGGCTTCATTTATCAGTAACTTTTTCTCAGCTTACAAGATCTAACCACATGAGCAGGGCAGAAGTGAGCAACAACAATGTCTTGATTTATTTGGAACAGGTGAGAGCCCCACGGACTCCCTAAAAACACTCAGGTTACTGATCTTTCTAGGTGGGAGGCATATGGTATGAGAAGATCAGTCATAAGAATGACTGTGAGAAAGTGCCTACATCCCCTCTGTTCTCATTAGATGATATTTTCAATTCTCTCTCCTCAGTGGAGGCTTCCCTGAGAATGAAGGGAAGCTAGCGGGTATGCACTGTTTATAATAAAATGAGAATATGCGTATTTCTGCTTACACCCTTTTCAACAAGCCTGATCATCTAGAAGCCATGTCCAGAGGTGATGATTAAGGATAGAAATCATTCCGAGGGTTGGATGGTGATTATATCAACCTGACCTTAACATATATGTGTGTGAAAAATTAGAAGATAATTATCTATAGACATATAAGTAGATATGATAAGCATGATATCACTGTATATATATTAATCAAAGTTTTATTATAGTATAATGCATTGATTTCATGAGCAACACAAGAACCCCACTCCACAGAATGTCTGTTTCTTGAATAATTTATACATGGTAATATGTTTAGAGTCAATCTGACATTAAAATTAATTGATCTCTTATTATGGCCTGAGTCATTCTTTGGACATTATGGGGGTATGTGAATTACTTTAATTATTTAAAAGACTGGTAAATTTCTGAACTGCTCTCAGACCCTCTGCTCTACTCACTCAGTTTTATACTCTTGACTCCTGGTCTCCAACCACATGTGTGAGCAGTTAGAGCCACAGTGAGGTTTAAAGTGAACATCATCTGCCAACTTAGAATTATTTCTCAGAGGATGAAACAGAGTCATGTGAAAGAAAAAGAAATGAAGCCTCCCAGGTTCTAAGGTGTTACTCTTTCCTTTCTCAGGTTACCAATCAGATGTTGAACTTTTCTTTCACTGTTCTGCAAGACATCCCTGTAAGAAACCTGAAACCTGCTCTTGTGAAAGTCTATGATTACTATGAGACAGGTGAATAAGATAGTACAAAGAATCCTAAATAAATTCCCAATTCTTAATAAAGGAATTAGAGTACGGTAAACATTTTTAAGTTCTTTTTGCAGTTTATTCTGTCACCCAGACAATATTCTTGCCTCCTTGGCCAATAAAACTACTCTTAAAATGATCTGTAAGACTATCAATGATGCAAAATATTCCAAGAGTTTTACAAAGAAGTGCTACAAAAGAATACAAAAATCTCTTTTAAAAGATAATATAGCAGGGGCCAGTACCATGGCTCACTTGGTTAATCCTCCGCCTGCGGTGCCAGCATACGAGCACCAGGTTCTAGTCCCAGTTACTCCTCTTCCAGTCCAGCTCTCTGCTGAGGCCCGGGAGGGCAGTGGAAGATGGTCCAAGTGCTTGGGCGCCGGCACCTGCATGGGAGACCAGGAGGAGGCACCTGGCTCCTGGCTTCAGATCGGCATAGCTCCGGCCATAGCAGCCATTTTGGGGGGTTAGCCAATGGAAGGAAGATCTTTCTCTCTGTCTCTCTCTCACTAACTCTATCTGTCAAATAAATTTTAAAAAAGATAATATAGCAATGAAAGGCAATAAAGAGGAACCTTAAGAATAAGAGCACACAAGCAATTATAATAGGAGATTAGAGATAGGAATGTATCAAAACCTGAGTGAGCACACTAAAGACCAAACAAAGAAAGAAACATTTGAGTAGGAGACTAAAAATGGCTATTATTATGATTGGTGGAGAGGAACAGGTCAAGTGTTTCAGACTAGGAGAAAAATATAAGATGTGTTATGGGGGCAGGCATTCAGTCTAGTGATTAAGATGCCTGTGTCCCACTTTGGAGTGCTTGGTTTTCATTCCCGTTACAGCTCCTAACTTCAGCTTCCTGCTAATGTGAATCCCCTTTCGTGGCTCAAGAGACTGAGCTCCTGCCACCCACATAAAGATAATTGGATTGAGTTCCTGGTTTATTCATGACTTTGGCCCCAACAATTACCATGAAACATTTCTCTCATGTGTACACTCTTTCTCCCTCTCTCTCTCAATAAATAAATTTCAAATATTTTTTAAAGAAGAAAGAATAAAATAACCAAATATGGAAGGATAACTGAAAGTGTACATACCTACAGTGATCCTCTCCTAGGAGTATATCAATGATATCAAAAGTAGAAATTTCCTATTGCCCTAGAAAGCTGACACTTCTACAGTTGTGCAGTTTGTGATTCAGAACAGTTTGCAGTCCTAATGTGTTAAAGCCTCTCACAAAACTCTGTCCCTCTGCAGCTCCTATTTTCAAGCTGTTCTGTTGTTTCTTTCAGATGAAGCAGCTTTTGCTGAATACAGTGCCCCCTGCAACACAGGCAAGTCATTTGCACCGAAGGTCAAAACCACTCCTCCTAAACATAAAATCATCTGCATCTTTTAATTGATCTCAGATTGTTCACATTGCCTTATAATACAGAAATGTACATCTTGGGAGTAGAGCATTAACACTTTGGAAGACTTCTCTAATTCCTGTATCAGAAGAATTGATATTTATTTAAGGCTAATATCTGATGGATCCCATTCTCAACTATTGCCAGTTTGGTTTCTTTTAACAAGCCTTGATATCTTAACCCAATTATAATTATATTCCTTCCTTGAAAAGTTCTAACTCATAGTGTGTGCTTCCCTCTTCTCTCCACAGACACAGAGCAATCAAATGTTTGAGATTCATTTCTCTTAACAAGGTTTTCCTGAAATCTCCAGACCAACCCTTAAAAGGATTGTCTTGTCTCTGCAGTACAGAGAGTGAACAAGTTTGTTAAATAAATATGCATTTCTAAGGAGTCTCTACCACTGATTCTTTCTTCATTCCATGGATAATTACCCTATACTCACTTATGACTTGCCTTGTACCCTGTATTTGCAGTGAACGAATAATGACATTCAGTAGAGGTAAGATCTCACAGGGTAAAATTGGGGCTGATTCAAAGCAGACTCAATCATATAGAACCTCAGAATATACAAAGTAATATAATTGCAATATAATTATAATTTCAATTGCTTGGGTCCCTGCCACCTGTGTGGGAGACCCAGATGGAGTTCCAGGCTCCTGGATCCTGCTTTAAGCCAGGTCCAGCCTTGGCCTTTATGGTGATTTAGGGAATGAAACACCAGATTTAGCATCTCTATCTCTTCTCTCTATCTCTGTCTCTTCCAGTCACCCTGCCTTTCAAATAAGTAAATATTTAAATAAAAGAAAAAGAAGTTACATTTCTGGGGTCACTTCAGAACCAAGGCCAAAGCAACAATCTAAGTTTCATTCTACATTCCATCTAAAGAAAAAATTACTTTCAAATGAAACCTGCTCCATTTTTTTTAAAAAAAAAGGAATGCAGAAATATAAATATTGGGGCAAAAGAAATACAAAGAAGCAGAGGAGCATGACACTTTCAAAAGAACAGAATAGTTCTCCAGAAATAGATCCTGATCTGAAAGAAATATATGAAATACCTGAAAAAAGAGTCAAAATAATAATGCTAAGGAAACTCATTGAGATGCAAGAGAATAAAGATAGTTTCAAGAAATGAGGAAAGCAATAGATGGCATGATTAAAAACTTCATTAAGGAGATAGAAATCAAGTGAACATATAGGTAGTATTAATTGTTTAGAGTGATCATATAAATAGGATCAAGTGCCTGTAATAATAATAGATAGAATTAAAAAGGAGAGAATGTTTTAACTGAGAAGCAGTCTACACAGTAGACTCATAGAATGACAACCACTTTAATTAACACTCTGACTTCAGAATCAGCCCTGAAGGCTTCCTGGTCTGGCTGAAAAGCCCATGAGAGCACTTCAGGCATGGAAAGTCAAGACAATGTGGTGAAAAATGTTCTACATGAAGGATCTCTGTGAGTGAGATCCCAGCGGAAAGAAGTGGCCATCAAAAAAGCATGTACTTTTCTCTAAAGGGAGAAGAGAACTTCCCTATTGCATATGGCCTTGTCCAAATACTGATGAAGTTTGTGGACTCAAAAAGCTTCCATAGCCTAGGCAGCTCATGTCAAGAGCCTGGGGTGGTCACTGACATCATACATAAAAGTGTTAATCATTAAATTAACAACATGAGTCACTGCGCACTATCTCCCCATGCAGGACCTCTGTCCTAAATAAGCTGCATTTTGAGAGTTAACTGTAAAACTAGTTCTTAAACTCTGTGTGTGTGTGTGTGTGTGTGTGTGTATGTGCACAAATTGTTGAAACCTTTACTTAGTACAGAGTTGGTCTTCTGTGTACAAAGTTAATTGAAAACAAATCTTAATGGAGAATGGGACTGGCAAGTGGAGAGTGAGGAGGAGGAGGTGTGGGAGTATAGATGGGAGGGTGAGTATGCTGGGAAGAATAACTATATTCCTAAAGTTGTACTTATGAAATGTGTATTCCTTAAAAATAAATTTTAAAAAAGAGACAGAAATCATGAAGAAGAACCAAACAGAAATTGTGGAACTGAAAACTTAAATCAATGTAATGAAAAATACAATTGAGCACTTCACCAACAGAATAAACCAAGTGGAAAAAAGAATTCTGGTCTGGAAGAAAAGTATTTTGTTAAGAACCCAGTCAGACAAAAACAAAGAGAAAATAATTTAAAATAATGAAGAAAGCCTACATGACATAAAAGATATCATTAAGGTAACAAATATTTGTATTATAGAGATAGTTGATGTAAAAAGGCATTGAGAACTTAGTGAAATAATGGTTGAAAAATTCTAAAGTATTGAAAGATAGATGGACATCCAGATCACTGAAGCTTAGAGGGATCCAAAGAGATTCAACCAAAAATGACCTTCTCCAAGGTGTATTACACTCAAGTTCTTGATCAAGGAATGATCAAGTCAAGGACAAGGACATAACCTTAAAGACAACAAGAGAAAACCAATTCAACTCTCAGCAGTCTTCTTAGCAGAAACCTACAGAAAGTAGGATGATATGTTCAAGATCCTGAAAGAAAAAAACTTCCAACCAAGACATTGTATCAGATGAAGCTATTGTTTAGAAGTTAAAGAGAAACAAAGGTATTTCTCAACAAGCAAAAACTGAGAGAATTTGTCACCACCTGACCTGCCTTATAAGAAATCCTGAAAGGAGACCTACATTACAAGTAAATACCATGAAAACACAAGACACTATCAACTTCACTAGCAGAGAAGATACACTCAGTAATAAATCAACAAAACCACAGGAATTAATTCTTATCTATCAGTATTAATATTGAATGTAAATGAGTCAAAGTCCTCAGTCAATATATATAGTTTGGCTGAATCAGTTTTTTTTTTTTTTTGACAGGCAGAGTGGACAGTGAGAGAGAGAGATACAGAGAGAAAGGTCTTCCATTGCCGTTGGTTCACCCTCCAATGGCCGCCGCGGTCTGCGCGCTGCGGCCGGCGCACTGCGCTCGTCCGATGGCAGGAGCCAGGAGCCAGGTGCTTTTCCTGGTCTCCCCATGGGGTGCAGGGCCCAAGCACTTGGGCCATCCTCCACTGCACTCCTGGGCCACAGCAGAGGGCTGGCCTGGAAGAGGGGCAACCGGGACAGAATCCGGCGCCCCGACCGGGACTAGAACCCGGTGTGCCGGCGCCGCAAGGTGGAGGATTAGCCTGTTGAGCCACGGCGCCGGCCGGCTGAATCAGTTTTTAAAAATTCCTAACTATATGTTCCCTATAAGAAATTCATTATACAGGTTAAGATACACAGACTGAAAGTGAAACATTGGAAAAAGATATACTTTCCAAAGCCAAAACCAAGTGGCAGTAGCTATATATAGTACACACATCAAAGAAAACAGACTTTAAATCAACAACTGTAAAAAGAGAAAAAGGACATTATATATTGATGAACAGATTGATTCATCAAGGAGATAGAACAATCATCAACGTATATGCAAGCAACACAAGATGACTTAGATATATATATATTGCAAATATTATTCTACATAAAGGGAGAGATAGACTTCAATACAATAATAGTGATGACTTCAACACCTGACTATCATCAATGGACAGATCATCCAGACAGAAAATCAACAAGAGACATTGGAGAATCATAGATACATAATAGTATACTATAAAGCAAGTGGAACTAACAGACATTTACAAAATATTTCACCTAACAGTTTCAGAACACACATTCTTCTCATGAGCACATGGAACAGTTTATGCCACAAATAAAATCTCAGTAAATTTTGAAAGACTGAAATCATACCATGTATCTTCTCAGATGACAAAGAATAAAACTAGAAATCAACAAGAAGAAAAACAGAAAATTTACAAATACATGGAAATCAAATAACATACTATTGAATGATCAATGGATCACTGAAGAAGTTAAAAAGAAAATAAAAAATTTTCTTGAAACAAATGAAAATATAAACACAACCTACCAAAACCTGTGGCATACAGCAAGAACAGTAATAACATGGAAGTTTACAGCAATAAATGCTTCCATTAAAAAAAAACAATCTCAGATAAACAATCCAATTATGCATCTCAAGGAATTAGAAAAATCAATAAAAAATGTGCCCATATGTGATACCAGCACTGCAGGCAGGGGCTTTAACCCATTGCACCTGAGCGCTGCCCCTCCCCACACTTTCTTCATTCTTTACAAAAGGAGTTTGCTAGGAAGATAAATGGGAAAGAAAAATAATAATAATAAAAAAAGTATTTGCAGAGCATAAATTCCTTCCCATAAGGTCATTCAAGTCTGGGGCCAACAGGTGTGGCTGTCCCTGGTGTGGACACCTGATGCCTACACACATGCCTATCTTGGGAGAATGGCAGACAAAAGGTCTGATGGACTCTTGACTGGAGAATGGAACTGCGGACCAACACATATGGAAGGAGCACCCTCTACCCTGCCTCCTTCACAGCCCCCAGCCCTGAGGTCTCACCCCCAGAAAAAAAACCCTGCACATACAGTGTAAGCATACTGCAGCGGCTCAAATACCTGCTATCAGAATAGCTCAGGGTAGAGCCAGAGGGAAGGTTTTCTTGATTGGATTCTAAGGTTTATGTCAAGGAACAGTAACAGACAAGGAGAGCAGGACAAAGAAGAGCCCTGAAGATTCCATCCATGCAGATGTGTGTATTGCACGTGCATATCACCCCACCCTGTGATGGTACAGTGCACAGTGCCTGCTGTTGTACACCCTTCCCCACCAGGCTTAACCTATCTCCAAGGCAAGGAGAATCTCAGCACACAGGGAACATATCAACCTTGTGTCTGAAGAGCCTATTCATTGAGGAAGCTTCTTCCGGCCAAGGTTCACCAATCGGCCTCTCTTCTTCCTCAGCCCCTACCAAGGGGAAGCCTGCCAGCTAATGGTGAAGACTGAGAATGGGCCCAGGATGGAATCAGTCCTCTGAGCATAGGGAGGGTGTGTCTTTTGGCTCATACCTGGAAGCTGGCTGGGGGAAAGATTTGCTGTCTCCCACTTTTCCAAGAGCCTAGACTCTACCCTCTTCTTTATACACAAAGCACATGATTCTAAAAGAAACAAATCATTCTCTGCCTCTGGGTAGCCCCAAGTGTCTCCCTAATCCTCCCCAATCCCTGTGACTTGCTTTAACCCAACCTTCTCCTTCCTCCCAACCCCTCCCCAGACCCATACCATCAACACACAGGGCCTGACAAAGGCCTCCAGGCACATTGCTGGCTGCCCCCAACCATGCAAGAGGAATAGCTGCCCATCCTGCTGACTCCTGCAAATATCCCTGCAACCTGAGTACTAAAGGCTACTTGGGGGCAAAGCCAGTTGAGGTCAAGGCTAGGTGAGAGGGAAGGTAAGGGATGGGGAAATAGCTGGGCCTGTGGCTGGGAAAGAGACAAAACCTGAGTTTAAGTCCCATGGAAAGGGTTTTAGGCAAACTGTCATTGCTGGAGGGGGAGGGCTGAACACCTCCCCACACTGCGGCCCAAACACACTGCCAGTGCCCCTGGACACAGGGCAGCAGCACTGCAGTAAGGAGTTTCTTAGTGAGAGATCCTGGGGACACTCACTGCCTTGCCAGGCTCCCAGATGTGAGGCTATCTGGCAGAGTCTCCCAGGCCAGGCCACTGCAGCAACTTCCTCCTCTGTCCCTGGAAAAGCACAAAGTGCAAGGCCCCACAGGCTGCAAGGAGCTCTGTTTCCACGGAGGAAAGGGGTGGCTGTTGGCATTTCAAACAGCAAGCACATTCACAAGGAGCAAGGAACCGGGGTAAGCGAGGGAGAAGGTTGATCATCATGCATTTCATATATGCAAATTTAGGAACATAGTGATTCCTCCTACCTTACCCTCCCTCCCACTTGCACTCTTTCTTCCCCTCTCTCCTATTCCAACTCTTAAAAGATTTAATTTCAGTTCTGCTTGTATTCATAAGATTAACCCTACAGTGTCACAGTGTCAGGTGTGCACGTTGCATAGAACAACATGGTGTAAAGGTTCAGCTCCTGGGCTCTGGATCAGAGTTCCCTGGGTGTCTCAGCTTCCTCAATGAAGTCACAATGAGGGCTCCTGACTCTTAGGGGTTTTCTTGGAGGTGTGAGTGGGTGAGGTACTTACAGCATTGCCTGGCACACAGGAAGGAGGTAGATGTGGTCCATGCATGCCTGATTCAGTCCTGTGTCCTCACCTTGAAGTTGAAGGGTGTCCTGGCCATGCCTGCACCCTCTTCCCATTTGGCAACGTGACCCATACTGAGATGCTGAGCCAATGTGACCTCTTGACCCTGTCACAAGGCAACATCATCATGGGGCATGCTCAGGAACTCTGAGCTCTCAGTGGGCACAGCCTATGCATGAGGGAGGGTATGGGGTTGGGGAGAATAAGTCTCAGGTGAAGGAGGTGAGGAGAGTAGGGTGAGGGCAACAGAGTGTGGCTGGTGGGTAGGGACAGACTTAGGCAGTGAATGGGCCTGGGGAGGTGATGTACCAGAACACTCAGCTGCCATGCATTGGTTTCAGGTTGTAATTTTTCCTTTTCTCTACTCCAGAATGAACAATCAACATACGTGTCTAAAAATCCTACATATCGCATGAAGAAAAAGGGGCAAAGAGGCCATTCTTGCCTCCTCCCTTAGCTTCCTGGTCATTGATGACTGCCTTCTCCCCCTCCCTGCACATTACCCTGTAAAGTTTCTTCCACCACTCCTAGCCTCTTTCTGTCCTTATTGTAAGGCCTGGGGTCCCTTGGAGCAAGACAGCATGGGGGTAGGGTCTGGAGGCCTGCACCAAGTCCCTCTGCTGGTCTCTAGCTGGACAATCCCAAGCAAATTACTCTTTGGACTTCACTTTCTCTTGGTGTCATAGGCCCTGCCTGCTCACAGCAACCTCTAAGGAATCCTGGAGGCTCAGAAGAGCTGGTGCACAAGGCAGAGTTCAGAAAAGGCTTATGTGGGAGCAGTGTCTCCACCATTCTCCCTCCCAACAAGCTCTGCCTCCTGACTTTTAGTCTATCTTTTCCCTGAACCTTCCCTATGTGGATTAAAAGTCACAGATCCAAATTTCAAGCTTTTCTCCCTTCTTCCTAATATAATTTAATAAGAGACATGGTTATGTTGTAGGAATAAAGGGTTGGGGAGGAGGAGGAAGAGATGGAAGTGGGGAAGGGGCAAGAACATGGGAATGGATGGGGAGAGGGGCTGTGATTCAGCCCTCAAATGCCCCTCCAGGAAAGGAATACAGGGTCCTGGGGTTGGGGAACTCATGACTGGAGCTGATTTGGCTTTGGCATTGAAGCCTTACATCCCCATGAGATGTCTGCCTGAGCAGGTCAAGTTGGCATGGCAACCCAGCCACATCTTGACTTCTGTGATGACCACATGTATTTTGAAGACTGTGCTGTGGCATTCCTGACCTGCTTCCTTACAAGGAAACAGACGTACAAGTCCTAGATGAGGTCCAAGGACTGAAACTACAATCTTTGTTTCCCAAGCATTGCATCTTCAGTCTGGGCATCAGAAGAGAATTCCTCGGGCAACAAATCATCTTTGCATCACATAAGCATAGTGTAAGCAGTGTTACCTGGATATGGAGAATGAGAGGTGGGAGCAAAAGAAGCCAGGCCAGGGAGGGCCAGAAACACAGCTCCCTCTTTCTCTCTGCTTTGTGCTCTGTGGCAGAGAGGCACAGCACAAGGATCTCAGCCATCTTTGTCCTGGGCCAAGTCCTACATTCAATATTGGAATTTTGAGTGGGCGCCGCCATCCATAGTCCTACATCAAATACTGAAATTCTGGATTGGCTACCATCCATGAAGAGGTCTGTGCATCCCAGGTCCCACTACTGCTCAGCATTCAGGATGATACCAAGGTGGCCAAGGTACTACTCATCCATATTTTGCCAACCGCAGGCCTGATCCACCCTCCTTCCACCTCTGCCAGAACACCATTCTACCCTCCCTCTCGCTCCTTTTTCAAGAGCCCAGACTCAGCTGTTCCTGCCATGTCCACCCTTTCAGCCTCAATCTCTGGGCTGGCTCTGAGCACTCTGACCTCTGCCAACCCCTTCGACCTGGAGAGTCATGGGGATGAGGTTTGGGGATTCCCTTCTGGCCATTCCATAGGCCTGCAGGGTGCCCAGGCTGAGTGGACTAGCGTGATGAGCTGGTCACCTCTCACACAGATGTCCTGGCACACTTCCCCTAGCAGTCACATTCAGGAACTGGAAGAGGCTGCAAGTTCCCTGCAGGTGATTCTCTGAGGAAGTCAGGTTGCAGCACTCACGCTGGAACCCAGAAATAGGCTCTGTGGGTCAAGGAGGGCGGGGTCTGGAGGAACATGTCATCCTTCAGGTATTGCATCTTCACTCTTTATCCTCGGATAACACTGAGCATTCACACCTGGGAGGCCCCTGATTCCCCATGCTGGGTCCTCCCAGCACTGCAACCTTGGCCTCAGCCTTGGGAGGTCATGCCTGGTTCCCAGAAGACAACACAACAGAGGTCTTCTGGGTAGAGTGGTGGGAAGAGATGCGGGCTGGACTGGTCAGGACTGTAGGACGTGACAGGGGCTGTGGCTCCTATGAAATCCAGAACAAGGCAGAGATCAGGATTCTTGCTGAAGAGGGAACAGTGAAGGGCAAGGCAAGCAGGAGGAAGTAGCTAAGAATAGGCCTTTGGGTGGGAGTGAGGAGAGGGCAGAGCAACATGATCCAGGTTACAATCTGGGGCTAAGTGCCTCAGTTCTCTAAATACCCAGTGCCACTCTTGAGGTCCAAGGTCCTGTTGCCTTCTCCAGTTGATTGCACATTCCACTATTTGCTACTGATATCCACCCCTGCCAAACGCCCTTCATGCTGCTTTGAGCTTCATATTTCCAAGGCACTGCTTTCCCAATTCACTCCTTCATTTACAAACCTTTCAGGGACATGCAAGTTGCTTACTTGAGGCCTACATTTATTAGTTTGCTGTTTAAAGCATTCTTCTAAAAATAGATCCAGACTACCCTTTATGACCCTCACTATCTATTCTTCCAACGGTAATTTTTTCTGTTTTTAACATTCATTCACTTATTTGAAAGTCAGAGGTACAAAGAGAGGCAGATATATATATATATATATATATATATATATATATATATATATATATATCTTCCATCAGCTGGTTCACTCCACAGTTGGCTGGAGCTGTGCCGATCAGAAGAAGCCAGCAGCTTCCTCCGGTCTCCCATGCAGATGCAGGGGCCCAAGGACTTGGGCCATCTTCCACTGCTTTCCTAGACCATAGCAGAGAGCAAGATCTGAAGTGGAGCAGCACGGACTTGAATCATTTGGGATGTCGGCACCGCAGGCAGGCTTTTACCTGCTATGCCACAGCACTGGATCCTTGGTGCTTCTTAAACCTGGGAATCCTACCCTAGGAGTTTGTGGAAAAGGGAGAGGCAAGAAATTTGAAACAATAGGGTCAAACCTAGTTTATCCTCTGGCTGTGTCAACTTACCTGACCACAGCCACTTAAAGCCATTAGTGTGATGCTAAAACAGACTCAGATGTCCAGGGTGGAACACACCAGTCACTAGAACTGTCAAGGTAAAATTAACCTTATATAAGGGCCCTTTCAGGATTTCGGTGGGCCACAGTCCAAGACCCCGGAGAGTTGGGGAATCTTCAAAAAGTTCACAGAAAACGTGTACCATGAACAAACATGTCTGCACCAAAACGAACATCCTTTATTTCCTTTTCCCATGAAATTTTTCAAGTGCCTTCGAGTCTGTCCCTTGCCCTCTCCACCCCACCCAGTGGCAGTTGAAAGCAGACACCTAACACTGACCTACTCACCTTCTGTAATCTCCACTGCCAGCTGTCACAGGGCTGGGGAACCGGCTCCTCTCCAGGAAGTCTCCTCAGGGCCCCCAGCTCTCCCCGCGTCCCGGCCCTGGCAGGGCAGTCACGCTGGCCGCTCAGGCCGCTCCGCGGGCGCCGCACGAACCGCTCTCCGCCGGCGCTTCCAGAAGCAGGCGCTCGGAAAGGCTGAGGGCGGCTGAGCGCGCGCCCCGCGGGACTCGGGAGAACCCGCGCCCGCCGGGGTGCAGGTGCTGGGCGGCGCTCTCGGGTCTGCTAGCGCGCTCGCGCCGGGGCAGGGCTGCAGCTCCGCGGGTCCGGACGCCGCCGCGGACCCGGCCCCTCGGCAGCGCCGCCCCTCGCGACTGGGGGCTCCCGCACCACCCGGCCGCGGCGAGCAGCGCGGGCCCGAGGGCCTCACGCACGGCCGCTCCAGAGGCCGGGGCCGAACTCAGGGTCCCCGAGGCTCGGCCTCCGCGCTGGGCGCTCCGGGGCGGATCCAGTGAGGGGACTGTCGCGCTCGGGCGGACGGTCGGTCGCGCATCTCTGCCCTGGCCGGAGGGGTGAGGGACGGCGCCAGGCCCAGGGGTTCCAGTCACGGCGCGGCCCACAGCCCTCCGACCGTCAGACCTGGGGAGTCGGGGCTCCCCAAGCTCCACAGAGCAGGGCCCCCGGCGCGCCGAAACCCGACCCCTGGGAATCCCGGCGCGCGCAGGCGCCGCGGCGAGGGGCGTGGCCAGTCGCGTGCTCGGCGTTGGCGGCTCCTCGAGGCCAGACGGTTGGAAGCGGTGCTGCCTCGAAGAGGGTGAGCGGGGAGCTGCGTGACGACGGGGGGAAACTGAGGTGAGAACGGACGGAATCCGGCGGGAGCGCTCGTGAGGACTGAGCGCTGCGGCTCCTTGTGTGCGAAGGACTGGGCGCGCCCTCGGCGGGAAGCGGTTTCGTCATGATGGACAGGTGGGGACCCCACGCGAGGGGCCGGGGCAGCCGCGAGGCCCACGGGGCGGGTCCTCCCGTTCTGTAGCTCGTGTCCCGGCGCGAGGGAGGAGTGTGGACGATGTCCGGCGTTTAGCGCTGTGGAAACGCGCGGCCATAGAAAGTAAAGGAAGGCAGTCGGGGTGGCGCTGCAGGGAGGGCTTGGCCAGCGCAGCGCACGCAGGGGGCCGGCACTGCAGGTGGCGCGGGGCCAGACCGGCCGAGGAGGTGAGCCGAGTCCTGGCTCTGAGGCGGCCGTGGGACCGGCGGGGGCCGTGCCGGTGTGCGCGCTCACCGGTTTCCAGTCGCGAGAGCAGCGGCTGGCCACTCGCCCTCTTGGTATTCCCAGCTCAGAGACTTGCAAAGACTCTTGGCTTGGGACAGGAGCTGGAGCGGGAAGGCGGGGGAGGACGGGGAAGCCGGCGCTGGGCGGGGCGGGCGCGGTGCTCTGCTTGCTGGTGACATTCCTGGAGCTGTCTGCACAGCTCTGGGCTGCAGAAGGGGCCGCCTGCCAGGGGCGCCTGTGGGGCTTTCCCAGGTGGTCTGGGGTCTTCACCTCTCTGGAGGTGTCCTTTCAGGAAGCCTTCCCACGTGAACCTGGGGTGAACCTGGGGTTTGAATGTCCTGGAGCAATTGATTACTTTGCATAATCGAGTACCCGCCCACCAGCCATCCCTCCACCTCTGGTCATTGGGAGTCCCCTAAAGGATGCCAGGAAAGCAGCGTGGCAGTGACCTTCCCTCATAACCAGACTGACGGACGCCCCATTCGTCTTGGAGGCCGGGGTAGTAACCATAGGTCTTGGGTTTATTACTGTGAATAAATTGGTTTATATTTGTTGCTATGTGTGCCTAGAAGAGAGGGACCTCCCAGACAGCTAGAAGTGACTTCTAAAGGAAGTGATCTTAGGGGTGGAAACCTCAGGCCCGTGGCTGTCTGAGGCCTGCGAAATCCTGTGGCCTGGTGCTGCCCAGGCAGTCGCAGCTGGGGCTCAGAATTCCATCAAGTTGACAGTCTGTGTGGCTTGCGAAGGATGCTATAAATGTCCAAATGGCCCTTGGCAGAAAAGGGGTTCCCGGCCCTGGGAGGAGTAGTAGGTGTCCTAGGAGTCCCGTGATAAAGCCCAGTGTGGAGACCTTGACCTGGCTGAGAGGCAGGAGGACCAAGGACTGGTGCAGGTTCCCTGGACCTGGTGTAGGTATGTGTGCCTTCTCCATGGATGGCTTCAGAGCAGCGAGGAGCTGGCTCCTCTGACTCAGAGTCCCAGGTCTCTCCAGGCTGGGACGTCCATTCTTCCACTTTAGTAAACAGTAGGCTGTCTGGCAGGGCCTGGAGAAACATAGATTGCTGGCACATCTCAGGGAAGTTGCAGGAGCGAGTTTCATGGGTTCTTTTCCTCAGCTCAGTACAAAAATAAAAAGCCAGGAAACAGTTTGCAAAGAAGCAGAAAATTCTTTGGTTGGCAAGGGAAAAGAAAAGCATCTGGTCCAAGAGGTTGCCAGGCAGAGTGCCCGAATGGGACATTGGATTTCAGGAATTGCCTGGGGTTTTTAAGGCATTACTATTTTTTCTTGGTTCATCCTATGGGTTGGCCTATTGGGCGGTGGGTTTACATACTGTATGTTGATTGGCTTGGGGCTCATGGAGGCAACAGAGTTCTCTTAGAGGCAGCCCGATCCTCCTTAGAGGCTCAGACCCCTGCTCTGCTAGCTCTAGGTGAAAGATTGCAACTAATTTGAAGGTGTGATTTGAAACTGCAAGGTCACACAAGCCCAAGAAGCGGTAGTGGGGGAGGTGCTGGCAGGTCCTGGAAGAAGCTTTTCAGCCACAGCTGGCAGCCTGCTTGTGAAGGACTTTCTACCTATGTCTGCAGAGCCACAGAACCCCAGCCTCCCTGGGCAGCCTCATTTAGGAACCGCTGAACAATATCTCAAGTCCAAGAAGAGCCACTCTCCCCATCGAAGAAATGGTAGAGGATGTGGTCCATGTCTGTTGTATGTATGTGCGGTGCCCATTTCTGAGACGTCTTGTGCTCACTTCCAGTCAGCCAGCCAGACCTTACACCCCTGGCCTGGTTTCCCTGCCTCTCTGGGCTGTAGTAAACAGAAATGCGAGGAATGCAAGTGGTGCTCAGGGTGAGAAAGGGTGGCTCTGTGTGCTGAGATACTGTGCACGCCCTGCCAGTTGGCACCGTACCTGCAGCACTTCCTGTCCCTCCAGAGCCTGGTTGATGTCCTGGCTGCTATTCAGCGCCCTGCTCCTTCTGCTCCTCCAGTGTCCTCCACACCAAACTGACCTCAGTCCTGCTACTCAGGCCAGCTGGGATGTGGCCAGTAAGGGCCCTGATGCACTGGGTCTGCAGTTCTCAGCGTGACCTTGGTGATTTGGGGGAGGTCAACTAAGCACCGCACCACATCACCAAGTCCTGCCATCCCCAGCCACCCTGTCTCCAGTCATAGCTCCTTTGCATGCCTGGTGTGGAGCCTGTGCCTTGGAGCAAATGGTAGAGTTCTTCTGTCCATTTGGGGTAGGTGGAGGCAGGCAGGGCAGTAGCCCCAACAAGCCTGGAACTATCATGAGCAGAACAGTGCTCTGGCCTGTTCACTTTTCACAGTCAATCTCCAGGCATAACTCCTACCTCTGCCTCCTTACCTGGGCACGGGTTGCAGAAGCTGTAGAATAAAAGTAATGTTTTCTTTTTTTTCTTTTGAAAGGCAGAGTTAGACAGTGAGAGAGAGAGACAGAGAGAAAGGTCTTCCTTCCGTTGGTTCACACCCCAAATGGTTGTTACGGCTGGCATGCTGTGCCGTTCCGAAGCCAGGAGCCAGGTGCTTCCTCCTGGTCTCCCATGCAGGTACAGGGCCCAAGCACTTGGGCCATCCTCCACTGCCTTCCCGGGCCACAGCAGAGAGCTGGACTGGAAGAGGAGCAACCGGGACAGAACTGGCGCCCCAACCGGGACTAGAACCTGGGATGCCAGTGCTGCAGGTGGAGGATTAGCCTAGTGAGCTGCGGCACCGGCCAAAAGTAATGTTTTCTTTAGAAATGTTTTCTATAGAAATCTGTGGTCTCTGGAGTGGGTACCCTCTAAGGCCCACCATGGTTCAAGTCCCAGGAGGGGCACCTGGATGTGTGGCTTTCAGGGCCCCAGGATGCCTCAGGGCAAATAATTAATAAGTGATTTGGACCAGTTTGCCATGGACTAGGGGCTTTTTGCCACCAGTGTTTTTCTGGGTGTTGTGAAAGTGTTGGTTCTATAGGATCCCAGCCTCAGGCGTCCCCTCTCCCAAAGTATAGGCATTCACAGTGATATTTAGTCATGTGTGTTGATCGCTCAGCCTGCACTGTCTCATTTCAGTCCATTACCATGCCAGCACTGTGGGATTCCTTGGCTGCTGTAAATTGCATTCTTTGACTGTGGTATTTCTCAGTCTTAATTGCATCCTGAACTCAGTCTGTTCCATTCGCTCATCAAGCAAATCACTTGTTACTTTAATACACAACCCCTTGTCAGATGCCTGTGTTTCAGGGCCTCATATGTTTTAGGGTCAGCCATGTGGCTAGATATCTCACAGTTCTTGTACTGTGATCCTGTGGCCCAGAGTGGAATAGTAATGAAAAACAAGGCTGTGGGAGTAGATTCAGCAAGACCCGGCCTACCTCCCTCTCTCCGAGTGGACGCATTGTTTCTTTTTCCTTTCTATTCTGCAGTGAAGCCTGCAGAGCTTTTTGTTTTTGTTGTTGTATTTTCCAGTTCTAAAGTTTTCATTTGTTTTTTTCCTTGTATCTTCTTTTTATTTGCTGTGATTTTATGTTTGTTTGTTGAGCTCCCCATTTCATTTGTTTGAAGTGTGTTTACAAGTGCTCATTCAAGCATTTTTATCACAGTCACTTTAAAATCTTTGTCCAAAGGTTATAGCATCCCTTGTCATCTCATTTTTAGTGACTGTTGATTGTCTTTTTTCACTCCCTTTGATATATTCCTGGTTCTTGGCACAATGAATTCTTTTCTATTAAAATCTATACATGGTTTATTCTTTTGATAATCTGCATCTTACATTTAACTTGTTTTTTTTTGTTTGTTTGTTTGTTTGTTTTTCTGATACTGCTTCAGCTGTGGTGGGAGGAGGCACTTGCCTCATTACATTCAGGGGAGGTAAAAATCCAGGCTCCCTACTTAGCCTTTGTTGACACTCATGATTGTGGGAGCTCCTCGTTGCCCTTGGGAGGGGACAGGAGTTTCACCTTCCTATGTGGTTTCCCCTGACTGTGCAGTAGTGAGTGGTGTTCCATGTCTGTCTTTAGGGTGATGTCTTAGAGTCACATCTGGCTTCGATGCACACCACTGAGCAGGGGTCCCTGGGCCTTTTGGCTTTTTCTCAAGGCTGGGAGTCCAGGAGCATGCTAAGCCTTTACAGCTGTGACTGTAAATGAGATTGTTTAATAGATAATACCCAAGGTTTTAGTTACACTTAGTGATAAGAATAGGGAAAGTATATCTTGTCCATTTATCCTCTCTGTGTGGGATTGAAAATTGTGTATACAAAGGTGCTTGATAGGAGTAAATATTCAGTATAGCAGTTTTCAGTTATCAAATGGCTTAATCCCTTTATTTCTGTAGAAATAAATGAGCACAGAGGTTAAATGAAAAATGTTAAATAGCATATCCAGGTCTGCAAACCATTTCATGTCATAAAAACCTGTTCTTTCTATCACATAGCAATCATATCTTTGGATTAGGATTATGCCTTGCTTCAGCTTAGCTAGATGTAATCTTCTCTTTACTGTGGTCCATTAGCCAAAATGCAGCCATTTACAAATGTTTAAAACAGAGGAGAAGATTTTGAAATTACATACTATATTCATCTATAGCCTAATGTTTAACCCTTTAAAACTCAAGCAGGGGCAGGTATTTCGTCTAGGAGTTAAGATACCAGGTAGGATGCCTGAGGCCCATGTTGGAGTACCTGGGTCTGAGTCCTGGCTCCACTTCCAGCTCAAGCTTCCTAGTGATGCATCTCTGAGAAGCAGCAGGTGATTGCTCAAGTAGTTCGGTCCTGCCCCCCATGTGAGAGAGGTAGATTGAGTTTCTGGCTCTTGGCTTTGGCTGAGCTGAGCCCCAGTCATTACTCACCTTTGGTAAGTGAACCAGTAGATGGAAACTATCCCTAGCCTAGCATATTAAAAAATTCAAGTGTTTATTAATTTCACTGTTTTTAAGTATTGGAGAGGGGCAGCCTTGAGGCATAGCGAGTAAAGTTGCTGCTTGCAATGCTGGCATCCTGTTTGAGGGTGGTTTGTGTCCTGGTTGCTCCACTTCTATCCAGCTCCCTGCTAATGGCCTGGGAAAACCAGCATAAGACAGCCCAAGTGTTTGTACCCCTGCCTCCCATGTGGGAGACCCAGAAGAAACTCCTGGCTCCTGGTTTTAGCCTGGCCCAGCCCCGCCCATGGAGGCCATCTGGTAGCTAGGTAGCAGATGGAAGATTGATCTCTCCTCTCTCTTCTCCTTCTCCCACTCCACCTTCCCTTTTTCCCTCTTTCTCTCTCTCTCTCTGTCAAATAAAATAAATCTATTTTAAAACGATGTTAGGCGATGCTAGCAATTAAAACAAACTCAGTAAATATTACTAAGTGATTTGATACCGTTGATCACTAATTTAGTCTGTTAAGTCTTCTGTGACAAAGCGTAATAAATTGGATGGCCTTAAAAAAACAGACATTTGCTTCTCGTAGCTGTGGATCCTGGGAAGTCAGAGATTTGGGCACTATGAGATCATGTGTCAGTGAGGACCCCTGCTGCTGTGTCCTCACATAGCACAGGTGTAAAGAGCTCCCAGGAGCTTGTTTTTTTGTTTAGTTTTTTTTTAAGCGTTCTTTATTTTTTATTTATTTATTTTTGACAGGCAGAGTGGACAGTGAGAGAGAGAGAGAGAGAGAGGAAGGTCTTCCTTTGCTGTAGGTTCACCCTTCAATGGCCGCTGTGGCGGCGCACCGCGCTGATCCAAAGCCAGGACCCAGGTGCTTCTCCTGGTCTCCCATAGGGTGCAGGGCCCATAGACTTGGGCCATCCTCCACTGCACTCCCGGGCCATAGCAGAGAGCTGGTCTGGAAGAGGGACAACCGGGACAGAATCCGGCACCCCAACCGGGACTAGAATCCAGTGTGCCAGCGCCACAGGCAGAGGATTAGCCTATTGAGCCGCGGCACCAGCTTGGAGCCTGTTTTTAAGGGCAGTAATCTCATTGCTGAGGGCTCCACACTCATGACCCAGGTACTACCTCAAGGCCCCACATGCTAACACTATCCTTGTCAGCTGGGTTTGTTTTCTAATAGAAGCATTTCGAGGTGTTGGATAAATGTTCTCTACCTTTTCTGAAATGTGTATGTTCTTTAACGTTTCTGAAAGTAAGTCTAAAAAGTCTGCCGATCCTTTGAAACTTTGGACAACATTAAATTATGAATAGAATTGCCTGCAGTGCCGTCATCCATGAGGGGATTCTCAGATGAGGGAGGCTGAAGCGTAATCAAAAGAGAATCCTGTCCTGCAGTTCTACAATCCAGGCCTCAAGTTGCAGGATGATGAGAACCCTGGTGTGGAAGATACAGGGGCTTCCTGGAATAGCAGGTGGAGAAGTGAGTAGGAAGGAATATAGGATTACAAGTGGGATATGGGGGCCAGTGAAAATTCATTTAGAGTGGAGGCATCTAGAGTAGAAATAGGAAAAGGTTTGAAAGTAAGTAGAGAGCCGTGGGGTATGTGCCAGAAGAGGCCTTGGATGCAGGATGACACGGAAGTGAGAAGAGCATCCCTCTGGCCTCTCAGAGTGGCTTGCTCAGTGCGAAGCATCAATGGTGTGTGCACACTGTGTGTGTCTCCAGAAGACCTGTCTTCATGCTTCAAGGCTTTCAGGTCCCTGAACCAGTGTCTAACTCTCTGAACCTGAGGGGTGGGAGACTGGGTGGGAGAGAAGATATGGTGAGAAGGATCACTATATTCCTAAAGTTGTACTTATGAAATGCATGACATTTGTATTCCTTAAATAAAAGTTTTATTGGGGGAAAAATAAAATACTAAAAATAAAAAGTCAAAAAAAAAAAAGAGAGAGAGAGAGAGAGACAGAGTCGGACCACATGTGGTTCATTCCCCAAATGCTTGAAACACCTGTCTTAGGCCAGAGTGACGTCAGGAGCAAAGATCTCATTCTGGTCTCTCATGTGGGTGGCAGGGATCCGACTACTTCAACCATCCGTGCTGTTTTCTGAATGTGTGTTAGCAGGAAGCTAGACTAGGAAGTGGAGCCAGGACTCAAACCTGGGCAGTCCACTATGGTATGTGTGTATCCCAAGCAGCGAGGTAACTGCTGTACTGAATGCCTACCCCAAGACGTGTCTACTCATGGTCACTCAAGCAGAATGGCCCAATATGGAGCTTCTCCAGCATAGGTAATAGAATGATGCTTGACACAGACATTTCCATAGGCCCTTGATACTGAGTATTTTACCAAAATGTGTATAAATGAAAACTGTCAGGTAAAGTCATGTGCTTATAGTTCTTCCACAGTGCTAGAAGAAAACAATTTGCAAATGAAATGTAGACCTTCAGGATGAACATAATTCACCGGAGCAATATCTGCTTTGCTGAAGTCCAACTTCAGCTGCAAATGAGAAGGAGGCATTTGTTCTTTGGGAGCATCTCCATTATGTGCCCCCGCCAACTTTTCTCTCGCCAGGTTGCAGTGTTTGCAGTGCAGTGCAGCTACAGGGTGTGTAGCGCATCATCTGGCTTTCCAGGGGCATGTCCACATAACTTCCATCCTGCCCCTGTGTTCTTTTCTGCTGGTCACTGGCATATGAGGCATTCAGTACTTGGTGTCTGTATGATTCTAAATGCAGATTTTGGCCATTAGGGGGAGCCTTCTCTTGTAAGATGACCCTTATTCAAGACCATGCTTGTGGATTGTAAGATCACTTTGGAGATGAAAACTGAACATTGAAAATGGTTCTTTGTTGGATGTCAGATCCCTGAAGACATGTCTTTAGATTCCACCTTGAAAAATCCTGTGTAGTGTACAAAGTGTGGCCTCTGCATGAGTCTGAGGTTGAATTCCATTGAGCCACTAGTGCTTTGTGGGTTGGGGCATGCTTCTTTATCTTTCTGAGCCTGAATTTCTGAATCTGTACAATGGAGCAAATGGTCTTCTGAACTGGTTTATTGAACATGTTCAGCTCTCAGAAGTGCAGATGTGAATGATTCTGTTTCTCTCTAGGCAGAGTGCTCACGTGTGCTTTGTTGAAGTCTCCCTTCCCCAGGGTCAGATCACTTGGTGATAGCTTGGCTGACTTCACAGCCTTCTGGTCACTGTAGGTCATTAAAAGTTTGTCACTTGAAAATTCCGTGTATCTAACTGAAAGCTCTACCTGCTTCTCTTACTGGCCAAAAGTGTGTCAATGGGGATGTTAAATGGGAAGCATTTCTCATGTGACTCAGTGGCGGCAGGTGTAACTGTAGACTAGCTTCCTTACACCACACCACATTTTCACAACTCCAGCAGCATCAGGCAGTTTGGCAAGGCTGTGCCAGGATGATGTGGGGCACTGCCAGGACTCTCAGTGCTGCTTCATCCTTGCTGTTGACTAAAGCAATGGATCCTGGGGCCTCAGCTTTCTGTTAAATAAAATTAGTCTTCTGACTGGCAGTTATTACAAGTTTAGCATGATTGCTAAAAGAGTACTTGGATGTTTTACTTCTGAAAAGCCATGCAAAATTCAATATCATGCAATGATTTCTTTTCTTTTTCTTTTTTTTTTTGACAGGCAGAGTTAGACAGTGAGAGAGAGAGAGAGAGGGATGGATGGAGAGAGAAAGGTCTTCCTTCAGTTGGTTCATCCCCCAAATGGCCGCTACGGCAGGTGCACTGCAGCTGGCACACTGCGCCGATCCAAAGCCAGGAGCCAGGTGCTTCCTCCTGGTCTCCCATGCAGGTGCAGGGCCCAAGCACTTGGGCCATCCTCCACTGCCTTCCCGGGCCACAGCAGAGAGCTGGACTGGAAGAGGAGCAACCGGGACAGAATCCAGCGCCCCAACCGGGACTAGAACCTGGGGTGCTGGCGCCACAGGTGGAGGATTAGCCAAGTGAGCCATGGCGCCGGCCATCCATGCAATAATTTCTAAAAGTTCCTAACAGTGTTTTCAAATGACCTAATGAGTTTTAAAAATGTCTAAATGAAATCTGCTCTTGTCTAAGTAAATCAGCATCTCTGGGGGCTGTGGCTCAGTTTTGTGTGTTGTTAAAATGTTCACATGGCATTGCAATCCTCCTTATTAAAAACCTCTGCAAATAAATACTGCAGATATAATTTATGCTGTCCAGGGAGTAGTCTATTTTTTAAAAGATTTATTTATTTATTTGAAGGTCAGAGTTACAGAAAGAGAGAGAGGAGAGACAGAGGGAGATCTTACATCTGCTTGTTCACTCGTCAAATGGCTGCAATGCCTGGGACTGGGACAGGCCAAAGCCAGGAGTCAGCAGATTCATCTAGGTCTCCCACATGGTGACAGAGTCCCAAGGACTTAGGCCATATAACACTGCTTTCCCAGGCATATGAGAAGGAAACTGGATCAGAAATAGAGCAGCTGAGACTCAAACCATTGCCTATTGGGATGCTGGTGCTGCACACTGTAGCTTAACCTGCTATGCCACAATGCCCTCCCTGGAGCGAATCATTTTTTAAAAATAGACATATAAATTGTAGAATGTATGTATGTGTGTGAATGGTTAATGCATTTATATGTTGTGGAATGTTCATATCAAGGTAAGCATATCTGAATCCTTAAAGATTTCTCATTTATTTGGGGTGGAAAATGTTTAGGTTTCATAAACACATAGTGTGCTATCACTATCTACAGCCACCCTGCTGTGCAGTAGGGTGACAGAGCTTATCTGTCCTCTTCTTTAACTTACTACCTGTTGAGCAACCTTTCTCTGTTGCTGCTTCCCCTCTACTAACTTCAGCCTCTGGTACCCACCCTTCTCTCCTCAGATTATGAGCTGAAATGCTGTAGTCCATATTTGAGTTATATCATGTATCAGGTATACAGATTTACATCATGTCACATCATTGTATTGGTATACTGACTGCATTTCCCTTGGGTGTGTACCACGTAGTGGGATTTCCGCCTCACTGTACAGTGGTTCTATTTATAATCACTTGAGGAACTTCCATAATATTTTCATAATGACTGTACTAACTTGACTTCTCAGCAACAGTTTGTAAGTGTTCCTTTTTTGCCATATCCTCACCACAACTAGTTGCTGCTGTCTTTTTGATACTAGCCAACATAAGTGGACTGAAGTGGCAGCTTCCTGCCGTTTGATCTGATTTGCCTTCCATGACTAGTGATGCTGAATTTTTTTCATATACCTATTGGCTGTTTGTAAGTCTTCTTCTGAGAAGTCTCTATTTCCTTTGTGTTTTTGGTGTTGAGTTGTTTGCATCTTATATATTTTGGATATTAACGCTTTATCAGATGTGTGTGTAGTTTGAAAATACTTTCTTCCCTTGTGTAGTTTTTCTCTTAAGGCTGTTGATTGTTGCCTTTACTTTTTTGTTTGATGTGATCCCATTTTTCTGTTTTTGCTTTTGTTTCATTTGATTTTGGGGTCATATCCAACAAATCATTGAGCACTGCAGTATTTCATTGCATGTCACTTTGGTATTCTTCTAAGAGTTTCTTATTTTCAGGACTTACATTTCAGTCTCTAGTGCATATTTAATTGATTTCTAATGTGATGGGAGACCAGAGAGTCCAGTATGGTTCTGCCTATCGATAACTTGTTCTCCCAGTAGATTTTATTAAAGTGATGGGTTCTGCCTGTGTATGCTGTTAGCACATTTGTTAAATCTATACTATGAAAAGCATTTACAGATTCAGTGAGCTCCCAATCCAAATTTCAATGATGTTCTTCTCAGATCTAGAAAAAAATATGCTAAAATTCATATGGAAGCACAAGAGACCCCAGATAGCTAAAGCTATCTTAAACAACAGAGCAAAACCGAGGCATCACAATACCAGGTTTGAAGACATCCTGTAGGGCAGTAATAATCAAATGGCCTGGTACTGGCAAAAAAATGGGCATGATTTTGCTTCTCCTTTTCTCTGAGAAATCCAGTGATCCTTTTGAACTCCTTTTCAGGCACTTCATCAATCTGTTTGTCTTTACACTCTAATATTGAAGTGTTGCTGTGTTCCTTTGAGGGAGTCATGATGTCTTCTTTGTTATCATTTGTAGTATTTCAGCTTTTACTTTTAGGCATTTGTGGAAAAACTTGTTGGTTTTCTCTACTGATGCATTTTATCGCTGACCTCTGTCTTTGTGGCTTAGTGGAGTGTCTGCCCCTGGTCAGTGCTCAAATATGAGGCAACAATCCCAGGTGACACACAAGTTGGGCATGATAGATCTCTTCTGTTTTCAGTAGGGGGAGAGTGTGATCCCATCTACTAGTGTAATCGTAACCTCACCTTCTCTTTTCCATGGAGGTCAGTGCTTGAGTCCAGTCCACCTTGGGTATGACCCTCATCCATGCTGGTGCATGAACTACAGACAGGATCTGTGCAGTCTTCAGTGTAAGCATGATCCCTCTGTATTGACCTTCCATGGACAGTTAGGGAGCTCTGAGCTTTTGGTACCAGACTCAGTGATTTCCCAGAGACCCAGTGACCCTGCCCCACACCCTACTGTGAAGTCACAGATCTCCTACAGTCACAGTGAGCAATACTCTCACAGTCATGGGCTTCAGAGAACCCCTTCTCAGTCCCATGTTCCTGCCCAGTCCACAGAGAGAGCACAGGCATTCCCAGAATCAGCTACCTGCCAGTGCTCTGCCTTGGCAGTTTGAACCCCAGAACCTGTGATGGGTAAGAGGATGTGAGCACCTCAAGGTCGTATTTGGCTGCCCAGTCTCAATCCTCTTGGCCACACTCAAATTTAGTGGGAAATGCAGATTTTCCCCTCTGGAAAAATCCCCTGGTCACACCCTTGTGAGCCTTCACAGCCTCTACTGGTATCAGTATGGTGCCTTCTTCTCACCAGATGCAGGGTGCCCTTGTGGGGTGTTGGGGAGAAAGAAATGTGTTTTTCCATGTGGATTTGGTGGTTTCATGGGCCAGTGCTGTGGCGTAGGGGGTAAAGCTGCCGCCTGCAGTGCTGGCATCCAATATGGGTGCCAGTTCGAGTCCTGGGTGCTCCATTTCCAATCCAGCTCTCTGCTATGGCTTGGGAAAGCAGTAGAAGATGGCCCAAGTCCTTGGGTCCCTACACCCATGTGGGAGACCCGGAGGAAGCTCCTGACTCCTGGCTTCGGATATATGCAGCTCTGGCCATTATGGCCAACTGGGGAGTGAACCAGTGGATGGAAGATCTCACTTTCTCTCTGCCACTGCTTCTTTCTCTGTGTAACTCTGAATTTCAAGTAAATAAATAAATATTTTAAAAAAAAAAAGAAATTTGGTGGTTTCAGGTCTTCAGTTTCGGGCCTTGATTCATGCTTTGATTTTTGTATAGGATATGAGGTTGGTGTCTTGTTTTACACTTCTACGTTGAGAAATCCATTTTCCCATCAACATTTGTTGAAGAGACTTTCCTTTCTCCATGGAATGATTCTAGCTCATTTGCCATTGATTAGTTGGTTATAGATACATGGGTTAATTTCTGTTGTGTTCCACTGGTCTATGTTTCTGTTTTTGGGCCATTACCAGACTGTTTTGATTATAACATCCCAGTATTATGTCTTGAAATCTAGTATTGTGGTATCTCTGGTTTTGATTTTTTGCTTAAGATTGCTTTAACTGCTAGAGTCACTTGTGTTTCCATCTTTTTTTTTTTTTTTTTTTTTGCTTTGTGAAGAATGTCTTTGGTAATTTGATTGGGATCTCATTGAATCAGTAAATTGCTTTGTGTAGTATAGACATTTTGATGATATTAAGTCTTCCAATCCATTAATATGAAAGATTTTTTTCCATTTTTGATGTCTGCTTCTGTTACTTTCATTAATATTTTATAATTTTCATTGTATAATTTCATGGTATAATTTTCACTTTTCCTGTTCTTGGGAAAACTTATCCTCTTACATTGAATATTTTGTAGCTAATGTGAAAAGGGGTGTGTGTTTTTATGCCAAATTTTCCAAATTATTTTATCAGTTCTAATTGTCTCTTCATGGATTCTTTTCTTTCCTCTGCAACAAGGGTGGTGCCATCTGTAAATAAGGATAATTTGCCTTCCTGCTTTCCAATTTATATCTATTTTATTTCTTGTTCTTGTCTAACATGTCTGGCTAAAATTTCCAGAACCATATTGAATAATAGCATGGAGAGTGGTCATCCATGTGGCTCCATATTAACCCATTCAGTATGCTTCTTATTGTGGGTTTGAAATATATTTCCTTTATTGTGTTGTGATATGTTGCTTTTGTCTCCAACTTTTAGATTTTTTTTAGGAAAGGAGGTTGTATTTCATCAAATGCTTACTCTACTTCCATCATACCGTTTTGAGGATGTGGTATAGCATATTTATTGATTTGTGTATGTTGAACGATCTCTGTATCCCTGGGATAAATCCACTTGGTCAGGGTGGATGATCTTTTGAGGTGTTGATGGATTTGATTTGCTAGTATTTTGTTCAGGATTGTTGCATCTATGTTCATCCGGGATATTGATCTCCAGTTCAATGTTTATTGACTAGAGAAAATACAAAACTGTTAAGCACAGTCAGAATAGGGTAATATAGTATGTTGCCAGGAAGCATTATGGGGTCATTTGAAGTTAATGATTATTTAAAATAAGACTAGTCCATAAGTTCAAGTGTTTTGTGGAAGCCACATTCCACCACTAGTGTGCAGTCATGGAGTATGCAGGGAAAACTGTATATTGTCTGGATGATAGCCAGCCATGGAGTACATCAAAGCAATACAGGAGTAAAGGAAATGGAGTGAAGTGTTTACAAGGGACACATTATAATTATTGACCATGGAATTTGAATGGAGTGACAAACATGTGGATGTGAGTGGGTGAAGGAGTGTAAGAGGGCAATAGAATCAATGATGTAAACGTCGCTGTGGAGAAAATTGTTGCAGTTGGGGTACTGGGGGTATGAACTATCAACAGATGATATTTAGAGAATAACACGTTTGAAAGAGACTATGGGAAGGTTGCAGTTTTCTGTTTTTGTAATGACAAGTTAAAGATTTTGACCAATGGCTAAAGGACTACATCACTGGAGAGGATATTTTAAAAATATCAGAAACCAAGAATTGGAAAGACCTATGGAGTATTGAAGTTGCTGGGCCTTCTGACTGATAGAGTAATGATGAACTAGGGAGGTATTGCTGCAACATCTAGGGTAGTAAGTGGTACACAGTCTGTAATAGGTGAGTTAAAATTGAATATTTTTAGAGAGTACAGGAGAATGGCCTGGAAGTAGTATTCAGGAGTGAGGACTCCTCTCTGTCATTTATAGCCAAGAGATAAGGAGGATATGCAAGATAACAGGCATCATTTGAGAGAGCTCAAGGTGAGGCCATGTTACAAAGTGAGGGCCAGAGGTCAGTTACTTCTCTATGTGTTGTGAGGTCGTATTGTTATAAACGTCTGTATTAATGATCACCACACATTTTTTATCCACAGCCCCCAATTGTCCCTCATGATATTTTGCCTTCAAATCTATTTTTGTCTGATGATAGTTGTCCTCCTGGTTTTTTTTTTTTTTGGTTCATATTTGCCATGTTCCATTCCTTTGTTTTTATTTGTCCTACCCTATTTTGAAACTTGTCTATTCCAGACTGTGTATTGCTGGATCGTACGTTTTAATTCAGTGTGGGAATTGTCTTTCTATGAAATTGTATTTCTATGAATGAATCACTTTCATGTTAGAGCTTTGTATTACACTTTAGTTGGTGTTTTTTTCTTTCTTTATTTCCTTGAACAGATAATTTTTTTCCTATGATTTTGAAAGACATGCACCTTCTTTTGGGTCTCCCATGTGGGTGCAGGGGCTCAGGACGTGGGCCATCTTCTACTCCTTTCCCAGGACATAGCAGAGAGCTGGATCAGAAGAGGAGCATCTTGGTATAGAACTGGCTTCCATATGGGATTCCAGCACTTCAGGCCAGGCCTTTAACCAACTGTGCCATAGCGCCAGCCCCAACATACTTACTCTCATATTTCATAGCATTTCTTAACTGTTTCTATTTAATAAATTAGTACTCCAAGAGTATTTTCTAAGAGGGTCTTTATGATCATCTACTCAGACTTGGAGGTCTGGGAATATAGTTTTCTTTCCCTTCAATACTTGTTTTTGTTTTTGTTTTTATTTTGACAGGCAGAGTTAGACAGTGAGAGAGAGAGAGAGAGAGAGAGAGAGAGACAGAGACAGAGAGAAAGGTCTTCCTTTTCCGTAGGTTCATCCCCCAAATGACAACTATGGCTGGTGCTCTGCACTGATCTGAAGCCAGGAGCTAGGTGCCTCTTCCTGATCTCCCATGCAGGTGCAGAGCTCAAGCACTTGGGCCATCCTCCACTGCCTTCCCGGGCCACAGCAGAGAGCTGGACTGGAAGAGGAGCAACCGGGACAGAACTGGTGCCCCAACCAGGACTAGAACCTGGTGTACAGACATCGTAGGCAGAGGATTAGCCAAGTGAGCTCCGGTGCCAGCCCAATACTTTTTTTTTTTTTTTTTTTGGACAGGCAGAGTGGACAGTGAGAGAGAGAGACAGAAAGAAAGGTCTTCCTTTTCCATTGGTTCATCCCTCAAATGGCTGCTATGGCTGTTGCTCTGCGCTGATCATATGGCAGGAGCCAGGTGCTTCTCCTGGTCTCCCATGCAAGTGCAGGGCCCAAGGACGTGGGCCATCCTCCACTGCACTCCCGGGCGACAGCAGAGAGCTGGCTTGGAAGAGGGACCATCGGGACAGAATTCGGTGCCCCGACCGGGACTAGAACCCGGTGTGCCAGCACCACAAGCAGAGGATTAGCCTATTGAGCCGCGGCGCTGGCCCAATACTTGTTTTAAAGATTTTATTAATTGATTTAAGAAGTAGAGTTACAGATAGAGAGAGGGAGAGACAGAGAGAAAGGTCTTCCATCTGCTGTTTCACTCCCCCAAATAGCTGCAATGGCCAGAGCTAGGCCCATCCAGAGCAAGGAGCCAGGTGTTTCTTACAGGTCTCGCGCCTGGGTTTAGGAGCCCAAGCACTTACGCCATCTTCTGCTGCTTTCCAAGGCCATAGCCAGAGCTGGATTGAAAGAAGAGCATTATTTCACATTGGATAACACATTAAGGACATAGTATATACTGAATTGATCTTCTGTATATAAAGATAATTGCAAATGATTAAAAAATCTTGGTGTTAAATTGGAAATTGCAAAGAAAATTAATCAATTTAAAAATATATATATCATGTAGGATCTCTGTCCTTAACGTGCTATACATTGTGAATTAATACTATAACTGGTACTCCAACAGTATTTTTCACTTTGTGTTGCTATGTGAGGGCAAACTGTTGAAACCTTTACTTAATATATACTAAACTGACCTTCTGTATATAAAGAGAATTGAAAATGAATCTTGATGTGAACGGAAGGGGAGAGGGAGTGGGAAAGGGGAAGGTTGCGGGTGGGAGGAAAGTTATGGGGGGGAAGCCATTGTAATCTATAAGCTGTTTTTTGGAAATTTATATTCTTTAAATAAAAGCGTTATTAAAAAAAAAAAAAAAGAAAAGAAAGAAGAGCAGCCAGACATGAACCAGCGCTCATATGACCTAAGCCACAGCAGGAGGCTTAGCCTACTATACCAAAGTGCCGGCGCCTCTAGTGCATTTTTTTTTTATTTTATTTAAAGAATATAAATTTCCAAAGTATAGCTTATGGATTCCAATGGCTCCCCCCCTCACAACTTCCCTCCCTCCCGCCACCCTCTCCTCTCCTGCTCCCTCTCCCCTTCTGTTCACATCAAGATTCATTTTCAATTCTCTTTATACACAGAAGATCAGTTTAGAACATATTATGTAAAGATTTCAACAGTTTGCCCTCACGTAGAGACACAAACTGAAATTATTGTTGGAGTACTAGTTATAGTATTAATTCACAATGTACAGTACATTAAAGACAGAGATCCTACATGATTTTTTTTAAAGAATTGATTATTATCTATGCAATTAACAATTTAACACCAAGATTTTTTAATCATTTGCAATTATCTTTATACACAGAAGATCGATTTAATATTATAGTATGTAAAGATTTCATCAGTTTGCACCCACAGAGAAACACAAACTGTAAAAATACTGTTTCAGTACTAGTAATAGCATTATTTCACATTGGATAGCACATTAAGGACAGATCCCTCATGAGACGCAAGTACACAGTGACTTCTGAAGTTGATTTAACAATTTGACACTCTTGTTTATGGCGTCAGTAATCTCCCCAGGCTCTAGTCATGAGTTGCCGAGGCTATGGAAGCGTTTAGGGTTTGCCGACTTCGATCTTATTCCCACAGGGCCATAGTCAAAGTGGAAGTTCTCTCCTCCCTTCAGAGAAAGGTACCTCCTTCTTTGATGGCCCCGTTCTTTCCACTGGGATCTCACTCGCAGAGATCTTTCATTTAGGTCTTCTTTTTTTTGTTTTTCAGAGTGTCTTAGCTTTCCATGCCTAAAATATTCTCATGGGCTCTTGAGCCAGATCCGAATGCCTTAAGGGCTGATTCTGAGGCCAGAGTGCTATTTAGGACATCTGCCATTCTATGAGTCTGCTGTGTATCTCGCTTCCCATGTTGGATCATTCTCTCCCTTTTTCATTCTATCAGTTAGTATTAGCAGACACTAGTCTTGTTTGTGTGAACCCTTTTACTCTTAGACCTATCAGTGTGATCAATTGTGATCTGAAATTGATCACCTGGACTAATGAGATGGCCTTGGTACATGCCACCTTGATGGGAATGTATTGGAATCCCCTGGCACACTTCTAACTCTATCATTTGGAGCATGTCCCAAATTGTACATCTCCTCCCTCTCTTATTCCCACTCTTATATTTCACAGCGATCACTTTTCATTTAAAATTTAAACACCTACGGCTAATTGTGTGTTAGTTGCCAGATTCAACCCATAGTACTAGAACGAATACAAACAATAAGGGGAGATACTAAAATGGGTAAAGATTTAGATTGTACATCAACAGTTCAGACAGGAGCTGATCATGTCTTATTTTCTCATAGTGTTCATTTCGTTTCAACAGGCTTCCTCTTTGGTGCTCAGTTAATCATCACCAATCAGGGAAAACAAATGATATTTGTCTCTTTGGGACTGGCTTAATTCACTCAGCATGATGTTTTCCAGATCCCTCCATTTTGTTGCAAATGATCGGATTTCATTGTTTTTGACTGCTGTATAGTATTCTGTAGAGTACATGTCCCATAATTTCCTAATCCAGTCTACTGTTGATGGGCATTTGAGTTGGTTCCAGGTCTTAGCTATTGTGAACTGAGCTGCAATAAACATTAGTGTGCAGACGGCTTTTTGGTTTTCCAATTTAATTTCCTTTGGGTAAATTCCAAGGAGTGGGATGGCTGGGTTGTATTGTAGGGTTATATTCATGTTTCTGAGGAGTCTCCAGACTGACTTCCATAGTGGTTTAACCAGTTTGCATTCCCACCAACAGTGGATTAGTGTCCCTTTTTCCCCACATCCTCTCCAGCATCTATTGTTGGTAGATTTCTGAATGTGAGCCATTCTGACCGGGGTGAGGTGAAACCTCATTGTGGTCTTGATTTGCATTTCCCTGATTGCCAGTGATCTCGAGCATTTTTTCATGTGTCTGTTGGCCATTTGGATTTCCTCTTTTGAAAAATGTCTATTGAGGTCCTTAGCCCATCTCTTAAGTGGGTTGTTTGTTTTAATGTTGTGTCGTTTCTTGATTTCATTGTAGATTCTCATTATCAGCCCTTTATCTGTTGCATAGTTTGCAAATATTTTTTCCCATTCTGAAGGTTGCCTATTCACTTTCCTGACTGTTTCTTTTGCAGTACAGAAACTTCTCAGTTTGATGCGATCCCAATAGTTAATTTTGGCTTTGAGTGCCTGTGCTTTTGGGGTATTTTCCAAGAAGTCTTTGCCAGTACCTATATCTTGCAGGGTTTCTCCTATGCTCTCCAATAATTTGATGGTGTCGGGTCGTAGGTTTAAGTTTTTGATCCATGTTGAGTGAATTTTTGTGTAAGGTGTAAGGTAGGGGTCTTGCTTCATGATTCTGCAGGTGGAAATCCAGTTTTCCCAGCACCATTTGTTAAATAGACTGTCTTTACTCCAGGGGTTAGTTTTGGGTCCTTGATCAAATATAAGTTGGCTGTAGATGTTTGGATTGATTTCAGGTGTTTCTATTCTGTTCCATTGGTCTATCCATCTGTTTCTGTACCAGTACCATGCTGTTTTGATTACAACTGCCCTGTAGTATGTCCTGAAATCTGGTATTGTGATTCCTCCAGCTTTGTTTTTGTTGTACAAGATTGCTTTAGCTATTCGAGGCCTCTTATTCCTCCATATGAATTTCAGCATCATTTTTTCCAGATCTGAGAAGAAAGCCTTTGGTATCTTGATTGGGATTGCATTGAATCTGTAAATTGTTTTTGGCAGAATGGACATTTTGATGATATTGATTCTTCCAATCCATGAGCATGGGAGATTTCTCCATTTTTTGGTGTCCTCTTCTATTTCTTTCTTTAAGGTTTTATAATTTTCATCATAGAGATCTTTAACATCCTTGGTTAAGTTTATTCCAAGGTATTTGATTGTTTTTGTGGCTATTGTGAATGGGATTGATTTTAGCAATTATTCCTCAGCCGTGGCATTGCTTGTGTATATAAAGGCTGTTGATTTTTGTGCATTGATTTTATATCCTGCTACTTTGCCAAACTCCTCTATGAGTTCCAATAGTCTCTTAGTAGAGTTTTTTGGGTCCCCCAAATAAAGAATCATATCATCTGCAAAGAGGGATAGTTTGAGTTCTTCCTTCCCAATTTGTATCCCTTTGATTTCTTTTTCTTGCCTAATAGCTCTGGCTAAGACTTCCAGCACTATATTGAATAGCAGTGGCGAGAGTGGGCATCCCTGTTTGGTGCCAGATCTCAGTGGGATTGCTTGCAGCTTTTCGCCGTTCAATAGGATACTGGCCGTGGGTTTTTCATAAATTGCTTTGATTATATTGAGGAATGTGCCTTCTATACCCAGTTTTCTTAGGGTTTTCATCATGAAAGGGTGTTGTATTTTATCAAATGCTTTCTCTGCGTCTATTGAAATAATCATATGGTTTTTCTTCTGCTGTCTGTTAATGTGGTGTATCACGTTGATTGTTTTGCGTACATTGAACCATCCCTGCATACCAGGGATAAACCCCACTTGGTCTGGGTGGATGATCTTTCTGATGTGTTGTTGTATTCTATTGGCCAGAATTTTATTGAGGATTTTTGCATCTATGTTCATGAGGGATATTGGTCTGTAATTCTCTTTCAATACTGCATCTTTTCCCGGTTTAGGAATTAAGGTGATGCTGGCTTCATAGAAAGAATT
The DNA here is from genome assembly GCA_949820135.1 of Sylvilagus floridanus. Taxonomy (NCBI): domain Eukaryota; kingdom Metazoa; phylum Chordata; class Mammalia; order Lagomorpha; family Leporidae; genus Sylvilagus; species Sylvilagus floridanus. The sequence goes on from OX463230.1 coordinate 34,540,044, forward strand.
TGGGAGGATTCCCTCTTTTTCGATTGTTCTGAATAGTTTGAGAAGGATTGGAGTTAGTTGTTCTTTAAATGTCTGGTAGAATTCAGCAGTGAATCCATCTGGTCCTGGGCTTTTCTTTGTTGGGAGGGCATTTATTACTGTTTCAATTTCTGTCTCAGTTATGGGTCTGTTTAGGTTTTCTATGTCTTCCTGGTTCAGTTTAGGTAGGTTGTATGTGTCCAGGAATCTATCCATTTCTGATAGGTTTTCCTGTTTGCTGGCATACAAGTCCTTGTAGTAATTTCTGATGATTCTTTTGATTTCTGTGGTGTCTGGGCTATGTCTCGCCATTCCCTCCTGGCTTTCAGGGTTTCAGATGAGAAATCTGCTGTGAGTCTGATTGGAGATCCTTTGAGGGTAATCTGACGTTTCTCTCTTGCGCATTTTAGGATCTTTTCTTTCTGCTTCACTGTGGTGAGTTTAATTACAATGTGTCGTGGTGAGGATCTCTTTTGGTCATGTTTGTTAGGGGTTCTATGAGCTTCCTGTACTAGGATTTCTCTGTTCTTCTCCAAACCTGGGAAATTTTCTGTTAGTATCTCACCAAAAAGGCCTTCTAGTCCTTTCTCTCTCTCCATGCCTTCAGGAACTCCTAGAATCCGAATGTTAGGTTTTCTAATAGTATCCTGTAGATTCCCGACAATATTTTTTAGATTTCTAATTTCCTCTTCTTGTCTTTGGTTTGACTGTTTCCTTTCCTGTTCTCTGTCTTCTAAGTCCGATATCCTCTCTTCTGCTTCACCCATCCTGGTTTTAAGGCTCTCTAGTGTGCTTGTCATGTGATCAATTGAATTCTTCACTTCATTAAGATTTTTTGTCACTATCGTAGCTTCTTGTTCTACTAGTTGCTTCGTTTCATTCTGATTCTTCCTTAATAAATCATTTTCGCGAGAGAGGTTTTCTATCTTATCCATTAAAGATTTCTGTAGTTCAAGTATTTGTGTTTGTGAACTTCTTAATGTTTGTATCAATTTTTTGAGATCCGCTTCTTGCATCTCTTCTATCTCATCATCTTCATAATCTTGAATTGGGGTGTGTTTTTCATTTGGGGTCATCATAGTGTCTTCCTTGCTCTTGTTAGGTCGGTGTCTGCTTTTGTTTGGCATTTCTCCACTCTGTCTCACCGGGTTGTCGATGTAATGGAGCTGTCTACAAGTTGGGATCCCTGGCTGCAGCACCCCCTCAGATTTATGCAGCTTCACTGCTTTAGAGGCTGCCGGGCTGCGCGGGGGCCTGCTTCCGAGGTGACCAGGTGCAGGCGGGCGGGGCGCGCGTGGGCCTGCTTCCGAGGCGACCGGCGCGGGCGGGTCGCCCAAGGGCCTGCTTCCGAGGCGACCGGGCGTGGGCGGGTCGCCCGAGGGCCTGCTTCCGAGGCCACCGGGCGCGGGCGGGACGCGGGGGCCTGCTTCCGAGGCGATAGGGCATGGGCGGGTCGCCCAAGGGCCTGCTTCGGGGCGACCCGCGCGGGCGGGCGGGCGGAGCGCCCGAGGGCCTGCTTCCGCGGCGACCCGCGCGGGCGGGCGGGTCGCCGGAGGGCCTGCTTCCGCGGCGACCCGCGTGGGTGGGCGGGCGGAGCGCCCGAAGGCCTGCTTCCGAGGCGCCCGGGCGCGGGCGGGTGGGCCGCCTGAGGGCCTGCTTCCGCGGCGACCCGCGCGGGCGGGCGGGTCGCCGGAGGGCCTGCTTCCGCGGCGACCCGCGTGGGTGGGCGGGCGGAGCGCCCGAAGGCCTGCTTCCGAGGCGCCCGGGCGCGGGCGGGTGGGCCGCCTGAGGGCCTGCTTCCGAGGCGACCGGGCGCGGGCGGGCGGGGCGCCCGAAGCTCTAATGCATTTTTTAAAATAATTTTTATAAAGATGTGTTTATGACATGTCCCCCCCCACCTTTTTTTATATTTATTCATTCTTTTGAAAGAGTTACACAGAGAGAGAGAAGGTGAGGCAGAGAAAGAGAGTCTTCAATCTGCTGGTTCACTCCCCAATTGGCTATAATGGTCTGAGTTGGGCTGATCCAAGGCCAGGAACCAGGCGCTTCTTCCCAGTGTCCCACGTGGGTGCAGGGACCCAAGGACTTGGGCCACCTTCTGCTGCTTTCCTAGGCCATAGCAGAGAGCAGGACTGGAAGTAGAGCAGCTGAGACTTGCACCTGTGCCCATATGGAATGCTGGCACTGCAGGCAATGGATTTACCCACTACGACAAAGCTGCGGACCCTGATATGTCCCTTTTATGACTCAGCCCTCACCAGGGTTTGCTTACACTTCTAGAGCAGGGAATATTCTCTTTAAGTAATCATAGTAGTTATCTGGAAATTAAGATGTTCAATTTAAGTAAATGTAGCAGGATATCAATGCAAAAGACAGATCAAGCCATGTACATTCATGAAAAATGAACTGGGCATTTTATTGAAACATAGTGAAATTTGTTTTGAATATGCTTGTATTGAATTTTTATAGTCACTTAGGAGTCTTCTTAATCCTGGAGTGAAACAAGAAAATATTACAAATTGCTCAGAAACACATTTGTGGGATATAGGTAAAGCATAGGGAATTTAAGAGAGCCTTCAGAACTCACAAGGCAAGCTTAGTAAAATCAGTATGTAGTCCATATTTATGAAAGTCATATTAAGGGATAGAATGTCTTCCAGGACAAAAAACCTGAAAGAGCATGGTGTGACAAAAGCTAATTACTTACCAGTTCGTATTTTTAAAAATTCATTTGAAAGGCTCAGAGGGAGGAGAGGAGAGGAGAGGAGAGGGGAAGGGAGGGGAGGGCAGAGGAGAGGGGAGGGGGAGAGGGTTCACTCCCTAAATGCCAGCAATAACTGGGGTTATGGGAGGTTGAGAGAGGAGAGAGGGAGAGTAGAGAGGAGAGAGAGAGAGGGTTCACTCCCCAAATGCCAGCAATAACTGGGGTTATACCAGAAGACTGGAACTCAATCTTCCAGCTGGGTGACAAGGGTTCAAATACTTGAGCCATCCACTGCTGTCTCCTAAGGTGTTTATTAGCAGGAAGCTGAATCAGAACTGGAGGTGGGACTCAAACCCAGACACATTAATGTGAGATTTGGGTGTCTCAAGTGGCATCTTAATCAATGTTCATGCCTGACCCATTCCACATTCTTATCTCTAAAGTTAAAATATGGCTTCAGAATTAACAATGGTTGTTATTTCTGGGGTTAGAATTCATTTCCAATGTTCTACAGCAAGGATGCATTGCTTTTGTAATTAAAATATTTAATGGCATTTTCACAGGGCAATAATATCAATATGGCAATCACTGCAAGGAAAAGTGGAGCAACATTCTTAGGATGTTGACACTTTTCCCAATTTCTATCAGAAACAGCAGAACAGTACTATAAGTTATCATGCATTTGTATGATTGACTAACATGTAATAGAATCATATCATATCATAGAATCATATCAATATCATAGAATGACAATGTAGGTCTACATTAATATAGAAAAACTTCAAAGACGTGCTGTTAAGTGAAACAAAAGCAAGTTTAAAAACATGTGCAATATGAGTTCATTTTCACTTGGTACATTATAATTGGAGAAAAATGCAAGGTATACTAACAAGCAAAAAATAAAACAGAGCACTGTTTAAGAGACAGAGGAAGCCTCAGAATGAGAGCCAGGTGTGATAGGGATGTTGGAATTTACAGACCAGTATTTAAAGGAATCATGATAAGTGTACTATGGGTCACCAAATGTAAAAAAGTAAACAAATGCAAAAACAGATACAACATGTAAGCAGAGAGATGGAAATTCTAAGAAAAAATTCACAAAAAATGTTGGAGATCAGAAACTCTAACCGAAATGAAGAATGGCTTTGATAGGCTCATTTGTAAATTGTTTACAACTAAGGAAAGACGTCCTGAGCTTGAGAATGTGGTGATAGAATCTTCCCAAACCAGAAAGCAAAGAGGGAAAAGAGTGAAAAACAGAATATACAAGAACTGTGGGAAAGTCACAGAAGGTATCACATATGGTTCATGAAAATTTCAGAAGAAAGAAAAACTAACAGAGGAACTTTGAAGCATTAATGACTGAGGATTTTCCCATATTGACATCAGGAACCAAACCATATCCATGAAGCTCAGAGAGCACTAAGGTGTATAAATCCCAAAAGATTACATGTAGTCACATCAAGTTCAAACTGTAGATACCAAATAAAGAAAAGTCCTGAAAGAAGCCATAGGACAAAATTACCTTTTGTTTACATCTCTCCAGAAACCACTGAATGAAGAAGACAGTGGAGTGAGAAATTTAATATTGATAGAAAAACCCCACCAACCTAGAAATCTGAATCCTATAAAATCCTTCAGGGGCTGGCGCTGTGGCATGGAAAGTGAATTGGCCACTTGCAGTGCCAGCACCCCAATAGGCACCAGTTTGAGTCCTGGCCATTCCACTTCCAATCCAGCTCCCTACTAATGCACCTGGGAAAGCAGTGGAAAATGGCTCAGGTGCTTGGGATCCTGCCACTCATGTAGGAGACCCAGTGATTCTACTTCTACCCAGTGATTCACTTCCCAAATGCTTGCAATAGCTGAAGCTGGGCCAGGACAAAGCAAGAAGCCCAGAACTCCATCTGGGCCTCCCAAGGGAGTGGACTGGGACTCATGCATGTGGTCCATCATGCACTACCTTCCCTGGCACATGAGTGGGAAATTGGATCTGAAGTGGTATAGCCAGGACCCAAACCAGCCTTCTGATAGGATGTGGGCAATCCCAAGCTTAAGGTCCTGTGCCACATTGCCTACCCCAAAAGAGTAGATTTTCAGTTTCTATACCACAAAAAAATGATGTATCTGTGGACGCATGTGATACTTAGCCTGATTTGATCATTTCCCAATATATGCATATATTGAACAATCATATGTACTACATAAGTATATACAGCTACTATTTTCAAGAAAAATGTGAAATAATTAAATGCATTATTAATGTTTTTCATTGTCAGCTAGATACTGTCAACCACATGGTAGACATAGTACTGGCTATAAAAATAAAGCTTTAAGAAGGAGAAGGAAAGAAAACAACAATATCACTATACAGTGATGTTTTAGAAACAAACCTGCTTTTAACATTTATTTATTTTCATATATTTGAAAGGTGGAGAGAGAGAGGCAGAGGGACAGAGAGAGAGACAGAGAATCAGAGAGACAGAGAGACAGATTGATTTAGTACTCCAGTGCCCACAACAATCTGAGGCTGGGCCAGGCTTAAGTCAGGAGCTGGGAATTCAATCTGGTTCTCCCACATGGATGGCAGGGACCCAGCTACTTGAGCCATCACCACCTGCTGCCTCCCAGGATGCGAATTAGCAGGAATCTGAATCAGAACTCCAGATTCAGCTCAAACCCAGTGACCACCATTTGGGATGGGGGAGTCCCAAGCAGCTTCTTAATTACTGTGCCAAAGGCCTTAATTTTTCTTCTTTTTCCATGCTTATATTTTATGTATTTCTTGAAAATCTTTTGTTAAAACATACCTAGTGTATATTCTGAAAAAAGAAATTTCATTTTAGCAAAACAAAATAAGTTCAGTTATTTAAGGAAAAAAAAAAAGGACATGGAGTGGCAGACAGGTCAGCATAACAAGACAGGGTCAGGGAGTTGTCTTGGGTTGTCCACAACCAGCATTCAGGGCCAGGTTGCATGTCAGGTACATCCTTGCAGCAGAGACAAATTGAAATTGTGATCTTAAGTCCTAGTCATATTGATATCCCATGATTAGTGTATGCCCTGATTCTGTATTCACCAGCCAATTTGTGTCTGAAGTAGCTTTATAAAATAGAAGGCAAACGTTCTAGCAAGCCAATGCAAACATCTGAAAATTAAGATTATCATATACTTAGTTTCAATAATGCAAAGCCCTAGCTGAGACCTACATAGGGAAGTAAAGGATTTTGATGTGGCATACAATGTGCCAGCTGTGAGTTTTCAACCAAGATTTTAATGATAAAATTCCAAAAGCCAAAGAGTCACAGAGACACAGGCTGAGTGAAAAGAGAAATGGCAGACAGTCATTCTCAGTGGCCCTGATCTCACCCTATTTAGTAAGATTTTCCTGATTTGATTCAGTATTGAAACTCTGCAGTTGACAGTCTGTTTCACGTGTCTGTGATGTGGCACAGGAACATATCTGAAATTCTGCTTCCCCTTAACTTCTGCATCTAAAATGGCTGACCCTGGGAGTTGGCATTGCAGTATGGTGGGTTAAGCTGACCTTTGAGATACCTGGTTGGTTGGTTTATATTTTTCAAAAATGAAGTCCTCATGTCTGTGACACACCAATCTCTTACTTTTGGCAACTGCCTGGTGCCGCAGGAGAAAGGTTAGGGAAACGAAAGCCAGATGAAGAAAGACCTTCTTACCAGGGTGCTCCCGGTCCTTACCGTGTTTTGATGGACTCAAGAGATTTCCTGAAGGTAGACTGGATGTCTAACTCGAGCAGCCTAGGAATGTCTGGATATCCACCCAACTGGTCCCAGGGTATATTTGTTGGTGTCTTCTCTGTTATTGGGTAGCTTGAATCGCAGATATCAGTTTTCCAGATGGCATCCATCTGGTCATCTTGGTGTCTGCAGAGTCAGAGAAGCATTAAGTGAAAGTCATGGCTGGGCTGTGCCAATAGCCAATCAGAATGTCTGAGTTTTACTCTCCCCTCAGCGCTTCACCACTACCTTGTACCTGTTATGCCCTCCCCTTGCACTGAGAAGCATCAGCTATGCCCACTAGGACAGACAGGTGGTTGAAAACTAGAACTTTCTGATATGGTTAACAAGGCTGAATTTCCATGACTTCACCTAGAAATCCAAGTTAAAATAGCTTCTTAGCATTATGAAGTACCCTAAACGTGGGTGCTTTCTGCTCCCTTCCCAGAGCTCCTCCAGGAGTTAAAGCTTCTAAGCTTCTTTATTATACATTCTTAATGTAATTTATTTCTTAATGAGAAAGAATGCATTCCCCCTTTTTGTTTTTAGAAAGGAACTCAAAACCAATAAATCAGCCTCTTGGTAAATTAGTTCAGAGAATTAATACTCCCTTAGACTCTCCCCTGCACTGTATCATAGTGTTGGGGAAGAGGAGGATCTTGGATGGAAAAATTACTTTAGGCTTTACACATCATCTGAACATGTCAGTCTTTCCACCACATACCCATTATTCTTGACAGGTTGCATATCCTCTTCTGCTGGTAGCTGTTGATATGTCTGTTGTTGGAATGTCTGTTGAACAACTTCTCTAGAGGAAGGTATCTCCTTTTTATGGATGATCAAAGGAATTGGTACACTAAGATTCAATTTATATGTCTCTTGGAGCTATGAAAAGTTAAATCAGAAAAAGGATGTCATAAAAAGAAAGGGGCAGGCTCTTTAGGGAGCTCTTCTGAACTGGCCCTAGACTGAACTCCAGCCCCTTCTTTACCCTGCGTTTGCAAGTCTTCCTCCTCCAACTTGCCTCCTACATGGGTAATTTCAGAGATGGAATTTATGGCAAATCAAAACCTGGGTCCTAGTTCCTACATCAGCTCATTTGGAATTGATAACCACCTTAGGGTTGGAGTTTTTATTTGTGTCTTACATTATTGGGGAGCTAAGGAACACTTTAGTGTTTGGGCATGTCTTGTGGTGCAGCTTATAATTTTTAAAGATTTATTTATTTATTTGAAATCTGGAGTTACATAGAGCGAGAAGGAGAGACAGAGTTAGAGAGTGAGAGGTCTTCCACCCGCTGGCTCACTCCCCAGTTGGCTGCAACAGTCAGAGCTGTGCTGTTCTGAAGCCAGGAACCAGGAGATTTTTCCAGGTCTCCCAAGTGGATTCAAGGGACCAAGGACTTGGGCCATCTTCTGTTGCATTCCCAGGCCAATACAGAGAGCAGGATCGGAAGTGGAGCACCAGGACTTGAGCCTGCACCCATATGGAATGTCAGCACTACAGGTGGCAGCTTTACTCACTACACCACAGCATCCACCTCTGTGATGCAGCTTATTAACCTGCTCAGGAAACCTGCACCACATATCAGAGTGCTTGAGGTTGAGTCCATCTCTGCCTTCTAATCCGACTTCCTGAAAATGCTCCTGGAAGACAGCAGAAAATGGCTCATATTCTTAAGACCTTGCCACCCATGTGGGAGACCAGAGTCAATTTCTTGACTCCTGGTTTTGGCCATGTTGAGTCCATGAAAACTAAAGATGTCCAGATCTCTTAGCTGGCATCTGGTGAAAGTGATTTGAATCCAGATAATCTGGTCAAAGAGCCAGTCCTCTTAATGATCACCCCGATTCAGTGTAAGGTGTTCATTCCTATTTGCCTTCTTATCCATTTTGCGTTTTACTGTCTCTTCTTAATGCCTTCATACCAGTATGTTCAGATTCTAACATTCCTGGACTCAGACCCTTACTCCTCATCTGAAATGTGCTAGACCTGTGATTCCTATTAGATGGCTCATGTCACATCTTGCTGGGCTGCATGCACAATTGACCATATTTGCCAAATCTAAAAGTGAGGCATGGTCTTTTTTAACAGTGGTATAATATTGCATATAAAATGTTCCTAGAACTCCAGCTTGTGTTGTTTATTCTTAGAACTTCAGTTAGTGCTAGGATAGTTCAAACTCATAATCCCAGGGCTGGGGGGGAATCCCATCTCAGCTTTTGGAATGCTACTATCGCTCCCAAAACAAAATGGCAGTTGTCTTAGAAGGGGCTTTAGGCCATAGTGAGTGTATGCCTGTTTGAACAGGGTTATCTGGCCTCGTACTATGAAGCAGGTTGTCTCCCTTCTTGTAAACTCATGAGAGTAAATCCAGCCACCTGAGAGTATTGAGGAGAAAGGTAACCACCCAGGATTAGGGAGCAGTGACTTCAAGAGGTTTCACCTCTGGAGCCAGGGAGAGGTGGGATGACCAGGAAGGAGCTGAACATTTCTGAAACTTTCACCTATTCTTTAGAGCTCTACCAAGTATTCCTGTTGTCCATCTAGCAGTGTCAGTGGTCATGGTACAATGGTGGGTTGGATCATCTCAAAAGCTATATGCACTCAGAACCTCTGAAAATGTCCCTACTTGGAAAAGAGTTCTTTACAAATGTAATTTAGTTGGGGATCTCAAGGTAAGATCATCATGGATTAACCAAGATGTCATTGGGTCCTAAATCTGTTGGCATGTGACCTCCAAAGAGACCAAAGTGAAACCAGAACACACATGCTGAGGTGGTCATTTTGAAGATGGACGCAAAGATGGAGTTTAGTTGCTGCAAGCTTAGAAAGACCAAAGATTTCCGGTGGCAGTACAGTCTAGGACACAAGCATGGGACAGAGTTCTCCCTCAGAGGACCCAGAAGAAGCTAGCCCCCTGCAGCATCTTGATTTCACACATCTCTGACCTCTGTAATCACGGCAGGTTTCCTTGAGGGACCTTGTATTCTGCCAGGGGCATGTGGATGTTTATGCCATCATTCATGGCCATAGAAAATTGTGAACTTAAAAATTGGCCTGTGTGGGGAAATTAGTTACACGAAGCAATTCAAAGATGGCGCCCAGAGGAAGTAAGGTGGGCGGAATCCAAAGTTGTTTACCACTAAAACTGATTGGCTACGCAACATCAGGGGAGGTAACAAAACTAGTAACAAGTGTATAGACATAAGGGCTAGTCCTATAGAAATCCCCCCGTAAGGTGATCTTTTAAGTGATTGGTTGGTCCTTAGCCTTGCCCCAATGACTCTGCAGTTTTGTGCTATAAAAGGTTCTGTTACGCACGGAATAAACGAGTCCTTGCTAGACTTGGCTCCCCACTGCGTCTGATTGTCTCCGGGATCGGGAGGCTGGGGAACGGGCGAGTGGCGCACTCACCTTTCCTTGGACCCAGTCCATCCTTGTACGGGTGGACTCAGACCCTGCAGGCCTGCTACAAATTCCTAAAATTGCACGTCTTGCCTGTGGTTGCCTTGGCAGGACCAAACAAATGATTTCATGGACATTGTCTGGCCCATGGGCAGAACATTTCCCACCCTGCAGCATCAAGTTTCTGGTAATTTTTTAGGATGCCCCTGGAAAAGAGGCATTTGTGGTCTCTGCAGGTTGGTGTTAAACTTTCAAAACATAGTGCTGGGGCCAGCGCTGTGGCTCAGTGGGTTAATACCCTGGCATGATGTGCCGGCATCTCATATGGGCACCGGTTCTAATCTCGGTTGCTCCTCTATTGATCCATCTCTCTGCTATGGCCTGGGATAGCAGTAGATGATGGCCCAAGTCCTTGGGCCCCTGCACCCACGTGGGAGACCTGGAAGAAGCTCCTGGCTCCTGGCTTCAGATCGATGCATCTCTGGCCATTGTGGCCATCTGGGGAGTGAAACAGTGGATGGAAGGCCTCTCTCTCTGTCTCTACCTCTCTCTGTAACTCTGTCTTTCAAATAAATAAAGTAAATCTTAAAAAAAGTAGTGATTTCATATTTCTGTCATAACACACTGCAGACAGGGAACATAAAACAGATTACCTGGCCAAATAAGGCTGTCATTTTCCTCAGGCACTGATTCCGTTTCTCTTCCAGAAGCTTCTGCTTCTCAGTCCAGACATGCATCACTCTTTTCTGATAGTCATCAGTTTTTCTCAGCATGACAAAGAGTTTCTGCATCTCATAACCTTTCCCAGTGTTTCGAATGGCTTTCATGCGACGGATTATGTAGTTTCTTGAAAAAAAAAATGACAAGGATTAGACTGATTAGTTAAGGAGCTTAAGTTTTCTCATTCCTCAAATCATTCCTTGTTTCCCTCATTTCCCTAATTTCTCACATCATCTCTTGCATGTAGAGAGGGATGGGATGGGATGGGAACAAGGGTTTTTGTTTCTACTTTTTAACAAGACATTAATCTACTTCTCTACGTGAATAAACTTTCAGTAATCTATATGGCCACTGAATTTGCAATCACTTCACCATTTTTATCATTCAAAAGCATGGCTTGTCATTTCAGTGTTAAAATGTTTAAATGCATGTATTTTTAAAAAATTGCCTCAATGGGCACAATTCTCCATTTTAAAAAAACAGATATGTAAGATATGTAGCAAGTACTTAATACAATTATTAAAAGACACTGTCCATTCCTTATATTTTAATAATATATTGTATATATTACATTTTTAATAGAAAACTTTTATTTAATAAATATAAATTTCCAAAGTACAACCTTTGGGTTATATCAGTTCTTCCCCCCATAACCACCCTCCCACCCGCAAACCATCCCATCTGCCACTCCCTCTCCCATCCCATTCTTCATTAAGATTCATTTTTAATTATCTTTATATACAGAAGATCAACCTAATATATACTAAGTAAAGATTTCAACAGTTTGCACCCACACAGATGCACAAAGCATAAAGTACTGTGTGAAGACTAGCTTTACCCTTAGTTCTCATAGTACAACACATTAAGGACAGGGGTCCTACATGGAGAAGAAGTACACAGTGACTCCTGTTGTTGATTTAACAATTGACACTCTGATTTATGACATCGGTAATCACTCGGGGCTCTTGTCATGAAAGCCTCTTGAGTTCACAAACTCTGACCTTATTTAGACAAGGGCATAATCAAAGTGGGAGTTCACTCCTCCCTTCAGAGAAAGGTACCGCCTTCTTTGATGGCTCCTTCTTTCCACAGGGATCTCACTCACAGAGGTCTTTCCTTTAGGTCATTTTTTGCTACAGTGTCTTGGCTTTCCATGCCTGAGATACTCTGATGTGCTTTTTAGCCAGATCTGAATGCCTTAAGGGCTGATTCTGCAGTCAGAGTGCCAAAGCACTTATAAATGAGAATAGTGATTGATCAATTAGCTGTGTCAAAGATACCATGAATAAATGCTAAACAAAAAGAAAACAATGCTCTGTGAGCAAAAAGAAAGCATAATTAATGCAACAGTAATAAAGAAAGCTTTAAAGTCTTTTAAATTTTATTTTAATTGAAAGGCAGATAGCACTTCCATCTACTGGTTCACTCCCCAAATACCAGTAGCAACCAGAGCTGTGGCATACCAGAGCCATTGTCATGAACTCAAACTAGGTCTCCCAGGTGTGTAGAGTGGACCCAAGCACTTGAGCATCTTAAATAGTGTGCCAAATGCCACATGATGAAGAAGATTTTTAGGAATATACCAAGTAAATCTTGAAAAAATGGCATACACCACCCTCTCCCAAGTTTTGCCATCCTCATTTCTACAGAAGAGAAAAGGGAATCTCAGCCAAATTCAGTATTTTTTCTAAAGTTCTACTATCTCTCATAAAGCAACATGGATATTTCCCAAAGTGTGGACCCTGAGCACCTGGACTCCATCATTGAGGGTGCTTGTTGGAAGTGTGGTTTCCAGGGTGTTTCCCCAGACATTTTGAGTCACTTTCTTGCTGATAGTCTTTTGGAATCTGCAGTTTCAACAAAGCCTCAGGTAAATTTTCTTTTACTAAAATTTGAAAACCATTATGCTAACCACCAGCATGGGAAGAAGAAGATGAAGAGTTTCAGGTTGCCTTGGCAAGTAGTAGAAGATGGCCCAAGTGCTTGGGCCCCTGCACCCACATGGGAAACCATGAAGAAGCACCTGACTCCTGGCTTCGGATCAGAGCAGCTCCAGCCATTGCAGCCATTTGGGGAGTGAACCAATGGAAGGAAGACCTTTCTCTCATCTCTTCCTCTCACTATCTGTAATTCTACATCTCACATAAATATATAAAATATATTTTTTAAAAAAGAATACTACCAACAAGCAGAAAATGACAGTTACATTGGCGGTGTAGTCTTGGAGAATACAGAAGTATGAGAAAATGTGTCAAAATGTAATGAGAGAAGGAGACAAGGATGGCTGGGTAATGGAAGATCTTCATAGGTATTTTAAAGAGTTTGGAATGTTTTTGTGGGTAATAGAGACCCTTCAGTTATTTTCCTCAGTATATATAAATTTAGAAATCCATGACTACTTTTTTTGTAATATGCATTGTTTTCCATGAACTTTTTGGGAGTCATATGCATGAACTTCAAAAAATTTTTGGCACCAGAATCAGTTTATAACTATTTCCTTTGAACTTTATGAAGTACCCTCCTGTGTGTGTGTGTGTGTGTGTGTGTGTGTGTGTATGTGTTAATATATTTACTCAGGTGAATCCATACAATTTACTGGAAATTCTGTTTGAAAAATCGCCTTTCTATGGAATGCTAATCAGCCATAGAAAAGAACAAAATCCTGTGTTTTGCAACAAAATGCGTGCAACTGGAAACCATTATACTTAGTAAAATAAGCCAGTCCCAAAAGGACAAATACCATATGATTTCCCTGAACTGTGGTAACTAATAGAGTACCAAAAATATAATGTATATGAGTGAAATTGACAGTTTGAGATGCAGTGATTATTTATGGTCCTTGTCTCTACTGTTGAGGTACAGTGTTTGTTTCTTCTATTTGTTGAGTGTTTTACTTAATGTGGGGTTAATCTTATGAGTATGAAATAGAGTGAGAGTAGACCATTATGAAAATTAAAGGAAGGAATAATACAGGAAGGAGGAGGCCGGGTAGAGTGGGAAGTATTACTATGCTCCAAAATCTGTGTATGTGAAATATTTTAAAAAGATTTTTAAGTACAAATTTTTTAATTAAAAATAAAATTTTTTTCTTCTTTCTTCCTCCCTCACTTCCTTTCTTTCTTGCTTTTCCTCCAAGAAAAATTTTGGTTTTAGGTCTCTTTTATGAGTGGATATAATTAATGCTTTGAAACCTGCCATATATATTGATCATTTAATATTAAAGTGTATTAACTTTTATTTTTTCCCATAAGCTTCTTTTTCACAACACATGTTTTCTATCATTTTCTATTTATTAAATATGTGGTCTTTTGAGATCTTTCCCCCCATAATTTTTCCCTTTTGATAGAATATTTCACTCTTTGTTGCATGTTGTTCCTTTTCATTTTAGGTATTTTATGGTTCATGTATCTTTAGAGATAATTCATTCTGAAACACTCATACTCAGCTTAGGGAGAACCATGGGAATTATCTCCTTATTTAAAAGTCCCAGCAGAGAGAAGCAAGGCTATTCATCCTCTTAACCTTTTGTTTCCACTCTCTTAGCCAATGCCATTTGTACTGATAACATATTGACTCCATTGTAAGGAGTGTTTTTTATCTGCTTTACATTTACCATAATTTGTGTTTACTGAATATCTACTAAGAGTCAGATCAAGTGCTAGAAATTATACATCAATCCTCTCTACTATTTGTTGAAGCAAATACCATTGCCTTCACTGTATAAACATCACATTTGCATCTCAGAGAGGTTCAAAATTAGAAATTTAAACCAAAGTCTGTCTGATTTCCATAACCAAATCTGAGTAATATATTTTCATGTGGTTTAATCTTGTTCATGCAGTGTTCTTCAGACAATTCTAGATTAGACAAGTTTGAGTTTCCCACAAAAGTTTTTTTTGTAATTTTACTTATTTGAGAGACAGAGATAGGCAGAGAGAGCTCCCATCTATAGCTGGGACTGGGCCAGGCCAAAGCTGGGAGCCAAGAAGTCAAACCAGGTCTCCCACATGGTGAGCAGGAACCAGATTACTTGAGCCATCACCAGGGTTCACATTAGCAGGGAAATGGAGTCAAGATCCAGACCCAGAGTCAGCTATTGAACCCAGGGACACAGTGGGGTGGGATGTGAATATTGAACCATTTAACTGCTATGCTGAATGCCCACCCACTCCCTACAAAATTCACATATCCTTGGGCCTATCAGTTTTTACTATTTCAAAAGGTCAATGAATCCACTTTCAATTACAAACCCCACAGCTTTCCCTTAGTTAACTGGAGTTATAGTGTGGAAATTCCAGCAAGGCAGAGTGTCCTTTAGGACAACAGGAAACCCTGCAGTAGTAATTTCACTGCCACCTTTATATTCCTTCAGGAGTTAGGTGGATGCCCTCTGTTCCTAGCTTATGGCTGTGCATGAAGCTTTACTCCCCCTTAGATCCATCCTCCACATGAATGGCTTTCACTGCCCTAGAAAGGCTCTTCAGTTATCCTCTGTCATGTGCAGACTGAGTTACAAGATAGTCAGTGTACTATTTAAAAGTCTCTGTTACCTGGCCATTCTTTAGGGTTCTTGTGGCCCATAGCAGAGTGCCTGGTTCAAGTACTGGCTCCTCTGCTTCTAATTCAGCTTCCTTTTAATGCACATCCCAAGAGGCAGCAGTTAATGGCTCAAGGACTTGGGTCTCAGCCATGCCCATGGGAGATCTGGAGTTCCAGATTCCCAAGTTCAGTCTGTCCCAGTTGTGGGCATCTGAGGCATTTAGGAAATTAATCATTGGATGGGTATTTATCTCTCTCTATTTCTTTCTCTCTCTCTCTCTCTCTCCCTTCCTCCCTTTTGTTCTGCTGTTCAAATAAGGAACATCCGGCTAAAAAGCCCATGAGAGTATTTCAGGCATGGAAAGCCAAGACATTCTGGCAAAAAAAAAAAAAAAAAAAAAAAAAAAAGACCTAAATGAAAGATCCCTGTTAGTGAGATCCCAGTGGAAAGAATGGACCATCAAAGAAGGAGGTACCTTCTCTGAAGGGAGGAGAGAACTTCCACTTTGACTATGGCCTTGTCTAAATAAGATCAGAGTTGGGGAACTCAAAAGGCTTCCATAGCCTTGGCAACTCATGACTAGAGCCTTGAGTGTCGATTGTTAAATCAACAACAGGAGTCACTGTGCACTCCCCATGTAGGATCTTTGTCCTTAATGTGTTGTACTATGTGAATTAACGGTATAACTGGTATTCAAATGGTACTTTATACTTTGTGTTTCTGTGTGGGTGCAAACTGTTGAAATCTTTACTTAGTATATACTAAATTGATCTTCTGTATCTAAAGATAATTGAAAATGAATCTTGATGTGAATGGGATGGGAGAGGGAGTGGGAGATGGGAGGGTTGCGGGTGGGAGGGAGGTTATGGGGTGAAAAGCCGCTATAATCCAAAAGCTGTACTTGGAAATTTATATTTATTAAATAAAAGTTAAAAAAATAAAAAAGTGAAAAAAAAATTAAAGAACTTTCTAATAAGATGAATTTATCTGGATGGAATTTAAAGTCATATGATATTCTGGAATGCTGATCTATATATTTCAATTTTTAAATTATTTTACTGAAGTAAGTGTTCCTATTGCTGAGGTATTCAACATCATCAATAAATCTTTCAAACAAGTTGTTATGTAAACACTGGAAAGATGTCAAGGAACTCCAATAAAGTACCAAGTCCCTATAATATCATAGGTGAAATCCATCAAATATTCAAAGATCAGCTAGCTTTCCTATTAAATTTTTCCAGAGCATAAAAAGATGAACCTCTATACTTCTTTTAATGGTGCAAAATTAGAATCGTAACAAAATTTGATAAAGGTAAACCATAAAAGTAAAGTACATGCTAAACTTACTCATGAATACCAGTAGAAAAGCCCCTAATAAAATATTGCAGATTCCACAACACATTCCAGGAAGTTTATACTGGGAGTGAATGTTCATCATAGAAGTTAAGACACTCAGGGGCCTCATATCCCTGTGCCTGGAATTAATTCCTTGATCTGACTTTTGTCTTCAGTTTCTAAGCGGTACAGACCCTAGGAGGCAGAAGTCTGATGGCTCAAGTAATTGGGTGATGCCACCCACATGGGAGCCCTGGATTATGTTCAGGCTCCTGACCCTCACTTCAGTTCAGGCAGGCCATTGTGGACATTTGGGGAGTGAACCAGTGAATGGGAGCTTTTGTCTGTCTTTATCTTTCTCTCTCTGTCTTCTGCCTTCTAAAGTAACTCGAAGATAACAGCAATGTAAGAGTGCACTAAGGACAAATAGGATTCATGCCAGGAATGCACTGATGGTTTTACTCATAGTTATGGAAACTACTAATTAATTACCAATGGTTATTAATAATAGTATTGGATCTAAGAAAAAATAATATTTCCTTTAATTCATGTGAAAATGAAGTGCTAAAATCACATTCAACAAAATGTTACTTCACCAACTTAATAAAATTTGACATCCATTCTGCATCTTAAATATAGTGGAACAGGAACAAATGGATACTCTTTGTTTTTGAATTTTTGTTTATTTTAAAGGCATAGAGATGCAGAGAGAGAGAGAGAGAGAGAGAGAGAAAGAGAGAGAGAGAAAGAATATGAATATATTACAACCGTTGCTTCAGTCCCCAAATTGCCAAAACATGGGCTGAGCTAGGCTGAAGTCAGGAGTCTGGAGTGCAATCTGGATGTCCCACATGGGTAGAAGGAACCCAAGTAATTGTGGCCATCACCTTCTGCCTCCTAGGGTACACATTAGTGCTGAAAGCAGAAGCAGAGTGGGAACTCAAACCCCGGCACTTGATTATGGGATTCAGGAATACCTAAGCAACATCTTAGCTGCTATACCAACACTCTGCCCTGTGACAATTTTCTATTATGATAAAAAGTACTTCAAATTGAAATTATCATTTTTCTTTTCTCTTTTTTTTTCTTATCTGAAAGAGTTACACAGAAAGAGAAGGGGAGAAACGGAGAGAGAGAGAGAGGGAGAGAGAGAGAGAGAGGTCTTCTATCCGCTGGTTTACTCCTCAATTGGCCTTGACAGCCAGAGCTGTGCCGATCCGAAGCCAGGAGCCAGGAGCTTCTTCCAGGTCTCCCACATGGGTATGGGGCCCAAGGACTTGGGTCATCTTCTACTGCTTTTCCAGGCCTTAGCAGAGAGCTGGATGGGAAGTGGAGTAGCCAGGACTCAAACCAGCGCCTATATGGTTGCTGGCACTGCAGGCGGCGGCTTTACCCCCTATGCCACAGCACCAGCCTCAAAGTTATCATTTTTCTTAATGACAAATACTGGATAGAAATCCACTGTCACCACAGTTTTTAAAATTAACTTAAAGCTATGTCATAATAATTATAATGAACTAACAGCTCATGTTTTGGCAATCTGAATTATGTAGGAATCAAGCAAATAACAAAAAAAAAAAATAAAAAAGAAACTGACCAAGTTTAAGGATGTTTTGTATTTTCTCTGCCATTGTGGTGAGTGTGCCTGACTCTGCCTTGCCAAGTCTTCTCATAAGACTTTCACGGGAAGAGATTCCTAGACAAAAGGCAAAAATTTACCCCATTCTTCAGTGGATTCAGTTGAAAACTAGTAATGAAGTCTGGTGATACTCCCAGAGGTGACAATGGAAAAGAACCAGGCTGGGTCTATAAGGAGCTGCAGTAGGGAAGGCGCACCTAGTGATATTGCATCAGGGGCACTGCCATGTTAATCATATCAAGGTGAAGAGGTCACTGTTGTCTGGAAAGCAGGACATGCTTAGTTAGTGGTGTGACTTTCTCTTTTTTCCCAAGTCCTGTTACTGGGTTGGTTCAGTTATATATCTATGCTACTTAAGAAAACAAAAAGTACTTCACAGAAGATCGATTCAGTATATACTAAGCAAAGATTTTGTCAGTTTGCACCCGCACAGAGACACAAGGTGTAAAAATACTGTTTCAGTATTAGTTATTGCATTACTTCACATTGGACAACACATGAAGGACAGATCATACATGGGCTGTAAGTACACAGTGACTACTGTTGTTGATTTAACAATTTGCCACTCTTGTTTATGGCGTCAGTAATCTCCCTAGGCTATAGTCATGAGTTGCTGAGGCTTGGAAATGATTAAAAAATTGGTACATAAAAATCAATCAATTTAAAAAAAAATATCATGTAGGATCTCTGCCCTTAATGTGCTGTACAAGGTGATTTAATGCTATAACTAGTACTCAAAGAGTATATTTCACTCTGTAATGCTATGGGAGGGCAAATGGTTTAAAATCTTTTCTTAACACATACTAAACTGAGCTCCTGTATACAAAGAGAATTGAAAATGAATCTGGGTGTGAATGAAAGGGGAGAGGGAGTGGGTAAGGGGGAGGATAGCGGGGGGGAGGGGAGGTATGGGTGGGGAAGCCATTGCAATCCACAAGTTGTACCTTGGAAATTTATATTCTAAATAAAAATAAAAAAAAGTACTTCACAAGTTTTCAAAAAGGAGAATGTAAATGTAAAGTGTATTTTTAAACGCCTTGAATGTGGAATTTTCCTAGAAAAAAAACATGGGGAGCAAGTTTTGTGGCAGAGTGTGTTGAGTGACCATGTGATGCTCACATCCCATATCAGAGTGCAGGTTTGAGTTTCAGCTACTGGCCTTCTGATTCAGGTCCCTGCTAATGAACCTGGTATAGCAGTTGAAAATGACTCAAGTGCTTTGGCCCTTATCACTCATGTGAGAGACCTGGGTGGAGTTCCTGGCTCCTGGCTAGAGGCTGGCCCAGACCTGTCAGATATGGCCATATGGTAAGTGAATCATCAGAAGGAAGATCTCTTTCTCCATCGCTGTGGCTTTCAAATGAATAAATAATTTTAAAATGTTAAGGGGCAACTGAGTAGCCATGTGAAAAACACCCCAGCAAAGTCCATCTACTACTGTAGAAAATTAAGGGTCAGGCTTAACTATAAGACAAGCAATCAAGCTAATAACCAACCTTAAAGGCACCCAAAGAAATCCAGGAAAACATTTAGTAATCTCAGAATGCATAAGGCCTATCTTAATACATCAAACCAGCAAATAAAAATAAGAATTTTCTACAAACCCAAAATTACCAAGAGTGGAGTTAAAACACAAGTGGGTGGAATTAGGCTAGGGGCTACTTTTCCAAATATTTGATTAGGGCACATGAATCCATTTCATGAAAACTTGGTAACTGTTGAAAAATGGGCAAAGTATTTGAATTGGATCTTTACAAGAAATGAAATGTAGATGGCTCTGATGTCTATGAAAGATACTTAGCCTCAGCCACAACAAAGCAGTACAAACTAAAACAATGAGATTCCACATTTGATCTGTTGTATTGGCAATGAACAAAAAGTGTAATACCCCATGCTACTCTTTTTAAACATCTGTTTGTTCATTGGGGTGGACATTTGACACAGTGGTTCAGGTGACATTTAGGAAGCTCGTCATCATGTGTTGGAGTTCTTGGATTCCATGTCTGCTTCCTGCATGCAGTGCAGCTTCCTGCTGATGCACACCCTAGGAGGCAGAGGTGATAGCTCAAATAGTTGGGTTCTTGCCACCCACATGGGAAATGTGAATTGAGTTCCTGGCTCCTGCCTCCAGCTTGGCCCAGCCCAACTGTTGATGGTTTTGGGGGGAGTAAATCACTGGGTGGGTAGGAGATTCTCTATCTCCCTGCTTTCAAGTAGGTAAAATGAACAATTTATTTAAAAAATTAACTTCTCTTTTTAAAAATACTTATTTCAAAGCAGAAAAAGGGAGAAAGAGCAGGATCTCCCATTTGCTAGTTACTTCCTCAGATATCTGCCACACTGAAGGGGTGGTGGTTGTGCTAAACTGGGAGCCAAGAGGGCTCCCATGTGGTTGGCAGGCACTTAGCCATCACCTCTGCCTCCCAGAATCCACATTAGTAGGAATCTGGAATCAGGATTCAGAGCCAGATCCAGGGATTAAACTACTATTAAATTAATCTGATGTGGAATGTGAGTATGCTACCAGGTATCTTACCTGATAGGCCATACATCAGTTTCCATCTCCATTTTTAAAGATTGTACATCAACTGGGGTTGTTGATTTGGTCTAGTCGGTAAGTTACCCATTAAGCTGGTGGCTAGGATGACCATTTCCATACCAAAGTGTCAGGGTTTGATACCTACTCTGCTTCCTGATCTCAGGTTCTTGTTAATGCAGATCCTGGGAGGCAGCAGCGATGATACAAGTTGGGTCTCTGCCAGTTTGAGGAGACTAGGATTTTATTCTTAGCTCTGAGCTTTGGTCCTGATCCACTTCTGCCCCATGAGGGCATTTGGGGAGTGAACCAGGTGATGGAAGTATTCTCTCCCTCCCTCCCTCCCTCTCTCTCTCTCTCTGTGTGTCTCACAAATGAATTTTAAAAGTGAATGTAATTAAACATTATTTTTAAAAGAGAAATAAAAATCCTACATCTTCTGGTGAACTGAAGAAGAAAGAAACTCAGAGTGACCAGCAGGCATCTCTGACCTTAGCAATGGACAGATCAAAGAGACATAAAATCAACAAACAACAGTTAATCACCACTATAGATCAAATGGACCTAATGGATATCCACAGAGCTTTTCAATGCACAGTTGCAGAATACACATTCTTGTCACCAGTGCATGGAACTTTCTCTAGGATAGACCACAGGTTAGGCCATAAAGCAAGTCTTTGCAAATTCAAAAATACTGAAATCATACCATGCATCTTCTCTGACCGCAATTAAATGAAGCTGGCAATCAACAACTCAAGAATCTCCAGAACATATTCAAACACATGGAGACTGAACAACATGTTCCTGAATGAACAGTGGGTCATTGAAAAAATCAAAAGAGAAATCAAAAAACTTGAGGAACAGTTTTATTTTCATATTATTTGTTGAACTCTTTACTTAGTATAATCTTCTGTATATAAAGTTAATTGAAAATAGATTTTAGTAAAAACTAAGAATGGGAATAGGAGGGAGAGGACAAAGAAGGGTGAGAGAGTGGGTGGGAGGACTGGTATGGTAGGAAGAATCACTATGTTCCTAATGTTATATTTATGAAATACATGAAGTTTGTATGCCTTAAATAAAAGGTTTCTGGAAAAAAAAAGAAGTTGATTTTTTTGGAGATCAACTATGATTCACAAAACATGCCTTAGCATCTCTGCTTGAGATATGAAAGAGTGAAATGGATCTGGTTATTTGCCATTTCTTATTCACTCAAAAATGTCTCCTTTTGCTGTTTTAAACAGGCTTCCATCCTACATACCTTCAATAAAAGGTTCTTTCACAATATACAATCTGACAAACACGAATATACTTCTAGGGCAAGGAGGGAGGATATTTGATATCAGGACTGTTCAGGAAAAAGCTGGGCATAGATCAGCTAGATCATTGGAGAGTTATCTACCTGGAGCGCTGGATCAGCCTGTAGGCAGTGTACTTGTGGAACAGGTATCCTAGCCGAATCTGGTTTGTGTGAAGGGTCTCGATGATGAGATTCCTAGCTGTTGTTTGGAGCTGGGAAGGGAGTCCATTAGTTTTTGAGGCCCAATTTAATAGCATCAGGTTCTTCCTCTGAGCCTCCACATCAACAAAATACATCCTCCCTTCAAGCTCTTCGGGAGAGGAAGGGGGCTCCATCATTTTGTCTTTGTTGATGTCTGAAACTGACATCAAGATCCATGATTTATCTAGAGAGGGATACTGTGTTATCAAGTCCCACTGAGACAGAGGTTTCTGAGATGTTCTGGGCTTCTGCAGTGTGTGCAGATTCCCCTCAACAATGTAACTGATCTGTGATGCTGGTGTCAGTTGAGGAGCATGAGAAGGCAGTGATGTTTTAGGCTTCTGCAGAGGGTGCAGGGTCCCCTCATCGGTGTAAGTGATGCATGATGTTGGTATGCTATCACTGGTGAGATGGGACTGAAGCTCCATGGGTGAAGAATCCTGGGGTTTTTGGGTTTCTGCAGAAGGCTTGTTGGCAATGAATGGAGTGAGATCTCTCTTCCAACCTGGAGGACTGGGTTGGACCAGTTTCTGAGAAGAAATCCTTACCAGCCCTTTCTTCCTCCCAGAAGAGGGCACTCCCTTCTGGGGCATTCCAGCAGCTGAGGGGGCCCATGATGTGGAGGGATGCGCAGAGCTGGGAACGATCCATGATGGAGAAGCTTCACCAGAAAGGGTCGGTGGTGCCAGACGTTGCGCAATGGCAGAAGGCGCCTGGAGAAAGGGGGGCTGCCCAGTGGAGACAGGAAGCTGGTGTGCTGGAGGCTGTGCAGAGGAGGGTCCAGACTCCAAGAGCTCTCCAGGGAAAGAAGACGGCCCGGGAGCCAAGGACTGGCCAGGAGAGAGAGGACCATGGAGACCTGGGCTCTTTGTAGAGGTGGATGTTGTTCCAGATTTAATAGGCCACCTGGGAGTGAGTGGGGCCTTCATTGCTGGAGGTGGCCGGGCAGTTTGAGGAAAGTCCTGCTTAGCCCTCACAGCCTCCAGCTCAAGGGGCTGCTCTGGAGCAGGAAGGGTCCCAGATACTGAGAACTGCTCAGGGGTGGGAGAGACTGCTAACACCTGGGCCTGGATAAAAGCAAGTGGGAACTCCATTGCCTGAACTGGCTCAGGAGTTGGGGTGGCCCCAATTGCCCAGGTGAGTTCGGCTGGTTCTTGAGTGCTGGGCATCCCAAACATCTGATCCTGCTCCAGGCTTAGTGGGATTTTCATTGCTTGGATCTTTTCAGAGGTGCCAGCTGCCTTTACTGTCTGGGTGCTCTGAGGGGCAGCAGGGACTCTTGGGGTCACATCAGGTTCCAGAGTGAGAGGAAGCTGCTGGGAAGTCACAGTGGTCGCCAGAGCCTGTTCCTGCTGGGGGGTCATAGTAGTCCCCATGGCCTGGGCCTTATGATGGGCAAGAGTGTTCCCTAAAGCTTGGGCTTTCTGGGGGGTAAGAGTGGTCCCCAGGGTCTGTGGCTGCTGGGGGGTCGGAGTGGTCCCCAAGGCCTGGTCCTGCTGGGGGGTCAGAGTAGTCCCCATGGCCTGGGCCTTATGATGGGTAAGAGTGTTCCCTAAAGCTTGGGCTTTCTGGGGGATAAGAGTGGTCCCCAGGGTCTGTGGCTGCTGGGGGGTCGGAGTGGTCCCCAAGGCCTGGTCCTGCTGGGGGGTCAGAGTAGTCCCCATGGCCTGGGCCTTATGATGGGTAAGAGTGTTCCCTAAAGCTTGGGCTTTCTGGGGGGTAAGAGTGGTCCCCAGGGTCTGTGGCTGCTGGGGGGTCAGAGTGGTCCCCAAGGCCTGGTCCTGCTGGGGGGTCAGAGTAGTCCCCATGGCCTGGGCCTTATGATGGGTAAGAGTGTTCCCCAGAGCCTGGGCTTTCTGGGGGGTAAGAGTGGTTCCCAGGGCCTCTGTCTGCTGGGGGATTGGAGTGGTCCCCAGGGCCTGAGCTTGCTGGGTGGTCAAAGTGGTCCCCAGGGCCTGGTCCTGCTGGGGGTTCGGAGTTTGCCCAATGGCCTGGGTCTGTTGGGTGGTCAGAATTCTTCCCAGGGCCTGTGCCTGCTGGGGAGTCAGAGTGGTACCCAGGGCCTCTGTCTGCTGGGGGGTCAAAGTGGTCCCCAGGGCCTGGGCCTGCTGAGGAGTCATAGTCCCCACAGCCTGGGCCAACTGAGGGGTTAGAATCCTTATAGCCTTGGCTTTTTGGGGGTTCGGAGTTTGCCCAATGGCCTGGGTCTGTTGGGTGGTCAGAGTTCTTCCCAGGGCCTGTGCCTGCTGGGGAGTCAGAGTGGTCCCAAGGGCCTGTGCCTGCTTGGGGGTCAGAGTTTTCCCCAGGGCCTGTGCCTGCTGAGGTGTCAGAGTGGTACCCAGGGCCTCTGCCTGCTGGGTGGTCAGTGTGGTCCCCAGGGCTTGGACCTGCTGGGGGGTTAGTGTTTTCCCCAGGGCCTCTGCCTGCTGTGGGGTCAGAGTGGTACCCAGGGCCTGTGCCTGCTGTGGGGTCAGAGTGGTCCCCAGGGCCTGTGCCTGCTGGGGGGTCAGAGTGGTCCCCAGGGCCTGTGCCTGCTGAGGGGTAAGAGTGGTCATCAGGGCCTGGGCTTGCTGTGGTGTCAGAGTGCTCATCAGTGCCTGGGTTTTCAGAGGAGTGAGAGTTTTGTACTTAGGGTGGGGCTGTGGGTAAACGGGAGGGGCTCCAGGTTGTGAGGACTTGGTGAAGGGAGGAGCAGTGTTTGTTTTCAGCTCCAGCTGTCTCTCTATTTTCAGGCCCTGGCTCAGCTTCTCCTCTTTCTTCTCCAGGACCACCTCTTGTTGTTTCATTGACCCCAGTATTTTCAAGTCAGCAGTACCTTCCAAAGGCCCAGAACCCATTTGCTGATGGTCTTCAGGTGGACGGTATTGTCCGGGTAAGTCTGGGGTCAGTACAGCTGGGGCTTTAAGTAAAAGATCAGAGTCCCACTTTATCTCAGAGGATTCGGTGTTTTTTGTTTGAGACTTATATAAAGTATTTTCCAATTCCTTGGCTAAAATATTGTCCATACTGTCTGCTGTGTCCCCAGCCTTGATATTGGTCCTGGATGTGGGCACTGATGTATATTCTTGCTGGCCTGCAAGACCTGTGGTTTGAATTAGCTGTTCATAGTTTTCTTCTTTCTCTTGCAATTTTCGTTGAAGCAGCTCGTTTTGCTCGCTAAGGTCACAGATCATCCTTCTGGAGAGCTCTTTTTCTGTTTCATACTTTTCAAAAAACATGCTGTCACTTACAATGTTAGAAACATTGACTTGTTCACTTACAGCACTCAAGGCTTTGGAAAGATTTAATATAGTTGCTGAGATATATTTGATAGCAGTGTTTTCCATTTTGTTGAACATTGAAGAACCTATAAGTTCTTGTAACATACGTTGAATTTCCAAAACCTTGGTGTTGGTTGTAAATTGATCAGCAATCATTTGATCTGGTTTTAGTGCATGGGCTGTTGCAGGTCGCTTTATCAGTCTTTCTTTCCATGTTTTCCACAGAGCACCTCTAGATACTGGAAGGAAAAAAATGCAAAACAAAACAATGAGATCACATTGCTTCTTTTGTGCTATGTTCTATGTTTAAGCCTAACGAATTTAGACCAAATGGACAGGTAACTGTCCATTGAATATTAGTCAGAAAACTTTAGCTATGATGCTGGCCTTGTGCCACACCAGATTAATCCACAACTTATGACCCTGTCACCCCATGTTGGAGCCCTCATTGGAGTCTCAGATGCCCTGCATCTCACCCATCTCCCTGCTAATGTGCCTGGGAGGATAGTGGGAGATGGCCTGAGTTCCTAGCCTCTGTCACCTACAAGAGGATAAACTAGATGGAGTTCCAAGCTTCTGACTTCACCCTGGCCCAGCCTGCTGGGAAGTGAACCAGTAGATGGAAGATCTCGTTCTCTCTGTGTCTCCTTCTGTCTCTGTCACTCTGCCTTTAAATAAGTAAGCTTTGAAAAAAGAAAAAGAGAAAACTGTAGCTCCAAAAGTTTTGGTTTTAGCATCATGTTTTCTTACAATCACCCAGAATTGCTTCCAGAGTTAAGGAGATGATCTCAGTTGTAATATCATTAACTCACTTTCACTTGCAACTTTGGGAATAGATAGAATGAAAATCCAACTTTTCCCTGAGTTTGGGTATGCTTGAAGTGTTCAGTTTTCTCTTTTGGGTTCCTGTCTCCCTTTTCTACCTTTTGTTACTGTGATAAACTTTGCATCTTTCAAAAGGGCCATAAATCAATAGACAGAAGATATACTGAATGGTTGAAGGAGAAACTCAGCAACTTTCCCCCCACAACAAATGACTGAAGTGTTTGGGTCCTTACTGCCCATGTGGAACACCTGGATTGTCAGACATGTATAAATGCAAAAGTCCCACAAGATCCAACTACAGGTGACACACCTTGGATTCAAAGATGCAAAGGGATCAGAAGTAAAGTGATAGAAAAAAGATATACTTTGGGGCCGGCGCCGTGGCTCAACAGGCTAATCCTCCGCCTTGCGGCGCCGGCACACCGGGTTCTAGTCCCGGTCGGGGCGCCGGATTCTGTCCCGGTTGCCCCTCTTCCAGGCCAGCCCTCTGCTGTGGCCCAGGAGTGCAGTGGAGGATGGCCCAAGTGCTTGGGCCCTGCACCCCATGGGGAGACCAGGAAAAGCACCTGGCTCCTGGCTCCTGCCATCGGACAAGCGCGGTGCGCCGGCCGCAGCGCGCTGTCCGCGGCAGCCATTGGAGGGTGAACGAACGGCAAAGGAAGACCTTTCTCTCTGTCTCTCTCTCTCACTGTCCACTCTGCCTGTCAAAAAAAAAAAAAAAAAAAGATATACTTTGAATATGTGGGAGCTGAAGATTATACACTATCTGAGAAACAGATACCAGCACAACAACAATGGTTCTAGAGACAGCAAGGGTCAATACATCAGCAAGCTGTAATGTTTATAAACACACAGCACACAGCCAAGCCCCCAAACACACAAAGACTGATGGAATAAAGGGAGAAGTAGATAACAGTCATAGTGTGGAGGAATTCAATTTCTCACTGTAAATAGTGGGTGGAACATGGGCCTGTGTTGGGGCCCTCTGATTGGATTTCAGAGCTCTTGAAAGGTACTGAGAATCATTTAACATGTTGAGTTTTATGGTCTATAAATGATACTTCCACTAACCTGCATTTTGAGAAAAAACAAAACTCCATTTGCAAAGCCACAAAACACAATTACCTGTTTTTTTCTTCTGTGTCTTCTTATCATTAAGGAAAGTGGTGCTGATGCTACATAGTATATTGACATTGTTCTCAATGGCTCTCAGTGTTTCTGGAAACATCTCCATTTGTACTATCCAGTGGTAGTGTTCTTCAACATCAAATGCAGTTATGTCAGACAAAATAACATCTTGAAGAGAGGAAAAACATTATTTTGTGCTTACAAATAGATAAGCATAACCATATAGCTTTATAACATCAGGTAACTACTAAATAAATTGTATTCAGGAGTACAGTCATGGTTATCATGCATTTACTGCTATTCTGAGGATTTGTCAATGAAACAGGTAAAGATTTAGAGGAAGAAAGCTGAGTGGTAAGTCTTATGAATCAAGTTTTTGAAAGGTATCTGTTTGGTTTTGTTCTTCAACTCCAAGGAAGTAAGTTTCTAAAATAGGAATAGATGATTTCATATTGGGTATCTAAATATAAATTGACCTGTTTGGGCAGTTTTCTTGTGTTTTCTAATCCCCATTACATGTAATTTCTTGTGAGAAGATAAAATTGTTTAAATAAATGGTGAAGAGCCCAGCATTGTGGCGTGGATTGTGGGATTCTATTTGTAATGCTATACTCCCATATCAGAGTGCCGGTTTGGGCTTCAGCTAATCTGCTTCCAATCTCTCTTCTTGTGAATGTGCCTTGAAATGCAGAATATGGACAAAGCACTTGGGCTCATACCACCAGAAACTCACATACCACTAGTATGTGAGACAGGATGGGGTTCCAGGCTCTTAGCCACGGCCTGGAACATCCTGGGCCATTGTGGCCATTTGGAGAATGAACCAGTGAGAGAAACATCTATCTAGCTGTCTATCTGTCTATCTACCTATATATCTATATCTATCTGTCTGTCCCTCCCCTCCTCTTTCATTAGGTCTCTCCTTCTTTCTCTGATGTTGTGCTTATTATTATATACTTGTTTATTCTTTTTAATGATTTGTTTATTCATTTATTTGAGAGGTAGACTTACAGACACAGAGAGGGAGAGATAGATAGGATGGTCTTCCATCTGCTGATTCATTCCCCAAATGGCCTCAGTGGCCAAAGGTGAGCTGATCTGGAGCCTGGAGCCTGGAGCCAGGAGCTCTCTCCATGTCTCCCATGTAGAAACAGGAGCCCAAGCACTTGGGCCTTCTTCCACTGCTTACCCAGGCCATAACAGAAAGCTACATTAGTGGTGGAGCAGCCAGGAGTCAAACCAGCACCCTTATGGGATGCTGGCACTGCAGGTAGAGGCTTAGCCTACTATGCCAGAGTGTCAGCCCTGATTGTACATTCTTTAATTTAACCAGTGTCTACTCAAATGTGTACTGTTGCAGGTTCTATTGATATAGCATCAAATACAACAAGTTCCCTAACTTTCTACTGCTTGCGTTTAGTGAAAGGAGATGAGAAATAAAAATTAAAAGTTGTGTGGTATGTCAGGTATGTATGGTATAGACAAAGGTAAAGGTGCTTGGTAATGCAGAGTATGAGGTAACAGGGAGTGGGGGTGTCAGAAAACACATTGTTTTTAAAGTTAAATTTAGGCAAGGAATGAGTGGAAAATGTTCCAAGCAAGCAAATAGGAAGCATAAAGACTTTGGGTTGGAGCATTACTGGCATGCTTAAAGAAAAACTAGGAAGTCAGCATAATTTTTATTAAGTGAACAAGTCTATATCTTCTTCTTACTGGAAAATTGGACAGTCACTTTCTGAAAAACCTCCTTAGTGTTTTCTTCTTTAATTTGACTAATTCTTCACAGTTGATTTATAGAGTTGCTGACTTTGTAATTTTTCTCTGAAACACTTCTAGAAACTTACTCCATTCCTCTAACCAGGCCAGAATGTAGGCAAGTGTCTTTTCTGTATTTTCAACGTTCTTAGAATAAGTATCCATTCTCTCAAGAAAGAGGGATCTCTGTTTTTTCATGTGTTCTGTAAGGGAGATGCGATGTCCAGAGGACAAGTCAAAGTCGAGATTGTAGCGAGCCATTATTCGGTGCACGTTGCTCATTATTTCACTCATCTGTGTTTTAATGTTCTGAAGAAAACAAAGAGATTAAAACATAAATGAAATCATTCAAGGAGGAACTTATAGAACTGCATTGTCACGGTGGCAAAAAACAATCTAAATGAAAGATCCTGGTGAACAAGACCCCAGCAGAAGGAACAGGCCATCAAGGAAGAGGCGCATTTCTCTGAAGGGAGGAAGGAACCTCCACTGGGATAAGGCCTTGACTAAATTCAAGGGGCTTCCATAGCCTAGACAGCTCATAGCAAGAGTCTTGGGTGATTGCTGACATCATAAATAAGAGTGCCATTTGTTAAATCAACAACAGGAGTCACTGGGTACATGCTCCCCATGTAGGATCTCTGTCCTTAATGTGTTTTACTATGAAACTTAAAAACAACACTACTAGTTGAACAATACCCTATACCTTGTGTGGTTGTGTGAGTGCAGCCTGTTGAAATCCTTGCTTAGTATATACTAAGTTGATCTTCAGTATATGAAGGTAATTGAAAATGAAACTCGATGAAGGATGGAATGGGAGAGGGAGTGGGAGAGGGGAGGGCTGCAGGAGGGAGGGAGGTTGAGGGGGGAGCCACAACAATACAAAAGTTGCACTTTGTAAATTCATATTTATTAAATAAAAAAAACTATATAACAAACAAAAAAAGAACTTAATACTTTACACTTTTAGTATTTTTATGTTCTACTTAAAACTATTGGTCGAACTCTGTAATTAATACACAGTTATTCTTAGGTGTTTAAATTTAACTGAAAAGTGATCTCTGTTAAATCAACAACAGGAATCACTGTGCTCTTACTCCTCATGTATGATCTCTGTCCTTAATGTGCTGTACATTGTGAATTAATGCTATAACTAGTATTCAAATAGTATTTTACACTTTGTGTATCTGTGTGGGTGCAACCTGTTGAAATCTTTACTTAACATATGCTAAATTGATCTTCTGTAAATAAAGATAATTGAAAATTAAAAAAGAAAAAAAAAGAACTGCATTGTAAGAAATTTAAGGGGATTGGGAATGGGATAACAAAGATGAGGAAGTAGCAGCATTTTTCTTATTTGTGTTTTGCATAGTTCTGGCTTTTACCACCATATTCATGTTTCACTACTTTCTACATAGGCAATAAATTTTTCAAAACCAGAATTTGGCATGGCCCCAAATATAATGCAAATACTAACAACTGAACCTACCTGCATAGAGATGAATACCACAAGTGCACTGAGAAGAAGAAATTTTGGAAAACAGTATTTTGACTGGACAATATAAGGTTAAATACAAAATAATTGGCACACAACACCTGTACTAATCAGTAAATGTGCTTGTAATAGGGCTATGGAATAGTAATTCTAAAGCTATTTTATAGGTATACTAGAATGAAAACTATACCGTGTAACACAAGAATTGTGTTTCCCATTGAGGTTTTTTTTTTTTTTTAAGCTTTTTTTTTTTTTTATATAAAGCTTTTATTTAAAGAATATAAATTTCCAAAGAACAGCTCATGGACCACAATGGCTCCCCCCCCCCCCCACAACTTCCCTCCCTCCCCTTTCCCGCTCCCTCTCCCCTTCTGTTCACATCAAGATTCATTTTCAATTCTCTTTATACACAGAAGATCAATTTAGTACATATTACGTAAAGATTTCAACGGTTTGCCCTCGCATAGAGACACAAAATGATAATACTGTTGGAGTACTAGTTATAGTATTAATTCACAATGTACAGCACATTAAGGACAGAGATCCTACATGATTTTTTTTTTTAAAAATTGATTAATTGTCTATGCAATTTCCAGTTTAACACCAAGATTTTTTAATCATTTGCAATTATCTTTATATAAAGAAGATCGATTCAATATATACTATGTAAGGATTTCATCAGTTTGCACCCACTCAGAAACACAAAGTGTAAAAATACTGTTTCAGTACTAGTAATAGCATCACTTCACATTGGATAACACATTAAGGACAGATCCCTCATGAGACGTAAGTACACAGTGACTCCTGATGTTGATTTAACAATTTGACACTCTTGTTTATGGCGTCAGTAATCTCCCTAGGCTCTGGTCATGAGTTGCCGAGGCTATGGAAGCCTTTAGGGTTAGCCGACTTCGATCTTATTCCCACAGGGCCATAGTCAAAGTGGAAGTTCTCTCCTCCCTTCAGAGAAAGGTACCTCCTTCTTTGATGTCCCCGTTCTTTCCACTGGGATCTCACTCGCAGAGATCTTTCATTTAGGTCTTCTGTTTTTTCCAGAATGTCTTGGCTTTCCATGCCTAAACTATTCTCATGGGCTCTTGAGCCAGATCCGAATGCCTTAAGGGCTGATTCTGAGGCCAGAGTGCTATTTAGGACATCTGCCATTCTATGAGTCTGCTGTGTATCCTGCTTCCCATGTTGGATCATTCTCTCCCTTTTTCATTCTATCAGTTAGTATTAGCAGACACTAGTCTTGTTTGTGTGATCCCTTTGACTCTTAGACCTATCAGTGTGATCAATTGTGAGCTGAAATTGATCACTTGGACTAATGAGATGGCCTTGGTACATGCCACCTTGATGGGATTGTATTGGAAACCCCTGGCACAATTCTAACTCCATCATTTGGGGCCGTTCCGATTGAGCATGTCCCAAGTTTTACATCTCCTCCCTCTCTTATTCCCACTCTTATATTTCACAGAGATCACTTTTCAGTTAAAATTTAAACACCTAAGAATAATTGTGTGTTAATTACAGAGTTCAACCACTAGTACTAGGATAAAGAAAAAAAAAATACTACCATGGATAAAGTATTACATTGTACAAACAACAGTCAGCACAAGAGCTGATCGAGTCACTGTTTCTCATAGTGTCCATTTCACTTCTACAGGTTTCCCCTTTGGTGCTCAGTTAGTCATCGCCAATCAAGGGAAACAAATGATATTTGTCTCTTTGGGACTGACTTAATTCACTCAGCATGATGTTTTCCAGATTCCTCCATTTTGTTGCAAGTGACCGGATTTCATTGTTTTTGACTGCTGTATAGTATTCTGTAGAGTACATGTCCCATAATTTCCTAATCCAGTCTACTGTTGATGGGCATTTGGGTTGGTTCCAAGTCTTAGCTATTGTGAATTGAGCCGCAATAAACATTGAGGTTTTGATTTGTGTTTCCCTGTGACTAGTGACATTGAGCATTTTTCACAAATTTCTTGGCCATTTGTATTTCTTTTGAGAACTGTGTTGAACTCCTTTGCCCATTTTTTTAACTGGACCTGTTGGTTTTTTGGTGGTAGTTTTTTTTTTTTTGAATTGCTAATATGTTCTGGATACTAATCCTTTTTCTGATAAGTAGCTTATAATTATTTTTCCAAATCTCTTGGCTGTCTCTTCACTCTACTGTTTGATTCCTTTGCTGGGAAAAATCTCCTGAGTTTGATAGGATCCCCTTTGTCTAGATTTGCTTTTGTTGCCTATGCTTTGGGTGTCTTACCCGAGAAGTCATCACCTACACCAGTGTCTTGAAGTGTTTCCCTTACGTTTTCTTCCAAGTCTTAGGTCTTAAATTTAGGTCACTGATCTATCTTGAGTTGTTTAGGGTTTTTTGATATTTGATGAGAGGTAGGGATCTAATTTCATTCATCTCTCTCTCTATCTCTACTTCTATCTCTATCTCTATCTCTAGCAGTGGAAGTATAAACAGCTTTATGAGCACCATTTATTTATTTTTAACTTTTATTTAATAAATATAAATTTCCAAGTACAGCTTTTGGATTACAGTGGTTCCCCCCCGCCCCATAACTTCCCTCCCACCCGCAACCCTCACATCTCCCACTCCCTCTGCCATTCCATTCACATCAAGATTCATTTTCAATTAACTTTATATATAGAAGATCAATTTAGTATATATTAAGTAAAGATTTCAACAATTTGCACCCACACAGAAACACAAGATATAAAGTACTGTTTGAGTACTAGTTATAGCATTAATTCACATTGTACAACACATTAAGGACAGAGATCCTACATGGGGAATAAGTGCACAGTGACTCCTGTTATTGACTTAACAATTGGCACTTTTGTTTATGGCGTCAGTAATCCCCCTAGGCTCTTGTCATGAGTTGCCAAGGCTATGGAAGCCTTTTGAGTTCCCTAACTCCGATCTTATTTAGACAAGGTCTAAATAAGGGAGGAAGTTCTCTTCTCCCTTCAGAGAAAGGTATCTCCTTCTTTGATGGCCCATTCTTTCCACTGGGAGCACCATTTGTTTATTGAGGAGTTCATCATTTTTCCTTTACATGGTCTGGGCACCGTTGTTAAAAATCAGTTGACTATATCTGTGTGGATTAATTACTGGGCCCTTTACTCTGTTCCATTGATCTATTTGTCATGTTATATCAGTGCTGTGCTGTTTTAATTACAATGGTTTTGTGGTATGCTTTGAATTCAGGCCTTGTAATACCTCCAGCTTAATTTTATTTTGCTCAGAATTTCTTTGGCTATCCTAAGTCCTTTGTGATTCTATATGAATTTTATTATATTTTCTTACTCTGTAAAGAATGCCAGTGCTATTTTGATCAGAATTGCATTGAATATGTAAAATGCTTCAGCTAGTGTAGACATTTTATTGATAATAATTCTTCGAAACCATGAGCACAGAATATCTTCATTTTTTGTGTCCTTGATAATTTATTTCATCAGCGTTTTATAATTTTCATTGTAGAGATCTTTCATCTCTTTGGTTAAATTTATTTCTATGCCAGCACCGCAGCTCACTTGGCTAATCCTCTGCCTGCGGCACCGGTACCCGGGGTTCTAGTTCCAGTTGGGGCACCAGATTCTGTCCCAGTTGCTCCTCTTCCAGTCCAGCTCTCTACTGTGGCCTGGGAGGGCAGTGGAGGATGGCCCAAGTGCTTGGGCCCTGCACCTGCATGGGAGTCCAGGAGGAGGCACCTGGCTCCTGGCTTCAGATCGGCATAGCTCTGGCCACAGCGGCCATTTGGGGTGTGAACCAATGGAAGGAAGACCTTTCTGTCTCTCTGTCTCTCTCTCTCACTGTCTAACTCTGCCTGTCAAAAAAAATTATTTTCTACATATTTGTTTTTTCTGTTTCTGTTGTGAATAGATTTCTTTGTTAATTTCTCTTTTGGTGAATTCCTCATCAGTGTATAGACAAACTACTACTTTTTGTATGTTTAATTTTGTACCCTGCAACCTGAATTGGTTTTTTGAATTCTAACAGATTTTTGCTGGAGTGTTTAGGTTTTTTTTGTTGTTGTTGTTGTACTACATCATGTATCTGCAAACATGGATGTTTTGACTTCCTCCTTTCCAATTGTGATACCCTTTATTTCTTTCTCTTCCTCAAGTATTCTAATACTTCTGATCCTCTATTGATTAACAGTCGTGAAATTGGACCTCTTTGCTTTGTCCCAGATCTGAGGAGAAATAATTCAAGCATTTCCCCATTCAGTATTATATTGGCTTTGAGTTTATCATATGTATTTCACCTTTGTAATTTTATGGTTTGGCCCCCAATGAGATAATCCCCCCACCCTGTGAAAATGGCTATTTTCCAAAATGCACAGAATAACAAATGCTGGCCTGGATGTGGAGAAAGAGGAACACTTATACATTGTTCATGGGAATGTTAATTAATGCAGCCACTGTGGAAGACAGTATGGAGATTTCTTTAAAACTAGACTTAGACTTTTCATACAATCCTGCAATCCTGCTACTTGGTATATATCCAAAAAATGTGAATACATTGCAACAAAGTGAAACCTATACCTCCATATTTATAGCAGCATTGTTCACAATAGCCAAGAATCAACCAAGATGTCCATCAGCATGTGGATACATGGATAAGAGAATATGGTATCTATGTATATCTGTGTATGTGTGTGTGCATATACATATATAGACACATGTACATATCTGCACATACACAATAGGATAGTGTTAAGCTGTTAAAGATTGAAATTCTGTCATTTGCATGAAAACGGTTGCAACTGGAGTTGGATATGGGAACTAAACTAAAAAAATGAAAAAGAAAAACAAGAGAGATAAATGCCTGGATATAACAGTTTTGATTTAAATAGTCTTACCAAATTTTGTTTTATATCTTTGTCAAATTGTTAAGAATGATATTCTACAATAGTTTTCATCATCTCTGATTATTTCAAATTTTACTGTGTCTTCTATGGAAGCCAGTCTGGAGATTCTTCAGAAACCTGAATATAACCCTACCATTCAACCCAGCCATCCCACTCCTTGGAATTTACCCAAAGGAAATTAAATTGGCAAACAAAAAAGCCGTCTGCACATTAATGTTTATTGCAGCTCAATTCACAATAGCTAAGACTTGGAACCAACCCAAATGCCCATCAACAGTAGACTGGATAAAGAAATTATGGGACATGTACTCTATAGAATTCTATACAGCAGTCAAAAACAATGAAATCTGGTCATTTGCAACAAAATGGAGGAATCTGGAAAACATCATGCTGAGTGAATTAAGCCAGCCCCAAAGAGACAAATATCATTTGTTTTCCCTAATCGGCGACAAATAACTGAGCACCAAAGGGGAAACCTGTTGAAGTGAAATGGACACTATGAGAAACAGTGACTTGATCAGCTCTTGTGCTGACTATTGATGTACAATGTAATACTTTATCCATTTTAGTATTTTTTTATTCTGGTACTAGTGGCTGAACTCTGTAACTAACACACAATTATTCTTAGGTGTTTAAATTTTAACTGAAAAGTGATCCCTGTTAAATATAACAGTGGGAAAAAGAGAGGGAGGATATGTACAATTTGGGGCATGCTCAATCGGAACGGCCCCAAATGGTGGAGTTAGAATCATGCCAGGGGATTCCAATACAATCCCATCAAGGTGGCATGTACCAATGCCATCTCACTAGTCCAAGTGATCAATTTCAGCTCACAGCTGATCACACTGATAGGTCTAAGAGTCAAAGGGATCACACAAACAAGACTAGTGTCTGCTAATACTAATTGATAGAACCAAAAAGGGAGAGAACGATCCATCATGGGAAGTGGGAGACACAGCAGACTCATAGAATGGCAGATGTCCTAAATAGCACTCTGGCCTCAGAATCAGCCCTTAAGGCATTCAGATCTGGCTCAAGAGCCCATGAGAGTATTTTAGGCATGGAAGCCAAGACGATCTGGAAAAAAAAAAAAGAAGACCTAAATGAAAGATCTCTGTGAGTGAGATCCCAGTGAAAAGAACGGGGCCATCAAAGAAGGAGGTACTTTTCTCTGAAGGGAGGAGAGAACTTCCACTTTGACTATGACCCTGTCGGAATAAGATCAAAGTCAGCAAACTCAAAAGGCTTCCATAACCTTGGCAACTCATGACTAAAGCCTAGGGAGATTTCTGACGCCATAAACAAGAGTGTCAAATTGTTAATTCAACAACAGAAGTCACTGTGTACTTACGTCTCATGTGGGATCTGTCCTTAATGTGTTGTCCAATGTGAAGTAATGCTATAACTAGTAGTGAAACAGTATTTTACAACTTGTGTTTCTGTGTGGGTGCAAACTGATGAAATCTTTACTTAGTATATACTGAATCGATCTTCTGTATATAAAGATAATTGAAAATGAAAAAAAAAACTTGGTGTTAAATTGGAAATTACTTAGAAAATTAATCAACTTTAAAAAAAATCATGTAGGATCTCTGTCCTTAATGTGCTGTACATTGTGATTTAATGCTCTAATTAGTACTCCAACAGTATTTTTCACTTTGTGTTGCTATGTGAGGGCTAATCGTTGAAATCTTTACTTAATATATACTAAACTGATCTTCTGTATATAAAGAGAATTGAAAATGAATCTTGATGTGAATGAAAGGGGAGAGGGAGCGGGAAAGGGGGGAGGGTTGCGGGTGGGAGGGAAGTTATGGGTGGTGGTGCGGAAACCATTGTAATCCATATGCTGTACTTTGGAAATTTATATTCTAAATAAAAGTTAAAAAATTTTTACTGTGTCTGAATAAAATTGAGCCCTCTTAATTTGATTCCTAGTTTCTTTTTTTCTTTTACTTCTGCTGAATTATAGTCTTTTAATTTTTCACTTGTAGAACTTTTTATTTAGTGTAGTATTATGCATAATTCTAATGTAAATTAAAAGTTTGTTACCACAAAAATTAGAAGGAAAGAAGAAAAGCAGAAGGGATGAAGGAAGGGAGGTATTATATTCTTTGAATTATATTTATGAACTACGTTGCATGTGTTCTTTTTGTATTATTATTACATTATCATGAGGATTGGTGAGAAAAAAAGAATTGGGTTTTCCACTGTTGGAGAAATGTTTCAAATGAGGAAAATACCACTGAAAGAATACCACTGTAGATACAGGATTGGAATTTGAAGTATCGTATATGAATATAAAGTTATATAAAGTTACATTTTAAATTAAATATAAATATTTTAAATATAAATATCTACACAGATAGGTAGGCTATATGTGTGTGTGTGTGTGTGTGTGTGTGTGTGTATACACACACAGATAGGTAGACATAAAAAAGATGTGTTACATTCTTAGGTTAATGCATATACATATTTTTGCTATCTCAGCTGAGATGGTCCACAAGCAATGACCTGACAGGAGTAATGAACACACCTATCCCCAAGTCTTGGTATCTAAACCTCCTCCAACAAAAACAAGAAGGGTTCCTGGGGCTAGCACTGTGGTATAAGTGGTAAAGCCGCCACTGCCTGCAGTGCCAGAATCCCATATGGGCACTGGTTCAAGTCCTGCCTGATCTGCTTCCAATCCAGCTCTCTACTATGGCCTGGGAAAGCAGTAGATGATGACCCAAGTCCTTGGGCACCTATAGCATGTGGGAGACCCAGAAGAAGCTCCTGGCTCCTGGATCCTGGCTTTGGATCGGCACAGTTCTGGCCATTGTGGCCAACTGGGAAGCGAACCAGCGGATGGAAGACCTCTCTCTCTCTGCTTCTCCTTCTCTCTGTAACTCTTTCAAATAAATAAATAATCTTTTTTTTTTAAAAAAAAGGAGGAGGATTCTTTAAGCATGGAGTTGTTGATGTGGGGAAACAGAACATACATGATGAACCTGGAGAATCTTATGATTCCAAAAAGTAAGGAGAGAGAGAGAGAGAGATGATTGATTGACAGATATTTGTTGAATTCATAGAGGCATCAATTACAGGATTTCCTAATGGACAAATATGGAGCAATGAGACCACAAAATCAATAATCTCAGCATAGAATTGTAACCTGCAGGATAATAGACATGAGTCCCTATTAGTGTGAGAAATAAGTATCCAGTACATAAATGAAGTGCTAGTTTCTCCTCCCAACAAAATCCCAACTAATAAATATAGAATGAAAGAAGAAACAGAAAATAACCATTAGGCAAGTGACACAGTAAGACTGCAAACAGTATCTCCAGTGGATGCTGAAATGAGTGGACAAAGGCTTGATGAGACACAAAATGAGCATAGACTCAAAGTAGCATCCACAGGATGGTTATTACCTACAATGATAAGAATAGTAATGTTACAGTGAACAAACAGCTTTAAGCTATGTGACCAAGGCCAATATTAGTAATAATCTAAGTCTACAGATGAGGAAACACTCAAGAAAACAAAATCAAGGGACATTCAATAACATTACTAATATTTGCTGAGGATTTCAAGTCATGAAAAACAAGGAATGATGAAAGAAATAACACAAACTATACAAACCAATGAAAATAAAGTAAATGCAACCTGAGATCCTGGACAGAGAAAGGACTTCAGTGAGAAAACTGGGGCTAGTGTTGTGATAATCAGGTTAAAGAATACTTGAACACAAGCAAACCATATTAGAGTCCCAACCACTCTACTTCTGATCCAGCTTCCTGCTAATGCTCCTGAGAAGGCAGTGGATGATAGCCCAAGTGCTTGCATTCCTGCACAGACCCAGAGGAAGTTCCTGGTTCCTGGTTTTGTCCTGGCCCAGTCCCAGCTTTTGAAGCCATTTGGGGAGTAAACCAGTGAGTGGAAGATTCTTTCTCTCTCATATTCTCTCTCTCTCTCTCAATCTCTCAATCTCTGTAAACTCTGTAAACTCTGCCTTTCAAATATGTAAATGAATTCTTTAAAGGTCAAAAACATCTAAAAAATCTGTAGCAACATAATGAAGAGGAAAACTTAGGATATGCACATGTGGGATTGCTGGTGAGACAGGCATACCTGAAACCCCTGGAGTCAGCTAGAAACAGTAGGGTAAATGTTACTGTTGTCAGTCACATTGTAGGAAACTCTATGTTCCCTATTGGCCTGCTCCAAAAGGACACTGAGGTAACCAATAGCCATTCCCAGAGAGAACCACAGAGAGTTGGAGATGACACTTCCTCAAGAAACAGGTCTGATTGATGCTCTGGGACCAGAGTTATCACCCCTCACCAACCCACTGGTGCCCTGTCCCTGAGCCATGGCTGCTCCATGAGTTCCTACACACTTTGTGTCTCTGTGGCTTCACTACACTTGCTTGCACTTCAGACACTGACCATAGTGAGCTAGGTTAAAAGCCAGGCCCTAGAAGGAAGGTCTCTCTGTGCAAGTACACAATCTGTTCACAGGGTCAACTACCATTGAGAGCCAGGACCCTCCCAGACCCCCAGAGACACTGAGGCTCTGTTCATGCCCATGGTCCCATCCCTGGTTCCTGAACTACTTCACAATCACCTGTGCTTTCCACACAGTTGCCAGCATTGCAAAGGAAGTGCCTATACCCTGGGATCTGGTCCCATTATCACCCCAGGCTCCAGAACCATAGTCCCTCCCCATGTGTATGTGCTTCGGGCCTCTGTTACAGAGCATGTGTACCACACAGCAAACACCAGTGCACTGACACAAGTCATTCCACAAGCCAGGCCAATGCCAAGAAGAATTCTTTCAGTCATGACTGCATAGTAGGTGAAGAATATATTGGGAGAACTGTAGCCTTCCAACAGCTCTTGCCTAGACAGTGGAAATCCACCGTGTTGGAGCTGAGTGTCCCTGAAATATCTAACACCTTCTTAGCAGAGATACACACAGACTACACATCTGCACTCTCACTGGTTCCAGACCACTGCAACCCATGCAGGCAGTGCCTTTTTACTCTTCTGTCCATAGAAGATATGTATCCAACAGAATTACAACAGATGTGAAGTCTCAAAGAAGTGACTGTTCCACCAATTGTATAGACATAATAAGGCAACAAGGATTTTTCAAAGAGAAATGGCTGCCAAAATGACAATAATTTTCTAGCAATTGACAGCAGTAATGGGAGATATATGAACTGCCTCTCAGAGAATTAAAATAATTGCTTTAAAGAAACATAACCAAGGCTTTGCATTATGCCACAGTAGGTTAAGCCACTACTTGCGATGTTGACATCCTATATTTTGTTGGGAGGTTGGCTTGAGTCCCAGATGCTCTGCTGCTGATCCAGTTTTCTCATAATGTGCCTGTGAAGGCAACAGAGGATTGCCCAAGTATGTGAACTCCTGGCACCCCTGTTGGAGACCCAGGTGGAATTCCTGGCTCCTGGCTTTGGCCTCGCCCATCCCTGGCTGTTGCAACCATTTGGGGAGTGAACCAGCCAATGGAAAACGTATTTTCTCTCTCTCTCTCTCTCTCTCTCTCTCTCTCTCTCTCACACACACACACACACACACACACACACCCCTTCTTTCTCTACCACTCTGTCTTTCAAGTAAATAAATGAATTTTTAAGAAAAGAAGCATAGCCAACTTCAGTGTTTGGAGAAATCATTCTTTGAAATCAGGAAACAATAAATGAAAAATCAGAACTTTAATAAATATACTTAAATGATCAAAAAAATTGAGAAACCAAAGGATACATTAATGGAGTGGAAAATGTAAAAAAGAGTGTCAACAGAATTGTTCAAGCACATGGGAAGAATCTGTGATCTTGAAGATAGGTTATTTGAAAATACAGAGGAATAGAAAGTGTAAAGAGACATGAAGAAAACATTTGGGATTTATGGAACAGCATGAAAAGAGCTAACAAATATGACCAAAATTATAAAAGCTAATCAGTTGTTTCAGAGCAGGGTAAGCTACAGTCTACGATAATATCCTATATCAAAGTGCCAGTTTGAGTCCTGGTGTCTCTGCTTCCGTTCCAGCTCCCTGTTAATTCACCTGGGTGAACAAACAATGGAGAATGGCCCAAGTTCTTAGGCCCCTGCTACCCACGTAGGAGATCAGAATGATATTCCTAGCTCCTGGCCAAGCCCTAGCTGTTGAGACAGTTTGTAGAATGAACTAGAAGAAGGAAGATCCTTTTCTCTCTGTATGTCTATATTTGCCTTTGTCACTCTGCTTTTCAAATAAAGTACATCTTTTAAAAAAAGAAATGAGAGGCCAGCGCCGTGGCTCACTAGGCTAATCCTCTGCCTGTGGCGCTGGTACTCCGGGTTCTAGTCCCAGTTGGGGCACCGGATTCTGTTCCGGTTGCTCCTCTTCCATTCCAGCTCTCTGCTGTGGCCCAGGAAGGCAGTGGAGGATGGTCCAAGTGCTTGGGCCCTGCACCTGCGTGGGAGACCAGGAGGAAGCACCTTGCTCCTGGCTTCAGATCAGTGCAGTGCACCGGCCATAGCAGCCATTTAGGGGGTGAACCAACGGAAGGAAGACCTTTCTGTCTCTCTTTCTCACTAACTCTGCCTGTCAAAAATAAATAAAAAAAAGAAATGATAAACATCTCGATTAGAAACAGAATGTATAAATATTGAGGTACAGGGAAGTCAAATGTCTCCAGTCAGTTCTTTCCAAGCAAACCTATACAAAGATACATTATAACAAAATTGTCAAAAATACAGTAGAGTAGCAGATAATTAGCCAGTGTGTTAAGATGCCCATGTTCCAAATTGGAGTGCCTGGAATTAATTCATTGTTTCAGCCCCTGACTTCAGCTCCCTGCTAATGCAGACCTGGGAGGCAGAAGTGATGACTCAAGTATTTGGATTCCTACTTCCCACATGGATGAGTTGCCTTCATTCCCAACTTCTGGCCCTAGCCTAGAACAGCTGAAGTCATTGCAGGCATTTGGGGAATGAACCAGAAGTTGGTAGTACTCTCTCTCTCTCTCTCTCTCTCTCTCTCTCTCTCTCTGTGTGTGTGTGTGTGTGTGTGTGTCTGTTTCTGAATTTTATAAGCCAATCAGATTAGAGACCAGATTCCAAAACCACATACCCAATGAAGACTCAATTAAGAAAACTCCTTAAAATTATTGGGGCTTCAGGCATTTGACCTCGACCTTTAGACTCTAATTGAGACATTTGCATCACATATTGATACCTGTTTGATAACTAGCTCCACTATTGGCCCTTGCTTCCTGCTAATGCAGACCCTGAGAGGTAGCCGTGATAGCTCAAGTCATTGATTTCCTGTCACCGTGTGGAGGCCAGAGTTGATTCCCTGGTCCTGACCATCCCAGCCCAAGCCAGGGTAGGCATTTGGAGAGTTACCTGGCAGATAGTAGTTCTCTATCAAATGAATAAGTAAATTAAAAAATAAATAATTCTGTTTCCCTAGAACCACTGGTAATGTCCCAAAATCTGTATTAGGGTTTTCTAGAGAAACAACATCATGAATAACATAATATATATATATATATATATATATACATACACATATATATACATATATATATAATGTATTTAAAAGATCATGGAAAATGAAATAAAAATAGATTTATTTTGATGCAGGGTACTTTAGAATCCATGCATATGAAGGTTCCTCAAAAGTTCATGGAAAATGCATGAAAAAACTATGCATGACTTAAAAATATTTTTGCATGAAAACAAATATTTTAAACTCTTAAAAATTATTTTATTTGAAAGGCATAATGACAGAGACATGATGCTACAGAAAGAGATAGGGGTAGAGATAGAGATCTTCCACCCACTGAACACCATTAAAAATGGGCAGCTGCTCTGGACCTTGTCTGATGGTGGAGAA
The DNA here is from genome assembly GCA_949820135.1 of Sylvilagus floridanus. NCBI lineage: Eukaryota > Metazoa > Chordata > Mammalia > Lagomorpha > Leporidae > Sylvilagus > Sylvilagus floridanus. The sequence continues at coordinate 34,583,451 of OX463230.1, forward strand.
TTAACTGCTTGCCCCGGGATGAAGGACAAAGTGATGGTGTCTCTTCTCCTTTTTATTCAAATCTACAGTGATGGTCCTCGCTCACTCAAGTTACTCAAGTGAGCCCACGTAACCCTCTTTGCTTTGTAAAGACTGCCTGCCTCAGACATTTCTTTATGATAATGGAAAGCTAACACAGTGTCTGAATCATACATAAACATTAATACCAAATAGATCAGAGACATCAATGTAAAAATCTCAAAGTATAAATCTCCTGGAACACTATATAGGAGGAAATGATTGTGACAGGCGAAGTTTGCATATATGCCACATCGAAAACCTGATGCGGGAAACAAAATGATTAATCAAATTTGGAAGTTCTGTTCTTTGAATCACACTTTTATCAGAAGGAAAAGGCAAATCATAGAATGGAATAAAATATTTACAAATCATTTGTGTCTTGCTGGCCTTTGAGAGGTGGGCAGAGAGAGATAAACCCGTGTCCGTATCGGTTTCTTTTTTCTTTCTCTCTCTCTTCTAGTTAGCCTGGTGAACCTTTCCCCACAGGGTTTCAAGCCCTGTTCGCTCCAGTCTCCTCTTTCCGCTTCCCTTCTGGTGTCTCGGGCTATTGAGGATCGGCTCACCTGGCGTTCCAGCGCTGGTGCGTTGAGTCTGCCGCTGGTGTCCCGAACTGCGGGCTCCCACGCTCTCCTCAAAGGTCCACTGTGAATCACTAGTTCTGGAAGAGTTTCCTCTGCTGTTTCTTCCCATACTCTTCCCTGAACCTGCAGTATCTCCACTTTTATTAAACTGTCTCTCCCCGGACTATCGGTGTGCTCCCTTCCTATTCCGCCATCTTGCCCTCACCCATCTCAAGCCTCTAAGGCTCCATCAAAAGCAGACAGTCCACTTAATCTAGAGTCATAGTATAACAAGAAAAAAACACCACAGTGAAGAAACCAATATGCCAAACAACAAACACAAAAACCAAGGTAATAAGAACAAGGAAGACACTATGGCGTCCCCAAATGAAAAAGACACCCCAATTCAAGATTACGAAGATGATGAGATAGAAGAAATGCAAGAAGCAGATCTCAAAAAATTGATAAGAACACTAAGAAGTACTCAAAAACAAATTCTTGAACTACAGAAATACTTAATGGACAAGGTAGAAAATCTCTCTCGTGAAAATGAAATATTAAGGAGAAATCAAGCTGAAATGAAACAACTAGTAGAACATGAAACTGTGATAGTGACGAGAAATCATAATGAAGTGAAGAATTCAATAGATCAAATGACAAACACATTAGAGAGCCTTACAAACAGAATGGGTGAGGCAAGAGAGAATATCGGACTTAGAAGACAGAGCACAGGAAACTATACAGTCAAACCAAAGAAAAGAAGAGGAAATTAGAAATCTAAAAAATATTGTTGGGAATCTACAGGATACTATTAAAAAACCCAACATTCGAATTCTAGGAGTTCCTGAAGGCATGGAGAGGGAGAAAGGATTAGAAGGCCTTTTTAGTGAGATAATAGCAGAAAATTTCCCAGGTTTGGAGAAGGACAGAGACATCCTAGTACAGGAAGCTCATAGAACCCCCAATAAACATGACCAAAAGAGATCCTCACCACGACACGTTGTAATTAAACTCACCACAGTGAAACAGAAAGAAAAGATCCTAAAATGTGCAAGAGAGAAACGTCAGATTACTCTCAGAGGATCTCCAATTAGACTCACAGCAGACTTCTCATCAGAAACCCTACAAGCTAGAAGGGAATGGCGAGACATAGCCCAGGTACTAAGAGAGAAAAACTTCCAGCCCAGAATATTATATCCTGCAAAGCTCTCATTTATGAATGAAGGTGAAATAAAGACCTTTCACTGCAAAAAGAAATTGAAAGAATTTGTTGCCACTCGTCCAGCCCTGCAAAAGATGCTTAAAGATGTGTTACACACAGAAACACAGAAACACGGCCATCAACATGAAAGTAGGTAAACGAAGGGAACTTCACAGCAAAAGATGACAGGGAATTCAAAGCATACATTTGGATAAAGAAATTATGGGACATGTACTCTATAGAATACTATACAGCAGTCAAAAACAATGAAATCCGGTCATTTGCAACAAGATGGAGGAATCTGGAAAACATCATTCTGAGTGAATTAAGCCAGTCCCAATGGACAAATATCATATGTTCTCCCTGATCAGTGACAACTAATTGAGCACCAAAGGGGAAACCTGTTGAAGTGAAATGGACACTATGAGAAACAGTAACTTGATCAGCTCTTGTGCTGACTGTTGTTGTACAATGTAATACTTTATCCATTTTAGTATTTTTTTATTCTAGTACTATTGGTTGAACTCTGTAATTAACAAACAATTATTCTTAGGTGTTTAAATTTTAACTGAAAAGTGATCCCTGTGAAATATAGAGTGGGAATAAGAGAGGGAGGAGATGTACAATTTGGGACATGCTCAATCAGTCGTGCCCCAAATGATGGAGTTAGAAACGTGCCAGGGGATTCCAATACAATCCCATCAAGGTGGCATGTACCAAGGCCATCTCATTTGTCCAAGTGATCAATTTCAGTTCATAATTGATCACAATGATAGGTCTAAGAGTCAAAGGGATCACACAAACAAGACTAGTGTTTGCTAATACTAACTGATAGAATCAAAAAGCGAGAGAATGATCCAACATGGGAAGCGAGATACACAGCAGACTCATAGAATGGCAGATGTCCTAAATAGCACTCTGGCCTCAGAATCAGCCCTTAAGGCATTCAGATCTGGCTCAAGAGCCCATGAGAATATTTTATGCATGGAAAGCCAAGACACTGTGGCAAAAAAAAGAAGACCTAAATGAAAGATCTCTGTGAGTGAGATCCCAGTGGAACGAATGGGGCCATCAAAGAAGGAGGTACCTTTCTCTGAAGGGAGGAGAGAACCTCCACTTTGACTATGACCCTGTTGGAATAAGATTGAAGTCAGCAAACCCTAAAGGCTTCCATAGCCTCGGCAATTCATGACTAGACCCTAGGGAGATTCCTGACGCCATAAACAAGAGTGTCAAATTGTTAAATCAACAACAGGAGTCACTGTGTACTTACATCTCATGTGGGATCTGCCCTTAATGTGTTGTCCAATGTGAAATAATGCTATAACTAGTACTGAAACAGTATTTTTACACTTTGTGTTTCTGTGTGGGTGCAAACTGATGAAATCTTTACTTAGTATATACTGAATCAATCTTCGGTGTATAAATATAATTAAAACTGAAAAAAATCTTGGTGTTAAATTGGAAATTGCATAGAAAATTAATCAATTTTTAAAAAATATCATGTAGAATCTCTGTCCTTAATGTGCTATACATTGTGAATTAATACTATAACTAGTACTCCAACAGTATTTTTCACTTTGTGTTGCTATGTGAGGGCAAACTGTTGAAATCTTTAGTTAATATATACTAAACTGATCTTCTGTATATAAAGAGAATTGAAAATGAACCTTGATGTGAATGCAAGGGGAGAGGGAGTGGGAAAGGGGAGGGTTGCGGGTGGGAGGGAAGTTGGGGGCGGGAGCCATTGTAATCTATAAGCTGTATTTTGGAAATTTATATTCTTTAAATAAAAGCATTATAAAAAAAAAGAAAAAAAAATCATTTGGTAAAGAAGTTGCATTCAGACAAAGAATTCTCAAAACTGAATAATAAGAAGATGTTCCACTCAGCGACTCAGTTTTGTTTTGTTCAATGTGGCCAAAACATTGAACCATCAAAGAAGACATAGTCAGTGCAAATAACCCATGGAAAGCATCTCAGCATCATTTGTGACTGTGAAAGTGCAGATGGTTACAGTGATGTGACTTTTGAGTGGCTGATAGTTAAGATCAACCATAGGAAGTGTTGATGAAGATGCAGAGCAACTGAAACTCTCATATATTGATCATGGGAATGTAAAACAAATTCAAAAAGAATTTGATAGGTTTTTACCAATGTGTTTGAAAGGCAGAATTTCAGAGGAAAGAGGGAAAAAGATCTTTCATCCACTGATTCACTTCCTAAAAGGCGGTAACCATCAGGTCTGGGCCAGGTAGAAACCATGAGCCAGGTAATCCTTCCTGGTCTCCTGCATAGGTGGCAGGGCCCAAGCACTTGGACTATCTTCTGCTACTTCCCCAGGCACATGAGTAGGAAGTTGGATCAGAAGAAGTGAAGCTACCATATAGAATGTTGGCTGTGCTAGCAGCAGCTTAACCCACTGTGCCACAACATCAATACCACATGGTGTACTTATTAAGTGCCTGATTAATTCTGACAAGAAGAGAATGGTCTCAAATTGGAGCTTTATTAACCAAAGAATCAGAGTCAAGTGATATCATTTGAAGCCTGTTACCTCAAAGTTGAGTATCATTAAAATACAGCGAGCTATAAAAATAATTTATCTGGTGCTGGAAAGATTTTTAAAAGTGCAAGGGTGGGCATCTGGGCTAAACACTTAGGTGTTGGGAAGCCTGCATCCCTTAGTAGTGGAGTGCCTGAGTTTGAGTCCTGGCTCCACCCCCATTACAGCTTCCTGCTCAAGTGCATCCTGGGAGGCAGCCAGTGATGGCTTAAGTAGTTGCGTCCCTGTCACCCACCTGGAATACCTGGACTGGGTTCCTGGCTCCTGGCTTCAGCCTGGCCAAGCTCCAGCTATTGTAGGAATTTGGGGAGTGAACCAGTGATCTTTCTCTCTCTCTCTCGCTCTCGCTCTCGCTCTCTCGCTCACTCTCTCTGAATCTCAAAGAAATAGAAATAAATAAAAATTTTAAACGGTGCAGTCTATAAACTTCTGGTTCATTTCCTACCTCTTTGGCTCGAAGAGCCTGTGCTCGCTCAACCCGAGAGATGATGTCCTGTACGGAGGCTGGGATTTCAAATGTCGGGACCACTGGAACATCTGCAGCATTCCCGGGGTTTCTTCTCTTGGTGGGGAATTGCTTGGCATTTTTTACTAATTCAGATTCACCATCTTTCTTACTTGACATTTTGATAAAAATGTGGGTAAATTCAGTGATTTTGTTTTATTCTTCACATGATGCAGGCAAATACTAACAATGGTATCCACTAGGAAGCTAAGAAAATGGGTTTCCTGTTCCCACAGGCAGTGGCTAACCATTCTAGCAACTGGTTGCTAACCATCATCTCCCAGTCCTAGTGATGTCATAGGAGACCCACTGTGACATTCCCCACTGACTCGTAGATTCTCTAAAGGGGGCCTCCCATATAGGCCAACTATTGTATATGCTGTGTGAGTAGCAAAGAATCGATACCAGGAACACTAAAAGAAGTAGGAGATGAGCCTTGCAGAAATGAGCTTAAAATGCATGGTTAGAGTTCAGGATACAGTGTATTAAATGTAACTCTGTTCTCTCTTCCTGGATTTTTTTTTTTAAATGCAGAGTTACAGATGGAGGGAGTAGGGGAGGGAGAGAGAAAGAGAGAATCTACATCTGTAGGTTTACTTCCCAAACGGCTGCAACACGTAAGTTTGGGCCAAGCTGAAACCAGTATATTGGAGGGTTCACAAGGTGATGTGGATGCAGAGGCTTAAGCACTTGGCCATCTCCCACTGCTTTCCCGGACACATTGTCAGTGAGCTGGATTGGAAACTGAGTCATTGAATCTCAGATTGGTGCCCATTGGGATGCTGGTTTCGCTGGCAGCAGCTCAACCCTACATCACATTGTCAGCTCCTCTCCTTTGGTTTTTCTTAAATATTTTGGGTCTGTTGTGAAAAATGACCATGCTGTATTTTCATAAAAGACTTAGTTTAGCCATAGTGCAGCCATGATTCTAGGCCTCAGTAGCATGTAGGATAGAGGGATGCAAAAGTCAGCCAACTTCTGAGTTTGCTTTGCAAACCATGAACCACTTGTTATGTTTGTAACCTTCAGCAATTCTGTAATCTGTAACCACTGAATGCCTATTACATGGTGCTGTCCTGTCTGATGTCCTGGAAGCTTTGCTGTTATCAGGATCTAACTCCACCCTTTCCCTGTGCTAGATCAGGCCAGCAACACTCATGCCATTACCCTACCCCTCCCTTTAGGCTCTGTGGGGAGTTCCCAGCTGTTCAACCAGAGAGAAACTGGGGAAAAGAAAAGTAGATCTGTGTGACAGGGATAAAAGAAGCTGTGTCTCAAAGGCAGGTGCCTTCTTCCACCTACTGGTCACAGCACTTGAAACCTGTTAGCAATAAATGCCTCACTGTCTGCTTCCTTCATGTTACTCTGTCCGTCCTTTGGTGGGTAGGTGTTCTCAAGGGAGCTTATTTCCCACATCTGTAATGAATTAAGTGTGTCAACTTCCTCAGCTGTCCCCTTAATTTTTCTTAGCTATAGTAACTTGGAAGAAATTATCTGGATGAAGATGAATATTACACTCTCTGCCCTTTTATCCACTGTTTCACTTTCTAAATGTCTGCAAGAGCTGGCACTGGACATCTGAGCCAATAGCTGGAAATTCAATATGGGTCTGCCATGTAGCTGGTATTAACCCAAGTACTTGGGCCAAGCCATCATGTGCCTCCCAGAATGCACGTTAGCAGAAAGCTGGAATCAGAAGTAGAGCCAGGGGGCTGGTGCTGTGGCAAAGTAGGTTAATCCTCTGCCTGCAGTGCCAACATCCCATATGGACACTGGTTCTATTCCTGGCTGCTCCTCTTGCAATGCAGCTCTCTGCTGTGGCCTGGGAGGGCAGTACAAGATGACCCAAGTCCTTGGGCCCCTTTCACCCACATGGGAGAACGAGAAGAAGCACCTGGCTCCTGGCTTCAGATCAACACAGCTCTGGCCATTGCGGCCATTTGGGGAGTGAACTAGCAGACGAAGAAGACCTTTCTGTCTGTCTGTCTCTCTCTCCCTGTAACACTACCTCTCAAATAAATAAATAAAATCTTAAAAAAAAAAAAAAGAAGTAGAGCCAGTACTGCAACCCAGACACGCCCAAGTGGGTTTGTGTCAACCATTGCACAAAATGCCAAGCTCAAGGGACTGTTATTTTTATTTTTTTGAGAAGAGAAGCAAAGATTTTTTAGTAGTGGCTTAAAAAGCTCCCAGCAGCAAGAGGCAATGATGGGAAGAGACCAACCCTAGGGAGACCAGAAGTCTAGGGGTATGAATGAAGCTTCTATGGGTTGGTTTCCACAGGCCCAGGGGCTGAGGCTGATTGGTCCCTGCTGTGATGGCTGTTGTTGCTCAGCAGGGCATCTATGATCAGGATTGGAAAAGAAGGACATTGTTAGGAGAATGTTTTGTGGTTAGGCTACCTGGAACTGGGCACATCAGGGCCCTCATTGTTAAGTACCACATCCTGATTCAACAATCTGAATGTGCAGGAAAGATTGTGAAGTGGGGTTCTGATCTGCTCTGTTGTTCCTGAGGGTGTTGGGTCCCTCTCAATACTGGGAGGGAAATAGCAGGAATGGAAGGGAACAAGGGCAGGGGCTAGCAAAGGGGCAGGACCTGTCCTGCAAGACAGAATTCCTGCACCTAGGGATCTGCCAGCAGCATTTAGCAAGATGGCAGGGTCGTCCAACCACCTGGACCTTCTGGGATACTGCAATGCCTGGGCAATAGCGCCATGCTTGGGCCAGCCCCCAGGCCACCTGAAACAAATCTCAGAGCCTAGAGTGTTTGCTGACTTCGGTGACCTCAGATCCGGCCTCCAGGGTGCTTGGCAAACAGGGTGACTGTCAGCCCAGGGCACTTCCTGGCCTCAAGGCCTACCTACCCCCCAAAGCTGGTGCTTGGCCCAGGCTTAACTGTGCCATGTACTTCAGTGTGGTTGGGGCTGAGGGGAGAAGGGCATCCATGCACCCGGCTTTGCCCAGAAGCTGAAAGTCTCAGAGACCAACCTTAAGTCTCTGCCTCCAAGGCTGACAGGAAGTGGCTAGAGACCATAGACCTGGCCAGAAACACAGACCTGCTCAGGCCAAAGCTCCTGGACTGGGTTGATTTCAAAGAGAGCAATGTCTGAGTGCTGCTGGCCACACTGCCCATGGCACTGTGGGACAAGTAAGCTGTTGGACGCAGGGATGCCAGAGCTGGTGAAGAAGCAGTACTGTCGTGCCTTGCTGGTGCTGCATCCAGACTTGGCCATGGGGCAGCCACACACACTGCTCCCCAAGATGTCTCTCCCCGAGCTGAGTGATGCCTGCCATGGTGGGAATGGTCCTGTCTGGGGCCTGTCACCACTTGCGCTCTAACCTGTCACTGCCCTCTGTGGTCCCTGAGGAGGTGTCAAGCTGCAAGCTTTTTCTTACAGCTTCAAGAGGAGGTGGGCTGTGACTACCTGATTGGCCAAGGGTGAGCAGACATGGCGGTGGGAGCACACCTGCCAGTCCCTCCAGAGGGGCACTTAATTGCAGGGCAGGTGTCCTCTGTCATCCCCAGGTCCTGTCAGGCAGTAGCTTCTCCTTGCTCCATGCAGTGTCCTGGTCTACAACTTATACCTGGTAATGATATCTGCTCATTCTTGGTCTAAGTTTTCAGGACCCACACCTCCTTAAAGAGCTTCCTGGCTTACCCCATGGGTGATGATCAGCAAGGAAAAATCCATGAACAATGATGCTGAGTTACGTTCAGAGTCTCACTGTAGCCACACCACCTCCTAGCACTTGTCTCCGTGTGGAACTGGAAGAATATCTTTATGACTGATTTACTCTTTGTGAGGAACCACTTGGAGAATGACCTTTTAGGGTCAGCCAGTCATAGATAATGATCACTCAGTACCTTTCTCTGTGATGTATTTTAAATAATTGTGATGATCCAAGTCTGAAGTCAGAGTGAGGTCAGTTAGTTGCATTCTGTGATCATATCTGTCCTGGCATCAGCATTTCATCATAACAAAAGGTCACCTTGGAAGTAAGTGTGGACCCTTGTAGCACTCTAAATTTTCCATCTAGAACGTGTTCAGTGTGTCCTGATGGGACCATGTTCCATGCAGTGCTGTTCTCTGCAGTCACCTTGGGTAGCTCAATCTTGCATCTGTCTGCATGCTTGAAATGAGAAGCCTTGGGACCCTTGGGACTGACCAGTCCATGAGCCACACTTGAGGTTTCTCATCTTGTGAATTTATGAAGAAACACACTCCTCTCACTTCTGCTGATCAGGACCCTACCTTATTTCAAAGTTCATATCAAGGACCCCACAGTTCCCTTTGCTGATCCTACAGAAACCTTTAAACCTCTGGAACCCTGTCATTTGTACAAGCAATGTCTTGCCTTTTCTTACAATCACAGGCACCTTCAGGTCTGTTTATCCTAACTCAGTCAGTTTCAAACTCTCTGCACATATTCTAATCATGTTCTCTTTTTACAGTAAATTCATGACTGTCACAAGATACCAACATGACATACATGGCATCAGTCCCTTCACAGCCACCATGGGTTTTCTCCTCTCCATCCATTATGTTCTTACGAAATTCTACTTTGCTTCCTCAGGAACTTTAGTAGTTCCTCCCAACCCAGGTTCCAGGGCAATCAAGGAAATTACTCCCATTGGGTCACAGCCACATTCTGCGATGCTTGGGAGATTAGTTGATGATTCTGTTTCTCTCCAGGCAAAGCACCCAAAAGTGTATTTTGTTGAAGTCTCTCTTCCCTAGAGGGAAGATCACTTGCTGATACCTTGGCTGACTTCACAGCCTTCTGGTCATTTTGGATCAATGAAAGTTTATCATTTTAAATTCCATGTGTGTAACTAAAAGCTTTAACTGCTTCGCTTACTGGCCAGATAGATGTATGTCTCTGGGGATGTGAAATGGAAAATGGTAGATTTGTTTATTTTTTCTACTTGTTGTTCCTATTCCTTGCCTTGGGGCATGCATGGCAGAAAGAGGTACACTCTCTTGGATATTTCTTGCCTGTTCTCTTTCAGGCTTCAGTGACTCTGCTGTATAGGGATGAGTAGGAGGACAAGAAACAGGGATGTCTCTTTGTTGGCATGTATTGTGTCATTCTTTTTAATTTTATTTTATTTTAGGCACAGTTCTGGAGAGAAAGAGGGAGATACAGAGAGAGACATCATCCATTGGCTGGTTCACACTCAAATGGCTGCAATGATAGCTGGAGCTGGGCCAAGCTGAATCCAGGAACCTGGAACTCCATCCAGGCAGGTATCCGATGTGTGTGCAGGAACCATTGGTACTTGGGCCATCTTCCACTGCTTTCCCAGGCACATTAGCAGGAAGCTAGATCAGAAGTTGAAGCAGCCAGGACTCCCATATGGGATGCTGGCATTGCAGGTGGCAGTTTACCCGGCTGTGCCACAATGCTGACCCTATGTCATATAATTCTTTTTTTTTTTTTTTTTTTTATAAAGCTTTTATTTAAAGAATATAAATTTCCAAAGAACAGCTCATGGACCACAATGGCTCCCCCCCACACAACTTCCCTCCCTCCCCCCACCCTCCCCTTTCCCGCTCCCTCTCCCCTTCTGTTCACATCAAGATTCATTTTCAATTCTCTTTATACACAGAAGATCAATTTAGTACATATTACGTAAAGATTTCAACGGTTTGCCCTCACATAGAGACACAAAATGATAATACTGTTGGAGTACTAGTTATAGTATTATATGACAATGTACAGCACATTAAGGATCTCTGTCCTTAATGTGCTGTACATTGTCATATAATTCTTGATGGCATTTACTGCTTGTCTGGTCAGCACTACCTGTGTGTGCATCTCACACTTGTGAGATTGTTGGATGTTGGACTACCTCAATGCATTGACTGTACTGGGAAAAAATTTTTAAAATATTCTTTCATTTTCTTTCAAGCCACCTCTCTCAGGTAGCCCAGCTGTTGCCTCTGTGCTCAATGGGCAACCGTCTTGTATAGAGAACTGGCAAGAAGTCTAAGGCCAAAGATCTCCACAGCAATATGTGACCCAGGGGACATACCTCCACACCAAACAGTGGAGTGACCACACTTGTCCTCTCCTTGTGTGGCCCAGGGGATGTACCTCCACACCACACAGTGGAGTGACCACACTTGCCTTCTCCTTGGCCCATTTCCCTTTTTTGTCAAGATTGCTGCAGCAGGCAGTGTCGTGGCTCACTTGGCTAATCCTCCACCTGTGGTGCCAGTAATTCATATGTGTGCTGGGTTCTAGTCCCGGGTGCTCCTCTTCCAATCCAGCTCTCTGTTGTGGCCCGGGAGGGCAGAGGAGGATGACTCAAGTGCTTGGGTTCCTGCACCTGCATGGGAAGACCAGGAGGAAGTACCCAGCTCCTGGCTTCGGATCAGCACAGTGCCGGCTATGGCGACCATTAGGGGAGTGAACCAACGGAAGGAAGACCTTTCTCTGTCTCTCTCTCTCTCACTGTCTTAACTCTGCCTTGCCAAAAAAAAAAAAAAAAAGATTGCTGTAGTTGATCATAGGGCGGATACTCACGGACATTACAATATTTAAATGTCCTTGCTCCATTTTTTTTTCCCAGCACTCATAATCTCTTATATTGGATTCCACTGCAGGAGTTGGGGAATACCAGTCCAAAATTCAATATTTTCCTTTAGGTCAAGGGACATAGGTCTTCTGTTCCCCCATCTTTGCTTGTTTGTGACCATGGAAGGGACAGGGTAGTCTAGAGGCAAATATAGTGTTTGGATTGGAAGTTCTTGTTATATAGCTTCTTAGTGAATGAGTTAGCCTAGCTGTGGTTGCTGACTGTTCTTTACCTTGTCGGAGACTAACATCTTCATCTGTAGTTATAAGGTTCTGTTTACAAATTTTGGGGCAGTTGGGAAGTTCCACTCAACATCCTCTTGCATCCACCTTACAGGTTAATTTTTTTTTTTTTTTTTGGACAGGCAGAGTGGTTTATCGTTGGTTCACCCCTCAATGGCCACTGCGGCCGGTGCACCGCGCTGATCTGAAGCCAAGAGCCAGGTGCTTCTCCTGGTCTCCCATGCGGGTGCAGGGCCCAAGGACCTGGGCCACCCTCCACTGCACTCCTGGGCCACAGCAGAGAGCTGGACTGGAAGAAGGGCAGCTGGGCAGAATTCGGCACCCTGACTGGGACTAGAACCCAGTGTGCTGGCGCCACAGGCGGAGGATTAGTTTAGTGAGCTGTGGCACCGGCCATAATGTGGTTTTAAAGGTAACAATATCAAGCACACTGTAAGCACTCTCTAAATAGGTAGGCTGCAATTACTCCATTGTTAAGTTTATTTGGCACTTATTCTTTCACATGTAGCACCTTTCCTATTTTCTACTGGTTTAAAAAGTACTGTGATAGTCATTAGAGCTAAGACTTTTATCTTGTGGATGAATTTCTATAAATGATTTTCCCAGCTCAAATGCTATAGTTATTTGTAAGGCTTTTGATACTTGAAACAAAATTGACTGTCATAAAGGATAGAACTTTTCCTTCCTGGTCTTTTTCATGCTAAGTGTTAGGAAAATTTCATAAAAATGTGACCATTTGGTTGGTGAGAATAAGGCCTAAAATCATCTGAAAGTGTCCTCCTGTGTCTGTGACCAGGCTGCAGTGCACTTCCACGTCTTGTCTCTGTAGCTGGAGACTTAGTATTTCTGAAGCTCTATTTAGCCAACTTGATCTGACTGCATGAGAAGGAGGAATGTGCAGGAGGGTGCTGAGAATGAGGACCACGTCTTTGCTTTCTGGTTGCCGGGCCAGTGCTACTTGAGTGTGCACTCTCACACTTGTGAGTTCTGTGGAGGGTGGACTTCCTCATTGCACTGCCTCTACTTCTGGAGAAGAAATTAAATTATGTTCTGTTAGTCTGTTTCAAGCCACTTCTCTTTGGATACCCCCAGCTGTTGTCTGTGTGCTCAAGGAGCAGTCCTCTTGGGTGGAGGTCTGAAGGCCAAGAATCTCCATGGGAATGTATGACCCTGGGGACTTCCCTCTGTGCCAATCAGTGGAGTGACAACACTTGTTCTTCTTCTTGCCCCTTTCCCCTCCTCTGTCAAGTTTATTGCAGACAATTGATTGCTGAGCAGATACTTAACCAGGCATTACAGGATTTAAAAGATCCTACTCCATAGCCTCTGTATTCAGCTCCCCTATTCTCTTTTAGATTCCCCCGTGGGAGTAGGGGAAATACCAGCCCAAAATGAATTTTTCAACTCATTTATTTGTAAGACTTTTGATGCATGAAACTAAACTGACTGTCATGAAGGATAGAATTTTGGCCTCCCTGATCTACACTGATGTTGAAAATTACAAATATTTTATGAAAACATGACAAAGTTCGCTAGGGGACTATGGGACCTGAAGTCATCTGGAAGTGCCTTCCTGCATCTGTCACCAGGCTCAGCACCCTCCCGTGTCGTGTCTGCATAGCTAGAGTCTCAATATTTCTGAAGCTCCACTGGAGTTGAGCCTGACTGGGTGAGAAGGAGGAGTGTGCAGGAGGATGTTGGGGATGAGGACCATGTCCTGTTTCCTTATTCACACTCTCTTTCCCCACAGGGCCGGAAGGGGCCAGGTTCTCTTTACATCCACTTCCTGAGTGGCGAGGGCTTCTATATCAGATCATCCTTTGCAGCTCAGGCTAATTGTAAGCAAGGAGATGGTGCTTGTGTGTATTGTATAAGGAGACATTGTCCCGTCAGAGAGGAGAGAAAGACTAGGAAGCATTTTGCACGTGACTCAGCAGTGATAGGTGTAACTGTAGACTAGCTTCCTTCCACCAGACTGCATTGTCAAAACTCCAGCAGCATCAGGCAGTTTGGCAAGGCTGTGCCAGGATGATGTGGGGCACTGTCAGGACTCTCAGTGCTGCTTCATCCCTTCTGCTGACTGAAGGAATAGATCCTGGGGCCTCAGCTTTCCGTGAGTCTTCTGATCACTAGTCTAATGAATGGTGGTTATTTTTTTATTTATTTTTTATTTAGTAAATATAAATTTCCAAAGTACAGTTTATGGATTACAATGGCTCCCCCCCATAATTTCCCTCCTACTCATACCCCTCCCATCTCCCGCTCCCTCTCCCATTCCATTCACATCAAGATTCATTGTCAGTTATCTTTATATACAGATCGATTCAGTATGTATTAAGTAAAGAGTTCCTCAGTTTGCAACCACACAGAAACACAAAGTGTAAAATACTGTTTCACTACTAGTTATAGCATTACTTCACATTGGACAACAAATTAAGGACAGATCTCACATGAGATGTAAGTACACAGTGACTCCTGTTGTTGACTTAACATTTGACACTCTTGTTTATGGTGTTGGTAATCTCCCTAGGCTCTAGTCATGAGTTGCCAAGGCTATGGAAGCCTTTTGAGTTTGCTGACTTTGATCTTATTCCGACAGGGTCATAGTCAAAGTGGAAGTTCTCTCCTCCCTTCAGAGAAAGGTACCTCCTTCTTTGATGGCCCCATTCTTTTCACTGGGATCTCACTCGCAGAGATCTTTCATTTAGGTCTTCTTTTTTTTTGTTTGTTTTTTTTTGTTCCAGATTGTCTTGGCTTCCATGCCTAAAATACTCTCATGGGTTCTTGAGCCAGATCCAAATGCCTTAAGGGCTGATTCTGAGGCCAGAGTGCTATTTAGGACATCTGCCATTCTATGAGTCTGCTGTGTATCTTGCTTCCCATGTTGGATCGTTCTCTCCCTTTTTGGTTCTGTCAGTTAGTATTAGCAGACACTAGTCTTGTTTGTGTGATCCCTTTGACTCTTAGACCTATCAGTGTGATCAGTTGTGAACTGAAATTGATCTCTTGGACTAGTGAGATGGCATTGGTACATGCCACCTTGATGGGATTGTATTGGAATCCCCTGGCATGATTCTAACTCCACCATTTGGGGCAAGTCCGATTGAGCATGTCCCAAATTGTACATCTCCTCCCTCTCTTTTTCCCACTGTTATATTTAACAGGGATCACTTTTCAGTTAAAATTTAAACACTTAAGAATAATTGTGTGTTAATTACAGAGTTCAACCAATAGTACTAGAACGAAACAGAGAAAAAAATACTAAAAGGGATAAAGTATTAAATTGTACATCAGCAGTCAGCACAAGGGCTGATAAAGTCACTGTTTCTCATAGTGTCCATTTCACTTCAACAGGTTTCCCCTTTGGTGCTCAGTTAGTTGTCACCGATTAGGGAGAACATATGATATTTGTCCCTTTAGGACTGGCTTAATTCACTCAGCATAATGTTTTCCAGATTCCTCCGCCTTGTTGCAAATGACCAGATTTCATTGTTTTTGGCTGCTGTATAGTATTCTATAGATTGATTTATTTTAAATTTTAAGCAATCCCTGCACCCCATTGATGAATCCCACCAGGATTATAGAAATCAGCTCTTAACTGGTCACTTTGCCCATCCATGTATTTATTCTCTGGCCAGCAGGCAGAATGAACCTCTGGAAATTGAAGTTTGATGCTGGGCCTCTGCTCTGAACCTATCCCCACATGACTACTCACTTCATGCAGAATGAAGACTTGTGACCTCCAAGGCCCTATCCCTACTTTCTCTGTTTGCATCTGCTCCAGTCTCTTCACTATGTACTTACCACACTGATCAGTCTCTTGTGAAAGTCTTGACTGTTCTCTGTTCTGCTCCTCTCATCCTCTTCTGTGTCAACATAACCACATTACTTAACTCAGAATCATTCCTGAGGCTGGCATTGTTACACAGTGGGTTAAGGCTCTACCTGTGATGCCAGCATTCTGTATGTGTGCCTGTTCAAGTCCCTCCTGCTCCACTTCTGATCCACATCCCTGCTAATGCGCCTAGGAAGGCAACAGAGGGTAGTTCAAATGCTTGGGTGCCTATCACCCCTATGGGAGACCCAGATAGAGTTCCAGGAGATGGAAGAGTCTTTTTTTCTCGATCTCCTCCCCGCCGTGTGTGTGTGTGTGTGTGGTGGCTGCTTCTCTCTCTTTCAAATTAATTCACTGGCCTTTAGAAAAATCCATTCTTCAGTAAATGTTCCCCAGCATCCCATCTACAGCTGCACACTCTCTGAAGTTTTTCTTTCCTGACTGAATTTTTTTCTGTAGAATCTGTCATTACTTAAGTAATTATTAGTCAGCTTTACATTACTACAGTGAGACACTTATTAAAATATAAGGAGAAAAGTTTTATTTATTCAGCATACAGTTTGGATGTTCAAGTCTGAGATGAATTGGCCACATATATTTGGCTACTGTTAAAGACAGCTGGTGGCAATGGTGGAGCATAAAACATGGGTAGAAGAATCACATGGCAAAACATGATGCAGAGAGAGCATCTGAGCCTAACTCATGCTTAACCAACCCTCTGTTGGTTTACAACTATCCATCTTCATTGCCCCTTTCAGCCCTCTCTCTAGAGGTTCTTAATTATACATTGTCCCAAGAAATAGAAGTGAAGCATCATTATTTGTAGATAATATGATAGTCTATGTAGAAAACCCCAAACTATAAATAAATTATGATAATTAATAACTTTAGAAAATAGGCTGGATGTAAAAAACAAGCATTAGAGTATTTATTACAGTTTATTCTGACAAAATATTAAACAATTTTTGATAACTGAATTTATTAAATCTAAATTTTTGTCCACAAGAAATTTCACAAGGAGGGAGAAAATCAAACCTCAAATAGGGAGAAATTACCTATACAGCATATGTTTAATAGATGAGTAGTAGAGAGGATATACTAATATTTTTAACATATATACAAACTGTGACTGTAAATTACTGAGAAAACTTTCCAGAACTCTCCCCAAACTATAGGTAAAGGGGTGGAAAGTGTTAGATGTGGCTTTTAACATATGATTAAATAGGAATCTACAATAATACCTAAAAAGATACTCATCTTCATTAAAGATAAGGAAACTGAAACCCAAATCACAGTGAAAAATTTCTCAAAATTAGCTCAAAATTGGGAAGGTGAGCAATAGCAAGAGTTGGGAATGTTTCAGAGAAATGAGAACTCTTGCACACTCCTGGTGGGAGCATATATTGGTGCTTTCATATTACTTAGTAATTTTTGTCCTTGCCCTGTGTCTTGGAGAATCTTGGCACAAATGATTGAGCGTATATGATTGCAAGAATGCTTATACTAGTGAAGTTTGCATTAGAAAATAATTATTGCTTCTCAAATATCCCTCAACACTAGAACAGGTAAATATATTTGAGATATTATACTCAGTTTGAAACATGTACAAAAAATGAACTGTTACATGTATTCATGATGTATTAATCTCAAAAGCATAATGTTGAACAAAAGAAGGAAGTCACTGAATGCATGTACTATGACTAAATTTATATAAAATTTGAAAATATCAAAAGAATAGAATCTTGCATAACATTATACATATTTTCCATACATGACAGCTGTGCCAGCTGTTGTGCATGTACCCAGGAGCCCAGGAATTGGCCTAGATAAGATGCCATATTATCACTACTGTGGCAGTTGCTCAGGTCCACATACCTGGCAACTGGCAGTGAGAAAGCACCACTGTGAAACAAGAAGGAGCTGTGACCATGGCTCTTACACACGTGATCCAGAGATTTAACCAGAGGGAAAAATCCACATTCTCTATTGACATCAAGTCTGGCTGAGAAGACTGACAGGAGATTGGGTACCCACATAGGCCAATAAGTTACTCCCAGCCTCTAAACATATTACATACTCTGGGGCTCTAACCACCTAGGTGGAGTACCCATAGGTAGCTGCCTCTGGGAACATTGTTGCTGCTCTCTGGATGGGACAGTCTAACAGGTTGGAGTGGAATCCTATGTACCTTGTGACAGTGGAAGCCTTGTATGTTGAGACTATGGGAATTCTGACTGCACGAGAGAGTGCAGGGTGTAGCTGGGTCTCTGGGCAATCACTGTGAGTAGCTCCACATGCTCAGAGCTCTCTGATTAACTGGGTCATTGCAACAGAATCCATGCTGACACTGAAACTGCACTGATTCTTTGTGTGGTTCTTAAAGCAGCTCAGACGAGTATTACACCACTGTGGGTTAGTACCCTGGCATTGATCACATTGGAAGAGAAGATGAGGGTGTGATTATGGCAACAGAAGTGATCAAACACTCCCTGCTATTTAAAAAAGGATATATACCATGCCCAACTTGGGTGTCACCCTGGATACTTGCCCAACCCTATAGCACTGACCAAAGCTCTCTGGCCACACCCAGTACACACTTCTGGGTTTTCACTGAAAGAGCAGACACTCTACTAAGCCACAAAGGAATAGGCCAAAGATAAAGGCCATCAGAGAAACACACCAACAAGTGTCTCCACAAATGCCTAAAAGTAAATGTGGAAATTAAAGAAACAATAAGGAAGGCAACGTGTCCTGCCCCCTACAGGAACAGAACAACACTTCAGTATTAGAATTTGAAGATGAAGAGATTGATGAAATGCCTGAAATGGAATTTGAAAGATGAATCATAGAATTACTTTGAAGCAATGAGAAGCAGATTCTCAAATTAACCCATACGTGACATGAATGAAAAATTCTCACAGGAAATTGAGATTTTGAAGAGATATTAGAAATGAAGAATTCAGTATATCAAAGAACAACAGACTGGATGAGGCATAAGCAAGAATATTTGAGCTAGAAGGCAAATCTTTGGAAATATCCCAGTCACATACACACAAAACGAAACAAAAAAAAAGAAAAGTTAAAAAGAAGTTTGAGATTTGTGGGACACTATTAAACAACCTAACATATGGATCTTGGGAGTTTCTGAAGGTGTGGAAAGAGAGAATGGATTAGAAGTCCTATTCAATGAAATCATTACAGAAAACATCCCTAATTTAGAAACAGGGACATCTGAATACATGAGCCCATAGAAATCTTTATAGACATGACCAGAAACGATATTCACCATGACACATTGTAGTCAAACTTTCAAAAGTAAAACATAAAAGATTCTAAAATGCAAAAGAGAAACTCCAAATTATTTTCAGAGGACCTCCAATGAGACTCACAGCTGACTTCTCATCAGAAATCCTACAAGATAGGAGAGAATGGAGAGACATAGCCCAAGTCTTAAGAGAAAAAAAACTCTTAATCCAGAATACAGTACCTTCCAAAGCTCTCATTTATGAATGAGCATTAAACAAAGATCTTTCTTGAAAAACAGAAGTTCAAAGAACTTGTCACCACTCATGCAGCCTTACAAAAGATGCTTAAGGATGTGCTAAACACAGAAATACAGATAGTTATAACTATGGAAGAAAGTGAAGGCAGAAAATCTTCCAGGAAAAGTACAAAGAAATTCCAAAGCAAACATTGGAATAGTCACAGAAAAATGGCCTAGCCAATTTGTTACTTATCAAAAGTAACCTTGAATGTAAATGTTCTAAACTCTCCAAATAAAAGATACAGGCTGGCTGAATGGATTAAAAAACAAAATCCATCTATTTGTTGCCTACAAGAAACACACCTCACCAACAAAGATATATGGAGACTAAAAGTGAAAGGATGGAAAAAGATATTCCATGCTAATGGAAAGCAAAAAAGAGCAGGTGTAGCAATCCTAATATCAGACAAAAGAGACTTTAACACAAAAACTATTAAAAGAGGCAAAGAAGGGTACTCTGTAATGATTTAAGGGATCAAATCAACAGGAAGATGTGACTATAAGACATGTATATGTACCAAATGCCAGAGTGCCTGGCTATTTAAAAGAAATGTTAATAGATCTAAAGGGAGACATAGGTTCCAATAAAATTGTAATGGGAGACTTCAACACCCCATGTTCATCAATGGATAGATCAACCAGAGAGTAAGTCAAAAAGAAACAACAGAGCTAATCTACATTTTGGCCAAATGGACCTGATATCTACAGAATCATTCATCCTACAGTTGCAGAATTCACATTGTTTTCATCAGTGCTTAGAATTTTCTCTTTGATATGCCATATGCTAGGTAATAAAGAGAGTCTTAGCAAATTAAAAAAAAACCAAAACAACATGTGCCTTTTCAGGCCATAATGGAATGAAGTTGGAAACTAACACTAAAGAAGATATAGAACATATACAAACCTATAGAGACTGAACAACATTCTCTTGAATGAACAGTATGTCATGGGAGAAATAAAAAGGTCAAAGGAGAAGTCAAAAAGTTTCTGGAAACTAATGAAGACAATACAATATATCAAAACTTATGTGAAATGACAAAAGCAGAATTAAGAAGGAAGTTTGTAACAATTGGTTCTTACATCAACAAATTGGAAAGACATCAAATAAACGAGCTATGAATGCATCTAAAGGGTCTAGAAGAGCAACAACAAACAAAAACCCAAATTAGTGGGAGGAAAGAAATAATTAAAATCAGAGAAGAAATAAACAAAATTGAAACCAAAAATAAATACAAAAGATCATGAAATGAAGGATTGGATTTTTGAAAAAATAAACAAAACTGATACATCATTGGCCCAACTAACAACAACAAAAAAAAAGAAATGGAGAGGAGGGATTGCACTCAACAGAAACAGAGATAAAAAGGGAAATTTAACAACAGACACATAAATAAAAAGAATAATTAGCTATTACTACAAATAGCTGTATGCCAGCAAATCAGGAAACCTACAGAAAATGGATAGTTTCCTGGACACCCATTATCTACCAAACTTGAGTCATAAAGGCATAGGAAACCTCAAAAGACCAATAATCAAGAGATAGACTGATTCAGTAATAAAGACCCTCCCAACAAAGGAAAGCCCAGGACCAGATGGTTTCACTTCTGAATTCTACCAGACATTTAAAGAACTAATTCCAATTCTTATCAAGCTATTCAAAACAATTGAAAGGGAGCGAAGCCTCCCAAACTCCCTTCTTTGAAACCAGCATCTCTTTAATTCCTAAACCAGAAAAAGATACAACATAGAATGAGAATTATAGACCGATACTCCTGATTAGCACAGACCCAAAACTCCTCAGCAAAATACGAGTTAATTGAATCCAATAACCTGTCAGAAAGATGATTCAAACAGACCTAGTGGGCTTTATCCCTGGTATGCAGGGATGTTTGAACATTTTCAAATCATTAAATGTGATGCACCACATTAACAAGCTGAAGAATAAAAACCATATGATTATTTCCGTAGATGGAGAGAAAACATTTCAGAGTGCAACATCCTTTCATGATGAAAATCTTAACCAAATTGGCTATAGAAGGAACATTCCTCAACACATTCAAGGCTGTCTATGGCAAAGCCACAAACAGCATCCTAAAGAATGGGGAAAATTTGGAAACATTCCCACTAATATCCAGAACCAGACAAGGATTCCCACTCTTACCATTACTATTTAGTATTCTAATAACAATTATAGTCGAAAGTCTTAAAAATAGACTCAGTGAGGCAGAAGAAAGAATACCCAAGCCAGAAGACAGATTTTGGAAATAACCCAAACAAAAAAATAAGAAAAAGAAAAATTAAAAATAATGTTTGAGATTTGTGGAATACCAGAAAATGACCAAACATACATGTTTATGAGTTTCTGAAGGAAGAAAAGAATGGATCTGAAGGCATATTCAGTGAAATAGAAAATTTCCCTAATTTGGAGAAAGAAATGGACATCCAACTACATGAAGCACATAGAACTCCTAATATATATGATCAGAAAAAGTCTTAAACGTGAAAATTTTAGTCAAAGATTCAAAAATAAAGATAAGATACTGGCCGGCGCCATGGCTCAACAGGCTAATCCTCCGCCTTGCGGCGCCGGCACACCGGGTTCTAGTCCCAGTCGGGGCGCCGGATTCTGTCCCGGTTGCCCCTCTTCCAGGCCAGCCCTCTGCTGTGGCCCAGGAGTGCAGTGGAGGATGGCCCAAGTGCTTGGGCCCTGCACCCCATGGGAGACCAGGAGAAGCACCTAGCACCTGGCTCCTGCCATCGGATGAGTGCGGTGCGCCGGCCGCAACGCGCTGTCCGCGGCAGCCATTGGAGGGTGAACCAACGGCAAAGGAAGACCTTTCTCTCTGTCTCTCTCTCTCACTGTCCACTCTGCCTGTCAAAAAAAAAAAAAAGATAAGATACTAAAATGTGCACAAGAGAAATGCAAGATTGCCTTCAAAGCATCTTTAATCAGATTGGCAGCTGATTTCTTTTCAGAAACCCTACAGGCTACAAGAGAATGGTGAAACAGTCCAAGTCCCAAAGGAAAATATAAAAGCATCCCAGAATATTGTACCCAATGAAACTCTCATTCATAAACGAAGTGAAATAAAGATCTTCCTAGACATCAATTGAGCGAATTTGCTACCACTTATCTAACTTTACAAATGACACTTAAAGATGTGCTACACCCAGGAAAAGAGAGATATTTAACATCAAGAAATAATGTGAAGCCAAAAAATCTCCTAGTTAAATTACAAAGGAAATCAAAACCAAACAATAGGAATACTAGTGGGAAAATGTGAGGACCAAGTAACTACTTACCATAATATTGAATTCAAATGGCCTAGGTTCTTGCATCAAAAGATAGAGTCTGTATGAATGGGTTAGAAAACAAGATCCATCTATTTGCTGCCTACAAGAAACACACTTCACCAACAAAGATACACACAGACTGAAAGTGAAAGGGGGCCTGCCCTATGAAGTAGCAGGTAAAGCTATCACCTGGGTGCTGGCATCCCATATGGGTGTCAGTTCGGGTCCTGGCTGCCACATTCCTGATCAAGCTCTCTGCTATGGCCTGGGAAAGCAGTAGAAGATGGCCCAAGTCCTTGAGTCCCTGCACCCATGTGGGAGAACCGGAAGAAGCTCCTGGCTTCTGGCTTCAGATCAGCACAGCTCCAGCCATTGCAGCCAACTGGGGTGTGAACCAGCTGATGGAAGACCTCTCTCTCTCTTTTCTGCCTCTCCTTTCCTCTCTGTGTAACTCTGACTTTCAAATAAAATAAATAAATCTTAAAAAAAAATAAAGTGGGGTTGGCGTGGTGGCTCACTTGGTTAATCCTTTGCCTGCGGTGCCGGCATTCCATATGGGTGCCGGGTTCTAGTCCCGATAGCTCCTCTTCCAGTCCAGCTCTCTGCTGTGGCCTGGGAAGGCAGTGGAGGATGGCCCAAGTGCATGGGCCCCTACACCCCCATGAGAGACCAGGAGGAAGCACCTGCCTCCTGACTTCAGGTCGGGATAGCTCTGGCCATAGCGGCCATTTGGGGAGTGAACCAATGGAAGGAAGATCTTTCTCTCTGTCTCTCTTTCTCACTGTCTAACTCTATCTGTCAAATTAAAAAAAATAAAAGAATGGATTTTTCTAAAGGCCAGTGAATTAATTTGAAAAAAAAAAAAGAAAGTGAAAGGATAGAAAAAGATATTTCAAGCTGATGGGAACAAAAATGTGAGTAGGAGTAGCCATCCTAATATCAGACAAAATATACCTTACCACAAAAACTGTTTGAAGAGACAAAGAAAGACATTATGTAATGATTAAGAGATCAATTCAAGAGAAAGATGTGACTATATTTATATGTGCCCATTTCTAGTGCAAGTGGTATATAAAACAAATGTGAATGGATATAAAAATACATATTTCAATACTGTAAGAACAGGGAACTTCAAACCCCACTTTCATCACCAGACAGATCCATTAGAAAAAAATCAATAAAGAAACAAAGGATCTAATCTACACTATTGGAAAATGTACTTCATTCATATCTTCTGAATATTTTATCACACAGCTGCAGAATGCATTCTTTTTATCAGTGCATGGAACTTCCTTTAGGATAGACCATGTGATATGCCATAAAAAATCTCAAGAAATTTTTTAAAAGATTGAAAGCATATCATGCATATATTCTGAACAAAATGGAGTGAGGTTGGAAATTAGCAACTCTAGAAAATATGCAAACACATGGAGACTGAAAAACATGCAACTGAATGAAAAGTGAGTCATAAATAAAAAAACAAGTAAAAAAATTCCTAGAAATGGGTAAAGATGAAAACACAACATACCAAAACTTATGGGATACAGTAAAAGCAATGTTGGCCGGTGCCGCGGCTCAATAGGCTAATCCTCCACCTGCAGCACCGGCACACCCGATTCTAGTCCTGGTCGGAGCACCAGATTCTGTCCCGGTTTCTCCTCTTCCAGTCCAACTCTCTGCTGTGGCCTAGGAGTGCAGTGAAGGATGGCCCAAGTCCTTGGGCCCTGCACCTGCATGGGAGACCAGGAGAAGCACTTGACTCCTGGCTTCGGATCAGCGCGGTGTGCTGGCCACAGCACGCTGGCTGCAGCAGCCATGAGAGGGTGAACCAACGGCAAAAGAAAGACCTTTCTCTCTGTCTCTCTCTCACTAACTCTGCCTGTCAAAAAAAAAAAAACAGTAAAAGCAGTGTTAAGAGGGAAATTTATAGCTTTAGTGCATACATCAAAAACTGAAAAGTCATCAAATAAATGATCCTACAGTACATCTCAAGGATCTAGGAAAACAACAACAAACCACACCCTAAATGAGAAGGAGGAAAGAAATAATAAAATGGGAAAAGAAATGAACAAAATTGAGACTCTCCCAAAAAGAAACTAGATACCAGTGAAATGAAGAGCTACATTTTTTACAAATGAGCAAAATCAATACACTGTAGCCACACGAACCAAGAAAGGGAGAAGACTCAAATAGTAAAATCAGAGATGAAAATGCAGATGTTAAAGTGGATACCACAGAAATAAAAAGAATCATCAGGGATTACTACAGACAACTGTATGTCTACAAACTGGGAAAATCTAGAACTGGATTTCTGGACACATGCTGCCTACCAAAATTGAGTCATGAAGACATAGAAAACCTAAATGGAACATTAACCAAGACCCAGGTGGAATCAATACCCACCCAACAATGAAAAGCCCAGGACTGGATAGCTTCACTGCAGAATTCTAACTTTTCATGGAGAACTAATCTCAATTCTTCTCAAATTATTTTTAAAAATTGAAAGGAGGGGAATCCTCCAAAACTCCTATGAAGCCAGCATCACCTCAATTCAAAATGAGAAAAAGGTACAACAGAGAAAGAATTATGGACCAATATCCTTGATGACCATGGGTGCAAAAGTGCTCAACAAATTATTAGTTAATCTGTTTCAACAACACTTGAAGAAATTCATTCACCTGGACCAAGTGGGATTTAAGCCTCGCATTCAGAGAAGCATCAATATATGCAAGTAAATAAACATGATACATCCCATTAGCAAGTTAAGGATTAAAAGCCATATGATTATCTCAATAGCTGCAGAAAAAAATTTTGATAAAATACAACATGAAATACATATGCTTTGATGGGAATGTAAACTAGTACAACCATTATGGAAGACAGTATGGAAATTACTCAGAATTCTGAAAATGCATCTACCATATGACCCAACCATCCCATTCCTGAGAATTTACTTAAGCAAAATGAAATCAGCATATGAAGAGTTATCTGTACCCCCATGTTTATAGCAACTCAACTCATAGTTGTTAAGATACTTAATCAACCCAGTTGTCCATTAACTAATGACTAAATAAATTGTCACACACACACACACACACACACACACACACATACACATATATTATGGAATACTATTCAGCCATAAAAAGAATGAAATCCCATCTTTTGTGACAAAATGGTTGCAACTGTTGAGACCATTACAGTTAGTGAAATAAGCCAGAGGCCAGCACAGTGGCATAGTAGGTAAAGCCACCGCCTGCAGTGTAGGCATCCCATATGGATGCTGGTTCAAGTCCTGGCTGCTACACTTCTGATCCAGCTCTCTGGGAAGCGGCCTGGGAAAGCAGTAGAAGATGGCCCAAGTCCTTGGGCCCCTGCACCCACATGGGAGACCTTGAAGAAGCTCCAGGCTCCAGGCCTAGCTCTGGCCATTGCAGCCATTTGGGGTGTGAACCAGCAGATGGAAGACCTTTCTTTCTGTCTCTCCTGCTGCCTCTCTATTTCTCTGCCTTTCAAATAAGTAAATAAATATTTTTTTAAAAAAGCCAGTACCTAGAAGACAAATATGCTATCCCTAATTTTTAGTAACCAATATACAGACTATAAAAACCTATACTGTATATGAGCAATATTAACATTTTGAGATTTGATGATTGTTTATATCTCTTCTCTATACTCCTGAGGAATAGTGATTTTTCTACTTACTATCTGTTGAATTCTTTATTTAGGGTTGAGCTTGTGATTATAAAGTAAATTGAAAGTATGTCATTACAAAAATTAGAAATAAAAGGAGGAGGAAGGGATGTGGGAGTGAGGGAAGGTTGGGTGGAAAGTATCACAATGTTCTTAAAACTATATGAAAGATATGGAATTTGTTCCCTTAATATAAATTTCAAAAAAACAAACAAATGCAGAGAATAACAAATGCTGATAAGGATGAAGGGCTAGAGAACTCTTATATACTGTTGTTTGGAATGTAAATTTGTTCAGCCATTCTGGGAAATAGTTTGGAGATTCCTTTAAAATTAGAAATGGAACTGCCATATGAGCCAGCAGACTCACCATTGAATATATACCCAACATACATGAGCTAATTAAAGAGATACCTGCTCAACCATGTTTACGGCAGAAATGGAACAGTAGCCAAAACATAGAACCTACAAAGGTGTCCATCATCAGATGAATGGATAAAGAAGATGTGCATACACACATTAGAATAGTGTTCACCTGTAAAATGATGAAATCCTCAGCTAAATGGATGGAACTGGAGGACCTCATGTTACGTGAAATGAGCCAGATAATGAAAGAGAAATAACACATGTTTTCCCTTATATGTGGGAGATAAAATTAAGAAAAAAACCTCCTTCTGAGCACAATGTTGATTACTATAGACTGGGATGGATCAAAGGGATCAAAGGATGTTAGATCTGGACTGGGTTGAAATGCTGGATGTGACCCTGGATCTGGTGCCAGAATTCAATGGATCTTGGAACAAGAACCAGGAAATCAGTTCGTATGTTTGTCTTGACATGTGGGAGGTTTGGGGAATGCTTTTGCTTTGGAGCTGGGGAGAGGAGAAAGCAGTGAGCTTGCTTTCCTCAGAAGCACCAGGGAGTCAACATGAGCCTCAGAATAGCCAGTACAACAGTTTCAGCCAAGGGAGAGTGAGGAGGTTCTCTATATATCAGTCGAGCTCCTTGATGCACCAACTGCGATTGAAGTCTGGGATTTGTTATTTATTCACTGTTGAAACATTTTTCTTTTGATACATTCAGTTATTAGAACAGAATGCTTATAAAACATTCTTGAGAAGACGTTCTTTGCTTATTATATTTTAATTTATAATAGACATTAATTTGCATGTTGACATGTACCTTTAGAGTGGCCATTCTCCTAAACTCTTAGTTTGTTTTTGGCAACACCCTCCCCTTATAAATGAGGTGCAACTAAATTTCTCATATATATATTGAAAAAAGTATATATATATATATATATATATATATATATATATATATATAATGTTAGCCAGACTATAGTGGGTTTTTATTTTCCTTTTCTTGCTGCTAGAAGTAATAATGTTGAAAGACCTGACCTTGAGTAACTCCTGAGTCCTGAGAAAGAAGTAAGGCCTCTTCCTCCCCTTATTTCTCACCTTGTCGTACTAACACAGCTACTGTTGGGCCTAGAGCAGTGCTGAAGTGTTACTCCTCCATCAGCTCCAAGTCCCTACCAAGAGAGGCCCATTATCTATTTTGCAGTAATGGCCAAGTTTGATTAACAGATGTTAAAGGTAGCAATTGAGATAATTACTCTCTGGAAAGCCAAGGCTTTGAACCTAAGTATATTCAGCTTACTGACCTCTGCTCATGTTTTCATAAGGAGGCTGTAAGTCTAGTAATGGGGAGTTGGTATTCCCAGGACACTTATCTGTGCTGGTTTACTTCATAGTCATGTCAGTCACCACCAATTAGATAAATTATAAGAATGTCTTCTTTTTAATTTAAGAATTAAGGAGAGTGAAATGACTATAGGAAGTATGGTCCCCAAGAGAGTAATGACTTTTGTTTTTAAAGATGGTTTATCAAGGCATGTTGTGTAGAGGAGAGCACTCTGGTTCTTGTCCTGCCATCACCACTGAGCAGTCATAAATTGTTCATTTTTTATAAAGTGAAGGATTCATATATAGCTCAGCTGTGGTATAATTTATAATTAGGCAGAACTTGGTCCTGACTTAACCCTGGAAGTAAGCTTCTAGTAAGCTTCTAATCCAAGATATATTTAAGTAGTCCCCTTGAAACTCCAGGTGGATGCAAGGGAGCTGCTGCCTCAGGAAGCTAGAGACAAGAGTAGCCACCTCTGTACATGCACCTTGACAGCATCTCATCCTTTTGCTGAAAGGATTCTGTTTTATGGAAGAGACCAGGTACCTGCTATCCACAGGAGTTACCCTTTTGTATCTGGTTAGATTACTGTGGCTGAATGCTGGTCTAATGTCTCTTAACCATGAAAAAGTCTGCTGCATATTTAATAGCAGACAAACTAAACTTCAACACAAAACTGTTAAGAAGACAAAGAGGGGCACTATATAATGATTAAGGGATCAATTCAACAGGAAGATATAACGATTATCAATGTATATGCACCTAATTTCAGGGCACCAGTTTATTTAAAAGATACATTAAGGGACTTAAAGGGAGAATTAGACTTCAATACAGTAGTACTGGGGGACTGCAATACTCCACTCTCAGAAATAGACAGATCAACCGGACAGAAGATCAACAAGGATACAGTAGATTTAAACGACACTATAGCCCAAATGGATCTAACAGATATCTACAGACTTTTCATCCTACAGATAAAGCATTTACATTCCTTTTTTTAACTTTTATTTAGAATATAAATTTCCAAGGTATGACTTATGGATTACAATGGCTTTCCCCCCATACTTTCCCTCTCCACCCACAACCCTCCCCCATTGTCCGCTCCCTCCACCCTTTCGTTCACATCCATATTCATTTTCAATTCTCTTTGTATACATGAGAACAATTTAGCATGTGTTAAGTAAAGAATTCGTCTATTTGCCCTCATATAGTAACACAAAGTGAAATATACTATTTGAGTACTCGTTATAGCATTGAATCACATTGTACAGCACAATAAGGACAGAGATCCTACATGAAATATATATATATATATATATTTTTGAAACTGATTAATTTTTTGATGCAATTTCCAACGTAACACTGAGTTTTTTTTTTCATTTTTGATTATCTTTATATAGAGAAGATCGGTTCAGTATGTATTAAGTAAAAATTTTCATCAGTTTGCATCTACACAGAAACACAAAGTGTAAAAATACTGTTTCAGCACTAGTTACAGCGTTACTTCACATTAGATAACATATTAAGGACAGATCCCACATGGGATATAAGTACACAGTGACACCTGGTGTTGATTTAACAATTTGACACTCTTATTTATGGCGTCAGGAATCTCCCTAGGCTCTAGTCATGAGTTGCTGAGGCTATGGAAGCCTTTAGGGTTCACCGACTTTGATCCTATTCCGACAGGGTCACAGTCAAAGTGGAGGTCCTTTCCTCCCTTCGGAGAAAGGTACCTTCTTCTTTGGTAGCCCCGTTCCTTCCACTGGGATCTCACTCGCTGAGGTCTTCCATTTAGGTCTTCTTTTTTTCCTTTTCCAGAGTGTCTTGGCTTTCCATGCCTAAAATACTCTTATGGGCTCTTGAGCCATATCCTAATGCCTTAAGGGCTGATTCTGAGGCCAGAGTGTTATTTAGGACATCTGTCATTCTATGAGTCTTCTGTGACTCTGCTTCCCATGTTGGATCATTCTCTCCCTTTCTGGTCCTATCTGTTTGTATTGGTAGAAACTAGTCTTGTTTGTGTGTTCCCTTTGACTCTTAGACCTATCAGTGTGATCAATTGTGAACTAAAATTTTCACTTGGGCCGTTGAGATGGCATTGGTATATGCCATCTTGATGGGGTTGTATTGGGATCCCCTGGCATGTTTCTAACTCCATCATTTGGTGCAAGTCCAGTTGAGTTTGTCTCAAATTGTACATATCCACCCTCTCTTTTTCCCTCTCTCAAAGTTAACCGGGATCACTTTCAGTTAAAATTTAAACACCTAAGAATAATTGTGTGTTAGTTGCAGAGTTCAACCATTAGTACTAGAACAAAAACAAACAACAAAGAGAGATACTAAGATGGGTAAAGATTTACATTGTACATCAACAGTCCAGACAAGAGCTGATCAAGTCTTATTTTCTCATAGTGTTCATTTCATTTCAACAGGTTTCCCTTTTGGTGTTCAGTTAGTCGTCGCCAATCAGGGAAAACAGATGGTATTTGTCTCTTTGGGACTGGCTTAGTTCACTCAGCATGATGTTTTCCAGATTCCTCCATTTTGTCGCAAATGACCAGATTTCATTGTTTTTGACTGCTGTATAGTATTCTGTAGAGTACATATCCCATAATTTCCTAATCCAGTCTACTGTTGATGGGCATTTGGGTTGGTTCCAGGTCTTAGCTATTGTGAATTGGGCTGCAATAAACATTAGTGTGCAGACAGCTTTTTTGTTTACCAATTTAATTTCTTTTGGGTAAATTCCAAGGAGTGGGATGGCAGTACATGGAACTTTCTCTAAGATTGACCACATAGTAGGCCATAAAGCAAGTCTCAGCAAATTCAAAAGAATTGAAATCATACCATGCAGCTTCTCAGACCATAATGGAATGTAGTTGGAAATTAGCAACTCAGAAATCCGGAGAACATATGCAAACACATGGAGATTGAACAACATGCTCCTAAATGACCACAGGATCATAGAAGATATCAAAAACTTTCTGGAAGTAAATGAGGACAACAGCAGAACATATCAAAACTTATGGGATACAGTAAAAACAGTGTTAAGAGGAAAGTTTATAGCAATAGGTGCCTACATCAAGAAACTGGCAAGGCACCAAATAAATGAGCTTTCAATGCGTCTCAAGGATCTAGAAAAACTGCAGCAAACCAGACCCAAATCTAGTAGGAGAAGAAGAATAACTAAAATCAGAGAAGAAATCAATAGGATTGCATCCAAAAACACATTACAAAAATCAGCCAAACGAGGAGCTGGTTTTTTGAAAAAATAAACAAAATTGACACCCCATTGGCCCAACAAACTAAAAAAAGAAGAGAAAAGATGCAAATCAATAAAATCAGCGATGAAAAAGGAAACGTAATAATAGACACCACAGAAATCAAAAGAATCATCAGAAATTACTACAAGGACTTGTATGCCAGCAAACAGGGAAATCTATCAGAAATGGATAGATTCCCGGACACATTCAGGAAGACATAGAAAAACTAAACAGACCCATAACTGAGACAGAAATTGAAACAGTAATAAAGACCCTCCCAACAAAGAAAAGCCCAGGACCGGATGGATTCACTGCTGAATTCTACCAGACCTTTAAAGAAGAACTAACTCCAATTCTTCTCAAACTATTCAGAACAATAGAAAGAGAGGGAATCCTCCCAAATTCTTTTTATGGAGCCAGCATCACCTTAATCCCTAAGCTAGAGAAAGATGCAGCATTGAAAGAAAATTACAGACCAATTTCCCTGATGAACATAGATGCAAAAATATTCAATAAAATTCTGGCCAATAGAATACAACATCGCATCAGAAAGATCATCCACCCTGACCAAATGGGATTTAACCCTGGTATGCAGGGATGTTTCAATATTCACAAAAACATTCAACATGATACACCACTTTAACAGACTACAGAAGAAAAACCACATGATTATCTCAATAGAGGCAGAGAAAGCATTCGATAAAATACAACACCCTTTCATGATAAAAACTCTAAGCAAACTGGGTATGGCAGGAACGTTCCTCAATACAATCAAAGCAATTTATGTAAAATCCATGGCCAGCATCTTATTGAATGGGGAAAAGTTGGAAGCCTTTCCACTGAGATCTGGTACCAGACAGGGATGCCGCTCTCACCACTGCTATTCAGTATAGTTCTGGAATTTTAGCTGGAGCCATTAGGCAAGAAAAAGAAATTAAAGGGATACAAATTGGGAAGGAAGAACTCAAACTATCCTTCTTTGCAGATGATATGATTCTTTATTTAGGGGACCCAAAGAACTCTACTAAGAGACCATTGGAACTCATAGAAGTGTTTGGCAAAGTAGCAGGATATAAAATCAATGCACAAAAATACCAGCATTTGTATACACAGACAATGCCATTATGAGAAAGAACTTCTAAGATCAATCCCATTCACGATAGCTACAAAAACAATCAAATACCTTGGAATCAACTTAACCAAGGATGTCAAAGAACTCTACGATGACAATTACAAAATCTAAAAGAAAGAAATAGAAGAGGATACCAAAAAATGAAAAAATCTTCCATGCTCATGATTTGGAAGAAGCAATATAATCTCATATAGGAGAAAAATTCATATGGAGACATGGAAGAAAATTCTTCCATGCTCATGAAGCATTCTCTCAAAAGCAATTTATAGATTCAAGGGGATACCAATCAAAATACCAAAGACATTCTTCTCAGATCTGGAAAAAATGATGCTAAAGTTCATATGGAGATACAGGAGACCTCGAATAGCTAAAGCAATCTTGTACAATAAAAACAAAGCCGGAAGCATCACAATACCAGATTTTAGGACATACTACAGGGAAATTATTATCAAAACAGCATGGTACTGTTACAGAAACAAATGGATAGACCTATGAACAGAATAGAAACACCAGAAATCAATCCAAACACCTACAGCAACTTATATTTGATCAAGGATCCAAAACCAATCCCTAGGCTGGCGCCGTGGCTCAACAGGCTAATCCTCCGCCTTGCGACGCCGGCACACCAGGTTCTAGTCCTGGTCGGGGCACTGGATTCTGTCCCGGTTGCCCCTCTTCCAGGCCAGCTCTCTGCTGTGGCCCAGGAGTGTAGTGGAGGATGGCCCAAGTGCTTGGGCCCTGCACCCCATGGGAGACCAGGAAAAAAGCACCTGGCACCTGGCTCCTGCAATCGGATGAGCGCGGTGGGCCGGCCGCAGTGCACCGATCGCGGCGGCCATTGGAGGGTGAACCAACGGCAAAGGAAGACCTTTCTCTCTGTCTCTCTCTCTCACTGTCCACTCTGCCTGTCAAAAAAAAAAAAAAATCCCTAGAGTAAGGACAGTCTGTTCTGTTCAATAAATGGTGCTGGGAAAATTGGATTTCCTCATGCAGAAGCGTGAAGAAAGACCCCTACATTCACTTTACACAAAAATCCACTCAACATGGATTAAAGACTTAAATCTACGACGTGACACCATCAAATTATCAGAGAACATTGGAGAAACCCTGCAAGATATAGGCACAGGCAAAGACTTCTTGGAAAAAACCCCGGGAGCACAGGCAGTCAAAGCCAAAAGTAACAAAAGATGCTGGCGAGGATGTGGGGAAAAAAGGACACTAACCCACTGTTGGTGGGGATGCAAACTGGTAAAGCCACTATGGAATTCAGTCTGGAGATAACTCAGAAACCTGAATATAACTCTACCATACAACCCAGCCATCCCACTCCTTGGAATTTACCCAAAGGAACTTATATTGGCAAACAAAAAAGCTGTCTGCACATTAATGTTTATTGCAGTTCAATTAACAATAGGTAAGACCTGGAATCAACCCAAATGCCCATCAACAGTAGACTGGATAAGGAAATTATGGGACATGTTCTCTATAGAATACTATACAGCAGTCAAAAACAATGGCATCCAGTCATTTGCAACAAAATGGAGGAATCTGGAACAATCATGCTGAGTAAAATAAGTCAGTCCTAAGAGGACAAATATCATATGTTCTCCCTGATTGGTGAAAACTAACTAAGCACAAAAAAGGAAACCTGTTGATGTGAAAGGGACACTATGAGAAACAGTGACTTTATCAGCCCTTGTCCTGACTGTTTATGTACAATTTAATACTTTATCCCTTTTAGTATTTTTTTTTTGGTTCTAGTTAATACTATTGGTTGAATTCTGTAATTAACACACAATTATTCTTAGGTGTTTAAATTTAACTGAAAAGGGATCCCTGTTAAATATAAGAGTGGGAATAAGAGAGGGAGGAGATGTACAATTTGGGACATGCTCAATCGGACTTGCCCCAAATGGTGGAGTTAGAAATGTGCCAGGGGATTCCAATATGATCCTATCAAGGTGGCATGTACCAATGCCATCTTACTAGTCCAAGTGATCAATTTCAGTTCACAATTGATCGCACTGATAGGTCTAAGAGTCAAAGGGATCACACAAACAAGACTAGTGTCTGCTAATACTATCTGATAGAATAAAAAAGGGAGAGAATGATCTAACATGGGAAGTGGGATACACAGCAGACTCATAGAATGGCAGATGTCCTAAATAGCACTGTGGCCTCAGAATCAGCCCTTAAGGCTGAACATATTCCAAAAGAAGATAAGTAAACCCTCAGCTTTTGTTAAGTACTGCAAAACCAGTATTTCACATAACAAAGAGAATGTAAAAATCTGGATTTATTTTAATATATTATTCAGCAGTCAACATTTTGTAAACTTTTTTTTTTAAATAGAGAAAGCAAAATTGGGCCAAGAGTGATATCATGAAAATAAACAGAGTAAGGAACTCTTAGATAACTCATGTTCAAGAATGTAATAATATAATACTTTGGCAATATTACCAAGGTGATCTACAGTTTCAGTGTCAAAACTCCAAATATCTTTCTTGTGGAATGGAATGGATTAATTTTTTATTAGTAAACATGACTTTATTAACATTCACATTCGTAACTTTCATCTACCAGGGATTTCCTTTTTTTTAAAAGGCATCTACCAGGGACTTTTTTTTTTAAGGCATCAAAGTGCTAGAATTGCATGAAGAGGAATCCTTCTATTTTATTTTATTTTATTTTATTTTATTTTATTTTATTTTAGGTTTTATTTATTTATTTGAAAGTCTGAGAGTTACACAGAGATAAGAGAGGAAGAGAGAGAGAGAGGTCTTCCATCCCATGGTTCACTCTGCACTTGGCCACAACGGCCATAGCTGCGCAGATCCGAAGCCAGGATCCAGGAGCTTCTTCTGGGTCTCTCACGTGAGTGCAAGGGCCCAAGGACTTGGGACATCCTCTGCTGTTTTCCCAGGCCACAGCAGAGAGCTGGATCAGAAGAGGAGCATCCGGGACTAGACTGGCGCCCATATGGAATGCCAGTGCTTCAGGCCAGGGCATTAACCTGCTGAGCCACAGCCCCGATCCCAGAGATAACATATTTTTAATTTACATTATAGTCAAAGGTTCCACTAAATAAAGAATTCAACAAATAAAAAATTAAAAAAGCAACAAGAAAACAAGTACATGCTATATACATATTCAGAGAAAAAGATGTTCATTAGACATAATTTATGTAAATGTAAATCTTAAAATAATCATAAAATAGTTAAAACTATAATAGGATATAATTTATATTATTTTATGACAAATATTTAAAACATAATTTGACAAAACACTGTACAAATTCACTTAGATATGGAACGGGTTAATAGTGGACAAAATTATACAGGAAAAAAGAACAAATTTTGAGGATGCACACTTCTGATTTTAAACTTGCCACAAGGCTGCCACCATATAGACAGTGAGGTACTGGCATATGTAAAGATACATAGCCTACATAATTTTAATCAATTTTTTTAAAAATAATCATGTAGGATCTCTGTCCTTAATGTGCTGTACATTGTGAATTAATACTATAACTAGTACTCCAACAGTATTTTCACTTTGTGTCTCTATGTGAGGGCAAACTGTTAAAATCTTTAAGTAATATGTACTAAACTGATCTTCTGTGTATAAAGAGAATTAAAAATGAATCTTGATGTGAATGCAAGGGGAGAGGGAGCGGGAAAGGGGAGGGTAGTGGGTGGGAGGGAAGTTATGGGGGGGGAAGCCATTGTAATCATTAGCTGTACTTTGGAAATTTATATTCTTTAAATAAAAGCTTTATATATATTAAAAAAAGATACATAGCCTAACAGAGTGGACAAAATAGTTCATAAATAAACCCAGGCATTTTTAGTCAACTGATTTCTTTTTAAAGATTAATTTATATATGAGAGGCAGCAGAGAATGATCTATGTGCTTGGGTCCCTGATAGCCACATGTGAAACCCAGATGGAGTTCCTGGCTCCTCCTTATGGCCTGTTCTTACAGCCATTTGGGGAATGAACCAGTGGATGGAAGATTCTCTCTCTCTCTCTCTCTCTCTCTCTCTCTCTTTCTCTTTCTCTTTCTCTTTCTCTCTTCTCTCCCCATCACTCTGCCTTTCAAATAGATAAGTTACTAAAACTTTTAAAAAATACAATAAAAACAATCTCACATCTGTCAATATTACTACTCTAAAAACATATTTTGATGAGGATATAGAAAAATTTGGATCCTTGTGCACTGCTATTGGGATGGTAAGACAGTACAACTACTGTGGAAAACAATAGAAGTTCTTCCGAAAATTAAATAAAGAAGACCCACAGGATGCAGAACTCCAAGTTCTGAGCACAGAATCACTTCTTGGTATTCAAAGGGGATTGGTTACAGTGCTACCATAATTTATGAATGCTCATATTCTTTATATAAAATGATGCAGTCTTTGCCTCTATCCTTTATGCATATCTCATATGTTTTTAATCATCTCTAGATAATTTATAATACTTCCTATAATTTCAAGGCTATGTACATAGTTGTTAAGTTATGTTGTCTAATTAATAATGATGAGAAAAATCTGTACATGTTCAGTACTAATACAACCATTGTAGGCCCAACTACTTAGTACACAAAAAAAGATAACAGGTGAACAGTGCTCAAATGAATGTTGGAGGGAGACTGAAGATCTGTAAAATTGTAACAGAGAACATCCGGGTAATTCTAAATATCACTTCAATTGCATGGATACAGCAGCGTGCTCAGTGCAAAACAAATTCAAGATTTGCTTTTTGGAAATTTCTAGATTTTTTCCTAAGTACTTTTGATCTGTGATTTGTTTAATCCATGGATGTAGAGGCTGCTGATAGAGGACCAACTACATTTTGAAAAGAAATCAAAGCAAAGTATTGAGGAGCTTTTTGCACATCTCCTGTTATCACACTACACACAATAGCCAAGTGGTGGAAGCAACTCAAATGTCCATTAATGGGTAAATGGAATTTTTTTTAGAAAAGATGGGGAAAGGCATTTCACCTAGAAGTTAAGATACATGAAACCCACATCAGAGTGCCTAAGTTCAAGTCCTGGCTTTTCTGCTAAATCCAGCTTCCTGCTAAGGCACACTCTAGGTGGCAGCGTGATAGTTCAAGCACTTGGATTCCTGCTTTCTGCAGCGGATACTTGTGTTGAGGTCCTAGTCTTGGTGTCAGCCAGGCCAGGCTTTTGTGGTATTTTGAGAGTGAAGCAGTGAATGGGAGCTTATTTAGACAAATAAGTGAATAAATATTTATAAAATACAGAATAAAGGATGAGGCATCACAAAGTTCGTGGAAAAATGCACACTGTCTTTCCATTCCATTTTCCACGGCCCTTTTGAAGCCACCTCATGTATACAATGGACAATTAACTAGCCCTAAAGAATGAAATTCTGATGCATGCCACAACATTGATAAAACTTAAGGCCATTTTGATGAATGAAATGTGCTTGTCATGAAAAAACAAACACTTTATGATTCCACTTTTATGAGATATCCAAACTAGACAAACTCATAGAAACTGAAAAAGGAATGGTGGTAATCAGGCTGGAAGCAGGATGGGAAAACAGTTATTTAATGAGTCTAAAGATTTCCAGGTTAAAAATTTCATAAATCTGTTCAGAACAATGTAAATATATGAATATTAAACACTACTGAACTCTAATTTGGGAGAAAATATTCTCAAGCTATTTATCCAACAAGTGATTAATATCCAGAGGACATCAGGAACTCAAAAAACTCAGCAATAACAACAATCAAAAGGAAACCCAGTTAAGACATGGATAAAGGACCTGAATACACAGTTCTGAAAAGAAAAAATGGCCAAGAAATATAAGGCAAAATGCTCAATATCACTAGCCATCAGGAAAGTTCCAATTATAGCCATAATTAGTAATCACCAGATCTGGGGCCTGGCGCCGTGGCTCACTTGGTTAATCCTCCGCCTGCGGCGCCGGTTTCCCCTATGGGCACCGGGTTCTAGTCCCAGCTGCTTCTCTTCCAGTCCAACTCTCTGCTGTGACCTGGGAGGGCAGTGGAGGATGGCCCAGGTGCTTGGGTGCCTGCACCTGCGTGGGATTCCAGAAAAAAGCACCTGGCTCCTGGCTTCAGATGGGTGCAGCTCCGGCTGTTGTGGTCATTTGGGGAGCGAACCAACAGAAGGAAGACCTTTCTCTCTGTCTCTCTCTCTCTCACTGTCTGTAACTCTACCTGTCAAATAAGTAAATAAAAAATCTTAAAAAAAGGAAATCACCTCATCCCTGTCAGAATCAGAGTAACAAATGCTGGTGAGGATATTGAGAAAGGTGAACCCTTATGCATTGTTGGCAGAAATGTAAATTAGTGAAGCCACTGTGGAAAACAGTATGGAGATTTCTTTAAAAACTAGAACTGGAACTGTGATACAATCCAGCAATCCCACTATTGAGTATATACCCAGAAGACATGAACTCATTCTATCAAGTAAATACTCCATGCTCCACCATGTTGATAGCAGCATGGTTCACAATAACCAATATACAGAACCAGGCGAGGTATCCATAGCTGGACAGACAAAGAAAGAGTATATGTACACAATAGAATACTCTTCAGCCATAATAAAAAATGAAATTCTATCAGTTCCAGCAAAATTGATGCAACTGTAGGACAACATGTTGAATTAAATAAGTCAGAAACAGAAAGACAAATACTGCATATTCTTCCTCATATGTGGTAGCCAAATTAAAAAAAAAAAACAATTTGAACACAGAATGTCAATGACCAGAGACTGGGGGTATGGTAGGGGTAAATGGGGTTTGGATTAAGACAAGAGGAAGCTGCATGTGGCTCACTAATTGGGACAAATATAATAATATGAGATGTTAAAGAGGAGTACTACCTCACAATTTTAGTAGTAAAATGTTAATAAATAAATAAATGTATAATAAAAACCTTCAAAATTGTTAGTTAGAAAAAAAGAAATAAAATCCAAATCCATATCTGTATTTTCTTACATATTATTGTAAACAATAATATGCACTGGAAATATTTGGGACAACTCATAGCTTATTTTCTATTTTATTTATATCTACATATTTTATAGGTAACAACTGAACTTGAACAACATGAAAAACATTAAAAATTACTTCCTTTTTACCACTTCTTTTGTCAAGCAGTATTGATCATTGGAGCTTGTATTATCATCAATACAACTTCATAGAGTGAAATAATGAATTTCCCATCAACTAGTATTGATGAATAATGCTCTCAATAGCAATCTATATTTACTATCAAATAATAACTGCCTATGATGTGACAGATTATGTAGGTTTTCATAAATCAACATTGTTATTTCTTGAAACTGTGTATTTTTTAAAAGATTTTTATTTATTTACTTGAAAGTCAGAGTTACACAGAGAGAGGAGAGGCAGAGAGAGAGAGAGGTCTTCCATCCACTGGTTCACTCCCCAATTGGCTGCAGCAGCCAGAGCTGTGTAGATTCGAAGCCAGGAGCCAGGAGCTTCTTCCAAGAGCTTCTATTCATGGGTTCAGGGGCCCAAGAACTTGAGCTATCTTCCACTGCTTTCCCAGGCCACAGCAGAGAGCTGGACCAGAAGTGGAACAGACGGGACTCGAACTGGCGCCCATATGGGATGTCCACACTGCAGGTGGCAGCTTTACCATCTATGCACAGCAGCAGCCCCAGAAACTGTGTCTTTTTAAAAAGATTTATTTTTCTTTATTTGAAAGGTAGAGATAGAGAGACACACACACAAACACAGAGAGAAAGAGAGAATTTTTCCACCTGATGCTTCACTTCCCGAATGGCCACAATGGCCAAAAGTTGATCAGGCTGAAGCCAGGAGCCTGGAATTCCATTGAGGTCTTCGATGTGGGTGACAGAGCCCAACTCCTTGGGCCACCTTCCACTGCCTTCCCTGGTGCACTAATTGGAAACTGGGTCAGAAGTAAAAGAGCAGTAGAATAGCAGTGACCCAAACTGGCTCTCCCATATGGGATGCTGGTATTGCAAGTGACAGCTTACCCTGCTGTGCCACAAGGCTGGCCCTGAAGCCAATTTTTTGATGGAGGAAGAGAGGAAAAGGAGAAAGGGAATGAAAGAAGTG
This sequence comes from Sylvilagus floridanus, assembly GCA_949820135.1. Taxonomy (NCBI): domain Eukaryota; kingdom Metazoa; phylum Chordata; class Mammalia; order Lagomorpha; family Leporidae; genus Sylvilagus; species Sylvilagus floridanus. The sequence goes on from OX463230.1 coordinate 34,623,732, forward strand.
ATGAGCAGTTGATAACCACTAAAAAACAGAACACCTAATGAAGTCCATTAAGCCCAAACAATACAGCCTAAGTCTAATTTTCTAGTGGTCTTCTAGAGCCTAATTATATGAGGAGTCTTTCACAAAGTTCAAAGAAAATGGATTTTATATATAAAAAACTATGCATGGATTTCAAATAGTTTTTGCACCAAAATGAACATCTTTACATTCCACTTTTCCATGAACTTTTTGAAGCTCCTTTATATAAACAAGCAAATCAATTTAATATACCTCAAGAGTGTATAACTACAAAAACACCTCCCAACTCCAAATACCCCACATCTTCCAGAGAAAACTGGAAGGATAACAAGTGGCTCTCAGCTGATAAATTAATTATATTCTCATCAATAATTGTATAAGATTTTTTGTATTCTGAGTAGACTCATCAAGGCCCAGGTCCATAAGAGATTAATGATCCCTGGTGAGAAGACCTAAGAGGGACTGTGCTTCAAGCTCCCAAACTCACCTACAGCAGCCCAAGGCATTTAAAGTATAGACTTAATTCTCCAGAAGACAGTGCCAAAGTCCATCATTGGGCAGCCTTCTGAATCCTATGCCCTGGGAATTATCTATACAGAACAACCTAGACTTTAAAAATATACTCGTGGCGAGAGGAATGAATCAATTCCCAAGAGACATGTAGATCAATGAAATAGACCAGAGATCCCAGAAATTAATCCCCTGATACACAAATTAGCTAAAAACAAAACAAAAATCCAAAAAAAATCCATAGATAAAGGACAATCTCTTCAACTAATGGTGTTGGGAAAATTGGATCTTTGAATGCAGAAATACAAACAAGATCCCTATCTTAAACCCAATATAAAAATCAACAAAAATGTAAGACTTGAAACCAAAAAGCACAGGCAAAAATAGACAAAAGGGATTACATCAAGCTAAGAAGATTCTGCATAGCAAAGGAAACACTCAACAAAGTTGAGGCAATCAATGGAACAGGAGGAAATATTTACAAATTATACATCTGATAAAGAATTAATATCCAGGATAAATAAGGACCTCAAGAAACTCAACAATAACAAATCAAGAAATCCAGTTAGGAAATGAGCTAAGGATATGAACAGGATTGTTCAAAGGATGAAATACAAATGACCAATAGACACATGAAAAGAAGCCCAGGATCATTAGCCATCAGGCAAATGCAAACAAAGCCACAATGAGGTTTCACCTAACCCCAGTTAGAATGGCTACCATCCAAAATAAAAGAAAATAACAAATTTTGGTGAGGATGTGGACAAGTTAGTGTGGTAGTAGCCATAAAATATTTTATTTTGCTTATTCATTATTTTTTTTTAAATTTATTTGAAATAGTGAAGAGAAAGAAAGAAAGAGAAAAATCTTCCATCTGCTGGTTCTCCCTAAATGCTTGCAGCAGTGATAATTCAGTCCAGGTCTCCCACAAGGGTAGCAAAGATCCATGTCTTTAAGGCATTTCCTGCTGCCTTCAAGGATGCACATCAGCAGGAAGCTGGAATCAAACCCAAGCCTTGCTATGGGATACAGACATCCCAATTGGCTTCTTAATTGCTATGCCAAACTCACCCCATCAAGAGTTTAAATGTATATCTTCTTTGACCCAGCAAGTTCACAGTATAGATTCATCACACAAAATACATCTACATGGACAAAAATATGTGTATGTAAAGTGGTTATTGCATTTTATTGTTAGTAGCAAATTGCTTCAGTTAAGGCACCAATTCCACTGAAACATAATGTAAGGTCTGGTAAAATGGATCGTTTGTGCCCATCAGTCCCCATTAGAAACTAATGGAGCAAGTGGATTTTAATGGAAAAGATCAGATACTAAACTTTTTGATGACTTCAAGAAACTATGGCAAACACTGTTAGAACAGAAACAGTATGTGAACTTGTTATTCTTTTCATCTTTGTGCTTTCCGGTACCTTTTCTCATTAAAAGCTGAGTGAACACTTCATGAGAAACACTCTGAGGACATCCATGTAGCTACACATCTGCCCCAACCTCAGTTGCCCAAGATACTTGTGCAAATATGAACCCAGTGAACTCGCTCATAGGATGGATGTGGTAATGTCAGCCGTGGAGCTTGCTGATTTTGAAGGTGGCTAATATGTAACCATTGAAATGTCCTTCATTACTGCCACTGTTAGGAATTACACAAAGCTTAAATGTTTTCTTCCTAGAAAAGTCAGATAAATGCACACTGAGGAAAGTTTGAATCAGTCCCTGGCAAGTACTACAGCAATTGGGAAAACTACTTTTCATTTGTTTTTTTAATAAAGTCCATTGACCTTCCAATCCTAATTCTTCTCAATTCACAAATATCTCTTGTTTGCTCATAATCTCATGTGTTTTCCTGTACTTTGCTTTCCTGCTTCATTTTCCACGAACTGCCTTTTTTTTACCTTTACTTTTCTCTCTTGCCCATTTACCTCAGCTTTCCAGCAATAATTATTTACAAAATCACTCAGTTTTGTAGAATTTGTCCAAATTGTGTGCTCTCTTTTCTGTCAAGGACTCACTACTTATGTAACTAAGTTTGTTTATTTCTTCCTGGAAATGCAGACAGAAAATAGATCTCTCCTTAGCCATTGTGATTCAAACTGTAAATAATAATTTACAATAGTATAGTAAGACTTTGCCATTTTAGGGCTCTGTTATACACAGTGCCTTGTATAAAATTATCTCTATGGAGCTGACAACCCAGATAATATTAGCTTCACATTTACAGACCTGACTCAGGTGTCCCGGCAATGGACTGGTCCACTTTTCCCTCAAGTGTGTTTTCCCTGCCCTAAGAAGACAAGGCTCTGGCTTGATAAAAGGAGATTTTCATAAAACTTCCCTCTTTGCCTGCAAGTAAACTGAGTGTGATGTTCTTTCTCCTAAGGATAATTTTTTGCTCATGTTCTTAATACAGAGATCTTTGAAAGCATCACAGAAAATACACATTATCTTTCCATTCAAATTTTCTGTGGGGGCTGGCAATGGGGCATAGTGGGTAAAGCTGCCTCCTGCAGTGCCGGCATCCCATATGAGTGCTGGTTCGAGTCCCAGCCGCCCTGCTTCCAATCCAGCTTTCTGTTATGGCCTGGGAAAGCAATAGAGGATGGCCCAAGGGCTTGGGCCCCTTCACCAGCGTGGAAGACCCAGAAGAAGCTCCTGGTTCCTGGCTTCAGATAGGCTCAGCTCTGGCCATTGCAGCCATTTGGGGAGTGAACCAGCAACTGGAAAACCTCAAACTCTCCCTCTCCCTCTCCCTCTGCTTCTCCCTCTCCTTCTCCCTCTGCCTCTCTGTAACCCCGCATTTCAAATAAATAAATAAATCTTTTAAAAAATTTCTGGGAATATTTTGTTAAGTTAAATTGCATAGTTTTGTTTATTTGAAATGCAGAGAGACCCGGTAGCAGCCAGGACTGAGGCAGGTTGAAACCCAGAGCCAGGAATGCGACTCAAGTCTCTTAGGTGGGTAGCAGGAACCCAAGCACTTGAGCCATTACCTGATGCCTCCTGGGGTATGCATTAGCAGGAAGCTGGACTGAGAGTAAGTTGGGACTCAGGCACTCGCATATGCAATGTTGGCCTCTCAGTAACATACACCCAATGCCAGTTCTTTGAATCCCTCTGTACATCAGCGTCTTCCCACTGGGGTTATTTTTTCCACCCTATGGAAGTTGCAACTCTCCCTTTTCATTTGTTCCTCAGACTCAGGATTTATAGAAGCAACATTTCACTTAAACTCACTCCAGTCTCTCCTCTTGAAGAAACATTCTTTTCACCCTGGCATCTCTGTTGAATGTCACCTTAGCATTTTAATTAGTCTAAATTCATCTCTGCTGTGACTGTAAAATCCACACCAGACTGCAAAGACTAAATATGAAAAAAGAAAAAGTAAAATATCTAATTGTCAATTTTTAGATTGAATGTTGAAATATTTAGTATACAGTTGATTAAATAAGTAATTAAAATTAATTTAAACTACTTCCCTTTATTTTTTATGTGTCTATTAGAAAATTGCATAAAAGGTCAATTATATTTCTATTAGATTACATGTCTCTTAGATCTGGATTCAAATTTAAAATCTATATCAATATTAATAGTTGAATATCACACAAGCACATCCCAAACCATGCTTTTATCTTCTCATCCTTCAGTCCTTCTGTCATTCCTTCTTCTCCCACCGATCTGTTTCCTGCTTCCCTCACTCAGATTAAGGCAAGAAAATTCACATGATGACCAATCAAAAAAACTGGAAGTTTTTTTCCTTTACCGGTGCACTAATACATTCATTGCATACTGTAATTTTACCTTTCAAATATGAAATAAATCTGAAAGCTCTTTCCAATCCTTATCTAAATATCTTAGTTGAAAATACCGTCAGCTTCTGCCTATGTTGTTGCACTGATTCCCAGCTAGTGGGTGCCCTACTTCCTGGACTTCTTCCCGCCAGTCACTATGCCAAATTTTAGTAATAGGGATATTTCTAGGAAACAAATCTGAGATCAATCACCGATTCCTTCCCCAAATACCATAACATACCAATAAGCTCCTTTCTGACCTCAAATCATTTTCTTCCCCACTCTTCAAAGTGTACAGGCATTTTCTCCAAAGCAAATACATGCTTCAGAGTCTGACATTTCGCTTTCCCCAAATTTCCTCTCCACGCCCCCAGGTCTGTTTTGCCTCTTACCAACTCTCAGAATACCAAACTCCCTTACTAATAATATTTGGCTACTCTGTTTTTGTTTGATTTTTTTGCTCTGTGTTCACTCTCATAAGAATGTAAGACCTCTTAGTGCTAATCTGTTTTTACTTATTTTTTATGTTTTTTTTTTTTTTTGGACAGGAAGAGTTAGTGAGAGAGAGAGAGAGAGAGAGAGAGAGACAGAGAGAAAGATCTTCCTTCTGTTGGTGCACCCCCCCAATTGGCGGCTACAGCTGGCGAGCTGTGCCTATCTGAAGCCAGGACCCAGGTACTTCCTCCTGGTCTCCCATGCAGGTGCAAGGGCCGAAGCACTTCAGTCCATCCTCCACTGCTTTCCCAGGCCACAGCAGAGAGCTGGACTGGAAGAGGAACAACTGGGACTGGAACCAGCGCCCATATGGGATGCTGGTGCCTCAGTGGAGGATTAACCTATTGTGCCACAGCGCCGGCCCCCAAAGCTTGTTTTTGAGGCCTGTTGCTTCCTCTTTCCTCCTTCACTTTATTAAAACAGGAAATTACTTGTGGTTATTCTTTCAGGGCATAGCTCTTCATCTTCAATCCAGTGATATTCTTAAAAGCCAAAACCTACCAGCAATGTTATTTCTGAGGATTATCAGTGAATTCTGCAACAGCTTCAACATTTAAGGTGGACACATGCAATGGAAAATTTTCAGCCCTGCTGACTTACAATGAAGTAACTCTTTTGAGTCTACCCAGTACTGCTTAACATGTAGCCTCCTGGCCAATTTTTCACACTGGAGATAGGAAAAAAGCCATAAAAGGCACTGTGAGGGGTGGTGAGGAATGTGAGAGAAGAGGTTAAAAAGCTGATTAGCTGCTTTACAGGAAAGCTCAGAGAAAGTAAACACTAACAGGAATGTCAATTTTATCCCTCCATAAATTCGACTTAGCCTGCCAGGAATTAACCTTGACTGTAACTGAACCTTTCAGAAAATTTGTCTCAAATTTGTTTAGGGACTTTGTGTGGGTGGAACTTCCTGTTTGCACACAGAGCAACAAAAAGCTGGGAGCGCTTGGATCAGATCGACTGTAGGGAGTGAGGGACAGTCTAGTCCGGTCTCTTCTAGCCCTTTCTCCCTGCAGCATGGGGAAAAATAAACTCCTTCACCCAAGTCTGGTTCTCCTCCTCCTGGTCCTCCTGCCTGCAGGTGTCTCCGCCTCTGGAAAACCGTGAGTTCCACACAGAGCATGAAGCATGAAATACAGAGTCCTAGCCTGTATTCCAGATGTCTCCTTTATTTCATCCCTTTGCCTTTCCATCTCTAAGGTTCCTTTCCACCATGAGATTTTGTAAATCTGCTTCTTTGAGTCTTCACGAGTCATTTTTTCCGGGATCTCTGCATCTCTATATTTCTGCATGATATGCAGTCTTTTCTAAGAGGCATTAGAAATTGATAATGTTCAAAGGATTCTGTTTTCTAATCCTGATGTTGCTATTGACCTGATTATGGCAATGCTATTTATATTTTCTTATCTCCTCTTTCTTAATTTCTTGTCTCTCTTTCTTTCTCTCTCTCTTTCTTTTCTTTCTTTCTTTTTTTTTATAAAATAAAGACAAATGTCTCCCTCACCTAGATCTTAACATGGAGCATTGCCCTAGAATATAAATCTCTGTGGAGCCAACTAAAGGACTAATTTGAAACACTGGTGTTAACATTAAGAAAGCAAAGGATTCTGATAACATCATAGAAAAACTTTTCCAGATCAGGAGGTGATGAATTCTTTGAACAAAACGTAAGGAGGAACTAAAGGAAACTAAAGAGAAAAAGGTCTTCCTTCTGTTGGTTCACTCCCCAAATGACCACAACGGCCAGAGCTGCTGAAGCCAGGAGCCAGGTGCTTCTTCCCAGTCTCCCACACGAGCACAGGGGCCCAAGCACTTGGGCCATCCTCTGTTGCTTTCCCAGACCACATCAGAGAGCTGGATCAGAAGAGGAGCAGCCAGGAATAGAACCAGTGCCCACATAGGATGCCAGCGCCGCAGGAAGAGGATTAACCTACTGTGCCACGGCACTGGCCTCTATAAGCAATTTTTGATACATGTGTATGGGGTGATTTTTGGCACAGAATGCAGAAGGAGTTGCAAGAAGTGGTGATAGTGATACTGTTTTACTTGTGATTTTGTTATTTTTATGTGAATGATACTTCTTAGGACTTGTCAGCACACAAAAGAAAAATAATAACAAAATGAACACTACACCTCGGTTAATTTATGCATTAAGGAATGTCTAACTATGCATACACACACTCATTGGGGGAACAAGCAGCTAATCATTCTCTTTAAAGAAAAGCTTCAGGGAGAAGTTGTGGGGTAGCAGGTAATGCTGCTTCCTGCAGTACTGCCATCCCATATGGGCGCAAGTTCAAGTCCCGGCTATTCCACTTCCGATCCAGCTCTCTGCTATGGCCTGGGAAAGCAGTAAAAGATGGCTCAAGCCTTTGGGTCCCTGTACCCGCCTGGGAGATCTAGAAGTAATTCCTGGCTCCTAGTTTCAGATCAGCGCAGTTCCGGCTGCCATGGCCAACTGGAGCATGAACGAGCAGATGGAAGACCTCTCTCTCTCTCATTCTCTCTCTCTCTCTCTCTCTCTCTCTCTCTCTCTCTCTCTCTCTCTCTCCTCTCCTCTCCTCTTTCTGTGTAACTCTTTCAAATAAATAAATAAATCTTTTTTAAAAATTAAAGATAAGCTTCAAGAATGTTTACAATTTATATTTAACATGCATGAATCATATTTTGTAATATATCTATTTTGTTTGTAGTTGTAACCCAGTACTTTTGAAAATAACTCAATCAGAGGAGAATAGTTAATGTTTACAAATTTATTGCTACATTATTTTTAAATGAAGAAGTCACATGTCATATTACTTACATGTATGTATGTATTACTTACATATATATGTACTCATATACCTGTTAATAAAGAAGAGTAATCAATAAAATATTTCAAAGCATTGAAATCATAGGATAAGCTTCTTTGTGATAAATGGCATGGAAATTCAAGGTCAAGGACGGAAAATGGGAAAGTTGTTAAATTTCTGACCGTTGTAAAAAGAACTTTTAAATATATTCTTTAAGCAGATGGTATTGGGTATCTTAGAACTATTATACTTAAGATTCCATGAGAAATTTGCAAAAATAACATGTTTAACTTGAAACATAAAAAATGATGTAAAATAGCTGTTTACTTGAATATAAGAAAGCAGTAAAATATCTCTAAAATTTATTTTATGAATTAATTAGCAAGAAAGTTTGAAAACTACATGGTCACTCTTAAATTATTTATCAGGGCACTGCAAAAGTTTGTGTCCTGCTTATGTGTTACCAAGAGCCTAATTCAATCACTGGACAGGCATCTTTGAATTATTAAACTTGAGTTGAAAGGCACATGTTTTAAATGCAGACACCCATGGTTATACACTAATGCTACCAGTTTTGTATCATAATTGAAACTTCAGTGACTCACTTTGTTTGACTCTGAGATTCCAGATCCATAAAGTAGATGCAAATTGTTGTCAGTTTCCACAGGGATGTTGAGCACACATGATTGGTATGATACAGTTAGTTCTTCCCACTACAAGGATTCCTACACTAACCTGTATCCCAAAGATGTCTGTGTACCTACTATTGTGGCATCTGCAGTGTCAGTCATCTGTGGATCAAAATATTTTCTAAGGATTCTGAACATGTAAAGACTTTTATCTTGTCTTTTTTTTCTAAACATCATGGCATAACAACCATTTATAGAGTATTTATAGCTTAATTAGGTATTATAGCAATCTAGAGATTATTTCAAGTACATGGGAGAAATGTATGGGTTATATGCAAATAGTTCAGCATTTTGTATAAAGAATTGAGCATTTTCAGATTTTGGTATTGGTAGGGGGTCTTAGAAACAATCCCCTACAGGTTCTGAGAGACAACTAAATGTACTTTTTTAGTGAAAAAAATTTATTTGATTGGTTTTTGTGATGTTCACATACCTGAGAAATCGTTTTATTTTTACAGACATCCTAAGGTAAAATAGATTTGCAACACAAATGTAACTGGCATTTTCTTATTTGAATACCAATGTTCACATACCTTAAAGATTCCTTAAGGTGAGGAATGCTTACATGTTTAAGCTCAATGCCATGGCATATGATGCAAAAGGGAAATAATTCTAATTCATGCCACTGGAAAGCAGAGTTTGGGGGGGGGGCATTTGACCTAGTGGTTAACGTGCTGATTAGGATGTCCATGTTCCAGATGGAGTACCTGATTTCAGTTCCTGGCTTGGAGGCCGTGGTGATGGCCTAAGTAATTGGGTTCCTGCCACCAGTGTGGGAGAACTGGATTGAGTTCCCAGCTCCCAGATTTACTGTTAGCATTTGGGGAGTAACCAGTGGACAGGAGCAATCTCTCTCTCTCTCTCTCTCTCTCTTTTACCCTGTGTATGGTGTATGTGTGTGTGTGTGTGTGTGTGTGTATCTCCTCCTTCCCTCTCAAATAAATACATAAAAGTTAAATAAATTAAAATTGTTAGGATAACATTAATTGTGATGGAAAATAGTGTTGTTGATAGCACAGTCTCTTTTCCTTCACTCCCCTTTCACTGGACTCTCCCATTCTCAGACACTACATGGTGCTGGTCCCCTCCCTGATCCACACTGGGACACCTGTGAAGGGCTGCCTACTTCTGAGCCAGCTGAATGAGACAGTGACTGTAACTGCTTCTTTGGAGGCTCTCAGGGAAAACAGGAGCCTCTTCACTGACCTGGTGGTGGAGAAGGATTTATTCCACTGCATCTCCTTCACTGTGAGTGTGGTTGTTTGGCTTAATAGACCTGTTCACTAAGTCAGGGTCCAGGGATCCAGTATTCAGTCAACATGAGACTGTGGGAGCAGGCGTTTGGCTTAGAGGTTATAGACTGGTTGGGATACCTGCATCCTACACCAGAAGACCTGGATGTGCTCTCTGCCTCCACGTCCTGACTCTCAGTCCCCACCAGTTCAGACTCTGGGAGGCAACGGTCATGGCTCAGGTAGCTGGATTCCTGCCATCCATGTGGGAGACGTGGACTGAGTTCCTGGCTCCTTACTTGGGCCATGATGGACATGCGGAGTGAACCAAAACACTTTGAGGCCTGGTAAGAACTTCAGGTAGTCATTAAAATATAGCAGTTAAGTGTAGAAATTAAGAAGCCATACGAAAATTTCCTTCTGTGGAAGGCAAATATTTATAGGAATATAAAAATTATTTTAATGTTGAAAGTAAAATGCTACTAACCAGATAAAAGGAAAATGTGGCTTCTCCTTAAAACTGAAGTGGAAAAAAAGCTTAATAAAACAAACTAGGTCAATGTTCAACATGAGCTACCCATGGCAGAATAACAGGAACATATCACTCCCTATTTGAAGAACAAAAGTTGGAGAAATCAGCCTGAGCCAATTTTTAATGTCTCTTCAGAGTTATCCATATGTGAGATACTCACAACATAGTGCTAGTGAACTATGGTGAGCTTCTCTTTATAACCTCAGGTCATGATTTCTATGTTCTTTAAGCATATAACATCACCTTGTCAATCTCAGCGTATAATTGAATCAAGACTCTATCATTGGAACCCTAAGATATAACTCTCACTTACAACCTGCCTTACTGATTGCCTCCTACCTTGTGTTTCATTTTCTCATGTGTAAAATTGCAGAAGTATTTCCTGTCCATGTCAGCTTTTCTAGATTAGAGTGAAGGAGTAAAAATATATACAGAGGGTAAAGTCTCCAAGGGAGAAGTGGAACTGGGAATGGGGGAGGAGACTTGAGAGACTGAATGAGTTCTCAGGACTGCTTCTGAATTTCAGGTACCTGTGTCTTCACCCATTGAGAAAGTAATGTTCCTCACTGTCCGAGTAAAAGGAGCAACCCAAGAATTCTGGAGACGGACCACAGTGTTGATTAGACACAAAGACAGCCTGGTCTTTGTACAGACAGACAAACCCATCTACAAACCAGGGCAGACAGGTAAAAAGAGGCCTACAGGCCCGGCGCCATGGTTCAATAGGCTAATCCTCTGTCTTGCGGCGCCAGCACACTGGGTTCTAGTCCCGGTCGGGGAGCAAGATTCTGTCCCGGTTGCCCCTCTTCCAGGCCAGCTCTCTGCTGTGGCCAAGGAGTGCAGTAGGGGATGGCCCAAGTGCTTGGGCCCTGCACCCCATGGAAGACCAGGATAAGCATCTGGCTCCTGCCATCTGATCAGCACAGCGCGCCAGCCGCAGGGCCCATTAGAGGGTGAACCAACAGCAAAGGAAGACCTTTCTCTCTGTCTCTCTCTCTCACTGTCCACTCTGCCTGTAAAAAAAAAAAAAAAAAAAAGAGGCCCACAGTCAGGACAATGAAAAGGAAAGACATATTCTCCCTTCTGTAGTCCCCACAGTCCGTGTAATCCTTGTTCCTCAATCGTTTGTCTCCCCAGTGTATAGTCCTAGGAAATGGTTTTGGGTGTTCATAAAAATATTTCTGTTTCAGTGAAATTTCGTGTTGTCTCATTGGATGAAAATTTTCGCCCACAGAATGAGTTGGTGAGTCTCCTATTATTAACATAAAATCACTATCATCTTTATAGACGCACTGGGAACCGGAACCTGTCTTGGTATTTAGGGAAGGAGCAGGGAGAATAAGAGCATTGCATCACCAACGGTAACTGTTGACATGACAATAGCACAAGATCCTCATTTAAAACAGTACCCCAGGTCAAGAAGGTAGGGGATTCTTTTTGTATTGGTGTTGGTCAGTTATCATAACATTAAATTTACTCTTTAATTAGTCTCAACTAGGAAAATTAGAAAGATATTTTAAATTACAGACACTGCTAAAATGAAAGAACCTCGATTCAAATAACTTCCTTAAACACACTTCTAAAATCTCTGCTACAACGGAAGATGACAGCAATCAATTTGTTCAAGACTAATCCTTGATATCTGTGGTAACAAATAACTTGTTATATTATCTTATAATGTAAACATCAAACCAAATTATTCCTTTTTCTCTTACAAATATACTTCTTAACCACATTATCTAAAAAAAAGGCAATTCTACTCTTATGGTTTCTAAAGCAAAAGATTATGGCATAATCCTTACTTCTCTCTTTCTCTCACTTTAATTTCATCCACAAAATCACATTGTTTAACATATAGCCATACATGTGCATTTCTCTATCTGCAAAATTGCATAGCAAAAGAATTTTCTTCACCAGGGAACTTCTTTCCACCTGAATTGCTACAACCTGGTCCTGGCCAATAGAATCTCTTATTTACAAGATCATTGCGATAACCTTAAAACTGTACTCCCAGCTTCAACTTTTACTCTTGTTTCTAAAATCAAACATCACATTCATCACCATGTCAGCTTAACCCTGCTTTATTTTTCTTCTTGTGCTTACCACCACTTGAGATATATGATGGATGGATGGATGGATAGATAAACAACTGATAGATAATAGAATCATGTATATAAAATTTCTTTTTCTTATCTGTTCATCCCTATTATACATTGTTCTCTTGTGTGTTGCTATATTTGTCTTCTCAGCTTCGGAATGATACACAGCACATAAATAGGCAGCTGCTAAATATTAGGTTTTAAAAATGAATAAGCATTCTAGGAAAGGAATTATTCTTAGAATTATCTAAAAATTATATGATTCATCTTAATATCAGGGTCTGCACATGACTACTTACAGTTCTATACATGTTTATATCTCAATTTGTAAAATTGCATTGCAAAACAATGTTCTTCACGGAGATGCTATAAGCACTTAAGTCATGGTAGCAGTCTTATTCCTAATGAATGGCCGTGAACATCTATACTTGTTACTGGTGGCCTATTAACTTCTTAACATTGTTTAGTGATTAATCAAAATGAATTAATAATACTGTAAAATTTCACCTGAGGTCTTGAGGTGTTTTTCTCTAAAGAGAATTAATCTCTACAAATCTGGTTTGCTTATAAATGAGAATTAGAGATATTTGATAATAGTTATAAGCTTCTTTCTTTTTCTGTCTTACAGATTCCACTACTGTACATTCAGGTGAGCATGTAAAACAGTCCATAATTAGAAAGAAAGCAATAAGCTTTGGGAAAATGTCCTTATTTGAGAGGTTTTTATAATATGTCAGAAACTTGTCAGTAACGGGTGAGTCTTCAAACTCACATAGGGCTGGGTGGTTATAACTCATCCCTGTCCTCAGCCCTAAACACCACTCTATTTCTTCTCTTTTAAGTAACAGTGGAGTCTCCAGAGATTTTTTTCTTACTATCTCCAATGTTCTAGGCATTCTTGTAAATTATAATTTATTTATCCATAGGATCCCAAACTTAATCGCATTGCACAATGGAAGAACGTCAAGTTAACCAGCGGCCTCAAGCAACTATCCTTTACTCTCTCATCAGAGCCCTTTCTGGGCTCCTACAGAGTGGTGGTACGGAAGACATCAGGCATAAGGACAGAGCACTCCTTCACTGTGGAGGAATTTGGTATGGGCCGTGGAAAATAACTGAATTTTTAAACTTCATGGGTCTAGAATTTGAGCTCATGTGAAGTCCTTCCATTTCCCATGGATGAGACTGGGCTTAGAAGATAACTAATTTCATCTAAGTCCAGTATATTGGTGATTTATGAGTAGGATTTCATATAACTTGGCTATTTTTGCAGCCATATTTAGTATTTTGAAACATGTAAAAGACTTTATTTTGGTGAATCTTCCATAACTCATCAAGCATACAGTGACCTGTCATAGTCCCTCCACCAAAGTCTCCATTTTAAAAATATATGTATTTATCCATTAATTGAAAGGCAGAGTGGCACAAGATAAGGAGAGATATCATCTTTTTATTGGTTCACTCTCCAAATGATTATAGTAGCCAGGGTTGGGCCAGGCCAAAGCCAGGGGCCTGAAACTCCATTTGGGTCTCCCATGTGGGTTGTAGGGACTTAAGCACTTTAGCCATCATCTGTTGCTTCACAGGCATATGAGCAGGGATCTGGATTGGAAGTGTATAACCAGGTCTTGAGCCAGTGCTCCAATATGGGATACAGGAATCAGAAGACAAAATTTAACTAGCTACACAATATCCCCTCCCCACAAACTCTCCATTCAAGAGTAAGGTGGATGTGAATATATTGGAGACTAGGGTTGTCTTTTCAGTCTTGAAATATCACTAGGGAGTTGTTACAGAGAATCTGAAAATATGAATACCCCCAGCTGAAAACCAATTACCACCTGCCTTTATTACCAATCAACAGTGCTTCCCAAGTTTGAAGTGAAAGTGACAATGCCAAAGATAATCACTTTCCTGGAAGAAGAGGTGAATGTTTCAGTGTGTGGCATGTGAGTTCATTTTCTAAATATTTTCATGGAAATTATTTAAAAAGGATTCATCATTCTGGGATATTTTGGCTATTTTCTCTAGCAGTAGTGACAACACAAATACTTTTAAGTACATTGGGTGTGCTTCCATCTCAAAAAGTCCTGTTGCTTTTTATTTTTTCCTTTTTCCTTTCATGTTCTTATAAGTATTACTATAACTGTCATGGGGTGGAGAACTGTTTCTAGAGCATCTTTGCTGGTAGGATTAATTCTGAAAGTCTCAAAGCCATGCACACACACCAAAAAAAGGATAAGGTTTAAGGGTAGTAGCTTGCTGTTAGCCAGAAAGAACCAAAAATACATATTAAGAAAATGATTACCACATGGTTATATAGGAAACGTGGATATCAAAGGCCATTGACTTGAGCTTGCATACATAGTGGAGAAGTATCTTGAGTTCAGAATTTGCAGATAGGCATACAACCGAAATCTCATTTAACTCATCAGTCTACCTATGGCATGCCACATACCTCTCTGCATGGCCATTTTTATTAAGGAGACTGAACATGGTCTCTCTCTATGGTTCCTTCCAACCTTGAAGATTCATACTTCCAAGATCTCATGCTCCTATCCCTGGTAGTCTAGCAGTAGCATTAGGAGAAATTACAGGCAAAGTGAAGACACCAGTCCTACCTAAAGACATACATGTAATGTCCCTACTACTCAGCTTGGCCTCTGTCCCAATGCTGTCTCAGAGTAGTCGCTACTAAGGTCCTGGACCCACATAACTGGTGAGCCAATATTCTTGAAAATAGAGATATAAGGACGTTTCAAATAGGAAAAGAAACAAGCATCCTGAAAACATAGCAATCATTCATGACTTACATATTTGTTTATATATATATATTTGTATATTTGTATGTATGTATGTGTGTAAGTGTGTGTGTGTGTGTGTGTGTATGTGTGAAAGAGAGAGAGAGAGAGAGAGAGAGAGAGAGAGAGACAGGAGAGGATAATGGAAGAGAGATACCATGATACCAATGATATCAATCATTTGTAATCCCAGGCAGATGACAGATATTCATTTTTTTTCTTTCTTTGTTTTATTTTGCTTTTGTTGGTATTGTTTTTTTCTCTTAAGAACAGGTTTAGCTTTTGTAATAAAAACTTTTTAAGGACAAAAAGAAAAATTTCAAGAGAAAAAACATGATAAAAGAAGAATGTAGTAGATTTCAGCATATTGCACTAGGGATTTCTAAGAGAAGAGAGATTGTGGAATCCATTTTTCCTTGATTTGTGAGTCCTGCAGAGAATACAGGGAGTTATAGATGGTGAATCACCATAGCTAAAGGGCAAATAGCAATTGGTAGAAAATGGTGATGTTCAGGGTTCATTTGGCACTGTTTTCATGACAGATACACCTACGGGAAGGCTGTCCCAGGACATGTGACTATGAAAATCTGCAGGAAGTTTATTGACCCCATCAACTGCTATCATGAAGAGTCCCAGGCATTCTGTGAGAAATTCAGTCACCAGGTAGGTTGAAAACTCTTCCTCCTAGGGGCTAACAATAAAGACATTGTAGACAGGTAGTGAGTTGCAATTTGATGAAAAAATACACGTATTGTTAGTCACCGTAACTGAGAAGGCTATCACGTCTGCTCTCTGTGAGCAAGAACTTGTCACATGGCCACATCGATATGCCAAGTGTGCAGTTTCCAGCCACAGCTGCATACTAAGGAAGGGCCAGCCACTCTGGTGAAGAGTTAGCTTCCTGCTGCTGTAAGGCTCCTCAAAAGTTTAAGGCATTTCAGATACAGAGGAATATGCCTGTCAATTAATTAAGGATATTTCAAAAAGTTAGTGGAAATGGAATTAAAGGATGTTAATTTTGGTAAAAAAAAAAAAAAGGTGAAATTCATTATTCATTCATAATGTTTCACAATATGCAGTTTCCATGAACTTTTTGAAAACTCTTCAGATAGGAAATATTATTCAGAAATGTTAAAAAAAAATAGTCCCTGGAGGATACTGTGTCCTCATGCTCATCATAGGAAATGTCTAGATATTTTGTCCCCTCCAAAATTCCACCAGATTAATTGATCACTGATCTTTCTGAGATGATGTGTGATATGTTTTTGTATTTCATTTTCTCCCCTCTTAGCTAAACAGTGATGGCTGCTTCTCTTGGCAAGTGGAAACCAAAAGCTTTCAGCTGAAGATGAAAGGGTATGAAATGAAACTTCAAGCTGAGGCCAATATCCAGGAAGATGGAACAGGTTTGTGTAGCACATAGGTGTGAGAGAAAACAACAATGGACGGCAATTTATTTCCTTGACTAAATTATGAATTATAATAATATTACTCCTCAAAAATACCTTTTTCTTCTTTATTTTCAGGAGTGAAATTAACTGGAACAGGGTCCAGCACAATCACAACAACCATAACTAAACTCTCATTTGTGAAAGTGGATGCTCATTTCAGACCGGGGTTACCCTTCTTTGGGCAGGTGGAGTATTTTACAGTTCAATAGTGAAATCACGCACTGTCATCTAATTAGCACAACACCATGGTCTGGTTAATGACTTCAATTAATGTAACCAAAGGTTGCTTAACATAACCTAAAAGGGTAAAAACACTTAAATATAGATCTAGCAAATTTATGTATAAAATCATTCTCAAGCTCAAATGGGCAGGTGATGGGTGCAGTGGTTAAGACACTGCTTAGGATGCCAGCATCCCATCTTTGGTGCCTGGACTTGAAGCTGGCACCAATCTCCATTCCAGCTTCCTGTTAATGCTCACCCTGAGAAGCAGTACTTGAGTCCCTGTCTCCCACGTGGGAAACCCAGATTGAGCTCCAGCTCCTGGTTTTGGCCTGATACAACTTTAGCTGCTGTGAGGATTTAGGGGGTGAACCAGCTTCTTTGTCTCTCCCTCTTCCTTTCAAAGGAATAAAAGTAAATAAAAATTAGGTCAGAAAAAGTGTTTTTTAAAAAGTATCAAAATTTGTAGATTTCTTTTTCATTTTTTGAACATTGCATTATGTCACTCCATCTCCTCTTCAAGATGTATCAGAGAGTCTCATATTTTTATGCCATTTTCTCACAAGAATCTCACCATTATTTATGTCCAATTACATTATGCTTCTAATATTGACATGTAGGAAAATGTGTAGGCAGATGATACTAATTTTTATTTTGAAGTGTTAAAGATTTTACTAAATCCAGTTTTTCTTCCACGGTGTCACCTGAAATAATCATTGGGAAATTCATCATTAACTCTGCCTACCTTTGAAGCTACAGATTGAGAAGCAGGCACCATATATAAAACAACTGGAGAAGCACACAGGACAATGTATTAACAATCGCTTACCTCTACACTTAAGATACTTCAGAAAATGAATCTATAAAAATTTAATAACAAAATTAGTGTTTGGGGTTCATATAAGTTCAAATGGATTAAAATTTTTCAGCATATATCAGGCATTCATATAGGTGATAAAATGAGTATGTTTAATGCCTCCTAAGTGATAACTGATTCATAATTTTTAATCTTTAGGTGCTCCTTGTAGATGGGAAAGGCATCCCTATGCCGAATAAAACCATCTCCATCAGAGCAAATGAAGCTAACTATAATTCTAGTGCTACTACCGATGAGCAAGGTCTGGTTCAATTCTCCATCAACACTACTAATGTTATGGGCACCTCCCTCACTGTTCAGGTAAGTTTGAAAAAAAGTTACTGATGATGTGAAGTAACCACAAAAATAAGGTTGCAACATAAAAGTGAGGAAATTTCCAATTTGCGTTTAGTTCTATGAGGAGAACTTTTTAAGTTCAACTTTTTAAAAGCTAATGAAGGCCAGCGCCATGGCTCAATAGGCTAATCCTCCACTTGCGGCACTGGCACACCGGGTTCTAGTCCTGGTCGGGGTGCTGGATTCTGTCCCAGTTGCCCCTCTTCCAGGCCAGCTCTCTACTTGGGCCCTGCACCCGCATGGGAGACCAGGAGAAGCACCTGGCTCCTGGATTCAATCAGCGTGCTGCGCAGGCCGCAGCTCGCCAGCCGCAGTGGCCATTGCATTGTGAACCAACGGCAAAGGAAGACCTTTCTCTCTGTCTCTCTCTCTCTCTCACTGTCCACTCTGCCTGTCAAAAAAAAAAAGCTAATGAAAAGAAGGCAAAGTTGAAAATGTGAGGTCTATTTTAGCAACATTGGTGGGAATGAAGCAATAATGCAGACCTTATGGAAAACAGATTGGTGGTTCCTCAAAAAATTAAAAGTAGAATGAACATAATATCCAGCAATCTTATTTCTAGATGCATATATAGAAAAAAAAACAGAGTCTAAAGATATTTTCCCACCCTTGTTCATAAAAACTATTCACAATAGCCAAGAAATAGAAACAACATAAATATCTATCAATGAATGAATGGATTAACAAAATGAGTACATATGGCATTTATATATTTGGGTTCCAGAATCGCCAGCTGGTAAACTGGATGAAAATGATGACTCGAGAGTGGGCGTTTGGTGCAACAGTTAAGACACTGCTTGGGATGCTCGCATCCGTTATCAGCATGCCTGGGTTTCAATCCTGGTTCTGCTTCCAATTCCAGCTTTCTGTTAATGTGCACTCTTGAAGGTAGCAGATGATGGCTCAAGTACTTGGATCTATGGCACCCACGTAGGAAAACCTGATTAAGTTCCAGGCTCCTGGCTTCTACCTGACCCAATTCTGGTTGTTGAAGGTGTTTAGGGAGTGAACCCACAGATGGGAGATTCTCTCTCTCTTCCTTCCTCCCTCTCCGCCTTCCAAATAGCAATAAATAAATAAATAATTTTACACTATCATTCAATCTTGTATTAAAGGCAAGCAAGCAAATACCTCTATGCTTAATTTCTTCATCTGTAAAAGGGTTACAATGTAGGTGGCTAACTCTTGGCGTGCTTATGAAGACTAAATGAGCTGGCGCCGCAGCTCACTAGGCTAATCCTACACCTTGCGGTGCCAGCACACTGGGTTCTAGTCCCGGTCGGGGCGCCGGATTCTGTCCCAGTTGCCCCTCTTCTACGCCAGCTCTCTGCTGTGGCCAAGGAGTGCAGTGGGAGATGGCCCAAGTGCTTGGGCCCTGCACCCCATGGGAGACCAGGTGAAGCACCTAGCTCCTGCCATTGGATCAGTGCGGTGTGCCGGTCACGGTGGCCATTGGAGGGTGAACCAACGGCAAAGGAAGACCTTTCTCTCTGTCTCTCTCTCTTTCACTATCCACTCTGCCTGTCAAAAAAAAAAAAAAGACTAAATGAAACAATATATGTACACTTAGTAAGCCCCTTTTAATAGCCACTTTGAGTAAAAATGCCAGTTTTAATATTATTACCTTTTTTCTCTGTTTTCATTTTATTTTGATTGATGTTTATGGGATACAATGTGATGTACCCCATATATACAAATATATATACATATATATATTCTGAAATAATCAAATTAGAGTAATTAGCATAGTGATCCTTCAAACATCTTTTCTTTTTAGTGAGAACATTAAAATTCCTTTTCTAGGTATTTCCAAATATATTTAATTGTTAAATATAGTCAACCTACTATGCAATAGAACAGCAGAACCTATTCCTTACAATTATAACACTGTACTCTAAAAAAATTATTTATTTATTTGAAAGGCAGAGTTACAAAGAGAGTGGCAGAGACAGGCATAGAAAGAGAGAGAGAGAGAGAGAGAGAGTTCTTCCTTCCATTAGTTCACTCCCTAGATGGCCACAATGGGCAAGACTGGGCCAGGGTGAAGCCAGGAGTCTGGATCTTCTTCTGGGTCTCCAGCATGAGTACAAGGGCCCAAGCAGTTGGGTCATCTTCCATTGCACATTAACAGTGGTCTGGATCAGAAGTGGAACAGTCAGGACTCGAACCAGTGCCCACATGAGATGCCAGCATCACAGACAGTGGCTTAACTTGTAACATAACAATGTACTCTTTAAGCTCTTCACATTCCTCCCACCATCTCCCCTCCGTACATTCTGGTAATCATTGTTCTACTCTCAACTTCTATGAAAGCAACTTATTTAGATTCCATGCAGTGAGATCATGTGAAATTTGTCTTTCTGTGCCTGGTTTATTTCACTTAACACCGTGTCCTCTATGTTCGTACATGTTTTTTTCAAATGATAGGATTTCAACCTTTTCTGTAGTTGTACATAATATACAATGTACATAATATACAAATGAGTATGCTACATTTTCTTTATCCATTAACTGCTGATTTATACTTAGGTCTTTCTGTATATTTGCTGTTGTGACTAGTGTTTTAATGAACACTGAATGCATGTTGAATGCAATGATGGTGTCTGTTCACCATAATCTTTTCATTTCCTTTAGACATATTCTCAGTAGTTTGATTGCTGGATCATAAAGCAGTTTTATTTATCTTTAATGTTTTTAAAGGCTGTTTATTAATTTTATGCCAATAATTGTGGAAACTAATATGAAATTCACATGTTTCCTCAAAAATACAAGTTCAGGAAAGTGATACAAGAAGCAAAACACATGCATTAATCCATATGTTTTTAAGAACTTAAACTCATTTTTAAAACATTCCTCAGAGGTAACGAAATACCTCAATAGCTTCACTGATGAATTTCACCCAACATTTAAGAAGAAATTGTAGCACAATAGTATATTCTTTCAAAAATAAAGAAGGATTAAATGCTTTTCTACTCATTTTAAAAGACCACCATAACCTTGATATCAAAACCTAATGAGTGCAAGGGGGAAAAGTTACAGAATTAGAACCCTAAATAACACAGGTGGGAAGCACTTCACTAACACATAGCATATAAAATCTATAAAATATGAACTCTTAAATTTTTCTTCTCATAGTGGCTTTTTCCCCCATAACCTCCCTCTCACCCGCAACCATCCCATCTCCCACTCCCTCTCCCATCCCATTCACATCAAGATTCATTTTCAATTATCTTTATATACAGAAGATCAGTTTAGTATATACTAAGTAAAGATTTCAACAGTTTGTACCCACACAAAAACACAAAGTATAAAGTACTATTTGAGTACTAGTTATACCGTTAATCACATAGTACAACACATTAAGGACAGAGATCTTACATGGGGAGTAAGTGCACAGTGACTCCTGTTGTTGATTTCACAATTGACACTCTTATTTATGAAGTCAGTAATCACCTGAGGCTCTTGTCATGAGCTGCCAAGGCTATGAAGCCTCTTGAGTTCACCAACTCCAATCATATTTAGATAAAGTCATCGTTAAAAGTTGAAGTTCTCTCCTCCCTTCAGAGAAAGGTGCCTCCTTCTTTGATAGCCCATTCTTTCTGCTGGGACTCACTCATAGAGATTTTTCATTTAGGTCATATTTTTTTTGGAACAGTGTCTTGGCTTTCCATTCCTGAAATGCTCTCATGGGCTTTTTAGCCAGATCTGAATGCCTTAAGGGCTGCTTCTGAGGCCAGAGCACTGTTTAGGACATCTGGCATTCAATGAGTCTGCTGTGTATCCCACTTCCCATGCTGGATTTCTTTCTCCTTTTTAATTCTATCAGTTAGTATTAGCAGACACTAGTCTTGTTTATGTGAACCCTTTGACTCTTAATCCTATCATTATGATCAATTATGAACTGAAACTGATCACTTTGACTAGTGAGATGGCATTGGTACATGCCAACTTGATGGGATTGAATTGGAATCCCTTGGCACGTTTCTAATTCTACCATTAGGGGTAAGTCCAATTGAGCATGTGCCAAACTGTACATCTCCTCCCTCTCTTATTCACACTCTTATTCCCACTTATTAGTTAAAATTTAAACACCTACGAATAATTGTGTGTTAATTAAAGAGTTCAACCAATGGTATTAAGTAGAAGAAAAAATACTACAAGGAATAAAGTAGTAAGTTGTTCCTAGACAGTCAGCATAAGGGCTAATCAAGTCATTGTTTCTCATAGTGTCCATTTCACTTCAACAGGTTTCCTTTTAGGTGCTCAGTTTGTTGTCACTGATCAGGGAGAACATATGATATTTGTCCTTCTGGGACTGGCTTATTTCACTCAGCATGATGTTTTCCAGATTCCTCCAATTTGTTGAAATGACCAGATGTCATTGTTTTTACTGCTGTATAGTATTCTATAGAGTATATATCCCATCATTTCTTTATCCAGTCCACTCTTGATGGGCATTTAGGTTCCATGTCTTAGCTATTGTGAATTGAGCTGCAATAAACATTAATGTGCAGACAGCTCTTTTATTTGCCAATTTAATTTTCTTTGGGTAAATTCCAAGGAGTGGGATGGCTGGGTTGTATCGTAGTAATATTCAGGTTTCTAAGGAATCTCCAAACTGACTTTCATAGTGGCTTTGCCAGTTTGCAGTCCCACCAACAGTCGGTTAGTGTCCCTTTTTCCCCACATCCTCGCCAGCATCTGTTGTTGGTAGATTTCTGTATGTGAGCCATTCTAACCAGGGTGAGGTGAAACCTCATTGTGGTTTTATTTGCATTTCCCTGATGGCTAGCGATACTGAACATTTTTTCATGTGTCTGTTGGCCATTTGGATTTCCTTTTTGAAAAATGCCTATTGAGGTCCTTGGCCCATCTCTTAAGTGAGTTGTTTGTTTTGTTGTTGTGGCTTTTCTTGATCTCTTTGTAGATTCTGGTTATCAACCCTTTATCTGTTGCATAGTTTGCAAATATTTTTTCCCATTCTGTCGGTTTCCTATTCACTTTCCTGACTGTTTCTTTTGCAGTACAGAAACTTTTAAATTTGATGTAATAACAATTTTTAATTTTGGCTTTGACTGCCGGTATCTCCAGGGTCTTTTCCAAGAAGTCTTTACCTGTGCCTATATATTGTAGGGTTTCTCCAATGTTCTCTAATAATTTGATGGTGTCGGGTCATAGATTTAAGTCTTTAATCCATGTTGAGTTGATTTTTGTGTAAGGTGTAAGGTAGGGGTCTTGCTTCATGCTTCTGCATGAGGAAATCCAATTTTCCCAGCACCATTTGTTGAATAGAATGTCTGTGCTCCAGGAATTGGTTTTAGATACTTGATCAAATATAAGTTGGCTGTAGGTGTTTGGATTGATTTCTGGTGTTTCTATTCTGTTCCATTGGTCTATCCATCTGTTTCTGTACCAGTACCAAGCTGTTTTGATAATAACTGCCCTGTAGTATGTCCTAAAATCTGGTATTGTGATGCTTCCAGCTTTGTTTTTATTGTACAAGATTGCTTTAGCTATTCGAGGTCTCCTGTATCTCCATATGAACTTTAGCATCATTTTTTCCAGATCTGAGAATAATGTCTTTGGTATTTTGATTGGTATCACATTGAATCTATAAATTGCTTTTGGGAAAATGCATTTTTTTGGGAGAATGCTTTTGGGAGAATGATATTGATTCTTCCAATTCATGAGAATGAAAGAATTTTCTTCCATGTCTCCATATGAATTTGTCTCCAATATCAGCTGATGTTGATTCTTCCAATTCTTCCAAAAAATTTTCCATTTTTTGGTATCTTCTTCTATTTCTTTCTTTAAGATTTTGTAATTTTCGTCATAGAGATCCTTGACAACCTTGGTTAAATTGATTCCAAGGTATTTGATTGTTTTGTGAATAGGATTGATCTTAGAAATTCTTTCTCAGGTTATGGCATTGTCTGTGTATACAAATGCTGGTATTTTTGTGCATTGATTTTATATCCTGCTACTTTGCCAAACACTTCTATGAGTTCCAATGGTCTCTTAGTAGAGTTCTTTGGATCCCCTAAATAAAGAATCATATCATCTGCAAAGAGATAGTTTGAGTTCTTCCTTCCCAATTTGTATCTCTTTAATTTCTTTTTTTTACCTAATAGCTCTGGCTAAGACTTCCAGTACTATACTGAATAGCAGTGGTGATAGTGGGCATCCCTGTCTGGTACCAGATCTCAGTGGAAAGGCTTCCAACTTTTCCCCATTCAATAAGATGCTGGCCATGGGTTTTTCATAAATTGCTTTGATGTGTTGAGGAATGTTCCTTTTATACCCAAATTGCTTAGGGTTTTCATCATGAAAGGGTTTTGTATTTTATCGAATGCTTTCTCTGCCTCTATTGAGATAATCATATGGTTTTTCTTCTGTAGTCTGTTAACGTGGTGTATCATGTTGATTGATTTTTGAACGTTGAACTATCTCTGCATATGAGGGATAAATCCCACTTGGTCGGGGTGGATGATCTTTCTGATGTGTTCTTGTATTCCATTGGCCAGAATTTTATTGAATATTTTTGCATCTATGTTCATCAGGGAAATTGGTCTGTAATTTTCTTTCAATGCTGCATCTTTCTCTAGCTTAGGGATTAAGGTGATGCTGGCTTCATAAAAAGAATTTGGGAGGATTCCCTCTCTTTCTATTGTTCTGAATAGTTTGAGAAGAATTGGAGTTAGTTCTTCTTTAAAGGTCTGGTAGAATTCAGCAGTGAATCCATC
Organism: Sylvilagus floridanus; assembly: GCA_949820135.1. NCBI lineage: Eukaryota > Metazoa > Chordata > Mammalia > Lagomorpha > Leporidae > Sylvilagus > Sylvilagus floridanus. The sequence continues at coordinate 34,648,333 of OX463230.1, forward strand.
CGGTCCTGGGCTTCTCTTTATTGAGAAGGACTTTATTACTGATTAAATTTCTGTCTCAGTTATGGGTCTGTTTAGGTTTTCTGTGTCTTCCTGGTTCAATTTAGGTAGGCTGCATGTGTCCAGGAATCTATCCATTTCTGATAGATTTCCCTGTTTGCTGGCATACAAGTCCTTGTAGTAATTTCTGATGATTCTTTTGATTTCTGTGGTGTCTGTTGTTACGTTTCCTTTTTCATCGCTGATTTTACTAATTTGTATCTTTTCTCTTCTTTTTTTAGTTAGTTGGGCCAATGTGGTGTCAATTTTGTTTATTTTTTCAAAAAATCAGCTCCTTGTTTGGCTGATCTTTTGTAATTTTTTTATTCAATTATGTTGTTTTCTTCTCTAATTTTAATTATTTCTCTTCTCCTAGTAGTTTTGGGTCTGGTTTGCTGTGATTTTTCTAGATCCTTGAGATGCATTGATAGCTCATTTATTGGGTGCCTTGCCAGTTTCTTGATGTAGGCATCTATTGCTATAAACTTTCCTCTTAACACTGCTTTTGCTGTATCTCATATGTTTTGATATGTTGTGTTGTTATCCTCATTTACTTCCAGAAAGTTTTGATTTTTCTTTTGATTTCTTCTGTGACCCACTGTTCATTCAGGAGCATGTTGTTCAGTCTTCATGTGTTTGCATATGCTCTAGGGATTCCTGAGTTTCTAATTTCCAGCTTCATTCCACTGTGGTCTGAGAAGCTGCATGGTATGATTTCAATTCTTTTGAATTTGCTGAGACTTGCTTTATGGCCTAGTATGTGGTCAGTCCTAGAGTAGGTTTCCTGTACTGCTGAGAAGAATGTGTTTTCTTCAAGTGTAGGATGAAAAGTTCTGTAGATATCTGTTAGATCCATTTGGTCTATAGTGTCGATTAAATCTGCTGTTTCCTTGGTGATCCTCTGTCTGGTTATCTATTTCTGAAAGTGGAGTATTGAAGTCTACTTATTGAAGTCTAAGTATTGGAGTCTAAGTCTCATGACAGTAGTTATCTTCCCCTTTCTTCTGATGTAGGACTCCCTTAAGCATTTCTTGAAGAGTCAGTCTGGTAGTGATGAACTGCTTCAGTTTTGGCTTGTCATGGAAAGCTTTTATTTCCCCTTCAGTTCTGGAAGTTATCTTTGTGGGTGTAGCATTCTTGGTTGGCGAATTTTTTTTTTCTTTCAGGACTTTGAGTATTTCATTTCATTCTGTCCTGGCATATAAGTCCTGCCAGTAAGGATTAATGAGGATTTCCTTATTAGTGACTTGATGTATCCCTTTTGCTGTTTTTAGAATTCTTGGTCTCATATTTTTGACAGTTTGCCTAGAATATGCCTCAGAGAGGACCTGTTTGGGGATCTATTAGGGTTTCCTTGGGATTCTTAGACCTAGATATTCAAATCTTTCCCAAGACTTTGGACATTTTCAGCAACTGTTTCATTGAATAGGATTTCTATGACCTTTCCCTTTTCTTCCTTCAAAACAGACATGCAAGCATTTGCTTGCTTAACTGTGTTCCATACGTCTCAAAGACTTCCTTCATTACTTTTCATTTCTTTTTTCTTTTTTGTCTCATTGAGTTATTTCAAAAGATGTATCTTCAAGATCAGATATTCTCTCTTTCTTCTGTTGTCCATGTCTTCTGTTGAGGCTCTCAAGCATATTTTTATTTCATTTTTGAGTTCTTTAGATCCAAGATTTCTGATTCATTTTTAAATAGTCTCTGTCTCTTTATAGGATGTCTCATTCATTTCATGAACTGCCTTCCTAGTTTCTTTGAATTATCTATCTGGATTCTCTTATTTATATCTCATTCACTCTTCTTTTAAAATCATTATTTTAAATTCTTTGTCAGGCAATTCATTGATTTTCATTTCTTTTTGGTCTGTTGCTATCCTTGTGTACCTTGGAGACCTCATTCAGCTCATTTCCTTCCAGCAACTCTTTCCTTCCTGCCTTCTTCAATGCTGCTTTTCTTACTATTGAATTAAAACTGGGAATGATGGCCTCACCTCTGCCTTCTTTAGGTTTTATGAAGATAGTTTGGTGTGTGAATAGCTTTATCAAATCGATGTCTCTGTGGAGACAGAATTGGTGGAAAATCTCGCTCAGTCACCTTAATCTGCCTTCAACAATTAGCATTTAGATTAAAAATATACATGTATCTCATAAGTTATTTTCTGACATTTTTTCTTGCTAGTCTATTTTTATCCCTTGGTCTGCCCACTTACATATAATTTGTTTTAAATGACGCATAGTCCCCTATTCATCACTAGGGATGCATAATGGATATTACAGAATCATGATGAGGAAAAACTTCTGCCTTTTAAGAATTTTCATGTTAATATAAAGAAGTAATAAAGCATTCATTTTATAGATTCAGTTTTAAATAGATGGCATAAAAGTCTTATACCTCAGCCAGCATCGAAGCTCACTAGGCTAATCCTCTGCCTTGCGGCGCCAGCACACCGAGTTCTAGTCCCGGTCAGGGCACCAGATTCTGTCCCGGTTGCCCCTCTTCCAGGCCACCTCTCTGCTGTGGCCCGGGAGTGAAGTGGGGGATGGCCCAAGTGCTTGGGCCCTGCACCCCATGGGAGACCAGGAGAAGCACCTGGCTCCTGCCATCAGATCAGCGTGGTGTGCCGGCCTCAGCGCGCTGGCCTCAGTGGCCGTTGGAGGGTGAACCAACGGCGAAAAAAGGAAGACCTTTCTCTCTGTCTCTCTCTCTCTCACTGCCCACTCTGCCTGTAAAAAAAATAAAAATAAAAAAAGTCTTATACCTCTAATTGCTCCAAAGTGAAGGTTTACTCATTTAGCAACCAAAAACTGCCTTGAATGCTTTCTATGCTCTAGGCAGTAATTAGTGCTGACAGCAAAAACAGTATCTTTAAGTACTCCCTCTTATTTGTGATCACACATATGTTATCACTAGAGCATATACTGAAATATGAACAAAGTGTTTGCTGGCAAAAATATTCACTGCTGCTACTTGGAACCTGTGAGTGAAGGTTGAGGAAGCCTGGAAAGATCTCAAGAACAATTTCTACATGAAGAAAAGTTGGAAATACAAGTTAAGTGGGGCCTCTGAGCCATAAGAATCCACAACTACAGGAAACATTCAAAACAACCCGCCTAAGACCCAGAGAGGTAGACTTCAGTTGGCTCATTCAACCCTAGCGCTTTTTATGAAAGTTTTCTCGATCCCTAAGGTTAAAATATTTCATTTACTCATAATGCCTAATTGAAACCCATAGTAAAAATGGTAGCTGTTTTCTGAAGCAGAATTCTTGAGTTTCTGCAAAATGAAGTTTCATAGCTCCAAAATTTATCTCTGTAGAAAGTAGCCAAAACATATATTGAACAAGGCAAGCAGAACGAATGATCCCTCCTTTTATGCTGTTCAGAAATATAAATGACAAGACCAGGAGCCCCTGCAGCAGAAAGGCAAAGCCATGTCTGTATTTGATACAGATAGGCAAAATAAGGTCCATCTCTCTCACATTTTACTATAAAGCAACAAATTTCTAGCTTCTAAATAAAGTAGGATGTGAACTTATGCAGTTTTGTGAGAACATTGTTTTTTTATGACATACGATCTACAAAATAATGTTTTCCTAACTCATTAGGCCAAATACAAGGATCAGAGGTCCTGTCAACACTACAGATGGCAGTCAGAAGATAATCAAGAAGCACATCACACTGCTCAACTTGTGTTCTCCCTAAGCAAGAGCTTTGTCCACCTGGAGCCTGTGCCACATGAACTGCCCTGTGGTCAAACTCAGATGATTCGAGCACATTATATTTTGAATGAACAGGTTCTACAGGAGCAAACAGAGATCACCTTCTACTATCTGGTAAGAAGAGAGGTCGCTGAATTGACTCACCTCCCAGTAAATACTCTCTGTGGGGCAAGTACTTACAAAGCTCTTTATACATCACTCTTTTGACTTCTGATCCATGGTCCTTCGAAAGTTTGACTTCTCTTGCCATTAATTATTGCCAGCCTGGGCCCAAGGAAATAAGCAAAGTGCATAGAAGGCAAGGCTGGCTGGTGCTGCGGCTCAATAGGCAAATCTTCTGCCTTTGGTGCCGGCACACTGGGTTCTAGTCCCAGTTGTCCCTCTTCCAGGCCAGCTCTCTGCTATGGCCCGGGAGTGCAGTGGAGGATGGCCCAAGTCCTTGGGCCCTGCACCCACATGGGAGACCAGGAGAAGAGCACCTGGCTCTTGGCTTCGGATCAGCGCGGTGTGCCGGCTGCAGTATGCTGGCCGCAGCGGCCAATGGAGGGTGAACCAACATTAAAGGAAGACCTTTCTCTCTGTCTCTCTCTCTCACTGTCCATTCTGCCTGTCAAAAAAAAAAAAGAAAGAAAGAAAGAAAGAAAGAAAGAAAGAAAGAAAGAAAGAAAGAAAGAAAGAAAGAAAGAAAGAAAAAAGCAAGGCTAAGATCTTCATAAGGAAAACAAACTTGCTTTCTTTTTCTCTTTTTTGCAGATAATGGCAAAGGGAGGAATTGTTCTAACTGGGACTCATGCGCTGCCTGTGAAGCAGGGTAACAGTGAGTATTTTCCATAATCTCCACATTTCTGCTCCTTTATGACACATTCAAACCTTAAACTACAGAAATATCAGAAATTCTTTCAAATCAAGACAGGTAATTTTCCTTCTAATCACAATAAAAAGGAAGTTGAGGGAGGGAATGCAATAATATTTTTTCACCCCATATCAAATACTTGTTTACATTTTTCAGTACATTCTATTTTAGATTATTTGAAATCTATGCCTATTCCAAATTGCCAAACCATAAATATCCATTGACCCTCTTCTCAAAAAGTTTTGGAGTGTTTTCTGTATACCGTATCTTGCACTGAGTCATTTATATCTCTATACATATCTTATTTATCCTTTGAAAGTAGTTATGATTTATGAAGTGTTAAATTAGGTGTTTCCTCCATTGCATTGAACTCTTATCATGAACACATATGGAAAACGATAAACATAGGAAAGTTTCTTCTATGCTAATGGAGTCTAAAGGATGACTTTTTAGAAAACTATCAATGCTAGCTACACTTTGGTTCTGTCTTCATAGCAACACAGAAGCACGTTAGTAGATTGGGAAAGCTTTATGCAACCTTTAAAGAATTTCATAGGCTTTTTTTTAAATGCTTTTATTTAAAGAATATAAATTTCCAAAATACAGCTTATAGATTACAATGGCTTGCCCCCCATAACTTCCCTCCCACCCGCAACACTCCCCTTTCCCACTCCCTCTCCCCTTGCATTCACATCAAGGTTCATTTTCAATTCTCTTTATATACAGAAGATCAGTTTAGTATATATTAACTAAAGATTTCAACAGTTTGCCCTCACATAGCAACACAAAGTGAAAAATACTGTTGGAGTACTAGTTATAGTATTAATTCACAATGTATAGCACATTAAGGACAGAGATTCTACATGATATATTTTTTTTAATTGATTAATTTTCTATGCAATTTCCAATTAAACACCAAGATTTTTTTCATTTTTAATTATATTTATATACAGAAGATTGATTCAGTATATACTAAGTAAAGATTTCATCAGTTTGCACCCACACAGAAACACAAAGTGTAAAATAGTGTTTCACTACTAGTTATAGCATTACTTCACATTGGATAACACATTAAGGACAGATCCCACATGAGATGTAAGTACACAGTGACTCCTGAAGTTGATTTAACAATTTGACACTCTTGTCTATGGCGTCAGTAATCTCCCTAGGGTCTAGTCATGAGTTGCCGAGGCTATGGAAGCCTTTAGGGTTTGCTGACTTTGATCTTATTCCGACAGGGTCATAGTCAAAGTGGAGGTTCTCTCCTCCCTTCAGAGAAAGCTACCTTCTTCTTTGATGGCCCCATTCGTTCCACTGGGATCTCACTCACAGAGATCTTTCATTTAGGTCTTCTTTTTTTTTGCCACAGTGTCTTGGCTTTCCATGCATAAAATATTCTCATGGGCTCTTGAGCCAGATCTGAATGCCTTAAGGGCTGATTCTGAGGCCAGAGTGCTATTTAGGACATCTGTCATTCTATGAGTCTGCTGTGTATCTCGCTTCCCATGTTGGATCATTGTCTCCCTTTTTGATTCTATCAGTTAGTATTAGCAGACACTTGTCTTGTTTGTGTGATCCCTTTGACTCTTAGACCTATCAGTGTGATCAATTGTGAACTGAAATTGATCACTTGGACTAGTGAGATGGCCTTGGTACATGCCACCTGGATGGGATTGTATTGGAATCCCTTGGCACAATTCTAACTCCATCATTTTGGGCAGTTCCGATTGAGCATGTCCCAAATTGTACATCTCCTCCCTCTCTTATTCCCACTCTTATATTTCACAGGGATCACTTTTCAGTTAAAATTTAAACACCTAAGAATAATTGTTTGTTAATTACAGAGTTCAACCAATATTACTAGAATAAAAAAAAAAACTAAAATGGATAAAGTATTACATTGTACAACAACAGTCAGCACAAGAGCTGATCAAGTAACTGTTTCTCATAGTGTCCATTTCACTTCAACAGGTTTCCCCTTTGGTGCTCAATTAGTTGTCACTGATCAGGGAGAACATATGATATTTGTCCCTTTGGGACTGGCTTAATTCACTCAGAATGATGTTTTCCAGATTCCTCCATCTTGTTGCAAATGACCGGATTTCATTGTTTTTGACTGCTGTATAGTATTCTATAGAGTACATGTCCCATAGTTTCTTTATCCAAATGTATGCTTTGAATTCCCTGTGATCTTTTGCTGTGAGGTTCCCTTCGTTTACCTACTTTCATGTTGATGGCCATGTTTCTGTGTTTCTGTGTGTACCACATCTTTAAGCATCTTTTGCAGGGCTGGACGAGTGGCAACAAATTCTTTCAATTTCTTTTTCAGTGAAAGGTCTTTATTTCACCTTCATTCACAAATGAGAGCTTTGCAGGATATAATATTCTGGGCTGGCAGTTTTTCTCTCTTAGTACCTGGGCTATGTTTCGCCATTCTTCTAGCTTGTAGGGTTTCTGATGAGAAGTCTGCCGTGAGTCTAATTGGAGCTCCTCTGAGAGTAATCTGACGTTTCTCTCTTGCACATTTTAGGATCTTTTCTTTCTGTTTCACTGTGGTGAGTTTAATTACAATGTGTCGTGATGAGGATCTCTTTTGGTCATGCTTCCTAGGGGTTCTATGAGCTTCCTGTACTAGGATGTCTCTGTCCTTCTCCAAAACTGGGAAATTTTCTGCTATTATCTCACTAAAAAGGCCTTCTAATCCTTTCTCCCTCTCCATGCCTTCAGGAACTCCTAGAACTCGAATGTTGGGTTTTTTAATACTATCCTGTAGATTCCCAACAATATTTTTTAGATTTCTAATTTCCTCTTCTTTTCTTTGGTTTGACTGTATAGTTTCCTGTGCTCTGTCTTCTAAGTCCGATATTCTCTCTTCTGCCTCACCCATTCTGTTTGTAAGGCTCTCTAATGTGTTTTTCATTTGATCTATTGAATCCTTCATTTCATTATGATTTCTCGTCACTATCACAGTTTCATGTTCTACTAGTTGTTTCATTTCAGCTTGATTCCTCCTTAATATTTCATTTTCACAAGAGAGATTTTCTAGCTTGTCCATTAAGTATTTCTGTAGTTCAAGAATTTGTTTTTGAGTACTTCTTAGTGTTCTTATCAATTTTTTGAGATCTGCTTCTTGCATTTCTTCTATCTCATCATCTTCGTAATCTTGAATTGGGGTGTCTTTTTCATTTGGGGGTGTCATAGTGTCTTCCTTGTTCTTGTTACCTTGGTTTTTGTGTTTGTTGTTTGGCATATTGGTTTCTTCACTGTGGTGTTTTTTTCTTGTTATAATATGACTCTAGATAAGTGGACTGTCTGCTTTCAATGGAGCCTTAGAGCCTTGAGATGGGTGTGGCCTGAGAGCTCTGTTTGGTTCCTCAGGGTTGAGGGTGTGCCAAAGGTGACACTCCCAGGTTAGGTGTGGTAAATCTCTCTCTGTTTCTTTCTTTATTTTTGATTCAAAAGGGAAGTAATTCCACACAGATATATGGAATTGGGGGTGGTTAGCAGGCAGGAGCCAGAGATTGGAAGCTCTTTCTCAAGGACCACAGAGGGAATCTCTGTGGCCTTCAGTGTGGGTTCAAATTGTCCTGCAGTCTCACCACTGGGCTACCAAGGCTACTGAACTGTAGCGTCTCTGGAGAGTACTCACGTGGTGAATTCCGTGAGTTCTCTCCCCCACAGTCTCTTTTTTCACAGTCTCAGTTCATTAACATCACACACTCATTAGGTTCTAATCTCCTGTTATTTCACCCCCACCCCCCGCCCAGAGTCAGGTTTTTCTGCTAGGCTCAGGGCCGGTGCAGACCTGAGGTCGCCCTGCTTATGACGTATGTCCAAAATGGCGCCTGCTCTTTGTCTTCCTCACCTTTGAATGGTGGGCAGAGAGAGAGAGAAACCCGTGTCCGTATCGGTCACTTTTTTCTTTCTCTCTCTGTTCTAGTTAGCCTGGTGAACTTTTCCCCACAGGGTTTCAAGCCTTGTTCGCTCTAGTCTCCTCTTTCCGCTTCCCTTCTGGTGTCTCGGGCTATTGAGGATCGGCTCACCTGGCATTCCAGCGCTGGTGCGGTGAGTCTGCCGCTGGTGTCCCGAACTGCGGGCTCCCACGCTCTCCTCGAAAGTCCACTGTGAATCACTAGTTCTGGAAGAGTTTCCTCTGCTGTTTCTTCCCCTACTGCAGTATCTCCACTTTTATTAAACTGTCTCTCCCCGGACTATCGGTGTGCTCCCTTCCTATTCCGCCATCTTGACCTAATCCCAGAATTTCATAGGCTTTAAAAATAACTTCTGGCCGGCGCCGTGGCTCAACAGGCTAATCCTCCGCCTTGCGGCGCCGGCACACCGGGTTCTAGTCCCGGTCGGGGTGCCGGATTCTGTCCCGGTTGCCCCTCTTCCAGGCCAGCCCTCTGCTGTGGCCCGGGAGTGCAGTGGAGGATGGCCCAGGTGCTTGGGCCCTGCACCCCATGGGGAGACCAGGAAAAGCACCTGGCTCCTGGCTCCTGCCATCGGACGAGCGCGGTGCGCCGGCCACAGCGCGCCGTCAGCGGCGGCCATTGGAGGGTGAACCAACGGCAACGGAAGACCTTTCTCTCTGTCTCTCTCTCTCACTGTCCACTCTGCCTGTCAAAAAAAAAAAAAGTAAAAATAAAAAAAAATAACTTCTGAAGTAGCCTAGTAATAATTTTATTATTGTAATAATATTGTATCAAGGACAAAAGAAAAAATATTTGCAATGTAAGGTTAAAGAGGATATAAGCATAAATACAATTTTAGGTTCCCTTACCTTCTAGAGTGAGATGTAGATGGAATGGTTGCGAAGTAGATGTCTTCATACACTTTGATAGCATCAGAATGCCATGCAGATGAGCTAAATCTTAAAATTGGTGATAAACCAATAGGTGATTTAAGTAGAAAAGACAAGATTTGGTAAATGTTTTTTCCTGAAGTTAGAGTTCTTAGAGGTAATCATCTGATATATGTGCTATTTATTAGCTCTACAAACACTAAGTCATGAACCAGACCAGAACCCTAAAATAACTTTGTGCAAGAGAATAATTTCATTCCAGCTCTTGGAGATGTCTAACCCATGATCACTTTCTCTCATTCTTTCTGTGCTGCAGTGAAAGGGCATTTTTCTCTGTCAATCCCTGTGGAGTTAAACCTGGCTCCCATTGCACGACTGCTCATCTATACCATTTTACCTGATGGGGAAGTAGTTGGGGATTCTGAAAAATATAAGGTTGAAAACTGTCTGGTCAACAAGGTGAGTGTTTTATATGATAAAATTTAAAGTTTAAAGCTGTAAATATTTTATAGTAAGTAGACATATTTATAGTATAGGTGGGCATTTGGCATGGCAGTAAAATGCCTCTTGGGATGCTTGTACCCCATGGATGAGTAGCTGAGTTACAGTCCTGGCTCTGCTCCTGATTCTAGCCTTCTGCTTATGAGCACCTTAGGAGGCAACAGTGATGACTCAAGGAACTGAGTCATCCCTGCTACCACATGGGAGCCTCAAATTGAGATCTTGGCTCCAAGTTACTGCAGACATTGGGGAATGAATCAGTGGAAAGGAGTGCATGCCTCCTTGTTCTCTCTCTCTCTCTCTCCTTTTTAAATACAAAAAATAAGTCGGTAAAACTATTTAAGAAAAGATGAGTTATCATAGTTAAATTCGTTCTTGAAACTCAAAGTGAAATATAAGGATTAAAAAATGTCAGAATTGACATAATGCCAACCAATAGGAAGTCAAGAGAAACACAAGAAACAACCAGATAATACAGGAGAATCCTGGTAAAATCAAGACATTTATTTTTTCTGAGCTTCCCCTTCCCCCAATTCCACAGGTGAATCTGGGCTTCAGCCCAGCACAAGGTCTCCCGGCCTCACATGCCCAGCTGCGAGTCGAGGCTTCTCCTCAGTCCCTCTGCGCCCTCCGCGCCGTGGATCAAAGCGTGCTGCTCATGAAGCCCCAGGCCGAGCTCTCCACATCCACGGTGAGTTTCTGTCAACCTCTGGGCTCAGGAAGGACCTAGCAAGGAGATCAGAGCAGGAAGAAATGCTTATTTGAATAGCATAAGAGCAATTGAAATTATATTCTATCTGGAACTCAGTAGTTTTGAGCTCTTTTCTGGGTACTTTCTTCAGTAAGAAAGATACATTTAATCTTTTTTTCCCCATGCTTACACACGCAAGTACATATGAGTTTCTAGAAGCTTGTGTAATTAAAACTTGAAAACACTTTGTATGGATGTCCATTCTCCCACAAGCATTTTAAAGCATATATATATATACACACACACACTTCAAAACACTCATGAGAAAAATGGAATTAAAAGTTTATTTTGATGCGAAGATTTTTAAGAATATATATATAGCTTTTTTACATAATGTGCATTTTACATGACCTTTTTAAAGAATCCCATATATATTATATATATCACATAGACACAAGCCTCATTAGTTTTTGCAGATGTAAAAACAAAAAGAGGGTGGCGCCGTGGCTCTATAGGCTAATGCTCCGCCTTGCGGCGCCGGCACACCGGGTTCTAGTCCCGGTCGGGGCGCCGGATTCTGTCCCGGTTGCCCCTCTTCCAGGCCAGCTCTCTGCTGTGGCCCGGGAGTGCAGTGGAGGATGGCCCAAGTGCTTGGGCCCTGCACCCCATGGGAGACCAAGATAAGCACCTGGCTCCTGGCTTCGGATCAGCGCGGTGCGCCGGCCGCAGCACACCGGCCTCAGCGACCATTGGAGGGTGAACCAACGGCAAAAGGAAGACCTTTCTCTCTGTCTCTCTCTCACTGTCCACTCTGCCTGTCCAAAAAAAAAAAAAAAAGAATTCACTGTCTCATATATTGAATCAAATATATTGAAGAATAAAAGGCGATTTAAAGAACTTCTAATTAAGGTTCTAGCTTAAGGTCATGTGGCAATACAAACTCAAACCAAACTCTTAAGCCATCCACAGATGCACTGCTGGAGAGAAAGCAAGGTAGACTGTATAAAGTGTTGTAAGACAGGTAGAGATGTGCAAAACAGAAGGAATAATTAAGGTATCAAGGAAGTCACTTGAAAACTTTATATAATTTTTACATTATATATACATATTTACATGATGTATATATATATATATATATATATATATATGTTGTATGTACATAGGCCACTCACTCTCCAAATTCTCTGACATTTCAGAGTTTCATGAATCCAATAACATGAATTTTCAAACCAATTTTATCGTTTTGAAAGTCACAATGAAAGTGATACATTTGCCTGCACTAAGACTTCACAGGCTGAATGAAGTATCAAGTTCCAATTTTAACAAAAGTTTTATCAGTGGAAATAACTGATGTTTCAAGTTGAATATAGTTTCTGAAGGAAGATAGGTGCTGTCTCTGCTGAATAAAAATTGGGATAAATTAATTGCTAGACAGTAATTGATATTAGTCTATGAAATAATTTAAAGTCCGGGTTAATAGAAAAAATAGTAAGAATGTCCTGTAGTGGAACAACAAGAAACTACTTAATAACATACTAATAGTAGTTTGCTGTGGCACCGTCATTCCATATGGGCTCCAGGTTCTAGTCCTGGTTGCTCCTCTTCCAGTCCAGCTCTCTGCTATGGCCTGGGAAGGCAGTGGAGGATGGCCCAAGTGGCCCCTACACTCACATGGGAGACCAGGAGGAGGCACCTGACTCCTGGCTTTGGATCGGTGCTGCACCGGCCTTAGCGGCCATTTGGGGAGTGAACCAATGGAAGGAAGACCTTTCTCTGTCTCTCTCTCTCTCATTGTCTGTAACTCTGCCTGTCAAATAAATAAATAAAAATCTTTTAAAAAAAGAAAGAAAATATTAGAATAATTTGAAAGGAAACATTTCAGTACTGGAAGCCAGAAAATGTTTAGAAAAGTAACAGAAATGTTTTACATTCCTATAACATAATTTTACAGTTCTAATTTTTTTTAAAAAAAGAACAATCTTGGTGGATAGAATAGGCAAATGGTTCTATTTAATTTGGTAATAATAAAGTAGAAGCTTTCAAGTATTTAGTAGTAGGCCTAGGTGACAACACTAGTTCCATTAATCTTTTTTTTTTTTTTGACAGGCAGAGTGGACAGTGAGAGAGAGAGACAGAGAGAAAGGTCTTCCTTTGCTGTTGGTTCACCCTCCAATGGCCGCCGCAGACGGCGCTTTGTGGCCGGTGCACCGCGCTGATCCGATGGCAGGAGCCAGGTGCTAGGTGCTTTTCCTGGTCTCCCATGGGGTGCAGGGCCCAAGCACTTGGGCCATCCTCCACTGCACTCCTGGGCCACAGCAGAGGGCTGGCCTGGAAGAGGGGCAACTGGGACAGAATCCGGCGCCCCGACCGGGACTAGAACCTGGTGTGCCGGTGCCGCAAGGCGGAGGATTAGGCTGTTGAGCCACGGCGCCGGCCTGTTCCTTTAATCTTTAGTTTATGTTTTACTAATGATACAAATTCCTACTAGTAATTAAGTCATTCATTCCACACGTATTTGCTTAATGCATACTGTATCCTAGGCACTACACCAAGTGTTGAGAATCTGATCATGAAATACTAGAAACAAAAATCCATGTTTTCTGAGACTTTCATTTTCAGAAATGAGACAGGCAATAATTATATAACATGTTTTGCAGAAAAATGTAACAGGGTAGGGAAATGGGGACTGTTACTACAAGGAGTCGCCTTTGAGATAATGTCGAATTTCAACACTCCTGCACACACAATACAGTACACCTATCAACTTTTTTACATCTGTCTTGGTTCTCTCCTTCAAATGGATTTGAAAGTATCATTTTCAATATTTTGTAGTTAATATTCTAAATATTGAGTATTAGGAGAATTTGTTTCCATGAATAATATCTTAAAAATATCATCCTGTCCTATGTAGAGAATATTTACAATATTTATACATATGCTTGTTTCAAATATGTTTTTATTAACTTTGTTATATACTTGCTAACCACAAAATTGGGGCAAAATACCATTTTATTCTATCATCACAAAACTCTCTATATCTTAAATGTGGCAGACTTCAATGCCTTAAGTTTTATTTCATTTTAGTAATAAATCTAATACTTACATCTGAACTTTGTGACAAAGTCCTATGATCCTTGAGTACGTAGATGAAAGTGTTTTGGATTATCCTTGCTTTTTTCTCCTTGGATTTAAGCAAATAAATAGACAAGCCTCAAATATATCTGCCCTTTGTCCTTTGCATTTGTGTAGGTTTATAACCTGCTACCACTAAAAGACCTCACTGGCTTCCCTGACCGTTTGAATGAGGATGAAGACGACAGAGATTGTATCAGTTACCACACTATCTATAGAAATGGAATCATGTATTCTCCAGAATCAGACTCAAATGAAAAAGATATGTATAGCTTTCTACAGGTAAGCTGCTTATATTTTGTATATGGTCAGTTCTTCAGGTTATTAAAATATTATACATGGAAGAAATTATTTATCTTAGTGCCTTTTACCATGAATGAGGGTAATGGAAATAGGTAAAATGACTTCTCCAAGGGCACTAACAGTAAAAGATGTTCTAAAAATGATAGCACTAGAAGAACTTTTTGATTGAAATGCATTGCTTTATGATATTTATAAATATCACATATATAAAATAATTACTGTTGAAAGAGCTTAAAGAACAAAATGAGATTACCTCTATAGTATAGTAACAACTCTTCTACAAATGTGAATATTAAGTTTAATATTGTTTGTTGGTTTGACTAGTAGATCTAGTGAAAAGAAGTACTGAATAGATGATAACTTTCTTTGCAGGATATGGGCTTAAGGGTATTCACCAACTCAAGGATTCACAAACCTGAAGTATGTCCAAAAATCAAGGTGCATTCACCGGCTGTCTTCCGAAGTTTAGGTAAAGAATTATAAAAAGAAGTATTGACTAATATGTTAAATCAAATGAAAAGATTTTGAAAGATAAAATGTCACAAAAAGTAAAGCAAAGGGAACAAAAGTATAATTAAGATATATTAAGGCTCATGGGTCAAGGCCATATGTCAGTGCTAACCCAGATCTGACTGTGTTAAGCCACCCACAAATGCACAGCTGGAGAATGTAAGGCAGAGTGTGAAAAGTACAATGAGAGTTACAGCTACCCAAAATAAAAGAGAATACCCGCTTCTGATAAATGAGATGGGTTGGGTTGAAAAAAAGAAAGTTTCTAGGCACAGGTTCAATGTAAACAGAAATAGAAATTGCCGCAAAACAGGGTTACAGTCTCATTACTCAAGCAGAGAAGCCCTTCAGCTTTACCAAAACATCAGCCAACATTCACACTGGAATCACTCACATAATCTGTGACGGGAGCTGCTTCTTTCATGAATCAGGCAGTAATGAAGCACTTATTGATAGTCTTATATTGTCAAATCACACTTGAAGATAAATTGACTTCAGACAGAAGAATATAACAAATTGGGGCAGGCCTTGCGACATAGCAGTTAAGCTGCTGCTTTGATGCTTTGCATCCCCAGAGTGCCTGGTTTCCAATCCAGCTGCCTGCTAATGCACATCTTGGGTGGGAGCAGGTGATGGCCCGAGTACTTGGATCCCTGCCACTTACATGGGAAACCCAAGTGGAGTCCCAGTCCCAGGCTCCAGGCTGCCAGGCTTCCTGGTCCAGTGTGGTTATTGTGGGCATTTGTGGAGTAAGCTGGTAGATGGAGCAACTCTCTCTCTTTCTCTTTTTTTCTTTCAAATAAATAAAAACAAATAAATTTTTTAAAAATCTGGAAAATATTCACTGAGAAACAATTGGTTATGTGTAATTAATTATAAAGATTATTTCACATTTTTATTTATAACATATTCTGTAATGCTTTGTCAGTAAGATTTATAGTAAGCTGACGTGTATACAAGCACATGCTTCCCTCCCTAGGAGAAGTAATGGTTAAATATTTCCCATCATACCCCTAACAGAGAGTGAATGATGTGACAGGACCCAGTTCTGATCTTCTGACACCACATGGAATAAAGAGCCTGTTTGATCTTTGATCCTGTCAGGCCTATAAGCTGTTGCTCAAAACCACTGTCATAATAATATGTCATGGTTTTTCTTTGCTCCCACGGAACACGGCAATGGAAGCCAGGGCTCCTGCCTTCCTCCTAACCCAGGTTCACAGCACTTTCCACTTAGCAGTGTGGGCAGCAGCACACAGGACTCCACAGAGTCCTTCTCCACAGACCATCTCATGCTCTTTCTGCCAAGGTCTCTGCTTTCTGTGCTTGGAATTTACTTCCTCTTGCTGAGCTTATTCCAATACTAGAGAATTCAGCTAAGAAAGACTTTCCCAGATTACACAAGCGCCCTCTGCTGACTCCTATTTCAACACCCTACTTAATGTATTTGAAAGCACTTATTACAGTCTTTCCTGAGTAGTATCTTTGTATTTATTTATTATTCCTGTCTTCTTTCTCACACCCCACTCCATAGCACCAGTTGGAATGCCCATGAGACTGTCAAGCGATGTAAAAGAAACGACGGTTTCAGAGGCTCACAGGGAAACAGTCCGAGAAACAGTCCGAAAGTACTTTCCTGAGACGTGGATCTGGGACCTGGTGGTGGTGGAGTAAGTAACTCTCTTTATATGTAAGAAGCAACCAGATATATACATCACAATTTTTAATTCTTGGTGAATTTTAATTTTGTATTGCATGTATTTAGGGTGCACAGAATGATATATTGATACACACACACAAAGAAATGGTTAAGTAAAGCAAATTAACATGTCTCCTCACACTTTTTTGCATGTGTGATAAGAGAACCTAAATTCCATTCATTTTTCAAATTTCCAGGTTATGATATGGTACTATTAACTATAGTCTTCACGCTGTACATTAGATCTGAAGATGTATTCATACATACATACTACAATTCATACATACATACTACAATATTCATTACATAGCTGTAATTTTGTATGCTTTGACCTGCATCGCCCAATTCACCCGCTCCCACACACTCCCTGTAATACCATTTCACTCTATGTATTCAACTTCTTTTTAGATTCTATATACAAGTGAGGTCTTGCAGTATTTTTCTCTCTATGTCTGGACTTATTTCACTTAGCATGATGTCCTCCGGGTTCATCAACATTGTCACAAGTGGCAAAATCTCTTTCTAAGACTGAATAGCTTTCCATCCTGTGTACCACAATTTCTTTATCTACTCATACATTACAGACATTCTATGTGCATGTCTTGGCTACTGTGAATAATGATGCAATGAACATAGGAGTGTGCATATCATATGGCATGCAGATTTTGATTCTTTTGTTTTTATACCCAGAAAAAGGAGTTGAGTAATATACTTCTACTTTCTTATTTACCTTTGTCAATGAAGTTCATATTTCTTATGCACCCATGCTACTATTTAGGGTTCTTTCATTTCAATTTGACACATTCTCTCTTTTTTTTATGACTTTTTTTTCTTTTATTTAGGATATAAATTTCCAAGGTATGACTTATGGATTACAATGGGTTTCCCCCCATATTTTCCCTCTCCCCCCGCAACCCTCCCCCCTTGCCCGCTCCCTCCATCCTTTCGTTCACGTCCAGATTCGTTTTCAATTTTCTTTGTATACATGTGATCAATTTAGCATGTGTTAAGTAATGAATTCGTCCCTTTGCCCTCATATAGTCACACAAAGTGGAATCTACTCTTTGAGTTCTCGTTTTAGCGTTGAGTCACATTGTACAGCACATTACGTACAGAGATCCTACATGAAATATATATATATATATATATTTGAAACTGACTAATTTTTTTGATGCAGTTTCCAATGTAACACTGATTTTTTTTTCTTTCTTTTTTTTTTCCTTTTTAATTATCTTTATATAGAGAAGATCGGTTCAGTATGTATTAAGTAGGAATTTTCATCAGTTTGCATCTACACAGAAACACAAAGTGTAAAAATACTGTTTCGGCACTAGTTACAGCATTACTTCACATTAGATAACATAATAAGGACAAATCCTCCATGGGATATAGGTACACATGACTCCTGGTGTTGATTTAACAATTTGACACTCTTATTTATGGCGTCAGGAATCTCCCTAGGCTCTAGTCATGAGTTCCTGAGGCGATGGAAGCCTTTAGGGTTCGCCGATTTTGATTCTGTTCCAACAGGGTCACAGTCAAAGTGGAGGTCCCTTCCTCCCTTCGGAGAAAGGTACCTTCTTCTTTGGTAGCCCCGTTCCTTCCACTGGGATCTCACTCGCTGAGGTCTTCCCTTTAGGTCTTCTTTTTTTCCTTTTTCAGAGTGTCTTGGCTTTCCATGCCTAAAATACTCTTATGGGCTCTTGAGCCAGATCTGAGTGCCTTAAGGGCTGATTCTGAGGCCAGAGTGTTATTTAGGACATCTGTCATTCTATGAGTCTTCTGTGACTCTGCTTCCCATGTTGGATCACTCTCTCCCTTTCTGGTCCTATCTGTTTATATTGGTAGAAATTAGTCTTGTTTGTGTACTCCCCCTGACTTCCAGCCCTCTCAGTGTGATCAGTTGTGAACTAAAACCGTCCACCTGGGCCGTTGAGATGGCATTGGCACATGCCATCCCGATGGGGCTGAATTGGGATCCCCTGGCACGTTTCTAACTCCATCATTTGGTGCAAGTCCAATTGAGTTTGTCTCAAATTGTACCTATTTTCCCTTTCTTTTTCCCTCTCTCAAAGTTGACTAGGATCACTTTTCAGTTAAACTTTAAATACCTAAGGCTAATTTTGTGTTAGTTGCAGAGTTCAACCATTGGTACTATCACAAAAAAACAAGCATCAAAGAGAGATACTAAGATGGGTAAAGATTTACATTGTACATCAACAGTCCAGATAAGAGCTGATCAAGTCTTATTTTCTTATAGTGTTCATTTCCTTTCAGCAGGTTTCCCTTTTGGTGTTCAGTTAGTCGTCGCCAATCAGGGAAAACAGATGGTATTTTTCTCTTTGGGACTGGCTTATTTCACTCAACATGATGTTTTCTAGATTCCTCCATTTTGTCGCAAATGACAGGATTTCATTGTTTTTGACTGCTGTATAGTATTCTGTAGAGTACATATCCCATAATTTCCTAATCCAGTCTACTATTGATGGGCATTTGGGTTGGTTCCAGGTCTTAGCTATTGTGAATTGGGCTGCAATAAACATTAGTGTGCAGACGGCTTTTTTGTTTGCCAGTTCAATTTCTTTTGGGTAAATTCCAAGGAGTGGGATGGCTGGGTTGTTTGGTAGGGTTATATTCATGTTTCTGAGGAATCTCCAGACTGACTTCCATAGTGGTTTAACCAGTTTGCATTCCCACCAACAGTGGATTAGTGTCCCTTTTTCCCCACATCCTCTCCAGCATCTATTATTGGTAGATTTCTGGATGTAAGCCATTCTCACCGGGGTGAGGTGAAACCTCATTGTGGTCTTGATTTGCATTTCCCTGATTGCAAGTGATCTTGAACATTTTTTCATGTGTCTGTTGGCCATTTGGATTTCCTCTTTGGAGAAATGTCTATTGAGGTCCTTGGCCCATCTCTTAAGTGGGTTGTTTGTTTTGATGTTGTGGTGTTTCTTGATTTCTTTGTATATTCTGGTTATCAGCCCTTTATCTGTTGCATAGTTTGCAAATATTTTTTCCCATTCTGTCGGTTTCCTATTCACTTTCCTGACTGTTTCTTTTGCAGTACAGAAACTTCTCAGTTTGAAGTAATCCCAGTAGTTAATTTTGGTTTTGAGTGCCTGTGCCTTTGGGGTATTTTCCAAGAAGTCTTTGCCAGTACCTATATCTTGCAGGGTTTCTCCTATGCTCTCTAATAGTTTGATGGTGTCGGGTCGTAGGTTTAGGTTTTTAATCCATGTTGAGTGAATTTTTGTGTAAGGTGTGAGGTAGGGATCTTGCTTCATGTTTCTGCATGTGGAAATCCAGTTTTCCCAGCACCATTTATTAAATAGACTGTCTTTATTCCAGGGGTTGGTTTTGGATTCTTGATCAAAAATAAGTTGGCTGTAGATGTTTGGATTGATTTCAGGTGTTTCTATTCTGTTCCATTGGTCTATCCATCTGTTTCTGTACCAGTACCATGCTGTTTTGATAACAACTGCCTTGTAGTATGTCCTGAAATCTGGTATTGTGATTCCTCCAGCTTTGTTTTTGTTGTATAAGATTGCTTTGGCTATTCGAGGTTTCTTATTCCTCCATATGAATTTCAGCATCATTTTTTCCAGATCTGAGAAGAATGCCTTTGGTATCTTGATTGGTATTGCATTAAACCTGTAAATTGCTTTTGGGAGAATGGACATTTTGATGATATTGATTCTTCCAATCCATGAGCATGGAAGATTTCTCCATTTTTTGGTATCCTCTTCTATTTCTTTCTTTAAGGTTTTGTAATTTTCATCATAGAGATCTTTAACATCCTTAGTTAGGTTTATTCCAAGGTATTTGATTGTTTTTGAAGCTATTGTGAATGGGGTTCATCTTAGAAGTTCTTCCTCAGCCGTAACATTGCTTGTGTATACAAAGGCTGTCGATTTTTGTGCATTGATTTTATATCCTGCTACTTTGCCAAACTCTTCTATGAGTTCCAATAGTCTCTTAGTAGAGTTCTTTGGATCCCCTAAATAAAGTATCATGTCATCTGCAAAGAGGGATAGTTTGAGTTCTTCTTTTCCTATTTGTATCCCTTTGATTTCTTTTTCTTGCCTAATAGCTCTGGCTAAGACTTCCAGCACTATGTTGAATAACAGTGGTGAGAGTGGGCATCCCTGTCTGGTGCCCGATCTCAGTGGGAATGCTTCCAGCTTTTCCCCATTCAGTAGGATATTGGCTGTTGGTTTTTCATAAATTGCTTCGATTATATTGAGGAATGTTCCTTCTATACCCAGTTTGTTTAGGGTTTTCATCATGAAAGGGTGTTGTATTTTGTCAAATGCTTTTTCTGCGTCTAGTGAGATAATCATATGGTTTTTCTTCTGCTGTCTGTTAATGTGGTGTATCACGTTGATTGTTTTGCGTACATTGAACCATCCCTGCATACCAGGGATAAATCCCACTTGGTCTGGGTGGATGATCTTTCTGATGTGTTGTTGGATTCTATTGGCCAAAATTTTATTGAGGATTTTTGCATCTATGTTCATCAGGGATATTGGTCTGTAATTCTCTTTCAATGCTGCATCTTTTTCTGGTTTAGGAATTAAAGTGATGCTGGCTTCGTAGAAGGAGTTTGGGAGGATTCCCTCTTTTTCGATTGTTCTGAATAGTTTGAGAAGGATTGGAGTTAGTTGTTCTTTAAATGTCTGGTAGAATTCAGCAGTGAATCCATGTGGTCCTGGGCTTTTCTTTGTTGGGAGGGCCTTTATTACTGTTTCAATTTCTATCTCAGTTATGGGTCTGTTTAGGTTTTCTATGTCTTCCTGGTTCAGTTTAGGTAGGTTGTATGTGTCCAGGAATCTATCCATTTCTGATAAGTTTCCCTGTTTGCTGGCATACAAGTCCTTGTAGTAATTTCTGATGATTCTTTTGATTTCTGTGATGTCTGTTGTTATGTTTCCTTTTTCATCTGTGATTTTATTGATTTGCGTTTTTTCTCTTCTTTTTTTTTGTTAGCTGGGCCAATGGGGTATCAATCTTGTTTATTTTTTCAAAAAACCAGCTCCTCGTTTGGCTGATTTTTTGTAATGTTTTTTTGGATTCAATCCTGTTGATTTCTTCTCTGATTTTAATTATTTCTTTTCTCCTACTAGCTTTGGGTTTGGTTTGCTGTTGGTTTTCTAGATCTTTGAGATGTACTGTGAGCTCATCTATTTGGTGTCTTTCCAGTTTCTTGATGTAGGCACCTATTGCTATAAACTTTCCTCTTAACACTGCTTTTGCTGTATCCCACAAATTTTGGTATGATGTGCTGTTATCCTCATTTACTTCCAGGCAATTTTTGATTTCTCTTTTAATTTCTTCTATGACCCATTGTTCGTTCAGGAGCATGTTGTTCAGTCTCCATGAATTTGCATGTGCTCTAAGGATTCCTGAGTTGCTCATTTCCAACTTCATTCCTTTATGGTCTGAGAAGTTGCATGGTATGATTCTTATTCTTTTGAATTTGCTGAGACTTGCTTTATGGCCTAGTATGTGGTCAATCCTAGAGAAGGTTCCATGAACTGCTGAGAAGAATGTAAATTGTTTCTCTGTAGGATGGAAAGTTCTGTAGATATCTGTTAGGTCCATTTGGGCTATGGTGTCATTTAAATCTACTGTATCCTTGTTGATCCTCTGTCTTGGTGATCTGTCTATCTCTGAGAGTGGAGTATTGAAGTCCCCCAGTACTATTGTGTTGGGGTCTAAGTCTCCCTTTAAGTCCCTTAGCAAATCTTTCAAGTAAACCGGCGCCTTGTAATTAGGTGCATATACATTGATAATTGTTATATCTTCCTGTTGAATGCATCCCTTAATCATTATATAGTGTCCCTCTTTATCTCTCCTAATATATTTTGTGGTAAAATTTATGTTATCTGATATTAAGATGGCTACGCCCGCTTTTTTTTCGTTTCTGTTGGCGTGGTATATCTTTTTCCATCCTTTCACTTTCAGTTTGTATGGATCTTTGCTAGAGAGGTGTGTTTCTTGTAAGCAGCAAATAGATGGATTTTTTCTCTGATCCAGGCTTCAAGTTTGTTTCGTTTGATTGGGCAATTCAAACCGTTCACGTTCAATGTGACTATTGATAAGTAGGAATTTTGTCTTGCCATTTGCCAAAGATAGTTTCTTATATCTAGTTTGAGTTTCCTATGATCTCTTGCTGTGAGGTTTCCTTACTTTAGCTTCTTTCAGATTGATGACCTTGTTTCTGTGTTTCTGTGTGTAGTACATCTTTCAGGATCCTTTGTAAGGCTGGACGAGTGGCTACAAATTCTTTCAATTTTTGTTTGCTGTGAAAGGTCTTTAATTCACCCTCAATCACAAATGAGAGCTTTGCAGGGTATAATATTCTGGGCTGACAGTTTTTCTCTCTTAGTACCTGGGCTATGTCTCGCCATTCCCTCCTAGCTTGTAGGGTTTCTGATGAGAAATCAGCTGTGAGCCTAATTGGAGATCCTCTGAAAGTAATCTGACGTTTCTCTCTTGCACATTTTAGGATCTTTTCTTTTTGTTTCACTGTGGTGAATTTTATTACAACATGTCGTGGTGAGGTTCTCTTTTGATCATGCTTATTGGGGGTTCTGTGGGCTTCCTGTATTAGGATTTCTCTATCCTTCTCCAAACCTGGAAAGTTCTCTGCTAGTATCTCTCTAAAAATGCCTTCTAATCCTTTCTCTTTCTCCATGCCTTCAGGGATTCCTAGAACTCTGATGTTGGGTTTTTTAATAGTATCCTGTAGATTTCCAACAATATTTTTTAGATTTCTAATTTCTTCTTCTTTTCTTTGGTTTGACTGTATATTTTCCTGTGCTCTGTCCTCTAAGTCCGATATTCTCTCTTCTGTTTCGTTGACTCTGTTTCTAAGGCATTCCAAAGTGTTAGTCACTTGATCTATGGAGTTCTTCAGCTCTGATTGGTTTCTCTTCACTATCAGACTTTCCTGTTCTACTAATTCCTGCATCGTATTCTGGTTCTTCCTTAAAGTTTCATTTTCCCGGGAGAGATTTTCTATCTTGTCCAATAAGGATTTCTGTAGTTCAAGAATTTGCTTTTGAAGACTTCTAAATGATCTTATCATAAATTTTTTGAAATCCATCTCTTGCATTTCTTCTATCTCGTCATCTTCATATTCTTGGCTTCGGGTGTTTTGTTCGTTTGGAGGTATCATTATGTGTTCATTATTCTTGTTTCCTTGACTTCTGTGTTTGTTGTTTCGCATTTTGGGGGGATTCTTTTAATTCTTCTTCCCTTACTGTGATTTTTTTTTTCTTGTTATACTATGGCTTTGTTAAGTGGGCTGCCTGCTGTTGGTGGAGCCTTGGAGGTTTGAGATGGGTGTAGCCCGATGGTTCTGCTTATTTCTTCAGGGTTAGTTGTGGTAGATCTCAATTTAATTATTAATTTTTATTATTTTTTGTTCTTCTCTCTGGGGGGAAGTAATGCCATCCAGTTGCGCAGAGTTGATGATAGTTAGCTTCTAATCTCTGGCTTCTATGTGTATAGCATCGCAGGCGCTTTTCAGGAAAAAAAATTTTTTTTTCTTTTTTTTTTCCCCCTCTGGTATTTTGTGTCCTTTGTCGGAGGGCCACTCTCGGTTCGCGCTAGATGGCAGCAGCGCGCTGTCACCGCCGCGAGCCGCAAGCCGCCGTGAGCTGCTGCGAGCCGCTGTGCGCCGCTGCGAGCCACCACGCGCCGCCGCGAGCCGTGAGCCACCACGCACCTCCGCGAGCCACCGCGAGCCGCCGCGAGCCGCGGCGCGCAAGCGGCTGTTGTTCCTTCGGTCCGAATGTAAACAAAGAAGATGGCTGTTTCCCACCTTCTGCCGCTCCGATATGGGGGGGGTGGAGGTGCCGTGGGGTTTTGTCTTATTTAGACTTTTAATTAGTTTCCCCCGTTGCGCTCTCTTCCATCGGGGTGTCCCACGCTCTGTTCCCTTTCACACTTCATCTCCCCACTCAGCCGTGCACGTCCCAGTGTCCGTCCCAAGGTGGGTTGGGGGAGGGGTGTCGGCTGGCGCCACGGGACTGGGCGAAAGCGCTTCTCACCTCTGTATCCACTCCTGGTGTGTCCGACCTTCCACCCAATTATCCGTTGGTCTGACCTAATTGTCTGGCTCCCCTTGGGCTGAAGCGTGGGGCTCCAGGAATGCTGCTCAGGGGCCGCTCACGCCTTTCCCGTTGGGAGCCCGCAGGATCCCTGCTGCCCCCTTCGCTGCTCCTTCATCAGACTCCGACACATTCTCATTAGCATTTCTTGTACTGCAAATCTACAGGTGATAAACTTCCTTGACTTCTGTTTGTCTGAGAAAAGCTTTCTCTCTCCCTTCACTTTTGAAGGATGGTCTTGTTGAGTGTAATATTCTTGTTTAGCAGGACTTTTTAAAATTCTTTCAGCACTTTGAACATATAAAGTGTCAGCGAAAAATTCTGGAAAATGTGTATTATGAAAGATATGTATGAATTTCAAAAAAATTTACACCAAATAAACTTCTTTTAATTCATTTTTTCTACAGTCTTCTAGAAAAGCCCTTGTAGAATTCCACCCCTTTATGGACTCCAAAGTTTCTGCCGTAAATTTCTCTAATTGTCTTATGGATAGTCCCTCGTACATAAAACAACACAAATTTTCTCTTGTTGCCTTCACAATTCTCTCTTCACCCTGACTCTTGTCAATTTTATTATAATTGTCTCCATGTGTATTTCTTTGGATTCATCTTGTTTGGTGTTCTTTAGACTTCCTGTATATGCATTTATATTTTATTCCCCAGTTTTGGGGTGTTTTTAGCCATTTTTAAAATTTAAATAACCTTTCTATTCCATTCTATTTCTCCTAGATCTTTCTATTTATCCGCAGGGAAAGGTTTGGGGTTGGAGTTAATCTCCCATTCACTCAACTGAAAGCTACAGTGGCAAATACCTCCACTCTTGTTTAGACCACACATACTTTCAACTAATTTCTTTGTTCATTGTCACCTCTAAGGGCCTAGCAAATGTTAGTTCCTTCTGTTCTGAGAGATATGTAAGTTAGCTGAAGGTGCTCTATTTCTGGAGCCAACTACCGAAAGGAGTTGAGCCCATATGTCCTCTCTGGCCCCCAGAGATGGTTGAAAGACTACTGATTAGCTGCTCCTTAAGCTCTCAGATGTAGGCTAATTAAGGGCCCAACCCTTAGGCAGCAGCTGGGAAAATTGACACATGAGATATTCAGTAAGATTCCTTCCAGAAAAACAAACAAAAAACAACAACTGGAAGCTGGAAGTTGTTGCCTATTCTATGTCTGCTGATTCCAGGCAGAGAGCCACTGAAAATGCTCATGCACATAGTTAAAGCCATCTCTTAGATCTCTCTTCTCTTGGAGAATTTGAGAAAGCAGGTCACATCCATTCCCAGGACCAGGTGAGTAAGAACCCATCACCAGGAACGTATCAGTGTTTTAGAGAAGAGAACTTAAGGACAATCTCAAATTACATACTTTCTTTATAACTACATTGTCTATAAAAGATTATACTACATTTATATGTCTATAGATGATTCTGATACAGATTAAAATTGAAAGCAGAGTTGGAACAAAAGGACTTTCGTTTTTCCATCTCAAGCATTGATTATACTTTCTGTCACTTTTTTCTGATTAAAACATTATAAAACTTTAAGTATTTGATGGTTGAAAGATTACCAATCTAAGAATTTTTTTTAAAAAAATTCAGTTAACATGATTTTAAAGAGAAGGTGACCATGGTTTGGAGACAAAACAGTTGGTTTCTATGCTGTAAAATTTTTTCATTGAGTCTATGTGTTAGTTAAGTGGGAGAATGTACTATAGTCTTCAAGTCACTTAAATTTATATAGGTTATTAGCATTATCTTTAAATATACAATATAAAGAAAGCTGTACATTCATGGCATATTAACTTTCTTTTCCAAAACAAGAGGCAAATGCTCAGCTAAAGACACATAGTCTGCCAAAGCAAAAGGTGCATATGAATGAGATACATACCCTTATTTCCTCCATAATTGGGGTATTTGACAAAATAATAAATAGTGCATTCTATTATTGTCATCTTACTTTTCATTGTTGCCTTCAGTAGCAAGTACTGGCATTTAAGGCCTGACATTAAACAGTTTAGGAACTGTTCACAATTCTCCTAGATGTAAAAACTAGAAATAAAAACTGGAAGATGGTCGAAGAGGTTTAAAAATTAGCAACACCATACAGCACCCATACTTGTGTAAGTGTATTGCCTTAAAAAGGCAGCTATTACTCAAATTTGAAAAATTCCACAAGAGCTCTAGCCCCTTTCTGTGTAATCAGTTTCACTTTAAATCATATTTTAGAAGAGTCTACAATGCAAATATAAATTCATTATACCAGCCTTTTGGCAGCACTGAGGATCTAAGACAAGGCAACGCTACTGATCATCTGAAGATAATGGTGAAAGATGTTTGTGTTCCGATTTTTCCAATTCTTAAAGCTTATTTGTATCAATAGCATTTTTGTAAGAGCATTACAAAACAGTACTAAAATACTATGCCTGTTTTCAATACATTTTTAAAAACCTTTGCAAATACTATGCCAGTGTCAGTGACTACACATGGCTAGTATCACTGAGGAGTTTCAGCACTTTCTAGCAAAGACAGTCTGTACAATAGCGAATGTGAAAGCTCCATTTCTAAGTCTTTGGTGCAGTTTCGGTAGGTGAGGGCTTGAATTCTGCCTTGGTGGGAAGAGAGGAGCTGGAGGATGAGCAAGATTATTGTGATTAGAACTAAGCACTTAGCGTTACCATGGTACCATTGGAGAGGTACTGTTAGGAGAAGTGGTGAATTTGGACACCTATTAATGTCTCTGAGCCACTCTGGATCTCTGTGAGTATGTTCCAGTGGAGGAGACCGAAGATTAAACGGACAGTTGATAAAGTATTCTGGAAGCCAAAGAAGACTGGTGGAGGGCTATCAGGAAGATCTGTTGGCAGTGGTGGAGGTGGGCTATGCAGAGTTCCATCAAATGCACCAGTAGGAACAGGAACTCTGGGTTTTATCCTTGAAGGAGGAGGTTGTCTTGGTGGAATAACATGAAGATCATGATGAGATTTCATATTCCTCTTAGAATTTGATGCATGATGATCGATGTTTATTCAAGGAGGGAGGAAAGGAGGAATCAGTGGCTCTTAGTTTCTGTAAACTACCACATGAACTGAAGAAAGACTGAATGTGGCAAGAGCACTGGAGCAAAGGTGCTATTGCTGCCACAGGAACTATTGAGATCCACATCGAAAGAAGCAGATACTGGTGGAACACTAGATGGCTCATTTAGAGAGGTTGATGCTGACACTGCTGATTCAAGCTCAATTTCAACAGTTCAATCAAAGCTTATTTTATATGGTTCTCTGAGGGAGAACCAGGGAGAACCATGGAGGTGCCTGAGGGAGAGCCATGGGGGCCGTATAGGGCCTTATTCCAGGAGATTATAAAAAGACATTTGATTCCCTGGGAAATTGAGGTGCCTATTTAGAGTTTTGGGGTTCAATTTCCAGAGGCTTGTTCAATATATAACCTGTAAACTCTTTATTAGATGAACTTCCTATGGGGTTAAGCTTTTCGAAGAACCCCCTCATTTTTTATTCTATCCATAAACAGTAAGGCTCATTCTGATATTGATGAATTTTTCCTGTAATTTCAGCAGCTCTTCTCCTCTTCCTGAAATTGATTAAATGTTCCTCTTTCTTTTTAAAAGATCGTTATTTCCTTCTTTAGTCTTCATTACTCTCTGTTACTGATAATTCTATTGAGTGTATTCAAGTCATGACAATAGAATCACTTGTAGGTGTTCTTTTCCTAGGAAGGATTTGTTCAACTGCTTACTTTCTGTTCTTCACATTTCATCCTCCCCAGCTCATCAGGTGTGGCTGAAGTAGGAGTCACAGTCCCTGATACCATCACTGAGTGGAAAGCAAGCGCCCTCTGCCTGTCCAATGACACCGGACTTGGTCTGTCTCCCATTGCTTCTCTCCAAGCCTTCCAGCCCTTCTTTGTGGAGCTTACAATGCCCTACTCTGTGATCCGTGGAGAAGCCTTCACACTCAAGGCTACCGTCTTAAACTATCTTCCCAAATGCATCCAGGTAAGGGGCTTTCTTTCCAAAAATGAGCAGAAGGTAGCATCCAGGTAGGCATGTTGACAAAATCCTTTGTATAATATACACACACCAGAAGAAGAGTACTGAAAGTATTCTGATGGAGATTTACCCATATGTTATCTAAGTTATACTTACTGAAATCCTCAAGTAACAGACTGTAAGTTAAAACAAATTTCTAGCCCTTATCTCAACACTTTAAACTTAGGTAGCTTATATAATATAAAGATTGCTCACATAAACAATAAAAATCAGTGCTCCTCATTCTCATGTCTTATTTTCTCCAAGAGTTCAACTTCTTACACTTCAAAGTATTTAAATTTTCACATCTCATTTAATATATTAAATCTTATTTTAAAAGTTGTTTATAGGGGCTGGCACTGTGGCATAACATGTTAAGCCACTATCTGCCAGGTCAGCATCCTATATGGGCACCGGTTTCAATCCCACTTGCTCCGCTTCCATTCCATCTCCCTGTTAATGTGCCTGGAAAAGCAGCAGAAGATGGCCCAAGTACTTCAGCCCTTGCACTCACCCAGAGGAAGCTCCTGACCTCTGGTTCCACCTGACCCAGCCATGGCCGTTGCGGCCATTTGGGAAGTGAACCAGCTGATGGAAGACCTCTCTCTGCCTCTGCCTCTCCATTTCTGTAACTCCACCTTTCAAATAAATAAATACATCGTTCTAAAAAAGTCATTTCCAATAATCTTACCTCTGTTGAAACAACAACTATTTATAAATCTTGTATACTCTGCTTGGAAAGCAGAGTATGAGGGTATGGTCAAAATCTAAGGCTAAAAATGTAGAGTGCACACAGCAACCTACCATCACTACCTCACCTCTCCTCTGGTCACATCACATGAAATAACATGTTACCTCAAAGCACTAACATTCAGATGTCAGATCCATCTAAATATACTAAAACTGTTTGTATTTACCTACATCATCTTTAATGTTAGTAGGCAGCCTGGACTCTAACCAATCCATGTGCTTGTTTCCAAACCCAGTCTCCCTCTGATCTCTTTCTACCTCTAATTTATTTGTCTCATATTGGTTGCAGGTCAGTGTGCAGCTGGAAGACTCTTCCCAATTCCTAGCTGTCCCAGTGAAGGAGAAACAAGAGTATCATTGCATCTGTGGGAATGGGCGGCAAACTGTGTCCTGGAAAGTAACTCCAAAGTCATTAGGTGGGGACAGACTCTTAGACACCATTCATTCTTCAAGGATTCTATGAATGACGTCCTTATATCTAGCACTACTTCCCTCAGGAAAAGACCTCCAGGTGGCAGGATGCTTTTTCCTCTCATTCTAGGATGTCTGGAAGGACATAACCACTTCCCTATCTCCACATAAATCTTGGTTTCTCAGTGTCATTAACCTCTAGTTTAGGCTGCTTCCATCCCTGCTCTTGTGTTTTATAAAAAAAGATGATGGGGCTTTGGATATTTATATGTACTTAGTTTGGAAGCATAGAAGAAAGGATTTAATGGAACTCATCTCTACTGTAACTTTTTATTTTTTAAGGAAGTGTGAATTTCACCGTGAGCGCAGAGGCACTGGAGTCTCAAGAGCCATGTGAGAATGAGGTGGCTGTGGTTCCTGAACATGGGAAGAAAGACACAATCATCAAGCCCCTGTTAGTTGAAGTAAGTAAGCCTGCTTACTTGACAAGTGGCTGAGCTATACAAAAACATTGAATCCAGTTGCAGTTGTAAGTTTAGCTAAGAAAGAGTAAATAATACAAGGATACTTCAAAATATTTTGGAAAAATGGAATGGAAGACACTTTTTGGTATAAAAACTCTTTGAAATTCAGGCATAGTTTTCACGATACATATTTTCATGAAGTGCTCAAGGATTCTTAGTATATAGTCTATAACAAATCCATAATAACATATATGCATACTATAATATTCCTATATATAACATATGTATGTTTAATAATATTATTTTCTATCATCTATTTACCCATCATTTCTGTCTCTTGACTTACTTATTTTCCACTTGCTTTCCAATCTATTACATTATCCATTTCATATTGACTAAACTTAACAGAATTATTTATTTGATGCACTTCAAATTCTTCTCTTTAACAGAAATGAAATCTGACCACAGAATCTGTGGTCACCCTACCAACACATATGTCCTGAAAATCAATCCATTCTCAACTAACTTTTCTTTCTTTCACCTAAAGCCTGAAGGAATAGAGAAGGAAGAAACATTCAACTCCCTGCTTTGTCCATCAGGTAAGAGTCAAGTATCATAATGAAAATAACATTGATTAAAACTTGTCTAACATCTGAGACCCAAAGAATTTCTCATGTGGCTTTTATACCTTCTCTATGAGGTAAGTATGACATGAAGTACAGTTCACACATTTGACAAATCAGAAAACTGGTTCTTGGTAAGACCAAGTAGTTTGACTTGGAGGATATCCTTAGCTCGTACATTCTGAGTCTGTCTCTTGCAGCATCTATGCAAATACCAAGATGTGTTTCTGACCAGTGTATGATATAGGAATAGGTAGAAAGTGAGTAGAATCAAATGCATATTTCCAAAAGATATATTCCCTGAATAATTAGTAACACAGCACATGGACAGCTGAATTCATGGCATTCCAACACTGAGTTTTGTCTATCAGATTATCTACTTCCCAAAGAAAGAGATGGTGTGACTTTCATATCTGTTTGATGACAATACTGTACCTAAAGCCCTGTCAATCTTTTAAGGAGAGACTTAAGAAACTTATAGTAAAAGATGTACCTTTATATTGACGGCTCTCAGAACTTCTTTCTATGTCTTTATCGGTTTCCATTTCTTTAATTCTCTTCTAACTGGACAATTTAAAATATTCCATCTTCAAGTTCACTGATTCTTCTGCTAAGTTGAGTCTGCTGTTAAAAACTTTCTGGTGACTTTTTATTTCAATCATTGCTTTCATCTGATCTAACTTGGATACAATATTTGTTTTGAAAATTAATTTCCTTTTTCATTTGTGATTTTGTAAGTGCTACACCAGTTGTGCTTCATGCATTGTTACATCTTCATGAGGTTAATGTCAAGTCTAGGTCATTTCCAATAAATTCATTGCTGCAGTAAAAAAAAAAAAGATTTCTATTTCATCTTCTCTTATTGCTTCTATTTTTTGTCATCCTTCTCCCATGGTTTATGTATCATTCCTCAAATTTGATTCAGTGTTCAATCCATATAGCCCTATAATCCACGGAACTTTTCAAGAGGAGTATTATGAATTGTTTGGCAGTCATTTCATGGATTTCAATTTGCTTACAGTCAATTTTTTGAAGTTTGTTAGTTTCTTTTGGAGGTGGCATAATTCTGTTTCTTCATGATTCTGTTTCCTTGCATTGTGGCCTGCACATTTGAGGAGACAGCCACTTCTCCTGGCTTCCACAGGTATTTTTTGGCAGGTATAAACCTTCGCTATTTAGTTTAGCCTGTGATCCTGAAGAGATCAGCTGGTGACAGTCCCAGACAGGCAGAGCTT
The DNA here is from genome assembly GCA_949820135.1 of Sylvilagus floridanus. Taxonomy (NCBI): domain Eukaryota; kingdom Metazoa; phylum Chordata; class Mammalia; order Lagomorpha; family Leporidae; genus Sylvilagus; species Sylvilagus floridanus. The sequence continues at coordinate 34,680,227 of OX463230.1, forward strand.
GTTGTAGGTTCTCTAGTTAGCTGGGCTGCTGACTTTGCTCTGATGTTAGGTGGGGCTGCTGGCTAGGCTCTGTTGTGTGGCAAGATCACTGGCTGAGCTCTGCTATCAGGGAGAGCTGCTCTCTGGGTACTGTAATGATCTGTGGTCAGGCCACTGGCAAGGTGTATTTCTGGCTGGGTATTCCAGTGTTTGGAATCTTCAGTTTGCAAGGGCTGTGGACTGGGATGTAAGGTTAGGTGGAGTCCCTGCTCAGGATGGACAGGAGTAGATACTTAGAAGTGGATGATGGAGGACACCTTCCCTGTCTGGGTGGACACGAACTGTTTAGTGCTGTTTGGTCTCCGTGGGTTGAGCAGGTATGACCCTTACCACTTCTCCAAAATGTATGGTGGTAGGCATGTCCATGTGTGCTGGGTGGGGTCACTAAGCAGGCTTTGTGGCTGAGATGAGGTACTCCTTGGATACCCAGGACAAGCAAATTTATCCCTTAAATCTCTCTGAAGTATGTAGAAGCAGGTACCTCCTTGCCTTGGCAGAGTCATCACAGTGAACTCTAAAGTTAGGGGAAAATACTAGTCATTTAGGGACTCATGTCAGGTTGAACTTCCCGTTGTGTTCCTGAATGCAACCAGCTCGCTTTGAACATAGGCTATACAGGTGGCTGGCATTTCTGATTATGCATCAATGCTGGAAGGAACACACAAGTATCACCAAGATGTGCATGCATACGCCATGAGCTCTGCCTGCCTCCTTTCTTTGTTTCTGCTTGAATCTCCATGGCCTAGCTATGCTTTACCCCCAATACTACCTGTAAGGTGAGGTCAAAGTGAGCATCCTGGGAATCATCTCAGAATGCCAGGGAAGCTGGATGACCAGTTGCGGTTCCCTTTTCCCTCTCCAGCCACTGTGATAGTAGCAAAATCTCCATCTAGCCATTGTGCCAACTTGGGGAAAGGGAAGGGTGGTATGATCAAAGAGAGACCATCCTTCTTACCCTGCTAATAGATACACAAATGTCACATACTTATTTCCAAGTATTGAGGTTTTCAAAAAGATTTTGTATTCTGTGGATAACTACTAGTTGAACTTCTTTGAGGGGGGCAGTGTAGAGAGAGATTTCTTACTCCACCTCCTTACTCTAGCCTTAGTTTCAGTAGAACTAAAAAAAACTCTCTTTATTACCTAAATGGATTTATACTTCCATCAGTATACATTTTCACAATGTATGCCTATTGTCATTTGTTACCATCAATGTTTTTAATTTTGCCAAAAATTTATGTAAAATATTTTGCTATTTTAAAATTTACTTTTCTCTAATTATATATTAAGCTGAACTTATTTTTTGATGTTCTGAATTACCTTCATATCCTTAATTCTTATCTCTGGATATGTTGCAATTATTTTCGTTCCCTTGGTCATTCATCTTTTAACTTACTTATGGCATCTGATTTTTTACAAAAGCTTTAGTATTAATTTTATGAGTAAGAGAAGATGAACAATACATTTCTCTTAGTTTCATTTTCATATATACTTTACCAAGGTTATGATGGTAGTAAGAGATGCCCATTAGGCTGGCACCACGGCTTACTTGGCTAATCCTCCGCCTGTGGCACCGGTACCCTGGGTTCTAGTCCCAGTCGGGGTGCTGGGTTCTGTCCCGGCTGCTCCTCTTCCAGTCCAGCTCTCTGCTGTGGCCCAGGAAGGCAGTGGAGGATGGCCCAAGTGCTTGGGCTCTGCATGGGAGACCAGGAGGAGGCACCTGTCTCCTGGCTTCGGATCGGCGTAGTGCACCGGCCATGGCAACCATTTGGGAGGTAAACCAATGGAAGGAAGACCTTTCTCTCTGTCTCTCTCTCTCTCTCTCTCTCTCTCACTGTCTAACTCTGCCTGTCCAAAAAAAAAATAAAAAGATATGCCCATTAGTATCAATTTATTCTATTTTCAAATATTTTGTTTTCTTTGGTTATTTGTGTTTTAACTTTGACATCTGTTTTCTTACAAAAGTTTTAATGTTAATGTTTTGAGAAAAGGATACCATGTGGAAAAAATACACTTATTTCATATTCATCTTCATATAATTTATTAGCAAGGTTAAAATGAAAGAAAATATATGTGTATTAGTGGTTACTTGTATTTCCAAAGAGTCAAAAAACATTCACCTTTATCTGCTTTTCCCTATTTTCTAGGTTATCCATAAATACACTAATATCATATCTGGTGAAATCCGACAGAAGAAAGGCCATGACAATATTGTAGAATTCACAATCTTTTGTGGGATTTTCTCTTTGTTTGTTTCATGAGGCCTTTGTTGAAACTGTTGAAATTTTTTCCTTCATGAAATTGTTGAGAAGGAGGTTAGGAATGGGCACTAAATAGATTATCTTGTTGTAGCCATCTTGTGTTAGCCACAGGATGACTTCAATATAATCCAGCATCACTGGACTTTTATCAACTTGTCTTTCCTTGAAACTGTTCATAGTGGGAGAAAAGATCGCTGAATATGAAATTTTGGAAATCTCAGAATCCAACTAGCCATATTTAAAATAATTTTACTTTTCAGAAGTTTAGGCATAGACCTAGTTTCTGGAGGAGTTCTTCAAAAATGTATGTTGCAGAAATAATTTTCATATGACTGATCTGTTTCTTTTTCTAGGTGGTGAATTATCTTACCAATTATTCCTAGAGCTGCCACTAAATGTGGTAGACGAATCTGCCCGAGCCTCTGTTTCAGTTTTGGGTGAGTGCCTAGCCCTCTCCAGATTTGGGCATTAACATCTTCTACCATATTTCTTTTTCATTAATATTTATTCAAAACACAACAATCATTTTAAATCCTTTCTTCTCCCCTTCTTTTGGCTTGTCTATCACTACCAATCATATTTCTGTTCCCAAAAGATTCAGCCTTCCTAAAAATCCTCATTTATTAGTTTATTTTTAATAATTCTGAGAGATCATAATCGCTGAACTTTATGACTTCCCATCTCTCCATTCCCCAGGAGACATATTGGGCTCTGCCATGCAAAACACACAGAATCTCCTCCAGATGCCCTATGGTTGTGGAGAACAGAATATGGCTCTCTTTGCTCCTAACATCTATGTTCTGGATTATTTAAATGAAACACAGCAGCTGACTCCAGAGATTAAGTCCAAAGCCATTCACTATCTCAACACTGGTGAGTGATTGAATGAGTGAGTAGCAAAGTGAAAGTGTTACTTCAATTGAATTTTCCAATACTATGATACATTAGCTTATCACACTATGAAAGCTACAATGATATCAGTTTCATGAAAACCATCCACTCTCCTACTTCCAATAAAATGTTTAAGGCTCAGAATCTTTTAATATATTACAGAAAAATTTAGGAAGGGTCACAAGAGATGCCAGGCATTTTATAAGTTTTTCTAGTCTCATCATGCACGTTAATTTATCATTGTTTTGTTACCCTCCCATTTCAGGTTACCAGAGACAGCTGAATTACAAGCACCATGATGGTTCCTACAGCACCTTTGGGGAGAGTTACAGGGGTGAGGGCAATACCTGGTAAGAGAAGGACAATTTTTTGAGCTCCTATTATTGTGACAGTTCTTTGATATATATTATCACAGTATTCACAACAACCCAATAATATATATATCATTAGACCTATAGTTGGTTATACTAGGTTAATAAAACAAGATTAGAAAAAAAAGATACTAAAATATATGCTATTATACTTCTTTCCAAAATTCATCCTGTTAATAATATACCAAGGTATTCTCTCTAAAGCAGTTATTCTTTTTAAAAAAATTGCCAAAACCATGAATTTTTAGATGATATGACCAGGATAACTATGTTAACTTTGTTCATATTGTATTTCTTAGGAAATATTCATATTTTTCTTTTTTATTTTTTTAACTTTTATTTAATAAATATAAATTTCCAAAGTACAGCTTTTGGATTACAGTGGCTCCCCCCCCCCATAACCTCCCTCCCACTCATAACCCTCACATCTCCCGCTCCCGCTCCCTCTCCCATCCCATTCACATCATAATTCATTTTCAATTATCTTTATATACAGAAGATCAGTTTAGTACATACTAAATAAAGATTTCAACATGAAATGTTTTTAGTATCCCTAAGGTAAAATGATTTAGAAGAGCTTATTGTATTTAAGAGAGCACATGAGATTCTCTTGCTACAGAATGAAATCTCTAAAGAGAAGAGATACTGAAAGTCTTACTCAAATAGCTAAAAAAAAAAAAATTAGAAGTATTTGGACTCCCTGTGGAAAAGAGAAAGTCTGCAAAGAAATACTAGATATAGCACATTAATCAAAGAGATTAAAGAAGTAAGACTTCAACATTTTCAAGAGTTCCCTCTTAGATGACTCATTGTATAAGAAATGTTATATAAAACCTGTTGCTGTGAAGTAGCCATGAAGCCATGTTAACAACGTAAATATCATCACCATGTCCTCACTGCTTAGGCTCACAGCCTTTGTACTGAAGACTTTCGCACAGGCCCGAGCATATATTTTCATCGATGAAGAGGACATTACCCGAGCCCTCCTGTGGCTCTCCAAGAAGCAGAAGGATAATGGCTGCTTCAAGAAATCTGGGTCACTGTTCAACAATGCCATGAAGGTGAGCTGTTCTGAAGCTGGCTTTGATTTGTTCATTATGGTATGTACCGGGATGGGAAGAGGAAGTAATAATGTAGAAATGCCTAAGAGAAGGTATCAAGAAGAAAATAAAACAAGGATAATTCTGAGAAAGAGGGAAATTAGCTTGGGTATGACACTTTGCCCCATGGGGATGAATATGGGTAAGGATGAACTTCATGACACAGAAGAATTGAGAGAGCTGGTAAGAGCATTCTCAGAAGTTGAATGACTCCATTCTCGCCCTCTGCCGTGTTCATAGGGAGGAGTAGATGATGAAGTGACTCTCTCCGCCTATATCACCATTGCTCTTCTGGAGATTCCTCTCCCAGTCACGGTAGGCACCATTCTATTCCCTTGCTAAGGACAGTAGTTCTGGATGCAATGCATCCACTGACCTGCTCTATGAAATACTATCCTACTCAAAACCATTGCCAGCTTTCCTTCTACACAATGTCAGTGCTTCCCAGATCAACAGAAAATCAGGCCAATTCATTAAGAAAGGTCTAAACTTTTCTAGCAATATTTTTGGTCTATTTCTCCCCTATCTCCCACTTCCCCCCAGAAAACCCCTAAATATATGGTCTCTATACCTACCTTTTGAAAACGAGAATAACAGATTAAACAATATTATTCTCTCTAGCCAAAAGAAAGAGGAATAGGTGGACAAATTCATCTGAAAAACTTCTTTACCCCCTGTGCTATGATCTGTCTGGTTTCCTGGGGTTGCTAGCACCCCTGCTCACAGAGCTCAGTTCTCTTCTTGTTCTCTTTCAATAGCATCCTGTTGTTCGCAATGCCTTGTTCTGCCTGGAGTCAGCCTGGAAGTCCATAAAAGAAGGAGCCCATGGCAACCACGTCTACACCAAGGCACTGCTGGCCTATGCTTTTACCCTGGCAGATAACCAGGAAAAGAGGAAAGAAGTACTCAAGTCACTTGATGAGGAAGCTGTGAAGAAAGGTGAAAGTGCACCCGAGAACTTTTTCTTTTTTCTACGTCAATAACTGCGTTGGAAAAACGTTTTACTCCTACTTCCTGTGATCTCTGTCCTTGCTCTTCTTTTTTTCCCTTTTTTGACAGGCAGATGTAGACAGTGAGAGAGCAGCGCCTGCTCTTTGTCTTGCTTGCCTTTGAGAGGTGAGCGGAGAGAGAGAAACTCGTGTCCGTATTGGTCACTTTTTTTTCCCTCTCTCTCTTCTAGTTAGCCTGGTAAACTTGGGGTTGAAACTGGGGTTTCAAGCTTCGTTCCCTCTAATCTCCTCTTTCTGCTTGCCTGCCAGTGTCTCGGGCTATTGAGGTTCGGCTCACCTCGCGTTCCAGCGCTGGTGTGTTGAGTCTGCCGCTGGTGTCCTGAACTGTAAGCTCCCATGCTCTCCACGCAGGTCCACTGTGATTCACTAGTTCCGGAAGAGTTTCCTCTGCTGTTTCTTCCCCTACTCTTCCTGGAACCTGCAATATCTCCACTTTTATTAAACTGTCTCTGCCCGGACTATCAGTGTGCTCCCTTCCTATTCCACCATCTTGCCGCTCTCCAAGATATATTACTAATATACCAGTTGTTGCTACATATACCCACCCTTATCCTCATTTATCTTATACTTTATATCATCTTGAAGATTGATTGATTGACTTGAAAGGCAGGGAGGGAGAGAGGGAGAGAGTGAGAGAGGGAGAGAAGGAGAGAGAGAGAGAAGTCTTCCAACCCCTAGTTCACTCCAGATGGCTGCAATGGTCAGGGGCTTGGCTATGTTGACAAGAACCCCATTGGAGTTCTCCACATGGGTAGCAGGAGCCCACATACTTGGGCCATCATACACTGCTTTCCCAGGTGCATTAGCAGGGAGCTGGATCAGAAGTGGAATATCCAGGATTCAAACTAGCTCTCAGATATGGGATACCAGCATCATAAGCAGAGGATATACCTGCTGTGCCACAGTACCAGCCCTACTTCAGATCATCTTAAGCATAAGGAAAGATTGATGGAAGGAATCCCATGAATAAATGACAGTGTTTTAAACTCATTTAACAAGATTAATCTTGTTTACCAGTCCATTATATTCATATACACACAATACTTGGACATATACCACAGTCTACATGATGTGTCAAAGAAACAAAATAAAATGCAAATGATAGATGTCCAATAAATATATTCTTTCTCCTTTGACAGTGCCATTAATTATTTTTAAAATGTATTTCAGCTATGCAAAAATGCATAAAGAATAGTTAGCAAACACCTGTGCAACTCCCTCTAAGCTTAACAAAATGTTCCCAGTGCAGGAAAAATCGCCTGTGGACCACTTTTACTTCTCAAATTCAACACTTTGCTGATGAGAGTTTTCTAAGTGGGTGCCTGTAGCTCTAGTTCACTAATTTTCACTGCTGTAAAATATATTACATTGTGTAAATATGTCATAATGCATATGGGGTTTCTCCCCGTGGGTCATTTCTCATTATTTTTGGTGATTACAAAGCTGGCTCCTTGTGGAGTTCCTCCAAGTTATATTTCAAGATGCATATTAGCAAGCACCTATTCCCCTTTGCTGAATATTGCCAAATTGTTCTCCAAAGAGCAACTGGCTTCCTACAGCAGTGCACATTGGTTCCCATCATTTCACAACCATGGCACTCTTAGCTATTTTAAGGATTACTGCATTTCTCTCCAACCAATGTATGTGAAATCTATTATTTCATAGAATCTGTGATCCTCACAAGGAACCTCTCAGGAGAAGTTGACAGGAACTCAACAAACTCCAGACAAGTTCTAGATAACATCAGGAATAGGAATTAGCCACATTAGTGAGAGAACTCACTCTGCCAATTCTTTCTCCCACCAACCCAACTATAGCAACTATTTATAAATATAGATGGTCAAAGGTTTCTGAGCCAGCAACACCATCTGCCATAGTTGGGCAGAAACACAGCAAGTTCAGATTCACATAGAAGAAAAATGATTTATATAAGGTTCAGAGTTCATCACTGAAAAGCAACCCTTGTTATAGCTTCAGCTTGGGTACTTTCACCTTAAATTAAATATGACTATGAATTCACGTATAAGTGTCTGTTTCTCATCCTTAAGATAACTCAGTCCATTGGGAGAGACCTCAGAAACCAACGACACCAAAAACCAAGGCTCCCTCTGCCGAGGTGGAGATGACATCCTATGTGCTCCTTGCTCACCTTTCGGCCCGGCCTGCCCCAACCTCGGAGGACCTGACTACTGCAACGCTCATCGCACAGTGGATCACAAAGCAGCAGAACGCCCGGGGCGGCTTCTCCTCCACCCAGGTCCGTGACTTTTCAGAGCTGCTCGCTTCACCTTCAGGTAGCAAAAGGTTAGAATGAAGGAAAAATGAAAATGGCAATAACCTTAAATGAGGAAAAGGTTATTAAAATTCAGGAATGGGCTGGCACCGATGCTCAATAGGCTAATCCTCAGCCTTGTGGCGCGGCACACCAGGTTCTAGTCCTGGTTGGGGCACCAGATTCTGTCCCGGTTGCCCCTCTTCCAGGCCAGCTCTCTGCTGTGGCCCGGGAGTGCAGTGGAGGATGGCCCAGGTGTTTGGTCCCTGCACCCCATGGGAGACCAGGAGAAGCACCTGGCTCCTGCCATCGAATCAGCACGGTGAGCTGGCTGCAGCGCACCGGCCGCGGTGGCCAAAGGAAGGTGAACCAATGGCAAAGGAAGACATCTCTCTCTCTCTCTCTCTCTTTCACTGTCCACTCTGCCTGTCAAAAAAAAATTTAGGAATGAAAGTCAAATAGGACTAAAAAGAAAATCCCTAGAATTCTGGCATCACCTTCCTGGGTTTTTATCACTTTTTTTTAATTTTTCAATTTCCAAAAACAACTCCACTTCCCTAAAATAGTAGTGAGGCACCAGCAGAATGAAGGCAAACACTTTCCATTCTTCTGGAAGTTTTAAGAGTCTTAGCATGTTCAAAGGAACTCTACTGAAAACCCAAAAATCTCTCCTGAATCTCTCTCCATTCTTAGCTCTCTTTCTCTCTCTCTCTTTCTTTTAATCAAGTGATCAGCAATGAGTATTCTGTCATTTCATGTCAGTCCCGAAAGATGATTGCCATCATTTCACTTAGCTCTCTTTAACTGGCATCTTTTAAAAAATGTATTTATTTGAAAGGCAGAGTGACAAATAGGAGGGAGAGAGGAGAGAAAGAGAAAGAGAGAGAGAGAGAGAGAGAGAGAGAGAGAGAGAGAGAGAGAGACTGCCCATGTCTTGGTTCACTTCCCAAGTGGCCACAAGAGGCAAAAGCCGAGACTAGGCCAGGCAGAAGCCCGGAGACAGGAACTCTATACAGGTCTCCCATGTGCGTGACAGGGGCCCAAGTACTTAGACCATCATCTGCTGCTCTCCCAGACACATTAGCAGGGTACTGGAAAGGAAGCAGAATAGCCAGGAATCAAACCAGTACTCATGTGGGATGTTAGTATCATAGGCAGTGGCTTAACCCACTGTGCCGCTATGTCAGCCCCATAACTGGCTTTTTTATTAAAGCAGACACATTTTGTGCTTCCCTGTCCCTCTTAATCTACATTTTTTCATCACAGCATAAAGAATTGTCTTTATTCATGTACCCTCCCAAACCTACTAAATAATCATATATTTAAATAATTCATCAATATGGACAAGCAAGAAATTTTATCTCCAGAGAATTTATGTGTTAGCGTAAAAGAGAAGAGAATGGGGCAAAATGTGTCCAAAAATCTTATCCTTTTCCATTGTGCTTACTCTCTTGTTTTTCTATATGAATGAGAAAAAGCTAAATGTTTTTATTGAAACACTTGTCATTCATCTCTGTAGGAATCTTTTCTCTAAAAGAAGTCATTGGGGTTCAGTGTTGATGAATAAAGGGAAAATTTCATCTCAGAGAGAGTCCAGTGGGCACAGGAAATATTCCAATTAGAAAGGGGGGGGGAGCTAAATAATGTCATTAAATCAAGAAGATGATTAAATATGCATCCTTTATTCCCCTGGGACAGTCAAAGCATGATCCTGATCATGGCTGCCAGGCACCTCATGTTCTCTCAGAGTACTGACCTCAGCAGCAGGGTTTAGTCTGGGGAGAGAGTCGAATGACCCATGGTTTGGTAGTGGCAGATATGACTGAGTTGCCATGAAAGGCATGTCAGATAAATAACTGATTCCAGTAAATGATCCCCATTCAAATCTACTTTCCATTTTCCATGGCCCATCTATATTGGAAGAGGGAAATGATCAATTTTCTGATAAATACAATAAATTCTAGGATATGCAGTCCAAAGTAGGTATGTGAGTGTCACAGCTGTGCATTGATCTAAAGGCTATAATCACTCTTGAAACTACAGCTCTAACTTTTGTAAAAATATATTTATTTGAAAGGCAAAGAGAGAGAGCGAGAGGGAGAAAATTTCTTCTTCTTCTTCTTCTTCTTCTTCTTCTTCTTCTTCTTCTTCTTCTTCTTCTTTTGACAGGCAGAGTTAGAGAGAGAGAGAGAGAGAGAGAGAGAGAGAGAGTTCTTTTTTTTCCCATTGGTTCACCCCCTAAGTGGTCACTACGGCTGGCGCGTTGTGGCTGGTTCACTGTGCCGATCTGAAGCCAGGATCCAGGTGCTTCCTCCTGGTCTCCAACATGGGTACAGGGCCCAAGGACCTGGGCCATCCTCTACTGCACTCCCGGGCCACAGCAGAGAACTGGACTGGAAGAGGAGAACCGGGACAGAATCCAGCGCCCCAACCGGGACTAGAACGCGGGGTGCTGGCGCTACGGGTGGAGGATTAGCCTAGTGAGCCGCAGCGCCAGTGAAAGAGAAAGAAACAGACAGAGAGAGAGAGAGAGAGATGTTTTCTATCTGCTGGTTCACTCCCCAGATGGCCACAACAGCCAGAGCTGCACCCATCTGAAGCCAGGAGCCAGGATTCTTTTCTGGGCCTCCCATGCAGGTGCAGGGCCATGGACTTAGGCCATCTTCTACTGCCTTCCCAAGGACATAACAGAGAGCTGGATCAGCAGTAGAGAAGCCTAGACTCAAACCAGCACCCATATGGGATGGTGGCACAGCAGGCAGCGGCCTTACCCACTATGCCACAGCTCTAATATTACCCCATGGCTCTAATATTTAAGTAGTGAGGGAAACAGGAAATCAAAGCTCCTTTGTGGCAGAGCAGCTGACAGGAGTCTTTGCAGCATATGTCAGCCCCCAAAGGGTTTTCATACCTGAGTTGTTTGCACTCATCTCTTCCAGGACACAGTGGTTGCTCTCCATGCTTTGTCCAAATATGGAGCAGTCACTTTCACTAGGACTGAGAAGGCTGCAGAGGTGACCGTCCAGTCTTCAGGGACATTTTCCACAAAATTCCAAGTGAACAACAACAATCGCCTGTTACTACAACAGGTCTCATTGCCAAAGTTGCCTGGGGAATACAGCACAAGTGTGACAGGAGAAGGATGTGTCTACCTGCAGGTGAGTCTTGGGCTGATGAAGATGGAGGGACTAGGGCAGCCTTGTTCAAGGACAAGTCCTAATTCAATAAACCATGAGCGCAAACACAAGGAAGAGTCGGGGGAGCTGAGAGGCATTCTGGGGATAGGAGAAAAACAGATTTCTGTCTTTAATATCCCATAGACATCCTTGAAATACAATGTTCTCCCAGAAAAGGAAGATTTCCCATTTGCCTTAGGGGTGCAAACTCTGCCCCAAACTTGTGATGGACCCAAGGCCCACAGCACCTTCCAGATCTCATTGAATCTCAGGTAAGGCATCCAAACTGTATCAGCTAATTCTGAGAATAACAACTAATTTCTTACTGAAACTTCTCATTAGGTAGAGTAGTATGAGGATAAAGAGTTGGACCACATTTGTTGAGAATGCAAGCCGTGCTTAGAAGTTGATACAACAGAATTTCTCAATGAAGGATTTACATGGTCTGTTTTCTTCCTCTAGAAGTTCTTATGTTCAGTCTCATTATTTAAAGGATATTCATTCCCATCAATAATAACTAAGTAAGAAATATTACCCCTCTGGCCTGAATTCCTCCTAATGCAGTAAGGTTTTCCCTATGCAGGAAAGATCCAATTCCCAAGAAATTTGAATAGAAGGAAGCCTGACTCTGTAATTAGAATTCCTAATGGAAATAAGTAAATCTCAGGTCATATACAGTACTATCAACTTGAGAAGGAGGGGCATAGTTATATGCAGTGATATTCAAATCACTTACAAAAATGTATCTATCCACAGGAATATGATAACGCAGTTGGAGATGCTGTTCAGGAAGAAGGTTAAGATCAAGTGTATGTGATAAATAACTGGCAGAAATGCAGGCCTCCAGTCCATCCCTCACTCAAAATGCTGATTCTCAGAGTCCACACACTCGAGTAGGGCTGGTCTCTGTAGCTTTAACAGTAACAGTATCTGCAATAGTAATTATAATATATGGCCAGTTTTCTGACCCACTGTGGTAAATATTTGAGAGGACTCACATAGGAAAAAAGAATATTTAATAACACAGAAAAACCACACTTTTTCCTTCTCTTGATATTCAGTTATACTGGGAGCCGTCCTGTCTCAAACATGGTCATCGTTGATGTGAAGATGGTATCTGGCTTCATTGCCCTGAAACCAACGGTGAAAATGGTAGGTTTAGTACAAGCCAATAAACCCTGTTTATATAATGTTTTCTGTATCCTTAGGCCGAGGCAATACTAACATTAAAATATTGTTAAACCAACCCCTTTCAAAACCTTATACCTCCTTCAAACTCAGAAATGTAATTCAGCACATTTGTATAAGTGCCTAATACTGCACAACACTCTGCTAACAGACATGACTATGAGGGGGAAAATGTCAGCAGGTTTCTGTTTCACAGAGCTTAGAATCTCATCAAGAAGACAGAACAGAGGCCAGCATTGTGGCATAGCCAGTAAGGCCGCCACCTGTCACATGGGCATCCTAAATGGCATATGAGTGCTGGTTCCTGTCCCGGATGCTCCACTTGCCATCCAGCTCCCTATAAAAGCACCTGGAAAAGCAGCACCCATGTGGGAAACCTGGAAGAAGCTCTAGGTTCCTGTGGCCCAGTCCTAGCCCTTACAGTCATTTGTGGGATGAACAAGTGCATGAAAAAGTCTCTATCACCCTCTCTCTCTCTCTGTCTCTCTCTCTCTCTCTCTCTCTCTCTCTCTTCCTCCCACCTCCCCCTCCCTCTCTCTCTCCCCCTCTCTGTGTAACTCTGCCTTTCAAATAAATAAATAAACAAATCTTTTTAAAAAAAGACAAAACATGGATCATGAACAAGTGAAAAAATATTAAAACGACTAGCTAACATAAACTACTGTGTTAGAGAAGTTTTTTAAAAAATGAGATTACTCTAAGTTAAAGCAAACAAACAAAAAAAACACCCAACTCTCTCATGAAAAATAGAATGGGAATTGAACCTTAAAATATGAGTAACTCTCCAGTTTAGGATATTTAATTATTTTTTCTTCAGATAATCGACTTTGCTCCTAGGTCATGTGTCATTCTAATATTAAGCACTTCAATTAAAATACTCTATTTTTAATTTTACTACATTACCTCTTTGCTTGCAAAAGGTAAGCAAGGTAATTTGAAGGAATTATATTCCCAGGCTCATTTTGGTAAGAAGAAAATCTATTTTTCTATGGGTCCTCCAGATGTTTAATAAGTGAATGTTATTTATTAATATTTGTGGTGTCTGAATTGTCTTTAGCTCGAAAGATCTGACCATGTGAACCGGACGGAAGTCAGCACCAACCATGTCTTGATTTACCTGGATAAGGTGAGAGCCCTGACAGTGTAGTCGCAAAACCTCTGTGTGAGCATCCCTCTCACGAGTCACCTGGAAGTGAATGAATGCATTGAGGAGACTTCTCCTCCATGCTAGAAACTTGGGATTTCCAATATTAATTCCAATAAATGCTTTCCTCTCATTTTATATGTTTACACCTCGGTAAAATGACTTATTATAATAATGGGATGTAAATATTTCTAAGACCCTTGAGCAAGAAATTCCCACAAAATGTGCTCATGATACCCACAAGTTATTTTGAAAATACTAATCAATGTGGAGAAGTAACCAATGTGACCAGTCAATTATTGTAACCACAGCCCCCACCAATAATATGAAAGCTGTGAAATTGTCAAGCTCACCAAGGACGTGGATCATAAAATACCAAGACCAGTCTACCAATAAGCCAATCTGATCTTCTAGATACACATGGTATCATAGTTTATTCAAACCTATATTGATTGGAATTATGGTTTGTAAATTTTACAAAACTGAAACAAAGCTGCAATCATGAACCTTTCATGTATGTCTTTGAGTCTTTGGAAGTATTTCTACAAGCTTCAGAAGTGAAATTGTACCAAATCTCTGGATAGTTAAAAATGAACACAGATAGGCAAACAATCAAAAGTATGTATCATTAACTCTCTATTAATAGATAGGTATTGGTACTTGTAGGGACATATGAGATATGTTAGTTAAGAAGTAAGTTATCTAGGGGAATTTCTTGTACACTCTGAGGGCATTATGTGAGATTTAAGAACCTCACATTAGACTATTACTTGATAAAGTTCTTTTACCCAAACAGGTGAATACTTAAATTTGCTCAAAGAGAGAAGAAAAGTTCCAGGAAGATCATTTAATTCCCTTTTGCTTTCTAGGTATCAAACCAAACACTGAGCTTGTCCTTCACAGTCGTGCAAGATATTCCAGTAATCGACCTGAAACCAGCCATAGTGAAAGTCTATGATTACTATGAGACAGGTGAGTAAGAGTGAATGTCACATGGCAATTAAATGCTGATCACAGAAATTTAATTTGAAGAAGAGTGTTGGGATTATTTATTGAATTAACTTCTCTTATCACTTCATTTTATCTCCACTAAGTGTGAGTCTCCACTTTTGTCTTCTATATACAATGTAGAAATTACCTACACTGTAAATTTATCAACTACTACAGGGCATTCAGTTTCCTTTTCATCAGATAAATTAACTGTAGGGAAACATAAGATTTAAGTAAATATTACATCTGAACTATCAATCAAGAATAGGGGACAAAATACAGTGTGTTTGAAAGGACAATACAAAACAGCAATCAGAGCATCAAATAAAAGATGATAATGTTTCTGATACATATACTTCTTTCCACAACTAAGATTCCTTCACTGGCCTGTATCTCACAGATGTCTGTTTTCCCTCTTAGATAACAATGGTTTTTGTCTTTTTAGATGAGTTTGCAATTGCTGAGTACAATGCTCCTTGCAGCAAAGGTAAATGATACCCATGCCCTCAAAATGCAGTCAGAATATCTTGGCTTGTCCCCCAACATCGCCTCTTCTCAAAATTCTGGTTAAATATGCTCCATAGACCTCGGTCTATTCATATTACAGACAATTATAGAAAAACACATGTATTGGAGAAGACCAGTGATTCTGTCAAAATCTTAGAGGGTTTGGAGGTCTCTTGGGTGATAGTGTGTCATAGAGCTCACTTCCCACTAAACTATTGGGATTTCCTGAGTCACACTGCTACCCAGAACAAAGCGTAGGAATAGACTCTGCTCACAGAAATGCAAGTCCATCTGAATTTTCTTTTCCTTCTCCACCACAGATGGAGGAAATGTTTGAAGGCCATATGAATGACAGGTCCTGTCATGACTGGCGTCCTGTTCTCAAGACATGAGAAAAAAAGACATCAGAGAAAAAACTATTTTTGTATCTCAAAAGACTTAGGGTTGGGTTAATTTTATGAGTATAAAAAGTAACTGAAAATTGATCTCTGTAAGAATTAAGAATGTGAAAGGAAGAGGGAGGAGAAGGAAGGCAGGAGTATGGGTGGGAGGGAGAGTGGGGGGAAGAATCATTGTGTTCCCGAATCTACATATATTAAATGCATGAAGTTGTATTCCTTAAACAAAATAAAAGAGTAATAACAGACTTAATGAATAAACCTTTTTCTGATCAATCTCTATCACTGTTTGTTCAGTAAACCTTTTGCTTACATTTCCATATGATTCCCAATAGAATACTGAGATTAAAACGCATAGCAACAAAGGCTGAGGGACTTCAGAAGACAGAACCAGGTGTGCTGTTTTGAATAGGTGTCATGTAGGGGTTTCAGGAAAAGAAGAAAAGTATTGGATTATGTATGACAAGAGAACAAAAGTGGTTTTCATTATGGAACTTCTCACATAAGAAGTCAGAGTGGATTTTTAAGAGCAAATAAAGACATGGCAAGGAAATATTTTTCACATTAAAAGGAAGAAATGTATGAGTTTTTATTTTTATCTATTTGAAAACACAGAGCAATAGAGAAGAGAGATACATCTTCCATCTGCTGCTTCACTTCGCAGATTGCCAACAACTGGAGCTGGGCCAGGCCAAAGCCAGGAGCCTAGAATTCATTCTGGATTTCCCACATGGGCAACAAGAACCCACGTACTTGGGCTAACAACTGCTGCATCCCAGGATATGCTTTATCAAGAAGTTGGAATGGAAACAGAATAGCTGAGACTCAGACCTTGGCATTCAAACCTAAGATTCAGGGAATCTCAAGTGGTATCTTAACTGCTATGTCAAATGCCCTGTCTTGGAAATACAAGGTAGATTGTTTTGAGAGGCCCTGGCCTGAAGCACTGGCATCCCATATGGGCGCCAGTTTGAAACCCTGCTGCTCCACTTCCTATCCAGCTCTCTGCTATGGCCTAGGAAAGCAGTACAAGATGGCCCAAGTCCTTGGGCCCCTGCACCCACTTGGGAGACCTGGGAAAAGTTCCTGGCTCCTGGCTTCGGATCGGCGCAGCTCTGGCCGTTGGGGCCAACTGGGGAGTGAACCATCGGATGGAAAAATCTCTCTCTCTGCCTCTGTTCTCTCTGTGTAACTCTGACTTTCAAATAAATAAATACATAAATCTTTTAAAAAAAAGATTTATTCTTTCTACAAAAATATAAGGAGTTATGACAGGAAAAAAGATCTGGGGTCACCTTTATATAGGAGTTCATATTTTTTATATACTATTATGATAAATAAAGTGCTATTCTCTTTCATTTTCATGTATATGCCTAACCAGCATCTCCATATTCCCCACATTGGGCCACTTGGTCAAAGGAAGGCATGCATTTGTCTTGGGTTTTTCTGATAGTAACTCAAAGAGAAAAGAAACTATTTGAGTTCACTTTGTAACTATAAATGGTTCTAAAATTATTTAGAACACATTAATAAATTGAAGAGTTGATCCTGGCAGATTAGTGCATAACAATCTACAACAGAATATAATAGAGAAAACATCTAAACAATACCAAAATGTGTGGCTGAAAGCCGAGTGAGTACACACTCCCTTTACTGACACAGAAATACTGCAGGATTAATGTGAAGAGAGGAAAAGCAGAGCACAGAACAAGATATAAACCCTCGGAATGACAAATAAAGAGTAGGGGGAGAAACAGCACGTGTTCATACTCTGCATTTCCATGAAGATTGGAAGGATGCTCGCTCTCTCTCTCTCTCTCTCTCTCTCACACACACACACACACACACACACACACACAACTACTAAAAGTGTTTACCTACCTTTTTGAACACGATGAACTAGGTAATATTTTCAGGAATGGGACAGAGACAACTTAGTAAATATGGCTGTAGGTTACTTCATCATTGAAGTATATGAATACATTTACTTTTCTGAAAATTAAATTAATCAATGAATGAAAGTGTGAGACTAAGAAGAAATGTTGAATCACTAACTGCCAACCTATAAAGAGAAAGAATGCTTACTCTATCAAGTACAGTGAAACATGTTCCACCACATAATCTTTTGGTCTTAAATAACAAATACTTCTCATATCTTTTTTTGTGAAAAATATTTCCTGCTCTTATTTTTTTTCCTTCTTCTTTAATCTCTCCCTTTTCCCCCAACTCCTCAAAATCAAATAGCACACTTTCACCCTAATCCATCAAATATTCCTATGAAAGAAACCTAACACCTTTATTCTAGATGATAACGCTAGCCTTGCAATCACTCAGTTCTTTACATATTGAATAAAATAACAACATTATTGATAGAACCTTTTCCCAAGGTTTCATCTCTTGTTATAATGTCTGTAATTTATTTTAAATAATTTAACATAGGTATGTTGGATAGTGAGAAAAATGGGCATTTATTGCAGAGCACAGAACAAGGAGCCAGACAGCTACCACTTAATTCCCAGACTCCTCAAGGCAGTCAAGGCAGTGAACCCTGTATTTTAAAGTTGGATATAAACAGTGCGTGATCAGTTTACACGTGGGCCTCTGGTTGGTCTGCAGCATGTGGCCTTCTTTTAATTGGTTAGTGATGTAGCCAGCAGGTTTTCTTCAGCAAAGGTGGGCTCCAGCCTGTTTAGGTCTAAGGGCAGATTGCATATTAGTTTCACTGGGACCAGCACCAAGGCCTAGTAGGCTAAGTCTCTGCCTGCATTGCTACCATCCCATATGGGTGCCGTTTGTGTCCCTTGTGTCCCGGCTGCTATTGCCTGGGAGACCAGTGGAAGATGGTCCAAGTGCTTGGGCCCCTGCACCTGCATGGGAGACCTGGAAGAAGCTCCTGACTCCTGGCTTCAAATCAGCTCAGCTCTGGCCATTGTGGCTACTTGAGGAGTGAACCAGTGGATGGAAGACTCTGTCTTTCCCTCTCACTCTCTGTAATTTACCTCTCAAATAAAGAAATAACTCTTTGTTAAAAAAAAAAAAAAGACAATTAGTCTCTTTGATAGGATTTGAGCTTCCTGAAAAAAACCTCAACTAAAATCTAACATCAGAATGTTAGCTATGGGGGTGATGAAAAATTTCAGTGAATTCTAGCAAAAGCTCTCAGAATAGAGGCCATCATTTAGAGGCCATCATTCAGACATTAACTCTAAGGCAATTGTGTTACTCCCTTCATATAATGAGTTAAGCTAATAATAGGAGCTGCAGGCTAAGGAAGAGATACAGGGACGAACACAATCTCTCAAAGGCTATGAGGCATGGGGCTCAGTTACACAAGAATCCTCACTACACCATTATGGTAACAGAAAAAATTTTAAAACTACATTTGCATATTAAATGATTTATGGCTAAATAAAATATATTAAGTACAGTGTGAAATATAACACTCTACAGCAGTTAAAAATCAATTAACTGCTCTTCGCATTTTAAAAAGATTTATTAATTAATTTAAAAGTCAGAGTTACAGAGAGGCAGAGGCAGAGAGAGAGAGAGAGAGAGAGGTCTTCCACCCATTAGTTCATTCCCCAGATGGCCCCAAAGGCTGGAGCTGTCTGATCTAAAGCCAGCAGCCAGGACCTTTTCCGGCTCTCCCACTTGGGTGCAAGGGCCCAAGGACCATCTTCTACTGCTTCTGCAGCCATAGAGGAGAGCTGGATTGGAAGTGGAGTAGCCGGGATTAAAACCAGTGCCCATATGGGATGCTGGCACTGCAGGCGGCGGCTTTACCCGCTATGCAAGAACACATGAAATTATGAAATTTTCTTATTAATTACATTCATAATGCCATCGTTTGCATAGAAAAATACAACACAATGTTTTACAACTTCTGTTGGTATACAAAAATGTGTGTAAAATGATGATGTTTTAAAGCCAAAATACATTTCTGGGAAGTGTGTGAAAGACCAAGATGGAGGTAGCCAAAGAGGACTTTCACTTCACCTGTCATAGGATCTGACTTAGGTAGTTTTTAAAAGAAGAGAACAAACTTTCTGAAAGAAACAGTAAATTTTTAAATATATTTTATTTGTTTATTTGACAGGCAGAGTTACAGACAGTGAGAGAGAGAGACAGAGAGAAAGGTCTTCCTTCTGCTGGTTCACTCTCCAAGTGGCCGCAACAGCTGGAGCTATGCCGATCTGAAGCCAGGAGCCAGGTGCTTCCTCCTGGTCTCCCATGCGGGTGCAGGGCCCAAGCACTTGAGCCATACTCCACTGCCCTCCTGGGCCACAGCAGAGAGCTGGACTGGAAGAGGAGCAACCAGGGCTAGCAGAGAGCTGGATTGGAAGAGGAGCAACTGGGGCTAGAACCGCGCCCATATGGGATGCCAGCGCCGCAGGCAGAGGATTAACCTAGTGTACCACCACACTGGCCCAGAAGCTTAGTAAATTAACAGTAATCTCTCCTCTGGACAGGGGAGTAGAAGAATATAGGGTAGTCAGTATGAAACTTTCCTTATTTTCTTTAACCTTTTAAATTTTTACCCAATGTGTATTAGCATACTATTTTAGTTCATTAACTTCTTTTAACATATATGTATATAATATATATAAATATTAACATGTTTTTTTTTAATGTTGAGTTCCTTTACAACTATTAAGCAATACTTAGAGGCTCAAACATTGCTACTGCTATGAGAGTAATAGGCAAGAAAATTAGATAATAATAAATGAGCTGGAAGATTTTTCTAACAATTGCACTATTATATATTATTATACTATATGCATAATATACATTTATAATTATATGTTGTAAATGTACATTATAATCCATAATTAGTATAATACATAATTGCCTGTGTAATATTAATATAGTGTATGTTTGTATATGTGAAATGGATATTATTTTCACTATCCACCCGGTATTGTGATTAGGCCTGCAATGAAACATCTTATCCTGGTTAAATAAAATCTTAATCCTTTATGCATAAATGGCAAAGTTCACCCAACTGGGCCAGGAAGGAAAGAATTGTAGCAAAATCAATGGAAAGCTTATGGGTTCCCGTGGGCAAAAAGTAAAACCAACTGATTTTCATTTGAAATGTTCAGTGATTCAGTGTATTGAATTTGCCTTACAACCCAGAAAAAATAATTAAAAAATAAAGCCTGAATTTAATATCCAAGTTTTTTAATGGATAAGGAAAATGTGTTTTTTTAAAATTTATTTATTTTTATTTAGTAAATATAAATCTCCAAAGTACAGTTTATGGATTACAATGGCTCCCCCCCCATAATTTCCCTCCCAATCACACCCCTCCCATCTCCTGCTCCCTCTCCCATTCCATTCACATCAAGATTCATTTTCAATTATCTTTATATACAGAAGATCAAGTATATATTAAGTAAAGAGTTCATATATTGCAGAGTATATATTAAGTAAAGAGTTTCATCAGTTTGCACCCACACAGAAACACAAAGTGTAAAATACTGTTTCAGTACTAGTTATAGCATTACTTCACAACTTCACAATTGGACAACACATTAAGGACAGATCCCACATGAGAAGTAAGTACACAGTGACTCCTGTTGTTGACTTAACAATTTGACACTCTTGTTTATGGTGTCGGTAATCTCCCTAGGCTCTAGTCATGAGTTGCCAAGGCTATGGAAGCCTTTTGAGTTTGCCGACTTTGATCTTATTCTGACAGGCTCATAGTCAAAGTGGAAGTTCTCTCCTCCCTTCAGAAAAAGGTACCTCCTTCTTTGATGGCCCTGTTCTTTGCACTGGGATCTCACTCGCAGAGATCTTTCATTTAGGACTTCTTCTTTTTTTTCCTCCAGAGTGTCTTGGCTTTCCATGCCTAAAATACTCTCATGGGCTCTTCAGCCATATCCTAATGCCTTATGGGCTGATTCTGAGGCCAGAGTGCTATTTAGAACATCTGTCATTCTATGAGTCTGCTATGTATCCCGCTTCCCATGATGGGTCGTTCTCTCCCTTTTTGATTGTATCAGTTAGTATTAGCAGACACTAGTCTTGTTTGTGTGATCCCTTTGACTCTTAGACCTATCAGTGTGATCAATTGTGAACTGAAATTGATCACTTGGACTAGTAAGATGGCATTGGTACATGCCACCTTGTAATATCCAAGTTTTTAAAATATTTACCTTGAGGCCGTCACTATGGCGTGGCGGATGAGGCCACCACTTGCAGTGCCGCCATCACATATGGGTGTCGGTTCAAGTCCTGGCTGTTCCACTTCCAATCCAGCTCTCTGCCTTGGCCTTGGGAAAGCAGTAGAAGATGGTCCAAGTCCTTGTGCCCCTGTTCCCACATGGGAGATCTGGAAGAAGCTTCTGGTTCCTGGTTTCAGATCTGCACAGCTCCGGCTGCTATGGCCATCTGAAGAGTGAACTAGCGGATGGTAGACTTCTCGCTCGCTCTCTGTCCCTCCTTCTCTCTCTCTTTGTGTGTGTGTGTGTGTGTGTGTGTGTGTGTGTAACTCTGACTTTCAAATACATAAATTTATAAAATATTTGCCTTTTCATAACTGATCTGTACTTGTGGACTGTCCTAGAAGATATCCTACAAATGTCCTTTACAGAAATGCTAAGGGGCAGATATAACAAAATTTCCATAGTCAGAAATTTTGCAGGGGAATAAATGAGTCATCATTCTCACTGAACCATGAGCTTGACTCCTTTTTGGTAAGTCATAAAAGAAGTAAGATTGTAATTTTTCACATATTAAACAATCACCAAAGTATTTGATTTTAATCATTTTTGTAAGTGAATGAAATTACATAAATTATCAAAATCATTTCAAAATAAACTAACTATAACTGTGTGGTGGCAATGGCCTGAGAAATGATCATTATGTTTTTCCTTTGGGGCATTTGGATTAGTTTCTAATTCCAAAGAAATAACAAAGATTAATGTAATTCTGAGAAGGGGAAATTGATCTGATCTGGTCACTGAGATTCCTGTTCTTGAGGTGGTGAATATTTAACCAGACAAAATGTCCCTGCACAGCTGTAGCTCTCAGGCAAAGTGCAGCTAAACATATCCTTGTGTAATCTAATTGGATGGAGTTCAAAGTGCTGAGGCTGTTATAATTGTATATTATAATCTATAATTAATTGATATATAATATACATAATTGTGCTATATAATATTAATATATTGTATGTATATATATGTGAAATGGATATTATTTTCACTATCCACCCAGTATTGTGATTAGGCCTGCAATGAAACATGGTATCCTGGTTAAATAAAATCTTAATCCTTTATGCATAAATGCAAAGTTCACCCAACTGGGCCAGGAAGGAAAGAATTGTAGCAAAATCAATGGAAAGCTTATGGGTTCCCGTGGGCAAAAAGTAAAACCAACTGATTTTCATTTGAAATGTTCAGTGATTCAGTGTATTGCCTTACAACCCAGAAGAAATAATTTAAAAATTAAGCCTGGGTTTAGAATCCAGTTTTTTCAACATTTGACTCAGGGCTGGTGCTATGGTGTAGCAGGTGAGACCGCTGCGTGCAGTGCCAACATCACATAGGGGTGCCAGTTCAAATCCTGGCTGCTCCGCTTCTAATGTAGCTGTCTGCTATGGCCTTGAGAATGCAGTAGAAGATGGTCCAAGTCCTTGGGCCTCTGACACACATGGGAGACCAATGGCTCCTGGCTTTGGATCTGCACAACTCCAGCAGTTGTGGCCAACTGGGAGTGAACCAGCGGATGGATTTCTCTCTCTCATTCTAACTTTGATTCTCCGTCTCCTTGTGTGTTTGACTCTACTTTCAAATAAATAATCTTTATAAAATATTTGCTTTTTCATAACTGAGCTGTACTTGTGGACTGTCCTAGAAGATATCCTACATATGCCCTTTACAGAAATGTTGAGGGGCAGATACATCAAAATTTCCATAGTCAGAAACAACGTAGGGGAATAAATGAGTCATTATTCTCACTGAACCATGAGCTTGACTCCTTTTTGGTAAGTCATAAAAGAAGTAAGATTGTAATTTTCACATACTAAACAATCACCAAAGTATTTGATTTTAATCATTTTTGTAAGTGAATGAAATTACATAAATTATCAAAATCATTTCAAAATAAACTAACTGTAAGTGTGTTGTGGCAATGGCCTGAGAAATGATTATTATATTTTTCCTTTGGGGCATTTGGATTAGTTTCTAATTCCAAAGAAATAACAAAGGTTAATGTAATATAGATGGGTCACATTCTGAGAAGGGGAAATTGATCTGATCTGGTCACTGAGATTCCTGTTCTTGAGGTGGTGAATATTTAACCAGACAAAATGTCCCTGCACAGCTGTAGCTCTCAGGCAAAGTGCAGCTAAACATATCCTTGTGCAATCTAAATGGATAGAGTTCAAGGCAGTGAGCGCTGAGGTTGGGGTGCAGGAAGGGAGGAGAGGAAATCCAGCCACTGGGAGTCATTACGGGAGAAAACCCTTTCCAACATTAATTTACAACATCTAATTTAAATAATCCTTAATTGGTTTCAATTGCAAATACTCTGCTTCCTGTTTTGTGTCAATCACATACTGATTCAACAATTACTCATTGAACACTGTGGTCCAGTAGGAAATAAAACAGACAAAATCCCCCACCTTCAGGGAGTTTCTAGTCTAGAGAGGGGAGAAAGATGAAAAGCAAAGGGAGCAAGGAGATTACATTGCATCTAAGAAGGGATTAGTGCTCTGGGAAACAGGAGACGAGGCTGGGAGATGGAGGGTTGCAAGGATTCAGATCCATGTGACAGCAGCCATCTTGAACATTGCAGCCATGTGAGCCTTAACCACCATCTTTTCTTTTAGGAAACCCTAACACTCATTCCAGCCTTAGGAGATAAACAGTCACTAAGAGAACCTGTCAGCTTGTCTTACCGGGCCAGTCTCAGGAATTGAATTCCTGACTGAAGCCCATGGTGATCCATTGCCTCATGGTTGCCTGAGACCATGCTCCATCCTCAAGTCTCCTTAGAAAATTATGCTCTGTGTGATCTTGGATTTCTTCTCTTTCTTCAGTCTCACAGCACTTTCTGTTTTTGGCAGCCAGTTCTCATACATTGGCCATTTTTCCCCCCCAAACAGATGGTTCTAGGTCTAATGAGAAACAGAGACACATCCAGGAGAGGCTGACATTGAAGCAGAGACTTGGTGAGGGTACAGACATAACATGTATTGTCCTTTATCTGGCTCCCTGATCCCTCTTGTTCTGGATTTTCTCTGTTTTATTTCTACCCTCTACATCTGTAATGCTTAACTAGAGAACTTATCTGATGAAATAAGAATTCCAAAACTGTGTAGTCTGTATCGGTTATAGTGGGCCTGCTTCCACAGAGTTTCACAAAGTTAATCCAAAACAAGAATCTATGTTTTCTAGAGATGCTGCTGACTTCTCCCTGTGCTGTTACTGATAGAAGACTTGCAACTATTGCCTTATCAGCCTTGGAGATTGGTAATCGTGACTGTTACTATGGGAGGCAGAGGAAAGAGAGGACTCCTAACTCCTACTGCTTACTTCCCTGGAGTCCTGCATTTGATAAGAACAAAACCTGACCTCCTGTTACACACACAGCAATCCTACAGGATGCATTATCCACATTGGCTTTTGGTGTTGTTTAAAGATTTTATTAATATAAATAGATCCAATTCCATGTATCTTATAGGCACAATTCTAGGAGGGTAACCATGTTTACCTTCTTCCCTCTCTCCACATTGGAGGGTTGAGAAAGGGAAGTTTACAGGTAACAAGTAAACTGGAAGAGCCAGGAGTTGGATCCTGGCAATCTAGCTCTCACGACTACATTCTCAATCCTTGTCCTATTCTGCACTTTATAACATACTTTCTAAGGCTTCTCATGAAATACAACCTTGATTGCAAGCCAGGGGAAATGTCACACCAGTGTTAGTGTTCACAAAGCTGCAGTTCCAGCTAAAATGAAAGATCATTTCATCAGAGAAGCCTGTGAGAGGGGTGGATAGTATGGGGGAGCAGGTTTCATTGCCTCCTGGAATTCCTGTCTCCCGTATGGAGTGCATGGGAATGAATGCTGCCTCCACTTCTGATCCAGCTTCCTGCTAATTTGCATCCTGGGAGTCAGCAGGTGATGGCTCAAGTAGCTGGGTCCCAGGACCCAGGTGGGAGATTCAGATTGAGTTCCTAATTCCTGACTGTTGCCGAGTATTTGGGGAGTAAACTAGTGGATAGAAGGTCTCTCTTTCTGTGTGTCTCTCTCTTTCAATCTCTCTCTCCCTAACCCCTCTCTGTCTCTTAGATGAATAAAAATAAATAAACTTGAAAAAAAATACCCATGACAGTGAAATGGAGCTGAACAGCTTGGGCGCTGTATCCACTCCATCAGAATTCAGATCTTAACTCTATGACTAAGTAGCATGAAATCTCCAGGAGGTTAACTTACCACATCATAGTAGTGATAACAACACTGACATCACAAAGTCATTGGGAGAGTTAAATTAGGAAACGCACAAGAATTGATTAAATATTAAGAGCTTAGTCCAAATCAAGTTCTGGAGCTCTGTTAGGAATTCCAGTTCAGTGAGATACCCAGAGTATTGCATTCCTCAGACCCAACCAGGAAAGGTAGCTGAAGAAGTGCTATTTCAGGCAAGAAACTTTCTGTTCCACTGCTACTTCCTAGCATTCTCCTACTTTTTCTCTGAATCTTAATATTGCTATCCCAAACACGAGATCCACCCACTGCCTCCCTTTCCTCCTCCCTCCCCTTCTGTAGGGGGTCTTTCTTATCAATGCATAAGCCCCCTGACATCTCCCCTGAAGTATCTTAAAGCCCCTCTCTTCTTCTCCCTTTGGGGGTAATAAAACAGGTCTGTCCATCTTGATTATGGTGGAAGTCATCAGACCATGTTTTTGTCAAAAATCATAGTGGGAGAAGGAGAATAGGAAGTTACTGGTTTAGGGGTTGGAATTTCTGCCTGAGATGATGAAAAGTTACTGAAAATGGAAAGTGATGACAGCTGCATGATAAGGTGAAGATATTTAATGCAATTTAAAAGTTGTAACCAAAAATTCTGAAGGCAGCGGAGTTCATCCAAGTAGTTACCACACTGATGGGGGTGCCCACATACCATATTGAGGTGCCTGGTTCAAGTGCCAGCTTCTCCACTTCTGATTCAGCTTCCTGCTAATGCATGCACTGGGGCACCAGCTGATGACTCCAGTAGCTGAATTCATGTCACCCACATGGGAGGACTGGGTTGAGTTCTGGATTCTTGCTTTGGTCTGGTCCAGCTCTGGCTGTTGCAGGCCTTGGAGGCTAGGGATGAAAACAGTGGATGAAGATCTCTCCTTGTTCCTCTTTCTCTGTTTGTTTAAAAAAAAAAAACCAAAAGTAAACAAATAAATTGAAATGATTGGAAGGATAAATTTTGTTATATATAGTTTGGAAAATAAAAGCACTGGAAACTAATAAAAATAGAACTGCACAATAAAAGATGAATTTTCTCTATGTAGATTTTATCTCATTAACCTAACTCGAGAAAAATAAATAACAAACATTACAATGGCCTAATTTATCAATGATCTTCACTTAGTTTTTACACCTCTTAAATTTTTATGCCTTGTTTTCACTTTTACCTTGTATGAAAGCACATTGACCTGATTTTTCTCCTACCATTTTGGCTATTTCTTTTGTGTCTCCTTAAACATCCTTGTTTCTCAGAACCCTATTCTAGGCTTGGCCTCTTGTACATGCTATATAGAAAAGATTATACCCGTTCCTGTAGCTAGCATCACCCAAATATGGAGGATTACTTCCAAATTTGTTTCTCCAGCCATGGGCTCTTTCCTGAACTCTGGCCCAGCATATCCAGTTGAATGGCAGATATGCCCAGGCACATGTGTCCAGACCACACTCGTTCATCACAACACCCACAGACAACCCTAAACCTCCCTGTTGTGCCTACTTGTCATCAGAAAACATTAGAATCAACCCAACTAAATAAAGCAAAGGCCTGGAATCATTCTTTACTTATGTTCCTCCTTTCCATCCTAAACATCTGATGATTCAGTACATCACATTGACTTTTTTCTTTTAAAAAACTCATTAATTCTCCGCTTCTCACCATCCCTAACACCCCGATCTTCATTCTGGATGCTGCCAGAACTCATCTAGATAACTGCACTAGCGGTCCCGTCATTTCCAAACCACCAAAACAGGGATCATCCTGAAACAGAACTCCTAATACATCCCCTCATTGCTTGACCCTCTCAGGTTATAATTGAACATGCTGCCCTCAGGCTTCTTTACATTCAAACGCTGGCTTGACTCAGTGTTGCGCCCATGAAATGCCTCCCAGTCTCAAAATATGCTGTTTCTCTTTTCTCTATGCCTTCCTTGGTGCTTTTTTCTTGAACCTGTAGTTCACAGCCCTCATCTGAACAACATCAAATCATTCATTGTAAGCTCAGCTTTTTTTCTAACTTCTGACAAGGAATGCTCTCCAAGTTTTGAATCCTGGGTCACATGCTCTCCTTGGTGCTTTCGGTACCCTGTTTGGGTGTTCTCCTTGCATTTACTATACATTGCCGGTTCATGGAATTATATCTATAACATCGTCCACTATCCTCAAGGATTAAAAACACTACCTTATTGAAATGTTCCCTAACTACAACACATGTATTGATTTTAGTACTAAACTACTATTGGATGAATGAATGAACAAATGCAATTATTATAATAGGTGAAGTTGGAAATAACAGGTTCACAGAGTTGTGAAACTTTTCTATTTATGATTGACTGGAACATTTTGAGGTAAGCAATTGATAAAGAAAATTTTTATTTTCTCTTTCATCTTCTTGATTCACCCTACATGCCTTCCTACCATTGTCTTTTAAAATTTTATTTATTTAGGGGCCGGCACTGTGGCACTTGGGTTAAAGCCATGGCCTGGCATGGCCTGTAGCGCTGGCATCCCATATAGGCCCTGGTTCTAGCCCTGGCTGCTCCTCTTTCGATCCAGTCTCTGCTATGGCCTGGGATAGCAGTGGAAGATGGCTCAAGTCCTTGGGCCCCTGCAGCCACGTGGGAGACCCAGAAGAAACTCCTGGTTCCGACTCCTGGCTTCGGATTGGTGCAGCTCCTGCTGTTGTGCCCATCTTGGGTGTGAACCAGTGGATGGAAGACCTCTCTGTCACTGCCTCTCTCTGTAACTCACTTTCAAATAAATGAAACAAATCTTTAAGAAAAAATGATTTATTTATTTGAAAGGAAGAGTTACAGAGAGACAGAGAGAGAGAGTGTGTGTGAGAGATCCACAGGTTCACTCCTAAATGGCCGCTATGGCCAGAGATGAGCAATCCAAAGCCAGGAGCCTGGAGCTTCTTCCATGTCTCCCTTGTGGGTGCAGGGGCCCAATGACTTGGGCATCTTCTGCTGCTTTCCCAGGTGTATTAGCAAGGAGCTGAATTGGAAGTGGAGCAGCCAAGACATGAACCCTTGTCCATGTGGGATGCTGGTACCATGGGCAGCAGTTTTACCCACTATGCCATAGCACCGGACCTCACCACTGTCTTTTTTTTACACCAATTGCCACTTAATACTTCAAGGTTTCCACTGATAATAATTTATTTCCCTTCCCTGGAACATTTTCTTGCAGTCTCTGAAAAAGGGGAAGTCTACATCATCTAAAAGGAAAAGGCAAATTCACTTCCCAGCTAGTACGTTAATATATTACAGAGAGGGCTAATGTATATCCCAAAGAATAATACCCGAGCCTTCAAAGAAATCATCTTTCTGCCAGAAATTGCTTTGGCTTGGTTATACACTGTGCATGCATCAGTTTCCAACTAAGCGGTGATGTAAGAGAGTTAGAAAAATATTATTCTAGTGATCGAGTTGCAGCATGGTGACATGGGTTAGGTAACTGTTTTCAGACTTTCCAGGGTTCCACATTCAGTCTCTTTTTTACCATTTGTTTTAAAGAGCCATGGATGTAGCACGTGAATGACCAGAGAAGCGAGAACTAAATACCTCTTACAAAGGCTTTCTCAGTCAGTGGTCTCCTTGAAGGAAGGGAGACAATCTGGGTTGTCACAGCTCGGGGAGTGCTACTGGCTTCAAATGAGTACAGGCAGGGATGCAGCGGAACATCTTACAATCACAGGACAGCACCTCACAATGAAAGCTTCTCAGAGCAATATGTCAACAGCTGCTGAGGGTGAGAAAGCCGGTCCAAAGACAAAGGAAGTCGGTTCTGACTCTGACATGGACTTCCAACCCCACAATCCTTTACTGCCAACAGCAACTATGCTGGCACCACTCCTGAGCCCATCAGGATTTCTCCTGGTGACCACTAAGAGCAATGACCCCTACAGGGAATACTGGCCAAATTCTACACACTCTGTCTGCATAAAGCGACTAAATCCCAGTGCCTTGGGGCAGTTTCTGGGACCAGGCTGACTGAAAGGAGGAGGACTGCACATTCTAGAATCTCCTGCATTTTCTATGCACCATGGACAAAGGCAGACATGCCCTGCCGCGTCTTTTTCTAATTCTTCTTCCCTTCCTGTGTGCAGCTTCTTCAGTTCACAGAGAACCGTGAGTACCATGCAGGGTCCTCTTTCACATGCCCCTTCTTTGTGGGTTAAACAAACATCCCCTCATATTTCTCCCCAAAATCTCCACTTATAATAGTCTTCCTTTTTATTTTTTGCTTTTTAAATGTCAAGTAGTTATTGCATGGCTATGGAGTACAATGAAATGTTTTAATGTGAGTCTATAATGTGGAATAGTCAATTCAAGCGAATAAATAGATCCATCACTTAACTTACTTATCATGAGACATTTCAAATTCAGTCTTGTGCAATAGGGAGCACTGGGTTACTCTTCAAAAATTAAATATGGCAAGTGAGAGTAATCTTAATTCACTATTTAATGTACTGAAAATTATTCCTTCCATTTTATTCTCTAAAAAACTAAGATTGAGGGGATTGGCATTGTGGAAACAATGGGTTAAATTGTCTCTTCAATACTTGTTTCCCATATCAAAGTACTGCTTTGAGTCCCAGTTGCTCCACTTCTGATCTAGCTCCCCGCTAATGGGCTTGGGAAAGCAACAGATGACTGTCCAACTGCTTGAGCCCCTGCCACCCATGTGGGAGACCCAGATGGAGTTCTAGACTCCTAGCTTCAGCCTGGACCAGCCCTGGCTGTTGCACCATTTGGGGCGTGAATAAGTTGATGAAAGATTTCCTTCTCTTCCTGTCTCTCTCTGTCTCTGTGTTTCACTCTGGCTTTTGAATAAATAAATAAATCTCTCACAAAAATATTAAGTTCAGGAATTTTAGTGTTGGGGGTTGAGTGAGGTAAGCACATCTTTCATACCCCCCTCAACTGTGAGTGGGGTAGCACCAGATAAGTTGGATTATTACCACTATTAAAAAAGAGGTTGAATCATTTCTTTATCATGCACTCATGCTATATGCTGCTAGCCTGCCTTCTCCAGGTGCAGAGCTAAGGGTGGGATAAAGCCACAATCATGGGTATTCATCCTCTTACTGCCCTGAACTTCTTCTCTTCCAGGCAGTATATGATGCTGGTCCCCAACCCACTTCACACTGAGACTCCTGAGAAAAGCTGCCTGTCTCTGAGCCGCCTGAATGAGACCGTGACTGTAAGTGCTTCCATAGAGTCCCGTAGTGGAAAGAGAAGCCTGTTTGATGACCTCGTGGCTAACAAGGACTTATTCCACTGTGTTTCTTTCACGGTGAGCACTAACGACCTATCCAATTTTTGTTTCCTTCCTTCCTTCCTTCTTTCCTTTCTACCTTTCTTCCATTTCTAATGGTCAGAGACATAGAGATTGGTTTTCAGTAACAGAGAGTTAATTTAGGTTTCAAAGAGAAACCTAGAGAGAGAGTCTACCCTACAAAAGAAAAAAAAATTGTAGATTTTCCTACCCTACAATGGAGGAAAATAACATTTACAAATATGCTAATTTTCTTTTTAATTCCCCTAAAACAGTCCTACTAGCCCAAGAAAGCATGAGATATCTTCTACTAGTTAGTCGCAAACTTTGAAATATATCAGAACTAACAGGGACCCAGTCTTTCATATATAATTGAGATCCTGGGGAAATTTCCAGTTTCTTCTTCAGCCAGTGCAACCTCAAGACATCATTCTTACCACTATTAGCAGATTCATTTTTCCTTCATGGCTTTCAGGGTGGAATCTACTTTTGATTATATTTACTCTGCAATGTTGACTATGTTTTAATCGCTACTGTGAAAGCACATGGAAATCTAGATTTCATTTGTTACACCTCTGACTTCCTCTGCTCTACATTATGTTTAAATAATAAATACTGCATCCTACCTATTTTCTTGTGATTCTGAAGGAGAACAGGTAAAGACCAGATACTAAGGCCTCCCAAGGGAGAGATTATGGAGGTTCTCATGGCCTGTTTGCTTTTAGCTCCCAAGATCCCCATTTCATGAGGACACAGGAGAACTTTTGCTCAGGATAAGAGGACCAACACATGAGCTTCATAAGAGTTCCACAGTGTGGGTGAAGAACACAGAAAGCATCGTTTTTGTCCAGACAGACAAACCAATCTACAAGCCAAGCCAGTCAGGTAAGAAGATCCACGGTGGGAACATTGCAGAACTTAGGAGACAATCACCCTCACCTGTCACCCAACAGGCATGATTTCTGGTCCTCATAGGAAAAAATTCTGTTTCAGTTCAGTTTCGAGTTGTCTCTGTGAATAAAGATTTGCGACCACTGCATGAACTGGTAAGTCTTTGACATATATATACAAGTGTGATCCATAATGTTCAAGAAAAATATGTATTATCCTTAAATTCAATTTTTCCACCAATTTTTAAAATATCAGTGGTTTGGGGGAGAATTAATGTTAGTAGGGAGCAAGGAGAAAAAGACTATCGAGAATATTTTATTTCAACAAATCTGAAATCAATCGCAGTAAACCTAACACTAGTAGAGAACCAAGGATTGCTGGAGAGATGTCACCAAAAGAGAAACAGAAAATAAATTTTGCTTTTCTGTACTTTTTTCTCATCCTGGTATCAGTTAAGTAAATGTATTGTTTAGAAAGATGTCCACTGAATCTACTAGTTCACTCCCCAAATGTTTACAACAGCGAGGACTAGGGTGAAGCCAAAGACCAGGAACTCAATCCAGGATTTCCCACAGTAATGCAACCACTTGAGCCATCTCTACTGCCTCCCAGGGAACGCATTAGTAGGAAGGTAGAATCAGGAGCATAGTCAGGACTCAAACCCAGGAACTCCCATGTGGGATGATGGTGTCCCAAGTGGCATCTTAACCACTAAGCTAAATGCCCACTCCAGTAATGATCATTTTTCCAGTATCTCATTTTTAAATTGATCTTGATAAATATTTTAACATTTTATTTTAGGATATTTTTGAATTTACAAAACAAAAATTTTGAAGCCATACTATAAAGAGCTCCCATATATCTCTCACTTCAGTTTCCTTATGATTAACATCATATTAGTACATCTGTAATAATCAATGACTCACAAATGTAAGATCTGAAACTATGTAACTGCAAGAGGAAACAGGGGAAGCACTTCAAGATACTGGTATAGGCAATGATATTTTAGACAGACCTCTAAGCACAACTGACAAAAGCAATTCTAGACAATTTAGATTATACCCAACTAGAAGCCTCTGCATAGCAAAGGAAATAATCAGTAGAGGGAAGAACCTTCCAATAGAATGGGAGAAAATATTTGCAAACTATTTTTCTGACAAAGGATTAATATTCAGAGTATATCAGGAACTCAAAGAACTCAACAACAATCAACAATCCAACTAAGAAATAGGCAACAGAGTTGAATAGACAGTTCTCAAAAGAAGAAATACAAGGAGCCAAGAACAATGTGAAAAAACACTCAATATCTGTAGCCATAGAGGAAATGCAAGTCTAAAGCATAATGAGATATCACTTCACTCCTGTCAGAATGGTTATTATAAGAAAGACAGAGAGAAAGAAATGTTAGTGAGCATGTGGAGAATGGAGAAACTCTTGTACACTGTTGGTGTGAATGTAAATTAGTGCAGCCACTGTGGAAAACAGAATGGAGATTTCTTAAAACACTAGTAATATGTCTACCATATGATCCAGCAATCCTACTGGTCATATGCCCAAAAGACATGAACTCATTGTATACAGCAGATAGCTGCTCCACCATGTTTATAGCAGCACTATTCAAAATAGCCAAATATGGAATCAGTCAAGGTGTCCATCATCTGATGAATGAATAAAGAAAATGTTTAAATAAATGAATAAAGAAAATTATACACAATGCAATATCATTCATCTATCAGAAAGAATGGAATCCGGTCATTTGCAGCTAAATGGATGAAACTGGAACCAAATAAGCCAGAAACAGAAAAGATAAATATCACATGTTCTTTATTATGTAGGAGCTAAAATTTAAAAAAAAAAAAAACCTCAGTGTGAATACAGTATTGATTACTAGAGGCTGGGAGGAGCGACAGAGATAGAAGTGACTTGGATGGTCTTGATAAATTTTCATTAGTCATAATAAGTTATGAGTAGATCCCATTAGATTTTCTATGTGGACAATAACATAATCTGAAAATAATTTGTGTTCTTCAAATTTTGTATTACCCAGTTTTCATTTTGGACTAGAATGCAGATGTTGAATAGAAGCATCTCTATGACTTTCATGGGAATGCTACTAAAATTACACTATGTTTGATGTTCACTGGGTTTTTGACAGAATTTCTTTACCAAGTTAAGATATCTGTTCTATTTCTTCCACTCACTGCTACCTTTTTAAATTTAGAATTTTGAGAACAACTAAATATGAAGAAATATGAAATGGGCATAAGTAAATACATAATATTTGAACAGAAAAATGGATGAAATGCTAATGAGACTAGGTTTAGAAAAAGCAGAAAGGAGAAAGTCCTAGACTCCAAGCACTAAAATATTTAGAGTTTGAGAAAATGAGCAAAATCCAGCAAAGTTAGGCACAAACAGAGAAATAAGAAGAAAATCAAGAGACCTTGGTATATTAGAAGCCAGGTAGATACAGTGGGTCATGAAGGGTAATCAGTTGTATCTGGTGCTGCTGACAAGACAAGGAAAATGTGACTGAAAGTGGGATCACTGGGCATAGCAACATGGAAATTCTTGGCAATCCTGACTTGAAAACTTTCAGTGGATAGGTGAGGTCAAATCCCAATGGGAGTGATAGCAAAAGAGAGTAAGACATAATAAATGAGAAGAAATTCCAATTTTGCTAAAAAAGGAATAATGTGGGGGTGCAAAAGTGAGGTCAAGATGTAATTTTGGGGCCGTCGTAACAGCTCACTTGGTTAATCCTCCACCTGCAGCGCCGGCATCCCATATGGGCACCGGGTTCTAGTTCCAGTTGCTCCTCTTCCAGTCCAGCTCTCTGCTGTGGCCCAGGAGGGCACTGGAGGATGGCCCAAGTGCTTGGGGCCTGCACCCGCATGGCAGAGCGGGAAGAAGCACCTGGCTCCTGGCTTTGGATCCGTGCAGCACTGGCTGTAGCAGCCATTTGGGAGTGGACCAATGGAAGGAAGACCTTTCTCTCTGTCTCTCTCTCTCACCGTCTATAACTCTACCTGTCAAATAAATTTTTAAAAATTAAAAAAAATCCACTCCTTTTTCTTATTTCTGTCTTTTGAATTAAAACATGGATTTTTCTTGGAAATTGTGGAAATGTTACTTATTGATTCCTAATTTTTAAAACTGAGAGGGAACTGATTAAATGCTACCATGGTTTTTAAGGCTATTACTGCAGTCAATTAAGTGAATGCTTGTCCTCATATAGGACAACTTCTGTACTGCCTGAATGAACTGCTATAATCATGAGGCCTTCTAGGGTATTGTGTTAATAACATAGTATATGATGTTTGCATTTATATTTGCATATGAGATTGTTCAGAAGATTTATTTAAAGTGCTTACTTGTGAGCTCTGAAATTAATACTACATTTGCCTTTTTCTAACTATACTATTTTCTACAGCACTGTTATCATTAGAGTTTTCCAGTTTTTATTTTTTTTCTGTAATAATTATTGGTGACTAGCCCCGTTTAGGGTATAATTCTTTGAAAATATTACTATTTCGTCTATATTTATTGCATGCTTTAATTTTCTTTTTTAAAATTTATTTATCTGAAAGGCAAAGTGACAAAGAAAGAGGAAGAGGTGAGAGAGAGTGAGAGAGAGAGAGAAAGAGAGAGAGTTGGAGGAGGGAGTGGGGAGACAGGAAAGAGAGAGAGAATGATTTTCCATCCTCTGGTTCAGTCCCCAAATGGCCAAGACGGACCAAAACCAGGAGTCCCCAAATGGCCACAATGGCCAGGACAGGGTCAGGCCAAAACCAGGAGCCAGGAACTCCGTCTGGGTCTCCCACATGTATAGGAGGCACTCAAGTACTTAGGCCATCTTCTGCTGCCTTCCCAGGCTCAAGAGCAGGAAATTGAATTGGAAGCCAATCATCTGGGATCCAAAACAGCACTCCAAAATGGGATGCTGGCATCTCAAGGGGGCAGCTCCACCACTGTGCACAAAACCAGCCCCATATATTTTTACTTAATGTCTTTTCTGCAGAAATTTTGGTGATTTATGTTTCCTGGAAAATTATTTATTTGCCTTCAAATGAAGAGTCATATTTATTTTAGATTTGTTGTATCTTATTTCAGTTATTTCTAGATTTCTGGACTTGCCCTTCCCATTTTTTTCTAAGAAAGTTGGCTAATAATTTACTTTTTATTAAGATTAACTTATTTATTTGAAAGGCAGAGTTGAGAAATAGAGAGAGAGAAAATGAGCCTTTCCAATCTGCTGGGTTTATCCCCAAATGACTGTAATGGTTGGGGCTGGGCCAAACCAAAGTCAGGAACCAGAAACTCCATACAGGTCTCCCTCATGAGTGGCAGGGGCACAAGCACTTGAGTCTCCTTCCACTGCCTTCCCTGGAGCATTAAGAGAGGATTCAAAAGGTAGTGGAGCAGCCGGGGCTCAAACTGCCACTCTTATGGGATATCTATGCCACAGTGCTAGCCCCTAATCATTTAATTCTATTCCTCAAAAATAATTTAGATGGTTTTATTCTTTCCTTCTTCTCTTTCCTAATTCCTGAATTATGATTTTATCCTTATTATTCTTTTCCCCTGCTTCTTTTTGTTTTTTTTTTATAAATATGAATGTACATTTTACTGATTTCCATGTTTTTTAACTATTAATATTTAGGGCTATGTTTCATACATTGAGCACATTTGAATGAGGCCTTTCATATTATTTTTAAATGATTGTTTATTTCTGTTCAATATCCTCCTGGATCTAAGCACTTTACCAAAAATATTTTTTCAGTGACTTTTGTTTTTCAGTTTTGAGTGTTGGATCCAGTTAAAGGGTCAGGCATTTGGCACAGCAGTGCAGACATCATATGGGATGCCTGCAGTCCCATTCCAGAGTACCTGGATTGGAGTCACAGGTCCACTCCTGATTCCAGCTTCCTGTTAACGCAAACCTTTGGAGGCAGAATGTAGTGGCACAAGTACTTGGGTCTCTGCCACCCAAGTGGGAAGTCCAGATAAAGTTCTGGGTTCCTGGCTTCAGCCTGAACCAACCCCAACCCCAGCTATTGCAGGCATTTGTGAAGTGAACCAGTAGATGGAAGATCTCTCTCTCTCTTTTTCTCTCTGCATTTCAAATCAATAAAACTTTAGAAAAATTTTAAAAAGGCTAAGCACTCACCTTGGTTTCCTACAACAGCCCCTAGCTTATAATTACCTGGGAAAAACTAAAATTAGTACCCCCTCTCATGCTCCAAAAATTTCTTTGATTTGAACAACAAATTATATGACTACTCTGTCTAGGGATGGATCACACAGTATGTCAAAGAAACTTATTCATAAGGTCACCCCAAATCTCCATTTTAACATCCCTTTTTACTGTTGATATAGTTGATTCAGTCAGTTCTTGGGCCTCTACTTTTAATTTCCTTTGGTGATGTGTCTCACAAGTCACTTTATTACATTAATTTCCTTGAATTTTAGCTAAAATTCCAGTCATAATGTCCAGTTCTTTAAGTTTATTTGAGTTTGCTGTATTCATATCAGGAAAACTTCTGAACTCACCTTTCTTTTTCTTTTGCTTTATAGTTTCCATTGGTTTTCATTGAGGTAAGAAATTTGACATATTCCATATTCAGAGAGAAACCAGTGCACTAAAATTAAACTGCTGTTTGGAGGGTCATGACAATATTCCAAAGGCAATGAAGATTAAAAAGAGTCTGTACATATCTGAAATCCCCAAACATTCTAGAGAATTGAGTTGTTGTATCCCTCATTGCCTCTACCTCTCTCTGCTTAAGGAAAAACATTAAAAATTTCCCAAATGATTCCATACAGCAGTTCATTCTTCAATGCATTACTGTCTGTAAATTCTTTATTTACTTTGATAAGTAATAGCCAGTTTCATATATTCAGGATCCCAGAATGAATCGAATTATGCAATGGCAGAATGTCAAATCAGAGAATGGTCTTAAGCAATTGTCCTTCAGCCTGTCATCAGAGCCCATTCTAGGTTCCTACAAGATAGTGATACTAACACAATCTGGAACGAGAACAGAGCACGCCTTCACTGTGGATGAATTTGGTATGGTTTGGGAAGGCTGGGGAGGGAAAGTGGAGGTCACATAAGCTTCTCGCTGCTGGGGTGTGAATCCATTTGAATGTGTTCAATTTCCATTGAGAGGCTGGACTACATCTGATTCCAATCAGAAACCTCACCCATGAACACGAAAATTCATAAAAGTTTTGGGATTTTGCAAATGTTTTTCTTATTTCCATGGAAGCCTCTATGATTTCCAAGGACTAACATGCTCTGTGACCACTCAATGTTATCAACTTACTGGATTTTACCTTCAAAGTATAGAGTCACCATTCCAGAGCACTGGTTTATCATTTAGGGAACAACAAAAATAACTTGCCAGCCTGCCCCATTTCTCTTTTCTCTTTCAACAGTGCTTCCCAAATTTGAGGTGCAAGTAAAGGTGCCAAAGTTAATCACCATATTGGATGAAGAAGTGAATGTGTCTGTGTGTGGAATGTGAGTCCATTTTTGTGTTTTGCTCTCTTTGGTAATGTTAAATGTTGACAATATTTTGCATGCACTTAAAAATCGTACAAACCCCTGAGGTAGCTCTCCTTCTTCTTCCAGAACTTTCTTTTTATGAAATCCTGTATTTTTCTTACACTATCTTTATGAAAAACTTAATTTGCACATAATGTGTACATAGTTGTAGAGTACAGTGTCATAACTCAATATATACACAGAAGATGAAGTCGTCAAATCAGTACAATAAACATTTTTACCTCCTCAAACATTTATCACGTCTGTGTGCTGGGAAATCACTGACTCTTCTTTTCTAGTTAGTTTAAAATAAGTCATAAATTGTGTAGCCTGCAGTTACTCTACTGTGCTCAGAACACGAGAACTAATTACTCATGTGTTTTGGTACCCATTATCCATCCTTTCTCTACTCCCTTCTGCATTACACTTCTTTATTTCTAGTGATATTATCCCATCCTTTTATTCCATGTAAGAATATGTAATATATGATTTTCTTCTTTCTTTCTTCATTAAAATCACAGTTTTATACCCATTACTGCCCCAAATACCTGCTGTTTAAGTTTGTGGTATGATAAAACAACTTAGGTAATTCTGATAACGGCAGTTTTTCCAGGGATGGAATGAAATGTCTTAGGCAGCAAAGAGACTTCCCATCATTGGAGATACCAAGGTACAGGATAAGACCCTCTCAATAGAATGTGGAAAAGAATCACACACCAGATGTTGGGTCAGACCAAAGCTAGGAACCAGAAACTCCATCTGGGTCTCCGAATGGGTGGCAAGGATCTAAGTATTTGAGTTATCTTCTGCACCCTCTAGAATACATTAGCAGAGAGCTAGATCAAAGCAGGGGTGCCAGGACACAAACTTCAATATGGGATGCAGGAGTCCCAAGTGGCAGCTTAACTACTGTGCCACAACGCCCACCACCACACCACCCCAGCATATTACTTTCTTTGAACTTGCATTTACCTATCAGAAAAATAAGAATATTGAATTAAAAAATTTGAAACTGCTATTGAAGTCTACAGTCGTGGAAATAAAAATTCCAAATCCTCCGATTGCAGAGGTAACTCCCACAACTAGCTAAGGGTCAAATACAGGAGATCCTGCTTTCTCAGTTTTGGTATGAGAGATTACAATAAACATTTTTTTTTAATTTGAAGGGCAGACAGATGGGTG
Organism: Sylvilagus floridanus; assembly: GCA_949820135.1. Lineage (NCBI taxonomy): Eukaryota > Metazoa > Chordata > Mammalia > Lagomorpha > Leporidae > Sylvilagus > Sylvilagus floridanus. The sequence continues at coordinate 34,719,951 of OX463230.1, forward strand.
TACAGAGAGGGAAATAAAGAGTTTCTATCTGCTTGTTCATTTCCTCAAATTCCTGAGCTGGCCAGGGCTGGGCCAAAATCAAAACAGGAACAAGAAACTGAATCCAGGTCACCCATATGGGTGGCAGGGACCAAATCACTTGAGTCATCACTGCTACCTCCCAGGATCTGCATTAGCAGGAACCTGGATCAGGAACTGGAGCTGGGACTCAAATGCAGACACTCCAGCATGAGATATATGGGCATCTTAACTGCTGTCTTAGCTACTAGGCCAAACATCTGTCCCTTATAATAAACATTTTGAAGGGCCAGGGCCAGTACCATGGCTCACTTGGTTAATCATCCACCTTGCGGTGCCGGCATCCCACATGGGCACCAGGTTCTAGTCCAGGTTGTTCCTCTTCCAGTACAGCTCTCTGCTGTGGCCCAGGATGGCAGTGGAGGATGGCCCAAGTACTAGAGCCCCTGCACCCACATGGTAGAGCAGGAAGAAGCACCTGGCTTCTGGCTTTGGATTGGCGCAGCACCGGCTGTAGCAGCCATTTGGGGGTGAACCAATGGAAGGAAGACTTTTCTCTCTGTCTCTCTGACTGTCTATAAATCTACCTGTCAAATAAATAAATAAATTTTTAAAAATAAACATTTTGAAAAGAGTAAATGGAAGAACTAGAAAAGAGAAAGGACATGATAAACTTGGAGGTACTGAGGGTTTGTTAGGGAATATTTTTCAGTCTATTGAGCCACCCTTCCAGTTACCATCAGCCATATACTGTAAAGCCTGGGAGGCGGCAGAGTCGACTGGTCAGGGATTAAATTGCCTGAACTCAAATCTCAACTTCCCCTCTTTCCAGCCAGATGAGTGCACCTCATCTGCCAGGACTACAAAATAGAGAAAGCAACATCATCTCTCTCATGAAGTTATTAAGAGGAAAAAATTATTTAATAGAGAGAAAGCCCATAGAAAAAAAGCTAAATACACAGTTAAGTATCAAGCATCAGTCCATTTGCTGTTAACATTATGGAACAACACAGTAAATGCATGATTAACTGACAATATGAAATAGGAATGGGAAAACAGTGAATCTGTGCTCTGTGGAAAACCCTTTGTCTCTATGTATTTTTCTTGTGACAGATATACCTATGGGAAGCCTGTCCCAGGACATGTAACAATAAGTATATGCCCACACGGTCCTCACTTCCTGAGCAGTGATCAAAGCACAATAAATCTTCACTGTAAGGAAGTCAGCCAGCAGGTGAGTGAAAACTATTCAGAGGCTCTTTAACCTCCAAGAATCACTATAAAATACAAGAATCCCATTCAGAAGAACTATATCCATATAGCAAAAATTCATAGTCCTACCACCACTACTATAGAAAGGAGCATTCCATACATTACAACTGATTATCTAAATCATAGTCACAAATAAGCAGTGATAGTGTTTCTTTAAATAACAGCTAATAGTTATTAAGTTCTTATGACTTACCAGCTAATGTTTTAACATATTATATATCTTTATTTAATCATCACAATAGCTTTATGAAGTAGTTATTATTATTATCATCACTCTGTTATAGAGGAGAAAGCAAAAAACAGAACATAACTTGTTCACAATCATGGCATACAGCAGTCAGGTGGTGGGACTGAATACCATGCTCTTTCCCAATAGACTATATTATAACCACAAGACAGTTGATTGATTTCCTCTAAAGAAGATCTCACGTATTAGTTTGGGTTGACCATCACTCTGACCTGCATTTCATTTTGTTTTCTCTCTTTGTTTTTCTTGCTTATCAGATATACAGCCAAGGCTGTATCACACAACAAGTAAACACCAGTATGTTCCAGTTAAAGGATTCTGGATATTTAATTAGGAAGCTTCAAGTGAATGCCAAGATTAAAGAGGAGGGGACAGGTTTGTGGGTTACATAAAATATGGGAGACAATACCGTGAATATTGATGTCTTATTCTTCATGAGATTGCAGAAAAGAAAGTAAAGAAATAATTTGAAAGCAAGTGGCTCATCTCCATTTGTTTTTCTTTTTATCTCTTTCTCAGGACTAGAATTCACTGGGACTGGGATAATTGAAGTCACAAGAATCATAACCAAAGTCACATTTGTGAAAGTGAATAAATACTTTAGACAAGGTATTCCAGTCTTTGGACAGGTAAAGTGATTTACAATTCATGTAATTTTCATGTATTCTAATACCCAAGTAATACCGGCCTTTCTACTCAAGATCATACCTGGTTATGATTATCAATTGCTTCATAAGACCAAAATCAGAAGACTACATGTGCAAGATCTTCAGACACATAGATGGTGCTCATGAAATCTATAAGCCCCACAGAGTTACCATGCCTCACTCATTAAGTAATAGGGACTAAATGTACATAATAAGTCCACACTATCTCTAACCCTCATTTCTTGATCTATATTATTTAATATCTGTGATTACTGACAATTCTTTTGTAAATTTTATTGAAGTGTCTCAGTGCCACTCTTAGTTCAAATGATAAATGCACTGATGATTAAGTGCTCTCAGTTTGAAGTACAGATAAATATGAATGCATCAGTAGTGTCTTTAAGGATATGAGTCTTAGTGGATGTGTGATAAATAATACTCTTATGTGACAGTTAGGAAACACAAACATTAATAACATGTGACCATTTGATGTTATCAGTAATTAATGATTAATGAATTGGTCAACAGAAATGTTTTCTGGTAGGTTTTTGTATGGCTCCCCCCAAAAAGAAAAGATATTTATCTACATTGTTCTTTGGTACTAGAATTCTATAGTTTTGATTCTACATATGGGGTGTCTTCAAAAAGTTCATAGAAAATGTGTTATTAAAAATAAAAACTACGCATGGCTTTCAAAATATTTTCATACAAAAATGAGTACATCTTTGATTTCACTTTTCAAGTACCATCAAATATATTAAATCACTCTCAAGATAGTTAGCAAGTACTATTGTGTTTTTAAAGGAAAAAAAACCTGCAGAATTTCAATGATAAACATTTGGCAGAGGCAAAAGTCTCAAACTGGGACAAAAAGGAGAATTAAGGTAACATGAGGGTGATGTGTAGCCTTTACACAATATCAGAAAAAAAATTTCTTCTCTTGAATTCCTGATAGGTGACATTGTCAAGTATAATCTACAGTTCTATTCACTGTTCATTTACAGGTACGCCTAGAGGATGGAAAAGGAGTCCCTATCCCAAATGAAACCATTTTCATCAAAGCTTATAGCGTAAATTTCTTCCTTAAAGCTACCACGGATGAGCATGGCCTGGCACAGTTCTCAGTCAACACCAACCATGCTACTAGCAACATCCTCTCCATCACAGTAAGTTTGGAAGTAAGGACCTAAAAACAAGGAGAAGCCTTGGTAACAGCACTGTAATTCAGTTCCCCCAGAAAAGATATTCATGATCCAAACTGAGCTGTTTTAGGGTGAAATATGAGAATAATGGAATAATAAAAGCACTAGGATAAGGACTACAGAAATACTCATACCGTGAAGGTATTATTTAAATACTACATTCTTCACCAGCAGTCATCCTCTTTTACTTTTGTTCTGCTATATATTTCTCTAGTCGATACTTTCAAAGAAAGAAAAAGTAAAAGAATATGTTTTGTTTACTCAATAGAGAATAGGCGATGGGGGAACGCAGGTATTTTGTGCATGGGACAGAGGCATCCTATATCATAATGCCTGGATTCAGTCCCTGCCTCACTTTCTTTTTTCTTTTAAGTGTATTTATGTATTTGAAAATCAAAGTGAGAGAGAGACAGAGAGGGAAACAGAGAGAGAGAGAGAGAGAGAGAGAGAGAGATGTCAATCTTGCATCTGCTGGTTCCCTCTTCAGATGATCACAAGGGCCAGGGCCAAGCAAAGACAAAGCTAGGAACCAGGTGCATCTTCTGGGACTCCCACATGGCTGGCAGAGGCTCAAGCACTTAGGTCATCTTCCACTGCGTTCCCCAGGCCATTAGCAGGAATCTGGATCAGAAGTGGAGCAGCTGAGACACTGAACCAGCACACATAATGGATGACAGTGTCATGTCCACTATGCCACAATGCTGGCCCCTGCTGCCCTTTTAATCCAGCTTCCTGTTTATATGAACTGGGTCTCTGTCTTTCAAATACATGAAATAAATATAGTATATATTTATTCATTTTCTCAATCAACAAACTTTCCTCCCATATGTGCATATCCTGGGCACTGTGCTAGTGCCTGATAAGAAAAATAATCATGCTTCACATTTTTATGGTGCTGTATCATTTTATGAAACTCCACAATGTACTAATATAAGAGCTGTGTATGTTATAATCAAAGTATGAATGAAGCATAATGAAAGTGGAGAGAAAAGACCACAAAATCTTTGGGGAAAAGCAGTTAAAAGGAAGATGAATCCTGAAGTATTTTTTTAAAGATCTATTTATTTATTTGAAAGGCAGAGTTACAGAGAGGCAGAGGCAGAGAGAGAGACAGAAGTCTTCCATCTACTAGTTCACTCCCCAAATGGTCACAATAGCCAAAGTTGGGCCAATCCAAAGCCAGGAGCCAGGATCTTCTTCCAGGTCTCCCATGAGGGTGCAGGGGCCCAAGGATTTGGGCCATCTAAATTCTGAAGTATTAAGGAGCAAATTGCCACATGGGAACATAGAGACAATCACCACTAAAACATCTTCTGCAAGGTTCTAGGACATAGTTTGAAGAGATCTTACAAGAGTATACTATGATATCACAGCAGTAGTAGCATTTGCTATGAATTGCCTCCACTACTTATGTATCCAACTGTAGTATACCCTACTGGACAGAGAAATCTCTTTGCCAAATCTAAGTATCAGACTCTCCAGTGTGCTCTCCTAGTGTTTCTAGCTCTGACCTGTCTAGATAAAAAGGTACTCTTCAGTTTTCCCTATTCATTAATCTATTATTTCCCCCAAAATCTTTTGTAAATTAGGGATACTGTCACTTACTTCACTTAATAGCTCATTATTTAGAATGCAGGACATTTCTTCCATTTTTACTAAGAAGCACAAAATTTCTAACTGTTCAGTCAGATGGTAGGGCAAGCATATGCAGCCTGTAAGAGAGTCTTTGTAACAAGCAGACAAAAACACAAAAGTTCTTTTTGTTTCCCCAGGCCTACTACAAGGAGCAGAAACCTTGTGGTCCCTTGCATTGCCCGAATGAAGTACACCAATATGCATATCATACAGCTAAACATGTTTTCTCCTTAAATAAGAGCTATGTCCAACTTGAGCCTGTGGCTGGTGCCCTGCCCTGTGGCCAAACACATACAGCTAAGGCACATTATATCCTGAATGCCCAGGTCCTGGGGGAGCTGAAGGAGCTCATCTTCTATTACCTGGTGAGTGCTGATTCCAATTAGAAGAATAGAAACAAGAGGTCCATGAGGCAAAAAAATTTACAAAATCCCTTGAATTCTTTTTTTTTTTTTTTTGACAGTCAGAGTGGACAGAGAGAGAAAAACAGAGAGAAAAGTCTTCCTTTGCTGTTGGTTCACCCTCCAATGGCCGCCACGGCCAGTGCGGTGCAGCCGGCGCACGGCACTGATCCGATGGCAGGAGCCAGGTGCTTCTTCCTGGTCTCCCATGCGGGTGCAGGGCCCAAGCACTTGGGCCATCCTCCACTGCATTCCCTGGCCACAACAGAGAGCTGGCCTGGATCAGGGGCAACCGGGTCAGAATCCGGTGCCCTGACTGGGACTAGAACCCGGTGTGCCAGAGCCACAAGGTGGAGGATTAGCCTAGTGAGCCGTGGCGCTGGCCAAAGTCCCTCGATTTCTATCCCTGCCTCTCTTGACACTGGACTTGTCATTGGGCTGGATATCACTACCTTGACCTTGATCTCAACCATGAGGATATGATATGGGAGACAGGCCTCATGATAAACGTAGTGATAAATGGGAAAAATCCTTTTTCTTTTAAGATCATGGCCAAGGGCAGCATCATCCGAAGTGGAACCCATGTGCTCTCCATGGAGCCAGGAGCATGTGAGTTTCTCAGTCTCCCAATACTTCTCTGACTGTACTCTGTACGTAAGTCACCAATGGATCCCCCAGAGCTGAGCAAAATAGGGATGTTGCAGCTCTTTTTGTGTATCCCCATTAAATATCTCCAATACTCAGAATGAAAATCCTGCCACCAATGAAGGCTGTTATGTCAATAAAATCTCAAACATCTCACACTGAACACCATCAGCAGTGGTAAATAGTTATCTCTGAAGCTGTAATAAATGAAAAAATAAAGTACTTGCATGTATACCTAAAATGAGTAATCTATGCAGTAATGCCAAGGCCAACACCAAAAAGGCAAAATGTGTTATTTTGGTTTCTTTTTCCAGTGAGGTCTAGATGTTACTTATCTGGTCCTTTGACTGCTTTAGCTATACCAATTTTTGAATAATAAAAAATGACCAAAAAAGAGCAGAAAAATAAAGCATAATAGATGTGACAAAGACATATGTTTCACAGAGGAATTTGAAAATGGGGAATTTTATGCAGATGAGATAGTCTCCCACTCCTACAGGAGGATCATGATCTTTCCAGTCAGTGACCTACATATCCTGTTTGTTTAGGTTTCGTTAAAGTATCCCTGAATTTCATTTAAAGAGATGTGAACATCTTCCAAAGCCATCACACATATTTTTTCCTGCCTTATCTCTCCAAGAATGCTTTTTCCTTAAATGTCCACATGGCTGGTTTGCTCACATCTTTCAAGACTTGACTCAATTGTCATGTTCTCTGACAATTTAGAATTGTAATTTAGGAGTGGGCATTTAAGATACAGCTTAGAACATTTGCATTCCATACTGGAGAGCCCGGGGTTCAAGTTAAGATACAGCTTAGAACATTTGCATTCCATACTGGAGAGCCCGGGGTTCAAGTCTCAGCCCTGCTTCCAATTCCAGCTTCCAGCTAATTCACACCCTGAGAGGCAGCATGTAATGGCTTAGGTAGTTGGGTCCCTGCCACCCACTTGAGAGAACTGGATTGAGTTCCTGGCTCCTGGCTTCAGCCTGGCTCAGCCCTAAATGCTATAGACATTTGGGGAGTAAACTTGCAAAAAGAAGATTGTCTCTCTCACTTTCCCCTCTCTCTTTCAAATAAATTAATAATAAGTAAAAAATGGGGCCAGCGCCGTGGCTCACTTGGTTAATCCTCCATCTGCAGTGCCAGCATCCCATATGAGCACCGGCTTCTAGTCCCAGTTGCTCCTCTTCCAATCCAGCTCTCTGCTGTGGCCCGGGAAGGCAGTGGAGGATGGCTCAAGTGCTTGGGCACCTGCACCCGCATGGGAGACCAGGAAGAAGCACCTGGTTCCTGCTTCAGATTGGCATAACTGCAGCCATAGCAGCCATTTGTGGGGTAAACCAACAGAAGGAAGACCTTTTTCTCTGTCTCTCTCTCTCACAGTCTAACTCTACCTGTCAATAAATAAATAAGTAAATAATGATAATAAATAAAAATTTTAAAACATAATCTACTATTCAACAATGGTATTTACAATACCCTTCTCTTCCTATCCTGCCCTAATTTTTTTCTGTATATAATTTACCAAATGAAAACACATTTCCTATCATCTAATTATTTAATCAGTTTATTTATTGCCTTTTTCTTTCCAAATGTTTCTACATGAAACAGCATGCAGTCAGGGATTTTTATTGGTCTGAATTCACAGTTTCATTCCAACTGCCCAGAACAGTGAACTGAAACATGGTAGGGGCTCAGCAAATGTGTTCAATTATATACATGCGGTTGCCCAATCTTAACATCCTGTTGCTATTTAATATGTCAAATAATCTCTTTTAAAAATAAATAGAAATCATAGAATTCATCATTAGGAGATCAATTTATAGCCTCAGATTGAACAGAAACAACCCAAAAAAATGGCACTTGAGAAATGTAAATACTATGAAATTCTGTCTTATACTAGAGGCTTTAAAAAACAAACATATATGTACTTCTTACTGTTGAATGTTTCCACAAAATAATCTATACTTTTTAGTCCTATTACTGGGTACCATCAGTGCTAGATCATCATTTTCTATTTACCTACCTTTTTTACATTTATTTTTATTCATTTGAAAGAGTTACATATAGAGGAGGAGAGACAGAGGGAGAGAGAGAATTATCTATCCGCCACTTCTCTCCCCAAATCATCACAGTGGCTGGGGCTAGGCCAGGCCAAAGCCAGAAGCCAGGAGTTTCTTCTGTGTCTCTCACGTGGGTACAGGGGCCCAAGCACTTGGTCCATCTTCTGCTGCTTTCTGAGGTGCATTAGCAGGGATGGATCAGAAGTGGAGCAGCCAGGACTTGAACCAGTGCCCATATTGGATACAGGCAGAGGCTTAATCTGCTATGCCACCACAGCAGCCCCTTCCCTTTTCTTATCTGAGTTATAAATACAGTGTCATGTAGCTGCCTTTATTATTTGATAAAACAATAATTTATATTTGATTGCATTTTAGACAGGAAATTACTATCTCATTATCCAGAAGTGATAAATAACATAGATGAATTTTTAAAGATATACTTATTTATTTGAAAGTCAGAGTTACACATAAGAGAGGAGAGACAGAGAGACAGAGAAAGAGAGAGAGAGAGAGGCCTTCCATCTGCTGGTTCACTCCCTAATTGACTGCAATGGCTGGAGTTGAGCTAATCTGAAGCCAGGATCCAGAAGACTCCTCCTGGTCTCCCACGCAGCACAGGGTCTCAAGCACTTGGGCCATCCTCTGCTGCTCTCCAAGGCCACAGCAGAGAGCTGGATTGGAAGTGGAGCAGCCGGGACCTGAACTGGCATCCATATGGGATGCCAGTGCTTCAGGCCAGGGCGTTAACCCAACGTGCCACAGAGCCGGCCCCAACATAGATGAATTTTTTTCAACAGTAAAGATTCTTGATTGGGAAGGGTGTTTTGCTCAGCAGTTAAGACACCACTTGAGGCACTCCAATCACATGAGTGAATGTCTGGGTTTGAGTTCTGGCTCTGCTCCTGATCTAATTTTCTGAAAATATGCATCCTGAGAAGCAGCAGGTGCTGGCTCAAGTAGTTGGACACCATGGGGAAGACTCCACCCATGGAGAAGACTTGGATTGAATTTCTGGCTTCCATCTTTGGCCTGACCTAGCCCCAGATGTTCCAGGCATTTTGGGAGTAAATCAGGAGATGGGAGCTCATTATTTCTCTCTTTCTCTCTCTCTCTCTCTCTCTCTCTCTCTCTCTCTCTCTCTCTGTGTGTGTGTGTGTGTGTGTGTGTGTGTGTGTGTGTGTCTGTGACTTTAAAACCAATTAAATAAGAAAATAAATGCTTTACAAAGCAGAAAAGAGAAAATAAAAAGATTCCTGTGCTGGTGTTTTCACATCTTAAACACACCATTCACACCTACAGCATTAACTACAGAATAGATGTAAGAATGTCTGCAGTATAAAGATGCAATCCCCCAAATCCTGGCATGTCAGTCATTCAGGTTTTCCAGTCACCTTCTGGCCCATAACCATCTCTTCTCATGCTCTCTGTGCCACAGTGAAAGGCCATTTTCTTCTGTCAGTCCCTGTGGAGTCAGACTTGGCTCCCATAGCAGAGTTGCTCATCTATGCCTTTCTTCCTGATGGGGAAATGATTGGGGATTCTGCAAAACTGGAGATTGAACATTGCCTTCTCAACAAGGTGGGTGATTTATTTCTTAAACTTAGAAAAAGCAAACAAAATGAAAATACCAGTCTAAGAACAACACAGATTACTTTGCTGGTGAAGAAAAACTGAAGCCCTGATAATGTCTTAACTCACTCAAAGACATATCATTTTAAGATAAATCAGAACTACAATCCAGGATTCCCAACTCTTGGTTCAAGACATTTATTTTCCCCTCACATCTTATTGTTTGTGTTTATGTGTGACTAGAACACTTATAGAAGATTTAACTTCTTAAGGACTTGACACAGTACTGTTAGAGGCAGACCTCCAGAACTGATTACCAGTATAATGAAACCTTTGCACTCTTTGACTAACACATCCCCGTTTCCACTTCTTGGTAACTCCAGACAACCACTACTCCACTGTGCATTTCTACCAGTCCACTTTCAATCAGGCCGTACTGGGCACTGAAGTGGTCTACTCACAGTACACATTTTTCTATGAACTTTTAAAATATCCCTCATAGGCCTGGATTCCAAACATTTTCACCAAAACAAAACTATCTTTTAATTTCCTTTTCTGTGAACTTGTTAAAGTATCCTTGAAAACCCAGTCCTTGCCTTTCCTTGCATTCCCTTCAGTGAAACGGGAAGCACAGTTAAAGACACATACATAGATGGTTAGAGAGAGAATGATCTCCAACTAGAATGACTGACATTTCACCAGGAGCAATATAGTCAGATATACAATTTGTCCTTACATATCATCAACAAGAATATCTATCATTCCAAGTGCCTATTTTTTGTTTCAAAATGTGACTGGCTTGTATGCTAACTGCTCAATGAACTTTTATGAAAAGGGAAGCAAAGAAACTGAACTCTGACAATCATAAATGAGCAGACTAATGTGTTCAACGTGAGGGACATTCCGATGGCAAAACACGCAGCCTGCTATCCTGATGACTTCTCTTTCCTCACAGGTGGACCTGGGCTTCAGCCCAGCACAAGGGCTCCCGGCCTCACAAACCCACCTGCGAGTCGAGGCTTCTCCGCAGTCCCTCTGTGCCCTCCGCGCCGTGGACAAAAGCGTGCTGCTCATGAAGCCCGAGGCCGAGCTCTCCGCTTCCAAGGTGGGTTCCCTTCACACTCAGGTGTCAGCAATGCCTCCCTGAGGGGCTCAGAGCAAGGAGAAACCCCTGTTCAGAAAAGGAAGTGTTGAACCGCTATAAATTGGCCTAAACCAGCCTCCACATTCGAAGGATAAATTGACCCACAGGGGCCTTAGTTCTCCAGAGCTACGTTGTGCAAACCAGCCCTAACCTAATGCAGCTACTCCTGCAGCTAAGCAACTGAGCCTCAGCCAATCACGGAGCAGAAAGCTCAGCCAATCCAAATTATACGCACATTAAGGCAAACCCAGACTGCTCCAATCAGGTACTCTCTAAACGTCATTAGCTCACAACGTTGCAAAGGGAACTTTCAAAAGAACCATCTTTGGTCAGGATTGCTGCTGAGTGTTGTAATGCTGTTCTTGCCCAACTAAACTTTGAATTGATCTCAAATTTGCTTTTTTAAAAGAAGTAATACTTTAAAACACTTTGTATTTGTTTGGGGTTTACTATTCAAAGTTTTTAAACATGCTATCATATTCAATGCTAAAGATATGTCACTGTAACATGCAAAGTTATAGTTCAGAAAAATTTAGCCATGTAGTCAAACTGAAACAGAAAGTTGTGCAACCACCAAGTTGCTGAACTTGTACCTAATTTCAGGTACTCTAGCTATACTATAATTTATTATTCCATTGCTATCTCACTAATGACTCAAATGCACATTTTAATTACCTTTTTTGTTAGGCCACTAAGTAAAGAGCTTATTAGAATAATATTGATCTTTGAAAAATGAAAACCATTCTTTTTATAAAAAATAGAATCTTACAAATCTCAAAGAACCCTAAAATATAAATAAAATACCACAAGGGTTATAACAAAACAGCAAACAGGACCAATAATGTCTCTTGGCTCCTCATCACCCTTTCTCATTGCATTCCTCGGAAGCATGTACTTTTAATCATTTTAGCTGTTTCTTCCTTTGTGTGTGGGTATGTGGAGGAAAGGAGTGGGGAGGGGTTTATTTACAATGTTCATTGCAAGGAGCCAGGCAACTAATGCCCAATTCCCTGACTCTCCCAGAAATTAAACGCAGTGAGTCCTACAGTTTAAAGTGACACTGAAAAATATACAGATCAGCTCATTTGTGGGTCTCTGGTGGATCCACAGTGTGCTTTGCTGTCTTCTGGTGGATCAGTATTTCTTCTAATATTTATTTCCTTCTCCATAATTTTAACATTATCTATTAATTTCCATCATAGTAAATCAGCATGTCAATCCTTATTGTTCCTCTCCTGTTCTCTCCTCATTTTGCCAGTGATCACAGTTATATGACAATTTAGGTTAAATCTTTAGTAAATTTTCATTACCATAACCTTGTAAATACTGTTCATCCTGAAACCAAGTAGTATGTTATGACTATATTTCTTGTTTTTATTTTTCCTAGAGTTTAATCATTGCCTTAGTTATGTATTTGCACCCACACCCCCTTCACTCATTCTCTGTCTTCACATTTCCTAATGACTCTATTAAAAACTGTCCAGCTCAATTCTGCCAGCTTTGCTTGTTTTTCCTGTTGGGGTCATGTTTAGTTCTCTAGGCCAATCGTTCAGTCTCATTCTTGAGGATTCCCTTCAGCACTCTCCTGGTTTCATCTACTGTGTCCTGAATCTTCTGACTTCCTCTTTGTTTGTTTCTTCCTTTTGTGGTCACTTCCTGAGGAAGAGGACCTGGGAAGTAAAATTTGGGGGGAACTATGAATATCTTTATTTCCTCTAATAATTAATCAATATTTCAACTTAGGGGATGGCATTGTAGCAGAGCAGGTTAAGCTGCCGCCTGAAATGCTGGCATCCCGTATGGGCATCAGTTCGAGTCCCACCTCTCCACTTTCGATCCAGCTCCCTGCTAATGTGCCTTGGAAAGCAGCAGATGATGGCCCAAGTGCTTGGGACCTTGCCACCCACATGGGAGACCCTGAAGAAACTCCTGGCTCCTGGCTTCGGCCTTGTCCAGCCCCGGCTATTGCAGCCATTTGAGGAGTGCACATTGAGCAGAAGATCTCTCTCTCTCTTTCCATAGCTCTGACTTTCAAATAAATAAATGATTAAATATTTTTAAAATGCATTAAAGCAGAACCCAAGAAATGCATGCAAATAAATTTTTTAAATTGCCATTGATAGAAAGATTAAAACTAAGTAAATAAATAAATTGTACTTATGTTAAAAAATACTTTGACTTAGTACAGAAATTTAGTTAGAAAATAATTATCAGTGGGAGTTTTGAAGGCATTTACTTTATTACTCTTGCGTGTCCATTTTGCCCCAGGAACTAACTCTTCCCTAAGAGACGTAAGACAGGTAGTTAGCATTCTAGAGCTAAGTGGGAAACTGGGCTGACATTTCGTTGGTGTACTGTTTTTCAATTTATCATCTTGTTTTCTGCTTCCTTCACCACTCCCTGCCTTCTAAGGGACTCTCTAGCTTCAAATCCTGAGACTTTTTGGGGTCTTGTCTGGCAAACTTGGTTGTGCCTCATCAGTAACTTACTTTTTTTAAAAATAAAAAAAGATGTATTATTTGAGAGACACAGTGACAGAGACAGAGGAGAGAGAGATGGAGAAAGAGAGAGAGAGAGAGAGGTCCATCTTCCATCTACTAGTTTACTCTCCAAATGGCCACAACAGTCCAGGCTGGGCTAGGCAAAAGCCAGGATCCAAGAACTGCATCCCAATCTCCCACTGGGTGGCAGGTGTACAGGTACTTGGACCATCTTCTGTTGCCTTCCCAGGTGCATTAGCAGGGAGCTGGATCTGAAGCAGAGCAGCCAGCACTCAAACTCTCACTTAGACATGGGATGCTGACCTCACAGGCAATGACTTAATCCACCATGCCACAACACCAGCCCCGTCAGTATCTTGTTTAGTTGCTAAGACATGATATTCTTCCATCAGCTACATCATTTGCAGTTTCTCTAATTTCATGTATTATAGCTTGGATTATTAAGATGTAATAATTAAGACATAATTTTGAAGAATTTAAATATCAACTTTTATTTAAGATAGAAAAAATCAATAGCTTTCTACATTTTACTTGTTGAATATTATGATTAGTGGTGCACTAAGCATGTGATTATAGTGGATTTATATTTTTGCAAAAATTTAAAAAACAAAAGGAAACGAAGGAAGGCAGATTGAGGGAGAGAGAAGGGAGGAAAATATGGTTATCTTCTTAGACTATACCTATGAAATACAAGAAATCTGTTCTCTTTATATTAACAATTTTTTAAAAAACCAATTGTGTTTATATGATGAAAATGGGGAGCACATACTTTTATGAAAAATAAAAACCTATTGCCCCAAATGTCAAATTCTATCTGAATCAGCACTTCTAGGAGCTTGAATAGAATGACCAGCCAGAGCACCAACGTTGACTGTTATAGTGTCCTATCTCAGACAACTTAGGTGGCTCTCAAGTAATCAACAGAATGCTCTACAACATGAAAAATAATTTGCAAGGACCAATGCACAAAAAAATTCTGAGTAATAATTTGGTAGAAAAATATCTCATATTTGAACACATATGGAACAACAGAGAATTGTGGAACATCATTGGATAAAATGTTTCAGACTTTACATCCTACAAATAGTGGACTACACTGATCTGACATAGATAGATGATATGTGCTTGTTTATGTAACTATTTAGAACAGGAACTTCATTTTCCATTCTACATACAAAGGTAAAAATGGGTAGCTATAAGACTCTTTAATAGTAGCAACATTGCTTTCTACCTACTCCAATGATAAACCTAACTAAAATTGTGTGTTCCTTAAGGCTAATGTCCATAAAACTAGTTTAGTCACCCTTTTTGTGTAGTGAAATTCTATATATTAACTGCCTGGTGTGTTATAAACATGTTTGATTACATTTATGTGTAATGTTATAATATAATATTTATATGTAATTTTACATTTTATTTTACATTTTACAAATTTACATGATATTAAATTTTACATTTATTTTACATTTTATTATATTTACATGTAATATTATAATGTTGTAATAATATTAGAAATATTTCCCTCAAATATATGAATTTGAGCATTCTCTTGATGCTTTCTGATACTCTTCAGTATTTGGAACACGTTTTTTCTTGAATATTATAAACACTTTTAGGACAAAGTGCTCTTCAAAAGAAAATACCTACAAAAACTTTGTAATAAATAATAAACACACTTAAGAAATGATTTGCATTGGCCACATTACTTCTTTTTACTGAGTTTATCCAAGAAAGCTCAGGAAAACATTGCCACTTGTTTTCTCATGTTTTATAGGTATATAATTTGGCACATCTGAAAGCTATCGTCAGGACAAAAGATGAAGAAGAAGAAGAAGAAGAAGAAGAAGACTGTATCAAACATGTCTCCTCTGACACATTCCCATACCCAGTCATAGATGAAGATGAAAAAGATGTCTACAGTCTTGTAAAGGTAAAACCCATTATGAGCCATTAGAGTTCTATAAATTATTTAGGATTAATAGAAGATCATATTGGTAAAGAATCTTTTAACATGCTCAGTGTGAGTTCTCATTTTTCTGCTGAGGAAACTGAGGCCTAGTGAGGGTTAGTGACTTGCTCAGCTAACAGATAATCAGAGCACAGCCAAGGCCAGGATGAATTTCAGACTATAAATCCTTTCCACACTCAGTATTACAATGCTCAGCTTTGTTGTGCTAAAGAACATGAGAAACAAAATTTGAAGAGTCTTCAGAAAATAAAATTCCATTATTCCACTACTTGATTCAGATTTCTGTTAACTTTTCTTAAAGAAAAGTTATATAATAATTTATATAAGTTACATAATAGCATGGATTGGGTATTCCAACTTTTTGTTACAAAATGTGACTTTTTCAAAATGTTTAAATATTTATGTTTGATCAAGTAATCATTGTCTTTCCAGGACATGGGCTTAAATGTATTCACTAACTTGAAGATCAAATATCCCAAATTATGTACTTTCTACACAATGCCAGGTAAAATAACAAATCAGTTTATGTTTAAAAGTAAAGGAAATAAAGCAAATATGATAACAATTACATGGTAAAGCAGGTATATTGTCTACATGAGAAAGACAGAGTCTGCAATTACATAGTATAAATTAATTGCCCAGTTATGACGATAGTAAAATGCAGAACCAGTGGAAACAAATCTTTTGATCTATTGGACACTACATTGCCACAATATTAAGCAAAATCAAACAAACAAAAAGATAAAACATAATAATCACTACAATAGGTGTACAAAGGACACATGAGAAGAGAACATGGTGGGCATTTTGCCTAGCAGTTAAGACACCTGCATTCCATGCCATGGCACCAGAGTTTTATGTCCAATACTGGCCTTCAACTTAAGATTCCTCTTAATGTGGGCCCTATGAGGCAGCAATGGTGGCTCAAGTGATTGGATCCCTGCCACCTACAAGGGAGACCTTGATTGAGTTCCCAGCTCCCAGCTTCATCCTTGCTCAGCTCTAACACTGCAGGCACTTGGGGACTGGACCTGCAGATGGGACCTCCCTCCCTTATCTGTCTTTCCTGTTCTCTCTCTCTCTCTCTCTCTCTCTCTCTCTCTCTCTCCCTCTACCTCTACCTCTCTCTCAAATTAGGAAAAAATAAAATTTAAATAAAATATGTTGAAAAGAGAATAATCCTGAGAAGTATGAAAACATTACATAGAGGAAATAGCTCATATGGAATGAAGAGAATTTTCCCAAGTGCACAGAAGGTGCTAGAAGAGGAAAAGGAAACATTTCAAGCAAAGAAAAAGATATTAGAAGAAATTACATAGCTTTAAGTCAAATTATGGTGAAACTTGCTCTAATCACATATAAATGAAGTGTACTTTCTCTATCTCCTAATCATATCCTAAATGTTTCATGTTTAGTCTTGGTTCCAGGCTCTTTACTTGCAGAGTCCAAAGCCAAGCATTTTCTTCTCTGATTCTACCCACCCTTTTTCTTTCTTTCTTTCTTTTTTTTACAGGTAGAGTTAGACAGAGAGAGAGGTCTTCCTTTTCCATTGGTTCACCCCCCAAATGGCTGCTACGGCCAGTGCACTGCACCAATCCGAAGCCAGGAACCAGGTGCTTCCTCCTGGTCTCCCATGTGGGTGCAGGGCCTAAGCACTTGGGCCATCTTCCACTGTCTTCCTGGGCCACAGTAGAGAGCTGGACTGGAAGAGGAGCAACCGGGACAGAATCCAGTGCCCCAACAGGGACTAGAACCCGGTGTGCCAGCGCCACAGGTGGAGGATTAGCCAAGTGAGCCGCGGCATCAGCCTCTACCCACCCTTTTCAACATGTCACCTTTCAGTAAGCTATCTTCGTTCGCATAGTAAAATATCCTTTTAAAAAATTTTAAGGACTGAGTCAGGAGCAGCACAGAGCAAGTCAATTTTCTTCTTCAGGCTTAATTTCTTTAACACAATGAAAAAAATAATTGTTTTATAAGTTCCCTCCTTATAGTAGCAATAATATTTTATAAGATATTCAATCATATATTATATGATGCTATTATAATCTATTCTCAGGATAATGACTATTTAAAGAATTATTTCCTATAGTCTTTGATATCTAAAGAGACATCTATATTCAGATACTAAAGTGCTACTAGCCTATAAATTCTGGGCATATCCAACCCATTTTCCAAACAGCATTCCTTTTTTTTCCAAAATATAATCTTATAACATGAATTCCAACAGCAGTTGGTTTTCAACATAGCCTCAAAATAATTAGATCATGAAGATAAATATATAATTTGATTTATGGATAAAGAATAAGGGATAAGAAAATAATAACAGGAGTCTATGTCCAGAAAAGATTATATTCAATCCAGGAATCTTTCTAGGATGTTCAGGTTTACTAGAATTCCTTTGCTTACATATTTACATAAATATATATATTAAAAGAATTTATGTATTGTTGGTATAAAGAGAAATATAATCCAGGATGGGTTGTATACATTTTTTTATCATTGTTTGGAAAGAAATTAAGGCATTTTTATAGTTCCCCAAAACCATTAGGGGGCTTAGGGACTATGACTACCATACCTATGGGATAAATTGGCAGGTTCCCATAGATGCTTAAGCTTGTGAATGGAAGAGTGAAACATCATAAAACATTGAGGAATTAAAGTCAAATGAAAGTCAGAGACCAAGTAAAGAAATTGCTGGCCATTCTAGAGAAGGTTCTGGAGAAATGAAACTGTATAAATGCAGAAATCTCTGAATGAGCAAGGTATGGGGAAAGAATCATGTAAGGAATCTCCTATTGTATCTGCTCTTCACAAATTATTTCTGAAAATAAGTCAACTCAAGAAGGGAATTCTTTTTATATTTTTGTTTATTATTTGAAAGGTAGAGTTAACAGACAGTAAGAGGGAGAGAGAGAGAGAGATCGAGAGATAAGAGATCGAGAGAGAGAGACAGAGAGAGAGAGATCTTCCACCTGCTGGTTCACTCCCCAAATGCCTGCAATGGCCAGAGCTAGGTTGATCCGAAGCCAGGAGCCAGGAGCCAGGAACTTCCTCTGGGTCTCCCACACAGGTGTAGGGGCCCAAGCACTTGGGCCAACTTCCATTGCCTTCCCAGAGAGCTATGTTGGAGGTGGAGCAGCCAAGATTAGAACCAGCACACCTATAGGATGCTGGCACAGCAGACAGAGGATTAATGTCTCGGGTCCTCTTAGAATCTTTAACTCTAAATCTGCATCTGTACATATTTTAAGAAAGTGCTGAACAGAAAAGCTGTCTTACCAGATTTTCACTGATGACCAGTACAACTCCGATCCAACATTATAGTTACTCTATGTCATACATTTCTTTTGCCCTACCAAAGAAATGCACTTGATAGGAACTTGATTTTTGTCTCTATTTTGTCCAGCAGTTTGTATTTTTCCCTGTTTTGCTTGCTTGCTTGCTTTCTTTCTTTCTTTCTTTCTTTTTTTTTTTTTTTACAAATTGGATAGGTAAGCTAACACACTTCATTTGGTTCTATGGACTACAAAAATAAAAACATTGAAAGAAACTCTATCAGTGATAATACTAACATAGCTCTGCTCATTAAGTATTCAAATGATTTCACTACAGCAAATACTACCTTGCCTAAAATGCATATTGGATGCTTGCTTCTCAAAGGCCAAAGTTCTATTGTCTTTTTGTTTTTTCTTCTTTGTTTGTTGGTTTTACAGATTTGGTTTTTTTATTTGAAAGGCAAACTTACAGAGAGGGAGAGAAGTCTTCCTTCTGCTGGTTCACTCCCCAAATGGCCACAACCAGGGCTGAGCCAGGCTAAAGCCAGGATCCCAAAGCTTCATCCAGATCTCCTATGTGGGTGGCAGGGGCCCAAGCACTTGGTTCATCCTCTGCTGCTTCCCCAGGCACATTAGCAGGGAGCTGGATTGGAAGTGGAGCAGCCAAGTTTGAATGGATGCCCCTATTGAATGTTAGTGCTGCAGCTGATGGTTTAACCTGCTGTGCCACAGCACCAGCCCCTCTACTGTCTTTTTGGAAACCTTCCCCAACTGCCCCAACCCAGCGACTATGCACCATTTTTCATTCTGGCTCCACCAACACAAGGTTCTAATTTATCCCATATTTTGTACTTTCTACCCACCCAGAAAATGAGTGGCTCAATATGTTGTTCCAAGTACAGTTTTCCTAAAATTTTAATTTTAGCAGGAAAACTGAGTATTTGTCCACATTATTCGTTCAGATCACATTGCATGGAAATAGTCTCAAAACAGTGTACTTTTTTCTCACATTGTGATAGTTCTAATGGCTACTGCAAAACAGAATGAGAGGAGGACACCATTAACAGTCCCTAAGACTGTGCGAAGCTATTTTCCTGAAACCTGGATCTGGGAATTGGTAGTGGTAAAGTGAGTAACTTCCATTTGTATGATTTGCTTTGGGTGTGTGTGCATGATTTCATTATTTCAACTATTTTCCTAAATAGTTTCTGTCATTTCAAGGCAGAAGAAGGCTGATTTATAAAATTTCGCTCTAAGTGTATCAACACACCAATCATAAATCTTTGTATTTCTGATTCTACCAGAAAATACTAGCTTTTTTAAGTTTAACTTAATTTTATTTTAAACATCATCACTTATATTTAAACAGAAATACAGATCATTACAAATGTATGAACATAGAACATAAAAAGTAGTTTTGATTTAAGACATTACATGAATGAGGCTCTTTTTAAGTTTCTTCACTAACAACCCCATTTTAACCATTGAACAAATTGTACTAAAATTAACAGTAGTAAAAATGTAAAAATTCAAATTTAAGCATCAAAATCTGCAACAACAACAAAAAAAACCAAGGAAGTATCTTCATTAACAAACAGATTAACAAATTCACAGACACTCAGATACTTTCTGAAGTGTATCAGAACACTTACATAAAAGGTTGCATTCATTTGAGAGGTATTAATACATGTTCAGTGCTGAGACCATTTGTAGCATTTGTAGTTAATACAAAGCAGCATTAGACTACTATCATTCATATTTGAGAAATACAGATATAAGCCTCATGCTACAACTTGCCGGTTTAACATTATAACTAATGCAGTGACAATTACTCATTTTATACTACTCTAGATTATTGGGCAACAAAAGTGTCAGTGTGTCACTACCTGTATTAAAATATGTGCACACCACAACCACAACCTTGGCAACTAAGTAAGTTTCCTTAACATGTCTTCCACTGCTTCCAGAGGTCCTTTCCACATCACAGGAGCTAGTTTAATAGATACCAATGGATCTCAACCTATCTCTGAAAGTTCTTTTATTAAAAACTTTGAAATTTAACTAATGGAACATCTACAGTCTCAATAAGCTATTTTTTTCTTACTCTTCACTAACTAGTTCAAATATGATATGTAATGTTTTAAATTTGTATAGATACCTTATTAAAATTATTAAAGGTGTCTGAAATACCACTAGTGGGTAAAATACTAACCAAAAAATTGACATTAAGAGTATTTTTGAGACTATTTTCCTAACTAGAAAGCTATGGGATTCATAATGAACACAGATATAGATCCTTTAACTAGTTAAATAACAATAACTAGTTAACAATAGTTAGCAATAGTTAACAATAGTATAAACTTTTAGGAGATGTGGATGGTGTGACCATAGTAGAGGAAACAGAGCTATTTAAATGCCTTTTATTTTTCCATCATGGGCCCTTACTAAACTGTGCATTTTCTTTAATTCTTTTGTAAGGACTCAGAAGTATGGTAATAGATCACACTCATCAATTACTGTCTCAAAAATAACCAATACACTTACTTTCTGTTCATCACATTGTCATCCTCCCCAGCTCATCAGGTATGGCTGAAGTAGAAGCTATAGTTCCTGATACCATCACTGAGTGGAAAGCAGGGGCCCTGTGCCTATCCAATGACACTGGACTTGGTCTGTCTCCCATTGCTTCTCTCCGAGCCTTCAAGCCCTTCTTTGTGGAGCTCACATTACCGTACTCTTTGAAACGTGGAGAAGCCTTCACACTCAAGGCCACTGTATTAAACTATCTTCCCAAATGCATTCGGGTAAGGACTCCCAAATCAAGTATGGATAGAAGGGAAAAAGGAAAATTGATTTGATTGTGGCTTTTAGCCTTTATTATACTCCTATGGAATTGTGCTCTTTCTACTATTAAAAAAATTATTTAAGGTATATAAATTTCATTCATTCTGTAAATACAGCTTTAGAAACAGCGATTCTTCCCACTCTACCGTCCCTCCCACCCATGCTACCACCCTTCTTTCTCCTTCCTCTACTCTTCCCACTATTAATTTTACAAAGATCTATTTTCAGTTTACTTTATACTCATAAGATTAACCCTACACTAAGGAAAGTTCAACAAATACTATGAAGGAAAAAAAAATATTGTTCCTCAACAATAGAGACAAAGACTGTAAACAATGATGGAATCTCAAAATGTGAACTTCACTCCAATACATTATATTTTAGGCACTCTATTAGTAACCACAGATCATGGAAAACATGATATTTGTCTTTTTGGGACTATCTTATTAAACTAAATATAATGATTTCCAGTTGCAAACATTTTGTTGCAAAAAACAGGATTTTCTTTTTTTAACATTGGGTAGTATTCTATAGTGAATATATGTCATGATTTCTTTATCTGGTCATCAGTTGTTGGAAATTTGGGTTGATTCCATATCTTAGTTATTTTCGTGAATTGAACTGCAGTGAATATGTGTGTACAGATAACTCTTTCATATGCTGATTTCATTTCCCTTGGGTATTTTCCAGGAGTGGGATTGCTATTTTCAACTTTCTGAGGAATCTTGTTCCTATCTTCCACAATGGCTGCACCAGTTTACACTCCCACCAACAGTGGATTAGGGTACCTCTTAATAGGATCCCATTTGTCAACTGTGGCTTTGATTATCTATGCTACTGGGGTCTTTGCCAAGATGTCTTTGCCTATACCAATCTCTTGCAGAGTTTCCCGAATGTCTTCTAGTAATTTGTTTTATTAGGTCATAGATTCAGGTCCTTGATCCATTTTGAGTGGATTTTTGTGTAAGGTTCAATCCCATTACTTTGATATCCTGTCTTGCTCTAAATTTCCATGATATTTTCATTGTATCTTTCTTCTAAAGTCCATTACATTGAGCTATACTTATTTATTAGTTTTAAAATTTTATTTATTTATTTGAAAAGCAGAGTTACAGAGAGAAAAAAAGAGAGGGAGAGAGGTCTTCCATCCTCTGGTTATCTTCCTCAATGGCAGGAGCCAGGAACTTCTTCCAGGTCTCTGACATAGGTGTAGTGGCCCAAGCACTTGGGCCATGTTCCACTGCTTTCCCAAGTCATATCAGAGACCTGAATCAGAAGTGGAGCAACCAGGACTTGAACCGGCGCCCATATGAGTTGCCAGAAGTGCAGGTGGCAGCTTTACCCTCCATGCCACAGGGCTGGACCCACATTTAGCCATATTTAACACAATTTCTTGGCATCTTATGTGTCTGCTGAGCAAAACACCATGACAGGAGCCACCGATAGCCCCAAAGTATCTGTACACATAAAAATTGGAATGTATGTCTCTAACCAAAAAATGAGTACAGGTTAAAAAAAATGAGGGAAAGAACCCAATTAGACTGTAGCAATAGAGTAAAGGAGTAAAGGAGATTTCTCATGAGTCTAAGCCAGTGGGAAATTTCCTCAGGATAGGCATACCATAGTTGCCTTTCTCTCTCCTTCTTTTCTTGTGCCAAAATAAACATGTAAATATATATATTTACCTGTATGTGTGTAAATACATATGTTTGTATATTATACAACATCCATAAAACTTTTTCATGTAAATACTTTCAGCTCATGTGTCATTTTCAACACTACGCTTTGTAAAACACTGCTCATCTCTTTTGAACACCCAGGTTCACTTCAGGCTCCCTCACCTGTCCCATCCTGTACATAAATTTGTTACCCTTTGGAAGTTACATCTCTTTTATCTCTCTTCCCTATGTGGGACTACAGGTGAGTGTGCAACTGAAAGCTTCTCCTGACTTCACGGCTATCCCAGTGCAGAAAGAACAAGACTCTTACTGCCTCTGTGGGAATGAGAGGGAAACTCTGTCCTGGTTGGTAACTCCTACATCTCTAGGTGAGTGCAGGTGCTCTGAGACTCTCTGTACTCAAAGATAATGAAAATATGAAGGCTCCTTCAATGAGGTTCTCCTTTTGGGCCACAGAAGCAGAAGACTCTGGTCAATGCTACTTCTGTCCCTACACATGTCAGATTAAATAAGGAGCGAGCCCATGAATTTCTCACAGAACTTGGCACCCCCTGTAGATCTTGGAGACTGAAAGAATGCCAAGTCCGTGGCACATCCAAGCTCATGTCTGCAGGCCATTTGTTTCAGGGAATGTGAATTTCTCTGTGAGTGCGGAGGCAATACAGTCCCCAGACCTCTGTGGTAATGAGATGGCTACAGTTCCTGAAACTGGGAAGACAGACACAGTTGTCAAACTCCTGTTAGTTGAGGTGAGTAAGCCCGACTTGTCCTACTGAGACCAGAAAATGGAGCAATGTTGACTGTCTATAATTTCAATAAAATAGAATTGTAAGAATAATACTTTAACTTTGTGTATTTCACAACATGTGACAAGTTCATGTCTTAAATTACTAATTTTTTTTGTTTTTCCATTTGCCTTTTAGCTATTTTCCTTTAACTAAAAGTTACATTAGATATATTCTGTATCAGTTGCTTTTCCTTATTCCTTTCACTTCTTTCTCTTTGTTATCCTTCCTCGTTCCTTTTCTTGTTAACTGGGCTCCTCTACATTTCTCAAACATTTAGACATTCACTGATGTAATAGAAATTAGAAATTGTCTAACTCAAGCCAATCACTTTATACATAAGAAAGCTATAGACATGCTCTCAAAATTCCCATTATGTTTATTTACTGGGATGCTCAGTACCTTCTGATCTCTTTTTCTTCTTCCCACCCAAGCCTGAAGGAATCAAGATGGAACATACTTTCAACTCCTTCCTCTGTGTATCAGGTAAGAGTGATTCATGACAGCAATATGAAGATCAGAGCATTTCAAGTTACAAACTTTTTTGACCTAATTGGATTTTTTTGCAACATTCCTATGAATAAACCAGGACACTGTATCTCTTTCTCTTGTAAAATAAATAAAGTCACTGAGTCTTATAGGACATCAAGATCCTTAACTATATTTATCACAATCAACAGTACAACCAGTATTCAACCTGAAACATCTCAGTTCCTCGTTTCTAGCTCTTTTCTCAAGTGTATATAAATCCATTCACCCAGCACAAATAAGGGCCTAAGAAATGGCTTCAGGAAAGGCTAAGAAGTGGTCAGAATGAAAATATACCTAAACTAAAGGGAAAAGTATATAGAATGTTTGGTGAAGGGACATATATTTCTAATTTTATAAAAAATTATGTCTTTATAATCAAAGACATTTCACACATTAACTATACTAAATCATGAAAATACAGTTAACATAATATTTTCTCTCATTTTTGTAGTATTACTTGTTCTTTTACTGCTGTATGCATAATCCCAAACTAACCATTTCAAAAGAAGCTTTAGGAGTTTATCCATAAAAGATGAATATAAATTTAGCAAAGGCTGAGATTTCTATCTACTCTTGTTCATGACTGTCTTCCCAGTACCAAGAACAGCAGCTGGCACAAAGCAGTTGCTCAATACTTATTTGTTGAAAGAATGGATCATTTGAATAAAAGTGTTTTATTCATGGACTAAATCTATTATAATAAGAAAGTTAACAAAGCAGAGATAATATGAAGTAATGATTTCACCAAAGCTGTGAACCTGCATCACATTTACACATCATACATTTGAGAAAATTATTTTACAATTACTGAAATTCATAAAAGGCTTTTGTGTGATAGGTAGAAAGTATGAAGGAATTGCTGTAGAATAATGTTTGTCTCTGAATACACAAGAGAAGAATAACAAGGCATACACTTACCATTCCTCAATTCTGATTTTCCTGATAATCATGAATACAAACTCATGTACCTATCCCCCTCCTCCACTCCCAACATACACACAACCATGTCAAGAACGTCCAAGGGCCTCTGCCATGGCTCACCTGGTTAATCCTCCACCTGCAGCATTGGCATCCCATATGGGAGCCCGGTTCTAGTCCGGGTTGCTCCTCTTCCAGTCCAGCTCTCTGCTGTGGCCCAGGAGGACAGTGGAGCATGGCCAAGCGCTTGGGCCCCTGCACCCACATGGAAGACCAGAAAGAAGCACCTTGCTCCTAGCTTTAGATTGGTGCAGCGCCGGCCTCAGTGGCCATTTGGGGAGTGAACCAACGGAAGGAAGAACTTTCTCTCTGTCTCTCTATCTCACTGATTATAACACTACCTGTCAAAAAAAAAAAAAAAAAAGAACATCCAAGAAAATGATTCCTGAGTAGTTACTAAAATCTACTGATATTACAGCCACACAGAGAAGAGCTCCTGAAATGCCAAATACCCATCCTTGATTTACTTGCTCTGATGTGTTAAGAATACATTTGTACATAGCTAAAATTTGAGGCAAAGAAATATATTCTCTACATCAGTCTGCATTAAATTTAAGGAGACTTCAAAAAACCTAAAAAAACTTAGACCTCAAAAAACTTAGAGTCTTCTTTGAAGCAGTTGCTATACTATTCAATAGAATGAGTTAATAAAAGAAGAGACATAGGTTAGCAAACCCCTCAGTACCAAGAAATCTAAATTTGGAGTATTAAAGAGGCATGAATTCCAAGTTTAATATTCACTGCTAAAACCACTCTCCTTAGGACTTTTCAGAAATACCAACATCAAAGATAATCTTTTATGAATCTGATTTGTTTGTTTACCAAGATGCTGGGGTATCAGAAAAATTGGCCCTGAAGCTTCCACCAGGAGTAGTGAAAGAGTCAGCCAGAGCCTCTGTCTCTGTCTTGGGTGAGTCATTCAGTCCCTAGAGGATTTGACAGCCACTGCCACCACCACTCCTATTGTATTTTTCCAAATATAATTTTGCAACAGTACTTCAATTTTTCGACTTCTTTCTCATATCTCTAATTTTTCCTCACTCTACTTGATTTCCAGTACACCTGACCCTCCTTTCAAATTCCAGTTCCTTCAAATCTGCTGACTTTTAGAAATGACTCTAAATGTTGATTCATGATTCTGATCATTTATGATTGTTTTGACTTCTCCTCTTTCACTCTCAGGTGACATATTAGGCTCTGCTATAAAAAACACACACAATCTCCTCCAGATGCCCTATTGCTGTGGTGAACAGAACATTGCCCTTTTTGCTCCTAATATCTATGTACTGCAATATCTGAATGAAACCCAGCAACTGACACCAGAGCTCAAGTCCAAGGCTATAAACTTTCTCAATGCTGGTGAGTAAGGAGCAGACACTTCACTTTCTTATTGTAAATATTCCTTCCACAAGTAGGCTACCCATTCAATGGGCTCTTGGAGGGCCCTGCATTCAAGATGGGTCAGGGCACGTGGGTGGGTTTTCTGGCATTAGTCTAAACATAGTGGGATCCCATATTTCTCTGATATGTCACTGATATTTCATGAACCATCTGAAACTTTCCATCTCAGGTTATCAGAAACAGCTGAACTACAAACACAAAGATGGCTCCTACAGTGCATTTGGAGACAAAAGTGGCAGTGATCAAGGCAACACTTGGTAATGAAAGGGTACTAACTGCCAGCTCTGTACAACTCTTGCACCTCATGGTCACTCTGTGAAGTAGAAAGTATGGGCCTCTTTTTACAAAGGTAGAAAACGGTGCCTAGTGCCACAACTAGATTGCATGAATAGTGGCGGAGCTGAGACTCATCTCAGAGTTTATCTGCTTTAATTTCAAAATATATTTTTCATTGAATACAGTAAGCTATTCTTTCTCATTTGTAATACCCATCACAAGAATTTTTTAAAATGGCCACACATAAGTTATTTTTACACATCCAGAGATGCTAGAAACTGAGACTGGAAAAGCCTTTCTTCCTAGTACCTTGCATTAAATAATACTATTTTTCTGAGGTAAAATACATAGGCAAGTAAGAGGCAACACATGAAAAGGAGGCTGGTAGAAGGGACAGGAAGGGAGGCAGGGAAAGGGGCTTATACTTAGTTTTTAGTTAGTGTTTCCTGGGCCCCCCAAAAAATATGTCCACAAGGTTAGGCTATATAGCAGGAACTACAGTAGAAAATCAATGGAAGGATAAAACCTAGCATGAGAGTGTAAGTCAACCAGATGAACAAGTAAGGGCAAGTCTACACACTTAAAGCAATCTGGAAATAAATCAGGAAGCACTTGAAACAAGTGGGCAATGGATTATTGGCAGGCAGAGCCCAGAGAAAGAGAATAATGTCTTGGGGTAGCAAACAGATACTGCCCAGCTCCACACATTCAGATCATTGCATACTGACTCATGAGTGTTGCGGGTGCCCTGCAATGAAGCCTGGGCATGTGAAGGTGCTGCATGACAACAAATAATTCCAACACCTCACTCTTCTCTCTCCACCAGGCTCACAGCCTTTGTGCTCAAGAGTTTTGCCCAAGCACAACCCTTTGTGTTCATTGACAAAGCACACATTACAGAAGCCCTCACTTGGCTTTCTCAGAAGCAGAAGGACAATGGCTGTTTCAGGAGTTCTGGGACCCTGTTCAACAATGCCATGAAGGTGATTTCTCTGTTTTATAAAAGATTTATTTATTTATTTATTTATTTAAAAGGCAGAATTGTAGAGAGTGTGGTGGTGGGGAAAGACAGAGGGAGAAAGAGAGACCTTCCATTCTCTGGTTTACTCCCCAAATGGCTACAATGGCCAAGGCCAGACCAGGCCAAAACTAGCAGCCTGGAGCACCATTTGAGTCTCCCATGTGGATGGCAGGGGCACAAGTACTTGGACAATTTTCTGCTGCTTCCCCAGACACATTAGCAGGGAGGTGGATCGGAAGTGGAGCAGCTGCACTAGAAACGCTGTTCATATAGAATGCCAACATCACAGGTGGCAGCTTAACCTGCTGCACCACAAAACCAGCCCCCAAGAAGGTGATTTATTTTGTGAACTAGTTATAAACCTGCTGACTCCCTAATCCATGGCAATTTTTTAAGGATGAAAACATCCAAGAAGAAGTCGCAAGGGAATTCTTAAAGGAAAGGGCTAGAAAGTATAGGAGAGCAATAGGCTAGGGAGATAAACCTGCATACCACTGAGGAGAAAGAAATGGGACCTAGGTGGGAAGTGTACTTAGTACAGTGAATATATGGATGAGAATAAATTCCAAAGACTTGAAGAAGGTTGTCCATCAGAAGAGAAGAAACCTTTGAAGAGTTTCTGAAAGTGGAATTTCCCTATCTTACATTTACAGGGTGGAGTAGATGATGAAGTGACCCTCTCTGCCTATATCACCATTGCCCTTCTGGAAATTCCTCTCCCAGTTACTGTGGGTATCACAATATTTCTCCAGTTTTCCAACTGCTATGGAATCTACTGAGTTAGGGTTATAATACCACTCCTCTCCAAGCCAAGTGACAGCTTTTCCTTTTGCATGACGTTATGCATCTGCCTAATTCCACCAAAAAGAAGCTACTTGTTCAAAAAAATCCAGGATTAAGTGCCAAAACTAATCAGAAACACAAGGCCTCTGGTCGTGCAATTATCAGTTACGTTTAATTGGATCCTAATTGGGGGGGTGGTTGTGATTTTGTGATTTCTAAAAAGATGGCTGGTGAATGGATGGAGGAAGAGAGAAAGAAAGTGGTTTTCAAAAGCACTGTTACCTCCTATCCTAGAGTCTTTGACATAGCAGAAGGTACCCCTGTTCTGCCTTCACAGGACCCTGTGGTTCGCAATGCCCTGTTTTGCCTGGAGTCAGCCTGGAACACAGCACAGGAAAAGACCAATGGCAGCCACGTCTACACCAAGGCACTGTTGGCCTATGCTTTTGCCCTGGCAGGTAACCAGGGCCGAAGGAATGAAGTACTCAAGTCACTTGATGAGGAAGCTGTAAAGGAAGGTGAGAGCATATTTTAATAGTTTTTGCCCCACCTACTTCTATTCAAGGGAAAAGGGGAAGACTTTTGAATTCTGAAAAGAATCTTCTTTTGGCCTATACCCCTATGAAATGCTGAGATTTACATGTAGAATCACCCATTAGGCGATAAACACTCCCTGAATCGCCATGCCTTCTCTGGAATATTTTGTTATACAGAGAACAATATCAATAAAAGTAATAATACTGGAGAATTCAGGGCTGTCAATCTTCCTTTAAAAAACAAGTGTAGCTCATATGTATACTGTTATTTATGATATATGAATACATGTCAGGTTTGCTTGAGCTACTAAGGGCTGTAGCAAAAAAGTGGTCATCTATAATAGTAGTTTCCATGTTTTACAAGTTCTATTATGACTCCCTAAAATAAAGTGGTAGGTTTTATATTTCATTTCCAATAAAAATATTGACCTAATAAATTTAGGGTGGAAGTGAGGGAGTCAAAAAGGGATTCATATTAACTATTTTTCCTCATTAAACCTACAAAAACAATATTTGAGAATAATTTACTTCATGTCTTATAAATCTCTGTCCTCAATATTTTGATCAACCACACTTGATCTTATCAAGTTTACAATTTATTCTGGATTAATAAATTTAGAGATATTTTGATTGATGTAAAAAAAAACCCTTACTTCAGCTTTTGTTATTACTTTCTAAATAAAGGCATAGGCTTTTATAGTTATACATGAAATGATTAATGATTTTGATTCTTGCTTATTCTTATCATTAAGACAATTCAATTCACTGGGAGCAACCTCAGAAACCCAAAGCACCAGAGGGCCATTTCTTCCAGCCCCGGGCTCCCTCTGCTGAGGTGGAGATGACGTCCTATGTGCTCCTTGCTCTCCTCACTGCCTGGCCTGCCCCAACCTCAGAGGACCTGACTACTGCAACGCTCATCGTGAAATGGATCGCAAAGCAGCAGAATGCCCAGGGTGGCTTCTCCTCTACCCAGGTCTGTGGTTCCACAACATTCTTGTCCTGCAGAGTCAGAGTGCAGTTGGGAGAAATGAACAAAATAAATGACTAATAATGAGAAGGGGTAAGAAAGAAAAGGACATGAAAGGCTATTGATGAGTACTTTGAGTCTGTCAGAAACAAGGAAAAGAACCTAAAATACTTTAATAACTCACCCTAATCCCTATTCTAGCCCACTGGAGTACTCTTATACCTTACTTATTGGAGCAGGGTTGTCCCCTCAGACCTATTTATGTGGTAACCAAACCTTGGATTGTGAACAATGGCAAAAAATCAAAAAAGTCTGAAATGTCTATAACACTACAAGTGATCCCTTAAACTGAACCAGAGAGATGAGTTGTCTAAGAAATGACGTATGAGCATTTACTGCTTTATGTTGCTGGTGCTCCAGTCCACACCTTCTTTCCCTCCTCAGCTAAAAGTTTCTCCCTATTTATTCAGAGGTCCCCTTTAAGTTTTCTCTATAATAATAGAAACTCATGCTTCCCCTCTTCATCTCCCACCATCAGGGGTCAATCAGGATTATTAATCATTGACTGTATCATCCAGCCACATGCAACCTTAGAAAATATTACTTCTGAAACTCTAACAGAATGTCTGTAATTTCTACTGCAAGTATTCTAAGGATCCATAGCAGAATTTAGCTTCAGAGATGCTTGGTGAATTGGAGCCTGCTCCATGTGTTTGTTTCTCCTTTGGCCAGTCCTACTATCTGAAGGACAGCACAGTGCCTTTTTAATGAGAAATAAGAAGGTATCTTAGAAGGTGCTCTGGGGTATAAAGTACATGCTCATGGAATGGCACTAATAAAGAGAGTGAGAAACCATTGAGAGTACTAGAATTGTAACTCTTTTCTTCATGTTATTGTTTAATAATTACTTATTCTTAAAAATATTTAATTATTTGAAAGGCAGAATTACAGAGAGATATGGACACACACACACAAGCACAGAGACAAAGGAGAGAGGGAGGGAGGGAGGAGAGAGAGACAGAGAGAGAGAGACAGAGAGAGAGACAGAGAGAGAGGTCTTCTGTTGGCTGGTTCATTCCCCCAAATCATCACAACACCTGGGACCTGGCCAGGCAAAACCAGGGACCTGAATCTCCATCCAGGTCTCCCGAGCAGGGGGTAAAGGCTCAATCAATTGATCCTTCATCTGCTGCTTTCCCATGTGCATTAGCAGGAAGCTGGACCAGAAGTGGAGCAGCCAAGATCAAATTGGTATTCATTTGGGATGCCAGCAACACAGACGGTGGCTTAACACACTGTGCTACAACACTGGTCCCAGGATTGATTGAGTCATTAATTTATTCATTTATTTGAAAGACACAGTGGTGGGGTGGTAAGGGAGAAGCAGAGAGAGAGCAAAGGTATGGGGTGAAGAGGGATCTTCCAACTGCTCATTCATTCCCCAAATGGTTAGAACAACCGGGCCTCGCTGGGCCAAAGCCAGGAGCCAGGAACTCTGTCTGGGTCTCCCATGTGGATGATAGGGGCCCAAGACTTGCTGCCTTCCCAGGTGCATTAGCAGGAAGCTGGATTGGAAGTGTAGAAGCTAGGATGCAGGTTCACTGCATTCCAATATTAAATGCCAGCATCATAAACTGTGGTTTAACACACTGTGCCACAACACCGACCCCAAAGTTTTTCCTCTTATTTGGTCAGATTGAAATGTGTAGCACCTGAAGATTGCTTTGGAGTCTTTTGAAGGCACATCCAGGGGTTAAGAAACTGGTTATATGCAACAGCAAGATCATGATTTTGTGGGAAGATGGTGGGTGTCACTGCAGGTGTCAGAGAAAGAGGAAGAATAGCAAATACCACAAGGTGAACCTGACTCATACAACATGAACGTTCTTGCTCTAGGGCAAGCTATATATGGAAGTTATATGAACATTTGACTCTGAGATATATCAAAACCTCAAATAACTATTGAGATTTGATTCTGGGACTCCAATAATTGAGAAGAAAATTCATGCATAACATATTTATAATTGTAAAAATGGACTCTGGAAGCTTCATGCCCCTAAAAGTTGACATTATCTTGGACTCTTACACTAATTTCTTTCAGGACACAGTGGTGGCTCTTCATGCTTTGTCCAGATATGGAGCAGCTACTTTTGCCAGAACTGGGACAGTAAAAGTGACCATCCAGTCTTTGGGGACATTTTTGACAAACTTCCAAGTAGAAGACAGTAATCGCCTGTTATTACAGCAGGTCTCATTGCCAGAGCTTCCTGGAGAGTATGACATAACAGTGTCAGGAGAAGGATGTGTGTATATTCAGGTAAGACTCAGGAGAAATTGAAGAGATTCAACTGTAACCCTCTCCTGGAAATGGAATCTCAATTTATTATGACCTTCACAAGTAAAGGGCAAGTCAAGAGAAATGAAATGGTGTCAGATTCAGGGATGCTTTGGACTGGAGATAATTACTTTGTATCTATCAATCCAACAGACAGCTCTGAAATACAATGTTTTCTTGGAGAAGAAAGAATCTGCATTCAATCTCCAAGTACAGACAACACCCCCCACCTGTGATGGACCCAAAGCCAACACAAGCTTCGAGATATCTATAAATGTCAGGTAAGAATATCTGTCTCTGTTATCTAGCTCTGAGACTATTAGCTACCAAGAACTCCTCAAGTATACTTAAATTAACTCTTATAAAGTTTTTGCCTTATTTGTTAAAAAATTGCTTCTCCACTGTGGACAGTGAAGAATTAGTAGCTTTATAAACCCTAATTAATCTGCCTCCAAGGTTCTTAGTACCCACTTTTGTTGTTGAAGAACAAATAACTCCTTTCAATATCTCTAAAGCATGGCTCATCCTTCTTTATCTCTAGTGAAAAGTCTTCCTCTTCTATTAAAATTCTGTAAGATCTAATAACATTCTTCATAGCTCTACTGGGAATAGAACAAGTAAGTACAACATCTGATGCATCTTAGAATGAAAAGAGAAAACAATGTTCACAATTTGATCCACCATCAACAGATAAATAAGTTCAATATGTTTCATAAAAGCAAAACATATTAAGATAAATTATATTCAAGAAGCTACCTAGAATATGAACAGAGATATGGTCTCATACCTAAAGGAATACGATAGGTTTAGTTACAAAGATAATTTTCACATGAAGAAAAAGATCATGATTAAAATTAATAATGTAAGTTCCAAAGAAATGGCATATACTAAAGATTCCACATTCTGGTTAGCATACCTTCTAGAGTTTGTTTAGAAATGCAGACTTCTGGAGATTTAATTAATTATTTTGAGGTTGTGCCTAGGCATCAATTTTTATTTTTGGCTCTTGCTTTTCTTTTGTTTTTCTTGTTACATGTTTTTAATGAAATCCTGTAGGTGTCTGTTACGACTGTTTTAAGATCCACTCATATTGGCAGTAAAGGTTACCTATTTCCAGGGATGGAAGGTCCCAAGGATTATTTTAAAAACTATGATAAAACTTCAGAACTAATTCTGGAACTTAAAAGAGGATTCAAAATAGAGTGAAGTGTATCTCTTTCCTTTTTGTATCTATAGTTACATAGGAAGCCATCAAGTCTCCAACATGGTGATTGTTGATGTAAAAATGATATCTGGTTTCATCCCATTGAAACCAACAGTGAAAATGGTAAGTAGACACTACATACTGGGCTTCCCATGTCCCCAGTGTAAGACCATAGCTACAGCATTCTTGTTAGGAAAAGAGGCACAGAATAGAGAGGAGGCAGTGTACAAATTTACAGCCAGACCAAATTTACTCAGAGAAAATCAATTTGCCCAGGTGGGTGACCAACTGCCAGTGTGCACGGGATGGAACATGTGGCAGAAGGCCCTGATCCCCAGGGGCTGTCCAGGCCTTTTTGTATTTTAGAAGGGCTAGGGATGGGGTTGGGCATAGAGGGTAGCAGGCAGAGGTGGACTCCTGGAACTGGGTGGGGCCTTGGGAACCTGGAAAAAAATGCAGGGTGGGGTTTGAAGGCAGTAGGGTGTGAGACCCAATTGAGATTCAAGGGCAAGGAATTAATTCCAATGTTTATGGGTCTTTTGGGCAGTGAACAAGAATGGCTGAGGCTTATTGTCTTTTTTCCATCAATTTTATTGATGTCAACCTGTATCAAAGAAACACTGGTCCTAATCTAAGAACATTGAACTTACATGATACCAAGTATACATTTAACATTGTGCTAGGTGTCAATACAAAGAAATATAACAATCATGTGCATATCAATTAATCCTGTATTAATTAATCCTGTATACTCAAAGAGCAAATGGAAATTTGAAACTGTTAAATAACATCTCAAGGTTAGATAGCACCAAGTATCAAAATTATGTTATAGTCTTTATTCTGTGAAAATTTAGAGAAAACTGAAATCAATGTCAGTTAGAGTAAAGAAATATATCTTCATATCTAATCTCAGAGGAGTAACTATCTAACTCGAGGATTCTTCTCTTTTATCTTCAAGCAAAAATCAAAAATATACATTACTTAGTCAAACTTTAGTATTGTATCTAATGTAGTGTTATTAACAATTCTCTTTACTATATTTTCATTTTACCAAACTCTTTTAGGGAAATTTAATCTTGGATTCATTTTTCTATTGAATTCAGTCTGACAGTACATTTGTCTCTTTAAACCTCAGAGGCTTCATTTATCAGTAACGTTGGTGATTTCTCTACTTTTCTTTTTTTTTTTTTTTAGCTTTTATTTAAAGAATATAAATTTCCAGCCGGCGCCGTGGCTCAACAGGCTAATCCTCCGCCTTGCGGCGCCGGCACACCGGGTTCTAGTCCCGGTCGGGGCGCCGGATTCTGTCCCGGTTGCCCCTCTTCCAGGCGAGCCCTCTGCTGTGGCCCAGGAGTGCAGTGGAGGATGGCCCAGGTGCTTGGGCCCTGCACCCCAAGGGACACCAGGGAAAAGCACCTAGCACCTGGCTCCTGCCATCGGATGAGCGCGGTGCGCCGGCCGCAGCGCGCCGACCGTGGCAGCCATTGGAGGGTGAACCAACGGCAAAGGAAGACCTTTCTCTCTGTCTCTCTCTCTCACTGTCCACTCTGCCTGTCAAAAAAAAAAAAAAAGAATATAAATTTCCAAAGTATAGCTTATGGATTCCAATGGCTCCCCCCCTCACAACTTCCCTCCCTCCCGCTACCCTCCCCTCTCCCGCTCCCTCTCCCCTTCTGTTCACATCAAGATTCATTTTCAATTCTCTTTATACACAGAAGATCAGTTTAGAACATATTATGTAAAGATTTCAACAGTTTGCCCTCACATAGAGACACAAACTGAAATTATTGTTGGAGTACTAGTTATAGTATTAATTCACAATGTACAGTACATTAAAGACAGAGATCCTACATGATTTTTTTTTAAAGAATTGATTAATTATCTATGCAATTTCCAATTTAACACCAAGATTTTTTTAATCATTTGCAATTATCTTTATACACAGAAGATCGATTTATTTTTTTTTAAATAATGCTTTTATTTAAAGAATATGAATTTCCAAAATACAGTTTATAGATTACAATGGCTTCCCCCCCACAACTTCCCTCCCACCCGCAACCCTCCCCTCTCCCACTCCCTCTCCCCTTGCATTCACATCAAGATTCATTTTCAATTCTCTTCATATACAGAAGATCAGTTCAGTATATATTAAGTAAAGATTTCAACAGTTTGCCCTCACATAGCAACACAAAGTGAAAAATACTCTTGGAGTACTAGTTATAGTATTAATTCACAATGTATAGCACATTAAGGACAGAGATCCTACATGATATATTTTTTAAATTAATTAATTTTCTATGCAATTTCCAATTTAACACCAAGATTTTTTTATTTTTAATTATCTTTATATACAGAAGATTGATTCAGTATGTACTAAGTAAAGATTTCATCAGTTTGCACCCACACAGAAACACAAAGTGTAAAATACTGTTCCAGTACTAGTTATAGCATTACTTCACATTGGACAACACATTAAGGACAGATCCCACATGAGACGTAAGTACACAGTGACTCCTGAAGTTGATTTAACAATTTGACACTCTTGTTTATGGCGTCAGTAATCTCCCTAGGGTCTAGTCATGAGTTGCTGAGGCTAAGGAAGCCTTTAGAGTTCGCTGACTTCAATCTTATTCCGTCAGGGTCATAGTCAAAGTGGAGGTTCTCTCCTCCCTTCAGAGAAAGGTACCTCCTTCTTTGATGGCCCCATTCGTTCCACTGAGATCTCACTCACAGAGATCTTTCGTTTAGGTCTTCTTTTTTTTCCAGAGTGTCTTGGCTTTCCATGCCCAAAATACTCTCAAGGGCTCTTGAGCCAGATCTGAATGCCCCAAGGGCTGACTCTGAGGCCAGAGTGCTATTTAGGACATCTGCCCTTCTATGAGTCTGCTGTGTATCTCGCTTCCCATGTTGGATCACTCTCTCCCTTTTTCATTCTATCAGTTAGTATTAGCAGACACTTGTCTTGTTTGTGTGATCTCTTTGACTCTTAGACCTATCAGTGTGATCAATTATGAACTGAAATTGATCACTTAGATTAGTGAGATGGCCTTGGTACATGCAACCTTGATGGGATTGTATTGGAATTCCCTGGCATGTTTCTAACTCCATCATTTGGGGCACAACTGATTGAGCATGTCCCAAATTGTACATCTCCTGCCTCTCTTATTCCCACTCTTATATTTCACAGGCATCACTTTTCAGTTAAAATTTAAACACCTAAGAATAATTGTTTGTTAATTACAGAGTTCAACCAATAGTACTAGAATAAAAAAAATACTAAAATGGATAAAGTATTACATTGTACAACAACAGTCAGCACAAGAGCTGATCAAGTCACTGTTTCTCATAGTGTCCATTTCACTTCAACAAGTTTCCTCTTTGGTGCTCAATTAGTTGTCACCGATCAGGGAGAACATATGATATTTGTCCCTTTGGGACTGGCTTAATTCACTCAGCATGATGTTTTCCAGATTCCTCCATCTTGTTGCAAATGACCGGATTTCATTGTTTTTGACTGCTGTATAGTATTCTATAGAGTACATGTCCCATAATTTCTTTATCCAAATGTATGCTTTGAATTCCCTGTGATCTTTTGCTGTGAGGTTCCCTTCGTTTACCTTCTTTCATGTTGATGGCCGTGTTTCTGTGTTTCTGTGTGTAACACATCTTTAAGCATCTTTTGCAGGGCTGGACAAGTGGCAACAAATTCTTTCAATTTCTGTTTGCAATGAAAGGTCTTTATTTCACCATCATTCACAAATGAGAGCTTTGCAGGATATAATATTCTGGGCAGGCAGTTTTTCTCTCTTAGTACC
This sequence comes from Sylvilagus floridanus, assembly GCA_949820135.1. Classification (NCBI taxonomy): domain Eukaryota; kingdom Metazoa; phylum Chordata; class Mammalia; order Lagomorpha; family Leporidae; genus Sylvilagus; species Sylvilagus floridanus. The sequence continues at coordinate 34,757,703 of OX463230.1, forward strand.
TGGGCTATGTCTCGCCATTCCCTTCTAGCTTGTAGGGTTTCTGATGAGAAGTCTGCTGTGAGTCTAATTGGAGCCCCTCTGAGAGTAATCTGACATTTCTCTCTTGCACATTTTAGGATCTTTTCTTTCTGTTTCACTGTGGTGAGTTTAATTACAATGTGTCGTGATAAGGATCTCTTTTGGTCATGTTTATTGGGGGTTCTACGAGCTTCCTGTACTAGGATGTCTCTGTCCTTCTCCAAAACTGGGAAATTATCTGCTATTATCTCACTAAAAAGGCCTTCTAATCCTTTCTCCCTCTCCATGCCTTCAGGAACTCCTAGAACTCGAATGTTGGGTTTTTTAATAGTATCCTGTAGATTCCCAACAATATTTTTTAGATTTCTAATTTCCTCTTCTTGTCTTTGGTTTGACTGTATAGTTTCCTGTGCTCTGTCTTCTAAGTCTGATATTCTCTCTTCTGCCTCACCCATTCTGTTTGTAAGGCTCTCTAATGTGTTTTTCATTTGATCTATTGAATTCTTCACTTCATTATGATTTCTCGTCACTATCACAGTTTCATGTTCTACTAGTTGTTTCATTTCAGCTTGATTCCTCCTTAATGTTTCATTTTCATGAGAGAGATTTTCTACCTTGTCCATTAAGGATTTCTGTAGTTCAAGAATTTGTTTTTGAGTACTTCTTAGTGTTCTTATCAATTTTTTGAGATCTGCTTCTTGCATTTCTTCTAACTCATCATCTTCGTAATCTTGACTTGGGGTGTCTTTTTCATTTGGGGGCATCATAGTGTCTTCCTTGTTCTTGTTACCTCGGTTTTTGCGTTTGTTGTTTGGCATATTGGTTTCTTCACTGTGGTGTTTTTTCTTGTTATACTATGACTCTAGATAAGTGGGCTGTCTGCTTTTGATGGAGCCTTAGAGGCTTGAGATGGGTGTGGCCTGATAGCTCTGTTTGGTTCCTCAGGGTTGAGGGTGTGCCAAAGGTGACACTCCCAGTTTAGGCGTGGTAAATCTCTCTCTGTTTCTTTCTTTATTTTTGATTCAAAAGGGAAGTAATTCCACACAGCTGAATCAAATTGGGGGTGGTTAGCAGGCAAACGATATACCCACAGGAGCCAGAGATCGGAAGCTCTTTCCCAAGGACCACAGAGGGAATCTCTGCAGCCTTCAGTGTGGGTTCAAATTCTTCTGCAGTCTCACCACTGGGCTACCAAGGCTACCGAACTGTAGCGTCTCTGGAGAGTACTCATGTGGTGAATTCTGTGAGTTCTCTCCCCCAAGTCTCTTTTTTCACAGTCTTAGTTCATTAGCACCACACATTCATTAGGTTCTAATCTCCTGTTATTTCACCCCCATGCCCAGAGTCAGGTTTTTCTGCTAGGCTCAGGGCCGGTGCAGACCTGAGGTCGCCCTGCTTATGACGTGTTTCCAAAATGGCGCCTGATCTTTGTCTTGCTCACCTTTGAGAGGTGGGCGGAGAGAGAGAAACTCGTGTCCGTATCGGTCACTTTTTTCTTTCTCTCTCTCTTCTAGTTAGCCTGGTGAACTTTTCCCCACAAGGTTTCATGCCTTGTTTGCTCTAGTCTCCTCTTTCCTCTTGCCTGCTGGTGTCTTTGGCTATTGAGGTTCGGCTCACCTTGCGTTCCAGCGCTGGTGTGTTGAGTCTGCCGCTGGTGTCCCGAACTGCGGGCTCCCACACTCTCCACACAGGTCCACCCTGAATCACCAGTTCCGGAAGAGTTTCCTCTGCTGTTTCTTCCCCTACTCTTCCTTGAACCTGCAGTATCTCCACTTTTATTATACTGTCTCTCCCCGGACCATCGGTGTACTGCCTTCCTATTCCTCCATCTTGCCCTCCTATCAGCTCAGAAGATCGATTTAATATTATAGTATGTAAAGATTTCATCAGTTTGTACCCACACAGAAACACAAAGTGAAAAAATACTGTATTCATTACTAGTAATAGCATTATTTCACATTGGATAACACATTAAGGACAGATCCCTCATGAGACGTAAGTACACAGTGACTCCTGAAGATGATTTAACAATTTGACACTCTTGTTTATGGCGTCAGTAATCTCCCCAGGCTCTAGTCATGAGTTGCCGAGGCTATGGAAGCGTTTAGGGTTCGCCGACTTCGATCTTAATCCGACAGGGTCATAGTCAAAGTGGAAGTTCTCTCCTCCCTTCAGAGAAAGGTACCTCCTTCTTTGATGGCCCCGTTCTTTCCATTGGGATCTCACTCGCAGAGATCTTTCATTTAGGTCTTCTTTTTTTTGTTTTTCAGAGTGTTTTAGCTTTCCATGCCTAAAATATTCTCATGGGCTCTTGAGCCAGATCCGAATGCCTTAAGGGCTGATTCTGAGGCCAGAGTGCTATTTAGGACATCTGCCATTCTATGAGTCTGCTGTGTATCTCGCTTCCCATGTTGGATCATTCTCTCCCTTTTTCATTCTATCAGTTAGTATTAGCAGACACTACTCTTGTTTGTGTGAACCCTTTTACTCTTAGACCTATCAGTGTGATCAATTGTGAGCTGAAATTGATCACCTGGACTAATGAGATGGCCTTGGTACATGCCACCTTAATGGGAATGTATTGGAATCCCCTGGCACACTTCTAACTCTATCATTTCGGGCAGTTCCGATTGAGCATGTCCCAAATTGTACATCTCCTCCCTCTCTTATTCCCACTCTTATATTTCACAGGGATCACTTTTCATTTAAAATTTAAACACCTACGGCTAATTGTGTGTTAGTTGCCAGATTCAACCCATAGTACTAGTACGAATACAAACAACAAGGGGAGATACTAAAATGGGTAAAGATTTAGATTGTACATCAACAGTTCAGACAGGAGCTGATCATGTCTTATTTTCTCATAGTGTTCATTTCGTTTCAACAGGTTTCCTCTTTGGTGCTCAGTTAATCATCACCAATCAGGGAAAACAAATGATATTTGTCTCTTTGGGACTGGCTTAATTCACTCAGCATGATGTTTTCCAGATCCCTCCATTTTGTTGCAAATGATCGGATTTCATTGTTTTTGACTGCTGTATAGTATTCTGTAGAGTACATGTCCCATAATTTCCTAATCCAGTCTACTGTTGATGGGCATTTGAGTTGGTTCCAGGTCTTAGCTATTGTGAACTGAGCTGCAATAAACATTAGTGTGCAGACGGCTTTTTGGTTTTCCAATTTAATTTCCTTTGGGTAAATTCCAAGGAGTGGGATGGCTGGGTTGTATGGTAGGGTTATATTCATGTTTCTGAGGAGTCTCCAGACTGACTTCCATAGTGGTTTAACCAGTTTGCATTCCCACCAAAAGTGGATTTCTCTACTTTTCCTCAGCTTACAAGATCTAACCACGTGAGCAGGACAGAAGTGAGCAACAACAATGTCTTGATTTATTTGGAACAGGTGAGAGTCCCACAGACTCCCTAAAAACACTCAGGTTACTGATCTTTCTAGGTGGGAGGCATATGGTATGAGAAGATCAGTCATAAGAATGACTGTGAGAAAGTGCCTACATCCCCTCTGTTCTCATTAGATGATATTTTCAATTCTCTCTCCTCAGTGCAGGCTTCCCTGAGAATGAAGGGAAGCTAGCAGGTATGCATTGTTTATAATAAAATGAAAATATGCGTATTTCTGCTTACACCCTTTTCAACAAGCCTGATCATCTAGAAGCCATGTCCAGAGGTGATGGTTGAGGATAGAAAGCATTCCCAGGGTTGGTTGGTGATTATATCAACCTGACCTAAACATATATATGTGTGAAAAATTAGAAGATAGATTATCTATAGACAATGTAAGTAGATATGATAAGTATGCTATCACTCTACATATGAATGAAAGTTTTATTATACTGTAATGCATTGATTTCATGAGCAACACAAGAATCTCACCCCAAGGAATATCTATTTCCTGAATAATTTATACATAGTAATATGTTTAGAGTCAATCTGACATTAAAAATAATTGATCTCTTATTATGGCCTGAGTCATTTGGGTACTATGGGGGTATGTGGATTACTTTATTTAAAAGACTGGTAAATTTCTGAACTGCTCTCAGACCCTCTGCTCTAGTTGCTCAGTTTTTTACTCTTGACTCCTGGTCTCCAACCACATGTGTGAGCAGTTAGAGGCACAGTGAGGTTGAAAGTGAACATTATCTGCCAACTTAGAATTATTTCTCAGAGGATGAAACAGAGTCATGTGAAAGAAAAAGAAATGAGGCCTCCCAGGTTCTAAAGGGTTACTCTTTCCTTTCTCAGGTTACCAATCAGATGTTGAACTTTTCTTTCACTGTTCTGCAAGACATCCCTGTAAGAAACCTGAAACCTGCTCTTGTGAAAGTCTATGATTATTATGAGACAGGTGAGTAAGATAGTACAAAGAATCCTAAATAAATTCCCAATTCTTTTTTTTTTTTTTGACAGGCAGAGTGGAGTGAGAAAGAGAGACAGAGAGAAAAGTCTTCCTTTGCCATTGGTTCACCCTCCAATTGCCACCATGGTCGGCGCGCTGCGGCCGGCGCACCGCGCTCATCCTATGGCAGGAGCCAGGTGCCAGGTGCTTTTTCCTGGTCTCCCATGGGGTGCAGGGCCCAAGCACTTGGGCCATCCTCCACTGCACTCCCGGGCCACAGCAGAGAGCTGGCCTGGAAGAGGGGCAAACAGGACAGAATCCGGCGCCCCAATCAGGACTAGAACCAGATGTGCCGGCGCCACAAGGCAGAGGATTAGCCTGTTGAGCCACGGTGCAGGCCAAATTCCCAATTCTTAATAAAGGATTTAGACTGTGGTAAACATTTTTTAAGTTCATTTTGCAGTTTATTCTGTCACCCAGACAATATTCTTGCCTCCTTGGCCTATAAAACTACTCTAAAAATGACCAATAAGACTATCAATAATGCAAAACAGTCCAAGACTTTTACAAACAAGTGCTACAAAAGGATACATATTCTCTTTTAAAAGATAATATAGGGGCCAGCACTGTGGCTCAATAGCCTAATCCTCCGCCTGCAGTGCAGGCACACCGGGTTCTAGTCCCGGTGGGGACGCTGGATTCTGTCCCTGTTGCTCCTCTTCCAGTCCAACTCTTTGATGTAGCCCAGGAGTGCAGTGGAGGATTGCTCAAGTCCTTGGGCCCTGCACCCACATGGGAAACCAGGAGAAGCACCTGGCTCCTGGCTTTGGATCAGCATGGTGCACTGGCCACAGTGCACCAACCACAGCGGCCATTGGGGGGTGAACCAATGGAAAAGAAAGACCTTTCCCTCTGTCTCTCTCTCTCACTGTCCACTCTGCCTGTCAATAAAAAAAAAAGGTAATATTGCCATGAAAGGCAATAAAGAAGAGCCTTAAGTATAACAGCACACAAGTAATTACATTAGGAGATTAGAGATGGAGTGAATCAAAACCCAAATGATCACACTAAGACCAAAGAAATTAGCATTTGAGTTGCAGGCTATTATTATGATTGGTGGAGATAAACAGGCCAAGTGTTTCAGACTAGGAGGAAATTATAAGACATTTTATAAGGGCAAGCATTCAGTCTAGTGATTAAGATGCCTATGTCCCACTTTGGAGTGCCTGGTTTTCATTCCCAGTTACAGCTCCTAACTTCAGCTTCCTGCTAATGTGAATCCCGTGTCATGGCTCAAGTGATTGAGCTCCTGTCACCCACATAGAGAACTGGATTGAGTTCCTGGTTCATTCATGACTTTGGCCCCAACAATTACCATGGAAAAATTCTCTCATGTGTGCACTCTTTCTCCCTCTCTTTCTCAATAAATAAATTTCAAATCTTTTCTTAAAGAAGAAAGAATAAAATAACCAAATATGGAAGGATAACTGAAAGTGTACATACCTACAGTGATCCTCTCCTAGGAGTATATCAATGAAATCAAAAGTAGAAATTTCTATTGCCCTAGAAAGCTGACACTTCTGCAGTTGTGCAGTTTGTGATTCAGAACAGTTTGCAGTCCTAATCTGTTAAAGCCTCTCACAAAACTCTGTCCCTCTGCAGCTCCTATTTTCAAGCTGTTCTGTTGTTTCTTTCAGATGAGGCAGCTTTTGGTGAATACAGTGCCCCCTGCAACACAGGCAAGTCATTTGCACCGAAGTTCAAAACCACTCCTCCTAAACATAAAATCATCTACATCTTTTAATTGATCTCAGATTGTTCACATTGCCTTATAATACAGACATGTACATCTTGGGAATAGAGCATTAATACTCTGGAAGACTTCTCTAATTCCTATATCAGAAGAATTGATATTTATTTAAGGCTAATATCTGATGGGTCTCATTCTCAACTATTGCCAGTTTGGTTTCTCTTAACAAGCCCTGATATCCTTACCCAATCATAATTATATTCCCTCCTTGAAAAGTTCTAACTCATAGTGTGCGCTTTCCTCTTCTCTCCACAGACACAGAGCAATCAAATGTTTGAGATTCATTTCTCTTAACAAAGTTTTCCTGAAATCTCCAGAACAACCCTTAAAAGGATTGTCTTGTCTCTGCAGTACAGAGAGTGAACAAGTTTGTTAAATAAATATGCATTTCTAAGGAGTCTCTACCACTGATTCTTTCTTCATTCCATGGAAATTTACCCTACACTCATTTATAACTTGCCTTGTACCCTGTATTTGCAGTGAACAAATAATGACATTCAATAGAAGTAAGATCCCATAGAGTAAAATTAGGACTCAATCAAAGCAGCCTCAATCCTATAGAACTTCAGAACATACAAAGTTATATAAATGCAATATAATTATAATTGCAATAGCTTGGGACCCTGCCACATGTGTGGGAGACCCAGATGGAGTTCCAGGCTCCTGGATCCTGCTTTCAGCCACGTCCATCCTTGGCCTTATGGTGATTTAGAGAATGTACCACCAGATGGAGCATCTCTTTCTCTTCTCTCCGTCTCTCTCTTCCAGTCACCCTGCCTTTCAAATAAGTAAATATTTAAATAAAAGAAAAAGAAGTTACATTTCTGGGCTCACCTCAGAACCAAGGACAACAAAACAATCTAAGTTTCATTCTACATTCCATCTAAAGAAAACATTATTTTCAAATGAAACCTGCTCCATTTAAAAAAAAAGGAATGCACAAATATAAAAATTGGGGCAAAAGAAATACAAAGAAACAGAGGAGCATGACACTTTCAAAAGAACAGAATAGTTCTCCAGAAATAGATCCTGATCTGAAGGAAATATATGAAATACCTGAAGAAAAGAGTCAAAATAATAATGCTAAGGAAACTCATTGAGATGCAAGAGAATAAAGATAGTTTAAAGAAATGAGGAAAGCAATGGATGGCATGAATAAAATATTCAATAAGGAGATAGAAATCAAGTGAACATATAGGATTAAGTGTTTAAGTGATCATATAAATAGGATCAAGTGCCTGGTAATAATAATAGATAGAATTAAAAAGGAGAGAATGTTTTAACTGAGAAGCAGTCTACATAGTAGACTCATAGAATGACAATCACTTTAAGTAACACTCTGACTTCAGAATCAGCCCTTAAGACTTCCTGGTCTGGCTGAAAAGCCCATGAGAGCACTTCAGGCATGGAAAGCCAAGACAATGAGGTAAAAAAGGTTCCAGATGAAAGATCTCTGTGAGTGAGACCCCAGTAGAAAGAAGTGGTCATCAAAAAAGGATGTACTTTTCTCTAAAGGGAGAAAAGAACTCCCTTTTGCATATGGTCTTGTCCAAATACTGATGAAGTTTGTGGACTCAAAAAGCTTTCATAGCCTAGGCAGCTCATGTCAAGAGCCTGTGGTGGTCACTGATATCATACATAAGTGTTAATTGTTAAATTAACAACTTGAGTCACTGTGCACTAACTCCCCATGCAGGACCTCTGTCCACAATGAGTTGTATTATGAGAGTTAACTGTAAAACTAGTTCTTAAACTGTGTGTATGTGTGTGTGTGTGTGTGTGTGCGCCTGTGCAAATTGTTGAAATCTTAGTACAGAGTTGGTCTTCTGTGTACAAAGTTAATTGAAAATGAATCTTAATGGAGAAAGGAACTGCCAAGGGGAGAGTGAGGAGGAGGAGGTGTGGGAGTATGATGGGAGGGTGAGTATGCTGGGAAGAATAACTATATTCCTAATGTTGTACTTCTGAAATTTTTATTCCTTAAAGATAAATTTTAAAAAAGAGACAGAAATCATGAAGAAGAACCAAACAGAAATTTTGGAACTAAAAACTTAAAATCAATGTAATGAAAAATACAATTGAGCACTTCACCAACAGAATAAACCAAGTGGAAGAAAGAATTCTGGTCTTGAGGGAAAGTATTTTTTTAAGAACCCAGTCAGACAAAAACAAAGAGAAAATAATTTAAAATAATGTAGAAAGCCCATATGACATAAAAGATATCATTAAGTTAACAAATATTTGTATTATAGATAGTTGGTGTAAAAAGGCATTGAGAACTTAGTGAAATAATGGTTGAAAAATTCTAAAGTATTGAAAGATAGATGGACATCCAGATCACTGAAGCTTAGAGGGATCCAAAGAGATTCAACCAAAAATGACCTTCTCCAAGATGTATTACACTCAAGTTCTTGATCAAGGAATGATCAAGTCAAGGACAAGGACATAACCTTAAAGACAACAAGAGAAAACCAATTCAACTCTCAGCAGTCTTCTTAGCAGAAACCTACAGAAAGTAGGATGATATGTTCAAGATCCTGAAAGAAAAAAACTTCCAACCAAGACATTGTATCAGATGAAGCTATTGTTTAGAAGTGAAAGAGAAACAAAGGTATTTCTCAACAAGCAAAAACTGAGAGAATTTGTCACCACCTGACCTGCCTTATAAGAGATCCTGAAAGGAGACCTACATTACAAGTAAATACCATGAAAACACAAGACACTATCAACTTCACTAGCAGAGAAGATACAATCAGTAATAAATCAACAAAACCACAGGAATTAATTCTTATCTATCAGTATTAATATTGAATGTAAATGAGTCAAAGTCCTCAGTCAATATATATAGTTTGGCTGAATCAGTTTTAAAAAATGCCCAACTATATGTTCCCTATAAGAAATTCATTATACAGGTTAAGATACACAGACTGAAAGTGAAACATTGGAAAAAGAAATACTTTCCAAAGCCAAAACCAAGTGGCAGTAGCTATATATAGTACACACATCAAAGAAAACAGACTTTAAATCAACAACTGTAAAAAGAGAAAAAGGACATTATATATTGATGAACAGATTGATTCATCAAGGAGATAGAACAATCATCAACGTATATGCAAGCAACACAAGATGACTTAGCTATATATATTGCAAATATTATTCTACATAAAGGGAGAGATAGACTTCAATACAATAATAGTGATGACTTCAACACCTGGCTATCATCAATAAACAGATCATCCAGACAGAAAATCAAAAAGAGACATTGGAGAATCATAGATACATAATAGTATACTATAGTGCAAGTGGAACTAATAGACATTTACAGAATATTTCACCTAACAGCTTCAGAACACACATTCTTCTCATGACCACATGAAACAGTTTAGGCTACAAATAAAATCTCAGTAAATTTTGAAAGACTGAAATCATACCATGTATCTTCTCAGCCCCCAAAGAATAAAACTAGAAATCAACAAGAAGAAAAATAGAAAATTCACAAATACATGGAAATTAAATACCATACCATTGAATAAACAATGGATCACTGAAGAAATTAAAAAGAAAATAAAAATTTTTCTTGAAACAAATGGAGGTAAAAACACAACATACTAAAACCTGTGGCATACAGCAAGAACAGTAATAACATGGAAGTTTACAGCAATAAATGCTTCCATTTAAAAGAACTATCTCAGATAAACAATCCAATTATGCATCTCAAGGAATTAGAAAAATCAATAAAAAATCCAAACCCAGGATTAGCAGGATGTGGGAAATAATAAAAATCAGAGTTGAAACAAATGAAACTGAAACTGAAAAAATTCGAAACAATCAACGAAATGAGAAAAATTTTTAGGAGATAACAAAATAAACACATCTTTAGCCAAATTAACAAAGAAAAAGGAGGGGGAAAATCAAGCCAGAGGCACCCCAATACCTGATTTTAAAGCATACCATAAAGATATAGTAATTAAAACAGCATGGTACTGTCAAAAATCTGAAACGCAGATCAGTAGAACATAATAGAGAGCCCAGAAATTAATCCATATACATATAGTCAACTGTTTTTATGAAGGTGTCAAGAACATACATTCGGCCGGCGCCGTGGCTCAACAGGCTAATCCTCCGCCTTGCGGCGCCGGCACACCGGGTCTAGTCCCAGTCGGGGCGCCAGATTCTGTCCCGGTTGCCCCTCTTCCAGGCCAGCCCTCTGCTGTGGCCCAGGAGTGCAGTGGAGGATGGCCCAGGTGCTTGGGCCCTGCACCCCATGGGGAGACCAGGAAAAGCACCTGGCTCCTGGCTCCTGCCATCGGACGAGCGCGGTGCGCCAGCCGCAGCGCGCCGTCTGCGGCGGCCATTGGAGGGTGAACCAATGGCAACGGAAGACCTTTCTCTCTGTCTCTCTCTCTCACTGTCCACTCTGCCTGTCAAAAAAAAAAAAAAAGAACATACATTCAAGAACGGACAGTCTTTTCAACAAATGGTGTTGGCAAAACTGGATGTGTGTGTGTGTGTGTGTGTGTGTGTGTAGAAAAATTGGGTCCCTATCTCTCACCATATACAAAAATCAACTCAAGATGGATCAAGTACCTAAAAGTAAGATCTGAAACTATAAAGCTGGTAAAAGAAAATATACACGTCAAGACTTTGTTGTAGATAATGACTTCTTGCGTAAGACCCCAAAAGTGCAGGCACCAAAAGCAGAAGAAGATAAGTGGGATAATATCGAACTCAGAAACTTCTGTAAACCAATAATAGAATGCAAAATATATAAAATAATAAAATGCAGAAATATCCAATAGAAGGCGAGAAAATATTTGCAAGCTATTTATCCAAAAAAAGAATATTATCTAGAATATATCAGCAACACAAAAACTCAACACCAGGGAAAAAATACCACTGTTCCAGTTAAGAAATGGTAAAAGTCCTGAATAGACAATTCTCAAAAAAAAATAAATAAATAAATGTAAATGGCGAAAGGCTATATATTAAAAAAGTGCTTGCTACTTCTACACTTCAAACTCACAATGGTGACTGCCACCGTAGCGTACTAGGTTAATGCTTTGCATGCAGTACCAGCATCCCATATGGGCACCGGTTCTAGCCCCGGCTGCTCCTCTTCCGATACAGCTCTTTGCTGTGGCCTGGGAAGCAGTGGAGGATGGCCCAAGTGCTTGGGCCCCTGTGCTTGCATGGGCCTCTCTTCTGAGAGACCAGGAAGAAGCACCTGGATCCTGGCTTCAGATAGGCACAGCTCCGGCCATTGCAGCCATTTGGGGAATGAACCAACAGAAGGCAGACCTTTCTCTCTGTCTCTCTCTCTCACTGTCTGTAACTCTACCTGTCAAATAAATAAAATAAAATCTTTAAAAAAAACTCACAATGATATATCACTTCAACCTTGTCATAATGGCTACTATCCAAAACACAGAGAGCAGCAAGTGCTGGTGAGGATGTGCAGAGGGGTAACTCTTATACACTTTGGAAATGTAAATCAGTGCAGCCACTTTGGGAAACAGTGTGGGTTTATTTAAAAACTGGAAATGGAACTGCCATATAATTCTGTAATCCTACTACTGGGTATATATCCACTCCACCATGTTTATCACAGCAGTGTTCACAATAGCCAAAATATGGGGTCAATGAAGATGTCCATCATGAGATGAATGGATAAAGAGCTGAGGCTATCTGAAGCCAGGAGCTTCCTCTGGGTCTCCCAAAGTAAGGGCCCAAAGACTGGGGCCCTCCTCTGCTGCTTTCCCAAGTGCATTAGCTGGAAGCTGGATAGGAAATGAAGCAGCTGGGACTCAAACCAGTGCCCATATGTGATACCAGCACTGCAGGCAGGAGCTTTAACCCATTGCACCAGAGCGCTGCCCCTCCCCACCTTTTCATCATTCTTTACAAAAGGAGTTTGCTAGGAAGATAAATAGGAAAGCAAAATAATAATAATAATGATAAAAATGTAACTACAACTAAGCCAATTTATTTGCAGAGCATAAATTCCTTCCCTGAAAGTCATTCAAGTCTGGGAACAGACAGGTGTGGCTGTCCCTTCTGTGGACACCTGATGCCTACAAACATGCCTATCTTGGGAGAATGGCAGACAAAGGGTCTGATGGACTCTTGACTGGAGATGGAACTGCAGAACAACACATATGGAAGGAGCACCCCCCACCCTGCTTCCTTCACAGCCTCCCTGCCCTGAGGTCTCACCCCCAGAAAAAACCCTGCACCTACAGTGTAAAGCATACTGCCGTTGCTAGAATACCCTCTATCAGAACAGCTCAGGGTAGAGCCAGAGGGAAGGTTTTCTTGATTGGATTCTAGGGTTTATGCAAGGAGTAGCAACAAAGAGAGCAGGAAAAAGAAGAGCCCTGAAGATTCCATCCATGCAGATGTGTGTATTGCACATGCACATCACCCCACCCTGTGATGGTACAGTGCACAGTGCCTGCTGTTGTATCTCCTTCCCCACTAGGCTTAACCTATCTCCAAGGCAAGGAGAATCTCAGCACACAGGGAACATGTGGACCTTGTGTCTGAAAGGCCTATTCATTGAGGAAGCTTCTTCCAGCCAAGGTTCACAAATCAGCTTCTCTTCTTCCTCAGCCCCCACCAAGGAGAAGCCTGTCGGCCTATGGCAAAGACTGAGAATTGGCCCAGGATGGAGTCAGTCCTCTGAGCCTAGGGAGTGTGTGTCTTTTGGCTCATACATGGAAGCTGGCATGGGGGAGAGGGTAGCTGTATGGATTTGCTGTCTCCTGCTTTTTCAAGAGCCTAGACTCTACCCTCTTTTTTATACACAAAGCAAAAAGAAACAAATCATTCTCTGCCTCTGGGTAGCCCCAAGTGTTTCCCTACTCCTCCCCAGCCTCTGTGACTTGCTTTAGCCCAACCTTTTCCTTTCCCCCAACCCCTCCCAAGACCCATACCATCAACACACAGGGCCTGACAAAGGCCTCCAGGCACATTGCCCAGCTGCCCCCAACCAAGCAAGAGGAATGGTGGCCCATCCTGCTGACTCAGCACATATCCCTGCAACCTGAGTTCCAAAGGCTTCTTGGGGCAAAGTCAGTTGAGGTCAAGGCTAGGTGAGAGGGAAGGTAAGGGATGGGGAAATAGCTGGGCCTGTGGCTGGGAAAGAGACTCAATTCCTGAGTTTAAGTCCCGTGGAAAAGGTTTTAGGCAAACTTCTTTGCTGGAGGGGGAGGGCTGAACACCTCGACACACTGCCAGTGCCCCTGGACACAGGGCAGCAGCACTGCAGTAAGGAGTTTCTTAGTGAGAGATCCTGGGGACACTCACTGCCTTGGCAGGCTCCCAGATGTGAGGCTATCTGGCAAAGTCTCCCAGGCCAGGCCCCTGCAGCAACTTCCTCCTCTGTCCCTGGAAAAGCACAAAGTGCAAGCCCCCACAGGCTGCAAGGAGCTCTGTTTCCACGGAGGAAAGGGGTGGCTGTTGGCGTCTCAAACAGCAAGCACATTCACAAGGAGCAAGGAACGAGGGTAAGCGAGGGAGAAGGTTGATCATCATGCATTTCATACACACAAATTTAGGAACACAGTGATTCCTCCTGCCCTCCCTCCCTCCCACCTGTACTCTCTTTCTTCCCCTCTCTCCTATTCCCACTCTTAAAGATTTATTTTCAGTTCTGTTTGTATTCATAAGATTAACCCTACAGTTTCAGTGTGCACATTGTATAGAGCAGCATGGGGTAAAGGTTCAGCTCCTGGGCTCTGGATCAGAATTCCCTGGGTGTCTCAGCTTCCTCACTGAAGTTAACGATGAGGGCTCCTGACTCTTAGGGGTTTTCTTGGAGGTGTGAGTGGGTGAAGTACTTACAGCATTGCCTGGCACACAGGAAGGAGGTAGATGTGGTCCATGCACGCCTGATTCAGTCCTGTGTCCTCACCTTGAAGTTGAAGGGTGTCCTGGCCATGCCTGCACCCTCTTCCCATCTGGCAACGTAACCCGTACTGTGATGCTGAGCCAGTGTGACCTCTTGACCTGTCACAAAGCAACATCATCATGGGTCATGCTCAGGAAGTCTGAGCCCTCAGTGGGCAGAGCCTATGCATGAGGGAAGGTGTGTGGTTGAGGAGAATAAGTCTCAGGTGAAAGAGGTGAGGAGGGTAGGGTAAGGGGAACAGAGAAATGAGGAGGAGGAGGGTATGGCTGGTGGGTAGGGAGAGGCTTAGGCAGTGGGCCTGGGGAGGTCATGTACCAGAACATTCAGATGCCATACAATGGCTTCAGGTTGTAATTTTTTCCTTTTCTGTACTCCAGAATGAACAATCAACAATCTAAAAATCCTACCTATGGCATAAAGAGAAAGGGCTGAATAACCCACTCTTGCCCTTCTCCCTTACCTTCCTGGCCTTGATGACTGCCTTCTCCCCGTCCCTGCATGTTACTCTGCACAGTTTCTTCTGCCTCTCCTAGCCTCTTTCTGTCCCGGTTCCAAGGCCTGGGGCATCTTTGAGCAGGGATTTCATGCAGCAAGACAGCATGGGGGTAGGGTCTGGAGGCCTGCACCAAATTTCTCTACTGGTCTCTAGCTGGACAATCCTTAGCAAATTACTCTTCAGGCTTCACTTTCGCTTGGTGTCATAGGCCCTGCCTGCTCACAGCAACCTCTAAGCAATCCTGGAGGATCAGAAAAGCTCGTGCACGAGGCAGAGTTCAGAAAAGGCTTGTAGGGGAGCAGTGTCTCCACCATTCCTCTTCCCAACAATCTCTGCCTCCTGACTCTTAGTCTATCTTCTCTCCCTGAACCTTCCCTATGTTGATTAAAAGTCACAGATCCAAATTTCAAGCTTTTCCTCCTTCTTCCTAATATAATTTAATAAGAGACATGGTTATGTTGTAGGAATAAAGAAGCTGGAGAGGAGGAGGGAGATATGGAGGTGGAGGAGGGGAGAGAACATGGGAATGGATGGGGAGAGGGGCTGTGATTCAGCCCTCAAATGCCCCTCCAGGAAAGGAATACAGGGTCCTGGAGTTGGAGAACTCATGACTGGAGCTGATTTGGCCTTGGCATTGAAGCCTTACATCCCCATGAGATGTCTGCCTGAGCAGGTCAAGTTGGCATGGCAACCCAGCCACATCTTGACTTTTGTGATGACCACGTGTATTTTGAAGACTGTGCTGTGGCATTCCTGACCTGCTTCCTTACAAGGAAACAGACGTACAAGTCCTAGATGAGGTCCAAGGATTGAAACTACAATCTTTGTTTCCCAAGCACTGCATCTTCAGTCTGGGCATCAGAAGAGAATTCCTCAGGCAACAAATCATCTTTGCATCACATAAGCATAGTGTAAGCAGTGTTACCTGGACATGGAGAATGAGAATTGGGAGCAAAGCAAGCCAGGCCAGGGAGGGCCAAGGACACAGCTCCCTCTTTCTCTCTGCTTTGTGCTCTATGACAGAGAGGCACAGCACAAGGATCTCAGCCATCTCTGTCCTGGGCCAAGTCCTACATTCAATATTGAAATTTTGAGTTGGCACCGCCATCCATAGTCCTACATCAAATACTGAAATTCTGGATTGGCTACCATCCATGAAGAGGTCTGTGCATCCCAGGTCCCACTACTGCTCAGCATTCAGGATGATACCAAGGTGGTCAAGGTACTACTCATCCATGTTCTGCCAACCCCAGGCCTGATCCACCCTCCCTCTGCCTCTGCCAGAGCACCATTCCACCCTCCCTCTGGCTCGTTTTTCAAGAGCCCAGTCTCGGCTGTTCCTGCCATGTCCACCCTCTCAGCCTCAATCTCTGGGCTGGCTCTGAGCACTTTGACCTTCTGCCAACCCCTTCGTCCTGGAGAGTCATGGGGATGAGGTTTGGGGATTCCCTTCTGGCCATTCCATATGCCTGCAGGGGGCCCAGGCTGAGTGGACTAGCGTGATGAGCTGGTCACCTCTCACACAGATGTCCTGGCACACTTCCCTTAGCAGTCACATTCAGGCACTGGAAGAGGCTGCAAGTTCCCTGCAGGTGAGTCTCTGAGGAAGTCAGGTTGTAGCACTCACACTGGGACCCAGAAATAGGCTCTTTGGGTCAATGAGGGTGGGGTCTGGAGGAACATGTCATCCTTCAGGTACTGCATCTTCACTCTTTATCCTCAGCCAACACTGAGCATCCACACCTGGGAGGGAGGTCCCTGATTCCCCATACTGGATCCTCCCAGCACTGCAACCTTGGCCTCAGCCTTGGGAGGTCATGCCTGGTTCCCAGAAGACAACACAACAGAGGTCTTCTGGATAGAGTGGTGGGAAGAGATGCGGGCTGGACTGGTCAGCCCTGTAGGCTGTGTCAGGGGCTGTGTCTCCTGTGAAATCCAGAACAAGGCAGAGATCAGGATTCTTGCTGAAGAGGGAACAGTAAAGGGAAAGGCAAGCAGGAGGAAGTAGCTAGGTATAGGCCTCTGGGAGGGAGTGAGGGGAGGGCAGAGTGACATGATCCAGGTTACAGTCTGATGCTAAATGCCTCGGTTCTCTAAATACCCAGTGCCACTCTTGAGGTCCAAGGTCCTGTTGCCTTCTCCAGTTGATTGCACATTCCACTGTTTGCTACTGATATCCACCCCTTCCAAACGCCCTTCATGCTGCTTTGAGCTTCATATTTCCAAGACACTGCTTTCCCAACTCACTCCTTCATTCACAAACCTTTCAGGGGCATGCAAGTTGCTTACCTGAGGCCTACATTTATTAGTTTGCTGTTTAAAGCATTCTTCTAGGAGGTACCTTTCTCTGAAGGGAGGAGAGAACTTCCACTTGGACTATGAGCTTGTCTAAATATGATAAGAGTCAGTGAACTCAAAAGGCTACCATAGCTATGGCAACTCATGACAAGAGCCTGGGATTATTACTGATGCCAAAAACAAGAGTGTCAATTTGTGAAGTCAACAACAGGGGTCACTGTGCACTTACTCCTCATGTAGGATCTCTGTCCTTAACCTGCTGTACATTGTGATTTAATACTATAACTAGTACTCCAACAGTATTTTTCACTTTGTGTTGCTATGTGGGTGCAACTCTTGAAATCTTTACTCAATATATACTAAACTGATCTTCTGTATATAAAGAGAATTGAAAATGAATCTTGATGTGAATGGGAGAGGGAGCGGGAAAGGGGAGGGTTGCGGGTGGGAGGGAAGTTATGGGGGGGGGAGCCATTGCAATCCATAAGCTGTACTTTGGAAATTTATATTCATTAAATAAAAGTTTAAAAAAATAAAGCATTCTTCTATAAATAGATCCAGACTACCCTTCATGACCCTCACTATCCCTCCAACGGTACTTTTTTTTTTTTTTTAACATTCATTCACTTATTTGAAAGTCAGAGTTACAAAGAGAGGCAGAGAGAGAGAGAGAGGTCTTCCATCAGCTCGTTCACTCCCCAGTTGGCTGGAGCTGTGCTGACAGAAGCCAGCAGCTTCCGCTGGTCTCCTATGCAGATGCAGGGGCCCAAGGACTTGGGCAATCTTCCACTGCTTTCCTAGACCATAGCAGAGAGCAGGATCTTTAGTGGAGCAGCCGGGACTAGAACCATTTGAAATGCCGGCACCGCAGGCAGGCTTTTACCCACTATGCCACAGCACTGGATCCTTGGTGCTTCTTAAACCTGGGAATCCTACCCTAGGAGTGTGTGGAGAAGGGAGAGGAGAGGAGTTTGAAGCAATAGGGTCAAACCTAGTTTATCCTCTGGCTGTGTCGACTTACCTGACCAAGCCACTTCAAGTCATTAGTTTGATGCTAAAACAGACTCAGATGTCCAGGGTGGAACACACCAGTCACTAGAACTGTCAAGGTAAAATTAACCTTATATAAGGGCCCTTTCAGGATTTCGGTGGGCCACAGTCCAAGACCCCGGAGAGTTGGGGGAGTCAAAAAGTTCACAGAAAAGGTGTACCATGAACAAACATGTCTGCACCAAAACGAACATCCTTTATTTCCTTTTCCCATGAAATTTTTCAAGTGCCTTCGAGTCTGTCCCTTGCCCTCTCCACCCCACCCAGTGGCAGTTGAAAGCAGACACCTAACACTGACCTACTCACCTTCTGTAATCTCCACTGCCAGCTGTCACAGGGCTGGGGAACCGGCTCCTCTCCAGGAAGTCTCCTCGGGGGCCCCCGGCTCTCCCCGCGTCCCGGCCCTGGCAGGGCAGTCACGCTGGCCGCTCAGGCCGCTCCGCGGGCGCCGCACGAACCACTCTCCGCCGGCCTCTCCAGAAGCAGGCGCTCCGAAAGGCTGAGGGCGGCTGAGCGCGCGCCCCACGGGACTCGGGAGAACCCGCGCCCGCCGGGGTGCAGGTGCTGGGCGGCGCTCTCGGGTCTGCGAGCGCGCTCGCCCCGGGGCAGGGCTGCAGCTCCCCGGGGCGGGACGCCGCCGCGGACCCGGCCCCTCGGCAGCGCCGCCCCTCGCGACTGGGGGCTCCCGCACCACCCGGCCGCGGCGAGCAGCGCGGGCCCGAGGGCCTCACGCACCCGCTCCAGAGGCCGGGGCCGAACTCAGGGTCCCCGAGGCTCGGCCTCCGCGCTGGGCGCTCCGGGGCGGATCCAGTGAGGGGACTGTCGCGCTCGGGCGGACGGTCGGTCGCGCATCTCTGCCCTGGCCGGAGGGGTGAGGGACGGCGCCAGGCCCAGGGGTTCCAGTCACGGCGCGGCCCACAGCCCTCCGACCGTCAGACCTGGGGAGTCGGGGCTCCGCAAGCTCCACAGAGCAGGGACCCCGGCGCGCCGAAACCCGCCCCCTGAGAATCCCGGCGCGCGCAGGCGCCGCGGCGAGGGGCGTGGCCAGTCTCGCCTCAGTTAACGGCTCCTCGCGGCCGGACGGTTGGAAGCGGTGCTGCCTCGAAGAGGGTGAGCGCGGAGCTGCGTGACGACGGGGGAAACTGAGGTGAGAACGGACGGTCTCCGGCGGGAGCGCTCGTGAGGGCTGAGCGCTGCGGCTCCTAGTGTGTGAAGGACTGGGCGCGCCCTCGGCGGGAAGCGGTTTCGTGGTGATGGACAGGTGAGGCCCCCACGCGAGGGGGCGGGGCCTCCCGTTCTGTAGCTCGTGTCCGGGCGCGAGGGAGGAGTGTGGACGATGTCCGGCGTTTAGCGCTGTGGAAACGCGCGGCCATAGAAAAGTAAAGGAAGGCAGTCGGGGTGGCGCTGCAGGGAGGGTTTGGCCAGCGCAGCGCACGCAGGGGGCCGGCACTGCAGGTGGCGCGGGGCCAGACCGGCCGAGGAGGTGAGCCGAGTCCTGGCGCTGAGGCGGCCGTGGGACCGGCGGGGGCCGTGCCGGTGTGCGCGCTCACCGGTTTCCAGTCGCGAGAGCAGCGGCTGGCCACTCGCCCTCTTGGTATTCCCAGCTCAGAGACCTGAAGACTGTTGGCTTGGGACAGGAACTGGAGCGGGAAGGCGGGGGAGGACGGGGAAGCCGGTGCTGGGCGGGACGCGGCGCGGTGCTCTGCTTGCTGGTGACATTCCTGGTGCTGTCTGCACAGCTCTGGGCTGCAGAAGGGGCCGCCTGCCAGGGGCGCCTGTGGGGCTTCCCCAGGTGGTCTGGGGTCTTCACCTCTCTGGAGGTGTCCTTTCAGGAAGCCTCCCCACGTGAACCTGGGGTGAACCTGGGGTTTGAATGTCCTGGAGCAGTTGATTAGTTTGCATAATCGAGTACCCGCCCACCAGCCATCCCTTCACCTCTGGTCATTGGGAGTCCCCTAAAGGATGCTGGGAAAGCAGCGTGGCAGTGACCTTCCCTCATAACCAGACCGAGGGACGCCCCATTCGTCTTGAGGCCGGGGTAGTAACGAAGGGTCTTGGGTTTATCACTGTTAATAAGTAGGTTTATATTTGTTAGTATGTGTGCCTAGAAGAGAGGGACCTGCCAGACAGCTAGAAGAAGTGACTTCTAAAGGAATTGATCTTCCGGAGGAAAGGAGGGCCCGCGAATGTCTGAGGCCCGTGAAATCCTGTGGCCTGGTGCTGCCCAGGCAGTCGCAGCTGGGGCTCAGAATTCCGTCAAGTTGACAATCTGTGTGGCCTGCAAAGGATGCTGTAAAATGGCCCTTGGCAGAAAAGGGGCTCCCGGGCCCTGGGAGGAGTAGTAGGTGTGTCCTAGGGCGCAGTGATAAATCCCAGTGTGGAGACCTTGACCCTGCTGAGAGGCAGGAGGCCCGAGGACTGGTGCAGGTTCCTGGGACCTGGTGCAGGTATGTGACCAGGTGCAGGTATGTTTCGGCTTCAGAGCAGTGAGGAGCTGGCTCCTCTGGCTCAGAACCCCGGGTCCCTCCTGGGTGGGATGTCCATTCTTCCACTTTAGTAAAGGGTCGACTGTCTCGAAGGGCCTGGAGAAACACAGATTGCTGGACTCAGGTCAGCAAATCAGGTGGGGACCAGGAACACCAAATCTAGCAAGTTCCTTAGTGATGCCTCTGCTGCTGCTTGCTGCTAGCGCTGGGCAAAAAATAAGAGAACTAGCCTTTCCCTTTGGGGGAGGAGAGAGAAGCAGAGAGGAGGGCCAGGACTTTATGCTCAGGGTTTTGCTTTGATGAGAGTTGTATAGATGAAAGCATATCAGATTTCACTAGTGATTCCTTCAGTATTTAAATAATTATTTGATATTAATTTGGTGTTTGGTTAATTGTTTTAATTCTATGTCAATATGGAAGGTGTTGGAAGAATTCATCTTTAAATTATTGGAAAATATTTTAGACATAGTATGTTTCATGTATATATGATTTTTGTATGTTTCACGTTAATGTTAAATGGAGAGACATTTCTAGAATTTTTTAAGTTTAATTAAGACCAAACCTACTGTTACTGTATTATTTAATATTTTATATGACTTTGGGGCTATCTGCTATAAAATGTTTTAGAAATCATGTAAAAACACATTTCAATGATGATTTGAAAGATACAGTAAATAATTTAGCAAGGACTTTGGTGGCTGACATTAGGAACACATGAACTCGTGTAATATTTGGCAGAAGCCAGATCCATCATGTTCTATGAACATCGGACATAGAAAAAGTAAGCCAAAAAGAAAGATAGTGTTAGTAAAACATAGACTGGTAGAATCAATGCCTTTTTAACTGAAGAAATAAAGGCATTTTTATGAATAAGAGAATTTATATTTGAGAAACATGGATGTTTTTTCCATCTATAAATTCATTATAATGAAGGATTATAAGAATATTTCTAGGATTGCTAAAAAAAAGATTGCATGGATTTCCAAAATCCTTTACGCCAATACACTTGCCTTTTCATGCCACTTTCCACATGCTTCCAGAGTCCCCTCGTGCATGTTGGGATGCTAGCCCTACTCTGAGCTGGACCCCCACTCCCACTCTAGGTTTCCTGTCATCCCGCAGAGGCCCCTGCTGTGAATGTGTTGAGGAATAAGTGAAAGAACACAATGTCTGCCTTCCCTCTAGATCGCTGGAGAAGCCCGTGGACTCTCCCAGGGCAGCGACAGTGCAGCCAGGTTGCTCTGTCATTGAGCTGAGTTGTTTCTCGTGCACAGAGGACAGGTCGCAGATACAGAGCAATGGGTGCTCTCAGATCCTACTCAGTTGGAGGTCCTGCCTCCCTTTAAACCTGTGCTGTGGCTCCTTCCCTAGCAGCCCACTAAGTGTTTTTTACAATGAGCAGTGACCCCTGGTTAATTAACTGGGACAGCTGAAATCCTTCCTTGACCACTGGTAACACTGGAAAGTGCTGGACAGCTGGGTTTTTTTTTGTTTGTTTGTTTAATTTAAAAATTCTAATCAAAGATAAATGTGTATCAATTCAAAAGTGAGATTGCTCAAACTTTGTTCCTGGGCATTTCCAGGTCTTTCCAGTGGCTCTTCAGACACAGTTATATTTGTACAGCGTATTTCAGTTAGAAGCTTATGCTGTTGTTTCTCGATTGACTGATTGATCTTAGTCACTGGTGTCCTCCTGTTGAGATAGACAAGGAGCTGTCTAGCCAGGCAGTTGTCCCTGGGCTCTGAAATGATAATGGGGGAGAAGTCTCAGCCCTTTCCCACCCCCACTGTGTTCAGTGAAAGCTAAAGGCCATGGCTTCCCACTGCACGGCAGCACATAATCGCTGCCCCTTGCTCTGCTGGGGAGTGCAGTCTGGCACTCTTTACCATTTAATATCCATCAAAAGCTGGGAGACATGAGACAGGCAGGACTTTTCTAAAGATGTGTGGTCCAGAGCCAGCATTGTAGCACAGCAGGTTAAGCTTCTGCCTGTGACACTGGCATCCAATATGGGCACCAGTTTGAGTCCTGGCTTCTCCACTTCCAGTCCAGCTCCCTGCTCATGTGCCTGGGAAGGCAGCAGAAGATGGCTCAAGTACTTGGGCCCCTGCTTCCCACAATGGGAGAGCCAGATGGAATTCCAGGCTCCTGTCTTCTGCCTGGCCCAGCCGTGGCCATTGAGGCCATTTGGGGAGTAAACAGATCAGAGTGGGGCTGCAGCCTTAGCTCTTGCTAATCCTGGAAGGGGCAGGGAGATCTTGAGATTTGAAGACCAGGCTAGCTGGGTTCTTACCAAGTTCCCTGTTGCTCTGCTTTGCTTCTGCTCTTCTCTTGGTGTCTGTGTCTCTTGAGTATCGGTTTCTACCTCTATGCCTCCATCTCTGTTGGACTCTGTGTGTATGTGTGTGTGATTCTCACTTTCTGCCTCTCCATCTGTCTGTCTCTCCCTATTTTAACCTATTTTTTTAAAGATTTATTTATTTATTTGAAAGGCAGAGTTACAGAGAGGCAAAGGCAGAGAGAGACAGACAGACAGACAGAGGTTTTCCATCCACTGCTTCACTCCCCAGATGGCTGCAATGGCCGGAGCTGCACCGATCCGAAGCCAGGAGCCAGGAGCTTCCTTTGGGTCCCCCACACAGGTCAGGGCCCCCAGGACTTGGGCCATCTTCTGCTGCTCCCACGCCACAGCAGAATGCTGGATCAGAAGAGGAGCAGCCAGGACTCCAACCAGCGCCCGTATAGGATGCCGGCACTACAGGCGGTGGCTTTACCTGGTAATCCATAGGACCATCCCATCTTTTAACCTATTTGTGAGGCCTCTTTCTTTAACAAAGCAGCTGGGAGATGGACGCTGGGCCTGTCATTCATCTTGCAAATACCCATTCTTTGCTGTCAGCCTTGCAGCTTTGTTCAGGAGGCCCAGACCAGGCTGCAGCTCAAGGTCCTGTTTCAATCTCTCTGTGTTCTCCTTGACTCTTTCTGCCTTTCCTGTCATGCTTAGGTTTATCCATCCTCTCAAATTCAACAAATATCCTTTTTATGTGGAAAGATTTCATATGTAATACATATCCCTTTATATTATGTGATTTTATGAAGTCTATATTTGATCCAAAATTTATTTTGATTAATGCTGTTTCTACATCTTTTTTAAAATTTGAGTGGCAGAGAGACAGGGTGAGACAGCCCCCACCTGCAGGTTCACTCCCCAGATCCCCACAATGACCTTCACAGGGCCAGGTCAAATCTGTGAGCCAAGAAATCAATCCAGGTCTTGCACGTGGGTGGTAAGAACCCAACTACCTGAGCCATCCCCTGCTGCCTCCCAGGATCTGCATCAGGAGGAAGCTGGAGTGGGATGTGGGCATTTTTACCGCTAGGCCAAATGTACCCCTGTGTTCACTTTATACATGAAGAATAGGGATTGCTTTTCATTTTAGATTTTTTAAAAGATTGATTGATTGATTGATTTGAAAGTCAGAGTTACCCAGAGAGAACAGGAGAGGCAGAGAGAGGTCTTCCATTCAGTAGTTCACTACCCAGTTGGTTGCAATTGCCAGAGCTGCACCAATCTGAAGCCAGGAGCCAGGATCCAGGAGCATTTTCTGGGTCTCCCACGTGGCTGCAGGGGCCCAAGAACTTGGAGCATCTTCTACCACTTTCCCAGGCCATAGAAGAGACCTGGATCTGAAGTGGAGCAGCCGGCACTCAAACTGGCACCCATATGGCACTGAAGGCGGTGGCTTTACCTGCTATTCCACAGCACTGGCCCCGATTGCTTTTATTAAAAAACAAAACAAAACAAAAACAAATAAAGCTCCTAACTCTTCTTTTACCCAGAGGAACAGAAGGCACTTCCGAATAAAACAGTCAAATCCACAGAGAAACCCAGATCTCGGGTCAAACAGCCTCTGCTGAACACTGGGAAGCACCGTGCTCTGATGTACTGGGCTCTGGGCCGGCAGCTGCGAGAGTGCTTCCTTGTTGGGCAGGCAGGTGGACAGGGCAGCGGGTGGATGCCCTTCCCACTCAGCCCTGATGCTAGCTATTTTTTTACATGTAATATTTTATTTCCTTTTTTTCCTTTTTTTTTTTAATAGAAAGCTTTTATTTAGGGGCTGGCATTGTGGCACAATGGGTTAAAGCCATGGCCAAAAGCACCAGCATCCCATTTGGCACTAGTTCTAGTCCTGGCTGCTCTACTTCCAATCCAGCACTCTGCTATGGCCTGGGAAAGCAGTAGAAGATGGCCAAAGTCCTTTGGCCCCTGCACCCACGTGGGAGACCTGAAGGAGGCTCCTGGCTCCTGGCTTTGGATCAGCACAGCTCTGACAATTGTGGCCATCTGGGGAGTGAACCAGAGGATGGAAGACCTGTCTCACTGTCTCTATATCTCTCTGTAACTCTGTCTTTCAAATAAACAAAATAAATCTTTTTTTTTAAAAAAAGAAAACTTCTATTTAATAAATATAAATTCCAAAAGTACAACTATTGGATTATAGCAGTTCTTCCCCCCATAACCACCTTCCCACCCGCAAACCATCCCATCTCCTACTCCCTATCCCATCCCATTCTTCACCAAGATTCATTTTTAATTATCTTCATATACAGAAGATCAACTCTATACTAAGTAAAGATTTCAACAGTTTGCACCCACACAGACACACAGAGTATAATGTACTGTATGAAGACAAGTTTTACTGTTAATTCTCAAAGCACAACACATTAAGGACAGAGTTACTACATGGGGAGCAAATGCACAGTGACTCTGGTTGTTGATTTAACAATTGACACTTTTATTTATGAAGTTAGTAATCACCTGAGGCTCTTGTCATGAGCTGCCAAGGCTATGGAAGCCTCTTGTGTTCACAAACTCTGACCTTATTTAGAAAACACCATAATCAAAGTGGAAGTTCTTTCCTCCCTTCAGAGAAAAGTACCTCCCTCTTTGATGGCCCCTTCTTTCCACTGGGATCTCACTCACAGAGATCTTTCATTTAGGTCATTTTTGCTGCGATGTCTTGGCATTCCATGTCTGGCTATCATTTAAGGCAGAAGGGAGCCTCCTCCCCCCAGTGCCTTCCTCAGCTTTTCCAGCCCAGGGAAGGTCCTCACTCCTTAAGTATCTGGGCCGTGGGGTGCCCGGCACCTGCTGTACCTGGAACCCTGGCCCAGCTCATCCTGTTCCCATGGGCCCTGACTCCATAAGACAGCTGTGTCCTACAGGCAGGTTGGTTGAGCCCCTCTCTCTAGAATTCTGGGACAGAGCTGGGCCACAACAGGAAGACAAGGGACAATGATGTCTTGGCTTCCACAACAGCCACAGTATCTGGGCTCCCTTACTGTGGGCAGGGCACAGGTTCTGTGGCTGTGCGAGGGCAGAAGACCCCTTGGGGGCAGGGGGCACAGTCGTCTAGCCTACCCTACTGTTCTCTGCCTGGGGGCTAGGCAGGGAACTGGGTACCCCCTATGTGCCTGTTTCAGAGAGAAGAAATGTCAGAGGAGAGAGGGAGTTCAGGCCTGTGTCATCCACACTGGCTGCCAGCTCGCTGGGACAGTGCCCTGAGGAGGCAGTGGAATGGCAGGGAGCAAGGGTCTGTTCCCCTGCACCCCATCCTAGAATGCATGCTTTATCTGGGCTAGGCTCTAGGGTGGCTGCCATGCTCCATCGGCTGGTAGAAGGACATGGAACTTGGGCTGTCGGGATCAGCAGCTCCTCTCCCTGGTTAGGCTGCTTCTCCCCATGCTGGGTCCTTGCAGCGTGAGTAGAAAGGGCCTGGCCTGCCCTGTTCTTCCCTCCCTCTCTCCCTCCCAGGGTCTGCTTTGCAGAGCATGAGTATCTGTGGTAATTTGAGGGCCAGTGGGGGCTTGCTGCCCCAGGGTAATTGACATACACACCCACCCCTCTCAGAGCCCAGCCAGGCAGTGCCCTGCACACAAAGGGAGAGTCCAGCTCAGTGGGACACGGACTGGCTGGATGGGGAGGGCCGTGTCCCTGGAGGGAAAGGTCTGGTTCTGTGGAGTCCTCCATACCCTGCTCCAAAACACAGAGCAGAAGCCTGTAAACTACTCCAAAAGGCAAAGCCTGTAACCTCGCCCCATCCCACAGCCTTGGCCTCAGAGAAGTGGAAGCAGGGACTACAGACCCCACCCTGTGTCTGGCTCCAGAGAGTGTCCTCAGGCTTGGATGGAATCCCTGCAACTCCAGGCTTCAGCTCCACTATGATCACCCAGGAGGGATCCGCAGAACCGGAGCAATGGCCTCCAGGGGGATCCCCTTCCCGGGGCCTAAGCCTCTGCCTGCCAGGGCCCTGGCCCTGTTCAGTGCCCATCCAGTCCACATCAGCTGCTCTCCGCACTCATGCTGCCAGTACATGAGGCTCAGTAACCCACAAAGCCACGTGGAGCCACAGCTCCTTTGCATGCCTGGTATGGAGCCTGTGTCTTGGAGTAAACAGTAGAGATCTGTTCTCCATTTGGGGTAGGTGTAGGCAGGCAGGGCAGTAGCCCCAGAAATCCTGGGACTAGCGTGAGCAGTTCTATTTCTGAAGACCAGTGCTCTGAAGTGGTTGCCTTTTCACAGTCAATCTCCAGGCATAACTCCAGCTCTGCCTTTTTACCTGGGCACAGGGTGCAGAAGCTGTTGTGTGAAAGTCATGTTTCCTTTGTGTGCTATGGTGCCCTGGTCTTTAGAAATCTGTGGTCTCTGGGGTGGGTACCCTCGAGGGCCCACCATTGGTCAAGTCCCAGGAGGGGCACCTGGAGGCATGGCCTTCAGGGCCCCAGGATACCTCAGGGCAAATAATTAATAAGTGATTTGGACCAGTTTGCGATGGGCTAGCGGCTTTTTGACACCAGTGTTTTTCCGGGTGTTCTGAAAGTGTTGGTGCTATAGGATCCTGGCCTCAGGCATCCCCACCCCCAAAACATAGACATTCACAGTGAGATTTAGTCACATGGGGATGATCGCTCAGCCTGCACTGTCCCATTTCAGCCCGTTACCATGCCAGCGCTGTGGGATTCCTTGGCTGCTGTAAATTGCATTAGTTGCCTGGAATTTCTGTTTTCATTGCATCCTGAATTTAGTCTGTTCCATACACTCACCAAGGAAATCACCTGTTACTTTAATACACAGCCCCTTGTCAGATGCCTATGTTTGAGGACCTCATGAGTCTAGGGTCAGCTGTGTGGCTGGACATCTCACAGTTTGCTACTGTGCTCCTGTGACCCAGAGTGGAATGGGAATGAAAGACAAGGCTGTGGGAGTAGATTCAGCAAGACCCAGCCCACCTCCCTCTCTCCAAGTGGACGCATTGTTTCTTTTTCCTTTCTATTCTGCAGTGAAGCCTTCAGAGCTTTTTGTTTTTGTTGTTGTATCTTCCAGTTGTAAAGTTTCCATTTGGTTTTTCCTTGTATCTTCTTTTTATTTGCTGTGATTTTCTGTTTGTTTGTTGAGCTCCCCATTTTATTTGTTTCAAGTGTGTTTGCAAGTGCTCATTCAAGCATTTTTATCACAGGCACTTTAAAATCTTTGTCCAAAGGTAATAGCATCCCTGTCACCTCATTTTTTGTATCTATTGATTCTTTTTTTTTTTCACTCCCTTTGATATATTCCTGGTTCTTGGCAAAACGAATTCTTTTCTATTAAAATCTATACATGTTTTATTCTTTTGATAATCTGCATCTGATTTGCATTTTACATTTAAATTTTTTTTTCTGATACTGCTTCCACTATGGTGGGAGGAGGCACTGCCTCATTACATCCAGGGCAGGTAGAAATTCAGGCTCCCCACTTATCCTCTGTTGACATTCATGATAGGAGGGAGCTCCTCGTTGCCCTTGGGAGGGGACAGGAGTCCCACCTTCCCGTGTTGTCTCTTCTGACTGTGCAGTAGTAAGTGGTGTTCTGTGTCCGTCTTTAGGATGATGTTTCAGCATCCTATCTGGCTTCCTGGACAGCACTGAGCAGGGGTCACTGGGCCTTGTGGCTGCTTCTCAAGGGTGGGAGTCTTGGAGCATGCTCAGCCTATACAGCTGTGGCTGTGTATGAGATTTTTTTAATAGATAATACTCAAGGTTTTCGTTGCACTTAGTGGTAAGAATAGAGAAAAGTATATCTAATCCATTTACCCTCTCCTATTGGGTTGAGAATTGTGTATACAAAGGTGCTTGATAGGAGTAATATTAAGTATAGTACTTGCAATTATTGAATGTCTTAATCTCTTTTCTGCAGAAAAAGAGCTTTCTGTTAGTGGCCTGGGAAAACCATCGGAAGATGGCCCAAGTGTTTGGACCCCTGCCACCCATGCAGGGGACCTGGAACAAACTCCTGGTTCCTGGTTACATTTCTTTGGAGAAGAGCTTGGGCTGTAATTGAATACATGATTTCTTTTTTAAAAAATTACTTGTTTGGGGAAGTTCATAGGATTTAAGCATTCGCTTAAATTTTTCTCCTATAATAAGTTATTGTAAGCACAGTTGATCACCATGTTATAGAGTCATGTTATAGAGTACACCTGAATACTGCTACAAAAGTAGAAGTGTGGATAGTTTAGGGTGTTTCAAACCTTCTGTCTCTGTGTTTGAATGTGCTGTGTATATTTTATGAAGTAGGAGTGTGACTGTACCACCTTGTTTGCCTCAAATTTTGCCACCTACATGGTGACAGGTGCCCAAGTACTTGGCTGTATTATAATTCTTTCCAAGGCATATTAGAAGGGAACTGCATCAGAAATAGAGCAGCCTGGACTCAAGCCATTGCCTATATGGAATGCTAGTGCAGTACACTATAGCTTAATGGGCTATACCACAATGCCAATCCTGGAGTGAGTCTTTTTATAAAAAATATGGATATAAGATATAGATTGTGATGTGTTGATACTTTTATATATTGTGGAATGTTCAAATCAGGGTAAGCATAACTGTATCCTTAAAAATTTATCAGTTATTTGGGCTGGAAAATATTTAGGTTTCAGAAACACATAGTGTGCTATCACTATCTACAGCCACCCTACTGTGAAATAGGGTGGCAGAGCTTATCACTCCTCTCCTCTAGCTTACTACATGTTGAGCAACATTTCCCCATCACTGCTTCCCCTATACTATCTTCAGCCTCTGGTAGCCAGCCTTCCTTCCTCAGATTATGAGCTGAAGTGTTGTAGAGTCCACATTTGAGTTACATCATGTATCAGGTATACTGATTTTCATCATGTTACATCATGTGTATAGGTATACTGACTGCATTTCCCTTGGGTGTGTACCACATAGTAGGATTTCTGCCTCACTGTATAGTGGTTCTATTTATAATCACTTAAGGAACTTCCATAATGTTCCATAATGACTGTACTAATTTGACTCCTTAGCAACAGTTTGTAATTGTTCCTTTTTTGCCATATCCTCACCACAACTAGTTGCTGCTGTCTTATTGATAGTACCCATTACAAATGAACTGAAGTAGCAGGTACCTGTCATTTGATCTGCTTTTCCTTCATGACTAGTGGTACTGAATTCTTTTCATATACCTGTTAACCTTTTTAAGTCTTATTTTGAGAAGTCTCTATTTCCTTTATGTTTTTGGTGTAGAGTTGTTTGCATTTTATATATGTTAGATATTAATCCTTTATCAGATGTGTAGTTTGAAAATGCTTTCTTGTGTAGTTTTTCTCTTCAAGCTGTTGATTGTTGCCTTTACATTTTAGTTTGATGTGATCCCATTTTTCTGTTTTGCTTTTGTTTCATTTGATTTGGGGGTCTTATCCAACAAATCCTTGTGTAGTATCCCATACCATGTCATTTTGGTGTTCTTCTAATAGTTTCTTATTTTCAGGACTTACACTTTAGTCTCCAGTGCATTTTTAATCAGTTTCTAACATGATGGGAGATAAAGGAGTCCAGGTTCCTTCTGCATGTCGATATCCTGTTCTCCCAGTAGCTTTTTCTTTTACAGATAGAGTTAGACAGTGAGAGAGAGAGAGACAGAGAGAAAGGTCACAACCTCACCTTCTCTCTTCTACAGTGGTCAGTGCCCGAGTTCAGCCCACCTTGGGTACGACCCTCATCCATGCCGGTGCATGAACTATAGACAGGATCTGTGCAGTCTTCAGTGGAAGCATGACCCCTCTGCATTGACCTTCCATGGGCAGAGTGACCCTGCCCCACACCCTACTGGGAAGTCACAGATCTACAGTCACAGTGACCAATGCTCTCACAGTCATGGGCTTCAGAGAATCCCTTCTCAGTCCCATGATCCTGCCCAGTCCACGGAGAGAGCACAGGCATTCCCAGAATCAGCTACCTGCAGGCGTCTGCCTTGGCAGTTTGAACCCCAGAGCCTGTGATAGGTAAGAGGATGTGAGCACCTCACAGTCCTACTTGGCTGCCCAGCCTCAACCCTCCTGGCCACACTCAAATTCAGTGGGAAATGCAGATTTTCCCCTCTGGTAAATCACCTGGCCATACTCTCCTGAGCTTCCACAGCCTCTACTTTTGTCAGTATGGTGCCATCTTTCTCTGGATACGTGACGCCCTTGTGTGGTTGGGCAGAAGGAAATGTGCTTTTCCATGTGTATTAGATGTGTATGCTGCCCCCCGCGAGGGGTGCAGTCTGTACTCAAAATCAGTGTAGTCTGCAGCATCACCAGTGGCACAGGCCACTGCAGTCTGCCATTCACCTTGCTCTCAGCAGCTGGCATCTCCTCTAGCCTCCACTGCAGGAGTCAAGTGTGATGTCCCTGCTCCCTGCTGCACATCAGCTCTTTTCATGCTGCTCCACGATGTCCCTCTTTATGTAGAATTTCTTCTGCACACTTCTCTCCAACTCTTCCCTGGGAACACAGTTCTGCTGCTTTTCTCCTCTTTCTTCCACTGGTCAAAAGCAACATGTCTTCTCCCTATTCAGCCATCTTGGAATCTCCCTGATTCCATATCTTTGCTATTGTGGATTGAGGTGCTATAAACATGAGAGTGCAGGTATCTCTTTTGAATCTGATTTAATCTCCTTTGGATAGATAGAGTCCTGGGAGTATAATAGCTGGGTCCTATACTAGATATTTTTAGTTGTCTGAGGAATTTTCATACTGTTTTCATCAATTTATCTTCTAACCAAGAGTGTTTTATGGTAAGTGTTTTTCTACAACCTTGCCAACATTTGTCATTTACTTCATTTTTGGATAATGGTGCTTCTACCTGGAATGAGGTAACACCTCAATGTGACTTTTATTTGCATTTTCCTGTTGGATAGTGATGGGGCATTTTTTCATGTGTCCGTTGGCCATTTGTATTTCTTTTTGTTCTTTAAATTTTTATTTATCTATTTGAAAGGCAGAGTTACACTCTCCCAAGTGAGTGTAGAAGCCCAAGGACTTAGACCATCTTCTGTTGCTTTCCCAGGCCAAGGCAGAGAGCTGAATCAAAAGTGGAGCAGCCTGTCTTGAACTGCCACCAATGTGGGTGCCAGCAATGCAGGTGGAATCTTTACCAGGTATGCCACAGCAAAGGCCCTATTTATAATTCATCCTCTGAAAAATACTTGTTCTTATCCATTGCCCACTAGTGAGCTGGATTTTTTGTTTTGTTGTTACTGAGTTTCTGGAGCTTGGCTATATATCCTGAATATTAATCCTTTCTTGTATGCATGATTTCGGAATCTTTTTTTCCAATTCCGTTGGTTTCCTCTTCACTTTGTCATTTGTTGCCTTTGCTGTGCAGAAGTTTCTTGGCTTGATATAATTACATTCATTTATCTGCTTATTTTCTGTGCTTCTGTAGATTATTCAAGAAGTCTTTCTTTAGGGCAGTGTCTTACAGCATTTCTTCTATGTTTTCGTGTAGAAATTTGGTGGTTTCATGGGGCCAGTGCTGTGGCGCAGTGTGTAAAGCTGCCACCTGCAGTGCTGGCATCCCATGTGGGTGCCAGTTTGAGTCCTGGCTGCTGTACTTCCAATCCAGCTCTCTGCTATGGCCTGGGAAAGCAGTAGAAGATGGCATTGAGAAATCCATTTTCCCATCACCATTTTTTTTAAGATTTTATTTATTCGTTTGAAAGTCAGAGTTACACAGAGAGAGAAGGAGAGGGAAAAGGAGAGGGAGGGGGAGAGGAAGAGGGAGAGAGAGAGAGAGAGAGAGAGGTCTTCCATCTACTGGTTCACTCCCCAATTGGCTGAACTGCTCTGATCCAAAACCAGGAGCCAGGGTCTTCCTTTGGATATCCCACAAGGGTACAGGGGCCTAAGGACTTGGGTCTTCTTTCAGTGCTTTCCCAGGCCATAGCAGAGAGCTGGATTTGAAGTGGAGCAGCTGGGGCAGTGTTTATATGGGATGCCAGCACTGCAGACAGCAGTTTAAAATGCTTTGCACAGCGCCAGCCCCTCCCATCACTATTTGATGAGGAGACTTTTCTTTCTCCAGGGAATTATTTTAGGTCATTTGCTAGTGATTAGTTGGTTATAAATACATGGGTTAATTTCTGTTGTGTTCCATTGGTCTATGTCTGTTTTGGGGCCAGTGCCAGAATGTTTTGATTATAACATCCCAGTAGTATATCTTGAAATCTGGTATTGTGGTGCCTCCAGTTTTGATTTATTGTTTAGGATTGCTTTAGCTCTTCGGGATCACATGTGTCTCCATATGAATTTTAGCATTTTTTTTTAGCTTTGTGAAGAATGTCATTGGCATTTTGATTGGAATCTCATTGAATTGGTAAATTGCTCTGGATAGTATGGACTTTTTGATGATATTAATTCTTCCAATCCATTAATATGAAAGATTTTTCCAGTTTTTGATGTCTTTGTCTATACTTTCATTAATCTTTTATAATTTTCATTGTATAATTTCATGGTATTATTTTCATTTTTCCTATCCTTGGGAAAACGTATCCCCTTGTACTAAATTTTTTGGAGCTACTGTGAAAAGTGTGTGGGTCTGGTGCTGTGGTATAGCAGTTAAACCCGCCACCAGCAGTTCTGGTATCCCATATGCACATCTGTTCAATTCCAGCTGCTCCACTGCTGATCCAGCTCTGTACCAGGGTGGGAGACCTGGAGGAAGCTCCTTGCTCCTGGATCCTGGCACTTGGCTTCAGATCAACATGGCTCTGGCTGTTGCAGCCAACTGGGGAGTGAAGCAGCAGGTGGAAGGACCCTCTCTCTCTCTTTCTGCATCTCTTTAACTTTCTTTTAAGTAAATAAATAGATAAATCTCTAAAAAATGGGGGAGGTGTGTTGGTTTTATATGCTAACTTTGCCAAATTATCTTATCAGGTCCAGTTGTCTCTTCATGGATTCTTTTGGTTCCTCTACAAAAAGGATCATACCATTTGCAAACAAGGATAATTTGACTTCCTGTTTTCCAATTTATATCTATTTTATTTCTTGCTCTTGTCTAACATGGCTGGATAAAATTTCCAGAACTATATTGAGTAATAGTATTGAGAGTGGTCATCTGTGTGGCTCCAACTTTTCCCCTTTCAATATGACTCTTACTGTGGGTTTGTCATATATTGCCTTTATTTTGTTGAGATATGTTGTTTCTGTCTCCAATTTTTAAAGATTTTTTTTATGAAAGGAGGTTGTATTTCATCAAATGCTTTCTCTGTTTTGAGTTAATCATATAGTTTTGTGGGTGTGGGATAGCACATTTATTGATTTGTGCATATTGAATGAATCTTGCATTCCTGGGGTAAAGCCACTTGGTCAGGGTGGGTGATAATTTTCATGTATTGATGTGTTTGATTTGCTAGTACTTTGTTCAGGATTTTTGCATCTATGTTCTTCAGGGATATTGATCTCCAGTTCAATGTTTAATGATACTGGAGAAAATACAAAACTGTTAAGCACAGTAGGATTAGGGAAACAGTATGTTTGCCAGGCAGCACTATGGGGTCATTTGAGGTTAATGATTATTTAAAATAAGACTAGTCCACAAGTTCAAGTGTTTTGTGGAAGCCACATTCCACCTCTAGTGTGCAGTTATAGAATAGGCAGAGGAAATGCATTGAGTCTGGTCTGTGGTCAACCGTGGAGTACCTCAAAGCAATACAGGAGCAAAGGATGTGGAATTAAGTGTTCTACAAGGGACCAATTATAATTCTTGACTATGGAATTTGAATGGAGTAACAAACATGTGGATGTGAGTGGGCGAGGGAGTGTAAGAGGGCAATAGAATCGATGTAAATGTTGCTGTGGAGAAAATTGTTGCAGTTGGGGTACTGGGGGTTTTGAGTTATAAACACATGCTTAGAGAACAATACATTTGAAATAGGCTATGGGAAGGTTGCAGTTTTCTGTTTTTGTAATGACAAGTTAAAGATTTTGACCAATGGTTAAAGAATTAATTCACTGGAGAGATTTAAAAAATATCAGAAGCCAAGTATTGGAAATACCTACGGAGTATTGAAGTTGCTGGGACTTCTGACTGATAGAGTGATGACGAACAAGGAGGAGGTATTGCTGCAACACCTAGGGTGGTAAGTGGTAGACGGTCTGTAATAGGTGAGTTAAAATTGAATATTTTGGGGGAGAAGAGTGGGGTGGTCTGGAATTAGTACTCAGGAGTGAGGACTCCCCTGTGTCATTTATAGCCAAGAGATAAGGAGGATATGGAAGTTAACAGCTGTATCTGAGAGAGCTGCAGGTGAGGCAGTGTTATCAAGTGAGGGCCAGAGGTCAGTTACTGCTGTATATGTTGTGGGGTCATATTGTTATAAATGTCTGTATTAATGATCATTACACATTTTTAACCAACATTCTCTGATTGTCCCTCATGACACTTTTTGCCTTCAAATCTATTTTTGTCTGAGGTTAATGATTATTTAAAATAAGACTAGTCCACAAGTTCAAGTGTTTTATGGAAGCCACATTCCACCTCTAGTGTACAGTTATAGAATAGGCAGAGGAAACTGTATTGAGTCTGGTCTGTGGTCAACCATGGAGTACCTCAAAGCAATACAGGAGCAAAGGACATGATAGTTGTCCTCGTAGCTTTCTTTTGGTTCATATTTGCCTTGGTCCATTCCTTTGTTTTTATCTGTCCTACACTTTTTGGAAGCTTGTCTCTTATAGACCATGTATTGCCAAATTGTACATTTTAATTCAATGTGGGAATTGTCTTTCTATGAATGAATCTCTTTCATGTTAGAGCTTTGAATCCCACTTTAGTTTGTATTTTTTTTCTTTATTTCCTCAAACAGATCATTTTTATTCTATGGGTTTGAAAGACATGCATCTTTTACTCGTTCTTCCATTGTTCTCTACTTTGTTACATTTGAAAATATACATCTATAGTAATATATTTAATGATTTAAAATACAATATATGATTAAATGTTTAAAATAACAAACTTTACATTTATAGTCATTTAGTAGTCTTAATCCTGGGAGTGAAACAAGAAAATATTATTACAAATTACTCAGAAACACATTTGTGGGATATAGGTAAAGCATGGGGAATCTAAGAGAGCCTTCAGAACTCACAAGGCAAACTTAGAAAAATCAGTTTGTAATCCATATTAATGATAGTCATATTAAAGGACACAATGTCTTGCAGGACAAAAAACCCAAAAAAGCAGGGTGTGACAAAATTACTTACCAGATAATATTTTTAAAAATTCCTTTGAAAGACAGAAATTGGGGGGGGGGGAGAAAGAGAGAGAGAGAGAGATCTTAAATCAGCTGGTGCACTCCCCAAATGCTAGAAATAACTGGGGTTATGCCAGAAGTGATTCAAATGCTTGAGCCATCCACAGCTGTATCCTAAGGTGTTTATTAGCAAGAAGCTGGATCAGAACTGGAGGTAGAACTCAAACCCAGACACTTTAATATGAGATTTGGGTGTCTCAAGTGGCATCTTAATCACTGTTCATGCCTAACCCATTCCACAGTATTCTTATCTCTAAAGTTAAAACATGGCTTCAGAATTAACAATGGCTGTTATTTCTGGGGATAGAATTCATTTTTAGTTTCTACAATGAACATGCATTGCTTTTGTAATTAAAATATTTAATGGCATTTTCATAGGGTAATAATTGTATCAATATGGCAATCACTGCAAGGAAAAATGGAGCAACATTCTTATAATGTTGACAGTTTTCCTAATTTCTATCAGAAACACAGAACAGTACTATAAGTTATCATGCGTTTGTATGATTGACTATCATGTATCCAATAAAATGACAATGTAGGTCTACATTAATATAAAAAACTTCAAAGATATACTGTTAAGTGAAACAAAATCAAGTTTAAGAAGAAATGCAATATGAGCTTATTTTCACTTGGTACATTATGTCTCTATTTGGAGAAAAATGCAAGGTATGCTAATAAGCAAAAAATAAAACAGAGCACTGTTTAAGAGACAGAGCAAGCCTCAGAATGAGAGCCAGGTGTGATAGGGATTTTGGAATTCACAGACCAGTATTTAAAGGAATCATTATAAGTGTGCTATGGGGCTCCAAATGTAAAAAGTAAACAAGTGCAAAAACAGGTACAACATGTAAGCAGAGAGATGGAAATTCTAAGAAAAATTTCACAAAAAATGTTGGAGATCAAAGATGCATTCATTCATTTGAATGAATAGTGATAGACATAGTGATCTGGAGAGATAGAGAGATCTTCTACCCACTGATTCACTTCCCAAATGCTTGCAATAGCTGAATCTGGGCCAGGACAAAGCCAGAAGCTCAGAACTCCATCTGGGCCTTCCAAGGGAGTGGACTGAGACTCAAGTATGTGATCCATCATGCACTACCTTCCCTGGCACATGAGTGGGAAATTGGATCTGAAGTGGTATAGCCAGGACCCAAACCAGCCTTCTGATAGGATGTGGGCAATCCCAAGCAGCAGCTTAATATGCTGTGCCACAATGCCTACCCCTAAAGGGTAGATTTTAAGTTTCTATACCACAAAGAAATGATGTGTCTGTGGATGCATGAGATACTTAGCCTGATTTGATCAGTCCCCAATATATGCACATATTGAAAAATCATATTGTACTGCCTAAGTATATACAACTACTATTTTCAGAAAAGTGTGAAATAATTAAACATATTATTGATGTTTTTTATTGTTAGCCAGATACTGTCAGCTACATGGTAGACACAGTGCTGGCTATAAAAATAAGGTTTTAAGGAGAAGGAGAGAAAACAACAATATCACTATACACTGATTTTACACATTTCTTTTAGCATTTATTTATTTTCATCTATTTGAAAGGCAGAGAGAGAGAGACATACAGACAGACACAGAAACAGAGAGACAGACTGATTTAGTACTCCAGTGCCCACAACAGTCTGAGGCTGGGCCAGGCTTAAGTTAGGAGCTGGGAACTCAATCTGGTTCTCCCACATGGGTGGCAGGGACCCAGATACTTGAGCCATCACCACCTGCTGCCTCCCAGGATGTGCATTAGCAGGAGTATGAATCAGAATACCAGATGCAGCTCAAACCTAGTGACCAGCATTTAGGATGGGGAAGTCTCAAGCAGCTTCTTAATTACTGTGCCAAATGCCTGTAATTTTTCTTCTTTTTCCATGCTTTATATTTCATTTTTATATTTTATGTATTTCCTGAAAATCTTTGTTAAAACATACCTAATATATACTCTGAAAAAAGAAATTTCATTTTAGCAAAACAAAATAATTTCAGTTATTTAAGAAAAAAAAAAAAAAAAGGACATGCAGTGGCAGACGGGTCCGCATGAGAACAAGGCAGGTTCAGGGAGTTGTTTCAGGTTGTCCACAACCAGCATTCAGGGCCAGGTTGCATGTCAGGTACATCCTTGCAGTGGAGACAAATCCAAATCATGATCTTAAGTCCCAGTCATATTGATATCCCATGATTAGTATCTGCCCTGATTCTGTACTCACCAGCCAACTTTCTAGTTTATAATTTGTATCTGAAGTAGCTTTTTAAAGTAGAAGGCAAATGTTCTATCAAGTCAATGCAAATATCTGAAAAGTGAGATTATCATATATTTAGTTTCAATAATGCAAAGCCCCAGCTAAGACCTACATAGGGAAGTAAAGGATTTTGATGTAGCATACTATGTGCCAGCTGTGAGTTTTCAACAAAGATTTTAATGTTAAAATTCCAAAAGCCAAGAGTCATAGAGACACAGGATGGGTGAAAAGAGATATGGCTGACAGTCATTCTCAGTAGCCTTGACCTCACCCTATTTGGTAAGATTTTCCTGGTTTGATTCAGTATTTAAACCATGCAGTTGACATTCTGTTTCACATGTCTGTGATGTGGCACAGGAACGCATTTATAATTCTACTTCTACCTTAATTTCTGTCATCTAAAATGCCTGACCCTGGGAGTTGGCATTGCAGAACAATGGGTTAAGCTGACTATTGAGATGCCTGGTTGGTTGGTTTTATATTTTTCAGAAATGAAATCCTCATTTGTGGTCTGTGACACACCAAACTCTTAGTTTGGCAACTACCTGGTGCCACAGGAGAAAGGTTAGGGAAATGAAAGCCAGATGAAGAAAGACCTACTGAAATGGTTAACAAGGCTGAATTTTCATGACTTCACCTAGAAATCCATATTGAAATACCTTCTTAGCATTGTGGAGTACACCAAACGTGGGTGTTTTCCGCTCCCTTCCCAGAGCTCCTCCAGGAGTTAATGCTTCTAAATTTCTTTATTATACATTCTTTATTTTTTAGATTTTATTTATTCATTTGAGAGGGAGAGACAGAGAGAAAGGTCTTCCTTCTGTTGGTTCACTGCCCAAATGGTCACAATGGCCAGAGCTGCACCAATCAAAGCCAGGAGCCAAGAGATTCCCTTGGGTCTTCCATGTGGATGCAGGGGCCCAAGCCCTTGGGCCATCCTCCACTGCTTTCTCAGTCCACAGCAGAGATGGATTGGAAGAGGAGCAACTGGGACTAGAACTGGTGCTCATATGGGATGCCAGCACCACAGGTGGAGGATTAACCTACTGTGCCATGGCACTGGCCCCTATGCATTCTTAAAATAACCTTTTAAAGGATTTATTT
The DNA here is from genome assembly GCA_949820135.1 of Sylvilagus floridanus. Lineage (NCBI taxonomy): Eukaryota > Metazoa > Chordata > Mammalia > Lagomorpha > Leporidae > Sylvilagus > Sylvilagus floridanus. Next base: position 34,797,114 of record OX463230.1, read on the forward strand.
GAGAGGTAGTGTTACAAAAAGTGAGAGGAAAGAACAGACAGAAAGGTCTTCCAGCTGCTGGTTCACTTCCCAAATGGTTGCAGGGGCTGGAGCTGAGCCAATCCAAAGCCAGGAGCCAGGATCATCTTCCGGGAGTCCCACGTGGGTGCATGGCCCCAAGGACTTGGGCCATCTTGTACTGTTTTCCCAGGACATAGCAGAGAGCTGGATTCGAAGAGGAGCTGCTGAGACTAAATTGTGTACATATGGGATGTCCTCGCTGCAGGAGGAGGATTAAGCTACTAGGCCACAGTGCCAATAATTTGTTATTAATAAGAAGAATGCACTCCCCCTTTTTGGTTTTGAAAAGTAACTCAAAACCAATAAATCAACCTCTTGGTAAGTTAGTTCAGAGAATTAATACTCCCTTATCCTATCCATTGCACAGTATCATAGTGGTGGGGAAGGGGAAGATCTCAGACAGAAAAATTACTTTAGGTTTTACACATCATCTGAACGTGTCAGTCTTTCCACCACATACGTGACTTTCTTGACAGGTCATGTATCCTCTTCTGTTAGTGACTGTTGGAATGTCTGTTGTTGGAATGTCTGTTGAACAGATTGGCTAGAGGAAGATATCTCCTCTTTATGGATGATCAAAGGAATTGGTCGACTAAGATTCAATTTATAGTCTCTTGCAGCTATAAAATGTTAAATCAGAAAAAGGATGTCATGAAAAGAATGGGTCAGGGTCTTTAGGGAAGTCTTCTGACCTGGTCCTAGACTGAACTACAGCTCCTTCTTTACCCTGCATTTGCAAGTCTTCCTCTTACATGTGTAATTTCAGAAATGGTATCTATGGCAAATCAATACCTGGGGCATAGTTAAGTACCAGTCTTGGTCATAGTTGTGAACCTTTTGTTACTTGCTTATTTATCAACGCTGCTTTTCTTTATTTCTAAAATAGGAATAACAGGTTTGTAGACATTGTATAAGACAGCATATGTGGAATATAAATTGTGATACACTATGCAAACCTAAGATACTTAGCATTACTGAATACTCACTGAACGGTGGATACTGAGCCAGGCACTTCCCACATCAGCTCATTTGGAATTTATAACTACCTTAAGAGGTGAGAGTTTTTATTGGTGTCTTACATATGGAGGAGCTAAGGAAAACTTTAGTGTTGGGGTATGTGTTGTGGTGCAGCTTATTAGCTGCTCAGGAATCCTGCATCACATATCAAAGTGCTTGAGGTTGGATCCATCTCTGCCTTCCAATCCAGCTTCTGAATGCGTATGCTCCTGGAAGACAGCAGAAAATGACTGAAATTCTGAAGGCCCTGCCACCCATGTGGGAGACAAGAGTCAATTTCTTGGCTCCTGGTTTTGGCCATGTTGATTCTATGAAAACTTAAGGTATCCAGCTATCTTAGCTAGCATGTGGTGAAAGTTATTTGAATCCAGATAATCTGGTTACAGAGCCAGTCCTCTTAATGATCACCCTGATTCAGTGTAAGGTATTCATTCCTATCTGCCCTCTTATCCATTTTGATTTTCACTGTCTCTTCTTAGTGCCTTCATACCAGTATGTTCAGATTCCAACATTCCTGGACTCAGACCCTTACTCATCATCTGAAATGCCCTAGACCTGTGATTCCTGTTATATGGCTGACACATCTAACACATCTTGCTGGGCTCCATGCATAATTGGCTATATTTGCCAAATCTAAAAGTAAGGCATGGTCTTTTTTAACAGAGGTATAATATTGCATGTAAAATGTTCCTAGAACTCCAGCTTGTGTTGTTTATTATTAGAACTTCAGTTAGTGCTAGGAGCTCTCAAACATATAATCCCAGGGGAAAAACTCACATCTCAGCTTTGGAAGTCTACTGTCACTCTCAAAACATATTGGCGGTTTTCTGAGAAGGGGCACTAGGCCATAGTGAGTGGATGCAGGCTTGAACAGGGTTGACTGTCCTGATGCTATGGAAGCAAGTGGTCTCCCTTCTTGTAAACTCATGAGAGTAAACCCAGCCACCTGAGAATATTGAGGAGAAAGGTAACCACCCAGGATTAGGGAGCGGTGACTTCAAGACATTTCACCTCTGGAGCCAGGGAGAGGTGGGATGACCAGGAAGCAGCTGAACTTTTCTGAAACTTTCTCCTATTCTCCTCTAGAGATCAACCAAGTATTCCTGTTGTCCATCTAGCAGTGTCACTGGTCATGGTGTAATGGTGGTTTCGATCGTCTTAAAAGCGATATGCACTCAGAACCTCTGAAAATGTCCTTACTTGGAAGAGGGCTCTTTACATATGTAATTTAGTTGAGGATCTCAAGCTAAGATCATCATGGATTAACCAAGATGTCATGGGTCCTAAATCTGATGACATGTGACCTCCAAAGAGACCAAAGTGAATCCAGAACACACATGCTGAGCTGATCATTTGGAAGATGGAGGCAAAGATAGAGTTTAGTGGCTGCAAGCTTAGAAATACCAAGGATTTCCAGTGGCAATACAATCTAGGACAGAAGCATGGGATGGTGTTCTCCCTCAGAGGACCCAGAAGAAACCAGCCCTGCAGCACCTTGATTTCACACATTTCTGACCTCTGGAACCATGGCAGGTTGCCTTGGGGAACCTTGTATTCTGCCAGGGGGCATTTGGATATTTATGCCATCATTCATGGCCATAGAAAATTGTGAACTTAAAAATTAGCCTGCTATAAAGTCCTTAAATTGCACATCTGGCCTGTCGTTGCCTTGCCAGGACCAAACCAAATGATTTCAGGAACCTTCTCTAGTTCATGGGCAGAACATTTTCCACCCTGTAGCGTCAAGTTTGTGGTAATTTGTTAGGATGTTCCTGGAAAAGTGACTTTTGTGGTCTCTCCTAGTTTGTGTTAAACTTTCAAAACGTAGTGCTTTCATTTTTCTGTCATAACTCACTGCAGACATGGAACAGAAAACAGATTACCTGGCTAAATAAGGCTATCATTTTCCTCAGGTACTGATTCTGTTTCTCTTCTAGAAGCTTCTGCTTCTCAGTCCAGACATACATCACACTTTTCTGATAGTCATCAATTTTGCTCAGCATGACATAGAGTTTCTGAATCTCATAACCTTTCCCGGTGTTTTGGGTAGCTTTCACTCTACGGATTATGTAGTTTCTTGGAAAAAAAATTGACAAAGATTAGTTTCATTAGTTAAGGAGCTTAAGTTTTCTCATTCCTCACATCATCCCTTGTTGCACTCAGTTCCCTCATTCTTCACATCATCTCTTACATGTAGAGAGGGATGGGATGGGATGGGAACAAGGGTTTTTGTTTCTACTTTTTAACAAGACATTAATATATTTCCCTATGGAATAAACTTTCAATAATCGAAATGGCCACTGAATTTTCATTAACTATTCACAGTTTTTTAGCATTCAAAAGCATTGATTGTCACTTCAATATGTAAAAATGTTTAAATACATGCATTTTTTAAAAATTGTCTCAATGGGCACAATTCTCCATTTAAAAAAAACTGATATTTAAGACATGTAGCAAGTACTTAATACAATTATTAAAAGACAGTGTCCAATCCTCCAAAGCACTCACATTTTAATAGAAAACTTTTATTTAATAAGTATAAATTTCAAAAGTACAACTTTTGGATTATAGCAGTTCTTCCCCCGTAAACGCCCTCCCACCTGCAAACCATTCCATGCTACTCCTCTCCTATCCCATCATTCATTAAGATTCATTTTTAATTTTCTTTATATACAGAAGATCAGCTCTATACTCAGTAAAGACTTCAACAGTTTGCACCCACACAGACACACAAAGTATAAAGTACTGTGTGAAGACTAGTTTTACCCTTACTTCTAGTACAACACATCAAGGACAGGGTTTCTACATGCAGAGCAAGTGCACAGTGACTCTTGTTGTTGATTTAACAATTGACACTCTTATTTATGATATCAGTAATCACTCGAGGTACTTGTCATGAGCTGCCAAGGCTGTGGAAGCCTCTTGAGTTCACAAACTCTGACCTTATTTAGACAAGGCCATAATCAAAGTGGGAGTTCACTCCTCCCTTCAGAGAAAGGTACCCCCTTCTTTGATGGCCCCTTCATTCCGTGGGGATCTCACTCACAGAGATCTTTCATTTAGGTCTTTCATTTTTGCTACAGTGTCTTGGCTTTCCATGCCTGAGATACTCTGATGGGCTTTTTAGCCAGATCTGAATTCCTTAAGGGCTGATTCTGAGGCCAAAGTGCCAAAGCACTTATAAATGAGAATAGTGATTGGTCAATTAACTGTGTCAAAGATACAATGAATAAATGCTAAACAAAAGGAACACAAGGTTCTGTGAGCAAAAAGAAAGCGTAATTAATACAAGAGTAATAAAGCTTTAAAGTCTTTTAAATTTTATTTTAATTGAAAGGCAGATAGCTCTTCTATCCACTGGTTGACTCCCCAAATACCAGTAGCAACCAGAGCTGTCACATGCCAAAACCACTGTCAGGAACTCTAACTAGGTCTCCCATGTGTGTAGAATGGACCCAAGCCATTGAGCATCTTAACCAATGTGCCAAATGCTCATGTGATGAAGATTTTTAGGAATGTACTAAGTAAATATTGAAGATTTAAAATCTCTCAAGTTCTGCCATTCTCATTTATACAGGAGAGAAAAAGAAATCTGAGCCAAATTCAGTATTTTTTCTAAAGTTCTGTTCTCTCTCCATAAAGCAACATAGGTATTTCCCAAAGTGTGGACCCTTAGCACCTCACTCCATCATTGAGGGTGCTTGTTGGAAGTGCAGATTCCACGGTGCTTCCCCAGACCTTTTGAGTCACTGTCTTGCTGATAGTCTTTTGGAATCTGCAGTTTCAACAAAACCTCAGGTAAATTTTCTTTTACTAAAATTTGAAAACCATTATGCTAACCACCAGCATGGGAAGAAGAGGATGAAGAGTTTTAGGTTGCCTGGGCAAGCAGTAGAAGATGGCCCAAGTGCTCGGGCCCCTGCACCCACATAGGAGACCAGGAAGATGCACCGGGTTCCTGCCTTTGGATTGGGCAGCTCTGGCCATTGTGGCCATTTGGGGAGTGAACCTACAGAAGGAAGAGCTTTTTCTTATCTCTTCCTCTCAATATCCGTTACTCCACCTCTAAAATAAATAAAGGAAATCTGTAAAAATGGAGAATACTACCAACAAGCAGAAAATGACTGTTACATTTGGGTGGTGAGTAGTCTGGGAGAACACAGAGATATGAGAAAATGTGTCAAGATGTAGTGAGAGAATGAAACAAGGATGGCTGGGTTATGGAAGATCTTCATAGGTTTTTTTTTAAGAAGATTTATTTATTTATTTGAAGGTCAGAGTTACACAGAGAGAGGAGAAGCAGAGAGAGAGAGAGGTCTTCCATCCAGTGGTTCACTCTCCAGTTGGCCACAATGACTGGAGATACGCCATTCTGAAGCCAGGAGTCAGGAGCCTCCTCTGGGTCTCCCATGTGGGTTCAGGGGCCCAAGGACTTGGGCCATCTTCTACTGCTTTCCCAGGCCATAGCAGAGAGCTGGATTGGAAGAGGAGCAGTCGGGACTAGAACCAGAGCCCATATGGGATGCAGGTGCCTCAGGCTAGGGTGGTAACCCACTGCGCCACAGCACCAGCCCCATCTTCATAGGTATTTTAAAGAGTTTGGAATGTTTTTGTGGGTAATAGAGATTATTTTCCTCAGAATATATAAATTTAGAAATCCATGACTGCTTTTTTTCATACTATGCATCGTTTTCCATGAACTTTTTAGGAGTCACATGAATGAACTTCAAAAATTTTTTCACACTGAAATAAGTTTGTAACTATTTGCTGTGACTTTATGAAGTACCTACCTATCTTTGTGTGTGTGTGTGTGTGTGTGTGTGTGTGTGTTGATATATTCTCTCAGGTGAATCCATACAATTTACTGAAAATTCTGTTTGAAAATTCGCCTTTCTGTGGAATGCTACTCAGCCATAAAAAAGAATGAATCCTTTCTTTTGCAACAAAATGGATGCAACTGGAAACCATTATACTTAGTAAAATAAGCCAGTCCCCAAATGACAAATACCATATGCTTTCCCTGAACCGTGGTAACTAATATAGTACCAAAAATATAATGTATATGAGTGAAATTGACTTTTTGAGATGCAGTGGTTATTTATGACCCTTGTCTCTACTGTTTAGGTACAGCGTTTGTTTCTTCCATTTGTTGAGTGTTGTACTTAGTGTAGGGTTAATCTTATGAGTATGAAATAGAGTGAGAGTAGATCATTATGAAAATTAAAGGAAGGAACGATAAAGAAGGAGGAGGTAGGGTAGAGTGGGAAGTATTGCTATTATCCAGAATCTGTGTATGTGAAATATTTTAAAAAGATTTTTTAAATACAAATTTTTTAATTAAAAATAAAAATTTTTTCTTCTTTCTCCTTCCCTCTCTTCGTTTGTTTCTTCCTTTTCTTCCTAAAGAGAATAACTTTGCTTTTAGGCCTCTTTTATGAGTATATATAATTAATACTTTGAAACCTACCATATATATTGATCATTTAATACTAATATGTATTAACTTTTATTTTTCCCATAAGCCTCTTTTTCACACCACATGTTTTCTATCCTTTTCTTTCTTTTTTTTTTTTTTTTTTGACAGGCAGAGTGGACAGTGAGAGAGAGAGAGACAGAGAGAAAGGTCTTCCTTTTCCGTTGGATCACCTCACAATGGCCACTGATCCAAAGCCAGGAGCCAGGTGCTTCTCCTGGTCTCCCATGTGGGTGCAGGGCCCAAGGACTTGGGCCATCCTCCACTGCACTCCCGGGCCACAGCAGGGAGCTGGACAGGAAGAGAATCGACCAAGACAGAATCCGGCACCCCGACTGGGTCTGGAACCCAATGTGCCGGCGCTGCACGCAGAGGATTAGCCTATTGAGGCACGGCGCCGGCCCTGTCATTTTCTATTTACTACATACATGGTCTTTTGAGATCTCTCCCCACATAATTGTTCCCTTTTGATGTAATATTTCACTACTTGGTTACATTTTTGTTCCATTTCATTTTAGTAATATTATGTTTCATGTATCTTTAGAGTTACTCAGCCTAGGGAGAACCATGGGAATTATCTCCTTATTTAAAAGTCCCAGCAGAGAGAAGCAAGGCTATTCATCCTCCTAACCTTTTGTTTCCACTCTCTTAGCCAATGCCATTTGTGTTTATAACATATTGCCCCCATTGTAAGGAATGGTTTTTTTATCTGCTTTACATTTACAATGATTTGCATTTACTGAATATCTACTAAGAGTCAGATCAAGTGCTAGAAATTCTACATCAATCCTCTCTACTCTTTGTTGAAGCAAATATCATTGCATTCATAGTAGAGACATCCCATTTGCATCTAAGAGAGGTTCAAAATTAGACATTTAAATCAAAATCTGGCCGGCGCCGTGGCTCAACAGGCTAATCCTCCGCCTTGCGGCGCCGGCACACCGGGTTCTAGTCCCGGTCGGGGCGCCGGATTCGGTCCCGGTTGCCCCTCTTCCAGGCCAGCCCTCTGCTGTGGCCCAGAAGTGCAGTGGAGGATGGCCCAAGTGCTTGGGCCCTGCACCCCATGGGAGACCAGGAGAAGCACCTAGCACCTGGCTCCTGCCATCGGATCAGCGCGGTCGGCCGCAGCGCGCCGTGCGCGGCAGCCATTGGAGGGTGAACCAAAGGCAAAGGAAGACCTTTCTGTCTCTCTCTCTCACTGTCCACTCTGCCGGTCAAAAAAAAAAAAAAAAGAAGAAGAGGAGAGAGAGACAGACAGACACAGAGAGAGAGATATCCCATCTGCTGCTTCACTCTCCAAATGGCCATAACAACCAGGGATGGGGCAGGCCAGGGGCCTGGAATTCCATCTGGATTGCCAACAGGAGTTGTTGCAGGAGATCCTCCATTGCCTCCCCAGGCACCTTAGTAGAAAACTGGATCAGAAGCAGAAGAGCTGGGACTCAAACCAACCTGCCACCCCAATATGTGACGTCTGCACTTTAAGTAGTAGCTTAAGCTACTGTAGCATAATGCCAGGCCTTGGTTATGTTTCTGTAAAGCAATTATGTCTATACAATTTGTGGAGCAGTCACTTTTTTGAGACTTCACATCTGTTGTAATTCTGTTGGATACATATCTTCTATGGACAGAAGAGTAAAAGGGCACTGCCTGCATGGGTTGCAGTGGTCTGGAGCCAGTGAGGGTGCAGACGTGTAGTCTGTCTGCATCTCTGCTAAGAAGGCATTAGAGATTTCAGGAACACTCAGCTCCAACATTGTGTGTGTGTCACTCCAATAATCAAATAATTAAGTCTTTAAAAAAATAGTAACATCTACCTTACTGTTTCTAGCTGACCCTGCCAATGTTTACAAAGTGAGAGACAGAGACAGAGAGAGACAGACACTATCTTCCATCTGCAATTCATTCCCAAAGTGGCTCCAATGGTCAGAGCTGGGCTGGTCTGAAGCCAGGAGCCAGGAGCTTCTTCTAGGTCTCCCATGTGGGTAGCAGGGTCCCAAGAACTTGGGCCATTCCCCAGGCACATTAGCAGGGTGTGAGATTGGAAGTGGAGCAAGTGGGACTCAAATCATTGCCCATTAGAGAAGCTGGTCTTGCAGGTGGCTCCTTTACCTGCTACACCACAATGCCAGCCCCTGCTACAGATTTTTAAATGGACCTCTGATACGTCCTTGCCCATTCTGGTATGTACATAGTTGTCCATAGTTGTTTTTTGTAGAGGGTCAAGGCTGGTTATATTCTACTTCATCATCTTGATGACATCACTGTCAGTGCCTTCAGTTTCATTACTATAATTTCATTTTATAATTTCATCCACTCTGCTATTTATGGTCACTACAAATGTTATTGCTACAAATGTTTTGTTCATATCTTTTGATTCAGGTATGCATGAACTTTATTTATGACTGGAATTACTGTATCATTGCAGCTGCCCCCACCTACCCACCTTGTCCAGTTTCACAGTCCATGGTTTGGGTTACTCATGGCCAATGGCAGTCTGAAAATATTAAACTGAAAACTTCAGAAGTAAGTAGCTTGTATGTTTTAAATCGCATGCTGTTCTGGGTAAGTTGATGAAATCTCATATACTACTGTTACATCTCTCCCAGATGTGAATCATTCATTTATCCAGTGTATTCATGCTGGATATGTTACCTACCTATTAGTCACTTAGCACATAATCTTGGTTATCAGCTAAGCATAGAGTTAGGTAGAGCCACCGTTTCAGGCATCCACTGGGGGTCTTGGCATGTAATTCCCATGAATAAGGGCAGATTTCTGTACTAAGGGTATCAGGTAGCATTTGAATGTTACATTTCCCTACTGTTTAAAAAAATTTGAAAGATAGGGTATCTCCTCTATAAATAAATGGTGCTGGCAAAACTTATATATCTATATCTTTATAGATATAAATAGAGATAGAGATCAATGCAATTAGATCCCTACCTCTCATCAAATATCAAAAAACCACAAACAGCTCATGATAGTTCAAAGACCTAAATTTAAGATCTGAGAGTTGGAAGAAAACATAGGGAAAGCACTTCAAGACACTGGTGTAGGTGATGACTACTCGGGTAAGACTTTACCCAAAGCACAGGCAACAAAAGCAAATCTAGACAAAGGGGATCCTATTAAACTCAGGAGATTTTTCCCAGCAAAAGAATCAAACAGTGGAGCGAAGAGACAGCCAACGGAGTGGGAAAAATATTTATAAGCTACTTATCTGAAAAAGGATTAGAATCCAGAATATATCAGCAATTCAAAAAACACAACAACAAAAACCAACATGTTCAATTAAAAAAATAGGCAAAGGAGCTCAGTAGACAGTACTCAGGCATAACGAATCATATCTTCATTGTTCATACATAAAGGAGATAGTCTTTTGCATTTACTTTTTTTAAACTTAACTTTATGGCTTGGCAATCACTTTACATCACATTAAACCATTTATTTTCGTTCTTTTTAAGAGCTAGATACAAGACGGCTTGTGGGGCAATCATTTTCTTTTTTCTTTTTTTTTTTTTTTTTTTTTTTACAGGCAGAGTGGACAGTGAGAGAGAGAGAGACAGAGAGAAAGGTCTTCCGTTGCCGTTGGTTCACCCTCCAATGGCCGCCGCAGACGGCGCGCTGCGGCCAGCGCACCGCGCTCGTCCGATGGCAGGAGCCAGGAGCCAGGTGCTTTTCCTGGTCTCCCCATGGGGTGCAGGGCCCAAGCATCTGGGCCATCCTCCACTGCACTCCTGGGCCACAGCAGAGGGCTGGCCTGGAAGAGGGGCAACCGGGACAGAATCGGTGCCCCGACCGGGACTAGAACCCGGTGTGCCGGCGCCGCAAGGCGAAGGATTAGCCTGTTGAGCCACGGCGCCGGCCAGGGGCAATCATTTTCTACCTAAACTTTTGAACACACTTTTTGGAGTCTTAAAAACTTTATAATTTTCATTCCTACATTTGTCCTTAGGCTACCCTAAACTGCTTTTTGTGAAAGTATGGGGCAGAAGTTCAATTTACTATGCTTTTTCTGGATGGATAAGTGCTTGTGCCAACACCACTTGGTGGTAAGTTCATTCTATTCCCACTGATGTGTAAAACTGGTTGCATCATAAATCAGCTTTCTGTGTATGTGTGTGGGCCTGTTGGTGGTCTCCATTCTGATTCACTGGTCGATTTGCAGTACTACACAGCCCGATTACTACAAGTGTAGAAAAAGGGCTTAATAAAACTCAGATGCCCCATATCATCAGAATGTTGACCAATCAAATCTTACTTCGATCTCCAACATCACTATCAAAAATTTTTACCTGGCAGAGTCTTGGAAATTTATAGCCATCTGCTCTTCTATATGTACAATTTCTGGAACTGGACTGAGAAGTTTAAAATCAATTGTAAAACATGTGTTTGAATTTTGCCAGGATCTCTACTGAGTGTCTTGATTAATCTGGGGAGCCATGTGATCTCTACAATGCTGTCTTTCAATCTGTGAGATGGTGAAGCTCAATATTCCTGAGACTTAAATTTCCTTCAATGGAGTTCTATAAGCCCCTCCTTGAATGATTTTGTTTATGCTTTAATCTCTTTGTTTTCTTCAGGAATGGAGTAAGTTTCTAGAAGTGTTTCAGAGAAAAATCACTAAGTCAGCAACTCTATAAATATACTGTGGAGGATTAGTTAGATTAAAGAAGAAAACACTAAGGAGGCTTTTCAGAAAGTGTCTGTCTCATTTTGTCTGATTTTCCAGTAAGAAGAAAATACAGATTTGCTCACTTAATGAACATTATGCCAACTTCCTTGTTTTTTTCCAGCCCAATGTCTTTATGCTTTCTGTTTTCTTGCCTGGAACATTTTTTCACTCATTCCTTGCCTAAATTTAACTTTAAAAACAATGTGTTTTCTGACATCCCCATTTCCTGTTTCCTCACATTCTGCATTACCAAGCACCTTTACCTTTGTCTACATAATTTGTATCTGCCATACCACACTTCTTTCAATTTTTATTTCCTCTCTGTCTCCTTTCACTAGAATGTATGTAGTAGGAAGTTATGGAACTTGTATTCAATGCTGTATCAACAGAATCTGCAACAGTACACATCTAGACAGACACTGGTTGAAGTAAAGAATGAACAAGCATACAATAATAAGCACAGCATCAGAGAAAGAAGGAGAGAGATAAACAGGGATAGATAGATAGATAGATAGATAAATAGACAGACAGACAGACAGAAAGACGATTCCTTCACTGATTCATTCTCCAAATGGTTACAATGGCCCAGGATGTTCCAGACCATAGCTAAGAGCCTAGAACCTCATCCTCTCTCACATTCTGGTGGTATGGGCCCAAGTACTTTTTCCATATTCTGCTGCATTTTGAGACACTTTCACAAGAAGAGAGATTGGAAGCAGATCAGCTGAGGCCCAAACTGGCACTCTGATATGTAGAATAAGGAGAATCCTGCAATCCACACCGCAATGCTGTGGTGTGGCCCTTCACCATTTGTTTAAAATATTTCATCTCCATACAAGAAATTCCAAGTCATGGGGGTTATGAAACACTAGAAAACTGCCCAAACAGGTCGATTTACATTTACACACCCAATATGAAAGCTTCTATTCCTATTTTAGACACTGACTTCCTTGGAGTTGAAGAACAAAACCAAACAGATACCTTTCAAAAACTTGATTCATAAGACTTACCACTCAGCTTTCTTCCTCCAAATCTTTACCTGTTTCATTGAGAAAAGCCTCAGAATAGCAGGAAATGCATGCTAGCCATGACTGTACTCCTGAATACAATTTATTTAGTAGTTACCTGATGTTATAAAGCTATATGGTTATGCTTATCTATTTGTAAGCACAAAAAGTTTTTCCTCTCTTCAAGATATTATTTTGTCTGACATAACTGCATTTGATGTTGAAGAACACTACCACTGGATAGTACAAATGGAGATGTTTCCAGAAACACTGGAGGCCATTGAGAACAATGTCAATATACTATGTAGCATCAGCACAACCTTCCTTAATGATAAGAAGACACAGAAGAAAAAACAGGTAATTGTGTTTTGTGGCTTTGCAAATGGAGTTTTCTTATTTTCCTCAAAATGCAGGTTGTTGGAAGTATCATTTATAGACCATAAACTCAACATGTTAAGTGATTCTCAGTACCTTTCAAGAGCTCTGAAATCCAATCAGAGGGCTCCAACACAGGCCCATGTTCCACCCACTATTTACAGTGAGAAATTGAATTCTTCCACACTATGACTGTTATCTACTTCTCCCTTTAATTCCATCAGTCTTTGTGTGTTTGAGGGCTTGGCTGTGTGCTGTATGTTTATAATCATTACAGCTTGCTGATGTATTGACCCTCCCTGTCTCTAGAACCATTGTTGTTGTGCTGATATCTATTTTGTCAGATAGTGTATAATCTTCAGCTCCCACATATTCAAAGTATATCTTTTTTCTATCACTTTACTTCTGATCCCTTTGCATCTTTGAATCCAAGGTGTGTCACGTGTAGTTGGATCTTGTGGGACTTTTGCATTTCAGACATGTCTGACAATCCAGGTGTTCCACATGGGCAGTAGGGACCCAGACACTTCAGTCATTGGTTGTGGGAGGAAAGTTGCTGAATTTCTCCTTCAGCCATTCAGTATATCTTCTGTCTATTGATTTATGACCCTTTTGAAAGAATCAAAGTTTCTCACAGTAAGAAAAGCCGTGGCTCAACAGGCTAATCCTCCGCCTTGCGGCGCCGGCACACCAGGTTCTAGTCCCGGTCGGGGCACCGATTCTGTCCCGGTTGCCCCTCTTCCAGGCCAGCTCTCTGCTGTGGCCCGGGAGTGCAGTGGAGGATGGCCCAGGTGCTTGGGCCCTGCACCCCATGGGGAGACCAGGAAAAGCACCTGGCTCCTGGCTCCTGCCATCGGATGAGTGCGGTGCGCCGGCCGCAGCGCGCCGTCCGCGGCGGCCATTGGAGGGTGAACCAACGGCAAAAGGAAGACCTTTCTCTCTGTCTCTCTCTCTCACTGTCCACTCTGCCTGTAAAAAAAAAAAAAAAAGAAAGAAAAGGTAGAAAAGGGAGACAGGAACCCAAAAGAGAAAACTGAACACATCAAGCATAGCCAAAACTCAGGGAAAGTTGGATTTGCATTCTACCTAATCCCAAAGTTGAAGTAAAAATGAGTTAATGATGTCACAACTGATATCATCTCCTTAACTATGGAAACAATTCTGGGTGATTGTAAGAAAACATGATTCTAAAAACAAAACTTGTAGAACTACAATTTTCTCTCTGTTTTTCTTTTTTCAAAGATTTACTTATTTGAAAGGCAGAGTGACAGAGATAGAAGGAAACACAGAGAGATCAAGATCTTCCATCTACTGGTTCACTTCCCAGTTGGCTAGGCCAGGGTGAAGTCAGAAGCATGGAACTCCATCTAGTTTATCCCCATGTGGGTGACAGAGGCTGAGAACTCAAGGCCCTTCCCCACTATCCTATGCACATTAGCAGGGAGATGGATCAGAAGCAGGGCATCTGGGACTCCAGTGAACACTCCAACATGGGATCACAGGGTAATAAGTTATAGATTAATCTGGTGTGGCACAAGGCTAGGGTCATAGCTAAAGTTTTCTGACTAATCTTCAATGGACAGTTACCTGTCCATTTGGTCTAAATTCATTAGGCTTAAACATAGAGCACAGCACAAAAGAAGCAATGCGATCTCATTGTTTTGTTTTACATTTTTTTCCTTCCAGTATCTAGAGGTGCTCTATGGAAAACATGGAAAGATAGATTTATAAAGCGACCTGCAACAGCCCTTGCACTAAGACCAGATCAAATGATTGCTGATCAATATACAACCAACACCAACGTTTTGGAAATTCAACGTATGTTACAAGAACTCATAGGTTCTTCAATGTTCAACAAAATGGAAGACACTGCAATCAAATATATCTCACCAACTATATTAAATCTTTCCAAAGCCTTGAGTGCTGTAAGTGAACAAGTCAATGTTTCTAACATTGTAAGTGACAGCATGTTTTTTGAAAAGTATGAAACAGAAAAAGAGCTCTCCAGAAAGATGATCTCTGACCTCAGTGAGCAAAACGAGCTGCTTCAATGAAAACTGCAAGAGAAAAAAGAAAACTATGAACAGCTAATTCAAACCACAGGCCTTGCAGGCCAGCAAGAATATACATCAGTGCCCACATCCAGGACCAATATCAAGGCTGGGGACACAGCAGACAGTATGGACAATATTTTAGCCAAGGAATTGGAAAATACTTTATATAAGTCTCAAACAAAAAAGATCAAATCCTCTGAGATAAATTGGGGCTCTTCACTTTTACTTAAAGCCCCAGCTGTACTGACCCCTGACTTGCTGGGACAACAATACCATCCACCTGAAGACCATCAGCAAATGGGACCTGGCCTTTGGAAGGTACTGCTGACATGAAGATACTGGGGTCAATGAAACAGCAACAGGTGGTCCTGGAGAAGCTGAGCCAGGGCCTGAAGACAGAAAGACAGTGGAGCTGAACACAAAGGCCACTCCCCCCTTCACCAAGTCCTCACAACCTGGAGTGCCTCCCGTTTACCCACAGCCCCACCCAAAGTACAAAACTCTCACTCCTCTGAAAACCCAGGCCCTGTTTACCACTCTGACAACCCAGCTGGCCCAGGCCCTGGGTACCACTCTGACCACCAAGCAGCCAGAGGCCCTGGGGACCACTCTGACCCCCCAGCAGGCACAGGCCCTGGGTACCACTTTGACCACCCAGCAGGCAGAGGTCCTAGGGACCACTCTGACCCCTCAGAAGGCCCAGGCCCTGGGGACCACTCTGACCCATCAGCAGGCCCAGGCCCTGGGGAACATTCTTACCCATCAGCAGGCCCAGGCCCTGGAGACCACTCTGACCCCCAGCAGGCCCAGGCCCTGGGGACCACTCTGGCCCCTCACCACACCCAGACTCAGGGGGCCCACCTTATCCCTGACAAGGCCCCTCCTACTCCAGGGCAGCCCCTTGAGCTGGAGGCTGTGAGGGCTAAGCAGGACTTTCCTCAAACTGCCCAGCCACATCCAGCAGTTAAGGCCCCGCTCACCCCCAGGTGGCCTATTAAATCTGGAATAATATCCACCTCTATAAAGAGCCCAGGTCTCTATGCTCCTCTCTCTCCTCGCCAGTTCTTGGCTCCCGGGCCGTCTTCTTTCCCTGGAGAGCTCTTGGAGTCTGGACCCTCCTCTGCACAGCCTCCAGCACACCAGCCTCCTGTCTCCACTGGGCAGCCCCCCTCTCTCCAGGCCCCTTCTGCCCTTGTGCAACATCTGGCACCACCAACCCTTTCTGGTGAAACTTCTCCATCATGGATCGCTCCCAGCTCTGGGCATCCTTCCACATCATGGAGCCCCTCAGCTGCTTGAATGCCCCAGAAAAGTGTGCCCTCTTTTGGGAGGAAGAAAGGACTGGTAAGGATTGCTTCTCAGAAATATCAAACATTGGTCCAACCCAGTCCTCCGAGTTGGAAGAGAGATCTCACTCCATTCATTGCCAACAAGCCTTCTGCAGAAACCCAAACCCCCCAGGGTTCTTCACCCATGGAGCTTCAATCCCATGTCACCAGCAATGGCATACCAACATCATGCATCATTTACACCAATGAAGGGACCCGCACCCTCTGCAGAAGCCTAAAACATCTCTGCTTCTCTCATTCCTCAACTGACACCAGCAGCACAGCTCCCTTTCATGAATGAGGGGGTCCTACACATTCGACAGAGGCTGAGAATGGCCCTGCCATCCATCACTCCCCATGTCCCCACTGGCACGGGTTCCTTTCACTAATGAGGAAATCTTGCACACTCAGCAGAAGCCTAGAACATCACTGCCTACTCTCATTCCTCAGATATCGATGATATCACAGAAACCTCTTTCTCAGAAGGTGTCGAAATCCCAATACATCTCTCTAGATACACCACGGTTCATGAAGCCAGTTTCAGACATCAAAAAAGACAAAATGGTGCCCCCTTCCTCTCCTGAAGAACCTGAAGGGAGGATGTATTTTGTTGACATGGAGGCTCAGAGGAAGAACCTGATGTTATTAAATTGGGCCTCAAAAACTAATGGACTCCCTTCCCCGCTCCACACAACAGCTAGGAATCTCATCGAGACCCTTCACATACACCAGGTTTGGCTAGGATACCTGTTCCACAAGTACACTACCTACAGGTTGATCCAGCACTACAGGTAGATAATTCTCCAATGATCTAGCTGATCTATGCCCAGCTTTTCCCCGAACAGTCCTGATATCAAATATCCTCCCTCCTTTCCTGAGAAGTATATTCGTGTTTGTTAGATTGTATATTGTGAAAGAACCTTTTATTGAAGGTATGTAGGATGGAAGCCTGTTTAAGACAGCAGCCGGAGACATTTTTGAGTGAATAAGAAATGGCAAATAACAAGATCCGTTTTATTCTTTCATATCTCAAGCAGAGATGCTAAGGCATGTTTTGTGAATCATGGCTGATCTCCGAAAGATCAACTTCTAAAGGTCAGAGATGCCTGCTGGTCACTCTGAGTTTCTTTCATCTTCAGTTCACCAGAAGATGTAGGATTTTTATTCATCTTTTAAAAATGATGTTTAATTACATTCATTTTTAAAATTCATTTGTGAGATAGAGAGGGTAATAGAGATAGTGAAAGAGAGAAAGAATGAATACTTCTATCCCCTGGTTCACGCCCCCAGATACCCACATGGGGCAGAAATGGATCAGGGCCAAAGCTCAGAGCTAAGAATAAAATCCTAGTCTCCTCAAATTGGCAGAGACCCAACTTGCATCATCACTGCTGCCCCCCAGGGTCTGCATTAACAGGAACCTGAAATCAGGAAGCAGAGTAGGTATCAAACCCTGACACTTTGGTATGGAAATGGGCATCCTAGCCATTAGCTTAATGGGTGACTTAACTGGCTAGACCAAATCAACTACCCCAGTTGATGTACGATCTTTAAAAATGGAGATGGACATTGATGTATGGTCTATCAGGTAAGACAACCTGTTAGCATACTTATGTCCTATATCAGAGTAATTGTGTTGAATCCCTGGGTCCGGCTCCCCATCCTGATTCCAGATTCCTACTAATGCAGATCCAGGGAGGCAGAGGTGATGGCCAAGTGACTGGGTTCCTGTCAACCACATGGGAGCCCTGGTTGAGTTCCTGGCTCACAGTTCAGCACACCGACCACCCCCTCAGTGTGGCAGGTATTTGAGGGAGTAACCAGCAAATGGGAGTTCCTGCTCTGTCTCCCTTTTTCTGCTTTGAAATAAGCATTTTTTAAAAAGAGAAGTTAATTTTTTAAGAAATTGTTCATTTTACCTACTTGAAAGGCAGAGAGACAGAGAGAGAGAATCTCTCACCCACCCAGTGATTTACTCCCCCAAATACCTTCAACAGTTGGGCTGGACCAAGCTGGAGCCAGGAGCCAGCAATTCAATGCACATTTCCCATGTGGGTGGTAGGAACCCAACTATTTGAGCCATCACCTCTGCCTCCTAGGGTGTGCATCAGCAGGAAGTTGCACTGGGCACAGGAAGCAGGTATGGAACCCAAGAACTCCAACACATGATGGCGAGCTTTCCAAATGTCACCTGAACCACTGTGTCGAATATCTACCCCAGTGAACAAACAGATGTTTAAAAAGACTAGCATGGAGTATAACACTTTTTGTTCATCGCAAATACAACAGATCAAATGTGGAATCTCATTGTTTTAGTTTGTATTGCTTTGTTGTGGGTGAGGCTAAGTATCTTTCATAGACATCAGAGCCATCTGCACTTCATTTCCTGTGAATATTCTATTCAAATAATTTGCCCATTTTTCAATTGTTGTGGTGGATTCGTTCTGAGAGGAGGAGCGTGGTGGAGGCAAGAGGCACAGAGCTACCACACTGACCCCCGGAGTCAGGTGAAAGCGAGCAGCCCATGACTTGTTTATTTCAGTTGGCACAGCAGCTTAAATAGCCAAGGCAGCCAATCGGTCAAAGGGTGTTTTATGCCCTAACCAATCACAGCCTGTTGCTAGGCAGTATCTGAAGCCATCCAATCACAGCCTGTTGCCAGGCAGGCTGTGTTGCCAGGTGGTTTCCCAGGGGGTTTCCAAAGCCACTCCTGAGTAACTGACGCTCCCTTGCCAGCATCCATCTTGGCATGGACTTCTCATGCCACCACATTTCCCCCTTTTCATTTATTTTTGAGCAATGGGGCGCATGATTCTTGGCCATACCATTGTTGACTCTGGTGCCATGTGATCTCCATATGTGGCTGTGCCTGTCTTAGGTTGTCCCTAAGAGGATCTTACCCATCATTGACTAACCAGTGCTCAAAATGAGAGACCACAGGATTGCTTGCCCAGATGTGGGTAGGAATGAGGAACAATGGTAATCAGGAATGGCATAACCACACACAGGCTGTGGGCCATTTGAGTGGCTGACTGGAGCTAGTGGGGTATAAAACAGTAGTGAATGTGGCTATGGGCAGTTTCTCAGGGTAGGATGATAGGGCAGGTGCCAAGTTTGACTAACGTCCACTTAGTCAAAGTGAAAGTTCTCTCCTCCCTTCAGAGAAAGATACCTCCTTCTTTGATGACCTGTTCTTTCCACTGGGATCTCAATCACAGAGATCTTTCATTTAGGTCATTTTTCTGCCACAGTGTCTTGGCTTTCCATGCCAAAATGCTTTCATAGGCTTTTCAGCCAGATCCAAATGCCTTAAGGGCTGATTCTGAGGCCAGAATGCTATTTAGGACATCTGCCATTCTATGAGTCTGCTGTGTATCCTGATTCCCATGTTGGATCATTCTTTCCCTTTTTTATTCTATCAGTATTTGCAGACACTAGTCTTGTTTATGTGATCCCTTTGACTCTTAATCCTATTATTATGATCAATTATGAACTGAAACTGATCACTTGGACTAGTGAGATGGCATTGGTACATGCCACCTTGATGAGATTGAATTGGAATACCCTGCACATTTCTAACTCTACCATTTGGGGCAAGTCCGATTGAGCATGTGCCAAACTGTACATCTCCTCCCTCTCTTATTCCCACTCTTATATTTAACAGGGATCACTTTTCACTTAAGTTTCAACACTTAAGAATAATTTTGTATTAATTACAGAGTTCAACCAATAGTATTAAGTAGAACAAAAAAATACTAAAAGGAATAAAGTATTAAGTTGTTCATCAACAGTCAGGGCAAGGGCTGATCAAGTCACTGTTTCTCATAGTGTCCATTTCACTTCAACAGGTTTCCTTTCAGTTGCACAGTTAGTTGTCACTGATCAGGGAGAACATATGATATTTGTCCCTTTGGGAATGGCTTATTTCACTCAGCATGATGTTTTCCAGATTCCTCCATTTTGTTGCAAATGACCAGATTTCATTTTTTTCCTCTTGTATAGTATTCTACAGAGTACACATCCCATAATTTCTGTATCCAGTCTTCTGTTGATGGGCATTTAGATTGACTCCAGGTCTTAGCTATTGTGAATTGAGCTGCAATAAACATTGACGTGCAGACAGCTCTTTTATTTGCCAATTTAATTTCCTTTGGGTAAATTCCAAGGAGTGGGATGGCTGGGTTGTATGGTAGGGTTATATTCAGGTTTCTGAGGAATCTCCAGACTGACTTCCATAGTGGCTTTACCAGTTTGCAGTCCCACCAACAGTGGGTTACTGTCCCTTTTTCCCCACATCCTCGCCAGCATCTGCTGTTGGGAGATTTCTGTATGTGCGCCATTCTCACCGGGGTGAGGTGAAACCTCATTGTGGTTTTGATTTGCATTTCCCTGATGGCTAGTGATGCTGAACATTTTTTCATGTGTCTGTTAGCCATTTGGATTTCCTCTTTTGAAAAATGTCTATTGAGGTCCTTGGCACATCTCTTAAGCGGGTTGTTTGTCTTGTTGTTGTGGAGTTTCTTGATCTCTTTGTAGATTGTGGTTATTAATCCTTTATCAGTTGCATAGTTTGCAAATATTTTTTCCCATTCTGTCGGTTGCCTCTTCACTCTCCTGACTGTTTCTTTTGCAGTACAGAAACTTTTCAATTTGATGTAATCCCAATTGTTAATTTTGGCTTTGACTGCCTGTGCCTCCGGGGTCTTTTCCAAGAAGTCTTTGCTGGTGCCAATATCTTGCAGGGTTTCTCCAATGTTCTCTAATAATTTGATTGTGTTGGTCGTAGATTTAGGTCTTTAATCCATACTGAATGGATTTTTGTGTAAAGGTGTAAGGTAGGGGTCTTGCTTCATGCTTCTGCATGAGGAAATCCAGTTTTCCCAGCATCATTTGTTGAATAGACTCTCCTTGCTCCAGGAATTGGTTTTAGAGCCTTGATCAAATATAAGTTGGCTGTAGATGTTTGGGTTGATTTCTGGTGTTTCTATTCTGTTCCATTGGTCTATCCATCTGTTTCTGTACCAGTACCATGCTGTTTTGATTACAACTGCCCTGTAGTATGTCCTGAAATCTGGTATTGTGATGCCTCCGGCTTCGTTTCTGTTGCATAAGATTGCTTTAGCTATTCGAGGTCTCCTGTGTCACCATATGAATTTAGCTTCATTTTTTTCCAGATCTGCGTAGAATGCCTTTGATATTTTGATTGGTATTGCATTGAACTTGTAAATTGCTTTTGGGAGAATGGACATTTTGATCATATTGATTCTTCCAATCCATGAGCATGGAAGATTTTTCCATTTTTTGGTATCCTCTTCTATTTCTTTCTTTAAGATTTTGTAATTCTCATTGTGTATCCTCTTCTATTTCTTTCTTTAAGATTTTGTAATTCTCATTGTAGAGATCTTTAACGTCCTTGGCTAAGTTTATTCCAAGGTATTTGATTGTTTTTGTGTCTATTGTGAATGGGATTGATCTTAGCAGTTCTTTCTCAGCTATGGCATTGCCTATGTATACAAAGGCTGTTGATTTTGTGCACTGATTTTATATCCTGCTACTTTGCCAAACTCTTCTATGAGTTTCAATAGTCTCTTAGTAGAGTTCTTTGAGTCCCCTAAATAAAGAATTATATCATCTGCAAAGAGGGATAGTTTGACTTCTTATTTCCCAATTTGTATCCCTTTAATTTCTTTTTCTTGCCTGATGGCTCTAGCTAAAACTTCCAGAACTTTATTGAATAGTAGTGGTGAGAGTGGGCATCCTTGTCTGGTACCAGATCTCAGTGGAAATGCTTCTAACTAAAAGCGAATTTAATAGGAGATGATGGAGTACCCAGCAACTTGGATCCGGGAAGTGGATGCCCGCCCACCCTGGTAAACCAGGAGAGATCAGCCTCCAGGGCCTATGCCGAGAGGCAAAGCTTGGTGAACTGTACCCCTTCATCCACTGGAGATCCCTTGGAACAGCAGGGCAACTGCTTACCCAGAGAGGGGAGGAAAAGAAAAAAGGTAGGGCTTATCTGTTTGTCCCCTCCTCCCTCCTGCAACAGCAACCTGCAGCCAGCGTTGCGAGGGTCAGCACCATTTTTGGACTTAGGCACTTAGTGGCCACCCCAGATTGTGTGCAGCACCCAGCATTTTTTGTGGTCACCCTCCACCCCGTCAGCAGGGGCACACATAGCAGCACAGGAGCAACCCTCTGAGGTGGCCGCCATTGCGTGCCAGCTGCACTCACCTGCCATCAAGACTGAGGAGGAACCATCCCTTGGAAGTGCAGCCTGTGGGGCTCTCTTAAGCACCCAGCACAGTTGTGAAGTGAGCAGGCTGGCAGGTACAGTGCATGCCTGTGACCCAGAGATCTTGGCAGAGAGAAAACCTTGGTATCTCACTGGCATCAAATCTGGTTGGGAGGATATTTCAGTAGGCTGCTGTCAGGATGGGCTAGCTGGGTAGAGTGGCCTCACCTCCACTCCTTGGCCCTGAGAGCCCTGGGTGCTGAGACCGAGAAAGAAAACTGTGATCCTGTGAAAGGAGATAAGAGTGTGGCTGTGTTCGGGGCAATCACAGAGAGCTGCATCCTACTCTCAGAGCTCCTTGTTGGCCTACAACAGCTCATAGGAGAGAGAACGGTGCATATAATAGGGGCTGGGCAGATCATATGTGTGTCATTGTGGATGCGTGTTGAACACATTGAGGGCTAACACCTGAGGACGCCTTAGTCTGGAAGAGAAAGTGTGGTTGCACCAACAGAGTGGTCATTGTTCTGCATCCAGTTAACCAGAGGAAAACTACTACACCCAATCTGGTGCTACACCAGATAATTGCCCAGATGCAACTGGAAACCGCTAGACTTAGGAAAATAAATCAGTCACAAAAGGACAAATATGAGATGGTCTCTCTGATCTGTGGTAATTAATCAAATAGTCAAAATGGAATCTATAGGAGCAAAACTGACAATTTGAGATCCAATGATTTTGAACAGCCAACTCCTTGACTGTAGGGGAACAATATTTTCCTTGTTTGCTTGCTTTTGTTCTTTACTTTTGTTTTCCCCCTTCACATTAATCAGTGAACACCCAACTTGGTGTAGGGCTAATTTATGAGAATAAAAATTATCTGAAAATTGATCTCTGAAAAAAAAATTAGAATGGGAAGAGGGAGCATGAGTGATAGGGAGGTAGGGGGTAGAAACATCATGTTCCCAGATCTGTATATATTAAATGCATGAAGTTGTACTCAAAAAAATTAATTATTTTTTAAAAAAAGGTGAAGGGGGGTTGGGGCTATTGAAGAGGAAAACTTAGCTTCAGTGACCTCTAGTAGACTAGTCCATAATGGCATTGTTTAGAGCTGAATCGAGGGCAGATATGTGGCTGTCTGAACTGCAGCTCTATAGCAGATCTTATGTTACATTTATGCGAGAATAATTAGTATCTAAAGCAAAATATATTTATGTAAAAAAAATTATTTGTTTTAAATCACAATTGAAATTATAGAGAAAATAGAAATATATTTCAATGGAAAAGTATTGTGGTAAAAAAATTTTACAAAAGTGCTGATATAATAATGCTTTAGGGGAAGATGGTGTGGTTGTAGTGAGTTAATGTGCTTCCTGAAACACTGGTATCCCACCCATATGGGTGATGGTTTGAATCCAGCTTCCTGCTAATGTGCCTTATAAAGCAGCGAAGATGGCCAAATATTTGGGCCCTTGCACCTAAGTGGAAGACTCGCATGAAACTTCTGGCTCCTGGCTTTGGCCTGGTCCAGTCCTGGGACTAAAGCCATCTGAAGAGTGAAAAAAGTGGATGGAAGGTATCTGTCTCCCTCTCTCTCTCTGCAGCTCTGCCTTTTAAGTTAATAAATAAATAAATATTTAAAGATAATATTTTATTATTAAAAATACCTTACAGTGCCTGTGCTGTGGCGCAGCAGGTTAAAGCCCAACCTGCAGAGCCAGCATCCCATATGGGTACTGGTTTGAGTCCCAGCTGCTCCTCTTCTGATCCAGCTCTCTGCTATGTTCTGGGAAAGCAATAGAAAATGGCCTAAGTCCTTGGGCCCCTGCACACACATAGGAGACCCAGAAGAAGATCCTGGCTCCTGGCTTCAGATCAGCTCAACTCTGGCTACTAAAAACATTTGGGGAGTGAACCAGCGGAATGGAAGACCTCACTCTGGCTCTACCTCACTCTGTAACTGTCTTTTAAGTAAATTAAATAAAAATCCTTTAAAAAAAAACTAAAGCTTTTAACAGTTATTATTCTGCAAGCAGATCACAGCTACACTTCCTGTCCCCTAATCATCTATTCTCCAATGGTGATTCTTAAACCCGGGGATCCTACCCCAGGAATGTGTGGAGAAGGGAGAGGAGAGGAGTTTGAAGCAATAGGGTCAAACCTAGTTTATCCTCTGGCTGTGTCGACTTACCTGACCAAGCCACTTCAAGTCATTAGTTTGATGCTAAAACAGACTCAGATGTCCAGGGTGGAACACACCAGTCACTAGAACTGTCAAGGTAAAATTAACTTTATATAAGGGCCCTTTCAGGATTTCGGTGGGCCACAGTCCAAGACCCTGGAGGGTTGGGGGAATCTTCAAAAAGTTCACAGAAAACGTGTACCATGAACAAACATGTCTGCACCAAAACGAACATCCTTTATTTCCTTTTCCCATGAAATTTTTCAAGTGCCTTCGAGTCTGTCCCTTGCCCTCTCCACCCCACTTGGTGGCAGTTGAAAGCAGACACCTAACACTGACCTACTCACCTTCTGTAATCTCCCCTACCAGCTGTCCCAGGGCTGGGGAACCGGCTCCTCTCCAGGAAGTCTCCTCGGGGGCCCCCGGCTCTCCCCGCGTCCCGGCCCTGGCAGGGCAGTCACGCTGGCCGCTCAGGCCGCTCCGCGGGCGCCGCACGAACCGCTCTCCGCCGGCCTCTCCAGAAGCAGGCGCTCCGAAAGACTGAGGGCGGCTGAGCGCGCGCCCCACGGGACTCGGGAGAACCCGCGCCCGCCGGGGTGCAGGTGCTGGGCGGCGCTCTCGGGTCTGCGAGCGCGCTCGCCCCGGGGTAGGGCTGCAGCTCCGCGGGTCCGGACGCCGCCCGCGGACTCGGCCCCTCGGCAGCGCCGCCCCTCGCGACTGGGGGCTCCCGCACCTCCCGGCCGCGGCGAGCAGCGCGGGCCCGAGGGCCTCACGCACCCGCTCCAGAGGCCGGGGCCGAACTCAGGGTCCCCGAGGCTCGGCCTCCGCGCTGGGCGCTCCGGGGCGGATCCAGTGAGGGGACTGTCGCGCTCGGGCGGACGGTCGGTCGCGCATCTCTGCCCTGGCCGGAGGGGTGAGGGACGGCGCCAGGCCCAGGGGTTCCAGTCACGGCGCGGCCCACAGCCCTCCGACCGTCAGACCTGGGGAGTCGGGGCTCGCCAAGCTCCACAGAGCCGGGCCCCCGGCGCGCCGAAACCCGCCCCCTGGGAATCCCGGCGCGCGCAGGCGCCGCGGCGAGGGGCGTGGCCAGTCTCGCCTCAGTTAACGGCTCCTCGCGGCCGGACGGTTGGAAGCGGTGCTGCCTCGAAGAGGGTGAGCGCGGAGCTGCGTGACGACGGGGGGAAACTGAGGTGAGAACGGACGGAATCCGGCGGGAGCGCTCGTGAGGGCTGAGCGCTGCGGCTCCTAGTGTGTGAAGGACTGGGCGCGCCCTCGGCGGGAAGCGGTTTCGTCATGATGGACAGGTGGGGACCCCACGCGAGGGGGCGGGGCAGCCGCGAGGCCCACGGGGCGGGTCCTCCCGTTCTGTAGCTCGTGTCCCGGCGCGAGGGAGGAGTGTGGACGATGTCCGGCGTTTAGCGCTGTGGAAACGCGCGGCCATAGAAAAGTGAAGGAAGGCAGTCGGGGTGGCGCTGCAGGGAGGGTTTGGCCAGCGCAGCGCACGCAGGGGGCCGGCACTGCAGGTGGCGCGGGGCCAGACCGGCCGAGGAGGTGAGCCGAGTCCTGGCTCTGAGGTGGCCGTGGGACCGGCGGGGGCCGTGCCGGTGTGCGCGCTCACCGGTTTCCAGTCGCGAGAGCAGCGGCTGGCCACTCGCCCTCTTGGTATTCCCAGCTCAGAGACTTGCGAAGACTCTTGGCTTGGGACAGGAGCTGGAGCGGGAAGGCGGGGGAGGACGGGGAAGCCGGCGCTGGGCGTGGCGGGCGCGGGAGGCCGCGGTGCTCTGCTTGCTGGTGACATTCCTGGAGCTGTCTGCACAGCTCTGGGCTGCAGAAGGGGCCGCCTGCCAGGGGCGCCTGTGGGGCTTTCCCAGGTGGTCTGGGGTCTTCACCTCTCTGGAGGTGTCCTTTCAGGAAGCCTCCCCACGTGAACCTGGGGTGAACCTGGGGTTTGAATGTCCTGGAGCAGTTGATTAGTTTGCATAATCGAGTACCCGCCCACCAGCCATCCCTTCACCTCTGGTCATTGGGAGTCCCCTAAAGGATGCTGGGAAAGCAGCGTGGCAGTGACCTTCCCTCATAACCAGACCGAGGGACGCCCCATTCGTCTTGAGGCCGGGGTAGTAACGAAGGGTCTTGGGTTTATCACTGTTAATAAGTAGGTTTATATTTGTTAGTATGTGTGCCTAGAAGAGAGGGACCTGCCAGACAGCTAGAAGAAGTGACTTCTAAAGGAATTGATCTTCCGGAGGAAAGGAGGGCCCGCGAATGTCTGAGGCCCGTGAAATCCTGTGGCCTGGTGCTGCCCAGGCAGTCGCAGCTGGGGCTCAGAATTCCGTCAAGTTGACAATCTGTGTGGCCTGCAAAGGATGCTGTAAAATGGCCCTTGGCAGAAAAGGGGCTCCCTGGCCCTGGGAGGAGGAGTAGGTGTGTCCTAGGGCTCAGTGATAAATCCCAGTGTGGAGACCTTGACCCTGCTGAGAGGCAGGAGGCCCGAGGACTGGTGCAGGTTCCTGGGACCAGGTGCAGGTATGTTTCGGCTTCAGAGCAGTGAGGAGCTGGCTCCTCTGGCTCAGAACCCCGGGTCCCTCCTGGGTGGGATGTCCATTCTTCCACTTTAGTAAAGGGTCGACTGTCTCGAAGGGCCTGGAGAAACACAGATTGCTGGACTCAGGTCAGCAAATCAGGTGGGGACCTGGAACACCAAATCTAGCAATTTCCTAAGTGATGCCTCTGCTGCTGCTTGCTGCTAGCGCTGCGCTAAAAATAAGAGAACTAGCCTTTCCCTTTGGGGGAGGAGAGAGAAGCAGAGAGGAGGGCCAGGACTTTATGCTCAGGGTTTTGCTTTGACGAGAGTTGTAAAATGAAAACATATCAGATTTCACTAGTGATTCTTTCAGTATTTAAAGAATTATTATTTCAGGCCGGCGCCGTGGCTCAACAGGCTAATCCTCCCCCTTGCGGCGCCGGCACACCGGGTTCTAGTCCCGGTCGGGGCGCCGGATTCTGTCCCGGTTGCCCCTCTTCCAGGCCAGCTCTCTGCTGTGGCCCGGGAGTGCAGTGGAGGATGGCCCAGGTGCTTGGGCCCTGCACCCCATGGGGAGACCAGGAAAAGCACCTGGCTCCTGGCTCCTGCCATCGGACGAGCGCGGTGCGCCGTCCGCAGTGCGCCGTCCGCGGCGGCCATTGGAGGGTGAACCAACGGCAACGGAAGACCTTTCTCTCTGTCTCTCTCTCTCACTGTCCACTCTGCCTGTCAAAAAAAAAAAAAAAAAACCCTACAGATTTCAAATAAAAAAAATAAAAAAAGAAGAAAAAAAGAATTATTATTTCAGTATTTAAAGATTTAATGTGGTGTTTTGGTTAATAGTTTTAATTCTCTGTCATTATGGAATGTGTTGGAAGAGTTAATCTTTTAAAGTATCAGAAAATATTTTAGACATAGTATGTTTCATGTATATGTGATTTTTGTGTGTTTCAAGTTAATATTATTTGGAGAGACATTTGTAGATGGTGTTTATAAAGTTTAATTAAGAACAAAGCTACTGTTACTGTATTACTTAATATTTTATATGACTTTGGGGCTATCTGCTATAAGATATTTTAGAAATCATATAAAAATATTTCAATAATGAATTGAAAGATACAGTAAATAACTTAGCAAGGACTTTGGCTGACTTTAGGAACACATGAACTCATTATATTGTGCAGATGTGGATCTGTCATGTTCTCTAAACATTGGACATAGAAAAAATAACCCAAAAAGAAAGGTGTTGTTAGTGAAACATAGACTGGCAAAGTAAGTATTTTTTAAAGGTTATTTGTTTATTTGAAAGGCAAAGTTACACAGAGAGAGGAGAGGCAGAGAGAGAGAGGTCTTCCATCCGATGGTTCACTCCACAATGGGCCTCCAAGGCCAGAGGTGTGCCAATCTGAAGCCAGATCCAGGAGCTTCTTCTGGGTCTGCCACACAGGTGCAGGGCCAAGCATTTGAGCCATCTTCTCCTTTCCCAGTATAGCAGAGAGCTGGATCAGAAGAGAAGCAGCTGGGACTAGAACTGGCACCCATATGAGATGCTGGTGCTTCAGGCCAGGTCATTAACCTACTGATCCACAGCGCTGGCCCCTCAGTGTCTTTTTAATTCAAGAAAGAAAGGCATTTTTATGAATGAGAGAATTTATCTTTGAGAAACATGCATGTTTTTTCCATATATAAATTCATTATAATGAAAAATATTTCTAGGATTGCTAAAAAAAAGATTGCATGGATTTCCAAAATCCTTTATGCCAATATACTTGCCTTTTCATGCCACTTTCCACATGCTTCCAGAGTCCCCTCGTGCATGTTGGGGTGCTGGCCCCACTCTGAACTGGACCCCCACTCCCACTCTGGGTCTCCTATCATCCCACAGAGGTCCTTGCTGTGGATGTGTTGAGGAATGAGTGAATGAATGCAATATCTGCCTTGCCTCTAGCTCGCTGGAGAAGCCCATAAACTCTCCCAGGACAGTGACGGTGCAGCCAGGTTGCTCTGTCATTGAGCTGAGTTGTTTCTCGTGCACAGAGGACAGGTCGCAGATACAGAGCAATGGATGCTCTCAGATCCTACTTGGTTGGAGGTCATGCCTCTCTTTAAACCTGTGCTGTGTGCAGTGAAACTCAAAATCAACAACCCAAGAATCTCTACACCATATGCAAATATATGGAGAATGGACAACATGATCCTACATGAACAGTGGGTCATCGAAGAAATTAAAAGAGAAATCAAAAGATTTCTAGAAACAATTGAAAGTGATAACACAACCTATTAAAACCTGTGGGACACAGTAAAAGCAGTGGTAAGAGGAAAGTTTATAGCAATTGGTGCCTACATCAAGAAGCTGGAAAGGAACCAAACAAATGAACTCTCCATGCACCTCAAGGATTTAGAAAAACAGCAGCAAATCAAGCCCAAATCCAGAAGGAGGAAAGAAATACTAAAGATCAGAGAAGAAATAAACAAAATTGAAACAAACAAACAAAAAAAGCAATACAAAAGATCAACAAAACCAGGAGCTGGTTCTTTGAAAAAAATAAACAAAATCAACACACCATTGGCCCAACTAACCAAAAAAAGGAGAGAGAAGACCCAAATCTGTAAAATCAAAGATAGTAATGGAAATGTAACAACAGACATAACAGAAATAAAAAGAATCATCAGAAACCACTACAAAGAGATGTATGCTAAAAAATTGGGGAACCTGGAAGAAATGGATAGATTCCTGGACACATACAACCTTCCTAAACTGAGCTGTGAAGATATAGAAAATCTAAACAGGCCCATAACCATGGAAGAAATTGAATCAGTAATAAACGCACTACCGAAAAAGAAGAGCCCAGGACCGGATGGCTTCACCACAGAATTTTACCAGACATTTAGAGAACAACTAACCCCAGTTCTTCTTAAATTATTCAGAACAATTGGAAGGGAGGGAATCCTCCCAAATTCTTTCTATGAAGCCAATATCACCTTAATTCCTAAGCCCGGAAAAGAAACAACAGAGAAAGAAAACTACAGACCTATCTCCCTGATGAACATAGATGCAAAAATACTCAACAAAATTCTGGCAAACAGAATCCAACTGCACATCAGAAAGATCATTCACCCGGACCAAATGGGATTTATCCCTGGTATGCAGGGATGGTTCAATATTCAAAAGTCAATCAATGTAATACATCACATTAATAAATTGAGAAACAAAAACTATGTGATTATCTCAATAGATGCAGAGAAAGCATTTGGCAAAATACAACACCCTTTCATGATGAAAACCCTAAGCAAATTGGGGTTAGAAGGAACGTTCCTCAACACAATTAAGGCAGTCAATGATAAACCAATAGCCAGCATCATATTGAATGGGGAAAAGTTGGAGGCATTTCCATTGAAAACTGGCACCAGGCAGGGATGCCCACTCTCACCATTGCTATTCAATATAGTCCTAGAAGTGTTAGCCAGGGCCATCAGGCAAGAAAAAGAAATTAAAGGGATACAAATGGGAAAGGGGGAAGTCAAACTATCCCTATTTGCAGATGACATGATACTATATATAGGGGACCCAATAAACTCCTATAAGAGACAATTGGAACTCCTTAAAGAGTTTGGTAAAGTAGCAGGATACAAAGTCAATGCTCAGAAATCAACAGCCTTTGTATACACAGATAATGCTAGTGCCATGAAAGAACTTCTGAGATCAATCCCATTCACGATAGCCACAAAAACAGTAAAGTACCTTGGAATAAATTTAACCAAGGATGTCAAAGACCTCTATGATGAAAATTGCAAAACACTAAAGAAAGAAATAGAAGACAACACAAAAAAATGGAAAAACCTACCATGCTCATGTTGGAAGAATCAATATTATCAAAATGTCCATTCTCCCAAAAGCAATTTACAAGTTCAATGCAATACCAATCAAAATACCAAAGTCATTCTTCAAAGACCTGGAAAAAACGATGCTGAAATTCATATGGAGAAACAGGAGACTGAGAATAGCTAAAGCAATCCTTTACAATAAAAACAAGGCTGGAGGCATCACAGTTCCAGACTTCAAGACATACTACAGGGCAGTTATAATCAAAACAGCCTGGGACTGGTACAAAAACAGATGGATAGACCAATGGAACAGAATAGAAACACTAGAGATCAATCCAAACATCTATAACCAACTCATATTCGACAAAGGACCTAAAACCAACCCCTGGAACAAGGACAGCCTCTTCAACAAATGGTGCTGGGAAAACTGGATGTCCACATGTCGAAGTATGAAGCAAGACCCCTACCTTACACCTTATACAAAAATCCACTCAACATGGATCAAAGAACTAGAGATGTGCCACGACACCATGAAATTAATTGAGAGCATAGGGGAAAACCTTCAAGATATTGGAACAGGTGAAGAATTCCTAGAGAAGAACCCAGAGGCACAGCTAATCAAAAATAAAATAAATAAATGGGATTACCTCAAATTGAAGAGTTTCTTTACAGCAAAGGAAACAGTCAGGAAAATGAAGAGGCAACCAACAGAATGGGAGACGTTATTCACAAACTACACAAAAGATAAAGGATTAACAACTAGAATCTATAAAATGATCAACAAGCACCACAGAATCAAAACAAACAACCCAATAAAAAAATGGGCCAAGGACCTTAACAGACATTTTTCAAAAGAGGAAATCCAAATGGCCAACAGACACATGAAAAAATTCTCAGGATCTCTAGCTATCAGGGAAATACAGATTAAAGCCACAATGAGGTTTCACCTCACTCCAGTTAGATTGGCTTACATACAGAAATCAACCAACAACAGATGCTGGTGAGGATGTGGGGAAAAAGGGACACTAATCCACTGTTGGTGGGAATGCAAACTGGTAAATCCACTATGGAAGTCAGTCTGGAGAGTCCTCAGAAACCTGAATATAGCACTACCGCAGGACCCAGCCATCCCACTCCTTGGAATTTACCCAAATGGAATTAAAGGGAAGAAAAAAAGAGCCATTTGCACCTCAATATTTGTTGCAGCTCAATTCACAATAGCTAAGACATGGAATCAACCTAAATGTCCATCAACTGTTGACTGGATAAAGAAACTATGGGATATGTACTCTGTGGAACACTATACAGCAGCAAAAACAATGAAATCCGGGCATTTACAACAAAATGGAGGACTCTGGAAAACATCATGCTGAGTGAAATAAGCCAGTCCAAAAGGGACAAATATCATATGTTCTCCCTGATCGATGGCAACTAAACGAGCATCTAAAATGATACCCATTGAAGTGAAATGGACACTATGAGAGACAATGACATGATCAGTCCTTGTCTAGACTGTTGAGGAACAACTTACTATTTTATTCCTTTTAGTATTTTTGTTATCGTTGTTGTTGTTGCTCTGTTTGTTCTACATAAGACCACTAGTTGAACTCTAATCAATGCACAATCATTCTTAGGCATTTAAAATTAACAGAAAAGTGATCTCTGTTAAACATAGGAGTGGGAATAAGAGAGGGAGGGGATATATAGGTTGGCACATGCTCACTCGGACTTACCTCCAATGGTGGAACTAGAAATGTGCCAGGGGATTTCAACTCAATCTTACCAAGGAGGCAGGTACCAATGCCAGCGCACTTGGTAAAGTGATAAGTGTAAATACACAACTGATCAAAAACATAGGGTATGTGTGGAAGAGATTTCATAAATAAGACCAGTGTAAGCAAATAATGAAGGATAGAATTAAAAGGGAGAAAATGATCCTGCGGGGGAAGCAGGACACACAGCAGACTCATAGAATGGCAAACGCACAAAACAGCACTCCTGCCTCAGAATCAACCCTTGGGACATTTGGATCTGGCTAAAAGGTCCATGAGAGTCTCACAGGCATGGAAAGCCATGACATGGTGGCAAAAAACAATCTAAATGAAAGATCCTGGTGAAAAAGACCCTAGCAGAAGGAACAGGCCATCAAAGAGAGAGGCACCTTTCTCTGAAGGGAGGAAGGAACCTCCAGTGTGATATGGCCTTGACTAAACAAGTTCAGAGTTGGTGAACTCAAGGGGCCTCCATAGCTTAGACAACTCATGGCAAGAGTCTCAGGTGATTGCTGAAGTCATAAATAAGAGTGCCAATTGTTAAATCAACAACGAGAGTCACTGGGTACATGCTCCCCATGTAGGATCTCTGTCCTTAATGTGTTTTACTATGAAACTTAAAAACAACACTACTAGTCAAACAATACCATATACCTTGTGCGGTTGTGTGAGAGCAGCCTGTTGAAATCCTTGCTTAGTATATACTAAGTTGATCTTCAGTATATGAAGGTAATTGAAAATGAAACTCAATGAAGGGCAGAATGGGAGAGGGAGTGGGAGAGGGGAGGGCCGTGGGAGGGAGGGAGTTTGGGGGGGAAGCCACAATAATACAAAAGTTGCACTTTGTAAATTCACATTTATTAAATTAAAAAAAAAACTATACAACAAACAAAAAAAAAACAAAAAAAGAACTTAATACTTTACCCTTTTAGTATTTTTTATGTTCTACTTAAAACTATTGGTTGAAATCTCTAATTAATACACAGTTATTCTTAGGTGTTTAATTAATACTATAACTAGTACTCAAATAGTATTTTACACTTAGTGTTTCTGTGTGGGTGCAAACTGTTGAAATCTTTACTTAATATATGCTAAATTGATCTTCTGTTTATAAAGATATTTGAAAATTAATCTTGATGTGAATGGAAGGGGAAAGAGTGGGAGTGGGGAGCGTTGGTGGGAGGGAATTATGGAGGGGGGAGCTATTGTGATCCATAAGCTGTACTTTGGAAATTTATGTTTATTAAATAAAATTTTTAAAAAACTAAATAAATAAATAAATAAATAAACCTGTGCTGTGGCTCCTTCCCTAGCAGCCCACTAAGTGTTTTTTACAATGAGCAGTGACCCCTGGTTAATTAACTGGGACAGCTGAAATCCTTCCTTGACCACTGGTAACACTGGAAAGTGCTGGACAGCTGGGTTTTTTTTTGTTTGTCTAATTTAAAAATTCTAATCAAAGATAAATGTGTATCAATTCAAAAGTGAGATTGCTCAAACTTTGTTCCTGGGCATTTCCAGGTCTTTCCAGTGGCTCTTCAGACACAGTTATATTTGTACAGCGTATTTCAGTTAGAAGCTTATGCTGTTGTTTCTCGATTGACTGATTGATCTTAGTCACTGGTGTCCTCCTGTTGAGATAGACAAGGTAGCAGCTGTCTAGCCAGGCAGTTGTCCCTGGGCTCTGAAATGATAATGGGGGAGAAGTCTCAGCCCTTTCCCACCCCCACTGTGTTCAGCGAAAGCTAAAGGCCATGGCTTCCCACTGCACGGCAGCACATAATCGCTGCCCCTTGCTCTGCTGGGGAGTGCAGTCTGGCACTTTTTACCATTTAATATCCATCAAAAGCTGGGAGACATGAGACAGGCAGGACTTTTCTAAAGATGTGTGGTCTAGAGCCAGCATTGTAGCACAGCAGGTTAAGCTTCTGCCTGTGACACTGGCATCCAATATGGGCACCAGTTTGAGTCTTGGCTTCTCCACTTCCAGTCCAGCTCCCTGCTCATGTGCCTGGGAAGGCAATAGAAGATGGCTCAAGTACTTGGGCCCCTGCTTCCCACAATGGGAGAGCCAGATGGAATTCTAGGCTCCTGTCTTCTGCCTGGCCCAGCCGTGGCCATTGAGGCCATTTGGGGAGTGAACAGATCAGAGTGGGGCTGCAGCCTTAGCTCTTGCTAATCCTGGAAGGGGCAGGGAGATCTTGAGATTTGAAGACCAGGCTAGCTGGGTTCTTACCAAGTTCCCTGTTGTTCTGCTTTGCTTCTGCTCTTCTCTTGGTGTCTGTGTCTCTTGAGTATCTGCAAGATTGCTTCCTTGTTGGGCAGGCAGGTGGACAGGGCAGCGGGTGGATGCCCTTCCCATTCAGCCCTGATGCTGGCTATTTTTTTTTACATTTAATTTTGTATTTTTTCCTTTTTTTAATAGAAAACTTTTATTTAGGGGCTGGCACTGTGGCACAATGGGTTAAAGCCATGGCCAAAAGCGCCAGCATCCCATTTGGCACTAGTTCTAGTCCTGGCTGCTCTACTTCCAATCCAGCACTCTGCTATGGCCTGGGAAAGCAGTAGAAGATGGCCAAAGTCCTTTGGCCCCTGCACCCACGTGGGAGACCTGAAGGAGGCTCCTGGCTCCTGGCTTTGGATCAGCACAGCTCTGACAATTGTGGCCATCTGGGGAGTGAACCAGAGGATGGAAGACCTCTCTCTGTCTCTATATCTCCCTGTAACTCTGTCTTTCAAATAAACAAAATAAATCTTTTTTTAAAAAAAGAAAACTTCTATTTAAATATAAATTCCAAAAGTACAACTATTGGATTATAGCAGTTCTTCCCCCCATAACCACCTTCCCACCTGCAAACCATCCCATCTCCTACTCCCTATCCCATCCCATTCTTCACCAAGATTCATTTTTAATTATCTTCATATACAGAAGATCAACTCTATACTAAGTAAAGATTTCAACAGTTTGCACCCACACAGACACACAGAGTATAATGTACTGTATGAAGACCACTTTTACTGTTAATTCTCATAGTATAACACATTAAGGACAGAGGTCCTACATGCAGAGCAAGTGCACAGTGACTCCTGTTGTTGATTTAACAATTGACACTCTTATTTATGATGTCAGTAATCACCTGAGGTTCTTGTCATGAGGTGCCAAGGCTATAGAAGCCTCTTGTGTTCACAAACTCTGACCTTATTTAGACAACACCATAATCAAAGTGGAAGTTCTTTCTACCCTTCAGAGAAAAGTACCACCCTCTTTAATGGCCCCTTCTTTCCACTGGGATCTCACTCACAGAGATCGTTCATTTAGGTCATTTTTTTTATTTATTTTATTTGAAAGTGGGAGTTATACAGAGAGGAGAAGCAGAGAGAGAGAAAGAGAGGTCTTCCATCTGATGGTTCACTCCCCAATTGGCTGCTACGACTTGAGCTGCGCCACTCTGAAGCCAGGAGCCAGAAGCTTCTGCCAGGTTTCCCACGTGGGTGCAGAGGCCCAAGGATTTGGGCCATCTTCTTACTGATTTCCCAGGCCATAGCAGAGAGCTAGGCCGAAGCGGGGACACAAGGAAGAATGATGACTTGGCATCCACCACAGCCACAGTGTCTGGGACCCTTACTGTGGTCAGGGCACAGGTTCTGTGGCTGTGCCAGGGCAGAAGGCCCCTTGGGGGCAAGTGGCACAGTCGTCTAGCCTACCCTACTGTTCTCTGCCTGGGGACTAGGCAGGGTACTGGGTACCCCCCTTTGTGCCTGTTTCAAAGAGAAGAAATATCAGAGAAGGGAGGGGGTTCAGGCCTGTGTCATCCACACTGGCTGCCAGCTCTCTGGGACAGTGCCCTGAGGAGGCAAGGGAATGGCAGGGAGCATGGGCCTCTTCCCCTGCACCCCATCCTAGAACGAACTCTTGATCTGGGCTAGGCTCTGGGGTGGCTGCCATGCTTCCCTGGCCGATAGAAGGACATGGGACTTGGAGGAAAAGAACTGGGCCATCGGGGTCATCATCTCCTCTTCCTGATGAGGCTGCTTCTCCCCATGCTGGGTCCTTGCAGCGTGAGTAGAAAGGGCCTGGCCTGCCCTGTTCTTCCCTCCCTCTCTCCCTCCCAGGGTCTGCTTTGCAGAGCATGAGTATCTGTGGTAATTTGAGGGCCAGTGGGGGCTTGCTGCCCCAGGGTAATTGACATACACACCCACCCCTCTCAGAGCCCAGCCAGGCAGTGCCCTGCACACAAAGGGAGAGTCCAGCTCAGTGGGACACGGACTGGCTGGATGGGGAGGGCCGTGTCCCTGGAGGGAAAGGTCTGGTTCTGTGGAGTCCTCCATACCCTGCTCCAAAACACAGAGCAGAAGCCTGTAAACTACTCCAAAAGGCAAAGCCTGTAACCTCGCCCCATCCCACAGCCTTGGCCTCAGAGAAGTGGAAGCAGGGACTACAGACCCCACCCTGTGTCTGGCTCCAGAGAGTGTCCTCAGGCTTGGATGGAATCCCTGCAACTCCAGGCTTCAGCTCCACTATGATCACCCAGGAGGGATCCGCAGAACCGGAGCAATGGCCTCCAGGGGGATCCCCTTCCCGGGGCCTAAGCCTCTGCCTGCCAGGGCCCTGGCCCTGTTCAGTGCCCATCCAGTCCACATCAGCTGCTCTCCGCACTCATGCTGCCAGTACATGAGGCTCAGTAACCCACAAAGCCACGTGGAGCCACAGCTCCTTTGCATGCCTGGTATGGAGCCTGTGTCTTGGAGTAAACAGTAGAGATCTGTTCTCCATTTGGGGTAGGTGTAGGCAGGCAGGGCAGTAGCCCCAGAAATCCTGGGACTAGCGTGAGCAGTTCTATTTCTGAAGACCAGTGCTCTGAAGTGGTTGCCTTTTCACAGTCAATCTCCAGGCATAACTCCAGCTCTGCCTTTTTACCTGGGCACAGGGTGCAGAAGCTGTTGTGTGAAAGTCATGTTTCCTTTGTGTGCTATGGTGCCCTGATCTTTAGAAATCTGTGGTCTCTGGGGTGGGTACCCTCGAGGGCCCACCATTGGTCAAGTCCCAGGAGGGGCACCTGGAGGCATGGCCTTCAGGGCCCCAGGATACCTCAGGGCAAATAATTAATAAGTGATTTGGACCAGTTTGCGATGGGCTAGCGGCTTTTTGACACCAGTGTTTTTCCGGGTGTTCTGAAAGTGTTGGTGCTATAGGATCCCGGCCTCAGGCATCCCCACCCCCAAAACATAGACATTCACAGTGAGATTTAGTCACATGGGGATGATCGCTCAGCCTGCACTGTCCCATTTCAGCCCGTTACCATGCCAGCGCTGTGGGATTCCTTGGCTGCTGTAAATTGCATTAGTTGCCTGGAATTTCTGTTTTCATTGCATCCTGAATTTAGTCTGTTCCATACACTCACCAAGGAAATCACCTGTTACTTTAATACACAGCCCCTTGTCAGATGCCTATGTTTGAGGACCTCATGAGTCTAGGGTCAGCTGTGTGGCTGGACATCTCACAGTTTGCTACTGTGCTCCTGTGGCCCAGAGTGGAATGGGAATGAAAGACAAGGCTGTGGGAGTAGATTCAGCAAGACCCAGCCCACCTCCCTCTCTCCAAGTGGACGCATTGTTTCTTTTTCCTTTCTATTCTGCAGTGAAGCCTTCAGAGCTTTTTGTTTTTGTTGTTGTATCTTCCAGTTGTAAAGTTTCCATTTGGTTTTTCCTTGTATCTTCTTTTTATTTGCTGTGATTTTCTGTTTGTTTGTTGAGCTCCCCATTTTATTTGTTTCAAGTGTGTTTGCAAGTGCTCATTCAAGCATTTTTATCACAGGCACTTTAAAATCTTTGTCCAAAGGTAATAGCATCCCTGTCACCTCATTTTTAGTATCTATTGATTCTTTTTTTTTTCACTCCCTTTGATATATTCCTGGTTCTTGGCAAAACGAATTCTTTTCTATTAAAATCTATACATGTTTTATTCTTTTGATAATCTGCATCTGATTTGCATTTTACATTTAAATTTTTTTTTCTGATACTGCTTCCACTATGGTGGGAGGAGGCACTGCCTCATTACATCCAGGGCAGGTAGAAATTCAGGCTCCCCTCTTAGCCTCTGTTGACATTCATGATAGGAGGGAGCTTCTCGTTGCCCTTAGGAAGGGACAGGAGTCCCACCTTCCATGTGGTCTTCTCTGACTCTGCAGTACTGAATGGTGTCCCATGTCCATATCCAGGATGATGTTTCAGCATCCTATCTGGCTTCCTGGACAGCACTGAGCAGAGGTCACTGGGCCTTGTGGCTGCTTCTCAAGGGTGGGAGTCTTGGAGCATGCTCAGCCTTTACAGCTGTGACTGTGTATGAGGTTGGTTAATGGATAATACCCATAATGCTCATTGGAACAGTTAGGCACACATCGCCCAGAATCGTACGGCACTTCTTGGCTCCTCCTTTTACTTTGGGTTCACCCAGCGAATTCACATAAGGGACTGATCATCCCAGAATTCGGAACCAAGTCATCTTCCCTCACTCGAAAGAGGTGACACTCTAGAGACACCATGTGGGCATATGGCCTTGACCTAATGAATCAAGGAAATCCCCCACTAAGCACAGTATATACTTAAGATCTGATACACCACTATCTGTTTGTCTAACATAGGGAAACCTTCTGAAAAATGCCATCAACAGCTGAGGTGCTAGGAATTTGCTTTGTTATGGCAGCAGTGCTGTTTGTGTCTTTCCTTTGGCTAGAGTTGGCGTGCTGTGCTGCTCTTAAGCACTCAGACATGGAAAAGATACCCTCCTCTCAGAATCCCATGCAGAATATCAAACATAGTGAATCTGTGCGTGATAAGAGCCTGACACTCCAGGTCCCATTCTCACAGACAACAGTTGATGACTTAGAGAGAGAGTTCCGACAGTGAAAATAACAATGTAGCATACAAGGTAGCAAACAATGTAGCAATGCCTAGTCAGCCACCACCCACATACCCACGGGATGA
Source organism: Sylvilagus floridanus (assembly GCA_949820135.1). Lineage (NCBI taxonomy): Eukaryota > Metazoa > Chordata > Mammalia > Lagomorpha > Leporidae > Sylvilagus > Sylvilagus floridanus. The sequence continues at coordinate 34,836,628 of OX463230.1, forward strand.
ACTTAGAGGACCTTGAGACAGTAACTCATGCGAGGTCATCCCATCCGCACCCAGTGAGGATCCCCACATTTGTGGCAGTACTCAGACACCCCTAGCTCTTAAGGCAGCCGCTAGACCCCATCCCACCTGCACATTTGCTGTTAATGTAGGAATGCATGCAGAATTCAGGCCCTGGATTCCAACACCCATAAATGACCTTACTGTCGAACCCTCGCCAGCAAGGGTCCAATGGAGTCACAACACGACTGCTGTTGATTGGTTCTCAAGGAACTTTATTTTTAGTGACAGCAGAAGGAAAAGAGAAAAAGAAGAAGAAGAAGCCGAGAGAAAGAAAGAGAAACAGGAGAAGCCCCCACTTCCCACCCCATCCCGGTCTCTTATCTCTTCCCGGTCCCCTAGGGCAAGCAGTCCATAGCTAGCAGTCCAGTCAGATCAAAGGGCACACATAGCCTCAGGTCGAAGGTGTATTTCATTCCATCTGTTGTTTGTGTAGGCCTTGTGGTCAGCACTTCCTTGACTTGTTCTGCTCAGCAGGATGAGGCAGGTAAAATATTGCCATGAGGAGGTTCCCACAGGTGGCTGGCCTGCAGTTCCCCACACTTACTATGCTAAAAAAGGCTTCTCAAGAGTCAGGTCTGACTCTTCCTACTTTGAATAAGTGCTCACACAATGGGCAGCAAACCTTCAAACTCATTTTGACTGGGTTGCACTGCTCAAAGCATGTTTGTCGAGACCACAGTTTTTACAGTGGAAAACCTCCTATCAGGAAGAGGCTGAAACTGTGGCAAGGAATAATGCTGCCTATGGAATAGCAGTAACCTTTGATATGCTTACAAGCCCTGGCACCTACATATATCCTCATGAACAGGCCCACATTGGAATAGTTGCCTATTTTGAAAAGGTCAGAGATTTGGCACTTAAAGCCTTAAAAAAATATAAATCCTGATTATAATCAGCTCTTTAGAAATCTAGTTCAAGACCCAGGCAAATAGTTCCCCAATTTCCTTGCCAGAGTCTTGGAGGCAGTAGAGAAAAGATTACTGCCTGGCCCCGGTCAAGACAATTTGGTCAAACAATTAGCTTGGGAAGGTGCCACCAAAGAGGCAAAAGCAGCAATCGCTCCAGTCTGTAATGAAGACATTTCTAAATGGGTAGTAGCCACAAAGGAGGCTACTATGCTGATACACCCATACAGGCCCTAACTGCAGCCATTAACAAATTGAACACAAGTCTAATGACCCTCCAGTTTGTTGGGGATGCCAAGAATTAAGACACCTATGGCGAAACTGCCCAAACACTGAAAGATGGGGCAAGCCCAAAACGCTGTGTCCCAGATGTAAAAAAAGGCTTTCTCATTGGGCAAAAGATTGCAAGATCAAGCCTTTTAAAAAAAGATTGCAAGCCAAGCCAGTGGGGTGGCCCTCAGCCCAGCAAGTAAGAGGGAGTCTCACCACCATTAACTGGTCAATGCCCATCTTTAATCTGAGGCCAAAATTGACCCTATGTTTAGATGACATTGCCTTTGTGAGTTTAATTGATACGGGAGCAGATGTTATTGTCTTAAAAGCTAGGGATGCAAGAAAAATGCGACATTGGAAGACAGCACCCGGACCTGACCTCCAAGGCGTTAGAGAATTAAAATTGGCTGATCAGGTCATCATGCCTGTAATGTGGCAAGATGACAATGGAGATACAGGAACCATCTTTCCACTAATTGCTGAGGTTTCCATGACCTTATTGGGGAGATGTGCTCTCACAAATGCAAGCAGTCCTTACTACGGATCACAATTCTCCACAAGCCAACAGCTTTAATGGAGAACCTACAAGTAAGATTCACCCCCAATTCTAGGGGCCACTGCCCACCTCATACAAAAGCCAAGCCCAATTCCCATTGAATGGGAAAAAACAGGAAACATCTGGGTAGAGCAGTGGCCAATAATACAACCCAAATTTAGCATCCTTAAATAATTGGTACAGGAACAATTGGAAAAGGGACACATAGAACCCCCCACTAGCCCTCATAACATGCCCATTTTTGTGATACCAAAGAACAGGGAAAATATAGGCTTCTACAGGATTTGAAGAGCCATTAACAAAAACATAAAAAGATGGGAACATTTCAGGCTGGCATTCCCCATCCCAGGGGCCATTCCTAATGGATACCACATAGTTACCATTGGTATCAAACATTGCTTCTTTTCCATTCCCATTGCAGAGCAGGATAAGGCTTTGCCTTTACAGTATGGGAGCCCAATTTCCAGCTCCCTGCGAAAAGATTCCAGTGGACAGTACTCCCAAAAGGCATGAAAAATATCCCTGCCATTTGCCAAAGATATGTTTCTCATGCGATCAGCACACTTAAAGATCAGTGTTTGGTCCTACATTGTATGGATGATATCTTACTTGCTCACAAGAATGCAGCAACTCTGAATGCCTAAGTGAGACAGTAAAAAATTTACAATTCCTGGGTTTGTCTATTGCCACAGAAAAGGTACAACATTTTCCTCCCTTTCAATTCTTGGGTTATCAAATCTCCTCCCATATATCTCCAATGGGCCCAAACCTAAAAGTCAAGCATAAATACTCACTTAATGAACTTCAGCAGCTATGTGGCCAAATCAATTGGCTGAAGCCATTCCTTCCCCTAACACCTGCAGAACTTAAACCGCTGTACGATTTACTAAGGGAAACAGCTCTTCTTCAAAAATCACATTGAAATCAGCAACCAAATCCACTATAGAAAAGATTAACACCCAGTTGTCAATTTAAAAACCTTTAGATATGACCCTCAGGTGCCTCTATTTGCCATAACCATATCTACCCTCAAGGCCCCCTTAGGAGTCATTTGGCAACAATATGGACCACTTTTTTGGGTGCACATAGCCTGGAGCGATTGTCGTAAAATAGTAAACAAAGTAGATGCCATCCTTATGATGGGACTTGAATTAAGATATTATACTAATAAGATATTTAACACAGAGCCAGACATAGTGGTCCTACCACTATCAAAATTAGAACTGTGGACAATGATGCAGAATAGCACACTCTTTCAAACTTTAATGATAAATTTCCCAGGACAGGTTGACAATCACCTGCCAGTGGACAGGCTACTCCAGACACTACAAACCTTAGAAATAGACTATCCAAAACATGCTTTCCCTGCTAATCTACCTATACAAATGGCACAATGTGTGTTTACGGATGCCAACAAGTCACTGGAATGGTGATAAAATCTTTAACATAAAAAGATAAGATCCATGTAGAACCCCACAGTACAGTTGGGAGAAATAAGAACAATAGTCAAGGTTCTACTTCTTAGCCAAGATGGACGAGTAAATATATATATTCAGACAGCAAATACTCAATACAGGTAGCAAAGATGATCCCTTTTGCAGTCTTTAACCCAACCAATAAGCCAATTGACCAGATGTTCACAACACTTAAAGAGATAACTGAGAACAGAAAATACCCATGGTATGTGTCACATGTTAGATCACATACTGGGTTACCTGGCTTTATTTTCCAAGGCAACAGAAAGGTTGATCGTCTTATCTTCTGCAACACGGCTTCCATTGGACACTTAGAACAAGCCCACATTTTACACCAAAAATTTCATATGTCAGCAAGCAACATAAAATTGCTTTTCCCAGAGCTAACAATGAGCCAATGCAAACACCAAGTGCACTCTTGCAAGAATTGTGCACCCTTCACCCCATTAGGCCCACTGCAACAAGCAGGAGTGAACCCGGGAGGCCTTGCTCCTAATAAGCTATGGTGAGTGGTCATCACCCCATTAACTCCTTTGGTAAACTTAAGTCTGTCCATGTGGTGGTAGATACTTATTCAAAGGAGGTATTTGCAACAGCCCAATCTGGAGAAAAGGCTAGTAATGTGATAAAGGCAGTTAAATCAGCCATGCTGGTCCTTGGTGTTCCCTGGACCATAAAGACTGATAACGGGCCAGCGTATACATCACAGGAATTTAATTCCTTCCTGAAATCTTGGAACATACAGTCTGCCACAGGTATCCCATACAACCCACAGGGACAGGCAATCATTGAAAGAACTCGTAGGATGATTAAAGATCTCTTACAAAGACAAAAAAACAAAAAAGATGGAATCCTCCCAAATTCTTTCTATGAAGCCAGCATCACCTTAATCCCTAAGCCAGAGAAAGATGCAGCATTGAAAGAAAATTACAGACCAATATCCCTGATGAACATAGACACAAAAATCCTCAATGAAATTCTCGCCAATAGAATACAACAACACATCAGAAAAATCATCCACCCAGACCAGGTGGGATTTATCCCTGGTATGTAGGGATGGTTCAATATTTGCAAATCAATCAATATGATATACCACATTAACAGACTGAAGAAGAAAAACCATATGATTATCTTAATAGATGCAGAGAAAGCATTCAATAAAATTCAACACCCTTTCATGATGAAAACTCTAAGCAAATTGGGTATAGAAGGAACATTCCTCAATACAATCAAAGCAATTTATGAAAAACCCATGGCCAGCATCCTATTGAATGGGGAAAAGTTGGAAGCATTTCCACTGAGATCTGGTACCAGACAGGGATGCCCACTCTCACCACTGCTATTCAATATAGTCCTGGAAGTCTTAGCCAGAGCCATCAGGCAAGAAAAAGAAATTAAAGGGATACAAATTGGGAAGGAAGAAGTCAAACTATCCCTCTATGCAGATGATAAAAAAAAAATCATATGCCCTCAGACCCACAGCTTGCTTTGACTGAGGTCCTTTTCACTATCAATTTTCTTACTTTTGACTCCCAAGGGATCAGCCCAGCTTATAAACACTGGGGATCCTTTCCATCACAGACCCCAGCCCCTATGGTTAGGTGGAAAGAACCCCTGACAGGAGAATGTAAAGGACCACACCCTCTGCTAACCAAAGGTCGAGAATATACTTGTGTTTCCAGAGAATGTGGAACAGCCCATTTGGGTACCAGCTAGAAACGTCAATCCTGCAACTGACAGCCAACCAGAACCAGCTGAACAAAACTGAGAGTCCACTTTGTTAGCAGATGCACCTGCCCTATCATCCTACCCTGAGAAACTGCCCAAAGCCACATCTTTTACTGTTTATCTCTGCCCCACTAACTCTGGTCAGCCACTCAAATGGCTCACAGCCTGTGTGCAGTCATACCATTCCTGATAACCATTATTCCTCATTCCTACCCCTATCTGAGCAAGCAATCCTGTGGTCTCTCGATTTGAGCGCTGGTTAGTCAATGATGGGTAAGATCCTCTGGGGGACAACCTAAGACAGGCACAGCTGCATATGGAGACCACATGGAAATGGGGTCAACAATGGTATGGCCAAGAATCATGCCTCCCATTGCTCAAAAATAAATGAAAAGGGGGAAATGTGGTGGAATGAGGTGAAAAGTTCATATCAAGATGGCCACCGAGGTGAAAAGTTCATGCCAAGATGGCCACTGAGGTGAAAAGGTCATGCCAAGATGGCCACTGACAACAGAAACTGCCTGGCAACAGGCCGTGATTGGATGGCTTCGGAAACCACATGACAACAGAGGAAACCACATGACAGCAGAGCCTGACTGATGGCAGGCTATGATTGGATGGTTTTAGAAACTGACTGGCAACAGGCTGTGATTGGATGGCTTTGGAAACTGCCTGGCAACAGGCTGTGATTGGATGGGGCATAGACTGCCCCTTGACCGGATTGGCTGGTCTTGATTATATAAGCTGTTGTACTAACTGAAATAAATGAGTCTGCGGGCTGCTTGCCTCAAGCCTGCTTCCTCCTGACTCCCAGGGTCTGTGTGGTGAGTCTGCGCCTTTTGCCCCCACCATACTCCTCCTCTCAGAAATGAATCTACTGCAACATTGTTGAGAAGTCAACTGCAACAGTTATTAGCCTGGCCCCAGCCTTTAAGAAACTTTGTGAAGTGAAGCAGTAGATGGAAACTAACCCTTGCCTAGCAAATAAAAAACAGAATTCAAGTGTTTATTAATTTCAGCGTTTTTAAGTATTAGGTAGTGGGTGGCCTTGAGGCATAATGAGTAAAACTGCTGCTTGTAATGCCAGTATCCTGTATGAGGATGGTTTGTGTCCTCTCTGCTCCACTTCCATACAGCTTTGTGTTAGTGGCCTGGGAAAACCAGCATAAGACAGCTCAAGTGTTTGGACCCCTTCCACCCATGCAGGAGACCTGCAACAAACTGCTGGCTCCTGGTTACCTTTCTGTGGAGAAGAGCTTGAGCTGGAATTGAATTCATTATTTTGTAAAAGAATTACTTGTTTTGGGAAGGTCATAGGATGGAAGGCTTAAATTTTACTTCTATAATAAAGTTATTGTAAGCACAATTGATCATGATAAAATAAACTCATGTTAGTAGAATACACCTGAATAATGCTACAAAAGTAGAAATGTGAATAGTTTAAGGTATTTCATACCTTCTGTGTCTGTGTTCGTATGTTCTATGTATATTTTACAAAGGAGTGCGACTGTACCACCTTGTGTGCCTCAAATTTTGACACCCACGTGGTGACTGGGGCCTAAGGACTTGAGCCATACAACACTGTTTTTCCATAAAGATTAGAAGGGAACTGGATCAGAAATAGAGCAGCCTGGACTCAAACCAGTGCCTATATAGGATGCTGGTGCTGCACACTGTAGCTTAACCTGCTATACCACAATACCATCCCTGGAGTGAGTCTTTTTTAACATGGACATCAATTGTAGACTGTGATATATGTATGTGATGTGTTGATACTTTTATATATTGTGGAATTTTCAAATCAGCATGAGCATATCTGTGTCCTTAAAGCTGATAGTTATTTGGGCTGTAATATTTTTAGGTTTCAGAAACACAGAGTGGTTATCACTATCTACAGCCACCCTACTGTGCAATAGGGTGGCAGAGCTTATCTCTCCTCTCCTCTAACTTACTACCTGTTGCACAACATTTCCCCATTGCTGCTTCCCATCTACTATCCTCAGTCTCTGGTGGCCAGCCTTCTTTCCTCAGATTATGAGCTGAAATGTTGTAGAGTCCATATTTGAGTTATATCATGTGTAAAGTATACTGATTTTTCATCATGTTACATCATGTGTATAGGTATACTGACTGCATTCCCCTTGGGTGTGTATCAAGTAGTGGGATTTCTGCCTCACTGTACAGTGGTTCTATTTATAATCACTTAAGGAACTTGCATAATGTTTTACATAATGACTGTACTAACTTGACTCCTCAGCAACAGTTTGTAATTGTTCCTTTTTTGCCATATCCTCACCACAACTAGTTGCTGCTGTCTTTTTAATAGTAGCCAACATAAGTGCACTGTAGTGGCAGCTCTCTGCTGTTTGGTCTGCTTTTTCCTTCATGACTAGTGGTACGGAATTTTTTTCCTATACCTGTTGACTTTTTGTAAGTCTTCTTTTGAAGAGTCTCTATTCCTTTTTGTTTTTGGTGTTGAGTTGTTTGTATCTCATGTATGTTGGATATTAACCCTTTTTCAGATATGTAGTTTGAAAATATTTTCTTCCCTTGTATAGGTTTTTTCTTCAGACTGTTGATTGTTGCATTTACTTTATTGTTTGATGTGATCCCATTTATCTGCTTTTGGTTTTGTTTCATTTGGTTTTAGGGTCTTATCCAACAAATCCTTGTGCATTGTAGTACCCCATAGCATTTAACTTAGTTATTCTAATAGTTTCTTATTTTCAGGATTTACACTTCAGTCTCTAGTGCATTTTTAACTGATTTCTAATGTGATGGGAGACAAGGGAGTCCAGGTTCCTTCTGCATGTTGATATTCTCTTCTTCTGGTAGCTTTTATTAAAGTGATGGCTTCCACCTGTGTATGCTGTTAACACCTTTGTTAAGTGTATACTAAAAAAGCAATTTATAGATTCAGCGAGATCCCAATCAAAATATCAATGACTTATTCTCAGATATAGAAAAACATTGCTAAAAATCATATGGAAACTCAAGAGATCTGAGATAGCTAAAGCCATCTTAAGCAATAGAACAAAATGTGGCATCACAATACCAGGTTTGAAGACATACTACAGTGCTATTATAATCAAACAGCCTGGTATTGGCACTAAAATGGGCATGATTTTGCTTCTCCTTTCCTCTGAGAAATCCAGTGATCCTTCTTTTGAACTCCTTTTCAGGCACTTCATCAATCTCTTTGTCTTCACACTCTAATATTGAAGTGTTGTTGTCTTTGCCTGTGAGGGAGTCATGTTGTCTTCCTTGTTATCATTTGTAGTATTTCAGCTTTTATTTTTAGGCACTTGTGGAAAAACTTGTTGGTTTTCTCCACTGATGCATTTTATCTTTGACCTATGCCTCTGTGGCTTAGTGGACTGCTCAAGGATGAGACAAGAATCCCAGATGACATGCACGTTGGGCATGATAGATCTCTTCTGTTGTCAGCAGGGGGAGAGTGTGATCCCATCTGCTAGTGTAATCACAACCTCACCTTCTCTCTTCCGTGGTGGTCAGTGCCCAAGTTCAGCCCACCTTGGTATGACCCTCATCTATGCTGGTGCGTGAATTACAGACAGAATCTGTGCAGTCTTCAGTGGAAGAATAATCCCTCTGTGTTGACCTCCCATGGGCAGTTAGTGAGCTCTGAGCTTCTGATGCCAGACTCAGTGATTTCCCAGAAACCCAGCGACCCTGCCCCACATCCTACTGTGAAGTCACAGATATCCTACAGTCACAGTGAGCAATGTTCTCACAGTCTTGGGTTGCAGAGAATCCTTTCTTGGTCCTACCATCCTCCCAGTCCATGGAGGGAACACTGCCATTCCCAGAATCTGCTACCAGCAGGTGCCCTGCCTTGTGAACCCCAGAGCCTGTGATAGGTAAGAATGTGTGAGCACCTCACAGTCCTACTTGGCTGCTCAGCCTCAACCCTCCTGGCCACACTCAAATTCAGTGGGAAATGCAGATTTTCCCTTCTGATAAAATCCCCTGATTGCATCCTCAAAAGCCTCCACTGCCTTTATTTGAAAGGCAGAGTTACACAGAGAGAAAAGAGAGGCGGCGGGGTGGGGGGGGGGGAGTTTCCATCTCCTGGTTCACTCCCTAGTTGTCTGCAAAGGCTGGAACTGTGCCGATGCGTAGCCAGGAGCAAGGAGTTTTTTCTGGATCTCTCAGGTGGGTGCAGAGGCCCAAAAACTCAGGCCATCTTCTACTGCTTTCTCAGGCCATAGCAGAGAGCTGAATCAAAAGTGGAGCAGCCAGTCTTGAACTGGCACCCATGTGGGTGACAGCACTGCAGGCAGCAGTTTTACCTGCTATGCCACTGCAGTGGCCCCCAATTGTATTTCATCCTCTGAAAAATACTTGTTCTTATCCATTGCCCTCTAGTGAGCAGGATTGTTTGTTTTGTTGTTCTTAAGTTTCTGGAGCTTGGCATATATCCTGAATATTAATCCTTTCTTGGATGCATGATTTGGGAATCTTTTCTCCCATTCTGTTGGTTTCCTCTGTTTCTGGTTTGCTGTGCTTCTGTAGTCTTATCCAAGAAGTCTTTCTTTAGGGCAGTGTCTTACAGCATTTCTTCTATGTTTTCCTGCAGAAATTTGGTGGTTTCATGGGGCCAGCACTGTGGTATAGTGGGTAAAGCTGCCGCCTGCAGTGCCAGCATCCCATATGGGCACCAGTTCGAGTCCTGGCTGTTACACTTTCAATCCAGCTCTCTGCTGTGGCTTGGGAAAGCAGTAGAAGATGGCCTAAGTCCTTGAGTCCCTGCACTCACATGGAAGACTCGGAAGAAGCTCCTGGCTCTTGGCTTCGAATCTACACAGCTCCGGCCATTGTGGCCAATTGGGGAGTGAACCAGTGGATGGAAGACCTCTCTTTCTCTCTGCCTCACCTTCTTTCTCTGTGTAACTCTGAATTTCAGGTAAATAAGTAAACCTTTAAAAAAAATAGAAAAGATATTTAATGGTATCAGGTGTTTAGATCCTTGATCTATGAGTTGATTTTTGAATAGGATATAAGGTAGGGGTCTTGTTTCATACTTTTGCATTGAGAAATCCATTTTCTCATTACCATTTTATTAATACTTTATTTACTAATTTGAAAGTCAGAAAGAAGGAGTGGCAGAGAGAGAGAGAGAGAGAGGTATTCCATTTGCTGGTTCACTCCCTAGTTGTCTGAAACTGCACCGATCCGAAGCCAAGAACCAGGTCTTCTTCCAAGTCTCCCACATGGTACAGGAGCCCAAGGACTTGGGTCATCTTTCACTGCTTTCCCAGGCCATAGCAGAGAGCTGGATCAGAAGTTAAGCAGCTGGGACTTGAACCAGTGCCCATATGGGATGGCGGCACTGCAGACGGCAGCTTAAACCGCTTCGCCACAACGCCGGCCCTCCCATCACCATATGATGAAGAGACTTTCCTTTCTCCAGGGAATTATTTTAGGTCATTTGCTAGTGATTAGTTGGTTATAAGTACATGGGTTAATTTCTGTTGTGTTCCATTGGTCTATGTCTGTTTTGGGGCCAGTGCCAGACTGTTTTGATTATAACAACCCAGTAGTATGTCTTGAAATCTGGTATTGTGGTACCTCCAGTAATGATTTATTGCTTAAGTTTGCTTTAGCTCTTTGGGATCCTATGTGTCTCCATATGAATTTTAGCGACTTTTTTTTTTTTTTTTTAGTTTTGTGAAGAAAGTCATTGGCATTTTTTTATTTTTTTAAACTTTTATTTAAAATGAGATTAAGTTAAAGGAAACAAAAAGTCTCATGAAAAATAGAATGGGAATTCAACCTTAAATTATGGGTAACTCTCCAGTTTAGGATATTTAATTTTTTTTTTTTTTAGAGGTCCGCGATCCTTATTAACCAAGCCTGGCCCGCAGACCCTGCAGTGTGTAGGTGGGGTCTGTGTGCGGCAAGTGCGGGCATCCGTGGGGCCTCAAAACGTGTGCACCAGCTGGATGGAGGGCAGGGCCTGCAGCGTCAGGACGCCGGGCCCAGCTCCTGCGGGGACCACTTGTACCATCTGGGCTGGGGGAGCCGCGGGGGCACAACGGGGCCAGGCGGCCGCGGCAGCGGCAGCGTGGCCAGGAGCTGCAGCATGGCAGCGCCTCCCCTGGCGCTGCTGCTCTCCAACAGCTCGCTGGCGGGGATGCTGCGGATGATAAGAAGCTTCTGCCCGGGTGTGCCGGGGGCGGGCGGTTCGCTGAGGCCAGGGGCGAGGGTCTCGACCTCCTGCACACACAGCCGGGTCTGCTCCCGGTTGGCCCCGCTCAGCACTAGCACGCTCTGCAACATCTCAAGAGGGCGTCCTGCGCCACCCCCATGCTGGCCTCCGCATCCCCTGCCTCCCCAGGGCCTGGGCCGGTGAGCAGCTCCTCCGCGGCTCCACTCTGCACGACGAGCAGGTTGGGGGCCTCGGTGGTCACGGCTGCCCCGCTGGAACCCAAGAGCTGGCCCGCCACGGGCTGTAGTTGCACCGTGGTCACTTCCTGGGCTGGCTGCAGCTGGACCCCACTCACTTCCTGTGGCCCTGCCTCCCGCCCCCTACGTTCTGCAGAACAATCAGGCTCTGCCCTCCCGCACCGGTACCTGCAACGCCCCCTCCCTGTCCCCCTAGACCTCCGGGGCCTAGCAACCACATGACTCCCGCCCCCTGACCGGCTTTCCCCACTGCCGGCTCACACGGCCTCCCGCGGCCGCACCCGGCCCCAGCGCCTTTGGAGGGCAGTAGGATGAGCTTGGGGGTGCGGGCGGGGCCGGGGGTGTGAGGGGCTGCAGGTTGCTGGGGATCAACGGGAGGTCCTCGGCGGTCTGCACTAGGAGAAATGTCTGCGAGTTGGGAGCTGCTGGGCCTGGGCCAGGGCCGCGCCCCCCGCCCCCCCACCCCGCCACCTCCAGGGAGAGCGTGGCTTGGATGTGCGGGAGCACGTGCACGTCCTGCGGGGCCTGGGCGGCGGCCAGCGGGGCGTGCGTCCGCGTGTGCCGCTGCAGGTAGGCGGCCATGAAGAAGCCGCGGCTGCACACGGGGCAGGCAAAGGGGCGCTCGCCCGTGTGCACGCGCTGGTGCTGCCACAGGTTGGAGGTCTGGGCGAAGCTCTTGCCACAGACGCCGCAGGCGTGGGGGCACTCGCCCGTGCGCACGTGACGGTGGCGCCGCAGGCACGACGTGTTGCGGAAGGCCTTGCCGCACTCCCCTCATCCATAGGGGCGCCTTCCGGAGTGCAGCCACAGGTGGTACTGGTAGTGGGAGGGCCACTTGAAGGTGAGGCCGCACTGGCCGCAGCTGAAGGCGGGCAGCCCCGTGTGCACGTGCTGGTGGTTGGCCAGCAGGGACGAGCGCTTGAAGGCCTTGCGGCACTCGCCGCACTGGTAGGGCCGCTCGCCCTTGTGGTCCCGCGGATGGTACCGCAGCCCAGAGGAGCCCTTGAAGGCCTTGCCGCACTCGCGCACTTGTAGGGGAGCTCCGCAGAGGCCGGGACGGGCGGGGCCGGCGACGGCGGGGCGGCGGGAACCAGTGGCTCCTGGGGGCAGGTGACCTCGGCCGCCTCGGCCTGCGGGGGCGGCCGCCGCCTTCTCCACGTGGCACTGCGGGTGCGCCAGGAGACTGGCCAACTGCGGGAAGGCGCCATCACAGCTGCCCACCGGCCGGCCTGTGGCTGTGCTGGTGGTGGGAGACGCCGGCCACCGTCCGGAAGGACTTACCGCAGGGCAAGCGGGCAAAGCCAGGCGCGGCGGCGGGCGCGGGCTGTAGCAGAGGGGACCCGGGGGCCAGCCGGGGAGGGCGGCGGGGGCGCGCTGCCTCCCTGCGGCCCCGATCGCGAGGCACCCCTATTTATTTATTTCTTCTTCAGATAATCCACTTTACACCTAGCTCATGTGCCGTACCAATGTTAAACATTTCGATCAAATTACTCTTTATTTTTAATTTTACTACATTACCTCTGCTTGCAAAAGGTAAGCAAGGTAATTTGAAGGAATTATATCCCCAGGTGCATTTTGGTAAGAGGAAAATCTGCTTTTCTATGGATCCTCCAGATATTTTATAAGTGAAAGTTATTTATTAATATTTGTGGTGTCTGAATTGTCTTCAGCTCGAAAGTCTGACCATGTGAACTCGACGGAAGTCAGCACCAACCATGTCTTGATTTACCTGGATAAGGTGAGAGCCCTGACAGTGTAGTCACAAAACCTCTGTGTGAGAATCCCTCTCATGAGCCACCTGGAAAGTGAATGAATGCTTTGAGGAGACTTTTTCTCCATGCTAGAAACTTGGGATTTCCAATATTAATTCCAATAAATGTTCTCTCATTTTATATGTTTACACCTCGGTAAAATGACTTATTATAATAATGGGATGTAAATATTTCTAAGACCCTTGAGCAAGAAATTCTCCACAAAATATGCTCATGATATCCACAGGTATTTTGAAGATACTAATCAATGTCGGGAAGTAACCACTGTGACTAGTCAGTTTATTGTAACTGCAGCCCCCACCAATAATATGAAAGGTGTAATACTGTCAAGCTCACCAAGGACTTGGACCATAAAATACTAAGAACTGTCCACCAACAAACCACTCTGATCTTCTAGATACACATGATACCATAGTTTATCCAAAAATATATTGATTGGAATTATGGTTTGTAAATTTTACAAAACTGAAACAAAGCAGCAATGATCAACCTTTCATGTATGGTTTTGAGTCTATGGAAGTATTTCTACAAGCTTCAGAAGTGAAATTGTACCAAATCTCTGGATAGTTAAAAATGAACACAGATAGGCAACTAATCAAAAGTATGAGTCATTAACTCTCTATTAATAGATAGGTATTGGTATTTATAGGGACATATGAGATATGTTAGTTAAGAAGTAAGTTATTTAGGGAAATTTCTTGTACACTCTGAGGGCATTATGTGAGATTTAAGAACCTCACAGTAGACTATTAGTTGGTAAGGTTCTTTTACCCAAACAGGTGAATACTTAAATTTGCTCAAAGAGAGAAGAAAGGTTCCAGGAAGATCATTTAATTCCCTTTTTCTTTCTAGGTATCAAATCAAACACTGAGCTTGTCCTACACAGTCGTGCAAGATATTCCAGTAATTGACCTGAAACCAGCCATAGTGAAAGTCTATGATTACTATGAGACAGGTGAGTAAGAGTGAATGTCACATGGCAATTAAATGCTGATAAAAGAAATTTAATTTGAAGAAGAGTGTTGGGATTATTTATTGAATTAACTTCTCTTATCACTTCATTTTATCTCCATTAAGTGTGAGTCTCCACTTTTGTCTTCTATATACAATGTAGAAATTACCTACACTGTAAATTTATCAACTGCTGTAGGGCATTCAGTTTCCTTTTCATCAGATAAATTAACTGTAGGGAAACATAAGATTTAACTAAATATAACATCTGAACTATCTATCAAGAATAGGGGACAAAATACAGTGTGTTTGAAAGGACAATACAAAACAGCAATCAGAGCATCAAATAAAAGATGATAATGTTTCTGATACATTATACTTCTTTCCACAACAAAGATTCCTCCATTAGCCTGTATCCCACAGATGTGTTTTCCCTCTTAAGATAACAATGTTTTTTTGTCTTTTTAGATGAGTTTGCAATTGCTGAGTACAATGCTCCTTGCAGCAAAGGTAAATGATTCCCATGCCCTCAAAATGCAGTCAGAATTTTTGGCTTGTCCCATCCATCTCCTCTTCTCAAAATTCTGGTTAAATATGCTTCATAGACTTCGGTCTATTCATATTACAGACAATTATAGAAAAACACTTGTATTGGCATTTGTCGCCAAGATGGCGGAATAGTGAGGACGCGCACTAGCAGTCCGCAAAAAGATAGTTTAATAAAAACAGAGTTACTGTAGCCTCAGGAAAAATCTCAGGGAAAAAAATGCAGTGGAAATTCTTCCGGACCCAGTGAATGAGACGCAGAGGACCTAGGGGAAAGTAAGTTTGCGAACGGCAAATCGTGCCTTAGTGGCACGGGAGCTGCCGGGAGGGACGGGAACCGGACGGAACACAGTCGCCATTGGATTCGAGCGCTTAAACGGGAGCCGATACAGGGATCCCGAGACACTGGCGGGGGGAAGCAGACGCCAGGGGGGAAACAGCACAATTGAGGCGAGCCCACACGGACACTAGCCTCTTTCGTTGCCCACCCTGCTAATTCTAGCTGGACTGAACGCAGTGGGACGCGCGCGCCCGCCGGCTGAACCGGAAGCCGGGCGGAACACAGTCGCCATTGGAACTGAGCGCTTGAACGGGGGCCGATACAGGGATCCCGAGACACTGGCGGGGGGAAGCAGACGCCACGGGGGAAACAGCACAATTGAGGCGAGCCCACACGGACTCTAGCCTCTTTCGTTGCCCACCCTGCTCACTCGAGCTAGACTGAACACAGTGGGACGGCGTGCGCCCGCCGGCTGAACTGGAAGCCGGGCGGAACACAGTCGCCATTTGAACTGAGCGCTTGAACGGGGGCCGATACAGGGATCCCGAGACACTGGCGGGGGGAAGCAGACCCCCCACGGGGAAAACAGCACAATTGAGGCGAGCCTGCACAGACACTAGTCTCTCTCGTCACCCACCCTGCTAATTCGAGCTAGATTAAACGCAGTGGGACAAGGCGCGCCCGCCCGCCCGCCCGCCCGCCCATCACTGAGGCAGACGGAACCAAAAACCCGAGGTTGTAGAAACCTGAAGGGGATCCAAAAACTGGGAACACACCGCGCACACAAACTCCGTTACCTTGACAACCCAGAGAAAGAGTGTGGGGAAAAAAAAAATGCCAAACAAAAACAGATTCCGAGGGAGCAAGATCAAGGAAGACGCTATGATGACCCCAAACGGAAAAGACACCCCAAGTCAGGATTGTGAAGATAATGAGATAGAAGAAATGCAAGAAGCAGATCTCAAAGAATTGATAAGAACATTAAGAAGTTCTCAAAAACAAATTCTTGAACTACAGAAATCTTTAATGGATAAGATAGAAAATCTCTCTCGCGAGAATGAAGCACTACGGAGAAATCAAAACGAAATGAAACAACTAGTAGAACAAGAAGCTACGAGAGTGACAAAAAATCTTAATGAATTGAAGAACTCAATAGATCAAGTGACAAGCAATCTTGAGGGCCTTAAAACCAGAATGGGTGAAGCAGAGGAGAGAATATCGGACCTAGAAGACAGTGAACAGGAGAGGAAACAGTCAAACCAAAGACAAGAAGAGGAAATTAGAAAACTAAAAGATATCGTCGGGAATTTACAGGATACTATTAAAAAACCCAACATTCGGGTTCTAGGTGTTCCTGAAGGTATGGAGAGGGAGAAAGGATTAGAAGGCCTTTTTAGGGAGATACTAGCAGAAAACTTTCCAGGCTTGGAGAAAGACAGAGAAATCCTAATCCAGGAAGCTCATAGAACCCCTAATAAACATGACCAAAAGAGATCCTCTGCACGACATATTGTAATTAAACTCACCACAGTGAAGCAAAAAGAAAAGATCCTAAAATGTGCAAGAGAGAAACGTCAGATTACTCTCAGAGGATCTCCAATTAGACTTACAGCTGACTTCTCAACAGAAACCCTACAAGCTAGAAGGGAATGGCGAGACATAGCCCAGGTACTTAGAGAGAAAAACTGCCAGCCCAGAATATTATACCCTGCAAAGCTCTCGTTTGTGAATGAAGGTGAAATAAAGACCTTTCATAACAAACAAAAATTGAAAGAATTTGTTGCCACTCGTCCAGCCCTGCAAAAGATACTTAAAGACGTGTTACACACAGAAACACAGAAACACGACCATCAACATGAAAGAAGGTAAACGAAGGGAACCTCACGGCAAAAGATCACAGGGAATTCAAAGCATACATTAGAAAATATCTGGCAAATGGCAGGGCAAACTTACCACTTATCAATAGTCACATTGAACGTTAAAGGTCTAAACTGTCCTGTTAAAAGACAGAGATTGGCTGATTGGGTTAAGGAACAAAAACCATCTATTTGCTGCCTACAAGAAACACATCTTTCCAACGAAGATCCATACAGACTGAAAATAAAAGGATGGAACAAGATATACCACGCCAACAGAAATGAAAAAAGAGCGGGTGTAACCATCTTAATATCGGACTACATAAACTTTAACACAAAAACTGTTAAGAGAGACAAAGAGGGGCACTATATAATGATTAAGGGATCAATACTACAGGAAGATATAACAATTCTCAATGTATATGCACCTAATTACAGGCCACAGGTTTATTTAAAAAATTTGTTAAGAAACTTAAAGGGAGACTTAGACCCCAACACAATAGTACTGGGGGACTTCAATACTTCACTCACAGATATTGACAGATCGACAGGACAGAAGATCAACAAGGAGACAGTAGATTTAAACAACACTATAGCCCAAATGGATCTAACAGATATCTACAGAACTTTTCATCCTACAAGTAATGCATTCACATTCTTCTCAGCAGTACATGGAACCTACTCTAGGATTGATCACATATTAGGCCATAAAGCAAGTCTCAGCAAATTCAAAAGAATTAGAATCATACCATGCAACTTCTCAGACCATGAGGGAGTGAAGTTGGAAATTAGCAACTCAGGAATCTCTAGAGCATATGCAAACACATGGAGATTGAACAACATGCTCCTGAATGAACAATGGGTCACTGAAGAAATCAAAAGAGAAATCAAAAATTTTCTGGAAGTAAATGAGGATAACAGCACAACATACCAAAACTTATGGGATACAGCAAAAGCAGTGTTAAGAGGAAAGTTTATATCAATAGGTGCCTACATCAAGAAACTGGAAAGGCACCAAATAAATGAGCTTTCAATGCATCTCAAGGATCTAGAAAATTTGCAGCAAACTAGACCCAAATCTAGTAGAAAAAGAGAAATAATCAAAATCAGAGAAGAAATCAACAGGATTGAATCCAAAAAAACATTACAAAAAATCAGCCAAACGAGAAGCTGGTTTTTTGAAAAAATAAACAAGATTGACACCCCATTGGCCCAACTAACTAAAAAAAGAAGAGAAAAGACCCAAATCAGTAAAATCAGAGATGAAAAAGGAAATATAACAACAGACACCACAGAAATCAAAAGAATCATCAGAAATTACTACAAGGACTTGTATGCCAGCAAACAGGGAAACCTATCAGAAATGGATAGATTCCTGGACACATGCAACCTACCTAAATTGAACCAGGAAGACATAGAAAACCTAAACAGACCCATAAGTGAGTCAGAAATTGAATCAGTAATAAAGGCCCTCCCAACAAAGAAAAGCCCAGGACCAGATGGATTCACTGCTGAATTCTACCAGACATTTAAAGAAGAACTAACCCCAATTCTTCTCAAACTATTCAGAACAATCGAAAAAGAGGGAATTCTCCCAAATTCCTTCTATGAAGCCAGCATCACCTTAATTCCTAAGCCAGAAAAAGATGCAGCATTGAAAGAGAATTACAGACCAATATCCCTCATGAACATAGATGCAAAAATCCTCAACAAAATTCTGGCCAATAGACTGCAACAACACATCAGAAAGATCATCCACCCAGACCAAGTGGGATTCATCCCTGGTATGCAGGGATGGTTCAATATTCGCAAAACAATCAACGTGATACACCACATTAACAGACTGCAGAAGAAAAACCATATGATTATCTCACTAGACGCAGAGAAAGCATTCGATAAAATTCAACACCCTTTCATGATGAAAACCCTAAGCAAACTGGGTATAGAAGGCACATTCCTCAATACAATCAAAGCAATTTATGAAAAACCCACGGCCAATATCCTATTGAATGGGGAAAAGTTGGAAGCATTTCCACTGAGATCTGGTACCAGACAGGGATGCCCACTCTCACCACTGCTATTCAATATAGTGCTGGAAGTCTTAGCCAGAGCTATTAGGCAAGAAAAAGAAATTAAAGGGATACAAGTTGGGAAGGAAGAACTCAAACTATCCCTCTTTGCAGACGACATGATTCTTTATTTAGGGGACCCAAAGAACTCTACTAAGAGACTATTGGAACTCATAGAAGAGTTTGGCAAAGTAGCAGGATATAAAATCAATGCACAAAAATCAACAGCCTTTGTATACACAGACAATGCCACGGCTGAGGAAGAACTGCTAAGATCAATCCCATTCACAATAGCTACAAAAACAATCAAATACCTTGGAATAAATTTAACTAAGGACATTAAAGATCTCTACAATGAAAATTACAAAACCTTAAAGAAAGAAATAGAAGAGGATACCAAAAAATGGAGAAATCTCCCATGCTCATGGATTGGAAGAATCAATATCATCAAAATGTCCATTCTCCCAAAAGCAATTTACAGATTCAACGCAATACCAATCAAGATACCGAGGACATTCTTCTCAGATCTGGAAAAAATGATGGTGAAATTCATATGGAGACACAGGAGACCTCGAATAGCTAAAGCAATCTTGTACAACAAAAACAAAGCCGGAGGCATCACAATACCAGATTTCAGGACATACTACAGGGCAGTTGTTATCAAAACAGCATGGTACTGGTACAGAAACAGATGGATAGACCAATGGAACAGAATAGAAACTCCAGAAATCAATCCAAACACCTACAGCCAACTTATATTTGATCAACGATCCAAAACCAGTCCCTGGAGTAAGGTCAGTCTGTTTAATAAATGGTGCTGGGAAAACTGGATTTCCACGTGCAGAACCATGAAGCAAGACCCCTACCTTTCACCTTACACAAAAATTCATTCAACATGGATTAAAAATTTAAACCTACGACCCGACACCATCAAATTACTGGAGAGCATAGGAGAAACCCTGCAAGACATAGGTACTGGCAAAGACTTCTTGGAAAAGACCCCAGAAGCACAGGCACTGAAAACCAAAATTAACTACTGGGATTGCATCAAATTGAAAAGTTTCTGTACTGCAAAAGAAACAGTCAGGAAAGTGAATAGGAAACCGACAGAATGGGAAAATATATTTGCCAACTATGCAACAGATAAAGGGTTGATAACCAGAATCTACAAAGAAATTAAGAAACTCCACAACATCAAAACAAACAACCCACTTAAGAGATGGGCCAAGGACCTCAACAGACATTTTTCCAAAGAGGAAATCCAAATGGCCAACAGACACATGAAAAAATGTTCAAGATCCCTAGCAATCAGGGAAATGCAAATCAAAACCACAATGAGGTTTCACCTCACCCCGGTGAGAATGGCTCACATTCAGAAATCCACCAACAATAGATGCTGGAGAGGATGTGGGGAAAAAGGGACACTAATCCACTGTTGGTGGGAATGCAAACTGGTGAAGCCACTATGGAAGTCAGTCTGGAGATTCCTCAGAAACATGAATATAACCCTACCATTCAACCCAGCCATCCCACTCCTTGGAATTTACCCAAAGGAAATTAAATTGGCAAACAAAAAAGCCGTCTGCACAGCAATGTTTATTGCGGCTCAATTCACAATAGCTAAGACTTGGAACCAACCCAAATGCCCTTCAACAGTAGACTGGATTAGGAAATTATGGGACATGTACTCTACAGAATACTATACAGCAGTCAAAAACAATGAAATCCGGTCACTTGCAACAAAATGGAGGAATCTGGAAAACATCATGCTGAGTGAATTAAGTCAGTCCCAAAGAGACAAATATCATTTGTTTCCCTTGATTGGCGATGACTAACTGAGCACCAAAGGGGAAACCTGTAGAAGTGAAATGGACACTATGAGAAACAGTGACTCGATCAGCTCTTGTGCTGACTGTTGTTGTACAATGTAATACTTTATCCATGGTAGTATTTTTTTTTCTTTATCCTAGTACTAGTGGTCGAACTCTGTAATTAACACACAATTATTCTTAGGTGTTTAAATTTTAACTGAAAAGTGATCTCTGTGAAATATAAGAGTGGGAATAAGAGAGGGAGGAGATGTACAATTTGGGACATGCTCAATCAGAACGGCCCCAAATGATGGAGTTAGAATTGTGCCAGGGGTTTCCAATACAATCCCATCAAGGTGGCATGTACCAAGGCCATCTCATTAGTCCAAGTGATCAATTTCAGCTCACAATTGATCACACTGATAGGTCTAAGAGTCAAAGGGATCACACAAACAAGACTAGTGTCTGCTAATACTAACTGATAGAATGAAAATGGGAGAGAATGATCCAACATGGGAAGCAGGATACACAGCAGACTCATAGAATGGCAGATGTCCTAAATAGCACTCTGGCCTCAGAATCAGCCCTTAAGGCATTCGGATCTGGCTCAAGAGCCCATGAGAATATTTTAGGCATGGAAAGCTAAGACACTCTGGAAAAAACAGAAGACCTAAATGAAAGATCTCTGCGAGTGAGATCCCAGTGGAAAGAACGGGGCCATCAAAGAAGGAGGTACCTTTCTCTGAAGGGAGGAGGGAACTTCCACTTTGACTATGGCCCTGTGGGAATAAGATCGAAGTCGGCGAACCCTAAAGGCTTCCATAGCCTCGGCAACTCATGACTAGAGCCTAGGGAGATTACTGACGCCATAAACAAGAGTGTCAAATTGTTAAATCAACATCAGGAGTCACTGTGTACTTACGTCTCATGAGGGATCTGTCCTTAATGTGTTATCCAATGTGAAGTGATGCTATTACTAGTACTGAAACAGTATTTTTACACTTTGTGTTTCTGAGAGGGTGCAAACTGATTATATCCTTACATAGTATATATTGAATCGATCTTCTTTATATAAAGATAATTGCAAATGATTAAAAAATCTTGGTGTTAAACTGGAAATTGCATAGACAATTAATCAATTTTTTAAAAAAAAAAATCATGTAGGATCTCTGTCCTTAATGTGCTGTACATTGTGAATTAATACTATAACTAGTACTCCAACAGTATTATCATTTTGTGTCTCTATGCGAGGGCAAACCGTTGAAATCTTTACGTAATATGTACTAAATTGATCTTCTGTGTATAAAGAGAATTGAAAATGAATCTTGATGTGAACAGAAGGGGAGAGGGAGCGGGAAAGGGGAGGGTGGGGGGAGGGAGGGAAGTTGTGTGGGGGGGAGCCATTGTGGTTCATGAGCTGTTCTTTGGAAATTTATATTCATTAAATAAAAGCTTTATAAAATAAAAAAAAAGAAAAGAAAAGAAAAACACTTGTATTGGGAGAGACAAGATGGCGGAATAGGAAGGGAGCACACCGACAGTCTGGGGAGAGACAGTTTAATAAAAGTGGAGATACTGCAGGTTCAAGGAAGAGTAGGGGAAGAAACAGCAGAGGAAACCCTTCCGGAACTGGTGATTCACAGTGGACCTGCGTGGAGAGCGTGGGAGCCCGCAGTTTGGGACCAGCAGCAGATTCAACACACCAGCGCTAAACGCGAAGTGAGCTGAAACTCAATAGCCCGAGATACCAGCAGGGAAGCGGAAAAGGGAGCCTAGAGCGAACAAGGCTTGAAACCCTGCGGGGAAAAGTTCACCAGGCTAACTAGAAGAGAGAGAGAGAGAAAGAGAGAGAGAGAGAGAGAGAGGAAAAAAAAAAGTGACCCATACGGACACGAGCATCTCTCTCTCTGCTCACCTCTCAAAGGCGAGCAAGACAAAGAGCAGGCGCCATTTTGGAATACGTCATAAGCAGGGCGACCTCGGGTCGGCACCGGCCCCGAGCCTAGCAGAAAAACCTGACTCTGGGTGGGAGGGGTGAAATAACAGGAGATTAGAACCTAATGAATGTGTGGTGATAATGAACTGAGACTGTGAAAAAAGAGACTGTGGGGGAGAGAACTCACGGAAATCACGAATTCACGTGAGTACTCTCCAGAGACGCTACAGTTCAGTAGCCTTGGCAGCCCATTGGGAGACTACAGGAGAATCTCAGCCCACACAAAGGGCCACAAAGATTCCTACTCTGGTCCTTGGGAAAGAGCTTCTGATCTCTGGCTCCTGTGGGTATATCATTCGCCTGCTAACCACCCCCAATTCCATTCAGCTGTGTGGAATTACTTCCCTTTTGAACCAAAAAAAAAAAAAAAAAGTAACAGAGAGAGATTTACCACGCCTAACCTGGGAGTGTCTCCTTTGACACACCCTCAACCCTGAGGAACCAAACAGAGCTCTCAGGCCACACCCATCTCAAGCCTCTAAGGCTCCATCAAAAGCAGACAGTCCACTTAATCTAGAGTCATAGTATAACAAGAAAAAAACACCACAGTGAAGAAATCAATATGCCAAACAACAAACGCAAAAAAACGAGGTAATAAGAACAAGGAAGACACTATGGCATCCCCAAATGAAAAAGACACCCCAATTCAAGATTACGAAGATGATGAGATAGAAGAAATGCAAGAAGCAGATCTCAAAAAATTGATAAGAACACTAAGAAGTACTCAAAAACAAATTCTTGAACTACAGAAATCCTTAATGGACAAGGTAGAAAATCTCTCTCGTGAAAATGAAATATTAAGGAGAAATCAAGCTGAAATGAAACAACTAGTAGAACATGAAACTGTGATAGTGACGAGAAATCATAATGAAGTGAAGAATTCAATAGATCAAATGAAAAACACATTAGAGAGCCTTACAAACAGAATGGGTGAGGCAGAAGAGAGAATATCAGACTTAGAAGACAGAGCACAGAAAACTATACAGTCAAACCAAAGACAAGAAGAGGAAATTAGAAATCTAAAAAATATTGTTGGGAATCTACAGGATACTATTAAAAAACCCAACATTCGAGTTCTAGGAGTTCCTGAAGGCATGGAGAGGGAGAAAGGATTAGAAGGCCTTTTTAGTGAGATAATAGCAGAAAATTTCCCAGCTTTGGAGAAGGACAGAGACATCCTAGTACAGGAAGCTCATAGAACCCCTAGTAAACATGACCAAAAGAGATCCTCACCACGACACGTTGTAATTAAACTCACCACGGTGAAACAGAAAGAAAAGATCCTAAAATGCACAAGAGAGAAACGTCAAATTACACTCAGAGGATCTCCAATTAGACTCACGGCAGACTGCTCATTAGAAACCCTACAAGCTAGAAGGGAATGGCGAGACATAGCCCAGGTACTTAGAGAGAAAAACTGCCAGCCCAGAATATTATATCCTGCCAAGCTCTCATTTGTGAATGAAGGTAAAATAAAGACCTTTCATTGCAAACAGAAATTGAAAGAATTTGTTGCCACTCGTCCAGCCCTGCAAAAGATACTTAAAGATGTGTTACACACAGAAACACAGAAACATGGCCATCAACATGAAAGAAGGTAAACGAAGGGAACCTCACGGCAAAAGATCACAGGGAATTCAAAGCATACATTAGAAAATATCTTTGGCAAATGGCAGGGCAAACTTACCACTTATCAATAGTCACATTGAATGTTAAAGGTCTAAACTGTCCTGTTAAAAGACAGAGATTGGCTGATTGGGTTAAGGAACAAAAACCATCTATTTGCTGCTTACAAGAAACACATCTTTCCAACGAAGATCCATACAGACTGAAAATAAAAGGATGGAACAAGATATACCACGCCAACAGAAATGAAAAAAGAGCGGGTGTAACCATCTTAATATCGGACTACATGAACTTTAACACAAAAACTGTTAAGAGAGACAAAGAGGGTCACTATATAATGATTAACGGATCAATACTACAGGAAGATATAACAATTATCAATGTATATGCACCTAATTACAGGCCATCAGTTTATTTATAAAATTTGTTAAGAAACTTAAAGGGAGACTTAGACCCCAACACAATAGTACTGGGGGACTTCAATACTCCACTCACAGATATTGACAGATCAACAGGACAGAAGATCAACAAGGAGACAGTAGATTTAAACAACACTATAGCCCAAATGGATCTAACAGATATCTACAGAACTTTTCATTCCTACACAGAAAGCATTTACATTCTTCTCAGCAGTACATGGAACCTACTCTAGGATTGACCACATATTAGGCCATAAAGCAAGTCTCAGCAAATTCAAAAGAATTAGAATCATACGATGCAGCTTCTCAGACCATAAGGGAATCAAGTTGGAAATTAGCAACTCAGGAATCCCTAGAGCATATGCAAACACATGGAGATTGAACAACATGCTCCTGAATGAACAATGGGTCACAGAAGAAATCAAAAGAGAAATCAAAAATTTTCTGGAAGTAAATGAGGATAACAGCACAACATACCAAAACTTATGGGATACAGCAAAAGCAGTGTTAAGAGGAATGTTTATATCAATAGGTGCCTACATCAAGAAACTGGAAAGGCACCAAATAGATTAGCTTTCAATGCATCTCAAGGATCTAGAAAATCTGCAGCAAACTAGACCCAAATCTAGTAGAAAAAGAGAAATAATCAAAATCAGAGAAGAAATCAACAGGATTGAATCCAAAAAAAATTACAAAAAATCAGCCAATCGAGGAGCTGGTTTTTTGAAAAAATAAACAAAATTGACACCCCATTGGCCCAACAAACTAAAAAAAGAAGAGAAAAGACCCAAATCAGTAAAATCAGAGATGAAAAAGGAAATATAACAACAGACACCACAGAAATCAAAAGAATCATCAGAAATTACTACAAGGACTTGTATGCCAGCAAACAGGGAAACCTATCAGAAATGGATAGATTCCTGGACACATGCAACCTACCTAAATTGAACCAGGAAGACATAGAAAACCTAAACAGACCCATAAGTGAGTCAGAAATTGAATCAGTAATAAAGGCCCTCCCAACAATGAAAAGCCCAAGACCAGATGGATTCACTGCTGAATTCTACCAGACATTTAAAGAAGAACTAACTCCAATTCTTCTCAAACTATTCAGAACAATCGAAAAAGAGGGAATCCTCCCAAATTCTTTCTATGAAGCCAGCATCACCTTAATTCCTAAGCCAGAAAAAGATGCAGCATTGAAAGAGAATTACAGACCAATATCCCTCATGAACATAGATGCAAAAATCTTCAATACAGTTCTGGCCAATAGACTGCAACAACACATCAGAAAGATCATCCACCCAGACCAAGTGGGATTCATCCCTGGTATGCAGGGATGGTTCAATATTTGCAAAACAATCAACGTGATACACCACATTAACAGACTGCAGAAGAAAAACCATATGATTATCTCACTAGACGCAGAGAAAGCATTCGATAAAATTCAACACCCTTTCATGATGAAAACCCTAAGCAAACTGGGTATAAAAGGCACATTCCTCAATACAATCAAAGCAATTTATGAAAAACCCCTGGCCAATATCCTATTAAATGGGGAAAAGTTGGAAGCATTTCCACTGAGATCTGGTACCAGACAAGGATGCCGACTCTCACCACTGCTATTCAATATAGTGCTGGAAGTCTTAGCCAGAGCTATTAGGCAAGAAAAAGAAATTAAAGGGATACAAATTGGGAAGGAAGAACTCAAACTATCCCTCTTTGAAGACGACATGATTCTTTATTTAGGGGACCCAAAGAACTCTACTAAGAGACTACTGGAACTCATAGAAGAGTTTGGCAAAGTAGCAGGATATAAAATCAATGCACAAAAATCAACAGCCTTTGTATACACAGGCAATGCCACAGCTGAGGAAGAACTGCTAAGATCAATCCCATTCACAATAGCTACAAAAACAATCAAATACCTTGGAATAAACTTAACCAAGGACATTAAAGATCTCTACAATGAAAATTACAAAACCTTAAAGAAAGAAATAGAAGAGGATACCAAAAAATGGAGAAATCTTCCATGCTCATGGATTGGAAGAATCAATATCATCAAAATGTCCATTCTGCCAAAAGCAATTTACAGATTCAACGCAATACCAATCAAGATACTGAGGACATTCTTCTCAGATCTGGAAAAAATGATGCTGAAATTCATATGGAGACACAGGAGACCTCGAATAGCTAAAGCAATCTTGTACAACAAAAACAAAGCCGGAGGCATCACAATACCAGATTTCAGGACATACTACAGGGCAGTAGTTATCAAAACAGCATGGTACTGGTACAGAAACAGATGGATAGACCAATGGAACAGAATAGAAACCCCAGAAATCAATCCAAACATCTACAGCCATCTTATATTT
Organism: Sylvilagus floridanus; assembly: GCA_949820135.1. Lineage (NCBI taxonomy): Eukaryota > Metazoa > Chordata > Mammalia > Lagomorpha > Leporidae > Sylvilagus > Sylvilagus floridanus. The sequence continues at coordinate 34,863,755 of OX463230.1, forward strand.
GATCAAGGATCCAAAACCAATCCCTGGAGTAAGGACAGTCTGTTTAATAAATGGTGCTGGGAAAACTGGATTTCCACATGCAGAATCATGAAGCAAGATCCCTACCTTTCACCTTACACAAAAATTCATTCAACATGGATTAAAAATTTAAACCTACAATCCGACACCATCAAATTATTAGAGAGCATAGGAGAAACCCTGCAAGACATAGGTACGGGCAAAGACTTCTTGGAAAATACCCCAGAAGCACAGGCAGTCAAAGCCAAAATTAACTACTGGGATTGCATCAAATTGAAAAGTTTCTGTACTGCAAAAGAAACAGTCAGGAAAGTGAATAGGAAACTGACAGAATGGGGAAATATATTTGCCAACTATGCAACAGATAAAGGGTTGATAACCAGAATCTACAAAGAAATTAAGAAACTCCACAGCATCAAAACAAACAACCCACTTAAGAGATGGGCCAAGGACCTCAATAGACATTTTTCAAAAGAGGAAATCCAAATGGCCAACATAAACATGAAAAAATTTTCCAGATCCCTCGCAATCAGGGAAATGCAAATCAAAACCACCATGAGGTTTCACCTCACCCCGGTGAGAATGGCTCACATTCAGAAATCCACCAACAATAGATGCTGGAGAGGATGTGGGGAAAAAGGGACACTAATCCACTGTTGGTGGGAATGCAAACTGGTGAAGCCACTATGGAAGTCAGTCTGGAGATTCCTCAGAAACCTGAATATAACCCTACCATTCAACCCAGCCATCCCACTCCTTGGAATTTACCCAAAGGAAATTAAATTGGCAAACAAAAAAGCCGTCTGCACAGTAATGTTTATTGCAGCTCAATTCACAATAGCTAAGACTTGGAACCAACCAAAATGCCCATCAGCAGTAGACTGGATTAGGAAATTATGGGAGATGTACTTTACAGAATACTATACAGCAGTCAAAAACAATGAAATCCGGTCATTTGCAATAAGATGGAGGAATCTGGAAAACATCATGCTGAGTGAATTAAGCCAGTCCCAAAGAGACAAATATCATTTGTTTCCCTTGATTGGTGACGACTAACTGAGCACCAAAGTGGAAACCTGTTGAAGTGAAATGGACACTATGAGAAACAGTAACTTGATCAGCTCTTGTGCTGACTGTTGTTGTACAATGTAATACTTTATCCATTGTAGTATTTTTTTTATCCTAGTACTAGTGGTTGAACTCTGTAATTAACACACAATTATTCTTAGGCGTTTAAATTTAACTGAAAAGTGATCCCTGTGAAATATAAGAGTGGGAATAAGAGAGGGAGGAGATGTACAATTTGGGATATGCTCAATCAGAACTGCCCCAAATGATGGAGTGAGAATTGTGCCAGGGGATTCCAATACAATCCCATCCAGGTGGCATGTACCAAGGCCATCTCACTAGTCCAAGTGATCAATTTCAGTTCACAATTGATCACACTGATAGGTCTAAGAGTCAAAGGGATCACACAAACAAGACTAGTGTCTGCTAATACTAACTGATAGAATCAAAAAGGGAGAGAATGATCCAACATGGGAAGTGAGATACACAGCAGACTCATAGAATGGCAGATGTCCTCAATAGCACTCTGGCCTCAGAATCAGCCCTTAAGGCATTCGGATCTGGCTCAAGAGCCCATGAGAATATTTTAGGCATGGAAAGCTAAGACACTCTGAAAAACAAAAAAAAAGAAGACCTAAATGAAAGATCTCTGCGAGTGAGATCCCAGTGGAAAGAACGGGGCCATCAAAGAAGGAGGTACCTTTCTCTGAAGGGAGGAGAGAACTTCCACTTTGTCTATGACCCTGTCAGAATAAGATCGAAGTCGGCGAACCCTAAAGACTTCCATAGCCTCGGCAACTCATGACTAGAGCCTAGGGAGATTCCTGATGCCATAAACAAGAGTGTCAAATTGTTAAATCAACTTCAGGAGTCACTGTGTACTTACGTCTCATGAGGGATCTGTCCTTAATGTGTTATCCAATGTGAAATAATGCTATTACTAGTACTGAAACAGTATTTTTTACTTTGTGTTTCTGTGTGGGTGCAAACTGATGAAATCTTTACATAGTATATACTGAATCGATCTTCTGTATATAAAGATAATTGCAAATGATTAAAAAATCTTGGTGTTAAATTGGAAATTGCATAGAAAATTAATCAATTTAAAAATATATATATATCATGTAGGATCTCTGTCCTTAATGTGCTATACATTGTGAATTAATACTATAACTGGTACTCCAACAGTATTTTTCACTTTGTGTTGCTATGTGAGGGCAAATTGTTGAAATATTTACTTAATATATACTAAACTGACCTTCTGTATATAAAGAGAATTGAAAATGAATCTTGATGTGAACGGAAGGGGAGAAGGAGTTGGAAAGGGGAGGGTTGCGGGTGGGAGGGAAGTTATGGAGGGGAAGCCATTGTAATCTATAAGCTGTATTTTGGAAATTTATATTCTTTAAATAAAAGCGTTATTAAAAAAAAAAAAAAGAAAAACACATGTATTGGAGAAGACCAGTGATTCTGTCAAAATCTTATAGGGTTCAGAGGGTCTCTTGAGTGATAGTGTGTCATAGAGCTCACTTCCCACTAAACTATTGGGATTTCCTGAGTCACACTGTTACCTGGAACAAAGAGATGGAATAGTCTTTGCTCACAGAAATGCAAGTCCATCTGAATTTTCTTTTCCTTCTCCACCACATATGGAGGAAATGCTTGAAGGCCATATCAACGACAGGTGCTTGACTGGCGTCCTGTTCTCAAGACATGAGAAAAAAAGACATCAGAGAAAAAACTATTTTTGTATCTCAAAAGACTTAGGGTTGGGTTAATTTTATGAGTATAAAAAGTAACTGAAAAATTGATCTCTGTAAGAATTAAGAATGTGAAAGGAGGAGGGAGGAGAAGGAAGGCAGGAGTATGGGTGGGAAGGAGGGTGGAGGGGAAGAATCATCATGTTCCCGAATCTGCATATATTAAAATGCATGAAGTTGTGTTCCTTAAACAAAATAAAAGAGTAATAACATACTTAATGAATAAACCTTTTTCTGATCAGTCTCTATCACTGTTCAGTAAACATTTTGCTTACATTTCCATATGATTCCCAATAGAATACTGAGATTAAAACACATAGCAACAAAGGCTGAGGGACTTCAGAGGAAAAAAACCAGGTGTGCTGTTCTGAGTAGGTGTCATGTAGGGGTTTCAGAAATAGAAGAAAAGTATTGGATTATGTATGACAAGAGAACAAAAGTGGTTTTCATTATGGAACTTCTAACATAAGAAATCAGAGTGGATTTTCAAGAGCAAACAAAATAAAGACATGGCAAGGAAATATTTTGCACATTAAAAGGAAGAAATATATGAGTTTTTATTTATTTTTATCTATTTGAAAAAGCAGAGCAATAGAGAAGAGAGATGCATCTTCCATCTGCTGCTTCACTTCACAGATTGCCAACAACTGGAGCTGGGCCAGGCCAAAGCCAGGTGCCTAGAATTTTTTCTGGATTTCCCACATGGGCGGCAAGAATCCAAGTACTTGGGCTAACAACTGCTGCATCCCAGGATGTGCTTTAGCAGGAAACTGGAATGGAAGCAGAATAGCTGAGACTCAGACCTTGGCACTCAAACCTAATATTCAGGGATCTCAAGCGGTATCTTAACTGCTATGTCAAATGCCCTGTCCTAGAAATACAAGGTAGATTATTTTGAGAGGCAGCATAACTAGTTGGTACTTAACCTAAACTGGTAGTTGTGTGCCTTAAGTGAACCAGAATTTGCCACTGACCAATATGGGTTTTCACCCTTGGGTCTCAGATTCAATAATGGATGACATACTCAAAGCAAGAAAGAAAATATGTGACCAAAGACAAATAGGAGTGTTATATTGAAGCACCTTTCTTCTGGAGGATGAAAGGATAGCTATGAAGTCAAGGAGATATTCAGATGCAGAAATCGGCCCTCTCACAATATCTAGTATTGTCATCTCTAGTCTCTTCCGCCTTTCTCTCTGTGTCTTGTTTTTAGATACTTTATTTTCCTTGCAGTGACTGGAAGGGGAGAAAACAGTTTCCATTAAGTGGAAGGGGAGAGAGAAGTTTCAGGAGAGTTTGCAGAAGAGCTAGGGAGAGGTTAGGATAGGAGGGTTCAGAGCCAAGATATTCTCTGGGGGCAGTCCTAGGAGCCCTAGTCTTCTTTTGGCACCAAAAGGATGATTAATATTCAATTCAACTGAAGGCAAGTGTGAGCAGTGTAAACTGAAAATTTAAAAGAACTTTGAAGTTCAAGCAATGCTCAGTTCTATCTCTGGGCTGGGAAAAATAAGAACATAAAAGCCATCATTTGGGGGACAGATGCTCGGCCCAGTGGAGAAGGCTGCAGTTAAGATGCCTGAGTCCCATTTCAGAGTGCTGGTTTGGATACCCATCTCTGACCCCCACCTCCTGCTTCCTACAGAATGCAGACCCCGGGAGGCAGCAGTGATGAACCCATGGGTGGTCCCTGCCACCCATGACAGAAACCTGGACTGCATTCCTGACTCCTGCTTCAGCCCCAGACCAGCCCTAGCTCTTGTGAACATTTGGGAAATGAATCAGTGTTTGAGAATTCTCATTCTCTCTTGTTCTCTATCTCTCCACCCCTCAAATTAAAAAAAAAAAAAACTCTCACTTTTGTGCAGGTTATACTCTCAGCACCTCACAGATACTGACTTCAACTCCATGAAATCAGCACTGCTCTAACAAATGAGGAAAGTGAGGCACAGAGAGATTTCGTTTTCTCAAGTGCCTTAGCAAGGGATTGGCAGAGTCAGAATTCAGCAGCAAGGAGTCGCTTCCAGGTCCATGCTCCTAACCACAAACTATGCTGCATCTCCAGCCCACTTCAGACAAGAAGACCAAGAGGAAATACATTTCAAGGCTAAAAAACATTATAATTAGCTCTCAAGGTAAGTAACAAACCAGGGGACAGAATGTGGTGAAAGAAATCAGAGTATGGCTAAGGAAGGAAGTCAACAAGATTATAATACATCTGATCACTTAGTTCTAGTCCCTCTGTCTTTGTTGGTGAGGAAATCCTGGCTGTAAATATTCTAAATCTGTTGCAAATCATTAGTTCTATCACTTGAACCAAGAAGATTAATTTCTGGAATAGGAACCAGTTACACACTTCCTGCCCTTGTAAAAACAATCACCAACTGTCTACCTTGTAAAACATTATATTATAAAACACAAAATTTTAAACTATTGGATTTCTTAATTATAAAAACTCACCTCTGGGGACAGCATTGTCGTGCACTGGATTAAGCTGCCACTTCTGATTCTGGCATCCTATACTGGAGCACCAGTTAGAGTCTGTGCTACTCCACTTCCATTTCAGCTCCCTGCTACTGTTCCTGGGAAAGCATCATAAGATAGCTCAAGTACTTGGACCCCTGCCAGCCACATGGAGACCAGGATGGAATTCCAAGATCTTGCCTTTGGCCTGGATCAGATCTAGCTATTCTGGACATTTAGGGAGTGAACCAGTGGATAGAAGACTGATCCCTCTGTCTCTCCCAATCTCTGTCACTCTGCCTTTCAAATACATGATCTTTAAAAAAAAAACTCACTTCTGAGTAAAAGCAAAACATGTTTGGTTGGATCATTATAATACTATGTGACAAGTGGTGCCCTAATGAACTCTCAACCTTCAGAAATGATCCAGTGGAAGGAGCCTAACAATAACTGAAAAGGAGTTTATGAACAACATGATGAGATGGGGATCTTGAAATTAAAATTAGGTAGAATTTTCAGGATTAATATGTCTTCTACATCTGATTTTATGAGTTGAGATTTATTTCTACGAAAGTATAAGGAGTTATGACAGGAAAAAAGATCTACTGGGTCATCTTTATATAGGAGTTCATATTTTATATACTATTATGATAAATAAAGTGCTATTCTCTTTCATTTTCATATATGTGCCTAACTAGCATCTCCATATTCCCCACACTGGGCCACTTGGTCAAAGGAAGGTATGCATTTGTGTTGGGTTTTTCTGATAGCAATTCAAAGAGAATAGAAAATATACGAGTCTACCTTGTAACTATAAATTGTTCTAAAAATTATTTAGAACACATTAATAAATCGAAGAGCTGATCCTGGCAGATTAGTGAATGACAATCTACAATATGAAAGAAGTGACAAAAACTTAGAATATAATAGAGGAAAACATCTAAACAATAACAAAATGTGTGGCTGAAAGCCGAGTGAGTACACACTCTCTTTACTGACACAGAAATACTGCAGGATTAATGTGAAGAGAAGAAAAGCAGAGCACAGAACAAGGTATAAATCCTTGGGATGACAAATAAAGAGTAGGGGAAGAAACAACATGTGTTCATATTATGCATTTCCATGAAGATTGGAAGGATGCTTGCTCTCTTTCCGTCTCTCTCTCACACACACACAACTACTAAAAATGTTTACCTACCTTTTGGAACACGATGAACTAGGTAATATTTTCAGAACTGGGAAAGAGACAACTTAGTAAATATGGCTTTAGGTTACTTCATCATTGAAGTATGTGAATACATTTACTTTTCTGAAAATTAAACTAATCAATGAATGAAAACGTGAGACTAAGAAGAAATGTTGAATCACTAACTGCCAACCTATAAAGAGAAAGAATGCTTACTCTATCAAGTACAGTGAAACATATTCCACCACACAATCTTTTGGTCTTAAATAACAAATACTTCTTATATCTTTTTTTGTGAAAAATATTTCCTGCTCTTATTTTTTTCCTTCTTCTTTAATTTTTCCTTCTTTCCCCAACTCCACAAAATCAAATAGCACACTTTCACCCTAATCCATCAAATATTCCTATGAAAGAAACCTAACACCTTTATTCTAGATGATAATGCTAGCCTTGCAATCACTCAGTTCTTTTTTTTTTTTTTTTTTGACAGGCAGAGTGGACAGAGATAGAGAGAGACAGAGAGAAAGGTCTTCCTTTGCCGTTGGTTCACCCTCCAATGGCGCGCTGCGGCCGGTGCACCGTGCTGATCCGATGGCAGGAGCCAGGTGACAGGTGCTTTTCCTGGTCTCCCATGGGGTGCAGGGCCCAAGCACCTGGGCCATCCTCCACTGCACTCCCGGGCCACAGCAGAGAGCTGGCCTGGAAGAGGGGCAACCAGGACAGAATCCAGAGCCCCAACCGGGACTAGAACCCGGTGTGCCGGCGCCACATCAGTTCTTTACATATTGAATAAAATAACATTATTGATAGAACCTTTTCCCAAGGTTTCATCTCTTGTTATAATGTCTGTAATTTATTTTAAATAATTTAACATAGATATCTTGGATAGTGGGGAAAATGGGCATTTCTTGCAGAGCACAGAACAAGGAGCCAGACAGCTATCACTTAATTCCCAGACTCCCCAAGGCAGTCAAGGCAGTGAACCCTGTAGTTTAAAGTTGGATATAAACAGTGTGTGATTGGTTAGTGATGTGGCCAGCATGTTTCTTTCAGCAAAGGTGAGCTCCAACATGTTTAGGTCCAAGGGCAGATTGCATATTAGTTTCACTGGGACCAGCACTCTGGCCTAGTAGGCTAAGCTTCTGCCTGCATTGCCACCATCCCATATGGTTGCCGTTTGTGTCCCAGCTGCTCCTCCTCCTATCCAGCTATCTGCTATGGCCTGGGAAACTAGTGAAAGTTGGCCCAAGTGCTTGGGCCCCTGCACCTACATGGGAGACCTGGAAAAAGTTCCTGGATCCTGGCTTCAAATTGGCCCAGTTCTGGCTGTTGTGGCTACTTGAGGAGTGAAGCAATGGATGGAAGACTCTATCTCTGTCTTTCCCTCTCACTCTCTGTAATTTACTTCTCAAATAAATAAATAAATAAATAAATCTTTGTTTAAAAAAAAATAGAAAGACAATTAGTCTCTTTGATGGGATTTGAACTTCCTGAAAAACATCTCAACTAAAATCAGCAGAATGTTAGCTATGGGGGGGTGATGAAAAAAATTTCAGTGAATTCTAGCAAAAGCTCTCAGAATAGAGGCCATCATTGAGAGGTCATCAATCAGACATTAAGGGCAATTGTGTTACTCCATTCACATAATGAGTTAAGCTAATAATAGGAGCTGCAGGCTAAGGAAGAGATATAGGGACGAACATAGTCTCGCAAAAACTATGAGGCATGGGGCTCAGTTACAAGAATCCTCACTACACCATTATGTTAATAGAAAAAATTTGAAAACTACATTTGCATATTAAATAATTTATGCCTAAATAAAATATATTAAGTACAGTGTGAAATATAATAATACTCTACAGTTTTAAAAATGAATTAACTGCTCTTCACATTTTTTTTTTTTTTGGATAGGCGGAGTGGACAGTGAGAGAGAGAGAAAGGTCTTCTTTTTGCTGTTGGTTCACCCTCCAATGGCCGCCGTGGCCAGCGCATCACGCTGATCCGAAGCCAGGAGCCAGGTGCTTCTCCTGGTCTCCCATGCAGGTGCAGAGCCCAAGCACTTGGGCCATCCTCCACTGCACTCCCGGGCCATAGCAGAGAGCTGGCCTGGAAGAGGGGCAACCAGGACAGAATCCGGCACCCCGACTGGGACTAGAACCCGGTGTGCCAGCACCATAAGGCGGAGAATTAGCCTATTGAACCATGGTGCCAGGCTGCTCTTCACATTTTTTTAAAAATTTATTAATTAATTTAAAAGGCAGAGTTACAGATAGGCAGAGGCAGAGAGAGCGAGAGCGAGAAAGAGAGAGGTCTTCCACCCATTGGTTCATTCCCCAGATGGCCGCAATGGCCAGAGCTGTCCCGATCTGAACATTGCTACTGCTATGAGAGTAATAGGCAAGAAAATTATATAGTAATAAATGAGCTGGAAGTTTTTTCTAACAATTGCACTATTATATATTATTATAAAAATATATGCATAATAAGTATAATTATGTTGTAACTGTATATTATAATCCATAATTAATATATAATATATAATTATATAATATTAGTAGGTTGTATGTTTATATATATGTAAAGTGGGATATTATTTTTTCTATCCACCTGGTATTGTGATTAGGCCTACAACGAAACATGGATTCCAGGTTAAATAAAATTCTTAATCCTTTACATATAAATGGAAAATTTCACCCAACCAGATCAGGAAAGAAAACTATTTAGGGCTGGTGCCGTGACTCAATAGGCTAATCCTCCGCCTTGCGACACCGGCACACCAGGTTCTAGTCCCTGTCGGGGTACCAGATTCTGTCCTGGTTGCCCCTCCTCCAGGCCAGCTCTCTGCTGTGGCCCAGGAGTGCAGAGGAGGATGGCCCAAGTCCTTGGGCCCTGCACCCTATGGGAGACCAGAATAAGTACCTACCTCCTGGCTTCGGATCAGCGTGGTGGGCTGGCTGCAGCATGCTGGCCACGGTAGCCACTGGAGGGTGAACCAACGGCACAAGGAAGACTTTCTCTCTGTCTCTTTCTCTCACACTGTTTACTCTGCCTGTAAAAAATAAAAAAAGAAAAAAAATAGCAAAATCAATGGAAAGCGTATGGGCTCCCGTGGGCAAAAACCAATTGATTTTCATTTAAAATGCTCAGTGATTCAGTGTATTGAATTTGCCTTACAACCCAGAAAAAATAATTTAATAAAATAAAGCCAGAATTTAATATCCAAGTTTTTAAAATATTTACCTTGGGGCCACTGCTATTGTGTGGTGGGTGAGGCTGCCACCTGCAGTGCCGGTATCATATATGGGTGCCGGTTCAAGTCCTAACTGTTCCCCTTCCAATCCAGCTTACTGCTATGACTTTGGGAAATCAATAGAAGATGGTTCAAGTCCTTAGGCCTCTGTACCCACATGGGAGACCTGGAAGAAGCTCCCAGTTCCTGGCTTCAGATCTGCACAGCTCTGGCTGCTGTGGCCATCTGAAGAGTGAACCAGTGGATGGTAGACTTCTTGCTCGCTCTCTGTCCCTCCTTCTCTCTGTGTGTGTGTGTGTGTGTGTGACTCTGACTTTCAAATAAATAAATATTTATAAAATGTTTGCCTTTTCATAACTGATCTGTACTTGTGGACTGTCTCAGAGATATCCTATATATGTCCTTTACAGAAATGTTAAGGGGCAGATATATCAAAATTTCCATAGTCAGAAATGTTGCAGGGAATAAATGAGTCATTATTCTCACTGAACCATCAGCTTGACTCTGTTTTGGTAAGTCATTAAAGAAGTAAGATTGTAATTTTCACATGCTAAACACCATACTATTTGATTTTTAATCATTTTTCTAAGTTAATGAAAATGTGTAAATTATGAAAGTCATTTCAAAATAAACTAATTATAAGTGTATGGTGGCAATGGCCTGAGAAATGATTATTAATTATGTTTTTCCTTTGGGGAATTTGGATTAGTTTCTAATTCCAAAGACATATCAAAGGTTAATGTAGGGGGCCGGCGCCGTGGCTCACTTGGTTAATCCTCCACCTGCAGTGCCGGGATCCCATATGGGCACCAGGTTCTAGTCCCGGCTGATCCTCTTCTAGAACAGCTCTCTGCTATGGCCCGGGAGGACAGTGGAGGACAGCCCAAATGCTTGGGCCCCTGTGCCCACATGGGAGATCAGGAGTAAGCACCTGGCTCCTGGCTTTGGATTAGCATAGCTCCAGCCATAGTGGCCATTTGGGGAGTGAGCCAATGGAAGGAAGACCTCTCTCTCTCTCTCTCTCTCTCTCTCTCTCTCTCTCTCTCTCTCACTGTCTATAACTCTACCTGTCAAAAAAAAAAAAGGTTAATGTAATATAGATGGGTCACATTCTGAGAAGGGGAAATTGATCTGATCAGGTCACTGAGGTTCCTGTTCTTGAAGGTGGTCAATATTTAACCAGACAAAATGTCCCTGCACAGCTGTAGCTCTCAGGCAAAGTGCAGCTAAACATATCCTTGTGCAATCTAAATGGATAGAGTTCAAGGCAGTGTGCACTGAGGCTGGAGTGCAGGAAGGGAGAAGAGGAAATCCAGCCACTGGGAGTCATTACGGGAGAAAACCCTTTCCAACATTAATTTACAACATCTAATTTAAATAATCCTTAATTGGTTTCAATTGCAAATACTCAGCTTCCTGTTTTGTGTCAATCATATACAGATTCAACAATTACTCATTGAACACTGAGGTCCAGTAGGAAATAAAACAGACAAAATGCCCCACCTTCAGGGAGTTTCTATTCTAGAGAGGGGAGAAAGATGAAAAGCAAAGGGAGCAAGGAGATTACATTGCATCTAAGAAGGGATTAGTGCTCTGGGAAACAGGAGACGAGGCTGGGCGATGGAGGGTTGCAAGGATTCAGATCCATGTGACAGCAGCCATCTTGAACATTGCAGCCATGTGAGCCTTAACCACCATCTTTTCTTTTAGGAAACCCTAACACTCATTCCAGCCTTAGGAGATAAACAGTCACTAAGAGATCCTGTCAGCTTGTCTTGCTTGGCCAGTCTCAGGAATTGAACCCTCTCAGGTCATAATCTAACGTCCGGCCCCCAGGCTTCTTTATATTCAAACGCTGGCTTGACTCAGCGTTGCTCTCGTGAAATGCTTCCCAGTCTCAAAATATGCTGAGTTTCTCTTTTCTGTATGCCTTCCTCAGTGCTTTTCCTGGACCTGTAGTTCACAGCCCTCATCTGAACAACATCAAATCATTCATTGTAAGCTCAGCTTTTTTTCTAACTTCTGACAAGGAGTGCTCTCCAAGTTTTGAATCCTGGGTCACATGCTCTCCTTGGTGCTTTCGGTACCCTGTTTGGGTGTTCTCCTTGCATTTACTATACATTGCCGGTTCATGGAATTATATCTATAACATCGTCCACTATCCTCAAGGATTAAAAACACTACCTTATTGAAACGTTCCCTAACTACAACACATGTATTGATTTTAGTACTAAACTACTATTGGATGAATGAATGAACAAATGCAATTATTATAATAGGTGAAGTTGGAAATAACAGGTTCACAGAGTTGTGAAACTTTTCTATTTATGATTGACTGGAACATTTTGAGGTAAGCAATCGATAGAGAAAATTTTTATTTTCTCTTTCATCTTCTTGATTCACCCTGCATGCCATCCCATGATTGTCTTTTAAAGATTTATTTATTTGAAAGGCAGAGTTACAGAGAGGTGGGGGGATGGGGGGGGCGAGAGAGAGAGAGAGAGAGAGGTCTTCCATCCACTGGTTCATTCCCCTGATGGCTGCAATGGCCAGAGCTGTCCCAATCTGAAACCAGGAGCCAGGACCTTTTCCAGCTTCCCACGCAAATGCAGGGGCCAAGGACCAACTTCTACTGCTTCCTCAGGCCATAGCAGAGAGCTGGATTGTAAGTGTAGCAGCTGGGATTTGAATCCTCTCCCATTCAGGATGCTGGCACTGCAAGCAGTGGCTTTACCCATTATGCCACCACTTTGAGAAAGACCAAGACAGAGGTAGCCAAAAGGACTTTCACTTCACCTGTAATAGGATATGACGTAGGTGTTTTTAAAAGAAGGGAAAAAACTTTCTGGAAAGAAACTTAGTAAATCAACAGTAATCTCTCCTCTGGACAGAAAGTAGAAGAATTCAAGTGGTCAGTGTGAAACTATCCCTATTTTCTCTAACCTTCTAAATTTTTACTCAGCATGCAAAAACATACTGTTTTGGTACTTTAACTTGTTTTAACATGCATGTATATAATATATACAAATATTAATATATGATTTTTGTTTTTTAAATGTTGAGTTCTTTACAACTAAAAAGCAATACTTTAGAGGCTTAAAATTTGCTACTTATATGAGAGTAATAGGCAAGAAAATTTAATGGCAATATATGAGTGGAAGTTTTTTCTAACAATTTCACTATTATATTTTATAATGCTATATGTATAATAAAATTTATAATTATAAGCTATAATTGTATGTTTTAATCTATAATTAATTGATATACAATATATATGATTGTGTCATCTAATATTAATATATTGTATGTTTTATATATATATGAATATGTATTTATATTATTTTCTATATCCACGCGGAATTGTGATCAGTCCTGCAATCAAATATGGGAGTGCAGATTAAATGAAATTCTTAATCATTTACACATAAATGGCAAATTTCACCCAACTGGGCCAGGAAACAAACAATTGCAGCAAAATCAGTGGAAAGCTTATGGGCTACCATGGGCAAAAAGTAAAACTAATTGATTTTCACTTGAAATGTTCAGTGATTCAGTGCATGGAATTTGCCTTACAACCCAGAAAAAAATAATTTAAAAAAATAAAGCCCCCAGAGAGCGGCAACATGGCGGAATAGGAAGGGAGCACACCGATAGTCTGGGGAGAGACAGTTTAATAAAAGTGGAGATACTGCAGGTTCAAGGAAGAGTAGGGGAAGAAACAGCAGAGGAAACCCTTCCAGAACTGGTGATTCATAGTGGACCTATGTGGAGAGCGTGGGAGCCCGCAGTTTGGGACACCAGCAGCAGATTCAACACACCAGCGCTGGAACACGAGGTGAGCTGAACCTCAATAGCCCAAGATACCAGCAGGGAAGCGGAAAGAGGAGACTAGAGCGAACAAGGCTTGAAACCCTGCGGGGAAAAGTTCACCAGGCTAACTAGAAGAGAGAGAGAGAGGGAAAAAAAAAAAGTGACCCATACGGACACGAGCTTCTCTCTCTCTGCTCACCTCTCAAAGGCGAGCAAGACAAAGAGCAGGCGCCATTTTGGAATACGTCATAAGCAGGGCGACCTCGGGTAGGCACCGGCCCCGAGCCTAGCAGAAAAACCTGACTGTGGGTGGGAGGGGTGAAATAACAGGAGATTAGAACCTAAGAATGTGTGGTGATAATGAACTGAGACTGTGAAAAAAGAGACTGTGGGGGAGAGAACTCACGGAAATCACGAATTCACGTGAGTACTCTCCAGAGACGCTACAGTTCAGTAGCCTTGGCAGCCCAGTGGGAGACTACAGGAGAATCTGAGCCCACACTAAGGGACACAAAGATTACCTCTCTGGTCCTTGGGAAAGAGCTTCCAATCTCTAGCTCCTGTGGGTATATCATTCGCCTGCTAACCACCCCCAATTCCATTCAGCTGTGTGGAATTACTTCCCTTTTGAACCAAAAAAAACAGTAACAGAGAGAGATTTACCACGCCTAACCTGGGAGTGTCTCCTTTGACACACCCTCAACCCTGAGGAACCAAACAGAGCTCTCAGGCCACACCCATCTCAAGCCTCTAAGGCTCCATCAAAAGCAGACAGTCCACTTAATCTAGAGTCATAGTATAACAAGAAAAAAACACCACAGTGAAGAAACCAATATGCCAAACAACAAACGCAAAAACCGAGGTAACAGGAACAAGGAAGACACTATGGCGTCCCCAAATGAAAAAGACACTCCAATTCAAGATTATGAAGATGATGAGATAGAAGAAATGCAAGAAGCAGATCTCAAAAAATTGATAAGAACACTAAGAAGTACTCAAAAACAAATTCTTGAACTACAGAAATCCTTAATGGACAAGGTAGAAAATCTCTCTCGTGAAAATGAAATATTAAGGAGAAATCAAGCTGAAATGAAACAACTAGTAGAACATGAAACTGTGATAGTGACGAGAAATCATAATGAAGTGAAGAATTCAATAGATCAAATGAAAAACACATTAGAGAGCCTTACAAACAGAATGGGTGAGGCAGAAGAGAGAATATCGGACTTAGAAGACAGAGCACAGAAAACTATACAGTCAAACCAAAGACAAGAAGAGGAAATTAGAAATCTAAAAAATATTGTTGGGAATCTACAGGATACTATTAAAAAACCCAACATTCGAGTTCTAGGAGTTCCTGAAGGCATGGAGAGGGAGAAAGGATTAGAATGCCTTTTTAGTGAGATAATAGCAGAAAATTTCCCAGTTTTGGAGAAGGACAGAGACATCCTAGTACAGGAAGCTCATAGAATCCCCAATAAACATGACCAAAAGAGATCCTCATCACGACACATTGTAATTAAACTCACCACAGTGAAACAGAAAGAAAAGATCCTAAAATGTGCAAGAGAGAAACGTCAGATTACTCTTAGAGGATCTCCAATTAGATTCACAGCAGACTTCTCATCAGAAACCCTACAAGCTAGAAGGGAATGGGGAGACATAGCCCAGGTAATAAGAGAGAAAAACTGCCAGTCCAGAATATTATATCCTGCAAAGCTCTCATTTGTGAATGAAGGTAAAATAAAGACCTTTCATTGCAAACAGAAATTGAAAGAATTTGTTGCCACTCGTCCAGCCCTGCAAAAGATACTTAAAGATGTGTTACACACAGAAACACAGAAACACGGCCATCAACATGAAAGAAAGTAAACGAAGGGAACCTCACAGCAAAAGATCACAGGGAATTCAAAGCATACATTTGGATAAAGAAATTATGGGACATGTACTCTATAGAATACTATACAGCAGTCAAAAACAATGAAATCCGGTCATTTGCAATAAGATGGAGGAATCTGGAAAACATCATGCTGAGTGAATTAAGCCAGTCCCAAAGGGACAAATATCATATGCTCTCCCTGATCGGTGACAACTAATTGCGCACCAAAGGTGAAACCTATTGAAGTGAAAAGGACACTATGAGAAACAGTAACTTGATCAGCTCTTGTGCTGACTGTTGTTGTACAATGTAATACTTTATCCATTTTGGTAATTTTTTTATTCTAGTACTATAGGTTGAACTCTGTAATTAACAAACAATTATTCTTAGGTGTTTAAATTTTAACTGAAAAGTGATCCCTGTGAAATATAAGAGTGGGAATAGGAGAGGGAGGAGATGTACAATTTGGGATATGCTCAATCAGAACTGCCCCAAATGATGGAGTGAGAATTGTGCCAGGGGATTCCAATACAATCCCATCCAGGTGGCATGTACCAAGGCCATCTCACTAGTCCAAGTGATCAATTTCAGTTCACAATTGATCACACTGATAGGTCTAAGAGTCAAAGGGATCACACAAACAAGACTAGTGTCTGCTAGTACTAACTGATAGAATCAAAAAGCGAGAGAATGATCCAACATGGGAAGCGAGAGACACAGCAGACTCATAGAATGGCAGATGTCCTTAATAGCACTCTGGCCTCAGAATCAGCCCTTAAAGCATTCAGATCTGGCTCAAGAGCCCATGAGAATATTCTAGGCATGGAAAGCCAAGACACTCTGGAAAAAAAGGAAGACCTAAATGAAAGATCTCTGTGAGTGAGATCCCAGTGGATGAATGGGGCCATCAAAGAAGGAGGTACCTTTCTCTGAAGGGAGGAGGAGGACTAAGATTGAAGTCAGCGAACCCTAAAGGCTTCCATAGCCTTGGCAACTCATGACTAGACCCTAGGGAGATTACTGAGGCCATAAACAAGAGTGTCAAATTGTTAAATCAACTTCAGGAGTCACTGTGTACTTACGTCTCATGTGGGATCTGTCCTTAATGTGTTGTCCAATGTGAAGTAATGCTATAACTAGCACTGAAACAGTATTTTACACCTTGTGTTTCTGTGTGGGTGCAAACTGATGAAATCTTTACTTAGTATATACTGAATCAATCTTCTGTATATAGATAATTAAAAATGAAAAAAAATCTTGGTGTTAAATTGGAAATTGCCTAGAAAATTAATCAATTTTTTAAAAAAATATATCATGTAGGATCTCTGTCCTTAATGTGCTATACATTGTGAATTAATACTATAACTAGTACTCCAACAGTATTTTTCACTTTGTGTTGCTATGTGAGGGCAAACTGTTGAAATCTTTACTTAATATATAGTAAACTGATCTTCTGTATATAAAGAGAATTGAAAATGAATCTTGATATGAAGCAAAGGGAGAGGGAGTTGGAAAGGGGAGGGTTGCGGGTGGGGGGGAAGTTATGGGGGGAGCCATTGTAATCTATAAACTGTATTTTGGAAATTTATATTCTTTAAATAAAAGCGTTATAAAAAAAATAAAGCCTGGATTTAGAATCCCGTTTTTGAATATTTGCCTTGGGGCCAGAGCTGTGGCTTGGTGGGTGAGGCCTCCACCTGCAGTGCCGGCATTATATATGATTGCCTGTTCCAGTCCTGGCTGCTCCATATCCCATCCAACTCTGTCTTGGCCTTGGGAAAGCAGTAGAAAATGGTCCAAGTCTTTGGGCCCCTGCACCCACATGGGAGACCCGGAAGAAGCTCCTGGCTACTGGCTTCAGATCTGCACATTCTGGCTGTTGTGGCCATCTGGAGAGTGAACCAGTGGATTGAAGACTTTCTCTTTCTCACTCTCTCTCTCTCTCTGCCTCTCCTTCTCTCTGTGTGTGACTCTGATTTTCAAACAAATAAATAAATCTTTATGAAATATTTACCACTTCATAACTGAGCTGTACTTGTGGATTGTCTCAGAAGATATCCTACAAATGTCCTTTACAGAAGTGTTGAGGGGCAAATACATCAAAATTTCATTAGTTAGAAATTTTGCAGGGGAATAAATGAGTCATTATTCTCACTAAACCATGGGCTTCACTCCTTTTCAGTAAGTCATTAAAGAAGTAAGATTGGGGCCAGTGCTGTGGCACTGCAGGTTAGCATGCTGGTGTCCCAAATGGGCATGGGTTCTAGTCTCAGCTGCTCCTCTACTGATCCAGCTCTCTGCTATGGCCTGGGAAAGCAGTAGAAGATGGCCCACGCCCTTGGGCCCCTAAACCCATGTGGGAGACTCCTGGCTCCTGGATTCTGATAGGCGCAGCTACGGCCATTGCGGCCATCTAGGGAGTGAACCAGAGGATGGTAGACATCTCTATCTTTACCTCATTTCGTAACTCTATCTTTCAAATAAAAAAATTAGTTAAAAAGAAAAGAAGATTGTAATTTTCACATATTGAAACAATCACCATAGTATTTGATTTTTATTCATTTTTCAAAGTGAATGAAATTATCTGAATTATACTAGCTATAATTGGTGGCAATGGCCTGAGAAATGATTATTATGTTCTTATTTTGAGCACTCAGATTAGTTTCTAATTCCATAGAAATAACAAAGGTTAATGTAATATAGATGGGTCACATTCTGAGAAGGGGAAATTGATCTGATCAGGTCACTGAGGTTCCTGTTCTTGAAGGTGGTCAATATTTAACCAGACAAAATGTCCCTGCACAGCTGTAGCTCTCAGGCAAAGTACAGCTAAACATATCCTTGTGCAATCTAAATGGATAGAGTTCAAGGCAGTGTGCACTGAGGCTGGAGTGCAGGAAGGGAGAAGAGGAAATCCAGCCTCTGGGAGTCATTACGGGAGAAAACCCTTTCCAACATTAATTTACAACATCTAATTTAAATAATCCTTAATTGGTTTCAATTGCAAATACTCAGCTTCCTGTTTTGTGTCAATCATATACAGATTCAACAATTACTCATTGAACACTGAGGTCCAGTAGGAAATAAAACAGACAAAATGCCCCACCTTCAGGGAGTTTCTATTCTAGAGAGGGGAGAAAGATGAAAAGCAAAGGGAGCAAGGAGATTACATTGCATCTAAGAAGGGATTAGTGCTCTGGGAAACAGGAGATGAGGCTGGGCGATGGAGGGTTACAAGGATTCAGATCCATGTGACAGCAGCCATCTTGAACATTGCAGCCATGTGAGCCTTAACCACCATCTTTTCTTTTAGGAAACCCTAACACTCATTCCAGCCTTAGGAGATAAACAGTCACTAAGAGAACCTGTCAGCTTGTCTTACAGGGCCAGTCTCAGGAATTGAATTCCTGACTGAAGCCCATGGTGATCCATTGCCCCATGGTTGCCTGAGACCATGCTCCATCCTCAAGTCTCCTTAGAAAATTATGCTCTGTGTGATCTTGGATTTTTTCTCTTTCTTCAGTCTCACAGCACCTTCTGTCTTTGGCAGCCAGTTCTCACACATTGGCCATTTTCCCCCCCAAACAGATGGTTCTAGGTCTAAAGAGAAACAGAGAGACATCCAGGAGAGGCTGACATTGAAGCAGAGACTTGGTGAGGGTACAGACATAACATGTATTGTCCTTTATCTGGCTCCCTGATCCCTCTTGTTCTGGATTTTCTCTGTTTTATTTCAACCATCTCTGTAATACTTAACTAGAGAACTTATCTGATGAAATAAGAATTCCAAAACTGTGTAGTCTGTATCGGTTACAGTGGGCCTGCTTCCACAGAGTTTCACAAAGTTAATCCAAAACAAGAATCTATGTTTTCTAGAGATGCTGCTTACTTCTCCCAGTGCTGTTACTGATAGAAGACTTGCAACTATTGCCTTATCAGCCTTGGAGATTGGTAATCGTGACTGTTACTATGGAAGGCAGAGGAAAGAGAGGACTCCTAACTCCTACTGCTTACTTCCCTGGAGTCCTGCATTTGATAAGAACAAAACCTGACCTCCTGTTACACACACAGCAATCCTACAGGATGCATTATCCACATTGGCTTTTGATATTTTTAAAAGATTTTATTAATATAAATAGATCCAATTCCATGTATCTCATAGACACAATTCTAGGAAGATAACTATGTTTGCCATCTTCCTTTCCTCCACATTGGATCATATGCTCTCCTTGATGTTTTTTAGTACCCTCTTTGGGTATTGTCCTTGCATTTACTATATTGTCTCATTATTGCCAGTTCATGGAATTATATCTATAACTTCCTCCACTATCCTCTAGGATTAAAAACAGTACCTTTCTTGAAATGTCCCCTAAGTACAACACATGTATTGATTTCAGTACTAAACTACTCTTTGATGAATGAATGAACAAATGCAATTACTATAATAGGTGAATTGGAACAAACAGGTTCATAGACTTGTGAAACTTTTCTATTTATGATTGACTGGAACTTTTTGAGGCAAGTAATTGATAGAGAAAATTTTTATTTTCTCTTTCATTTTCTTGATTCACCCTACATGCCCTCCTACTATTGTCTCTTAAAGATTTATTTATTTAGGGGCTGGCGCAGTGGTGCACCAGGTTAAAGCCCTGGCCTGAAGTGCCAGCAACCCATATGGGTGCCAGTTCTAGTCTCGGCTGCTCCTCTTTCGTTCCAGTTCTCTGCTATGGCCTGCAATAATAGTGGGAGATGGCCCAAGTCCTTGGGCCCCTGCAGCCATGTGGGGGACCTGGAAGAAGCTCCTGGCTCCAGGCTTCGGATCAGTGCAGCTCCGGCTGTTGCAGCCATCTTGGGAATGAACCAGTGGATGGAAGACCTCTCTCTCTGTATCTACCTCTCTCTGTAATTCTACCTTTCAAATAAATAAAATAAATCTTTGTTTTTGAAAGGCAGAGTTACAGAGAGAGATGGGGGGGGGGGTCTTCCATCTACTGGTTCACTCCCTAAATGGCCGCTATGGCCAGAGATGAGCAATCCAAAGCCAGGAGCCTGGAGCTTCTTCCATGTCTCCCTTGTGGGTGCAGGGGCCCAATGACTTGGGCATCTTCTGCTGTTTTCCCAGGTGTATTAGCAAGGAGCTGAATTGGGAGTGGAGCAACCAGGACATGAACACTTGTCCATGTGGGATACTGGTACCATGGGCAGCAGTTTTGCCCGCTATGCCATAGCTCTGGCCTTCACCACTGTCTTTTTATTATACCAGCTGCCACATAATACTTCAAGGTTTCCACTGATAATAATTTATTCCCCTTCCCTGGAACATTTTCTTGGAGTCTCTGCAAAATGGGGAGTCTACATCATCTAAAAGGAAAAGGCAAATTCACTTCCCAGCTAGTACGTTAATATATTACAGAGAGGACTAATGTATATCCCAAAGAGTAATACTTGAGCCTTCAAAGAAATCATCTTTCTGCCAGAAATTGCTTTTGCCTGGTTGTACACTGTGCATGCATCAGTTTCCAACTAAGCTGTGATGTGAGAGAGTTTGAAAAATATTATTCTAGTGATCGAGTTGCAGCATGGTGACATGGGTTAGGTAACTGTTTTCAGACTTTCCAGGGTTCCACATTCAGTCTCTTTTTTACCATTTGTTTTAAAGAGCCATGGATGTAGCACGTGAATGACCAGAGAAGCGAGAACTAAATACCTCTTACAAAGGCTTTCTCAGTCAGTGGTCTCCTTGCAGGAAGGGAGACAATCTGGGTTGTCACAGCTCGGGGAGTGCTACTGGCTTCAAATGAGTACAGGCAGGGATACAGCGGAACATCTTACAATCACAGGACAGCACCTCACAATGAAAGCTTCTCAGAGCAATATGTCAACAGCTGCTGAGGGTGAGAAAGCCGGTCCAAAGACAAAGGAAGTCGGTTCTGACTCTGACATGGACTTCCAACCCCACAATCCTTTACTGCCAACAGCAACTATGCTGGCACCACTCCTGAGCCCATCAGGATTTCTCCTGGTGACCACTAAGAGCAATGACCCCTACAGGGAATGCTGGCCAAATTCTACACACTCTGTCTGCATAAAGCGACTAAATCCCAGTGCTTTGGGGCAGTTTCTGGGACCAGGCTGACTGAAAGGAGGAGGACAGCACATTCTAGAATCTCCTGCATTTTCTATGCACCATGGACAAAGGCAGACGTGCCCTGCCACGTCTTTTTCTAATTCTTCTTCCCTTCCTGTGTGCAGCTGCTTCAGTTCACAGAGAACCGTGAGTACCATGCAGGGTCCTCTTTCACATGCCCCTTCTTTGTGGGTTAAACAAACATCCCCTCATATTTCTCCCCAAAGTCTCCACTTAAAATAGTCTTCATTTTATTTTTTGCTTTTTAAATGTCAAGTAGTTATTGCATGGTTATGGAGTACAATGAAATGTTTTAATGTCAGTCTATAATGTCAATTAAAGCAAATAAACAGATCCATCACTTAACCTACTTATCATGAGACATTTCAAATTCAGTCTTGTGCAATAGGGAGCACTGGGTTACTCTTCAAAAATTAAATATGGCAAGTGAGAGTAATCTTAATTCACTATTTAATGTACTGAAAATTATTCCTTCCATTTTCTTCTCTAAAAAATTAAGTTTGGGGAGATTGGCATTGTGGAAACAATGGGTTAAATTGTCTCTTCAATACTTGTTTCCCATATCAAAGCACTGCTTTGAGTCCCAGTTGCTCCACTTCAGATCTAGCTCCCTGCTAATGTGCCTGGGAAAGCAACAGATGACTGTCCAACTGCTTGAGCCCCTGCCACCCATGTGGGAGACCCAGATGGAGTTCTGGGCTCCCAGCTTCACCTGGGCCAGCCCTGGCTCTTGCACCATTTGGAGAGTGAATAAGTTGATGGAAGATTTCCTTTTCTTCCTGTCTCTCTCTGTCTCTGTGTTTCACTCTGGCTTTTGAATAAATAAATAAATCTTTCACAAAAATATTAAGTTCAGGAATTTTAGTGTTGTGGGTTGAATGACGTAAGCACATCATGCTATCATATCTTTCATACCCCCCTCAACTATGAGTGGGGTAGCACCAACTAAGTTGGATTATTACCACTATCAAAAAGAGGTTGACTCATTGCTTTGTCATACACTCATGCTATATGCTGCTAGCCTGCCTTCTCCAGGTGCAGAGCTAAGGGTGGGATAAAGCCACAGTCATGGGTATTCATCCTCTACTTCCCTGACCTTCTCTTCCAGGCAGTATATGATGCTGGTCCCAAACCCACTTTACACTGAGACTCCTGAGAAAAGCTGCCTGTCTCTGAGCCGCCTGAATGAGACCGTGATTGTAAGTGCTTCCATAGAGTCCCGTAGTGGAAAGAGAAGCCTGTTTGATAACCTCGTGGCTGACAAGGACTTATTCCACTGTGTTTCTTTCACGGTGAGCACTCATCCAAGTTTTGTTTCTTTCCTTCCTTCCTTCTTTCCTTTATCCCTTCCTTCCTTTCTTCAGATTCTAATGGTCAGATACATGGAGATCATTTTCAGTAACAGAGAGTTAATTTAGGTTTCAAAGAGAAACCTAGAGAGAGAGTCTACCCTGCAAAAGAAAAAAAAAATTGTAGATTTTCCTACCCTACAATGGAGGAAAATAACATTTACAAATATGCTAATTTTCTTTTTAATTCCCCTAAAAAAAAGTCCTACTAGCCCAAGAAAGCATGAGATATCTTCTACTAGTTAGTCGCAAACTTTGAAATATATCAGATCTAACAGGGACCCAGTCTTTCATATATAATTGATATCCTGGGGAAGTTTCCAGTTTCTTCTTCAGCCAGTGCAACCTCAAGACATCATTCTTACCACTATTAGCAGATTCATTTTTCCTTCATGGCTTTCAAGGTGGAATCTACTTTTTGATTATATTTACTCTGCAATGTTGACTATGTTTTAATCGCTACTGTGAAAGCACATGGAAATCTAGATTTCATTTGTTACACCTCTGACTTCCTCTGCTCTACATTATGTTTAAATAATAAATACTGCATCCTACCTATTTTCTTGTGATTCTGAAGGAGAACAGGTAAAGACCAGATACTAAGGCCTCCCAAGGGAGAGATTATTAGGTTCTCATGGCCTTTTTGCTCTTAGCTCCCAAGATCCCCATTTCATGAGGACACAGGAGAACTTTTGCTCAGGATAATAGGACCAACACATGAGCTTCATAAGAGTTCCACAGTGTGGGTGAAGAACACAGAAAGCATCGTTTTTGTCCAGACAGACAAACCAATCTACAAGCCAAGCCAGTCAGGTAAGAAGATCCACGGTGGGAACATTGCAGAACTTAGGAGACAATCACCCTCACCTGTCACCCAACAGGCATGATTTCCGGTCCTCATAGGAAAAAATTCTCTGTTTCAGTTCAGTTTCGAGTTGTCTCTGTGAATAAAGATTTGCGACCACTGCATGAACTGGTGAGTCTGGCACATGTGTACAAGTGTGATCCATAAAGTTCAACAAAAATATGTATTATCCTTAAATTCAATTGTTCCACCAATTTTTAAAATATCAGTGGTTTGGGGAACTCAGGTCAGTAGAGAGCAAGGGGAAAAAGACTATCAGGAATATTTTATTTCAACATATCTAAAATCAATCGCTGTAAACCTAACACAAGTAGAGAATCAAGGATTGCCAGAGAGATGACACCATGGTCATTCTATGAATGTAAGGCTATTACTGCCGTCAAGTAAGTGAATGCTTGTCCTCTTTAGGACAATTTCTGTACTGCCTGAGTGAACTGCTATAATCATGAGACCTTCTAGGTATTATGTTGATAACATATTCTGTGATGTTTGCATTTATATTTGCATATTAGATTGTTCAGAAGATTTATTTTAAGTGCTTAATTGTGAGCTCTGAAATTAATTAATTTTCTTTTTAAAATTTATTTACTGAAAGGCAGAGTGACAAAAAATAAAAGAGGAAGAGAAAGAGAGAGAGAGAGAGAGAGAGAGAGAGATGGGGGCAGGGGCAAAGAGGGGGATGGGAAGAGAGGAGAGAGAGAGAGAGAGAGAGAGAGAGAGAGAGAGAGAGAGAGAGAGAGAGAGAGAGAGATTGCTTTTCCATACTCTGGTTCAGTCCCCAAATGGCCACCACAGCCGGGACTGGGTCAGGCCGAAGCCAGGAGCCAGGGTCTCCCACATGGTTGGAGGCACTCAAGTACTTAGGCCATCTTCTGCTGCCTTCCCAGGCTCAAGAGCAGGAAATTGAATTGGAAGCCAATCATCTGGGATCCAAAACAGCACTCCAAAATGGGATGCTGGCATCTCAAGGGGCAGCTCCGCCACTGTGCACAAAACCAGCCCCATATATTTTCACTAAATATCTTTTCTGCGGAAATTTTGGTGATTTATGTTTCCTGGAAAATTATTTATTTGCCTTCAAATGAAGGGTCATATTTATTTTAGATTTGTTGTATCTTATTTCAGTTATTTCTAGATTTCTGGACTTGCCCTTCCCATTTTTCTAAGAAAGTTGGCTAATAATTTACTTTTTATTAAGATTAACTTATTTGAAAGGCAGAGTTGAGAAATAGAGAGAGAGAAAACAAGCTTTTCCCATCTGCTGGTTTTTTCCCCCAAATGACTGTAATGGTTGGGGCTGGGCCAGACCAAAGTCAGGAACCAGAAACTCCATACAGGTCTCCCTCATGAGTGGCGGGGCACAAGCACTTGAGTCTCCTTCCACTGCCTTCCCTGGAGCATTAAGAGAGGATTCAATAGGTAGTGGAGCAGCCGGGGCTCAAACTGCCACTCTTATGGGATATCTATGCCACAGTGCTAGCCCCTAATCATTTAATTCTATTCCTCAAAAATAATTTAGATGGTTTTATTCTTTCCTTCTTCTCTTTCCTAATTCCTGAATTATGATTTTATCCTTATTATTCTTTTTCCCCTGCTTCTTTTTGTTTTTTTTATAAATATGAATGTACATTTTACTGATTTCCATGTTTTTTAACTATTAATATTTAGGGCTATGTTTCATACATTGAGCACATTTGAGTGAGGCCTTTCATATTATTTTTAAGTTATTGTTTGTTGCTGTTTAGTTTCTCAACAATGTTTCAGTGGATTCGTTTCTGAGAGGAGCAGCATGGTGGGGGCAAGAGGCGCAGAGTCAACACACAGACCCCGGGAGTCGGGTGAAAGCAGGCTTGAGGCGAGCAGCCCGCAGACTCGTTTATTACAGTTGGTACAACTTCTTATATAGCCAAGACCAGCCAATCTGGTCAAGGGGCGGTCTATGCCCCAACCAATCACAGCCTATTGTCAGGCAGTTTCCAAAGCCATCCAATCACAGCCTTTTACCAGGCAGTTTCAAATCCATCCAATCATAGCCTGTTGCCAGGCAGTTTCCAAAGCCATCCAATCATAGCCTGTTGCCAGGCAGTTTCAAATACATCCAATCACAGCCTGTTGCCAGGCAGGCTCCACTGCCAGGTGGGTTTCAAAGCCATTCCTGAGTAACTGACACTCGCTTGCCAGTGGCCACCTTGGCATGGCCTTCTCATTCCACCACAATTGTTTATTTCTGTTCAATATCCTCCTGGATCTAAGCACTTTACCAAAAATATTTTTTCAGTGACTTTTGTTTTTCAGTTTTGAGTGTTGGATCCAGTTAAAGGGTCAGGCATTTGGCACAGCAATGCAGACATCATATGGGATGCCTGCAGTCCCATTCCAGAGTACCTGGATTGGAGTCACAGGTCCACTCCTGATTCCAGCTTCCTGTTAACGCAAACCTTTGGAGGCAGAATGTGGTGGCACAAGTACTTGGGTCTCTGCCACCCAAGTGGGAAGTCCAGATAAAGTTCTGGGTTCCTGGCTTCAGCCTGAACCAACCCCAACCCCAGCTATTGCAGGCATTTGTGAAGTGAACCAGTAGATGGAAGATCTCTCTCTCTCTCTCTTTTTCTCTCTGCATTTCAAATCAATAAAACTTTAGAAAATTTTTAAAAAGGATAAGCACTCACCTTGGTTTCCTACAACAGCCCCTAGCTTATAATTACCTGGGAAAAACTAAAATTAGTACCCCCTCTCATGCTTCAAAAATTTCTTTGATTTGAACAACAAATTATATGACTACTCTGTCTAGGGATGGATCACACAGTATGTCAAAGAAACTTATTCATAAGGTCACCCCAAATATCCATTCTGACATCCCTTTTTACTGTTGACATAGTTGATTCAGTCAGTTCTTGGGCCTCTACTTTTAACTTCCTTTGGTGATGTGTCTCGCAAGTCACTTTATTACATTAATTTCCTTGAATTTTAGCTAAAATTCCAGTCATAGTGTCCAGTTCTTTAAGTTTATTTGAGTTTGCTGTATTCATATCAGGAAGACTTCTGAACTCACCTTTCTTTTTCTTTTGCTTTATAGTTTCCATTGGTTTTCATTGAGGTAAGAAATTTGACATATTCCATATTCAGAGAGAAACCACTGCACTAAAACTAAACTGCTGTTTGGAAGGTCATGACAATTTTCCAAAGGCAAGAAGATTAAAAAGAGCCTATGCATATCTGAAATCCCCAAACATTCTAGAGAACTGAGTTGTTGTATCCCTCGTTGCCTCTACCTCTCTCTGCTTAAGGAAAAACATTAAAAATTTCCCAAATGATTCCATACAGCAGTTTATTCTTCAATGCATTACTGTCTGTAATTCTTTATTTACTTTGATAAGTAATAGCTAGTTTCATATATTCAGGATCCCAGAATGAATCGAATTATGCAATGGCAGAATGTCAAATCAGAGAATGGTCTTAAGCAATTGTCCTTCAGCCTGTCATCAGAGCCCATTCTAGGTTCCTACAAGATAGTGATACTAACACAATCTGGAATGAAAACAGAGCACGCCTTCACCGTGGATGAATTTGGTATGGTTTGGGAAGGCTGGGGAGGGAAAGTGGAGGTCACATAAGCTTCTTGCTGCTGGGGTGTGAATCCATTTTAATGTGTTCAGTTTCCATTGAGAGGCTGGACTACATCTGATTCCAACCAGAAACCTCACCCACGAACATGAAAACTCATAAAAGTTTTGGGATTTTGCAAATTTTTCTTACTTCCATGGAAGCCTCTATGATTTCCAAGGACTAACATGCTCTGTGACCACTCAATGTTATCAACTTACTGGATTTTACCTTCAAAGTATAGAGTCACCATTCCAGAGCACTGGTTTATCATTTAGGGAACAACAAAAATAACTTGCCAGCCTGCCCCATTTCTCTTTTCTCTTTCAACAGTGCTTCCCAAATTTGAGGTGCAAGTAAAGGTACCAAAGGTAATCACCATACTGGATGAAGAAGTGAATGTGTCTGTGTGTGGAATGTGAGTTCATTTTTGTATATTGCTCTCTTTGGTAACGTCAAACACTGACAATATTTTGCATGCACTTAAAAATCGTACAAACCCCTGTGGTAGCACTCCTCCTCCTTCTAGAACTTTCTTTTTATGAAATCCTGTGATTTTCTTATACAATCTTTATGAAAAACTTAATTTGCACATAACATTTGTACATAGTTGTAGAGTACAGTGTCATAACTCAATATATATACATGGAAGATGAAGTCGTCAAATCAGTACAATAAACATTTCTACCTCCTCAAACATTTATCACGTCTGTGTGCTGGGAAATCACTGACTCTTCTTTTCTAGTTAGTTTAAAATAAGTCATAAATTGTGTAGCCTGCAGTTACACTACTGTGCTCAGAACACGAGAACTAATTACTCATGTGTTTTGGTACCCATTATCCATCCTTTCTCTACTCCCTTCTGCATTACACTTCTGTATTTCTAGTGATATTATCACATCCTCTTATTCCATGTAAGAATATGTAATATATGATTTTCTTCTTTCTTTCTTCATTAAAATCACTGTTTTATACCCATTACTGCCCCAAATATCTGCTGTTTAAGTTTGTGGTATGATGAAACAACTTAGGTAATTCTGATAATGGCAGTTTTTCCAGTGATGGAATGAAATGTTTTAGGTAGCAAAGAGACTTCCCATCATTGGAGATACAAAGGCACAGGATAAGACCCTCTCAATAGAATGTGGAAAGAGAATCACACACCAGATGTTATGTCATTCTGAACCATCAAGGTGTAGTAGAAACAGCCTAGAACTAAGACTTCACAGCCCTTGCTGTAAATCTAGCACCTGTCACTAAGTATTTTGACTTTAAGCATATTACTTTCTTTTTTAGTTTTTTTAAATGAATATCTACTTGGAAGGAGAGAGGAAGAGAGAGAGACAGACAGACAGACAGAGAGAAAGAGAATTTCATCCTCTGAATCACTTCCCAAATCTCCAGAACACTCAAGGTTCATAGCTGGGCAGCTGGGTCAGGCCAAAGCTAGGAACCAGAAACTCCATCTGGGTCTCGCAAGTGGGTGGGGCCGAAGAGCTTGAGTTATCTTCTGCACCCACTAGAATACATTAGCAGAGAGCTGGATCAGAAGCAGAGGTGCCAGGACACAAACTTCAATATGGGATGCAGGAGTCCCAAGTGGCAGCTTAACCACTGTGCCACAATGCCCACCACCACACCACCCCAGCATATTACTTTCTTTCTTTGAACTTGCAAATCCTCCAATTGCAGAGGTAACTCACACATCTACCTAAGGGTCGAATACAGGAGATCCTGCTTTCTCAGTTTTGGTATGAGATATTACAATAAACATTTTTTTTTTAATTTGAGGGGCAGATAGATGGGTGTACAGAGAGGGAAATAAAGAGAGTTTCTATCTGCTTGTTCATTTCCTCAAATTCCTGAGCTGGCCAGGGCTGGGCCAAAATCAAAATGGGAACAAGAAACTCAATCCAGGTCACCCATATGGGTGGCAGGGACCAAATCACTTGAGTCATCACTGCTACTTCCCAGGATCTGCATTAGCAGGAACCTGGATCAGGAACTGGAGCTGGGACTCAAATGCAGACACTCCAGCATGGGATATATGGGCATCTTAACTGCTGTCTTAGCTACTAGGCCAAACATCTGTCCCTTATAATAAACATTTTGAAGGGCCAGGGCCAGTGCCATGGCGCACTTGGTTAATCCTCCACCTTGTGGTGCCGGCATCCCATATGGGCACCAGGTTCTAGTCCTGGTTGTTCCTCTTCCAGTCCAGCTCTCTGCTGTGGCCCAGGAGGGCAGTGGAGGATGGCCCAAGTGCTTGGGCCCCTGCACCCACATGGCAGAGCAGGAAGAAGCACCTGGCTCCTGCTTTGGATCCGTGCAGCACTGGCTGTATCAGCCATTTGGGGGTGAACCAATGGAAGGAAGATTTTTCTCTCTGTCTCTCTCTGACTGTCTATAAATCTACCTGTCAAATAAATAAATAAATTTTAAAAAATAAACATTTTAAAAGAGTAAATGGAAGAACTGGAAAAGAGAAAGGATATGATAAACTTGGAGGTACTGAGAGTTTGTTAGGGAATATTTTTCAATCTATTGAGCCACCCTTCCAGTTACCATCAGCCGTATACTGTAAAGCCTGGGAGGCAGCAGAGTCGACTGGTCAGGGATTAAATTGCCTGAACTCAAATCTCAACTTCCCCTCTTGCCAGCAAGATGAGTACACCTCATCTGCCAGGACTACAAAATAGAGAATGCAACATCATCTCTCTCATGAAGTTATTAAGAGGAAAAAATTATTTAATAGAGGGAAAACCCATAGAAAAAAGCTAAGTACACAGTTAAGTATCAAGCATAAGTCCATTTGCTGTTAATATTATGGAACAACACAGTAAATTCATGATTGACTGACAATATGAAATAGGAATGGGAAAACAGTGAATCTGTGCTCTGTGGAAAACCCTTTGTCTCTATGTATTTTTCTTGTGACAGATATACCTATGGGAAGCCTGTCCCAGGACATGTAACAATAAATATATGCCTACACGTTACTCACTTCCTGAACAGGGATCAAAGCACAATAAATCTTCACTGTAAGGAAGTCAGCCAGCAGGTGAGTGAAAACTATTCAGAGGCTCTTTAACCTCCAAGAATCGCTATAAAATACAAGAATCCCATTCAGAAGAACTATATCCATATAGCAAAATATCGTAGTCCCACCACAACTACTATAGAAAGGAACGTTCCATACATTACAACTGATTATCTAAATCATAGTCACAAATAAGCAGTGATAGTGGTTCTTTAAATAACAGCTAATAGTTATTAAGTTCTTATGACTTACCAGCTAATGTTTTAACATATTATATACTTTAATTTATTTAATCATCACAATAGCTTTATGAAGTAGGTATTATTATCATCACTCTGTTATAGAGGAGAAAGCAAAAAACAGAACATAACTTGTTCACAATCATGGTATACAGCAGTCAGGTGGTGGGACTGAATACCATGCTCTTTCCCAATAGACTATATTATAACCACAGGACAGTTGATTGATTTCCTCTAAAGAAGACCTCACATATTGGTTTGGGTTGACCATCACTCTGACCTGCATTTCATTTTGTTTTCTCTCTTTGTTTTTCTTGCTTATCAGATATACAGCCAAGGCTGTATCACACAACAAGTAAACACCAATATGATCCAATTAAAGGATTCTGGATATTTAATTAGGAAGCTTCAAGTGAACGCCAAGATTAAAGAGGAGGGGACAGGTTTGTGGGTTACATAAAATATGGGAGACAACACCATGAATATTGATGTCTTATTCTTCATGAGATTACAAAAAAGAAAGTAAAGAAATAATTTGAAAGCAAGTGGCTCATCTCCATTTGTTTTTCTTTTTATCACTTTCTCAGGACTAGAATTCACTGGAACTGGGATAACTGAAGTCACAAGAATCATAACCAAAGTCACATTTGTGAAAGTGAATAAATACTTTAGACAAGGAATTCCAGTCTTTGGAC
Organism: Sylvilagus floridanus; assembly: GCA_949820135.1. Taxonomy (NCBI): domain Eukaryota; kingdom Metazoa; phylum Chordata; class Mammalia; order Lagomorpha; family Leporidae; genus Sylvilagus; species Sylvilagus floridanus. The sequence goes on from OX463230.1 coordinate 34,895,125, forward strand.
AGGTAAAGTGATTTACGATTCATGTAAGTTTCATGTATTCTAACACCCAAGTAATACCGGCCTTTCTACTCAAGATCATACCTGGTTATGATTATCAATTGCTTCATAAGACCAAAATCAGAAGACTACATGTGCAAGATCTTCAGACACATAGATGGTGCTCATGAAATCTATAAGCCCCACAGAGTTACCATGCCTCACTCATTAAGTAATAGGGACTAAATGTACATAATAAGTCCACACTATCTCTAACCCTCATTTCTTGATCTATATTATTTAATATCTGTAATTACTGACAATTCTTTTGTAAATTTTATTGAAGTGTCTCAGTGCCACTCTTAGTTCAAATGATAAATGCACTGATGATTAAGTACTCTCAGTTTGAAGTACAGATAAATATGAATGCATCAGTAGTGTCTTTAAGGATATGAGTCTTAGTGGATGTGTGATAAATAATACTCTTCTGTGACAGTTAGGAAACACAAACATTAATAACATGTGACCATTTGATGTTATCAGTAATTAATGATTAATGAATTGGTCAACAGAAATGTTTTCTGGTAGGTTTTTTGTATGGTTCCCCCCAAAAAGAAGATATTTATCTACATTGCTCTTTGGTACTAGAATTCTATAGTATTGATTCTGCATATGGGGTGTCTTCAAAAAGTTCATGGAAAATGTGTATTATTTAAAAAAAAACTATGCATGGCTTTCAAAATATTTTCATACAAAAATGAGTACATCTTTTAATTTCACTTTTCAAGTACCATCAAATATGTTAAATCACTCTCAAGATAGATAGCAAGTACTATTCTGTGTTTAATGGGAATAAAAACCTGCAGAATTTCAATGATAAACATTTGGAAGAGGCAAAAGTATCAAACTGGGACAAAAAGGAGTATTAAGGTAACATGAGGGTGATGTGTGGCCTTTACACAATATCAGAAAAAAAAAATTCTTCTCTTGAATTCCTGATAGGTGACATCGTCTAGTGTAATCTACAGTTCTATTCACTGTTCATTTACAGGTACGCCTAGAGGATGGAAAAGGAGTCCCTATCCCAAATGAAACCATTTTCATCCAAGCTTCTAGCATAAACTTCTTCCTTAAAGCTACCACGGATGAGCATGGCCTGGCACAGTTCTCTGTCAACACCACCCACGCTACTAGCAACATCCTCACCATCAGAGTAAGTCAAGAAGAGAGGACCTAAAAACAAGGAGAAGCCTTGGTAACAGCACTGTAATTTAATTCTTCTAGAAAAGATATTCATGATCCAAACTGAGCTGTTTTAGGGTGAAATATGAGAAAAATGGATTAATAAAAGCACTAGGACAAGGAGTACAGAAATGCTCATACCATGAAGCTATTACTTAAATATTACATTCTTCACCAGTAGTCATCCTCTTTTACTTTTGTTCTGCTATATATTTCTCTAGTCGATACTTTCAAAGAAAGAAAAAGTAAAATAATATGTTTTGTTTACTCAGTAGAGAATAGGCGATGGGGAACGCAGGTATTTTGTGCATGGGACAGAGGCATCCTATATCATAATGCCTGGATTCAGTCCCTGCCTCACTTTCTTTCTTTTTAAACGTGTATTTATGCATTCGAAAATCAAAATGAGAGGGAGAGAAAGGTCAATCTTACATCTGCTGGTTCCCTCTTCAGATGATCACAAGGGCCAGGGCCAAGCAAAGACAAAGCTAGGAACCAGGTGCATCTTCTGGGTCTCCCACATGGCTGGCAGAGGCTCAAGCACTTAGGTCATCTTCCCCTGCTTTTCCCAGGCCATTAGCAAGAAGCTGGATCAGAAGTGGAGCAGCTGGGACACTGAACCAGCACACATAATGGATGACAGTGTCATGTCCACTATGCCACAATGCTGGCCCCTGCTGCCCTTTCAATCCAGCTTCCTGTTTATATGAACTGGGTCTCTGTCTTTCAAATACATGAAATAAATATAGAATATATTTATTCATTTTCTCAATCAACAAACTTTCCTCCCATATGTGCATATCCTGGGCACTGTGCTAGTGCCTGATAAGAAAAATAATCATGCTTCACATTTTATGGTGCTATATCATTTTATGAAACTCCACAATGTACTAATACAAGAGCTGTGTATGTTATAATCAAAGTATGAATGAAGCATAATGAAAGTGGAGAGAAAAGACCACAAAATCTTTGGGGAAAAGCAGTTAAAAGGAAGATGAATCCTGAAGTATTTTTTTTAATTAATTTATTTATTTAAAAGGCAGAGTTACAGAGAGGCAGAGGCAGAGAGAGAGACAGAAGTCTTCCATCTGCTAGTTCACTCCCCAAATGGTCACAATAGCCAAAGTTGGGCCAATCCAAAGCCAGGAGCCAGGATCTTCTTCCAGGTCTCCCATGCAGGCGCAGGGGTCCAAGGATTTGGGCCATCTAAATTCTGAAGAATTAAGGAGCAAATTGCCACATGGGAACATAGAGACAATCACCACTAAAACATCTTCTGCAAGGTTCTAGGACATAGAGTTTGAAGAGATCTTACAAGAGTAGACTATGATATCACAGCAGTGGTAGCATTTGCTATGAATTGCCTCCACTACTTATGTATCCAACTGTAGTATACCCTACTGGACAGAGAAATCTATTTGCTAAATCTAAGTATCACACTCTCCAGTGTGCTCTACTAGTGTTTCTAGCTCTGACCTGTCTAGATAAATAATCAACACAAAAGGTACTCTTCAGTTTTCTCTATTCATTAATCTATTATTTCCCCCAAAATCTTCTGTAAATTAAGGATACTGTCACTTACTTCACTTAATAGCTCATTATTTAGAATGCAGGACATTTCTTCCATTTTTACTAAGAAGCACAAAATTTCTAACTGTTCAGTCAGATGGGAGGGCAAGCATATGCAGTCTGTAAGAGAAAGTCTCTGTAACAAGCAGACAAAAACACAATAGCTCTTTTTGTTTCCCCAGGCCTACTACAAGGAGCAGAACCCTTGTGGTCCCTTGCATTGCATGAATGAAGTACACCAAGATGCACATCATAAAGCTAAACAGGTCTTCTCCTTAAGCAAGAGCTATGTCCAACTTGAGCCTGTGGCTGGTGCCCTGCCCTGTGGCCAAACACATACAGTTAAGGCACATTATATCCTGAATGCCCAGGTCCTGGGGGAACTGAAGGAGCTCATCTTCTATTATCTGGTGAGTGCTGACTCCAACTTGAAGAATAGAAACAAGAGGTCCATGAGGCAAAAAAAATTTACAAAATCCCTTGATTTCTGTACCCTGCCTCTCTTGACAATGGACTTTGTCATTGGGCTGGATATCACTACCTTAACCTTGATCTCAACCATGAGGACATGATATGGGAGACAGGCCTCATGATAAACGTAGTGATAAACGGGAAAAATCCTTTTTCTTTTAAGATCATGGCCAAGGGCAGCATCATCCGAAGTGGAACCCATGTTCTCTCCATGGAGCCAGGAGCATGTGAGTTTCCCAATCTCCCAATACTTCTCTGACTGTACTCTGTACGTAAGTCACCAATGGATCCCCCAGAGCTGAGCAAAATAGGGATGTTGCAGCTCTTTTTGTGTATCCCCATTAAACATCTCCAATACTCAGAATGAAAGATCCTGCCACCAATGAAGGCTGTTATGTCAATAAAATCTCAAACGTCTCACATTGAACACCATCAGCAGTAGTAAATAGTTATCTCTGAAGCTGTAATAAATGAAAAAATAAAGTACTTGCATGTATACCTAAAATGAGTAATCTATGCAGTAATGCCAAGGCCAACACCAAAAAGGCAAAATGTGTTATTTTGGTTTCTTTTTCCAGTGAGGTCTAGATGTTACTTATCTGGTCCTTTGACTGCTTTTGCTATACCAATTTTTGAATAATAAATATGACCAAAAAGAACAGAAATATAAAGCATAATAGATGGGACAAAGACATATGTTTCACAGAGGAATTTGAAAATGGGGAATTTTATGCAGATAAGATAGTCTCCCACTCCAACAGGAGGATCATGATCTTTCCAGTTAGTGCTCTACATATCCTGTTTGTTTAGGTTTCTTTAAAGTATCCCTGAATTTCATTTAAAGAGATGTGAACATCTTCCAAAGCCATCACACATTTTTTTCCTGCCTTATCTCTCTCTAAGAATGCTTTTTTTTTTTTTTTTTGACAGGCAGAGTGCACAGTGAGAGAGAGAGACAGAGAGAAAGGTCTTCCTTTGCCATTGGTTCACCCTCCAATGGCCGCCGCTGAAGGCAGGACCCAGGTGCTTCTCCTGGTCTCCCATGGGGTGCAGGTCCCAAGCACTTGGGCCATCCTCCACTGCACTCCCGGGCCACAGCAGAGAGCTGGCCTGGAAGAGGGGCAACCAGGACAGAATCTGGCACCCCGACCAGGACTAGAACCCAGTGTGCTGGCACCGCAAGGGGGAGGATTAGCCTATTGAGTTGCAGCGCCGGTCCCCAAGAATGCTTTTCCCTTAAATGTCCACATGGCTGGTTTGCTCACCTCTTTCAAGACTTGACTCAATTGTCATGTTCTCTGAACAATTTAGAATTGTAATTTAGGAGTGGGCATTTGGCACAGCAGTTAAGATACAGCTTAGAACATTTGCATTCCATACTGGAGAGCCCGGGGTTCAAGTCTCAGCCCTGCTTCCAATTCCAGCTTCCTGCTAATGCACACCCTGAGAAGCAGCAGGTAATGGTTCAAGTAGTTGGGTCCCTGCCACCCACTTGAGAGAACTGGATTGAGTTCCTGGCTCCTGGCTTCAGCCTGGCTCAGCCCTAAATGCTGCAGACATTTGGGGACTAAACTTGCAAAAAGAAGATTGTCTCTCTCACTATCTCCCTCTCTCTTTCAAATAAATTAAAATAAAAATTTTAAAACATAATCTGCTATTAAACACTGGTATTCACAATGCCCTTTTCTTCCTATCCTGCCCTAATATTTTTCTACATAGGATTTACCAAATAAAAACATACTTCCTATCATTTAATTATTTAATCAGTCTATTTATTGCCTTTTTATTTCCAAATGTTTCTACATGAAACAGCATGTAGTCAAGGATTTTTATTGGTCTGATTTCACAGTTTCATTCCAACTGCCCAGAACAGTGAACTGATACATGGTAGGGCCTCAGCAAATGTGTTCAAATGTTTACTTACTGTTGCCCAATCTTAACATCCTGTTGGCTATTTAATGTGTCAAATAATCTCTTTTAAAAATAAATATAAATCATAGAGTTCATCATTAGGAGATCCATTTATAGCCTCAGACTGAACAGAAACAGCCCAAAAAAAATTCAGTTAAGAAATGTAGGCCAGCGCCGTAGCTCAACAGGCTAATCCGCTGCCTTGTGGCACTGGCACACTGGGTACTGGTACTAGTCCCAGTCGGGGTGCCGGATTCTGTCCCAGTTGCCCCTCTTCCAGGCCAGCTCTCTGCTATGGCTCAGGAGTGCAGTGGAGGATGGCCCAAATGCTTGGACCCTGCACCCCATGGGAGACCAGGAGAAGCACCTGGCTCCTGCCATCAGATGAGCGCGGTGCGCCGGCCGCACTGGCCATTGGAGGGTGAACCAATGGCAAAAAGGAAGACCTTTCTCTCTGTCTCTCTCTCTCTCACTGTCCACTCTGCCTGTCAAAAAAAAAAAAAAAGAAAGGAAATGTAAATACTATGAAATTTTGTCTCATACAAGAGGCTTTAAAAAATAAATATATATGTACTTCTAACTGTTGAATGTTTCCACAAAATAATCTACACTTTTTAGTCCTATTACTGGGTTTCATCAGTGCTAGATCATTATTTTCTATTTACCTACCTTTTTTAGATTTATTTTTATTCATTTGAAAGACAGAGTTACATATAGAGGAGGAAAGACAGAGGGAGAGAGAGAATCATCTATCCGCCACTTCTCTCCCCAAATCATCACAGTGGCTGGGGCTAGGCCAGGCCAAAGCCAGAAGCCAGGAGTTTCTTTCGTGTCTCTCACATGGGTACAGGGGCCCAAGCACTTGGTCCATCTTCTGCTGCTTTCTGAGGTGCATTAGCAGGGATGGATCAGAAGTGGAGCAGCCAGGACTTGAACCAGTGCCCATATTGGATACAGGCAGAGGCTTAACCTGCTATGCCACCACAGCAGCCCCTTCCCTTTTCTTATCTGAGTTATAAACATAGTGTCATGTAGCTGCCTTTATTACTTGATAAAACAATAATTTCTATTGATTGCATTTAAGATTGCTAAAATTTAAAAGATACAGGAAATTACTATATCATTATCCAGAAGTGATAAATAACATAGATGAATTTTTTAAAGATTTATTTATTTATTTGAAAGAGTTACACATAAGAGAGGAGAGGCAGAGAGAGAGAGAGAGAGAGAGGCCTTCCATCCGCTGGTTCACTCCCCAATTGACCGCAATGGCTGGAGCTGCGCTGATCCGAAGCCAGAATCCAGAAGACTCCTCCGGGTCTCCCACGCAGCACAGGGTCTCAAGCACTTGGGCCATCCTCTGCTGCTCTCCCAGGCCACAGCAGAGAGCTGGATTGGAAGTGGAGCAGCTGGAACCTGAACCGGCACCCATATGGGATGCCAGCACTTCAGGCCATGTTGTTAACCCACTGCGCCACAGCGCTGGCCCCGACATAGATGAATTTCTTCAACAGTAAAGATTCTTGATTGGGAAGGGTGTTTTGCACAGCAGTTAAGACACCACTTGAGGCACCCCAATCACATAAATGAGTGTCTGGGTTTGAGTTCTGGCTCTGCTTCTGATTCTAATTTCCTGAAAATGTGCATCCCAAGAAGTGATGCAGGTGATGGCTAAGGTAAGTTGAATTCCATGGGGAAGACGCCACACATAGGGAAGACTTGGATTGAATTTCTGGCTTCCAGCTTTGGCCTGACCTAGCCCCAGATGTTCCAGGCATTTTGGGAGTAAATCAGGAGATGGGAGCTCGTTATTTCTCTCTCTCTCCCTCTCTCTCTCTCTCTCTCTCTCGCTCTCGCTCTCGCTCTCTCACTCTCTCTGTGTGTGTGTGTGTGTGTGTGTGTGTCTTCCAAATCAATTAATTAAGAAAGTAAGTTCTTTACAACAGAGAAAAGGGAAAATAAAAAGATTCCTGATAGAAGATAATCTGTGCTACTGTTTTCACATCTTAAACACACCATTCACACCTACAGCATTAACTACAGAATAGATGTAAGAATATCTCCAGTATAAAGATACAATCCCCCAAATCCTGGCATGTCAGTCATTCAGGTTTTCCAGTCACCTTCCTGGCCCATAACTATCTCTTCTCACTCTCTCTGTGCCACAGTGAAAGGCCATTTTCTTCTGTCAGTCCCTGTGGAGACAGACTTGGCTCCCATGGCAGGCTTGCTCATCTATGCTGTTCTTCCTGATGAGGAAGTGATTGGGGATTCTGCAAAACTGAAGATTGAACATTGCCTTCTCAACAAGGTGGGTGATTTATTTCTTAAACTTAGAAAAAGCAAACAAAATGAAAATACCAGTCTAAGAATGACACAGATTACTTTGCAGGTGAAGAAAACTGAAGCCCTGATAATGTCATAACTCACTCAAAGTCACATCATTTTAAGACAAATCAGAACTAGGATCCAGGATTCCCAACTCTTGGTTCAAGACATTTATTTTCCCCTCACATCTTATTGTTTGTGTTTATGTGTGACTAGAACACTTATAGAAGATCTAACCTCTTAAGGACTTGACACAGTACTGTTAGAGGCAGACCTCCAGAACTGATTACCAGTATAATGAAACCTTTGCACTCTTTGACTAACACATCCCCGTTTCCACTTCTCTGCAACTCTGGACGACCACTACTCCACTGTGCATTTCTACCAGCCCACTTTCAATCAGGCCGTACTGGGCACTGAAGTGGTCTACTCACAGTACACATTTTTCTATGAACTTGTAGAATATCCCTCATAGGCATGAATTCCAAACTTTTTCACCAAAACAAAACTATCTTTTAATTTCCTTTTCTGTGAACTTGTTAAAGTATCCTTGAAAACCCAGTCCTTGCCTTTCCTTGCATTCCCTTCAGTGAAACGGGAAGCACAGTTAAAGACGCATAGATGATTAGAGAGAGAATGATCTCCAACTAGAATGACTGACATTTCACCAGGAGCAATATAGTCAGATGTACAATTTGTCCTTACATATAATCAACAAGAATATCTATCATTCCAAGTGCCTATTTTTTGTTTCAGAATGTGACTGACTTGTATGTTAACTGCTCAATGAACTTTTATGAAAAGAGAAGCAAAGAAACTAACTGAACTCTGACAATCATAAATGAGCAGACTAATGTGTTCAACGTGAGGGACATTCCGATGGCAAAACACGTAGCCTGCTATCCTGATGACTTCTCTTTCCTCACAGGTGGACCTGGGCTTCAGCCCAGCACAAGGGCTCCCGGCCTCACAAACCCACCTGCGAGTCGAGGCTTCTCCACAGTCCCTCTGTGCCCTCCGCGCTGTGGACAAAAGCGTGCTGCTCATGAAGCCCGAGGCCGAGCTCTCCGCTTCCAAGGTGGGTTCCCTTCACACTCAGGTGTCAGCAATGCCTCCCTGAGGGGCTCAGAGCAAGGAGAAACCCCTATTCAGAAAAGAAAGTGTTGAGCCGCGATAAATTGGCCTAAACCAGCCTCCACATTCGAAGGATGAATTGACCCAAAGGGGCCTTAGTTCTCCAGAGCTACGTTGTGCAAACCAGCCCTAACCTGATGCAGCTACTCCTGCAGCTAAGCAACTGAGCCTCAGCCAATCACGGAGCAGAAATCTCAGCCAATCCAAATTATACGCACATTAAGGCAAACCCAGACTGCTCCAATCAGGTACTCTCTAAACGTCATTAGCTTACAAGTTTGCAAAGGGAACTTTCAAAAGAACCATCTTTGGTCAGGATTGCTGCTGAGTGTTGTAATACTGTTCTTGCCCAACTAAACTTTGAATTGATCTCAAATTTGCTTTTTAAAAGAAGTAATAATTTTTTTAAAAAGATTTATTTATTTATTTGAAAGTCAGAATTAGAGCTAGAAAAAGAGGCAGAGAGAGAGAGAGAGGTCTTCCATACGCTGGTTCACTCCCCAAATGGCCGCAACGACCAGAGCTGTGCCAATCCTAGCCAGGAGCCAGGAGCTTCTTCCAGGTCTCCCATGTGGGTGCAGGGACCCAAGGACTTGGGCCATCTTTACTGCTTTCTTAGGCCACAGCAGAGAGCTGTATCGAAAGTAGAGCAGCAAGGACTCGAACCAGCTCACATATGGGATGCCAGAACTGCAGGCGACGGCTTTACCCGCTATGCCACAGCACTGGCCCCTAAAAGAAGTAATACTTTAAAACACTTTGTATTTGTTTGGGATTTACTATTCAAAGTTTTTAAACATGCTATCATATTCAATGCTAAAGATATGTCACTGTAACATGTTAAGTTATAGGTCAGAAAAATTTAGCCATGTACTCAAACTGAAGCGAAAAGTCGTGCAACCACCAAGTTGCTGAACTTGTACCTAATTTCAGATACTCTATCTGTACTATAATTTATTATTCCATTACTATCTCACTAATGACTCAAATGCACATTTTAATTACTTTTTTCATTAAGACACTCAGTACAGAACTTATTAGAATAATATTGATCTTTGGAAAATGAAAACCATTCTATTTATACAAATAGAATCTTAATCTTACAAATCTCAAAGAACCCTAAAATAGAAATAAAATGGAACAATAAAAAATTAAAGAAGGATGTTCTCAAATTTTTTTTCAAAATTCTCAACAGCACAATAGAAATTAACTATTTGCAATCATTTTACATAGCCCTAATGAAGATGTGAAAATTTCATTGGTTTTTATATTGTGTTAAGATTATCATTTATCAAGAGTAGTTTATGATAGTTCTAATTTTTAAAAAATCAATAATTCCTATTGGCAGTGGTTGCTAGCATATTTTAAAACATAAGGTTTATACATAAATGTTTATAATGTGAAATTGCTGTTATTGAGATTAAAGCAGGGCTTACTCAATGTTTATGCAGTGACAGATTGTTCCTGTGTAGTAGACTTTTTGGAAAACCTATTAGAACATTTTGTCATTTTTATGTTTACTTCCCCGAGGCATACTTACAATAGAAGATCTCTTGAGTAACTATTTAACTGGAGAAACAGATGTATTTTGTTTAAAAATGCGAATAGTACCAGAAGGGTTATAACAAAATAGAAAACAGGACCAATAATGTCTCTTGGCTCCTCATCACCCTTTCTCATTGCGTTCCTCAGAAGCATGTACTTTTAATCATTTTAGCCATTTCTTCCTTTGTGTGTGAGTATGTGGAGGACAGGAACGGGGAGGGGTTTATTTACAATGCTCATTGATTCCGTTAAACACTGTCCAGCTCAATTCTGCCAGCTTTGCTTGTTTTTCCTGTTGGGGTCATGTTTAGTTCTCTAGGCCAATTGTTCAGTCTCATTCTTGAGGATTCCCTTCAGCACTCTCCTGGTTTCATCTACTGTGTCCTGAATCTTCTGACTTCCTCCTTGTTTATTTCTTCCTTTTGTGTAAATTCCTGAGGAAGAGGACCTGGGAAGTAAAATTTGGGGAAAACTATGAATATCTTTATTTCCTCTAATAATTAATCAATACTTCAACTTAGGGGATGGCATTGTGTCATAGCAGGTTAAGCTGCCGCCTGCAATGCTGGCATCCTGTATGGGCATCAGTTCGAGTCCCACCTCTCCACTTTCGATCCAGCTCCCTGCTAATGTGCCTTGGAAAGCAGCAGATGATGGCCCAAGTGCTTGGGACCTTGCCACCCACATGGGAGACCCTGAAGAAACTCCTGGCTCCTGGCTTCGGCCTGGTCCAGCCCCAGCTTTTGCAGCCATTTGAGGAGTGCACATTGAGCAGAAGATCTCTCTCTCTCTCTCTCTCTCTCTCTCTCTCTCTCTGTAGCTCTGACTTTCAAATAAATAAATATTTTAAAATGCTTTAAAGAAGAACCCAAGAAATGCATGCAAATAAATTTTTTAAAGTGCCATTGATGGAAAGATTAAAACTAAATAAATAAATAAATTGTACTTATGTTAAAAATACTTTGACTTAGTACAGAAATTTAGTTAGAAAATAATTATCAGTGGGAGTTTTGAAGGCATTTACTTTATTACTCTTGCGTGTCCATTTTGCCCCAGGAACTAACTCTTCCCTAGGAGACATAAGACAGGTAGTTAGCATTCTGGAGCTAAGTGGGAAACTGGGCTGACATTTCACTGGTGTACTGTTTTTCAATTTATCATCTTGTTTTCTGCTTCCTTCACCACTCCCTGCCTTCTAAGGGACTCTCTACCTTCTTTTTTTTTTTTTTCATTTTTTGACAGGCAGAGTGGACAGTGGGAGGGAGTAACAGATAGAAAGGTCTTCCTTTGCCATTGATTCACCCTCCAATGGCCGCTGTGGCCAGCGCGCTGCAGCCGGCGCACCATGCAGATCCGAAGCCAGGAGCCAGGTGCTTATCCTGGTCTCCCATGGGGTGCAGGGCCCAAGCACTTGGGCCATCCTCCACTGCACTCCCGGGCCATAGCAGAGAGCTGGCCTGGAAGAGGGGCAACTGGGACAGAATCCAGTGCCCTGACCAGGACTAGAACCCGGTGTGCCGGCGCCGCAAGGCGGAGGATTAGCCTGTTGAGCCACGGCGCCAGCCAGAGACTCTCGATCTTCAAATCCTGAGACTTTTTGGGGTCTTGTCTGGCAAACTTGGTTGTGCCTCATCGGTAACTTACTTTTTTAAAAAATGTATTTATTTGAGAGGCACAGTGACATACACAGAGGAGAGAGAGAGAGACAGAGAGAGACAGAGAGAGACAGAGATCCATCCTCCATCCACTAGTTTGCTCTACAAATGGCCACAATGGTCCAGACTTGGCTAGGCAGAAGCCAGGATCCAAAAACTGCATCCCAATCTCCCACTGGGTGGCAGGTGTGCAGGTACTTGGACCATCTTCTGCTGCCTTCCCAGGTGCATTAGCAGGGAGCTGGATCTGAAGCAGAGCAGCCAGCACTCAAACTCTCACTTAGACATGGGATGCTGACCTCACTGGCAATGACTTAATCCACCAAGCCACAACACCAGCCCCGTCAGTATCTTGTTTAGTTGCTAAAACATGACATTCTTCCATCAGCTACATCATTTGCAGTTTCTCTAATTTCATGTATTATAGCTTGGATTATTAAGATGTAATAATTAAGACATATTTTGGAGAATTTAAACATCAACTTTTATTAAAGATAGAAAAAATCAATTGTGTTGTCTTTCTACATTTTACTTGTTGAATATTATGATTAGTGGTGCACTAAGCATGTGATTATAGTGGATTTATATTTTTACAAAAATTTAAAAAACAAAAGGAAAAGAAGGAAGGCAGAATGAGGGAGGGAGAGGGGAATGGAGAAAATATGGTTATCTTCTTAGACTATACCTATGAAATACAAGAAATCTGTTCTCTTTATATTAGCTATTTTTTTAAAAATTAATTGTTTATATGATGAAAATTGTGAGAATGTACTTTTATGAAAAATGAAAACCTAATGACCCAAATGTCTAATTCTATCTTAATCAGCACTACTAGGAGCTTGAGTAGAATGACCAGCCAGAGCACAAACATTGACTGTTATAGTGTCCTACCTCAGACAACTTAAGTGGCTCTCAAGTAATCAAGACAATGCTCAGCCAGTGCCACAGCTCACTTGGCTAATCCTCCACCTGCGTTGCTGGCACCCCGAGTTCTAGTCCTGGTTGGGGGCGCCGGATTCTGTTCCGGTTGCTCCTCTTCCAGGCCAGCTCTCTGCTATGGATCTGGAAGGCAGTGGAGGATGGCCCAAGTGCTTGGTCCCTGCACCCGCATGGGAGTCCAGGACAAAGCACCTGGCTCCTGGCTTCCAGTGTAGCATGCCAGCCATAGTGGCCATTTGGGGGGTGAACCAATGGAAGGAAGACCTTTCTCTCTGTCTCTCTTTCTCACTGTCTAACTCTGCCTGTAAAAAAAAAAATAAAAAAAGACAATGCTCTATAACATGAAAAAAAATTGCAAGGACCAACATACATAAAATTCTGAGCAATAATTTGGTAGAAAAATATCTCATAATTGAGCACATATAGGACAACAGAGAATTGTGGAACATCATTGGATAGTACTTTGGACTACACTGATCTGACACAGATAGATGATATGTGATTGTTCATGTAACTATTTAGAACAGGAATTTCATTTTCCATTCTACATACAAAGGTAAAAATGGGTAGATATAAGCCCCTTTAATAGTAGCAACATTGCTTTCTACCTACTCCAAGGATAAACCTAACTAAAATTGTGTGTTCCTTAAGGCTAATATCCATAAAACTAGTTTAGTCACCTTTTATGTAGTAAAATTCTATATATTAACTGTCTGATGTATTATAAATATATACATTTATATTTAATACCTTTTATACAGTTATAATATTATTGTAAAATTATTTCCCTCAAATATAAGAATTTGAGCATTCTCTTGATGCTTTTTGATACTCTTCAGTATTTGAAACTTTTTTTCTTGAATATGGTGAACAATTTTAGAACAAAGCACTCTTCAAAAGCAAATATCTACAAAAACTTTATAATAGGTGGTAAACACACTCAAGAAATGATTTGCATTGGCCACATTACTTCTTTTAACTGAGTTTATCCAAGAAAGCTCAGGAAAACATTTCCACTTGTTTTCTCATATTTTATAGGTATATAATTTGGCACGTCTGAATGCTATTTTCAGGACAGAAGATGAAGAAGACGAAGAAATAGACTGTATCAGACATCTCTCCGCTGACCCATTACCATACAAAGTCCTAGACAAAAATGAAAAAGATGTCTACAGTCTTGTAAAGGTAAAACCCATTATGAGCCATTAGGGTTCTATAAATTATTTAGGATTAATAGAAGATCACATTGATAAAGAATCTTTTAACATGCTCAGTGTGAGTTCTCATTTTTCTGCTGAGGAAACTGAGGCCTAGTGAGGGTTAGTGACTTGCTCAGCTAACAGATAATCAGAGCACAGCCAAGGCCAGGATGCATTTCAGACTATAAATCCTTTCCACACTCAGCATTACAATGCTCAGCTTTGTTGTGCTAAAGAACATGAGTAACAAAATTTGAAGAGTCTTCAGAAAATAAAATTCCATTATTCCATTACTTGATTCAGTTTTCTGTTAACTTTTCTTATAGAAAAGTTATATAATAACTTGTATAACGTATATAACAGCATGGATTGGGTATTCCAATTTTTTTTTACAAAATGTGACTTTTTCAAATTGTTTAAATATTTATGTTTGATCAAGTAATCATTGTCTTTCCAGGACGTGGGCTTAAATGTATTCACTAACTTGAAGATCAAATATCCCAAATTATGTACTTTCTACACAATGCCAGGTAAAATAACAAATCAGTTTATGTTTAAAAGTAAAGGAAATAAATCAAATATGATAACAATTACATGGTAAAGCAGGTATATTGTCTACATGAGAAAGACAGAGTCTGCAATTACATGGTATAAATTAATTACCCAGTTATGATGACAGTAAAAAGCAGAACCAGTAAACAAATCTTTTGATCTATTGGACACTACATTGCCACCCAATAAGCAAAATCAAACAAACAAAAAAGACAAAAAGATAAAACATAATAATTACTACAATAGGTGTACAAAGGAAACATGAAACATTTTGCCTAGCAGTTAAGATACCTGCATTCCTTGCACCAGCACCAGAGTTTTATGTCCAATACTGGCCTTCAACTTAAGATTCCTCTTAATGTGGGCCCTAGGAGGCAGCAATGGTGGCTCAAGTGATTGGATCCCTGCCACCTACATGGGAGACCTTCATTGAGTTCCCAGCTCCCAGCTTCATCCTTGCCCAGCTCCAACACTCCAGGCACTTGGGGACTGGACCTGCAGATGGGAACTCCCTCCCTTATCTGTCTTTCTTGTTCTCTCTCTCTCTCTCTCTCTCTCTCTCTCTCTCTCTACCTCTACCTCTCTCTCAAATTAGAAAAAAATAAAATTTAAATAAAAAATGTTGAAAAGAGAATAATCCTGAGAAGTATGAAAACATTACATAGAGGAAATAGCTCATATGGAATGAAGAGAACTTTCCCAAGTGCACAGAAGGTGCTAGAAGAGGAAAAGGAAACTTTTCAAGCAAAGAAAAAGATATTAGAAGAAATTACATAGCTTTAAGTCAAATTATGGTGAAACTTGCTATAATCACATATAAATGAAGTGTTCTTTCTCTATCTCCTAATCCTATCCTAAATGTTTCATGTTTAGTCTTGGTTCCAGGCTCTTTAATTGCAAAGTCCAAAGCCAAGCATTTTCCCCTCCGATTCTACCCACCCTTTTCAACATGTCATCTTTCACTAAGCTATCTGTGTTGGCATAGTAAAAATTCTTTTTAAAAAATTTTGAAGACTGTGTCAGGAGCCAAAAGTCCTGATGTGCAGCACAGAGCAAATCAATTTTCTTCTTCAGGTTTAATTTCATTAACACAATGAAATAATCAAAATAATTCTTTTATAAGTTCCCGCCTTACATTAGACATTAATATTTTATAAGATATTAATTTCATATATTATATGATGCTATTATAATCTACCCCAAGGATAATGATTATTTAAAGAATTATTTCCTATAGCCTTTGATGTCTAAAGTGACTTCTGTAGTCAGATACTAAAGTGTTACTAGCCTGGGAATATTCAGGGCATAACCAACCCATTTTCCAAACAGCATTCCTTTGTTCCAAAATATAATCTATTAGCATGCATTCCAAATAGCAGTTGGTTTTCAACATAGGTTCAAAATAATTGGATCATGAAGATAAATGTATAATTTGATTTATGGATAAAGAATAAGGGAAAAGAAAATAATAACAGGAGTCTATGTCCAGAAAAGACTATATTCAATCCAGGAATCTTTCTAGGATGTTCAAGTTTACTAGAATTCCTTTGCTTTACATATTTATATAAATATATACATATATACTAAAAAATTTTATTTATGTGTGGGTATGAAGACAAATATAATCCAGGCTGGGTTATATACGTTTTTTCATCATTGTTTGGAAAGAAATTAAGATATTTTTATAGTTCCCCAAAACCATTAGGGGGTTTAGGGACTATGGCTACCATACCTATGGGATAAATTGGCAGGTTCCCATAGATGCTTAAGCCTGTGAATGGAAGAGTGAAACATCATAAAACATTGAGGAATTAAAGTCAAATGAAAGTCAGAGACCAAGTAAAGAAATTGCTGGCCATTCTAGAGAAGGATCTGGAGAAATGAAACTGTATAAATGCAGAAATCTCTGAATGAGCAAGGTATGGGGAAAGAATCATGTAAGGAATCTCCTATTGTATCTGCTCTTCACAAATTATTTCTGAAAATAAGTCAACTCAAGAAGGGAATTCTTAGATTTTTTATATTTTTATTTATTATTTGAAAGGTAGAGTTACAGACAGTAAGAGAGAGGGAGAGAGTTCGATCTTCCAATTGCTGGTTCACTCCTCAAATGGCTGCAAAGGCCAGAGCTAGGCTGATCTAAAGCCAGGAGCCAAGAGCCAGGAACTTCCTCTAGGTCTCCCACACTGGTGTAGGGGCCCAAGTACTTGGGCCATCTTCCACTGGCTTCCCAGCCATAGCCATACTGGAAGTGGAGCAGCCGAGATTAGAACTGGTGCTCATATGGGATGCAGGCACAGCAGACAGAGGATTAACGTCCTGGCGCCTCTTAGAATCTTTAACTCTGAATCTGCATCTGTACATATTTTAAGAAAGTGCAGAATAAAAAGCTGTCTTACTAGGCCTAAGATTTTCACTGATGACCAGTACAACTCCAATCCAACATTATAGTTACTCTATGTCATACATTTCTTTTGCCCTACCAAAGAAATGCACTTGATAGGAACTTGATTTTTGTCTCTATTTTGTCCAAAGTTCTACTGTCTTTTGTTTTTTCTTCTTTGTTGGTTTTAAAGAATTGTTTTATTTATTTGAAAGGCAAAGTTACAGAGAGGGAGAGAAGTCTTCCTTCTGCTGGTTCACTCCCCAAATGGCCACAACCAGGGCTGAGCCAGGCTAAAGCCAGGAGCCCAAAGCTTCATTCAGGTCTCCTATGTGGGTGGCAGGGGCCCAAGCACTTGGTTCATCCTCTGCTGCTTCCCCAGGCGCATTAGGAGGGAGCTGGATTGGAAGTGGAGCAGCCAAGCTTGAATGGACGCCCCTATTGAATGTTAGTGCTGCAGATGATGGCTTAACCTGCTGCGCCACAGCACCAGCCCCTCTACTGTCTTTTTGGATGCCTTCCCCAACTGCCCCAACCCAGAGACTATGCACCATTTTTCATTCTGGCTCCACCAACACAAGGTTCTATTTTATCCAAGATTTTGCACTTTCTACCCACCCAGAAAATGAGTGGCTCAATATGTTGTTCCAAGTACAGTTTTCCTAAAATTTTAATTTTAGCAGTAAAACTGAATATTTGTCCACATTATTCATTCAGATCACATTGCACGGAAATAGTCTCAAAGCAGTGTACTTTTTTCTCCCATTGTGATAGTTCTAGTGGCTGATACAAAACAGAATGAGAGGAGGACGCCAATAACAGTCCCTAAGACTGTGCGAAGCTATTTTCCTGAAACCTGGATCTGGGAATTGGTAGTGGTAAAGTGAGTAACTTCCATTTGTATGATTTGCTTTGGGTGTGTGTGCATGATTTCATTATTTCAACTATTTTCCTAAATAGTTTTTGTCATTTCAAGGCAGAAGAAGCCTGATTTCACTGATAGGTCTAAGAGTCAAAGGGATCACACAAACAAGACTAGTGTCTGCTAATACTAACTGATAGAATGAAAAAGGGAGAGAATGATCCAACATGGGAAGCAGGATACACAGCAGACTCATAGAATGGCAGATGTCCTAAATAGCACTCTGGCCTCAGAATCAGCCCTTAAGGCATTCGGATCTGGCTGAAGAGCCCATGAGAATAGTTTAGGCATGGAAAGCTAAGACACTCTGAAAAACAACAAAAAAAAAAAAAAAAGAAGACCTAAATGAAAGATCTCTGTGAGTGAGATCCCAGTGGAAAGAACGGGGCCATCAAAGAAGGAGGTACCTTTCTCTGAAGGGAGGAGAGAACTTCCACTTTGACTATGACCCTGTCGGAATAAGATCGAAGTCCACGAACCCTAAAGGCTTCCATAGCCTCGGCAACTCATGACCAGAGCCTAGGGAGATTACTGAGGCCATAAACAAGAGTGTCAAATTGTTAAATCAACATCAGGAGTCACTGTGTACTTACGTCTCATGAGGGATCTGTCCTTAATGTGTTGTCCAATGTGAAGTAATGCTATAACTAGTACTGGAACAGTATTTTACACTTTGTGTTTCTGTGTGGGTGCAAACTGATGAAATCTTTACATAGTATATATTGAATCGATCTTCTTTATATAAAGATAATTGCAAATGAAAAAAAAAAGGCTGATTTATAAAATTTCACGTTAAGTGTATCAACACACCAATCATGAATCTTTGTATTTCTGATTCTACCAGAAAATGCTAGCTTTTTAAGTTTAACTTAATTTTATTTTATTTTAAACATCATCACTTATATTTAAACAGAAATACAGATCATTACAAATGTATGAACATAGAACATAAAAGGTAGTTTTGACTTAAGCCATTACAAGAATGAGGCTCTTTTTAAGTTTCTTCACTAACAACCCCATTTTAACCATTGAACAAATTGTACTGAAATTAACAGTAATAAAAATGTAAAAACTCAAATTTAAATATGAAAATATACAACATCAACAAAAAACCGGGAAGTATCTTCATTACCAAACAGATTAACAAATTCACAGACACTCAGATACTTTCTGGAGCATATCAAAACACTTACATAAAAGGTTGCATTCATTTGAGAGGTATTAATACATGTTCAGTGCTGAGACCATTTGTAGCATTTGTAGTTAATACAAAGCAGCATTAGACTACTATGGTTCACATTTGAGAAATACAGATATAAGCCTCATGCTACAACTTGCCAATTTAACATTGTAGCTAATGCAGTGACAATTACTCATTTTATACTACTCTAGATTATTGGGCAACAAAAGTGTCAGTGTGTCACTACCTGTATTAAAATATGTGCATACCACAACCACAACCTTGGCAACTAAGTAAGTTAAGTGCCTTAACATGTCTTCCACTGCTTCCAGAGGTCCTTTCCACATCACAGGAGCTAGTTTAATAGATACCAATGGATCTCAACCTATCTCTGAAAGTTCTTTTATTAAAAACTTTGAAATTTAACTAATGGAAGATCTACAGTCTCAATAAGCTATTTTTTTCTTACTCTTCACTAACTAGTTCAAATATGATATGTAATGTTTTGAATTTTTATAGACATCTTATTAAAATGATTAAATGTGTCTAAAATACCATTAATGGGTAAAATACTAACCAAAAAAAAATGACACTAAGAGTATTTTTGAGACTATTTTTTCCTAACTAGAAATCTATGGGATTCATAATGAACACAGATATAATGACACTTTAATTCTACTGTTTTACAACATCAATAATAAAAGTAAATACATGAAGTACAGAAAAGAAAAGCAAAATTTCAGGAGAAAAATCTAGTGTGCACTTGAAGTTTGGATGCCTCAAACACAAAAAGGTTCACAGTGCTTATAAGCACTATCATTATTTTATCCTTTAAGTAATTCAAATCTTTATTTCATTTCTAATTTTATCCAGAAATAAAAATCTAATTCATTACATAATGTATCTTATCAGTTTGTCTTCAAGTATTCAAGTAACGCAAACCCAAGTTTTTTCCTTTGTGGCAACAACACATTTATGGACTGAGCTTCAAAGACAGGGAAAAATTCATCTAAGATAACTTATATACTCTTCTGCCCAAAGACATAGGAACTAAGACTTTACACTGTTATCACACAAATGGTATGTAATAAGAGGAGGAGTGGGGGGAAAGATGGTCCAATATAACCAGTGCATTCTTTTTAAAAAGATTCAAAAACAGATTGCCTTAATATGTGGCTAGATTCCCAGTAACAGAATATTCTGAAATCTAAGGAACTATACAGAAGAAAAACCAGAGTAAGTTCATTGTTTTTCCACAAATGTTCCTATTGTTTATTTTGGAATTCCTTTGTACTTTTACTGGGAGATTTTCTGCCTTCACCTTCTTTCATACTGTTGGCTGTGTTTCTGTGTAAGGCACATCCTTAAGCATCTTTTGTAGGGATGGACAAGTGATGACAAATTCTTTCAATATCTTTTAGTTTTGGAAGGTATTTATTTCACCTTCATTCATAAATGAGAGCTTCACAGGATATAGTATTTTGAGTTGACAGTTTTTTCTCATAAGATTTGGAATATATCTCACTGTTCTCTCCTAGCATGTAGGGTTTCTGATGAAAAGTCAGCGTGAGTCTAATTGGAGAGCCTCTGCAAGTAATCTAGCATTGATCTCATGCACATTTTAGAATCTTTTCTTTATGTTTTATGGTGGAGAGTTTGACTACAATGTGTCATGGTGAGGATCTTTTCTGGTCATGTCTATGAGGTATTCTGTGTGCTTCCTGTACTTTGGCACTCCATTCTTTGCCCAAATTAGGGAAGTTTTCTGTGATTATTTCACTAAAAAGGCCTTCTAATCCCTTCTCTCTTTCCATGTCTTCAGAAACTCCTAAGACCCATATGTTTGTTCATTTGATAATCTCCCATAAATCTCTAACCCTGTTTCTTCTATTTTTTTTTCAGTATGACTGTTATATTTCCAGAGATTTGTCTTCTAACTCAGATATTCTTTCTTCTGCCTCACTGAGTCTGTTATTAAGGCTTTCCACCTCATTTTTTATTTGATCTATTAAATTCTTCATTTCTAATATTTCATTTTGATTTTTCTTTAAAATCTCAGTTTCATGGAAAAAATGTTCATTCATGTCATGTATGGATTTGCTTCTGATTACTCCTAAGTAATCCTACAATTTTTTGAATTCCCTTTCTGGCATTTCTTCAGTCTCTTCATTTTCACATTCTAGTATTGAAGTGTTGTGTTCCCTTGGAGGCATCATGTTGTCTTCCTTGTTCTTAAGTTGCCGCATTTACTTTTGGTATTTGTGGAAATACTTGTTGGGACTTTTTTCCCTGTCATGGCTTTTATCTTTGGACTATGCCTCTGTGGATTAGTGCAGTGTCTGCTCTTTCAGTGAATACCATGAGGTGTGTGCTGGGTGTGGCCAGAAAGCTCTGTCAGTGCTCCAGGTTGAGGGGAGTGTCCAAGGTGACACCCAAATTGGACATGGTAAATCTCTTTTTCTTTTTTTGTTTTTAATCAAAGGGGAGGATTAATCTGCTCTGTTGGCATAGTCTCATGCTCACCTCCTCTCCTCCAAGGAAATCAATGCCTGGTCAGTAGCCCCAGTGGGTATAATATTCATTCACACTGCCACAAAAACTACACAAAGGATCCATGCAGCCCTCAGTCTGAGCACACATTCTGCAACAATGACCCTTACCAGAGAATCAGGGAGTCCCAAGCATGTGGAGCCTCCCACAGTGACTGCCCAAAGACCCAGCCACATCCTGCACCTTCACATGCAACCACAGTGTTTTCACAGTCACGGGCACCCAGACCCTGTCAAATCTCCCAACCCGGCTCAGGCATCTCACTCCGCTGGTTGCTGGGCACGTGGACATGAGCTGATGCAGCTGTTACATGTCCAAAATGGTACCCACCCTCTCTCAGCTAGTTACAAGATGCCAGCACTGGGTGATCAGGGAGAGAGAAACATGCCCCCCTTTATTCCTTATCGGTTGGCAGGTACACTGTCCCCCACAGGGCTCCAAGCTATACTCATGCCAGCAGCTTTATCACAAGTGGCTTGGGTCTCTGCCGTCTGGGCTCACCTCACTCTCTAAAGCTGGTACTGAGGTTCTTGGCTTCTGGGGTCCTGAGTTGTGTGTGTCTACACACCCTCCACATAGGTCCACAGTGTCCTTCTAATTTGCATGGAGATTCCTCTACCGTCTTCTCACTAACCCTTCCTGAGATTGGGCTTTCTCCACCATTTTTAACTATCTTTCCTAGACTAGAGCAGTAAGCTCCCTTCAATTCTGACATCTTTGTATATTCTCTAGCTTTCTAAATTTAATAATATTCAGGAACAATGTGTTGAAAAACAAATTTAAAGCAACTCTACATGGATTAAACCATTTTTTAAATAAAGCTTTTATTTAAATAATATAAATTTCCAAAGTACAGCTTATGGATTACAATGGCTTCCCCCCCCCCCATAACTTCCCTCCCACCCACAACCCTACCCTTTCCCGCTCCCTCTCCACTTCCATTCACATCAAGATTCCTTTTCAATTCTCTTTATATACAGAAGATCAGTTTAGTACATATTACGTAAAGATTTCAACAGTTTGCCCTCACATAGGGACACAAAGTGAAAATACTGTTGGAGTACTAGTTAGAGTATTAATTCACAATGTACAGCCCATTAAGGACAGAGATCCTATATGGACTATCCCTTTGGACTAGTGAGATGGCCTTGGTACATGCCACCTTGATGGGATTGTATTGGAATCCCCTGGCATGATTCTAACTCCATCATTTGGGGCAGGTCCGATTGAGCATGTCCCAAATTGTACATCTCCTCCCTCTCTTATTCCCACTCTTATATTTCACAGGGATCACTTTTCAGTTAAAATTTAAACACCTAAGAATAATTGTGTGTTAATTACAGAGTTCAACCAATAGTACTAGAATAAAAAAAAATACTAAAATGGATAAAGTATTACATTGTACGACAACAGTCAGCACAAGAGCTGATCAAGTCACTGTTTCTCAGAGTGTCCATTTCACTTCAACAGGTGAAGTTTGCAACAAGATGGAGGAATCTGGAAAACATCATTCTGAGTGAATTAAGCCAGTCCCAAAGGGACAAATATCATATGTTCTCCCCGATCGGTGACAACTAACTGAGCACCAAAGGGGAAACCTGTTGAAGTGAAATGGATTAAACCATTTTATACAATTATAATTCATGAATTTCTCAGATTGCATTTTAGAAGTGGAAGTACCAATGACAAGTTCAAATCCATATTCAGATTTCAAACAATAGTATAGACTTTTAGGAGATGTGGATGATGTGACCATAGTAGAAGAAAAAGAACTATTTTTTTTTATTTTTCCATCATGGGCCCTTACTAAACTGTGCATTTTCTTTAATTCTTTTGTAAGGACTCAGAAGTATGGTAATAGATCACACTCATCAATCACTGTCTCAAAAATAACCAATACACTTACTTACTTTCTGTTCATCACAATGTCATCCTCCCCAGCTCATCAGGTGTGGCTGAAGTAGAAGCTACAGTTCCTGATACCATCACTGAGTGGAAAGCAGGGGCCCTGTGCCTGTCTAGTGACACTGGACTTGGTCTGTCTCCCATTGCTTCTCTCCGAGCCTTCAAGCCCTTCTTTGTGGAGCTCACATTGCCGTACTCTGTGATCCGTGGAGAAGCCTTCACACTCAAGGCCACTGTATTCAACTATCTTCCCAAATGCATTCGGGTAAGGACTCCCATTCAAGTATGGATAGAAGGGAAAAAGAAAAATTGATTTGATTGTGGCTTTTATCCCTTATTTATAATCCTGTGGAATTGTGTTCTACTTTAAAAAAAAAAACATTTATTTAACGTATATGAATTTCATTAATTCTATATATACAGATTTAGGAACAGCCATTCTTCCCACCCTACCCTTCCCCCCACCCATGCTACCACCCTTCTTTCTCCTTCCTCTACTATTCCCACTCTTAATTTACAAAGATCTATTTGCAGTTTATTTTATACTCATAAGATTAACCCTATACACTACATAAAGAATTCAACAAATACAATGAAGGGAAAAAAAATATTGTTCCTCAACAATAGAGACAAGGACTATAAACAATGATGGAATCTCAAAATGTGAACTTCATTCCAATACATTATATTTTAGGTACTCTGTTAGTTACCACAGATCAGGGAAAACATGATATTTGTCTTATTGGGACTGTTTTTTTAACTAAATATAATGATTTCCAGTTGCATACATTTTGTTGCAAAAGACAGGATTTCTTTTTTTTAACATTGGGTAGTATTCTATAGTGTATATATGCCATAACTTCTTTATCCAGTCATCAGTTGTTGGAAATATGGGTTGATTCCACACCTTACTTATTTCGTGAATTGATCTGCAATGAATATGGGTGTACAGATAACTCTTTCATACACTGATTTCATTTCCCTTGGGTATTTTCCAGGAGTGGGATTGCTATTTTCAGCTTTCTGAGGAATCTTGTTCCTATCTTCCACAATGGCTGCACCAGTTTACATTCCCACCAACAGTGGATTAGGGTACCTCTTAATAGGATCCCATTTGTCAACTTTGGCTTTGATTACCTGTGCTACTGGGGTCTTTCCCAAGATGTCTTTGCCTATACCAATCTCTTGCAGAGTTTCCCGAATGTTTTCTAGTAATTTGTTTTATTAGGTCATAGATTTAGGTCCTCGATCCATTTTGAGTGGATTTTTGTGTAAGGTTCAATCCCATTACTTGGATATCCTGTCTTGCTCTAAATTTCCATGATATTTTCATTGTATATTTCTTCTAATGTCCATCACATTTAGCCATATCTATTTATTAGTTTTAAAGATTTATTTATTTATTTATTTGAAAAGGAGTGTTACAGAGAGAAAAGAGAGAGAGAGAGAGGTCTCCCATCCTCTGGTTCTCTCCCTAAATGGCAGCACAGCTAGAGCTGAGCTGCTCTGCAGCCAGGAGAAGGAACTTCTTCCAGGTCTCTGACATAGGTGTAGTGGCCCAAGCACTTGGGCCATCTTCCACTGCTTTCCCAAGCCATATCAGAGACCTGAATTGGAAGTGGAGCAACCAGGACTTGAACTGGTGCCCATGTGAGTTGCCAGCAGTGCAGGTGGCAGCTTTACCCTCCATGCCACAGGGCTGGACCCACATTTAGCCATATTTAACACAATTTCTCAGCATCTTATGTGTCTGCTGAGCAAAACACCTTGACAGGAGCCACTGATAGCCCCAAAGTATCTGTACACAAAAAAATTGGAATGTATGTCTCTAACCAGAGAATGAGTACAGGTTAAAAAAAAATGAGGAGGGAAAGAACTCCAATTGGACTGTAGCAACAGAGTAAACAAGGAGAGTTCTCATGAGTCTAAGCCAGTGGGAAATTTCCTCAGGATAGGCATACCATAGTTGCCTTTCTCTCCTCTTCCTTTCTTGTGTCAAAATAAACTCATAAATACATATATTTACCTATATATGTGTGTAAATACATATGTTTGTATATTATATAACATCCATACAACTTTTTCATGTAAATACTTTCAGCTCATGTGTCCTTTTCAACACTACGCTTTGTAAAACACTGCTCATCTCTTTTGAACACCCAGGTTCACTTCAGGCTCCCTCACCTGCCCCATCCTGTACATAAATTTGTTGCCCTTTGGAAGTTACATCTCTTTTATCTCTCTTCCCTATGTGGGATACAGGTGAGTGTGCAACTGAAAGCTTCTCCTGACTTCACGGCTATCCCAGTGCAGAAAGAACAAGACTCTTACTGCCTCTGTGGGAATGAGAGGGAAACTCTGTCCTGGTTGGTAACTCCTACATCTCTAGGTGAGTGCAGGTGCTCTGAGACTCTCTGTACTCAAAGATGATGAAAATATGAAGGCTCCTTCAATGAGGTTCTCCTGTTTGGGCCACAGAAGCAGAAGACTCTGGTCAATGCTACTTCTGTCCCTACACATGTCAGATTAAATAAGGAGCGAGCCCATGAATTTCTCACAGAACTTGGCACCCCCTGTAGATCTTGGAGACTGAAAGAATGCCAAGTCCGTGGCACATCCAAGCTCATGTCTGCAGGCTTTTTGTTTCAGGGAATGTGAATTTCTCTGTGAGTGCGGAGGCAATACAGTCCCCAGACCTCTGTGGTAATGAGATGGCTACAGTTCCTGAAACTGGGAAGACAGACACAGTTGTCAAACTCCTGTTAGTTGAGGTGAGTAAGCCCGACTTGTCCTACTGAGACCAGAAAATCGAGCAATGTTGACTGTCTATAATTTCAATAAAATAGAATTGTAAGAATAATATTTTAACTTTGTGTATTTCACAACATGTGACAAGTTCATGTCTTAAATTACTAATTTTTTTTGTTTTTCCATTTGCCTTTTAGCTATTTTCCTTTAACTAAAAGTTACATTAAATATATTCTGTTTCAGTTGCTTTTCCTTATTCCTTTCACTTCTTTCTCTTCATTATCCTTCCTCATTCCCTTCCCTATTAACTAGGCTCCTCTACATTTCTCAAACTTTTAAGCATTCACTGATGTAATAGAAATTAGAAATTGTCTAACACAAGCCAATCACTTTATACATAAGTAAGCTATAGACATGCTCTCAAAATTCCCATTATGTTTATTTACTGGGATGCTCAGAACCTTCTGATCTCTTTTTCTTTTTCCCACCCAAGCCTGAAGGAATCAAGATGGAACATACTTTCAACTCCTTTCTCTGTGTATCAGGTAAGAGTGATTCACGACAGCAATATGAAGATCAGAGCATTTCAAGTTACAAACTTTTTTGTTTTCACATCAATGACCTAACTGGATTTTTTTTTTGCAATATTCCTATGATGAAACCAGGACACTGTATCTCTTTCTCTTGTAAAATAAATAAAGTCACTGAGTCTTATAGGACATCAAGGTCCTTAACTATATTTATATCACAATCAACAGTACAACCAGGATTCAACCTGAAACATCTCAGTTCCTCGTTTCTAGCTCTTTTCTCAAGTGTATAGAAATCCCTTCACCCAGCACAAATAAGGGCCTAAGAAATGGCTTCAGGAAAGGCTAAGAAGTGGTCAGAATGAAAATATACCTAAACTAATGGGAAAAGAATATAGAATGTTTGGTGAAGGGACATATATTTCTAATTTTATAAAAAAGTATGTCTTTATAATCAAAGACATTTCACACATTAACTACACTAAATCATGAAAATACAGTTAACATAATATTTTCTCTCATTTTTGTAGTATTACTTGCTCTTTTACTACTGTATGCATAATCTCAAACTAACCATTTCAAAAGAAGCTTTAGGAGTTTATCCATAAAAGATGAATATAAATTTAGCAAAGGCTGAGATTTCTATCTACTCTTGTTCATGACTGTGTTCCCAGTACCAAGAACAGCAGCTGGCACAAAGCAGTTGCTCAATACTTATTTGTTGAAAGAATAGATCATTTGGATAGAAGTGTTTTATTCATGGACTAAATCTATTATAATAAGAAAGTTAACAAAGCAGAGATAATATGAAGTAATGATTTCACCAAAGCTGGTGAACCTGCATCACATTTACACATCATACATTTGAGAAAATTATTTTACAATTACTGAAAATCATAAAAGGCTTTTGTGTGATAGGTAGAAAGTATGAAGGAATTGCTGGAGAATAATGTTTGTCTCTGAATACACAAGAGAAGAATAACAAGACATACACTTACCATTCCTCAATTCTGATTTTCCTGATAATCATGAACGCAAACTCATGTACCTATCAACATCCTCCACTCACAAAACATACACACCCATATCAAGAACATCCAAGAAAATGATTCTTGAGTAGTTATTAAAATCTACTGATATCACAGCCACACAGAGAAGAGCCCTGAAGTGCCAAATACCCATCCTTAATTTGTTTATTTGCTCTAATGTATTAAGTATACATTTGTAAATAGCTAAAATTTGAGGCAAAGAAATACATTCTTTGCATCAGTCCACATCACATTTAAGGAAACTTCAAAAAACCTCAGAAAATTTAGCCTCAGAAAACTTAGAGTCTTCTTTGGTGCAGTTGCTATACTATTCAATAGAATGAGTTAATAAAAGAAGAGACATAGGCTAGCAAACCTCTCAGTACCAAGAAATCTAAATTTGGAGTATTAAAGAAGCATGAATTCCAAGTTTAATATTCACTGCTAAAACCACTCTCCTTAGGACTTTTCAGAAATACCAACATCAAAGATAATCTTTTATGAATCTGATTTGTTTGTTTACCAAGATGCTGGGGTATCAGAAAAATTGGCCCTGAAGCTTCCACCAGGAGTAGTGAAAGAGTCAGCCAGAGCCTCTGTCTCTGTCTTGGGTGAGTCATTCAGTCCCTAGAGGATTTGACAGCCACTGCCACCACCACTCCTATTGTATTTTTCCAAATAAAATTTTGCAACAGTACTTCAATTTTTCAACTTATTTCTCATATTTCTAATTTTTCCTCACTCTACTTGGTGTACTGCCTGACCTTCCTCTCAAATTCTAGTTCCTTCAAATCTGCTGACTTTTAGAAATGACTCTAAATGTTGATTCATGATTCTGATCATTTATGATTGTTTTGACTTCTCCTCTTTCACTCTCAGGTGACATATTAGGCTCTCCTATAAAAAACACACACAATCTCCTCCAGATGCCCTATGGCTGTGGTGAACAGAACATTGCCCTTTTTGCTCCTAATATCTATGTACTGCAATATCTGAATGAAACCCAGCAACTGACACCAGAGCTCAAGTCCAAGGCCATGAACTTTCTTAATGCTGGTGAGTAAGGAGCAGACACTTCACTTTCTTATTGTAAATATTCCTTCCACAAGTAGGCTACACATTCAATGGGCTCTTGGAGGGCCCTGCATTCAAGAGGGGTCAGGGCATGTGGGTGGCTTTTCTGGCATTAGTCTAAACATAGTGGGATCCCATCTTTCTCTGATATGTCACTGATATTTCATGAACCATCTGAAACTTTCCATCTCAGGTTATCAGAAACAGCTGAACTACAAACACAAAGATGGCTCCTACAGTGCATTTGGAGACAAAAGTGGCAGTGATCAAGGCAACACTTGGTAATGAAAGGGTACTATCTGCCAGCTCTGTACAACTCTTGCACCTCATGGTCACTCTGTGAAGTAGAAAGTATGGGCCTCTTTTTACAAAGGTAGAAAATGGTGCCTAGTGCCACAACTAGATTGCATGAATAGTGGCAGAGCTGAGACTCATCTCAGAGTTTATCTGCTTTAATTTCAAAATATATTTTTCACTGAATACACTAAGCTATTCTTTCTCATTTGTAATACCCATTACAAGATTTTTTTTTTTTTTACAGGCAGAGTGGACAGTGAGAGAGAGAGACAGACAGAAAGGTCTTCCTTTTGCCGTTGGTTCACCCTCCAATGGCCGCCGCGGTCGGCGCGCTGCGGCCGGCGCACCGCGCTCATCCGATGGCAGGAGCCAGGAGCCAGGTGCTTTTCCTGGTCTCCCCATGGGGTGCAGGGCCCAAGCACCTGGGCCATCCTCCACTGCACTCCTGGGCCACAGCAGAGGGCTGGCCTGGAAGAGGGGCAACCGGGACAGAATCCGGTGCCCCGACCGGGACTAGAACCCGGTGTGCCGGCGCCGCAAGGCGGAGGATTAGCCTGTTGAGCCACGGCGCCGGCCAAGATTTTTTTTAAATGGCCACACATAAGGTATTTTTACACATCCAGAAATGCTAGAAACTGAGACTGGAAAAGCCTTTCTTCCTAGTAGCTTGCATTAAATAATACTATTCTTCTGAGGCAAAACACATAGGCAAGTAAGAGACAACACATGTAAATGAGGCTGGTAGAAGGGACAGGAAGGGAGGCAGGGGAAAGGGCTTATATTTAGTTTTTAGTTAGTGTTTCCTGGCCAAAAAATATATATTTCCACAAGGTTAGCTTATATAGCAGGAACTTTAGAATAGAAGGGTTTTCTCATCTACAGTAGAAAATCAATGGAAGGGATAAAACCTAGCAGAGAGTGTAAGTCAACCAAATGAACAAGTAAGGCCAAGTCTAAGCATCTAAAGAAATCTGGAAGTAAATCAGGAAGCACTTGAAACAAGTTGGCAACGGATTATTGGCAGGCAGAGCCAAGAGTAAGAGAATAGTGTCTTGGGGTAGCAAACAGATATTTCCCAGCTGCACACATTCAGATCATCTCAGACTGACTCATGAGTGTTGCAGGTGCCCTGCAATGAAGCCTGGGCATGTGAAGGTGCTGCATGACAACAAATAACTCCAACACCTCACTCTTCTCTCTCCACCAGGCTCACAGCCTTTGTGCTCAAGAGTTTTGCCCAAGCACAATCCTTCATCTTCATCAACAAAGCACACATTACCCAAGCCCTCACTTGGCTTTCTCAGAAGCAGAAGGACAATGGCTGTTTCAGGAGTTCTGGGACCCTGTTCAACAATGCCATGAAGGTGATTTCTCTGTTTTATAAAAGATTGATTTATTTAAAAGGCAGAATTGGAGAGAGTGTGGTGGTGGGGAAAGACAGAGGGAGAAAGAGAGACCTTCCATTCTCTGGTTTACTCCCCAAATGGCTACAATGGCCAAGGCCAGACCAGGCCAAAACTAGCAGCGTGGAACACCATTTGAGTCTCCCACATGGATGGCAGGGGCACAAGTACTTGGACAATTTTCTGCTGCTTCCCCAGACACATTAGCAGGGAGGTGGATCAGAAGTGGAGCAGCTGCACTAGAAATGATGATCATATAGAATGCCAACCTCACAGGTGGCAGCTTAACCTGCTGCACCACAAAACCAGCCCCCAAGAAGGTGATTTATTTTGTGAACTAGTTATAAACCTGCTGACTCCCTAATCCATGGCAATTTTTTAAGGATGAAAACATCCAAGAAGAAGTCGCAAGGGAATTCTTAAAGGAAAGGACTGGAAAGTATAGGAGAGCAATAGGCTAGGGAGATAAACCTGCATACCACTGAGGAGAAAGAAATGGGACCTAGGTGGGAAGTGTACTTTGTACAGTGAATATATGGATGAGAATAAATTCCAAAGACTTGAAGAAGGTTGGCCATCAGAAGAGAAGAAACCTTTGAAGAGTTTCTGAAAGTGGAACTTCCCTATCTTACATTTACAGGGTGGAGTAGATGATGAAGTGACCCTCTCTGCCTATATCACCATTGCCCTTCTGGAAATTCCTCTCCCAGTTACTGTGGGTATCACAATATTTTTCCAGTTTTCCAACTGTTATGAAACCTACTGAGTTAGGGTTATAATACCACTCCTCTCCAAGCCAAGTGACAGCTTTTCCTTTTGCATGGCGTTATGCATCTGCCTAATTCCACCAAAAAGAAACTACTTGTTCAATAAAATCCAGGATTAAGTGCCAAAACTAATCAGAAACACATGGCCTCTGGTCATGCAATTATCAGTTACATTTAATTGGATCCTAATTGGGGGAGGGGAGATG
The DNA here is from genome assembly GCA_949820135.1 of Sylvilagus floridanus. Taxonomy (NCBI): domain Eukaryota; kingdom Metazoa; phylum Chordata; class Mammalia; order Lagomorpha; family Leporidae; genus Sylvilagus; species Sylvilagus floridanus. The sequence continues at coordinate 34,926,639 of OX463230.1, forward strand.
TGATTTCTAAAAAGATGGCTAGTGAATGGATGGAGGAAGAAAGAAAGTGGTTTTCAAAAGCACTGTTACCTCCTATCCTAGAGTCTTTGACATAGCAGAAGGTACCCCTGTTCTGCCTTCACAGGACCCTGTGGTTCGCAATGCCCTGTTTTGCCTGGAGTCAGCCTGGAACACAGCACAGGAAAAGACCAATGGCAGCCACGTCTACACCAAGGCACTGTTGGCCTATGCTTTTGCCCTGGCAGGTAACCAGGGCCGAAGGAATGAAGTACTCAAGTCACTTGATGAGGAAGCTGTAAAGGAAGGTGAGAGCATATTTTAATATTTTTTGCCCCACCTACTTCCACTCAAGGGAAAAGGGGGAGATTTTTGAATTCCTGAGAAGAATCTCCTTTTGGCCTATACCCTATGAAATGCTGAGATTCACATGCAGAATCACCCATTAGGAGATTAACACTCCCTAAATCCCCATGCCTTCTCTGGAATATTTTGTTATTTAGAGAACAAAATCAATAAAAATAATAATATAGGAGAATTCAGGGATATCAATCTCTCCTTACAAAGAAAAGTGTAGTTCATATTTATACTTTTTTATGATATATGAATACAAGTCAGGGTTGTTTGAGATACTAAGGGCTGTAGCAAATAAGTGGTCATCTATAATAGTAGTTTCCATGTTTTACAAGTTCTATTATGACTCCCTAAAATCAATTGGTAGGTTTTACAATTCATTTCCAATAAAAATATTGACCTAATAAACTTAGGGTTGAGATGAGGGAGTCAAAGAGGGAATCATATCAGCTATTTTTTCCTTATTAATCCTACAAAAACAATATTTGAGAATAGTTTGCTTCATGTCTTATAAATCTCTGTCCTCAATGTTTTGATCAACCACACTTGATCTTATCAAGTTTACAATTTATTCTGGATTAATAAATTTAGAGATATTTTGATTGATGTAAAAAAACCCTTACTTCAGCTTTTGCTATTTCTTTCTAAATAAAGGCATAGGCTTTTATAGTTATATATGAAATGATTAATGATTTTGATTCTTGCTTTATTCTTATCATTAAGATGATTCAATTCACTGGGAGCGACCTCAGAAACCCAAAGCACCAGAGGGCCATTTCTTCCAGCCCCGGGCTCCCTCTGCTGAGGTGGAGATGACGTCCTATGTGCTCCTTGCTCTCCTCACAGCCAGGCCTGCCCCAACCTCAGAGGACCTGACTACTGCAAAGCCCATTGTGAAGTGGATCGCAAAGCAGCAGAATGCCCAGGGTGGCTTCTCCTCCACCCAGGTCTGTGGTTCCACAACATTCTTGTCCTGTAGAGTCAGGGTGCAGTTGGGAGGAATGAACAAAATAAATGACTAATAATAAGAGAAGGGGTAAGAAAGAAAAGGACATGAAAGGCTATTGATGAGTACTTTGAGTCTGTCAGAAACAAGGGAAAGAACCTAAAACACTTCAGTAACTCACCCCAATCCCTATTCTAGCCCACTGGAGTACTCTTATACCTTACTAATTGGATCAGGGTTGTCCCCTCAGACCTTTTTAAGTGGTAACCAAACCTTGGATTGTGAACAATGGCAAAAAATCAAAAAAGTCAGGAATGTCTATAACACTACAAGTGATCCCTTAAACTGAACCAGAGGGATGAGTTGTCTAAGAAATGACGTATGAACATTTACTGCTTTATGTTCCTGGTGCTCCAGTCCATACCTTCTTTACCTCCTCTGCTAAAAGTTTCTCCCTATTTATTCATAGGTCCTATTTTAAGTTTTCTCTATAATAATAGAAACTCATGCTTCCCCTCTTAATCTCCCACCATCGGGGGTCAGTCAGGATTGTTAACCATTGACTATATCATCCAGCCACATGCAACCCTAGAAAATATTACTTCTAAAACTCTAACAGAATACCTGTAATTTCTGCTGCAAGTATTCTGAGCATCCATGGCAAAACTTAGCTTCAGAGATGCATGGTGAATTGGAGCCTGCTCCATGTGTTTGTTTTTCCTTTTGCCAGTCCTACTATCTGAAGGACAGCACTGTGCCTTTTTAATGAAAAATAAGAAGGTATCTAAGAAGAAAGGTGCTCTGGGGTATAAAGTACATGCTCACAGAATGGTACTAATGAAGAGAATGAGAAACTATTGAGAGTACTGGAATTATAAAACTTTTCTTTGTGTTATTATTTAAGAATTACTTATTTTTAAAACTAGTTATTTGAAAGGCAGGGGTACAGAGAGAGATGAACACACACACACACACACACACACACGCACACACAGAGTGATAGAGACAAGGGGGAGAGAAAAAGAGGTCTTCTGTCTGCTGGTTCGCTCCCCCAAATAGTCACAATTGTTAGAACTAGGCCAGGCAAAAGCCAGGGGCCTGAATCTCCCGAGCAGGTGGTAAGGGCTCAAACAATTGGTCCTTCATCTGCTGCTTTCCCATGTGCATTAGCAGGAAGTTGGATCAGAACTGGAGCAGCCAAGACTCAAATTGATATTCATATGGGATGCCAGCATCACAGCTGGTGGCTTAACCTACTGTGCTACAACACTGGTCCCAGGATTTATTGATTCATTAATTTATTCATTTATTTAAAAGGCACAGTGTCAGGGTAGTGGGGGAGAAGAAGAGAGAGAGCAAGGATGTGGGGTGAGGAGGGATCTTCCAACTGCTCATTCATTCCCCAAATGGTTAGAACAACCAGGGTTGCGCTGGACCAAAGCCAGGAGCCAGGAACTCTATCTGGGTCTCCCATGTGGATGATAGGGGCCCAAGACTTGCTGCCTTCCCAGGTGCATTAGCAGAAAGCTGGATTGGAAGTGTAGAAGCTAGGATGCAGGTTCACTGCATTCCAATATTAAATGCCAGCATCATAAACTGTGGTTGAACCCACTGTGCCACAACACTGACCCCAAAGTTTTTCCTCTTATTTGGTCAGATTGAAATGTGTAGCACGTGAAGATTGCTTTGGAGTCTTTTGAAGGCACATCCAGGGGTTAAGAAACTGGCTACATGCAACAGCAAGATCATGATTTTGTGGGAAGATGGTAGGTGTCATTGTAGGTGTCAGAGAAAGAGGAAGAAGAATAGCAAATACCACAAGATGCACCTGACTCATACAACATGAACGTTCTTGCTCTAGGGCAAGCTACATAGGGAAGTTATATGAACATTTGACTCTGAGATAAATCAAAACCTCAAATAACTATTGAGATTTAATTCTGAGACTACAATAATTGGGGAGCAAACTCATGCATGACACATTTATAATTGTAAAAATGGACTCTGGAAGCTTCATGCCCCTAAAAGTTGACATTATCTTGGACTTTTACACTAATTTCTTTCAGGACACAGTGGTGGCTCTTCATGCTTTGTCCAGATATGGAGCAGCTACTTTTGCCAGAACTAGGACAGTGAAAGTGACCATCCAGTCTTTGGGGACATTTTCGACAAACTTCCAAGTAGAAGACAGTAATCGCCTGTTATTACAGCAGGTCTCATTGCCAGAGCTTCCTGGAGAGTATGACATAACAGTGTCAGGCGAAGGATGTGTGTATATTCAGGTAAGACTCAGGAGAAATTGAAGAGATTCAACTGTAACCCTCTCCTGGAAATGGAATCTCAATTTATTATGACCTTCACAAGTAAAGGGCAAGTCAAGAGAAATGAAATGGTGTCAGATTCAGGGATGCTTTGGACTGGAGATAATTACTTTGTATCTATCAATCCAACAGACAGCTCTGAAATACAATGTTTTCTTGGAGAAGAAAGAATCTGCATTCAATCTCCAAGTACAGACAACACCCCCCACCTGTGATGGACCCAAAGCCAACACAAGCTTCGAGATATCTATAAATGTCAGGTAAGAATATCTGTCTCTATTATCTAGCTGTGAGACTATCAGCTACCAAGAACTCCTCAAGTATACTTAAATTAACTCTTATAAAATTTTTGCCTTATTTGTTAAAAAATTGCTTCTCCACTGTGGACAGTGAAGAATTAGTACCTTTATAAATCCTAATTAATCTGCCTCCAAGGTTCTTAGTGCCCACTTTCATTGTTGAAAAACAAATAATTCTTTTCAATAACTCTAAAACATGGCTGGTCCTTCTTTATCTCTAGTGAAAAGTCTTCCTCTTCTATTAAAATTCTGTAAGATTTAATAACATTCTTCATAGCTCTACTGGGAATAGAACAAGTAAGTACAACATCTGATGCATCTTAGAATGAAAAGAGAAAATAATGTCTACAATTTGATCCGCCATCAACAGATACATAAGTTCAATATATTTCATAAAAGCAAAATATATTAAAATAAATTATATTCAAGAAGCTACCTAGAATATGAACAGAGATATGGTCTCTTACCTAAAGGAATATGATAGTTTAGTTACAAAGATAATTTTCACATGAAGAAAAAGATCATGATTAAAATTAATAATGTAAGTTGCAAAGAAATGGTATATACTAGAGATTCCAAACTCTGGTTAGAATACTTTGTAGAATTTGTTTAAAAATTTTGAGATTTGTGCTTGGGCATCTATTTTTGGTTTTGGCTCTTGCTTTTCTTTTGTTTTGCTTTTTACATGTTTTAATGAAATCCTGTAGGTGTCTGTTAAGAATGCTTTGAGAACCACTCATATTGGCAGTAAAGGCTACCTATTTCCAAGGATGGAAGGTCCTAAGGATTATTAGAAAACTTATGATAAAATTTCAGAACTAATTCTGGAACTTAAAAGAAGACAGGATTCAAAATAGAGTGAAGTGTATCTCTTTCCTTTTTGTATCTATAGTTACACAGGAAGCCGTCAAGTCTCCAACATGGTGATTGTTGATGTAAAAATGATATCTGGTTTCATCCCATTGAAACCAACAGTGAAAATGGTAAGTAGACACTACATACTGGGCTTCCCATGTCCCCAGTGTAAGACCATAGCTACAGCATTCTTGTTAGGAAAAGAGGCACAGAATAGAGAGGAGGCAGTGTAAAAATTTACAGCCAGACCAAATTTACTCAGAGAAAATCAATTTGCCCAGGTGGGTGACCAACTGCCAGTGTGCACGGGATGGAACATGTGGCAGAAGGCCCTAATCCCCAGGGGCTGGCCAGACCTTTTTGTATTTTAGAAGGGCTAGGGATGGGGCTGGGCATAGAGGGTAGCAGGCAGAGGTGGACTCCTGGAACTTGGTGGGGCCTTGAGAACCTGCAAAAAAATGCAGGGTGGGGTTTGAAGGCAGTAGGGTGTGAGACCCAATTGAGATTCAAGGGCAAGGAATTAATTCCAATGTTTATGGGTCTTTTGGGCAGTGAGCAATAATGGCTGAGGCTTATTGTATTTATTCCATCAATTTTATTTATGTCAACCTGTATCAAAGAAACACTGGTCATAATCTAAGAACATTGAACTTACATGACACCAAGTATACATTTAACATTGTGCTAGGTGTCAATACAAAGAAATATAACAATCGTGTGTAAATCAATTAATCCTGTATTCTACTTAAGGATAGAGCAAATGGAAATTTGAAACTGTTAAATAGCATCTCAAGGTTAAATAGCATCAAGTATCAAAATTGCTGTTATAGCCTTTATTCTGTGAAAATTTAGAGAAAACTGAAATCAATATCAGAGTAAAGAAATATATCTTCATATCTAATCTCAGAGGAGTAACTATCTAACTTGAGGATTCTTCTCTTTTATCTTCAAGCAAAAATCAAAAATATACATTACTTAGTCAAACTTTAGTATTGTATCTAATGTAGTGTTATTAACAATTCTCTTTACTATATTTTCATTTTAGCAGACAAACTCTTTTAGGGAAGTTTAATCTTCGATTCATTTTTCTATTGAATTCAGTCTAACAGTACATTTGTCTCTTTAAACCTCAGAGGCTTCATTTATCAGTAACATTGGTGATTTCTCTACTGTCCCTCAGCTTACAAGATCTAACCACGTGAGCAGGACAGAAGTGAGCAACAACAATGTCTTGATTTATTTGGAACAGGTGAGAGCCCCACGGACTCCCTAAAAACACTCAGGTTACTGATCTTTCTAGGTGGGAGGCATATGGTATGAGAAGATCAGTCATAAGAATGACTGTGAGAAAGTGCCTACATCCCCTCTGTTCTCATTAGATGATATTTTCAATTCTCTCTCCTCAGTGCAGGCTTCCCTGAGAATGAAGGGAAGCTAGCAGGTATGCATTGTTTATAATAAAATGAGAATATGCTTATTTCTGCTTACACCCTTTTCAACAAGCCTGATCATCTAGAAGCCATGTCCAGAGGTGATGATTGAGGATAGAAAGCATTCCCAGGGTTGGTTGGTGATTATTTCCACCTGACCTAAACATATATGTGTGTGAAAAATTAGAAGATAGATTATCTATAGACAATATAAGTAGATATGATAAGTATGCTATCACTCTACATATGAATGAAAGTTTTATTATACTGTAATGCATTGATTTCATGAGCAACACAAGAACCTCACCCCAAGGAATATCTGTTTCCTGAATAATTTATACATAGTAATATGTTTAGAGTCAATCTGACATTAAAAATAATTGATCTCTTATTATGGCCTGAGTCATTTGGATACTATGGGGGTATGTGGATTACTTTAATTATTTAAAAGACTGGTAAATTTCTGAACTGCTCTCAGACCCTCTGCTCTAGTTGCTCAGTTTTATACTCCTGACTCCTGGTCTCCAACCACATGTGTGAGCAGTTAGAGGCACAGTGAAGTTGAAAGTGAACATTATCTGCCAACTTAGAATTATTTCTCAGAGGATGAAACAGAGTCATGTGAAAGAGAAAGAAATGAGGCCTCCCAGGTTCTAAAGGGTTACTCTTTCCTTTCTCAGGTTACCAATCAGATGTTGAACTTTTCTTTCACTGTTCTGCAAGATATCCCTGTAAGAAACCTGAAACCTGCTCTTGTGAAAGTCTATGATTACTATGAGACAGGTGAGTAAGATAGTACAAAGAATCCTAAATAAATTCCCAATTCTTAATAAAGGATTTAGAGTGTGGTAAACATTGTTAAGTTCATTTTGCAGTTTATTCTGTCACCCAGACAATATTCTTGCCTCCTTGGCCTATAAAACTACTCTTAAAATGACCTATAAGACTATCAATGATGCAAAATAGTCCAAGACTTTTACAAACAAGTGCTACAAAAGGATACATATTCTCTTTTAAAAGATAAGATTGGGGCCAGTGCTGTGGCTCAGTAGCCTAATCCTCTGCCTGTGGCGCCGGCACACTGGGTTCTAGTCCCAGTGTGGATGCTGGATTCTATCCCAGTTGCTCCTCTTCCAGTCCAGCTCTCTGATGTAGCCCAGGAGTGCAGTGGAGGATTGCTCAAGTCCTTGGGCCCTGCACCCACATGGGAGACCAGGAGAAGCACCTGGCTCCTGGCTTTGGATCAGCATGGTGCACTGGCCACAGTGCACCAACCACAGCGGCCACTAGGGGGTGAACCAATGGAAAAGGAAGACCTACCTTTCTGTCTCTCTCTCTCACTGTCCACTCTGCCTGTTTAAAAAAAAAAAAAAGTGATATCGCAATGAAAGGCAATAAAGAAGAGCCTTAAGTATAACAGCACACAAGTAATTACATTAGCAGATTAGAGATGGAGTGAATGGAGTGAATCAAAACCCAAGTGATCACACTAAGACCAAAGAAAGTAACATTTGAGTTGGAGGCTATTATTATGATTGGTGGAGATAAACAGGCCAAGTGTTTCAGACTAGGAGGAAATTATAAGACATTTTATAAGGGCAAGCATTCAGTCTAGTGATTAAGATGCCTGTGTCCCACTTTGGAGAGCCTGGTTTTCATTCCCAGTTACAGCTCCTAACTTCAGCTTCCTGCTAATGTGAATCCCGTGTCATAGCTCAAGTGATTGCGCTCCTGTCACCCACATAAAGAGAACTGGATTGAGTTCCTGGCTCATTCATGACTTTGGCCCCAACAATTACCATGGAAAAATTCTCTCATGTGTGCACTCTTTCTCCCTCTCTCTCTCAATAAATTTCAAATCTTTTTTTAAAGTTGAAAGAATAAAATAACCAAATATGGAAAGATAACTGAAAGTGTACATACCTACAGTGATCCTCTCCTAGGAGTATATCAATGATATCAAAAGTAGAAATTTCCTATTTCCCTAGAAAGCTGACACTTCTGCAGTTGTGCAGTTTGTGATTCAGAACAGTTTGCAGTCCTAATCTGTCAAAGCCTCTCACAAAACTCTGTCCCTCTGCAGCTCCTATTTTCAAGCTGTTCTGTTGTTTCTTTCAGATGAAGCAGCTTTTGGTGAATACAGTGCCCCCTGCAACACAGGCAAGTCATTTGCACCAAAGGTCAAAACCACTCCTCCTAAACATAAAATCATCTACGTCTTTTAATTGATCTCAGATTGTTCACATTGCCTTATAATACAGACATGTACATCTTAGGAGTAGAGCATTAACACTCTGGAAGACTTCTCTAATTCCTATATCAGAAGAATTGATATTTATTTAAGGCTAATATCTGATGGATCCCATTCTCAACTATTGCCAGTTTGGTTTCTTTTAACAAGCCCTGATATCCTTACCCAATTATAATTATATTCCTTCCTTGAAAAGTTCTAACTCATAGTGTGTGCTTTCCTCTTCTCTCCACAGACACAGAGCATTCAAATGTTTGAGATTCATTTCTCTTAACAAGGTTTTCCTGAAATCTCCAGACCAACCCTTAAAAGGATTGTCTTGTCTCTGCAGTATAGATAGTGAACAAGCTTATTAAATAAATATGCATTTCTAAGGAATCTCTGCCACTGAATCTTTCTTCATTCTATGGAAATTTACCCCATGCTCATTTATGACTTGCCTTGTACCCTGTATTTGCAGTGAACGAATAATGACATTCAGTAGAGGTAAGATCTCACAGGGTAAAATTGGGACTGATTCAAAGCAGCCTCAATCCTATAGAACCTCAGAATATACAAAGTAATATAATTGCAATGCAAGAAAGCTTTATTCCCCCCCAAAACACATTTTTTTGATAATAGATTATTGACAATAAGAATGTGAAACATTTCTGAATGGAAACATGTTTTACAAAGGAGGAAGTAATCTTTAATGCCAGGTCAAGTGGCCTGACCAGATAGGCATTCCATAGTTCAGAATGGTATAAAACATCTGATCAAGCAACTGGGTATAAAATAAGTTATGTTAAGGTGGGAGATATAATAACACCATGGTAGTTTCACTGACTGAGAAATTAGTTGGTCTGACTTCTAGTCTAAAATTGCCACTACCCATTTATGTGACTTTGGTCAAACATGTACTCTCTGGCTATCACTTTCATGCTTGATAGAGTCTAAAATTATTTGAGAAAATTATTAACTAAGTATGGAAGATGGTTTCTGAGGAAATAAGAAAATGTCAATGTAGAAAAAGATGTAGCAGGGTTAACTTCATTTTTTAAAAAGCCATAATGAGTATCCACCATCTGTTAGGCATTGCTTTAGCAATTTTATCAGTATTATGTAATTTTACCCTCATAATCACACTATGACACTATTATTCATCTCATTTTTCAAAATTAGAAGTCAAAGATTTTGAGAAAAGTTAAGAAACTTCTAGAATCCCCACTTGATGAAGGAGGCAAGATTTGAACCTGGGCATCCTAGCTCCAAATTGCACATCCTTCTCTGCTTCCCTGTGCTACTTGATGGTGGGCATGGAGAAAGTTGTCTTTTCCTTTGATATTTCAGAGGATGGGAAGATATTGAATGCACTGAAGAGTTGTGTTCAAAGAAAAGAAATAGATATGAAAATGGAGTGAGGGACAAAGGAAGTAGGAAAGACATCTGGGAGACCTTCAGATGAGTTTGTGACTGGGACCTGCTGGTGTCACCATGTAGCAATTGTCCCTTCCCAGGTGAAGTATGTGAAATTTGTAGACTAGGACAGGTGCTGCCCAAAACTTGAAGGAAACTTTTCCAAAAGTCAGACTATGGGGGCTGGTGCCATGGCTCACTTGGTTAATCCTCTGCTTGTGACACTGGCATCCCATGTGGGTGCTTGGTTCTAGTCCTGGTTGCTCTTCTTCCAGTCCAGCTCTCTGCTGTGGCCTGGGAAGGCAGTGAAAGATGGCCCAAATCTTTGGGCCCCTGCGCCTGCACTGGAGACCAGGAGGAAGCACCTGGCTCCTGGCTTCAGATCAGCACAGCACCAGCTGTGGTGGCCATTTGGGGGGTGAACCAACAGAAGGAAGACCTTTCTCTCTGTCTCTCTCTCTCTCACTAACTCTATCTGTCAAAAAAAAAAAAGTCACTATGAAGGAGGGATCAAGATGGCTTAATAGAGAGGATCTGTATCCATCTCAGCTAGAAAAAAGTTTCAGAAAAAGTGGAAGAACTGCATTTCCAGTACCTTGACTGAGGAAAAGCTTTAGTAAAGAAATGAGTGGAGCAGTAAATGGCATGGAGACTTCAAAAAACAGAAGAGAGAGGGAGCGAGAAAGAACACACCACTGCTTCTGCCACTCCTACCACATCACCCCATCCAGGAGTGCTGTCTTGCTGGGAAAAGGGTTTTATATATAAAATATTAGAACTGAGGAGACTAAAGGAATACTTCAGTGCAGAAGTGACAAGAACTGCAAATGGCACAGAGACCCCACAAAGTTAGCAGAGAGAGAAAAACAATGCATGCCACTACTGCTGCCCACTGTCACTACCCATAGCTCCTACCTGGCTCCCCAGCTGAGGGATGCCACCTTGCCAGCAAAAGGATTCTATATATCCAACATTAGAATTGAGGAGACTAATTGAAAAACTTCGATTAAAAAAGTGACAAGATCTTCTAACATTACAGAGACTCTGAGGGCCCATAGAGAGAATAAGTGAAGTATGCCACCCAGTGCCACCATCTACCACCCTTTCCCCAGTTGCCCTGCAAGGAGATGCCATCTTGCCAGGAAGAGGCAAGCAGAAAGTGTCACAACCCCCTATATTGTTGTAGTGAGGCAGCCCTAGCTATCAGAGAATTCCACAGACCTAATTCAGGAGCTCTGGGCACAGCCATGGAGCTATACTTGCTTGCTCAAGTTATCAACCCCCTTTTTCAGCTTTTACCACAGGGTGCCTGGAGGCCAGAATATAGGCCCCTGTGCCACCTTTCCCTGCCAAAGGTGGGAACTGAGGGAAGTCCCCTCTGTGCCTTCAACTCTAGGACTACTGCTGTTGGTGCTATAGTCTTTGGAGTAACTGGCACTCACCTGTGAGATTGAGAGGCCTTATCTGCTTTCCTTGGCTTCAGGCTGTTAACTGCCAGTCCACAATCTCCAGCATAACTCTCATTCACCATGTGAGAGCTGGATCGGGGACCCTACTGTTTCCTGCAACTCCAGGGCTATGATCATTAATCTATAACCCAGGGGGAACTATATTCCTCAGAGTCACCTGAACATACTCTGTTGGGACCCAGAGAAGCACCTACCTTCATTCTATTGCTCTAGATCGACATCTGCCAGTATGCATTCATTAGAATAACCTGTATTCAACTTGTAGCACTGGAGTAAGTTCCTCTCTTAGTGTGTCTTCCCAGTTCTGGGACTTGGGATCTTGATACCATAAGCCCCAGTATTAGTCACACAAAATAGAGAATCTGAGGAAGGTCCTATCCACCTCACACAGTCTAAGAGGCATAACTTTAGGTGCCACAAGTCCCAGCATTACTTGGGCTTCCCTGACTGGACAAAGAGACAGACCATTCAGTGTGTCATATGCCCAATTCTCCAGGGACTAAAGACACATAATTTTGAAAGTTCACATCACCTTCAAAGTCATTCTACATGCTCCACAAACTGCTGCAGACTAGACAACTGTGGCACTGATAGACACTGCTGACATAGATTATTACTGCTGAAGAAGTCACTCAAAAATTACATTTCAGGGCCAGTGTTTTAGCATAGCATGTTAACTGGCTGCCTGCTATGGCAGCATCACATAAGAGTACCAGTTGGAGTACTAGCTTCTCCAGTTCCAGCCCATCCTGCTCCCTGCTAATGTGCCTGGAAGAGTAGCAAAGAATGGTCCAAGTGCTTGGAACCCTGCCACCTGTGTGGGAGACTCAGATGGAGTTTTAGGCTCTTGGATCCTGCTTTCAGCCAGGTCCAACCTTGGCCTTTATGGTGATTTAGGGAATGAATCACCAGATGGAGCATCTCTATCTCTTCTCTCTATCTCTATCTCTCTCTTCCAGTCACCCTGCCTTTCAAATAAGTAAATATTTAAATAAAAGAAAAAGAAGTTACATTTCTGGGCTCACCTCAGAACCAAGGCCAACGAAACAACCTAACTTTCATTCTACATTCCATCTAAAGAAAAAATTATTTTCAAATGAAACTTGCTCCATTTAAAAAAAAAAGGAATGCACAAATATAAAAATTGGGGCAAAAGAAATACAAAGAAGCAGAGGAGCATGACACTTTCAAAAGAACAGAATAGTTCTCCAGAAATAGATCCTGATCCGAAAGAAATATATGAAATACCTGAAGAAAAGAGTCAAAATAATAATTCTAAGGAAACTCATTGAGATGGAAAAGAATAAAGAAATGAGGAAAACAATAGATGGCATGAATAAAAAATTCAATAAGGAGATAGAAATCAAGTAACATATAGGATTAAGTGTTTAGAGTGATCATATAAATAGGATCAAGTGCCTGTAATAATAATAGATAGAATTAAAAAGGAGAGAATGTTCTAACTGAGAAGCAGTCTACACAGTAGACTCATGAATGACAATCACTTTAAGTAACACTCTGACTTCAGAATCAGCCCTTAAGACTTCCTGGTCTGGCTGAAAAGCCCATGAGAGCATTTCAAATATGGAAAGCCAAGACAATGTGGTAAAAAAGGTTCTACATGAAGGATCTCTGTGAGTGAGAACCCAGCGGAAAGAAGTGGTCATCAAAAAAGGATGTACTTTTCTCTAAAGGGAGAAGAGAACTTCCCTTTTTTTTTTTTATAAAGCTTTTATTTAAAGAATATAAGTTTCCAAGGTACAGCTTATGGACTACAATGGCTCCCCCCCAAAACAACTTCCCTCCCTTCCGCTACCCTCCCCTTTCCCGCTCCCTCTCCCCTTCTGTTCACATCAAGATTCATTTTCAAATCTCCTTATACACAGAAGATCAGTTTAGTACATATTACGTAAAGATTTCAACAGTTTGCCCTCACATAGAGACACAAAATGAAAATACTGTTGGAGTACTAGTTATAGTATTAATTCACAATGTACAGCACATTAAGGACAGAGATCCTACATGATTTTTTTTAAAGAATTGATTAATTATCTATGCAATTTCCAGTTTAACACCAAGATTTTTAATCATTTGCAATTATCTTTATATACAGAAGATCGATTCAATATATACTATGTAAAGATTTCATTAATTTGCACCCACACAGAAACACAAAGTGTAAAAATACTGTTTCAGTACTAGTAATAGCATTATTTCACATTGGATAACACATTAAGGACAGATCCCTCATGAGACGTAGGTACACAGTGACTCCTGAGGTTGATTTAACAATTTGACACTCTTGTTTATGGCGTCAGTAATCTCCCTAGGCTCTAGTCATGAGTTGCCGAGGCTATGGAAGCCTTTAGGGTTCGCCGACTTCAATCTTATTCCGACAGGGTCATAGTCAAAGTGGAAGTTCTCTCCTCCCTTCAGAGAAAGGTACCTCCTTCTTTGAAGGCCCCGTTCTTTCCACTGGGATCTCACTCGCAGAGATCTTTCATTTAGGTCTTCTTTTTTTGTTGTTTTTCAGAGTGTCTTAGCTTTCCATGCCTAAAATATTCTCATGGGCTCTTGAGCCAGATCCGAATGCCTTAAGGGCTGATTCTGAGGCCAGAGTGCTATTTAGGACATCTGCCATTCTATGAGTCTGCTGTGTCTCCCACTTCCCATGATGGACCGTTCTCTCCCTATTTCATTCTATCAGTTAGTATTACCAGACACTAGTCTTGTTTGTGTGATCCCTTTGACTCTTAGACCTATCAGTGTGATCAATTGTGAACTGAAATTGATCATTTGGACTAATGAGATGGCCTTGGTACATGCCACCTTGATGGGATTGTATTGGAATCCCCTGGCACAATTCTAACTCCATCATTTGGGGCAGTTCCGATTGAGCATGTCCCAAATTGTACATCTCCTGCCTCTCTTATTCCCACTCTTATATTTCACAGGGATCACTTTTCAGTTAAGATTTAAACACCTAAGAATAATTGTGTGTTAATTACAGAGTTCAACCACTAGTACTAGGATAAAAAAAAAAATACGACCATGGATAACGTATTACATTGTACAACAACAGTCAGCACAAGAGCTGATCAAGTCACTGTTTCTCATAGTGTCCATTTCACTTCAACAGGTTTCCCCTTTGGTGCTCAGTTAGTCTTCCCCAATCAAGGGAAACAAATGATATTTGTCTCTTTGGGACTGACTTAATTCACTCAGCATGATGTTTTCCAGATTCCTCCATTTTGTTGCAAGTGACCGGATTTCATTGTTTTTGACTGCTGTATAGTATTCTGTAGAGTACATGTCCCATAATTTCCTAATCCAGTCTACTGTTGATGGGCATTTGGGTTGGTTCCAAGTCTTAGCTATTGTGAATTGAGCCGCAATAAACATTACTGTGCAGACGGCTTTTTTGTTTGCCAATTTAATTTCCTTTGGGTAAATTCCAAGGAGTGGGAAGGCTGGGTTGAATGGTAGGGTTATATTCAGGTTTCTGAGGAATCTCCAGACTGACTTCCATAGTGGCTTCACCAGTTTGCATTCCCACCAACAGTGGATTAGTGTCCCCTTTTCCCCACATCCTCTCCAGCATCTTTTGTTGGTGGATTTCTGAATGTGAGCCATTCTCACCGGGGTGAGGTGAAACCTCATTGTGGTTTTGATTTGCATTTCCCTGATTGCTAGGGATCTTGAACATTTTTTCATGTGTCTGTTGGCCATTTGGATTTCCTCTTTTGAAAAATGTCTATTGAGGTCCTTGGCCCATCTCTTAAGTGGGTTGTTTGTTTTGATGTTGTGGAGTTTCTTAATTTCTTTGTAGATTCTGGTTATCAACCCTTTATCTGTTGCATAGTTTGCAAATATATTTTCCCATTCTGTCGGTTTCCTATTCACTTTCCTGACTGTTTCTTTTGCAGTACAGAAACTTTTCAATTTGATGCAATCCCAGTAGTTAATTTTGGTTTTCACTGCCTGTGCTTCTGGGGTCTTTTCCAAGAAGTCTTTGCCAGTACCTATGTCTTACAGGGTTTCTCCTATGCTCTCTAGTAATTTGATGGTGTCGGGTCGTAGGTTTAAATTTTTAATCCATGGCCGGCGCCGTGGCTCAACAGGCTAATCCTCCGCCTTGCGGCGCCGGCACACCGGGTTCTAGTCCCGGTCGGGGCACCCGATTCTGTCCCGGTTGCCCCTCTTCCAGGCCAGCCCTCTGCTGTGGCCCAGGAGTGCAGTGGAGGATGGCCCAAGTGCTTGGGCCCTGCACTCGCATGGGAGACCAGGAAAAAGCACCTAGCACCTGGCTCCTGCCATCGGATGAGCGCGGTGCGCCGGCCGCAGCGCGCCGACCGCGGCAGCCATTGGAGGGCGAACCAACGGCAAAAGGAAGACCTTTCTATCTGTCTCTCTCTCTCACTGTCCACTCTGCCTGTCAAAAAAATAAATAAATAAATAAATAAATTTTTAATCCATGTTGAATGAATTTTTGTGTAAGGTGAAAGGTAGGGGTCTTGCTTCATGGTTCTGCACGTGGAAATCCAGTTTTCCCAGCACCATTTATTAAACAGACTGACCTTACTCCAGGGATTGGTTTTGGATCGTTGATCAAATATAAGTTGGCTGTAGATGTTTGGATTGATTTCTGGTGTTTCTATTCTGTTCCATTGGTCTATCCATCTGTTTCTGTACCAGTACCATGCTGTTTTGATAACAACTGCCCTATAATATGTCCTGAAATCTGGTATTGTGATGCCTCCGGCTTTGTTTTTGCTGTACAAGATTGCTTTAGCTATTCGAGGTCTCCTGTGTCTCCATATGAATTTCAGCATCATTTTTTCCAGATCTGAGAAGAATGTCCTCGGTATCTTGATTGGTATTGCATTGAATCTGTAAATTGCTTTTGGCAGAATGGACATTTTGATGATATTGATTCTTCCAATCCATGAGCATGGAAGATTTCTCCATTTTTTGGTATCTTCTTCTATTTCTTTCTTTAAGGTTTTGTAATTTTCATTGTAGAGATCTTTAATGTCCTTGGTTAAGTTTCTTCCAAGGTATTTGATTGTTTTTGTAGCTATTGTGAATGGGATTGATCTTAGCAGTTCTTCCTCAGCCGTGGCATTGCCTGTGTATACAAAGGCTGTTGATTTTTGTGCATTAATTTTATATCCTGCTACTTTGCCAAACTCTTCTATGAGTTCCAATAGTCTCTTAGTAGAGTTAGAGTTCTTTGGGTCCCCTAAATACAGAATCATGTCGTCTGCAAAGAGGGATAGTTTGAGTTCTTCCTTCCCAACTTGTATCCCTTTAATTTCTTTTTCTTGCCTAATAGCTCTGGCTAAGACTTCCAGCACTATATTGAATAGCAGTGGTGAGAGTGGGCATCCCTGTCTGGTACCAGATCTCAGTGGAAATGCTTCCAACTTTTCCCCATTCAATAGGATATTGGCCGTGGGTTTTTCATAAATTGCTTTGATTGTATTGAGGAATGTGCCTTTTATACCCAGTTTGCTTAGGGTTTTCATCATGAAAGGGTGTTGAATTTTATCGAATGCTTTCTCTGCGTCTAGTGAGATAATCATATGGTTTTTCTTCTGTAGTCTGTTAATGTGGTGTATCACGTTGATTGTTTTGCGAATATTGAACCATCCCTGCATACCAGGGATGAATCCCACTTGGTCTGGGTGGATGATCTTTCTGATGTGTTGTTGCAGTCTATTGGCCAGAATTTTTTTTTTTTGCCTGTAGATTTCTTTTTTTTTTATAAAGCTTTTATTTAAAGAATATAAATTTCCAAAGAACAGCTCATGGACCACAATGGCTCCCCCCCCACACAACTTCCCTCCCTCCCCCCACCCTCCCCTTTCCCGCTCCCTCTCCCCTTCTGTTCACATCAAGATTCATTTTCAATTCTCTTTATACACAGAAGATCAATTTAGTACATATTACGTAAAGATTTCAACGGTTTGCCCTCGCATAGAGACACAAAATGATAATACTGTTGGAGTACTAGTTATAGTATTAATTCACAATGTACAGCACATTAAGGACAGAGATCCTACATGATTTTTTTTTAAAAAAATTGATTAATTGTCTATGCAATTTCCAGTTTAACATCAAGATTTTTTAATCATTTGCAATTATCTTTATATAAAGAAGATCGATTCAATATATACTATGTAAGGATTTAATCAGTTTGCACCCACTCAGAAACACAAAGTGTAAAAATACTGTTTCAGTACTAGTAATAGCATCACTTCACATTGGATAACACATTAAGGACAGATCCCTCATGAGACGTAAGTACACAGTGACTCCTGATGTTGATTTAACAATTTGACACTCTTGTTTATGGCGTCAGTAATCTCCCTAGGCTCTGGTCATGAGTTGCTGAGGCTATGGAAGCCTTTAGGGTTCGCCGACTTCGATCTTATTCCCACAGGGCCATAGTCAAAGTGGAAGTTCCCTCCTCCCTTCAGAGAAAGGTACCTCCTTCTTTGATGTATTGGCCAGAATTTTATTGAGGATTTTTGCATCTATGTTCATGAGGGATATTGATCTGAAATTCTCTTTCAATACTGCATCTTTTTCTGGCTTAGGAATTAAGGTGATGCTGGATTTATAGAAAGAATTTGGGAAGATTCCTTCTTTTTCAATTGTTCTGAATAATTTGAGTAGAATTGGAGTTAGTTCTTCTTTAAATGTCTGGTAGAATTCAGCAGTGAATCCATCTGGTCCTGGGCTTTTCTTTGTTGGGAGGGCCTTTATTACTGATTCAATTTCTGACTCACTTATGGGTCTGTTTAGGTTTTCTATGTCTTCCTGGTTCAATTTAGGTAGGTTGCATGTGTCCAGGAATCTATCCATTTCTGATAGGTTTCCCTGTTTACTGGCATACAAGTCCTTGTAGTAATTTCTGATGATTCTTTTGATTTCTGTGGTGTCTGTTGTTACATTCCCTTTTTCATCTCTGATTTTACTGATTTGGGTCTTTTCTCTTCTTTTTTTAGTTAGTTGGGCCAATGGGGTGTCAATTTTGTTTATTTTTTCAAAAAACCAGCTCCTCGTTTGGCTAATTTTTTGTAATGTTTTTTTGGATTCAATCCTGTTGATTTCTTCTCTGATTTTGATTATTTCTCTTTTTCTACTAGATTTGGGTCTAGTTTGCTGCAAATTTTCTAGATCCTTGAGATGCATTGAAAGCTCATCTATTTGGTGCCTTTCCAGTTTCTTGATGTAGGCACCTATTGATATAAACTTTCCTCTTAACACTGCTTTTGCTGTATCCCATAAGTTTTGGTATGTTGTGCTGTTATCCTCATTTACTTCCAGAAAATTTTTGATTTCTCTTTTGATTTCTTCTGTGACCCATTGTTCATTCAGGAGCATGTTGTTCAATCTCCATGTGTTTGCATATGCTCTAGGGATTCCTGAGTTGCTAATTTCCACCTTCATTCCACTGTGGTCTGAGAAGTTGCATGGTATGATTCTAATTCTTTTGAATTTGCTGAGACTTGCTTTATGGCCTAATATGTGATCGATCCTAGAGTAGGTTCCATGTACTGCTGAGAAGAATGTAAATGCTTTAAGTATAGGATGAAAAGTTCTGTAGATATCTGTTAGATCCATTTGCGCTATAGTGTTGTTTAAATCTACTGTCTCCTTGTTGATCTTCTGTCCTGTTGATCTGTCAATATCTGTGAGTGGAGTATTGAAGTCCCCCAGTACTATTGTGTTGGGGTCTAAGTCTCCCTTTAAGTTTCTTAACAAATTTTTTAAATAAACCGGTGGCCTGTAATTAGGTGCATATACATTGAGAATTGTTATATCTTCCTGTAGTATCGATCCCTTAATCATTATATAGTGCCCCTCTTTCTCTCTCTTAACAATTTTTGTGTTAAAGTTTATGTAGTCCAATATTAAGATGGCTACACCCGCTCTTTTTTCATTTCTGTTGGCATGGTATATCTTGTTCCATGCTTTTATTTTCAGTCTGTATGGATCTTCGTTGGAAAGATGTGTTTCTTGTAAGCAGCAAATAGATGGTTTTTGTTTTTTAACCCAATCAGCCAATCTCTGTCTTTTAACAGGACAGTTTAGACCTTTAACGTTCAATGTGACTATTGATAAGTGGGAAGTTTGCCCTGCCATTTGCCAAAGATATTTTCTAATGTATGCTTTGAATTCCCTGTGATCTTTTGCTGTGAGGTTCCCTTCCTTTACCTTCTTTCATGTTGATGGTCGTGTTTCTGTGTTTCTGTGTGTAACACATCTTTAAGTATCTTTTGCAGGGCTGGACGAGTGGCAACAAATTCTTTCAATTTTTGTTTGCTATGAAAGGTCTTTATTTCACCTTCATTCACAAATGAGAGCTTTGCAGGATATAATATTCTGGGCTGGCAGTTTTTCTCTCTAAGTACCTGGGCTATATCTTGCCATTCCCTCCTAGCTTGCAGGGTTTCTGTTGAGAAGTCAGCTGTAAGTCTAATTGGAGATCCTCTGAGAGTAATCTGACGTTTCTCTCTTGCACATTTTAGGATCTTTTCTTTTTGTTTCACTGTGGTGAGTTTAATTACAATATGTCGTGCAGAGGATCTCTTTTGGTCACGTTTATTAGGGGTTCTATGAGCTTCCTGGATTAGGATTTCTCTGTCTTTCTCCAAGCCTGGAAAATTTTCTGCTAGTATCTCCCTAAAAAGGCCTTCTAATCCTTTCTCCCTCTCCATATCTTCAGGAACACCTAGAACCCGAATGTTGGGTTTTTAAATAGTATCCTGTAAATTCCCGACGATATCTTTTAGTTTTCTAATTTCCTCTTCTTGTTTTTGGTTTGACTGTTTCCTCTCCTGTTCTCTGTCTTCTAGGTCCGATATCCTCTCTTCTGCTTCACTCATTCTGGTTTTAAGGCCCTCAAGATTGCTTGTCACTTGATCTATTGAATTCTTCAATTCATTAAGATTTTTTGTCACTATCGTAGCTTCTTGTTCTACTAGTTGTTTCGTTTCATTTTGATTCCTCTGTAGTATTTCATTCTCCCGCGAGAGATTTTCTATCTTATCCATTAAAGATTTCTGTAGTTCAAGAATTTGTTTTTGAGAACTTCTTAATGTTCTTATCAATTCTTTGAGATCTGCTTCTTGCATTTCTTCTATCTCATTATCTTCATAATCCTGACTTGGGGTGTCTTTTCCATTTGGGGTCATCATAGCGTCTTCCTTGATCTTGCTCCCTCGGAATCTGTTTTTGTTTGGCATTTTTTTTCCCACACTCTTTCTCTGGGTTGTCAAGGTAACAGAGTTTGTGTGCGCGGTGTGTTCCCAGTTTTTGGATCCCCTTTAGGTTTCTACAGCCTCAGGTTTTTGGTTCTGTCTGCCTCGGTGACGGGCGGGCGGGCGGGCGCGTGCGGCGTCCCACTGCGTTCAATCAAATTCGACTTCACAAGGTGGGCAACGAGAGGGGCTAGTGTCCGTGCGGGCTCGTCTCAATTGTGCTGTTTCCCCCCGTGGGGGGTCTGCTTCCCCCTGCCAGTGTCTCGGGATCCCTGTATCGGCTCCCGTTCAAGCACGCAGATCTTGCTGCGACTGTGTTCTGCCCGGCTCCCGTCACAGCCGGCGGGTGCGCGCCGTACCACTGCGTTCAAACTAGCTCGAATTCGCAAAGTGGGCGATGAGAGAGGCTAGTGTTCGTGGGGGCTCGCATCAATTGTGCTGTTTCCCCCGTGGGGGTCTGCCTCCTCCCGCCAGTGTCTCGGGATCCCTGTATCGGCTCCCGTTCAAGCGCGCAGATCTTGCGGCGACTATGTTCCGCCCGGCTTCCGTCGCAGCCGGCGGGTGCGCGCCATGCCACTGCATTCAAACTAGCTCGAATTCACAGAGTGGGCGATGGGAGAGGCTAGTGTCCGTGGGGGCTCGCCTCAATTGTGCTGTTTCCCCCGTGGGGGTCTGTTTCCCCCCCGCCAGTGTCTCAGGATCCCTGTATCGGCTCCCGTTCAAGCGCTCAATTCCAGTGGCGACTGTGTTCCCTCCGGTTCCCGTCCCTCCCGGCAGCTCCCGTGCCACTATGGCACGATTTGCCGTTCGCAAACTTACTTTCCCCTTGGTCCTCTGTGTCTCATTCACTGGGTCCGGAAGAATTTCCATTGCATTTTTTTCCCTGAGATTTTTCCTGAGGCTACAGTAACTCTGTTTTTATTAAACTATTTTTTTGCGGACTGCTAGTGCGCGTCCTCACTATTCCGCCATCTTGGCTCCGCTAATAATTGAGAACTTCCCTTTTGCATATGGCTTTGTCCAAATACTGATGAAGTTTATGGACTCAAAAAGCTTCCATAGCCTAGGCAGCTCATGTCAAGAGCCTGGAGTGGTCACTGACATCATACATAAAAATGTTAATTGTTAAATTAACAACATGAATCACTGTGCACTAACTCCCCAGGCAGGACCTCTGTCCTCAATGAGTTGCATTATGAGAGTTAACTGTAAAACTAGTTCTTAAACTCTGTTTGTGTGTGTGTGCCTGTGCAAATTGTTGAAATCTTTACTTAGTAGAGTTGGTCTTCTGTGTACAAACTTAATTGAAAATGAATCTTAATGGAGAATGGGACTGGCTAGGGGAGAGCAAGGAGGAGGAGGAGTGGGAGTATAGGTGGGAGGGCAAGTATGGCGGGAACAATAATTATATTTAAATTTTAAAAAAGAGACAGAAATCATGAAGAAGAACCAAACAGAAATTGTGGAAATGAAAACTTAAATCAATGTAATGAAAAATACAATTGAGCACTTCAGCAACAAAATAAACCAAGTGGAAGAAAGAATTCTGGTCTGGAGGAAAAGCATTTTTTTAAGAACCCAGTCAGACAAAAACAAAGAGAAAATAATTTAAAATAATGAAGAAAGCCTACATTACATAAAGGATATCATTTAAAAAATATTTATATTATACAGATAGTTGATATAAAAAGGCATTTGGAACTTAGTGAAATACTGGTTGAAAAATTCCAAAGTATTGAAAGATAGATGGACATCCAGATCCCTGAAGCTCAGAAGGATCCAAAGAGATTCAACCAAAAATGACATTCTCCAAGGCATATTAAACTCAAGTTCTCAAAAGTCAAGGAGAAGGACATAACCTTAAAGACAACAAGAGAAAACCAATTCAACCCTCAGCAGTCTTCTTAGCAGAAACCTACAGAAAATAGGATGATATATTTAAGATCCTGAAAGAAAAAAATTTCCAACCAAGACATTGTATCAAATGAAGCTATCGTTTAGAAGTGAAACAGAAACAAAGGTATTTCTCAACAAGCAAAAACTGAGAATTCGTCACCACCTGACCCACCTTATAAGAAATCCTGAAAGGAGACCTACATTACAAGTAAATACCATGAAAACACAAGACACTATCAACTTCACTAGCAGAGAAGGTACACTCAATGACAAATCAACAAAACCACAGGAATTAATTCTTATCTATCAGTATTAATATTGAATGTAAATGAGTCAAAGTCCTCAGTCAATATATATAGTTTGGCTGAATCAGTTTTTAAAAATTCCCAACTATAAGTTCCCTATAAGAATTTCATTATACAGGTAAAGATACACAGACTGAAAGTGAAACATTGGAAAAAGATATACTTTCCAAAGCCAAAACCAAGTGGCAGTGGCTATATATAGTACAAACATCAAAGAAAACAGACTTTAAATCAACAACTGTAAAAAGAGAAAAAGGACATTATATATTGATGAACAGATTGATTCATCAAGGAGATAGAACAATCATCAATATAAATGCAACACAAGATGACTTAGATATATATTGCAAATATTATTCTACATAAAGGGAGAGATAGACTTCAATACAATAATAGTGATGACTTCAACACTTGATTATCATCAATGGACAGATCATCCAGACAGAAAATCAAAAAGAGACATTGGAGAATCATAAATACATTATAGTATACTATAGAGCAAGTGGAACTAACAGACATTTACAGAATATTTCACCTAACAGCTCCAGAACACACATTCTTCTCATGACCACATGAAACAGTTTAGGCCACAAATAAAATCCCAGTAAATTTTGAAAGACTGAAATCATACCATGCATCTTCTCAGACCACAAAGAATAAAACTATAAATCAACAGGAAGAAAAATAGAAAATTTACAAATACATGGAAATCAAACACCACACCATTGAATAAACAATGGATCACTGAAGAAATAAAAAAGAAAATAAGACATTTTCTTGAAACAAATGAAAGTAAAAACACAGCCTACCAAAACCTGTGGCATACAGCAAGAACAGTAATAACATGGAAGTTTACAGCAATAAATGCTTCCATTTAAAAGAACTGTCTCAGATAAACAATCTGATTGTGCACCTCAAGGAATTAGAAAAATCAATAAAAAAAATCCAAACCCAGGGTTAGCAGGATGTGGGAAATAATAAGAATCAGAGTTGAAACAAATGAAATTAAAACTAAAATACAAAAAAACAACAAAATGAGAAATTTTTTAGGAGATAACAAAAAAGACAAATCTTTAGCCAGACAAAGAAAAAAGAGAGTAAAATCAAGCCAGAGGCACTCCCAATACCTGATTTTAAAGCATACTATAAAGATATTGTAATTAAAACAGCATAGTACTGGCAAAAATCTGAATCATAGATCAGTAGAACATAATAGAGAGCCCAGAAATTAATCCATATCCATATTAGTCAACCGTTTTTATGAAGGTGTCAAGAACATACATTCAAGAAAGGACAGTCTTTTCAATAAATAGTGTTGGCAAAACTGGATGTATGTGTGTGTGTGTGTGTGTGTGTGTGAGTGTGCAGGTAGAAAAATTGGGTCCCTATCTCGCACCATATATAAAAATCAACTCAAGATGGATCAAATACCTAAATGTAAGATCTGAAACTATAAAGTTGGTAAAAGAAAATATACACTTCAAGACTTTGTTGTAGATAATGACTTCTTGCGTAAGACCCCAAAAGTGCAGGCACCAAAAGCAAAAGTAGGCAAATGGGACAATATCAAACTCAGAACCTTCTGTAAACCACAGGAAATAATAGAATGCAGAAATATCCAACAGAATGGGAGAAAATATTTGCAAGCTATTTATCAAAAAAGGATTATTATCTAGAATATATCAGCAACACAAAAAATTCAATAACAGGGAAAAATACTATTCCAGTTAAGAAATGGCAAAAATCCTGAAGAGACAATTCTCAACAACAACAACAACAAATATATATATATATATATATATATATATATATATATATATATATGGTGAATGGCTATATATTAAAAAGTGCTTGATACTTCTACACTTCAAACTCACAATGGTGACTGCCACCATAGCGTACTAGGTTAATCATTCGCATGCAGTACCAGCATCCCATATGGGCACCGGTTTTAGCCCCGGCTGCTCCTCTTCTGATACAGCTCTCTGCTGTGGCCCAGGAAAGCAGTGGAGGATGGCCCAAGTGCTTGGGCCCCTGTGCTCACATGGGCCTCCCTTCTGAGAGACCAGGAAGAAGCACCTGGCTCCTGGCTTCAGATCAGCACAGCTCTGGCCATTGCAGCCATTTGGGGAGTGAGCCAACAGAAGACAGACCTTTCTCTCTGTCTCTCTCTCTCTCACTGTCTGTAACTCTACCTGTCAAATAAATAAAATAAAATCTTTAAAGAAAACTCACAATGATATATCACTTCAACCTTGTCATAATGGCTACTATCCAAAACACAGAGAGCAGCAAGTGCTGGTGAGGATGTGCAGAGGGGTAACTCTTACTCACTTTGGAAATGTAAATTAGTGCAGCCACTTTGGGAAACAGTATGGGTTTATTTAAAAACTAGAACTGGAACTACCATATAATTCTGTAATCCTACTACTGGGTATATATCCACTCCACCATGTTTATCACAGCAGTATTCACAATAGCCAAAATATGGGGTCAATGAAGATGTCCATCATGAGAGAAATGGATAAAGAGCTGAGGCTATCTGAAGCCAGGAGCTTCCTCTGGGTCTCCCACAGTAAGGGCCCAAAGACTTGGGCCCTCCTCTGCTGCTTTCCCAGGTGCATTAGCAGGGAGCTGGATAGGAAATGGAGCAGCTGAGACTCAAACCAGTGCCCATATGTGATAATAACACTGCAGGCAGGGGCTTTAACCCATTGCACCAGAGCACTGCTTCTCCTCACAATTTCTTCATTCTTTACAAAGAGAGTTTGCTAGGAAGATAAATAGCAAAGCAAAACAATAATAATAAAAAACATGTAACTACATATAGGCCAATTTATTTGCAGAGCATAAATTCCTTTCCTGAAGGTCACTGAAGTCTGGGAAGGTGTGGATGTCCCTGCTGTGTACACCTGATGTCTACAAACATGCCTATCTTGGGAGAATGGCAGACAAGAGTTCTGATGGACTCTTGACTGGAGAATGGAACTGCGGACCAACACATATGGAAGGAGCACCCTCTACCCTGCCTCCTTCACAGCCCCCTGCCCTGAGGTCTCACCCCCAGAAAAAACCCTGCACCTACAGTGTAAAGCCTACTGCAGCTGCTGGAGTACCCTCTATCAGAACAGTTCAGGGTAGAGCCAGAGGGAAGGTTTTCTTGATTGGATTCTAGGGTTTATGTCAAGGAGTAGCAACAGACAAGGAGATCAGGAAACAAGAGTGTCAAATGGTTAAGTCAACAACAGGAGTGACTGTGTACTTACTCCTCATGTAGGATCTCTGTCCTTAATGTGTTGTTCAATGTGAATTAATGCTATAAATAGTACTGAAACAGTATTTACACTTTATGTTCTGTGTGGGTGCAAACTCGTGAAATCTTTACTTAATATATACTAAATCCATCTTCTGTATATAAAGATAATTGAAAATGAATCTTAATGTGAATGAAATGGGATAGGGAGTGGGAGATGGGAGGGATGCAGGTGGGAGGGAAGTTATGGGGGGGGAGTCATTGCAATCCATAAACTATATTTTGAAATTTATATTTACTAAATAAAAGTTTTAAAAAAAAAAGAGCCCTGAAGATTCCATCCATGCAGATGTGTGTATTGCACATGCATATCGCTCCACCCTGTGATGGTACAGTGCACAGTGCCTGCTGTTGTACACCCTTCCCCACCAGGCTTAACCTATCTCCAAGGCAAGGAGAATCTCAGCACACAGGGAACATATTGACCTATTCTCTGAAAGGCCTATTCATTGAGGAAGCTTCTTCCGGCCAAGGTTCACCAATCAGCCTCTCTTCTTCCTCAGCCCCCATCAAGGGGAAGTCTGCCAGCCTATGGCGAAGACTGAGAATGGGCCCAGGATGGAGTCAGTCCTCTGAGCATGGGGAGTGTGTGTCTTTTGGCTCATACATGGAAGCTGGCATGGGGGAGAGATTTGCTGACTCCCACTTTTCCAACAGCCTAGACTCTACCCACTTTTTTATACACAAAACACATGATTTTAAAAGAAACAAATCATTCTCTGCCTCTGAGTAGCCCCAAGTGTCTTCCTACTCCTCCCCAGCCCCTGTGACTTGCTTTAGCCCAACCTTCTCCTTCCTCCGAACCCCTCCCCAGACCCATATCATCAACACACAGGGCCTGACAAAGGCCTGCAGGCAAATTGCTGGCTGCCCCCAACCAAGCAAGAGGAATGGTGGCCCATTCTGCTGACTCGGCACATAGCCCTGCAACCTGAGTTCCAAAGACTTCTTGGGGCAAAGTCAGTTGGGGTCAAGGCTAGGTGAGAGGGAAGGTAAGGGATGGGGAAATAGCTGGGCCTGTGGCTGAGAAAGAGACTCAACTCCTGAGTTTAAGTCCCGTGGAAAGGGTTATAGGCAAACTGCCTTTGCTGGAGTGGGGGGGGCTGAACACCTCGACACACTGCCAGTGCCCCTGGACACAGGGCAGCAGCACTGCAGTAAGGAGTTTCTTAGTGAGAGATCCTGGGGACACTCACTGCCTTGGCAGGCTCCCAGATGTGAGGCTATCTGGCAGAGTCTTCCAGGCCAGGTCCCTGCAGCAACTTCCTCCTCTGTCCCTGGAAAAGCACAAAATGCAAGCCCCCACAGGCTGCAAGGAGCTCTGTTTCCATGGAGGAAAGGGGTGGCTGTTGGCGTCTCAAACAGCAAGCACATTCACAAGGAGCAAGGAACCAGGGTAAGCGAGGGAGAAGGTTGATCATCATGCATTTCATACACACAAATTTAGGAAAACAGTGATTCCTCCTACCCTACCCTCCCTCCCCCTGCACTCCCACTTTCTTCCCCTCTCTCCTATTCCCACTCTTAAAGATTTATTTTCAATTCTGTTTGTATTCATAAGATTAACCCTACAGTGTCAGTGTGCACATTGTATTGAGCAGCATGGGGTAAAATTTCAGCTCCTGGGCTCTGGATCAGAGTTCCCTGGGTGTCTCAGCTTCCTCACTGAAGTTAACGATGAGGGCTCCTGACTCTTAGGGGTTTTCTTGGAGGTGTGAGTGGGTGAGGTACTTACAGCAGTGCGTGGCACACAGGAAGGAGGTAGATGTGGTCCATGCACACCTTATTCAGTCCTGTGTCCTCACCTTGAAGTTGAAGGGTGTCCAGGCCATGCCTGCACCCGCTTCCCATCTGGCAATGTGACCCATACTGAGATGCTGAGCCAGTGTGACCTCTTCACCCTGTCACAAGGCAATATCATCATGGGTCATGCTCAGGAAGTCTGAGCCCTCAGTGGGCAGAGCCTATGCATGAGGGAGGGTATGGGGTTGGGGAGAATAAGTCTCAGGTGAGCTGGCACTGCGGCTCACTAGGCTAATCCTCTGTCTTGTGGCACCGGCACACCAGGTTCTAGTCCCAGTCAGGGCACCAGATTGTGTCCCGGTTGCCCCTCTTCCAGGCCAGCTCTCTGCTGTGGCCCGGGAGTGCAGTAGAGGATGGCCCAGGTGCTTGGGCCCTGCACCCCATGGGAGACCAGGAGAAGCACCTGGCTCCTGCCATTGGATCAGCGAGGTGCACTGGCTGCGGTGGCCATTGGAGGGTGAACCAAAGGAAAAGGAAGACCTTTCTCTCTGTCTCTCTTTCTCACTGTTACTCTGCCTGTCAAAAAAATTTTTTTAATTTTTTTTAAAATCACCTACAAAAAAAAAAAGAATAAGTCTCAGGTGAAAGAGGTGAGGAGGGTAGGGTGAGGGGAACAGAGAAATGAGGAGGAGGAGGGTATGGCTGGTGGGTAGGGAGAGGCTTAGGCAGTGGGCCTGGGGAGGTCATATACCAGAACACTCATCTGCCATTCATTGGATTCAGGTTGTAATTTTTCCTTTTCTGTACTCCAGAATGAACAATCAACAAATGTGTCTAAAATTCCTACATATGGCATAAACACAAAAGGCTGAATAGGCTGCCCTTGCCCTGCTCCCTTAGCTTCCTGGTCATTGATGACTGCCTTCTCCCCCTCCCTGCACGTTACGCTGCACAGTTTCTTCCATGAATCCTAGCCTCTTTCTGTCCCCATTCCAAGGCCTGGGGCCCCATGAAGCAGGGATTTCATGCAGCAAGACAGCATGGGGGTAGGGTCTGGAGGCCTGCACCAAGTCTCTCTGCTTGTCTCTACCTGGACAATCCTAAGCAAATTACTCTTTTTTTGAAATTTTTTAATTAATAAATGTAAATTTACAAAGAGACACTTTTGTATTGTTGTGGCTTCCCCCCCAACCTCACTCCCTCCCGCGGCCCTTCCCTCTCCCACTCCCTCTCCCATCCCGCCCTTCATCGAGTTTCATTTTCAATTACCTTCATATACTGAAGATCAACTTAGTATATACTAAACAAGGATTTCAACAGGCTGCACTCACACAACCGCACAAGGTATAGGGTATTGTTCGACTAGTAGTGTTGTTTTTAAGATTCATAGTACAACACATTAAGGACAGTGATCCTACGTGGGAAGCATGTACCCAGTGACTCCCGTTGTTGATTTAACAATTGGCACTCTTATTTATGACGTCAGCAATCACCCGAGACTCTTGCTATGAGCTGTCTAGGCTGTGGCAGCCCCTTGAGTTCACCAACACTGAACTTGTTTAGTCAAGGCCATATCACAGTGGAGGTTCCTTCCTCCCTTCAGAGAAAGGTGCCTCCCTCCTTGATGGCCTGTTCCTTCTACTGGGGTCTTGTTCACCAGGATCTTTCATTTAGATTGTTTTTTGCCACCATGTCATGGCTTTCCATGCCTGTGAGACTCTCATGGACCTTTTAGCCAGATCCAAATGTCCGAAGGGTTGATTCTGAGGCAGGAGTGCTGTTTTGGGCATTTGCCATTCTATGAGTCTGCTGTGTGTCCTGCTTCCCCCGCAGGATCATTTCCTCCCTTTTAATTCTATCCTTCATTATTTGCTTACACTGGTCTTATTTGTGAAATCTCTGCCACACATACCCTATCTTTTTGATCAGTTGTGTATTTATACTTATCACTTTACCAAGTGTGCTGGCATTGGTACCTGCCTCCTTGGTAAGATTGAGTTGAAATCCCCTGGCACATTTCTAGTTCCACCATTGGAGGTAAGTCCGAGTGAGCATGTGCCAATCTATGTATCTCCTCCCTCTCTTATTCCCACTCCTATGTTTAACAGAGATCACTTTTCTGTTAATTTTAAATGCCTAAGAATGATTGTGCATTGATTACAGAGTTCAACCAGTGGTCTTATGTAGAACAAACAGAACAACAACAATAACAAAAATACTAAAAGGAATAAAATAGTAAGTTGTTCCTCAACAGTCTGCACAAGGGCTGATCATGGGTATCATTTTAGATGCTCATTTAGTTGCCATCGATCAGGGAGAACATATGATATTTGTCCCTTTTGGACTGGCTTATTTCACTCAGCATGATGCTTTCCAGATTCCTCCATTTTGTTGTAAATGCCCAGATTTCATTGTTTTTTACTGTTGTATAGTGTTCCATAGAGTACATATCCCATAGTTTCTTTATCCAGTCAACAGTTGATGGACATTCAGGTTGATTCCATGTCTTAGCTATTGTGAATTGAGCTGCAACAAATATTGAAGTGCAAGTGGCTCTTTTTTCTCCCCTTTAATTCCATTTGGGTAAATTCCAAGGAGTGGGATGGCTGGGTCCTGCGGTAGTACTATATTCAGCTTTCAGAGGACTCTCCAGACTGACTTCCATAGCGGCTTTACCAGTTTGCATTCCCACCAACAGTGGATTAGTGTCCCTTTTTCCCCACATACTCACCAGCATCTGTTGTTGGTGGATTTGTATGTAAGCCAATCTAACTGGAGTGAGGTGAAACCTCATTGTGTCTTTGATCTACATTTCCCTAATGGCTAGGGATCCTGAGCATTTTTTCATGTGTCTGTTGGCCATTTGGATTTCCTCTTTTGAAAAATGTCTGTTAAGGTCCTTGGCCCATTTTTTTATTGGGTTGTTTGTTTTGATTCTGTGGTGTTTTTTGATCATTTTATAGATTCTAGTTGTTAATCCTTTATCTGTTGCGTAGTTTGTGAATAACATCTCCCATTCTGTTGGTTGCCTCTTCATTTTCCTGACTGTTTCCTTTGCTGTAAAGAAACTCTTCAATTTGAGGTAATCCCATTTATTTATTTTATTTTTGATTAGCTGTGTCACTGGGTTCTTCTCCAGGAATTCTTCGCCTGTTCCAATATCTTGAAGGGTTTCCCCTATGCTCTCAATTAGTTTCATGGTGTCGTGGCACATCTCTAGTTCTTTGATCCATGTTGAGTGGATTTTTGTATAAGGTGTAAGGTAGGGGTCTTGCTTCATACTTCGACATGTGGACATCCAGTTTTCCCAGCACCATTTGTTGAAGAGGCTGTCCTTGTTCCAGGGGTTGGTTTTAGGTCCTTTGTCGAATATGAGTTGGTTATAGATGTTTGGATTGATCTCCAGTGTTTCTATTCTGTTCCATTGGTCTATCCATCTGTTTTTGTACCAGTCCCAGGCTGTTTTGATTATAACTGCCCTGTAGTATGTCTTGAAGTCTGGAACTGTGATGCCTCCAGCCTTGTTTTCATTGTAAAGGATTGCTTTAGCTATTCTCGGTCTCCTGTTTCTCCATATGAATTTCAGCATAGTTTTTTCTAGGTCTTTGAAGAATGACTTTGGTATTTTGATTGGTATTGCATTGAACTTGTAAATTGCTTTTGGGAGAATGGACATTTTGATCATATTGATTCTTCCAATCCATGAGCATGGTAGGTTTTTTCATTTTTTTGTGTTGTCTTCTATTTCTTTCTTTAGTGTTTTGTAATTTTCATCATAGAGGTCTTTGACATCCTTGGTTAAATTTATTCCAAGGTACCTTATAGTTTTTGTGGCTATCGTGAATGGGATTGATCTTAGAAGTTCTTCCTTGGCCCTGGCATTATCTGTGTATACAAAGGCTGTTGATTTCCTAGCGTTGACTTTGTATCCTGCTACTTTACCAAACTCTTCTATGAGTTCCAATAGTCTCTTATAGGAGTTTATTTGGTCCCCTATATATAGTATCATGTCATCTGCAAATAGGGATAGTTTGACTTCCTCCTTTCCCACTTGTATCCCTTTAATTTATTTTTCTTGCCTGATGGCCCTGGCTAACACTTCTAGGACTATATTGAATAGCAATGGTGAGAGTGGGCATCCCTGCCTGGTGCCAGTTTTCAATGGAAATGTCTCCAACTTTTCCCCATTCAATATGATGCTGGCCATTGGTTTATCATTGACTGCCTTAATTGTGTTGAGGAATGTTCCTTCTAACCCCAATTTGCTTAGGGTTTTCATCATGAAAGGGTGTTGTATTTTGCCAAATGATTTCTCTGCATCTATTGAGATAATCACATAGTTTTTGTTTCTCAATTTATTAATGTGATGTATTACATTGATTGACTTTCGAATATTGAACCATCCCTGCATACCAGGGATAAATCCCACTTGGTCCGGGTGAATGATCTTTCTGATGTGCAGTTGGATTCAGTTTGCCAGAATTTTGTTGAGTATTTTTGCATCTATGTTCATCAGGGAAATAGGTCTGTAGTTTTCTTTCTCTGTTGTGTCTTTTCCAGGCTTAGGAATTAAGGTGATATTGGCTTCATAGAAAGAATTTGGGAGGATTCCCTCCCTTCCAATTGTTTTGAATAATTTGAGAAGAATTGGGGTTAGTTGTTCTCTAAATGTCTGGTAAAATTCTGTGGTGAAGCCATCCGGTCCTGGGCTCTTCTTTTTCGGTAGTGCGTTTATTACTGATTCAATTTCTTCCATGGTTATGGGTCTGTTTAGATTTTCTATATCTTCACGGCTCAGTTTAGGAAGGTTGTATGTGTCCAGGAATCTATCCATTTCTTCCAGGTTCCCCAATTTATTAACATACATCTCTTTGTAGTGGTTTCTGATGATTCTTTTTATTTCTGTTATGTCTGTTGTTACATTTCCATTACTATCTTTGATTTTACAGATTTGGGTCTTCTCTCTCCTTTTTTTGGTTAGTTGGGCCAATGGTGTGTCGATTTTGTTTATTTTTTTCAAAGAACCAGCTCCTGCTTTTGTTGATCTTTTGTAATTTTTTTGTTTCAATTTTGTTTATTTCTTCTCTGAGCTTTAGTATTTCTTTCCTCCTTCTGGATTTGGGCTTGATTTGCTGCTGTTTTTCTAAATACTTGAGGTGCATGGAGAGTTCATTTGTTTCGTTCCTTTCCAGCTTCTTGATGTAGGCACCAATTGCTATAAACTTTACTGTTAGCACTGCTTTTGCTGTGTCCCACAGGTTTTGATAGGTTGTGTTATCATTTTCATTTGTTTCTAGAAATCTTTTGATTTCTCTTTTAATTTCTTCGATGACCCACTGTTCATTTAGGATCATGTTGTCCATTCTCCATATATTTGCATATGGTGTAGAGATTCATGGGTTGTTGATTTCGAGTTTCACTGCACTATGGTCTGAGAAACTGCATGGTATAGTTTCAATTTTTTTGAATTTGTTGAGGTTACCTTTATGGCCTAGCATATGGTCAATCCTAGAGAACATTCCATTTATTGGGGAAAAATACATGAACTCTGTGGCTGTGGGGTGGAAGGTTCTGAAGATATCTATTAGGTCTATTTGGTCTATAGCATTATAGATATCTATTAGGTCTATTTGGTCTATAGTTTCCTTGTTGAATTTCTGTCTGGTTGATCTGTCCATTGGTGAGAGTGGGGTGTTGAAGTCCCCTGTTACTATTGTATTTGAATCTATATCTTCCTTTAAATCCTTTAGTAATTTTTTCAGGTAGCCAGGCGCCCTGTAATTAGGTGCGTATACGTTTATAATAGTAATGTCTTCCTGTTGGACAGATCCTTTAATCATTATATAGTGCCCTTCTCTGTCTCTTTTAATATTTTTATGCTAAAGTCTATTTTGTCTGATATCAGGATGGCCACACCAGCTATTTTTTGATTTCTGTTAGCTTGGAGTATCTTTTTCCATCCTTTCACTTTCAGTCTGCATGCATCTTTGCTGATGAGGTGTGTCTCCTGAAGGCAGCATATAGTTGGATTCTCTTTCTTGATCCAATCAGCTAGTCTACGTCTTTTGGTAGTAGAATTAAGACCATTCACATTCAGTGTGATTACTGTTAAGTACTGTCTTTTCCCATTCATGTTTCCTAAATGAGCTGTTTATGTATTTTGAACTTTGTTTGTAGGTTACTCTACATTCACTTATTTTTGTAGTGAAGTTCTTGTTTTTGTATTTCTGTGTGCAGCACGTCTTTGAGCAAGTGTTGTAGGGTTGGATGCATGGATACAAATTCAGTTTCTGTTTGTCTTGGAAGATCTTTATTTCCCCTTCATTCATAAATGATAGCTTTGCAGGGCATAGTACTCTAGGCTGGCATTGTTTGTCTTTTAAAACTTGAAATATATCATGCCATTGTCTCCTTGCCTGTAGTGTTTGCAATGAGAAGTCTGGGGTAAGTCTGATTAACTTACCCCTGAATGTGATTTGTCGTTTTTCTCTGGCACATTTTAGGATTTGTTCTTTGTGTGTCACTGAGCTGAGTGTTGCCACAATGTGTCGCGGTGAATTTCTCTTCTGGTCTACCCTATTTGGAGTCCTGGCTAGCTGTTGAATTTGCTTGTTGTTATCCAGCTGCCTTTGTTTGAAGTTTTCTGATATTATTTCACTGAAAACACCTTCCAATCCATTCTCTCTTTCCACCCCATCAGGGACTCCTATTATCTGAACATTACACCGTTTGATTGAATCTTGTAGGTCTCTGACCATATTTTTTAATTTTTTAATTTCTTCTTCCCGCGTTTGAACTGACTATATTATTTCTGGAAGTTTGTCTTCGAATTCTGATATTCAGTCTTCTATTTCATCTGTTCGATTTCTGAGGGATTCCATGGTGTTTTTTATATGGTCAATTGAGTTTTTCATTTCCAGTATTTCATTCTGGCTTCTCTTTAGGATCTCTAATCCTTGGGTTTGTTTTTCGTTCAGCTCTCGACACTGTTTCTCATTATTTCTAAGTAATCTAATTATTAATTTTCTGAATTATTTTTCTGGCATGCTCTCAAATTCTTCTTCTTCTTCAGCCTTTGTTATGGTTGGTTTAGCTTGCTCCATTGGCAGGTTTATATGTTCTTCTACATTCTTATTGTGGGTTTTTGTTTTGTTTTTTGGCATTCCGTCTGGGTGGTTTTTCAGGTTGATTTCCCTCTGCTATGGGCTGCTGTGAGTCTGTACCAATATCCAGTGTAAGCAGGCTGCTCTGCCTTCTAGAGTTTGTTTATTTATTTATTTATTTATTTATTTTGTAACTTGAGTGGGCTGGATTCAGGGCTTTGAGGTGCCAATCTCCGCCCCTTGGGGACCAGTTTCCTTGTTCCTATGTTCGCCCTTACGTGTCTGTGCCTGGGTTTCATTGGTCAGCCACTCTCTCTCACTGCACCTCCTGTGTGAGGAGTGTCAAGTAGCGCCAGACCACCTTTGGACTCCATACCTGCTGCTTCCACCTTCAGAGCAGAGGCCAGCCTCATTTAAGCCTGAATGTAAACAAACAGGATGGCTGCACTCTGCCCGCTGCAACTCTGATTGTGGGTTGGGCAGCTCCTAAGGATCCTGGCATTTTCGATCCCTCAGTTCGTCCCCCTGGATCCTGCCCTCTTCCTGCGGGCGCTATTCAATTTTTTTTTCTGGTAACTTGAGTAGATGGTGTCAGGGCTTTGAGCTGCCCTCCCTCACTGTCCACCCCTGCGCAAGGAGTGTCACGTAGCTCCACTCCACCTTTGGGCTCCGCCTCCGAAGGTTAGTGCAGAGGCAGTTCTCCTTTAAGCCCAAATGTAAACAAACAAGATGGCTGCTTGCCGCCCACTGCAGCTCCGATTTGGGGGAGGGGTCCTGGATTGTTTAGTCCCTCAATTAGTCCCCCTGAATCGCGCACTCTTTCTGCAGGCGCTACTCACTCTGTTTCTCCCCCACTCAGTAGTGTCCATCCCAGGGTGGGTTGGGGGAGGGGCAGCGGCCGCTGTTAGAGCTGGGTGAGCGCCCTGTCTCACCTAAGCTTCCAGCGCTGGTGCGTACACACTCCTGCTGGTGTCCTGCTCTTCAGGCATCCGCGTCCTCCTCGCAGGTCCACCCTGTCTCCCCAGTTTCGGAAGAGCTTCCCTTTCCCTGAAACTACAAATTCTCACCACTCTTTGAACCTTCCCTTCCCAGACCATCTGTGTGGTCCCTCCCTATTCCGCCATCTTGGAGTACCGCAAATTACTCTTCGGGCTTCACTTTATCTTGGTGTCATAGGCCCTGCCTGCTTAGGAGCAACCTCTAAGGAATCCTGGAGGCTCAGAAGAGCTGGTGCACAAGGCAGAGTTCAGAAAAGGCTTGTGGGGGAGCAGTGTCTCCACCATTCTTCCTCCCAACAAGCTCTGCCTCCTGACTTTTAGTCTATCTTCTCTCCCTGAACCTTCCCTATGTGGATTAAAAGTCACAGATCCAAATTTCAAGCTTTCCCCCTTCTTCCTAATATAATTTAATAAGAGACATGGTTATGTTGTAGGAATAAAGGGTTGGGGGGGGAAGGAGAGATGAAAGTGGGGGAGGGGCAAGAACATGGGAATGGATAGGGAGAGGGGCTGTGATTCAGCCCACAAATGCCCCTCCAGGAAAGGAATACAGGGTCCTGGGGTTGGGGAACTCATGACTGGAGCTGATTTGGCCTTGGCATTGAGGCCTTACATCCCCATGAGATGTCTGCCTGAGCAGGTCAAGTTGGCATGGCAACCCAGCCACATCTTGACTTCTGTGATAACCACGTGTATTTTGAAGACTGTGCTGTGGTATTCCTGACCTGCTTCCTTACAAGGAAACAGACGTACAAATCTTAGATGAAGTCCAAGGACTGAAACTACAATCTTTGTTTCCCGAGCACTGCATCTTCAGACTGGGCATCAGAAGAGAATTCCTCGGGCAACAAATCATCTTTGCATCACATAAGCATAGTGTAAGCAGTGTTGCCTGGACATGGAGAATAAGAAGTGGAAGCAAAAGAAGCCAGGCCAGGGAGGGCCAGGGACACAGCTCCCTTTTTCTCTCTGCTTTGTGCTCTGTGGCAGAGAGGCACAGCACAAGGATCTCAGCCATCTCTGTCCTGGGCCAAGTCCTACATTCAATATTGAAATTTTGAGTTGGCGCCATCATCCATAGCCCTGCATCAGATAGTGAAATTCTGGATTGGCTACCATCCATGAAGAGGTCTATGCATCCCAGGTCCCACTGCTGCTTAGCATTCAGGATGATACCAAGGTGGTCAAGGTACTACTCATCCATGTTCTGCCAACCCCAGGCCTGATCCACCCTCCCTCCACCTCTGCCAGAGCACCATTCCACCCTCCCTCTGGCTCGTTTTTCAAGAGCCCAGTCTCGGCTGTTCCTGCCATGTCCACCCTCTCAGCCTCAATCTCTGGGCTGGCTCTGAGCACTCTGACCTCTGCCAACCCCTTTGACCTGGAGAGTCATGGGGATGAGGTTTGGGGATTCCCTTCTGGCCATTCCATAGGCCTGCAGGGGGCCCAGGCTGAGTGGACTAGCGTGATGAGCTGGTCACCTCTCACACAGATGTCCTGGCACACTTCCCCTAGCAGTCACATTCAGGAACTGGAAGAGGCTGCAAGTTCCCTGCAGGTGAGTCTCTGAGGAAGTCAGGTTGCAGCACTCACACTGGGACCCAGAAATAGGCTCTGTGGGTCAAGGAGGGCGGGGTCTGGAGGAACATGTCATCCTTCAGGTACTGCATCTTCACTCTTTATCCTCAGCCAACACTGAGCATCCAAACCTGGGAGGGAGGCCCCTGATTCCCCATGCTGGATCCTCCCAGCACTGCAACCTTGGCCTCAGCCTTGGGAGGTCATGCCTGGTTCCCAAAAGACGACACAACAGAGGACTTCTGGGTAGAATGGTGGGAAGAGATGCAGGCTGGACTGGTCAGCACTGTAGGCCATGTCAGGGCCTGTGTCTCCTGTGAAATCCAGAACAAGGCAGAGATCAGGATTCTTGCTGAAGAGGGAACAGTGAAGGACAAGGCAAGCAGAAGGAAGTAGCTAAGTATAGGCCTCTAGGTGGGAGTGAGGAGAGGGCAGAGCGACATGATCCAGGTTACAGTCTGGTGCTAAGTGCCTCGGTTCTCTAAATAGCCGGTGTCACTCTTGAGGTCCAAGGTCCTGTTGTCTTCTCCAGTTGATTGCACATTCCACTGTTTGCTACTGATATCCACCCCTGCCAAACGCCCATCATGCGGCTTTGAGCTTCATATTTCCAAGACACTGCTTTCCCAATTCACTTCATTCACAAACCTTTCAGGGGCATGCAAGTTGCTTACCTGAGGCCTACATTTATTAGCTTGCTGTTTAAAACATCCTACAAATAGATCCAGGCTGCACTTTGTGCCCCACCCCCCAATATCTATTCCTCCAACAGTACTTTTTTTTTTAAAGATTCATTCACTTATTTGAAAGTCAAAGTTACACAGAGAGAGACAGAGAGAGTGAGAGAGAGAGAGAGAGAGAGAGAGAGAGAGGTCTTCCACCCGCTGGTTCACTCCCCAGTTGGCTGGAGCTGTGCCAATCAGAAGCCAGCAGCTGCCTCTGGGTCTCACACCCAGACGCAGGATCCCAAGGACTTGGGCCACCTTCCACTGCTTTCCTAGACCATAGCAGAGAGCTGGATCTGAAGTGGAGCAGCCGGGACTTGAACCATTTGGGATGCTGGCACCCCAGGCAGTCTTTTACCCCTTATGCCACAGCACCAGCTTCTTAAACCTGGGAATCCTACCCCAGGAATGGGTGAAGAAGGGAGAGGGGAGGAGTTTGAAGGAATAGGTCAAACCTATTTTACCCTCTGGCGGTGTCAACTTACCTGACCACAGCCACTTCAAGTCATTAGTGTGATGCTAAAACAGACTCAGATGTCCAGGGTGGAACACACCAGTCACTCGAACTGTCAGGGTAAAACTGACTTTATAGTCCCTTTCAGGATTTCGGTGGGCCACAGTCCAAGACCCTGGAGAGTTGGGGGAGTCTTCGAAAAGTTCACAGAAAAGGTGTACCATGAACAAACATGTCTGCACCAAAACGAACATCCTTTATTTCCTTTTCCCATGAAATTTTTCGAGTGCCTTCGAGTCTGTCCCTTGCCCTCTCCACCCCACCCAGTGGCAGTTGAAAGCAGACACCTAACACTGACCTACTCACCTTCTGTAATCTCCACTGCCAGCTGTCACAGGGCTGGGGAACCGGCTCCTCTCCGCGAAGTCTCCTCAGGGCCCCCAGCTCTCCCCGCGTCCCGGCCCTGGCAGGGCAGTCACGCTGGCCGCTCAGGCAGCTCCGCGGGCGCCGCACGAACCGCTCTCCGCCGGCGCTTCCAGAAGCAGGCGCTCGGAAAGGCTGAGGGCGGCCCAGCGCGCGCCCCGCGGGACTCGGAGAACCCGCGCCCGCCGGGGTGCAGGTGCTGGGCGGCGCTCTCGGGTCTGCGAGCGCGCTCGCCCCGGGGCAGGGCTGCAGCTCCGCGGGTCCGGACGCCGCCGCGGACCCGGCCCCTCGGCAGCGCCGCCCCTCGCGACTGGGGGCTCCCGCAACACCCGGCCGCAGCGAGCAGCGCGGGCCCGAGGGCCTCACGCACCCGCTCCAGAGGCCGGGGCCGAACTCAGGGTCCCCGAGGCTCGGCCTCCGCGCTCGGCGCTCCGGGGCGGATCCAGTGAGGGGACTGTCGCGCTCGGGAGGACGGTCGGTCGCGCATCTCTGCCCTGGCCGGAAGGGTGAGGGACGGCGCCAGGCCCAGGGGTTCCAGTCACGGCGCAGCCCACAGCCCTCCGACCGTCAGACCTGGGGAGTCGGGGCTCCCCAAGCTCCACAGAGCCGGGCCCGCGGCGCGCCGAAACCCGCCCCCTGGGAATCCCGGCGCGCGCAGGCGCCGCGGCGAGGGGCGTGGCCAGTCGCGTGCTCGGCGTTGGCGGCTCCTCGAGGCCAGACGGTTGGAAGCGGTGCTGCCGTGAAGAGGGTGAGCGCGGAGCTGCGTGACGACGGGGGAGAAACTGAGGTGAGAACGGACGGAATCCGGCGGGAGCGCTCGTGAGGACTGAGCGCTGCGGCTCCTTGTGTGTGAAGGACTGGGCGCGCCCTCGGCGGGAAGCGGTTTCGTCATGATGGACAGGTGGGGACCCCACGCGAGGGGCCGGGACAGCCGCGAGGCCCACGGGGCGGGTCCTCCCGTTCTGTAGCTCGTGTCCCGGCGCGAGGGAGGAGTGTGGACGATGTCCGGCGTTTAGCGCTGTGGAAACGCGCGGCCGTAGAAAGTGAAGGAAGGCAGTCGGGGTGGCGCTGCAGGGAGGGCTTGGCCAGCGCAGCGCACGCAGGGGGCCGGCACTGCAGGTGGCGCGGGGCCAGACCGGCCGAGGAGGTGAGCCGAGTCCTGGCGCTGA
The DNA here is from genome assembly GCA_949820135.1 of Sylvilagus floridanus. Classification (NCBI taxonomy): domain Eukaryota; kingdom Metazoa; phylum Chordata; class Mammalia; order Lagomorpha; family Leporidae; genus Sylvilagus; species Sylvilagus floridanus. Next base: position 34,966,935 of record OX463230.1, read on the forward strand.
GGCGGCCGTGGGACCGGCGGGGGCCGTGCCGGTGTGCGCGCTCACCGGTTTCCAGTCGCGAGAGCAGCGGCTGGCCACTCGCTCTCTTGGTATTCGCAGCTCAGAGACTTGCGAAGACTCTTGGCTTGGGACAGGAGCTGGAGCGGGAAGGCGGGGGAGGACGGGGAAGCCGGCGCTGGGCGGGACGCGGCGCTGTGCTCTGCTTGCTGGTGACATTCCTGGAGCTGTCTGCACAGCTCTGGGCTGCAGAAGGGGCCGCCTGCCAGGGGCGTCTGTGAGGCTTCCCCAGGTGATCTGGGGTCTTCACCTCTCTGGAGGTGTCCTTTCAGGAAGCCTCCCCACGTGAACCTGGGGTTTGAATGTCCTGGAGCAATTGATTACTTTGCATAATCGAGTACCCGCCCACCAGCCATCCCTCCACCTCTGGTTATTGGGAGTCCCCTAAAGGATGCTGGGAAAGCAGCGTGGCTGTGACCTTCCCTCATAACCGGACTGACAGACACCCCACAAGTCTTTGAGGCCGGGGTAGTAACGAAGGGTCTTGGATTTATCACTGTTAATAAATGGGTTTATATTTGTTAGTATGTGTGCCTAGAAGAGAGGGACCTGTCAGACAGCTAGAAGTGACTTCTAAAGAAGGTGATCTTAGAGCGGGAAGGAGGGCCCGCGGATGTCTGAGGCCCGTGAAATCCTGTGGCCTGGTGCTGCCCAGGCAGCCGCAGCTGGGGCCCAGAATTCCATCAAGTTGACAATCTGTGTTTCTACGGAGCATGCTATAAATGTCCGAATGGCCCTTTTCAGAAAGGGGGCTTCCTGGCCCTGGGAGGGGAAGCAGGTGTGTCCTAGGGCGCAGGGATAAAGCCCAGTGTGGAGACCTTGACCCGGCTGAGAGGCAGGAGGCCCGAGGACTGGTGAAGGTTCCCAAGACCTGGGTGCAGGTGTATGTGCCTTCTCCACGGTCGGCTTCAGAGCAGTGAGGAGCTGGCTCCTCTGGTGCAGAGTCTCAGGTTCCTGCAGGCTGGGAAGTCCGTTCTTCCACTTTAATAAAGGGTTGGCTGTCTCGCAGGGCTTGGTGAAACATGGATTGCTGGACTCAGGTCAGCATGTCAGTTGGGGGCCAAGAAGAGGAGATCTAGCAAGTTCCTAAGTGATGCCTCTACGGCTGCTGCTGCTAGCGTTGGGCTAAAAATAAGAGAACTAGCCTTTCCCTTTGAAGGAGGGAGAGAAGTGGAGGACCAGGACTTTATGCTCAGGGTTTTTCTTTGACAAGAGTTGTAGAAAGGAAAACATATCAGATTTCACTAGTGATTCTTTCAGTATTTAAAGAATTATTTGATATTAATTTGGTGTTTTGGTTAATAGTTTTAATTCTATGTCAATATGGAAGGTGTTGGAAGAATTAATCTTTTAAAGTATCAGAAAATGTTTTACACATAGTATGTTTCATGTATATGTGATTTTTGTATGTTGCAAGTTAATATTAAATGGAGAGAGATTTCTAGAATGTTTTTTATGTTTAATTAAGACCAAAACTACTGCTACTGTATTATTTACTATTTTATATGACTTTGGGGCTATCTGCTATATGATGTTTAGAAATCATATAAAAACACATTTCAATGACAATTTGAAAGACACAGTAAATAACTTAGCAAGACTTTGGTGGCTGACATTAGGAACACATGAACTCGTAATATTTGGCAGAAGCCAGATCTGTCGTGTTCTATGAACATCGGACATAGAAAAAGTAAGCCAAAAAGAAAGATAGTGTTAGTAAAACATAGACTGGTAGAATCAGTGCCTTTTTAACTGAAGGAAGAAAGGCATTTTTATGAATGAGAGAATTTATCTTTGAGAAACATGCATGTTTTTTCCATCTATAAATTCATTATAATGAAGGATTATAAGAATATTTCTAGGATTGCTAAAAAAAAGATTGCATGGATTTCCAAAATCCTTTATGCCAATACTCTTGCCTTTTCATGCCACTTTCCACATGCTTCCAGAGTCCCCTCGTGCATGTTGGGGTGCTGGCCCTACACTGAGCTGGACCCCTACCCCCACCCTAGGTCTCCTGTCATCCCACAGAGGCCCTTGCTGTGGATGTGTTGAGGAATGAGTGAGTGAACGCAATGTCTGCCTTCCCTCTAGCTCGCTGGAGAAGCCTGTGGACTCTCCCAGGACAGCGACAGTGCAGCCAGATTGCTCTGTCATTGAGCTGAGTTGTTTCTCATGCACAGAGGACAGGTCACAGATACAGAGCAATGGGTGCTCTCAGATCCTACTTGGTTGGAGGTCCTGCCTCCCTTTAAACCTGTGCTGTGGCTCCTTCCCTAGCAGCCCACTAAGTGTTGTTTACAATGAGCAGTGACCCCTGGTTAATTAACTGGGACAGCTCAAGTCCTTCCTTGACTGCTGGCAACACTGGAAAGTGCTAGACAGCTGTGTCCCATGGCAGTGACCCAAGGGACAATGATGACTTGGCTTCCACAACAGCCACAGTGTCTGGGACCCTTACTGTGGGCAGGGCACAGGTTCTGTGGCTGTGCCAGGGCAGAAGGCCACTTGGGGGCAGCAGGCACAGTCGTCTAGCCTATCCTACTGTTCTCTGCCTGGGGACTAGTCAGGGAACTGGGTGCCCCTTCGTGCCTATTTCAGAGAGAAGAAATGTCAGAGGAGGGAGGGGCCTCAGGCCTATGTCATCCAGCACAGTGGCTGCCAGCTCTCTGGGACAGTGCTCTGAGGAGGCAGGGGAATGGCAGGGAGCAAGAGGCCTGCTCCCCTGCACCCCATCCCAGGACGTACTCTTAATCTGGGCTAGGCTATGGGGTGGCTGCCATGCTTCCCCGACCAGTAGAAGTACATGGAACTTGGGGGAGAAGAACTGGGCCATCAGGGTCAGCAGCTCCGGTCTGGCTTCATGGATACCACTAAGCAGGGGTCACTGGGATTGTGGTTGCTTCTCAAAGGTAGGAGTCTTAGAGCATGCTCAGCCTTTACAGCTGTGGCTGTGTATGAGATTTTTTAATAGATAATACCAAAAGTTTTCATTGCACTGAGTGGTAAGAATAGGGAACAGTATATCTAGCCCATTTACCCTCTCCTTTTGGGTTGAGAATTGTGTATACAAAGGTGCTTGATAGGAGTAATATTAAGTATAGTACTTGCAATTATCAAATGTCTTAATCTGTTTTCTGCAGAAAAAGAGTTTCTGTTAGTGGGAAAACCATCGCAAAATGGCCCAAGTGTTTGGACCCCTGCCACCCATGCAGGGGACCTGGAACAAACTCCTGGTTCCTGGTTACATTTCTTTGGAGAAGAGCTTGGGCTGGAATTGAATACATGATTTTTTTAAAAATTACTTGTTTTGGGAAGGTAATAGGATGGAATGCTTAAATTTTACTTCTCTTATAAAGTTATTGTAAGCACAGTTGATCACGAGATAATTAAGTCATGTTATAGAGTACACCTGAATACTGCTACAAAAGTAGAAGTGTGAATAGTTTCATACTTCTGTCTCTGTGTTTGAATGTGCTGTGTATATTTTATGAAGTAGGAGTGTGACTGTACCACCTTTTGTCACCTACATGGTGACAGGTGCCCAAGTACTTGGCCATATTACAATTATTTCTCAGGCATATTAGAAGGGAACTGGATCAGAAATATAGCAAGCCAGTGCCTTTATGGAATGCTGGTGCTGTACACTATCGCTTAATGGGCTATACCACAATGCCAATCCTGGAGTGAGTCTTTTTTTTAAACATGGATATAAGTTGTAGACTGATATACGTATGTGATGTGTTGATACGTTTATATATTGTGGAATGTTCAAATCAGGGTGAGAATATCTGTATCCTTAAAAACTTATCAGTTATTTGGGCTGGAAAATATTTAGGTTTCAGAAACACATAGTGTGCTATCACTATCTACAGCCACCCTACTGTGCAATAGGGTGGCAGAGATTATCACTCCTCTCCTCTAACTTACTACCTGTTGAGCAACATTTCCCCATCACTGCTTCCCCTATGCTATCTTCAGCCTCTGGTAGCCAGCCTTCTTTCCTCAGATTATGAGCTAAAATGTTGTAGAGTCCACGTTTGAGTTACATCATGTATCAGGTATACTGATTTTCATCATGTTACATCATGTGTATAGGTATACTGACTGCATTTCCCTTGGGTGTGTACCACATAGTAGTATTTCTGCCTCACTGTACAGTGGTTCTGTTTATAATCACTTAAGGAACTTCCATAATGTTTTCATAATGACTATACTAACTTGACTCCTCAGCAACAGATTGTAAGTATTCCTTTTTTGCCATATCCTCACAACTAGTTGCTGCTGTCTTATTGATAGTACCCATTACAAATGAACTGAAGTGGCAGGTACCTGTCTTTTGATCTGCTTTTCCTTCATGACTAGTGATACTGAATTCTTTTCATATACCTGTTGACCTTTTGTAAGTCTTCTTTTGAGAAGTCTCTATTTCCTTTATGTTTTTGGTGGAGTTGTTTGCATCTTATATATGTTAGATATTAACCCTTTATCAGATGTGTAGTTTGAAAATACTTTCTTCCCTTGTGTAGTTTTTCTCTTCAGGCTGTTGATTGTTGCCTTTACTTTTTTGTTTTATGTGATCCCATTTTTCTGTTTTGCTTTTGTTTCATTTGATTTGGGGGTCTTATCCAACAAATCCTTGTGCATTGCAGTATCCCATAGCATGTCACTTTGGTGTTCTAATAGTTTCTTATTTTCAGGACTTACACTTCAGTCTCCAGTGCATTTTATTCGATGTCTAACATGATGGGAGATGAAGGGAACCAGGTTCCTTCTGCATGTCGATATCCTGTTCACCCAGTAGCTTTTTATTTGACAGTGAAAGAGAGAGAGACAGAGAGAAAGGTCACAACCTCACCTTCTCTCTTCTACAGTGGTAAATGCCCAAGTTCAACCCACCTTTGGTACGACCCTCATGCATGCTGGCACATTAACTATAGACAGGATCTGTGCAGTCTTCAGTGGAAGCATGATCCCTCTGCATTGACCTTCCATGGGCAGTTAGGGAGCTCTGAGCTTCTGATGCCAGACTCAGTGATTTCCCAGAGACCCAACAACCCTGCCCCACACCCTACTATGAAGTCACAGATCTCCTACAGTCACAGTGAGCAATGCTCTCACAGTCATGGGCTTCAGAGAATCCCTTCTCAGTCCCATGATCCTGCCCAGTCCATGGAGAGAGCACAGGCATTCCCAGAATCAGCTACCTGCAGGCGTTCTGCCTTGGCAGTTTGAACCCCAGAGCCTGTGATAGGTAAGAAGATGTGAGCACCTCACAGTCCTACTTGGCTGCCCAGCCTCAACCCTCCTGGCCACACTCAAATTCAGTGGGAAATGCAGATTTTCCCCTCTGGTAAATCACCTGGTCATGCCCTCATGAGCCTCCATAGGCTCTACTGGTGTCAGTATGGTGCTCTTTCCTCTGGATACGTGGTGCCCTTGTGCTTTTGCATATAGATTAGGTATATACTCTGTCCCCTGCGAGGGATACAGTCTGGACTCAAAGTCAGTGTAGTCTGCAGCATCACCAGTGGCACAGGCCGCTGCAGTCGGCCACTCACCTTGCTCTCAGCAGCTGGCATGTCCTCCAGGCCCCAAGCAGGAGTCAAGTGTGGTGTCCCTGCTCCCTGCTGCACGTCAGCTCTTTCCATGCTGCTAACGATGTCCTTCTTTATGTAGAATTTCTAATGCACACGTCTCTCCAACTCTCCCCTGGGAATACACTTCTGCTGCTTTTCTCCTCTATCTTCCCCTAGTCAAAATTAACATATCTTCTCCCTATTCATCCATCTTGGAATCTCCCTGATTCCATATCTTTGCTATTGTGGATTGAGGTGCTATAAACATGAGAGTGCAGGTATCTCTTTTGAATCTGATTTAATCTCCTTTGGATAGATAGAGTCCTGGGAGTATAATAGCTGGGTCCTATACTAGATATTTTTAGTTGTCTGAGGAATTTTCATACTGTTTTCATCAATTTATCTTCTAACCAAGAGTATTTTATGGTAAGTGTTTTTCTACAACCTTGCCAACATTTGTCATTCACTTCATTTTTGGATAATGGTGCTTCTACCTGGAATGAGGTAATACCTCAATGTGACTTTTATTTGCATTTTCCTGTTGGATAGTGATGGAGTATTTTTTCATGTGTCCGTTGGCCATTTGTATTTCTTTTTGTTCTTTAAATTTTTATTTATCTATTTGAAAGGCAGAGTTACACTCTCCCAAGTGAGTGTAGAAGCCCAAGGACTTAGACCATCTTCTATTGCTTTCCCAGGCCAAGGCAGAGAGCTGAATCAAAAGTGGAACAGCCTATCTTGAACTGCCACCTATGTGGGTGCCAGCAGTGCAGGTGGCATTTTTACCCACTATGCCACGGCAGTGTCCCCATCTGTAATGCATCCTCTGAAAAATACCTGTTCTTATCCATTGCCCACTAGTGAGCTGGATTTTTTGTTTTGTTGTTACTGAGTTTCTGGAGCTTGGCTATATATCCTGAATATTAATCCTTTCTTATATGCATGATTTGGGAATCTTTTCTCCCATTCTGTTGGTTTCCTCTTCACTTTGTCATTTGTTGCCTTTGCTGTGCAGAAGCTTCTTGGCTTGATACAATTCCGTTCATCTATCTGCTTTTATTTGCTGTGCTTCTGTAGATTATCCAAGAAATCTTTCTTTAGGGCAGTGTCTTACAGCATTTCTTCTATGTTTTCCTGTAGAAATTTGGTGGTTTCATGGGGCCAGTGCTGTGGCACAATGTGTAAAGCTGCCACCTGCAGTGCTGGCATCCCATGTGGGTGCCGGTTTGAGTCCTGGCTGCTTCACTTCCAATCCAGCTCTCTAGTATGGCCTGGGATAGAAGTAGAAGATGGCCCAGTCTTTGGGCCTCTGCACCATGAGGAAGACCCAGAAGAAGCTCCTATCTCCTGGCTTCAGTTCAGTGCAGCTCCAGCCATTGTGGCCAATTGGGGAGTGAACTAGTGGATGGAAGACCTTTCTTTCTCTCTGCCTCTCCTTCTTTCTCTTTGTAACTCCGAATTTCAAGTAAACAAATAAATAATTTTAAAAAAAAAGAAATTTGGTGGTTTCAGGTGTTAAGTTTAGATCTTGATCCATGAGTTGATTTTTGTATACGATATAAGGTAGGGATCTTTTTTCATACCTTTGCATTGATAAATCCATTTTCCATCACCATTTTTTTAAGATTTTATTTATTCATTTGAAAGTCAGAGTTATACAGAGAGAGAAGGAGAGGTAGAGAGAGAGATAGAGAGAGGTCTTCCATCCACTGGTTCACTCCCCAATTGGCTGTTATGCACCAATCTAAATCCAGGAGCCAGGGCCTTCTTTTGGATATCTTTGTGTCTTACATATGGAGGAGCTAAGGAAAAATTTAGTGTTGGGGCATGTGTTGTGGTGCAGCTTATTAGCTGCTCAGATCCTGCATCACATATCAGAGTGCTTGAGGTTGAATCCATCTCTGCCTTCCAATCCAGCTTCTGAATGCTTATGCTCCTGAAGACAGCAGAAAATGACTGAAATTCTGAAGGCCCTGCCACCCATGTGGGAGACCAGAGTCAATTTCTTGGCTCCTGGTTTTGGCCATGTTGATTCTATGAAAACTTAAGGTGTCAAGGCACCTTAGCTAGCATGTGGTGAAAGTTATTTGAATCCCAATAATCTGGTTACAGAGCCAGTCCTCTTAATGATCACCCTGATTCAGTGTAAGGTATTCATTCCTATCTTCCCTCTTATCCATTTTGATTTTCACTGTCTCTTCTTAGTGCCTTCATACCAGTATGTTCAGATTCCAACATTCCTGGACCCAGACCCTTACTCATCATCTGAAACGCCCTAGACCTGTGATTTTTGTTATATGGCTGACACATCTAACACATCTTGCTGGGCTCCATGCATAATTGGCCGTATTTGCCAAATCTAAAAGTGAGGCATGGTCTTTTTTAACAGAGGTATAATATTGCATGTAAAATGTTCCTAGAACTCCAGCTTGTGTTGTTTATTATTAGAACTTCAGTTAATACTAGGAGCTCTCAAACATATAATCCCAGGGGAAAAACTCACATCTCAGCTTTGGAAGTCTACTGTCACTCTCAAGACGTATTGGCAGTTTTCTGAGAAGGGGCACTAGTGGATGCCAGCTTGAACAGGGTTGTCTGGCCTGGTGCTATGGAAGCAAGTGGTCTCCCTTCTTGTAAACTCATGAGAGTAAACCCAACCACCTGAGAGTATTGAGGAGAAAGGTAACCACCCAGGATTAGGGAGCAGTGACTTCAAGACATTTCACCTCTGGAGCCAGGGAGAGGTGGGATGACCAGGAAGGAGCTGAACATTTCTGAAACTCGCACCTATTCTCCTCTAGAGATCTACCAAGTATTCCTGTTGTCCATCTAGCAGTGTCACTGGTCATGGTATAATGGTGGGCTGGATCATCTCAAAAGCTTATGCACTCGAAACCTCTGAAAATGTCCTTACTTGGACGAGGGCTCTTTACATATGTAATTTAGTTGGGGATCTCAAGGCAAGATCATCATGGATTAACCAAGATGTAACTGGGTCCTAAGTCTAATGGCATGTGGCCTCAAAAGAGACAAAAGTGAATCCAGAACACACATGCTAAGGTGGTCATTTGGAAGATGGAGGCAAAGATGGAGTTTAGTGGCTGCAAGCTTAGGAATACCAAGGATTTCCAGTGGCAATACAATCTAGGACAGAAGCATGGGATGGTGTTCTCCCTCAGAGGACCCAGAAGAAGCCAGCCCTGCAGCATCTTGATTTCACACATTTCTGACCTCTGGAACCATGGCAGGTTGCCTTGGGGAAACCTTGTATTCTGCCAGGGGGCATTTGGATATTTATGCCATCATTCATGGCCATAGAAAATTGTGAACTTAAAAATTAGCCTGCTATAAAGTCCTTAAATTGCACATCTGGCCTGTCGTTGCCTTGCCAGGACCAAACCAAATGATTTCAGGAACCTTGTCTAGTCCATGGGCAGAACGTTTCCCACCCTGTAGCGTCAAGTTTGTGGTAATTTGTTAGGATGTTCCTGGAAAAGTACTTTTGTGGTCTCTCCTAGTTTGTGTTAAACTTTCAAAACATAGTGCTTTCATTTTTCTGTCATAACTCACTGCAGACATGGAGCAGAAAACAGATTACCTGGCTAAATAAGGCTATCATTTTCCTCAGGTACTGATTCTGTTTCTCTTCTAGAAGCTTCTGCTTCTCAGTCCAGACATACATCACACTTTTCTGATAGTCACCAATTTTGCTCAGCATGACATAGAGTTTCTGCATCTCATAACCTTTCCCGGTGTTTTGGGTAGCTTTCACTCGACAGATTATGTAGTTTCTTGGAAAAAAATTGACAAAGATTAGTTTCATTAGTTAAGGAGCTTAAGTTTTCTCATTCCTCACATCATCCCTTGTTGCACTCATTTCCCTCATTCCTCACATCATCTCTTACATGTAGAGAGGGATGGGATGGGATGGGAACAAGGGTTTTTGTTTCTACTTTTTAACAAGACATTAATCTATTTCCCTATGGGAATAAACTTTCAATAATCTAAATGGCCACTGAATTTTCATTAACTATTCACAGTTTTTTAGCATTCAAAAGCATTGATTGTCACTTCAATATGTAAAAATATTTAAATACATGTATTTTTAAAAAATTGTCTCAATGGGCACAACTCTCCATTTAAAAAAAACTGATATGTAAGACATGTAGCAAGTACTTAATACAATTATTAAAAGACAGTGTCCAACCCTCCAAAGCACTCACATTTTTAATAGAAAACTTTTATTTAATAAGTATAAATTTCAAAAGTACAACTTTTGGATTATAGCAGTTCTTCCCCCATAAATGCCCTCCCACCTGCAAACCATCCCATGCTACTGCCTCTCCCATCCCATCATTCATTAAGATTCATTTTTAATTTTCTTTATATACAGAAGATCAGCTCTATACTCAGTAAAGACTTCAACAGTTTGCACCCACACAGACACACAAAGTATAAAGTACTGTGTGAAGATTAGTTTTACCCTTACTTCTAGTACAACAGATCAAGGACAGGGTTCCTACATGCAGAGCAAGTGCACAGTGACTCCTGTTGTTGATTTAACAATCGACACCCTTATTTATGATATCAGTAATCACTCGAGGTACTTGTCATGAGCTGCCAAGGCTGTGGAAGCCTCTTGAGTTCACAAACTCTGACCTTATTTAGACAAGGCCATAATCAAAGTGGGAGTTCACTCCTCCCTTCAGAGAAAGGTACCCCCTTCTTTGATGGCCCCTTCATTCCACGGGGATCTCACTCACAGAGATCTTTCATTTAGGTCTTTCATTTTTGCTACAGTGTCTTGGCTTTCCATGCCTGAGATACTCTGATGGGCTTTTTAGCCAGATCTGAATTCCTTAAGGGCTGATTCTGAGGCCAGAGTGCCAAAGCACTTATAAATGAGAATAGTGATTGATCAATTAACTGTGTCAAAGATACAATGAATAAATGCTAAACAAAAGGAACACAAGGTTCTGTGAGCAAAAAGAAAGCATAATTAATACAAGAGTAATAAAGCTTTAAAGTCTTTTAAATTTTATTTTAATTGAAAGGCAGATAGCACTTCCATCCACTGGTTGACTCCCCAAATACCAGTAGCAACCAGAGCTGTCACATGCCAAAATCATTGTCAGGAACTCTAACTAGGTCTCCCATGTGTGTAGAATGGACCCAAGCCATTGAGCATCTTAACCAATGTGCCAAATGCTCATGTGATGAAGATTTTTAGGAATGTACTAAGTAAATGTTGAAGATTTAAAATCTCTCAAGTTCTGCCATTCTCATTTATACAGGAGAGAAAAGGGAATCTGAGCCAAATTCAGTATTTTTTCTAAAGTTCTACTCTCTCTCCATAAAGCAACATAGGTATTTCCCAAAGTGTGGACCCTTAGCACCTCACTCCATCATTGAGGGTGCTTGTTGGAAGCTCAGATTCCACGGTGCTTCCCCAGACCTCTTGAGTCACTATCTTGCTGATAGTCTTTTGGAATCTGCAGTTTCAACAAAACCTCAGGTAAATTTTCTTTTACTAAAATTTGAAAACCATTATGCTAACCACCAGCATTTGGAAAAAGAGGATGAGGAGTTTTAGGTTGCCTGGGCAAGCAGTAGAAGATGGCCCAAGTGCTTGGGCCCCTGCACCCACATAGGAGACCAGGAAGATGCACCGGGTTCCTAGCTTCAGATCGGAGCAGCTCCGGCCATTGCGGCCATTTGAGGAGTGAACCAATGAAAGGAAGACCTTCCTCTCGTCTCTTCCTCTCACTATCTGTAATTCTACATCTCACATAAATATATAAAATCTTTTTTTAAAAAAGAATACTACCAACAATCAGAAAATGACTGTTACATTTGGGGTGGTGAGTAGTCTGGGAGAACACAGAGATATGAGAAAATGTGTCAAGATGTAGTGAGAGAATGGAACAAGGATGGCTGGGTTATGGAAGATCTTCATAGGTTTTTTTTTTAAGATTTATTTATTTATTTGAAGGTCAGAGTTACACAGAGAGAGGAGAAGCAGAGAGAGAGAGAGGTTTTCCATCCACTGGTTCACTCTCCAGTTGGCCACAATGACTGGAGATACGCCGTTCTGAAGCCAGGAGTCAGGAGCCTCCTGCGGGTTCAGGGGCCCAAGGACTTGGGCTATCCTCTACTGCTATCCCAGGCCACAGCAGAGAGCTGGATTGGAAGAGGAGCAGTCGGGACCAGAACCAGAGCCCATATGGGATGCAGGTGCTTCAGGCTAGGGCGGTAACCCACTGCGCCATAGCACCAGCCCCATCTTCATAGGTATTTTAAAGAGTTTGGAATGTTTTTGTGGGTAATAGAGATTATTTTCCTCAGAATGTATAAATTTAGAAATCCATGACTACTTTTTTTCATACTATGCATCGTTTTCCATGAACTTTTTAGGAGTCATATGAATGAACTTCAAAAATTTTTTCACACCGGAATAAGTTTAAAACTATTTGCTGTGACTTTATGAAGGACCTACCTATCTGTGTGTGTGTGTGTGTGTGTGTGTGTGTGTGTGTGTGTGTGTGTTGATACATTCTCTCAGGTGAATCCATACAATTTACCCAAAATTCTGTTTGAAAACTCACCTTTCTATGGAATGCTACTCAGCCATAAAAAAGAATGAATTGCTTTTAGGTCTCTTTTATGAGTGGATATAATTAATACTTTGAATCCTGCCATATATATTGATCATTTACTACTAATATGTATTAACTTTTATTTTTCCATAAGCCTCTTTTTCACACCACATGTTTTCTATCATTTTCTATTTACTACATATGTGGTCTTTTGAGATCTCCCCCCCATAATTTTTCCCTTTTGATATAATATTTCACTACTTGGTTACATTTTTGTTCCATTTTATTTTAGGTATATTATGTTTAATGTATCTTTAGAGATAATTCATTCTAAAATACTGATACTCAGCCTAGGGAGAACCATGGGAATTATCTCCTTATTTAAAAGTCCCAGCAGAGAGAAGCAAGGCTATTCATCCTCTTAACCTTTTGTTTCCACTCTCTTAGCCAATGCCATTTGTATTGATAACATATTGCCCCCATTGTAAGGAATGGTTTTTTATCTGCTTTACATTTACAATGATTTGCATTTACTGAATATCTACTAAGAGTCAGATCAAGTACTAGAAATTCTACATCAATCCTCTCTACTCTTTGTTGAAGCAAATATCATTGCATTCATAGTAGAGAATTTGCATTTGCATCTCAGAGAGGTTCAAAATTAGACATTTAAATCAAAATCTGCCTGATTTCCATAACCAAATCTGAGTAATATATTTTCATGTGGTTTAACCTTGTTCATGTAATGTTCTTCAGACAATTCTAGATTAGACAAGTTTGAGTCTCCCACAAAAGTTTCTTTTTGTGATTTTACTTATTTGAGAGACAGAGACAGGCAGAAAGAGCTCCCTTCTATAGTTGGGACTGGGCCAGGCCAAAACTGGGAGCCAAGAAGTCAAACCAGGTCTCCCACATGGTGAGCCATCACCAGGGACTCCCAGGGTTCACATTAGCAGGGAGATGGAGTCAAGATCCAGACCCAGAGTTAGCTATTGAACCCAGGGACACAGTGGGGTGGGATGTGAACATTTAACCATTTAACTGCTAGGCTGAATGCCCACCCACCCCCTACAAAATTCACATTTCCTTTTTACTGTTTCAAAATGTCAGTGAATCCACTTTCAATTACAAACCCCACAGGTTTCCCTTAGTTAACTGGAGTTACATTGTGGAAATTGCACCAAGGCAAAGTGTCCTTTAGGACAACAAGAAACCCTGCAGTAGTAATTTCATTGCCACCTTTATATTCCATCAGGAGTTAGGTAGATGCCCTCTATTCCTAGCTTACAGTTGTGCATTAAGCTTTACTCCCCCTTAGATCCATCCTCCACATGAATGGCTTTCACTGCTCTAGAAAGGTTCTTCAGTAATCCTCTGTCATGTGCAGACTGAGTTACAAGATCTTTAGCATACTATTCAGGATTCTTTGTTACCTGGCCATTCTTTAGGGTTCTTGTGGCCCATAGCAGAGTACATGGTTCACATACTGGCTCCTCTGCTTCAAATTCAGCTTCCTGATAAGATATAGGCACAGGCAAAGACTTCTTGGAAAAGACCCCGGAGGCACAGGCAGTCAAAGCCAAAATTAACAATTGGGATTACATCAAATTGAGAAGTTTCTGTACTGCAAAAGAAACAGGAAAGTGAAGAGGCAACCAACGAATGGGAAAAAAATTTGCAAACTATGCAACTGATAAAGGATTAATAACCACAATCTACAAAGAGATCAAGAAACTCCACAACAACAAAACAGACAACCCACTTAAGAGATGGGCCGAGGACCTCAATAGACATTTTTCAAAAGAGGAAATCCAAATGGCCAACAGACACATGAAAAAATGTTCAGCATCACTAGCAATCAGGAAAATGCAAATCAAAGCCACAATGAGGTTTCATCTCACCCCGGTTAGAATGGCTCACATACAGAAATCTCCCAACAGCAGATGCTGGAGAGGATGTGGGGAAAAAGGGACACTAATCCACTGTTGGTGGGAATGCAAACTGGTGAAGCCACTATGGAAGTCAGTTTGGAGATTGCTCAGAAACCTGAATAGAACCTTACCATACAACCCAGTCATCCCACTCCTTGGAATTTACCCAAAGGAAATTAAATTGGCAAATAAAAGAGCTGTCTGCACGTCAACGTTTATTGCAGCTCAATTCACAATAGCCAAGACCTGGAATCAATGCCCATCAACAGACTGGATACCGAAATTATGGGATGTGTACTCTGTAGAATACTATACAAAGTAAAAAAAAAAAATGAAATCTGGTCATTTGCAACAAAATGGAGGAATCTGGAAAACATGCTGAGTGAAATAAGCCAATCCCAAAGGGACAAATATCATATGTTCTCCCTAATCAGTGACAACTAATTGTGCAACAAAAAGGAAACCTGTTGAAGTGAAATGGACACTATGAGAAACAATGACTTGATCAGCCCTTGTCCTGGCTGTCAAGGAACAACTTGCTACTTTATTCCTTTTAGTATTTTTTGGACTACTTAATACCATTGGCTGAACTCTTTAATTAACACACAATTTTTCTTAGGTGTTATATTTAACTGGGATCACTTTTCAGTTAAATATAAGAGTAGGAATAAGAGAGAGGAGATGTACAGTTCGGCATATGCTCAATCGGACTCACCCCTACTGGTAGAGTTAGAAACGAGCCTGGGGATTCCAATACAATCCCATCACAGTGACATGTACCAATGCTATCTCACTAGTCAACGTGATTAGTTTCAGTTCGTAATTGGTCATAATGATAGGATTAAGTGTCAAAGGATCGCACAAACAAGACTAGTGTCTGCTAATACTAACTGATAGAATTAAAATGAGAGCATGATCCAACATAGGAAGCAGGATACACAGCAGACTCATAGAATGGCAGATGACCTAAACAGCACTCTGGCCAGAGAATCAGCCCTTAAGGTGTTCGGATCTGGCTAAAAAGCCTGTGAGAGTATTTCAGTCATGGAAAGCCAAGACACTGTGGCAGAAAAATGACCTAAATGAAAAATTTCTGTGAGTGAGATCCCAGCGGAAAGGACAGGCCACCAAATAGGTGGTACCTTTCTCTGAAGGGAGGAGAGAACTTCCACTTTGACTAAGTGGACGTTAGTCAAACTTAGCACCTGCCCTATCATCCTACCCTGAGAAACTGCCCATAGCCACATTCACTACTGTTTTATACCCCACTAGCTCCAGTCAACCACTCAAATGGCCCACAGCCTGTGTGTGGTCATGCCATTCCTGATTACCATTGTTCCTCATTCCTACCAGCATCTGAGCAAGCACTCTTGTGGTCTCACGTTTTGAGCGCTGATTAGTCAATGACGGGTAAGATCCTCTGGGGGACAACCTAAGTCAGGCACAGCCACATACAGAGACCACAGTGGAAACGGGGTCAACAATGGTATGGCCAAGAATCATGCCTCCCATTGCTCAAAAATAAATGAAAAGGGGGAAATGTGGTGGAATGAGAAGGCCATGCCAACATGGCCACTGGCAAAGGAGCGTCAGTTACTCAGGATTGGCTTTGGAAACCCCCTGGGAAACCACCTGGCAACACAGCCTGCCTGGCAACAAGCTGTGATGGATGGCTTTGGAAACCACATAGCAACAGAGTCTGCCTGACAACAGGCTGTGATTGGTTAGGGCATATACTGCCCCTTGACTGGATTGGCTGCCTTGGCTATTTAAGCTGCTGTACCAACTGAAATAAACAAGTCCGTGGGTTGCTCCCCTCTGGCTTGCTTTCACCCGACTCCCAAGGTCAGTGTGGTGACTCCGCACCTCTTGCCCTCACCATGCTCCTCCTCTCAGAATGAATCCACCACAACAATTGAAAAATGGGCAAATTATTGAACAACCCTGACAATGGTCACGCCATTTTAACTACCCCAGCACTATCTTAGGCAACTCGAGCAGGGCAAATTCCTGGAATTGAGCTAAAGCCATAAGTCATGGACAGGCAGCTGCGGTTCGCGATAACACCGCCCCAACCACCCCTTATCTGTGGATCCGGACTACCGACAAAAATATGCAATGTACTTCCTGATATTGAAACTCTGTAAGCACGCTTCCTCTGCTTCTGTACTCCCGCTTTCGCAAATCCCCCGGGTATATAAGTGTCCCCCAGACACTTCTGGGCACACTTCTCCTTTCTCCCGCTGTGTCGGGTCTGGAGGCAGCGTCCACGAACGCTCGTGTAATAAAGCTGCCTCTTGCTCTTGCATCGTCTGGTCTGAGGATTTTTGAGTCTGGGGTCGCAATCTAAAGGACTTTGTAGGGATCAAGGTCCTTCTTTATTTGAATAGAATATTCACAGGAAATGAAATGCAGATGGCTATGATGTCTCTGAAAGATACTTAGCCTCACCCACAACAAAGTAATACAAACTAAAACAATGAGATTCCACATTTGATCTATTGTATTGGTGATGAACAAAAAGTGTTATACTCCATGCTAGTCTTTTTAAACATCTGTTTGTTCATTGGGATGGACATTTGACACAGTGGTTCAGGTGACGCTTGGGAAGCTTGCCATCATGTGTTGGAGTTCTTGGGTTCTATGCCTGCTTCCTGTGCCCAGTGCAGCTTCCTGCTGATGCACACCCTAGGAGGCAGAGGTGATGGCTCAAATAGTTGAGTTCCTATCACCCACACAGGAAATGTGCATTGAGTTGCTGGCTCCTGGCTCCAGCTTGGCCCAGCCCAACTGTTGAAGGTATTTGGGGGAGTAAATTACTGGGTGGGTGAGAGATTCTCTCTCTCTGTCTCTCTGCCTTTCAAGTAGGTAAAATGAGCAATTTGTTAAAAAATTAACTTCTCTTTTTAAAAATGCTTATTTCAACGCAGAAAAAGGGAGACAGAGCAGGAACTCCCATTTGCTGGTTACTCCCTCAAATACCTGCCACACTGAGGGGGTGGTCAGTGTGCTGAACTGTGAGCCAGGAACTCAACCAGGGCTCCCATGTGGTTGACAGGAACCCAGTCACTTGGCCGTCCCTCTGCCTCCCTGGATCTGCATTAGTAGGAATCTGGAATCAGGATGGGGAGCCAGATCCAGGGATTCAACACAATTACTCTGATATAGGACATAAGTATGCTAACAGGTTGTCTTACCTGATAGACCATACATCAGTGTCCATCTCCATTTTTAAAGACCGTACATCAACTGGGGTAGTTGATTTGGTCTAGCCAGTTAAGTCACCCATTAAGCTAGTGGCTAAGATGCCCATTTCTATATCAAAGTGTCAGAGTTTGATACCTATTCTGCTTCCTGATTTCAGGTTCCTGTTAATGCAGACCCTGGAGGGCAGCAGTGATGATGCAAGTTGGGTCTCTGCCAATTTGAGGAGACTAGGATTTTATTCTTAGCTCTGAGCTTTGGCCCTGATCCACTTCTACCCCATGTGGGTATTTGGGGAGTGAACCAGGAGATGGAAGTATTCTCTCTCTCTCTCTCTCTCTGTCTCTCTCATTCTCATTATCTCTATTACCCTCTCTGTCTCACAAATGAATTTTTAAATGAATGTAATTAAACATTATTTTTAAAAGATGAATAAATTCCTACATCTTCTGGTGAACTGAAGATGAAAGAAACTCAGAGTGACCAGCAGGCATCCCTGACCTTTAGAAGTTGATCTTTTGGAGATCAACCATGATTCACAAAACATGCCTTAGCATCTCTGCTTGAGATATGAAAGAATGAAATGGATCTTGTTATTTGCCATTTCTTATTCACTCAAAAATGTCTCCTTTTGTGATCTTAAACAGGCTTCCATCCTACATACCTTTAACAAAAGGTTCTCTCACAATATGCAATCTGACAAACATGAATATACTTCTAGGGCAAGGAGGGAGGATATTTGATATCAGGACTGTTCAGGAAAAAGCTGGGCATAGATCAGCTAGATCATTGCAGAATTATCTACCTGGAGTGCTGGATCAGCCTGTAGGCAGTGTACTTGTGGAACAGGTATCCTAGCCAAACCTGGTCTGTGTGAAGGGTCTCAGTGATGAGATTCCTAGCTGTTGTGTGGAGCTGGGAAGGGAGTCCATTCATTTTTGAGGCCCTATTTAATAGCATCAGGTTCTTCCTCTGAGCCTCCACATCAACAAAATACATCCTCCCTTCAAGCTCTTCAGGAGAGGAAGGGGGCACCATCATTTTGTCTTTGTTGATGTCTGAAACTGGCTTCATGAACCATGGTGTATCTAGAGAGGGGTATGGGGATTTCGAGGCCCTCTGAGAAAGAGGTCTCTGTGATGTCCTGGAAGGCTGAGGAGTGGCAGACGGCAGTGATGTTCTAGGCTTCTGCCGAGTGGGCAGCATTTCCTCATTAGTGAAAGGGACCCGTGGTGGTGGGGACAGTTGAGGAGTGATAGAAGGCTGTTGCTATTGATTTTTCTGAGATGATTCGTTCCTGAGAGGAGGAGCATGGTGGGGGCAAGAGGCGCAGAGTCACCACACAGACCCCGGAGTCAGGTGAAAGCATGCCAGAGGCAAGCAGCCTGCGGACTCATTTATTTCAGTCGGTACAACAGCTTATATGGCCAAGACAGCCAATCCAGTCAAGGGGCAGTCTATGCCCTAACCAATCATAGCCTGTTGCCAGGCAGGCTCTGTTTGCCATGTGGTTTCCAAAAACATCCAATCACAGCCTGTTGCCAAGCAGGCTCTATTGCCAGGTGGGATTCAAAACCATTACTGAGTAACTGATGCTTGCTTACCAGTAGCCATCTTGGCATGGCCTTCTCATTCCACCACAGAAGGCAGGGCCATTCTCAGCCTCTGTCAAGTGTGCAGGACCCCCTCATTAGTGAAAGGGACCCGTGATGCTGGTGTCAGTTGAGGAGTGAGAGAGCACTGATGTTTTAGGCTTCTGCAGAGGGTGCGGGTCCCTTCATCGGTGTAAGTGATGCATGATGTTGGTATGCTGTCACTGGTGTGATGGGACTGAAGCCCCATGGGTGAAGAATCCTGGGGAGTTTGGGTTTCTGCAGAAGGCTTGTTAGCAATGGATGGAGTGAGATCTCTCTTCCAACCCAGAGGACTGGGTTGGACCAATGGTTGATATTTCTGAGAAGCAATCCTTACCAGTCCTTTCTTCCTCCCAGAAGAGGGCACACTTTCCTGGGACATTCCAGCAGCTGAGGGGGTCCATGATGTGGAGGGATGCTCAGAGCTGGGAGCGATCCATGATGGAGAAGCTTCGCCAGGAAGGGTCAGTGGTGCCAGATGTTGCGCAATGGCAGAAGGGGCCTGGAGAGAGGGGGGCTGCCCAGTGGAGACAGGAGGCTGGTGTACTGGAGGCTGTGCAGAGGAGGGTCCAGACTCCAAGAGCTCTCCAGGGAAGGAAGACAGCCCAGGAGCCAAGGACTGGCCAGGAGAGAGAGGAGCATGGAGACTTCGGCTCTTTGTAGAGGTGGATGTTATTCCAGACTTAATAGGCCACCTGGGAGTGAGTGGGACATTCATTGCTGGAGATGGCCAGGCAGTTTGAGGAAAGTTCTGCTTAGGCCTTACAGCCTCCAGCTCAAGGGGCTGGCCTGGAGTAGGAAGGGCCTGTCAGGGGTAAGGTGGGGCCCCTGAGTCTGGGTGTGGTGAGGGGCCAGAGTGGCCCAAAGGGCCTGGGCCTGCTGGGGTGTCAGAGTGGTCCCCAGAGTCTGGGCCTGCTGGGGGGGGGGTTAGTGTTGTACCCAGGGCCTGTGCCTGCTGAGGGGTCAGAGTAGTACCCAGGGCCTGTGCCTGCTGGAGTGTCAGAGTGGTCATCAGGGTCTGGACCTGCAGAGGAGTGAGAGTTTTGTACATTGGGTGGGGCTGTGGGTAAACAGGAGGCGCTCCAGGTTGTAAGGTCTCAGTGAAGGGGGGAGCGGCGTTTGTGTTCCGCTCCAGCTGTCTCTGTCTTCAGGCCCTGGCTCAGCTTCTCCAGGACCACCTCTTGTTGTTTCATTGACCCCAGTATCTTCATGTCAGCAGTACCTTCCAAAGGCCCAGGACCCATTTGCTGATAGTCTTCAGGTGGATGGTATTGTTGTCCTGGCAAGTCTGTACAGCTGGGGCTTTAAGTAAACGTGAAGAGCTCCACTTTATCTTGGAGGATTTGATCTTTTTTGTTTGAGACTTATATAAAGTATTTTCCAATTCCTTGGCTAAAATATTGTCTATACTGTCTGCTGTGTCCCCAGCCTTGATATTGGTCCTGGATTCAAGAACATACATCAGGCACTGATGTATATTCTTGCTGGCCTGCAAGACCTGTGGTTTGAATTAGCTGTTCATAGTTTTCTTCTTTCTCTTGCAGTTTTCGTTGAAGCAGCTCATTTTGCTCACTGAGGTCAGAGATCATCTTTCTGGAGAGCTCTTTTTCTGTTTCATACTTATCAAAAAACATACTGTCACTTACAATGTTAGAAACATTGACTTGTTCACATATGGCACTCAAGGCTTTAGAAAGATTTAATATAGTTGCTGAGATATATTTGATTGCAGTGTTTTCCATTTGTTGAACATTGAAGAACCTATGATTTCTTGTAATATACATTGTTATTTCCAAAATGTTGGTGTTGGTTGTAAATTGATCAGCAATCATTTGATCTGGTCTTAGTGCAAGGGCGGTTGCAGGTCACTTTATAAATCTATCTTTCCATGTTTTCCATACAGCACCTCTAGATACTGGAAGGAAAAAAATGTAAAACAAAACAATGAGATCACATTGCTTCTTTTGTGCTGTGCTCTATGTTTAAGCCTAATTAATGTAGACCAAATGGACAGGTAACTGTCCATTGAAGATGAGTCAGAAAACTTTAGCTATGACCCTAGCCTTGTGCCACACCAGATTAATCCACAAATTATGACCTTGTCAATCCATGTTGGAGCACTCACTGGAGTCCCAGATGCCCTGCTTCTGATCCATCTCCCTGCTAATGTGCATAGGAGGATAGTGGGGAAGGGCCTTGAGTTCTCAGCCTCTGTCACCCACATGGGGATAAACTAGATGGAGTTCCAAGCTTCTGACTTCACCCTGGCCTAGCCAACTGGGAAGTGAACCAGTAGATGGAAGATCTTGATCTCTCTGTGTTTCCTTCTATCTCTGTCACTCTGCCTTTCAAATGAGTATATCTTTGAAAAAAGAAAAACAGAGAGAAAACTGTAGCTCTACAAGTTTTGGTTTTAGAATCATGTCTTTTTATATCACCCAGAATTGCTTCCAGAGTTAAGGAGATGATCTCAGTTGTGACATCATTAACTCACTTTTACTTCAACTTTGGGATTAGATAGAATGCAAATCCAACTTTCCCCTGAGTTTGGCTATGCTTGAAGTGTTCAGTTTTCTCTTTTGGGTTCCTGTCTCCCTTTTCTACCTTTTCTTACTGTGAGAAACTTTGATTCTTTCAAAAGAGTCATAAATCAATAGACAGAAGATATACTGATGGCTAAAGGAGAAACTCAGCAACTTTCCTCCCACAACCAATGACTGAAGTGTCTGGGTCTCTACTGCCCATGTGGAACACCTGGATTGTCAGACATGTCTGAAATGCAAAAGTCCCACAAGATCCAACTACACGTGACACACCTTGGATTCAAAGATGCAAAGGGATCAGAAGTAAAGTGATAGAAAAAAGATACACTGTGAATATGTGGGAGCTGAAGATTATACACTATCTGACAAAACAGATATCCGCACAACAACAGTGGTTCTAGAGACAGCAAGGGTCAATACATCAGCAAGCTGTAATGATTATAAACACACAGCACACAGCCAAGCCCCCAAACACACAAAGACTGATGGAATTAAAGGGAGAAGTAGATAGCAGTCATAGTGTGGGGGAATTCAATTTTCCACTGTCAGTAGAGGGTGGAACATGGGCCTGTGTTGGAGCCCTCTGATTGGATTTCAGAGTTCTTGAAAGGTACTGAGAATCATTTAACATGTTGAGTTTTATGGTCTATAAATGATACTTCCAACAACCTGCATTTTGAGAAAAAAAAAGAAAACTCCATTTGCAAAGTCACAAAACACAATTACCTGTTTTTTCTTCTGTGTCTTATCATTAAGGAAAGTTGTGCTGATGCTACATATTATATTGACATTGTTCTCCATGGCTCCCAGTGTTTCTGGAAACATCTCCATTTGTACTATCCAGTGGTAGTGTTCTTCAACATCAAATGCAGTTATGTCAGACAAAATAATATCTTGAAGAGAGGAAAAACATTTTGTGCTTACAAATAGATAGGCATAACCATATAGCTTTATAACATCAGGTAACTACTAAATAAATTGTATTCAGGAGTACAATCATGGCTATCATGCATTTACTGCTATTCTGAGGCTTTTCTCAATGAAACAGGTAAAGGTTTGGAGGAAGAAGCTGAGTAGTAAGTCTTATGAATCAAGTTTTTGAAAGGTATCTGTTTGGTTTTGTTCTTCAACTCCAAGTAGGTCAGTGCCTAAAATAGGAATAGATGCTTTCATATTGGGTATCTAAATGTAAATCGACCTGTTTGGGCAATTTTCTAGTGTTTCCTAACCCCCATTACTTGGAATTGCTTGTAAGGAGATGA
This sequence comes from Sylvilagus floridanus, assembly GCA_949820135.1. Lineage (NCBI taxonomy): Eukaryota > Metazoa > Chordata > Mammalia > Lagomorpha > Leporidae > Sylvilagus > Sylvilagus floridanus. Next base: position 34,989,741 of record OX463230.1, read on the forward strand.
AATATTTTAAACAAATGGTGAAAGGCCCAGCATTGTGGTGTGGATTGCAGGATTCTCCTTATTCTACATATAAGAGTGCCAGTTTTGGCATCAGCTGATCTGCTTCCAATCTCTCTTCTTGTGAAAGTGCCTCAAAACACAGCGGAATGTGGACAAATTACTTGGGCCCATGCCACCAGCATGTGAGACAGGATAGGGTTCCAGTCTCTTAGCTATGGTCTGGAACATCCTGGGCCATTGTAACCATTTGGAGAATGACTCAGTGAATGAATCGTCTGTCCATCTGTTTGTCTGTCTATCTATCTATCTATCCCTGTTTATCTCTCTCCTTCTTTCTCTGATGCTGTACTTATTATTGTATGCTTGTTCATTCTTTACTTCAACCAGTGTCTATTTAGATGTGTACTGTTGCAGATTCTGTTGATACAGCATTGAATACAAGTTCCATAACTTCCTACTGCTTACATTCTAGGGAAAAGAGACAGAGAGGAAATAAAAATTGAAAGTTGTGTGGTATGGCAGATACAAATGGTGTAGACAAAGGTAAAGGTGCTTGGTAATGCAGAATGTGAGGAAACAGGAAATGGGGATGTCAGAAAACACATTGTTTTTAAAGTTAAATTTAGGCAAGGAATGAGTGAAAAAATGTTCCAGGCAAGCAAACAGAAAGCATAAAGACATTGGGCTGTGGCATTACTGGCATGCTTGAAGAAAAACAAGGAAGTCAGCATAATGTTCACTAAGTGAGCAAATCTGTATTTTCTTCTTACTGGAAAATCAGACAAAATGAGACAGATACTTTCTGAAAAGCCTCCTTAGTGTTTTCTTCTTTAATCTGACTAATACTCCATAGTATATTTATAGAGTTGCTGACTTTGTGATTTTTCTCTGAAACACTTCTAGAAACTTACTCCATTCCTCTAACCAGGCCAGAATGTAGGCAAGTGTCTTTTCTCTGTTTTCAGTGTTCTTAGTGTAAGTATCCATTCTTTCTAGAAGCAGGAATCTCTGTTTCCCCATGTGTTGTGTAAGGGAGATGCTGTGTCCGGGGGGCAAGTCAAAATCGAGATTGTAGCGAGCCATTATTCAGTGCACATTGCTCATTATTTCACTCATCTGTGTTTTAATGTCCTGAAGAAAACAAAGAGATTAAAGCATAAACAAAATCATTTTAGGAGAGGCTTACAGAACTCCGTTGAAGGAAATAAAAGTCTCAGGAATATTGAACTTCACCATCTCACAGATTGAAAGACAGCATTGTAGAGATCACATGGCTCCCCAGATTAATCAAGACACTCAGTAGAGATCCTGGCAAAATTCAAACACATGTTTTACAATTGATTTTAAACTTCTCAGTCCAGTCCCAGAAATTGTACATATAGAAGAGCAGATGGCTATAAATTTCCAAGACTCTCCCAGGTAAAAACTTTTGATAGTGATGTTGGAGGTCAAAGTAAGATTTAATTGGTCAACATTCTGATGATATGGGGGCATCAGAGTTTTATTAAGCCCTTTTTCTACACCTATAGTAATCAGGCTGTGTAGTACTGCAAATCGACCAGTGAATCAGAATGGAGACCACCAACAGGCCCACACACATACACAGAAAGCTGATTTATGATGCAACCAGTTTTACACATCAGTGGGAATAGAATGAGCTTACCACCAAGTGGTATTGGCACAAGCATTTATCCATCCAGAAAAAGCATAGTAAATTGAACTTCTGCCCCATACTTTCACAAAAAGCAGTTTAGGGTAGCCTAAAGACAAATGTGGGAATGAAAATTATAAAATTTTTAAGACTCCAAAAAGTGTGTTCAAAAGTTTAGGTAGAAAATGATTGCCCCACAAGCCAACTTGTATCTAGCTCTTAAAAAGAACGAAAATAAATGGTTTAATGTAATGTAAAGTGATTGCCAAGCCATAAAGTTAAGTTTAAAAAAAGTAAATGCAAGAGACTATCTCCTTTATGTATGAACAATGAAGATATGATTCATTATGCCTGAGTACTGTCTATTGAGCTCCTTTGCCTATTTTTTTAATTGAACATGTTGGTTTTTGTTGTTGTGTTTTTTGAATTGCTGATATATTCTGGATTCTAATCCTTTTTCAGGTAAGTAGCTTATAAATATTTTTCCCGCTCTGTTGGCTGTCTCTTCACTCTACGGTTTGATTCCTTTGCTGGGAAAAATCTCCTGAGTTTGATAGGATCCCCTTTGTCTAGATTTGCTTTTGTTGCCTGTGCTTTGGGTAAAGTCTTACCTGAGGAGTCATCACCTACACCAGTGTCTTGAAGTGTTTCCCCTATGTTTTCTAACAACTCTCAGATCTTAAATTTAGGTCTTTGAACTATCATGAGCTGTTTGTGGTTTTTTGATATTTGATGAGAGGTAGGGATCTAATTTCATTGATCTCTATCTCTATTTGTATCTATAAAATATAGATATATCAGTTTTGCCAGCACCATTTACTTATAGAGGAGATACCCTATCTTTCAAATTTTTTTAAAAAGTAGGGAAACTGGTAAAATTCAAATGCTGCCTGATACCCTTAGTACAGAAATATGCCCTCATTCATGGGAATTAAATGCCAAGACCCCCAGTGGATGCCTGAAACGGCGGCTCTACCTAAGTCTATGCTTAGCTGATAACCAAGATTACCCCTAAGTGACTAATAGGTAGGTAGCATATCCAGCATAAATACACTGGATAAATGGATGATTCACATCTGGGAGAGATGTAACAGTAGTATATGAGATTTCATCAACTTACCCAGAACAGCATGTGATTTAAAACATACAAGCTACTTACTTCTGAAGTTTTCAGTTTAATATTTTCAGACTACCATTGGCCATGAGTAACCCAAACCATGGACTGTGAAACTGGACAAGGTGGGTAGGTGGGGGCAGCTGCAATGATGCAGTAATTCCAGTCATAAATAAAGTTCATGCATACCTGCATCAAAAGATAATGAACAAAACGTTTGTAGCAATAACATTTGTAGTGACCACAAATAGCAGAGTGGATAAAATTATAAAATGGAATGATAGTAATAAAACTTAAGGCACTGACAGTGAAGTCATCAAGATGATGAAGTAGAATATAACCAGCCTTGATCCTCTACAAAAAACAACTATAGACAACTATGTACATACCAGAATGGGCAAAGACATATCAGATGTCCATTTAAAATCTGTAGCAGGGGCTGGCATTGTGGTGTAGCAGGTAAAGGAGCCACCTGCAAGACCAGCTTCCCTAATGGGCAATGATTTGAGTCCCACTTGCTCCACTTCCAATCTCGCACCCTGCTAATGTGCCTAGGAAATGGCCCAAGTTCTTGGGACCCTGCCACACACATGGGAGACCTAGAAGAAGCTCCTGGCTCCTGGCTTCAGACCAGCCTAGCTCTGGCCATTGGACCCACTTTGGGAATGAATTGCTGATGGAAGATAGTGTCTGTCTCTCTCTGTCTCTGTCTCTCACTTTGTAAACATTGGCAGGGTCAGCTAGAAACAGTAAGGTAGATGTTACTGTTTTTTTAAAGACTTGATTATTTGATTGTTGGAGTGACAAACACACACACACACACACACACACACACACACACGTTGGAGCTGAGTGTTCCTGAAATCTCTAACGCCTTCTTAGCAGAGATGCACACAGACTACCTGTCTGCACCCTCACTGGCTCCAGACCACTGCAACCCATGCAGGCAGTGCCCTTTTACTCTTCTGTCCATAGAAGATATGTATCCAACAGAATTACAACAGAAGTGAAGTCTCAAAAAAGTGACTTCTCCACCAATTATATAGACATAATTGCTTTACAGAAACATAACCAAGGCCTGGCATTATGCTACAGTAGCTTAAGCTACTACTTAAAGTGCAAATGTCACATATTGGGGTGGCAGGTTGATTTGAGTCTTAGCTGGTCTGCTTCTGGTCCAGTTTTCTCCTAATGTGCCTTGGGAGACAATGGAGGATCTCCTGCAACAACTCCTGTTGGCAATCCAGATGAAATTCCAGGCCCCTGGCCTGCCCCATCCCTTGTTGTTGTGGCCATTTGGAGAGTGAAGCAGCAGATGGGAGATCTCTCTGTCTGTCTGTCTCTCTCTCTCTCTCCTCTTCTCTGTCCTCTTCTATCTATAAATCTATCTTTCAAATAAATAAATAAATCTTTTTAAAAACAGAATATGAAAAATAAGATGATAAAGACAATTCTGAAAACAGCAAAAGACAAGGAGCATCATGTGAGGACATTTGATAAGACTACCAATGGATTTCTGAACAGAAATAATACAGATCAATGTATGATGGCATGATATGTTCCAAGTATTGAAGGACAGTCACTGCCAACAAAATATTTACTCGTAATAGCGGCAAGATGGCGGAATAGGAAGGCAGCACACTGATAGTCCGGAGAGAGACAGTTTAATAAAAGTGGAGATACTGCAGGTTCAAGGAAGAGTAGGGGAAGAAACAGCAGAGGAAACTCTTCTGGAACTAGTGATTCACAGTGGACCTTCAAGGAGAGTGTGGGAGCCCGCCGTTAGGGACACCAGCGGCAGACTCAATGCACCAGCGCTGGAACACCAGGTGAGCCGATCCTCAATAGCCCGAGACACCAGCAGGGAAGCGGAAAGAGGAGACTAGAGCAAACAAGGCTTGAACCAGGCTAACTAGAAGAGAGAGAGAAAGAAAAAAGTGACCGATACGGACACGGCCAACTGGGGATTGAACCAGTGGATGGAAGACCTCTCTCTCTTACTTGCTCCATCCCTGCCTCTCACCCTCCCTATCTCTGCCTCTCTGTATCTCTGCCTTTCAAATAAATAATAAATCTTTAAAAACAAAACAAAACATTCCTCTTCTTCACACTTGACTGAAGAGAACTGATGATTAACAGCAGAAACAATGACCAATACCACAGACATCTTAACTGGTGTTGCTTGCACAATTCTGAGAAGAAAATTATAGGTGAGCAAAATTTCTGCTCAATGAGTTTCAACAGTGTTGCATCCAGATAAGCAGCAGACAAGAGCAGAGCTTTACTTTAAGATTTATTTGAAAAGTTTAATCAAAAAGACTGAATATCTGCTGATTCACTCCCCAAATGGCCACAATGATCAGGGCTGGACCAGGCTGCAGCCAGGAGTCTAGAACTCCATCTGGATCTCCCATGTGGGAGGTAGAAGATAAGAACTTGGGCCATCCTCAGCTGCCTACCCAAGTGCAACAACAAGGAGCTGCATCCGAAGAGGACCAGACTGTTCTGGAACTGGCTTTCCCATAAAGGATCCTTGTGTCACAGGTGGTGGCTTCACCTGCTGTACCACAATGCCACAACACCAGCCCCAGGAGCAGAGCTTTCAGTGGAAATTTCAAACAAGTGGATCTGGATCTCTGCTAAGGCATATCATTGAAGGATTATAATAGGAGATAAAAAATGGCTTTGCCTGCACATTCCTGAAGACAATCACCCTTAAGGCAATGACTCAAGAGTCCACTGAGAGCAAAAGTAGTCTGGTCAAGAGCAAAGGCCAGAGCAACAGGTTTCTTTGTTTGCTTATTAGGATGTTCAAAGTTTATTGCTGGTTTCCTTCCTGTACAGCAAGAGAATAATAACACCCGCTTAGTACAGAGGGATTTGCTAAACACAGCCACAACTTCAGCAGAAAAACACCTGGGACAGCTTCAGCAGTATTCATTCTTCACCACCATAATGCTCCTGTTCATTCCTTTTGTTAAATAAGGGCGCTTTGGAAAGACCTTCAATGAGAAATCATTAGGCATTGGGCTTTTTCTGGCTTCTTATTGTTTCCTCACTTAGAAAATCTTTAAAGGGAACCTATTTCTGTTTTATTAATAAGGAAAAACAGTCACACAGGCATAGTCAAATTCCTAGAGCCCTTGGGATCCTTAGGGATGGCCTAAATCACTGGTAGCTTTGCTTTAAAGTATGTTGAGCTTGACGGAACTTATGTTGGAAATTTTTTAAACTTTTTCTTTCATGAATATCTGAAGTCTCCTTATATGCAAGAGTACTTCAGAATGAGTTAAGCTGCCACTTGGAATGTCCATATTCCATATCAGAGCACTGGTTCAAGTACTGAATGCTCCATGCTTTTAATCCAGCTTCCTGCTAATGTACCTGGGAGGCAGTGGAGGCTGGCCCAATACATGGGTTCCTTGACAGGAACCTTATGGGAGACCTAAATAGAGTTCCTTGATGCTGGATTCATCCTGACCAAACTCTGGGCTTTGCAGGCATCTGAGAAGTGAATCAGTGGGTGGAAGACTCTCTTTCTCTCTCCCTCTCTCACTATGCCTTTGAAATAAAATAATTTTTGAGAGAAAGTTTTAAGAGCATTTTTAAATACCATGCATAGTTGTTCCACATATTTTCTACGAATTATTAAAGAAACTGCATCACATGTGCAGGTTCCAAAGTATTCTGCACCAAAATAAATCTATCTTGATTTCCTTTTTAGTGAGCTTTTAAGCTTACGGTATACAGATTTATGTTTAGGCTGTTGTTTCTCTAGAGAACCCTAATACAGATACGGGGTACCAGAAGTGGTTCTAGGTAAACAATTTTTTTTAGTTTACTTATTATTTTATAGAGAACCACTGTCTGCCAAGTAACTCTCCAAATGCACACAATGAATTGTGCTGGCATGGTCAGGAAACAGGAAATCAACCCTGGCCCCAACATGGTGGCAGAGAACCAAGGACTTGAACTATCACTGCTGCTTCTCAGAGTCTGCATTAGCAGGAAGCGAGGGTCAGCTAACCCAGGCACAAATACAGGATGCAGGTGTCTCAATCAGAGTCTCAAGATATAGGCCAGTGCCTGCCTGTAGCCCCAGTAATTTTGAGGAGTTTTCTTAATTATGTCTTCACTAGGTATGGGGGTTCTGGAATTTGTTCTCTAAGCTGATGGAATTTTAAAATGCTATTCACTCTAAGGGTTGGTGTTATGATGCAGTAGGTTCAACTGCATGGTGTAGCTGGTTTGATTTCCAGTTGCTCCACTTCTGATGCAGCTTCATGCTAATGTGCCTGGCAAGTCAGAAGATGATGACCCCAGTACTTGGGCCAATCCTGTCAACCTTGTGGGAAACCCTGATGAAGTTCCTTTTCCTCGCTTCATCCTGGCCTTTCCCTAGCTGTTGTGCCTTTTGGAAATCAGTGGATAGAAGCTCTATCAGTGGATTGAAGATCTCTCTCTCCCTTTCTCTCTCCATGGCCCTGCCTTTCAAACAAACAAGTAAGTCTAACACAAAGGTACATCAGTGGTGATTTTCATCATATCCTCATTCAACTTGCCTGTTTGACTTGAGAGTGAGACATATATGGATTTAGGAGAATGATAATGGATAATTGTAAGCTATCCCCTGTGGCAAGCAGCTGTATCTTATTGGTTTCACTACTTGGGCAAATTTAAACACCTTACCTACTATAGTTTTTGCATTGTGAGACTTACATAGAACACCTTACAGTAAAACTGGCTATACTAAGGTGATAAAAACTGAACTTTAACCACATTAGAAAAAAATTCTACATTTTACTTTCCCTTCTACATTGTTTTTGAGGTCAATTTACATCTTTTGATATTGTGTTTCCCTTAACAAATTGTCACAGACATTATTATTTTGAATAGCTTTGCTTTTCATCTTTAAAGACATAAATGATTTTCACTCCACCATTACAGCATTAAAGCATTCTGATCTTACTGTGTATGTAGTTTCATAAGTGAGTTTTATACTTTCATGTTACTAATCAGTATCCTTTACTCTCTACTGAAGAGAGCAATTTATTGTAAGCATTTATTGTAAGGCAAATTCATGCTGTAGCATGAACTAACTGCCAGGCTAAACCTGACAAGGTGGATTTTTGACAATTTGTAAAGAAAGTGGTTGAGGTTAGGGGCTAAGGTTTATTGTTCATGTCACAGCTTTTGTTTTCCTAGGAGAGTCTTTAACTCTAATTTTCAAGGACAGCTTTGTAAGTAAATATATATATATATATATATATATATATTTTATAAAGCTTTTATTTAAAGAATATAAATTTCCAAAATACAGCTTATGGATTACAATGGCTTCCCCCCACAGCTTCCCTCCCACCCGCAACCCTCCCCTTTCCTGCTCCCTTTCCCATTGCATTCATATCAAGATTCATTTTCATTTCTCTTTATATACAGAAGATCAGTCTAGTATATATTACATAAAGATTTCAACAGTTTGCCCTCACATAGCAACACAAAGTGAAAAATAGTGTTGGAGTACTAGTTATAGTATTAGTTCACAATGTATAGCACATTAAGGACAGAGAACCTACATGATAAATTTTTTAAATTAATTTTCTATGCAATTTCCAATTTAACACCAAGTTTTTTTTTCATTTTTAATTATCTTTATATACAGAAGATCGATTCAGTATATACTAAGTAAAGATTTCATCAGTTTGCACCCACACAGAAACACAAAGCGTAAAAAAACTGTTTCAGTACTAGTTATAGCATTACTTCACATTGGCCAACACATTAAGGACAGATCGCACATGAGACGTAAGTACACAGTGACTCCTGATGTTGATTAAACCATTTGACACTCTTGTTTATGGCGTCAGTAATCTCCCTAGGCTCTAGTCATGAGTTGCCGAGGCTATGGAAGCCTTTAGGGTTTGCCGACTTTAATCTTATTCCGACAGGGTCATAGTCAAAGTGGAAGTTCTCTCCTCCCTTCAGAGAAAGGTACCTCCTTCTTTGATGGCCCCATTCATTCCACTGGGATCTCACTCACAGAGATCTTTCATTTAGGTCTTCTTTTTTTTTTTCCCAAAGTGTCTTGCCTTTCCATGCCTAAAATACTCTCATGGGCTCTTCAGCCAGATCCGACTGCCTTAAGGGCTGATTCTGAGGCCAGAGTGCTATTTAGGACATCTGCCATTCTATGAGTCTGCTGTGTCTCTCGCTTCCCATGTTGGATCATTCTCTTCCTTTTTGATTCTATCAGTTAGTATTAGCAGACACTAGTCTTGTTTGTGTGATCCCTTTGACTCTTAGACCTATCAGTGTGATCAATTGTGAACTGAAATTGATCACTTGGACTAGTGAGATGGCCTTGGTACATGCCACCCTGATGGGATTGTATTGGAATTCCCTGGCACGTTTCTAACTCCATCATTTGGGGCACGTCTGATTGAGCATGTCCCATATTGTTCTTCTCCTCCCTCTCTTATTCCCAATCTTATATTTCACAGGGATCACTTTTCAATTAAAATTTAAACACCTAAGAATAATTGTGTGTTACTTACAGAGTTCAACCAATAGTGCTAGAACAAAACAGAGAAAAAATACTAAAATGGATAAAGTATTACATTGTACATCAGCAGTCAGCACAAGAGCTGATCAAGTCACTATTTCTCATAGTGTCCATTTCACTTCAACAGGTTTCCCCTTTGGTGCTCAGTTGTCACCAATCAGGGAGAACATATGATATTTGTCCCTTTGGGAATGGTTTATTTCACTCAGCATGATGTTTTCCAGATTCCTCCATCTTGTTGTAAATGACCGGATGTCATTGTTTTTGACTGCTGTATAGTATTCTATAGAGTACATGTCCCATAATTTCTTTATCCAGTCTACTATTGATGGGCATTTAGGTTGATTCCAGGTCTTAGCTATTGTGAATTGAGCTTCAATATACATTAAGGTGCAGACCGTTTTTTTGTTTTCTAATTTAATTTCCTTTGGGTAAATTCCAAGGAGTGGGATGGCTGGGTTGAATGCTAGGGTTATATTCAGGTTTATGAGGAATCTCCAGACTGCTTTCCATAGTGGCTTTACCAGTTTGCACTCCCACCAACAGGGGGTTAGTGACCCTTTTTCCCCACAACCTCACCAGCATCTGTTGTTGGTAGATTTCTGAATGTGAGCCATTCTCACTGGGGTGAGATGAAACCTCATTGTGGCTTTGATTTGCATTTTCCTGATTGCTAGTGATCTTGAACATTTTTTCATGTGCCTGTTCGCCATTTGGATTTCCTCTTTTGAAAAATGTCTATTGAGGTCCTTGGCCCATCTCTTAAGCGGGTTGTCTGTTTTGTTGTTGTGGAGTTTCTTGATCTCTTTGTGGATTCTAGTTATTAATCTTTTATCAGTTGCATAGTTTGCAAATATTTTTTCACATTCTGTCGGTTGCCTCTTCACTCTGCTGACTGTTTCTTTTGAAGTACAGAAACTTTTCAATTTGATGTAATCCCAGTTGTTAATTTTGGCTTTGACTGCCTGTGCCTCCGGGGTCTTTTCCAAGAAGTCTTTGCTGGTGCCAATATCTTGCAGGGTTTCTCCAATGTTCTCTAATGATTTGATGGTGTCGGGTCATAGATTTAGGTCTTTAATCCATGTTGAGTGGATTTTTGTGTAAGATGTAAGGTAGGGGTCTTGCTTCATGATTTTGCACGTGGAAATCCAGTTTTACCGGCACCATTTATTGAATACTGTCCTTGCTCCAGGAAATGGTTTTAGATACTTGATCAAATATAAGTTGGCTGTAGATGTTTGGGTTGATTTCTGGGGTTTCTATTCTGTTCCATTGGTCTATCCATCTGTTTCTGTACCAGTACCATGCTGTTTTGATTACAACTGCCCTGTAGTATGTCCTGAAATCTGGTATTGTGATGCCTCCGGCTTTGTTTTTGTTGTACAGGATTGCTTTAGCTATTCAAGGTGTCCTGTATCTCCATATGAATTTCAGCATCATTTTTTCCAGATCTGAGAAGAATGTCCTCGGTATCTTGATTGGTATTGCATTGAATCTGTAAATTGCTTTTGGCAGAATGGACATTTTGATGATATTGATTCTTCCAATCCATGAGCATGGAAGATTTTTCCATTTTTTGGTATCCTCTTCTATTTCTTTCTTTAAGGTTTTGTAATTCTCATCGTAGAGATCTTTAACATCCTTGGTTAAGTTTATTCCAAGGTATTTGATTGTTTTTGTAGCTATTGTGAATGGGATTGATCTTAGAAGTTCTTCCTCAGCCGTTGCATTTCCTGTGTATACAAAGGCTGTTGATTTTTGTGCATTGATTTTGTATCCTTCTACTTTTCCAAATTCTTCTATGAGTTCCAATAGTCTCTTAGTAGAGTTCTTTGGATCCCCTAAATAAAGAATCATATCATCTGCAAAGAGGGATAATTTGAATACTTCCTTCCCAATTTGTATTCCTTTAATTTCTTTTTCTTGCCTGATGGCTCTGACTAAAACTTCCAGAACTGTTGAATAGCAGTGGTGAGAGTGGGCATCCCTGTCTGGTACCAGATCTCAGTGGAAATGCTTCCAACTTTTCCCCATTCAATAGGATGCTGGCCGTGGGTTTTTCATAAATTGCTTTGATTATATTGAGGAATGTTCCTTCTAACCCCAATATTCTTAGAGTTTTCATCATGAAAGGGTGTTGAATTTTATCAAAAGCTTCCTCTGCATCAATTGAGATAATCATATGGTTTTTCTTCTGCAGTATGTTAATGTGGTGTATCACATTGATTGATTTGCGAACGTTGAACCATCCCTGCATACCAGGAATAAATCCTACCTAGTCTGGGTGGATGATCTTTCTGATGTGTTGTTGTATTCTATTGGCAAGAATTTTATGAGGATTTTTGCATCTATGTTCATCATGGATATTGGTCTGTAGCTTTCTTTCAATGCTGCATCTTTCTCTGGCTTAGGGATTAAGGTGATGCTGGCTTCATAGAAAGAATTTTGGAGGATTCCATCTTTTTCAATTGTTCTGAGTAGTTTGAGAAGAAATGGAGTTAGTTCTCCTTTAAATGTTTGGTAGAATTCAGCAGTGAATCCATCTGGCCCTGGGCTTTTCTTTGTTGGGAGGGCCTTTATTACTGTTTCAATTTCTGTCTCAGTTATGGGTCTATTTAGGTTTTCAATGTCTTCCTGGTTCAATTTAGGTAGATTGCATTTGTCCAGGAATCTATCCATTTCTGATAGATTTTTGTGTTTGCTGGCATACAACTCTTTGTAGTAATTTCTGATGATTCTTTTTATTTCTGTGGTGTCTGTTGTTACATTTCCTTTTTCATCTCTGATTTTATTGATTTGGGTCTTTTCTCTTCTTTTTGTAGTTAGTTGAGCCAATCCTGTGTCGATTTTATTCATTTTTTCAAAAAAACAGCTCTTCGCTTGGCTGATTTTTTGCAATGTTTTTTTGGATTCAATCCTGTTGATTTCTTCTCTGATTTTAATTATTTCCTCTTTTTCTACTAGATTTGGGTCTGGTTTGCTGCAGTTTTTCTAGATCCTTGAGATGTACTGAAAGCTCATTTATTTGGTGCCTATTGATATAAACTTTCCTCTCAACACTGCTTTTGCCGTATCCCCTAAGTTTTGATATGTTGTGCTGTTATCCTCATTTACTTCCAGAAAGTTTTTTATTTCTCTTTTGATATCTTCTATGACCCAGTGTTCATTCCGGAGCATGTTGTTCAGTCTCCATGTGTTTGCATATGCTCTAGGGATTCCTCAGTTGCTAATTTCCACCTTCATTCCACTGTGGTCTGAGAAGCTGCATGGTATGATTCTAATTCTTTTAAATTTGCTGAGACTTGCTTTATGGTCTAGTATGTGGTCAATCCTAGAGAAGGTTCCATGCACTGCTGAGAAGAATGTAAAATCTTTAGATGTCGGATTGAAAGTTCCGTAGATATCTGTCAGATCCATTTGGGCAATAGTGTCAATTAGCTCTGCTGTTTCTTTGTTTATCTTCTGTCCAGATGCTCTGTCTATTTCTGAGAGTGGGGTATTGAAGTCCCCCAGTACTATTGTATTGGAATCTAAGTCTCCTTCCTTTAAGTCCCTTAGCATATCTTTTAAATAAACTGGTGCCCTGTAATTAGGCGCATATACATTTATAATATTTACATCTTCCTGTTGAATTGAACGCTTAATCATTATATAGTGCCGCTCTTTGTCTTTCTTAACAGTTTTTGTATTACAGTTTATTTTGTCTGCTATTAATATAGCAACACCTGCTTTTTTTGGCTTCTGTTGGCATGGAATATCTTTTTCCAGCCTTTCACTTTCAGTCTGTATGCATCTATGTTGGAACGATGTGTTTCTTGTAGGCAGCAAATAGATAGGTTTTGTTCTTTAATCCACTCAGCCAGTCTGTGCCTTTTAACTTTAGAGTTCAGTCCATTAACATTCAATGTGACTATTGATATTGATAGGTAGTGACTTTGCCCTGCCATTTTCCCAAAGATATTTTCTAGTATATGCTTTGAGCTTCCTATGATCTTTTTACTGGTAGGTTTTCTTCCTTTACCTTCTTTCCTATTGATGGCCATGTGTCTGTGTTTCTGAGTGTAACACATCTTTAAGCATCTTTTACAGGGCTGGACTAGTGACAACAAATTCTTTCAATTTCTGTTTGCAATGAAAGGTCTTTATTTCACTTTCATTCACAAATGAGTGCTTTGCAGGATATAATATTCTGGGCTGGCAGTTTTTCTCTCTTAGCACCTGGGCTATGTCCCGCCATTCCCTTCTAGCCTGTAGGGTTTCTGGTGAGAAGTCAGCTGTGAGTCTAATTGGAGATCCTCTGAGAGTAATCTGACGTTTCTCTCTTGCCCATTTTAGAATCTTTTCTTTCTGTTTCACTGTGGTGAGTTTAATTACAACGTGTCGTGGTGAAGATCTCTTTTGGTCATGTTTATGAGCGGTTCTATGAGCTTCCTGTACTAGGATGTCTCTGTCCTTCTCAAACCAGGAAAGTTCTCTGCTATTATCTCACTAAAAAGGACTTCTAATCCTTTCTCTCTCTCCATGCCTTCAGGAACTCCTAGAACTCGAATGTTGGGTTTTTTAATAGTATCCTGTAGATTCCCAACAATATTTTTAGATTTCTAATTTCCTCTTCTTTTCTTTGATTTGACTGTATATTTTCCTTTGCTCTGTCTTCTAAGTCCGATATTCTCTCTTCTGCTTCACTGACTCTGTTTTTAAGACTCTCTAATGTGTTTGTCATTTGATCTATTGAATTCTTCATTTCATTTTGATTTCTCTTCACTATCACACTTTCCTGTTCTACTAGTTGTTTCATTTCATTTGGTTCCTCCTTAAGATTTCATTTTCATGAGAGAGATTTTCTACCTTGTCCAGTAAGGATTTCTGTAGTTCAAGAATTTGCTTTTGAAAACTTCTAATTGTTCTTATCATAAATTTTTTGAAATCCATATCTTGCATTTCTTCTATCTCATCATCTTCATAATCTTGGCTTGGGGTGTTTTGTTCGTTTAGGGGCATCATAATGTGTTCGTTGATCTTGTTCCCTAGGTTTCTGTGTTTATTGCTTGGCATTTTGGAGGAATTCTTTGAATTCTTTTTCCCTGTGTTTTTTTTTTTTTCTTGTTATACTATGACTGTGTTAAGTGGGTTTGTCTGCTGTTGGAGGAGCTTTGGAGGCTTGAGATGGGTGTCACCAGAGAGCTCTGCTTAGTTTTTCAGAGATAGGTGTGGTAAATCTTTTTATTGATTGATTGATTGATTGATTGATTATTATTTTCTCCTTAGGAGGGAAGTAATACCACACAGCTGAGCAGAATTGATGGTAGTTAGCTTCCAATCTCTGGCTTCTGTGTGTATGGCATTCGTCTGCTTTTTTTCCACATACCACCCACAGAATCTGTCCTGCCCACAGTGTGGGTTCAGTTTCTCCTGCAGTCTCCCTCCGGGTTGCCAAGGTAACTGAACTGTGGTGTTTCTGGAGAGTACTCACATGACCTCCATGCATTCTCTCACCCACCGTCTCTTTTTTTTTTTTTCCCGCCTCAGTTCATTAGCTCTACCCTTTCACTAAATCCTAACCTCCTGGTATTTCACCACCCCAGAGTCAGGTTTTTCTGTTTGACTGAGTCCGCACTCAGCTCTGAGTTCACGCATAGCCCTGATGCTGCTCACAGCTCTGACGTCACGCACACCTGAGGATGCGCACCTTTTACATATATCCAGAATGGCACCTGCACTTTGTCTCTTGCTTGCCTTTGCAAGGTGGGCGGAGAGAGAAACTCATCCGCACTGGTCCCCTCCACCCTTTTTCTTTTTCTTCTCTCCTGAAGTTAGTCTGGTGATCTCCCCACCGCGGGGCTTCAGGGCTAGTTCCCTTTCTGTCTGCTGTTTCCCCAGCCAGTGTCTCGGGTTACAGAGCTCACCTCCCCTTCCAGCGCAGATGTGTAGACTCAAAGCTGTGAGCATCCTTGCTCTCCCCACAGGTTGTCTGTGTCACCTCCACTAGATCCAGAAGAGTTTCCTCTGCATTTTTCCCCTGGGCTTTTCCCTGTATTTACTGTAATTCCTCTTTTATCAACCTGTCTTTTCCCGGACTATCAGTGCACGTCCTCACTATTCCGCCATCTTGGCTCCGCCTGTCCTCTGTACATTTTTTGTAAAGTATCAATGACTACCATATTTCAGCTCAAATTTCATCACAAATTTAACGTTTGCTCTTGCTTCAGTGTTAGCAAGATTCCTGTTGCTCTGATGGGGTCTTTTCTAAACCATTGTCTTCTTATTTAATGCCTCAAAGTGATCTTGTTCAGCTATGCTACACCAAGTTAGTATGAGTTGGTTTTGGTGCAAGAAACATTGATATTCATGCGCAGTATTTTCATTACACACATTTTCCCCCAAGTTTGAAGCTTCTTGTATGCAAAGGAAGTAAAATAAAAGAAATGGTAGACCAATATACCTCACAGATAAAGACATAAAAACTGGTTCAAGACCCAGCTGCTCCACTTCCGATCCAGCTCTCTGCAATGGCCTGGGAAAGCAGTAGAAGATGGCCCAAGTCTTTGGGCCCCTGCACTCACATGGGAGACCCAGAAGAAGCTCCTGGCTCCCAGTTTCGGATTGGCTCAGCTCTAGCCATTGCAGCCAAATTGGAAGTGAACCATCGAATGGAAGACCTGTCTCTCCCTCTTTCTGCCTCTCCTCTTTCTGTGTAACTCTGACTTTCAAATAAATAAATATTTTTTTTAAAAAGGCCTGAAAGGAAAAGCTTCTCTAGGGCTGTGGAATTGGGAAACCGTGTTCAGCCCCCGAGACTTGCGCCCTCCAGTGTTCTCCGAGCAGCAGCTTCTTCTCCGCTTTCTCCCGGGAGCTGGACCTGCCTCCGACCACTGCCTTTCATTCACTTCCCTGAGGGAATGTACATACACTCTTTGAGGCCACCTTGGACTTTGTTTCGGCCCCTCAGGGGCACAGCTGTGGTGACCGGCATATAGTGGGCCTCTTCACATACCGATGCTCTTGGGAGAAATGAAAGAATGTTTTAAAATGTCATTTAAAAGCTGAGCCCACAACTCTCCATCGTGAACTTTTGTACTCAAGAAAGTTCTGTCTGGGGCTGGCATTGGGCAAGGTGGTTCAGCTACTGCCTGCAACACCAGTGTCCCATATGGGCACCAGTTCAAGTCTCAGCTTCTCCACTTCCAATCCAGCTCCCTGCTAATGCACCTGGGAAAACAGCAGAAGACGGCCCAAATATGGGCCACTGCCACCCACATGCCAGACCTGGATGGAGTTCCAGGCTCCTGGCTTCAGCCAGGTCCAGCCGCAGCTGTTGCAGACATTTGAGGATGAACGAGTGAGTGGAAGATTCTCTCCCTCTCTCTCCCCCTCACCTTCCCTCCCCACAATTCCCCCGCCATAACTGCATTTCTAATAAATAAATATATCTTTTTTAAAAATTGCGCTGCTGGCCGCTGGAACTGTGTGTTGGGAAGTTAGCCCTTGACTGTGAGCGACACAAACCATCCCTTACTCCTTCCCTCCGAAATGCTGAGCCAGCGTATCCTTCATGGAAGCCGGGGTCAGTCCCACTGAATTCTCCTTCCCCTTCTCATCAACCAGTGGAGAAATGGACGGGCGAGCCCATTGGAAGGGAGGAGGAGTGAAAGCAGCAGAAGGAGCTGGCTTGAGAAGCAACACACTGTGAAGAAGAAACTGGACATCAGCCTCCATTGCCTTTGAGGCTTAAGCTGGCTGAGGCCAGAAGCAGGGGATGGAGGCAGACTGCGGAGTCACTTCCACTTGTTTTGATGTGCACACCTAACACTTGCACACAGTGAATTTCTCCATCAGTTCCGGCACTAACGTCTTTTGCTTCTTTTCCTTACTGCACTGAGTTAGTGACTTTAAGTGGAATACTTTTAATGTTTCGTTGTTAAGTTTGATTCTTTTGGTAGATGCTCTTTATCAGGTTAAGGAAAGTGTTTTTTAATTAGATCTTTACTCTTCCTAGCATTTCGGGTTCTTGTCTGGTGTCCTTTCTTTTCAGGGTTCCCGTGAGCATTTCCTGCAGGGAAGGTGGTAATGAAAGAAAGGGGTGTCCAAGTGCAGGAAGAACATAGAATTCCTAATAGATACTACCAGAAAAGATCTTCACCACTACACATTGTAGTCAAACTTTATTTTTTTTTTTCATTTGACAGGTAGAGTTGTAGACAGTGAGAGAGACAGAGACAGAGAGAAAGGTCTTCCTTCCATTGGTTCACTCCCCAAATGGCTGCTACGGTCAGCACCATGCTGATCAAAAGCCAGGAACCAGGTGCTTCTCCTGGTCTCCCATGCAGGGGCAAGGGCCCAAGCACTTGGGCCATCCTCCACCGCCCTCCTGGGCCACAGCCCACAGCAGAGAGCTGGACTGGAAGAGGAGCAACCGGAACTAGAACCCAGTGCCCATATGGGATGCCGGTGCTGCAGGCAGAGGATTAACCAAGTGAACCACGCGCCAGCCCCTGTAGTCAAACTTTCAACAGTAAAACATAAAGAATCTAAAATATGCAAGAGAGAAATGCCAGACTACTTTTAGAGAATCTCTAGACTCACAGCTGACTTCTCATCAGAAACCCTACAGGCTAGGAGAGATTGGTGGTATATAGTCCAAGTCTTAGCAGAAAAAAACTGTCAAACCAGAATATTGTACCCTGCAAAGCTCTCATTTATGAATGAATGTGAAATAAAAACCTTCCATAACAAACAGAATTTTAAAGAAGTTGTCATTACTCATCCAGCCTTACAAAAAATGCTTAAGAATGTGCTACATACAGAAACACAAAAAGATAGTTTTAATTATGAAAGAATGTAAAGGCAGAAAATCTCCCATTAAAAGTACAAAGGGGGGCTGGCGCTGTGATGCAGTAGGTTAATCCTCTGCCTGCAGTGCCAGCATCCCATATGGGCACCAGTTCTAGTTCCGGCTGCTTCTCTTCCAGTCCAGCTCTCTGCTGTGGCCTGGGAAAGCAGTAGAAAATGGCCCAAATGCTTGGGCCCCTGCACTCGCATGGAAGATCCAGAAGAAGCTCCTGACTCCTGGCTTTGGATTGGCATAGCTCCGACTGTTGCGGTCAATTAGGGAGTGAACCAACGGAAGGAAGACTTTTCTCTCTGTCTCTCCCTCTCACTGTAACTCTACCTTTCAGATAAATAAATAAAATCGTTTTTTAAAAAGTTACAAAGGAAATCCAAAGTAAATTATAGGAATATTTATGGGAAAATGGCAGGGCCAAGTCATTACTTATCAAAAGTCACCTTGAATGTAAATGGCCTCAACTCTGCAGTTAAAAGATACAGACTAGGGCAGGTGCCATGGTGCACTAGGTTAATCCTCCGCCTGCAGTGCCAGCATCCTATATGGGTGCCGGTTCTAGTCCCAGCTACTCCTCTTCCAGTCCAGCTCTCTTCTGTGGCCTGGGAAAGCAGTAGAAAATGGCCCAAGTGCTTGGGCCCCTGCACCCATGTGGGAGACCGGGAAGAAACTCCTGGCTCCTGGCTTTGGATTGCCACAGCTCTGGCTGTTGCAGCCATTTGGGGAATGAACCAGCGGACCTCTCTCTCTCTCTGTCTCTTCCTCTCACTGTCTGTAACTTTACCTCTCAAATAAATATTTTTTTAAAAAAATATACAGACTGGCTGAATGGATTGAAAAACAAGATCCATCTATTTGTTGCCTATAAGGAACACATCTCACCAACAAAGATGCATGCAGACTGAAAGCAAAAGGTTGGAAAAAGATATTACATGCTAATGGAAAGCAAAAAAGGGCTGGTGTAGCCATCCTACTATCAGACAAAATAGACTTTAACACAAAAACTGTTAAAAGATATAGAGAAGGGCACTATGTATTGAATAAGGGGTCAATTCAATAGGAAGATTTGACCATAATAAATGTATATGCACCAAATTACAGGGCACCTGGCTATTTAAAAAAAGAAAAGTCAAGGAATCTAAAGGGAGATATAGACTGCAATACAATAGTAATGGGGGACTTCAGCACCCCACTTTCAGCAATAGGTAAATCAACCAGACAGAAAATCAACCAAGAAACAACAGAGCTAATCAACATTACAGACCAAATAGACCTAACAGATATCTACAGAACTTTTTACCTCATAGTTGCAGAATACTCATTCTTCTCATCATTTAATGGAACTTTGTCTAGGATAAACCATATGCTAGGCCATAAAGCAAGTCTCAGCAAATTCAAAAAATTGAAATCATACCATGCATCTTCTCTGACCACAATGGAATGAAGCTGGAATCAGCAACTCAAGAATCCCCACTTACACACATGAACAAACACTGACAAGACACTTCCAGATGCCTTACAACAGCCAAGAACACATATCATGGGTGACATCGTCACAGACACCACTCATTGATGGATGATCCACTGAGCAAGCTTCCGCTCCACGATCCACTCTGTCCTGAAATAAACAGTGCTTATAATTCAGGACTTGGGAGAAAAATGGACTCCTGCAGAAGAAGTTCATTTGTAAGTTGAACTTGCATGAAGGCTGATGAAGGGAAGGGAGGCATTGGCTGCACAGGGAATTCCGGCGCCTTTTCAGATTAATTCTTTTCCTCATCCAAAGTATTCCTTATGGGAAAACAATGATTTGAGATCTAGAAACCAAGGGAGAAATAAAGCACATGATATCAACTACAACATATCTGTGTATACATGTTTCCTTCCTATGTGTATATATATCTTAAGACTTACGTAATAGTTGAGGCATGTCACCTTGTGCTTTAGATTTCTCACTGAAGTTCACAATGATTTTATTATTGACCCAAGTTTATGTAATTAGGCTTACAGATGCACAAAAATATAGAAGCAGGGGCAGTCATTTGGTGTCGCACCTAAGATGCTGCTTGGGATGCCCACATCCCATCACTGGGTTTAAGTCCTGGGTTTTAAGTCCTGGTCCCACTCCTAATTCTAGCTTCCTGTTAATGCACACTCTGAAAGGCAGCAGGTGATGGATCAAGTACTTAGATGCTTGCTGCCCACAAGGGAGTCCCAGCTCGAGTTCCCGGCTCCTGGCTTTGGCCTGGCCCAGTCTGGTCAGTTGCAAACATTTGAGGAGTGATACTGCAATTGGGAGATGTCTGGTTGTCTGTTTCTCTCTCTCTTTCTCTCTACTGTTAAGTAAATAAAAGCATATAGATGCAGAGTAAATATATCAACAGTGGGGGCACTAAAGGAGAAAAGACACATTTTTTTACACAGAATTTCTCCAGCCTTTTTTTTTTCTTTTTGAGGGAGAGGGAGACAGAGAGGCCTCCCATCTGCTGGTTCACTCTACATATGGCTACTGGGCTGATCGAAAGCCAGGAGCTTCTTCCAGGTCTCCCACGTGGGTGCAGGGGCCCAAGCATTTGGGCCATCCTCTGCTGCTTTTCCAGGGGCATTAACGGGGAGGTGGATCGGAAGTGGAGCAGCTGGGACTCGAACCAGCGCCCACGTGAGATGCTGGCACTGCAGGTGGTGGTTTAACCTGTTATACCACAGCACGAGCCCTCTCAGACTTTTTGAAGACCAATACCAACATATTAAATTTTTTAGAAAACCTTACTATATGTATTGGATAAGAACAATCTGTTGAAAACCTTTCATTTTGCTGCAGATTCTACTAAATTCTACTTTCAGTATTTTAATATTTCACCGATATACATCTGTGTCTTACATTTTTGGTAACAGGTTTGTGCAGAAGTTTCAGTGATGTGTTGGAATGTGTTAAATGGGTCTCAGGGAGCAGAGTTTCCCCTGCCCCTAGCGTTTACTGTTCTCTAGTTAAAGGCCTTGCCAAATTCATGTCAATGACTCACTTGTCCAGCAGGAGTGATCTGACCTTTCAGAAAACCTCACCTGCCTGGCAAAGATGCATGGCCTTCACTATAGCGTGGGGATGGCTCACTCTTCGTGTTCCTGAGCACAGCAAGGCCGGAGCCCAGGCTCATTCCATGGGGGTTGCAGGGCTTGGGCTTCTGTCCAGGGTGAGTTGTCTGGTGGTTTAGAAGATAGTGAGAGGGACCGGTGCTGTGGTGTAGCTGGTGAAGCCATTGTTTGCCATTCCAGCATCCCACATGGGTGCCAGTTTGAAACCCGGCTGCTCCACTTCTGATCCAGCTCTCTGCTATGGCCTGGGAAAGCAGCAGAGGATGGCCCAAGTGTACCTGTGTGGGAGACCTGGAAGAAGCCCCTGCTCCTGACTTCAGATCGGCCCAGTTGCAGCCATTTGGGGAATGAACAAGCAGATGAAAAATTCTCTTTCTCTCTTTCTCTCTCCCTCCCTCCCTTCCTCTCCACCTCTCCCTACCTCTCTAACTCTGCCTTTCAAATAAATAAATCTTAAATAAATAAATAAAAGCAGTGATAGCAGGGGCTAGTGTTGTGATGCACTGGGTTAAGCTGCAACCCTTGGGGGCCCTTTTCAAGTCCCAGCTGTTCCATTTCCAATCCAGCTCCTTGCTATGGCCTGGGAAAGCAGCAGAAGATGGTCCCAGTGCTTGGGGCCCTGCACCC
Source organism: Sylvilagus floridanus (assembly GCA_949820135.1). Lineage (NCBI taxonomy): Eukaryota > Metazoa > Chordata > Mammalia > Lagomorpha > Leporidae > Sylvilagus > Sylvilagus floridanus. The sequence continues at coordinate 35,011,630 of OX463230.1, forward strand.
ATATGGGAGATTCAGATTGAGTTCCTTGCCCAGCCCTATCCAGTGAGGTCATTTGAAGAGTGAACCAGTGATAGGAAGATATCTCTCCCTCCCCCCTGCTTTCCCCTCTCTATCTAGAATTCTGTGTTTCAAATAAATAAATAAATATCTTCTAAAAAGCAGGGATTCACCAGGTCTAACCACACTGACTGCAGCCTGGATCTCATGTGGAACAGCACTCTGGAAAGTTCATGGAAACAGAATTGGAAGATAAGTTTATTTTAGTACCAAAAAAAAATGCATAGTCTTTTCATAACATGCTTTTTCCATGAATTGTTTGAAGACCTGCAACTGTCCCCATCTTGTTTGCTGGTTCCAAGTTTTTATTTTTCTTTCTTTTTAAAAAAAAAAGATTTATTTATTTATTTGAAAGGTAGAGCTACAGAGAGGCAGAGAAAGAGGGAGGTCTTCCATCCACTGGTTCATTCCCCAGATGGCTGCAATGGCTGGAGCTGTGCAGATCTGAAGCCAAAAGCCGGGAGCTTCCTCCAGGTCTCCCACGCGGGTGCAGGGGCCCAAGCACTTGGACTATCTTCTACTGCTATCCCAGGCCACAGCAGAGAGCTGGATCAGAAGTGGGGTAGCCAGGACTCAAACTGGCTCCTATATGGGATACCAGCAACTGCATGCAGCAGCCCTACCCACTACGCCACAGCGCTGGCCCTGTGGCTCCAAATTTTTAAAAAGGAAAAGGGAGTGAGCATTGGGCACAGTGTTTAAGATGCTCCCATCTCTTATCAGAGCATCTGGTTCCAGGTCTGGCCCTGCTTCCAGTCCCAGCCTCCTGTTAATGTGGATCCCAGGAGGCAGCACACCATGGCTCAAGTACTTGAGTTCCTGCTACCCAGTGGGAATCTGGGATTGAGTTCTTGGTTCCTGGCTTCTGTGCAGCCCCAGCTGTTGCAGCCATTTGGAAAGTGAACCAGCAGATGAGATAACTCTGTCTCTTCTTTGCCTTTTGAATAAAAGAAATATTTTGATTAAAAATAAATAAAACATTAAAGGGGGAGAAAGGAAGAATGAAAAGGGGAGAGGGTGAGGAGGGAGGGAGGAAGGAAAACACCAGCTGAGGTCACACACGGGTGCGGGAGGCTGCAAGCTGTGCACCAGCAGGGGGCGACATTCCCCAGGCTTGCAAAGTTGATGGCACTTCCTGGAACTGTGCACTGTAGGGGCCTGACCTCAGGTACCTCCAAATGGTCACCATCCTGGGCCAGAACCCAGGTGGGCAGAGATGGTTCACTTGGTTCCACACTGCTCCCTGCCACCCACGCGAGAGACCCCAATTCTGGGGCTCTTGACTTCAGCATGGTCCAGCCCCAGCTGTTGCAGGTATTTGGGAAGTTATGGAAGATTGGTTCCATGGCAGATGGAATGTTGATTCTTCTCTCTCTCTCTCTCTCTCTCTCTCTCTCTCTCTCTCTCTCTCCCTCTCCCTCTCCCTCTCCCTCCCCCTCCCCCTCCCTCTCCCCCTCCCTCCCTCCCCTCTCCTCTTCTCTCTCTCTCTCTGCCTTTCAAGTGAAGTGAAAATAAATAATAATTAAATACATTTAAAAATTGGGGTCTCCATTTGCTGCGTTCTCACGCGTGCCTGCAGGCGGCGCCGTGCAGAGAGTGGTCAGCAGAAAGGAACCTGCCCAGTGTGCGGGCCTGGGTCCGGCCCAGCTGCCCCTGCCCTCGGAAGCTTCGGATGGGTCTTGGAGCTGTGGGCTGAGGGCCATCCCGTGCCCCGCGAGGCCGCATGGTCTAAGCACCCCGCTTCCCACCCTCACCTCTTCCCAACGCAACTCTCCGGCTTCACTGCGCACTGCGGGGCCCGACCTTGGGGGCCCACGTGTGCATCAGAAGGACCAAGGGCCCGGGCGAGGGCGCGGACCTGACCTCCGGGAGGGTCCGGGAGCCAACGCATGGAGGAGCCCTTGCAACCACCCCCGCCCTGCCCTGTGACAAGGAACCGGAGGCCTGGGGCAAGCAGTGGAGACGGGGTGCACGGGGTCTGCGTCCTCTGGGTCAGCGCTACTGGAGGAGCCCAGTAGCCGCCGGGGCCGAGGGTGGGCGGCTCTGGGCCTCAGCTCCCCCGCCTGAGAACGGAGAGGCCAGGGCGGGGTCAGCCCTGGAGGATGGTGGGAGGGAGGTGAAGGAGTGGGAGCCTTCCCCTGTGCCTCCTCCACCGGCTCTGCCGCGCAGACGGATTCGGCACCCCGCCCGTTGGTGAGGGAGTGCCGGGCAGTGGTCATCGCGGGGGACACCTTGCAGCCGGTGAGGACACCTGTAACGGCCTCTGCGCGGGGACCCGGGCGGGAATGGACACACCATCAACTCTTGCTCCTTCGTGGGCCCCAACCCCGACGCAGGCCCAGCAGCGGCCACGAGGTGGCAATGCTGCACCGTCTCGCTGCCTGGCCTGGGCGCAGGAGCAGACAGTCCCCTGGGGAAGAGCTGTCTGCACCCTCCTGAAGGTGCTTCTGACTGCTCCCTGCCTGCACCAGCCTCAGAAGCCTTTTCTCTCTTGCAAACTGAGGCTTATAAATATTACATTTTAACTAAAAAGCAAAGACGAGCAAAAACGGGGAAATAGAGCATAATCTCACCAATCTGTTAGGATAGCTTATGCATCATTTTTACACATATACGTGCGTATTTTTAAAATAAAAACAGTAACATCTCTACATGCTGTTATGCTTCTATTTTTAAACTCAGTAACAAAATGTGTTTTTGTTTAAATCTGGTATTTTAATTTATATGAGAGGCAGAGAGAGTGAGAGAGCACTCCCATGCACTGGTTCATTCCCCACAATGGCCAAAAGCCAGGAGCAGGAACTCAACCTAGGTCTCCTGTGTGGGTGGCAGGGGCTTAATTACTTGAGCCATCACCAGTGCCTCCCAGGGTGTGCATATCAGGAGCTGGACCAGGGCATCAGACCCAAGCCTCAGGCATCTTAGCCACTGGGCAAAACGCCCAACCCTTGCAAACATGTTTCTTTGTCGGCAAATATGTGATTATTCCACCGTATCCTGGCCATGCTGTATCCCCACGGATACACTATATAGCTCCTCGGGTGTTAGGTATTTAGGCTATTTCCAGTTTCTCCATTTTGAGCATTTTGAGCCAGGTCTGCGCAGTGTTGATTTCCTTAGGTTGCATCCTAGCAGGTCATTCACTGGCTGGACAGTTGTTCAGAGCCCCCAGTTCCTGCTCCAGATACCTGTTGGACTCACCCCTGAGGCAGCTCTGTTTGGATTCGAAGGTTCTCCATTTACCCAGAGGGTTAATGTTGTTCAAGGTCGTTACTGTTTTCAAAGCTGGCTGGTGGGGCACCCTCCCTGCTGCCGTTGTCCCTTGTCACAGGGCCCCATCAGTCCTTACTCTCTGTACAAAATATCCAAGGCTCTGCTGATATGAGGATTTTTCAGAGATCTGGAAGTAGAATTAAAAAATGTGTTCATTTTGTTGCAAATGTTTGAACTCCAGGCCTGGGGCTTTCATGGTTCTCAGTTTCCACGATCTCTGAAGATGACTGCTACCTTCCTTGCTTCAGAGCTGGAACTGCTCAGTTCCCCAAGGTGCCTTGTTGTCTCTGAGTGGGAATGAGCTTTAGAAACCATGATTTGAGTGCTGTGTGATCACAGGTGCCCTGGGTTATCACTGCTTCTGGGGCATTTTGAAGACCCACAAAATATGTAATGCACACATAGCGTGTTCATAATACACAGTTTCCATGAAACAGGTTCTCAAAAATTTGAGCCCATACTGATATTTCCAAGTCCAAATCAAAGGATTTATTTGACCTGATTCAAGTCCCAGCTGCTCCACTTCTGATCCAGATCCCTGCTGATGAGCCTGGGAAGGCAGCAGAAGATGGCCCACGTGCTGGGGGCCCTGCACCCACGTGGGAGACCCAGATGGAGTTTTGGGCTCCTGGCTTCAGCCTGGCCCACACCTGGCTCTTGTGAAAGTTTGTGGAGTGAACCAGCAGATTGAAACTAACTCTCTCCCTCTCTTCCTCTAACTCTGCCTTTCAAATACATAAATGAATTAATCTTAAAAAAAAAAAAAAAAGATAGGTTTAGGAGAGTTCACTTCTGACCCCTACTATCCTGCCCTCATTTTTATGAACCACTATCCTGTATTTGCAGTCGTTTTGTTTATTTATTTTTTGTGTTGCAAAAATAAGCAAACATCTGAGCACACTCCAAAAAGGTCACAGAAAATGGAATTAAAGGATAAGTTTATTTTGGTGGAAAAAAAAAAAAGGAAACCCATGTACAGTTTGTCCATAGTATGCAATTTCCATGGACTCTTGGAAGTCCCCTCTGCAATGCATTAAATAAATAATGTCAAATCCTGCCCTCTCCCACCCCCAAGAGTTGTACTCCCTGTGTCCCAACAGTGACATCACATGGTGTCTGCTGCTCCACCAAATGGACAAACCAAATCTGCCAATCTAACAGGTAAAACCCTGGAGACTTTTTTTCAGTGGCTTGGACTGGGCCCGGCCACGTGCATTTGTTAAAACCCCCGCAGCTGCTTCTCATACACGGCCAGGGCAGAGTCCTGTGTCACATTAGCCCATTTCCTTGGCTGCTCCCGTGAGCAGTTTCAGTGAGATGGCCCATACACGTGTCATTAACAGTTCCCTTCTTTTTGCTGAATTGTTGGCAGTTTTTGTTTTTTACCTCCCTTTCCTGTTCCTGTGGACTTCCTGCCACCCGGCCCACAACCTCCCCTCCCTACCGAGGCTTCTCCACACCTGCCTTCACACCCGAGCCCCCGCAAACCTCTGGGAGGTCACTGGACACAGGTGCCAGTGCGAGCAAGCCTGCGGCATGGGTGGGGAGATCAGTGCAGAGCTTGGGTGTTTGCCTGGGGCCACCTGCCAGTCAGAAGCAGAGGCCTTGCTGTGCCAGGGACCCCACCATCTGCCGCCCCAGCCACTCTCTCCTGCTGATGGACAGCGAGGCATGGAACAAACAACTCCTCCCCTGTCTCTGCGCCAGGCGTCATGGGGTCTGCAGGTATTCCCTGGTGCTGGGTACCCAGCTCCCAGGGGTCTTGGCTGTAGCACCAGCCAGGGTCAAGGAAGACATTTCTTGTAGCTACGGGAGGCTAGGGGACCAGGTCAGAGAAACTTTCTCTTCTAGGCCCGGGTTCCTTAACACTTGTGGCTTCCCAGGCCTTACAAGCTAGAGCAAAGCGCTCAGCTGCTGCTGCCCTGCTAGACCCGGCCAGGCCTCCCAGCCTCCCAGCAAGGGCCCCCGCCCAGCTGCACAGGTTCACAGTGGTGTTGGAAGAGCTGCAAGGAACTGACAGAGCTGATAGTGTGGGAGGCCCCCAAGCCCTCCTCGGCTTCACCCTCAGCGCAGGCTTGGTGCTCACACACGGGAAAGTATTTCAGTTTCCCCTGGGGGCAGAGCAGAGAGGACAGAGGTGGGGAATTTTAGTGCTGGGCCCCATAGGCCCTCATCTATCCCCAACATATCTTCTTGGGGGACAGAAGCCTCCGGTGGGCCCTCAGTGCCTCCCAGCCACAGAGCCTCCAGGTGTGCAATGAGTAAGACCATGACACCTGTGGCCCCCATCCAGAGCAGGTGTCACTCAGCACTCACCTGGCCAGACCACATGTGTGTCCACGAGGCAGGAGAGACAAGGAGGCAGAGAGCAAACGTCACTCATGAGGGAAGGGTAGGAGGGCCTGGTGGGAAGGCAGAGAGGCCCATCTGTCCCTGGGGTCAGAGACTGCAGGCCCAGGGAATGCCAGGATTTCTCCACAGGTTGACAGCCACAGGCAGGAATCTGACCCAAAGTTCCAGAACCACCTCCAGCACCTCATAGAGCCAGCCCTGATGCCTGCAAGGCAGGAGCTGTGTAGGGAGGTGGGGCAGGGGCACGCGCAGGGGTACAGGCAGGGGCCAGAGCAACCCAGTTCTCCCTGACACATGGTGGGAGGCTGGCAGCACCCCAAGGAGGGAAGAGGATGGCCCATCTCCTTCTGGTCAGGGAAGTGGAACCACCCAACCCCCAGGCTTCATATGTTGGGGCAAGGAGAGGGGTCTTGGTCCCCAGGAAACCTTGAGCACAGGCACTGTTTTAACTCACATCAGCCCCAAACACAGCCATCCTGCACCTCTTCCAGCTGTCCGTGGTTACAGAGGCACAGCAGGTGCACAAGGAGACCCAGAACTGGAGAGGGCAGAGGCCACTCTGTCCTGGCCTTGCCGTGGAGGACAGAGCACGAGGCGTGATTTCTCACAGCGGCACACATCAAGTGTAGCATTCAGCCTTAGCCAGTGTCTGGAGCGGGCGATTCCATGCAGGGTCTGTAAGAACACAGCACAGGGAGAAGTGAGTCCCAGGGGCCAGGGCTGTTCGAGAGTCACCTCGCTTCTTTCCCTGGTTGCAGTAACAGACCGATACATCAATGGAAAGCCTGAGCCCAGTGCATTTTGAGTCAGCGAGGATTCTAACAGTATCCTGTGGATGCAGTGGACACCAGGGCCTGGAGGAGAGCACAGGGAAGAAAAAGCAGAGCCAGAAAGACAATAGGGTGCAAGTGTGGTCCCCCTGCTGACATAGGGAAAAAAATTTCTTCCGGGCTTCATCGCGTTCATTCAACACTTGGTTAGAAAATTGGGGAGTGGCATACCTGCATTTCAAACCTGCCTCCAACTCCTGACCCCAGCTTCCTGCTAATACAGACCCCAGGAACCAGCAGGGCTGGCTGAAATGACTGGGCCCCTGCCATTAATGTGGGAGACCAGATTGCATTCCTGGCTCCTGGCTATGGCCATTGCAGACATCTGGGCAGTGAACCAGCAGATGGGAGTTCCCTCTGTCTGTGTCTCTCTCACTACCTTGCAAATGAATAAATACAATTAAAAAAAAAAATGGAGACAGACCATGGGGAGGGTCCAGGTGAGCTGCATGGTGAATCAAAAGCCGAGTCACCTGAGACCAGAGAACGGTGCAGTCAACAAGGCAAGTGTACAACAAGTGGCAGGAAACTTAGGTTCAAAGCACACAGTGAAAGTAAAGGCAACTGGTATACCAGCAATGCCAAGAAAGACCTGAAGGCTTAAGCTAGCTCTAAGTTCAGCTGGAGCTAAAATCACATTAATCAGCTTAGAAAAGAAATCAGATCTTAGGGTACACAGTTCCGTGTCCATCTCCTACCCCCCTTCCTTCTCAACAGGGAATGCTCATGCTCTCGGAGGCACCAGAGGGAAAACAGAGCCCTCACACTGTGAGAACGGACTCGTGTCAGCACCAGGCTTGTGCACTGCTCAAGAGGACCCCTCGGGGCACCAGTTCTGGGCCCACCTGCTCCACTTCCCAGCCATTCCCTGTTAATGCACGTGGGAAGAAAGCAGAAGATGGCCCAAGTGCTTGTGTACCTGCCACCCACATGGGAGACCCAGATAGAATTCCTAGCTCCTCGCTTTGGCCTTTCCCAGCTCTGGCCATTGCAGCCGTTTGGGGAGTTGACCAGCAGATGGAAGATCTCTCTCCCTATTTCTCCCTTTCTTTCTGTGACTGTATCTTTCTCATAATAAATAAATCTTAATGAAGACACTGAGCTCCCTTCTAGACAGAAGAATCTGCCTTACTCACTGCTGTATCCTCAGAAGCCGGGACCATGCCCAACACCCAATAAATGCTGGCTGAACAGAAAGTGACAGATTCACCTGCACCCTAAGAATGATAGGGTGCTGGTGATGGGTGGGGGGAACTCATGTCACGTGAAGACAGCTGAAGGGTGTCCTGCTAATGATGAGATGGCTCCGTGACAGTGGCCATTCCTTCCCGATTGCAGAGCTGTCAAAAGGGCTGCAAGGGGCCGGCGCCGTGGCGCACTAGGTTGGTCCTTTGCCTGAGGCGCCGGCATCCCATATGGGCACTGGTTCTGGTCCCGGTTGCTCCTCTTCCAGTCCAGCTCTCTGCTATGGCCTGGGATAGCAGTAGAGGATGGCCCGAGTGCTTGGGCCCCTGCACCCACAAGGGAGATCAGGAAGAAGCACCTGGCTCCTGGCTTCGGATTGGCACAGCTCTGGCTGTTGTGGCCATTTGGAGAGTGTACTCTGTCTCTCTCACTGTCTTAAGTCTACCTGTCAAATAAATAAATAAAAATCTTTTTAAAAAAGAAAAAAAAAGAGCTGCCAAGCGGGAGCCATCATTCTCTGTCACTTGGGGCCGCATCAAGACCACTGCCGTGGTGCTGAGGGAGAGAGCAGGCCCTCCAGTAAGAAGAGCACCCCATTGGTTTGCTGTCTCAGTGGGCCAGCAGTAGCAGTCTGGTGGGCTGTGGTAGGAAGGTTGTTGGGCCGCACCAGGGCTGGGATGCTGATGACTTGAGGGTGATTGCCATGCATGGTCTGCTCAAACAGGGGCCTCACTGTGAGTCCATCTTCTCAAACATCACTCTCCTTGTCCTCCTAGCCTCACTGACCAGCTAGTAACTAGTAACATGGGCGCATTCAGTGTGTAAGACACAACACTGGGGACTGTGGGGGGCAGAGCTGAGCACACAAGAGACATCTGTCTTCACTCGGGCAGTTCAGGTCACTGTAGTAGCTGTGTGACCTTGGGCAGGTCACTTACTGGCCAGTGCCTCAGCTCCTGCAGCTGGAAAACAGGAACTCTACCTTCTGCCTGCAGGCCTGACTGTGAGGGCCACCGGGAGCTAAGGTACAGGGCACATCGCTAGTGCACCCGTGCTCAGGTGACACCGCACTGGGAGGGAGGAGGGCACTGGGAGGGAGGAGGGGCTGCAGCACTCGCAGGAAATGGAGAATGCGTGCAGGGTTGGGGAAGCGCACAGAAGAGGCTGCCGCAGCAAGTGGAGAAGAAGGCTACCAGGAGGGCAAACAGGCAACTCAGGAGAGCAGCCCAGGCGGAGGAGCCGCTGAGCCAGGCCAGGCAGCTCCTCTACCTTTCAGGGAGGGGCTCTGGACAGAGCGGAGCTTGGCTCCTGTCCCATCCCTTCCGGCAACAGCTCCCCAGGAAGGCAGGCAGACCGGGGCCCCTGCAGGCTCCCACGGCGGGCAGCCTCAGCTGGTCACCCCCCACCCAGCCTGCCTGCGGAGGAGGCACCCCCACTCCTGGCCCGATTTGCTTGCCTAGGTCGGAACCCAGGGGAGGCAGTCCCTGAACCCAGACCCTGGGCTCTATCTTCTTCGCTTTCTGGGATCAGTAAGAATGACCCGCTAATTAGGCAGGCATCCTATTAAGCACTTGGTAAAGCTGGGGCTGCCAGGTGCCCTCAGTAGGTGGGGAGTGAGAGCAGGGGGGAGGGAGAAGGGAAGCAGAAAGAAGGAGGAAGGAGGGGAAAGAGCGGGGCAGAGAGGGGAGCCAGACAGTGCCCCCCACTGTGGGCTGATGGTGGGGAACAGAGGAGGGCAGCAGAACCTCCACACCCACCAAGGTCCTGCTCCTCCCCAGGTGCCTTTCCAGCCCCTCCGGGAAGTCATGTGGACCATGTGATGAAGCAGGAGACCGGGCCAGACAGATATTTCGGGTGCCGGCGTCTCCCAGGAGAAAACGGGTCAGCTGGAAGGGCTGGCAGGAGTGGGCTGCAGTGGGCCGGAGGGGTCCTTGTCCCTCTCAGCCTCTGTAGGGCCCCTGCCGCGGCAGCACAGGAGGAAGGAGGCCAGCTCCCAGTGCTTGTGGGCCATGAGCTCCTGCACCACGCAAAGGGCCAACTCCTCTCTCTCTCTCTCTCTCTCTCTCTCTCTCTCTCTGCAAACTGGAGGAGCATGTTTCAGGGGAGATTCGGCCCACCTGTGAGTCCATTGCTGCAGGATGGGAGGAGGCCTGGGGACAAGGTCAGGGGTCACCGCACCCCAGCCTGTCCCCATTCATCACTGCCTCCTCCCTGCCCCTCCTCCTCCTTCCTGTTCTGCCATCACGTGCTTCACTGTTCCCTCTGCTCCAGCCGGCCCTGCTGCAACTCCCCTGGACTGCAGTCTCAGCCCCTTCCTGCCCTGACTACAGCCCTGGAAGCCATCGCTCCCCGCTCCCGTCTGCCCTGGACGATCTCCTGAAGAGCCAAAGCCTGCTGGTCCCATCACCCCCCTGCTCAAGAAGCTGTGACCTCCTCCGTCACACTCATGCCCTGCTGCGCCTGGCCTGGCTTTCCCCCACCCCACCCCACCACCCCCACCATGAGGCGCTGAAGCAGACATACCTGGTGGCACTCTGGGGACACAGGATCCCAGGGGAATCAAGGCCCAGACACACAGAAGTCCATGCTGCACACCTGGCCTGCAGCAAAGGAGCTCAAGGGGGCAGGCGGCAACATCTGGAAGCAAAGCACCCCCATCGGGCCGGCCTCCCCTCACCCCGCGATGCACCTCGTTCCAGACCACAATCAGGTTCTCTCTGTGCCTGTGGCCCCCAGTTCGAGACTTCCCCGGGTGACCTGCACCTTCCTATCCCTGCCTGCTGTGTCCTGTCCCTCTTATGGCCTCGTCCCTGCCCTCACCTCCAGCAGCCACCCCTGAGCACATGCAGCAGGCATGGGGTTCCCTCTCTGGCATTCACTGCCCCACTCCGATCACTGCCCTGTGGCCTATGAGGAAGCCCTGTCTCCCAGGGCTCAGTCTCTGCTGGGGAGACGCCCAGGCAGTAGAGCTCCTCAGACCCAGGCCTGAGCTCCTCAGTGTTTCAGAGCCCCCCACCCAGCAACTGTATCCGGGAGAGAAGTGAGGACGCAGCCAGGCCACGGGGGCAAGTGTGACTTCTGGGGGAAAGGCTGCCACGGTGTACAGATTCTCTGCTCCTGGCTCTGAACCTGACTGCACGGAGCTCTGGCTCCCATGGCTGTCACCTTGCCACCGCCACAGCAAGTAGCCCAAGTCATCCCCCACCCCACCCCGGTGCCTGTCTGGGACTGGAGCCAACCAGAACCTGCAGGTGAGATGGAGCAAGAGCAAAACCGGGTCCCCAGGGCACCACCTGAGCCCTACGACCCCACAGCCTGCTCTCTGGTGCTCTGTGCTTAGGTTGGCTTGGGGGGGGGGGGGGCGCCGGGTTCTGATGGACAGATGCACCACCGAGTCTCACTCCTCTCTCCTCTAGCTCCCTAGTGGCCAGCACAGCTCATGCCCAACACAACCAAGAATCAACCCCGCCTGGCCTTTCCTGACTCTAAGCTCCTTGGGGAGCACAGAGTGGGAGATGGATGAGGAGCCCAGTGAACCTGGATTCAGCCACGTGGAGGGCCGGAGACGGTGCTCAACAAGCTCACCCCTGCCAGGAGAAGGCCCTCCCACCCTCTCCTCATCCCATCCACTGGCCAGATCGCCATCTGCAAGGTGCCAAACACCAAAACCCCATGCTCTCCCCAGAGACAGGGGAGCCTGCAGCCACAATCCTGGTGACACGGTGCAGCTGTACAGGAACTCATGTCGCCTTTCATGCCTGGCACAGGGCACGAGGTGGCCATCACCTGGGGCCAACAGCTCCTACGGACCTGTGTCCTCTTGTGGTTGTGACCCGTGGGGCATTAGCTCAGAAACAAGTACCAGGGGGGCATCTCACACTTTCTGTAGCCGCCGATAGGACGCTGCTGGACAGCTAAAGGCAGCAGTCATGTACATAGGACTGCAACAGATGAGAGCGAACACCTGCTGAGTGCTGGCTGCACACCAGCGCTGCTTCACTCCCTGGCATGTTCTCATTCAGTTTATTATTACCCTGTGAGGAAGACACCTCCATCATCTCCATTTACAGAACTGAACATGGAGACTTGGGAGGGATCACGGGATGGACCCATGGCTACAGAGTGCACAAACGGGGAGCAACGCACCTGCTCCACAGGCGACCCCTGTACCCACTCCAGGGCCGTGGTAATGAAGTAGCTAACCATGCACTTGGATACTGAAGCCACTCTCCTGTGGGCATACCCTACCCTCTCGTTGCCGGGGGCCCCGCCTCATTCACTGCTGTATCTGAAGACATCAGTGCAGTGCCTCACGCACCAGAAGGGCTGAGAAAATTATTTCCTGGCTGCAGGAAGACGTGAAGGAATGCGGCCCCCAGTGGGAGAAACAGCACCAGACAGGAGAGCAGAGCCACTGCTGGGGCCCATGGGACAGCTGGCAGGGAGCTCTCAGGCTTCCGGGACCAAGCATCGCCAGAGGAGCTGCTCCCAGGAGTTGCACTCCTGGCACTGGCGTGAGGACCCACCACTATCGTGGGCAGCCCCTGATTGGGTGAGGTGGGCGGCAGCACCCAGCTCCTGCTGATGTCTCCAGACACCTTCAGCAGGTACTGCAGGGCACCTGCCAGCTGCTGGGTGGCCTCCTCCCACCGCAGGTCCAGCTGCTATGCTAGGCCACCACGTAGAGCTGGCCTGCCAAGGTGTGCCAGGGCCCTGACAGGACTCATGCTGGGAACCAGGGTTTGAGAAGTGCTCCACATCACACCCACAGCCCCACCCCACAGGGCCGGGCAGTGTCTCGAATCCAGCCCTCACCCTACATACCGTCCAGGTTCAGCCTGTGCAGAGGGTGGGTCAGGGGTCAGGGGTCAGAGACGGGAGTCTGCTGCTGGCTACTGAGCAAATGAGGGAGGGGAGTGCCAGACGAGGGGCTGGGAAACTGGCAGGCACAATGGGGAGCTCAGACGAAGCGCGGCCCTGCTGACCCCGCCATGGTGCTTGGTGCGCTGCTAGTCACCCTTTCCATTCAGTGTCTCAGCTCCACCTCCCACGCTTGGACAAACACGGAAGAAACCCTGGCTGCCGAGGCAAAGGGGGGCTGGAAGCAGAGGGATGGGGTGGGGTGGGAATCACCGGATCACTGCTGGACGGTCCCAGACCTGAAAAGCACAGGACATGCGGACATGGGTCTCCCTCTTTGGCCCCTGAGGAACTCAGGGCCTGGTCCTGCCATGGACTAGGCGGCAGCTAGCAGTGGTGGTGTCCAGACTCCGCCCCTCCCAGCTAGAGCCAAGGGGCAGGGGGAGGAGGTGCATGTGGGGGTGGAAGACAGGAAGAAAGCATCCTTGGAATCGCACCGTGAGGGCAGAGTCTATTTATATTGGGCTTAATTAACTCTGCTCCCTGCTGCCACTAACACAGCAATCACACTGCAGGCGGCACTGATTTGATTGGCAAGAGACACACCACGCGGCATATTAAGGATCCAGGCCCCTATAAATAGGCCTAATCCAGCCCCTCACCGGCAGACAGTGAAGAGGACATTAATCAGACCTAGCACCATGTCCCAACCCAGCTCTGCTGGGCAACACAGTGGGGTCCTTGGTTGCAGTAGAGGTGTGAGTGGGGTGGGCATGAAGTGCTGTGTGACCTTAAGCAGGTGGCTTGCCTTCTCTGAATCTCTGATTCTTTTTTTCCATTCTGCTGAGGGAACCAGTACTGCTAAGGAGAGGTTGTTCTCTGGAGCTGGCATGGTGGCATAGTAGGTTAAGCCTCCACCTGCGGCACAGGCACCCCATATGGACGCCGGTTCATGTCCCGGCTGCTCCTTTTCTGATCCAGCTTTCTGCTTATAGCTTGGGAAAGCAGAGGACAATGACCCAAGCACTTGGGCCCCTGCAGCCCCATGGAAGACCTAGAAGAAGCTCCTGGCTCCTGGCTTCGAATCGGCTGAGCTGTGGTCATTGCAGCCATTTGGGGAGTGAATCAGCAGATGGAAGACCTTTCTCTCTGTCTCCCTATCTCTGTAACTCTGCCTTTCAAATAAATAAATAATTTTTTTTATTTGACAGATAGAGTTAGACAGTGAGAGATAGAGAGAAAGGTCTTCCTTCTGTTGGTTCACCCCCCTAAATGGCTGCTACAGCCGGCGCTGTGCCGATCCGAAGCAAGGAGCCAGGTGCCCCTTCCTGGTCTCCCATGCGGGTGCAGGGGCCCAAGCACTTGGGTCATCCTCCACTGCCTTCCTGGGCCACAGCAGAGCTGGACTAGAAGAGGAGCAACCGGGACTAGAACCCAGCGCCCATATGGGATGCTGGTGCCGCAAGTAGAGATTAACTAAGTGAGCCACGGCGCCGACAATAAATAAAGTCTTTAAAAAATAAAAGAAGTGGTTGTTTATTATTGTCATTATTATCACTATTGAAAAGCTGATAGAATGTCCATCCAGCAGTTGAGTTCCCCAAATGCTGCAACACCCCCTGCTGGAGCCAAAGCCAAGTGCCTCTCACAAGAGGCAATCACTCGGCCCAACACTTCTGCCTTCTAGGGTCTGCTCCAGCAGGAAGCTGGAGTCAGGAGTGAAGCTGGGACCCAAATCCAGTTCTCTGACATGGAATGAAGGCACTTTAAGTGGCATCTTCACCACTAGATCAAATGCCTGCCCCTGGTAAGTTTTGTGTGTGTGTGTGTGCAAAAAAAAAAACTCTGAAACCCCTGTATTTTGTTGGCATAATGGGCATTTTCCTGGAACATTTTGCAGGCCCCCTTATATAGGCCACACAGTGTGTCATGCCCACATCACTGCCCCGCTGCACCTGCCACTTTGCTCCTCTGACTTCTGCCCTCCTCGGGCTGGCCTGCACAGGATCTCAGAGGACAGCCCCGGTTTTTACCTCTTCCTCCAGCAGTGCGCTCCTCCTTCGCACTCAGGCATCAAGGACAGACATCCCGGGTTTCCCGGACAGAATCGGCCTTGGATCCTCCTCCAAGCCAGGAGTCACTCCTCACCTCCTCACTTTTCTTCCTAGCAAATAACCAACGTGAGACCAGCCAAACCCCAGCCATTTGAAGACCCTAACCCAAGGCACCATCACACCCATATCAAGAAATTTCCCCCTCTCCTTTGTCTTTAAGATTTTGTTTTTATTTATTTGAAAGAGAGAGCCAGAAAGACAGAGAGGGAGAGGGAGAGAAAAAAGGAAGAGGGTGGGGTGGGGGGTGGAGGGGAGAGGTCTTCCATCTTCTGGTTCAATCCCCAAATGGCTGCAACATCCAGAGCTGGGCTGGAATGAATCCAGGAGTCAGGAGCTTCATCCAAGTCTCCCACATGGGCAGCAAAGCCCAAGCACTTGGGATGTCCTCTGTTGCTTTCCCAGGCACATTAGCAGGAAGCTGGATTGGAAGTGGAGCAAGCTGGGACTTGAACTGGCACCCATATGGGATGCCTGCATGGCAGGCAGTAGCTTATGAGACCACAATGCCAGTTCAGTTTTTGTCTTTCCACGGATATAAATTTGGCCACCTTAGCTTTGTTCTATGCTTCAGTTCTTGTGTGTCAGACAAGGAAAACACCATCTGTGCACATCTGGAGAGGAATCCCTCCTTCGTCCCCACATCCGGCCCATGTGTGCTGGTGCGTGTACACAGTGAAAGCGCTCCATGCCTCAACAGTTAAGGAGCAAATCCACTCAGACCTCAGGAGTCGAAGCACAGCTTAGTGGGCTCCCCAGTCTGTCTGCAAACACGGACTGACCATCTCCCTGGGCGCAGGCATGACCACAGTAAGGTATGGCACTTGCAAGGGAGAGCCCCACAAACACTGCAACCGTAAGTGAGAAGTGCTCTAGCCTGGCTATGAGCACAGTGCTGAGTTGTGATCCTCAGTGCTGACCCATGCTGGGGGCAGAGGGTCAGGAAAAGCCTCTTAAGAGGACGCACGGCTCCCCATGCCAGACCCAGGCAGAAGGAGCAGCTGGCACAGCTCACGGGCAACGGCAAGTGCCCCGGAGTTGTATAAGTATCCTTGGGGCAGCAGCAAGAAAGAGAAAGGTCAAAGAGAGGCCAGATGGTGGAAAACACTGCTCACCATGGCTAGGAGTTTGGCCTTGAACCAGGAATGAAATCCTTAAACTCTCTAATACGGTAGCCACCAGCCACACGGGGGCTACTGAGTACTTGGATTTGGGCCTAATTGAACTGAGATGTGCTGTGAGCATCAGATACACACCAAACATCAACAACCTAGTAGGGAAAAGAATGTAAAATGTCTTAATTTAATGTTTTTAGATTGATTATATTCTTAAATGCTATATTTTGAATCCACAGGGCTAAATAAAAATACTGTTACTGATTTCATCTGTTCCCTTTTACTTTTAAGAAAACATATTTATTTATTTAATTATATGTTTGTTTATTTTTTTATTTATTTGAGAGGCAGACAAAGAGAGGCGCAGACAGAGTGAGAATGCTCTCATCCGCTGGGCACCCCCCTGCAAATGCCCACAAGGATTTCTGAAGCCAGGAGCTGGCAAGTCAACCCATGCCTCCCATGTGGGTGGCAGGAGCCTGGCCACCTGAGCCATCCCTGCTGCCTCCCTAGGTTTCGTTCGATCAGGATGTTGGAGCCAGGAACCAGAGCTCAGAATGGAACCCAGGGCCAGCGCCGCAGCTCAATAGGCTAACCCTCCTCCTGCGGCGCCGGCACACTGGGTTCTAGTACTGGTCGGGGTGCCGGATTCTGTCCCTGTTGCTCCTCTTCCAGTTCAGCTCTTCGCTGTGGCCCAGGAAGGCAGTGGAGGATGGCCCAAGTGCTTGGGCCCTGCACCCACATGGGAGACCAGGAGAAGCATCTGGCTCATGGCTTCGGATCAGCTCAGTGCCCTGGCCACAGCGCGCCAGCCGCAGCAGCCATTGAGGGTGAACCAACGGAAAAGGAAGACCTTTCTTTCTGTCTCTTTCTCTCTCACTGTCCACTCTGCCGGTCAAAGAAAGAAAAAAGAAAAAAAGAAAATAATGGAACCCAGGCACTCTGGTAAGGGACTCGAGCATATTAACCACCAGGCCAAAGCCTACTTCTCTTTTTACTTTTAAAATCAATGACTCACATTTTATGTGTGTGTGTGTGTATCCTGTTATTCTAAAGAAATGAATCTTTGTTCCTCTTTTGGGGCAAAAGATATCCTGACACAGGAGCCTAAGCATCAGAATTAATCATAACATTGTCACTTTATTGCTCCTCCCCCAGTAGGTAGTAGCTGGTAGATGACTATCTATATGATTTATTGTTACATTTTTGTTAGTGACAGATAACCTATGTTATTCCTCTTTCAGTAGATAATATTTTCTTATAACATTATTACTGATAACACTAATTGCTACCTATAATCATTGCTAGGAATATTAGCTAATAATATAAACATTAAAAGTACACTAACTCGAGTGTTAGAAGCCCCTGCACTAAGACAGCCAAACCCAGAGAAACCCTAATATCCAGAGGAAAAAAAAAGTACACTAACTCCTAGTCACAAATTCTCATTTAATCCTTAATATCAGTGAATTTATCATCATCCCCAATTTTAGGTAAGGAAATAGGATTTTTAACAAATAACATTTTTCCAACATCAACTGCTAGCTGTGATCAAGCCCAGACCTGAGCCTCATCTGTCAGGATCGTGAGCTGGTGTTATTTATCTGTACGTTTTAATGCAAATAAAATAAAATAAAAATGCAAACCTTGCCATTCAAAAATCTTGCCAGCACCAAGTGGGAGACCATTTACCTTGATACTCTGTCCTTCCATGAGTCTACAGATTTGTTTTTGAGACTAAAGAAAGAATAGAGAATCGAACAGGAACAGTGCCCCTCCTGAGTAGCACACCCTCGAGTTCTGTTAGCATGCACCATCTGGGCTCTCCACCACCACAACAGGCTTGGGACTTACACATCACTCTCAGTTCTTTGTATGAGAATACCTAGGCGCTATGGGTCCCTGCCACCCATGTAGGAGACCCAGATGGAGTTCCTGGCTCCAGCCTGGTTTAGCCCCAGCTGTTGTAAGCTTTGGGGAGCAAACTAGTGGATGAAAGCTCTCTCTCTCAATCTCTCTACTTTTCTCTATAATATAATGTAAAAGTAGTATGTAGTGTGTGTGTGTGTGTGTGTGTGTGTGTGTGTGTGTGTGTGTATAGGTAGTCTTCTAGTAGTGCAGTTAGGAAACTTACCTCCTCAGTTTCATAAGGGATGACCGTAATTCAACCTAAGTCTTTGAACTTCCTGCTTGTCTACTTTTATTATTTTCTAATGCCCTGCATCGATACATGACTATTTCTAATAATGGCATTTTTCTTATGTCTAGGCCATGCTCATCAAGACTTTTTTTCAGAGTTTCAAAAACTCGACAAGAATGACCTGTATTGACCAAGAGCTGCGCAGTACGCAGAGTGACCTCGGAGAAGCAGCTGAACCCCAGGGCCTGGCCATGAACGACAGCGCGGGCCACAGCCCTCTCTGATCTGCGGCTTCTCATGTCCCAAGCTCTGGGCCGTCTCCTGCAAGCCCACCTAGGTCACCGCGCCCGCAGGCTCTGCACCCTGCGTTACACACCTCCGCTGCTGGCCTGCACCGGTGCACAGGGCTCCATCCCAGCTGCGTGAGCGCGGCCACCAGGAGAGGCCGTTGCCCCACTCTGCGCGGGTGGGACGCCGCGAGGGGCTGCAGGAAGACGGCCCCAGCGCCAGAGCCGGCTCCTCGCGTCCCCTCATCCCCGCCCCGCAGCCTCTGGGCACCGGCCGTGCTCGCCCTCCGCCCTCCGGCACCCCACCGGCCCCGCGCCTCCCCCGCACGCCCGACACCGGGTCCCAGAGCAGTCAGCCGGGTTCTGCCATCCCTGGAGCGCTGCTGTGCTGTCTACACAGAGCACACAGAGACACATACCACACCTGGCTGTGCTAGTCGGCACCCAGGGGTCTAGAGCCAGAGCAGCCAGATGGGCTTCCTAACGGGTCTCTACCCAAGCCACTGACAGGCGCATCCCAGACCTAACTAAACTGAAGATATCCTGGAAGCTGAATCACGGAGATACCTAACCCCAGCCGCTTGAGCTGCCAGGGAGTAAGAAAAGTTGGCTGCGTGTTTGCATGCGTGCGGCGCATGGCTGCTGCCTTTGCGGTCTGCTAGGCTCCTAGCGAGCGCCGGGCTGACCTGGCGCCCTCTCAGACTCCCCGGGATCCACCAGCATAGACCTCAGAAATTCCTTGGGGAGGTGTAAAGAGACAGGAGGGCAGGGCGTTTAGGCACCATTACAGGCAGAAAACCGGGGACAAGACTGGGAACTTAATGTGAGTTGTTCCTACTGCTGCAGCCTGTGGAGCAGCGCCCCCTCTCCCGGAAGCCACTCTCCTGGCCAGCAGGAAACTTCACCAGAGTCCTTGCTTCTGGGGAAGGAAGAGAGGAATGTCCTGCCCCCCAGAAACGATGTGTCTGGTTTCTCCTTCCTGGGGTTTCTAACACGTTTGGTTGTCTGGGTTCATACTCCAGCCAGAGAGCACTGTGGACACAAAATGCCCCCTTTGGGAGCCTCCGACTGCAGGGCTTGAGTGCTGGGGGTTTCGATTTTCCACATCACAGGACGGGGGTCAGGCGGGACAGAGCGGATAGGACAGCTCCGTGGGGCCTTCGGGAGCCTTAGCACTCGGTACTTAGCACTCGGTACTAATTTTGACAGGTGTGAGAAGTTCATGGAAAATGCATACGATGAAAAAGCTTTGCATGGTTTTCAAATATGTTTGCACCAAAGCAAGCTGATCTTTTTAAACACTTATTTAATTATTGATTTGAGAGACAGGCAGCGCTTCCATCTGCTGGTTCACTCCCCAGATGTCCAACTTGGGAGCCAGGAACTCAACCCCATGTCTCCCCCCTGGATGGCAGGGACCCAACAACTTGAGGCACCATCCTGCGCCTCCTGATAGGCATTAGCGAGAAGCCGGAGTCGGGATGGAGCTCAGCCCCAACCAAGGCGCTCCAGTATGGGTTGTGTGTGTCCCAAGCACTCCTTTAACTGCCAGACCAAACACTGCCAACCGTAACCGTACATTTCTTTAAAAAGTTTTATTTATATACTCGAAAGGCAGAGTTACAGAGAGAAACACTACAGAGAGAGAGGGAGAGAAAGAGAGAGAATCTTCTATCCACTGGGTCACTCCCCAAATGGCTTCAACATCTGGGATTAGGCTAAGCTGAAGCCAGGAGCCTGGAACTCCATCTGGGTCTCCCCTATGGGTGGCAGGAACCTGAATACTTGGGCCAGCCTGTACTGCTTTACTAAGCACCTTCACAGTAAGTAAGGTATATCAGAGGTGGAGCAGTCAGGCCTGGAACCCATGTTCATATGGGATCCCAGCATCGCAGACGGTGGCTCAACCCACTGCACCACACCGTGGGTCCCAAAACTTCCCTTTTAACTCCATTTTCACATTGCTTGAGCTGCAGGTGGGAAGAGGGAGAACACAAAGAAAAAGGGTAAAGGGGAGACAAGCGCTTTCCCAAGACTCTCCACTCAGCTCCTTTGCCTCTGGTTGCTTCAGGCCTGGATCACGTGACTGCTTCTAGCTGCAAGAGAGCCTTGGGAAGTGAGTATTCATAGCAAAGTATGTTAGTACCCTGAACAACGTTGAGCTTGTACTGGAGGAAATGGGAGAATGGAGAAGGGGGGGGGGGGGTACTGTGCAGCATCTGTGAGAGGCACCTAACTAACCCTTTTTTGAAGACTGGGAGAATTGTTCGGAGAAGGATTCCCATTGGATGTGACAGCAGAGGGGAAGCTTGAAGGATCAGGAGGAATTATCTCGGCAAAGCAGAATGGGGTCACAAGCATTCCAGGGACATGTGACAGTGCGTGTGCATTTATTAAGGAAAGTCACACAGCTGTGGCAGACTAAAAATAAATAGATGAGCACAGAATGACTGACACACAATGGAGGCTTCTTTCTCACTCACAGAACGCCCCAACAGTGGCCAGCTCTCAGTGACACTTCAAGACAGGGTTCTTTCCATCAAGGACTCTGTCATCTGTAGCATGGGGCTCAATGATTGGGAGCAGAAAAGGTTGGAGAAGAGCATGTGGGAGGTCTGCTAGGACAGGCCTGGAAGCAGCGCACGTCACTCTTGGTCGTGTTACATCGGCTAGAGCATGTAGCTGCGAACCCAGGAAGAAAGCCAGTCGCTGCTCCAACGAGCATGAGATGAGGGTGGGGTGAGACTGTGGGCTCCGGTGCTGCTGAAGGGCATGGAAGCGTGGGGCTGAGGTTGGCGAGGTGGCAGGACCCACACCACACAAGAGCAGGTACCATTTTTTGGAGCTTCTGGCATGTGCCAGCCAATGTGCTTTGTTCCTGACACACAGGCTCTGAGTTTGTTTGGGGTATCTGCCCTGGGAGAGAAAAGTTGGGACAGCTGCACATTGATTTGTTGTGAATAACGATCCTGTTTCCTAACAGATATACACCATTTCATTGTGTGCAAAACATAAGAGCACTTGGAAAAGTTTGTGGAAAATGGAAGTAAAATTTAAACTTATTTTGATGCAAAAAGAATTGAAAGCTATGCACATAAGAGGTCTTCAAAAATTCGTGGAGGGGTGGGCACCATGTGGAGTGTCTCATGGTGGAGTGTCTGGGTTCAAGTTCCTGATCCAGTCTCCATTCTGCCCTTCTTGCTAATACACACTCTGGGAGACATCAAGTGATGGCTCATGCGGCTGGGTCACTGCTGCCCATGTAGGAAACCTGGGCATCTGGAGCGTGAACCTGCAGATGGGGAAAATCTCTGTCCATCTCTCTCTCTCTCTCTCTGTCTCTCTCTTTCTCTCTCTCTCTCTCTCTGTGTGTCTCTCTCTCTCTCTCTCTCTCTCCCCGTCTCTGTCTCTCTCTCTGCCTTTCCAAATAAATAATACATAGATAAATACATTTTAAAAGTTCAAGGAAAATGCATATTATGATAGAACTAAGCATGAATTTCAAAAGTTTTGCACTGGAGCCAGTGCTGTGGCACAGCAGGTTAACACCTTGGCCTGAAGCGCCGGCATCCTATATGGGCATCCGTTCGAGACTCAGCTGCTCCACTTCCAATCCAGCTCTCTGCTATGGCCTGGGAAAGCAGTAGAAGATGGCCCAAGTCCTTGGGTCCCTGCACCAGCATGGGAGACCGGAAGAAGCTCCTGGCTCCTGGCTTTGGATCGGCGCAGCTCTGGCCGTTGCAACCAATTGGGGAGTGAACCATCGGATGGAAGACTCTCTCTCTCTCTCTCTCTCTCTCTCTCTCTCTCTCTCTCTGCCTCTCCTCTCTCTGTGTAACTCTGACTTTCAAATAAATAAATAATGTTTTGCACCAAAACCAACTTCTCTTCGACTTTCATTTTCCATGGGCTTTTTGAAGGCCCTAATACCATTATGTACACAATGTTAACACTTAGGAGAATTTGGTAAGGAAAACCTTGCCATCAGTGCCTTCTGCAGTTGGAGAGAAATGCATTCAGAGATTTTGGAACTGGGCCAAGGTCAGGCAGGCCAGCCCACCTCTTAATTAGTACTCTTCTCCCCTGCGTCACAGCACCTCTGACAGAGCGGCTGGCGTGTCCTAGAAAGGAGTCTGGATGCCAGCCAAGGGATGCTGAGCCCTGGGAGCACAGCCAGTGGGTTCAGGAGAAACCATTCCCTCCTGACACCAAAAGTGGCTTCTGCAGACTTGCATGCACTTACCTGTAAGCAGTGACACCGGGGGTCAAGAAGGACTTCAAGAAGCTGCAAGTGCATCCTTCCTGGGGCAGCACATGGCTCTCCCGGGGTGGTGGGGGAGGACTCCGACTTCAGAGGGAGGGGGCTGGAGCTTTGGGAGCCCCTCTGGTCCAGAATGACCCTCAGGGGGATGCCCTCGGCTCCCCTACCCCCCCCATTCCCGCCTCCTCTGTACTCGTGGAGGAGGCTGGGAGCTGAGGGAACTGCCCTGGCAGGGTGAGAAAGGCCAGGGCAAGAGGCCACGGCCAGGCCTGGGAGGCAAGAGGTGTGAGGAGCACAGGGCAGGGCTGTGGCCAAGCTGACGGATCTGCCAGGCACAGGGTGCGCAGTGCCCAGGCCCCCAGAATGTTCTGAACTGGAATTGGAAGGAAACAGGAACTTAAGATGGAAAAAAACATAGGCCGGCGCCGTGGCTCAACAGGCTAATCCTCCGCCTTGCGGCGCCGGCACACCGGGTTCTAGTCCCGGTCGGGGCACCGGATTCTGTCCCGGTTGCCCCTCTTCCAGGCCAGCCCTCTGCTGTGGCCCAGGAGTGCAGTGGAGGATGGCCCAAGTGCTTGGGCCCTGCACCCCATGGGAGACCAGGAAAAAGCACCTAGCACCTGGCTCCTGCCATCGGATGAGCGCGGTGCGCCGGCCGCAGCGCGCCGACCGCGGCGGCCATTGGAGGGTGAACCAACGGCAAAGGAAGACCTTTCTCTCTGTCTCTCTCTCTCACTGTCCACTCTGCCTGTCAAAAATAAAAAAATTAAAAAAATTTAAAAAAAAATAAAAAAAAGAAAAAACATTTGAATACATAACATTAATATATTCATCTTGGATATATTAATATTGTTGTAAAATATAACATTTCTTTTGGACACACAAGTATACATATTTATGGGGTGTAAGAAAGAGGGGCGCAAATTGGTGGCTCCTCACATGGGGCACCAAATGTAAGAAAAGGGGCACAGAACAGAGAGAAGACAGAATACAAACTCACAGCCAGACCAAATTTATTCAAAGAGAGTAAATCCGCAGAGATGGGTGCCAGCGTGCACACGGACCGAACATGTGGCCAAGGGCCCAGACCCCAGGGACTGGGCTGTTTTCTATCTGAGGTGGGCTAGCGGTGGGGGTAGGCTAGCAGTAGGGGTGTCCAGAAGAGAGCTCCTCCATACAGGTTTTACCAGTTTAGCTCACTGCCTTCCAAACCTGGGGAAGAATGCAGGGGGTGGGTAGAGAAAAGGATGTGAGACTGAACTGGTCTCTTGAAAGAAGGCAGGGTAATGAGAATGTAAAACGGCTGAGGCTCATGTCCTTGTTCCCTAACAGGGTACCGCATGTTTGCTTTTGTTTAAGTAATGAATGAATTTTATTTCTTTATTTATTTGAAAAGTAGAGGGAGATACCCAAAGATCTCCCATCTGTGTGCTGGTTCACTCCCCCAAATGCTCAGAGCAACCAGGACTAGAACAGGCCAAAGCCAGGAATTGGGAACCCAATCCAAGTCTCCCACATGAGTGGCAGGGACCCAAGTATTTGAGTCATCACCTGCCACTTCCCAGGGTGTGGATTAGCAGGGGCTGGATGGGAAGCAGAGCCAGGACATAAACCCAAGCATGGTGCCCATGTGCACGTTCCAAGGTGTTCAAATCAAGATAAGCTTATCTAGCTCCTCAGTTATTTAAATATAATTTTTAAGAGATTTATTTATTATTATTTGAAAGGCAGAGTTACAGAGAGAGAGAGAGAGAGATCTTCCACCTGCTGGTTCACTCCCCAAATGGCCACAACTGCCAGGGCTAGGCTGATCTGAAGCCAGGAGCTTGTCCCAAGTCTCCCATGAGGGTGCAGGGGCCCAAAGACTTGGGCCATCCTCTACTGCTTTCCCAGCCCATATCAGAGAGCTGGATTGGAAGTGGAGCAACTAGGACTCGAACCAGCACCCATATGGGATACTGGCACAGTAGGTAGCAGCTTTACCTGCTATACCACAGCACCAGTCCCTCTAAATATAATTTTCAACACCTTTTTAAATGCAGAAAAGGGCCCCACAGAACAAAAGTGGCTAGTCTGTGGATGTTGTAATTAAGACATGAATGTGAGTGCGAGGGGAATGAGATGGGTGCGCATGTGCGTTGTGTGTGTGTGTGTGTGTGTGTGTGTGTGTGTGTGTGTGTGTTTGTGCTTGAGTGTGTGTGGGCACCTGCATGTGTGAGGCTGAGGTCCTGGGACTGCAGACTCAGCTCTGTAGCTCCTCATGGTTCTATTTAGGGCCACAGAAAGCGTCCATGTCACTGTTCTCCAATGCCCAGGACACACTACCAGGACCCCAGAGCCCAGAGCCGGTGTCCACTTCCCTTCTTGGGTCTGCAGTCTGGGAGCTGCCCCTCCCTCCCTGGCAGTGTCCACAGCCCTGCACCTTGCTTGTGCAGGAGCTGGGCACAGGGAAACAGGACTAATCCTTGAAATAGCTCCGGGAGGATTATCCCAGCCTCCCTCCGCAGTAGGCCACTGGGCTCACTCCCGGGGCAGGCAGGCCAGAGTGCTGCCCACCCCCATTGCAGGCCGGGGACGGCAGATGCTCAGCAGTGGCTTCCTGGCTGGGGTGGCCACAAAGGAGTTCTTGGGGGTGGAACAGAATCTCAGAGTGGAATTGTATAAATGAAGCCCACTCTATGCACAGATCTGAAGCTTGAAAAAACTTGGCCTGGGGCAAAGAGTTTAAATTATAAAAAATTTAAAGTATGAAATGTGAAAAAAAAGTTCCTTAAGGTGCTCATTTAACAGCCAAATCATTTGACACAATGAGCCATGTGTGACAAGCGTCCCTGCTGCACGCCCACCCATGCTTTGCATCTCCCCTATCTTCCTTCCCTGTGGCCAAAAGCCCCCTGCCTCCTACACCAAGGACCTGCTGAAGGCCCACCCCCTCCAGACCCCGGCAGGAAGGCAAGCCCCATCTCCGTGTCCCCATCTGGTGAGGGAGAATGCCTCCTAATCCTGAAAGCGTGGATTTGATTAGCGCAGGAATCATCACTATGCAAATTGGCTTATGTGTATGTTAATGTTGATGCGCAGAGATGATCATGTTGATAGAAGGAGCAGGGGAGCCTGGGAGGGTCTGAGAGCCATGGGTGGCTTGGCTATGGACCAGAGAGAAACTGATTCTAAGGAGAGCTGGAGGTGGGGGTGCAGGGAGGGAGGGGCGGTAGTCACTCGTGCATCGGGGTGGAGAAGCTGAGGATCTGGCTGACTTTCAGAGACCAAGTGGTGGAGCTGGGACCTAGACAGAGGAGGCTGCCTGTGGCTGCAATCACTCGTGAGTGACGGGACCCATGTGTGTGACTGACAGCTTGCATTGTTCATGTGCTTAATTTTAACTAATTGAAAAACAAATTGAAGATGCACCATTGGACTATTGGAAAGCTTAAGTGTGTGTATCAGTCAGCTTTTGGTTGCTTGAACTGAAATACCTGGAAGCAGGGATACCTTTTAGAGGGAGAGGGTTTCTCCTGGCTCACCGTTTCACCGGTGTGGGTGGCCACATTTGCCTGGAGACTGATCATGGTGGTAGAGAGTGAAGCGACTGGGGTGGGAGGATGACATGGTGACCCAGGGTGCAGGTGGGCAGCAGCTGGGCTGGACCAGGCTTCTACAGGCAACCCTCTCCAGAGAACTGCCTTCCTAGGGCACCCTCAGGGACCCAAATACCTCCCTTGGTACCCACCTGCTAATCTCCACCCTTCATCTGCTGACAATTAGCCATTAACGTAAGACTTGGGGGACCAAAGCACCAGCGAGAGGGGAATGAGATGGGTGCGCATGTGCATGTGCGTGTGTGGGACGGGGGGACATCCAAGCTGTAACAGTATAGGTGAGGAAGCTTGGGTACCTGAATCTACTTTCTCAATGTGAGTTTTCTGAAACCTAAATGCAGCCTGCACAGCTGCAAGAGAACTTAACACCCAAACTGAGATGCACTGTGTCACCTACACGAAAAACTTCTAGGACTTTCTACGAACAAAGGGTTTTTCTCTACTACTATATAGTTTTTTATATGATTACGTGCTGAAATGATCCCATTTTGGATGCAATGGGTTAAATTAGTGTGTTGTTAAGTTAATTCCACTTAAAATGTTTCATGTAGCTACTGGAAAATTTTGAATTCCATATGTTACTCACGTCGTATTTACAAGGGACAGTTCCTTTGTAGACATAACGACTATTAAACAAGACCTAACTTGCTTTGGGTGGAAGAGGGAAATTGGCAAAAGCAGAATGAAAGTCTCTCTAGGAAGGGCCAAAGATAGGTTGGTGGGGGTGAAAGGAGAGGCTGGGCGAAGACCACTCCCACCCAGCAATGCTAAGACTACATTTCATGGGGCAGGCCACTACCTACTACCTTATACCATGAGGCTCAGGTGCCCCTCAGATACCCCTAGATCTGCCCTTCTGAATACCCCTGTGCCCCTCTTCTCCACATCTTTATGAGCTGCCAGAGTGGGTCTGGCCCTCAGCAGCACAAGCATTGCCAGCGTTCCTACTACTCCCAGGCTATGCTCAGAGAAGATTTCATGCCGATGTCGGTGACAAACCAAATGGCAGGTGCAGTGCCGCCTGCTTCAGTCAGTGAAGTCTGGATTGGACTGAAGACACCTTCAGGAAAGGAGAGGCAGGGACCTGAGAGAAGTTGAAAGGGCACAGTGAAAGCCTGTGGAGGAGCAAGTCTCCATATCCCCCGGGAGCACTCCAGGGACCCTAACAAATGGAAGAGGGGATGCCTGTGTCAGTCCGACAACACAGCTCCAGACGCTATTGTCTGTCTCTGCCTCACGGAAGCCTCTCGGCTGGGCTCCTGCTCACATTCTCCCCCTTCAGTCTATTCCAAATGACAGGCAGAAGCATCTTTTCAAAACAAGTCCCATCATGTGAATTCTCAGCCCCAAACCCTGTCACATCAGGGTGCCCTGGGTGGTGACAGACAGACGCTAGGTTGCTCCCCACAACTCCTTTGCAGCATCTCCAGCCTCTCGAGTCCTGGCAGAACCTGGGCCTCACTTCTAACAGAGAGAAAGCAGCAGGGAGGGCAGGATGTGCAGGACTGGAGCCAGCTCTTGCTGTCTTGCAGGAGCAGGTTGCTATACTGTAGGCTGCTGTGTGGCAAAGGCCGTGCAGTCAGAGCCACGTTCAGCTGCCTGGCGGGGAACCCAGAACTCATCCTGCACGTAGGATGCCCGTTTCAGAGAAGTCACCTTGACCAAGGTCACTCTTATTAAGTTCCAGAACCAGAGGCGAGAAAGGAGATCTCGTGACTGAGCCCACAGCCGGAGAGAGTGGCTTGCTGAGAAAGCTTCCCTGGGAAAGACTGACCCCCTGGAAGAGCAGTGGGGTGCTGGGGATTCAAATCCAGCCCCACCCCAGATGCCAGATGTCCTGGGGGCCAGCTTTCTGCAAGCCATCGTAGTGCACTGGGCTGAATGCAGGCCACCTGCTGAGCACTTAGGGATGAGGAGGAGGAGGACAGGAGAGCCTTTGGCTGATGGGCAGAAGGAGGTTGAGAGCAACAGGCCTGGCCGGGCAGGGAGACTGGGGGAAGCTCAGCCTGGCCTTGCACGCTCTGCTCATCTGGGACACACCTTTCTCCACCGACCCCTCCATCAGCTGCCCAACTCCCTGCTCTGTCCTCTGCCTTCTTCGTTTCCAGTCACTCTCCCTGCTTCTTCGTCTTCACCTCTCTGGGTTTCGCAGTCCCTTTGGTGTTTATCTCTGCCCCGGGGTCTTCGTCTTCCCCTTCCCTCCTATCCTCTCCGCTGCTCCTTCTTCTTGTCTTTCTCAGCCTCTCCTCCAAGACCAGGTTGCCGTGGTTAGCCACCTCTACCCCACACCCCAGAGCCGCTCAGGGACTATGGGAGCTTGACCAGCCCCGTGGAGGACCTGGGTGAGGACTGGAGTGATTCCTGGGCCTGGAGAGCACTCTGCTAAGACAGCTCTCTGGCCAGGTTATGATGGGGGGGTGGGCTCTGCACTGGGGTGCACACTCCACACACCAGACATATCTTCTGTTCTACTCCTGAATCATGTAGCCTATGTAGCCTTGGAAAAGTCCCCTGACCTCTCTGAGCCTCTCTTTTCTGTATGCAAAGTTGAAGTCCCACCTCATGGAGCTGCGTGAGCATTCAGTTGGCTGGACGAAGCACCCCCCCTACTGATCCAATGTGCCAGGCACCGTGTTAGTCGCAGAGAAAAATAATGATGAAGTAGATACAGACCCAACACTGGAGGCAGCTGGGAGAAACTGACATTTGAATTAACCTTTATTCAAGCAGAATGAAATATGCTAACGAGAGGTGTATGCAAATGTGCTTTGGATCAAAGAGGAATACGTGATGAGCTGTGATTGGGGAGAAGGCTGGGATTTTTCACAGGTGTCTTGTCAAATAGAATTGCAATAGGCAGAGAAGGGGCTGGAATGGCAAAGACTGAGGAAGTGACAGGAGCCGAGTCAGAGAGGCAACAGGGGGCTTTGGAGGGGTGTCCTGGTGCGGCCCCAGTGTAGGATGTGAGTGCCCGTGTGAGTGACAGGAAGCAGGGAAAGCAAGTGGTGCTCCAATGCCACAGTCTTCTTTCTGCTTTCAAACATTTGCCCATGATCCACAACAAGGAGGAGGGTGGTTGGCACAGTGGTTAACCAGCACCCTGGGATGCCTGAGCTTCACATAGGAGGGCCTGGGTTCAAGTCCTGACTCCTCTCCTGATTCCAGCTTCCCACCAGTTCTCATCCTGAGAGGTAGCAGGTGATGGCTCAAGTAGTTGGGTCCCTGCCACCCATGTGGGAGACTTGGTTTGGGTTCCTGGCTCCCAGATTCAGCTTAGCCCTGCCCAGACCATTGTGGGCATTTGGGGAATGAGCCAATAGGTTGGAGATCTCTCTGTCTCTGTCTCTCTGCTTCTTAAGTAAACATGAAAGTAATTTTAAAATGTTAAATCTCTAGTCAGGACATAAAAATACACATATATTTAGAAATATGCAGACCTAACTGAAACAAACTTTGGAGAGACGATATTTAGCACTCTGTGATGCTTTCTGACGTTTTCCTCTTTTCTATTTTTTTCTCTGTTTTTAAAATGACCCATGTCGCTGATTCAGGACCCACTGCTACCTGCTACTGCAAAGTCCTGCTTAGGGACAGGAGAACCACTGCAGATTTTTGAAGAAGGTAGTGACACAAGCTTCTTTGTCCGGGAAGACCCTCTAGTGGAGGTGGTCCGTAGCAGAGGTGAGGGACTGGACACAAACTGGGCTGTCCTGAGGCTGTTGTGACAGTCCTGGGGAGAGGTCACATCCAGATGGCTGGACTGGGCATCTCATGAGCCCAGGGCCGGGAAAGGGTTCTGAATGTGGTCATTCTCAGTTAACACACAAAGTGGGGAGGACGAAGAGCTGTGGCAATGTTAAGATACCTGGTGCATCAGGGCAGGCTGCAGATCTTGCTGTGGCTCTCTAGGTGTTTGATAGGTGCAGGAAAATCTCCCATCCTTGCCGGTCATCTTGCTGGTGTTCCCACTGGATGCAGTGAGAACTGGC
This sequence comes from Sylvilagus floridanus, assembly GCA_949820135.1. Taxonomy (NCBI): domain Eukaryota; kingdom Metazoa; phylum Chordata; class Mammalia; order Lagomorpha; family Leporidae; genus Sylvilagus; species Sylvilagus floridanus. The sequence continues at coordinate 35,041,689 of OX463230.1, forward strand.
CTGGGGAATATGGGGGCTCAGGGCAAGGCCGTCGTCACACAGGCCCCCACCTTGTAAGCTCAGTGCCCATGCAGTTGGTGATGGGGCAGGAATGTCATCTTCACACGTGAAGATCAGCATGATTTTTTTTTGGATGAAGGCCCAACCCTCAAGGCCATGCCATTGTTGCTCCACGAGGACTTGGGGCCCCTTTCTGCTTGCTCCTTCTGCTCAGGCCTGGTTCCAGAAAGAACCTGATGACCAACACCTGCACATGCTGTTCCCTCTGAGCATTCTTCCCCTTCTCCTTACCTCCCTAACTCCTGCTTAATCTTCACATCTCATTCAAATATCACCTCTTCAGGGAAGTCTTCCTGATTCTAAGACTCAGTGAGGCTGCCTAATACTATACCCCTTCAAGAGCCCTGTAATTTTCTCCCATAGCACTTATCAGCTTATAAGGACATATTTCTGAAGTATGCAATTAAAGTATGTTTCTGTCAGTAGATTAGTAAATTGCATGAGGGCAGGGACTGTGTTATTCATCCTGTGGCCCTAGTGTTAGGGCCAGCTACGTAACATGGGGACCCAGGGGTAAATGAAAATTGCCCTGTACACAGCAGGAAAGGGGCAGGTGTAGTGGCACAGTGGGTTAAGCCACTCCTCAGGACACCCACATCCCATATCAGAGTGCCAATCTGAGTCCTGGGTACTCCACTTCCAATTCAGCTTCCCATAGCAGATGAAGACACAGTAATTGGGTTTCTGCTACCCATACAGATCTGGATGGAATTCCAGGGTCCTAGCTTTCTGCCTGACCTAGCCCTGGCTGTTGTAGGCATTTGGGGAGTGAATCAGTGGATAGACGATCTCTTTGTGTGTGTGAGTGTATGTGTGTGTGTGTCTCTCTGCTTTTCAAATGCATTTCAGAAAATAAATTTGAAAATTCAAATCCATACAAGTATCTTTAACAAAAGTATACAGGAAATGCATAGATTATATTAAAATTATATCATTATATACAAGAGACTGGAGCATTTAGTTTGCAGAGACACTGAAATACACCTGTACTTTCTCCCTAAGTCTCCTGTACTCCCCCTAGAGTATGGGCTAACCAGAATTCTGTGCCCATAGGCCACAGGTGAATGGGGTACAATGAACGTGGACACTCATGTCACAGGTGTCTCCTCCATCATGGATGTCCATCATTGTTCTACTGAACCAATGCGTAGAAAAGATCATGAGAAAATGCAGGCCAGTGACAGCAGAGTGTTAAGCTAAGTGCAGGGACCCTCTGAGTCAAGGATTCTGAGTGACAGCACACGTAACACACATACGATGGTGGCCCTGCTAACACCCACCACATAGCAGATGCTCAGTGAGCATGTGTTAATTTAATGTAGGAATGACTGTCATTTGATATAAGATATAATTTTTTGGTTTGGGTAAAAGCTAAAGGCCTCCGTATTATGTTTTGCTACTATAATGAACTACTGGCAGCAGACTAACTTTAAAAAGAAAAGTAGCTCATCTTCACTGACAGTTCTGGAGGTTCACCATCCAAGATCTGGCAAGTCCCTTTGGTTTGTCCTGTGATGACAGTGTTTTTGCTGGCAGGGTCCTAAGTGACCCAGGGCATCATGGGGAAAGATACAGGGAGTGCACTTTCTCCTTGTGAAGCTGCCAGGATCTGATCACAGGGCTACAGCCTAATCCAGTGTAATCACTTCCCGAAGGCCCCTTCTCTAAACACCGCAATATGATTAACACTCTGTCTTAGTATCATTCACTAATGACTCTGGAATTTAAACTCCTGCAAGAATCTGGGGGACAGGGCCCGCGCTGTAGCGTAGCAGGTAAAAATGCTGCCTGCAGTGCCGGTATCCCATATAGGCACTGGTTCAAGTCCCGGCTGCTCCACTTCCGATCCAGCTCCCTACTATGGCCTGGGAAAATAGTAGAAGATGGCCCCAGTCCTTGGGCCCCTGCACCCATGTGGGAGACTGGGAAGAGGCTCCTGGCTCCTGGCTTCGGATTGGCACAGCTCTGCCTGTTGCAGCCATCTGGGGAGTAAACAAGTGGATGGAAGACCTCTTTCTCTCTCTCTCTCTCTCTCTCTCTCTGCCTCTGCCTCTCTGTGACTTTGCCTTTCAAATAAATAAATAAATCTTAAAAAAAATAAAAAGAATCTGGGGACCAAATCACACTATCAGTGCCTCCGTCTTCCATCACCTTGGAGGTCCAACATAAACCTCAGAGGAGTGCCACTGCTTGGGTTGGCCTGTCTCAGGGACAGATAGTCCTCAAATATTTCAGAGACTGAGAGAGAGACTGAGAGGGTACAGGGAGGCTGGTGAGTCTCACCCATCCATTCTCCCCTGCACTTTGCATAGACAGTAAGGAATACCTTATAGCCTATGCCCTTAAGACACAGCAATAAGTGTGAATTAAGTTTCACAGCTCCCTGTTCTCATCCACCTTCGCCCCCGCTCTGAAAGAGAGTTGGAGTTGCTACTTCATTAGCACATGACCTAGCAGTCCCATCCTGGAGGGGATGTGGAGCACAACAGCCCAGCCAAGGTCAACCCCACAGCTAAGAGATGTGCTCAATTCCTGGTCCTTGGCCCAAGCTCAACACATGCAGAAAGATCTCAGCGAATTGCCAAGGCCAAGAGTCCAGAGACCTCAGCTGAAGACCTGGCTTCAACACCCCTACTCCACTGTGTGCCCTCAGTCCCTCCCATCACTTACTGTGCCACGTAGAAATGCTCTGGACGAACAGATTAAAAGCTCTGCTCCCTGGAAGCTCCAATGTCTCAGGAATTTTGCTGGCCTGGGGATGGGACAGTCTCTCCACCTTGTCAGCAGGGACAATAATGCTGCACCAGAGGACGTCACTGCTCCAGTGCTCTCTTGAATGCTTAGTCTGCATCAACTCCTTCAGTAGTCACAAGACTTCTGTGAGATGGGATTTAAGGATCGTGCCCATTTTCAGATGAGAAACTGAAGTGCTGAATGGTTAACAGACTTAGGAGATTACACAGTCAGTAAACAACATAACAACTCTTGGCTCTGGACTATGTCTATCCACGCTACTAATCTCCTTTTATTTACCTACCTACCTACCTACCTACCTACCTACCTACCCACTCACCCATCCTACATCCGTCATCCACTCAGCCGAGTGCCACGTAAGAGTTTCTTTGATAAAGGAGTCTTCTGAAACAATTCTAAAAATAATTTGAAAGCTGAGAACTACTGAGTATTGCCATTCAAACTGGAGCAGCCCCTGGAGGTGGATGCTATGACTGCTTCCCACTTCCTGGGTCATTCTCAGAGCAGTTTCTGTAGGTGGAGGGAGGAAGAGTTGGCAGCAAGCAGAAAAAGAGAATATTTTGAAACAATTTGTCCAATATGACAGCCCACAGCTTGTGTGTGTAGACAGATGCTGTATGAGAAGCTCAGGCGGTCTGAAGTCTGACTTCCTTATTTCTTCCCTCCTTCCTACCTCCTCTTCTTTACCGGGGAAGGCAGCGCATAGAAGGGGTTTTATGGGTTGACTTGAATGAGAATGGGGCTCCAGAGGGCTGGACTCAGAACCGTGAATGAAAGATAAAGGAAGGCAGTCACAGCTCAATATAAGAAAAATCTTTCCAGCCATTCTGTCCTTGTAATGGTGGGTACTCATCTTGTGATGTGGGGACCTGAATGTCCCGGGAGATTTGGGACAGAGCCTACTGATCAGGGTTGATGCATTTGGTGCCTCCACTGGGTGGAAGCAATCCTAGGGGAGGCAAGCTCCCCTCTTCTTCTCCCTTCTAGATTCTGTGACTCCACCCCACCCTACTCCACCGTGGGGCTCCTGAGGTCCAGAGAAAGGCAGATCTTGGCCCAGTTTATGCCACTGTTGAGGACAGAGGACAGGACCAAGAGTCTCCCACCTGTGGCTGCAGCTCAGTAATCTCTCGAGTGTACCCAATTTCATCTCCGCAGTGCTCCCCTCAAAGTCAGCGTTGAAAAAGAAGGAGAAGCCTTCCCACACTCTTCTGCAGGGTGAGGGGGTTTGTCCAGCGTGCCCTTCACAGGGGCTGCCAGCCTTCTTCAGGACTGAGGCAGGCCACTGACTGGAAGGAAGGTGTGGACACAATAGGGAAGAGAAGGCTCTTTTTCAGATGAGTTCGCCCCCTAACACTTTGCTCACTTTCTTGTTCATGGAGGACTTTCCCAGATGTGATCTGGGAACTGGGAGCACCAGAACTGACCCATTTCACAGGTGATGCTGGGGAAGCTCAGTGAGATAAGGGACTCACCCCAGTTACCACATTGAGAGGAGTGAACTGACTTCGGGGAGATCTTCACCACTCCTACCAAACACAAAAACTATTAATTATGTGCTACAGGAGTGGTCTTCAAAGGGTCCATGGAGAATACATGTTATGAAATAAACTATACATAGATTTCAAACGTTTTTGTTCCAAAATATATTTGTCCTTTAATTCCATCTGCCAAGACCTTTTTGCAGTACCCCTGCGTGCCAGAATATTATTCATTTTGCTGTTCGTACAATTAAAACATCAGAGAGAGGCTACTTACAAAGGAAGAAACCTTATTTTGGCTTGGTTTTAAAGGTTCATAGACCAAGTTCACACAGCCCCCCTGGCCTGGTGCCTATGGAGGGCGCTGAGTGGCACAAGGTGTGTCAATGATGTTGCAGCTGTGGAGACCAGGAGCACACAGGGAACACGCTCAGCCACACGGGCTCTGTTCGGTGAGCCACCATGAGTCCATCATGCGGCTGCACTCTAGCAACCTAATCCAACCCAGCCACTTCCCCAAGGCGCCCTCTTCAGACACCATAACTAAATCAAGCCTCTGTCCTGCTAGTTCCATCAATTGGTGGCTTTGGGACTGAAATATCTGCACGGGTCGGGGAGCCAAATCCTGCTCAGACTGCAGCCCCAGGCACTGTGCTTCCACGATGCCCCCTGATCCTTTGTCCAGGTGAGGAATCAGTGGTTCAGAGAAGTGACTTCCCCAAGGTCACGTTGTTGGGAGAGGCAGAAGGAGGGCTCGAATCTGTGTCTGCCTGTTTCGGAACCCATACTCTTCTTTATGCTCTGCTCCATGCCCGAGTGCAGAGAAACCCCAAGGAAATGACATTCTGGGAGAAGGGCTCCACCCAAGCTGGGAAGCATGGGTGCATCAGAATGGCTGGGAGCTAGCCCGCCTGCTCCGCGATATCGAGCAGGAAATTAGAGGTGACAAGGGCTGAAGGCAGAACTGCAGCCTGGCGGCAAAGCCCCCTCCAAGGCCCAAACCATAAACCACGTGCCCTCAACTGACACTTGCTTTGTGACATGCGGCTGCACTTAAGGGAAGCCCTGGCTGAGAGAACTGAGGACAGCCTGGTCCGAGTGGCGTTCCTGACCCTGGTATCTACTGGCCTAGGGCAAGTCACTTGATTTCTGACACTTCTATTCCTTTTCTGCAGAGTGGGGCTCATAAAAAAGCCCACAGGCTTCTTGTGAGGACCAAAGGCACTCGTGTGTCAGAGTACCATGGGCACAGTGCGGCGCTGACTCCTCCACGATGAAGCAGCCTGCCCTGGGTGCAGCCTCTGTGCTGGGCACCATGCTAAGTGCTTCCCTGCTATGCATTGCTGAACCACGCTTCCACTGTCAGGGTTGGGGCCAAACCCCTCCCTCAACGATCCTCTCCATCTCAGATTCCTAATGTGTGGTGCAGAGCAAACAAGGCAGGCTGAGAATAGATCTGATCCAGTTCTACCTTTATTGGCTCTGCAACTTCAAGACAGTTGACCACCCTCCCTGAGCCTCATTTGCTACATCTGAGAAACAGGACTAACAGCAGTGTACATGTCTTGTTTGTCACTCATTAGGTATCAAATAAAATAAGTACATGTGATCACACTTGACATATATTAGATTTTTATTCTTGAAATAAATTATGGTTGGATCCCATTATTAGCCTCATTTTACAGTTGTGAAAACTGAAACCCAGAGATACTGAAAGCCATCAAGTGTGGCTGGTGCTGTGGCACAGTGGGTTAAAGCCCCTGCCTGTAGTGCCAGCATCCCATGTGGGCACCAGTTCTAGTCCCCAGCTGCTCCTGTTCTGATCCAGCTTTCTGCTATGGCCTGGGAAAGCAGTAGAAGATGCTTGGACCCTTGCACCCATATGGGAGACCCAGAGGAGGCTCCTGGCTCCTGGGTTCAGATCAGCTCAGCTCTGGCCATTGCGGTTATTTGCCGAGTGAACCAGTGGATAGAAGTCTTCTCTCTCTCTCTCTCTCTCTCTCTCTCTCTCTCTCTGCAACTCTGTCTTTCAAATAAGAACAAATACAAAAACAGCAACAACAAAAAAGAAAGCCATTAAGTGGGATGCAAATGCTGGCTAAGATTATCATCACCATTTTTATATACCCATAAAGCCAACACCCACGGAAACAGATCCAAAAGGGCATAAGAGAGGCTGTATTTGTTTTACTTCACTGCAGGCTGATAACCTGATTTGTAAAATACATAAGATGCATGTGCAAGCCAGAAGTTCTGCGTTCTGGCTGTGTGTGTGGCAGGAGGCACACAGCAGACAGTAGGTCAGCTGCTCTTCTACCCAGAGGCAGAGGGCTGGAGGAAATGACCCCTGTACAACTTCTTTAGTCGATATCATGCATAAAATATTTGTGTGTAAAAATAAACTTATTTTCAAATTACATTTCCCACAAACATTTTGAAGCACTCTTGCATGTGTAGAAAAATTGTGTATGTCTACATGTATGTATTATAAATAGGTATATATACATATAAATACACATATGTAATTTAATCATATATCTCACCACCTCATTTATTTTATTGTTTTATTTGAAAGTGAGAGAGAGAGCTTTTCCATCTAATGGTTCATTCCTCAACTGTCTGCAACAGCTGGGGCTGGGCCAGCTTGAAGCCTAGAGTTTGAAACTTAGTCTGGGTCTCCTATGTTTATGGCAGGAGCCCAAGTACTGAGCCATCTTCTGCCGCCTCCCAGGGAGCACATTATTGGGAAGCCATAAAAGGTTAGATCCAGCCTCTAAGCCAGGAACTGGATGCACATGTCCCAGGCAGCATCTGAACCACTGTGTTGAACACCTGTCCAACAGCATTAGCTGTGAAGAAAACACATAATGATATACTAGTACATACCCATGTTGGTAAAACTTAAAAGGCATGAAAATACCAACTATTCTCAAGGATGTGAAATGCCTGAGTCTCATTTTTGCTGGTGAGAATAAAAGATAGCCTAACCACTTGGGAAAGCAGTTTGGCCTTTTCTTATTAAGTTCAATATACACTGTTATTTGATCCAGCAATTCCAGTCCTAGATTTTGACTTTTCATAAGACATGAAATATGAGGCACAGGAAACTGTGTGAATGTGTCCACCTGAAGACTTCTTCATTAATAATCATAACAATTTTATTCAAAATAATGAGGACTTGGAAGCAACTGAAATGTCTCTCAAATGAAGAGAAAAACACATTAGGGTGTATCTATTGTGATATTATTGTGAGTGGCAAAAAAATGGACAAACTCATCATGTTTATGATGCAGTAGATGAGCCTCTAAAACATTAATCTGAGAAAAAAAAAAGATAGACACAGGGGCCAGTGCTGTGGTGCAGAGAGTTAAGGCCCCTGCCTGCAGTGTCAGCATCCAATGTGGGCACCAGTTTGAGCCCCAGCTGCTCCACTTCCAATCCAGCTCTCTGCTGATGCTCCTGGGCAAACAGCAGAGGATGGCTCAAGTCCTTGGACCCCTGCGCCTGCATGGGGACCCACAGGAAGCTCCTGGCTCCTGGCTTCGAATCAGCGCAGCTCCAGCCATTGCAGACATTTGGGGAGTAAGTCAGTGGATGGAACACATCTCTCTCTGTCTCTGCATCTCTCTTTCTCTGTAACTCTGCCTTTCAAATAAATAAAATAAATCTTTTTTAAAAAAAATATACACAAAAGAGTACATATTATGTGATTTCCATTGACATGTAAATCTACAACAGGCAAAACTAAGTATATTTACAGAAAGAACAGCGGTTAACAGGCTGGAGCATGAGAGGAATCAACTGCAAAGGGGATGAGGATCCTTTTTGCAATTTTGCTTGTGGTGCTGGTTACATGGGTTCATCTGTCAAAATGTATTGACCTGTGCACTCAAAATAGGTGCATACAATTGTTACCACGTGCAAATTACAATTCATGAGGGTTTTTTTTTTTTAAGTGAATGAAGACAAAACTGAAAGCACTTGGGCCCCATCCCGAGTGATTCCATACACCAGGATTGACACTGGGTCCAGAAATCTGCATTTGAAGAAAGCCCTATGGGTAATGGTGCTGCCATTGTTCCATGTACAGAAGCCGTATGGTTCTCTGCCAGCACCCAGCTCTTGGACAGTAAACCAGTCAGGCTAGAAAAGGGAGTACAGAAGAGTGCTCCCTGTCCCAGCCCCAGCCTCCACTCTTTGTTAGGAAACCCGATCTTCCCTGAAGTATTTTCCTGTTCCCCCAATGTTGCCCCAGCTGTGGATAAGCTTCCTTCTTCATTCCAGGTTTGCCTGGAAGATAAATGGGAGAAAAACAAAGAAAAATATTTAAGTGCAGAGAAGTCAATTTATTTGCAAAGCACAGATTCCTTCCCAGAAGGTCACTCAACTCTGGTATTAGATCGGTGTGGCTGTCCCAGCTGTGGACACCTGATAGCCACAAATATGCCTGCACTGGGAGAATGGGCAGATAGGGAAGTCTGATGTTCTAACGCGCAACCACACGTATGCGAGGATCACCCTCCGCCCTGCCTCCTTCCCCACCCTGGCCTGAGGTCTCACTCCCAGAGGAAACCCCGCACAAACAGCCGTCCCACCCTCAGCTTCCCACCCTCAGAAAGCGCAGGTGGAGATGGTATCTAGGGTCCCTTATAGTCCTGTGACCGCTGTGCACCAGGGAATTCCCCAGCATTAGAGACGTTAGGCGTGGCCTCTCCTCAGAAGGTCTTTAAGAGACCCCCAACCCCTGGGAGGTCGGGCACAGGAAACAGAGCTCACGACCCGACCTGAACGCCTGCCTCTTCTCCCCGTTCGTCCCCACCTTCCTCCTTCTGCCAGCCTCTCCCTATTCTCCCCTCTCCTGAGCTGCTTCTATTCTCCCATTTCCCAGCGCCGCTGCTCCCTTCTCCCACCCCTCTGGTAGGGCGCATCTCAGTGGTGTCAGGGCCCCAGCGCGCCCTGCTCTGCCACGGCCTCGGCCGCACGCGCTCACGCGGGGCCCTGGCTGCCGCCCCTCCTCTCTGCCTGCAGGAAGCGGAGCCTCCTCCCGCAGCCAGGAGGGGAGGCCCTGGCGCCGCAGTCCCGCCCTCGGGGCGGGTGTGAGTCTCCGTGGCGCTGACGCGGCGCCGGCGGCGGTGAGGAGGCTGCCACTGCCGGAGAGCGAGGCGAACCAGCCGCGGCGCTGCTCCGCTTCAGCGCGCCCCGGTGCTGCCCGCCGCCCGCCCAGGCAGGCGCAGGGAGGCGCAGGCGGCGGCGGGCGGCATGGAGAGCCTGCTGGAGAACCCGGTGCGGGCCGTGCTCTACCTCAAGGAGCTCACGGCTATCGTGCAGAACCAGCAGAGCCTCATCCACACGCAGCGCCAGCGCATCGACGAGCTGGAGCGGAGGCTGGACGAGCTGAGCGCCGAGAACCGTAGCCTGGGTGAGCAGCAGCAGCGGCTGCAAGCTCAGCCTCCGCCCGGGCCCGTGGCTCCGTCGCCAGCCCCGCCACCGGCTCCCCCTGTCGCCGTTCCCGCCTCCGCCGCTGCTGGGGCCCAGGAGCCTCTCCAGGACCACGGACAGCGCGCGCCCTCTGCGCCTGAGCCTCCGGCGCTTCAGCACCACGGGCAGCTCCTGGCGCAGCCCCAGCCAGGCCCCAGCAGCAGGGCTCAGGCACCGCAGTCGCCCCAGCAGCCTGCGGGGACGCTCTCGGCCGGCACCCACAAGGACAAGGAGCGTCCCTCGAGTTGCTGCGCCGCCGGAGCCCTCCTTCAACACAAATCCCCCGCCGCCCTAGGCAAGGGCGTCCTGGGCAGGAGACCCGAGTGAGTAGGGCAGAGGGAAGGAAGGGAAGGGAGTGGGTGTGAGGAGGGGAAGTGGTGTTGTACAAGGGAGTTTGAAGGATAGGGTGATGCGAAGGGAAGGGGTAAACAGACGCTTGGGGTAGAAGAGATCTGGGGGTAAGCAAGGGGCGATATGGGGGAGGGGGTGAGATTTGGGCAATCAAAAGGAAACGGATTTAAGTGATTGGGGATACTGGAAACTGGCAGGCTTTCAAAAGTACAAAATTAGGGGAAAGTTGGTTGAAGATTAAACTGAAGAAATGAGATCCATTGAAGGATTTTAAGTTCGAAAAAATTTGGGAGTTTGGATGGTAACATTATTGAGAGGGAGGGTGATATATGAAAGCGACAGAGGCTTGGCAGAGGCATGTTTAGCGCTTTAAAAGGACTGCACTCAGGAAGAGCAGGTCTGGGACCCGGGGAATCCGGGAGGAAGAGGATGAAGCTGGAAGGAGGGAGCTGGACTCAGGAAGATCAAGGGTGGGAGAGAGCATTTCCCCGGGGAATGAGCTGGCTCTTTAACTGATGCAGTGGGAGTCAAAGCCAAGAGTGGCTCATCTAGGGAAGCTGACTCGGCTCTGACCTGAGTGGCCACCTTTCTTCTGAATCCCTGCAGAGCGGGGAAAAGGAGAAATCCACCCGACAGACCAATGGAGAGCTCGCTTGCAGCTTGAGTACTCAGTCTGGTGACAGCTTTTTCCTCTGACTCAAGCAGGATGTCAGTGCAGGTCGCTGGCGATTGTGGAAAGGGAACAGTGATAGAGAGACAGCTGGCAAGCAGAGTTGCTATTTGGAGGAAAGGGCAGTTTAAATCTCCATATGGCTACTACAAGTGAACCTTATTTCCTCCTGAGTATTTGGTGATAAGCAGAATCTCATGTTAGGTCTTGAAGGAAATGTTTACTCTTCTAATGAGACCCTCTAGGGACCCAGCTTTTTCATGTTACACAGTCCATACCCTGTTAATATGAAAAGAACAGATGAAAAAAGGATGCCGGAATCTTCTTTCTTCTATGTTGAGAAGGCTGTGACCATGTCAGCCTCCCTTCTCTGATGAGACTGGTGATAGAATAACTGCCTAGAAGGGAAGCTCAGGGGAAATCAGTACCTGATTAGCACCTGGCCCTGATGATGGCGATGCTAAAGGAGTGGAGTGGGTGAGGGGAGAGGGAGAGACAAGCATGCCATCTTTATTCAGTTTCAACTGTACTTTCATAAGGGGACTCTTGTGAAGAATTATCTCCAAAAACTCATTTTCTTCTTCCATCTGCTGCAGAGCTAAATAAGTTGGGCCATGCCTGTTAGCTCACAGGGTAGCTTTGTTCAGAACTATAGGAAATTAAGGATGAAGCTACAGGGGGATCTGCCTTGGCAGACCTAAAGCGTATAATCCAAGCCCCAAGAGATACAGTTTTCTTCCTCAACCTCCTCAGTGGTCCATTTGACTATGCCCTCAGTTTTATGGTTTTCTTGTCCAGCATAAAAAGTGAAAGTGGGTTTTCCCTCAGTGCCCGCTGTTTAGCAGGAGGTAACATTCTTCTGAAACATTGTGTATAGCCTTTTCACCACCAGGGGAGAAGTCCTATTCCATTCCATATCCCTGGGGACAGCCTCAGCTTCCTGAGAATCCCAATTCTTCACCTGCTTCCTCTCCTCCTGATAGTTGATATCTTCCTTCTCCAGCACTGCATCACTTCCTTAGCATCTCTTCAGCGGACTCTATGGGCAAGACACATGCAGGAAACATCATTTTTCTTGGATTAGGTCTGGACCATAGTTCTCAGTGTGGTCTAAGGAGCCCAAATCTTTGGCCCAGATGGTCCTGCTGGGAATACAGGGATTTAGGAGTCACCTGATTCCTATCCAGCCTCACCTGTCAACACCAGCAAGAAACTGCAATGTCCTCTACCCTTCACCCCATTCTGCTTTTGCTTCCCAAGGGAAACAACAAAACTAAGACACAATTTGCAGGGTGGAGCAGAGGCTGCATAGTGGGAAATCTTCCCCTGGAAAGTTGTACCAGGCACTAAGAGGTTAATAACACCAGTGACTCCTTGCTTTTCCCATGCTCCCCAAGGCGGTCTACCCAGAGACTTAGAGAGCAAGGACATGCCTCCTGCTGCAGTTCCTTCCTTTGGATGTGGTAGCAGAGGCGTCTCCATTGATTGATTGAATGCCTTTTGGACCACCCACTTCTTTCCCCATTGTTTTGCCCAACTTCAACCCAAGCTTCCTCAAGAACCTTGGAGAAAAAATCTCCCTCATTGACTCCATATTTGGCTCCCCTTGCTCTATACCCATGACCCCCAGTTTATATGTTTGTCCTCCTCTGCCCGTATGGCTCTACAGAGCACTAGATGGAGTTTGGAGGCAGGGAATGGCCCCCATGAATAGGGGCAGAGAAGAGCAGCACCAGCAGACCTCTCCTTGGTATTTCTCCCAGGGAGTTCCCTGCTCAATCATTTCCCTACTGAGCATGCTAAAGTTGGTGCGAGGGACAGCAGACAGTGTCTTCAGAGCATAATTTTGCTGTAAACCTTTCTCATTCCCTCTCTGGCCCCAGCAGAGTGAGACTGTAGCATCAGTGAGGAAGCTAAGGACCCCCTTGGCCCAGTTTCCCTTACCCCCAGTACTCCTGCTCCCCGCCCCCAATTCCAGGAGAGGCTGGTGCCCTGAGAACCTGGGGCTTGGAAATCATGGACCCTTTAACTGTCATCTGATCTGCACTAATAAACAGCTCAGTCTCTCTGCCTCCTTCAGCTGAGAGAGGCACAAAGGTGGTGGCCTTAGACAAAAGGCCAAGGAAGGTATGATGTGGGGGTGGGTGAGAGCAGAGATATGATGGAAGAAAACCACTGCATGGGTTAAAATTCTCTCTGCTTGCTTCTTGGCTCTTGCTAAGCTCTGGCCCCCACTGCTTATGCCCTTTAATGAAAGCAGCAAACATAGCTTCCTCCTGTTTATTTTTTCAATCAAGGCTCACAGCATCTCCAGAATTTATTATTATCTGGTTCCTGGCTGAAGTCCGTGCCTCAGCCTGGCATGGCAAAGTCTCCTTGCATTGGAAACACATGACGCTATCTGAAGCTGCTGGCTTCAGCGTGACCACAGCATCACCGCATGAGCACATGACTCCTCTCCCCATTCCTCTCTCCCATCATGCATTTAGAGTTGGTAATTCCAGGGTCTGTCCATGTCCCCAAGGTCTCAGATGGGTGGTTGTTGGAGCTTATCTAAGAGTCTTGCATTATAATCCACATTCAGCTCCTACCCCAGGATCCCCACCTCAACATCACAATAAAGCCTGAATGGCTCAGCAGTTCCTGTCCTCTTCTTTCTCTCTTCCTCCTTAGTCTTCCTTTTACATTCTCCCTCTTTTTTTTAAGACATTTTTATTTGTATTTTTAAAAATTTCTTTGAAAGGTGGGGAATGGGGAGAACTTTCATCAGTGGGCTCACTACCCTAATGGCTACAACAGACAAGGCTGGGCCAAGCCAAAGCCAGGAGCCTGGAATTCCACCCAGGTCTCCTGTGTGGGTGGCAGGGACTTAGGTACTTGAGCCACCACCTGCTACCTCCCAGTGTGTGCAATAGCAGGATGAAGGAACTGAAAGTGGAGCTGGAACCTGAAACTAGGAAACATCCTTCTTCCTCATCTCTTTCCTCCCATCTCTTTTTCCTTCCTTCTCTTTCCCCTGTGTTTCCCCTCCATCAAATATTTTCTCTATCATATCTTTCCATCCTTCTACCCTTTGCTTCCACTTCAGTTTCATAGGACGGCAATATCTTTCCTCTCTATGCTCATCCTTTCAGCATAAAATAATTCATGAGTCATCTTTTCAGCTCCTTGAACTCGTAGCGACTGGAGGCTGAGGAGGCTAGTTCATCCTTGGATGTGCTTTTTAGCCTGACTTGTCTCAGATGCCAATTGGAGTAGGTGTCTCTGCTCCTCTTGAATGAAAGCTGTTTGATTGAAGGTGGCAGCTCATGACTGGTCCATCCTGGAAGCTATTAAGAGAATATGAAGGTCTATCAGTCAATCAACTATATGTATGAAATGTCTTGTTCATTCACAATCCTGCATTCTGTAATATGGAGAGATAGGAAAGAAGCAAGTGGCCCCTGCTCAGCACACAGAGAAACACAGATGTAGGAACATCTAAACAAGTGAAAGCATACTGTAGCTGCTGGTGCTACCCTCTGTCAGAACAACACAGAATAAAAAGCGTGAACATACAAATCATGTCTACAGACAGAGGGAAGGTTTTCTTGATTGGATTCTAGGGTTTATGTCAAGGAAGAGTAACAGACAAAGAGAGCAGGAAAAATAAGAGCCCTGAAGATTCCATCCATGCAGATGTGTGTATTCCACCCTGTGATGGTACAGTGCACAGTGCCTGCTGTTGTACACCCTTCCCCACCAGGCTTAACCTATCTCCAAGGCAAGGAGAATCTCAGCACACAGGGAACATATTGACCTATTCTCTGAAAGGCCTATTCATTGAGGAAGCTTCTTCCAACCAAGGTTCACCAATCAGCCTCTCTTCTTCCTCAGCCCCCATCAAGGGGAAGTCTGCCAGCCTATGGCAAAGACTGAGAATGGGCCCAGATGGAATCAGTCCTCTGAGCATAGGGAGCGTGTGTCTTTTGGCTCATACATGGAAGCTGGCATGGGGGAGAGATTTGCTGACTCCCACTTTTCCAACAGCCTAGACTCTACCCTCTTTTTTATACACAAAACACATGATTCTAAAAGAAACAAATCATTCTCTGCCTCTGAGTAGCCCCAAGTGTCTTCCTACTCCTCCCCAGCCCCTGTGACTTGCTTTAGCCCAACCTTCTCCTTCCTCCGAACCCCTCCCCAGACCCATATCATCAACACACAGGGCCTGACAAAGGCCTGCAGGCACATTGCTGGCTGCCCCCAACCAAGCAAGAGGAATGGTGGCCCATCCTGCTGACTTGGCACATATCCCTGCAACCTGAGTTCCAAAGGCTTCTTGGGGCAAAGTCAGTTGGGGTCAAGGCTAGGTGAGAGGGAAGGTAAGGGATGGGGAAATAGCTGGGCCTGTGGCTGGGAAAGAGACTCAACTCCTGAGTTTAAGTCCCGTGGAAAGGGTTTTAGGCAAACTTCTTTGCTGGAGGGGGAGGGCTGAACACCTCGACACACTGCCAGTGCCCCTGGACACAGGGCAGCAGCACTGCAGTAAGGAGTTTCTTAGTGAGAGATCCTGGGGACACTCACTGCCTTGGCAGGCTCCCAGATGTGAGGCTATCTGGCAGAGTCTCCCACGCCAGGCCCCTGCAGCAACTTCCTCCTCTGTCCCTGGAAAAGCACAAAGTGCAAGCCCCCACAAGCTGAAAGGAGCTCTGTTTCCATGGAGGAAAGGGGTGGCTGTGACGTCTCAAACAGCAAGCAAATTCACAAGGAGCAAGGAACCGGGGTAAGCAAGGGAGAAGGTTGACCTTCAGGCTGAAAGGAACTTCGGGAAACCATAGGATCATAGAACATCCAGGGGCTAGGCTTTGGGCAGGCACACCTGGCAGGGGTCCTGCTTCCCACCTACCAGCTGTGAGACCCTACGTTCATTATTGACTTTAGCGTCTGTTTTTTCACGTACAAATTGAGGAACAACATCTACCTTAAAGGGTTGTTGCAAAGTTTAAATTAGTATTGTTCCAGGCACACAGTCAGTGCTCAATCGTGGCAGTCCTGCTGCAGATACAGAACCCAGGGCCAGAAAAGAGGCCTCTCTGATGCTGACGGCAGTGACAGAGCAGCCAGAACTCAGACTCAGGATTCTTCTGCTCTGCCAGGCCACCTCCCCCCGGCCCCAGGCTCTTTCCCCATGGACTCCTCTGCCTGCAGTTGAGCCATTCCAGATCCATGAATCTGAGCTCACCTTGAAAAGTGCCAGGCAGGACCAGTCCACCATCCCCGATTGAGCTACAATGAGGCCCCCACACCCTCAGAGCTGGACATGATCTCTAAGCCCAACTGAATTCTCTGCTGTTGCTCCTTAAGATCAGGAACTCAGAGACCCCAGTTGTCCCCCAGTGCACTGTGGCCGGGAGAATGGCCTCCCCTGTCCCTAAGCAGGGACATCCCCACAGTCACCCAGGAAAAGGCGCAGTGACTTGGCAAGGACAGCAGTGCTAGTGGGGGCAGTTTCCCCCAGTTCCTGCTTCCTGGGGATGGAAGTCAGACCTCTCTCTTGCAGGACGTGCAGATGGGATAGGAAGGTGAGTCCCAGAGGAGAGGAGGCCTGGTGTGCTGTTGTGGGCTCCAGGGTGGCCTTAGGGGACAGGACTCTGGTTTCATTGCCCAAGCCTACAGGGTAAAAGAGGTTCCTTCTCTTCAAGGCTTTTCTTAAGTGGGAGACCTGCTAGGAAAGAGGAAGCATAAGGAAAAGATAGTGGCTTCCACACTTCTCTTAATTCTCTTCCAGGGCAGTGGTGGCTCTGAGGCCACCATGGGCAGTGGCCAAGTATGGCACTGTGGCTGAAGAGACGGGGACAGGTTGTGTGCTCTTCATCTATAATATCAAATCTGGGCAGGTTTGGTCGCTCTGAGCCCAGTGGCTGTGCTAAGTGCTACCTTTCCTCCCCAGTGCGTGCGTGGCACCTGTGGACAGAGGGCATGCAGGCAGCCTGTCGGTGTCCCTGTCCAGGGAAGGGCCCATGTGTGTGCTGGCATCAGGCCATTCTCTCAGTGCCACAGCTATGGGGACTCAGGGGGCTTTAGGTGCTGGATCAGGGTCCCCAGCCCCTCTGGGAAGTCAAGCATGTGTCAGATCTGGAAGGATCCTGTAAGATCACCTGACCCAAACTTCTCTTTTGGTCCATGAGAATACTAAGGCTTGAGAGAAAAATGGTTGCTGTTTCCAAACTAGTTAGTGGCAGAACCAGGTTTAGAGCTCTGAACTTCTTCATGCAATACTCTTGACACTTCATGGTGATGAACCAAAAGAGTGGGTCAGGGCAGCTCTGCAGTTGTGCGGGGCCAAGCCGAGAGCTGGTTACTGGGACATGGAAAGAGATTTCTCTGCCTTCTTCAATCTCGCCTCTGCCAACAACTCCACAACCAGAGGGTGCTTCGGCTCTTCAACGCTACCCTCTCTGTGCAAGGTCTCCTAGAACAGGCACGTTTACTTCTCCCAGTCTTTTACTTCAGTATAAAAAAGCTTATCTGAGCAGCTTCCGTGAGCAGGATGGGAAGAAAGGAGGATACCGTGGTAGCACTGCTTGAGCAACGGCCAGGGCAGGAGGCTCAGGAGGGAGGCAGTGGAGTCTCGGCGTATCTTTTTTATTATTATTATTATTATTATTATTTGAAAGGCAGAGTTACAGAGAGGCAGAGAGAGAGAGAGAGAGAGAGAGAGAGAGAAATAGCGATCTTTCATCCACTGGTTCACTCCCCAAATGGTTGCAACGGCCAGAGCTGTACCAATCCGAAGCCAGGAGCCGGGACCTTCTTCCAGGTCTCCCACATGGGTGCAGGGGCCCAAGGCCTTGGGCCATCTTCTACTGCTTTCCCAGGCCATAGCAGAGAGTGGGATCGGAACAGGAACAGCCGGGACTCAAACCGGTGCCCATATGAGATGCTGGCACAGTAGGTGCTACAGCACAGCGCCAGCCCCCCTCACTGTATCTCTGTTTCCTGTTCATTTTGCAGGGACTTGGAATTACTTTGCGTGGCCCTGTAAGGAAAAGGCAGTGACAAAGAGCACGCCTACACTGAGTTGTCATGGAAAATTCATGGGCTATAGAAGGGAGACTTTCCCAATGGATTTCATGTGCAAAGGTCATAAGAAAAGGAGTCTAGCAGCATCATGGTGCTCGGTCGGCTCCTTTGCTCCATTTCAAGATCTGAAAGTCATCTGGGGGATGGCAAAATAGTCACATGGTTCACTAGGGTTTACTGTGGGGTGGGAAGATGTGGGCAGGAAGGACCAGAAGGCCAGAGGGTGGTGACCCATGGGGCCACAGAGGATGGGAAATGAGACTCAGCCTTAATATGGAAATTCCCAGTGTGAAGTTACAGACTGGAGGGAGAGGAGACAGTGTCAGTGCCAAGCAAGAGCTGGGCTGGGAGAGGCCCCAGGGAGCAAGCCCACTGCTGAGCATGGGTGAAATACCAGATTCTGAGCCTGGGCTCTTAGGGCTGGCTGGGGACTGAAGGGGACCAGGGTTGGAGGGAGACTGCCATTCAAGGGAAGCACCCGAGCCTTCCTGTCCAGGAGCAAGGAGAGGCCTCCTCTCCGTCTGTCCGCAGCCTCTCCCTCTGTTGCCGGCCAGGGAAGCTGCAAAGACTGAGCCAGCGCCAGCAGGAAGTGCTGCATCTCAGTCACTCACGTGCAGCCCAGGCCGCAGGTCCAACAAGCTGGGAGCAATGGTCTGTGAGGATGCGAAGGAAAGGAGGCCTAGGTTGTGGCCCTTCCTCAGCGGGAAAAAGAAGAGAGACAGCTGGGTCCCAGCCCACAACTTGGCCCGGGATGTTCACCAGGAACCGGCACCCAGGCTCAAAGCCTTCTCTTACTTAATTAGGTGTGACAGCTCTGGCGAAACGTCAGGAGGGGTGTGTGGTGCCATCGGTGGGGATAGCTGGGCACAGGCGAGTGTGCTATGGACGTAGGCTGGGAGTGCAGGTTGAGGACCTAACCCACACCAACAACCCGTAGGTCTCACAGCAAGGCTGGGCATAGCTTTATCTTCTACCCCCCAAGGACACCGCTGCCTGGTCAGTCAGGCTCCACGCCCCCTCCTTTCTCTGCCTGACAAGCTACATCCCTCTGGGCCAGCAGGTTCCTCCTGTATCTTCCCTCTGAGATGGGGCTGAGTCAACAGTGCCCCCACCTACCCGTCCTTCTGATTCCTCACTCTGCCTGGGACTGCGCAGGTGCAGGGGCTGTGCACGGAGGGAAGTGACTGGAGGCCCAGGAACAGAGCAGTGCGGTGGCTGACTTTCCCTGCAGCTGACCATGGCCTCACCATGGCCAAGGACCACGCCCTCTCAGGGTTTGGGAGGTGCCCTGTGCCTGCCTCTAGCCAGGAGCGCAGAGGCAAGGGAAATCCACCATTTCTTTTTTGATGAATGATTCCGACCTACCACATTTTTCATTCCACGCTTCTGATTCAACATGGTTTTTTAAAAGAACAGAAACAAAGCTCTGCAGAGCAGGTGGGAATTTCGTGCTTGGGTCTTAGCCTCAGGGTTTTCGGCCTAGTCTTTACAGACCGGTGCCGTGCACGCCCCCAAACAGGCTCACCTGGCATCCTCAGGCACGCGTGATGCCACTTAACGCACAGCGGCCAGAGGGATCGCCAGGGACAGGGAGAGGCATTCGTCGGGCAGCACGGGCGAGAGCTGCTCTTTTCCATCCATTACACCAGCGCTCCGCTGCAGCGCCCTCCCTCGTGGACCCACAACGCAAGCTCAGAACAAGCCCCTCCCATCTCCTGGGTCCTCGGGTTCCCCTCCCGTCCAATGGGGATAACCACTCCTTGCCCCGGGCTCACCAGGTCTGCGGGGAAGCAGAGCTGGAAGGGAGCCTCTGCCTCCCGTAGGACCCGCCTTAGCTGGTGCAAAACGTGCTCAAGGCCAAGCCCGAGGAGAAAAGCTGGGGGGGGGGGGGGGCGGGAGACTCGAAACTCATCCTCCCTTTCGAGAACAACAGGAAGCAGACCCCTGTGGGCTCTGGCGCAGGAGGAGGTGAATTCTGCACAGGCTTCCCGCTTCCAGGGACACTGGAAATTTCCACTGAGCTCCTTCCGGCTGTGACTGCCTAAAAGCAGGAGGGGGGCGCGGGCTCCAGAGCGCCCCTCCGCCCCCGCGCCCGCCTCCCTGGTCCCCGGCGCGCAGGAGCTCGGCGAGCCTGGGGAAAGCCCCGGCTCCCCCGCCGGCCCCACTCCCGCTGCTAGCTTCCTCGCGGGGGCGGACACCTCCGGCGCGGGGAAGCCGCACGCCCCCCGCCGCCCCTGTGCGCCCCGCCCCCGCTCGTCGGCGGCCTCCCCGCCTCGCTCCGCAGACCTGGGCCGGCTCCGCGCCTGGCTGCTCCCGCGGCCCCTCCCACTCGGTCAGGCGCTCGCCTCCGCCTGCCTACGAGTCTGGAAGCGCAGCTCTCCCCCCGCCCCCTCCCGCTCCCGCCGCTTTGGCCGCTCCTCCCGGGGATCCACGGAGAGCGGAGGGGGCTGCATCACCGCTGGTCGCTGGGGCTCGTGGGGCCCCCGCGTCCTGGGATTGCAGCCGGGTTGCCCACTCCTTTTCCGGACCCCCTAGGCGCCCGCACAGGCTGAGGCACACGGATCGCCTCTGGAGCAGGGAAATTAAGGCGGGAGCGACCAAGAGGGTCCGGGAGCAGGATGATGTCTCCGAGGTCCCCCTTCTGCTCAGCGGTCACCGCTCAGTCTTCACGAAGTGGCCCTTGCAGGAGGGTCCCAGCTGTGCCTTGGCCTTCTCTAAGTAAATCTGTATTTAAAGAATCATATTCTGAGGATTGCAAAGGTGGTAGCTCTGTGATAAGAGCCTAATAGTTGCAAGGGTAGCACTAGGGTTGAACCTTGACTCAGTCCTTTACTTACTATGATCTCGTGCTGTGATGGCCTCAGTTTTCCCGGCTGTAAAATGGGGACTATGAGTAGTACCAACCTCATTGGGAAAGCTATGAAATGTCAGAGGTCATGCAGACAAAGCACCCAGGAAGCCGAGTTTCCCCGGGGCAGGGACCAAAGTGTGATCATTGCTGTTATTTGAGGACCCTTCCGGGGACAAGAACTGAGACAGAAAGTGATTTTGAAAGGTGGTGGGGGCAGCGTGGGGAGGTGGGGGGGCTCTGGCCTGTAGCTCCCAGAGGGCTCCGGGATGTGCCAGCCCTCACAAATCTGCAGAGCCATGTCTGTGCCAAGTGGCCTTGTGGGTGCCTGTGCCGGAACACAGGAGGCTGGAGGGAGCCCTCAGCCAGGCAGGTCCAGGGCCCATGCCTCCCTTCAGATGTCACCTGGAGCCTGCCAGCCTGGAGGAGGCATCCAGCCCCGGGTCAGCCAGCAGGCCTGCCTCACTTAATAACTGAGGCTTCTGGCATCTGGATTTGTGCAGGTCACTTTTTTTTTTAACACCAAAAATGTCTTACTCTTTACACAGCCTTGTTTGTCCATTCTGTTAATCGAGTTGTATTCTTTTATAAATTTCATTTACTGCTTTTCCAATAGATAATAGATTGACCTAGTACCACATTTAAAGATACAAGAGTTTCCAAGAAAAACTTCACCCCTGACCACGCATCCCTTCCCTCGGCCCCGCCTAGCAGCAACCACTGAGGGCAGTTTCTCTTGTAGCTTTGCCCTAAAAGTCTGTGTACATTCAAGCTGTGTGTGTGTGTGTGTGTGTTCACACAAATGGTAGTGGACAGCAGTCTCTTCTGCACCTTGATTTCCCCGTAATAATGTATCTTAGTGATCCTTCCAGATTCAGTATAAAAAGAGCTGCCCTACTCTTTAATAACTGCTGGGTGTTCTGTGTCCTCTGAGAGTTTTGGAAGGCAAGCTCTGGGTAGCTGTGATCACTGCCTGGGGGCTGGGGCGGGAGAGGGGGCTTTGCTGAGGGCCAAGGTTGGGGAGGCGGGCACACATTACCGGGGGACTCCACTTGAAATGGCCCCTCTGGCTGTTGATGTTGGCCAACTGCAGAGGAAAGATTGAGCAAGTGCGCTTCCCAGCCGGAAAATGCTCTGGCTTGGCTCTCTTTTGTTCCCTGGGCTGCTTTGTTGCCAGCTGTCAGCCCGGTTGGAGGAAACCATGAGGGCTTCCAATCTTGTTCAAAATAAGGTGAGTCCTAAAGTCCCATGGGAAGCCTTGGCGAATAGCTCAGAGAAGTAAACCAAGCGCTCGCAGCAGCCTGTGCGCTTTCCTTCCTCACCCTCTCCCCCCTCCCCGAGCTGAGCACACTCGTGTCTTTGCTAAGAGCAAAATTGATTCTTCATTCCTGTGGCTTGGGAAACCTCGTTTTCTTCTGTGCATAGGTGTATCGTTTCATGCATTCTTTCAATCACTTTACAGATATTTGTTGCATATCCACCGTGTGCCAGTGCAGTGCTGAACACAAAACTCCCAGATCCCTTCAGGAAGCAGGCAGAAGCCAAACAAAGATTAATAATGAGAAGATACCAGGCTTCTGATGGGAAAGTGCTCTAGAGAAAAGGAAAGCTGAGCTACCTGGGGCCTCTGATGGAAGCTGAACCCTGAGCAAAGGTGGAGGAGGGGAGGAAGGGGTTCTGGGCTTATCTGGGGAACAGTCAGCACCGAGGCCCAGGGCAGGGCGCCTGCCTGGTTGCTCAAGGGGCTCAGGAAGAGCAGCCTAAGGGGAAATGGGAGAGTGCTGGGGTGTAGGGAGGGTGGGAGAGTCTCAGCTGGGATTTCCAAACCCGCCGGGCAGGGTGGAAGTACGCAGGACACTGTAGCTCTCATGATGGCCGCTGGGGTTGGGGGTCAGTGGAAGCTGTTGCTCTGCTGGCACTGAGCGGGCAAGAGCCTTGGCAAACATCGACCAGCAAGGCAAGAACCAGAGGCCAGGCCATTGGTGACCCTGCAAAGCAGAGTTTTAGCAGAGCAGTGGGGGGAGGCTTGTAGTGTGGATTTCAGCGAGAAAGTCAGAGGCTGATGTTGTGGCACAGCAGGTTGAGCCGCCTCTTTCGAAGCTGGCATCCCGTATCGAGCACCAGCTCAAGTTCCAGTTGTGCTGCTTCTGATCCATCCAGCTCCCTGCTAACACACCTGGGAAGAAAGTGGAAGATGACCCGAGTACCAGGGCCCCTGTCCTCCCCCCCCCCCCCCACCCGGGGAGACCCACATGGAGTTCCAGGCTCCTGACTTTGGCCTGGCCCAACCGTTGCAGCCATCTGGGGAGTGAACCAGTGGATGGAAGATCTCTCTCTCTCTCTCTCTCCCTCTCTCTGTCTCATCACTCTGCCTTTCAAATAAACAAAATAAATATTTTTTAAAAAGAGAAGGAGAAATAGAAGATAAATCCAATGCAATGTGTTGACCCTTATTAGGTCTTAATACAAACCAAGCATCTGGAAAAAGACATTTTTAAGGCAATCAAGGAAATTTGAACAGAGAGGGGATATTAGCTGATATGCAAGAACTCCTGTAACTTTATTAGTGAGGATAATGATACTGCTACGGTATCTTTTGGATTTTCTTGCCTGGGACAACATTGTTGCACAGCAGGTTAAACCACCATCTGTGATGCCCAGCATCTTGCATGAACACCAGTTCAAGTCCCGGCTGCTCCACTTCCAATCCAGCTCCCTGCTAATGGTCTGGGAAAAGCACTGGAGGATGGCTCCAGTGTTTGGGCCCCAGCCACTCATATGGGAGACTCAGATGGAGTTCCTGGCTCCTGTCTAGGGCCTCACCGAGCCCTGGCTGCTGCAGCTATTTGGGGAGTGAACCAATGGATGGAAGATTCATTCTCTCTCTCTCTCTCTCTCTCTCTCTCTCTCTCAAAGGCTTTCAAATAAATAAAGAAATCTTTTTAAAATATTTAAAAAATACATCTCTAAAAGGTAAGAATTTCAAATGTTACTTTATTTATTTGGAAAGCAGAGTGATAGGGAAATAGAGAGAGAGGGAGAGAGAGAGAGAGAGAGAGAGAGAGATCTTGGCTCACTCTCCAAATGGCCACAACAGCCATGGCTGGGCCAGGTCGAAGCCAGAAGCCTGGAGCTCCATCCAGGTCTCCCATTGAGTAGCAGGGGCCCAAGCACTTGGGCCACCATCTGCTGCTTTCCCAGGCACATTAACAGGGAGCTGGAAGAGAAATGGAGCAGCTGGGATTTGAAGCGGTATCCAACACCGGCCCCTCAGAAGGCTCCCTTCTGCATCCCAGGCAGCATGAGATTGCTTGTCCAGGAATGTGGATCCAAGCAATACGGTTCTGGGAGGTGCGGCTCTAGGCCTCTGCTTTCCACTGCCTTCCTGCCGACAAGTGCAGTAACATGCATGCAAATTCCCAAGAGAGGTTTGTTCAGAATGCACTTGTCTGGCACTCAGCCCTGGAGGCTGTCATTCAGTGGGGGAGTTTGGGAAGGAGGGTGACATGTGCATTAAATGTGTTCTCCGAGGCTTCTGACGCCACTGGCTGCTTAAAAGTCCATTAGAACAGATTAGGCTGAACCCACTCATTCACCAGTGCTGTGTGCAGTGAGGCTAGTTGGGGCAGGTGGGATTAAAATAAGGTGAGCTGTGCTGCCCAGGAGATCCCAAGCATGCTCTTATTACTTAAAGATGGCTCTTCCAGGGCAGGGGTCATCTGTACGTATTTGTTAAAGAATTAATGGAGCACCTAGTACATGTCAGGCTCTGTGACAGGCTCTGGGGACTCCCAGTGACCAGGTCAAAGACTCTGCCGTGACAGGGCTCAGGTGCAAGAGGAGACAGCGAACGAGGAAATCCAGACGTGTGGGGTATCCACTCCTAAGGACAGAAAGTCAGACAAGAGGGTGAGTGGCAGGAGAGCAACTTTGACAGACAAGCCCTCCCTTAGGAGGTCCCCTCCCGGAGAGAGAGTAGATGGAGCAGAGTCACGTGGAGACGTGGGGGAAAGCGTTCCATGCAGAGACCCTGGGGCCGGCAGAGCAGAGGGAGGGGAAGGAGGCCAGAGAGGAGAGGGCTCAGGCTTGGGCTGAGCGGGTAATGGGGACTTGGGGCTGGAGAGTGATGTGGTCCCTGCGGGTAGAAGTGGCCAGGCATTTGGGCAGAGAGAGCCCTGGAGTGCGATTCACGCTCTCTCAGCATTCGCCTGCTGGTCTCCTTCAACATCCGGGCATTTGTACCCGCTCATTACCCTGAGGGGAAGGTGCTTCCAGCTCTGCTTCTTGGAAGTGGCATCTGAGGTCACACAGCCACTGGGGTGTCTGCAGGACTCCTGGGCGAGCTGTCGCCTATGGCGCCAGAGCAGAACTGTCCCCACCTTAAGGGGACTCCCCTGTGGTATGGGGAGCATGTCCCACAGACAAAGCCCAATCCAGGACAGTCAGGAAGCAAAAAGCCCGTGGCTCCGTGCCCACTTGACAGTTGTTCCTGGTGTTGCTGCTCTGAACTTGGCCGTTGGCCCACACCTCTCTCGTGTCAGGCAGGACAGTTGGCCACAAGATAGAGGGTCTGCAGCCCTGTGCCACAGCGTATACCACCACAGTCAACATGGCCAGGAGGGTTCACACAGGGGACAAAACACCACTGGTCTGTGTGTGTGTGCTTATGTGCGCATATGCACTTGTGTGACCCCAGGGTTGTATGTGAAAGTGTGTATGAGGGGACTTCAAAAAGTCTATGGAAGTGGAATTAAAAGACAAGTTTATTTTGGTGCAAAAAGTTTCTGCAATTCCTGCATATTCATGTGTGTATACATATGTAAATGTGGCCAAGAATGTGTTTGCATGCACATATGTAGGCATGTATGCCCGCCTGTGTGCGCATAGGTCTGGCATGGTTTACAGAGGACAAGACTGGGAGTTCACTCAAACTTCTATGCATTTAGGCATGAGCTCCAAATGTGTGTAGGAATGGAGATGTGTGTGTCACGCACTGTATGTGTATGTGCATCCAGGGTGTGTGTATGAATATTCTTGTCCCGTGTACAAATCTTTGCACAGCCAAGCCACCAGATATAAGTCAGTTGAGTACTAGGGTTTAGCCGATTGCCCAGGAGGAAACGGGTGTCTCTCTGGGTAGGCAGGTAGCAGAGTGGGTGTGTGGGGATGCCGTGAGGAGAGCTGGTGCTTGGAAGTCGGTTACAGCTGTGAGATTAGGGGTTGGCAGTTTGAGGTTTTATGTTTCAAGAGTCTGGCTTCAAGAGTCTGGCTGTGCTGTGAAGGGCAAGATCAAGGTCAAGGGGAGGCCACCTCCCCTGTGGCTGTCTAGAGTTGAGTGGTGTGGTGAGAGCAATAGGGGCAGTGTGCAACAAGGCCAGAGTCTTTCCTGGGGGTTCTCAGAAGGGCATCACACCTCTCCTAGCCTTTGCTTCCTTATCAAATGGCGTTGGTAATAATAATAATAACAATAATAATAATACTATAGCATTTGCTACAGGTCTGTTCTTAGGTCCTTTGAAAGTGTTCTGTAAGTCAGAAACACTGCCGTTGTCATAGATTGGACCATGCCGTCCCCAAGCCTACAGCAGTGTGTGAGCAGAGCTGACTATAGGTGGGCTCATGGCGCAGACCAGATGGGTGGCGGTGGGGATGGGATGGCAGGCTTGGCAGGCCCCTGAGGCTGGCACAGGCCTGATGGCCTTGATCTGTCAGCACCAGCTAGCTTTGCCCAGGCACATGTCTGCCAGGTAGAAATGAGAGCTCTTGTGAGGAAGCGGCAAGATGCAGCCAGGGGCCCGGCTCCATCACTTGGGCTCTGCTGCCCAGCCTGGCACTGGAAGCCATCCTGGCTCCCTGCAGGAGATCAAAGAGGCTTCGAGCCAGGCACCTGGATGGCTCTGGGGTTGCTGGCAGAGACACTCGGCTGGCCTGGAAGGAGAGAGGGCAGCATGAGGAAGCCCTGACTCTCTGGGACTGGCCTGGGGTGGCGTAGACAAAGGAGAAGGCTGTTCCACTCCAGCTGCACACTGAAAAGCCTGCTAGAGAGCCAGGCTGATACCAAGACTGTGTGATGGTGAGCAAGTATCTCAGTGTCTTGAAGCCTCCTCTTCTGTAAAGCAATGATCGGAGTGAGGTGATGTGTGCAAAGTGCCGGCGCTCTGCCTTGAACATGTGACAGGCAGGACGAACAGGTCTGCATCTTTGTGGCCTGGACTTGTGCTTTTGCCCCCATGCCCGTGTATGTTCCGTGTATGTGCAGGTTCCCTGCACATGTCTGCTTCATGACTGTGCAGGCTCCATTCATGTAGACGTTTCATGTGTGTGCGTGCTTCGTCCCCCATTTCTGGCCAGTATCCTGAGGAACAGGGACTTAGCATTCAGGTGACAAATGATATATGAGAGATGCCATGGACCAGGCCACATTCTGTACTGGACGTAGAGGTGAACCAGCCGGTCAGATATGGCTCTGGGAAACCTTCTCTGTGCGGAGACACAGCGTGCATATTAGCATCAGTGATGCCTGATAGAAAAATGAATGCTGCAGCCCCTAATACCTTAGGGAAGCTTCTGAGGTGAGCACCTCTGGCCTCTGTGGGGCAGAGGGCTGGGGGTCAGGCACAAGAGCAAAATCAGGGAAGACCGCGGGAGCAGTGTTGTGGGCACTGGGTCCTGCAGGGCGGGCAGCATCTGGAAAGCAGGGTTTGGAGGGCGTCTGGGGTCTCTGGCAGAGGCTCCCACCCCATGTAGTCCGTTTGCTAGTTGGGAAATGGGGATATGGATACAGCCTCTGCTGTGTCCACAGTCTTTTTGAGTGACTTCTCGGTCTATGGCCCCAAGGCTGCTGGAGAAGCCATCCGGCGTCGGGCCCCAAGGGCATCCTGAGTCAGACCTGGCTCAGAGCATGTTAGACAGCTCAGCTCACTCATTCATCACACAGCTGTCGGTGCCTTCTGCTGCAGGTGAGGAAGCTGAGGCTGGGTCGGGCAGAGGGAGCCCAGCCCCAGGACTGGTCCTGACCCCGGATCAGCGTCTCGCCCCGTGCAGGGCATTGGCCAGACAGGACATGGGTTATCTTCTTCGACCTTCACAACAGCCTACTGAGGGCCTTTCTTTTATGACCTCCGCTTTACAGCTGGGTAGACTGAGGCTGAAGACGGTCAGATCACCTGCCTGTGGTTTCACTGCCATCCTGGGGGGAAGGCAAGGACTGAATGCAGGTCTTCCCGAATGGAAAGCTGCTGGCATGCCTTGAACCCGGCTGTCTCCCTTGGTTTGAGAGGGAGGCTCAATGCCGTTCCTTTCTCAGAGTGTCTGTGGCTCCCGCTCAGCTCTGGCTCCATGCAGACCTGCTCCCAGCACACGAGGCAAACACCACAACATGCTCACAGGCTCTCATAACCAACGAACCACAAACTTGGAGTCCAAAACCATCCTGGACCCCAAATAGCAAATACATGCAATGTGGGCAGAACTCGCGGGGCGGCTCCTTCCCACTACAGAACGCCATCAGCTGGCAGGGCCTGACAGCAGCTGGGAGGTTCTCTCATAGCTGGCAAGGTGGCTTTTGGTTCCTTTCCAAACAGGCCTCTCCTTTGGAGTCACCTGGGCCCTGGTCACCATCAAGGTAAAAAGGAGGAGGAGCAGAAACAGGAAGAGGAGGAGGGGAAGGAAAGGAAAGAGGAGGAGGAGGAGGAGGGAGAGGGGGAGGGGGAGCGGCAGGCCACTTCCCAGGAAGCCAGTGGGGGAGGGTGTTTCAAGAACGAGGCTGTGGCCCAGGGATGCTGCACTCAGGTTGAGGCAGGCAGGATCTGGGGCTTCCTGTTGGATTTAGCAACCTGGAGATCACTGGGGATCCCTCCACCCCTGGGAAATCTCTGCTAGGGCTGAGGGGGAGGAAACATAAAGAGGAGATGGCAGGAGATCCCAGGGAAGGAGCTCCACGCACGCAGACACCTCCTTCTGGGAGAAGGTACAGTTGTAACGAGGGGAGAAGAGTTGGAGCAAATAGTTTTCTAGGGTGAGAGACTTGAGCCTGCTTTGTGTGCTGAAGAGAAAGGGGCTATGCAACTAAAACCCCTGAAGACCAGCAGGGGAGGAGAAGGCTTGGAGAGGCGGTGAGCATCGCTTCCTGAGACCAAAGGGAGAGAGCCCAGCGCAGCGGGACGCGCCAGCTACTGCCGCTGCTCATTCAGCCAAGCTGGGTTGGAAGTTCTTGTTTAGCTCATTTCCCCTTCATACAGCTCTTAACAGTTGTTCTACTGCTGCTCTGGTCTGGGTGTGCTGTGTTTCTGCCAAACTCATATTGAAACCTGGTCCCCAGGTAATGGTATTGGAAGATGGTGGGACCTGTGAGAGGTGGGGTGATGGGAGGTGGAGGTGATGGGGAGGCGGAGGCGATGGGGCCGTGGCCACCCTCCTGCAGGGATCGGCCTCAGAGTGCATTGGGTCTGGAGGATGGGTCAGTTCTCCCGAGAGCATGTTAGAGCTTGGCATCCTCCCCGCACTCTTACTTCCTGTCTTTCCACGTGAGCTGTCTTGCACACAGACCCATCATGCCATCTGCCTGTGTGACACATGCCACCATGAATCATGAGCACCATTGCACCATGCCACCAGAATCATGAGCCAAATAGACCTCTGATCTTCATCTATTACCCAGCACCAGCTATTTTGGTATAGCAACAAAAAACAGACTAAGAGAATTATTAGCCCCATTTTACAGACGGGGAGCCAGAGGCAATGTCTGTACAGAGACGGCTTTCAAGGAGGGCTGAGAAGGGCCATTGCAGGGAGGAGGGTGGCCAGCAGCTCCTCTCCAAGACCAAGATGGCTCAGCAAGGCAGAGCAAGCCTTGGTAGTGGGACTAGGAGGGTTTT
The DNA here is from genome assembly GCA_949820135.1 of Sylvilagus floridanus. NCBI lineage: Eukaryota > Metazoa > Chordata > Mammalia > Lagomorpha > Leporidae > Sylvilagus > Sylvilagus floridanus. The sequence goes on from OX463230.1 coordinate 35,071,272, forward strand.
GTTAGGTGAACCTGATGGACATCTCTAATACATAAAAGGGACCAAGTCAAAGCTTTGCTAACTGAGGTGCACGTGTCCATGCTCTGCCTCTTCCACTTTCCTCGTGACCTGAATAGGGGCCCTGGAGCAGCTGGTAGAGCCCTGGGAGTTTTTGCAGCGTAAGAGAGAAAAACCGGCCTCTCCAAGAGCAGACCTCAGTTCTCCATGTGAGCACCTGAAGAAGTGCCACGTGTCTGCAGGACAAACCTGCCTGGAAAGGAGAGGCAGGCTGCCCTGGGACTTGCCCATCCTTCTTAAGACCCCCGAAGCATCCCTGAGGGAAAGAGAGCAGCCAACAGAATCGAAGCCAGCCCCGTCAAGTGGAAACCCTGGTGGAGCGTTCAGCTGTGGGCAGGCTTGGGGCAGGACGTCGAAGCTGGCTGGCCGTCCCGGGTCTGGACGCCAACAGGGCAAGGGTTCCTGCAGCCTTCTCCCCGGCTGCTGGAACAGCTACCTCCACTTGCCTTATCGTGATCTTTCTATTGCTTTCGGTGGAAGGCTGGGCAGTGGCAGGTGGTACCAGTGAGGGAGGGAAAGCTCTCCCTCCCTCCACAGCCCTTAGGTCTGGCCCCCGGGAGGGGCAGGACCAGGAAGGGAGTCCAGATGCAGCCTGCAGAGTTCCTAGGGGGCAGAGGCTTATCCCATCAGTGGCAGTCATCCTGAGATTTTGCATTTGTGCAGGGTTTATTATGTTGCTCCCTGGGTAGTTTCATATTCAAAGTCTAAGAAAATCCCCACAACTCAGTAAGACAAGCAGGGCACAGAGAGGAGCCTCATCTACCCTGAGCCATCCTCCCCAGGGCCAGCAGAGGAGTGGGGGATGGAGAGTGTCTACCCCACTTTCCCAAGCCATTAGTCCGGGTCTCAGGGTTCCCCGATTGTCCCACTTTCTGTCCCCTGACATATCTTTGACTCAGTGACGAGCCATCTGGTCTCTGGAAATGTGATCTAGCCGTGGAAGAAAAGAAAATACACAGCGACTTCTACTGTGGAAGGGACTTCATAACCAGGCGTTCTGGGGCTTACCGGTGGCCGTCAGAAAAGAAATCTCCAAAGGCCTTTGATGAAGTAGCAGGAAATGAGAAGATGGAGAAAACAATTTGTGTCTTTTTCCTGCTAAAATCAATTGTTATTTTGTAATCTTTTTCTTTTTTTTAAAAGATTTTTATTTATTTATTTGACAGGTAGAGTTACAGACAGAGAGAGAGAGAGAGAGAGAGAGAGGTCTTCCTTCCGTTGGTTCACTCCCCAAATGTCCGCTATGGCTGGAGATGCACCGATCCAAAGCCAGGAACCAGGTGTTTCTTCCTGGTCTCCCATGTGGGTAAAGGGGCCCAAGTACTTGGGCCATCCTCCACTGCCTTCTCAGGCCACAGCAGAGAGCTGGACTGGAAGAGGAGCAACAGGGACTAGAACCGGCGCCCATATGGGATGCCAGTTCCGCAGGCAGAGGATTAACCTAGTGTACCACAGCGCTGGCCCGCTATTTTGTAATATTTTTAAAAAATTTATTTGAAAGGCAGAATAAAAGAAAGAGAGCGAGAGAGAGAGAGAAAGAGAGAGAGAGAGAGATCTTCCATCTGCTGTTTTACTTCCCAAATGGTCACAACAGCCAAATCTAGGCCAGATCAAAGCCAGGATCCGGGAACTCCACCCTGATGTCCCACATGGGTGGTAGGGACCCAAATACTTGGGCCATCTTCTGCTGCGCTCCAGGCACATTAGCAAGAAGCTGGATCCAAAGTGAAGTAGCCAGGACTTGCACCGACACTTCGATATGAGATGCCAGTGTTGCAAGGGGCAACTTGAGCCAGAAATTCAGTTGTTTAAAGACATAATTGCATACAGTAAAATTCAGCTCTTTAAAGTGCATAGTTCAATGAGTTTTGACCGTTGTATGACTGTCTCAGTTGAGAGACAGAACATTTCCACCAGTCCAAATGACTCCTTAGTCCCTCTTACTATCAATCCTCCTCTCCCACATTGCCAAGCCTTAATCCTCTTTCTGTCACTGTAGTTTTTGTCTTTTGTGTGATGTTATCTACATAGAATCATGCAGGGCCAGTGGTCTTGTCTGACTCACTTTCTTGTTTAGTATAATGCTTTTGAAATTCATCCAAGTTTCTCCTCTTGTAAGCTGGTCCCTGTTTGTTGCTGAATAGTATCCCATTCTACAGATATGCTACTATTTATCTGTTTACCAGTTAATGGACATTCAATTGTTGCTGGGTTTTGTTTGTTTGTGCTGGTATGAATGTGTAAATGGCCCTAAGAATAGTTTTGGGTCTGTATATGTTTTTCATTTTCTTAGGTAAATACATGGGGAAGTAATTGTAGTGCGTGTGATAAATTCATGTCTAACTGTATAAGAACCTGCCAGGCTGTTCCAACTGTTGTACCACCACAAGTGCATGGGAGTTCCAGGTGCTCCACACCCATGTCAACACTTGCTATCTATTGTAAGACATAGTCATTGTAGCAATGGTGTAAGACTATCTCATTATGGTTTTAAATTGCATGTCCCCTAATAGGTAATGTTGTTGAGCCTCTTCTCAAGGGACTACTGGTCATCAGTATATTTTCTTTGTTAAAGTGCTTGTTCAAATCTTTTGTACAACTTTCCTAGTAGGTTGTTAGTCTTTGTATTATTGATTTGCAAGAGTTCTTCATTTTCTTAACAGTGTCACAAAGAAAAGTTGGTGGGTTGTTTTTTTAAATGAAATCTAACTTGCCAGTGTTTTTCTTTTTGTGTTATTGAACACATCCAAGAAATCTGCGTTTACTTTGAAGTCACTAATTATCTGCGTGCTGTTTGAGAAGCTGTACAGTTTTGTTTGTGATTTGTGAGCTCCATTTAGTTTTGCTTTTTGTTCACAGTGCAAGACATAGATTGAACTTCATATTTTCCCACTTGCTAATCAATCGTCTCAGCACCATCTGCTAAAAAGATGATCGTTTCTTCTGAGTTGTCCTTGTACTTTTACCAAGGAGCAATTGACGATTTTTCCCCCGGGGCTGTTTCTAGTCTCTCTCTTTGGTTCAGTCTCTTTGCCAATTCTTAAGGCAACAACACACTGTGTCACTTCACATGGCTCTATCTGGTCTTGAAATCACACAGCATAGAGCTTGTTCTTGTCTTGCAAGCTTCTTTTAGCTATGCAATCTTCTCCACACCCCAGGAATGGGAGAGAGTTTTGAGAAAGGAGTGTCTTCTCTTCCTATTATCATGCTTCCTGGGGCAGAAGAGATAACAAAGAGCTAGTGGAAGAAAAGAAATCAAGTCTTTAGGTTCTACCAGCTCCAGGGATGGTGGCACTAGGATGGTTGGCGCTGTGTGATGGTGGTGGGCACAGGCAGGGGAGGTGCAAAAGACTTGGGGATTCCTCCCTTTTCCTGGAACTCAAGGCACCCCTTTCAAAGGCCCCTCCAGTTGGTTCCTCCCAAAGCCTGAGGCATAAATATGGTGTCTTCAGCTTGGTGGGGAGGGGGGTGTGAACACTCCTCCGGTGAAACTGCCCCTCGGTGCCCCCTGGCATTCCCTCCCTTTTCCTCCCACTGGGAGTCCCTGTCCCCATCCCTCTGCCCACCTCGCCCACTGCAGCACTGCACACACCGTCAGTTCTTCTATTTTTACGGCCAGGCAGTGGGATTCGAGTTAAATATAGACATGCGAAGTTACAGGTGCACAGCCTCTCGTGATGCTGAGAGCCTGGCCTGGCTGAAGCTTGGCACTTGATGGCCCTTCTCCTTCCAGACAGCCCGCGCCTCCACTCTGCTTCTCCCCCGGTACCACCATGCTCTTATCATCTCAGCTCTTTAAGAAATGGGACCCTTTCCTGTCTAGCCTCAGCATCCCTTGATCCTCCCGGTGCACACTGAATTCTCTGCATACCCTTCCCTCCTGGCTTGCTTGAGCGAAGCCTTGGGATTCCCTGGTGTGAGCTGTTTGTCTCTAGCTGAAGAACCCAGACTCCCACTTCACTCCGCTCTCATTCCACAAGTTCCCTAAGCTCCTTTCCAAGCCGTCCTCCTGGCAGGAGCAGGGAAATGCAGCCCGTGGGAAGCATGGTTCTCAGGCCACAGGGTGCCTCACAGTTTAGGTTTCACCACACCATCCACAATCCTGCTACCCCAATACCCATCTGTCCTAGTCAGCTTTTCAATACTGTAACGAAATACACGAGGCCGCCTAGCTTTATAAAGGAAAGAGGCTGTTTAGCTCACAGTCGGGGAGGTTCAGAGCCCACATGGTGTGGTGCAGGCAAGGAGCCCAGGGCAGATGGCAGAGGATAAAGCTAGGAAGCAGAGGGAGAGGGGCTTGACTCACCCTCCCCCTCCTCAGGCTTTTCTAACAGGCCTGCCTCAAGGAGACCTCCAAGGGCACGCCCCCAGTGAGCTAAGGGCCACCCACTGACCAGCCCACCTCCTAAACTCCACAATTGGGTCCGGCTTTTCACCCTCTTCACTCCATTCATTTACAGTTTGGGAGCCTAAAGATCCTGCATGAGTCTGGGGCCACACCATATTCAAACCACAGCCCCGTCAATATGAGGACTTGGGATTGCTACAGCTGGACAGGGATGTAAAGTCATGGATCCTGGAATTCGGTGTTCACAAAACTTGCTTTTGGCCTGGATGCCATAGAGCCAAGGGCTGAGAATGGGCCATGTCCCTTCCATTGCCCATTTCCTTAGGTTCCCCTCCCCTCACCTCCCCCCTCCCCCAGGTGCAGAATTCCCAGGGCCTCAGCCTAGAGCTGACAACAGGCTACATGGCTACAGGGTGAAATGATGGCCTCCCTGGGTGGTGCTGAGAATGCCCCTCCCAGGCTCATGCTGTAGGGCTGGCTGGGGACATGAAGGGCCCTCCACACCCATCCTCACCCAGAAGGTGGCGACTGCCCTCATCCCCGTGGGGACCTTGTTCCTGCCATTGCTTCTTGAGTAGCAATGGGAAGCAGCTGAAGTCCAGGTCCCAGACATTAGGCTGGAAGGTCCAGCATCTTTGGGGTTGGAGAGAGGTCATCCATCCACTGGTTGACTCCCCAGTTGGCCACAACTGCCGGAGCTGTGCGGATCAGAAACCAGGAGCCAGGAGCTTCTTCTGGGTTTCCAATGGGGGGGGGGGGGCAGGAGCCCAAGGATTTGGGCCATCCTCTACTGCTTTCCCAGGCCATAGCAGAGAGCTGGATAGGAAGTGGAGCAGCTGGGACTAGAACCAGCACCCATATGGGATGCTGGCATTGCAAGTGGCGGCCTTACCCACTACGCCACAGTGCCAGCCTCTGCATTAGTTATTTTTTTTTTTTTTTGACAGGCAGAGTGGACAGTGAGAAAGAGAGACAAAGGTCTTCCTTTTCCTTTGGTTCACCCCCCCCCCCCCAGTGGCTGCTGCGGCCAGTGCACTGCAGCTCACACACCACGCTGATCCGATGGCAGGAGCCAGGTGCTTATCCTGGTCTCCCATGGGGTGCAGGGCCCAAGCACTTGGGCCATCCTCCACTGCACTCCCAGGCCACAGCAGAGAGCTGGACTGGAAGAGGAGCAACCAGGACAGAATCCGGCACCCCGACCGGGACTAGAACCCGGAGTGCCGGCGTCGCAGACGGAGGATTAGCCTGTTGAGCCGCAGCGCCAGCCTTCTTTTTTTTTTTTTTTTAAAGATTTATTTATTTAGTCGAAAGTCAGAGTTACACAGAGAGAAGAGAGGCTGAGAGAGAGTGTTTCTTCTGTTGGTCCACTCCCCATTTGGCCGCAATGGCCAGAGCTGTGCTGATCCGAAGCCAGGAGCCAGGAGTCAGGAGCTTCTTCTGGGTCTCCCATGCGGGTGCAGAGACCCAAGGACTTGGGCCATCTTCTACTGCTTTCCCAGGCCATAACAGAGAGTTGAATCGGAAATGGAGCAGCCAGGTCTCGAACTGGTGCCCATATGGGATGCCAGCGCTTCAGGCCAGGGTGTTAACCCACTGCGCCACAACACTGGCCCCTGCATTAATTATTAATCTATGGATTATAAATTATATGTAATCAACAATCTAGTCACAAAAGTCCCATTTAAAAATTGCCCATGTCTTATCTTAAAATGACATCAATATCCCTGCTGATTTCTGCTACTTTCCAGTCCAAACCCATGTTGAATTTGTTTGTAGACTTAGTTCTTCAGTTGACAGAGTGATAGAGAAGAGGGGAAGAGAAAGAGAGAGAGAGGGAAAAGAAGAATCTTTCATCCACTGGTTTGCTCCCCAAATGGTCGCCAATAGCCAGGGCTGGGCCAGGCCAAAGTGGGGAGCTAGAACTCCACCCTGGTCTCTCACATGGGTGCAGGGGTTCACGTTCTTGGGCCATCTTTGCTGCTTTCCCAAGTGTATTAGCAGGGAGCTGGATATGAAGTAGAGCAGCTGGGACTCAAACCTGTGCTCTGATATAGGATGCCAGCGTTGCAGGTGATGGCTTAACCCGCTGTTCCTTTTGATTACCCAAAAGACCTATGAAAATGCACAGCTACACTCATCTTCCCACCTCCTCTCCAGCACTTGTCATTAGCAGTCTTTTGAAGATGTACCCATCTGATGGATGAAGAAATGGAGTTTCGGTGCTAATTTAATTGGCATTTTCCTGTTGACTTAGCACGGTGGGGCATCTTTCCATGTATTTATTGGCTCTTTGCTCTTCCTCTTTTGTCTACTGCTCTTCACTTCCATAACCCAATTTTTTCTACCAGGTTTGTTAGGCATTTGTTGGAGTCAGTTTAGGATATTTCCCAGTCTTTGCTTTATCTTATAACACATTAGGGCATCTCTTTCCATACAAGATGCTGTCATTTAATGTCAGCTAACATGTCTATGTGTTCCTTAATGGCTTTTCAGTTTCCTGTTTGGTTTTTAAAATCTCCCCACATATAAGTTATATGCCTAAGTTTCCTTCTGAGCCTTTTCCAGTGTGCGTGTGTGTTTTAATTTAATCACATCATCTCTCTGGAATTAATTGTAACATTAAGATAGACTCCAATGCTATTTTCTCCCACTAAGACAATCAGCCTCAGTTTTTCCGGCCTGCACCCCAAGCCTAAGGGCTCCCAGAGGTGCCTGGGAGGTGCTGAGGAGTCTGGGAAGTGGCCTTGCAGCCCAGCCCTGACCATGGAGCTGTTTGGCTTCTGTTGTTTATAAAACGGGCTTCCAGGGGCCCGCGTCATGGCTCATTTGGTTAATTCTCTGCCTGCGCGCCAGCATCTCATATGGGTGCTGGGTTCTAGTCCCGGTTGCTCCTCTTCCAGTCCAGCTCTCTGCTGTGGCCCAGGAAGGCAGTGGAGAATGGCCCAGGTGAGCTCAAGTGCTTGGGCCCTGCATCTGCATGGGAGACCAGGAAGAAGCACCTGGCTCCTGGCTTTGGATTGGCACAGCACCGGCAGTGGTGGCCATTTGGGGGTGAACCAACGGAAGGAAGACCTTTCTCTCTCTCTCTCTTTCTCTCACACTGTCTATAACTCTACCTGGCAAATAAAAAAAAAAAAATTGGAAAAAACAGGCTTCCAGTCACACTTTGGTGTAGACAAAGGGTCCTACCACTGAACGAAGCATGGAAAGACCTTTCAGATGACCCCTGGGTGCCCCTCCAGGTAGGACCAGACAATGGGTCGGCATTACTGCATCCCAAAGGGATCTCAGTGTTAACTCCAGGTTGGCTCACAGTGGACCCAGAATCCTAGCATAGTCAAGGTGTCAGGAACTTGAAATCATCATCTAGGCCAGCACCGCTCAGTCCCTCTGCCTTGAACCTCTTAGCCCTGGGCCTTGGATCCCTGCCAGACTATGTGACTCGGAGCCCCTGTGGCACAGGGCCTGGGCACCAGTATTTCTGAAAATCTCCTGTGACAAATACGCAGTGAGGGTTGAGGGTTGAGAAGCACTTCTCTAGGCCCACTGTCCGGTTTCCACAGTAAATGAATGGAGACCCAGAAAAGGTGCCCTGTGTTCCATGCCTCTGGCCAGCTGGAGAGCTGAACCTCGGCCCAGACCCCTGCCTCCTGGACAGGCTTCTTCATCTCCCTCACTAAATCCCTCACCAAGGCCCCAGTGGTGGATTTTCAGCTGACAAAAGTCTCCTTATGAGTACTTTGTATCTTTGCCAATGATCAGCTCAAGCATGCTCAGCACATCATGCAAGAACAGATCTGGTTCTCCCTCACAAGACCTTAGTGGGGAACCAAATACAAAGAATTGTACCACTGGGATAGACCCTGGCCTGGCACTTAAGATACCTACATCCCATATTGGAGTGCCTCAGTTCCAGTCCTGGCTCTGGCTCCCAATATCAACTTCCTGTTAATACAGACCCTAAGAGGGATCACACCTGAGCTATCATCATAGCTCAACAACATGGGTCCCTTCCACCCGCATGGGACACCTCGATTAACTTCCAGCTTCTGGCTTTCAGGCATCTGTGTTGTGAACCAGCAGATGTCTACCTGTCTGTTTATCTCTCTGCCTCTCAAACAAATATATATTTTGATAGATAGATGGTTAGATACAGAAGGCAGATAGACAGATGATAGAGATAAATAGATGAGAGAGAGAGAGAGAGAGGCAAAAGAGCTAACTAACCATGAGTAAAGAAAGGGCAAGCAATGGTCAGTTGCTGCAGGAGAGCCCACTGCAGGACAGGGGGTTTAAGGGGGAGACTGGGTGGAGCAGGGAGGTGGGGGATGCTCCATGCAGGAGGCTGTGTTTCAGTTGGGCCATAAATGATGGACACAACATCAATGGACAGCCCTCTTTCTTGGAACAGTTTTTTTTTTTTTTTTTGACAAGCAGAATGGACAGTCAGAGAGAGAGAGACAGAGAGAAAGGTCTTCCTTTGCCATTGGTTCACCCTCCAATGGCCGCCGCAGCCGGCGCACCTCGCTGATCCAATGGCAGGAGCCAGGTGCTTCTCCTGGTCTCCCATGGGGTACAGGACCCAAGGACTTGGGCCATCCTCCACTGCACTCCCTGGCCACAGCAGAGAGCTGGCCTGGAAGAGGGGCAACCGGGACAGAATCCGGCGCCCCGACCAGGACTAGAACCCGGTGTGCCGGCACCACAAGGTGGAGGATTAGCCTATTGAGCCGTGGCGCCAGCTGGAACAGTTTTTAACTACTCAGTGGTATACAGGGGCTCCAAAGGCAGCGATGGGGACAGCCAATCTTTAGGGCAAAGGTGCTGTAGCATCTGGTAGAGCCAGGGTCCAGCCTGCCTCAGCCCTCTTCCATCTGACTGCATCTGCCTGACCTTCTCCTTCTGCTCTGTCCACAGGAATGAGACTGTGCTGCACCAGTTCTGCTGCCCAGCTGCCGATGCCGAGCAGAAGCCTGCCTGCTCTGACCTGGCCTCCCAAAGGTGGGATTGGTGAACCCTCCTCCCTCCCCAACCCTTCCTTCCTTCCTCGGGAGCAAGGCACACACCATCAGGTCTCCTGAGTCTTGTGTGGTCTTGTTGGTTTCTAGCTCATTCCTTTCACTTTCATTTCTCTTCCTTCCCTCTGGACTCCAGATAAGTAATCCCCACCTTTAAAGGCCATTATCCCCCATCATTCAAATCCCAAGGATACACTTCTTTCATCTCAGCAGCCTCTGTATAATATGATTTTTGCCAACATCCAGGGAAATTCCTTTGTTTATACATACATGTTATGCACTCATACCAATCGCATGGTAGGGGTTCTGGACTCGATAGGTCCCAACCACTTGATAGAGCCTGATCATCCTTCTAGATCAAAGATTCACATCCTCTCTCCTCCCACAAAGGAGCCAGGGCCACTGACCTTAATGTTAAGGATGTCTCAACCGTCACCGAGTTAGTTTAGAAGGCAAGAGAAAGCATTGAGGAGTCGGAGTTTGGTGTCACTGCCCTGAGTTTTTGCCTTTGTTTTTGCTCGATATTCCAATGGCCCCTGTCCTCCTGGCTCTGCCAGTGGGGTGCTCCATCTCTCTTCCTCCTTGCCCACACCCATGTCCCTCCCTCTCAACAGGATCTGCGTGCACCTCAGCCTCTGGCACTTGGTTCTTCTCTTTTCCACCAAGCATTTGACCTCAGCTCTGCACATTCCTCTTTTCTTGGCTTATTCTTGACTTCTGTTGAATTCCGGCCTGAGATTTGCACCATCTCCAGTCTCCTAGGGAGGGATGAATTGGGGCAAGTGTCAGAACTCCCCGGGGCCTTCATTTCCTTCTGTGTGCGATGAAGGAATTGGCCTCTCTAGAAAGCAGCACTGACGCAGACGCTCACTGAGCCTCCGACCAGCAGGGCATGGGGAGGGCTGCGGGGAGAGGCAGAAGACTCGAGGGACTGGCCCACTGTCACACAGTACCAGTGCCTTGCACTTGAGCATTAGACAGTCAACTCATACTGTTCACCATCGTCAGGTTTAAGGTCCAGTGATTCTATGTTCATTCTCCCTTTGTTCCTCAGACACTACAGAGACAGGGCCTGCAACCTTGGGGTGTACGAAACCATCCCCTGAAAGGCACTAGTGCTCACTTTCCCTGGAAGGGAAGGCAGTTAGGGTCAGAGACAGAGGCAGGGCTCTGAGTCAGGGACAACGGGAAGTGAACCCCAAAGAGGGGGCACACCTTGGGGGTCCTTAAACCCAGGCCTGAGGAAGGCATGGGAGTTCCTAAGGCCCATCAGGATGGACGACAGGAGGCGGAAGGGAAGGACCAAGAGCAGTGATGACGCCCTGGGGGTGGCTGCTGCCACATTTCAACCAGGCTGAGGGATGCAAAGACCAATAAGGCCCACCTGGGTCCCTGAGATGCTCTCCATCCAGTGGGCACTGGGAAAACCCTAAAGGGTAAGTGGTTCACCTGGAAATGAGAACCAGAGAAGGAAACAGTGTGAAAGAAGAGGAGAGAGGCAAAGGGCAGCTCTGGGAGGCACCAGGGTGGCAGGGAGATGCTGAAGCACACTGGCTCCCTCCTGGGATGCCCCTGGCTCCAACACGCACCCTCAGGCCCCGTCCTGAAAAATGCCCCTATTTTGGTTGTTTTGTCTTCCTCCCCACCATCAGATCAGCTCAATTCAATGAGCACAGTAAGTGCCAGGCTCTGGGCAGGTGGGATAGCTTATACCCTCTGGAAACCCAGGCCTGGACAGGCGCAGGTCATGGGGCTTCTCAATGAGTTGGCCATGGTATTTCCCTTCATTCCCTCTCCCCCCTCCACTCCTGTAGGCTGAAGTGCCTCTGCCCCTGCACATGCCCGCCCTGCAGCCCCGGCCCCACGTGGGAAGGGTGGGAGGTGCCAGCAAGGGGCAGAGCAGGCAGGAGCACAGGCAGTGTGCTCCCCACCCAGGCCTGGAGCTCCAAGGGAAGCCGAGTGTCTCCAATGTTTGCTCTGGATGCTAGGAAAATCCTAAATTCCTAAAAGCTTTGCTTTCTGCCTTTCCTTTGGAGGGGCAGGGGGCAAGGTTGGGGGTGGGAGGTGTTCTGGGGAAGTTGAGAGTGTGTTTCTTGAGCATGGGTTCAAGGAGGGGCCAGTAAGCCCCACCTACTGCAGCCCTCCATGTGGGGCAGGGAGACTTGTCCCTGAGATGGGCCAGGGCTCCAGCCACTGCCTCTAGTGCCCAGTTACCCCAGGATGTCCTGTGTGTCTGTCTGGTTTGTAGTTTCCCCAGAGCCCGTTTTGTCTGCCTGTCTGTCTGATGTCAGTTCCGTGGCTTCTTCTGGGAGGAAGGCCTGTGGATGTGTCCGTCCGTCTGTGTGCTCTTGGCTTCTCAGGGAATCCCATTCTAAGCTCACCCCTCCGCCATCAGCCTCTCCACATCCTGCTCCTGACCCCGTCAATGATGCCTTTGCTGCCGCTCCCCTTCCCCACCCCTCCCTGCCTCCCCCAAGCCCAGAGTTCCCGGCTGCAGAGTGCAGCCCAGACTTGGTGGGGAGGGTCCCTCAGGAGGGCCATGTCCAGGCATCAAGGTCGGGGACAGGCCAAGGGGCTAGCAGAGGGTCTGGGTCACAAGGCCCTCTGGGCAGCCCATGGATTGCAGAGACCACTCTGCATCCCCGCGCTCAGTCCCTGTAGACTGACCTTCCCTGGGGGTTCCTAGAGGTCAGCCCGAGTGAGTCAGAGCTCAGGCCTTTGTGTTTGATTTACCCCAGGAGTCCCCTCTTCCTCTGCACCCTAGATGAGGCCAAGGACAGCATGAGCATGTGGGGACTCTCCCCTCCCTGCCCCACTGCGAGCTGCGGGCCGAGCACGAGACCCCTTCCTGGAGCCGGTGGGCCCTTCCCTGGGGGGGACCCGGACAGCTTATCTACCTGGGCAGAAGAAATGCTCCTTCCTGGAAAGCTACAGCCTCCCAAAGAAGCCCTACGGAGGCCAAGACAGCCCTTCCCATCCTCCCACAGGGAGCAGCAGGGCCCGGGGTCTGGAGTAGCTCTGTTTGGGGGCCTGGACCCTGCCAGGGAGTGCAGCCTCCTGGAGTGGGAAACCTTGCATCCGAACAAGTAGAAAAGCAGTGGGGCCGGTGAGGGAAGGCCCGCTGGGCAGCAGCACTGGGCAGCAGGGAGTTGGGGTACAGGGGAGCAGTTATACAGCCAGGTTGTTTAAGATGGACTCCACCGTCTGCTGTTCCCCAATAGAGCCAGGCACACGACCTATACCTGCAGGGCAAGGGGGGCCTGGGGTGGGACTGTGGCCACTTTCCCCCGAGAGGCCGGGGAGCTGGCACTCCTTCTTGCTGAGAGCTCGTGCCAGGGCTTGCTTCTTGGCAGCAGAACGGGCTGAGAACTGTCCTGCTTCCCATCCCACAGGCCACCGCCAGGCTGTCAGTGACACTGAGACCTGAGCTGGCCGCAGCCTCCCAGCACCCAGTAGAACTGCAGGATTGCTGTCCCCATGGGTGATCACTGGACCGCCAAGAGGAAGATCGGTTTCTGTTAAGGGATGGGCGGAGGGGCATTGCTAGGGAGGAGGAGGAGCAACCCAGGCTTGGGAGGGAGAGGGGGTCAGGGGCTTGCTCCGGCCAACTGAGCTGACTCAGTACAAACACTTGCTTTTTCCTTCTCACCCCCCCCCCACACACACACACAGTGGAAGAGACATCAAGATTGATTAAACATGCGCTGGGTGTTTGATATGGTGGTCAAGATGCTACTTGGCCTGTCCCTTATCAGAGTACCTGGGTTGGAGTCCCAGCTCTGCACGATTCCCTCTTCCCGCTGACATGCACCCAGGGAGGCAGCAATGATAGCGCAGGGAATTGGGTTCCTGCCATCCACGTGGGAGACCTGGATTGGTTCCCAGCTTCTGCCTTCATCCTGGCACAGCCCAGCCATTGCAGGCTTTTAAACAGTGAACCAGTGAGTGGGATAGCTCTTTCTCTCTCTCTCCTCTTCCCTCTCAAATAAATACATAAATAAAATTTGAAAAATGTATTTGTGAAATCTGCCAGGGATCCTGCACTAAGCACACTCACTATTTTATCTCCCTTAATTCTGTGAGCTGGATGCGGTTCCCACTTAGAGACAAGGACCTAGAGCTGAAATGACGTCAGCGGGATCTCATTGCCCATCAGAGCTGGAGCTGGAGGGAGGGTCCAGGTGCAACCCCGCACACAGCCTCTTCCCAGGGAATTGCTACTGCACACGTTGATTCCAGAGCGTGGCGCGAGAGAAATCTTCCCAGCCATTTCACACGATCTGAAATGACATCTTTTCTCTGGTTCTAAAGTGCGTGCGCCAAGTCCCCTGAAATAGGAAGAAAATAAAAACTGCATCCAATCATGAAGAATGAACCGCAGCTAGCATGTAGCGGGCAACCTTGCAATGTTTTGTTTTTCTCCGCAATCCCCCACCTCTCCCTCCCCATTATTTGTAGCCTGCATCTCCTACGCGGAATCCCCTGCTCCAGGCAGGCCCTCCCCGGCCCGCCCCACCCTGGGGGCACGTGTGGCTCCCAAGTGCCCCAGGAAGCAGCTGGGGACGCTGAGCTGGCTCTGGGCTCCACTGGCGATGCCTGGTGCCTTTTGCGAGGATGGCTGCCAGAGAGAACCCCCCCACACACAGCCTAGTGCCCCCCTGCCCCGCCGCCCTCCTCGCCCTCCCCGCCTCGCTTCACCCCCGCTGGCCGCCAGGGGCGCTGGGCGGGGCGGTGTGAGCAGAAGCTGACAGAGCGGGGCGGGGCGGGGGCGTGTCGCCGCAGAGGCTGCCGTGAACCCCGGTAGGGAGCTGGGGGCGCTGCCCTGGTCCCGCCTGGCCCCAGTCGCTGGGCTCTGTGCCCGCTCACCCGGGAAGGCCTGGCGTGGGAGAGGCGGCCAGGAGCAGTTCTCTGCGTTGCCCTGAGGGCTCAGGAGTAGCTGAGCACCGAGGCCTGCAGGAGAGGTTGGGGTGCTGAGGCGGTCCCCACGACCGACCACTCCCCGGGGCCCCAGGCAGGACTCAGGTGTGAAGAGCTGTGGGAGGGAGGCCCTGCCTATACCTTACCGGAGAGGCTCAGGGCAGCCCTGCGCCCCGGGATGCCCCTGGATGCGGTGGGGCTGGGCTCCATGCCTGGGGGAACTGTTTCCCCATGAACCATGTGACCTGTCGCCTCCCCTTTCTGCGCTGTGCCCCTTCTGCATTTTCCTTGCCAGATCCAAGAGGCCCAAGCAACAAAATCCGCGTCCATGGACCTTAACGCCAGGGGAGGGGGCTATTGCATGTTTCTAGGGAGCGTCAGAAAGGTGCTACCTTGTGGCACTTGACCTCTGCCTTAGGAAGCTGTCCCCTCGGACTTCAAACTCACTGCCCTGGCCGACTCCCTGGTGTGACTTCCCCCACCCAGGTCTTTTGTTGTTGATGTTTGGAAAGATGAAGTGACAGAGAGAGGGAGGTCTTCCATCTGCTGACCCCAAATGGTGAAACAGCCAGGGCTCGGCCAGCCCAAAGCCAGGAGCCCAGGACTCCTATCTGGGCCTGTTTGCCCTCTTCCTCTGCCTTCCCAGGCACACTGGTAGGTGACTGAACAAGGACGTATGGTGTTCTAACAGCAGGGAGCTGAATTGGAAGCAGAGCAGCCGGGACTTGAACCAGTGCTTCAGTAAGAGATGCTGGTGTTGTAGGCAGTGGCTTAACCCACTGCACCACAGTGCTGTTCCCCCACCCCCACCCAGGCTGCCTGGGTTGTGCAGAGGGCACTTAGGAGACTCCTGTCCACACCGGGGCTGTGCAGTGTTCTGCTCTGTGAGCGGTTTGTTAAGAGGATTCCTCCTAAATGTTTCTATGCCATGTCTCCCATCCACGAGAGAGGGAACGAGAGAGCCAGCTGTTGGTAGGGAACCCTTGCCCTGTGCTCCACAAGTGTGATCTTATTTAACCCTCAGGAGAAGTTTGTGAAATATGACTCCCATTTTTAAGATTTATTTTTTATTTATTTGAAAAGCACAGTTACAGAGAGAGAGGGAAAAGGAGATCTTCCATCCGCTGGTTCACTCCCCAAATGGCCACAAGGGCTAGGACTGGGCCAGGCAGAAGCCAGGAGCCAGAAGCTTCTTCCTGGTCTCCCACATGGGTGCAGGGGCCCAAGGACTTGGGCCATCTTCCACTGCTTTCCCAGGGGCACTAGCAGGGAGCTGGATTGGAAGTGGAGCAGCCAGGATGCCCCTATAGATGCCAATGTCGCAGGCGATGGCTTTGCCTGCTACAACACAGTGCGGGCCCCTTATTATTCCCATTTTACAGTCAAGGAAACTGAGGCTCAGAGAGACAGTGAATGCCAGGGACCAGAGAGCAGGTAAAGACGAGACCTGAGATTGGAAGAAAGCATCCATGCACCCTCTAACCACTGTCAGATGACAGCAGCAGAGGGCGGGGTCAAGTGCAGGAAGTGACAAGAGGGCGGCACCCTGCTCAGGGCCAGTCCCCCAGAAAGCCTGGTGTATGATCCCGGGACTGAGAAGCTGGGCCCGTCCTGGCCTGCACCCTAACCCGTGAGGCTGTTTTCGGACCCTAGGCAGGGGGGATCCGTAACTGAGAAGATATTGTTAGGGAAAGGGGAAAAAAAAAAAACAAGAGCAGCTCCAGGCTTCAGTGGCCAAGGCAAGGCAGTGCTTGCAGCCCAAGAAAGCAAAAGCTGTGATCTGGCGCTGTTTGCTCGGAATTCACTCACACAGCTCCACCCAGTTTTCAGGGGGGCGTGTCCTGGTTCGTGGACTGCAACCTTCTTGTCCTAAGCTAGAGGATATGATTTTCTCATTCTCTGGAACATCACCATCTCCCGGGCCTCAAGACTTCTGTTTTGACTGGTGTTCTTTTCTGAAAAATAGCCATTCGTGTGTCTAACTAAAAAAACACAACCACAGGACAACGTGTACCTTCAGTAAGTCTGTCAGATGCATGATGGGAAGGTTTCCCACGTGTTCCATGAAGCCAGAAGAGGAAATCCTCTATGGCGAGATCACCGTAATGAGATCAGGCAATTCTCCGGAGGCCTTGGAAAAGGGCTTAAGAAAGGAGGGGTCAGTGACTCCCTCGGCGTGAGGCAGGGCAGCTGGCCGGGGAGCGAGGCTGGAGTGCGCTGCTGCCCACGCAGAAGGGCAGAAGGGAGGTGGAGAGAAGGACCAAGTGCCTGCAGGCCTGGACGAGCAGGAGGCACAGGGATGAGGGCTCCCAGCGAGGGGAGGGTAGGCCCTGGCTCCTGATGAGCACAGCCTTCCCTAGGGCTCAGCTACCTCAGCGGTAGCACAAGGGGTGCAGTGTCTAATCCCCACACTCTCTGCCTCTCCTAGGAATGGGGGAGGGTGTGGAGACACCGGGCACGCTGCCAAGCACACAGGGCAACTGTGTATCCAAGAGGCTGATGGGGAATTCTGCCTTGGACCATGAATACCCACAGGCCAAAGCACTAGGCTTTTCCTTTAAAAAAAAAAAAAATGTTTATTTCAAAGGCAGAGTTATAGAGAGAAAGAGCAAGAGATCTTCCATCTGCTGGTTTACTCCCCAAATGTCCATATTAGCCAGGGTTGGGCCAAGCTGCAGCCAGGAACCCACAGGTCCCCCATGAACTTGGCAGGGACTCATGTATTTGAATCGTCACCTGCTGCCTCCAAGGGTACACACCAGCAGGAAGCTGGAACAGGAAGCAGAGCTGGGACTCCTAGCGGATGATGAGATGGGGGCGGGGGAGTGGAGTGGCAGCCCATGCAGCATCCTAACCGTTGTGCTCTGTGCCAAACGCCCCCCTCTGCTGGGGGGTTTTCATGGGTCCCCCTTCAAGGTTGCAAAGATAGTGCGGAGTGAGGAGGTGGGCAAAGGTCTGCTCAGAGTGGAAGATGAGCCCTGGAAGACGTGTGAGACACAGTCATGGTACAGGGCAGGGCGTGGGCTGCAGCACACAAATCCAATTTCAAAGCCTGGCATGGCCACTTAGAAACTCTGTGACCTTGGTCAAATTCCTTGAGCTTTCTACTCCTCAGTTTCCTCGTCTGTAAACTGGGGACGACAACATCTGGACACACAGTGAGGACCCAGTGGGCACTGCCGATTTTAGAGCTGGAATTTCGAGGGCACAGAGGGAGCCATCAGGCACAATCGAGTCTAGGGGCTGTGTTCCGGCGTAGGAAGGTCTGGGAAGAGTGGCCTGACTGCTTCAGGGAAGAGAGGCCTTGCCATGGCAAGCCGGAGGGGACTGGGAACCTTGCGTGTGGTTCAGGGACACCCAGCTGTGCCCCCCAGAGAGAGGGGCTGGGCCTCCTTTGGGATCACGGCTAATGGGTACAGAGGAGGAGGTGGTCTTGCAGCCACGTGTTTGTGCCTGACCTGGCTAGAAACAGTGTAGGATGAGAGACAGAGAGAGAGAGAGAGCGAGAGCGAGCGAGCTCTGAGAACTGAGGGACCCATTTGGGGAAGAGATCACAGAAGCTTGCAGGTCCAGTCTACAGGCTCAGAGCGGAGGTTTGCCAAACATCTGGGTAGGAGCTGAGATGACAGAAGGCAGCGCCCGTGGTCACCACGCATGCTGGGAGGGGACCGCGGGCGGAGACATTATACCAGGCACATCCTGCTGCCTCCTTTCCCGAGGGGAACTGTTCAGTCCTGGCAGGCAAAGGTTTAGGGCCTGGCCCTGCCCTCTGCTCTGCCCGCCACATGGGCTGCTCCCGAGCTGGGGTCTCTGATGCTTCCCCCAAAGCTGCAGAGACAGCGAGCGCATGTTCCACCCTCACGCTCACCGCAGCAGCCAGCAGCGTCCCTTTCTCCCGAACGCTCTCAGAGCTGACCCACGAAACTCCCAAGGAAACAGTGTGGCCACTCAGACTGCTTGTGTGTGGTTTCTGCAGCAGCAGGAAAGACTGAAGCTAGACGTCAGGAAGGACTTCCAGCAGGAACAGAATGATGAGGAAGGATAGGGAAGCGGTTTTAGGGAATCCTGCCCAATGGAAAAGAGGTGAATGGCCTGACCCACGTCCTATCCCACTGCCACTTCTGCCATTCCCAGCGCTTGGGCCTGTACAAGGCTCCTGTGTTCAGCAGGCACACCCCAGCTTCTGTAGGTACCAGAGGCCATCAAAGACCTTCCCCTTGGTGCGTAATGAGACTGAGCCTGTGAAGAGAGCGCTGGACCAAAGAAACACGTACACTGGAAAACGCTTGAGAAGTGTGAGCTTATTTTGACACAAATACTTTGGGGAAAATAAATTTTTTTGTGTGCTGTGGAAGATGCGTATTAAGAAAAAGCTATATGTGTATTTCAGAATTGTTCCTGATCCAGAATAAACTCATATTGGGAAAAAAAATTTCTTTGAGAGGAATTGGAGAGAGAGCGCGTACTCCCATCTGCTGGTTTGCTCCCCAGAGGCCAGGGCTGTGCCAGACTGAAGTCCAGAGCCTGGCACACAGGTGGGGGGGGCATCACTACCTCCCTGGTCTACATGCACAGGAGGGCCAAGTCACCCTGCTCCCGTGACAGCACTGCATATCCAGGCCAAAAAGAGCCAGAGGGGACCCTTCAGGGACAGCTCCACTTTCTTTCCTGTACATCTGCGTGCAGAGCCACAGTCAGATCCTGAGTCCGCTCCAGTCCCACCAGAGGGGCAGGGGGCCCTGACGCCCTTGGGATCCGGGTGCCTCCCTGGGCACCGTGCAGACGTGTCCTTGTGCCACACAGCCATCGCTGGTCGCAGTGGAGTGGCAAGGAAATGTCTGGGGATAAACACAAGGTGATAAATGCAGGCCAGCCACACAGGGCTCCTCCGTGGACGGAGGCGGGCAGAGTACACGGAGCACTGGGGTCCCTCTCCTGCCTGTGGCTGGCGCTAGGGAAAGGCGATGGTTTTCTTTCTTCCTCACATCTCGGAGGGGGCTTCAGAAAGTCAGCTGGAAATGACATCAACAGATACATTCAGTAGGGCAGGCACTGGGGCCGCCACTTGGGACACTCGTACCCCGTGTTGGAGTGCCTGGTCGAGTCCTGGCTGCTCTGCCTCGAGCCCCACTTCCTGCCGGTGTGCCACCCATGCGAAGACCCAGAGTTCTTGGCTCCTGGTTTCAGCCTGGCCCGGCCCTGGTTGTTGAGAAGTGGGCCCAGTGGGCAGGGATCTTTTTTCTCTCTTTGCCTCTCAATTATAATGAAAATAATTAAATATAAAGTGACAGTGTAAAAAAATTCTGAAACCCATTCATATGAGAAATCTTAACTGTGAGAGAAAGTGCACAGTGTGAAAAAAAACTATGTACGGATTTCCAAATTGTTTTTCACCGAAATCTGTTTTTCCCAGAAGCTGTTGAAGTCCCCGCCTATGTTCTATGTATTTCCGTAGACAAAATAATCCCTAACGCAAGAAAGAGATTCAGCCAGAGGACTTCAGCCTCTTGTTCAGGGCCGGGCTTGGAGGCTGGGGTTGCAGGGCCTGGGAGTGGCAGGAGCTGGGGCCTGCTTCTCCCAGGGCTGGCAACACAAGCAGATGCAAAGGGACAGAAAATTCTGGGCACGCGGAGATGCAGAGAGAGCTCGCTTAGAGGGCAGGGCATGCGCGAGAAGCTGGCCTGTGCTGCCACATGCAGGCCCATTGATGAGAACATTGAGTGCTGGGACGTGCTAGAAGCTCAGGGCTCTGACATACCATGAGCCCGTGTGGCCCAGCTTGGGAGCCCACGAGGGAAAGGGCACGCTGGAGGGCCGAGGAAGCTTCCAGAGGAGGACTCTCGGGAGCACATGAGGGTCTGTCCTGCCCTGTGGAGTGGGATAAGCAGAGGAGTTACACATGGAGCCCCTAGGACAACCTGTTTCCCTGGCCCAACCTGAGCAAGTGGCCTGGTTGTTGTGGGTCTGCGAAGGGCTTGACCCTACAGAAGTGTCTGGGATGCCTTTTACAGGACCCACAGAGACAAACCAACCTGGTCAGCACCTTCTGAAATTGCATTTATTTATTTTGAAGGTCAGAGTTACAGAGAGCAAGGAAGAGAGAGAGAGAGCGTGCGCTTCCATTGGCTGGTTCACTCCCCAGATAGCTGCAAAGGTCAGTGCTGAGTCAGACTGAAGCCAGGAGCCTGGAACTCCATGTGCGTCTCCCACGCGGGTAACAAGGGCCCAAGCACTTGGGCCATCCTCTGCTGCTTTCCCAGGAGCATTAGCAAGGTGCTGGAATGGAAGTGGAGCACCACATGGGATGCCGGTGCTGCAAGTGGAGGCTTATCTGCTATGCCACAGCACCAGCCCCATCTCTAGCACCTTTTGGAATAGCAATGAAACCAAAGCCAGGAGTCTCCAAGGAGCCAAGGAGAAAACCTAATGCAGGACCCTGGGGAGCTAAGCCAAAGAGCACCTGCCACAGGAGTGGTGTCAGGGCAGCCTCTGGAAGCCATGTTTGTCCTTCTGCAGGGGTTTCTCCCAGAGGCCTGGCTCCCTGCAGGGGCATGGGCCAGGTACAGCTGCTAGTTTGGGCTGGCAGAGGTGTTTCCCACTTTGTTGCTGGGTGTTGGGGGCAGTTGGTGGCAGTGAGGATGAGCAGGGATGGAGCTGTGTGGACGTGGGGCCAAAGGAAGTGGGAGGTGGAGGGGGCTAGGCCATCTCTTCTCAGGGCCAATGCCTTTTGTCCCAACTGCCCAGTTTTACAGGGAGGCTGCAGAAGTCCAGAGAGGGGTCGTGACCAGCCCAAGGCTCCGCCGAATGCGCAGGCAGAAACGGAGTTGTGCCTGCCTCCCCGCCCAGCGCGCCTTCTGCTACCTCGGGCAGAGTTTCCAGCCTGTCTGTGGACTCACCATGCAGTGAATTTTATTCCCATCCTGTCGCCAAGACTGGCCCTCTACTCACCCATCCACTCCCTAGAACCGTCTGAGACCCCAAAAGGTGCATGACTTCGCACACCCAGCACCTTCGTTCTGACCGTATAAAAATCACTGCTGAGCCAGCAGAGGGAGAAAACAAGAGTTTTAACAAAGGTTTGAAAAGCATGCGGCCCCGTGAGGCCTGGGGCAGCGTTGGTCTGGGGAATGCTTAGTCTCCAATGCAGTGGCATCAGGGTCTGGGAGGGTCCGGTGCTGTTGGCCCAGTGGGCTGGAGGCATCTTGCAGGCTCCTTCAACCTCCAAAATACTCCCGGCAAGGTCTCAGGAGTTCCTGCTGCAGCCACTGCAGAGATGAGAAAGCAGACCACAGGCTCGCCCTCTCACCCGCACGCCGCAGGGCTGTGCCTCCTGGAGCCTCTGCATTCCTTTCTCCCAGATCCTGCCAGGGACTCCACCCAAGCTGGCCTCTGCCAGGAGAGGACTGGGCTGACATCCGCCTCCCCCACCTTCTCCAGGCCCTCCCCTGGCCCTTCAGTGGCCTCTGCCCCTCCAGCTCCTAGCCGTGGGCACCATCTCAGAGCCAGAGGGAGAGCACTCGTTGCCCCAACTCAGGTGCCTATGGGGCTGCACAGCCCCAAGTGCTCCTGGGTCCTGCCCCGTGTCCTCTCTTCCTGCCTGCTCCTTCAGTACAAGGCTAGATTCTCACGGAGCCAGGCACATGGATCTGCAAGGTCAGTCCACCATCATCGCTGTCCGGGAAAGGAGGCGTCTGCTCCCCACTATGCAGCTGCAGCCAAGTTAGGCATCTCACTCACCACCGCCCAGCTCCTGAGCGGCAGAGCCTGGCGCTGCCACGTGCTCTTCCCCATGGACAAGGATCCTGCGGGAGCCCCAGGCTCTGAAGAGCTCTGTGGTGGTAGGTTGCCACCGTGCCCGGGGCTGCCCACAGGCACAGTTCTCTGTGCACGGAAGGTGCTGCATGATTTTCTCCTCCTAATGCTACTCCTCAGCCTGGTCTCTCTCGGAGTCCACTGGGACGGGATGTCCCTGACACAAAGATAAAAGTGGGTGTGTGTGAAATAATGGGCATCTCTCTGTGGCAAGTTCCCAGAACCCTTAGCAGTGGTATCTAGGACCCAGAAAAATTCTACAGGTCTGGAGCAGGGAGGCCAGGGGAATCCTGGCTACTGGGGGGAGGGGAGTCAAGTGTGGCAGTTAAGCCACCACCAGGATGCCCGCATCCCATCTCAGAGAGCCTGGCTCTGCTCTCCATTCCCGCTTCCTGCCCATGCACACCCTAGGAGGCAGCTGTGGCAGTCAAGTAGTGGGGTTCCTGCCACCTTGGTGGGAGACCTGGATTGAGTTCTTGGCTCCCTGCTACAGCCTGGCCCAGTGCTGGCCACTGGGGCATTTGGGGAGTGAACCAGCAGATGGGAGAGGGAGCACATGCTCACTCGCGCGCTCTCTCTCTCTCTCTCTCTCTCTCTCTCTCTCTCTCTCAAATTAAAAAAAAAAAAAAGGAAAGAGAAAGGAAGGCTAGAAAGGCTGGGTAGCCATTGGGACCTGGGTTCTCTAGAAAGCAGAGTTGGGGCTGATGGTTTACTGGGGACACCCTTGGGAAGGATCCCCATCGAAGGGAGCAGGGAGACGAAGCATGGGGCGAAGTCGCACAGCAGCAGGCCGGCAGCAGCCTTGGTCCATCCCAGAGGAGCTCCAGAGCGAGAACGACTGCACACTGGCGCCTTCACCTCCCCGTCTGCACTGATCATGGGCTGTGGGCAGCCCTGGGAGGACAGGCTGAGCAGCTCTGTAGCTGAATAGGGTCCACGCGGGTGATGGGGCCGCCAGTGGGAAGCAGCCTCCTGCAGCACTCCCAGCCGCTGGGCGGGAAGTCAGTCTTGGAGGGAGAGTCTGTGTGGGATGTCACCAAGCCCAGCCGACTCTCTCTGATCCTTGGGAAAAGAGCAGAGACTGAGTGATAGTCAAAAATAGGATACCACACTTACTCAGCCTTTATTTAACACGCCTTAGGAGCCAACAGGCTTATAACAAAAAGGTGCCACACATGGGGTGGGTGGTGTGGCACAGCAGGTTAAGCCATAGCTGGGATGTCTGTATCCCATACCAGAGCACCTGGTTCTGGTCCTCGCTCCTCTGTGCTTCTGATCCAGCTTCATACTAATGCGCCTGGGAAGGCAACAGATGATGGTCCAGGTACCTGGGTTCCTGCCACCTACATCCAGATGGAGATCCAGGCTCCTGGCTTCCACATGGCATAGCCCTAGTTGTTACGGGCATTTGAGGAGTGAACCAGCAGATAGAAGATCTCTCCCTCCCTCTCCCTCCCTCACCCTCTCCTTCTCCTCCCCTCCCCCCCCGCCACTCTGCTTTCAAATGAATCAAGAAATCTGCTTTGAAAAGGTCTTGTGTGGGGGCAGAGACATCAATGAATTACCAGTGCAGAGGCAAGTACCAAGGATTATCACAGCACACAGGACAGCAGGACCTACCTTTCCTGGAGACGGGGAATATGTCTTTAAAATGTTTTCATCTATTTATTTGAGATGAGATAGAAAGAGAGAGGTGGTCCAAATGCCTGCAACAGCAGGATCTGGGAACTCAATCCAGTTCTCCTACACCGCTGGCAGAGACCCCACGACTTCAGCCTCCCAGTGTGTGGCAGGCAAGTGGAGTCGGAGCCAGAGCCGGGAAGCAAGCCCAGGTAGCCAGATACTGGATGTGGCATCCTCCTAGGTGGTTTAACCACTAGGTCAAATGCCTGCCTGGCATGTGTCTTGAAAGAGTTGACAAGGCAGACAAAGGAGTGGGCAGAAGGGCAGAGGTGTGGAGAGAAGGCGGCGTTTGAGGTGGGAGAAAATCACAGGAGAAGGGCGCGGGAGACCTGGGGAGAGGTTCAGTGTGGACAGAGTGCGTGAGTCATCCAACCATCATGAGGCCAGAGGGGGACAGAGGGGTCAGAGCGTCACTGTGGGCTTTGAGAGCATCCACACTCTAGGAGGTCAGCTTTGACGTGGGGCCGACAGAGAGTCTGGGTGGTCCCCAGGATCCCGCAGTAGTCACTGGTGTGTGAGGAGCAGGCACGCACAGCCGGAGCCTGGCGTCCTCTGAGCCCTGCCTGCACAGGCCGCCTCCTCTGCTGCTCTCCCTCTTCCCGCTCCCTCTCTTCCTTCTCCCCTTTCCCCTCCCTCTCTCCCTCCTTCTCTCTCCGCCCTCCTCTCTCCCCCTCTTCTCTTCTCTCCTCTCCCTCCTCTCTCCCCACTCCTCTCTCCCCCATCCCCCTCCTCTCTCCCCCTCTTCTCTTCCCTCCTCTCCCTCCTCTCTCTCCCATCTCCCCTCTCACCCCTCCCCACTCCTCCCCCATCCCTCTCTCCCCTCTCCCCCCTTCCTCCCACCTCTCTTCCCCCTCCTCTCTCCCCAGTCTTCCCTCTCTACCCCCTCTCCCCGTCTCCCTTGTCCAACACCTCTTCCTGGGCACATGCTCTGTTCCCCAAGGCAACTGCTCGTCCCCCAAATTTCTCAAGGATTTGCACGTTCTGTACTCAAACCCCATGGCATGGAAGGACCTCTGTGGGAGCTCACATGCTTCCGCAGGAATCAGCCGAGGGTCAGGTGGACGCAGCAAAAGCTGCTTCAGAACTGTCTTGTTCTGGTGCCACGCACGTTCGATTTTTTGCCTGGGAATAACTTGTGAGCGGCACCACTCAACCAGGGGGATAAGCGGTGCCCCCCCCCCCCGGGCCGCAGTCTCCAGGCCAGGGGGTGCCACTCAAGGCATTTGTCTCTGCAGCTGAATGTGGCCCCGGGGAGAGCTGAGGTCACCAGGCCCCGCCCCCCGCCCCCAGCAGGCTGGGGAGAGCCTGTTAGCAGCTGTTGAGGTCACAGCGTAAAGCTCGGGTCCAGGTCCAGGCTGCCTGGGGTCTCCTCTGCCCAGCAGACTCGGGATGGAAGAGTCACGGCCTGCATCTGGGCAGAGTGAGCTTCCGGTGCGCGAGCAGTGAGCGTCCTGCTCAGGAAGGGACTGTGGCCTGCAGGGGGCGTGTCGCTGAGTGGGAACAGCCTCGTTCCTCAGACCACGCTTGGAGATGGAGTTCAGAGAGGGAGCCAGGCCGAGAACGCTCTGTGAGGCTCAGCCACAAGTGGGGGTTCTGGAGACTCAGGCCTCTGCCCCCGACAGAGCGCCACCTAGCGGACACCGGGGGCTGCCTGCCAGTGCTGAGCGCGCAGATTCCTCCGAGACCCGGAAGCCGGTGAGTGGGTGACCCCCAGGCCCAAGGCCCTTGCATGCAGCAGGAGTAAGAGGAGACCTCAAGGAAGCTGGTCCATCTGGAGGGCTGGGAAAGGCCGTGAGGGGTGATGGGGGCAACCTGTGGCTCCAGGCTGGGGAAGGTGGAACTCTCCACGTTGTCTTTCTGGGATTCCTTTGCAGCTCAATGCTGTGGGGTTCTGCCTCAGAAAGCCACCGCCACCACCCCTCTCACGGTTTATTAAGGACCCCTGTGTGCTGAGAACCACACTTGTTTTTTTTTTCTTTAAAGATTTATTTATATGAAAGTCGGAGTTAGAGAGAGAAGGAGAGGCAGAGAGAGAGGTCTTCCATCTGCTGGTTCACCCCCCAATTGGCTGCAACGGCCGGAGCTGCGCCAGTCTGAAACCAGGAGCCAGGAGCTTCTTCCAGGTCTCCCACATGGGTGCAGGGGCCCGAGCACTTGGGCCATCCTCTACTGCTTTCCCAGGCCATAGCAGAGAGCTGGATGGGAAGTAGACCAGCCAGGACTAGAACTGGCATCCATATGGCACTGCAGATGGTGGCCTTACCCACTATGCCACAGCGCTGGCCCTCCACAATTGTTTTTGATTCCTGGGGCAACCTTGTACAGCGGTTACTTGGATGTCCATTTTGTGGTTGAAGAGGTTGGGTGACTTGCCCAAGGTCACATAGCAATTATCAGAATCAGGATTCAAGCCCAGATCGTCCCAATCCCAAGGCCGTGTTCTTTGTTCCCCACTATGTAACCTTAAACTTTGCTCTGTTGCCAAGAGCAGTGCTGGGTTCCATGGCCACCTCCTCCACCCACACCTGCAGGGAAGTCGGAGGAAGGAAGGAAGGACATTGTCCTCTTTCCAGCACTTTTTCACCATGGAGCTGGGGTGGGGGGCGCAGTCTCTCAGGTCCCTGTGCACATGGATGGATGACAACGGAGTGGGTTCCATTGGTAGAGGACCTGAACCTGGCTGGTCCAGAGGAGCCTGGGCTGGGTTCTGCACTGGGATCCAAGCCCCAGGATCTCCAAAACGGAAGGCTCCTCAGAGACGAGCAAGCTCCTCCTCATGTGACAGCTCAGGGAGCAGGTTCAGGAAGACATGAGTTTCCCAGAGGCACTGCGTGTACATGCATGTGCACACGTGGGTGAGCGTGTCACGCGGGTGTGTGTATGTGTCCGTGTGTGTGTATGCATATGGGCACGTGCTGGAGGCAGCAGTGCAGAAATGCACCCCCAGCCTACAAGAGGTGGCCCACAAAAACAGCCCATTTGAGAATTGTTTTGTTTTTGTGCAGGTAGTTTATTTGGGACAAGGTGTCCCCAGGAAGTGGCTGTAGGCAGGTGGGGGAATGCGACACAGCAGAGAAGGAAGCCAATGTGGGGCTGTCAGTGGTTGACTCACTGTTCCGGGATCCAGGGGTCCAATTCCACTGAGTACTTTGGAGCTGGCCCTCCCAGGGACGAGGGTCATCACCCACCATGTGATCACTGGCTGAGCGCTGTGGCCCAGAGCCATCGACTTGCCAAGCCCCCTTGCCAGGCACACTCCAGCAGTCAAAGGAAGCCAAGGGCTGTTGTTCAAGTGATCTGTGGTGTTGAGGGGTCCCCAGTACTGAAAGAGTGAGGAGGTGAGGAGGTCCTGGGCATCAACTGCGTGCTGCCCTCCCAGCTCTGAACCCGAGTGCTGCTGGAGGCGGGAAGGGCTGTTCCTGTGCACACAGAAGGACGAGAGGAGTCCAAGTGAGACCTTAAAAAGAGCTTCCATGCAATGCCAGCGGGATAATGCATCAAAGATCTCTAGAGACACGTCCATCCCTGTGGCGTGGTGGCACAGTAGAGTGGTCACTCGGAACTGACAGGCAAAGAACCACATAGGGGCCGTGAGGGCCTGCGGTGCACTCACCTGCGCCCATGGCGGGGAGGGCGGTGCCAGCAGGACAGGTAGGGAGAAGCTGCTCCCCCACCCTGGTGAGCATGCTGTGGGGCTGGACGGGGAGAAGGGAGGCGGGGCCACATCTCTGGCAGGGAGAGGCCTTGCTGCTGGCCCGGCTCTGGGCACTGAATTCGGAGGCTGGGTCTTGGAGGTAGGAAGTGCTGAAGTCGCCCACTGTCCTGTGCCAGGGCCAGGCTGCCTCCCTGGGCCCCAGGGCCTCGCCCGAGAAAGGAGCGGCTACATGGCTGCACCGGATGATCTCACGCTCCCTGCAAGCCTGACCTGGCCCCGTCCATTGCTGAGGCCACCCCACAACCCTCGGGGCTCCTTCAAATCACCCATCAGCAAGCAGTGCCTGAACTCAGCACGGGCCCAGCACCAATTGGGGGAACGGGGGAAAGACGTAAAGAAAATAAGGGCTCTGGTCTCTGGGAAGAGGACACAGGAAGGAAGCCCGCAGTTTGCACATGAGCCCTGTGCTGAACGCTTTCTGTCTGCAGGAGCCTTGATTCCTCACCCACACCCCGTGAGCTGGGGGCCCAGATGAGGAAACCAAGGCTCAGAGGGAAGCCAAAGCCATGCAGGGATGCAGCTCAGCTTGAGCCCATCCTGTGCCACGGAGCTTCCCCTCCTCTGTGAAACAAGAGTGACCCTCTGGGGACAGGTCCTTGTGCTTGAGGAGGTGGAACTGAGAGCTGCAGTCCCCCAGGAAGGCCTCCTGGAGGAGGTGGGCCTTGAGGGAGGGTCAGAACTCAGAGGCCGGTGGGGATGGAAGCAGCTTGAGTGAGCTAATTCCCCAGCGCAGGCTTGACTGTGGCTGCTGCAGCTAGTGAGGTGTCTTCTTAGGGCAGCAGGAAGGCACAGTGCTGCCTCAGCCGGCTGGTGACCCCACGGGAGCAGGAGAGGGGCCAGGGAGGGATGGGTGCCTTCCTTAAGCCAGCAGGGCAAGGATTCTCCTCTTCGCAGTCCCAGCCTCCCAGCCCCTGGCATCTGCCCATCCTAGGCGGCTTATCCCAAGCCAGACTCAGTGGGTCAGGGTAAAGATGGAGCTGGTTTCAGTGGGGGTCAGCTCCCTCCCAGTTGAGCCAGTGGCCCCAGAGCCAAACCACTGCTAATTGTAGCAGAGAACACCCAGAGAGCCGTGCCTGGAGCCAGGCCCAGTTGTAAGAATCTAAGCCTCCTGACGGTCCTGTGAGGCAGGTGCTGCTACTGTGCCCATTTTACAGAGAGGGCAACAGGTGCAGTGAGGTTACAGAAGAAGAAGGGCCCAGATGTGAACCCAGACAATCACTCTCCACCGCTCTGTGGTTCAGCTGATAAGCAGGGGTTCATGAGCTCCAGCCAGAGCTGCTCCTGCCCTCTACCTGGGATGCTCTGCCCAGTTCAGCTTCTCCTCCATGCTCTTCCCACTTCCTATTTGTGGGGGGCTCTTCCCTGCCATGACAGCCCCTCCCTTGAAGGGACAGGAGGAGGCAGCCCCACCAGTCCCCACCAACAGAAAGGGGCCTCAGTGCCCCAGTTGCTCCCCTCAACCCTGCGCCTGCACGCACCCCTCCCCGTCTTCCCCAACCGAGCACCGTTGCCTTTTGTTCACAGTGATGGCTCCTGCGCCCAGGCCGGTGGGGGCATGGAGGACTCCGTGGTGGCAGCGGCAGCGGTGGCAGCCGGCAGACCCAGTGCCCATGCCCCGAAGGCTCAAGCCCAGGAGCTGCAGGAGGAGGAGGAGCGGCCAGGGGCAGGGGGTGGCTCCCCCAGGGCCGGCCCCCAGCACGTGGCCTCCCCTGGTCGGCAGCAGCCTGCCCTGGCGACGGCGCCCTGCTCCCACGCCCCTGCAGCCTCTGATTACGAACTCTCCCTTGACCTAAAGAATAAACAGGTACCCAGGGCCTCCTGGGGGGTGGGGTGGGTGGTGCAGGGGCCCTGCCTTTGGGGGCTGGCCAGGGCTCTAGGGATTTCCCCATCTGGGCCCACCTCTGCTGCAGGCTCGGTTCCCCTCAACCCTGTGGAGCTCCCTCCTCTGCCCTCCCCTGGAGTCCTGGTCCTCAGGGCACCAGCCCCAGGCCACTGCCCAGCTCACCACCAGATATGACAGGTTCTGCTTGCTGCAATGCGAGGCCCTTCAGCAGCAAACCAAGTGCTGTGCTCCCCTCACAGCACAGGGAGCCTAAACTGCCCCCACCACAAAGCACAGGGCAGATCTCCTGGCGTTCTGTGGAGTGGCCCCACCTCCACCCACTGCTTAGAAGAGAGAGCCTGGCTTCATGCCCACACACAAGCTCAGGGCCTGGACACACATTCCCACACAGGGTGCAGAGACAGGGATCGCCTCCAAAGAGATTGAGGATTCCCAAGATTAATCCAGCTGGAAAAGGGGGCGCTAACTGTCCCCTGCAGGAGAACAAATCCCACAGAGTATTCATCTCCGTTGCCAGTTCGATAAAGCAGGAGGAGAAAGGGGTCAATCGTGGGGCCCCCACTGAACCCCCCCCCCAATAAATCCACGATGTGTCTTAGTGAGCAGTTACGAGACCCAAAAAAAAGATCCATCTGTTGGTATGTGTGTGCATGTGTGTGTGCACGTGCTTAGAGAAAGGTATGAACATGTGGTTCTGGAAAGAAAGAGCTTTGAATTTGGAGACCTGGATGTGGAATCCAATCCTCGTTCTTCTCTTCAACCTGTGGCTTTAGGAATGCCAGTTAAGCACTCTGGGCATTGGTTTCCTCGTTAGCAAAATAGGGAATCAGACCTTCAATTGCCACCAAGTTCCCATCCGGCTCTAAAACGTGCAAGTGCTAAAGGGCCATCCCCGAGCCCAGGGGCCAAGCTGAATTACAGGAAAGAAGGGTGGTGGGAAGGTCACTGGGGCTGAGTCAAGACAAATGGACCTGATTTCTTTGAGCACTGAGGCCAAGCTCTTGTTCTGGCTGGGAGAGTGGCTGTAGGCAGTGCTCCTGGCTTCCTGGGAAGTATTTGGCAGAATCCCCCCACAAAGTCTAGGTGGACAAGACAGGACTATGTGGATTAGATGTCAGTATAGTTAAGTAGATTGTTGTCAAGCAGAATTTCTGGAAAATGTTGATTTCTACCCCCTCAGTGCCAGTTCCAGGGAGCCAAGTAGGGTGCTGTCCTTGGTCCTGTCTGGCTCAATCCTTTAGACAAGGCATGGAAGAAAGGGGCATAGGAGTTACATGTGCCAGACTTTCCAGTGACAAGGAGCTGAAGGAGGACAGCTGATACCTCGATGACAGAATCCAAGGTTTTTAATTTTTAAAACCCATTAGAACAGAAACATGCTTTCAATGAGAAAAGTCCATTGAAATGGGGAAGTCTAAAGTTTTGCTCTTTGCTTTGAAAAACCCACAGGACTAGCGTTACATGGGCAGGCTCAGTCTTGGGAGGAAAGCCTGAGAGTTTCAGTTGACTGGAAGGTCAGAAGCAGTGAGCAGCAGGGGAGGGAGCAGCTAGCTCACTGGCAGTCCCACACTGAGCACATCTGGTCTGGCATCGCTTGGATCCTGTGCTCGGTTCAGAGGATGCACTGCACAGGACAAGTGAGACTCCTGAGGCTCCTGAAAGAGAACAGGGTGGGCTGAGGTCATGTGGCAAACCTGCAGACAGGAAGGGCCGTTTTAAGAATGGAAGGGCTGGGGAGGCACTGTGGTATAATGGGTTAACCCACTGCTGGCTACACCAGCATTCCATATGGGTGCCGGTTCTGTCTGGGCTGCTCCATTTCCAATCTAGCTTCCTGCTAATGTGCCTAGAAAAGCAGCAGAAGGTGGCCCAAGTGTTTGGGCCCCTGCAACCACATGGGAGACCCAGAAGAAGCTCCTGGTTCCTGGCTTCAGCCTGACCTGGCCCAGCCCTGGCTGTTGTGGCCATCTGGGGAGTGAACCAGCAGATGAAAGATATCTCTTTGTCTCTCTGCCCCCAAATAAATAAATAAATCTTAAAGGAGAAAAAAGAAATAGAAGGGCTGGCACAGAAAAAGGGGGTTAAATGTATTCTTAATGGATTTATTTTATTTGAAAGGGAGAGACAGGCTGATAGACAAATATCTTCCACCCAGCTGGTTCACTCTCCAAATGTCTGCAACAACTGGGATTGGGTCAGGCCAAACCTAGGAGCTCAGTCCTCAATCTGGACCTCCCACAAGGATGGCAGGGACTCAAATACCTGCTGCCTGCCAGTGTGCATTTTAGCAGGAAGCAGGAAAGGGAAGTGGACCTGGCACTTGAACCCAGGCACTCTGACATGGGATGCAAGTATCCAAATGACATCTCAACCTCTGTGCTGAATGCCTACCCCTAGATGTAGTTTCTGTCATTCCAAGCGAAAGCAGTGGTACCAACAACTGAAAGCTATAGACGGTGAGATTTTAGTGAAATTGACTATTGGAGCTGTTAGATATCTAGAAAGCCCTGCTTGTGAGGCAGTGAGCGGCTGATGGCTGGGAGTGCCCAGTAGGAGCTGGCTGATGAGCCCCGTAATGAGTGATGTGGCCGGTCTGTTGGCACAGATGATGGATTTCTCTCAAATTACTCGTCACTCTGACACTTTAAGACGCAAACCAGCTCGCATTCATTTTTGTACCCTGCCCGCAGCACCTGGCAGAACGTCTTGGAGAAAGTCAAACCTCACTGAGTCATTTTTAACCTGTGATGTGCACAGCAATGAGGGGGGAGTGCACCAGGAAGTGAAAATCGTGCTCCTGCCCTGCCCCCAGACATTACAGCTCCCTGGTGCGTGGCTTCCCTCCTGCCTGGATGGGGGATGGAGAACAGGGTCAGGAAAGATGAGAGTGGGCTGCGTCACCAGGGGTCCCCCTGGCCAAGTGGGTCCAGCAGGAGGGCATGTGCCTCCCTTGCCTGGGGCTGCGAGAGAGAGAGAGAGAGAGAGAGAGAGAGAGAGAGAGAGGAGAGAGAGCAGAGAGGCATTGAGGGGCCATAGCGAGGCTCCAGGGCACTGACCCTACTCCCTCCTCTTCTAACCTGGGGCAATTTGCCTGACTTTTCCAGGATGGGGCTCCACCTTCTGGTCCCTTTGCCTCTCCCTCTGAAGTTGCTCCTCCCCCAAGGCCCCTGCTCTTGGCCTTCTCTTGCTTTCGGTGCCCCTGTCTCTGGGCGCCCTGCCGAGGCAGCCCCGGTGCCCCTTCCCAGGTGTATCACAGCACCCAGGTGCAAGCCCTGTGCCAGTGCTCCCTGTAAGACCCCGGAAGGCAGGGTGTTGTCATCAAGCCATCCTCGTTTCCCTGGTGCCTACCTCACTGCCTGGCACAAAACTGCCCAGAGGATGAAAAAGATCCTGACAGCTGAGTAACACAAAGGGGAACTGGCGGGCGTGCAGCCTGAGACCAGGATGGGAGTCTGTCTTTCAGTCATCCTGAGATCTTAGTTTTAGAATCTGATCCCCAGACACCTTCCCTGCATCCCCCGCCCTCCCCCACGCACACACTAGGAATCCCATAGTCATTGGCCTGGCAAGAGTCTGGGGCAATATCCCCATCCACCACCCCCCAGGCCTCCTGCCAGCCAGTCCAGAACCCATGAGTGTTTTCCTTGGCTCCACCCCACCCCCTCACAGGCGGCTACCTCTTATCCACTTCCCCAGCCCCACTCTCTTGCTGTCCTCACTGCCTGCCACCGTCATCACCTCCTGGGGCACCCTACGGTGCTGCTGCCTCTTCCAGCGGCATCTGCATGGGGCAGCAGCTGAGTCATCTTTGCAAAGTGCACAGCTGATGATGTGGCTCCCCTGCTGACAGCCTGTGCCAGCCTCATTGTGTGCAGACAAAGCCTCCTCCTGCCTCCCCTGCCTGCTGACTCTCAGGATTCCACAGGCCTCTGCCTTCCACAGGTTTTATTTCCTCTGCTTGGGACACTTCCCACCCATCCCCCAGTCCCACTTGGCTTGGGTGGTCTCCAGTCCTACTCAGGTGTCCTCATAGGCGTCCCAAGCCTGGGCATAGGAATCCCTGTGGCCTGTGGCTTACTCTGTGGTGTGCAGTAGCTATTCCACTCCTAAGAGCAAGGACCCTGTTGTTCCTGGGGCTGGTGACGAGCTGAGCAGGTTGCACACCTGCAGGGGCGCCATTTGGAGTCCACTTGAAGAATGAAGACTCCCAGCCCTAGGTGCTGCCCTGTGGGCCCACGCTTGTTCTCCTGCTTCCAGCATGGTCCCGGTGTCCAGGATATGCTCAATGTGAAAGGTGCACATGAATGAGTGAACAGATGAATGACAGTGAACGAGGCCCTCCCTGACTTTCTTTGACCTCTGAGCTGGCCCCCTCCCCAGTCTCCTCTTGCAGTCACACATCCAAGACGGTCCTCCCACATAGCACTGTCCTCTCCTGTAACAGGACATCCCCCAAACGAGGTCCACTCACCCAACACACAGCAAGCCAATCACCAGGGTGGTGGAAGAAATAGGTGTTTATTGCAAACACAGAGTAAGGAGCTAGGCGAGTACTGAAGGCAGCAAGGATGAATTAATCTTTCTCCAGGCTCTTGTCTCGCACAAAGATCACTAAGTGAAGACACCTGTAAGGTGCACAAAGGGACAACAAAATTTACTCCCAAGTGTGGGTCGCCCCACACGGAGAAATACCCATCATGAGAGGGCCAGAGGTTTGTCCAAAGAGAGAAGGGGTGGAGGAGGGAGAGAGCACCTGCGTTGCACCTCCAGCCCTGGGAGAAAAAGAGAGCACTCCCAGCAGCCTCTTCTCTAAGGTACCAAGTGCTGCTACCACAGGCATGAAGTCACCTGAGAATTTCATGACACCTCCACAATTTCCATGTGGAGTTTCAGATCCACATTTTCATAGCCTCCTCCCTCAGGCCTGGATGGAGCAGGTGCATGCCAGGAAAGGGGGGCGTTTTGATTGACAAGTAGGAGGGTAGTGTTACACTTGGGGCCTGCAGAGGCTTCCAGCTCCTTCCAAGCTCATTATCGCCACCACGGAATTCTCGGGTCCCTGTGGGCAGCAGGGTGAAGGGTCTTCTAGATCGAGGCTGGGAATCTAAGGGGCTCCGGGTTGGTCCTTTGAGTGTTTGGCGATACGGTGTTCTTTACAGATTCTTGCTGATGGCAAAGTGAGTTCCAGTCTGAGGGCTGTGTGCAGGTGGCAGCTACCTTTTTACTTAGAGCCTGGGGTTCCCGGAAAAGAAATCCCTCAAGACAAGAGCAACCATCAGGGTGTTACCTCTGGGGAGATTAGTGACCTCACGAGCCTTGTGTCCAAGGCCCCTGGAGGGCTGGGCGGGCTGCACCACTTCGCGAGTCAGTGAGCTGATTTTCGTAAAAGCGGGATGAGGAAAGGTTAAGCTGTGGGAAGGAGGCTGGGAGACAGTGGTAGACCAGGACTTGAGAGCATCTAACGTTAGCTTCAGAGGCAGTGCACAGGGGCTCGGTTTTACCCAGATCCCTCTGCTCTTGACTCTCTTGCCTCCTCGCACTCTGATCCTGGGGGCCACCACCTAGGGAGACAGGGACGGAGCAGCTGGTCACTTTGGGGGTGCTTTGAAAAGTGGCCATAGAGGACCCAGGTTTTCTTTCCAAATGATTCAAGGTCTCTCAGGAGTCCATGTCCTCTTCTCCAACACTGGGAGACTCTTGGCGCCCACATGGGCTGTCTGAACTACAGAGCTGTCTGTGCTGTCCAAGCCCGAGGGCATGGTGCTAACATCAGGGCCCTGTTCCCCAAGCCAGGGCGGGCCCTAGACAGATGTCACAATCTCCTAGACAGCAGCCTCCTTCCCCTCGGGGCTTAGCTTCCCCATGGGACGCCTCTCCAAGGCGAAGTGGCAGCTGGGTTTGCAAGGCCCTTGCCCTCCCAGGGCCTCAGACTGCTGCTTTGGGAAGCAAGGGCTTCTACGCTGTGAAGGCGAGATTTCCACCAGGGGCACGGAGGGCACTGGGAGCCGCCTGCAAAGGATGGGGTGACGGCATGACGGCACGGGAGGAATCCCCCAGAAAACAGCGTCACCAGCTGCTCTGTCCCCAGCCCTGTGCTAGGCCTGCGGGCAGCACTGTACCACAGCCCCAGTCCCAGGCCTAATGGCTCCCCCTACCCACCCGGCAGAGGTGGACGCTGACATGTGTCTGGCACAGTGCCAAGCCTTTGCCCTGTGCTAGCTCCTGGATCTGCACAGAGTTCCTGGGAGGCAGGCACTGCTGCCAGCCCCATCTCCAGAAGAAAACTGAGACGCAGCCCCAGGACTGCACAGGCCAGGCCGGGAGGTTAACCGGCTGCCCTGACCATCTCTTGTCATGACAGCCCAGGGCACAGGCTCCAAGGAGCCGTCAGAGCAGCCTGAGCTGGGGTTCCTGAACGGCTCTTCCTGAAGGAGTTTCTGTGTCCCAGGTGCCTGCTGAACCGTAGGGCTCCTCCCACCCCTCCCCCACCTGAAGAAGCTCCCAAGGGCAACCTGTCCCAAAGTGCACTTGCTGTATGCATTTCAGACAGTGGGGCTAGGCCGTGGGTGCACAGAGAGACGCAGCCCAGCACCCTCTGTCGGCCCCCACAGGGCCCCTTTTCTGGGGAAACCCCTAGGCATCCCCAGGACCCCCTCCCTCTCTGGACTGCCTGCTCCTCAGCCTTGCCCCATTCTGGGGGCTCCTAACAAGCAGTGTTCCAATGTTCTCAAGGGGGAAACCCTGGCTCCGAGGAAACCCTCGCTCCTGTTTGTAAGCCTCCCCCACACACACCCAGGCCCTTGTTCCCGCTGTGGTCCGTGCCTAGCTGACCTCTGCCCCCAGCCCACTGCTGCCATCTCTCTGCAGCCCTCTTCAGGGTCGGCTGCTGTGGCAACCAGAAAGAAAGGCTACTGCTGTTCCAGTTACCACCGAGGCTTATCCCAGCCCCTCCACCGCCGCTTCTCCAGAGCTGGGAGGTGGTTCTCCTGGGAGAAGGCAAGGCCACAGTTACCCATGATTCCTTTATTGAGAAGAGGGCAGACCTGCTCCTTGGCTTAGAGACCCCACCCTGCCCGGGGCCACACCCCCTCTACCCCCAGGTGCCTCTGGCCCTGCTTACCCACAGGACTGGGATGGATGGGAAGGCTTGGCTGGGGCGAGGGGAGGGGCCTGGGTCCACGTGTTGGGGAAAGAAGGGCAGAGCACCCAAGGCCTGATCTGGGAGTCTGTCCAGCTCAGTTCATGCCCACCTGTGACACCCCAGGCGCGAGTCTGGAACTTGCTGGATGTGAGGGACACAGGCTCAGGTGGTAGTACGGCGCCTGTGGGGAAAGTCTGCTCCCGGGTGGCTCCCAGCAGGGATGCAGCAGGGACGGCTGAGGGTGCAGGCAGCCAAGGCTGAGAAGGAAGCGCAAGGGCAGGGCAGGCTGGGGTGCAGCAGGCTGGGCCTGGGGAGATGGTGGGGCCCAACTGATAGAAAGGAAGACGAGGAGCCAATGCCTAGATTAAAAATCTCTCTGTAAGCTCTGTGCCAGGCGCCATGCTGGGTGCTACACATGGATCTGATGGTTGGAGGCCCAGTGTCCACGCGTGGTTTTTTTATGACATGCATTTTTCATGAACTTTTGGATGGATTCCAGTTGTTTTAGCACCAGAGTACACTTACATTTAAATTCCATTTGCCACAAGCTCTTTGAAGTACCCTCTCATTTTGGGCAATGCCTCTCAACAACAACAAAGGCCTGCTGTATACATCTACCCTTTGAGAGGCAGGAGCGGGTTCAGACAGTGTCAGGGGCCAGTTAGAAGACCGACAGAGCTGCACAAGCAAACAAGTAGACTTGCTGGTACAAAGATCAAGGATAATTGCAACAGGCATTGGGAGTGGGGGACCATGGGACTCTGAGGCTGACAAACACAAGTTTCCCAAACTGAGTGTTGTAAGAACCAAGGGCTGATTTAAGCAGGGTGGGGAAAGACATTGTTTCGTATAGGCAGAAAGATGGGCCCAGGAGGCTGTCGGGAATGTAGTTCTAAGATCGAGGCTAGAAATGGAGATTCAAGAGGCATTCACATCACCACTATCAGCATCAAATAGCCGCCACTTACTGAGCACCTGCTGTGTGCCCGGTGCTGCACGAAATAATTTCATCCTCAACACAAGCTACAGAGTCAGCAGGATTCACGTCACATGACAGACAAGAACACTGAGAGTCAGAGACGTCAAGACACTTGGCCAAGATCAGCCAGAGAGGAAGAGACAAATCTGGGGTTGGATATTCCCCATTTTAATGCTTACTTGTCAGTCTGTTCAAGTTGGGTGAAATTATGATCGCAGAGGAGGTTCTCGAAGTGGGAAGACATTGACCTGTGAAACACACTCAGAGCCATCACAGAGGCTCTGCCTGCCCTGGTCCCCTCTTAATGAGCTGTCGGCCATCAGCTTCAGGGGCTCCCTTAATGACTCCAACAGGGAAGGCATGGACATTGCCCAGAAATGCAGGAGGAAATAATTAAACTGTGTGTGGAGAGTGGGAGCCAGCACCGGTGTGACCTGTAACCAGCACACTTCAGGATTCTATAGCTGGAATGGAGATTAAGCAGCTGCATGGAGACAGGAAAACCAAGAGTCGTGGAAGCTGGTGGCAGAAAGACTGAGAGCTGCAGAAGGGAGAGAGGTTGAGGATGGGCCATTGGCTTTGGTGGTAAGAAGGTCACTGTTGACCTTTCCGAAAGCCATTTCAGGAGCCTTGCAGGAGAGGAGCCGGAGTGCAAGGTGTTAAGCCATCCGGGGCTGGACCGAGGGCTTGCCATTTGCTCACGGGGCAAGGTAGAGGGTAGGCGGGCCTTCCAAGCGGACCAATGGAAATAGAAAGAGATTGGGTTAGCATAGCAGAGGCTGGGAAGTCAAACAGAGCTATGGCTTGGTCAGGGGAGATTTGGGAGGGTCTGCAGGCAGGTGGCAAGCGGCACATTGAAGGGTGGAGATTGGAAATACAAGTCAGATGGTGGGGGTCAGCTCACCCACCCTGGGAAAGAAGAGCTATGGTTCAGGTGAGGGAGGATTCTGAGAGTCGCAAGGACAACTTTGGAATTAATTCTCTAATGTATGTGATATATATTCATTCACTAAAGACCTCCTTTGTACACTGTCTACATATTTGGGGTGAGGCAGTGACCATGGCAGGCAGTCTCTTGCCTCCCTGGGCCTTAAAGTCTAGTGGTGGAGCTGATGGGACAGATCTAAGAATTTAAACTCCGGTTTTCTTTTCCACGTGGGTGAAACATAGACATTGAATGTAGCACGAGGCCTCGGGGTTAACCTCATCCAGGCTTCTGCCTCCAAGTGGGACAGCAGCAGAACATGAGGATGGCCCCTTACCATGGGGGTCACTCCTCAGGCAGTGGATTGCCTATCTTCCCTGTGTTCCCAGAATGCCCTTGGTCCTGAATTTCCCTAAAACGATCAACAGGCCAGGTGCAAAAGAGATGTGAAGTCCATGCTTTGTGTCGGTTTCTCATGGTGCCTGCAGAGCTACAGCCAACAGGAGACAGGAATAGGGTAGAAGGAGGCATCTAAGTGCTCAGCAGTCCCCCACTCTCTGCGCTTGTGCCTGGAGGACTCTCCTGCCTAAGCTAAGGGCAGACCTCCCTTCCAGAGTTCAGCAGAGAGAATGAGCCAAGGTCAGTGTTCTCTTCCTTTTGCTATGATTTCTGCCGGAGCAGGAGCAGAACGCCTCTGAGGCAGCTATCCGTGAAGGTACTTCAGAAAGTGTGTGGAAAAAAGGGAATCGGCTGGGTGCAAAAAAAAGCAAAATTGGAACCCATACATAGGTTTTTCATTTTAAAAAGTTCATGGAGAATATATATTATAAAAAAAAAAAAAACCTATGCATGGATCTCAAAACAGTTTTTGTGCAGAAACCAATGTATCTTGTAACTCTATTTTTCCATGCATTTTTGAGAAAGCAACCTGGCAACTGTCCAACTGGTATGGCAAGCAGCATTCTAAGGTGGCCCCTGATTTTCCTACCCCACGTGGGGGTGTCCTGTAGAACCCACTCCCATTGAGAGTGGAGGGGACTAGTGAATATCACAGGCTATCCCTCATCGAACGAGAAGACCAATCAGCCTGGTGAGTCTGACCTCATCAGGTGAACCTGTTAGGAGCAATCTTTGGGCACAGTGGTTAGGATGATGCTCGGGATGCACACAATCCATATGGGAGTGCCTGGTTCAAGTCCCGGCTCCTCCACTTACAATCCAGATTCCTGCTTATGTGTAGCCTGGGAGGCAGTAGAGGATGCCTCACGTACTAGGTTTGCTGCCACCCCCATAGGATATCTGGGTTGAGTTCTGGGCTCCCAGCCTTGGCCTGAATCAGCCCTGGCTGTTGAAGACATTTGAGAAATGAATAGCAGATGGGAGCTCCCTCTCTCTTTCTGCCTTTCTAATAAAATGAAAATAAATATATTTTAAATGTTTTAAGTGAGCCCTTTAAAGGGAAAGGGGGCAGGTGTTGGGCCTCGCAGTTAAGACATTCCTGTCTCGTGGCAGAGTGCCTGGGTGCAATTCTAGGCTCAGGCTCCTGAATCCAGCTTCCTGCTGATGCAGACCCTTGGGTTTCTGCCTTCCATGTGTGAGATCCAGATTGAGTTTCCAGTTCCAGGCCCTGGGCCCTCCTTCCCCCAGCTGCAGGATTTGAGGAGAGAACCAGTAAGTAGGATCTCTCTCTCTTCCCCTCAGACAAATAAATAATAGTTTTAGAAGCCATGGCTCAGAGAGTCACTCTCGTATAGGCTTTGAAGGAGCAGGCCACCACGTAGTAGTGAGGAGCATGTAGCAGGGGGCAGCAAGGCGGCCTTTGGGAGCTTAGGGCCTCAGGCCTGCAGTCTAGCAAGGAGCTGAATTCTGCTGGCCACAGAGAGCTTGAGAGGCCCACATACAGAGGCACCCTAACGCCAGCCTGCCGACACGCTGAGCAAAGAGCCGAGCTGAGCTGTGCCCAGGCTGCCAACACGCACAGAGGCACAGGTGTGATGTGGAGCTGCTAAGCGTTGGCACAGTTGCAGCAATAGATATGAACACTTTGGTGGGCTTTTCAAAAGCACCCGGAAGACCTTGACCACATAAGGGTCTTGACACCATGGGCAGAGCTGCCAGCTTCTGCTTAGGGCCTTATACCCTGTGAAACACAAAGACTTCTTGGAAAGTGACAGGGGGCCTCATGGGCCATGTACACCTATTCTGAAGAGCTGCTTAGAGCCCCCGTGGAGTAAGGAGCAGGGGTGGATGTGCAGACAGACACCTGATGTCCCTAGGTGTAGGGATGGCAAAGGGCACCGAAATGGCAAGACAAGCACTGAGGTGGCCCACTTTACCCAGGATTGTCCCTGAGGGTTGGAGTTGTATCTACAAGAGGGTGCTTGTGCTGTGGGGTGCCATCCCACACCCCAATGTGACCATGAAGATGTCATTCTCGTCTTGAGTGGCTAAGCTCAGCCCTCCCCCACCCCATCACAACTCACAGCTCAGGAGCCACAAGTGTGCAGGGGAGAGTGTGGCTGTGAACAGGGAGACCCAATTTCAAGGCCGGGGACACTTTCTCAAGTCCCGGTCTTCTCTGATCACAGTCTGACCATGGGCCACCAATGAAGCCCACCCCCTTCACATGGGCCTTGTCCTTTATTTAAATGCAAGACCGTCCTGCAGGCAGCCTTAAATGCTATTGGCTCATCCATCCTGGAGAGGGGGTATCGTTCCAGCACTTCCCTGAGAGGGCTTGATAAGAGAGGTGAGGACAGAGCCACCTCAGGGGGAAAAAGGCCACAGATATGGGGCACAGATCCGAGAGGAGATGAGGAGGGCGCCAAAGGACAAACCAGCCCATGAGATGCTCTCCTAGGCTCAGACCTGCCCAGGTGAGGTAGCAGCATCCAGCTGGCCCACGCCCTGCCCTGGGAGGACAGCTCCCATTGTGGAGAACAGAGGCGAAGAGAAGTGTGTAACTGTGGGTATCCTGGAGGGACTCCCACTCTGGAGACATCCACCCATCTTTTCATTAAATTCACATTTATTAAACATCTGCAGAGGCCAGACCTGGGCTGGGTGCTGGGATGGCAGAGATGGTCAAATCCCAGTTCCAACCCTTATCCTGCTCCCTAGGAGATGGCAGGGTGCCAGTGCGTGGCACCAGTGCTGACAGGGGCAGCAGGTGCACAGCAGTAGCAGATTTTTTTCACATTTCTGTTTAATTTTTCATTATTATTTTTAAAGCTGCACAAAAGTAGAATCAATGGTCATAAACGCCCATACAGCCATCACCCAGCTTCAACCATTTTTATTAATATTAATATGGTACTGTCTAAGCTAGCCACTTTTTTGGACAAAGTATCTTAATGCAAATTCAAGACATGCATTTCATCCATTAATACTGCTGTGTGCATTGCTGACACAAGCAGTTTAAAATTTTCATTTTATTTGAAAGGCAGAAAAGAGAGACAGCTCTCCCATCTGCTGGTTCACTCCCCAAATGCCCATAACAGCTGGGACTGGGCCAAGCTGAAGCTGGGAGCCTGGAACTCACTCCAGGCCTCTCACGTAGGTGGCAAGGACCCAGGTGCTTGAGCCATCTCCAGCTGCCTCCAGGGTGCTTGGCGCCCCAAGCAGCAACTTAATTGCTGAGCCAAAAGTCTACCCGCCCGTTTTAAAATAACCACCCCAGCAGCCGTATCTGAGCCCATCAGTAGCTCCTCTATGCCTTACCCCCTTGGAACATCAAGAAGCCCCACAATGGAACCCTAAATCCTGCATTTCTGGGAGCCTGGCCAAGGACCCCGGAGCACAAGAGTCTTCAGATTTGAGCGCTAGGAGACCCTCCCTTTGCGTTCCTGGGCCCTGCCCAAGTGTGGCCAGGGGTCTTGCCCTGTGGGTGGAGCATTCGGGAGCAGGGTGCCACCCCTTCCCCTGCTGAGCCCTTCCCCATCTCTGTCCCCGCTGCAGATTGAAATGCTAGAACACAAGTACGGGGGCCACCTGGTATCCCGGCGCGCCGCCTGCACCATCCAAACCGCCTTCCGCCAGTAC
Source organism: Sylvilagus floridanus (assembly GCA_949820135.1). Taxonomy (NCBI): domain Eukaryota; kingdom Metazoa; phylum Chordata; class Mammalia; order Lagomorpha; family Leporidae; genus Sylvilagus; species Sylvilagus floridanus. The sequence goes on from OX463230.1 coordinate 35,113,757, forward strand.
CAGCTCAGCAAGAACTTCGAGAAGATCCGCAACTCGCTCCTTGAGAGCCGCCTGCCGCGGCGCATCTCCCTGCGCAAGGTGCGGGCGCCCATGGCCGAGAGCCTGGCGGCCGAGAAGGCGTTCATGGAGGGCTGCGGCCTCGTGGGGCTGCCGCTGGGACGCTCGCCCTCCCTGCCGCCCAGCCTGGCCGGCGCGCTCACCGAGCTGGAGGACTCCTTCAGTGAGCAGGTGCAGTCCCTGGCCAAGTCCATCGACGACGCCCTCAGCACCTGGAGCCTCAAGACCATGTGCTCCCTGCAGGAGAGCGGTGCGTACCAGATCCACCAGGCCCTGCGCGCCGGCGCGGGGCCGCCCGGCCTGGAGGCCGAGAGCCGGGAGCTTTCTGGCGTGGGCCCGGGGCCCGGGGAGGAGGCCGCCGAAGCCGCAGGCCTGCCCCAGGGCCACAGCGGCACCCTCATGATGGCGTTTCGGGACGTCACGGTGCAGATCGCCAGCCAGAACATCTCCGTCTCCTCGTCCACGGCCCTGTCGGTGGCCAACTGCCTGGGCGCGCAGGCTGCCCCGGCTGCCGCAGAGCCTTCGGAGAGCGCCAACGACGAGCAGGGCGAGCCCCCTGGGCAGGAGGCCCCAGAGACGCCCCCTGCAGGTCAGGGGGATGCGCCCGCGGAGGACCCGCGAGCAGAGGCAGAGACCGCCCGGCCGGGGGCCGCAGAGGCCGTGGCGGAGGAAGCAGTCGAAGCCCAGGAGGGAGAGGAGGAGGAGGAAGAATCAGGGGAAGCGTGCAGAGCGGCCGAGGCCGAGGTGGACGTAGGCGACCACTCGGAGCAGCTGAGCAGCAGTAGCACATCCACCAAATCGGCCAAGTCGGGCTCCGAGGCCTCGGCGACCGCTTCCAAAGAGGCGCTGCAGGCCATGATCCTGAGCCTGCCCCGGTACCACTGCGAGAATCCGGCCAGCTGCAAGTCGCCCACGCTCTCCACCGACACGCTGCGCAAGCGGCTCTACCGCATTGGCCTCAACCTCTTCAACATGTGCGTGAGCCCTGGGACGGGCTGGGACACCCCCTACTCCCCCCCCCCACATACACATACACACGCACGCACGCGCGCACCTCACCCAGCAGGGTGCTGGGTGGTTCACCAAGTTATCCCACCGCCCTCCCATGACCTTTTAGAATTCCCCTGATATGCATCGATTTCAAATACTTTGCACCAAAATCAGCTTCTCTTTAATTCCCTTTCTGCATGAACTTATGGAGGTACCCTGGTACTACCGTTATTGTTTGAAAATCAAAATAAGTGAAAAGAAAATCTAATATTAAGTAAATAAGAGTCCAGGCAGTGCAAGGACCACAGAAATCATTGGGGTGGAACAGAAAGACAGGGAAGCAGCGTGGCCTCGAGGGGTGGGTGGTTATGAGGGGCAGAGTGTGCAGGCACGGCAAACCCCAGGAGAAAGGAGATGGGCTGAGAGCTGGAGAGCAGAGTGGGTGACGGAGGAAGGAGGGGAGACAGCGAAGAGAGTTATGGAGCAAGCAGAGGGCGAGGAGAGAACAACGTGAACAACTGCCAAGGCTCAGGTCCCCAACCAGATAGGAGTGTATACACCCGGTGCCAAGCAGAGGAAGCACACACACCCTCCCATGGAAAAGTACAAGAAGACACTCAGAACCCTCCACTCAGCCTTGCTCCTGAGCCAAGAACATGACATCATTGCTGCCCGCCTGTGTGTTTGTCTATCCCCTCAACTGGGATTTCCTGAGTGCCAGGCGTTGTGACCACAAAGACGTGTGAGGCACATCCTCTGCTCTCAGGAAGCTCCTGTCCTAGGGGCAGTCGCTGCTGTTCAGAGCTCCCCGGACACCCGGCATCTGCAAACTTCCCAACAGGCTCTAGAGCAGGCGTTTCCAAGCCACTTTCCAGACAAGGAAATGGGCTCACACAGGTGAGGCGAGCTCCTGAGACCAGACACGCGGGGCTCTAAATCCCTGCTCTGTTCTTCCACACCTGGTGGGCATCCTGGGAGAAAGCCCCCCACCCGCCCCTACCCACAGCATCACTGCCACGTGCTCAAGAAAGCCCCCAGACCCTTGTACCCCTCACAGCAGTGATTCTCAAACTATGGGTAGCAAAGGACCAGTTTGGTATCCCCACCCCAATATGTTGTGGCTGATCCTTTTGTAAAATACGGTAAAAGTGAACTGTCCCGCAAATGACACAGTGCCATAAAGGGTTCCAAATGCTCACCCTCTATTTTCTCCCAGCGCGGTAAGACACAGCTCAGGCAGTGGCAGGGATCTGCTTAAGACACAGCCCTACACCCACACACAGAGAGTCCAGACGGGGAAAAGCAGCCTGGAAGAACAGGAGGGCCCGTGGGAGATCTCACCTGTCTCCCTACCCTCATTCCTAGTGGGGACTGGGGATTTGGCCCAGACTGCAGGCAGGGAGAAAGGGCCACTGGGGGATGGAGCGCCACGGAGAAGGGCCCTTCTCCTCCACCTCCACACTGGGCCCCTGCACCATCCCCAGAGAGGAAGCCTTGGAGGTTGGCCTCAGGTTCGCGAGATGCTTCTCCTGGGGAGCACCTGAGGGGCAGACGGGATCCAGGCGTTTCCCGAGAGCTCGGTTTCCAAGGATCTGCAGGCACTTTTTATGGCTGCACAGGCGTGGAGGTAGCCAGCGAAGACTCCGAGGCCAGCTTGGCTTACTCTGCTGCTTCTTTCCCCTCTCCCCCCCCCCCACCCCACTCCAGAAACCCGGACAAGGGCATCCAGTTCCTGATCTCGCGTGGCTTCATCCCCGACACCCCCATCGGCGTGGCCCACTTCCTCCTGCAGCGTAAGGGCCTCAGCCGCCAGATGATCGGAGAGTTCCTGGGCAACAGCAAGAAGCAGTTCAACCGGGACGTCCTTGAGTGAGTGCCCCGCGCTCCGCGGCAGCCCCACCCTGCCCTCGGGCGCCAGGGACTTTCAGGCCAAAGCAGCTTCCTGATTGGCCACAGGGGTCAGAGTCCCGTGGTCTTTAACCAATCACACCAGCTGAGTGAGCCCGCTCCGCAAGAGTGCTCTAGGGCCAGGCCCGGTGGAGGCACCAGCGATTTTGTAACAGAGGAGGAGACAAGTCCCTCAAGACTCCCTCCCTCCCAGGACCCGTGTTATCAGTGGAGGCAAAACAGGAAGCAGGGAACAAGAAGGGGGAGGAGGGGTTTGGACAGGAGCAGCAGGCGCGTCCTCGGAGGCTGAGGAGCAGGGCCTTGGAGCCAGCCCCTGGAACAGGGGGCTTGGGACCCCTGAAGGCTACTCCAGACCCCTCATTGGGCCACGTTTTTCCTTGCTAGCACTGGGCATGCTGTGCCCAACTTCCACCTTCAAGGTCACCATTTTGTAGGATCCACTCTCCCACCTCCTTGGGCACAGTCAGCAGGAATCCTGGGAAAACCCCTCACTGAGGCACTTGCCACTGGGGCCTGCTGAAGAGGGTTTGGGAGGCTGGGCAGTCCCCAGCCCATTGGCCAGGCCCTGGGGTGGGGGAGTGCCCCAAGATGTGGCTTCAGCTCATGGAGCCATCTCACAGCTGTGTCTGCAGGTGGACAAGCCAGGGCCTTTGCTCCATGCCTTCAGCATTGGGGCAGGTGTGCACCTGAGCGTTGGGGCAGGTGCCCCCTGCAGCCCCTGTCACACCCCCGAATTCACTGTTGGGGGCCGTGTAATTGAGTGCACTTAGAAAGCGAGGGCTCTGGGCGGCCTGAGGGTCCCTGAAGCCCTGGGTGGCCTCAGCTGGGCAGAAGGAGGTCCTGCTTTCCACCAATGGTCCTGCTTTCCACCAATGCGTCGTCCCCGGGAGTGGTGGCCCAGGTGCTCTGTGTGCCTCCAAAAGGAAAGTAACTGATAAACAGCAGCGTCCCTCTCCACCCTCGGCCCCTTTCCCCTGGCCACCACCCCTGCCAAAGGGGGCTCCCAGGAGTGCCCCAGGGAAATGATGCCAGGGTCCAGGCCGCATTCAGAGTTCCAGAAAGAGAGACAGCAGACTGCTCCATTTCCTTCCTTTCCCCCTCTTTCCGCACGGGGCTCCTCTCACCGGCCCCCCACCCTGCATTCGGCCCCTTTCCATTCCTTTCCCAGGGTGAGTGGCGCAGGGAGCCCTCTCCCGTCCTTCTCTCCCGCTGCCACGCACCCCAGGTGTTTCCCTGCTTTGACCCTGCTCTTGCTCTGGGGCAAGAGTGAGTCTGCTGTCCTCCCAGACCCGGCTGTCTGTTGTCTGCTTCCCCCCGGCCGGCTCTGGAACTCTCACCTGCCAGCCCACATTGATCTGGGTGCTGGGAACACGCAGTCTTTCTGTGGCGCAGGTTGTGCTGAACAGCACAATGAAAACTAATTGCCGGTCCTCCCCGGGAGCCTGCGCGTGGGCGTGAGCTGGCTGCACACCGAGGGGAGCCCGGCTGGAGACTGGGCTAGCAGCTGACGCAGAGCTCTTCCAGGCAGAGGGGGCAGTGGAGGGTGGATAAGAGAATGGTTGCACTTGAGCAAGAAGACCAGGCTCTGAATCCTACGTCTGTTCCTATGTGCTTTACAGCTTTGCTGAGTTACTTCTGTCTAGGCCTCAGTCTTCCCATCTGTAAAATGAGAGAGCTGGGCAATGGGATAGCAAAGATATCTCCAAGTCCTGTGAATCTATCATCTTTTCCATTCCTTACTGCATTTTTTAAAAATGTATTTGAGAGGCAAAAAGACAGAGTGTGGGAGGGCTCTCATCTGCTCATTCACTCCCCCAAGTGCCTACAATAGCCAGGGCTGGTCCAGGCCAAAACCGAGAACTGGGAACTCAACCCAGATCTCCCATGTGGGTAGCAGGGACCCAAGCACTTAAACTATCACCTGCTGCCTCCGGGGTGTACACTAACAGGAGGCTGGAACCAGGAATCAAACCCAGGTCGCCCGATGTGGGATGCAGGCATCTTAACCACTAGGCCAAATGCCTGCCCCTCCTTGGTGCATTTGTAGTCCACTGGTTGGTGTCGTGGAGAGAATCCTCTACCTTATACACTAGGGCAGTGCCGTAGCATCCTGCCAGAGCATCCTGGAACAGGGCAGTGCTGGGCACCAGGTTCGTGGGAGAATTAGATGACCTTTCATGATTCATTCAGCAAATATGGAATGCTTGCCATGTGTGGAGAACAGGGCTGAGCTGGGCGCCCTGTGTGTGTACGTGGGGCTGGGCATGGCTCAAGGTCTCGTGGAAATTACAGATATGTGCGTCAGTGGGGCCTCCAGCCGGCATCCTGTGTTTGGGAAGGGTCACGTGCAGAGCTGAGCCCCAGTGCTGCCCCTGTGAGATCCTCCATTCTCCGCACTTTATTCTGCAGCCACGAAGGCTGGGCTCCAAGGCCCTGGCAGGCTCAGCGTCTGCACACTGACTCAGCTCCACAGGAAGCCGCCCCCTCCCCTCCCGTGGAGAAGAGCATGGGGAAGATAGAGAAGCAGGAAGAGGCAGGTTGTAGCAGGGCAGCCAGGACACTGGGGGCACCAGCCATGCCCAGCCCCTCCAGCCGGCCATCCTGGAGCCTTTGGGGAGCCGCCGCCTGCTCCCTCCTCCCACCAGAGCAAACAGATGCAGCCCCAGAGCCGCCCACTGCTGCTTTCTTTGCCCAGGCCTGGAGGGCCTGCAGGGCTCCCCTGCCGCTGCCACCCCTACTCTCCCCCGCCCTTCACCTTCACTGCTGTTCTGTGCAGGGCTGCTTGCTAAATAGAAGGGCATCAATCGCCCATCCCTCAGCACGGACATGGTCCAGCACTTTCAAAAAGGGGAGGGATGCAGGTGGGAGGCCCCTTGGAGGGAAAGGGAGGGAGGAGCAGGAGCAGGATCTGCCTCAGCTGCCAGGCTGTGTCTGGTGACGTTTGCACCCAGAGTCGGGTGCTCAAGGCCCTGGGAGCTGGCGTCTCCATCCTTCTGGGTCTCGTTTCCACACGAGACCCGCTGCAGGAGTCTGTGCAGATTGTCTGCCCATTACCAGATAATCACCAACGGCTCTGAGCACGCTGCTCCCTGGGCCGCGCACTGCTTCCCTGCAGAGGGTTGTTTGGTTTTCGTGGGTTTTGTTTTATTTTGTTTTTTCTCCTGGTGATTGGCAGGCTTTATTATTCAGCAAAAATTAAGTCCATCATACACATTAAAAATATAGGACATTTCTGACAAAGGAGAAACCAACCTCAGTTTCCTCATTTGCAAAACCTGATGGCAGTATCTGCCTCATGTGAATGAAATGTTGAAAATGCAGGTGAGAGGCTTAGCTCAGTGCTTAGGAAGTCCCCATCAGTGTCAGCTGTTTCTGGAACCTTCTTTGTGTTTGAAAACACAAGGCATTAGAGGCCCCCTGCACTCGCCCCCCCATACACACACACACAAACACGCACACGGGGAGACCCAGGAGATCCTAGCTGCTCCCAAGGCGATGAGGACTGCCCGGGGAGGGCGAGGGCAGGGGGCATCCCTGGAGGTCTCGCACTCTGGCTGAGGCGAGATGAACCCTGCAGCCCTTGCGGTAGGATCCAGGCAGCCGCCAGCCTCTCTGGGGCTGAAAGCATTTTCCTCTCAGTTCTCACGTGGCTGGGAAAGTTGGCTCTGCTCTATTTGCTTTCTGGAATGTTCACTTTAGCAGGTGCGCGCCGGCGGACGGGCGGATGTTCTCTGCTGGCGTGAGTGATTCTTTCCGATGTGAATCACATCCACGGGGAGGGCGTAGGCGTCTACCAAGTCTCTGACAGTGCACGAAGGGCAGTCCTGGGCTGAAGCCGCCGGGAGGACGCTTCCCACAGGTTCCCGCCCTCCACTGCACCTACTCCCTCCTCTGTTCAATTCCAAGCCGTATTAGAGTGTGACGTCTGGGGCAGAGCTCAGGATTTCATTCCTTGGAAGTGTATTCTTCTTAGGGGACACTGACTAATGAAGACAGAGTGTCTGTCACACCCAACATTCTGGAAGGCTCTGGCCTTTTTTTATTTTTTAAGATTTATTTATTTATTTGAAAGTCAGAGTTACACAGAGAGAGAAGGAGAGGCAGAAAAAGAGAGATAGAGGTCTTTCATCCACTGGTTCACTCCCCAATGGCCAGAGCTGAGCTGATTCTAAGCCAGAAGCCAGGCGCTTATTCCATGTCTTCCTGTAAGGGGCCCAAGGATTTGGTCCATCTTCTACTGCTTTCCCAGACCATAGCAGAGAGCTGCATCAGAAGTGAAGCAGCCAGGACTCAAACAGGTGCCCATATGGGATGCCGGCACTGCAGATGGCGGCTTTATCCACTACACCTCAGCGCCAGCCCCGGTTGTGGCCTTTCTTTGCTAGAAAGGGATTACTGGAGACTGTCCTGGCCCTCAGGGGGGACACTTAACCATAATCCCACAGAACTGCTGCAACAAGGGGCACAGCAGATGGGAAAGAGGCAGGCAGGGTCAGCGACTTGGGGTTATTTCCATTGCTCCCAAAGCTTTACACTGCCACGGCTCTAGGAGTGGAAGGAGTGGGTCTTCCGGCTTATGACCTTGACCCTTCATGCCTCTGGCACCCCATGCCCCACCCCACCACACTCAGATGAAGGATTCTACCAATAGTGAGCCGTCATGGGAGTTGAGCACCTGCTCATTCTTATACGTGTGTAGACATCTTAGAACCCCACATAGGGGCTGAACGCATCCAGGGCTGAGATTGCCTTTGGCTAGATCACTTTAGTACAGAAACCAGGCTTCTGCACAGGAAATGAACAGGCCAGCCACCCAGCCCCTTCCTGAGTACCCAAGCCCAGGTCTGGAGGGGGAAGGGGATCCCTTTCCATCTCCGTGAAGTTGGACTTCTAGGAGGGACTTCCAGGAGTCATCCTCTCATGGGGTTTTGGGGCAGCGCTATTGGTAAGCATGCAGACCACAACATAATTTATGGCAGCTTGCACATGCTGAGCGCCGGCTGTGAGCCAGCAGGTGCCGCTCCAAGAACCTCGCACCCAGCAGCTCATTCCAGCTTTGCAGCCACTCTGAGAGGGCTGTGCTGCTGATCTGTACCAAATGAAGGCACAGAGAGGTTAGCCACAGAGAGCATCCGGGGCTAAGACCAGGAGTCCCCGGGGTTCTGTGCTTCAGCCGAGAGGAGAGAGGTTTTCATGCGTTTACAGTCCTTGTCCACCCCCACATGCACACGACAGCACCAGGAGGCTCTGGCGCGATCAGCTAAGCCAGCCCTCTCCTCTGACCCAGGCAGAGGCGAAGGCCCAGAGGGAGGACACGGCCAGTCTCCCGCCAGTGCACAGAAGCTGGGCAGAATCAGGTGCTCTCCCACCCTGCGGCCACGCCTCAGTTGCTGCGCTCCCATCCTCCCAGCTAGGAAGAAAGCCAAACAGAGAAGCTGATTCATACGTCTCCGGAGGGCTGCGCTAGATTCTCTTTCCTCTCTTCAGTGTGTGTACTTTCAAAGGCCAGTGGGTGACTGTCTAAAGATGCCATTTCAGGCAGAGCTAAGTGGTGGGGGAGAAAAGAGTCATCTTCACTTAAGCTGGGGCGGGAGAGTACTGAGAAGCCCCTCACAGACCGGGTATTGCCAGCCTGGGCTTAGTCTCCAGGCACATAACAAGAGCTGCCATTTATTAATTCCTGATAGGTCCCAGGAACTCTATATGCATTATGTCTTTTACAGCAGTTTGGGGTTTTGTTTGTTCGTTTATTTTTGGTTTTGTTTCTTGGAAATGCAGAGTTACAGGGAGGGGGGAGAGACAGAGAGCGCAAGCTCTCCCATCCATTGGTTCACTTCTCAAATGCTGCAACAGCTAGGGCTGAACTGGGCTGAAGCCAGGAGCCAGGAACTCCACCCAGGTCTCCCACGTGGGTGGCAGGAACCCAAGTGCTTGAGCCATTATCTGCTGTCTCCCACGTGCATTAGCAGGGAGTTGGATCAGAAGCGGAGATAGGGCTCAAGCCCAGGCATTCCAATATGGGATTGTAAGCAGCAGCTTAACCCACTGCACCATAACACCCACCCCACGCATTATTACCTTTTAAAACTGGCAGCAGCCCTGCCTACATGCTACAGGCACTATCTGCATGCTGCAGGTGGGGAAAGTGCAGCATAGAGAGGCTAAGCGACTCGAACTGAACAGCTTAGAGTCGAACCCAAAAGTGTCTGACCCCAAGGGTCTGGTTTCTTCTGTGCCACCCCCGGTACTGGCAAAGTGCCCGCTCCAGCAGCCGCAGCATCACCTGGAAACTTGGCGGCAATGCAGATTCTCAGGCCCCACTCGAGGCCCACACAGCCAGCACTGGGGTGAGTCCCAGCACTCTGTGTTAATAAGCCCAGCAGGTGTTTCCACTGCACGCTGAAGTGTGAGAAGCTTCAGCACACAGGGCTGCCGCCGAGGCCAGCAGAACGGGGTCATCCGAGGCATCCAGAGGTCTCTGGCTTGTCTGGGTGGTCTGCACTTCATTCTGTGGTTTCCTGTGTCTTCAGGCTGTGACTGGCAGCTGTCCCTTCGGATGCCTGTTCAGAGGACACTGTCCTTGTCCCTGCTGTCCCTGGGAGAACCAGCAGGTCCTCCTTGTCCCCTGCTGTCCCTGGGAGCACCAGCAGGTCCTCCTGAGTCAGCTTCCTCCTGCTCTATTTTCTTAGCCTCATCACATTTTCCCAAAAGGCCTTGACCTTTGTGGAGCTTCTTTATGAGCGCTGACCAATAAAAATAACTCTGTTGGACAGAGATATTTTTAATTAAATTGTGTAAGCCAAGAACTGCAGAATAAAACTAGGGTCCCTACAGCTCATGACATTGGGCAGTTTAGTTTTCCATCGTAACCCTGAAACCTGGGCTCAGCTTCCGCCTGGAAGCTCTCACACTTCTTCCCAGGCTGCAACAGGGATCTCACCTTTCCGTCTCAGCTGTACCATCCAGCCCAATAAAAATCCTTTCAGGTGGGGCCAGTGCTTGGCATAGCGGGTTAAGCCACTGCTTCCACGCTGGCATCAACATCAACTACTCAGCTGCTGATCTGGCTCCCTGCTAATGTGCCTGGGAAAGCACCAGAAAATGGCCCCACGTGGGAGAGCCCGGTGGAGTTTCAGGCTCCTGGCTTCAGCCTGGCCCAGCCCCAGTTGCAGCCATCTGGGGAGTGAACTAGTGGATAGAAGATACCTCTCTCTGTCTCAGTCTCTCTCCCCCTTCAACTTCTGTCACTCTGTTTTCCAAATAAATAAAAAAAATCTTAAAAAAAAAAAAAAGAAAATATTTCTGGTGTTGTGGTGCACATTTGGCACAGCAGTTAAGATGCTGGTCAGGATGCCTGCATCATGTGTCAGAGGGCCTGGTTAAGTCCCAGCCGCACTCCCAGTTCTGGCTTCAAGTGGTTTGGTTCCTGACATCTATAGGGGAGCCCGAGGTTGAGTCTCCAGGCTTCTGGCTGTTGTGAGAATTTGAGAGGCAGTTGTGTCTGCCTCTCAAATAAATTTAAAAAAATTTTTTTAATCCCCGCTGTTGCCATTATCTATTTTCAGCCCCCATTTTTTAAAAGTTGAGATGATGAAATTCATTTTGATCATGGTCGTGTAGGGCTCTTCATTTCCCTGCAACATAAACTGATGCCACGCACCCATCAGCGTGAACAAGCAATTTCATGCAAGGCTGTACCTGTTTATACACGGAACATCTGTGCTGCTGGCTCCCTGCCCTCCCGAGGTATTCGCCGCAGCCCCTGGAAAGAGAGGGAGGCCCGGGCAAGGCTGGCAGCCCTCACCCTTCACTCGTGTATCCAGGCGGCTCCGAGCCAGGTCCAGACATGCTCAGCTGGAAGCAATATAATCAGTGCCGTTTTGCCCGCTTGTCATCACTCACCTGCTCATAGGCAGCCGAGAAAGGGGAAAGCGTGTGCGCCCTGTCTGATCCCCGGGCCGTCCTCTGGCAGCCGTGTCCAGATCTCAGGGTGAGCTCCAGGCGATCTTGGGCGGATCTTGAGAGACGAGCAGCCCTGGACCCCTGGGGAGAGCTGGCAGGGGTTGGGTGCCGTCTGGCGGGCCGCTTCTCCAGCTGACAGGGTGCCCAGGTCCTGCTTGCTGACCCAGGGGCTCAGGCACTCCCTCTTTCTGTGAAGCACTGAGCCCAGTGTACACCAGGGTGCAGAGAGGAAAGAACCAGCCTCTGCTGCAGGAGCTCACGGCCTGGCGGGGAGACCAGCAAGGAGTGCAGACACAGGGCGTAAAATGCAGCGGTAGATAGGAGGCCTGTCTGGGTGCAGGGACGACTCCCAGAGCTCCTCAGCCAGAGACCTGCAAAGCTGGGGTGCGGCGGCAGGGGCCCTGTGTGGAGGCCTGAGGGCAGGATGCAGGGGGAGGCCTAGATGGATAGAGCAGGAGAAGCTGGGGTGCTCCCAGGGCCTGGCTTGCTCCACGGAGCTGCACAGCAGGGATGTGGGAAAACCTTGCGGACACGTAGGCCAGTGAGTGTCCTTAGAAGAAGCCCTCTGGAAGGTGGGGTTGCGGGGTTGCTGGTTGCAGTTTTGGTGAGAGCAGGTGAGGTCCTGAACCGCAGCTGTGGTCCCGGAGATGGGAGGAGCAGGCAGAGCCCAGAGCTGTGACAGGCGTGGGAGAAAGCCAGGTCCTGAGCCGATGAGAACTGGGGACATTCGGCCTCTGTTTGCTGAGCCTGTCTGTGGATCAGGCCCGCTATGTTGGCACCAACTCTGCCAATAATGCTGCGTGTATTTCCAATTTAAGGGGAAGAGCAATGCTGGCTCTGGGGATTTTTCATCCAAAGAATGTATCAAACCTATCATTGTCAAATATTTACTCAAAGCGAGTTAAATAGGTGAAGCCTGACTTTGCCTACAAGAGATGCTGGCACAACCCACGGCCTTGTGAACCTTGCCCAGCAACTGGCAACCACCTCACAGCGCCCTGGATGCCTTCCGCCAGCCGGAACGCCCGAAGCATGCTGGCCGAGTTCTGATCAGGTGCACGGCGCCCCTGGTTCACATGAATCCGCCATGCGCACTGGCACCACAGCTTTGCACGGTCTTTTACACACCATGGAGGGCAACCAAACAGAAAATCATGTAGTGAGTGAACCAGAAATGAATGATTGTGCGCCCGCTGCACTTGGAAGCTTTTAGGGCCTTGGGAATGGGCGAGGTTGCACAGAGAGACGTTGGTGAGAGAGAGAAAAAGGTGGGGGCCTGCCCTAAGTCAGAGCTCGGGGCAAAGGGCCCAGGGTGGGGGTAGGGGTGCAATGGAGGAAGGCCCCCTCCCAAGAGAGGCAGGGGTGTGTGATGGAAGCCGAAAAGAAGGGAGTGATCGGTGTTGTTGACAGTGCCGAGGAGCTGTGGAGCTGAGGACAGAGGGGAGGCCATTAGAGCTGGCAGTGTGGAGTGGACAATTCAGTGTCATGAGCAGGTTTCAGAGCAAATGGACGTGGCAACGCGGAGACAGCCCAAGAGAGACAGACTTCTACAAGTTTGGGTCCCAGAAAGAGTAGAGAAGCCGGTGGGGGCTAGAAAGCCATGAGGGGTCAAGGCAGGGTGAACCTCTGGGTGCTTAACAGAGAGGCAGAAACTGCAGCTGCAAGAGGGACCTCTCAATCCCTGTCCCTGCCTGTGACCCCAGCTTACGCCCTCCTTGCAAAGAACAGCGCCTCCATCCACAGTCCCTCTACCGCCTGTCCCATCCCAGATGGCGTCCTCAGTCGGTGCCCGCTGCTCCTCCCTTAGCCCACGCCTCCCCAGCTCTTGTCTAGACCCCGCAGCAGCATCCCAACCGACTCTCCCCTTGGTCCCTACCCCCTCCCTTCCGTCCACTGTCCCCTAATAGCCAGAGAGATCAGATGGAAGCAAACAGGGTCCCATCACTCCCCTAATCACTCCCTGCTATTGTCTCCTGCTGCATCTAGGAGAAACTTAAGACCTGCAAAGCTCTGCCCACCCTCAGCCCCAGCCACTCTCTTTCCATCACACTCCCCCTGCCCCGCCCCACCCCCAGGGCCTTTCTTGAAAGCTCTTTCCCACTACACAGCCCCAGCCTGGGCTCCACCCCACCCCGCCTCAGAGCACCCCCCAGTCCTGCCCTGACCTCTAGTTGACTCCCCCTCCTGGTTCAGATCCCAGCTCCAGTGCCATGTTCCCCCAGGAGGCCTTTCCACACCCAGCAGGATGGACTCCATGTGTCTCCTTTGTCTCCTCATGGAACCTTGGCTTCTCCCTACATTTGCTTTGTCACTGTGGTTCAGGAATCGTTTTTGACTGCGTTCACCGTCTGCCTCTCAGAACGGAGACTTGTCTTGCCCAGCCTGGCCTCGACAGCTTGCCACTGGCGGGGTGGGGAAAGACAGGAAGGCAGGGATACCGGCGCCTACAGAGAGCTCTGCACTCAGGCCAGCTCCGGCCCTGTGCGTAATCCCGTGGCCACCCTGCTGGTCACCACCAACAAAGCAGCTCCTCACTTACCAACAGCCAGGCCTCTAGGGCCGGGTCCTCATGACCCCTCCCAGGCACCCACCAAGTACAACAGCAGCCTTCTGGGACAGAGCGGGAGAGGGGGTCCCACAGGGAACGAGACTTGTGCAGTCCTCCTGCAGGGCTGGCTCTCCTGTGAGCTTCAGCACATAACAGAAATCAGCGGGTGATGTTAGCACGGCACTGGTTTGCAAAGCCTGAGCCCTCATGCCCTTGCGGAAGCCCTAAGCACAGCATCCAGCAAGAGCTCGGAGAGGGCTCTGCACCACTGGGGGAGCCGCCCCGCCCACACAGGCTTGAGGGGAAGAGGCCTCCCCAGACCGGAAGCCGAGAACCTGCACTTCCTGGTTGTGGGAGCAAGGGGCAAACTTCCATGAGGTCTTACTTTTGCCTCCTGTGAAATGGGGAGGTTACGCATCAGCAAAGAGCAGCTGGAAGTGTGCGATGGTTTCCATCTTAAGGAAACCACCATGCTGGGTCCTGCGTCCAAGGCCGCAGACCCGACTGTAAGTGCTGGCAGACGCTGCAGAGTGAGAAGCCCATGGGTCAGGAGGTGCAGGCTGCAGCTTCCACTGAGGCGTGAAAGACAGCCGTGCTGTGAGGGCATGAGGGCTGTGTGCACCGGGAGAGCATGCGCCCCCACCGCAAGCTCCTTCCCCAGGACGACACAGGCTGGCTGGGGTGGGGAGGGGTGGCGTGGGGCTCCCAATGCCTGGGCAGAGAAGGCCCAGAAGGGAAGAGGGCTCCTGAGGGCTCACCTGGGAGGACAGGGAGGTGACCTGCCCCGTGGACAAGAGCAGTGCCTTGCCACCACCCAACATGGCCTCCTCCCTCCTGATGGCCGGTGGCCATTGCAGACACCCCCAGGGAAAAGCATCCCCAGCAACCTGGTGGCCCACTAGTTGCTGATGACCATGTCAGCAGCCCCCAGGCCCCTCCGACCCTCCCACTCAGCTCAGCCCCTGGTTTTCTCAATTAAGAATCCCCTGGAACGCAAGGCCTCCCCACTCCAACCCCCTACCCCCACCCTGTATTCTCATTCTCAGTCTGGGATGGACTCCGGGGATCCGTATTTCAATAAACTGACTTGGAACCTGAGCTGGGGTCCTCAGAACACACTGGGAGGGTCCCCTGGCTCCCGGGCCCAGGGAATCCCCAGACCCCCACGTTGGGGACCTATGGGGGCTGTCCTCAGTGCACCTGGCTTCATGGGCTGGCACTCCCACAAAGGCCACTCCTCAGCCTGCCCAGAGCAAGAGAGAGAGAGAGAAGGCTGCGCATCACCTAAGTGAACGGCTGGAAACTAGGCCACCACGCTTGGCTGCGCAGGGCCGCCCTTGCCAGCTGCTGCCTCCCCCACTGTGCCCTGGCCTGCAGCAGTCACCCCACCACTGTGGCCCGAGGCCTGTGCAGAGCTCTGGGGCCTGGGGCCTGGACAGAGGCTCTAGGTGGGCCATGGAGGGAAGAAGCCAGGTGCCAGGACCTGGAGTGAGGAACCCACAGGGAGAAGGCAGGAGTGGAGAGCTGGGCTGAGGTGGGCCAGTCCCAGGAATCAACTGGACACCAGGCCAGAAGGGACCAAGCACCCATCAGAGCCCTCCAAGGAGCCAGGCCTCTCGGTCAGGGTGGGCTGTGTCAGGGGCCTGCAGTGAGGGGTGCAAGGTGGGTACCCTCTGCCCCATGCCCGTAGCCCACCCCATCTGCCGTGTCTTCCTCAATTCTCATTTGTCTCCTGCATCCTCTCCCTTTCTCTCTCTCCCCTTTCCCCACTCGCATCTCTGTTTTCCTGTTTTCTGCCTCCCTCCCATCTCTCTCTCCCTTTGATCATTTCTCTCTCTCCCCCTTTCCCCACTTGCCTGTCTGTTTCACTTGTTCTTTGCCTCTTTCTCTGTCTCCCCCTTTGTCTGGTTCTCTCCGTGTCCTTGTCTGCATCTCCCCTCCAGGCGGCTCTCCGTCCCTCTCCTTCCCCGGCCCCCTCACTCTGGCCTAATCTCCCTGGCTTCGTGGCTGCACTGGGCCCTTCTCCAGGAATGCTTCTCCAGTCGCCACTGCACCATGGGTGTCTCAGGCCGCAGCCCCAGTTGGCATCACCTGTGGCTGCAGCTGACCTGGGCCATGGGGACAGGCAGATGGGGGCCCTATAAGGCAGCCCTCGGAGCAGCTAGGGAAGACCCAAGGTACAGGTGCCAAGGGCCACCGGCAAATCAGAGTGGCCTCTCACCTGGCTGGACCTGGAGGCCTCGGCTCCCCATTGCCCATTCTCACATTTGGGCAGCATTCTTGTCCCCCAGCCCCCCAGCCCCCATTCACCGGCCAGCCCACAAACCTGAGAGGCACAGGGCCTGACCCAGCCGAGGCTGAGCCCACAGCTGAAGCTGGCCCTGCCCTCGGGAGAGGGAAGGGAGTCTCAGCCCCCAGAGCCCTTCCTTCCCTGTCTAGAAGCCCTCGGTGATGCACTCTCCTCCTTCTTCCCCCTGAAATGAGGTGGGCAGACAGAGTCCCCAGGACACCAGGCCCAGCCACTGCCACACGGTGTCCCCTTTGCTTTCCCTGAAAACCTGATGATGGAGTCAAGGTCTCTGGGTCTTGGAGCAGGGGTCAGGAAGGAAGTGGGTGCAGCCCAGAGCCTGTCCACCCCTTACTGGCCACCTGCAGATGCATTGTGAGCCCTTGGGGTACAGGACACTGAGCTGCATGCTAGGCTTGCAACCATGGGCATGCTGTGCCGCCATGGGGTAGGCAGACCTTGAGCAGGTGACTGATGACCAGGGTTGGGACACGGACAGGGCCCACCAGGACCACAGGAGCAGAGGGGCTGTGGGCACTGCGGTCGACTTCTACAGAAGGGAAGAGCCATGCTCAGGGGCCGCCAGGCTCTCTGCTGTGTGCAGCCTTGGTTCCTGCCTCCCCGAGCAAGGCCCCAGGCATGAAACACCCCAGAGGAGGGGTGAGCAAGACAAGGGAGGGGCCTCGGAGCAGAGCAGGCCAGAGGGAAGAGACTGCTTATCTGGGAGACTGGCACCACCACCCCTCCCCCACTGGATGCCCACCCTCCAGGTCCAGGGATGGCATCTCAGAGGCGGCCCTTGGGGAGTGGGCACTCCTACCTCCTCCCTGTCAGAACAAACCAGGACTCCCAGAGTGAGTCATGAGCCAAAGTCAGTGGGAAGGCCAGGCCCCAATCTGGGCCTCCTGTCACCCTGTCCCATCCCGCAGGAAGCTGAATTTGTCATCGGTTCTGCTGAGGCCCCCCTGGCCCCAGCACAGCCCCTTGAGGGCTGAGGACTGGCTAGAGAGGGAAGCAGCCTGGCTGTGAGGATAGCCCCAGAGCTTGGCGGAGGTGTGGCCCCCTCCCTGTGAGCCCATGGCAGAGGGGGGACTTCTGTCACCTGGAAACCCAGATGGGAGACAAACGTTAAACTGGGGAGAAACAGCGGCTGCCCCAGGTCTCAAAGAATGAGAGAGCACCTTGCGTGGATTCTGCACTGAAAGCTTTGTGGACCCAGAGGAGTTCTGAGGCTGAGAGGACAGAACTGGGGGTTTAGAGCCAGAGGAGCTGAGTCCTGCCTCCCCCTAGCTCCGTGGCCTTGGCTGTGAACTGCTGTCACGGTGCGGTGTTAGATGGCCAAAGACATCCCCTTAGGTTTCGGAAAGAGACTTCCCCAGACCTGCAGCCAGTGGGGTGGGGGGTGGGGGTGCTGTGCCTTGCTCCTAGGCTCCAGCAGGTGTAGCTGCTCCCTCACGGCCCCTCCTCCTTCTCGCCCCAGCTGCGTGGTGGACGAGATGGACTTCTCCAGCATGGAGCTGGACGAGGCCCTGCGCAAGTTCCAGGCTCACATCCGCGTGCAAGGAGAGGCCCAAAAGGTGGAGCGGCTCATCGAGGCCTTCAGGTAGGACCGTCCGCTGGCCCTGCTGCGAGCCGCAGGCCAGGAGGGGTGCTGGGAAGAAGCCCCCATGGGACAGGATGCCCCTCCCTTGTCTCTCTCGCTAAGCACATCTGTATTGAGCAGCTGTGCAAGACGGAGTCCTGGTGGGCAGAGGACTGGAGTAGGGAGCAGGGAGCTAGGCTGCCCCCTCCACCGTCCCTGTCGCCACGCTGTGGGGCCAGGCCGGGGCGAGGGCTCACTGTCCACTCCACATGTGTCCCCGCAGCCAGCGCTACTGCATGTGCAACCCCGAGGTGGTGCAGCAGTTCCACAACCCCGACACCATCTTCATCCTGGCCTTTGCCATCATCCTCCTCAACACCGACATGTACAGCCCCAACATCAAGCCCGACCGCAAGATGATGCTGGAGGACTTCATCCGCAACCTGCGAGGTGAGGCTGCGCCCGCCGAGGCCCAGGGCTGTAGTCAGGGCCCCCCTGGGGCTGCTCGTCACCTGCTCCAGGGGCCTGGTTCCCCGCTGGCAGGCTGGGAAAGCTGCATGTGTGCCAGGCATCTGGCCCCACTGCCACTGCCCTGCTCGAAGCGTCAGGGGCTCCTGGACACTGCTGGGTGGGACATCTTCCCTGGACTGCTCTCCAGGCCCTTGGGGCCAGAGTGGTGGCTGGGTGACTCCAGGCCTTCCCACCACAACCTGTGAGGGAGGAGCCAGGAGCAGGTGCTTCGGGGCTGCGTCAGTCAGCCTCTGCCTGCGCAGTCGTTTGTGATGTATACCTTGCCGCCCTGGTAGGGATCCAGTCAAAACCCACAGAGTGACGTATGTGCACCATTGAGTTTTGGCATTTAAAAAATTAAAAACATATGTGCACGTCATTTTATAAAGTGAAATCAGTCCACAGACTTACTACAGAAAAGTCAGGGCCTGGCCCTCTGTCCACTCTTCAGAGTGCAATGCGATTCGTGAAGAGACCAGACACCAAGGCCAAGAAGCAGTCTTGTATCATTGTGCCAGCATGAGGCCAGTTGGGTTCACATCCAAAAAGCCAGCACCCCAACAAAGAAGAGTGCTCCTTATTTATGGCTTAAGCCTCTTTTTCTCCTTATATGGCAGCCTGCATAGGTGCGGTTGGATATTCTAATGCTACATGGAGGCCACGGGAATTGATACAATGCTGGGCAGGTGTCCATAGTTACTGATGGTGTTTCTTCCACACACATACTAAGCTTCAGTTGTCTGGCAAGGGTAAAAGGGTTAACGGCATTGCCAGTACTAGCACACAGAAGCCAAAATGGTTACATAGAAGCAGATGATAGCCACAGTTGAAGCATTCATAGGCAAGCAGATCCTACCCACACTCCATTCCCAGGGTAAGTTTATTCATTTTTTTTTTCTTTTTTCTGACCTTGGGAAGGCCTCTACCACTAGAGGACCACCAGTTTCTACCTTTTCTGCTGTTTATTTCATTTCTTCTGTATTCATAAGTAACATGCTTCTGTTGCTTTCCACCCTCTCTCGCTTTTGCTTGTTGGAATAGAATACACACGAGGATATTTCAAAAAAGTCTTTGGTGGGACCAGCATTGTGGCGTAGCAGTAAAGCCACCGTCTGCAACCCCAGCATCCTATGTGGGCACTGGTTCATGTCCAGGCTGCTTTGCTTCCTGTCCAGTTCCCTGCTAATGGTCTGGGAAAAGCGGTGGAGGATGGCCCAAGTGTTTGGGCCTCAGCTACCTGGGTGGAAGACCTGAAAGAAGCTCCTGGCTCCTGGCTTTGGCCTGGACCAGCCCCGGGCATTGTGACTATCTGGGGAGTAAACCAGCAAATGGAAGATCTCTCTTTCTGTCTCTCCTTCTGTCTCTGAAACTGTTACTTTCAAACAAATAAATAAATGAGTTTTTTTTTTAATTCACACATGAAAAAAGTTTGTGCAAAAATTGATTTGAAAGGTAAGTCAGTTTTTGAAGTCATTATGTGTGTGTGCTTCATGAACTTTTTTTAAAAATACTGATTTTTAAAAGGCAGACAGAGAAAGAAAGAGAGAAATCTTCCATCTGCTGGTTCACTCTCCAGATGACTCCAACAACCAGGACTGGGCTAGGATTAACCCTGAAGCTAGGAATTCCATCTGGGTCTCCCATGTGGGTGGCAGGGGCCCAAGTACTCAGGCCATCATGTGTTGTTATCCCAGGTACGTTAGTGGAGAGCTGATCAGAAACAGAGCAACCAGGACTTGAACAAGCACCCCGATACTGGATGCCTGCATCTGGAGCCGTGGCTTACCCTGCCCTGCCAACCCCTGTCCACAAACTTTTTGAAGACCCCTTGGATAGGCAGATCTTTCACAATTCTTCACAGCAAAATAAATTTATCTGTTCGTTATATCTCTGACAAACTTTATGAAGCCCTATTCTACCATATAAAGTACATAGGAAGCTTAAGAGCTTGATGGACACGTGCATTGGTTCAGACCTATTCACCAGGCATGGATCATTTCCATCATCCCAGAACACTCTCTATCCCATCCCATTCAACACCTTGGCCCAGGGGTAGCAACTATTTTGCCTTCATCACCGCTGATTAGTTTTGCTGGCCCTTGAACTTCACATGCAGTACATACACTCATGAGTCTGGTTTCTCCTATTATATGCTGCTCTTGTTAGGTTTTTTAATTTTCACCATTACCTAGAACATAAATCTTTAGCTCTCTCTCATACACTTCCCCCAGCCATGTGCTAAGATCAGTGCTTGTGTTATGAGAGCCAGGTAAGCCCATGCAGAGCTGAGTCCTGAGCTTACAGGAGCTTACAGTTCTTTCTGCTCCTGTGTCTCTTGGGGCTAATGTTTGTGCTCCTCTTCCATTTGCCTGGCTCTCAATGTGCCAGCCACTAATTTAGCCCCACACTTCCCACCTCAATGTCAACTTCCTCTCAATCCGTTTGGTCCTCACACATCTTGCAGGGGATCCCAGAGCTCTGTCTGCACCGGTTTCTGGACTGGCCACACAGCTGCCGTATCAGTCAACATCTTCTGTACCTCTGGAATACCCAGGCAGCCTAACTGCATGAAGGGGGCGGGGGGATTTGGCTCCTGGTTTTAGAACTTCACAGCCCAAGATGGGGCAGCCCCATTGGCTCAGCATCCGCTGATGATACTGTGGCTGGCTGAGTCCAGAGACGGGGGCTCACCTGCCTATGTCTGCGAGGTCTCATAAAACCACCAGCATTCAAGTGTGGGGGCCACCCTGGAACACCATGATTGGATGACGTCTCCACCCTCTTAGATCATTTACATGAGTGTTTAGGCCCAAAGCCCTGAATTGGCAAAGACCGACTCACAGCACAGCAGCCATCATGCTGGGGTCTCCTTCACCTTGCTCTTGGAGTGGATTCCTGGTTCCTGGGTTTCACAGATTCCCCCGTTTTGGGTTTCCTTCCAGGGGAAAAGGCACATCAGAGGTAAATTGAGAACTTGTGTCTTGTGATCTGTCTTTTCCTGTCTTCACCCCTGACTGGGAGTTTGCTGGGAGTGGAATTCCGGGTTCGAACCATGGAAACGAGAGTCGAAGGCCTTGCTGTGATGGGTTTCCTGCTCTGCCACGGCCAGTTCCTGGCCTTTCCTGGGTTGTGTTTCTTTCTGTCTCTGAAAACACATAGGTTCTTCTGTTTGCCTTCGTGTTCTGAGCTCCCACGACTGTGTGCCTTGGCGTGGGCGGCTCTTCTCCCGTTCACTGTCCCTGTGCTAGGGTGGTCCTTTCAGTGTAGAAGCAAGTGTTCTCCGATTGTGTGAGCTTTCTCAGAGACTCTATTTCTTTTTTGTTTGTTTGTTTGTTTGAAAGTCAGAGTTACACAGAGAGAGAAGGAGAGGCAGAGAGCGAGAGAGGTCTTCCATCAGCTGGTTCACTCCCCAATTGGCTGCAATGGCTGGAGCTGTGCCGATCCAAAGCTAGGAACCAGGAGCTTCTTCCAGGTCTCCCACGTGGGTGCAGAGACCCAGGGACTTGGGCCATCTTCTACTGCTTTCCCAGGCCATAGCAGAGAGCTGGATGGGAAGTGGAGCAGCCAGGTCTCGAACTGGTGCCTGCTTCAGGCCAGGGCATTAACCTGATGCACCACAGTGTTGGCCCTTTAGAGATTCTATTTCAAATCGCTCCCTTCCCCCCATTTTCTCTGTACTCTCTTTTTTGAGCTCCTAATATTCCAGTGTTGGAGTGCCTAGTTGTTTTTGTTTGTTTGTTTGTTTAAAGATTTATTAATTTATTTGAAATTCAGAGCTACAGAGAGAAAGAGAGAGAGGGAGAGAGAGGCAGACAGAAGAGAGATCTTCAAGCTACTAGTTCATTCCCTAGGGCTGGGCCAGGCCGAAGCCGGGAGCTTCATCTGGGTCTCCCACGTGGGTAGCAGGGGCCCAAGGATGTGGGCCATCTGCTGCTGCTTTTCCCAGGCCAAGAGCAAGGAGGGGGCCGGATTGGGAGTGGAGCAGTGGAGACTCGAACCTGTGCCCGGATGGGGTGCCGGCATTGCAGGTGGTGGCTTTCCCCATATTGCAGCGGAGCTCCTGGCTTTGAGTTCCAGTTTTTTGAGTTTTCTCTGGGCCATCTTCGTTCCCTTGCTTGCCTTTCTGGAAGATGCCCCTCAGGCTTGTCTTTCAAGGTCTGTCCTCCCACGGTTTTCATTCCCGCCTTCGAATTCTCGTCTTCAGGGGCTCGTCCTGTTCTCTCAGTGTCTCCTTTGTAGTATGTGAGTCTTGTTGTGTAGATGCAATACCTTCTCCTGTCTGTCTGAAGAGATGATGATGCTTATATCTGTTGCAGTTCCTTCCTCCTTGCCTCCTGTCTCCTGTTTTTCTCCCTATCTCTTCCTCTCCATGTTGCTGACCTTCTGAATACAGTTGGTGAGATGTGCTTGCCCATGAGTATTTAAGAGTGTGTGGCTAGAGGTGCTATGAGCCGGGATGACCGCTGCTGATTGCCAAGCTTTGCATGAGAGGCTTGTGGTCGGGCTGTTTTGCTCAGAGCCCTGGCTACAATGTCTTTAGGTATTCCTTCTTGTGCTTATCTTGAAAAAAAAAATATTATTTATTTGTTTATTTGAAAGAGTTACAGAGAGCAACAGAGAAAGATCTTCCATCTACTGGTGCATTCCCCAAATGGCCGCAATAGTCAGATCAGAGCCAGGCCAAAGCCAGGAGCCAGGAGCTTCTTCCTAGTCTCCTACATGGGTGGCAAGGACCCAAGCACTTGGGCCATCCTCCACTGCTTTGCCAGGTGCATTAGCAGGGAGCTGGATTGGGAGTAGAGCAGCCAGGACTTGAATCGGTGCCCATCTGGGATGCCAGCGTTACGGGTGGAGGCTTTATCAGCTATGCCACAGCGCCAGCTCCTTCTTGTGCTTAATGATGCCTGGGAAGAATCACATGCAGTCTGTCGCCCAGACAGTCTGATTGCAGCCACCAGCTTTCTGCGGATCTTTGTGGGAGACGGACTCAGGGAGTCTCTTAATGCATAGATGCTGACTTCACCCCCACTTGGCAGCACAGGTACCGCCCCGCTGCCCTTGTCTGGGCTTGGAGCCCCCAGTTTAGAGTCCCTGGTTCATCCACGGAGGAGGGGATAGGGAAGTCTCCATGGGTTTTTTTCTCTGATTTTCCATCTGCTTTCCTATTTCACCTCCACATTCAGGCATCCGCACTGCCCCCTCTACCTGTCTCTGTATCATGTTGAGCACTGGCCTGGGTTCCAGGTGCCTCCGATTTGCGCTTCCACACACACCCACATGCACTTCCCGGTCCCACGGTGCTACTGTCTCTTGTGCTGTTCTCTTTGTCTATGTGGGTTTCTGCCATTCCAAGAAACACCTCTCACCAGGGCTATGCCTGCTGCTCTGCTGAACTGGGAGCCTCTGAGTGACCACTCCCTCTCCCTGCTCTTTCTCGCTAGAAGCCCCTAGGCCCTTGGCCTGAGCTGACCCTAGATCTGACCTGGAAGCAGCAGGGCCAAGCCAGGGAGTTCTGCACAGAAGGCACCAGGCCCTCCCCAGAGTTGGGAGAAGGCCTCTGAGGGCATGTACCCAAGCTGATGTATTTTTAATTTTTCCATCTTACAAAAGAAATGTTAATCATTGAGGAAAGATTTTGAAAAGCAAAAGGAAGAAATATTTTATTGCCTCTGTTTTTTTAATCTCCAAAGAATATATATTTCTGTATTGCCGCAGGAGGGTACATCACAAAGTTCACGGACAAAATGGAATTCAAGGGTGTTTATTTCGGGTGGGGGAAAGCGTGCATTGATATTTCATAATGTGTATGTTGGTGCAAAAAATGTTTAAATGTGTGCATAGATCTCTTCACAATACGCACTCTCTATGGGCTTTCTGGAGACTTCTCCTGTTGCTAGAGTGTCCGCATTCCTAGGAAGTGGGCGTGGGGCAAAGGGTCTGCCCTGTCACTGCTCCTCAGTGAATCCCTCACCCCCCCCCCCATGCTCCTGCTGCAGGGAAGGGGAGGGGAGGGCCCTGGAGGGGGAAAAGCCAAAGCAAAGCACACAGAACATCGTCAGGAGGCTCACGTGCAACTCGGGAAGGTAAAGACCACAGCGCGGGAGGCGACAAAACTGCAGAAGCAAAGACGCTGGGCAGGAGCCCGGGTGGGTGCTGTGGCTGACCAGCAAGACAGAGTCCTGGGAGATTCGGGCCAGAGGCCCCAGCTGGAGAGAAGGCAGGAGATACAGGTTGGGGCCGCACTGTGGGAGTTTGGGAGTTGTCCTTATTTGAATGGGTATGGAGAGCCAACCATGGAAGGCTTTGGAACAGAGACGTGGCAAAGTCAAGGCCGCCCTCTGGGGGATTCCATCTGATAGGGCCGGTGGGGCTCTGACCCTCGTCCCCTCCCCGTCTTCTGCCCTCCCCCTCTGTGTTGGCAGGTGTGGATGATGGTGCTGACATCCCCAGGGAGCTGGTGGTGGGCATCTACGAAAGGATACAGCAGAAGGAGCTCAAGTCCAATGAGGACCACGTCACGTACGTCACCAAGGTGGAGAAGTCCATCGTGGGCATGAAGACAGTGAGTGCCCGTTGCCCAGCAGTGTCCCCCGGGGGCCAGCTTCCTGCCAAGCCTCTCCCACCTCCTCCACTTTCTTTCCTCCCGGTGTCTCCTTCCGTCTCCTTCTGTTACTCATGCACTTAGCAGTTACCAAGTGCCTACTGTGGCCAGGCTCTGCCACCTTTCTCCCAGGCCTACTTTCCGTGTTGCCTCTTAGCCACCAGATACTGCAGCAGCCAAGACTGAGGTGAGATGTCAAGAGGACTGCCCACAGCCTAGGGCCAAAGCCTCTGGGTGTCCAGATGGGGAGGTTGTGGACCCTGTCCCAGGAGGGGGTGGATACCAGGCAATCCCATGTGGTCCTGCTGAGCAGGACCTGGCAGTGGGCTCCAGACCTGGTGTCTCTCACTGCCAGCTGCCCTGTGAGCTGTGACAGGTGACAAACAACAGGTGTGTGGGGACTTTGAGAGTGAGCGCACTCTGTAGGATGCGACACTGCTTAGCCATCAGCACAGGTGCATCGCCCCACACAAGTAAAGGAGGTGGCACTGGCTCAGGGAGAGTCTGGGAGCCCCTTATGGTCCTACACTGGGTGCCTCTGCCCAGCCTGCGCAGGAGTGGCCACTTTGCCTTGTCCTGAGGTCCTCGCGTCTGTCGGCTTTGCTGGCGACTGGCTTTACTTACACACTGGAGCAGTTCCCCCTCCCCTGCTCCTGCACCCTTGCATTTTGGTATGCAGTGGTGAGAGGGGAGGTGTCAATGGTGCAGGCCACAGCCCAGGACATGAGGACACCCTCAAGGTCATGGATGGGGAAAGGTTAATAAATTGATTATTTGACAGAGAGAGAGGAGGACTGATAAATAGACACACACACACACACAGAGAGAGAGAGAGAGAGAGAGAGAGAGAGAGCGAGCGAGCTCCCATCCACTGTTCACTCCCCAAATGCCCACAATGACCATGGTTGGGCCAGGCTGAAACCAGGAGCAGAGACTCCATCCGGCTTTCCCATGGCAAAGGTCCAGCTACTTGCACCATCACTACTGCCTCCCAGGGCCCACATTAACAGGAATGTGGAGTGAGGAGAGCTGGCGCAGGGTATTGAACCCAGGTACTCTGAGTTCTAGGCATCTTTTTTTTTTAAGAGAGGTAGAGACAGAGAGAGAGGTCTTCCATCTGCTGGTTCACTCCCCAGATGGCCACAAAGGCAGGAGCTGCGCCAATCCGAAGCCAGGAGCCAGGAGCTTCCTCCAGGTCTCCCACATGGGTGCAGGGGCCTAAGGACTTGGGGCATCCTCTACTGATTTCCCAGGCCATAGCAGAGAGCTGGAACGGAAGAGGAGCAGCCAGGGGATGCTGGCGCCTCAGGTCAGGGCTTTAACCTGCTGAGCCACAGCGTCGGCCCCTCTAGGCATCTTAATCAGTAACATAACCTCTAGGCCAAATACCCACCATCAGTGGCTGGATTTAATAGTCCCAAAACTAATTTTTTTTAATTTATTCATTTTCATTTTTATTTGAAAGAGAGACAGTCAGACAGAGATCTACCATACACTGGTTCGTGCCCCAAACGGCCAAGCTGAACCTAATCCAGGTCTCTCATACAGACTGTGGGGACCCAAGCACTTGAGTCACCATCGGCTTCTGCCCAGGGTGCACATTAGCAGGGAGCTGGATCCCAAGTGCAGGGATGGGACTCAAACAAGGTGCGCAAGCATCGCCCAGCCCCCAAAATTACTTTTGATTTCCATTTTAAAGCCTTTGTCTCTCCATTGCCTCCAGCATAATGAACCGCTCCTGTTCTGGTCTTGCTCCCCTTGCTCCTGATGAAGGGGACCGAGCCCTGGATAGGGGATGCGGGGTTGAGGGCGGGGGAGGAGGTCTGGGTCAGGCCCTGCAGCAGACCCGTTGCCCCGCCCCTCTCCCAGCTACACGGGCGGGGCCGCAGCTGAGCGCCGCCTCCCTCCCAGGTGCTGTCTGTGCCGCACCGCCGCCTGGTCTGCTGCAGCCGGCTCTTCGAGGTGACCGATGTGAACAAGCTGCAGAAGCAGGCTGCGCATCAGAGGGAGGTGTTCCTCTTCAACGACCTGCTGGTGGTGAGCACCCTGGCCGCCTGCCCGGGACCCCATGGTGAACAGTGGACGGGGAGGGGTACCAGAGACCTCAGCCAGGAGCCCTCCCCACCCAGTGACGGGGAGGCCACTGTCATGCGCACCTGCACGCTACAGGGGTGACAAGGCTCATGCTTTCCACATCACGAAACCAAGGTGCAGGCACCGTCAACCGCCTGCTCATGGCTGCAGTCAAGGTGGACATGAGCTAAGCCCAGGCCATCTGCACCTCCCAGGGCAGGCAGGGCACAGCGGTGAGCTTCACGTCACACGGCCTGGCAGGAAGAGGGCACCAGTGAGCAGGCACTGTCCCTGGGCCTGGGGAGATGCCGGGGGTGTTAGCACACATATGTGTGCACGTGTGTGTGCTCATGGGTGTGCATGTGTGCACATGTGTGTGTGTGTGCATATGTGCACGTGCTCCTGAGAACAGGCATCCACCCTACACACAGCTTCCCAGGGTCACCAGGGGCCCGCCCTTGTTCTGAATGCTAGGAAACAGGGCCGTGCAGGGTTCCTCTGTCAGGGAGCCCTGGGGTCCGCCCCAGTGCCTCTCCCTGCCTCGCCTGCTGCACTCCAGTCTTCCCACAGTAGCCTCCACTTGGCCTCCCCGCCGCTGTGGGCCGCCTTACGCAGAGCTCTCTGCCTGATGCTGCCTGCCTGCCTGCTGCCTGCTGCAGACAGAACCCAGTCTCTCCCCACATGGCTTGCTCCACGAACTGCCTCCCAGGGACCAGGCCTCCCGTGGGCCAGGTCCTTGTTCCTGCAGCTCTTTGTTCTCAAGTAGCTTCTGTAGGCCTTGGCCTGGCCTGGCCACTGCATGGTCTCCTCCCTGCTTCATTCAGGTCTCCATCAAGTGTCACTTCCCACAGGAGCCCTCCCTGCCCACTGAGCAAGGGCACCTGGGTGGTGGCTTTCTCCTCCTGACCCTGTGTCACTTCCTTTGGGTCCCTGTGCGGTTTCGGGGCAGCCCATGTTATCCCTTTCTCGGCCCTGTTTCTTTGCTAAGCAACTTCATGGTCAGTGGGTTGATTTCCACCTTGGCTGTCCCTGTCCATCATCACAGAAGCACCTTGGGGATAGAGCCCCTCTGTCCGGTGTTCTCCGGTATCCCCAAAGCCCAGCTCACAAAGAAGCAATATTTCTGTATTGAGCTTTCACTGCAGTGGGGGAGGGACATAGAATCAAACAAAGAATACAAATAAGCAAGATAGTCTCCGGTGGGGACTAGGTCCCCGGACAATAGGCCAGGGACGAGGTTAAGGTGGAGGGTCCAGGAGGGTATCCCTAAGGATGGAGCATTTGAGTTAAGACCTAATGACGCCGATACAACTGTGCAGAAGTTACAGGGAGAGATGTGGGAAGGGAAGAACACGTGCAAAGGGCCTGTGGTGGGGGCTGAGTGTGGCCGGATGGGGGACAGTGTGGCTCAAGCAGAAAGTCCATAGTAAGATAGGCAATGGATCAAGAAGTGTGGATTTGCTCGCCAGAGAGTCACAACAGTGAAGACAAGGATTTTGATCCAGAGTGTGTGCGTCTCTGCATAGGTACAAAAACACTTTAAAACATTCCTGGTAAATGGAATTTAAATGTAAGCTTATGTTTGTACCAAAAAATTAAATCATGAGTATGAGGCATCTTCAGGAAGTTTATGGGAATGTGACGAAGCTATGCATGGTTTTAACATGTCATCTTTTAATTCCGTTTTCCCATGAACTGTTTGAAGTACCTTCATGTGTGTGTGGGCAAAAGGGTGTATCTGAGATCTGAGGGATGTGTGTGTGCATCCTGTGTGTTCCTGAATGTCCATGGGGTCCAGGCATGCATGTGTGCCCACGCGTGTTGACACGAGCGTGCACCTGTTAGCCTGTGGCCGTCTCTTGGACAGATTCTCAAACTCTGCCCGAAGAAGAAGAGCTCCTCCACCTACACCTTCTGCAAGTCGGTCGGCCTGCTGGGCATGCAGTTCCACCTCTTCGAGAACGAGTGTGAGTCCTTGCGAATGAGTGAGTGTGGCTTGGGGGAGGGCTGGGAGGTATGGGGGAGGAGGGGCAAGTGCCCCCAACCCGCCCCCTCTCCTCTTCCGCCTGGGCCCAGCCCAGAGCTGATGCAGCTCACAGGCCATTGGGCACTGGGGGTCTGACTTGCAGATTACTCTCACGGCATCACACTGGTGACTCCGCTGTCGGGCTCCGAGAAGAAGCAGATGCTGCATTTCTGTGCCCTGGGCTCCGACGAGATGCAGAAGTTCGTGGAGGACCTGAAGGAGTCCATTGCCGAGGTGACGGAGCTGGAGCAGGTCCGGATAGAGTGTAAGGACACGGTGCCCCGGGCTCATGCGGTGGTCGGCATGGGGGAGGGGCGGCTCTGCGGAGAGGGGCAGCTCTGACGCTGGGGGGCAGCCTGCCAATGCTTCCACCCTCTCTAAGCCTCTGCCCTCCCAGGCCAAGCAGGTGGGCAGGACAGAGTCTGCTCAGTGCTAGCGAGGCACTCCGAGTGCAGCTCCCTGGTCCTTGGAACAGGGATCCAAGAAGCTGACCAGGCAGACCCAAGGGGCCCGGGAGGCTCGACGTTGCCCCTGGGTCAGTGCCAGGGCCACCCTGCACGGGGCCGGGTTCCTGTCTTAATCCTTGTTCCTCAAGACCCCTCCTCCTTACTTCCTCACAACTCTATTCCCAGAGGCCAGGCTGCTTTTCTTGCTATTCCTTCTTCTTGGCACCATGTCCCTGTTCCTCTACGGGATGCCTAGTTTCTCCAGTAGTCCAGCACGGGCACTTTGGTAACTCCACAGGTCTCGTCATCTCGTCAGGCCTTGGCTTGAGACGTGAGCAGCGTTGGCCCACAGCCTGTGGCCATCTGCACATGCTCTGAGTGCGTAGTAGGTGTCCAGGTGGTCAGATGGTGCACCCACAGTCTTCCAAAAGGTCATGGGAAAAATAAACTTTTTTAGAAACCCAGTTTCCCACTGTTTTATCTTTTTTTGTTTGTTTGTTAAAGATTTATTTGAAAGGCAAAGTTACAGACAGAGAGAAAGGAAAAGGAGGCAGAGAGAGCTTTCATCTGCTGGTTCACTTCCCCAGATGGCCACAACAGCCAGGGCCGGGCCAAGCTGAAGCCAGGAGCCAGGACCCCCTTCCGGGTCTCTCACGTGGGTGCAGGGACCACTACACCACAATCCACGAACTTCTTATCAGAAGTGGAGGGACAGGACCAGCGCTGTGGTATAGCAAGTTAAGCTTCCTCCTGTGGTGCCAGCATCCCATGTGGGCAACAGTTCACGTCCCGGCTGCTTCTCTCTGACCCAGCTCCCTGCTACGGCTGAGAAAGCAGTAGAAGATGGCCCAAGTGCTTGGGCCCCTGCAGCCGCATGGGAGACCCGGAAGAAGTTCCTGGCTCCTGGCTTCAGATTGGCCCAGCTCTAGCCATTGTGGCCATGTGGGGAGTGAACCAGCAGATGGAAGACCTTTCTCTCTGTCTCTCCCTCTCTCTGTAACTCTGCCTCTCAAACAAATAAATAAAATCTAAAAAAGGAAAAAAAAAAAAAAAAGGAAGTGGATGAATGCCACAATCGGAACACGATCCGATTCAGCTAGACAAAAACCAGCGAGCCAATGAGCGAGACCGTGGGGCTCCGGGAAGGGAAGGCCACATTTCCCACCCTATCCTGCAGCCTGTCGGCGTCCCTGCTTCCTGGAGTGGAACAGACTGTTCTCAAGGGCTGGTCTGAATACCCACGGGAGCCTGCTTCTCAAAGACCCACCTTGAAATTGACTTCATTTCTCTTGTTGTCAAAATGTCACTGATGGCTCCCCTGCTGCCCTGGGGAGTCCCAGTACCTGGCCTGGACCCAGCACTGCAGCAAGAGGCAGTCTCCCCCCCCCCGTCAGCCCCCCAAACAGCACACATGCCCTCTCCCAAGTGTGTACCAGGGGAGCAGCTGCCAACAGTACCTATTAGGTCCCGAGGTGGACCCCTTTCCTGCCGCATGGAGGGCGCGAAGCAGGCAGGTGGACTTGCACTTGACTCTCTGCCTTCAGGTGGAGAGAAAGGGCGGGCACAGCTGACCAGCCATGAGGGCTGGCCCAGGAGGTCAGAGAATGAAAACCTACGGCAGCTGCCCATTCACTGAGCACCTACTGCATGCCAGAGCCTGGGCTGGATTGCTGAGTCTGTTGTTTTATTGGTGCAACTTTCCCTGAGTGGGAGGTAGGACTCCCCAGATTAGGTATAAGGAAATGGAGGCTAACAGGGCTGAAGGAGATTGTCCCAGTTCACACGTCCATAACAAAGCAAGATCTGCATCCAGGTTCCCGGGCTCCTTGCTTATAATTACGATGCTGAAGGCCAGAGAGCGCCCCCGGGGAGAGGGTCAACCCTCAGTTCTGTACAGGTGTCTCGGTTCGTGGATGGTGTGATTTGGATGATCAGGACAAACTGCTGGTTTGGGGGTTTGAAGTTCAGTGTCCCTGGATTCGAGACAGCAAACGGAGCCCAGGCAGGAGAGTGGCTTTAATAAAAGGAGCACGAAGTACGTCTTCTGGAAAAGAGAAGCCGAAGCAGGGGGTTAGTGTCCATGGTCAGGGGGTTAGTGTTTGTGTTTAGGGGGTTAGTGTCCGTGGTCAGAGGGCTAGTGTCTGTGGTCAGGGGGTTAGTGTCCGTGGTCAGGGGGCTAGTGTCCATGGTCAGGGGGTTAGTGTCCATGGTCAGGGGGTTAGTGTTTGTGTTTAGGGGGTTAGTGTCCGTGGTCAGAGGGCTAGTGTCTGTGGTCAAGGGGTTAGTGTCCGTGGTCAGGGGGCTAGTGTCCATGGTCAGGGGGTTAGTGTCCGTGGTCAGGAGGTTAGTGTCCATGGTCAGGGGGCTAGTGTCCATGGTCAGGGGGCTAGTGTCCGTGGTCAGGAGGTTAGTGTCCATGGTCAGGGGGTTAGTGTCTGTGTTTAGGGGGTTAGTGTCCGTGGTCAGTGGGTTAGTGTCTGTGTTTAGGGGATTAGTGTCTGTGGCCCGGGGATTAGTGTCCGTGGTCAGGGGGTTAGTGTTTGTGTTTAGGGGGTTAGTGTCCATGGTCCGGGGGTTAGTGTCCGTGGTCAGGGGGTTAGTGTCTGTGTTTAGGGGGTTAGTGTCCATGGTCAGTGGATTAGTGTCTGTGTTTAGGGGATTAGTGTCTGTGGCCCGGGGATTAGTGTCTGTGGTCAAGGGGTTAGTGTCCGTGGTCAGGGGGTTAGTGTTTGTGTTTAGGGGGTTAGTGTCCATGGTCAAGGGTTAGTGTCCATGGTCAGGTCCCCACGGGCGGTGACAGGGCAGCTCTCGCCACTGCAAGAACACGCAGGACCCAGTTTGCAGTCCAGTGAGAGGAGCAAGGCTGCGTACTAAGACAGATGTCCTCTGGCCTCTGGATCTCCTCCTTGGGAGAGCTTGGAAGAGGCTGCGCTGCTCAGCTGGCTGGGGCGGGCTCAGGCCAGCCGCCACACTGCGGGCTGATACCTCCGCCCACTGTGACGAAGGCTGCTGTGCCAAGTACTTCTTGTGCATTGTCATGAAAGCTGGCTGATGTGGCGCGCTAGCCACAAGCAAGCCTTCCCTAAGCCTGGATGTCCCAAAACCATGCAGGCAGGATGTGTCAGAACGAGGACGCACACCCAGGGGTCCCGCCTGCTACGGCCCCACAGGGGCATCGTCCCCCTGGACAGGCTCCGAGAAGGGCACCATTGAGTGCTGCTGTCAGATGCTGGTTGTGTTGTGTGGCCCATAGTTGGGGGTGAGGGGACTGCAAGGGGAGGTTCCAGCCTCCTCTGCCGCTCTCCCCTCGCTTCCTCGCTCTCCTCGAGGTGGTTGAGCTCAAGGTTTCTCTCTCTGGTCACTGGTCTCTCCCTTCCTTAGGGGAGCTGGAGAAGCAGCGAGGAACGAAGACGCTCTCCTTCAGGTCCGGGGGAGCCCAGGCAGACCCACAGTCGAAGCAAGGATCGCCTACAGGTGAGCCTGCACTTGGGGCCGGGGGCTTGGCCACCTGCCTCCCAGGGCGAGCATTACCAGGAAGCTGGAGTCAGGAGCCGGGGCCAGGAACTGCACCCAGGTCCTCCGATTTGGTGTCGTAACTGGCCTCTTAGCCACTAGGGCCAAATGCCCACCCCTTGGTTTCCTTTGTTTAATCCCATGGGCTGCAGTAGCAGCAGAGAGGGGGAAGGTGAGTGAGAAATGCCTGCCTTTTGCCAGCTACACCAGCATTGCAGAGCCCATGTGAAATGTCAGCATCTGCCCTGGAGGAGCCAGGCCACGAGTCCCAGGCAGGAGCAGGGTGGCCAGAAGGGCCTAGAAAGTTTGCCCTGCCCTGGGAGTCCCTTCCCAGATGAGCCATCAGCACTCTCTAATCCCAGGCCCAGGGCAGCCTGCTCCCAAATGCAGATGAGCCCCAAATTCAGTTTCTCAAGTGGGCACTGCTCAGTTGGTGCAATGAAGCATTCCAGACCAGGGAGGGCAGCTTGGCAGGTGGTGTCTCCTGGGCCACACTCTGCAGACCAGCCAGCTCCCTCCTTTCTACCTGCTGCTCCTAACCTTACCCACCTCCACGTCTCACCAGCCCCAGATAAAAAGGAATCAGAGGCAGGAGATGGTATAAGAGTTAAATCCCTCCCCAGAAAGCTATCTAGAACCACCAACCAACTCAGCCAGCCCCGACTGAGTGCCTGCTGCGAGACCCCAGCTCCAGCTGAGTAACACCAGGAGCTCCTACGGGTTCTGGGCTCTCAGAAGATGGCCCTGACACCAGGCATAGGACGGACAGCAGCTCAGAGGCTGGTCACACCAGCTGGGACACAGGATCCGTTTTCTAAGGAAGACCGTGGCCCTCTGTGCTGGGTGGGGATTCTTGGTGTGGGGGCATCTTATCTGCCACCAGTGTTCCTCATCCCCACTGAGCCTGGTGCCAGTGGGCCCCTTGATTTCTACAAGGCCACAGGACCTGGGGCACCTCTGCTATTCGCAGCCGTCTGAACCCCAGAGCTAATCCTCAGCCGTGACTCATTCCTAGCGTCCCCAGCCTGTCTCGGGGGAAAGCCACAACCAGGCTCGCCTGTCCCCAGGTTCTGCATGTGCCTCAGTCATGCCACAGTGGGATGCTTCTCAGTCCCCAACAATGGCCAGGCTGCCTCTCGTGTGGCTGAGCACAGTGAGGGGAAGTCAGGCATGGAGAAACCCCAGGGGCTCCTGCTGGAGGAGGAGGTGGAAGAAAGAGTGCTCACTCCCTGGGGGTTGCGGGCTCCCTGCTGCTTCTCCAGGCCAGTCGGAAGGCCCTGGCTGTAATGGCAGAGCCATTATCAACTCTTACTGTGCAGTCCCCTGCTTGGTCACAGGAAGTCACAAGGACAGGAATAAAGAAGGGTTCCCATGCATACCCCCCGAGTCTTGCAAGCCTATATTGGTGGGGGGTTTATTGGACTCGACTATGCCAACACCAGAAAGAACATCCTGGATCTTCTGGTCTATGGAGGCCCAGAGAGGTGCAGTATCATACCCAGAGCTGCACAGCTACAGAGGGGCCTCTATGCTGGAGGTCTTGCCACCCTCATTAGTGGCCATGGCAAGGCGGGGGCAGGCGGCAGGGCTCCTTGGGACCGGTGGAGAATGAGCCCCTGTGCTGTTTGCATTCAAAGCTAAAAGGGAAGCAGCCGTCGGGGAGAAGCCAGTGGAGAGCCCGGTGGAGGTAAGTGGAGGCCTGGTTGCCCAGGTGAGTGATCCCGTGCCCCGCTGCTCCCTCTTCTCACCATCTGTGTTGTTTCTCTTCTCAGGTATTAATCAATGCCTCCCCAGCCCGACTCACCATTTTACCAATTTCAAGAGATACAATTAAAAGTTACTGCTAGCATGGGTCTCGCCACTGTTCCAGTGCCCAGTTAAGCTGCAAGCACTCTGGCCCCACTCCCCAGCCCCTGGCCCTCCGGGACCCAGCTCCCAGTCTGACGTCATGGCGGTGAAGCCCCAAGGCCACACCCCCACACGACTGCTTCCCCAGCAAGGCACCCATTGCTCCCCAGTGCTTGCTGTCTCGGAGAACCCCCATCCCCTCCCCGAGTCGCTCTGTCCTCATCTGGGCTCCCTCTGAGAGTTACCACTCAAAATCAAGTCCCCAGGCAGTCAGTTCTGGGGCAGACCTGCCCATTTGGACATGTCTTGGGGAAGCCAGAGACGTGCGAGTGGGGGCAGCTGGGGAGGACCGGGCTTCTGGAGAGCTAGCTGGGGCCGGAGGTGTGCAGGAGAGCCGAAGTGCATCTGGGGCTGGCTTGGGGCTTCCAGGCAACGCTGATCCACTTGGAGCATGTCCATGTTGGAAGGGACAGGGTGCCCATCCCCACACCACATGGAAACATGGAAGGGATTTGGGGAGAGGGAATGGTGGCAGCCAGCCCTCGCGGGACATCCCCACCCCAGCGGATCCCCTTCACCCCCAAGACCGCCACCCGTACTCCTTCCAGGCCAGGCCTGGGGCGGGGCTGCACCAGCTGCTCAGATAGGCGCTCTTTTCCCAACCCCCACTACAAGCTGGAGGGACCCCACTAAGACGGCCGAGGGAGGAGCCTGGCCCTCCCAGCCTACGCCCTAGGAAGCAGCAGCACTGTCCCCCACCACTCCTCCCACCCCGGGGAGCTCAGCTTCTCTGTCCCCATGGCCCCCACGCCCCACACAGCCCTGTCTGGAGGAGGCACCTTGACACGGAGGAGCTTCCTGCCCCAGCAGCTGACCAGCCCCCAGGGTGGGTATTCCAGCCCCGTCCCCTCCCCCATCCTCCCGCCACCACCGCCCATGCTCTGGCCTTGCAGATAAACACGCCAAGTTGCCAGCCCTCCAGCTTGCCCACCTGCCCTTGCCCATGCCTCAGCCTGGGCTGCCCGTCTTCCTGCCCCTGCCCCAAAGGCCCCCGTGGCTACCTGCAAGGCTGCCGGCCCTCAGCCAGCTCCAGGGCCTGCAGCCTGTGCTCTCCCACACAGAGGGCAGCCCCGCGCCCCGCGCCCCTCGCCTCTCAGCTGGACCTGAGCTGCCGCGGCCTCTGCCCTGTCTCCCTCATTGCCTGGCCGTGCCCCTCTGGCAGGCGCTTCTCCATCTTCTCTGAGCTGTTCTGACCCGCTGCCCATGCCCCATCTCCTCTCCTCCCTCTCCTCTGCTCTCCTCTCTCTCTCTGTCTCTCTCTCTCTCCTTCATGAGCAGGGAGTTGAGAAGGAGGTGAGAAGGAGAGGGTGTTTGCTGTCACTTCCTGCTGTTCACTTCCTGACCTTGAGAGACAAATGGTCCCTGCCAGGGTGGAGACAGAGATGCCGAGAGGAGAAAGGGAGTCGGGACACGAGAAGTGCTGAGCAGGTGCAAGATGAGGGCGAAGGGAGCCTGGGCCACAGAGGAGCCACAGAGGAGGAGGAGAAAGACCCTCAGAGGGCGGCAGTGGGTGTGGGCTGGGCGTCCAGGCTCTGCAAATGAGGCACAAGCCTGACCAGCAAGTGGGGAAGGGAGCCCTGCCCCCCAGCAGCCGCGGTGTTCTGCCCCAGCCACGGACGGGGGCCACAGGGGCACCCCTGGGCAGACGTGGCCCCCAGCCCAGCCCTTGCCTGCCGTGTGTCTTGGCAGGGCAGATGGGGGCTCAGGAGGATTCAGGCCTGGGAAGTGCTGCTGAGGTTGGAGGCTGACAAGGAGGAA
This sequence comes from Sylvilagus floridanus, assembly GCA_949820135.1. Lineage (NCBI taxonomy): Eukaryota > Metazoa > Chordata > Mammalia > Lagomorpha > Leporidae > Sylvilagus > Sylvilagus floridanus. The sequence continues at coordinate 35,149,926 of OX463230.1, forward strand.
GAACGCGCCCAAGTGCAGAATGTGGCTGCAGGGGCTTGTGACGGTCAAGGGGGCGGACAAGGACCCAGGGAGCCTTGAGAGCTGCGCAGAATCCCGGCAGGGGCCCTGCGGTCACACTGTTAGCCAGTCCACAGGACTTAGTCCGCTGCCTGGTGGCCTCAGTTTCTCCACGTGCTCTGAGCAGCCCACACCTGTGCTGCGGGAAGCATCCTCAGAAAGGCCCCGGGGTTCCGAGGGGATTGCGATGCATCCTGGCTATAGGCTGAGGCCTGGTGGGGGGAGGGGAGACAGAATTAAATCCTCTGCCTTCCAGAATCCTCTAGCCCCCCCCACCCCCATCTGCCTACTCGCTCCACCCCCTGCTGCTGGCCGGACGAGGCCGAGCTTTCCACACTGACCTGTCTCGGGGTGGGGCGCACAGCTCTGTCTGGGCCACACCCTCGTGTCCAGCCAGGGAGAAGATTAGCGTCCTCTCTGCTGATTTAACCAGGACCCAACTTGGCGAGAGAAGCAGCTGGGGCCCTGACTCTGCCCTCAGCTCTCTGAGCTACTATGGAACGTACAGGCCTGGCCCTGGGGAGCCCAGGAGGGTGGGGTAGGTCTGGATCACCCCTCCTGGGCTCCCTGGCCTTCTGGGGTTTGGGTGCCTTTATGAGGGCAGCTGTGCCAACGAGGCTCCCTCGTTAACCAAGCTGACTTGAAAGGCTCAAAACTGCTTGACTGCCCCGTGTCGACATTATCCTGGGCAGGCAGGAAGCAAGGGGCAGGTCCAGTAACGCTGTTTGCTTCCCAAGCTACAGTTCAGCGAGAGGGAAGTAGGACAAGCTTGATGGCCCAGGGCCACCTGCAGGCCCACGAGGCCAGACTGCTGAGCTGTGCAGACACCCATCTCTCAGATGAGGCAGCTGAGGCCAGGACAGCCGTGGCTGCTCACAGCCCCTGGAGACCAGCTAGGGTCAGCACCCAGCTCCCCTCTGTGTGGAGGTGGGGAGAGGAGTCCAGTGAGGGCTCAGGACACCTGAGGGCAGCAGGAAACGGGAGAAGGAGGGAGGCCGGAGGGAGGCTCAGGGTAGCCGGCCCCAGCAGCTGGGAAGTAGTCTTGTAACATTTCATGCTTCTCTGGCTGTTTCTAAACTAGGTGTCAATTCACAACAGGCTTCAATCGTCCCAGCACAGCTCCGGGCTGGGGGCCGAGAGGGGCGCGCCGGTACCGCCGCAGCCAGACCTGCAGCCTAGCCCGGCCAGAGAGCAGCCCCCGCCACCCACACCGCTGCCGCAGCCGCTGCCGCCGCCGCCACCCACTCCCCCAGGCACGCTGGTGCAGTGCCAGCAAATCGTCAAGGTCATTGTCCTGGACAAGCCCTGCTTGGCCCGCATGGAGCCCCTGCTGAGCCAGGCCCTCTCCTGCTATGCCTCATCCTCCTCCGACTCCTGCGGCTCCACACCCCTGGGCGGCCCAGGCTCCCCGGTCAAGGTCATCCACCAGCCTCCACTGCCCCCACCCCCACCCCCTTACAACCACCCCCACCAGTTCTGCCCACCCGGCTCCCTGCTGCACCGGCGCCGCTACTCCAGCGGCTCCAGGAGCCTGGTGTAGACTCTGCCCTAGACACCCTGCTGTCCCAGGAGGGCCACCTTTGCTGCTCCCCACACCCTGGCAACACACGTTCCAGGTCATTGGTCACTTGTTTGGAAAGAGAACCTCAACCCCCAGCACTGGGTTTCCCTGGTCCCACTATCCTTCCCTTACACGGGTGAGCCACACACACGTGCACACACAACCAGCTCATGCTCCTGGGCCCCACACAGCCAGATGAGACAGGGCCACTCTCCCCGGTTGGAACCGTGGTTGGAAGATAAGCTGAGGCTTTGTGTCTAAGGTCCAGGGGCCTCGGGCTGGTGGGCAGGAGCAAGGGGCTGGGTGGCTCAGCAGTGGCGCCTGGATGGAAGGCAGGCTTGGCTCAGCCCCAGGACAGCTGTATTCATGGCTTCACAGGATGGCCCCAGCTCCCTGGAGGGGCCGGTGTGAAGAAGGGGGCTTTCTCAGCTGCGCCCATTCCCTGGAGCCTGGCCGTCTCAGCAGGCTGCGCCTCCACCTGACGGGACCCTGGTCCTGCCCACCATACTCCAGGAAAGGCTTTGAGAAGCGGAGGAGGGGGTGGGAGTGCTCTCAGCTCTGTCAAAGCCAGCTGAACAGGGCCCTGGAATCCCCAGATCAGATACCTACCAAAGGCACCTTTCTCCAAGTTTCTTGGTTCCCTGCTCCAACAACACCAAGTGCACACAGGAGAGCCAGGGGGACTTTGCCCACTGTGGGAGCAGAAACCGGGGTGAGGGAGGTCGGTTCGCCCTGAGGAGGTGGGACTTCACCTCCTTGGACCCCCCTTTTGTGTACCTTCTGCGGCCTCCACAAAGGCTGGGTGCAGATGTGGGTGAGAGAAGCAGGAGCTCCCGAGGCACCTGTGTCTCCCCTGCTGCCCCTCAAGTCTTCCTCCTTCTGGAAGGTACCAGACCCACCTCCAGCAGAGGTCTGGGCACCCTGAAAACTGCAGAGCCAAGCAGGGCTCGCGGGCCTGCCAGGGCTGGGTACGATGGGGTGCAATCCCCTCCCCGGCCAGATGAGAGGCAGCCGCTTTCAAAGACCCCATGGGCAGCACCACAGCCTGTGCCCAGCAGTGTCCAGCCCCACTGGGCCAGACTCCCCGGGCCCACGCCAGCAGCTCCTAGCTTCCCTGCTAAGGCTCTCTCCGGCTCAGAGCCCATTGGTAATGCCTCTTGGGGGACAGCCGCAAATAACCAAGTCCAAGGTGGATTTGCTTCTTCCCAACCCCTACGGCTCCCCAGGCTGCAGTGCCCTGGGCCGTGTAGGAGGCATGGATAATTCCTGGCTCACCGAGGTTCTACATGACCTAGTTTTGTGTGTATCTGTGTGGTCACCCAGACGTCAGTACGATGTCACTCAGCGAGCTTATTTCTGGCCCTGTCTTTGTCAGCCCAGGTTTCTTCACGTTCAGCCAATCTCCTGTCTTCCCCTCTCTAGCCGCCCCCCCACCCCGCACCCACGCCTCCGCTCACCAGCCCCTCCCCTGGGTCTCCTCTGTCACTGGGTGCTCCAATCAGAGCCCCTAATGGAGCAGCTGGGGCAGATTCAGAGGCCTCTGCTGCCCTGGGCTGGGGCAGCAGGTGTTGGGGCCGTGGGAGAAAGCGCAGCAGTGGCCTGGGAGCAGATGAGTCTCGAATGAGGGGCCTGGAAGTGGAGGGGAAATATGAATAGGGAGGAAGTGGTGGGTAGAAAGAGTGGGCCGAGGTGGGGGAGAAGTGGGGGTGTGGCTTCGGAGGAAAGAGCCAGCCTCAGCCTCAGCCTCAGCCAGCCCAGAACCCACAGCCAGGGCCCTCGTCGCTGGCTCACACTCTGCTTCAAGCTCACCAAGTGCCCGCCTCCCCTGCTGACAGTCCCTCCTTGCCCCACTGGTGGGGACCCACAGAGGCCCTAGGGCTGGCACGCCTGTGGGCCCTTCTCTGAGCTCCCAACCCCCAGGGACCTCGGTGCCCACCCTCCACCCCCCACCGCACCTGCCCACAGTGAGTTGCGGCTGGTGGCGCAGGGAGCTGGGATTCGCAGGGTCCACGGCTGCTTCCACACGCGCCACGCTGGGGGTGGTACTTACCTCCTGATGGCCAAAGGGGGATGGGGGGGTTGTATCTGGCCCTCCCCACTGTCAGGGGAAACCAGAGCCCCAGGCAGCTGTGGCCCTTTTGCCCTGAGTGGCCGGCAGGCTAAGTGGGTACTTGCCTGGACCCCTCTTCCCAGAGGCCTGGCAGAAGCCTCTTGTCCCTTCGGTGGCCCTGGCCATGTCAGGGCCATGTCAGGGCCTCCAGCCTCCTAGAGGGCCCCTGGAGGGTGCTGGCTCCGGGGCCACAGAGTGCTGGCTGAGCCCCGACCCTTGGCCCACTCTCCAGGCCTTACTCCACAGCACTCGGATCCCTCTCTCTCCCAGTTTATCCACTTGGCCAAGTCCACAACCCAGAGTGGGAGAAAATGTTAGCTTTCCTGTCCATTTGTGGGGGCAGGTCCCATTTCCAGACTCAAGGGTCTTGTCCTGGCAGCCTGTCCTGGGAGTCTGCCTTCCCGTCTGTCTGTCTGTCCATCTGTCTGTCTCCAAAGGCGTTTTGCTCCCCCACCCATTTATTGGCCCTGGACCTTTGACTCCCCAGGCACCTGTCCCCTCAGAGCCTGCCAGGCGTTCTGTCGTGCCCAGCAGGCTTCCGGGACTCCCATCTGTCCTTCCGTCTGTCCCCATGTCCGCTGTACAGACCTGCACTCCTCCCGCGCACACCCTCCCCCCACCCCCATTGGAGAGAAACCTCTCTGGGGAAAGGCGGGGTGGCTGCACCCAGCAACTAATCCAAATGGCAAATATTTTGTAACAAAATAGCCCAGAGGTATTTTATCTGTCCAATTCATAGAGTTTTAGAGATTATATTGAAATATGTCACTTGAGCGCACTGTGTCGGTGTCTTCTGTGCCCCCCCCGGGGGGGGGCCTATCAGAATCTCTCGCTGGGCAGGAAAAAACTGCTGCCAGTTGGAGCCTGGGGCGGCTGTGCATGTGTGGTGCTTTGGTCCCAGGACAGCGCAATGGCAGGCATTGCTGGGACCTGTTGCTGTCTTAACTAAAGGAGGCCCGGCTGAGGGATGGGCACAAGGACAGAGCTGGGGGGCAGCACCAGAAAGCTGATGGCTTGTGAGGCCTGCCTGGCCCCCACCAGCACGCCCGTGGCACCCACAGAGCCAGCAGAGGGGGCAGGTGCCAGCCAAAGTGTATGAGAGCTACAGGAAGTGTGAGTATGGATCCCCTGCGGCCTGCCTCGTTGGCTGCAGTGGAGAGCAATGGCGTGTTGGGGGCGAGGAAAGCTGTCCCCGGGTCAGGGCTGACCAGTAGCCTCTGGTGGTTTGCCCCAGAGGGCAGCTCCCAAGGTCTGAGACCAAATCTGCCAAGGCCCTGCAGTGGAGGGGTAAGGATTAGGGGAACGTGGCTGGAGAAAGGCATGGAGCCACAGAGAGCAATTTAGCAAACCCTGCTGTGTGCCGGGTCTCCTGCTGGAAGGGAGGCAGATTGGGAAGGAGGCTATGACACAGGAGGAAGAGCTTGGGCTAGTGTGCCCAGCTCAGCTCTGTGGACAGGCACTGGCCACAGAGTGATTCTCCTAGCCATGAGGTGAGAGCAGAGCCTTCTAGCAACCCTGAGTCATCGAGGGCACCACACCCAGCCAGGATGCTGGACCTGGGAAAGCTGGACAGAGGGCCCTCCTGCGGAGCAGAACTTAGACCATCCAGGAGCCCAGACTGCACCCCTCCGCTGGGCCCCCTTGTTCCCTGGCCAAGGAACGGGGAAGGGAGCATGACCTCCTCCTCTTCCCAGGAAATGGGAAATTGCAGAGGAAACCGGAGGCCAGCGAGGGCCTATCCCATCTTGGGAATTCTCTGACCCAGGAAGCTAAGGACTGGCCCTTTAAGAGCACTCTGGAGAGAACCCAGCTCTGCCCAGGCCTGGGACAGGGGCCTAGGGCCAACAGGGCCCCCTGCTGCCTTGGCCAGGGATGTGAGACAACCACTGGCTCTCCAAATGTTCTGGTGAGAGAGGGAGACCTCTACGGTGATGCACCGCTTTGGCGGTCCAGGCCTCTGCCTTGGGGACACAGCACTGTGCTCAGGGCAGCCCCCTTTGTAAGACCCTTTGCAGAGTGGGGAGCAGAAACTCAACCCTGACCCAGTGACCAAAGGCGTCTCCTGGGATTCATGGGCTTCAGGCTGGGAGCAACGAGCCGAAGGAGAGGCCAGTGCTAAGCACCAGAGTGGTTTCTGCCCCAGCTGCTGAGCACCTGCCATGCCACCAGCCCCCCGGCAAGTGCGGGGGCTGGGAATGGGGCGAGTGAAGAGCCGGCAGGCAAGTCCACACTGGGGGTTGGGAGGCAGCAAAGCTAAACAAGAAATGGACTGACTGAGGGAGGATTTAGGTGAGCATTCGGGAGGCCTCTGCAAGGCCAAGGCCAGGTGACCCCTGCAGCAATGGATGAGCACGACGTTTTGGGATGGAAACCAGGACAATCTGCCAACAGTGTGTGAATTTACTCACATAAAAAGCTCTTACGGGGCTGGCACTGTGGCGTAGCGGATAAAGCTGCCACCTGCGATGCCGACATCCTACATGGGTACCGGTTCAAGTCCCAGAGGCTCCACTTCTGATCCAGCTCTCTGCTATGGCCTGGGAAAGCAGCCCAAGATGGCCCAAGTCCCTGGGCACCCACACCCACGTGGGAGACCCGGAAGAAACTCCTGGCTCCTGGCTTCTGGCTTCAGATAGGCAAAGCTCCAGCCATTGTGGCCATTTGGGGAGTGAACCAGCAGTTGAAAGACCTTCTCTCTCTGTATGCCTTGCCTCTCGGTAACTCGGCCTTTCAAATAAATGAATAAATCTATAAAACAAAACAAAACAAACAAACAAAAAAACCCACCTCTTACCAAAGTGTAAATATGGAGTTAAAAAGCACTTTTATCTAGGAAATCCTAAAATTGATCTTCCAGAAAACAAAAAGCAGATGGTCACAGACCAAGCAAAGAGGGAGCAGGGACACATCCAGGTAAGGGGTCAGGGCAGCCACTACAGGAGGCCCCAGGCCACCAAGGTAGGCCCTGGAAAAGACACCAGCGACAGGGGGCGCTGAGGAGACTGTGAGTGTGCGGCCTGAGTGCCTGCAGACGGCACTCTGGCTCCCGAAGCCAGGGGCCCTGTGGCCACTGGCCCTTGGGCTCTGGCGGGACAGTCCTGCCCACCGACACAGGAACTCCAGCAAACCACAGCAAGGCGAGATTGCTGTGTCCCCGGTGCGGCCGGCGCCGCCTGACCATGCTGGCTGTGATCCTGCCTTTCCAGGAGTCACATCCATCAGCGCCTGTTGACCCCAGGGTGACAGGAAGTGGCCGGCCAGCCCTGTGGTGTCCTGCAGGAAGGCACTGCAAGCAGACAGCTGCAGCGCAGGGGCAGCAGGCCGAGGGTGGGACCTTCCCAGGCCCGGAGCGGAAGCAGCGTTGAGAGGGGCACCCGTGTGTGTCCCTCTGCCCGGCCCTGGGACCCTTGGGGCAGCTCCAGGGTGGGGTGAGGAGGGGAGAGGCCACGTCAGGGGGCAAGGGTCCTTGTGCCCTTGCTGCAGGCAGGGGGCTGTCCCTTCTGGAGGACGCGAGACCCAGCTGACATCTGCGAGACCAGAACTGGTCCCACCAGGAAAATTCCACTGTGAATGTGGCTGGAGGATGGGAGAGCCATAGCGTGGGTGCTGGGAGGGAGGATGGGAACGCGGCTCACCCCACCCTGCTGCACACCCCCGCAGGGGACCAGGCAGCCCAACTCCCCTGCTGGGTCCCTGGCACCTGGGCAGTTCCTGCTCCCATGACCTTGGCCCTGACTCTGGGAAAAACTGTGAGGACAACCTCAGGGGAGGCAGGAACACCACCCCCCCCCCAACAGTTTCCCACTTGCTAGACAGACCTGCCTCACCTCTCCCCTCCCTAAAGCCCCCAACCCCCTTTCCTTCCAGCCCTCGGGGCACAGAAGTTCCCCCGAGGGTGGCCTCCTGGGTTTGTTAGTTCAAGGCTGAAGAAGTCACAAAAAGGACAACAGGACAAACGCAGAGCAGTAGGAGGAAGACAAAAGCCGTAAGAATAAAGACGAAAGCAGGAAGTGTAGAGCAGAAAATTCGCAGGCAGTCTGAAGGATTCTCAAGTCATTCTCCGAAAGGGGAAGCTCTGATGCGGCTGACCCGGAGAGAGGGCCAGAGAGCTGAGGACTGCCAGCAGTGTGCAGACGGAATATTACAAGTTAACTGCAAACCTCGTGGCTCGACGTGCAAACACTTTCACAGGATGAGCACCATACACAAACACAAGGGTTGGAACTGAAAGTAGACGTTTATTTTTTGATGCAAAAGAATTGAGGTACATGCATAATTTTTTCATAAGGTGCATTTTCATGTACTATGGAAAAAATTTGCACCAAAATAGACTCATACTTTTAGTTCCATTTTTCCATGAACATTTTGAAGTTCCCTCACGTCTCCCCAAGCGTTGCATAAGAATAAGTGGAAAATTTGACACATACAGTCAACAAAGAAATTTGAATATGTAGTTCAAAGTTCATAAGCCCCACCCCTCACCCAAAAAAAGGAACCTACACGTGGAGCCAGGCATTTGGCCTAGCAGTTAAGATGTTGGTCAAGACACCCGCATCCCAGTCCTGGCTGTCGGGAGCACCTGTCTGGGTTCCACTCCATCTCCTGAGTCCAGTACCCTGCTGATGCAGACCCAGGGAGGCCACAGTGATGGCTCCACTGTTGGGTTCCTGCCACTCAGGAAAAAGACCTGAGCTGAGCCTGCAGGCCCAGCCCTGTCCTGCTGCACTTGGAGGATGAACCAGTGGATAGGAGCTCATTCGTCCATTCTTTCTCCCTCCTCTCCCCCCTCCTCCTCCTTCTCCCGCTCCCATTACTAACATAGAAACAGTTAAAGGCAAAGAGCCCACATGCAACCAGGACAGACAGTTGTACAAAAGCCCACCATTCGTCCAGAAACGCACAGTCCAATCTCATCTGAACTCTTTCAGAAACGAGGGATAGAAAGAATGTTGCCAACCTCCTTTTTATGGACCCAGTATAACCTGAAAAAGCCAAAGCAGGCGAGGACACTATGGGAAAAGACAATTATGGCCAATTTTGCTTAGGAGCATAAAAAGAAAAATTCTAACCAAAATATTAACAAACTGATACTAGCATTGAATAACCCAAATTTGTTACACCATGACCGAGGTAAGTTGTCCCAGAGACCAAAAGTTGGTCAAATATTAGGAAAATTAATGAATATAATTCATCCCACTAACAAAGCAAAGGGAAAAAAAACAATAGGATCATCTCAATAGAGACACAGAGCAATCAATAAAATTCAACTTATTCTTGATTTGAAACAAAAACCTCCGCAAACTTGCAACAGAAGAAAACTTCATAGCCTAATAAATGCTGTCCAAAAAACTCCATGTCGACCCTCATATTTGATGTGAAATGTTAGGATTCTCGTCAGGATGAGGAAGGAGGTGGAGGGGTTGGCTGTCACCCAGCACTGCTCGCCGCCTCGAGCAGAAAGACAAGAGAGAATAAAAGGATTCGACGATCAGAGAAATACAACCGCCGTGATTTCCAGTCCGACTGCTTGTGTAAAAGGTCCAGGAGAATCGGGAGAAAACCGGAGTGCAGAGGAAGGGGCTGCGGGCCCCAGGGGCCCAGCGTCCTGACAGCTGACTGGCTGAGGGCTGCCCCTGCGGCTGCTCTCTCCTGGGTCCCAAGGAGCAAGGACTGTGGCCGCGGAGGGTCTGTTTCCTACTAGGAACAGCCCTGGCATTGCTGGAATGGGCCAGTGGAGGTTCCAGCCTCGGGCCCAGGGTTCCCTGCTGGCCTGCACCGACCTCAGCAGGTTGGGGAGTCTGCTGTGGGGGGAGACTCTGTGGCCAGAGCCCTGGGAGGGCTGTGGGGCTGGGCACTGACCCTGCTGGGGGCTCCCGAGGATTCAGTATGGAGAGAGAGCGAGCTCTCCCCTCTGCCTAGGGCTCCAAGACTCCAGAGCTGCCTCCCTGGCCCAGGGACCTGCTGGCATCAGACTAGACGCAGAGGGGGCCAGAATGCAGGATGCCATGCCAGGGCCCTGGCCTACCAGGCCCAGCTCTCGTCCGTCCCTTGCCCTCCCATCCTCCCCCTGCATGCATGGCCTCCCCTGGCCTCGCTGCATCCATGGATGGTTAACAACAAGCTTTTCATCCCTGTCAGACCCAATCAGCCCTTGTGACTTCACTGAGAGCAGCCGAACCCGCAGGGAGGCCACGTGGGCTCGATCAGCAGGGAGCCAGGCACGTGAGGACACAGCAGGGCGGGGGCAGCCCCACCTGCCCAGAGTGGGGAGGAGGGGCAAGTCAGGGGCAGCAGAGGGCCTCCAGGGGACAGAAGAAGCAAGGAAGTGGGAGGTAAGGAAAGGCGCACGGGGCTCCCCTCATTCCAGGGTGCTGGGGTCACCTCTGCTGGGGGCCGCACCTGACCCCTCCCCACCCCCCAAGGAGGGCCATTCCCATCCTCTGGGTGGCCAAGGGCTGGTGTTAGGCACGTACTGCTGCCACACACCCCACTCCAGACCTCAATGGCTGAGAGCCACCGCGCACGTTTCCTGTCTGCGGCCACAGGGCAGGAACGGAGGGCGCACTTGGAGGGACCTTGGTGGCTCAAGGCCTCCCGAGGCTGCATCAGTCAGCCAGGGCTTCCTCCACCTGGTCCCCAGGTTGGTGATGGCTGCGGGCAGGAGGCCAAATAAAGCCATCGGAATAGGTTTCTGGCCACCAGTCTGAAACCCCAACAGCCTGGGGTTTCAGACTGGTGGCCAGAACTCCCCCGCTGCTCCTCATGCACACGCGTGTGTACACACAGTGCACACTCTCAAGAGCAAAACTGCTGCTCCTTGTCCACACTGTGGGTCTGAGTGGGTCCCCATGAGCCAGGATGCTGACCTGATGCCCCTTCCCCCCCACTCCCTCTTCCATCAAGCCCAGCCCCGTCCCACCCCATCCAGCAGAGAAGGGAAGAGAGGAGGGAGGAAGTGGCCTGGTCGGCCTCGCTCCAGCCTTGTGGGTTGAGAGCCAGGTCCTGGAACAACTGAGAGAACGTGCATGGGGCAAATGGAAGCGAGCATAGGTGTCCACAGTCTCTGCGAGTGTCCACAGGGCTCGGGGGCTGCGTCCAGCTTGTGCCACAGAAACGGGGCTGTGTGGTTGCAAAGGCCAGGGGTGCGCTCTGGGGGAGGGCGGCTGCTGGGACATCTGGCTGGCCTCTGTTTCCTTGACCTCAGCAGCTGAGGCTGCCCCCCAGCCAGAGACACGCTCTGGGGGACACCATCGCCACCACTCCGCACTGGAACCCAGCGCGAAGGACGCAGGAGGTTTCAGCCATCCACAGGAGGCGCACTTCCACAGCGCCGGAGAGAGGTGCTCCCCCTCCCAGCTCAGCGCCCCCCCCCCTCCCCGCCCACCACCACCACCACCACCACTTGAGTGCTGCAGGGTGTCTGAGATGCACAGGGCACGTGCACTGCTCCCCTCCGCCACCGGGAGGCAGCAGCGAGCACTCTGCCAGCCACACCCTCCTGTCCCCCTAGGCTGTGTCAAGAATGCAGCGCTAGGCCGAAGCACTTTCCCTCCAGGCCTTGTTCCTGGGTCTCCCTCCTGCCCCCAGCAGCTCCAAGAAGGCTGAGCACAGGTGCACAGAGCCGTGCAGTGGAACCGTGAACCCGGGGCAGGGACATCTGCCTGTGCCCAGTGTGTCAGAGGGTGTACCCTCCCAGTCTAAGACCCTACACTAAGTCCCCAGCCTCTGGGGGACTCGGCTCCATGCACTCTCCCCTCCCAGGACACTGTCCGGAAGTACTCCACCCTCTCACCTCTCCCACTTCCCTCTGAACACAAGAGCCTGGAACTTATCCAGACCCTGCCTTCCTCCCCCAGGAAGCCCTCCGGAGCCAGACAAGGACTTCAGTGGTCTGCAGGGGCGTGGGCAGAAGAGGGCTATGTGGAAGGGGAGCAGGGGGGTGAGGAAGACAGGGAGCAGGCATGGTAGCAACAGCCGCCTGCTTCTCTCACGGCCCCATGACGGCCCCTGGGGGAGAGGAGGGGCAGACGGCAAGAACTAGAGGGTCCAAAGGGGAAGTCTGGTCAGAGGAGGCTGAGCCGGAAGAGAAGATACTCAGGCTGGGGCGCCAATCTGGGGAGGGCCCCTCCCCCAGGAGAGACAGGACCTCCATCCTCCCACCCCAGGACAGTGAGACAGAGTAGCAGTAGGCAGTGGCAGGAGATCCACACAATTTGTTAGCTAAGGCAGGAGGGTGTAACAGCAGTGCCACCCGATTCAGCACAGGGGACCAGGGCGGGTCCTGTCCCTGACTGAAAACGTCACTGTGTCTCTTGGGCCCTTGGTTTCTCATCCATGCAGTCGGGGCGGTGGGTTACAAGCAGGATGGCCGGTGGGGCTGCCTGGACCATCAGGAAGGACCTCAAGGTCTACAAGCGGCCGTCTGCAGGGGGCGCCCAAGAGCTTGTCCGAGAGGCTGTGCTGGGGAAACGGAGGCAACAGCTGTCCCCAGGGGCGCAGGGTGGCCCTGACCTAAGTTCCTGGCTCAGGGACCACCCGGCCTCTGGCCACGTCCTACAGGTGAGTCTCCTTCTCCACGGCGACGAGTCCCTCCTTTGCTGGGGACGGCCTGCAGTCCTGGCAGGGGCCGCTGTCCAGGCTCAGCTGCTGCGTGGGCTGTGGCAGGCTGGGGTCAGGGGTGATGAGCTGTCGGAGGCGCTGTGGAGAGAAGATGCCAAGATGGAGCCTCAGATATGCAACCCCAGGGCCCAGCCAGAGCCAGGCACACAGGGGCAGCTCGAGACAACACAAGTGGATAAGCAAACAAGGATTTGAAGAGAGGCCATGACATGGTGATTAAGAACGTGGACTGTCTGGGTGCCTGTGCAACCTGAGGCATCTCACTTGACCCTCTCCATTTCCTCATCTTAAAACGAGCATATTAGGGGCCAGCATGGTGCTGCAGCTCGTTGGGCTGGCACCTGTGACGCCGACATCCCAAGAACACCAGTTCAAGCCCCGGCTGCTCCGCTTCCAATCCAACTCCCTGCTAATGCACCTGGAAAAGCAGTGGAAGCCCCTACACCCACGTGAGACACCCGGATGGAGTTTCAGGCTCCTGCTTCAGCCTGGTCCAGCCCGGTCCAGCCCTGACTGCTGCGGTCATCCGGGAAGTGAGCCAGTGGATGCATGATCTCTCTGTCTCTGTCTCTCCCTCTTTACTTTAAAAAATATAATAGAACACACCGCATAGAACAATGTCTGGCCCAGAGTAAGTGATAACTAGATAACCTGCTTTTGATCAGCATCAGGACCAACCATCCTGTGCTACATTAGTGTCTACTGGTTTTTCTCATTATTAGCAGTACCATCTCCATTGCTATTGTTGTCATTGGTACCATATCCTCCTCCCTTCTTTTTTTATTAGATTTTATTTATTTGCTTGAAAGGCAGAGTTACAGAGAGGCAGAGAGAGAGCACAAGAGAGAGGTCTTCCATCCAATGGTTCACTCCCCAGATGGATGCGACGGCCAGAGCTGCTCCAATCTGAAGCTGGGAGCCAGGAGCTTCTTCCAGGTCTCCCATGCGGGTGCAGGGGTCCAAGGACTTGGGCCATCCTCTACTGCTTTCTCGGGCCATAGCAGAGAGCTGGATCGGGAGTGGAGCAGCCAGGGCTTGAACTGGTGCCCATATGGGATGCTGGCACCACAGGCAGTGGCTTTACCCACTATGCCGCAGCACTGGCCCCAATTTCACAGCGCAGGCCCCTCCTCCTCCTCCCTTCTTGAGTGCAGATGTGTTGACTGGGATCATGGCAGCCTTGCTGCAACCATGAGGGAGATAAGCACAATGTTGAAAAGACAGCAGATGGAGGCACAGAAATATAGGAAGAGTTTGGGCCCTAATGGCCCTGTTAAGCAGCTACACCGGATGCCATCAGCCTCCCTCTCTGATCTTGATAGCAGCAAACAAACAGGTCTCTGGCTTGCACTGCTGTGGCCTGAGTTTCCTCTTACTCGTAGGCCAGAGAGATCTCTGCAGAGGCGATGTCTGTGGGTCACAGGCTCTGCTCCCTCCAGGGACTCTCAGCAGGAGGAGCCTGTGTGGCGTGCGCTGTGCTAACTGGTGGTCCCTTCTCCGAGAGCGACGACTCTGTGCCTTCCAGGCTTCCACGTCTGGATGCCCTCACGTGCCTGCTGGTGACTTCATTTCCACTCAGCCCTTCGGCAGTCAGCCCTGGGTCTACCTGCCAGGCGACCCGCCTGAGGCCAGCGCAGGGCCAGCATCCCAGGACTCGTGAGAGCCGTGATGGGTGGGCACCGGGTGCAGCAGTGAGGCTGTCGCTCCGGACACCAGCACCGGGGTCGCGCCCTTGCTCCACTCCGAGTTCCAGCTTCCCTCTAACGCACTGCCTGGAGGCAGCAGACACTGCCACCCACACGGGAGACCTGGGTTTGAGTCCTCATCTCCAGGTTCAGCCTGGCTCAGCCCTGGCTCTTACAGACATATGGAGAGTGAACCGGCAGATGGTAGCGGGAGCTCACTCTGTCTCTTTCTCTCACTCCTTTTCAAATAAATACCTGCATTTTTTTTTCCCAAAGAGACAAGCTTGAAACAGGGAGAACTTTTTATAAAAAATTTGAAAATGAAGCCATCGGACCAGTCTTCAAAAATCTTTAAGAGTCCAAGTGGCAAAAGAGCTGCCCCACACTGCGAGTGTGCGTGGCTCCCCCGGCCCTCCTCTCACGGGTCACTCCCCCGGCCACCTACCTTCGTGAAGGAACCCTGGGTCTTCAGGAAGGCGATGATGATGCAGAGCGGGACGCAGGCCATGGAGGAGAACGCCAAGAACCAGCCGACGCAGTAGCCCCAGGCGGGGTACACGTAGATGTTGTTGTATCGGAGAGGGCTGTACTTGCTCAAGGAGAAGAGGAAAGTGGCCTGGGAGAGGGGTGCCCAGCAGGTCAGAGGCCACGGGTGACATAGGAGCCCCGCACGGAGGACACTAGGGGCCCCCACGTACTCCCACCGGCACTGGGGCACGCAGAGACGGAGAGCTGGGACACTGGGCAGCAAAACGGGGGGGGGGGGAGCAGGAACTGGAACAGACGGTGGCAGTGACGAAACACTGGCTGGGGGGGAGTGGACCAGCCCCGGAAGTCAGCTGCGCCCCCCCCCACCCCGCGCGCGCAATCCCGCAAGTCCAGGGCAGCGGCAGCAGGTGGCAGCTGGGTGGGCACATACCAGGCAAAGTCCAGGGGTCAGAAACAGCCAGGAGATCTTCACCAGGGGCCAGGGCCGGTAGCCAATCATGTCCTGGATGTTGTCATAGAAACGATCCGCCCCTGACAGGTGCGGGGAGGGGAGATTGTGAGACCCCAGAGCTCTGTGTCCCCTTCTGCCGCAGCCACGAAGGTGTGGTTCAAGTGGAAGCAGTAAACTGGCCAGGCAGGGGAAACCCACCAGGCCCTGGGGACCCCTGAGGCAGCAGCCCGGATTCAGAGAGCCAGGGAGCTCCACCTGGGTCCCCCAGGGAGGCCCGGCTCACCTTGGCTCTGCTTGCCCTCTCCATGTGTGCCCAGGCTCTAGGCAGAGCCAGGCCGGTCAGAAGGGAGGAGCCACTGCCAGGAGGATCAGCGCCCCACCCCCACGCTCACGGCAGACCCCACCCTCAGGAACCCCAGGTTAGAAAGCAGCCGCTGCTGGGCGGGGGGATACACGGAGGTTTATCAGCCATGTGGGGCATCGGTGGGGGAGAAGGTGAGAGACAGCTCCAAGAAGAGAGAAAGGCACTGGGGAGGAAGGCTAGCAAAAGAACAGGACCTGGAGCAGTGGAGCCCCGGGGGGTACGGTCGGTGACAGCTCCCCCCCACTGGCTGTGGCAGGAGACCCAACCTGCCCAAGCCTCCCCTGCCCTGCCCCGTGGAAGGAGGCTGTGCGGATGGCGTGTGTGTGTGTGTGTGTGTGTGTGGCCACAGCACCAGCCCAACACATCCAGGCTTCTCCGCCTCACGGTTCTCGGGCAGGGCAGTCAAGGACGTCAGCTGTCACCCTCCCAGGCGCTGCCTGCCCTGGCCTGCCACGTGTCCCAGGTGTGAGGCAGCTACCGTCACACCAGGACGCAGCCCCACCCTCCTTCAGGCCTCGGGGGCTCTCCACCCGCCCCCAGACGCCCCCCACTCACCGTACACCCAGCTGATGGAGACCACCTCGAACACGGAGAGGAAGAGCAAGCATATGCCACTGCAGGCGTAGTAATCGAACAGCTGGAAGATGTACATCCCGCCCTGCAGACAGAGCACGGAGCTGACACCTCGGGCCCTCGGCCAGGCCACCGACACCTGCTTGGGGCGCCACCCTGCCCGGCTGTGCTGGACAGACCTTGCCTTATGTGCCCAGCACCCCACCTTCTGGAAGTTGGCAGCACCTTCCTCTGCCTCTTTTAGTTCGGGGTGTCCCGCTCCCTGCTCCAAGCTGCACTCGGGAGAAGGCCCTCTCTTCCGTCTGCGGTTGGAAAGATGAGCCCGACGCTGCAGGAGCCACCTCATCTCGCAGGAGGGAACCCTGCCTGGCCACAAACTTACAGGAAGACAGGGGCCTTCCTGCAATGGCATCTGAGCTGCTGGATCCAGCCATGCCTGAAACCCATATTTCTAGACTTATCTGTTACTCCACCCAATCGATTCCCCTCCTGCTTAAGCCACCTTGTGCTTGGTTTCTGTCACTTCAACCAAAGGAGATCCAAGTGAAGAGATTCTGAGTGGTCACAGGGAGGGAGGAAGGGCCGAGGTCACCACCCCCACTCGGCAGAGTGTGCCTCCGTGTGCAGCCGCCAGCCCACTCACCTCGGTGACCAGCAGGAGCCCTATCAGGTAGCACACAACGGCAATGGCCAGGATGAGGAGCTCGCGCCGCCCGCTCTTGCGCAGCTGCCTGGGGAACATGTCCACGGAGGCTGTCACCAGGCACTCCAAGCAGACAAACTGTGGGCCAGGAAGGGCGGGCCAGGTGAGAGGGGCACGCACCCGCCCCTCCTCCCTTCACCCACCCTGGTGCCCTGGGGTGCAGGATGGGAGGGCCATGGGCCACAAAGTGTCCCATCAGAGAGGGCTGCAGGGAACAATCTGTCCCCAAGGCCAGCGGGCTATGGGGCTGGGCAGCTGGGATCAGCGTGGGGACAACAGCACCCAGTCTCTTCTCAGAGGAGGGGCCCGGGGCCTGCGCCACCCACCCCACCCCAAACAAAAGCCCTGGGCACCAGAGGGGGCCTCCGATTTGTGGGCAGAGGAAGGGGCGTGTGGGAGGCGGTCCCAGCTGCCAGGCCAGGCAGAGGCCGGGAAGGGGTCACGGAGGCAGGGCGGAGCTAGGGGGCCGCACCTGACTGTCGAGCCCGAGGAATATAAGCATGATGAAGAAGAGGCAGGACCACAGCTGGGACAAGGGCATCATGGTCACGGCCTTGGGGAACGCGATGAAGGCCAGGCCAGGACCTGCGGGCACACACAGCACAGTCGGGTGGGATCCGGGCCTCTCCCAGGCGCCGTGTGCATGCGGGTCCACACACACGCACGTGCAGGCAGAGGGCTTCCACCTACCGCTCTGCTCCGTCCATGCACCCGCCCACAGGGCAACCGTGGGGCACCCCCATCCACGCACCCTGCCCCGGTTCTTGGAACTGCCCAGGACTCCGGGCACTCCGCCTCCCGCTCCCGGCAGGCTCCATGCAGCACAGCACCCACCTGACTCGGCCACCTCGGAAATGGGCACCCCCTGCTCCTGGGACATGAAGCCCAGGACGGAGAAGACGACGAACCCGGCCATGAAGCTGGTGGCGCTGTTCAAGAAGCAGAGGGCGATGGAGTCCCTGGGGGGTGCAGACAAGGAGGAGGAAGGAGGGGGTGAGGAGGACAGGGAGTGAAGGGGGGAGGGGAGTGAGGGAAGACCGAGCCCAGGGCCCAGGCACCAGGAGGGGAAGGGGGACAGGCGAGCGAGAAAAGGGAGCAAGAAAGAACTTCAGTCTGGGGAGTGAACCTAGTGTCAGCCAGACAGGGCTCCGGCCTCCCTGCTGGGCGGAGCTGTGGCACAGCAGGTGCAGCTGCCCTGGTGACACCAGCATCCCCAGTGAGCACCTGTTCCCGTCCCGGCCAGCTCCCTGCTAATGGCCTGGGAAAGCAGCGGAAGATGGCTCAAGTGCTTGGGCACCTGCACCCCGTGGGGATTCTAGAGGGAGTTCCAGGCTCTTGGTTTGGCCTGGTCCAGCCCCAGCCATTGTAGCCTTATGGGGAGTGAACCAGCAGTCTCTCTCTCTCTCTCTCTCTCTCTCTCTCTCTCTCTCTCTCTCTCTGCCTTTCAAATAGATAAATCTTTAAAAAAAAAAAAAAAAACACCACAAAGCCTCCCTGATAACACACGAGTGACCGTGGCCTTGGTCCCAGGCCCAGCCCGGGCCCTGCCCTCTCAGCTCCCAGGGAGGCCCGGGGCCCCCAGCAGCCCCGGCGCGGCCAGGCTCACCGGTAACAGTTGTTGTGGTACTTGTTGTAGCTGCCCAGGGCCGTCAGGCAGCCCTGGCAGATGGCGAAGGAGAAGAAGATCTGGGTGCCCGCGTCCATCCACACCTACGGGAGACCCCAAGAATGTTGTCGATGGAGGGTGGGAGGGAGCCCCAGGACCTGACCAGGGAGACCAGGGACGCCCAGCCGTCACCCCACCGTGAGCGTCACACTCGGCTTCCCTCCCGTGAGTGGGGTCGTCTCTGTTCCCACAGCGACCCTCCCCCAGGCAGGGCACATTTGCAACTGGTAACCCCCCAACACTGGTGCCCCTCGAATGCCTCTAGCAAGTCTGCACACCACGCTGTGCCCCGGGGAGCAGGGCACAGCCGAGAGCTGCTTGCTCGCATTCAGCTAGTGCCCGTCCACTGAGGGCACTGGAGGCCGCCATCACCTGGGGCACAGAGGCCACTTCATGAAAACAAAAAGAAAAATACCAAGATGTGAGCAGGGGGACAAAAAAAAAAAATGTGTGTTCCAAGGAGTCCTGGAGGAGAGGCAAACAGCCCCATAAACATGGGAGGCGGTCAACCCAACTCTCAGTAAAAGATAATTAGAGGCTGGCACTGTGGTGCAGCAGGTTAAGCCACAGTCCGCGACACCAGCATCCCCCAGCTCCCAACTCCCGCCTCCTGCTAATGCAGACCCTGGGGGATAGCAGCAATGGCTCAAGTGATTGAGTGGGAGACTTGGATTCAGTTCCTGGCTCCCAGATTCAGCCCCAGCCCAGTCCAGTCCCAGTCATTGTAGGGAACAAGCAGAAAGGATATCTACCAGGGGCTGGTGCTGTGGCATAGTGGGCTAAGCCTCTGCCTGTGGCGGCGCCGGCATCCCATATGGGCTCTGGTTCACATCCCGGCTGCTCCTCTTCCCATGTAGCTCCCTGCTAATGGCCTGGGAAAGCAGCGGAAGATGCCCCAAGTGCTGGGGCCCCTGCACCCACGTGAGAGACCTGGAGGAAACTCCTGGCTCCTGGTTTCAGATTGGTCCAGTTCTGGCTGTTGCAGCCATTTGGGGAGTGAAAGAGCAGACAGAAGACCTCTCTCTCTCTCTCTCTCTCTCTCTCTCTCTGTCACTCCCTGTCTCTGTCTATAACTCTGGCTCTCAAATAAATAAATAAATAAAATCTTTTAGGAAAAAAAAGACTATTTATCTTTTATCCATCTCCCTCTCTACTTCTCAAATAAACACACACATGATACACATCACCTAGAAAGACAATTTGGACAGAAATATACTAAATGTCAACAGAGACTATGTCCCAGTGGTGGGATTACATGAGATTTTTAGCTCCTTTCCCTTAGCGTTCTCTCGCACATTCCCTGGTTTCCTGCAGTGGGCATCAGGTGCTTTAGAATCCCTGGAAGCAGAGTGACAGCCTGGGAAGGTGAGGCCAGGGTGGGGGCACCCACCTGGGGGTCCTTGAGGCGCAGCAAATCCGGCTTCAAGTAATAGACAATGCCCTGGTAGGCTCCAGGAAGCGTCACGCCTCGGACCAGCAGGATGACCAGCATCAGGTAGGGAAACGTGGCCGTGAAATAAACAACCTGGGGGGAGGGGGGGAGCCAAGGTCACTGCTGGTGGGGACCCCGGCCCAGCTGCACTGAGCTCCCTCGGGGCCGCCAGAGAGTGGGCACCGGGGACTTTCCACCTCTGCCTCTGCACATTCCAGCCATCTTGCTCCCCAGCAGGGTATGAGATGGACATCAGCGGGGATGGGGCGGGGTCGGGGGCAGGAGGGGTGCCCGTCTCCAGCCGATAGCCTTTCACAGACTGTTTAAAACCCAGAATCCAGTCTCCCTTAATCCCCCATCCTGGCAGCTCCCCCCAGATTTCCCCGGTCCACTTTACCCTGGCAAGGGTGGGCCTGCCCCACACCAGGGGGAGTGGTCAGACTTGTTCAAGAATTTGTTGGGAAATTTAGACTGTACTTTTCCAGGCTTACAGCTGGGACAGCAACGGCAGCCTGACAGCCCAGGTCCTGCACACTCACACAAAGGGTGTTTTCACTCTGCCCCAGGCAAGCCGGCTCCTGGCCCCAGGTGGCCACCCTTCTCTGCTATTATTACCACAATGGCCACTTTTATCATGACTGTGATTGCTACGATTTCGACAATCCACAGGCCCGGGAGGCTGCTTGGAGAACAGCCTAAATGGTCAGTTCACCAGAGAAGCCAGGGCTCTGTTCAGTCCTGGCTTTTAATAAAGCACAAGGCAAGGGTGGGAAACAACTGTGCCACCTGAGGCTTCCCTAACAAGCCCACCAGTGTTCCCTCCTGGCTTGAACGTGCGCTCTGATGGGAAATTCGCCACGTCAAAGACAGTTCTGTTTGCTGCTTCGTCCTGCAAATGGCCTTCATGCGCTGTTAGATGCTTTAAGCTAGTCCACAGACACATAGGCAAGGTCCTGCGTACGACAGAAACCAGAAGCAGCGAGGCAGAAGTCCACAGCATTAGCAGGTCACCCTGATGGCGCACATGGGGATCAGCTCCAGCTCGGGGACTTCTGTATTCCTGTTTTGCTTTGAGTATCACTCACGCAAACAAGTCTCTCAAAGCCGTATGGAAACCAACAGTCTTCCACTGTATGGAGCCAAGCCCCACCTTCCCGTTCTCACCTTGCCTTTCCCCACCTCTGCAGGGGCACTCCCCCAGGCGGTCCCAGAGAGCACCCAGGGGGCCAGCGCTCCTCACCTTGCCTGTGGACTTGACGCCCTTCCAGATGCAGAAGTAGCAGATGATCCAGGCGAGCAGGAGGCACAGGGCCAGCTCCCAGCGCAGGGCGCCCAGGTCATGGATGCCCGCCGTGATGCCCAGCACCCGTCTCCTGCCGGATGGGGCAGAGTTGAGCACCGGGGGCAAGGCGAAGGGCACAACCGCCTTGTGTTCCAGTCTCCCGACCCTTAGCTGCCCCCTCCGAGCTCCAGTCGCGGCTCTTCTCCACCCCACCCCACTCCTTCCTCACAGCCCCATTCCCACCACATCTGCATGCTCTTGGCTGTCCCAAAGGGATCCTGGTTTTCTAACTCACCAGACCTCTCTGCTATCCAGAGACAAAGACAGAGGTGAGGGTAGAGAGGGAGGTATGAAGGAGCGTACCGGGGACCTCAAAGGATGTGTGGGAAACGCCATGTAGGGGAAGTATAGAAGTGGGCAGCAGGTAAGATACCACTTGGGACTCCTGCACCCCATTTTGGAGGGCCTGGGTTCAACCTAGCTCTGCTCCTGATACCAGCTTCCTTCTAAATATAGACTCTTGGAGGCAACAGAGATGGCTCAAGTGTTGGGTAACTGCAGCCAAAGGAGAGACCCCAGTGGAGTTCCGGGCTCCTGGGCATTTGCAGACATAACCAGCAGATGAGAGACCTCTGTCCACCTTTCAGATAATTTAAATAAATACAAATTTTTGTTATAAAATTTTGGTGAAAAAAAATTTTGAAATGCATGCATACAAGGGGTCTTCAAAAGAGTTCAAAGAAAATGCTTGTTATGAAAAAAGACTATACACACATCAGGTTTTTTCAAAAATTTCTGCACCAAAATAAACTTATCTGTTAATTCCATTTTCCATGAAGTTCTGGGGTACCCTTGTGTGGTGTGAGTGTGGGGGTGAGGGTAGATGTGAGGGCATGGACAGACATGAGATCGTGATTAGCAGGCGGGAGCACGAGTATAGTGGGCACGCGTGGGTTTGGGGTGGGTCAGTAAGTGTGGTGGGTGCCTGAGTGTCTCTCACGGCTCCGTGGTGGGTAGGGTCGGAGGGAGGGAGCAAGTGTTACAAAGTGTTGCATAGCCAGCCTTAACCTTGCACCCTGGACGTTCAGATTGCACAGCTCAGCCACCCAAAGTCCCCCTGCTTGGGGTCCCAGGCCCACACGTACTCCCAGAACTCCATGACGGGTGAGGTGAAGTTCTCAATGGAGCTCCCTGTGCCGGCTCCCGAGTGGTTCAGAGAGTGCTGGCAGAACTCTGTAGAGGACAAGGCAGGGGACAGACCAGTGAGAGACAAGACGGGGAGAGCGGCCCTCTGGCCCTGCAGCCTGGTGGTCCCCACCCTCCCTGTCCCAGAGTGTCCTGGACCAGATCTCCTCTCCCCACCCCCGCACTCCCCCACACATCTACTCTAGTTCCCAGAGAGCCTGGCTGCTCCTGTGACCACCCTGCCAACTCCAGGCCCAACCCAGACTTCACAGCCCCATGCGCCTCACTTGGCCCTGTGCTTGG
Source organism: Sylvilagus floridanus (assembly GCA_949820135.1). NCBI lineage: Eukaryota > Metazoa > Chordata > Mammalia > Lagomorpha > Leporidae > Sylvilagus > Sylvilagus floridanus. Next base: position 35,172,406 of record OX463230.1, read on the forward strand.
CATGAAACGTACATGGGAGACTCCTTCTCTGCAGGCTGCACAGGGAGCCTCCCCCTCCCTTGGCTACAACTGCCGCACTGTGAATTTCACCAGGGGTAAGTTGTGGCTGGTCCACACATGTGTTTCTACCATTGTACTACGAGCTCCCAATGGCTGGGACCACGTGACTCTCGTTCAGCAGCAGACCTGGCACCTAGTAGGTGCCCAGTGAACATTTGTTAAATGCATGAGTGGTGATAACCCCTTGCCATTGGACGCTTTAGTCCCACTATGTTCCCACAATCATACTGGGCTTGCCTAGCGGCCAACCCACACAAGGAACAGCCAGCAGAACTGGCATGGAGCCCACCTGGCTTGGCTTTCAGGCCAGTTCTGCCACATGCTCCGTCACTGGCCAGCACGGCCCAGCCTGGAGGGGGCGGCTTACCTGTGTTCCAGGAGTTGGTGCAGGTGGTCCAGGGCAGCTCAGAGGTGAAGGAGCTGAACAGGTAGAAGAGGGCCCAGGCGAGGATGATGATGTAGTAGACATTTAAATAGGACTCAATGACCACGGATGCCAGCCCGATGCCTTCCAGGGTTGGGTGGTAGCAAGAAGACAAATCAGAGGCGTCACATTAGCCAAAAATAACAGGCACAGAGAAACCACAGGCTACGAGGGTTCTGGGGGCTCCACAGAGCAAACTAGTAGGATTACGGTACAGACATGAAAAGCCATTTTCAGCCCACTTGTTCTAAGCGAGAGAGGCAAGTGACAGAACAGCTCCCTACACATTCTTCTTTGGTGACATACCCTTGAATGCACATGCGCAAACTCCCGCAAGGGTCTTCACCCAAAACTCCACAAGCGGTTTCTAGGTCATGGGATTTCAGCACACCTTTTCAAGTATTTTTTTCCGTTACTTATCCTATTATTATCATGTGTTGCTTGTAAAATAAAGGAGACAGGCAGAATACAGGGCTAAGCAGGAGGGATGCAGGGCACCCGGACTCAGCGTAAGAGCCAGAACACAAGGCAGACAGGATGAAGCAGAAGCCCCCAGGCCTGGGGCTCTGGGGTCTAAGCAGCACCCCACACCACCTCTGACACCAACGAGGACTCTCTGGGTTGGCGGGGACACGTGGTCTCCTGGGGCACATGTGTTCTGCAAAGTGGAATCGTGTCACAGTCAAAAAGTGGCAAGTTGCCGCTCAGTTGTCAGTCCCATGGGACAGGATCCTAGTGAGAACCCGTCCCGCCCCACCATCCTGGGAGCTTCCAACTGTGTAATGGAGGCCTATGGACGTTGGAGAATAAGGCCTCGCTGGAGAACGCCCCAGACTTGGGGCGCAGGGCACTGACACTCTCACAGGTCTCCAGCAGACCCCCAGCTGACACACGTAGCACCTGGGGTGAGCCAAGCTTCAAGCTGTCCCAGCACCAAACTGGTCTTGCCTTGAAATAACCCATGTGGGAGCCACCCTGCTCACCACCATCCAGCCCACTGGTTAGGCCCCTTGCCCGGGGCACAGGAGTCCCCAGATAGCCTAGTCCCTAGGCCCCTACAGGGATTGGCGTGAGGGCAGGGGTCTGCTCACCATCTCAAATGCACAAGGAAATGCTACCCACTGGGCCCCAGGGATCAGTCCAGTCCACTAAAGATCCCAAGCGATCCAAGGAGGCAGAAGCCAGGACTGTCTCTGGCACAGTCCAGCAGGAGGGCGGAGGACCAGCCTCCCACTCAGGGGTGGGCTGAGTGACCTCGTTTGCCTTATCTTCAGATCAGGGGTCACTGGGGTTTTTGGAGGATTGACAGGAGGCGCGTGCTCAGTGCTCACCTGGGCCCTGACACAGCAGGGCTCAAGAGATGCCGGAGCGCCCCCCATCATGATCGTCACTAGTACACAGGGACGCTTCTCAGCACTCAGGGAGAGAAAGAATTCAAAGGCAAACGTGTCTGAAGTCCGTGCACAGTTTTCTCGGCATGCGCGTCTGCCTGGCCTTCTTGAAGACCGCAAACTTTGGAGGCCTGCGGGGACCAGGCCGCATACCCAGAAATGCACTCCCCGTGAGGTTACTGAACACGAAGTTCATGGCCCTCCCTTGCAGGGGCCCCCTCCAAAGCCCTGCACCTGATTTGCTACTTGTAATTTTCTATGATTTTTTTTCTTGCTTCCTCCAAGACTTCATAGAGCTGGCGCCACCAGGCCTGATTATGCATTTTGCCCAGGATGAGAGTGGGTGCACAAGTAGAAGGGTGAACAGGTCAGCAAGGCAGGTCGACAGCCCCTCCAAGAGGAAGGCCACTCACCCTGGAAGAGAGGGCAGATCTTTTTCCAGGCTGTGACACTCCCCTGGCTCGTGTACTGACCCAGCGCCACCTCTAGGAAGAACACCGGGATGCCACAGCTGAAGAAGAAGATAAAGTAGGGGACGAAGAAGGCTCCTGCAAAAGAGAGGGCAGGGGATGAGCCAACTCTTGCTCCTCCCCCCCCCCAGCCCACCCAGAGAGCCACCCTCCAGCACCCCCACCCCTCAACTTCCTGTGCCTCCCACAGGCCCACATCAGCTAGGGGTGTCATGCAAATAAGGGTGGCAGCTTTGTGGCCTGAGCCCTTCATGGGACAGGAGAGAGCTTTGAAGGTAAGAGTGGAAATTAAGGAGTCGGCCCCCAGCAAGTGCACCATTTCCTTTCATGATGAGCTTTTTGGGTATAATCCATGTATTACTTCCGGAACCCACACATGTGTTCTGTAGAACTCGAGATGTTTGTGAAATTATCAAATTTACGACACGTTAGAGGACCACAAACCAACACAGAGACCTTGGAAGCACAGTTTTCTCTCTGATAAGTTCGAGAGGGTTTCCTCCCCCTCACCGGGCTCCAGGCCGAGAAGGCGCTGACCTACAAATGCCAAAGAAAGGCCAGGCCAAGAGCCACCAGGCAGATGATCCGAGGGCAGAGCAGGAAGCCAGCTCTGAGCATGGCCATCCAGGTACGCGCTTCGCCCAGAAATCCAGCCGCGGGTGAGCGCCTCGCTGTTCACCACGGACAAGCCTTGGCGCTGAGTGGGTACTGACAGAGTCACCAGCTTCAGCTTCCCCCCAAAGCAGCTTCCCACAGGGTAGGGACCACGGGATCCCCATCTTACAGATGAGAAAACTGAGGCCAATTTAAAGATGCAAAAATGGAAGCACACATGAGGAAAGTCCGGCACACCCCTCTTGGTCTGGTCCTGAGCCTCTGCTCCTAACCCAACCTTACGCCCCTGAAGGTGACCCTCTTACTTTGTAGAACAGGTAGGAAGTCCAGCGGGAAAGAAAGAAGCCTGCTATGTCCTTCCAGATCCCTTCTAAGCACGTACGTCTCCTACTCCTGTGTTATTTGATAACCATTTACAGTTTATACTGTGGGGCCAGTGCTGGGGCACAGTGGGCTAAGCCGCCACCTGTGCGGCCGGCATCCCATAGCAGAGCACGAGTTTGAGCCCTGGCTAATGTGCCTGAGAAAGCAGCAGAGGATGGCCCAAGTGCTTGGGCCCCTGCCATTCATGTGGGAGACTCAGATGGAGTTCAGGGCTCCTTGCTTCAGCCTGATCCATTCTCGGCCATTTGCAACCATGAGTGAATCAGCAAATGGAAGATCTCACTCTCGCTCTCATTCTGTCTCCTTCTTTCTCTGTAGCTCTGACTTTCAAATAAATAAATAATCTTTTTAACAATTTATATTGTGAACTTCTTTATAGCAATACATATATACCTATATCATTTTCCATACTGTGTAATATTCCACCATATGCATCTATCCTGGTGTATTTCTTAAGTATCTTGTCACTGGGCATTCCGGCGGCTTCATGAGAAACCCTGCAGTGTGAGACCAGTGCCCACATCTTGGTCGTCCGGCTACCTTCTCCTTAGCACAAATTTCCAGTAGAGGACTTGCTGAGGCAGGGGGTGTGTACATTTGGGGGCAGGGGCCAGCACGCCACTACAACCATCTAGAAGTGTAAAGCTGGCATTACGTGGGTTCTCGGTTTTGCTCAGCCGGCACTGTCACCCACCCCCAGAACACCGCCACCATGCGAACTGCGACTCTGCACACGTTACACGCGAGCAGCCCTGGCTCTCCTCTCTGCCGGCGTGACTGTCCTATTCCAGGGACCTCACGTCAGGGGAAGCCTGCAGCATTCATGCCCCGCGAGGTCACCCGCGCCACTGCCAGCATCGCGCTGTGCTCCAGCCCCACAGCAGCTCCGGCCGCGCATGCGCTAGTGGAGCACTGGTTGCCGCCTTCGGGGAACGCACAGTTTTAAGGTCGCTGACGCACATTTCCAAATCGCCCTTCAAAATGTCCAGGTGAAGGGCCTCCCCCACAGGGCCCGTCACAGGAAGTCTGGGGGGCGGGGGCACGAGGCCCATGGGACCCCTCCTCACCAGCTTCTGTCCTACTCCCTGGCATGTGAACTTGTGTCCCACACAAGATGGGCTGACCTCAGTCGGGGGCCACCCTAACCGGGCAGCAGCAGGCCCGGGCCCCCAGGGGGTTCCAGTTCAGGGGCGGGGGTGCCCATCCCTGAGGCCCCCTCATCCTTTGAACCTACCAGAACCCTTGCTTTGGGCCCCAGCCTCACCCACAGTGGCCTCGGTGCATGGCCAGGCTGTGGACACGGGGATCTATGCAGGCACTGTGATTGGCGCTTGTGCCAAGTGTAAAGCCTCCCCCATGCCCTTGGCTCTAAGTCACACCAGTGTCTCCGCGCCAGCAAAGAATCTCAGGATGGGCTCTTGTCTTGCGGCGTGAGCCCACTTCCTGCAGCTGACCTGCCTAGCGGCTCCTCTCTGTCAAAGACGTGCTGAGACCGACGACCGTATAACTGCTTTTTTCTTTGGTCTCTTGTCAACGATTTTTCTCTACAGAACTGTGCTTATTAACTAATAATTTCCCTGCATGTTTTAATAAAGACTGTATTTAGCTGCTCATCAGGGTGTATGATTAGCTTAAGAGAAACCCTATCACCACAAAGCAGGAACCCTTGGGTTCGTCTGTGATGTCCTGGTCCCTCTTCAATCTCTTCCCAGGCTGATGGGAAACTCAATCCCTCGCTTTTCTGCCTTCCTAGATCACCAGAGACCACCGACCCCAGACTGGAACCCCAGTCTGCTTCAGCCCTCCTGTGTTAAAGACACATGAAAGACCCCGGATGGCAGCACAGTCAGCCCTCTGTGTCCACGGCTCTGCCTCTGCCGGCTCAGCCCATCACAGGTAGAGAACGGTCCGCCAGCCACTGCCTCTGTGCTGCACACGTCCCCGCCCCCTCAGCAGTACAGGAGCAGGGCCATTTGCACGGCATTTGCTTGTGCTCCATATTGTCAGTCACACAGAGAGGATTTTTTTTAAAGGTTTGTTCCTGACTCCAGATCCTGCTTCCAGTTTGCTGCTAATACGATCTCTGGGCATCATCTGGTTCCTGTCACCCATGTCAGAGACCTGGATTGAGTTCCTGGCTTCTGGCTTCCGCCCAGGTGGGAACCACTGCAGGCACTTGGAGAGGGAACCATCAAGTCGGCACTCCCCCTCTGTATCTCAAATCCATTACACATTTTTTTTTTCTTTACGAGAAGAAGAAACCACTGGTAGGGCAGAGGCAGAGTGGGCACTTCTGCAGCCCGAGGCCCCATTCAGGTGGAGCAGTGGGATGCCTGCAGGGTGCTGGGGCCCAGGCAGCCTGGGTGCCAGGAGCCCCTGCCATCTTCTACGACCGTGATGCTGGGCAGGTCCTGCTCTGCAACATGAGGGCTCCAATAGCCTGTGGGTCCAGGAAACTGTGGCTTGCAATGGACCCACATCCCCAGCCTGGCCCCCTCTGATTGCCTCCCTAATGCCCATGTTGTACTGGTCTCCTGCGTACAGTCACGGCACCACGGCCCTGGCCCACAGAGCAACCTCATTTCCATGTCTTTGTACTCACTGAGTCTGGCAGCTTGTGGATGAACCATACATAAAGATAGTTATTTGAAAGACACAGTAACAGAGGCAAAGGCCAAGAGAAAGGTCTTCTATCCACTGGTTCATTCCCCAGATGGATGTGATGGCCAGAGCTGGGTCGATCTGAAGCCAGGAGCTTCTTCCGGGTCTCCCATGTGGGTGCAGGGGCCCAAGGACTTGGGCCATCTTCTACTGCTTTCTTAGGCACATTAGCAGGGAGCTGGATTGGAAGTGGAGCATCCAGGACTCAAACAGACGCCCACATGAGATGCCGGCACTGCAGTCGGTGGCTTTACCCGCTACGCCACAATGCTGGCCCCTGGAGAAGGATTTTCTAAACAGTGTTTATTTCCAAATGGGAGTGTTTCTAATAGTCATCATCCTCCTTTCCACCAGTAGAAAAAAAATCATTTCCCTGAAGTCAAATACAAATCTGCTCCGTCACAAAGAACGACATAATGAGCAATTCTGCCTATATGAAATATTCCAAATGGGTTGATCCAGAGACAGGCGGCAGCTTGGTGGATACCAAGGCCTGGGGCTGAAGGTGGGCGGAGATTAGGGAATGACGGCTGATGGATACTGAATTTTCCTCTTTGGATAATGAAAATGTTCTAAAATTGATTGTGATGATAGTTGCCCAATTTGGTGAATATACTAAAATCCATTGAATTTCACACATAAAAAATAATAACAGGCTGGCACTGTAGCATAGTGAGTAAAGTCACCACCTGCAGCTCCAGCACCCCATTTGGATGCTGGTTCAAGTCCCAGCTGTTCCATTTCCAATCTAGATCCCTACTAACGCACCTGGGAAAGCAGCAGAGGATGGCTCAGGTGTTCGGGCCCCTGCACCCATGTGGAAGACCCAGAAGAGGGGCCGGTGCCGTGGCTCACCTGGTTAATATTCCGCCTGCGGTGCCAGCATCCCATATGGGTGCTGGGTTCTAGTCCCGGTTGCTCCTCTTCCAGTCAAGCTCTCTGCTGTGGCCTGGGAGGGCAGTGGAGGATGGCTCAAGTGCTTGGGCCCCTGCACCCACATGGGAGACCAGGAAGAAACACCTGGCTCCTAGCTTCAGATCAGCACAGTGCTGGCCATAGCGGCCATTTGGGGTGAACCAACGGAAGGAAGACCTTTCTCTCTGTCTCTCTCTCACTGTCTATAACTCTACTTGTCAAATAAAAAATAAAAAAAGACCCAGAAGAAGCTCCTGGCTCCTGGCATTGGTGGCTATTTGTGGGATGAACCTGCAGATGGAGGATCTCTCTCTCTCTCTCTCTCTCTCTCTCTCTCTCTCTCTCTCTCTCTCTCCTCCCTCCCCCTCTCTCTCTGCCCCTGCCTCTCTGCAACTCTACCTTTCAAATAAATAAATAAATCTTTAAAAAATTAATAATAACTGTATATATGAAATACATGAAATTTGTTTGCTTATATAAATAAAAAATTTTAATTTAAAAATAATGATAATAGGCCGGCGCCGTGGCTCAACAGGCTAATTCTCCGCCTTGTGGCACCGGCACACTGGGTTCTAGTCCCGGTCGGGGCGCTGGATTCTGTCCCGGTTGCCCCTCTTCCAGGCCAGCCCTCTGCTGTGGCCCGGCAGTGCAGTGGAGGATGGCCCAGGTGCTTGGGCCCTGCACCCCATGGGAGACCAGGAAAAGCACCTGGCACCTGGCTCCTGCCATCGGATCAGCGTGGTGCGCCGGCCGCATCGCGCCGGCCGCGGCTGCCATTGGAGGGTGAACCAGCGGCAAAGGAAGACCTTTCTCTCTGTCTCTCTCACTGTCCACTCTGCCTGTCAAAAAAAAATAATAATAATGATAATAGGGGCTGGCACCATGGCTCACTTGGTTAATCCTCTGCCTGTGGAGCTGGCATTCCATATGGGCACTGGGTTCTAGTCCCAGCTGCTCCTCTTCCAGTCCAGCTCTCTGCTGTGGCCCCAGAAGGCAGTGGAAGATGGCCCAAGTGCTTGGGCCCCTGCACCCACATAGGAGACCAGGAAGAGGCACCTGGCTCCTGGCTTTGGATTGGCATAGTTCCGGCTATAGTGACCATTTGGGGGGTGAACCAACGGAAGAAAGACCTTTCTCTCTGTCTCTCTCTCTCTCATTATAACTCTACCTGTCAAATAAATTAAAAAATAAATAATGATAATAATTATTATCTGACCCCTCTACACCCTGACTCTGCTCATTTCTGCTACTATTGCCAAACAATAATAAGAAAAATATGCTTCTTGAGGCCAGCATTGTGGCATAATGGGTTAAGCTGACACCATCGATACTAGCATCCCATATGGGCATCGGTTCAAGTCGAGATGCTCCACTTCCGATCCAGCTCCCTGCAAATGAGCCTGGGAAAGCAGCAGAGGATGGCCCAAGTACTTGAGCCCTTGCACCAACATGGGAGACCTGGCAGAAGCGCCTGGCTCCTGGCTTTGGCCTGGCCTAGCCTTGGCTGTTTCAGCCATTTGGGGAGTAACCAGAGGATAGAAGATCTATCTCTCCTCTCTCTCTCTCTCTCTCTCTCTCCCCCCACCCCCAGTAACTCTGCCTTACAAATAAATAAAATTAATCTTTTTTTTTTTTTTTTGACAGGCAGAGTGGACAGTGAGAGAGACAGAGAGAAAGGTCTTCCTTTGCCGTTGGTTCACCCTCCAATGGCCGCCGCGGATGGCGCACTGCGGCCAGCGCACCGCACTCATCTGATGGCAGGAGCCAGGTGCCAGGTGCTTCTCCTGGTCTCCCATGTGGGTGCAGGGCCCAAGCACTTGGGCCATCCTCCACTGCACTCCTGGGCCACAGCAGAGAGCTGGCCTGGAAGAGGGGCAACCGGGACAGAATCCGGCACCCCGACCGGGACTAGAACCCGGTGTGCCGGCGCTGCAAGGCGGAGGATTAGCCTGTTGAGCCATGGCGCCGGCCAATAAAATGAATCTTTAAAAACAAGAAAGTATGTGTCTGCAGTCTGCAGACATCACTTCTCAGGTAACAGTCCTTCACGGCTGCCGTCCCACCCAGGGCAAAGGCACGGGCTGTGCTCCCTGCCTGCCCCTGACAGCTCTCCTGCCCTTCCACTCCAGCCACTCGGCCCTGCAAGCAGGCCAGCTGCACCCTCACCCCAGGACCTTTGCACTCGCTGTTCTGGCTGGTGGGAGACTCGCTCCTTCACCTCCCCCAGGTCCCTGCTCACGTGTCACCTTCCTGTTCACCCATCTCCCCTGCTTTCCTCTGCTCCACTCGCCACATCTGACCTGCCACATGTGTCCCTCATTTGAAATCTGCCCCTCCATCAGAACACAGCGTCCGGAGTGCATTCTCTGCGTCTCTGCAATAGTGTCTGGCACACAGTAGGCCTGAAGTGGTATTAGTTGAATGAATCAATTCTATGACCTCACATTTGTATACATTTGGGGAGTGAACCAGAGGATGGAAGATCTGTCTTTCTCTCCTCTCTCTCTCTCTCTCTGGCTCTGTCTTAAAGAACCAGCTTATCAAAAACTCAGATTCTGGGCTGGCTGTTTTAGCATAGCAGTGATGCCACCTGGGAAGTCTGCAGCTAATATCAGAGCGCTGGCTTCAGGCCCAGCTCTGCTCCTGATTCCAGGTTCTTGCTAACGCAACCCCTGGGTGGCAACAGACGATGGCTCTGCTAGCTGAGGCCCTGCCACTCACGGGGGAGACCCAGACTGAGTTCCAGGCACCTGGCTAGCAGCCTGGCCCAGCCCTTGTTGTCGTGGGTATTTGGGGAGCGAACCAGTGGTCGGTGGTGCTTGCTATCTTGCACTCTATCTCTGGTTTTCTTTCTGTCCCTCAAATCAAGTAAATGCATGCTTTAAAAATAAAACTGGCCCTGCCCGTTGCCTCATTCAAGCTTCCGCACAGCCCTGTTTGCCAACATCCCCGCTTCACAGAGCGGCCCTGAGGCTGGGGTGGAGCCGGGCCTGCCTCCAACTCCAGCGCCTGCCCCCCTTCCACTCCACCATGCTGCCCGGCAGGAGGGGCCCAGCCACCACGCCTACCTCCGAGTGAACTCACCACCTCCATTTTTGTAGCAGAGATAAGGAAACCTCCAGACATTGCCCAGCCCAATGATCTCCCCGGCCACGGACAGCACAAACTCCATCTTGTTGGTCCATTGGCCCCGATCCTTCACCTGGTCCTCGCCTTCCTGGTCCAGTTTCTCACCCTCCTCGGGGACCCAGGAGACCAGGGGAGGTGCATCCTCGTGGACTGTCAGCTTTGTGTCCATGGCCCCGGGATGGACTGGGAAGCCCCGCGGGGAGGGGCAGAGCCTGGGGGGAGGAGAGGGATGAGCTGTGACCGCGACACGCGCCCGGCCCTCCTGTCCCCGCCGTAACCTCCGCGCTGTGACCTGGCGTGTCTCCCCAGAGTCTCCACGGCACTCACACCTCAAGTTGCACTCAGCTCCCCTGACTCCCACAGCAAACGGGGAGCCAGTCTCAGCCGATATTTTTGGAAGGTGGATTTATGTATTTATTTATTTGAAAGGCACAGCCATAGAGAGAGAGGGAGAGACAGAGACAGAGAGAGAATCTTCCATTGGCTGGTTCACTCCCCAGATGGCTGCTGGGGTTGGACCAAGCTGAAGCCAAGGAGCCTGGAAGTCCACCTGCGTCTCCCACATGGGTGCAGGGGCCCCCAGCACTTGGGCCGTCTTCTGCTGCCCATAAGCAGAGAGCTGGATGAGATGCAGAGCACCCAGGTCTCAAACTGGTGCTCTGATGTGGGACAGCGACCCAGCAACCACGCAAGCCACTGCATCACAACACCGGCCCCTGCTGACTTTTCAGATGGAAAAATCCAGGCCTACAGGGGATGAAGAGGCCAGGGTGGGGCCCTTACTTCAAGTCCCCTTTGACCTTCACAGCCAAACACCACTCCAGGGGACCTGTGGCCTCCAGGTCAAGGGGATCGAAGGCTGTCGGGGTGGCCGAGGTGACTGCACAGCACAGCACACTGCTGGCCAGCTGTGTGCTCACCCCTGTGCCGGGCAATCGACAGACTCAGGGTAAACAGGGCAGCCTGGGAGCTCTCACATCTGATTGGGTGGGGAGGAGAAGGTGGGGCCTCTGCACAAGGCCACACGAGCACCGGGCTTGGCCCCAGGGCCAGGCACAGGTCTTCGAGGGAACCCTGGCTCCTCTGCTCTCGGCCACCTCTGTCCTGAGAAAACATGACACTACCACTCCCACCTGCAATGACCAAATGACAGAGCCCCACAAAAGTAGGGCAGGTCACTGCCCTCGCCGTTGCCTCTGCCCTCCTAAAGGGCTCAAAGCTCCCTGGACCTCCAGAAAAATGACATGGGTCACGGAGTTTCACTCTGTCCCCCACACCGTGTCAGTTGCCAGGCAACAGTGCAGCCCTGTCACGTTGGATGGTATTTGCCTTCTCCCCTCCCCCATGGGCAAACAGCCTGAGGCCACCTCTGCCTTGGTGTCCAGGGACTTGCCGGAGGGGTGCCTGGCTGTGGAGGAAGTCCCCCAAGGCATCGCCCTCACTTCCGGGCCGCTGGGGAGGGATCAAAGTGACCAGGCCTACCAGGGGCTCCGAGAAACACAAGGATTCCCTGTATGAAGGAAGAGTCTGTGTTTATTTGTTGGTCCTTTCAACCCAGGCAACAGCCCAAGCCCCAGTCAATTAGAGAGGCGTGGGCGGGAGCCCTTGAGGGTGATGGAAATTTTTGAAGGTGACTTGGAGTGCTCAGGTTACCCCAGGAAGGGGGAAAGTGTGTCCGGGTGGAATTCCGGTATGGGGACCTACTTGGGGCTTCTCATGCCAGCTCAGGCTAGGAGGGAAGACCAGGAGAAAGTCACCCAGTGGAGAGCAAAGGCCTTGAACCTCTGATCTAAGGGAGGAGGGAGACGGAGAGGAAGAAAGACAGCTCCAGGGCTGGAGACCCAGCGAGAGGTTTGGGCTCAGGGGAGAAGCTGGAGACACCTGAACCCCAACATGGATGTTGATACAGAATTGGGACTGGGACACCCAGAACAGTGACCCCAGAATCATTGGCAAGCAAATGAATGAACATGGGTGATAGAGCACCAGACAGGAAACTCAAGTTCTAGACCAGACCTAACTCAAAGTTCACAGTAATAATAAATAATTGTAGGTTCGCAGTTGAGTAAGCACCGTGCTAAGAACATGCATTTCTTCATATGCTGTGCTAGGATGGCAGTCTTTGCAGTAGGTACTGCCTTTAGCTCCACTTTACGCTTGAGCACATGAAGCTCAGAGAGACTAAAGGAACAACACCTGGCACCCAGCAGGTGCTCAATAAAACTGTGTGTGCATGGTGAATAAACTTACCAAGACAAAAGGGGCGGAGCTGGATCTTGCTGTGTGACCTCAGGCAAACCACACCTGCTCTGAGCTTCGCTTGTCCCTGGAAGAAAGAATGACTCCCACTCAATAGGGGTATCCGAGGGAGGGTGTAGAATGGGGTCAAAAAGAAATTCTAGCCTTGTCAAGCCACAGAGGAGCTCCACCCAGGGCAAGAACGGAGCACAGGGTTCCCCATGATGATGATGATGGCAGGTGAGGAATAGTCCAGCCCCTGTCTGCAGAGCAGAGGCATGAGGGGAGGGGGGACCCCATTGCAGAGGAGAGGAAGTAGAGAGAAACCCGAAGAGAAGCCGGAGCGGGGACACAGGGCTCAGGCTATATCAGAGAGGGAGAAGCAGAGGACAAAATACACGGTGACAAACTGACACTGACATCTTTTTGTAAAGTAAACTAAAAAAGTTAAATGGGAGGAGCATAACTCCTTGGTAACGGTGAAAACCCGGAAGGGCAGAAGGAAGCAAGAGCAGACGACTGGGAAAGCTGGCCCCGAGCCATGGGGGCTCAAGGGAAACCGACTTCCCTTGCAGCAAGAGGGACTGGAGCCAGACTCAAGGAAGAAATGTGCTAGAGACACTGGACACCGAAACGAGCCGTGTGGAGGTAAGGATGGTGCGCACCACCGCCACGGTGGCCGGCTGCTAGGAATCCCGTGACGACGGAGTCATCCGCTGTCAAGACGACTTCTGGGGCTCCCCTTCCCCAGGGTCCACCTCCACTCTGTTCCCCCCCACCCCAGCACCTTGTCCCCAGGCTTCCTGCCTGCTTTGCTAACCCAAGGCGGGGACTGGGTGACAGAGGATGACCCTCACCATACGTCAGTGCCTTCCAGAAGCAAAGACCTAGTGGTCTAGTCTTCCCAAACGAGCATGTGCAAAGTCAGCTAGCTCAGTTTTCAGGAGCCGGGGGGGGGGGGGGGGGGGGGGGGGGAGTATACAGACAGAAGCCTGGCCAGGAGCTAGCAAAGGGGCGTGCAGGTCCCCGGGGGCTGCTCCCCACGTGCGGGCGCTCCAGCGCAGTCTCCTTCCCTCCCCAGAGCGGCCCACACCCACATACCAACACCCAGTCCCCTCCACACGCAGTGCCATTCCCGTCACGTCCCTTTGCACACACATACCTGTGTGCATGGCACCAAAGCCTGCCTGCCTCTGCGCTCCCTCACGCCCCGTGGGCGGCCCACGCCTCCCCCCAGCAGCCTCACGGCCCTCCTGGGGCACCTGCTCACCCGTGCCTCCCCCACCCAAGGTCCAGGCTGCCTCCTTCTTCTGGGAGACACTGGTTCCAGCCAGGCCCCGAGGGGAGGGCAGGAGGTGCACCTACGATAGCCGACTGCAGACCTATGCCTTCAGCACCACCCCAGCTTCTCGGCCCCCTCTCGCTTCCCACCTTGCTGGACACCGGTTGTCACCTGCCTCTGCCACTCACTGCAACAGTGGCCTTTCTCGCCACACAGCCTCAGCCCTGAACTGCTCTGATGCCCCGACCAGGGAGGGGAGCTGTGGGGCCCCCCGCTTCCACCAGGGCTTCTCTCCCAGCCCTCACCCCCGTGGTCCCCCCAGGATGGCCCAGCCTGAGCTGGCCGCTGGTTCCCTGCTCACCTCCGTCCCGAGTCAGGCTCCTGCGGTCAGCGGAGCCCCGTGCATCAGGTCTCCGGTGAATCCCAGGGAAGTGGCTTCCGGGAGCTGAAAGGGAAGCCGTCCTCCACCTTCACCCCTCCTGCTCCTCCCCGTGTGGAATCTCATCCCAGCTGATCTGGGACTCCAGAGTGTGTGTGTGTGTTTGTGTGTGTGTGTGTGTGTGTGTGTGTGTGTGTGTGTGAATGCACTGGGAAGTGAAGACACAGAAACACCACAAGCAACAGAACAGACTGAGGCCAAAAGTTTGTGAACCAAGATTACAACACCGACCTCAGGAAGCCAAGTCCCCGGGCCGTCCCCGGGCCCCTCCCACCCATCCAGACCCATGCTCCCTTGGGCAGCGGAAGGGGCTCAGGGACCCACATCCCAGCCCCACCTGCCCTCTTTCTCATCCCTTGTCCCTGGCCAGCGAGCCCCCTCCCAGAGAGGACCCCAGCAAGGTGCAGCCCCTCTTACCCGAGCAGGAGGATGCAGCCACCAGTCCCAGCCGGACACTGAGCCGCGGGAGGGGCTGGCCGCCAGGCCAGGGCAGGGAGGAGGGTGAATCAGACTCTGGAGTTTTCCACCAAGTACCTGCTCTGGGTGCTACCCGTGCAGCTCCAGAATTTCCCAACCACCGCCCTTCTCCTTGGCATCATTAGGGCTAGTTCCTAGCCCAGGGTGGCAGCCACGCCTCCCCGGGTTCACTGGGGGAGCCTCAGTTTCCCCGTCTGTCCGAGGTGGATCACAGGACTTGGTTGGCCGGGATGCTGTGGGGGTTTTAAAGCGGGAGCGAGAGGCTGCTCGGAGGTCACAGGGGCTGGGGGCAGGGAGGGGACTCGGTGGCCGGCCGGGGATTCCTCCGGAAGCGGGGCGGGAGGGGGTGGGAGGGGGACTGAGATCGTGGGGTGGCGGGGCCCGGGCAACGCTGAGGCAGGCTCGCAGCACGGGGGCCCTGGTCAGGACAAGGACGATGCTTTTGCGGCCAGGTGCTGTGGCGGGAAAGGACGCTGCGGAGAGGAGGGGAAATTTCCCTTCGCCCGAGCTTCCTCTCTGGGTGCCGGCGCTCCCCGGCGGGGGCGGACTGGGGAGCGAGCGCCTCCGGCTGTAGTTTTCCATCGGGCACCCCGACTCGGCGCCTCGCCTCGGGGCGCCCGGACAAGAGAGATTCGGAGCGTGGCTCAGCCGGAAGCCACGCCAGGGTGCGCTGCCGCCGGCGGCGACTGCCGTCCTGGCTCCACGCAGCGAGCGAACGAGCGCACCCCTGCGGGTGCAGACGGCGGGCACACGGCAGGGGGCCACCCAACTCCAGGGGACCGCCGGGTGCAGCTGCTCCGGGACCCAACACCGGCTCTCTCCGAAGGCTCCCTCTTTTCCCAGCTGATGCGCGCGTCTCTGTCTTCCCAGAGAGCAGAGTTGGCTCTTCCGCCCAGAAAAGGCTGCCCACCCCTCCCCGGCTTTTATCTGAGCGCCTCTGGCCTTGGTCTTGTCATCTTAAGCTCGAGCCCTCCCTTGTTCAAGGCCACCCCCATATGGAAAACTGAAGGCCTCAGATGCCAGAGACACCCCCTCCTTTGCAAAAGGTAGGAGTCCTGAGATGTCTCTTTCACCCTGGACTGTCCAGAGTTGAAATGAAACATGGTGACAGGAATCCACCATCTTGCTACAGTAAGACCTGTTGGACCCCTTGAGCATTCTCCTCACCACATTCAGCTGCCAGTCCCTGCGTCCTGGGCGTCTGACTCGGGCCAGGCGCCTCGCGGTCAACCTCACTTGTTCCCATAGAGCCTTGAGATGCAGCAGGTGGCAACCCTGTTTGACAGACAAAATGACGGATGCTGAGGAGCTAGGTGGCCCGTGCCAAAGCCGTGCACCAGTCAGTGATGGAGCTGGGGTATGAACCCGGATGCACATCTACCCAAGCTCCACGTTGCCATATTGCCCCGTCTCATAGCACAATTCTTTGTTTCAACCTCTAGCATTTAATGTATGTTACTTTGGAGTAATCACTGTTTATTAGCTGGATGGATGGACAGATGGAAAGATGGATGGGTGGATGGAGGGGTGGATGAGTGGATAGGTGGACAGCTGGGTGGATGGAGAGATGGAGGAGCGGATGGGTGGACAGGTGGGTGGATGGAGGGGTGGATGGGTGGACAGGTTGGTGGATGTGGTGGATGAAGAGATGGACCCAACTTAAGAGAGGAAAATTATCCCAATCTTCCCTCATCTGGGAAGGGCTGTTCTCCCAGAACAGGAAACCAACAAGGGTGTAGAGGGTGCAGGTCTTGCTCTCCCGGACAACACTGCTGTGCTGAGTGGCACGTTCAGGCCACAGGATGCAGGGGCACTTCAGGGCCACCTGTTGCTGCCTCCTTCTAACAATGGTTATGTCACTGACAGTGTGGCCTCACCCCAGGGGCCCAGCGCAGCCCCACGTCTGGGGCAGGGGGAACGGGGGCCAGCAAGGCTGTGTCTGAGCTCTGCCTGGGCTTTTCCGTTGCTCACACAGCTGACGTGGTGCAGCTGCAGTTGTGGAAACTAGGGCGCGTTTGCTGGAGTGTGTCCCACCCAGTGACACTGTGATGAGGGTCGTGTCACTCTTGTTTCACAGAAGAGACAGGGTAGCTTGCTCCAGGCCACACAGCTGGGAGGTGCAGGGGCCGGATCCCAGCCAGGACTGCCAGCCTCTGTGCAGCAGCGGGCTCAGTGGACAACGGGCTCTCAGGTGCACATGTGAGGACAGCGAGGGCCTGTGTGCATTCCCACATGGAAATGCAAGAGTTGGTGACACCTGAAGTCTGAGGCCCAGGGCTGCGTCCGTAACTCATCAGCCCCCTTGCTTCGCCGTCTCCTCTCAGCGTCACCTGCCCCAAGGCTGTCTCTGCCTCCCTGTCTTCTCTCAGAGTTTGCCTCTGGACAAGAGAGAGCTCCTCTTCTCTTCGGATCTGCAGGCCCCAGGTTCTGCCCCTCCAGGCGGATGGAACTGACACAGCAGCCCCTCCATGCCCACTGCCATCCCCATTTTTCAACTTGTTGGCCAGAGCCAAATCCAGGCATTGCGGCTCCCAGCCCTGACCTTGGCCTGCAGCGTTTCTGCAGCGCCGCCTGTCGGCCTACCAAGTTGGAAGAGCGTCTCTCCCCCAGCCACACCCTCACTGGGTTTGGCACCAAGTGATGGGAACGGCCCTCGTGGGAGCCTCTTGCACACCGGCGTGCAGGGGGCATGCCCAGTGTGAGCTTCCTCTGAAAAGCAACCACCAGGCGTTCCAAGGAGCTCCCACACAGGCACACAGCTAGTTAGAGGCAAGTCCGGGCCAGCACGCATCTCCTGAGCCTCATGCCTAGGGATGGCTCCCACCCTGAGCAGACCCCCTCAGTCAGGATCCAGTCACCATCACAGAGCTGCCTGCCTGCACAGCTTCCTGGGCTCGGAAGGTTCTGGCACCTGGATCAGATGTGTGGACAGAGAGACAGCTACAAGGCGACTGCAAGAAGTCCACGGAAAACGGAAGCTTGTCTTGGTGCAAAAAACACAGGGGTCTTCAAAAAGTTCATGAAAATGTGCATCATGAAAACCAGGTGCACGGATTTCCTTTTCTTTGCTTGTCATTTTTTGCTCCAAAATAAACTCGCCTTTCAACCCACTTTTCCAGGTACGCCCGCGGTACAGCTCCACGCGCCTGCCCAGAGAGCAGCTATTCCCAACCCGTCACCCTCTTCTTCACGGCATTTGTCACCACTTGTGGCTTAGGAAGTCATGTCTGATTTTGCCCAGCATGCTTCACGAGCGCAGCCCAGTCCCACACAGCTGGCGTTCCGGAAGCGCGGCCAGGTGGCGGGAGATGCCAGGTGCATGGCAACTGGTCTCCAGCACCTGCCTCCAGAAAGTCCGATTCTCCCACCCAAGCCCTGTGGGTGAGCCTGGCAGCTTTGGGGAAGACCCGCCCCGCCCCTCTCCGGGAAGGAGTAGTGAAGCCAACGCACTGCAGAGCCGCCAGCACTGATTTTTTTTTCCAACTTCCAGCAACAAGAAATCAAATGCTGAAGACTGGCAAAGATGTCAGTGCGGATTAGGCCCTGACAGGGGAGCTGTGCTTGTGGCAATGCCCCCTCGCGGCCACGTCTGGTAGTGACACCACCCCTGTCCAGTCCTCCGGCAAGCCCAAGAGCCAGGCGGTCCTAAGACGGCGGGCTCCCTCTGCTGGCAGAGCCGGAGCAGTGCCCTCTGCCCAGGCAAAGTCGTGCCGTGGAGGTGGTGGTGGGGCGTACCCACAGGGACGCAGTTTAGGCAACGGGGGGCAGGTGAGGACCAGCAAGGAAAATGTGGGCAGGAAGACCGCAAGCAGTGGTTCCTTTAGCCAGAGCCTGGCTCTCCTTTCTTACTCCACTGCTAAAGAGGAGCGGAGGGCCTTTGGGGGGCGGGGGAGGCAGCCCCCCTCCGGTCCCCAAGTGTGGCGATGGCAGAGCTCCATCACTCCATCACAGCTGCTGCTTGGGGAACTCAGCGAAGGGAGGCAGCATGTGGAGCAGGCAGGGCCCCAGGGCTGCGACCTCAAAGCAGGCTGGTGGTCCAGGCAGCAGGGCAGAGGGGCACAAACCAGACACAACGGCTGGCCACAGGAAGAACTTGGATTTAATGGAACGACAGGCAGGAGGGCCCAGAGGCCAGCCACACACACACACACACACTGCCTCCCCTGCAGCCCTCGCCCAGCCTCCTGGCCCCACCAAAGGGATGCTCCTGACACCGACATTGCCTGTCTGTGCCCACCACTCCCGGGCCAGGGAGCTTCCAGCCAACAGGGCCCGCTGCAGAACAGCCCCGTGTCTTATCCGCCCCACGTGGGGGGGGGGCTGCTTCTGCTCACGCAAGCACACCCCCGCAGCTGTTCCTGCAGCCAGGCCGGCAGGCACCCTCCGAGGGCCTGGTCCTAGCAGTGAGACTCTAGCTCTGTGACTCTGAGAAGGGACGTCCTGGGTGTGGCAGGAGCAGGGGGTCCCACTGGGCTCCTCTGGGGCAGGTCCTCAGCTGGGCACACGAGCTGGCGGAGTCTCTGCAAGGGAAGAACAGGTGGCTGTCACGGTGCAGGGGTCCGTGTGTGCTCCTCCCCAGACTGGTCCCTCACTGAGGCTTCCGGACACCCACCCTGTCTCTCCCTGGGCCCCCCACCAGGCTCGCTGGCCCCTCCTGGGCACCAGCCCCGCCCCAGCAGGAAGCTCACCATCTCACAGGGCCTCCGCTCGGCCTGCTCCTAGCCCCCTACCTCTCGGAAGGGGCCCTTGAGGGTGCTGAGTTTGTAGAGGCCCCAGGCGGGGATGCAGACCATGGAGGACAGAGCCAGGAGCCAGCCCAGGGCGTCACCCCACCAGGGGTACGTGTACTTCTTGTTGTAGGTCAGGGGCGTGTACTTGATCAAGGAGAAGAGGAAGGTGCCCTGAGGGTGACAGCAAAGGATGCAGGGGCTGAAGGGCGGAACCCCGTGCCCACAGAGCCCCCCACCCCACCCTACGAACTGGCCTGGGAGCCCTCACACTCCAAGCTGGATTTGCATCTGTGCTTGTCTGGGCCTCCAATTTGCACCCACCTGCGCCCCAACCTGCACAAAACCCCCTGTAGGTATTTCTTTAAAAAAAAAAAAAATGATTGGTTTATTTGAAAGGCAGAGAAACAGAGACAGAAAGAGAGGTCTTCCACCTACTGGTTCACTCCCCAAATGGCTACAACGGCCAGAGTTGCACCGTTCAAAGCCAGGAGGTAGGAGCTTTCTCCAGGTCTCCCACGTGGATGAAGGGGCCCAAGGACTTGGGCCATCTTCCACTGCTTTCCCAGGCCATGGCAGAGAGCTGGATCAGAAGTGGAGCAGCCCATATGGGATACTGGCACCGCAGGCAGGCTTAACCAGCTATGCCACAAGGTCACCCTCCCCAGCACACTCTCAGGGCCCTGTGCCCTCAGGTACCCCAGCACCAGCAAGGCTCCCTCTGAGGATGTGGTTACGTGTTGTGGGGGTTTGAGGAGTTTACGTTCTGGAGCACCATTAGGGGCTGGCAGCACCTCACGGGCAGGATCTGCCCCACCCCCGCCCCTTCCTCCTCTGTATCCTGCACACGGTGGGGCTGGGAAGCTGCTGACCTAGGCAGCTCCAGGCTCTGCCATTTTCCAGCTGTGGTCTCACCTGGAAAGTGAGGATCGCAGAGCACAGCTGGCCCCACGCCCAGGAGCTCTACAGGGGTGACCTCAACCAACCACAGACTGGGAAGATTAAA
Source organism: Sylvilagus floridanus (assembly GCA_949820135.1). NCBI lineage: Eukaryota > Metazoa > Chordata > Mammalia > Lagomorpha > Leporidae > Sylvilagus > Sylvilagus floridanus. The sequence goes on from OX463230.1 coordinate 35,192,624, forward strand.
GAGGAGGGGCGGTGGCGACCTGGTGGTTAATCCACCAGTCCGGACACCTGCGTCCCAAACTCCAGCGCCTGGGTCCAGGTATTGGCTCCGCTCCTAATTCCAGCTTCCTGCTACCACAGACCCTGGGAGGCAGCCCTTGATGGCTCAGGTGTTTGGGTCCCTGCCACCCACATGGGAGACTTCAGTTCCTGGCTCCTGGCCTGGCCTGGCCTGGCCTTAGCCACTGCAGGCATTTAGGGAGTGAACCAGCAGATGAGAACAATCTCTCTCTCTCTCTCTCTCTCTCTCTCTCTCTCTCTCTCTCTCTCCCTCTCCCTCTCCCTCTCTCTCATCTTTCCCTGTCTCTGAAGGAAAAGAAAAATAATCTTTAAATTCGTAGTAAAAAAGAAAATACTTCTTAAAATGTTTCTGTACTGAACTCGTGCAGTCTCCTTCTTGCCATGTCCCTAAGCGACAGCGTAGCGTGATTTCCGCAGCATTCACAGCGTACTGGCTGAGATGATTTAAAGTCTGCAACACTACACCGCATCACAGAGGGACCTGAGAGACAGCTGCTGGTATCCTCAGGCGAGCTGGAACCAAGCTCCTGGGGACACTGAGGGGTCATCCCCACTGACCCTATGAGGATGAAATGAGTGGCTGCAGGCACGGCGCTGTGTGCCCAGCACGGAGCGAGTGCTCGGCTGCCCTGGTGGCTGTTACTGCCAGGGGACCTCAGTACTGCTGTGAGCAAGCCCCACCCTCGGGTTCCCGTCCCACCCACCACATGCCGTGCACACTGCGGGTGGTACAGGTGGAACTGCCTGCTCTGGCCCTCAATTTACCATCTGTGAAATGGAAAGGAAGACCCTATCTTGCTGTGCTTTCTAGACTCCCGCAGAAGGCAGGACAGTCCCAGAGCTCTTTGCTCTGCTGGGGAGAAGTCGCCTGGAGGGTTGACGGCCTCCCCACACCACCATCTCCCCCACCTCCCCTAGGCTCTGCCTGAGGGCTGTCTCACCGTGCACACAGCCGGGGTGAAGAAGAGCCAGCAGTACTTGATGACGGGCCATGGCCGGTATCCAATCATGTGCTCGATGTTGTCGTAGAAGCGTCTGGCTCCTACCGCGGGGCGGGGGGGGGGGGGGGGCATCTTTAGCAACAGAAGCCCGAGCATGGAGCATGGAGGCCACAAGGAGGAGGGTGGCGGGGGCACAGAAGGCACCGTGGTTGTCCGTCCTGCTTGCTGTGGGGACAGGAACCCTGCCTGCCATCCTTAGGCACAAACAGAGGGCAGAACTGGGCTGAGTAGTGCAGTGGCTTCCTGACTATCAAGGGGGTGAGAAGGTGAACAGGCCTGGCTAGGACAGGGCCCCCCTGAAACGCACCCGCACGGCTCTCACCACGAGGTGGGCATGGCGACCCCTGCAAGGCCCTTCTTCTGGGAGGCATTGAGAGCCAAGGCTGGGCTGGGGTCAGAATCAGGAGCCAGGAACCCAGTTCCTGTCTGAGTGGCAGGGACCTGACACTGCTGCCTCCCAGGGTCTGCCTTAGCAGGGTGCTAGGGCTGAAGGACCACCCAAGGAGTCTTGGGGTTTGGGGGTGAGATGTTCATCCACGGGCCCAGAGATGCAGGAGTTGTGGGGTTGGGACCCTGGGGGACGAGTCACTCACCGTAAACCCAAGCCACACAGAAGGACTCAAAGATGGCCACAAAGAGCAGGCACATGCCGCTGGCTGCATAGTAGTCAAACAGCTGGAAGACGTACATGCCGCCCTGCGGGGGGGCGGGGTACTGACTTTCAGTGACTGGGTCCGAGGAGGCCCACCTCGCCCTGCCCCCCCCCCAACCTCACACTGCGGGGACACGGGGCGTGGTTGGAGACACACAGGAAAGGAGGATTTAGCGTGTGAGCCCTAGAGCAGCAGGCAGCTGCACCACGGGTGGCTGTTTTTGCGCAACGCAGATGGCTGTGCCACCGTCCCTGAGAACGCTGAGCGGGCGCGCGCCCAGAGCGCGCTCTCAGGGCTGCCTTGGGGTTCAGCCAGTGACGAGCTCCGCCCCCCTTCCTCCTCCTCGGAGACGCCACCCACGCGCCAAGAAGCTGCCGGGGGGACCCCAATGCACGCCTTCCCAATCACCCCTTAGCGCAAAGTACCCAGAGGAAGGCGGCCGGTGCCCCGAGGCCAGAGGAGGCCTTGTCTAGTTTCCCCTTGCTGCCGTGGGAGAAGACGCAGCACAGGGGCCCTGCGCTCCCACCCCCACCCCCGCCAGCCCGCCCCTCACCTCTGTGAGCATAACCAGGCCCACGAGGAAGGAGGCGACAGACACGGCCAGGATGAGGAACTCCCTGCGGTTTTTCTTGCGGAACAGGCCGGGGTACATGTCCACCAGCGCCGTCACCAGGCTCTCTACACACACAAACTGGTTGAGAGGGGAGAGGATTGGAGGGAAAGAGAGCTCCCAAAACAAGCCCTGGCCACCAGCCCTGGCTTCCTGCTCCGGCTCCCCGGGGCTCCCCCATCCCCAGCACTGCCACCCGTGCAGCTTCAGGATCTCCCCCAGGGCCCTGCAAGGGCTCCTGCCTCTGACACTGGCCCGGGGCCCTGGGAAATCAAGGCCAACCTCAGGTGCTCTGCTCTGCCTCCCCCAGCCCACACCCAGCCACTTCTCGGTACCTGGCTATCCAGTCCCAGGAGAACGACCATGAAGAAGAAGCAGCAGGCCCAGAGAGGGGAGAAGGGCAGCATCACAACTGCCCGCGGGTAGGCGATGAAGGCCAGGCCAGGCCCTGCAGCAGGGAGCAGAGGAACACAGCCCAGTGCCTGGCCAGCTCCTGGCCGGCGGTGACCCCAGCGCTTCCCAGAGTGAGGCGGTGGGAGAGCAGACACTGGGGGAAACTGCACCCCAAAGCTCCCATCCTCATCCTGAAGGAGCCTCCCCAAACCTCTACCTGCTGCCCAGATTCCCAAGCCACCACCTGCTGTGTCCTTAGTGGCAAGAACAGAAGCTGGAGATGTCATGGACAGAAGATTCTGCACGGCGAGGGGCTGTAGATCCCCAAGCCAGAGGTCTCAAACTCAGGGTGAACCCAGGGGCGGCCGGCACCAAGTGCAAAACAAGAGGAAGCGGCCAGGCCTGGTGGAGCTGCAGGTCTTGTGCCCCAGCCGAGGGTGGTGGCTTAGTTGTGTTTATGAAGCAGAGAAAAGACATCCCTGGGCACATCTGGCTGGGGTCTGCGGCCAACTGCTCTGCACCTGTCCCCCTCCAAGGAGTGAACTGGCGTGCGTCTCGGAACACCACAGACAAACGCCCTGCCAAGCGCATGGTTGTTCCTTTTGACCAACTCAAATGGCAGCCACAACTTCCCGAGCCAGAGCCTGGCTGGGTCCCCAGGAAACTTCCTCGGAAAAGTAAAGAGCATCCCTGTGGCCCTGAAGACTCCTAGACTTCTTCAGGCCCTGGGTGGGGTGAGGGTGGGGAGGCTGGGACTAGAGTTAGTACCCGTATCTGCACCATGGGACAAGCAGAAACCATTCTCGCTGTGCTTGGCAGTTGCCAGGAGCTTAATAAAACAGAAATGAGGCAAGTGTTGGGCACAGCAGTTGAGACGCCGCCTGGGATGCCCACATCCCATATCAGAGTGCCTGGCTGTGAGTGCTGGCTCTGCTTTCTGATTCCAGGTTCCTGCTAATGTGCACCCACAGAGGAAGCAGGTGGTGACTTGGGTCCTTACCACCTGTACGGAAGATCCAGATTGAGTTCCCAGCTCCCGGCTTCAGCCTGGCCCAGCCCTAGCTCTTGGGGAGTGAACCAGCTGAAGGAAGATCCTTGCTGTTTGTCTGTCTGTCTCTGTCTCCCCCCTCCCTCCCCCTGTCTCTCTCTGCTTTCAGATAAATTAAACAAATAAATTTTTAAATGAAGATATTATCCTTTCTAATTAAAAAAAAGTTGCCCAGTCCTTGGCATTGTGGTTAACAGGTGTATGTTGTGGATGCGTAGATATAAAATGACCTTGCTACAGTAAAAGTGTGTGGTCCACAGGAATGGGGGACAGTAGGGGACATCTGACAGCTCAGCCATATGGGGAACCAGTCTCTGAACTGATTTAAAAGCAACAACATTGAGGCTGGCGCTGTGCAATGCCAGCTTCCTATAAGGGCACCAGTTCGAGTCCCAGCTGTTCTACTTCCCATCCAGCTCCCTGCTAATGCATCTGGGAAAGCAACAGAAGATGGCCCAATTCTTTGGGCCCCTGCACCCATGTGGGAGACTGGGATGAAGCTCCTGGCTTCGGCCTGACCCAGGTCCAGCCACTGGGGTCATTTGGAGAATGAAACATCTAATGGAAGATATCTCTCTTTCCCCCTCTGCCTCTAGCTGTCTCTCGGTAAGTCTGCCTTTCAAATAAATAAGATAAATTTTTAAAATAAATAAATAAAAATAAAAGCAACATCACTGCCTGGTAGGAAGGTAGTCACTCAGGGAGGGGGATCTCTACTGGCCCCTGACACTGATCTCCGAGATACACTTTAAAGTGAACGAAAAAAGGCAGGGGCAGATTACATAAAGTAACAACAAAGTAGCTAGTGTGGGGGCCAGCACTGTGGCACCACGGGTTAAGTCACTGTGCAGCGGTGGTATCCCATATAGGAGCCAGTTCAAGTCTCGGCTACTCCACTTCTAATCTAGCTCCCTGCTAATGCACCTGGGGAAGCAGCAGAAGATGACCCAAGTGCTTGGGCCCCTGCCACCCATGTGGGAGACCCTGATGAAGCTCCTGGCTCCTGGCTTTTGCCTGGCCCAGCCCTGGCCGTTGCAGCCATCTCGAAAGTAAACCAGAAGATGGAAGACCTCTGTGTCTCTCCCTCTCTCACTCTCTCTGTAACTCTGACCCATAAATAAATAAAATAAATATTTTTTAAAAGTAGCTAGTATGTTATCATTGGGTTTTAAGGAGGAGGTAAGAGTGATATGTGTGAATGTATGAATGTATATGGATATGTGGAAGCCTAAACTATTTCCAGAAGAGTAAACATGAAGTTGACAACACTGGTTGCCTCCAGAGTAAGGCACTAGAGGCCAGCGATGGGAGAAAGCTGTTCACTGATACCCAGGTCCTCCTCGAAGCTGTTTAAATCCTCCAGCAGCAGGCACCTGGTACACACTTAAAACACCTCTCGGGATACCCACCTCCAATACACAAGTGTCTGTCTGGGTTGCAGTCCCAGCTCCACTCCCACTTCCAGCTTCCTGCTAATGCACACTGGGAGATAGCAGGTGATGACCTACGGGCTTGGATCACTGCCGCTCACATGGGAAACCTGGATTGAGTTCCAGCTCCCTTCCCAGGGAGGCATTTGGGGAGAGAACCAGCAGATGGGAGTTTCTCTCTCTCTCTCTCTCTCTCTAAGTCAATAATAAATCCTCCCCCAATTCTAACCAGTAGGCATCCACTGCAAAGTGACCACAGCTCTCCTACAGTGCGGGTGCAAATAGCAATGCCCCCAGATCCTGACTGCCAAACGCTCAGAGCAGGCTCAGGCCCCGCTGCCCTCAGGCCCTGCCCCGCCACTCACCTGACTCAGCCACCTCGGAAATGGGCACCCCCTGCTCCTGAGACATGAAGCCCAGGATGGAGAAGATGGCAAAGCCGGCCACAAAGCTGGTGCCGCTGTTGAGGAGGCAGAGGGCCAGGCAGTCCCTGTGGGGCAGGGCAGGGGAGGGTGGAATCAGGAGGCTGCCATACCCATCAGGGCCCCAAGAACCCTGGGGACGACGGAGGGGCAGTCCCTGGCAGAATCCAGAGGCCTGCTCCAGGCGCAGGCTCTGCTCCACCAGCCCGGATCCCCGGGCTGAAATGCAGCGAGGTGGTCCCATAAGGCGCAAAGGGAGTGAAGCACTCATCTCAATATCGCTTGCGATCACGCAGCCTCCCCTCCCTGCCACGTTGCAGCCACACCGCTGCCCTGTGTGACATGTTTGCAGGTTGGAGGAGGGGATACAGACATAGATCCCTGCAAACAAGAGGGAATTCCGAGTCCCCTAAATTCCAGTGTGAAACATATGATCGAATTTTTTTTTTCATCCATAATGCTGAAATTGACTTAAATTCCCTGAGCATGAACCAGGTAGGCAGGAGGGGACAACGGGAGAGGACGTGCAGTGAGGGAGTAGCAGATAGGAGGCTTCTGAGGGGGCTCCCACGATAGGTTAAAACCCTGACTGCAGCGCCCCCTGCAGGGCTTCAGGTCTCAGCTCCACTCCCGCGAATGCAGACCCTGGGAGGAAGTGCCTGTGGCTCAAGTAGTTGTGTTTCTGCCACCCACGTGGGAGATCTGGATGGGGTGCCCAGATCCTGGCTTCAGCCCAGCTCAGCCCAGGCAGCTGCAGGCATGGAGTGAACCAGCAGATGGGAGTGCTGTGTGTGTGTGTGTGTGTGTGTGTATCTTCCTACCTCTCAAATAAATAAATACAAATTTTAAAACATGCTTGTGGGGCATGGAATTAAAAGATAAACTCACTGTGGTGGAAGAAGTTTTTCATAGGATACATTTTCTAAGATCTTTATTGGAAGCAGCCTGGTAGGCAGGGGCTTCAACATTTTTGCACCAAAGTAAACCCATCTTTCCATCTGACTTTCCACCTCCTGCACGGGAGGTGAGGCGGGATGGGGGGAGTCTGCATGCTTGCGGGGACACCGCGATCAAGCGGGACGGATCTCAGCCGCCCTGTGCAACATTTGTGCTGATTGCTCAGGCCTGCCTGCCTGGTGCCCCTGAGCCCACTGACTTCCCTGTCAGCCAGACTAATCAAGAAATCCACGCCTCCCTGGCCACGCCTCGCTGTGGCCTCCGGGCTGACCACGACCCTCGTACCCTTCCAGAAGCAGGCCCCTGCCCGTGCTGCAGGCAGCTCCTGGTAACCCTGGGATGTTGGAGACCGGGAGGAGGCGCAGGTCCCGCGGCTGCTGCCCCCTGCGCCTCAGCCCTGGTCTGGCATGGCTGGAGAGACAGGAGAGAGACAGTGTGTGACTCGGGCCCACGGCCGGGCTCACCGGTAGCAGTTGTTGTGGAACTTGTTGTAGCTGCCCAGGGCCGTCAGGCAGCCCAGACAGATGGCGAAGGAGAAGAAGATCTGGGTGCCCGCGTCCATCCACACCTAGGAAGGGGAGAAGCAGGAAGCCTGAAGTCCCAGGGTGCCAGGCCCTCTTGGCCTCTGGGGGAGGGCGTGGGTGGGGATAAACCTGTTTCAAGCCAATGCAGCCACCCCCCGGGGGGAACCGAGTGTGCTCTGCTCCCTGGGCTCCTGCTGCAGTTTCTTGGTCACCACCAGGACAGCAACAGGCATTCAGCGGCCAGAGAAGATGAAGAGACCCGTGCTACAGGTGTGCACGGGGCCGGGCCGGGGCCCTAGGACAAAGCCAGGTCTCGTGTCCAGCTGTGGACGGAGGGATGCGGCCCTGGGCTCTGCCCCATCTCTCCTCTCTCGGGCCTCCACGGCAGTGTGGCCAGTGGCGAGGGAATCCAGACTCAGCATCCACAGACAACTGAGCCCTTAACTCCAAGGCCCTCACATCTCAGAACCTTCTGGAAAACAGGGAGTGGAGCGCAGCTCACAGGAAGCCAAGGGGGTGAACAGAAATGCAGCTGGAAAGGCTTTGTACTCCTTGGGGGGAAAATAACTTCTGGCTAAAAACAGGGCATGGCTGTTCCCGTTATTATCTCAGCTGGCTGCCCCAGCCTGCGCGTGCTGTGATTTCGATCGAACAGCTAGAATAACACCCCAAAGAGGACGGCCATAGAGCATCCAGACCTGCAGGCGGCGGGCCCTGGGGCTGCAGGCCCTCCCCAGCCACCCCCGCCTCCGGGGATGTAAGCACCACAAGGGAGCAGCCAGCGATGGACACAGGCACTGCCCAGCAGGCGTTCCCGCTCCTCACAGAAAGGGCGCTGGACCACCCCACCCTCAACGCCCCCATCCTCCCCTCACTTCCTGTGGCTAACATCAGGCCTGCAACTCCCACACACACCAAAGCCTTGGCTTCTTTCTGGGCAAAGCTCCTCGGTCACCATGGCCATCACCCTGAGCCCCAACCCCTGGCTCCATCTTGTCACACTCACCCCATCACAGTGCCCACTGTGCCAGGGGCACAGACACCGAAGGAGGGCCAGGGACTGCCCCTTCCCCGGACTCCCAGGTGAGGCCATGCTCAGCGCCAGCTGCGGGATTACTCCCTCCAGTGCCTGGGAAGGGGCATCAGAGATTCCACAGGGGTCTCCCCCTCTTCTTATACTTCCACTTCTGCAGGAACGCAGGCAGGGCAGGGGGACACCATGGGAGAGAGGAGCCGGCCCCAGCTCTGGCCCTGTGTCGTCTGAGTGCCAGGCAGGAGCAGAGAGGCACAGAGGAGAGTGGGGAGGGGCCAAAGTGAAGCAGGGAGGAGGGAAACTAGGAAAGAGAGGAGAAGGCAGGCAGGAGAGGCTAGGCAGGTGCTTGCAGACCCCCAGGCTGCAGAGACGCCTTGGCCAGCCCCTGCCCCCCTCCCGGGTGCCTCAAGCCCTTTCCCACAGCCCCGGGGGAACGGTCCTTTGCCCTCACCGTGTTCCCTGCCCTTCCTGCCTCTCTTTACTAAAAGCTTTGCTCAGGGTGGGAGCTGGCTAGACGGGGAGGGGGCGGAGAGGGCGTTCAGGCGTGCTCTCCCCAGCAACTCACTCAGGATGTGACCCCAGAGCCTTGAGATCTGCAGCCTGGGACTCACTCCCCATACAGGGTGTGCACGGGCGCCACACTAGTCACCTAGGCCACTCCCGAGCGCCCTCACAGGTGGGCAGGCGCTCCGGTCTTTGCTGGTAATGCGTTCTATTCCGTGAACTTGTGCATGCAGAGTCAGAGGCAGCGTGATTTGGCTGCCCACTGGGCCAGTGGGGGGCAGCCCCAGAGGGAGCTGGGAGGAAGGGGTGATGGGAACAGAGAGGAGCTCCGCGGGAGGGCTGAGTTCAGAGCCTCCGCCCAGAGCCCCCATGCCGGGAGCTTGGCAAGCCCAGCTCTCCACACAGCTGCAGCCTGGCAGGCCTGCCGGGCCTGCGGGAGGGGACGGAATGGGGTCAGAAGGCCGAGCGGAGCATGCTGTCCTGTTCCCTGCCTCAGGCGACTACCCCCTGCCCATTCCAGGAGCCCTGGCTTCTCAACAAACCTCTGATGTGTCTTTGGCTGGGGCAGAGGACTGACCGAGAGGAAAAGCAAGTGCACAAGGCACTGACAGAGGGGCCAGAGGAAGCCCCCCTGGGAGGTCTGGGAAAGCCAGCCCCAGCACCGGGAAGACCGACCTCGCTATTTTAGGGAAAAGTGCCCCGAAGCTGCTCTGGGCGCAAATCCTCACTCCAGTCACGCATGATGTCCGGCGAGTCCTTTCACCTCTTGCCCCCTGCCCCCTGTGCCGCCGCCCTGTTCTCAGCAGGAAATGGGTATCATGACAAATAATACAAAGTATGTGAAATGCCTAGCACATGAGTAAATGCTAGTTCCCTCTCTACTTCCTGCAATAATAAAACGCAGCCCTCCAAACACTCAAGCAGGGGTGCGGATTGTGGCACAGTGGCTACCCCTCTGCTTGGGAACCCTACGCCCCATATCAGAGTGCCTGGTTTGAATCCTGGCTACTCCACTTCCAACCCAGCCTCCTGCTAACGCGCATCCCGGGAGGTAGCAGAGGACGGCTCCGGTGCCTGAGTCTTTCCCACCCAGGTGGGAGAGCCTCATTCAGCCCCGCAATCCCGGCTTTGGCCTGGCCTAACTCTGGTTGTCACGAGCATACAGGAGTGAACCAACAGGTAGAAGATTCTCTGTGTCACTGTTCTTCAAATAAAATGACCATAAATAAAAAAATTTTTAAACTCTCAATTAATTCATGAACTTTGGAAAATACCTCTTACGGTGACTAAGACAGCAGACTTAAAGATGACTTGGGATGAAACCTGAGCTCCACCACATGCTGGCTCTGTGGTTCTAGGCAGTGCCTGCCTTCCTCCCTTCCTCCCTCCCCTTCTTCCTCCCTTCCTACCTTTCTATGTGGAAGGCAGAGCAGCAGAGAGAAAAATGGAACAGAGAGAGAGAGCTCCCATCTGCTGGCCCACACCCCAGATACCCCCAACAGCCAGGACTGGGCCAGGCCTAAGCCAGGAGACTGGAACTCATTCTGGGTCTCCCATGCATGTGGCAGGGACCCAACCACTAGAGCCATCACTTGCTGCCTCCCCGCACATCCATTAGCAGGAAGCTGGATGGGAAACAGAGGAGCCGGGACTCGAGCCAGGCACTCGGATATGGGATACGGCCGTCCCAAACAGCAGCTTCACCACTGCCCCACAGCACCAGCCCTGTGAGCAAATTCCTTAGGTCTTGTCTGCTTCCATTCCTCCCTAGCCACCCACTAGCTCACTGGGTCAGGCGCTCAGTGCTGTGCCTGGCAAGCAACAAGCACATGAACACATGAACAGGGGTCAGCTTTTGCAGCTGTTTGTGGTTGCTGTTTTTTTTTTTTTTATTCAGCTTTCTGTGCTACTGGGGCATCGCAGACGTAAGGTATTACACCAAACTGTACGCACGTGTTAGCCTCCTGAGCCTTGCTTAACCCTGGGACTGCAAAGGCTCAGCTCAGGCTCTCTGGACAGTCTCCTCCCAATCCCGCTACCCTTATCTATCTACCAAAGTTCAGTACAAACAGAGGGAGGTCAAGGGGAAGAGGCGAGTGGCCTGCACCAAGCACACACTGTTCAGTGGCACTCCATGGCCCCAGAGGTCATGCCCAGCAAGAGAGAGGCAAACCTGGGAGCACAGGACAGGCAAGGACAGGAGCAGCACCTGGCCAGCCAGGCGGAAGAAGAGGAAGGAAGAAGACACAGGCACTGCATTCCCACGGCCTGGCTCCCAGCTCCCAGCCCTGGCGCTTGGCAGAGGGAAAGTCTCGGGTTTTCGCAGTGGTTAGCAGGCGTTTTGCAGCTCTCTCAAGCACCTGGCAAATGCCAGTTGGAATGATCGCGCTTCCCAGGGAGAGCTAGCTACATCCAATTAGGGCTGTGGCAGGGTGTTCCACCGCGCAGGTGCCTCTCTGTTCCCCGGCTACAAAGGCCACGCTTCAGTGGGGGCCTGCAGCTCAGGACCGAGTCCAGCTGTCGCAACACCTCCTTCCCTGCGGCCTTGAAGCGCTTGGACGCCAGGAGCAGCCTGCACAGTCTGCAGCTGGCCAGGGTTGAGGAGTGGCACCCTGGGGTGCAGATGAAAAGAGCCCCCGTCTCCTGCAGTCACCCACACACGGCCTTATTGGTCGTCAGAGCTGAGAGAGCCTGGCTGCTCTTCATACGGCTGCACCTGGCACTGGCCCAGCATGGAGCAGATGCTCAACAAGTTTTGCAGAAGGAACAAACTGTGAGAGAGACTAACAGGAGCCAACAGGGGCCTTGCCTTTCGGAGGGATCGTAAAACATTTGTGGGACTTTTCACAACTCCAGCCTGGCTCCACAGGAAATCCTTCCCTGAAAATAGAAGCTAGCATGTCATTAAGCTCTCTGGCCTCAATTTCCCTGTCTGTGAACAGGGCTGTCACCTGCCTGCTGCCTAGGATCTGCAGGAATGATGCATGCACACCTCCTACCGAAGCCGAGAGGAGCTTCAGAAAGTTCTCGGAAAATGTCTAGCAAGAAAAATACTCCATGGATTGTGTGTGTGTGTGTGTGCGTGCGCACGCACGCCAAAATAAACTTATCTTCTAATTCCATTTCCCACAAACTGTTTGGAGTGATCTCATAACCATACAAAGGCACAGTGGGTTCTGGAAACCCCAGGCCCTCCCTCCTTTTTCTCTTGCCCAGCCCCTGTTGTCTCCCTGCCCAAGTGCACCCCTGCCCCTGGGCCCTGTCTGACCTCTGCCATGGATGGCAAGGTCTCCCTTTGGCACGGGGGATCCCAGCTACAAACTTCACCCAGCGTTCAACGCCTCCCCTCCAATCTGTTGCCCTCTTCTCCCGCTTTGTGCCCACCTCTCTGCTTCCCAGTACATTGAAAGGCTTAGGATTCACGAAACCACGTTGGCCTGCCACCCACATGCTGCATGAGCTGGGGCAATGGTTTGCTCCTCTGTGCAACAAGGAGACTATGGGAGACAACACTGGGGTTCATCCAGCACCCATGGCTCTGGCTCTATGGCTGGATTCCAAACCCCGAGCACAGCCCTGGTGCCCAGTGTGAAAATGAGGCTGGAGCCACTGGGGTCTCCAGGACATCCAAGAAAGGTGGGGGGGAGGACACCTGGAAGATGGCTAAGAAACACCCAGGACCAGACTCTAGGCGGAGGTCTGATTGGAGCCCCGGCTATCCCAGTGGAAGAAAGCTTGTGGCTGGAGGACTTGGGATCAGCTCAGCTCATGGATCACCCCAAACCCTGTTTCAGGAGAGCACTGCCTCAAGGTTAACCTGACTCCTGGGCCCCCAAGGGAACCCTGGCACTGGGTGCCCAGCCCTTCCCCTGGCATCCTATCATGCTTGCAGGAACTGTGCACTCTGTGTAAGCTTGGGAAGCCACTGAGGAGGGCCTCTGCCTTGGGAACTGCCCACCCTTCAGTCTCCCTGGGGCCCTTTAGTCCACCCAGGGCACGGCCAGCACTGAATGTCCCACCCAGGCCAAGGACTCAGAGGCAGGGGCCGACTGGATGGTGCTTCAGGGGCTGTGGGGGGAGCTGCCCAAGAGGAGAAAATAGGAGACCTGTCAGCGCCAGGCCTGGCTCCGCAAACCCCTCCAAGCCAAGCAGCTCCGCCCTCCTGCCGGCCACAAGGAAGCTGGCAGCAGAGGACCACAGCGGGGGGTGGGGGTGGGGAGTGGGCCTGGACAGCTGACGGGAAACCCAACACCAGTCCAGTTGGCACAGGGGCTGGGGAAGCGGGCACAGAGGGCCGCAGGGGGTGTCAGGTGGAGGGGCAAAAAGAGAAGAAGGCTGATAGGAGACGAGAAGACATCAAGATGAGCAAATTAGGTGGCTGGAGAGGAAAGGGGCTTAGTGACAGGTGTGCAGCCCCCAGGGAACATTCCACGGGCCCCCCAGGGCTCCCTGGCAGCCGTGAACCAAGGAGTGACAGTCAGGACCCCAGGACAGCTTATGAACCACAGGCAGCGGCTGACAGGTGTCTGGCAAAGGCAGGGGCGCTCCGCCACCCTAGGGGATGCTCCAGGGTTAGGCCCAGAGCAGGGATCCCCAGCAGAGCAGAGGGGAGGCCTGCGGGCTCATGCACCTCCATAGCTACCCAGGGACCCCCCCCGTCAGTGACTGTCTTACCTGGGGATCCCACAGGCGAGTGAGGTTTGGGTACAGGTAAAACTGAATTCCTTGGGCCGCTCCAGGCAGCGTCACCCCGCGAATTAGCAGGACCACCAGCATGAGGTAAGGGAACGTGGCTGTGAAGTACACCACCTGGCCAAGAGCAGGTGGGAGACGAGGAGCCCGTGTGTTAGGAAGCAGCAGCCTAGGGAACCCACCGTGGGGGCGAGGGGCTGAGGCGGGAGCTGCCACCCCCCGGGAAAGGCAAGGGCGTCCCTCTCCTGGCTCTGCCGCGGCCACAGCTGCTCCGCTCCATCTCCTCTGTGCCTTGAGCCCCAGCCTCCTCTCTTCCTCCCCTGGTCCACATGCAGTAACTCTGTGTTGAGTGACCGCATGAACTTGGGCGTTCTCCCAGCAAGAGTGCCTGGAGTGATGGCACGAGCCTTTAGGTAGGAAGAGATCTCAGCCCAGGGTCCCTTCCCTACTCAGCTGATGAGCCTGGCTTCGCCCACCAGCCTGACGGGGGCAGGAAGTACCCCCTGAACCCTCGCATTGGCCGAGTGCCCCTTTGAGAGGAACAGTCTTCACGGAATTCTTTTTCCAAAGATCATTGTGTGAAATAGGGAGCCATGAACTGTGCTCGGGCAGCATGTCCACAGGTGTGGCCGACTGCGAGATCAGGTTCCTTGCTGTTTCTCTCTCTCTCCCTCCCCCCTTTCACCTCCATAAACACCAGTGGGACATGGGAGCCTCGTCAAGTCTCTCCTGGTCATTCCCTCCCATCCTTATCGAGGCCACCCAGGATTTGGCCCCTCGACTCCTGCATAACTTAGTGGTCCTGAGTGGTTAGAGACTTGATCAATTCTAGTATCTGGAAGGCCAAAGGCCGGCCCGGAGGCAGGTCCTTAGGTCACTGGGGGAGTACCCTTGGAAGGCAGTTGGTTATAAAAGCCTGAGAACCAGGCCCAGCCACTTCCTGGCTCAACGTGTGATGCCCCCTCTCTGCCCACCCTCCACTTTCCCATCCATCCCCTCACCGGAAGTCACCCCCCAGGCAGCTACCAATCTTGGACTGTGAGCCACCACAGCCGTGAGCCCAGTCAACCTCCTTCCTTCATAAGTAGCTTCTCCTGCCTACAGTGATGAAAGGCTGACTAAACCATTAGGGGAGTCCTGAGTGACAGCCCCCAGTGAGGGCAGTGCTCTCCACACACACACCTTGCCCGTGGACTTGACGCCCTTCCAGATGCAAAAGTAGCAGATGACCCAGGCGAGCAGGAGGCACAGGACCAGCTCCCAGCGCAGGGCCCCCAGGTGCTGGATGCCATCCGAGATCTTCAGGACCCTCCGCCTGGGGAGAGAAGGGCTCCACTCTGTCTTTCAGCCTCTGTGTGAGAACCCACGGAGCCTCAGGCCGCAGGGCCAGGCCTCCAGGCTCTTGTCCAAAGGCTGATCCACCCTTTTCACTAGAGCCCATGAGGCTCTCCTTTGCCCAAAGATGCAGGTAGATGTAAAGGATGGCGAATATAAACTGTTCCCCAGCAAGTTTGCTGCATGCTCGCACTTCACCCAGGGAAGGTGGTGCAAATGCGTGCTTTCGCAGCCAAGGTTTCAGGATGCTTTGCCTCAGGGACCGTGCCCTGGGCGAGTCGGTACTAGGGGAAGAGTAGGGTGGGTGGGAGAGTGGCTGCCCCTGCCCCTGCACTGCCCGCCATGGGGGCAGGGATGTGGGTGAGGAAAGGGGAGACTCAGCAAGCAAAGAATTGCAAAATTCCCCTCTCTGAACCAGGCCCACATTCAATGCAGGCGCAAGAGGAAGGAGCCACGCCGGTGAAACGTCCAGCAAAGCAGGAGAGGCCGCTCCGCCCTCGCTGCGTAGCAGGAGGGGCCACTGCGCGCAGCCCACCCCTGCCCTCCGCGGTCAAAGGGGGAGGGGCCTCACTTACTCCCAGAACTCGATGACGGGGGAGGTGGCGTTCTCAGACGTGACGTTCAGGGAGCCGTTTGTCTTCTGGAACTCCACGCAGTGCTCTATCCGGGGACCCAGGGCAGGGAGAAAGAGAAAGGTCATCAGGCCACGTGGCAAGGCTAGAGAGCGTGGGTGGGGGTTTTAGGAGAATGGGGGGAAGGGGGTCTGGAAGGAGCCAAGGCTGAAGGTGTCTGCACAAAGCACCCTGGCAGACAGACAGAGGGACTCAGCGCTCCCCCCCCCCCCCCGCACACACACACACAGACACGGGGGTCTGTATCTGGGTGTGTTTTCTCACTGCTGCGCTATTGCATGGTGCCAGGAAAGAGACTCGGAGTGTCAGCTGCTTCAGAGCCCACAGATGTCTCCGGGCAGCTGTCCTGTGTAAAGTCACAGCCTCGGAGGAATAATGACGCCTTCCAGGTGCCAGGTCAGAAAGCTCTGGCTCGGGGCCGGCGCTGTGGCACAGTGTGCAGAGCTGCCTCGGGCGGTGCCAGCATCCCAAGTGGGCGCCGGCTCAAGTATCGGCTGCTCTGACTCCTATCCAGCTCCCTGCTAAGGCGCTTCGGGTAAGAAGCGGAAGATGGTCCAAATATTCGAGAACATGGCCCCTGCTCCCCACACTGCAGCTCCAGGCTCCAGGCTTCAGCCTGGCCCAAGTGCTGGCCGTGGCAGCCATTTGGGGAGTTAACCATTGGGCGGAGGAACTCTCTCTGTCTCTCCCTCTCTCTGTCATTCTTTCAAAATAAATAAATCAACATTTAAAAAAACAAGCAGCCTGTCACAGCTCATCAATGACCGCATGTTGGCTAGACTCCAGGCTGTCAAATTAGCAAGGTTCTACCTTCCGAATACCTAGAATCGACCCTTTCACATTATTGCCAGTACACTACACTGCACCAGTAACCTGGTGCGGGCTACTGCTATCTCACGGCTCCAGGATGCCCCCAGTCCCCCAGTTAGAGCTCCATACTGGGACACCTTGTTAAACCTTGAGTCATTTTTTGTCCCTCCCCAGCTTAAAATCCTGCAGTGGACTTCCCAGCTCACTCCGAGAAAAAAGTGAAAACTGTTCCAGGCATTTTCCAGCCCTGCTCTATCAGTCCTGCAGCAAGCCTATGCCCCTTGCTACTCCCCGCACTCCTCAGCCACAGTGCACCCAGGGCCTTTGCACGTAGGGTGCTGGTCCCCGTCTCAGCCGCAAGGTCCGCCGCCTCCCTCAGATCGTCATAGCTTAAGTCATCTGAGTTAGGCTTTTTCTGACCACAGGACTGAAGATTACAACCCCCACACACACACTGTGGCATAGCAGATACAGCTGCCACCTGCAGTGAAATCAAATTCTGTCATTTGCAACAAAATGGATGAAACTGGAAAACATCACACTTAGTGAAGTAAGCCAGTCCCAAAAGGACAAATATCATATGTCCTCCCTGACCTGTGATAACTAATAGAGCACCTAAAAAGGTGATCTATAGAAGTGAAATTGACACTTTAGATGCAATGACTTTGAACAGCCCTTGTTCAACTGTTGAGGAACAGGTTTTTTTCATACAACTTGTTGAACTCCTTACTTAGTATAGCGTTAATCAAAAATAGATCTTAATGAAAAAACAAGAATGGGAGGGGCCAGCACTGTGGCGTAGAGGGTAAAGCTGCCTCCTGTGGTGCCAGCATCCCATATAGGCACCGGTTCAAGACCTGGCTGCTCCTCTTCCAATCCAGCTCTCTGCTATGGCCTGAGAAAGCAATAGAAGATGGCCCAAGTCTTTAGGCCCCTGCACCCACATGGGAGACCCAAAGGAAGCTCCTGGCTCCTGGCTTTGGATCGGCACAACTACTGCCGTTGTGGCCAATTGGGGAGTGAACCAGCGGATGAAGACCTCTCTCTCTCTCTCTCTCTCTCTGCCTCTCCTCTCTCTGTGTAACTCTAACTTTCAAATAAATAATAAATCTTTAACAAAAAAAAAAAAAAGAATAGGAATAAGAGAGGGAGGAAGAGGGGCAGGAAGGCGGGTACAGTGGGAAGAATCACCATGTTCCTAAAATTGTACTTATGAAATGCATGAAGTTTGTATTCCTTAAATAAAAGGGGGTTTTTGGGGGGTACAAAAACATTAGAATAAAGTAGATTTTTGAAACGTTGATTCATTCAACAAATGTTTCCAGTGCTTATAAGACAGCCAGCACTGCGCTCAGCAGGAAGGCTGCAAAGACAAACGTCCTCAAAAAAATGGTCTGCTCTTGAGATCTTACTGTCAAGGGCAAAATCTGAGGCAATAAGCAGACAGGAAGTGGGGGAATGGCACGGTGGGGCCAGGGTGCTCACAGGTGCTGATCCACTGGAGAAAAAACGAACGCAGGCCTGGGGCGACCGGGGATGCAGCTCTGGTGCAGGGCTGGGGATCTATCTGAACAAGAACGGAGTAATTGAGGTTAACACCACTGCAAAACGGGGGTCTCGTGGACGGGCCCCAAGCAGTATTGGAGCAACCAGCACCGAGAAGTTGAACAACTCTGTCCGACATGCTCTCCATCCGCGCTGGCCAAGAGGGCAGCTGCTAGCCGTACGTGGCTACTTAAATGAAGATGTTGATCTGCTCTTCACACACACTAGCCACATTTCAGGGGCTCAATAGCCACGTGTCCCTAGTGGCTACCATGTGGCTAGTGCAGAGAGCATTTTCATCTTCGCAAACACATGACAGTCCTACCCTAGACATTGCTGTTGATTTCTGTACGTTCGATTCGGTGATTCTATCACCATAGAAGGTTTGTGCAGTCTTCTAAGCACAGGTTAAGTTCACTGATGTTCTAAATTATATTGGTGACATACAAAAGAGCTCATCCCCTAATTGAGTCCAGATGAATATCAGCTTGAAAGATCTAAAATAGTCTTAGAAAGAAGATATGAGAAAAAAGACCCAAATGAACAAATAATATATACACTTATCAAACTAACCACATTTCAGATAGAAATACATAGCTACACCACATTTTAAAAAAATCAGTTCTATTTACAAAATACATGAATTGGATGTTTCAAGTTTTTTTTTTTTTTTTTTTTTTTTTTTTTTTTTTTTTTTAAGTCTATGATGCAGAGAGAGACTATCAGACAGAGAGCTGCCATCCAATACTGGTTCATTCTGCAAATGCCCCCAATGGCCAGGGCTGGGTCAAGATAAAGCCAGGAGCCTGGAAGGCGATTCAGGTCTCCCATGTGGGTAGGAGGGACCCAACTATTTGCATCATCACTGCTGTCTCCCAGGGGGTGCCTTAGCAGGAAGCCAGCACTGGGAGTGGAGCTGGGATTCCAATCCAGGGTCTCCAGTATGAGATGGCCAAACACCTGCCACAGTCTTACTTTTTTTTAAGTTGTGTTTGTTTGTTTGTTTGTTTGAGAGGCAGAGTTACAGACAGAGAGGTCTTCCACCTGCTGGTTCACTCCCCAAGTGGCCACATCGGCCAGGGCTGGACCAGAAACCTAGAAACCATCCAGGTCTCCCACCTGGGTGCAGGGACCCAAGAGCTTGGGCCATCTTCCACTGCTTTCCCAGGCCATAGTAGAGAGCTGGATTGGAAGTGGAGCAGCCAGGACTCAAACTGGCACCCATATGGGATGCCAGCATTGCAGGCAATGGCTTCACCTGCTGCGCCACAGCGCCAGACCCCAGGTCTTATTTTTGACGTAAGCTCTCCAAGATCTACTTGGCCAATTTCTCACGTGTCCTGAGATGGGCACTGGGTTGCCTGGGATGCAGAGATATCCCATTCCTGGTTAATGTGGCAGAGTGGGAGGCGGAGGAGGGCCTCCGGTGGCAGCCTTACCTGTATTCCACTCGTGGTGGCAGCTTCCCCAGGGCAGGTCGAGAGTGAAGCTGCTGAAGAGGTAGAAGAGGGCCCAGGCCAGCACAACGATGTAGTAGACGTTGAGGAGGACGACGATCATCTGGGAGGCATAGCCGATGCCTGCGAGGGGAGCTGCAGGGTTGGGCTGGGGATGTGGCCACAGTGCCCAGCCCCAGGGAGGAGAGCGCGTGCTCCATCGACAGCACTCCAAACAGACCTGGGGCCTCGGCTCCTGGCTCCCGGCTAAATCCTCTGCACCCCAGCCCCCGCCCTCTGCAGGTCAGAGGGCACTTCCCTCCCTTTTGCGGCTGTGCATGTTCCCTGTTTCCTGCACACATTCACCCAGATCCTGTCCTGAGAGTTCACCAGCTAAAAGTTCCTTTTAAAACTGTGACGCTAACTCCAAGGCCCCCATAGTGCATGTTGCCCAGGTGATACCTTCTGAAACAGGGAAGCACAAGGTAAGAGCAGGGACCAACAATTCTCACAGAACAAAGTACGGGGAGTCTCTGCAATACGCTCACCCGGCCATTGCAGGTGTGCAAAAAGAAACTACAGGGAGGTCTCATTGTGCACTCATGGCCTTAGTGAATGTTTTTAGAAATTCCATCATTCAGAGGTTTCCAGGCTTGTCTGCTGATCAGAATTACTTAGGAATACTTTACAACACCCCGTACTCCGGGATGGAGTCCAGCTACAGTGTACTTTGAAGGTCCCTGGGCGATACCCATGTTCCAGAACCATTGAAAGAACCCAGCAGTAGGCACGCCAATCGTGTCTGGTGACACTGGAAGTCCGTAAAATACTTCTACAGGACAACTTGGTCCATAAGATCAAGAGATAGCAACCTGAGTACACACTGGATCCAGTCATTCTAATCCAAGGACTTTTTTTCCCAAAGAAATCATTCCCAAAGGTGGGGGTGCTATCTACAGGCATAGACACAATAGCAGAATATAAAAATCTTACAAGTAAGCAAATGATGCTGCATTTATCACCTGGATGAAAGTTTGTGGAATTAAATGATCAGCATGCAGAAAATAAAAAACGCAGCTAACTGAAAAAAAGGAGAACATAACTGGTCCCATTCTCTGTTAAAAGATACAGAAATTCTGTAGAAAAAGTAATGAAATAAAACCCACCATACAGAAAACAACTCAGTTCTTCAGGGTGTGAAGGGTTAGACTGTGGAACTGCTACACTGGGGAACACTGCTCTCCACAAGGAAAAGGAACAAGCTGTGGACACACGATCTAGGTGGATCACTGGGCCTTGAGGGCATCACGCGGAATGGGAAAGTCAGTCTTGAAAGGTTACATTCTGCATGATTCCATTTCTAGAACTTTCTCAACATGACAAATGTATAGAGATGGACAACGAAGGCACTGGTCATTTCCAGAGGGCAGACATTGGGGGCAGGGAAGTTTGGCCATGAAGGGGGAGTGTGACAGAGAGCCTAGTGTGGAGGTGGTGGCACAAATCTGCTGTCACGACAGAACTGCACAGGGTCACACTCACACACTCACAGATGGCTGCAAGGAAAACTGGTGGGACCTCATAAGACCTGGGGACAGTACTAGGGTCGTCTTCCCTGTTCTGACACTGTGCTGTAATTTGGTAAGATGCTGTCACTGGGGAAAATGGAGGAAGGGTACACAGGACCTCTGAGTTTTTGAGTCTCTATTGCAAAATAAAACTTAAAATTACAAACATACATATACAAATTACAAAGTTACATGCACACACATACATATGCAATTTTCTTGGTTTTTATTTTGGAGTAAAATGCTCCCCTGGCCTCTGATGGGCCAGGTGACCAGTTCAGAGTTGAGTCCAGACACAGAGGTTTAACACAGAGACACTGAGTCTGACCTGGACCTGCTGCTCAACACTCAGCCCTTCCAAATGAGGTTTGGAGCGACGAGTGAGGAGACCCCAGAGCCAGCATAAAGTTACTCACCCTCAAAGATGGGACAGATCTTCCTCCAGGCTGTGACGCCGCCCTGGCTAGTGTACTGGCCCAGTGCTGTCTCCAAGAGGAAGACAGGAATGCCGCAGGTAAAGAGGAAAATGAGGTAGGGGATGAAGAAGGCACCTGTGGGTAGAAGGCAGGCTGTGTGTCACCTGGCCATATCCTCTTGGCGGTCCACATTCGCCTCCTCCCGTTATCACCCCATCCTGCCAGCCGGAATCCTGGGGGAGACACCTGTCCAGATGCCTGGAGCCGCAGCAGGGAGGAGCCAGAGGTTCCAAGTGACCTAGGAGCCACACAGCCTCATGCCTCGTTTCCAACCACATATACCCAGGTCTGCTCCTTGCTGAACATCAGCCACTGCCTAGACGGCAGGACGGATGGCAGACACACAGGAGCAACAGCAAAGTCCCCAGGCCATCATTCTCCTCCACGGAATGACTACACTTCCCTGCAGGCAGGGACATTCCGACGGCTGAAATCAGATTTCCCTGGAGGAAACTCTCTGCTCTGTTTCCACGACCGCTGGCTGACATGAGCCTGCCGACGCCAGAGATGCTGGTACTGACTCTGCCCTGCACCCCCATCTCCTGGAGAGGAAGCCCACGGGAAGGACCCAAGAGCAGGGCAGGGAGAACCGCTCAGAGAGGGACACTGGAGCCCCTGGGAGGGAGAGTCCCCTCCGGCTCCCTGCGGGTGCGGGTCAGGACACTGTGTGCAGGAATGACCCGAGGCAGGCGACAGACGGTGCTCACACAGCCTCCTCCCACCGGTCGGACACAATCTCCAGAGTCATTGGGCATCAAGTAGAGCACGCAGCAGCCCATCTCCTCAGCAGAAAGGAATAATTCACCCTGGACCAAGCGCAATTTCAGTCCCGCCTATGAAATCTTCGAAGCAGCATACAAAAGGATCAGCTGGCTTCATGGGTCCCAGAACAGAGCTCAAGAAGATCTATGGAAACATAAAACTATCCAGCATCCAAGAAGGCAGGAATTTCACCAGCTCTGGCATCCATTCAAAAATCCCGAGGAAAGCAAGGGAGGCGGAAAACATGACCCACGGACGTCCATTGACACACGGGTGCATAAAGAAAACGTGATACCCACGCACAGTGGAATGTTACTCAGCCACTAAACCAATGTCATTTAAGGCAACGTGGATGGAACTGGAGGACATTATGTTGAAGTGAAAGAAGCCAGGCACAGAATGACAAATCCTGCACACTCTCTTTCCTAGGCAGAAGCTTCAACAGTTGATTTCATGCAAGCAGAGAGTAGAAAGGTGGCCGCTAAAGGGAAGGAAGGCTGGGCGGAGGGAGGACGGAGAGGCAGACATGGACACCAAAATACAGTTAGATGGGGGGTGCTGGGGTGCAGCAGATTAAGCCGCCGCTTACGGTGCCCACATGCTACATCAGAGGGCCAGTTCGAGTCCCAGCTGCTCTACTTTGGATCCAGCTTCCTGCTAATGCATCCTGGGAAGCAACAGATGACGGCTCAAGTTCTTGGATCCCTGCCACTCATGTGGGAGACCTGGTCCAGCCCTGTCTGTTGCAGCCACTTAGGGAAGGAACCAGAAGATGGAAGATTGATCTCTCCCCTCACCTCCCACTCTCTGCTTTTCAAGTAGATGAAATAAACATTTAAAAAAAATACAGTTAGGTAGAACAAACAAGTTCTTTTGTTCTATAGCACTGCATAGTGATTATAGCTTATAACAATTTATGGCATAGCAGGTCAAGCCATTTTCTGCAGTGCCAGCATCCCATATGGGTGCCAGTTCGAGTCCTGGCTGCTCTACATCTTAGGAAGCTCCCTGCTAATGCTCCTGGGAAAGCAGCAGAGGATGGACCATGTGTTTAACCCTCTGAACCCACTTGGGAGACCCAGCTGAAGCTCCTGGCTCCTGGCTTTGGCCTGGCCTAGCCCTGGCCATTGTGGACATTTGGGGAGTGAACCAGCAGATGGAAGCTCTCGCGCTCTCTCTCTCTCTCTCTCTCTCTCTCTCTCTGTAATTCTGACTTTCGAATAAATAAATAAATATTTTAAAAAGAAGAAGCCAGATAAATAAAGTGCATGGTGTATGAGCCTGTGCATATGAAAACTTAAGAAAGCTAAATGCATGTATGGTGACAGAACAGATGTGGCTGTGTTGGGATGCGGACGGGAGGGGGGCAGAGATGGGGGGAGGATGAGAATGGAGATGATGGATGAGTTCGTTTTCTTGACAAGGCAGTGGTTTCAGGGGTGTACACACCCTGGAATGAGGAGGCCTTCAAAAGTTCACAGAAATGTTTACTATAAAAATTATGCATGGGCCGGCACCGAGGCTCAATAAACTAATCCTCTGCCTAGCGGTGCCGGCACACCAGGTTCAAGTCCTGGTCGGGGTGCCGGATTCTGTCTCGGTTGCCCCTCTTCCAGGCCAGCTCTCTGCTGTGGCCCGGGAGTGCAGTGGAGGATGGCCCAAGTGCATGGCCCATGCACCCCATGGGAGACCAGGAGAAGCTCCAGGCTTCGGATCAGCATGGTGCGCCAGCCACAGCGGCCACTGGGGGGTGAACCAATGGAAAAGGAAGACCTTTCTCTCTGTCTCTCTCTCTCTCTCTCTCTCTCACTGTACACTCTGCCTGTCAAAAAAAAAAAAAATTATGCATGGACTTCATTTTTTTTGCACCAAAAGAAACTTATCTTCTAATTCAATTTTCTATGAACTTTTTGATGTACCCTCAACTGATCGAGTTGTACACTTCAAATACGTGTGAAGCAGAGTTCTGGGTTCTTCCAACTCTCTAGCCTCTTGTCTGCACGTCATGATACAGTGAACACCTGCACAATTCAGGCACTCAGGGGGCTCTGGAGGATCCTGAGGGGGAAGAAATAAAGATTACAGGCAATTCAGCCTCATCAGGCCATAAATTAATCCAAGACTTGGTGAGCAAGAGGGGAAAATTAGGCTGGAAAGGACCCAGTAGGCGATAGGAACAGCCCCTGAAAGGAAGCGGCCAGGCTGGGGCTCAAGCCCTCCCCCTGTTTACGCGGCCTGCTCTTGCCCCATCGACTGGGCCAATCTTTAACCGCAGTGGGTTCCCGCCTCCTCTGACTGCGAGCGCCTAGGCCACCTGGCACAGGAGTAAAGTCCACACCTGCCAGAAGGACCAGCTGACCCTGGAAGTGCAGGAGGCGCCCAGGAGGAACCCAGGTGCCGACCAGGGCGTCCTGAGCGGCTACTTGGTCTCCCCCAGTCACCACCCTCAAAAGACAAGAGTCAGCCCCGGAGATGGCAGATGGCACGCCCCGGTGCCTGTGCCCCTGTGTCACCCCCACTGGCCTTGTGAAAATGCTAACAGGTGCCGGCATCTCCTCTGTGACACAGGCGAAACCGACTCGCATCTAGAGAGTTGCTAGGTGCTCTGGAAAGGAGCACACTCGGCAGCGTCCCAGCTGCTGTCACAGAGGGAAACTGGCCATGGGCTGCAGCAGCCGGGCCACAGGGAGCGCCGGGAAGCGGCACCAGCAGTGGGCATCGAGGAAAGGCAGGGAAACGGTGACAAACTGTCCCACGCCATAAAACAATGACTGTTCTTACACAAACGGAAGAGAAGCACTCCCCCTTCCTCTGGTTGTGGTCCTTCCAAGCAGATCAGCTTACGGGGTGTCCCCATGTGCCCTCTCCTCACCTCCTCACCTCCTCACCCTCCAGAGCTGAGGTGGGCTCTGCTGCCGCCCGCCCCACAGTCCTTCCCCACAAGGCACCCACGGCTCAGGGCCCGGCTGTGGGGGCTCTGGCCGCACGGATCCTGGGTGCTGAGGAGCTCAGGGAGCTGGAGAAGCCCCTGCCAAAGACCCAGCTTCAGGAGGAAGCATCAGGGCCAGGTGTTGGGGTGACCACCCAGTGGGAGAGAAAGAAGGAGTGCAGGGGGATTCCCAGAGCTTCTGCTCTCGATCCTCCCTCCTCCACCCTCCACACAGCCCCAGCTCAAAACCTCTGCTCACTCTGCGGGGCACTTCAATAAACGCTGAGACCTGGCAATGGCCCTTAAGGCCCTCCCTGATCTGCCCCCAGCCCAGCCAGCCCACTGGACCTCACCTTCTGCCCGTACCCACACTCCTGCTCTCCTGTCCCCACTGCACTCAGGAACTCCTGACGACTGTCTAATTTGCATGCCGACTGTGTTTATTATCTGTCCCCACCCCACCCCCCACCGCCACCACGAGGACAGGATATGGTCTGGTTTAGCTGCCAAGTGCTAGGAGGCACCTGTGGTCCACCTCAGCCAGCCAGGGCATGAGAAGACGCTTGGAGGTGGATGTGTGACAACCTGCACAAGCAGGAAGACTGCCCAGGGATGACAGAGACGGGCAGCCCCCCCGACCGCGTCCCTAAAAGCCCACCTGTTGCTTCTGACGTGTGCATGGGCTCCTTTATCCAGGTTAAGTATCGTATTCAAAATGTCTGGGGCCATGGGGTGGGCATTGTGGTTTACCAGGGTAGGCTGCCACCTGCAGCCCCACCATCCCATATGCCACTCCCAATCCAGCTCCTTTCGAATGCACCTGGGAAAGCAGCAGAAGATGGCCCTAGTACTTGGACCCGTGCCATTCACATGAGAGACCCGAATGGACTTCCTGGCTCCTAGCTTTTCCCTGACCCAGCCCCAGCCATTGTGACCACTTGGGGAATAAATCAGCTGATGAAAGATCTCTCTCTCTCTCTCTCTCCCCCTTCCAAAGAAAATTTTTAAATATCTTGAAAGAATTAAAAAAAAAAAAAAAACAAGACATGAAGATGACAGGAGGAAGCACCAGGGCTGGTTCTCTGCGGGGCTGCTTTTCCTTGGGGGTGAGTTAGTTGGAGGCGTTCCTCTCTGCTCCTGTCCTGCTCTTGACTCCGCCCCTTCCCTGCTCTGGAACTCACTTCAAATGAGAGCTACTGTATCTTCATATCTTTGGAGTATTTGCATATGAATATATATGTGTGTGTGTGTATACATGTCCATACACACACACACACACACACACACATACACACACGTATGGCAAATATGTAAAGTTCTCCTTGTAGGAGTCAGTTGATGACAGAGTGACCTGGGAACACCAGAAAACGAGGCAGGTGTGAGTTCACCTAATGACCATACTCATCCTTGATCATAGGCCTGTCTGTCAATTCCCCCAGTGGCCCTGGGTGACTCACGCCCTTGACAGCAAACCTGGGATTAGCATCTGGCTCCAAATTCCCTCCGGCTGCTGTCAGCTCTGTGCTTCCTCAGGGGAAGAAAGTGTCGGGGTGGTGGAAGGGTTAAACAGAATGTGCTTGGATCGCAGGACCCCTAAGAATGTCTGACTACCCATTGGGATCATGTGTGGGAAGGCAGGTCCTATCCATGCAGCAAGAACCCACCGCAGCCACCCCACCGCCTCCGCCACGGGCCACGGGCACGTTTTGCTTCCTGCTTCTGCACTTCCACACACCACGCAGTCAGCACATTCCCGCACACACTCACCCCACCACCCTGTGGCAGAGCCTGAACCCACGCACTGCCAGACAAATCAAACAGGGTGAGCCCCACTCCCCACACTCCCCTCCGCTGCCCCTGCTTCAGGCCTGGACGCTACTCACTCCCGGCTCCGGGAGCCATTCCTGCTAATTCCCAGGCCAACCTTTACCCAATTCCAGAGAGGCTTGGGAAAAGCTGCTCACCTCCTAATCCTCCTGCCACGTGAGGCGCTAAGCCGGTTACTGGGTCCCAGATACCGAGTCCCAGATGCCCGCTTACATCCCCGGCCTCCTGTCTGTGCCCTGGCCAGCCCCACCCCTCACCTACTTCTCTAGCATGGTGCCGATCAGGCCTGAATTCCTAAACAAGCATGTGGTGGGTCCAGGGCTAGTGAAGAAGTGGGAAGGCCTCCCTCCTTCCCTCATGATGTGTCCTGAACAAAGTCCTGTGATTTCAGGCCACTGGCCAGAAGTTCCCGGGGAGCAAGGACACGTTAGCCCATTCCCTTCCTCTGGAAAAACACAACTCAGGGCCAGTCTGCAGCCGACCCCACCTCCGGTCTGGGCTCCGTGTGTTCCCTCTCTGAAGCCAGCACGAGATGGCCACATGAGGGTGGGTGTCGCGATAGAGACCCCTCCAAGCCTCGGGATGGCTGCCACTGCCACCGCCACTGCTGTTGGCATTTTCCCCGGTGACCTGCCTCTGCCTCCTGCTGCCGGCTCTGCACAGAACCTGACCTACTCGCCAGCAAGATCTCACTAAGCCACAGATCAGCCAGAACACTCCTCAGTACCCAGGAAACCCCTCAGGGGCTCCCCAACAGAGACTTGCCATCCTCTGGCAGTAGGTAACAAGGCGCCCCGACCGCTGTGGGCATAACTGCGAGCTAAGCCAGGAGAAAGAGAAGCCAGAAGTAACAGTGAAGAACTGCACAAGAGCACAGACGAGCACGCGCACACTTGTCCCGGGAAGTTTTCAAAGGTCACAGTGCAGTCCCGCAGGGGTTTGTGATGAGTGGCTCAGGGGACATCACGCAGCCAGCAGAGGAGGTGGCAGATGCCATGTCAAGGCTCAGGAATCTCAAGACCACACAGCAATGTGGTGTCAACATCAGTAGCAGCATTGCTGCTGTTTATTAACCACTGCACGTGCGTCAGCTCTACTCTGTCTAGCAACCTGGAAAAGCAAGGCTTATCATCTCAGTTGAGACTCTGAGACTCTGAGAGCTTAAAAACTTAGCCACAGTCACAGACAGCCTAAGGAGCAGATGCTGAACCCAGACCCTGGTCCATTCAGTTCCAAGTCTGCACTCCTATTTCTATGACGTCACACTCAGAGAAAGAGCCCTGTGAACGCCACATGACTTTTTTCTAGGTCCTTCCTGACCGCCAGCATCTTCCGCATCTAAGGACTCCCAGAGGGCCAGCAGGAGCAGGAGGCGAAGGCGTCCTCCTTCCAGGGGTGGGTGGCGTGGCACAGTGGCTCTCACCTCCCCCATTTTTGTAGCACAGATAAGGAAACCTCCAAACGTTGCCTAAGCCAATGATCTCCCCAACCACTGACAGCACAAACTCCATCTTGTTGTTCCAGTGTCCCCGCTCCAGCGTGCCATCTTCCTCCGCCTTTTCCATGACTGGATACACTGGTTTCGTCTCTCCATTACTGGTTGTGCCTGAGACCCTGCTATCCATCCCACCTGAAAAACAAGTGGGGTGCTGTGTTACTTACTGCTGGAAACCTCAAAAGCAAAGCCCTCCTCCTCCTCCTCCTCCTCTCCTCTTCCTCTCCTCCTTCTCCTCCTCCTCCTCCTCACTCCCTTTATGCGTCAGGTCCCAAGGGAAAGAATACCCTGGGAGAGGGTGCATGCCTTCCTCCCCACCCCATCCCCCTCTGCAGGCTCTGGCCCTCCTCTGGCATCTGAGAATGGGCGAGCTGGGTCATGACCCCGGAGAATACAGTTTCCTGCCCTTTTTAGGAAGGGCAGGCTTGGCTTCCACTGCACAGGTCCCTGGGGTTCCAAGTTTTCCCCGCCACCCTCCAGCCAGCCTCGTCTGTATCAGCTGGTGCTTCTGTTCTTTTACTCTGTGTGCTGGGGACTGCTGGAAGGACCTCAAAGCCAACAGGTGAATGTACCCTAAGGAAATCATTGTGACTGAGGGTCAGGATTAGGTACTTAATGCTAATACAAACAAAGGACATAAATGTAGAGAGGATGACAGGCATCTGGTACAGTAGTTAACGCTGCCACTTGGGGGGCCAGCATCCCATGTTTGAGTGCCTTTGGTTCAAGTCCTGGTTCCACTCTCCATCCCAGCTTCCTGCTAATGCTCCCCTAGAGAGGCAACAGGTGATGGCTCAGGTAATTGGGTTCTTTCCACCCACGTGAGAGATCTGGATTGAGTTCCTGGCTTCAGCCTGGTCCAGCTCTGGCAGTTGTGGGGCGCTTGGCAAGTGAACCAGCAGATGAGAGATCTCTATGTGTCTGTCAATCTCACTCTCTCAAATAGAGAAAATCTTAAAAATGTTAAGTGGTAGGTTAGTAAACCATGGCACCCATATGCACACAACGGACTACCATAAACTCATTTAAAACTGTGTGCAAGAAGAAATGTAGTGAAATGAGAGGTTGTTTACAACATATGGAGTGAAGACATCTCATGCAATACAGTTGTGCTTGCCAAGTATTTTATGAAGCATTTACCAGCACTGAAAGATAGGCTGTCCACCAAAATGTTCCTCTCTTAGTGGTTAGACCACGGGAATATCTTCCTTATCTGTATACTCTACAGCCTCACTAAAGAATGTGTTTTATTTGAGTACTCTGCAAAAGTAAAACCATTTTTTCCTAGAAATCCCCCTAAAGGGATGCAAGAGGCTGAGTGGGACCGGAGACTGTGAGCAGGCAGCTTGACCTGTCTGGACGCTCCCTCCACCTCTCTCCGAAATCAGCCAGGGGCTCTTCCTTCCCTGTCGGTGACGACACATGAAGGGGGAGAGGACAACAGAGCTGCCGTTCGAAACCTCTCACGGTCAACATGCTCCCTTCCCGACTGCTGTTGGGGCCGAGGCAGAGACTGCACGTGGGTGCATGCAGTGCACTGGGTATTTTCACATACATCTGCACACTTCATTCTCACAAGTGCCCTGAGAGGCAGGCGGCGATCCTGCTGCTTCCTAGGGGAAGAGAGGACGCCGCAGCTCGGGGAGGAGCCTGTTGCCAGAGCTGGGGAGTTGCACAGCCAGGACTCGAACCCAGTCCAGCTCGCCTTCACCTATTGGATGTGGGTGGATGGGCTTAGTCTTAGGCCCCAAAAACACTCTCAGCAGGGCGCCCCTCCTGACCACAGACTCCCCCCAAACAGGTTCTGCCTCCCCAGCGAGAAGTCAGCATCCACTGAGCCCCTTTGCTTATTTGACAGATTAGGAGCAGGCTACAAAGATCATGCATGGGCTAAGGTGGGGAAATTTTAGCCACGGGACCCATGAGGGCTCCTCCGTCCTTTGGAGGAGGTGGTTTAAGGTCTTGTGTTGGCCTGGGGCCGCGGTCCTCACCTAAAGGACATCGCCCTCCGCTTCCTGACCCTCCCCTAGGGTGGCCTCGCTAGGGTGGCCGCTCAAGGGAGCAGGTTGAAGTTGAAAGGACGCCGGCTGCAGAGGGACACCAGCCTGGGTTCCGACCTGAGTTTTTTCTCATGCCGCTGCCTGACTTCGGGGAAGTTAATGAGTAACTCTGAGATGGGAGGATTCCCATTGCAACAGGATTAAGTGAGGAGATAGCCCAGGAAACTCCAACAAGCTCGTGAAAAACGGAATCAGCACGTCAGTCCAGGCTACCGCAAAAACTGTGGAATGCAGGCAGCTTGTTCTTCCTACCCCTGCCGTGAACTTCTGGAAGACCCCTTGCATGGTGCCCTAAAAACACTCAGCTATTCATTTTCTGTCAGTCCTGTCAAAGACTTGCTCATGGTCTCATTTCACAAAGGAGAACACCTTGATTTTCTTGGAGTTAAACTCAGACATGCTTCCTCTCTATCTAGGGTTCTCGTTCTCGAAATGACACTGTCCCTTAAGTCATCAGCCACCCATGCTTCCAAAAGTCAGAACAGCCCAGCGTCTGCACATGCACACTGAAGTATCAGCCGATCAGGGCTTTCTTGGGTTGTCAGTCCCACAGATCCACCAACCCGCAGTCTGAGACCCAGAGACAGAAAAGAAGAGGGAGGGAGGGAGGGAGAGAGAGAGAGAGAGAGAGAGAGAGAGGAGAAAACATTCCGAACCTTAAGAGAAGTGGCTGCCGGAGGTCCAGTCCCCAGGAGAATTGTCCAAGGGAGCAGGGGCGGGTCCTGGCTATTTAAAGTGTGGTTCCAGCAGGCCTCTGTGCCACTTGTAATTCGAAACCTGGCCCAGCCCACATTCCGCCCTCATGCCTCCCCCCTCCCCTCCGCCCCCCTCCCCTCGGCCACCAGACAACCCACAGGAGAGCAACTTTGCAGCCTGGGGCCTGTGTGCACACCCTGGCAGCCTGGCCAGTTGCCTGGGGACTTAGCGGTAGCACGTGCGCTGTTCCTGCAGCTCCCAGATCTCCCATCCTGGTGACCCCAAGGTCTCCCCAAAGGGATCCTGCCTTGCATTGCTTTCCCCAGCTCACCCATCCATCAAGAATAGGTGTTTCAGCACTGGTGCTGTGGCGCAGCAGGTTAAAGCCCTGGCCTGCGGTTCTGGCATCCCTTATGGGCACTAGTTGAAGTCCTGACTGCTGAACTTCTGATCCAGCTCCCTGCTAGCTCTCCCGTGAAAGCACTGGAAGATGGCCCAATCGCTTGGGCCCCTGCACCCATGTGGGAGACCAGGAAGAAGCTCCTGGCTCCTGGCTTCAGATCAACTCAGCTCTAGCCATTGCAGCCATCTGGGGAGTGAACCAGCAGATGGAAGACCACCCACCATCTCTACCTCTCTCTGTAACTCTGTCTTTCAAATAAATAAATTAAATATTTTAATTGTCCTTTAAAAGAAGAATAGGTGTTTTTTCAGGCAGGGGCTGTGAAGACTAACGTAAAAGGATACTTGTCTTACCCACTTGCAGCTTTCCATCTGCGATGCACAAGGAAGGAAGGTATGTCGACACAGAACTCTGAGAAGTCTGAAACGCTTCCTAAACATGCATGCATTCATTCAAAAAAACTCTGAGAAACCTAATGCAACAGCTGAGAGTAACTCCATTTGGTGAGTGGTAGGACTGGGGTCGGGAGATGGCTAGAGATTTTTCACTTCTACTCAAAAAGTTTCATTACTGAGTCCTTAAAACACGTACTGGAAAAAAAATTTTTTAAAGATGTAGTTATTTATTTGACAGGCAGAGAGAGAGATCTTCCATCCGCTAGTTCACCACCCAAATAGGTGCAACAGCGAGAGCTGCTCCAGGCCAAAGCCAGGAGCCGGGAATTCCATTCGACTCTCCCACAAGGGTGGCAGAGGCCCGAACACCTAGGCCATTCTCCACTGCCTTCCCAGGTGTGGTAGCAGGGAAATGGAGCAGCTGGGACTTGAACCCGTGTCCATAGGGGATGCTAGCACAGCAGGTGGTGGCTTAATCTTCTGCACCACAGCGCCTGCCTGGAAATATGTTTTTATAATTTTTAAATTCAATAAAGAAAAGGAGGTGCCATGGTTTAGAAGAGAGCACAGTCCCACACTGGGTCAGTGAGGAAGGCGGCGGTGAGGCCGAGGCGGGCCCAGCCCGAGCAGGCAGCCGTGCAGAACAGGGTCTCCTTCTGGCTCCCAGGTCCCAAACACCGGGGACACAGACCCAGTCAGTCACTCGCTGAAGTGCAGCGCAGGGTAGCAGACAGTCGCTTAAACTGTGACAGCAGCAAGGCAGGGCCTGTGCTCTGCTTCTGTCACCTCCTAGCTTGGGGTCTCGAGCAAGAAATCCAACTTCTGCGTGTCCTTTTCTCAGCTGTAAATGGGGAGACTGCTCCTGACCTCGTGGCTGGTGTGACTGTCCCTCGGTACCCACAGGGGACCTCTCTGGATCACTCACAATCCAATACAGGCAGACATGAACACAGGACACTTACAGTGGAAACACCAAACACATAATAATGGCTGCACTCGTAGGTTGTATCCGCACAGCAAGAATGACGAGGGAAAGGCGTCCGTTCAGTACAAGGTAGGGTGAATCCAGACGCAAAACCTGGGACCTGCGGGACCAAATGCACCTGCAAAAGGCCTGGCACGAAGCAACCCTCAGACGGGAGCTGCTGCCTGCTCGTCCTAAGGCACACTCCAGAGTAGGGACATCATTGTCATCTCTTTTTTAAGTTGGTTTTTAAGGTTTATTGATTTGTTTATTGGAAATGCAGAGCAACAGAGAGAGAGAGAAAGACAGAGAGAGGGCAGGGAGAGGGGGAGAGACAGATCTTCCACCTGTTGGCTTACTCTCCAAATGACCACAGCAGCCAGGGATGGGCCAGGCCAAAGCCAGGAGGAACCAGAACTCCATCCAGATCTCCCTTGTGGCAGGTAAGGGCCCGCGTACCTGGGCCATTCTCCATTGCTTTGCCAGGCACAATAGCAGGAAGCTGGACCAGAAGCAGAGCACCTGGGACTCAAACCCGTGCTCAGATATGGGATGCCAGCTGTGCCACAATGCCGGCTCCTTTTTATAGTTTTCAATGATTTATTTTCGTCTTATTTGAAATGCAGAGAGACAGATGAGCAATCTCCCATACGCTATTTCACACCCAAATGCCCACAACAGCCAGGGCTGGGCCAGGCCAAAGCCAGGAGCCCAGAATTCAATCCAGGTCTCCTACATGGGTGGTGTTAGAGCCATCATCTGCTGCCTTTCAGACTGCAGGCTTGCAGGAAGCTGTGACTGGAGGAGGAGCCGTGATTGGAACCAGACCCTCTGAAGGTGTCTTAAACAGCATCATAACCGCTGCTCCAAATGCACGCCTGGAGATGATGATTCTTACGTTTTTAGCTCTTCTTTTTCCTCTCCCCTTCTAACTCTCCGTCTGTTTGATTTAACTGTGCAAAGCTCAGGCTGCAAACTCATGCCAAAAAAAAAGTCCATCTTCAAAGCAATCTCGCGGAGTCTTATTTTTCCTTACCTTCGGGTGGTGCTTCCCAATGGCCTACTAATGGAGCACCCAAGCATTATAAACTTTGGCCTCTTAGTATAAAATTACCGGGTGACTTGTGTGTACTGAGGACTCAGATTCACTGTTGACGTGGACATTGACGTCGGTACGCTCAACGGCCTAGGCAGCACTGCACAGCCCCTCTCGTATCCTTGTGTTCCTGTGTCCCTGCACATGCAAACAGCCAGCACTTTCAGTTCTCAGGGGAGACTGTCAGTAACCAGGGCATCGCCTGGGTTGTTATGAGTTGGTCTTGCTTTGCTGCTCTTGAATTAAGGAATGTCGATCCTTTTTACCTAACTTTTGCCATATTAATGTTTTGATTCTTCTCCAAGTCTTTGTCACTGCTAATTTTATTTTATTTTATTTTTCTCTGTGTTGTGGAAACAGATATGGTAGGTCTTTTGCCCTGCTCAAGTTGACTAAAATAATAAAAAAAAAAGTTTGAGGGGCTGCTGTCATGGCATCGTGGGGTAAGCCACTGCTTATGTCAACAGCATGATCAGAGTGCCAGCTGGCTCCCAGCTGCTCTGTTTCTGATCCAGCTCCTTGTTAACGAGCCCGGAAAAGCAGCAGATGATGGTTCAAGGGTGGAGCTCCTGGCTCCTGGCTTCAATCTGGCTCAGACCTGGTTGCTGGGGTCACTGGGGGGTGAACCAGTGGATGGAGAATCTCTCTGTTTCTCTCTCTCTCTCTCTGCCTTTTGAATAAATATATTTTTCTAAAGTTTGACAAGTGGTAAACAGGTGTTGGTGACAGTCCCTCACAAATCAAGTAAAACTAATTTTGCACCTATTGCTTTTTTAAAAAGATTTATTCAGTTAGTTGTAAGGCAGAGTTGGAGGGGAGACAGAGAGAGAGAGAGAGAGAGAGAGAGAGAGAGAGAGAGAGGAGAGAATCTTCCATTTGCTGGTTCACTCTCCAAATGGCCACAATGGCCGAAGCTGGGCAGGTATGAAGCCAGGAGCTTCTTCCAGGTCTCCTACGTGGGTACAGGAGCCCATGGATTTGAACCATCTTCTGCTGCTTTCACAGGCCACAGCAGGGAGCTGGATCGGAAGTAGAGCAGCCAGGACAGGAACTGGGGCCCATGCGGGGTGTCAGCACTGCAGGTAGTAGCTTAACCTGCTACACCACAGTGCCTACCCCTGCATCTGTCTCATGTTGCCATCATCCTTCAGTCTCTTGGGTGCAAGGTTGAGAAATCCGGAAAAAGATATCAGAGTTCGCCTTCAAGAAGATTTTTTGAAAGATTTATTTATTTATTTAAAAGGCAGAGAGCAAGGGTTCATTCCCTGAAATGGCCAGGAGCCAGAAACTTGATCCAGGCCTCCCACTTGGGTGGCAAGGACCCAAGTACTTACACCATCATCCACTGTTTTCCAGGCACATTGGCAGGAAGCTGGATGAGAAACAGAGTAGCCACAAGGCCCACCCTAGCACTCAAGAGTTTCTAAGGGAGAAGCTGCCAAAGCTCCAAGACTCACCAGGGACTGAAGGTAAATGGAAACTCCCACAGCAGAAGTGCATGAAACAAAGCGAACCATGGAAAAAGCAGGCCTAGGAGAACTTGGTTTATCAAATTGATCCTGGGTATATTTCAATGCCAACAAGCGATGCTACCCTTGCAACAATTGTTTGTCTCTACTAGGAGTAGAACAAGAACAAAAAGACTAAAAGAAGCACAATCTCTTTCAATAGGAACATATCTGGGGTAGACGCTGTGGCACAGCAGGTTAAGCTGCCAGCATCCCGTTTGAGCCCCAGCTGCTCTACTTCTGATCCAGCTCCCTACTAATTCACCTGGGATAGCAGTGGAAGATGGCCCAAGTGCTTGGGCCCATGTGGGAAACTTGAATGAAGCTCCTGGCTCTTGGTTTCAGCCTGGCCCAGCTGTGGCCCTTGTGGCCATCTAGGGAGTGAATCAGTGGATGGAAAAATCTCTCTTTCTGTAACTCTGTCTTTCAAATAAGTAACTAAATAAATCTACCTTGAAATAAAAAAAAAAAAAAAAAGAATAGTTCTGAGCAACATGAATTCCGCCCTTGGGATGGTGGTAGAGGGAGCAGTGGGGTCTCCTCCTCTGAACCTTTACATTAGAGGCGCAGTGGGGAGGGGGTGCTTCCTCAACCCCTTTTCAAACATCACAAAGAATGGAAAGAAAAAGGGGCTCGCAGAGTGATGGAGACAACAAAGTGTGGCTGCCTAGGATCGAACAGCAAAATGAATAAGGAAAGTATTGGATTACAGTGCACAGAACAAATTCATTCACAAGTTCATGCTCATCTAATTGAATAAATCAGTGGGACAGAAAGGACAGCTCTTCCTTACAACAGCACCCAATTAACAGTGGAACAGGAAAGAGAAACAGAAAGTCACTATTGGACAAACATCATTGTCAAACTGTTGCATTTGAGAATCATGGACGAGTGTTCAAATCCATGGGTGAAAAGTTTGAGGAGAAACAGAATTTATGACATCTCAGAGTGTCTCCTCCCGAGGTATTTACTAATATCAGAGGGAAAGGTGGTGACTAACAGAGAAGCCAAGCAGTAGCCACCTCACGACCAATGTCAACATCACCGCGAGAAGACATGTCCAGCCCATGTCGTGAGCCACATGACAGTACGTGCTGAGAAGGACACAACATTTCTGGGGAATTTTTGCCAAAAATAGGTTCAATCATGAGAAAGCATAAACCCAAAATGAGCAGCATTCAAAGGAGTCCAAGTCTTAGAAGACAGGGAAGGAATAAGGAATTGTTTTAGGCTGCAGGAGAGTAAGGAAAAGTAACAGCCAAAGGCAAGGCTCCTGGAGAGGATCGTGGGACTAGAAAAGGACATTAACATGCAAACTGGTGAAATCTGAATAAAGTCTTCAATATTATTCCTTTTTTTAAAAAAGATTGTGTTTATATATTTGCGAGGTAGAGTTACAGACAGTGAGAGACAGAGATACAGGTCTTCTATCCGCTGGTTCACTCCCCAAATGGCTGCAATGGCCAGAGCTGGGCTGATCTGAAGCCAGGAGCCAGGAGCTTCTTCCAGGTCGCCCACGTAGGTGCAGGGGTCCAAGGACTTGGGCCATCTTCTACTGCTTTCCCAGGCCACAGCAGAGAGCTGGATTGGAAGAGGAGCAGCCGGAACTAGAACTGGCACGCATATGGAATGCCGGTGCCACAGGCAGAGGATTAACCTACTGCACCACGGTGCCGGCCCCCAATACTACTCTACCAGTGTTCATTCCCTGATTCTGCCAATGGACTATGGTTATGTAAGATGTTAAGAATCGGGGAAGCTGGTTGAAAGATATATGGTAACTCTACACTGCTTCTGCAACTTGTCTGTAAGTCCACAGTTAGTTTAAGATGCAAAGTTTTGCACTTTGGAAAGATTATGGTTTACTCCCTGATCACTGTGGCCCAAGAACCTGACCCTGCTGGGAGAAGTTCCGGGATATTAGACATAGAACCCAGAGGTGGGGCTGCACACTCTGACAGGTTTTCCTCTGGGTTTGATTCCAGATAAGATAATTAACCTGAATTCCATAATCCCAAAGCCTTAAAGAAACAAGACTTATGACAGAGATTGTTAACGTCAGCGTGCTAGGTGTTGTGCCGGCACCATCTCATTTCATCCTCAGAACAAATCCTTAACACAGGGGTCACCCCTGTGACCACCTTTGAGAGAGAGAGAGAGAGAGAGCGCGCGAAGTGACTCGCTCAAGGTCAGGTACGGGTGAGCAGTAAAGGGCTGGAGTCTGAACTCAGGTTTGTAGGATTCCAAAGTCCCTTACGCGTAACTGCCAGGGGATCCTTTAGTCCTAGGGGGAGGAAAGACCAGGACAAGGCTAAAAAGCGCAGGTCTGGTGCTGTGCTTAGTGTGGCTGCTGCAGGGCCATGAGACGAAACACAACTTGCTCAGGAAGAAGGCGAGTGACCAATGAAAAGGACAAGAAAAATGTTGCTTTCGCTGAAAAGTCCATCTGACTTGGAAGGATTTTTTAAAAATCTAGCAGAGCAGGCTCTCTCCTGCCCCAGCAGGGGTCTCCTACAATCCTCTCCTGCTGCCCTCCCCTCCCTGCACAGCGGGGAACCACGCTTTCCTCTTTAACTCCAGAGAACTGTCATAGTGATTTTCCAATTGCATCCTGTTCCTTCTGATCACTGATTCCCAGGGCGCGGTAAGAGTTTGCACCATTTATGTAACTAGTTCCCAGAAGGAAGCTCATGGCTGATTAGCAGTTGGTGAGCAGGGATCCTGAGCAAGGGACACATTCCTCCCATAGCTCCTACCCTGATGCTCCTGAGCTATGGCCAGGGCTTAAGGGCAGAGAAGCAACATTTTAAAAGAGCAGTTTCAACCACTGGGCCCCCTTTGACCCAGACATTTTTAAAGGAGCATGTTTGTGAAGAGCAAGAAGGTATGCTGATGCCCTGATGATGTGGGTGAGTGGCGGAGATGCCAACGTGGCCACAGTCTCAGCCCTCCCTGCTCCTGACTACACAGCTCTCCTCTGACCTGGTGTCCCCAACAAGAAAAAAGCAGACAGGCACTCGAAGTATGGGCCCTGCTAATGCGCCTGAGAGGGCAGCAGAGGATGGCCCAGGTGCTTGGGCTCCTGCACCCGTGTGGGAGACCCGGAAGAAGCTCCCGGCTTGGCCCAGCCCTGGATGTTGCAGCCTTTTGGGGAGTGAACCAGCGCATGGAAGACCTCCCTCTCTCTGTCACTCCTCGTCTCTCTGTAACTCTGCCTCTCAAATAAATGAAATATATCTTTAAAAAAAACCTGTGGTTAACCGAGTTTATTGCTCTTTTTAAAATTTCATATATACAGGTTTTTTTAAAGATTTTATTTATTTATTCAAAAGGCAAAGTTACAGAGAGGCAGAGAGAGAGAGAGAGAAAGAGAGAGAGAGAGAGAGGTCTTCCATCTACTGGTTCATTCCCCAGATGGCTGCAGTGGCCGGAGCTGCGCCAATCTGAAGCCAGGAGCCAGCGGCTTCTTCCGGGTCATCCATGTGGGTATAAGGACCAAAAGATTTGGGCCATCTTCTACTGCTTTCCCAGACCATAGCAGAGAGCTGGATTGGAAGTGGAGCAACCAGGACTCAAACCGGTGCCCTCATGGGATGCTGGCACTGCAGGCAGTGGCTTTACCCGCTATGCCACAGCACCGGCCTGTAGGTTTATTACTCTTTTTTTTTTTTATTTTATTTTTTTGACAGGCAGAGTGGACAGTGAGAGAGAGAGAGACAGACAGAGAGAAAGGTCTTCCTTTGCTGTTGGTTCACCCTCCAATGGCCGCCACGGCCGGTGCACTGTGGCCGGCACACCGTGCTGATCCGAAGCCAGGAGCCAGGTGCTTCTCCTGGTCTCCCATGCAGGTGCAGGGCCCAAGCACTTGGGCCATCCTCCACTGCACTCCCGGGCCACAGCAGAGAGCTGGCCTGGAAGAGGGGCAACCGGGACAGAATCCAGTGCCCCAACTGGGACTAGAACATGGTGTGCCAGGGCCACAGGTGGAGGATTAGCCTATTGAGCTGCAGCGCCGGCCAGGGTTTATTACTCTTGAGACAGGCAGCTGGAGGAAGGGGTATTGGTAAGGATTTATTACAGGACAGATTTGTGACAGGGAGGGTGCAGGAAGCAGGGCTCTGCTTGGGACTGGATGTTGTTAGCCAGCAGGGTTAACATTGTGATCGATGTCCCCCAGATGTCACCCGGAAGGCAGGAAGACTGAGGGAAGATCTTGTTTGTACAAATCTGACCAGAGTGGTCCCATGTGTGCATGGATCCATTATGGCCCCACGAGGCCCGGTCTGATGGCGGTGGACGGAATTGGGTAGGTGGAACAGAACGCCAGGCCCAGCTGAGACAGCCCCACAGGGTCAGTTCAGTCTCTGGCTGACAGGGGCTTCTTTCCTCCTACTCAGAACTGAGGGGGAGCGAGATGGTGACTCCAGGGTGACTTGGAAGTGACCCTTTCTCCCAAGGCCTGAGCTGCGGGTTGTCACTTCCTCTTCCCCACTTCCTCTTCCTCTTTCAGACGAAGCCCAGTCCCAGGTTCCCTTGCTCTTGTGTTTTATCCCTATCCTTCCATTAAAAATATATTTTTCTAGCATCAGTTGCACCGTTGAACCATTTTCCTCTCAATTCTTCCATCAGATCAAAACTTGACATTGTCTGAACCAGAAACCATAATGCAGGGGCAGACATTTGGAACAGTGGATAAAGCACCAAAGATGCCAAAGATGCCCACGTCCCATAGAGAGTGCCTGGGTTTGAGTCCCAGCTCTGCTTCCAATTCCAGCTTCCAGCAAATGCACACCTGGGAGGCAGCAAGTAATGGCTCAAGGTGGACTTCCTGGCTCCTGGCTTGGAAAGCCTGGCCCAGTTCTACTGTTACAGGCATATAGGGAGGGGATGGGTGAACCAGCAGATTGAAGCGCGCTCTCTCTCTCTCTGTCTCTCTCTCTCTCTCTCTGATTCTCTTTCAAATTTC
Organism: Sylvilagus floridanus; assembly: GCA_949820135.1. Lineage (NCBI taxonomy): Eukaryota > Metazoa > Chordata > Mammalia > Lagomorpha > Leporidae > Sylvilagus > Sylvilagus floridanus. Next base: position 35,232,853 of record OX463230.1, read on the forward strand.
TTTTCTTAAAGAACTCTACACTAGGGCTAATGGCCACACCCACCCCTCCAGATTGACTTCCCTCCTAGTTTCCAACCTCTTCTTCTTCCAAACTCCTTCTCTCCAGACCTCCCAAGGATGTCCTCCTGGTTCCCATCTCTCCGGCATGCCCTTCTTCATTCATTCTTTCCAAAGCCTTGTCTGTTCTCCGCTAAAATCCCATGCGTTCCTGGAAGTTATCACTTGCTGAGCCACCTGAGTGGGCAGTTAGTCTCGCTTGTGTTGTTCTCCAACTGGTTTTTTGGTTTTTCTTTTCTTTTTCTTTTTTTTTTTCCCTTGGTAAGATTTATTTATTTAGCAACCAGCACTGTGGCATAGCAGATAAAGCCACCACTTGTGGCACTGGTATCCCATCTGGGTGCCAGTTTAAGACCTGGCTGCTCCACTTCTGATCCAGCTCTGTGCTATGGCCTGGGAAAGCTGTAGAAGATAGCCCAAGTGCTTGGGCCCCTGCACCCACATGGGAGACCTGTAAGAAGATCCTGACTCCTGGTTTCAGGTTGGCTCAGCTCTGGCCATTGCAGCCATCTGGGGAGTGAACACACACATGGAAGACCTGTGTGTGTGTGTGTGTGTGTGTGTGTGTGTCTCCCTCTCTACATAACTCTGGACTCTGGACTGGAAGTGGAGCAGCTGGGACTCAAACCGGCGCCTATATGGGATACTGGTGTTGCCGGCAGCAGCTTTACCCACTACACCACAACCCCAGGCCCTAACTGATTTCAGTGCAGGAGCTTGTGAATTCCTTCAAAGGGAGAAATAGCTGTTTCCTCTATTCCCAAGGGATCCAGTGGTGCCAGAAACATAGTAGGTGCATATCCTCTTTTGCTGACTGATGGGGCAAGGCTCCCAACCTAGGTTAGCATACACATGGGGTTCACTAGGGAAGGGGGTGTGGAATACAGGACACGCTCAGTGGTGTTGTTCAAGATGAATTAATGCTGTCGAAATCTACAATGCCTTCATCCCGGTGGGGGGGTGCTATGAGGGGCGTGGCTTGCCTGGGAAACCCAATGAATGCAATCCTCACTAGATGGTGAGTCCCATGCCGACACTGAGTCAGAATCACCCAGAGCAGTGTATGAATTTATATAGAGCTCGCTAGCTATCCACATTTCACAGGAATTTAAGTGCAATTAAGGCCCCCACCTAACAGATTTCGATCCCATATTTCTGGGGTGAGGTCCAAATGCCCATTTTTTTAAAATTTTTAAAAATGTATTTGAAAGGTAGAGAGACAGAGACCAACAGAGATCTCTCATCATCTACTCCCCAAATGCCCACAACAGCTCAGGCTGGGCCAGGCCAAGCCTAGGAGCCAGAAACTCAATCCAGGTCTCCCATGTGGATGGCAGGGAGCAACTACTGAGCCTTCACCTGCTGCCTCTGTGTATTAGCGGGAAGCTGGAAGCAGAAGTGGAGCAGGGATTCAAACCTGGGCACTGGAACATGGAATGCAGGGGTTTCTAGGGGAATATTAAAACCACTGTGCCAAATGCCGGCCCCTGATGCACAGCCAGGGCTGAGGCGGTCTAAGGAAGGCCTGCCTCTGAACTCCGCCCCAGAAGCTCTGAGTCTTAGACCATTTCCAAGTGGGAAGACGGCACACCCCGCTCCCAAACCACATAATCCCCAGCAGTTGAAGAGCTTTGATCCTGCCCAGAGCCCAGGGCTTCTGCATCTTAGCCGCCCACTGAGGTCACCCGGGGAAACGAGGAAGCCATGAGATGCCTGGCCCCTGGACCCGAGTGTGGTGGGGCGGTCACAGGAATTTAAACATGCTCCCCATGTGTCTCCAAGAGGGCAGCTCCATTTGCAAACTCCAGTGGCCTCTCTCCTCTAATTTCTCCTTCTAGCGTCAGGAGAGAGGTATTACACTGGATCTGAAACACTGTGCAAAGCCACCCTCAGCTGTCTCTCCTCCAAGATAAATAACCCAAATCCTTTCATCCTGCCTGAGAGTTCTGACTCTGCTCCCCACCACTGTTTACACTGCTTTCCTCTGGAAGCTCTCCAGGCTCACAACTTCCAGAAAACATCCTCACGGCTCCCTGGCGCTGCGTTCCTGCCCACGGCCCACAGGGTGCTTGCTTGGACGGAGGTTCCACATTGCCATCCGAGTTCGCGGTTCCCACCCATGCAGACACTCAGCGATGGAGAGAGCTCTGCCTCCCCACTAGTGGCCTGCGAGGGCGAAGGCTGAAAGGGCCCAGAAAACAGACGGAACAGGGTACTCTCCAGACAGATCTGCAGCATGGCCCACGGAGAGCGGAAACGGTACTCGAAAGAAAGGGCATAAATGCAGAATGAGATGAGAGCAAACTTCAGCGTGATTGAAATGACAGATGGCATGACAGGGAAGCCACCACGCAGGACGCCGGCATCCCATATCAGTGTCCTGATCCAAGCCTGGCTCTATTTCGGATCCAACTTTCTACAAATGCACACCCCAGGAGGCAACAGCGATGGCTTCCAGGCTCCTCCCTCCCCTGTGCCTGGTTTTGAAGTCTTGATTTTGCAATATTTTTCATAAAGAGGACTCCCTGCAATTGCCTAAGCTTCAGGGTGTACAAAACCTTGATCCGCTTCTGTACTCGGCTTCCCGAGTTAACATAAACACTACCATCTTCTTTGATAATTTCAGAGTAAGAGTATTCAGCAAACAAATTTAAGGCAGATCTGGCTGGCTGTCAACTCTAGGAAACCTATGGTGGTACTTTTTTTAAAAAAGATTTATTTATTTAAAAGAGTTACAGAGAGATAGAGCCAGAGAGAGCCAGAGAGAGAGAGGTCTTCCATTTGCTGGTTCACTCCCCAAATGACCACAATGGCCAGAGCTGAGCTGATCAGAAGCCAGGAGCTTCTTCTGGTTCTCCCACATGGGTACAGGGTCCCAAGCACTTGGGCCACCTTCCACTGCTTTCCCAGGCCATAGCAGAGAGCTGGATCGGAAGTGGAGCAGCCAGGACATGAACCAGCACCCATATGGGATGTCAGTCCTGCATGCCGGGGCTTTAACCCGCTGTGGCACAGTGCTGGCCCCAGGTACTTTTTAAAAAAAATAACAATACAGGGGCTCAGTTAAGCCACTGCCTGTGATGCTGTCATCTCATATGAGCAGGGTAGAGTCCCAATTGCTTCATTTCTGATCCAGCTCCCTGCTAATGCACCTGGGAAAGCAGTGAAAGATGACCCAGGTGCATGGGCCCCTGCACCCACGTGGACCATCTTCCCCAGCTTTCTTAGGTGCATTAGCAGGGATCTGGATCAGAAGTGAAGCAGCCAGGACTTGAACTGGTGCTCATATGGGATTTCAGCACCCCAGGTGGAGGCTTTACCTGCTATGCCACAGCACTGGCTCCCAAATAAAGCAGTTTTTGCTAACAACTCCAAAATCATTTTTCCTTTTTTTTTTTTTGAAGTAAAAAATGTATAGAGGAACAAATTTGCAAACATAATCATGCATAAAAATATAAAAACCCAAGGAGACCTCATTCCTTCATTCAGAATTGTAGTTTGAAAATTAAAATGAGGCTTTGCATTGATAAGAAAAGGACCTGAACAATCTGAAGTTGTTGAACCAGTAGCATCAAAGAACTCAGAACATATGAAAACAGACTTGATGAGAGTCAGAGTTCTCTGTTTTTCTGAAAAATAGAAAAGACCAGTTCTCTCTCTCCCTCTCTCTCTCTGATTTATTTATTTATTTGAAAGTCAGAGTTACATAGAGAGAGGAGAGAGAGAGAGAGGTCTTCCCATCCAGTGGTTCATTCCCCAGTTGACTACAACGGCAGGAGCTGCACCAATCTGGAGCCAGGAGCCAGGTGCTTCTTCCGGGTCTCCCATGTGAGTGCAGGGGCCCAAGGACTTGGGCCATCTTCCACTGCTTTCCCAGGCCATAGCAGAGAGCTGGATCAGAAGTAGAGCAGCCAGGTCTCGAACTGGTGCCTATATGGGATCCGGTGCTTCAGGCCAGGGCGTTAACCCGCTGCGCCAAAGCGTCAGCCCCTCTCTCTTTTTTAAAAATAATTTATTTATTTATTTATTTATTTGAAAGAGATACACAGAAAGAGGAAGAGAGAGAATCTTTCATCCACTGGTTCACTCCCCAACTTGCCCCAATGGCTGGGTCTGGGCCAGGTCAAAGCCAGGAGCCAGGAGCTTCCTCGGGTCTCCCATGTGTATGCAGGAAGTCAAGCATTTGGGCCACTTTCCACAATTTTCCCAGGCACATTAGCAAGGAGCTGGACCGGAAGTAGAGCAGCCAGGTCTCAAACTGGCACCCATATGGGATGCTGGTATTGCAAGTGACAGCTTAACCTACTGTGCCATAGAACCAGCTCCAAGACCTGTTCAGGAGATTGTCCAAAGAGCAGTTATAAATATTTCAATTTATAGCCATCTTACAAAATTTTATCCCAGGTGACAAGAAAAGAAAAAAAAAAAAAAAGCTCCTGTTTTTCTTGTCATGAATATTAGAAAAACAAAGACATTACACTTTCCCTTTGCAACCGAACTTGAATAGAAAGGATAGAGAGAACGAAGTTTCTGAATTCCCAGGAAGTTGGCATCTTTTCCCAGGCACTGCAGACTTCGTGGGATGCAGCGTATTCCTCCCCTGCCACCCCCACCCCTACCCCTGGCTATGTGAGTGTGGCCTCATGCAATCCCACCCCCCACGATCCCTGTCTCCTGGAATTCACGCGCTTCTGGGATCTCCCCCTGCTGTGAGCAGCTCCTGTGACTTGCTCCCATCTCACAGAATACCGCCAAGATGTGTCCAGGCATCTGCTTATGTTTACCTCTCCTCCTTGCCAGCTTTGAGGAAGCAAGTGTCCATGTTGGGAAAGCTCAGGAACCGAGGAAAAGGAAGTTGGCCTCAGACTAGGGGTTAACCGGAAGCAGAGGTGCTCAATCCCACCACCCACAACGATCGAGATGCTGCCCACAACTGCCTGTGCTTGGAAGTAGATGTTTGCCCAGCTAGCTTCATCTGGGTCTCCCAAGTGGGTTCAGGGGCTCAAACACTTGGGCCATCCTCTGCTGCTTTCTCAGGAGCATTAGCAGGGAGCTTCCTAAGATGTAGAGCAGCCAGGACTCGAAGAGGCGCCTATATGGGATGCTGGCACTGCAGACAACGGCTTAACCCACTATACCACAGCGCCGGACCCTTTATCCGGCTCCTTTCACACACATAATTATCTTTGAGATTCATCCATGTATCATTTCCTCATGTCAGCAGTTGAACCCTTGTTATCCAGACTTTTTTTTTTTTTAATTTTATGTTATTTATTTAAGAAGCAGAGCTATGGTAGTGGCGGGGGGGAGGAGGTGACCCCAGACTCAAACACCACCCTGATGGCAGCCTTGTGAGACTGTGAAGCGAAGAAACCAGGGAAGGGGTACTGACTCAGGGGCCAAGAAATTGAGAGGGAACGAGTACGTGTTGTTTTAAGCTACTGAATTTGTAGCAATGTTGTACAGCAAATAGAAACCTACGGCCATGAGTATACGGAATGTACACACATATGTAAAGCTGTGCTTGGTGTTAGAGGCCTGGGGGTGACAAGATACACACATGTGCGGAAATTCAAGACGCATGCCCAAAGACTCTGAAGAGTCAGTGAGTATATTTAAAAACCCGAGAAATATAGGGGCCGGTGTTGTGGTGTAGCGGGGTAAGCTGCCACCTGCAATGATGGTGTATCATACAGGTGCTGGTTCGCGTCCCGGCTGCTCCACTTCCAGTCCAGCTCCCTGTTAATGCACCTGGGAAAGCAGTGGAAGATGGTTCAAGTGCTTGGGCCCCTGCATCCACATGAGAGATCTGGATGAAGCTCCTGGCTTCAGCCTGACCCAGCCTTAGCTGTTGCAACCTGGATGTTGGGCCATCTTCTACTGTTTTCCTAGGCCATAGCAGAGAGCTGGATCAAAGAGGAGCAGCCAGAACTAAAATCAGCACTCACTAAGCCACAGTGTTGGCCCTGAGAGATCATTCTAAGGATGTCAGGAATACCAGGAATTATAACACTGAGGAGGTTAAGTTTACATCATTAAACTTTGTTACTTCTAAAAAAGAAAAAATATATAAATAAGGTTAGAGGACTAATAACAAGCTGGCCAAATTTTGCAACACAAAACAAAGGAAGAATGGCTCAACATATATAGATCTTTAAAACCATTAAGATCCCATACAAGGGGCTGGAGCTGTGGCATAGCAGGTAAAGCCACTGCCTGCAGTGCCAGCATCCCATATGGGTGCCGGTTTGAGACCTGGCTGCTCCACTTCCAATCCAGCTCTCTGCTATGGCCTGGGAAAGCAGGAGAAGATGGCCCAAGTCCTTAGGCTCCAGCATCCACTTAGGAGACCTGGAGAAAGCTCCTGCCTCCTGGCTCCAGATCAGCAAAGCTCTGGCCATTGCAGCCAACTGGGAGAGTGAACTAGCAGACGGAAGACTCTCTCTCTCTCTCTCTCTCTCTCTCTCTTTCTCTCTTTCTCTCTCTCTGCCTCTCCTTCTCTAACTCTGACTTTCAAATAGATAAATATATCTTTAAAAACAAAACAAAAAATACAGTTTGTATTTATGATGACATTCGAACGTTCTCAAAATGAAGTGAAAGAAGCAAGAACGCAAGCAGTCCGCGTAGAGAGGTAAACAGCTGGATAGATGTGCAGCCGTGACTGGCGGGACATAAATTCAGTTAAATCTTAACAGGGGTTATTTGAAGGTGGAAGATGATTTTTCATTTTTTATTAGTTTTTTTAAAACAAATATACTTTCCAAAAACTGTTTTGGAAATATTCATTTACCTATAAGCAAAAATCTATATTTGGCAGGGAAGTTAATCAGACAGAAGCATCATGTGAAAGATGTGAAAGGAGAATTGGGCAAACACTACTGAGGGCAATTTCTGGTGTCCACATTATCTCAGGCAGGCTGCTCCTCACACACCTCCCAGTGTCGTTTACCTACAGGGCGAGGCAGCCAACAGGTGTTTCTGAATAACTCGCAGAAAGCATGGGAGGCCATTTTGAAAATAATTCTAATATGTGTAAAGGAAAAATAACAAAATGGTCTACTATGTTCCAGTACCAAATTAATAATCTTTGGCATACTGGTGATGAAAGCACACATGGGCATAGGTGGGCATAAGTGGGCCTAAGTGTGAGAGTATGTGAGACACCCTTCTTACACGCAGTTCTTAAATATTACTGAGATTTCTCACAACGCATTGTAGAACTGTGGTTCTCAGCCCTACTCACATGTAAAAATCATCTGAGAGCTTGAAAACCATCTTGGTGTGGGGGTCTCCAAAGGGCAAAGCTATGGAGACAAAGAACAGGGAGATGTGAGCAGACATCATGGGTTTTGGGGGGTTTGTTTTTGTTTTTTAGGATTTACTTATGTATTATTAAAAAGGCAGAAAACGACAGAGACAGAGAAAGAGAGGATGAGAGAACCTTTCTTCTACTGGTTCCCACCACAAACGGCCACACAGCCCAGGCTGGGCCAGGCTGAAGCCAGAAGGCAGGAGCTCCATCCAGGTCTCCCATGTGAGTGGCAGGAACTCGAGCACTTGAGTCATCATTTGCTGCTTCCCAGGCACATTAGCAGGGAGTTAGATTGGAAGTGGAGCAGCCAGGGTTCACATAGGTGCTACAATGTGGGACATGTGCACCCCAAGCTGCAGCTCGATCTGCAACACCAACCCATAATGTTTCTTTTAGGGGTCATGGAAATATTTCCAAGTTTGTATGATGTGGTGATGGCTGCACAAGTCTGTAAATGTACTAAGAAGCAGTCATCATACGTTAAAATGAGTCAATTTAGTGGCAGGTAAATTATACCTCCGTAAAGCTGTTCCAAAAAAGACTGATGGGGCAGGTATCTGGCGTGGTGGTAGTGATGCTGCCTGAGATCCCTGATCTTGTATCAGAGGGCCTGGGTTCAAGTCCTGGCCGTTCCTGATTCTAGAGCACTGCTAATGCGCATCCTTGAGAAGCAGTGGGTGATGGCTGAAATACATGGGCCCCTGCCACCTACGTGGGAGACCTGGACCCGGTTCCTGGCTCCTGGCTCCTGGCTTCAGCCTGGCCCAGCCCCTGCTCTTATAAGCATTTAAGGAGTGAACCAGCAAAAGGGAGACCTCTCTGTTTCTGTGTCTCTGCCTTTCAAATATGATGAACAAAACAGTTTTTAAAAAATATTCATGGGGCTGGTGCTGTGGCACAGTGGGTTAGCGCCCTGGCCTGAAGTGCCGGCATCCCATGTGGGTGCTGGTTCTAGTCCCAGCTGCTCCTCTTCTGATCAGCTCTCTGCTGTGGCCTGGGAGAGCAATGAAAGATGGCCCAAGTCCTTGGGCCCCTGCTCCCCCGTGGGAGACCCAGAGGAAGCTCCTGGCTCCTGGCTTTGGATCGGTGCAGCTCCAGCCGTTGCAGTCATTGGGGAGTGAACCACCAGATGGAAGATCTCTCTCTCTCTCTGACTCCACCTCGCTCTGTAATTCTTTCAAATAAATAAAATAGATCTTTAAAAAAAATGCTGATGCTTGGGCTCTACCCTGGGACACTTGTGGTTCGAGTGGTCTGGAGCAGCAATGGCAGGCGTGCTTTATAAAAGCTCTCCAGACGGGTCTACTGTGCCACCAGGGCTCAGAACCACCGACGCCATTACCAGAAACCATTCTGCAGGATGACTTCCATGCCACCAAGGCCAGGAGAACACAGGGTGCTCGGCAACATCGCTGGTTTCCACTGCACAGATACAGCACCGATCATGTTCACTGCACACTGTCTCCCGCTGGAGTGATCTTACAGAGTTCCACCATGCAGAACTGTAGCTCGACAACTAAACCAACTCCGGATATATTTAAGACGGGCATGCAGTAACGTGGAATTTGCTCAGATAAATCCAACGAGGAAGGCAAAGGGATCCAAAGTCATGACACATTAGAATTAGTGACATTAAACCAGACAGGCAGAGGATGAGGACTGGGCAGTAGAGATGCTGACTACGATCCAACTATCGAAAGGCTGCCAGAGAGGCACTTGAATGAGTTTCTCGTCCCTTTACCCTACTCCTGTCCTAGGCGCCGTGTTAGATTTTGGGGATAGAAATGTAAGGGCTGCATACTGAATCTCAAACGCCTGTGTGCATCCCAGCTCCCGAGGGGCGTTGGCCTCAGCCACAGACTTTCTGATTCCAGATGCCTGGGGTGGGGCCTGGGAATGTGCATGTCTAACAAGTTTCCAGGGGGCGCTGATGCTACCGATCCAGAGCTCCACGCTTGAGGGTGTGGCCATCCACACATGGAGAACAACAAACAGGCAAGAACATGAGCGTGGAGGAACAAAGACATGAAAGGCAGTCATCCAGCAGTTATCTACCGAATATTCTAGTTGCTGGGTGTAGACGGAGTAAACTAGCCTCCGCTCTCGGGAGCTGATAAACAAAAGCGTCACCTACGCCAAGGCCCGTCAGGAGGAAAGGAGGCTGCTGTGAGAGCCAACAAGGGGCTCTGAAGAAGCAGCACTGAGGCTGACATCGCCAGAATGAAAACAGGGGCACTGCAGGGAGGAAGCCTAGTGTATGGAGACAGAAAGAAAAGGAAGGAGGAAGGAGGGAGGGGGGAAGGATGGGCCTCAGTGTGGCTGAAGCACGGTGCCTGGGGCGTGTGTGGCGGCCGATGTGCTTAGAGAGGTACAGGACCAAGGCAGGCGCTGCCTGGCTCCTTAGACCGTTCGTTCTGGCAGTAATCTGGAAGATAAGCTGAGTGAGCACCCCGAAGGCTAGCACAGAAATCAGGGTGGCAGTGATGAGAGCGTCACAAGGGAAACAGATGGGCGTGGCCACCCCCGTGTCCCACCAGCCCGGCATGCAAGCAAGCCAGAGCCAGAAATGGAAGTACAGACTTCCGAAGGCGCCCATGGAAAATGAGCAACTTGTGATTGGCTCATGCCATCAGCCCAGACTCCTGGGATAAGGGTTATGATCCCCTTGCTCTGCCCCTGTTGCAGCACAAAGAGCCGTGTTACATATTGTTCAGGTTAGATTCTCACAATGGCCAGGGACGTCAATGGATATTCACTGCACGGTCTCCAGATCAGTCTCATGTTCATCAAGAAATGCAGGATGCAGCAACTAGAGCGACTGAAAGGGGAGTCTGGAGGTAGCCCATTAAAGGTAAAGTGTTTGAAACGGAGAGGGAAGATGTATCTTTACACGGATATAAAACACAGCTGCTGGGGAAAAGTGACAGCAGATGAAAATCAGTGAGGTACAGACTGACCTGAGTGTGGACACTCGGCATCAGACACTACAAGGAGAACCATTTCCTAATTCTCGAGACGCTTTGCAGGCTTTGGAAAAGTTGAGTAACAGCTCAAATGCATGAAGTTGGAAATAGATAGGAAAAAAATGAAATAATTTGGCCAACACAACAAAGAATTGAAAGATTTGCCAAAGAGGATTCCCAAGGATTCAGCATGCTACCATTTCTTTGTGTGTAAGCATTCCCACGAGGGAGACTATTTTGAGTCCAGTTTTTATTTCAATGTTGGAGTACACATGCACTGTAACAGAACGGTTCTGCGTCCCAGCTGCGAGAGCCCTCTGCTAGTGACTGTAGAAAGACAACTAACTACAAATGGATGCAGTGAGATGGAGACAGACCACAGGGGTGGGCTGACGGCGACTTCCTCTGAGAAGATGTGCACCCCAAGCAGCACACGCACAGCGGAGTTCTGCAAAACTCAATGGCCCTGTGGGAGAAAGAGGAATCCAAAGACGAATTAGGAGTCCAGCTGAAATGGAAGCCACTGCTGATTACAATCATTGCATTTCACATTGCAATACTAGTTTAGAAAAAGAAAAGAAACAGAGATGGAGATAAAAGACAGGTCAATCTAAAGGATTTGGCAACCTACTAATTGCATGCAAAGAGTGAGTGGGCAGAAGGAATACCGTGATGGCTCACAGGGTTTTGGCTTGGGCAACTGGTCATTTGTTTGAACAGGGAATAAAGGAAGTAGAACTGGTTTGGAGTGGAAAGAAGATTAAGTTTAGTTTTTGAAACAATGAGTTTGGAGTGATTAAAACAGACACTAGTGGAAATGGTTACCAGTTGATTGAAGAACTCAGAGAGCAAGCATGAGCAGGGGATGCGGATTTGGGCATCATCTGAATAGAAGGGGTAACTGGGAATGGGTTAGGGCATGTAGATATATAAAGAAGAACCCCATGACATCCTTTTAAGGGGATTCGCAGAAAAGGGAGCTGATTAAAGAGCAGCTAGAGAAAAAGTTAGCAGAGTAGTGACATTGGAGAAGTTTGAAGAACAGACAACCGTATTAAATGTTGAAGAGAAGTCAATCAAGAACAGGAGCCTTCACTGGGCACCAATGATTTCAGTGAGATGGCGAAGGGAGGATCCACATTACAACAGGCACAGGAGTGATGGACGAGACGGGACCGGGCGCTTTCAGGGTGGTGCAGCCGCACACCACAGGAGTGAGTTGGCAGTATGAGATGCCAGCATCCCACATCAGAATGCCAGTTCAAGCCCCAGTTGCTCCATTTCCAATCCAGCCCCCTTCTAATGCCTCTGGGAAGGCAGCAGCAGATGGCCCATGTGCTTGAGCCCCTGCACCCATGTGGGAGGCCCAGAAGAAGCTCCTGGCTCCTGGCCTCAGCCTGGCCCAGCCCTGGCCTTTGTGGCCATTTGGGGAGTGAGCTAGCAGATGGAAGATCTCCAATTCTCTCTGTATCTTCCTCTCTCTGTCATGCTGCCTTCCAAATAAATAAATGTTTCTTTAAAAAACAATAAGTGAATGGAGTAAAACCAGAGTGATCTGACAAACTAGAAGGAAAAGGCCATTTAAGGAACTGAAGTGAAAGAGTTACCTACACTAAGAAACGCACCAAAGGTCAAGACATTAACATCAAAGTAGATGAACAGGATCCCAGCATCCAGTGTTTCAGGAACAGTGCTGAGGAGACATGACATGAAAACCACTATGGGACGCAGACGTCCAGAAACTGCAGCCCCTCACGATCAGCGACACTGCCCTGGATGACGGCAGCGCTGGGGACAGAGATGCCCGCAAAGCCATCCAAGTCCTCAGAGACGACATTCCAGAGGACAGATGGTACAGCTGAGTAGCAGAGGCCTCTAAAAGGAAGCGCAATGGTGTGGCTACGGCAACCAGCCTATAATCCACCCATTCATACCCGTTTACCAGCAGTAAAGTGACATCACGCAAAGTGCCCTGAAACAGCCCTGAGGCGAAGGTGGCTCGGCGAGGCTCAGGTTCCAGCTAACCAGTAGCAGGGCTCCTTACAAAGGAACAGAAAGAGTGACCTCAGCAATCACAAACCAGCAGTACGAAGGTCATGACCAAAAGCAGACATGCTTGAATTGTTCTGGGTTTCAAAGAGAGCATTACTACTAAGCTGGTCTTCCACCAAGCTTAGCCCCAATGAAAGACGGCAGAGCTAGGCCAGAAAGACTAAAGCTGCCAGTGCCCGGGGCATACCAAGCCACAAAGTATGGAAGCAGGGCCTCATCTTTTGATTAGGGAAAAAATTACTAATTGAGCCAGCTTCCCAAGAGCATTAGCAGGAAGTTGGATCAGAACTGGAGCAGCTGGGACTTGAACTGGTGCCCACACGGAATGCTGGCACTGCAGGCAGGAGCTTAAACCACTACACCACAGCACCAGCCCCACAAGAAACATTCTTAAAAATCCCATCTTACCCTGTTAAGGAGTGGGGCTGTGACTTACATATCTTCATATCTGTGTGAGCTAACTCACAAATGGTAGGAAGCCAATTCCAGAGGAGCTGGGTAACCAACTAAATGGGACACAGTTACAAACCACAAACCCAGCTTCTTATCCAGTGGGTTTTTTTCCCCCCAAGATGTATCTTATTTATTTTAAAGGCAGAGTAACACAAAGAGGTCTTCCATCTGCTGGTTCATTCCCCAAGCGGCCACAATGGCTGAGACTGGGCCAGGCCCAAAGCCAGGAGCCAGGAGCTTCTTTCCGATTTCCCACATTGGTGCAGGGTCCCAAGCACTTGGGCCACTTTCTGCTGCTTCCCCAGGCACATTAGCATGGTGCTGGATCGGAAGTGGAGCAGCCAGGGCTTGAACCAGTGCCCATGTGGGATGCCAGCGTCACAGGTGGCAGCTCTGGCTGCTACACCACAATACTGGCCCCTATCCAGTGTTCTTTACATGATACAGCACTCAGCTTAGTAGTCTCAGATAAGACTTCATCACTGTGTCCCTGAGAACTCAGAAAGATTCCTTAGCAAAATTTCACCATCTGACCATTCTTGGGGTGCTTTTTTTATCCACTGACAAGACACAGAAGGTAGCTCCAAAGACAAGATTAGAGAAGTCGGGGCAGGCTGTCGGGCCCCGGGCCACCACCGCCACCTTGGCCTCTGCTGCTGCCCCCGCTACTGCCTTGTTTCCCCATCTCCCCTCATGGCCGGATTTCTATGCTAGCCTTCGGGGTGCTCACTCAGCTTATCTTCCAGATTACTGCCAGAACGAACGGTCTAAGGAGCCAGTCTGCGCCTACCTTGGTCCTGTACCTCTCTAAGCACGTTGGCCGCCACACACGCCCCAGGTACTGTGCTTCAGCCACACTGAGGCCTGTCCCTCCCTTCTTTTCTTGCTTCCTTCCTTCTTTCAAGTTTGTCTTCATTTCACTTTAGAAATTTATTCAAAGTTAAAAATATGTGTATATACATATACTGTGTGTATATATATAAGCACACACACATATATATATACTTGTAGTTTGTCAAGTTTTATAGAATTTTTGTTAGAGATTTTAATGAGCAGGCAATATGGGATTGAGTGTTTATCAGATTTGATACAAATTTTGTATATCACCAAATGTTTAAAATTAGTCAAATGCTACATGGTCCGGTTGGCTGGTATTACACCTTAAAAATCAGTTCACACACAAATTATCTGTTTCAATGGTGCTCATTTGTTATTCTCAAAGGTAACATATAACTATGATAATAATGAGACAGATTCTTCCAGCCACTATTTTATTACTTTTAAATCAAAACTGGGTTGGTTCTTCGTATTCATTAATGGGACTCATATTCTGTGGAAGGCAAATCACATACTAAATGATGAAGAGGGGATTAGCTGACATTCCATACTAATATGTGTTTATGCTTTCGTTAACTAGATACAAAAGAAAATCTCAGTAGTTTGCTGCTTATATATATATATATAGTATAAAAGGGTATATTTTGGTTTTCGTAAAACCCTTGTTGACTTTTCTACAGTGAACTTTTTAAAACTTGATTTAATAAAAATGTTAATTTGGGGAAAAAAAGATTAGAGAAGTCTCATCTAATGAAGACATTTCATGGGACTTTATAGAAATATGAAAGCCTTCTACTAGAGTAGAAACACACTTAAAGAGCTAACGGGGGGAGGCGGGATGAGAAGAAACTCCAACGCTACTCGGCGTTTATCTGACTGTATTCCTTTGTACCGTCCTCTACTTTTTATCACGCATGATCTCCCAATCATTGGCCAAGTGTTCCAAGAGGAAATTCTGGATCCTCCATTCATGAATATCAACCACAGTGTCAAAGACCCAAGAAAAGATGTGATCTAGACCATTTCTAGAAAGGATTTGTCACTTTAGGAAATTTCATGGATCTTTGTGGACAAGAAAACTTCTTCCAAGCAATGGGATAACCAGAATTCTCTCCCCTCTTAACAACCAACTCTTCTACCACCTCCCAACACAGTCACACACAGTCATACACCTTGTGAAGCTGTCAATTTGACTGCAAGCAGAACCTTAACATCCGCCCTTCACATGTGCACCACCCGGTAACCTGGCGATGGAGCAGGAAGTGTCATTTACTCCTCTGAAGTAATTTGAGGTCTCAACTAGTTGTGAGCATCTGGATCCTCGTCTCCCCTGCAAAGGAGCACATTTCTCAAGAACCAAGGATGGACTCGCGTCTGCTGGTCATCAAGGGGCTCCTGTTGAAAATCAAGGACCCGTGATGTCTTCCGGAGTTACTTCCTGTACTTCAATTTCAAAAACACTATTCTCAGTAATAATAAAGGGCTAATCACACCACTGACCAGATTATTTCGGCTCGGTTCTTTATTGTATAGTTAGCAAATAATACTAAAAACTGCTTTGGCACAGGTTAAAATTAGCATATATTTGCTAATTTTCCTTAGGATTATCATTAATCATTACCAAAATTTACCTTTACTTGGTTCCTATTTAAAGTTGCCACAATGTAAATGAAGGGGGTGAGAGTAAGGGGGCAGGGACGGGGATGATTAGGAATCTGAACACAAAGAGTTTTTTAGATGTAATGCAATTAATCATACCTAATACTCATTCAGAAAACAAAAGAAATACAAGACATGCTCAAATGTCAAGAAATCAAGTTATATTTTTCATAAGGCACCACCAATAACTCTGGTAAACTGTAATAAATATGTAAGGGAGTAACCATTAAGGGTCCTGAGGCTCAAAAGAGACATTCCCAGGAGACAGCTCTGTCAGCCACAGAACAAGAGGACGCATCTCCAAATCCCTGTGTGTGCTTCCCAGAGCCCGTCATTTGTTGCACAGTGGTGCCTGGGAACGACCCAGGCCGAGAGAAGACACAGAGACAGGGATTCCAGAACCTATCAGCGTCCACTCTTTCCCTATCCTGCTATAAACACTTCTCTGGCACATCTGTGTCCACAGACATGGGGTATGCTTTAATGCAAGGAGGTGGGTACTCAACAGGAATTCTACTTAAGGACTGACTGACTGACTGCAAAAGTAACTTTCTACACATGAAGATAATGCACATGTGAAACTTTATTGAACCTAGTTATATGTGGGGCCAACAACTCAGTTTTCTCAATTTACAGTTTTCAAATCCCACTCCGAATGGTCACTTTTTTTTCTATAAAAGTGGATAATCCCAACCCTTTGGCTTTCTTAATTTTTCCTTTCATCCTACTTTACAGAGTCCTGGATGATATTCACACAAATGTATTACAGAATCAGAATACTGACAAGGCAGGGAGTTTCTTTACATGCACTGAATTGCATCCAGAATCTAAAAACTAGGAAAAACAAATTAACTGACAGCTCTTGTGCACCTGTTATGAATAAAAGCAGAGAAGAACATGAGCAAAGCACACATCAAATCATGCTACTCTTAGAGGTCTGTCAGTGTGTGCCAGTTTTTTGATTATTAAAGTAGATTGTGGGCAATCACAGATTTAATGTCTGCCTTCTAACTATTCAAAAAAGTATGACATGCAGTAATTTGTACTTTTAACTGAGGCACAAATGTGGATCACACAGGCCAAGCTGTTCTGCAACAGCCGTGCGAGGGAGCCAGCATCTACACCTCAACACGGCTGTGCTGCAGTACCGTCGAATGCTGCGCTTGTGCTTCTAACCTGGGGATCTCTACAGTTCCAATGACTTACCCCTTTTAAGAATATCGAAGACCTATCATTTTTTAAAAATTTTCCTTTATTTAACCTTTGCCAAAATGTGTGTAATGAAGGCAGTGAAAAATTCCTTTGAAAGAATTAAAACAGGCAAGATAAAATACCAATGAAAAACTGCAACTTTGCGAGTTAGGGAAGGTAGAGAAAACATTTAAAATCAAGATTTAACATAAAATGTTACAATACAAAAGACTAGAGTTAAGTTGCAAATAAGTAATTTCTTCTAAGTGAAAATAACACTTTATAGAACACCAACATTTCTCTAAATGCATGTACCTTATTTCATTAATTCAAAAACTGCAAATGTGTATTTTGAGTTTGTTTTGTTTCCTTTTGGTGGGGGAGGAGGGAGGCACTAATTTCTCTGTTGTTCTCAGGCTCAGTCCTAATCTGTGGTCAAGTCAGACCAAATCCTCCATGACTTCCAAATATATACAGAACATCTCACAGTACCAGTTAAATGACACACTTCAATTTCAAAATATTAGGACATAACAGGAAGCTATTCATGGTTGGAGACTGCCTTGTATTTTTCTCAGGTCTCCTGCAGCCAAATACCGTATCAAGCACAAACAGCCATCCACTCCATCTCCTCTTCAAGTACTTCAACGTGCCAAGCAGCTTAACAACCACCTTTCTTAGCATCCTCAACACTCTCCATGGATAATAGAATGGATTATTGGAAAGGAAAGGTAAAATTTTAAATGTGTTCTAGGGATCCATCACTGAAAATTACATTCAATTTTTAATCCACACGTATTTGAAGACTTTATAAAGACCCAATGGCCCCCCCCAAAAAAAAAAATCATGCTTACTTCTATAACATCAACCAGATGAAAGTCTTAATTGAGATAATCTTTATATAGTTGGCAAAATGAAAACTTGGTACACTGGTTAATTACCTTAAGATATCCCTTGAAATCTTCAATCATACACACACATACTTGAGATGAGCTCAAAACACATGCTACAGCAACTCTTACAAACCTTTTAATAGGCCAAAGCACTCAAAATGTTATTTAGTCTTAAGGGAAGAGTAACCAAAAGGTAGGTAGTATAAACCACACAGAAAGCATTTACAGAAATTGGATTTTATAAGAAAGCTTTTGCTTTTTTTTTTAAAGATGCCTTTTGAGTTAAATCTCATACCCACTCAAACTGTAACTGGACAGTACATTTCACTTCTAGGTACTAGAAGACATTTCTTTAAAAGAGACTGGGGCAAAAATGGAAGAGGAAGCTACAAAGCAGTTTCTAGGTCCAGCCCACTAACCCCTTTTAAGGGAAAGCTGATGAGTTTAAGTAGAACCACAGATTTTTAAACCAAAATAAAGGACACAGGCTACTGAAGACAAAATCTTTTTAGTAACTCTTTTTGTCCTTTAAAAAATTAGCCCCATTCTAATAAAAGTTTACATACAGCTTACCTAACACCTTAATCAGAACAGAGGGAAGAGAACACAGCACCATAGTTTCAAACATTCACATATAAAAGAAAAAACAGCCAGCAAAGACTAGAGTAAGACCAAATTTTCCAAAAGACAGGGTTAAGTCCCAACACACAAAGGAAGTTTAACCATCTATTTGAACAAAAGCAATATGGTCAAGATAAGATGGAGAAGAGAGTGCTACCCCTTGTACTACAAGGAATGGGATTTCTTTATTACAAAGCAAAAAAAAAAAAAAAAAAAAAAAAAAAAAAAAAAGCCCCCAAATGGATTTTGATGCTGAAACTCTGTCATATGTTGCTGGTAACAGTAAATATATATATATATATTTATATATTCAGATATGTATATTAAAAAAGAAAAATAATCTATTTATAGGTCAGTAGTCAGAGACATTTAGAAAAAAGTAAAAACAAGTCCTTTTTTGATTTCTTTTTAAAAATGGATTTACTAAAACAACTTCATCCACCAGAGGTGCTACAACCCCACATCCTCTGATGAAGCCAAGCTGTTACTCAATAGCATCTGCTGTGGGCCGCATGTTGGGAACAGTAGACATCAGGGTCAAGGCTGCAGGGCAAAAAGCTGTTATTTGCTGGTCTTGCTCATGGCCATGCCTGAAGCCTGGTGGTGGCTGGAATACTTTGAATGAAGGTTTCCCCCAAATACATGCATCATTGTGATTCTGTAAGACATTTTTACTGGTCGTCGTCTTCCTCTTTTTGCAGGAACCTGGATCCACATACCTGCTCTCCTCTAAAGTGCAGACCCAAGACAGCCGGACTTCTCAAAACCAGAAAAAGGAGGAAGAGGGTTCTTGCCTTGAAATAAGAAAAGCTCTTCTTTGATTATCCAACTGGACTTCTGAGTTAGATTACATCTTCTTCCTTAGGAAGAAGAGGTGATCTGCCCCAGATGGTGAGATGTTCTTTTTTTTTTTTTTTAATTTATTTATTTATTTATTTATTTATTTTTTGAGAGGTTCTCTCATTTGGGGCTTTCTTCTTGGTAGAAACAAGCACAGGTAACCAAGAGACTGTGCCACTATATACCAGGACTGCTAACAGAAGTAACTTCAGTCTTGCTTCTCCTGGTTCTATCTGTAGGGCATGAAATGCCGGGTAACAGTGAAAGGAAGGTGTGCTGATTCCTTTCCAAATATTCCAACTAAAGAAACCCAAACAATCAGTATTCAGTTGGTGCTGCCCTAGGTCATAAACCTCTAATTAGTATCAACTGGCTTTAAGCCACATCCTACACACCTTGCCAGCACATCACTGTATTTAATGCCCACTGCCACCCTAGAGCTCAATCAAGTGTTTGACCTTAATGCAGTAAACCATACTCAAGGGAGACAGGCAGCTGTACCAAAGACACCCTTCGCACAGGCGTGCTGTTAGAGAATGTAGCCCACACAGTCCATGCAAAGAGGAAGCCAGCACTAACGGGACTTTCTCTGAAGGTCATTCATCTTTGGAAGAAACATTCTGAGTGGAAATACACCACTCTAACTGATGACTAAGGTCTCAATGTGGTCCAGTGTCCCCCATGTCCCAGACTAAACAAGCATCTGCTAACTGGTCTCTTTAAGATCCTCCATGGGTAGTTTGTAGCTCATTATGAAGGAAGGAGGTGGTGCTTGACCTGGGCTATCTGGGCCCTGCTTCTTTGCACAGTTTATACAGATGTAATCTTCATTTTCAGCCATTTCTGGAGATACACCCACACAAACTTGATGAAACCACTCATCACAGCCACCATCACATTGTACCCAGTCTACCTGTAGGAGACAAGATTGGGGAATGTTTAGGTTACATAAACATTTAGCCTAGAGTAAAAGCAAACCAAAGAGCTTTCTTGGCTTAAATGATAGCAAACAACTGAAATGTCCTCAGACAGACAATGACTTCTTATGGGGTTATTTTTTTAAATGAAAGAAGCTGAGAAGTTAAAACCCCCAAATTATATTTTACCATAGTGTGTCCACAAAATTAGGCCTCTTAGGTACTCCATTACCTCATGAATACCTGGGGCTCCTTGTGAGGCAGAAACATGTTTGAGAAAAACTTGACAAAAAAAAGGAACTTCTAATAAGAGCAGTCAAGTAGTTTTAGCTAATATTAACAATTTCTAGGCTCTAAGACAATGCAATTATCAATCAAGAAAGGAAGAATACAACAATGTGAAGGCAATCCTGTGTATTAGCTTTATTTCAAAGAGATAAGCCAAAGTACTAAGAACATTAAATACCTTTTTAGAAAAGCAGTCACATAGGCCACTTTTAAAACTAATATTTTTTATTCTTCTCTTCTTCCGTTACAAATACAACTCCCTATAAAAAGTTAGCAAATATCAGAGGTCAAATCTTACAAATTAACCAATTATAACAGTAAAAGACACAGGTCAATAGATCACTCTGGGCTTCAAAATTCAAGTCTGGAAAACTGATAGGTCAGTGGCAGGTGCCAGGCAAACTTTGCCCTGCAAAGAATACTGATTATAGGAGGCCAGAAAGGGAATGCAGTTTAGTGACTTTAAGCCTTGCACTTAACCTTTGTCACTGAACAATAAAGTGACTTTTGGCTTTTATATCTGGAGCGTGATTTTTATAGCTAATGTCATGGCAGATGAGAAACTTTAAGATGAAAAGTGCTACTCTCTTTCTTCAAAGCTCAAAGGTGACCATTTCACTGACAAAATAGAAGCCACTTAAAACCATGAGCAGATTACCAGAGCAAAGAGAGGTGTATAAAGGAATCAAAGGGGTATGTCAGGACAGTTTATGAGAAAGAACAGAGCAAAGAGGTTTTGGCTAGGTAAAAGAATTTCATTCAGGGAAAGTGAGAGGGTTTCAAAATTGGTTTCCATATCCCATAAAGATAATCAAAACCATGTTATAGTTTTAGGCTTGTAATAAGGATGGAAAAATAATTTTTCAAAATAATCTTCCTACTTTTATGTCTGCTAGAGTTATAGATCTTAAGAGGTAGTGTTGTTTAGTATAAAGACTTTGCTAGTCTCCATCATATAATTTCATTTTTTTCTCATTGAGTCCCAACTGCCACAACTATAAAATGGAAATAACATCTGATTACAGGATTATTGAGAAGGCCCAAGAAATAACAGATGGCAAGGGGCTGGCACTGTGGCACAGTGGGTTAAGTTGCCACCTGCAATGCCATCATCCTATCCGGATGCCAGTTCAAGTCCTAAGTTGATCCACTTCTGATCCAGCTCCCTACTAACGCATGTGGGAAGGCACCAGAAGATGGCTCAAATGCTTGGGCCCCTGCACCTATGTGGGAGACCCAAAAGAAGCTCCTGACTCCCAGCTTCAGCCCAGTCCCAGCCATTTTGGCCAAATAAATAAATCTTTAAAAAATAATAATAATATATGACAAAACACCTAGTTCACTGCCTGAGATACTGAAGCTATTTCTTAAAATTAGTCTCATGGCTCTACTCATTATCTTAGTTTATACAAAATATTGCATATTTTGACATAACTGCAGCATTGCTACTCAAAATGTGTGGACCTCCTGCCACAGAATCACCTATTTTGTTTGTTAAAAATGGAGCTGGGACACATCCCAAATCTACAGACTTAGAGTCTATCTAGGGAGTCTACAAGTCATTCTCACATATTCTAAGTTTGATCATCACTGGCACTTCATGAGACTGTTCCCTGTAAACTCACAACAATTTAATGATTCCTTCCTAAACTAATTGTTTTTGTCCTGTAATGGTATGTTTAGTTTCTCAAGTTTATGAAAAAAAAAAAAAAAAAAGCTGATCAAGATGTTCCTGTTGCGGGAAACTTATCAAGAAAAGGGGTAAGGGGATAAAAGCTTCTGCGCAGCTGGTACCGTGGCTCAATAGGCTAATCCTCAACCTTGCGGCGCCGGCACACCGGGTTCTAGTCCCAGTCGGGGCACCAGATTCTGTCCCGGTTGCCCCTCTTCCAGTCCAGCTCTCTGCTGTGGCCCAGGAGTGCAGTGGAGGATGGCCCAAGTGCTTGGGCCCTGCACCCGCAAGGGAGACCAGGAGAAGCACCTGGCTCCTGGCTTCGGATCAGCGCGTGCGCCGGCCGCGGCCGCCACTGGAGGGTGAACCAATGTAAAGGAAGACCTTTCTCTCTGTCTCTCTCTCTCTCACTGTCCACTCTGCCTGTCAAAAAAAAAAAAAAAAAAAAAAGGAGGGGAGAGGGGATAAAGGCTTCTGTGCAACAAAAATAAAGGTACTACAAGCAGGTTAAGATTTACAAAGTGCCCAATGGACAGGTGGTGAATCCGGGATAAGTGTTTTGGCTGTCTGGAGATAGTAAAGGAATTGGAAAGATGAACTGTATTTCTTTGGGCTGTCCAGGTTTAAGAAATTATGCTGTTAATAGTGCTACCCCTGAACCAACAGATATATCTACTCCTAATTCTAAAAATCTCTTAAATCCAGTCCAGTCCATAGGATAACAGGTATCAATTTTTCAGTATCTGCTATCAAATAAGGTGTACCAAGCTTTTTTAAATCTAGTTTTTCACTGGACCTACTCATTGGCTTCCGGTTTCCAAAATTATATCACTCTCTTTCAAATTCAACAGTATTTTCCTTTTTCTGATTCTGACTAGAGGTCAAAGCCTGAAGTCCTAAGGTCATGGGTCCCAAGCCTAGCTCTCCCACGATTTCCAAAGAATATCTAACTTTCCTTGAGATAGTCATTGGTATACAGATTCTATCGCAACCTGCAGGTTATGTAAGAATTTAACCCGAAAATATGGCAAAGAAAAATAGTCCTTCTCTTATCACTATCTTCTTATCATGTTCATCTATTAACAATCCTTTGTTTGAAAAGGCCCATTGGATTGTCAGCAAACCAAAGTTTGGAATTTCCACTGAATCTACAAAAATCTAACACAGGGGCAACAGACTATGTAATAGCCTGGCAAATCAGAGTTTAGAGTCTGGCTGATGGCACATTAAATTCTAGTAGCAATCTACCCTTTTAGGCCTAGTGAATTACAGAAAAAACTATTAAAAGCTTCACAACCATGAGCCAATTAATTATTAACAGATCACAGATTTAAATTATAGCATAAATAGGTTACCATATCCAGATCTGAGAGAAATGTCTGTTTAAAAGACAAATCTATGACATAGAAGAAACAATTTTTTTGACATTTATGTTTTGCTAAGTGATTTCACATTTATACTTAAGAAAAAGAACTTGGCATATTACATTTTGTTAATTTCTTACAGCCTATTACTGCAGTAGGGAAAAAGAAAATCTGATATTCTTAGTTTACTCAATTGAATTTTTGTTATTTCAGTATTCAATCTCTTTTGTACCAAGGTTCCTTGCAAAGGCCAGATTTGAAAAACAAAAACAATTCACTTAGAGAAGTACATTTGTTCAGTACCCCTGTGTGTAATTTTTTGGTGCTCTAAACATTAAGTGGTGAGCTCACCTAGCTTGCCCAGAAATGATAAATTTTCCCATAGTGAGAATTTCCATGTTAAAATTGGTGAAGTCTCAGGTAAGATGGAGTAGTTGGTTACCCCATCTCTACACCACCCCTGTGTGTAAGACACACATTTACGTAATCCAACCTTTGACTATCTGTGCTAAAAGGAGCTATGAACTGGTAAAGGTGGCAATAATGCAAATATTTTGGTAAAGACAACACCTCCACACAAATCCTTGAAAATCAGAGTGCCATAAATGTATGAATGTCAATCCTTTAATTCACAATGCCAAACTTTTTATAGGAATAATAATGGGTAAATAAAAGGTCCCTAGAAGGTGAAAAAAACTCTTTTCAAATGGAAAAAGTGATTAAGTATTTATCATAACACTAAAAAAATGCTATGTAAATATATCAGCCCAAAATAAATTTGTTCATTAAGTAAACTTTTTTTAATTCTTAGTATCAATAAAACTGAATAAAGGGACAGAATTCAAGAAGAAAAAGATTCTGTACTTTATTTTTTTATATTTTATTTATTGATTTATTTGAGACACCGAGAGAGAAAGTAAGAGAGAACTCCTATCTACTAGTTTACTTCCCAAATTTGCACAACAGCCTGGGCCTTGCCAGGCTAAAGCCAGAAACAAGGAATTTAATCCCAGTCTCCCAAGTGGGTGGCAGAGAGCTAAGTACCTGAGTCACCTGCTGCCTCCAAGGTGTGCGTTAGCCAAGAAGCTGGAACTGGGAGAAGAGCCAGGATTCAAACCCACTTGCATTCAGAACTGCTAGGTAAAAGCCCACCCCTAAAACTCATTTTTGAAAAATAGTTGTTATTTTTAAAATTAAGCTTAGCTTGAAATTAATCTGATAATTGATAGAGGAGATAGTATTGAAAAACACCTATTACACATTCTGTTATTTTCTTACTTTACTGTTTCTAAAACATCTTGAAATTGAGGCAGGGTACACTTAAGTAACCATTCTTCTAATTTTTAAAAGATATTTCTCAATCTGCATTTTTCTAGGGAAAGTAATAATAATTACCAGTTACAGAAATAATACAGGTACACTTATCTGAAAACAAGTGAACCCTGGAAGTAATTTTTTGCTGCATATTTTAAAGAATGGCCTTTCACAAAAAGCATTTTCTTATCATTTTATTTGAAAACATGCGCCATGCATGAATTAGATCTCCTCTTAGAGAAACACTATAAACGGAGAAAGCTGTAAATTTTTTTTTATTTAAATAAATATACCTTTTATTTATTAAGACTAGTGTTAAGAACATACAGGGAAAATCATGAAAGACTGCAAAGTGTAATGATAGGCAAAATATTTATAATCTGAAATAATCTGTTTAAAATTAAATACACAGAAATCTAACACTAAGGTTATTTTATGTAAGCTAATGACAGGGTAAGCACACTCTGCTCCCCTTTACATACTTTAACAGTTTAAAATAGATAATTTATCTGAATAGTCAGCTAAATCCTCACTGTTTCATAAAAATGTAAATAACTTTCTAGATTTAAAGACAGTATATAGAAACAATCCTCAGAGTTCATTAAAGTTAGTCATCACACTTTAACAGTTGTATTGCATTTTTGGTTAACAAGTGCTTTCATAGAGATTATGACCTTTTCCTCTTAACCCTTTGAGGGCATGTGTTAACAATTTTGTAACAAATGTAAAAAAGGCTTGTGGTGCTTACAGGCCACAGCAAAGATAACAAGGATAAAAAGACTGAATCATACTCAAATACTGAGCAGAGAACAGGGGAAAGATTAAGTGACAAAGAAAAAAAGCGAAAAGAGAGAAGATAAAACATGAAAGTTTAAAAAAAAAAAAAAAAGAACCCCACTGGGGAAGGGCGTGGGAGAGGACACTGTGTGGCACAGAGGTTGGGCTGCTTCTTGGGAAGCCTGCAACACGTGGTAGAGTTCCTGGGAGCAAGTCCTGACTCCATTTCTGGCTAACGCACACCCTGGAGGCAGCAGATGATGGCTCAAGTGCTTGAAATTTTTTTTTTTTTTTAATTTTTATTTTTTGACAGGCAGAGTGGACAGTGAGAGAGAGAGACAGACAGAAAGGTCTTCCTTTGCCGTTGGTTCACCCTCCAATGGCTGCCGCGGCCAGCGCACAGTGCTGATCCGATGGCAGGAGCCAGGTGCTTTTCCTGGTCTCCCATGGGGTGCAGGGCCCAAGCACTTGGGCCATCCTCCACTGCACTCCCGGGCCACAGCAGAGGGCTGGCCTGGAAGAGGGGCAACCGGGACAGAATCCGGCGCCCCAACTGGGACTAGAACCCGGTGTGCCGGCGCCGCAAGGTTGAGGATTAGCCTATTGAGCCGTGGCGCCGGCCTCAAGTGCTTGAATTTCTACCACCCATGCGGGAGACCCAGGTGGAGCTCCTGGTTTTGGCCTGGCCTGGAGTGCTGCAGGCATCTGGGAAGTGAACCAGAGGATAGAAGATGCCCTTATCTCTACCTCTTCCTCTGTCACTCTGGCTTTCAAATAAATAAACTTTTTAAAAAGAAAGAAACAAAGAAAGAAACATATCTTCCTGCTGGCCTTTAATTTTCTTGTTGTTAGTCTTGAAACTGCCATAAAATTGATTAAAGGAGAAAGAAACAGAAGGTTCTCCCAACAGTGAACCTTCCAATTAACCTCCTTACTAAACGCATTCAGACAGAAGTAGAATTCAAAGTGAAAGAAAAAAATTATGTATATACATGAGATGTATCTACTAAAATTCTTTAAAATGTTTACAATACAGGAAATTGCTTATGAAGAGATTAAAACAAGACACAAAGTGAACAGACAATATGACAATGATACAAAAAAGAACTACAGAAAAAGAATTGGAAAGAAACACACCAAAATATTAATAGCTGTTATCTGAGTTATCTTATATAGCTAATTTACATATAAGTATCACTTAGTTTTAGAATGTGCTTTTATACTTACATCTCATTTATCAGTGGGGCTGGGATATTTATTTGAAGAGAGATCCTAGTCTGACAGCCAGGGAACCAGGGGTCTACTTTTGGTTTTACCACTAATTAGTTTGACTCTGATGACATCTTTTATCATCACTGAGTCCTGGTGTTACCATGTGTGAAATGAGGAGCCTGACCAAGGCCACCTGCTGGTCTCTTCTAGCTCTAAAAAATGTAGCAGGTATTTGAGGAGGGAAGTGAGGGCACAACCCGCTGTGACCGTGACACAGCTTTACCGATTCTGCTCATCTTTTTAAACTGAGGAGCCAGTAATATTCTAAATATCAAGTGGTATAAAGAGCATAATAAATAAAACTATGAATTTATATTCTTAATGAGAACTTTAACAGATGCTTCCAATCACTTAAAGAACTGGATTTTTTTCATAAAGTCTGTCCATTTTTCTCAGCAATTCTTATCCTCAGTATAACAGCCATCACAGAACACTCTGCTTAAAACTTAGTGTTACAAAATTTTAAATAGTATTTCTAAGGGTCTGAATTATGTGTTACAAAGGATTTGGAAGAGTTAATATTCCATTCTGGAAAGTAAACACATGCCTGAGTGTGGGTAAAATACAGTTAGTTTTAGGTCTTTAGAACACAACCTTAAAATTAATGCAATTTACCAAAATCTTAAAATACAGGCCCAGGATTTTCTCAGGCCATTGTAGTTAATTGACAAGGGAATTAGTTCTCTGGCTCATCCTATAGAGAAGGCACAATACTATTCTATAACTTGTTTTGTCCACTGCATATGAAATACACCACCTGCCAGACAGGTCACATAGCTTCTCTCTGCTCCTGTCTCATGCTCACGAGGTTCAGGACTTTTACAATACAACACTTCATCTATTCAGCACACTGACCTAGCAACTTCTTTATTCAAAAGAGTTTATAAAAACTGTAGAAAATAATTATGTTAGGAGTCCAAATCCTGGAATCAAGACACACTATCACCTCATCAAACAGATCTCCACAGCTGCTGGGCCTTGACGTCTCGCACACTCGACTGTGAACAGCGAGAACTCACCTTGTCTTTGCAGGGCCTCTGGCAGTTCTGCGCTGCACACACGGCGTTCTCATCATCAGACTCCTCTGCTCCGGACCAGTCATACTTGGAGGGAATGTCTAGCACTTTTTTCTCTCTTTTCTTCTCTGTATTCTCTTTCACAAGTTCAACTTTGGCTGTAGTGGCCTTCTCCTTCTTCTTCTTTCTTTCTTCTTCTTTCGCTAGCTTCTTGGCCAGTTTGTTCAGCTCCTTTGATTTGTCTGCATTTAATTTTAATTTCTTCTTTTTAGGTTTGTCCATTTTCTTTAACTCCTTAGACTTCTGTTTTCCTTCCCCAAAAAGCTGTTCTACCTTTTCCAGCTTCCGTTTCCGTTTCTTCTCTGAAGAATCCTTTCCCTTCATTTTTAGTGGTTTCTCTTCCATGCTGTCATCCTTGAAAAATACAAAATTTGAAACAATTTTAAAGCAAGACATTTAAAAACAGTGCTATCCTCCTGAGGGGCCTACAGGAGGCAAATTCAGAGGCAAAGCAGAATACAAGTTGCTGGGGCTGGGCGGGAGGAAGCAGAGACTGCGGCTTCCTGGGCTCCGAGTTCCTTTTAGGAAATGGCTCTGAAGACAGCTGCCCGACACATGAACATACTAACACAACTGATGGTCCACCTAAAAAGGGCTAAAATGGTGAGCTCTCTGTCATACATATCATGCCACAACACAAAAAGATAAAAAAAATACTGTTGGTCTAAAGACATTGAAAACATATTTTTAAAAGGCAGTCAATGAATACAACTCAACAACAGTCAATGAATACAACTCAAGAGTAGAAAGTAATGAAAGCCCTAATACTAGATTTAGTTGTGGGTCTAGGGGGAAAGGGCACAAAAAATGTTTTCAATGTTAACACATATTAATATAATTTGCAGCATTTCTGAGATGAAAACATACAAAGAAAAACAGCTATACTTAATAATGTACTTATTACTAAAATTCTTTAAACAATAAATTGTTGGTGGTTATCAAAAATGTTGGGAATACATATAAAAATTGTATCCATGATTCATTACAACAGGTGTGCAGTGACTTTCACAAGGGTTAGAGCATAGTTCCTGTGACAAAGTAAAAAAATCAAGTAATTTATCTTCTCAACTTTCTAATATTGTTCCCATTATGTATCCATATAATAAACATTGAAAATTTAATAGAAAAAGTGTGTCTAGTAACTGAAAGAATGGGAGGGGATTAGAAAAATACTGAAAAACATAATAAAATTGGAGAATTTCTTTAAAAATATGGGAATTCATCCTGCTGCAGATTTGAGACTTGAGAACCTTTGCAGCAATCTAAGCAAAAGAATTCAAAAGAACGCTGGGTTATAAATGTCTGAAATTTGTAACACTTTGAACAAAATACTTAACCTCTAATTTTTTGTTTTCCTTATATGGAATAAGAAGATTCAGTAAGACAATGGATGTGCATAAAATGTTTTGTAGACCAGAAAACAATCTCTAAATTAGGCTACCAACAAGGAGGAGGAGTCAGATGTCAGTTAGAATCGAGGTGTTTTATTTTTACTAGCTGTATAAGCTTCATTTTACACTTCTCTGCGCCTTCATTTCTCTACATGCAGAATGGAAACAATCATCCTGTATTTCCTTTGGCCTCCATACCCTCTACCCTCTCAGAATTATCGAGAAGATCAAATGAGATTCCAGATACAAAAAAAAAAAAAATTATATGTACTACCAACTGCTAGGCAAGTGTACTATATGAATGCAGATTCTCCCTCCCACCCAAACCACTTCTATTTAACCAACACCCTTGATTCTTTTTAAAAAAAATTTAAGATTGACTTGAGAGGCAGAGACAGTGAGAGACCAACAGAGAGACAACACAGTTCCTCATCTGCTGATTCACACCCCTAAATGTCCACAACACTCAGAATTAGGCCAAGACAAATTTATGAACTCAAAAATCTCAATCCAGGTCTCCAACGTCGGGGCAGAGACTTGAGCCACCCCCTGCTGACTCCCAGGAGGAGTATTACCAGGAAGCTAGAACTAGGAGCAAGCTTTACACCCAAGCACTCCAGTACGGGACGCAGGTGTCCTAATCAGTCATCTTAACTACCAGCCCAAAGGCTCCCCTCACCTGTGGGGAACCACAGGCTGGCCACCTGTGGGGACCTTCTCATTGCACTACCTCATCCTGCAGAGCAGAGCAAGGTCAGGGTAATAGGATGGGATACGCCTTGATCTGATGAGATGGGATACACCTTGACCTGGAAGGACTTGCAGACAACCTGGCGAGATGAGATGCACCTGGACCTGAGACTGCGCATGCCCTTTGATGGACTGCTCGGGGGGATGGGGGATGGATAAAAGACCATGTTAAGGGCGAGAACGGGAGCAGCCACTTCAGTCTTTCTCCGTCTTCCTCCCGGCTGCTCCCCCCTCCCTCCTTCCCTTCAATCCCTAAGAGTAAAAGTTCCTCGAGAACCGATCAACAGCGGTCGTGTCGTGATTCTGCGGGTTGGACCTTTGCCAACAAGACTTGGGTTGGCGAGGGATCCGACACTCACCTAAATGGTTTAAGCATTAAATTCACACCTCTGGGGCTGGCGCTATGGCGTATAAGGTTAAGCTTCCACCTGCAGTGCAAGCATCCCATATGGGCACCTGTTTGAGTCCTGGCTGTTCCACTTCTGATCCAGCTCCCTGTTAATGCACCAAAGAAAAGCCCTGGAAGATGGCCCAAATACTTGGGTCCCTGCACCCATGTGGGAGACCTGGAGGAAACTCCTGGCTCCTGGCTTTGGCCTAGCCCAGCCTCAGCCATTGTGGCATTTGGGGAGTGAAGCAGCACATGGAGGATCTGTCCCTCCCTCTCTCCCCCTTCTCACCCTGTATCTCTGCCTTTCAAATAAATAAATCAATCTTTAAAAAAATAAAAAGAAAATAGGGGCTGGCGCTGTGACATAGTGATTAAAAGCCGCTGACTACAGTGCCGGCATCCCATATGGGCACCAGTTCAAGTCCTGGTTGCTCTACCTCCAGTCCAGCTCTCTGCTATGGCCTGGGAAGGCAATGGAAGATGGCCCAAGTCTTTGGGCCCCTGCACCCATGTGGGAGAAGGAAGAAGCTCCTGGCTTCGGATCGGCGTAGCTCTGGCTGTTGTGGCCATCTGGGGTGTGAACCAGGGGGCAGAAAACCTCACTCTCTCTCTCTTTCTCTCTCTCTCTGAGCCTCAGCCTCCCTGTAACTCTGCCTTTCAAACAAAATAAATAAATCTTAAAAAAAGAAAAGAAAAAATCCGTACCTCCATGATATGCAGGAATCTGTCTTCAGAAGGTGGGTGTGTCGCCTGCAAAATGCGCCATATGTGTTGAGTCTCATCCAGAGACACTTCTAGGAGATCTCCCACCATCATCAGCTCTTCCAGCTGGGCTTTGGCTCCAGGTGACAACTCCAACACTGGAGGTTCCAAACTTCGGGGCACCAAAGGGCTCTTCCGAGGTTGTTTCCTCGGTGTGCTAGAACCTTCCCAAAATATAACATAAAACAAAACAAAAGAGGAAAACTATGGGAAAAATGTATTGTTTTTGAAGTAAATACTTAAGGATAAATACTGACTTTAGGTATCTGGATTCACTGCATCAGTAAGAAGTGAAAATGAAATTAAAAACAAACACAGAAAACAAAACATCTAGAATTCTAAAGCTCACTCTAAATAATTGACTTAAGAGTTTAAAATTGGTTTTTTATCCTTATTACTTGTCCTTATGAATTTTTTAATCTTGTGGCAACAGGAGTGGAGGCAGATTCTCTAAACCATAATAAAAAACTCAGCAGTTACCTGCCTTGTGTAAATAGTTATCTTCCTAATGAACCAACGATAATACCCTGCTCCACAAAGGCCTGGTTTATTATAGAGGAACACCTCC
This sequence comes from Sylvilagus floridanus, assembly GCA_949820135.1. Classification (NCBI taxonomy): domain Eukaryota; kingdom Metazoa; phylum Chordata; class Mammalia; order Lagomorpha; family Leporidae; genus Sylvilagus; species Sylvilagus floridanus. Next base: position 35,264,276 of record OX463230.1, read on the forward strand.
ATCTTGCAGAACTGGGACCTAAAGCAGTGTGAACTTGTCTTCACAGGCAAGAGAACATGTGAACAACATGGAGAAATCATCTACCAAGAAAAGAATTTCCTTAAACTTAAAACTACCCAAAACCAAATTCTATCTTAAAAAGAGTGAGTTCCTCAGGGGGCTGGCACTGTGGTGTGATGGGTAAAGCCACCGCCTGTAGTACCGGCATCTCATATGGGTGCCAAGTTCAAGTCCTTGCTGCTTCACTTCCAAACCGGATTTCTACTAAGGCCTGGGAAAGCAGAAGAGGGCCCAAGTCCTGGGGACTCCCTGGCACCCACGAGGGAGACCTGGAAGGAGCCATCTGGGGTGTGAACTAGTGGATGGAAGATCTCTCTCTCTTTCTGCCTCTCTGTAACTCTGCCTTTCAAACAAACAAATAAATCTCCTAAAAATAAATAAATAAATAAAAAGAAGTAAGTTCCTCAACAACTGGTCAGAATCACATAAGAAAGGTAAATAACTGAGGCCGGTGCTGGGGCGTAGCAGGTGGGGCTGCCGCCTGCAGTGCCAGCATCCTATGTGGGCGTCAGTTCAAGTCCCAGCTGCTTCACTTCCTAACCAGCACTCTGTTGTGGCCTGGGAAAGCAGTGTAAGATGGCCCAAGCCCTTGGGTCCCTGCACCCACATGGGAAACCCGGGAGAGGCTTCTGGCTCCTGGCTTTGGATCGGCACAGCACCGGCCGTTGGGGCCAATTGGGGAGTGAACCAGCAGATGGAAGACCTCTCTCTCTCTGCCTCTCCTTCTCTCTCTGTGTAACTCTTTCAATTAAAATAAATAAATCTTTAAAAAAAAAAAAAGTAAATAATTACCGATCAGGGATTTTACACAAATGAGAGATGGGACGTGATGGCTTCTAAAGTTCTTACAATGAAGTTTTCAGGTTGTAATCTAATGATAATAAATGCAACCAGGAACTGCCTTTATTTTTTTGTCAAAATAGCATTTTCAGGTTCTATTAGTATATCATGGCCTGGCAGCACATTCAACATAAGAACTCACAGTCTTAATTCATACAGTATTTTTTTTCCTCATTGGTGTTGTTTACCTTCTCCCCATTTTCATAAAGCAGTATTACCTTGAGAACAACTCTTAGAAGCAGAAGAATAGGCATGTTCCGCACAGAACGAAGGTGCTGTCCACATGTGAGTTACCACCTCCTCTGACTTGATGGGAATCTCTTCATCACAAAAAAGATTGGGTTCCAGACTACTAGAGGACTTCACACTAGCTGTGTCCTAGAGAAGAAACAAAGAACCCTAAGACCCACTTTACCCATTCTATGACAAGGCTCTAAAGTTGTCTTCAGGTTTAGCTTTCAAGTTAAAGCTATTATAATATACTAAAAACACATTAAAACTTAACATAGTCAATAAGATAGAAAGTCTCCACTGGGGAGAAAATCTGTAATGACTACAGTTTCAAGCCAAAATGAAGAACAAAACTCAAAAATTCAGAGAGCTGGCACCGCGGCTCACTTGGCTAATCTTCCGCTTGTAGCACCCGCACCCCAGATTCAAGTCCCAGTTGGGGCACCGGGTTCTGTCCCCAATTGCTCCTCTTCCAGGCCAGCTCACTGTTGTGGCCCGGGAGGGCAGTGGGGGATGGCCCAAGTGCTTGGGCCCTACACCCACATAGGAGACCAGGAGGAAGCACCTGGCTCCTGGCTTCGAATCGGCACAGTGCACCAGCCGTAGCAGCCATTTGGGGGGTGAACCAATGGAAGGAAGACCTTTCTCTCTCTCTCTCTCTCTCTCTAACTCTGCCTATCCAAAAAATAAAAATTCCAGAGATAATAAATTTATGAAGAAGTTACTATTAAGTAATCTACAATCTATAATTCACATACATAAAACACTGACATCACAAGTCAAATGCATTATGCCCCATCATCCTACAAACACTTAAGCAATAAATACACTACAATGGTAACTGTACACCTGTACTTGCAGAACTGAAACTTAGTGGGTGAAGGAACCTTGATCCTTTAAAAGAAAATAAAATGAACTTAAGAGGGGGAAAAAAGTTTTAGATGTGGCATCTTAAAAGACACATAAACTATTTAATTCTCTCTAAAGGTTTCTAAGATAAGAATCTCACCAATTGCTCTTATCAGTCCAATGAAGAGCCTGACTGACAGTATAGAAATTTTACACCTGACAGCTGTAGCTAGTATCAGTTGATTCTCCCATGGAATTATTTTCACAAGCCAAGTGAAGCAGCCGGGACTTGAACTGACGCCCACATAGGATTTTAAAAGTCAGAGTGTGGGGCCAGCACTTTCCGCCTCTGCCTGCGGCACCAGCATCCCATATAGGCATCAGTTAATGTCCTGGCTGCTCCTCTTCTGATCCAGCTCTCTGCTATAGCATGGGAAAGCAGCAGAAGATGGCCCAAGTGCTTGGGTCCCTGCACCCAACTGAGAGACCCGGAAGAAGCTCCTGGCCCAGCTCCGGTTGTTGCAGCCATTTGGATAGAAGACATTTCTGTCTCTCCCTCTCTGTGTAAGGCTACCTCTCAAATAAACAAATAAAAAATAGAAGAATCAGGAAGACAGAAATCGTACCAGGTATTTCAATAGGGAGAATTTAATATAGGAAACTAGTTAAATGTATATTAAAAGACTGAAAGGCAAAAGGGAAACAATGAGTTAACAAATCAAGATAACTGCAGAAAGGAGTTACCCTCTGTCACAGTTTAAATAGGTTTTGTCTCCCAAACTCACCCAGACATTTATTTTACATTTCTTCCTTCTTTCCTTCCTTCTCTCTCCTTTCTTGCTTTAATTTGAAAGGCAGAGTCACAAAGGAAGAAAAAGTAGTGATCTTCCGTCCACTGCTTCACTCCACCAATGACCCAACAGCCAGGGCTGCGAGTGAAGCCAGGAGCTTCATCTTGGTCTCCCACATGGGTGGCAGGGGCCCAAGTATTTGGGCCATCCTCTGCTGCTCTCCCAGGAAAATTAGCAGGAAGCTGCATCAGAAGCAGAGTAGGCAGGACTCAAACTGGCACTCTTCTAAGATGCTGGCATCAACAGAGCAGCTTAATGTGGTGCAGCATGCCAGCCCCATGCAGAATATCACATCTTTGAAGCTTAGGGGCTGGAGTTGCGGCACAGTAGGTTAAGCACCATCTGCAACATCCTCATCCCATATGAGCATCGATAGTGTCCCAGCTGCTCTACTTCCAATCCAGCTCTCGAATGGCCTCAGAAAAGCATCAGAAAATGGAAACAGTGCTTGGGCCCCTGCCACTCACATGGGAGACCTGGATGGAGTTTCAGATTCCTAGCTTCAGCTTAGCCCAGCCCTGGCCATTGCGGCCATCTGGGGAGTGAACAAGTAGATGCAAGATCTCTCTCTCTCTTTCTCCATATCTCTGTCTTTCAAATAAATATGCTTTAAAAACAAAACAAAACAAAAAAATCACCTCACAGCTTTATATTAACAGTTAACGGACTGAGGGTGGGAGCTTGATGCAATCACAGTGTCTAGAAGGTAGGTCCAGTGAAAGATCATTAGGTCACTGGGTAATGTCCTCAGAAGACAGTTCTGCTGAGAAGGTTACTATTTAAACTGAGATTGGCCTTTTTTGGGGGCTGGGATGGGGGGGTGTCTCCTTCTGCTTTCTGGTTCATCATGTGGTCCTCCCTCTATGCTTGTTCTACTGTCTTCAGACCAGAATGGGGGCCAGAATAATGGGACAACCCCTCTTGCACTGTAAGCCCCCAAAACTGAGCCAAAATAAACTTTTTTCCTTCACAAGTAGCTTCTCTCAGGTATTTTAGTTACAGTAATGAAAAACTAGCATACTATCCCTAGAGCTGGAGGCGACAAGGGGTAGGAGATCCAGGCTTAGAGAAAGAGTCCTGCAGAGCTGCCATCTAGACCTCTGAGTAGGAAGTGCTGACATGGTTGGTTTAGCAGTATGGGGGAAAAACTGCAAACTGGAACCAGTTAGCTGACTCTGCCAGGGTGGAAAAAAATGTAATAAGCATACAATTCAGATGATGATGTCAGGAATAGGTTAATAAATAGGGGACAGATCACATTCCTTCTTATCTTATTGTTCATATCTTTTAATTTTCTCTAATAGCTCCCATGAGCAGAAGAGAAACACCTGGCAAAGGACAAATGTATACAGCAGTGGCTGGCAATCTATAACTTGTGGGCCAAACCCAGTTGGCAATCTGTTTTTACATACATTGTCAGCCAAAGATAGATTTTATATTTTTTAACAGTTGCAAATAAATAAATACTGTGCAATACAGACCAAAATATTTACTATCTGGCCCTTTAGAGAAAAGTGGATACCCAGCCTCAGCATCACAGAGCAGAGTGGGTTAGGAGACTAACCCAACACTTAATTCTTTTTGTAAGGTGCATGAGAAGGATCTATCATCATCATGAGTCTGTTCTTAATTAAACAGGATACTTTCCAAAAATCAAGACGTTTCAAAGTAATGATTAGCTTTGAAAATATAACTCAGGGCCGGCGCCGTGGCTCAACAGACTAATCCTCCGCCTTGTGGCGCCGGCACACCGGGTTCTAGTCCCGGTCAGGGCGCCGGATTCAGTCCCAGTTGCCCCTCTTCCAGGCCAGCCCTCTGCTGTGGCCCAGGAGTGCAGTGGAGGATGGCCCAAGTGCTTGGGCCCTGCACCCCATGGGAGACCAGGATAAGCACCTAGCACCTGGCTCCTGCCATTGGATGAGCGCGGTGCGCCGGCCGCAGCACGCCGTCCGCGGCAGCCATTGGAGGGTGAACCAACGGCAAAGGAAGACCTTTCTCTCTGTCTCTCTCTCTCACTGTCCACTCTGCCTGTCAAAAAAAAAAAAATATATATATATATATATAACTCAGAAGAAAAAGGGTTTTTTTCAAGAGAAATCTATAAGACAATGCCATTCACACATATTTAGGAATAACAGTTCATAGTCCTCTTCTACTCAAATCACCAAAGGCAAAAGAACAAGTACAAACCCCTACACCTTCAGTTCCCAGGTGCTTTTTCTCCCTAATGAGAGTGGTCTGTTTTTGTCCTTGACTTCTCTCATTTCATTCTAACTCATGCCAGGGTCTTTCACTTAAATTTTCAAAATGGAAAAGAAGTGACCAGAAAATAACATAATGCAAAGTTAAAAATTTTTTTTAATTATTTTCCTGGTGTGAAGTATGTAATGTGAAAAGATACAATATTAGATTTGTTGAGTTAAAGTTGCATTGTTGGGGCCAGTGCAGGCATCCCATGTGGGCACCAGTTCTAAGTCCTGGCTATTCCACTTACAATCCAGCTCCCTGCTGATGGCCAGGGAAGGCAGTGGAGGATGGCCCAAGTGCTTGGGCCCTGCACCCAAGTGGGAGACACAGAGGAGGCTGCTGGCTTCAGATCTGCCCAGCTACAGCCATTGCAGCCTTAGGGGAGTGAACCAGAGGATGGAGGATCTCTCAGTATGTGTCTCTCCCTCTGTCTGTAACTCTGCCTTTCAAATAAAATAAATAAATATTTTTTAAAAAAAAGAAAAAGAAGATGCATTGTTATGGGCCAGTATTGTGGCACAGCAGGTGATGTTGTTATGACGCCAGCATCCCAAATGGGCACCATTTTGTGTCTCAGCTGCACCAGTTCCAATACAGTTCCCTGTAAATGGCCTGGAAAAATCAGCTGAAGATGGCTCAAGTATTTGTCTTTGATGAAGCTCCTAGCTCCTGGCTTTGGTCTGGCACAGCCATGGGGGAGTGAACCAACAGATGGAAGTCTCCCTCTCTCTCTGTAACTCAGCCTTTCAAATAAATAAATAAATAAATAAATCTTTGAGAGGAGGTTATCCCAAAAGATTCATTTCAGATTTTGCTTCACTAAATATGTATCTTCCTAAATCTTAATGCTACCCAGATTATTTTAGTGGTGATTGCAGGCTATTACATGCAAAATGAAATAATCAAACTATACAAAGTACAAAAAGTTTTAATATTCAAATGATATTGCAACTAAGATCAAAAGACTCATATTATTTTACATTCTAAGTAATAGCTTTTCTTTCTAAACCAGCAAGGGGCTCTTCCTCAAGCAAAAATATTAAAGAATTTAAACAGAATTCATGGTCACAACAGCAGGAAAAAAATCACCAAGAGAAATACAAGAAGTTAGCAAATTTGCAAATAAATGCTTTATAGAAAAATGTTGAAGAAGGGTATAATTCTTTTCATCCAAAAATACCAACATCAACATAAATTTGACCCTGAATTACAAGTCTTTGCCACCACTCTTCCATTCTATTAAGTATCAAATACACTGTTAAAACTATAAAATTTGTAATTTCATTTTTCCAGTCTGCCAGTATCCCCTACCAAAGAGACCATAAGCTAAGAGTCCCACAAAACTTTACAAAATATCAAACGAGAGTTTTAATTCCTACCTCTGAAAACCATGCAATATTTGTGACGTTTTATTTTCACCAGTTACCAACCTGCTTCCAAGCAAAGCCCAACATGTTTAGCCCAGTCACAATATCAATACTAATGTGCTAGAAAGCAAACACCACAAGTACTGGAGGCCTTGAATCTATGGCAAATAGGTGATCTACAAGTAGAAAGCCAGCTAACTAATATTTAGCATGTGCAATATTCCCCTTCAGCTGCTCCTGCTCATTCTATACAATTTTATAAACAAAGACAACCATTAAACTCAGGCTAACAAGAAGTTTAGAAGCTTACTTGAAAAAGCTAATGCCAGCTTCAACTTTTCTCAAATCTAATTCACTTAACTGAAAAGTTCCTCACTGAAACATCCCATACAGGGATACATTTTTATATTCAGAACAGTATTTTCCAGAAGGCAAATTGGCAAGCATCTATGAGGGATGATTTTAATTAACATCCTAGGAGTTTTAATCCTGATGAGATTCATGCTCTAAAAATGAGCAGTACCTACCCCTGATCTGCAAGCTGAAAAGACAAAAAAAGTCAAGGCAACAGAATATCCCCCATTCTTTGGAGGCAGAGTCTAATTTTAAAGTACAAATTCTCAGGTTACAGGCACATATTCTAAACAGAGTAATTGAATATCACCTAAATCAATAGGTGAACTGTATTCTGGCAGGATGTCTGCCTAGATTATGATGTTATTACTAGGTCAAAAGCAAAAGATTTGTATGTGACATGGACAGGCCAACTGTATCCAACTCTAACTTGTCAGGGCAGGTGCTGTGGTGTAGTGGGTAAAGCTGCTGCCTGCAGTGCCACCATCTCATATGGCCGCCAGTTGGAGTCCCTGCTTCTCCATTTCCGATTCAACTCTGTGCTATAGCCTGGGAAAACAGTAGACGACCCAAGTCTTTGGGCCCCTGCACCGACATGGGAGACCGGAGGAAGCTCCTGGTTCCTGGCTTTGGATTAGTGCAGTTCCGGCCGTTGCAGCCATCTGGGGAGTGAACCAGCAGACCTCTCTCTCTGTGTCTGCCTCTCTATAACTCTGCCTTTTTTTTTTTTTTTTTTTTTTGGACACACAGAGTTAGACAGTGAGAGAGAGAGAGACAGAGAGAAAGGTCTTACGTTGGTTCACCCCCCAAATGGCTGCTGCGGCTGGTGCACTGCGCCGATCTGGAGCCAGGAGCCAGGTGCTTCCCCCTGGTCTCCCATGTGGGTGCAGGGCCCAAGCACTTGGGCTATCCTCCACTGCCTTCCCAGGCCACAGCATAGAGCTAGACTGGAAGAGGAGCAACTGGGACAGAATCCAGCACACCAACCGGGACTAGAACCCAGGGTGCCGGCGCCGCAGGCAGAGCATTAGCCCAGTAAGCCTCGGTGCCAGCCGTAACTTTGCCTTTCAAATAAATCTTCAAAAAAAGGAAAAAAAAAAACTTGCCAACACCTCTTAACCACCAGTGTAGTGCTTTTATCCAAAGAATCATATTTATAGAAGATAATTTGTTCTAACTATAACTACACAAATCCTGATCATGGGTCCAAGCATTACCCATCTCCAAATACGACATTCTATTTAATCCCATGCAAACAAGAGAACAGAGCAGAAGACTCCTAACACAGGCAGAACAGGATTCTCAAAATGTAACTATATAGATTTTAGCAGCTCAAAGAAAAAAAAATCTGAAACACTGATATTGGCCATGGAAGCTTTCAATAACATTAACACACAATTTTTCTAGTCCTATTGTCATAACGAGTTGGAAGACGAGGAAAATAAATGTAGGATTAAAGTCCCTTTTTTTAAGAAAACGGTATTTCAGCAATCTATACTCCTGTAGAGTTTTGAAAAAACTGTATAACCATAAACTCAGGACAGATAACTAGCTTTCCTGTTCCCTTTTACACCTCAAACAGCAGCACTCAACAGCTTTTCCACAAATCAAAAATCAGGTATGTACCCACACAGCCTGCCATGGAATTACCTTCATGTCATAGCCATATGTCTCCCGAATGTCTTCATCAGAATCCGTTTCTTCATCATCATAGTCCATCGTTTGTCGAGGGGAAGATGATACACTGCTCACCGCCCGGTTAAAAGCAGACTGCTGGAAACTAGATAAGTGTCCCTAAACAGCAAGTGATGCCAAGGTGAACAGAGAGCAACACTATATAAGCATGGACAATTAATACATGTTTAAGGAATGTAATGAACTCTGTTTTCTTAGCCAGTTAGTAAGACAGATTTACTATGTACACACTGACACTATTAAATGAAAGAGAAAAAGAATATAAATCCTACACTTGCCTGTAAGTCTGGATTGGCAGCTGCTTTTTGGAGTTCTGCACTAATGATCTTTTCAGTTTTTTCTCGAGCTGCCTGTTCCACCATACGCTGGCTCAACACAGACAGCTTAGCAAGTGCAGAGGACAATTCATCTGTGGCTAGGGCCTGCCGGGCTCTATCTTGCCAACTCATAGCACGTTCTGTCAAACACTGTAGGGCCTCTCCCTCTGGCAACCGTACAGGCAACTTCTGAAGAGACACCAAGAGTGATAGAATAGTCTCCAGCCTCGGCCTCCGAGAACGCATGCAAAGAGGGCAAAGGAATTTTACTTCTTTGGCCTGCCAACTGGATGCTTTCTTCTGGGAACTTGATTTAGGAAGGGGAACACAGCTGTTATGGAACCAGTCTTTACACAGCTCACACTGTAGCATAAACCCACTTGCTGTCTTGCGGCAAATGCAAAATTTTACTTCTTCTATGCGGTCCACCATCGTCATCTTGGCTAGGTTGGCTGCTCTGAGGGAATGCATGGCTTCAATCTCCTTTTGCTCCCGTTCTTTGAAAACTGCCACCTATAAAAAAATAAACATTTAATTGAAAACAGTCACTGCAGGACACTCCCCACCATACACCAAATCTTCAAGGCTTAGTCCTTTTTCTCCCCAAGTTACGGCCTCGAAGTAAGAACAAATCAGTTGTCACATACTCTTCACCTATGTTATGGACAAAGTGCTACCACATTTGCCAATCCACATTAGTAAAGTGCTCTGAACACCTTATAGAGTACAACATAAAATGGTATACTTTGAAATCATGCAACCTGGGAACAAGCCTGACTCCTGTACTTGCTGATGGTTGATCTGGAGCACAAGTTTTCTGAATCTTAGCTTTCTGAAAAATGAGGCTAACACTGATCTCATTTAGTTGCTTTAAGGTTAAATAAGATCACACATAAAAATGCCTGCATCAGTGCCCGGCACAAAGTAAACAGAATTAGCTACCCTTTTACTTCACTCTCTGAAGGCAAGTTCTATGCAAATAAATTTTTTATTTCTCACCACAAGAACTCTCCAATTCAGCTGGAAGTAGAATATGAAAGTCTGGTGACCAATTATAACATTAATGTTTTATGAAGTTCATTTCAATAAAGTAAATACAAGCAAAAAAAATTATCATAAATATCATCAGTGTATTTTTTTAAACTTCTGGTGGTGCCTTTCTCTCTCTCTCAATCTCCTTCCCTCCCTGCCTCCCTGCTTTCAAATGAATGAAAAAAAAAAAAAAAACTGGAAAAAAAAAAAAAGACGTGGGCAGCATTCAGCCTGGTAATTAAGCAGCTTCTTAAGATACCCACATCCCAGGGGCCAGTGCCATGGATCACTTGGTTAATCCTCTGCCTGTGGCGCCGGCATCCCATTTGGGCACCAGATCTAGTCCCGGCTGCTCCTCTTCCAGTCCAGCTCTCTGCTGTGACCTGGGAAGACAGTGGAGAATGGCCCAAGTGCTTGGGCCCCTGCACCCGCATGGGAGACCAGGAAGAAGCTCCTGGCTTCAGATCGGCACAGTTCTGGCTGTAGCAGTCACATGGGGGGGTGAACCAATGGAAGGAAGACCTTTCTCTCTCTCTCTCTCTGTCTATAACTCTGTCAAATAATAATAATAATAATAATAATAATAAAAAGAAAGATACCCACATCCCATCAGAATGCTTGGGTTCAATACCCTGTTCCAACTCCTGACTCCAGCTTCTTACTAAAGCTGCAGGGATGATCCAATTGATCAAGCTCCTTCCACCCCGGCAGGAGACTTGGATTGTTCCCAGCTCCCAGCTTTCTTGCAGCCTCTGGGGAGTGAACCAGTGCACGGAAGATTTCAACCTCTCTCAATCTCTCTCTCTCTCGCTCTCTCTCTGCCTCTCAAATAAATTAAAAAAAAAATTTTTTTTCTAAAGTAAACTACTGGTAGCTTTGAAACAATTTCTAAATAATTTCCAGTCCCACTTGTCTGGAAACATTGACTATTAGGCTACGCCGTAACAAGAGACGATTTGCACTGGCATCAAAATAGGATGATTTGTAGGCAGAAAGAGAGTTGGCTGGTATACACAATTCTCTATTATTATTATGCATTGCCCCAAATTCTATTTTCACTGTATACTTCCTCAGGTTCCTAATAAACTTAACACATTCTTCTTAGCCATCAAAAAACCATAATTATCATCAGCTACTAACATTTTATTGCATACTCACTATACTGTTGAAAGCTAAAAGAAAGGAGACATTTTTAAAAGCAATTGAGATTTGCTAGTATTTTCACAGAATTCTATAGTCACAAGGTAAACTCAGGATACATTACATCATTTCTTACCACCACAGCTGTGTCTCTGGTTTCCTCCAATCCTTCCTCCAGATCACTCAAAGGCTCAAGGTCCAGATCCTTTTCTTTTTCTTTTTCTATTAGTTCTTTCACTTTTTTCCTTCTATTTTTACCACTTCCATATATACCAATGTCAGTCCGGGGACTTAGCACCTACAAAAATATGAGCTTGAGCTCTGGTTTTCAAAGGAATCTTGAAAATGTAAATAGTAAAAAGAACCATTTATTGTCCACTCATCAAGTCATAGGCACTTTTCTTAAGGATTTTATACACATTACCTAATTCAATCTTCACCATAACCTGTTCAATAGGTATTATGACTCACATTTTACAAACATGAGAATTGGAGACTCATAAAGCAAACAATTTATCTAAGGACACAGGGTTACAATTAAATAACCAGGCCTTCAAACCTAAAACAATTTCATTCCAAAGCCTATGCTGCTAACTACTATGTCCAACTGCTCGAGACAAAAAGGCTGCTGAATATTTAAATTTGTATTTCTGAGAAGGAAGATCTTTCAGTGACAGAGAACAATAACAGAGATAAAATCCAGGCTGACTGCTTTGACTGTACATAGCACAAGATTAATCAGGAATGAGTCTTCCCAAGGCTCCAGATTTCAGGTCAGTGTGTGATATCGCATAAGAGAAATCACTTGCGAAAGAAAGACACTGGAAATAGCCTTCACTGTCTACATAGTGGTGTTCAATTATCAACTGCGGAGGAGTGCTGAAGTACCTGCAACAATGTATGGCTCGAATTCTTCTTCAGAAAAGTGCGCCCAGTTCGCTCTCTCCAAGCCCGTGCTGCTGCAACCTGTGATTCCACCTGGGGCAGCGCATCAAGACGAACAGGGATAGGGCGTCCTTTAGCAGACAAACTCTCAAGTTGTTCCAAGTAAGCATAGTTGCTGCCACTCTGAAAAACGAAAGCAGATGCTCACACAAATTGAGTCCCCTTGTGGAGTCTTGTTGCAAGACAAAAATTTTTAAATTAGCTGTTTTATTAAATATTATTCTTTAAAACTAATTACATCTCTTGAATTAATACAACCTCTCATTGCTCTGCCTTAAAAAGTTTGTATTAATTCATTTCTTTAATGAGCAAGTTATCAAAGATTTATTAGTTTATAAGAAAATCAGTAAGATATAAAAAGCAGTACAAAGGACAATCTTAAGGACAAACTTAGATGTAATTAGGAATGAGGCAATAAAAATAAGTGTTTAGAGGGCCGGCGCTGTGGTGCAGTGGGTAAAGCTGCTGCCTGCAGTGCCGGCATTCCATATGGACACCAGTACAAGTCCCAGATGCTCCACTTCTGATCCAGCTCTCTGCTATGGCCTAGAAAAGAAGTAGAAGATGGCCCAAGTCCTTGGGCCCCTGCATCCACATGGGAGACCTGGAAGAAACTCCTGGCTCCTGGCTTCAGATCAGCACAGCTCCAGCCATTGCAGCCAATTGGGGAGTGAACCAGCAGATGGAAGACCTCTCTCTCTCTGCCTCCCCTCTCTCTGTGTAACTGTGATTTCCAAATAAATAAATAAAAAAAATTTTTTTTTTGACAGGCAGAGTGGACAGTGAGAGAGAGACAAAGAGAAAGGTCTTCCTTTACCGTTGGTTCACCCTCCAATGGCCGCTGCAGCCAGCGCACCCCGCTGATCCAAAGCCAGGAGCCAGGTGCTTCTCCTTGTCTCCCGTGGGGTGCAGGGCCTAAGAACTTGGGCCATCTTCTACTGCACTCCCTGGCCACAGCAGAGAGCTGGCCTGGAAGAGGGGCAACCGGGACAGAATCCGGTGCCCTGACGGGACTAGAACCTGGTGTGCCAGTGCCACAGGCAGAGGATTAACTTATTGAGCCGCGGCACCAGCCAATAAATAAATATTTCTAAAAAGTATTTAATATCATTATGGGGGCTGCTATGGTGTAGCAGGCTAAGCTTCCACATGCGGTGCTGGCATCCTATATGGGTGCTGGTTCATGACTTGGTTGCTCCTCTTTCAATCCAGCTCTCTGCTTATGACGAGGAAAGCAGTGGAAGACAGCCCTAGTGCTTGGGCCCCTGCAACTGCATAGGAGACCTAGAAAAAGCTCCTGGCTCTAGGCTTCAGGTCGGCACAGCTCCAGCTGTTGTGGCCATCTGGGAAGTGAACCAGCAGATGGAAGACTTCTCTCTGCCTCTTCCTCTCTGTAACTCTGCCTCTCAAATAAATAAATAAATCTTTAAATATATATATATATATATATATCATATATGACAATGGAATCATCTTTCCTACAGTGGGGAAATTCACGGTAGCATTACAGACAAATTGAATTGCTCTTCTATGGAACAGAACCAAAAGCAGTATTTTAGTTCTGTAACCACCTTCATTATATGTTATATGAAGAGATAAGTTAATATTTTCTGAGTTCATAATATTTCAGTATTTCCATGTAATGAACTTATTATTGTTTTTAGAACTTTTAAATTGCTTTCCAGTAAAAGATTAGTTCCCATGTACATTTGCCTATAACTGATTTTGAAAGAGATACTGATGGCATGCGCCGCGGCTCACTTGGCCTGCGGTGCCAGCACCCCAGGTCCTAGTCCCAGTTGGGGCGCTGGATTCTGTTCCGGTTGCTCCTCTTCCAGCCCAGCTCTCTGCTGTGGCCCAGGAGTGCAGTGTAGGATGGCCCAAGTGCTTGGGCCCTGCACACGCATGGGAGACCAGGAGGAAGCACCTGGCTCCGCATCAGTGCAGCACACCGACCATGGTGGCCATTTGGGGGTGAACCAACGGAAAAAAGGAAGACCTTTCTCTCTGTTTCTCTCTCTCTGTCTAGCTCTGCCTGTCAAAAAAATAAAAATAAAAAAAGAAAGATACTGAAGCATGTGGAAAAGGAAACAGGCAAGAAATTTTTGAATTTTATTAAAAATGAAGAGGTTCTAGTCCTTTGAAATATTATAAAATGACATAATTAAATCACCACAGTACCAAGTTAAGGACAGGCAAATGTAACAGAAAAAAGGTTCCAGCATATATACAGTCAAGAACTATCCTATTTAGTACTATTCTCCCTAGTGCCCAACTATATCCACCTGTGGCTAAGCATACCCGCAGCCTGCTTCCATGCCATGTATCCTAAAGACTGCCTATCAACAGAACCTGTCCACTTGCTTAGAGCCCACAAGTTAGTGCTCCCACTGGCAGGATGGGCCTGACAGAAAAACAGTCCTTCAAAATTACAAAGGAAACACAAAACAACTTCCTAGACCTATTAAGACTAGCTGACCAAGTCCTTTGATCATAATTAAACAGCCTGGGACCGGCACTGTGGTGCTGTGGGCTAAAGCCCTGGCCTGAAGCACTGGCATCCCATATGGGCGCCAGTTCTAGTCCTGGCTGCTCCTCTTCCAATCTAGCTCTCTGCTGTGGCCTGGGAAAGCAGAAGAAGATGGCCCAAGTCCTTGGGCCCCTGCACTCATGTGGGAGACCCGGGCGAAGCTCCTGGCTCCTGGCTTCAGATCAGTGCAGCTCCGGCCATTGTGGCCATCTGGGGAGTGAACCAGCGTATGGAAGACCTCTCTCTCTGTCTCTACCTCTCTCTGTAACTGACTTTCAAATAAATAAAATAAATCTTAGCCAAAAATAAATAATTAAACAGCCTATTAAGTATTATCAGACAGGAGGAAAAAGTTGATTGTCTTTGTGAATCATTCTATAATTAAGAGGATTCCAGGGGAATTGAGAGTTAAGAGAGAGAGGGAAGAATGGTTATCTTCTTAGAGTTGTACCTATAAAATACATGGAATCTGTTTTCTTCATATTAATAAAAAATACTGTTTTTTCTTCATATTAATAAAAGTTAAAAATAAAAAACAATGATGGCCCGAGTCTTTGGGCCTTTGCACCGGGAGGGGAGTCCTGAAGAGGTTCCTGGCTCCTGATCGGCACAGCCCCAGCCGTTGCGGTCAACTGGGGAGTGAACCAGCAGATGAGAGACCTCTCTCTCTCTGCCTCTTCTTCTCTCTGTGTGTAACTCTGACTTTCAAATAAATAAATAAATCTTTAAAGAAAAAAAGAAAAGGATTCATGTGTAAAACAGGTATCGCCTGTGGGTACAGTGATCTAAAGGTCTCCTCACCTGAAGAGCTTCCACTTTAGCTGTCCAATCTCGAGCCTTCTGTAAGGCTTCTTTCAGGGACAATACATTGGGTAGAAAGGCTGGAATGTTCTTTGCTTCATTCACAATGCTCTCTAAGCTTGCCACACTGTGCCGCGGTCTAAAGAAAAATAAAAACAGGGTAGGGTTTATGAAAAGTCCAACTGCTACCAACACTTAAATAGCATTTTACGGGGTGGGCATTTGGCACAGTGGTTGAGTATCCTGTGTCAAAGTACCTGGGTTTGAGTCTTGGTGCCACTGGGAAATAGCAGGTGATGGCTCTCAAGTAATTGGGTCCCTGTCACCCACATTAGGAGACCTGAATTCAGATCCAGCTCCCATCTTACTCCAGCTCAGTCCCAGCCATTATCAGCTCTTGGAAAGGGAACCAGCAGGTAGAAGCACACATGTGCTCTTTCTCTTTCCCTCTCAAATAAATATAAACCAAAAAAGAATATTCCTTTCACCATACAGTAGACTGTCTCTACTCTAGCTCTCTATAATATCTGAAGTTGTCAGAGACAGTATGTTTGATAACAAGAAATAAAGCAGTAGACTAGAAATCCAACAATGTTGACCATGTAAATTTAATTCTACTACATTTAATAATACACAAAGATTAATAAAAACATCAATCCTGTCCTCAATTGATCAGAATACAAGATAAGAATTTTACTTGTACTGGGAACCAAGACCAAATTACAATGGGAGGGAGTAATTAATAATGTTTAGACGAGTTCAGAAGAGCTTTAAACTAAGCCTTAAGAAAGTATGTTTCTGTGGCAGGACAGTGCTTGGGACACATGCATCCCTTATCAGAGTGCCCGGATTTGAATCCCAACTTCACTTCTAATTCCAGCTTTCTGCTACTGTGTACCCTGGAAGGATGCAGGTAACAGCCAAAGTGATTGGGTCCCTGGCACCAATGTGGGAGACTGGAATTGAATTCCTGGCTCCTGGCTTCAGATTGGCTCAGCCCTCACTGTTGCAGGCATTTGGGAAATGAACCAGCAAATGAAAGATCTCTCCAATCTCTCTGCCTTTCAAATAAAAAAGAAAAAAATTTTACTTAAGAAGTAGGACTTGGGGGCTGGCATTGTGCCACAGCAGATAATGCCTCCACCCGCAACCCTGGCATCCCATATGGGCATCACTTCAAGTCCTGGCTGCTCTACTTCCAATCCAGCTCTCTGCTATCGGTCTAGGAAAAGTAGCAGAAGATGGTCCAACTGCTTGGGCCCCTGCCACCCATGTGGGAGACCTGAAAGAAGTTCCTGGCTCCTGGATACGGCCTGGCCCAGTATTGGCTATTTATTTATTTGAAAGTCAGAGTGACCAGAGAGAGAGAGAGGTCTTCCATCTGCTGGTTCACTCCTCAGTTGGCCACAACACCCAGAGCTGTGCCGATCCAAAACCAGGAGCCAGAAGCCAGGAGCTTCTTCCGGTTCTCCTGTGCAGGTTTAGGGGCCCAACTGCTTGGGCCATCCTCTACTGTTTCCCAGGCCATAGCAGAGAGCTGGATCGGAAGTGGAGCAGCTGGGTCTCAAACCCATGTCCATATGGGATGCTGGCACTGCAGGCAGCAGCTTTACCCGCTACACCACAGTACCGCCCCCTCAAATAAATCTTTAAAAAAATTTTTTTTAAAAATAAAAGACCTCTGGACTGAAACAAAAAAAAACATGGAACAGAAAAATACATTCAAAGTACTGAGACAAAGTAATTATTAACCTAGAATTCCACACCCAGTGAAAAACTGGTGTAGAAAGAAGGTGAGGGACTGGCACTGTGGTGCAGCAGTAGGTTAAATCACTGCCTGCAAGGCCAGCATCCCATACTGGAGTATCAACTTGGTTCCTAGCCGCTCTCCTTCTGATTCATAATGCTCCTGGGAAAGCTGTGAAAGACGGCCCAACTACTTGGGACCCTGTTACCCATGTGGGACACTGGATGGAATTCCAGACTCCTGGCTTCAGCCTGGCCCAACCCCAGGTGTTGCAGCCAGCAGATGGAAGATCTCTCTCGCTCTCTGCCTTTCAAATAAGTAAGTACAACTTAAAAAAAGAAAAAGACAAAATAAATCCATTTGCAAACAAGTGCATAAAAAAAAATGAAAGTAAGAAAGACTGAGGAAATACAATCTACATGAGTAAGTCTGTGATGAAATAGAAGGGAGAGATCGATTTTAACCACCAAAGCACCTACTTGTTCAAATCAGTGAAAGACAGTATAATTCAAAGGAAAAAGGTATGGGGAAGGAGTTAACAACCCCATTCTGGACATAAGGAATCTGAGGTATCTCTGGGACACCCACTGGAATTACCCAACAGGCAAGTGTAATTATGAAAGAAATGCATATTATAGATAAAGCCAAGATATCAGATGAAATTTCCAGGGAGACTATACAGAGCAAGAAGAGAAAGAGGTTTAGGTCAGAATCTTAAGGAAAGTCACTGTTTCTTTTTTTCTTTTTCTTTTTTTTTAACGTAAGGTAAAGAAAGAAAGAAAAGTCACTGTTTAAGAGACAGAGAAAGATAACCAAAGGAACAGGATGAAGATACCAAGAAAAGAATGGTAACTGGTTGGCAATTGTCTCAAACAGTTCCAACAGAGGTCAGAAAAGGGAAGATTCTACTTTCCACTAATCACATCACCCTGTATTTCTTTACCAATTTTATTTTCTTCATCACGCTAGTTATTTGAAATTCACTAAGGTATTCATCTCCCCACTAGAATGTAAACTCTCTGACAGAGAGGACCTGGTGTCTTCACTACCTATCTCTCCAGAACTCAGAAGCAGTGCCTGGCATACAGTAGCTACTCCATTAGTACTTAATAAACTGCAAAGGATAAAGAGCAAACTAAGAGGCCTACAACTAGAGGTCAGCAACAACGGGACTGAAAGACAAGACAGACATTCTGGAGGCAAATTCATCAGACTTTGGTAACTGATTAACTGTAGAAGACAGGGAAAAGGTTTCCCATAGTACTACCAACAAAGTTTGCTCTAGTAGGCTACTATCAACTGTATTAGGTACGCCAACCATAGTTTCACAATCCAAAAGTTCTTCAGCTTCACTCCTACCTCCTTTAACTATCAAGACTCTGAAGACAGGAAAAGCTATGAATAAATTTTAGTATGTATTCTACACAGAATTTGGAGATCAAAATATTCAGTTTTTACAAGAGGCTTCTCTCAACGAAGCATGGCTTTGTTAAATGAAGCATCTAAAGGTTTTCTAATCAAATGCATCCAAAATAACTGGCTGGCACAGTAAAGTACAGAGAGATTTTGGACTGAAGTGGAAGAGGCTTTAAATGTCAGCTGTGCCACTGAATAATTATGTGATCTCGCACCCAAGTTTCCTCATTCTCACAACTGAAATTATACAAATATTAATCTGAGCTGCTAGAGAAAGGCTTTCAGAAGGAACATCAGCTACCAGTTAACTAGCTGGCAGGCTGTCAAACCAATGAACTTCAACAGTAGCGAGTTCACTGGGGCTGCCAACGCTGAGGCAACTGGCAACTGCTTAGCGTTCTCATGCCTGATGTTTATTCCCGCCACGGCCTGCATGACACTCTACTCCAGTGAAGCACGTCTGTCGGGGACACATGCAGCACATTCCTTAAGCCTAGCTTACCACGTTTCTCTTACCTCTTCCTCCCACTTCACTCCTACTACTCAATTCTTCAGGCTTCGCCTTAGTTTTTACTTTTCTCTTAAGCTTCTCAACTGAACATCCAACCTCAACATTCTCTCTCCTCCTCTGAATTCCTATTAACATTTTTCTATACTCCTTAGTCACCATTAATTAAATGCTTCAATAAGCTTTACAATTCTTAGGTTTTAACTAAACCTGTAGGCTCTGAACAACATACAACATGGTATCACTGGAAGTATTTAGCAAAGTACTCTGAATAGTTTGCACACATTTGAAATAGCCTACGTGAAGTACCATTTGATAGCCTGGTAACTGATCAGGAAGATAAAACATTCAATGACACATTTAATGAAATAGGTCCTTATGGTCTTCCTTCTAATCCTACCTTCTGACTTAGTTATTAAAGAGCAACAGTCACCAAAATATGCGTTCACCTTGCCTGTAGGCAGACCTTAGCCTTTTCCTCCCATCGTTCAGAGACTGTAAGGAGCTCCTGCAGTTCAGCCATTGCTTTCTCCACAGCATGGTGGGGCGCCAACCCGACTCCAGAGTCAATCAGTTTCTTCATTACATCCAAAGTGACTTGTTGTGGATCTGACAGGGTCAGTCTTACTTCATCCAGCCACCGAGCCTGTTGTAGTTCTTGCTTCAGTCGGGGTAATTCAGGTAGCTCCACGTAGAGGCTGGAGCCCATGTCTATCAACATCTGGAGTTTAGAAGAATCTGGGGTTTCATCCATCATGGCCTCCTGAGCACGTTCATGAAACTCTTCCACATCATCCAGCAAATTCTTAAAAGGTTAAACAAAATTTAAAATAAAAAACAACTTTAACAGATAGAAAATGCATACGGAACAAACGTAGTTCATGCAAATTATTAATTCTAGACTCTCTCATCTCATCATCATAGAACTGAATATTCAGAGGAGTTAAATTCATAAATATGCTTCTCTGTAATTAACTTCTATTCAGACATACTTTTAAAATATGAATAATTCATCCAAAAAATATTTTATGGCTGGCTTACACAGAGAACCTACTCTAGGCACACAGTATAGAACAAAACATATGAAGTTCTTGTTGTTTTAAGATTTATTTGAAAGGCAGTCAGAGACAGAGGGAAAAACAGTGCTATCTTCCATCTCTAGTTGACTGTCCAAATGGCTACAAAGGCCTGGGCTCATCTGGGTCTCCTACATGGATACAGGGGCCCAAGCACTTGGGTTTCCTCTGCTGTTTTCCCAGGTGCATTAGCAGGGAGCTGGACTGGAAGTGAAGCATCCAGGACTTGAACCAGTACCTTATATGGGATGCCAGCATCACAACACTGGCCCCAAAGTCCTCGTCTTTAAGAACATACATTTCAGTGTAGGTAGCCAGAGGGTGAATATATGAATAAAACATTCCAGTTAGTGTTAAGTATGCTGAAAATAAAATAGGGCAGAGAGGGTAGGGGATACATTACTTAGCAATGGTGATCATAGAAGACAGATGACCAAAAACTAGTAAGAATAGGTAGAGATGGGAGCCATACAAAGATCTGAGAAAAAGATAGTTCAAGAAGGGCAAGTAATAATTGCAAAAGCTTAATTTTAAAGAGGAATGAGATTAATGTATTGTTATAAGTGGATGAAGGAGAAATGTAGTTAAAAAAAAAAGCAGAGGTCAGAGTACTCAAATGTCTTGCAGATTATAACAAGTTTGGGTTTCATTTTAATGGTTTTCATTAAAATGGCTCTGGAGAATCAATAGAGGATTTTAATCACAGAGGAGTGATATGATTTATGTTTTAGATGATCATTTGGCCAAACAAAAATTAAGCTACTGGGACAAAAGTAGAAAGGAAAGCAGTTAAGGGGCCGCTATGTCATCCAAGGGGCAGACAGCACATTTAAACCTTGGAGATGATGGTAAATGGTTCATTTTGGGATATATTTTCAAGGTAATAGCAACTCTTCTTTAGGGATTAGACATGGGGTATATGAGGCACACAGGAATCAAAGAGTCTGATTCATCTGACTCAGAAAAAGACTTTTACAAATGCATTTTAGTAGGCCAGACAGATATGTGAAGCATAAATTTGGATGTACAAGTCTGTGGCAAAGAGGGGTAGTGAGAGCTGCAGAATTAGGAATCCAGAGGATATAAGTGATACTTAATATCAATGCACAAATAAGAAAATATCAGGAGAAGGTGCATATAGAATAAAGAAGGACTGAGATTCCTAATATATTCTGACACTTAGAAAATAAGTCGGGGCCTGTTGCTGTGGATTCGTTCTGAGGAGGAGCATGGTGGGGGCAAGAGGCGAGGAGTCACCACATAGACCCCAGGAGTAGGGTGAAAGGCCAGAGGCGAGCAGCCCAAAGACTCGTTTATTCCAGTTGGTACAGCAGCTTAAATAGCCAAGGCAGCCAATCTGGTCAAGGGGCGGTTTATGCCCTAACCAATCACAGAGCCAGGCAGGCTCTGTTGCCATGTGGTTTCCAAGGCCATCAATCACAGCCTGTTGCCAGGCAGGCTCCATTGCCAGGTGGGTTTTGAAGCCATGCCTGAGTAACTGACGCTCCCTTGCCAGTGGCCATCTTGGCATGGCCTTCTTATTCCACCACAGGGGCTGGCACTGTAGCGCAGTGGGCTAAAGCCCTGGCCAGAAGCGCCAGCATCCGATATGGGCACCGGTTCTAATCCCCGCTGCTCCTCTTCTGATCCAGCTCTCTGCTATGGCCTGGGATAGCAGTAGAAGATGGCCCAACTCCTTGGGCCCCTGCACCCCACACGGGAGACCTGGAAGAAGCTCCTGGCTCCTGGCTTCAGATTGGTGCAGCTCCAGCGGATGGAAGACTTCTCTCTCTGTCTCTACCTCTCTCTATAACTCTTTAAAATAAATAATTCTTAAAAAAAAAAAAAACGAAAAGAAAACAAGTTAACAAAAAAACAGCAAGGAAGACTTAAGGAAGCTAAGAAGAAAATGAGCTAAGAAGAAAATCAAAAAGTGCTGTGTCACAGATATTTAGAAAAGATATTCAACAAAAGTTGTCAACTACCAAAACATTCTTACTAAATGAAGACAACACTACTGATACTAGGTTTTGCAAGCTGATAAATTTGATAAAAACTATGTTAGACAACCTCAACCCCTGAAACACAAAAACAAACTTCAAACTATCAAGATTACTACTAACTATGCAGATTACTATAATTTGAAATTTTACATATTCGTTAAACTTAGATCAGGGCCTTGGTAATTTCAGAGCTAACTCACTCACACATTCAGTGTCTTTTAACTAATTATTACATTTCAGTAATGCTTATGTTCAATAAGGATCCTGCCCTAAAATTAATACAGAAAAAAAATAATTCTAAATTGCGTTACATCCAGAATATTAAAAGGGGAATAAAGGCTAAGAAAAACATGAAAGCACCTACCAAGGAACCATCAACAACAACATACATGTGAGAAAAGAAACAAAATAAAAACTTACCCAAATATAACATTCTGTTAACTCAAACAACAATCTATACCACCATGGATATTACCCAAGAAAATAATGGAATACTCCACCTTGACTTGTCGAGCTTGGCTGATGATGCATGGAAGACTAAAAAGCTGCTGGACAAAGGCCTTCAACTCTTCCACTGTCAATTTGGTCCGGGTCCTCCCACTATCTGGGCTCTGCCTGATGTAAAGTAATATTGAGATATACGTAAGAAAAATTCAGTCATCTGACATCAAATGGGCTCCTACTATGCTCAGAATTTGAACCTAATAATCCTAGAATCTTAGCATTTGAGATTCCACATTAAAGTAAGTTTTTAAGCTCTTCAGTTAGTTAGAGACTCAAAGACTGACCTCTCCAAATTTTAGTTCCCCTAATCTACAAATATTAAACACCAAAAACACTAAAGAAATTCCTCAGAGGCCAGTGCTGTGGCGCAGTGGGCTAAAGCCCTGGCCTGAAGCAGAAGCATCCCATATGGCCACTGGTTCTAGTCCCGGCTGCTCCTCTTCCGATCCAGCTCTCTGCTGTGGCCTGGGATAGCAAAGATGGCCCAAGTCCTTGGGCCCCTGCACTCACATGGGAGACCCACAAGAACCTCCTGGCTCCAGATTGGTGTAGCTCTGGCTATTGCGGCCAACTGGGGAGTGAACCATCGGATGGAAATCCTGTCTGTGTCTCTCTCTCTCCTTGCCTCTCCTCTGACTTTCAAATAAATAAATAAATCTTTAAAATAAAAAAAAAAATCCTCATAGTGAACAGTTAAGTGCACTAAGTATTTCAAGAAGCTTAATACTATACAAAGGCTTGATGAGCTAACGAATCTTCTGAAACTGTTTCCAAATTTTTAAGGAATACGCATTTTTCTAAGACAGTCCCTAAGTTTTTGTAACATTCTCTAACTCGATCAGTGACCAAAGGGTCAAGTTAAGATCTACTGATCAATTTCTCTAAAAAGGCTATCGGAAAATGGTAGTTCAAAAGTGTCTAAAGTAACAAAATCTAATGTGAACTGCTATTGAAAAAGCAACTCAGGTATTAGAAATATGTTCAAATGACTGAAAAAAAAAACAGAAAATGTAATACATACAAAATACTATAAATCAGGAGTGTACAATACTACACTCCTCAACAGCAGCTGCCTCTGCATTTATCAAGGTTACTCTTTGCTGCCACCTGCCTACAATCTGTAGTATCATTTCATCTTTTTATTTACATTCACTTACTGCACATCTATTATGTGCCAGGCATTATTCTAAGAACAAGAAATACAAAAATAAAAACAAAAGTGGTCAGCATTGTGGCATAACGGGTAAAGCCACAGCCTGTGACACCGGCATCCCATATGGGTCCCAGTTCATATCCCAGCTGCTCCACTTCTATTTTAAAAAAAAAAAAAAAAAGATTTATTTATTTATTTGAAAGTCAAGTTACACACAGAGAGAAGGAGAGGCAGAGAGAGAGAGGTCTTCCATCTGCTGGTTCACTCCCTGGTTGGCCACAAGAGCCAGAGCTGCACTAATTCGAAGCCAGCAGCATGTGGGAGCAGGGTGGGCCATCTTCTACTGCTTTTCCAGGACTCAGCAGAGAGCTGCATCAGAAGTGGAACAGCCGGAACTTGAATCACACCCATATGGGATGCTGGCACTGCAGGCAGCAGCTTTACCCGCTACACCACAGTGCCGGCACCACTGCTGCTCCATTTCTAATCCAGTTCCATACAAACGGTCTGAGAAAAGCAACAGAGGATGGACCAAGTATTTGGGCCCCTGCCACCCACACGGGAGATCCAGATGAAGCTCCTGGCAGAGCCATGGTCTTTGCAGCCATCTGTGGAGGAAACCAGTAGATGAAAGATCTCTGTTTCTCCCTCTCTAATTCTTTCAAATAAATAAAATAAATCTTTAAAAAAGATTTATTTTATTTATTTGAAAGTCAGAGCTAGGCAGAGAGTGGAGAGGCAGAGAAAGAGAAAGGGGGGGGGTCTTCCATCCACTGGTTGACTCCCCAGATGGCCACAACGGCTGGAGCTGCACTGATCTGAAGCCAGGAGCCAGGAGCTTCTTCAAGGTCTCCCACGCGGGTGCAAGGCCCAAGGACTTGGGCCATCCTCTACTGCTTTCCCAGGCCATAGCAGAGAGCTGGATCAGAAGAGGAGCAGTGGGGATTAGAACCGGTGCCCATATGGGATGCCGGCGCTTCAGGCCAGGGTGTTAATCCACTGCGCCACAGCACCAGGCCCCTATAAATCTGTTTTTTTAAAAATTCCCTGACATTCTAGTCTAGTGTATATCCTAGTTAGAGTTACGGAGAGGAGAGGAGACAGAAAATAAATAAGTAAATTAGTACATCAGAAGGTGGTAAGTAGCAGAAAAATAAAGCAGGAAAGAAAGATAAGGTTACAAGTGTTATCAGAAGATCTAACTAGGGCAGGTATTGGGCACAGCAGTTAGGATGCCACTTGGGACACCTGCATCCTATATCAGAGTGCCTGGGTTGTATCCCAGCTTCTCTACTTTCAATCTAGCTTCCTGTCAATAAGCATCCTTGGAGGCAGTAGACGACAGTTCAAGTATTTGGGTCCCTGTTATTCAGGTGGGAGACCTGGAATGAGTTCCAAGTACCTGCCTTTGGCCTGGCCCAGCCCTGGCTGTTGCAAGCATTCAAGGAATGAACCAGCAGATGGAAGATCTGTCTGCTTTTCAAACAATAATTAAAATAATAATAATAAGAAGAATAGGGGTCACCAAGAAAGTGACATCTGAAAAAAGACTTGCAACAAGTGAAGGAACCAGCCACCTGAATAGGAGGGAAGAGTTCTCCAAGCAGAGCGGAGAGCAAGTGTGAGGGCCCTAGGCAAGACGACGCCGTGGAACGGAGGCAGAACGCAAGCAGAAGAGCATGGCAGTGCGCACTGAGGAAAGGGAAGCTCTTGCAGAAAGGAAAATGAGAGAATCCGTTTTCATAGAAGGTAGACTATGAAGTGAATCCCTTGACCCAAAACTACTCTGGATCCTATCTTGCTAAGTATCCTGATATTTGCTGTTGAGGAAGCTGAATTTGGGGCCTAATGAATGAAAAGTTTTAGTCAGCTACTAATCAACTAAGGCAGACGGTGTGAACACAGGTAAAAATCAACTGTGCTCTTTTCTCTCCTACAAATAATAGATTTCTTTCTGGGAGTTCTTCCTATTGTTCAACATAAGGAAAGGAATCTTGTTTTCCAGCTGTCTACAGGAACCTGTTTTACCTATCAGAAAAGTGAACTTTTAAATTTATACAAAGGGACCAGTGCTGTGGCACATCAGGTAAAGCCACCACCTGCAATGCCAGCATCCCATATGGGTGCTGGTTCAAGTCCTGGCTGCTCCACTTCTAATCCATGGCCTGGGAAAGCAGTAGAAGATGGTCCAAGTCCTTGGGCCCCTGCAACCAAGTGGGAGAACCAGAAGAAGCTCTTGGCTCCTGGTTTTGGTTTGGCCCAGCCCCAGCTGTTGCAGCCATTTAGAGAGTGAACCAGCAGATGGAAGACCTCTCTCTGCTTCTCTGTAACTCTGCCTTTCAAATAAATAAAACTTAAAAAAAAAAAAAAAAAGTTTACGGGGCTGGTGCTGTGGCGTAACGGGTAAAGCCACTGCTTGCAGTGCCAGCATCCCAAATGGGCACAGGTTTGAGACCTCGCTGCTCCACTTCCAATCCAGCTCTCTGCTATGGCCTGGGAAAGCAATAGCAGATGGCCCAACTCCTTGGGCTCCTGCACCCAAGTGGGAGACCGGGAAGAAGCTTCTGGCAGCCAACTGGGGAGTGAACCAGTGGACAGAAGACCTCTCTCACTCTGTCTCTCCTCTCTCTATGTAATTCTTTCAAATAAATAAATAAAATCTTTAAAAAAAAAGTTTAGAAGAAAATTTATATAAACCTCAAGATTTAGGAATCATGTTTCAAAAATCTAATTTTAGAAGTCATTAAATGCATCCAGTGTAGAGATGATGCTATGCCATAAAATGTATAGCTATTAATTAATTAATTAATTAATTTGGCTATAATGAAAATAAACTAAACTTAGTAGGCCTTACAAAATTATTTTCTTGCCTACAGCCAAGTGTTTGACTCACAGCCACTGTACAAACTTCAGTGTGATCAGCAGCACTGGGTCCAGCAGGCCTATCTACTGTCGTCCTGCTGCAGCAATTTACACTAACTTGAATTATAAAGAGTTTCTTGGGGCAGTGTTGTGACACAGTAGGTAAAGCCCCCAACAGCGACACTGGCATCCCATATGGGTGCTGGCTGGAGCCCCATCGGCTTCACTCCAAATCCAGCTCCCAGCTAATGACCCAGGAAAAGCAGCAGAAGACAGCCCAAGTGCTGGAAGAAGCTCCTGGCTTTGGCCTGCCCCAGCCTCCACCACTAAGGCCATCTGGGGAGTAAATCAGCAGACGGAAGATGTCTCTCTCTGTCTTTCAAATAAATAAATAAATCTTTAGAAAAAAATTTAAAAATATTTCACAGTTTCTGAGCACCTCTGCCATCTAAAAAAGAAGAAAATAGCAGGTATATTTTTGAGAAAGAGTCAAGGTCACAAGAAGTTAAAGATAATGTCAGATCTCACAGGTAAGTTAAAATTCTGGCTTTTGGGGCCGGTGCTGTAGCACAGCGGGTAAAGTCGCCGCCTGCAGTGCCGACATCTCATATGGGCGCCAGTTCAACACCCGGCTGCTCCACTTCCAATCCAACTCTCTGCCACAGCTTGGGAAAGCAGTAGAAGATGGCCCAAGTCCTTGGGCCCCTGCACCCAAGGAGCTTCAGACGAAGCTCCTGGCTCCTGGATTTGGATTGGCTCAGCTCCGGCCATTGTGGCCAACTGGGTAATGAACCAGTGGATGGAAAATCTCTCTCTCTGCCTCTCCTTCTCTCTCTGCGTAACTCTAACTTTCAAATAAATAAATAAACTTTTAAAAAATAAAAAATAAAGTCATTCTGCATACTTCTGACAGGTTTAAAAAAAAATTCTGACTTTCAGGGCCAGCGCTGTGGCGTAGCGGGTAAAGCCGCCGACTGCAGTGCCAGCATCCCATATGGGCGCCCGTTCGAGTCCCGGCTGCTCCTCTTCCAGTCCAGCTCCTTGCTATGGCCTGGGAAAGCAGTAGAAGATGGCTCAAGTCCTTGGGCCTCTGCACCCACGTGGGAGACCCGGAACAAGCTCCTGGCTTCAGATTGGCACAGCCAACTGGGGAGTGAGCCAACAGATGGAAGATCTCTCTCTCTGCCACTCCTTCTCTCTCTGTGTAACTCTGACTTCCAAATAAATAAATAAATAAATCTTTAAAAAAAAAAAATTCTGACTTTCACTCCAAAAGCAACAGAGAACCAGTGGAAAATAAAACTTTTGTTAGGCTTACCTGTGTTTCTGCTTTTTACTCAGGAGCAGCTGAGCCACAGAAGCACAGGTCTCAGCTTCTTTTACAGCATCCCTGAGTTTTCGAAAGAGCTCGTTCTCTGGGTATTTCCTATCCTCAGCATCTTCCAGCATTACTCGCAATTCAATCAAATCTGTAAAAATAAATAAAATACCATATACTGTGATCACAGAACAAAAGCCATTCTAAAATGTTCCCTAACCTCACTCAAGTGCGTTATCAACCTAATATAAACCTACCACAGCTGTGCAATGAAAGCTGCTGACCAGGTGGGTGCTCATTCCCTAATGCCTATTCACAAACATAATAATCAAGCCTAGGGGTTGGCACCGTAGCATAACAGATTAAGCTGCCACCTACAACACAAGCATCCCACTCGTTCAATTCCTGGCTGCTCCACTTCTGATCCAGCTCCTTGCTAATGGCCTGGGGAAAAGCAGCAGAATATGACCCAAGTGCTTGGCCCCCTGTACCCTGTGGAAGAACTGGAAGAAGCTCCTGGCTCTTGGCTTTGGTCTGGCCCAGGCCTGGCCATTGTGGCCATTTGGGGAGTGAACCAGTGCATGGAAGATTGACCTCTGTCTCTCCCTCTCTATATTTCAAATAAAAATAAGTAAACTTTTCAACAACAACAAATCAAGTCTATATTCAATCAACCCCTTAGTCACAATCCAGAGGAAAAAATAACCCAAACTAACAAAGACCTCTTTTAAAATGACATTAATTTCAACAAATTCATCCAAAAGGAGGAAAAGTAACCTTTCTTGTGGTTGAAGTTAGCAGCTAATGCTTCTGTAACACGACTGACCCAGGTGTCATAGGACTGTGCCCTGACTTTCACGCCATATAACAGAGAAGGGAGGTCTTCTAAAGGATAACGATACCTATAAAAAACAGAGATTAAAATCCAGTAACAATTTCAAAATAAGTTTCAAGTACAATCAGCTTAAGAAAAGTACGATGGCCAGAGGAATAGGATTTTGATTTATATAAAATCAAAAAAGCCCACAATTTTAATCCAAGGGGAGATAAAGAACATATGAAATAAATAATAAGGAAACTACATTTTAGCTGCCAAGTATGGTCCAACTTTAAAGGACTAGTTCTCAAGCAGAGGAATTAGATGAACAAACAGAAGGTATCAATCTAGAGACAGAGAAGGGAATAACCAACATCATTAAAAAGATAATGGAGGCTTTACAAGACACTTTTAGATACCTAAGACATTTCTTCTGCATGGGGCAGGGGCACAGATCAGTTGGATGGTAGAGACATACAAGCCGCTCAGGATTACAGGAGCATGTGAGAGCAGAGAGAAAACAGGTGGTTCTGCATGCTGAACACTGTCGTTCATCATCAGGAACAAGTTCAAACACCTCTTCTTCTGACATCAGAACACCCTGAAATATAATTTATACCAGTAATTTAAATCTAATTTTTAAGGCATCAAAAATCTTGTTATTTTATCTCTGTGGGTAAATTTCGGATTTAAGGCATAAACATGAAAACTGCAATGGCACAACATGAAAAAAATTTCTAAAAATAATCATTACTAGGGTGGGTATAAGGGGCAGCAGGTTAGGCCACTGTTTCCACAGCCCACATCCCAATCTAGAGTGCCAGTTCAAGTCCCGGCTACTCTGCTCCCAATCCAGCTTCCTGCTAATACATCCTGAGAAGATGATGATGGTCCAAGTGCTTGGGACCTTGTCACCCACATAGAAGACCTGAATGGAATTCCAGGCAGCTGGCATGGCCTAGCCCTGGCAGTTGAAGGCATCTGGGAAGAGTACCAGGGGGTGGAATTTCTCTGTTTCTTGTCATTCTGCTTTTTGACTAAATGAAAATAATTTTTTTAAAGATTTATTTATTTATTTGAAAGTCAGAGATTCTACACAGAAAGAGGAGAGGCAGAGAGAGAGAGAGAGGTCTTCCATCTGATGGTTCACTTCCCAATTGGCTGCAATAGCCAGAGCTGCACCGATCTGAAGCCAGGAGCCAGGAGCTTCTTCCAGGTCTCCCATGTGGGTGCTGGGGCCCAAGGACTTGGGCCATCTTCTACTGCTATCCCAGGCCATAGCAGAGAGCTGGACTGGAAGTGGAGCAGCCGGGACTCGAACTAGTGCCCATATGGTATGCCGTCACTGCAGGCCAGGGCATTAACCCACTGCACCATAGTGCTGACCCCAATAAATTTTAAAAGAAACATTAAAAAAAATTACTCAACTTTTTAAGTAGACAACACTAAACTTTGATATCCAAGAATGAACATTTGTGTGATAAAACTATAAACGATATACAAATAAGTGATAACTACGAAGTCAAGATAGCTTTTAGAAGGGGAAGGCGGAACCTGTAATTGTGAGATGATTTTGGGGTGGCTGACAAAGTTCTATTTGATGAACTGAATGGTGATGACAAGCTTTAACATATAGTTCATTAGCTATAAATTGTTTTACATGGTTTTCCTCAAAATAAAACAGATTTAATTTTTAAAAAATTACTGCCTTTTGGAAGGGGTGCCCAATGTCTTTGTTTCTCTTCATGTCAGGCACTCCTGGGTCAGCAGCCTCCCTTCCTCTCCTTGTATGTAACATCTTCTTGCCCACCCTCCCCCACTTTAAGGTTAAAAAAAAAAAATTACTGCCATTAGGGATAATACATTCTTGAATTAGTTAAATTAATAGTTTACGATCTGAAAATAATATCTAACAGAACAAGCACATAAAAAGATGAAGTATAAAATAAATTATGCAATCAAAATATAAAATATGCAAGTAAGCAAGCTATCGAAAAGTTAGGGGCTGGCACCGAGGCGCATTAGGTTAATCCTCCGTCTGTGGTGCCGGCATCACATACGGGCGCCAGTTCTAGTCCCGGATGCTCCTCTTCCAGTCCAGCTCTCTGCTATGGCCTGGGAAAGCTGTAGAAGATGGCCCAAGTCCTTGAGTCCCTGCACCCACATGTGAAACCAGGAAGAAGCACCTGGTTCCTAGCTTCGGATCAGCATAGCTCCAGCCGTTGTGGCCATTTGGGGAGTGAATCAATGGAGGGAAGACCTGTCTCTCCCTCTCACTGTCTATAACTCTAATTCTCAAATAAAAAATAAATAAAATCTTTAAAAAAAGAGAGAAAAAAGTTAAATCAAATTCAGATGCCAATTTAAGAAAGTAAGACTCATGAAGTACATTTCCCAAGACTTCCACTGGTTATATAAGGGTGCCTTTGCCTGTTTCTGCTCACTTAAGCAAGGCACTTATAAACCCAACTGCTGCAAGAGCAAACTTCACTTAAACAAGGTAGGAACCTGATAATTTACACACTGGCAGACACAATCCAGTTCTTTCATCAAATACTTTTTCATATTATTTTAACCTAGATGCATCCTGGCTATATTCCCCTGTATTTCCATTTTCTCATATTAACATTTAATATTTTCTTTAAAATTATTCTTATGCAAAAACAGTCCTCAAATGAGCTGAAGGTATATCCAAGGTCACAAAAATTTATACAGCTTCGGGGCCAGCGCTGTGGCGTAAAGGGTTAAAGTCCCAGTCTGCGGTACTGGCATCCATATGGGTGCTAGTTAAGAGTCCCGGCTGCTCCACTTCCAATCCAGCTGCCTGCTGTGCCTGGGAAAGCAGTAGAGGATGGCCCAAGTCCTTGGGCTCCTGCACCCATGTGGGAAGACCCAGAGGAAACTCATGGCTCCTGGCTTCAGATCAGTGCAGCGCCAGCCACTGCAGCCAATTGGGAAGCGAATGAGTGGATGGAAAATCTCTCTCCTCTCTCTGTCTCTCCTTGTCTCTCTGTGTAACTCTGACTTACAAATAAATAAATAAATCTTTTAAAAATTTTATACAGCTTCAAAACAGCTGGCAAAGGGGACACTAATAGGATAATTAACAAAGTTGGGGCTGCTTCAAGAAATCTGATACCATTTCCCCAAGTATACTCCAAGGACCACTAATGCCAAAAGACACTTTCAAAACAACATTTCTTTTCTGGAAAGTGTAGATTGGGGCTGGTGTTGTGGTGCAGCAGGCAAAGTTGCCTCTTGTGATGCCAATATCCCATACAGGCACTGGTTCTAAGTCCCAGCTGCTCCAAATCGGATCCAGCTCCGAGCTAATGCACCTGAGAAAGCAGCAGAAGATGGTCCACGTCTTTGGGCCCCTGTCACCCATGTGGGAGACCTGGAAAAAGCTCCTGGCTTCAGACTGGCCCAGCTCTAGCACCTGTGACCATCTGGGGTGTAAACCAGTAGATGGAAGGTCTCTCCCTCTCGGTCTCTCCCTGTCTCTTTGTAACTATCCCTTTCAAATAAATGAAAGAAAAAAAAGGAAGAAAAAAGATAAATGCTGTATATCATATCCCTTCCACTTTGACAAATTAACAATAGACACCAGCATATTAAAGTAAAGCAGTAAGGATAAAAGAGGGAAAGAGAAACTGATGAGAGACAATGCCAAAACAAAAACCTTGGGGCTGGCGTTATGGTAAAGCAGGTAAAGCCACTGCTTCCAATGCCGGCCTCCCATGCTGGAGTGCTGGCTGAGTCCCAGCTGCTCTGTTTTCAATTCAGCCCCCTGCTGCTGCACCTAGAAAAGCAGCGTAAGTTGGGCTGCTGCAATTCCATGTGAGAGACCAGGCTCCTGGCTTCAGTCTGGCCCAGATCTGGCTGTGGAAAACACTTGGGGAATGAACTAACATTTGAAAAGATGTCTTTCCCTCTCGGGCTCTTTCTGTCATTCTGCCTTTCAAAGAAGTAAAGTAAAACTTTAAAAAAATGAAACAAAAACTATCTCCAAACTAATGATATTTTTTGTGTTCAACTCCTGCAGGATCAAGATGAAAATGGATTCTTCCTAAAGATTTACTTTTTTAGTACATTCTGTAAGTACTATCAGTTACAGAGAACGTTAGCAAACTTACCATTTGTACTACAGACTCCCTTAATCGTGTTTCTTCTTCAGTCATGAGCGTCAATTCTTTGCAGACCATAGCAGCCAAGCCTACATCTAGGCATTCAGGATCTGCTGCCATCTTGAAAATGAGTTCTTCATGGGAAAAGACACAATGACGCCTTAGCCGGCGGTAATGATTCACACACTGACGTCCAATGGGCAACTAAAAACAAGAAATTCTATGTTAAATTATTGTTAATAACATATTCTGGAATCCTTCAGATCCTCCCTTTAATTATAAAGATGACAGAATAATATTCTATTTGAATGTAAGAGCCAACTATATATATATATAAATATATATATACATATATATATATATGAACCCTTTATGACCCAGTAGGAATTTCAAAGGCTTTCTCAGAGAAAATTCCTATAATCTCACATGTTAAAAGCTTCTAGCCTAAGCTGTTGATTTTCTATTCATGTACATCAAAGATTTCCTTGGCATATAAACGAGGCAGACCAGTCTTTCAGACCAGTCTAATATGAGCCTTTCCTAAAAGAAAAAAAAATACTGCAAAAATAAATCAATATATAATGTTAAAGTTCAGACCATAAAGGATTAAGTTTAAGTAATAATCATTCATTTCCACAAAACAAGAATAGATAATAGAAGGGAGAAACTGGAGGGATGGGGGAAAAGTCCTACTTAATCCACACTAGCTCCTGGATTCAGATCGGCCCAGCTCTCTGACTGTTGTAGCCATTTGGGGAGTGAACCAGCAGCTGGAAGATCGATCTCTCTCCCTCCCTCCCTCCCTCTCTCTGCCTCTGCCTCTCTGTAACTCCACCTTTCAAATAAATAAATAAATCTTAAAAAAAAAAAAAAAGGCAGAAACTTACCATAGCGCATATATGATTCACCCTGTTTCCTACCCAACACTTTACCAAGTATCATATAAATCACAAATATTCAGTGAATGTTTGTACGATTTTGGTAACATGTTGTGGCACAGTGTTAAGATTAAACTGCATGTGGGATCTGCACATTCCATAAGGGAGTGCCAATTAAAATCCTGGCACCACCACTTCTGACCCAGCTTCCTGCTAATGCACCCTTAGAGGCAGCAAACTTGGGCCCCTGCTACCACATGGAAAACTGAGATGCAGTTCCAGGCTCCTGGCTTCAGACTCGCCCAGCTGACTGTTGTGGACATTGGAGAGTGAACCAGCAGAGAGAAGAGCTCTTTCTCCCTCTATGACACTCTGCCTTTCCAAGCAGATGAAAATAAATAAAATTAATTTTTAAAAGTTGGTTCCATTTTGGGGCCGGCACTGGTCTTGGCTGCTTCACTTCCATTCCAGCTCTCTGCTATGGCCTGGGAAAGCAGTGGAGGATGGCCCAAGTCCTTGAGCCTCTGCACTAACATGGGAGACCCAGAAGAAGTTCTTGACTCCTGGCTTTGGATCAGCTCAGCTCTGGCCATTGCAGTCATCTGAGTAAACCAGCAGATGGAAGACCTCTCTCCCTCTCTGTTTCTACCTCCCACTGTAACTCTACCTTTCAAATAAATAAAATAAATCTTAAAAAAAAAAAAAGTTGGTTCAATTTTTAAAAATACAGTACAATCCAAGGCAAAATCCTAAATTTAGTCTTATTCTTGCTAAATTATGCTACTACCAAAGAGTAACAAGGAAGAAGTTTAAAATTACTAGATCATTGGGGATGTTGGTGTGGTACAGTGGGTTAAGCCACTGACTGTGACACCGGCATCCCTTATGGGTGCCAATTCTTGTCCTGGCTGCTCCACTTCTGATCCAGCTCCCTGCTAACAGCCTGGGAAAGCAGCAAAAGACAGTCCAAATAGTTGGGCCCCTGCCACCATTTGGGAGACCTGGAAGAAGCTCCTGGCTTCAGTCTGGCCCAGCTCTGGCTATTGTGGCCATTTAGGGAGTGGATGGAAAATCTCTCTCTCTGTTTTTCCCTCTCGCTCAGTAACTCTACCTTTCATGGAAATACATCTCCTTAAAAACTATTATTCACTAATCAAGGAAACAAATATTACCTCTGTATGGTTAATCATGGGACTTAATAAATTAAGATGTCTACAGAGGGGCCTGTGCTGTGGCATAGTAGGCTAAGCCTCTGCCTGCAGCACCAGCATCCCATATGAGCGCCATTTCTAGTCCTAGCTGCTCTTCTTCCAATCCAGCTCTCTGTTAATGGCCTGGGAAAGCAGTGGAAGATGGCCCAAGCACTTGGGCCGGCCCCTGCACCCACATGGGAGATCCCGAAGAAGCTCTGGCTCCTTGCTTCAGATTGGCCCAGCTTCAGCCATTGCAGCCAATTGGGGAGTGAAACAGAGGATGGAAGACCTCTCTCTCTCTGACTCTCCCTCTCTCTCTCTGTAACTCTGCCTCTCAGATAAATAAATCTTTAAAAAAAAAAACCCACAGAAAACATAAGCTCCAATATAACTAATATATTTGCCCCAAAAGGTTAAGTAAGGCAACAAAAACATATTACTAAAAGAAAGACAATGTGTATTATAAATATACAGTCTTTTCCCCATCAGTATCACATAACCATAATTACTTTTTGATATCTACCTCATACAAAAGAAAACACTGGTATTATCATTTACATAAAAGTACACTACACAGTCTTAACATTTTTTAAAAAGGGAATATAGCAAATATAAAATAGCAGAAGAAATGGCTATCAGAAGAAAAATAATGGCAGAATATATAATTTTTTAAGATTTTTATTTATTTGACAGGTAGAGTTACAGACAGTGAGAAAGAAAGAGGAGAGAAAGGTCTTTTTTTCCGTTGGTTTACTCCCCAAATGGCCTGGAATATTATAAAATAAAAAAACCGAGCTAGACATTTGAAAATGTGGTAGAATTAATACATGAAATTATCTCTAAAAGCCTGATGATAAACTTTGATCATAAAAATTACAAACATTCAATGAATGAATGTACAATTTTGGTAACAAGTGTTTTGGCACAGTGTTAAGATTAAGCTGCATGTGGGATCTGCACATTCCACAAGGGAGTGCCAATTAAAATCCTGGCACCACCACTTCTGACCCAGCTTCCTGCTAATGCACCGTTAGAGGCATGAAGCTTGTAAGCTCCAAAAGTGCTCTGACAAAGCAGGAATCATATATTTCTAGAAAAGTATTAATTGCCCATTTAAATTTTAAACAGAATGACAAAAATTATAAATGGATGAGGTGTAAATAACTAAAAAAATCTCCCAAATAAATAATATGGAAACTCAAAAAAACTTTCTACTGCAACATTTATTCCAGTCTTCATGGAAATATTCATAACTGAACCCAGCTAAGCAACTCTGACAACTCAGCAACATTTTATGGGGGTGTTAGTCGACGTACAACAGCCACTTGTTATAGAACAGACCCAGTCAGCAGTACAGAAGTTCACAGCTTCAGCAAAGTTGTAGCCCTGATTAAATCCAGAGTGATAGGCACGAGGAAACGTCACCACAAACTCGCCAGCACACTGATTGGTCCTGTATACCTAAATGCAAATTGGGATACAAAAAAAGAAACAAAACAAAAACAACAAAAAAAGAGAAAGATTTTATCAGATAATTTCAGAAGCCTTTTCTAAAACTAAAAACACTAAAGTGTTAACACATATCAGAAAATATCGGGATTTAAGAAGTAGCTAAAAAACTTGCCATGGGACTCCAAATCCCATTTAGTTGGCAGGTACCAATGCCATCTTCCTAGTTAAAGTGATCAGTTTAAGGTCATAACTGATCATAAAGATAGGATTAAGTGTCAAAGGGATCACATAAATAAGACCAAGTGTCTCCTAATAATAATTGATAGAATCAAAAAGGAGAGAACAACCCAACATGGGAAGCAGGACACACAGCAGATTCATAGAATGGCAAATGCCCTAAACAGCACTCTGACCTCAGAATAAGCCCTTACGGCATTCAGATCTGGCTATAAAGCCCATGAGAGCATTTTAGGCATGGAAAGCCAAGACAATGAGCAAAAATTGACCTACATGAAAGATCTCTGAGATGCCAGTGGAAAGAACAGGCCATCAAAGAAGGAGGTACCTTTCTCTAAAGGGAGGAAAGAACTTCCACTTTGATTATGGCCTTATCTAAATAAAATCAGAGTTTGTGAACTCAAGAGGCTTCCATAGCCTTGGTAAGAGCCTCAGGTGATCACTAACATTATAAATAAGAGTGTCAATTGTTAAATCAACAACAGGAGTAACTGTGCACTTGCTCCCCGTGTAGGACCTCTGTCCTTACTGTGCTGTACTATGAAAATTAATGATTAAACTAGTTTTCAAACAGTACTTTATACTTTGTGTGTCTGTGTGGGTGCAATCTGTTGAAATCTTAACTTAGAGTTGAACTTCTGTATATAAAGATAATTAAAAATGAATCTTAATGAAGAATGGAATGGGAGAGAAAGTAGGAGGTGAGATGGTTTGGGGGTGGGAGAGCAGTTATGGGGGAAAGAACTGCTATAATCCAAAAGTTGTAATTATGAAATTTGTATTTATTAAATAAAAGCTTTCTAAAAAAAGTAGCTAGATTCTACTTTCTTAAAATAGTCACTGATATTTAAGTTATAATTCATGACACAAATTAGCAGCAAAGAGATTCTCAAGAAATGTTACTCTTACTAAGCTACTAGTTCCCTAATTTGATAAAATTTTAAGAGAACTTTTTGTATTGCTGTATTGTCAATAGTGGTAAAGGATGGAGTTGCCTGCTACCTTTGGATAATTTTCCAGAAACTAAACTGATTAGTTCACATGTCATGTGGGATATCCCCAAAATCCACACATCTACCTCACTTCATTTTATAATAGCACATTTGTCTTCTGAATTCTAGAAGATTCTAGTATAAGTCAGTCTTTAAAGATGAAGCAGCACTGCAGATGTTACTTAACTGGCTTCGTCATTAAGGTTATAATGAATATTTGAGTATATGTGCAAACTTATTAGGCTTATACTTTATCATGCTTTAGTTTCTATTTAAAAATCACTACAAATTCTGAAAACTAGGAAAATTATATCATAGTATATATTTACTTCACTATCTCATATATTAGAAGCTCTGAAATCTTTATACAAAAAATACAAATAAAGATTATTATTATTAAAGATATCACATGGGGCTGGCATTGTGGAGCAATGGGTTAAGCAGCTGTTGTGACACCAGCATCCCATATGAACACAAATGTGAGGTGCTGGCAGCTCTGCTTCCATTCTGCTCCCTGGGAATGCGCCTGGGAAGCCAGTGGAAGTGGAATATGGCCCAAGTACCAGCTACCCATGTGGGAGATCTACACAGAGTTCCAGGCTCCTGGCATCAGCCTGGCCCAGCCCTGGCCATCGCACCGAGTGAACCAGCAGACAGAGATCTCTCTCTGTCTCTCCCTCTGCCTATCAAATAAGTAAATCTTGTAATATATATATATATTTTTTAAATATTCCTATATTTTGGCAAAAGGAGGATAAAGAACAGGAATTTATTCTTCAAATCAGAAAGTAATTCACTGAAAACAGAAGATAGCTAGGCCGGCGCCGTGGCTCAACAGGCTAATCCTCCGCCTTGCGGCGCCGGCACACCGGGTTCTAGTCCCGGTGGGGGCACCCATTCTATCCCGGTTGCCCCTCTTCCAGGCCAGCCCTCTGCTGTGGCCCAGGAGTGCAGTGGAGGATGGCCCAGGTGCTTGGGCCCTGCACCCCATGGGGAGACCAGGAAAAGCACCTGGCTCCTGGCTCCTGCCATCGGACGAGTGCGGTGCGCCGGCCGCAGCGCGCCAACCGCGGCGGCCATTGGAGGGTGAACCAACGGCAAAAGGAAGACCTTTCTCTCTGTCTCTCTCTCTCACTGTCCACTCTGCCTGTCAAAAAAAAAAAAAAAAAAAAAAAAGAGCATCGAGAAGATAGCTATACATAAAGCATGATTCAGATTTTAAAAACACCCTTTCTTAATCAGATAAAAGATGTTCCCTTCTGAGTATAAATTTAGCTATTAGATGACATGACCTTTCATCCTGAGTTACAAAATAAGGTATATGTTTTGACTCCATTCTAATCAAAAGCAATAATAACTTTAAATTTAAAATACTGAAGGGAGACACAAAATGACTCACAGGCACACCATGCTCCATTAGCACATTGGGGTTCATTATGGTGACTAACTGATGTAGGAGATCAGGCTGGGATTCAAATAACTCAGGAGCCAGCTCCCTCATCACCTCCTCCAGTTGTTCTGCAGCATGAGATGGCACACCATACCATGTCTTTGGCTCCCCCCTAGCAAAAAAATAAATAATTGTTTAGCTTTTAGCTAGGTAGAACATAGTACCAATGAGACCAAGGTCTCTGATTCAAACCAACTAAATTAACTTTTTCTTATTCCACGGCCAGAGATTATATACCCCAAATAAAGATATCACACGTCTCACAAACCTGTGCTACCATTCCTAACAAAATATAAGACTACAGAGATCAGACACATACTTATGACCTCTATCAGAAAAGCAACTCAAAGCACATGGACTTGTTAAAGCAGATAAGTATCTTCAAAGAGGAAAGACACTAAATGGAAAGCAAGAACTGTTCCAAATGAAACTAATATACTGCCTGGATTCACAGGTCCACTGGACAGTTTAATTATCCCCAAAATAACCAAAGCAAAAGCAACAATTAATGCTCTCCAGAATACCTGTAACTTCATTCAAACTGAATTCAATTTTACTACCCAAGAAAATAAGCAAGGCTAAAATTTACTGAAACTTTAAATATAGTTCGGTCTTTATTTTTTGGTCCTTAAGGACCAAAAACTTGGTATAATTATTCCAGTAGACTTCAGAAGACTACAATTCATGTAGAACACTAAGTTGTACTCCAAGGAAAAAGATTTAGTATTAGTCAAGCTATTTATAGGAAAACTATATTCTTAACCTTCTAGAATTCACAAGACTACAGAACAGTTCTTACTACAGCGATAATAAATGTTCTGTTTGTGCTGGTCAAAACAGTGAGCAGTTCCCACTCACATGTCTATGAAGTGCTTGAATGTGGCAAGCACAAGTAAATTTTTACTTATTCTTAACTACTTTAAATATAAATAGCCACATATGGCTAGCAGCTATCATACCACACTATACAGCAATAAAGCATGACAAGAAAATCACAAGTTTTCTACTCAATATTATGTAGTTTCTTCAACACGGAGAAAAAATATCATCCAACTAAGATTTAATAGTGCACAGAAAACTGCCTAAGAAAGTAAAAGCTGTGGGTTAGATACAAAACAAGTCAGCAAAGTATTTAATCACTTTTGTGATTATGTGTAACTTGGGAATTTTTAAAGAAAATTTATTTTAAAAATATTCTTGAAAATTTCAAATACTGAAGGTTATATCTTAATTACACAAACTTTAAACATCTGTCCTAGCCGGCACCGCGGCTCACTAGGCTAATCCTCCGCCTTGCGGCGCCGGCACACCGGGTTCTAGTCCCGGACAGGGCGCCAGATTCTGTCCCGGTTGCCCCTCTTCCAGGCCAGCTCTCTGCTGTGGCCAGGGAGTGCAGTGGAGGATGGCCCAAGTGCTTGGGTCCTTGAACCCCATGGGAGACCAGGAGAAGCACCTGGCTCCTGCCATCAGATCAGCGCGGTGCGCCGGCCGCAGCGCGCCAGCAGCGGCGGCCATTGGAGGGTAAACCATCAGCAAAAGGAAGACCTTTCTCTCTGTCTCTCTCACTGTGCACTCTGCCTGTCAAACACACACACACACACACACACACACACACACACACACACATCTGTCCAGCATAACAAAGGATACACCATAGGACAGGTGGCACAGAGTTAGGACACCACTTGAGGTGCCCACAGCCCATATCAGAGTATCTAGGTTTGAGTGCTGGCTCCACTCCTGATTCTAGCCTCCTGCTAATGTACATCCTGGGAAGCAGAAGATGACGGCTCAAGCATTTGGGTCAAGGCTTCTGGCTTTCGCCTGGCACAGCTCTGACTGTTATAGGCATGCAGGAGTAAATCAATGGATGGGAGTATCTCTCTCTCTCTCTCTCTTTGAAATAAATAAAAATTGAAAAAAAAAAATACAAACCAAAAGAGTTTTCAGCAAATATACATCATTTGCTCTAAAACTCTAGGTATTGCTACCTATGCATACTTTTTTTGAAAAAAGATTGATTGATTTATTTGAAAGGCAGAGTTACAGAGAGGCAGAGGCAGTACAGCAGCCAGGACTGGCATCCATATGAGATGCCAGCACTGCAGGCCACAGTGCCAGCCCCTACATATACTTTAAAATGCAAAATCTCTTCTCTCTACAATATATTATTATTCAACATTTGGGTAGGAAATACTTGCAAAGTTTGTTCTCCTTAAACTCTCACCCAGTACTGCTACATCTGAGAAAAGGTCATTAAGTATGTATGCATGTTATACTGAATATAGCACATACCAGTGTAAGTAATTGATGGAATAACTCCAGTGATCTTCAATGTGCCAGCAAAAAGAAGAAAAACACATTCCCACATAGAGCCATGGCACCTTCATTCCAGAGATGTCCACATTAATATGTGCAAGAACAGACTGTTCTAGGACAGGCATGTTATTCAAATTCCAACCAGAAAGTGCATATTCCTATAAAAGACAAAAAAAAAGTTAAATGAAAGAGCAGAAATGACAAATGTACAACATATGTACAACAGAAATCTAAAAGGAATCTACTCCTAAAGTAAATTTTGTATATTTACAACAATCTAGGCTATAGAAGATGTGCTCTTTTTTTCTCAACTACATGTAACTCATGTAACCAAATATTTCATCGTACCTCCTAACTAGGTTCTATTTACATTTCCTTCTATTTCAGATGCCTCTGAGGCCCAAGAGCAAAGCTTATTAGTACTCCCCAGACTATCAGTAAAAAAATATGATGCCTGCTTATTTTTATTTTCATTTATTTTGGAGGTAATAAGAGAGAGAGAGAAAAAGAGAGAGTGAACTCACATCTGCTAGTTCACTCCCCAAATGCCTGCAATGGCCAATGTTAGCCTGGGGCAAAGCCTTAAGTCAGGAACTCATTCCAAGCCTCCCATGTGGGTGGCAAGAATTCAATCACTTGGTAGCCCAATTACTAGGATGGGGAATGTCAAGCCTGCAGATCACTGAAGTCCCACAAACTCATTTGGGTGCCTACAAAGACAACCACAAATGGGACTCAAAATTCAATACAGCTGTAGCAGGCTAAACGTTAACTGGGTAATTTTGTATGGCCTGTGAATGTTACATCCCAATGGCATTTGGTATAAAAAAGGTCCCCCACCTCTGAGTCCTAAACCATCCCCAGTGGGTCCCAGGGTCTACACTGGCAAAAAGCTAGAATCAGGAGCCAGAGCTGGAAATGGAACTGGACCTAAATGCCTGCTGTGAGGCCTATATTGGGAGGCTGCTATTATATTCCTATTTATCACCTGGCACCGCGGCTCACTAGGCTAAACCTCTGCCTGTGGCGCCGGCACCCCAGGTTCTAGTCCCGATTGGGACG
The DNA here is from genome assembly GCA_949820135.1 of Sylvilagus floridanus. NCBI lineage: Eukaryota > Metazoa > Chordata > Mammalia > Lagomorpha > Leporidae > Sylvilagus > Sylvilagus floridanus. Next base: position 35,306,649 of record OX463230.1, read on the forward strand.
CCAGTTCTGTCCCGGTTGCTCCCCTTCCAGTCCAGCTCTCTGCTGTGGCCTGGGAAGGCAGTGGAGGATGGCCCAAGTCCTTGGGCCCTGCACCCACATGGGAGACCAGGAGGGAACATCTGGCTTCTGGCTTCAGAACAGCACAGAGCGCTGGCCATAGTGGTCATTAGGGGGTGAACCAACGGAAGGAAGACCTTTCTCTCTCTCTAACTCTGCCTGTCAAATAAATAAAGAAATAAAGAAATATATTTCTATTTATCCCCAGTAGCATAACTTCCTAAAACATTGTTACTGTATTTACAGAATGGTACTAAATAATGTGAAGACACAACATAATAAAATAGACAACCATGAATCTGTGGCAACACTAAAGGCTGACATGATACACAAAGTCACCGCCAGAGCCAGCACTGTAGCACAGTGCAGCAAAAAGGCAGCAAAAAGATATGGAAACCATAAAAATGTACGTAAGGGGCCAGCGCCATGGTGCAATTGGTTAAGCCAGCACCTGCAATGCCAAGCTTCCCATATCAGTGCACCAGTTAAGAGTAACCTGGATGGGGTTCCTGGTTCTTGGCTTCAGCCTGGCCATGCCCTGGTGGTTGTAAACATTTGGGAAGTGAAACAGCAGATGGAAAATCTCTTTCCCACTGTGTTTCTTCCCTTCTCTCTGTCACTCTACCTTTCAAATAAATCCTTTTTTAAAAAATGTAGTCAAGAGTCATGGAGAAGGAGCCAGTGCTGGGCACAGCGGGAAAAGCCTCTGCCTGCAGTGCCAGCATCCCATATGGGAACCGATTCAAGACCCTGCTTCTCTGCTTCCAATTCAGCTCTCACGTTGGGAGACCCAGAGGAAGCTTCTGGTTTATGTCTTCAGATCAGCCCAGAACCAGCCATTGCAGCCATCTAGAGACAGAACCAGCAAATGGGAGATCTCTCTCTCTCTCTCTCTCTCTCTTTTTCTCTGCCTCTGCCTCTCTGTAACTCTGCCTTTCAAATAAATAAATCTTTAAAAAAAAAAAAGTCATGGAGGAGAGAAGAAAGCCTACTATTGGTTTAAAGAGGGAAGTTCAATATGAAATAAGAGATGTAACTTCTACAATCTAAAAGGTTAAAAAATAGATTTCAACACCTACTACCCCCCCATGTTTTTCAGTCTGTCAGTTAGCTGGTTGAAAATATAAGCAATCTAACTGAGGAAACAAGGTCTACACACAAAAAAGTTACCACACAAGGTAATATAAATCCAATTCCAACTATAGATATACACAATTAAATTATACAATTCTCCAGGGGACAAGGAAATAGTTATCATCATGAGTTTGATATGTTAGGAAAACTTCATAGAAAAGAAAGAAACTTTGAAGGGTAGATAAGATTTGGTTAAACATTTTGTGAAGGACAGCTACAGCAAAGAAAAAGATGAAACAGAGATGGAATACACTAATCGGGCTGCTGAAGTGGTACAGTGCAAGAGTTATACAAATAAGAAATAAGAATGGAAAGAATTAAGCTTGGATTTTAACCTACATTCAACATTTTCATTTTGAAAAATCAAACACAATAAAATAACTTTAAATATTTTTTTAAATATCAAAGATTTTTTACTCATCCTGTATCTTTTCTTCTTCAATTTGAAAGGCAGAGTTACAGGGAGAGAAAGAAAGATCACCCACTGGTTCACTCCCCCAAATGGCCACAACCACCAGGGACAGGCTGGGCCAAAGCCAGGAGCCTAGAGCTTTTTCCGAGTCTCCACATGGATGCAGGTGTCAAAACACTTGGGCCATCTTTCGCTTTCCCAGGCACATTAGCAGGGAGCAGGATCAGAACTGGAGCAGCCAGGACTAGAACTGGTGCCCAAATGAAACAGGATACCAGAATTACGAGCAGTGGCTTTTCCAGCTATGCCACAGTGCTGGCCCCACACATTTATAAACTTTTAATTATGGGAAATCTTCAGACAAACAAAAGTAAGCAGAACTGCATTATAAATTCCCACTGATCCACAAATTCTAAAATTTTAAGGGAAAGGGGCGGGTGTTAACCTCAACAGTGGCTAAGAGGCCATCTGGGACACCTGTAGCCCCTATCTGAGTGCCAAGGTTTGAGTATCAGCTCCACTCCCAATTCTGGTTTCCTGCTGATGCAGACCCAAGGAGGCAGCATGTAGCTGGGTCCCTGCCAACCATAAGGGAAACCTGGATTAGGTTCTCAGTTCTTGAGCATTTGTGGGATGAACCAGAGCTTGGGAGTTTTGTCTGTCTACTACCATAAATATCTAAATTAAAAAACCAACCCCTTTGGGTTTTCCTCTCTTGGAAGCCCCCCTCCACACTGCTCTGGATGGAGGCCTTTGATTCTAATAAATACTTTTAAATCTAAAAAATTAAAAAAAAAAAAAAAAACAAAGGCCAGCACTGTGGCAAAGTAGGTTAATCCTCCACCTGCAGCACCAGCATGCCATACCGGGGCCAGTTCTAGTCCTGACTGCTACTTTTCCAATCCAGCTCTCTTGTATGGCCTGGAAAAGCAGTACAAAATGGTCCAAGTGTTTGGGCCCCTGCAGCTGCATGGGAGACCTTGAAAGAAGATCCTGGTTTCTGGCTTCAAATCGGCTCAGCTCCAGCTGTTGCGGCCATTTGCAGAATGAACCATCAGATGGAAGACCTTTCTCTGTCTCTCCCTTTCAATGTCTGTAACTCTACCTCTCAAAAAAATAAATAAAATCTTAAAATATATATATATAGCAGGTCGGAGATTCCCATATTTAGGAGGGCCTGCTTAAAGTTCAGCCCTTGAAGCCGGCGCTGTGGCTCAACAGGCTAATCCTCCGCCTTGTGGCGCCGGCACACCGGGTTCTAGTCCCGGTTGGGGCGCCGGATTCTGTCCTGGTTGCCCCTCTTCCAGGCCAGCTCTCTGCTGTGGCCCGGGAGTGCAGTGGAGGATGGCCCAATTGCTTGGGCCCTGCACCCCATGGGAGACCAGGAAAAGTACCTGGCACCTGGCTCCTGCCATCGGATGAGCGCAGTGCACCGGCCGCAGCGCGCTGGCCGCGGCAGTCATTGGAGGGTGAACCAATGGCAAAAGGAAGACCTTTCTGTCTCTCTCACTGTCCACTCTGCCTGTCAAAAAAATAAATAAATAAAATAAAATAAAAGTTCAGCCCTTGAAGTATCTAGAAAGCTGAATGATTAAATAGTTTCCTACAGGCATGGGAGAGGGAGTAGGAGGTAGGATGGTTTGGGGTGAAAGGGCGATTATGGGGGAAAAGACCTCTCTAATCCAAAAGTTGTACTTACGAAATTTATATTTATTAAATAAAAATTTTCTTAAAAAAAAGAGCAAGTACAAAAAAAATAGTTTCCTACACTAATATTAAACTTCCTAAATATAAGAATAGATCACGGCCACCTTGCAGCTCAATAGGCTAATCCTCCACCTTGTGGCGCCGGCACACCAGGTTCTAGTCCCCGTCGGGGCGCCGGATTCTGTCCCAGTTGCCCCTCTTCCAGGCCAGCTCTCTGCTGTGGCCCGAGAGTGCAGTGGATGGCCCAAGTGCTTGGGCCCTGCACCCGCGTGGGAGACCAGGAGAAACACCTGGCTCCTGCCATCAGATCTGTGCGGTGCGCCGACCGCAGGGCGCTGGCCGCGGCGGCCATTGGAGGGTGAACCAACAGCAAAAGGAAGACCTTTCTCTCTGTCTCTCTCACTGTCCACTCTGTCAAAAAAAAAAAAAAAAGAATAGATCAGAGTACCCAAGACATATGTGCAATGTACTCACAGGCTACATACTTGCTTACCTTCCAAGAGTTCAGCAACTTTTGTGCACATTTAGCAAAGGGTACTCATGTCACCAGTCCCTACTATAAACTTTGTGCAAAGTCTCAAATGAGCTTCTCTGCGAGGCAACATTTCACACATGCTGCCAGCATTTGATAATGGAGTAAATTCAGTACTTCTTTCAACAGGAGACAAAATCCTTAAATTACAGTCAATTATGGAGGGGGGAAAGTGGCAAGGACCAAAGGAAAAAGAAAAGAAATGAACATCTCAATTCAGCTTTATACAAAAAAGTTTTATACATATCCTAAGTGACAGGACTTTATTTGCACATTGTTTTAAAAGCATGCTTTGGGGGAGGGTGCTATGTCATGGTGGGTTGTGCCACTGCCCATCCATATGGGATGCCAGGTCGAATCCAGGCTGCTCACTTCCAATTTACCTCCCTGCTAATGCATGTGGGAAAGCAGCAGAGGATGGGCCAAGCAAGTCTTAAGTCCTCTGTACCCACATGGGAGACCCAAAAAGCTCCTGGCCAAGCCCTGGCCATTGAGGCTATTTGGAGAGTGAACCAGCAAATGGAAGATCTCACTCTCTTTCCTTCCTTCCCTTTCTCTATAAATCTGCCTTTCAAATAAATATCTAAAATCTTAAAAAAAAAATGCATATTTGGGAGGAAGCATTTGGCTAAGGTATCCATGTCCCATACTGGAGTACCTGGGTTCAATACCCAGTTCTGGCTCCTGATTCTGGCTTCCTGGTAACATAGACCCTAGGAAGTAATTGATGGCTAATAGGATTGGGTTCCTACAACCCACATGGAAGACTTATACTGAATTCTTGGCTCCTGGCTTAGTTCCAGCCCAGCCCCAGCTGTTGCAGGAATTCAGGAAGTGAATTAGCAGATGAAAGCTTATATTCTCTCTGCCTCTCAAAAAATTTTAAGCGTATAACTGAAAGTCTATCTGCTCAAGTACTAAAGGAAAATTTTTTCTGAAACTATCAATAAAATGTAATTTTAAAAAAATAATTAAAATGAAGTTAAATAATTATAAAGGCATTTTGAATTTGTTTTTTAAACTGAAGACTAATTTATATTGTCCAAATCCTGTTTTTTTAAAGGTTTATTTATTTATTTGAAAGGTAGAATTACAAAAAGAGAGGGATAGATACAGAGATCTTCCATTACTGGTTCGCTCCCTAAATGGCCTCAATGGACAGGGCTAGACCAGGCCAAAGCCAGGACCCTGGATCTTCATCCCAGTCTCCTATTTGGGTGGCAGGAGCCCAAGCAATTGCGTCATTCTCCACTGCCTTCCCAGACACATTAGTAGAGAGCTGGATTGGACATGAACCAGTACATACACAGGATGCTGGTATCACAGGCGGTGGCTTAATCCACTATGCCACAACACCAGCCCGCAAATCCTAAATACTTCATACTTTTAAGATAACATGATAACATGGTCCCTTGTGAGTAGAGAAAGGTAGTTTCCTATGCAAAGGCCAACTCAGCTTGAGGGAAAAAGCAGACATTTCGGTAACACTATATGCACCTCTTCTTCGGGTAGCATCTTCCTCCGACCATCCTTGACAGGAAATCCACTTCCAAAGTCTTTCGAGGAGATATCAGCTCCATACTCTACAATGACATCTTCTTCGATGCTGCTCACCAGCCGCCAGAATTCCTTTTCTACGAGTTCTGTGGGAACCATCTACAGAGAGAAAAAATGATTAGTAACGCCTTACGACTAAAACCCACTAAAACATAACACTCAGGTCAAGTGACACAAACTCACACTGGAATTTAAAAAAACCTCAGTTCCCAGGGCAAAAATTCCTCAAGTCTTAGCTTTCTCCACTGAAAATGGGGAAAACCTGAAGACATTAAAGAACTTTAATGTTCAGAAAAACATAGTGATCTTAAACAGTCTTTTTCTGAAAAAAGCTGCTTCTCAAATAAGAGGGATCCCAAGGAGAACAAGGAAATATAAACAACAAGGCTGAATGTTAACAGCTTTAGCAAAATTTTTTGACAGGTACTAAAATAAGGCCAAGATCACCAAAGAAAATAAACAAACTCCATATTAATTAGAGGCTGGTGCTGTGGCGCAGTGGGTTAACACCCTGGCCTGAAGCACTGGCAGCCCATATGGGTGCCAGTTCGAGACCCGGCTGCTCCATTTCCGATCTAGCTCTCTGCTGTGGCCTGGGGAAGCAGTGGAGGACGGCCCAAGTCCTTGGGCCCCTGCACCCACGTAGGAGGCCTGGAGGAAGCTCCTGGCTCTTGGCTTTGGACCAGCGCAGCTCTGGCCATTGCGACCAATTAGGGAGTGAACCATCGGATGGAAGACCCCTCTCTCTCTCTTTCTCTCTCTCTGCCTCTCCTCTGTGTAACTCTGACTTTCAAACGAAAAAAAAAAAATAACTAACTAAACAAGGGGTCAGCATGTGGTCAAGTTGAAGCCTACAATGCCAACATCCCATTTTAGAGCAGTATTTCAGCCAGCACCGCAGCTCACTAGGCTAATCCTCCGCCTTGCGGCGCCGGCACCCCGGGTTCTAGTCCCGGTCGGGGCACCAGATTCTGTCCCAGTTGCCCCTCTTCCAAGCCAGCTCTCTGCCGTGGCCCGAGAGTGCAGTGGAGGATGGCCCAAGTGCTTGGGCCCTGCACCCCATGGGAGACCAGGAGAAGCACCTGGCTCCTGGCTTTGGATCAGTGCGATGCGCCGGCCACAGGGCGCTGGCCGCGGCAGCCATTGGAGGGTGAACTAACGGCAAAGGAAGACCGTTCTCTCTGTCTCTCTCTCTCACTGTCCACTCTGCCTGTCAAAAAAAAAACAAGAGTAGTAGTTCAAGTCCTGGGTACCTCACTTCCAATCCAGCCCTGTGATTATGCACCTGGGAAAGCTGTGGAAGATGGCCAAGAATTTGGGCCCCTACCACCCTGGTAGGAGACTAGGATGGTGTTCTTTGGTCTGGCCCAATTTGGCAGTTGCAGCCATCTGGGGAAGTGAACGAACAGACGGAAGTCTCTCTCTCTCTCTCTCTAATTAATTAATTAATTTTAAAATAACTTATTAAATAAAAGCAGCAACAACCAAATACCTCATGCTTTTCTTTAAGTAAAGAGGGCTAATAGAAGTAATTCAAACATGAACCTAGATTTCTTAACAGGCAAATATAAACTACCACACTAGTTTAGGATTTAATGTTCTGATACCATTTTCATGCTATCCCTGTTTTCCACAAAATAATGAAAGTAATAAATAAGCTGAAAGATTTTAAGTCAAATAAATCTTTGTATGTTCACAAAGTGACCTAAAAGATAGCTACTCACATGGACTGGCATATTGAAATAATCAGACTTAAAATTATCTGCCATCTCTCCAAAGCTCTGAAGTGTATACTCTCGTACAGCTTGTTCAAATCCAAAGGCTTCTCGAGGTTTGTTACATTCCTGGAAAGAAAAAAATCATCTAAGATTAACTCACTGCAACTGAACTAAAGAAAGCATTAGGCCGGCACCACCGCTAACTTGGCTAATCCTCCACCTGTGGCGCCAGCACCCCGGGTTCTAGTCCCATTTGGGGCGCCGGATTCTGTCCTGGTTGCTCCTCTTCCAGGCCAGCTCTCTGCTGTGGCCCGGAAGTGCAGTGGAGGATGGCCAAAGTGCCTGGGCCCTGCACCTGCATGGGAGACCAAGAGAAGCACCTGGCTCCTGGCTTCAGATCAGCGCAGCGCGCCGGCCGTAGCGGCCATTTGGGGGGTGAACCAACGGAAAGAAGACTTTTCTCTCTGTCTCTCTCTCTCTCACTGTCTAACTCTGCCTGTCAAAAAAAAAGAAAAAGGAAAAAAAGCATTAAAGCTCTTAGGTACTACTTCCTTTGATCATTTTTCTAGGTAAAACAAATCAAATAAACGAGGAAGCAAAACAAATATTACCTACAAAATAGTAACAGAAAATGATGTTCAAGAACCTCAACTTCTTTTTCACAACGGGAAGGTAGAAATGAGACAGGTGTAGACTCTGCAGTTCACACTGAATTCTGGTGCCAAGAAAAGCACTGGAAGGATTACTAAGCTGGAATCAAGTCCAGGGATGCCTGTTATGCTTAGCACCTCAGTAGATTTGGCCATGAAGAAAGAAATATTCAAGAGAGAAGGAAAGGTAATGGATAATGGGATAGCCACTGGATTGCTAGGCTATCTGGACAGAAAAATTTGTTCACACTATCAATCACCATGACCAATGTCTAAACAAAAATTTAGAGTAAAACTGTCTCTGAATCTTCAACCTTCAAAATAGTAAATAAATAATTCAAAGGTCATCAACAGCCTCTGAACACACCTACATAAACCTAGCCAACTCCTTTTCTTCAATGTCCTATCATATTTTGTAAAAGTAGTAAGCAGACTAGACATTTCAAGAAAATGATATTATCAATCTTATCATTAAGAAAAATTAACAACAGTAAAATGAAAATTTGAACAAGCTAAAGACATCACCATTTTAACAGAATGAAAACTGAAAGCATAAATCTCAAGTTCTAGAGCTTCAGGTCTTATTACACATTTTTTAGTTAAAAATTTTAGAAACACTGAGGCTGCCACATGCAGTGCCAGCGTCCCATGTGGGCAGCAGTTTGAGACCCAGCTGCTCCTCTTCCGATCCAGCTCTCTGCTATGGCCTGGGAGGAAAGCAGTAGAAGATGGCCTAAGTCCTTGGGCCCCTGCACTTGTGCAGGAAACCCAGAAGAAGCTCCTGGCTCCTGGCTTCAGATTGGCACAGCTCCAGCCATTGCAGCCAACTGAGAACCAGAGGATTGAAGACTTTCTCTCTCTCTCTCTCTCTCTCTCTCTCTATCTGCCTCTCCTTCTTCTGTGTGTAAATCTTTCAAATAAATAATTTTTTTAAAAAAAATTTAGAAACAGGAGCCAATGTTGTGGCTCAGGGAATCACTTGCATACCATATCAGACTGTTGGTTTGAGTCCTAGTGACTCCAGTTCCAATCCAATTCCCTGCTAATATGCCTGGGAAGCAGGTGATGGCTTAAGCATTTCAGTCCCTGCCAACTATGTGGGAGATCCAGATGGAGTACCCGGCTCCTAACTTCAACCTGATCCATCCCTGGCTGTTTCTAACATCTAGGGAGTAAACCAGCAGATGGAAAACTGATCAATCTCTCTACCTCACCCTTCCTCTCCGCCCTACTCCTACTCCTCCATCACTCTGCCTTTCAAACAAATATGTACATAAATTTTTTAAAATCTTAAGAAGACCTATAGCTTTCCTTCATTTTTATTCCTCAAACAGAGTTTAAGGAAAAAGTAGCAGAAAATGGCCCAAATATATGAGCCCCTGCCACCCACATGGAAAGCTCCTGGCTTCAGCCTGGCCCAACTCTGGCCAATGCAGCCATCTGGGGAATGAACCAGCTGATAGAAGACCTGTCTCTCTGTCTCTCTGTCTCTCCCTCTTTCTCTAACTCTTTCAAATAAATAAATAAATAAATCTTTAAAAAAATATACCATCTGAAACTAGGTCTATCCAATTTCAATTAGAAAAAAAAAGAAATATAGTTTGAGCAGAAGGCCCACTCATCTGCAGCAATAAACAGATCTATCTAACCAACAGTCAGAAAAGAATATTCAAAAGGTAAGCTGCCACAACACAACTGTTACATTTCTATTCAATAGGGCTCTTTTTTTAAGCCCTTGGAATTTTAAATACCATTGAACAAGGAGAGTGAGAGAAGCTTTTAGGAATCTGTTTACATGGATGTAGGTATGCTTCAATTACTGTTTTTAGTTTAAAAAGGATCCATACAGGTAAGGCTTGTACCTCAGCAACACATTTAGGACACCTCCAGTCTCCTTTGGGCACATCAGGTAGTGGAGGAATTAGACAAAATGTATGGTAGCTGTCATCACATCCATCACACAAAAGCAATTTATCTTCATTGTTCCCCCGACCACAAAACATACAAACATAAAGATCAACCTGTTAAAAAGAAAAACAAATTTTCTATAACACAGAGTATTTTCTATAACACAAAATATTAAATTTTTACCAGGGACTCCTTAACTGAAACAAACAAAATAATGTATACTAAAATGTAAATATAATTTAAATCCTGAATATTTATTTCAAATAACTGTACTTAAACAACTTTTTATACAATAGCCTAAATATCCTTCCAGAGCATTTAAGGCAAATTAATAAAAGAATATTAAGTTGTTATACTAAGTACAAATCTAGAGTATTTGAAAACCAGGTTAATTTAAAACAAAAATACCACATCACTCTTCCTACGTACAAGTACTCTTTGGCAGAGCCTGAATACTAAGAACCTTGTGTAACACAACTAAACACTTGACAGTTTCCCTTGGTATCCACTGGGGATTGGTTCCAGGATCCCACCCCTTATCCCCACCTCCTTAGGTACCAAAAGCCATGGTTTCTCAAGTTCCTTATATAAAATGGTATGGTTTGCATAACTATGCACATCCTCCTATATACTTAAAATTATTTGTAACACCTAATGCGATGTAAATATTGTGCAGTTTTTAGACTGCATTGTTTAGGGAATAAGGACAAGAAGAAAAGTCTGTACACATTCAGTACAGACAGTTCTTAAATATTTTCAATGTACAGTTGGTTGAACTCACGGATCCAGAACCCACGGATACAAAGGACCTGCTGTACACAAATTCATGTTCATTCTCTAAGCTACCCACAAGGCAATGACTTACGGGAAAGAGTATGTATAGACATGACAGGGCAAGGTTAACATTACATAAATCAAACTATCTCCTAACCAAATGAACTAAACAGCATAAAAGTACACCAGGATAAAAATGTGAAACTAAAATAAAAATTAATCCTTTCCCTCCTGACATCCCAAAGCACTTACAAAGTTAACAGAGAGAGTTCCTTTCCGTTGTCTCATTTGCATGTTAAATGCGTCTGACCTGTTGGTAACTTTTCGTCTTCGGGTGACCTCATCTTAAAATAAAAAGTTATATAATAATAGTAAAAACTAATGTTGAGAGCTTACTATGGACCAGATACTATTTAAAGTTATTTAATTAGCTAAAATCTCACAACACTATGAGGTAGATATACTTTTATCTCCCAATGAAGATAAACCACCTGCAGAATACAGAAACTAAATAACCTGCTCAAAATCACACAGCCAGTCATATGGCAGATTTGGGATTCTAACCCAAGCAATGAAGCTCTTGAGAGCTTCATTAATGCCGTACTGTCTGTATACAGTACTTAATATACACTGCCTATATGTAGTACTTACAAGGATTCTCAAATTGGCCAAGAATAATTTTCAAAATCATTGCCAGCAATATAATTACAATTTTAAAGTTTTAAAATCATTGCTAGGCAATACAATAATTACAAGAATAACAAAGGTAGAACACTTAATTCTTAAAAGGGCAGTAAGAAACATTAAAATGTATTCAGTAAATCTTACTACATTGAACATTTTCAGAGTGATGGAACAACATTATCTGATGTACTACAGTCTAGTCCAAAATCTGAATTAAATGACTAAACTACCCACATCATACAACGCACAATAATATGATTTCTGACTGTAGCATTATATTATGTTCTACAATACAGTCAAAACACACCTAGCCTTATCTTTCTCGAATTGAGTTTTAAATTTGACATGTTACATAGGGAGAATAGAGAAACTTGATCTTTGCATAGTAATTCTACTCACAAAATGTTTCAAACATGCAAAGCTGAAGAATATAGGCTTTCTGAAGAAAACACATAATTTCAGTGAAGTGGCATAATATAGGGAGGGCAAATATTTTTAAAATCAAAGTTATGGATAGAATTTGAAAGTTCTAAGCTCCCTCCAATCCCAGTCTATCTCAATACTAATGGTCAGAAAATCCTGTTTCCCTTTTAATTTGAAAGATTTACATTTTAGGTTACCAAGTAAAAACCAATAATTCCATCATTGTCTTGTAACCAAACGTTTAGAAACTGCAATAAACTTGCTTCACCTAACAGACATGGAAAAGGAATGGTCTCTCTTCCAAGATCATAAAAATTCAACATATTGTTCCTCATATCTTAAATTTACCTTCTATAAAAAGATGATTTCCCTAGAAACTTTGTTACAAATGTATAATTCTTAAGAAATTCCCAGCACAGACAGCAATTCAAGTATCACTTCAATCTTTATAACCACATTCTTTCTTTTTATGATCAATAACAAATTTTACCTTCTTTATCCTTTGCTCCCATCGTCAGGCCCACAACCTTGGGCCCAGCCCCAAATATCTGAAGTTTCTTCAGTTCTGTGTTTCTATTCATGTCTCCAGGTTCTGACTACAGAAATAATAAACAAAATTCATATTAGCATAATTATTTTGGTTCATGCATTTCTTTTTAAACCCAAGAAAGACTTTAGTATGCTCTCCAAAATGAAGGAAAAAATTATCTGATTTCCTCTCAATCCACTTGCTGTCATAACATGGAAACTAGGCCAGCGCCATGGCTCAACAGGCTAATCCTCTGCCTTGCGGCGTCGGTCAGGGCCCCGGATTCTGTCCTGGTTGCCCCTCTTCCAGGGCAGCCCTCTGCTGTGGCCCAGGAGTGCAGTGGAGGATGGCCCAAGTGCTTGGGCCCTGCACCCCATGGGAGACCAGGTAAAAGCACCTAGCACCTGGCTCCTGCCATCAGATGAGCGCGGTGCGCCGGGCGCAGCGCGCCATCCGCGGCAGCCATTGGAGGGTGAACCAACGGCAAAGGAAGACCCTTCTCTCTGTCTCTCTCTCTCACTGTCCACTCTGCCTGTCAAAAAATAAAAATAAAAAAAAATTTAAAAAATAAAAAAAAAACATGGAAACTAGTCTCCAAAGCATCACTTGAAACTAGATTTCTTTCCACAAAATAAAATCTCTTTCTCATAAAAGCATAGTTGTCCTTTTGGTTCTGTCTGAAGATAGACAGCACTGGTTATTATGCAATAGAAATTCACACTTCTTTATTTTTTTTTAAATAAGGGCATTTTGAGGGCATATTTTTAGAAGCAGCTTCCACGGTCTTTTTTTTTTTTTTAATTTATTTTTATTTATTTGAAAGGCAGAGTTAACAGAGAGAGAGAGAGAGGTCTCCCATCACCTGGTTCACTCCCTAAATAGTTGCAAAAATAGTCACTAGGCAAGGCTAAATCCAGAAGCTAGAAGCTTCTTCCAGGTCTCCCACATGGGTGCATGGGCCCAAGGACTTGGGCCATTCTCCACTGTCTTCCCAGGTGCACCAGCAGGGAGCTGGATCAGAAGTGGAGCATTCGGACTTAAACCAACACTGCAGCTACACCATAGTGCCTGCACAGAATTTGACACTTCTAACTTGCTAAGAGACACCTGTCTTTGATGAGAGGACATTAAGCCTAATTCAGGGGATGAATCACGACTATCCTAAGCAAACTATGCTAATTTCATTTCTCTTTGTTGGTGACAGCATAGCTACAACGGGTGGGAATGTGATCCAGTTCCAGCCAATGAGACATAAAATACCTGACTACAAGCCTCTGGGAAAAAATTTTATCTTTTAATAAAAGGGGAAGTTTCACCAAGAGTAAGTATTTTGCTCAACCTCCCTTCCTTCCAAGAGTACTCCATCTGGTGAAAATACAGTGCTGGATTCTGCAACAGTCATGTTGGAAAGAGTCTATCACCAATATACTAAAGAAAGCAATGCATAAGAGTGAGCCTGGGTCCTTGATGAGAATGTAAAAATGCTACACCAACCACAGGAATGTAAAAAATGTGTTCCTGGGGGCAGAATTAAACAGCTGCAGGAACCAGTATCCAATTGGACACCAATTCAAGTCCCAGCTGCTCTACTTCCAATCCAGCTCCCTGCTAATGCATCCAGGAATATAGCAGAGGATGGCCCAAGTGCTTGGACCCCTGCACCCATGTGAGAGATCCAGAAGAGGCTCCTGGCTCCTGGTTCCCGTCCTCAGATCGGCCCAGTTCCAGCCACTGCAGTTATTTGGGGAGTGAACCAGAGTATGGAAGCTCACTTGTGCTCTCTCGCTCACTCTCTCTCTCTCTCTCTTTCTAACTCAGCCTTTCAAATAAGTAACAATAAATTTTTTAAAAAAGAACTACAACATAAAAATAATTTTGTGCTACTGGGTTAAGTGGAATTATCAGTATGAAGGATATATGAACCAGCTAGAATAACTAGTTAGCCAAATTGGAGCAAACTGGTTCCAATTTTTATCTAATTTTTCCATTAGTCTAATTTAGAACAACTAGATCACCAAAAACTAATTTTAAAACAATAGCAAAAGATGGTAATAACAAAAAAGTATGAGAAGAAAAAAAGCTATATTTTTTAGAAGATTTATTTATTTTGAAAGATACATAGAGATCTTCCATCCACTGGTTTACTCCCCAGGCAGCCACAATGGCCAGCCTGGGCCTGGCCAAAGTCAGGAGTCAAGAGCTTTATCCAGGTTTCCCATGTCAGTAGCAGGGGCCCAAACACTTGGGTAATCTGCTGCTGCTTTCCCAGGCCGTTAGCAGGGAGACGGATCAGAAGTGGAGCAGCTTTGACACAAACCAGTACCCGTATGGAATGTTGGCATGGCAGGCAGTAGCTTGAACCCACTATGCTGGCCCTGAAAAGCTGTTCTTTAGGAAAATGCCAATAAATGTGGAAGGAATGACAGGAGAAGACAATTAACCTGTTTGCAATCACCAACATAATAATTAAAAGAGGTAACAATTGCCAATGAATGTAAAATAATTGGGTAAAACAAGACTGGAAAACAGGTTACTCACATTGTCTCTGTTTATTCTGACTACCCTGATCACAAAGAAAATAAGTACTTTACAATGCAGAAAGCTGGCTGAAACTTACAGGTTGGAGGAGTCAGCACAGGAAAGGGAAGATACAAAAGGACTGAGATACTAAGGACTGGCCAAAGGGTGAAACAGACGAGAGGGATCACAAAAGTCAAAGAAAAATAAGTTAATCAAAGTTCAAGGAAAGGAGTCAACAACCATAAACACATGACCAGTGATATACACGTGAATATAATATATACATGACCAGACACGACCTAAGAGATGAAACAGGGGCCAGCGCCATGGCTCACTTGGTTAATCCTCGACCTGCGGCACCGGCATCCCATTTGGGCTCTAGGTTCTAGTCCCGGTTGCTCCTCTTCCAGTCCAGCTCTCTGCTGTGGGCTGGGAGGGCAGTGGAGGATGGCCCAAGTGCTTGGGCCCTTCACCCACATGGGAGACCAGGAAGAAGCACCTGGCTCCTGGCTTCGGATCGGCGCAGTGCCACCATAGCGGCCATTTGGGGAGTGAACCAACGGCAAAGGAAGACCTTTCTCTCTCTCTCTCTCTCTCACTGTCTTTAACTCTACCTGTCAAATTAAAAAAAAGAGAGATGAAACAATGATGGGGCCTGGCACTCTGTGGCATAACAGGTAAAGCCACCCCAGCAAAGCCCAAATCCCATACAGGTGCCAGTTCATGTCCTGGCTGCTCCATTTCAGATCCAGCTCCCTGCTAATATGCCTGAAAAAGCAACAGAAGATGGCCCAAGTGCTCAGGCCTCTGTCACCTATGTGGGAGACCCAAATGAAGCTTCTGGTTTCAGCCTGGCCCAGCACTGGTCATTGTGGCCACCTTGGGAGTGAACTAGTGGATGGAAGCTCACTCTCCCTCTCACTTTTAAATAAATATTTAAAAAGAGAGAGAGAGAGAGATGAAATAATGGAGTGGGCGTTGTGCAGTATGTTAAGCCGTCAACTGTGACAGGTGCATCCAATATCAGAGCAACCAATTCAAGTTTCAACTGCCCAAGTCCAAGCCAGCTCCCTAGTAAGAGGGCTGGGAAAGCAGCTAAAGATAGTCCAAACTGCATCCCCCTGGAGAAGCCACCTACTGCTGAGAAGCCACCTCCTACTGCAACACTGCCTTGACTCCCGTTCCCAAAGACACCCCTTTTCAGCATGAAGCAGCCGGAGTGATCATTGCCCAGTTCCCCCTAACAGATGTTAGGGCTTCCATCTCTGGGAGGAGGAAATGTGAGGAGTCAGATGAGTTAACAGATAGGGGATTGCAATGCAGTATTTGCTTCCTTCCACTAAACTTTAACAAGAACAAACAGGTTGCCCTCCTAGCAAGGGAGCTCCTCCTGAGATTCCACCATAGCAGGCCAGACAAGACAGAGAATTGTAAATGAGGTCTTTTGTCCCTGCTTGGCAACTGAATGCCAACCTGATTATTGAAATTGTGCTTAAAGCTGACCACCACCAGTCCCTTGGGGTTTTCCTCTCTTGGAAGCCCCCGTCCACTTGCTCTGGAGGTCCTTGATTCTAATAAATACTTTTAAATCTCAAAAAATAAAAAAAAGAAATAAAATAAAGATGGCCCAAGTACTTGGGAAGATGGCCACAGCCACTCACATAGGAGACCCAGATGGAATTTCAGGTTCCTTCCTATCGTGTTTTTTTTTTTTTTTTTTTTTGACAGGCAGAGTGGACAATGAGAGAGACAGACACAGAGAGAGAGAGAGAGAGAGACAAAGAGAAAGGTCTTCCTTTTTGCCGCTGGTTCACCCTCCAATGGCCGCCATGGCCAGCGCGCTGCAGCCAGCGCACCACGCTGGTGCGAAGGCAGGAGCCAGGTGCTTATCCTGGTCTCCCATGGGGTGCAGGGCCCAAGCACTTGGGCCATCCTCCACTGCACTCCCAGGCAGAGAGCTGGCCTGGAAGAGGGGCAACCGGGACAGAATCTGGCACCCTGACCGGGACTAGAACCCAGTGTGCCGGCACCGCTAGGTGGAGGATTAGCCTATTGAGCCACGGCACCGGTCCTCCTTCCTATCTTAAGCCCAGCTCAGCCACAACTGTTGTAGCCATCTGGAGAGTAAGACAAAGGATGGAAGACCTTTGATGGAAGACCTTTGTCTTCCCCTCTCTGTCACTGTGCCTTTCAAATAAGTAAAATAATGGGGGTCAGCGCTGTGGCATAGCAGATAAAGCCACCGCCTGCAGTGCTGGAATCCCACATGGGCATCAGTTCGAGTCCCGGTTGCTCCACTTCGGATCCAGCTCTCGGCTACGGCCTGGGAAAGCAGAGGAAGATGGCCCAAGTCCTTGGGGCACTGCACCCGCGAGGGAGACCCGGAAGAAGCTCCTGGCTTCAGATCAGCGCAGTTCCAGCCATTGTAGCCAATTAAGAGAGTGACCCAGCAGATGGAGACCTCTCTCTTTCTCTCTCCCTGCCTCTGCGTCTCTGTAACTCTGCCTTTCAAATAAATAAATAAATCTCAAAAAAAAGATATGAAAACAAGACCTTTAATTTTGACAATTAAATACTCAATAATAACTTGAATAGTGAAGATTCAATGTAATGATTTAGGTCAAAATCAGATTATCAAGTACAAAAACTAAACAGACACTGAGGAAAACGGACAACGTAGACTATTTTTCAAGAGACTTCTCTGTGAAAAGAGGCAAGCAATAAGGTATTATATTTAGAAAAGAATTTTATTGCTAAGATGATAATGACTTATACTGACAAGGGAGGGATCCAGCAGACAAAGGAAGTGGGAGAGAAAGAGCACCCACCTTATGTGTTGAAATTACTAAACAAGCCAGAAGGCATGAGGCAGAGGGGATGTTCTCTGCCCTCAGAGCTAGGTAACAGACTCAGGATGTATACTATTGGTTCTGTGTATGGGGGCAAGAAGCTTAAGAAGTTCTACCACAGAGCTTTTTATTTTTTCCCTAAAACAGAAGACTAGAAATGAGATACAGACTAACAATATAGCATTTAAGTACAAACTGATTTAAAAAATTCTTAATTTCAAGATCTAAAATAGTTCTAATTTCCATCTGACAGCAAGCCATCTGACTACAGCTATCATTCTCATGATGGATTAAAGAATTCTATGTAGTTCCTATGTTTATAAACACATACAGAAAAGCAATTAGAACTAGGCAAGACTTTTTCAAGGTTTCAGGGAAACATCTACAGGAATTTCAGCACAAGCAGATGATTAAATAGAAACTCTGGGGCAACTCTTTAGAGCCGAGTCACCATGTCAGAGACCAGTCTTCTGTGTTTCAAGTCCTGAATCATAACTCTATACTCAAAGATAATCAGGACTTCTGAGATCAAACACACTAATAAAAAGAATTTAAAGACTAAGGCACAGTTTACTAATTGATAATGGAAGTACCACTTTCAAATGAATTTCCATAAAATTCACATCTTATCCAGGACACCTACATTCCTGCTACCAAAGTACCTAAGGGCTGAATTAATATTCAATGAATTTAAACTCAGAACAAAAGTCAAAATGGCATGATGGGGGCCAGTGCTGTGGCGTTGCAGGTAAAGCTGTCGTTTGCAGTGCCAGCATCCCATATGGGCACTAGTTTGAGTCCCAGCTGCTCCACTTCCAATCCAGCTCTGCTATGGCCTGGGAAAACAGCAGAGGATGGCCCAAGTCCTTAGGCCCTTCCACCCGCGAGGAAGATCCAGAAGATGCTCCTGGTTCCTGGCTTCGGATCAGCCCAGCTCTAGCCATTGTGGCCGCGCGCGCTCTCTCTCTCTCTCTCTCTGCCTCTCTGTAACTCTGCCTTTCAAATAAATAAATAAATCTTTTAAAAAAATAGTATGGGGGCCAGCACCATAGTGCAGTAGGTTAATCCTCCACCTGCAGTGCCAGCATCCCATATGGGCACCGGTTCTGGTCCCGGCTGCTCCTCTTCCAATCCAGCTCTCTGCCGTGGCCTGGGAAAGCAGCGGAAGATGGTCCATGTCCTTGGGCCCCTGTACCCACGTGGGAGACTGGAAAGAGGCACCTGGTTCCCGGCTCCTGGCTTCAGATCAGCACAGCTCCGGTCATTGCGGCTATTGGGGAGTGAACTAACGGCCGGAAGACCTTTCCCTCTGTCTCTCCTTCTCACTGTCTATAACTCTACCTCTAAATAAATAAATAAAAAATCTTTAAAAAAAAAAAATAGTATGTGAAGAATCCCCCAGGCTCTAAAAAAATGAGATGTGGTATCATTAGCCTGCCTCACCAATGACAAGATCACACACTATCTCAGATCCAGTGCCTTTTCTCAAGACACTTATCCTGCTTCTCTGAATACCACTTTCAACCACTGTCTCTGTAGATGCTAAAAATCAATGATTAGGAGCCTGTTAAGTCAAATTTCAGCATTCTAAAGGCATTTCACTATCTTAAAGATCTGACTTTACTAAAAATCTTTTTTTAAAAAGACTTTATTTATTTATTCGAAAGTCAGAGTTACACAGAGAGGAAAGGAGAGAAAGAGAGAGAGAGAGGTCTTCCACCTGATGGTTCACTTCCCAATTGACTGCAAGGACTGGAGATGTGCCAGTCCAAAGCCAGGAGCCAGGAGCTTCCTCCAAGTCTCCCACACGGGTACAGGGGCCCTAGGGCTTGGGTCATCTTCTACTGCTTTCCCAGGCCACAGCAGAGAACTGGATCAGAAAAGGAACAGCCAGGACACGAAACGGTGCCCATATGGAATGCCAGCACTGCAAGTGCCATAGCACCAGCCCCCTCAAAAATCTTTAAAAATACAACTATTAAGACCTCAGGCCGGCACCGCAGCTCACTAGGCTAATCCTCCGCCTGTGGCGCTGGCACCCTGGGTTCTAGTCCCAGTTGGGGCGCCGGATTCTGTTCCGGTTGCTCCTCTTCCAGTCCAGCTCTCTGTTGTGGCCTGGGAGTGCAGTGGAGGATGGCTCAAGTGCTTGGGCCCTGCACCCTCATGGGAAACCAGGAGGAAGCACCTGACTCTTGGCTTCGGATCAGCACAGCGCACCAGCCACAACGCACTGGCCGTAGTGGCCACTTGGGGGATGAACCAATGGAAAAAGAAGACCTTTCTCTCTGTCTCTCTCTCTCTCACTAACTCTGCCTGTCCAAAAAAAAAAAAAAAAAAAACCCTCAAAGAAAAAGTAATGGGAAAAGGGAGAAGGCATACAAAAAAAGAATTAGGACTTTTTTTTTTTTTTTTTTTTTTTGCTTAATTTTTATTTGACAGATAGGTACAGAGAAAGCTCCCATCTGCTGGTTCACCCTCCAAATGCTCACAATAGCCAGCAGGTAGAAGCCAGAACCCAAGAATTCAATCTAGATTTTCCACATGAGTGGCAAGAGGAGCCATCAACACTGCTTCCTAGAGTGCACATTAGCAAGAAGCTAGAATCAGAAGCCAGAGCACAGCACCAAACTTGAGTCCTCCAGAGCCTCTGCTGTAGCATGGCAGGTAAGTCCCAGCTGTTCCACTTCCAATCCAGCTTCCTGATAATGCAGAGAAAGCAGTGGAGGATGGCTCACATACTTGGGCCCCTGCCACTCACATGGGAGACAAGGATGGAGTTCCTGGCTCCTGGCTTGAGACTGGCCCAGACTTGGCTTTTGTAGCCATTCTGGAAGCAAATCAGTGGACAGAAGATCTCTCTCCCTCTCTCTGTCACTCTGCCTTTCAAATAAACAAATAAATCTTTAAAAGGGGGGGAGGGTAAAGCTGTCACATACGATGCCAGCATCCCATATGGGATCCAGTTCATGTTTTGGCTGCTCCACTTCCAATCCAGCTCCCTGCTGGTGGTCTGGGCAAAGCAGCGGAGGATGGCCCAGTGCTTGGGCCCCTGATACCCTTGCAGGAGTCCTTAAAAAATCTGCTGGCTCCTGGCTTTAACCTGGCCCCAGCGCTGGCTGTTGCGTGAACCAGTGGATGGAGGATCTCCTTCTCTCCCCACTCTCTGTAACTCTTTCAAATAAATAAATAAATAAATCTTTAAAAAAAAAAAAAAAAGGTACCATGATGATATAGCATGCAGGAACCCTAACCAGCATCTTAACTGTTAGGCCAAACATCCACCCCAGGGCATTATTTTCTTCTGATGCATCAGGGGTTGAAATTATTTTAGATTACATAAACATGATAGAAGTTACACTGGAAACCTATATTCCAGTTCTTAAATGATGGTGGCTGAAAAATAAAATGACTGTCTGCTAATTCTCTTATTTCTGCTAACCATGAAAATAGAATGTACCAGAATTCATCAGCATGTCTATGAAGTTAGCAGTACATTATCCACAGTCACCCTAATCTGTCATCTTCAAAAATTGTTCAAAATTAACAGCCTTCTAAATCAAATTAGACTGATTTTGACAATTCCCTCTCTATTCATCTCAAAGGTGAAAGATGATGTCACTTCAAGTTTTAAAGAACAACAGTACACAAATGGCCTCCCATAACCAGACAATTGCTGTTCATTTAATGATGAAAAATGGCTTATGGACATTGATACCTGAGACTTTACACGTCTTGTTCTCTTCGGCAGAATATTCATTCTGGTGCCTGCATCAGGGGAAGTTTGGGTATCAGTGCCAAGAACTTCAGGCTCCACTTTTTCCTTAAGATCTAAATTAGGCATTTGTACTCCCTAAAAGATGAGAGCACAGAAAGAAGTTTACTGATAGTAAATCAGGTTTGAGAATCAGTGGAGAAATAATACATTTCCAATAAATCCCTACAACTACATGAAACCAGATGGTAATTCCCCCACAAATTCATCTATAGACTCACGGCAATTCCTATCAAAATCCCAACAAAAATTTTTTTGGGGGGATAGAAATTTAAAGCTGATTCTAAAATATAAAATATAAATATATAAATTGTTGATAAATTTGAAAAATAACAAAGCTAGAAAACTTACACCACTGAATATCAAAAGTTACTTTAAAGCTACAGTACTCAAGACGGTGTGGCACTGGCATTTGGGAAGACATGTAACAGCAGTACCCCTTATCCAAAGGTATGTGCTCTAAGACCTTCAGTGGCTATCTCAAATAGCAGATGGTACTTAGGTACCCTATGTGCAGTAGGTACTCAGGAACCCTATGTGCAGTAGGTACTCAGGAACCCTATGTGCAGTAGGTACTCAGGAACCCTATGTGCAGTAGGTACTTAGGAACCCTATGTGCAGTAGGTACTCAGGAACCCTATGTGCAGTAGGTACTCAGGAACCCTATGTGCAGTAGGTACTCAGGAACCCTATGTGCAGTAGGTACTCAGGAACCCTATGTGCAGTAGGTACTCAGGAACCCTATGTGCAGTAGGTACTCAGGAACCCTATGTGCAGTAGGTACTCAGGAACCCTATGTGCAGTAGGTACTCAGGAACCCTATGTGCAGTAGGTACTCAGGAACCCTATGTGCAGTAGGTACTTAGGAACCCTATGTGCAGTAGGTACTTAGGAACCCTATGTGCAGTAGGTACTCAGGAACCCTATGTGCAGTAGGTACTTAGGAACCCTATGTGCAGTAGGTACTTAGGAACCCTATGTGCAGTAGGTACTCAGGAACCCTATGTGCAGTAGGTACTTAGGAACCCTATGTGCAGTAAGTTTTTTTCTACAATAAAGTTTAATTTATAAATTGGGTACAGTAAGAAATTAACAATAAAATAAAACAACTACAATAATATATTATGATAAATTTATGTAAATATGGTCACTCTCAAAATCTTAATGTACTTTCATCTTTTCATTGAAAGGAAGTACATTATGGCTTATTTCTAGCATATCCAAATTTCTAGCATAACTACTCGTGTTTTTGGGTCATTTGTGTAAAATATGAGTACTCATGGGGCCGGCACTGTAGTGTTAAAGTGAGTTAAAGCACCAGTCTGCAGCGCCAGCATCCCGTATCAGTGCCAGTTCAGTCAGTGCCTGACTGCTCCTCTTCTGATGCAGCTCCCTGCAATGGCCTGGGAAAGCAGTAGAAGATGGCCCAAGTCCTAGAGCCCCTGCACCCACGTGGAAGACCCAAAAGAAGCTCCTGGCTCCTGATCAGCTCAGCTCTGGCCACTGCAGTCATTTGGGGAGTGAACCAGCAGAATGGAAGACCTCTCTCTCGCTCGCTCTCGCTCTCTGGCTCTGTCTGGAACTCTGCCTTTCAAATAAATAAAATAATTCTTAAAAAAAAAAAAAAAAAAGAGTACTTGTGCACCATCGCTGTGATACCATAACAGCCAACCTGCTAACTAACCTGGCTACCAAATGACTAATAAGCAGAGACAGAGAAATGATTCATGTCCCAGGCAAGATGGAGGGTAACAAGATTTCACCACACTACTCAGAATAGCATGTAACTAATGCTAATGGAATTCTCTACTTAATATTTTTGAACTTCAACTGACTGTAAATAACTAAAACCACAGAAAATGAAACCATGGATTGGCCAAGGGTTGAGGGTGGGGGAGGACTACTGCAATCCAATGAAACAGAGTTCAGAAATAAACCTACACATTCATGATAAACTGATTTTCAACAAAGGTGCCAAGTTAAATCAATAGAAAACAGATAGTTTAAAACAAGCAGTGTTCATCACAACTGAATATGCACATAACCTCCTTCTAAAAATTAAAATGTACCTTTAACTCACACAGTATACACACATACAAAAAAGAAGATTCAAAATGCATTATGAATCTAAATCTAAAAGCTAAAACTTGGGACAGGCATTTGAGACATCGCTTGTAAAAC
Source organism: Sylvilagus floridanus (assembly GCA_949820135.1). NCBI lineage: Eukaryota > Metazoa > Chordata > Mammalia > Lagomorpha > Leporidae > Sylvilagus > Sylvilagus floridanus. The sequence continues at coordinate 35,330,056 of OX463230.1, forward strand.
CTTAAGTCCCAGCTCCATTTCTAATTCAGCTTCCTGCTAAGGCACACCCTGAGAAGGCAGCAGATGATGACTTAAATACTTGAGTCCCTGCAACCTGGATTGAGTTCCTGGTTCCTGGCTTTGGCCTGGCTGTGAGTGAATCAGCAGATGAAAGACCTCTGTCTCTCTGCCTTTCAAATAAAATGAAAATAAATGAATAAACAAATAAATTCAAAGGAAGCTGCTTTTTAAAAAAAAAACTAAAACTATAAAACTTCCAAATGCAGAAAAAAAAATTTGTAACCTTGGATAAGGAAAAGATTTTTTAAATATTACACTAAAACCACAAACCATCAAAGAAAAAAGAAATCAAATTGTTCTTCAAATAGATACCATTATGAAAATGAAAACATAAATCATAGACTAGGAGCAAATATTTACAAATCACATATTTGATTAAGAACTTACATTCAGAATATTTAACAAACAAGTATGCAAAGACAACTCAACACTTTATTGAGAAAGATATACAAATGGCTAATATGAACATGAAAAGATATACATCATCATTAGCCTTCAGAAAAATGCAAATTAAAACTACAATGAAAACCATTACACACCTACAAAAATGGCTATAATCAAAACAAGTGACAATACCATATGTTGGCAAGGACATGGGAGAAACTGGAACTTCTACATTACTGGTGGGAATGTAAAATGATTCAGCCACTCTAGCGAACAATTTGGCAGTTTCTTAAAAAGTTAAACATAAACTTACCATATAACCCAGCAATTCCACTCCCAGGTATCTACCCAAGAGAAATGAGAACATATGTCCACACAAAGACTTGAACATGAATAGTCACAGTATTATTCATACTGGAACAATCCAACCATCCATCAGTTGGTACACAAATAAATAAAATGTGGTATATCCATACAACGGAATATTATTCACCCATAAAACAAATAAAGTACCAATATAAGCTATACTATTGATTTATATTGAAAACATTAGGCTAAAAAGCCAGATACAAAACCTAGAAAAGGAAAAAAATGTATGGCCAGAAAGTAAATCAGAGGTTGCCTGGGTATGGGGTTAAGAACAGGAACCGACTTCAAAGAAGCGTAAGAGAACTTTGAGCTGGTGGAAGTGTTCTAACAGTGGACTGTGATGACTGCAGCATAAATATATAAATTTCTTAAAGTTTTCTAACTGCACCTATAATGAGTGAATTCTACAGTACATAAACTACATTTCACTAAAGCCGTTTTAAAAATATGTTAGCAGGAAGAATTTTTCAAAAAGTGTTAAGTCACGAACATTTATTTTAAATAAATAAGAAAACACTCTTCATTCCCATTATTTTTTAATCTGAAAACCACTAAAAATACATATGACTTTTCTACTATAATATACATGTTGATCTCCCAAACTGTGGTGCCTGGAGATACCTATTCTACTTCACTATGCATCAGCAACTGTTGTGAACAGTCTAAAGCTTACCCTTGGCAAACAGGACTTATACACTTTTAAGAACAATGACGCCATCTTACCATAAGGCTGACACCAGACTGGAAAAGCTCATATGGGTAGAGAATTCTTTCATAGTGTGACTTCAAAAGAGACCCAGTTCCTTTTCCTGGCAGATATCCCAGTCGGCTACCCACTTTAGACCACTTCTTTTCTTTGGTGACCATTTCAAAACCACCTTTGCTGGCAACAATCTGAAAAAAAAAAAAAAAAAAAGAAATTATTTAAGTAGATTCAAGTACTCTCTACTAAATATAAAAATTATTCTGGCCTTAGATTTTAAATTTCAATAAATATCTGACCAAACTGACATCTCTCAGTATTTACAGGAAGGAACAGAGACAACAATTTTTGGAGGATTTAAACTCTAAAATTTAATTCATATTACTGTGCTTATATTCAAACCAGATATTTAAAGTTTAGTGAATTTATACTTTGTACATTATGCACCACAGGACAATTAAGCAATGTATATACTCTATCAAGGAACTCAACAATAAAAAATAGCATAAAAAAACAGAGATATAAGAATGTTATAGTGGCTGGTGCTGTGGTACAGCGGGTCAACGCCCTGGCCTGAAGCGCCAGCATCCCATATGAGCTCCAGTTCCACATCCAGCTGCTCCACTTCTGATCCAGTTCTCTGTTATGACCTGGGAAAGCAGTAAAGATGGCCCAAGTCCTCGGGCACCTGTACCCATGTGGGAGACCCAGAAGAAGCTCCGGCTCCTGGGTTTGGCCCAGCCCAACCTCGGCCATTGGGTCCACTTGAGGACTAAACCAGCAGATGGAAGCTCTCTATCCTTTATCCCTCAAACCTCCTACCCCCATAATTCTGCCTTTTTTTTTTTTTCTTTTTAAGATGCTATTTATTCATTTGAAAGAGTTACAGAGAGTGATATCTTCCACTTGCTGGTTCAAATGGTTGCAACAACTAGATGGGGCCACGCCAAACACAGGAGCCTAGAGCCTCTTCCTGGTATCCCACACTGGTGCAGGAGTCCAGGAACCTGGCTCATCCTCCGCACTATCCCAATCAGACTGGCAGAGGGCAGGATTGGAAGTAGAGTAGCCAAGCCTCAAATCAGCACCCATATGGGATGTCACCATCACAGGCAGTAGCTTAATCCGTATACTACAATGCAAACCCCAAATCTGCCTTTGAAATAAATAAATAAATAAATCTTAAAATTTAAATTTTTAAAAAACAAGTTAAAATGTCAAGTAAACCATGACTCCAGAAGATGGTTTTTAAAAAAACAGACTAAAATTTTTCAAAAGGAAAAAGCTTTACATGGAAGGTTATGGAGGAATAAAGGGGAAAGATCAGACTGCAGGTTTACTGACCCATTGCACAAAATATAATAGGGTAGAAAGTGGTTAAGTTGGCTAACTTGGCTCAATGCTGACATCAAGGCAGGCAGTAGACCAAATATAGATGTATCAAAGACCCCTATCTTACAGAAGCTGTTCCTGCACATCTCATACACTCTAAAATATGGTTTTCAGTTTCACTAATTACAGAATAAAGAGGACTATGATATAGTATTCAAAGTAATTTCTCTCTTTCAGTACATATTATCATATGAGGATTTCACTAGATTACAAAAGTTAAAAGTTAAATAGAAAATGACCATAAATCCTATAATTTCACTTCTAGATATATAACCAAAATAACTGAGAACAGTGACTCAAACAGATACTTCCGTATCAATGTTCACAGCAGCCCTGGTCACAAGTGTCAAAAGGAGGCAACAGGCCTGCAGTGTGGTACAGCAAGTTAAGCCACTTCTTCTGTTACTGGAGTACCAATTCAAGTCCTGGCTGCTCTGCTTCTGATCCTGTCTCCTGCTTATGTGCCAGGGAAGGCTAGGTTCCTGACTTCAGCCTGGCCCTGCAGTGGCCACTGCAGCCATCTGGGGAGTAAATCAGTAGACAGAAGATCTCTCTCTCTCTCCCTTCCTCCCTCCCCCCGCCCCCGCATTTCTCTGTCACTCTACCTCTCAAAAAAAGAAAGATTTTTAGGGGTCACTATTGTGGCATTAGTCAGTAAGGTTGTCACCTGTACTGATAGCATCCTATATGAACAATGGTTCAAGTCCCCACGAATGCGCCTGAGAAAGCAGCGGAAGATGGTCCAGGTCCTTGGGCCCCTGCACCCACATGGAAGACTTTAAAAGAAGCTCCTGGCTTGGGGCTTCAGACTGACCCAGCTTCAGCCGCTGTGGCAATTTGGGCAGTGAACCAGCAGATGAAAGATTTCTCTCTCTCTCTCTCTCTCCCTCTGCCTCCCTCTCTGTAACTCAGCCTTTCAAATAAATCTTAAAAAAAAAAAATGTCTTTAAAAGGTAGAAACCTAATGTCCAACAACAGAATAAACAATAGCACATTATTCAACCTTAAAAAGGAGGCATACTGGCCGGCGCCGCGGCTCAACAGACTAATCCTCCGCCTGTGGTGCTGGACCCCAGGTTCTAGTCCCGGTTGCCCCTCTTCCAGGCCAGCTCTCTGCTGTGGCCCGGGAAGGCAGTAGAGGATGGCCCAAGTCCTTGGGCCCTATCTGGGGAACCGCCAGGCTGGCCACCTGTGGGGACCTCCTCATTACAATCTGCCTTAACCTGCTGAGCGAAACAAAGTCAAGGAAGTGCTGACTGCAAGACATGCAAGAGACCGGGATAGGGGCGGGAAGTGGGGCAGCTTCCTCAGTCTTTCTCCTTCTTTCTCTCGGCTGCTTCTGGTCTTTCTTCTCTTTCTTTCTCTCCTTTCCTTCTGCTATCACTAAAAATAAAAGTTCTTTGAGAACCGACCAACAGCGGTCGTGTCGTGACTCCGTTGGACCCTTGCTGGCAAGGGTTCGACACCCTGCACCCACATGGGAGACCAGGAGAAGCACCCGGTTCCTGGCTTCGGATCAGCGCAGTGCGCCGGCCGCAGCGCACCGGCCACAGCGGCCATTGGAGGCTGAACCAATGGTAAAGGAAAACCTTTCTTTCTGTCTCGCTCTCTCACTGTCTACTCTGCCTGTCAAAAAAATAAAAATAAAAAATAAATAAAAATTTAAAAAAATAAAAAGCAGGCATACTGTAACATGGATGAACCCTGAAAACATTAAAAGTGAGTAAGACACAGAAGATGAATACTGCATGATTTGACTTTATATATATAAAGTGCCTAGAATAAGCAAATGCATAGAGACAGAAAGTTTAATAGAAGCTACCAGGGGTAGAGGTTCTGGAAATGGATAGGGGTGACGGCTGTACTATACTGTGAATGTACTTAAATGCCACTCAACTGTGAAATTAAAAATGGACTAAAAAATGCTAATTTTGGGGCCAGCACTGTGGCATAGCAGGTAAAGCTGCCACCTGCAGTGCCAGCATAACATATGGGCGCCAGTTTGAGTCCCGATTGCTCTACTTCTGATCCAGCTCTCTGCTATGGCCTAGGAAAGCAGTGAAAGATGGCCCAAGTCTTTGGGGCACTGCACCGGTGTGGGAGACCTAGAGGAAGCACCTGGCTCCTGGCTTCAGATCAGCGCAGCTCCAGTCATGAGACCAACTGAGGGGGCCAGCATGTGGCGCAGCAAATTAACACTCTGGCCTGAAGCACCAGCATCCCATTTGGGCTCTGGTTCGAGACCCGGCTGCTCCACTTCCCATTCAGCTCTCTGCTATGGCCTAGGAAAGCAGAAGATGGCCCAAATCCTTGGGCCCCTGCACCCAAGCGGGAGACCCGGAAGAAGCTCCTGGCTCCTGGCTTCAGATCAGCACAGCTCCAGCCATTGCAGCCATGTGTGGAGTGAACCAGCAGATGGAGGACCCTTCTTTCTCTCTGCCTCTCCTTCTCTCTCCATGTAACTCTGACTTTCAAATAAATAAATAAATCTTTTTTTTTTAAAAAAAGTTAAAACTTGAAAAAACACTTGAAGACAGATATACAGAGAACAACTAGAGCAAAGGTGGCAAGTTAAAAGCATGCTTGGGTGCTGGTGTTGTGGTGCAGTGGGTTAAGCCACCACCTGCAACACTAGCATCCCATATGGGTACCAGTTAAGAGTCCCAGCTGTTCCACTTCCAATCAAGTTCTCTGCTAACATGCCTCGGAAAGCAGCAAGCAATGGCCCAAGTTGTTGGGCCCCTGCTACCCACATGGGAGAACGAGATGGAGTTCCAGGCTCCTGGCTTCAGCCTGGCCTAGGCCCAAATGTTGTGGCCATTTAGGCAGTTAACCAGCAGATGAAAGATCTCTCTCTCTATCACTCTGCCTTTTAAATAAAGAGAAAAATAAATCAGTCTTTTAAAAAAATGGAGTAAAGCTTTCTTTAAAATACAAAAGTAAAATGATTTCAAATTTAGATTTTTTTTAAGATTTATATAAGATCTTCCATCTGCTGGTTCACTCTCCTGATGGCTATCATGGCCAGGCTGAACCTGCCTGAAGCCAGGAGCTTCACCTAGGTCTTCCATGTGGGTAGCAGAGGCCCAATTACTTGGGCCATCTTCACTGATTTTCCCAGGCCATTAGTAGGGAGCTGGATCAAAAGTGGAGCAGCCAGAACAGGAACCTGTCCCCATATATGATGCCAGGATTGCAGACAGCAGCTTTATCCACCATGCCACAACCCCAGCCCATATAATTAATTTCTAAACCCCATCAAACTATCAATAAAGTATCAAATAACAGCATGTTCAGACAAACAATGTTCTTTTTTCTTTTTCAAAGATTTATTTATTTTGAAAGTGAGAGTTACAGAGAGGGACAGACACAGGTCTTCCATCCACTGATTCAATCCCTAGATGGCCACAATGGCCAATGCTGGACCAGAACAAAGCCAGGAGCCTGGAACTCCATCCAGGTCTCCCGTGTGGTTGGCAGGGAGTACCCAGGACTCAAAATGGCATGCATATGGGGATTCTGGTAGTGCAGGTGGCAGCTTTAATTGCTACACTGTAATCCTGGCCCCAAAAACAAGATTCCAAAAATTTACATACCATTTACTTTTCTCATTAAACTTGTGGAAGAAATGTTCCATGAAAAACAGAGAGTAAACCAAGTAAAAAACTTACAACAAAGGAAGATGCAAAAGGAATCCCCAGAGTGACAGTGGTAAAAGGCGGTTCCAGGCTTACAGCTGACCTTGAAAAACAGCTAGTCTGGAGCCAGTGCTGTGGCAGAGTGGGTTAAACCATGGCCTGCAGCACCAGCATTCTATATAGGCACTGGTTCAAGTCCTGGCTGCTCCAAATTCTGATCCAGCTCCTTGCTAATGTGCCTGGCGAAGAAGCAGAGGATTGCCTAAGTCCTTGGGACCCTGCACCAACATGGGAGACACAGAAGAAGCTCCTGGCTTCGGCCTGGCCCAGCCCCAGTCATCGCGGACATTTGGGAAGTGAATCAGCAGATGGAAGATCACTCTGTCTCTCCCTCCCTCTTTCTCTGTAACTCTGCCTTTCAAATAAATCGATAAATCTTTAAAAAAATATTTAAGAAAATAGAGTTAGTTTGAAGTGAACAGTAAAGACTCCAGGAGGAATGGAACCAAGAAGAAAATAAAATTGATGGATTCTCCTGATGGGTTGAAGCACCCTGAGAGATTTATACTTTTCCTAGAAAATTTGAAAGTAAATTCTTGATGGTTACAAAGAAGCATACAAAATGAAAATAGGAAGGGGAATCAACAATTCTAAAGAAAATAAAAATTGGTACAAGGAAACATAATCATAACATACTATAAGGCTCAAATAAGTAATATATATATATATTCACTCACAGTAAAATTTTTTGATTAATAAAAAGTTAACAGGGCCGGCACTGTGGTGTAGTGGGTAAAGCCACCGCCTGCAGTGCCGGCATACCATATGGGCACCAGTTCGAGTGCCGGCTGCTCCACTTCCAATCCAGCTCTCTGCTATGGCCTGGGAAAGCAGTGGAAGATGGACCAAGTCCTTGCACCCCAGCACCCACATGAGAGACCCAGAAGAAGCTCCTGGCTCCTAACTTCAGATTGGCTCAGCTCTGGCCATTGCGGCCATCTGGGAAGTGAACCAACAGATGGAAGACCTCTCTCTCTCTCTCCCTCTGCCTCTCTGTAACTCTGCCTTTCAAATAAATAAATAAATCTTTAAAACAAAAAAAAAGGTCTATATCTTCATCTCAGTGGTGCTTATATAGGCAACACATGGATTTAATGAGCTGTACATTTAAAATGTGTGCACTGCATTATAAGTTATACCTCAAAGCAAAAGAAAACAAATTTATGTGGTGAGAAGCAGCAATCTCACAATGATATTTAGGGAACAAAGTACTATAAAATGCAAACTGCACAAATACAATGTCCGCCTTTTACCTATTAATCTGTTTTTTAAGTATTCTCACAAGTTAGGGAAAAACATGTTCACAGGTACTTTCAAAAAATACACTGAAGACTCCACTAAGGGCCAACATCGTGGCACAGGAGGTTAAGCTGCCACCTGTGAGGTTGGCATTACAAATGAGTACCAGCTCAAGTCCTGGCTGCTCCACTTCTGATCCAACTCCCTGATAATGCACCTGGGAAAGCAGCAGAGGATGGCCAAGTACTTGGGCCCCTGTCTCCCACATGGGAGACACAGATGGAGTTCCTGGCTCCTGGCTTCAGTCTGACCCAGCACCAAGCCATTTCGGCCATTTTGGAAGTAGATGAGCAGATGGAAAATCACTCTCCTCTCCTCCTTTCTCTGACACCCTGCCTTTCAAATAAATAAATAAATCTTATGGTGGGGGAAGGACTCCAATAAACCCTGAAAGAGATTTAACCTTCAATCACAGTGTACTTTCAGTAAGTTCTCTAAGTATCTAAACAAGTAGTGTTCATCAGTAGTGTTCCCTCTTTAACAAAAAGGAACTAGGTTTCTGAAGATGGACTGCAACAGCATGAATGACAAATGCTGTAAAAGTTGTGCAGCAGGCTGTCTGATTAGGTTATCTCAAAAGTCCCTTCCTAATTTTCCAATTCTGCTTCTCTAGAACATCAAGAATGAAATCTAACTTATCATCAAATTAAACCTAATACTTACTTTTCAACTAGGAAAGCTCTGAAAGTTTAGAGTTTATAGATCTTTACTTATATTACTTAGCCTAGCAAATTCCATAGGGTATACCAGAGGTATGAGAATGAAGAATACTTTGGCTGAAGAATACCACATTGTTATTATTAATGATGAAGTAATTTTTAAAAATATTTTGCATTGGGGTCAGCACTGTAGCATAGCAGATAAAGCCCGCCACCTACAAAACTGGCATCCCATATGGGTGCCTGTTCAAGTCTCAGCTGCTCCACTTCCCATCTAGCTCCTCCACTTCCCATCCAGTTCCCTACCTCGTAAAGCAGTGGACGACGGCCCAAGTGCTTGGACCCCTGAACCCACATGGGAGACCAGAAAGAAGCTCTTGGTTCCTGGCTTTGGATTGGGCCAGTTCTGGCCATTGTGGCCATTTATGTCCTAGGAAAGAAGAAGAAGATGGCCCAACTGCTTGGGCCCCTGCACCTGGATGGGAGAGCCAGAAGAAGCTCCTGGTTCCTGGCTTCAGATTGGCTCAGCTCCAGCCATGTGGTCATTTGGGGAGTAAACCAGAGAATGGAAGACTGTGCTCTCTAACTCTACCTCTCAAATAAATAAATACGATCATAAAAAAAAAATTTGATTAAATGTCAACAAAGATAATTCTTAAAATAAATATTTATCTTAATGACTTCCTGCAAAAAGACACAAATTCACCCTTCAAGTTTACTATAATTTGCTCCTTAGTATCATAGGTTGTCATACAACTGCATAAGTAACTGTTGACACATGCTTAATTATTCGACTGACAGAAAAATCTAGAACTGTGTTTTAGCCTAAGACCATATTTCTCAGAATTTTTAGAGGATTTTGACCTGACACTAATTTAAAAATGCATCATGGGGTGGACATTTGTCTAATGGTTAAGACAGAGAGGACACCAAATTCTCACACCCTGGTTCCAGCTCCAAATTCCAGCTTCCTGCTAATGTGGACACTGGGAAGAAGCAATGATGGCTCAAGTAAACGGGTTCCTGCCACCCACATGCGAGACATGGACTGAATTCTGGGTGCCTAGCTTGCAGGTATTTGATGAGTGAACCAGTGGATAAGAGCTCGCACTTGCTCTCTCTAAACCTCTCAAATAATTTTTTAAACTTTTAGAAAATGTATCATTAAGTACCAGGGCTTGGCATAGCAGGTTAAGCTGCCACCCATAACACCGGTATCCCCTATGGGCACCAGTTCAAATCGTGGCTGCTCCACTTTTGATCCAGCTTTCTGCCAATGTGTCTGGGAAAGCAGTGGAAGATGGCTGAGTACCCTAGCTCCCTGCCACACACACCAGAAAACCTAGCTTCAGCCTGGCCCAGCCACAGCTGATGCAGCCATTTAGGAAGTGAATCAGCAAATGGAAGATCTCTCTGTTTCTCCCTAACTCTGCCTTTCAAATAAAATAAATAAATCTTTTTTTTAAAAAAGTAGCATTAAGGGGCCAGCAGTGTGGCATAGCAGGTAAAGCCTATGCCTGCAGCACCGGCATCCCATACGGACGCCAGTTCGAGTCCCGGCTGCTCCAGTTCTGATCCAGTTTTCTGCTATGGTCTGGGAAAGCAGTAGAAGATGGTCCAAATCCTTGGCCCCTGCACCCACATGGGAGACCCAGAAGAAGATCCAGGCTCCTGACTTTGGATCAGCCCAGTTCTGGCCATTGCAGCCATGTAGGGAGTAAACCAACAGATAGAAGACTCTCCCCAACTCTGCCTTTCAAATAAACAAACCTTAAAAAAAAAAAAAAGTATCATTAAAAATAATTTGAAGCCAGCACCGTGGCTCAATAGGCTAATCCTCCGCCTTGCGGCGTCGGCACACCGGGTTCTATTCCCAGTCAGGGTGCCGGATTCTGTCCTGGTTGCCCCTCTTCCAGGCCAGCTCTCTGCTGTGGCCCAGGAGTGCAGTGGAGGATGGCCCAAGTGCTTGGGCCCTGCACCCACATGGGAGACCAGGCTAAGTACCTGGCTCCTGCCATTGGATCAGCGCGGTGCGCTGGCCGCAGGGTGCTGGCCGCGGCGGCCATTGGAGGGTGAACCAACGGCAAAAGGAAGACTTTTCTCTCTCTCTCACTGTCCACTCTGCCTTTCAAAAAAATTAAAAAATAATAATAATTTGAATACATCATCAGTTTTTTCCTTCAAAGTGATATCTTCCAAAATTAACTCTGCAATTTAGATAATACTGTAAGTTTTTATTTCAAAATAATGTGTCAATCATAGGATACGAAAGGCCACAAAAATAAGTTCATAAAATTTCTCAGATAATTAAGCTGTCCTCACCCACAAGACAAAGAGACCACAATTTATTACTATATGAACAAAACATGCTCTCACAATAATTATTATAGTCTCTGTTTCAGGTCAACTGGCTTTTACTACATTAGGGAATGTAATGTTAACACAAGTTTTATCAAAAATGAGTCTACTCTTTTCTGCCTTACGTTACTGAGCGACTGCTCATTCTACTGAGAAATGCTCACCTCAGCCATTAACATGACTTACAGGTATAAATAAAAGTGATATATACCACACATGAGACTGCTGAGTAACAGCAATCCTTAAATATGTCCAATCTTCAATTAAGAAGTAGAAAAATAATGACAAGCTCAACAGAGAACGTCACTCAAGAGTACTTCAAAAAGGTCATGAAAAATTGAATCAAAAGAAGTTTATTTTGGGGAACAAGCATTAAAACATACCCAGTTAAGTGGCAGTAACACTGGCAATCCATGTGGGAGTGCCATGGCAGCTATGTTTCCAATCTAGCTCCCTGCTAATACCCCTGGGAAGGAAACAGATAATGACAAGAACTTGGGCCCTTTGCTCCCCATGTGGGATATCCTGGAACCTGGAGTTTCAGGTTCCTGGCTTTAGCCTGGTTCAGCCCTGCCTATTGTGGCCATATATGGAACAAACCAGCAGACAGATCTGTCACTCTGCTTTTCAAATAAATAAATCATTAAAAAAATTTACTTAGATGCAAAAAAAACTTGGACCCCATGTAGTTTTATCATTTGCATTTTCTACAAACTTTTTAAGACCCCTGCCATGCACAAATGTCAAATTTCTCTGCACCAAAATAAGTATCTTTTAATTCTATTTTTCATGAATTTTTGAGGTACTCTGACACACTCAACAAATTATGGAATTTGTAGGTTGGTGTTTCTTCTGCATATTGTGCATCACATGGCCTAATCATCTGATTAAGTCCTTAAACATTAATCTCATAACAAATTAAAACATAGCTTCTTAAGATAGCTTTGAGATCCATCATTTCTATTTATTCATGCACACATGTCATTGTCAAATAAATCCTGTTTCAGAAGTCACGCTTCTCACTAAGTTTAGATGAAATTCATAGTTTGATAAATTTGTAAGCCTCTACTCCAACTTCTAAACCAAGTACAAGCTTCACCTTGCTTAAAGCATACAAATCCAGAATTTTTCTCTCCACCACAGGGATCTTCAAAGTAGATCCTTGAAGTTCCCAAAATTTTGCTAGTTGATCCAAGAAGTCCAGTCTCACTCTAGTCATTGCCTAAGATTATTAAAATACAGAAATCAGAAATAAGAATTGAGTTATGAGTGAAAATGAATGAATCTTACTTAATACTTATTTCTTGAAAAGAACACAAAGGCTTTTCATTTTCACTTAGTCTATTTCATAAATAAGCCACTAGCCAAAGAGGCGAAATACTTCTAATAAGTTTTATTTAAAAAGTTACTCTAATATATGTACAAAGCTTTCATATTAACAACCAGAACAATTTTTCAATTTGGTTTAACTTCATGATTAACTAGGAAATTAAGTACATCAGCTAATCCTCAGCTGCTAAGCATGCCATCATTTCATCTATAAGTACCGTGCACACTTTAGGTACATCAACTCTCTACCTAATATTAAGATGCTTCTCATCAACTATCTGATTCAAAACACTAAGGGAAGACATAGTTATTAAAATATCAGAATATCAGAAATTTTTTTTTGCCTTTTTTTTTTTTTTTTTGACAGGCAGAGTGGACAGTGAGAGAGAGAGACAGAGAGAAAGGTCTTCCTTTGCTGTTGGTTCACCCTCCAATGGCTGCCGCGGCCAGCGCCCTGGCCAGCGCACCGCGCTCATCTGATGGCAGGAGCCAGGTGACAGGTGCTTTTCCTGGTCTCCCATGGGGTGCAGGGCCCAAGCACTTGGGCCATCCTCCACTGCACTCCCGGGCCACAGCAGAGAGCTGGCCTGGAAGAGGGGCAACTGGGACAGAATCTGGCACCCTGACTGGGACTAGAACCCGGTGTGCCGGCGCCACAAGGCAGAGGATTAGCCTGTTGAACCACGGCACCGGCCCAGAAAATGTTTTAGGGTAATATGGGAGAAAGAAAATCCTCAGCATACAATAAGCCTTACATATCAAAGACTTTCCTTTTGCATTATTTAATTAATAGTTTTTGTACCACACTAAAGAATCTTCTCAAAACGTGGCAGGCAGGAGAAAATAGCAGTATTTAAACACACTTCAGTTTAGAAACTTTTTTTAAAAAATTAAAAATAATGAAAAGGAGATCTTAATTAAACAGATTAAGAGGCTAAGAAAAGTTCTGTTAAAACCAAAAAAATTGGCCAGTGCTATGGCTCAATAAGTTAATCCTCCGCCTTGCAGCGCCGGCACACCGGGTTCTAGTCCCGGTCGGGGCACCGGATTCTGTCTCGGTTGCCCCTCTTCCAGGCCAGCTCTCAGCTGTGGCCAGGGAGTGCAGTGGAGGATGGCCCAAGTGCTTGGGCCCTGTACCCCATGGGAGACCAGGATAAGCACCTAGCACCTGGCTCCTGCCATCGGATCAGCGCGGTGCGCTGGCCACAGCACACCAGCCGTAACAGCCATTGGAGGGTGAACCAACAGTAAAGGAAGACCTTTCTCTCTGTCTCTCTCTCTCTCACTGTCCACTCTGCCTGTCAAAAAAGAAAAGAAAAGAAAAGATTGAAAAAACAAAAAAAATTTAGGGCCAGAGCTGTGGCAGGGCGCATTAAGTCGCCATCTGCAATGCCTGCAGACTATATGGGTGCTCGTTCAAGAGCCTGCCGCTCCGATTCCAATGCAGCTCCCTGCTAACAGGCCTGGGAAAGCAGCAGAGGGAAGGCCAAATACTTGGGCCCCTACACCTATGTGGGAGACCTGGAACAAGCTCCAGGCTCCTGGTTTTGGCCTAGCCCAGACTCATCTGTTGCAGCCACCTGGGGAGTGGACCAGCAGATGGAAGATCTCTGTCTTTCTGCCTCTCCCTGTCTGTAACTCTTTCAAATAAATCTTTTTTTAAAAATTGGAAAACTAAGCTTTTAATCTTAATAGAATTTTTTTTAAATTTGACAGGCAGAGTTAGACAGTGAGTGAGTGAGAGAGAGAGAGAGAGAGAGAGAGGTGTTCCTTCCGTTGGTTCACTCCCCAACTGGCCGCTATGGCTGGCGCTGCACCGATTCGAAGCCAGGAACCAGGAGCTTCTTCCTAGTCTCCCATGCAGGTACAGGGCCCAAGCACTTGGGCCATCCTCCACTGCCCTCCCAGCCCACAGCAGAGAGCTGGACTGGAAGAGGAGCAGCCAGGACTAGAACCAGCGCCTATATGGGATGCTGGCGCCGCAGGCGGAGGATTAGCCAAGTGAGCCACGGCACTGGACTCTCTTAATAGAATTTAAAAATCTATTTTTGCCAGGGTCAAAGAAGTCCAAAATTACCCAAAAAAAGATAACTTTTATAAGCACTGAGAAAATGGAATTTGTGAGTTCTGTAAGTCTCCAATTGAATATTTCTACTATGAAAAACACAGCTACAGAGATAGTTTCCTATAATCTGTTAAATGGAAAAATCGTAGTAACTGCTTTAAATAATATACAGAAAATGAAATACTTCCTCTGAACATTAAGTAATTATTCCCTACAATTTCAATTAACAAACTCTGGGCCCTGGTACATGAGGTTCTCAAAGATCTCTACCTACAGCCTTCAAACACAGAATGAATCTGGAAGCAGAAATGGTGATTTAACACTCACCTCAAGTTCATTTAGGCGCTGGACTCTTGGAGTGAAGCGAAAGCTTTTTACTTCACATGCAAATGGAGGTTGCCAATCCTAAATAAAAAGAATTGTTTTCAAACACAGCAGCATTATGAAATGTCATAGTGACAACAGATTAACTTGGAAGTCTTTACTGTAGCAAAAGAAAGCAGTATTTTTAGGAAAAATAATTCTGAAAGTATAGAAATGATTCTTCACAAATCTTTCTGGTCCCACTATTCACAAACCATAATTACACTTGTTCAAGTTACCCAAGTGGAATGCAATGAGTCCATGTACTACAAATCAATCTCTAGTAAACATATAAGTTTATCAAATTTAAGAGAAAATTTGGGGGCTGGTGCTGTGGTGTAGCAGGTAAAGCCACCGCCTGCAGTGCAGGCATTCCATGTGGGCACAGGAGTCCCAGCTGCTCCACTTTTGATCCAGCTCTCTGCTATGGCCTGAGAAAGCAGCAGATGGCCCAAGTGCCTGGGCCCCTGCACCCACGTGAAGGACCCAGAAGCTCCTGGCTTTGGATCAGCCCAACTCCAGCCTTTGCGGTCATTTGGGGAGTGAACCAACAGATGGAAGACCTTTCTTCTGCCTCTGTCTCTCTGTAACTAAGCCTTTAAAATAAATATATAAATCTTTAAAAAACAAAACAAAAAAAAGAATAAAATTTGGGGGGAAGAAGGGATGGAGCAAAAGGATAAAGATTAAAAAAATCGGGGCTGACGCTGTGGCACAATGGGTTAAAACCCTGACCTGAAGTGCCAGCATCCCATATGGGCACTGGTTCTAGTCCTTCTAGTTCTAGTTCTAGTTCTAGTTCTTCTCAGGGTATTCTGCTCCTCTGATGATCCAGCTCTCTGCTATGGCCTGGGAAAGCTGTGGAAGATGGCCCAAGTCCTTGGGCCCCTGCACCCACGTGGGAGACCTGGAAGAAGCTCCTGGCTCCTGGCTTTGGGGATCGGCCCAGCTCCGGCCATTGCAGCCATCTGGGGAGTGAACCAATGGATAGAAGACCTCTCTCTCTCTGTCTCTACCTCTCTCTGTAACTGTCTTTCAAATAAATAAAATAAATCTTTTTTAAAAAAAAGATCAAAAAAATGATTGGGGACTTATTTAAATAACATGTTCATTTGTGTGTAGTAGCAGAGCACTTCACAATCCACATTAATCAATGTTTTGTTCAAAATCCAGCTTGTAGGCATCCCAACATTTAAAAAAAAAAAAAAGCAAGCAAATCCACAAACAAGGATGATTCCCAGATTGTACTATAAATGAAATGAAATAATTTCAAATAGAATTGTATAGAACATAGTTTGATATAGCCTGTATTACATTAAATCCACTTTAAGACACGAATAGTGCTCAAAAAAAAAATGCATCTTACCTTGGATACTAAAGAAATCTGCCAGTATTTAAATTCAATTTTGTGGGACCAGCATTGTGGTTTAGTGGGTAAACCCGCTCCCTGCAACACCATCATCCCATATGGGTGCTGGTTCAAGTCTCGGCTGCTCCACTTTTTTTTTTTTAAGATTTATTTATTTATTTGAAAGGCAAAGCTACAGAGGCAAAGGCAGAGAGAGAAGAGAAAGAGTTCTTCCATCCTCTGGTTCACTCCCCAAATAGCTACAACGGATGGTTGGCTGTTCCACTTTCGAACTTTTGATCCAGCTCCCTGCTAATGTGTCTGAGAAAGCGGCACAAGGTGGTCCAAGTGTTTGCCAATCATGTGGGAGACCCAGAAGAAGCTCCTGGCTCCTGGTTTCAGGCTGGCAGAGCACTGGCTGTTGCAGCCATTTGGGGAATGAACCAATGGGCAGAAGATCTCTGTCTCTCCCCTTCTCTCTCTGTAACCCTGCCTTTCAAAATAATTATTTTCCATTTTTCTTATAACCAACTTATTTTCAATAATGTGACAAAGAAAAGTATATTATCCCAGTCTTTTTAAAATAATAAAAATTTTTAACCAAAGAATGCTGAGAGAATTTCTAACTGGACAAATGCAATACAGCAGATGAAAATATGGTTTAGGAAAACTTCAACGCTTAAGATTTGTTGATATTAGATAATTATAGTAGAGTCATGGGAAAGCTTTTAGAGAATGGTAATCCATGTCACCATAGTAATTACTTGCTAATCCTTGCATGCACCTGATAGTCTGTAATTTTAAACAAATGGCGTATGTTTTAGAAAACCTGATCTTTGGAACTGGTACCATGGCACAACAGGTTAAGCCTCCATCTGCAATGCCCACATCCCATATCAGCATCAGTTTGAGTCCCAGCTGCTCCATTTCTGATTCAGCTCCCTAATGTACCTCAGAAAGCAGTGGAGGACGGCCCAAGTCCTTGGGCCCCTGTACCCATGTAAAAACCTCAAAGAAGCTCCTGGCTCCTGGCCCCGGCCTTGCCCAGCTCTGGCACCCTAGCCACTGCAGCCATTTGGGGAGTAAACCAGCTGATGAAGATCTCTGTCCCTCTCTCTCTCTGTAACTCTGCCTTTCAAATACACAAATAAATTTTATTTAAAAAGCCTGATCTCTCAAAACCTACTTTGCCACTTGCAAACTTATGCAGACTTTCCTCATCTGAAAAATGAAAAATTTGCCTACTAGGTCTTTAAAGAGTAAACAAAATCCTACAGAGATGCTAAATTAGCTCCTTCTCACTCTTAGCTGAGCTTTTAATCCACTGCAATGCCTACCACTGTGGTAGTCTGTGATAAGGGCAGATGTTTTTTAAAATCAAACACCGTAACAGCACTTAATGGTCTATCTTTACTAGTACTAGACAGAACATCAAGTGTCTTTAAGAAGCACTGTGTAACCAATAGCTCCCAAACTTGAATCTGCATTAAGATCTAAGGGTACTTGCTAGAAAAACAGATTCCAGAATTCTCACATCCAGAAGTTGATTGAACTCTCAAAAAGGTGTCGGGAATCTGTACTTGAACAAGCCTCCAAGTGACCCTGGTGCAAGCTGTTCAGCAACATAATTTGAAAGCACTGGTCCAGTGGGCAAGAAAAACACTTTTGACCTTGAGCATCTCACTCAACCTTGTAGGGCATTAATCCCCATCTCTGCTCCCCATACAAGGGATACTTTCCTTACCTTAAAGATTGAGGATTATAATTAACCTTAGAAAAACCTAGTTACTTGCAATAGTTCCAATTCTGAAATCTTTTATCGTGAAATGTCTCATATAAGGAATTCAAGATTTTCTTTATTGACCAATCCTTCCTAAGCCTCTAAATTGTGAATAATACTAATTGGTGCTCCAGAGAATGTTTCATGGCAGCAGTCATTAGTCTGCTGTTCTAGTCTTGTGATACCCTCCTGGGGGAGAGCTACAGCTCAGATTACCTTCCACCAAATCCTAGTCTGCGCTGAGGCCTAGCAACACCCGACAAGCTAAGCATTAGCAGGGCATGCCTAGGGAACAAGCCGTCGCAGTAGCCGGGGTTGATCGGCTCAAGCTATACGAGCGTTGAAATACTACCCTGCACCCCATAAAAATGAACGAGCATTACAAGTTAATCAAATTTTAACCGAAGAAAAGAAATGGCCAGTGGAGGGATATTTCTCACTATCGGATCGTAACAAGGGTTGGACACGCGGGTAGGGCATACCATAAAGCTAATCCTTCAAATACCTGGCTGGCCTACGCAAGGCCTACAGTTTTCGGTTTTGTTTCGCGTTTTAATCCTTGCCCCCAGTCCAGAATCCCAAATTCTAGGCGGAAAAGGCCCAGGGACACTACTCTCTCGCGTTCAGACGGACCCACACAGGCGTGCAAAAACAAACCACGTCCGGAGACCCGGCCCGGGTTACTGAGAAATGGGGGCGAGGGGGTACAGAGACAGGGTGCAAGGAGCAGCGGGGTGCAGCGAGACCCAGCGCGCCGACGCCGCCTTTCTCCCAGACCCCCGTACCTTGGGCGGTCGGATCTTGCAGATGCCCGTTTTCTCGGCCAGAGGCCGGATGCGGCCGATAAAGCTGAGCGGGTCTGTGAACTCCTCCCAGCTGGGCTCAAAGACCGGGCACTCTGGCGGCGGCACGAACTCCGCCGCGTAGCCCCCCGGCCCCACGCCCGCCATGGCAATAACCACGGGGCCCCCACGGGGGAACAGGTGGGAGAAGGCTGGCCGGAGCCCACGGAGCCCTCTCACGTCCCTGCACAGGGACAGCAGCGCATCTTCTCGGACGAGAACAGCTCAACGCACAAACCCCAGACCCGCTTCCTCCTCTCGTTTGTTATTGTTTCCTTCGGGGCTTTTCTCGGGGGGGCTGGGAGGGGGTAGGCAGGACTTTCCGGAAGTTGCCGCACTGTCAAATCCCTCCGCCACCGCAAGAGGCAGATCCCTCCGCCGCGCCGCCACGCGCCGCGCCGCCGCACGGCCCTTCCCTCCGCCTCCCCTGGCCCGCGGCGCTGTCGCTGCTGGTCAGCCGGGGTTCTGCGAAGCCGGCTGGTGTCGGGCGGCTCACCCCTGAATCCCACTGTATACGCGGGGCGGATGAGCCGAACGCGCTCTTCCGGCGCGGAGGAATGTGTAATGCGCTGGCCGGCGAGGTTGTGCTTCCGGTGAGGAGGGCCCACTTCCCCTTTGTGTGATGATGGACGTGGAAACCGGCCGGCGCTACCCTCTGATGCCCCGCCTCGTCGCCGGCTCTTCGTCATTTGCCTAAATCTACCTGTCCGCGTTTTTGCGAGTGACTGATCTCTCCTGCGCTCCTCCCGCTCTGCTTAGCCGCGTTGCACCCCCCTTCATCCTAACGAGTGGAGCCCACTCCCTACATCCCGCAGCTTTGCCTGAGCCATCATCCAGTTGCTTCTCGTCCCACCTAGGAACTAACAGCTCTGGACCGCGCTTTTGTAGTACTTGGCACTCAACCCCAAGTCGTCGCCTTAAAAAAAAAAAGATTTATCTATCCACTTGAAAGAGGAAAGGCAGAGAGAGGTCCCCCACGCGCCGGTCCACTCCCCAGCCCGCCGGAGCTGCGCGGATCCGAAGCGAGGAGCCAGGAGCCTTCTCCGGGTCTCCCTCGCGGGCGCAGGGGCCCCAAGAAGCTGGACCATCATCTACTGCTTTCCCAGTCCACAGCAGAGAGGGGGTTCGGAAGTGGAGCAGCCGGGACCAGAACCAGCGCCCACGTGGGATGCCGGCACCGCAGGCGGTGGGCTTACCCGATACACCACAGAGCCGGCCCCGAAGTCGTCGCCTCTTAATAGAGGCCAGTTCCTGGCGCCACACCTGCATTAATCCTTTATTACTGTGCTATGAAAGCTCTGGGAACTGTTCTGAACCCTGATTGTCAGGAAAATCGGTACCAAGCAAGTGTCCATCTGTCACTTCCTCCAAACTGTGGGGAGTAAGGAAGACGAACAAACTGTGAGAGGGTCGTTTCTAGTATCAAATGTTAGTACGTGTCAGGCCAGTGTGTGGATGGACATCACAGAGTATTCGGTGGCATGGAAGGAGGTGGGGGGTGAGCGGCAGAAATCCAGGACCCCAAAGCAGCTCGGGGAACCCAAAGGGAGAGCAAGGTCAATGGGGGAGCCTGGATCCAGTCACGGCACCAATGTAAGGCCACTACAAAAACCAAACACCAGAGCTAAGGGAAAGGTTTTATCCTCTGGTAGGGGAAGCCCACCTGGCCAGGGGGAGAGGGCAAGAGAGTAAGGGAGCTACCTACTGGGCAACTCCAATTGGTAATTCAGAGTCTCTTAATCTCATCACTTGCCATTATTCAGTTTTTAGGGTTTCCATAAGTGACTTTATCTAAGTAGCCTGAGCAAAAACAAAACAAAACAAAAATCATAATGTTTCCTACTCCCTTCCCATGTGCAGTCGGGAAATTCCATTACTTAAAAATCTTAAATATGTCCATGTGTCTTTGCACTTATTATCATTATCCAAATTTAAATTCTCTCTTATGTGAACTATGATAACAGCTCAGTTCTTGTCCCCTCTCAAATCCTTGTCCATTCAGTACCTAGTTGTATTGTCTAAAACCTGGATTTCACCTTCACTTTTTATCTCCAAAATCAACATACAAATTAATTTGTTGCATTCTTCTCCTGCTCCATGTAACCCACAGAAGTTTTTGTGGTAGCTTTAATGCACCATATTTTTCTCATCTCAGCCTTGCGCATTTATCTCCTCTGTATTTTTATATTTAACCGGCACAAACCCATCCCTACAGATTTGTGTATCTCCATCCTGGCTAAATTCCTAGTAATAGCTAATCAGATTAGAGATCACCTCCTCTGGTAAACTTTGCCTCATCTTCAGAACTAGTGTCAGCAGCAACATGTATTTCCTTGACAAACTTTTTAAAGTTGTCAGTTTAAATTGCCTTTTTAAAAATTTTTTGAATTATATGAGGTCTTTTGTTTTTAAAATTTATTTATTTATTCGGAAGGCAGAGGTAGAGAGAGAGAGATCTTCCATCTGCTGGTTCACTCCCCAAATGGCTATAATAGCCAGGACTGGACTAATCCGAAGCCAGGAGCCAGGAGCTTCTTCCCAGTCTCACATGTGGGTGCAAGAGCCCAAGCACGCGGGCCATCTTCCACTACTTTCCCAGGCACATGAGCAAGGAGCTGGATCTCAAGTGGAGTAGCTGGAACACAAACTGGTGCCCGTATGGGATGCCAGCACTGCAGGCAGCAGCTTTTTTACCAGCCACAGCGACAGCCCCTAACTTGCCTTTCTAGCTTAATTAGACTATAAGTTATACAAAGGCAGGGACAGTATTTGTTTCATTGTTTCCCTGGCTCCTAGAAGATCCAGTCTTGGTGTAGGAGATGTGCAGTAAATATCTGTTAAGGGAATAAATAAGTGGATTCACCCAATAAATAAGTAAACTAGCTTCACAGCCAGTTCACTTTGTGTTTCACTGCCTTATCCTATACTTACATACATCAAATATTATTTGGGACTGTACCAGGATGTAACATACATAATATCATCTGTTTGACTATAGACTCCACAAAAGCTAATGCCCATTTACTCATACCAACCAGTCTAAACCCATTCACAAGCACTGTCAGGAGATGGTTCTCTTTCAGGTATGTTTTGCTGTAAACAAACTACCACAAAAGTTAATGACCGAGGGGCCTGCATTGTGGCAATATGAGCGTCAGTTTGAGAGACTCCCAGTTCCTACACCTCCTATGCAGCTCGATGGCCCAACTTGGGCCCCTGCCACCAAGCAGATGAAGCTCCTGACCCCTGGCTTTGGCCCAGCCCAGCCCCCACTGTTGTGGCCATTTGGGGAACAAACCAGCAGAGGGAAGATCTCTCTCTGTCTCTCCCACCCTCTCTAACTCTGCCTTTCAATAAATAAACAAATACATCTTAAAGAAAAAAAAAAAGCAATGGAAAATCAAAACATCACAGTTCTGTAGGTTGGCAAAGGGATGGTCTCATGGCTTTACCTGGGGTCACTCATGCTATTACAGTCAATTGACAATTTGATTCGTGTGAAGCTTAATTTTTTTATGTCAGTTTGGCTGGGCCACAGTACCTTGAAACACAGCCCAACATTATTCTGCAGGTTTCTGTTGAGAGTGCTTTGGGGTGAGATTAACATTTAAACCAACAGGATTTGAGTAAAGCAGGTTGCCCTCACAGAGCAAGAGGAAAAACACTGACCTTTCCCAGGCAGGAAGGACAGCCCTGGACTTGAACCACAGCGTTGGCTCTCCTGATCACCAGCCTGCTAACCCACTCTACAGATTGTGACCTTACCAACCTCTATAATCACGTGAGCCAATAATAAACTGAATATCTATATTAACTCGCAAATCCTAATTCTTCTGTTTCTCTGCAGAATTGTGCATTTTATTTGCCATCTTGCCCTAAGACGTCTGTCTGTAGCAGTTGTTTACACTCACAGTGAGTCTGCAAGTGAGGGCAGTGAATATCCCTGGCGGGAGTAAGAAAAACTCTAGTTTCACTCACTCATATTCTTTTTTGTTTCTTGGTTTGCTTCTTTTTTATTTGACAGGTAGAGATATAGACAGAGAGAGAGAGAGAGAGAGAGAGAGAGAGAGAAAGGTCTTCCTTCTGTTGTTCACCGCTACAGCCGGTGCTGCGCCAACCTGAAGCCAGGAGCTACAGTGCTTCTTCCTGGTCTCCCATGTGGGTGCAGGGGCCCAAGCACTTGGGCCATCCTCCACTGTTCTCCCAGGCCACAGCAGAGAACTGGACTGGAAAAGGAGCAGCCAGGACTGAACCAGTGCCCATATGGGAATTTTTAAGATTTACTTATTTATTTGAAAGTCAGAGTTACACAGAGAGAGAAAGAGAGTCAGAGAGAGAGAGAGGTCTTCCATCTGCTGGTTCACTCCCCACATAGCCTCAGCGGCTGAAGCTGAGCCAATCTGAAGCCAGGAGTCAGGAGCTTCTTTGGGGTCTCCCACACAGGTGCAGGCGATCGGAAATGGAGCAGCCAGGACTTGAACTGGCACCCATATGGGATGCTGGGACTGCAGGCGGCAGCTTTACCCACTGTGCCACAGTACTGACCCCACTCACTCATATTCTGGGGAGAGTAGATGAGTCCTATCCCTACCCCCCAAACACTCATCCCTTTGAGAATCACTATTGAAAAGATCCAAATGTGTGTTTCATCAGTTCCTTTGAGGGCATTCTGCAACAGGATGTTACAGATAGCCAATGCTATTTGACTCTCTGGGAGAATAATTGAGTGTAGCTATGGTTTAATGGTGTTGTTTGTATTATTTACAGTCTTGAAAATAACTTCTCAGAGGAAAACACATAAGTAATGTTAGAGTATTACAGCTTATTCAAAATTTACTAACCTGAGTGAGTACCTAAGTCTGATAATCATGTGGCTAGCCTGCAGTCTCTAAATTATTTTTCAAATGCAATAAAAACCTCACAAAATCAGCTTAATTAAGGGAAGGCCAGTTTAGCGAGCAAAAAGTTAAAAATCACCTCATTTTAAAAGAAACACCTTTATTGTTATCTCAAGAATAGTTTTTAGCAGTGGCTCTCAAAATTTTTAGTCTCAGGACCTCTTCACACTCTTAAAACTTATTGGAAGGCCATGTTGTGGTGCAGCAGGTTAAGCTGCCATCTGTGATCCCAATCCTATATGAGTGCCAGTCGGAGTCCCAGCAGCTCCCTGCTAATGAACCTGGCAAGACAGCAGAGGATGACCCAATTAGTCCCTTACCTATGCGGGAGACCTAGATGGGATTCCAGGCTCCTGGTTTTGACTTGTCCCAGTCTTAGTCATTGCAGCCATTTGAGGAGTGAGCCAGCAGACAGAAGATCAATCTCTATTTTTTTTTCTCTCCCTCTCTCTCTGTAACTCTGCCACTCAAGTTAATAAATAAATCTTTTTTTTTTTTTAAAGATTTTATTTATTTGAGAGGCAGAGTTACAGACAGTGAGAGGGAGAGAGAGAGAAAGGTCTTCCATCCACTGGTTCACTCACTAGTTGGCCGCAATGGCCGGAGCTGTTCTGATCCAAAGCCAGGAGCCAGGTGCCTCTTCCCAGTCTCCCACATGGATGCAGGGGCCCAAGGACTTGGGTCATCTTCTACTGCTTTCCCAGGCAACAGCAGAGAGCCAGATCAGAAGTGGAGTAGCAGAGACCAGAACTGGCGCCCATATGGGACGCCGGCGCCACAGGCGGAGGATTAACGTACTGCGCCACAGTGCCAGCCCCAATAAATATATATTTTTTTTTAAATGGGAACCATAGGGGCCGGCGCTGTGGTGCAGCAGGTTAATGTCTTGGCCTGAAGTGCTGGCATCCCATATGGCCACCGGTTTGAGATCCAGCTGCTCCACTTCCGATCCGGCCCTCTGCTTTGGCCTGGGAAAGCAATAGAAGATGGCCCAAGTCCTTGGGCACCTGCACCAGCATGGGAGACCCGGAGGAAGCTCCTGGTTCCTGGCTTCAAATTGGCGCAGCTCTGGCTGTTGTGGCCAATTGTGGAATGAACCAACAGATGGAAGAGCTCTCTATTTTTCTCTCTCTCTCTCTCGCTCGCTCACTCTCTCTCTGCCTCTCCTCTCTCTGTGTAATTCTGACTTTCAAAAAAATCTTTAAAAAAAAAAAATGGGAACCATTTTTTGACAGGCAGAGTGGACAGTGAGAGAGAGAGAGAGAGAAAGGTCTTCCTTTGCCGTTGGTTCACCCTCCAAAGGCTGTCGCAGCCGGCGCACCGCGCTCATCCGATGGCAGGAGCCAGGTGCTTAGCCTGGTCTCCCATGGGGTGCAGGGCCCAAGCACTTGGGCCATCCTCCACTGCACTCCTGGGCCACAGCAGAGAGCTGGCCTGGAAGAGGGGCAACCAGGACAGAATCCAGCGCCCCGACCAGGACTAGAACCCTGTGTGCCAGTGCCACAAGGTGGAAGATTAGCCTATTGAGCTGCAGCGCCGGCCAGAATGTCTTGTTTATAAGAATTATAATGGGGGGTGGTACCGTGGCTCCTTGGTTAATCCTCCACCTGCGGTGCCGGATTCCCATATGGGCACCAGGTTCTAGTCCTAGTTGCTCCTCTTCCAATCCAGCTCTCTGCTGTGACCCAGGAGGGCAGTGGAGGATGGCCCAAGTGCTTGGGTGCCTGCACCCGCATGGGAGACCAGGAGGAAGCACCTGGCTCCTGGCTCCGGATCGGCGCAGCTGATCATGGCAGCCATTTGGGAAGTGAACCAACGGAAGGAAGACCTTTCTCTCTGTTTCTCTCTCTCACTGTCTATAACTCTACCTGTCAAATAAAAAAAAAAAAGAATTATAATGATATCAGAAATTAAAACTAAGGGGCCTGTGCTGTGGCATAGCAGGTAAAACTGCTGCCTGCAGTACTGGCATCCCATATTGGTGCTGGTTCAAGTCCCGGCTGCTCCTCTTCCAATCCAGCTCTCTGCTATGGCCTGGGAAAGCAGTAGAAGATGGCTCAAGTCCTTGGGCCCTTGTACCCACGTGGGAGACCAGGAAGAAGCTCCTGGCTCCTGGCTTCAGATAGGCACAGCTCCAGCCGTTGAGGCCAGTTGGGGAGTGAACCAACAGAAGGAAGACCTTTCTGTCTCTCCTTCTCACTGTCTGTAACTCTACCTCTCAAATAAATGAATAAAATCTTTAAAAATTTTTTTATTTATTTGAAAGACATAGTTACAGAGAGAGGGAGAGATGTGGGAACAGGACCCAAGAACTGGGGCTATCTTACACTGCTTTCCCAGGCCTGTTAGCAGCGAGCTGGATCAGAGGTGGAGCAGCTGGAGTCTTGAACCAGCACCCATACGAGATGGGAGCACTGAAGGCAGCAGCTTTACCCACTTCTCCACAGCACCGGCCCTGCAGGACCCCAGAATTGGGTTTTGAACTTGCTTATTTTGTTTCTTTATTTTATTTATTTATTTTTTTGACAGGCAGAGTGGATAGTGAGAGGGAGAGACAGAGAGAAAGGTCTTCCTTTTGCCGTTGGTTCACCCTCCAATGGCCGCTGCGGCCAGCGCCCTGCGGCCGGCGCACTGCACTCATCCGATGGCAGGAGCCAGGTGCTTAGCCTGGTCTCCCATGGGGTGCAGGGCCCAAGCACTTGAGTCTTCCTCCACTGCACTCCCGGGCCACAGCAGAGAGCTGGCCTGGAAGAGGGGCAACCAGGACAGAATCCGGAGCCCTGACCGGGACTAGAACCCGGAGTGCCGGCGCCGCAGGTGGAGGATTAGCCTAGTGAGCCGTGGCACCGGCCAAACTTGCTTATTTTGTTAAAGTCCATTCTTCAAACTTCTCAGGAAAGGGAAGCAGTGTCTACTATCGAACAGTGTTTAAATATATACTTCCCTGACCACAGAAATTAAACTCCATTTCCTATCTTGGCTCTCGGCCAGAAGAAATTGCTTTCTTACAATCTTCCCCCGTGATCCATTCCATGACAATGCATTGCGTTTTTCATCATTTTTCGTGTTTAAAAAAGTAGTTGAGCAAGTGCCCACAACAAATGTGTTCGGACCCCAAACATCACACCATCAGTGTTGGAATGTGGGTCGCAACCCCGCTACATGCACCACGCAGAAGGTCGCGTGCAGAACAAAACTACACTTCCCGGCGCCCTCTGCGCGGCGAGGCGCTGGCGAGGAAAGGCACGATGGGACCTGCTTCCGTGTAAACAAACTTCCTATTGGTGCGCAACACGAAGAGCCGTGTAAAGTGGTAAGCGATTGGACGGACCCGTGGGCATTCGGTGGCGCCGCGCCGCTCGCTGATTTGAGTTTTGTTTTTCGGTTGGTTTCCGTGACTCGGAGGCTTAGTGTTTTGTAAGTACGTAGTTTTGGGGTTAGAGTGAAGGGGTTAGGGTCGAGGCTTTGGAAAGACGGTCTGGTAAGGGAGATATAGCTGTGGAGGCTTTGCGGAAGAGAGGGACAGGAGCCTGCAATCGGGGTCCTTAGAGGGTTTGCTGCCGGAAATGGGAAGTTGGACTGCGAAGGGAGAGACGTGGGGGTGCGGGACCCTGGGGAGCTAGGGCAGTGAGAAAGGAACAGGACGGAGTGGGAGGAAGTACAGGATGTGGCCGTGTAGGAGATGAGTACGGGTGTGTCCCCTACCCCACCTCCGCCAGTCAGCCTCAGTGTCCTCATTTGTGAACTGTAATAGGGATTTAAATAAGTTAGAGTTGTTGGGGTAAATAAAACTGAATTTCAAGGTGCTCAACAGATGTTAGTAAACAGCTGTAAGAGATGTCCCTGAGCAGGAATATCAGAGATGGAGGAATGGGAGCTGGCTGAAACTCACCAACTGATCCATACACGAAGGCATTGGTCCTTTCAGACCATGCATCGGTGAGTAAGACCCTCTCAGTGAGAGAAACGATAGCAACAACTGGTATTTTTCCAGAGAATTGGCAGATTAGTTCGGTCATTCTGCTAATTCATTTTGGATGGAGAGACTCAAGAAAGATGAAGACGATACTCTGGGTTTTCAAAGGCTAGGTTTCACTGAGTGGAATCACGAGGGTTGTGAAGCGAGCTGTTTCAGCTGGACACAATCTTGTGGAGGTTAGAGAGTTCTCTGGGAATAGCACATTTAAGGAAGAAGAGGAAAATAAGCAGGAAAATTAGCTTTGCCTCTTGTATGGAAAGCCATGAATGCTAACCTATGGAGTTTGACTACATGCTGTAGACTATGAGAAGCCACTGGTGAATTTGAGCTTTTTAAGAAAATGATCCAGGGGACACAGGAATTGGTAGAACAGGTGCTGTTGTAGCATAAGAGGATGTTGGAATTCTGAATTAACATGGTCGTTGTGGAAGTAAAATATACAAGATTTTCATAGTGGTGGATGGGAGATTGAAAAGAATAGAAGGAGTAATCAGAAGGTGAATTTCAATTACCTAGTCCAGGTTGCTTGGAAGTGCTGAATTGCAACTGAAATAGCAAAGTCAGAAGGAGCATTATTCAGGAGTGTGGAACGGCTGGTCTGTGGGCTGTAAAGACCCACAATTTCATTTGGTCTGGCCCTGCCAAGGCAACCGCAGGTGCGACTCGAAATTCAATACACCCATAGCAGGCTTAACGTCTTTAAACTGGTAAGTTGGTATGGCCCTCAAATTGAGTTATAAATATTCAGAGGGCTCTTGGTGGGAAAAAGGTTCCCCACCCCAAAGATGAAAAAAATAATGTACTAGACTTGGGAATTGTAGGTTGAGGTAATAAAAGTATATAGCTTGATTTTTTTTAAGTTACACCTTTGAAGCACCAGTGAGACACATAAGTGAAAAAGTTCAGCACATACTTGGGAGTCCAAATCAAGATGTGAGAAGAGATGTCTTTTGTTCATTCATCACATAGTTGTTAGTTATTCTATGCCAAATAAGGCTTTAGGTAAAATAATCATAAAAGCAGTAGGAACAATGATGTTCCCAAAGAAATGGGTAGAAGAAGCAGTAAAAGCTAAAGACCATTTTGAACCAAGGAAGTAAATTTCTCAGTAATAATAGTAGCCTATATTTATTGAGTACTTGAATATGTCAAACATTGCCCTCATTATACCAACGTATGACAGATGAAGGCACTTCAAAAAGTTCATGGAAAATTGAATAAAAGATGAGTTTATTTTGATACAAAGTAGTATTTGAAATGTGTGCGTGGAAAAAAACATGCTATGAGAAAACTGTTTAATTTCATTTTCCACAAACATTTTAAAGCGCTCGTAAGTAACTGAAGTTTGGAAAAGATAACTTGCCTGAGGTACACAGGTAACAGGGGCCAGAGCTTTGATTCAAACCCAGGTCTGTTGGATTTCAGGGCCCATGCCATTAGCTACAAAGCTGTGTTTTTTAAAAGGAGGGATTGGCATTGTCAAGCATAAGTCAAGGAGTAACTTTTGGATGAAGGATGGGAACTGAAGAGAGCAACTGAAATGAGTAGGTTGGTGTCCGCGGACCAAGAAGCACAATTCCAGTGTAGTCCTTGATGTGGATTGTTGGCGACTCTAAAAGTCAATGGTGGCCGGCGCTGTGGCTCAACAGGCTAATCCTCTGCCTTGCAGCGCCGGCACACCGGGTTCTAGTCCCGGTCGGGGCGCCGGATTCTGTCCCGGTTGCCCCTCTTCCAGGCCAGCTCTCTGCTGTGGCCCGGGAGTGCAGTGGAGGATGGCCCAGGTGCTTGGGCCCTGCACCCCATGGGAGACCAGGATAAGCACCTAGCACCTGGCTCCTGCCATCGGATGAGCGCGGTGCGCCAGCCGCAGCGCGCCGACCATGGCGGCCATTGGAGGGTGAACCAACGGCAAAGGAAGACCTTTCTCTCTGTCTCTCTCTCTCACTGTCCACTCTGCCTGTCAAAAAAAAAGAAAAAAAAAAGTCAGTGGTGCCTGAGAGTAAACAATTTGTAGCTGCACAGTGATCAGGAAGGGGTGAGGACAGGAAGCATGAGGGAAAAGAAAGTTGCAGCTTGTTTGAAGGCTTTTTTTTTTTTTTTAGGATTTATTTAATGGAAAGAGTTATAAAGAACCAGAGGTGGACAGAGAGAGAGATCTTCCATCTGCTGGTTCACTCCCCACATGGCTGCAAGGCTGGAGCTGGGCCAGTCTGAAGCCAGGAGCTTCTGGGTCTCCCACGTCGGTGCAGGGGCCCAAGGGCTTAGGCCATCTCCTACTGCTTTCCCAGGCCATAGCAGAGAGCTGGATCAGAAGTGGAGCAGCCGGGACTAGAACCAGTGCCCATGTGGGATGCCAGTGCTGCAAGTGGTGTCTTTACCTGCTGCCCTATGGCACTGGCCCCTTGAAGGCTCTTTTAAAGCTCTGAGTTGCTTTTGGGGCTGGCGCTGTGGTGCAGTGGGTAAACGCCCTGGCCTGAAGCCCCGGCATCCCATATGGGTGCTGCTTCTAGCTCTGGCTGCTCCACTTTTGAACCAGCTCTCTGCTATGGCCTGGGAAAGCAGTAGAAGATAGCATAAGTCCTTGGGCCCCTGCATCTGCATGGGAGACCCGGAAGAAGCTCCTGGCTCCTGGCTTCTGATCAGCGTAGCTCCGGCTGTTGTGGCCAATTGGGGAGTGAACCAGCGGATGGAAGACATCTTGTTCTCTTTGCCTCTCCTCTCTGTGTAACTCTGACTTTCAAATAAATAAATAAATCTTAAAAAAAAAATAAAGTTCTGAGTTACTCTTAGATAGTTTCAGAGCAGTGAAATGCAGCCTTAAGGTGCCACCCATATCTGTACAATGGAATATTAGCCACAAAAAGGAATGCAGCACTGATGCATGGTACAACATCAGCATTGCCGTGTGAACGAACCCAGTTACGACAAAGTGGAGAACAGAGAAGACCATAGAGATAGAAAGGAGGTTTGCAGTTGCATGGGGCTCTGGGGATGGGGGTGAGAGGTGGGGCACAGGGTTGATAGCTGAAAGGTACAAGGTCTGTTTTGGAAGTGATGGAAATATTCTGTAATTGACTACTGATAGTTGCACATACCTATGAATACAATCAGTCATGGAACTGTACATTTTAAATGGCTGAATTGTATAATGTTTAAGTTATATCACCATAAAGTTACTTAAAACAAAAATGTCGCCCATGATCCTATCATACCAATCTAGTAACCATTTTTACTTTCTAGGTTGCTTTTAACAAGAAGAGATTGGCCCGATTTGAGAAGTTTTGTGGAAAGAGGTGAGTTTGAAGGAAAGTGATCATTTTAAAGGAGAGAATCAGCAGAAGAGAGATGTCATATTTGAAAAGTTGCTATAGAAGAAAGCAAATGGAATGAGAAAAAGATTTATTTTGGTTAGATTGGATGGACTGACCAGCAGTAAAAAAGGATATATGTGTGTGTGTGTGTGTGTGTGTGTGTTCAGTAAATATGTATTGAGCACGTGCTAGGAGCCAGGCACTAGTTTAGTTACTGAGGAGATGGCAGTGGTTGCAACAAAAAAAACATTGCCGTTAGTGAATTTGCATTTTCTAGTGTGGGAAGACAGACAATTAAAAAATAAGTCAGATGATGATCAGTGTTACAGATAAAAGTAAAGCAGAGAAGGTGGATGAGGGGATGTGACAGTGGTCTGGGAAGACTGCATGTCACCTTCCTTGGTGACATTTGAGCTCTCAATTCTTTACTGAGATGCCCGTCTGATGTGTCAGGTGTACTGTCTTCATTATTTCTCTTCATTAAACTTTGCTAGCATTCTTACCACTTAAAAAAAGAAAGAAAAGCAAGGTGACATTTGAGTCCTGAAGGAGGAGAGGGTCAAGTCACATAGAGAAATGGAGGAAGAATGGCGTAGACACAGAGAGCTCCTTGTGCAATTACTCCGAAGTAGACATTTGTCTGGTATGTTTGAAGAACAGCAAAGGAAGAGAAGATGAGGTGCAATCATGTGGGACCGTACCAAGCATTTGAAAGACTTTGATCTGAGTAGGGTGGAAATCATTTGCAGGCTTTTGAACAGAAGTTCTGCGTTTTGACTTAGAAAGGAACAACTAACTGCTGTGTTGAGAGTAGACTGTGAGGGCTAAGGTTGAGAGTGCAAGCAGCAAGACCAGTTAAGAGGCTGTTAAGAGGCAGAGGTAACGGTGGGCCGGACCAGGGCAGGAATGGCGTGGGTGCTGAGTGTAGTTAGATCCCGGATGTTTCGATGTTACGGCCAGTAGGCTTTGCTAATGAATTGAGTGTAGCATACAAAGCAAGAGCAGGAAAGTTTCTCCAACCAAGTTGTTTTGATTTTTCTTTGTCATACTGGCAGGATAGAATTAGTATTTAGTGGAATGTGGGTTTCTGAGAGAAGAGCAGGTTTGGGTGGTGGGAAGGATTTGTTAAGCTGAGCGACCTGTAAGACATCCAAGTGGTGGAAGAGTGCAGTTAGATGTGTGACTCTGAAATGGAGAACGGTGTGGACATGATCACTTAAACCAGAGTACTTCATGAGATCACCGAAGCAGAGAGAAAGATAAGGAAGGACTAACAGTGACTGCGAAGTAATGACCAGTGAGGAGGGAGGAGGACCAAGAATAGTGTTCCAGGAGCCATGAAGAAAGGTTTCACAGTGAACGGGAGGAGGCAATGTGGGGTTCTGAGCAGGAAAATGGTCTAATGTGGAATTAACAGTGGCAGTTTTCTCTTTCCACATTTTTCCGCAAAATTCTTCCCCCAAAGCGCTGAGGATTGTAAGCAGATATATACCAGGTAGAAGAACACAAGAACAGAACAGGACATCATTTCTTGACTTGCTCAGAATCAGAATGGATTGGCAAAGCCTGCTTGATAAGATAGTTTTCACCAAAGCTAATAAAAACTCAATCTCGGCCGGCACTGCAGCTCACTAGGCTAATCGTCTGCCTGCGGCGCCGGCACCCCAGGTTCTAGTCCCGGTTGGGGCGCCAAATTCTGTCCCAGTTGCCCCTCTTCCAGGCCAGCTCTCTGCTGTGAGCTGGGAGGGCAGTGGAGGATGGCCCAAAGTGCTTGGGCCCTGCACCTGCATGGGAGACCAGGAGGAAGCACCTGGCTCCTGGCTTTGGATCAGCACAGCACACTGGCTGCAGCGCATCGGCCTTAGCGGCCATTTTGGGGGGTGAACCAATGGAAAAGGAAGACCTTTCTCTCTCTCTGTCTAACTCTGCCTGTCAAAAAGAAAAAAAAAAAACAAAAACTCAATCTCTGTCGAAATCATATGCTTTAGTATGGTATTCGCTTCCTAACTGTGAGGTTTATCTCTGAAAATTTCTGTTAATAAAATTGTTCAACATAGAAGAGCTCAAGATCTTATACTATCCGTTGAAATAGAGATTGTGAGTGAACTTTTTATGGTTTATAAGTAGTTTTTTTCTGATAAAGATTTATTTTCATTTGAAAGGCAGAGTTACAGAGAGACCTGGGGAAAGAGAGAGAGATTCCATCCATAGGTACATGCACCAAATGGCCACAACAGCCAGGGCTGGGCCAGGCTAAGCCAGGAGCCAGGAGCTTCATCCAGGTCTCTCATGTGGGTGCAAGGGCCCAAGGACTTGGGCCATCTTCTGCTGCTTTCCCAGGTTCATTAGCAGGGAGCTGGATCAGAAGTGTAGCAGCTGGGACTCAAACTGGCACCCAGATTGGATGGATGCTGGCATTGCAGGTGCCTTAAGCCATTATGCCACAATGCTGGCTCCAGTTTTTTTTCTTTTTTGTTTTTCTTTAGCTAAGATAAAATAATAGGGAAAACAGGCCGGCGCCGCAGCTCACTAGGCTAATCCTCCGCCTGTGGTGCCGGCACCCTGGGTTCTAGTCCTGGTTGGGGCGCCGGATTCTGTCCTGGTTGCTCCTCTTCCAGTCCAGCTCTCTGCTGTGGCCCAGGAGTGCAGTGGAGGATGGCCCAAGTCCTTGGGCCCTGCACCCGCATGGGAGACCAGGAGGAAGCCCCTGGCTTTGGATCGGGGCAGCGTGCCGGCCACAACACACCTGCTGTAGTGGCCACTTGTGGGGTGAACCAATGGAAAAAGGAAGACCTTTCTCTCTGTCTCTCTCTCACTGTCTAACTCTGCCTGTTTTAAAAAAAAAAAAGAATAGAGAAAACATGCCAGTACAGATAGTATCTGTGGCTCCTTATTTCT
Organism: Sylvilagus floridanus; assembly: GCA_949820135.1. Classification (NCBI taxonomy): domain Eukaryota; kingdom Metazoa; phylum Chordata; class Mammalia; order Lagomorpha; family Leporidae; genus Sylvilagus; species Sylvilagus floridanus. Next base: position 35,363,791 of record OX463230.1, read on the forward strand.
CTTAATTTGGTATGTTAGTTACTCTATCTTAACTTCTATTTTTTTGTTTGTTTGTTTGTTTGTTTCTTATTAAAAGCTTCTTGGGGCTGGCGCTCTGGTGTAGCCCGTAAAGCCACTGCCTGCGGTGCCGGCATCCCAAATGGGCGCCCATTCAAGTCTCAGCTGCTCCACTTTCAATCTAGCTCTCTGTTGTGGCCTGGGAAAGCAGTAGAGGATGGCCTAAGTCCCCGGGCCCCTGCACTTGTGTGGGAGACCCGGAAAAAGCTTTTGGTTCCTGGCTTCGGATCAGCTCAACTCTGATCATTGCAGCCATCTGGGGAATGAACCAGTGGATGGAAGACCTCTCTCTCCCTCTCCCTCCCCCTCTCCCCCAGTCCCCCTCTCCCCCTCTCCCCCTCTCCCCCTCTCCCCCTTTCCTCCCCCATCTCCCCCTTTCCCCCTTTCCCCCTCTCCTCCTCTCCTCCTCTCCTCCTCTCCTCCTCTCCTCCTCTCCTCCTCTCCCTTTCTCAACTCTGCCTTCCAAATAAATAAATAAATCTTAAAAAAAAAAAGCTTTCCTGCATCTCCCTCTCCCACAGTTTTAGCAAAAGGATCGTGGTGGGTTTGTTTTTGCATTATTGCAGGTAAACATGCATGCTATGGAAGCTTTTCTTCCCTCGTGTCCACATCCATGCAAATAGTCAATGCCATTCTGATTTTGTTTGGAAGTGATGAAGGAAGAGTATGTTATGAAAATTTAAAAGGCATGCATTTCAGGATTTGGAGCTGCTTCTAAAAATGCACATTTTATAGTCTCACATTTTGTGTAGTAAGCAAATATGATTTAGGAGAGGGAACCAGTCTATATATCCTGTACTGTTTTTATTTTTCTATTCATGGTCCCCCATTGTAAATTTCTGTGTATTTGACAGGTGTGAATTGACAACATGAACTTTACCCCGACACACACTCCTGTCTCCAGAAAGTAAGAATTTTGCTTATTTTGAAATTGTTGAAATAGCCTTAGTCTTATAGCCTTAGTTAGCATAAGAGCTAGAAGTTTTGTGTTCCTAAACCTTTATTTGAACTGTATAAAATCTCATTTCTCTATTATGCAGCTTCTGAATTTTAAAATAATGCATTTTAAATGGTAATGCCACTTAATTCATTCAGCGTGAGTGGGCTTGGCTCAGTGCCAGTGGATCCTGGCTTATGGAGGAAATCACCAGTATGCAGATGTGGGACTTTTCTATTCTGCCACCAGCTTGCTACTTGACATGTCCTGCTCACCCTTCAGTGCCACTGCTGCTACCTGCAGAATCTAGAAGTACCCCTTGTTACATCTGTTCATCTGTTTTCTTGAGTTGTTAGAAGGCAACCACTTTTGAAAATATGAAACACTAAGTAAAATAATACATCCATCATAGCTTTTGGTGATTAAGGACATATTAGGTATTTTTCTTTTCTTTTCTTTTCTTTTTTTTTTTTTTTTTTGTTACAGGCAGAGTGGACAGTGAGAGAGAGAGACAGAGAGAAAGGTCTTCCTTTTGCCGTTGGTTCACCCTCCAATGGCCGCTGCGGTCGGCGCGCTGCGGCCAGCGCACCGCGCTCGTCCGATGGCAGGAGCCAGGAGCTAGGTGCTTTTCCTGGTCTCCCCATGGGGTGCAGGGCCCAAGCACCTGGGCTATCCTCCACTGCACTCCCGGGCCACAGCAGAGGGCTGGCCTGGAAGAGGGGCAACTGGGACAGAATCCGGTGCCCCGACCGGGACTAGAACCCGGTGTGCCGGCGCCGCAAGGCGGAGGATTAGCCTGTTGAGCCACGGCGCCGGCCTATATTAGGTGTTTTTCTTCATTTTAGTTGAGAATAATTTTTTTTAAAGATTTATTTATTTATTTGAAAGAGTTACACAGAGAGAGAAGAGGCAGAGGGAGAGAGAGAGGTCTTCCATCTGATGGTTTACTCCCCAATTGGCCGCAATGGCCGGAGCTGTGCCGCTCTGGAGCCAGGAGCCAGGAGCCTCTTCTACTGCTTTCCCAGGCCATAGCAGAGAGCTGGATCGGAAGTGGAGCAGCCATATGGGATGCTGGTGCTTCAGACCAAGGCGTTAACCTGCTGTGCTACAGTGCCAGCCCTGAGAATAAATTTTAATATTTCTCCATTCTTGCTTACTTAAAAGTGAACAGTTACAGGGTGGGTATTTGGCACAGCAGTTGCCACGTGGGAAATCCACATCTCATATCTGAATACCTGGTTTGAATCCCTACTATTCCACTCCTGATCTGGCTTCTTGCCAGCGTGCATAATGGGAGGCAATAGATAATGACCCAAGTACATGGGTTCCTGTCACCTATGTAGGAGACCTGGATTGCATTCTGGGCTTCTAGCTTCAGTCTGGCCCAGCAAAGGGCATTTGGGGAGAGAATCAGTGGATGGAAGATCTCTGTCTCTGTCTCCCTGTCTGTCTGTCTCTCTGCTTTTCAAATAAAAATGTAAAATAAAAAATTTTTTTTTCATTAACTTTAATAACTCTGGACTTCCACTGTAGTTTCTCCACTCTACTGTTTTGTTCTGTTGTAAATTGCAGACAGCCAGATGGGAGTGATTTTCACGTGAAGGTTTCTCTACTTGTGCACCGTTAGTTTTGTGACTTCCGCTGTGGTACCTTAAGTCTCTTGTTTGCTGAAAGTAAGCAAACAGACTCCTCTAGCCTTTGATCAGAGTCTTGCCATTTATGACATGTAGTTCCAGGCTGCAATTCCAGTGTCTCAGATACTAGAGATTAGGATCCAGTATGGTGGTTTCCATTGTTATGTGTCTTAAAGTACTGAGGATCCTAACTAGTATATGTGTGTGTGCTTAAGATTTATTTATTTATTTGAAAGAATTACAGAGAGGGAGAAGGAGAGGTAGAGGTGGAGAGAAGGAGATCTGTCATCCACTAGTTCATTCCCCAAATGGCCACTGTGGCCAGTGCTTGGCCAGGCCAAAGCCAGGAGCCAGTAGCTTCATCTGGGTCTCCCACATGGAGCAGGGGCCCAAGGACTTGGGCCATCTTCCACTGCTTTCCCAGGCAATTAGCAGGGAGCTAGATCCAAAGTGGAGCACTTGAACCAGTGCCCTTTTTGGGATGCCAGTGCCTGCAGACAGCGATTTTACCTGATAGGCACCAGCCCCAGGTTCATAACTTTTTAGGTGATCTTAATTTATGAGGGAACTTCAAAATGTTCATGGAAAATCGAATTAAAAGCTTTTTGGTGCAAAAAATTTTGAGGTCCAGGCATATTTTTTAAACAACATGCATTCCCCATGAACTTTTTGAAGAAGCCTCATATATTCTATTTTTAAATGATCTTTTTAGTGTTAACATGTATTGTGAATCCATAAAATATATTTTAAAGGATTGATACTTGATGGTTCACAAAATTATTCACAAACCTATAACATCAAACTGTGAAGATTTATGAACACCTTAATTATAATCACTGTAAGAGCACAAACCTTTTTATTTACAAAACTATGTTTTTGGGGCTAGCATTGTGACATAGTGGATAAAATCACTACCTGCAAAGCCAGCATCCCATATGGGCACCAGTTCACATCCCAGCTGCTCCACTTTGATGCAGCTCCCTGAAAATGGCCTGGGCAAAGCAGTAAAAAATGGCTCAAGTACTTGGGCCCCTGCACCCACGTGGGAGACCCAGAAGAAGCTCCTGGCTCCTAGGTTCAGATCAGCCACCTGAGGAATGAACTAGCAGATGGAAGACCTTTCTGTCTCCCTCTCTCTTTAGATAGATAGATAGATAGATAGATAGACAGACAGACAGATAGGTAGATAGGTAAACTCTTTCAAATAACTAAATCTAGAAAAACAAAAAAACTATGTATCATAAATGTTCAGAGTTTAATAAGTATGTCTTTTCTAATTCCACAGAGACTTAACAACTGTCTCTCAACACAGTGTCACCTTTGGTGCCAGGTGGAAGGGGATGGCGGATTCACTGGAGTCAACTCCCTTGCCTTCTATCCAAGATCGTCTGGCCGTCCTCTGCCCATCTCAGGAGCTTCTGGAGTACTATCAGAAGAAGATGGCTGAGTGTGAAGCGGAAAACGAAGACCTCCTGAAGAAGCTGGAACTTTACAGAGAAGCGTGTGAAGGACAGGTAAAGATGTTGTATGCTCCTTAGGGACTCTCATTAAGTCTAACTGTTAGATAGTGAAGTGCTAGCTTGTATCACAAACAAGTATTTTACAAAAATATGTTTGATTCTTCCATCCATTGGTTCACTCCCCAAATGGCCACAATGGCCGGTGCTGGGCCAGGCCTAAGCCAGGAGCCAGGAGCTTCATCTAGGTCTTCACGTAGGAGCAGGGGCCCAAGTACTTGGGCTGTCTTCTACTGCTTTCCCAGGCACGATAGCAGGGAGCTGGATGGGAAGTGGAGCAGCCAGGACTCAAATTGGCCCCCATGCAGCTTAATTCACTGTTCAACAATGTCAATCCCTGTTTTCTTTAAAGATTTTATTTATTTATTTGAAAGGCAGAGTTAGAGAAAGAAAGGGAGAGACCTGTCTGCTATCTGCTAGTTCACCCCTCAAACGGCACAATGGCCCAGGCTGGACTGGGTACTTCATCCTGGTCACCCACATAGGTTCAGGGGCCCAAGGACTTGGACCATCTTCTGCTACTGTCCCAGACAATTAGCAGAGGACTGGATAGTAGTGGAGTAGCCAGGACTTGAACCAATGCTCATATGGGATGCCAGTGTCACAGATGGTGGCTTAACCTGCTGTGCCATAATGCCAGCTTCTGACAAGTCCTGTCAATTCTGCTTCTTAAATATTACTTAATCCATTCCGTATTGCAATGACATTACTTCAGACCCTCATTGTCTGACCAGAACTATTACAATATCCTTCTTGCCAGTATCCCAGCCTCTAGTCTACCTCTCTCGTCTGCAGTACTGAAATATTGCTGATATGTTGTCCAAACATGTTGGACTTTTTTTGGACACTTAATTTTCATCACATTAAATATTTATACTTCTTTTAAAAATAATCATAGTATTGGGACGCTGAGTACCAGAGGCAGTCCCCAGTCTGGCCCAGAATTGAGTGTGTGTTGTGCAAGGAGAAGGGTGAGACACATGGTGCTATGTTTCCTGTGTACTCCCTTGCTTAGTTACCACGAAGGCCTTTGGCCTGACCAAACCCAACCATGCCTTTAATTTTGGAAGAACCATCTGTACAGAGATTTAGAAAAGATGACACTGTTGCAGGAAAAGGCCACTAGAGAAGAGCATGTGATGCCCTTACTCTTGTACTTGATCTTAGCCAAAAGGCCGAGAAGTAATGATGCCTTTACATCTGAAAAATCCAAGAGTGACCCAGAAATCAAAATGTGATAGACAGAAATCACAGAAGCAAGCAGAATGTCTTTTATTTATTTATTTATTTATTTATTTATTTTTGGCAGGCAGAGTGGACAGTGAGAGAGAGACAGAAAGGTCTTCCTTTGCCATTGGTTCACCCTCCAACGGCGCCCCGCGCTGATCCGATGGCAGGAGCCAGGTGCTTCTCCTGGTCTCCCATGGGGTGCAGGGCCCAAGCACTTGGGCCATCCTCCACTGCACTCCCGGGCCACAGCAGAGAGCTGGCCTGGAAGAGGGGCAACCGGGACAGAATCCGGCGCCCCGACCAGGACTAGAACCCGTGTGCCAGTGCCGCAAGGTGGAGGATTAGCCTAGTGAGCCTCGGTGCCAGCCATGCAGAATGTCTTAACAGTGGAAACCCAGGTGCTGTGGTTGTTCCTATTACAATAGGAATATAGTGAAGACCAGTTGTTCTAAATGGGATCAGTCAGATGAGTTTGTGAAAAACTACAGTAGTGCTATGATTTGATTGTTCAGTTTCCCCCAAAGGCTCTGTGTTAAAAGACTCGGTTCCTAGGGTAGCATACTGGCAAGTGGTGAAACCTATAGAGGGTGTTGCTAGGGACAGAGCCTTAGGTCATCCATAGTGTGGCCTCAGAAAGTGGTTCTTGTGGGAGGGTTGTGATTAACGTCTGAGTTTAGTAACAGCCTCTTTGGCTTACCATGTGATCCTTCTCTGCTCTCACTCCACTGTCCTCCTTTTGACCTTCATGAAAGCCTGTATCTTGCTGTTTAGACTTTGAACCTCCAGCACAGTGAGTTAAGTAAGCCTTTGACTTTATAAATTAACTGCCTCAGGTATTTCATTATAGTAACCAAAATGCTGACCAATAAAATTAACCTTCACGGGAGTCCCTCAAGTCCCCGTTAAAAATGCACAAGTGCATTTTGCAGAGAGTTCACTTGATCTTTGGTAAAAGTAAAAAATAGAAAACTCTGAGTGGGAAGAATTACTCTATGATTGTGAATAATTTCTTGAAACCCATGACTGTGGAAGACAGTTCACTTGCTCTTAGCCAAAAGGCCGAGAAGCAATGGCAGTTCAGAAAAAGGCAAACTGGGACAAACATTGTTCCCACCAAGGTAGTAATAAGTAAGAGTAGAGCCTGAATGTTTACATAAAATGGACATTTGTGCTTGAGCCAGAAGGTGGCTGTAGACTTCATGTCTATTAGCAACTTAAGTAATGTATATAACAGCCATTACCATGCCCTAATAGTCCAATATATTTATGATATAGAATTGAAACTAAATCTAAATTGACAAGAATAGATAAACATCTCTGTAAAGTGCCACTTTGTCAGTTTTGCCATGGATCATTGTGGCTTACAAAAGCAATAAAAATAATTGATTTGAAAATCCACTTATTCCTATGTTCAATAAAATTAGAGAGAGGTATTTGGCATGGTGCTTAAGGCACTGCTTGGAACACGTGCATCCCATATGATAGTGCCTGGTTCGAGTCCTGACTCCTCCACTTCCATTCCAGCTTGCTGCTAATAAACATCTTGGGAGGCAGCATATGACAGCTCAAGGACTCGGATCCTTGCTACCTACGTGGGAGACCCAGATGGAGTTCTGGGCTCCTGGTTTCCACTTGGCACACCCCTGGCTGCTGCAGGCACTTGGGGAATGAACCAGTGGATGAAAGTGGTCGCTCTCTTTCTCTCTCTGCTGTTCAAATAAAATGAAAATAAATGAACAATTTTTTTTAAAAAGATTTATTTATTTGAAAGGCAGAGTTACAGACATAGGTGGGAGAAGAGAGAGAGAGAGAGAGATCATCCATCTTCTGGTTTACTCCCCAGATGACCACAACAGTTAGGTCTTTGCCAGGCTGAAGCCAGGAGCTTCATCCAAATCTCCCATTTGGGTTGCAGGGCCCTAAGCACTTGAGCCATCCTCCATTGCTTTCCCAGGCACACCAGAGGGAGCTGGATCAGAAATGAAGCAACCAGGAATTGAACCGGTGGATGCTCACATTACGAGTGGCAGCTTAACCTGCTCTACCACAGTGCCCCCCCCCAATTTTTTAATAATAGATTTTTTAAAAAATCAGAATCAGAATAATTTTAATTTCTGTTATCTATGATAACATTGTTATCTCTATTTTGAAACAATATAGGCACAAGTTAACCTGCACCCTCGTCTTACACTTTTCTTCTCCTTTATTATTATTTTTTAATCATCTTAACCACTTTTAAATGCACAGTCAGTAGTGGTAAGTATGTTTAGATTGTTGTGCACCAAAACTCCAGAACTTTCCCATCCTATAAGATGAAAACTACTCCATCAAACAGATCCCCAGTATCTGCCCCCTTACCTGTAACTACCTTCTATTCCTATGAATTCCTATGAGTACTTTAGCTACTTCATATATGTGGAATCATTCAGCGTTTTCCTTTTCTATTCTTTTTTAGGTAACATGTTTTTTACATTTATTTTTTATTTATTTGAAAGGCAGGATTACAGAGAGAGGAGGAGAGACAGAGAGAGAGAGAGAGAGAGATCTCCCATCCTCTGGTTCATTCTCCAGATGGCCACAATGGCCAGGGCTTGGCCATGCCAAAGCCAGGAGCATCATCCAGGTCTCCCATGTGGGTGCAGGGGACCAAGCACATGGGCCGTTGTCCACTGCTTTCCCAGGAGCATTAGCAGGGAGCTGGATCAAAAGTGGAGCAGCCGGATCTTGAACAGGCAGAGGTTTTACTTGCTATACCACATTGCCAGCTCAGGTTTTTTTCTTTTTTCTTTCTTTTTTTTTATTTTATTTTATTTTATTTTTTTTTACAGGCAGAGTGGACAGTGAGAGAGAGAGACAGAGAGAAAGGTCTTCCTTTTGCCATTGGTTCACCCTCCAATGGCCGCCGCGGCTGGCGCGCTGCGGCCGGCGCACCGCGCTTGTCCGATGGCAGGAGCCAGGAGCCAGGTGCTTTTCCTGGTCTCCCCATGGGGTGCAGGGCCCAAGCACCTGGGCCATCCTCCACTGCACTCCCGGGCCACAGCAGAGGGCTGGCCTGGAAGAGGGGCAACCAGGACAGAATCCGGCGGCCCGACCGGGACTAGAACCCGGTGTGCTGGCGCCGCAAGGCGGAGGATTAGCCTGTTAAGCCACGACGCCGGCCAGGTTTTTTTCTTTTTGACTGGCATATTTCACTTAGCGTAATCCTCAACGTTTGCTCATGGTACAGCAAGTAATAAGATTGCCTTTCTTTTTAACAAACACAATTAAACTCTGTTGGTTCTATATTCACTGCCCTGTCCTCTGAGTGTACCTACCCTCTGCTTGTCTCTCTTTGACTTCCCAAACAGACTTCAAAGATTTTATCCCTGCCACACTCCGCTTCATACCAGTTGTCACGTGTGCTCTACCATCAAATAATTATAGTTTAATTGTTTGCATGTAAGTCTCCCCGTGAAATTTCTCAGCTCTGTAACAGGAATTGTATCTTTTGGTCTTTGTTTTCCTGAGTGTCATGATAATGCATATTATATGGGAAGCATTACTTTACTGAGCATGTATAGAGAGAACAGGTGAGTCATATGGCATTCTGGGTGTTACAGTCTATAAAAAAATTAGCATTGCTGTCATTTGAATTTTGTATTATTGAAACCATTTACTTTACTTTGGAATCCAATTTAGTATTTAATATGCAATACCCCTTTGAAACATAGTATCTTGGGGTTGGCACCGTAGCGTGGTGGGTAAAGCCACTGCCTGCAGTGCCCGCATCCCATATGGGTGCCGATTCGAAACCCGGCTGCTTTACTTCCCATCCAGTTCTCTGCTATGGCCTGGGAAAGCAGTGGAGGATGACCCAAGTCCTTGGGCCTCACGTGGGAGACCTGGAGGAGGCTTCTGGCTCCTAGCTTTGGATCGGCGAAGTTCCAGCTGTTGCGGCCAATTGGGGAGTGAATCAGCGGATGGAAGACCCCTCTCTCTCTGCCTCTCCTTCTCTCTCTATGTAACTCTGACTTTCAAATAAATGAAGAGATCTTTAAAAAAAAAATAAGAAACCCAGTATCTTTTCAAATATCTTATTGTTTTGCAGCATAAACTTGAATGGGATTTGCAGCAGAGGGAGGAAGAGATTGCTGAACTGCAGAAAGCCCTGAGTGATATGCAGGTCTGCCTCTTCCAGGAGCGAGAGCATGTTTTACGCCTCTACTCAGAAAATGATCGACTGAGAATCAGGTACCAGGTAGAGGGGAAATGTTGGAGTTACAACTCCAAAGTACAATTAAAAAACATAAGTCCTGGCCGGCACCGTGGCTCAACAGGCTAATCCTCCACCTTGCGGCGCCAGCACACCGGGTTCTAGTCCCGGTTGGGGCGCCGGATTCTGTCCTGGTTGCCCCTCTTCCAGTCCAGCTCTCCGCTGTGGCCCGGGAGTGCAGGGGAGGATGGCCCAAGTGCTTGGGCCCTGCACCCACCCCATGGGAGACCATGAAAAGCACCTGGCACCTGGCTCCTGCCATCGGATGAGCGCAGTGCGCCGGCCGCAGGGGCTGGCCGCGGTGGCCATTGGAGGGTGAACCAACAGCAAAGGAAGACCTTTCTCTCTGTCTCTCTCTCTCACTGTCCACTCTACCTGTCAAAAAAAAAAAAAATGTCCTGAAGTGGACATCGTGGCACAGTGGGTTAAGCTACCATTTGGGATGCCCACATCCCATATTGAGTGCCTGGGATTGAGTCCCACCCCTGCTTCTGATTAAACTTTCCTCATGTGCCTGGGAGGCAGCAGATAATGACCCAGGACTTGGGTTCCTGCCACCTACGTGGGAGAACAGGATGGAGTCCCTGGCTCCTGGTTTTGACCTGGCCCGGCCCCAGCTGTTAGCAGGCATTTGGGAAGTAAACCACCAGATGAAAGATCTCTGTCTCCCTTTCACTCTGCTTTTCAAAGAAATTAAAAACAAAAAATTTTAACAAAAGATAATTTCTTTCCAGAATATACAAGGAACTCAAAAACTTCATTGCAAAAAACAAATAAGCAAAAAACACAAATAGTGCCATTTTAAAAGGAGTAAATGATCTGAATGCCTATTCAATACTCTAAAGAAAATACACAAATCACAAATATATGCAAAAATGTCCCCCATCACTTATCATTAAGGAAATGCAAATCAGAACCACAATGAGGTACCATCTCCCCTCAGTTAGAATAGCTATTATCAAAAAAATGAAAATTGAGAAATGCTGGAGAGGATGCAGAGAAGGGGGATCCCTCATACAAGGTGGGTAAAAATATTCCTTAGTACAGTCATTATAGAAATCAATATGGGGCCCAGAGCTGTGGTACCGTGGGTTAAGCCACGGCCTGTAGCACCTGCAGCCCATATGAGTTCAAGTCCTGGCTGCTCCACTTCCAATCCAGCTCCTTGCTAATGTGCCTGGGAAAACAGTAGAGGATGGTTCAAGTCCTTGGGCCTCTGTACCCACATGGGAGACCTAGAAGAAGCTCCTGGCTCCTGGCTTCATTGTAGCCTTCTGGGGATTAAACCAGTGGATGGAAGATCTCAATCTCCTCTCTCTGTAACTCTCTCAAATAATTTTTTTTTTTTAAAAGCTACTAGCGTGTAAAAACATGCAACTTTTTCTACATTTATTTAGGTTGTATTCCTCAGGAAACAGATCCTGTGATAGAGACAGTTGGCTAGGGAGCTCTCAGGAATAAGACCTCTGAGCAGTTTTGGATGGGGGAGACTGAACAGTGAGACAGTGGTAACAGGCCGTAACCAACCCACAGGACCCTCTAAAGCTAGGGTGGTCTGTCAGGTACAAAAATTTTGGCTTTTGTATTTTTGCGTTGCCTAGTCTTTGGGTTCAGGCTGCCCCAGGGAGAAGCCCCCTTCAGCCAAGCACAGTTTTTGGAGAAGGATTGGGCTCTTGGGAGATGGATGCTAAGCACTAAAGGAGGCATCTTAGCAGTGCAAGACAGAGTCTGCTTCACTGAATTTCTGTGTGTGTGATAAAATACACATTACATAACATTTACCATTTTCAAGAGTGCAGTTCAGTTGGTGTTAAGTATATTTATATTGTTGTACAACCAACAGAATCATTCAACTTCATAACTTTTTCATATTCCCCCAGTGAAACTGCTTTTCTTCTTGCCCTAAATATTATATTAATGGAACTTCGAGGCCCAGCCCATACCAAAGACCAACAACTGTGCTATATGGGTTAGGCCCCATCTACCACGTCCCATCTGATGTTTTTACACCAGAGCTTTCATATTCTTGTTCTCATTCTCATTTTTATCCCAATGTCCATGCATTATTTCTATTTCACTGATGAGAACAGAGATCCACAATGTCAAAGGGAAGCCAGTGTTAAGGACTAAGCTACAGCCCAGGTCTTTGATTCTTTTTTTTCCTTTTAATTAGATTGTATTTATTTGAAAGGCAGAGTTACAGAGATGGAGAGAGATTGTCCATCTGTTGATTCACTCCCCAAATGGCTGTGACAGCCAGAACTAGGCCAAACCAAAGCCAGGAACCTGGAATTCCATCTGGGTCTCCCACATGGGTGGCAGGGGCCCAAGTACTGGGCCATCTTTCACTGCTTTCCCAGGCCATTAGCAGGGAGCTGGATCAGAAGTGGAGCAGCCAGGACATGATGTTCTGGTGCTCATATGGGATGCTGGCATTGCAGGGGGTGCTTTAACTCGCTGTGCCACAGTGCTGGCCCTAGGCCTTTGATTCTTTGCCCAAGGATCAGTGTATCACAACACAGTGCTCAGCCATGGCTGTTGGTGTTGGTGGAGGACACTGACTGAGCCTAATGTAGGAAAGGATTGGGACCAGCACTGTGGCATAGTGAGTAAAGCCGCTGCTTGCAGTGCCGGCATCCTATATGGGCACCGGTTTGAGACCCAGCTGCTCCACTTCTGATCTAGCTCTCTGCTATGGCCTGGGAAAGCAGTAGAAGATGGCCAAAGGCCTTGGGCCCCTTTACCCGCATAGGAAGACCTGGAGGAAGCTCCTGGCTCCTGGCTTTGAATCAGCGCAGCTCTGGCTGTTGCAGCCAACTGGGGAGTGAACCAGCAGATGGAAGACCTCTCTTTCTCTCTGCCTCTCCTTCTCACTCTGTGTAACTCTGACTTTCAAATAAATAAATAAATCTTTTAAAAAAAGAAAGAAAACACCGTGCAGGCAGAATCTAGGTTGTGTTCACAATTACATCCCAACTGTATAAGCAAGTTGAAATTGTCAGTTCTGATACATTCCTGTTTCAGAGCAGTTAAATAGCTGGCTGTGATTTTATGTTCCTATTGTATTAGTCAAGTATTTGAAGCTTGTGGAGTGAATGAATTCATTAAAGACAAGGTTAACATAAGGGGCTTGGCATATTTATTTGATAGGCAGAGCAAGAAGAGAGAGGAGGAGAGAGCGCTCTTCCATCCACTGGTTCATTCCCCAAATGGCCACAATGGCCAGGGCTGGGGCAGGCCAAAACCGGGAGCCTAGAATTCTCCCTGAGTCTCCCACATATGGGACAGGGACCCAAAGACTTGGGCTATCTTCTACTGCTTTCTAAGGTGAATTAAATAGGGAGCTGGATCAGAAGAGCCACTGAGATGGATGCTGGTGTCACAGTCCAGTTTTTTTTCTTTTAAGATTTATTTTATTTATTTGAAAGGCAGAGTTACAGAGAGAGGTATAGACAGAGAGAGAGGTCTTCCATCCACTGGTTCACTCCCCAGATGGCCACAGTGGCCGGAGCTGCACCAATCTGAAGCCAGGAGCCAGGAGCTTCCTCTGGGTCTCCCATGTGGATGCAGGGGCCCAAGGCCTTGGGTCATCTTCTACTGCTTTCCCGGGCCATAGCAGAGAGCTGGATCGGAAGAGGAGCAGCCAGGACTAGAACCAGTACCCATATGGGATGCTGGTGCTTCAGGCCAGGGTTTTAACCTGTTGCGCCACAGCACCGGCTCCTGTCACAGGCCAGTTTAACCCGTTGTGCTAAAATGCCAGCCCTAGGAAGCACCACCTTTTTTTTTTTTTTTAAGATTTATTTGTTTATCTGAAAGAGTTACAGAGAGGGAAAGGCAGAGGTGGAGAGAGAGAGAGATCGAGATCTTCCATCTGCTGGCTCACTCTACAAATGGCCACAGCATGGCCAGCGCCGTGGCTCAACAGGCTAATCCTCCGCCTTGCAGCGCCGGCACACCGGGTTCTAGTCCCGGTCGGGGCGCCGGATTCTGTCCCGGTTGCCCCTCTTCCAGGCCAGCCCTCTGCTGTGGCCCAGGAGTGCAGTGGAGGATGGCCCAGGTGCTTGGGCCCTGCACCCCATGGGGAGACCAGGAAAAGCACCTGGCTCCTGGCTCCTGCCGACCGCGGTGGCCATTGGAGGGTGAACCAACGGCAAAAGGAAGACCTTTCTCTCTGTCTCTCTCTCTCACTGTCCACTCTGCCTGTAAAAAAAAAAAAAAAAAAAAAAAAAACAAATGGCCACAGCAGCCAGGGCTTAGCTAAACCAAAGCCAGGAGTCAGGAAGTTCATCCAGTCTCCTACGTGGGGGCAGGGCCCAAGCACTTGGGCCATCTCCACTGTTTTCTCAGGCAGGGAGCTGGAGCAGAAGTGAAGCAGCTGGAACATGAACCAGTGCCTAAAAGGGATGCTGGCACTGCTGGTGGCTGTTTTACCCACTACGCCACAATGCCCAGAAAGCACTATCTTGAGGGTACTCTTTTTTGTTTTTTATATTGTGTGAAAGACAGACGGGTACACAGAAAGAACTCTCATTTGCTGGTTTAGTCCTCAGCTGCCCACATTGGCTGGGCTCGGGCCAGACTGAAACTGAGAACCAAGAGCTGAATCAGATCTTCCACATCCGTGGGAGAGCCATCACCTTGTACTTCCCTGGCTCTGCATTGACAGGAAGTTTGAATCGGGATGTAGAACTGGAACTTGAACCCAGGTACTATGATTGGGATGTGGATGTCTTTTTATTTGAAAGGCAGAGTTAGAGAGGGAGAGACAGACATGACTTCCATCTGCTGGTTCCCCAAATGGCTGCAATGGCCAGGGAAGCTCCAGACCTGAGCCAGGAGCTTCATCTAGGTCTCTCATGTTGGTGCAGGGTCCCAAGGACTTGGGCCAGCTTCCACTGCTTTCCCAGGCACGTTAGCAGGGAGCTGGATGGGAAGTGGAATAGCCAGGACTCACACTGGTGCTGGTGTGGCGGATGGGGACCTAACCTGCTGCGCCACAGTGCTGCTTCTGGTAATGCCATTTTTAATATTTTGAGGAACTGCTGTGCTGATGTTTTCATGGCAGCTACGTCATTTTATTTTTTCATTGACAGTGTACATGGATTCTAATTTTTCCACATCCTTGCCAGTATTTACTATCTTATTTTTATAGTAGCCATCTTCATGGATGTGAGGAGAGATCTCTCTCTCTCTCTCTCTCTCTCTTTTTTTTTTTTTATAAAGGTCTTCCTTCCGTTGGTCCACCCACCAAATGGCCAGTACGGCCGGCACGCTGCTGCCAGCACGCTGTGCTGATCTGAAGCCAGGAGCCAGGTGCTTCCTCCCTGTCTCCCATGCGGGTACAGGGCCCAAGGACCTGGGCCATCCTCCGCTGCCTTCTGGGGCCACAGCAGAGAGCTGGACTGGAAGAGGAGCAACTGGGACAGAATCCGGCGCCCCAGCCGGGACTAGAATCCAGGGTGCCGGCGCCGCAGGTGGAGGATTAGCCTAGAGAGCTGCAGTGCTGGCCACCGAGAGATCTCATTTTGATTTTGACTTACTTTTCTATAATAACTAATAATGTGAAGCATATTTTCATGTGTTTATTGGCCATTTGTATTTCTTCTTTCGAGAAATATCCATCCAATCCCTTGCACATATTTTCGTTGATGGTGGTGGTGGTGGTTGTTGAGTTGTAGAAGTTCCCTATATATTCTGGATACTATTTTTTAAAGATTTACTTATTTGAAAGGCAAAGTTACAGAGAGAGGGAGAGAGACAGAGATCTTCCATCTGCTGGACGGGACTCCAACCAGTGCCCATATGGAATGCTGGTGTTGCAAGCAGCTGATGAACCAACCACTGTACCACAGCATTATTCTGGAGATTATACTTTTATCAGAAATAGGATTTGCAAATATTTTCTCCTATTTCCTAGATTGCCTTCATAGTATCCTTTGACACATAGAAGTTTTAAATTTTGGCCGGCGCCGTGGCTCAACAGGCTAATCCTCCGCCTTGCGGCGCCGGCACACCGGGTTCTAGTCCCGGTCGGGGCGCCGGATTCTGTCCCGGTTGTCCCTCTTCCAGGCCAGCCCTCTGCTGTGGCCCGGGAGTGCAGTGGAGGATGGCCCAGGTGCTTGGGCCCTGCACCCCATGGGGAGACCAGGAAAAGCACCTGGCTCCTGGCTCCTGCCATCGGACGAGCATGGTGCGCCGGCCGCAGCGCGCTGTCCGCGGCAGCCATTGGAGGGTGAACCAACGGCAAAAGGAAGACCTTTCTCTCTGTCTCTCTCTCTCACTGTCCACTCTGCCTGTAAAAAAAAAAAAAAAAAAGAAGTTTTAAATTTTGAGATAGTCCAATTTCTTTTTTCTTTTTTTTTTTTTTGCTAGTGTGTTGGGTATTACATTCAATAAATCATTGCCAAATCCAATGCCAAGAAGCTTTTCCTCCATGTTTTCTTTTTTTAAAAAAAATTTATTTATTTATTTGAAAGCTAGAGTTAAGTTACACAGAGAGAAGAGAGGCAGAGAGAGAGAGGGGTCTTCATCTGATGGTTCACTCCCCAGTTGGCTGCAATGGCCGGAGCTGCGCCGATCTGAAGCC
Organism: Sylvilagus floridanus; assembly: GCA_949820135.1. NCBI lineage: Eukaryota > Metazoa > Chordata > Mammalia > Lagomorpha > Leporidae > Sylvilagus > Sylvilagus floridanus. The sequence goes on from OX463230.1 coordinate 35,380,007, forward strand.
TGGAGCGTCCTCGAAGTCTCCCACGTGGGTGCAGGGGCCCAGAGGCTTTGGCCATCTTCTGTTTTTCCAGGCCATAACAGAGAGCTGGATGGGGAGTGGAGCAGTCAGGTCTCGAACTGGTGCGCATATGGGATGCTGATGCTTCAGGCCAGGGCATTAACCCACTGTGCCACAGCACTGGCCCCTCCATGTTTTCTTTTAAAAGTTTTGTAGTTTTAGTTCTTACATTTAGGACTTTGGCTCATTTTGTTTTAACTTTTGTTATTCTTTTTCATGTGTCTATCCAGTTTTCCCAATGTCGTTTGTTGAAAAAACTTAGCCATGTGTTTTTGCTTTTCTTTTTCTTTCTTTTTTTTTTTTGTTTTTTTAGATTTATTTATTTATTTGATATGCCGAGAGAGAGAGGAAGATCTTCCATCTGCTGGCTCACTCCCCAAATACCCACAACAGCTGGGCCTGGGCCAGGCTGAAGCCAGGAGCCAGGACCTCCATCCAGGTCTTCCATGAGAGTGACAGAAACCTAAGTACTTGAGGTTGTCATCCTCTGCCTCCCAGGCACATTACCAAGAGGCTGGATTGGAAATGCAGAGTAGCCTGGAGTCAAACCAGGCCCTCCAATATGAGATGCTGGCGTTCCATATGGTGGCTTAACCTGCTGTGCCACAACACCCACCCACCATGTGTTTTCTTGATGTCTCATGGTCAAGTGTCCAGTCTCTAGCAGGATCCAGTAGCATGTCAGAGCTGTTTTACAAATGTTTTATCATTATCATGGCCTTGCTGCAGATTCTCAAAGGGCATATGTTATGATTCTTGTAATGTGACTTACTATAGACTCCATGTGACACCTTGTGCCACCATAAAATAAAATCCACCTATAAAATCTACCAGGTCACGTGACTTGAGCAGCAGAGCTGCTCTACCACAGCGTGGACCTAGTACTGATTAACTTCCTCTGCTGGGCTGCCCTGAAAGCTCACCTTTGTGTCATATGACAGGCAGACAGAGCAGTATTCCAGACGATGGAACGTGTGTTACCTCCAGGACCTGGAGTCTTTCCAGGCATTATACTTCCTTCTTGGTGATGGTAATGCTAATCACAAATGCTAGTCTGATAAGATGGGACAGCCCAGGAAGGTGCCTGAAGGACACTAATTTGTCCCTTGGGGCCAGTGCTTTGGCAGAGCAGGTAAAGCCATCGCCTACAGTGCTGCCATCCCATAAGGGTGCCTGTTCAAGTCCCAGCTGCTCAAATTCCGATCCAGCTCTCTTTTATGGCCTAGAAAGGCAGCAGAAGATGGCCCAAGTCCTTGGGCCCCTGCACCCATGTGGGAGACCCAGAAGAAGCTCCTGGCTTCGGATCTATGCAGCTCCGGCCATTGGTGGCCAATTGGGGAGTGAACCAGCGGGTAGAAGACCTTTCTTTCTCTCTCCCTCCCTCTCCTCTCTGTATAACTCTGACTTTCAAATAAATAAATAAATCTTTAAAAAAATAATATTAATTTGTTCCTTACTTTGGAGAAAGTGTCCTGGCATGCTTAGATCAGACCCGTGAAAACTTCCCCAGTGTCCTTTGTAAGGTTTCCCTCCAGCTTCTTGGAGCATGCATATCTTATCTAGGATCCCAGTGTACCTGCTGTTTCTTATCCCTGTACTCTGATTAAATATTATGTCAATAATGAACTAAGGTGACCTGGTGACCTGTAGAATGGCCAAATCCAAGTCCTTTAGTCTTTTTTTTTTTTTTGACAGGCAGAGTTAGAGAGAGAGAGAGACAGAGAGAAAGGTCTTCTTTTCCGTTGGTTCACTCCCCAAGTGGCTGCTACGGCCGGCACATTGCGGCTGGTGCGCTATGCTGATCCGAAGCCAGGAGCCAGGTGCTTCCTCTTGGTCTCCCATGGGGTGCAGGGCCCAAGGACCTGGGCCATCCTCCACTGCATTCCCGGGCCACAGCAGAGAGCTAGACTGGAAGAGGGGCAACCGGGACAGAATCCGGCTCCCCAACCAGGACTAGAACCCAGGGTGCCAGCGCCACAGGCGGAGGATTAGCCTAATGAGCCACGGCGCCAGCGGGTCCTTTTGTCTTGTTACTGACACAGAGCAGAAGAGTTAACGTGGTTCTCCAGAAAGACTATAAAACTTCTCTTGGTGCAGGAGTTGTGGCACTGTGGGTTAAGCTGCTTGGGATACCTGCATCCTGTATCAGAGTGCCAGTTCAAGCCCTGGCTCCTCTACTTCCTATCCAACTTCTTGCTGCTGTGCCTGGGAAGACAGCAAATGGTAATCCAAGTACTTGGGTTTTGCCACCCACACAGGAGAACAGAATGGAGTCCCAGGCCCCTGGCTACAGCCTGGACAAGACCTGGCTGTTGTGGGCATTTGGGGAGTGAACCCGTAGGTGGAAGATCTGTCTCAGTCTCTCCCTTTTTCTCTCTTTCTGTCATTCTTGACTTTCAAATAAATAAAACTTTCTAAAAAGATATTCTGTTGTCCAGTCTGCCTGACTGTGGACCTGTGTTACAACTTGCCTTTTCTTTAGGATTAACTCCTCAGGCATTTTGCCTGGCTGTCCCACCTTATCAGAAAGGCTCCTGATAAACACTTAAACTTTATGGTAGAGAGTGGCGCCAGTGAGGCTGGCAGGTGGTCTGTTTCTTCCTCAGAGAGGGACGTTCATGTGGACTCACTCTGGTTTGCCATTGCACACCATCATAACTGGGTAGGGAGGAACAGTTTCAGAGGCTTCCCCATTGGCTTACCCCAGAAGCCAAGACACTAATTTGAAGGTTCTCCCGACTACCAAATCTGTCCATTCTAGTTGCGTACTAGAAGAGACGTCACCATTTACTAGATCTGTGGATCCAGTAAACTGGGAGCTGGGCCTGGGCAAAACTTCCATTTATTACATAGTCCCTGTGTGCCCTGCGCCGTGGTGACACTCAGGTCACCAAGTATCAGTGTTGCCTCAGACCCTGGATGCAGCTTCCTTAGGATGACTGGGCACTCCCTTTTCCTTAGTGTCTATTCAAATAAGTGGCCATGGCGGGGGCCGGTGCTGTGTCTCACTTGGTTAATCTGCCTGTGGCGCCGGCATCCCATATGGGCACCAGGTTCTAGTCCTGGTCGGGGCGCTGGGTTCTGTCCTGGTTGCTCCTCTTCCAGTCCAGCTCTCTGCTGTGGCCCAGGAGTGCAGTGGAGGATGGCCCAAGTGCTTGGGCCCTGCACCTGCATGGGAGACCAGGAGGAAGCACCTGGCTCCTGGCTTCAGATTGGCGCAGCGCCGGCCATAGCGGCCATTTGGGGAGTGAACCAATGGAAGACCTTTCTGTCTCTCACTGTCTATAACTCTACCTGTCAAATAAATTTAAAAAAAAAGTGGCCATGGGCCCTTTAGGGAAGACTGGAAAATCATTCCCATGTACACATGCTATGTTGTGGCAGGTCTGCCCTCCTCAGAGATCCAGCTAATAGTCTGTAGGACCCAAAACTGATTTGAATCTGGAAAATGGGTCAGAGATTGTGGTTTTGCCTGGGGCGCAACCCTCAGGCTTTTCCATCTTTGATTTGTTTTGACTACCCGTCCATCTGTCTTGCTCCCAGGAACACCGTGTTCTAGAAACTACCTCCATATCACTGGCCCAAATCACTGGCTGCCTTTCTAGAGCTTACTTCCTAATCCCAGTCCTGATATCAGCTGTCCTAGGTTGAGTTCCCTGGGAAACAAGCTGCACAACGACATCTGCTTGCTGGGAATTTATTGGAAAATGCTCCGAGGAGTAGCCAGCTATGAAGAAATGAGGAAAGCCTCATGGGGCAGAGGGCAAACTTAAACTGTGATGGTTACAGCAGGCCTCAGCCAATACCACAGGGGCTGCTGAAGCTGGGGTGGCTCTACTGAATCGTCAGAATTAAGGCAGAGGATTGGGTTCTGACCAGACACTGCATGTAGTCTGTCCCTGAGGAGTGGGACGCGCTGACCTTGGTGAAGGCAGGTCTGGAGAGAGTCAGCTGTCAGAGGGCGGTGACGTTACCAGCAGCTGGAGAATGAGCTGTCAGTGCTGGAGAAGTAGACCTGCACAGCACACCTCAGCAGCCACTCCTGCTTCTGTCTAGAAACTGATAAGAGATAATTTCCTGACTGCTTCTCTCCAAATTCCTGAATGGTAATACCTGATACTTTAAAAATGAACTAAGGTCTACGTGGATCCTATTCAATTTTAACTTGAGGTGACTATTTTAAAATCAAGTCACAAAGGAGATCCTTTAAACAGAACCGGTTACTTACTTGTGCTTACTTTCTGTGAGAATTGCAGGGAGCTAGAAGACAAGAAAAAGATTCAGAGTCTCTTGGCTCTTGTGGGAACAGACACTGGAGAAGTGACCTATTTTTACAAGGAACCTCCCCACAAAGTAAGTCATCTGTGATATAGTATGGTAAGTGTGGCCCTGACGAAGTACAAGCTAGCATCCATAATCAGCCCAGTTGTGGGTTTTTTTTTTTCTTTTTTTTTTTTTTTTGACGATTTATTTTACTTATTTGAAAGGCAGAGTTAGAGAGAGGGAGAAACAGAGAAAGGTTGTCCATCTGCTGGTTTACTCCCCAGATTGCCATAACGGCCAGAGCTGGGCCAGAACAAAGCCAGGAGCTTCTTCCTGGTCTTCTGCGTGGTGCAGGGACCCAAGCACTCGGGCCATCTTCCACTGCTTTCCCAAGCACAGTAGCAGGGAATTGGATTGGAAGTGCATCAGCTGAGACTCTAACCAGCACCCATAATGGATGCTGGCACTGTGAGTGGTGCTAACCTGATATGCCACAGTGCCAGCTCCCAGTGTTTTTGTTTTGTTTTGTTTTCCTTTTTTTTTTTGACAGGCAGAGTTAGACAGTGAGAGAGAGAAGAGACATAGAGAAAGGTCTTCCTTTTTGCCGTTGGTTCACCCTCCAGTGGCCGCCACAGCTGGTGCGCTGCCGCTGGCGGACCACGCTGATCCGATGGCAGGAGCCAGGTGGTCTCCCATGGGGTGCAGGGGAATCCGTGCCCCGACCGGGACTAGAACCCGGTGTGCTGGCGCCGCAAGGCGGAGGATTAGCCTATTGAGCCGCGGAGCCGGCCTTATTATTTTTTAAAATTATTTGAGAGGCAGACAGAGACAGAGAATGAGCTCCTGTTTGCTGGTTTCACTGCCCAAATGCCGGCAATGACATTGAGAGTTAATCCAGACTGAAACCCAGACCTGAGAGCTCAGTCCAGGATCCATATGGGTGGCAGGAACCCAAATACTTGAGCCATCACTGTTGCCATTAAGAGTGTATGTTAGGGGCTGGCGCCAGTTCAAGTCCCGGCTGCTCTACTTCTGATCAAGCTCTCCGGTGTGGCCTGGGAAAGCAGTAAAAAATGGTCCAAGTCCTTGGGCCCCTGCACCCACATGGGAGACCTAGAAGACGCTCTGGGCTTCTGGCTCCAGATGGACTCTGTTCTGGCCATTGTGGACATTTGGGGAGTGACCCAGTGAATGGAAGACCTCTCTCTCTCTGCCTCTGCCTCTCTGTAACTCTGCCTTTCAAATAAATAAATAAATAAATCTAAAAAAAAAAAAAGTACATTAGCAGGAAGCTGGGTCACAAGCAAAGTAGCTAGGACTCAAACCTGGGACTCCAATATGGGATGTGACGCCAGCCAGCATCTTAATCCCAAATACCAGCCCAGGTCTTGTCACTTATTTATTGCCAGTTTGCCTGTGAGCTTTTTTTTAATCTGTATCTGCATACTTCTGTGTTTCTGTTACATTCTCATAAATCCTTGTCAAGAATGTTGTTTTTGTTGTTGCTTGAAGCATATATTACTAAATAGCACTGACTTTTATTTTTCTTCTTCTTTTTTTCTTGCTTTTTTTTTTTTTTTTTTTTTTTTGAGTTTATTCATCAACACTGGGTTTTATCCAGTTTGGCAAGTGGCCCACATGGGCTCTCATATTCTTGACATCCTGACATCCTCATGGTTATTATCAGTTTTGACCACTTACCTTTGTGTTTGATCTATAAAACTAAGGATTCTGCACATTTTTTTGCTTCATAGGTGAGCATTCTCCAAAAGACCATCCAGGCTGTAGGTGTGTGTGAACAGAGTGAATCTTCAACTTCCAATGCAGGTAACAGCCATGTTATTAGAAATTCTTATTAATCCAGAATTTAAAAATCACAGTGCAAGTAATTAGCAATTTTTTCATCCTGTACTGTGATAATTAATGTTCATAATGATGCCTCTGGTAGTCCCAAGATCTTACTGGGCTTGAGTCACTCAAGAAATTAAACTTTGCTCAGATTGACTTTTTATTTTTTTATTTTATTTATTTTTTAAAGATTTATTTATTTATTAGAGAGACAGAGACAAAGAGAGAGAGAGAGAGGTCTTCCATCTGCTGGTTCACTCCCCAGATGGTTGCAATGGCCAGAACTGCGCCAATCCAAAGCCAGTAGCCAGGAGCTTCTTCCGGGTCTCCCACGTGGATGCAGGGGCCCAAGGACTTGGGCCATCTTTTACTGCTTTCCCAGGCCATGGCAGAGAGCTGGATCGGAAAAGGAGCAGTCGGGACTAGAACCCAGTGCCCTTATGGGATACTGGCGCTTCAGGCCAGGGCTTTAACCCACTATACCACAGCACCGGTCCCAAGGTTCTCATTTTTAAAATAACCTTGTTTGTTGAAATTTGTGTGATATATATTATAACTAAAATGTTTAGCTTTTCTTGTTCTTTACCTATTCTGATTAAACAGAACTTGAGAAAATAGACACAGCTCCAAGGGAAAATTTAGTATTTGATTCTGCTGAAAGATGAATATGATTGTCCAAGTGAAATCCTGCAGAATTCCCTTATAGAAATTCCTGTTTGAAAAGTAATACACTGGCCGGCGCCGTGGCTCAACAGGCTAATCCTCCGCCTTGCGGCGCTGGCACACCGGGTTCTAGTCCCGGTTGGGGCACCGGATTCTGTCCCGGTTGCCCCTCTTCCAGGCCAGCTCTCTGCTGTGGCCCAGGAGTGCAGTGGAGGATGGCCCAGGTGCTTGGGCCCTGCACCCCATGGGGAGACCAGGAAAAGCACCTGGCACCTGGCTCCTGCCATCGGATGAGCGCGGTGCGCCGGCCGTAGCGCGCCGACCGCGGCGGCCATTGGAGGGTGAACCAACGGCAAAGGAAGACCTTTCTCTCTGTCTCTCTCTCTCACTGTCCACTCTGCCTGTAAAAAAAAAAAAAAAGAAAAAAAAAAAGAAAAGTAATACACTGGCCGGCGCCACTGCTCACTAGGCTAATCCACCACCTGTGGCGCCGGGAGACTGGGTTCTAGTCCTGGTCGGGGCACCAGATTCTGTCCCGGTTGCTCCTCTTCCAGGCCAGCTCTCTGCTGTGGCCCGGGAGTGCAGTGGAGGATGGCCCAAGTGCTTGGGCCCAGTACCCGCATGGGAGACCAGGAGGAAGCACCTGGCTCCTGGCTTCGGATCGGCGTAGCTTGCCGGCTGTAGCAGCCATTTTGGGGGTGAACCAATGGAAAAAGGAAGACCTTTCTCTATGTCTCTTCTCTCTCTCACTGTCTAACTCTGCCTGTCACAAAAAAAAAAAAAAAAAAAAAAAGTAATACACTGTAGCTAATCAGTATTTTCCTTTTCCTTCCTTTCATTTTGTTATAGATAAATAAAACTGCTCTCCAAAGAGTAATACTGACACTTGAATAGAGAAATAATAGTTGAATGAAGTATTCTTAATGGACTTTGTTTTTTATTTTAGATCCTAAAATAAACAAAAGAAGATCAGCAACGAGAGAGAAGGAGGGAAGTTCTGAGCAGTACCACAGAGACATGCAAACACTCATCTTGCAGGTAACATGGGAGTATTTATTTTGGCAAACCAAAACGCTTTCTATCTATAAGGTTAGCTCTTTATAAGGTACTCTCCGTATCTCTTAATAAGTATCTCCTTGCACATAGAACACATGTAAGCATCATGTGATGAAGAAACTTGAGGTCATTCCTGATTTCTAGGACCTTACATTTTAAAATGGTTACTCTCTAGTTGAACATTATAGAAGTGCTAGTCTTAACTTTCAGATCATATGCCTAACCCTATACAACAAAACCATTGTGAAGTAGGAATTTACTTTGTGACTGGCCCAGAGAAATGAAAAAGGGAGATTGGCTATGCTGACAGAATGACATTTGGGGGTATATCCATGAAATTAGTGCCTCTGGGTGCACTGAAGTTCTTGTCCTTATCTTGGTGGGGGGGTACATTGCTTCACATAGCAGTCTTCCTTTTTTTTTTATTTTTAAGATTTTTATTTATTTATTTGAGAGGTAGAGTTACACAGTGAGAGGGAGATACAGAAAGAAAGGTCTTCCTTCCGTTGGTTAACTCCCTAAATGGCAGCAATGGCTGGAGCTGCGCCGATCCAAAGCCAGGAGCCAGGAGCTTCTTCCCAGTCTCCCATGTGGATGCAGGGGCCCAAGGACTTGAGCCATCTTCTACTGCTTTCCCAGGCCACAGCAGAGAGCTGGATTGGAAGAGAAGCAGCCGAGACTAGAACTGGCGTCCATATGGGATGCCGGCGCTGCAGGCGGAGGATTAACATACTGCGCCACAGTGCCAGCCCCAATTTTTCTTCTTCTTCTTTTTTTTTTTTTTAATATTTATTTATTTGAAAGAGTTACACAGAGGGAGAAGGAGAGGCGCGGGGGGAGGGGAGGCCCTTCCATCCGCTGGTTGACTCCCCAGTTGGCCACAATGGCCGGAGCTGTTCTGATCCAAAGCCAGGAGCCAGGAGCTTCTTCCAGGTCTCCCAAATGGGTACAGGGGCCCGAGGACTTGGGCCATCTTGTCTGCTTTCCCAGGCCATAACAGAGAGCTGGGTCAGAAGTGGAGCAGCCGGGACTCCAACTGGCACCCGTATGGGATGCTGGCACTGCAGGTGGTGGCTTTACCCGCTACACCACAGCGCCAGCCCCTACATGACAGTTTTTCATCTTTGGTCGGTACCTCCATGTGAAGTTGGGACAGCCACTCTTAGAGAAGGAAATTACATTATATTCATTTTGCTCTAGTTTTTGAAACCAGAAATGATGAAGAGTCACTCTGTTTCCACACAGCTAGGGCATCTTGAAAGGGAGACTAAAACAGCAAGAATCACAGGGTCGGGGAAACTGGGCCTCATAGCTTTGGTTATGAGACAAAGGTGCAGGACAAAGGGGCTGCTCTTGTATAGCCTAATCCCCTTGTTATAACATGAAATAAAGAGAATTGGAGATGTTTCCACTATTTATGGTGCTGTTGTGTTTTTGGTTGGTTGGTTGTGTTTTTTCCCATTTTTTCTGGAGAAGGGTTCACTTTCAGAGGCACGGGTAAGGAGAAGCAGGAGTGGAACCCCCTCTGTTGGCCTGTCTAGGTGGAAGCACTGCAGGCTCAGCTGGGAGAGCAGACGAAGCTTTCTAAAGAACAAGTCGAAGGGCTCCTGGAGGACAGACGGATTCGTGCCGAGGAAATCCAGGTGCAGCACCAGAGAAATCAGGACAGAATCAGAGAGCTAACCCAAAAGTGAGTGTTCAAGAAATCTGTACCTAGTAGGAGTTTTATTTTTCTGAATAGCTTGAAAGTTAATGATTCTATACATTAGCAAAGTAGGATTTTAGAACTCAAGGAGATTGAAAAAACTGTCTTTTTCAGATAACTCTGTCTGTGGGGCAGTGAGTCTTCCAGGCTTTTCCTGGCATGCTGTTTTATCTTCCTGAATAATTGGGAGTGTTTTGCATGTTTTTGCATGTGTATGTGTATGTGTGTGTGTTAAGATTTATATATTTATTTGAAAGGCAGAGTGGCAGAGAGGGAAAGACATAGACATCTGCTAGTTCAATCCCCAAATACCCACAGCAGCCCAGGCTGGGCCAGGCTGAAGCTAGGAACCAGGAACTTCATGTGGATCCCCCACATGGGTAGCAGGAACTCAACTACTTGGGCCATCTTCCACTGCCTTCCCAGATGCATTCGCAGGCAGCTGGATTAGGAGCACTGTGGCTGGGGCTAGCACTCCGATCCCAAGCAGCAGAACCTGTTGTACCACAGTACCTGGTCCTCTGCATGCTCCTTTTAACCCACTTTAGTGCTCTAGCTTGATTGTAGTGCTTAAGAAATGTTCTTTTGGGGGCTGGCATTGTGGTAAAGCCACCTCCTGTGACATTCCATATGGACGCTGATTAAAGTTCTGGCTACTACACATCCCTTCCAGCTCCCTGCTAATGTGCTTGGGAAAGCAGTGAAAGATGGCTCAAGTGCTTCAGCCCCTGCACCCACATGGGACACCCAGAAGAAGCTCTTGGCTTCTTCTTGCAGCCATTTAGGGAGTGAACCAGCAGGTGGAAGATCTCTCTCTGTCTCTCCTCCTTACTTTGTAATTCTGCCTTTCAAATAAACAAATAAATCTTAAAAAAAAAAAAAAAAGAAAAAGAAAAAAATGTTCTGATCTGACTGAGTGCAGTAGTGTCTTTTTCTTTTCTTTGGCCCTTCATAAATTTGAATACATGACTTTATGTACCTGTACCAAAAACAAAAGTGGAAAATCTCTCTGTTCCATTTGTGTTTCTTACCTGCTTACCTTTCCTTTCCTTTCTGCAGTCTGATTTGATCCCCACCGTTTTATTAAATATGTCCTTTCCAAAGTTACCATTGATTTAAAGAACTTTCCTTGTCCGTCCCTCCCTCTCTTCCTCCCTCCCTTCTTTCTACTTCCTGCAGCGTGAGAAGGGAAGACCCAGAGATTCTCCACCCACTGGTTCACTTTCCAAATGGCCACAACAGCTGGGGCTGGGCCAGGCTGAAGCCAGGAAATCCATCTGAGTCCCCCACATGAGTGGCAGGGGCCCAAATACCTGGGCCATCATCCACTGCTTCCCAGGTACATTAGCAGGGAGCTGGATCGGAAGCAGAGTAGCCAGGCCTCAAGCAGGCACTCCGTCTGGAATGCGGGTATCCCAGGAGCAGCTTACACACTGTGCCACAATGTTGAACCCCAATTTCTTAATTTCTAAGACAAGTTATCCCTTCTTCTTTGAACTTGGTTTCTTTTTTTTTTTTTTTTTTTGTTATTTTTGACAGGCAGAATGGACAGTGAGAGAGAGAGACAGAGAGAAAGGTCTTCCTTTTTGCCGTTGGTTCACCCTCCAATGGCTGCCGCGGACAGCGCGCTGCGGCCGGCGCACCACGCTCATCCGATGGCAGGAGCCAGGAGCCAGGTGCTTATCCTGGTCTCCCATGGGGTGCAGGGCCCAAGCACTTGGGCCATCCTCCACTGCACTCCCGGGCCACAGCAGAGGGCTGGCCTGGAAGAGGGGCATCCGGGACAGAATCCGGCGCCCCAACCGGGACTAGAACCCGGTGTGCCGGCGCCGCAAGGTGGAGGATTAGCCTGTTGAGCCACGGCGCCGGCCTGAACTTGGTTTCTTTCTATGTATTTGGCATCAGTGATCATCCCCTCCCTGAAGTCCACCTTCTTTGATTTCTGCAGCACCTGTCCATTTGGGTTCTTCCGCCATTTGACTAGTGTCCGTGGTCAACTCTGCTCTAAAGACACCCTCAGTTTGAACACCTCAAATTTGCCATTATTAAAACCACACGTGAAAACAGCTATGTGGATCTGACAATATTTGTTCAGTAGAAAACTATAGTCATTGCTTCATGATGGTATTTAATACCCTTGCAAGCAGATAGATCCAATACAGAAATTTTCTAGGTGTTAATGTTAAACCAATGAGTTCTAGGATAGTCTTTTTTCTTTTTTTAAATTTATTTGCTTATTTGAAAGAGAGTTATAGCAAGAGAGGGAGGGAGGGACAGAGAGAGAGAGAGAGAGTTTCTGTCTGCTAGTTCACTCTTCAGAATGGCTGCTAAGGCTGGTGCTGGGCCAGTCTGAACCCAGGAGCCTGGAATTCCATCCGGGTCTCCCACTTGGGTGGCAGGGCCCAAGCCCTTGGACCATTTTTGACTGCTTTCCCAGGCGCATTAACAGGGAGCTGGATTGGAAGTGGAGCAGCTGGAACCCAAAATGGCACCCATATGGTATGCCAGAGTCACAGGCAGTGGCTTAACCCACTGTATCACAACACCAGCCTCAGGGCTATTCTTTTTAAAAGACAGAAATATTATTTACTGTGTGTACATTTAGTGTTGTGATTAAGACACCATGTGTGACACCCACATCCCATGTCAGAATACCTAGGTTTAATTCTCAGCTCCACTTCCAATCCAGCTTTTTGCTAATGTGCTTCGTGGGAGGCAGCTTAATCCACAATTAAGCAAATGTGGGTTCCTGCCATCCATGTGGGAGACCTGAGATCCAGGCTCCTGGCATTAGCCTTTCCCAGCCCAGCTGTTGTAGGCATTTGGGGAGGGAATCAGTGGATGAATGGCCTCTCTGTCTCTTTCTGTCTCTTTGTCTTTCAAATAGAAAATGAAAGTAAATAGATTTTTAAAAACTTAAAAAGATATATAATGTATTCATAAATATTAAGAAATAGTCATCAGAAATTTATTTAGTGCCTGTGTAGGTCCAGTAATTGATACTGTCCTTGACCGTCTGGTGGTAGCAGGGCAAAAATATATGACAAATGCAGTGTATGCTTTCACTTGGGCTGGGGACACATGTATTGATGGCTAAAATATGGCTTAGTGTCTAAGCAATTCTTCAGTTGTGAGATAGCATATATATTAAAACTAATAAGGAGTTTCAGAGATAGAGAAATTAAAATCAGCTAGTGTTGAGATGACTACATAGAAGTTGATCTTAAGCAAAGGACAAGATTTTAATATGGCATAATCAAAGCAAAGCTGTTTTATTATGTTGGAACTTGTGTTGGCTTTTAGTCAGAACACCATGGGTCGGTTCTTCCTTGCATTATTGCATTATCCCTAGGAGTAGTCTGTGTGTATGCAAATACATATAAAGGTTTCTGTAGTCTTTTTTTTTTTTTTTTTTTTTTTTTTTTTTTTTTTTTAGATTTATGTTGTTTATTTGAAAGGCAGAGTTACATAGAGAGACAGGGAGAGACAGAGAGATCTTCCATCTGCTGGTTGACTCCCCAAATGGCCACAACAGCCAGGATTGGGCCAGGCAGAAGCCAAGAGCCAGGAACTTCATCTGGGTCTTCCGCATGAGTGCAGGGGCCCAAGCTCTTGGGCCATCTTCCACTGCTTCCCAGGTGCATTATCAGGGAACTGGATTGGAAGTGGAGCAGCCTGGACTTCAGCCGGTATCCATATGGGATTCCGGTGTCACAGGCATCATAACCCGTTACGCCACAATACTGGCCTCTTCTGAAGGCTTTAGAGTCATGTAACCTCAGATTAGCACTCAGGAAAGTCTATCTGTAAAGACAAGTTTGTGAGTCAGTGAGCATGAGTAGTTGCATTGCACTTTGCATGGTAAAACAGGTAGGATTTTTAACACTGCTGATAATATGTTATAAATTTCACATATTATACAATTTTAAAAGGACCTGTACCTCCCCTTCTGGAATAACTGTTTGAGATGTGCTTCATGACCACATTTGTCCTTTCTTTCATAGTCTCCATCAAACCCAGGAACTGCTCTATGAGAGCACCAAAGACTTTCTCCAGCTCAGATTTGAAAATCAAAATAAAGAGAAGGCATGGATGCTTGAAAAGGATAATTTGCTGTCAAAAATTAAGCAATATAGGGTGCAGTGTAAGAAGAAAGAAGATAAAGTTGGAAAAGTTGTGCCAGTTTTACATGACAGTCATCATACCCAAAATGAATATATTAAGGTAATGTCCTTTATTTTTAAGATTGTATTTATTTACTTGAGAGGCAGAGTTACAGAGAGGGAAAGACAAAAGGTCTTCCATCTGCTGGTTCACTCCCCAAAGGGCCATAATGGTTGGAGCTGAGCCAATCAGGAGCTTCTTTCGGGTCTTCCACATGGGTTCAGGGACCCAAGCACTTGGGCCATCTTCCACTGCTTTCCTAGGCTATAGCAGAGAGCTGGATTGGAAGAGGAGCAGCGGGAAATAGAACTGGGCCCCACATGGGATGCCGGTGCCAGAGGCAGAGGATTAACCTGCTGCACCGCAGTGCCGGCTCCAATATCCTTCTGTCTTACAGAAATTGTTGCTTTTTCTGAAGAGTTGAAGGAACTCAAGAATTCCAAAGAACCTATGACTGCAAGTATACTTGTGTCATATAAGAGCCATTCGATCTGCGAAGCTGTTGCGGTGGCAGCCTCAGGAACTAGGTTTCAAAGAGGAGCTGATCACACCAGCATTGGGGATTTAAAACCTGGGCCATGAGTGAGTGAGTGACTCAGGCACTGTGCATTGCACTCCTGCCTCGAGTTGTGTTCTAGAGCTGCAGCAGTAAATAACCTAGAGGAAATCTTCCCTCAAGCTGGTCACATTGTGATGAGTGGGAAGAAAACAGAAATATTAACAGACTCAAGAAATGATAGATGATAGAAATGTGGTATTAAGAGCGTACAAGAATTACATGATTATAGTTGTGGGACCACCTACCTTTGAAGGGGAGCTCAGGACAGTCTTATGTCTGATGTCGTTGCTGAAATCTGAGCAATCGGGCCAAGCTTGCCATACAGACCTAGGAGAAGAGCATTCCCAGCAGAGAGAACGGCAAGTTTAAAGTCCCTAACGTGGGCTGGCACCGCGGCTCACTAGGCTAATCCTCTGCCTGCGGCGCCGGCACCCCAGGTTCTAGTCCCAGTTGGGGCGCTGGATTCTGTCCTGGTTGCTCCTCTTCCAGTCCAGCTCTCTGCTGTGGCCCAGGAGTGCAGTGGAGGATGACCCAAGTGTTTGGGCCCTGTACCGCATGGGAGACCAGGAGGAAAGACCTGGCTCCTGGCTTCAGATCAGCACAGTGCACCGGCCATAGCGGCCATTTGGGGGGTGAACCAATGGAAGGAAGACCTTTCTCTATGTCTCTCTCTCTCTCACTATCTAACTCTGCCTGTCAAAAAAAAAGTCCCTAACGTGTGTTCAGTGAACAAGAAGATGTCATTGTGATCACATAGGAGTAAACAAGGAGGAAGGAGGAGGTATTGGAGAAGGTTGAGGGTTAGGCAGTGGCTGGTCATGGTAAGGAATGTGAATTTAGGCCAGCGCTGTGGCTCAATAGGCTAATCCTTCGCCTTGTGGCGCTGGCACCCTGGGTTCTAGTCCTGGTTGGGGCGCTGGATTCTGTCCTGGTTGCCCCTCTTCCAGGCCAGCTCTCTGCTGTGGCCCAGGAGTGCAGTGGAGGCTGGCCCAAGTGCTTGGGCCCTGCACCCGCGTGGGAGACCAGGAGAAGCACCTGGCTCCTGCCATCGGATCAGCGCGGTGTGCCGGCCGCAGGGCGCTGGCCGCGGCGACCATTAGAGGGTGAACCAACAGCAAAAGGAAGACCTTTCTCTCTGCCTCTCTTTCTCACTGTCCACTCTGCCTGTCCAAAAAAAAAAAAAAAAAGGAATGTGAATTTAGATCTGATCATTTGCTATATTTTCTTTCCTTTTTTATTTTTTTAAATTTATTTGACAGAGTTAGACAGTGAGAGAGAGAGAAAGGTCTTCCTTCTGTTGGTTCACTCCCCCCAAATGGTCACCACGGCCGGAGCTACGCAAATCCGAAGCCAGGAGCAAGGTACTTCTCCTGGTCTCCCATGCGGGTGCAGGGCCCAAGCACTTGGGCCATCCTCCACTGCCCTCACTGGCCACAGCAGAGAGCTGGACTAGAAGAGGAGCAACAAGGACTAGAACCTGGAGCCTATATGGGATGCCGGCGCCGCAGGCGGAGGATTAACCAAGTGAGCCACGACGCCCGTCCCTCATTTACTATATTTTCAAAGGACTGTGTGAGAAAATAACAAGGTCTGAGATATCTTCTATGTGCTGGTTCACTCCCCAGATGGCCACAAATGAAGCCAGGAGCTTCATCCGGGTCTCCTACCTGGGCTGCAGGGGCCGAAGCCTTTCCCAAACCATTATCAAGGAGCTGGATAGGAAGTGGAGTGACCTGGACCTGAACCAACGCCCATATGGGATGCAGGCTCTGCCAGCAATGGCTTTACCCATTGCATCACAATGGTGGTCCCCGATTTAACTTTTTAAAAGATGTTTTTGGGAGCTGGTACTGTGGTGTAGTGGGTAAAGCTTCTGCCTGTGGTGCTGGTGTCCCATATGGATTCCATTGTGGGTTCCTGCTGTTCCACTTCCAAATCCAGTTCCCTGCTGGTGCACCTGGGAAAGCAGCAGAGAATGACCCAAGTGCTTGGGCCCCTGCAGCCACATGGGAGACCTGGAAGAAGCTTCTGGCTCCTGGTTTCAGATTGGTCCAGCTCCAGCTGTTGTGGCCGTTTGGGGAGTGAACCAGCAGATGGAAGATTGCTCTCTCTCTAACTCTGCCTTTCAATAAATAAATCTTTTTAAAAAATAAGTCAATTTTAAAAAAATGATCTTTTTGCCTGATCATGTGTTATTGCTGATATTTCTTCCTTTTTTAAAGAAGCACTTCAGAAATGTGGCCCCAGACATAGATTATAGTGTCTTTACCTGGAGAAATTCTGAGCCCTACCGTGTAACACTTTCCAAAGACAAAAATAGTTGTTTTAAAGAATTTCTTCTATGGGCCCTTCAGAGAAAGGGCTGAGAGAATAGTCTAGAAACAGTTTTCTTATCTTCTCCAAAGTCCCATGCCATCTTGTTCTATAATGTATGTTGTACTCCTGAGAATCCTTGCTTTCCTTTGTTTCATTACCTAAGTCTTTGTGAACCACTTAAATTGTAGAACTGAGTATTAATGTTTTGTCCTTTTGACCTGCAGTCCCTAAAGGATAAATTAACACAAGAGAAAAAGCTGTCCACCATGTACCAAGAGCAGTGCATTTCTCTAGAAGAGGAACTGGCCCGAATTCGTGAGGAGGAGGGAGTGAGGAGAGAGATCTTCAAGGTGCAGAATTGCTTACCACTTAGGATGGAGTGGGAGGTACAGGTGGTCCTGGGGCATCTTCCTAAATACCTTCCCCCCACTCGTATTTAGGATCGCACTGACAAGATGGGGAAGCGCTTACAGGTGATGACGAGACGTTACGAGGCCTTGGAGCATCGCCGACTCTTGGAAGTAGAAGGCTTCAAGACCGATATTAAGGCTCTGCGACAGAGACTGAAGGACTTGGAGCAGATGCTGTATAAGGTAATCCCTGGTGCTGAGTTACCACAAGTGAGGAAATGTGGTCCCGAGAAAGGATGTGCCATTGCCCTGACAGACCCCGCCCCCAGAAGCCCCCCTGGAAATCAGCTCAACAGGTGCACGCTGGAGGGAAAATGAAGGCACACTGAAATAATTGCCACTGCACCTTTACTGCAGCTGTCTAAGCTAAACTGAACAGAAACTCTCATTCCTCCCCGTTCAAGAAGATTAAAAGAACTCTGTTTTACAAATTGGGAAAGTGAGTAATTAAGGAAAAAGTAGTTTTCCCCAGTCAGACACAGCTTTTTAGAATTCATGTCGCCTCCAGGGCCTTCTTAAGGAGATTTAACCAGTTATCCGTGGCCCTAAGTGATCCCTGTGTGCCGAACGAGGTTAATTAGGAAAAAGAGGAAATGCTGTCCCTCACCTGCAGCAGACTTACCAGTGCTGCTGTTCGTATTGGCCGCCTCTTTTTGTGCGTTGTTGCTTGTTTATTGGTCTCTAGCTCAAGGCCTCCCCATGGGAAAGCAAGGAGTCGGGTGCCTTTTCTGCTCGAATTCTGTTTTCCTTCTTTCCCTTGCTGAACACACTTAAGTGTTGAATTTGTCCTGTGTACTAAAAATCCCATGAAAAAGCCAGCATGGTCTGGTGTTTGTGACTCCTGATCTTGTGCCCTGGCATAGCCATAATCATCAATTCTTTCTTCCAAACCTCTAGGCAACAATGAATGCCCAGGCAAACCAGGATCTCGCCATTCTGTGCGAAGTCCGTAACGGCAATAGACGGGCACATAAGTTACAAGGAGAACTGAAGAGCCTCAAGTCCAAGTTGTTTGGTCTGGAAAATGAACTTAGACTCTGCTGATGCCTGCTTTTGGAAATGGCCCCTGTTTGCAAGAGGTTTGCTCCCTGAAACCAGAGAAAAAGTGTAGACCTGGAGTTGGTCAGCCTGTGCGACCGGGTGAAGAATCAGGGACCACTGAGACAGCTTCCCCCACAGGCTGAGCTGTATTTATGGCCTGCACTATCCTGTTAACCTTTTCTAGGTGTCTGGATTATAACCTGAATCACTTAGAGATTTTCCCACTTTCTCTCTCCTGTTTATGTTAGCAAGTGTTTGATTTTTTAAGACAATGATGAAAACTCCAGAAGAAAGTTCATTTGCCGTGAACTTGATGGAAAGTCATTGGGAAGAACACTTTCTAAAGAGATAAAGGCACCCACTGGGATTGTCTTTATCCCAGGCAGAGGGAAACGGTAGCAAATCACGTATTGTCAAATTTGAATAGGCAGTAGTAGTTCTGCCATGTTCAGGCATGAGCGTGTCCTGAATTTCCTTACCAGACACCCTGTGTCCAAGTCTCACCAGAGGGCGCTAGAGACCCTACTCTAAAGGACATGTTAATCTGGAGAAACAAAGGTACCACCTGGGCAAGTGAAGCTAAAGTGGTCTTTGTATCAGAAATCTGACATTTTATCAGTAACATGGTTTTTTTTTTTTTTAATAGACTTTTCAGTAAAACATATAACTGAAAATATTAAAGTTTCCAATAATTTCTTAAAACCAGGATTATACTGTCTCAGTTTTCTTTCTTGTCCATGGTCTCTGCAGTTTGGTACCAATGTGCAGGTTTTTCTGAATGACTCCCTTGAGTTCATCTGGTGTTGGAGGTAGCAAGGATAGGATAAGAAACCCTGCCCGTTTTTAGTCTGATTGGCTGTGCATCCCCTGAAGCTATAGATAATCCTGAGGAAGTGAGTTGGCCCTAGTTTAGCGTAATGTCATTCTTATTTACCCAGGTCACAGGAAAGAACTTGGGCTGGGCCAAACTGAAGCCAAGAACTCAATCTGGGTCCATCATGTGGGTGTAAGGACCCAGTTCTTGAGCCATCTCCTGCTGCCTGCCAGGGTACATTAGCAGGAAGCTGGAACCGGAGTGGAGCTGGGACTCAAACCCAGGCCCTTCGATGTGGGATTCAGGCATCCCAAGCAGCCTCTTGACCACCATCAAAGGCCCACCCCCAGGCTTTCGTATTTGTATTAAGGGAAGTAGACTGCCAGAAGGTGATGTTACCGTTTTTAAAAGATCTATGATAGCGGATCATTTTATAGTATTGATAAACTGAACTCCCCAGAGAGCCGCATTCCCAGGCCTTAAAGAAGTTTGTATAAGTGGATGGAGCTTCCTTCTGTCATGGCACTTAGGGAGTTGACTTTTCATGACTGTTGTTGGTTTTTGATGCTGACAAAGCAAAGACTTAGAACACTTATGAGTAAAAAAGAAACTTAGACATCATAGCGATACAATGCTGAGTCCTACTGTCTGACTTCAGCCATCAGTCTAGCATCCTGGTCTCAATTCCAATGACACCTTCGTGGTGACTACCCACTGGTGTGGCCTCTCTCTCAAATCTCATCTTCAGTTACAGCTGTTCTCGCCAAGAAGCAGCGTAGAACAGCAAAGCAGCACAGGTTTGGAGAATCGCAGATCGAGATTCAGTCACACATCTTACGAAAGCTCTCCAGGCTGCAGTCTCTTCATCAGTAAGAGAGAAATCTGTGTTTCAGAAGGGCGATTGTGTGTAGAGAGAAAAAAAATCTTTATAAAATAGTTGAATATATAAAAGACTCTTACAGCTTAGTAATAAATAGACATTTCTCAAGAGGACATACAAATAGCACATGGAAAGGTGCTTAGCACTGCTAAGGAAATGGAAATCAATGAGATGTCACTTCATACTCGCTAGGGTGGCTATAAGCAACAAGACAGTAACGAGTGTTGACAAGGGTGTGGAGAAGTGAGCTTCATTTGTTGCTGGTGGGGATATGAAACAGTGCTGCTGCTTGGGAAAGTCTGCTAGTTTGTCAAAAAGTTAAGCAGGGACAAGTGTTGGCATAGAAGTTAAAACACCACTTGGGGTGCCTGCATCCCCTATTAGGGTATGAGTCCTGCCTCTTTTTTTTTTTTTTTTTTTTTTTAATTTATTTGAAAGGCAGAGTCAGAGAAGTCTTCCATCTACTGGTTCACTCTCCAAATGGCCGCAATGGCTGAGACTGTGCCAGGTCGAAGTCAGGAGCCCAGAGTTGCTTCTGAGTCTTCCACGTGGATGCAAAAACTTGGGACCATCTTCCACTGCTTTTCCTGGGCCATTAGCAGAGAGCTGGATTGGAAGTGGAGAAGCCAGGTCTTGAATTGTTATCCAAATGGGATGCTTGGTGTTGCAGGCGGCAGCTTAACCTGCTACACCATGGTGCTGGTCCCCTGCCTCTGTTTCTAATCCAGCTTCCTGTTGATGTATACCCTGGGAGGTACTGGGAGATGGCTCAAGTGGTTGGGTTCCTGTTACCCATGTGGGAGGCCCAGATTGAGTTCCAGCTGCCCGGGTTTGGTCAAGCGCCTGGCTATTACAGGCATTTGGGAAGTGAACCAGCAGATGATCTTTCTCTGTCTGACTCTGTCTCTGCCTTTCAAATAATTTTTTGAAGTTAATAGAGTTACTGAAAGAACTGACAATTTCACTGCTTAATTATATACTCAAGATGGTTATGGCAGCATTGTGCTTAGTAGTCCAAAAGTAGCAGCAACCGAAATGTCCATCAGCTGGTGAATGGATAAATAAAAGTGCTGTGTCCATACAATGGAGTGTTACTTGGCTGTAGAGAGGAATGAAGTACTGATATGTACTGTAGTACCAGTGAACCTTGAAGCATTCTGCAGGGGCTGGCATTGTGGCCCAGCAGGTTAAGCATCAACCTGTGTTGCCAACATCAGTATGGGCACCACTTTGAGTCCTGACTGCTCTGGTTTGATTCAGGTCCCTGCTAATGTGCCTGGGAAAGCAGCAGATGACCCAAAGACTGGGGCTCCTGCCACGTACGTGTCAAACCCTCATGGAGTTCCTGGCTCCTGGCTTCAGCCTGACCCAGCCCAGGCTGTTGCGGCTGTTTGGGGAGTGAAGCAGCAGATGGAAGACCTGTCTCTCCATCTGTTTCTGTTTCTTTCTGCCTTTCAAATAAATGAATCTTTTTTTTTTTCTAAAAAGCCATCAATATCATCTGTTTTGCCTTATAAATTTTCTCTTGTAGCATATAGATAGATGGATGGACAGACAGATATGAGTAAGTTAATATCTTTTGTGCATGCAACTTGACGTTTTTCTCAACATAGAATAGCCTCTGGTCATGTTAGGATTCCCACTGCCTTTCCACCCACACTATACAAGGTAGGCTACCAAAATTTACTGTAATATTTGTGATTTAGCAGATGGTCCCATCACCCCTGGCTACATAGAGGGATAAAAGGAGTTGGCTACTGTCTAGAAGAGACCTGCACAGCCCTAAGCTAAGGGAGACAGAGAATAGAGCCCAAGGGATAGATCTAAGGAACACTCAGGTAGAATGGAGATCACACCTTTGTGGTAGATGAGGTGTGAGGGTTGGGGAAGAGTTAGGGGTGGTTCTGTAATTCCAAAGTCTCTGGCAGAGCCACACACAGAGAGAGAGCGAGCGAGCCATGTGGATGGGGGTACTTCAAGAAGTTCATCGGAAGGGGCTGGCGCTGTGGTAAAGCCACCGCCTGCAGTGCCAGCACCCTTATGGGCGCCGGTTTGGGTTCCAGCTGCTCCTCTTCTGATCCAGCTCTGCTATGGCCTGGGAAGGCAGTAGAAGATGGCCTAAGTCCTTGGGCCCCTGCACCCATGTGGGAGCCCTGGGGGAAGTTCCTGGCTCCTGGCTTCGGATCAGTGCAACTCCGGTCATTGTGGCCAATTGGGGAGTGAACCACCAGATGGAAGACCTCTCTCTCTCTCTCTCTCTCTCTCTCTCCCCTTCTGTGTAACTCTGACTTTCAAATAAATAAATCTTTAAAAAATTTTTTTCACAGAAAAATCAAACTGAAAGGTAAGTTTCTTTCAGTACCAAAAAAACCTGAAATCCGTGCACATAAGAGGTTTTTGAAATTTTCATGGCAACGAAAAAAACTGGATTTCAAAATTTTTGGCACCAAAATTAACCTCTTTTAAAAAGATTTATTTATTTGAGAGGCAGATTGGCAGAGAGAGAGTGCTTCCATCCACTGGTTCTCTCCCCAAATGGCCCCAACAGCCAGATCTGGGACTAGCTGAAGCCAGGAGCCAGGAACTCCAGTTAGATCTCCTATGTGGGTGCAGGGACCCAAGTACTTGAGCCATGATCTGCTACTTTTCCAGGCACACTGCGGGGAGCTGGATTGAAAACAGAGCAGCCAGGGCTGGCCCTGTGGCATAGCAGGTAAAGCCACATCCCATTTGGGTGCTGGGTCGAGTTCTGGCTGCTCCACTTCTCATCCAGCTCTCTGCTAATGTGCCTGAAAAAGCAGCAGATGACCCGAGTGTTTGGGCCCCTATATCCACGTGGGAGACTCCAAGGAAGCTACTGGCTCCCTGCTTTAGCCTGACCCAGGACTGGCTGTTGTGGCCATTTGAGGAGTGAGCCAGCAGATAGAAGATCTCTCTCTCTTTCTCTCTCTCTGCCTGTAGCTCTCTCTCAGTAACTCCGCCTTTCAAATAAAATAAATCCTAAAAAAAAAAAAAAAAAAAAAGAGCAGCCAGGATTTGAACCAACATTCTGATATGGGATGCTGGCTGATGTCACAAGTAGCAGTTTAACCAGTGCCCCAGTTAACATCTGTTAATTCCACTTTTTTATGAACTTTTGGAAGTGCCTTCATATCATGATGTCATTAGCTGAGATTAAGCATGTATGAAAAGTAGAATTAATTTCAAATTATCAACATCATTGAAATCATGAATCCAACGCACGAATGTGGATGAGGGCAGAGATGGAAAGCAAACAGAACAAGTAGAGAAGACAGAAGAGGAGAGATACTGTCAGGAGGGGCAGTTAGGAATAAAGGAATAGTTCGAATATCAGGATCCTGGCATTCTGGAATCCTAAGGGAATGACAACATCATCAAACACCTCAGAAGAACAAGGCAAATTAGAACCGAGCTTTGGGGATTTAGCAGGTGAATTTAGAGCAATTCCAGTGGAGATGAGAGTTGCTCTAGAATAGGTTGAGGGATAAGGCAAGGAGGGAGATGAGTGGTAGCTTTCGAGCTGGTGAAGCCAGGGTAGAAGCTGTGATCGCTTTAGGCTGGGCTACACTTGACTCCTATTTGTAGGTAAAGGCCAGAGAAGACACTGGAAGGAGAGGGCATGTTGGTAAGGGAGGTCCAGCACTGATGGACGCAGTGAGAACAGGAAGCTGGC
Source organism: Sylvilagus floridanus (assembly GCA_949820135.1). NCBI lineage: Eukaryota > Metazoa > Chordata > Mammalia > Lagomorpha > Leporidae > Sylvilagus > Sylvilagus floridanus. The sequence continues at coordinate 35,403,477 of OX463230.1, forward strand.
CACTCTAAGGGGATACTTGTCTTGTTTTTTGGTTTTTGGTCTTTTTCCCAGAGGGTGTAAAATCAAGGCCATTCACTGAAGTGAGGTGTGGTATTGGTGTGCTGGGAGGAGTCGTAGGGGAAGACGCATGTTGTGAACGATGGCCAGGAACAGACAGGGACGAGGGACAGAATCGCTAGGGGTGGGTCTTGATAAAGGACTCACTGAGTGACTGCCAGTGAAAGTCACAGTCTGCTTCATCTGCCCTCCTAACTTCCTGAGGAGGTAAGGGCACAGAGCCAAAAGGGATCCAGGACAGGCCAAGGGCAAGAGAGGGGAGGGGGGGACAGCGAGCCAGAGGAAGCTTTGGCTGCAAAATGGAGGGAGAACCTGTGAAGAAAATGTGAAAGGGTTCTTTTGCTTTCAACTTTCCACCTGCAAGTGCTGCTTTAAGGGCTGACGCTGTGAAGCATTCCACTCCTGCAGTAGCTGGCTGCTTAGTTTTTTTTTTTTTTGTAAGATTTTATTTATCGATTTGAGAAAGACATAGAGAGAAAGGTCTTCCTTCCATTGATTCACTCCCCAAATGGCCATCGGCACCCATATGGAGTGCCAGCCCCATGGCTGCTTAGTGTTTGTTTTTTGTTTGTTTGTTGTTGTTGTTTTTTGCCAGGCAGAATTAGTGAGAGAGAGAGAGAGAGAGAGAGAAAGGTCTTCCTTCCGTGGTTCACTCCCCTAATGGCCGCTAGGGCTGGTGCTGCACTGATCCAAAGCCAGGAGCCAGGTGCTTCCTCCTGGTCTCCCATGCAGGTGCAGGGCCCAAGCACTTGGGCCTTCCTCCACTGCACTCCTGGGCCACAGCAGAGAACTGGACTGGAAGAGGAGCAACTGGGACAGAATCCGGCGCCCCAACTGGGACTAGAACCCGGGTTGTCGGCGCTGCAGGCGGAGGATTAGCCAAGGGAACCACAACGCCGGCTGGCTGCTTAGTTTTAAACTAGCCCTACAAAAAGTGGCTGTGAGGATGAGGGGTTTGGTGCAGTGAGTAAGACTCCACTTGGTGCACCTGCACCCCGTATGCCTGGGTTGGAGCCAAGCTGTGTTCCTGATTCTAGCTTCCTTCGGAGGCAGACTGTGGGAAGTAGATGTGATGGGTCAAGGACCTGGGTCCCTGCCACAAACTTAGGAGACCGGCATGGAGTTCCAGTCTCCTGGTGTGGGTCTGGCCCAGCCCTGGATGTTGTGGGCATTTGGAGAGTGAACAAGCAGATGGAAGATCTCTCTGTTAATTTCTCTCTTTCACTCCCCCTTTCTCTCTGTAACTGCCTTTCAAATAAAATAAAGATCTTTTTTTGAGATTTAAAAAGATTCATTAGAGTAAAAAACCTCCAGCCAGAGCGGCATGGAGGGGGGCTTCCAAAAGAGGGAAAAAAAATCAAAAATAAATAAATCTTTAAAAAAAAAAAGCAAAAGAAAACCAAGATAACATTGGGATCTGGCCGGCGCCGTGGCTCAACAGGCTAATCCTCCGCCTTGCGGCGCCGGCACACCGGGTTCTAGTCCCAGTCGGGGCGCCGGATTCTGTCCCAGTTGCCTCTCTTCCAGGCCAGCCCTCTGCTGTGGCCCGGGAGTGCAGTGGAGGATGGCCCAAGTGCTTGGGCCCTGCACCCCATGGGAGACCAGGAAAAGCACCTGGCTCCTGGCTCCTGCCATTGGATGAGCGCGGTGCGCCGGCCGCAGCACGCCGGCCACGGCAGCATTTGGAGGGTGAACCAACGGCAAAGGAAGACCTGTCTCTCTGTCTCTCTCTCTCTCACTGTCCACTCTGCCTGTCAAATAAATAAATAAAAATAAAAATAAATTAAAAAAAAAAAACATTGGGATCTGAAAACATAGAGCAAATGTGTAGCCAACCCAGAAGGGAAAAATAATTCAGACTGATTTCAAGTCTTGGAGGTCACTTTGCTAAATCCTCTGAAGGAAAACAAAATGTCAGATGTTTCCTCAGAGGATCCGGGGTGACAGGTGCACGTTTGACCTGGGGTTAAGGCAGCCACCTCCCGCACCTGACGACCTGTCGGACTCTGCAGTCAGGCTCCCGACTCCAGCTTCATGCTACTGCAGCCCCTGGAAAGCCGTGGTGAAAGCTCAAGTACTTGGGCTCCTGCCACCCACATGGGAGACCTGGACTAAGTTCCTGGCTCCTGGCTTTGACGCTGTTCCAGCCCCAGCTGTTGTGGGCATCTGGGGAGTGGCCCAGCAGGTGAGAGCTGTCTGTGTCTGTCTCAGAAACAAAGAACCTGAGAGGAGAGGATGCAAGACCTTACCAGGCACATTTCCCCTTGGCCTGCCTTGCAAGCCCTGTTTTGAGGTTCAGACACCTGGCTGAAGCGCAGAATTCTGGAGTAGGCGTTGTAGCACAGTGGATTGATTAAGTGCCGGTTCAAGTCCTGGCTGCTCCACTTCTGATCCAGCTCACTGCTAATGGGCCTGGGAAGGGAGTGGGAAATGGCCTGAGTTCTTGGGCCCCTGCCATTCACATGGGAGGTCTTGATTTAGTTCCTGGCTCCTGGGTTTAGCCTGGCCTCATCCTGGCAATTATAGCCATTTGGAGAGGAACCAGCAGAGAAAAGATGTCGTGTGCTTACTCTCTCCCTGTCTCTCTCTGTCACTCTGTCACTCTGAAATGTCACATTTATGTGAAAGTCAGAATTACAGGGAGAGAGAGGAGGGAGAGACACAGAAAGAGATCTCCCATCTACTGGTTTACTCCCCAAATGGCTGCAACGTCCAGGGCTGGGCCAGGCCAAAGTCAGGAGCCAGGAGCTTCATCCAGGTCTCCCACATGGGTGCAGGAGCCCAGCCACTTGAGCCATCACTGATTTACCAGGCACATTAGCAATGAGCTGGGTTGGAAGCAGAGCAGTGGAGACTTGAACTGGAGCCTATATGAGATGCTGGCACTACAGATGGTGGCTTAACCCACTGTGCCACAGTGCTATTCCATCAATCTGTTTTAAAGGCAATTATCATCAAGGCATAAGAATTCATTTTTTAAAAACATTTTATTTATTTATTTGAGAGGTAGAGTTACAGACAGAGATAAGGAGACAGAGAGAAAGGTTTTCCATCCACTGGTTCACTTTACTCCCCAAATGGCCACAATGGCCAGAGCTGGGCTGATCCAAAGCCAGGAGCCAGGAGCCAGGAGCCAGGCTCCCATATGGTTATAAGGGCCCAAGCACTTGGGCCATCTTCTGCTGCTTTCCCAGGCCATAGCAGAGAGCTGGATTGGAAGTGGAGCAACCAGGACACAAACTGGCACCCATATGGGATGCTGGCGCCACAGACAGAGACTTAGCCTACCATGCCACAGTGCTGGCCCTAAGAATTCATTTTTAGACTTTTTTATTATTATTTGAAAGGCAGAATAACAGGCAGAAAGAGAGAGGGGGGAGAGAGAGAGAGAGAATGCTTCCATCTCAGATTCACTTCCCAAATGGTCACGACATCCAGGGCTGGGCCAGGCTGAAGTCAGGAGCCAGAAACCCCATCTGGGTCTCCCACATGGGTGGCAGGGGCCCAAGTATGTAGGCCATTTCCCACTGCTTTCCCAGGCACATTAGCAAGAAGCTGGATCAGAAGTGTAACAGCCAGGACTCAAACTGGGGCTCATGTGGGATACCAGCATCGCAAGTGGCAGCTTAACCTCCTATGCCACAACACCAGCCCCAAGGCAGAAGAATTTTTTATAGGATTCAGGACAATAAAAAAGTTTAGGAAGAATTTAGCATTCTACTTTCTCCAAAAGACATTTTCTGGTGCCAGACACCTGCTTCAGCCCCACCACCACCACCAGCACATACCCCTTGTATGTAGTGGTGGATAAGGGAACAGAGAGACAAAAAACCCTCATCCCATGACTCCGTAGTTTCATCCACTGTTCTTATCACAAATCACTAAACTGGGTTCATATCCTTTCTTTGTAGTTTAGCCAGATAAGAATGTTCTGACTCCATTGGTTCTTGCAAACCGACTTGAAATCAGACCCCCGCACTTGGCACCTTTGCGCTAAGCCCTGAAAGAGCCGGAGCCTCCATGGGCTGCTGACAGGGTGGGACATCCTCTCCCCATCACCTTCTCCCCTTCCCCATCTTGGCAAGGCTCAGTGTTAATGGCCTTTATCGCCTACAGAGGGCGTTGAGGGTAGAACAGCAATGTTGCTCTTTTAATTTTCCCTCTCCAGGGCCAAGTTAAATTCCAGAGAACCACATACAGTGGGGATTTTTGTTTTCTTTCTTCCATCCCCAGTCCGGGTGGCGGCAGAGCTCAAAGAGTAGTCTGTTCTGGGGAAAAGACGGCGTCTGCCTCACTCCCAAACCAGCCCTGATCAAATCCCAAGCAGCCGGTGCTTAGATAACATGGCTGAGAAACCTGAAACCAACAGCTCTGCCTCTCATCAGCGCCCAGCATCGCCGTCTGGAAACCGAGACAAGCCGCTGAGATGCCGCAGTGATTGAGTGTTAAGTGGCACGGCTGGGGTTCTCGCATCGGAGTTTATAGCTGGGACCTGTGAACTTAGACAAAGAAGGTTTTCAGAAAGTCTGTCTGGGGCTTGAGCACTTGCGCTGTTTTGGGGCACTCACACGTGTGCCGGCTTTAGGATCATTGTCCCTCCCTAGCAAAGCCATGAGGTAGGTGAATCCAGCAGTGCAGGCCAGCAGGTGCACAGACCCCATTGTGTTTGAGGCAAGGGAAAGAATACCTATACCCACTTTCTGTTTGCTTTAGGGGAAGGCATCCTTAAAGGAGGACACGGCCTCCATAAGCTTGAAGTAGTGGGCAGGGGAGAACATTCTCCATAATTAGAGACTTTTATTGAATGAACTCTGGGCTAGACGCTATGGCAGGAGTATAGACTATAGAAGGTAGAACAGATGTGGTCGTTGATAAGCCTTGGGAGGGGTTGGAGAAACTGAAGTTGGGAGTGGGGGATGCACTTGTTAAAGTGCTTCCTTCTCCAGGCAGGGATCAGAGCTGTGGGACAGCAGGTGCAGCAGGTGAACTGCTGCCTGTGACACCGGCATCCCATATCAGTGCCACTTTGAGTCCCGGCTGCTCCACTTCCAATCTAGCTCCCTGCTAATGTGCCTGAGAAAGTAGTGGAAGATGACCCAAGTGCTTGGGCCTCTGACACCCACGTTGGGAGACCCAGATAGAATTCTAGGCTCCGGCTTTGGCTTGGCACAGCCCCAGCAGTTGCAACCATTTAGACAGTGCACCAGTGGATGAAAATCTATCTCTTTCTCTCTGTAACTCTGCCTTTCAAATAAATACATAAGTAAACCTTAAAAAAAAGTAGAGGTAGGAAATCAGCTTTGCTCAGAGGCCTAGAGACTTCTTACAACTTATTCTGAAAATGCTGAGAATACCCTCAGAGCTGCAGAAGGTGGTGCCAGAGAGCTGAGGTGTGCAGGAAAGCTGCCTCCCAGGCCACTGTCAGTGCAGCCTCCCCCAAGAGACGGAGCCTGTGGCTCTGTGCATGGGAGAAGAGAAGGACGCACCAAGCCTGTACTCAGAGGAATAGCATTATCCTGGCTCCACAGCGAGCTACACGGCTTCTAGGTATCCAACACTTGCCATGACTTGGAAATGGAAAGAGGCTTCTCAGAGCTGGGCTCCTTAACCTTTAGCTTCAGCTACAAGCGCTCTTCCCGTCAGCAGTAGTTACCGCAGGATGCAGAGAGATGTCTTTCTAGAGAAGGGTGAGAGAGTTGTCCTTTAAGTGGGGTTTTACGGCGAGAGACAGGGGGTGGCGCCCAGGGAAGGCTCACGCAGGCTGTGTTTCAGCGCCAACTTCTAAGCAGTCAAGAGTGCTGTTCACCCAATCTCCACGTGAGTTTCCCAGCAACTAAGCAATGTGGAGTGGAGGGAAATGCAGTAATTGGTATTACTCAGTTGAAAGCCTGAGCAAGTTAAAGTGAATTTTTCGACTTGTATAAGTGTCTCTTGGCTTGCCGGGGAATCCTCTCCCCTGGGGGAGGCAGGCAGAAAGAGTGCTTGTAATAATCTGGAGGCCTTCCCACTGCAGACTGGAAAAGGAAGCAGGGCCGAGCCGCGGATGCCAAACTCAGAACTTCAAAGCACACAGCTCTGCTTCGGGTTACCCCTCACCGTTGGCCAGGACCGGATCAACAACTCACTTGTTTGGGAGTGCAGTGAAGTCATAAGCTCTCAGTGTGTGAAGTGCCTGGGACCTTGGGTAGGCAGTGAGCTTTATTTTGGCCCTCAGTATTACATCTCTGCCCTCTCTTTATCCTTTCTTTCGCGTCCTTCATGGGAATCCTACAACTCCATACAATGTACTCTTGTACCTATTCTACAGGGGTGGCAATTATTCATTCACTTCCAACAATGGGAAAGATTACGTAGGACCACAGGTGGAGAAAGTAAGGCTTGGGGCTTTGCCAGAACTCATCGCACCTTTCCATCCTCCCCAGTGTCCTGGGAAGCATAGGCAGTAGCCAGGCAAGAAGCAGTCAGTGAGGGGTTCCACCCTCTTCTGGGACTGGCCTCCCTATCAGCAAACTCCGCAGAGAGATTTGTAAAAGATGGGACTCATGAGAGGAGCTACAGGGAGATACAGCTGTGCAGAGAACGGCAGAGCAGACGGCGCTAGGGTCGGGGAGGGGGGAGGGTGGGAAGAATCATCATGTGGCTCAGTGAGTTATGGATGTGCTGAAGGTGAGCTCAGAGTTTCCAGGATGAATATATTTCTCCAGAGGAACTTCCAGGAGAGCAGCACAGGGAAAGGGGGAAAAGCACTGGATCTGAAGTTGGAATGCTTGAGCTTGCGTCTCATCCGAGACATGGCACCGCGTGACCTTGAGCAAGTCATTTAGCATCTCGGAACCCATTTCCTAATCTGTAAATCAGTGAAACCTAGAGCTTCCCATATAAATGATGTGCATGAGTTGAAAGAAATGCATAGGGGCCAGCACTGTGGTACTGTGGTACTGTGGTAAAGCCACTGCTTGAAATGTTGGCATCCCTTATGGGCACTGGTTCAAGTCCGGGCTGCTCTACTTCTAATCCAGCTCTCTACTGATGTGCCTGGGACAGCAGTGAAGGATGGGCCAAGTCCTACGTGGGAGACCTGGAAGAAGCTCCTGGCTCCTGGCCTTGGATTGGCCCAGCTCTGGCCATTGTGGCCATTTGAGGACTGAACCAGTGGATGGAAGACCTCTCTCTCTGTCTCTCCCTCCCTCTGTAACTCTGCCTTTCAAAATAAATCTTTTTTTTTTTTTTTTTTTACAGGCAGAGTGGACAGTGAGAGAGAGAGACAGAGAGAAAGGTCTTCCTTTTTGCCGTTGGTTCACCCTCCAATGGCCGCCGCGGCCGGCGCACTGCGGCCGGCGCACCGCGATCGTCTGATGGCAGGAGCCAGGAGCCAGGTGCTTTTTCCTGGTCTCCCCATGGGGTGCAGGGCCCAAGCACCTGGGCCATCCTCCACTGCACTCCTGGGCCACAGCAGAGGGCTGGCCTGGAAGAGGGGCAACCGGGACAGAATCCGGCGCCCCGACCGGGACTAGAACCTGGTGTGCCGGCGCCGCAAGGCGGAGGATTAGCCTGTTGAGCCACGGCGCCGGCCAAAATAAATCTTTTTTAAAAAATATTTATTTTATTTATTTGAAAGACAGAGTTACAGAGAGAGTAGAGACAGAGAGAAAGTCCGCTGGTTCACTCCCCAGATGGCCGCAATGGCCGGAGTTGCACCGATCCGAAGCCAGGAGCCAGGAGCTTCTTCTGGTCTCCCATGTGGGTGTGGGGGCCCAAGCACTTGGGCCATCTTCCACCACTCTTCCAGGACATAGCAGAGGGCTGAATTAGAAGAGGAGCAGCCGAGAATGGAACGGGCACCCATATGGGATACTGGCACTTCAGACCAGGGCTTTAACCCACTGTGCCACAGTGCTGGTCCCCAAAATAAATCATTTTAAAAAAATAAAGAAATATACAAATGTTCACCACAATGATTATGGCACTTAGGGCTTGGGTAGCTACATCACTATTCTGTTGTAGCAATTGTCTCAAAGAAAAGGAACTCAGTCTCAGGCTAAGACTTGGCTTAATGATGCCCCAAAGGGGCAGGCATTGTGGTGCAGTGGGTTAAAGTGCTGCTTGCAATACCCACATCCTATATCGGAGTGCCGGGGCTCTGCATCCCTGGAGGCAGTGGCTGATGGCTCAAGTACTTGGACTCTTGCCATGAGTTTTGGGCTCTTGGCATTGGTCTGGTTCAGTCCTGGCTATTGCAGGCAACTGGGGAGTGTACCAGCTGATGGAAGATCCCTTTTTCTCTTTCTGCCTTTCAAGTAGATGAAAATAAACTTAAAAAAAAAATGATGGCCTAAAGACCTTTATTAATTTATCATCCAAATTTCTGCTACCCAGATACATCCATTGAATGAATTTGGATAACAAAGAAGCTCCTGAAGTAAGAGAAGAGGGAGGAGAGTAAGTGTCCACATCTATCAGTATATCTGTCTGGAGCATGGGTGGTCCAGACAGAGAAGAAGAGCTCTCTGGGTTCAATGAAAAGAGGGCCAGCAGGCAAATGCTCTGGTCTGGTTCTGATTCTATCACTTACTGGTTATGTGAACTTGGTGCAGGTCACCTTTAAGAGACTGGGGCTTGCAAAGCTTATGTGTAAATAGAGGCGATTACTTCCCCTGCTATTCTCATGTGATCGAAGAAATAAAACACACACAATGGAGCCGGATAAGATGCCACTTGTAATGCCAGTGTCCCATATCAGAGCACCTGCTTGAATCTCAGCTGCTCCATTTCCAACTCAGCTCCCTGCCAATGAGCCTGGGAAGGCAGAGGAAGATGGCCCGAGTGCTTGGGACCCTGCACCCATGTGGGAGACCAGGTTGGAGTTTCAGGCTCTTGGCTTCAGCCTGGGACAGCCCCAGCCATTGCAGTTATTTGAGGAGTGAACTAAGCAGATGGAAAATCTCTATCTCTGTCTCTACCTCTCTCTGCCTTTCAAATAAATAAATATTTTAAAAACACCAAAACCATATGTAATATAAATGTAAAAATGCTTAATAATCTTAAAGGTGACTTACAGTGTATTTGCTGGGTTTCAAGAAATGGAAAGGGAGGCACAGGGGTCGCAGGAGCTGCTTAGTGTACTTTGACATCCCTGTAAACTACAGTAAGAATCACTCTAGGGTCTTCAGCCTCGCAGTTTCAATCCCACATTGGAGTGCCTGGATTTGGTGCCTGTCAGCAGCCCCTGATTCCAGCTTCCTGCTAATGCAGACCATAGAAGGCAGCTGTGGTAGCGCAAGTACCTGGGCCCCTACTACATGGGAAGCCTGTGCTGCTTCCCAGCTGCTGAGTTGTAGACATTTGGAGATTGAACCAGCGGATGGGAGCTCTGTGTCTGTCTCCATGTCCCTCAACTTCTTTGGTTTTGCTCTGGCTACAGCAGTTCTACTGCCATTTCTATAGGTCACTGTACACTCTTCCCTTCTGGATTCTCTACCCATCAGAACTTTTTTGGTCTCTGAGCTAATCTTGGTCCATTTTAGGAAGCTTTGAATAATCTCTTTTACAAGGTTTCTGTGATTTGTGGTTTGACCTGTCCTGACTCTGACATTCTGCCAAGACAAAGACCAGAGCCTGTCCCCAAAATATCACAGGTGACACAGAGGAAATGAGTTTTCCTTTCAGGTGCAAGGTATTCCATATGGCCTTGGGCCATTCTGGGCTAGGGGCTGTGGATGAAGCTGGATGTTGAAAAGTGGGTTAAGCCACTGCCTGTGATGCTGGCATCTCATATGAGCACTGGTTCAAGTATCAGCTGTTCCACTTCTAATCCAGCTCCCTGCTAATGTGCCTGAGAATGCAGAGGAAGATGGCCTAGGTGCTTGGACACCTTCCACCCATGGGAGAACTGGATAGGGTTCCAGGCTCCTGGCTTTGACCTGGCCCAACCTGGCTGTTGGGATCTTTCAGGGAGTGAACCAGTGGGTGGAAGATCTCTCTTTGCCTCTCTTTCTCTGTAACTCTGTAAATAAACCTTTTAAAAAAAGATGCTGCTTGGGATGCCTACATTCCACCTCAGGGTGTCTGGGTTTGAGTACTGACTCTACTTCTGATTCCAGCTTCCTGCTAATGCAGACCTTGGTAGACAACAGGTGATGGTTCAAATACTTTGGACCTGCCACCCATGTGGAAGATCAGGATGGAATTCTAGGTTCCTAGCTTTGGCCTGGCCCAGCCCCAGCCCCAGCCATTGTGGCCATTTGGGGAGTAAACCAGCAGTTGGAAGATTCTCTCTCATTCTCTTCGTTTTGCTGTAACTCTGCATTTCAAAGAAATAAAAACATTAAAAACAAAAATGAGTTCCCAGGATAATGCAGTTGTGGGCATTTGGGGGAATAAACCAGCAGATACAAACAAATGCTCTCTCTCTGCCTTTATATAATTAATTAGTTAATAAAAGAAAAATAGTAAAGTGAGGAAGGCACAAAACTAAGAGGTGCAAGGTGACCTCATTCCTCTTTTGAATTTCTTTGAAACAGAAACCTGGTCTTTAAAGTGTCAATTTTTTTAAAAAGATTTATGTATTTATTTGAAAGACAGAGTTACAGAGAGGCAGAGAGAAAGAGAGAGAGAGAGAGAGAGAGAGAGAGAGAGAGAGAGAGAGAGAGAGAGATCTTTCATGTGCTAATTCACTCTCTAACTGCTTGCAACAGCAGAGTTGTGCCGATCCAAAGCCAGGAGCCCAGAGCTTCTTCCTGGTCTCCCATGTGGGTACAGGGGCCCAAGGACTTGGACCATCTTCTGCTGCTTTCCCAGGTGCATTAGCAGGGAGCTGGATTGGAAGTGGAGCATCTGGGACTTAAACTGGTACCCATATGGGATGACAGCGCAGCAGGCAGCGACTTTACCCACTAAGCCACAGCACTGGCCCAAATGTTAGATTTCTTTACCTGTGGAATCTCTTCTCGACTAAACAGCATGCTCCTTGCTTTATATCTCTCCCAGTTCCCACTTAATAGATGCTTTGAGCATTTGGTGCAATAAAGTGATTTTGTGAGTTCTCTCAAGAGGACCAGTTTCCAAATGAGAGCAGGATGGGGCTGCCACCTGTTTCTAGGACAAAATACTGAAAATGACTCAGTCAAACCCCTTGCTGGGTTCCCCCAACGACCCTTCCCACTTGACTCAGCCAAGCTTATACACCCTGGTTGCTCATCTTGGACTTTTGGAAAGGAAGCATGGGAAGTGTGTGAGTCTATGCCTCCGGAACCTCATGGAGACATTTCCCAGGGACCACCATTAGAGAACTGTCCTAACGATTCGCCTTCTGCTAAAGAACTCGAGGGAACATTCCAGGGGATGTTTGCTCAAAGCACTACTCTCATCTTCAGCCCTTGTTACATGCTAAACAGACCTTGGCCTCCACGCGAGGATGCAAGGCCCTGCCACCGTTGAAGCCCTGCAATAAAGCTGGGGAAACAGGACACACTCATAGCAAGTCTCAACACGTCAGTGAGACAGACACACGGCAATTCTACCAAGGAGAGGCAGACGCAGCACTACACTAGTCCCAGAAAGCTTTACTGAGCCTTGGAGAAAGGGTCAAATTTGATCGCCTGGAAAAGAAAATGTGTCAGAGAGCAGTGAATAGATTCATTTTAGCTGGAGCAGCTTTCATATGGTCACACAAAGTTGCAAAAGGTTTCCGAAGGCCTTGAATTCCAGACTTACAGTTTGCATTTTAATGAGTGAGCATTGGGAAGCCATTACGTATTTTGAGCAGGTGTGTGGATGTGTAACTGAATTTTATAAAGGTCTCTGGAGGCACAGGAAGCAGGGAGGGGGACGGGGGTGGGGGGAAGGGGACTAGGGGTTTCGGGGGATGGGGAATGGTAGTGGCAGAGGCTGGGAGTTGGAGGGCTGGTTAGGGAAAACTACAATAGTTTAGGAGAGGCTATTGGACCAGTGAGCTACCAGCTAAGTGGTTGCAGACAAAAGGAAACACAGAGGGCCAGGTGTTGTGGCATAACGGGTAAAGCCGCCGACTGCGACGCCAGCATCACATATGGGCCTTGGTTCATGTTCTAGCTGCTCTGCTTCTGATCCAGCAGAGTGCTTAGGCTCAAGTGCATCCATGTGAGAAACCTGGAAGAAGCTTCTGGCTCCTAGCTTCAACCTGGCCTGAATGGCTGTCGCTGCCATTTGAGGAATAAACCAGCAAGACTTCTCTCTAACTCTGATTTTCAAATAAATAAATCTTTAAACAAAGACCCCAAATAACAATACAGACAATTGAAAGTCTATATAGGGGCTGGCACTGTGGCACAGCGGGTTAAAGCCCCAGCCTGTAGCGCCAGCATCCCATTTGGGCACTGTTTCAAGTCCTGGCTGCTCCTCTTCCAATCCAGCTCTCTGCCAGGGTCTGGGAAAGCAGTAGAAGATGGCCCAAGTTCTTGGGCCCCTGCACCCACATGGGAGACCGGGAAGAAGCTCCTGGCTCCTGGCTTTGGATCAGCTCAGCCCTGGCCATTGTGATCATTTGGGGAGTGAACCAGCGGAATGGCAGACCTCTCTATCGCTGGCTCTACCTCTCTGTCCTTTAAATAAATAAATAAATAGGCTGAAGCTAGAAGCTGGGGAACTGTGTAAAGGTCTCCCAAGCACTCGAGACAGAATCTGCTGCCTCCCAGGACCATCAGCAGGAAGCTGGATGGGAAGCCGGGACTCTGGGCACTGGGATTTGGGAGGCATGCTTTGCAAGGCAACTTCACCTGCCTCTGGAACACGTGGGACCTCCAGTTTCTCCATGGCTTTCTGCCTTTTTTTTTTTTTCCCAAGAGAGGGGGTTGGAATGAAGACTGCATCATTACCTGCTGAATGACCTTGGGCAGCTCACTCTGTCCCTGGAACATAAGGAACGTAATTATCTCATTTAAATCAGATAATGAGGCTTTACCTGCCCGAAGGCAGAGAGCTGGAATACAAACTATCCTGGTTATCTTCAACTCCACCAGTGACTATCTTTTTTCTTTTTAAAAATTCTTTTAAGTTTTTCTTCGGAGCTCTCCCATATTACCCTCTCCCATTCCAGTCTGGGGGCCACTTAACTTCCCCGAGTGCCTCTGGGAGCCGTGGGTAAGGCTGAGGAGCCAGGGTCTTCAAATCTGGCCTGGAAGGTAGGATCACGAGTCCGCCGCCTCCCAACTGAGGTGTCCTCTGCTTTCCTGGGTGTGGGGGGGGGGGGGCTGCAAAGGAAGGAGAGGCCTGGAAGCCAGTGCCTGGGGTGTCGCAGCAAGGAGCACCTGCCCCGGAGCAACACCAGAGTTACTCGGACGCCCGGGTACCAGAGCGGCTCGCCTCCTCGCTCACCGCGCTCATACCGGGTCTATACCGGGTACGCGTTCCTTGGCCCCATCCTTCCCAGCCCAGGGGGCTGCCAGTAAGGCATTTCCCGCCCGGCTCTGCTCCTCGGGGGCGGAGCCCACCTGTGTCCGGGGGCGGGGCCTAGGCGGAGGCGGGACAGGTGGGCGTGAGGTAGTGCCCCAAGCTGGAGAAAGAGCCCAAGCTGGCCGAGCCGAGAGAGGCGGACGGGCGGGCACCCGGGGCGGCCTCCTTTAGGGTAGCCGGAGAGCGCGAGCGGCGCAGGAGGGAGGCAGCGAGCCTGCGACTGGAGAGGCGTGGAGAGCGGAGCCCGGCGCCGAGGACGCTCGGGGAGGAGGGGCCGCCCCTGCTCCTGGCGGGGACCTGCGAGGCGCCCGCGCGGCCGGGGGACCCTCGGGCGCCGAGCATGGGCCGGCGCCCCGCCGGGAAGCGGCCGGGGGCGGTGGCCTCGGCGCAGCCCTGAGGCTCCGCGCTGGGGCTCGGGGCGCCCAAGGCGCTGGGCCCGGCTGGGGCCGGGGGCTGGGTGCGGAGCAGTCCGCGCTGGCGGCGGCCGCCTCGGCGCCGAGCCATGGGGAGCCCCCGGGCCGCGCTGCTGCTGCTGCTCCTGCGCCCGGCCAAGCTGCTGCGGAGGCGCTTCCGGCTGCTGCTGGCGCTCGCCCTGGTGTCCGTGGGGCTCTGGACTCTGTATCTGGAACTGGTGGCGTCGGCGCAGGTCGGCGGGAACCCCTTGAACCGGAGTGAGTAGCACGGGATTGAGGGCGGGCGCGGAGGCGGGGGAGGCAGCCCGGAGCGCCCGCGCTGGGGGACCCGCCGCGCCCCCTCACACCCGGCTTCCAACTCGGTTTCCTCTCCAGGTGCCCGGCGCCGCCCCGCGTCTCCGTGGGGAGAGAGGCGAGTCGGGGCGGCCGCGGAGCCGGAGCGCCGAGTTCCCGAGTCCAGGCCTGCCCGCCGGGCCATGAGGGGCCGGGACATCCTCGCCTGTCCCCAGGCGAGATGCGCTGGGAGAGGCGCGCTGCGGCACGGCGGGACTCTTGCGTCCGGAACGCCCCCGGCCGCACCCCCCCTTGATGGGGCGCGCTCCCGTGGCGGGGCCCAAACTTTTCCCACCTCCCGCTGGCCGGCTCGCCCGGGCTCCCGTCCCGCCGCGTCTTCACGGCTGCCTTTTAAACAATGCCCCTGAGAGCCTCCTCTCTCCTCCCTCTTCCCACGCAGCCCTCCCCTCTTTCTCCTGGTACCCCAGCTCCTGCCCTGGCCACCCTTCCTTCTGGTTTTCTGAAGCCTCCGTGGGACCTCCGCAGAGTCAGCCAAACTCCCCAGCCCTTGCTCGAGGAGACAATGGGTGACTCGTGGGCTGGCAGCGCCCGGATTCCTGCTTCTGTTTTATCTTGGCCAGACCACTCAATGCTTCTGTGCCTCAGTCGCCTCCTAGGATAATAACGGCATGCCTCAGTTTCCCTTTTTGCTTCGAGGGCGTGGCTGTCCCAGGTGCTTTGCAGTGTACTCTCGGCGGTCGGTGGCAGGGACGGTAAAAGATGAGTTTGAGAGCTGGGAAAAGGGTGAAGGAATGCCCCGGACTCGCAGGTTCCTTTCCCAAGCTCAGGGGGGCCCAGGACCAAAGCGCCAGCGCCGGCCTCTGGCACTTCTGCCTCGCAGGAAGTCCGACCACCGCAAGCGATGAAATTGCTGCCCTGGGCTTGGGTCAACTCCTCTACCCTGAGTGGGTGTGGTGCTTTGCCTCCTCCTGTGGCCAAGAAGAGGGAATTACTAGGGACAGAAACCGAGTTGGTTCAGATTGGAGATGTATATTTATGGCCTAACCGCTCACTCTGGCAGTGGAAATAATTCTGGCTGTGAGTTGGGAAAGGAGAGGGGGGGTTGTTCCAATCTTAGCTCTGTCACTAACTAGCCAGGGACTCACGGGAGAAAGCAAGTCAACTGCGCAGGTAAAACGAGGAGTTTGGTGTAGATCTTCAGGTCCCTTTGTGTCTGGATCCTGAGATCGTGGACCCCTCACCCCCACACTGCTAATTGAGCCTTCTCAGGACCAGAGAGCCCAGCACAGCACGAGCAAGGCTGTGCTTAGCCTGTTCCCCAGCTCTGCACAGGAGGCTCCTTTCTGATGACCAAAGTCTGCCTTCCCACAGCTGGCTCTTCCCTCCCCTGAGCCTTGTTCTTCTCCCCAAAGCCATGAGGTGACTGCTCTTCCAACACCCTGGCCACTCAGATCCCAGTGGAGGAGCTTAGCCAGAGTGTGTGCAGGAGGGAAGCCTGGGACAGCTTCCTGTGCCCTCCCAGGGATGCCCCTTCCCAGTGAAGTCATCGTGCGCACGCGCACATGTGTGTGTGTGTGTGTGTGTGATAGTCGGTGGGATCCTCTGTGCAAGGAGTTGCTTTGTGGCCCCAAAGCCGGTGACCTTCTTTCCTCCCCTTCTTCGCTTTTCCTTTGCTCACCTGTGCTTTCTCCTCCGAGCCCTGGAGCCACTTTGCAGGCTCACCACCACGTGCTCTGGCTCCTCACGCCTTGCTCCTGTTGCCCACCTCATCCTGAGTAGCCAGTTCTTGGGTCTGGTGACTCTCCCTCTTGCATGAATTTACCTGAACTGTCTTGGCCTTTTGTTTCCATTTCCCAGAGGACCCTTTTCTAGAAAAAATGGTCGCAGCTTCCTCCTCCTGAACAGGCTTTTCTGTGGTGCTGTGTGTTTTACCCAGAGGCTCAGCCTGGCCCCTGCTCGGTCACTTGCTTCATCTTCTCAGTCTCTTAGAACCTCCAAGTCCATCTGCCAGGCACTGGGCTGTCCCACCGAGTTCTGCTCCTATGATTTCCCCGTGGATGAACTTCACATTGTGATTGTGGTTTCTGTCTTCTTGTCTGTCTCCCATCCTTTTTTGTTGTTAAGAAGCCTGGACATCTTTTATCAGAACTCCCTCCTGTCCCGTGGGGTTTTCCTGCCAGCTCAGTTAGCCTCTGGAGGGAGAGTGGGGGGATAGGGAGGCAGGAGGGGGCTGCTCCCCTTTCTTCCTGCACACCCTGGAGCAACAGCAGCAACCGAGCCAGTAAAATGGGCCCTCCCAGGGCTGTGCTGGGAGGCTTTGGCCACAGTCCCCATCTTGGCTCTGCTTCCCAAAAAGCCACCCTGCCCTTCTTCCTAGCCAGCTCTGCCAACTCACTCCACCACCAGCTTTCCTGTCATCTGACAGGCCAAGCCCTGTCCCCAGGAACCTTTCATTTGCCTGCCCCTGGGTGAGTGGCACATTGATCCGGCTGAAAGAAGCGCATGGAGAGACGGCGATCGCAGGCTGTGGGGTGGGAAAGTAATGACAGGGGAGCCGGCTTCCTGCTTCATCTTCGTGAAATAACCCAGTATTTTAAGATACACATGATGTGCCATTTGGGCTCCATGTGTAGAAAAAGGTAGAACCACAATTGGAGTGGCTTCGAAGAAAAACAGCCAACCAAAACCATTAACAAGTAGCAAGTGGGTCCCGTGGATAAAAGAATTGGAGCTGCTCACGCACTGACTGATGCAAGTACTTATTTAGTGCAGGCATCCTGCAGGGCATGGTGCTGGATCACTCAGATGTGATAACCAGCGTACAGCGTCCCCGCTCTCCAGCTGAGGCGCCTGCATAAAAATAATCAAATGGAGAACCTAGAGGTTTCTTTCCATGACACTCCTGGAAACGGGGCACAGTCCTTTCCACTAGTAGTTCCTGGACGTGGGGACGTTTTGGGAAACCTTGAGGAGTTGCCGGCAAGATTTTGATGGATGCTGAAAGAGGTGGTTATTCCAGACAAATGGAGCAGCATCAACAAAGACTAAGATCAAGGTCATGGTATGTGGGAATGCCAGGGACGAAGAGGTGATGAAGGAGAACGTAGGGTGGTGCTGTGTTATGGAAGACTTTGAATGACAAGCTTGGAGCGTGGTGTTCATTCCACAGAAAGCCGTTGAGAAGTTTAGAATGGGTTAACATTGTAGAATGAAACAATACTTTGGGTATGGAATAGGGGTCCAGGAATAGTTCCTGAAGGTCTCTTGCTGTGCCTGACATTAGCCCTTTAGCTGCTGAGCTATGACACTGTCAGGGGTGGTCTGGGGGATAGAAGGGTACTGAGAGGGCCTCAGCAGTCACCATATACCAACACATACCCAAGTATTTTCATGTTTTTGTAACTGATACAGCTATACTGGTATGTGCTGGTTAAAAAGCAGCCCTGGGAACAAACTATTATTGGAAGTTAAAGATTCTCCATTCTGGCAGGTTTTAATAAGCCATACCTATTTGTTCAGATTGGATTAGCTAAGGTTCTGCCTGAAGGCAGAGGTCTGAGCTGAAATGGTCTCTAGGTTCTTTGCTCTGTTGTTGACTTGCTGCTGGGACCAGCTTGGTGCCAGAGCCAGACAATGACCAGGGTGAAAAAAAGAGTGTGTTCTGACCTCTTTGTAGATCTCTCAAGGCTGGGGCTGGCTGAGGTTCCTATGCTGAACCCCAAAGGGTTCTCAGGCACAGGGCTAATTGGTGATGTTGGCTGCCTTAAACCGACACCACATCCTTCTGGTTGGCTCTTGCCCTTCCTGATTGACTGGAGCGAGCTGTGCAAGGCTCACCCACAGATGTCAGGCGACCACTTGTGCCCCGGTCACTACAGCCATTCCAGTGGGGAAGGACATAATCCCTCTAGCAACGGAGGTAACTCAGGGCAGAGCCGTAATCTGAGACGCAGGCAGGGAGAGAGGGAAAAGCAAATGAGACAGATGTGTGGGCCGAGCAAGGATAGCGTGGCTTAGGGTTGAAATTCAGAGCAAAGGCAGGCACAGAGCTTCACGTGGGCTGGACCGTGTTTCCTCTGCCCAGGCTGGGCTTGCCTCCCTTCCCCATGGAACGTTGGGCTCTGTTTCCAGTGCCCCACTTCCCTCTCTTCACGCTGACATGCTGGTCACCTGGCTACTGCGGGTATCTCCCAATTGGTATTGAAGTCTGGGTACATGGTAGGCACTCAAATAAGTACTTACTGGCTATAAATGGTCAGCTCTGAATTTCAAAGCACCTGATCTTTTCCACTGGCAGATACTCTGTTTATCAGTGACTGATCCAAGAATAGCACCCAGGAATTCCGGTGCCATAATACATTTAAACAACAATGGCCTTTGAATACAAATGAAAAAGGTAAGAACTGGCCAATGATGCTTTTTTAATTTTATTTTATTTGTATGCTTGATATTTTGCTTTAATTTTATTTCAGTTATACAAGTTTCATGTATTTCATATATACAGATTTAGGAACATAGTGACACAATGGTGCTTTTTTACTCGGTGTGTTTTCTCTGGGCCCACCACTGCGTGCCCCAGAAGCACAGCATTTGATGGGAGGAGGCCTCGCCACACGTGTTGGGCAGCTCTCCTTTCCGGGGTCTCGTCAGTCCCTGTCCTGATGTGGCCAGCAGAGTCGCAGCAACACGTCTGCCATCTTGGTCCTGCCCCCCACCCGGCAGCCTCCGTGTCAGTTGAGGTCCAAGCTGCCCTGCTCAGCGGTGCTGGAGCTGCCTGCCACTCCCTGTCCTGGGAGTTGTTCCCGGCATGGTTTTAACTGCTTTGCAGCACAAGGTCTTCTGAAACAACCCGTTCTGTGCCGGTGTTGGGAGAGGCTGGTAGGTGCGCTGCAGTAATTTTCCAGGCCACAGAGCCTGGTCTTGCCCTCTAATGCTGAGCTTTATGGAGCAGAGCAGAGCAGTGCAGCGCAGGCGCCGGAGCCCAGTTTGCTTTGGAAGGGGGCCTAGAGTATGTTCTTGGAGTCGCTGCTCACTGTCTAGTTCTCTCCCAAGTTCGCTGGTCTCAAAAGTTACCCTTTTATTTCCCACAAACATTTTTCCTGTATCTAAAAATGAGGAGGTCAAAATGAGGCATGACATGTATTTAAAGTTTTCAGATAATCCTCCTTTTGTCTTATGTGATTTGCGTAATTAAGAGATTTGTATGTTAGCTGATACACAAAATGCCACTGGAAGAGGTGGGTGTAGTTTGAACAGTGTATGTAAATGAGTGTGTTGTATATTCTGAGCAAAGTCCTCAGGTTCTAAAAAGTGCTGCTTTCAGTGTTAGTCGTGTCCATTAGGTGAGTACAAATGATTATTCTTTTTATTCTTGTAACTTTTAGGTTTTTTTTTTAAAAGATTTATTTATTTATTTATTTGAAAGTCAGAATTACACAGAGAGAGGAGAGACAGAGAGAGTCTTATATCCGCTGGTTCACTCCCCAATCAGCTGCAATGACCGGAGCTGCACCGATCCAAAGCCAGGAGTCAGGAACTTCTTCCAGGTCTCCCACGCCAGTGCAGAGGCCCAAGGAGTTGGGCCGTCTTCTACTGCTATCCCAGGCCATAGCAGAGAGCTGGATAGGAAGTGGAGCAGCCGGGTCTCGAACCGGCGCCCACATGGGATGCTGTTGCTTCAGGCCAGGGCATTAACCCGCTGCACCACAGTGCCAGCCCCTAACTTTTGGTTTTATGCTTAATGTTTTACATCTAAAAAAAAAAAAACTTATTCTGACCAACAGTTTGATTTTCCATTATCGTTTTTTAAAGATTTATTTATTTGTATGAAAGGCAGAGTTACAGAGAGGCAGAGAGAGAGAGAGAGAGAGAGAGAGAGAGGTCTTCCATCTGCTGGTTCACTCCCCAAATGGCCGCAATGGCTGGAGCTGAGCTGATCCTACCCAGGAGCTAGGAGCTTCTTCCGTATCTCCTATGTGTGTGCAGGGGCCCAAGGACTTCGGCCATCTTTCATTGCTTTCCCAGACCATAAAAGAGCTGCATCAGAAGTGGAGCAGCCAGGACTCAAACTGGCACCCATATGGGATATTGGCACTGCAGGCAGTGGCTTTACCCACTACGCCATGGTGCCGGCTCCTTATTGTTGGTTTTTTAAAAAAAATTTTTGGCTTTTTTTCTTGAGAGAGAAAGAATGCTCCCGTCTGTTGGTTTGCTCCCCAAATGACTACAACAGCTGGGAATGGTCTAGGCCAAAGCTCAGAGCCAGGAACTGAAACCAGGTCTCTCACATGGGTGGCAAGAACCCAATTACTTGAGCTTTCAGTGCTGCCTCCCAGGGTCTACAATAGCAGGAATATGGAATCAGGTGTGGCGCTGGGAATGGAACCCAGGCACTCCAGTGGGAACCAGGACCTTCATCTGGGTCTCCCATGTGTGTGGCAGGGGCCTAAGTATTTGAGCCATCTTCTGCTGCTTTTCCTAGGCTGTTAGCAGGGAGCTGGATTGGAAGTGGAACAGCCAGGGCTTAAACTGGCATTTACATGGAGGTTTTACCTGCTGCGCCACAGCACCAGCTCCACCACTGATACTTCTGATCACATTTGTCATACAAGTATATCCCCTCCTCCAAAGATTTTAGAGGAAGACTCCCTTAAACCTATTGCGAGACTGTGAACCTGAATATCTGTGGCTACTGTCTGGCCTGTCATAAACATGAAAAATTCAGTCCCCTTATTTTTAATTTTTTAAAAATTTTTGACAGACAGAGTGGACAGTGAGAGAGAGAGACACAGAGAGAAAGGTCTTCCTTTGCCGTTGGTTCACCCTCCAATGGCTGCCGCGGCCGGTGCACCATGCTGATCTGATGGCAGGAGCCAGGTGCTTCTCCTGGTCTCCCTTGTGGGTGCAGGGCCCAAGCACCTGGGCCATCCTCCACTGTACTCCCGGGCCACAGCAGAGAGCTGGCCTGGAAGAGGGGCAACTGGGACAGAATCCGGTGCCCCCACTGAGACTAGAACCCAGTGTGCTGGCGCCGTAAGGCGGAAGATTAGCCTGTTGAGCCGCAGCGCCAGCCCTCAGTCCCCTTATTAACAGCTAATAAAATGGGTTCAAGGGAGAGACTTCCTTGCCATGTCCACCTGTTTTTTCCTGTTCAGCTATATTTTTTGTTGTCTGGCAGAGGCTTTGCTTGCGTTGTACTTCATAGGAGGTAAAACTGTTCTTTGTGACATTAGGTCCTAGGAGGAGGGCCCATGGATGGGAAAAGAATAAAGGTAAGGGTGGGAATAGAGAAGTGACATTCTTGGCCAACCAAGGAAGCCAGCAAGTTAAGGGATGTGTATTTTTCAGTTTTTATTTTGCAAATCTGGAGTGGCTGCAGAGGTGGTTCATTTTAAAAATTAAGGCAAAAATGTTGCTGGAGGACTTACTTTTTTGTGGGGATTGAATGGAATGAAAAGCATTGATGGTTCCTGGAAAAAACCGTGGAATTTGAAGGCGAGGCGGGATTCAAATCCAAGCCCTGTTACTCACCAGTTGTGAGGCCTTATAGAAGGTGCTTTTTCCTTTCTAAGCCTCAGATGCTTCATCTGGCTAATGGGGTTAGGATGCCCGCCTGTAGAATTTTTCTTGTAACTAAATAAGATTTAGAAAGGAGCTACGCATTTGGACTAGCAGTGGAGATGCTGGCATCCCATTTTGGAATATCTGGATTTGATGCCCGGCTCTGGCTTCTGACTCCAGCTTCCTGCTAATGTGGACCCTAGGAGGCAGTGGTGATGCCTCAAGTAATTGGGTTCCTGCCACCCACATGGGAGACTTTGCCCGGGCAGGCTTCTGACTTCATGCTGATCCAGCACTAACCATTCAGGGCATCTGTGGAATGCAATTAGTGGATAGATGTTTTCTGCCTATCAAATAAATAAATGAAAAGAAAGAAAAGGCAAGAGTTAGTGAATCTACTACCTAGTTGGTAGACAGTAGATCTAATAGAAGCCTGGTGCATGTTGGCCTCTCCTGTTGTTTCCCATACAGCCTGGTAGGGACTGGAGGACGGCTGTGCAGGCAGAGTGAACAGAGCCCTTAGCTGGCTCCTTTGCCAGTGCTTCTGCAGCTTTTCAGTCCCCAGCAGTCACAGGGCCTCCCATATGCAGCACCTGCCCCCACATGCACACTCCTCACTCTGTGATGCTCCGAACCGACTGGCTCACCTTCCCCTCCCATCCCCAGGCAAAAGTTTGCTTTGGGGGGATGAAGGGGTAGATCAGGAGTCAGGAATCTCCGTTCCCGGGAATGGGAGGTGCCTGGGGGATGTGCCAGGGCAGGAAAGCACAGCCTGGGGGAAATGGCAGCCTGCCACTCTGCAGCGTTGCCTCTGAGCGCACTTGGGGTTTCTGGACTGGAGGAAGATCGCCTGGCAGTTATCTCCATTTACATCCAGCCTCGCAACTGCCTGACCATGGGCCCTGTTCTTCGTTTCATAAGCTTCGGAAGGGGATGCCTCCTTTAGGAGTAGATTTGGAACTCTTCTCATGCCACTAAGGAGCCAACCAGTCTTAGACATTCTGGCTGTGGTTCTGGTCTTTCAAGATACGGTGGCCTGAACTGAGAGGTGGCAGCTATCCCAGGGCTTCTGGCCACTTTGGCCTCCAAGGTCATCTCTGACAATGTGGTCTCCATACACGCAGGTGCCTGAAAGATGAAAGGGCTCCCTGCTGAGATCTTCTTACAGATCCTCTGACCCCCTCTTTTCCGCCCTGCCTGCCAACCCATGGTTCAGATGCATGCATGCGGCATGTGCTCATTCACACCCTTCCCCACCAGCCAACTGTCTCAGTACCCTGCTCACACCACAGCTGGCTCAACCGTTGGCAGCAGTGGGAACCCAGAGAGTCATGCAGCATGACTCACTGTTAAGGATCATCGGCCTTTGAGGACAACCCAGTCATCTTTACCTTGGCCAGGATGTGTCTGTGGAGGGCTCCCAGAAAAAGGCATCCCTTGTGATGCTGTTTAACCGTCAGCACTTTGATTCCATGTATTGATTACTGGAGTGCTTATGGGGCTGGGGGAGGGAATCATGGTGTCACTGAGGGTGCACAGGCAAGGCAGCTCTGTTAGGCACATCTGGACTCCTGTCGCTTGGACCCAAGTTGTTGTGTCTCAGTATTTACTTAAATAGCAAGAATCGTGTGTCTCCCGTTTATGCATAAGCACCAGCTCCTCATTTGTACAAATACTTGCAGTTGTATTTGAGCATTCTGTTGTAGAATGTAAACCAGGGAAGAGAGCAAAAGGAAGAAAGAGAAAGGTTGATGGAGGGAGTAAGGATGTTGAGGATAACCTCTTGAACCAGGGTCTGCAGGCAATACATGTTCTCATTCTTGGTTCTTTTGTGTTGGCTGAGAGCCTGGGGAAAAGGAGTTGGAGATGGGGAAGCCCAGCCCTGGTGAATGACATCAGCGAAAGATGGTGGGGGAGAAACTGAGAGAGGTTTATACTTTTCACTTAATGGTTCTATTTTTTTTTTTATTTATTTGATTGCATTTCATATTCATTGGGTCCCTTTAATCTGTTTTTGTTGTTTAATTTGAGAGGCTGA
The DNA here is from genome assembly GCA_949820135.1 of Sylvilagus floridanus. Lineage (NCBI taxonomy): Eukaryota > Metazoa > Chordata > Mammalia > Lagomorpha > Leporidae > Sylvilagus > Sylvilagus floridanus. The sequence goes on from OX463230.1 coordinate 35,427,267, forward strand.
GATAGAGTAGCACACAAACAGATGAAGAGAGAAAGCTCCCATTCGCTGGTTCACTCCAACGTACCCACGGTGTCCCCAGGCTGGGCCAGGCCAGGAGCAGGGAGCCTGGAACTGAATCCAGGTCTCTCTTGTGGATGGCGGGAATCCAGTTACTTGGGCCATCAGTGCTGCCTCCCAAGGTCTGTGTTAGCAGCCAACAGGAGTCAAGAACTGGGAATCAGACCCAGGCACTTGGATGTGGGATGCTATCCTAAACCACTCCTCCTATTCAGTGCCTTTTATCTATTTATTCAAAGTCAGAGTTATAGAGAGAGGGAGAGACAGAGAGAGACATCTTCTCTCTACTGGTTCATTCCCTAGATGGCCACAACAGCTGGGGTTAGGCCAGGCCAAAGCCAGGAGCCAAGAGCCTCTTCCAGGTCTCCTGTGTGGGTGCAGAGACCCAAATACTTGGGCCATCTTCTGCTTTTCCCAGGCATATTAGTAGGGAGCTGAAATGGAATTGGAGCAGCTGGGACTCTAACTGGTGCCCATATGGGGTGCCAGCATCGCAGGTAACGGCTTTATCTACTATACAGTGCTGGCCCCTGTTGGGTCCCTTTTAAAATACTATGTTGGTATTTGATTTAAATAAATTTATTGATTTATAAATTTAATGCTTTATAATAAATTTATTTTATCATAACCTGTTGTCTAAAATTGTTGGTTGTCCCCAACAAAGAGGCTGCCATGGTGTTAGCTTATGCTGGCTGCTCTGGCTTTTCCACTTCTTTATTTTTTGGTCCTTGAAGATTTCCCTTACTTTATGGAGGACTTAACGAGGTAAGTAAAAGGAAGTTTATCGTATTTCGTGCAGCATTTTACAGTATTTTGCTGAGGAAGTCCCTGGGCTCGAATTTCCACAACAGCCTCCAGCTCCCACAGTGTGGGGTTAGTGGGGGGCCTCTTGAGGGCCAGGCTGCTGAGCGAGGGCTTGGAGGGCAGTAACCTAAATTTTTTTTAAAAGATTTTATTTATTTGAAAGGCAGAGGTACAGACAGAAAGGTAGAGAAAGAGAGAGAGAGAGAGAGAGGTCTTCCCTGTTATAGCTTATTATCATTTATTTTCTTTTAATTTTTTTTAAAGATTTATTTTATTTATTATTTGAAAATCAGTTACACAGAGAGAGGAGAGGCAGAGAGAGAGAAAGAGAGAGAGAGAGAGGTCTTCCATCTGCTGGTGCACTCCCCAGTTGGCCACAACAGCCAGAGCTGCACTGATCCAAAGCCAGGAGCCAGGAGCTTCTTCCGGGTCTCCCAAGTGGGTGCAGGGGTCCAAGTAGTTGGACCATCTTCCGCTGTTTTCCCAGGACACAGCAGAGAGCTGGATTGAAAGTGGAGCATCTGGAGCATGAACCAGCGCCCATATGGGATGTCAGCACCACAGGCGGAGGCTTAGCGTGCTACACCTCAGCACTGGCCCCCTAAAATTTTTTAAAATTGATTTTCTAGAATGAAGGTGATGTTTTCTTCCTCTCTCTTTTTTTTTTTTTTTGGACAGGCAGAGTGGACAGTGAGAGAGAGAGACAGAGAGAAAGGTCTTCCTTTGCCGTTGGTTCACCCTCCAATGGCTGCCACGGACAGCGTGCTGCGGCCGGCGCACCGCACTCATCCGATGGCAGGAGCCAGGTGCTAGGTGCTTCTCCTGGTCTCCCATGGGGTGCAGGGCCCAAGCACTTGGGCCATCCTCCACTGCACTCCTGGGCCACAGTGGAGGGCTGGCCTGGAAGAGGGGCAACCGGGACAGAATCCGGTGCCCCAACCGGGACTAGAACCCGGTGTGCCGGCGCCGCAAGGCGGAAGATTAGCCTGTTGAGCCACGGCGCCGGCCTTCTTCCTCTCTTTTTTAAAAATTAGTTCCCTAATTTTTTTTTTTTTTGACAAGCGGAGTTAGAGAGAGAGAGACAGAGAGAAAGGTCTTCCTTTTTCCTTTGGTTCACCCCCCAAATGGCCGCTACTGCTGGCGCGCTGTGCCAATCCGAAGCCAGGAGCCAGGTGCTTCTTCCTGGTCTCCCATACAGGTGCAGGGCCCGAGCATCTGGGCCATCCTCCACTGCACTCCCGGGCCACAGCAGAGAGTTGGACTGGAAGAGGAGCAACTGGGGACAGAATCCAGCGCCCCGACCAGGACTAGAACCCCGGGGTGCTGGAGCCGCAGGCGAAGGATTAGCCAAATGAGCCGCAGTGCTGGCCTCCTAATTGTTTTTAATGAAAGATTATTTTATTTGTTTGAGAGGCAAAGAGAGAGAGAGTTCATTCAAATGCCCATAATGGCCCCTGGCTGTGGCCAGAATGAGGAGCTCAATCCAGGGACCCAACTGTTTGAACCATAACCACTTTGCCCTTCAGATTATCTTGATTATACATATTTGTGAGAACAGTGTGATGATTTGACTCATCTGCTCAATGGGTAGTGGTTAAATCAAGTTAGCATTTCCTTCTCTGTTTAAACATTTTTTGATTAGCATTTAATAATTGTATAGCATAGCATTTTAACAGATGTCGACGGTGTGCACTGATCAAATCAGAACCGTAACGTTCCCCCTCCTTGCCATGACTGCTGGTGTGGAGCCTTTGAGATCCTTTCTTTCATCTACTGATTTGTACTTTAATTCCTTTTTTTTTTTTTTTTTTTGACAGGCAGAGTGGACAGTGAGAGAGAGAGATACAGAGAGAAAGGTCTTCCTTTTGCCGTTGGTTCACCCTCCAATGGCCGCCGCTGATGGTGCGCTGCGGCCGGCGCACCGCGCTCGTCCGATGGCAGGAGCCAGGAGCCAGGTGCTTTTCCTGGTCTCCCCATGGGGTGCAGGGCCCAAGCACCTGGGCCATCCTCCACTGCACTCCCGGGCCACAGCAGAGGGCTGGCCTGGAAGAGGGGCAACCGGGACAGAATCCGGCGCCCCGACCGGGACTAGAACCCGGTGTGCCGGCGCCGCAAGGCGGAGGATTAGCCTGTTGAGCCACGGCGCCGGCCCTTTTTTGTAAGATATATTTATTTGAGCGGCAGATTTACAGATGGAGGGAGAGACAGAGAGAAAGATCTTCCATTCACTGGTTCACTCCCCAGATGGCTGCAACGGCCAGAGCTGGGCTGATCTGAAGCCAGGAGCCAGGAGCTTCTTCTGGGTCTCCCACATGGATACAGGGGCCCAAGAATATGGGCCATCCTCTGCTGCTTTCCCAGGCCATCAGCAGGGAGCTGGATAGGAAGAGGAACAGTTAGGATGCAAACTGGAGCCCCTATGGGATGCTGGCACTGCAGGCAGAGGCTTAGCCTACTATGTCACAGTGCTGGCCCAGTATTTTAATTCTTTTTTTTTTTTTTTTTTAGTTTTACTTTATCTTTAATGAGCACTGTTTAACATTTTGTACTTTAATGCTTAAAGCATGTCCTGACCCCTTCTATGTCCTGGGAACTGTGGCTGTGGGTAGATTAAGCTGTCCGGAAGTTTGCAGGGTGGCTTGGAGGCAGGTGGTTCTGCAGTGGTCCAGAGGTCCCTGAGTGTCAGGCTGGGAGGGTGCAGATGAAAGCTGAGACGGCTCAGGGACGGAAGTGAGAAGACGGAAGAGCTTGGTGATAGGTGGTGTGGAAGGTGAAGGAGAGTCCTGGGTTTCAGATGTGGTTTTCTGCCATGGTAATTCTAACTTAGAGTTGTTCTGCCTACCCAGCACCTCACGAACGTTCACATGAGAAAAAGGCACCTTCCTTCTCCTTGTGCCCTGGCACCTGGATCCCATGCTGCTCCCGGGGAGCATGCAGAGGGACAGGGCGGCAAACACCATTCATTCAGCAGGGATGCACTGAGCACTCAGCTGCCAGACAGCGCTCCAGGTTTGTGTGTGTGTGTGTGTGTGTGTGTGTGTGTGTGTGTGTTTTTTTTTTTTTTTTACAGGCAGAGTGGACAGTGAGAGAGAGAGAGACAGAGAGAAAGGTCTTCCTTTGCCGCTGGTTTACCCTGCAATGGCCGCCATGGCTGGCACGCTGCGGCCGGCACACCTCACTGATCTGAAGGCAGGAGCCAGGTGCTTCTCCTGGTCTCCCCATGGGGTGCAGGGCTCAAGCACTGGGGCCATCCTCCACTGCACTCCCTGGCCACAGCAGAGGGCTGGCGTGGAAGAGGGGCAACCGGGACAGAATCCGGCTCCCCGACCGGGACTGGAACCTGGTGTGCCAGCGCTGCTAGGCGGAGGATTAGCCTATTGAGCCTCGGCGCTGGGTCTTTCTTTTCTTTTCTTTTCTTTCTTTCTTTCTTTCTTTCTTTCTTTCTTTCTTTCTTTCTTTCTTTCTTTCTTTCTTTCTTTCTTTCTTTCTTTCTTTCCTTCCTTCCTTCCTTCCTTCCTTCCTTCCTTCCTTCCTTCCTTTCTTTCTTTCTTTCTTTCTTTCTTTCTTTCGTTAAGATTTATTTATTTTATTTGAAAGTGAGAGTTACAGAGAGGCAGAGGCAGAGAGAGAGAGAAAAAAATCTTCCATTCGCTGGTTCACTCCCCAAATAGCTGCAAGGGCTGCAGTGGAGCTGAGCCAATCTGAAGCCAGGGGCCAGGAGCTTCTTCCGAGTCTCCCACACAGGTGCAGGGGCCCAAGGACTTGGGCTAGCCTCTGCTGCTTTCCCAGGCACATTAGCAGGGAGCTGGATTGGAAGTAGAGCAGCCGGGACTCGAACCGGCACAGAGATGGGATTCCAGCACTGCAGAGAGCAGCTTTACCTTCTACGCCGCAGCACGGGCCCAGGCTACCACTTTTAATATCAGCATTCCATAACAGAATGCCAAAGTGTCATGACAGTTCAAGTCCTGGCTGCTCTGCTTCCAATCTAGCTCCCTGCTAATGTGCCTGGGATAGTGGCCCAAACACTTGGGCTCCTACCAACCATGTTGGAGACCAGGATGGAGTTGTGGCTTCTGGCTTCAGCACGTCTCAGACCTAGCTGTTGCGGCCATTTGTGGAATGAACCAGTTGAAAGATCCCTCTCTCTCCCTTTCCCTCTCTCTGCCTCCCTCACCCCTCCCCTCCACTTTCTGTCACTCTGCCTTTCAAATAAGTAAAGAAGTCTTTAAAAAAAAAAAAAAAAAAACCCAATAGAGGCCCGGTGCTGTGGCATAGCAATAAAGCCTCCACCTGTGGTGCCGGCATCCCATATGTTTGCTGGTTAGAGTTTCAGCTGCTCCACTTCCAGTCCAGCTCTCTGCTATGGCCTGGGAAAGCAGTAGAAGATGGCCCAACCAGCACTGTGGTACAGTGAGTTAAGGCCCCGACCTCCAGCACCAGAATCCCACATGGGCACTGGTTTCAGTCCCAGCTGCTCCACTTCCAATCCAGCTCCCTGCTAATGTGCCTGAGAAAGCAGCAGACGCTGGCCCAAATCCTTGGGCCCCTGCACCTGTGTGGGAGACTCGGAAGAAGCTCCTGGCCCCTGGCTTCAGATTGGCTCAGCTCCAGCCCTTGCAGCTATTTGGGGAGTGAACCAGCGAATGGAAGATTTTTTTCTCTCTCTCTCTCTGCCTCTGCCTCTCTGTAACTCTCACTTTCAAATAAAATAAATAAATCTTAAAAAGAAAGAAAGAAAGAAAGAAAGAAAGAAAGAAAGAAAGAAAGAAAGAAAGAAAGAAAGAAAGAAAGAAAGAAAGAAAGACCCGGCGCCAAGGCTCAATAGGCTAATCCTGGCTCCTGGCTTTGATCAGCGCAGCTCTGGCTGTTGCAGCCATCTGGGGAGTGAACCAGCGGATGGAAGATCTCTCTCTCTTGCTGTCTCTCTCTCTGCCTCTGCCTCTCTGTAATTCTGCATTTCAAATAAATAAATCTTAAAAAAAAAAAAGTGGTGGTTTAACTTGCTGCACCACAATGCTGGCCCCTTGTTATAGCTTATTATCATTTATTTTCTTTTAATTTTTTTAAAGATTTCTTTTATTTTTTTTATTTGAAAATCAGAGTTACACACACACACACAGAGAGAGAGAGAGAGAGAGAGAGAGGTCTTCCATCCACTGGTTCACTCCCTAATTGGCTGCAACGGCTGGAGCTGCGCCGATCCGAAACCAGGAGCCAGGAGCTTCTTCTGGGTCTCCCAAGTGGGTGCAGGGGCCCAGGCACTTGGGCCATCTTCTACTGCTTTCCCAGGCCATAGCAGAGAGCTGGATCGGAAGTACAGCAGCCGGGTCTTGAACTGGCACCCAGCTGGGATGCCGGTGCTTCAGGCCTGGGCGTTAACCAGCTGCGCCCAGCTTATTGTCATTTAATCAGATTTTACAGCCCTTCTCTCTCTCTTTTGTCTGGTTTTGGAGTACTGTCTCTCAGATATCAAAGAATCCCAGATCAGGGATGGATCTTAGAGATTTTAATTCGGAGGTGGACAGTACCTGCTTTCCTGTTGAGGCTCTTGGCAGGCATCTCCAATAAACACGTAAAATTCTCTTATTGAGCCCTGATGCAATCTCAGACTCTTCGTCTACACAGCTCACCAGGCAGTGACTACAAACTGCTGTTGGCCTCGCCTCCTAATCGTGCCAGTAGAGAATAGGGTCCAGAGTCTAGTCTCCCTGCTGCAGACGCCTGCACTGCTCTTCTCACCATCCCGGGCTGCGCCCCTCTGCCTCGCTCCCTGCATTTTATTTGCTGAGAATGTTTCCTTTCAATGCCTACATTTTGTAAGGTCAGGAGAATCTTTTCTTTTCTTTCTTTTTTTTTTTTTTTTTAAGATTTATTTGTTTGAAAGAGTTACAGAGAGGCAGAGGCAGAGAGAGAGAGGAAGTCTTCCATCCGCTGGTTCACTCCGCAAATGGCTGCAACAGCTAGAGCTGAGCTGATCTAAAGCCAGGAGTCAGGAGCTTCTTCTGGGTGCAGGGGCCCAAGGACTTGGACCATCTTCTACTGCTTTCCCAGGCCATAGCAGAGAGATGGATCGGAAGTGCAGCAGCCGGGACTCAAACTGGCGCTTCTATGGGATGCCAACACTGCAGGCAGCGGCTTTACCTGCTACGACACAGCACCAACCCTGGGGAATACTTTCTTAATAATTGTTTGATTTATGTATTTTACAATTTTGTACAATAGAGAGATGGACATGTCCCATCTGCTGGTTCACTTCTCAAATGCCTGCAACAGCTGGGGCGGGGTCAAACAGAAACCAGGAGTTGGGAACTTATTCTAAGTCTCCGACATGGGTGACATGGACCCAAGTACTTCAGCCGTCACCTGCTGCCTCCCGGGTACACTTTGGCAGGAAGGTAGAATGGAAAGCGAAGGCAGCACTCCAACCAGGCATTCTGCTGTGGGATGCCAGTGTCCCAAGCAGTAGTGTTAACTGCTGTACCACAATATCTGCCCCTCCTAGTTATGTGTTGTTTTTTTAAACCAGTGAACCAGCCAAAGTTATTGCCACTTAGTGGGGGTGGATCATATTCCCTGCTCAGCTGCCGTTGGGAGTGATCTGTGGATTCTCTGAAATTTCTCTGGTGATACTAACTTTGATATTGGTGGTTGGGAGCAACCTGCAAAAGAGTACTTGTTGATGTTGAATTCTCACATTGCAGAGGGCAGGCCAAGACTTGACATTTCTCATCTAACCATTCTCTTTGTTCCGCACTCCCTGTCTTGAGAACAGCCCCTTCCAATGTAGCGGGGGGGGGGGGGAGGCAGTAAATGGAGACTGGATCATGACTTCCTATCATACCTCCTTGGATTGAGCAAGGTAGGAAATGACAAGCAGATGGAGTTGATTTTAAGTCAGAAGAATCATAGAACACAGAAACCAGGAAGCTGCTGGGGCAGAAAGTTGCATAACATATTTCAGACATCCTTGTCTTCTCCTTTATCCTCTTCTGTGTAGATACAAGTAGATGAGGGCTGAGGTTTTCACGAGCCTGGCCCTAGTCAGCAAATGAAAGTCCATTACTGGCAGTGCTGTGTGCGGCTAGAAGATTCAGTGGAGCAAGCGTGGTGTGGAGATGGCCACAAGTGGATTCAGATCATGGTTGGAAGAGGACGGACAGGAAATGAAAAAGGAATCTAGCATGTCGTACAGGAATCACAACAGTGAAGCGTTCATTGTATTACCCAGAAATGCCACCTCTGTTATGGGGAGATGTTTATTGAGGCAAGGAGCTATCAATGGGAAATTGATACGGATCATGGGAGAAAAAGAAACGAATCTAAACCTGCCCGAGGTTCCTGTTGATACTAAAAAGAACAGGGAGGTTCCACTTGGGATATAAACATAAGATTTTTAGGGAAACAATTATGAAATATTTTTTTAGCACCTTTAACAAGTCTGAAGTAGTTTTTTGTTTAGCAAGATAAACATAGTGCACATAACTTTGCTCAGTTAGGATCGTGCTTAGTGTACAGTGGACGGCCTGAGAGGCAGAAGAGAGAGCAACAACCAACAAAGCAAAGATGTTCCTTCAACTTTTTTTTTCTCTTAAAAAAAAAAAAAGTTATTGAGAGCTGTTTTCCTATGCATATTGTTCCTTTCTGTCTTTAGGAAAGTTTGGGGAGTTCAGGGGCCGTGAGCACTTCCCCCAGCCTGAGGGTTGCTGGGAGCCAGTCCTGGGAGGGAGAACATCAGGACCTTGTTTTCATGTAGCACCTTCCTCTGGGAACTCAGGCTGCAGGCAGGTTTTGGGACCAGAGGTTCCACATCTCACCTCCCACCTTTGCCACGGTGCAGGGTCTCTAAGGAGCCCCTGGGGGTGGGGAGCAACCATCAAGTCCTAGAGCTCAGCACAGACAAAGTCCAGCCCACTACCTCCTTTCTGCTGAATTCTTTTACTTGAAAGGCAGGGAGACAGAGACTGACAGAAGAGAGAGCTCCCACCCATGGGCTTACTCCCCAGATGCCCACGACAGCCAGGAATTCGATCCAGGGCTCCAGTGTGGGTGGCAGTGACTCAAGTACTAGAGCCATCACCTGCTGCCTCCCAGGGTCTGCATTAGCAGGGAGCTGGGATCAGAAGTGAAACCAGGACTCAAACCAGGCACTCTGATGCAGGATTCAGGCATCTGAAGAGGGGTCTTAACTGCTGTGCCAAGCACCTACCTCCTTTATAGAGAGGAGAAGGAAGCCAAGGTAAGAGGGAGCTGCCACTGGCAGACCCACAGGTCCCGAGTCCACCCTGGTGTCCCTGAAGGAATTGCAAGGCTAGGTAAGGGGTAGCAGCCGGTTCAGAAGCTCAGGGGGCCAGAGTGTAGGTTCTGGAATCTCTCGGGAGTAACTCCTGTCTTGCTGAGGGTTTTTTTCTTGTCTGGGCTTTGGGGATGTCACTGCCCCACCTTGCCTCGAATCCTCCCCTAGGCATGAGCAGATGTTCCTTTGGCTGCTGGAGCTGGGCCGGGGCGGTGGGACTTGGAATCTGGGCATCAGCAGCGACAGGGGATCACCCGGGAGGCCCTTGGCCTGCCTGCAAGTAGCCAGTGAGGGAGACAGAAGGAAGACTTTGGGAAATATGGGGAAGGCGAGTGGCAGTGTCAGGTGTCCTGGAAAAGTCCAGAAGGACTGAACTCAAGAAGGCGCCAGCAAGTGTGGCTAAGGAGCAGTGAGCAGCCCTAGTGACTTCGACCATTAATCGAAATCTCTCCTAGCAGGAGGAGGAAAGTAAAGCCATGTTACGAAGTCTTGGAGTCGGCTGCAGGGGAGCACGGAGCACAGGTTAAAGTAAGGCAGATCCTGCTGTTACAGGGAGCATCGGATGGGGTTAATAGCCAGAACTGACCAAGGCAGGGGAAAGTGTGAATTTTTTAAGCAGAGAGTTAGAGGTTAAAAACCCTGGGCCAAGGGCTGGCGTTGTGGCACAGGGGGTAAAGCTGCCTGTGTTACCGGCATCCCATATGGGCGCCGGTTCGAGTCCTGGCTACTCCACTTCCCATCCAGCTCCCTGCTAATATGCCTGGGAAGGCAGTGGAGGATGGCCCAAGTGCTTGGTTCCCTGCCACCTACATGGGAGACGTGCAAGAAGCTCCTGGCTCCTGGCTTCAGCCAGGCCCACCAGTGGCCCGCTGCTAGTCGTTGTGGCCATTTGGGGATTGAACCAGTGGATGAAAGATCTCTCTTCCCCCCTCTCCCTCTGTAACTCTGTCTTTCAAATAAATAAATCTAAACAGAATGCAGAGCCCTGGGCCAGGTGTCCAGGCTGGTGGGCTTTGGGTTGCAGCCTTGGTCCTAACAGAACCTGGGTCTGTTACTCTGAGCAAGTCAGTTTCCTTTGTGTAAAGGCAGAGGCTAGACTGACATTTTCCCAAAGAAAATAGTATTTGTCTCAGTCCTGAAAATTCTGGGCTGGAAGAAAGACTGGGGAAAGGGAGGCTCAGGAAAGATGCCTGGCTTCAGATCCGGCTGCAACCCTGCCTTTCAGTTCAAGCCGGCCTGGGAGTCAGGGGCTGGAGCCAGCTCCTGTCTGGCGCAGCAGCTGCTCCTGTCTTCCCCTGCTCACCTGGGAGTGGAAGCGTGGGTAGCAGGTGTGCATGCTAGGAGGGAGGGGTTGAGGTTGCATGAGCTGTGGGTGATGGTTCCTCAAGAGACAGTCTCAGAAAGCTTTTGACTAGAGAGGCCATTGACTCTGGGGACATTTCCCTAGGCCCTGGTGACCCGGGTGCCTTTCTCAAAGCCCTCCTTCTCTGCATTGTCAAGCTACAGACGGCTGGAGTCCCCACCTCCGCAGCCTCACCTCCGCAGCCTCACCCTCAACGCCCTGTGCTTGCTCACTGCCCTGGGCTTAGCTCAGGGGCTGCCTGTTGAATTGGCTGCTTCCACTGGCTGTTCCCGCCAAGGCTTTCAGACGAAACCATCAGAAGCTGAGTGAAATGGGGTGGGAGTTAGTGAGTCACAGGCGGTGCCCCTCCAGGAAGCAGACTCCCTCCAAGGGAAGGGGGTGGCACTTCTGGAATCTTCCTCTTGGGATGATCAACTTAGGTCAACTAATTTTTTTTTTAAAGATTTATTTATTTACTTGAAAGTCAGTTACAGAGAGAGGGAGAGAGACAGAGAGAGAGGAGACAGAGATATGCCATCTGGCTCACTCCCCAGATGGCCGTAACAGCCATGGCTGGGCTAGGCTGAAGCCAGGAGCCAGGAGCTTCTTCCAGGTCTTCCATGTGGGTGGCAGGGGCCCAGCCACTTGGGCCATCCTCTGCTGCTTTTCCTAGGACATGAGCTGGAAACTGGATGGGAAGTGGAGCAACCAGGACTGGAACAGGCACCCAAATGGGATGCTGGCATCACAGGCTTTATCCACAGCACCGGCCCCAGCTCAGCTAATTTGATGAGCATCCCCCGGACGTTCTGTGCAGTGCACATAATGATCTGGCCTCACAAGGTTGTGGTGGCAAATCAAAAGCCTGGCACCTCTCAGACGCTCCGTGTATATTGCTTTCCTTTCCTTGGTGGGCCTGGTGTCAGGGACAGGACTGGGGGTGCCCCAGGGGTGCAGACATGGAGGAGAAGCAGAAGCAGAGCAGGAGTCAACTTGCCCACCCGCTGCGGTCTCCGAGGCTCAGACTGAGGCTGTCCCGCTGGTGCTCGGTGCCGCCTTCCCTAACCCCTCGTTGTCCCGAGGCAGGGCAGACGGGCTCCCAGTCATTACCTCACCGCATGGCTCCCGTCTGCCAGAGTGCGTGGTGGAACTGCCTGGGTGGAGAGCTCCAGGCTAATTTTAGACCTGGAGACTCCCTGCCAACAGCTGTGGCTGGGCCCAGGCAGCTGGACTGGGACGAGGCGGGGGTGGGGTGTTTGGTGCTCAGTCTCCTAGCCGGGAGCCCTGGACACGGCCCTCTGGGTCTGCTTTTGGGGTGATTCCTGCCTCTGCCTCAGCTGCAGGGAGAGCTTGGGGTGAGGGGGAGGGGACTCCTCCCCAGAGGGTGGGGCCTTGAAGCCGCCACTTTCTCCAAGGTGACCTTACTTTCACGCTAAAGTGGCTTTTAGGTCAGAAGCTACTGAGAAGATGGCACCCTTTAGAGTGGGCCTGTAGGCCTCTGAGAAGGAGCAGCAGAGAGCAGAGGGTAGCCCCAAACTCTTGGATTTATAGGCCAGCCTCCCACACAACAAACTGATAATCTGAGAGCTTCTCCACCTAATGCTTGTTGGCAGCCGAAAAAAATGGCGGGAGGCGATAACACTGTATCCCACTTGGGGTACAGAGATAAGGGTAGGGGTGGTTGGACACAACCCCTGAGGCTCAGGGGTTGACGTGGGCTCCTCTGCCGCCCATCTGAAGCCCAGCAGGGAGCTCCGTGCCACTCACAAGCCACTGCTCCCGGGAAACACCTCTGGCATGAGCTGCAGGCGTGTGCTGGAAGGGAACTCGGGGAGCCTTGACCCATTCTTCTCTCTTTGCATGTGAGTGGACTGAGGCCCAGAGCAGCTCAGCCGAGGTCAGGCAGCTAAGAAGTCAAAATCAACTCAGTTCTGCCGGGGTACTCGCTCCCTCACTTGCCCAGCATTTCTTGGTTACTGTACAGTTCAGTGTCTGGGAATACAGTGATGAAAAGCAATTGCTGGGATCTGACTCTGTTGGAGAGGAACTCGGGCAAACACAGTTCAGGGAGGCTGAGGGACGGGGTTGTGCCTGGAGAGGGGGCATTGAGGGCTCAGAGGATTTAAGTTTTGTTATCTGGGAGACAGGCAGAGCTCCCATCTGCTGGCTCACTCCCCAGCTGCCCACAGCAGCCAGGGATGGGCTGAAGCCAAGAGCTAGACACTTGATTCAGGTTTCTCGTGTAGGTGGCAGGAACCCAGTTCACTTTTAATTTTTTATTTTTATTTATTTGAAAGTGTCAGAGAGAGAAAGAAAGAAAGAGAAAGATATCTCCATTAGCTGGCTCACTCCCCAAATGGCTGTAATGGCCATGACTAGGCCAGGCCAAAGCCAGGAGCTTAGAACTCCATCAAGGCTTCTCGTGTGGGTGACAAGGGCCCAAGCACATGGGCCATCCTTTCCCAGGTGCATTATCAGGGAGCTGGATTGGAAATGGAGCAGCCTGGATTCTAACCATTGCTTTGATATGGGATGCTGGCATTGCAGATGATGGCTTAATCCACTGTGCCACAGTGCCGGTCCTGGGAACCCAGTTATGTAAATTACCCATCACTGCTTTTTTTCAGGGTCTGCATTAGCAGGAAGCTGGAGTCAGGAGCCAGAGCCAGAGCCAGGAGTCAAAGCCAGGCACTCAGTGAGGGACAGGTGCATCCTGACCGGCAGCTTAACTGCTATAGCAAATGCCCTCTCCTGTGTTCTTCTCGGTCAGGAGATTTTTGAGTACCAGTTCAGTCTCCTTACCAGTTATAGGCCAATTAATATTTTCTATTCCTTCATAATTTAGTCTTGCTCTGTTTTGTTTCTAGGAACTTATTCATCTCATTGAGGTTATCTAATTTGTTGATGTTCATAGTACTCTATTATAATCCTTTTTACTTCTGTAGAGTCAGTACTAGTATCTCCACTATAATTTCTGGGCTTGGTAATTTGAGGTCTTCTCTCTTCTTATAAGTCCATCTAGATGAAGATTTACCAGTTTTGTTGATATTCTCAAAGAGCTGTTCTGATGTGGGATATGAGTGTTTTAACTCTCATTTTAACCACCAGGCCAAATGCCTGGCCCTAGATGATATTCTTGATATTCCTTTAACCATCCATGTGTACTACTTCATGTGTATGTAAGAATGGAAGGAGCCAGCATTGTGGCATAGCTGGTAAAGCTGCCGCCTGCAGTGCCAGCGTCCATATGGGTGGTGGTTCACGTCCTGGCTGCCACACTTCTGATCCAGCTCCCTGCTAGTGGCCTGGAGAAAGCAGTGAAAGATGGCCCAAGTGCTTGGGCCCCTGCCACCCACGTGGAGACCTGAATGAAGCTCCTGGCTCCTGGCTTTGGTCTGGCTGAGCCCTGGCCACCGTGGCCATCTAGGGAGTGAACCAGCGAATGGAAGACCTCTCTCTCTCTCCCTTTCTGCCTTTCAAATAAATAAATATTTTTAAAAAATAAAGAAGCTTGATTGCTATATCCAGTTGGTGTCCCAAGAGCTATGGTGTTATGCACAAAATGTACATGTCAAAAATAACAGATCCCCTTGATATGTTCTCCCCAGCACCCAGAAACCAGCCCCTCAGAAGAATTAAATGTAGCATAGAGGAGGATGATCGGAGCTAGGACTTCAGTGAGGCTGAGAATTTTGATAGAAGGAGGCGAGGGAGGGAGCATGGAGATGAAGGGAACCAGCAAGGGTGCGCCCAGGACCTGACAAGCGGTGCCTGGCGGGAGAGGCTGCAATTGCTGGGGAGGTTGGCGGGAGAGCAGAGAGGGACCTCCAGTCCCAGAGTAGCTAACGGAGAGAAAGAGACGTAGAAGTCAGCTGTGCAAAGTGGGTGCTGTCTCAGTACAGGGTCGAAGGATGGATGAATTATTGACTGTTAACGTCAATTTGAACTTGATTCTGTGACAGGAAGAATCAGCACATTGAGACTCCTGTGGTGGGGTAGTGTCTGCAGATGTCCATCCAGGAACAAGAGATGTGCACAAGCTCAGAACTGGAAGTCATTAGGCCCCAGCCTTCAGCGCCGGCTCCTGGCTCCTGGCTTCAGATCGGCACAGCTCCAGCTGTTACGGCCAATTGGGGAGTGAAGCAGCGGATGGAGGACCTCTCTCTCTCTCTCCCTCTCTCTCTCTCTCTATCTCTCTCTCTGCCTCTCCTCTGTCTCTGTGTAACTCTTTCTGGCAAAATAAATAAATCTTTTTTTCAAAGAAAAAAGAACAAAAGCAAAAAACCCTGAAGTCTGAAGCACTCTCATCCCAAGCATTTTGAAGAAGGTGCACTCAACCTGTATAATTGATAGAAAGTGAAATCATCAAGTACTCAGTTAAAATCATGAAAGGTGAGGAAAGAGTAGAAGACAAAAAGAACAAAGAACAAAGGCAATGAGTAGGGGCCAGCACCGTGGTGCAGTAGGTTAATCCTCTGCATGCGCCGCTGGAATCCCAAATGGGCACCGGTTCTAGTCCCGGCTGCTCCTCTTCCAATCCAGCTCTCTGCTGTGTCCTGGGAATGCAGCAGAAGATGGCCCAAGTGCTTGGGTCCCTGCGTGGGAGACTGGGAAGAAGCACCTGGCTCTGAAGCGGCTGTTTGGGGAGTGAACCAGCGGACAGAAGACCTTTCTCTCTTGTCTCTCTCTCTCACTGTCTATAACTCTACCTCTCAGATAAATAAATAAATCTTAAAAAAAGGCAACGAGTAGAAAACAGTAACAAATGTAGTAGATATTAATCCAGCTATGTCAATAATCACTTTAAATGTGAATGGCTTAAATAAGTCAATGAAAAGACAGAGACTATCAGAGTGGATCCAAAAACAAAACTCAACTGTATTTTGTTGCCAAGGAATCTGCTTTAAACATAAAGGTGCCTATAGATTAAATGAAAAGAGATGGAAAAAACAACACGCTAACACTTGTCTAAAGAAAGCAGAAGTAGCTGTGTTAATTTCAGGCAGGGGGCCAGTGTTGTGGTGCAGTGGGTGATGCCGGAACACCATGTTGGATAACAGGTTCAAGTCCTGCCTTCTCTTCTTCCTATCCAGTTCCCTGCTAATGTGCTTGGGAAGGCAACGGAAGATGGCCCAAGTGCTTGGGTCCCTGCCACATATGTGGTAGACCCGGCCAGAGTTCCTGACTCCTGGCTTTTTCTTGGCCCAGCCCTGGTCTACAGCCATTTGGGGAGTGAACCAAGGGATAGAAGATTCTCTGTCTCACTCCTTCTCTCTCTCTCTCTCTGTAACTGCCTTTCAAATAAATAATAGATCTTTAAAAATTATTTTTATTTATTTTTATTTTTTAATTTTTGACAGGCAGAGTGGACAGTGAGAGAGAGAGAGAGAGACAGAGAGAAAGGTCTTCCTTTGCCGTTGTTCACCCTCCAGTGGGCGCCGCGGCTGGCGTGCTGCGGCCAGCGCACCACGCTAATCCAATGGCAGGAGCCAGGTGTTTCTCCTGGTCTCCCATGGGGTGCAGGGCCCAAGCACTTGGGCCATCCTCCACTGCACTCCCGGGCCACAGCAGAGAGCTGGCCTGGAAGAGGGGCGCCCCGACTGAGACTAGAACCCAGTGTGCCGGCGCTGCAAGGTGGAGGATTAGCCTATTGAGCTGCGGCGCCGACCTGTAACTCTTTCAAATACACTTGATCTTAGCCAAAAGCCGAGAAGCGGTAACTCTTTCAAATAAATAAATAAATCTTAAAAAAAAAAAAAGCTTGGGAGTATTCATTACTGAACCCATCTGAACCTGGTATTTCAATTTATTTAATAGATAAAGGTCTATTCATACTGTTTATTTCTCCTTATGTGAGTTTGGGTAGCTTGTGTCTTTCAAGGAATTGGTCCATCCCATTTAGGTTATCAAACTTGTGGACACACAGCTACTCACAATGTTACTTTATTATTCTTTGGAAGTCTATGGAATGTGCAGTGATGAACCCTCTTTCACTTCTAATATTAGTAAATTACGTTTCTGGTTTTTTTTCCTTACCTTGCCTCACAGGCTTATTGATTTTATTAACATTTTCTTTTATTTTTTTTAATTTATTTTTTAATTTTTTTATTTTTTTTTGACAGGCAGAGTGGACAGTGAGAGAGAGAGACAGAGAGAAAGGTCTTCCTTTGCCGTTGGTTCACCCTCCAATGGCTGCCACGGACAGCGCGCTGCGGCCGGCGCACCGCGCTCATCCGATGGCAGGAGCCAGGTGCTAGGTGCTTATCCTGGTCTCCCATGGGGTGCAGGGCCCAAGCACTTGGGCCATCCTCCACTGCACTCCTGGGCCACAGCAGAGGGCTGGCCTGGAAGAGGGGCAACCGGGACAGAATCCGGCGCCCCAACCAGGACTAGAACCCGGTGTGCCGGCGCCGCAAGGCGGAGGATTAGCCTGTTGAGCCACGGCGCCGGCCAGATTTTATTAACATTTTCAAAAGACTAGCATTTAGTTCCAATGATTTCTGCTGTCAGATTTTTTAAAGATTTATTTATTTATTTGAAAGTCAGAGTTACACAGAGAGGAGAGGCAGAGAGAGAGAGAGAGAGGTCTTCCATCCAAGGGTTCATTCCCTAGTTGGCCGCAACAGCCGGGACTGCACCAATCCGAAGCCAGTAGCCAAAAGCTTCTTCTGGGTCTCCAACGTGGGTGTGGGGCCCCAAGGACTTGGGCCATCTTCTACTGCTTTCCTAGGCCATAGCAGAGAGTTGGATCAGAAGTGGGGAAGCTGTGACTAGAACCGGCACCCATCTGGGATGCTGGCGCTTCTGGACAGGGCATTAACCCGCTGCACCACAGCACCGGCCCCTGCTATCAGTTTTAATATTTCTTTTCTTTTGCTTACTTGGAATTTAATTTGTTCTTTTCCTATGGTGGAAGCTCAAACTTTTTAAAAAGGTTTATTTTTTTTATTTGAAAGGTAAAATGACAGGCAGAGAGGGAGAGATTCCATTTGCTGGTTCACTCTCCAAATGGTCTCAACAGCCAGATCTGGGCCAGGCTGAAGCCAGGAGCCAGAAAACTCCACTCTGGTTTCTCACATGGGTGGCAGGAGCCTAAGTACTTGGGTCATCTTCCTTCTGCTGCCTTCCCAGGCACATCCGTAGGCAGCTGGATCAGAAGTGGAACAACTGGGACTTGAACGAGCATTCTGACATGAGATAAAAGCAGCAGCTTAAACCACTGCACCACAACACCTGCTCCCTCAAACTACTTAAGTTATATGTTTCTTCTTCTCTGATATATTTAGTGTTTCAAAATTTCCCCTAAGCATTTCTTTGGCTGTATTCCACAAACTTTGATAGGTAATTTTTCATTTTCATTTAATTATAAATATTTCAAAATTTCCTCTTTAAATTCCTCATTGACTCATGTGTGATTTGGAAGTGTTCTGTTTAACTTCCACATATTTGAAGATTTTCTAAATATCTTCTGTTATTGGTTTCTAGTTTGATTCCCTTGTGGTCTGAGAACAGGCATTGTAGGATTCTATTCTTTTACATTTGTTGAGGTTTTATGGTCCAGATTGTGATCTATCTTGGTGAATGTTCCTTTTTTGTTTTTTTTGACAGAGTGGACAGTGAGAGAGAGAGACAGAGAGAAAGGTCTTCCGTTGCCGTCGGTTCACCCTCCAATGGCCGCTGCGCTGATCCGAAGGCAGGAGCCAGGTGCTTTTCCTGGTCTCCCATGGGGTGCAGGGCCCAAGCACTTGGGCCATCCTCCACTGCACTTCCCGGGCCACAGCAGAGGGCTGGCCTGGAAGAGGGGCAACCGGGACAGAATCTGGTGCCCCAACCGGGACTAGAACCCGGTGTGCTGGCGCCATAAGGCGGAGGATTAGCCTGTTGAGCCACGGCGCCATCCAGTGAATGGACCTTGTGAGTGTGAGAGGAAAGTGTATTCTGCAGCTGTCAGATGAAATAATCAACAGACATCAATCAAATCCAGCTGATTGATGTGTTACTGAGTTAAACTACATCTTCACGGATTCTCTGCCCGCTGGATTTGTCCATTTCTAAAGAGAGGTGTTTAAGTCCCCAACTATTTTAATGGACTCATCTATTCCTCCTTGCAGTTCCACCAGTTTTTCCCTCATGTATTTCAATAGTCTGTTGTTAGGCACATACACCTTAAGTATTTTTTGTTTTGCCTTCTTGGTGTATTGACCCCTTAATCATTATGTCGTGCCCCTTTTTATCCATGGGAATCTTCCTTACTTTGCAGCTTGCTTTGTCATTTTTAAAATAATTTTTAAAGAGCCGGTGCCATGGCTCAACAGGCTAATCCTCTGCCTTGTGGCGCCGGCATACCGGGTTATAGTCTCAGTTGGGGCACCGGATTCTGTCCCGGTTGCCCCTCTTCCAGACTAGCTCTCTACTGTGGCCAGGGAGTGCAGTGGAGGATGGCCCAATTGCTTGGGTGAACCAACGGCCAAAGGAAGACCTTTCTCTCTGTCTCTCTCTCTCACTGTCCACTCTACCTGTCAAAAATAAATAAATAAATAAATAAACAAAACTTGTGGGGCTGATGTTGTGGCACAGGTTAAGCAGCTGCCTGATCTTGCCACCCATGTGGGAGATCCACTTGGAGTTTCAGGCTCCTGACCTCAACCATTGCAGATACCTTGGGAGTGAACCAGTGGATGGAAGATCTCTTCTATCACTGTACATTTCAAATAAAAAATAAAATAAATGTTTTCAAAAAAGTTTTAAAACAGGCCGGTTCTGTGGTGATGCGGGTAAAGCCACCGCCTGCACTTAACATCGTGCTTCCAAGATTTATCCCTGTTGTTGCATGTTAGTACTTGCTTCATTTTTATGGCTGAGTAATATTTCATTGTACAAGTATACCACAATTTGTGTATCTACTCCTGTGTCAGTGGGCATTTGGGCTGCCTCCTCCGCCTTTAGTGATTGTGAGTAATGCTGCTTGTGGGCACTGGGGTGCACATATTTGTTTTCAGTTGTTTGGATGTGTACCTAGGAGTGGAGCTCCTGGGCGATACAGTAGCTGTGCTTAGCTCTCTGTGGAGCCACCTCCGTTCATTCCTGTTCAGTACTCCGCCAAGCAGTGGCTTTTCTTCTGCCATGCATGGCTGCTTTTTTTTTCTTTTGAGGTTTATTTATTTATTTATTTATTTTTATTTGAAAGGCACAGGTACAGAGAGGGAGAGACAGAGAGAGAGGTCTCCCAATTGCTGGTTCACTCCCCAAATGGTTGCAGTAGCTGGAGCTGGGCCAGGCTGAAACCAGGAGTTTCTTCCAGGTCTCCCATGTGGGTGCAGGGACCCAAGCACTTGGGCCATCTTCTGCTGTTCTCCCAGGCACTTGAGCAGGGAGCTGGATCAGAAGTGGAGCGGCTGGAACTTGAACCAGCGCCCATATGGGATTCAGGCACTGCAGGCGGAGGCTTAGCCTTCTATGCCACTCCCACCTCTTTTCTGAGTTAGGGTTTAGACATTTTGCATTTCTTTTCTTCAACACCAGCGTTTCCAAACCCTGTGTCTCCTTGGGCTGTTCATGGCGAGGTCTGCTTCCTGTGTTGTTCAGCAGCACAGCTCCCTCTGAAGTGTTTGCAGTTCTTAGCTTGTTTGGTCCTTAAGTCTCCTGCTGGGTATAATGCACACGGCTTCTTCAGTCTCTTTCTACCCCAGTGCCTCTACTTTCTTTCCCAGATTTCTTGCATCATGTCTAAACAAAGAACACATCTGCCTCTACTCTTTCAGTTTTTAAAAATGAAATTCAGGGTCCAGCACTATGGTGTAGCAGATAAAGCTGCTGCCTGCAGTGCCGGCATCCCATGTGGGTGCCAGTTCGAGTCCCAGCTGCTCCTCTTCTGATCCAGCTCTCTGCTATGGCCTGGGAAAGCATGAGAAGATGGCCAAAGCCCTTGGGCCCCTGCACTCACGTGGAAAACCAGGAAGAAACTCCTGGTTCCTGGCTTCGGATCGGTGCAGTTCCGGCCTTTGCAGTCTTCTGGGAAGTGAACCAGTGGATGGAAAACCTCTCTCTCTGCTTTTTAAATTTTTTTTAAAGATTTATTTATTTATTTGAAAGTCAGAGTTACACAAAGAGAGGAGAGGCAGAGAGAGAGAGAGGTCTTCCATCCGCTCCCCAAAACGGCTGGAGCTGGGCCGATCTGAAGCCAGGAGCCAGGGGCTTCCTCTGGGTCTCCCACTTGTGTGCAGGGGCCCAAGGACCTGGGCCATCCTCTACCACTTTCCCAGGCCACAGCAGAGAGCTGGATCGGAAGTGGAGCAGTTGGGACTCGAACAGCACCCATACGGGATGCCGGTGCTTCAGGCCAGGGTGTTAACCTGCTGCGTCACAGCGCTGGCCCTTATACTTTTTTTTTTTTTTAATTATTTTTCTTTTTATCTGAGAGGTGGAGAGAGAGAGAGCTAGTGAGCGAGCGCTCCTATGTGCTGGGTCACTTCTCAAATGCCTACAATGGCTGGGGCTAGGCTGGGGTCAAGAGCCAGGGTCAGGGAATGCAAGTCTCACATGAGAGGCAGGAACCCATTTCCCTGAGCCATCATGGCTCCCTCCCAGGGCCTGCACTGGCAGGAAGCTGGAATTGAAGCCAGGTACTAGAATGTAGCAGATGAATGTCCTACCTGCAGGCTAATTACCTACTCCTTTTCTAGAACTGTACACCCCCCTCCTCTATTGCCCTGCCACTGCAGGTTCTCTGTGTTGCCTCCTGGGCTGATTTGTTTCCTGGCAGTGCTCCAGAGTTGCCCCCGAAGGGAGACTGTTTCTTCTTTCTTTCTTTCTTTCTTTCTTTCTTTTTTTTTTTTTACAGGCAGAGTGGACAGTGAGAGAGAGAGACAGAGAGAAAGGTCTTCCTTTGCCGTTGGTTCACCCTCCAATGGCCGCCGCGGCCGGCGCGCTGCGGCCGGCGCACCGCGATCGTCCGATGGCAGGAGTCAGGAGCCAGGTGCTTTTCCTGGTCTCCCCATGGGGTGCAGGGCCCAAGCACCTGGGCCATCCTCCACTGCACTCCTGGGCCACAGCAGAGGGCTGGCCTGGAAGAGGGGCAACCGGGACAGAATCCGGCGCCCCGACCGGGACTAGAACCCGGTGTGCCGGCGCCGCAAGGCGGAGGATTAGCCTGTTGAGCCACGGCGCCGGCCTCTTTCTTTCTTTTTTAAATAATTATTTTATTTATTTGAAAGACATAGTTACAGAGAGAGGTAGAGCCAGAAAGAGAGAGAGAGACAGAGAGAGAGGTCTTCCATTCCGCTGGTTCACTCCCCAAATCACCACAGCTGAGCTGATCCAAAGCCAGGAGCCAGGAGCTTCTTCTGGGTCTCCCATGTAGGTTCAGGGGCCCAAAGACTTAGGCCATCTTCTACTGCTTTCCTGGGCCATAGCAGAGAACCGGATCGGAAGTGGAACAGCCGGGACTTGAACCGGTACCCATATGGGATGTCAGCACTGCAGGTTGGGGTTTTAACCTGTTGCACTGGAGCACTGGCCCTGAGACTGTTTTCCTCTTTTCTCATGTGAGGCTGCTTCTGGCTGGGGAATGTGAAGCCAGCCCTTAGGCCCCTTCATGTTGAGAGCTGGTTTTGAGTGAGATGCGATGCCTCTCCAGCTTCCTCACCACCACTTTCACCCAAAGACCAGCTGCTTCAGGGTGGGTGTTTAGTCTAGCAGTTAAGGTGCCAGTTGAGACCCCATCCCCACCCCCATGATGTCCCACATCGGAGTGCCTGGCTCTGACTGCTGGCTCCAGCTTCCTGCTGATGCAGACCCTGGGAGACAGCAGTGATGGCTAAAGTAATTGGGTTCCTGCCACCCATGTAGGTGCCCTGGATTGAGTTTGGGGCTCCCAGGCTTCAATCCTGGCCCATTCTTAACTGTTGTGGGCATTTGGGGAGTGAACCAGCAGATGGGAGCTCACTTTGTCTCTCTGCCTCTCAAATAAATAAATAAAAATCACAAAAAACCCTGACGCTTCAGTCGCAGGTCGTGATGAAGCTGCACTGAGCTGGCCTTGTGCTCTCTGCCAAGCAGTGGAATGGCGCTCGATGGCGCTCGATCTCTAGTAGATGCACAAGATTGTAGAGAAGCCACTTTTTAAAATGTTACCCTTCTGGCATAGCGATACCAGCATCCCATGTGGGCACTGATTCCTGTCCTGGCTGCTCTGCTTTCGATCCAGCTCCCCGCTAATGGCCTGCAAAAAGCAGCGGAAGGTGGCCTGTGGTAAATTTAAATAACTCCTTGTGTCTGCCCATTTAACACTGACTTTCTGATTTCATGTTGTTGCTCTATCCCTTGTGTTTGCCCCTCCCCTTGCCCCCCTGTTGGTTTTCGATGAGTCTCAGGAAGCGAGGATTCCTGCTAATGTGAGACCAGGAGCTTAGGGTACAAGGGAGAGAGGCGTGACTGGGATGGCACCTGCAGAAGAAGGGGAATTTTCAGGAAAGAGTAACAAGCTGAGGAAGGCCGACACACAGGGCTCCGCTGGCTCGTGGAGGATTCAGAAGTCGGAGGTGAGGGGTTCTAGTCTTCGGGCAGCCATAGATTCTGTCCTCTTTGCTGCTGCTGGTCTCTCCTTAGAGCCTATAGACAGCTGGCTGCCCTGGCCTGGGAAGAATCTCAGTGTTGGTGTCATTTGCTGTCTTGGTCCATTTTGTGCTATTATAGGAGAACCCTTGAGACCCCGTAATTTGTAAAAGACAGAGATTTATTTGTTAAAATTCTGGGGGCTGGGAAGCCCAAGGTTGAGGGGCTTGCATCTGGTGAGGACTTTCTTGCAGTGTTTTTCCCATAGAGGAAGGCAGAAAGGCAAGAAGACATAAGAGGGAGGGAGAGAGAGAGAGAGAGAGAGAGAGAGAGAGAGAACGCTTACTTATCCTTTTTTCAGGAGCCCAGTCCCACAATAATGGCATTAATCCACTTGGGGAGGCAGATTCATGACCGAATCACCTCTCAGAGGTTCTGCCTTTCAACACTGTTGCACTAGGGATTAACTTTCCAACACACGAGCTTTGGGCAAAGGTTGCATTCCAACCATAGCACCTGGACAGAGGAATTGGGAAGTGGCTGACTCTCAGGGCAGAGTAGCAGAGCTTTGGTGTGGAGAGAAGACACAGAATCTAGTGGGGGGTACGTAGGGCACAGCTCAGGCCTACAGTGTAAAATCTGAGGACAGGACTTTGATGGAGATGGGGAAACTTGTAGAGTCTGATGCTCCCCTTCAGGAAGCTTGAGTGGAATCGTGAAAGCTGCCTACCTGGTCATAGTTACTCTTATCAGTGTACATCTTGTTGAGATGTAGGTGCAAATACATGCTTTGTGTGAGTGGTGGTGACTGGGGTACAGAGGACAGCCTGTGCTGTCCAGGTACAGGACGGCGCTTGGCCCGTGAGAGGCACCCACCATTTTGTTGTTGTTAAATGAAATGTAAAGGAGTGGCCAGTGCTTGTGCCCAGCCCCTTGTTTTTATTTGGTTATGAGCCCTGCTTTGCCACATTGCACTGTTTCCCAAGAAAACCTAGAAACTGGGAGCAGTATGTGAAGTTTTCCAAGTCTTGAATATCAGCTCAAATTTACCTAAAGCATTATGAGTTAGAAGGCGTTTGCAACTCCCAACTTAAGGCTTTGATCTCTAGTAGATGCATAAGATTGTAGAGAAGCCACTTTTTAAAATGTTACCCTTCTGGCATAGTGACACCGGCATCCCATGTGGGCACCGATTCCTGTCCTGGCTGCTCTGCTTCCGATCCAGCTCCCCGCTAATGGCCTGCAAAAAGCAGCGGAAGGTGGCCCAAGTATTTGGGTCCCTGCCACCCACCTGGGAGACCTGGATGGAGCTCCTGGTCCTGACTTCAGTCTGCCCCAGTGGGATGCTCATTTGGGATGCTGGCGTGGCAAGTGGCAGCTTAACCCACTGTGCTACAACACCTGCCCCAAATCTAAGATTTTTGAAATTTAGATTGTGCCTTTGGCTTGGTTCCTACCCTGTCTTTCTGAGTAAGTCAAGTTCTGCCTGATGGAAAGCTCCAGTGGCATGTGGCAGGCTCCGGGATAACTGAGCTGCCTGGGCAGGATGATGAAGTAGAAGGAATGGGGCGGGTTCAGCAGGTGTGCACTGATCCAGTCCTTCCACTTGTGTTGCAACACTGAAACGTTGCTGAGCTGGGAGGTGAAGCGCTGCTGCCCTGAATCATCTGAGTACCCCATTCCTGGACCCTCAGACCTCCCCTCAGTCTAGCAGCCAGAGGGGCAATGCTTGGCCATGAGTGGGTCCCTAGGACCCTGTTCTGTTGCCAGGCCTGGCATGCATTCTCCGTGGTCACTGCCTTTGCTATAGTACTGGTTAAGTACTTTGAACTCACTCCTGCGTAAAAAGAGTTTCAGTCCTGGCTCCACCTCTTACTTGACATATTACTTAGGCTGGAAGGCTCAGCTTCATTAAAAAAAAATGAGGATAATGCAGTTAATACCACTTGTTTGCAGGACTGCTGGGAAGAGTGGCTGATGAAGCTCGTTACTCGTTTCCACAACAGCAGGAAAACAGCACCCTTCCTCACCTTGCTCCATACTGAGACTTGGAGAAATAGGAGTCAGAGGGGTAGAGCCTGGCGAGTACACCGTCTCAGGACCCACTGGGTCCCAAAAGTTGCTAATGAATCACCTAAGGGGGTTGTTAGATGTGAGTAGCGATCCCTTGAAGGTCTAATTCAGCCTGTCTGGGCGGTGTCTGGCAATCATAATCATTATTTTTGTAAAGACATTTATTTATGTGAAAGGCAGAGAGAGAGATATCAATCTCCCATGTGCTGTTCAGTCTCCAGATGGCTGCAGTGGCCAAGGCTGGACTAGGCTGAAGCCAGGATCCAGGAACTTCATCCAGGTTTCCCACGGGGCTGCAGTGGCCCAAGCATTTGGGCCATCCTCCACTGCTCTTCCCAGGTGCACTAGTAAGGAGCTGGATCAAAAGTGGAGCAGCCAGGACTTGAACTAGCACCAATATGGGATGCCGGTGTTGCAGGTGGTGGCTTAATCTGCTATGCCACAGTGCTGGCCCCAGCAGCAGTTATTATTTTTATCGAGGGCCCTTTGATGATCCTGATGGACAGCTGAATCTGGGAACCTTCCTGCTCTCTCATCAAGGACAGAAATAGTGTCATCTCCTGCCTCTGTCTGCCTCGTCATACACAGAACCTGGTACAGGCAGCACTTGGTACCTATGGCAGGTGCTCAGTCCACACGATGGACTGACGTAAACAGAGGAGCATCCCTCAGCCATTTAGGGTGGGGCCTTCTTTGCACGCTGCCCTCTGTTGCTGCCTGTGTCAGATTCTGGTCCCATCCTCCAGGTGGGATATAGGAGTGCCTGAAGGCTGAGAACAGATGGGGAGAGTAAGCCGGAGCATAGCTCAGCTTTAGGATAAGGCAGGCATGCCGGGAGAGGGTTGGATTTCCTGCCCTGCCCGGGAGACGGACTGTAGGCAGATGAGCTTGTTTGTGAGTGTTTTCCCCATCACATCCCCCCAGGGTCTGGATCCAGTTGGCTGACCTTGTGTAAGCCACCTGTTGACAGGGCCCGGCAGCCTCCTGCCCTCTTGGCGTCAGGTGCTGGGACTTGCAGCAGCTGTCGTAGGGGAGCTCCTGTCCTGCCCGGCAGCTGCACTCCTTGCCTCTTAGTTAGACCCTGGGGGCCTCCCTTGGAGACAGAGAATGTTATACTACAGTCTTAGGGGTTCTGCTGTCAGGGCTGCATTAGTTCCCAGTGATCGGGAGACGTGTGAAGAGACAGATGTGGAGGGATAGAAGTAGAGAGAAGAAAGGAGTAAGGGGAGAAAAGGAGGTAATAGACTGGGGAAGAGAGAGGCCAGGACAGATGTGTGTGGTGAGAGCCATTCAGCTCTGGAAGGCAGAGGAGAGGCACACTGCGGAGCGTGGCGGTCCTGGCCTGTATTTCAGGAGTGACATCTGCGAGCACGTTTCCCTTGATCCAACAGGTTCCTGAGCAGGAGCTCCTAGCTAGACCAGATGCGGTGACTCAGCAGACGCAGTTCAGTGGGAAGCTTTTGGGTTTGCAGTTGCTGTCAGATTCTGCCTTGGTTCCCAGCAGTGAGATGGCAGGGATTGTGGGTGTGTGCGCCCTGACTCACAGGTTACAGCTCAGCCTCCTATACCTGCTCTCTCTCACCTATACACTTGTCTGCCACCTACATAGTGACCACACCCCAATCTCAGTTGTCCTCATCTCAGCTTCCTCTGCCGCCAGGCCATAACCACCAGGGACACACCCACTTCCTTCTGGCAGAGGCCACTTCTCTTCCTAAAGCCCGGGTTTCCTGGGAGCTGTGACTTCTGTGCGATCAGTTGTCAAAGGCTCCCTGGCTCTTGTACAAAGCATTTTTCCTGCCCGTGTCTCAGATGTCTGACCTGTAAAATGAACCTCAGGCTCCGCGGGGACTCCTCCTCACTGGGTGCACTTGCTGCTTGTCAGATGAAAGATGCCAAAGCCAGTGCTCCTTTTCTGCCTCCCCGCCTCTGCACCGGCACCCCTGATAACCAGACCCTCTCTCCCAGCCCTTCTTGTTGACCATGCAGATAAGCCCTGCTTTTCATAGCAAGTCGCTGAAGGTCTGTGAAGCCCCGTAGATCTGTGCTCCCCAGTCTTTCTCCCACTCTCCTCTGCAGCATTGGCCACCTTATTCTGAGAAGCAGAAACGAAATGCATACTCATTGTTTAAAAAACCCAACACAATAGACTTGGAAGTCAAATGCTGAAAGGCCCTCTCACTGCCCTATGCTCTTGTGAAATGGGTCTCCAAGGCAGCCTCCTGTCTCTACCTACTGCTTAAGCATTGACCAAATTCAAGTTCAAGTGTCTGTTACCTTTTATTTGAGGTCAGGGACTCTTTGTCTTGTGCATCTTCCTTGTTGGGCACAATGCATAGCACACAGTAGGCATCTGTAAGCATCTGGGAAGAAGAGAGGAAGGGGAAGGGAACCGGGAAGGAAGGAGGGAGGTAGGAAGGCAGGCACTTGGTACAGACTCTGCTTGGGAACCCCAGTGTTCCAGATTGGAGTGCCTGGGTTTGACTCTGAACTCTGCTCCTGATTCCAGTTTCCTGCTAATATGCACCCTGGGAGGCTGTGATGATTCCAGGAGCTGGGTCCCTGCCACCCATGTGGGAGGCCTGAATTGAGTTCGCACCTCCTGGCTTCCACCTGGCCAAGCCCCAGCCAGCTGTTGTAGGCATTTGAGGAGTGAACCAGTGAATAGAAGATGTCTGTCTGTCTCTGCCTCTCTTTGCCTTTCAAATAAAATAAATACTTTTTTTTAAAAAGGAAAGTGTTAATAAGGACTAGCACACACATCTTTGCTCTTTTGCTTACATGTTGGGTGATCTTAGAATCAATCTTTTTCTGAAAAAGACCTTCAGTTCTTTCACCCCTAAAATTGGGATACTAATTCATGCCCCCCAGCTGCCCCGGGTGCACAGGGCCTGGCAAGGTGTCAAATGGCTGGCCGCATCCCTCTGTCATCCTGTGGCTTGCCCTGCTGTAGTTGCTGGCTCCTGCTATGCAGAACCTGGACTGAACCCTTTGGCCTGACAGGAAATTGCCAGTCTGCCCATGGGGAGCTTGTGGTTTGTCTGGGGAGCCACGCCCTGCACAGGGGAGCCACAATGCAGGTGCCGTACCAGAGGCCCAGGGTTTGAAGAGGGAGAAAAGGAGGAAGGCTTAGGGGAGGATTTGTATGATAGGAGCTGCATAGTTCTATTGAGAAGAATGAATGGATCAACTTTCATAGGGCTGGACAAGCTATGCGATGTGGGAGAGGCGTGTGATGCCACCTGCTACCTCTCTCTCTCCGATCTCAGCTGGTCTTCCCACATCAGACACTCCTACGTTTTCCCATGAGCCACTAAAAATTAAATACATGCACGCAGGTGGACGCCTCACATCACCAGTGCAGACACACACGCCACATGGTATCCACATAGCTGGAACAAAAGCTTAACAGAACAGTACTTACTCCATGTGCGGGGACTGTGATACTCTACTGGTTTTCAAAGTGGATGATTTCATGGCGCCTCAGTGCAGTACTGTCTGGCTCAGCGCTTCCACTTGAAGTTGCCTGTCCTTTCCATTCTGCTGTGTCTTGTTAGGGAAAGAATTTGTCTGAGGATATAAGCCTCGTAGGTGGCAAACCCAGGCCTGTGCGGCTCCACAGGCCACCCACTGAGCCACAGCCCTCTTGCTGGCACTTCTCATGGGACCTCTGCCAGCCTCTCACTAGGCCCAACATCCAGGTTGTTAAATGTGGCCTATGTCTTTGTGCCCCTGGATGTTTGCCCAGGGTGACCCCAAAGACCACATTGAACCAAACTACTTCAAAAAGTGCATGGAAAATGGCATCCAAAGATACGTTACTTTTGATGCAAAAGATTTTGAAATCCATGCATGTGAAGGATCTTCAAAAAGTTTGTGGAGATGTGTGTTATGAAAAAGCTACATGGATATTAATTTTTTTTTTTTTTTACAAAATAAACTTTAATTTTATTTTCTGGGAACTTGTTGAAGTACTCTTGTATTACTATCAAGCAGTACCCTTAGCCAGTGAGATTTTAGATTTTTTTAATTTTTGAGGACTTTATTTGGGGGTCTTTTTATTTTTAAGATTTATTATATTGTTTATTTGAAAGGCAGAATCACACAGAGAAAGAGAAAGAGAGAGAGGGAGAAGGGGATCTTCCATCCGCTGGTTCACTCTCCAAATGGCTGCAACGGCTGGGCTGGGACAGGCTGAAGCCAGGAACCTGCTTCATGGTTGCAGACCCCAAGCAGCTGGGCCATTTTCTGCTGCTTTCTCAGGCAGGGAGCTGGATCAGAAATGAAGCAGCTGGAACTCAAATCGGTGCTGGCATTGCGGGCAGTGGCTTAACCTGCTGCACCACAACCCCAGCCCCAAGTTTTTATTTATTTATTTATTTTATTTGAAAGGCAGAGAGACAGACAAATGGACAGAGATCTCCTGTCTGCTCATTCACTTCCCAAATCCTCACAGTGTGCAGGGCTCAGCCATACAAAAGCCAAGAGCCAGGAACTCAGTCCAGGTCTCCCATATGGGTGACAGAGACTCAACCACTTGAGCCATTGCCTGTTGCTTCCCAGGGTGTGTATTGGTGGGAAACTAGAATGGGAAGCAGAGGCTGGATTTGAACCCAGGCACTCTGATATGGGATGGAGTTGTCTGAAGGATGTGCCACGTGCCACGTGCCTTCCCTGACGAGACTTTACTGCATCCTCTCACCCTGCCATGCAGCAGTGGTTATAAAGGAAGAGGGCAGTCAGACCAAGCTGCTGCCCAGTAGCCACATAAGATATGACAATGCCCACGGTGAGAGTGCGTGTGAGGACCTCGCTCCTCTGTCCCTACTGCCCATGGGTAGTTAGAGAGGGGGGGACACTGCCTTGTGCCTCCCCTGTTCCTCTTTATATCTTCCCACTTCGTAAATTGCAAGTCTGGTTGTCATAAAGGGTGGAACGAGCAGAGATTTAGAGGAGAGGAAAATATCAGGAAAAGAAAGGAAAGGAAGCTGGAGAAGCTGAAGCAACCCAAGAGTGAGAGAATCTCCTGGAAGGCTTTTCCTGCAGCCAAAGTCTCTGATTTAAAAAAAAAAAAAAAAAAAAACAGAAGCTGCCGGAAGGAAAGGGTAGTGATTATAGGTTTTATGGGGAGAAGGAGTCTGTTAAAAAGGATGTCCAGTGGCAGTTAAAATCCAAGGGCGAGGGAAGGGAGAAGAGCAGGGACCCAGGTGCCCTCGCCGTTGGAGGAGAAGCCTGGGGAGATGGGGGCAGCAGAGCTGGAGTCCTGCCAAGCCCTCCCTCTGCCCTCCTGGTGCCACCTGGGGTCCCTGTGGTTAGATTACTGTGCACGTGGCAGGTGTAGCAGTCCCAATGAAGCCTGGACGACATGACGAATACCACTGCCATGGCAGATTTGTGGTTGAAATCTCTTTTATTGGAAACTAACAAGCAGAACTGGTTTGAAGTGATTGTAGCACTCCCCCTTCCGCGCCCACTTGACTCAAAGCACAAATTATGTGAATACAATATGTGTAGACATAAAATGGTGTTTTTTTTTTTCATCGAGTCCTATAACATGCTGGAAACGGCAGTGGTTATCATCCCATGACATGAAGCTGTGTCAGAAAATGGCTCCCTGGGCTGGCGTTGTGATGTAATGGGTTAATCCACCATGTGCACCGGGCCAGTTCAAGTTCCGACTGCTCCACTTCCCATCCAGCTCCCTGATGATGTGCCTGGGAAAGCAGTGGAAGATGACCACGTGCTTGGGCCTCTGTACCCACATGGGAGACCTGGATGGAGTTCTGGGCTCCTGGCTTCAGCCTGGCCTAGCCCTGGCCATTGTGGCCATTTAGGGAGTGAACCAGTGGGTGAAGGATCTCTTTCTCTCTCTCTCTCTCTCTCTCTCTCTCTCTCTCTCTCTCTCTCTCTCTCCTGCCTCTCTTTGTACTCTGCCTTTCAAATAAATAATCTGGAAGGAAGGAAGAAAATGAAGGAAAGAAGGAAAAAGGAAGGAATGAAGGTTAAAAAAAAAGAGATTTCTTTTTTTTTTAGCTGGCCACATATAATCAATTGCCACTTTGAGTGGTCTTCTTAGATACTCCATTTAATTCTAACCATTCCCTTATGAGGATACTTCTAAAAAAAAAAACTGATAAAAATGAATATTATTTTAAAACTTTGCATGAATTTCAGAAACTTTTTGTTCCAAAATAAACATATTTTAGCTTAATTTTCCTTAAACTCTGTCAGGTACCCTCAAATCCATGATCACTGTTTATTAGTTTGTACAAAGATTTATCTATGTATTTGAAAGGCAGAGTTAGAGAGAGAGAGAGAGAGAGAGAGAGAGAGAGAGAGAGAGAGAGAGAGATCTTCCATCCTCTGGTTCATTTTCTAAATGGCTGTTAACAACCAGGCCTGGGCCAGACGGAAGTCAGGATCCAGGGTTTGCAGCCTGGTCTCCTGCATGGGTGGCAGGGACATAAGCACTTGAGCTATCTTCTGCTACATTCCAAGGCACATGCGCAGGCAGCTGGATCAGAAACAGGACCAGAAGCTGGAACCAGTGCTCTGATATGGGATGCCAGTGTTGCAAACAATAGCTTAACCCGGTGTGCTCAATGCTGGTACCAAAGATTAAATTTTTTATCTTTGTGTTAGTCTGATATTCTCAAATTGAATGATAAAATGCTTGAAGTTAGAGTCAAGTCTTTTATTTCTTTACTTACAAAAAAAAAAAAAATGGCAGATAAGGGGTGTGTGTGGTGGTGCAAGGATGGATGCTGGCATCCCATGCCAGAGCACCTGGTTTGAGTCCTGGCTACTCTTCTTCCAATCCAGCTTCCTGTGATGTGATCCTGGGAGGCAGCAGTTGATGGCTGAATTGAATTAGTTGAATCCCACCAAAGTGGGAGAGCTGGATGGAATTCTAGGCTCCTGGCTTCGGGTTGGCTCAACCTGTTGCAGGCATTTAGGGGAGTGAACCCCAGAGCATGAAGAATGATCTCTCAATCTCTCTCTGCCTTTCATATAAATAAGCTTTAAGTTTTAAAAATGATAAAATTATATGTAACATGTGCAGCATCTTTTGAACTCTATATACATTGTGGAGTGACTGAATGTAGCTAATTAATGTATGCATTACCTCACAGTTTTTTGTTGTTGTTGTTGTGAGAACACTAAACACCCACTCATCTAGCATTTTTCAAGAATCAATAACAATAGTCACCATGTTGTCAAATCTTCTGTTTTTTTCTGAACCTTCTACTTCAATCCCTCCATCTCCTCTTCTGCAAACCGCTCATATGCATATACGATCTTATAAAGAATTCACCAGAATGGTAAATAATTAACAGATAGTCTCCACTATGCAGCCAGTGAATCAGCTAGTTATTTGCTAGCTCTGCTTTGAGACAGCTTGAGGTTTGACTGTTCTAGAATAAATTAACATCTGATGAAAGAATAGAGGGACGGGAATCCCATGTGTTGGCCCCCACGTGGAGAAAGGAGAGCAGCACCAGTGGCTGTCACAGCAGCCCACTCTGTTCCCACCACAGCCCCAGGCCTGGTCTCCCCTGAGCCCAGCAGACCAGAGGAAGGCTCGTGTACACTGTTGCACACCACCAAGTCCTCTTGGATTGGAGAAGTGCTTTGGAGAAGTGCTTTGGATGGGCTGAGACTTGCCTGGGGGAGAAATCCAGCCGGTCCTTGGTTCAGCCTTTGCAGTGTCTGGCTGTTCTCACATTTTCCGTCCTGCCACACTTCTTGGTTGGGGGAGAGCGTCCTGGTAGACCCTTGTTCCCGTGACTGGCCGGAGATGGCTATCTTCCAAGAGATAGGGGTCTGACCAGGGCTGCGTCCGGATCCTCCTGCGTCTGGGCGGAGGGGAATGGGAGCAGCAAACAAAGGCCAGGCCGGGGCGCCAAGGATTTTCTGCTCTGTCCCGTGAAGAGCCCCAGATCAGTGACAGGTGGGAGAGCTGCCATTGCAACTCCAGCCATCTTTTTTGTCTTCTTTCATTTGCATAGATTTGAGCCAGTTAAGCAGCAGCCAGTACTCCTCCTATAATTCAGACGGTAACCCAATTTGCTTTCTCATTCTATTTAACCTTTTTAACTGCAGAGGGACAGTATACCTATCAATGTGTCCCTGAAAAAAACCTTTTTAAAAAAAAAAAAGATTTATTTATTTGAAAGGAAGAGTTACAGAGAGGGAGAAATAGGGAGAAAGAGATCTTCCATCCACTGTTGGTTCACTCCCTAAATGACCACAACAGCTCAGGGTAGGCCAGACCAAAGCCAGGACCCTGGAACTCCATCTGGGTCTCCTATGGGGGTGGCAGGGTCCTAAGCACTTGGGCCATTTTTCACTGTTTTCCCAGGCCATTAGCAGGGAGCTGGATGAAAGTAGAGTGGCTTGGGCTCAAACCGGTGCTCCTGTGGGATACAGCCATCACAGGTGGTGGCTGAACATGCTGCAGCACAGTGCAAAACCCCTGAAGAATTCTATGCTGTTAGGTATTTATTTATTTATGTAATAATTTATTTGAGAGGTCGAGATATAGACAGTGAGAGGGAGAGACAGAGAAGATCTTCCATCCACTGATTCACTTTCCAAATGGCCACAATGGCTGCAGCTCAGCCAATCCGAAGCCAGGAGCCAGGATCTTACTCCAGGTCTCCCACACAGGTACAGACGCCCAAGGACTTGAGCCATCTTCTGCTGTTTTACCACGCCACAGCAGAGAGCTGGCTAGGAAGAGGAGCAGCCAAGACTAGAACCAGCACCCATATGGGATGCTGGTACCACAGGTGGAGGATTAACCTGTGCCACAGTACTGGCTCTAGGCTTTTATTTTTTAGAGTCTGAATTTTTTTTTTTTTTTTTTTTTTTTTTTAGGAAAAGTTTATTTGAGAGAGCAAGAGAGACAGGGAGAGGCAGAACACTTGCCTCCATCTTCTGGTTCTCCCCCTAAATGCCTGCAATGACCAGGGCTGGACTAGGCTAAAGCCAGAGCTGAGAATTGAACCCAGGTACCCGAAGTCGGGTGTGAGTGTCCTAAGTGGTGTCTAATCCTGTCACCCCTCCCCATAGCTTCAGTTTTCTAATCTGTGTGGCAGGTTTTTAAACCCAGGTTTCTGGGTTGCCATGTGAGGCCGTCCACCTTGTCCTATCCCACGGTGTTCTGCTGAGTGGCTTTTGCCCGACGTTTCACACCACCCTTGGCCGACAGCCTTGTCTAAGGTGTCACCGGGCTTCGGTGTTATCTGGTGAGTCAGACAGATGCTTCCGGCTGTCTTGGGGTTTTGACACTTTTAGGTGCAGGGAACACGGCCGTGAGCTGACAGAGCTCCACGAAGAGGAGCTGAGCAGGCCCTCGCCCCCTCACTCTTCCCTCACATTGCCCTGTGGGTGTGAGGAGGGTGGCTGAGAGGCTGGCCTGTAGGCTGTGCTTGGCTGGGAGGCCTACAAGGGAAAGGAACCTGGAGGCGATGTGAGCTGTCTGGCAATGGGGCCCACTGTGTCTCTGGATATTTCTGGCAGTGGCTGGGTGGCTACCTGTTAGCCTTGCTTGAATAGAGGGTTGGAAGAAATCTCTGCTGAGCATCCGTTATAACTGGAACAGAGCTGGGGGATGACAGACCCCAAGGTCCCAGCACCAGGGCGGTCAGTGTCTTCTCTGACTGCCTCTGCTCTCCTGCCCTTCAGCTCTAGGCCATGTGATTCACATTAGCCAATGAAGGGGAAGCTTCCAGATCCTTCACACAGACTGCCCCTGCAGAAGGGCCCATGCATGGAGCAGGTGTGTGGTCCCGTGGTTAGGACAGCTGCATTCCATTTCGGAGTGCCTGGGTTCGGGTCCTGGCTCTGGTTCATGACTCCAGTATCCTGCCGATCTTGGGAAAAGCAGTGATGTTTCAAGAACTTGGATTCCTGCCACACTTATGGGAAACAGACTGAGTGCTTGCCTTGTGACTTTGGCCCCATTCAGCCTGGCCATTGCAGACATTTGGGGATTGAATCAGCAAATGGGATCTCTCTCTGCTTCTCAAGTTAAAAAAAAAAAAAAAAAGCTGGTATATCAGTTGAACCAACTTATATTTGTAAATCTCACCCAGTTTTGGTTCTCTGCACGTGTCCCCTGGAATTGTCTGTCTTGAGCTGTCTCACTCAACACCGTACCCCTGTTAAGCCCCAGGTTCACTGCTGCAGCTGTGACCCCTGAGCTCCAGGGCTGTTCTTCCTCCACTTGAGAGTATAATGAAGGGATTTTTGTTTGTTTGTTTGTTTGTTTCCACTTTGACCTCACACATGGGACCTAAACCAAAGTGGAGAGAGAACTAGACACCTCTGCCTTATTCCACAAAGCCCCCGGCAGGCTCTGCGTCCTGCACAACAGAGTACATCACTTCTCAGGGAGGAACTGAGGGCCCAGGGCCTGTCCTCCTGTGCAGCGCTGCGAGCCAGGCCCTGGGGGAAGGGGCGCCTGCTCCAGGCGCCCTGGGCAGAAGTTGCTGCGCTTAGGAACGGTGGACACACGCTCTGCTGTTGCTTCTTGCCCGGTGCAGAGTCTCCCATGGTACCCAGCCAGTATTTAGGAAAGACACGTCAGTGACGCTGCTTCCCCATCGCTGTCCGACTGTGACACGTCAGAGGCACCAAGGCTGACAGTCAGAGGAACCCGCACATACTGACCTGCAGCTGCTCCCGGGCCTCCTCTCCCTTCCGGAAACTGACACCCCACTTTTAGGAGGAGTCAAAAGTATTTTGCAAAATGCGGGAGCTTAATGGTAAAAGAGCGTTAGGAGGTGGCCTGGGGCCATGGGGTTTTAGGAGATTCGGGTGCACAGGGAGGACAGGAAGAAGGGAGATTTCCAGGGCAGGAAGCAAAGCGGATGGGGTGTGGGGCAGCTTCCTGGGGGATTTAGATGGCGCTGAAACCCGGACACGGACTAGGAGAAAAAAATAGCGACGTCACTCTCGGGAGTCTTTGCTCTCCCGAGTGCTGATTTCATTGACCTAAATCAGGTCCCTGCTCCTGTTTGCTGGGACCTATTTTAGGAGCGTCTTATAAATACACAAAAGCGGAAATGCCTGGTGGGGGGTGGCAAGGATGTGGTTCTAGGCCAGGACTGGACTCGAATCACATTTCCCTCCTAGATCCCAGGCTGGCAAAAGGGACAGCGACGAGCTAGTGTTGGGAAGGAGGTGCTGACAGCAGAACGGGGCCTGGAGGAGCTCCTGCCAGCGCCGCAGACGGAGGTGCAGCTCGGCCGCAGGGCGCAGGGGCGAGCCGGAGCTGTGGGAGCTGGAAGGACAGGGACCAGGAAGCTTTCTCCACATGCACCCCTCCCTCTTCCTTTGCTGTATTACCTGGAGCACATCCACTTATGGGTCAGACCCCTACCAGAGCTTTGTCTTTCTCGAGGTGCCTCTCCAGGCCCAGGGAGTTCAGTCCATGTTTAGTCAACGGCAAACTCACAGGTCTTAGACTCTGGAGAACCCATCTAGACCCTCACTTTTACTTTCCAGGAACCGTGAGTTATGGACCCAAGGTCCCAAGCTAGTAGCCGCTTGTCAACTCTAGGGCATCTGACTGGGAGCAGAATTGGCAGGGCTGGAGCACCCTGAGTAGCTGCGCTGGGGGCCAAGACGTGGGCAGGCCAGGGAACCCCAGATCCTGAGCTGGCTGCCTGCTGGCTTTGTAAGCAGTGGAGCTAAGAAGGCGAATATGTCCACTCTTTGAGAGGGTGGCGAGGCCTGCCTAGTGGGTGAGGAGGCACAGAGAGGAGTGGTAGCAACTCCCCCTGTCCTTGGTCCTTGGTTTCTTCCTGTTCTGCACTGAGAAGGGTGTTGTTGTGAGAGCAGGTCAGACTCTTGTGAGCTGTTCACCCCGCCCGCCTGTGCCCAACGGTGCTGTGTGAGTCACTTAATCTAATTGGTTTAATAAGTAAACGATCTGGGTACAAAGAGGGGTGTTAGGAGAGGGAGGGGCAGCGTTATCTACAAACCCGACAGAGTCAGCTTTGAAAAGAAACCTGCCACCAGCTCTCCAGGGACCTGATACTTAAACTGGGAGTGGAGCCGCTTTGGGGAGGTGGGAAATGGAGAGACCCAGATGTTGGGAAGGAAGAGGAGCAGAGGCCGTGCCAGGGTCAGCCTGCGTTCTCGGTATCCATCTTCAAAAGCACTTACTTGTTCAGAAAGTATACCAGTTCGAGGGTGCTTGTGGCCTTCACTGGAGTACCCGGGTTCAGTCCTCAGCCCTGGCTCCTGATGCCAGCATCCCACTGGATGGCAGCGTGATGACTCAAGTCTGATTGGGTTCCTGCCACCCACGTGGGAGACTGCATTGAGTTCCCTACGCCCGGCTTCACCTGGTCCAGTTCTGCTGGTTGTGAGCATTTGGAGTGTGAACCCACAGATGGGAACTCTCTGCCTGGCTCTCTGTCTCGCAAGTAAATAAATAACTAAATAATTTAGGGGGAAAAACATAAAATTGCAGTGGTTTTAGTTTATCTACAAGGTTGTGTGACCATCACCACCACATAATTCCAGAACATTACAGTCACCCCAGAAAGAAACCCAGCTTCCATTAGCAGTCACCCCCGATCGCCCTAACCATGGGTATCTTCTGTCTCTATGGACTGTCAATTCTCAGCATTTTCATGTAAGTGAGATCATAGACTGTGTGGCTTTCTGTGTCTGACCTGTTTCACTTCATATAATGGTTCATTCATGTTGTTGGATGGTCTGTACTTCATTTCTTTTGGTTGGTAAATAATATTCTATTGCACGTAGATGCCACGTTTTGTTGATGGACATTTGGCTTGTTTCTGCTTTTTGGCCATTAGGAATACTACTGCTCTGACAGTTTCATTTCTTGTGGATATATATCTAGGAGTAGAATTGCTGGGTCGCAGCAATGCTTTTCGGGAACTGCCAACTGTTCTCCAAATCAGCTGCACCACCTGACATTCCCACTGGCAGGGTATGAGTGTCCACATTTCTCCATGTCTTTACTAAGACTTTGAAAGGTGGGTTGTTGTTTCCATTTGAGAAACAGTGACGGACAGGCAGAGAGCTCTCATCTACTGGTTCACTTCCCAAATGTCCACAACATTCCGCCAGGGCTGGACCAGGCGGAAGCCTGGACCTGGACTCACGTGGGTGGCAGGGTTCCAGCTGTTTGAGCCATCACTGTTGCCTCCCAGGGTCTGCATTAGCAGAAAGCTAGAATTGGGAGTAGAGTTGGAGCTTGAACGCAGGTACTCTGCTATGGGTGTCCTAACTTCTAGGCCAAATGCCTGCCCTCTCTGGCTTTTTGATGACAGTGTTCCCAGTGGGTATGAAGGGCGTCTGTGCTTGTTTTTAGAATAATTTCCTCGGGGCTGGAGTTGTGCCACAGTGGGTTAAGTTGCAGCTATCTAATGCCGTCATCCCATGTTGGAGCTCTGGTTCAAGTCCTTGCTGCTCCTCTCCCGTCCAGCTCCCTGCTAATGCCTCTGGGAAAGGTGCTTGCCCCTGGGCAGGAGACCTGGCTGGAATTCCTGGCTCCTGGCTTCAGACTGCTGCAGCCCAACCATCACAGCTATTTGAGGAGTAAACCAGCAGATGGAAGATCTCTTTCTCTTTGTCTCTCCCTCTCTGTTACTCTGCCTTTCAAGTAACTAAAGTAAAAACTGAAGTAAAAATTGTACCTGTTTGTGAGGTGCCATGTGATCTTGCAGCACATGCATACATTGTGTAATGTTCAAATCAGGGTAAACATAGCTATCTCCTTAATTTTTTTAAAAAAATCTCTTTAAACATTTACCATTTCCTTGTGGTGAAAGCATACAAAATCCTTTCCTTTGGCTTTTTCCTTTTTTAGAAAAATAAACAGTACTTAGTATTATCTATAGTCACCTACCATGCAATTGAAGATTAGAACTTCTTCTTCTTAACCATAACTTAGTACCTGTTAATCATCCTTTCCCCATTCCTTCCTCTCCCTAAGAAAGAAATAATTTTTAAAAATGTATTTATTTATTCGCAAGGCAGAGAAGCAGAGAGATCTCTGGTTCACTCTCCCCAAACCCCACAACAGCCAGAGCCAGGCCAGGCTGAAGTTAGGAGCTGGACCTGCTGCCTCCAGGGTGCACGTTAGTGGGAAGCTGGTGCTGGGAGCAGAGCTGGCCTGGAACCCGGGCACTCTGATATGGGATGCTGGTGTTCTAAGAAGCACTAAGCACTCACTCCCTGAAAAAATTTTTATGAGAATTAACTGAGTTATTAGTAAACTGTTTAACACACCACGTGACACATTATGAAAGCTAAAGGTGATAATTCTTCTTGTTGTTAGTGTTGTCCCAGTATTTATTGACCAACTACCATCTGTCACTCTCATTGGGTCTGCAATAGCCACATATGGGAGCAAGCACTGTGGTATAGTGGGTTGAGCTGCTGCTTGGGACCCCTACATCCCATATACTTTGAGTCCTGGCTACTCTACACTTCTTCTTCTTCTTTTTTTAAACATCCTTGTGATGAATGTTCCAGATTTTTCTTTTCTTTTCTTTTTTTTTTTTTTAATTTTTTGACAGGCAGAGTGGACAGTGAGAGAGAGAGACAGAGAGAAAGGTCTTCCTTTGCCATTGGTTCACCTCCCAAATGGCCGCCATGGTCGGTGCGCTGCGCCGATCTGAAGCCAGGAGCCAGTGCTTCTCCTGGTCTCCCATGCAGGTGCAGGGCCCAAGCACTTGGGCCATCCTCCACTGCACTCCTGGGCCACAGCAGAGAGCTGGACAGGAAGTGGAGTGACCGGGACAGAATCCAGCGCCCTGACCAGGACTAGAGCCCAGGGTGTCGTCGCTGCAGGTGGAGGATTAGCCTATTGAGCCGCAGCGCCGGCCTGCTCTACACTTCTGATCCAACTTCCCGCTAATGCACCTTGGAGGCAGTAGATGAGGACTCAAGTGCTTAGGTTGCTGCCATCCATGTGGGGACCTAGGTGGAGTTCCTAGTTCCTGGCTTTGTCCCGGCCTGGCCCTAGCTATTGTAGGCATTTGGGGAATAAACAAGCAGATGGAAGATGCCTCCCTCCTCTCTCTCTCATCACTCTACCTTCCCAATAAATAAAATGAAATCTAAGGGAAAAAAAAAAAAACACCATAAGGTAAATACTACTATTTTTACAGAGAAGAAAACCAAGACGTAGAGATTCAGGTTATAAAGCTAAATTCCACAGCATCTGACTCACTGTTGAAATGAATACTATAAATGGTGACATCTGTCATTGGTTCAAACAAGTGCCTGCTCTGTGCTAAGCATAATGAACATAAAGACACATTTCTGCTCCCATGGAGCATATGGTCTAGTGTATGCATGTGGGGAGAAGAGACTTTATACATGTGCACCACTAACATGTCAAATGGCCATAAATGCTATTAGGAAAAATAATATGGAGCCAGAGTGTGGCACAGTGGGTTAAACTATCACCACCTGCAATGCTGGCAGCCCATATGGACCCCGGTTTGAGTCTTGGCTGCTCCACCTCCAATCCAGCTCCCTGTTAATTCACCTGGAAAAGCAGCGGAGCACAGCCCAAGTACTTGGACCCCTGCCACCCACGTGGGAGACTTGAATGGAGTTCCTGGCTCCTGGCTTCAGTCTGGATCAGCTCTGGTCAATGCAGCCATTTGAGGAGTGAACTAGTGGATGGAAGATCTCTCTCTCTCCCTGTCACTCTGCCTTTCAAATAAATAATTTATTTAAGACATAATAATGCAGGGGAGACATTTGACACAGTGGCAAGACACTGCTTGGAACACCTGTGTCCCATTTGGGAGTGTCTGATTCAAGTCTTGGCTTCACTCTAGATTCCAGCTTCCTGCTAATTCTCAACCTAGGA
The DNA here is from genome assembly GCA_949820135.1 of Sylvilagus floridanus. Classification (NCBI taxonomy): domain Eukaryota; kingdom Metazoa; phylum Chordata; class Mammalia; order Lagomorpha; family Leporidae; genus Sylvilagus; species Sylvilagus floridanus. The sequence goes on from OX463230.1 coordinate 35,468,265, forward strand.
GACAGCAGATGATGGCTCAAATAGCCAGAACCCTGCTACCTGTGTGGGAGACCTAGACTGAGTTCCAGCTTCCTAGTTTGGGCTTGGTACAGCCTTAGTTATTGCTAGCACTTGGGGAGTGAACCAGAGCTGTCTTTCTGTCTTTCAAATAAATTAAATAAAAAATAGAAAGAAAATAATAAATTATAAAAGAAAAGGAATGTAGAGTAATGGAGAGAAAGGGGTATGATGATCAGGAAAGGCCTCCAGTATCTGAGCAGGGACCTGAGCAAAGACAGCCTGTGAGCCATGCATAGATCTAAGGGAGATGTGGTCCAGGTAGAGAAGTTCAAAAGCCCTGGGTACACCATGCTTGACTGCTGGTAGAACAGCAAGGAGACCAGTGTAGCTGCTGCTGGATGATGATCAAAGGGTAGCAGATGAGGTCAGAGGATACCCTAAGGCCTCATTAATAGAGTGACTGTCACCAAATGGGAACACATTTGAGAGGAGAAGTGAGTGTTACTAATTCCTCTCCCAGGACAACCACGTAACCTGGGTCTGTCCCCAGCAAACCTTACTCACAGGCCATCCAGAGGACCTTGGATTGTATTCTGAGGAAGCTGGGAGGACGCCAGAGGGTCCTGAGCAGGGAACAATGGCAGTGGCCTGCCTTACCTTTCCGTGGGGTCACACTGGCTGCTGAGTGCCGGGTGAAATGGTGGAAGCAAAGCGAGCAGATGGAGGCTGAGTCTCGGAGTGTGGAGGTGGAGAGGGCAGAGGGAGAAGTCCTCATCTGTGGGCGGGTCAGTGACAGCACTTGCTGAGGCATCGGATATGGAGAGAAGGGTGAGTGAGTAGAAAATTCCCCATCTGGGGAGCTGGAAGGTCAGAGCTCCCATTTATGAGATGGGGAGCGGAAATCAAGTTTGGCTTCAGACACTGTGAGATGTCTCTCTGATATCCAAGTGGTAGAGGAAGCCAATGAGATGGGAGTGCAGGGGCAGTCGGGGCTGGACCCACGGGGGCCACCGACATTGGGATGAGGGTCAAAAGGACCAGATGGGATTTGCAAGGTGTGAGCATGGATAGGAAAGAGAATCGCCCTGGACTAACCCCAGGGTACAGAACCGAGTGTTTAAAGGCAGGAAAGGAGCAGTGATTTTAGGGGATTCGTCACTTTCTGCAAGATGCAACGTGATTTAGAGAAGCTAGTGTTTGTTCCAGGGATCTTCAGAAAGTTCACAAAAGATGCATGTTATGAAAATTCTATACTTGGATTGCAAAACTCTTGATCTCAAAATAAACTTTTTAATTAAAAAAAAAAAGTACTGTCTGAAAGGCAGAAACAAAATTCTGCCTGTTCACTCCTAAAATGCTTACTCCAAAGCCAGGAGCCAGGAACTCCATCTGGGTCTCTCCTGTGGGTGGGAGGGACCCAAGCACTTGAACCATCACTTGCTGCCTCCCAGAGTGTGCATTAGCAGGAAGCTGTGCTTGAGAGTGGAGCCAGGACTCTAACCCAGGCATTCCAATATGGGATTTTTTTTTTTTGACAGGCAGAGTGGACAGTGAGAGAGAGAGAGACAGAGAGAGAGGTCTTCCTTTGCCGTTGGTTCACTCTCCAATGGCCACTGCGGCTGGTGCACTGCGGCCAGCGCACCACGCTGATCCGATGGCAGGAGCCAGGTGCTTCTCCTGTTCTCCCATGGGGTGCAGGGCCCAAGCACTTGGGCCAGCCTCCACTGCACAGCAGAGAGCTGGCCTGGAAGAGGGGCAACTGGGACAGAATCCGGCTCCCCGACCAGGACTAGAACCCGGTGTGTCGGTGCCGCAAGGTGGAGGATTAGCCTATTGAGCTGCAGCGCCGGCCCTCCAATATGGGATTTTAACTGGTGCTTCTAACATCCACACTAAAACTTACCTTTTACTTATTATTATTATTTGAAAGGCAGAGTTATAGAGAATGGTGGGCATGAGGGGTGGCAGGTGAGAGACATTCTCCCATCTGCTGGTTCATTCCTCAAATTGTAACAGCTGGGGCTGGTGCAGGCTGAAGCCAGAAGCCTGGAACTCCATCCTGGCCTCCTATGTGGGTGGCAGGGGCCCAAGCACCCCAGGCCGTTCCCTGCTGCCTTCCCAGGCACTTCAGCACGGAGCTGGATCATAAGCAGAGAGGCCCAGACTTGAGCCAACATTCTGATATGGGATGCCGGCACCTCAGGCAGCAGCTTAGACCCTGGTGCCACAAAGCTGGCCCCTTAACTTATCTTTTAATGGAATTTCCATGACCTTTTTGCAGTGTTCTGGTGTGTTACTTTTTTTTTTAAAGACATATTTATCTTCCTTCCTTCCTTCCTTCCTCCCTCCCTCCCTCCCTCCCTCCCTCCCTCCCTCCCTTCCTTCCTTCCTTCCTTCCTTCCTTCCTTTTTTTGAAAGAGAGAAATATTTCAACCATTGGTTCACTCTCCAAATGGCTGTGATGGCCAGAGCTGGGCTGATCTGAAGCCAAGAGCCAGGAGCTTCTTCTGGGTCTCCCATGAGGGTGCAGGAGCCCAAACAGTTGGGCCATCCTCTGCTTCTTTCCCAGGCTCATGAGCAAGGAGCTGGATCGGAAGTGGAGCAACTGGAACTCAAACCGGTGCCCATATGGGATGCCGGCCCTGCAGACCAGGGCTTTAACCCACTGTGCCACAGCACCAGCCCTGGTGTGTTACTTTTATTTTAGAAAAGAGCTAGAGTTTCTGGGTTGCCCTGTAAAATCTAGGTCTCCTGAAGGGCAGGGATTTTTCTCCATTCCCAGACCCAGCAACCCCACCAACCCCATCAAGCCACTTCAAGGCCTGGGTGTGAAATCAGGCCCAGATGTGCACGGGTGGTGATGGCAGAGCTGTCAGCTGTGAGTTATCAGTGCTTGCCCTGGGCTGATTCCCTGGCCTCTGCTTCCAGCCCTCCATGGCAGTGGGGCACCATGGCCCTGGCTTCACAGGGCTATGCTGAGGATTAACCAGGCAATGGGAGCATGTGGACTTTGAAACCAAATAGAACTAGTTTGAATCCCAGTTCTGCCACTGCAAGGCTGGCACAGATCATGTGAACTCTTTAAACCTCAGTTTTAGCGTTAGGAGCATGGGAGCATAACACCTCATAGAGTTATTATGCAGTAGAGTTGAAGAGACGTAAAATGCCTGGCAGAGAGGAAGCTGATTGATAAACACTAGCTAATACAGTGAAGACTAAAGGAGTTGCCTGTGGCCTCATCCACATTGAACGCATGTTAGTTGACTTCGTTTGTGGACCCAATTCATCTTTCCATCAGAATGATGGGGGTAGGGCGTGGGGCGACAGGCGTGGAGACAGTGAGGGACTTACCTCAGTCACACAGTTAGAAAGCAGTGGGCAGGGAGTCAATCCAGATCTTACTGGCTCTGAAATTGGTTATATTTTTTTTTCCTTCAAAATTGCTGGCTTAGGAGAATATTTTTGGGGGCCAGTGTAAACTGCTGCCTGCAATGCTGGCATCCCATATGGGCACCAATTTGTGTCCCAGCTGCTCCACTTTCTTTCTTTTTAAAATATTTATTTATTTGAGTGGCAGAGGCAGAGAGAGAGAGAGGTCTTCCATTAGCTTGTTCACTCCTCAAGTGGCTGTAATGGCTGGAGCTGTGCCAATCTGAAGCCAGGAGCCAGGAGCTTCTTCTGAGTCTCCCACACAGGTGCAGGGGCCCAGGAACTTGGGGCATACTGCTTTCTCAGGCTATAGCAGAGAGCTGGATTGGCAGTGGAGCAGCTGGGACTCGAACTGGTGCTCATATGGGATGCCAGCACTGCAGGTGGTGGCTTTACCTGCTATGCTACAGCGCTGGTCTCCCAGCTGCTCCACTTTCAATCCCATTCCCTGCTAATGGACCTCTGCCACCCACATGGGAGACTTGAATGAAGCTCCTGGCTTTGGCCTGGCCCAGTGCTGGCCATTGCAGCCATCTGGGGAGTGAACCAGTGAATGGGAGATCCCCCTCTGTCTCTCCCTCTCTCTCTGCATTTTTTTCCCTATAGTATGCATTTTATGTGAACTTTCTGAAGATGCTGTTTATGGATTTTAAAATATTGTGCACCAAAATACTTTTTTTTTGTTTCAAGATTTTTTTATTTGAAAGGCAGAAGTACAGAGAGGGGGAAAGAGAGCGAGAAAGAGAGATCTATCCACTGGGTTACTCCCCAAACGGCTGCAATGGTCGAGGCTGGGCCAGGCCAAAACAGGAGCCAAGAGCCTAATCCGGGTCTTCCATGTGGGTGCAAGGGCCCAAGCACTTCGACCATCCTCTGCTGCCTTCCCAGGTGCGTCAGCAGGGAACTGGATTGGAGTGGAGCAGCCAGGATATTAACCAGCACTCACGGAAGGGTGAGAGAGGCGGCCCCTCACTATGCCACAGCGCTGGCCCCTCAAAATACTTATCTTTTAATTCCATTGCCACAAAATTTTGAGGCCTCCTCACACGTACTAGATGCTCAGTAAATCCAGCTTGCTCACTGCCCACAAGGCTTCCTCTTGAAGGGCTGCTTTTCAAAGCTTCCCGCTAGGAGCCAATTCATGCAACCATCGGGACTCAACCGATCCAAGAAGCCACTTCAAAACAAATAACAGACCGTGCAGCCTTTGTGAGAAACCCGTGTCTGTTTTGTACCGTGTGAACTCTAGGGAAACCTAGCTCAGGGCCTGTGCCCCTCATGGGAATGCATTTGCAGCTTACCCTACAAATCGCCTACAACACTGAAAGATGGAAAAGATATTCCCCTAGGACCTGGGAAAGCTGAACAGTTAACAGCTTCCCAAGGGTTTTCTGTATTACTGGGATATTGACAGTTATCACGGGTCTTTAAATATCAACGTTTATGCTCATGAGGCTTTTTAAGAAAATCCAAGTTCTCTGTGCCTCAGTTGTCTTCCCAAGTACCTCAAGTGGGAGAAAGTTCCAGAAATTGTGTAGGTGCCATGCAGGTAAAATGAGAGTCACACAGATCGGAAGGGTTGAGTGTTAAACTGTTGGCAGCATGCGGCTCAGTGTAGTGAGTCTCCCTCTTGCTTTTCATGCTTGGAGATTTCTCGTAGCGACGACTCCCTCTCCAAAATGTTCTCTCTCTCTCTCTCTCTCTCTCTCTCTCTCTCTCTCTCTCTCCTTCCTGCTTTCTTTGAGGGAAAGGATCAGAATCATCTGTCTCTTTCCTGAGCAGTTTTTTTTTTTAAAGATTTTATTTATTTGAAAGGCATAGTTACAGAAAGGCAGAGGCAGAGAGAGAGAGAATCTTCCATCTGCTGGTTCACTCCCCAAATGGCCACAGCAGCCAGAGCTGTGCTGATCTGGAGCCAGGAGCCGGGAGCTTTCTCCGGGTCTCCTATGTGGTTGCAGGGGCCCAAGGACCTGGGCCATCTTCTACTGCTTTCCCAGGCCACAGCAGAGAGCTGGATTGGTAGAGGAGCAGCAGGGACTCGAACCGGTGCCCATATGGGATGCCGGCGCTGCAGACTAGGGCTTTAACCCGCTGCACCACAGTGCCAGCCCCTCCCCTTACTTTTCTATTAGATTTGTCCCTATGGACATTGTACTGGAACTTTGTGTACTGTATGGATGGTAAGAATCATTCAGGAGTTTAATTGGCCAGCCCAAGAGTCAGTATGTCAAAGCACTTGTGAAGGTACAAGCAAACCCACGGAAATCAGCTTAGGGAACTGTGACCAGCGATATCTGAGGTCAAGCAGCTTTGTTAACAATTGCTCTGCTGTTCCGTGAACACACTCTGATTTGTGCTTGTAGAGAACAAACATAAACAGTATCCACCATGAGAACATTTCAGGCATGGAAAGCCAAGACACTATGGCAAAAAATGGCTTACATGAAAGATCTCTGTGAGATGCCAATGGAAAGAACGGGCCATCAAACGAGGAGGTACCTTTCTCTGAAGGGAGGAGAGAACTTCTGCTTTGATTATGGCCTTGCCTAAATAATTTTGGAGTTTGTGAACTCAAGAGGCTTCCATAGCCTTGGCAGCTCATGACAAGAGTCTTGGGTGATCACTGACGTCATAAATAAAGAGTGTCAATTGTTAAATCAACAACAGGAGTCACTGTGTACTTGCTCCCCATGTAGGACCTCTGTCCTTAATGTGTTGTATTATGAGAATTAACGCTTAAACTAGTCTTCAAACACTACTTTATACTTTGTGTGTCTGTGTGGATGCAAACTGTTGAAATCTTTACTTAGTATAGAGTTGATCTTCTGTATATAAAGTCAATTAAAATGAATCTTAATGAAGAATGGTATGGGAGAGGGAGTAGGAGGTGAGATGGCTTGAGGGTGGGAGGATAGGTATGGGGGGGAAGAACTGCTATAATCCAAAAGTTGTATCTATGAAATTTATATTTATTAAATAATAGCGAAATAAAATAAACTAAAATAAACCTAAACAAAATAATACCCACCGAGCTATTGGTGTTCCTACTTGGCTTCTTTCCCCACCTGAGCCTGAATTCCTCTTTCTTCTCTTTGTTCATTTATTTTAAACAGTAGCTGTTAACCAAGTAGAGTATTTTTTTTCCCATGTAAAATGTTAAAGGATAACATAGCAAAGTAGTATTTAATGTGCTTGTGGATATTGCTGTGTATGTATGTTAGAATTTTTTAATATTAAAACAATTTTTAGGGACCAGCGCTGTGGAGTTGTGGGTAAAGCTGTCGTCTGCAGTGCCAGCATCCCATGTGGGCACTGGTTCAAGTCCCAGCTGCTCCATTTCCGATTCAGTTCTCTGCTGTGGTCTGGAAAAGCAGTGGAAGATGATCCAGTCTTTGGGCCCCTGCACCCATGTGGGATACTTGCAAGAAGCTCCTGGCTCCTGGCTTTGGATTGGGGCAGCTCTGGCCATTGCAGCCATTTGTGGAGTGAACCAGCGGGTGGAAGACCTCTCTTTCTGCTCTCTCTGCCTATGCCTCTCTGTAACTCTGACTTACAAATAAATAAATAAATCTTTTAAAAAAAATTTAATATTTATTTACTTGAGGCTGAGGGGGAGAGAGAGACCGTATCTGTTAGTTCACTCTCCAAATGCCCAAAAACACTGTATCAGGACTGTAGTGGGAACTGGGAACACAGTCCAGGTCTCCTCTGAGGATGGCAGGAGCCCAATTACTTGAGCCACTACTGCTGACTCCCAGGGTGCACTTTTTTTTTTTTTTTTTTTTGACAGGCAGAGTGGACAGTGAGAGAGAGAGACAGAGAGAAAGGTCTTCCTTTGCCGTTGGTTCACCCTCCAATGGCCGCCGCGGCCGGCGCGCTGCGACTGGCGCACCGTACTCATCCAATGGCAGGAGCCAGGTGCTTCTCCTGGTCTCCCATGGGGTGCAGGGCCCAAGCACTTGGGCCAGCCTCCACTGCACTCCCTGGCCAAAGCAGAGAGCTGGCCTGGAAGAGGGGCAACCGGGACAGAATCCGGCGCCCCGACCGGGACTAGAACCTGGTGTGCTGACGCCTCAAGGCGGAGGATTAGCCTGTTGAGCCACGGCGCCGGCCCAGGGTGCACATTTGAAGGAAGCTGGAGGGGCTGGTGTTGTGGCATAAGTGGGTAAAGCCGCTACATGCAGTGCCAGCCTCCCATATGGACACTGGTTCAAGTACTGGCTGTTCCACTTCCAATCCAGCTCCCTGCCTGGGGAAGCATCAGAGGATGAGCCAAGTGCTTGGGCCCCTGCACGCATGTGGGAGACCCAGACTAAGTTCCTAGCCCAGCCCCTGCCCTTGCGGCTATTTGGGGAGTGAACCAGCAGATGGAAGATCTCTCTCTGTTTCTCTGTTTCTCTCTCTCTGTAACTCTGCCTTTCAAATAAACAAAGTAAACAAAAGAAAAAAAAGAAAGCTGGAGCCAGAAGTCAGAACTGGGTTTTGAACCCAGGTACTCCTGTGTGGGTTGTAGGTATCCTAATAACTGCTAGATTAATGTCAGCCCTGGTTAAATACTTGTTGGTAAGGTGCTTGGAGTACAAAAATACATAAATACAAAAGGAATTTTGATGAAATCTAGTATCATTCAACGTACATCTTCTGTATTTAAGACTGAGCTAACCTGGGGGGCAGAGGTGAGAGTGGCACAGCCCATGCTTCTGAAGATGCTGGGTTTGGAACTGGTCTGGACACAAACTAGTAGGCTCTTCAGTTCGCAGAGAATCTCGTCCTCCAAGCTGCTTCTTAGAACACAACCCTTTTTCTCTAAGGAGCTGTGTTCACTTCTGGGATTCCAACCTACAAAGAAGTGCTCCATTGCCACTCCTGACACTGCTATTCATTTATCATCAGGCTCACAACCTGGGAACAACCCCGCCCATTAGCACACTCAGCATGTGGTCTGCACTGAAGACTGCTGGTTTGAGTTCTGGTTCTGCCTCTGACTTGCTTTGTGACCACAGACCTAAGCCTTCAAACCTTCAATTTTATTTATTTATTTTTTAAATGTATTTATTATTTAGTTGATAGGCTGAATTACAGACAGAGAGGGAGAGACAGAAGGAGAGGTCTTTCATCTGCTGGTTCACTCCCCAAATGGCTGCTATAACCAGAGCTGGGCTGATCCGAAGCCAGGAGCCAGGAGCTTCTTCTGGATCTCCCACAACCACTTGAGCCAGTTGCCACTGCTTTTCCCAGGCACATTAGCAGAGAGCTGGATCCGAAGTGGAGCAGTAAGGATGCAAACCAGCACTCGTATGGGATGCCTTTGCCGCAGGCAGAGACTTAACCTACTAAGCCACAGTGCCGGCCCCTGGTTTTCTCATAGCTGGAATATTCATGCTTGCAACAATGAACCTTAGGTTCCCCTGGATTGCAACAATTCTTTTTAAGATTTATTTATTTATTTATTTATTTATTTATTTATTTGAAAAGCAGGGTGACTTAGGGAGAGAGGGAGAGAGAGAGAAGAGAGAGGTCTTCCATTTGCTGGTTCACTCCCCAAATGCTCACAGCAGCCAGCATTGAGACAGGCTGAAGCCAGGAGCCAAGAACTCTGATAAGAAATGCAGGTGTGCTGCATGGTGGCTTAGCCAACTGCAACACAACATTTGCCCATTTGCCATAATTCTTAAATTTCCTCCTCCTCCTGCTCCTCCCATCTCTTTTTTAAAAAAACAAGGATAAAGTGAGCTGATGGAATATTACTTCCACAGGTTCTGACAAATGCGTGTTTTATTTCATCTTTCCAAGGACCATGTTTTGAACATTTTGTACCTGCATGAGGCTGGAACGCCTCTTTCCTGGGATATGCTAAATCATGAATTCTCCCATTTTCCTCACTCTATAAAGTTCCACAAATACTGTAACACTAACTCCATGTGTTTGTATCTTTGATATCATCGGCTATTTTCATTTAATGTGCTTAAAAAATACAGTGACTCCTAGGTAAGTCTCAACCTTGTTTTAAGAATAACAATAAGGGGGCTGGCACTGTAGCATAGCAGATAAAACCTCCGACTGCAGTGCCCACATCCCATATTAGTGCTGGTTCAAGTCCCACTGCTTCACTTCCAATCCAGCTCCCTGCTGATGGTCTGGGAAAGCAGTAGAAGATGGCCCAAGTGCTTGGGCTCCTGCACCTGTGTGGGAGACCTGGCAGAAGCTCCTGACTCCTGGCTTTAGATCGGCCCAGCTGTGGCCATTGTGGCCATCTGGGGAGTAGACTAGTGGATGGAAGATCTCTGTCTCTGTATCTCTCTCTCTCTCTCTCTCTCTTTCTGTCTGTAACTCTGACTCCCAAATAACTAGATCTTAAAAAAAAAAAAAAAAGATTAGCAATCAATTATTTAGAGTTGAGCTGTGTTCACAGGGATGATCTGGAAAACTCCCCTGGTGACCTGTTATTTCAAGGAACTCCCTGAATGCAGTCCACTCATCACCACCTGGGCATGTGAACCCCGAGGCCCCTCAGACTCCTTCCTGAGGGTGTACTTCCTAAGCAGAGACTTGCACCGACGTCATAGGATGGCTGCTAAGACTTAAGTCTCTGCCCTGTTTGCTGGTCCCTTTGGGGTCCTGTGTGTATAGTTCTTTGATTCTGTGAGCTGCTGTCATCTTTCCCCAAGTTCTCTGTGGCTTAAGTTAGGAAGGAAGAGGGGCAGACAGGCCCATGATACTCCCTGGTACAAGTGGTCTGTAGGAAAGGCCTTGTCTTCCCTGTCTCTGTCTTCACTTTGTGATCCGACACTGGACTCGCACGAGGCGGTTCCACATGGCGCCAGCATTCAGCCTGCATGAGCTGTGACTCAGGACGATGCGGTGATCCCACTGTCACAGGTTGATGTTGCTGCAATGTCCAGTTGCCCTGATGGGTTCTAAACACTTCCCCGCTTCTGTACCAGACTCACTGCAAACAGCAGTTTCTAGGGGACCCAGCAGCTAATCCGTCCCTGAAGCTGGGCAATGTTGCCGCTACTGATTTCCGCACCAGCTAGTGCATAAGGACATCTCTGTCGCCCAGGGAAAGCTTGCCATTGGGTCCACTCAGAAGTTCTGCTTTTCCCTGTAACCTGCCGGCTGGGGTTGCTCCAGTCTGGCTTTCCCCACACAGCGCTCTTCTTTGTACCTGTTCCCAAACAAGCTTCACCACCTTGTTTCACCGGGAGCATGGCAGCCTGGCCTCCTGTAGCCTTCAGCCTTGCATTGTTTTTGCAGTTTAGAGGAGCATGTCACACTCAAAGAACTGAATGTAGGATCTTTTCTTTCTTTCTTTCTTTTCTTTTCTTTCTTTCTTTCTTTCTTTCTTTCTTTCTTTCTTTCTTTCTTTCTTTCAAGATTTCTTTCTTTGAAAGACAGAGGGGGAGAGAAGAAGAGAGAGGAAGAGGGAGAGAGGAATAGGGAGAGGGAGACACAGAGAGAGATGTTTCTGTCTGCTAGTTCACTTCCCAAGTGGCCACAATAGCAGGGACTGGGTTGGGCCGGGCCAGGTGGATGCCAGGAGCCAGGAACTCCATCCAGATCTCCCATATGGGTGTCAGGGGCTCAAGTACTTGGGCCAACTTCTGCTGCCTTCCCAGGAGGCATTAGCAGGAAATTGGAACAGAAGCAAAGCAACCAGGAGTTGAACCAGTGTTCCAGTGTGGGATGCTGGCATCACAAGCTATGGCTTAACTGCTGTGCCATAAGGCTGGCCCTGAAAGCAGGATCTTTAGGAGATATTTGAATACCCAGGTTCATTGCAGCATTTGTTACAATAGCCAAGCGGTGAGAACAACCCAAGTGTTCATGGATGAATGGATAAACAAAACATGATCTACGCATACAATGGAATATTGTGTAGCCCTCAAAAGGAAGGAAATTCTGCCATGCTCCGTGGATGACCTTGAGGACACAATGCTAAGTGAAATAAGCCAGACACAAAAGAGCAACGTTGTAGGATTTTACATCTATGCGATCGGTGGAACAGTGACATTCGTAGAGAAAGAAAGTAAAGCAGCGGTTGCCAGAAGCTGGGTGAGGCAGCGAGGGAAGTTGTACGATTTTCAGTTTGGGACGGTCAGGTTCTGGAGATGGATGGTGGTGATGGTTGCCTGAAAGTGTGGGTGTATGAGCACTTAATCCCACTAAACGGAACACTTGAGAAAGGTTAAGATTGTATATTTTGTTTATTTCACAACACATACACACAAACAGAAATCTAAACATTGAATTTGAAAAAGAGAAAAAGTGCCCAAGAGAAAGTGCTGTGTTAGAGGCACCTTCAGGTTCTACCTTTTTTTTTTTTTTTAAGTTTAGATTAATTTTTTTTTTATTTATTTAGACACAGAGAGAGAAAGAGAGAGTCTGACCTTCTGTCCACTCGTTCACTCCCCTTATGGCCATAGCCAAAGCCAGGAGCCAGGAGCTCCATCCAGGTTTCTTACATGGGTGCAGGAGCCCAAATACTCAAGCCATCATTCACTGATTTCCCAGATACATTAGCTGGGAGCTGGATCAGAAGCATAGCAGCTGGGAGTCAAACTGGCACTCCTAATATGGAATCCTGGCATCACAAGTAGTGGCTTAATCCACTGGGCCGCAGCACTGGCCCCAGCTTATCCTTTTTTCATTGGTGCCCCAGTGGTTGTCCACAGGGTGCTGAGACATCCCCGGAGCTGGCTGTTAATTTCTCAGCACGACTGGGCCAGTGTCTCTCGGTCATTCAGCCTCCAGACCAAAAGATGCCTAATTCCCATCAACCCTCCTTATCATTCATTCATTCAGCCACTCCACATGCGTCAAATGCCTGAATAACACAGTAGGAAAGTGAGGTCAGAGCTGGGTCATTTAACCCCTCTGTGCAGCTGGGATGTGTTGGAAGTGGTGACAGGAACTCATTTACACAGTGGGGATAAAATCGTGAACATGACCTAGTTTTCCTGCCTGCACAGTACTTTCAGTCCTTCCCTACATTAGGCTGGATTGGTGTCCTCTCACAAAATGTGAAACTCACTTAACACTAACAACCAACACTAAGCCCTGTATTGTGATACACCAAGCCTTGGGCGGAGAATCAAAGGCCTGGGCTGTAGCCTGGTCCTTAACATTGGCTTCCCTTCGACATTAGACCAATCAGTTAACGTATCTGTGGGTCTCTGTCCTCATCAGCAAAGTGGAAATGATGCATGGGCATTGGGGATAAAAATGAGAATGAGACCAAGAATATAAAAGCTCTGGTGTAAAAGCATCAGGTGGGCCATGGTGGGCTGGGGCTTCATCTACACAGCACAGCCCTTGGCCCTTGGTACAGGCTAAGCCTTGAAGTTCCATACGTGTCCTATGCTGTGAGGACAGGGAAGGTGGAATGCCCATGTTCCTGTCTAGGGGAGCAGAACTAATGACTCCCGTTCCCTCTCCTCCCTGAGAACAGGTTACACAGCCTCAGTGTGGTTTTGGAAAGTCACCTTCATCAGACCTTGCACACCTAGCCGCTGGCAGCCCCCCAATCAGATAATGCACCTCATTTGTTTTTAAGCCTGATGCAGAAAAGAGAGGGAGCTCGACAAGATGCTTAAAAGAGTTGCTGTTCCAATAGGGGACATCAGGTGAGGAGAGGGCTGGGCGGCAGTGGCTCCTGGCTGCTGGGCCCAGCCTAGCCCCTGTGTGGCCCTAGAAGACTTCCTTGTCCTCAGAGACCCTACCTCCTCCTCCTTTCCTTGGATTCCATTGCTTTTTCATTCAACACACAAAAGAGTCTGTGTAAGATACTTGTTAAGAGATTGGGGGGGGTGGTTGGAGGAGAAGCAAACAAAACAACGGGAGTCAAATCTCAACTCTGTTATTTAGAGGTGGCAAGGTCCTGGGCAGATATGTGTCCTCCTGATCACTCAGAGCCTCAGTTTTCTCATCTGTAAAATAGGGGCAATGCTCACATCCACCTAAAGGATTGCTGGGAAGATGATATGAGACAAGGAATGTCAGGTGCTTAGCACAGTGACTGACCTGGGTGAACCTACATTTGTTAGCTGTCTCTGGTTTTGTGAATGCACCTGCTAGCGGGTATGGAGAGAGCTTTGTAAACAATATTCTCCCATATTCTTTCGACATCCTCGTGTAGTCACAAGTCTTGCTTCTTCCTAATTAACAGCTATTATCAAGTCGTTCCCACTCTCCTCTATTTCATTAACTGGCTAGGTGATACTCTCTTCTCTTCTCAAAAAATTTTTTTTGAAATTTGTTTGAGAGGCAGAGAGACACTGGGAGAAACAGAGATCTCCCATCTGCTGGTTTACTTTGCAAATACCTGCAACAGCTGTGACTGGGCAAGGCTGAGGCCAGGAGCTAGGGACTCAATCCAGTCTTCTACCTGGGTGGCAGGGGCCCAGCTATGTGAGCCATCACCTGCTGCCTTCCAGGGTCTGCATTAGCAGGAAGCTGGAGGCAGGAGCTGGAACCAAGACTCAAGCCAGGCACTCTGGTGTATGGGATTGAGGCCAAATGCCTGCCACTCCGTTCTCCTTTTCAAAGCCGTGCTCCCCACTCTATTCTCCCCTTCTAGTGTTTTCTTTCTTTCTTTCTTTCTTTCTTTTTTTCCATTGTAGTTTCCATTCTCTTTCTATAAAGCCTTTTCTCCCTGCAGGCCTCCAACTACAGAAAAACATTCTTATTTCTAAGTCAGGATGGAGTCCCCTCCTCCCAGCTGGAGGAAGAGAATTCCTGCTTCCTTCTTCCACCTGAAAGAGAAACAGACCAAAAGCGCACAGGTGGTAACACTGCCAGGCTGCCCTCCCGCATGGTGCCCCGGGGGAAGTCAGACCTGCGGGCGGGGTCTGGTGATGCCCAGATGCCCTCTTAGAGCACCAGGGCTTTCCTGTATCTGTGTTGCTTCTCGGCGGCAGTTCCCTAATCCCAGAGAGTGTTTGCAAAACATTTCATCCGAGGTTTCTGCAAATCTGGAAAATAGAAAATCAGTGAGGGGCCAGCACCGTGGTACAGTAGGTTAATCTTCTGCCTGCGGTGCTGGCATCCCATATGGGCGCCGGTTCTAGTCCCGGCTGCTCCTCTTCCCAGCCAGCTCTCTGCTATGGCATGGGAAGGCAGTAGAAGATGGCTCAAGTCCTTGGGTCCCTGCACCCACATGGGAGACTGGGAGGAGGCGCCTGGCTCCTGGCTTCGGATTGGCGCAGCTCCGACCATTGTGGCCATTTGGGAAGTGAACCAACAGAAGGGAGACCTTTCTCTCTGTCTCTCCCACTCACTGTCTGTCTGTAACTCTATCTCTCAAATAAAAATAAATAAATCTTTTTTTTTTTTTTAAAGAAAATCAGTGAGCATATCACACCACGAGCAGCCAGCGAGCCGGGCTGTGTGTGTGCCTGCTCGTTGCATGAGGCAGCATCAGCTTGTGCATACCCTGCACGCGGGCATGAGCCTGAGTGCAGGGCACATGCACGTGGGCACAGCGTGCTGGTGCTTTGCCTTGCCGAGAACGTTGCTCTGACCACACCCAGGACCCGATAGACCTGGACGTCTCCAGGTGCGCCTTGCTGGCTAGCACAGTAGTTAACAGAGAAGTCAGGATGCAGCAGGTGCTCAGGAGATACCTGGGTGCTTGGGTCATTGGCTCGTTTACTTGTTCTCCCCAGCTTGCTCATTGCTTACCCCTGACCACCGCTAAACCTCCTCCTTGAGACTCCAGAAAGAAAGTGCATAGACCACATACTCCCTCCACATGCAAAAACTGCCCTTCGTCCCAGTCCAGAATGAAGCTGGGCTGGTGTGTGGCGCAGCAGGTTAAGCCACTGCTTACAACGTTATCATCCCATATCAGAGCACCAGTTCGAGGCTGGCTGCTCTGCTTCCGATCCAGCTCCCTACTAATGCCTGGTAAAGCACTGGAAGATGGTTCTACTCATGTTAGAGACCAGGATGGAGTTCCAGGCTCCTGGGTTTGGCCTGCCCTGGTCCTGGCCATAATGACCACTTTGGAGAGTGAATGGAGATGGAGGATCTCTCCGATTCTCTTTATCCTTGTCTTTCAGATAAATAAATCTTAAACAAAACAAAACAAGAATGACAAGCCTTGTGGATTTGGAAAAGTCAGTCCCAACCCCAGGGGGGATGGGGAGCACAGAATCCTGGAAGACCTCTGGGGCTACCAGGGGAGTACAGCACAGCGCCCCTTTGGGGAGCTCAGGCCAGCGCACTCCAAATTCCCCTGGCACAGGACTGTGTGTGTGAATGTAATTGTCACCCTGCTGATGGGTTGGATTGTCATTTATTTGATAATGATGATACCCAAGGGGTGAGCCATGGCCTTGGTAAATCTCCAGGGCCCCCCCACTGGTCAAATTCATAGCTTGGGGAATGGAAATTCACTGAGTCAGGCCCTTTGTGTCTCCAGGTCCCCAGAGCAGTGGCGGCAGAGTTCTAGCTCCTGTCCTCATCTTTGCCCTTGGTTTTGTGCTTTGATCTGGATGTTTGGGTGAGCAGAAAGCACTGCCAGTGGGGCTGAAGACCCGGGCACATCCCTGGCAGGGGCTCAGCTGCCCCTGGTTGGGCCCCCTTTGGGCAAGAGCCCCAGGGCTGTGGGTCCAATGTCTTGTGTGTACAGCTGGCAAGCCCCAGCTCAGGTGCAAGCTTGGCAGGAGGCTCCACTGAGCAGCAGTGGACCTGCCGGGCTGGTGGGTGGGGGCCAGGAAAGGCCTTCTGAAAGGGTATTTCCAGAGATTAATGGAAAAATTCAGTTAGAACGTTAAGTGTATTTTGGTGCAAAATTTTTTTGAAACCCCTACAGTTTTTTCATGATGTGCATTTCCCGTGACCTTTGAGAAGATCCCATGGATCTGCTCATCAGAGCGGTGCTAGGGAGACTTTAGCTCTCACCACTCTGCTGCTCCTCTGCCCTCTCCACTCCCACTTGCACTGCGGACACCTGTGCTGTGAGGGAAATGAGATGGAGCTGAACGACCCCTGAAACGCTCCCCCCACCTCCCGCCCTGCCGCTGTCCACAGACACACAGCTGGATCATCCATGTTCAGAAGAAGGCTCTGTAACCAGGGAGAGGGTGGCAGGAATGCTCCCCTGTCCACTTCTCCAGCTGTTTGGGACTCAGTACATGTGGGCCTCCACACTCCCTGCTTGCATTTCCTGGGCTTATATGGAGCAATGTTAGTGGCCAGTTTAGAGACAGTAAAAAACTGAACTGGTTTGAGGTGTGTGTGTGTGTGTGTCCGTGCGTGCATATGTGTGTGCATGCGTGCATACATGTATGTGTGTGCATGTGTATGTGTGCATGCTTGCGTGCGTGTGTGTGTGTGTGTGTATAGGGATAACTGGGGAGGAGACAGGAAAGCAGGGATAGGCTGTTGAGTATATGGGCACCTGACACCAGCTGATCATGGGTGAGGATGGGCGTGGGCAGAAATTCCCAAGCACACTCAATATGGAGCAGTGGAATTAAGTATACAGTCTTTTGTCCTGGGCCTGACTTTGGCCAGTTGCTGCCTTTGTGACTTTTGGTAACATTTGAAATTCCTAAGCCTTGTCTTCCTGTATGGTATTTACATTAAATAAAATAATTTATTTGAATATAAATAGGCATAAGTAAATGCAACCTAACCCATAAACATCACTTGTTAGAGTTGCATTAATAATAATAGTTATTGCATCAAGTTCCCTGGGGGTGTCATGGAGTGGAAAGGACAGGTTTAGCCACGCAGCCCTGCCTCTGCCTTAGCGACTCCTCCCAGGTGACCCGGCTCTGACGGTCGTGACTGTCTCCACCCCTTCGGGTTTCTGCTGAGGCCCAGGCCCTGCTGGCATCCAGCCACAGCAGCTCTGCCTGCTGAGAAAGTGTGACTCCCAGGAGCCGTCCCAGGACAGAGCCACAGTCCCTGCCTTTTCCTCCTGGCAGGTGTGGAGCTGAGCCCCGAGGGTCGTGGCTGCTTTCCCTTGACAACTCCTGCCCTCTAGGGGCACAAGGGCCCGTCTCTGAGCAACGCCATGGGCTTTCCTCATTCCAGTTTGGGTCTCTTGGGGGAGAGTTCTCCATGCATTCACCCTGGCTCTGTTGGTAACGTGTGAAAGCAGCCACCCCAGGCTCCTCCTCCCCCACCTGCCTCTGCCCCTGGAAAGGCCAAAGCCTTCCCCTCTGGCCCCAGAGAGGTGCAAACCCTGTATCATGGAGCCCTGCCTCCAGGCTGAGACAGAGCTGCAGGAACACCCTTGCTGTGGTCTCTGCCTGCTGGGTGCTACCCAGCACCGAGGGTTCTAGTTCTGTTTCAGTCATTGCTTTCCTGTTGACATTCTACATTTATTACGTCTCTGTTCATTGCTTACTTCCCAAATGCTCATGACATCCAGGGTTCCAGGAATTGAACCCAGGAACTCTGATGTGGGACGCAGGCATTCTAACCATCATCTTAGCCAACAAGTCAGACATCTGACCCTGCTTGGCATCTATGAGCTGTTTGCAGGCTCCCTAGTGATGTAGAGAGCTGGCCTTTGTTGGGGGAGAGGTGGCCAATCCATCTGCTCCACTCCTTTACTTATGGACCCTGCTGTGTTTGCTCAGTGACATCACAATCCTTTCCCACATGAGCAAGAAGTAAGATGTGGGAGTGAAGGGTGAGGTGGATCTAAGCCATTTGGGGCTGCTGGTGGTACTCTCAGTGTAGACCCGTGGATGATTTGAACAGACCTTGGGGATATATTGGGCTCCCTCGCTGTTCACCATGAAGTCATATGTGCGTGCACACTTGTTGTCTTCCCCTTTACAGTGGAGGAAACAGCACGGTAGGGGCCGGCATTGTTGCACAGCGAGTTAAAGCGCCACCTGCAACCCTGGCATCCCGTGTGAGTGCCGGGTCTAGTCCTGGCTGTGCACCCACGTGAGAGACCAGGGTGGAGTTCCTGGCTGCTATCAGTATCGCCTACATTACAGTTAATTAGGAGCAAAAGCAGTCTATCCAGCCGTGTGCCTTGTAACACACCTTCTTGGACATTGGTAGAGGTTTGAATCCCTTCTTCATTAGGCCGGTTTGGGGAGGATTTTCTGATAGTGGGCCATGGCTCGGGTATGGGGTGGGGGTCAGCTTCTTAGTCAGGATCTTTTTTTTAAGCTCCCTTTTTCTTTCTTAGATGGAATTATTTGAAAGGCAGAGTTACAGAGGGAGGGAGAGACAGAGATCTTCCATCTGCTGGTTCATTCCCCAAATAGCCACAACAGCTAGGCCCAGGCCAGGCTAAAACCAGGAGCCTGAAACTCCATCCAGGTACTCCCACATAGGTGGCAAGGATTCAAGCACTTGGGCCTCTTCTGCTGCTTTCCTAGGCGCATTAGCAGGGAGCTAGATAGGAAGTGGAGCAAGTGGGACTCTAACCAGCACACATAAGGGATGCTGGTGTCACAGGCAGTGGCTTAATTCATTGTGCCACAGGCCCAAGTCCAAGATCTTTATTCCTGGGCTTTAGGGCTTTCTACCTACATGCAGATTTAATCTACACCCACATGTAGAGTGCGTATCGTGTTCCAGGCTCGGAATCCTTGATGTGGGTTATCTTATTCATTCTGTGACCTGAGACTAATAACTTTACCTTTCTGTTTCTGCGTCTTCATTTCTAGATTGGAGATGACAACACAGAACAGGGAGGTTGAGAGGAGGCAATGGAATAATGTATGTGGGAGTCGTTGAGAAAAAGCACAAAGGGGTGTATGCACTGTATTTTCACCAGCGAGCCGAGATGGTGATCTTCAGGCCTTGGAAGAGCCTGCACTGCGCGGGGAAGGGGTGTTGGCAGTGCTCCAGCTGATGGTGAATGTGATAGCCCAGCTTTGTGAGAGCAGAATATGAGGCCCATGGTGGTGCTGTATCTGTCACCTGAGAGCTGAGTGTCTGTCTCCTGGCACAGATGTGACACCTGTTGCAGGAGAAACAGGCCCTGGCAGCTGGCCCTGTGGGAGGAGAGGTCTGGCCAGGAGCAGCAGGAGTTTGCTTACCAGAGGGCAAGTGACAAGTGTCAGTAGTCAAATCCGTACACCTTTAGGTCCAGTTTCCCCTGGGGGGCTGAGCGGTGGCAGGGTAGTGTGGAGACAGACAGGAATAGAGGAAGTATGCAAATACAGAGCACAGTGCCAGGCCCATGTGTGCTCTTAGTGACTCTGGGGCAGCAGTTCCCATGAACAAAGAGGAAGGGTTAGTCACTAAAAAGAAATTTAAATTTATTTATTTGTCTGAGAGATGGATGGGCAGAGAGAGAGAGAGAGAGAGAGAGAGAGAGAGAGAGAGATCCCATCTGGTGGTTCACTTCACAAATGCCCATAATGACTGGGCCAAGACAGAAACCAGGAGCCAAGAACTTGATGGAGATCTCTCACGTGGATAGCAGGGACCCAACTACTTGAGCCATCACCTGCTGCCTCCCGGAGTTTCCATTAACAGAAAGTTGAAGTCAGGAGCCAGAGCCAGGTATTAAATTAAGGGGCCAGCGCTGTGGCGTAGGGGGTAAAACCTCTACCTGCAGTGCCGGCATCCCATCTGGGTGCCAGTTCAAGTCCCGGCTACCCCATTTCCAGTATAGCTCTCTGCTATGGATGCTGAAAGCAGTAGAGGATGCCCCAAGTTGCTTGGGCTCCTGCACCAACATGGGAGACCCGGAAGAAGCTCCTGGCTCCTGGCTTCGAATTGGCTCAGCTCTGGCAGTTGTGGCCATTTGGAGAGTGAACCAATGGAAGACCTCTTTCTCGGGGCCAGTGCTGTTGCACAGTTGGTAAAACTGCCACCTACATCGCTGGCATCCCATATGGTGCCAGTTCGAGACCTGGCTGCTCCACTTCCAATCCAGCTCTTTGCTAAGGCCTAATTAGTAGAAGACAGCCCAAGTGCTTGAGCCCCTGCACCCACATGGGAGACCTGGAGGAAGCTCCTGGTTCCTGACTTCGAATCAGCTCAGCTCTGGCAGTTGTGGGCCATTTGGGGTGTGAACCAGTAGATGGAAAACCTCTCTCCCTCTGTGTCTCTCTCTCTCTGCGGAGGAAGGCACTCACCCAGTGTCAGACACCACACTAGACCTGGCTCGGTTAATCCAATCCTCACGGCAGTCCTGCAGAGCAGTTGTTTTGATCTCCATCATCAAGATGAAGAAACCAAGGCCAGAGAGGTTAAGTTACTTGCTCAAGCAGCTGCAGTTTGTGATTGGTAGCTACACAAGTAGATAATTCCCACACCAAACCTTTGCTTATCTGTCTACTACATCTGTGAGCTCTGCGGAGAGATGTTCCAGTTCCTTCCACCACTGATGGCTCTCCCAGGTTTCCACATATCTCAGAGCCACCCAGGTTACCTGCAGCTCAGGGGCAGGGTCCCTCCCCACCATCCCTCTCCACTACCCTTAGCGGATCTGTCCTTGGCCAGGTGGAGTGCCACCTCCTACTTCCTGTTAGAGAGGAATGGACCTGCACATGCCATTCAGGACTGTTGCAATCGAGGAGGGAAACTTCATTGCATAACTGAGCTCAGTCCTGGATGTGGCAAAGCCATCTGGGAGTTCACAGCAGGGTGAGGGGTCAGGATAGATAGGGGGATCCTTGCTAAACTGGCCTTACAGGAATCTTGCTGAAGGCAGGGGTGGGAGATGGGGAACTGGATGAGATGTGGAGGGTGATCACATGTCAAGGGTGGAGGGAGTCTTGCTAAACTGACTTAGCAGGATTTTTGCTGAAGACTGGACCAAGCAGGCTCAGGACAGGGTGCAAGGATGGGGCCTCGGGGGTTGGCATTGTGGTGCAGTGGGTTAAGCTGCCGCTTGCAATGGCAGCATCTCATATTGGAGTACTGGTTCAAGTCCCAGTTGCTCCATTTCCCATCCAGTTCCCTGCTGATGTGCCTGGGAAAGTAGGAGGCCTTTCCTGCAGATGCCAGGACAGGGGAGCTGGGGACCCACAGTAACAGCTGGGCCTTTGCTGTGACTTCCAACAGTCAGAATTGGGCTGGCGCTGGAAACCGCCCTCGGAGAAGGAATATGCCTCT
Source organism: Sylvilagus floridanus (assembly GCA_949820135.1). Lineage (NCBI taxonomy): Eukaryota > Metazoa > Chordata > Mammalia > Lagomorpha > Leporidae > Sylvilagus > Sylvilagus floridanus. Next base: position 35,489,745 of record OX463230.1, read on the forward strand.
GAGACGCACCTCAGCTCCCGTGGGTGGGCAGGCAGCGTTTCTGGGTTGCCCCAGCACAGCCTCCTCTAGGAGGAGATGACCCGATCACTCATGCGCAGAAGCGGGGCAGGGCCTGTCCTGTGACTCACGCAGCTCCTTGGGGCAGAGAAGGGAGGTGGCTTTTACTTTGGCTCAGGGTTTGAGTGGGGTTGAGTGGGGATTAGCAGATAATCAAATGGTATTCCCCTGAGCTCATCTAAAAGTGGAGGATGTAGGACTGGGGACACTTTAGCCATTTGTATTTATTTTCATTTTATTTGAAAGGCAGAGTGAGAGAGACAGAGAAAGAGACAGAGACAGTATGCACTCCTGGCCACTGGTTCACTCCCCAAATTCCCGCAACACCCAGGATTATGCCAGGCCAAAACCCAGGAGTCCAGAACTCCATCCGGTCTCCAGGTGGTGGGGCAGGGACCCAAGCACTTGAGCCATCACCTGCTGCTCCCAGGATGTGCACCAGCAGGAAGCAGGATGGGAAGCAGAGGGACTGTGGCTTGAAGCAGGCACTGGGATTGGGATGCAGGTATCCCAAGCAGTGGCCTAACTGCCATGCCGCATGGCCACTCCCTGGGAGTGTTTCCTTGCTGTCTCCCTCCACTCCCTGTCTTTTCACCTCACCTTATGGACCCCAGTGTCCTTCTTGCTCGGAACACACCCTGCACTGGGCTCGGGGAAACTGCTCCTGGCTGCCACTGCCCAGCTTGCCATGGAGCCAGGATAAACCTTGACCGCAGGAGTCCCTGTGACCCTCACACGGTCAGAGGCTTCCTGTCCATGCAGAAACCCCAGGCACAGGTGCCCACCGAGGCCTCTGCCCCAGGACTCCTCAAAGTGTGGGCTATCGCCTGCCATGGGAGACAAGTGAGAGAGCACTGGTGGGTGAGAAGGGGGCGCTCTGTCCCAGCCCTGGCACCACCACAAGTAGCCCTGATGTTAAGCTTTGCGTTCCTCTTTGCCCTCTGTAAGGTGGGGGTGATCAGACCTGGCCTGTCCCACGGGAGTCTCAGGGGCTCAGATGGGGTCACGCCTCTGAGGTGCATGCAGACAGAACCACCCCGCCCCTGCATTTCGGGCTGTGTGCCCCGTCCCATCCCCTCCCGCAATCCCTTCCCAGAACACTTGCACAGCATGGACGTCCTCCTTCCATGATGGAGTGTGGACTTCCTGTGGACTGTGCTCTCCGTTCCGGGTCTGGCTGGCCGGGCAGGGCTCGGTTCCTGCTTACACAGGGGTTCCTGTGACCCCTCTGTTTATTGCCAACTATGGGTTCCCACTGGTTGGTGACAGTCAGTTTCAGTCCTTGTGTGCAGGGCCCACCACAGTGTCTTGAGGACATCTTGATGAAGCTGTTGGAGAGACAGTAGCAGCTGTCCACTTGGGTCTGGGTCTTAGCCTTGGCTATTTGCTGAGAGCGAATTGATCAGTCACGTATCTAGTCCGGGTGTCATCTTCCTCCTCTGAAATGAGGCCCAGGTGATCCTAGCTCCTGACGGCTTCTGTTCTCGGTTCATGGCCAACAGTAGTTTGGCCCCAACTTGCTCCAAGTCCAGCAAGCGCCTTCCAGGCTGTGACCCCTGCACAGCAGTGCAGGCCACCCCCCGCCAGCTCTGCTTGTTTGTGAATGCATACATGTACTCTAGCTGTTTCCTGCTCCTCCACCCATTCACTCATGCTGTGGTTTAGCACCTTGCCTTCTCAGGTGTGTGTAACAGCTGGATCCAGGACGGGCATCCCGGTCATGCCCAGCCTCCAAATCAATATGGGAGTCGCTGGGCCTCACATCTTATATCTTCAGCTGTTTATAAATTTGTTTGACAAGCACCAAGTCCTAGGCCCCTCCTTTCCTTTCTTCCCCGACTCTGTGTCCATCCAGAAGCCTGGGGACAGATGGCGAGGCCGGAGCAAGGCCTCCCCCCTGAGTAGAACCCTGCTGTTTCCCTGGACAAGGACTGAGCTGGAGGGAAGAGAGTGCACACCCCCTTTCACACCTGTTTCTCCCCAGCAGCTCTGGAGCATCAGTGGTCACCAGGGCAGTGATTCCCTATTCACCCGGCCCAGTGGCTGGCTGTAAGCTCAGTTCCTTGCTTTACCCTATTGACCTTTGACCCTGTCAAGTCCGTAATTGCTTCCTGCTCCCCCTTCGAAGCTACTGTGTGAGGAGGGTGAGGAGGAGGTGGACAGAGGGAAGACAGCTACCTCTGTGATTCCGCCCCCACCCCCGGCAAGTTGTGCAGATTTATGAGGTCTTCGAAGCGCTGTTGACCTTGCTTTCCTCTTCTTTCTCTTCCGTAGGGTATGGCAGCTGGAGAGAACTGGCCAAGGCGCTGGCCAGCAGGAATATCCCGGCTGTGGACCCACACCTCCAGTTCTACCGTCCCCAGAGGCTGAACCTCAAGGTGCGGGGCAGGGCCCCTTCTTCCCTGTCCTCCCGCGCTCTAGCCTGTTGTCTGGGAGGCACACACCCTGGGATCCTAGCCTGGCATCCGGTATTTCCCAGCTGGGCCACTCTGGGGCTTCCGTGGGCCTTAGTCACACGGTTCAAAGTGTCCTTGACTGAGCTGCTCCATCTCAAACTGCATGGCCTAGCTTAGATTCATTTTTTATTTGAAAGGCAGAGTTAAAGAGAAAAGAAGAGACACAGCAGAGTGGAGTGGGGAGAGAGAGAGAAACTTCCATCCACTGGTTCACTCCTCAAATGGCTGCAGGAGCCAGGAGCTCCATCTGGGTCTCCCATATGGGTGGCAGGGGCTTAAGCATGGGGGCCGTCTTCTGCTGCCTTTCCAGGTGCAGAGAGCTGCATTAAAAATAGAGCAACTGGGATTGGAACTGGTGCCCATTTGGGATGCTTGTGTCACAGGTGGCAGCTTAACCTGCTGTGCCACAACACCGGCCCCTGTCCTACCTGAGAGAGGACACTGGGTGCCAGCTGCAGGGAGTCAGAGATGTGGCAGACAATTGTCTTGACAAATAGCTGGGGCTATGATTGGTGAAGCACACTTCCTTGGGCCAACAGTCCCTAGTGATGCTGATGAGGGAGACTGGGGTTCAGTTCTGTCTGAGACTGAGCCTAGAACAGAAATGAGTCCACCTGACAGGGAGGGTTTGGGGAGTCTCTGAGGGGCTCCCACCTGTTGGGACAAGTGAGTCATTGTGCAGGGCCTTGAGGGATAGAGAGGAAGAAGGAGTCAAGAGCCTGCGCACAGGGGGTCCTGATGTAGTTAGAACTTTTGTCAGGGCAAGGTTGAGAACATTCCAGAAAGCAAAAGCAGCCCGGAGCATGCACTGTACGGAGGTGGAGTAACCGAGCAGTAAGCCTGCCCCTTCACAAGCTTCCACGAGGCAGGGCTGCAACAGCCATGGATAGCAGGAAGCTGGAATCTGGCAGCGAGTCGGGGCTGGAGCCCAGGCACTTGGCTAAGGGATGCGGGGCTCTCAGACACTGCCTTCAGTGTGTGCCCCACGCCTGCACTTGCCTGGGCCCCCGCCTGGTGTCTGGCCCTCAGGGTCTCACCCTGATCTGCTCACCAACTTCATTCATTCTTCCTCTAGGACCAAGAAGTCGACCGAGATGGGAGCAGCAACAGGAGCTACCTGAAGTGGAACAAGCCTGTCCCCTGGCTCTCAGAGGTGAGGGACTCTCTTCTGTCCACCCTGTTCTTTGACAGGGCTAAAAAATAACCCTTACAGGCAGTTTCAGAGCGCTCCGGAAGCTTTCTTTGAATGGCTGTCGTTATTGAGAGTCTTCACCCCTGGATTCTAAGCTCATCCGGTTTTCTTCCCAGAGAGGAGCACTAACATTAGCTGAAGACCTACTGTGCGCCAAGCCTCGCGTGTCGTCTCATGCCAGCTTCATGGCCCTGGAAGATACTGTGATTCTCCTTATTTCGTAGGTGGGAAAAACAAGACTGAAGAAAGTGACTTTCCTGACCACGGCAATCCCCCATTTTTTTTTTCCTCTTCTAGAAAATCAGAGACAGAGAAACAGACAGTAGAGCCATCTGCATCCCACTCTAATAGTGCTTTTTTAAAGATTTACTTATTTATTTATTTTTTTTAACTTTTATTTAGAATATAAATTTCCAAGGTACAACTTATGGATTACAGTGGCTTTCCCCCATACTTTCCCTCTCCCCCCACAACCCTCCCCCCTTGCCCGCTCCCTCCACCCTTTCGTTCACACCCAGATTCATTTTCAATTCTCTTTGTATACAGGAGATCAATTTAGCATGTGTTAAGTAAAGAATTTGTCCATTTGCCCTCATATAGTAACACAAGATTTATTTATTTATTTGAAAGTCAGAGTTACACAGAGAAAGGAGAGGCAGAGAGAGAGAGAGAGAGAGAGAGAGAGAGAGAGAGAGAGGTCTTTCAGCCAATGGTTCACTCCCCAATTGGCTGCAACAGCCGGAGCTGTGCCAATCCGAAGCCAGGAGCCAGGAGCTTCTTCCCAGTCTCCCATATGGGTGCAAGGGCCCAAGGACTTGGGCCATCTTCCACTGCTTTCCCAGGCCATAGCAGAGAGCTGTATCGGAAGTGGAGCAACCGGATCTCGAACTGGTGTCCATATGGGATGCCGGTGCTTCAGGCTAGGGCGTTAACCCACTGCACCACAGTGCCGGCTCCTAACTCTGCTTCTGGTCCAGTTTTCTCCTGATGGACGTCCTGGGAGGTAGCAGGTGATGACTGAAGTAGTTGGATCCCTGCCACTCATGTGGGAGACCCAGCTGGAGTTCCACGCTCCTGGCTTCAGATGTGGCTGTTGCAAGCATTTTGTGAGTGAGCTAGTGGATAGAAGATTCTCTGTTTCTCTCTCTTTCACTCTCTCTGTCACTCTGCCTTTGAAATAAATGTACACACACACACACACACACACACACACAAACAAGGCAAAAACAAAAAACAAAAACACAGAGCTGTGAGTCCAGGAGCTCTGATATGTGGATGCTGGCATCCCAAGCAGCGATTTAACCATGGTGCCAGATACCTGCTCCCAACCCCCAGTCTTAACGATAAGCTCTCCAACCCGTCTTTCTTGGACCACCAAGTCCCGTAAGATTTCCAGAAGTCGTTGCTAAGAAAGTATGACAAAGCAGCTCCACCCTGCATCCTTTTCTTGGAGAGGCGTGTTGGGAAGGGTCCGAGAAGGTCTCCGGTCTGTGTAACTTGCTTTAGCTCAGCATGTCCCACATTTATTTGCCCCTGAATTACTTTTTTCTATGAGACGATATTAATCTTCTCTGAAATGGATGTTCTAAGGAAACTGCCTTAGAAAATTCTTGTCGGAAGTAAACGTGAGTCGACGTCATCATAAGCATCAAGAAAGCTTTTATTCTACGGAGGCTTTGACAGCAAAGAATCAAGGAGTTAATGAGGCTCAAGGAGTTAATGAGCATGCGCAGGGAGGCCTCGAGACTCTGTGTGCCGGGACTCCAGCGAGGCGCGGTGCTTTGGCCGTGAAGGGAGTAAACTCGGTTTTCCCGGGTTACGACTGGTCTCTTAGGCTTGGGGTCTGTGGAACGGGTTCCCTTTCTTGGCTGAATGGTGTCGGCTCGCCTGTGGTCTGTTACCCGTGCCCATCCCACGGCTCTGCGGCCCGTATGGTTTTATTTCCAAATCACTCCCTTGTTCCGGGACGGGAGTGCAGGAGAAGCGTTGTTCTGCAGATGATGGCAGGTTATCTGTACCTTTTAAAACCCCGAGAGAGGCGGGGCCCCAGCACTGGCACACCTGTACCAGGTGACATCATCAGGTAATTATGCCCCACCCCTCCTGGAGATAGTATGTTGAAAATGAGTGGCCTCAAAGATTATTTAGTCTGGGAATCTAGATTTCTTTCTTTAACGGACAGCTTGGGTCACTTTTCTTATTGTATCAAGTATTTTGAAAGATTGTAGCCATGTAACATTCAGTGTTTATGAATAATTTCCCCAGCGTTTAAGTCACTCAAGGGTATATGAATAGAAATGAATATATAATGAAACAAAAATAGTGAACATGTAAATACTGATTAAATAGGATTAACTTTTTAAAGAAATATTTAATATTTTAGTAAGTTTGTATGGCCTTTTAGTATAAATGACTTGATTTCCTTTTTTTTTTTTAAAGATTTTATTTATTTACTTGAAAGGCAGAGTTACAGAGAGGCAGAGAGAGAGAGAGAGAGAGAGAAAGAGGTCTTCCAGCCAATGGTTCACTCCCCAGATGGCTGCAACAGCTGGAGCTGCGCCGATCCAAAGCCAGGAGCCAGGAGCTTCTCCCGGGTCTCCCATGTGGGTGCAGGGGCCCAAGGACTTGGGCCATCTTCCCCGCTTTCCCAGACCATAGAAGAGAGCTGGATCAGAAGTGGAGCAGCCGGGACTCAAACCGGTGCCCATATGCGATGCCGGCACCGCAGGCGGTGGCTTTTACCTGCTGTGCCACAGCACCGGCCCCTTTTTGTATGTTTGTTTGTTTCCAACAGAGACCGATGGCACTCCCATCCACTGGTTCACTCCCCGGCTGTCCCAGCCAGCCAAGGCTGAGGTCAAAGCCAGCAGCTGGGTGCTCAGTCCAGGTCTCCATGTGCGTGGCAGGGACCCAGTTCCTTGAGCCATCACTGCTGCCTCTCAGGGTCTACATTAGCAGAAAGCCAGTCAGGAGTTGGAGGTGGGACTCGAACCCAGACACCCCCATAGGGAACATGGTCATCTCAACCAGTGACTCAACCACTAGGCCAAATGCCTGTGCCTTAGTTTGTGTTTGGTTGTTAGTTTTAATTTGAAAGGTAGCTTCTAAAATCTTTATTTTAGCTCTGGTGGATCCTTAGGGAAGTGCTGACCAGTCTTGTTATTTGCCCCAAAGAAGAATAAGGCCCCGGGAGGTTAAACCACAAAGTTACACAGCTGAACAGGGCCCACTCGCTCTCCGCCCAGCCTCGGGGTCCCTCCACGCCCTGGGGCCTCTCTCTTCCCATCTCCTTAGCTGTCTGCTGCCTGTGGACACACAGTTTCTGCGGCAACATCCCAGGTTACCAGTGTAGGTCTTTATTGAACACCTGCCAGCTGTCAGTGCTCTCCTGGCCCTTTTCTGAGAGGCTAACGTGCTGCCGCTGCCGCACCATCGCGGAGTTGGCCTGGAGCCCAGCTGCGAAGGTGAGCCAGGGCAGAGTCTGCAACAGACAGTGACAGTCTCTTGTTTCCAGGTTTCCTTTCCCCAGGCTTTGGCTGGCAGCTCAGTGTCCCTGAGGCTAGAACTTACTCTCAAAGGCCCAGCAGAGGTGGCCCGGGCGTCTTGCAGTAGCCGACTCAAACCCTGAGATCGCAAACATCCACCAGTGGCAATTTGTTACGTGAGCGTTGAACAAGCATCCCTCTCCCAAAGACCAAAATACAAGAGCACTTCAAAAAAGTTTGTGGAAATAGAATGTTTTTGGGTGCAAAAAATCTTCAAATCCACACATTTAAGAGGCCTCCGTAAAGATCATGGAGAAATGCATATTATGAAAGAAATAGGCATGGATTTCAAAATTTTTTCCCCAAGTAAACTTATCTTTTAATTGCATTTTTTAAAGATTTATTTATTTATTTGAAAGAGTTACACAGAGAGAGAAGGAAAGGCAGAGAGAGAGAAAGACGAGAAAGATCTTCCATCTGCTGGTTCACTCCGCAGATGGCCACAATGGCTGGGGCTGGGAGCCAGGAGCTTATTCTGGGTGCAGTGGCCCAAACATTTTGGCTATCTTCTTCTGCTTTTCCAGGCCATAGCAGAGAGCTGGATAGGAAGTGGAGCAGCCGGGCCTGGAACCAGTGCCCATATGGGATGCCAGCACTGCAGGCGGTAGCTTAACCTGCTACACCACAGTGCTGCCAACCACCCCGCCCCTCATACATTTTTTAAAAAGAGCAAATTGAGTTCCCTGAAGCTCTGGCTGGAATCTAGTGCATAAGAAGCTGCGGCCTGATCGCCCCACTGGGCTGAGTGTGTGTGCTCCAGCTTCCTGCACTCCTCCAGGCCCCGGCCTTGGTGCCTGGGAGCTAAATGCCCAGCCACGTGTGCTGGTCCTGGAAGTTTAACCTGTTGGAGCTGCGGCGTGTCTTAGCGGGGTCTGTCAGGGCTCACATCCTTTGATGGGCTTCTCTCTTCCACTGGAGGCGGAGCTGCCCTCAGCTCCTCCCACCTCTGCTGCAGCCCCTGGACAGGTGACACCCATCTGGGAACAGTCTCTTCCGTCTTTAACTGAGACTGAGCAGGTGCTCAGTGCTTACAGAGCAGATGGGCTGTGCTGTTCTGTTCTTGGCTTCTGCAAATCAGAGGTGCAGTGCACATGGCAGAGGGAGCCGTCAGCTTTGCCTGGGGAAGTCAGAAAGGCCTCCGAGAGAGATACTCCAGAGGCTCGATGGCCGAGCGGGAAAGGACAGGGCCCAGGAGAGAATGTGGCAGCCTGGGCAAAGACCAGGCTTTGTGTTTGGCTGGGGTAGCGTGCAGGTGTGCAGTGGGCAGGGCTTGAGGTGAGGCTGGGAAGGTGGGTGAGCCGGGGTAACTTCCTGTGCCCAAAGGGGTCTTGCTCTAGGCTGGTTGGGGGCCTTTCTCAACTTTCCCAGAATGACTTGCTCAGGTCTGTGCTTCGCGGCCATTCTGGGGGCAGAGGGAGGGCTGGATGCGGGGAGAAGCGGGGGCCCAGCTAGTGAGAGGCTCAGCTGCAGGCCTGGCAGCTGGCCTCCCTTTCTGATCCCCACTCCCAAACTGTTCTTGGCCACGCGCGGCCCTAGTGCTGGGAGCGGCCCCTGCTGTTCCCCAGCCCTGGTCCTGCTGGGCCCGGAGGGAGTGGGCAGAGTGAGGTGCTGACATGCAGGAGTCCCCGTCCCTGCCAGACACGGGCTCTGGAACTTGGAGGGGCACCAATCCCGGGGGTCGCCAGGCCAGGCCCGCAGGGAACAGGATGCCCCTGGTTCTTGAGACCCTTTGCCCACTACCTGGGGCTGCGCTACAGCTAGGCCAGTGCCTGGGCCCCAGAAGACCGGCTGGTTCCCTGGCAGCAACAGAGCCTCTTGTTCCTACAGCAAGAAAGCCCCCACACCCACACCAGGGAGGCGGGCAGCCCTCACCCGGCCTCGCCCCACTGCCCCCATCCCTGGCCATGCCCCTTGGCCTCTGGCCTCCAGGCGGAGTACACAGACCTCTGGTGACTGACTCTCTCCCACCCGGCTCCCTGCTCCCAGAGAGTGGGGGAGGCCATTTGTAGGAGACAACCGCGTCTTGTGCGCTGGACTTGAGGAATTTGCCCAGAAGTAGCACAATGGCCCCATTCTTCCTTGCGGCCTTAATGCGCCCCCGCCCACCCAGCCCCCCACTTCTGTTCCTGCGAGTGGGGCCACATGCCTAGCACCCAGCCAGCCAGCCGGTGTGCCCAGGAAGTGACACATGGCTGAAGGGGCCAGGAGTGACAGGCCCCCCCAGGGCCTCTTCCAGACCCAGCTGTGAGCAGTGGTCCCGAGGCTCTGCGGCCACAGCAGCCACACCTCATGTGGCTGTGGCTCCCGACTAGGAGTTCCCCCTCCCCCTACACGTGCAACCCCAGGACATCCTGCTGAAGACCTGGGCCGCTCATTCTACCTTGGCTCCAATCCTTGTGGCCCTTCCCCCTCCGCCAGCTTTCCGAGGGGCAGCGCAGCTCTGACACCTGCTGGACCCTGGTGGGAAGGGCGGGCCTGTCTGCAAAGAGTCACAGGCGCCACCTCCCACTACCTGGCTCTTGGGCTCCCGGGCTGAGTTGGGGTAACCAGAACTCATTGTCTGGGTTCTGCGGGGACAGCACCCCCAGGCCCCCTTCTTACAAGTGCAGCCCTTCCCCTCCTCCCAGAACCCTGGCGCCCGCCTTAGCCCTTCCTTCTCGAGGGGCCTCTGCCCCAGGCCTCCAAGCGCAGTCCTGCCCCCATCAATGCCGCTGTGTCAGGAGGGGACAGGGGCTTCCTCCAGTCCTTAGGCTGCCTATAGCAGAGGCCCGCTGGTCAAGGGAGGCCACTGAGCCTGGGCAGCCCAGCCAGGCCCCAGGGATGTCCTGCAGCAAGGTTGTCAGCAGCTTCCCCAACACAGGAGTAGGAGGCCCCTCTCCCCCTGCGCAGCTGTGGCTTCACCAGCAGACAGCTGTGGGCAACAGAGAAGGGGCGGGAGGAGAGCTGGTCCTTAGCTGAGTGTCCAGCGCAGCTCTGCCTTCGGTTCTCCGTGTGCCTGCAGTTCTGTTCTGGCTGCACCCACCGTCCCCTGGGAAAGGCCAGCCAGCCCCCTCCCCACACAGAGAACCAGCCAATGTGCGTGTTTGTCTGTGTGTGTGCGCCCAGGCACATGGGTGTGCATGGCGAGGAAACAGACTGCATCCTTGGGGCCAGGCCACGGAGGTGGACATCGGTGCCAGGGCCCCGGAAAGCAGCTGTGGGCGCCAGGATGGGAGCAGACTGCCTGGGCCACGCCTGCACCGGGAGACGCGCACTGGGGAGCCCCAGGGGCAGGTCTGGGGTGCCCACCCTCTCTCACTTTCTCTTCCCATACAGTTCCGGGGCCGGGCCAACCTGCACGTGTTCGAGGACTGGTGCGGCAGCTCCATCCAGCAGCTCAGGAGGAACCTGCACTTCCCACTGTACCCCCACGTGAGTGCCCGCTCGGCCGCCTCGCCCCTCCTGTCTGTCTCGCTCAGCTTTCCTTGCTGCTGTTCTGGTCCATCTCGCCTCCTTTATGTTGAGGTCCCCCTTTCCCCTGCCCGTCATAACCCCCTTGCTCCTTCCCCAGGGATTCTTTCAGCCCTGCGTCACTCTTTGTGACTGTCTTTGTGGCTCATGACAATGGCCTTCATGGACAGTTGTGCTGGTCATGCACTGTACAAAGTCCCTTGGGTCAGAGACAGGTTGGAGCTGAAATCCACCCTGGTCCCTCCTGGGCTTGCCGCCAGTCCTGAGCGCACTGACGTCTTTGGCTTCTCTTCCCTCTTCTGAGTGACAGTTTTCTCGGTATAGATCCGCACGACCCTGAGGAAGCTGGCTGTGTCCCCCAAATGGACCAACTATGGCCTCCGCATCTTTGGCTACCTGCACCCCTTCACTGACGGTGAGGCCGGCCCCGAAGCCCCGTTCTTCCTGCTGCTGCACAGCTGTGCGGGGCACGGGAGCCTGCAGCTGGGGAATAAGCCTGGGCGGCCCAGCGCCTAGAGTTCCCTCTTTGGGGTGCGGTCTGGCAGCGGCTCCCCTGTGCGAGTCCTTGCGCCCCTCCATGCGGTCTCCCCGGGTGTAGAAAGCCCCACTTCACAGAGAGGGAGGTCGCAGCCCTGTCTGCCGGGCCCTTCTCGCCTCACCTGGACACTGTCCCCGTGCGCCCAGGGACAGTCCAGTTTGCCATCGCTGCAGACGACAACGCTGAGTTCTGGCTGAGCCATGACGACCAGGTTTCAGGCCTTCAGCTGCTGGCCAGTGTGGGCAAGGTAGGCCTGGCTGGGTCCCAGGAGCCTCTGCCGGGAGACTGGGGATGAAGCTGTGTCCCTCCTCCCCACCGGCCCCTGTGCCGCCGAGGTGTGCCAGGAGCCCCAGGCTGAGGCACCGACCTCACCCATCTCTGGGGCCCTGCAGTCTTTAGCGTGCACGCTGTGGGATGTGGGGCCAGGGCCCTCTAGCAAGGGGTGGGGGGTGCCTCTTGCTGAGACCGGCCCCCTGCTCACCTCCTGCCTCTCTGTCTTCCTCTCTCTCCCTTCCCATGGTCCTCCTGCTCTTCTCACTCTCCTCTCCTCCTCCCGTGCTTCTGCTGCTCCTCTTCCTTTTGCTCCCCACTCTAGACTGGAAAGGAGTGGACCGCCCCCGGAGAATTTGGGAAATTTCAGAGTCAAATTTCCAAGCCGGTGAGGTGAGTAGGTGCATTTTTGCGAGCACCTAGGGTGCTGAGTCCAGTCCGGGCGAGGGAGCTCCAAGGCTTCCTGCAGCAGAAGCTCAGCGTCCCTGGAAGCCATCTGGCCTGCCCCTTGTCACTTTACAGAGGAGTAAGCACACTGAACTAAGACCCAGGGAGGGGCGTGCCTCAGGACAGGTCACACAGCTAGCTGTCCCGGGACACTCAGGTCTGGGAACCAGGGCTCCTTTCCCCTGCTCCTCCATGCCTAGAACAGCCTGGACACTGGCCGCAGGGAACTGTAGGAATGACCTCGTAACTGCTATCCCCTGATGGACAAACTGCCAAGATCGCTTGGACTGGTTGGAAAAGGGACCTTAGCCCAGTGTCAGAGCGCCACCTGGTGGGTGGCATGCACACACTCACCCCCTACACAGGAAAGAAGCAGCATGGGCATGGATTGCCCCTGAGACAACCTAGCCTGCAAAGGGTTTGGGAAGCAGTAGTGTTGCAGTGAGCACTGTCCAGGTCACTCTCACCACTTATGACCCATGTGACTTGCAGCAAATTACCCAAGATTTCTGTGCCTCCATCTTCTCGTTTATCATGGCAACTACTCAGAGTTAAGGTTTCTGTGGTCTCCCTGTGGCTACCACACCCCACAGAAGGTCACACTGGCAGAGAGGGGCCCCCAGCCCAAACACGGGTGTGGCAGGCTCCTGGGGAAGGGACGGGGATGGAGGATGGCGCCGGCGAGCCCGTGTCTCTGCTCTCTCCCGCCAGCCTGTCAGCCTCTCACAGGTACTACTTTGAGGTACTGCACAAGCAGAATGACCAGGGTACTGACCACGTGGAGGTCGCGGTGAGTGCCCCCTGCGGTTCCCTGTCCAAGCTCCGGGAATCCTGAGCGAAATCAGCTGCCTCCAACCTCGCTCGTCCACCCTGTCTCCTTACAGTGGCGGAGGAGCGACCCCGGGGCCAAGTTCACCATCATTGACTCCCCTTCCTTGTCCCTCTTCACAAGTGAGTAGGCGCTGCCTGGCCTGCAGCACATGGGCTCACCGTGAGCCCCCTGGGTGGATGCTCGGGGTGAGGCGGCAGTGCTGGGGGCGCTTGGGTGGGGTGAAGAGCAGGGCGGGATCCGAAGGTCAGGGGTCTTTAGCTCTCCGGGGTCAGCAATGCCTTTGAGAAGCTGCTGGAAGCTCTCTGAGCCCTCAGCAAAGTGCACCTGTCCACGAGCACCACCCCCCCAAGTCTTACAAACAGTTTTGGGGATGCAGTGCCCATGCAGCAGATTCCCTGCCTCCCGAAGAGGTGGCCATGGTTCTCAGGCAGTAAGAGCAGAGGAGAGTGGACTTCCTCACCAGCTCCACGTCTGCAAGAGGACTCCCCCACTGGGCTTACATCGGCCCATTTTCTCATTATCCTGTCTGGAGGTGAAAACTGCCACCCAGAGGGGAGAGATGTGGGAAGAGCCAGCAGGGCCAGAACCCGCCTGCCCCCGGAGAGGGTCAGGAGTGAGTGCAGGAGGCTGGAGAGACCAGGGAGGGCTTGTGTTGGAAGGAAGCAAGGACAGGGACTGGCACTGTGGCGCATGGATTAAGCCACTGCCTGTGCCACTGGCATCCCATATGGGCACTGGTTTGAGACCCGGCTGCTCTACTTCCAATCCAGTTCTCTGCCATGGCCTGGGAAATCAGCAGCAGATGGCCCAGGTACTTGGGCCCCTGCACCCATGTGGGAGACCTGGAACAAGCTCCCGGCTCCTGGCTTTAGCCTGGCCCAGACTCAGCCGTTGCAGCCATTTGGGGAGTGGACCAGCAGGTGGAATATCTCTTTCTGCCTCTCCCTCTGGAGTCTGAAATACTAACACATCTGAAGCTTTGGGGGCCTTCTGTGCTCAACCAATAAGATCTAGGCAAATATCCCCAAATCCAAAAAACTGAAATCTGAAACACTGCTGATTCCATGCGTTTTGGGGAAGGAATACCCAGCTATATGCAAGTCAGATGGTTTCGAAGGCTAAATGGGTGAATGTTTGTAAGATACCAGAACAGTGCTCAGCTTATTATTTAGTGAGTGCTCTCTAAAAGTGTTAAATAAACTAAACACAAAAGGGTGCTTCAGAAAGCTTATGGGAAATTGAATTAAAAGATGGATTTATTTTTGATGCAAGCAGTTATATGAGAGGTCCCATGGGAAGAACAGGCCCTCAACCTGGGGGTAGGAAGCCCACACCCCACATCCTAGTGCCCGAGTTCACTTCCCGGCTCTGGCTCCTGACTCAAGCTTTCTGCCAGTGCGGGCCCTAGGAGGCAGTAGTGAGGGCTCAGATAACTGGGGCCCTGCCTCCCAGCTCAGCTGTGGCTGTTGCAGGCATTTGGGAATTGAACCAGCAGAGCGGACGCTCTCTGTCTCTCTCTCCCTTTCTACCTAAAAAGAAGAGTACATGAAAAATGCATTTTATGGAGATGGCTCTGCATGATTTCCTGTGTCTTTTTTTTTTTTTGCACCAAAATAAACTCATCTTTTAATCCCATTCTCCACAAACATTCTGAGGTCTGCTCATACTAAGAGCGGTAACTTTCTCATCAATAGCAGTAAGAGGAAGAGGTGTCCTTTTCTAGGTTATGCAAATTCTGATGTCGGCCTGCCATCCAGCCAGGGGCCAGGGGTGGGAGGGAAGCAAACAGCTGGCACGCCAGGCAGGGCGGCGGGGACGGGACGTGTCCTTGCGCCTCCTGCCGCAGTGGCCACCCCATGCCCGAGTCTCTTCTCTCATTCCTCAGAATCCGGGGCTGGTTCTCAGCTGGGTTCGCTCCAAGACTCACGGCTTCCTCTGCTCTTCCCTCCCGGGCTCAGATGAGACGGTCCTCAGGATGGACGAGGTGGGCCACATCCCACAGACAGCAGCCAGTCACACAGGCTCGGCCGACTCCCAGCCCCGAGACGAGCAGCCCCCCGCCGACATGCTGAGGCCCGACCCCCGCGACACCCTCTATCAAGGTGAGGCGCCAGCTGGCCGTGCACTGGTCCTCGCGGCCGGGGGACAGTTGGAGAAGACTAGGGAGACCTGTCACTTCCGCACAGTATCCCAAAAGCCACAGGACCTTTTCGCCCTCGTGGTGTCAAATGTAGACGGTACAGAAAAGTGACACCATGTTTATGTACCGCTTTATGGTTCTATAAATCCTTCTAGTGAGACCTATGTGGCACCAGACAGCGCAGAAGGAGCTGGAAGCCACATGCTTGCCTTACATCACTGGCCTGTCTAGGTCTAGACCCACTGGATTCCAGTCATCGTCCTTCACTGATAATAAAAGACAGGCATATTTATGGGGCACCATGTGATGTTCTGATTTGTGGATTCCTTTCTTGTCATTCACTGACAAAAATATGTTGGAACTTACTAAGGTGTTTGAGTGTAATCTTCTTTTAAAAAATTTTTTTCCCTATTGGAAGAGCAAAGAGACAGAGAGACAGACCAACAGAGAGATCTCCCATCTGCTGGTTTACTCCCCAGATACCCACAAAGCCAAGAGCCCTAAACACCATCTGGGTCTCCCATGTGGGTGACAGGGACTCACATACTTGAGCCGTCACCCACTGCCTCCCAGGGTGTGCATTAGCAGGAAGCTGAAATTCAGAGCGGAGCCAGGACTTGAACCCAGGCACTCTGATTGATAGGGGCGCACATACATCGTGTCTTAGGCGCCTGCCTCTAGTGTGTCATTCCTCTGGGGAGTGTTTACATTTTAAGTGGTGACAGACTGCCTCTATTTTCCCCTTTGGGCTAAAGATAGCTGGAGGATAGGAAGAGCTCCCCCGGGGAGGGACATCTGGTTATCAGTGCTGTGCAGGCCAGAGCCCGTGGCCTCTTGGAAGTTTCCAGACCTCCCTCTCCAGTAATTCCAGAGTTTGTGCTGTGTCTCGTGCCAGGGACCACATCCTGAGCCCTCTGCACTGGGGTGCTCTCTAAATGCCCTCCTGCCCTCTGACAAGAAGAGCAGTGCCAGTGTGTTGGGCAGCCTTGGCCGGTGGATGCCCACTCTGATGGCAGCTGTCACCAGTGAACAGGACAGGCAGCCCCTCAGCCTCTGGGGCAGGCCCAGGGGCAGGCTCTTACTCACACCCTTGTTCCTCTTCCCCCACTGTCCACAGTGCCTCTGATCCCCAAGTCTCACCTCCGCCACGTGCTGCCCGATTGTCCCTACAAACCCAGCTACCTGGTGGATGGGCTCCCCCTACAGCGATACCAGGGACTCCGGTTTGTAAGTCTTGGGCCCAGGTAGCTCCCTGGGCTGGAAGGACTGCCCTGCAGAGCCCAAGGTTGGGGGGGCTGTGGTCTCAGGACAATCCTCCCCAGGCACTGCACCTCTGCCCCACCAGGGAGGCTGGGAGGCAGCCTGCTGCTCACTGCCATCAGCCCCAACCACCAGTATTTATTCAACTCGTCATCCAGGCACCAGGAGCAGGAGGGGGATGAACAGTGTGGGTGGGGGGGAGGGGTAGCTTCAGAGAGGCTCTGGGCTGTGTGGGGACCAGAGAGACAGGTGGACACCTACAGAGGCCGCAAGGTGGAGCTGGAGGCAGGAGTCACTGCCTGGCCAGAGCAGGTGGGGTATAATTGAGAAGGTCCCAGTGGAGGTGACCTTGAGCTGTGTTCAAGGGGGATGAAGGGAGCAGCAGGGTGGTAACCAGGAGGGGCGGTGCCTGGGCTGAGGAAGGAGGGAGCCGTGAGGGCTGTGAGCTGGGACAGGAGAGGGAGCCATGGGTGCCGTGGGGCGAGGCTCAGCTGTGTTTGGTCCAGAGAGCTCACAGAAGGGCTGGAAGCCTGGGCCCCTCGCCATGCAAGATCCCGGCCAAGGGCAAGCTTCTCCCTGGATGAATGGTTTCTTACTGCTGTTGCTGCTGTCCCCACTTGCAGGTGCACCTGTCCTTTGTGTACCCCAATGACTACACTCGCCTGAGCCACATGGAGACCCACAACAAATGCTTCTATCAGGAAAATGCCTACTACCAGGACAGGTGAGCGGGCACATGGCTGTGCCGGGGCTGCCTGGGCTGCAGTGGCCACCTGTGCCCTCCCACTCCCAAGCAGCCTCTGCTGTAACTGATACTTCACCTATAGACCCACCCTCACTCCCATTGCAGCCCAGACTGAGCCTGCGCCAACCCCTTCCTCTTTCCCCCTGCAGGTTCAGCTTTCAGGACTACATCAAGATCGACCAGCCTGAGAAGCAGGGGCTGGAGCGGCCAGGTATGGCAGCCGTGGGTGGAAGCTCCTGGGTCAGGCTGGGAGGGGCACGGCCACCTGCTCTTAGGGGAGTGAAGACTGTGCCAGCTCCGTCCCACGGGGCTTCAGATCTACATCACGTGACCCCCCTGCGCACCCATGGTCCCCAAACCCGGTGCACATAGAAAATGACACTGCATTTGCCAGCATGCTGGGGTCAGCTGCAGGAGCCTCCACAGGCTGCCCGAGCAGCTTGTTGGCCTTGGCCCAGCATTTGGGCAGCTGTGCTACGGGGGAAGCCCTGGTCTCCTGGCCTCTCTCGAGGAGGGATGGATGCTGCTTGGTCTTCACAGCAACCCTAGGAAAGATGGATTTTTATACCTTTGATGTAGGTGAAGAAGCTGGATTGATGGAGGTTGAGTTTGCCCAAGGTAACGCAGTACATGGCAAAGTCTGGGAATCCTCTGTGTGTCGCACACAGTCCTTCCACTGTCTTGTGCGTCCTGTTGGGAAAAGGATGAAAACTGGGGCAGGCTTTGGCCTCGTGGTTAAGTCGCTGGCATCCCCTATCTGGAGCCTGGGTTTGGGTTCCAGAGCTGCTCCCACTTCCAGCTTCCCCGTGGTGTGCACTCTGGGAGGCACGGTGATGGCTCAAGCACTTGGGCCCTGCCGTCCACCTGGGAGACCTAGTTGGAGTTCCAGGCCCCTGGCTTCGGCCTGGCTCGGCCCTGGCTGTGCAAGCATCCGAGGAGTGAACCAACAGATGGGAGGTCCCTCTTCATCTGTCTTTGTCTTTCTACCTTTCAAATAAATTAAAAATGTTTCTAAAAGTTTGAAAACTGCTGATGTGAGGAATGGTTATCATGAACAGGTTTGGAGGAGGACCTTCTAGAAGAATCCCAGTATGAAGACGTGCCAGAGGAGACCCCTGCCTCCAACGCTCGGCATACCGCGATGCCAGAGGGCAAAGAGACACCTGCCGCCAGCCCCGAGCAGGAGGCCACGGACTACCGGCTCCGGAGCCTGCGGAAGCTCCTGGGCCAGCCCCAAGCCGGCCTGCTGGCTCCCTTCTCCAAGCGGAACTCCACACCCTTCCTGGGGAGGCCTGGGGACCTCCGGGTCCAACTACCCCAGGAGAGGAAGAGGAGACCCCGCCCCACGCCTAGCCCCGGCTCGCCTCCTGCGGACAGGTGGCCCCCGGGGCGCCTGGCACAGAACCTGCCTCAGAGGAAGAGGCCCAGGCCCACCGCCGCCGGCCCCGGGAAGACGCTTGGGCAGGCCCAGTGGCTGAGTCAGGTGGAGTCGTACATTGCAGAGCAGAGGCGGGGTGACGGGGCGGAGCCGCAGCCCCCCGGGCCGGCTTGGCACGAGGAGGAGCCGGTGGTGGCTGCTGCTGGCTTGGAAGAGCAGACCGAAGGGGAGGAAGAGGGGGAAGCGGAGGAGGAGGAGGAAGAGGAGATGAGTGAGGTGTTCGAATACGTACCGGTGTTTGACCCGGTGGTCAACTGGGACCAGACCTTCAGTGCCCGCAACCTTGACTTCCAAGCCCTGAGGACCGACTGGATCGACCTGAACTGTAACACATCCGGCAACCTGCTGCTCCCGGAGCCTGAGGCGCTCGAGGTGGCGCGCGTCTTCTTGAAGCGGCTCAACCAGCGGAGCCGGGGGTAAGGTAAAGGGCTCTCCTGGCTGGGCGGCCCGGGCCCCTCAGCTCCGTGTCCCTCCTGCAGGCGGCTGCGGCTGTCCCTCAGCCTTGGGGGGTGTGGTCCCTGAGCAGTGAAGAGAAGAACCGGGTGAAGCGGAGGCGCGAAGCCCGGGCAGCCCCAGCTGTGGGCTAGAAGGGCTTGGCCTGAACAGGACCTGGAGCTCTTGTTTCCCATTCATTCATTCATTCAGGCAGGCAGACAACACACTCTAGAGGAAATTCATAGACGTGAAGTCCATAATTTAGAGTGCACAATTCTGTGCATTTGGAAGTATATTCGGAGCCTTGTAGCCATCACCGCTAAGTCTGGAACGCTCTGTCCCCTCTAAAAGCCTTTCCAAACTCGGTGGTTACTTCCCATTGCCCCTTCCTTCCAGGCCCTGGCAACCGAATCCTTGCTCTCTCGATCGATTCTGGACACCTTGGGTCAGATGAATTCAGGGCACGTGTGTGCCCTTCTGTGCCTGGCTTCTTTCCCTTAGCTAAAAGTTTTTCGGGCTCTTCTATGCCGTTGAGTGAGCCGAGGGGTTTGTTCCTTTTTGTGGCTCTAGTGGTCAGTCGGTGGACACTTGAGTGGTTTCTGCCTTTGGCTGTTGCCAGTCCCAGGCTGCCACAGGCAGTGAGTGGCCAAGCCGCTGGAGGAACGCCCGTCTGTTTTCCAAATCTCCTGCATTGGTTTGCATTCCCAGGGTCCTGGTTTCTCTGCATCTTCATGAGCACTTGCTGTATTCCACTTTGTATTGCTTTGTTTTAAATAACTGTCCCGATGGAGAGCCACCCTAATGGCCATTAACGGTGTTACATGCTGATGCCTGTCTTCACGCCTCAGGGGACTAATGGTGGTGAACCACGTCGTTGGTGTTTATCCCATGGGCTACTGATGGGAACAGAGTGTTTTCATTCATGGGGGTCCGTTTCTTGCACCGTGACCCCTCTCACTCACCTCATTTTCTTAGAATCTTTGAGATCCTCAGGGCTCAGCAGGAACATTTTTAAGACAGAAGCAGTGAACTCTAGAGAGGTCGTGTATTCTGCTTGAGGCCCACTGCTGGCCAGTGGCAAAGCTAGGAGGAAAACCAGCCATCTGTAGACCACCGCCCTGGCTGGCTTCTATCCCCGCACGCCCCATCACGGGGCGGCTAGGAACTGCTCAAGCCCCCACCCTTTCTGCCACAGGAGGTACCAGCTGCAGCGCATCGTGAATGTGGAGAAGCGACAGGACCAGCTCCGTGGGGGACGCTACCTCCTGGAGCTGGAGCTGCTGGAACAAGGCGGGCGCCTGGTGCGGCTCTCGGAGTACGTGTCTGCACGAGGCTGGCAGGGCGTTGACCCAGTCGGTGGGGAGGAGGCCGAGGCCCGGAACCTTCAGGGCCTGATCTGGAGCCCACACAACCGTCAGGGACAGATCCCCAGCGTCCGTGCCCCGGAGCCCAAGCTGTGCTGGCCCCAGGGTTTCTCCTGGAATCACCGTGCGGTGGTCCACTTCATCGTGCCTGGTAAGCCTCAAGCTGAGCCTGGGCCCCATCAGCAGGACAGGGACAGTAATAAAAAGTCATTAGCCTGGGGCCGGCGCTCTGGCGTAGCGGGTGAAGCCACTGCCTGCAGTACCGGCATCCCATATGGGTGCAGGTTCAAGTCCCGGCTGCTCCACTTCCGATCCAGCTGCCTGTTAACATGCTGGGGAAAGCAGCAGCAGATTTTTGTGCTGGGGTCACAGCTGTTCTGAGAAGTAAGGCAGGGCTGGTGTTGATGAAGTGAGTTGTGGAGCAGCGGTTGAGATACCACTTGGAACACCCACATCTCGTGTCGGGGTGCCTGTGTTCAAGCTCTGGCTCTGCTTCCAACCCCAGCTTCCTGTTGGTGCATGCCCTGAGAGGCAGCTGGTGATGGCTCCAGGGTTTGGGCCCCTCTGTCACCCATGTGGGAGATTCGGAGTGAGTTCCAGGCTCCTGGCTTTGGCCTAGCCCAGCCTCAGCTGTCGCAGGCATGAGACAGGCAGGAGTTGCAAGGGTGGGGCAGGGCCGGAAGTTAAGGATGATGATGAGCTGGACAGTTGGCAGCGTGTGATGGAGGATGGTGGGGCTCCCAGGAGAACTGCTGGGGCCCTGCCTTGGAGGGTTTGCGAGGAGCAGGGTGGAGAGGCCCCTCCATCCCGTGAGCTCTGCCTGCATGGCTCACAGCCCAGAGCTGCCTCCTCCCAGAAGCAGAAGCCAGAGGGGCCTTCCTACGCTCACCTTTGCCTTCCCTGTCTCTTTCTGCCTGTGTGGCCCCTGGGGTAGTGAAGAACCAGGCACGCTGGGTGCAGCAGTTCATTAAAGACATGGAGACACTGCTGCAGACCACCGGCGACCCGCACTTCAACGTCGTCATCACTGACTACAGCAGCGAGGACATGGATGTCGAAATGGCCCTGCAGAGGTCCAAACTGCGCAGGTGAGGGGCCCCCGCCCCCGGAGAAGTCCCCTGCCCGTAATCCTGTCCCAGGAGCCGTCCTGGTGGCATGCCTGCCAGCCTCCTGCAGGTGTCGCCTCAGCTCAGTCCTAACTCGGCCCCTCTCTTCTCGTCCTGCAGCTACCAATACATGAAGCTAACTGGAAACTTTGAGCGCTCAGCTGGACTTCAGGCTGGCATTGACCTGGTGAAGGTAGACAGCCTGCAAGGGGCTTGGGAGGTGGGATGTCAGACTACTTCAAGGGTGGGTGGTTGGCGCAGCAGTTGAGGCAACGCTCGGTCGCCTGCACCCTGTATTAGAGGGTCTGGGTTTCAATGCCGGCTCCACTGTCGGTTCCAGACTCCTGCTCATGCCACCCTGGGGGGCACCCTGGGAGTGCAGGCTGAAGTGGTTCTGTTCCTACCCCCTGATGTGGGAGGCCCAGACTGAGTTCCAGGCTCCCAGTTTCAGGCTGACACAACCCCGTCTGTTGCAGACATTTGGAGAGTGAACCAATGCATGGGAGATCTCTGTGTCTCTTTCAGTCTCTCTGCTTTTCAAATAAATTCAAGCAATCAAAAAAAAAAAAATGAGTAAGAGGTAGGGAGACATTTGGGAGGTATATGTTAGCCAGCGCCTGAGGGGGAACAAGAATGAGGACACAGGAGGGTCCTCTCTGCACAGATGAGGTGCAGGGCCTGCGATGGGGGACAAAGCACGTGGCAGCTGGCTCTCGCCCAGTGTCCTCAGGGTCCACAGAGTGGGAAGAGTTGGAACTCACTCCCTGGTGGTGCGAACCGTGCTCTGATGCCCAGACTGTGGAGATATGCACAGGGGTGAGATTTTTGTTGTTTTTTTAAAGATTTATTTGAGTTACAGAGACAGAGAGACACCTTCCATCCACTGGTTCACTCTTCAAGTGGCCACAGTGGCTGGAGTCTGGCCAATCCAAAGCCCAAGGCCTGGAGGTCCATCCAGGTCTCCCACATAGGTGCAGGGGCCCAAGCACTTGGACCATCTTCTGCTGCTTTACCAGGCACATTAGCAGGGAGCTGGATCAAAAGTGGAGGAGCAGCTGGGACTTGAACTGGCATCCATGTGGCATGGCCAGTGGCCATATAGCTGGCCACGCCACCATGCTGGGCTCCGGGGATGAGTTTTGTGGAAGCGCTGTCAGTCATTCCGGTCGGGAGAGCCTTTGGATTCTCCTAGGAGGAGGCCTGGCCTCAGAGGGTCTGCTTACCCTGCCCGCATCTGTCCCCAGGACCCTCACAGCATCGTCTTCCTCTGTGACCTCCACATCCACTTCCCAGCTGGAGTCATTGATACCATCCGGAAGCACTGTGTGGAGGGCAAGATGGCCTTTGCTCCCATGGTGATGAGGCTGCACTGCGGCGCCACGCCCCAGTGGCCTGAGGGTGAGCCCTGCATGGGGGGTTGGGGAGTGGGGACCACCTTGTTGGACTCAGTCATGGCCATGAAGGAAGGCCGCATCCTCCTCCCCTGTCCTGCTGTGGTCTCTGTCCTGGGCCACCACAGAGATGTGCTCCCAGGGCTGCCCCACAGCCACCGCAGCAGGTGCATCTGTGGACATTCCTGCCCCATATTTCCCTTCATTCGTTCATCAAATATCTAGTAAGAATCTGCCGTGCCCACGAGGATCCGGAGATGGGACCTACCTTCTCTGGCTGCTGCCGTCCCGTGGATTCACAGAGCTGCCACCCACCTGTGGCCACTGCCTGTTGGGACTGCTGCCCCCTGCACTTAGTCAGGGGGCTTCTCCCAAACAGGCGAGGGGTATGCTCTGCGAAGACAGTGGTCAGCCTCAGCCACCCCCAGCCCTTGCCTTTGGGAAGAGACCCCTGAAGTCTCATCTGGGGCTTCCTGTCTGTCCACAGGCTACTGGGAAGTGAACGGATTTGGACTGCTTGGCATCTACAAGTCCGACCTGGACAAGATCGGGGGCATGAACACGAAGGAGTTCCGGGACCGCTGGGGCGGGGAAGACTGGGAGCTGCTGGACAGGTGACTGGGAAAAGGGTGCACTGGGGAGGAGCCTGGGCCACATCAGCCTTACTGGCACCCTTGGGTGCAGGTTCACAAGATGCAGGCAGAGAGCACTGGGCTCCACGGAAACTCGGCCATGATGTAGCCTCACTCAGCCTGGCAGAGGGAAGTGATGCTCCCTCCCTCTCTGTCACAGGCCTAGAGTGAAAATCCCCGTGCCGGTTGTACTGTCAGGGGAAAAGCACCCGCTGCTGAGTTGCATGAACATAAACTGCAATGTGCTGAGCACCAGGCAAGGCGCTGTGAGTGCATGCACTTGGCCATGACCCCCTCTGTGCCCAGTTGCCTGGGGGAGCCTGCACTTGTGGGAATGGGTAAGGGAGACACAGGCAAAGGATCAACAAAGGCTGCTAGGGTCCAGTCAAAGATGACGAGTGTTGGGGTCTTAAGCCTGAGGCTGGCCCCTGGCCAGCAGGGGACAGTACAAGCACTCCCCAACAAGGCGAACGAGAGAGGTAAGATCGACGGGTCAAGCACACCACAGCAAGCACCCGTGAGTTCTGTCTAAGCAGGAACTACTTTATTGAGGAAGTGTACAGGCTTATAAAGCTTATGAAAGACATGCACAGTAGGGGAGCCAATCAGCGAAAAAGTCATGCAGGCATGGGTGGACCACGCACAGGGGCATATAGGGATCATGCACTGTCCACGTGTCCGGAGCTAAAGTGGACCTGTCCCTGCAGGTGGTCCGATCTCGCGTGGCTTAACTGCAGCGGCCCCAAACACATCCCCCGAACATCCGCTAGGTGCCATGTTGTTAGGGACTATTTTAGGCAATGCCCAATAGACGAGACAGTGCCAGCGCTGTGGTACAGCTGGTTACTGCCTGGGATGCCAGCAGCCCATATAGAGGCTGGTTCGAGTCCCGGCTGTTCCACTTCCAATCCAGCTCCCTACTAATGCTCCTAGAAGTGCAATGGAGGTTGGCCTGAGTACTTGGGCCCCTGTACCCATGTGGGAGACCTGGATGGAGTTCCAGACTCTTGGCTATGGCCTGACCAGACCTGGCTGTTGTTCACTCACTTTTGAGGAGTGAACCATCAGATGGAAGATACCTCTCTCTCTCCCCACCGCACCCCCCAACACTGCCTTTCAAATAAATAAGTAAATCTTTAAAAAAGTGGCAGTGAGATATCCAGGAGGCTCTGGGTCCCTGGAAGCCAAGAGGGAGAAGGTTTGGGGAGGAAGAAGTGATTTATAGTCAGAGGGCCTCAGAGAAGTGCAGATGGGCAGGTGTAAGGACAGGGTGTTGTAGCTGGGCACCAAAACGTGGGTGCTGTGTTTGTGTCAAATTGCTCTTGTAACAAGTTTGCTGCCAAGAAAAGGGAAAGAGAATGGTACCTTGAGGTGTTGTTTTTTTTTTAAAGATTTATGTATGACGAAGTTACAGAGAGAGGGAGAGACAGAGAAAGTTCTTGCATGCGTTGATTCATACCCTGAATAGCTGCAATTGCCAGGGTGGAGCCAGGCCCAAGCCAGGAGCTAAGAGTTTCTTCCATTCCCCCCACGTGGCCCAAAAACTTCGGTCAATCTTCTCTGCTTTCCCAGGCATATTAGCAGGGAGCTGGATCAGAATTGGAGCAGCTGGGACTCAAACTGGTAACACATACGGGATGCTGGCACTGCAGGCAGTGGATTTAACGGCAGCCCTGATACCTTAAGTTTGAGCTTAAGGGGAGGAAGCAAAGGAGAAAAGGAAAAGAAAGGGACCAAGGGGCAGGTATTTGTCCACTTGGATCACCTTCATTCCCTCCTTAGAGTACCTAGATTTGAGTCCCAGCTCTGCTCCCCATTTTGACTTCCCGCTAATGCACACCCTGGGAGGCAGCAGTGATGACTTAAGCAAGGTGGTTGAGACCTTCCTGCCCATGTGGGGGACCTGAATGGCCTGCCCATTCCCAGTTGTTAGGTGCATTTGGAGAGTGGACCAGCAGATGAAGGATTTCTGTGTATCTCCATCTCCATCTTTTTGCCTTTTAAATAAATAAAAATTGTCTAGAGGAGGTGGACTGGGCAAGGTTAGGAATACCTGGGGACCTTTCAGGAAGACAAACACTGCTTGCTGAGACACAGGGCAGAATGTGGTCCACAGTCACAGGACACCTGCTGTGCAGGTGACTCCATCCGCAGTCACAGGACACCTGGTATACAGGTGTCTCCATTCCGCAGTCACAGGGTACCTGCTATGCAGGTGACTGCATCCCACAGTCACGGGACACCTGGTGTGCAGGTGTCTCCATCCCGCAGTCACAGGGTACCTGGTGTGCAGGTGACTCCATCCCGCAGTCACAGGGCACCTGGTGTACAGGTGACTCCATCCTGTGGTCACGGGACACCTGGTATGCAGGTGTCTCCATCCCGCAGTCACGGGACACCTGGTGTGCAGATGACTCCATCCCGCAGTCACGGGGCACCTGGTATGCAGGTGACTGCATCCCACAGTTACGGGGCACCTGGTGTGCAGGTGACTGCATCCCGCAGCCACGGGGCATTTAGTGTGCGGGTGATTGCATCCCGCAGCCACGGGGCACCTGGTGTGCAGGTGACTGCATCCCGCAGTCATGGGACACCTGGTGTACAGGTGACTCCATCCGTAGTCACGGGACACCTGGTGTACAGGTGACTCCATCCCACAGTCACGGGACACCTGGTGTACAGGTGACTCCATCCCGCAGTCACGGGACACCTGGTGTACAGGTGACTCCATCCCACAGTCACGGGACACCTGGTGTACAGGTGACTCCATCCCGCAGTCACGGATCACCTGGTGTACAGGTGACTCCATCTCGCAGTCATGGGGCACCTGGTGTACAGGTGACTCCATCTCGCAGTCATGGGGCACCTGGTGTACAGGTGACTCCATCTCACAGTCACGGGGCACCTGGTATGCTGGTGACTCCATCCCGCAGTCACGGGACACCTGGTGTACAGGTGACTCCATCCCATAGTCACGGGACACCTGGTATGCTGGTGACTCCATCCCGCAGTCACGGGACACCTCGTGTGCTGGTAACTCCATCCCACATGGTCATGGGATACTTGGTGTACAGGTGACTCCATCTCACAGTCACGGGACACCTGGCATGCAGGTGACTCATCCATGTCACCAGACCTCGAGGAGTAGGAGTTTGTCTCCAGTTTTCAGAGGAGAAAACTGAGTCTTAAAGAAAAGTTAGTAACTTGCCCCAAATGCCAATCTCCAGCGTGTCAGAGGCTGAAAAACCACACCTGTTTATGATTTTCACCTGGAGAGAAGAAAAGAAAAATGATGCAGCAAAGAGCCCCTAAGGTGAACCAGGGGGGAGTTGAGGGAGTGCAGGTGACACGGCTCGGATCCCAGGATCCCATAAATCCAGGTCCCTGTGGATCCTAAAGCAGCTGGGCCATTGCGGGGAAGCCTGGCCAGTGGCTGCCTCCACACTGGATCTTCGTGTCGGCCTCCATAGTTCCATGCAGACTTCCAGTCCATTTCTTTTTTTCCTTTTTTTTTAAAGATTGATTTATTTATTTGAAAGAGTTACACAGAGAAAGAAGGAAGAGTTACACAGAGAAAGAAGGAAAGCTAGAGAGAGGGAGAGGTCTTCCATCCATGGTTCACTTCCCAGATGGCTGCAATGGCCAGAGCTGTGCCCATCCTATGCCAGGAGCCAGGAGCTTCCTCTGAGTCTTTCCCATGTGGGTACAGGGCCCAAGGACTTGGGCCAGCTTTTACTTCTTTCCTAGGCCACAGCAGAGAGCTGGATCGGAAGTGGAACAGCTGGGACTTGAACCGGCACCCATACAGGATGCTGGCACTGCAGGCGGAAGCCTTACCCATTACGCCATCCGGTCCATTTCTTAACCCTCCTGCACTCTCTGGGGGCCCAAGGCGAAATAAACTGCTTCCGCCGGCAGCTGCCTGCAGCTCCTCCAGGAGCACAGACCTTCCCCCGAGGGGCTGCTGACGGCTGTGCACGTGGAAAAGGATGGGGAGGGCCTGGGGGCAGGTTACCTACTCCATCAGGTGCCACCAGTGTCCCCTGCGGGTAAGCTCAGTCTTGGAGTGTGCCAGGAGCTGTGCTGAACACTCGCCCCCATCACCTGGGGTATCCACCACGTTTTATACCAGGGGCTTCAAAACGTTTGTGGAGAAAGTGAATTAAGAGAGTTTATTAAGTGCCACAGAATTTTGAAATCCATGCACAGCTTTTTCATAGCTCAGTTTTCCATGGACTGTCTTGTAAAGTTTATTTATTTATTTAGAGACAGATGCCCACAGTGGCCAAGGCTTGGCCAAGGCTGGGCCAAGGCTGGGCCAAGGCTGAAACCAAGAGCTTAGAAGCCAACCCATTCTCCCACATGGGTGGCAGGCACTCGATCACTTGAGCCGTAGCCTGCTGGCTCCCGGAGTCTGCATTAGTACGAGGCCACAATCGGGAGCCAGAGGCACTCTGATGTGGGATACAGGCAGTTCAACTTCTAGGCCAGACACCTGCCTTTCTATGAACATTTTTTTTTAATTAATTTATTTGAAAGGTAGAGTTACAGAGAGACAGAGAGAGGGAGAGATTTTTCATCTGCTGGTTCACTCCCCACATGGCTGCAACCGCCAGGACTGGGCCAGGCTGTAGCCAAGAGCTGGGTCTCCCACGTGGGGGCAGGGGCCCCAGCACTTGGACCATCTTCCGCTGCTTTCCCAGGAGCATGAGCAGGCAGCTGGATCACAAGAAGAGCAGCCGGGACTCGAACCACTGCTTGTGTGGGATGCAGGCGCTGCAGGCAGTGGCTTCACAGTGCCATGACACTGGCCCCTCCATGAAACTTTCTGAAGACCTCTTTTATGCATGGATATATATTTTTTGCATTAAATAAATTTCTATTTTTATTTTAAAGATTTATTTTATTTATTTGAAAGAGAGTTACAGAGAGAGATAGACAGAGAGAGAGGACTTCCATCTGCTGGTTCACTCCCCAGATGGCTGCACCTGCTGGAGCTGCGCCGATCCGAAGCCAGGAGCCAGGAGCTTCTTCTGGGTCTCCCACATGGATGCAGGGACCCAAGGAACTGGGCCATCTTCTACTGCTATCCCAGGCCATAGCAGAGAGCTGGATGGGAAGAGGAGCAGCCGGAACTAGAACCGGTGCCCACATGGGATGCTGGTGCCTCAGGCCAGGGCTTTAACCCGCTGCGCCACAGAGCCGGCCCCCTAGACTTCTATTTTAATTCTGTTTCCCATGAGCTTTATGAGGCCCCCTCATGCTCCTGTACCTGTCATAGTGTCCTCTCTCTGGGGAGAAGCAGACAGGCTCTGACTGATGTCCCCATTCAGCTGTCATGGAGCTGGGACCCAAGCCTAGGCTGTGAGGCCCCTTCCCACAACAGCCTGCTTTCTTTGCCGCTTGGGCAGTAACAGGGAGGGGGCCAGGGTCTGAGTGGCACGGGAGGGCCCCTACCCCGTGCCTCTGTGCCGCTCCCGGCTCATCCCGCTCCTCCCTCCCTCAGGATCCTCCAAGCCGGCCTGGAAGTGGAGCGACTTTCCCTCAGGAATTTCTTCCACCACTTCCACTCCAAGCGCGGCATGTGGAACCGCCGGCAGATGAAGATGCCGTGAGGCCGCGTGCGTCCACGTCCATGGAGCCGCCACTTCCTGCCCCTGGCCTTGAGTTGCTCTCCAGGGTCCCTGCTGGCTGCTGCAGGAGGGTGCATAAGGCGGGCAGAATCCACGGCTAGACCCTCAGAGGCCTCCCAGGGCCAGGCGCTGAGGCTCCTGTCCCCGGCCCTGGGCCTGCAGAAGGGAGGACTTTGGAGAGGCCGGAGGGGCGCTTGCTCGGTACCAGAGCTCCTGAGAAGGCCAGGATGCTCAGGTCAGGAAGGAGACACCTGCCTCAGCCCCCCAGCCCCCCACCCCGCCAGCTGCTCCTCGAGGGTGCAGCCCCACAGGCAGCGGGGCCCCTCCCACGGAGTGCTGACTGGGACCTGGAAGCTTCTACTGGACATATTTTATGTGGGGGGAGGGCTGTATTTTTGTTTTTAACCAGAGAACCAAACTGCTGTGTAGAGCCAGCTTTGACCGTGAGAGGGGCTGGAGTGGGTGCGCCCCCCCCCCCCCCCCCCGCACACGTGTGTCCCTCTCTGGGGCTGGCTGTGTGGGAGACAGTCCTCAGCTCTTGCCCAGGCTCGTGCCTTCCAGAGACGCACAGCTCTCCCAGGAGCCACCAGGCAGCTGGCCCTTCCCCTCTGAGCGGCCCTCCCCCGGCGCCCACTGGGGGCGAGGTGAACAGGAGAGGAAAGAGGGTACTGAAGAAATCTGTGGGCTCCCCTTGGTGGGAGGATGAGAAGGGAAGAGGAAACTCAGTCTTCCCAACCCTGCACCTCCTGCCTTGGGGAAGAGGGAGTGGGTGAGAAGTCTGGGGCGCTGAGGAAGAGAATGGGAGGGAGCAGTTTCTGGGGAGATGGCCTTGGCTCTCTGCATCCCAGGGAACTGGATGATCACGCACATGTGTTGCCCTAGTGGTCCCCGGCTGCTCCCCGCCGCCGCCGCCGCCGCTGCTGCTGCCGCCTCTGATGGGTGCACCAGGGGTGCATCAGACGCGGGCCCTTGCACACCAGCCTGTTGAGGGAGGTGGGCCTGGGGCCGCAGGCTGTGGAGAAGGCTGATGATGTGAGATGAGGCCTTGGAGCCCAGCCCAGGCTCCCCGTGGGACAGCGTTGTGGCTGCTGGTCCACCTGGTGGCCCTTGCATTTACCAAGAGCGTGGGCTCGGTGCAGGGGAGGGAGGACTCCCCCAGACCCTGCTTCCCTGGATGGAGCCAGGAAGGATGAAGGCTTTTCCAAGAACTGGCCGTCCTGCTGCCTGCTCAGGCCTCCAGCCCTCTGGGCTCACAGGGAACTGACCTCGCTTCGGTGTCAGGTTTCTTCCTGGGCCTCCCGCTTTCTAGAACATTGCCCTGGAAGGCCTGGAGTGGCCCCGCCCCACCTCCTGCCTCACTCAGTAGTCAGGAGCCAGCCCCAGCCACCCGGCCCCGCCCTCACGGCCAGTCCCCAGGCCAGTGCCTTGCGTTTGCAGTGTCTTACCTCCACACCGTCTGCCTTAAGGGGGAGGGCCTGCCGTGGCCCTTATCTGGAGGGAAATGTCTTGGGGGGTTGGGGGGAGGGAGTGGGATGGTGGGGGCGAGCGTTAAATACAGCATCTTCTTAGGAAAAAGCTGGTTCTTGTATTTTCCTGTTGCTTATCCGCTGTGGCAGAGGGGTGACTGCGGAGTGAGCCTGTCTCTGTCCCTGTCTGATGGAGGTGCCGGAGCCCCTCCCACACCACCTGCACCTTCACCTCTGCTCTGGTGTCTGAGGTCGGAGCTGGGGTTTGCTCAGAATGGGGGTGGAGGGGCCCAGGCACCCTCTGTCCCACAGAGTCGTGGAGGCTGTAAGGGGGAGTGGGCAGGCTGGGTGACAGAGGGAGGCGGGGCTGGTTGGAGAGCAGCGAGGAGGGCAAGGAGTTGCTTGTTCTGAGGCAGCAGGCAGTCTGGGGCACCCTCTTCCGCTGGGGCTCCCTGTGGATGCTGCACGAGCAGCTCTGCCTTCCTGGTTGTACTTGGCCTAGGCGAAACCCAGGTGCTTTGTGCTCCTAGACATACGTGTAAGAGCCTGCTCGTGTGTGAGCTAGATGTATGGTAGGTTCTTGCACAGGACAAAGATGGGCTCCAGGTGGGCATTTGGCTGGTGGTTAAGATACCAGTTAGGACACCCATGTCTCACGTCAGAGTACCTGGGTTTGAGTCCCAGCTCCAGCTTCCTGCTAGGGTAAACCCTAGAAGACAGCCAGCCTCCTCTGCCTTCTAGCTATTAAAAAAAAAAAATTGACTTAGAGTGGATTTGCAGAAACTTTTATAGATAAAAGTCATTCCATTTTACAGAAAGGGAAACTGAGGCCTGAGGCAGTGGGAAGGAACGGGGCGAAGTTAGAAGCAGAGTCCGGAGGCTGGGCGGAGCTGGGCTGTGCAGACGCGCCTCACATGCTGGAGGGGCCACCCATGACGGGAAAGGCCGGCAGTACCAGGGCTGAGCTCAGAACTCCAGCCCAGTGAGACAGCACGTCTAATTCCGGCTCGTGTGCTTGGGAGCGAGGACAGCTACACTGCTACGAAGGAAGCGCTCCCAGGGGCGGCGGAGAGCGCCCACCCGCCTGGCAGAAGGAAGAGGAAGGAGGCGGGACAGCTGCAGACCCAGTACCTGCGGAGGAGGCAGAGACAGCATGAAGGCGGGGGCAGCCGCACAGTCGGACTTGCACATGCGCACACTGTGCCTTCCAGCTGTTCAGATGCAGGTGCTGAGACTCTGCCTTTCTGGGAGGCCCCCGGGGTTTTGCTGCTGTTGCTGGCCCTTGGCCCATTATCTGAGCAGCAGGGATTGCCCCACAGCGCGAGGAGAAATCCGGCAGCTCCGGCCTTGCTCCCCCACCACCCACCCTCGTGGGGGCCTTACAGAGCCCCAGCCCCAGGTCTTAGACTCCCTGGTCCCCAGCGCTATGGGCCTGGGCTTTTTGTCTAGCATGGCTGTGTCTCCCACCCCAACCTCCAGAGCTGAGAGAAGGGCCGGCCGCCTGGGGGCGCCCCTGACCCCGGTTACCTTTGGGCCTTCTCCCTCACCCGGGTCCCTGCTGTGTTCACAGAGGGTTCCTTGAGGCCCTGACCCCAGGAACCCCGTCTGATGCGCTCCGAAGGCTGTGATGAAGGCGTTGATGACGACGGTGAGGAAGATGAAGGTGGTGGCCACGTTGTTGAGCTGGTTTAGCCGCCTCTGCTTCTGTACCTCATTCAGGTTCAGCCGTGCTGTGGGGGAGCCAGGAGTGTGAGGAGGGCAGGGTCAGTGCGGAGGCCGTGGCCTGGAGCTGCCCCACAGCATCCCCTGGAGTGTGCAGGAAGCCTGGCGTCCTAGAGACCACGTGGTCTCTGGATCAGGGAGGTGGCAATGCTTACTGGGCGGGAGTGCCCATGGCCCTCACTGACAGGTGCTCGGGGCTTCGTAGAATCGGGATTCAGGTACTTTTCTAAAGTGGAGATAGAAGCTTCCCAAAAGGCTGTCGGGACCTGTGCTGCACATTAGTGGGACAGCTCTCAGCCAGTCCTGGGGGTCCGCCCCGGGATTCCTACAGACAGGACAGGGTGCCTGCCCTCACTCCCCAGAGTTCTTATTTGGACATTTGCAGGCACAGGGGCTGACGCCAGGCTAGGCTATGGCTGAGCAGCCGCGTGCACAGGGGCACGGGGGTGACAGGGAAACACCTGCCACAGTACGCCTCCTCACCCATGAGCACCAGGAGGATCCCGATGACCAGCTGCAGGAGCAGGGACGCGCTGATGAGGCTGACCAGGGTGGCGTAGTAATGGGAGGACGGCCCCTGCTCAAGCATCGCCTTCAGCCGCAGGGCGTTGGACATGAAGAGAGCCACGTCCAGCATGCTCTCTGCCACGCTCTTCTTGGTGGTGTAATGGTTCAGGTTGATGGGCTGGTTCCTTCTTGGGCTGGAGTCCCCGGGCTGTAAGGGAGAAAGCACAGGCTCACCGAGGAGGCTCCAGAGGAAAGCACTTAAGAGACTGGAGACAGGAGAGAGGCTTTACAGCGAGGCTGAAGGTGATCAGGAACTGGGACAGAATGATGGTGAGAAAAGAATGCAAGATGGGGGGCCAGCGCTGTGGCACAGGAGGTTAATCCTCTGCCTGCGGCGCCAGCATCCCATATGGGCACCGGTTCTAGTCCCAGCTGCTCCACTTCCATTCCAGCTCTCTGCTGTGGCCTGAGAAAGCAGTAGAAGATGGCCTGAGTCCTTGGCCCCTGTGCCCGTGTGGGAGACCTGGGGGAAGCTCCTGGCTCCACATTGACCCAGCTCCGGCTGTCACCCCCGTTTGGGGAGTGAACCAGCAGGTGGAAGACCTCTCTCTCTGTCTCTCCCTCTCACTGTGTGTAACTCTACCTGTCAAATATAAAATAAAAATATTTTAAAAATAAAAGAATGGAAGAATTTTGGAAGATGTTTTAGCCTGACGGTAGGGGGGCTAACCCCACAGATCACAATAGGATAGATATCTGTTGAGTGGATGGTTAAATGGAAGATGGATTGGTGGATGGGGAGTGGAGGGATGGATAGATGGATGCAGGGATGGATAGATGGGTGGATGGAGCGATGGAGGGATGGATAGGCACAGGTGATGTATGGTTGGACAGACAGGAAGATGGATGGATGCATGGATGGACTAGTGCATAAATGGATGGGTGGGAGGATGGGTTGGTGGATGGGCAAGTATCAGAGGGTCTGGATACTCCTTGTACTCAGTGTGACCCCAGCATGCCACTTCACTTGGGTAATTACACAGAGGCCCGCTGAGAGTGGAGAGAAGCCTATCTGGTTAGCACCTTTGGACTCCAAGGAGCCTTAAGATGTCTTGAAATGCAGTTGTTGCCAAAATTTCTTGGTAGTATAATCCCAGCATTAAAAACCAGCTTTGGTAATGCATTCATACTACTTGAGGGTACTTCAAAAGGCTTGTGGGAAAATAGAATTAAAATACAAGTTTATTTTTGGGTAAAAATTTTTGAAATCTATGAGCAGTTTTTTCACAAAAATTGATTTTCCATGAACTTTTTGAAGACCTTTCATCTGTAGATCCTTTCATTACACATCAGGGAAGTAAGCCTCCACCTGTGCCCATCCCATAGGGGCACCGGTTCGAGTTCCGACTGCTCCACTTCCAATCCTGCTCCCTGCTGATGTACTTGGGAAAGCACAGGTGCCTGGGCTCCTGCACCCACATGGGAGACCTAGAAGAAGCCCTGGCTCCTGGCTTCGGCCTGGCCCAGTCCCAGCCGTTGTGGCCATTTGGGGAGTGAACCAACAGATGGAAGATCTCTCTCTCTCTCTGTTTTCTCCTCTCTGTAACTCTGACTTTCAAGTAAATAAATAAATATTTTTAAAAATCATGAACATATTTCACTGGACTAATACATATCATAAAATATACAAAAGCAGAAACTTTGAGATTACATAAAAATTAACATATATACAAGTATGGCCGGCGCTGCGGCTCACTTGGCTAATCCTCCGCCTGCGGCACCAGCACCCCGGGTTCTAGTCCTGGTTGGGGCACTGGATTCTGTCCCGGTTGCTCCTCTTCTAGTCCAGCTCTCTGCTGTGGCCCGGGAAGGCAGTGGAGGATGGCCCAAGTGCTTGGGCCCTGCACCTGCATGGGAGACCAGGAGGAAGCACCTGGCTCTTGGCTTGGGATCGGCGCAGCGCTGGCCATAGCGGCCATTTGGGGGGTGAACCACGGAAGGAAGACCTTTCCCTCTCTCTCTCTCTCTCACTGTCTAACTCTGCCTGTCAAAAAATATATATAATATATATATATATATGTTTAATTTTCTTATATTGCAAAAGCCAGTCTTGAAGACCCCTCATTGCAGACCTCTGCTGGGCCAACAGCAGGGGTGTCTGCCCCTGGCCCTTCTCAGTTCAGCCTGAAGTCTCCACCATCCTGAGCAGCATTCCCAGGCTCCGTGTGGGGTATGTGTGGGGTGCAGACTCAGCCTGGGCATCCCTCGGCCCAATGCAGGGCAGGTCTCCGCACTTGACTTGGTGTTTATCAGCATTTCATGGGAACCCCCTTTCTGGGCAGGGTGGGATTCATGGAGGCCTGGGGGTGCATGGGACTGGTAGACCTCAGGGCACCCCTCGTGTGATAGGCTGTGCATCCATGTCCCGTGGGGCCTGCGCTGTGAGTGCCGCCTTCCCATTCTGCCCCTGCCCCAGGTCGCTGGTTGGCACTGACCCGTCTGGTGGGTGGTCACTCACATAGGGCTCTGTCCAGATACAGCTGTGGCCCAGACTCCCTGCCCTTGATGCACCCCACAGCCGTCAGCATGACCAGTGGTCACCAGCTTGGCTCTGTCTCCCCCCTCCAGATGAGCTCTCAGTTCAAATCCGACAAACCCGTCTCGCCCAGAGGAGGCTCCTTCTCCAAGGAGCTGCACGCCAGCGGCCAGCAAACCCCGGGCCTGCAGGGCTTCAATCTGAGTGCTGAATGGCAGGGCCAGAGGCGGGTGGGGGCCTTGGGGCCATGGCAGTCTTCCTGCATGGATTCCGGCTGAGCTGGGCACGGAGGATGCAGGATTCACAGTGCCCTTCGGAGGTGCAGGCCTCTGCCTCTCCTCCCCGAATGTGGGCCCTGCTCTGGGCTCCGGTTTTGCTGGGTGTCAATTCAGGGCTGCCTTGAGCTGAGCCCGCCCTTTCAGGGCCTGCGTTGGGTGGGTGACATCGGCTGGGCACCCGCCTCCTGGAGGTGTCACTTCTCCCAGTGTCCACATGGTGGCATGTGGGGCCCAGAGACGTGCCCTGGGCACTGGCTGCCAGCCCCAGTTTCTCCACCAGGAATCCATGCCCAGGGCAGGATGGGAAGCAGCCTGGACTGCCTGGAGGCCTGGGCCGGAGCCTGGTGCACAGGCCTGGAGCGGTCCACCTGGGATCCACCAAGCACAAGTGCCTTACGAGAGGAGAGGCTGAGTCAGCCGACCCTGAAGTGAGGCCCGGTGCGGTGGGGTGAGCTGGTGGTTAGGAGGGAGCCGGCTGCGAGGCCCTGGCCAGAGTGCCTTGGAAAGGGGCACTGGTAGCAGCTTCTGGAAAAGCAGGGACAGAGTTTTCTTAACCCTGCTGGGCCAGTTTAGGTGCAGCCCTGCTCAGAGGCAGAGGGATGACTTAAATGGCCTGGTGCCCTTCCCTGATAGCCTGAGGACTGGATTAGATCAACCCCTAAATCCTGTAGGATGCCATCCTCCTTACCCACAGCCCTGAGACTGGGGGCAACGCAGTGGGGGGGGGGGGCAAGGTAACCTTTACTCCTGCCTCAGAGGAGCTGGCCCTTTAAGGCCAGGCCCAGGCACGTCAGGAACAAAGGCCCGGGAATGTGGGCTGGGCCGCAGCCGCAGCCTGAGTCATTCGTGTTTCCGGGCCTGGGATCCCGGCTCTCCCTCTGCAGGCTCTCAGGGCTGCTTGCACACCCACCTCTGGCCCCGGCCCCTGCCAGCCCGCGGCCCCTCTCCGCATAGGGGCTGGGGGC
Source organism: Sylvilagus floridanus (assembly GCA_949820135.1). Lineage (NCBI taxonomy): Eukaryota > Metazoa > Chordata > Mammalia > Lagomorpha > Leporidae > Sylvilagus > Sylvilagus floridanus. The sequence goes on from OX463230.1 coordinate 35,526,150, forward strand.
CGCAGCCTGGTTCCCACGGCTGTGAAGCGGAGGAAGAGCACGTCTCTGGGGGAGCAGAAGCTCTGGGGCCGCTGAATGACACTTTGTTCCTCCCCTCCTGTCCCTCCCCTCCGGGAAAGAGCCACGCAGAGCTCTCCCCAGCCTGAGGTCACTCTCAAAGGCCCTCAGTGTCCCGGTGGCTCCACTTGACCTTCGACCTTCACGCAAGGCCCCCTGGGACGCCCTGATAAAAGGCACCCTTGCACCCCCTGCCAACCAGTGCTGCCTCAGGGGCTCTGAAGATGGTGCAGGGGTGGGGCATGGGGGGCCAGCGGCTGTGGGTTTGATGATGCGGCTGGGGACACCACAGACCCACTCCAGCAGTTTCCCAGCTTCCCCCAGCACCACCCCGTCCCTCCCTCTTTCTCACCCCTCCCCATCCCCACCCAGGCCCTCTTGCCCAGTGGCAGCTCCCAACACCAGTTCGGGCTCTGTCCCTGGAAGTCCCCGATGGCTCCATTGTTCCACCTGGTGATCGTAGACCCCCTTAAACCTTGCTGGCCTACGTTTTTGTCTCTTTATGAAACTGAACTTGGCTCAGAGAGGAATGAATGTCCCCCAACAGGAGAGCAAACTCATTTTCACACTGTGTTGACATTAATGGTCAGTGGGGATTGCCAGTCTTCCCTGGAAACACGGGCACAGGGCTGTGCTCCCAGAGGGTCCTGGGGGTGGGGCAACCTCAGAGGCCACCACTCAGTGCACTTGGGACCTGGAGCCGTAGAGGGCCCGACAGTGAGGGGCTGAGTGGTGAGCACTGGTGGCAGCCTGGCCCCAGGTGCAAAACCCCGGCTCTGCTCCCAGCCGTAGATGGCGAGCAGTGACCCTCACTGGGCTCCTTTTATTACCTGTGAGATCCAGCAGGTACAGACAGAGGGATCTGGGGGTGGGGACCCCTCCCCATCCCAGGCCAAAGGGAGGGGTGGAGAGGCTGAGGGTGAACCCTCCCAGAGGCGGAGCTCAGGAGCTGTGGGGCCAAGCCTGGGGGCAGAGGCAGTGAGTCACTGGGAAGGCAGCTCACCTGTGCACGGGTGACCCTCGGTGAGTCATCCCTTAGAGAGCCACATGACAGCCTTCCTGGTGTCGGCTCCAACTTGGGGCGGCAACCAAAGTAGGCCAGAGCAGCAGTGGCTGTGGCACTTCCGCTGGCTCAGGAGGACGGAGCCCCTGGGACAGCCAGGCCTCACCAGAGAAAGAGATGGGGCCAGCTGATAGCCCAGAGGGAAGGGGCGGGAACCTGCCCCGGAGTGATTTGCTCCAATGGATGGATTTGGGTGACCCACTCTGCCAGCGGCTTTTAATTAGGTGTCCAAGGTCTTTACCCTGTCACAGACCAGCAGGGAGGGGGGCCTGGGCGTGTCCTGTGCACAGGAGCAGATTCTCAGTGCACTGGAATGATGTCGCTCCTGCTATGGAGTGCATGCCTTGTCATCTATGTCGTCCTCGCAAGAGCTCTGAGAAGTAGGCAAGGGCAAGGTTATTGCCATTGAGAAACAGGAGGCACAGAGAGACTAATGACTGCCCAAGATCTCAGAGCACAGGCTGTGGCCCAATTCTGTACGTGCCAGAGCCTGTCGTTTGAAAAAATTGAGAGAGAGAAGTAGGAAAATGACAGAATAGATGATAGACTGATAATAGATATGGAGCGTCCATCAGCTGGTTCACTCTCCAAATGCCCAAAACAGCTAGACCTAGGCCAGGGCCAAAGCCAGAGCTGGGAACTCAATCCAGGTCTCCCAGGTAGGTGGCAGAAGCTGTTTTCAAGCCATCACCACTGCCTCCCAGGGCCTGCGTTAGCAGAAAGCCGGAGTCGGGAAGAAAACCCAGGCACCACAAGGAGGGACATGGGCATCTCAGCCACCAGGCCCATCTCCTGCCCCAGCCCGGGGTTTTAACCCCTCCTGCAAGACCTCCAAGCAGCTGAAGACCAACTCTTTACCACCCAAGAGTTTAGGATCTGAAGGTAAACCTCCATGCCCTATGATGAAAGAAGACCATGGGACAGTGCCATATAGGTGCCTGTGCCCGCTCGCCAGGAAGTGAGTGACGCGGGTCCCAGGCGGGCTGACTGCAGTGGGGCTGGGAACCCTGAGCCCTTGTACTGCTGCGGCAGAAAGGCTGTGAGATCCGAAGGTAAAAGGCATGGGTTCCAACCGGTAAGAAGGGAAGGAAGTAGCTGGAAGAATAAGGTTGAACAAGGGGCTTCTGTCTGTTCCCTTTTGAATCTGAACCAGGTGAATGTTTGAACTATCTAAAAAATGAATTGGGGGGGCCAGATTTGTGGCATAATGGGTTAAGAGGCCGCTTTCAACACCAGCATCCCATATGGGCACGGGTTCGAATCTAGGCTGCTCCACTTCTGATCCAGCTCCTTGCTAATGCACCTGGGAGAGCAGTGGAAGATGGTCCAAGTACCTGAGCCCTTGCACCTGCGTGGGAGACCTGGGTGAAACTCCTGACTTCCGCCTGGCCCAGCCGTGGCTGTTGCGGCCATCTGGGGAATGAACAAGTGAATGGAAGACTTCTCTACCTCTCTGGAACTGTGTCTTTAAAATAAATAAAAATCAATCTTAAATAAATAAATAAATTTGAAAGAAAAAAGTGCATGCCCAAAAGGCCAATGGTTAACACAAAGCTGAAGTTATAATTTTCTCCCACAGACTGTAGCTTCTCCACCTGTGACATGGGAGTGGCTTCCGCCCTGTCTGGCACAGAGCGTTGTTAGAAAGAGCACTGAGATCACGGGTGACTGAGCTTCAAGAACTGCCAAGTGATAGACAGATGTGGGGTGACGGAGAAACCTCTGGCACTCAGGAGCACACTCCCACCTGTGGGCCTGCAGGCGCTTGGAAATAACGTTGTCACTTGGGGCTTTTCCTGGCCCAGATTTGGGACAGGCACCATTTATCTTCTAAGCAAGCTGCCAGTTGATTTTTTTTTTTTTTTTGCCTTTTTTTTTGAGAGGCAGGGAGATGGACACACAGGAAAAGCTCACACAGAAAAAAAACTCCCAATCTGCTGGTTCACTCTCCAAACACCTGCAGTTGTCTGGCCTGGGCTGAGCCAGGCTGAAGCCAGGAGCCAGGAGCTCAATCCAAGCAACCCCCACCCCCAGGTGTGGGTGGCAAGGACCAAATTATGGGAGCCATCACCTGCTGCCTCCCAGAGTCTACATTAGGAGGAAGATGGAGGCAGGAGCCAGAGCTGGCTCCCAAGTATTCCTATGTGGAAGCTGGCATCTTATAATTATTTGAAACAGAGAGCGACAAAGGAGGTGGGGATTTTCTATCCACTGGTTCACTCCCCAAATGGCCACAAGGAGCCCAGAATTCCATCCAGGTCTGCGTCTGGGTGCAGGGCCCCAAGCAGCTGGGCCATCCTCCGATGCCTTCCCAGGTGCATTAGCAGGGAGCTGGATGGGAAGTGGGGCAGCCAGGTCTTAAACCCGTGCTGTGATGCCAGATGTCGCTGTCCTAAGCAAGCATCCTAACTAACCCCAGCGTCCAGGCTGGCAGTGAGCCGGCATCTGCAGTACTAGGCCGCAGGCCGCTCCTCACCGTGATCTGTGAAACGCCTTCTCTACCGTCCTCCAGTTCCTGTCCGTGCCCTGGGGGCCCCCACCTCCACGCCAGCTGGCCTTGTGTCTCCCCCTGGCTGCAGCAGGTAGCGCCTGCTAGACCCAGGGCGGCTCAGCTCTGCAGCTGGCCAGAAAGCCTCTCTTTCCGAAGCCGCCCTGCCTGTCTCCTGGGGCCTGCTCCCCGGCGGGCGCACAGAGCACAGGGCCCGCCCCTGTGTCTTCTCTGCCAGACCTCCTGCAAAAGGGCACAGGCAGGGCCCTAGAGGGGTGGGAGCCAGGGCCGTGCTGGCCGCCAGTCTTTGCCTTCCAAATACATAAACAAAATAACCTCTGCCCTCAGAGCCCGCCTCCGCGCGGCAGTCCTCCGGAGAGCCTCAGGGAAAGAGTGAGTCAGGCTGGAGACTGCCGCCGGGTCTTCAGGCCAAAACCTGCAGGAGCCGGGACCCGGCGACCTCAACCTCGGGTCGGGCTGGTGGAGCGCAGGCGCCGCCCCTGCAGCCAACCCCGTGCCTTCAAAAGTCATCGGTCTCTAATCCACATCAGGGCGGGGTGTCTTCTGCGTGCTATTCTGGTAATAATCCCTGACTGGCCTAGAAATCTGCTCTCAGTTCTAAGCGCAGCGCCACAGCCAGGCTGCAGCCCCGGCGTGGGTTCTGCAAAGCCAGGCCTCCAGGCGGCTGCGTTCCGAGGACAGGCGGCCCCGGGCAGGGCTGCAGCTCCTCTGCCGCACACCAGGGGGCGCTCAGGAGCCCGCGCAGCCCGCCGGGGGCCGGAGCCCTTTCTAACCATAAGGGGCTGGAGCGGATAGAGAGAGCGTGCGGCCAGGGGCGAGAAAGCATGGGGGCTGCAATGGGCTTCTATGAGCTTCTATGGCTTCTATGAGCTCACTCATAGAAGGCACTTCCCACCTTCCCCGCGAGAGGTCACTTTGTCAGTGGCTTTCCAGAAAAGCAGTCAAGGTGCAAGGTGGAAACTGGACTTACCGCACCGCGAGACCCGAAGAGTTTACCCGCGCTCCCCCAGGGCCCCCAGGCCCACCTGACGTTTTGTCATGTGCCCCTCTTTGACTTGGGGGTCCCAGCGGCATTCCCCCGGCCCCGCCAGCCCATCTCGGAATCCTACTCGTGTTTCAAGGGCCGCCAAAACGAGCCAGAATTTATCAGGAATACTTAGAGGTTGAAAACCTCGGGCGCCGCACACGCCCCCATGAAGTCGGTATTGCAATAGCGCCCTTGACAATGAAGGCATTGAGGCCTGGAGGTTAACTGCCCAGAGCCATCACATAGTCAGAATGGTCCCCATGTCCAAATCCTGAGCCTATGTTTTCTTTTAAATTTTAAACAATTTATGTGAGAGGCACACAGAGTTCCCATATGGTTTGCCCCTGGAATGCCTGCAGTGGCCAGGGTGGGAACTCAATCCAGGTCTCCATGTGAGTGACAGGAGCCACCACCACGGCCTCCCAGGATCTGCATTAGCGGGAAGGTGGAGTCAGGAACCAGGGCCGGAACCCGGGATTGAATCCAGGTAGTGCAAAATAGGACACAGGTGTTGCAATTGCTAACCTAAATGCCCGTTCTCCTGTTCATTCTCCTATCAGTGGTTTTCAAGCTGCAGTTCCTGCAACAATAGCAACAGTGTCACCTGGGACCCATTAAAAAAACACCTAGGGGCCGGCGCCGTGGCTCACTTGGCTAATCCTCCGCCTGTGGCACCGGCATCCCACATGGGCACCGGTTCTAGTCCTGGCTGCTCCTCTTCCAGTCCAGCTCTCTGCTGTGGCCAGGGAGTGCAGTGGAGGATGGGCCAAGTGCTTGGGCTCCTGCACCCACATGGGAGAGCAGGAAGAAGCTCCTGGCTCCTGGCTTCGGATCAGCACAGCTCTGGCCATAGCAGCCATTTGAGGAGTGAACCAATGGAAGGAAGACCTTTCTCTCTGTCTCTCTCACTGTCTGTAACTCTGAGAAAGAAAGAGAGAGAGAGAGCGCGGAAGGGAGGGAGGGAGGGAGGAAGGAAGGAAGGAAGGAAGGAAGGAAGGAAGGAAGGAAGGAAAACCCGCAGACCCACTGAATCAGAAACCGAGGCACGGCCCTGCAATCTGCTTTAACAAGGTGATTCTGATGCAAGACCAAGTCTGAGGACCACTGACCTATCCCAGTGCCTCTCTTTTCCAAGCTCCAAGTATTGATATTGTCATTCAGTTCTCTTCCTGGCACCTGTTTTAGAGATGAGAAAACCAAGGCTCAGAGCAATTCAGTTTCTGCCTGAGGTCACCCAGGCAGGCTCTGGATCCTGTGTCCTTAGGCACACATCCCTGGCAGCACAGCCCTCAGAGTTGGGGGCTAGCTTCAAATATCTCCAGGTGGTACAGGAGACTTCAAAAAGTTCTCACATACTTTAAAAGTATGTGTGCTTCGGGGCAGGCGTCCGGCAGAGCAGTTAAACACTTCTCGGGATGCTCTCGCTCCATGCTGCAGTGCCTGGTGTCAAGTCCAGGCCCCCATCCTGATTCAGCTTCCTGCTAATATGCACCGGGAGCAGCAGGTGACAAGTGTCTGGGTTTCTGCCACCCACATGGGAAAACTAAATGGAGTTCAGGCTCCTGGCTTTGGCCTGGTCCCACCCTGGCTGCCTCGGGCATTTGGGGAGTGAAGCAACATCTCTCCCTCCCTCGTTTTCAAATAAATAAAACATTTTTTAGAAATGTGTCATCACCTATACTTTTTTTTTAAGATTTATTTATTTGAAAGAGTTACAGAGAGAGGTAGAGCCAGAGAGAGAGGGAGAGGCAGAGAGGGAGAGAGGTCTTCCTTCTGCTGGTTCACTCCCTAAATGGCCACAACGGGCTGAGCTGTGCCAATCCGAAGCCAGGAGCCAGGAGCTTCTTCCAGGTCTCCCACGTGGGTGCAGGGGCCCAAGGACTTGGGCCATCCTCCACTGCTTTCCCAGGCCATACCAGAGAGCTAGATTGGAAGTAGAGGAGTTGGGACTTGAACCAGTGCTCATATGGGATGCTGGCACTGCAGGCTGGGGCTTTAATCCACTGTGCCACAGCACCTGCCCCACCTAGACTTAAAATAAGAGTTTATTCTGGTGCAAATTTTTTTCATAATATGTGGAAATATATATTATGAAAAAACTTTGCATGTATTTTGGCCGGTTTCTTGGTTCACTTGGCTAATCCTCCACCTGTGGCGCCAGCACACTGGGTTCTAGTCCTGGTTGGGGCACCAGATTCTGTCCCAGTTGCCCCTCTTCCAGGCCAGCTCTCTGCTGTGGCCAGGGAGGGCAGTGGAGGATGGCCCAAGTGCTTGGGCCCTGCACCCGCATGGGAGACCAGGAGAAGCACCTGGCTTCTGGCTTCGGATCAGCATGGTGCGCCAGCCGCAGCGCGCTGGCCGCAGCAGCCATTGTGGGGTGAACCAACGGAAAAGGAAGACCTTTCTCTCTGTCTCTCTCTCTCACTGTCCACTCCACCTGTCAAAAACAAAAACAACAACAACAAAATTTTGCATGTATTTCAAAAACATTTTTATACCAAAATAAACTCAGTCTTCTGCCTCCTTTTTCCACAAGCCTGTTGAAGTATGCTGGTATACTTAGAGCTCTCCACAGAAGGGTGCCTGAATCCAAACCTGTATTTCGTACCAGCAGCTCCTACCCGCCGTGGCCACTGCTGCTCGTGGGTCTGCTGCTTTGACTTCGGGATCCTGTTTGTGTCTTCACTTAGAAACGTTTACAGAGACTCTTGTTTTTGTTGAACCATGGGGTTTGTTGTGGAACCCTAAACACAGGTCAGGGACAAGGACTTTCAGAACAACTAATCATAAAGCAAAACATCCACATTCCACACGACGGTGCGTATGAGGCTTGTGCGTCCCCACCAGATTACATGTTCCAAAAGGCGGGATTATTTCCTCGGAATTTAAGGCAATTAGAATGGGGAGAGCAAGGGCTGGGGCTACAGTCTCTGGCCGCAGTCCAGCTGAGAAGCCCTCGTGAAGCCGATCATGTCTGATAGAGAGACGGGAAAGGGGAAGGTGGTGAATTTCCCACCCCGCCCAGCCTGCCAGGATTGCCTCTCGGGCAGGTTCAGCAACACAGTACTGGCCACCATCAAGCCTGGCGTCTGGGACACATAAGAGAGCCCTGCCTGCCTTGCAGCCCTCTGCTCCAACTGCTACAAATGACAAGGTTCAGAAAAGGAGGAAGGGGGGAAAGGGGGAAGCCACGAGGTCAAAAGACTTTTCCGTCGCACCACCCCTAGGGATAAACCTCATGGGAATGAAGACTTTGTCTCATTCACGGCCGTGCCCCGCAGCCTGGCACAGCGTGGGCAGTGAACGAGTGAGGGCCTTGCCACCTGCTGTATTCAGAGCTGAGGGCCATGAACCCCTGAAGTGGAGCCATCTGGGGTGCCCGTGAATGATTGCTCCTGACCTCTCCCGGTGTACCGTCCTGCTCAGAGCATGTGACTCCTGTCCCTGTGCCGTGGCCACACTCCCTGGAAGAGGCAAAAATGCAGCTGCAGATGCCATCAAGATGGTGAAGTCCCTGGAACCCAGAGTCCCAGGGGCCAAAGTCAGGGTGGAAGCCCCCTCCAGGGACCCCTCCAGATTAGTCTGCCAGCCCTGAGAGCCAGCCTGTGTGGGCAGTGCCAGTCCTGAGATGCCCACCCCAGCAGGGCCAGCCTGGGTGCCACCCTGCAGCCTGCCTCCCCTTCCTGACCCAGAACTTGAATGTGGCCAAGATGCTGCAAAAGCCCAGCCCCTGCCCCCACACAGTGGACCCGAGGGATCTAAACCGAGCCGCGCAGCCTCGCTGCTGGTCAGCTTCCTCCCGTTATGAGCTAGCCCTCGGCCCAGCTTACACAGAGCAGCGTACAGAAACCAGTGACACTCAAGCCAACCCCACCCCAGCTTCAAGGCTTTCCCAGAGCTATAGTCCATGGATGCCAGACATTTTAAAAAATGTGCTCATTAATTAATTGTGTTTTTTTTGTTGTTGTTTTGTATGAATGGCAGAGAGGGAAAGACAAAGAGAAAGAAAGATCAACAGAGGTAGATAAATACAGAGATCTCCCATTCACTGGGTCACCCCCCAAATGCCTGCAACAGCCAGGGCTGGGCCTTGCTGAAGCCAAAAGTCAGGAACTCCACCTGGGTCTCTCCCATGGGTGGCAGGGGCCCCAGCACTTGAACCATCACCTGCTGCCTCCCAAGGTGCGCATGAGCAGTAATGGGAAGTGGAGCAGAGACTCTGACCCAAGCCCTCAGATTTGGGATGCGCCTGCCAAACACCTGCCCCAGATGTTGGCCATTGGGAAGAACAGAGCTCGAGAATTCTTCTAAATCTACAGCGTCTCTTTAATACCTGCCTTGCTTCAGCACTTAGCTTGCTCCAGGCGCTCTGCGAAGTGCTTCACATGCATTGTCTCACTGCACTTCTCACAGAAACCCTTTAAAGGGAAATTTAGGCTCAGAGACATTAAGTAATCTACCCTAGGTCACACAGCTAGGAGATAAGGGAGCAAGATTTGAACATGGGCCAGAGCCCAGACTCCTAACCGCTGTGTTGTCCCTTCTGCCATTCCTCCACTCTTGTTTTTTTGCCACCATCCCGGGAGACTAGAGCTCTGGGGAACTCTCTCTTCTGGTGCCTAACACAGTCTCTGGCTAGGAGCATGTGTGAATGAATGCAGGCTTGCCCTCATGCCAGTCTTGCCCTTAGCCACTGGGCCAGACCTGGCTGGGAGCTCCCATTCCACAGCCTGGGATGGCCCCAGAGCAGGGAGGCGGTTGTCCTTGCCCTCTTTCTGGAAATCCAGAGGAGCCCGAGCCCTCCAAGGCACCATACAGAGCCAGCCCCATACAGCCCGGCATTGTCACTTGGCACCTGCTCCCTCTGGCCTCCTGCCCGACTGCTGACCCTGCCGCCTCTGGGGCTGTTTATTGCAAGGCAAAGTCCAGGTCTGCAGAGGCGCTGCCCGGCCCAGCTGCACTCCTGCCGACATGTGGGGGCACCAGGACAGTGGGGACGTCTTTTCCCCTAAGCTCGGTCAGAGCTGGGTCTGCATTCCCTACACCTCCCCGCCCTGCCTGTGTGCAGAGTGAGTGGCACCTTGCTCTGAGGGTGTGGACACTCAGGGTCAGGACCCAGGATCAAGCCCAACTGCCCCTAAGAGCTGCATGACTGGGGACCTCCATTAGTCACCTGCTAAAAACAGGAATAATGAAGTCACACAACAGAGACTGTATTATCCTCTCTTCAAAGATATCTGAATAAGCTTATATGCATGGTGAAGTCTGATAGGATATGAGCTATTCTTTTCTTTTTGGCTTTATTTGTTAATATGAAAACAACAATCATAAATTAGCATGGATGTATTTGTATTTGCTCACAGGGTAGTTGAAGAATACTGCTGGTGAAAATGCTTTGCAAGCTGTAAAGCACTGTGCAGGTGTCTGAGGGGCTTTTTTTCTTTTTTTAATGATGTATTTATTTATTTGAAAGGCACAGTTGAAGAGAGAGAGAGAGAGATTGATCTTCCATCCACTGGCTCACTCCCCAAATGGCCACAACTTCCAGGGCTGTGCCAGGCTGTAGTCAGGAACCCAGAACTTCATCTGATTCTCCCACATGGATGGCAGGGGCCCAAGCACTTGGGCCATCTTCTGCTGCTTTCCCAGGCGCATTGGCAGGGAGCTGGGTCAGAAGTGGAGCAGCCGGGCTTGAACAGGTGTCCACATAGGATGCTGGTGGTGCAGGTGACAGCTACACAGGCTATGCCACAGCGGCACCCTCCCCCACAGAGGTGCTTAAGATAAGGTTCCCTGGGGTCCTTTGGGAAGTACAGGGATGGGGAGAGAACTACTTACTGCCCATAATCCAGCAGCATTGCCCAGGTCTCTAAGGTCAGTTCTGTTCTTACCAGGTGGGAAGAGGAAAGAATGGTACAGATTCGAGCCTTGGCTGAGTCAAGCCCACAGCCTCGTGTGTGTGTGTGTGTGTGTGTGCGTGTGCGCATGCGTATGCATGTGCTTGTTTGTGTGTGCGTGCGTGTGTGCTTGTGTATGTGTGTAACAAGCTGGCTTGCTCAGTGGATGAGTCAGCAGCTTTGACTGCGCACCCACTGCATGCAGCACCCCACACTGTGTTCTGAGAAGATAGCTCTGTTTGCTCTCCAGCCAGTCAACATATGGGCACAGCAGAGTGCAGAGGGCATGGCTGGGCATGAATAATCCAGATGGAAGCTCGCGATTAATCACAGGGTGCGTGTGAGAGACAGAGTGGAGTGGGAAGGCAGGGGTGCCCCTGGAGGGGAGTCAGAGGAGACACTGTGCCGCGTTGGCACCCAGCTCTATCTGGGCACCACAGACCCGCTGTCTTGGGAAGCAGGACCCTATGGGGAAGTATGGTCAACACACTGGTAAAAGGCTTCCAAGTGGGTGTTACTGTAGCCCAGGAGAATTCATGAGACCCAGCACGAAATGTGCACATGGGGCCTCTCCTTCAAGCTTACTGAGGATTTCAAGATGGCAACAGCAGAGTGTTGAACTCGGCACGGGGACCTAATCAGGGCCAGACCCTGCTGAGCAGGTCCGACGAGGCCAGCCCTTTGGCCAGAAAGAGCAAGGGCAGAGGATTCGGGATTTCTTGCTGTCAAGAGGACCACGGGGCCTTGGGAAAGCGGAGACCGCTTTGCTGTTTGCAGTCTGAGTGGTGAAGGTTGAGGTGAACTGGCCAGGTCCACTCTGCACAGAACTCTTCCCTGGGAGGGCCAGCAGAGGGCTCTGTCTCTCTTAGATGACGGCGCCCACGAAGCAGGAGGCTGGGGGCTCCTCTCTCAAGAGCCAGTGCAGAGGGAGCCGCAAAAAAGCACACAAACTCAGACGCCTTGGGCGGTGACAGCGGTGGAGAATGCTCGTCCCAGGGCATTGCTGGCCCCCGTTAACCGCCTTCACCTGCGGACTGTGTGCACTTCAGCTGTCTCAGCCCCGTGCCCAGCTGAGAACTAGAGGGGACGGGACCTGGCCCGAGTCACCCAACTAGGCAGTGCTGGACAGGGAACTCAGCTTCCGTTGCTCCCGCCACGCGCCCTGTCCCCACCAGCTGGGTGCCTTTCTGTGCCCTCTGTTGGGACAGTAGGGATGTGGGATGGGAATGCCCTCTGCAGTGATCCTCACCTCCCAGTCCCTGCCACACGCGAAGGATGCCATTCGCTGGGCTCCAGCAGGGTGGAGAGGAGTTGAGGTCTGGGTGGAAGACGCTTCCCTATGCCAGCCCTCACTTCTGCGCAGGTGGTACAGCCGCCTGGCATAACAAGGCCGAAGGGAAACTGCTGATGGATTCCACCCGAGGAGGAGGCGTTTCTTGGCCAAGGTTCTGTAATGTTGGAGTTGAGCCCCGGCTAGGTCTGCAGAACGACTCAGGGAGTCAGGTTCCAGGACGGGTCTGCAAACCTGGAGGTCTCACTCCGGGTGAAACTGCCCCTCCACAGGAAGCAGGTTCTGGAGCTCCCGGGCGAATACAGGGGGCTGAGCCCCAGCAGGACGCTGCCCCCAATGGGAACAACTCCCATTCAGTCCACAGCAGAAAGTGCCCCAGGCTGTGCAGTGTCTGGGCTGTATAGGATGGAAGATCGGCTTGCTGTCCCGCCACAGGCCGGAGCTGAGGCTGTACACCCAGGATGGCAGAGGAACCTTGGTGCCATAGAGTTGCTCTTACGCCCATCTGACCAGAGAAACTCCAGCCCAGAGGAGAAGGTGGGTTTCCCTGGCCCTGATCCAGCCTCCGACCCCTCCATTTCCTCGTCTCACTGCTTCTCCCGGAGCTACACCCTGTGCACAGGTGAGGCCCAAGGTCTGGTTCAGGGCGGCACGGACCCGGATCTGCAGGGCTGTGACTGTGCATTCTGTCCCCGCCCCGTCCGGGATGTGCTCGGTACCCCTCCTTCTGTGCAGCCTGGAAGCTCCCCCTCCCCGAAGCATGCGATTTCCAGGGTGGGCATTCAGCCCGGGGGCTAACACACCCATGTCCCATACAGAGTTCCTGGCTTCAATTCCTAGCTCTCCATCCTGACTCCAGCTTCCTGTCTGTACATCCTGGGAGGCAGCCGTGATGGCTCAGGTAATTGGGTTCCTGTCATCCAGATGAGAGTCCTGGCTTGAGTGTCCAGCTCCTGGTTTTGGCCTCTGCCCAGCCCTGACCACCACCGGAATTTGGGGATTGAACAGCAAACAGAAGATTTCTCTCTCTCTTTGCCTTTCACAAACACAAAATCAAATAAAAATTTTAAACAATAAGCAAATAGGAAACGTGAACAAACGAGGCCCCGAGAAACACTCAGTGTGAGTGAGTGTGAGAGTGTGAATGTGTCCAGTTACACTGACAAAGGTGTAGGCGCCTGCTAACACTCAGTGTCTGCGAAGGTGTAGCTAAACAAGCATTTTCACATCCTAATGAGAATGTAAATTACCACTGAGTGCTCCCAAATCCCTGAGATCTGTTTTGGAGGATAATTTGGCAATTGGCTGTGAGAGGTGAAGGTATTCTTGCCCATTTACCCAATAAGCCCACTTTTAGGAGTTTCTCCCACAGCAAGAGTCCCTGAAGACAAGAAGCCGCACCTCTGTGGGTAATGCGAATTGTAATTGACAGTGCATTGGCTAAATTGAATAGGCTACCCACACACAACAAAACACTACCTGAGTCTTTAGAAAGAACAAGGCAGACCCTTCTGCGTAGATCTGGGAAGATGTCTAAAATGTCTTTCTCGGGGAAAAAGTAAGAATACGATATGATCTTTTATTGGTAAAAACTAAACGAAATAGAGTGTCTTTTGTATTAGCACACATTAATGTAAGCGGAGCAAACAAATGTGGGATGAATTTAAATCACACCAAGGGCTTATATAAAATTTATACAATGAATAATTAAATAGCAGAAATCACCCTTCCCTGTTTCCTTAGTTAGTGTACAAATTTGTATTAGGCGCTGATGTCCCAGGCGCTGAGTCCCAGGCACTGATGCAAGAGGTCAGGAATGCAAAGACTAAGCCAGCCCTGCTCTCAAGGAAGTTCTCCAGTGAGGGGAACAGGTGGCAAAGCTGGGCAGAGCAGGGGTGTGGGAGGGGTGGGAGGAGAGCTGCGTTCTGGGCTCCGTCCTCCTGGGGTGGCGGAGGGGTTGCTGGGCAGAACCTTGGGGGTGAGTGTATAAGGGGAAACATTCACACAGAGGGCACAGCAGGCTCAGAACTCAGGACCCAAGATGTCCTTAGGTCTCGAGGGAGGAGAGGAGGGAGGTGAAGGGGCCAGGAATGAGGCTGGAGTGGTGTGGGGGTGGGGCAGAGCAGGGCCCCTTAAGGTGCAGTTGTTCCTTGGTATCCAAGGGGGGATTGGTTTCAGGTCCCCTGCAAATACTAGGATCCATGGATGCCCAAGTCCTTCGTATAAAATGGTGCAGTATTGCATATAACCACATACATCCTGCTATATACTTTAAATCTTCCCTATAATATACTGCCTAATGCAATGTCAATGCTATGTAAATAGTTGTTATATTGTTTAGGAAATAATGACAAGAAAAAAGTCTTGGCATGCTCAGTACAGATGCAATTGTTTTCCCCAAGTATTTTCAATTTGCCGTGGGTAGAAGCTACAGATGCAGAAGCTGTGGCTGCAGAGGGTCCACCATGCTTAGACTTGGCCTTGGCTCCTGCTTCCAGCTTCCTGTTAATGCACAGTCTGGAAGGCAGAGTGGGCTGGTTCACGTGATTGGGTCCCTGCCGTCCACATGGGAGAGCTGGATTGCATTCCTGGCTCCCATCTGGGCTAGCCCTGGTGGCTGCAATCACTTGGGCAGTGGACCAGTAGATGCTAGCATTCTCTCTCTCTCTCTCTCTCCCTCTCTCTCTCTCTCTCTCACTATCTTCTGCTCTTGCTCTCACTCTTGCTCTCTCCCTCTCTTTGCCCCCCCCCCACAAATAAATTTTAAAAAATGTTTAAAGGTTGAGGTGGGCAATGGTATACAGCAAATTAAGGTGCTGCTTGGGACGCCTGCATCCTGTTAGAGTGCCTGGAATTGAATCCTGCCTCTGCTTCTGACCCAGCTTCCTGCCAGTGTGCACCTGCGAGCAGCAGTAATGAATGGCTCAAGTAATTGGGTTCCCACCAGCAATGCAGCTGGCCCAGACCTGGCTGTTTGTAGCCACTGTAGGACTGAACCAGTGGATGAAAGAACTCTTTCTCTCTCTTCCTCCCTTCATTCACATAAGTAAATAAAAAATTTTTAAAAATTATTTTCCTCAGCAGATGACTTTCTTAGGCCACATTTTAGAAGGAACATGATGGCAGCAGCAGGAAGGATGTATTGGCACAGAGGGAGCCACAGCCCCGGGGGACGTGCCGGGTCCGAGTCCCAGTGGGGGCCGTGGGTAGGGACGTGGGACTGCCCAGGGAGAGGTTAGGGCAGTAGGGCTGGCAGGACTGGGTGAGAGAAAGGGAGGGGTCGGGGATGACACCTGTGTTTCTGGCCGAGTGACAACTCCTCTGAGTCCCAAGGCTGGCCCTCCGCAGTGCGGCTCGGCGAGGATCCAACTGATTCAGCCCGCGAACAGCTTTCTGGGACTGCGGCGCCTGTACAAAGCCAGGGCTCCTTTGGTCCTTGGCAACACGGCGGCCTTTGCCTGCGGCCGATTGCGACAGTCTCCTGCCCCGGCCCCACGCCAGCAGGTCTGGAAGGCGGCCCGGGCCAGAGTCCTTTCTGCCCCATGCTTCGTGGCGAGCAGCACCCATGACGGGCCAGTGTGCCACCACAGAGACGACAGCAAGACAGCAGAAAGGAAAGGTCATCGGAAGCCAGGCCGCGTTTCAAAGTGCCGAGATGATCCCTGGGTCCCCTGGCTCGTGTGTCAGCACCCGCCACACCCTTCACACTGCCTCTGTGAACCAACAGCGAGAGTGACTGCAGGTGCCGCTGGTGTCGGGGCCCCAGCTCTCACCGGGCTCCAGGGTGCTTTGCCTGGATGTCACAACTCCCTGCGGCGTCTCCCCTCACCTCCTGCTGGCTGACAACTCCGTGCCTGGGCAAAAATAGCCCCGTGGCACCCACAGGCCCAGCGCCATGCACGTCACCACCCGGGCTTGCGGCCTTCCTGACGCAAGGCCTGTGTCCCCTCCGTCCTCACTGCTGTCAGCGACTCAGTGCTCACTGGCCTGCCACCTGGGCCAAAGACTGGGGCCGGCTGTGATGGCCAAGCTTCTGGAAGGGCAGCGCCATGGGAGCCCCCACAGAGCTGGTCCTGAAACCAGAGGCCTTTTGACTTCACAGAGTCCCTGGGGGCATGGTTTTCAGCTGTGGACAGACGTCACCGAGAGAGCAAGGCCGTGTCACCGGGTCCCTGGGGTGTGTCTTATCTTATCGTGCAGCTGGGCTGAGGGTGCTGCCAGGCTTTGGGGGAGCCGCCCCTGAGGGCCAAGCGAGCTTCTTCTGAGGCGTTTCTCAAGGTCTGGGCCTCACATTAGCCCCAGAGTCTTCTGAAAGGGTGACTCACCCTGCAGCGAGTGTGGGATGGGAAACCTTTGGTGGATCTGGAGCAGACAGCTCTTCTGTCCTCACCAGGGTGTCCATCCCCTGTCTCTCCCTCTCTCCTCATCTTTCCAATGGGTCCTTAAACCTAAAGGCCTAGACACCCAGCATCAGGCTGTAGCCGACCGAATACAACGGGACTTCTCGAAGTCAGTGGGAAATGGAATTAGCAGATCGGTTGACTCTGGTGCAAACAATTTTTCGAAATCCACATGTAGTTTTGTCACCTCATTTTCCATGAACCTTTAAAAGCCCCCCTGCAAAAAATTTATTTTCATTCTTGGTGAGATGAAAATTGTGGACTCTGAAGTCAGTTTGGGGTCAATCCAGCTTTCCTACCTGCTAGCTGGGTGACCTTGGATACGGTGGGTCCATGGTCTTGACCTCATTGCTGTGATAAAGAGAAGGATGATATAAATATATGTGAAACAGTGCCGCGCCTGCTAAGACACAAAAGGAGGGCACGCACGGAGCCTGGCGGTTAAGACGCAGGTTCGGACACCCACACCCTACCCGGGAGTACCTGAGTTCAATACCCGGCTCCGGCTCCTCACGGCAACCTTCTGCTAATGCACACCTGGGGAGGCGGCAGATGATAGCTTAAGTCCTTGGGCCCCTGCCATCCAAGTGGGACACCTGGTGGAGTTCCTGGCACCTGGCTTCGGCCTGGCCCAACTGTTGCAGGCCCTGGGGGAGTAAATGAGCTGATGGAAAATCTATTCTGGTCTCTGTCTGTCCCTCTCTCTCTAGGTCACTGCTTCTCCAAAATATTAATAATAATAATAACAATAATAATAATAATATGAGGGGATTAGAATCTTTGTTGGAGCTATTCAGGGTTAGCCATCATGATTTGAACAAAAGGAGAAAGATTCAGGCCCAGATTCATGGGGAGGCAGGATTTGGTAGGGTCCTTGGTTTTTGAGCTCTAAA
The DNA here is from genome assembly GCA_949820135.1 of Sylvilagus floridanus. Classification (NCBI taxonomy): domain Eukaryota; kingdom Metazoa; phylum Chordata; class Mammalia; order Lagomorpha; family Leporidae; genus Sylvilagus; species Sylvilagus floridanus. The sequence goes on from OX463230.1 coordinate 35,543,287, forward strand.
AAGCTTACTTTGTTGATTATACTTTATTCTTTTTAAAGATTTGTTTATTTAAGGCCGGTGCCGTGACTCAATAGGCTAATCCTCCACCTTGCGGCTACGGCACACCAGATTCTAGTCTTGGTCGGGGTGCTGGATTCTGTCCCGGTTTCCCCTCTTCCAGGCCAGCTCTCTGGCCACACCAGGGAGTACAGTGGAGGATGGCCCAAGTGCTTGGGCCCTGCACCCCATGGGAGACCAGGAGAAGCACCTGGCTCCTGCCATCGGATCAGCGCGGTGCACTGGTCGCAGTGCGCCGGCCGCGGCGGCCATTGGAGGGTGAACCAATGGCAAAGGAAGACCTTTCTCTCTGTCTCTCTCTCTTTCACTGTCCACTCTGCCTGTCAAAAAAAAAAGATTAAAAAAAAAGATTTATTTATTTACTTGAAAGTCGGAGTTACACAGAGAGAAGGAGAGGCAGAGAGAAAGGTCTTCCATCCGCTGGTTCACTCCCCAATTGGCCGCAATTGGTTTCAAATGCTGGAGCTGCGCCAATCTGAAGCCAGGAACCAGGAGCTTCTTCCGGGTCTTCCATGCAGGTGCAAGGGCCCAAGGACTTGAGCCATCTTCCACTGCTTTCCCAAGCCATAGCAGAGAGCTGGATTGGAAGAGGAGCAGCCGGGACTAGAACCAGTGCCCACATGGGATGCCAGCAGTGCAGGCGGCAGCTTTACTTGCTATGCCACAGTGCCAGCCCCTGATATAATTTTAAAAAACTATTAACCAAGGTAAATTCCAGGATTTCTTTGAGTTTCAGCAGATGTCTTGCTGCTACTCTTTTTCTCTATTCCAGCATCCCATCCAGGAAGCCACATGGCGTTTAGTGCGTGTGTACCGATGCTCTAGCCTTCGGAAGTAAATTACTAAGTCTCCTCCACAGTCAAAAGTGAGGGGTCATAGATCTTGAAGAACTTTATCCAATCCTATTATTTCACCTACAAATGTTCACAATAACTGCTTAATATCATCAAACATCTAGTCAGTGTTCAAATTTCTTTGTTTGCCTACATTGCAGTTAGTTGACAAATTTCAATTTCACTTAATCTATAGGTTCTTCCCCCTTCTTCTGTTCTTTCCTTGCAATTCATTTGCTGAGCAAACTGAGTCATTTTTCCTCTAGAGTCTCTCAGAGGGCTATAGGCAGCCTGCAAGGGGACTGCTGGGATTCTTGCTTCATAGTGGCCCGCCCACACAGAATAAGGCTGACCCAACTCACCAACAGAATATTTCAGCAAAATGGTGCTGTGGGATTCCTGGGCTGGGAGGTAGAAGACGTGATTTTCATTTTGCTCTTTTAGCAATCACCTGCTCTAGAGGAACTAGCATTCTGAGGTCACCAGAGCAGCCTCTGCAAAAGTTCACATGGCACATGCTGAGGCAGGAACCAGAAGCATTGATTAGGGCCAGCGCTGTGGTGCTGTGGGTTAAGCTGCTGCCTGTGACACTGACCTCCAGATGGACACCAGTTCGTATCCCGGCTGCTCCACTTCTGATCCAAGCTCCCTGCTAAAGGCCTGGAGAAGCAGCAGAAGATGGCCCAAGTCCTTGAGCCCCTGCCACCCATATGGGAGACCTGGAAGAAGCTGCTGGCTCCTGGCTTCAGCCTGGCCCAGCCCTGGCTCTTGCAGCCATTTGGGGAGAAAACCAGAAGATAGAAGATCTCTATGTCTCAGCCTCTCTCTCTGTAACTCTGCCTTTCAAATGAATAAAGAGAGAAGCATTAACTTGCAGCCATGTGAGTAAGCCACCTCTTTCTTTCTTTCTTTCTTTCTTTCTTTCTTTCTTTCTTTCTTTCTTTCTTTCTTTCTTTTTTTCTGTAGAAGCAAAGAGAGAGGAAGAGAGACAGTGAGCTCCTAACTGCTAGTTCTCTCCACAAATAACCACAACAGCTGAGGCTGGACTGAGACTGATGCCAGGAGCCAGAAATACAATGCATTGGCAGGAAGAAACAATCAGGAGTCAGAGGCAGGAATTGAACTCGGGAACTCCACGTGGGATGCGGGTTTCTTAGCCAATGTCTTAACCCCTAGACTAAATAAATACTTGCTCCCAAAGAGAGTCATCTTGCAAGAGGATGCTGCAGCTCCAGGCAAGCTGTTGATGGTGCACACCTGTCTGACATCCTGAATACAGTTTCACGGGAACCATCAGGGCAGAATGGCCACCTAAACCACTGCTGACTTTCTAACCCATAGCACAAGGACAGGTGCTGGCGCTGTGGTGTAGCTGGTAAAGCTGTTGCCTGCAATAGTGGTGTCCTTATGGTACCAGTTTGGGTCCCGGCTGCTCTACTTCTGATCCCACTCCCTGCTAATGCACCTGGAAAAGTAGGTGAAGATGGCCCAAGTCCATGGGCCCCTGTATCTACTTGGGAGACCTGGAGGAGGCTCCTGGTTCCTGACTTTGGCCTGGCCCAGTCCTGGTTGTTGCAGCTATTTGGGGAGTGAACTAGGAGAGGGAAGTTTAAAAAAAAAATGAAAGAAACTAGGAGGACAACAAATCTTTATTGTTGTTGAAGCCATTTTTCTTTGGGGTAGTTTGTCCCACAGCAGTAGATAACTAGTATACACAGGTTAGCCTTTGCTCCTTATTTCTGTTTCCTCTTAAAGAGACTTACACTGAACATAAAATTCTAGGTTACAGGTATTTTCTCTCATCATAACAAAAATAATACTCATAAGGGGCTTGCATATTCCTGTTAAGAAGTCAGTCTTGGGATTTGCTCTGTGGTGCAGCGGTTAAGCTGCTGCCTACAACACAGGCTCCTAGCTCCTGGCTCCTGGTTCCTGGTTTCGGATTAGCCCAGCTCCGCCTGTGTTGTGGCCATCTGGGGAGTGAGCCAGTGGATGGAAGACTTCTCTCTCTCTCCCTATGCCCCTACCTCTCCTTCTCTGTAATTCTGACTTTCAAATAAATAAATAAATGTTTTTTAAAAAAATCATTGCCTAACTCAATATCACAAAGATTTACTCCATTTTTTCCCAAGTGTTTTACAGTTTCAGTTCTTTTGTTTAGGCCTATGATCCACTTTGAGTTAATTTTTGTAATGACATAAAGTCAGGACCCGGTTGCATCCTTTTGCATGCAAAGATCAAGTTGTGCTTGCATCATTTGTTGGAAATATTGTTCTATCCCCAGACATTAAGTTTTCTTGGCACCCTTGGTGAAAATTCATGGATCATAGAGAAGAGGGCTTATTTCTGGATTCTCAGTTCCTTTCCTGTGGTTTATTTATCTCTTTATCTCAGTACCGGGCTATCTTGATGATTGTGAATGCATTTGTAGTTCATTCTTGGGAATATAAAAGTACATTTTAATTAAAATTCTGGAGCAGGTAAAATATTTTTAAGAATAATTTATTGTATCAATAGGTCTATGTTTGAAAATTTAATATATGAATGTAGAGAGTTAATATATGTACTCCAAGCGTAAAATACATGCTGAATTTTAAAGACAGAATGATTTACAGACTTGGATATAAAATAGAAGATTGAAAGTGGAGCAGCCAGGACTCAAACCAGCACCCACATGGGATGCCAGCATCGCAGGCAGAGGCTTGACCTGCTACACACAATGCAGGCCCATAAATGGCCATTTTCTAAAGAAGCTATATGACAGCCAGCAGGCATTTGAGAAGTTGCTCAATATCATTAGTCATCACAAATCAAATCCATGATGAGCTAACACTTCATTATCATTAGAATGGCTATCAAAAAATGAGGGGGTCGGTGCTGTGGCATAGTGGGTAAAACCACAACCTGCAACACCAGCAGCCTATATGGGCACTGGTTCGAGTCCTGGCTGCTCCATTTCTGATCCAGCCCTGGCTGATGACCTGGGAAAGCAGCAGAAGATGGCCCAAGTGCTTGGGCCCCTGCACCCATTAGGAGATCCAGAAGAAGCTCCGGGTCCCTCGCTTCAGATCGGCCCAGCTCCAGCTTTTGTGGCCATTTGGGGAGTGAACCAGCAGATGGAAGATCTCTTTCTCTGTCTGTAACTCTGCCTCTCAAATGAATAAATTAATTTAAAAAAATGATGTCCAAACTGACATGAGGAACCTTGGAAACATTATGCGAAGTGAAAGGAGCTGGATGCAGATGTCACTGCAGGCATGTGAAACATCCGAAGTCAGCAAATCCAGAGAGAGGAAGGAGACTCGCAGTGCCCAGGGCTGGGTGCGGGCAAACAGAAAGTGACTGCTAATGGGGATGAGGTTTCTTTAAAGGGTAACACAAATGTTCTAAAATTAGATTATGGTGATGATGGCAAAACTCTCTAGATATATTAAAAACCATTGATTTGTATACGTCAAGCAGACGAATTTGAGAGCATACAACTATTTCATCCAAAAAAGCTGCTTTTAAAAACTCAGTTACAAATTCTTTAGTGAATTATGAGAATCAGAATATACTATGGAACGTAATCTATGCTGGGTTCAGATGTAAATGAAAAGAAACAAAGGGAAAATCACTTCAGAAAAGTTATAGTAAGAACATAAAACACACCTACGGGAAGCAGAAAGAAATAAAAGAATTTCAGAATTTATGCTTGATAGGGGCCACCTTTGTGGTACGGTAGGTTAAGCTGCGACCTGCAGTGCTAGCATGCCATGTGGGCCGGGTTTGAGTCCTGCCTGCTCCTCTTCCGATCTGGCTCCCTGCTGATGTGCCATGTACTTGGGCCCCTGTCACCCAGGCCAAAGCCAGGAGCTTCTTCCGGGTCTCCCATGTGGATGTGGGGGTCCAAGCACTTGGGCCATCTTCTGCTGCTCTCCCAGGCACAGCAGCAGGGAGCTCGATCCCAAGTGCAGATGGCAGCTTGACCTGTTGCACCACAGTGCTGGCTCCCCACATAAATAAATCTTTAAAAAATATATATGAACTCTTAACATACCAGGCTTATTATAATACTAACATGATATAATATGTTCATTTGGAAAAATATTAAGTCAAAATTACTAAGAAAATTTGGGGAAAAGGAATACGGTGGCAAGAATTACCCTATAATATAGAAATATCTAAGGGGCTGGAGCTGTGGCTCACTTGGCTAATCCTCTGCCTTGCGGCACTAGCATCCCATACGGGCGCCGGGTTCTAGTCCCGGTTGTTCCTCTTCCAGTCCAGCTCTCTGCTGTTGCCCGGGAAGGTAGTGGAGGATGGCCCAAGTCCTAGGGCCCTGCACCCGCATGGGAAGCACCTGGCTCCTGGCTTCGGATCAGTGCAGTGCCGGCCGTGGTGGCCATCTAGGGGGTGAACCAGCGGAAGGAAGACCTTTCTCTCTGTCTCTCTCTCTCACTGCCTAACTCTACCTGTCAAACAAGTTAAAAAAAAAAAAAGATATCAATTAAATAAACAAATCAGTCAACGTTGAAGCAGATCGTGGTATAAATAAGAATATAACAAATGCTGAGGAAGCATCAAAAACTTATCAAGGAAAGGAACAAATTGTTCATCAAATAAATTTTTGCTATCTTAAAAAATTAAAGGTAAAAAAGAAAAAGTAGAAAGAAACATCCTCAACTTGATAAAGAACATTTACAAAAAACCTACAGCTAACATCAGACTTAATAGTGAGAAACTAGGCATTTTCACACTAAGATCTGGAACGAAGCAACACGTTTTTATGAATACAACAAGGCAACAAAAAGAATAAAGGTATGCAAATTAGGAAGCAAGAACTAAAATTGTCTTTGTTTGCAAATGACAGGATTGTCTATGTAGAAATGCTGAAAGAATCCGCAACAACAAAAACCCTCCTGGAACCAATAACTCCTCACAGTACAGTTGCAGGATACAAGGTCAATATACAAAAGTTAATTGCTGGGGCTGGCGCTGTGGTGTAGCAGGTTAAAGCCCTGGCCTGAAGCACCAGCATCCCAAATGGGCGCTGGTTCTAGTTCCAGCTGCTCCTCTTCCAATCCAACTCTCTGCTATGGCCTGGGATAGCAGTGGAAGATGGCCCAAGTCCTTGGGCCCCTGCACTCACATGGGAGACCTGAAAGAAGCTCCTGGCTCCTGGCTTCAGATCAGCGCAGCTCCGGCCATTGTGGCCAACTGGGGAGCGAATCAGTGGACGGAAGACCTCTCTCTCTGTCTCTACTTCTTTCTGTAACTCTGTCTTTCAAATAAATAAAAAAAATAAAAGGGCAAATAAATACCTTACTATTATTATTAAAAAAAAGTTAATTGCTTCTCTAAATGAACTTACTTCAATAAGTTCATGAAACATGGAATTAAAACGGAAGTTTATTTTGGTGAAAAAAATGTCAAATTCCATACATATAAAGGATCTTAAAAAAGTTCATGAAAAATGTTTATTATGAAAAAAGCATATATGATTTTCAAAATTTTTGTGCCAAAATAAATTCATATTTTTTATTTTCCACAAACTTTTTGAAGAACTCTGGTATATCATCAATGAACAAATGGAATCTGAAATTGAAAACACGATACCATTTACATTAGCAATAAAAAAATGGAAAGACTTAGGTATAAATCGAAAGACATGTAGAAGATCTATGTGAGGAAAACCATAAGATTCTCATGAGAGAAATCAAAGAAGTAAATAAATGGAGATGTATTTGATATTTATGAATAGGAAGACTCACTATTGTCAAGATGTCAGTACTTATCAACCATATCTATAAATTCAATGCAAATGAAATTGAAATCCCAAATTTTGGGATTGATTGTAAAGTGATTATAAAGTCTATATGGGAAGACAATAGACTCAGAATAGCCAACACAATATTGAATTTAGGAGAGGGGCCAGTGCTGTGGCTCACTTGGTTAATCCTCTGCCTATGGCGCCAGCATCCCATATGGGCACCGGGTTCTAGTCCCGGTTGCCCCTCTTCCAGTCCAGCTCTCTGCTGTTGCCCGGGAGGACAGTGGAGGATGGCCCAAGTGCTTGGGTCCCTGCACCTGCGTGGGAGACCAGGAGGAAGCACCTGGCTCCTGGCTTCAGATCAGTGTAGCTCCGGCTGTGGCGGCCATTTGGGGGGTGAACCAGTGGAAGGAAGACCTTTCTCTCTGTCTCTCTTTCTCACTGTCTAACTCTGTCAAATAAAAAAAAGTCTTAAAAAAATATTGAAGGAGAACAAAGTTAGAGGTCAACACTATTCAACTTCAAGACTTACTATAAATCTACAGTAATTAAGATAGAATGATGGTTAGCCGTCCACGTCATTCTCGCGAGATCTGCCGCCTCCATACCAAGTGCCTGTGTCTGGCAGAGCCAGCGTGAGACCAAGAGACAATCCTTCTCTGCCGCCCGGATAATCAAGAGTTTTGGCCGGACCTCTGAGCATATACCGAGAGAGGGAGAGAGGAGCCAGACTAAAAGCACAGACTATGGCGCTGAAATGGATTAATAAGGAACTTAGTGATTTGGCCTGTGACCCTCCAGCACAATGTTCTGCAGGTCCAGTTGGGGATGATATGTTTCACTGGCAAGCCACAATTATGGGACCTAATGACGCCCATACCAAGGCGGTGTATTCTTTTTGACAATTCATTTTCCTACAGACTACCCCTTCAAACCACCTAAGGTTGCATTTACAATAAGAATTTATCATCCAAATATTAACAGTAATGGCAGCATTTGTCTCGATATTCTAAGATCACAGTGGTCTCCTGCTTTCACTATTTCTAAAGTTCTTTTATCCATTTGTTCACTGCTATGTGATCCAAACCCAGATGACCCCCTAGTGCCAGAGAGCACATGGATCTATAAAACGGACAGAGATAAGTACAACAGAATATCTCTGGAATGGACTCAGAAGTATGCCATGTGATGCTACCTTAAAGTCAGAATAACCTGAATTATAGCTGGAATAAACTTTAAATTACTGCTCCTTTTTTTGATTTTCTTATCCAGCTGCTCCTCTATCAGACCTCATCTTTTTTAATTTTATTTTTTGTTTACCTCCCTCCATTCCTTCACATGCTCATCTGAGAAGACTTAAGTTCTTCCAGCTTTGGACAATAACTGCTTTTAGAAACTGTAAAGTAGTTACAAGAGAACAGTTGCCCATGATTCAGAATTTTTTTAAAAAATGGAGCATGTGTATTATGTGGCCAATGTATTCACTCTAACTTGGCTATGAGACTAAAACCACTCCTCACTGCTCTAACATGCTGAAGAAATCATCTGAGAGGGAGGGAGATGGATGCTCAGTTGTCATATCAAAGGAAGCAGCAGTATTCTAGCAGCATCCATTCTTGTTTAAGCCTTCCACTGTTAGAGATTTGAGGTTACATGATATATGTTATGCTCATGACTGATATGGCTGGAGAATTGGCATTGAATTTATAGCATCAGCAGAACAGAAAATGTGATGTATTTTATGCATGTCAATAAAGGAATGACCTGTTCTTGTTCTACAGAGAATGGAAATTGGAAGTCAAACACCCTTTGTATTCCAAAATAGGGTCTCACACATTTTGTAATTTTCATTTAAATTGTTAGGAGGCTTGGAGCTATTAATCTATCTTCCAATACACTGTTTAATATGGCACTGAATAAATGATGCAAGTTGTCAGTGGATGAATGATCAACTAATAGCTCTGCTAGTAATTGATTTATTTTTCTTCAATAAAGTTGCATAAACCAATGAGTTAGTTGCCTGGATTAATCAGTATGGGAAACAACCTTTTGTAAATGCAAAGCTGTTTTTTTGTATATACTATTGGGATTTGCTTCATTGTTTGACATCAAATGATGATGTAAAGTTCAAAAGAATGAATATTTTGCCATGTTCAGTTAGAGTGCACGATCTGTTACAGGTTGACACATTGCTTGACCTGATTTATGCAGAATTAATAAGCTATTCAGATAGTGTAGCTTTAATATGCTGCATCGTGATACTGGCAGCCCTGGAGTTCATGATGGACTTGGGACCCAACAGTTTTGAAGCGTGTGTATGGAGTTTTAAGAAATTTATTTTCCAGGTGCAGCCCCATCTAACTAAAACTTTCCTTCACCTTGTACACTTGACAGCTGATAAAAACATAACTTGGGAATGATAATGGGTCAAAATTTACAAAATAAAGTACTGTTTTGGTATGGGAGTTGTCATGAAGCTGTGTTGAAGTGACTTAAAACTATGTGGGATATTGAGTATCCATTGAAATGGATTTGTTCAGCCATTTACATTAACGAGCATTAAAACAGATAATTTCAAGTGACTTAACATGAATGAATAAAAGTCGATGCTTTTATTCATTGGATATAAATTAAAAATTGGATATAAATTAAAAAAAGATAGAATGATACTGACAAGAGAATGGATAAACAGATCAATGGAACAGAATAGAGGGCTCAGAAAGAGAACAACACAAGCATAGTCAACTGATATTTGGCAAACAGCAGCACGGGCAATACAACAGAGCAAAGACAGCCTTTTCGACAACTGTGCCAGAACAACTGGACATCCACATCTAGACACAGACCTTACACCCTTCCAAAAAAAGAGCTCAAAATGGATCATAGGAGTCGGCATTTGGCTTAGTGGTTAAGACACTGGTTAAAACACTTGCATCCCACATCAGAGTGCCTGGAGCCGCCTCTGGCTTCTGACTCCAGCTTCTTGCTAATGCAGACTCTGGATGGCAGTGGTGAAGACTCATGTAATCCAGCTCCTACTATGCATGTGGGAGCCTGAATTGTGTTCCTGGTTCCCAGCTTTGACTTCTGCCCAGCTGTTAAAGTCCTCCAGGACTTACATGATATTCCAGACTTCTAGTATAAAGAAGTCTTGTTACCACCTGTAGGATTTTCCTTTGTAACTCTGCGCTCCTATGTGTAAGTGGGAGGTCCCCTTCAGAGACAAATTAATCTGTCATACATAAACATGTTTCACAAGCATCCACAGATCAGCTTCCTATAAAGAGAGGAGTGTGTTAATGGATGGACAGTGAAAGACTGGCTCACACACAGAGCCCTGCACTGACGCTGCATGTGCACCCAGAGCTGTAACTGTGTGTGTGTGTGCATGTGTGTATGAGTGTGCAAGTATGTATGTGTGTGTAGATCTGTACAGATAGGATCTTGCTGATGACCTGCTCGTGGGTTTCTGCACCTGGCTGCATCCCAGGTGTTCTCGATTGCTTCCCCGGGGGCGTGGAAGAGTGCGTGCCAGAGCTGCTGTCCACAAGTCCATTTTGTCCTGCCGTCCCCTTCCTGCTCTCTCTATGCCCAGAGAGGAGCTGGTGCTGGCTTCCAGGGAGGACTGATGGAGGCTGCCCAAGCTTACCCATGCTGCCAGCCAGGGCTGTGTGGAGGGCACATGGCAGGAGCTCACCCTCCGCTCAGCCTGGGCTTACAAGAAAAGACGGGAAAGGGAGGGGGACATTTAAAACTGGATCCTTCCTTGAATCTCAGTAGAATCATGCAGGGGATTCCTGATCTTAGCAATTGTTAATAGCATTTATCTTTGGAAGATGGAATTAGGGAAATGTAATCCTATGTGTGAGGTTTGCGTGACAAGAATGTATTATTTTTATAAGCAGAAAAAAGAAATGCTATAATATATAAATAACTGAAAAATTTTAGAAGTTGTCTGCAGATCTCAAAAGCCTTCAAAATATCCTTACTGGGACCAATGCTGTGGTATAGTAGGTTAAACCTCCATCTGTGGCGCTGGCATCCCATATGGATGCCAGTTCAAGTCTCAGTTGCTCCACTTCGATCCAGCTCCCTGCTAATGGTCTGGGAAAGCCGTGGAAGATGCCCCTAGTGCTTGGGAGACCCTGAAGATGCTCCTGGCTCCTGGCTTCACATCAGCACAGCTCTCTTTCTCTCTCTGCCTCTCCTCTCTCTGTAACTCTGCCTCTCAAGTAAGTAAATAAATCTTTTAAAAATGTGCTTACCATTTCATTTTAGAAATTTATCCTAGAAAAATAACCAGAAAAGTGTGCAAAAAACTTTTAAGAGTATGGTAAAAATCAGGTATAGTTGACAATAGGGGATGACTTAAATAAATGTCGGTAAATCATACTATAGGATATCACCTATTCATTTTATTTATTTATTTTGTTTGAAAGACATAGGAGAGAGAGAGAGAGACAGAGAGACAGAGAGACAGAGAGAGACAGAGAGAGATCTTCCAAGCACTGGTTACTTTCCAAATTTCTGCAGTGGCTGGGACTGGGTTGGGCCAAACCCAGGAGCCAGGAGTGCAGTCTGAGAATCCCATGTGGCTGTCCCGGACCCTAGTACTTGAGCCATCACCTGCTGTCTCCCAGGGGGCATCTTAGGAGGAAATGGGAATCGATGGCTGGTACTCAAACTCCAGTATGGGATGCAGGCGTCCAGGCAGTGCTAAATCTCTGCCCCTGCCTAGTCACTTGAAGTAATAGTATATAAGATTGATGATGACATGTGTAACGTCCAGATGACTTCATTAGGATCCGACGTAGCACACCAAATGTGTACTTTCCAGTGCTATGTACATAAGACAGACGACTGAGAGACTAAACATGGAAATGTTAACTATGGTTATTTGTGAGGACCCAGATTATAGGTTATTTTGACTTTGTATTATTTTCCTGACATTTTCAAAGTCTCTGTAATAAACATGTACTACTTTGTAGTCATATTGTAAAATAAACCTTTGAAGATAAACTCCCACTTATCAAGAGATGAGAATAACAAAAGGAACCCCTAGAAATTCAAGAAAACCATAGCTCCCTAGGAGAGCCTGGACGTCCTCACCACCGTGCCTTGGGCGTCAGAGCTGCACTTGACATCACAGTATCACCCCTGGCCCTGACCGTGTCCTGTAAGGTGGGCATGATTGTCCCCATTCATAGATGAATGAACGGCTCAGAGCTGTTCAGACGCTTGTCAGAATCCCACACCATGTCCCTGGCTCTGCTGGGATTTGAATCCCTGGGATTTGAGCTGGGGGAATAGTCTGGAAGTGGGGATGCCCTCCCCCTCCCCCCATCCCGTCTGCCTCACCTCCTCAGCTTGCTAGGGCATAGGCATCAGCACTCTCAGAAGAGCTCACATTCCTCCCGGGATGCTCCCACTGATTTATAAACATCAGGGCGCCCGCTGCCCGTGTCTGGGCACAGGAGCAGCCCCCGACGCTCAGGACACCGCCCACATCAAGGCTTGAGCTTGGCGGGCAGCAGCCCCACCTCCCCTGCCTGTCTGCTTGCTGAGTGTTGGGAAGGTGCAGATTCACATTTGCTCCTTTCCTGCCTCCAACCTCCGGGGCAGCTGGGGGATCTTGGCAGCCGTGGAGACCCCGCGCCTCAGGTGTGAATTTCTCCAAGTGAGTCTTGGGAGGTCCTCTGAGCTGGGGCCTTCTAAAAGACTTGCAATGAGGGTGCTCAGCCCCAGGAGTGGAAGGAGGCCAGCCACTTATTGAGGGAAATGGAGCTGGAAGCTTTTCAAAACTGGGTGCGGAAGAGAAACAGTGTGAAATTAGTTCAACGACAGGTTGATCAGAATTGTTAAATTCCTTTCCTTTTTTTTTCCATTTGTTAGGGTTGTTTTTAATATTTCCACAGTTAAAAAAATCAATCTTGAGTTCTCAAAGTGTGGAAAACTATGGGGAAATTCCTCTGAATCCTCCCATAGTCAAAACACTCCCGATGTCCCTGGTAGGTAGCGCTGTGTCCTGTGGAAGATGTGTGATCACCGACATAGCAGCTCATTACTTGGCTCTTTCCTCACTGTGATTCTTTAAAAAATGTTTGTTTTCATTTATTTGAAAGGCAGAGTGACAGCAAGAGAGGGAGGAGAGAGAGAGACTCTTCCATCTGCTTCTTTTCTCCCCAGATGGCTGCAGCAGTCCGAGATGGGCCAGGAACTCCACCTTGGTCTCCCGCATGGGTGCCAGGGACCCAAGTACTTGGGCTACTTGGGCCATTCTCTGCTGCCTTCCCAGGAGCATTAGCAGGGAGCTGCATTGGAAGCAGAGCAGCTAGGGCTTGAACCACCGCTCTAATATGGGATGTTGGTGTCCCAGGCTGAGATTTAACCCACTGGGCTGCAACATCCCTCCCCCCACTGTGATTTGTTCACTATCACATTTGTAGGACTTGTCATGGTAGCTCAATAAATATTTAATAAATATTTTTTAAATAAATGAATGACCTGGGTTTGCATCCTCATTTGGAATGTATTCTCAGGATTGCAAATATATTTGGCATCAATAAAAGGATGTAAAAATTAACTTTAAAAAATAAAATAAATTCTTTTCTCAGGAATAAGAGAGTAAAGTTAGACTGGTTTATTAATCCAACTCCATAAACACAATTTTAAGAGATTGACGTCCCCTAAGGAAGCCAGTGACAATCCCTTAAATGAACAGTCCTCCAATTAAGAACCTCAGAGGGTATCTCCTAATGGTTCCTAACATGGTGATGACTGAGCACTGTGTGTGAGATGTGCCACCAGCTTCCACATCCAGAGGCGCTGGCGCTGGAGACCCGCAGCTGGGCGTGGTGGGCTGACTCCAGAAACTCCAGCACAGCAGCTACACCGACACACCACAAAATTCACCGACTTAACGCCTGAGATTCGGTGGCTGTTATTAGAGTCATGGAGCTGGACAGCCATCCTCAATTCTAGACCACTGTATAACCTTCCAAAGACACCCTGCAGCAGCCCCTGCCCCTGCCCCTGCCCCTGCCCCGTCCTTGGTAAGCGCTCATCTACTCTGTGTCTGCATTGAGTCCCCTGTCCTGGGTGTTTCCTATCAATGAGATCATACGGCACAGACTTTGTGACTTTCATTCCCTGTCCTTCCCAGGTCCACCCTCGCTGTAGCAGGCTGGGTGCTTCATTTCTCTCTGTTGTTGCATACCTATTCCATTTGATGGCTACACTACGTTTTGTTCACCTGTTCTTCAGTTGATGGCTATTGGAATGATTATTCACTGTGTGGATGTGTACACTCAGGAGTGGAAATGCTGGGTCGCACAGGAACTCTATGTTTACCTTTTTTTTTTCCCCTTATTTTGGTGGGCAGGGCTCCCACCCACTGGTTGGTTCACTTCCCAAAGGTTTACAATGTCCTGGGCTGGGCCAGGCCAAAGCCAGGAGCCAGCAACTCACCCAGGTTTCTCCCATGGATGTCAGGGACTCAACTACTTGAGCCTTACCTGCTGATTCCCTAGATTGGGAGTGGAGCCAGGACTCAAACCCAGGCATTTCAATATGGGATCAAGGCATTCCATTGGGTATCTTAACCACTAGGCGAACTGCCTGCCCTCCCGTGCTCAACTTTTTGAGGAACTGCCACTGTTTCCCCAAGTGATTATATCATTTTTCATTCCCATCTGTAATATGTGAAGATCCACCTTCCCCACATCCTCACCAACACTTGTTCCTGTCTGCTTTCTGATAACAGCATCCTAACGAGTGGGAAGTGGTATCTCATTGTGTCTCATTGTGTGGTATCTCATTGTATTTCATTTGAATTTGTATTTTTTAAAAGATTTTATTTGTTTATTGAGAGGTAGAATTACAGACAATGAGAGGGAGAGACAGAGAGAAAGGTCATCCATCTGCTGGTTCACTCCCCAAATGGCCACAATGGCCAGAGCTGTGCCAATCTGAAGCCATCCGAAGCCAGGAGCCAGGAGTTTCTTCCGGGTCTTCCACATGGGTGCAGGGGCCCAAGGACTTGGGCCATATTCTACTGCTTTCCCAGGCCATGGCAGAGAGTTGGATCAGAAGGAGCACCGGGATAAGAACTGGCACCCATATGGGATGTCAGTGCTGCAGGCAGAGGATTAACCTGTTGTGCCACAATGCTGGCCCCTTGAATTTGTATTTTTCAGCAGCCAACTTCTAAGGGTTTCAATTTTTAGCTTTTATCTTTATTATACATATATATTTATTGTTAGGTCTATGATCCATTTGGAGTTATGTTTTGTGTATGGGTATGAGGTAGGCGGCCAACTCCAATCGTTTACATGTGGATATCCAATTGTCCCACCACCACCACTGCACATCTTTTCATGTGCTTATTGGCCACTTGTATATCCTCTCTGGAAAAATGTCTACTCAGCTCCTTTGCCCATTTTGAAACTGGGTTGTCTTTTTATTACAGAGTTGTAGGAATGCTTTGTATATTCCAGATACATGTCAGATACGTGATTTGCAAATATATTTTCATGCAATCTCTTTTAATTTTCTTCTAAGAGTTTTAAATTTCTAGCTTTTATATTTATTATACCTATATATATTTATTATTAGGTCTATGATCCTTTTGAAGTTAAGTTTTGTGTATAGGTATGAGGTAGGAGGCCAACTCCAATCATTTACATGTGGATGTCCTATTGTCCGACCACCACTTGGTGAAAAGACTGTTCTATTTTTAAGATTTATTTATTTGTTTGCTTGCTTAGTTGAAAGGCAGAAAAAGAGAGTGATCCTCCACCTGCTGGTTCACTCCCTAACTGCCCACAACAGCCAGAGCTTGGCTAGGCTGAAGTCAGAAGCCAGGAAAGCCATCAGGGTTCCCACATTGGTGGCAGGACCCCAAACACTGGGCCATCTGCCACTGCTTTTCCAGGCACAACAGCAGGGAGCTGGAGTGGGAGTGGAGCAGCTGGGACTCAAACTGGCCCTCAGTTATGGGATATAGCCGTCCTAAGTGGTGGCTTAACCTCAAGTGCTACAAGGTCCACTTTAAAATTATTTATTTACTTATGAGAGAGGGGAGGGGGGGCTTTCCCACCCACTGAGTCAATTCTAAAATGCACAAAACAGCTGGGGCTGGATCAAGCCAAAGCTGGGAGATGGGAACTCAATCCAGTTCTCCCACTAGGGTGGCAGGGACCCAATCATTTAAAACATCATTGCTACCTCTTGGGGTCTACATTAGTAAGAGGCTGGAATCAGGAGCCAGAGCAAGGTGTTGATCACAAGCTACTCTAACGTAGGATGCTGGTGTCCCAACTAACATGCTTACTTCTAGGTCAAATTGCCTTAACACCCTTGTCAAAAACCAACCAATCACAAAAATGGGCACTTGGCCTAGCAGTTAAGACATCTGTGTTGCACATCAGAGTGCTTCAGTTTGATTTCTAGCTTTGAATCCTGACTCCAGCTTTCAGCCAACGTGGACCCTGGGAGGTAGTGTTGATAGATCAAGTAATTGGGTTCCTGCCTCCCACATGGGAGACCGGGTTTGCATTCCCAGCTCCTGGCTTTGGCCCTGGTCCAGGCCCTGCTGTTGTAGGCATCTGGCAAGTGAACTAGCAAATGGAATCTCTCCCACTCTCTTGCTCTCTCTCATTCTCACTCTTGTTCTCTTTCTCTCCCCCCTCCCTGCCCCTTCCTGGCGAGAGAGAGAGAGAGAGAGAGAGAGAGAGAGAGAGAGAGAGAGAGAGACTCTCACATTAAAAAAAAGAAAAAAAGAAAAAATCAATCCATCATGAGTATAGGGTTTATTTCTTAATTCTGTTCCATTGATCTATCTGTGTATTCCTAGACCAGTATTACGCTGTCTTGATTCATCTATCTATGTATAAAGTTCTGAAATCTAAACACACGAGTCCTTCAACCTTCTTTTTGATGATAATTTTGGCTATTATGGGTCCCTTGAAATTCCATACACATTTTAGGATTGCCTCTGCAAGGGAGGCTGCTGCACTTTGACGGGGATGACTTTAAATCTGTAGCCTTACAAACTGTACAAGTATTAATTGCAAGAACAAAGAGACTGGGAGAGGAAACAAGTGGAACAAGGGGAGGAAATGGCCGGGTTGAACAGTGGGAGCTGTAGCCTGATGCCCACAGAAGGAGCCAGTGGGACACACGCAATTCAGGGAGGCCCTGGCTGTGGAGATGAAGGGAGTGGGGGCGGAGCAGAGCTGCACATGGGCTGAGAGTCCCTTTGCAGAGCATCTCCTCCACCACCCCCTCAAAGCCGGGACAGTGCCTCCCCAGGGCAGGAGACCAGAGGCAGTGCTCCGACAGTTTAGGTCCATAAACTGTTACCAGCTCTAATAATGGAAATATAGAAGGGAAGAATAAGCATTCAGAATTTCCCAGAAATTTGACACAGCCTGAGCATTCAAATAAGTGCTCAGGGGAGTCTTCTGGCAGAACAGGATATAGCCATGTGTGGACACCTGACCTCCCAAGGTGAGGCACACGCATGGTACGGTGTGGCAGGGCACGGCCAATAGGGCCATGAAGAGCCCGACAGGCTGGAAACTAAGAGCAGGATGTGAGGAGGGCTGCACTGGGAGCTGACAGGTGCAGCTGGGAGCGAGTCGTTGGGGGAGGATTGGGACCCTGGCTGAAGACCTGAGTGCTCCACAGTAGGACCCTGAGTCTTCCTCTCAATCCCATTCCAGAAAACTGGCTACGAGGATTATGCCTTCCCCACACCAGTTTTCACACAGGAGTCTAGAAGATTCTATTAGAAAAAGACTAAATGACCCAGAAAGAAGACATAGTTTCTGAGAAGATATCTAGACACTGACATTCACAGTCCCCTCAGTGAAAAAGCTCGCTTGACCCCTCTCTACCTTCCCACAGCGAAGTTTCCCAGTGGACAAGCCCCACCTAGACATATCAAGCTTGAAACAAACTTTAAAATGAATCTGTTTGTTGCCGGAAAGGTGTTTTATTAATATGATCCGGGGCTGCTTGCAACACCACCACCACCTCATATTGGAGTGAGGGTTTGAGTCTCAGCCGCTCTACTTCTGATCCAGCTTCCTGCTAATCTGCCTGGAGAGCAGTAGATGATGGCTCCAGTGCCATCAGCCATATATGGGAGATCCAGATAGAGTCTTAGCTCACGGTTTCAGCTTAGCCCAATCCTGGTTGGTGCAGCCTTTTGGGGAATGAACTAGCAGATGGAAGATTCTCTCTCTTTCTCATCCCCCCACCTTTCAAATAAATAAATCTTTACAAAAATATGATTCAGAATTCAAAATAATCAGAAGGTACAATGAAGAGGACTACATTCCTTCATGGCTGTTCTTTGCGATGTAGTTCCCATTCCAGTGAGCTTGTTGGGGTCTCTCATTTCACTATATACAGATGCCTACAAGAAAGAGACAAAAGTAAAGAAATAAGAGAGAACACAGAGAACGCAGGAGACAGAAGGAAAGTGCAGGGGTTGGTGCTGTGGCGTAGTGGATAAAGCTGCTGTCTCTGGGCGCTGGCCTCCTATGTGGGCACTGGTTTGAGTCCTGGCTGCTCCACTTCTGATCCAGCTCCCTGCTAATGCACCTGGGAAAGCAGTGGAAGATGGCACAGGTGCTTGGGCACCTGCACTCATATGGGAGACCCAGATGAAGATCCTGACTCCTGGTTTCAGCCTGGCCCAGCCCTTGCTCTTGTGGCCATTTGGGGAGTGAACCAGTGGATGGAAGATCTCTCTGTGTCTCACCCTCTTTCTCTGTAACTTTGCCTTTTGAATGAATAAATAAATATTTTTTTAAAAAAAATTGATATCCATTAAAAAAAGGATATAGCATTGAAATGGCCTTGGATGTCACACCAGAAGCTGGACTCTGTACCCATCCACTCCATCAATCAAACGTGCAGATGTTTTTAGTACTGTTAGTACTCGAACATTCTACTTCCTTTGCTCACCTTATGGAGTTACAGGCAGCCATGTGCCACCCAAACCAGGGAGTACGTCAAGAAGATGTGGACTCCCCAGCACTGTGGGCAGCATCACCTTGGCACTAAACAGAGGGGGGGCATATTGCACAGAAAAGTCAAGGTCATGAGCTCCACTGGGGACTCGGGGCAACGGGACCCCAGGTTCCAGCTTTCCCTGAGGTGTGGCTGCAATCCAGTCCTTTGCAAGACAGGCCATGGCCCGGTCATAAATTCTTCTCGTTGCTTAACTGCTTCACAGCGGATGCCGATGACTTACAGCCAGAAGATTCTGCCTGATCCCTTGCCACTCAAGGAATCAGAACCTGCAGTCGCAATGTTTTTGGGAGCTTGTCAGAAATGCAGATGCTCAGGCTTCCCCGGGGCCTATGCAGCTAGAGCCTGCTTTATCACAAGACTCCTGGGTGACCTGTGTGCACGTTCAAGTCCTCGTGCACCTCCCTGGCAAGGAAGGGCGCTGGGCGTATTGCAGGTGGGCTGTAAAAATACCTGCTGGAGCACGTGTTCTGCAGGGGGTTCTGACCACGACCAGGATGGTGACCGGCGTAGAAATACTGGGAAATCACGATCTCAGGAACTCCTCCCGGGACCGTGGCGAGTGACAGCTGTGCGACAGGTCACAAGGAAAATGCTGGTTGCAGCTCTACTCCAGGAACCTGTCAGGTGAGTCAGCCCAGGTGTCCACATAGGAAACGATTGAGAAAATCCACCTCTCAGGTGTGGCATTGGCTGTGAATGACTGACAGTCAGCATCCGGGATGACGCCGCCCGGCGGGAATGTGGCGCTGCCGCCCCCTTTCTCAGCAGAGCAGGCCCTCTGGCCCCCATGCGCTCAGAAAGCAAGCTGGGGGGGGGTACGGCCTGGGTGAGCAGCTCCTGACAGCTTTGTGGAAGAGGAAACCTGTGGCCCCATAGAACTGAGGTGGAGGGAGATGGAGCGAGAGAAGGCAGCTGAGGGGCTGGGGGTAGGAATGTGCATCATTCTTGGCCGGAGCAAGGCTGCCTCTCACAGAGTTCCCTTGGCTCCCATCTTTGGCATCCAGCCACCTTCATTGTGCTGGGGTTCCATTGACTCTCCAATGCTGAGCAAACTTGCATGGAAAGGGGGATTTTAAAGATCTTAAAGGAAGAAGCAAATGTGCTTGTAGAAAGCAGATGTCCTTGGAGGGCAGGTGCCCAAGAGCTGGATCTCCCCACAAGGAGTTACTGGCCAAGGCTTCCTAATTGTCCACCAACTGCATGCATGGGACTGCACTCAATCCTTCCATGTCTTTACCCCAGCCCTCTAAGAATTTGCATGGTAGAGTCCCCCAGGCCCTCAGAATACCTACTGGGATCTTACCCTATTCATTGCTGAGCTCTGCCATCAGCAGGTGGTTGACCTGCAAAGCTACCAACTCTCAGCCACTACCCAGCAAGAAAAGCCAAAGGGAAATTTCAAAAAGTAGCAAACACTTAATAATTTACTTACTACCTGCCAGACATTTTCCAGTAACATTTTTGGAACATTTATAAGAATTTATGATTTTCTTTTAAAAATCAATAATGTACCCAATTACTTCATAACATTTTTTATGAAAAACAACTAGTTCCCCCCAATTTTTATTTTATATTCCCAAAACTCTTTCATGTCTGCTTTCCTTGTAGAAAATTAGATTCTCAACTCTCTGCTTCTGCATTCAATCAATATGTTGTTTCCATTTAAATATGGGAAGAAAATCTGGCCTCACTTAGACACGTGGTGGGAAAAGATGGGGTGCTTTTGATCACGTTTACAGATCATTGTGGATGCTCTTCTTTGATGCTATGCCAACACGTGACAAGTCGTCATTTCTTATTAGCTGCAATGTGAAACCTGACATTTGGCTACATTAAAACCTACTGGTCTTGGGCAGGCGTTGGCGCTGTGGTTAAGCTGCCACTTGGGACACCTGCATCCCCTATCAGAGTGCCTGCTTTGAGTCCAGCCTCTGCTTCTGTTGCAACTTCCTGTGCTCCGGGAGGCAGCAGGTGATGGCCAGGTTCTGGAGTCCCTGTCATCCATGCGGGAGATTCGGATTGAAGTCTGGGCCCCTGGTTTTAGCCTGGCCCACCGCTGGCTGGAGTGGGCTTTGGGGGAGTGAATCAACAGCTGGAAGATCTGTTTTTGTGCCTTTCAAATAAACTTAAAATTAATTAATTAAAATCGACAGGTCTTGCCCTTTGGATCTTTCACTCGCACATGATTTTGTGGTGTCATGCTTGGCCATCTGGAAACATTTTAACTCGCCGAATTCTCACAAGAACCTCATGAGGTTAAATACAATTTCAGTCCCCATTTTACTGGTGAGGGAACTGAGGCATAAGGAGATGAGACGAGGCCCCAGAGCTAGCGCGTGGCAGAGCTGCGATCCAAGGCCAGGCAGTCTGGCTCCAGAGCATTACCATTGGCCTGAATTTGTCAGGTGTCCCCTGTTGAAGCCCCTACAGCTGTGTGATGACAGCTGCAAAGCTCAGCGCAGCGTCGTGAGAGCAGAAGCTGAGCTGTGGTGAGACGTCGGGGCAATGGAGGGGAGGAGAAGGTCGGGATTCTACTCCCCAGGCTGCCACTCAGAAAGGACACAAGTGTGGATCAAAGGCATCTTCTGTGTTCAACCTTCCCAGGTAGCCTGTGTGACCTTGGGCAAGTCACGGTTGCTCCCTGGTCTGCTTCCTTATCTGTGACGTGGATTGCGTGGTTTCAGGGTTGCCAATGGTTTTTCATTCAGTCTGGACCACACTCACTGAGGAGTCACTGTGTACACAAAGGGGCCAGGGACACACAAAATGCCTCTGCAAGGCTCACGGTCCAAATCTCTTACCCATTTTGGAAATCCTTTGAGTTGAGCTCAGCATTATTATTCTTTTCTTTTTTAAATATATATAAATGTGGGAAATAATGCTTGAACATGGAAGGGTCACACAGCTCAGTTGTAGCGAGTGTGACCCCCAGTTGACCCCGACCTCAGGGCTCCTCCGTCTCCCGACTCTCCTACCCGGTCTTGACATCAGTGTGACTAACAGCTACAAAGTCCACGTTGAGGTTGTGACTTCCCGCAATCATTCTGCATCACCCTTCTGCCTTTCCCATGCTGACATCACACACACACACACACACACACACACACACACACACACACACACGACACAGAATCTGTGCCACTGAGCCAGTGAAAATCAGCCTCTAACTGGAAGCTTCCTCCTTGCCTAAGGCTGGGCCTGGCGGTGCAAGTAGAGACATGGCCACCAGGACACACGTCAGGACAGAAATGACAGCTGAGGCCACTGCTGCTCTTTGTAGGAGCTTGTCCTTCGTGTCCACTTGACCTACTTGCAGAATGGGAGCATTTTTGACTGGACACTTGATCACCTCGCTAAGGTCAATGTTTCCCAATCTCTCTTGCAAATGGCCATGTGACCAAGGTTCCTGAGCGTTTAGCAGCAACTGTAGGGCCTTTAAGAGGCCGCTCGCTGACCAGAATGTGGACTTGGTGGTGCGCCATCTTGAAGCACACATATAAGGCAAAAAGTACATACCCTGAGCTAGAAAGAACCTGGAGCCCCAACACCGTGAGCCCTATTATCCCGGGACTGCTGGTGTGCAGACTGCTTCGCACAACAAAAACTTCCGTCCTGTTTATGACATTATTGTCTGGAGAAGTACTCCAGCTTCCAACAGGGCGGGAGGCAGTCCAAGATGCTCCCCGCTCCGCTAACCTAGCACCACCACGTCTAGTCTACACATGCCTGTGTCCACTCCGCTAGGTGTGGGGGTACCACCCAGCAGGGACAAACAGATCCTTTCTTCCTGAATTATTAAAAATGTTTGCTTATCTTTCATTCATTTGAAAAGAAGAGAGAAGGAGAGAGATTGAGATTTTCCACAGGTGACAATAGCTGAGCCTGATCAGGATAGAGCCAGGAGCCTGGGACTCAATTTCTTCAATGTGGGTGGCAGGGACCAGCTACTGAAACCATCACCTGCCACCTCCCCGGGTATGCATTAGCAGGAAGCTGGAATCGGAACGCAGCAGGGACTCAAACCCAGGCACTTTGATATGGGATGTGAGTGTCCCAAGCAGTGTGTAACCACTAAGCCCAAGACCCAGCCCTCTCCACGAGTTTGGAAATGAGACTCACTGGTGCGTCCCCTCTCTGCTGCTTAGGTAAACCACGGCGCACAGGGAGAAGTCCAAACCAGGAGACACCAGGCAGCCCCGAAAGGGAAAGGAGAGAAGTCACCGGTGTCTGTGGGCATCCTCCTTTCTGCCCAGGTCACCCCGACCTCTCGCCTGTGGTTCTTGGGAGAGACCCTGACACCTTATCAGAAAGTCATCTCTTTGGTCTTAGATGCTTTAGGTGACCAGAAGTGCCTGAGTCTCTTGTGGTGCTGGGAAAGACACAGGGGTCCTCGAAGCTGGGGGACCCGGCCTCCAGGGCATGCCCTCGGTGCATGGTGTGCTCTCCATCCTTGAATGACAGAAAGCTCTCAGGTGAACCCGGGGTTTCTTTTCTTTTTTTCTTTTCTTTCTTTCTTTCTTTCTTTCTTTCTTTCTTTCTTTCTTTCTTTCTTTCTTTCTTTCTTTCTTTCTTTCTTTCTTTCTTTCTTTCTTTTTCAAAGAATTACAGAGAGAGAGAGAGGGAGAGACAAAGAGAGAGTTAGAGAGATCTTCCATCCACTGTTTCATTCCCCAGATGGCCACAATGGCTGGGACTAGACCAGGTTGAAGCCAGAAGCCAGGAGCTTCTTCCTGTCTCCCACGTGGGTGCACACCATCCAAGGTGACCTGGGCCATTCTCCACTGCTTTCCCAGGCACATGAGCAGAGAGCTGGATTGGAAATGAAGCAGCTGGAACTCCAGCCAGTACGTATGTGGGACGCCAGCGTCATAGGCAGCGGCCCAACCTACTACACAACAGTGCTAGCCCCAACCCTGAGTTTTTCCAGAAACACTAACCAAGCCTCATGGAATCACACAATCGGGGTGAAAGGGAAAAAGGACACCAGGCAAAGTGCGGAGAGGGAGGGATAGTGAATTTTTCACAGTCGCCACAGTTCAGCAGCTATACTTGGGCCAAACTCCTGGCCTGGGACCCTCTCTGGCTCACTCTCTCTCCTGTAACCCTTGACTGGCCTGGCTTGGGGGTGCTTGGAAACAGCAGGAAGGGCACCCCCATGCTAATGAGCACACTCCGTCTGCAGGCTGTACCAAGCCCATCACTTCCACGCCTCCTGGAAACAGTGCAGACAGCCGTTCCTCCTTTGCTGAGTCTCCATTTAATCCTAAATCTTAACCTAAAACAAATGACTTTTCTGCTAGGGAAGGATGACCACTGTCCCTTCGACACATACCAGACCCTGTACATGGCACTCTCTGGGCATTCTCTTGCTCGCTCTTTCTTTTTTTTAAAGATGTACTTATTTATTTACTCGAGAGGCAGAGTTACAGAGAGAGAGGGAGACACACACACAGACATACAGAGGTCTTCCATCTACTGGTTCACTCCCCAAATGGCCTCAGTGGCTGAGGTTGAACCAGGTCGAAGTCAGGAGCCTGGAACTCCATCCGGGTCTCCCACACGGGCGGCAAGGGCCCAAGCACTTGAGCCATCTTCTATTGCCTTCCCAGGCCCACTAACAGGCAGCTGGGTCAGAGGCAGAGCAGCAGCGCCCTGAACTGGCACTCACAATGGGATGCCGGCATCACAGGAGACGGTTTAACCCGCTGCACCCCTATGCCGGCCCCTCCAGGTGTTATTTCATCTATACCCTGCAAGAACCCATTTTCTAGGAGAGGAAAATGAGGCTGAGAAAGGTTGTGATTTCCCTAACACACATAGCTAGTGTGAATGGAGCCAGGAGTGGAGGAAGGGTGTGCAGCCTTGCAGGTAAGACACTAATTAAGGTGCCTGCACCCCATATTGCAGTGCCTGGGCTTGATTTCTGGCTCCAGCTCCTGACTCCAGGACCCTGGGAGGCAGTGGTCATGACTCAAGTCATTGTATGTCCTCTATCCGTGTGGGAGGCCTGGATTGAGTGCCATACTCCCAGCCCAGCCCCAGCTCAACCCTGGGCCACTGCAAGCATTCGGGGAGTGAGTCAGAAGATGGGAGCTCTCTCTCTCTCTCTCTCTCAAATAAATAAAAACTGAGAAAGAATAGCACTGGGGAAGGGGCCCAGGCCAGTCTAGCCAGACATCTGCAATACCTCCCAAACAAGATCCACCCTGATTGGTCACATTGGCCTTCACTTTCCAGACTTCCTCATGGGTACGTTCGCAGCTGGACTTGACTGGGGTTTGTCAGCACTGGACTGAGAGCCCCAGGGGACGTGGATAGGTGGTGTGAGTGCCTGCCGGGAGGCTCAGCAGATGGCACTCTTCCCTCACTGCCCTGCCCTCTTCCTGCCTCCTCTCCCCTCCTGCATTTCCTACTTCCTCTGACCACATCTCCTTCCTCCACCCCTCAGCATTTCTCACCCCAACATGATCCCTTCCTCTCTCTTATCCTCAACAAAAGGACACCCTGGGGATTCCTCCTGAGCGTCCCCTTGTCCAGAGAAGTCACCTTGTTAGCTCATTCTTCTCCTCGGGGCTTGGCCTGCCTGGGTTTGGTTGTTGTGTTGTTGTTTTGATCTGTGTCTGCACCCGGAGCTGGGTGTCTGTCTGGCGCAGGTTCCCAGAGCCTAGGGGCAGGACCACGTCTTCACATGCCGGGTGGCATACCCTGTCAGCACTCTACAGAAACCAACAGAACAGCTGGGATGAAAGAACAAGGGAGCTGCCTGGCTTGGAAGGCTCTGGCACTGAGCTCAAAAGATGTAGGCTTGCAGTCATGACCCCTGCCCTTTTGCACTCTAGCCCTTGTCCCTGACATCACCCATGGAGGCAGTGCAGGGTGACTGTGCTGTCCTCTGTTCTCTCTGAAGCATCGAGTTGGAGCCATTTCTGTGAATGTATGAAGCACGCATGTGGGAGGACCCTCTAATTTCACTGCATATTATAAGGGAGAGATGCAGGCCCCACCGAAGGCACATCAGAATCCGAGATCAGGTGATAAATGAGAACGTTTTGTTTATCAAGAGGAGCGCTGGGCAGGCATGTGGCTTAGCAGTTAAGATACCTGCAGTCCGCTTGGGAGTTCCTGGCTCCCACTTCCTGCTAATGCAGGCCCTGGGAGGCAGCAGTGATGGCTCAAGTACTTGAGTCCCTGCCACCCACATGGGAGACCTGGATTGAGTTTCCAACTCCTGACTTTGGTCTGGTCCAGCTCTGGTTCTTGTGGACATTTGGGGAGTGAACCAGCAGATGGAAGATCTCTGACTCTCTCTCTTCCTGTCTCTCAAATAAAATTTTAATTAGTTAATTAATTAATTTAAAAAAAAAACTAGAGGGAGAAAGAAGGAAACAGAGGCAATGGTAGTAAGCTGATAATTGGGGTTAAGTGTGTCACGGTGCATTGAGTAACCAGACTGTGTACCCACAGACTGCTGATCCCTTTATGGTTTACACCTCCTGACTTCTTGCGTTCTGTGGATTGCAATGGATTGCTCGAAGGAACAAAGAGGCATGTGTAGGTCGAGAGGCGTGTGTCACGGAAGACACAAGTCTGGGTCATTGTGTTTGGGCACGAAGTGCTGGAAGATGGTCTCTGTGGGTGCTGTCTTCATGCTGGTGACACATGTGATTTCCCTGGTCCCAGGGACACGGCCAGTGACTGTTGCAGATTGCACCACCTCACCAGGAAACCCATCAGCACCCTAAATAGGAAATGGACCAGGACGTCAAGCACAGGGACCTTGTGACCTCATGACCTTGTTACCGACTCCTCACCCAGAAGTGAGACTTCTGAGTCAGGGAAGGAAACGGAGCACGCTCTCCCTTCTCACACCTGCACGGTCTGCACACACCACAGCACCTTTCTCTACAGAAGCCTCCTAGGTGACCTCAATCTGGAGACAAGAATCCCCAGTTAAGCCAGTGAGGGATTAAAAAGTCTCTGGGCTCTTCCCTGGGCGTCTCTGGCATTAGCAAAGCTCAAATTGCCTTCAGTTTATTAAGAGCATGTAATCGCCTCCTGTCTGCTCCCAGGTCTCTAACCCCAGCAAGGTTGCTGCAGCAAAGCCTGGGACGCACTAAGATACCAGCAGATAGCCTGGGCACGCACACATGGCAGTGGCCGCTCTGCGCGTTGCACTGCACAGAGGATTCCCAGGCTACTCTCCTTGCAATTACGCTCCCAGCCCCATGCGGAGAAAGCCTCCTCCTAATGCCTGCCTGTCTGTGCCCATGGCCTGCCGTTGCCCCTGCCTCCAGAGCCGTCTGCACAACGCTGATGAGGCAAGCATCCGGGCCACAGCACAATTTACCTCCTCTTTCTTTCTAGGCTGGTAATTAGGGGGTGTCTGGGCAGCTCTCAAGCTCCGGGGGATAAAAGGCTGGGTCTGGCCCTGTCCTTGTTCTCACGGTTCTCCTCCGCCAGGCCCCCGGTGGGTCGCGGCCCCCTTGCTCCTGGCCCCGCGCCCCCGTGGCGTCAGCATGTTTTCTGCTCTCTTTGCCCATTCCCCAGGATGTTCTGATTTCCTCACTCAGCTCTCTTTGTTTAGCCACAGAGGTTGGGCAACTACCGTCGGGCAGTGGGGTCAGGGCCCTGCTTCCTAGGAAGGGCTTCCTCTCTGCAAGGCAGGCTGAAGCCACTTGTTCGGCAGAACTGAGGTCAAAGCCTGGGCCTTGACCCTGACCTTATGGCCCTGTCAGACCAGAAGCTATACTTCTCTGGGGACTGCCACCCCGCACTGATCTCCTGGGTGGAAGGGGTGCTGTACACTGGTCAGGAATGCAGGTTGTGAGATTACCTTCTTGAAAGGGAGGCCGGGACCTGCCACCTCCAGGCTATCTGACTTTAACCTTTACCATCGAGTGAGATGAAGCTCAGAATAGTTCCCCTGACAGCGATGGGAGGGTTAAAGGTGATCATTCTTTGAAAATGTCTGACCCTCGGCAAGTGTGAGCTAAATGGTTTTATTAAAAAAAAAATTAGGACCGGAGTTGTGGTGTTACGGGTAGAGCAGCAACCAGGGACGCTGGCACCCCATATGGGTACTGATTTGAGACCTGACTGCTCCACTTCTTGTCCAGCTCTCTGCTCTGGTCTGGGGAAGCAGCAATAGATGGCCCAGGTGCTTGGGCCTCTGCGTCCAGGTGGGAGACCTAGAAGAAGCTCCTGATTCCTGGCTTTGGCCTGGCCCAGCTCCAGCTGTAGCAGCCATTTGGGCAGTGAACCAGCAGGAAAATCTCTCTCTCTCTCTGTACCTTTGACCTTCAAATAAATAAATATTTTTAAAAATTTTTAAACTTTATTTTTATGTATTTGAAAAGCAGAGACAGAGATATTCCACCTGCTGGGTCACTCCCCAGATGTCTGCAACAGCTGGAGCTGGACCAAGCAGGAGCCTAGAATTCAATCTAGGTCCCTCATGTGAGTGACAGAGACCCAACTACCTGAGCCACCATGTACTGCCTCCCAGGGTGCACACAAGGAAGAAACCGAGTTGGGACTTGAACTTTGATAATGAATATGGACGTTCCAAAGCAGCCCCTTAACCACTGTGCCAAATACCCGCCCTGGTTCGATTTTCTGAGAAATGTTGAACACTTTTGGCCCCACTGTCACCTTATGGATTCAGACTAGAAATCTTTCTTGAATAACCAAAACAAACAGCTTTTCAGGCTGCACCCAGGGCCCTTGCTGCCTCAGGGCAGCTGCACCTGGTGACTGGGCCTGGGAACAGAACTGGAGTCCCAAAGAGACGCCCAGGACCCCTGACTGATTTCTGCAGACAGGGCTGTGCTGTGGGTCGAAGGGTCTTGCTTCCACTTCTGAAGGGTCACCTCATTTTTCTTTGCTCGTTTAGGGTGCTTGTATCCTTTACCTCGCCCATCTGCCAAGCCCTTCCTCCTCTCGGGGAGCCTGGCCAACCTGCAGGAGTCAGCTCTAGGCCTGTGTGGACGGCGTGCCCTTAGCTCTGCCCTTCCCAAGGACGAGGCCTGGGGCTTCCTGAACGAAACTCAGAGCCTCCTTCTGAGGGGGCTTCCTTATCCCCCCAGGGGCGGTCTGCAGCTGCAGGTGAGAAAGGGAGAGGAAGGGGCTGAGCCCAAGAGGCCCTGTCCTCTGTCCCAGGGCTGTGGCTGGCTAAAGACTTTTCTGCTGCTTCTCTCTCCCACAGAAACCATGAGGGAAAGAGCAGAGCAGGCAGGGACGGCCGAGTACCTCCTTCCCTCACGACCCCTTCTGCTTTCTCTGGATCTTGTGGTGGGAAGGAATGGGGTGGGTGCTGCAGTGTCCCTTTGCAAACTACTTAGAAGCTCTTGGTTCAAAACTCCAAGGTCAGGGGTGGGGTGCGGGTGGTGGCTGTGACAGGCATTTGACACGGTTGTTTAGCTGCTGGTTAGGATGCTGTGTCCCGTATCCAAGTGCCTGCTCGGTCCCAACACCAGAGCGTGGGGCTCCTGAGAGACTGCGGTGCTGCCTCAGGAGCTGCATGGCCTCTTACCCCAAACGTTTTCAGTCTGCAGCGAACAGGTGGCCCTCAGCCTCCCGGGCAGCAGGAGGCAAACACAGTTGGTCAACAGGAGCCCTGGAGAAAGCCGCAGGAGCGGAGAAGCACCCTGGCGCTCCCCTGTCCTTCTCTTGCCTTTAGCTCACTGCCTGGAACCCAGATGGTGAAGGACTGAGCTGCCGAGCCTTGAATGGTCCCTCAGGGGTTGGCAAGAGCCCAGCTCCAGGGCAGGAAAGCTGCACTCATGTCTTCCAGGCAGAGCCACCTGGGTCCCCACAGACGAAAGCTCTCAGAAAGGCCAGGCTGCTTTCTGACGGGGTAGCCAGAAACAAGCCCCAGCATTTCAGAGGTCAGAGCCGCTGGGAATCCGGGAGAAGCGGTAGCCGGAATGATCGGTCCGGGAGGAAGGAAATGTATTGTTGGCACCATGAGGTTTCATTTAGCGGCTCCTAGCAGGAGTCAGTTCTGTGTCCAGATCCTAGCCAGGTGCTTGAGGTGAGGGATGCTACAGAATACATTTAAGACGTGGCCCCCACTTGCAAGGAACTTCAAGGGGATAGAAGACTCTCACTCATGGATCCAAAGAGAGAAAAGGCAGAAGCTGTTACCAACCAAAGAGAAAATGCTCTGGATTATAACGAGAACACTCAGCATGGATTCTTCTAGTTCTCATGGGCACTGTGGAGTATGGAAACCTGTTTTTTTTTTTTTTTAAGATTTATTTATTTGGAAGTCAGAGTTACAGAGAGAGAAGGAGAGACAGAGAATTATCTCCCATCCATTGGTTCTATCCCCAGATGACTGCCACTGTTGGGGCTGGGTCAGGCCAAAGCCAAGTGCTAGGAGCCAGGAGCCAGGAGCTCCATCCAGGTTTCCCACATGAGTGGCTGGGGCCCAAGCACTTGGGCCACCCTTCACTGCTTTTCTCAGGCCATCAGCAAGAAATTCTGGATCCGAAGTAGAGCAGCCGAGACTCGAACTGGCACCCACATGGGATTCGGTGTCATAGGGGGCAGCCTTATCTGCTATGCCACAATGCCAGCCCCAGAATATGGAAATCTTTACACTCTAGTTAGTGGGTGATTAGGATAAAGCACTAATTTTTTAAAAAATTATTTATTTGAAAGGCTGAGAGAGAGAGAGAGAGAGAGAACTCTTATCCTCTGTCTACTCCCTAGATGCCTGCACAGTGAGGCTAGGCTGGGGCCCAAACCAGGAGCAAGAACACAATCCAGGTCTCCCAAAGGGTAGCAGGAAGCCCGATTATCTGAGGCCTCACTGCTGCCTCCCAGGATCTGATTAGCTGGAGTCAGGAACTGGCACTGGGAACTGAACCCGGGCACTCCAAGTGACATACGGGTGTCTGAGCAGTAGGCTACATGCCCGTTGCAGGGGAAGGAGCATTTTAGGATGGGGAGCAGTCTGAGCAGAGGTGAGAATGTGCATAGGAACTCATATTTTGCAACCTATTGTGCGCAGAGGCTGTGAGCTAGAATCAGGGTTTTAAAGAGCCCCGGGGGTTGAGTATTGTCGGTGGAGGTCCTCCCCGGGCTCTTAGCAGATGTGGCCAGGATGCTTTATGCTGCAGACAGGGGCTGACTTGAGACTGAGTTCAGGATGTAAAGGGCCAGCAAAATACCTTCATGCGAAGGAAGCACTGAGACCCCAAGCCCCGGCGGCCCTGTGTGACGCAGCCATGGAAGAGCGTCCCTGGTGGTTACCACCTCAGAGCCGGGATTTAGCCTTGGCTTTGAATCCTACCTCTGTGTGACTTTGTCATTAACCTCCCTAAGCCTCAGCTTCCTCATCTACGAAGCGAAGATAACGATTCTGAACTCACAGGGTCGCAGTGCCCACGGCAGCTGAGCTGTAGCTTCACGGTCCAGGTTGTTGCCAAGGCCTGGTGTGGCACGGTGGAGTCTTGTCGGATTGCTTCCCGGGTCAGGCAAGCCCTTGGACAGTCCTTTCTTCCCTCACGTGCCCTTTGGACAGCCCTTAGAGGTGTGTGTGTGGGGGGGAGAGTGGATGCCCGATCTGCACAGGCGTCCTGCAGAGAGCCCGGGAGGCAGGGTCAGAGGGCCAGGGCTCTCCCTAAGCTCACTGCAGCATGACTTCCTTGTCTACAAAGTGAAGAGCTACAATTAGACCTCTGATTCCCACTCGGTCACCCTGGGTCACCCTGGGGCTCTCTCAATCCAGCTATACACTTTGCCTATAGCCCAGAGAAGCAGTGCGTCTCATGCAGAGACGCTGGGCTACTTTTCTTTTTCTTTTCTTTTCCTTTCTTTTCTTTTTATTTTTTTTAAAAAGATTTGTTTATTTATTTGAAAGTCAGAGTTATATATAAAGAAAAGGAGAGGCAGAGAGAGAGAGAGAGGTCTTCCATCTGCTGGTTCACTCTCCAGTTGGCCGCAACGGCCGGAGCTGCGCTGATCTGAAGCCAGGAGCCAGGAGCTTCTTCCGGGTCTTCAACGTGGGTGCAGGGGCCCAAAAACTTGGGCCATCTTCCACTGCTTTCCCAGGCCATAGCAGAGAGCTGGATTGGAAGTGGAACAGCCAGGACTTGAACTGGCGCTCATATGGGATGTCGGCACTGCAGGCGGCAGCTTTACCTGCTAGGCCACAGCACCAGCCCCTGGGCTACTTTTCAAATATGTGGAGATGCTCTTAAAACTTCTAAATACACATTTTTGAAATTCCTGAATGCGCTGTTCCTTCTTATTGGCAGGCAGTTCTTCATTAATGGATACTACAAACACAATGACAATTACTTTAAGGAATTCAAAAGTGGCTTTGCAGTTTTAAAGAGATACTCAGGCTTGAAAACTTTGGCTCCTACTGGATCTGATAAAAGACACACTCAACCTTCCCTGGACCAGGGCTGCCAATTTCCACCTCAAACAGCAGCAATAACAGGGGTCCTGGTGACAGTGAAAACAGATTTGACAGGTGAGAGGCAGCAGGGTTAGCCAGAGAGAGGAAGCCAACTTTTGTAAGACAATCTGGGAAACACTCGGGATTTGCTGTTTTAAGGCCTTTTATGTCCTTGTGCTGGCCATTGTTTCTGCACAGGGAAGTGGGAGGAGCTGGAATGTCCTCCGAATTCCCCAGCACCCAGTCCCCACCTTCGTCCTCCAGGAAAGCCGTGGGGCTTTGTTCTGCTTAATTTTTCAAGGGGTCACAGAACCTTCTAGAACTTGGCCGGGGTTGTGGACTCTCAGTGCCCTCACCCACACGCAGCCACATGCACACATATGTGGGTGCTTTTAGCCCCCGAGTGTCCCAGGTCTACCCCCTGGGTTCACATGGAGACCCTAAGTTAGGGAATGCCGCTCTTCCGTGGGCTGCTTTCAGCAAATTTACTTCCTCTTAGTCTTCCACAGTTCTAAGACCTAACCTCTAAATGTTCCATTCCCCATAGGCAATTGTAGGCCTTTTAGATTCCAGAAGACTGGACCAGCAGAAGGCTGCAGGTTTGGGGCCGGTGTTGTGGCATAGCGGGTAAAAGCCGCCGCCTGCAGTGCCGGCATCCAGTATGGGTGCCGGTTTGAGACTTGGCTGCTCCACTTCCAATTCAGCTCTCTTCTATGGCCTGGGAAAGCAGCAGAAGATAGCCCAAGTCCTTGGGCCCCTGCATCCCATGAGGGAAGACCCAGAGGAAGCTCCTGGCTCCTGGCTTTGGATCAGCACAGCTCTGGCCGTTGCAGCCAACTGGGGAGAGAAACAGCAGATGGAAGATCTCTGTCTCTCTGTCTCTGTCTCTGTCTGTCTGTCTCTCTCTCTGCCTCTCCTTCTCTCTCTGTGTAACTCTGACTTTCAAATAAACAAATCTTAAAAAAAGAAGAAGAAGAAGAAGAAGAAGAAGGAGGAGGAGGAGAAGGAGGAGGAGGAGGAGGAGGAGGAGGAGGAGGAGGAGGAGGAGGAGAAGGAGAAGGAGAAGGAGAAGGAGGAGAAGGAGAAGGAGAGGAGAAGGAGAAGGAGAAGGAGAAGGAGAAGGAGAAGGAGAAGGAGAAGGAGAAGGAGAAGGAGAAGGAGAAGGAGAAGGAGAAGGAGAAGGAGAAGGAGAAGGAGAAGGAGAAGGAGAAGAAGAAGAAGAAGAAGAAGAAGAAGAAGAAGAAGAAGAAGAAGAAGAAGAAGAAGAAGAAGAAGAAGGTGCAGGCTCTAAGGACAGTAAGCCTAGGTTCTCCCTCCAGGTGCTGGAGTGAGGGGAAGGGAACCAAGACAGGGCTCAGGCACAGGGTTCGCCTGAGAGTCCAGAGTCCCCCTCGGCAGGCATCTGATGCATGGTGAGTGTACTGTCTGGGGTGCCCACACCCCATGCCAGAGTGCACAGGGTCGATCCTGCTCCCACTCCTCATTCCAGCTGGCTGCCTGTGCTTACCCTGGGAGACCACAATGACAGCTCAAGTATTGGAGTCCCTGCCCCCACCCTGGGAGACCTGGGTGGAATTCTGGTCTCCTTGCCTGGCAATGCGTGGGCATTCAGGGAGTGAACCAGTGGGTGGAAAAACTCCATCTGTCTGTCTCTGTTTCTCTTTCTCCATCTCTCTGCCTTTCAAATAAACAAAAACAAATAACTTTTAAGCCACACTTCCTTTAGAAAAAAGGGCAGCATTTCTTGCTGATGGTGGTGTTTTAGAAGTTTCTCTTCTAGGGCCAACAGACCTGCAGTAGTTCCTGAAATGCAAAGCTGCTCCACTGTCTGGGAAGACAATGGACTTGGTTCACATCCATGTGCCCTGGGATGAGAGTGGGGAGACGAGTTCTACAAGAGCTCCGGAGGAACCAGCAGGCCCAATGAGGACCAGCCAGGCTGTGAGGCTTGGGGAAGATGCCACTATTTGTACTGGGGAGGTAATTCCCCAAATACCAGGATGTTGGGCAATATTTCAAAAAATGAAATTCATTGCAATTATAGCTCTTCCTCTATCCCCACGCTGAACTCTAGGTCCTACCCCTTTCCTCTACGACAACGCACAATGCAAATGACGCATTGCCTTTTCATAATCTTACCCTGCTGGGTCCATTTCAGCTTCCTGGGACCTGAAACTCATGGTTGTCTAGATGTTTTTACAGTTAAGGTGAAGGTATGAGCACTTTTAAAAAAAAAAAAATTAAATTCCAGAGAGACACAGAGACAGAGATCATTCATTCAATGGTTCACTTCTCAAATGCCCTCAACAGCTGGAATTGGGTCAGCCCAAAACCAAGAGCCTTGAACTCAGTCCAGGTCTCCCACATGGGTCGCAGGGCTCAACTATTTGACCCATCAACTTCTGCCTCCCAGTGTGCACGTTAGCAGGAATCTGGAATCAGAAGCAGAACCAGGACTCAAACCCAGGCTCTCTGGTGTGGAATGCAGGCAAAGCAAGCTTCCTCTTAGCTGCTGCACCACACACCTGTCCAGTGTAAGCACTTTGAAGGAAGACTGGCAGGGAAATGCCCTATGTGCTCAATACACTGCTTAAGGCCGGCGCCACAGCTCAATAGGCTAATCCTCCGCCTGCGGCGACAGCACCCCTGTTTCTAGTCCTGGTCGGGGCACCAGATTCTGTCCCGGTTGCCCCTCTTCCAGGCCAGCTCTCTGCTGTGGCCAGGGAGTGCAGTGGAGGATGGCACAAGTGCTTGGGCCCTGCACCCGCATGGGAGACCAGGGGAAGCACCTGGCTCCTGGATTCGGATCAGCATGGTGCGCCGGCCGCGGCAGCCATTGGAGGGTGAACCAACGGCAAAGGAAGACCTTTTCTCTCTCTCTCACTGTCCACTCTGCCTGTCAAAAAAAAATACACTGCTTAAGTATTTTCCTTTTATTTTTAAAGTTAATTTATTTAATAAACATTAATGGATTTCTAACTGCATTAGAATACTAGAATATGGGGAATATACAGAAAAAGAAAGATGTCCTGGGATACCAAGATATGTGAAAATATACAAATGAATGAGGTTTGGATTCTGCTTTCAAAGAGATTGCTGTTTAGTGAAGGAAATAAGACATAAATAAACCACAATACATGATATATATGTCCCCTATCATCACAACTATTTGTTATGTAGCAAGTGACATTTAAGCTGGTCACTGACTGGTGGCTAAGAGCTGAACAGAGAAGAAAAGGGGTCCTGGGTGGAGGGAATGGCATGATAAGAGCTTTGGAAACAGTGGGATTGGACCCAGATGCAGAAGAGCAAACAGTTCTATTTGGCAAGAATATGGGGAAAGGGAGAGAGAGAGAGTGAGTGAGTGAGCAAGCTGGGAAGCCAGAGTGAAGTCAGCTAGAGAGAGGATGGTCTTGAATGCCAGGCCTAAGAGTAGTTTCTGGGGCAGGTGTTCAGCCTAGTGATTGTGCTAGTTAAGCTATGGGCATTGCACATCAGAGAGCCTGGGTCTGCGTGATGGCTCTGCTCCTGACTCCAGCTTCCTGCTAATGTAAACGCTAAGAGGCAGCAGCGATGGCTCAAATAATTGGGCTCCTGCCACTCACTTGGGAGGTCTGGATTGAGTTCCTGGCTTCTGGTTTTGACCTGGCCCATTCCCAGCTTCTGTGGGCATCTGGGGAGAGAATCAGTAGATGGGAGTTCCCTCCATCTCTCTGCCTCTCAAATAAAAAATACATGAGAAAAAGGGTGACTTAGGACTTTTAGGGGTATCATTTTAATGCACATAAAAATTGTACATATTTAAGGGCTATTATGTGATGTTTTGATTAATGTATACATTGTATAATATCCAATCAGGTAAATATAGCTATTTCCCCAAATATTTAATATTCTTTTATGATGAAAACACTCAAAATTCTAATTGTCGGAGTTTTTAAGATAAATACACGGTACCTTAACATTACCTAGAATCCTCATACTGTGCAATACACTAAAGGTTTTTTTTTTTTAAGTTTTATTTTATTCTTTTAGAGACAGAGACAGACAGGCAGGCAGGGATCTTCCACCATCTGGTTCACTCTCCAAATGGCTGCAACAGTCAGGGTTGGCCCAGGCTGAGGCCAAGAACAGGAAACTCAATTCAGGTCTCACACACGGGTGGCAGGGACCCAACAGCTTGTATCATCACCTGCTGCTTTCCAGGGTGTGCGTTAGCAGGAAACTGTGATTGAAAGCGGAGTTGGGACTTGAACCCAGGCACCAGAAGTGGAATGTAGGCATCCCAAACAGCATCTCAGTGCCAGGGCCAAACGCTCACCCCATAACAAACTGAGAGTTTTTTAGCAGAGGAGTTCATGAGGATTATAGGTGTATCAGAAAAATTAATTTGGGAGAGGGGCTGGTGGTGTGGCACAGCAAGTTCAGCTTCTGCTTGCAAAACCAGCATCTCTTATTGGAGCAGCAGTCTGAGTCCCAGCTGCTCCACTTCTGATCCAGCTCCCTGCTAATGCACCTGGGAAAGCAGCAGAAGATAATCCAAGTGCTTGGGCCCCTGCACCCATGTGGGAGACCTGGATGGAGTTTCAGTCTCCTGGCTTTGGCCTGGTTCAGTCCCAGCTGTTGCAACCACTTGAAGAGTGAACCACTGGAAGATCTCGTTCTCTCTCTGTTTCTCCCTCTCTCTATCACTCTGCCCTTCAAATAAATAAAATATAAGTATTTTTGAAAAGAAAGACAAATTTAATGGAGAAAAAGTAAAGAAACAAAAAGGGTTGGTTCCTGATGGTTGGAAGGATCACAGGAAGAGGCAACTTCTACAGGTGCCTTTCCCAGAAAGCTACTTGTGATCCACTGTAAGTTCCCAGTATGAGAAGTCAGATAATTACACCCAGACTTGTTATAGAGATGGAATGAGATAAAGTGTTTTAAAACACTCATGAGCACAGACACAGCAAGCAAGCAATTAATACATGGTTGATATGATGATCATTATCTGCTGACTCCTGCTGTAGGTAAGTGTCATAGAACTAGAATCATCTCCTTCATTAGATTCTAAACTACAGGAGGCCAAGAAGCCGGTTTATTTTGTCTTTCTCAGTGTTCCATAGCTTCCTGTGCTAGGTAGGCAAGCAGCAACTATGAAAAATGATAACATTCTGGGGTAGTGATTAAGATTTACTCTAAATTTAGGAGAATCTATGGCAGGCATTTGGGACACGGATGCTCATTTCCCTTATTGCAGGGCCTGGGTTGGAGTCCAAGCTCTGCTTCCAGTTCCAGCTTCCTGCTAATGCACACCCTGGGAGGCAACAGGTGATGATGGCTCAAGTAGTTGGGTCCCTGTCACCCATGTGGGAGACTCAGATTGAGTTCCAGGCTCCTAACTTCAGCCTGGCCCAATCCCAGCTGTTGCAGGCATTTGGAGAGCAAACTATTAGATGGGAGATATCTCTGCCTATCTCTTTCCCTTTCAAATAAATACATTTTTTAAAGAAACATTCAGAAGAATCTGTCCCTTTGAATAAAGACTGACACCTTGCTGCTCTGACCGCAGAGGTACACTCAGTGTAACTTGGCAGATATGGTGAGAAATACTGAGGGTTGGGGTGAGTCTGTCCTTGAGACAAGAGGTTAAGTCCCAGGGCCAGGAATTTTGGACTCTCTGGTACTGGAATGCATTACTCTGAAATCACAAGGCCTCTGGGCCCATTTCTAATGGGCCTGTGTCATGTGTACTTGCTATAGAGCCGACTTCACATCTGGCTGGCTGCATTCATAACAACTTAATGTAGGCATGGAGAAAGGGTAGGTTGAGCAAGGAGGCAGTGTGGGCTGAGTTCCCCCATACAGGGCTTGGGCCCTGGCCTCTTGGTCTCGTCCCAGTTCTATTGTGCAGAACCATGGAATGTTGGACAATCCCTTCTCCTCTGCATCCAGGCATGGTTGAGCACCTCCTACCTGCAAATGCTCTTGACCTACAGCGACAGTGACGTGCTAAGTGCTGCAGGGGCCTGGAGGAAGGCTGAACCAAGGTATGTGCCTTGTTAGGGTTTCAGTCCAGCTGAACAGGAAAGCGGACACACAGGAGATTTGGCCCCTCTGGTTGAGAGTCAAACGGTGGACCTCGGCCGCTTGCTTCAGATACCTGCTTTTCCCTTGCTGACAACGGTTAGGAACTTAGCTTCCCTTAGCACCTTAGTCTCCTTAGCTCTAAAGTAGGAATAGCACTGTATAGCCGTAAATAGAATAATCTGTGAAAAGTACTTAATACAGTACTGGCCCACAGCAAGCACCTCAAAACCATTCACTCTTTGTTATTATTCAGTTAAATAAGAACATCCAACCGAGGAGCAACACATGGCAGTAGGCAATTTTTAGAATTTTTTTAATCCCTTTGGATTTTAAGTTTCTATGAAATGTCTTCTATGAAGCTTCTATGAAAATGTGTTTTCCTTTTACAGACCTCCCCCCGACACACACCTAGTGCCTTGTAATCAAACAGGCCCTCAAATATGTCCTGAGAATGTATAATGAAATGCATTTCTATTTTCCCAATGAATGGAATAGGTAACTAGGAAACTGGGGACAAGAAGAATGGTGTGGGCCCGGCAGTCAGGGAATGCTTCTCAGAGGAGGTGACGCGGAGGTAGACAGATCTTGACAGACTGGAGCAGGCACAGCAAAGCAAGGAGGATTCTCACTATAAATGCCTAGAATGGGTTGGGAGTTCAAGAGAGGTAGAGGCAGACTTGGCAAGGCTGTGGTACACCAACTACAGGCTAAGGCCGGTACCAGGGTGCCAGGGCCCTGAGTGTAGGGCCAGGAAGACAGGCTGGAGGTGGAGCCAGCATATCCTGGGGCAGACTCTGGGCTCATCAGCTGCTCTACAGAGCCTTGCCAAAACCACAAGGAAGGCCAAGTCCTATCTGTCCTCCCAGCTCGTCTTTCGTGCCCTGGGCCAGACAGCAGGGGGGAAGACAACTGGCCTTGAGGACCATGGGGACAGGCAATCACTTCAGCAGGGAGCTGGTGTGCCAGTGTGTCAGAGGCCTGCAGGGACCCTCCACAGCTTGTCTGACCTCTGGCTGACCCCTGTCACACCACCTTTCACCCCGGCTGAACAGGGGTGCAGAGCTCCCCCTTTTGCGTCCTCTGCGGGAGGCTCTGTCCCTCGCAGACAGAGGGTGGCAGCCAGGTCTCTCCTCCCTCTGCAGCCCTTCCCAGCATCACCGGCAGTGAGCAGGTGGCACACAGAGGGTGCTCTTCCTGTCCCTGGGGCAGAATGACCTCAGTGTGATCACGAACAGCATTCCTAGCTTTCAGACAGCGAGAGCAAACAACATAAGCACGGTAATGCTTGTGAATCAACTGGCAGTCCCTTCTCTACATACTTTGCTGGTATTAATGCAGCTCATGCTCATAACAATCCCATGACTAGGCAGGCACGGTTGTTGTTCCCATTTGGCAGATGGCAAAACTGAGGCCTGAAGGTTGAGGAACTTGCCCAAGTCCATACAAGCAGTAAGCAGGAAACACAATGAATTCCCTGGGGTAAGAAGCTGGCAGTGTGGCTGTTCTGGTCACTGGGCTCTTGCTACCTGGATGGAGGTAAACAGGGGTCTGATGAGGTAGGAACCAGCCCAGGGATCACATCTTCAGATCCCTTCACACGACTGTCACACACAGTCCAGTCCCTGCTGTCCACAGGGCCCTGCCTCAGTACCTGTCCCCAGGTACCAGGAGAGCAGAGTGGAATTTTACCAAGCCCTCTCAGGCGCCTTTCTCGGGAGACTGCGCATGCCCCGGGGACTGCCTTCCTTGGAGGCGGCTTTTTTTTTCCTTTTGAAAGGTGGTGGTAAACACCTGAAAATAGAGTTATTGAGGGAAATGACTCTTCAGGCATAATTATAGCCAGAGTGGGCCCCTGCTTGCTATAAGCAAGAAAACTGCTTCTAAATACAGCCAGCAACACGCCAAGCCCCACGCCGCAGGCCATCCCCCCTGCAGCGCTGTCCCCTGCCCACGGACCCAGATGTGGGAGGGCCAGGGAAGCAAGGGGCCGTCTTTGGACCTGCTGCCCTCCCGGAGGAGAGTGAACTCCTCAAATGTGTGCAAGGAGCAAGGGTGCGCTTGAGAACATTTCAAAACGCCTTCCAGTGCGGGGTGAGGCGGGGCCCCGCTGGGGAATGGGGAGAACGCCCAGGGGCCCGGCCCGGCCTCGGGACAGAGGCCTGCCAGCTCATTTTCTATTTCTAGCCCAATCCCAGGCAGCGGAGTATCGTACTCAACCTAGCAATTCGGAGACAGCAGCGGCTACGCGAGGAACAGCGCGCATGCTTTCCGGACAAAGGCTCGGAAAGCAAACCAAACGGAAGTCCATCCCCCGCGTTTCCGCTGGCCGGTGTCTGTAACCATCAGGGAATGTTCTGGACACGCCCGGGCATCTGTGAATTCACTCACCTAAGAGTAAATTCTGATCCCTGGGATCACAAATCAAAGGCTGATTCTGTGTGTGTCTAGTCTGTGTGTCTGCGTGTTTCTGTGATTGTGTGTGTCTAGTCTGTATGTTTGTGTGTGTGTGTCTAGTCTGTGTGTGTGTCTAGTCTGTGTGTCTGCGTGTTTCTGTGATTGTGTGTGTCTAGTCTGTATGTTTGTGTGTGTGTGTCTAGTCTGTGTGTGTGTCTAGTCTGTGTGTCTCTGTGTGTGACTGTGTTTGTGTCTATGTATCTGTGTGTGCATGTCTGTGCATGTGTGTGTCTAGTCTGTGTGTGTGCATGTCTGTGTATGACTGTATGTGTCTGTGTGTGTATCTGTGTGTGTGTCTAGTCTGTGTGTGTGCATGTCTGTGTGTGTGTGACCGACTGTGTGTGTCTGCGTATCTGGGTATATCTGTGTGTGTGTGTGTCTGTGCATGTCTGTGTTTGTGTGTGTCTAGTCTGTGTGTGTGCATGTCTGTGTGTGTATCTAGTCTGCGTGTCTGTGTGTGACTTTGGGTGTCTGTGTATCTGTGAGTCTGTATATTTGTGTGTCTGTGTATTGTGTGTGCATGTCTGTGCATGTGTGTGTCTGTATCTGTGTGTGTGCATGTCTGTGTGTGTGTCTAGTCTGTATGTGTGCATGTCTGTGTGTGTCTGTGTATCTGGGTGTATCTCTGTGTGTGCGTGTCTATGTGTGTGTCTAGTCTGTGTGCATGTCTGTATGTGACTCTGTGTATATAGTCTGTGTGCGTGTCTGTGTGTGACTGTATGTGTCTATGTATCTGTGTGTATCTCTGTGTGTGTGTCTGTGTTGTGCTCCACAATCCTGATCTTTCTTGGTCTTCACCCCATTTTCAATTAGAAGAAAAAGAAGGAAAGCAACAACAACAAACAACAACCCGAGACAAAAAATTGAGCTCCAAAGTTTTCCAGGAAATGTGATCTGAAACTGCTAGAAGCCTGGAACCAGACAGAAAGAGCAGGACCACAGGCGGCTGCGGCGCTCTTGGGGAGCATGCCCTTGGAGATAAGAGGCTTTTTTTAGCGCTTCAGAATTATTCCAGAAAGGCATACAGATCTGAAGATAACCGGCTTGTGAGGAAGCTCAAGATGTTTGGTGGGGATGCTCAGCTCTGGGGGAGGTTCAGCTGAAACAGCAATTAGTGGGTGGACTGTTAGCAGGGAATCGGCTGCAGAATTCATCAGAGGTTGGAGGGACAGGATGTGGAATCCAGTTGGAACTCAGGCTGAGGATATGGAAAAAAGATAGGGAGACCCTGGGGGTCCTGTGAGCTCAGGATTCCAGCCCCAGCCAGCCCCAGGCATGAGGAGTAGAGTCAGAGATTCCACTCAGCAAAAGCAGACAGGAAAACAAATCTCTTCTCTTTGTTTTCCTGGTTGAAAACCAAACACAGTAGCCATTTGATGAAATTCCAGTGGCAGAAGTGTTGGAGGTGAGGGTGGGGGTGGCGGGGACCGGGCGGGCCAGCCCCTGGCTTCAGGGAAGGCTGCGTAATGGCGCCAGCTCCAGCTCCAGCTCCAGCGCTGGAATGCTCGCCGGAGTCTATGCAGCTCCTGACTCCAGCCCACAGACACTTCCTGCCCCCTCTCTCTCTTTTCCGTGACTCCAGAACGTCAACTGGCGCAGCACGGCGTTCCTGTCTGGGGCAGAGCAGCTTCAAAGGCCTGCATGAGTCACAGGTAACTGAGGGGAAAGCGAGCGCTCCCAGGGCACAGGCAGTGTGCAGCAGGCTCTCCGGGCCAGGGGCAGTGGCAGCGGCCCACCAGTGGCCCTGCACCTTCACCACGGAGAAAAATTCCACTTGATCCATGGACAGCTTTAGAAAACTTGACCTTTTGTAAACATGAGGAAACTAAAATTATAGCCCTGTGTGTAGCTTGGAAGCTTGGCAAGCCAGGGAGAGTGCCAATCCAAACCTGAACCCAGTGTGGAGATTTCATGCTATTAGCACAAAAGGTTAGTGGGCTGGGTTGAACTTGGGCAAGCTCTCACAGGATCTAAGATCCAATGCATTTTCTGACAGTAGATTCCAATCAGAAAGGTTGGGAAATCACTTTGGTCTGGCGTTGGGCATGGGACAAAGACCTGCTTTGCTTTCAGGAAAATCCTATGAGACCTGAATTAATCCCTTTAGTCCCATCCACCTTACCTCCCCTTCTGGACCAGTCTGTCTAAAACAGTGCCTCACTCCTCCAGAAAACAAAACAAAAAAATCCTATCATTTAAGAACTCGCTACTGCCTACTAAATCAAGTACACAGGCCCTTGCCTGGTTAGCTAAAAACCCTCCGTAAGTTAGCCCCATCCCACCTAGTGCACTGTACACTGTGCACTGACACACACACTCTCTGCCCTGGTTGGTCTGACCTCACTGTCCCCAGACATCTTTGCATCTGAATGCCCAGTATTCGGGGCAGGCGTTTGACCTGTGATGAAGCATCTGTTAAGATGCCCACGTCCCATTTCAGGGTTCAATTCCAGGTTTAGTTTCTGATCCCACCTTCCTGCCACTGCAGTCCCTGGGAGCCAGCAGTAATGGTTGCAGTGACTGGGTCCCTACCATCCTCATGGGAGACCTGGATTGCATTCCTGACTTCTGGCATTAGTCCTAGCCCAGCCCTGGCCATTATGGACATTTAGGGGAGCAAATCTACCGATGAGAGCTCTCTCTCTCTCTCTCTCTCTCTCTTTCTGTCTGTCTCTCTCTGCTTCTCAAATCAAATCAAAACAAAACAAAGCAAAAACCAACATTCTTTACCTTCACTCTTGAATCTGAAAATCTGAATTTCCTCTTCTTTAACAATCCCAGAAGGCCACACCTTTGGAGATTTTGTTATTTCAAACTTCATCTCTCTATCTCCAAGGAATTACCAAGTCATTGCTCAAGCATGTTAACATACACACCTCCCCAGCCAGGTGCCCAGCCTCTGTGAGCTGTGTGTGACAGCACCTCATCAGTTGTGCTCCGTAAGTTTCTGTGATTGAGTGCAATTTCTCCAAAAGTTAAGAGTCATAAAATCAATCTCTTTCCAATCGTGTGGGATTTCAAGGCAATACAACCCAAGTTCGCGAGGTTTAGTAACACTATGAGAAAGTGGTGTGGGAAATGGTTGTGCCGAAGGCAGTAAGTGGATGAGTTCAAGAAAGAACACAATGCTTATTCAACTCTGACATCTTCTTCACTCGACTGAAAACTGGGCACCCCCAGAATGGTGCACTCTTCATAACATTCAAATTCAGGGCATCATACTATGAAATTCCTTTGTGTTTAAGATTTCTCCTCCTCTTCTC
The DNA here is from genome assembly GCA_949820135.1 of Sylvilagus floridanus. NCBI lineage: Eukaryota > Metazoa > Chordata > Mammalia > Lagomorpha > Leporidae > Sylvilagus > Sylvilagus floridanus. The sequence goes on from OX463230.1 coordinate 35,587,174, forward strand.
TCTCTGGTGGGGGGTGGGGAGGTGGGGAGTGAGTACAAGCAGGAGAAAGAGGCTGAAAGAAACCACATTCTTCTTAAATGGAATAGGGCAGATGTATAGACCAGTGAAATAGAATTAGAGCCCAGACACTGGTTTGAGTCCTGGTTGTTCCACTTCTGATCCAGCTCTCTGCTGGTGTGTCTGGGAAAGCAATGGAAGATGACCCAAGTGTTTGGGCCCCTTCATCCATGTGGGAGACCCGGAAGAAGCTCCTGGCTCCTGACTTCAGATTGGCATGGCTTCTGCTATCATGGTCATTTGGGAAGTGAACCAGCGCATGGAAGACCGACCTCTCTCTCTGTCTCTGCCTCTTCCTCTCTGTAATTGTACCTTTCAAATAAATAAATAATCTTCAAAAAAAAAATAGAGACCAGATAGAACCCCTCACATGTATTGTATGTTGTTTTTCAAAAGGGTGTTAACATTCAGTGAGGAAAGACAGGCTTTGTTTTTTTCTAAAGATTGATTTGAAAGAGTTACAGAGAAGAGGGAGAGACAGAGACAGATATTCCATTTACTGGTTCACTCCCCAGATGGCCACAATGGCCAGAACTGGGCCAGCCCAAAGCCAGGAATCAGGAGCCTAAACATTTGGGCATTTTCCACTGTTTTTCCTAGACACATTAGCAGGGACTTGGATTAGAAGTGGAGCAACAGGGACTTGAACCAGCACCCAAATGGGATGCCGGTGTCGCAGGCACTGGCTTTAGCTCCTATGCCACAGTGCTGGCTTCAAAACACAGTCTTTTCAACAAATAGTACTTGGAAAACTAGATAATCCTATAAATAAAAGAATGAAATTTGACTCTTATGCCATTTACAAAAATTAACTTTAATTGGACAAAAGACTGAAATTTGGGAGTTGAAATTATAAAATTCTTAGAAGAAAAAATGGGAAAATCCTCATGACGTTGGATATGGCAATGATTTCTGGGCTATGACAGCAAAGGTACAAACAACAAAAGAAATAAACAGATATGGGCCAGTGGTGTGTTGTAGCGAGTAAAGCCTCTGCCTGCCATGCCAGCATCCCATAGGGTATTGGTTTGTGTCCCAGCTGCTCCACTTCCAATCCAGCTCCCTGATAATGACATAGGAAAAGCAACAGAAGATGGCCCAGGTGCTTGGACCCCTGCACCCAAAGGCCTGGCTCAGCCCTAGTCATTGTGGCCACTTGAGAAATGAACCAGCTGATGGAAGACCTCTCTCTCCCTGTCTCTCTCTATTTGTTTCTAACTGATTTTCAACTAAATAAATAAATATTTTTTTGGACAGGCCGGCGCCGTGGCTCAACAGGCTAATCCTCCGCCTTGCGGCGCCGGCATACCGGGTTCTAGTCCCGGTCGGGGCGCCGGATTCTGTCCCGGTTGCCCCTCTTCCAGGCCAGCCCTCTGCTGTGGCCCGGGAGTGCAGTGGAGGATGGCCCAAGTGCTTGGGCCCTGCACCCCATGGGAGACCAGGGAAAAGCACCTAGCACCTGGCTCCTGCCATCGGACAAGCGCGGCGCGCCGGCCGCAGTGCGCCATCCGCGGCAGCCATTGGAGGGTGAACCAATGGCAAAGGAAGACCTTTCTCTCTGTCTCTCTCTCTCTCTCACTGTCCACTCTGCCTGTCACAAAAAAAAAATATATATTTTTTTTGGACAGGCAGAGTTAGACAGAGAGAGAGAGACAGAGACAGAGACAGAGAGAAAGATCTTCCTTTTCCGTTGGTTCACCCTCTAATGGCTGCTGCAGCCAGCGCGCTGCGCCGATCCGAAGCCAGGAACCAGGTGCTTCTCCTGGTCTCCTGTGTGGGTGCAGGGCCCAAGCACTTGGGCCATCCTCCACTGCACTCCCGGGCCACAGCAGAGAGCTGACCTGGAAGAGGAGCAACCGGGACAGAATCAGGTGCCCCAACTGGGACTAGAACCTGGGGTGCTGGGGCCGCAGGTGGAGGATTAGCCTAGTGAACCATGGCGCCAGCCTAAAGAAATAAATATTTTTTAAAAAAGATCAATGGTCTCATCAAAATTAAAAACTTTTGTACATCAGAGGACACTATCAAGAATGTGAAAAGTGGCCGGCGCTGCAGCTCACCAGGCTAATCCTTCGCCTGCGGCGCTGACACTCCGGGTTCTAGTCCCTGTCAGGGCGCCGGTTCTGTCCCGGTTGCTCCTCTTCCAGTCCAGCTCTCTGCTGTGGCCCGGGAGGGCAGTGGAAGATGGCCCAAGTTCTTGGGCCCTGCACCCCATGGGAGACCAGGAGGAAGCTCTTGGCTCCTGGCTTGGGATTGGCACAGCGCGCTGGCTGTAGTGGCCATTTAGGGGGTGAACCAATGGAAGGAAGACCTTTCTCTCTCTCTCTCTCTCTCTCTCTCTCTCTCTCTCTCTCTCACTGTCTAACTCTGCCTGTCACAAAAAAGCAAAAAAAAAAGAATGTGAAAAGAAGGCACAGAACGGGGCGGGGGGAGGAAAATATTTGCAAATACTCTATCTGATAAAGGATTAATATCCAGAACAAATAAAGAACTATAACTTAATAATAAAAAAGACCTAATTCAAACACAGGCAAAGGACTTGAATAGATACCCAAATGGCCAATAAGCACATGAAAAGGTGTTCCATTAGGGTAATGTCAATCAAAATCACCATTTGTAACTCATTAGGATGACTATTCTAAAAACAAAGAACAAGTGTTAGCTTGGGAGAGGAGAAATTGGAATCCTCTTGCACTGCTGGTGAGAATGTAAAATGATACAGCTATTGTGAAAAAAGTTTGGGGCTTGTGCTGTGGCATAGAAGGTAAAGCTGCTCACTGCCTGCAATGCTGGCATCCCATATGGGTACTGGTTCAAGACCTGGCTGTTCCACTTCCAATCCAGTGCTCTGCTAATGTGCCTGGGAAAGCAGTGGAAATGGCTTGGACTCCTGCACCCAAATGGGAGACCCAGAAGAAGTTCAAGGCTCCTGGCTTTGGCCTGGCCTAACCCTAGCCATTGCAGTTATTTGGGGAGTGAACCAGTGAATGGAAGATCCTTCTCCCTCTCTTTCTATAACTCTGTCTTTCACATAAATAATCTTAAAAAAGAAAAAGCTTGGCAGATCCTGGAAAAGTTAAAGAGTTACCATATAACCTTATAATTTTATTGTTAGGGATATCCCCAAAAGAATTGAAAGCAAGGATTCAAATAGATAACTGTATATCAATGTTCATAGCTGCATTATTCAGGACAGCTGAAAGTTGGCAATCATGTAAGTGTCCATCAACAGATGAATAGATAAACAAAGTACAATGGAATATTATGCAGTCTTAAAAAGAAATTAAATTATGATACATGCTATAATATAGATGAACTTTGAAAACTTATGCTAAGTGAAATAAGCCAGTCACAAAATGACAAATATTGTGAGTCTATTTACATGGTACCTAGAATAAGTCAACTCTTCGAGAAAGTAGAATAGAGGTTACTAGGGACTGGGAAAAGGAAGAATGAGGAATTATTTAATGAGTACATTAATGATGTTTGAGATGAAGTTCTGGACATAGATATTGGTGACAATTGCATAACATTGTTAATATACTTAATGCCACTGATTGGCATACTTAAAAAGGCTAAAATGGGGACTGGCGCTGTGGTGTAGCCAGTAAAGCTGCCGCCTACAGTGTCGGCGTCCCATATGGGCACCGGTTTGAGTCCTGGCTGCTCCACTTCCAATCTAGCTCTTCGCTATGGCCTGGGAAAACAGTGGAAGATGGTCCAAGTACTTGGGCCCTTACACCTGCGTGGGAGACACTGAAGAAGTTCCTAGCTCCTGGCTTCAGATTGGTGCAGCTCCAGCCGTTGTAGCCAATTGGGGAGTGAACCAATGGATGGAAGACCACGCTCTCTCTCTGCCTCTCCTCTCTCTGTGTAACTCTGACTTTCAAATAAATAAATAGATAAATAAATAAATCCTTGAAAAAAATGGCTAAAATGGTGAATTTTGTTTTCCCATATTTTGTCACATTTGTTTTTTTAAAAGCCTGAATCCAATTGTAAGGGGAAAAAATGGGAGAAATCCCCAATTGTGGGTCATTCTCTAGAATGATTACCTACACTCTTCAGAAATGTCAAGATTGTGAAAGGCCAGAGATGGGGTGTGGTTACTAGTTGAAGCAGATTTAAGAGGCAGGAGCAGCCCATGTAATGAGTAATCCTCAATTTCACTTTAATTTTAAAAAGGAAAAAACTATAAGGGACATTGTTGTTGAGTTTTTTCAGAGTGATAGTGGGGTTGTGTATGATAATACTCTTTCTAGGAGGCAGATACTGAAGTGTTCATTGGAGATTATGTCTGCAAGTTTCAAATGGAAATACTTTTTTTGGCAGGCAGAGTTAGAGAGAGAGAGACAGAGAGAAAGGTCTTCCTTCTGTAGGTTCACCCCCCAAATGGCCGCTACAGCCCGCGCACTGCACTGATCCAAAGCCAGGAACCAGGTGCTTCTCCTGGTCTCCCATGCGGGTGCAGGGCCCAAGCACTTGGGCCATCCTCCACTGCACTCCCGGGCCGCAGGCGGAGGATTGCCTAGTGAGCCGCGGCGTCAGCCTAAAACGGAGTTTCAAAATGGGTTTATTTAGATGCAAAAAAAAAAAAAAAAAAGTATTGAAATCCACATGCAGGTTTTTCATCATATACATTTTCCATGACCTACTGTTTGTGGACTTCAAAAATTTGGAGACCAAGTAAACTTATCTTTTAATTTCAATTTTATGTGAATTTTTGAAGTGCCCTCTTACTGTCCATACTACCTACCTTGACCACTGCAGAATCTGCTGTGTTGCATTCTTGTGCATATCAAGATTGTAAACTCTCAAGTCAAGGCCACTTCTCACTTTTCTTCTAACCTTCCCTATTATAAGTTTCAAACTTCATGCTTTGTACATAGCCAAATAACATAAGGGTATCTCGTAAATGCTTTCCTATTAGCTGACTATACTCCATCAATGGGCAGGTATGGAGCCAAAAAGGTCAGCCCCACTAAGATATTAAAACACTATCAGGTGGGGCATGGAGGAAGCAATGTCAAGTGTGGGCTTTGGCACAGCCCAAGTCTTTGTGGCAACCAGGTGTTGCTGGCTGTGGTAGTGATTAGCACCTAGGGGCAGAGGAAGAAGAAACACAACAAAAGCCTGTGGACATGTAAGTACAGAATGTCTCCAGCGTGACCCCATGGGGCAACCGTTCTCACAGACCTGTGAGTTCTTCCCAAGAAATCAGGGCCAAAGGATTAAGGGCCTCAAAAGGGGAGTTCCATTCGGGCTTCTTGAGTAGGCTCACTGTGCTTCAGGGCCCTGCACCGTTTGTACCAGGTCTACGTGAGAGGGAGTCAGAACGGCCCCCTGCACCACTTCAGAAGGAAGGGCTGCCCACATGCTGAGCAAGCTGCAAGAGGGCACCCAGCCTGCTGCATTCCACCTCCAGCTCAGACACTGTGGGATGCTCTGTTGCAGCTTGTCAAGGGAGTGTAGACTTGTCCTTCTTGTCTTGAGTCATTTTTCAAAGAGCTAAAGATCCAGAGGGTAAATTTCCTATCTGCTCCAGCCAGGGCTTCCAGGAGGCAGGCCCTCTGCTCCTATGTACTCATATATAGCGTGCTGTTCTGCCTATTACACTGGGTCTTCTCACTGGCCACTGGGCATTACATTAGCACTGACACTTCATTTTGAGTTCCCTTTAATATTTTATTATGTAGCTTCGTGCATCAGTCTCTGATTATTTCATGTTAAGTCTTGGGTTCCTCCCCTAAATTACAAACTTCAAGGTCTATGGGGCTTCACTGCCCATGCTCCTTCCCACATTCAGTCCATGGTAAACAGTAGATACTCGATCAATATGGCAACATGTAGATAATATATTTAATCCCGAGTATACACTCTGTAACAGTCAGAAGTAGTTGCAGGTGTTCGGTGTGGCAGTTAAGATGCTGCTTGGGGTGTTTGAACCCCGTATTAGAGGCCTGGGTTTGATCCCTGGCTCTGCTCCTAATTTCACCTTCCTGCTAATGGAGACCCCAGGAGGCAGCAGGTGATGACTTGGGTTCCTGACACTTATGTAGGAGACTCAGTTTGAGTTCCCAGCTCCTGGCTTTGGCCTGGCCCAACCTTAGCTATTTCGGGCATTTGGAGAGTGAACCAGAGAATGGTTCACTAACTGTGTGTGTGTGTGTGTGTGTGTGTGTCTGTCTGTCTGTCTCTCTGCCTTTCAAAATAAATAAATAATTTTTGACATGAAGCTATGTCCAGTTCACATTATTATGTTAAAAAATAGGCAATAAGCACAGAATGAAACCCTGCATACAGAAGAGACTAGCAGAAGAAACAAGGGCCTGGTCCACACCCGCTTATTTTCTTTCTCACATCCTAGGGAGCTTCACAAAATTCATAGAAAATGGAATTAAAAGATAAGTTTATTTTATAAACAAGCTTTATTTTTATTAAAAGATAAGTTTATTTCAAAACTAATTTGAAATTCATGGATATTTGATAATATGCATTTTCCATTATACTTTTTTTTTTTAATGTATTTGAAAGCAGAGAGAGAGAGAGAGAGAGAGAATATCTTCCATCAGTTGGTTCATTCCCCAAAATGCCCAGGGCTAAGACAGGTCATAGGCAGGAGTCAGGAACACCATTCAGATCCTTTACATGGCTGGCAAGACCCCCAGCACTTGGGCCATCATCGGCTGCCTCCTAGGCACATTAGCAGGAAGCTGGATCAGAAGTGTGGAGCAGCCAGCACTCCAGCGTGGGATGCAGGTGCCCCAAACTGCAGCTTAACCTACTGTACCACAACAGCTGCTCCTCCACGGTCTTTTTGAAAACCACTTGTACATTCCTAGTAACAGACATTCGATATAAACTAGTAAAACAGAACATAGTAATTTCTTGTATTTTCCTTTTCAAAAGGAATGCTAGCTAATGTTAAGTAATGTTACAGCATAGGACTCACCATAATCAACAGCCACACTTACATGGGGTAGGCATTGTAGTTAGTTCTGGCCATGAATTAACTCAGGTCACACAATAATCTTAGGAGAAACAGAGGCACAGAGAGAGTAACTAATTTGCCCTAAATTGGACAGAACAGCAAGGAAGCAGCAGAGCAGGATTCATACCCGAGCAGTCCAGTTCCGGAGCCTGTGCCCTTAACTACCCTGCAGAATGAGCTCAATCGATGTGATTCTTTCCCATCCTATTCCCTCCCTTTCCTTTATTTCTACATCTTGAGTCTGTGTCAATGATGGTGAAGGAATTTGCTGAAAAGGAAAAAAATTGTCCACACCCTAAAGTATGGCTCACTCCATCTATGGATGTGAAGGTCTGAGGTACTTAGAAGAAGGTGCTGATGCCTTCTGGAAACTATGCGTGGGTAGCTCCTGAGAGAACATGGCCATTTGCTGTGCCTGTGCTTAGTCAGGTGATAAACATAGATTCTCTGGCAAGTGCCTCCAGAGGATGGGTTTGGCCCCAACTGTAGATCCTATCAAGCAGACTTGACAATGGTCTGGGGTAATAAGCCCCGCCTCCTCGAGCCTGGGGGGACAGCCCTGGCAACTTCTGACAGACATAGGCATCAACAGAAGGTTTCTAGGACGCTGACTCCTGGCTCCCCAAAGCCCTCAGACATTAAGACTGATGCTACTTGAAGCGAGTTAGAAGGGCCCCAGGCCCAAGTTCCCCAAGAGTGAGCTGGATATGACACTGTGTTGAGCGCCATTTCAGATTAAATGAGCACCCCTCAAATTTGCCAGGCCTACTGTCACAACTCGATGTATCCCCAGTTCACACACGTGGAATGTTTGCTCTCTGGCAGCCAACAGCACTTGGAACCGGCACTGATGATCTGATCCAGCAGGAAAGCTGAGCAGTTAGTCAGATGATTAACACACTGGTGAGATGGAGGAGTTGAGCATCACTTAATGAAAATATCGGTGGAGTCAGGAGCCTCCCAATTTGGGGACACCTTAGGAACCATCACAGCCAGAGTCCTTCTTTTACAAAGTGGAAATAAAATGTTAAAGAAAAAAAAAAAAAAGAGTAGGCACTGGAGCTTCTGGTTTGAGAAAAATCAAAGTGCAGATCTTCCCATAAAACTTGCCCTGCAGCAACAGAGCTGTGGGCTGCTCAGACCCCTCAATCATTTGTGGCCTAAAGCCTTAACCAAGGTCATTAATTCTTCCCAGGTGCCTGGTACTGTCCATTCTTCCTCTCCACAGCCTGTTTTGTTTATGTACATGAGAGACAGAGGGAGAGTGAGCTCCCTTCTGCAGGTTCACTCCCCCCGAATGGCTGTAATGGCCAGAACCAGAAATCCAATCCAGGTCTCCCACATGTGTTGCAGGAACCCAGTTATTTGAGCCATCATCTGCTTCCTCCCAAGGGCTACAGCAGCAGGAAGCAGGAGTCAGGAGCTGGAGCCAGTGTCAAACCCAGGCACTTGAATATGGGCAGATGCGGGGTGCAGGCATGTTAACCACAAGCCAAACGCCCTCTCCTGTTTTTGTTTGGAATTGTCCTGTGTCCTGTTTAGTTCCAGGGACAGTGGCTCGCAAGTTCAGTAGCAGTGTGGAGGGCTGTGGGGTGGAGATAGGAGTTAGAGGAAATCTGCATAAATTATCTGCACACACTGTGTCTAAAGATCTTAAGGTGTGGGTCCCCTGAATGGTGTCAGGCTTTCCTCTTACATAATCATATTTACGAGATGAAATGATGTGCCAATTCGCTTGTACTATTTTCAAATCATAAATATAAGCAGCCATTGCCCCACTGATGCCTCCCCTGTGTATAATGCTCTCTGGCTTTGGAAACCACCACTTACAGCTTTTCAAGCAAACTTTCCCTCTTGCCCAGAAGGGGCTTTTGGGGGCACACGGATGATTCCGCCGGGGCGGGGAAAGATGGGGCCTGGGAGAGTACTGTCCTTGGCCACGCTGAGCTCTCTGCCCAGTGGCTGCACCCAGGGCCTCCTTGTGTCTCTTTCTCCTGCCCCTGACCTTCCTGCTTCTCCAGCTCGATCTGCAGGTAAGTTGCAACTGCGAGAAGCCGGGACAACAGCAAAGGCTTGTTTTCTCTACAGGTTGAAAGGAGCAGGCAGGGGTCATGAGGACAGGATGAAGAATGTGCCCCAAGCCAGGATGCTTCTCAGAAAAGAATTCCAGGACACCAGCTCCGACAGATCTCCGGTGCTGAGGGTCAGGAGTCGTGGGGAAATTTTTTTCTAACACTGCCTGCCCTAGAGCCAGGCTACTTCCTAGGCCGGCCCAGAAATCATCACCGTGTCAGGGTAGGGCCTTGCAGGGCGCCCCCTTCTTCAAGGTCCTACAGAGGCCTCGCGGGAAGGCGGGCACTTCCTAGCTGTGGCCTTGAGCAGGTAAGCCCTCTGGACTTCAAGGTTTGTCATCTGCAAACTGGGGTGATGGCACCTACACTACTGCCCTGAAAAAAGTCCGAGAGAAGAAAAGGCTCTGTAAGATGCCTGCTTGGTACATAGCGCTCCGAAAGCGGCAGCTGCCACTGCTCACCACCTAAGGGAAGCCTGCGGGGGCAACTGCAGGAAACCAAGGGCCTTTCTGCGAAAAAAGGAACCGAAATGGCCCTGGCCGTGGCCCGTCTCCACCCGTGCGTGCGCAGGGGACGGCAGGAAGAGGCGCCCTGCCCTGGGCGCTCAGCTCCGGCCCGCCCGGCCTCTGGTGCCCTCCTTGGAGCCGCGCCGGTGGGGGTGGGGGTGGGGGTGGGGTGCTGAGGCGTGGGGGTTGCTGCCTTAGGCAGGGGAAGGAAGCGATAACGCCACGTAACCAAAGCTCAAGGCCCAGCCGGGCAGGCCGCGGGGCCGGGTTGGGGCAGCAGCCCTGGACCGTCAGCCCTGAGGCGTCCGCTGACCTTGTCGGCGCAGCCAGGACCGCTCCGGGCTCTCGGACCCCGCGGGCGGCCAGCCGGGGGCCACACTCCGCCCGCGCGCGCACGCCGGGCGGCTCCTCCCTCGGCGCGCTCCGCCTTCCTCCTCCCAGCCAGCGGGGGCCAGCCTGTGCGGGGGTCACTCCCTGCCGGTGTGGGCAGGGGAGGGCCAGCCCTGCCCACCAAACCCCTAGAGGCTGCAGCCGGCCCTCCGGAGAAGAATATTCCCCTTCCCACCGAGGCCGTTGCCAAGGAATGCGCCCAGAAGGGCAGGCAGGCAGCCCACAGCTCGCCAAGGCCGCCCTGGGTCGCCTTGGCTCCTTGGGACTTTTCAACCCTGGCTCTTTCTTCCCTTCCAAACCTCCGCACCTGGGACCCTGAGCAACCCCCTCCCTTCCTGCTTGCGCACCTCGGCGTCCCAGCCCCGGTTTGGGGGAGCCAAGGAGGGCGGTGTTTGGAAGCCCTCGGAAGCAGCGCTGGCGGGCCTGCATCCCGCCGGCGGCTGCGCGGTCCACGAGCTCGGTAAAGAGGGCGCTGTTTCAGTAGGCAGCGGCGCTCCGGGCCCTGACACCACAGCAGCTTCCTTAACCCTCGGAGCACCCCGCGAGGGGCTGTCCCCTCATTCCAGGCCTGAAGCTGAGGACGCGGAGACTCTGGGAGATCCGGATTTTCACAGCTAACGGAAGCTCTGCTTTGCAAGAAGGGACCGAAGCCGAGGTTTCTTCTTTGCGACTTGGCTTCACACCAGACACCAGGCAATGCACACATTGCCACCTCTGCGGGCTCCCTTCTTTGCGTGGGGAGCAAACAGCAAGAGCAGTCACGTAAAATGCCTTTGCATAGCCCCCCCCCCCAACAGAACGTCCCCACAGGTGACGGCAATTTGAGCCACCTCTTTCCACAGCTGCTCTTTGCCATCTGCCAAAAGAGATTGGCTTTCTCCTCTCTCTTGGAAGCCCCTCCCCGTCTCACATTCAAGTACAAACTGTTTGCCTGGGTGTCCTGGCCGTGCTTCCCATGTCAGCTGCTTACTGGTGCACTCTCTGGGAAGGAGCCAGTGATGGTTCACATGGAGACGGATGGACTTAAGGGTTCCTGGCCTCAGCCTGGCCCAGCCCTCCCTGTTCTGGGCATTTGGGGGGAATGAACCAGCAAATGGAAGATCTTTGTCTCTCTCTGCCTTTCAAATAAAATGAAGATAAATACATTTCTAAAATTAAACACACACACACACACACACACACACACACACACAACGATCTGCCACTCCGGAGGGAGATCCTTGAAGGCACAAGCCCCCACCAGCACCTCTACTTCCCTTTTGATAGACCCTGTCACATCGCACATTGTGATTGCGTGTTTCCTTAGGTCTCCCGCTGTAGCAGGGAGGAAGGTACCTGAATGCAGGGGCCGTATCTCGACTGGGACTTCAGCAGTTAGCTGCATGGCATGGTCCAGCTCCCAGGGTGCCAGTGAACTAGAGTTTGGAAGTCAAAGTAAGGCAAGAAGGAAACGAGAGACAATTGTAGAAGTCTGACCTTCAGGGCTGCTCAAATCAGAGTGTCTTTGTTTGAGTCCCAGCTGTGCTCCTGACTCCAGCTCCCTGCTAATGCACACCCTGGCAGGCAGCAGGTGATGGCTCAAGGGCTTGGGTCCCTGCCATCCATGTAGGAATTCTGGATTGAGTTCCTGGCCCCTGGTTTTGACCTGGCTCAGTCCCAGCTATTGCAGGCGTTTGTGGAAGGAACCAGCAGATGGGAGATCTCTCTCTCTCTCCCCCTCCCCTTCAAAATAAATAATTTTTTAAACTCCTGAGCTTTAGTAATCATGACAGTAATAGTACTAATGTTGGCTATCACGTATTGAGTGTTCATTATGTAACTGGCATTGTTCTAAGTATGTGAATGCAGCATTACTCAAACTTAAATATGCATATGAATCACCTGGGGATCTTGTTAAAATGCAGGTTCTGATCTGCTATGTTGGGGTGGAGCCTGAGAGTCTACAAGTCTAATAATCTCCCAGGTGAGGGTCCTTGGATCATGCTTTGTGCTATTTTATCTTCTTAATGGCTCTATGAACTAGGTACCACTCTCATTCCCATTTTACAGATGAGGAAACTGAGAAGTTAAGTATATATGAACTTATGTTAAAATAAATAGACTACAGGGCAATAAGAAAGGAGAGAATAGTGTGGGCAATGCGCAGTTGTAGAAGAAGGAGAAACAAAGTTTGAGGCAGGAAACAGTATTTATAAGAAGCCTGGCACGCAAGGAATGTGGGCAGCAGCTACACATAGGGCTGTTCTGCCCATGAGGCACTAGGTGCCCAGGACTTGGAGCTATGAGCTTTCCAAAGATTCCAAGTGCTATTCTTTGAGACCTGAAAAAAAATTAATTTCCACCCACATATTAAAATGAACATCTAAGTCAGTAACTCAAAAATCATATCACTGAAAATCCTTTTGGTGGCACAGCAAGTTAAGCCACCACCTGCGGTGCTGGCATCCCATATCAGAGTGCCAGCTGGAGTCCTGGCAATTCGCTTCTGATCCAGGTCCTGCTAATGTACCTAGGAAGACAGTGGAAGATGGACTCCTGACACCCATGTGGGAGACCAGGATGGAATCCTGGCTCTTGGCTTCAGCCAGGCCCAGCCCCAATCATTGCAGCCATTTGGGGAGTGAACCAGTGGATGAAAGATCTCTTTTCTGTGTTCCTATCTCCCCCCTCTGAAACTCTGCCTTTAAAATGAATAAGTAAGCCTTAAAAAAAAAAGATTCTGGGTCCTGCACTGTGGTGTAGTGGGCTAAACTTCCGCCTGGCATCCCATATGGGCACAGGTTCGAGTCCCAGTTGCTCCTCTTCCAATCCAGCTCTCTGCTGTGGCCTAGGAAAACAGTGGAAGAGGGCCAAGTGCTTGGGCCCTGCACCCACATGGGAGACCCAGAAGAAATTTCTGGCTTTTGGCTTCAGATAGGCCCAGCTATAGCCGTTGAGGCTATCTGGGGCGTGAACCAGCGTATGGAAGACCTCTCTCTCTGTCTTTCCCACTCTCTCTGTAACTCTGTCTCTCAAATAAATAAATACATCTTTTTAAAAAAGCAAAAAAATAAAAAAGTCAAATACTGAGTTTAAAAAAATCCTTTCAATTTTTATGTGAAAAAGTCCCTATTTACTGAATGCTATGGGTGTATTTTAATATTTGATCACAGATGGGGAGAATCCATAGCAGTTCATGGGTTTGAGTCCTGGCTTCACTCCCAGTTCTAACTTCCTGCTAAGGTGCACTCTGTGAGGCAGCAGGTGATGGCTGAAGATGTTGGGTCCCTGCCACCCTTGTGGAGACTCCGGATGAGTTCTTGGCTCCCAACTTTGTCCTTGGCCCAGCCCAGGCTGCTGTAGGCATTTGGGGAGTGAAGCAGTAGACAGAAGATCTTTGCCTCTCTGCATATCTATTTCTCTCTCTCTCTCTCTCTCTCTCTCTCTGTGTGTGTGTGTGTGTGTCTGCCTTTCATATAAAAACAAAAACAAAATGGAGTAGGACTCACCAAGGACAAGACAGGCTCTGGCCATGTTAGGTTTGGATGTAATCCTGAGGGCAGCTGAGAACCAATGACAGGGAGGAATATGTTCTCTGTGGTTGGAGAGGAGAATGGACTGGAGATAGGCCAGACTGGTGTCTCTGCAGCTGGAGGCCAGAGAGGCAATTACTGTCTTCCAGGCTACAAGGCAATCTAGCCTCAGTGCCAAGATTAGCCTTAAATGTTAGCATTATATGACCCGATTATTCTTTGATTTCTCCAGTGCCAATCTGACTCAGTGGCCTAAATTTACCTAAGAGTCGGGGACAAGGGTCTTGTGAAATCGTTTCTCATTAAGGCCAGCGTAGGGGATGCCCTGAGCCTGATGAGAACCTCGGCTCTGCGCGTGCCAGCTGTGTGACTGTGCACAGGTCACAGGTCTCGAACCCCAGATCCCCTGCTGGGAAAGTGGGCATGATAACAAGGGCACTTCCAAAAGTTCATGGAAAGTAAGATTCAAAGGTAAGTTTATTTTGGTTTTCACATTTTTTGAGAGTTGTGAATAATTTTTTTCCCTTGTAGGCATAGATTTAAAAAAAACTCTGTGCGCTAAAATAGACTTATCTTTCAGTTCCATTTGCCGTGAACTTTGGAAGTGCCTTTGTACATTCTTTGCAGAATTCAGCAAGAAGAACTGTAGTGACAGAATAGGATGTGGGATGGACGCACCGTGGTTGAGTTTTCTCTCGAAGGAAACAGAAAGGGGGTTAAAAAAGCCTTTTCATCAATCTTCTGAGGCAGAAATTATCCTCATTTTGCACACAAGGAAGCTGGGGTTCGGAGATCAGACAGCAGCTCAGCAAGTTGGAGGCCCAGAGTGGTAAACATTCAAGAGCTGTGGTCTTGTTATTTGTTTGTACACTCTCTCCAGAAGCTGACATCTGCTGCTGCCTCCACTTTTTTTTTTTTTCTTTTTAAGAAAATTTTATTTATTTGAAAAGCACAGAGTGTCATCTTCCATCCATTGGTTCATTCTCCTTATGCCTGCAACAGCTGAGGCTGAGCCAAGCCGAAGCCAGGAGTCAGGAGCCAGGAACTCAATCCGGGTCTCCCACGCACATGGCAGGGACCCAAGTCTGCCTCCCAGGGTCTGCACTGTGACTGGAAATGGAGCCTGGACTTGAACCCAGGCGTTGCGATATGGGATGCCAGCATCACAGGTCCGCTCCTCCCTCTGCTCTTTTCCCCTTAGTCATGCTCTGAATCCGTCTGGATGGCCCACGGCACACCACCAGATACTCCCCTCTGGCTCCACTACCCTCCATTTCTTTTCTTCCCCAACCTCCCCACTACCTTGTCCCCCAGTTCTGCAGCCTCTGGGTTTCCCTTTTTAAGGAACTTGTCTCTCTGAGATGCAGACAGAGCTGCCCTGGACTGGGCTGCCTTCCAGGGCGCTTCCCTTTAAAGGGAGTAGATAAGTAGGTCACCTCGGGATGGTGGGGGAGGACGCCGATCACATGGAGAATGGAAAACAAAATATCAGGGCTTCTCTCGCCTTCTCTTTCCCTCCTTCTCTCTACCTCAAACTCTCACAGGGACAGCCCCTCGCTGGCCGCTATTACTGCCGAGGTGACCCTGGTAATACTGAGCTCTGGGGGTTTGGGGACCGGAGTGGAAAGTGCAGTGAGTCTTTTGCACCCCCCTTCCGCCCCATCCCAGCCCACCGCCTCTCCACATCCTATCGCAGCCCCAGGCTCCCTGGCTGCTTCAGGATGTGCAGACACGGTTCGATGCTTCCAGGGGCTTGCCCTCTGCTGACTGCTCCTCTGGGCTGACAGCACACAGCCCTGCAGCTTGGAGGCTGCCCTGGCTGTGACTCGCCTTGCACAGATGCTGCTGTGGTGATCTCTCTCCTGCCCGACCCTCTCCAAGGCAGTTCCCAATAGGGGTGTGCATGAGCATTAAGTTACGGAGATGGCTGTGAAAACGCAAGGCAGATGGGGAAGTGGAGATAGGGACAGGGACAGAGGCAGGGTGTGGTGTTACAGACCCAACACTACACTACCAACTCCACCCTGCCCCATTATCCCTTGGGAATGAGCCCTGTTTGAATCATAGCACTGGGCGGTCCCATTTCTAGGAAACGGCCGCTGAAGGGAAAAGGTCCTGGCTGCAGGAGCGAGGCTGTGTACACATCAGGACTGAAAACGTGTATCCGGGCAGACAATCGTTCCCTGGACTCCACGCCCGGGGCACAAGGCAAGCATACAAAAACAAAAGGACCAAAGCCTGACCCTCGGACCTTGGGGTAAACAAACCCACTTGTCTGGACAGGGGCTGTGGAAACAGGGAGTTCACCTCTGGAGAGGATGGGGGGTTTTCCATTCCCCTGGCATGCAGCCTGGGGGACCTACAGCTGCCGGTGTTAGGACACTGCGCGCTCTTTTGCAGACGTGGAAAGGGGACTCTCCAAACTCTGGGATGCAGCTCGCCCCGCGCTGGCTGATGTTTCTGCCCGAGGCCCTGGGCAGACTATTCAAGAGTCCTGGGTCCCTCTGGCCTTTTTCCTCTACCCCTTAGAAAGGAGAAGCCTGCACCCACCAGGCGTCTGTGCCTAGGGGCTCCGTGGGAACGTTCCATCTTCGCCTTTGGCACTGCCCTCCCTCTTGTCGATCATGAGATCACGATGCTAGGTGACAGGAGAGAGACATCCATCGTCACCTGTGCCCTCCATTTGCTTAATCTCCCAGGTGAGGTAGGCCTGTGGAACACACCTCTCTTCAGGGCTGGAGTAATCCCAAACCACCTCTCATCAGAGTGGGTATAAATCCCCGCAAGTATGTGGCAGGCAAGCAGTAGCAGTGGCAGCATGGTGCTGCCTCATACGGAAACAAGGAATTTTGAGACTCCGATTCTTAGTGCTCCCACAGAGGTCCTGGCAGCTCCTCGTCCTCCCTGGCGTCCACGCCAGGCCAGACCCTTGATTTGCCAACACCTCTGCCTGACCCCAGGTGGGCTCCCTTACTCCAGGTCTGGGACAAGTGCTACACCTGGGCTTGCCACGCCCACCTGAGATCAATTAGTGATGGATCTCAGCAGGGGTTCTGAAACTTTAGGGTGTATCAGAATGACCAGAGGGCTTGTTAAAATACAGATTGCTGAGTCTCCTGCCCACGGCTTTTGATTCTATAAGTCCAGAGTGGGAACTGAGAGTCTGCATTGTTAGCAAGTTCTCTGGTGGGAGGTGCTGCTGTTCTGGGACCATATTTTGAGAAAACCTAGGTTTAGTCTTGCAGTGAGGATGATGCCCATGTCCCATTTCAGAATGCCTGGGCTTGATTCCCAGCGCCAGCTCTTGATTACAGCTTCCCACTAATGCAGACCCTGGGAGGCAGTGGTGATGGCTCAAGAAATTAGGTTCTTGCCACCCATGTGGGAGACCTGGATTGAGTTCCTGGCTCCTGGTTCCTGGCCCTGGCTACTATGGGCATTTGGGCATTGGAATGAACCAGCAGATAAGACTGTTCTCTCTCTCAAGCAATTAAAAAAAAATTACTTTCTAAATAAAACCTAGGTTTGGGTCCCAGCCCTGACACTTTCCACATTGACTTCCGTGAGCTTTGGATCCCCATCCACTGCAGGTGTAGTAATGCCCACTGGGTAGCTGAGAAGATCAGATTGGATCATGCACTTTAAAGATGCTTTCACTGCGTGTGGCACACCATATACAGAAGTTAGTCAGCAAATAAACTGTGTTTGTCTGCTGTTTGCTGGATCCCTGCCCAGTGCCATAAACTAACTTTGAACAGACTGTATGTGAGGATTCTAAGGGGTGAAACATCAATCAACTCTGGCCCTCAGGGGCTTTGGTCTGCTAGGCCAGCTCATCGGGGACGAACTCGACCGATGCCTCTGGAGACTGATGCTCTGTGTGCTGTAGAGCTGGGTGGGCTCTCTGGTGGGAAAGAGGGAGGCAGGAATGAGAAATATGGCTGAGCCCCCAAAAGCCTTAGCCTTCCTCAACAGTTGGGCTTTGGCTCAGGACCTGGAAGGGCTACTGGTCAAGCAGACCACACCTGGCCTGCAAGGCCCATCATGATCTGGTCCAACCTCCCTTTATACCTGTTTTTCCCACTCATTCTCCTCCGTTGACCTAATAGTCTAGACAAACTAAACTACTCATGTCTCCCTAGATGTGCCTTGGGGATTCCTGTCTCCAGCCTTTGTTCACCTGGTTCTTGCTACCGGAATACCCTTGCACTACTTGCGTTCTGTTGGTCCTTCCAAGCTCAGACAATGATGACCTCATTCAAGAAGTAGGCCTTCTACCCAATATCTATCTATCTATCATCTATCTACCTACTGACCTATTTATCTATCTACCTACCTAGTTATGTATCTACTTATCTACGCCATTACCTGCTTATCTACCCACCTACTTACCTGTCAATCACAAGTTATTTTCATCATTTACTTTAGGTGGCAGTAGGGCAAATTATTGAAATGGTTAAGTAAAAATTAATTAAACTCAGAGGGAAGAGGCAACCACCTTACTTCCTCCTACTTGTGTCTGGTATGGTTCTTCTGTAGGAACTATGTAGAAACTCAGTGGTCTGCAGATTTGACCCTAGATGTCATTTTCCAAAAGTCTGTTCTGGGGGCAGGTGTTTGGCTCAGCAGTTGAGATGCTGCTTAGAAGGCCCACATCCCATATAAGAGTGTCTGGGCTCAAGTCTGGGCTTTGCTTTTAATTCCAGCTCCCTTCTAATGTGCATCCTTGGAAGGTAGCAGGTAATGGCTCAGGTACTTGGGTCCCTGCTACCCACGTGGGAGGCCCCGATTGAGTTCCAGGCTCCTGGCTTCAGCCTGTCCCAGTGCTAGCTCTTGTGGGAATACAGAGAGTGAATCAGCAGATGGAAGACCTCTTCGTCTCTCTATCTTTACATTTTAAGTATAAACAATAATAAAAAATCTTTTATTCTCAAAGTATACTCAGATACGAAAAACAAGAGTTGTGGTATGTAAAACTCTTGAAGAGTGGGATAACTACTTAAAAACAGACACCTACATATGCACCAGAGTAATCAGCTGTTCGTTTTCTATGGTCATCAAAGGTTGGGAATAAATACATGTGTGAATATATACGCTATGGCCTGTGTTCAAAAATCTACTCATTTGCAAACAGGCACACCTGCTTCTCTAATTTTCTTTTTTAAACTACAGTTTTTTTTTTCTATTCTAAATATAATATATGGGTTGGTAGAAAATTAAAAGTAAAAAGAAAAGTACAGAAAGAAAATAAGTCATTCAGAAACCCATAATCCAGAAATAACCAGTAAATATTTTGGTATACTTCCTGTCAATAGTTTTTCTACACACATTTATTCTATATAATTTTGAAAGGAAATTGAGATGAAATGTTTAAACAGTCTTGTACCCTATTTTTTGACTCAACATATGATTAGCATTTTGATAATCCTTTAAAATATTCTTCCAAAACAAACAAACAAAAATCCATGATATCCATTCACAGATGTATCAAGCTTTCTGCAACCATTCATTCACTACTGGACACTATTTTTTAGCTATAAATAATATTTCAATGAATATTTTTGCATATCTGAACACATATCTGACTTTTAATTTAGACTAATTCTAGAAATGGGTCATGTTGAAGCTTCTTAATACACACTGCTAAATGTTTTCTGGAACTTCCATTTGAAAGTGCTTCCACTTCTGGTTCTTGGTTCTACACATAAGAGCTTGGAAGTAGACACTCCATTCTAGTAAGTGAATGTCCGAACAGAGTGAAAAATCAGCTCTTCTTGGATCCAAAAGAGAGGTGAGAACACTGGGCAAATTACGGCTCCCAAGATGGGAGAGACAGCTAGGTAAACACAGGGAGTCAAGGTTAATGGGGCAGAATCAAAGTGAAAACCTCTCCAGGAACCAGGGCCAGGTGGGAAAACCTGGAGGCTCAGCCTGCACAAGTCTGAGAGTAAAACCTCTGGGGGTGACAGTAGGGTGGGAGCACCAGAAACACTTTGGTTATAGAGAAAGGGAGAGAGAGAGAAATCTTCTATCCCCTGGT
The DNA here is from genome assembly GCA_949820135.1 of Sylvilagus floridanus. Lineage (NCBI taxonomy): Eukaryota > Metazoa > Chordata > Mammalia > Lagomorpha > Leporidae > Sylvilagus > Sylvilagus floridanus. The sequence goes on from OX463230.1 coordinate 35,606,742, forward strand.
TCACTTCCCAAATGGCTGCAACCACTGGGGATGGGGCTAGACCAGGCTGAAGCCTGGAGCCAAGAGCTTCCTCAGACCGTGGGTGGTGTGCCCAAGCACTTGGGCCATCCCCCACCGCTTTACCCAGGCCATTAGCAAGCGCCCGTATGGGATGCCGGCATGAAAGGGGCAGCTTAACCTGTTACGCCCCTCCAGAAATACTTTTGTGAGGTTTACTTCCAGGTTTTCACAGTAAATACTGGAGATAAATCTCATGCTCCAGGATGGGGGCGGAGGAGGGGTGAGGGAGGGGAAGGAATCATCTGGAAATATACTCAAGCATCCTGCCTTTCTTAACAAGATCTGACCTCAGGAGAAACTATTTAACCAAAGCCAAGCCTGCTGGGATTTCATCAGTGCCTAACTGGGGGAAGAAAATACTCAATTCCAGCTCACTCTAGCCATCCTGTCCCACCTGAGGAGATGAAGCAGAACTAAGAAGCACTTGTTGGGGCTGGCACTGCGGCATAGCGGGTAAAGCCTCTGCCTACAGTGTCAGCATCCCATAGGGGTGCTGGTTCGAGTCCCAGCTGTTCCACTTCTGATCCAGCTCTCTGCTGTGGCCTGGGAAAGCAGGAGAAGATGGCCCAAGCTGCATGGTGTATGGGAGACCAGGAAGAAACTCCTGACTCCTGGTTTTGGATTGGCACAGCTCTGGCCATTGAGGCCAATTGGGGAGCAAACCAGTGGATGGAAGACCTCTCTTTCTCTCTACCTCTGCCTCTCTGTAACTCTGACTTTCAAATAAATAAATAAATAAATAAATATTTACCAAAAAAAAAAAAAAAAAAAAAGAAGCACTTGTGAAATCCCGTCCAGAGGTACAGGCTCACTGAAACACTGAGACCAGAGGCCAGCGTTGTGGCGTATTGGGTTAAGCACTTGCTTACAACGCTGGAATTCTATATGGGCACTGGTTTGAGTCAAGCGCTCGCTGCTCCACTTCTGATCCAGCTTCTTGCTAATGTGCTGGGAAAACAGCACATTTTTTGGGCCCCTCCCACCAACATAGAATATCATGATGGAGTTCCAGGCTCCTGGCCCAGTCATTTTGGCCGTTTGGGGAGTCTAACAGTGGATGGAAGACCTCTCTGTGCAATTCTGCCTTTTGAGTAAATAGATCTTTTTTTTTTTTTAAAAAAAAGATTTATTTATTTATTTGAAAGTCAGAGTTACACAGAGAGTTGTGAGGCAGAGAGAGAGAGAGAGAGAGAGGGAGAGAGAGAGAGAGAGAGAGGTCTTCCATCCACTGGTTCACTCCCCAGATGGCTGCAATGGCTGGAGCTGCGCCAAGCTGAAGCCAGGAGCCAGGAGCTTCTTCTGGGTCTCCCATGTGGGTGCAGGGGCCCAAGCACTTGGGCCATCTTCTACTACTTTCCCAGGCCATAGCAGAGAGCTGGATTGGAAGTGGAGCAGCCAGGTCTGGAACCAGCGGCCATATGGGATGCCGGCACTTCAGGCCAGCGTGTTAACCTGCTGTGCCACAGCGCTGGCTGCGAGTAAATAGATCTAAAAAAAAAAAAAAAAAAAAAAAAAGACTGAGACCAAATCATAGGAAACAGAGGAAGAGCCCATTTGCTGCAGTTCCTTTTGCCTGGTACATCTCTCTTGGCTGTGAAGACTCAGTTACAAGGCACACTGTAAGTCTAAGCATACAATTTGAAGAGACAGAGCAAGCATCAGTAGACTCGATAGGCAGGGATATTGAATGATCAGACTAAAAATTTAAAACAGCCATGCCTGCTATGCTAAGGGCAGAACAGGATAGACAGCACATAAGAATATCTGGGCCATGTAAGCAGAGAGACGGGAATCCTAAAAAGAAGCCCAGAGATGAGTGCCAGAGATGAAAAAACACCGTAATAGAAATGAAGAATGCCTTTGATGGCTTCTAGAAGACATGACTGAGCAAAGAATCTCTGAGCTTGAAGGTATTTCAGCGGAAATCTTCCAAATTGAAAAGGAAAGAGAAAAAAGATTGGGAAAAATAGAACAGAACGTGTAGGGACTGTGGGGCCACTACAGTAGCTCTAACTCATGTGGCATGGGAATAACACAAAGACAAAAGAGAAAGGAACAGAAACAAGTCTGAAATATTAATGGCTGAGAATTTCCTTTAGACACCAAAGGCTAGATCCAGGAAACTCAGAGACCATTGGGCAGGATAAACATCAAAAAAGTTACAGAAAATAAGATAAAGGAAAAAATCCTAACAGAAGCCAGAAGGGAAGAAACACTTCACCTGTTGAGGGACAAAGAATTACACCTGACTTCTCAGAAACATCCAAAGATGAAGCAAGTATAATGAGATATTGAAAGTGTTAATAGTAAAAAAATCGGTGCCGATGTTGTGGCGCAGCGGGTTAAAGCCCTGGCCTGGGGCACCAGCATCCCATATGGGCACTGGTTCTGGTCCTGGCTGCTCCTTTTCCGATCCAGCTCTCTGCTGTGGCCTGGGAAAGCAGTACAAGATGGCCCAGGCACCAATGTGGGAAACCGTAGGAAGCTCCTGGCTCCTGGCTTCGGATCGGCTCAGCTCCTGCCATTGCGGCCAGTTGGGGAGTAAATCAGCAGATGGAAGACCTCTCTCTGTGACTCTGTCTTTCAAATAAATTTTTTAAAAAAGTAAAGAAATCTACCAACCTAGAATTCTGTGCCTTGAAAAATTATCCTACAAAAGCAAAAGAGGAATAAAGACATTCTCAGACTAATAAAATGGAGACCTAAATGAAAGATCTCTGTGAGTGAGATCCCAGTGGAAAGAACAGGGCCATCAAAGAAGGAGGTACCTTTCTCTGAAGGGAGGAGAGAACTTCCACTTTGACTATGACCCTGTCAGAATAAGATTGAAGTCGGTGAACCCTAAAGGCTTCCATAGCCTCGGCAACTCATGACTAGACCCTAGGGAGATTACTGACGCCATAAACAAGAGTGTCAAATTGTTAAATCAACAACAGGAGTCACTGTGTACTTAGATCTCATGTGGGATCTGTCCTTAATGTGTTGTCCAATGTGAAGTAATGCTATAACTAGTACTGAAACAGTATTTTGACACTTTGTGTTTCTGTGTGGGTGCAAACTGATGAAATCTTTACTTAGTATATACTGAATCGATCTTCTGTATATAAAGATAATTGAAAATGAAAAAAAAATTTGGTGTTAAATTGGAAATTGCATAGAAAATTAATCAATTTTTTAAAAAAATCATGTAGGATTTCTGTCCTTAATGTGCTGTACATTGTGATTTAATGCTATAACTAGTACCCCAACACTATTTTTCACTTTGTGTGGCTATGTGAGGGCAAACGGTTGAAATCTTTACTTAATATATACTAAACTGATCTTCTGTATATAAAGAGAATTGAAAATGAATCTCGATGTGAATGGAAGGGGAGAGGAAGCGGGAAAGGGGAGGGTTGCGGGTGGGAGGGAAGTTATGGGGGGGGGAGCCATTGTAATCCATAAGCTGTACTTTGGAAATTTATATTCATTAAATAAAAGTTTAAAAATACATAAATAAATACAAGTGCTTTAACAGTCACAGTTTAAAGGCTGAACACCAAAAAAAAAAAAAAAAAAAAGATCCTGGCTGGTACGCCTACATCCCATACAAATACCTGGATTCGAGTCCTGCTCCATTTCCAATTCTAGTTTCCTGCCAATGTGCATCCTAGGAGACAGTAGGAGATGGTTCAAGTAGTTGGGTCTCTGCCACTGACATAGGTGACCTACATTGAGTTCTGGGCTCCTGGCTTTGGCCTCATCCAGCCCTAGCTGTTGTGGGCACTTAGGGAGCAAATAGTGGGTGGAAAATCTCTCTCTCTCTCTCTCTCTCTCTCTCTCTCTCTCTCTCTCTCCCTGTAACTCTGCCTTTCAAATAAATACAAAGAAAGTTTTTAAAGACTTTATTTTAATTTAATTTAATTTTTTAAATATTTGTATTTATTTACTTGAGAGGGAGAGTTACAGACAGAAAGAGGGAGAGACACAGTATTTTCACTTTGTGTCTCTATGTGAGGGCAACTGTTGAAATCTTCACGTAATATGTACTAAACTGATCTTCTGTGTATAAAGAGAATTGAAAATGAATCTTGATGTGAATGCAAGGGGAGAGGGAGCGGGAAAGGGCAGGGTAGTGGGTGGGAGAGAAGTTGTGGGGGGGAGCCGCCATTGTAATCCATAAACTGTACTTTGGAAATTTATATTCTTTAAATAAAAGCTTTATATATATATATATATATATATATATAAAACAAAAAAACTAAAAAAAAAAAAAAGAAAGAAAGAGGGAGAGACAGAGAGAAAGATCTTCCATTCACTGGTTCGCTCCCCAGATGGGCACAACATCTGGAGCTGAGCCAATCCAAAGCCAGCAGCCAGGAGCTTCTTCTGGGTCTCCCACATGGGTGCAGGGGCTCAAGTACTTGGGCCATCTTCCGTTGCTTTCCCAGGCCATAGCAGAGAGCTGAATTGGAAGAGGAGCAGCTGGGATTATAATCTGTGTCCATAGGGATCCTGGTGCTGCAGGCGGAGGCTTAGCCCACTATGCCACCGCGCCGGTCCCAGATATTAAATATAAAGCAAATATAGACTGAAGGTAAATGAATGGGGTTCAGTGCTGTGGCATAGTAGGTTAAACCACCGCCTGAGGCACAGGCATCCCATATCGGTTCAAGACCCGGCTGCTCCTATTCCAATCCAGCTCTCTGCTTATGGCTTGGGAAAGTAGTGGACGATGGCCCAAGTGCTTGGGCCCCCACACCCATGTGGGAGACCCAGAAGAAGCTCCTGGCTCATGGCTTCAAAACAGCCCAGCTCTGGCTGTTGCAGCCATTTGGGGAGTGAACCAGTGGATGGAAGACCTTTCTTTCTGTCTCTTCCTCTCTCTCTCTCTCTGTAACTCTACCTCTCAACTAAATTAAAAAAAAAAAACTTAAAAAGAAAGTAGATGGAGGGGCAGGCATTGTGATACAGCAGGTTGCACTGTTGCTGCCGTCTGCCGTGTCTGCATCCTATATAGGTGGTGGTTCATGCCTGGCTGCTCCACTTCCAAACCAGCTCCCTACTAATACTAATGGCGAAAAGCAGTGGAAGATGGCTCAAGTCCTCGGGCTCTGCCACCCATGTGGGAGATCCAGATGAAACACCTGGCTCCTGGCTTCAGCCTGGCCAAGTGCCAGCCATTGTGGCCAGCTGGGAAGTGAACCAGCAGGTGGAAGATCTCTCTGTAACTCTGACTTTCAGATAAATAAATACATCTTATAAAATATATATATATATATATATATAAATGCTAATGTTGATGAAAAGAAAGCAAGAGTAGTTATATTAATTTAAGATAGAGCAGAGTTCAGAATGAGGAAAAGAGGGGTATTACATAGTAATAAAGGAATTAATTATCTAAGAACATGTAACAATCCTTAATGTGTATGCCCCTAGCAACAGAGCATCAAACTGTGTGAATTAAAAGCTGATAGAATTGTATCTATTATAGTTGAAGACTTCAATACTCTTCTATCAAAAATAGATAGATCTAGCAGGCAGAAAATCAGGAAAAACATAGCTGAACTCAACACCACCATCAAACTCCTGGATTTAATTGACAGCCATACACATGCATCAACAGTAAGTTTTGCATTCTTCTCAAGTTCATATGGAACATTCATCAAGACAGACCATATTCTGTGCCATGAAACACATCTTAGCAAATTTAAAAGAAATCACACAATGAATATTTTCACACTATGATGGAAATAAATTAGAAACCAACAACAGATAGATGAGATAAATTTCTCAAACATGTGGAGATTAAATAACACACATCTCAATAACACATGAGTCAAAGAAAAAAACCTCAAGAGAAATATTAAAATATTTTGAATCAAATGAATATTCAATTACCAAAATTTGTGGGATGTAATCAAAGCAATCCTTAGAGGAAAATTTACAGCAGCGAATGAAGCTATTTGATAAGAAGAATGATATAAACCTGCAATCTAAATTTCTAGTTTAGGAGACTAAAAAAGAAGAGAAGATTTAAATAAAATAGGCATGGGGCTGGCGCTGTGGCATAGCTGGTAAAGCTGCCACCTGCAGTGCCAGCATCCCATCTGAGCGCCAGTTCGAAACCTGGCTGCTCCACTTCCTCTCCAGCTCTCTGCTATGGCCTGGGAAAGCAGTGGAAGATGGCCCAAGTTCTTGGGCCCCTGCACCCACATGGGAGACCCAGAAGAAGCTTCTGGCTCCTGGTTTCGGATGGGTGCAGCTCTAGCCACTGTAGCCATTTGGGGAGTGAACCAGTGGATGGAAGACCTCTCTCTCTCTCTCTGCCTCTCCTTCTCTCTCTGTGTAACTCTGACCTGCAAGTAAATAAATAAATCTTTTAAAAAATAAATAAAATAGGCATAAGAAAAACAATAAAAATCATAACAGAAATCAATAAAATTAAAAGCAAGAAATCAATACAAAATCAATGAAAGTAGAAGCTAATTCTCTGAAAAGAACAATAATATCATTAAGCCTTTATCCAGGATAACTAAGAAAAAAAGAGAGTGGGCACAAATTACTAACATCGGCAGTGGAGGGCCACAATAGACACCATGGACATTAAAAGGATAATAAAGGAATATTATGAACAACTCCATGTACACATGGAGTTTAGAACCTAGGTAAAATTTCTTGAAAGATACAATCTACCGAAACTCACACAAGAAGAAATAGACAACCTAAATAGGCCTAGATCTATTAAAGAAATTGAATCATTGGTACCCTGCAAAACAGTCAAGTTGAACTCTACTAAACATTTAAGGAAGAGATCAGTTCTCTTCAATCTCTTTCAAAATATAGAAGCAGAGGGAATACTTTTTTTTTTTTTTTTGACAGACAGAGTGGACAGTGAGAGAGAGAGAGACAGAAAGGTCTTCCTTTTTGCCCTTGGTTCACCCTCCAATGGCCGCCATGGCCGGCGCACTGCACTGATCCGATGGCAGGAGCCAGGTGCTTCTCCTGGTCTCTCATGGGGTGCAAGGCCCAAGCACTTGGGTCATCCTCCACTGTACTCCCTGGCCACAGCAGAGAGCTGGCCTGGAAGAGGGGCAACCGGGACAGAATCTGGCGCCCCGACCGGGACTAGAACCCCGTGTGCCGGTGCCGCAAGGCAGAGGATTAGCCTGTTGAGCCACGGTGCCGGCCGAGGGAATACTTCTTAGCTCACTCTATAAGGCCAGCATTAGCCTAATAACAACCAAAGATTTACAAGAAAATTACAAATAAATACTTCTCATAAACACAGATGTAAAGATACTCTACAAAATAATATCAAATTGAATCCAATGGGATATCAAAGGAGTTACACACCACACCAACTGGGATTTGTCCAGGTATTCAAGGCTGGTTCAACATTTGAAAATTAATTAATGTGCTTCCTCATATCAACAAGCTAAAAGAGAAAAATCACACGATCACATCAGTAGATACAGAAAAGGTATTTGATGAGAACTATACCCACTCATACCCACTCACCAGGAAAGTGCTCAGTAAACTAGGAACAGAACATTCTCAATTTGATGAAAAGTTTCTGCAAAAACTCTACAGAATACATTACACACAATGGTGAGAAAGTAGACACGTGCCCTCTAAGGTTAGGAAAAAGACAAGCTGTTCCCTCTCACCACTCCTTTTCAATACTGTAATAGAAATCCTGCCTAATGCTATAAGACAACAAAAGGAAAATAAAATGGCCACATATGGGGAGAAAAGAAACAGCTGTACTTATAGATGACATGATTTTCTATGTAAAAAATCCAAATGATGCAACCCAAACTTCCTAGAACTGGTAAGCAATCATAGCCAGATTGCTGGAATACAAGGTTAATATCAAAATTCAATCACCTGTCTATGAACCAGAAGTGAATAAGTAGGATCTGAAATTTAAATCAGCATCATTTACATTAGTATCCAAAAAGTGAAGTTCTGAGATAAGCATTTATTTGGCATGGTGATTAAGATGCTGCTTGGGATGTCTGCACCCCATATAAGAGTCTCTGGAGACTGGCACTGTGGTACAGTGGGTTAAGCTGCTGTCTGCAGGGCTGGCATCCCATATGAGCCCCTGTTTGAGTCCTGGCTGCTCCACTTCCAATCCAGCTCATGCTAATGTGCCTGGGAAAGCAGTGGAAGATGCCCCAAGTGCTTGGACTCCTGCACCTGCACCCACATGGGAGAGCTGGATGAAGCTCCTGGTTCTTGGCTTCTGGCTTCAGCCTGGCCCCAGTACTGGCTATTGTGGCCATTTGGGGAGTGAAAAGATCTCTCTCTCTTTCTCTCTGTCCCTCTCTCTCTGTAACTCTGACTTTCAAATAATTAAGTCAGAGAAAGAGAGAGAGAGAGAGAGAGAGAGAGAGAGAGAGAGAGAGAGAGAAATACACCCTGGGTTTGAGTCCTGGCTCTGTGCTCAATTCTAGCTTCCTGGTTTTTTGTTTTGTTTTGTTTATTTGACAGATAGAGTCAGACAGTGAGAGAGAGAGACAGAGAGAAAGATCTTCCCTCCGCTAGTTCACCCCCCAAATGGCCACCACAGCCAATGCTGCGCCGATCCGAAGCCAGGAGCCACGTGCCTCCCCCTGGTCTCCCATGGGGGTGCAGGGGCCTGAGCACTTGGGCCATCCTCCACTGTCCTCCCAGGCCACAGCAGAGAGCTGGACTGGAAGAGGAGCAACCAGGACTAGAACCTGGCACCCTTATGGGATACTGGTGCCGCAGGTGGAGGATTAACCAAGTGAGCCACAGCACCGGCTCCCTAGCTTCCTGTTATGCACGTTCGGGAAGGCAGCAGGTGATGGGTCAAGTAGTTGTGTTCCTGCCATCAAGTGGAAAACATGGATTGAGTTCCTGACTCCCATCTTTGGCTTCAGCCCTGGCCAATTAAGAGCATTTGGTGAGTGACTCAGTGAATGGCAGCTGTCTGTCTGTCTGTCTGCCTCTCTCTGTCTCTGTCTCTCTCTGCATCTCAATAAAATCTATCTGTAGCTATCTATCAACAAACTGGTTCTAAAGTTTATCTGAAGAGGCAAAAGGCCAAGAACCACCACCACCATATTGAAGAACAAGGCTGGAGGACTGACCCAGGTACAGTAAACAGTACAGTATGACATTGGCAAAAGAATCAACAAACAGAACATCGGAACAGAATACAGAGTCCAGAAATAAACCCACCTAAATATAGTCAACGTATCTTTGACAAAGGAGGAAGGCAATCAAATGGAGGAAAGAGAGTCTTTCCAGCAGATGGTGCTGGAACAACCAGGCATCCAGATAAAAACAATGAATCTGGATACAGACTCACACCCTTCACAAAAGTAACTAAAAATGGAAGAGGGACCTAAATATAAAATGTAGGAGTAAGCAATTCCGAGTCAATAACATAGGAAAAATATAGCTGACCTTGCCTAAGTCTATGACTTTTTAGACACAACACCAAAGGCATGATCCATGAAAGACACAAAGGATAACCTGGACCTCATTAAAGTTAAAAACTTCTGTTTTGTGGAACACAATGTCAAGAAAACATGAAGATGAGTCACATACTGGGTGAAAATATTTGTAAAAGATACTGCTGATAAAGGACTGTTGTTCAAAATATCCAAAGAACTCATTCTCAAAACTCAACATTAAGAAACCAACCAGGGCCGGCATTGTGGCATAGCAGGTTTGGCCACTGCCTGCAATGCTGGCATCCCATATCAGCACTGGTTCTAGTCCAGGCTGCTCCACTTCTGATCCAGCTTCCTGCTAATGTACCTGGGAAAGAAGTAGAAGATGGCCCAAGTACATAGCCCCCTGCACCTGCATGAGAGATCCAGATGCAGCTTCTGGCTCCTGGCTTCGGCCTGGCCCAGCCCTGGGTATTGCAGCTTTTTGGGGAGTGAACCAATGGGTGAAAGACATCTTTATCTCCTTCTCTCTCTCCTTCTCTCTCTGTATTTCACTTAATAGCAGATTCTCTTCTCTCTTCTCTCTTCTCTCTTCTCCTCTCTTCTCTCTTCTCTCTCTCTCTCTCTCTCTCTCTCTCTCTCTCTCTCTCTCTCTCTCTTTCTCCTATCTTCCATTCATTGGTTCACTCCCCAAATGGCTGCAATGGCTGGGACTGGGCCAGGCCACAGCCAGGAGCCAGGAGCCAGGAGCCAGGAGCCAGGAGCTTCTTCCAGGTGTCCCACATGGGTTCAGGGGCCTAAGTATTTGGGGCATCTTCTACTACTTTTCCAAGGGCATCAGTAGGGAGCTGGATTGGAAGCGGAGCATCCGGGACTTGACCTAGCGCCCATATGGGATGCCAGCACGGCAGGTAGAGGCTTAACCTTCTATGCCATAGTGCCAGCCCAAATAAATAAATCTTTTTTTTAAAAATAAAATTTTAATAAATAAAAATAAATGAGCTGAAAAGTCAGGAAAAGACAGGGAAGAAATTTAAATGCATATTACCAAGTGAAAGAAAAATGTTACATATTGTATGATTCCAATTATATGGTATGTGGAAGAGGCAAAGCTTTGGAGACAGTAGAAAGATAAGTGGTTGTCAGGGGTTGGGAGGGGAAGAAAAGATGAATAGGCAGAACCCAGAGGATTTTTAAGTGAAAAATACTCTGCAGAATATGATAGTGGTGGGCACGTGTCATTATGCATTTGTCCAAACCCATAGCATATGCAACATCCAGAGTGGACCCCGTAAACTGCTGACTTTGGCTGGTAATGACGTGTCAGCATAGTCACCAATTTTTTTAAATGTGGGGGATATTGATAATTGTGGAGTCTCTGCAGGTGGAGGCAATGGGGTGTATACGAGGTCTGTACATTCTTCTCTATGTTGCTGTAAGTCTAAAATTGTTCCATGTATGTACATTTAAAATAAAAAATACTTTGAGGGTATTTTATCTATAACTCTTGTATTCCTAAGGAATTGTTAAAAGATTTATATCTCTATCTGAGAGGCAGAGTTACAGAGAAAGAAGAAGAGACAGACAGAGAGAGATCTTCTGTCCACTGGTTCACTCCCCAGATGGCCACAACAGCTGGGGCTGGGCTAGACCAATGCCAAAAACCAGAAGTTCCAGAGTGGCAGGGGCCCAAGAATTTGGGCTGTCTGCTGTTTTCCCAGGATATTAGTGGGGAGCTGAATGGGAGTGAAGCAATCAGGAGGAGAACAGGCACTCATATGGGATGCCAGCATTACAGACAGTGGCCTAACCCACTACACAACAATTCTGTCCCCTAAGGGGTTTTCTTAATAACAGGATGAAAAACAGTAAGTCATCCACATACTTCCTATGCGTCCTTCCTGGGATGAATAACACATTTAAAGTTGAAGAATTAGTCTTTGACCACAAGAGAGCAAAATTATATACTGAGAAAACATGGAATTAAATATGTAATTATTGATCAGTAAATATTAGTGAATGGATGGATGAACTGGCTCAGCTACAGTCAATAGATCTTTACCATCCCCAGGGAAATCATCAAAGGAAAACAAAGAAAGAACTAACATTTATTCCGTATGTAATTTCACGAAGCCTTCCTTTGAACTTCGTGTAAAGGAGAGGACAAAATCGGCCGGCGCCGTGGCTCAACAGGCTAATCCTCCGCCTTGCGGCACCGGCACCCCAGATTCTAGTCCCGGTCGGGGCGCTGGATTCTGTCCCGGTTGCCCCTCTTCCAGGCCAGCTCTCTGCTGTGGCCCGGGAGTGCAGTGGAGGATGGCCCAAGTGCTTGGGCCCTGCACCCCATGGGAGACCAGAAAAAAGCACCTAGCACCTGGCTCCTGCCATCAGATGAGCACCGTGTGCTGGCCGCAGCGCGCTGTCCGCGGCAGCCATTGGAGGGTGAACCAACGGCAAAAGGAAGACCTTTCTCTCTGTCTCTCTCTCTCTCACTGTCCACTCTGCCTGTCAAAAAATAAAAAATAAAGGAGAGGACAAAATCATGTTTCTCAGGGACAGCTCCTCCACCTGCCCCTAACCAAAGCTCACCTTCTTAAAAGACCACACTTAGTCCCCCCCCCCCCCCACTTAGAATCCCCAAAGGGATTCACAACCTAATTTAATCCACAGAGCTGGATGGGAAGCTGTAGTCAGTAACGCACAAGCTTCTGATCTATCAAATTAATAAATAACATAAGAAAGTTGTGGATGAGCTACTGGAATAACACAGTATACTGAGAGAGAGAGATAATTAGTGTAATGAAGGAGGAGGAAGTGTGGGAGGAGAAAGAAGAGGCAGCACTTCAGTCACCTGCTAAAGACAGAGACCTTTGTCAGGCCTGGCCAGTAACTTCCTTCTCTTTCCTCCTGAACCTACGTCTTTCCTGCTGCACCTTTCCTTCAAAGGGATTCAGGATTGGGGAACTCATCAGCACAGAAGAACCTCGTTCTCCAGAAACTGCAAATGCTGTCAAGGAGCCAATGGAACAAGAACTAGACGAAGACAAAAGAAAATACCCACCAGTGGGGCTGGTGCCATGGCTCACTAGGCTAATCCTCTGTCTGTGGCGCCGGCGCCCTGGGATCTAATCCCGGATGGGGCACCGGGTACTAGTCCCAGTTGCTCCTCTTCCAGTCCAGCTCTCTGTTGTGGCCTGGGATAGCAGTGGAGGATGGACCAGGTCCTTGGGTCCCTGCTCCCACGTGGGAGGCCCGGGGGAGGCTCCTGGCTTCGGATCAGCTCAGCTCCAGCCGTTGTGGCCATCTTGGGAGTGGGCCAGTGGATGGAGAACCTCTCTCTCTCTGTGTCTCTACCTCTTTCTCTGGCTCTATCTTTCAAATAAATAAAATAAATCTTTTTTTTTTAAAGAGCCATTTGCAGCAGGCATTTGGCCTGGTGGTTAAGATACCCACGTTCTATATCAGGTGCCTGAGTTCCATTCCCATCTCTGATTTCTAATTCCAGTTTCTTGATAATGCAGACACTGGAAGGCAGCAGTGATGGCTTAAGTAGTTGGGTTCCTGACATCCATATAGGAGACCTGGATTGAGTTTCTAGCTGCTTAACTTCAGTCTGGCCCAGTCCTGGCCACTGTGGGCAGTCAGGGAGTGAATCAGCAGATGGAAGATCTTTCTCTCTCTCTCTCTCTCTCTCTCTCAAAAAGAGATTTTTTTTTGATGCTAAAACTTTTAAAATACACGCATAATTTTTCATAATATGCATTTTACATGAACTTTAAAAAAGATTTATTTATTTATTTGAAAGGTAGAATTATGGAGTAGGGAGATGAAAAGAAAGAGATCTTCTATCCACTGGCTTACTCCCCAAACAGCCACAATGGCCAGGGCTGGGCCAGGTAGAAGCCAGGAGCCAGGAGCTCCATCTTGGTCTCCCACATGGGTGCAGAGGCCTAAACACTTGGACCATCTTCTGCTGCTTTCTCAGGCATATTAGCAGGGAGCTGGATCAGAAGTGGAGCAGCCGGGACTTGAACCAGTGCTCACATGGGATGTTAGTGTTGCAGGCGGCAGTCCAACCCACTGCACCACAGTGCCTGTCCCCCACAAACTTTTTGAAGACCCCTTCATAGTCACAGCTTTCAAATTTTTTTGAATCAAAATAAAGATATCTTTTACCTGTATTTCCACAAACTTTTTGAAGTACCTTCATACACTGGGTTCCTGCTTAATATTTTGTTTACAGACTGGGTTCTGCAACCAAAAATTCTTAATCTCAAACATCCTTTGCTGTTCTGCAATTGGCCAAGTCTCTGAGAAGTTCTCCCATATTCTGCCAGGGTTATGGAAAAGTGGCTTCTACTCTGTGGGATCTACAGCAAGTCAGGGAGTGCAGATCCCCTTCTCGTCACAAGCCATTCCCTTGGCCCGCTGTGGTCCATGGCACCTCTGATACCAGTCCCAGATGGGGAGGACACAGGGCTCTGCATCTGCCTGGGAGATTACCATAATTTCCTTTGTGTGTACTGTACCAGTGAGGCGATTCCTCTCCTACACAGGAGAGCCTTGTAGCAGCCAAGGAATGGCTCCAGTTTTTCCCAACCTGTAAAATGCAAACTTGGCCAGCTGCCTCTCTTCTTAGCTCCCAAACTCATATCTTGCCAGAACTCCAGAGAAATGTCTGGCCACACTGAAATAGGCCTCCACTGTCCTGGGGTTTTGGGAAAAGCACTGTACAGAATGTGAAATCACTCTCTGGTAACATAAAGCTCATTAGCTTTTGATGGACAAGACAAGCAGAGGTCAGGAGGGGACTGAAACAATCCATTTCTCACATGTTTCAAAGCAAGTGAAGAACCAGATAGGGTAACAGACAGAGAAAAACAGGACAAAAATTGGAGAGATTCTGGAGAAGGGGGTGAGTAAGAAAGAGGGCAGAACCTAGTGATCCAAATGTGAATCCTTTGTTCTCCCAGCTTCGTCTCTGCTCCTGATTTCCCCCTTCCCTCACTCCCAGAGAGGACTTACTTGAAGGTCGCTGATTTCTCTTTCAGATTCCATCTGGCTGCCCTGGGTCCCTTCGCAGGCACAGAACTGGGAGCAGACTGCGTGGGCTCTTCTAGCTTCGCTCCCTGCCTGTCTGCTGCTGGCTTTGGAGGGGAGAGAGCACACAGCAGGCAGCACAGACCTGCTATTCAGCCTTGTGATGTGGGATGCCCGGCCCAGCCTCAGCCCCTGGGGGAGGTGACCACAAGCACACGTGCAGGTTTGTGTGTATGTGTATGCATATATGTGCACTTCAGGAGGTGGCCCATGGCTCACTGCTAAGTGGCCCATTGAGTTGGTAGTGACAATGCCCCTTGAATCCTAGTGGTGCCATCTGAGGCCACACAGCCTGCTTTGAGCTAATGGTTTTCTTACTGGCAAAGAAACACTGTATATTTATCAAGGACATGGAACAGCAGCTTGAGGGCATTGTTGGAGTTCATACTGGTGCAAGGGTCTCCAGTGGCCAGGGGTGAGGTGGCCCCTACTTGATCGCAAGACAAAGGCTGAGAGATTTCTGTGGTTCTTTGATTTATTGCCTCTGTCCCTGGGAGTTAAAAAGAAAAAAAATAGTTTACCTAATAGGCTCCTAAAACATCAGTCTTACTGTACACAGTGAGTAAACAAGATTTTTTAATAGTTAGATTGTTGGATATCCTCAACTTCTCTCTTAATTAATGAGAGAAAGGGGGAGAGAGAGAGAGAGAGAGAGAGAGAGAGAGAGAGAGAGAGAGAGATTGAGCAAGGAAAAGTTGTATTTTTTGAGTTTTGTTTATGCAAGTAGTTGCATTTTTCCTACTTTTAAAATAAAGCTCCCAGGAGTGAGTCTTTTTTTGGAAAGTCCTTCTTTCTCCTATTTACCTTAGAGCCTAAGGCTCGCCTGTCTTGTTCCTGAAACTAGTTTTAGACACAGGCTTGTGTGTGTGGGTGGGTGGGTGGTGGAAGTGTTGTGACTATGCAGGACAAGGAAGATGTCATGGGAGCAATCCCCAGTCAGAGCTTAAAGCAGCAGAGGCAGGGGTAGGGAAGAGGACTAGAATCACAAATTTACTCCCACCACATTCAGATACACACACACACACACACACACACACACAGAGAGAGAGAGAGAGAGAGAAAGAGACAGAGAGAGACAGAGAGAGACAGAGAGAGAGAGAGAGAGAGAGAGAGAGAGAGAAAGCAAATTTCTACTCAGTGTCTTTATAAGTTGCCCTCTGTTGGACATTGGTGTGATGGAGGGTTTGGGCATGGCATGAGGATATTTTAGTCTAATCTAATTAGCAGAGTGGGATCCAATCATTTCAGTGGTGAGCAGTCCAGGTGAGGACACCCAGTCCTCCAGATTCCCGCTGCTGTCCGCTAAAGATGGACACCAGGTGTAGAGGAGGAGTGAAGGGTGATGGGCCCTGGATCTGTCCAGTGCCGTCTCCATCTCTGCTGGTTCCTGCTGTGTGGCTCCTGGGCTGCTGACTGCTAGGACCTGCTCCTAGGCCTCCTGCTGGCCTGGGTGGTCGACAGCTGAGGCCAGGGTAACTCAGGGTCTTTTCAGTCTATGAAAAAGATCCAGCGGTCTCTTTGGTTGACTTGACTGTCCTACCTTGGCTCTTGTGGTAGTGTGGAGTGACCTGAATCCTGGCTTTGTGGTGCCAGCTCGGTGGTCCACCTCTCTGAGATGATCTCTCTGGAAACTCTCCTGTCAGAGACAGACCCTACTGACATCCCTGATCCTCTGGGGCACGAGAGAATTAGAGAAGGGCAGGTTCGGCTCCGCTTCTGTCAAGCAATTTGCTTTGGTGTGATTGTCCCAAGTTGGAGAAGGGCATGGGGGTAATCTCCCAGATTTCCCAGGGGGAGTGACACATACAGTGTGCTCTTACCCCAGTTTTCCTTCAACAACTTGCAGTAATATCTATTGCCCGCATCCCCATAGTACTACTGCCATATGCTAAGCACTGTTGGAAAGCATCTTAATGCCTACTCACCTTAATTAGTTTTCATCACAATTCTGGGGGGCAGGCGACATATGATTACCAGTGTTTTTTACAAGTGAGAAACAAGAAGCACAAACAGGCTAGGAACTCAATTCAGGTCTCCCACATGGTGCAGAGGACCAAGTACTTGCACCATCATCTGGTACTTCCCAGGCGTACATCAGCAGGAAGCTGGATCAGAAGTAGAGCAGGGCCTTGAACCCAGGCACTCAGACATGGGACGCAGGCATCCCAAGCAGTGTCTTAACCACTGTGCCACATGCTCACTCTTGCTTTCTCTTCTTGTTTTGCTACTATGACTCCTATGTGGAACTCTGTAATAATAATTCAAAGGGGAAGTAAAGAAATTTAGAAAATCCTCTCTCAGGGGCCAGCACCATGGCATAGTGGGTAAAGCCACCACCTAGCTGCTCTACTTAATCCAGTTCCCTGCTAATGGCCTGGGAAAGCAGTGAAGGGTAGCCCAAGTGCTTTGGCCCCTGAACACATGTGAGAGACCCAAGAGCTCCTGGCTCCTGGCTTCGGCCTGGCCCAGCCCTAGCTGTTGCAGCCATTTGGGGAGTGAACCAAGCAATGGAAGATGTCTATCTCTGTCTCCCTCTGTCCCCCCACCCCAAACACTCTGCCATTCAAATAGATAAATAAATATATTTAAAAATAAAATAATGGGGTCGATGCTGTGGCATAGTAGGTAAAGCCGCTGCGCCGTCATCCCATATGGGCACTGGTTTGGAGTCCCGGCTGCTCCACTTCCGATCCAGCTCTCTGCTATGGACTGGGAAAGCAGTAGAAGATAGCCCAGATGCTTGGGCCCCTGCACCTGTGTGGGAGACCCAGAAGAAGCTCCTGGCTCCTGGCTTCAGATCGGCCCAGCTCCAGCCGTTGTGGTCATCTGGGGAGTGAACCAGTGAATAGAAGACCTTTCTCTCTCTCTCTCTCTCTCTCTCTCTCTCTGCCTCTGCCTCTCTGTAACTCTGCCTTTCAAATAAATAAATAATTTTTTTTTTTTAAAAAAAAAGAAAACCCTCTCTCAACAAAACCTGGCTGTCAAAAAATACTGTCTTGGGCCCAGCACTGTGGTACAGCAGGTTAAAGTCCTGGCCTGCAGTGCCAGCATCCCATATGAACTCTGATTGAAGTCCCAGCTGTTTCATTTCCCATCCAGCTCCCTGCTAATGCACCTGGGAAAGCAGTAGAGGATGGCCCAAGTCCTTGGGCCCCTGCACCCGTGCAGGAGATACAGAAGCAGCTCTTGGCTCCTGACTTCAGATCAGCCCAGCTCCAGCTGTTGTGGCCATTTTGGGGAGTGAACCAGCAGATGGAAGACTCTCTCTCTCTCTCTCTCTCTCTCTCTCTGTTTGTCTCTACCTCTCTCTTTCAAATAAATGTTTTAAAAATCTTTTAAAAAAAGTATTGCCTTGATGGAAAACCTTATTTTGGATGTTGAAGCAAAATATCAACTATTTCTTTCTCTTTGCCTTCCTGTTGTGACAATCCTATCTTTTAGATAATATGGGTACATCTGGCTGAATAGAGGGAAACCAGAACAAGAAAATGCAAAAGAGAAAGGCACCTGAATATATCCCCCCCCCAAAAAAAAATTTTTTCCCTATTAACAAACACATTGGTCTTAAAAGGAAACAGCTGTAATTGGTTTTGATAAGTATTTGGGTTTAGCAAGATCTTTCTGGATCTGTGCCTTTCCCCACCTCTTAAGCATCATTTGGAAGCAAATAGAAAGCAGGATTTGGAAAGTGGTTTATCTATTCCTGCCACACTGTGACTCCCAACCAGGGGTCAGCTAACCTTTCTATTAGGGGTCAAAGGGCAAATATTTTTTATCTGTTGCAGGTCATATGGTTTCTGTTGCAATTACTCAACTCTCCTTTCATAAAATCACCCCCAGACAATACATAAACACGTGAATGTGGCAGCATTCCAACAAACTCCATTTACAAAACAGATCCTCAGATACGAGTATTTGAAAAACAGACCAGAGTTGGCCCCACGGTTGTGGGCTACTGATCCTCTTCTGGAATTTCAGCAGAAAAAGTCATTTGAGTCTGACTTCCACTCCAGCGGTAACTGCTGAGCCCCGACTGCATGGATATCTCATTAAACACTGCGGGGCCGTAAAGCATCAGGGTACGGCTGGTGAGCACATAGCGATGCGGGCACAGAGGGGGCAGGCGGTTGGTGCAGCGGCTAAGACCCTGCCTTAGACACGCACAACCCCAGTCCCAGTGCCTGGTTCCCATCCCAGCTCCTCTGCTTGCAATCCAGTTTCCAGCTGACCTACACTCTGGGAGGCAGTGGTGATGTCTCAAGTAGTTGGGTTCCTGTCATCCTGTGGGATACCTGGATTGAGTTCCTGGCTCCTGGCTTTGACCTGGCCTAAAACAGCTTGTTGATGATGTTTGGGGAGTGAACCAGAGGATGAGATCTGTCTCTCTCTGGGTCTTTCTCTCTCTCTCTTTCTCTCTGCCTTCCAAATAAATAAAAATAAATTTTAAAGTAATTTTAAAAAAGTGCTCCTGACATTTGCCTGTGGCGCTGACAAGGGACCTACCTGGAGGCTGCTCAGTGTAGCTGGGGCAGTTTCTATTTCTCTCTACTGTGAGGGTGATTTTTGTGGTGTGAAGCCCAAGGGACGTTTTTAGGGGAACTGTCTCTTGGGAAGTGTATTTTTTTTTAGAACATACTTGAGCTTATAGATGAGTAAACAGAGTGGCCGGAAATGATCTGAGTCCATTTTCGTGGTGGTGGTGGTGGGAGGTGACCCTGAGGCCCTAGGGTTCTTGCTGTGTAGAAGGAGCGCAGAGTGGCGGTATCTTAATGATGCCAGCAGTAAGAAGGTCTTCTAATTCTGAACAGCAGGGAAAGCCCTAGGCTGCAAGCCGGGTGACGGGTGACGTGGGCTCCTCCCAGCCAAGTCACTCTGTGTTCTTCTGCAACTCACTTAAATTCTCTGGGTCTTTTCTTTTTTAATTTCTTAATTTTAAAGATGTCTTATTTTTACTGTTATTTGTTTGGCAGACAGAGAGAGATGAGTTTTGAGAAGACGCTAGAAGTGGGAGCGGAGCCAGAAACTGAAGCCAGGTGCTCCAGTGTGAGATGAGGGCATCTCAAGAGCCGTCTGTGCCAGATGCCTGCCCCTTCTCTGGGTCTTGTTCTCCTCTGTGCAGAGTGAAGCTGTCCCAACAGTTGGCTGACTCCTAAGATCCAGCTCTTACATCCTGCTGCTAGTGTGTGTTTGCATTAAACACTTCCTGTGTGATAGTTCAGCATCTCAGATCCCCATCAGGTTAGTTAAGGTCTAGAAATGTGGCACTATTTTTTTCCCATTAAAACAGACCAAGAAGAGTTCAGTATTTTAAATTTAGTTTTACCAATAAAACTCTCCCTAATGTAATGTTTACATAATCAGAAGATTTAGGGGAACAGTTAACCTTCTGCTGCCTCTGGTAGTGGAAGGGTGGTCACACATCAAACAAGATACAGAAACGGGGATCAAAGTAAGCTTTGGAACATCCTTCACAAATTCACTCACGCTCATCTACACAGCAACTCAGCCACTTAGACTTGTGCTGATCCAAGAATCCTGGGGCCATGACGGATGACAAAGAGAAGCTTTCTGGGGATTCTACAGAGGGAGCCAGAGTGGCCAGATTATTTTTTTAAAAATATTTATTTATTTATTTGAGAGGCAGAAAGAGAGAGAGAGAGAGAGAGAGAGAGAGAGAGAGAGAGAGACGTCTTCCATCCACTGGTTCCATCCACTCCTCAAATGGCTGCAGTGGTTGGAGCTGAGCCAGTCTGAAGCCAGGAGCCGGGAGCTTCTTTCAGGTCTCCCACCCAGGTGCAGGGGCCCAAGCACTTGGGTCATCTTCTGCTGCTTTCCCAGGACATAGCAGAGAGCTGGATCAGAAGTGGAGCAGACGGGACTTGAACCGCCACCCATATGGGATGCAGGCACTGCAGATGGTAGCTGTATCCTCTACGCCGCAGCACCCGCCCCCAAACAGATGATTAAGAATTGGAGTGAGGGACCGGGGATGCCTTAGGCCTAGGGTTAAGATGACTGGGTTTTGGCCGGAGCCGCGGCTCAATAGGCTAATCCTCCACCTGTGGCGCCAGCACCCCAGGTTCTAGTCCTGGTCGGGGTGCCAGATTCTGTCCCAGTTGCTCCTCTTCCAGTCCAGCTCTCTGCTGTGGCTCGGGAGTGCAGTGGAGGATGGCCCCAGTGCTTGGGCTCTGCACCCCATGGGAGACCAGGAGAAGCACCTGGTTCCTGGTTTCGGATCAGCGTGGTGCGCCAGCCACAGTGGCCATTGGGGGATGAACCAACAGTAAAGGAAGACCTTTCTCTCTGTATCTCTCTCTCACTGTCCATTCTGCCTGCAAAAAAAAAAAAAAAAAAAAAAAAAAAAAAAGACTGGGTTTCAGCTCAGAGTTCCTAGATTCTAGTCCTGGATTTGTTCTTGATTCCATCTTCCTGCTAATGTCCACCCCAAGAGGCAGCAGGTGATGGCTCAAGTGGTCATACACATAGGAGACCTGGATTGCATTCTCAGGTCCTGGCTTTTGCCTGATCCAGCCCCAGTTGTTGCAGGTATTTGGAGAGTGAACTAGCACATGGAAGTGCTGTTTCTCTGTCTCTGCCTATCAAATAACAAGAAGTAAAGAGAACAAAAAATGTGATTGCTGTGACTGAGGCTCTGAGTTTCAATCTGTCTGCATTTTAATAAATTCGCATGTAACTTGTTAGTGGTCACCATATTGGCCAGTGGAACTCGGAACATTGTTTGGCAGTGGCCGTCACGGATTTATCACTTGGATCCTAGCTGCTGACGTCTAGATAGATGTTCATCAGGCAGAAGCTGGGTTTGACATAAACAGGGCCTCAGGGCATGCAGCTCTCGTGGGAAGGCCCCGTGAGGCCCAGGGCTGCTCTTGGTTGTGGTGAGTGAAATCCCCCTGCCTTGTTTCACATTCAGAGTAGGGAGATTTTAACTGTGACTCACTAGTCAACGAATGACGCATAAGTGAGCTCCCTGCTGTTGAAATGGAACACTTCTCACCTCTCACCTCTAATGAAGTTAGTAGAAGGCACCTACCACTCTCTTGGTGGCTTCTGGGAAGGCAGCAGCTGACCTGTTCTTAGGGATAAGAGGGAGAGGGATGAGTGGCTTCAAACCTCCTAAAGCAGGGAAGCCCTTTTCTTAAACATAAACTTAGGTGTAAGCGAATATGAAGGAGATGATGGTGAGGCTGCTTGGTCTGACCCACCTGCCCCATCCTTCATCCTCCATTTCTCAACCTTATCCTTGAGGTACCTCTTGGAAGTCACTAGAATTCTGGGCAAGGACAGGGTTTCTAAGCCTCTAAGGGTCTTGGCTGTATTAGGTAAACAGTTGCAAGTCATATGAAATTGTGTAGGCTTTTTAAAGTCTTGAAGTGACTCAAAAAAAAAAAAAAAAAAATAGCAGGGCCGGTGCCTATGGCACCAGCATTTCATATGGGCCCCAGTTCAAGTCCCGGCTGCTCCACTTCCAATCCAACCCCCTGCTAATCTGTCTGGAAGAGCAGCAGAGGATGGCCCAGGTTCTTGAGCTTCTGCACTCACGTGGGAGAACTGGAAGAAACTCCTAATTCCTATCTTCAGACTAGCTCAGCTCTGGCCATTGCAGCCATTTGGGGAGTGAGTGGAAGATCTCTCTCTCCATCTCTCCCTCTGTCTCGGTAACTCTTACTTTAAAATAAAACAAACTTTAAAAAAAAAAAAAACAGCAAAAATATTTGAAAATCACATTCAAGCAGCGGTGTTTGGTCAGCAAGGAAGATGCCACTTGGGAAGCCCATAACCCATATTGGAGCGCCTGGATTTGAGTCCTGGCTCCACTCAAGATTCCAGGTTCCTACTAATGTGTATCCTGGGAAGCAACAAGTGATGGTTCAACTAGCTGGGTTCCTGTCCCCCAAATGGGAGACTTGGACTCAATTTCCAGCTTCTGGGCATTTGGGAAGTAAATCAGCAGATGGAAGCCCTCTCTCTTTGTCTGCCTCTCAAATAAGCAAAGTCGCAATTATGGCTATTTATCCAGAAGCAGATGAATACTGGCCCACAGGGCCTTTTTGTGGATGCATGGTCAGGGCTTGGGGACAGTGAAAGTCAGGGGGATTGGGGACAGAGGAGTAGAGTGCAAGTCAGAGCTTAGAGACTCAAAACTGTGCTCCAAGATGAGGAATCTGTCGAACGGCTCAATCTTACAGCTGAAGTTTAGTGGTGAAGGAAGAATCAGAAGCTTTTTCTTTTTTTATTTTTAGTTTATTTGAAAGGCAGAGTTAGAGAGAGGGAGATACAGAGAGATAAAGAGATCTTGCATTTGCTGGTTCACTTCTCAAATGGCTGAACCGGTCAGGGTGTCCATCCTGGTTTCGTATGTGGGAGGTAGGGTCTAAGTCCTTGGGCCATCTGCTGTTTTTCCAGGTGCATTAGCAGGGAGCTGGATCAGAAGCAGAGCAGGGGAATAAAAACTGATAGAATTAAAAATGAGAAAAAAGTCCGGTGCCGTGGCTCACTAGGCTAATCCTCCACCTGCAGTGCTGGCACCCCAGATTCTAGTCCCGGTTGGGGCACTGGTTCTGACCCGGTTGCTCCTCTTCCAGTCCAGCTCTCTGCTGTGGCCTGGGAAGGCAGTGGAGGCTGGCCCAAGTGCTTGGGCCCTGCACCCGCATGGGAGACCAGGAGGAAGCACCTGGCTCCTGCTTCAGATCGGCACAGCGCACCAGCTGAAGTGGCCATTTGGGGGGTGAACCAGCGGAAGGAAGACCTTTCTCTCTGTCTCTCTCTCTCACTAACTCTGCCTGTCAAAAAAAGAGAGAGAGAGAGAGAGAGAGAGAGAGAGAGAGAGAGAGAGAGAGAATGATCCAACATAGGAAGCAGGATACTCAGCAGACTCATAGAATGACGAATGCCCTAAACAGCACACTGGCCTTAGAATCAGCCCTTAAGGCATTTGGATCTGGCTAAAAAGCCCATGAGAGTTCTCAGGCATGGAAAGCCAAGATACTGTGGCAAAATATAACCTAAATAAAAGATCTCTGTGAGTGAGATTCCCGTGGAAAGAAGGGGCCATCAAAGAAGGAGATACCTTTCTCTGAAGGGAGGAGAGAACTTCCACTTTGATTATGGCCTTGTCTCAATAACGTCAGAGTTTGTGAACTCAAGAGGCTTCCATAGCCTTGGCAGCTCATGACAAGAGCCTCAGGTGATTACTGATGTCATAAATAAGAGTGTCAATTGTTAAATCAACAACAAGAGTCACTGTGCACTTGCTCCCCATGTAGGACTTCTGTCCTTAATGTGTTGTACTATGAGAATTAACAGTAAAACTGGTCTTCAAACAGTACTTTATACTTTGTGCCTGTGTGGGTACAAACTGTTGAAATCTTTACTTAGTATAGAGTTGATCTTCTGTATATAAAGATAATTAAAAATGAATCTTAATGAAGAATGGGATGGGAGAGGGAGTAGGAGGTGGGATGGTTTGCGGGTGGGAGGGTGGTTATGGGGGGAAGAACTGCTATAATCCAAAAGTTGTACTTTCGAAATTTATATTTATTAAATAAAACTTTATTTATTTATTTATTTATTTGGACAGGCAGAGTTAGACAGTGGAAGAGAGAGATAGGGAGAAAGGTCTTCCCTTTTCCATTGGTTCACCCCCCGCCCCAAGTGGCCACTACGGCTAGCGTGTTGCAGCCGGCATGCTGTGCCAATCTGAAACCAGGAACTAAGAGCTTCCTCCTGGTCTCCCATGCGGGTGCAGGGCCCAAGGACTTGGGCCATCCTCCACTGCATTCCCAGGCCACAGCAGAGAGCTGGCCTGGAAGAGGAGCAACCGGGACAGAATCCGGCGCCCCAACCGGGACTAGAATCTGGGGTGCCGGCGCCGCAGGCGGAGGATTAGCCTAGTGAGCTGCGGCGCTGGCATAAAACTTTTCTATTAATCAATAAATAAATTTAGGGGCCAGCGCTGTGGCGCAGTGGGTTAACGCCCTGGTCTGAAGTACCAGCATCCCATATGGGCGCTAGTTCCAAACCCGGCTGCTCCACTCCCAATCCAGCTCTCTGCTATGGACTGGGAAAGAAGTAGAAGACGGCCCAAGCCCTTCAGCCCCTGCATCTGTGTGAGAGACCCGGAAGAAGCTCCTGGCTCCTGGCTTCTGATGGGCACAGCACCAGCCATTGTGGCCAATTGGAGAGTGAACCATCAGATGGAAGACCTCTCTTCTCTCTCTCTCTCTCTCTTTCTCTCTCTCTCTGCCTCTACTCTCTCTGTGTAACTCTGACTTTCAAATAAATAAATAAATCTTTTAAAAAAATAAATAAATAATTTTAAAAGAAGAAGTAGAGCAGAGGGCTGATGCTGTGGTGTCGAAGGTAATGCTGCCACCTGGAGTGCTGGCGTCCCATATGGGCACCGGTTCGAGTCCTGGCTGCTCCACTTCCAATCCAGCTCTCTGCTATGGCCTGGGAAAGCAGTAGAGGGTGGCCCAAGTCCTTGGGCCCCTGCACCCATGTGGGAGACCCAGAAGAAGAGCCTAGCTCTTGGTTTCAGTTCTGCACAACTCTGGCCATTGGGGCCATCTGGGGAGTGAACCAGTGGATGGAATACCACTTTTTCTGTCTCTCTTTGCATCTACCTTTCTGTAACTCTGCCTTTCAAATAAGCAAATACATCTTTAAAAAGAGAGAGAGAGAGAGAGAGAGAGAGAGAGAGAGAGAGAGAGAGAGAGAGAGGCTGGTGCAATGGCATCACAGGTTAATGCCCTGGCGTGCAGTACCGGCACCCTATATGGGTGCTGGTTCGAGACCCGGCTGCTTCACTTCCAATCCAGCTCTCTGCTATGGACTGGGAAAGCAGTAGAAGATGGCCAAGTCCTTGGGCCCCTGCACCCACATGGGAGACCTGGAAGAATCTCCTAGCTCCTGGCTTTGGATCGGTGCAGCTCCAGCCATTGCAGCCAATTGGAGAGTGAACCATCGGATGAAAGACCTCTCTCTCTCTCTCTCTCTCTCTCTCTCTCTGCCTCTATTCTCTCTGTGTAACTCTGACTTTCAAATAAATAAATAAATCTTATTTAAAAAAAAAAAAGAAGAAAAGAGAAGAAGAAGTAGAGCAGCCAGAACTTGAATCAGTGCTCATGTTGGATGCTGGTACGGCAGGCAGTGGCTTAACATGGTACACCACAATGCTCACCCCTGAATTACAGGCTTAGAAGCTAAGTTTCCTGGTTACTTCCTTAATCACTGGGCTGAGTATGTGTCAGTGTGTTTGAGTGTGTGTAACAATGATTTTGGAATCACTTACAGTCTGAAGACTTCTTTGTACAGATGTTACTGCACTTGACCCTCACAATTTACAGTTGAAGAAACCAAAGCCAAAGCAATCTGTTCAAGATCACACAACTGGGGATGGACCGAGGACTCAACTCAAGATGTCTTTCTTCCAATTTTTTTTAATTATTATTACTTTTAGACATTAACACATAGAGGTTGGTGCTGTGGTGCAGCAGATTAAGCCACATGCCGGCACCCCGTATGGGTGCTGGTTTGAGTCCAGCTGCTCCATTTCCAATCCAGCTCCCGGCTAATGTGCCTGAGAAAGCAGTGGAAAATGTCCCAAGTGTTTGGGCCTCTGCATCCATGCAGGAGATCCTGAAGGAAGCTCCTTGCTTTGGTCTGACCTAGCCCTGGCCGTTGCGGCCATTTCGGGAGTGAATCAGCGGGTGGAAGATGTCTCTCTGTCTCTTGCTCTCTCTCTGTGTAACTCAAAAAAAAAAAAAAATTAACACATAATTGTACATATTCATGTGGTGCAATGCAATGTTTTGACAGGTGTATTATCAGGGTAATTGGCATATCCACCACTCAGACACTGATCCCTTCCACTTCTTCCTTTGTTCTCCACAGACTACTACTTAACACAACCCCACCCCCACCCACAGGCACATCCTGTCATTGTGTCATTATTGCTGCCTGTGCAGTGGAGCTTAATAGATTCTTGTTACCAGTAACTCACACTTAAGGAGACCCAGGTTTTTTTTTTATTTGACAGGTGAAGTTTGACAGGGAGAGAGAGAGAGAGAGAGAGAGAGAGTCTTCTTTCCGTTTGTTCACCCTCCAAGTGGCCGCCACGGCCAACGCTGAGCCGATCCGAAGCCAGGAGCCAGGTTCTTCTCCTGGTCTCCCATGCAGATGCAGGAGCTCAAGCACTTGGGCCATCCTCCACTGCCCTCCCGGGCCACAGCAGAGGATTACCCAAGTGAGCCATGACACCAGCCCCAGGAGACCCAGTTTTGACTCTGATCCTGCTCCTTACTAGCTCCGTGTGTGTGTGTGTGTGTGTGTGTGTGTGTGTTTCAATGACTTTATTATTTTTTTCAATGACTTTATTTTTTAAAGCTGTTTCAGATTATCAGTAAAAATGAGCAAAAAGCACTGAGAGTTCTCCTATAGCACTTCCTTCCCCTGCCCAACCTCCGCCGACTGTCAACATCCCCCACCAGAAGAGTACTTTACTGCTTGGTGAACATGCACCTGGGCATGATTAGCAAACCCAAAGTCCATAGTTTACATTGGATTCACTTCTTTTTTGTTTGTTTTGAAGTGTTTTTCAGGCTTTGTGAGGGGGTTTCCATTGATTCACCCTGAACACTCACTGGCTCTCTGCCTCCTCTTCTTCCTCCTCCCCCGCCCCTCCTCTTCTGGATTCACTCTTAGTGAGTGTAGTACATTGTTGAGGATTTTGATTAGCCATGCTTTTGCCTCTTTCTTTCCTGAAAAATGAGGACCACTGGGAGGATTCAATTAAATCAGGCCGTTGATGTGGAGCAAGTTATCTGCCTGGCACAGGTAAGAATACCCTGCATGGAAGTGATCTTCATAGTCACACCAATGTCCTCAGCATAAGCCCCGCTGTTTAACACTCCTGAGCTTTCCCCCATTCTCCTCTGTCTTAGCCCAGAGCCTCTAGTCTGAGCCTTGAGAACCCTGCCAGAGCTGCTCTCTGGAAGGTCCTAAAAGATAGCTGTCATTTGGCCTAGCAGTTTCTAACGCTGGTTGAGATGCCCGTGGCCCACAGCTGAGTGCCTGGCTCCTGCCTCCAGCTTTCCACTGACATAGAACCTAGAGGCAGAGGTGATGGCTCAAGTGGTTGGGTTCCTGCCACCCACGTGGGGGACCTGGATTGCGTTACCAGCCTCTGCCTTTGGCCCAGTCCCAACCATTGTGGGCATTTGGGGAGTGAACCAGGAGATGGAAACTCTCTTTCTCTCTCTGTCTCTCACATTTAAAAAGATATTAATCTATGGAGATTTACTGCGCTGCCAAGAGGAACTTAGAATTTCAGTTTGGCTCTTGGAGGAGGGAAGGGTTGGGTACTCAGGGATAAAACACATGAATGTTCGCAGACTCCTCCAGGTCAGCCACGCCCCAGCACATTTCAGCCAGGACAAAGAGAAGGGGAAGAGAAAGTGCAGGAGGGAAAATCGCAGCGTGGGAGCCAGCTGCTGTGAAGGTGGAAATGCAGAAACCGTGTCAGCGCTATGTCAGAGAACCTCGCCAACCATCATGCACGCTTCTGCTCCCTCCTCCTGCATACTGGCTCTCCTTGGCCACCTTCACAGACCGTAGCTGTGGGGACAGAAGAAGGCCAAAGTTTCCAGAACTTTTAATTTGGAAATAACCTTGGTTAAAAAAAAATTTCTGGTGGGGCCGGCATTGTGGCGCAGCGGGTTAAGCCACTGCCTACAATACTGGCATCCCATATGGGCCCCCGTTCGAGTCCCAGCTGCTCCGTTTCTCATCCAGCTCCCCGCTAACGCACCTGGGAAAGCAGCAGAAGATGGCCAAGTCCTAGGGCCCCTGCACTCACGTGGAAGAAGCTCCTGGCTCTTGGCTTCAGATAGACCCAGTTCTGGCCATTGTGGCCACTTGGGGAGTGAACCAGCGCTAGAAGACCTCTCTCTCTCTCTGTCTCTCCCTCTCTTTCTCTCTCTGTAACTCTGCCTTTCAAATAAATAAAATATTTTTTAAAAAGATATTTGGCCCCATGTTCTTCGTTGCTCCTCTGACAATAGTTCCTCCCAACCCTGCCCCCACTGTGAGCTGCATCACAGACAGGAAGTCACTATTTCACCTATAGCTGAAGAGCCTGCTGTAGGCCCTCTGAGAACAGAGACTGTGGCTTCTACCTCTGCACTTCCCATTCTGTGACCCCTGCCATGCTGCACCTCATCCTTCCCCCTGGGCCTCTGAGGGACACCCCCACCTGCACGATGCAGTGCTGGGGCCCCAAATCAAGTCAGATGGCCATAGGGAGTGGTGCTAGAAAAACTGGGGTAACTGAGGCCCAAACGAGTGAGGTGCAGAAATGGAAGTGCAGTTTCCTGAACGTTATCACAATGTGACATTGATTGCTATGCGATTTTAGATGAGTCATTTCCTATCTGTTACCTTAGTTTCACTCATCTGCCAAATGGGGAGAAAAAATTGTAAAGGAACCCACATGTATTCATTTATTCCTGATGAGGAAAGTAATATGTATTCATTATAGAAATGTAGAATACACAGAAGAATAATGAAGAAAGCAAAAATCATCCTTAAAACTGCCCAGAAATAAATGCCGTTTACATTTGGACTTACTGCTTTTTAATCTTTTTCCTCTGTGTTTTAGCTTTAAGACAACCCAATCAGGAAGCAATGCTGCACAATGGGTCAAAGGCTGAATCCCCTGTGTCACAGCTGTGTGTGTGCACACACAGAATTTGCAAGGCCCTGTGCAAAATGAAAATGTAGGCCCCTTGTTCAAAAATTTTGAATTTTAGGGCCAGCGTTGTAGTATAGCGGGTAAAAGCCCCAGCTTGCAATGCAGGCATCCCATATGGACACCAGCTCATCTCCTGTTTGTGACCTGGGAAAACTGGCAGAAGATGGCCCAAGTGTTGGACCCCTGCCACCCATGTGGGAGACATGGAAGAAGCTCCTGACTCCTGGATTCAGCCTACCCCAGCCCTAGCTTGTTGTTACCATCTGAGTGAACCAATGGATGGAAGATCTCTCTGTGTAACCCTGCCTTCCTTTCAAATAAACAAATGTTAAAAAACAAAACAAAACAAAAAAACAGGGGCCGGCGCCGTGGCTCACTTGGGTAATCCTCCGCCTGTGGCGTCGGCATCCCATATAGGCGCCGGGTTCTAGTCCCGGTTGCTCCTCTTCCAGTCCAGCTCTCTGCTGTGGCCCAGGAAGGCAGTGGAGGATGGCCCAAGTGCTTGGGCACCTGCACCCACATGGGAGACCAGGAAGAAGCACCTGACTCCTGGCTTCAGATCGGCATAGCTCCGGCCATAGCGACCATTTGGGGGGTGAACCAACGGAAGGAAGACCTGTCTCTCTCACAGTCCAACTCCGTTTGTCAAAATAAATTAAAAAAAAAAAAAAAAACTTTAGAAATTCAATATGGCAACAGCAGAGTGTTAAACCAAGTATGGGGCCGCATGTGACTACACAGCCATGTGCTTACAAAGTAGGCTCTTTACATTCCCATCTTCAAATAATAGTAAGATCATGTGTAGAGTATTTTCTATGTATCAACTATTTTAATAATTAATTAATTAATTTGCTTATTTATTTATGAGAGAGAGAGCTCTCATCTGCTGGTTCACTCCCCAGTGCATCTAAGGACCAAAGTTAGGGGCCGGAAATTCAATCCAAGTCTTCATGTGGGTGGCAGAAATCTAATCCCTTGTCCATTGCTGCTGTCTCCCAGGGTCTACATTAACAGGGAGCTGGAACTGGAATGCAGCCAGGACTTGGACACAAATACCTGACATAAGATGCAGACATCCCCGTGGTATCTTAATTACTAGGCCAAACACCCACCCTTCAGGTATTTTATTTATTAGTTCTAATTCAATTCAGCTCCCTGAAAATAAGTGGAATTCTTACCTCACCCTGTTTTGCAGTTGAAACAACCAGCATCAGAGACCTGAAGCACATTCCCTGAGCTGATGCAGCTAAAGTGGCAGACACGCTATTTGTACCTTTGTCTTTCCAACTTCAAGTCCGTACATTTTCCATTTACAGCATATTCCTGTTCATTCCAACTTTTATAAACTAGTGAGTTTTTTTTTAAATAAAACAAATTATACCATGGAATGATACTTCAAAATGTATGTGGAAATGGAATGAAAAGATAAGTTTATTCTGCTGCAAAAATTTTAAAAATCTATACATAGTTTTTCTTCACAACATGCATTTCCATGAACTTTTTGAAGTCCTATTGCATAAAAAATCTTTTTTTTTTTTTTTTTGACAGGCAGAGTGGACAGTGAGAGAGAGAGACAGACAGAAAGGTCTTCCTTTGCCATTGGTTCACCCTCCAATGGCCGCCGCGGTCGGCGCTATGCGGCCGGCGCATTGCACTCATTCGATGGCAGGAGCCAGGTGCCAGGTGCTTTTCCTGGTCTCCCATGGGGTGCAGGGCCCAAGCACTTGGGCCATCCTCCACTGCACTCCCAGGCCACAGCAGAGAGCTGGCCTGGAAGAGGGGCAACCGGGACAGAATCCGGTGCCCCAACCGGGACTAGAACCCGGTGTGCCGGCGCTGCAAGGCGGAGGATTAGCCTGTTGAGCCATGGCGCCGGCCAAAAAATCTTATACTATATTCTTTTTCATTTTATAGAATGAGGGTTTTTTTTTCTCCATATGTCATTAAAAATCAGAGAAAAACAGTTGCTGTTACGTAAAACGAAATGCTGAGGACAACTTCATTGCAAGGTTATATTTCATGGAAGGCACTAATGAGCCAAAGCAGAAACTTACAGCCAGTGGTGAGCTGCCCAAAGCTGAGTGGCTGGATTTAGCCATATTCCCCACCTGCTAAACAGCATATGGACATCTCAGTCCTCCTGCTAAACAGGATGTCTCTGCACACCATCACCAGCCAAGAAGATTCTGGTCACACTTTACTTTCGATTCCAGGACTCTCTTGAACTTGCCTCCACCACCGTTTTCCTTCCCCGCTCCATTCTGCTTCTCTTCTCTCACAGCCACTACCTGTGGCCCGCGTTTCTCCATCGCAGCACTTGACCACTTCCTCCCCCAGCCTAGGTAAAGCCTGCAGTGTTCTAGCACTTTCAGCTCTACTTTGCAAACCCAACAAGTGGGGAAGCCCCTTCCTTTCCTGCCTTTGACTTCTCTCCCCATGTGAAGTGAACGTCTACATACGTGAGAGATGGGGATCCTCACACTCACAATGGGTTCTATTTTGGTTTGAGTTCTCATTATGATGCTTTGAGTTGTTAACATTATATAAATCCATTACGAAATATTGGAGAGTAGAGAAAGGGGAAAATGCATGAATAACCATGTTTCTTGTATACCCTCGCCCTTGGTTTGCTTTAAGAAGAAGAATATGACTCTCAACTTACTCCTATAACCACCACACTGTTTTTGCACTGAGAATGTCTTGTAATCTCATAGTCTCTTTTCAAGACACTAATGCTAATTTATGAGCACAGGGCACCGTCGACTGCCCAGTCTTGGTTGGTCAGAGAGTGACCACAAATCCAGCTAGAACTGAAGGCCTGGTCAGCTTATTTTACACAGTTCTATTGCCCCCTGTATCAAAGACAGCCTTTATGAGGAAGACACTGAGACTGGTTTTACTTAGGGGAATGTCACTCTGCTTCACCAAACACAGACTTCCTGAGATCTGCGCATTCAAATGTTCATTGCAATTTAAGCAAGCTCAGAACATTTTCATGAAAGGAATTTCTTAGGGATAGAGAAAGAATAATCAAATCATCTGTATATTTAGTAGGACTCTTTGTAGTTTGATTTAAAATCCTGACTTTAGATGTACAGGTACATAAGGTCATGATACATGTACATAAAATGATAGAGATAGAAGTGACTTCAGTGGTGGTTGTGGGTGATGTGTAGGTGGAAAATACACCAGAAAAACCTGGAGATGGCCAAATATAGAACACATGAAGTATTACATTCAGAAGGTGTAAAGAAATACTACAAATGAATAGGAAAAAAGATAAACAATCCAGCAGAGAAATGGGCAAAGAATTTGAACAAGTAATGCACAGAAAGAAACTTAATAATCAAATGTGGAAAAAAATGCTCCTTTTCACTAGCAATCAGGAATATGAACCTTGACAGCAAGATCTATTTTCATATCCAAGGTTTGGCTAAACAAATGTCTCTAGACAGAATGATGGAGAGAGAGACAGAGTGTGGAGAGAAGAGAACCATCTGCTGCCTCACGCCCAAATGTTTGCAACAGCCAGGGCTGGGCCAGGCTAAAGCCAGAAGCCAGGAACTCCATTCTCTCGCATGGATGTCAGAAGCCCCCTAGTTGAGCCATCTTCTGCTGCCTTCTCAGGTGCATTAACAAGGAGCTGGATCAGAAGCGGAGCAGCTGAGACACAAACCAACCCTCTGATGTGCTATGCTGGTGCAGCAAGTGGCACCTTAACCCACTGCACCACAATGCCAGCCCTGAAAATGGAATTTTTGAAAGTTTGTATTGGTGCAAAAAATTTTGAAAACAATGAGTCTTCAAAAAGTTTATGAAAAAAATACATTTATAACATAACTATGCATGGATTGATTTCAAAGTTTTAAAACTGCTCCAAAATAAACTTCTCTTTTCATTCCATTTTCTACAAACATTTTAATGTACCCTTATAATATGAACAGTGTATTTGTGGTAAAACATAACATAGGATGCAGATACGCCTCACACTCACGACAATGGTACCAGTGGGGAGGGAAGCAGTTCTGGAGCCACAG
The DNA here is from genome assembly GCA_949820135.1 of Sylvilagus floridanus. Classification (NCBI taxonomy): domain Eukaryota; kingdom Metazoa; phylum Chordata; class Mammalia; order Lagomorpha; family Leporidae; genus Sylvilagus; species Sylvilagus floridanus. The sequence continues at coordinate 35,640,119 of OX463230.1, forward strand.
GACTGTGATTGTCATTGGGTGTGTTTAAGAATCTTCTGACTTTTCTTCCAGGCCCATCCTGGGATTCCATTTCTTTACCTTCTTTGAAGTTGGATGTGATCCAATGGCTTAGGTCGGCCAGAAAAATGAGTGGAAGTGTTACTTAGGGACAAGATTTAAGAGCCAGATGGACAACCAACAGTGTTCTTTATCCTTTTGCTATGGAGAACAGAGAACAGTGTTTACATGTCAGTGCTCAGTCTCCTTCACCAGCAGGTCCTGGGGTGAGGACAACGCGTCTCAAATGACCCACGGTGAAGTTGAGGCATGGCTGAGAAATAAACTCTTGTTGTTGTAAGCTCCTGAATTGTGGGATTGTATGTTTATTACTGTAGTCAAACCAAGACTATCTTAACAGACTTCCACTTTATCTGGACTGTTTTATTTATTCCTTCCACTTTTTTTTAAAGGTTTATTTATTTATTTGAAAGGCTGAGTTACACAGAGAGAGGAGAGGCAGAGAGAGAGAGAGAGAGAGAGAGAGAGAGAGAGAGAGAGAGAGGTCTTCCGTTCGATGGTTCACTCCCCAGTTGGCCGCAATGGCCAGAGCTGCGCCTATCTGAAGCCAGGAGCCAGGAGCTTTTTCCAGGTCTCCCACGTGGGTGCAGGGACTTGGGCTATCTTCTACTGCTTTCTCAGGCCATAGCAGAGAGCTGAATTGAAAGTGGAGCAGCTGGGTCTCAAACTTGTGACCATATGGGATGCCAGCGCTTCAGGGCAGGGCATTAAGCCACTGCGCCACAGCACTGGCCCTTATTCCTTTCACTTTTAAAGTTTAAAGAAAATATGGCTTAGTGTTAACACGTGTTCATTTTTGAATGGGTGTTATATTCCCCTCACTATTTTTTTTATAATGCTTTTATTTAAAGAATATAAATTTCCATAATACAGCTTAAAGATTACCATGGCTTACCCCCCCATAACTTCCCTCCCACCCGCAACCCTCCCCTTTCCCACTCCCTCTCCCTCACTATTTTTTTAAAAGATTTATTCATTTATTTGGGGCTGGTGCTGTGGCATAGCGGGTGAGGCCACTGTCTGCAGTGCCGGCATCTCATACAGGTGCCAGTTCGAGTCCCACCTGCTTCACTTCTGATCCAGCTCCCTGCTATGGCCTGGGAAAGCAGTAAAGGATGGCCCAAGTCCTTGGGTCCCTATACCTATTTGGGAGACCTGGAAGAGGCTCCTGGCTCCAGGCTTTGGATTGGTGCAGCTCTGGCCATTGTGGCTATTTTGGGGTGAAACAGCAGATGAAAGACATCTTTCTCTCTCTTTCTCTTTGCCTCTGCCTCTCTATAACTATCTTTCAAATAAATGAATAAATCTTTTTTTAAAAGAGTTATAGAGAGGGAAGGAGGGAAGGAGAGAGAGATCTTCCATCCACTGGTTCACTCCCCAAATGGCTGCAATGGCCAGGGCTGGGCCAGGCCAAAGCCAGAAGCCAGGAGCCTCTTCCAGTTCTCCCATGTGCATGCAGGGGCCAAAGGACTTGGGCCATCTGCTGCTGCTTTCCCAGGCCATTAGCAGGGAGCTGGACCAGAAGTAGAGTAGCTGTGTCTTGAACTGACACCTGTATGGGATGCCAGTGTCGTAGGCAATGGCTTTATCAGCTATGCCACAGCACCAGTATCTTGCTCTTCATTAAAGACCAGTATAACACTATAGTCACTGGCCTTGCTATAATATTCTTGACTTTAATCCAACCTTATTATGGAAAATAGTCCTAAAACTACGTCTGAGACATACGTTGTCCATTATATTTCACAATAACCCCTAAGATATAATCCTGTGTGAGAAAAAAAATTTAAGAATTTAATTCCAGAAAATCCTTTTCTCTTGTGGCTAACTGGTAGGCATCCACCTTTCTTTCTAATGTATTTCCATGTTTGTTGTGGTTACTGAAAAGCTCAGAGACAAATATGTACTCAATACGTATGTAGCCTTCCTAGTTTTTTCTTTTTCTGTTATGCTAAGCAATTATGAAACAAACTTTGTGGTGTGTGTCCTTGGCTTTAAGCTATCTCAAACCTTTTTAGAAAACAAAAATGAATAAAGTTTGCATCTTCTGTCACACTGCTTCCCTTCCAGCCCCCCTTGGTGTTTCATTTCTCCTACAGCAAGGAAAGCCGCACTGTAGGAGAGACCTGCTCCTCCATGCTCACGCTGCTCACCAAGCCGAGGAATAGCCTGGCCTAACCACGGGGAGTCTCTAACCTGGGATTCGTCCTGATGGCCCACACTAGCCTAATAAGGGAGTTGTCTCTGTGGAATGCATGTGGGATCTACTTCCTATTTCTCAAGCACATGTTTCCACGACTATCATTTCTTTTCCTGCCCACACAGTATTTTCTATTAAACATCCAAATGAGAAACACAGAGTCAAGGTAACTCAGAGGGCTTAGAAATAGGCTTCTCCTTAGGCCGGCGCCGTGGCTCAACAGGCTAATCCTCCGCCTTGCGGCGCCGGCACACCAGGTTCTAGTCCCTGTCGGGGCGCCGGATTCTGTCCCGGTTGCCCCTCTTCCAGGCCAGCCCTCTGCTGTGGCCTGGGAGTGCAGTGGAGGATGGCCCAAGTGCTTGGGCCCTGCACCCCATGGGGAGACCAGGAAAAGCACCTGGCTCCTGGCTCCTGCCATCGGACAAGCGCGGTGCGCCGGCCGCAGCGCGCCAGCCGCGGCGGCCATTGGAGGGTGAACCAATGGCAAAGGAAGACCTTTCTCTCTGTCTCTCTCTCTCTCACTATCCACTCTGCCTGTCAAAAAAAAAAAAAAAAAAATAGGCTTCTCCTGTAAATCAAATCAAAGGAATTCACTTCAGCAGTGAAAATAACCTGCGTGGAGAAACAGGATGCCTCCATGCTACTAGCAGTGTGCCTGCGTTCCATGTGGCCTGGCCTCTGTAAGATCTGACATTTCTCTGACTCATTTCCTATCCTTATTTAGTTTTTAGAAGTTAGAAATGATTACCTTCTAGTATTACGTTCTCAAAAATTTTAAAAATGAAAAATATTTTAAAAAGGATCCAGGGGTGGTATTGTGGCACAGTACCACACTGTCATGCCAAGCATCCCATATGAGTGCCAGTTTGTGTCCCGGCTGCTCCACTTCCACTCCAACTCCCTGATGATGCACCCAGGAAGGCAACAGAAGGTGGCCCAAGTCCCTGGGCCCTTGCCACCCAGGAGAGAGACCCAGATGGAGTTCAAGGCTCTGGCTTCAGCCTGGCTTATCCCTGGCTGTTGCATCCATTTGGGGAGTAAACCAGAGGAAGCAAGAGTGCTTTCTCTCTCTCTGTCTCTCTCTCTCTCTCTCTGTCTCTCTCTCTCTGTAACTTTGCCATTCAAATAAATAAATCTTTAAAATAAAAAGAAATGAAATGCTCTATTCCAAAAAAATTTTAAAAACGAAACCAAATGAAGAGTTGAGATATCACACATTAGCAAAGTACATGATCAAAGTCGGGCTGTGGAGGGAGGGAGTTCCCAGGCATGCAGGAAGTGATACAGAAACACAATGTCGCCAGGGTGGCCCTAGGCTGATATGAAGGCAGCATTAGTTCAGATATGTTTTTTTTTTTTCAGCATCCCCAGAGCAGCTTGCTTTTCTAATAGGAAGAAATTAGAGGAGTAGCATTCATGCCAGGACGGTCAACACTGCCCTTCCTCTTTCCCCATCTAGTGCTCTGAGGGGCACTTAAGAGTTCTTAAGTGGTCAAATTTGGGAAAAGATGTGTGCTTTCTCTGTTGGAGATTCTGAATGTTTATTATCTTTTTTTAAAGATTTATTTATTTATTTGAAAGGAAGAGTTACAGATAGGCAGAGGCAGAGAGGGAGAGAGGTCTTCCATTCAATGATTCATTCCCCAGATTGCTACAATGGCTGGAGCTGCACCAATCTGAAGCCAGGAGCCAAAAGATTCTTCTGGATCTCCCACGTGGGTGCAGGGGCCCAAGGACTTAGGCCATCCTCTACTGCTTTCCCAGGCCCTAGCAGAGAGCTAGATAGGAAGTGGAGCAGCCGGGACTTGAACCACCGCCCATATGGGATGCCAGTGCTACTAGGCAGCAGCTTTACCTGCTACGCCACAGCGCCAGCCCCTCTAATGCTTATTATCTTATTATGGATTGGGAAGTCCAGTAGAAAAGAAGATGGTTGGGGCTGGCATCGTGGCACAGAGGGTTAAGCCACTGCCTGTGACACTCGCTGCTCCACTTCAGATACAGTCCCCTGCTAATGAGTCTGGGAAAGCAGTTGAAGACAGTCTGAGTGCTTAAGCCTCTGCTCCCACATAGGCAACCTAGATGGAGTTCCAGGCTCATGGCTTCTGCCTGGCTCAGCCCCAGCTGTTGAGGTCATTTGAGGAGTGAACCAGCAATTGAAGATCTGTGTGTGTGTGTGTGTGCGTGTGTGTGTGTGCAGGTGTTTGTAGGTCTCTCTCTCTCTCTCTCTCTCTCTCTCTCTCTCTCTTTCTTTCTCACTCTACCTTCCAAATAAACCCTTAAAAAATCCTGAAGGTAGAATGCTGGCAACTGAAATTGAGGAATTGTGGTAATACACCCTTCTACTTCCCAAGAAGGGGAGAAAAAGTCACAAGCCAAAGGCCAGTTAGATTCACCTTTTTAAATATGTATTTTCAGGATAAATTGATTTTTAACATTTTTATTTATTATTTTTATTTTAAAGGCAGAGAGACTGAGAATCAGAGACAGAGCTCCCATCCTTGGTTCACTTCCCAAATGCCCACAATGGCCAGGGATGAGGCCAGGAGCTGGGAACTCTGCCCAGGTCTCCAACAGGGATGGCAGGGATCCAACTACTTGAACCTGCTGCCTCCCAAGGTGCACATTAGCAGAAAGCAGAAATTGGGAATGGACTTGAACTCAGGCCTCTGACATGGAATGTGATGTCCTACCCAGCATCTTAACTGCTGAACCAAATATCACCCCCTAGATTCATTTGATAAGCCTTTCAGCTTGCTTCTGTGCGCAAGCAAACAAATATCCTCTAGGTTCCTCAGAAGGAAGTCAGCAGAGGAAATGAAGTTCAATGAAGGCTGAAGGCTGGCAACAGTTGCTGTGTTTACCTGGATGATGGGGTGGGACAGAGAGAAATAACTATGAATGTGAGATCTGAGCTGCAGAAATGAGCCCTGTCTCCTACGGAGAAGGAAACAATGCCTTGAAATCCTTGGCAACCGCCTCCCCAACCTCTGTGTTTGGCTGCCAGGTCCACCTTTCAGCTCCAGAGAAAAAGGGAAGGTCTTAGGAATTCTTGGTGGCAGAAGCAGTCCACTCAACTTGTTCAAGTCAAGGAGGGACAAAGGAAGAAGGGGTTTGACAGAGTCACTGGATTTCATCTAGACTACCAATAAGTGCAACCAGAAGTGAGAATCAGCACACAAGATTGTTGCCTGGGGTTTCACTTTGGGGGCAGGTGTAGGGGTCTCTCATCTCTGCTTCTCTGAGGTTTTGCTTCATTCTCTGATTATCAGCTTCATCAGGAATAACCATCTGGGTTCCAGCTTTACATGGCTTCACAACGAAAGAGTAAAGCTAACATCTGAGAGTGGAAGCGAGCAAGTACCCTGTCTCTGGAACTAAATAAATTTTTTAAAGATTTATTTATTCGGGCCGGCACCGTGGCTCAACAGGCTAATCCTCCGCCTTGCGGCGCCGGCACACCAGGTTCTAGTCCCTGTCGGGGCGCCGGATTCTGTCCCGGTTGCCCCTCTTCCAGGCCAGCCCTCTGCTGTGGCCCAGGAGTGCAGTGGAGGATGGCCCAGGTGCTTGGGCCCTGCACCCCATGGGAGACCAGGAAAAAGCACCTAGCACCTGGCTCCTGCCATCGGATGAGCGCGGTGCGCCGGCCGCAGCGCGCCATCCGCGGCAGTCATTGGAGGGTGAACCAACGGCAAAGGAAGACCTTTCTCTCTGTCTCTCTCTCTCACTGTCCACTCTGCCTGTCAAAAAAAAAATTTATTTATTCGAAAGGCAGAGTTATGGGGAAAAGAGAGAGAGAGAGAGAGGAGAGAGGAGAGAGGAGAGAGAGAGAGAGAGAGAGAGAGAGAGAGAGAGAGTCTGCCATCTGCTGATTCACTCTCCAAATAAATTACTGCAATAGCCACAGCTGGGCCCATATGAAGCCAGGAGCCAGGAGCTTCTTCTGGGTCTCCCACGCAGGTACAGGGGCCCACGGACTTGGTCCTCCTTCCACTGCTTTTTCAGGCCTAGCAGAGAGCTGGATCAGAAGTGGAGCAGCCAGGACCTGAACTGGTGCCCATATTGGATGCCGGCACTACAGGGGTGGCTTTATTTGCTACCCCACAGCGTCGTGGGCCTCAATTCTAAGTGGTCAGATTGGCACCACTAGAGCCAGGAGTTTACTGCTGTTCATTTGTTACAGCCAGGGCGGGTCACAGAACAGCATAAAGCATTGAGCTAGCCCTCCTGAAATCCAGCGTCAGTGCACCTATTGGCTCTGATGAGTTCTTTTTTTTTTTTTTTTTTAAGATTTATTTATTTATTCAAAAGTTAGAATTACACACACAGAGAGAGGAGAGGCAGAGAGAGAGAGAGAGAGAGAGAGAGAGAGAGAGAGAGAGAGAGAGAGGCCTTCTATCCGATGGTTCACTCCACAGATGGCCGCAATGGTCGGAGTTGTGCCGATCTGAAGCCAGGAGTCTGGAGCTTCTTCCAGGTCTCCAACGTGGGTGCAGGAGCCCAAGGACTTGGGCCATCTTCTACTGCTTCCCAGGCCACAGCAGAGAGCTGGAGCAGAAGAGGAGCAGGTTAAGCCACTGTCTGATGCTGGCATCCCACATGAGTGCCTGTTGAGTCTTAGCTGCTCCACTTCTGATCCTGTTCCCTGCTAATGTACCTGGGAAAGCCGAAGAAGATGGCTCAGGTACTTGGACTCCTACACGCATGTGGATGGCCCAGATAGAATTCCGGACACTTGACTTCAGCCTGACCCACTCCTGGCTGTTGCAGCCTTTGGGGAGTGAACCAGTGGATGGAAGATCTCACTTTCTGTGTCTAACTCTTCCTTTCAAATAAATAAATAAATCTTTATTTTAAAAACTGGGATCATCTTCTAAGCCAGAAATTTCTGTGATCCTATAATCTATAACACCACACCTAAAGAAGGGAGAAAGACTCTTGGAGTAAACAGGTTGATCAGGCTCACATGAAGATGGGCAAGGTCTGATTTATTAGAGGAGAGGACTCTTCAAGAGAGGTTTGAAAGGTTTAAGGACAGGCTTTGGTGGAAAGAAAAAGGCCATGTATGTGGTAGAAGGAAAGGCCTAAGATAATGGCTTGGGTAGCAATAAGAAGTGTGGTGCTGGGAAAGAGACTTGGACCAAAATGTTTTTGAGATGGGAAAATAATTTCTCTCTTCTGGGTCTCAGCTTCATCCAGTTCTATTTTTTAGAGAAGGAAATTGCACAGAGAGGGAAATAGAATCTAAGTTAAAGTGTAAAAGAAGTTAAAGTGGGTTGGAGTGGCAGGAAGACTGGGGAAGGCTGGTGAGGTATCTTGAAACCTGTGTTAAGGAATTTCCCTGGCCTGAAGAAAGGTAATTGGTTTTTACCATTGAAATCCCTTTGGTTTTTACCATTAAAGTTCCATGGTTACAAGCCTCTATTCCTCTTTACAAATGTTGGTTTACTTGTTGGGTGCTGCCAATGCACCGGGGAAAAGAGTTGAGGTTAGAGCATGCCATGTTACTTATTGGCAGTATTAGTGGGTCTACAAGATGACTCAAGCTGAGTTTTATTTTCAGCAGAATGCCTAAGTTTGATTCCTAGCTATTGACTCCTGCTTTCCCTCAGTGCAGACCCTGTGGGCAGTGGTGATGGCTCAAGTAATTGGGTTGCTGCCATCCATGTGGGAGACCCGGATTGTGTTTCTGGATCCCAGCTTCAGCCCCAGTCCAGCACCAGCTGCTGCAGCATTTGGAAAGTAAATCAACAGATGAAAATTCTCTCTCTCTCTCTCTCTCTCTCTCTCTCTCTCTCTCTCTCTCTGTTTCTATCTTTATTTCTCTGCCTTTCAAATAAATTAATTTAAAAAATTTAAAGGGGCTGGCGCTGTGGCGTAACGGGTAAAGCTGCTGCCTTCAGAGCCAGCATCCCATATGGGCACTGGTTTTAGTCCCAGCTGCTCCACTTCCAATCCAGCTCTCCGCTGTGGCCTGGGAAAGCAGTAGAAGATGGCCCAAGTCCTTGGGCCCCAGAACCCACATGGGAGACCTGGAAGAAGCTGGCTCCTGGCTTCGGATCGGCACAGCTCCAGCCTTTGCGGCCATTTGGGGAGTAAACCAGCAGATGGAAGACCTCTGTGTCTCTACCTCTCTCTGTAACTCTGGGTGGCTTCACAAAGTGCCCTTAGAATAGGATTCTTGGGACTGGTCTTGTGGTGTAACAGGTAAAGCCTCTGCCTGTGATGTTGGCATCACATGTGGGCATTGGTCAGTATCCCAGTTGTTCCACTTCTGATCCAGTTCCCTGCTAAAGCCCTGGAAAAAGCTGTGGAAGATGGCCCAAGTGCGTAGGCCCTGCATCCACGTGGGATACCCAGATGAAGCTCCTGGCTTCAGTCTGGCCCAGCACTGGCCATTACAGCCATCTGAGGTGTGAACCAGCAGATGGAAGTTCTCTTTCTTTCTGTCTCTCCTTCTCTTTGCCACTCTGACTTTCAAATAAATGAATAAAATCTTTAAAAAAAAATAGATTCTCCAAGTTCTGAGGAGCTGATAGAATCAGATTTTCTTGATTCTTGGTTCCATTGTTTAAGATCTCACTCACGGGGCTGGCACTGTGGCATAGCGGGTAAAGCCACCAACTGTAGTGCAGGCATCCCATATGGATGCCAGTTTGAGTCCCAGCTGCTCTACTTCCGATCCAGCTCTCTGCTATGGCCTGGGAAAGCAGTACAAGATGGCCCAAGTCCTTTAACCCCTGTACCCGCGTGGAAGACCTGGAGGAAGCTCCCAGCTCCTGGCTCCTGGCTTCAGATCGGCACAGCTCTGGCTGTTGCAGCCAATTAGAAAGTGAACCAGCAGATGGAAGACCTCTCTCTGTCTCTCTGCCTCTCCTTCTCTCTGTGTGTGTAACTCTGACTTTCAAATAAATAAATAAATAAATAAATAAATAAATATTTTTTTAAAAAAGATCTCACTGACAAAATCTTATTATTATCTACCAAGTATAGTTTCAATCAACCCTGACTATCCTTGGATTCCGCCTCTGGGAATTTGCCTACTCCCTGAACTTTATGCATAACCCTCAAGCCCACCCTCACAGACATGTCATTCAGGAACAGGTGCAGAGAAGTGAAAAGCCAAAGTCCCCCACATGGTGATGCATCCTCCAGGTGAGGCTGAGCAGAGCGAGGCTGTACCTTCCTGTTTCAGCTCTCATGTGGTGAACAAGTGTCTTCCTATGAGCGGCATGCCCACTGCTATGTTCTTCATTTTTTGTGTGCCCCGAATTGTGGGGCTGACGCACTGTCGGACATTCAAAGTACAAGATGACTTGCATGTGCCTCACGGGAAAAAACCTTGTGTTACTTAAGCTGCCCTCAGGCATGAGTTATATATGCTGTTGACTATAGAGAGTCCATGTCAGTGAATCAACAATATAGACAATATCTTTGAGCAGAAACACATGATTGATTGGTTGATGGAAATAAAATAGCTAAAGACCCATAGGAACCTAACCCTGAATTACCCCTCAGAGAAACCCGTCAGCATTCGGGGTAACCTCATAGACACTAACTATTATGGATAAGGAGAACTGACTTCATATTGTGGGGAATTTGAGGAGGCAAGAAAGAACCACAAAAATCCCAACCAGATGTGGTCAGCGCTGTGGCATACTAGCTTAAACCTCTGCCTGTGGTGCTGGCATCCCACATGGGCGCTGGTTCAAGCCTTGGCTGTTCCTCTTCTAATCCAGCTCCCTGCTGGTAGCCTAGGAAAGCAATAGAAGATGGCCCAAGTGCTTGAACTGCACCTTCATGGGAGACCCAGAAGAAGCTCCTGGATCCTGGCTTTGGATCAGCCCAGCTCCGACGATTGTGGCCATTTGGGGAGTAAACTAGCAGATAGAAGAACTCTCTCTCTCTCTCTCTCTCTCTCTCTCTCTCTAACTGCCTCTCAAATAAATATATAAATCTTTTTTTAAAAAAATTCCAACCAGAAAAAAAGGAGGAAAAACTTGAAAATTGACCCAAAAACTTGGCAAATATAAATAAACATATATAAACTATGTGGGGACTCCAAAAAGTTCATGGAAAATGAATATTTGGAAAAAACTAAGCATAGACTCCAAAACTTGTTCACATCAAAATAAACATATCTTTTAATTTCACTTTCTATGAACTTTTTGACGTACCCTCAACTCGAAGTATGTTATTTCTTGAGCGATTTCATATGCCAGAACACAGGAAGGGATTAGCGCTAACAGTTACTGTAACATCTCAGTTTCCTACTTATCCTGGCAAATAACGCTTCCTTTGTGCAAAATGAAACTTGGGCTCCCATCTCCGTCAGCTCTGACCTTGGGGAAGTGTCAGCACCCGCTCAGGATGCCAGGCTTCTAGCATTCACACTCAGGCCTGGGGGGGGGGGGGAGGCAGGGGCCTCACAGCTGCTGTTTCTCTCTCCCTCCCGCTGTACCCAGAGAACAATGTATCCTGCTGATGGAGGGACGAGAAAAGAAAAGAATATGGTCCATTGTTGGCAGAGCAGCTAACGCTAGGGCTCTGAACTTGGGGATCTGCTCCTGCTCCCCTCATCCAGGAATGAAGCCAGGAGAGTGCTCTAGAATGTAATATAACACAGAACCACATACACGCATCAAGAAGGCAAATAAATGGCCTAGAGCTAAGACCAGACCTATTCGACAAAGAGGTTGGGGAGGGCAGAGCTGCCAGCACCACAGGGACACAGAGCCAGGCTGCAAAGCTGGGGGAGGAAAAATGTAGCTCAGCGAATGGGGTAGTGGCAGGGCCTGAGTACAGGGAGAATGATGAAAGGTGACCTGTGGTGGAGTGTGCGGAGACGCTCTCCCTTTCCTTTGTCTTTATCTTCTGTCATGAACAGTGTGGTTTTAGTACACATCCTTCTGGTCTGTTTATCACAGAATCAAGACTGACTCTGTGTGCTTTCACCGGTTCTATTTCACTCCTGCTGGTGTCAGTTTTTTCCCTCTGGGACACTTGATGACACAGCGAGAGAGGGGATAGGGGTGCTGGTTTTCTCAACATCATGCTTATGGGTTCAGACTGAGGTTCTTAGCCATTACTTGATGGAATAATGAGCTAAAGCTCCTCTTTGGTGTATTGATCCTCTTATCTCATCTTCTATTTGACCTGCTTCATGGCAACATACACGTTCTATTAATAGAAGGTATTGTGTTTGCATTTAAAACACGTCTACAATGACAATTCCTGACAATTCCTACCTAGCAATTGCATAGGGGTTGAGACTTGAAAAGTGGGTAGGAAGAAAATGAAATATGGTGAGATTCTCAAATTGTTTCTTTTTTTGGCCTTTGATTTTATTGTTCCATTGTACACTTTCTCCCCAGTAATTTTGTTATCTTTCTGTGCATCTGATGCCTCCCTCTTAAGTGCTTTCTTGCTCATGTTATTGTTTGTTTTACACCTAGCTCTCAAGAGTACCATCTTCACTCTATAGGCTAAAGTTAAAGGGAAGGGATGAGTGTAGGAAAAGCCAAAAGAGAAAAGTGGGGGCCAGCGCTGTGCATAGTAGGCTAAGCTGGCGCTGTGGCGTAGAGGATAAAGCCACTGCCTGCAGTGTAGGCATCCCATATGGGCGCCAGTTCCTGTCCCAGCTCCTCGTCTTCTGATACAGCTCTTTGCTTATGGCCTGGGAAAGCAGTGGAAGATGGGTCAAGTGCTTGGGCCCCTGCAGCTGCATGGGAAACCCAGAAGAAGTTCCTGGCTCCTGGCTTTGGATCAGCTCAGTTCTGGCCATTGCAACCATTTGGGGACTGAACCAACATATGTAAGATCTCTCTCTTTCAGTAACTCTGCCTCTCAAATAAATAAATAAAATCTTAAAAAAAAAAAAAAAAAGAACATGGCAGTCTGGAAACAGAATTCCTAAAAAAAAAAAAAAGAAAAGAAAAGAAAAGAAAAATTTCATGATAAATTTAAAGATGATAGGCTTATCCAGCATCACTTTAATCCAGTTTCTTCCATTGATAATTTCTGGGTGACTTTATTAGACTTTTTTGAAAAATACTGAAGTTACTAAAAAAATTAAAAATAAAATTTCCATATAACCTATCAATTCCATTTCTGGATGAATACTCAAAGGAATTGAAAGAAGAGTTGTGAACATGAGCAGGCAAAAGGCAGCAGCCATCCAAATGTCTACTGATGGAAGAATGGATAAATAAAGTGTGGTACATATGCGCAATAGAATAATACTCAGCTCAAAGGTAAGGCAAGCCCAACAGATGCTACACAACCTTATGAAACTTGAGGACATTGTGCATAGTGAAAACAAGGCAGTCAGAAGAGATGTAACACAGGATTCCACTTAGAGGAGGTACTTGGAGTCGTCAATCATAGAGACAGAAAGCAGAATGGTGGCTGAACAAGGGGGAAATCTGGAGCTGCTATTTAATGGAAATAGAATTTCAGTTTTGCAAGACTGGGACAAGTTTTGGAAATTAGTTGCACAATAATATGAACGTACTCAATACTACCTAACTCTGTGCTTAAAACGATCTTAAAAATGATTCAGATGGTACACTTTATGTTATGTGTATTTTACTAATGTTAAAAGACAAAAATCAGTGGCAAGTGTTAGACCTAGTTGGTAAGACTTCGCTTGGGGCTCTCACACCGCATGTCAGAGTGCCAGGGTTCAAATATCAGTCTGCTCCTGATTCCAGTTTCTTGCTAACCTAGGAGACAACAGGTGATGGTTCAAGTACCTGGGTCCCTGCCACACCCTCGGAGACCTATACTGAATTTCTGGCTTCAGCCTGGCCCAACCCTGACTGTTATGGGCACTTGGAGAGTGAACCAGAGAATGGGAGGTCTCTATCTCTCTTTGGCTTTCTCTCTCTGTCTCTCTATCTTTAAAATAAATAAAACAACTTTTCCTGTAGAAATATGTCAAAACTACATTTTGGTAAGGGAGCATTTAGGAGAACATTTCTCAAGTTGTTTCAGTGTGCACGATTCTTTGAAAACAGTGGTAGATCTGAGATCCTGCCTGGGAAAGAAGAGAGGTAAATCGTCCTCCAAAGTATGTGGGCAGAGAAAGATAAAGCCTTGAAGAGCCGTGGCAAAGAAGAAGCCAGAAGTTCTCAGAGGAAGGAGTGCCAACTGTGGGGAGTCTCTGCCCCAAGTGTTGCTGTGAGGGGGCCATGGGGCAGATACATCTTGTGCCCTTCAAAGGTGATCCGACGGAAGAAAGTGGACATGGTGCTTGGGTTCACTCACGGCTATGAACTAGCTGGAGCTTGTTGCATGCCACAGCCCAAGGAAACTGGAAGGAAAAGCCATTTGCTGTGACTCTCAGGGGGCAATTACAATAACAGGTGCTAAACAGGAAGAACCAGAAAAACAGTTCTTGAAATCCCATTCAGCAACTTTGGAAAAAATGCCCAGAACGGCTCAAAGTCTGAAGTTTTGAAAGCAAACATGACAGCAGGAACAATAGGCTGGTATCGGTCTGGGTATTCTAGCAGCCTGGGACAAAAGCTGAAGGGACACTCTGATAATGGATCAAAGTCTGTCGAATCCTTGGGTGCCAGGTGGTGTTCTGGCCTTGGCCTTGGCTCATGACCATGAAAGAGGAGCCAAAAAACAAGTCTAGTGGAAAGCTAAACCTTGTAGGAGTTCAGTTTCAGAATAACCCAGTCAACTACCAGCCTGGAACTACCTTTCTCAAATCATAGTCACACCAGATGCTATAGCTGTGGATGTCCCCATTTGACGCACTGGTGAGAAGTACTAGTCTGGCTCCTAAATTCACCTTGGTCCCTTTTCCAGAGGTCCCCAAAAACTGTCTTGTGAATTCTTCCTTCTTTCCTCCCTCCCTCTCTCCTTCCCTTTCTCCCTTCCTTCCTTCCTTCCTTCCTTCCTTCCCTCCTTCCTTCCTTCCTTCCTTCCTTCTCTCTCTCTGATAAAAATCCGTTTAACATAATGTTTATTGTTTTAACCATTTTAAAGGGACACTTCAAATAGCATTAAATCCATTCACAATGTTGTACAACAATCATCAATTTCTGTTTCCAAAACATCTTCATGATCCCAAATAGAAACTCTGTACCCACTAAACAGTAACAGCTGAGCCCCAAATGGCCTGTAGTCTCCTTTGTAGAATCATACAATATTTGTCCTTTTATCTGGCTCATTTCATTTGGCATATTTTCAAGTTTCATCCAGACTGTAGCATCTATCAGAATTTCATTGGTTTACAAGGTAGGTCAATGGGCACTGAATTGTACAGTTAGAAAGGAGAAATAAGTTCTGGTATTCTCTCGTGTATGGGTGTCTATAAATGACAATAATGTACTGTACATCTCAGAAAAGCTAGAGGAAAAGGTTTGAATGTTTGAGGAGATGATATGCTTACTCTGATTTGAACTTTATATAATTATAGATGCATTGGAACATCACATAGTATCCCATTAATCTCTACAATATTTTTTAAAGATTTATTTATTTATTTATTTGAAAGACAAAGTTACAGAGAGGCAGAGAGAGAGAGAGAGAGGTTTTCCATCTTCTGTTTTACTCCCCAGATGGCTGCAACAGCTGGAACTGCACCAATCTGAAGCCAGGAGCCAGGAGCTTCTTCTGGGTCCCCAACGTGGGTGCAGGGGCCCAAGCACTTGACACGTCTTCCACTGCTTTCCCAGGCCATAGCAGAGAGCTGGATTGGAAGAGGAGCAGCCAGGACTTGAACTGGTGCCCATATGGGATGCCAGCACTGCAGGCCACAACTTTATCCACTATGCCACAGTGCTGGCCTCCAATCTCTACAATTTTTAATGTGTCAGATAAAATAAGATTATATTTTTTAAACAATTTCCTTCCTTTTTAAGGCTGAATAATATTCCTTTGGTTATATATGCCACATTTAACTTGTCCATTCTTCTGTTTATGGACAGTTGGGTTGCTTCCAACTTTTGGCTGTTGTGAATAATGCGGCTGTGAATGTCGCTCTATAGGTATCTATCTGTTTGAATGCCTACAGCAATTTCTTTTGGGTAAGTGTATACTTGGGAATGAAATTCTGCATCATATGGTAATTTTATGTTTGACTTTCTTTTTAAGACTTATTTAATTATTTGAAAGTCAGAGTTAGAGAGAGACTGAGAGAGAGAGAGAGATTTTCCATCCACTGTTTCACTCCCCAAATGGCCACATGGCCAGGGCTGGGCCAGGCTGAAGCCAGGAGCCAGGAACTTCTTCCAAGTCTCCCTTGTGGGTGCAGGTGCCCAAGTACTTGGGCCATCTTCTGCTGCCTTCCTAGGCGCATTATCAGGGAGCTGGATCAGAATTGGAGTAGCCAGGCTCAAATTGGTGCCCATATGGGATGCCAGCACTGCAGACAGTGGCTTAACCTGCTGCACCACAGCACTGGGTCCTGTGAAAGGTCTTCCTTCCGTTGGTTCACCCCCCCAAATGGCCACTACGGCCGGCGCACTGTGCCGATCCAAAACCAGGAGCCAGGTGTTTCTTTCTGGTCTCCCATGCGGGTGCAGGGGCCCAAGCACTTGGGCCATCCTCCATTGCTTTCCCAGGGTCACATCAGAGAGCTGGACTGAAGAGGAGCAACCGGCACTCCAACCAGGACTAGAACCCGGGGTGCCGGCACCGCAGGCAGAGGATAGCCTAGTGAGCCACGGTGCCGGCCCTGTGTTTGACTTCTTTAAGAACCTCCAAACTGTTTTCCATACAGCTGCACTATTTTATATTTCTACCAGTAACAGAATTAAAGTGTGTTTATATCTTTACCAACATTTTTTATTTGGGAGTTTTATTTTTAATAATAACCAGAGTAATGGGTATGAAGTGATATCTCTCTCTCTCTCTTTTTTTTTTTTTTTTTTTTTGACAGGCAGAGTGGACAGTGAGAGAGAGAGAGACAGAGAGAGAAAGGTCTTCCTTTTACCATTGGTTCACACCCCAATGGTCGCTGCAGCCGGCGCACCGCGCTGATCCGATGGCAGGAGCCAGGTGCTTCTCCTGGTCTCCCATGGGGTGCAGGGCCCAAGGATTTGGGCCATCCTCCACTGCACTCCCAGGCCACAGCAGAGAGCTGGACTAGAAGAGGAGCAACCGGGACAGAATCCGGTGTGCCAGCGCCACAGGCGGAGGATTAGCCTACTGAGCTGTGGTGCCGGCCAATGATATCTCTTTTTTATTTTAATTTGCATTTCCCTAGTGACTAGTTATGTTAAGCATATTTTTAATATGCTATTGACCATCTTGTATCTTCTTTGGAGATATGTCTATTCAAGTTCTTTGCACATTTTTTAATAAGGTGGTATTTTTGAGATTTTTTTTTTTGTTTAAGGCTTATTTATTTTGAAAGTCAGAGAGAGATAGAGAAAGATCAGTCTTCCATCCACTGGTTCACTCCCCAAATGGCCACAATGGCCAGGACTCGGCCAGGCTGAAGCCAGGAACTAAAAACTTCTTCTGGGTCTCCCATGTGGGTGCAGGGCCCAAGCACTTGGGCCATCCCTCACTGCTTTCCCAGGCCACAGCAGAGAGCTGGACTGGTGCCCATTGGGATGCTGGCATCACAGGTGGCAGCTTTACCTGCTATGCCAAAATGCCATCCCCTTGAGTTGTTTTTTATATTATTTGGATACTAATTCTTTATCAGATATATGATTTGCAAATTTTTTCTCTCCCATTCTATAGGTCATCTTTCACTCTTTTTTTCCAGGCCATAGCCAGGAACCAGGAGCTTCATATGGATCTCCCACATGGGTTGCAAAGGTCCAGGAACTTGGGTCATCTTCCACTGCTTTTCCCAGGCCATTGGCAGAGAGCTGGATTAGAAGAGGAGCAGCCATGATCTCAGTCCTTCCTTTCATGAATGAACACAGGCTAATAGCGTAAATTTAGCCTCTTGATATCACTTGTATTTTTTTTCAGTATAAAATAACTAATTAATTCTTGCAACCAGTGATATAAGATTAAGAGGAAGGTAAGCATTGGGAGTTAGCATGGTTTTGGCTGTGTGGTTAAGACAGAAATACTTGGTTTCTGAATTAGGCTAAGCCAAGGTAATAGCCTGAAATAGCCACTCTTATGGGATCAGCTATTTTGAAGTCACTGTCAGTTGACTGGGAGATATAATTTCTCCAGGCCATCATTATCAGGTTGCCTTCACAATGCATTGCTGTATGTGGAAAGCTGGTGTAATAGCTTCTTCTTGCTTTTATTTTGAATGTTCATTTGTTTTTAAAATGTTCAGTTCAGTAGTTTTTTTAAAAGATCTACTTATTTATTTGAAAGTCAGAGTTACAAACGGTGAGACAGAGACAGAGACAGAGATTTTCCATCCATTGCTTCACTCTCAAATGGCCATAACAGCGAGGCCTGGGCCAAGCTGAATCCAGGAGCCAGGAGCTTCTTCAGGGTCTTCCATGTGAGTGGCAGGGGTGCAAGCACTTGGGCCATTCTCCACTTATTTTCCCAGGCTCATCAGCAGGGAGCTGGATCAAAAGTAGACCAGCCAAGACACAAAATGGTGCCTATATGAGATGTTGGCATTGCAGGCAGCTGCTTTATCTGCTACACCACAATGACAGCCCCAATTCAGTAGTTTTAAGTTTATACACAAAGTTGCATGAGCATCACCATTTTCTAATGCCTAAACATTTGGGTCACCCCAAACAGAAACCCATACTCATTAGCACTCTCCTACTTGCCTCCTCCCAGCACCTGTAAACCATTAACCTACATTCTGTCTCTATAAACTGGCCTATTGTGGACATCTAATATTTGTGGGAATCCTGTCATATGTGGCCTTTTGTGTCCGAAGTCTTCCACTTAGCATAGTTTTCTCAGGGCACATCTACATTGTTGTATGCACCAATACTTCTGAGGTTCTTCCTGATTCCAGTTCTTTACTACAAGCCGGGTGCCATACAATTCAATTCAAGGCTGACACTAATTGCTGGGTTAGTGTAGAGCCCTCAGATTAAGGGCTCAATCCCACAACTGCCTGTCTTTACATGCCAGGTGCAAATATGGCAGGCTACCCACATTTCTAACCAACCTACCACAGGTGTAGGGATTCTCATCATGGCCTCTCAGGTTCAGTAACTCAAGGGAGCACTTTACTTACTGTAACCAGTTTATTACATAGAGTATAACTCAGGAATTTCCAAATGGGAGAGATACACCTAGCAAGGCATGGAAAGAGTGGTATGTGATGCATCCTTGCCCTTTCCAGAGCACAGTTTAATGTGTTCACCAACCTGGAAGTTCTCCAAACTCTAGCATTTAGAGGTTTTTTTTTTTTTTTTTTTACAGGCAGAGTGGACAGTGAGAGAGAGAGACAGAGAGAAAGGTCTTCCTTTGCCGTTGGTTCACCCTCCAATGCCCGCCGCGGCTGGCGCACTGCGGCCGGTGCACCACGCTCGTCCGATGGCAGGATCCAGGAGCCAGGTGCTTTTCCTGGTCTCCCCATGGGGTGCAGGGCCCAAGCACCTGGGCCATCCTCCACTGCATTCCTGGGCCACAGCAGAGGGCTGGCCTGGAAGAGGGGCAACCGGGACAGAATCCGGTGCCCCGACCGGGACTAGAACCCGGTGTGCCGGCGCCGCAAGGCGGAGGATTAGCCTGTTGAGCCACGGCGCCAGCCGCATTTAGAGGTTTTAAGGAGGTTTCACTGCATAGGCATGTCTGGTTGAAACACTGACCATTGGTGATTGAATTGAACTACCAGCCTTTCTCCCTTCCTGGAGGTGGGGGGTGGGGCTGAAAGTGCCATCTCTGTAATCATGACCTAGTAGGCTGGCTCCCATCCAGAAGCTCTCAACACACACACACACACACACACACACACATGCAAACACACTTATGTTGCCTCATTAGCACCAAGTCATGTATGACTGAAAAGAATTCATGGTGATTACAAAGGACACTTCTGTCATACTCAACACTTAATTAATTACAAAGGTTTTAGGAATTCTGTGCCAGGAACCCAATAAAAAGAAAAAATATGTATTTCTTCTTTAAAGATATACTTGCTTGAGAAATGGAGAGTTAGCGAGAGAGAGCTCCCATCTACTAGTTCACTCCCCAAATATCTACAATGGCCAGGCCAGAGCCAGGAGCCAGGAGCCAGGAGCCAGGAACTCAATCCAGGTCTCTGATGTGGGTGGTAGAAACCAGTGTCTCCAAGCTTCTGAAAGCAGGAAATTGGAGTTAAGAGCTAGAGCTGAATATTGAACTGAAGCCACCAGCCTAAATACCTAGTCCAAATATATATGTCTTTTTAAAGTTGTCCCTTGGCATCTACAGGGGATTAGTTATAGGGCCCCCTGTGGTTACCAAATTCATAGATGCTCAAGTTCCTTATATAAAATGACATATTTGCATAGTATCCATATTTTAATATTTCCAGATTACATATAATATCTAATACAATGCAAATGTTTTGTAGGGGCTGCCACTGTGGCACAGTGAGTTAAAGCCCCGGCCTGAAGCACCGGCATTCCATATGGACTCTGGTTCAAGTCCCACCTGCTCCACTTCTGATCTCGCTCTCTGCTATGGCCTGGGAAAGGAGTAAAAGTTGGCTCAGGTCGTTGGGCCCCTGCACCCATGTGGGAGACCCAGAAGAGGCTTCTAGCTCCTGGCTTCAGATTGGCACAGCTCTGTCCATTGCAGCTAATTGGAGAGTGAACCAGCAGATGGAAGACTTCTCTTTCTCTCTGGTTCTGCCTCTCTCTATAACTCTGTCTTTCAAATAAATAAAATAAATATTTTAAAATTTAAGAAAATGCCTTGTAAATAGTTGTTATATTGTATTGTTTAGGGACTAGTGATAAGAATAAGAAAGTTTATACATATTACAGTCACAATTTTTAGGGGGAATATTTTTCAATCTGCTCTTGGTTGAATCCATGGATGTGGGACTCATGGGTGTAGAGCTGACTGTATACCACAGTATTTCATTCCTTTGTTTTTATTTTTATTTATTTATTTATTTTTGACAGGCAGAGTGGACAATGAGAGAGAGAAACAGAGAGAAAGGTCTTCCTTTTACTGTTGGTTCACCCTCCAATGGCCACTGCGGCCAGCGCGCGGTGGCCAGCGCACCACGCTGATCCGATGGCAGGAGCCAGGTGCTTCTCCTTCTGGTCTCCCATGGGGTGCAAGGGCCGAAGCACTTGGGCCATCCTCCACTGCACTCCCTGGCCACAGCAGAGAGCTGGACTGAAAGAGGAGCAACCGGGACAGAATCCGGCGCCCTGACTGGGACCAGAACCCGGTGTGCCAGCGCCGCAGGCGGAGAATTAGCCTATTGAGCCGTGGCGCCAGCAGTATGTCATTCCTTTGAATGAATAATATCCCATTGAATATTCTGCTGCACGGATATATCACATTTTATCCTCTGGTTAATGGACACCAGGTGGCTATTGTGAACTGTACTGCTGTAAACACTCATGTAAGTTTTCACATTGCCGTGTGTTTTCATTTCTCTTAAGTAAATACCCAGGCTCAAAGGACAAAAGTACAGCAATTTGGTTTAAAGAGCTTATTTGACTTTCTTTTCTTTTTTTTTTTAAAAAACTTTTAAGAGGCAGAGAGTCGCAGGGAGAGAGAAAGAGAGATAAAGAGAGAGATCGGTCTTGCTTCTGCTGGTTTACTTCCTGGATGCCCTGAACAGTGTCCTAGCCTGGACTGAAGCTGGAAGAACAGTCCTGGCGGCCATCACTGCTGCCTCTGGGGATCTGCTGGACTCAGGAGCTGGAGCCAGGAATCAAACCCAGTCACTCCAGTGTGCGAGGTAGGTGTTTCAACTGCTAGATCTGAAGTCCACTCTGGCTTTACTTTCAGTTCTAGAACCAGGTAACGTATCATTCCACCAAATAAATGTTCTGATGAGCTCAGCAAAAAAAGATTTATTTTAGGCAAAGAGAAAGCCTGAAGAAAACAAAAACAAAAACTCACACAGTGGGTTGGTCCTTCAAAGTTACTTTCCTTCTAAGGCAGGACAAGGAGACAAAACAATGCGGGAGTGAATGAGTGGTTGACATCAGGTTACTTTAGGTTATCTTTCTTTGTCTAAGGATTAAGGCAGAGGGAGCATCATTCCCATGCCAATTGAAACTGGTTGGTTTGGGAAATTTGACTGTAATTTCTAACTAATCCAGATTTGCAGGAGGGTCAGATCGACAGCTTCCTTTTGGTTGGTTATGCAGAAGTTAGCATGTGTGACTTCATTTTGTTTTTTAGCTTCATCTGTGTGAGAAGCTCAGTGCACAGCAATGGCCTCCTATAATTTTAACAGGAGGGGTGGAATTGAAGGATCCAGAGGAAAAATGTGTCTTGTTTTGAGGAGACAAACTGTCAAAGTGTTTTTGTAGCTTTCTAAACAGATTTCTATTTAGATTTGATCTCCTCATTAACTCCATAAACTACTTCGTAAACAGTTTTGACTTCCCTGCATTTGCCTGTGTCTCCCCTAATGCCTCACACCAAGTTGGAACTCAGTGACTATTTGATATGAACAGCTAAAGACACCATGTCGGGGCCAGCGCTGTGGCGTAGCAGGTTAAGCTGACACCTGCAGTGCTGGCATCCCATATGGGCGCCAGTTCAAGTCCCGGCTGCTCCTCTTCGGATCCAGCTCTCTGCTATGGCCTGGGAAAGCAGTGGAAGATGGCCCAAATCCTCAGGCCCCTGCACACATGTGGGAGACTGGAAAGAAGTCCCTGACTCCTAGCTACTGGCTTCAGATCAGCACAGCTCCAGCTGTTGGTTGCCATTTGGGGAGTGAATCAGCGGATAGAAGACCTCTCTCTCTCTCTTCCTCTGCCTCTCCATAACTGTGCCTTTCAAATAAATAAATAAATCTTTTTTTAAAGACATTATGTCCCTGATCCCAGGAGTCAGTACTAAAACTGCCTTTGGTCAGCTGCTTGATAGGAACACCTTCTTTTGCTTTCCTTACAAGGTGTATTAAAAAAAACTTGGGCAACTGTTGGTGTGTGTGTGGTGTGGGCAATGGACAGAGCATGGTGATGGTAGACGGTGGGTGGTAGTACAGGGCATAGCAGTGGGATTTGAAAGGAGTGGCTTCCCCCACTCTTTCTGGTCAAGCTCTCACACAGATTCTCTGAGAAGATTAGAATCAGTTCTTATTCCGAGTGGTATGTGTAATACTCACAGAGTTACAGGGGGAGAGAGAGAGAGAGAGAGAGAGAGAGAGAGAGAGTTTTCTATTCATTGGTTCACTCCCCAGATGGCCACAATGGCCAGATCTGCACGGATCTAAAGCCAGGAGCCAGGAACTTCCTCCTGGTCTCCCACGCGGGTGCAGGGACCCAAGGTCTTGGACCATCTTCTACTGCTTTCCCAGGCCATAGCATAGAGCTGGATGGGAAGTGGAGGAGCCCAAGACTCAAACCGGCACACTGTAGGTGGTGGCTTTACCTGCTATGCCACAGCACTGGCCCCTGGACTTGGCTTTTATAACCAACCCACTCATAAAACCAATGTTCCAAGCGCATGTGCCCAGTGACCCAATGACATCCCATAAGGCTCACCTCCCAGACACCATAACGAGATCAAGTCTCCTCCCTTCATCCACTAACCATTAACAAAAGACTTTGGGGATCAAACCTTTAACTTTTGGGAACACTCAAACCCAAACTATTATCTACAACTTAATATTCAGTGAGGTGAAAGAGCAGTGGAGGGCGCCAGCACTGTGGTGTAGGGGTAAAGCCGCTGCCTGCAATGCCAGCATCTCATATGGGTGCCCTGCTAATGTGTCTGGGAAAGCTGTGGAAGATGGCCCAAATGCGTGGACCCCTGCATCCACGTAGGAGACCTGGAAGAAACTCCTGGTTCCTGGCTTTGGTCTGGCCCAACTCCAGCCATTGCGGCCATTTGGGTTGTGAACCAGTAGATGGAGGAGGATCTCTCTCTCTCTCCCTCTCTCTCTCTAACTCTGACTTTCAAATAAATAAAATAAATCTCAAAAAAAGAAAGAAAGGCCAGTGGAGGCTGACAAGCAGAGGACTGATGTGGTTCTGATTTACACATCACATCCTTGCTAAAAGCAAACCATCAAAAGAATGACCCAATGGAAGAAAATGTGGTCAAGCAAGAACATAGGAGAACTCAGAGGGCCTTACTCAACCAGGGAACCAAGAAGCATTAGAAGTGGCCTCCAACAGAGAAGTGTGGCTCTGATGGCTTCCTCACCACCTGCGAAGCATTCGGACCACTCAAGATACCCAATAGGCTGCTACAGCCCCTCCCGAGGTTTGCCTGTCTGCAGGAGGGCAGGGAAGACACTTGAGCTCCTGAAAGCAAAGCACTTGGTTGCTGGTGAAACCGAAGGAGGACCTGAAGCAGTTCTGCTGTTGCTGGAAGGCGGACCCTTTTCCGTTTAGGCACACAACGACAGCCCGGGCTGGGGAATGTGAGGGAAACCTGCCAAGTTTACAGTCTGCCTCACTCAGCCTAGACAGCCTTTGAGAGAGGAGCGTATCTTTTGACTTTGCAGAAATGACACAGAGCAGAGGGGAGAAGGAACATTTCTCATGAGTGTAACATGCAGACAGTGTCAACATGCCACTGAATCTGTTTTGTTCTAACCGTGAGAAACCAAGTCTTATCCCCAAACAGAAAAGAGGTTGTAATTGTGGGGTTTTGAATTTAAGGAGTCCAGAATGGCTCCTCCAGATAAATCCATCTCTGCTAATCATTGTTTACCATTGCAGTATTCTTTTATTTATTTATTTTTACAATGAAAATGAACTTTCCCTGGTCATAAAAAATAATACATGGTTAAAAATCCAAGCATGGGGAGCATTGTAGTTCAGAATCACACACATACACACACATATACACATGTACACACAAATTCATACATGTACATGCACAACGAGGGACATCCAATTAATATTAACTATGTAGGATATTACCATGTGCAACCACAGTGTGGGTGAAACCACTTCCCCAAACGCAACATGTAATATTTCCTGGCCAAATGGGAATAGTGCTTTACACTTTTTTGTGCAGCGTTGTGTCAGTCACTTCCTTTTCTCCTTTCCTTTCATGAGAACACAGGCCAGGAAGCCACCTGCACAAGGAACAGAAGGCTTTCCAGAGCTGTCTGCTGATTGATGGCTACATTGAAAACCTGAACCAGCTTCACAATAACCCCTGTTTCTGTACTTCAAGCCAATTCACAAGCCCAGGGAGACCCATCAAGAGATCTAGGAGGAAATCGGAGAGAGTGTCATCCATTTATCCAAGAACCTACTCCTGTGGTTAAGTGTGAGATGAAGGTAGTGGGTAATCTTCCTGTCGGGGTTGGGAGTTATCAATTCATAACTGAATTTTTACTTTTAGTTAATCTTGGGTAGTGGAATTTGGGATTTTTTTTCATTCTACAGATTTTTCTGTATTTTCTAAATTTTCTACAGTGAATTTATATCACTTTTATGAGCTAGAATAAGAAAAATAAATGCTACACAGAGCATTTAGTATGTTAACCTTAACTCCCTAACTACAAACTCTTTTTTTTTTTTTTTTTTTGGTCTGTTTCCCATACTTACAATATAGGGCACAGGGCAGGCACTTAATGAACTTTTGTTGACAGTCATGAATTTGGAGTCTTTTCCATAGCTATTCCTGGGGGCGGTGACTATACAGACGAGGTCTTAGCTGGGTCAGAATGACCCTCGTGGAACTCTCTGCTGAGTAGGGTTGAACGAATTGTCCTACACTGATCTCACAGGCGTGTATTTCTACTTCGAGTGAGCGCCCACACTCATGCTCTTTGTCAGGACCCTGCATCAGGATTCTTTGATGTGCCCTTATTTTAAAGCTTGGATTGTGTTTACTGATTTGGAACAGGCTTGCCACCCACAGGCTTGCTACATGATGGTGTGGACCTCATCATTCAACGTGGAGGTTATTACTTCATCCAGGAAGCCTCCTCTGACTTCCTTACCAGAAACAATCTTTTCTTTGACTAAAATTTCGTTAGGCATGGTATTTACCTCCACATCACCCGCCACTCTAAGTGTGTTTTAGAGTTACTTATGTACACACCTAACCTCCTCTGCTAGAGTTTGTGTTTCCTGAGACCTGGATCCATCCCTCAGTTACTCTGTCCTACAACAAGATAATGACCAATCAAGTAGTTACTTGTGTGCCAAGCCCTTTATGTGGACCATTGATTTAAACCTCACAACTATTTCCCATGAAGTGTTTTGATCTCCATAGTATAACTAAAAAGATCTGAAGGCCAAAAGGATTAATATCCAGCATAAGCTCAGGCAGCTACTAAGTGATAGAGCCTGGATTGAAGCTCCAGTAGTGTGAGTGCAAAGTCTATACTCTTAGCTACTTGGCCACAGCAGCCCCTAGAAATGACCCTCGCGCATTGTAGCCAGGAAAGATGCAGAAAACACCTGTTGAATTCATCAACACAGTGACGCAAGAATATTGGGCAGCTGTTAGTAGACTTGTCTCAGTTTCAGCTACTTCTTCTGACCGACAATATTAGGACAGCTAAGGCTCTGAAGGGTTTAGCAGTAAAATTAGGGAATATTGAAGGGTTGAGCATCCAGACCTCTATGAAACCAAGATATACCAATTGCACTAGTGACATTAGAATCAACCTGAGACCCTGCTCTACAACCCCATGCAGACTTAACTGAGTCAGATAACTTCCTGTAGAAGAGAAGCTATGCATCTCAAAAAACTAAATTATATTGCTTATTAGAACCTTGGTGTTGTGTGTCATGAGGAGATTGAAATAACCTCATAGGGCTACTGTGAGAGTTAGTGGGGGAATGTGAAGTACCCAGTTCAGTGCTTGGCACACAGCTTGAACTGCACACATACTGGCCTTCCTTTCACTCTACCTTCACTCCCACTTTGCAGCAAAGTTGAAAGAAGGCGCAAAGCCAAGAGGAGAGATGAGTGGATGACAGCTGGCAATAGAGATGTTAGTCACATTCCACAGGGCTAAGTGATTGTGAATCAGAGGTGTCATGGCCCACACCCAAGATTCCCCAGAGCAGCCTTTAGTCTTACAGGAAACATTAGCCAGGAGAGGGGCAAGTGAGAGGCCTAATAGAAGGAAAAGGAAATAGCTATTCCTAGCAGAGGGTGAAGTTCATTTGGGGGATTCCTTCACTGTAATCAGTGTCTATCTTGTTGGCCAGGATTGGATTAATTTAAGGATATACAAAGATCTATAGATCTCACTGGGTCATCTATATTTTACTGAGGAGTTGGAAGATTAATTGCAGGCACCTGATTGTCACCTCATTCATGTAAGCAACTTTGGAAATTCCTCTCTCATTCCAGAAACCTCTCAGTCTCCCGCTTCTATGAAGCCTGAACATGTGTCTGGAAAAAAGGCAACTGAGACCTCACTTTCCCCAAGCAGTAGAATCAGCCAATCTCAGCAAAGCTCCAAGTTTGTCTTAAGAATCTGGAAGGCTAAGAACCACTGCAACAACCCACATGTTTGGTAAGCTCCCTGCCCCCACCTCACTTCCCACGACAGACCCCTAGACAGAGATGTGCTTGCAGGGTTGGGTGGATTGTTAGGTTTTGGTGGGGAGTAGAGTGATAACACCTGGATGGGAGTGAGGGAACCAGAATTTGGTACAGGGAGAAGTTGAACTGTGATGCTATTGCAATAGAGAATTCTGCTAAGGTTTTGGGGTACTGGATAGCAGTGCAAAATTGCCCGGATGAGGCAGAATGTGGATCTTTGTGTCCTGTATTGGCCCAGTCATTTGCTGCTGGTTAACCACAGAGAAGGGCTGTAAACATATGCAAGGCAGCTCGCTCTCGCTGAGGGCAGTGCCAGGAGGAGGATTCAACCCTGATAGACCAACAGCCAGTGCTGCAGCCGCAGCTGCAAGAAGCAGAGGATCCACCATAGCTTGCTTGCTGTGTAACTGTGAGTTGTGTTTAAGGTTCAAAATCTAGGAGAAATTTTGAGCTATTGATTTATACAGAGGAAGAACAGGGGGTGGGGAAATGAGAGAATTTCATCTAGAAGTCGAGACTTGGGAAGGGGAGGGAATAGGGAAGTAATGCAATTAGCAGCTTTCTGCAATGGAGATGGGCAGAGTAGGGCTGGATGACCTCAGAGGCCATTTCAGCTATGTCTGTGGTTGATGGGGAATCCATGCATTTTTAAAAACTTATTCATTTATTTATTTTCATTTTATTCGAATGGAAGAGAAAGATCCATTCTTCTATTTGCCGATTTACCCCCAAAATGCCTAAGGGCCTATAACAGCCAGGGCTGGGCCAGGCCAAAGCCTGGAGCCCAGAACTCCATCCATGCCTCTCATGTAAGTGAGAGCATTAGTAGACAGCTGGATTGAAAGCATGGAGTTAAGCAAGGACTCTAACCAGGCATTCCAATATCAGATGTGGATATCTCAAGCAGTGACTCAACTGCTGCACCAAACACCCATCCAGTGCACATTTCTTTTTGACCATAGATGTTAGCAGTCAGCTTTGTAGTACAGTGCTTGTGTTCCATATGTGCACTGGTTTGAGTCCCAGCTGCTCCACTTCTGATTTTGCTCCCTGCTAATGCACCTGGGAAAGTGGTGGAAGAATTGCACCTATATGGGAGATCCAGATGAAGTTCCAGGCTTCTGGCTTTGGCCTGTCCCACCCCTGGCCGATGTGGCTATTTGGGGAGTGAACCAGTGGATGAGAGATTCTGTGTGTGTGTGTGTGTGTGTCCCTTTCTATCTCAGTAACGCTGCCTTTCAAATAAATGGATCAATTTTTAAAAAGATTCTCTTCTTGGGACTGGTGCTGTGGTGCAGCGGGTTAAAGCTCTGGCCTCAATGCCAGCATCCCATATGGGCGCTGGTTCTAGTCTCGGCTGCTCCACTTCCGATCCAGCTCTCTGCTATGGCCTGGGAAACCAGTGGAAGATGGCCCAAGCTCTTGGGCTCCTGCACCTATGTGGGAGACCCAGAAGAAGCTCCTGGCTCCTGGTTTCAGATCGGCACATCTCTGACCGCTGCAGCCATCTGGGGAGTGAACCAGCAGATGGAAGACCTCTCTCTTTGTCTCTACCTCTCTCTATAACTCTGTTTTCAAATAAATAAAATAAATCTTTAAAAAAAGATTCCCTTCTTTAAAATAAAAAGAAATTATGGAACTCAACAATGCAACACCAGGAAACTTAACCTAGTAGCATGGAATCACAGACATGACACATAGGAGGCACTCAGTGAGTGTCTTTTTGAATTGAATTGCATTACACTGGCTTGGCAATCCTGACTGAGACCCATTGGATCTCTATGCTGAAAGAAGGGAAAATTTTCTTTGTATACAAGCACAAGTCTGCCTGCTTTGACTTAATCTCCCACAAGGGTCTGGATGTCTGATTTGTAAAGTTCATCAAGCCCTTGGAAGAAAAGGTGAGAAGGTAGAGCTTTCAGACATTGGCAAAACAAACATCACTGCCCTCAATGGTTTCCTCTATGGCTGACCCTTTATATTCCGACAGCATTTTCCTTGTACATCTTACTTAGAATCTCAAATTAAAGAGCTCTGTGGGGCTGGCACTGTGGCAGAATGGGTAAAGCTGCTGCCTGTAGTGCTGGCATCCCATACCGGCACCGGGTTCGAGTCCCGGCTGCTCCACTTACAATCCAGCTCTCTGCTATGGCCTGGGAAAGCAGAAGATGGCCCAAGGACTTGGGCTCCTGCACCCACTGGGAGACCTGGAAGAAGCTCCTTGCTCCTGGATTCTGATTGGCACAGCTCCGGCCTTTGAGGCCAATTAGAGAGTGAACCACAGGCTGGAAGACCTCTCTCTTTCAATCTCTCTGCCTCTCCTTTCTCTGTGTAACTTTGACTTTCAAATAAATAAATAAATCTTAAAAAAAAAAAAAAGAGAGAGAGAACTTTGTGTTTTGTTTCTTGTTTCTGAAGTTGGCAGCTGACTTCTCCCCACATCATGAATTCCCACAGAGGAGGATCTCAAGATCATCTCACCTTGTCTTCCCACAGTGAGGGATGATACTCAAACTAATCGAGCACAGGCACTAACTGATTCAGATGGACACAGGTTTAAGCATTTTGTATGCCCATACTGGTGTGTACAGCTGAAGACTGGTTCTGCACACAGAAACCATACAATAAAAAAACTGAGGTGAATATCATCAGTTTAATAGTCCTTTACATGGAATATAATGACTTTTTTCAGAAGTCAGTGGCTTTCTCTTACCAAAATATGATCACAATAATTTGTTCCTCTATGATTTATATTCTGTAGGAGAGTGAAATAATTTTGAAGAACTTTGCAAGAAATAGACACTATGTGTCTCCATGGTCCAGCATGGTAGTGATTAGCCATCTATATAAAATTGTATATAGGTATAGGATGCAGGGTTGGTGTTGTGTGCAGTGGAGTAAGCCATAACCTGCAATATGGGCAACCCACATGAGCACAGGTTCAAGCCCCAGCTGCTCCACTTCCAACTCAGCTCCTCTACTAATGTGCCCAGGAAAGCAGCAGAAGATGGTCCAAGTTCACATGGGACACTAGAATGGAGTTTCTGTCTCCTGGCTTTGGCCTGGGCATTACAGCCATTTGGGGGGTGAAGCAGTGGATGGAAGATCTCTCTCTTTTTCTGTGTCCTTCCCTCTTTTTTTGCAACTCTGCCTTTCAAATAAACAAATAAATCTTTTAAAAAATACATAGGATGTTAGTTATATTGGAATGTCAATTTTTGAAGCATGATTCTGTAAGTATGTTACATCTAATATTTGGGGCACACTTTAACTATAGAACTATCTGTCAGGGCCAGTGCTGTGTTGTAGTGGGTAAAGCCACCAACTGTGGCACCAACATCCCATATGGGGCCAGTTCGAGTCCTGGCTAATTTACTTCCAATGCTATTCCCTGCTATGTGCTTGGGAAAGCAGTGGAGGATGGCCCAAGTGCTTGGGTCCCTGTACCCACCTGGGAGACTTGGAATAAGCTCTTGGTTCCCAGCTTCTGACTGGCCGCTGCGCCTGGCGCACCACACTGATCCGATGGCAGGAGCCAGGTGCTAGGTGCTTTTCCCTGGTCTCCCATGGGGTGCAGGGCCAAGGACTTGGGCCATCCTCCACTGCACTCCCTAGCCACAGCAGAGAGCTGGCCTGGAAGAGGGGCAACCGGGACAGAATCCGGCGCCCCTACCAGGACTAGAACCCGGTGTGCCGGCGCTGCAAGGCAGGGGATTAGCCTGTTGAGCCACAGCGCCAGCCTTCCACACACTTTCTGAAGTTACTGTCTTGAACAGCACCAGCATAGTACAGTTCCATCATCACAGAAAATTCCACTGGATGCTGTTTCTGCCAAGCAAAGGACAGAAGGAAAGCTCTTTGTTCTTTACAGGTTATAAAAAGTTCTATTTGGTCGGCAGGCAGACCTTGAGCCTAGCAGTTAAGGTACCTTCCTCCCACATCAGAGTACCTGGGTTTAATCCCCAGCTACAGCTCCTGACTCCAGCTTCCTGCCTGTGCAGACTCTTAGAAGCAACAGTGATGACTCAAGAAATTGGTTTCCTGCCACTATATGGGGTCCTAGATTGAGTTCCTGGCTCCCAGTCTGAGCCAGCTACTGAGGGCATTTGGGAAATGAACCAGCAGATGGGATTGGTTATCTAGCATCTATCTATCTATCTATATGTATCTCTTTGCTTCTCATATAAATTTTTTTTAAAAAAGTATGTTTGGACCTGGGAAACTACTAGCAAATCCTGAAAGTCACTTCTGACACAGCCAAGAAGTCAGTCTCCCTGTCTCTATCTGTTACTGTTACTGAATATGTAGAATATTTGATTAAACTGTAGAAGGCACCTTTGCACCAAATGAAGGAGTTAATATGAGTTAATATGAGAGAAGCAGCTCTTGAGGCCAGTACTGTGGCGCAGCGGGGTAATGTCTTGGCCTGAAGCGCCAGCAACCCATACAGGGACCAGTTCTTTGTGATGGCCTGGGAAAGCAATACAAGATGGCCCAAGTCCTTGGGCCCCTGCACCCGCATGGGAGACCTGGAAGAAGCTCCTGGCTTCGGATCAGAGCAGCTCTGGCCATTGTGGCTATCTGGGGAATGAACCAGTGGATGGAAGACCTCTCTCTCTCTTTGCCTCTCCTCTCTCTGTGTAACTCTTATTTTCAAATAAATAAATAAATCTTTAAAAAATAAAAATCTCTTGCAAGTCTATGTTTGTGGACATGGCTGTTCTGCTTTTCTTATGGTACGACTAGGAAATAAACCAGCTATCAGATCAAAGCAAGTGAAATATTAAAAGGTCTTAAATGAGAAATATATGCATTGCCATTTGACTTACTATTATATACTTTTTAAAATTATTCACTACTCATACTTTTTTAAAATTAATAGTCACATAGCACCATCAACTAGAATATCTGCTTTATAACCCAAGTCGCAGATGCACTTGGTAAACATCACAGAAGCACTGCCTCTGTTAATTAGCCTTTTGGGAGAAACTGTGTTTTGAATTGCTGCCTGCAGCCCTGGGAGCCTTGTAAGAAACAGGAGCAGATCAAGGGCTAGAAGACACACGTGCCCCAAGTTGGTTTGTATAGATGGTACGGTGAACCTTGAACAGAAACTAGTGAACATGCCAAATGGGACCAACTGAAAAATGTGTGAAGCCTGTGCCAACATCAAATACAGAAATTGTGAAGAAAATGCTTGACGGACTTGATATAAGTTATCAAAAGTTTAAAAAGGCAAAATACAGGCAGAGGACTTCCATCTTAAAATATTGCTGTATATGAGACATGCTTAGCACTAACAAAATAGCCACTGTATGAATAAATGTCTATGAAAAAAATGTTTTGACTTCTGGACTAATCAAAGAACTGCAAATTAAGGAGCGGGTATAGTGCCCACATCCCATAACAGAATGCCTGGGTTCCAAGTCCTGACTCCTCTCCTGACTCCAGTTTCCTGCTAATGCACACACTAGGAGGCAGCAGGTCCTGGCTCCAATAGTTAGGTCCTTACCACCCTCATGGGAAATGCAGCTTGAGCTTCTGGCTCCTGGATTTAACTTAGCACAGCCTTGGCTATTATAGGCATTTGGTATGTAAGTGAGCCAGTAGATGGGCGCGCTCGCTCTCTCGCTCTCTCTCTCTCCCTCTCTCCCTCCCATTCCATCTTTGTCTCTCTGCTCTTTAAATAAATTAAATTTGTTTACAAATTTTTAAAAATAACTGCCAATTTAAAAAGAAGATATATCATTTTAACTTGCAGTGATAAAAAAAGAATAACTGGTATTGGTAACGTCGAGAAAAAACTGCCATATTACACACTGTTGGGAAGCCTAGGGCAAATTGAGAACATTAAAAAAAAAAAAACTGTCTAAAACCTTTGACACAGCAGTTTCATTTCTAGAAAGTTGTTCCAAGAAAGGACAAATGGCTAAACCTGTGTATACAATGGTAGTGCAGATGATGTGTGCTTTGTGTCTTTGTTGGGTCAAGTATCATGTGATACTCTCCTGACCTTAGTAGTTCAAACAAGACATAGATGTGGGACGCATCCACATCAGACCACTCCTCCCATAGAATAATCCAAGTCCAAGATGGAAAAGGAGTTCTCTCTTTGTCCTTCGGCATTTCTGGCTTTAACGGTGAGCCTTCAAAACCTGA
Organism: Sylvilagus floridanus; assembly: GCA_949820135.1. Lineage (NCBI taxonomy): Eukaryota > Metazoa > Chordata > Mammalia > Lagomorpha > Leporidae > Sylvilagus > Sylvilagus floridanus. Next base: position 35,673,099 of record OX463230.1, read on the forward strand.
CAGTGGCCAGGCCATTCACTAGAATGTAGCCAACATACAGAGATAGAGACGAGGTGGAGAGGCAGAGGGAAAGAGAAAGAGAAGCATTCTGGTGTAATTTTGAGTTGACAGATCCAGTTAACCCAAAGGCCAGTGTACTTTCTTCCTTCCCATGGTTAGATTATGTGAGCCAATTAATGCTGTCTCTCTGGCAAGTGTGAACTTGCATTTCTGGCCAAAATAGAATCACAGTGACCACATTTAATCCCAACCCCTCTCCCCTCCCCAAAAACAAAAACAAGCGAAATCTTAGCAAAACATTTTTTAAAAAGATTTATTTATTTACTTGAAGGGCAGAGTTACAGACAGAGAGAGGGAGAGACAGAGAGAGAAGTCTTCCACCCACTGGTTCACTCCCCAAATGGCCGCAATGGCCAGAGCTGGGCTAATCCAAAGCCAGGAGCCAAAAGCTTCTTCCAGGTCTCCCACACAGGTGCAGGGGCCCAAGTACTTGGGCCATCTTCTGCTTTTTTCCCAGGCCATCAGCAGGCAGCTGGGTCAGAAGTGAAGCAGCCAGAACTTGAGCCGGAGCCTATATGGAATGGCGGCGCTACAGACAGAGGCTTAATCTACTGAGCCAGAGCACTGGCCACAGCAAGACATTTGTTTTGTTTTGTTTAAGATTTATTCTATTTATTTGAAAGACAGAGAGAGGTAGAGACAGAGGGAGAGGTCTTCCATCTGCTGGTTCACTCCCCAGATGGCCATAACGGCCGGAGCTGTGCCGATCCGAAGCCAGGGGCCAGAAGATTCTTCCAGGTCTCCCACATGGGTGCAGGGGCCCAAGGACTTGGGCCATCCTCCACTGCATTCCCAGGCCATAGCAGAGAGCTGGATTGGAAGAGGAGCAGCCAGGACTAGAACCGGTGCCCATATGGGATACCAGAACTTCAGGCCAAGGCTTTAACCCATTGCGCCACAGTGCCAGCCCCTAAAACATTTGTTTTAAAAAGGAACTGTTTTCAAGACACTGGACATGGGGCCATGAGGAGCAATGATCTCTGGCAGATGGGAAACCAATGAAATCAGTCCAGCTTACTGCCTGGAGAGTTTCCTGGTGGTAGCACAGAAAGGTGGATCCTAGGTAGAATCTGGTAGATTCCCTGAGGTAAGGAGGTGGGGCTGAGAATCCAGGGAGGCCTCAACAGCCAGAGCTTGCTAGTAAAATGCCAGGTAGAGGGGCTGGTGTTGTGGTATAGCCGTCAAGGCACCACCTGTAATGCTGACATCCCATATCAGTGTGACAGTTCAAGTCCTGATCTCTCTGCTTCTGATTCAGCTCCCTGCGAATATGCCTGGGAAGGCAGTGGAAGGTGGCCGGAGGGCTTGGGCCCTTGCCATGGCCTGGATGGAGTTCCTGACTCCTGGCTTTAGCTTGATCCAGCCCTAGCTATTGTGGCCATTTGGGGAGTGAACTAACAGATGGAAGATCTCTCTGTGTCTCCTTCTCTCTCTCTCTCTCTCTCCCTTTGAAACTGCTTTTCAAATTAATTAATTATTATTTCTTAAATTTAAAAAAGGATACCAGGTAGGGGAATGTTGTATACAGAGAAAAAAAAAAACACGAACAGCAACAAAATCTAGAGTTCTCCCCAGGGTCCCCCTGGAGTATTCAGTGGCCAATCAACAGGGCCTGAATGTGAGGATGCTGCTCCAAGCCAGGAGAAAAAAACACCTGAAAGATTGTGGGAACAGTAACTAGAATTCATGTAGTACCTATTCCAGCCAGCCAGGGGAGGGGAGAAGATGAGAGAGGAGGGGAGGGGAGGAGAAAGGAGGGGAGGGGAGGGGATGAGAGGGGAGGGGAGGGGAGGGGAGGAAAAAGGAGGGGAAGGGAGGAGAGAAGAGGGGAGGGGAGGAGAGCAGAAGGGAGAAGGTCTGAAAACTCCACAGGCATTTTATTTGAACCTGAATAATTCAAAGGAGGTGTTATAATATATTACGATCTTATAATAAATCCTTATCCATACTAGTCCTGGGGAGTTTTTTTTTTTTTTTTTAACTCAACAAACATTTTCCAGTTGAAAAGTAATGATTATTTAACAAGCCTGGCTAGCAGAATAATGTCAGGATGCTAGGCAAAATAATTTTTGTTTCCTTAGGCCCAGTGTCTATTTTTAAAAAGGCGGTGGAGCTGGGAATAGGACTAGATTATCTCTGAGGACTCTTCCAGAGCCTTCTGCATCCTGAGTTAACATTCTGTTTAAATATGTTCTCCCTGATCTGTGATAACCGATAGAGCACCTGAAAAAACAACCCACAGAAGTAAAATTGACACTTTGAGATGCAATGACTTTGAACAGCCCTTGTCTTCACTGTTGAGGAACAGTTTTTTTTTTTCCCCCGTACTATTTGCTGAACTGTTTACTTAGTATAGAGTTAATCATATGTGTATAAAGTTAATTGACAATAGATCCTAGTGGGGCCATCGCTGTGGTGCAGTAGGTTAATCCTCCGCCTGAGATGCCGGTATCCCATATGGGTGCCAGTTCTAGTCCCAGCTGCTCCTCTTCCAATCCAGCTCTCTGCTATGGCCTGGGAAGGCAGTAGAAGATGGCTCAAGTCCTTGGGCCCCTGCACCGAAGTGGGAGACCGGAAGAAGTTCCTGGCTCCTGGGTTCGGATCGGCGCAGCTCTGGCAGTTGCGGCCATTTGGGGAGCGAACCAGCAGATGGAAGACCTTTCTCTCTGTCTCTCCCTTTCACTGTAACTCTACCTCTCAAAATAAATAAAATCTTTTAAAAAAAGAAAAATAGATCTTAGTAAAAATAAGAATAGGAAAAGGAGAGGGAGGAGGAAGAGGGGTAGGAATGTGGGTGGGAGGGTGGGTATGGTGGGAAGAATCACCATGTTCCTAAAGTTGTACTAATGAAATGCATGAAATATTTATTTCTTACATAAAAGGCTTCTGGAAAGAAACATGTATTTAAGTAATTTATCTCTTGAGGAAGGTGCTATTTTATATGCTTCATTAAATATAACTTTAAAAAAACCCACACAAGGTCGATAAAAAACACTTTTCACTTTTAAAACCTTTATTTATTTGTGTTCTTCTACTTAAAAGACAGGGAGAGAGAAAGAGAGAGAGAGAGATCGTCCATCTGCTGGTTCACTTCCCATAAATGGCTCCAACAGCCAGGGCTGTAGCAGTCTGAAGCCAGGTGCTGGAACTCTACCTGGGTCTCCCATGTAGGATGCAGGAGCCCAAATACCTGAGCCATTTGATGATGCCCCTAGCAGACACGGTGGTGGCGGTGGCTCGAGGGGCCACTCTGGAGGTTCACCCAGAAGCTCTGGGTCCCGGCATTGCAGGATGGCCATTACATTTTGGAGGGAACAGATGAAGAAGTACACAGGCTGCTACACAGGTTGTTCTGAATGTTCCTGAAACTCAAGTAACGTGTTTGGAAAATGGACTCCCAGTGGTCTGTGAAGCCTCAGGGTTGTCCACATGCACCGTTGGGCTGTGGATTGACACTGGAAGTCAATATGCAAATAAGAAGAATAATAGGACAGCCCACTTTCTGGGGCACATGGTTTTCAAGGGCACCAAATAGAGATCCCAGGTAGATCTGGAACTTGAGGTTGAAAAAAGTGGTGCCCATCTCAATGCCTGTCTCTCCAGACAGCAGACTGTGTATTATGCCAAAGCATTTGCCAATGATTTGCCAAGAGCTGTAGAAATTCTTGCTGATATAATACAGAACAGCATGTTGGGAGAAGCAGATTTAACATGAGCATGGAGTAATCCTCAGAGGGATGCAAGAAGTTGAAACTAATTTACAAGAAGTTGTTTTTCATTGTCATCATGCCACAGCTTGGATGGACACTTTTGGGACTGAGAATATCAAGTCTATAGATCATAAAGACTTAGTGGATTATATCACCACCCATTATATGGGGCCGAGAATAGTGCTTGCTGCTGCTGGAGGTGTTTCCCACAATGACATGCTTGAGTTAGCAACCTTTTATTTTGGTGACACTTCGGGCACACACAGAAGAGATGTACCAGCTCTGTTCCCGCAAATTCACAAGAGGTGAGATTCGAGTGACAGAAGACAAGATGCCTTTGGCACACCTTGCCATCGCTGTTGAAACTGTTGGTTGAGCACATCCAGATGCAATCAGTTTCATGGTTGCAAACACACTAATTGGCTGGCAACTGGGATCATTCTTTTGGAATGTCTTTTTGCAGACATGCTACATGTTGTTCAAAAAGAATGAATGTGACTCTGTACAAGTATCACTGAAAGTGAAGTTGCACAAGCCAAAAATCTTCTGCAAACAAACGTGCTGCTACAGCTTGATGGTTCAATACCAACTTGTGAAGATACTGGTAGGCAAATGTTATGCTAGAATAGAACAATTCCTATCCCCGAGCTTGAAGCAAGAATTGATGCTGTGAATGCTGAGACAGTTCGAGAAGCATGTGCCAGATATATTTATGATAAGAGTTCAGCTATTGTTGTTGGTCCCAGTGAACAATGACCAGATTTTAACCAGATTCTCAGTAACATGTGCTGGTTTCATGATTAAAATACTCCTAAATCAAGACATTTTGAATATATCTAGAAAGAGATTCGCAAATTTTATCAATCCCTAAAGAAAAAACAATTATTATCTCACAAAATATTTCCACCCTGAGAAAAAAAATCCCAGCTGCATTAGCAGGAAGCTGGATCTGGAAACAGATTACCCAGATTCAATCCTAGGCACTCTGCTATGGGATGCGGGTGTCCCAAGGGCTTAACCCGCTGCACCACAATACCTGCACCTCTTTTCATTCTTAAGAGTATCTGGGGATGAGTGGGAGGAGTGTTTAGGAATTTACCCAACAATGATAAGAATCAAGGTATGACAGACTTCTAGAGTTGAAAGGGTCCTTAGTGGTCATTCACTACAACATTCTGCCCAGCGTAAAAATAGCCCTTAGAATCACTGGCCCATATTGAGTTTCTGTCTGAATGTTTCTTGTGACAAGGGGTTTACTGGCTCATAGAACAATGGAGTCCAATTTAGGGCAACTTTAATTATTAGCAAGTTCTTGCTTACATTAAGCTGAAATCTGTCTCCTTGTAACTTCCATCCTTCTGCCCTTTGGAGCCACACAGAATAAATCTAATCCATATACACACACAAGCCCATCAGATATTTGAGGAATTTTGTTATCATGTTCCCAACACGAATTTTCTCATCCATGCTTCGTTTCCTGTGTTTCAACTATTTCCATAGGATATGGTTTCTAAGCCTTTTGTCCTCCTGGGCCCCAGTAGTTGACACCTGCTTTATTAATTTCTTATTTTAAAATAATGCTCAGAACAAATACACTTTAGATTAGTGGTTCTTAAGTTCATTTTTTTTTTCTTTTTCTGGAAGAGAAGGGATCAAACATACCTTTGGGAAGAAGTCATGAAAGCTGCATACCCTTTCCCTAAACGAATGTAGACACAAAAGTCTTCATTTGCTTAGGTCTGTTCAGTGAACTAGACCCAGTTATTAGATGGTATTTGTAGATTGTGTTACCTTAACAGTTGATAAAATCTAAAGTTTCTTTTATCCCAGGTTTATTTTTTTTGATATTTAGATCGTGGATTTTGGCAAATGATGGTCAGCCTTCCCCCCCCCCCCTTTCTTGCTGATAATGAAATATCTACAAAGCTTACTTGTGCAGCTGATTATTTACATCTAAGCTTAAGATCTTTAATCTTCTAAAATTTTATTTTCATCATGTAGCTCATTAATCAAGCTTGTTCAGATAGTTTTAAACCTTGGTTTGTCAGTCATGGGATTAACCAACCATCCTTCCAAGACTCTCATCTGGAAGCTTGGTGTTTCTTAGAGTGTTTGTCAAAGTCATTGATTAAAATATTTTTTTTTGCTTTTTTTTTTTTTTTTGGACAGGCACAGTGGACAGTGAGAGAGAGAGACAGAGAGAAAGGTCTTCCTTTACCGTTGGTTCACCCTCCAATGGCCGCTGTGGCCGGCACACTGCAGCCAGCGCACCGCGCTGATCTAAAGGCAGGAGCCAGGTGCTTCTCCTGGTCTCCCATGCGGGTGCAGGGCCCAAGCACTTGGGCCATCCTCCACTGCACTCCCTGGCCACAGCAGAGAGTTGGCCTGGAAGAGGGGCCACCGGGACAGAATCCGGCGCCCTGACTGGGACAAGAACCCAGTGTGCCGGCGCTGCAAGGCAGAGGATTAGCCTGTTGAGCTGCGGCACCGGCCCATTGATTAAAATATTAAATAGAACAGATCAAGGACAGTTTTGTGGCATGCTCCTGAGGATTTCTATCCCATAGAATAGCTGCATTCTTGATATCTTCCAGCTCCCCTTTTTCCATCTTGCTTGCAACAACATCCTAAAAGGCTTTGTATTAAAGTTTGATAGAAATAAAGGAACAGAGGCCAGTGTTGCAGTGGGTTCAGTTGCTGCTTGGGACACTTGCATCTCATATCAGAGAGTATGTTCAAGTCCTGGCTACCTGGCTTCTGATCCCTGGCTCCTGGCTTCAACCTGGCCCATCCCCGGCTGTTACCGGCATTTGAGGAGTGAACCAGTGGGTTGGAAGATCTCTGTGGTCTCCTTCTCTGTGTCATTATGCCTTTCAAATAAATAAATAAATCTTTTCATAAAAACAAAACAAAAAAGGTCACTGTCATGTAGCATTTTTGTTTTGATTCTGTAGGTTAGCATTCTTATCAGATCAGGAAATGGATATTGTACAAGGAGTTTTAGGGTTGGTACTTAGTTTTTATTTTATGTAACAGTCACGCTCTTAGGAGGATTTGTGCAAATCGTACCTCCATAATTCCTAATACTTCCAGAGCTTGCTACAGGTCAGACTGTTCAGCTGACTTACATTGACTTAGTCATTTAACCTAACAACCTGAAGAGGTGGGTCTTGTTATCATCCCTGCCTTACAGATAAGGCTAAAGGCTGAGGGAGGTTTAGACACTCAGAGAAGTTAAATAAATAGCTGCTAAGTGACAGAGCCCGAGTTTGAACCCAGATAGCTTGTCTGGAGAATTCATGACATATCCAGACTTGCATTTTTCAAACCCCAGGTTCAGCGAAAGGAATATTCAAGCTTTGATAATCATCTGCAAACTCTGTTGCCTCTCTCAGGATTGCTACCCAGATTCCAAGAGAATGAACACAGCATGGGCTTGCTATCTGTCCGGAACAACATGTTTTAACCCAGGCATCTTTCTTTCCAATCAGTAAATAAGAGGGGGAAATCCATGAGACCCACTAGGGCCTGATGCCTGGGATCTGGATGCTGGCTTTCTGTGGACATATGGGAACCTACTAGCCAAATTTATTCTCTAGCTGGGTGACTCTGAAGCCAAATTCTTCCCTTTCTTTTTTTTTTTTTTTCCTTTTTAAGATTTTATTTATTTATTTGAGAGGTAGAGTTACAGACAGAGGGAGGGAGAAAGAGAGAGAGAGAGAGGTCCTCCATCTGATGATTCACTCCCCAATTGACCACAATGGCCTGAACTGCGCTGATTTGAAGCCAGGAGCCAGGAGCTTTTTCTGGGTCTCCCACACAGGTGCAGGAGCCCAAAGACTTGGGCCATCTTTTACTGCTCTCCCAGGCCACAGCAGAGAGCTGGATTGGAAGAGGAGCAGCCAGGACTAGAACCAGTGCCCACATGGGATGCCGGTGCCACTAACCTACTGTGCCACGGTGCCGGCCCCCTCTTCACCTTTCTGTGTCTTAATTTCTCCATCTGTTTTTATCCCAGTGTCTTCCCTAGGTCACAGGGACTGTAGGAGATTGAAAATAAGAGTATGGCCAGCTAATGAGTTTTGAATGTGAAAGATACTAGAGAAATATAAGGTACTATTAGAATTTAACTATCTTGAACAATAAGCCATTAAAGATCATTAACACACTTTAAGAACTAAGACTACAGTTAAATAACCAACTTGAGTGTGTCACTGCCTCATCTTTAACAATAGGGCTTACTGGAGCAGGTGTTGGGGCTCAGCTGGTTAAGCAGCTGCTTGAGACTTCTGCATGCCATATGGGAGTGCTGGTTTGAGTCCTGGTTGCTCCACTTCCACATTGCTCCCCGCTAATGTGCCTAGAAAGCAGCCGATGATGGCTCAAGTGCTTTAGCTCCTGCCACTCATATGGGAGACCAGGACGGAGTTCCTAGCTCCTGGCTTCATCCTGGCCCAGCCCCAGCCCCAGCTTAGAAGCCCTCTCTCTCTCTCTCCCTCTGTGTGTGTTTCTATCTTTCAAATAAATAAAATAAATACATCTTAAAAAAGAAAAAGAAGAAGAAGAAAAACACAGACTTACAAGCCAGCTATAAAACAAATCTTGAAGCCGGCGCTGCAGCTCAACAGGCTAATCCTCTGCCGTGTGGTGCCGGCACACCGGGTTCTAGTCCCGGTCAGGGCGCCGGATTCTGTCCCGGTTGCCCCTCTTCCAGGCCAGCTCTCTGCTGTGGCCAGGGAGTGCAGTGGAGGATGGTCCAAGTGCTTGGCCCTGCACCTGCATAGGAGACCAGGAGAAGCACCTGGCTCCTGCCTTCAGATCAGCGCGGTGCGCTGGCTGCAGCGTGCCGGCCACAGTGGCCATTGGAGGGTGAACCAATGGCAAAGGAAGACCTTTTTCTCTCTCTCTCTCTCACTGTCCACTCTGCCTGTCAATAAAAAAAAAAAAAAAAAAAAAAAAAACCTAATCTTGAATCAAATAGTGTTGAAGAGTAACATTGATGGTTTAAGTAGTTGGGTCCTGTCCCTTATGTGGGAGACCTAGATGGAGTTCTTGGCCACCCATTGAACCCCCAACCTCCACCCCTGCTATTGTAGGCATTTGAGGAGTGAACCAGTGGACTGCCAGCCTCATTTATTTTAAGTCACATAAATGGCCATCTGTAAATTCAGGGATTATGGTTAACAAAGCATTTAAATTGCGGAGTGACTCTTGTCACCATTAAGCAGCTCAAAGTTTATTTGACACATTATCTATCCCTGGTGCCTTTATTTTTACCTGAAAGATAGAAAACAACTGACTAGGAAGGTCTTTTAAAACCCCAGTCAGTATCATAAAAATACTAAAAGCTTATATTGTGTTAGAAGTCGACAAGGTATCATAACATCTAAATGGATTTGTTGACCTTTAAAAATGATTTGGCTCTGATGTTCATTTGTCACAATTTCCTACTAATTTCCTTCCCCACCTTTTCCATTGTCAGTGCTTGTTATTCTCAGTGGTCATGGAAAAAAATTTATATTACTTTGAGGGCCTTAAATGTGACCCAAAACAACACAGACCATCAAGTCACCTCTCCTCCTTTCTGGGCAGTGTCCAACAGGGCTCATTTCAGAGTCCTCAGCAGTGAGCATGGAAGGCTTTAGCACCAAGTTTGTTCCCACGAGCTATCTCACTGAGAGGTTCACTTCGGTCTTCTCCCTACTGCTCAAACACATGCTCTAGTGATCACAGTCAGCCCCATATTGTGTGTTCCACGTGTCATTAAAATGTGACAAGATTAGCAGCTTGCTTGCACTTTTTATGAAGCATGCTGTACTGGTGTGAGGAGAGAAGGCAATCTGGGGAAAGGAGGAAGGAATGTAAGACTGAGTTGGGGTGTGGGACAAGTGGATTCTTCAAGCTGAGTCAGAGATGTAAGAACTACGAAGCACTCTATATCTTATTTAGCATTTAAACAATAATGAAATAAAGGCTCTAAAGGAGTTCTGCTGATATAGTGGGCTGCGGAGAGAGGAAGGAGGCTCTGTGTTAAGGGAATCTACTTGTATTTCTTTCTTTCTTTCTTTCTTTTTTTTTTAAGATTTATTTATCTATGGGGCCGGCATTGTGGCGCAGTGGGTTAATGCCCTGGCCTGAAGCGCCGGCATCCCTTACGGGTGCCGGTTCTAGTCCTGGATGCTCCTCTTCTGATCCAGCTCTCTGTTATGGACTGGGAAAGTGGTGGAAGATGGCCCAAGTTCTTGGGTCCCTGCACCCACGTGGGAGACCCGGAAGAAGCTCCTGGCTCCTGGCTTTGGATTGGCGCAGCTCTGGCCATTGCGGCCATCTGGGGAGTGAACCATTGGATGGAAGACCTCTCTCTCTCTGTCTCTACCTCTATCTGTAACTCTGTCTTTCAAATAAATAAAATAAATCTTAAAAAAATTATTTATCTATTTGAAAGGGAGAGTTACAGAGAGGCAGAGAGAGAGTCTTCCATTTGTTGGTTTACTCCCTGGATGGCTGCAACACCTGGAGCTGGGCTGATCCAAAACCAGGAGTCATGATCTTTCTCCAGGTCTCCCACGTGGGTGCACTGGCCCAAGTTCTTCCACTGCTTTCCTTGGCCATAACAGAGAGCTGGATCGGAAGAGGAGCAGCTGGGACTCGAACCAGCCTCCACGTGGGATGCTGGCACTGCAGGCAGTGGCCCTAGCTGCTATGCGACAGTGCCGGCCCCTACTTGTATTTCTTTCTAGTCCACATTGCACAGAACATCCACTCACAGACCTGGAGCTAAAGACAGAGCTTCAAAATGCAGTATGTTTAGTTTGTTTATACTAGTGAAATATTAGTAACAAATTATAAGTCCCAAAGTGGAGAGTGTTTAGATAAATTTTGGTTTACTCATATAATGGAAGGCTAGCCCATCATGTAAAATGGTATTATAAATAAAAACTTAGTGACGGAAATATTATAATGTTACATAAGGCATTAATAGTGTAGTAGTAAAAAAATAAGGACAGAGGCAACATGTATACATATAAAAGAAAAAATACTGCTCTAATAAGTACTTTAAAAGGGGGGGGGTGGATTCTTTCCTCTCTTGGAAGCCCCTCTCCATGCTGCTCTGGCTAGAGGTCTTTGATTCTACTAAATATTTTAAAAAAATAAAAACAAGAGGGGCCGTGCTGTGGTATAGCAGGTGAAGCCGCCGCCTGTAGTGCCGGCATCCCATATGGGTGCTGGTTTGAATCCTGGCTGCTCCACTTCCAATCTACCTCTCTGTTATGGCCTGGGAAAGCAGTAGAAGATGGCCCAAGTCCTTGGGCCCCTGTACCCATGTGGGAGACCCAGAAGAAGCTCCTGGCTTCAGATCAGCACAGCTCCGGCCATTGTGGCCAATTAGAGAGTGAACCAGCAGATGGAAGACCTCTCCCTCTGCCTCTACTTCTCTCTCTGTGTAACTCTGACTTTCAAATAAATAAATAAGAACAATGCCAAGAAAAAACACTGGAGGGAAATATTCCAATGTTAATCTCTCTGTATGAGAATTATGAATAGTTTTTATTTTTTTGGATTATCTTTATTTTCTAGCTTTTCTGAAAACATATTATTGCTGGAATTAGAGAACAATAAAAGTTACTTTTTAAAATAATACAATAAATAAGTGCAATAACATGATTTTATGGCCTTTGAACAGATAAAATAATACCATTATAAAAGTTTTTTTACTACTATGAACAAAATTCATTAAAAACCTAATTCATTGTGTGTATGATTGTGTATGCAGGTAGACTTGGAGACAAAAAGCTATACATATATATTATTTTTATTTCTTTATTTATGAGAGAGAGTGAGCACTCATTTGGTGGGTCACTTTGGAATTGGGCAGGTTGAAGCTGGAGTGGGGAATGCAATCCAGCTTTCCAGTGCAGGTGTCAGGAACTCATGCACTTGAGCCATCATCTGCTGCTTTCCAGGGTCTGCACTGGCAGGAAGCTGGAGGAACGAGCCAGAGTCAGCAGCCGAACCCAAGTACTCTGATATGGGACTAGGATATCTTAACCAGAGTACTGACCACTCAGCCGGACACCCAGCCATACAAATGTAATGTTTTAAGTTAATCCTGTAGTTAATCAGTAGCTACTGTATCTAGAATCTTGTATTAAATATTTTAGAGGGCACAAGTAAAAAAGTGATTGTCTAATTATGTAGGAATGTCAGTAATAATCTTCCAGTTAGTTGGTAAGTTTCCCACAAGTCACTGCCAGATGTTTCACTCATCTAACTTGTTGTACAGAAGATGTTCCTTGAGATCTGCACTTTTGAAAACATCTCAGTTAATCTATTTTGGAGTGTTACCTGTCCTTCAGGTGTCTGAAGAGGGAAGACCTTTTGTGTTTAATGTAAAAGATTATATCAAAAAATAAATAAAAATACAAAAATTGCATCAGAATTGATTTGGCAATAAGGCTTAAGACTTTACAGGGACATTGCATATAATATGTAGCCTTTTGGGTCTTCTAAGGACTAGCTGTGAGCAAAGAGGTCTGAGTTAATTAGTAAATATATATGTGTGTGGAAATTACGTACATATATATGAAAAGTAACTAAGTAAATATATGAAAGTAAATGAGTAAATATATATGGACTATATAAGTAAACATAAATTATAAATATATAAGAAAAGAAAAGCAAATAAGTATAGATGTATGTTTATTTATTTATTTATTTATTTGAGAATCAGAGAAAACAGAGAGACACAGAAAGACAAGGAGAGCTCCTGTTTGCTGTTTCACTCCCCAAATGCCTGCAGTGACCAAGACTTGGCTGGACTGAAGCTAGGAGCTGAGAACATAATCCAGGCCTCCCCTGTGGGTAGCAGGAACCCAACTACTTGAGCCATCACTGGCTGCCTCCCAAGATCTGTATTAGCAGGAAGCTATAATAAGGAGCAGAGCCATGACTGAAACCCAAGTATTTCAATATGGGGTATGAGTATCTGAACTGCTAGGTCAAATGTGCCTACCCACAGACTTTCATTTTCTTTTCTTTTTTTAAGATTTTATTTATTTATCTGAGAGGCAGTTACAGACAGAGAAAGGGAGAGACAGAGAGAAAGGTCTTCCATCTGCTGCTTCACACCCCAAATGGCTGTAATCAATTGATTGATTGATTATACACACACACACACACACACACACACATATATAAAAGAAAGAGGCTGGCATTGTGGCATAGTAGCCTAAGCCTCCACAGTCTCCACCTGTGGTGCCAGCATCCCATATGGGCACTGGTTCCTATCCTGGCCACTCCTCTTCGTATCCAGCTTCTGCTGTTGGCTTGGTAAAGTTGGGAAAGCAGAGGAAGATGGCCCAAGTGCTTGGGTCCCTGTACCCACGTGGGAGACCTGGAAGAAGCTCTTGGATCCTTAGAGTAAATACAACTTTATTTAGTTCTAAAGATTTATTATTATTTTTTTAATTTGGAAAGCAGAGTTACAGAGGGAGAGAGAGGGAGAGACTTTCCATCCACTGGTTCACTCCCCGAACAGCTGTAACAGCTGGGCCTGGACCAGGCTGAAGCCAGGAGCCAGAAGCTTCCTCTGGGTCTCTCGAATGGGTGCAAGGGCCATTCTCCACTGCTTTCTCAAACACATCAGCAGGAAGCTGGTTTGGAAGTGGAGCAGCTAGGTCTTGAACAGGCACCCATATGAGATGCCAGCGCTACAGGCGGGGCTTTAATTCACTAAGCCACAACGCTGGTCCCTAGACTATTTTTCTAACCAAGGCCTATCACTTGTATACTGATTCCTTTTGGTAGCTCATTCAACACTTCAACCTGCCTTGGCTTGTTATAGGCAGAGACAAGTGATAAGACTCCCTAGTCCTATTTTATCATTCTTAATACCTCTGTCAAAACTTGGTGATAAGCACCGTGGAGATGTATAGATAAAGAGCTAAAATCATCCTGGCAGTTGAAAGGGTCTAATTTAAGAAGCTATTCCCAACATGTTCTAAGCTAGGAGGCAGTGTTATCTTGTCTTTCTGTACTCCCCACATTCCTGCCTTTAGTTTTCATTCACCATGAACATAACCATAACCTGTTCCCTTATTATCCTGATGGTTATTATTATTCTTGGCAGTCTTCTTTTTTAAAAGATAGATTTATTTATTTATTTGAAAAGCAGAGTGTTAGGGGTTGGGGTTAGGGGGAGAAAACTTCCATCTGTTGGTTCCCTCTCTAAATGCCTGCAACAGCCAGAGCTGGGCCAGGCTGAAGTCAGGAAATAGGAAGTTCATCCGGGTCTAAAGAACTAAGTACCTGGGCCTTCATCTATTTCTTCCTAGGCACATCGGCAGGAAGCTAGATGGAAAGCAGAGGCAGCATTCCATCCTAGACATTGTAACATGGGATGCAGGCATCCCAAGCAGCAGTTTCACCCCCTGCACCCTTTTTGAAGAATTAAAATTGCACAACACATGAAATGTGAAACTAGACATACTTCCTCTCAAGCAGAAATCTAATCTAGATATGTAAACAAGAGAGATGAAGATTTTAGGAAGCCGAGTGAGAAGATAGGGGAAGGGGAAAAATGATCATTTAAGGGTTTTCATAGAGAAAGTGTAAAAAATAAAGAAATTTCACAGGAAGTCAATTCCAAAGGGTATAGGTTGAGGTAATTTGCCACTCTTAAAGTGGAATATTATTTACTACTAATTCAGTTCAACAAAGGGCCCAGCTCTGTAAAGACCGCATTGCCACGGTCTCGTCCACCCCTGCCCTCAGTAGCCCAAGCCCTTTTTTCTTCTTTATAAATTTTTTTTTATAATTTTTTTTATTTAACAGAGTTAGACAGTGACAGAGAGAGACAGACAGAAACATCTTCCTTCCGTTGGTTCACCCCCCAAATGGCCACCATGGCTGGCGTGCTGCGCCAATCCTAAGCCAGGAGCCAGGTGCTCCCTCCTGATCTCCCACACGGGTGCAGGTGCCCAAGCACTTGGGTCATCCTCCACTGCCTTCCCTAGGCCACAGCAGAGAGCTGGACTGGAAGAGGAGCAACCGGGACTAGAACCCGGCACCTATATGGGATGCCAGCACCACAGGATTAACCAAGTGAGCCACAGCACTGGCCCCGCCACTTTTTCTTCATCTTCTTTTCCTGTTATTTTCTTTTAGAGTTTTATGAGCTTTGTGATAAGATGGAGAAGTATGAGACCACTGTTTAAGCACTACACATATTAGTCTTTAAAGAATCCTACTGAAGAGTAGGATGCCCTGTAGAACTTGTAGCTCTTGCCTTCATTTTTGGCTACTCTAGAAGAGTGAATTTATCATGTCTCCAAATGGTCCCAACACAGACATTTAGAGGAGAAAATTTTGGTTCCAACGCAGACAGTTAGAAGAATAAAATTGCCTTTGTTATTGAATTTGTTAAATGCTCTTTCCAGTTAGAGTGAACCTGACTGTGGAGGTTAATTTAGGAAAATCACTATCTGAAAAATCAGAATATTATTACTGAATACTATATTTTAAATTTATTAGCAGTGCATTAATTTGCCTTGATTATAAATGACTAAATAATGTAAGCAAACTTTTAAGGGTGCTCATAAGGAATCAAGAAACTCATCTTTTTATTTATTGATAAGAAAGTTTGCAAAAGAAGGACTTTATTTATAATTCTTTTCAATATTTATCATCCTCCAAACCACTGAAATGGGTAAACATGCCTACTGCTTAACGATTTATCAAACTGAACTAGTAATTTCATCTTTAAATTTTTACCCATACAGTTTCTAGCGATTTTCAGGTATTATGTTTTACATTTCTTGGGTTTTGAGGCAAATAATTGTAAGCAGATAGGAAGCTTTGTGGAGTATATGATGCTTCAGTCATTTTGACACCATCATGTGCCATTTAAAAACTCTGATTTGTTGAAGAATAACTTATAAACGACAGGAAATCTCCCATTTAAAGTGTCATCACCCATGTAAAGAGTTCGGAATGAATACAGTCATATAACCACCGACAAAATTAAGACAGAAAACATTTTCATCACACAAAAAGTTCTCTCATGCTGCTTTGCTGTCAGCTCCTTCCTTCACTCTTTGACCCTGGAATGGCATTTTCTCTTACCAAAGCTCTACATTTTCTAGATTGACATTGAATACTCAATAGTATTCGGCCGGTGCTGTGGCGCAGTGGGTTAAAGCCCTGGCCTGAAGCGCTGGCATCCCATATGGATGCCAGTTCTAGTCTCAGCTGCTCCTCTTCCAATCCAGCTCTCTGCTATGGCCTGGGAAAACAACAGAAGATGACCCAAGTCCTTGGGCCCCTGCACCCACGTGGGAGACCCAGAAGAAACTCCTGGCTCCTGGCTTCGGATTGGCGCAGCTCCAGCCTATGTGGCCATTTGGGGAGCGAACCAGTGGATAGAAGACCTCTCTCCCTGTCTCTATGTCTCTGTCTTCCAAATAAATAAAATAAATCTTTAAAAAATTATTTAATACAGTATTTTTATGTCTGGCTTCTTTTACTTAGCCTAATGCTTTTGACATTTTTTCTTTACTATTGTCCTTACCAATACTTTGTTTTTAATGCTGAGTAGCATTCCATTATACAGAAACATCACAATTTACTACCCTTTCAACATTCACAAGTGATAGACTTGTTTCGAGTTTTGGACTAGCATGAATAAAACTGCTATGAAATTTTCCATACAATTCTCTGTGTTGACATAGTTCTATTCCTCCTGGGTGAAAACTCCTTGGTAGAGGGGTATATGTGTTTATTTGCTATTCATTTCCCATTTTGTGAAGTATCTCTTCATATCTTTCAAACACTTTATTGTATTGTTATCTTAATATTGAAGTGTAGGCCAGCGCTGTGGCTCACTAGGCTAATCCTCCGCCTGTGGCCCCGGCACCCGGGGTTCTAGTCCCGGTTGGGGCGCCGGATTCTGTCCCCGTTGCTCTTCTTCCAGTCCAGCTCTCTGCTGAGGCCTGGGAAGGCAGTGGAGGATGGCCCAGGTCCTTGGGCCCTGCACCTGCATGGGAGACTAGGAGAAGCATTTGGCTCCTGCCTTCGGATCGGCGCAGTGTGCCGGCCACAACACGCTGGCTGTAGTGGCCACTTGGGGGGTGAACCAACGGAAAAAAGGAAGACCTTTCTCCCTGTCTCTTTCTCTCTCTCACTGTCTAACTCTGCCTGTCAAAAAAAATAAATAATAAAAAAATATTGAATTGTAAGTGTAAATTTGTTTTATAATATTCATTCCCAATCTGTGGCCCTGTCACTTAAGAACAAAAATTTCTATGAATATGTTAATTTGCTTCACTACAGTAACTATCTTAGTATTTATATGTGTCCCATACATCATACTATATACTTTGAATACACACACTAACATTTATTTTAAAAAATTTTTAATTTTGATGAACTTCAGGTTAGTAAATTTTTCTTTCATGGTTTGTGGCTTTTTGTGTCTTAAAAATTATTTGCTTAATCAAGGTCACAAAGATTTTCCCTTAGAAGTTTTATAGTTTCAACTCTTATTTAGGATTAAAATGTCTTCTCAAGGAATTGAGCTCTTCATCGTTATGAATTTTGTTTTGTATAAATATAGTCACTCTTGTTTTCTTTTGATTAGTGTTTTCATGGTATTTTTCCTTTTTAACTAAAAACATTAAAAATTTATTTGTATGGCCAATGTTGTGGGTTAAGCTGCCACCTGTGATGCTGGCATCCCACGTGGGTGCCAGTTTGTCAGAGCTGCTCCACTTCAATCAAACTGCCTGCTAATGCATCTGGGAACGAAACAGGAGACAGCCCAAGTACTTGGGTCCCTGAATCCACATGGGAGACCCAGATGGAGTTCCTGGCTCCTGACTTCAATCTGGCCTAGCTGTGGCTGCTACAGCCATTTGGGGAGTGAACCAGCAGATGAAGATCTCTAATGTGTGTGTGTGTGTGTGTGTGTGTGTGTGTGAGAGAGAGAGAGAGAGAGAGAGAGAGAGAGAGAGAGATCCCATCTGTTTGTTCACCTCCCAGAATGGATGGGACTGAGCAAGCCCAAAGCCAGAACCCTGGAGCCTAGTGACTTCTCTGGGTCTCCTACATGGGCGGTGGCCCAAGCACTTAGGCCATCATTGGCTGCCAACCCAGTAGCATTAGCAAGGAGTTAGACTGGAAGTGGAGCAGCTGGGTCCTGAACCTGTGCACACATGGGATGCCAGCATCACAGGCAGAGCCTAATCTACTATGCCACAATGCTGACCCCAATAGACACAGGTATCTTAACCAGAAACCTAACCACTAGGCTAAACACCTGCCTCACCTTTGTTTTTTAAATTTTAATTTAATAAATATAAATTTTAAAAGTACAACTTTTGGATTATAGCAGCTTTTCCCTATATAACCTCCCTCTCACCCACAACCATCCCATCTCCCTCTCCTTCTCCCATCCCATTCTTCATCAAGATTAATTTTTAATTATTTTTATATACAGAAGATCAAGTTGGTATATACTAAGTAAAGATTTCAACAGTTTGCACCCACACAGATACAAAGTATAAAGTACTGTTTGAGTAGTAGTTTTACCATTAATTCACATAGTACAACACATTAAGGACAGAGATCCTACATGGGGAACAAGTGTACAGTGATTCCCGTTGTTGATTTAACAATTGACAGTCTTAATTATGATGTCAGTAATCATCCGAGGCTCTTGACATGAGCTGCCAAGGCTATGGAAGTCTCTTGAGTTCACAAACTCCGACCTTATTGAGACAAGGCCATAATCAAAGTGGAAGTTCTCTCCCCTCTTCAGAGAAACGTACCTCCTTCTTTGATGGCCAATTCTTTCTACTGGGATCTCACTCACAGAGATCTTTTATTTAGGAAATTTTTTTTGTTTGTTTGCCACAGTGTCTTGGCTTTGCATGCCTGAGGTACTCTCATGGGCTTTTTGGCCAGATCTGAATGCCTTAAGGGCTGATTCTGAGGCCAGAGTTCTATTTAGGGCATCTGCCATTCTATGAGTCTGCTGTGTATCCTGATTCCCATGTTAAATTGTTCTCTCCTTTTCAATTCTATCAGTTATTATTAGCAGACACCTTTTAATATGACAAAAAGAAATGCCTTTTATATTTCCCAACATATTTTTCTACTGTTTTCTTTCCTTGTTCAAATCCCAATTTACTAATTTAATAATCTACTAATCTACTAATATTTTCCTTTAAACATTTTTATTTTTAGTATTTTCCATAAAAAGCCCAGAGTTATTCTCTGTACACTTAAATACACTCACATAATTTTTCTTTAAAAAATATACAACATATGATCTAGTACACATTCTCTACAGCTTGAGTTTTTAGCTTCTTATACTACCACTTAATATTTATGCCACATTTATATTTACTTTCCTTTTTTCTATTAGTGCATGGTGTTTTTAAAATTGGAGATACCTTAGTTTATTTCACTTTTTTATTAATAGACATACAGATCATTTGAATTTTTGCCACAGATAAAGCCATGATGAATGCTATTATATTTCTTAGTGTACATCTATCTGCAAGCATTTCTCAGAAAAAGTGGGAAAAAACTATCTTCATGGCGCATTTTAGTAATTACTAATAAATTGCTCTCAAAAAGGTGATAGCAATTTATATCATCATTGACAGCATGAGTTTCCTACATCCTTGGCAACATCTGGCATTATAAATCCTTAGAAATGTTGCCAATTTTATGAAGGAAAAATATTATTTTAATCTACATTTCCCTAGTTAACTGAGCTTTAGGATATTCTCATACTTATCTTTTGTTATTCGTGTTTCCTCATTCCTAAATTTTTTATATCCTTTTTTTTTCTATATGGTTGTCTTTTTCTCAATGATTTATGGTGTTTTTTATATTTTATTTTGGATTTTAGCCTTTTGTTATGTAGTTTCCAAAGTTTTTCTGCCAGCTTGTCACTTGTATTTCATTGAATAAAGTTATCAATTTTGATACTGTCAATTTTTATGGCCTTGAGATTGTGTTTGAAGCACTCTCCTAACTCATGTTCTCATACATTTAAAAAATTGTTTAAAGCTCTTTAAAGTTTAACTCTTAAATCCAAATGGAAAAGAATTTTGTGAATGGTGTGAGGTGGACACTGACTTACTTTGTTTTTAAAGTGCATAATTAATTGTCCAAATGCTGTTTATTGTCTTGCTCCACTAGAAATGCCAACTTACACATATATGAAATTCCCATACATTCATGAGACTGTTTTTGTATTCTGTCCTCTGTTTATGTATCTCAATACTATACAGATTTCATTTTATGGTTTTATAATATATTTTGATGTAGGGTAGATCCTAACCCCTTTATTTCATTTATAATAGTAATTAAAAAATTTTTTTAAAAAACTATTATCCATTATTTAACTGCCTGATTTTCACTTCTTCCAGATGATGGAGAGGTAAATGAAGTTATCCATAATCAAGAAAAAGAGCTGGGGAATGAAAGGAGACAGAGAGGGAGAGAGAGAGATGCCATGTATGGTATTACCCTCCCCCCACCAAAACATACTTCCAGATGCTACCCTGTGAAGTATGCCACATTTTAAAAAAGGTGGAATTTGTGTGTTCAGGATCAGTCAGTCCCTGTCTAAATCAAAGCTGTGTCTGATAATGGCAGGGACCATGGAAATACAAAATGTGAATGTATGGGAAGTAGAAAGAAGCATGAGCCAACATAAGAAAATGAACAGCACTAGAGACACTAAAGAACACGATGAGAGACTAAAATACTTGTATTTTTCTGATGGACCCAAATGTCAGGAAGTGAGACCTGGAAGCTTAGTGCATGCACTGAATCCTGGTCGCCTGTTACCTTTCCTCACAGCCACTTGATATTTTGTGTGGATTTATAGAGGGGTTGATTGTTCACCTGACAATTAAAATGACAGAGAGGAAGAGTAGCTATTAGAGATTGCAGACTGGGTAAGGGAAGATATCATGTTACTGGGAGGTTGGTTAGCAATAAAAAGAGAACTGGGTAAATTGTTTGTAGTAAAATACTCACTAAACAGTAAAACCTTTAAGTCTAACTGTCGTATACAATATGATTATACTCATCTTAAAATTGTATGTTTTCTTACTGAAGCTAACATTACAAAGTAGGAAAAGCTATCACATGGACAAGTGCGGTTTTAAGTCAACACTTAATATAATTATTGACAATGAATTTAGTTGTTTGTGGTTGAAAAGGCACGTCCATAGGGTGTGGTGATTGTCAAGGCACCCGGTTCAAGCCAAAGTTGGAGTGCAATAATGAACTCCTTTAATAACTTACCCAAACAGAAATATCTGAAAAATTTTATGGAGCCAAAAAGTGAATATGGCGATTGACTGCACTCTTTTTAATTCACCAGTTTATTACCAGTTGCCTTAAGTTTAAAAGCAGATAATTTTCTGGTAGGAAAGCAAGTTCTAAGCAGCCTCAAGAAGTCCGATAAAAATGTACTTGACAGTCCCCTCGTCCCCTGTTCCCACTAAGCTCAGGACCGGAGAGAAACCATTAATTACATTTACCATAGTGAAACGCAACCATTACCTCAGCTGAAGAATGAAAGGCGCGAGTTCTCAAACAACGGAACACTATTGTTGCAGCCCCTAGTTGTCCCTACTGAATTTGTTTTCTAAAATGTTCATAACCCGCCAGCTTCAAGAAACCTAACAAGGATTGGCTTAAAACAAACGTCTTCGTAAAGCACAAAGTGTAGTTTCTTCGGAGAAGCAAAGTAAGAAAAACAGCGCTAGCTATCTCACTGCCAGACCAAGGAGCACGACAGGCAGGGACGAGACTTCCCCGAGCGCAGCGCACACCAACGCGCGAAGCCCAGGCGCCTTCCGCCAGGGCGCCTCCGAGCCGCGCTCTCGGCGGGCTCCCCGGCGGCGGCGCGCGCTTCTGGGCCCGTCCCGCAGCGGGCGCCGGGGAGGCCAGCCGCGTCGGGACGCTCGGATGCGGTTGCGCACGTTTGAGCGCTTCCCGCTCTTACCCGTCGGGCGAAGACTTTCAACTGCCATCTGGCTCCCGAGGCTGGCTTCCTGCTCTGTCTGGTGCCCCCTGGTGCTCACCACCTGCACCACCCTGGGCAGTCGCAGAGAGCAACGGGGTCCAGGGAGCACAAGGATGCTTTCAAGAAAAGCGTTCCATTACTGGCAACTTCTGTGTGGCCCCGGGCTTCCTGGGTGCAGAGCCTTTGTGTGGATTACACGCGCGCATACACGCGGGTCTAGAGGAAGGGGATCGTGATGTTTTACTGAGCCAGACTGAAAACACGTTTCAGTCAACTACAAAGGCAGAAGTCAACTCAGACCTCAAGTTCTGGTCAAACACGCAACGACGTGCGGATTTTATCTTTGCCCGAATCCTCCTCCTTCCCACTCCAGCCTCACGCCCCTTTCACTGGTTTTCTGGCAACGCGAAGAGAGTTCATGATGATCCTGGATTTCAGTACAGCAGTTCATTTTTGCGAATGGGCTTGGGGCTGGCTGCGCCGAGAAATGTGGCCTTAATTGTCATGGAGGGAAAGAGGATGCAAGAGAAATCTCCCTGTCTCCTTCTCCAGTCACGTAATCGATATTAACCTCCTGTACCATCTTCACAAAGTTTCTTTTGTCCTACGTTAGGAGTCGTTGGCTCCTCCGACACTCTGAGCTCGAGCTCCGGTTATCTTGCTTTGCTCTTCCCCTCCACCCCAACGCCCCCACAGTCACTCAACACTGCAGCGGCTCTCTCCATTAAAGATCATTTTTCATTGCATGGCAACCCTAAGAACCCTCTTGCCTTAGCAGAGCATGATGGGAATCTCTCCTCTCATTCTCCCTCCCTCTTTCTTTTTCTTCTTCCTTGCCCTTTTCCACAATAAATCTCTAAATAATAATTTTCCTAGCTAGCGCTGACTTCGGGATGGGGTTTGAGCGACCCACGATGACGCTCCCATCGGCCTTCCAGAAGGGGCGGTTTCCGAAGAAAACTACAACTCCCAGGAGGCATTGGGCTAAAGCGGCCGCAGGGCATCACGGAAGTCGTAGGCTCCACCCCACTCCGCCCCGTTAAGCCCTACAATTCGCAAACTACAAGTCCTAGGGCGCCTCGGTCCTGGCGCGCCTGCGCGAGAGTCCCCCGCGCGCGGTGGGGGTGGGGCTGCCCCGGGCGGCGGGGGGCGGGGTCGGAGCGGGCTGTGTGGAGGCTTCAGACTCCCGGCGCCATTTAGCGCGGAGAGTTTCCCCGGCGGACGCGGCTCTTCTCCGTCGGCCACCCCGCACCCCCGTCTTCGGTGACAGAAGGCGCCTGGTGGGGGTGACTGCTCTCTTCTCTCCCCATCCCCCTTCACCCAGTCCTCTCGGTCTCCTCTCCTCTCGGCCCAGAGAAGCAGCGGAGCCCGGGCCCGCGGTGAGCGGCCCTCCCCTCCCCACCGTTCCCTCCCTCCTCAGCCCCCGGCCCCGGCCCGGGAAGGAGACGGGGATTTGCCAGGCCCGGGGCGGGCAGGGAGGCCTCGGGGAAGGGGGGGCCCGCTCCTCAGGCTCCGAGGCTTCGCGGCTTTGGCCCTTCCCATTCGGGCCATGGGCGCCCTGTGAGACCGGTCCCCTGACTGGGGGCGCGTGTGAAAGGAGGCGACCGCCCGAGTGACCGGGAGCCCCGGGGCGGCGGCCCTCCCTCGCCGTCCTCGGCCCCTCCCATTCCTGCCCTGAGGCTGCCACCGCCTGGGCGTCGGAGCTCGTCCCTTCCGCGCCGTGCCGCCGCCCTCAGGGCCTAGCCCGCCCTGCTCGGCGAGCGGCGACGGTGGGAGCTGAGCCGCCGCCGCCGCCGCCGCCGCATCCGCTTCGACTCGCTGCCGGCCCGGTGCCCTGCCCCTCATGACTGCGGCGCCTCTGCTGCCACAGCCTTCCCGGCCGCCGCTCGCCGCAGGATGGATGCGGACCGTGCAGCGCTAACCCCCGTGGCTCCGCTGCCGAATCGCCCACCGACGAGCCCGCCTCGTGAGCCGCAGCAGCAGCAGCAGCAGCAGCCGCCGAAACCGGGCCCCGTGTCCCGCCTCGCCTTCGTGGCGTCCGGTCGTTGCTGACTGAGAGTCGTCCGGGCCGCTGCGAACCCGCCCCGAGAGAGCGGTGCCCTGCGGACCTTCGCGGCTCCCGCGGGGCGGCCCTTGACCCTCTTTTCATTCACAAATCCGAGCTCGCGCCCGCGGCCCCACCATGTCTGGCGGCGCCGCAGAGAAGCAGAGCAGCACCCCGAGCTCCCTGTTCCTCTCGCCGCCGGCGCCTGCCCCCAAGAATGGCTCCAGCTCCGATTCCTCCGTGGGGGAGAAGCTGGGCGCCGCGGCGACCGACGCTGCAGCTGGCAGGACCGAGGAGTACCGGCGCCGCCGCCACACTATGGACAAGGACAGTCGCGGCGCGGCCGCGACCACCACCACCACTGAACACCGCTTCTTCCGCCGGAGCGTCATCTGCGACTCGAACGCCACTGCGTTGGAGCTGCCCGGCCTCCCTCTGCCGCTCCCCCAGCCCAGCGTCCCCGCGGTTGTTCCGCAGAGCGCGCCACCCGAGCCGCCCCGGGAGGAGACCTTGACCGCCACCACCGCCTCCCAGGTGGCCCAGCAGCCTCCAGCCGCCGCTGCCCCTGGGGAACAAGCCGTCGCAGGCCCCGCCGCCTCGACTGCCCCCAGCAGTGGCAGCAAAGACCGGCCAGTTTCCCAGCCCAGCCTTGCGGGGAGCAAAGAGGAGCCACCGCCGCCGAGAAGTGGAAGTGGCAGCGGCGGCGGCAGCGCCAAAGAGGCCCCGGAGGAACGGAGCCAGCAACAGGATGACATCGAAGAGCTGGAGACCAAGGCCGTGGGCATGTCCAACGATGGCCGCTTTCTGAAGTTTGACATCGAAATCGGCAGAGGCTCCTTTAAGACGGTCTACAAAGGGCTGGACACTGAAACCACCGTGGAAGTCGCCTGGTGTGAACTGCAGGTAAAGCCCCACCTCCTGCTTCAGCTTACGGTCGTGTGCAGCCCCAGTTTGCCTCGGTTAAGCCAGTTTATCGAGTTCACCCCCTTTGGTGTCACTCTCCGAGTGGGAGGGGGAGGCCAACTTTGAAAGAGGTTTACGTTAGGAGAGTGCGGAGCGTTTACCTCAGCGTCGGGAAGGGTCAGAATGACTGGTAGCCAGAGGGATTTGCTCCTGGGCAGGGGGTGGGGGAAGTATCCGTAGTGTAAACAAATTGTCTCCTGGTTAATGGTTTCGTGTCGGGCAGGAAGCTTGGAGATGGTGGGGGAAGTTTTTGAGTTAGGAAAGTACAGAGTCGTGTCTTGCTCTGGTGCATTTCGGTCTCAGGAGAGGCTGCGGTGCTGAGCTGCCCTTGTGTTAGGAGCCGTTTTCCGTCCCTGAGTCAGGCCGTTCTCTTTAAGAACCAACTGTTCCTTTGGACGTGTCGTACTTGGTGGTTGCACAGACATTTAGTATAAAGCAATTGTGAAAAGCCTTTTCTGTCCGTTTTGGATAAATGCCTTGGGACTAGTGCAGTAAAAGAGTGTGCGATGCTGGTCCGCCTAATGATGCCTTATGGTGGCTAGCATTGATTAGGACATTCATTAAACTGACGTCTTGTGTAAGTGCTTTGATTGTTTCAATCTTGTTTTAAAACACTTTGAAGTTAAACTTTCTTAAGAGTTCAGAGGAGTCACAGTGGTGCTTCCTTTTTACCTCTCGTTGTGCTATTCCAGTTGACAAGTGTATTGTAGGTTTAAACAGATGAGTTCGGGCTACTTGTTGCTGGACCTGTTGTAGCAGCTTGCTTGAATGACCCTCACTGGGAGGTGAACATAGGTTACTGGTAAAAGCAGTTGCCATGAAGGGAAAAAAATTAGCTACATACAAGAAAAACGCCATTATCAATAATCTTGCCAAGAAAATAGAACAGGCTGAAATAGGATACGAAAGTAACTGAATGATCTCAGAATTTGTTTTATCCATCAACTAATAGGTTAACATTTAATCCTTTGAATCTCAGCTTCCAAATGACCAAAGCTATGTCAGATGTGAAAGGGAATTAATACAGTGTGTGCAAATAACTTTAAAATTGACAGGTTCTTTGGGAACATAATGATTTTTAAAGTTTTTCTTAAGTTAGTTGTTTATAGAGTTAGATGACAGACTTTTTTTTTTAGCCAAAAAAAAAAAAAACCCAAAAATGTCGAATTGTCAACTTTATTCCAATTAGTCAGTCATGCTCAGAAACTTAGGACTGATTCCTTTTGATTTTTCGTTTTTGGATGCTTGTTGCTACTGATCCTGGAATTTTATTTTTCCGCTACCATTCCATATTTTAATAGGTGCTTTTTACCAATTTTTTGTTTCTTTAGATCCAACTAGTTGTTGAGCACTTTATGGATTATTTTGTTAGTTTCAGTTATCTTACTTGTAAGACTTATCAGAATGTAATGATGTGCTTTCTCCTTATCACCTGGAATTTGCCGATAGTTTATGGTCTTGGAAAAAAATTTGTCTGATGTCATACATAATAAGAACTCTGTCTAAGCATCTCAGTGTTTTGTTTTGTTTTTTTTTTAAGAATTCCTGCTGGGTATTTAGTTCACTTATGTGGGCATGGGCATGACCAAACTAAGGTCAATCTTATATCACATATTTTTAAGCCAGTTTAGGCTTTCACTATAGACCAAAGAAATCCTAGGTCACTGAGTGACATCCTGGTTTAGAAGCTTCCATGTCATTTCCCCATGCTACAGTTTTTCATCTTGATTTTAAAAATGTGACTGTCCTAGCCCAAGGATTCATTACAGTTGTTTTTGCTTTGAACAAGGCACTTGAAGTACGTGTCTAATAAAGTATAGTTAGTAAGTCAATTTGAATTTTTGTCTTGAGATCCAAATTAAAGGACAAGCCAAAGGATTACTGAAACACTGGAAATAAAGGAAAGGTTTTTTTTCTTTTTTTTTCAACTTTTATTTAATAAATATAAATTTCCAAAGCACACCTTTTGAATCACAGCGGCTTTCCCCCCCATAACCTCCCTCTCACCTGCAACCATCCCATTTCCCACTCCTTCTCCCATCCCATCCTTCATCAAGATTAGGAAAACTTTTTCACTAAGTGTATACTGCTAATACACACACACACACACACACACACACACACACACACACACACACAGGTATTTTCTGTGAAGCAAGATAAAAGAGATAACATTTTGTGTTTAGCTGTTGAGTTAAAAAATTTCCGGTGTATTAAAGCTGGAAGAAAAGTTATCTCAGCTACTTGTTTGATAAATAAGAAATCTGAAATCATACAACAGGTAAATAAGTTACTAAGACTGATTAAAAAACACACACACAAAATTTAAACTGGGTAGGTAAAACACCTGTTTTCCAGTGGCTGGCTTATTAGTCATTTTAAATGAAGCAATAGTATTTTGATGTGTAAGTGGCTGTCAGATTTTTTAGAGACATGTAGTCCTATAAGCATCCAAATCTCAAGCTTCTGTTTTACATGTTGATTTTATCACTTCAGGTGGGCTTTGAGGGATGGGTTAGTATGGTACATAAATCAAACTATTTTCTATTTTATTTTTAGAGTCACAGTATGCATACCTATCTAGTTGCACAAGCACCAATTCTTATTAAGTAATACCTGGGTAATACTTTGATACCATAGGCTCTTAAGTAATAACTGAGGTTCTTTAATTAAGACACAGATTTCTTTACCTGGATTTATTAGGCGAGTGGTGTGCTTTAATTTTAATACCTAGTTGCCTTGGTCAAAAAATGTTACTGCTGGATTCTATCTGTAGAATGTACATTGATTTTTTTTTTTTTTTAGGAGGGATCTTATTTTTTAAAAAAACAAGTTTAAGAAAGCATTTTTATACAAATTTAGGAATGGTTCACTTTCTTTTTAAAAGATTTATTTATTTATTTGAAAGTCAGAATTACACAGAGAGGAGAGGGAGAGGGACACAGAGAGAGAGAAAGGTCTTCCATCTGATGGTTCACTCCCCAGTTGGCCACAACGGCCGGAGCTGCGCCGATACGAAGCCAGGAGCCAGAGCTTCTTCCGGGTCTCCCACATGGGTGCAGGGGCCCAAGGATTTGGGCCATCTATTACTGCTTTCCCAGGCTATAGCAGAGAGCTGGATCGGAAGTGGAGCAGCTGAGTCTTGAACCTGCGTCCTTATGGGATGCTGGTGCTTCAGGTGAGGGTGTTAACCCTCTGTGCCACAGCGTGGCCCCGGAATGGTTCACTTTTAAATATTTTTCTCCAAAGTTGCCTATGAATAATGAATTCAGTTGATGTATTATATGTGGATGAAATTGTTCTAGATTAATATGAAAAAAGAAGTCAAATCATAATTTTTGCTTAAGTTCCTCTGGCCTTCAGTAAGTTGAGGCTCATGTCTCCTCAGTTTATATTAATATTTTATGAAAAGTTTTGCAGTGTTGCTTTGGTTCTGTAATTAGGAAATCATAACATTTCTTTGCTATAGTTTTTTTTTTTTTTTTAAAGATTTATTTACTTGTTTGAAAGGCAAAGTCACAGAGAAGGAGAGGCAAGGCAAAGAGAGAGAGGTATCTTCCATCCACTGGTTCACTCCCTATATGGCTGCAATGGCCAGGGCTGGGCTAGGCTGAACCCAAGAACCAGGAGCTTAATCCAGGTCTCCCCGACATTGGTGGCAGGAGCCCATCTACTTGGGCCATCTCCCACTGCTTTCCCAGTCCTTGAGCTGGGAGCTGGATTGGAAATGGAGCAACCGGGACTCAAACTTATCCCATATGGGATGCCTGCATTGCAGACGGCTGCCGGCCTGCCCTCTGGTAGCTTTTAAAAATGTTAGATAAACTGTAAAAGCATGGGCCAGCGATGTGGTGTAGAAGGTTAAGTCACCACCTGCAGTGCCAGCATCCCATATGGATGCTGGTTTGAGTCCCGGCTGCTCCACTTCCAATCCAGCTCCTTGCTGATGTGCTAGTGGAGGTTGGCCTGAGTGCTTGGGCCTCTGTGCCAATGTGGGAGACCTGGAAGAAACTCCTACCCTGGCCTGGCTCCTGACATTGCTGCCATTTGGGGAATGAATCAGCAAATGGAAGATCTTTCTGTCTTTCTCTGTGCGTCTTTTCCTCTTTCTCTGTAACTTCAAATAGATTAAAAAAAAAAAAAAAAACTAAAAGCAGCAGGACTGTTATACTCAGACTGTAATTTCTGAATAATAGTATATCAGCAAATAGTTAATAATAATTACAGTTAGCAGGTTTTTGCTATACCAGTATTTTATTAGTTTGCAAAACATTTTTTTTAAAAGATTTATTTATTTTATCAGAGAGGCAGAGAGAGAGGGAGAGAGGTCTTCCATCCGCTGGTTCACACCCCAAATGGCTGTAATGGTCGGAGCTGTGCCAATCTGGAGCCAAGAGGTTCTTCCACGTCTCCCACGTGGGTGCAGGGGCCCAAGGACTTGGGCCATGTTCCACTGCTTTCCCAGGCCACAGCAGTAAGTGGATCGGAAGTGGAGCAGCTGGGACTCGAACCGGCACCCATATGGGATGTTGGCACTGCAGCTGTGGCTTTACCCACTATACCACAGAACCGGCTCTTGCAAAAAAAAAATTTTTAACACAGAATGGATCTTCTCTGCAAGTAGGTGAGGCTTAGCATGACCTCAATTTAGGTTTGAAGAGAACACTTTTCTGCAGTGTACCAAACATAGTAGTTAAGAACTGGAGTGCCTGGATTTAAATTCTGGTTTAGCCACATGATTATGTCACCTTGGGCAACTTTTGTACTACAATTTTCTATCTTTTATAGACAATTTAAAGAGGATCTACTTTATAAGTTGTTGTGATGGTTAAATGAGTTAGTAATATGTAAACCATCAAGGACAGTGCCTAGTATGTAAATATTAATTATGATGATACAGACTTAGTTGGAGTTGGCATTTTGGCGAAGCATGTAAAGCCTCTGCCTGCAACACCAGCATCCCATATGGGCACCGGTTTGAGACCCCCCTGCTCAACTTTCAGTCCAGCTCCTTGCCAACGAGCCTGGGAAAGCAGCAGCAGATGGCCCAAGTGATTAGGCTCCTGCACCCATGTGGGAGACCTGGATTAAGTTCCTGGCTTCAACCTGGTCCAGCCCCAGCCATTACGGTTATTTGGGGGATGAACCAGCAGATTGAAGAACTGTCTTTCCTAGGCGCATCGAAAGGGTGCTGGATCTGAAGTGGTACAGCCAGACTTGCACTGGCACCCATTTGGGATGTTGCTGTTGCAGGTGGTAGCTTTACGTGCTGTGCAACCATGCTGGCCTTGAGTTTTTGTTCTTTCCACTTTAAAGTAGTTTAGTTAAACAAGAAAGTGTTTGAGTTTAGTGGAGTTCTAAGGCTTAGTAATTCCTTTTAACAATCAATTTAACAATTGTGGCTTATAGTTGAGCATCTTCTGCCTTTTATAGTTTCTAATGAAGCAGTCTTTACCTAAAATGGCCTTTTTGTTTGTTTGTTTGTTTTTTGACAGGCAGAGTGGATAGTGAGAGAGAGAGAGAGAAAGGTCTTCCTTTGCTGTTGGTTCACCCTCCAATGGCCACCGCAGCCGGCGCACCACGCTGATCTGGAGGAGGAGCCAGGTGCTAGGTGCTTTTTCCTGGTCTCCCATGGGGTGCAGGGCCCAAGCAATTGGGCCATCCTCAACTGCACTCCCTGGCCACAGCAGAGAGCTGGCCTGGAAGAGGGGCAACCAGGACCGAATCCGGAGCCCCAATCGGGACTAGAACCCGGTGTGCCGGTGCCACAAGGCAGAGGATTAGCCTATTGAGCTGCGGCACCGGCCCTAAATGGCCTTTTACACTGCACACATGCATAGTTGTTGTTGTTTAAAATTTATTTATTTGAAAGGCAGAGTTTTATATATATATATATATATATATATATATATACACACACACACACATAGAGAGAGAGAGAATATATATATATAGAGAGAGAGAGAGAGAGAGCGAGCCTCTGTCCTCTAGGTCACTTCCCAAAGGGATGCATTCAGGATCTTGGAACTCATGTGGATTACCCACATGGCTTTAGAGTCCCAAGGACTTGGGCCATCTTCTACTGCTTTCCCAGGTGCAGTAGTAGGGAGCTGGATCTAAGTGGACCAGCTGAGACTCAGATTCTATAGGAGATGCTGGCACTGGAGGCAGTAGCTCAAGGCACTGCACAATGCCTGCCTCAAGTATATTTTTTGTAAGGAGGATGACAGGTTTTTTTTCATTACCATCTTAGTTTGTTAGGAATTTTATTTGGTGTTATTTACACTTGTTATTTCAATGAATATTAATTCTGTTTAGACTTAAGTATTTAGAGTGATAGAATATTATTTCTAGTAGTGAATGTGTAATGTGATTTCTATTTAATAGAGACACATGAGTTACGTTAGATTTTTTTTGTCAGTGGTATCTAGATGACTACTGTGTATAAAGTGTTTTCATTGACTTAATTTTATGTAATTTGGGGATTGACGGTATTGTTTGAGCCTGGTACTGTGGTGTAGCGGGTGAAGCTGCTGCCTGTCGTGCCAGCATCCCGTATGGGTACCAGTTCTAGTCCCAGCTGCTCCACTTCTGATCCAGCTCTCTGCTGTGGCCTGGGAAAGCAGTGGAACATGGCCCAAGTCCTTGGGCCCCTGCACCCACGTGGGAGACCCAGAGGAGGCTCTTGACTCCTGGCTTTGGATTGGCCCACCTCCAGCCATTGTGGCCAGTTGAGGAGAGAACCAGCAGATGGAGGACCTCTCTCTCTCTGCCTCTCCTCTGGCTCTCTAACTCCGCCTTTCAAATGAATAAATCTTTAAAAAAAAAAAAAGTATTGTTTCTTACCTTAGTTCTTAATACTGTGTGAAATGACTTTTTTTTTTTTTTTTTTTTTTGGCTTTCACTTCTTTGCTTTCTAAGTTTACTTTGATGTACATGCTTTTGAGAAGGATTTGACTGTAGTGCTGGCATCCCATATGGGTGCTGGTTCCAGTTCTGGCTGCTCTACTTCCAATCCAAATCTTATGGCCTGAGAAAGTAGTGGAAGATGGCCCAGGTGCTTGGGCCCCTGCACCCACATGGGAGACCCCAAGGAAGCTCCTGGCTCCTGGCTTCAGATCTGCACAGCTCCAGCTGTTGTGGTCATCTGGGGAGTAAACCAGCGGACAGAAGATCTTGCTCTCTGCCTCTGCCTCTCTGTAACTCTGCCTTTCAAATAAATTAATTAACTTAAAAAAAAAAAAACTGAAGTCTTCTCAAAACTAGCAAGGCTTCATATTAATTTGGTAAAACTCTTCAAAGTGTATTATTTCCTTGTTCTTTTAGGTAGAAGGTCTACATCTCTAAAGAGAAGGGTTTAGAGCACTAATTACCGTATTAGATGATACTGTACTTAAAGGTGATGAGCATCTTGCCTTTATACTCCTATGCTGTGGAGTTTTTGAAAAAATTAGTTCTTGCCCCAAATTCCCTCAACCCAACCATTTGTTGTGTCAGTAACTGCTTGCTGTTTTTGTCTCATGTGTATCATACTCTTCAATGGTTGCTGCTGATTTTCTCTGCCTTGGGCAACTAAATTGCCAGTTTTGTTAGAATTGGTTTTAATGGTTTAGAGAGGAATTAGGTGTATGTAAAATCCATTAGCTTTAGCATGTTGTGTCTGCTTCTCAGGACCGTCTTGGCTTTCTGGTTTTGGTTGTTTTTCTAGTGATATCTGAGTGTGTGTTAATACAATATTTTGAAATTGTTGGAATACTACTTTGTTGGTATTTTATTTAGCTTAGGGCACTTGATTTGAATGGAAATATCTCAAAGCTGATAGAGGTGATCAGTTTATTATGTATTGATGGCTAGAATGGGTTTCTAGAAAGTATATGTAGACTATTAGGGTCTTTTCTTTTTCTTTTTTTAAAGATTTTATTTATTTATTTGAAAGAGTTACACAGAGAGAGGAGAGGCAGAGAGAGAGCACGAGCGAGAGAGATATGTTCCATCCAGTGGTTCACTCCCCAATTGGCTGCAATGGCCGGTGCTGTGCCAATCTGAAGCCAGGAGCCAGGAACCTCCTCCGGGTCTCCCACGTGGCTGCAGGGGCCCAAGGACTTGGGCCATCTTGTACTGCGGTTTTCAGCTTCAGCCACATACACAAAGGGGCTTTCAAAAGTTTAGATAATGGACATTATAAAATCATGCTTCAGTTTCAAATTTTTTGCACCAAAATAAACTTTATCATTAAAAAAGTATGTTTGTTTTCACCAATTTGAAAGTCACAAAGAGAGAGAAAAGAAAGAAAGGGAGGGGGAGAGGGGAGAGATTGATTTTCCGTTTGCTGGTTCACTCCCCAAATAACTGCAACAGCCTGTGCTGGGCCAGGCTGGGGCCAGGCTGCTTCCTATGTGAGTAATAGGGGCCGCAGCACTTGAGCCATCATATGCTGCTTCTCAGGACATCTCGAAGGAAGCTGGGATGCAAGTAGAGTAGCCTGGACGTGAGCCAACACTCTACTCCAATATGGGTTGCGGGTATCCCAAGCTGTGCCTTAACCCACTGAGCCACACTGCCTGTCCCTAAACTTATTTTTTAATTCCATTTTCTCAAAGAATTTTTAAAGTACCCTCCTACAAATCACTTCTCTTTAATCTCCAAGGTTTGTTTAAGCTTTAATTCTCCCATCATTTAGAATGAGTTGCCTTACTGTGTGTTTATTTTCTGGATGGATGAAACTTGTACCAGTGGATCTCATTCAGAGTCATTTAAGTCTTACCAGAAAATTTTTAATAACATTAAAACAGAAATCCTTTGAGTCTCATTTGCTTAAAAGGAGGCTTTTTTTTTTGCATATTTCTACACACTTTTGCTCACTGTTTAATATTGATAGGAACAAATGTTATATGCTTTATCCAGGGTCTGATTGCTTCAGTTATATAGCTGAGAAGGGCCACTCTAGTGCTTCTTCACAAAACAAAAAAGATGACTCCTACGGGCATTGCTCTTTCCTACTTAGTTAAAATAAAAAAAGCCATCCAACTGCCTTTAAATGGTAAACTGCCTAACCAGACACATTACTAAATAGAGATACTAGTTTAGATTTTTGGTGGACAATTGTTTTCTGTTGCATTTTACTAGTTTACTTTTTATCTATATAGTTTTGTTTTTTAATTTCTTGGATATAAGGAAGGGGAAATAATGATGATACTTTGCTGATGTATATCCTTTAGTTAAAGCAGTTTGATTTCTATGATGAAAATGTTGACCATTTTCTCTGTTATAAAGGCAGAAGTAGGAATGTCGTACTACCCACAAATATCACTATTACCTATTAGAGGTTTCCACCAATCTTCACTAAGTATGAACTTGGTATGAGTATCTTGTTAATTTCATATCTTAAACATCTGTCATTCTTTTTCATGAGTAGAGTTCTTCACAACTAGTAAATTTTGCATAATATAATTTTTATCTTCATGTGATGGATATAGCAACAGTTTTTGAAAACCTTCTTTACTGTGATATTTTTTTAAAAATTTAAAAAATTTCACATTGATGCATAGTAATCGTACATGTTTAAAGGTTGCAGTATGATGTTTCAATTCATGTATATAATGTATATTGATGAGAGCAGGAAAATTGGCATATTTATTACTTCCAACATTTATCATTTCTTTGTGTTGGAAATACTCAAAATCTTCTCTATAGGTATTTGGAACAAATAATTCTTTTCTTTCTTTCTTTCTTTCTTTTTTTTTTTTTTTTTTTTTTTTTGGCCAGGTGGAGTTAGACAGTGAGAGAGAGAGAGAGTTATAGACAGTGAGAGAGAGACAGAGAGAAAGGTCTTCCTTCTGTTGGTTCACTCCTCTAATGGCCGCTACGGCTGGCGCACTGCATGGATCTGAAGCCAGGAGCTGGGTACGTCCTCCCGGTCTCCCATGCGGGTGCAGGGCCCAAGCACAAGCACTTGGGCCATCTTCCACTGCCCTCCTTGGCCACAGCAGAGAGCTGGACTGGAAGAGGAGCAACTGGGACTAGTACCCGGTGCCCTAACCGGGACTAGAACCTGGGGTGCCGGCGCCACAGGCAGAGGATTAGCCAAGTGAGCCACGGTGCTGGCCACAAATAATTCTTTTCCACCATAGTTGCCCTACTGTGTTAACAGAACATTGGAAGTTATTCCTCTTACCCACTATACCTTTTTTTTTTAAATTAAGATTTATTTATTTACTTACTTGAAAGATGGAGTTACAGAGAGAGGGGAGAGGTCCTCCATCCATTGGCTCACTGTATAAATGGCTGCAACGTCCAGGACTGCACCAGGTGGAAGCTCGGAGCCAGAAGCTTCTTCCAGGTCTCCCACATAGGTGCGGGGACCCAAGCACTTGGGTCCTCCTCCAGCACTTTTAGTAGGGAGGTGGATCAGAAGTGGAGCAGCTGAGACTCAAATTAGCACCCACATGGGATGCTGGCATCTCAGTTGGCAGCTTAATCCGCTATGCCACAACACCGGCCCCCACACTCTGCTTCTTTATCATACTCATTCCATCCCTCATCTCTTCTCTTATTTACGATACTTTCAAAGGTAACAATTATCCTAGATTTTATTAGAAACTGACTTGTCTGTCTTTGTTATTAACATGTTCCTATCTTTTTTTTGATAATATCTTTACTTTTTGTGCAAACTGTTCTAGATTCATTTTATTATTTCCCCACTCTGGAAATAATTTCCAGAAATTTCCCTACCATCTATTTGTCTTGGAATCTTGTTTCCTTTCAGTATGGAATGGTATTCAGAAAACAAGATCTGGGCCGGCGCCGTGGCTCAACAGGCTAATCCTCTGCCTTGCGGCGCCGGCACACCGGGTTCTAGTCCCGGTCGGGGCACCGGATTCTGTCCCGGTTGCCCCTCTTCCAGGCCAGCCCTCTGCTGTGGCCCAGGAGTGTAGTGGAGGATGGCCCAGGTGCTTGGGCCCTGCACCCCATGGGGAGACCAGGAAAAGCACCTGGCTCCTGGCTCCTGCCATCGGACGAGCGCGGTGCGCCAGCCGCAGCGCGCCGACCGCGGCGGCCATTGGAGGGTGAACCAACGGCAAAGGAAGACCTTTCTCTCTGTCTCTCTCTCTCACTGTCCACTCTGCCTGTAAAAAAAAAAAAAAAAGAAAGAAAGAAAACAAGATCTGGGTGCCATATGTGTTTATGGCTATACTGGGGCATTGCTGTATCTGACACAGTGAAGAATCAGTGTCTCATTAAGTTTGTACTACCATAACAATACCACAGACTGAGCAATTTATGAAGAACAGAAATGTATTTCCTCATAGTTTTGAATGCTGGGAAGTCTTTTTTTTTTTTTTTTAAGATTTATTTATTCATTTGAAAGTCAAGAGTTACACGAAGAGAGAAGAGGCAGAGAGAGAGAGAGGTCTTCCATTCGCTGGTTCACTCCCCAATTGGCTGCAACGGCCCTGAGTTGTGCTGATCTGAAGCCAGGAGACAGGAGCTTCTTCTGGGACTCACATGCAGTTGTAAGGGCCCAAGGACTTGGGCCATCTTGTACTGCTATCCCACGCTATAGCAGAGAGATGGATCAGAAGTGGAGCAGCCAGGACTTGAACCGGCGCCCATATGGGATGCCGGTACTGCAGGCGTTGGCTTTACCTGTCACGCTACAGCACTGGCCCCTGGGAAGTCTTAAGATTAAGATCAAGGCACTGGAATCTTGTGAGGGGCATTCTTGGTGCCTTCCTCACCTGAAGAAAAGCAGAAGGGTAAGACTGTGAGTGTACCCCCTCTCTTGCAGCCCTTTCTGTGGAAGCTTTAATTCAGTTTTGTTGCACTGGGAATTCAGTTTCCAACACATGAATTTTGGGAGTTGCATTCGGACAATAGTAGTTGAGAAATACTTAATAAATATGTGTATATGTGTGTATGTCTTACTCTAATATCTTCCTTTCTGGCAGTAATATTTTAAAATTAGTTTACTGTCCTTTATATTTCTGTTTCTGCATTTGAAGGTAAGAGAGCTTTAAACCTCAGACGAAGATGAGAAATATAAACTAGCCTGAATTTGTGACTTTGTAATTGTAGAATATTGCAGTCATGGAGGAGAATTTTTCCTCACTCACATGCAAAGTCAAATAGAGCAAACCAATATGAATCTAAGAATGATATGCAGTATTTGTGTAAGTTTCTTAAAGTTGTTAATTATTTACTCAGTTGTGTATGTCATACCATGTTTCTACTGAGTGCTAGCTTTAATAAAATGTTTCATTCTGTTTGAACACGAAATTATCCTAAAAGTTGTCTTTGTTTAGTTTGAGAGTTTACAGTGCATAGCACTTAGGCCAAATGCTGTTCATTATGGTAACTGAGCACTTAAAATAAGGCTATAGTTGGCTAAGGAACTGAATTTTACATTTTAACTTTTTAAACCTTGTCAGCCTGTTTAGTGCCCATATCCATACCTTAATGATATTGAGAGTTAAGTTCAGTTGGTTTTTGTTATCTCTTGCTTGTGAAAACAGAAATTGTTTGCACTTAACTATTTGTATGAAGATTTTCCAAATTAATTTCCTGACTCATGCCTCCATAATAAATAAGAATGGAAAATTATTAGCGAGAACATAGTTAACTGGGCCAGTGCTATGACATAGTAGGTTAAGCTTCTGCCTTTGGCACTGACATCTCATATGGACGCTGGTTCAAGTCCCAGCTTCCCACTTATGAGCCAATTCCCTGCTAATGGCCTGGGAAGGCAGTGGAAGGTGGCCCAAGTGCTTGGTCCCCTGTACCCACCTGGGAGACCCAGAGGAAGCTCCTGGCTCCTGGCTCCTGGCTCCTGGCTCCCGTCAGCCCAGCTCCAGTCATTGCAGTCAACTGGGGAGTGAACCAGCGTATTGGAAGATCTCTATCTCTCTCTCTCTTTCTCTAACTCTGCCTGTCAAATAAAAAAATATTTTTTTAAATAAATAAATCTTTAAAAATTCAAAATATCAATTTCACTCATGTACATTTAAAAATATAGTTAACTGCTTTATCTTTAATAAAGTAATATTAGAGATAGTATGAGATTACATGACAATGTTTATGAAATTCTTAATATTATTATTATTAACTGAAAATTTAAAACTGACACTTCTTTTAATTATTGGAAAGCTTTTTAAGTATGCTTGGAACAACTTGGCTTATGTGGGTCTACTTTATTAGCTACAAATCTTATGAAATGTAAATACAGATCAAGTATTTCTGGTGAAAGTTTAGCATCCAAATTGATATGCATGTATACAAAGTACACACAGTTTTGAAAATTTAACTCAAGAATGTTAAACCATTTCAATTAAAATAGATTACAAGTTATATTTTATATATTGGTTAAATAAATATATGTATTATCTGATTCTTTTTTAATGTGACTACTAAAAAATTTTAAATTGCATTTAGCTCACAATATATTTCTGTTGACCGTTGCTGACTTAGGATATTCTATTAAAGTGTTATACAAAGAGCTGATGTTAGAGAAAGTTTACTACATTCTTTTTAAAAATATCTTAGTATCTTCCTTTTTGTGGTTTCCTTCATTAGCACTCTTTACAAGCCGTAATTCTTTGGTTGTTGTTGAATACAGAAATACAGGGTTTTAAAGTCTTTTTTCATTTGTAGGGCGTTTTATACTTGATTATTATGGAAACTGGAATCCCTGCCATTTAAGATTTTATCTTTTGTTATTTTGCCTGTATGTCTGTATCAGAAATGTTATTTCTTATGGTCTTTGAGTATTGTAGTTGTTGCCAAGAGCATATTAGAAGTCAGAATTTATTATAAATATCTTGAAGTAATTGGTAGATTTTTGTTTATTTTCTTTTTTCATAAATACTTATTTTTTAATTTCATTGAAAGGCAGAGTAATAGAAACAGAATGAACAAAAAATCTTCCATCTGCTGGTTCACTCCCTAAATGGCAACAACAGCCAGGGCAAGGCCAGGCTATAAATGGTGGGTTCACCCACCATGCCACAACATCAGCTCCTTTTTATTTATTTTACATAAACTACTAGAACATGTTTGGATGTTTATTGAATATGTACACTTGATGCTTTGTATTCTTTCATAATTCCTAGCCACTGTGGCTCCTTAAATTTTGTTAACAGATTGAGTGCCCAAGTTTCTTATCTTAATGATATCCAGAAGTAGGTTCAGTTAATTTTTGGTATGTCTTTCTTGTAAAAAGAGAAACTGTACTTCAACTATTTGTCTGCATTATGTTTTCCTAAATTAGTTAAATTCTAGCTATGCTTTTATAATAAGAATGAAAAGATTTTAGTGAAAATATGGTTAATGGCTTTATTTTAATAAAGTTGTACTATACCAGTATTACAGATACCATAACAGTTCCTTTAAAATTCTATTTTTTATTTCTTTTTATTTTTTATTTTTATTTTTGACAGGCAGAGTGGACAGTGAGAGAGAGAGAGAGAAAAAGGTCTTCCTTTGCCGTTGGTTCACCCTCCAGTGGCTGCACTGCAGCCGGCACACTGCGCTGATCCGAAGGCAGAAGCCAGGTGCTTAGCCTGGTCTCCCATGGGATGCAGGGCCCAAGCACTTGGCCCATCCTCCACTGCACTCCCTGGCCATAGCAGAGAGCTGGCCTGGAAGAGGGGCAACCAGGACCGAATCCGGAGCCCCGATCGGGACTAGAACCCGGTGTGCCGGCGCCACTAGGTAGAGGATTAGCCTATTGAGCCGCGGTTCAAATTCTTAAAGATAATTTGTCTAATTTCCTTAAGGCCTTATTATTTTATTTGCCAGGAAGAGAGAGAGAGAGAGAATGCACGTGAAAGCACTCCCTTCCACAGGTTCACTTCCCAACTGTCTGCAGTGGCTAGGACTGAGCCGAAGCCAGGAGATGGGAACTTAGTCCTGGTCTCCCACATGGATGTTAGGAACCCAGTTAATTTGAGCTACCTCCCAAGTTTTGCATGGTGAGAAGCTGGAATACAGAGCTGGAGCCAGAACCAGCCTTTGAACCCATGTACTCCAGTATGGGACGTGGTCATCTTAACCTAGCTTTTAACTGCTAGGCCAAATGCTTGATTAATGTAAGGACCTTTGATAGTCCTTTTTCATAGCAGTATACTAATTTGATTTGGACTAAATTATCTGAGTTATAAACTTCATTTATTTCTTAGTTTTCATAACCATTTGTAAATTAAAGTTACTTAAAAATTTGTAGAAGGAATACATTTTCATTATGAAAATTAGGAAATTAGAGGGGGAGAAGGATATAACAGTCACCTGCAATCCTTCAGCCACAGGTTAAGCATTGTTACCATTTTTGACACTATAATTTCTGTTTTTTTAATTGTGATCACATTGTATGGTAATACATTTTGCCTTTTTTATACTGCCATAGAATAAAAAGTTTCTCATTTAAAAATTTGGGGGTTTTATATTTTAAAAAGCACCAAAATATTTGTATATTTTAGTCATAATTAGTGTATGTATTATTTGGGGAAATAAATTAGAATGCCTGAGAAATGTAGATATTAGAACTAAATATAGGATATTGATCATTGATGAATTTGTTCATTCAGAACAAAAATTTAACAGTCATGGTTGATAAATTGCAAAGCTAAATTTTTTTTCTCACTTTCAACCTGTTTCCAGAGATTTGCAAGAAAATTTATTCACTGCTTTGCATATGACTTTAGGTCTTATCAGAATATTTTAGATCAGTAGTTAGTTTTTA
The DNA here is from genome assembly GCA_949820135.1 of Sylvilagus floridanus. Classification (NCBI taxonomy): domain Eukaryota; kingdom Metazoa; phylum Chordata; class Mammalia; order Lagomorpha; family Leporidae; genus Sylvilagus; species Sylvilagus floridanus. The sequence continues at coordinate 35,713,661 of OX463230.1, forward strand.
TGACAGTTGTTACTGTACGGGTCAGAGGTTTGTAAAAGCCAAAGTGGTAGGGGCTTTAATAACATTGAAAGATCTTTGAGGAAGTTTGTTTTGTAAATCGACTAAGCTAGTGGGGAAAAAACCTTAGTGTGCTTTTTCCACTTCCTACCCACTAAAGATAATCCAAGTCCTCTTCCTTTATTTAAATTTGCTGTTAAGTCTCTACTCTAGGGCATGCCACAGAAGTTTTGCAAATATAGGAAATTCTTAATGCATTTAAAGGGAACTACTTCCTTTTCAGTTCTTTGCATTGTAGAAGTCATACATGTATATACATCTGAGAAAATGGAAAAATGAAAAACCAAAATAATCACTAAAAGACAATGCCAGTATATAATTTTGAAATGTTTCCCTTTAGTTTCTGCCTCCCCCTCACTATAGGTTTAATATTTATTCAACTACTGTATGCCTAGTATTGTCTTAGGTGGCAAATAGAGATGAAACTCTATCTTCCTAGAACTTATATTCTGTTGGGGTCATAGGTGTGTCATGTCTTGGGTGTGTGTGTTTGTTTATAATGTTATATAATTTTAATTTTATGATTTATTGTAACATAAGATAGGTGGCTGGTGCTGTGGCACAGCAAGTTAAGCTGCTGCCTACAGTGCGGTCATTCTATATGGGCTCTGGTTCAAGTCTTAAGTCCCAGTTGCTCCACTTCTGATTCAGCTCCCTGTTAATGTACCTGGAAAAGTAGCAGAGGATGACCCAAGTGCTTCAGCCCCTGCACCCATGTTTGAGATCCTAATGAAGCTCCTGGCTTTTGCCTGGCTCAGCTCTGGCCATAGGCAGCCATTTGGGGAGTGAACCAACCTCTCTTCCTCTCTTTCTGTAACTCTGCCTTTCAAATAAATGGTAAATCTTAAAAAAAAAAAAAAGGAATTAGGATAAATATTTTTGACAGCTGCATGATAGTTCCTTCTATGTATACATCATAATTTACTTCATTTCTTCTCTAATGTTAGGTACTATTTTTTTTATTGTAAGTATAGTTGGTGTGAGTCATACCTTACAAGGTTATAACTATGAAATATCATACTCCTGATTTACTAAATTCACATTTAATTTGTATTGTACCTTCACCTAGTTTAGTTGGTTGGTGTTCTCCTGTACAACTTGCCCTCTTCTCCATCTTTGCAGAGCTTTATATAATCTAGAACTTAGTCTGGAAAGAGCTTTCTAATCTTAATCTACTGCCATTAGCATGCCCATTTGTGTAAATTTGGAAGGTTTTTTTGAAGGCCAAGTTACATAGAATCTTAAGTCATGGGGTCTTGTGTAGAATTTTCCATAGCATAGTTTTTGTTTGTTTGTTTTTAGGGAACCTATTTTAATGAAATAAAAACAAACCATCCAACCAGTTTTTGGAGTGAGCATTTGGCACAGTTAAGATACTGCTTGGGGCCGGCGCCGTGGCTCAACAGGCTAATCCTCCGCCTTGCGGCACCGGCACACCGGGTTCTAGTCCCGGTCTGGGCACCGGATTCTGTCCCGGTTGCCCCTCTTCCAGGCCAGCCCTCTGCTGTGGCCCAGGAGTGCAGTGGAGGATGGCCCAAGTGCTTGGGCCCTGCACCCCATGGGAGACCAGGAAAAAGCACCTAGCACCTGGCTCCTGCCATGGGATGAGCGTGGTGCGCCGGCCGCAGCGCGCCGACCGCGGCAGCCATTGGAGGGTGAACCAACGGCAAAGGAAGACCTTTCTCTCTGTCTCTCTCTCTCTCACTGTCCACTCTGCCTGTCAAAAAAAAAAAAAAAAGATACTGCTTGGGACACCCACAGCCCATGTTGGAGTCTCTGGATTTAAGTCCTGACTGTGTTGGACTGTGTTGCTTGCTTACTTGCTTGCTTTCTTACATTTGTTTATTTAAAAGACAGAGAAAGAGTTCTTACAGCTGCTGATTCATTCCCCAAATGGCTGCAACAGCCAGGGTTGAGCCAGGCTGAAGCCAGGAGCCTAGAACTGTATCCAAGTCTCCTACATGGGTGGCAAGGGCCCAAGCACTTGGGCCATCTTCCACTGACTTGCTGGGTGCATTAACAGGGAGCTGGATTGGAAGCAGAGCATCCAGGACTGAAACCCATGTTCTGATATGGAATACCCACCTCACAGACAGCAGCTTAACACTTAACAATGCCAGCCCCTGGCTCTGCTTCTGATCAAGTTTCCTCATAGCAAAGTTTTTACCATTATTGTTTCCCCGTCTTCCCCTCTCCCTACAGTTCACAGGGGGAATAGGAGAATTGATCCTGGTCTTGATGAATCCTCTAACTCCCTCCTTTTCCCACTGCATTCACCCCTCAAGCTCCCCTTCCTTTCTAGTATAGTCCAGCTAAATTCCTTTCTTTGGGCACAGACTTTCCCCAAGTAGAATGCTGTTAAGGGGATTGTCTTCTAATTTCTGGTTGTAGAGTAACACGAGAATCTCAGACCAGGAGCCACAGATCTTGGCATAGAAGGGAATTTACCTGTTGCCTTGTGAACAAAAAGCAAATTAGTACCTGAGATTTCACTGTTTAGATTCTGAACTATTTTCTTGGGATTAAATTTCAGAAATGGAATCACTGGTTCTAAGGTAATGGACATGTATTTCTTATTGCTTTATAGCAATAAATTTTATTTGAGAGGTAGAATTACAGATAGAGAGGGTAAGACAGAAAGGTCTTTCTGCTGCTTCATTTCTCAAATGGCCACATAGCCAGAACTGGACCAATCTGAAGCCAGGATCCAGGAGCTTCATCTGGGCCTCCCACGTGTTTAACAGGGGCCCAAGCACTTGGGCTATCTTCCGCTGCTTTTCCAGGCCATAGCAGAGAGCTGGATCTGAAGTGGAGCAGCCAGATCTCGAACCGGTGCCCATATGGGATGCCGGCAAGTGGTGGCTTAACCCGTTATGCCACAGCAGTGGTCCCATAAAATCTTTTTAAAAAGTGATTTTTAGGAGTGGGTGTTGGGCTTACCAGTTAAAACACCTGTGTTCCTTATCAGAGTGGTGAGATTTGATACCCAGCTCTGTCTCCTGACTTCAGTTTCCTGCCAGTGCAGACCTTGGAAGGCAGTAATGATAGCTCCTGTGATTGGGCTCCTGCTGGCCACATAGCATCCCTGGATAAAGTTTCTGGCCCCTGGCTTTGGTTCCAGCCCAGTCCTAGGCATTTTGTGCATTTGGAGAGTGAACCAACAGAGGAGATTTCTCTCTCTCTCTTTCTTAATTAAATCTTTCTCTTTGCCTCTCAGAAAAATAAATAGAAAAAATAATTTTAGGTGCTTTATAGAAATTGAAGGAAGCACCTATCACCTTAACATTTATTGTGATTACAACTTGAGAGTTTGAATGACTTTTTAAAATACAAAATAATACAAGACAGGACACGTGCATTTTGAAAGGAGGTGAATGTGACCAAGCTATGGAAAAATAAGATCCTAAGAAAAGACTAGATAAATCTTTTATACACTGTAGAGCAAGAATATTCAATGCTACCAACACTGGTAATGGTTTAGTGGCAACACAGGTGTGACTTCTCTTTGATAGGGTAACCACTCCACAGGATCAGGTGAGGATCTGAAAACGTTAACAAAATTCAGTATCTGTTTTTCAAAATTCAGTATTTGGAAATTCAAATAACATAGCTAGAATCTTGTAACTGAAGGAGAAATAAACACTATAGGAGGAGCAGCACACAATGGGAGATATTGTTTGGGGGATGAGAAATTTTCAGAATTTTACTGTTGTAAAATGGAAAATAGAAGAAATCTAAATTTTGTTCTGCTCTATATTCAGGACCCAGTGTTGTCTTATGTTAACATCACTAATGATTATTTATTTCTTCTGATACTGAAGATCATATAGTCCCTGTCTCCCAAGGAATTGAGTAGTATGAGGGTACTTGGAAAAGTTCACAGAGTGGAATTAAAAGATATTTATTTTGATGCATATTTTTATTTTTTAAAAGATTTATTTTATTTATTTGAAAGACAGTTACAGAGAGAAGTAGAGACAGAGAGAGAGGTCTTCCATCCATTGGTTCACTTCCCAGATGTCCGCAACGGCCGAGCTGTGCCGATCCGAAGCCAGGAGCCAGGAGCTTCTTCCGGGTCTTCCACGTGGGTGCAGGGACCCAAGGACTTGGGCCATCTTCTACTGTTATCCCAGGCCATAGCAGAGAGCTGGATCGGAAGAGGAGCAGCTTGGACCAGAACGGGTGCCCATATGGAATGCCAGCGCTTCAGACCAGGGTGTTAACTTGGTGCGCTACAGCACCAGCCCCTGATGCATATTTTTTTAAACTAATGTATAGTTTTTTTTTTTTTTTTATAATAAGCATCTTCTTTGAACTTTCTCAAGTACCCTGTATTTTAGAAAAATGAGTGATGAACTTTGGTAGCCCTTATATTTGATGTGAGTGATATATACTTTCAAGTTTAAAATTTCATGGTGAGAAAGTCATAAGTTACATTGAAGTGAGTATAATACAAAAATACAGAATTAAGTCACTGCTTGGGATGCTCCTATCCCATATTGAAGTTTCTAGGATAAAGTTCTGCCTCTGTTTCTGATCTAGCTTTCTGTTCATGTGTACCTTGGTCCCTACCACCTTCTTGGGGGACCCAGATGAGTTCCTGGCTTAGGCCTGGCCAACCTTTGTTGTTATGACCATTCGGGGAGTAAACCAGCAGGTGGAAACTCACCCTCTCACTTTCTTGCTCCACTTTTAAATAAATAAATTAAACAAACACCTACATCTCATTTCAGAGTACCTGGTTGAGTCCTGGCTTCTCATACTTCCAGTCTAGTTTCCTGCTAATGGGAACCCTGGGAGGCAGAAGATGGTGCCTCAAATACTTGGGTCCCTGCCACCCACGTGGGAGACTTGGATGGAGTTTGGAGCTCCTGGCTTTGACCTTTACTAGCTCAATCCTGGCTATTTTGGCATTGGGGGAGTGAACCAACAGATTTCTCTCTTTCTACCTTTTAAGTGAAATGAAAATAAAGAAATACAAATTTTTAAAAATGCTTTGTTTTTAAATTTTCTTAAATTTTTAAAAGAAAAATTCATACACAACTTTGTGAATTGAGTAGACTGTAGAATAAAAATAGTGGACTCTTTTTTTTTTTTTTTTTTTGACAGGTAGAGTTAGAGAGACAGAGAGAAAGGTCTTCCTTCCATTGGTTCACTCCCCTAATGGCCGCTATGACTGAGATACAGCGATCCAAAGCCAGGAGCCAGGTGCTTCCTCCTGGTCTCCCATGCGGGTGCAGGAGCCCACTGGGTCATCCTCCACTGCCTTCCTGGGACACAGCAGAGAGCTGGACTGGAAGAGGAGCACGTTGGGACTAGACTGGCACCAGTATGGGATGCTTGCGCCTCTGGCGAAGGATTAACCAAGTGAGCCAGGGCGCTGGCCCCTTTTTTTTTTGTCTTAATCATTATGCGTACTACAGGCTTGAATGAATAAGATATTTTCTCTCCCTCTTTTTTTTTTTTTTTTTTAAGATTTATTTATTTATTTGAAAGGCAGAGTTAAAAAGAGGCAGAGGCAGAGAGAGAATCTTCCATATGCTGGTTCACTCCCCAGATGGCTGCAATGGCTGGAGCTGCACTGATTTGAAGCCAGGAGCCAGGAGCTTCTCCTGGGTCTCCCACATGGGTTCAGGGGCCAAGGACTTTGGCCATTTTCCACTGTTTCCCTGGCCATTGCAGAGAGCTGGATCAGAAGTGGAGCAGCTGAGACTCGAACCGGCATCCATATGGGATACCGACACCACAGGTGGTAGCTTTACCTGCTATGCCACAGCGCTGGCCCTGATATTTTCTCTTTGGCTCCTGTCTGAGTAAGCTTCTTTCCTGTATTTGCTTGAGATTTGTATGTACTTACTGATTGACTAGACATCATAAGTTTCAGTATCTCTGCCATTTTCAGTGTTTAGCAGTTTTATTTTTTTAAGGTTTATTTAATTTTTGAGATTTTATTTATTTGAGAGGGAGAGTTACAGACATTGAGAGGGAGAGACAGAGAGAAAGGTCTTCTATCCTCTGGATCACTCCCCAAATGGCTGCAACAGCCAGAGCTGTGCAGATCCATAGCCAGGAGCCGAGCTTCTTCCGGGTCTCCCATGTGTTTTCAGGGGCCCAAGGACTTGGGCCATCTTCTGCTTTCCCAGGCCATAAGCAGAGAGCTGGATGGCAAGAGTAGCAGCCAGGACTTGAGTCAGCACCTGTATGGGATGCTGGCACTGCAAGTGGAGGCTTAGCCCACTACACCACAGTACCAGGCCTATCTAATTCAGTTTTAACATCACTCTTTGTATGTTTCTTTTACTGATATAATTGTGAGTGAAGATTTGTGTGGGTGCCATCGGTGTGTCACAGCAGGTTAAACTGTCCCCTTTGATGCTGTCATTCCCATATTGGAGTATTGGTTCTAGCCTCAGCTGGACTGCCCAATCACCTACCTGCTAATGTGCCTAAGAAAGCAGTGGAAAATGGCCTGAGTACTTGGATCCCTGACTCCTGGCTCTAGCCTTGCTTGGCCCAGCCCAGGCTGTTGAGGCTATTCAGGGAGTGGACCAGTGGATGGACAGTCTCTTCCTTTTTCTGCCTCTCCTTCTCTGTCTCCTTTTCTCTCTGTCATTCTGCCTTTCAAATAAATAAAATTAAATCTTAAAAAAATTTGATCAGATGGAAATGAAGCATTTTACATATATGGAACCTCTGAGAATATTTGTAATATTTTAATAGCAGGGTATACAAATCACAAAAGTAGGAATTTGTTGTAATTTGCTTTTAAATTTGGACAGAATCTGGAAATTTAGGAAAAATTCTGGTTGTGTTACAGCCATGGCTATGCATTCCCAAATGAAGTGTTTTACATTCCTGAGTGTAGTGTGTTGCATGCACCACTGAACATAATGGGAAAACAAAAGTGTCATAAAAAGCTAAGTACCAAGTAACTAGCTAGAAAAAGCTTTTAATGGGAGAGCTGGTATGTCATTAGTCTGGTAAAAATAGTACTTGAGGTAATGGCTGCATGTGTTAAGCTGTGTTTTTTTTTTATATTTTGGTTATTAGAAATTAACATCAGATATTCAAAATTTGTGCTTAAAATGCTATAGTGGCTTTCTGCAAAGCAGTTTAGTACAAAGAGAATTAGAATGTAAGACTTGGTTCTAATAACAAATTATATAAGAATGACTTAAGTAAGTCTGTTTTATTGATAAAATGAATAGTTGTTGAAGGATGTACTTAGCTTTAGGCCTTTTCATGAAATATGCTTGCTATCCTCGCACAATCCTAAAGGATGATTTTTCAGTCTGATTATCACAATCTCCCTTCAGTTTCAAGTTTGCTTTAGACAGCCTTGCGATGGCCTTCAAAGCTTTTTGACTGAGACTCAGTCTTTTTTAAAAAATATTCATGTATTGGGGCTTGTGTTGTGGTACAGTAGGTGCAGGGACCCAAGCAGTTAGGCTGTCATCTGCTGCCTTCACAGGCACATTAACAGGACTAGAACTGGGGCTCCGTTACAGGATGCTGGCATTGCAGGCAGTGGCTTCATCTGTGCCACAGTGCTGGCTGCCCAGTATATTTCTTATAAATAACACTTAGATTATTTTTAAAAATCTGTTTCAAAGATTTAATATGGAATTTTAACCTGTTCACATTTATAATGATAACTGGTATGTTTGGAATTGATCATCTTCTTGCCTTCTTTGTAGTTTATTTTTATTTGTTTATTATTAAGATTTTTTTTTTTTTTTTTTTTTTGGCCAGGCAGAGTTAGACAGTGAGAGAGAAAGACACAGAGAGAGTTATGGACGGTGAGAGAGAGAAAGGTCTTCCTTCCATTGGTTCCCTCCCCTAATGGCTGCTACGGCTGGCTGGTGCTGTGCTGATCCGAAGCCAGGAGCTGGGTACTTCATTCCGGTCTCCCATGCTGGTGCAGGGACCCAAGCACTCCACTGCCCTGCTGGGCCACAGCAGAGAGCTGGACTGGAAGAGGAGCAACTGGGACGAGTACCTGGCACCCCAACCGGGACTAGAACCCAGGGAACCGGCGCTGCAGGCGGAGTGAGCCACGGTGCTGGCCCTAATTTCTTCTTTTTTTAAAAGATTTATTTATTTATATGAAAGTCAGATCTCTACAGAAAGAGAGAGAGAGAGAGAGAGAGAGGTCTTCCATCCGATGGTTCACTCCCCAGATGTCCACAGCGGCCGGAGTTGCACTGATCCGAAGCCAGGAGCCAGGAGCTCCCTCTGGGTCTCCCATGCGGGTGCAGGAGCCCAAGGACCTGGGCCATCTTCCACTGCTTTCCTAGGCCATAGCAGAGTGCTGGATTGGAAGTAGAGCAGCCAGGTCTTGAACTGGCACTCATATGGGATGCCTTTCCCCCTAGGCTAAGGCGTTAACCCACTGTGCCACAGCACCGGCCCCAGGATAAATTTATTTTCTATCCATGTTTATACCTACTAGTCTTTATGCTCTATAATTTTCCTTATTCAAGTGATTTCACTAGGTTTCAAGGACTGAACTCTAACATTTAATACTAGATTATTACTTATTAAAATAATGTTATTCCTCTATTTTCTTTGGAGTATATATAGTTTAATGGAAAAGAGCACAGACTCCAAATCAGCTTAAGTTTCTGTTTGCATCTTGGTGTCCTTTGCTACTTTTTGATTATGAATGTCTGCTGCCATTTTCCATCCTTTAAAGAGGGAATAATAGCAATACCTGCCTCACAGGGAGGGGTATGGTTGGTTTAATTATGTTAATAGGGGCAGACTTTTAGCTTACTGGGTAACATGAAGGTTAAGACATGGCATCTCACTTCAGTGTCTGGGTTTGAGTCGCAGCTCTGTCTCCTGACTCCAGCTTCCTGCCAGTGCTCAACCTGTAGGAGGCAGTGGTGATGGGAAATACTTTATGTATAGAAGAGAAACCTATTTTAAAATGTAAGTGGGCATCATTAAATGCTGTACATTCATTTGGTGCCAGTAATATTAATAATTGTTTAGACTTAATTATTTGTTTATAGTACTTTTCGTGGAAAAATTTATTAGTTGAATGCTCATATATGAGGATCACACACTTTCTTTAATTAAGGCCTAAGAACAAAAGAGGATAGCTTAAATTTTGTCTTTATTGGTGAAGTCATGGGTAAAGGAAAATGTAAGAAAATTAGAACATAATTAGAAAACTAGAACTAGAACAGAAGCTGGAACTCATAGATTGGGAGTTGAAGAGGTGAGATTCTTAGGTAGCTTGTAACTTTGGGAGAAGGCAGATTTTTGTTGGATACCATAAAGGGCTGCTGATTTATAACAAAGTATAAATCCAGAAAATACCTTAATCTCATGCACAAAGCTCTAATGGCTTTGCATACTAGTTGTTTAATGGAAAGTGTAACAGTGTACTATGTAAAGATAAATAACATTAAAGAAAAAACTTTTTCTTTTTGCTGTTAAAATGAAAGTATAGCTTATAGCCACGGTAGTATGATCTAATGAACTGTACTAGGCAAAGAATTTAAATTCTTTTCCCACTTCTACCTATATTAGTCCTTCTCTGTTCAATGTCCTGGTAGAGACTGCGTGATTATATTTAAAATCTGTTTCTCCCCGTTTCATCAAACACTGTCTATTTTACCTCAGAAATGTTTCTCGTTTCTGTTCTTTCATCTGCAATTCCTTAATTTAGGCCACCATCTTATTTTGATTGGTAAGCTGTTTAGCATCCAACTATGTTATCCCTGTGAATGTACCCACACTGCCTCCACCCAGTTGTACCCTTATATGGAAATCTTTCATTTTCTTACTTTCTGTTGGCTAGAATTCCATTTTCTTGACAAAAATATGGAAGTTGAGAATGTATTTTGTAGGTCCTAAGAAATTCTACCTTAAAGAAACCATTGTTTCCATGTTGAGAAATCCTGTGCTGTTGTAGTCAAGTCTGATTCTCTAACTTGGTCAGTTTTTTAGTCTTTTTAGTAAACCAACCTTTTTAGCATCATCTTTTCTTTCTACCTTAAACACGTACACTAGCACAGTTGTTTAAGTAATGTGTGTGTGTTATCCACTTAGACACTGAAAAATTCAAGCCATTTTCTGTCTTTTAAGTTGCAAATAATCTTTGTTAAAATGTAGCAGGGGGAGGGAACATTTTGCCTAGCAGTTTAGATGCTTATGTCCCATATTGGAGTTTGAGATACAAGGCTTTGATTTCTGACTCCAGCTTTCTGCTGCTGCTCTTCCTGGGAAGCAACAGTGATGGCTCAAGTGATTGAATTCCTGACACCCACAGGGAGACCTGGATGGCTTCAGCCCTGTCCCAACTTTGACTGATATAGGCATTTGAGGAGTGAACCAGTAGGTGGGAGTTCTTTATCTGCCTCTCTCAAATTTAATGAAAAAAAAAAAAGGTATACTTAACACATTTCGCTAGGAATCTGTCCTGAGTTACTATGAAGGCTGTGTTAGGATTTTTTTTTAAAAAGGAACATGTAGCAACTAGTTCAGATTGTTGAAACATGTACTATGAATTAAGGGCCTTCTAAGAAACTGCTAATCAGTATTTAAAAAGACAATAGTCTTTATGTCTCATACCTTAGGATTAACATTTTTATTCTAGGAGATAATATGAGTTAACAGCCTATATATTATTTTGCCTGCCTTCTGTTCCATTCCTTTCCTGCCTTTTGTTCCATTCCTTTCTTTCTCTTCTTTTAGAATGGAATTTAAGCACCTTTTTTGGTTCTTTCTACCTAATGTTGTTCTCTGAATTTTAAAGATGTAGATGTAGAAATCTGAAAAGATTAAATCATTTGACTAATTGAGCTAGGCTTAGCCACATCTTTGAGGGAAATGAATTGCCACTATCATGAAAAAATAAGGCATGGGACCTGTGCTGTGGTGCAGTGAGTTAAAGCCTGAAGCACTGGCATTCCATATGGGCGTTGGATCTAGTACTGGTTGCTCCCTTTCCGATCCAACCCTCTGCTGTGGCTGGGGAAGGTAGTAGAGGATGGCCCAAGTCCTTGGGCTCCTGCACCCACATGGGAGACCCGGAAGAAGTTCCTGGCTCCATGGCTGGCGCCGTGGCTCAACAGGCTAATCCTCCACCTTGCGGCGCCGGCACACCGGGTTCTAGTCCTGGTTGGGGCGCCGGCTTCTGTCCCGGTTGGGGCGCCGGATTCTGTCCCGTTTGGAGCGCCGGATTCTGTCCCGGTTGCCCCTCTTCCAGGCCAGCTCTCTGCTGTGGCCTGGGAGTGCAGTGGAGGATGGCCCAAGTGCTTGGGCCCTGCACCCCATGGGAGACCAGGAAAAGCACCTGGCACCTGGCTCCTGCCATCGGATGAGCGTGGTGCGCCGGCTGCAGTGCGCTGGTCGCGGCGGCCATTGGAGGGTGAACCAACGGCAAAGGAAGACCTTTCTCTCTGTCTCTCTCTTTCACTGTCCACTCTGCCTGTCAAAAATAATAAAATCAGCTCAGCTGTAGCCTTTGCAGTCATTTGGGGAGTGAACAGGCAGGTGGAAGACCTCTCTCTCTCTGTAACTCTATCTTTCAAATAAATAAAAATAACTTTTTTTTTTAAAAAAAGGGAAATGTGCCATATTTAAATTCTTTCTGAATGTCAGATAGTCTGATTTTTTTATTTTTTTAAAGGTTTATTTGTTTATTTGAAAGGCAGGATTTCAGAGAAAGAAGGAGAGACAAACACTGATTCACTCCCCAAGTGGCTGCAAAGGCCAAAACTGGACCAGGCCAAAATCAGGAGCTTCATCCTGATCTCCCACATGGGTGGCAGGGGCCCAAGCCCTTGGGCTATCTGCTGCTGTTTTCCCAGAAGCGTTAGAAGAAAGCTGAATTAGAGCAGCTGGGACTTGAACCAGTGTTTATTTGGGATGCCAGCATTGCAGGCAGTATACTACCAAAGTAGCCCTTGGCCTGTTCTTGGCCTGTTATTTTATAAAGGGGATGTAAAAACTTTTTTTGTTGGGTTGATGGATTGCCTTTTTTTTTTTTTTTTAAAGAGAAGGCTTTTTTTTTTTTTTTTTTAATTCACAGATAGAGTTAGCGAGGGCGAGAGACAGAAAGGTCTTCCTTTTTCCATTGGTTCACCCCCCAAATAGCTGCCACAGCCGGGGCGCTGCGCCAATCCAAAGCCAGGAGCCAGATGCTTCCTCCTGGTCTCCCACGCAGGTACAGGTGCCCAAGCACTTGGGCCATCCTCCACTGCCTTCCTGGGCCACAGTAGAGAGCTGGACTGGAAAGAGGAGCAGCTGGGACTAGAACCCGGCACTCATATGGGACCCTGGCGCCGCAGGCGGAGGATTAGCCAAGTGAGTCACGACGCCGGCCCTGGGTTGATGGATTGTTATAAATATTGTGGATGTTGTAGTATTACAGTATATAATATGGTATGTTGAGCCGCGGCGCCGGCACACAGGGTTCTAGTCCCAGTCGGGGCGCTGGATTCTGTCCCGGTTGCCCCTCTTCCGGGCCAGCTCTCTGCTATGGCCAGGGAGTGCAGTGGAGGATGGCCCAAGTGCTTGGGCCTGCACCCCATGGGAGACCAGGAGAAGCACCTGGCTCCTGCCATCAGATCAGTGCGGTGCGCCGGCTGCAGCGCGCTGGCCACGGTGGCCATTGGAGGGTGAACAAACAGCAAAGGAAGACCTTTCTCTCTGTCTCTCTCTCTTACTGTCCACTCTACCTGTTTTAAAAAAAAAATATATATATATATATATATATATGTATATATGGTATGTTCCAACATACTTGGAATAGAAATCTAGAAATGTCAGTAACAGAATTTTATTGTGTGAATGTGAGTTTGATGTACATGTATATTTAAAATGATGATCATTGCAGTAAAGGTCTTATAAATAAGAGAATAAGAATAATTACTACACATAATAAAGCTCATCTGAAAATTTTTATCTGCATAAAATTCCAGTGATAGAATACTGTTATAAATAATATTTTATTATAAAACTTTTGTGGGAAAAAGCCTTTATGTACAATATGGTCCTTAATTTATCTAAAACCTAGATCTGTGATTGTTTGTAGTATTTAGTATTTTCTTCCTGATTTAAGTTTATGCTTGGCTCAATCAGGTACTTTTTTTATTGTTTTTAAAATTTTATTTATGTGTTTATTTTCTTGAAAGGCAGAGAGAGAGAGACAAAGATCTTCCATCCACTAGTTCACTCACCAAATCCCTGCAACAGCTGGAGCTGGGTCAGCCCAAAGTTAGGAATTTGAAACTCAGTCTAGATTTAACATGTGGGTGATAGGGACCCAACTACTCTATAATCACTGCTACCCTCTAGGATGTGCATTAGCAGGGAGCTGGAATCAGGGGCAAAACTGGAACTCCAACTCAGGCACTTTTATATGGGATGTAGGCATCTTAAGCAGTATCTTAACCTCTGCACCAAATACCTGCCTTCAGAGGTACTTTGTTTGAGAAAGCTGCTTTTTTTTTTTTTAAGTACATTTCATATGTAACTTGCCACCCTAAAAGGCAAAACCCTTTATTAATAATTCAATTTATTAAAGATATTGAAGAGGACAGATGTGATTATCTGCTTATATCTTGCTTAGCACAAGACATTATACTTGGCCGGCGCCACGGCTCTATTGAGGGCACCGGCGCACCGGGTTCTAGTCCCGGTTGGGCCGACAGATTCTGTCCCAGTTGCCCCTCTTCCAGGCCAGCTCTCTGCTGTGGCCTGGAAGTGCAGTGGAGGATGGCCCAAGTGCTTGGGCCCTGCACCCACATGGGAGACCAGGACAAGCACCTGGCTCCTGGCTTCGGATCAGCGTGGTAACCTGGCCGCAGCCCGCCAGCCAGGGCGGCCATTGGAGGGTGAACCAATGGCAAAGGAAGAACGAACTTTCCTTCCTTCCTTCCTGCCTGCCTGCCTGCCTGCCTGCCTGCCTGCCTTCCTGCCTTCCTGCCTTCCTTCGACAGTGTCCACTCTGCCTGTCAAAAAAGAAAAAAAGACATTATACTTAAAGTATGTAACATTAGCCGACATTAGCCATTAATATGATTGGTATGTCCTTACCTGGTAATTTTCTCTACGTTTATAATCTTAAATTAAGGGAGGATATTTGCTTATTGTTACCTTTCTATTTTTATACATTTGGTGATAAGGAATCATGTATTAATTCAGGTTTAAAACACTTTATATGACCCCTGCTTCCTCTTCCAGGCTTCAGAATGAATAGCAATTTTATTCTACTGAACACCATAGAATGCCCGCAGAGGTGGGAAATAATAGGATGTCCCAGTACCCCAAAAATTAGTCAGCTGGCCTTTATTTCCCACTTAGACCTCATGATAAGAGCTTTCTTAATTATGTTATTAATACCTAATAAACAATCCTATCCCCCCCCCCCCCCCCCCCCCAGTCCTGGCTGAAGTGAGAGAACATATCAAACAAAAGTTTGTTGGAGTAAGAAATTAGCTACATTTGAAAGGGGAGAAGGAAATAAATTTACATTGTAAATTAACGAAGTAAAAAGGTCTAATGATGAGAGAGGTTGGCACAGAGCTATAGTAATATAAGTGTGTTAATTTGGTTAATGAACTTTCCATTCTTGTAATATTTCTGTTGTAAGAAAAATTACAAATAAGAATACATTTATGGGTGTCCCATTTAAGATTGAAACCATATAAAGATATTTATAGCAGAGCTTGATAGTTTCTTCTTGCTTTGTCCTCCTGCTTTTACTCTGCCCAGAGGCAGCCATGTATTTGTGGTTTGTTCTTTACGCATTTACACAAATATGAGAGGTGTCCAAAAAATTTGTGGAAAATATGTATTGTGAAAAAACTGTACATGAATTTCAGATTTTTTGCACCAAAACTCTTTTAATATTATTTTCCATAAACTTATGTGCTATAGTGGGTTAAGCTGCCACCTGCAATGCTGTCATCCCATATTGGTATTGGTTTGATTTTCAACAGCTTCACTTCCAATATAGCTCCCTGTTAATGGGCCTGGGATTGGAGTAGAAGATGGTCCAAGTGCTTGGGTTCCTGTAGCCACATGGGAGACCCAGAAGCAGCTCCTGGCTATGGCCCAGCCCAGCTCTGGCCTTTGCGGCCATTTGGGGAATGAACCAGCATTTGGAAGACCTCTCTGTCTCTGCCTCTCCTTCTCTCTCTGTAATTCTGCCTTTCAAATAAAATAAATAAATCTTCTTTTGAAAATTAAAATATTTTGTAAACATACTTTCTATAATTCATCTTTTCCCTAATTCATAGAGTTCTTATCAGGTCTAGTGAACTTTGAGGATATGAGACATAATTTGGAGTCATGTACCATATCTGTTTGTAAAGAATAACATGGCACCTATTTTCTAGAGTTCTAACAAGGATTAAATAAGGCTACATATTAATTTCTTTGCATACTAACTAGATCTTGAAAAACTAACACATGGTAACATTAATAATAAGTAAGACTGGATGCAGCAGGTTAAAGCCTTGGCTTGAGGCACAGGCATCCCATATGGTCGCTGGTTCTAGTCCCGGCTGCTCCTCTTCCCATCCAGCTCTCTGCTGTGGCCTGGGAAAGCAGTGGAGGATGACCCGTGTCCTTGGGCCTCTGCACCCATGTGGGAGACCTGGGGGAAGTTCCTGGCTCCTGGCTTCGGATAGGTGCAGCTCCAGCCATTGCAGCCATCTGGAGAGTGAACCAGCTAATGGAAGACCTCTGTCTGTCTCTACCTCTCTCTGTAACTCTGTCTTTCAAATAAATAAAATCTTTTTAAAAAATAATAAGTTAAGATTTCTTTATCATTCTCCTATACTTAAGACATAAACCTGTAACATTAGGGTACAGTCAGCCAGCCCTCTAAATCTGAAGAAAAAATTATTCAGGAAGCTTGTTAATAATCACTGTTATCAAGTTTTTGAAAAATTGTTTTATGAATATGATTTTTTAGGATTATTGAGATATCAAATTTTTAGTTGTTTGTGGAAGAACTTCACACAGCAGAGATTACTAAATTTGAACGATCTGAGACATCTACAAAATTATAAAGAGGGGAAAATGTTGATCTTCCTTATTATATAGAAATGAAGAGACCACTCACAAGAGCTAAATAATAAATTTAAGGAAAAATGGATAGTAATTATTAAAAATAATTATTTCAGCTAAAAAGTGGTAACAGGTTTGTTTGTTTTTAATGATTGAGATAATAGAGATTTATGTAGGATGATAGTGTGAGTACAGGACTATCTCTAAATTTTTCTAAAAGATTTCTCAGTCTATATATGTTCTTATCTGGCACTATCTGAGACAGAACCTTGGTATTAGAGCTTATAGGTTTAACTAAATGACAATTCTTAAATATATGGTGATGGTTTGTATTTTATTGTTAACATTTGCATTTTTAAAAACAACTTGTATACCATACTTCATATATAAGTCATCTGTACAGTTTAGTAGTGTAAAAATACAGTGTTATATTACAGCACAATAATAAATTTTAAAAAGTTTTCATTACCCACCCTCCCACCCCAAGAAGACCCCATTTTCCACCAACACTTCTAGCCATAGGTAACCACTAGCGTACTTTTCAGTTCTACTTTTGCCTATGCTGGACATTTTATATAAATGGAACCATATGGTATATGATCTTTAGTGACTGGCTTCGTCCACTTAGCATGTTTTCAAGGTTCATCTGTGCTGTTAATGTAACAGAACTTAATTTTTAAAGTTAAATGACTTTGAGAGAAAGAGTATGCACATGAGTGAACATCTACATATTCCCTCCTTAAATTCCTGCACCCAGCCATGACTGAGCCAGGCTGAAGCTGGGAGATAGGAATGCAACCAAGGTCTTTCAAACTACCAAAGTCTTTCAACTACTTGAACTGTCACTGAGGTATGAATTAGTTGGACATTGGAATTGAGAGCTGGAGCTGGTTCTTGAAAGCAGGCACTCTGATGGGGATGTGGGCATCTTAACAACTAGGCCAAATGCCTTTTCCAAATCTTCATTCCTTTTTATGGTTGAATCTATAATTTTATTGTGTGGATATCCCACTTTCGATTTATTTCCAGTTGATTGACATTTATTTTGATGTACTTTATGGCTAATATAAATAGTGCTGCTATGAACGTTTGACACATATTTTTATATAAATGTACACTTTTCATTTTTCTTGGGCAGATATTGAAGAGTGGAATTGCTGAGTCACATGGTAACTCTTTTGGACCTTTTGAGGAACTGGCAAAGTTATCTGGCAAAGTGATTGCACCATTTTACATTGCAATCAGCAGTGAATTGAGGATTCTAATTTCTCCGCATCCTCATCGGCATTTGTTTTTATCTGTTTTATTTTAACCCCTAAATAGGTATAAAGTGATATCTTATTGTGGCTTCTCTAATGTTTGATGACCTTGAGCATCTTTTTTTTTTTTTTTTTTAAACAAGATTTTATTTAGGGGCCAGCCCTGTGGCACAGTGGGTTAAAGCTCTGGCCTGAAGCACTGGCATCCCATATGGGTGCCAGTTCTAGTCCTGGCTGTTCCTCTTCCGATCCAGCTCTTTGCTATGACCTGGGATAGCAGTAGAAGATGGTCCAAGTCCTTGGGCCCCTGTACCCATGTGGGAGACCCGGAAGAAGCTCCTGGCTTCAGATTGGCACAGCTATGGCCGTTGCGGACATCTGGGAAGTGAACCAATGGATGGAAGACCTCTCTTTCTGTCTCTACCTTGCTCTGTAATTCTATCTTTCAAGTAAATAAAATAAATCTTTTTTAAAAAGATTTTATTTATTTATTTGAGAGGTAGAATTAGAGATAATGAAAGGGAGACAGAGAGAAAGGTCTTCCATCTGCTGGTTCACTTCCCAAATGGCCGCTCTGGCTAGAGCTGAGCCAATCTGAAGCCAGGAGCCAGGAGCTTCCTCTATGTCTCCCACGTGGGTGCAGGGCCCCAAGCACTTGGGCCATCTTCCACTACTTTCCCAGGCCATAGCAGAGGGCTGGATCAGAAGAAGAGTAGCCAGGTATAGAACCAACACCCATATGGGATGCTGGCACTGCAAGCAGAGTACTAACCTACTGTGCCACAGCACCAGCCCCATCTTTTTTTTTTTTTTTAAATAACCAGTTGTGTGTATATATATTCAGACTTTTGCCTATAAAAAACAAAAGGCTTTTGTTTGTTTGAAAGGCAGAGTGGGGCCTGTGCCATGGCGCAGTAGTTTAATCCTTCACCTGTGGTGCTAGCATCCCAGATGGGCACCGGTTCTAGTCCTGGCTGCTCCACTTCCAATCCAGCTCTCTGCCGTGGCCTGGGAAAGCAGTACAAGATGGCCACAAGTCCTTGGGCCCCTGCATCCATGCGGGAGATCGGAAAGAGGTGCCTGGCTCCTGGCTTTGGATTGGTGTAGCTTGAGCCTTTGTGGCCATTTGGGGAGTGAACCAACGGAAGGAAGACCTTTTTGTCTGTCTCTCCATCTCACTGTCTGTATCTCTGCCTCTCAAATAAAATAAATCAAAAAAAAAAAAAAAAAGACAAAGTGACAGAGAGAAGGAGAGACAGAGATTCTTCCTTTTGCCAATTTATTCCCCAAATTGCTGCAACAACTGGGGCTGGACTAGGCTGAAGCTAGGAACCTGAAATTCCACCTGGATATCCCACATGGGTGACAAAGGCCCAAGCACTTGGGACATCTTCTACTACTTACTTACCCAGGGGCATTAGAAGGGAGCTGGATCAGAAACAGAGCAGCCAGGACTCAAACCAGTGTTCTGATGAAGGATGTTGGTGTCTTGGGCAGCAATTTAACCCTCTGCATCACAGTGCTGAACTCCTTGCCCATTTTTAAATTGGGTTATTTAGCTTTCTGTTGTAGAGTTGTACAAGTTCTGACTGAACTCTTGAACGGATTGAAGTATGTTATCATAGGTAAAGTTTGCAGAAATTTTCTCTCATGTTCTTGGGCTGTCATTTCACTTTTGTAGTGTCCTATACACACAAAAGTTTTTAATTTTCAAAGAGTAAAATTTGTATTTTCTTTCATCATTTGTGCTTTTAAAGCAAGCTAAGAAGACATATTTACCCTAAGGTGAACGATTTAGTCCTGTGTTTTCTTCTAAGTGGTAGTTTTAGCTCTTAAATTTAGATCTGTGATTCATTTTGGGTTTATTTTTCAGTAGATGACCAATTGTCCCAGCACTGTTTGTTCAGAAGACTGTTTTTTCCCCTGTAGAGTTGCCTTTGCACCCTTGTTGACAATATAGATGTTAGGGCTTCTTTCTATTGCATCCTGTTAATCTGCATATCTCTCAGTATGCCAATACTACACTGTCTTGACTGCTGTAGTGATATTTTATATTAAGTTTTAGGATCCTAAAGCCTGATTTCTCCAGTCTTGTTCTTCTGTTTTAACTTCAAAATCTTGAATTTACATATGATCAGCAGCAGGTCAGACAATTTCCACAGAAGGGATAGCATATTGTTTGTGGGGGTTGGGGGTTTTGTTTGGATTGTATTGAATCTAGATCAGTTTGACGGATATTATCTTAATAATATTGAGTCTTTTGAACCATGAGCATGGATGTTTTTCCATTTATTTGGTCATCTTTAATTTCTTTCAATAGTGTTTTGTATTTTTCTGTATAGAAGTCATGTACTTCTTTCATTAAATTCATTTAAATATTGTCCTTTTTTTAACCAGTTATTCCTTTGGAAAATTTCAGATTTTTTCATTTGTTTATCTTATTTATTTGAGAGGCAGAGAAGAGAGAAAGAAATTTCTCATCCAGTGATTCCCCAAATGCCCACAAGAGCTGAGGCTGGGCCAGGCCAAAACCAGGAACCAGGAGCTTCTTCCAGGTCTCTCATGTGGGTAACAGGGGCCCAAGTACTTGGGCCATCTTCCTCTGCTTTTTACAAGGAGCTGGATTAGAACTGGAATGGCCAGGTCTCCAGCTGGTGCTCATGTGGGATGCCTGCCTTGCTGGTGGTTGCTTAACTTGCTTTGCCACAATGCTGGCCCCCAGGTGATGTAAGGTCAAACACCTACACTCGTAATTCTTTTTGATGGTGTTGGAGGTTCCCCACTCCACTCCCCTCCCCTGCCCCATTTTTGAATATTTAATGTATATAAACACTTTGTCAATATAAACAAAACTCATTTTATATATTGATCTTGTATCCTGCAAACTTGTTTAACTGCATTATTCTAGTAGTTGTGAATTCCTTAAGACCTTTCATATAGAAGATCATAACTTCTCCTGTGCACTCCCACTCCCTGACATTGTCCTGGCTAGCACCTTCAAAATTATATTAAAAAGAAGTGGCAAGAGCACTTCTTCGTTTATTCTTGATCTTCATGAGAAAGAATTCAGCCTTTACTATTAAGGTGCAGTATAATGTTTGGTAGTTGTGAATTTTTCTAGATTCCTTTTATCAGATTAAAGAAGGGCCCTTCTCCTAGTTTGTTGAGTGATTTTTTTTTTAATCATAAAAGAATTTTGAATTTTGTTTAATGCTTCTTCTGTGTTGAGATGATCACTTGGGCTTTGTGTCCTATTTATGTGGTATATTACATTGACTTTTGGATATTAAACCAACCTTGCATCCCTAAGCTGAATCCCATGTGACCATGGGAAAGAATCTTTTTTTATTCATTGCTGGATTTGTTTCACTTGTATTTTGGTGATTTTGTGTCTGTATTCATAAGGGTTCCTTAGTTGTCTTGTGTTGTTTTTGTCTAGTTTTGGTATTAGTTTGATATTGTTATGATAAATTTCTTTGGTTTTTTGGGAAGAGTTTGTGAAGAATTGACATTAATTCTTTAAGTGCTTGATATAATTAACAGTGAAGTCCTTTGGGCCTGGGTTTCTCATTGTGAGAGCTTTTTACTAGTTCAGGGGCCTGCATTGTGGCGTAATACTAGCATCTCATGTGAGTGTCAGTTCATGTCCAGCTACTCCACTTCCAATCCAACTCCCTGCTGGTAGCCTGGGAAGAGCAGCAGAAGGTGGCCCAAGTGCTTGGGCCCCTGCCACCTAGTGGAAGACATGGAAAAAGCTGCTGTCTCCTGGCTTTGGCCTGGCCTGGCCCTGGCCATTGCAGGCATTTGGCGAGTGAACCAGTGAAGGGGCAATCTCTCTGTCTCTCCCTGTCTGTCTGTAACTCTGACTTCCAAATAAATCTTTTTAAGAGCTTGTCTGGAGGTTCTAGAAGGGGAGTGCAGCTATTTGTATACCCTTGATCAAAGGGTGTACTCCTATACTGGTGTACTCATATACCCTTGACCTTCCTTCTTTGACCAATTGTTCAGCTTCGGGAGGAGTGCACATGGAGCAGTGAGGGAAGAAGGTGATACCCACCTAGCCAGCCAGATCAGCTGAATCAACAACCCTGGCGATCAGTGGGCTGACAGAAGTCGCAGCTAGGTCGTCCTCACATCCAAATAAATTGGTTTATTTTGTTTTTTTATTTTTGACAGGCACAATAAGACAGAGAGAGAGAGAGAGAAAGAAAGGTCTTCCTTTTTCTGTTGGTTCACCCCCCAAATGGCCGCCACAGCCGGCACGCTGTGGAAGGCACGCTGCGCCAATCCGAAGGCAAGAGCCAGGCGCTTCCTCCCGGTCTCCCATGCAGGTGCAGGGCCCAAGCACCTGGGCCATCCTCCACTGCCTTCCCGGGCCACAGCAGAGAGCTGGACTGGAAGAGGAGCAACCGGGACAGAATCCGGCACCCTGACCGGGACTAGAACCTGTGTGCTGGCACCGCAGGCGGAGGATTAGCCTATTGAGCTGTGGCGCCGGCACCCCAGGTTCTAGTCCTCCTAGTCAGGGCGCTGGTTCTGTTCCGGTTGCTCCTCTTCCAGTACAGCTCTGCTGTGGCCCGGGAGTGCAGTGGAGGATGGCCCAGGTGCTTGGGCCCTGCACCTGCATGGGAGACCAGGAGGAAGTACCTGGCTCCTGCTTCGGATCGGCGCAGTGCACCTGCTGTAGCGGCCATTTGGGGGGTGAACCAATGGAAGGGAGACCTTTCTCTCTGTCTCTCTCAATGTCTAACTCTGCCTGTCAAAAAAAAAAAAATACTAATTCAATGTCATTATTTGTTAAGCTTTATTCAGATTTTCTGTCTGTTTTTTGAGTCAGTTTTTATAGCTTGTGGTTTTCTAGGTATTTTTCCCTTTTCAGGATTATCTAATCTGTTGGCAATATGGATTTTTGTAGTATTCTATTTAAATTTTTTAATTTAATTAATTTAAATTTAATGGTATTACTGATGTCGGTACCTGTTTTCTCAATGTTTCATTCCTTATCTTTAATTTCTTTTTGACTTTGGCTTAACTTAGTATTCCTATTTTATCGGCACCATTAGCTTAATATGTATTTCATTTAAATTTTTTTAGCAGTTGCTCTAATGTTAATAATGTAACATTTAAATTCATCAGAACATACCTTCTAATAGAATTCATCTTTCAAGTGGAAGGATCTTAACAATAGTATGTGCCAGAGGCTGGCGTTATGGTGCAGCGGGTTAAAGCCCTGGCCTGAAGTGCTGGCATCCTATATGGGCACCGGTTCTAGTCCCGGCCGCTCCTCTTCTGATCCAGCTCTCTGCTATGGCCTGGGAAAGCAGCAGAAGATGGCCCAAGACCTTGGGCCCCTGCACCCACGTGGGAGACCCAGAAGAAGCTCCTGG
Organism: Sylvilagus floridanus; assembly: GCA_949820135.1. Classification (NCBI taxonomy): domain Eukaryota; kingdom Metazoa; phylum Chordata; class Mammalia; order Lagomorpha; family Leporidae; genus Sylvilagus; species Sylvilagus floridanus. Next base: position 35,736,399 of record OX463230.1, read on the forward strand.
CTCCTGGCTTCGGATCGGCGCAGGTCCAGCTATTGCAGCCCTCTGGGGAGTGAACCATCAGATGGAAGACCTCTCTCTCTGCCTCTCCTTTTCTCTCTGTAACTCTATCTTTCAAATTAATAAAATAAATCTTTAATAAAAAAATAAACAGTAGTATGTTCCAGATTGCTTCATCTTGTTCTTTTTGCTATTTTTCTTACATTTTTCTGAATTACATGAATGAGAGAAAGTATAAAGAAAACAAGAAAGAAACAAGAAAAATATTCTGCTTTATGCAGTAAGGAGCTTGATAATTGAAAGAGAAAGGGCAACATAAGAGAGGTTAAGAAAGGATATACTCTGGTGAGTATTTGGCCTAGTGATTAAGGCATTCTTGCCTATGTGAGAGTGCCTGGGTTCTGTTCCTGGCTCCAGCTGCTGACTGCATCTTCCTGCTAATGTGAACCCTAGGGCAGTGACTGCTTAAGTGGTTGGCTTCCTGGCACTCTTCTGGGAGATAGGGATTAAGTTTCTAGCTGCTTTCTGAGCTTTAGAGGCAGTTGTTAGGGGGCATTTGGGAAGTGACTGTTAGATAGATCTCTTTCTTTCCCTCCTACCCTCTCTCTCTCTCCCTCTCAAATAAATAATACATATTTTTTAAAACAGAAAGGGTATAATCAGAATTCTTAATGAAATTTGAAGTCTCAAATTTAAATAGACTTTAGGAAGAAACTTCTGCCTAGCCATTTTTTTCTGTTTTTAAAAAAATTTTTTTGACAATTTGGATTTGTCTCCCACCTTTATGTCTTCATTCTCTATTTTTTTAAAAAAAGATTTTTACTTATTTGAGAAGCGGAGCTACAGACAGAGAGAAGGAAAGACAGAGAGAAAGATATTCCGTCCACTGGTTCATTCCCCCAAATGCCTGCAATGGCTGGAGCTGGGCTGATCCAAAGCCAGGAGCGAGGAGCTTCCTTTGGGTCTCCCATGTGGGTGCGGGGGCCCAAGTACTTGGGCCATCTTTTTTTTTTTTTTTTTTTTTTTTTTTACCCTCAGAAAGCTTTTATTTAATTAATACAATAGTGATTCTTCCCCCCATACCCGCCCTCCCACTCCCACTTCCATCCTACCTCCTACTCCTTCTCCCATCCCATTCTTAAGATTCATTTTTAATTAATTTTATAGACAGAAAACTGACTCAACACTAAGTGAAGATTTAAATAATTTGCACCCACACAGACACACAAAGTATGAAGTACTGTTTGAAAACAAGTTTTACAGTTAATTCTCAGAGTATAAAGCATTAAGGACAGAGGTCCCACATGGAGAGTAAGTGCACAGTGACTCCTGTTGTTGATTTAACAGTTAACACTCTTATTCATGACGTCCGTGATCACCCAAGGCTCTTGACATCAGCTGCCAAGGCTATGGAAGCCTTTTGAGTCCACAGACTCCATCAGTATTTAGACAGGGCTATAAGCAAAGTAGTTCTCCCTTCAGAGAAAAGTACATCCTTCTTTGATGGTTGGGCCATCTTCTACTGCTTTCACAGGCCATAGCAGAGAGCTGGATTGGAAGAGGCCCAGCCAGGACTAGAGTTGGCACCCATAGAGGATACCTGCGCTGCAAGCAGAGGCTTAGCCTACTATTACCATAGTGCTAACCCTTCATTTTCTATTTCTTTTTTTAAAAAATATTTTATTTAAAAATTTTTTAGTGTTTATTTTCCTCTTATTTGAAAGGCAGAGATATAGAGACAGAGAGCTTGCATCTGCTGATTCACTCCCCAAATGCCCACATTAGGGGCTGGTCCAGGGCAAAGCCAGGAGCTGGGAGCACAGTCCTGGTCTCCCATATGAGTGGTGGGGAATCAACTACTTCAGCAATCTTCTGCTACTTCCTAGGGTGCATGTTAGTAAGAAGCTGTAATTGGAAGCAGAGTTAGTACTGGAACTCAGACATCCCAATATGGAATGTGAGCGTCGTAAGTGATGTGTTAACTCCTGTGCCAAATACCTGGTTCCATTTTCCATTTCTAATCAACTATTTTGTCATTTTGGCTTTACTTGTTCTATAGACCAATACAACAGTCTACCAAAAATAGTTTTTCTGCTGTGTATATATTTCACACTGATGCTAGAGTGATCAGATAGAAATCTGATCATATGTTTTTAAATTTTCAGTGGTCCTCTATTCTCTACAATATAAATTTTCATCTCCATATTAAGCTTGGGAAGTTCTCCTAAGATTTTAGTGATACTCATCCAGCCTTCCCTCCTACCATTTCTCTTTTCGAATATATGTTTAAACAATTGCCAGACTTCTTATTTTGAAGTTATCTCCATATGTTTTTCATTTACATATTCATGATGTTCTTTTTTCATTCCTAATAAATCCATATTTATTTTATTTTATTTTTTAATATTTATTTATTTATTTGAAAGTCAGAGTTATAAAGAGGCAAAGGCAGATAGAGAAGCTTTCCATTCTGCTGGTTCACTCCCTAGATGGCTGCAACGGCCAGAGCTGGGCCAATCCCAAGCCAGGAGACAGGAGCTTCTTCTGGGTCTCCCAGGGGCCCAAGGACCTGGGCCATCTTCTACTGCTTTCCCAGGCCATAGCAGAGAGCTGGATCAGAAATGACAGTGGGGGGCCGGCGCTGCGGCTCAATAGGCTAATCCTCTGCCTGGGGCACCGGCACACCAGGTTCTAGTCCCAGTCGGGGCTCCGGATTCTGTCCCGGTTGCCCCTCTTCCAGGCCAGCTCTCTGCTGTGGCCCAGGAGTACAGTGGAGGATGGCTCAAGTCTGGGCCCTGTACCCCATGGGAGACCAGGAGAAACACCTGGCTCCTGCCTTTGGATCAGCGCGGTGCAGCGGCCATTGGAGGGTGAACCAATGGCAAAGGAAAACCTTTTTCTGTCTCTCTCACTGTCCACTCTGCCTGTCAAAAAAAAAAAAAAAAAGAAAGAAAGAAAAGAAAAGAAATGAAACAGTGGGAACATGAACTGGTACCCATGTGGGATGCTGGCACTGAAGGCGGTGGCTTTACCCACTACCGTACAGTGCTAGCCCCTGTATTAATTTTAAAAGAATACAAAATCTATGAATTCAGCTTTGTTTTTTAGAAAAGTTATTTATTTGTAAGGCAGAGTTATGGAGATAGATGTTCCACCTGCTGGTTCACTTTCCAAAAGACTACAATGGCCAGGGGTGGGCCAGACCAAAGCCAGGAGCCTGGAACTCCATCCTGGTTTCCCACATGGGTGGCAGGGGCCCTGGCACTTAGACCATCTTTTGCTGCTTTCCCAGGTGCACTAGCAGGTAGCCTGATTGGAAGCAGAGCATCTTGTTTGCAAAACAGTACACATATGGGATAGCGGCCCAACCCCCTGCACTACACAGGGTCCCATGAGTTCAACTTTTTTTTTTTTTTTTTTTTAAGATTTGTTTATTTATTTGAAAGAGTTATACAGAGAGAGGAAGAGAGAAAGGATGAGAGTGCAAGCCGGTGAGCTAGGTCTTTCATCCACTGCTTCACACCCCAAACATCTGCAATGGTCAGAGCTGGGCCAATATGAAGCCAGGAGCTTCTTCAGGGTCTCCCAGGTGGGTGTAGGGGCCCAAACACGTGGGCCAGCTTCTACTGCTTTCTCAGGGAGCTGGATCTGAAGTGGAGCATCCAGGTCTCAAACCAGTGCTTGTACAGGATGCCGGCATCATAGGCAGCCCCCTTACCTGCTATAGCACAACGCTGGTCCTAATAAATTCAACTTTTTAAAACTTTTTATTTTTTTGAAAGAGAGATCTTCCATCTGCTGATTTACTCACCAAAATGCCCCCAACAAACTAGGCTAGGCCAGGCTGAAGCCAGGGGCCGAGAACTTTATCCAAGTCAGGAACCCCAGAACTTGAGCTATCATCTGCTGCCAGGAGCTGGGAACTTAATCCAGTTCTGCCACGAGTCTTCCTCTTGAGTATCAGGGACTCAACTATTTGAGCCATCATCTGCTGCTTCCTAGTGAGCATAACCAATAAGCTGCTTTCTAAGTGAAGATGAGACACAAATCCAGGCACTCCCATATGGCATATGGCTGTCCCAGGTAGTGAGCTACTTAGCCCACTCTTGCACAACACTTACCCCTCTTATTATTTTTGTTTTGTTTTGTTTTTTATTTGAAAGGCAGAGTCACAGAGAGAGAGAGGCCTTTTATCCACTGGTTTACTCCCCAAATGGCCACAACAGCTGCAGCTGTGCCAATCCGAAACCAGGAGCCAGGAGCTTCTTCCAGGTCTCCCACACAGGTGTAAGGGGCCCAAGGACTTGGGCCATCTTCCACTGCTTTCCCAAGCCATAGCAGAGAGCTGGATTGGAAGTGGAGCAGCCAGGACTGAAACCAGCACCCATATGGGATGCTGGCACTGCAGGTGGCAGCTTTACCCTCTATACCACAGCGCCGGCCCCTCATTAAGTTTCCAAGAATGCTACACAACTGACTTCCCCACCCTTCTTCCCCTTTCATAGATTGATCTACTCAAGAGTTCCTTGTGTTTCTTCTTCTTCTTTTTCTTCTTCTCCTTTTTTTTTTTTTTTTTTATTTGACAGGTAGAGTTAGTGATAGAGAGAGAGAGAAAGGTCTTCCTTCCATTGGTTCACTCCCCAAATGGCCGCTACGGCCAGCACTGTGCCGATCCGAAGCTGGGAGCTAGGTGCTTCCTCCTGGTCTCCTATGCAGGTGCAGGAGCCCAAGCACTTGGGCCATCCTCCACTGCCCTCCCGGGCCACAGCGGAGAGCTAGAATGGAAGAGGAGCAACCGGGACTAGAACTGGCGCTCATAAGGGATGCTGGCGCCACAGGCGGAGGATTAACCAAGTGAGCCACAGCAGCAGCCCCCATGTATCTTTTTTTAAATTATTTCAAAATTTATGAATACATCTTTTAAGATTCTTGATAATAAAAAAGTATGCATATGTGATGAACTTTTAATGCCTTCACATGAAAATATCTTTTTTTTTTAAGTCTAGCTTTGTTTGGGATTCTTTCCATTTGTCATCTTTAGCACACCTAGTATTCCTCCCCATCTATGTATATTTTTTGGTTTTGAAAGCTTAAAAGAATAGTCTTCCTTTTCATCCTGTTTTTGCTGTTTCTCTGCTATCCAAGTTGTTAAATAGACTCTTGTAAATATGTTTTTCTGCGTTGTAATTTCTGTTGTAATTTTTGGATGATTTTCATTTTTCTCTGTTTTCTTGTTTTTGAGGAATATAATATTTGTATGTCAAAGTTTACAAAATGTCCTTCCCCTACTCCTTACCTGACATTGTGGTTTTACATTATTTTGTAAGATTACATTGAATTATCATTTTGGTAAGTTCCTTCTGATTTCCCCCCCCATCATTTTCTGTTCTTTTGTGTACTCTCTAAAAGTAAAATAATTCATTTAATAAGTAAAAATATATCACAATCAATTTTCATTAAAAGTGATTATTATTTTTGGAAAGGAAGATTTAACACATTAAAAACTTAAAAGAATTGGGGCCAGCGTTGTGGCCCAGCGGGTTAACGCCCTGGCCTGAAGTGCCGGCATCCCATATAGGTACTGGTTCAAGACGCAGCTACTCCACTTCTGATCTAGCTCTGTGCCTGGGAAAGCAATAGAAGATGGCCCAAGACCTTAGGCCCCTGCACCCACATGGGAGACCCGGAAGAAGCTCCTGGCTTCGGATCAGCGCAGTTCTGGCCGTTGTGGCCAACTGGGGAGTGAACCATCAGATGGAAGACCTCTTAGTCTCTCTCTTTGCCTCTCCTCCTTCTCTATGTAACTCTGACTTTCAAATGAATAAATCTTAAAAAAAAAAAACAACTTAAAAGAATTAATACCAAAATCTTCACAAATCTAGAAAAAAAAATTTAAGCACCTGACATTGCCTTCGTTTTTAAATTTTTTTTTTTTTTTTTTTTTTTTTTTTTTTTTTTACAGGCAGAGTGGACAGTGAGAGAGAGAGACAGAGAGAAAGGTCTTCCTTTGCCGTTGGTTCACCCTCCAATGGGTGAACCGCGCTCGTCCGATGGCAGGAGCCAGGAGCCAGGTGCTTTTCCTGGTCTCCCCATGGGGTGCAGGGCCCAAGCACCTGGGCCATCCTCCACTGCACTCCTGGGCCACAGCAGAGGGCTGGCCTGGAAGAGGGGCAACCGGGACAGAATCCGGTACCCCGACCGGGACTAGAACCCGGTGTGCCGGCGCCGCAAGGCGGAGGACGTTTTTAAAATTTTATCTTTTTTTTTTTTAAGATTTATTTATTTATTTGAAAGTCAGAGTTACACAGAGAGAGGAGAGGCAGAGAGAGAGGTCTTCCTTCCAATGGTTCACTCCCCAATTGGCCGCACTGGCTGGAGCTGTGCCAATCCGAAGCCAGGAGCCGGGAGCTAGGAGCTTCTTACAGGTCTAACAAGCAGGTGCAGGGGCCCAAAGACTTTGGCCATCTTGTACTGCTTTCCCAGGCCATAGCAGAGAGCTGGATCAGAAGTGGAACAGCTGGATCTTGAACCGGTGCCCGTATGGGATGCTGGCACTTCAGGCTAGGGCATTAACCTCCGTGCCACAGTGCCGACCCCTAAAATTTCATCTTCTTTGATCACTTTTTCACTTGGCAGTGAGTTGTAATAGTTCAGAAGAGGTCATACATTTTTACGGAAGGATTTGGGTTTCTTGAAGAATGAGTTTATTTTTGTTTTTTAGTTGTTATCTTTGCAGTTTCTCCAGTGTGATATCTTTGGTGGTATGCTGATATTTAATAATTAGACTTACTATAAATTTTGAATATAGATGGGCTTGTTAACAGACTTCATTCTAATGTAAAGAATGACAGAGATCCTCCAAGATGAAAGAATGCTGAAAGATTTTATTCTGGGATGCTAATTTCCCCATTCAGTGCTTTGATATATGTAGAGCCCTAGTTTCTCCTTCTATCCAAGGGTAAAACTCGCAGATGAACGCTTTGCTGTTTTGAAATGGAAATCACCAGGAGAAAAAATCTTGTCCATTTTCAAAAGTTCGTTCAGAAGTCAGATCTGTAGTGTGTGCTAACCAGAAAATTGAGTAGCTGTTAACTTTCCCTCTCACATTTTTCTTTTTTTTTTTAAAGATTCATTTTTTTTTTTTTTTATTTGAAAGGCAGTTATAGAGAGACTGAGGCAGAGAGGGAGGTCTTCCATCTGCTGGTTTACTTCCCAGATGGCTGCAACAGATGGACCTGCGCCAATCTGAAGCAAGGAGCTAGGAGTTTCTTCTGGGTTTTCCACACAGGTGCAGGGGCCCAAAGTCTTGGGCCATCTTCTACTGCTTTCCCAGGCCCTAGCAGAGAGCTGGATCAGAAGTGGAGTAGCCAGGACTCAAACCGGCACCCATATGGGATGGTGACACTGCAGGCGGCGGCTTTACCCCTTGTGCCACAACACCGGCCCCACATTTTGTACATATTAGCAATGTAAAATGAGATTGTGGATAGAGTCACACAGAGAGGGAGAAACACAGAAAAAATGAGAGAATAGGATCTTTCCTCTGCTGGTTCCTTCTAAAATGGCCACGGTGGCCAGCATTGTGCTAGGACAAAGCCAGGAGCCTGGAATTCTATCTGGGTCTCCCATGTGGGACAAAGTCCAGGCACTTGAGTCTTCTTCCACTACTTAGGTACGTTATCAGGGAGCTGAATCAGAAGTAGAGCATCTGGGACCTAATTGGTGCTCATAGGATGCTGGCATCCAGCCCTAATGGCAAATTCTTAAAATACCCATTAAATTTCAATGATAACAACTCTATTTGAGTATTAAAGTTGATGGAGATAAGATTTGTTGGTCTCCTTTAGGCAACCCGTCATTCATAAAAACTTTAGAGAACCTTTTTTTCTTGTCTACTACAGAGTAACATTATTCTCCAAGCTGCAAAATTTCCTTCCTAAAATGAGCAAAATTTTTGCATATTTATTCTTTGTTCACCTTCCCTTCTCAGCCTTTTTGCTTTCTTTAGAACATTTTAATTCAGTATTAGGTTCTACCTATAATAGTTGAAGCTTAGCTCTATTAGCTTCACAATCAAATTAAGATAAACTTTCTTGTTTTAAAGAAAAAAAAAATCCTAGGACTGACACCTTGGCATAGAAAGCTGCCGCCTGCAGTGCTGGCATCCCATAGAGGTGCCAGTTCAACTCCCAGCTGCTCTACTTCCGATCCAGCTCGCTCTCCCCTCTTCCCTCTCCATCTCTCCCACCACCACCTCCACCACCACCACCACCACCACCACCCCCAGACTGAGGAAAATTAAACTAACATCCACTCTTCATAGGATAGAATCAGTTGAACCCCTAAGGGTACCTACCATTTTGGAAGGTTTTAAAGAAATATGAAGTAGAAATTTAATTTGGCCACATACAGTGCAGGTATAATTTTCAAACACTTTTAAAGTGTTTTGAAACACCTTAAAGGCTATATTAATCTTTTTTTTAAAGATTTATTTTACTGATTTTAAAGGCAGAGTTAGAGAGGGAAAGAAAATCTTCCATCCGCTGGTTTATTCTCCAAATGACTACACCACTAGGGCTGGGCCAGCCTGAAGCGAGTAGCCAGGAGCCGCTTCTGGGTACCCCACATGGGTGCAGGGGGCCCCAGTGCATTAGCAGGGAGCTGGATCAGAAGTGGAACAGCTGGAACTCAAACTGGCACTCATGGAATTGCCAGCATCCTAGGCGGCAGCCTTACCTGCTATGCCACAGCGCCAGTCTCTTGTTTTTAACAGCTAAGAGTTTTTTCATTTGAGTCATTGTTTGCTTCTAGTAGTTATTTTCTCAACCATACCTAGGCCTTCAATCTCAAATTATTTTTTAAGTTTTCTAGAGTAAGATACCTAAACAGTGCTTCTGTCATCTTTGAATTGCTATTATACCAGACTTCATTATTTATGACACTTTCTCTTAAAATACAGAATATTTGTCTACTTTTTTTCCCCTGTAAATAGTACCTAAAACCATACTGTGTGGTAAAACAGTGTTTCAAACTTCTGTACTTTATGCCTGAAAACAAGTTTTTATTTCTATTTCCCAGAACCCATCAACAATTAGTATCACATTGAATGCCAGAATAGATGCCCAGGTCTTTGCTAAGTCAGGGTGGTGCAGAAAGTGATAACGAGGGAGGGCTCCTATATTGACCTAAAATATTTTAATCAAGGAATTCCAGACACTTCTCTCCACCCATATTTTGATAGGTAGACATATCATATATAGTCTTAATTTAGCAGTAAAACCTGAATATTGCTGAAAATAAATGCTACAGAAGTTTAACTATTGACTTAAGATCAAAAGCTTTGGGAACTATAATTGTTAACTAATAAAGTGAAAATTAAAAAATTAATGGAAACCAATCTCTGCTTCAGTTGCATAGTTGATGTGGAAGGTTGGCTTCTGGGACAAATAAAATAAGCAGTAGAATGATACAGGATTGCTACTTTAGAAAATACTGATATATGATGGTAAGAGAGAAGATAGCTGGTAGAGGATGATGAATATAAAATAACTTTTGAAAAATAAGGGTCTGGAGATATGCAAATTGCTGTAAAGCTATTGTCTGAAACATTAGCAGTGTTTTTATCACTCAAGAAGAAATTACATCAACAATTAACTTGTGTATTTGGTTAGTACTGAAATGAACAATTGTTGTTGCTTGGCTCCCCACCCCCAGCAGTCTGGAACTATGTATGTTATGAGAGGTCATGTGACAGTGATCCTTGGTTTTGTTCATTTAGGCTGTCAAAACAATTTAATGTAGGTGAAAAGAAATGAATTGAATGAATAGAATGGGTTAGCTATATCAGCTAAACCGTATCCTAAAGGTATGAATACAATAATATATCAAGTTCCCAAGAGTATCCAACTTAAGCATTCTGGATAGAATGTTCTAAAAAAGCAACAGTTGCTTGATTATTCATACTTTGATGCTTTACAATTCCTTTTTGAGATGACATTTTAAATTTTTATTACTGTTTCGTGATAATTTGATTAGTTGGTAATAAAGTATCTAGTTGTTTTCAGTTATCTCAGGTTAATAAGAAAAATATCAATATGGATCTTCTAAAAACTATTTAGAAGCTTTTCAACATTTTTAGGATATGTTTGTATAGTGTAGTGAATAGAACATGAAGTCTGAATAAAATCTTCATTTGACTAAGGGTTCTGCTTTTCATGTGAATTTGAAGGATATGTTAAATTTTTCTGAGTTTATTCAACTGTAAAGTAAAGGAATATTTCCTAACATCTCACTTGGTTTTCTGAGAATCAGATGTAGTAAAGCACACAACTGGTACAAACACTTTACAAATAGTTTTTAAAAACCCAGCCATTGCTCTTGGTCTGTGTGCTTATGTTAGTTTTGATCTATTTTACTATTATCTTTAAAAGTTTTTTGAATACTGGCCGGCGCCGTGGCTCAACAGGCTAATCCTCCGCCTTGCGGCGCCGGCACACCGGGTTCTAGTCCCGGTCGGGGTGCCGGATTCTGTCCCGGTTGCCCCTCTTCCAGGCCAGCCCTCTGCTGTGACCCAGGAGTGCAGTGGAGGATGGCCCAAGTGCTTGGGCCCTGCACCCCATGGGAGACCAGGAAAAAGCACCTAGCACCTGGCTCCTGCCATCGGATGAGCCCGGTGCGCCGGCCGCAGCGCGCCGACCGCGGCAGCCATTGGAGGGTGAACCAACGGCAAAAGGAAGACCTTTCTCTCTGTCTCTCTCTCTCACTGTCCACTCTGCCTGTCCCAAAAAAAAAAAAAAAAGTTTTTTGAATACTAAAATAACATACTTCTCTGAGCTATTTTATGTAGTTCTACTTGATTAAAAATAGATTTGGTTATAGCTAGAACAAGTTAAGACATCATTGAAAGAAGTCCCAATTATTTATTTAGGTTTTTCCGCTGCTTATTTGATGCTAATTTGTTCTTTTTCAACTATACTTGCAATTTTAAATATTTGAACAACATCTCAGAGTCCTTAAAACAAATAATCTTTAGAAAGTATAAAAACATATAATAAATACATATAATAGCTCTGTTAGCAGTATAGATGACTTCAAAGCAAAATTAGAAGTAAGGTAATATCCCCATGAAATATTTAGATTGCCATTCAGTGTATTTTTAGGGAAAATTGGTTGCAGATTTTTTATAAAAGTCCCATTTTTTCCTCTGTTTATGCTGTGTTATAATTAATTAGCTGACAGCTCCTTTTTAAAGATTTATTTATTTATTTGAAAGACAGAGTTACAGACAGACACACAGAGAGAGAGAGAGGTCTTCCATCTGCTGGTTCACCAAATGGCCACAACAACCAAAGCTGAACCAAGAGCCAGGAGCTTCTTCCTGGTCTCCCACATGATTGCAATGACCCAAGCACTTGGGCTATCATCTGCTGCTTTCCTAGCCCATAAGCAGACAGCTGGATCCGAAGAGGAGCAACTGGGAAAGGAACCAGTGCCCATATGGGATGCCAGCACAAGTGGAGGCCTAACCTACTATGCCACAGCACCATCCCTAGCTGGCAGTTCTAGTAAAATGAACTTTTAGAGATTTTTTTTTTTTTAATTAAAATAGTAGTGACTGACTTTTTCAAGTTAATCATTATGTTTCAGCTGTATTGGGCAGTGGAGGATGGCCCAGGTGCTTGGGCACCTGCACCCACATGGGAGATCAGGAGGAAGTGCCTGGCTCCTGGCTTCAGATTGGCGCAGCTCCAGCCGTTGTGGCCGTTTGGGGAGTGAACCAATGGAAGGAAGATGTTTCTCTCTCTTTCTCACTGTCTGTTACTCTGTTAAATAAAAAAAATATTGAAATGATATATTTAAGAATTAATCATTAGCCAGCGCCGCGGCTCACTAGACTAATCCTCCACCTGCAGTGCCGATACACTGGGTACTAGTCCCGGTCAGGGCGCCGGATTCTGTCCCGGTTGCCCCTTTTCCAGTCCAGCTCTCTGCTGTGGCCCAGGAGTGCAGTGGAGGATGGTCCCAAGTCCTTGGGCCCTGCACCCGCATGGGAGACCAGGAGAAGCACCTGGCTCCTGCCATCGGATCAGCGTGGCACGCCAGGCGCGGCGGCCATTGGAGGGTGAACCAACGGTAAAGGAAGACCTTTCTCTCTGTCTCTCTCTCTCTCATTGTCTACTTTGCCTTGTCAAAAAAAAAAAAATAGAATTAATCATTGAGATTTTAAAATTGAGTTTATGGACATTAAAATATTCTAGCTATAATATGGGCAAAGTAGAAAGCAGACATACAAGAATAACGTAAATGTATGGAAACAATTTAGTATAACATTATTACAGGAATCCAGTAGATGTGGTGATAGCTTGAAACAGGACAAGTGGTAGAGAAAGACATAAGTAAGTAAATTCCAAAGAATTTATGAGCTTTATATACTTTAAAACACTTTGAAAACTTAGAATTGGGGTCTGGTTTCGTGGCACAGTAGGTTAATCTTCTGCCTGTGGCACTGGTATCCCATATGGGTGCTGATTCTAGTTCTGGCTGCCCCTCTTCCAATTCAGCTCTCTGCAATGGCCTGGGAAAGCAGTAGAAGATGGCCCAAGTCCTTGGGCCCCTGCACCTGCATGGGAGACTGGGAAGAAGCTCCTAGCTCCAGATCGGCACAACTCCAGCCGCTGCAGCCATCTGGGGAGTGAACCAATGGAAGGAAGACCTTTCTCTCTGTCTCTCCATCTCACTGTCTGTAATTCTACCTTTCAAATAAATAAATAAATAAATAATCTTTTAAAAAAAGAAAACTTAGAATTGTAAGTTTGATAGAAAATCTTAAAATAGGTTTTACATTATAACTATGTAGACTGATTTACACTGCAATCTTAATAATTGAAAGTTTCTGGCTAAGGGTTATATATCATTGAGAGAAGACATTTCATAGTTGAAGGTACAATGTGTCTTTTAAGTTATATAAGGATTTTGTAAAAGCTCTACACAGAAAATTATTCTGACTTTCCATTTGCAGAATAGTAATTGTATGAGGGGATCTTAAAAGTTCACAGGATATTGGCCTGCGCTTCGGCTCAGCAGGCTAATTCTCCACCTGTGGCGCCGGCACACCTGGTTCTAGTCCTGGTCGGGGCGCTGGATTCTGTCCCAGTTGCCCCTCTTCCAGGCCAGCTCTCTGCTATGGCCAGGGAGTGCAGTGGAGGATGGCCCAAGTGCTTGGGCCCTGCACCCCATGGGAGACCAGGAGAAGCACCTGGCTCCTGCCTTCAGATCAGCGCGATGCGCCGGCCACAGCGGCCATTGGAGGGTGAACCAACGGCAAAGGAAGACCTTTCTCTCTGTCTCTCTCTCTTTCTCTGTCCACTCTGCCTGTCAAAAAAAAAAAAAAAAAAAAGTTCACAGGAAATGGGTCTTATGAGAAAACTATGCATGGATTTCAATTTTTTTTGCATCAGAATAAACAGCTCCATTTTCTGTGAACTTTTTGAAACATTCTTGTATTTACACTATATATATATTTATTTGTTACTACTTTAAGTATTTCACTGCATTATCTTTATATAAGTATACATCAAAAAGCATGTGAAAAGTGGAATTAAACAAATTCATTCTGGTGTAAAAAGATTATCAAATCCCTGCATACACGTGTCCTGCAAAAAAGTTCATGGAAAATGTATTTTATGGGGGCGGGCACTGTGGTGTAGCAGGTAAAGCCACCGCCTGCAGTGCTGGCATCCTCTCTGGACACAGGTTTGAGTCCTGGCTGCTCCACTTCTGATCCAGCTCTCTGCTATGGCCTGGGAAAGCAGTAGTAGATGGCCCAAATCCTTGGGCCCCTGCACCCTCATGGGAGACCAGGAAGAAACTCCTGGCTTCTGGCTTCAGATCGGCACAGCTCTGGCCGTTGCAGCCATCTGGGGAGTAAACCTTTCTGTCTCACTGTGTGTAACTCTACCTCTCAAATAAATAAAATCTTTATTAAAAAAAAGAAGAAGAGGAAGGTCCAAATTCTTGGGCCCCTGCACCCACGTTGGATACCTGGAAGAAGCTCCTGGCTTCGGATAGGCGCAGCTCCAGCCATTGCAGCCAGTTGGGGAATGAACCAGTAGATGGAAAACCCTTCTCTCTTTCTCTCTCTCTCTCTCTGCCTTTCCTCTCTCTCTCTCTCTGCCTTTCCTCTTTCTGTGTAACTCTGATTTCAAATAAATGAATAAGTCTTTTTTATTATTTATTTATTTATTTATTTATTTTGACAGGCAGAGTGGACAGTGAGAGAGAGAGACAGAGAGAAAGGTCTTCCTTTGCCGTTGGTTCACCCTCCAATGGCTGCCGCGGCCGGCGCGCTGCGGCCGGCGCACCATGCTCATCCGATGGCAGGAGCCAGGTCTTTAAAAAAAAAAAAGACAATGCGTATTATGATAAAACTGTGTATGTATTTCAAACTAGTTTGCACTGAAATAACAGCTTACTGCTAATGTGCACACACATGGGGAGGTAGCAGATGGTGACTCAGTACTTGGGTTCCTACCACACACTTGGGTGATATGGATTGAGTTTCCTCCTAAATTGGCCTGGCTCAGCCCTGGCCATTGTAGGCATCTGGGGAGTGAATCAGTGGATAGGAACCTGTATCTGTCTCTCTGCCTCTCAAGAAAAAAAATTTTTAGCGATTTATTTATCTATTTGAAAGAGTTAAGCAGAGATAAGGAGAGGCAGAGAGAGAGAGAGAAAGGTCTTCTTCCATCCATTGGTTCACTCCCAATTGGTCACAACAGCCGGAGCTGCGCCAATCCAAAGCCAGGAGCCAGGAGCTTCTTCCAGGTCTCCCACGTGGGTGCAGGGGCCCAAGGATTTGAGCCATCTTCTGCTGCTTTCCCAGGCCATAGCAGAGAGCTGGATCAGGAGTGGAGTGGCCAGGGGTTGAACTGAAGCCCATATGGGATGCCGGTACTGCAGGCAGCAGCTTTACCCACCATGCCACAGTGCTTGCCCCAGAAATTAATTTTTTTTAAGGACATCAGTTGAGATACTGGCATCCCATATTGGAGTGCCTGGGTTTGGTTTTATGGCTGCAGCTTCCAATTCTAATTTTCTTTCAAAGCAAACTCTGGGAGGCGGCAGGTAGTGGTTTCAGTATTTGGGGTTTGTGACCTATGTGGGAAGCCTGGATTGAGTTCCTGCCTCCTGGCTCATTTAGGGAGTTAACCAGTAGGTGTTCTTTCTGCCTCTCTGACACTTGAATAAATAAATTTTTTTAATTTTTAAATTTTTTATTTATGTTTTTGACAGGCAGAGTTAGACAGTGAGAGAGAGAGAGACAGAGATAAATATCTTCCTTTTTACATTGGTTCACCCCCCAAGTGGCCTCCATGGCTGGCACGCTGCAACCGGCGCGCTGCGCCGATCCAAAGCCAGGAGCCAGGTGCTTCCTCTAGTCTCCCACGCGGGTGCAGGGCCCAAGGACCTGGACCATCCTCTACTGCCTTCCTGGGCCACAGCAGAGAGGTGGACTGGAAGAGGAGCAACCGGGGTGTCGGCACCTCAGGCGGAGGATTAGCTTAGTGAACCACATCACCGGCCTGAATAAATAAATTTTTTAAAAAGTCTCTTTTAATTCCATTTCCATTAACTTTTTAAAGTACCCTTGTATAATGTGTACTACCAGATTCAGCTACAGTGGAATACTATGATGAGGAAATAAGCAAATTTAAATAGACAAAGTTGAATTTCATAATTGTCGTTTTGAGTTCCTTGCCTCCAATTTATAGCCTACATTCTAAGGTCACCTATAGCAGATTCTTAGGCTCTTTAGCATTTAAAGAATTATTTGACCAGAATTGTGGATACTTTGATGTCTGTGAACTTACTTAATCCTTAGGGTAGTCTGCTGATAACGTACCCTTCTTATGAGGCTTGTGCACATTTAAAGTGGATGTTTTGTGACATATTCTGAAAGCATTCAGTTTTCCCCCTTTGTTGTACTTAATAAAATCATCCCTCTTATATTGTAAGGTCTAGGTTATGGGAACTATATCTCTGATGTTCCTATGCTATTGTCATACATAGGATACCCAGATATTTGTTAAAAATTTAAACATATTGCTAAAAAAATGAATTTTGCACATTAAAAAAAGTAAGAGGCCGGCGCCACGACTCAATAGGCTAATCCTCCACCTGTGGCGCCGGCAGACCGGGTTCTAGTCCCAGTCAGAGCGCCGGATTCTGTCCCGGTTGCTCCTCTTCCTGTCCAGCTCTCTGCTGTGGCCCGGGAGTGCAGTGGAGGATGGCTCAAGTCGGCCCTGCACCCGCATGGGAGACCAGGAGAAGCACCTGGCTCTTGCCTTCGGATCAGCGTGGTGTGCTGGCCACAGTGCGCTGGCCACAGCGGCCATTAGGGATTGAACCAACGGCAAAGGAAGACCTTTCTCTCTCTGTCTCTCTCTCTCACTGTCCACTCTGCCTGTCAAAAAAAAAAAAAGTATTTATCAACACAGTTAAGTAGATAGGTTTTAGATTAAAAATTAAAATACCCCTTAATGGTAGGTTAGATGTCATAATTTGGCTCATATTATTAGTTTTTAATTGTTTTGATGCTAGATTAACTTCACTTTTTTTTTTTTAACAGGCAGAGTTAGACAGTGAGAGAGACACAGAGAGAAAGATCTTCCTTCTGTTGGTTCACCCCCAAATGGCTGCCATGGCTGGCACTATGCCAATCCAAAGCCAGGAGCCAGGTGCTTCCTCCTGGTCTCCCATGCGGGTGCACGGCCCAAGCACTTGTGCCATCCTCCACTGCCTTCCCGGGCCACAGCAGAGAGCTGGACTAGAAGAGGAGCAACCGGGACTAGAACCCAGGGTGCTGGTGCCGCAGGCAGAGGATTAGCCTAGTGAGCCATGGCGCCTGCCACACAATATTTTTTAAAAGATTTATTTATTTGAAAGAGTTTCAGAGAGAGAGATCTTCCATCTGCTGGTTCACTCCCCAGATAACCACAACAGCTAGGGCTAGGCCAAACCAAAACTAGGAGTGTCATTTGTGTCTTCCACAAATGTGCCTCCTGGCTCATTTAGGGAGTTAACCAGTAGGTGGCAGTTCTTTCTGCCTCTCTGACACTTGAATAAATAAATTATTTTTATTTATTTATTTATTTTTTGACAGGCAGAGTTAGACAGTGAGAGAGAGAGAGAGAGAAAGGTCTTCCTTTTTCTAATGGTTCACCCCCCAAGTGGCCGCCATTGCCAGCATGCTGCGTAGCAGGGGCCCTAGCACCATCTTTTGCTTTTCCCAGGCCATGAGTGGGAGCTAGATTGGAAGTGGAACAGCCATGACGTGAACTGGTGCCCATACGGGATGCCCATGTCTTAAGGGCGTCTTTACCTACTACACCACAATACCAGCCTCCACAATTTCTTTAATATAATTTTTTAAAGATTTATTTTATTTATTTGAAAGAGTTATAGAGAGAGAGGTCTTCCATTCACTGATTCACTCCCCATATGGCCATAGCTGCGCCTGTCTGAAGCCAGGAGCCAAAAGATTCCTCCAGGTCTTCCCCATGGATGCAGGGTCCCAAGGACTTGGGCCATCTTCTACCGCTTTCCCAGGCCACAGCAGAGAGCTGGATTGGAAGAGGAGCAGCTGGGACTGGAACTGGCTCCCATATGGGATGCCGGTGCTTCAGGGCAGGACTTTAAACCACTATGCCATAGCAGCAGCCCCCTTCAATAGAAATTTTCTTAGTTCAACTATAGAAAGGCTCAGAATGTCCAATAGTATGAAAAGGAGTCAACAAGCAATCCAGATTTCCCTGTTATTTCTACCTGAATTTCCTTTAAATGAGGAATATTTAAGAATGTTTGGTAAACATGATTTTTTTAAAAAACATATTTTGGGAACTCTTATTACAGATTAAAAACTGGACTCTTGGCCCGCGCCATGGCTCAACAGGCTAATCCTCCACCTTGCAGTCCCGGCACACCGGGTTCTAGTCCCGGTTGGGGCACCGGATTCTGTCCCGGTTGCCCCTCTTCCAGGCCAGCTCTCTGCTGTGGCCTGGGAGTGCAGTGGAGGATGGCCCAGGTGCTTGGGCCCTGCACCCCATGGGAGACCAGGAAAAGCACCTGGCACCTGGCTCCTGCCATCGGATGAGCGCGGTGCGCCGGCTGCAGCGTGCCGGTCGCGGCGGCCATTGGAGGGTGAACCAACGGCAAAGAAAGACCTTTCTCTCTGTCTCTCTCTTTCACTGTCCACTCTGCCTGTCAAAAAAAAAAAAAACAAACAAACTGGACTCTTTCCACTGTAAAACACCAGATAATTTGAATTTTATTTTTTCATTTTTATTTATTTTTTACATTTATTTTATGTATTTGATAGGTAGTGTAAGAGAAAGTGGGGGTGGGGGTGAGAGAGAGAAGACAGTCAGATCTTTCATCTGCTGATTTACTTCCCAAATGACTGCAGTGGCCAGGGCTGGGTCAGACCAAAGCCGGGAGCTTCTTCTGAGTCTCCACGTGGGTGCAGGGACCCAAACTTTTAGGCCATCTTCTGCTGCTTTCCCAGGTGCATTAGCAGCCAGCTGGATGGTAAGTGGAGCAGCTGGGACTTGAACCAGTGCCCTTATGGGATGTTGGCATCACAGGTGGCAGCTTCACCACTACACCATAATGCTGGCCCCTTGAAGTTTTTTAAAAAACGGCAATAACTAACCTTTCAAATGCATAGCTGAGCTTGTAATAATGTAAAAATAATTTCCAAAATCTAAAACATAAGTGGAAACTAAAGACCACAGTGGGAAAAAATATGAATTGACAAGCTCTTTTTGGTTACATTTGCTAATCTTACTAAGTAAGAGACATGATTTTGCTATCTTTCAGAGGATAAATGAAATCTGCAGTCCACATAGGTATTAGAACTAAGATCCAATAAAGTCAGTTCATTCAAGGAGTTACAATTTTAATGAAAGGAAAGACTCAGGAAAATTCATTCTCTGAAACTGGAAAAAGATGAGGAAATGTTTCTGAGTAAAGTAAGATAAAAAATAGTTTACCCTGAGAGGTTATAACCAAGGATCTGTATTCACACATAAATGAGATCTTTAAACTTATTGCATGGACTATTAGCCAGGACTAATAATATCTCTGGGATAAGTTCAGAGCCTGTCTACAGGGATATACTCACAACTGAGTATATGCAGGAGTCTAACAAGTAACAGCTTAAGATAACCTCATATCCCGTATTGTAAGTTACATGAGGAAACCAACTACTGAGAGCAAATGTCATCAGCCAAAACAGTTGGCAAAATCAGATTTCCTGATACCTGAGATAAAAGTGGTATTGAATTGAGCCCTTAAAGTAAGTCTATTTTAATGGAGTTCAAAGAACTGAAAAGCTTAAAAACAACACACCAACCTGTGTTGAGGGGAGGTGCAGTGAATAATTTATAATGAAATGAAAATGCAATGAAATAAATACCAGGTAAGAAGTATTGTCTTTCTTAGTAATTTGATCCCAGATACTTTCGACTTGTTCTTTGGCTACCTAGTCTCTGGAAAGGCACATTTTAGGATAGCCCAAGATGAAATACCTCTGCTGCCATGAATCTTTCACCTCAGGTTATGTGACTGTGGCGAGAGGGTGCAACCTCTAGTCGGAGGGTTGAAATAAATGTGAAAAGGGGCTTTTGTAGGTGTCTCAAGCAGCAATTTAACTTAATAACACTGCAATATTTGCCCCTAGTTTCTGTTTTAATTCACAGAGCAACTCAGAGTTTTAGTGTATAAGACATTGTCAAAATAAATAAATAAAAATAAGGGGGCTGATGCTGTGGCGTAGCAGGTAAAGCCACTGCCTGCAATGCCTACATCATATATGGGCACCGGTTCAAGTCCTGGCTTTTCCACTTCCTATCCAGCTCTCTGCTGTGGCCTGGGAAAGCAGTAGAAGTTGGCCCAATCCTTGGGCCCCTGCACCCGCATGGGAAGACCCGGAAGAAATTCCTGGCTCCTGGCTTTGGATTGATGCAGCTCTGACCATTGTGGCCAATTGGGGAGTGAACCAGCGGATGGAAGACCTCTCTCTGCCTCTTTGTGTGTGTGTAACTCTGACTTTCAAATAAATAAATAAATCTTTAAAAAAAAAATCGAATGCTTTCCCTCTTCTTCTCAGATAAGAAGTGAATTGACCTGTGAAATATCAGGTTTTTTTTTTTTTTTAAGATTTATTTGTTTTATTTGAAAGGCAGAGCTACAGAGAGGCAGAGGCAAAGAGAGAGAGAGAGAGAGAGAGAGAGAGAGAGAGAGAGAGAGAGAAGTCTTCTGTCTTCTGGTTTACTCTCCAATTGGCCGCAATTACTTCTCATAACAATTCTTGGGATGATATATATTCATAAAAGAAATCAATTTTTTCATTCTGTCCTTTCACTGTATTTGAATGGCAGAGACACAGCATGTTCCATCTTCTGGTTCATTCCCCTAAATGCCCACAATAGTTGGACTGGGCCAGACCAAAGCCAAGGACCTGGAACTCAGTCTTGGTCTCCACATGGGTGGCAGGGAACCAGGTATTTGAGCCATTATCTGCTGCCTCCCAGGGTACATAGGAACAGTAAGTTAGGTTGGAAGTGGAGGTGCTGGGACTCAAATCAGGCATTCCAACATGGAATGTGGATGCCCCATAGCATCGTCTTAACCATTGTGCCAAATGCCCACCCCAGTGAAATTGTAATCAATGAGAGGGTAAAATTGGAATTTATATTTAGACCTTTCTGCCTCAAAACCCCATGTTCATTCCGTGACATTAAATTGCATATCTCTAGCAAATGATGATTTGTATTGAAAGTGGCAGGTTAACTTCACTTTATAAAATGAGACTATATCTTTAACATATTAAGAGTAAATATACAAAAGCATGATTTTGTAAGCTAGAATTTTCTTAAAAATAATTTAGCTTTTTCTCATAGTCTTAAGGCAGGCTGGTGAACTGTCATTAATAACTTCAGTGTTGCTGTTTTAATACTGTTGGTGATTTAGTACATGTTTAGCATTTAAATTTTAACTATGTAACTTGGTACTTAAAATTTGAAACCTATATTTTGTTTTGGATTTTGATTTTAGGATCGAAAGTTAACCAAGTCTGAGAGGCAGAGATTCAAGGAAGAGGCTGAAATGTTGAAGGGTCTTCAGCATCCCAATATCGTTCGATTTTATGATTCATGGGAATCCACTGTAAAAGGAAAGAAATGCATTGTTTTGGTGACTGAACTTATGACATCTGGAACACTTAAGACGTAAGTCTGTCAATTACAAAAGTTGACCAAGAATTAGGAAGAATTCTACTTTTGTTGCTCAGCCTAAGGAGAAAATATAATCCTTCCATCTTTTATTACATGCATATGTCGTCTTGTCCACATACTCTTCAGACACGTGAAGTGATTTGATAATTATTTGTTGGTAAGGATTGAAATGAGATGCTACTGCAGAATAAGTCTAGTTATTTTAAAGTAAACTAATCTGTATTTCTAAAATTGAGTGGCTAAGTAAGCATGTCAAATGTCATGATAGCCCTCTAGTGGTTAAAATGAGATTACAGTTTCTTGAGGTACCTTACTCATTTTTTAACGCTTGGTATTGTTTTTTGCTACATCTATGTAACTATGTTGTATGCAAAGTATATTTTGATGATTATCACTAAAAAATTACTTTCACTTTCATTTTGCATATCATCTAATTTATTCCAGAAGAACTAGACCTGTTATCTCAGGGAAACAGGTAAAAATGCAGAATTTCCATTACCTGTTAAAAAAGATGTTAAATAATAGAGTATGCTTTTGGAATCTCAGGTCTATCAGAGTATTAATTTGTATTCAGATAAAACCCTGTTATAAATTATACAGTGTAAGTTTTTCACTGTGGAGGTACTTGATCTTTAAAAATTGTAACTATGGGCCGGCGCCGTGGCTCAACAGGCTAATCCTCCGCCTTGCGGCGCCGGCACACCGGGTTCTAGTCCCGGTCGGGGCGCCGGATTCTGTCCCAGTTGCCCCTCTTCCAGGCCAGCCCTCTGCTGTGGCCCAGGAGTGCAGTGGAGGATGGCCCAGGTGCTTGGGCCCTGCACCCCATGGGAGACCAGGAAAAGCACCTGGCTCCTGGCTCCTGCTATCGGACGAGCGCAGTGCGCGGGCTGCAGCGCGCTGTCCGCGGCGGCCATTGGAGGGTGAACCAACGGCAAAAGGAAGACCTTTCTCTCTGTTTCTCTCTCTCACTGTTCACTCTGCCTGTCAAAAAATAAAAAAATTGTAACTATGGTATGTATTTATTCCCTATTTTAAAAATTTACTGACCTAATTAATCCCCCCTTAATTGATCATGATTTGTTATGTACTTAACATCTTAAACATGTTGAATGATCCCAACACTATTGAGCAGATAAATACTACTTTGAAACATGGTATTTTATTTCCTAGATACAGTCAACTTGAACATGCCCTTCAAAACCCAAGATTCACATGACAGAAAGCCAATGGGTCCTTTATTTTCTGCAAATCCTAATTTCACCACCCAGCTTCTCCAACTCTGTTTATGACAACTCCTTTTTTCCTAGTTATCCAGGTTTCTTGTCACATATCTGTTTTTTCTACTAAACTGTACTAGCTAGAACTGTATCTGAAACTTGGTAGTTATTTGAATGAGTTAAGAATTTTCTGGTAGTTTTGTGTATATATATATATATATATATATATATATATGTATGTATGTATATATATATATATATATATATATATATACATACTGTGAGAGTCTTTTCACTGGTTTAGATACTTAGTGGTTGTCAGCAGTCCATCAAGCATGCCTAATATTTATTAGTTTTTAAAACTATTTTGAGGGGCCAGCACTGTGGCTCAGTAGGTTAACGCCTTGACCTGAAGCGCTGGCATCCCATATGGTTCGAGACCCAGCTGCTCCAGTTCCTGTGCAGCTCTCTGCTATGGCCTGGGAAAGCAGTAGAAGATGGCCCAACTCCTTGGGCCCCTGCACCCACGTGGGAGACCGGGAAGAAGCTCCTGGCTCCTGGCTTTGGATGGGCACAGCTCCAGCCATTGGGGCCATCTGGGGAGTGAACCATTGGATGGAAGACCTCACTCCCTCTCTCTCTCTCTCTCTGCGTCTCCTCTCTCGATGTAACTCTGACTTTCAGATAAATAAATCTTTAAAAACTATTTTGAGAGACTTTGGGTAACATAGTAGATTGATTTCTTCTGAAATGGCTGTTCCCCACCAATGAACTAAAATATAGAATATGATACACACATTTTCAATAAACATCCAAGCTTCAAAGAAGATTAAAAAAAAGCAAAGAAGAGGTAATGTTACACAAAACCAAAACAGGAGCTGATATCCTAGCAGTCTATTGGGATTTCATACCCAGCATAGGACTTGAAGAGTGTAGATACTTAGAGTTGTAATGTCCATGCAATGACAAAAGGCCTTACTATTCAGTAGAGGGAAGAGAGCAGGAACTTAGGCTGTGGAAAATGGAATTGTCTGCGAAAAGGGAGAATTTGATACCATAGCCAGTAAAAACTACAGGGAGTTTGCCCCTTTGCCCAGGACTATGGATGAGAGGGGAATCCCTGTGAAAAATCAGAATTCCTGGGGACAGCACTATGGTGGAGTGGGTAAAGCCACCACCTGCAGAGCCGGCATCCCATATGGGCGCTAGTTCGAGACCCAGCTGCTCCACTTCCGATGTCCTGGAAAAGCAGTAGAAGATGGCCCAAGGGCCTCTGTGCCACTTGGGAGACCCAGAAGAAACTCCTGGCTCCTGGTTTCAGATCAACATAGCTCTTGCCATTGCGGCCATTTGGAGAGTGAGCCAGTGGATGGAAGAGCTTTCTCTCTCTGCCTCTGCCTTTCAAATAAATAAGTAAAATTTAAAAAAAAAAAAAAGAAAAAAATCTAAAGTCCCATTGTTTTGTCCACTTTGCCTCTCTAGATGTTGCCAGTGTTACTCTACATTCTTCCATGTCATATGTAGATGGTTTTATACTATAAATTTATACTATGCTTTTCACAAGAATCCTAAGCCAAAGAAAACATATCATAATTGATCTAGAAACAAAGAAAACTCCCAGGATCATTTTCACAGTTCATTGGTCATAGTATCAATGGACCAAGCAGTTTCCAAAGATAACCTAACAATTAAATTATAAATCATAACAATGAAGGTGAACAGACACAACTGGAAAATAGCACTGCAGCAATTAAAGATGCTATAAACAAGTCTAAAAGTGATTACAAAATGGGTATATAAAGACATCTATAAAGATATAGAGAGAGAGTACATAAGAATTTTAAAATGAATAGAAGCTGTAAAGAAGAAATAGTGCTCAACCAAAGAAGGATAAACATAATTGAAAAAGACCTGAAGAACTTCCAGAAATGTAAACAAGTCACTGAAATTAAAACTTCAGTGGTTGGCTGGCGCTGTGGCTCACTTGGCTAATCCTCCGCCTGTGGCACCAGCATCCCGGGTTCTAGTCCCGGTTGGGGCGCTGGATTCTGTCCCAGTTACTCCTCTTCCAGTCTAGCTCTCTGTTGTGGCCCTGGAGGACAACGGAGAATGGCCCAAGTGCTTGGGTCACTGCACCCGCATGGGAGACCGGGAGGAAGTACCCGGCTCCTGGCTTTGGATCGGCACAGCGTGCTGGCCATGGCAACCATTAGGGGAGTGAACCAATGGAAGGAAGATCTTTCTCTCTGTCTCTTTCTCACTGTCTATAACTCTCTCTGTGTCTCTCTCTTTCACTATCTAACTCTACCTGACCAAAAAAAAAAAAAAAAAAAAAACAACACTTCAGTAGTTAGGATAAAGAACAGCCTAAATTGAGAAAGTAGTGGCTCTATAGAGGCTATGTACAGAGTTTTCTCTCTTTTTGAGATTTATTTATTTATTTGAAAGGCAGAAGAGAGTGAGAGACAGAGAGATCTTGTATCCATTGGTTCACTTCCCAAATACTTATAACAGTCTCAGGGCTGAGCCAGGCCAAAGCCAGGAATTCCATTGAGTCTTCTACATGTGAAGCAGGGGCCTAACTACTTGGGGCCGTCATCTGCTACCTTCCAGGATACATTAGCAGGAAGTTTTTTTGGAAGCAGGGCAGCCGGCTGATATTCAAACTGGCACTCCAATATAGGTTACCAATGTCACAAGCTGCAGTTGAACCCATTGTGCCATAATGCCTACCCCAGTAAACAAGCTTCTGAGAAAGTAGATTAGAAATATACATAGTTATACCCTAAAGAATACAGAATAACCAGGAACACTAGTAGCTTTTGAAGAGGCAAACTGGGTGAACAGAATGGGAGTAAGTTACAAGGAGTATGCTTTTTGTATCTTTTTAATTTCTACCTTTGTTCTATACATATACTTAAAATATAACAACCATATCCAACAATTAAGATGACAAAGTATCAATTAGAAAGTTTGAGTCAGAAAGTAGAAATAAATTTAGATTTATTTTATAAGTTGGCATGGATTTGCCTAACAAAATTAATTTTTACCTGTACAATACAGTGGCATTCAGTACATTCAAAATGTTGTGTAACCAATACATCAAGCTCCTAAACATTTTCATCATCTTAAAAATAATCTGTATCTACTAAGCATCTCTTACTGTTTCCCCTTCCTTTCAGCCGATGCTATGTATGCATTCTTTAATTGTGAATTGTCTAAGTTCTTAGGCATTTTTCTTTTTAAATTCAAAACTCTTTTCTGATCATTATCTGTTTCAATTTCCAAGCCTCAGAGGCTAAAGTGGCAGGAGGATTTAGCTGAGAGAGCCCTAGACTTGAAGCCCCAGCTTCTATTATCAACTCTGCCTCTGACCAACTATAATTTGGGGCAAGTAGCTACCCTTTTCTGGACCCCCTTCCCCATCTGAAAACAAGGGGTTGAACTAATTCATGTTTAGTATTCATGGGTGGAAATTTTATAAGTTTGTTAAAAAATTAGAAGGGAGGGAAATAGGTAAATTTGCTTTTATACAGGTCTTCACCACCTTTTATATATATACATTTTTTTTTTTTTTTTTTTTTTTGAGAGAGAGAGAGTTAGAGAGGGAAAGATAGAGAGAAAAGTCTTCCATCTGCTGGTTCACTCCCCAAATGGCCTATCCAGAGCCAGGAACTTCCTCTGGGTTAACAATTTTTTTTTAAAAAAAGATTTATTTGTTTATTTGAAAGACAGAATTATAGAAAAAGAGGGGAAGAGACAGAGATCTGTCTGTTCACTTGCAATGCCTGGGGCCAGGCCTGGCCAATGCCAGGAGCCAGGAACTTCTTCAATTTTCCCACATGGGTGCAAGGGTCCATGCACTTGGGCTATCTTCCACTGCATTCCCAGTCACATCAGTACAGAGCTGGATCAGAAGTGAAACAGCTGGGACTCAAGTGAGATGCTGTTTTAAATGTGCAGTTCAGTAATGTCAACACATACACACTTTTGATTTGTTTTAAGATTTGTTTTGTTTGAAAGGCAGAGTTAGAGGGGAAGACAGACAGATAGCTCTTCTGTCTGCTGGTTCACTCCAAAATGTCTTAATGCCCTGGGCCAGACCAAAACCAGGAGCCTGGAACTCCATCCAGGTCTCCAGTGTGCGTGGCAGGGGTCCTGATATATAGGCCATGCCCAGATGTTTTCCCAGGTACATTAGCAGAGAGATGGATCAGAAATGGAGCAGCTAGAACTCAAACCTATACTCCAGTATGGGATGCCAGTATTGCAGGCAACGGCTTATCCCACTGCACCACAACACTGGTCCTGCTATGTGTTTTTTGATGCCCTAGACCATTTTTGTTCCTCATCTCCTTCATCACTACTTTCTTTTTTTTTTTTTAAAGATCTATTTCATTTTAAAGGTGTGTTAGAGAGTTAGAGAGAGAGAGGGAGAGACAGAGAAAGAGGTCTTCCATCCACTGGTTCACTCCTCAAATGGCCACAATGGTTTGGTCTGGGCCAGGCGCTTTATCCAGGTCTCCCATGTGGGTACAGGAACCCAAGCACTTGGGCCATCTTCCACTGCTGTCCCAGGCACATTAGCAGGGAGCTGGATTGGAAGAGGAGCAGCCAGGACTTGAACTGGTGCCCATATGGGATGCTGGCGCTGCAGGCAGAGGCTTAATTTTTTTTTTTTTTTATTTGACAGGTAGAGTTATAGACAGTGAGAGAGAAAGAGAAAGGTCTTCCTTCCATTGGTTCACTCCCCAAATGGCCGCTACGGCCGGCACTGTGTTGGTCCGAAGCCAGGAGCCAGGTGCTTCCTCCTGGTCTCCCATGCAGGTATAGGGCCCAAGCACTTGGGCCATCCTCCACTGCCTTCCAGGGCCACAGCTAGACTGGAAGAGGAGCAACCGGGACTAGAACCCGGTGCCCATATAGGATGCTGGCGCCGCAGGCACAGGATTAACCAAGTGAGCCATAGCACCGGCCCCTGGAGGCTTAACTTTCTACACCAGCACACTGGCCCCCACTACTTTGTGTTGTATTTGTTTTTTGTAGTATATCATTGTGATTCCCTTCTCATTTCCTTTTTGAAAATTATATGTATTTTTTAATTCATACACAATAATTATACATATTATGTGAAACTATGTATTATGATCAGGTCAGGATAATTTATCACCTTAGACATGTATCATTTCTTTGTATTTAGGATCCTTTTGCATATATTTTTTAAAGGTTTATTTTATTTATTTGAAAGTCAGAATTAATAATTACATAAGAATTATAGAGTTGTATGGAGGGAGGGAGATAGATATCCAGATCAGTCTTCTGTGCACTGGTTCACTCTCCCGAATGGCTGCAATAACCAGGGCTGACCCAGGGTAAAGCTGGGAGCCCAGAACTATATCCGGGTCTCACATGGGTAGTAGGGGTCCAAACACTTGGACCTTCTTCCACTGCTTTTCCAGGCACATCAGCAAGAAGCTGGATCTGAAGTGGAGCAGCCAGGACTCAAAACATCACTCATAAGGGATAGTGTCCCAGGCAATGGCTTAACTCACTGTGCTACAGTGCTTACCCCTGTGTAATTTTTTATAGACATTTTCTTATTGGTTACCTTAAAGATCACAGTTAATACTGTCACAAGCTGCAGTTAAACCCATTGTGCAGTAAATTGTGTGTAAATTTCTAACAATCTATTTGGAATCATACCAACTTAGTTTCATTAACATATAAAATCTTTGCTTTTATATCTTCACTGATTTTTATTTGTATATTTTTTTCAACTTTTATTTAATAAATATAAATTTCCAAAGTACAACTTTTGGATTATAGTGGCTTCCCCCCCCCCCCATAACCTCCCTCCCACTCGTAACCATCCCATCTCTACTCCCTCTCCCATCCCATTCTTCATCATGATTCGTTTTCAATTATCTTTATATTGAGGAGATCAATTTAGTATATACTAAGTAAAAATTTCAATAGACTGTACCCACAAAGACAGACAAAGTATAGAGTACTGTTTGGGTAGTAGTTTTACCGTTAATTTGCATAGTGCAACACATTAAGGACAGAGGTTCTACATGGGTTGCAGGTGCACAGCGACTCCCGTTGTTGATTTAACAATTGACACTCTAATTTATGATGTCAGTAATCACCCAAGGCTCTTGTCATGAGCTACCAAGGCTATGGAAGCCTCCTGAGTTCACCAACTCTGATCTTATTTAGACAAGGCCATATTCAAAGTGGAAGTTCTCTCCTCCTTTGGCATTGTGGAGATATTCTTTGGTCCCCCCCCCCCCCCCCCCCCCGTGGTGGCTTTTCTTGTTATACTATGACTCTAGATTAAGTGGACTGTCTGCTTTTGGTGAATCTCTAGAGACTTATGGTGGGTGTGGCCAGAGAGCTCTGTTCAGTTCTTCAGGGTTAAGGGTATGCCAAAGGTGACACACCCAGGTTTGGCATGGTGAATTCTCTCTCTTCTCTCTCTCTCTCTCTCTCTCTCTCTCTCTCTCTCTCTCTCTTCAGAAGGGAAGTAATTGCGCTCAGCTGAGCTCTTCTCCTCGATGGCAATCAGTGCCTGAATGCTAGCCCAGTGGGCATAATATTCGTCTGCCCTGTCCCAAGGACCACACAAAAGATCTGTGCAGTCCTCAGTTTAAGCTCAAATTCCCCTGCAATATCTCTCACCAGGTAGCCAAGGCCGAGTTTGTGGCATCTCCCACCAAGACAACTCACGTCTCAGCCACACCATGAGTTCTTCCACACACCCTCAGTTGTTTCCTTCTTTTTCCACAGTCCTGGTTCATAAGCTCCACACATTCACTAGGTCTTAGTCTCCTGTTATTACTTCCCACCAGAGTCAGGTTCTTCTGCTTGTTTGACGGCAGGCGCAGCCGCGAGCTGGCACAGCTGTTATGTATGTCCAAAATGGCACCTGCTCTGTTGTCTCACACGCCTTTGTAAGGTGTGTGGAGAATCATGTCTGTACCGCCCCTTTTATTTTTTTCTCTCCTCTAGTTAGACTGGTATACTTTCCCCTTTGGGGCTGCAAGCCTCGTCCCCTCTAGGCTCTTCCTGCCGCTTTTCCACCAGTGTCTCAGGCTACTGCAGTTTCACCTCACCTCTCTTTTCCAGCACTAGTGGAGAGGAGAAGGCAGCTGGGCTCCCAAACCATGGGCACCCATGTTCTCCACGTTGATCCACTGTGTCCCTCAATTCCAGAAGAGTTTCCTCTGCATTTTTTTCCCTAACTCTTCCCTGAAACTACACTATCTCCACTTTTATTAAACTATCTTTTCCTGGACTATCAGCTCCCTCCCTATTCTGCCATCTTGGAGCCCCTCTCCTGTTTGTATATTTTTAAAATATTTTATTTATTTATTTGAGAGATAGAGCTACAGACAGAGAGAGGTAGAGACAGGGAGAAAGGTTTTTCATCTGCTGGCTCACTTCCCAATTGGCCAGTCCTGAAGCAGGAGCTTCCTCTGGGTTTCTCACACTTGTGCAGGGGTCCAAGCAGTTGGGCCATCTTATACTGATTATCCAGGCTATAACAGAGAGCTGGATCAGAAGAGGAGCAGCTGGGACAAGAACGAGTTGCCACATGGGATGCTGGTGCCACAGGCAAAGGCTTAGCCTACTAAGCCAGCGCTGACTTCAACTTTTATATTTTTTAATGTCTCAAGTTACATATATATTTTTAAAGGTTTATTTTATTTGAAAGGTAGAATTACAGAGAGAGAGAGACAGAGAGATCGAGATCTTTCATCCATTGGTTCACACTCCAGATGTCTGCAACTTCAGGGCTGGGCCAGGCCAAAGCCAGAAGCCAGGAGCTTCATCTGGGTCTCCCACATGGTTGCAGGGGCCCAGGGACTTGAGCCATCTTCCACTGCTTTCCCAAGCTCATTAACAGGAAGCTTGACCAGAAGTGGAACAGCCCATGATATAAACCAGTGACCATGTGGAATGCTGGCGTTGCAGACAGCAGCTTATCCTGCAATTCCACAATGCTGGTCTCTCAATTTATCTTTATAGATTTTTTTGCCCATTAACATGGATTTAGAATTATTATTTGATGTGTTTTTAAATCACATAGGTAGTAAGATGAATTACGAATCAAAAGTATCTTAATACTGGTTTTGATATTTAAATATGTAGTTACCTTTTTTTAAAAAAAATAGATATTTATTTGAGAGGAAGAGAGAGAGTCCCCATCCATCAGTTCACTCCCCTAATGCCCAAGGGAACTCATTCAAGATCTCCCACATGGGTGACAGGGACCCAACTACCTGAGCTGTTACTGGTACTTCCCAGGGTCTGTATTAGCAAGAGATGTTGGAGTGAGGAGCCAGAGTCAGATAGAGAACCCAAGCACTCTGATTTGAAATTCAAGTATCCTGACTGGCAGCTTAACTGCTAGACCAAATACCTGCACCACACCTGGGGTGTTGTTGTTGTTGTTGTTTTTAATGTCTGTCTACTCCGAGGGTGTCTGGTTTTCATGTTTCTCCATCAAGATGGGTGTGAGGCAGTTGTAATTTATTAATATTCCCTTTTTAGCACCATTTCTTATTCTCACCACATTTAGTCTCTCTGAAATGGAAAATGTTGCATTTATGGTTCTATGAAGCAGATTGGATCTCTTATTCTCACTTTGTACAGTGCTACAGTAGTTATATATGTATATGTATGCTTTAAAGTAAGTCTTTTTTAGCATAAATGTTTTATTTGTTAATTTGGGTGAACATAAAATAGGTTTCTAAAATGAAATATAAGTCAAAGTGTGTAATTTTCATTTTTTTAAAAATTTATTTGACAGGTAGAGTTATAGACAGTGAGAGAGAGAGACAGAGAGAAAGGTCTTCCGTCCACTGGTTTACTACCCAAATGGCCACTATGGCCGGCACTGTGCCAATCCAAAGCCAGGAGCCAGGTGCTTCCTCCTGGTCTCCCATGTGGTTACAGGGGCCCAAGCACTTGGACCATCCTCCACTGCCCTCCAGGACCACAGCAGAGAGCTAGACTGGAAGAGGAGCAACCAGGACTAGAACCCAGTGCCCATATGGCGCCATAGGCGTAAGATTAACCAAATGAACCACAGCACCGGCCAATTTTATTTTTTTTTTATTTGAACAGTAAACACCTTTATCACATGAAAGGGGACTTATTTACCTTTCCAGGCCTTGATTTTCCTCAGATAAAACTCCAGCTCCTTGCCCTCTAGTACATAGCTATCTGTTCAGCCACACCAATGAGTGTTAATGCAGTATATGAAAGAAGCTTGCCCTGGGGTCTGTGCTGTGATGTAGTGAGTAAAGCCACTGCCTACAGTGCCAGTATCCCATATGGGATGTTCGATTCCAGTTGTTCCATTTCAGATCCAGCATCCTGCTAGTGTGCTTGTGAAGGCAGTGAAGGATGGCCCAAGTATTTGGGCCCTGCACCCACGGGGGAAACCCAGAAGAAGCTGTTGGTTCCTGGCTTTGGCCAGGCTCAGCCCTGGCTGTTGCAGCCATTTGGGTAGTAAACCAGTGGGTGGAAGATCTCTCTCTTTATCTTTAATTCTGCCATTCAAATAAAATAAATAAATATTTTTAACAAAGATGCAATTTACCCATTTCTCCTCTTTAGCATAGGCTAACCTAAAAATATTTTTTTTAAAAAAAGAAAGAAACAGCAGCAGCGTGCCCTGCTGGGATTTCTCCTCTAGAAGGCTGCTGGTTTTGGCATTCCTTTTCCTTTTATCATATTTCTTCTGAATTTTCTTTGATCATTTTTTTTTTTTTCAAAATCTCTTCCTCCTCAGGAGTTAGTTTGGCCCCCTTCTTGCAGCCCAAGGGCAATGCATAGTGAGACTCGTACCACTGTTGGTACAGCATGCTGTCTATAAGCAGAATGCAGTTCTTCACCAGCATCTTAGTGCAGACCAGCTTGTTATTAGAGACATTGTAGACAACATCAGTAATCCTTGATTTCCTAGTACAATACTTGGAGCCCCAGGAGATGTTCCTCACATCTAGCCTCAAGGTGCGATACTTCTGGTTGTCTCCTCACACCTGCACTGTATTTATGTGCCTGGTGGGGGGGGGGGGGGGGTCGTGATCTTAGTGTTGGCCACCAGGCAGCCCAGCTCATACTTAGAGTAGAGCTTACGTTTTCTCCCAGTCTTACAACACTTGTGCCAGTTGTTCGGAGATGCTTATTGCTGGGCATTGGCTGGAAGGAGTGTAATTTTCATTTTAAAAACAGTTGAGAAAAAAGTATGATTTGATCCCATTGTTTGGGGTAATCTAAACCAGGACTTACAGGATAGATAGGTTTTATTTGTCTCTTCTCTTCTCTTCTCTTCTCTTCTCTTCTCTTCTCTTCTCTTCTCTTCTCTTCTCTTCTCTTCTCTTCTCTTCTCTCTTCTCTTCTCTTCTCTTCTCTTCTCTCTTCTCTTCTCTTCTCTTCTCTTCTCTTCAAAGATTTATTTATTTATTTATTTATTTATTTATTTAAGAGGTAGAGTTACAAACAGAAGGAGAGAAGGAGAGGCAAAGAGAGAGGTCTTCCATCCTCTGGTTCACTCCCTCAATGGCTGCAACAGCCAGAGCTGTGCCGATCCGAAGCAAGGAGCTTCTTCCCAGTCTCCCATGCAGGTGCAGGAGCCCAAGGACTTGGGCCATCTTCTACTGCTTTCCCAGACCACAGCAGAGAGCTGGATTGGAAGAGGAGCAGCCGGGACTAGAACTGGTGCCCATATGGGATGCTGGCACCCACAGCAGAGGCACCGAAGGCAGAAGATTAAACTACTGTGCCATTGCGCCGGCCCCCCTATCTCTTGTTTGAAAGGCAGAGGAACAGAGAGAATTACAGAGAAAGAGATCTAACATCCTTTGGTTTACTCCTCAAATGGCTACATTGGTTGGGACTGGGCCAAGCCAAAACTGGGAACCAGTAACTTCATCCACGTCTTCCTCATAGGTGGTGGAACTCAAGTAATTGGGCCATCTTCTGCCTTCCCAGGCACATTATCAGGAAGCTGGATCAGAAGCAGAATAGCCAGGACTTAAACTGGCAACTCTGATATGGGATGCTTGCATCACAGGCAACAGCTAAACCCATTTTGCCACAACCCTTACCCCATGATAGAAAGGTTTTGTTTAAGTAGAGGTGCTATGGGAATAGTTTAAAATGAAAGACAATATAGATATCTATAGGCTCATATTTTTTGTTAAAAATTGGAAGATTATAAGGAGATATGATGACATTTAAGGCCCCCAACATTTTACTATAAAATTTTTTGATTTTATAGTTAAGATCATTAATAACTATTTGCTAAATTTGTTTACTACATTCTGTTCATCTGTCTTGTCCTTTTTTTTTTTTTTTTTTTTTTTTTGACAGGCAGAGTGGACAGTGAGAGAGAGAGACAGAGAGAAAGGTCTTCCTTTGCCGTTCGTTCACCCTCCAATGGCTGCCGCGGGCAGCGCGCTGCGGCCGGCGCACCGCGCTCATCCGATGGCAGGAGCCAGGTGCTAGGTGCTTTTCCTGGTCTCCCATGGGGTGCAGGGCCCAAGCACCTGGGCCATCCTCCACTGCACTCCCAGGCCACAGCAGAGAGCTGGCCTGGAAGAGGGGCAACCGGGACAGAATCCGGCGCCCCGACCGGGACTAGAACCCGGTGTGCCGGCGCCGCAAGGCGGAGGATTAGCCTGTTGAGCCACGGCGCCGGCCATTCATCTGTCTTTTCATCTCCCATCAATCTTAACTCATTCCCAAATAAATGCATTTCATTAGAGTCCCAATATTTGTATGTTTTCTTTTTTATCACAGTTAAACTTACATACAGTAGCATAAATCATAATTGTAGTGAATCAGTGAGTTTTGACAGACATTCACTCCTATAACCAAGTCCATAAGATACAGAGCATTTTCATCATACTAAAAAAAAAAAAAAAACCCTTTTTACTCCTTCCCATGCAGCCCTTCCATCACCTTGTCTTACTGATGTGATTTATTTTGTAACCTATAAAACCTACTTTTGCTATTAATT
Organism: Sylvilagus floridanus; assembly: GCA_949820135.1. Lineage (NCBI taxonomy): Eukaryota > Metazoa > Chordata > Mammalia > Lagomorpha > Leporidae > Sylvilagus > Sylvilagus floridanus. The sequence goes on from OX463230.1 coordinate 35,770,940, forward strand.
TCCTTTACCCAAATGAGGTAGACTTTCATTGTAGTTCCACAATGTTTTTTTAAACATTTATTTATTTGAAAGTCAGAGAGAAAGCTACGCAGAGAGAGAGAGAGAGAGAGAGATCTTCCATCCACTGGTTCACTCCCCAGTTGGCCTCAGTGGTCAAAGCTGTGCCAATCCAGGTCTCCCATGCAGATGCAGAGACACAAGGACTTTGGCCATCTTCTACTGCTTTCCCAGACCATAGCAGAGTGCTGGATCAGAAGTGGAGCAGCCGGGCCTCGTACCGGCGCCCATATGGGATACTGGCTTTGCTGGGGGCTGCTTAATCTGCCACAGCGCCAGCCCCTGCTTTATTCTTAGAGCTAGATTTCCTGGTGTGTGTGTGTGTGGGTATGTGTGTGTGTGTGTGTAAGTATTTTTTAAAGTGGTTCTCTGCTAATTGTGTTTATATCTTTAACAATTTGATTTATACTGTACAGTTTAATGTAAAATATGATCCGTGCACAGATATACTTTGATTTAGCCTCTTTAATACTGTTCTTCATGCCATAATTTTCATGACACATTTATATCTTCTGTAGACCCTCATAGTGATAAGATATTTTCTTCTGAATAATCAAATGTATTTTAATGAGACTGAGAATAAGATAATTTTTATATTTAACATTTTTAGTGCTGTTGATTTTTTTTCCTCAGAAGTCCAGATAAAATTTGCATTGCAATTCGATTCCCACTTTATCTTCCCTATAATGAGTAGCATTCGAAATCTAGTGGGTTTTTTTTAGCATTGGCTGGGTTACCAGTATTTCATATATTTCACATATTTCAGAGGTCATCTGGAGACTGGTCATCAGAGAGAGTATGCAGAGTTTAGGATTTTCCTTCTGTGCTTACTTTCTAGAATTTTCTCCTTTCCTCTGTAGATGTCCACTGTCCCATAGATCTTCCTCCAGGGATGGAACTATTCTACAATTTGTACTGTCCAAAATGGTACCTTGTGCCACATGTGACTTTGAGTACTTGAAATGTGGCTAGTGCAACTAAGAAACAGAATTTTTACTTTAATTAATCTATACTTAAATATAGTCATGTTTCTGTGGCAGATACTTTCTCTGTACTGTTCTCACTGCAATGGTCATTTCAAACTCTTCATTTCTGTCTGGATTTTAGCTGACCTACAAATTAGACTAAGGTTTTCTCTTGGGTGCAAAAGTATAGAAAGTACGAAACTTAAGCATTACTTTGTCTTCATCTTTGTGAGTTTTCCCTTCAATTTATGATTAGTTTTAAATGTTCTGCATAACTTTCAAGTAGTTGTGTTATATATTTTTGAATTTTATAAATATATATGTGTTGATAAGAACTACCCCACCATTTGCCAGAAGCAGAACTCTATCTCTTCTATCTCTTAGTCATTTTAATAGTAAGTAATTTTAGTTACCTAATCCTATAACTATTTGGATGAAAAAGTTCTTAGAAGACTTACTTTTCTGCATCCCTTAACTCTCTTTGGCCCTTTAACCTTACTAAAAGTATTAGTAACCTTTAAGGTTGCTGAATCTTAATATTCTAAATTTGATATTCCTATCACTGGTATGCTAGAACTTAATGGAATCCTTCAAAGCAACAGACTCATATCATTGATAACTTGTTTGGTGCCTTTTCCAGGTACCTGAAAAGGTTTAAAGTGATGAAGATCAAAGTTCTGAGAAGCTGGTGCCGTCAAATCCTTAAAGGACTTCAATTTCTTCATACTCGAACTCCACCTATTATTCACCGTGATCTTAAATGTGACAACATCTTTATCACTGGCCCTACAGGCTCAGTCAAGATTGGAGACCTTGGTCTGGCAACCCTGAAACGTGCTTCTTTTGCCAAGAGTGTGATAGGTATGTTTCAAATATACCTTGGAGCCTGACTAGGCTTCTGATTTCTTTTATTTAGAAACTTGGCCCTATCAGAGCTTTTATTAAGTGATATAAAACTTCATAATTTGAAACCACAAAAGGATCAATTCTGCTTAAGAGATATGGGATTATCTACATTTATGTGTATAGAATTATTTTTTGAACTATTCAAGTTTTATAAAATTCCATGCAAAAGAAGTAAGGTGCACTTTATTGACAACCTCATGCAACAATCTTATTGTGCCATCCTTTTGATCCTCAATTTTATGCAATATTTTTATAATCATTGGGGCTGGACATAATTGCCACTTCATATGAGAAATTTTTTGGAGGGTGAGGTTGTTTTTCAAGATTTATTCATTTAACACAGTGACAGAGGGAGAGAGATCTTCTCTCTGCTGGTTAATACCCCAAGTGACCAAAATGGCTAGGACTGGTCCAGGCCAAAAGAAGGCCTCTGAATGCTATCGGGGTCTCGCATGTGAATAGCAGGAGCCTAGCTACTTGGACCATCTTCTGCTGCTTTCCCAGGTACAGTAGTATGGGATGCCAGCATTGGAAGTGGCGGTTTAACAAGCTTTGCTACAAACATATCCCAGAATTAGAATTTATATGTGGCTATTTTCCAAGATGTTGAGTTAATTATTCAAAACTACCTGCCTGTAAAAATTGTAAAAGTGTGAAACTATGATAGTACGTTCTGATAAGTTCATTTTATCAACTTTTGGTTACTTCCATTCTTTATAATTTTTGAAATTAAAACAGTTTTTTAACCTCAGTAATTCTGACATTTGGGGCTGGACAATTCTTTGTTGTAGAGAGCTATACTGTGCATTGTAGGATTATTTAACAGCATTCCTGGCATCTGTCCGCTGGATGCTTGTGGTCTCTCCCTATCCTTTTACTTATAGTCCTTTCTTCAGATGCTGCCTTCTGTCCTTTGGTGGTCAAAATCACCTCCTGTTGAAAATCACTGACCTAAAGAATAAAGCTACCATTTTGTACATTTAACTAAGAAAATCACAGCTGGGAAAATAATTCAGTGCCTATTTTGATAAACTTTCACTCTTTGAGGATTGTATCACAATTTAAAAACTTAAAATCTTCATGGACATTTATTCTGTTCCCCCTATAAGATGACAAAAAAATCCACTAATTTTTAAATGGGGCTAGAATCCTTAGTATTAATAGGAAAATCTTGGAAAATTAGTAATTTGCAAATTTTTTAAAAGTAGTATTCTCCTCAGAATATTACATAACTAGGATTTAGAATGCTGGTTTTAAATTTTCTTACAATAAATTAACAATAAGGAGGAAAGAGTTATTTATAGCAGAATTTCCTTTTTGAATTCTTCACAGAAAGCATTTTTTTTTTCTTTATTTCTTTCTTAAGTCATAGAGTACAATCCTGTTCTTGGAAAGGCCCTGTAATTTTAAATGTATAGACTTAATTTTGGAAGCATTGGAGAACCTAATCTTGTGGGATCACACACTCTGTGCTCATAAATCAGTCTGTATTAGAGTTCAGTATTTGTGTTTGTGTGTGTGTGTGTGTGTGTGTATGTATATGTATATGTGTGTGTGTGTGTGAGTATATATATTTACATTCTGCCTGTAGAGTTTCCCTCACTATATTTCTTCTGTCTGTAGTAGGCTTATTTGTATACTGCAGGTGAAATGGTAAGTACATGAAGAAAAGGGCTCCAGTGAGTGGCCTTTGTAGACAGTTATACTTTTTTTTTTTTAAAGATTTATTTACTTATTTGAAAGTCAGAGTTATGCAGAGAGAGGAAAGGCAGAGAGAGAGAGCGCGAGCGAGAGGTCTTTCATCCAATAGTTCACTCCCCAATTGGCCACAATAGCCGGAGCTGCACCGATCTGAAGCCAGGAGCCGGGAGTTTCCTCCAGGTCTTCCATGAAGGTGCAGGGGTCCAAGGACTTAAGCCATCTTGCACTGCTTTCCCAGGCCATAGCAGACAGCTGGATTGGAAGTGGAGCAGCCGGGTCTCGAACCAGCGCCCATATTGGATGCCAGCACTTCAGGCCAGGGCGTTAACCTGTTGCACCACAACGCCAGCCCCAAGTATTATTTATTTTTTAAGAACTTAGTGAATATTGGGTTTTCGTTGCAAACTCCACTTACAGAATGAAACTGATCGGATAGAGTCTTAATGGCAAAGGACTAATTGTAAATGCCAACCTTACCGCTACCATTCAGTAGGGGGCAGACAAGTATTTTGGTCTTTTTAAACCCATCATTGTATCTTACATTTGCTTTATTCCTTGCTAGGTGGTTGCCTTTTCTTTCAGTGTGAGTTACATTACTTTGACATATTGTATAACAGGAATCTATTTTAAACAGTAAATAAATAGACAGTTGACCCTGTTCCAGTTTCTTGTGAAGGCCTTATTGTGGAAGATCTTCTTTAAGATATTTGATGGAAAACAGAATTTTTTCCCCTCCTTCTTCCCGTATTTCTTAATTTCTTTTGTTCTTTCATTCTTTACCTTTTTTGCCCCTCCAATTTCTGCTCTCTACAGGTCAACCTCTGCTTCTCCCCATCCCTCAGTGAGTGACATCTGCCAGCTTCTGCTCACATTGAGTCTGAATCATTCTTTTAATTTAAGGTACCCCCGAGTTCATGGCCCCTGAGATGTATGAGGAGAAATATGATGAATCCGTTGATGTGTATGCTTTTGGAATGTGCATGCTTGAGATGGCTACATCTGAATATCCGTACTCTGAGTGCCAAAATGCTGCACAGATCTACCGTCGAGTGACCAGTGTAAGTCTTCTAACTATTGTTGACCCTGGGTGAGATCTAACAAAAAATCTCCAGCTGCATAACATAAATCATGCAAAAGAAGACAACAGTAGAAAGCATACTGAAGAGAGTGTTGGGGTGCAGGGAGGGGTTGAGGTATGTGTTATGTGAGAGCGGAGAACCCTTGGTTTATCTTGAACCTTCCTGTATTCATTTACACTTTTATTATATATATCTAACATATATGATTTATTTTGTTTATTTGAAAGGCAGAGTTAGAGATCTTCTATCCACTGGTTCACTCCCTAGATGATGACCGCCAACAGCCAAGGCTGGGCCAGACCGAAAGCCAGGAACTTCATCCGATCTCATACATGGGTGGCAGTGGCCCAAACACTTGGGCCGACCTCTGCTGCTTTTCCAGGCCATTAGCAGGATCTGGATTGCAAGTGAAGCAGCCACGACTTGAACCAACACCCATGTGGGATGCCAGCACTGCAGGATGAGGTTTAACCTGCTGTGCCACAGTGCTGGCCCTCATTAATACATTATTTAAAAATTTATTTGAGAGATTGAGGCAGAGCTCCCATTCACTAGTTCACACCCCACATATCTGTAATGGCCAGGGTTAAGTTAGACTGAAAAGCCGGGAACTGGGAATGGAAACCAAGTAATAAAGTCTAGGTCTCCCACATGACTGGCAAGAACCAAGCTATTTCAGCCATCAGCTCCTTTCCCCCAGGGATCTGTGTTGACAGGAAGCTAGAATCACAAGCCCCAGCTGGGACTCATACACAGGTATTCCAGTGTATAACATGAGTGTCTTAATTGCTAGGTTAACTACCCACAACCAAACCTGTTTTTAATGATGTGATTTAATTGAATTTTGACATATTAGAAGGTCTGATTTTAAATTGCTTATTTAGGGGCAGGAGTTGTGGCACAGCAGGTTAAGCCACTGCCTGGAATTCTCACATCCCATATCACAGTGCTGGTTTGAGTCCTAGCTGCTCCACTTCCAATCTGACTTCCTGCTGATGTGCCTGGGAAGGGAGCAGAAGATGGCCCAAGGGCTTGGGTCTCTGCCACCCATGTGGGAGACCCAAATGGAGTTCCAGGCTCCTGGCTTTGGCCTGGCCCAGGCCCAGCTGTTGTGGGCATTTGAAGAGTCAACAGGTAGATGGAAGATATCTCTCTGTTTCTGTATCTTCATTTTAATTTGTCACTCTGCTTTTCAAAAAATAAAATTTTTAAAAAATATTTCTTTCATTTGAAAAGCAGAGTTAACAGGAGTCAGAGAGAGAGAAATAGGTCTTCCATCCACTGGTTCACTCGCCAAATGGCAGCAGTGGCTGGAGCTGAGCCCATCCAAAGCCAGGAGCCAGGAGCTTCTTCCAGCTCTCCCACACAGGTGCAGGGACCCAAGGACTTGGGCCATCTTCCCCTGCTTTCCCAGGCCATAGCAGAGAGCCTGATCAGAAGTGGAGCAGTCGGGACTCAAACCTGCACCCATATGGGTTTGCCCTCTATATCACAACACTGGCCCCTAAATAAATTTTTTAAAAAACCAAATTACTCATTTAGGCTTTTATAGCTGATCAGAATGGAAATTTCACATAATTTTGAAAACTAATGGGTGACATTTGGCTCTAGATAGACCAAATTAAATATTTTTTGAAAGTCAGAACTACCGAAAAAAAAAGACAGAGAGAGAAAGATCTTCCATCGGTTAGTTTACTCCCCAAATAGTCAAAAGAACCAGGCTGAATCCAGGAACCAGGAGCTTCATCCAGGTCTCCCACATGAGTAGCAGGGGCCCAAGCATTTGGACCATATTCCACTGCTTTTCCCAGGCCATTATCAGGGAGCTTGACTAGAAGTAGATCAGCTGCACCAAGAACCATATCAGATGCCATAATTAGGTGGCTGCTCAACCCACTGCACCACAATACCGGTTCCAGACCAAGTTAATTTTACATCATGACAGAGGCTTAGAAGAAATTTTGTAATCAAAGATCAATTATAATTTGATTGTGATTGTTATAAATATTTTCTTATTTTTCCTTTGGTATGTAATTCTGTGTGATGGATATGAAACATTAGACAGTTTAATTCAATGTGAATGGTAAGAACCAATATAGTCTTCATATCCAGTAAAATACAATAGTTCTTATTTGCATTGAAGGCAGCATTACTCTTAAGTTACTCCTGGTATAAGAAATGGAGGCTGTTTTATCATTTATTATTGTTTAAGTCAAGTCTCTGTTCCAAAGCTTTTCTGTTGTATTTATCAACCTGTTTTCTTTATCTACCTATCCCATCTGACCCCAGGTTATTCTAAGCCACGAAGCACTGATTCTCAACTTGAGCTAGAAGGGAACAGGAAAAATGTACTTTATTAATCCTACCGATAATTCTAATAAGCACTATAATCATTATTCTACAGTTATATCTTAGAAAGCCTATGTGCCTTATCTCTCAGAGTTCTAAATCTTTGTTTCCAGTTCAAGTATCTTATTAGTCCCTATTCTTTCAACAGTAATTTATACAACACTAATTTACTTTTTTTTTTTACTGGATGATTTCCTCCTTTATTCAAGAGGTATAGTTGATTCTTTGTTTTTTAATTCTCTACTGTTTTATCATGTTCTTTTTCCAAGTACCTCTTAGATACAAGTTTTCTTCATTTCCACTGCCACAACTCTGATTTTGTATCTTTATTACTTCAGATCTTACGTTATTTCCAGAGTAGTTTACATTATGAACTTGTTTATTCATTTCACTTAAAGGGGTTGAACTTTTCTCTCTCTGGTATAAAGAAGTTACATGATACTGGTTTGCCTGTATCAAAGCAAAGACAAAAAAGATTTATTTATTTATTTAACAGGCAGATTGAGGGAGAAGCAGAGAAAGATATCTTCCATCCACTGGTTCACTCTCTCTAGGCAGAAGCCAGGAACCTGGAACTCCATGTATGTCTCCCATGTGGTAGCAGGGACCATGTACTTGGGCCATTTTCCACTGTTTCCCCAGTCACATTAGTAGGGAACCGGATTGTAAATGGAGTCAGCAGAACTCGAATAGTAAATACTTTAATAATCACAAGAATACTAGAGGCACAGTAATTCACTATGGATGAGGGAGGATTTCACAAAAGCAGCTGTTACAGGAATGTCAAAATGTGAGAATCACAGGCGTTTTATACTTATTGAGTCATATGTATCCATGTTGGAGTACCTGCGTTCATCCAGCTTCCTGTTATGTGAACTCTAGGAGGCACAAGTGATGACTCAAGCAGTTGGGATCCTGCCACCTATGTAGAAAGCCTGGATTGTATTCCATGCTCCTTTGTCCAGGCTATTGTGGGCATTTGGGGGATGGGCCAGTGCATAGGAGCCCTCTCTCTCTCTGACTGTCGTTTTCTGTTTCTCTACCTTTGAAACAAACAGATGAGCAAACAAACAAAAAAACTGGGGGCAGGTGTTATGGCACAGCAGGTTATGCTGCTGCTTAGTATGCCCAGAGTGCCTCGAATCAAGTCTTGCCACCACTTCTGATCCAACTTACTCATCTAGCTCCTAGGAAACAGCAAATGATGGCTCAAGAACTTGAGTTCCTGCCACTCATGTAGGAGACCTGGACAGAGTTCCTGGATACTGGCTTTGGCCTACCCAGTCCTGGATGTTATAGGCATTTGTCAGATCTCTCTTTCTCTCTCTCTCTCTCTCCCCCTCCCTTCCACCCACCCCTTTCTCCATCACTCTGCCTTTTAAATAAATAAATCTTTAAAACACATTAAAAAATGAACTTACAACTCTTGATGATTTGGGGGGAACTATTTTGTTTTTAAAGAAGAGCGCAACCTCATATATAAGCTTTTGGAAGGAGCAAAAGACAGAAAGAGAGGTTGAAATTACAGTAGTAGAGATGGGGTAGATAATTGATAGAGTAATATCCAGGATTCATAGGTATCTGGAATATGGTGTAATTACAAGCCTCTAGAAAGAAGGTGTTTTTCTTGAGATAAGGTTTTAGATGAGTTTGGGGGACAAATGCTTGGATTCATATCCTTGGTCTGGTTGTTGTTACATTATCTTAAGCAAAACAGTTAATTTTATTTTGATCTAAGAGAGATATCCTTTCTCACTTAGAAATTACTTAGCATGGTACGTGGCCCTGGTTATTTTCTGTGAAATATGAGTTAAGGCTGCTTCTGAGAGGCATAGAATGAAAGATGACTTTTTGGCCGGTGCCACGGCTCACTTGGCTAACCTTCCTCCTGCGGCGCCGGCACCCCGGGTTCTAGTCCCAGTTGGGGCGCCGAATTCTGTCCCGGTTGCTCCTTTTCCAGTCCCAACTCTCTGCTGTAGCCCGGGAAGGCAGTGGAGGATGGCCCAAGTGTTTGGGCCCTGGCACCCTCATGGGAGACCAGGAAGAAGCACCTGGCTCCTGGCTCCTGGCTTCAGATTGGTGCAGCGCGCGGGGCCATAGCAGCAATTTGGGGGATGAACCAATGGAAGGAAGACCTTTCTCTCTGGCTCTCTCTCTCTCTCTCTCTCTCACTCACTGTCTTACTCTGCCTGTATAAAAAAGCAAAAAAAAAAAAAAAGAAAGAAAGAAAGAAAGATGACTTTTTGAAGATGATAAAAGGCTGTGGCTAAGGCCGGCGCCGTGGCTCAACAGGCTAATCCTCCGCCTTGCAGTGCTGGCACACGGGGTTCTAGTCCCGGCCAGGGTGCTGGATTCTGTCCCAGTTGCCCCTCTTCCAGGCCAGCTCTCTACTATGGCCTGGGAGTGCAGTGGAGGATGGCCCAAGTGCTTGGGCCCTGCACCCCCATGGGAGACCAGGAGAAGCACCTGGCTCCTGGCTTCGGATCAGCGTGGTGCGCCAGCCGCAGCGCACCGGCCACAGCGGCCATTGGAGGGTGAACCAACGGCAAAGGAAGACCTTTCTCTCTCTCTCTCTCTCACTGTCCACTCTGCCTGTCAAAAAGTTAAAAAAAAAAAAAGGCTTTGGCTAACAACTGTAGTTTATGTCATACACACGCACACACACACACAGAATGAGAACACAGAGCTCATTTCTCAAATGCCCACAATGCAAGCTAGAAGCCAAGAACTCAATCCACATCTTGCATGTTGGCCAAACCACTAGCCTAACACTTGTTCTATAACACTTACGAATTTTAAATAGCTCAGAAAATAGTAGGATTTGAGAAGCAAAACCAAGCTTCCAGCATGCCTTTTAAGTATTGATAAACACTGTAATATAATAGCAAATCCATTGTTTTTACTTGTATCTATTAGTAGAAGAAAGAAAAAAAAAACTAAAGATTTATTTATTTATTTATTTGAAAGGCAGAGTTACAGAGAGGGGGAGACATCTTTATCCACTGATTCACTCCCTAAATGGCTGCAACAGCTGGGGCTGGGCCAGATTGAAGCCAGAACTTTGGACCTCCATCTGGATTTCCTACATGGGTGCGGGTGCCCAAAAACTTGGGCCGTTTGCTACTACTTTCCCAGGTGCATTAGCAGAAAGCTGGATCAGAAGCAGAGCAGCCGGGACTTGAACCAGTGGCCATTTGGAATGCCAACATTGCAGGCGGCGACTTAACCCACCATGCCACAACATCAGCCCCATAAAAAAGAGCAAATTCTTAAGACTTTTTGTGACAACAATAATACCATAGTTTGCTTTATTTGTCCTTAGTTTTTGATATTCTCAGTTCTGTGTACTAGAGTTTGAAGAGTAGAATATGGTAACTTTATACTGATAAGTTAGGCATCATAGGTGAAAAATTAACTTTATTTGGTATTCTTTCTTTTTGATACATTCAATTTTTCACTTCATCTTTTCATTTGATAGATTTCAGCTTTGTGAATATATACTAGTTATAAATTGTAACTAAGCATTATGCTATGAACTGAGAATGCATCAGGTTAAAAAAAAACTACAAGTCATAAAGCTTATGTTAACATGTATGAAGAAAGCTAACAACTTAAAATTATAGTGAAGTTCCTGTCTAGATTAGATGGGAAATAAAAATTGAGAAACCGAACTAGCTTAATTGTTGTGGTACATTGAATTCAGTTGCTGTTACTTTTTATGATGATTATTATTAAAATTATTATTAAAATAAGTAACCATGTCATGAAGGCAGAAATATAAGCTAATAGATTTGAAGCTGAGGAAAACATACTTAAAATTAGTATGGATCAAAGAAGATTTATAGATAGACTGTATGAGTGATGTTACTAAGTAACTAAAGGTATTTCTATTATATAACTTCAAGTAAATCATTTCTCACCTTAATTTCCTCTTCTGAATACTGTAGACTTAATTTCTTGGCTTACTAAAGTTGTTGAAAGAGCAAATGCATTGAAACTATATAAGAAAATGCATTTGAAATGGTTTAAAAATGTTTTTACTATATTTGACATGTAACTAGGTGATCTCTGAAATGTTTTCTATCTCAATATATACTTGATACTTCCGAATGGTTTGACTAAGGGTTGTTGCCATAAAAAAATCAGGAGGATAGTAGCAATAAATAGCTTTTTGACATTTAATGAGGCTCAGAAACATTGTTTGCATGCAAGTCCCAAAATCTATTGGGGTATATTTTTAACTTTTTTAACTGTAGCTTTTTTTTTTTAAAGACATATTTATTTGAAAGGCAGAATTACAGAGTGAGGGAGAGAGGCAGAAGTCTTTATCCACTGGTTCACTCCCCAAATGGCTGCAACAGCCAGGGGTAGGCCTGGCTTAAACCAGGAGCCAGGAGTTTCATCTGGGTCTCCCATGTGGTTAAAGGGACTCTCGTACTTGGGCCATCTTCTGCTGCTTTTCCAGGCCATTAGCAGGGAGCTGGATCGGAAGTGGAGCAGCCAGGATTCAAACCACTGCCCATATGGGATGCTGGTGCTATCGACAGCAGCTTAACCTGCTACTCCACAGCTCTGGCTGCTAGACTTAGCTTTTTTTTTTTTTTTTTTTTTTTTTTTTAACTGCTGCTCCGCTTCTGATCCAGCTCCCTGCTAATGCAGCTGAAAAAGCAGCAGATGGCCCAAGTCCCTGGGACACTGTATCCTAGAAAAAGCGCCTGGCCTTGGCCTGGCCCATATCCAGACATTGTGGCCATTTGGGAATGAACCAGCAGATTGAAGTCCCTGTCTCTCCTTCTCCCTCCCTGTCACTCTCCCTGTCCCTCTCCCTCTCTCTCTCGCTCTTGCTCTCTCACTCTCACTCTCACTCTATAACTCTTTCAAATAAATAAGTAAATTTTTTTTTAAAAAAATCTATACCTTTTAGCTGTCACTTCCTTAATCCTGCATTCTTCCCATCTCTACCCACAACCTAGCCATAGCCAACCACTTATCTATTTATTTACTTTTTTTTAAAGATTTTATGTATTTATTTGAGAGGTAGAGTGACAGACAGTGAGAAGGAGAGATAGAGAAAGGTCTTCCATACACCTGCTTCACTTCCCAAATGGCTGCAACCGCCAGAGGTTGGGCCTATCTGAAGCCAGGAGTCAGGAACTTCTTCGGGTCCCTCACATGGGCACAGTTAACCAAGCACTTGGGCCATCCTCCACTGCTTTCCCAAGCCTCAGCAGAGAGCTGAATTGGAAGGGGAGCAACCAGATCTAGAACTGGCACCCATATGGGATGCCAGCGCCACAGGTGGAGGGTTAACCTACTGTGCCACAGCACACCCCTAACCTATTTCTGTCTCTATAGTTTTCCCTATTCTGGACATTTCATATAAAAGAAATCATATAGTATGAGGAATTTTTTTTTTAAGATTTATTTTATTTATTTGAAAGGCAGAGAGAGACAGAGACAGAGAGATCCTCTGTCTACTGACCTACTCCCCAAATGGCCACAATGACCAGGGCTGGGCCAGGAGTTCCATCTTTTGTCTCCCACGTGTGTTGCAGGGCCCCAAACACTTCAACCATCATCTGCTGCTTTCCCAGGCACATGAGTAGGGAGCTGGATCGGAAGTGGAGCAGCCGGATTTGGAATTGTCACCCATACGAGATGCCAGTGTCATGGGCTGCGGCCCAACCTGCTCTACCACAGTAGCAGACCCAGTGTGTGGTCTTTTTGTAACTTGCTTCTTTCATTTATCACAGTGTTTAAAAGGTTCACCCATGGTATAAAAAGTATCTGTACTTCATTCCTTTTCAAGTCTGAGTAGTGTTCCATTGTAGGGACACACCACAATCAGTTTAGCTATTCATTCATTAGTGAACATTTAAAGTGTTTCCACCTTTTGGCTATTGTGAACAGAGCTGCTGTGAATATAAAGATATAAAAGTTGTCTGAATGTCTGTTTACAGATTCTTGCAAGGATAGGGGCTTCAAAATATTCATGAAAAAATGAAATTTGAGGATATGTGCATTTCCCATGAACTTTTTGAAGTCCCCTCCTGTACCTATGAGTGCAATTGCTATGTTGTGTGCTGTGTTTTGCCATTTGAAGAACTACCAGTTTGTTTTCCAAGTGCCTGCATTATTTTACATTCCCATCTTCAGTATAAAAGAGTTCTATTCTCTGGATCCTTGCCTACACCATCCTACTAGATTTAAAGTGATGTCTTACTGTGGTTTGGATTTCCATTTCTTTGATTGCTAATGATATTGGCTGTCTTTTTCATATGTTTTTGACATGTTCCCTTTCTTTGGAAAAAGGCCTTTCCAAGAGATACTTTACTTGCTTTTAAATTGGCTTATTATTTGTCTTTTCAAAATATTTATTTATTTATTTGAAAAGCAGAGTTACAGAGAGGCAGAGAAAAAGATCTTCCATCTGCTGTTTCATGCCCCAAATGACCACAAAGGCCAGAGCTGGGCCAATCCAAAGCCAGGAGCCTGGAGCTTCTTCCAGTTCTCCCACAGGGGCCCAAGGACTTGGGCTATCCTTCACTGCTATCCCAGGCCATAGCAGAGAGCTGGATTGGAAGTGGAGCAGCTGGGACATGAATCGACACCCATATGGGATGCCTGCACTGTAGGCAGCGGTTTTACCTACTATGCCACAGCGCCAGCCCCCACCCCCATTATTTGTATTTTTATTACGTAAGATTTCTACAAGATCATTTTTCAGTTATTTTCTTCCATTCTATGGTTTGTCTTTCTTAAAAGTATCATTTTCTTTTTTTAAAAAGATTTATTTATATTATTTGAAAGGCAGAGTTACAGAGACAGAGACTGAGATCTTCCATTCCATGGTTCATTCTCAAAAGGGCCTCAAAAGCCAGAGCTGGGCTGATCCAAAGCCTTGAACTAGGAACTGCATCTGGATCTCCCATGTGGGTGCAGGGGCCCAAGCACTTGGGCCAGCCCCTGCCTCTTTCCAAGGCCATAAGCAGGGAGCTGGATTGGAAGTGGAGCAACCAAAACTTCAACCAGTGGCAATAGGGGATGCTGGCGCCATAGACAGAAGCTTAACCTACTGTGCCACAACACCAGTCCCAATAGTGTCGTTTTCTTAATGTCTGGCAAAACATGCAGGTTATAATTTTGATGAAATTATTTTTTGCTTCTGCTTTTGTTGTCATATTTAAGGATCTACCCCCGTATCTGAATTCATGAAGATTTATTTCTGTTTTAAATTGAGAATTTTAGTATTACAATTCAATCTTTAGTTCATTTTTAGTTAATTTTTGTTAATGGTGTGAGGGTCCAACTTCATTCTGTTTCTTATGCCTGTCCAAGCACCATTTGTGAAAAGACAATGACAACTTTTCCACTTCAGGAAGTGTGGCATCCCTGCTGAAAATTACTTGACCACAGATATAAGGGTTTATTTCTGGAATCTCAGTTTTATTCCACTGACTTAATGTGGCTTGATTACCATTGTTTTATAATAGTTTTTGATCAACAAGTGTGAGTCCTTGAACTTTTATTTTTCTTCAAGATTGTTTCAGCTTAGAATTCAGCTTGTCAGTTTCTACAGAGATATCAGCTGGAATCCTGATAGCTATTAATTGTACACCTATATAAAGTTTAGTATAGGGATCCTCAATATACTTCACTCACATTGTAGTTTTCAGAGTGTAAGTTTTGTACTTATTTTGTTAAATTTCATCCTATGTAATGTATTTTATAGAATTGTTTTCTTAATTTCAGTTTTTGTTTGGCCATTAGAAATAGTACAGGTTTTGAGGTCTGTGCTGTGGCATAACAGGTAAAGCCACTGCCTGTAGTACCAGCATCCCATAAGGGTGCCAGTTTGAGTCCTGGCTGTTCTACTTCTGATCCAGCTCTCTGCTATGGCCTGGGAAGGAAGTAAAAAGATGGCCCACGTCCTTAGAACCCTGCATCCACCAGGAGACCCAGAAGAGGCTCCTGGCTTCGGATGGGCCCAGCTCCGTTTGTTGCAGCCATTTGATGAATGAACAAGCGGATGGAAGATTTCGGTCTCTCTGTCTCTATCTCTCTCTCTCTCTAACTCTGCCTTTCAAATAAATAAATAAATCTTGTTTTAAAAAAAAAAGATAGTACAGGATTTTAGATACTGATCAATTCTAATAATTTTTAGTGAGTCTATGAATTTTTCTGTAAACAAAATCATGTCATTTGAAGTAGAGATAATTTTACTTTTTCATCATCAGCGCAGATTCCTGTTTTTTCTTTTTCTTCTCTTTTTTTGCCTAGTTGCTCTGCCTTGAACACAATGGAGCACAATGTTAAATAGAAGTGATAAAAGTAGGCATCTTTATTATCTTTTTTCTTGATCTCAGAAGAGAAAGCATCTAGCCTTTGGGGAGTATTTCATAGATATCCTTTATTATGGCAAGGAAATTCTCTTCTGTTCTTAGCTTGTTGAATATTTGAGTCATGAAAGGGCCTGGGTTATTATCAAAAGCTGTTTCTGCATCTATTGAGATGATCCATGTACAGTTTTTTTTATTCTATTGATATTGCATATTACATTCAATGATTTTCAGATACTGTATCAACCTTGCATTGCAGAACATGTATTTAATGTTAAGCTCTAAAATAATAATAACTCCTAAATATATTTGTGATTGAATTTTGAAATATTGTAAAAAAAATTACAAAGTTTGACAAGAGCTGGTGTATGCTTTGTGAGAATAATTAAGAAAAATGGCTGGTTCTTATATTAGCAGAGATATGGGGATAAAGCTGGAAAAACCAAAATGGTGAAACATGAAATGATTAGCTTTTGAAAGAAGTTTCTATTGAGAAAAAAGACATTATCTTTTGACGTGTCAGAATCTACTTCCACTGTAATTATAAAGTCCACCTATGTGAAAAAAGGTGAATACACATTTCTCAACTTGTTCAGTGAAATAACCAATAAAATTTTAAGTCTGTTTTTAAGAAAAATAAGCAAAGATGTATAAGTAAATTATTTTTCTGTTATTACTTTGCCTAAAGAGAGTTTACCTTTTTTTTCCCTTTAGGTTGACTGGGATTTTATTTGCTTTTTCAACTGTCTTGATTTTGCTTGAAATGACAGTGGTTTACAATTAAAACATTGAATTGAAACAAAATCTGAACCATCCTATTATATTTCAGAGAACTATACAAACTCTTGTTTGAGGACAAATACGTGAATTAAATCATTTTTCACAATGTGATACATCAAATTTACTTTACCAAGCCTACGCACACTGGCCAATTTTTACCTAACCCTCCAGGAAGAGATGGACATAGAGGTGTGGAGAGACAGAGGAAATTACATACCGTTGAAATTTAAACTGGCTTACCTGACAGTTGAGCACAAATGTATCTGTGTCCTGGGGCTACCATAATAAGTACCACAAATAGGGTAGTTTAAAACAACAGAAATGTGTTGTCTCACAGTTCTGGAAACTCAAGTCCTAAAGTAAGATTTCATTTGGCATGATTGTACTCCATGTATGTGAGAATCCTTCCTTTCTTCTTTTTAAAAAATATGTATGTATTTGAAAGGCAGAGTGACAGGGAGGGAGAGATAGACAAACATGGAGGGGGGGGTGGTAATCTTCTGTCTGCTGGTTCACTCCCTTAATGGCCACAGCAGCCTGTAGGGGCCAGCCTGGAGCCAGCAACTCCATCTTGGTCTCCCACGTGGGTGGCAAGAGCCCGAGCATTTGAGCCATCTTCACTGCCTACCCAGGCACATTACCAGACAGCTGCATCTGAAGCAAAGTATCCAGGACTCAAACTTGCATTCTGATATGGGATGTATGGTAAGCAAGCAGCTCCTTAATCTGCTACTCCAAAATGCTGGCCCTCTTTCTGGCTAGCTTCTGGTGCTAACACTTTTTTGAATTCCTTGGTTTGTGGCTACAGCACTTCAATTCCTGTCTCTGTCTTTACATGAGGTTCCCCATCTCTCTCTCTCTCTCTCTCTCTCTCTCTCTCTCTCTCTTTCTCTCTCTTTTTTTAAGATTTATTTGAAAAGCAGAGTTACAGAGAGGCAGAGAGAGGTCTTCCATCCACTGGCTCACTCCCCAAATTGCTGCAACAGCTGGAGCTGAGCCGATCCTAAGCCAGGAGCTTCTTCTGCGTCTCCCACATGGGTGCAGGGGCCCAAGGACTTCGGCCATCTCTACTGCTTTTCTTGGTGCATTAGCAGGGAGCTGGATCAGAAGTGGAGCAGCAGAAATTCGAACTAGCGCTCATATAGGATACTGGCACTGCAGGCAGTAGCTTTACATGCTGTGCCACAGCACCAGCCCTGTCTTTCCTGTTCTTAAAAGGATACCAGTTATTGAGTTGAGGGCATACCTATACTTCATTGAGCTTATTTTATTATCATTCTTACTTGGGAGACAGTTCCCATCACTAGTAAATGCCCACAACAGCCAGGACTGGACCAGGACATACCCAAGAGCCAGAAACTCAATCCAGATTTCCCACATGGGTTGGGGAGGCCTGACTGCTTGAGCCATTAACTGCTGCCTTCCAGGGTCTCCATTAGCATGAAACAAATCAAGAGCTATAGTTAAGAGTTGAATCTCAGACTGAAACTCAGTACTCTGATATGGAACATGGATATCTTAACTACTAGGCCAAATGCCCACCTAGAGGCCTCAACTAAATTTAACCTCTGCAATGATCCTTTTTCCAAATAAAGTTACATTGTAAAGCACTAGGAGTTAGAGCTACAACATAGATTTTGGGGGACGCAGTTCTACCCATAACAGCTTGTGGGTTCATTTAACAAATACTCATCTCCCTTCTGTATTAGACTTTTCTAGATCTGAGTTATTGAATAATCGTTGTATCAAGCAGAATCTCTGTCTCTAAAGAACTGAATAGGGGAAGAGGAACAAAGAAATCAGATAGTTACCATATAAAAAGAGATATTTGGGGGGCAGGTATTTGGCACAATGGTTAAGCTGCCTGTTGGGATGCTTGTATCCCATAGGAGAGGGCCTGGCTTTTTGAGTCCTGGCTCCACTCTCCATTCCAGCTTCGTGCTAATGCATCAGGGGCTGGGGGGGGGAGGGGTAGCAGGTGATAACTCAAATATTTGGGTCCCTGCTACCCATGTGGGAGACTCAAATTGAATTTCCAACTCCTGGCTTTACTGTATTCCAGCTCTGTCTGCTGTGGGCATTTGGGAAGTGAGTGGTCCAGCAGATGGGGGATCTCTCGTTGTCTCTCTACCTTTAGTGAAATGATAAGTAAATAGTTATTCTGGTGGTAGGTAATTATTAACATTATTTACAGGTAGTACCTAATCAAGTTTGGACAGGTTAGAGAAATAGTGTTAAGGACGGATGAACTGAAATACTGTAATATATGAGATGTATAATTCTATGTGTCTACCAGATGTGGAGATTGGAAAAAGGAGAGGCAAGGTAGGAATGGAAAACTTAGACTTTTTTTTTTTTTTTTTTTTGACAGGCAAAGTTAGACAGTGAGAGAGAGAGACAGAGAGAAAGGTCTTCTTTTGCCATTGGTTCACCCTCCAATGGCCGCCGTAGCCAGTCCGCTGTATCCAACGCACAGCGCTGATCCGAAGCCAGGAGCCAGGTGCTTTTCCTGGTCTTCCATGCGGGTGCAGGGCCCAAGGACCTGGGCCATCCTCCACTGCACTCCCAGGCCACAGTAAAGAGCTGGCCTGGAAGAGGGGCAACTGGGACAGAATCCAGCGCCCCGACCGGGACCAGAACCTGGTGTGCCAGCGCTGCAGGTGGAGGATTAGCCTATTGAACCGCAGGGCCGGCCTAGACTTTATTCTAAATAAAGCACTGGGGGAACCATTCTAATACCTTTAAGGCATTCAGGCAGATTTAAATTTTAGAAAGATTATTCTGACTACAGAATGGGGAATGGATTTGTGGAGTTTAAAAACTGAAAACCTAATGAAAGGGATATTCTAGTAATCTGAGGAAATGACTAATGATCTGAAATAAAGAGTTGTAGGAAAGATGGACAAAGTGGATGGATTAGAGAGATTTTCTTTATGAATCATGATTATGCTCTTTTCCACTTAAGGTTAATAAAATAAATGGCCCATTTTAAATAACATATACTTAAGATCTAGTAGACTATCAAACCTGATTACGAGATTAAATATATACCTTTAAATATATACCTTTAAATTCTATATACTATAGAATTTACAACTTATATATTGAATGATTTTCATATTCTTTTGATAACTTACCACCATCATGATTGTGTACTCTAAACTAGGGAGTATCAAATTATAATTTCTCAGACTGAATAGAGAGCTAGGTAGTTGTTTTGAATAGTCCATTTCTTAGGAATGCTTTTTACGTTTTTAATAGCTGGTGAAAATCAAAATAATATTTTATGATATGTGAAAATTATATGAAATTTAGATTTCAGTGTTAGAGTTTTTTTGGAATACAGCCACACTATTTTCATCCATATTAATTTTTCCCATAGAGAGTTCTTTAAGTAATTATCAATCTTCAAAAAACAATGGTGTTTTTCTTATGTTCTTTTAGAATGCATTAGCTTCTGTACTTGCAGTATACTTGAGAATCTCGGTGTAAGTAGCTACCAAATTAGCTGTAAAAATTTGTAAATGCTCATTTTGCCACTCTTAATGGTAAATTATCACTTTAATATCTTTATTTGTCAAATGTAATCTCAAGTTTAGATGACAAGAATATCTCCTTAAATGAAAGAAGACTTTGATGTTAAGTTTAGTAGAACCTGGCACTGTTACATAGTGGGTACAGCCGCTGCCTACAGCGCTGGCATCCAATATGAGCACCTGTTTGAGTCCTGGCTGCTCTACTTCCAATCCAGTTCTCTGTTATGGCCTGGGAAAGCAGTAGAAGATGGCCCAAGTCCTTGTCCCCTGCACCCATGTGGGAGTCTGGAAGAAGCTCCAGGCTTCTGGCTTTGGCCTGGCCCAGCCTTGGCCATTGCAACCATTTGAGGAGTGAACCAGTGGATAGATCTTTTTCTCTTTCTGTCTCCCCCTCTCTCTCTGATATCAAATAAATCTCTTAGAAAATGAAACAAAGTATAAGAAAAAAAAGTCACTAATCTTTAACATGACACACTAAAACAATACTTAACATTTCTTTCCTTTACCTGTTGGTTTGTTCATTTTTTGTTGAACTTTTCCTTAAGGTGGAAAAAAATCTGAAAATAAATTACTTAGGAGATCTGGGCAGTAGCAGAAGTGTAAGACTGGTCTTATAGTTTAGGGCCATTTGTAAAGGTTCATAATCTTTGTCTAACAGAGGGGAAAAAATAGTTAAAATGCTACATCTGTGATCTTGACCCAGTTACCTTCAAAATCTATGCCACTGGTAATGAGAAGGTCCAGATAGGAGTAGTAATGGATTTAGCACAATCTTTGTTTGCTATTTAAAAAAAAATAAAATCACAACATGCAATGGCATCAGCTTTTTTTTTTTTTTCCATGAAGGATAGTGCATATGAGGTTGGAGCAGCATAAGCTTTCATGTGTGCAAAGAGTAATGAGCCTTGGGCTCATGAGGCAAGGTAATTTCTTTTGATAGAGTAAGCTCAGTTTGGTAGGGTGTTTGAAGAGGCTTGTTTTTCAGTCGGATCATAAGGTATGTTCAAATTCCTGTAAATTAATGGTTCATACCAGTAAGAATCTGGCTGAATCCAGCCTCTTAGCAACCAAGTTAGAAATAATGAGGATTTTTAATTACTTTGTTTGTGTAATTTGACTTTGTCACTGATTCCATCAGCCTTTGGATTGAACATTGTTTCTGGGACAAACAGAATTAAAGCTGTTAGGGTAAAATTCCTTTTAGTTTTATATAACAGATTGCAATTCAGCCATTTCTACCCTTCCCCCTTTCTTTTTTATAGAACCAAATGAGACTGATTGCTGATTGGAATTTGAAAGTTGAGGAAACCTTTGTATTTATTTCTTTATCAGTTAGAATTTTTTTATGCTAATACAGAAAATAACTTATTGAAATTAGGTAAATGGTTCTGATAGGATGAAGATAGTTTCCATATTTAAATTCATTTAATAGTACTTAGATGCTAAATGCTCAAAGATTCATTTAGTTTATAATTGCTGCTTTCTCATAATGGACTGTAAATTTGATTTGAGGTATATGAAACTTAATTGGCTAAAATAAGAATAAATAAAACATTTTTGTTTCTTGAAATGTGCATTAAATATTTAGTGTACAAATAATCCATTTGACTGGACTTATTGGAGGGTAGGAAAAATATTTTTGTCAGTGGAAACATTAGTATTCAGTGAACAAGTAACCAGTTTGGAATTAATTTTGAAGAGTTAAGGATAGAGATGTAGGTAGAAGTTAGATTTTAAGGGGTTTTTGTACCACATTAAGGAAATTAAAAGCACAAAAACATGGACTGGAAATAACTAGACACTGGGTAATCTGTGTTCTAGTATTTGTTTTACATTGAGTAGGCCATTACCTACTGGAATAAATATACTAACCTTATTCTAGGTGCTGAAGATAATACAATATTATCTGGTAGATGGCTGATACCTGTTACTTTAGACTTCATATTCACCAGTTGAATTTGTGAATCTACCTTTGATGTAGCATTACTCTCTTTGGGCCACAATTGTCTCATTTGAACAAGAGGGGATTCTTAGGTTCTTTATAAATGTGTCATCCTTTAACCATCTTACAGATGTGAAAAACCTGACTATTTTTGAACAACATGATGTGAGTTAAATGATCTCAGGTGATTGGAAGTGGTTATGTGTCACATGTTAAATGCAATCAGATTGTTGAGCTAGTCACACTGTAAAACAGAAATTTGAGATGGAGAGATTGGAAACAATGAAGCCCATCTTAAATTGATCTAAGCTTAAAGAGATGAAATTTTAGTAATCAGGATTTTTTACATCACCCTTGTTGCAGTTTGTTACATTTATGGTCATAATTGTAATGCAGATAAAGGAAAGATTTTGAGAGGTTAGGATCTTTTGGCTGCTGAGGAATACTAGGAATGCTCATAGCAGAACCATTTATTAGCTGTTTTTAACATTTGTCTATTTGAAGAGTTAATAGAGAATAATAGTACTTAAAAGTATGGAAAAAGAATCTAAGAGTGACTAAGGTTTTTATTCTATTCTACTGAAAAATAGGGAAATTCAGAGATAGACACTGATTTGAGAGAAAGGAATTAGTTTAGCTATGTACACTGCTATTTATTATGTATATGATATATATAAAAATTATGGATTTATTGTAAAGGTTGCTCTTTACAGAATCTTGGCATTTGTATCTTCAGATACCTTTGTCCAAATAAATATGGTATCCCAACGTGGTTCGCTTATTTCTTGCCCAGTAGAGTTAAAAACCTATCCACATCTTTTTATCTGGTGGACCTTATGAAACAGGAAACAAGGCACCTGCTTTCTATTTCATTGATTTAACCAAGCTTACTTGTGAACAGGATTGTTTATAGGTTTAAGTTAAAGTTGTGCTACATTTTTGCCTAATACCTGACATTCTAGACTGCTTCTCTAGCAGGGATGAACTGTGTTGAGCAAGAGATCCATGGCAGCTGCTTTGAGAAATAGCCTTTTGGAATTAGTAATATTTCTAAACTTTTAGAGTAGAAGTATTCCTACCAAATAGCTTCTAAGCCCTTACTCACGCTACAAGAATGGTAATACAATTTGCCTTAATATCACCACTTTTCAGTTGAGTTTAAGGGGTGTGGTCCAGTTCATACAAACTCAGTATATAGTAAACTGTATTGTGATTGTGATTCCTTGTTTAGTGTCCTTTTGAGTATATATTCCAAGTTTATACTTTGTGTATTGAACCCAATCTCAACACCCTTCGCCCTTTAAAAACAAAAAAGACATAGTTTCAACATGATTTAGAGTGAAAGCAGTGTTTCAGTAAATGAATTTCAGTTAAACATACAGTTAAGTCTCCAAGACAGCTTTTGCTGTCAAGGAGGCAGAACTTGTAGACAAAGTAGGTGGAGCTTTCAATAAGTGAAAAGTCTCAGTTTTGCTGTCCAGGGATCTGTTGGCATTGGAGAAGTAGAAGAAGGAACAGTAGGCAGAATAATTTTCCTGCTGTTCAGCATGTAGTTTTTTTAATAGGGCCAATCAAGAATAAGTAAGTTGTTGGCAGTGCAAAGCAAACTCATGTCGAAGAGTTGGGCAAGCATGGCTGTTGTTATACGAGAAACTGTGCTTCAGTCTGACTTTGCTGTCTGCCTTTCTTATGCTGTGGGCTAATTTATTTTGTTAATTTATATCTTGCCTATTTCTCTTCTAACTATAACAAGTCTATTTTGTCTTTTCTAATGGATTTTACAAAGAAAGATTTTTGCTCTGTATTTGTCATTGTAAATTCTCATTGCTGCTGCTGTCTTCAAAAGGACTGTATAAATGAGGTGGGTAAGAAATTCTAATATATATAAAGTTTATATTGTAGTCTTTTTGTTGATATATATGTAAATATTTATATATGAAATTTCAGTTAAAGTATTGAAATTGTTTACTTCAGAGTGCTTTAAAAATACAAGGGACTTCAAAAATTCATGGAAAATTTGAGTAAAAAATATGAGCTTATTAGTGTAAAACTTTGAAATCTATGCATAGTTTTTTGATAATATGCATTTTCCATCAAATTTTTTACCAAATATTTTTTGAACTACAATAAATTCCTACATTTCATTCCATTTTCTGCAGACTTTTTAAAGTATCCTATTTGTTAAAATTATGTAGTTAATGTATACTGTGTTCTTTCTGAGAAAGAAATGAGCTTTTCTTTCTTCTGAATGGTTAAGAAAAGCTTTATATTCATCAAATGTTGCCCTAAAACATTTGAAAATTAAAGTTTTAAGAAGCCAAAATGTTAGCACTTTAGAGCTAGAGGGTTGAACCAGAGACTTCTGTATTATGACACACAGAGTGTGTAACATGTATGTATGCATTTTTGTAATTTAAGTCCAAATAAAGCAACAAACTGACAAATGTTTATATCAACTCTTGAAGTGCCCTGTGCAGCCACAATTCTTAAATTTTGTAAACCATTTAATATTGTGTATAAGTGACCTTGCAGCCGGCGCCGCGGCTCAATAGGCTAATCCTCTGCCTAGCATCGCCGGCACACCAGGTTCTAGTCCCGGTCAGGGTACCGGATTCTGTCCCGGTTGCCCCTCTTCCAGGCCAGCTCTCTGCTATGGCTGGGGAGTGCAGTGGAAAATGGCCCAAGTGCTTGGGCCCTGCACCCCATGGGAGACCAGGAGAAGCACCTAGCTCCTGGCTTCAGATCAGCGTGGTACGCCAGCCGCAGCGCGCCGGCCACAGCGGCCATTGGAGGGTGAACCAACGGCAAAGGAAGACCTTTCTCTCTGTCTCTCTCTTTCACTGTCCGCTCTGCCTGTCAAAAATAAATAAATAAATAAGTGACCTTGCATTTTTTGTTTGATTTAAGAGAATAATTTTATATAATACTGAAAATACATTTTTCTTTTTTTAACTTTTATTTAATAAATATAAATTTCCAAAGTACAACCTTTGGATTATAGCGGCTTTTTCCCCCCATAACCACCCTCCTACCCACAACCATCCAATACTGAAAATATCTTAAATGAGCATGTATTAGTTATGCAAGAAGTACTTATGTTTAATTAGGAGAATTAAGCGACCATTCCAATTGAAAAATCAAATAAATAAATGGTACTACTATGTAAAGAGAAATCTTGTAAATTACAAAAGTAAGCAGGAATATTGGCAGAGCCAGTGGATTGGTGGCTCCAGAAAAACAGAGAGGGTTGTATGTCCTTAACAAACTTTAGTTTTGTTCTAAGAGTAGCCTGGTTTATTCACAGTACTTTTCTTTCCTGTTTTGTGTATTTTCAACCTCATACAGAATAATTGGGTAATGCTTCGCCTTTACTGGTTAGAACAGGATTAACTGGGGCTAACTTGGAGAGTAAAGAGAAAGGGGTGACTTCAGCAGGATTGCTTGGGTTTACTTTGATCAGTATATGAAATAGGAAGTAAGGTGAGGTGTCAGTTATAAAAAATACATTGAGTTCTTACCTCTTAAGAAAAGACTGTGAGTGTGTGATGAGTATATAAAAATTATAATTGTTTCTTTTTAAATAGCCTTCTATTTTATGTCCCAGATGACTTTTCTGTAGGTCATTTTCAGGGTCATTGAAGTTTCATATTCATTCTGTACACTTTCAATTACACATTTTTTATTATACAATCCCTCTATATTCTCCTCAAATTATTCAGAATACCTGTGCCAGGTTATTTTGGTATTCTGACTTCTTTGTGGTAACTGACTGTTGGAATTTCTTGGTACATTCTTCAGTATCCAAGTGGGTAGCACTAAGCATTCTTAATCTTTTAATATCAACTATTGGACTGGAAGATGTATAGCAGCTTTATTTTGCTACTTTGGCACTAATGGCACATTTTTAGGTGGCAGTGGCAACTCACTGTGTTGCGTAGCACTGGTGTGGAGTTGACTGTACCTAAATCTTGGCTACAGGGTGAGAAAACAGGATGACCAAGTAAGATTTGAGGTTATATCATGTACAGTTAATGATTTATTGTAACTTCAGTCTTTTTCAATTAGTATTCCTGTTTGGAAATAGGAATTCTTTTCAGTAGAGCCATGTGTGGATATATGTTTGGATAGTTAAGATTGTAAGAATATTATTAAGGATAATTGAGGATGAACGGATCATACAAAATTTTACTTCCTTTTACCCTTATGCTTTATTATCTTTGGTGATTGTCTTCTAACTCAGAGGTGGCCATGATTCAACAAAGCTTAGTAATTCAGGGTTTAGTAATTTAGTGGGTACATTTTGGTACAGCAGGTTAGCTACTTGAAATGTCAACATTGCAAACTGAAACATCATTTCTAATCCTGGCTTCTGTGCTTCCAGTCCAGCCCCCTATTATGGGCCTGGAAAAGGAGCAGATCTTGGCCCAGATATTTGGGTTATTGCTTCCCACATTGAAGATTTAGATGGAGTTCTGGGTTCCTGGCTTCAGCATATCCCAGCCCTAGCTGTTGCAGCCTTCTGGGGAATGAACCAGTAGATAGAAAATCTCACCTTTTCTCTCTGTCACTGCCTTCCAAATAAATAAATCTTAAAGAACTTTCAATCTGGACATCTAATTCAAATTTCTACTTATCAGAGAATCTGAAGCTCAGAACTGTTTTCACTTCAATTTGCACCAAATTCAAATCTTATATTGTTAAGTCCTCTTTCCTCTTTTGAACGTGCCAATGCTAGATCAAAACAATTCTATCATTACTTATTTTATTAATTTTATATATGGATTTTTACTGCCAGTAGGCCAAACACATTTCCCCCAAAATATATGAGCTTATGGAAGAAGGGTAATTTTTCTTCATTAGATCCTGTGTTCACTTTAGTCATGTCTCTATAATATTCAAACTATCATAAGTCCAACTATGTATGACAGTCTAATTTGACCAAAGAACAATCTTTCAGATAATTTTTGTTAGTAATAAATGTTCTATAAACTTAATATACAAGAGGCATTCAGAAAGTCCATTGAGAGGGAGCGGCACTGTGGTGTTATAGGTTAAGCCTCCGCCTACAGTGCTGACAGTCCCATTTGAGCACTGGTTCAAGTCCCAGCTGCTCCACTTCTGAACCAGCTCCCTGCTGATGTGCCTGGGAAGGCAGCGGCAGATGGCCCAATTCCTTGGGTGCCTGCACCCACATGGGAGACCTGGAAGAAGCCTCTGGTTTTGGCCTAGCACAGCCCTGGCCGTTGCAGCCATTTGGGGAATGGACAAGCAAATGGAAGATTCACCCCCCCTTCTCTCTCTCTCTCTCTCTCTCTCTCTCTCTCTCTCTCTCTGCCTTTCAAATAAATAAATAAATCGTGAAAAAAAAAGTCCGTGGAAGATACATACTATAACAGTTGTACATGGATTTCAACTTTTTTGCATAAAAACAAACTTATTTCCATTTTCCACAAACTTTTTGAAGTCCCCTCGTGCTGCATTTTAGATGGTTCTTCCCATTATTTTTATAAATGACCTTTCAAAAAATCATGTGACAGGGCCCAGTGCTCTGGTGTAGTGAGTTAAGCTGCTACCTGCAGTGCCAACATCCCAAATGGGCTCTGGTTAGAGTCCCGGCTACTCCACTTCCAATCCAGCTCTCTGCTGATGTGCCTGGGAAAGCAGCAGAAGATGGCCCAAGTGCCTGGGCCCCTGCACCTATGTGGGAGACCCAGAAAAAGCTTCTGACTCCTAGCTTCAGATCAGCCCAGCTCTGGCCATTGAGGCCATCTGGGGAGTGAACCAGAAGATGGAAGATCTGTTTCTTCCTCTCTCTCTCTCGCTCCCTGTCTTTCAGATAAATAAATAAATTTTTTAAAAAATTCTAAAATTATGCAGATTTACATGCTTATCATAGAAAACTGAAAACAAATATAAAAATAATTCCATTTTTTTTACTGCCAGAGAACTTTTTAGTATACAGCATCTATTTATATTATTAAGTTTGAAATAGCACGCATCTCTTATTTAAGTGATCTTTTACTTCAGGAATATTGTTTCCTTGTTATTAAAATAAAAACCACAAAAAGTTTTTGGAAAAATAAAATTGGAAGATAATTCAAGGGGGTGTGTGTGATCTGTAAGCCACTGCTTAGGACATCACCAGTCTACATCAGAGTACCTGGGTCCAATTACTGGCTCCCATATCTGATTCCAGCTTTAAAAGGAAGAAAGAAAGGAAATGTTTAAAAAGGTAATTCTGTTTTGGTGCAAACAATTTTGAAATCTATAGATATCAGGGGGTCTTCCAAAAGTTCATGAAAAAATGTATGTTACTGCATTAACTGCTGGATTTCAGAATATTTTTGCAGCAAAATAAACTTATCTTTTAATTCTATTTTCCATAACTTTTTGAAGTCACCCTCTCATGTGAAAACAAGGGTAAGTTGGGATTCGAAAAAATAAGAGAATTGAAGAAAATCTCAATAGTGATCTTGGTAGTCATTTTCATATAGAAAGTTTTAAAATGCATGGTTTTAATTTTAGGATCAGCCCTATAGTTTCTTGCTGTGAAGTTAGCTCTCAAGATAGAATTCTCCAGGTCATGACTTTGGAATGATATAATGAGTAATTGATGAGAATTATTCCATGTTGGATACGACTCTGGTATTTAAAGACTTTGGAGATAATGATTTTGTATATGCCAGTTCCCCTATAGGTTCCAGTGGGATGTGTAAACTGGTTAGAGCTCTGAATTCTAGTATACAAATGCGTGAATTTCAAATTTCTGCACCCCAAAATAAACTTTTTTGAATAATTTATTTTAAAAATGTATTTGAAAGGCAGAGTTACAGAGAGAGAGAGAGAGAGTCAAAGGTCTTCTATCCACTGGTCCACTCCCCAATTGGCCGCAAGACTGGAGCTAAGCTGTGCCGATCTGAAGCTAGGAGCCAGGAGTCAGGAGTTTTCTCTGGGTCTCCTATGCAGGTTCAGGGGCCCAGGGACTTGGGCTATCTTCTACTGCCTTCCCAGGCCGTAGCAGAGAGCTGGATCGGAAGTTGAGGCAGCCAAGACTTGAACTGCCATCCATATGGTGTGCCAGCACTGAAGGTGGCGGCTTTACCTGCTGTGCCACAGCGCTGTGCCCCCCCACCTTGTTTGCTTTTGAGAAGCTAAATTGACCACCACACCACCCTTCCTGACCTTCCTGCAGGCAAGTCAGAAAAAAGCTAGGATGATAAGAAGGTAACCTAATAGAAACTTAATTGGAAAGTTAAAAACAAAGCTCAAAGGCACTGCTGTTATTAATGTGTTTCTGTGGCTATTTTTATGGTTTTCAGGGGGTAAAGCCAGCCAGTTTTGACAAAGTAGCAATTCCCGAAGTAAAGGAAATTATTGAAGGATGCATAAGGCAAAACAAAGATGAAAGGTAAGTTGCCTCTTTCATAACTAACATTTAATACTTGGGATTAGGTTATCCATTTATGCCATGTAACAGTTTTTTAAAATGGGTTCTGTCTACTGGGCTTATTCAGATTCAGTACCATGGAACATAGTAAAAATGTTGTTGGGAGGTAGGTGTTTGGCCTAAAGGTTAAGGTGTAAGTTATGCCTACTCCCTCATCAGAATACCCCGGTTCAACCCCTGGCTCTGGCTCCTGATTGCAGCATGCTTCTAATAGAAGTGGTAGGAGTCATCATTGATGGCTCCAGTAATTGGATTCCTGCCGTTCATGTGACAGACCTGGATTGTGTTCATGGCTTTGACTCCTGGGCCATTGCAGACA
The DNA here is from genome assembly GCA_949820135.1 of Sylvilagus floridanus. Taxonomy (NCBI): domain Eukaryota; kingdom Metazoa; phylum Chordata; class Mammalia; order Lagomorpha; family Leporidae; genus Sylvilagus; species Sylvilagus floridanus. The sequence continues at coordinate 35,800,360 of OX463230.1, forward strand.
TTTGGGGAGTAAAGCAGCAGATGGGAGTACTTTCCCCATCCTCTCTGCTTCTCAAATATTTTTAAAAATTAAATTTTTTGCCAGCGCCGCGGCTCAATAGGCTAATCCTCCACCTGTGGTGCCTGCACCCCGGGTTCTAGTCCCGGTCGGGGCGCCGGATTCTGTCCCAGTTGCTCCTCTTCCAGTCCAGCTCTCTGCTGTAGCCCATTGGGGAGTGAACCAACAGAAAAGGAAGACCTTTCTCTCTGTCTCTCTCTCTCTCTCACTGTCTACTCTGCCTGTCAAAAAAAAAATTTTTTTAAAGACTTATTATTTATTTGCAAGTCAGAGTTACACAGAGAGAGGAGAGGCAGAGAGATAGAGCAAGGGGGGGGGGTCTTCCATCCGATGGTTCACTCCCCAATTGACCGCAACGGCCGGGTCTCCCACTCAGGTGCAGAGGCCCAAGGACTTGGGCCATCTTCTGCTGCTTTCCCAGGCCATAGCAGAGAGTTGGATTCGAAGTGGAGCAGCCAAGTCTTGAACCAGTGCCTATATGGGATGTCGGCGCTTCAGGCCAGGGCATTAACCTGCTGCAACACAGCGCCAGCCCCTTAAAAAATTAATTTTTAAAAAGTATGGTTTGGTGGAGTTTAAGCAGAACCACTTTAAACATAGCTATTGCATTCAATATGAGTTATTGCATCATGATTATGAACATTAGTAGTCTCTAAGGGGCCAGTGCTGTGGCGTAGGGGGTAAAGCTGGCCCCTGCAGTGCTGGCATCTCATATGTGCGCCAGTTCCTACATAACTACAGTTGACTTTAAAAAGTCAAGATTTTTTTCTGCCTTTTGGACTTCTTTACCTTTGGATAAACAACAAAGGATCAGATCTAATGACAGATTTAAATAAAATTTAAATGAAAAGTGATATATTGGGGCTAGGCTTTTTAATAGAAATTTGTTTGAGTTTCTATTTTTGTGTACACTGAATCCTTAAATCTCTTTCAGAACTTTTGTTATAATCAAAGGAATGTTTTGAGTCTCAGAACATGTTATTCTCTCTTTTCTGGATGGCACAGTTAATTAAATTACTGGTATTTTGAAACATTTATTTTTAAAGAAGATTGTTCTGTAATTGTACTTCTTGCCTAGGACACAAATTCTTGAAAAGAGGAATTGAAAGATTTTACTGCAGTAAATAAAGGTTATTACTGTAGAAGGCACCAAACTAGAAATCATTTTGATTCATTTACAATGAATGTTTTTGATTCATTTACAATGAACAGGATTCTCAACCTCTCTGAACATCCATTCCTAATCATCAGGAGTTGATGTTTTGTTTGGTGTTGGTCGGTGATCATACTGGATTATACACAGGAAGGATTTTTATTACTTATGAAATATTACATAAATGATTATGTGATATCTTTGTTATTCTATGCATGCTTGCCATTACTGATACACTGTTCTTTTAAGATTTATTTATTTATTTGAAACAGAGAGGGAGAGGGAGAGAGAGAGAGAGATCTTCCATCCACTGGTTTACTCCCCAAATGACCGCAATGGCCAGAGCTTGGCATGTCTGAAGCCAGGAGCTTCTTCCAGATCTCCCACATGGGTACAGGGGCCCAAGCACTTGGGCCATCTTCTGCTGCTGTCCCAGGCATATTAACAGGGAGCTGGATGGAAAGTGAAGCCACCAGAACTCAAACCAGCATCCATATGGGATGCCAGCACTGTAGGTGGCAGCTTTATCTGCTATGTATGCCACAGTACTGGCCCCTACTAGTGCACTATTGATCAATGAGATTAAATCATTGGACTTAAGTGTTATTTCAGTGAACTCTTATTCACAAATATGAGATTTTTGGATGTTCTATAACTTGAGAATAAAATTCTGTAGTAACTATCCAAATAGTACAGTATAGGAGTGATTTTAAAATTATTTTCTTTCTTTTCACAACCTTTTTTTTTCTTATGAATAAAATTAATCAGCCACATTTGAAGATTATCTTTTCAAACTAATGGAGTTTTTTTTTTTCTTTCTCCCCTTTTTTGAAAGATATTCCATCAAAGACCTCTTGAACCATGCCTTCTTCCAGGAGGAAACAGGAGTACGAGTAGAATTAGCAGAAGAAGATGATGGAGAAAAGATAGCTATTAAGTTATGGCTACGTATTGAAGATATTAAGAAACTAAAGGGCAAATACAAAGACAATGAAGCTATTGAGTTTTCCTTTGACTTGGAGAGAGATGTTCCAGAAGACGTTGCTCAAGAAATGGTAAACTGACATTAATCAGCCATTTTAAAACTAATGTAGCACTGATGTTATTGAGAAAAAAGTAAATTATGCAGTGGTGTGTGACATCATTGGCATATAATTACGTCGGCCCCCAAAACAATCTTTGAATAGTGAGACTTTGCTTTATCACCCTTGTTTGTACTTTTTTTATTGTTTGATAATGGGTGTTAGATTTTATAATTACTTATAATACATGTAATATATAAATATATGTAGTTACATAAAGAGCCAGGAGCTTCTTTACTAAAGTTATTTTTGAGAGAATATATACATATGAATGAATATATACATATGAATGTATATATAGGGGTAGATGAAAGAGAGGAAAAGTCAAAATGCATTCTGGAGTCATTTTGAAAGTCTGTAAGATTGACTACTAATTTGTATAAAAACTCTCCAGTTTGAGTGATGTTATGTTTTTAAATATTGGTTTGCTTTTGATCAGTCATTGGATAAACCTTATATAAATAGCCATAGGATGATATATTGTTTTTACTTTGAAGGGAGTTTTCAGGATCAGTTATTAGTGGGCTTCTTTTGGTGTATCAGTATTTAAGTAAGTTTAAAAGATCACTTTTTTTTTTTTTATTTCTTGAAGATGTATTTGTTTAAAAGGCAGAGAGAGAATCAGGTCTTCCATCTGCTGGTCATTCCCCAAATGGCCACAGCAGCCAGAGCCGAGCCGACCTGAAGCCAGGAGCTTCTTCCAGGTCTCCCACATGGGTGCAGGGGCTCAGGACTTTGGCCATCTTCTGCTGCTTTCCTAGGCCATGGCAGAGAGCTGGATTGGAGTGGAGCAGCTGGGTCTCAAACCAGCGCCCATTCAGGATGCTGGCACCACAGCCTGTGGCTTTACTTGCAACACCACAGTGCCGACCCCTTAAAGAACACTTTTTAAAGGAAGCCCTTCACCAAGTTTAAGCTTGCTACTGAGCTTAAAATAGCCAGCTATTTTGCAAAGATACTCATAGAATATCTGTTGGGATTTATAAGAACCATTCAGTGATGGGTATTAAAAAATACTTTTTTTTAGAACTTTCATATACTTATACAGGTTTTTCATTTGGATAAGCAGTTGCATAGTGAAAGGAAGTAGAAGTAACAAAGGTTAATGTTAATGGTTACATACAAGAAGGAAATATACTAGATTGAAGAATAAAGTACCTTACTTGTTTTAAAACCCGTGGTTTCAGGTACCCTATTGTTTCCTTGTTTGCTATAAAGATTGAAGGTATCCACACACTTCTGGCATCTACACAAAAGTGGTGGGGAAATGTAATTTGGAGACCAGTAAGTTAACCATTTGGTCAAGATCTATACTGAGATCCAGTCTTCCTTCTCTGCTTTGCTGTAGTGCCTTCTTTGTTTATTTTTGGGTTGTTTTCTTTTGATATCCTTTTGCATCCTAACACACTCTTTTATTCTGTAGGTAGAGTCGGGCTATGTGTGTGAAAGTGATCATAAGACCATGGCTAAAGCTATCAAAGATAGAGTGTCATTAATTAAAAGAAAACGAGAGCAGCGGCAGTTGGTACGAGAAGAGCAAGAAAAACGAAAGCAAGAAGAGAGCAGTCTTAAACAGCAGGTAGAACAATCAAGTGCTTCTCAGGCAGGAGTCAAGCAGCTCCCCTCTGCTAGCACCAGTGTACCTACTGCTTCCGCCACGTCAGCTTCAGTTTCTACACAAGTAGAACCTGAAGAACCTGAGGCAGACCAGCATCAACAACTGCAGTACCAGCAACCTAGCATATCTGTGTTGTGTAAGTAGTCAAATATGCCAGTGATGCTTCTGATTGCCTTTTCTTCATCTTGTTTTTGGTTTTTTCCTTGGGTTTGAATTACGAACCTAGCATACAATAAGAACTTTTAAGGTGGTTGCCATCTAGTTTGCTTTTTTTCTTATCTCCATGTCTAACAGAATAGAATGTGACATTAAAGAAAGATGTTTAGATTATGAAATAATTTCACAAGTTCCAGATCTTGGACATTCCAATTAGCAGATTTCTACTTTTTACGATTCCTTTTTTTTTTTTTTTTTAAGATTTTATTTATTTATTTGAGAGGTAGTGTTACAGACAGTGAGAGAGACAGAGAGAAAGGTCTTCCTTCCATTGGTTCACTCCCCAAATGGCCGCAACGGCCGAGCTGTGCCAATCTGAAGCCAAAAGCCAGGTGCTTCTTCCTGGTCTCCCACGTGGGTACAGGGGTCCAAAGACTTGGGCCATCTTCTACTGCTTTCCCAGGCCATAGCAGAGAGCTGGATGGGAAGAGGAGCAGCCAGTATATGAACCGGCGCCCATATGGGATGCCGGTGCCATAGGTGGAGAATTAATTTGTGCCACGGCGCCAGCCCCTACTTTTTACAATTCTTTAAAATAAAATGTAATCAGTGAAGAATGAAAAATCTTAGCTACTTAAAATTGAATTCATGAATTTGGCTTAGCTCTTTAAGCATAGTTCAATGTGTACAGACTAAAAATGAATGATACTACTAGTTATTTTTTTTAAGATTTATTTTATTTGAAAGACAGAATTACAGAGAGCTAATCAGAGAGAGAAGTCTTCATCTGCTGGTTCACTCCCCAGATGGCGGCAACTGCCAGAGCTGCACCGTTCCAGAGCCAGGAGCCAGGAGCGTCTTCCCGTCTCCCACTCGGGTGGTGCAGGGGCCTAAGGACTTAGGCCATCTTCTAGTGCTATCCCAGACCATAGCAGAGAGCTGGATGGGAAAAGGAGCAGCTGGGACTAGAACCGTCTCTCATATGGGATGCCAGCACTTCAGGCCAGGGCTTTAACCCGCTGCGCCACATTGCCGACCCCTACTAGTTATTGATTGACTTAACTGATGAGAGCTCAAAGGTCTCCATACTTAAGACATTAAAAGCATTAAATTTAAAGCTTACTTGCAATACTGTATTTTTTTAAAGACTTATTTATTTATGAGGTGGAGTTAACAGACAGAGAGAGGGAGAGACAGAGAGGTCTTTCTGCTGGTTCACTCCCCAAATGGCTGCAATGTCTGGAGTTTGGACAGTCCAAAGCCAGGAGCCAGGAGCTTCTTCTGGGTCTCTCATGTTGGTGCAGGGGTCCAAGCACTTAGGCCATCTTTCACTGCTTTCCCAGGCCATTAGCAGGGAGCTAGATTGGAAGAGGAGCATCTAGGACATGAACCAGCGCCCATATGGGATGCCAGTGCTGTAGACGGAGGCTTAACTTACTACACCACAGCGCCAGCCCCAGCAATGCTGTATTTTATTTCCCTTGCTCTTCAGGTGATGAGATTCTATGATAACCAGAGTAGCTTTGTAAAAATATATTAAAACATGTGTTTACCATAGGAATCCCTCATTTAAATATAGAAATTTTGGCCGGCGCTGCGTTCAATAGGCTAATCCTCCACCTGCAGCACCGGCACACCGAGTTCTAGTTCTGGTCAGTGTGCTGGATTCTCTCCCAGTTGCTCCTCTTCCAGTCCAGCTTTCTGCTATAGCCCAGGAAGGCAGTGGAGGATGGCCCAAGTCCTTGTGCCCTGCACCCACGTGGGAGACCAGGAGAAGCACCTGGCTCCTGGCTTTAGATCAGCGAGGTGCACCGGCCGCAGTGGCCGTTGGGGGGTGAACCAACGGCAAAAGAAGACCTTTCTCTCTGTCTCTCTCTCACTGTCCACTCTGCCTGTCAAAAATAAATAAAGAAAGAAATCTACTTAATAGGACTACTGTTCATTTATTTAGTTTAGGTCTGTGCAAAGAAACAAATAATTAATTTTAATGTAATTAGCCTAAAATGTGAACTTCCTTTTATGATTTATATCTTTCTCTCTCTCTGTTTTTTGATGGTTCATTTCTCCTTCAGCTGATGGGACAGTTGACAGTGGTCAGGGATCCTCTGTCTTCACAGATTCTCGAGTAAGCAGCCAACAGACAGTTTCATATGGTTCTCAGCATGAACAGACACATTCTACTGGCACAATCCCAGGGCATACCGCTTCTGTTGTTCAAGCACAATCTCAGCCCCATGGGGTATATCCACCCTCAAGTATGGTAAGTAGATGCATAGAGAATCTACGAACTACAGTATGAGCCAATAGATAATCTGCTAAATGCAAATCTGTTGCTATTCAAGTAACAGCAGGAGTCTGAAGTAGAAAATATAAGTGATGTACAATCAGCCTTCTATATCCATGGGTTCTATATTTGCAGATTGAACCAAATGTGGATTGAAAATATTTTTTTAAAAAAAAGCTGTACTTTATTGAACATGTACAGACTTTTTTTCTTATAATTCCTAAAGTGTAGTACAATAACTGTTTATATAGCACTTACATCATACTAGGCATTACTAGTTTTCTAGAAATGATTTTAAAGTATATGGGAGGGTGTGCTTAGGCTATATGCAAATAGTGTGCCCTTTTATATAAGGGGTTTGACCATCTTCAGGTTTCAGTGTCTACTGGGGGTGGAGGCAAGGAAAAAGTCCTGCAACCAATCCCTTGAGGCTCTAGAGGGATGACTGTTCTTCTAAAGGAAATAGGTTTATTATAGAGTATAATAATGATTCAAGCATAGCAGAATATATACATTAGTGTATGGGAATTAGCTAAACTGCCTCTGAGAAGCAACTAGATGTAAGATTTAGACTAATATGCAGTTAATTGAAGGTAATAAATACTCTTTTTACCACAAATTGAAACTGTTTTCAAGCAGCAGCATAAACCAGGTTTGGGGGTGGGGTAAGGAGAATTTTTCAAAGACTTATTTATTGAAATAATTATTAAGTATTTTCTGTAAGATTTTTTATTGTGTAAAACACAGGTAAGACCTTCAAACCATTATAGAATGCTGCATGTGAGTACTCCAGAGTGAAGGAATCCTTTCTTTGTATGACCATTTAATGCTTGTATTTAGTTAATCATCAGTTGCTATGCGTGTTCCTGCGTTTATAAAGTCTTTTTTGGACACAAGTTCCTTCCCCAGTATATGTTCATTTGCTTTTTCCCTTTATTTAGTATCTGTTTTATTACTGATTTACTTTCAGAATCAACTTATAGAGATAATTTTCTAAACTATTTTATTCTTCTGTACACATACACACATTATCCAGTCTTGCTTCTTATATAGAGCAGGTCATCAGTTTATACCCAATTTATTTTGCTGACCCTCTGACGTCTTCAAAGGAAACTACATCATTTGCCTCAGAAGCAAATTAGAAAATCACTGAATAGTACTTGTTGCCTAAGATTATTAAGCAGGCAGATTTTTTTCCCTCCTTCTCAAAAAGTGTTTAATCTGAACCTTGTGGAATTCTTACTCTTCATTAAATGAAAATCATTCTGTTAAAATACTTCTGCTTCCTCTGGTCTTTTATTCTACAGCTGGAATAAAAGATGCTTGTTTGTTTCTGAGTATGTTGACTAGTCCTTTTTGATGAGCTTTTAGATGAATTCATGGCCACAGTCACCCAAAGAATGTACTAATAATATAAATAATAATAATGTACTGATTTGTTAAGTCTACTTTCTAACTTTTAAAATAGGTAGTATAGGAAGAGCTTTCTAAAGACTGCATAGAAGATGTATTTTCTGTTTTCTGACAAATACTACTTGTCAACATTTCTTATCAGTTTCTACTTTTGATGTACTTGATTTTTTTTAGGTCATTCTAGCTAGATTTTAGAAAATTTTTTCTTTTTTTCGTTTTTAGAAGATTTTATTTATTTGAGAGGTAGAGTAACAGAGAGACAGAAAGATAAAAGAATGGTTTCCCATCTGCTGGTTCACTCCCCAAATGGCCGGAACAACCAAAGCCAGAAGCTTCCTCCAGGTCTCCTATGCAGGTGCAGAGGCCCACTTGGGCCAATCTTCTGCTGCCCCTCATGCCATAGCAGAGAGTTATGGAAGAGAAGTGGCCAGGATACAAACTGGCCCTCTAGGAAATTATTTCTAATTTTTGGCTTCACTCATCATAGGGTTAAGAACATTAGGTGTGGCCGGCGCTGCAGCTCAATAGGCTGTCCCGGTTGCCCCTCTTCCAGGCCAGCTCTCTGCTGTGGCCCGGGAGTGCAGTGGAGGGTGGCCCAAGTGCTTGGGCCCTGCACTGCGTGGGAGACCAGGAGAAGCACCTGGCTCCTGGCTTCGGATCAGCGCGGTGCGCCAGCCACAGCGCTCCAGCCACAGCAGCCATTGGAGGGTGAACCAACGGCAAAGGAAGACCTTTCTCAATGTCTCTCTGTTTCACTGTCCACTCTGTCAAAAAAAAAAAAAATTAGGTGTATATTTTAGAAAAGAGAACAGTCACTTGTGAGGATATTAATATTCAAGCCACTAACATAAGTATGTTTATTGATGATCTAACAGCAGACTGTTTTCTTTCCTTTTAATGTTAATAGTCAGTATTTTTTGCCTTTTAATGTCAATATTCTTGCATTCTAATGTCAGATTGAAGAATTATTAAATATTTAGGATTTCAGAAAGTTTTATAATTCTATTCCTCTCTCGTTCCAAAAAGAACTTACTGTGACTAATAATAATATATGAATTATAGGTGGAATTTTAAAAAATTAAAATGAGAGAAATAAGGGCAGAAAAAAATGGAACAGGGAATGAAACTAAATAATCATAAAATGATACTTACATACTTACTAGGCTACAAGGTTGACTCAGACCATTCCATACAGCCAGTTTGAGGAAAGAAAATAACTACATAATTCACAAAGCTAAAAGATCATAACAAACATGCTCAAGACAACCTTACAATATTAGACGTACTACTATGTAGCTTATTAAACCCTTTCTGTTAAGGTACCCCAAACTTTGTAAATCTGAGTTGAGTCTCTGATATGTTTGAAAATATTTTATAGATTCAAATTGAAGATAATTTTTCCATTGGCTACTTTAGTAAAAGTACAGAATGTCTCCTACATCCAATTGTGACTTTCTTTCAGAAGGTCTACTTTTCCCTGTAGATAATGACTTTTTACATTCTCAGATAAGATTGGAAAATTGATAAAATACTGTGAACCAACAACCTATTTATTCTGATGCCTTCTTTTCTGAAGTGTCCAGAGATCCTACAAAATAGTATGGTTTTAATATCTTCTACATCATATAAGATATTTTAAACTAATAGAATTCATTCTTATAAATATTATCTAAGTTTGTAGAAACTATAAGCTCTGATATTCATTATTTTCTTGGTCTGCTGCCTTTAGTCAGTCATCCATAACAACTGATTTATTATTTCAAAATATTCAGGATGATAATTGATCATTATTGCAATTATTCATAAGAAAACCTGTACTTGACCTACAGAATAGAGAAAAAAATTGTTTTCTGCCAGGTGTGTTTTGTGGAATTACATGTCACCTCAAAAAAACTAACTTTGAGGATGTAGAGGAAAGGTGGAACATTTCTTTATGTTAACTATGCCGTTATCACTATACATTTGGTTATTTTGTTTTCAAAGTACTGTGTTTTTCATGTGTGTGTTTGTTTTCTGTTTAGCCTCGTCGTGGCCGTAGCATGTCGGTTTGTGTTCCCCATCTTTCTGCTGTTCCCTGTCAGTCCCGCATCTCTCCCAGTGCTCCTTCCACCCCACCACCAGTGCTGTATGCACCTCTTTCTCCTTCCCTCCTTCGGACTGCCCCTGAGGAAACTTTTGCCGAAAAGCTTTCTAAAGCATTGGAGAGTGTCCTGCCTATGCATTCTGCCTCTCAGCGCAAGCACCGACGCTCCAGCCTGCCTTCCCTCTTTGTCAGTGCTGTATGTAAATGTAAACTTCCAACAAACAAAAACGTATTACCAATGAATACATCCAGGCATCCAGAATGTCAGTAAAAATTTGAGTAAGGAACAGGACTAAACCTGGTTATGTACTGTGCCTATAAGGTACTGGTTATGTTAATAAAAAAACTTTTTTATAAACTAGAAGTCTTTAATGGGGAATAGAAACACAGAGGTAATGAGAGAGAATACTCGTAATATCTTTGGCACATATCAGTGCATGCCCAATAAAATTTAGCCTTTGTATCTTCCCATCCCCCTACTGATATAACATTTTTGCATTTTCATATCCTAGTAAAAATATGTGCTTTATTTAATTTGAAGCTCTGGCTTAGTCAAAAGCAAATTAGATCAAGCATCATGAAAACATGTTTTCTTGTCACTTTTTTCTTAAGGAACACTTACAGTAAAGCTGGATGAGTTCATTTCTTTTTACTCTGTTAAGTGAAGAATAATTGAGGAGTAAAAGTGGGTTTTATTTGTTAAAATAAATTTAAGAAAAGTCTGTTTTAATTTAATTTGTAAAGTGATGTATCAGCAAACTAAAAGGCCTCATGGGAAGTATTATTAGGTTGAATAGAATGGAGTCTTGACTAATGAATACATTAGAAACACATACAATATATAACTTTCTTTGGCTCCATTAATGTTTATAAAAGACCGACCTTTTAAATTTTTTAAGCACCATGGAACCTTATTGCTGCTTCTGCAGATATAAAATGTAGTTAATGTTCTGAACTAGCAACCCAGAATCTTCAAGATTTTTACATACGAGAATGATTAACAGTACAATGTTTTATGGACTTGGAACATACCTTAAACAAGCAGTAGTAAAATGAGCATTTTTATTCAAAATAGAAATCTTTTAGCTATTATGAGTGAATGAAACTGACCACTTTTTAAAAGGGATTCCATGATACTGAATTATTGTAGTACATACTGTTTGCATTGAACAAGCCAGGATTCTAAATTTAGACCTTAAATCTAGAACTGTTTCTATGAACAAAACATGCTATTAAATAAAACTGTCATTTAAGTTTTCCTTTACCATCATCTGGAAATTCATGGTTATTCAACCCTTAACTAGGATCAGGCATCTGTAACATTTCATGTAATAAAACCATTTGCTGTATCTCGTTTGTGGTAGGCAAAGGGAAGACGACATTACTGTTAGGAGTGAAGTTGTATTTCTTTGACTATATCCACCAGAAATCTCTTCTGAGTTCTAGTTAAGAGACATTCTATTAGTTGTTGAAAAATAACATTGAAGCCTCTAACACAAATGCATTATAATAAGAAAATAGAATATAGAAAGTCTTATTAGTTTAAATTGAAGCATACTTCTTACATTGTAAAAATAATTGGACTGATTGCCTGCCTTTAACTTGTTTTCCATTGACATATTGTGTGTTAAATCTGAAAATTATACATACTTATTGTGGGTGAAAGTAGAATAGTAATCACTTAGAAGACTCAATCCATCCATTTCTTTTTTAAAAAAAGGAAAGTAGTGGAAAAGCAGCTCTTACCTGATGTAGAGAGTCCCATGGATTGATTTTATTGGCCCTGGATGTATTTAATGGATTTTTACTATGCACATGATTTCCAAAAGCATTGTTACTTCCTTATTAATTATAAATTTGGTATAACCATTTATCAGGTTATGCAAGCCCCCCAGTTGTGCATGTCTGATGTAATTTCACTTGTGAATGTATGAATTACTTGTCTTATTCATGTTGATACAGCCTCAGTCCGTGGCGCATCCGTGTGGGGGGACCCCAACATACCCAGAATCACAGATATTTTTCCCAACTATTCATGAACGTCCAGTTTCTTTTTCACCACCTCCCACCTGTCCACCGAAAATATCCATTTCTCAGCGTCGTAAGAGCACCTCCTTCCTGGAAGCTCAAACTCGCCACTTCCAACCCCTGCTGAGGACTGTTGGTCAAAATCTTCTTCCACCTGGTGGCAGCCCAACTAACTGGACACCAGAGGCTGTAGTTATGTTGGGCACTACAGCCAGTAGAGTAACCGGAGAGTTATGTGAGATGCAGGTCCATCCTACTTTTGAACCAACTCAAATTTACAATGACTATAGACCTGGACTAGTACTTCCAGAAGAAGCTCACTATTTTATTCCTCAGGAAGCAATGTATCTAGCTGGGGTACATTATCAGACCCAGGTGGCAGAACAGTATGAGGGCATTTCATACAACTCACCAGTAATGTCAAGTTCTTTGAAACAGATACCTGAACAGAAGCCAGGACAAGGGGGTTCTACCACAAGTTCTGTCTTTGAATTTCCATCTGGACAGGCTTTCCTGCTAGGACACCTTCAGAATTTAAGGTTAGATTCTGGAGTGAGTCCAGGACCTCCCCTCTCTAGTATTTCTGCACCTATCAGTACAGATGCTACAAGTTTAAAGTTTCACCCTGTCTTTGTTCCTCATTCTGCACCTGCTGTGTTAACTCATAGCAATGAGAGCAGAAGCAACTGTGTATTTGAATTTCATGTTCAAACACCAAGCTCCTCTTCAGGAGAAGGAGGTGGAAGTTTACCTCAGCGTGTTTACCGAAATCGACAGGTTGCAATGGATTTGAATCAGGAAGAATCACCGTCTCAATCATTTGGATTACCTGGCCACCTACAGCCTGTGACTGAAGAACAACGTAATTACCGTGTCCCTGAATTGACTGTTTCTGTGGTAGAACCTGTCGGACAGAACTGGCCAATAGGAAGCCCAGAATATTCCAGTGATTCCTCACAAATCACTTCCTCAGATCTCAGTGATTTTCAGTCACCTCCTCCTACAGGGGGAGCAGCTGCACCTTTTGGCTCTGACGTCTCATTACCCTTTGTTCGTCTGCCTCAGACAGTGTTACAAGAATCCCCACTTTTCTTCTGTTTCCCCCAAGGAACCACATCTCAGCAGGTCTTATCTGCCTCATTTTCTTCAGGAGGATCAGCACTCCATCCACAGGTTATAGGAAAACTTCCACAACTCTTTTAAACTTCCCTGTTACGCATCATTACATTTAAATTTTCTGTTCCTCATTTTCTTGAATTATGGATTTACATTGTTTAATTTTGCCAATCGTTTGCCATCTTTTGGGGGTTATAAACTACTTGTATTTAAAAACAAAACATGAAACAGAAGCTACCTGATTTACCTATATTTCCAAATCCTTGGAAAAGAGAATATAAAAACTAGAATTTTAATCATTCATCAAAAACAATTACTTTTATTCCTATTTATGGTATTTTCAACTAGTAGTGAAATGCAAATGTCTATAATGTAAGGTTGGACTCAGCATTGATTATTTAGGCATACTGAAAGTATTGCTTCTTCTAAATAAGCTTTTTTAGAAAATACTACATATGGCCGGCGCCGTGGCTCAACAGGCTAATCCTCCGCCTTGCGGCGCCGGCACACCAGGTTCTAGTCCCGGTCGGGGCGCCGGATTCTGTCCCGGTTGCCCCTCTTCCAGGCCAGCCCTCTGCTGTGGCCCGGGAGTGCAGTGGAGGATGGTCCAAGTGCTTGGGCCCTGCACCCCATGGGAGACCAGGAAAAGCACCTGGCACCTGGCTCCTGCCATCGGATGAGCGCGGTGCGCCGGCTGCAGCGCGCCATCCGCGGCAGCCATTGGAGGGTGAACCAACGGCAAAGGAAGACCTTTCTGTCTGTCTCTCTCTCTCACTGTCCACTCTGCCTGTCAAAAAAAAAAAAAAGAAAAAATACTACATACATAAAATGACTGAGATATAGGGAGTGATTGAATGGGGGCAGTATTAAGAATTAATACACAAAGTTTTCATTATTTGGAAGTGTCTAAAAAGACAGGAAAAGGAAACATCTTGGAAATTTACCTTAACAAATGAAGATGCCTTTACAAAATGACATTAACTAACAGGTCACTATAAATTATATGTCCAAATAAAATAGTAAATCCATTAAGTTAAAGGCTGATTCTAGTCTTTACCAACTAAGTTAGAATCAAATTGGTATTATCTTTATTATTTTTTATTTTAAAAATTTGTAATATGTCTCCCAAGGTAGATCTCAGACCTTTCTTTTCTTTTCCTTTTTTTTTGCATGTACACTGACATACAAATAATGATAAGGGGACCCAATAGAATTCAAGAAGTAGAGTCAGTATTGACCATATAGTCTTGAGATATATATATATATATATATATAATCAAATATATACAGCTTATAAAATTATATAGGAAGCTACACAATTATATATTCAAAAGCACCATTTGGATCATCTAAATATTCCACCTTCATTAAGTTTTTTTTTTTTAATTTTTAAAATTTTTTTAATTTTTTTTTTAATTTTCACTTTATTTCAAAGGGAGAAACTGAGCTTGTCCACCTACTGGATCATGTCTCAGATGCCTACAACATCCAGGACTGGACCAAGCTTCAGTAGCCTGAAACTCAATCCAGACCTCCCATATAGGTGGCAGAGACCCAAGCACTTGAGCCATCATTTGCTGCCTCCTAGGGCACACATTAGCAGGAAGCTAGATCTGAAGCAGAGGAGCTGATTCTTGAACTAGGCATTATGATGTAGAATGTGGTTATCCAAGCAGTCTCTTAACTGCTACACCCAATACCCACCCCTTTTATACAATACTATATGTTTTTCTTCCTACTTTCTTCCTGTGCTCTTCCTCCATCAAGAACCCCAACAATGACCATAAGGTGACAATTACTAAAAATAGTACTAAGATTCTAAATGATCAAGAAATATCAGTTTTCAAGTTGTCAACCCCTACTGTAAAATTTTATCAGCCATTCTTTAAACACAGTATATCTGCAGACATATTACAAAAGGAGTGTATACTTTTAGTGGTTAAGCTGTAGTTCGTTGTGATAACATCCATGTAAGATTCAGAGAACCCCCTTTAAGTTGAACAGGAACAACAAAGGTAGTATTTCATTTCCTTAACTTATTTATATATATATAACTATATATATATATATATATATATATATATATATATATAGTTCTGCATTCATTTCTCACTTTGTCATTTATTTTGAATGAGACTTCTTGATAATTGAAACACTTGGTTTCTCAAAATCAAAATTATTGACATTCTGGGTTGGATAGTTCTTGTTGGGGGGTGCTGTTTGGATTGTAGAATATTTAACAGCATCATTGGTCTTTACCTACTCAATACTAGTAGCTAGTAGCAGCCATCTCTCCCAGCATTACAACCAGAAATGTCTCCATATTTTGCCAAATGACCCCTTTAAGGGTAGCAAAATCATTCCTAGGTGGCAACTATTATTATAGGTACTTAGCAGTTGATAATAGATCTTTAACATTTCTGATAAAAGTCACTATAGCACTATATGAAATAGCAAAATAAAACATATTAGCATTATCAAATAATACTTTTCTTTCATTGTTCAAATAAAAATTTTTACACTGATAGTCATACCACTTTTTTCTGATTATTATATTTTCAGTAACAATATGACTGATTTTTCTAGCCAGCGTGAGCTTCCATAGTAGTTTGTTTTAACTATAAATAGTTTTTGTATGGAATGGGATCAGATATTCTGTGATTATGACCCTTCGCTAAACATTTCTTAGAAAAGATGCCCCAAAAGGCTTTTTCCATACAGACTTAAGGTAATGTTTCATTTTGATCAAACAAACTCTTGAAGAGTTTAACTACTCTAAAAGCTTGACCTACTGTATACATTTATTGGGCTTTCTCTAATTTGTCATATTTCTTTCCTTCAGGTACAGGGGCAGAGCCAGGTCCAGCCACCCACAAGTAGCTTAACAGGGGTTCCATCTTCCCAACCTGTCCAGCATCCTCAGCAGGTAAGAAGAATCATTGCTACATTTTATGGATTAGCAATGGTTAAAACACTTTCACATCTCTTGTTAGATTCCTAATGTAACTGACTTGTTAAGTTTTTGAAAGGAAAGCCAAGAGGCACAATATTTTTCATGTTTAATAACATTCTAGACAATCTTTTGCTTAATGTATTTTTTAGCAGCTTGGTAGACAAGTTAAAAATCTAAAACAATCACTATTATAGATGCGTTATAATTTATCTGCCTGCTTAAACAGATAATTCTCTACGTAATTTAACAACACAAAAAGGGGTAGAAGATATGGTGTTTGGCACAGTGGTTAGGATCCTGCTTAGAACATCCATATTCCATGTTGAGACCAGCTCTTCCTCTCCCCATTCAATTTCCTGATAATGTGAACCCTGGGAAGCAGCAGAAGTTGTCTCAAGTGCTTGGGCCCTGTATTTAGATTTTAAAAAGATTTTCTTTCATAGTAGGAAAATAAGGAAATCATTTTATGTTGAGTTGCCTTAAAATTGGTTATCTATTATGTATCTTAGTTGTTGAGAATAAATTTTATATAATTAAACATTTATTCATTTCTGATTTTTAAAAATGTTAAAAACTCTTTATTGGAGGGGAGGGTGTTCCGCCTAGCAGTTGAAACACCAGTTAGAACACTGTATCCCACATCAAAATGTCTGAGTTTGATCTTTGGCTCAGCTCCAGATTCCATCTTCCTGCTAATGTGGACCCTGGGCGGCAGCTGTGATAACTCAGCTGGTTCAGCCCCTATCCTTTGAGGAGCAGGCATCTGGGAGAGGACCAGCAGATGTGGAGTGTGTGTGTGTGTGTGTATCTGCATGTATGCTTCTCAAAAAGTTTTTTTTTTTTTAAATTAACAATACATTATCAGAAATAATTAAGTACAGATAAAACATCATGACTTCTTGCTATTTCAGCACTCTTTGGATGATTCTATTTGATAAAGTAAGAGAATTTAGGGGAAAAAATAAGAAGGGCAAAAATAGTATTTGTAGATCATCACTTAGGAAAATCTTTTTATTTATTTGAAAGTCAGAGTTATAGAGAGAAGAGAGGCAGAGAGAGAGAGAGGTCTTCCATCCAATGGTTCACTCCCCAATTGGCCAGAGCTGCACCAATCCGAAGCCAGGAGCCAGGAGCTTCTTCCAGGTCTCCCACGCGGGTGCAGGGTCCCAAGGATCTGGGCCATCCTCTGCTATCCCAGTCCATAGCAGAGAGCTGGATTGGAAGTGGAACAGCGGGGTCTCGAACCAGCACCCATATGGAATGCTGGCGCTTCAGGCCAGGCCGTTAACCTGCTGCGCCACAGCGCCAGCCCCACCTAGGAAAGTCTTAAGACACTTGTTATAAAGTGGATTTATTAGTTCTAGTTGCAGCATTATTTTAAGTAGGAAAAAAAAAATCACCCAACCAAAATGTTCACTCTTAGGAGATTAAGATCATTAATAAATGAAATGAAAATAGCATATTGTAGAATACTGTAGGATAGGCATGTTTTTGTTTTGTTTGTTTGAACAGAGCAAGGAAAATGTACCTATGTGTAAAATGATTTCTTATGCATAGGAAAAAATCTATAAGGGGGTACATAGTAAGAATGGTTGCCTCTGAAGAATGAGGTTAGGAATCTTTTCCTCTAGTTACTTTATCATCTGGTATGTTGGTCATAGTTGATTATAAACAGTTATTGTTTTATATTAAAATTTTAATAATATGTGCTGGAGTCTCGAGTTATAAAGTTCATTTTTTATTTTGTTAGGCAGAAAAATTTGTTAGGCTAATACTTTACAATTGATGGTTCTGTTATATTTTTGTGATTTATTATAAAATTTACTATCTGCATGCAATTACATGACAGTACCTAATGCAGGATTAATTCCCATTTTGGATCGAATGATAGTGTCCTTGTTTTTTTAAAAAAACGAAGCTTCATTTTTGTAATAAAATGAGAAATCTAAAATATTAAGGTTAGTAAATACTAAATCTCAAATTTGAAATTCTCCTCATTCCAAATTAAATACTTTTCTCATTATCTTGTAGCTTTAATAAAACTATTCTTCAAGTACATTATACAGTGAATAAAAATAGGGTAAGGAAAGAGAGTAAAGAAAGAAGGTGTCTAGTATGAGAGCCAAAGTGAGAGCTGATCAAAGAAATAGGAAATGGTGGGTGGGAGAGCTTGGGCGGAATGGGAAAAAGAGCTGTTTAAGTATGGTTTTAAATGTATTTAAAAGATCTGCTTAGTGATGGATGATGCTGGATGAAGGACAAATAGTGACTTGAATTTTGAAAAATTAATTTGTTCTTGGTGGTACCATCAGAAATAAAGAACACCAGAGAAAAAACAGATGTGTAAAGATTGATGAATTTGGATTTGTTGTACATGTTAATTACCAAAAATATCATTTACAGACACGGAAGGTTTTAGGTAAGCATACTGCCGTAAAAGCATGATAATAATGATTTGAAATAAAACTGAATCATTTTGTTTTATTCTTAGCAGCAGGGAATGCAGCAGACAGCTCCTCCTCAGCAGACTATACAGTATTCAGTTCCACAGACATCTGGATCCAATGAGGCCACTACGGCACAGCCTGGGAATCAGCCACAGCCTCCACAGGTCTTGCCCCAAGTATCATCTGCAAAGCAGGTAGACTTTAAATTTCTGAAAGGATGCTAAATCGAATCTTCATGTAACTTACCCTACACAGCGTTCCGCCTTCTCTTCTAATAGTGAATTATCTGCTTACATTATTTGGCCTTCCTACAAAATGCAGTAAAAATTGCTCCATTTTCATTGTTTAATATAAATGGGAACATACTAATAACGGTGCCAGTTAAAAATGTTTCATTTTTAGGTTTATCAGTATCAATAGATAACCTATTAGAACTAATGGGTTAAATAAAAGTGCTTTGATAACTGAATCTGACGTTCATTATCAGCCATATCTAATAGTGTAGGTTTGCAACAATGCTTTATTTTCATGTAGATTTCTGCAGTTTCCTCCCTCACTGCCTATTTGACAGTAAGTCCAAAAACAGCTTGTATGGAATGTTACTTTTCTTCCCTATGTAGTCCTTATTACTTGAAAAGTACCCTGTAGAATTTATGCTCTTCTGCATGACCTTTTTTCAATTTTATACGTATTGCCCTTATATTATATGTGTATTGTATGTTACTGTCATGTTTTATTGCCTCTGAGATGCTATCAGCTGTAAAATGCTGACACATTATCAGCTGCATAATACATCCCCAATTTTGCAGATGTTGAAAATGAGCAGTAGAGGAGAGGGGTAAAAACATCCTACAATTAGTGAATTGTGTTAATTACACCCACTTTTTTAGAGCTTTGTTAGACTTAAGAATTGTGGAAGTAATTTGATTGAAGTCTGATTCCTCTGGGAGGGAATTCATCTGAGTTTCCTTATTACTGCAGTAGCAGTTATAGATGTACTGACCGCAAGCATGATAATAAATTATGGTATCTGAAATATAGCAGTAAATCTGTTTTTAAGAGAGAGCCACTTTTGCCAGTGAAAAGGTTATCTTTATTATCAAATGATAAAATATTGGCAAAATTTTCTACCACAAATGGTTTGGAACAATGGACAGTGTATTAGCTTCTTTGTCTCCTGCTTTTTCCCTATTACGTGGCACATTAACTTACACTAATGTATGCAGGGTTTGTTTTGTTTATTTTTCCTTCTTTTTGGCTATACATAAAGCTTGCTTTTGGCAGCCTTGCTTTTTGTTTTTTATAAAAGTCTGTCTGTTTTGTTTTTCTTTACCTTCCCAGCTTCCAGTTTCCCAGCCAGTACCAACTATCCAAGGCGAACCTCAGATCCCAGTTGCAACACAACCCTCAGTTGTTCCAGTCCACTCTGGTGCTCCTTTCCTCTCTATGGGACAGCCACTCCCTACTTCCTTACTCCCTCAATACCCTGTCTCTCAAATTCCCATATCAACTCCTCATGTTACTACGGCTCAGACAGGTTTCTCATCCCTTCCCATCACAATGGCAGCCGGCATTAATCAGCCTCTGCTCACCCTGGCTTCATCTGCTTCGGCAGCTGCAATCCCAGGGGGATCAACTGTGGTTCCTAGTCAGCTTCCAACCCTTCTGCAGCCTGTGACTCAGCTGCCAAGTCAGGTTCACCCACACCTTCTACAATCAGCAGTTCAGTCCATGGGAATACCAGCTAACCTTGGACAAGCTGCTGAGGTTCCACTTCCCTCTGGAGATGTTCTATACCAGGTATTGTGTTAGCTAGCTTAAAAGGAGGGCATCACAGGGTTTGGTTCTAATAGTAGACCATCAAAAACTTGAAAACCTAGTAGTTAAGTATCCGAATAATGGTAACAAAAGTTGGTGATCTTGAGAGAAGCTAAAATAGTAAAATTTTGAGAAAGAATAGGGTGATGGTGTTTGTTGATTATTTCTATATTCTTAAGATACCACTTGGGAGGAAAATGGTTCTTTCAATATTCAGTGTAAGTTGGTTGAATACTGGGCATCAATAGAGTACCTCTGTTGTATATAGGGACCGAGTAGATAAAGTGGCCGACTGGTATCAACAAAAACTTTCAGGGTTTAGATTTCCAAGACAAGCATTTTATAAAATGACTGGAGTGACTAGATACCTGTAAGGGCATTTGCATTCTTCCATTTGAGATTGGCCAGAAAGTATTTTTTAGGGGGAATTACTAAGTCTATTTCCTCATATCTAAACAATCTCTAGAAGGGAGAAAATCCAACAATTTTTAAGGTATGATTATAGAATCTTGTCCCCTAAATTGGAACCAGTCTACCGTTTCATTTTGAGAATGATCTTTAGATTATTTTTTCAAAAAGAGAGATTAAGAGATAAGAAGATATTAGGCTACAGTTCTTTTTTTTTTCTCTGTGTGCCTTTTTTTTTTTCTTGCATGTCTGGCTGTTGTGCTGATTTGATGACACAACCTGCATTAACTTTCCTTCCTCGTTTCTGTCACAGGGCTTCCCACCTCGACTGCCACCACAGTACCCAGGAGATTCAAATATTGCTCCCTCCTCCAACGTGGCTTCTGTTTGCATCCATTCTACAGTCCTATCCCCTCCCATGCCTACAGAAGCATTGGCTACACCAGCTTACTTTCCTACAGTGGTGCAGCCTTATGTGGAATCAAATCTTTTGGTTCCTGTGGGCGGTATAGGAGGACAGGTTCAAGTGTCTCAGCCAGCAGTGAGTTTAGCACAACAACCCCCCACTACATCCTCCCAGCAAGCAGTTCTGGAGGTAAATGGAATTGTTGCATGTTTATATACAAAATAAATATAATGGGATAAAAATGACAAAGGAAACACATAGGCTCCCCGGGTGTAGAACTCATTGGGAGACTATATCAAACTAACTTCTTGAATGACTTTTTCTTACAGCAGAATGAAATGCCAATGTGGGGGCCTTGTTGCCACTGGCTGTTCTGTTGGGAAGTGAGTGTGCCTTGAAGATTAACCCTATTAGCACTTCACTTCTCTAGCTAGTACTTTAGCCATTATTCTTATCTTCACACACTCTTGTCATTGGCAGTCATAAGAGTATCTTGACTTGCTATGCTCCCAGCAATCATTTTTGCCCTACTAGGGGAAAGATCTGAATTCATCTTTGCACTTTGCTCTGCCTGCCCTGTTGCACATCTCTGGTAAGATGCTGGCTGCATGGCAAGTTGTAGTTTCACACTGCCTAGCAAATACGTTGGCTGACCGCACACCATGCAGTCTATACCAGAGACTAGCTTTCGAAACTTTGTTTTTAAGACCACTGTCTCTAGATGCTGAATATGAGGATTACTAGTAAATTTAGTGCTTCTAGGACTTGGGGGAGGGATAAGAAAAAGAGAAAGAAAAAGAGTAGTCTACTGAGAATGGTGAGTGATAAAGTATGTTACTGCCAAGATTTCAATTGTTCTTTCCATTCACAGAGTACTCAGGGAGTCTCTCAGGTTGCTCCTCCAGAACCAATTCCAGTAGCACAGCCACAACCTCCCCAGCCTCCCACATTGGTTTCCTCTATAGACAGGTATGTAAAACTAAAAACTCCTTCCTCAACTGGTAGGTAAAATAGTATGAAACTTCAAAATATCAGACTTTTGAGGTATGCATTGTGGTACAACAGGTTAGGCCACCAGTTGGTACATCCACATCCCATATTGGTGTGCCTGCGATCAAGTCCCATGTCTCTGCTTCTGATTGGCTTCCTGCTAATACACCTGGAAGTTAACAGATGGGGATTCAGGTTGTGAATCCCTGCCACACACCTGGGAGACATAGGTGGAGTTCCTGGCTCTTGGCTTCAGCCTAAACTGGCACCAGATGTTGCAGGCATTTGGTGGGTGATACAGCAAATGGAAGTTGTCTCTTTCTCTTTTCTCTAGCTCTCATTCTTTCAAATACATAAAAATGAATAGGGACTGACATTGTGATACCACAAGTTAAGCTGCCACTTTCATTGGCATTCCATTATGAGCACAAGCTGTTTGAAGTTCCATCTGCTCCACTTCCAATCCAGCTCCTTGCTAATGCTCCTGAGAAAGGAGTGGAATGTAGCTGAAGTACTTAGGTCCCTGTACTCATGTGAAAGACCCAGATGGAGTTCCAGGTTCCTGGCTTTTAGCCTGGTCCAGCCCTGGCTATTACGGCCATTGGAGGAGTGAACCAGCAATGGAGGAGCTTTCTCTCTGTCTCTCTCGGTCTCTGTCTCTCTCTATCTCTGTGTGTGTGTGTATCTGTGTATCTGCCTTTCAAATAAATAAATCTTTAAAAAATTTAAATATATATAAATATCAGAGTTTAAATCTTATGTTGAAATTAAAGGCTTTTTTTTTTTTTAAGTGCACATTCAGATGTTGCTTCGGGGATGAGTGATGGCAATGAGAATGTCCCAACCTCCAGTGGAAGGCATGAAGGGAGAACCACAAAACGACATTATCGAAAATCTGTGAGAAGTCGATCTCGTCATGAAAAGACTTCACGCCCAAAATTGAGAATTTTGAATGTAAGTATTGTTGATTCATGGACTTCATATTGTTAAATGAATTTGGTGGGGCTGGCACTGTGGCACAGCAGGTTAACACCCTGGCCTGAAGCACTGGCATCCCATATGGGCACTGGACCCAGCTGCTCCACTTCCTGTCCAGCTCTCTGCTGTGGCCTGGGAAAGCAGTAGAAGATGACCCAAGTCCTTGGGCCCCTGCACCCGCGTGGGAGACCCGGAGGAAACTCTTGGCTCCTGGCTTTGGATGGCCACAGCTCCGGCCATTGCAGCCAGTTGGGGAATGAACCATCGGATGGAAGACCTCTCTCTCTCTCTCTCTCTCTGTGTTTCTCTCTCTCTCTCTCTCTCTCTGTGTGTAACTCTGACTTTCAAGTAAAATAAATAAATCTTTTCAAAAACAAAAAGGAATTTGGCACTAAGCGAGATTTTAGAGGTCACAAATCCAAACCACTGCATAAAATAAAAATACTTTGTGTGACACATGATTTATATAACATTTTCTCTCTCTCTCTCTCTCTCTCTCTCTTTTTTTTTTTTTTAAGTTATTTTTATTTGAAAGGCAGAGTGACAGAGAGAGATCTTCCATCTACTGTTTCACACCACAATAGCCAATGTCCAGGCCAAAGCCAGTAGCTTGGAACTCCATCCAGGTTCCCCACATGAGTGGCAGGGACCCAACTATTTGGACCTTATGATATTTTTCCAGGTGCATTAGCATTAGAAACAGAACAACCTCGAACTTTAACCAGTGCTGTGATATGGGATGCTGATATTGCAAGGGGTGGCTTAAACCACTGCACTACAATGCTGCCCTGCCTCATTTAATTTGTATATTACTCATCCCATTTAATGTGCACACTCGATTTTTTTTAACTGAGGAATATCACATTTTCATCTAGAAAAAATGAGCATGTAGCTCATAAATCTTATAGAGCCAATAAATTAACATCATTTAAATAATTCTTAAGGCTCTCATGAATTGAAAAATCAGGATCTTTTGATTACCCAAATGATATTCTTGAATTCCATATTATAATAGTGAGGTACTATTTAGCTTTTAGAGAAAAAAAGCTTTCTTGCGCTAGGGCACATGTTTGGTATAGTAGTTAAAGTCACTGGTTAAGACACATGTGTCCCACATTGGAGTACTTGGGTTTGATTTCCAGCTCCAGCTCCTGATTCTACATTCCTGCTGATGCAGACCCTTGTATGCACAGTGATGGTTCAGGTAATTGGGTTCTTACCACCCACATAGGAGGCCTGGATTGAGTACCTAGCTCCTAGCATTGGTCCTTCAGCTGTTGTGGGCATTTGAAGAATGAGCCAGTAGGCAGGTGTTTTCTCTTTCTTTCTTTCTCTCTCTCTCTCTCTTTTGTCCTCTGTCTCATCAAAAAAATAAACAAAAATCTAAAAAGAAAATGGGTAAAGAGTTTTAACTTTTAGGAAAGAAATCTTTATATTCCTTCCATAGTCTTTAGGGAGTAGCTCAAAGTCCGATACCATTTCAGATTTTTCCAGTTACCGGTTGAAGAGACAAAAGTACTTGTGGTCCAAGGAACAGTGATAACACCATGCTTCCTAAGCCTAAAATTCAAATGCTAATCTAAATGACTTTTCTCAAATTCAGTAGTAAACCTAAATATGGTCTTTGAGATGAAGTTCCTTTTCCTTTTTAGGTTTCAAATAAAGGAGATCGAGTAGTAGAATGTCAATTAGAGACGCATAATCGGAAAATGGTTACATTCAAATTTGACCTAGATGGTGACAACCCTGAGGAGATAGCAACAATTATGGTATGTCTGTATTTGTGTTCCAAATTTTTCTTTTGTACTTCATCTTACTATCCATTGCTCTAGGCAAATAGACAGTGTCTTATAATCTGTGTTTATCTTGTCAGTCATATATTTATTCCAATGTAAATGTAACTAACATACCCAACTTGTGGTTTAGAAATACTTTGTCTAGGATGTGTCTAACTAGGTACTGAAGTTCTTAAACAGGGAAGAGCTAACACTAAATAATAATAAAACTGATATGTAAATAGAAGTCTTTGAAAGTTGTAGTTAAACGATTTAAACCTTAAGAAATGTCACACTGACATCACATTTCTTTCACAGGTGAACAATGACTTTATTTTAGCAATAGAGAGGGAGTCATTTGTGGATCAAGTGCGAGAAATTATTGAAAAAGCTGATGAAATGCTCAGTGAGGATGTCAGTGTGGAACCAGAGGGTGACCAGGGATTGGAGAGTCTTCAAGGAAAGGATGACTATGGCTTTTCAGGTTCTCAGGTAGGTTTTCCATTCCATAGTGAAGCTTTATTCACTTAAAATATTCTCATAGCACTGTATTTGCATGCATATTTATATATCAAATAATATCACATTATGCCTATGACTAAGAGCATTTATGTTCTCTTCACATGTGGTAGTTGGCTCTGTCTAATTGTTGAGATTGTTTTTGAGAACGAATGTCATCACTTTTGTTTGTTGTAGAAATTGGAAGGAGAGTTCAAACAACCAATTCCTGTATCTTCCATGCCACAACAAATAGGTGAATTTCTCTTCTTGTCTATTTTTACCTTTTACTTGAGTAGTTATTTGTGCCAATAATGAAATTCTTGAAGGTTCATGTTGGTAATGATATATATAATAATACTGCAGTTAAATGGTTTGCTTCTTGTTGACTAGGTGTTCCCACCAGCTCTTTAACTCAAGTTGTTCATTCGGCTGGAAGACGGTTTATAGTGAGTCCTGTCCCAGAAAGTCGATTACGAGAATCTCAAGTTTTCACCACTGAAATATCAGATACTGGTAAGGATTGATTTACCATATTCTTTTGCATCTCTACTATGCTAAAATCTTGATCATCAAGCAGTAGTTCATGACGACACAGATAATTTTTTAGAAAGTAGAAAATGGAGGTTATAACCAACAGGTAAACATGAAAGAGGGAAATAAGTAGATGGTAAATTAGAGGGATTGAAGAAAAAGAAAAAAGGACGACCATACAAGATACAACTTATGTAGTAGATACTACGGTATGTGTTTGTTTCTGTATTTAGAACCATTGTATTTGCTTTCAGGTTACAGCATGTTTTCTTTTTTCGGAAATAGATCTTCATTCAGACTGACGACTTCATCAAACTACTGTTGGCCTTTGCTCTTTCAGAATCTATCATTTTCTTAGGAGAGTTTCTAAACCTTCTTGATATATGTGATATTAATGGTTTTAACAAAACAGGTTATTAGGACAGTCTTTTGAATCCATCCTTCTAAAATTGGCTGATTCTTATATTTCTGTTTTTCTTTGCAGTTGCTGCCTCCACATCTCAGGGCCCTGGAATGAACTTATCTCACTCTGCTTCATCCCTTAGTCTGCAGCAGGCCTTTTCTGAACTTAGACATGCCCAAATGAGTGAAGGACCCAGTACAGCACCTCCCAACTTTAGTCATACAGGACCGTCCTTTCCAGTAGTATCTCCTTTCATGAGTAGCATTCCTGGAGTCCCAGCCACAGCAGCAGCCACACCTCCAGTATCAGTCCCTGCAACAAACAGCCCCCTAAGTGACATTTCTACATCAGTTATTCAGTCGGAGGTTACAGTGCCCATTGAAAAGGGGATTGTTGGTGTTGCTACTAGCACAGGTTCAATCACTTCAAGTGGTGTTCCTATACCTACTGTGTCTGAATCACCAGTACTCTCTAGTGTTGCGTCAGGCATCACAATACCTGCAATGGTCTCAATATCTACAACCTCCCAGTCAGTTCAGGCCCCCACTTCTGGGGGCATTGTTTCTAGTACAGGCCCTTTCCCTTCTATAACAATTCCGGTGACTTCAGCCTCTGCAGTGGGCAGTACCTCTGGCCCAGGTGCTAAGCCTCCAGCTGTGTTATCTCAGCAGGCAGCAGGCAGTTCTACTGGAATAGCCACATTAACATCACTTTCTACCACCACTCCTCTCCCAAGTGTAGGTTCACAGCCATCCCTTCAGCTCAGCAGCAGCACCTCTGCTCCTACTCTAGCTGAAACAGTGGTGGTTAGTGCACACTCACTTGATAAGACATCTCATAGCAGCACAACTGGATTGGCTTTGTCCCTCTCTGCACCATCTTCCTCTTCCTCCCCTGGAGCAGGAGCATTGAGTTCTGTTTCTCAATCTGGGGGAGTGCACCCTTTAGTCATCCCATCAGCTATAGCCTCTACTCCTGTCCTTGCCCAAGCAGCAGGACCTGCATCTACACCTTTATTACCCCAAGTACCCAATATCCCACCCTTAATACAGCCTGTTGCCAATGTGCCTGCTGTGCAGCAGACACTAATTCATAGTCAGCCTCAACCAGCTTTGCTTCCCAACCAGCCACATACTCATTGCCCTGAAATAGATGCTGATGCACAACCCAAAGCTCCTGGAATTGATGACATAAAGACTCTTGAAGAAAAACTGCGGTCTCTCTTTAGTGAACACAGCTCATCTGGGGCTCAGCATGCCACTGTCTCATTGGAGACATCACTGGTAGTGGAGACTACTGTCACACCAGGCATCCCAACCACTGCTGTTGCACCAAGCAAACTCCTGACTTCCACTACAAGTACTTGCTTACCACCAACCAGTTTACCATTAGGAACAACTGGTTTATCAGTTATACCAGTGGTTTCACCTGGACAGGTCTCTACACCAGGCAGTTACGTTTCAGCCCCAGTCAGCACTGCATCAGGAATCAAACCTGGAACTGCTCCCTCAAAGCTGCCTTTAACTAAGACTCTGGTAAGGTTCTTGTTTTACAGTAGATAGGTGTGCTCATGCTCACTCTTTCCCTCCACTTTGCAATTTAAATTCACAAATTAGACATGTAATTGTAAAGATGCCTGGCTTATAGTAGGCACTCAGTGTTAAACAGATTGACAGTAATTTTATGAGAACATGAGATTTTTTTTTTTTTTGACATGGCAGGATTTTGGGTTGAATTATGTTGCACAGTTTTCTAAGAATGCATATTATCAGGTATAAATACAGGTATTTCTTCCAAACATATACAAACTATAAGAATTTGAATCCCAAGAGCTAAATACATTTGTCAGCAAAATATACATTGTAACAGTAGTTTACAATCTTTGTATCAATTGAGAATGAAGCAGATTTTTATTTGCTTTGTTACAGATTCCACAGATGAAGTTCAGGATTTATTTTAAAAATTGGAAAGACTCTAATCCTAGTAATAAAATAATTAAAATGTGTTATCTAGTTCTGTAGTGCTGGCTCTCCTCTCATTCTGCCATCTTCAGTCTCTAATCTTCTCCAGACAAGGCTGTATTATGTCTACTGTATTGTATGCTTCAGCCATCTTTGTGCATTACCCTTGATCTGAGATTCTTTGTAGGGTAGGTGAATAAATATGCTCCTTGACATACAATAGAATTACATCCCAATAAACCCATCATACATTGAAAATATCCTAAAATAAAAATGCATTTAATATACCTAACCTACTTATGGTTGTTGCTTAGCAGTACAGTACACTATAGAGTATCCATTGTTTACCTTGTGGTCTCATGGCTCACTGGGAGCTGCAGTTCACTTCTACTGCCCAGCTTCACAAAACAGGATCAGACTGCATTTTGTTAGCCCTGAGAAAAGATCCAAATTCAAAATTTGAAATACCATTTTTACTGAACGTGTATTGGTTTTACATTATTGTGAGACCATCGTAAGTCACAGATGATCTGTATAGAGTTCACTCATACAAACAAGAAATTCCTTGATAGTATTAGATTTTTCATGTCTTTTGTTATCAGACCTGCCCTTGGTTATTTCTGAGCTGGCTACTGTTTTCTCAAAAACTAGTATTTACTGTAGTATTTACTGTAGCAAATAAGTGACTCAAGAATATTTAGACTGTTCCTATTGGGTACATACAGTCTTTGTTCTCTGTTTTCTCTAGAGAACAAACTTTTACAATATTTCGTTGTTCTTTTTTTTTTTTTTTTTTTTGACAGGCAGAGTGGACAGTGAGAGAGAGATAAAGGTCTTCCGTTGCCGTTGGTTCACCCTCCAATGGCTGCCGCGGATGGCGCACCGCGCTCATCTGATGGCAGGAGCCAGGTGCTTCTCCTGGTCTCCCATGGGGTGCAGGGCCCAAGCACCTGGGCCATCCTCCACTGCACTCCCGGGCCACAGCAGAGAGCTGGCCTGGAAGAGGGGCAACCGGGACAGAATCCGGCGCCCTGACCGGGACTAGAACCCGGTGTGCCGGCGCCGCAAGGCGGAGGATTAGCCTGTTGAGCCACGGCGCCGGCCTCGTTGTTCATTTTATAAGTATTTTGTAGTAACCTCTATAATAGTATCTGGGGTTAATAATGTCCTTTATTTAAGACTGATACCAGAATGTAACCTAGGTAATAATGAACCTGCATTAACTGGACACATTTTAATCGTATGTTTCTCTGCATCCAATCAAATTAGTTGATTTGTTCTTTCGAATGAATACTGATACTATTAGTATCTCATGGACCTGAATTTCCCCATTGTCTATAGGTTCTGCCAGTGGGTACTGAACTTCCAGCTGGTACTCTACCCAGCGAGCAGCTGCTACCTTTTCCAGGACCTTCACTAAGTCAGGTGCCTCAAGATTGGGCCTGTTTCTTTCTGTACTCCTACTTTTCTTTCATTGCATGATCTTGGCTTATAGCTCTTTTTTGGCTTTGACTTACTAACACCTTTCTTTAAAAACTATGTAGATCATGACCCAGACTATACTTAGAGTAAGAAGCTTCACAGTTTTTCTGTTTATATTATTACTTCAGATCATCTAGAAAACATTTGATGTTAATATTTTTTCATGTCCTAAGAAGGAAGAAAATGTTCATGTTGCCATTTTGCTAAGTATTAGCACCTTTTATCATTCACACTTTTGTAGAATAGTGAAATAGCATCTTAAATTTGAAGTTCATTTATAAGCCATTGTGGAAACAAAAACTTACAAATAATGAAAATTAACTTTGAAAGTTTCTTCGAAAACAAAACCACCTTGATAACTAGTACATCTTTTCTTTGAGTTCAGTGCAACAACTTTGTCTTGAATGTTTGTAATTTCTTTCATTGATCATCTAATGAAATAATCAGTTTTACATGTAGGTGGGTTTGGGGTGATGTTTCATGAAAATATATACTGCATTTTTAATATAAATATATCTTAATATGTAGATATCTTTTTATGAAAGATATATAGTTTATGATATGTGTATAATATGTGTATACTGTATAATATAAAAACTACCTAGCTCAGCAAAAATGCTAACATTATGAGATTACTCATAGAAGAAGTGAGACAGACCAAAAACATGAACTTGAGATTCTCATCTCCCAGTTCTTTTCATTGAGTATAGAATTATCTGTACCCATGGGTCAGAATTATCTGTAATATTTAAATTGTTATTTCCCTTTCCCATTCCACCCCACTGTGAACACATTAGTTGAATACCCATTAGGAAAGCCATTGTAAACGTGAAAAGTTTCTGACATAAGACAAGCTACTAAGAATTAATTTTGGAATCACTTGTAAGAAAAACATGGTTAGTTGCTAATTTGAGAATCTTAGTCTGAATTTATTCTTACTTTGGTCCTGACTGATGTAAAGAAGTTGCCATACTAAAGTAAAATACCACTCCATAAGCCACAAAGTTTTAAATATATATATATATATATATATATATATAAAATATGGTAAAATCTTTTGAGAGTTTGATTTTTAAAAATATGTGTTCAGTTTCCTAAGGAAGTTCAAAATAATGAGAAACAGCAAATGAGAAGTGAGGAATATAAATGGGTAGTCCTTGCATGCAGAGAAATATAATGAATGGGTCCTGCATGTAGAAGGGGAAGCATCCCATCAAAGGCTGCGTTAGAAAAGAGTGATAGAGGGGCCGGTGCTTTGTCAAAGTGGGCTAAGCCTCTGCCTGTCGTGCCAGCATCCCATGTCCCAGCAGCTCCACTTATGATCTAGTTCCCTGCTAATGGCCTGGGAAAGGAATGCAAGATGGCCCAGTGCCTTGAGCTTCTGCTCCCGTGTGAGAGACCCAGAAAAACGTACTGGCTCCTGGCTTTGGATCTGCCCAGCTCTGGCTGTTGCAGCCATTTGGGGAGTGAACCAGTGGACAGAAGACCACTCTCCTGTCTCTCCCTCTCTCTCTGTCTCTGTAACCCTGCCTCTAAAATAAATAAATCTTTTAAAAAAGAACAGAAAAAAGAAGAGTGATAGCCAAGATCGACATAAGATTAGATACTGTAACAAGGGTAAAAGATTTTGCCTTAGGGTTGATTGCACAAAAGCATGATTAATAGGATGGAATGCCTAGTTCTTGTCCCCATCTGTAGAGTAGACGTATATATTGTAAGATATGAAAAAGAAAATTCCTTAAGAATGACAGAATATATTAATGCTGTCTTTTGTTCATAAGGACAGGTTCCCAGGGGGTTAACTGGTTAATCTGCCACCTGCGACACCTGCATTCCATATCTGTGGCATCCCTTATGGGCACCAGTTCAATTCCTGGCTGCTGTACTCCAGTCCAAGTCCCTGATAATGCACCTGGGAAAGGAGCAGAAGATGTGCCAAGTACTTGGGCCTTTACACCCACATGGAAGACCTGGAGGAGATTCCTGGCTCCTGGCTTCTGGCCTGCCCAGCTCCAGCCATTGCAACCATTTGAGAAGTGAACCAGCAGATGGAAGCTCGTGTTCTCTCTGTCTTTCCTTCTCTATATATAACTATGCTGCCTTTCAAATAAATAAGTAAATCTTAAAAAAAAAAAAACAAAGGTTCCCAGAAAGGTATGTAAAACTGAGAAAGAAAATAGGGAACACAGGATACAGTTAATTTGCCAACAGAAATTGATGAATTTTCCCCCAGAATATAATTTCTGTTTTTCAATACTTATTTGTTCATTTATTTATTTGAAAGACAGAGTTAAAGTGAGAGGAAATGACGGGGGGAGAGAGAAAGAGGTCTTCCACCCACTGATTCACTCCCCAAATGGCTGCAGTGGCCAAGGCTGGACCATGCCAAAACTAGGAACCAAGAGCTTCATATAGGACTCCCACATGGGTACAGGGGCACAAGCACTTGGGCCATCTTCTGCTGCTTTCCTTGGTGGATTAGCAGAGAGCTGGATCAGAAGTGGAGCAATTAGGATTCCGCAAGGTGCCCAAAATAGATGCTGGTGTTGGTGTTGCAGATGACGGCCTAACCCACTGAGCCACAATGCTGGCAGAATGTATTTTCAAAAGGAGAACAAATAAACAAATTTTCTGTCACTTTGGGTAACATCAAACATAGAAGATATGAAAGACTTGGTGTAAATGTAGTAAATGGATTACTCTAAGTCTTAGTAGACTGACATACAATCTTGAGAAACTGGTAAATCATCAAAGCAGTGTACTAAATTTAGTGTATTGAGTCTTGTATTCATTGAAGACAATATGTCACGAAAGCATAAAATAATGTATTCTTATATAAATTGTATATAATGACTCTGATCTGAAAGTGCCAAAGAACTATATTTACTGTGATTATTTTTGTTCAGCCTCAGCAACCTCTAGAAGATCTTGATGCTCAGTTGAGAAGAACACTTAGTCCAGAGACTATCGCAGTGACTTCTGCGGTTGGTGTAAGTTTCGAAAAGCTTGACAAAACCTTCTTGTAACCTTTATGTTGTCATGTTAGCTTATATTTTTGGAACAGAAACTATAACCTAAACAATTTTTTAAAACTTTTTCAGAGCCCTACTTGTTACAACCAATAGACATGAAACAGATTAATACTGCTTTAGTAGTATAACTATGGAAAATATTTTATTTAAAACACTTTTTGTATCTTAACCTCTGGTGATACTGTATCAGCTGAATCCTGTGCACTTTGCATTTATGCTTTGAGAATGCTAAACTTTGTAAGATAATGTTTTGTTAAAACTACATTTTAATGAATATTCTTAAGTATCACATGGGAAAAAATTAAGAAAGTAATAAAAGAAGGATTAAGATTCGAAATTGCTTTTTAAAAAGCTGGCTTTCTTTACATAAGACTTATTTTCAGATATAAAGAAGACAAAATTCCCTCAGATGTAAATATCTCTTCATGTATACTGTATTTCTCCCATTTTACAAAGACCAGAGGAAAGGCAACAGGACAAAAGTTTAAAAACAACTGAAGTTAAAGTTGTTGCAGTTGTTTGTGTGTATGTGTTTTGCAGCCTGTGTCCGTGGTGGCTCCAGCAGCAGTTACAGAAGCAGGAGCACAGCCTCAGAAGGATGGTGAGAGACATCCTCCTTTTGTTACTATCCACAGTCCTGCCCTGGTTTTTAGAGATTTACTCTTCAAAGGTGAACTCTTGAGAAATTGATGTATTTGAGACTACCATGAGGAGAAGTTTCTGTATTTCATGACTGAAGAGCATTGATACTAATATCTAAAGCATGGAATAAGCAGATTAATGAGTCTTTTAAGTTATTTGAAGACAGGGTGTTGTACATAGGGTCATGATGGTTTCTTGGCATAAGAACCTTTCTAACTAGCTAGGTGAGATACTTGCTATAAGATATTAAGAAATTCAAGCTTATTTATAAAAGTCAGTTTACAGATAACTCCTTGGCTTTTGTGACACTGGATACATAGAATTGGAGATAAGTTTCAATAGCCTAGACATATATTTCTATATAAGTATAAATGTAAGATTTCAATTAATCAGTTTAAACATTATTTTCAAGGCAAGTAGATTCTGAATTGGCTCTCTCGTTTTAAAAGAAGTTATTTGCAAATTGATAGTATGGTCTAGGAAGTCTAGAAATTGATAAATTTAAGAGAAATGTATATTATGAAACCTTAAGTTATATACCTTAAATATTTATAATAATAATGAATTAATTACGTAAATATAGAATAAAATGGAGAATGTGAAGAAGTTGTGCATCCTTTGAAATCAGTAAGAAAATGATGAAAGGGACATGATTTGGGCCTGTGTTTCTGACCAAAGGAAAAAGAAGCTAACTAAAAAGAGATGTTAATTTGTTTTTCTCTTTGGTGTATTTGTTTCAGTTTCTCAGGGCACGGAAGGCCCTCTGCTAGCTGCTAGTTCAGGAGCTAGTGTGTTCAAGATGGGGCGATTTCAGGTAAGATAATTATTGTCTTTGCCTTGATTCCCTCTTTTAGGAGAATTGTAATATATATCAAAATTGTGACCCATTTGGGACATAATTGACAATCCAATGATTTTGTTGTATAACTCTATCATTCTCCCTCATACAAGTACTACTAGTTAAAGAAAACACAGAATACTGAGCACAGTATAGAAGCAGTGGGCACACCATCTACCCACCCACTCCCAAGATTACTTTTTTTTAAGATTTTATTTATTTATTTATTTGAGAGGTAGAGTTACTGGCAGAGAGAGGGAGGGACAGAGAAAGGTCTTCCATCCACTGGATCATTCCTCAAATGGCCACAACGGTTGGAAGCCAGGATCCCAGGAGCTTCTTCCGGGTCTCCCACGTGGGTGCAGGGGCCCAAGCACTTTTGCCATCCTCTACTGCTTTCTCAGGCTATAGCAGAGAGCTGGGTCAGAAGAGGAGCATCTGGGCCACAAACCCGCACTTATATGGAATGCTGGCACTACAGGTAGAGGCTTAGCACACTATACCACAGGTCCCCTGCCTACCCCTCCCCTCTCTACCCATCTCCACAATGCTCCAAGATTACTTTTTAGGATATATTTCCCTTCAATCCTTGTTCTCTATGCAAATGTGTATCTAAAATGCACCACTGCTTCTGCTCCTTCTAATAATACTGTTAACTTTTTTTCCCAGCTTGGTGGTTAGTTTACCTAATCATTTTTCTAATTTTTTCAGCATAATAAGCAGAAAAACAGTAAATATCCTTGTCTATAAAAAGTTTTTCCATGTTTAGGATAATTTTCTTAGGAATAATTCCTTAAGTGAATATACAGAGTTACTATCTAATGAAACTGTGTCACTTTATTTTCCCAGCTGAGCCAACAAAGTAAGCATTTTCTAGCTTCTTTGTGCATTATATTAAACAATCTTTGCAAATCTATTTTTTAAATCCCCCATATATACAGGACAGGATGGGATATTGTTCTTATTTGTTAACTGAGATTGTCAGAATTAGCCATTTGTATTTGTAATTCATAGATCTAGATCCCCTCTTTAGCTTCATGTAGTAATATTTTTTTTTTTTTTTTTTTTTGGACAGGCAGAGTGGATAGTGAGAGAGAGACAGAGAGAAAGGTCTTCCTTTGCCGTTGGTTCACCCTCCGGTGGCCGCTGTGGCCAGCATGCTGCGGCCGGCACACCGCACTGATCCGATGGCAGGAGCCAGGTGCTTCTCCTGGTCTCCCATGGGGTGCAGGGCCCAAGGACCTGGGCCATCCTTCACTGCACTCCCGGGCCACAGCAGAGAGCTGGCCTGGAAGAGGGGCAAACGGGACAGAATCCAGCGCCCCGACCAGGACTAGAACCTGGTGTGCTGGCGCCGCAAGGCAGAGGATTAGCCTAGTGAGCCGCAGCGCCGGCTGTTCATATAGTAATCTTAACTAGTTACTCAAGATTCTATGATCAGTTATTTTTTATTTTGATTAGTATCTGAATCTGAATCTTGTGTATGATATCAGGTATGAGAGAAAATCATGTACTTAACCTATCAAGCTTAGCCAGCCATTCCAAATCTGTGTCATTACAGATATGTTGTTCTTTGTCATTGTATTCAGTTTACCTTCACAAAGATGGGGGTGCTTTGTAAGAGACATTTAGCCTATTTATTGATTGGGGAATAAAATAATTCTATTTTTTAATGGTCCATGCCACAAATTGAATATTGGGGACTTTAGTTTTTAATCTCACTTTTTCTTTTTCCATCAGGTTTCAGTTGCAATGGAAGATACCCAGAAAGAGGGTAAAAGTAAGTCAGAAGATACAAAGTCTGTTCATTTTGAATCTAGTACTTCAGAGTCCTCGGTGCTATCAAGTAGTAGTCCAGAAAGTACCATGGTGAAGCCAGAGCCTAATGGAATGACCATCCCTGGCATCTCTTCAGAGGTGCCAGAGAGCACCCACCAAACTCTTGCCTCAGAGGTGAAGTCAGAAATTGGGCAGCCTACCAAGGTTGGACGTTTTCAGGTGACAACTACAGCAAACAAAGTGGGTCGTTTCTCCGTGTCAAGAACTGAGGACAAGATGACCGAGGCAAAGAAAGAGGGACCAGTGACATCTCCTCCTCTTATGGATCCTGAACAAGCGATTCTTCCTGCTGTGATACCAAAGAAAGAAAAGCCTGAACTTTCTGAGCCTTCACATCTGAATGGACCATCTTCTGACCTTGAGGCTGCCTTTTTAAGTAGGGATGTGGATGACGGATCAGGTAGTCCACACTCCCCCCACCAGCTGAGCTCAAAGAGCCTTCCTATTCAGAATCTGAGTCAAAGCCTTAGTAATTCATTCAACTCCTCTTACATGAGTAGTGACAACGAGTCAGATATTGAAGATGAAGACTTAAAGTTAGAGTTGCGACGACTACGAGAAAAGTATGTATTATTTATATTACTAGTACTTATTTTCACTATTAGCTACTCTCAGCTGTTTATTAGTCCACCAAAGGAATTCAATGATGGCACTGTTGCATATAAATATGTTGCAGGGTTTGTTAATTATATATGGCAGATTGTATCAGAGTAGCAAATTCAGTCATCCTGTAAATGGGCTCAAAATTCAGAAGATCTCCCTGTAACATGTTCTTTGTTATTGGCTAAGAGCTTGTTGGAATGGCGTGGTTAGGGAGTGGAGGCCAGCAAGATGAGCTGACAGAGGAGAGTCTGGTGGTAGGACATGTTGGGGAGAGCTTTCTAAATAAGTAAAGACTTGAATACAATTTAATAAGCTGTTAATTCTAGTTTGAGCAAAGATGGTTATAATATTTTGAATTGTTTTATTATTTTTTGTAGACATCTTAAAGAGATTCAAGACTTGCAGAGTCGTCAGAAACATGAAATTGAATCCTTGTATACCAAACTAGGCAAGGTCCCCCCTGCTGTCATTATTCCCCCAGCTGCTCCCCTTTCAGGGAGAAGGCGGCGACCCACAAAAAGCAAGGGCAGCAAGTCTAGTCGCAGCAGTTCCTTGGGGAATAAAAGCCCCCAGCTTTCAGGTAAAAAGCCCTCAGCCATCATTTGTTTCTGTCTTCAAACTGTGCATGTAACCTATTGAACATTTGGTATTTTTGTTTGATTTCAAAGGTATTTGTCTTTCCTAATATTCTTGCTTCCTTCTCTACTCGTATATTTATTGTACCTCTTTTTGACTCTATGGAATTAGATTGGGTGAGTACAATGGCTTATTCCATTGTAATCCATGTTCCTATCTACTGGGAGCCTTCTTAAATTTTTATTTATTTATTTATTTATTATTTTAAAAGCAGAGTTACAGAGAAGCAGAGAGAGAAAGGTCGTCTTCCATTTGCTGATTCACTCCCCAAATGGCTGCAATGGCCAGAGCTGAGCTGATCAAAAGCCAGGAACCAGGATTTTCTTCTGGGTCTCCCACATGGGTGCAAGGGCCCTAACACTTGGGCCATCTTCTACTGCTTTCCCAGGCCATAGCAGAGAGCTAGATCAGAAATGGAGTAGCCAGGACTCGAGTTGGTGCCCATGTGGGGTGCCGGCAGCTTTACCCACTAGACCACAGTGCCAACCCCTGGGAGTCTTTATAGTTGTTCTTAATCCCATATGAGCACCAGTTCAAGTCCTAGTAGTTGCACTTTGATCTAGCTCCCTGCTAATGTACCTGGGAAGGTGGTGTAAGATGGCACAAGTACTTGAGCCCCTGCAACCACATGAAAGTCAAGGAAGGAGTTCAAGGTTCCTGGATTCAGCCTGGCCCAGCCCTGGACAATGCAGCCATGTGGGAGTGAACCAACAGATGGATGACCAGTCTTTCTCTCTCTCTCTCTCTCTCTCTCTCTCTCTGTCTTTTTGTCTCTGCAACTTTGCTTTTCAAATAAATAAATATAAGTCTTTAAAGAAAAAAAAAAAAGATAAACACTTAGCTTTGCCTTTTAGCTCATCTAACTCAAATTTAACCAAACTTGGACAATATGACTTACTCTCAAGTAAATTTCAGGTATATTCTTCCTTTTAATGAGTTGGTCATAATTATAGCTGGACTGAATGGATCTGTCTCAGCGATAACTTCCTTGAGTAGCTTTTTTTTTTTTTGGTGATTGCTATTGCTTTTAATTTGAGAATAAGTTTTTCACTTCCCATCCACTGTTCACTCCCCAGGTGCCTGAGAGCCAGGAATCCAACCCACATCTCCCACATGGGTAGCAGGTAGTTGAGCTATCAGCTCCTCTGCCTCCCAGGGTCCACATTAGCTAGAAGCTGGAAGCTGGAGTGGAGCGAGCCCCTAAACCCAGGCACTGCCATAGTGATGCTGGTGTCCTAACTGACATCTCAATCACTATGCCAAATGCCCCCTGCTCCTGTTTAAGCTTGTTATTTTGTGTATCTATATTGTGATTAAGAACTTGCTAGTGGGGGCCAGTATTGTGGTGTAATGGGTAAAGCTACTGCCTGTGACGCTGGCATCCCATATGGGTGCTGGTTTGAGTCCCAGCTGCTCCAAATCTGATCCAGCCCCCTGCTGGTATACCTGGGAAAATAGCAGAGGATGGCCTGAGTACATGGGCCCCTGCATGCACATGAGAGACCCAGAAGAAGCTCCTGGCTCCTGCTTCAGACCAGCCATTGCTGCCATTTGGGGAGTGAACCAGCGAATTGAAGATCTCTCCCTCTCAGTAACTCTGCCTTTCAAACAAATAAATAAATCTTTAAAAAAAAAAAAAAGAAAGAAAGAAAAAAGAACTTGCTAGTGGTTATAATCAGATAGTTAAACCATAATCTCTTGTAATGGACTAGAGTTTGTTTCTGTTAATTGGAACAGTTGTTAATCCTTTATTGAAATTGTGTAGTGTTAACACAATTAGTTGTAA
This sequence comes from Sylvilagus floridanus, assembly GCA_949820135.1. NCBI lineage: Eukaryota > Metazoa > Chordata > Mammalia > Lagomorpha > Leporidae > Sylvilagus > Sylvilagus floridanus. The sequence goes on from OX463230.1 coordinate 35,839,379, forward strand.
GGACCAACATACATTTATATTTCATATTTGCTCTCCAGATCTAGTTTAAATGTGTTGGAGAGCAGTTGCAAACTTCTTATCAGCTCTCCATTCTTTTTATTTGTTTATTTGACAGGTAGAATTATAGACAGTGAGAAAGAGAGAGAGAGAGGTCTTCCTTCCGTTGGTTCACCCCCCAAATGGCCACTACAGCTGGCACTGCGCTGATCCGAAGCCAGGAGCCAGGTGCCACTTCCTGGTCTCCCGTGCGGGGTGCAGGGACCCAAGCACTTAGGCCAACCTCCTCTGCCCTCCTGGGCCATAGCAGAGAGCTGGACTGGAAGAGGAGCCACCGGGACTAGAACCCGAAGCCCATATGGGATGCCAGCGCCACAGGCAGAGGATTAACCAAGTGAGCCAAGGCGCCGGCCCCAGCTCTCCATTCTTGAAAGCTTTCATAAGTGCCCAAACCTTTCTCTAACATATGAGGACTAATTCCTGAAATGCATTAGTAAAGTGTGATTATAAGGGAATACAACTGATTTAGATTCTGATCCCAATTTTGACATACTTCTTGAGTGGACTTCTAGTCAATTAGTAACTGGGGAAAAATCAAATTAGTTTTTAGGACACTTGACCTAGCAATTGCAGCTACTGCCAATAATTTTTAATATTCATTACTCTAAAGTTACCTACTGCATCATTTTGACACCTTTTTTGTTTTCTTCTTTTTTTTTTTTTTCTTTTAACTTATTTGAGAGACTGAACTCCTGTCCACCAGTCTGCTTCCCAAATACCCAGGGGCTGAGACTGGGAACCAGGTATCAAACCCAGGCACTACACTGTGGGATGCGAACTTCCTAATGAACAGGCCAAATGTGTACCATTGGCTTCTCTTTTGTATCCAATCTGATGCATATTTACCAAAAAAGTCTAAGCAGAGACTGTTGAAAAAATTTATTTTTATCATCAACATTTTTCTAAAAGGGAAAAAATGAATGATTGTGGAATTGCAAAATGTCTTCCCTGTATCCACTACATATTTTAGTCGTTTTACTTAGCTCAAGCTTAGGAACTTTCTAGGTTATCTAAAGCTAAAACTTCTGGGATTCTTTTTTTTTTCTTCTTCTTTTTTTTACACAGAGAGGAGAGGCAGGGAGAGGCAGAGACAGAGAGAGAGAGAGGAGAGGCAGAGAGAGAGAGGTCTTCCATCCACTGGTTCACTCCCCAATTGGCCGCAACAGCCAGAGCTGCGCCAATCCAGAGCCAGGAGCCAGGAGCCTTCTGCAGGTCTCCCACGTGGGTGCAGGGGCCCAAAGACCTGGGCCATTTTCTACTGCTTTCCCAGGTCACAGCAGAGAGCTGGATCAGAAGTGGAGCAGCCGGGTCTGGAACCAGCACCCATATGGGATGCCAGCACCTCAGGCCAGGGTGTTAACCCATTGCGCCACAGCGCTGGCCTGTCTTCTGGAATTCTTAATGTTACTCCTCAAGTGTCCTTCTGTAAATGAAGACCTTTTTCTTTCGTCAGTTTATAGTTTTTGACCTAGCAATCACTCAGTGGGACAAACTGGAAGAAATAAGAATGGTATCTGTTGAGTACACTGGCAAAGCTATACATATTTCCTCATGCTGCTTTACTGCTTTTTGGCAGGTAACCTGTCTGGTCAGAGTGCAGCTTCAGTGTTGCACCCCCAGCAAACCCTCCACCCTCCTGGCAACATCTCAGAGACCGGGCAGAACCAGCTGTTACAGCCTCTTAAGCCATCTCCCTCCAGTGACAACCTCTATTCAGCTTTCACCAGTGATGGTGCCATTTCAGTACCAAGCCTTTCTGCTCCAGGTCAAGGTAAGAAATGAAAGCAGCCATCATCCATAAACACGAAAATGGAGACACTGCTATACCTAGGATGAAAGCCTCGCTTTTCCATCCCCCTTCTCTGTTGGGCAGGCTAGACAGAAACATGTCTTGACTGTGGCCCGAAGTCTCCAGTATTTTCCCCGCTTCACTTTTAAGGAAGCAGCAGCAGAGAGATGTGACCAGGTGACCAGAACATAGCCTGTGTGTTGAGCTAAAAAGAGAAGTTGAGTGATGATTGGAATCAGTGGGCCCATAGCTACTATCAGTGAAATAGCCTTTTTTCAAGAGATAATGATGAAAACATCTTTCTACAGCCTGTATGCATAACTCACTTGGGATTTAGAACTTAATATTAGACTGAGATGTCCTGGGCCAAATCCTAGAGAGTTTTAACAATTTCTGAAGTTAATTCATTTTCTTAACTAGTGTAGAGTTTTTTTAACTTCTAAGCATGGAAATATCACAATAAAATAAATAGGCCTATAATTAAATTTTTTGTCCAAAATCTAATTTCCATTTATAGTTTTGTTTGTTAATTATTGATCAAAGCACTTCTGCAGGAGAAATAGCTTGTAGTTAATGTTCAACAAGAATTGAAAGGAGTTGGGTATCTGGGTGGAAAACAATGAAAAAAATAGAGATAACTAACTTAGGTACCTTTGCTACAATTTCATAAAATTTAAGTGATCTCTTCACAAAGTACTCAGTAAGCAACACAAAGCAGGTAGCATTATTGCCACCGAGAAGAGCTTCAGCCTTTTGCAGATAGAGGGGATTATGTATCTGACCTTCCCCCAGAAGCTTGTTCTTCTGTGTGCCATCTTAGTGCATTTCACCACTCCAACCTCGAGTTTCTAACATCTTGTAGTTGTGTTCTGTCTCTTCTCCTCTCTGTTCTCCCCTGTTTTTCCCCCTCTCACAGGCTGTGCGAAGTTTAACTGTGCATCTGAACAGGTGACATTCAAACCTGGTGGCAGGAGGACCCGATTTCTGAGTACGCCCTGCTTGGCTCTTTGTGTGTAACACCTTTACTCCTTCCTTGTCCTTGCTTTTCTGCTGCTTGACTCTGATGTCTCACACAGTCCCTTCTCATTTGTCTCTGTATATCATCTACTCAGTGCCTTGGCTGACCTAGTGTTACCCTCAGAAGTTTGGGTCCCAGTGTTAATTATGGTAAAAGATGGAGAAGTAATAATAGGTTTCCATAAATTTCAAACAAATTTTCTGGTAGAATTACTTCTTCAGAGATCTGTGGCCGAGGGTAGATATGGTGAAAACTGTCATGTCCCACAGTCATGTTCAACACGGCCTCCCTGCCTTGGCAGAAAGCATCTTGACCACTGATGCACCGAGATCCAGCAGCAGGTGATCGCTTCTGCCATTGCTTCCCCAGCCTATTGAGAGCAGGTGGAAACCACTTTCCTTCATTACACGTCAGCATGTACCAGTTGAAAAGATGCCAGAATTTCTTCATTGGATTCTTCCAGAACCACTGCCCTCATAACTCCATAAAAATCAGTCACTCAGAAAGGGTTGTGAGGGTGGTTATCCTGATAAGACACTTACTCTATTAAATGTCAAAGCCCAGCATTTGCAAGCAAAAACTATCTTTAACCTGATTCTCGATTTCCTAGCTTTCTGTTTAAAAATAAGGCACAAGAGCAAGTCATTCTGTCTTTCTCATATGTGAGAAGAAAATGATGCCTATCTACTATGGCTGCTGAACAAATCAAATAGGCTCATATACAAAAAAACAGGTAATCGTTAAGACACACTGATGATTTCCCTCTGATTTAGCCAGTGCCTACTGGGCACACAGTAGGCAGTCAGTAACTGTATATTGAAATAAAATTCTAAAAAGCCAAAGCTCAAATGAAAAACCTTTGTTAGGTTTGGATGACTATCTGTTAAGGTCTCAAACTTCTGGTGTGGTTATTGAAGTGCTTTTTAAATGCATGTGCTAAGGCCATCAATGTTTCTGAATGTAGTTCAGAGATCCTTGGGCCTCTTCATGGTGGGAAGAATTTACTCTCCCCTTTTGTAGTGACCAGATGTAAAGGAAAGAACAACAAACCTTAGCTTTATGCATTCCATTTTAAAATTTCCATTTACTTATTTGAAATGCAAAAACAGAAAGAAGTCTCCTATATACTGGTTCATTCCCCCAAATGCTTACAATAGCCAGGAATGAGCCTAGGCCAAAGCCAGAAGCCAGGAACTCAATCCTGGTCACCCTTATGGGTGGCAGGAACCCAGCTACTTGAGCTATCACCTGCCTCCTAGTGCATGTGTTAGCAGGAAGCTGGAATCAGGAATGGACCCAGGCATTCCAGTTATCAGATGTGGGCATCTGAAGTGGCATCTTAACCTCCACACCAAACATCTGCCACTATGTGTTACATTCAGCTTCCCTTTCTCTCACTCACACATTTGTAATTCCCTAGTTCCTCTGTTCTTTTTCACCTGAGTTAAAAGTGGATTGGCTCTACCTGAGACAGTCTTGTACCACTTTTTCCCATATGTTACAAGTCCAAGGCTAAAGAACAGGGTAGAAGGTATTACCCAGTTTGGTAGTTTTTCAAGACTATGTGATTTATTTTTTGAGCACTCAGATCAATAATTTTTCTGATTAAACTAACCTGGGCTATGCATATTAGCATCTTGACACCTGAATAAGCATTTAATTGTCCAGCTAAAAAGATGAAAAACATGAATAGTAGACCACTGTGTGACATGGCCGGCTGATGTACGGCCTGCGATGTCTGAGAGGAAAGGAAGAGAACGGAGGCTTCCTTTCATGAAGTGTAATAGGCAAAAGATCACTTTAATTCTGCAGACTCTCATCACCCTTGTAAAGGTAGGTGGTGTTACCCCTGTTGTCAAATGTAAGTTAGAATTACTAAATGTTAGCAGTTTCCTTTGGGTCTAAATGAGAGGCCCTGCATCTGTGGAAGTCATGTCAGAATCTATTATGTAAGCCTGGTGAACAAATCTCCAGAGGCCAGCTTAAAGACAGGGGAAGAAGACAGACAGGGGGTGGAAGGGTTGGCTTACTGGTTTTGGATGCCTTATTCTATGCTCTCAGTCGGTAATGATTTGGAAGCACGGCTTGGCTTTACTGCTCTATTTATGTTTAGAAATTGCTTGTTTTCCACATACTGGTAAAAGATTTTTATGGAAGGGAAGGGGTTAGTATATTTGTCTAGAATGTGGAAGTATAATAGCCTATTTAAATTAACTTAAAACCATACAATTTGAGTGCTTTTTAACAACCCAGCAGGAGAAACAGCAAGTGGGACAGGATCCTCAGAAACACTGCTTGGATGTTTGCAATTCAAACAGTGAGAACTGAGAGACTGGAGCCATAATTCAACCATTATGCTCTTTTAGATGCAAACAAGGGGTGTGGAAACTCTATGTGTGTGAGCCAGAAAACACAGCCAATCAACAGACCACATAGAACTGTAACTTTTGTCAGGGCTGCCAGGTCCTACCCATCTGTCTCCCCTCCTGTTCTCTCTTGCTGGGCCTGTGTGTGCTATTAGAGTGTAAAGATTGTACACTGATGTTTCTTTAACGCACTGCTCTCTCTTTGTGCTTCAGGGAAGATGGTGAAAAAAGTCTGTCCCTGCAATCAGCTCTGTAGTAATTATCCTTTCTTCCTGTTACTTGTGGTCCTCGATTGCAAAGCCTGTTGTCCATGAGATCTTTGAAGCTTCATGACTCTTGAGTGCTGACCTCTCTCTCTGCACCTTTTCTGATACAGTCTTTAACATGCTTAACTGCAAACTACTGCCTCTCCTCTCAGATTGAGAAAGCACCTCATAGTCAGTGCTCTCAGTGATGGCCCCATGGATTGGTAATGCCCATGGATAGGAACAGGGAGGTTAGGAATGCCTAGCTCCTGTAGGAAAAACAGTCCTTTAATCAGCAGATACATGCCTGTCACTGTTCTACCCCTGTTGGAAAATTAGCAGTGATCATAGCATGCAGTGGTCCATGGCCTCAAATAAATTTACTTTGAAGTGGGAGATATGGGCTGGGTTGGTGAGAAGAGAAATGCTATTTTTATACAGTTTGGCTTCTTACATGGTGCCTCTCATTAGGTTACAGATAATTCAGCAACCCAGCAGGCCACCCATATGGTTCTAGAAAGGGTAATAAGAAAACTCTAGAGATAGAACATTGCATGATAAGTTGTAGTTCATAATGGGTATTGTTCCTGTCTGGTGGTGTAGGAGAAATGTCTGGTGGTGCAGGAGGAAATCAAAAAATTATTTGGGGGCAGTAAAGTGTATACTGCTACCCAGGGCTTCTCAGAACTAAGCAAAGTAGTAAAGGCAAATAGCACCCTCTCTAGAAGGCTTCTCTGTTAGCGTTCACAGTCAAGTCTGCTTTTCCCAGGGGCTGATTTCTGGTCAGAAAGGGAGGTGTGTTTCCTTGTTTAATGGAAAATCAGAATAAGAACGCTGCCTTTATGATGACTGTCCCTTGTGGGATAAACCCCACTTCCAGAAGTCAGTGTTAGGTAATATAAGGAAAAGTGAAACTTGGTTCTAAAGGGGCCTCACGCCATGGAGCAGACTGATGTCGAGACTAGAGGTGTGATCCCGCATGAGTGCTTTGTGACCGAGTGGTGCTCACCTTTCTTGAGCTTCTTGTACTTGGCTTCTGACAGCTCTGCTCGCTTGTGGTGATTTCTGTTTTGTTATTTCATCGTCTCACTCACCAAGCTCACCAAACAGTAGTCACCAACAGGATGTGCCTCCTGCATGTGATGTGCTTGGCTTTCTGGATTTCAGCACAGTGCCTGCCTGCCCACTGCCTGTGGTTCCTGCTTCACCACTGGCTCCCATTCGCTATTTGAAGAAGGCTGTTCTGTGCTTTTATACTTCTCCACCTGGGCTTCTAGTACTGTAGGGGATTCCTTGTTCCTTTACACTATCTGCACAATAACAAGCCCCTCGGGGCTCCAGGCCAAGCAAGCCAACACTCACGCTACAGGAGTTCCATGTCTTGCCATGGTGGTAAGAAGCATGTCCCCTTCCTCACACTACAGCGTCACTCCGGGATTAGCTGTTCCTCTAGCACAGACAGCTTGTGTGTGCCACTCCCTGGGCGGTGATACAAACTTGACTGGAGATCAGCAATGGATGGTAAAGGGCTCGGAGGTGACACAGGGTCGGTGCAGGTGTGCTGCTGTGCTCTGGTGCTGCTTGGACCTGGAAGCAGGAAAGTGCATGTACTTACCAAAGCCCCTGGCATCACTGGGATATTCTAAGGCCTATTGGCTCACGGCTTACTTCAGTAGTTTTTATTTATTCTGCAGCAAATGTGTGAGATCTGGTAAGAAAGTGGGGGGTGGTGAAAATGCAAAACGAGACTGTGACTCTTCTTTCCCTCTTCCCTAAAACTTGCCTCTTCGAATAATCTCCAGTGTGCCCTCCAGCAGAGCCGAAATCAGGCAGGACACAGACCTCTTCTTCCTCTCTCATCAAGCCATAGAAATAGAATTCCTTCATTGTACCCTCGAAGCTTCCTCCTCCCTTTTACGTCCCTGCCTCAACTGGATTTCCCTGTTGCTTCCAATGGGGGTGCTTGCTGTTCTCGGAGGAGTGGGGAGAGGGACTGAGAACCCTGGAACTACTTGAAACTGAGATCTTCAGGAAAACCATGTCTTCCTGGAGTTGAGAGGCTCAGGCCCACCATACAGTCGCTTTCTCATGAGGAGTCTTGGTTTTCTACTCAAGAGAAGCGGAGAGAGGTTAAAGGCTTAACTCTTCCCATGTTTGTATTTACAAATTGAGGTTTGTGGGACCAGATGAAACAGATTCAAGAGAGCATGCTATTATTAAAGAACGGCCAAAGAATGTGGTAGTTTCCACATGCTGTAGGAACCCCATCTTCTCCTTGGCCAAGCACCTATCTGCATTCCTCCTGCTCCTTTAACTCTCCCTGGTGCACAAAATATCCTTCTTCTGCCTGCTCTCCACATACGTTCACAGCAGCCAGCCCTGTTGCCCTTATCACACAGCTCCCTCATCACTGATGCTCAAAGTAGAGTACTGCCCCCATGCCTGCCGTCGTCCTGAGTTGTCAGCCTTATCTGCAGCTATGGAAGAGAAACGGATTGAATTTTACAAAAAAAAAAAAAAACACCCAGCATCTTCCTTTCATGCATGGCTTGCCATCTGTCCTCTCCCCATTCTATGGCTCGCCATCCATCCATCATCCTGTGAAGTGTACCCTCTTCCTGAAATCATAATCCAGGCTTCCTCTAATGCCTGTGTCTTTTTGTCTTGTTACTCTAGGGACCAGCAGCACAAACACCGTTGCAGGGCCAGTGAACAGCCAGGCTGCGCAGGCTCAGCCTCCTGCCGTGACATCCAGCAGGAAGGGCACGTTCACCGATGACCTGCACAAGCTGGTGGACAACTGGGCCCGAGATGCCATGAATCTTTCAGGCAGGAGAGGAAGCAAAGGGCACATGAATTACGAGGTAAATCTTCCCTTTTTACTACCTGATCAGAGAATCCAAAGGTACACACTTGAATGAGAGAAGATAGAAACTGCAACATCACCTGTTCTAGTAGCTCATGATTTTTTTGTTAAGATTTTTCTTATTATTTATTGAAAGGCTAAAATGCAGAGAGATACAGAGTACAGGAGAGAGATCTTCCATCTACTCCCTAAATGGCCACAACAGCCAGGTCTGGACCAGTTCAAAGCCAGGAGCCAGGAACTCCATCTTGGGCAGCAGAGACCCAAGTACTTGAGTCTTCTGCTGCTTTTCCAGGCATATTAACAGGAAGCTGGATTTGTGGTAAAGTAGCCAGGACTCAAACCAGTGCTCCTATATGAGACGCTTGTATCACAAACACCAGTTTGACCTGCTGTGCCACGATGCCAGTCCTGTTGGCTGCCGATTGGTCAGCTTAGTTTTTTCTCACCTTTTCCTTCAATATTTTGTGAGCATACAGTCTATGCATGACACCCTCCTCTTTAGAAACATTATTTTCACCCCTATTTGGCAATTACAGAATCAGCGAATATAATGGAAGGCTTTGTTTTACTCTGTAAAATTAAAACAGTCTCAGTTTTAGTCTTATTTTAGTCCCACCCATTTTATACCCATTGGTGTTATTCCCCCACCAGACTTTACATGTAGTTGTTTTGTTTCAGGGCCCTGGAATGGCAAGGAAGTTCTCTGCGCCTGGGCAGTTGTGCATCTCCATGACCTCGAACCTGGGCGGCTCTGCCCCCCTCTCTGCAGCATCAGCTACCTCTCTAGGTCACTTTACCAAGTCCATGTGCCCCCCACAGCAGTACGGTTTTCCAGCTGCCCCATTTGGCACTCAGTGGAGTGGGACAGGTGGCCCAGCACCACAGCCACTTGGCCAGTTCCAACCTGTCGGAACTGCCTCCTTGCAGAACTTCAACATCAGCAATTTGCAGAAATCCATCAGCAATCCCCCGGGCTCCAACCTGCGGACCACTTAGTCACACCCAGAGACACCCACCATAGATCTGGGCAGGAGATGGAATGGTGGGGTGGTTGGGGGAGGGGAAGGAGCTGATATACTAAGACTAGTGCTGCATTTAACTGACTCCTGTCAGAAGGGAGTATTTGTAACATCGTGTTGAGCCCTTAGAATGGACCTGTCCCTCCCCTTCTACTTCTTGATTACAGTGGAACAGAAGGAAAAAGCAGCTTTCTTGTGAAGGGTAGCTTCAGATCTGCTTTGCTATCTGTCTGTACCCGTCGGTAAGGGCAGGGGCTGTGAAAGAGAATGTTATTGATCAGGAAGCTACTAGAGCTCAATGTAAAACCAAACTCCATCTGTATTCTCAGGTTGGGTGGAGCTCTCAACTTTGGTACATGCCCCAAATCCCTTACTTCCTTCCAAACCACAAGATAGGAAAAAAAAAAAAAAATGGGCTATCTCCCACCCTGCCCTCTACTTTTATTTTTTCCTCTAAAACCCAGTAAAAAAGACCAGGGGACTGGGGCTGCAACCCTTTCTTATGATAGGTCATTAGTGCTTTAAGCAAAAAATATTAGCAGCTTTGACTGCAGCATTAGCAATTAGGAAAGAAAAAATTAAGTTCCCTGCGGACATGTAACTTTGCCATCAGTTTTGATGTGGAAACACTGTGATATATAAATGTTGTTGGACAACAGTAGTTTTAAGAGTAAAATATGAAAGATTTAAAAAGTTCCCAAAAAAAGCTAGCTCTGTCCTTTACTTATTGAGACACTTTAACTTTTTCCTTTGTATTCCCGTTGTATTAGATAAATAAATGTGAATGTAAAATTGTATAAATTACTGTACTTGAATACTTCTGTTCTCCCAGTATTGCTTGCTGGACATTTTAGTGCCTTGGACTTCTATTGCTTCTGCCATTAGCATCAACTTACCAGACCCCGGATCAGCAAGGGCACGTGGAAGGAAACCTTAGGTCCATGTGACCCCAAAAATGTATATGCCAAAGGGAAATTGAAGCGTATTTTTTTTTTAAGTCATCAACAGTTTTGTCTCGAGCAGGTGGAAGATGAGTAGGTGAGAAGTTAAGTCGACGTCAGTGGTTCCGAGCAGTCTGTTTCAGGAATAGTGAGGAGGGGTCCTACAACAAAATTAGGCAATTTCAGAGATTCTATGAGCGTGAGCAGAATGACAGACTGAAGAATGGGTGAACAGACTTGTTTAGAAGACGTGTGATGCCTGGCCAGTGACTGTCATAACCCCTATTTATTTAAGCTGGGCTTGAACAGATGAGACCAAGAAGATACTAAACAAAGAGAAGGGTATAGGTGATAGTTTCAAGTTGGGAAATGCGATTGTGAAAAGTCACAGGTGGTAAAAGTTGCTCTAAGAAAAACCATTTGGCTTGCTTTCCTCTTGGTGCACGTGTACCATGCAATTCTCTGCTTGGGGTACGATATTTTGTGGAAAGTAGATCCACATCTGAATTAATGAGCATTACAGGAAGAATGCTTATTCCTACCCTTTCTTCTGTGAGGTCCAAAATGGTTGCAGGATCACAATCTAATGTGCCACCACTATTTCTAGAATTTCATCTAACATTCTCACATTTCCATACAAATATTCCTCTTAAATGTAACTGCAACCAGCCAGTATTATTTAATGCTATGCCTAATTGTAATGGGCACTTGTATTATTTTCAGAGTTTTCCAGAAGTACTGTGCTAATTGGCTATGTTGGGGATCTCTGCTATCTCTGAGGACGGAGAAAGAGCGAGCACCCCACTTGGAGGTGCTTCTGCTCCTGACTTGGTTGAGAACTTGACCTCTTGCCAGCCTTCTGCCCTCCTCAGTGGCACATCCCAAGCACCACCAGGCTGGGAAGAGCCTGGCTGCTCCCTGAATGCTGTTCCTTCCTTTTCTTTTTCAAGTTGGCCCAGACCCTTGACATGTAAATAACAACCGAAGGTTTCAAGCCCTGCTTCAAAACTATTGATCTGCCCTCTGCTTAGAATTCTTGTGGGGAGGGTTAGAGTAGGTAGCACAAAGGTACCAGGTAGATGAGCAGCGGGTCCCAAAGGTGAGACAGCCAGGCGCAGCACGGTGGTGTTCTGTTACTTTGGTTTAAACATTCTGAGATCTTCTCACTCACACCCAAACAGTAAGAACTGGTTTTATTTACTATTGATTTTTCCCCTTCCTGTGGATGTAGTAACTGAAGCCTAGAGGAATTAACTAGTGCTACTGAACTGTTTAAATTATTTTTGTGTTAATAGTACACTTTGAGTATCTTTTTCCACATTAAAAAAACTTTCTGAATTATAAATGTTTTCCTTACATTATTTAACAATGTACACTATTTTTTAAAAAACTGAATTCAAACCTTGGGGGTTTCTCAGCAGCCGTTAACTGTACATTTTGCACTAACTCTGGGTGTTGCGCTTCTTGTAAGATTGCGCTTCGTGCTTCAGTTTGTTACCTTTGTAGACTTATTTAATGAAACCATTCAAATAAACCAAACTTGCTTTTGTTGAGCTGTGGGGTTTCATTTCCAGCAAGCACCTTTTTAATCTCACTGGCTATATTTTGAATTGTGTGCAGAGTCCCTAATTCCCAGTTACTGTTTTTAGCATAAATTTTGCCCTGTCCTACAGACAAAGGTGATTTTTCTTTTAGGAGAACAATGATAAGCATACCAAAATCAGAAAATGAACATAAGATCGAACCCACCTGACAGGTAAAGTCAGAGTGGCTGAAAGGAAGGGAAGTCTGGAGAACTTGCTGCCTCTTCGTCCTCTGGAGGCCGGGAACTAGCTGGCTATTGGCCCAGGATCTTTTTTTTTTTTTTTTTTTTTTAAGATTTATTTACTTGAAAGGCAGAGACAGAGAAGGAGGAGAGCTTCTTCTGGATCTCTCATGTGGGTGGCAGCAGTCCAAGCACTTGGGCCACTCTGCTGCCTTCCCAGACACATTAGTAGGTTGCTGGATTGAAAGCAGAGCAGCCAGGACTTGAAGCAGCACCCATATAGGATGCTGGCCCAGGCTTACACAGCCCCTCGCCTCACATTCACAGCTTTCCACTCAGGGCGTCTGTGATCCAACAAATAAGAAGCCACTGCCTTGACATCAGACATAGCCCATTCCAAATAGCACCTTAAAAAGTAAAACTGTGAACTCCTTGTTTGAAACATCCAAAACCATGAGAAGCTGATTTATGTTAAGGTATGGTACATCTCCCATCTGAAATCTGTATTTTCTTAAAAGATTTCCTCTTCTCCAAAGTGCAAGAGTAGTGATGCTGAATGTCCAGATATGACAAAGAGAAGCCATGGAGCACTTTTTACTGAAAGTAAAAAGGTAAAAATTCTCATTAAGGAAAGGGAAAAAAAGTATGCCAACCTTGCTAAAAATCTAAAGAATTTTTTTAGAGATTATTTATTTGAAAGGCAGAGTACTTTGATGCTAGTTCACTCCCCAGATGACCCCATTAGCTGGGGCTGGACCAGGCCAAAGATAAGAACTAAGAACTTCATCTGGGTCTCCAACATGGCTGGCAGGAGCCTAAGTTGGACCATCCTCTGCTGCCTTCCCAGGCACATTAGCAGGAAGCTAGATGAGAAACCGAGCAGCCAGGACTGAAACCAGCACTCTAGTGTAGGATGCTGGCTTCCCCAGGTGGTAGCTTAACCTGCTGTGCCAATTGCCGGCCTCAGAACTCATCTTCTGTAAGACTGTGAAGCAGGAAACATGTCTTTTTTAAAAAAAATTTTTTGACAGAGTTAGACAACGAGAGAGAGAGAGTTAGAGACAGAAAGGTCTTCCTTCTGTTGGTTCACTCCCCTAATTGCCGCCATGGCCGGCACTGCACTGATCCAAAGCCAGGAGCCAGGTACTTCCTCCTGGTCTCCCATGCAGGTGCAGGGCCCAAGCACTTGGGACATCCTCCACTGCACTCTCGGGCCACAGCAGAGAGCTGGCCTGGAAGAGGAGCAACCGGGACAGAATCCGGCGCCCCAAGTGAGTCACAGCGCCAGCTGGAAAATGCCCTTTCTATCACACCTCAAGCTGCAAAAGTTAACAGCCAAAATGCTCAGTAAAGGTGGACAAGGCAGTCACTGATGGTTCAGCACTGAGAGTTCAGTATCCCTCAGGGATGCAGGAGACCACGGCAGCACAGGGACACGGACACCTGCACTGATACAAAGTAAGAGGCAGCAGCACCTGCCTTGTCCTGAGGAAAAGGGAAAGAAGGGCAGGGCCTTGCTACAATTTCAATTTCATCAAGGCCGCTGAACCTGGCACTCAAGTGTGGCCTGCACTGCTTGGAGGCAACCAGCCATGGGTGAGTCCTAAAATGTCTGTCTTTATTAACAGTTGTGTAGGAATAAATACTGAAAGGCCTCAAAGGCCAAAGGAAGGCATTTCATCTGTCCGGGACCCCCACTCCATCCCCCACCACCCCCGCCACTGCCGCATGTGACATCCTCAGGCACTCAGCTTTATCTGCAGCAGGCTCCGACAGATCCCCTGGGAAGGTTCAGGATGAACCCCGGTGTGAACCGTGGAAACAGTCCATTCCTCGGGGACGAACAAGTTCATGACTCAAAAGTAGCTCCCAAAGCCGCTTGGTAACGAAGCCCAAGCATGTGGCCTGAGCCTCAGGACGGGTCCCATTTCCTTTTCTTCATGTCCCGGCTGTTCCTATGTGATGCACAGTCTCCTGGAAGATACAAGGGCTTAAATATTGCTGCAGTTCTTTTAAAATAAGGAATAAACAGTTCATAACTGGGAGGTTGTATTAGCTCATGATCCCAACTTAGAGTAAGAGCCCAAGAATGACGATCAGCCTTTGTGGCATGCTCACGATGGACCTGCTATTAGCCGAAAAAGCTCAGGGCAGTCACGCTTCCTGCTGCCATCATGGACTGAAAAAATGGCCTGGTCCTTAAACCAGTCATCTCCTTAACATTTCTTACTACCTTAGACTAATTCTACCCAACTTCTTTTAAGTTGACTTACTCATTTTAAAGATTTATTTATTTGAAAGGCAGAATAACAGAGAGGAAGACAGATCTTCCATCTACTGGTTCACTCCCCAAATGCCCAGAACAACCAGGGCTGGGCCAGGCTGAAGCCAAGAGCCAGGACTTCATCCACGTCTCCCAGTGGGTGGCAGGGACTCAAGCACTAGAGCCATCCTCTTTCTGCCTCCCAGGCATTAGCATGGAGCTGGATGGGAGGTGGAGCAGCTGTAACTTGAACTGACACTCCAATATGGGATATAGGCATCCCAAGTAGCTTAACCTGCTGTGCCACAATACCGGCCCTGTATTTAGTCATTTATTTTATTATATTTGAAAGCAGAGCAAAAAATCTCCTACCCTCTGATTTACTCCCCAAATGCTCTCAATTGCAGGGCTCTGCCAGAACAAGGCCAGAGCCAGGAATCCAGCCCTGAACTCCAGTGTGGGAAGCATGGACCCTGAGTTCACTCCTGGGGAACCATTGAGCCATTGCCACTGCCTCCCAGAGTGCATGTTAGCAGGAATCTGGAGCTGGGAGCACAGCAGGTTCTCCCAAGCAGCACCAAACACCTGTCTGTCCAACTCCTTCAAATGCAATGTCATCCTTTCTTTAAGAATTCACAGAACTAAACCTGTATGTCCCTGTCATTTTTGTTCTTGCTACCTGTTACATGCTGGTTAGTGTTGTGAATTTGGGGGTGCTGGGGTGCAGGTTTTGTTTGTGGCTTCTGGTGGCAAAGGCCGTGGGGGTTCTTGTTCCAGGTCTCCAGCTCCAGATCGTTCGGGGCTGGCATGGCAGACATCTGGGCTGGTGCTACTCTTGACAAGGGCTTGACGACATTGTCCAGGATGTCTGGAGTCTCATCCCATAGGTCCAGGTTGTCTTCCAGGTTCTCTGCAGAGGCCACAGAAAGTGCAATGTCAGCAAATCAGTTGTCACATAAAGCACTGAAAATGTGGTCGCAAGAAACACCCATCTGGCCGGCGCCGTGGCTCACTAGGCTAATCCTCCGCCTGCGGCACCAGCACACCAGGTTCTAGTCCTGGTCGGGGCATCAGATTCTGTCCCGGTTGCCCCTCTTCAAGGCCAGCCCTCTGCTGTGGCCCGGGAGTGCAGTGGAGGATGGCCCAAGTGCTTGGGCCCTGCACCCCATGGGAGACCAGGAGAAGCACCTGGCTCCTGCCTTTGATCAGCGTGGTGCGCCGACCGCAGCGCACCGGCCATAGCGGCCACCAGAGGGTGAACCAATAACAAAGGAAGACCTTTCTCTCTGTCTCTCTCTCTCACTGTCCACTCTGCCTGTCAAAAAAAAAAAAGAAAAGAAAAAAAAGAAACGCCCATCTGGAGTGCCCTGTCACTGACAGATTTGGAATTTCTCCTCCGCCCCCTGTGGTCAGGACAGCAGAGGCGCTGTGGCTGCCGTCACTCAGAACCCCCAGCAATCTATTCTGGGTCCTCTTCCTATTTTTCTAATTCACAGGGCTATGAAACAGGCAAAAATGAGGATTTGGATGCCTCTTAAAATGTATTCTATGACCGAGGGCTGTACCGAGCTGTACCTGCGAGGGAGTCTTCCTCCGGGCCCGGGTCAGAGTCAGCAGGTTTGGGAGTGCTGTGCGTCACGGGCGGGGCGGGCAGCGCCACTACAGTGCATGTGAGAGAGGGGACAAGTCACACACCGCAGAGCCGGCTCGGGCTGCCCCAGGCCCGCCTGCATTTGAATGTTTGGAATTCAACATTTTTAAAGCCATAACCCTTGTTCACACAAATGTTAGGCAGAACAGCAATATAAGGTAGATAAAATACTGGCTCTGGTTGTCTGATCAGGAGTGGGCACCCCCACAAAGAAAGCGGGCTTGCTTTCACATCTTTGCTGCCTCTCAGGGCCAAGGAGGATGTTAACAAACCAGACCCGAATGCAGTCCTTTTGTGACTCTTCCAAATGTGTAGGAAAAATGGGGGAAGTCTCCTCAGCTGGGACGAGCCCTTTCTTTGTCTGCACTCTAGGCCCCCTGCCGCTGCCCCATCTGTGCCTCCCTGCTACTCCCAGGTCTGCAGCAAGGCAGAGTTCACGGATCAATAATCTCCCCAAGCTCCTGTTCAACCCAGTTCTGCCTCGTCCCCAAGGGCATCTCAGAAACGAGCAGCTCTGTCATGCAGGGATGATCACAGTGTCGGCAGCAAGTTCTTCCCCCTGAACCTCTGTTTCCAGAAGGGGCGTCAGGCCGGGTCACCTCCCTGTCTAGAAAAGGAGAGTGCAGGGCGGAGTTCACCGTCTGTCACCTGTCCCGCTGAGGTCAGGGCACCCTGTCACCTAACTTCCTCTCCAGGGCCCGCCTCCACACACCCTCACGTTCTGTCTCCGCGGGCGGGGCGGACGTCTGCACGTGCTGCTGTCTCTCCATCTGCTCCCGGAACTGCCGCTGCAGCTGCTGCTGCCGGAGCTTCCGCTGCTGGGTGGTGTCACTCCCCGCGGAGCAGGCCGGGGTTCTGCAACCAGAACACCGAGGTGAGGCAAGGTCCACAGCCACCCAGGAACTGCTGGGCCCCAAGCAGCACACAGCCCAGCTCGCCATTCCGGAGGAGGACGGGAGGCGAGGAGGGCCAGGAGGTGCAGGGAGGACCCCGTACCGGGAGCTGCTGTCCTTGTCCCCCTGTGTCACAAGGTGGGGATTATCTGGGTGGCCTGGTCTGCAGGGGGAGGTCACCTCCTGTGGTCGTGGGGGTGCCAGGGCTGTGTTCGGTCGGCAGCTGTTATATCTTGCCTGTTCCACAGATGGTTCAAAATCTTGTCTCTTTGCTTTACTCAAATCCACTTCAAGAGGTAACTAACAAGGAAGAAAGAGGAAAAAAAAAAAACTTCCTCCAACTGCTCTTCCCAATGAAACTGACAAACCTTGAATCCTTGAAAGACAACTTAGGTCAGTGATGAAAATTAATTTTAAAATCCTCAACAAAATACTAGCAAGCCAAATTCAAGAGCACATTAAAAGGATTGTGACCATGACCGAGAGAGTGCTGTTCCCGGAAAGGTGGCTCAACATGGAAGCCCCATCAGCATATCACACGTGAATGGACAGCAGCACAAACCCCAGGATCATCTCAACTGACTCAGAGAAAGCATCCGACAAGCTCCAGTACCCTTTTAGGGTAAAAGAGCTCAATCACCCGGTCTAGAAGAACCCGCTGCAATATGGTAAAGAGCATATGGAAAAGGGTGAAAGATCGAAGCTTTTCCTGGAAGATCAAGAACGAGGCAAAGACGCCTGCTCTCACCATTTCTATTCAAGAAAGGGCTGGAGGTTCCAACCACAGCGATTAGACATGACAAAGAAAGAAACGGCATGCACACTGGAGAGGAAGAAGTAGACTTATCTTCAGATTTGACACGACCTTTTTTAACAATTTATTTATCTATTTGAAAGAGAGAGAGAGAGACAGAGAGAAAGAGAGAGAGACCCCTTCTGTCTTGGTCCACTCCCCAAATGGCCCAACAGCCAAGGCTGGGCCAGGAGCCAGGAGTTTCATCCAGGTCTCCCAGGCAGATGGCAGGGGCCCAGACACCAGACACTTGGAACATCTGCTGCTGCTCTCCCAGGCCATAGCAGGGAACTGGATGGGAAGCGGAACAGCCAGGACTCGGATATGGCATGCCTACATCTCAATGGTGGCTTAACCTGCTGCACCATGCTGGCATCCTTACATGATCTTATATGTAGAAAAGGGTAAACTCTACACACACACACACACACACACACACACCCTGCTAGAATAAATGAATTCAGCAGAGTTGCAGGGACAAAATCAAAATAAGAATCACTAGGCTGTCTATGTATTAATGAAAAGGAAACTAAGAAAACAATTCCATTTACAGGAACACCAAAAAGAGCAAAATCCTGAGGAACAAACCTAGGCAAGGAAGTAAAAGACTGGTACACCAAAAACTAAAAAACACTGCTGAAAGTACAGATACAAATAAATGGAAAGACTTCCTAGCTTCCCGAATTGGAAGACTCAAAATTGTTGTAACATCCATGCTACAAATTCAAGGCAATCCCTATAAAAATCTCATCAATATTTTTTTGCAGAAATAGAAAAGTCCATACTAAGATTCACATGGAATCCCAAGGGACCTCAAATAATAAAAAGGATTTTGAAAAAAGAAAGTCAAAGGACTCAAACCTCCAAAGTTCAAAACCTGAGGGTTCTTCAAAGGCTCCCGGAGAGACTGGTCTTGTGGTGCCGCTATTTGCAGGCTAGGCCGCTATTTGACCACCTGCATCTCCTATCGGAGAGCTGATTTGGTCCCAGCTGCTCCAATTCCCACCCAACTCTCTGCTAATGCACCTGGGGAGGCAGCGGAAGATGGCCCAAGTACCTAGGCCCCTGCCACCTGGAGATCCAGATGGAGTTCCAGGTTCCTGGCTTTGGCCTGGCAAAGCCCTGGCTGTTGTGGGCATTTGGGGAATGAACCAGCAGATGGAAGCTCTATTTGTCTGTTTCTCAAGCTAATTAAATAATTTAATTAATTTAAAAAGGCAAAGGCTTGAATACACATTTCTGCAAAGATGATATGAAACCAATTTACAAAGAGATGTTCAACATCACAGATTGAAACGACAACAAAATATCACGTCACACCCATCAGGCTGGCAATTACAAAAAAAAATACAGAAAATGACAAGTGTTGTCACACATGTACAGAGGCAAACTCTTAGATACTGTGGGGACCATAAAATGCTGCAACTGTTGTGGAAATCCGAATGGCAGTTCCTCAAAAAAATGACAAACAGAACTACCACGACCCACGGGCACGTAGCCCAAAGACTGGGAGCAGGGGCCCCGTGACATATTCGCACATCCACGGTCACAGCAGTGCTCCTCACAGCAGCCACGGCAAAAGCAGCCCACATGTCCATCGGCAGGTGAAAGGTCAACAGTGGTCTATGGATATGGACAAACAACAGAACTTGGCCTTAGAAAGGAAGGGAATCACGGGGGCGCACTCCGATAGGGATGAACCTTGAGATGCGAATGCTAAGTGAAATGAGCCCGTCGACCTGCACGCTCTCACTCCCACCATCCAGCTCACAGAACAGAGTAGAATGGAGGCAGCCATCTGGCCCAGCGCGTCCCCATCAGAGGACCGGGGTTAGACACCAGCTCCCGACTGCAGCTTCCTGCTATGCAGGTCCTGGCAGGCAGCGCGCTGGCTCAAGTGATGGGGTTCTGGCCACCCCGGGCTGAGTTCCTGCTCCAGCTCCAGCTCCAGCCCAGCCTGGTGTTTGCATACACTTAGGGGGTGAGCCAGCAGATGGAAGCTTTCTGTCTCCCTATTTCTGTCCCTCAAATAGATAATTAAAAAAACAAAAAAATAAATAAAAAACAAAGCTAGAATGCTAGTCACCAGAGGCCGGTGAAAAGAAGAGAGAGTAGCCTTTTCCAGATGGAGTTTGATTTTGCAAGACAAAAAAGTGCTGGCAGTCAGCTGCAGACAATGCGAACAGACTAAACACTCCTCACCCAGGCGCTGAAAATGCTCATGTGGCAAACTGCACTACATGTTGTAGACCAAAGAAAAACTATCAAGTAATATCCCTTGTAAATACAGGTTAAAAAATCACTGACAAAATATTAGCACACTAAATCTACTAATGTTTAAAAGAATGTTTTTTTTTTTTTGACAGGCAGAGTGGACAGTGAGAGAGAGAGACAGAGAGAAAGGTCTTCCTTTGCCGTTGGTTCACCCTCCAATGGCTGCCGCGGCCGGCGCGCTGCGGCCGGCGCACCGCGCTCATCCAATGGCAGGAGCCAGGTGCTAGGTGCTTTATCCTGGTCTCCCATGGGGTGCAGGGCCCAAGCACTTGGGCCATCCTCCACTGCACTCCTGGGCCACAGCAGAGGGCTGGCCTGGAAGAGGGGCAACCGGGACAGAATCCGGCGCCCCGACCGGGACTAGAACCCGGTGTGCCGGCGCCGCAAGGCGGAGGATTAGCCTGTTGAGCCACGGCGCCGGCCAAAAGAATGTTTTTAAAACGGAGTTTTGGAGGTGGGCATTGTGACACAGTAGTTAAGCCACCACTCGGAAAGCCCGCCTCTGCTCCTGCTCCTGCTAACCCTGGGAAGCAGCAGAGGACGATTCAAGGACCTGGGTCCCTGCCACCCAGCAGGAGACCGGGATTGCGTCCCAGGTTCCTGGTTCTGGCCTGGCCCAGAATTAGCCGTTCTGGGAGTGAGAGAGCAGATGGAAAATCTCTCTCTTTCTCCCTCTCCATCATTCTGTCTTGAGAGAGAGAGAGGGAGTGAGGGAGGAGATCTGACAGATGCCAGTTGACACACGTATCTATAGGGGTTCCACAAGAAAAGAAGCCCTCGAGTGCAGGATGGGGAGCACTGCCCAAGGTGACACAAGGCAAGAACCGCAGAGAATAGCAGAGAGTGAGCAGCCCCCTCCAGCAGGTGGGCAATACACCAGAGGACCCGCGGGACTCCCAGATGTTCCACTGCAGACACCATTCTCCACGGGCGGATGCTCGGATCCTGTGGCAAGAAGCCACCCCGACAGCCCGCGGGGCTCGGGAAGGGAGTAGGGGTCGACAGGCCGGGCTCTGAGCACGACTGGCACACAGCAATGGTGCTGGAGGGGGCTCCGTGCCCTCTCCACTCGCAACACAGCTCTGAGGATCCACTACACCTGCTTCTTCCGTCACAAGGTGAGGTGACTGGCTCTGACACTCAAAACAGGATCACTCTAGACCCTCTCAGTAGCTCAGCCCTTGTGTATTTCTCCCTCCCTCCCACAAATTAAGCCAGGACACAAAGAACACCTCAATCATCCCCCCGCTGCCGGCTTACCTGGCGTGGAAGCTTATTCAGGGACCGCAGGTAGTCTTTGTCCAGGATACAGTTTCCAAGTGCATTCCCAAAACTCCTACCCACAACGCCACAGCACCAAGGCCAAAAATAGGGAAACAGGGTTGAGAGTTGTTACAAGTGAATATCAGAGAACAGAGTTACAACTTTTTATTTTTATTGAAAAGTAGAGACAAAGAGAAAGAGGGAGATCTTCTATGTGCAAGTTCACTCCCCAAACGCCTGCAGAGGCTGGTTGGAGCTGAGAACTCAGCGGGGACAGGGTCACGGGCACAGTCCAGCTGTGGACACACGGGACTCCGGGGGGATCACCGGCACGCCGATCCTTAGCGCATCCATGTTTTTCCGGTGACTCAACTCACTTCAGTTCTCTAAGGTGTCCTGTCTCTGACCCAAAACACCGCCTCGTGCCACGTAACTAGGCTGACCCACTGGGACACCGGGAGGAGGGTTACAGTAGAGAAGGAGGAAGTGAGCTGCGGCCTCGGGAGGAACGGCTGGGTACACGAGTGAGCGGGGCAGCAGCAGAGGCCAGCACCCAACATGGCCCACCCCGCACCCACAGGAAGCATTATACAGTCGGGAGGAGGCTACAGGCGAGGGCATCCCTCCCCGGTGCTCAGCTTCCGGACCACCTGACTACGTTTTGGTTTCCAAAATCTGCCGGGAAATGGGCTGAAGCAGCAGCCATTGTGCTCACCTGAGTGCTCGCTTCAGCCCATCAGTCACCGCCTCCTTCCTTGCCTTCTCCAACGCCAAGGCCTTGGACTTGAGGCCCTCACTAACACCGTAGCCCACATCTTCATGATAGGAGCCATCCTGGGGGAAGCAGAGAGCGAGGCTGCGGCGGGACCCTGGCTCCGCAGCGCCTCCTGCCGCCAGCAGCAGACAGCTGCAAGACAACCCTCCCGCACAGTCCCATGCTCCCTTGCCTGCCCCTAGCCACATATGGAAGGCCATTTCCAAGTGACCCCAAATCTCACTAAGAAACAGGCCCCCAGGTTATAAAAACCCCTCCAATACCATCCAAAAGGAATATCTGAAATATTGCATCAAAGGGACTCTAAGAGTCGCACAGCAAATCATTTTCCATATCAGGCAGTGCCCATTCCTTGGTTTTCACCAAAAGTGAAGAAGAGTGGACCTGAGCACACTTGGCTGATAGAGAATTAAATATAATGTTTGATGAAAGCACTGAGTTTTGGAAAATAACTTGAAAAAGACTCAGAGAAACAAGTGATACTAGGACAAACCACTTCCCATCCCAGCTATTGAATTTATGTGAATAAAATTGTTCAGTACTATTTATAAAAATAACAAGTCAGGGGTACTCTCATCTTGGAGTCCAAGTTCTGTTCCTATCCCAGCTTTCTGGGAGGCAGCAGGTGATGGCTCAAGTACCCAGGTCCCTGCCACCCATGTGGGAGACCCAGAAGAAGCTCCTGGCTCCTGGCTTTGGATCAACGCAGCTCCGGCCATTGATAGCCATTTGGAGAGTGAATCAGCAGATGGAAGACCTTTCTCTCTGTCTCTCCCTCTCACTGTAACTCTCCCTCTCAAATAAATAAATCTTTAAAAAAAAAAAAAAGTAAATACAACTGTCTGATCAATTATGTGTTAGCAATGACAGTAACTCAACCCAGAAGAACTCTTTCCATATTTGGAGCCTTAAGGTCCTAGAAATTTACCCCTAAGATTTCTTCTTATACACACACTTGCACATACGTACACACACAGAGGCAGAGAAACCTAATAAGGTTTAACAAAGCTTTCAATCACAAAACACAGTAGGATAAAAACCATTGGAGAGGGGCTGGCGCTGTCGCACAGGTTAATCCTCCGCCTGCAGTGCTGGCATCCCATATGGGCACCGGTTCTAGTCCCAGCTGCTCCTCTTCCAATCCAGCTCTCTGCTGTGGCCTGGGAAAGCAGTAGAAGATGGCCCAAGTCCTTGGGCCCCTGCACTCGTGTGAGAGACCGGGAAGAAGCTCCTGGCTCCTGATCGGCGCAGCTCCGGCCATTGCAGCCATTTGGGGAGTGCACCAGCTGAGAGCAGACCTTTTTCTCTGCCTCTCCTTCTCACTGTCTGTAACTCTACCTCTCAAATAAATAAATAAAATCTTTAAAATAAAAAAAAAAAAAAACAGTGGAGAAACAGAATGAAAATATGAACTCAGATAAGGAACAACATGAAATTTCTAATGACTAAAGAATGGCTTATTCATGTATTTTTTTCAAATTACTGACTGAATTATATTCCCCTCTGGCATTCAAATTCCATGGGTATACTTTTTTTTTTTTAAGATTTATTTTATTTATTTGAAAGAGTTACAGAGACAGAAACAGAGAGAGAATCTTCCATCCACTGGTTAACTCCCCAGTGGCCGCAAGAGCCGAAGCTGGGCCCAGTCAGAAGCCAGGAGCTTTCTCTAAGTCTCCCACGTGTGTGCAAGGGCCCAAGCACTTGAGCCATCCTCTGATGCCTTCCCAGGTACAACAGCAGGGAGCTGGATCAGAGATGGAGCAGCCCGGACTCGAACTGGCGCCCATATGGGACACCGGTGCTACAGGCCCAGGATTTAACCTGCTCCACCACAGCACCAGCCCTCCCATGGGTGGGACCTTAAAACTGATCAGATCTCCTAAAACCGTAACAGATTTCTTTAAAAATGCCAAATATCAAAAAGAAAGAAACTCTAAACTAATTAACAGGTAGCGAAAACTGTCTAAGTGTAAATTAAAAACATGAGAGAAGACAAAGGTTTTCAGAATTCTTTTCTGGAGGCCCCTCTGGGGTCCACCCCGAAACAGGTCAAGGCCCTGGAGTCCGCCGTCCCCTCCCTCGCTTGCCAGCCCTTCTGCGCAGTGCTATCGGCCTCACCTTCAACTGCACCCTCACAAACGCACACACTCCCACGTAGAACTTGCCGTTGTTGAGGTCAACAAAATCTAGGGATGAAAGAACACAGCTGAAGAGGCCACTGCTCCCTGGCCGTTCCCGCATTCCTTATGCGTGTGCACCGCCCCAGCCACAGAACTCCCGGAGCGGAACTCGGACAAGGCCCGAGTGTGTAGGCAGGAGGCCAACTCACCCACATTCTGCTGCGTGACCGAGTGCGCCCAGCCATTGTACCCAAACATCTCGTTGGCCAGGCTAATGACCTTGTGACCCTCAATGTAACACACCTGGAAAATATTTTTTAAAGAAAAAGCTATGTTAAAAATTCCCCGCCAGGCCAATGCTGTGGTACAGCGGGTAAAGCAGCACAGCCTGCTGAGTCGGATGCAGGTTCAAGTCCTGGCTGCTCCACTTCTGATCTAGCTGTCTGCTACAACCTGGGAAAGTCCTTGGGCCCCTATACCAGCGTGGGAGACCCAGAAGAAGCTCCTGGCTACTCGCTCCAGCCATTGTGGCCATTGGGGAATGAATGAGCGGATGAAAGCACTCTCTGTCTTTGCCTGTCTTTAACTCGGTCTTTCAAATAAATAAAAATAAATCTTTGGGGCTGGCGCTGTGGTGCTATGGGTTAAAGCCCCAGCCTGCAGCGCCAGCATCCCATATGGGCACTGTTTCTAGTCCTGGCTGCTCCACTTCCGACCCAGCTCTCTACTATGGCCTGGGAAAGCAGTAGAAGATGGCCCAAGTCCTTGGGCCCCTGCCCCACCATGGGAGACCTGGAAGAAGCTCCTGGCTCCTGGCTTTGGATCAGTTCAGCTTTGGCCATTGCTTCTGGGGAGTGAACCAGTGGATGGAAGACTTCTCTCTCTCTCTCTCTCTCTCTCTGGCTCTACCTCTCTCTATAACTCTTTCAAATAAATAAAATAAATCTTTAAAATAAATAAATATTTAAAAACAAATTCCCTACCATCTTTAACTGTGAATCAAAATTTACATAATTTGTTCTTTATCTTTTTTTTTTTTTTTTTTTTTGACAAAAACTGCTCTTAAACAGCCCAGGGAAATCCCCAGTGGATTTATTCTAAAGATCTTTCAGAACGGGCCAGCTGGAATCGATGGTGTGTCTCTGGGGAAGAACTACACTTCAGCCACCCACCTAAGAGTTTCCAGACTCAGTTTCAACAAAAGTACAAATCTCGGGTTAACATATTTGATAGAACACCAAAAGCATATAGAGAAATTAAAATGAGAAGCAAATGACAAAGGGAACACCTTTAAAAGATGATGTAAGGTGATGTTTTATGAGTCTCAAAACAATGCCTGGGCTGCTTCAAATGACAATGAAGGCTGGGCCCCAACCCCCTCCCCCACCAGGGCCTGGAGCAGACACCCCACAACAGTGAACCAGAGCCTTCTGACAGCCTGAGGCCGCAGGAGGACTGGCGGGAGCACCTGTGACCCAGGCACCCAGTGTGCAGGCCCGGACTCTCCTACCTTCTGGCCTCCCCCTGCCGTGCGGCTGCTGATATATTCCGGGCCCAGCCTCTGCCTCAGAGCACTCTGGATGGCCTGGTACTCCTCTGCTGTGTACTGGCACTGCAGCCCAGGGGAGACAAATGGGTTAACATGGTCACCACACCCAAGATCCATGAGTCCCCGACTTTCGGTGTGAGGACCCCCTTCAAGAGCTTTCGTTCATGTGGGTTATGTCTATGAATACTGGGAATTAGAGACAGACATTATTGTGCAGGGAGTTAAGCCACTGCTTAGGATGCCCACATCCTGAGGTTTCAGTCCCACCTCCACCTCCACCTCCACTCAGGTGTCTGCTATCCAGCTTCCCGCTGATGCACACCTTGGAGGCGGAGGGTAATGGCTCAGGCTTGGGAGAACCCGATGAAGTTCCAGGCTCCTGGCTTCAGTCTGGCCAGCCCTGACTGTTGCAGGTATTTGGGAAGTGACCCAGAAGATGGAAGTTTTCACTCTCTCTCCCTCTGTCTTTCAAACTAAAAAAAAAAAAAAAATTAAAGCTCTCTTTATTTATTTGAAAGGCAGAAACAGAGGAGGGGTGACGGGAGAGGGATCTTCCATCCACTGGGTTCATTCGCCAAATGACCTCAACGGTCAGTGCTGAGCCAGGTCAAAGTTAGGAGCCAGGAACTTCATCCAGATCTCTCACGTGGGTACAGGGCCCCAAGCACTTGGGTCATCTTTCGCTGCTTTCCCAGTTGCATTAGCAGGGAGCTGGATTGGAAGTATAGCAGCTAGGGCTCAAATGGATACTCATATGGGATGCTTGCATCACAGGTGGTGGCTTAACTGGTTGTGCCACAATGCCGGCCCCATAAATGTTTTTTAAAATGAGAAATTAAAACTAAGAGGGGCTTAAGCGGGTTAATGCCCTGGCCTGAAGCGCCAGCATCCCATATGGGCGCAGGTTCTAGTCCCGACAGCCCCTTTTCCAGTCCAGCTCTCTGCTATGGCCTGGGAATGCAGCAGAAGATGGCCTAAGATCTTGGGCCCCTGCACCCACGTGGGAGACCCAGAAAAAGCTCCTGGCTCCTGGCTTTGGATCGGCGCAGCTCCGGCCATTGCGGCCATCTGGGGAGTGAACCAGCGGATGGAAGACCTCGCTACCTCTCTCTGTCACTCTGTCTTTCAAATAAATACAATGAATCTTTTAAAAAATAAAACTAAGAAAATTTTATGTTTTTTAAAGATTCATTTTCTTTATTTGAAAGGCAGGGTGGACAGGAAGAAGGGGAGACACAGATTTTTCATCCGCTGATCCACTCCCCAAATGGCGACCAACGGATGGAGCTGGGCCAGGCCAAAGCCATCCTCTGCTGCTCTGAGATCCCTTAGCAGGGAGTTGGATTGCAAGCAGAGCCGTGAGGACCCACACCGGTGTGAGGACGTGGGATGCCGATGGTTTAACTGGCTATGCTATATGCCATCCCACTGGAAAACCAGCATTACTCTGAAAACAATTCTGACCTCATGGATGCTGAAAAGGTCCCCAGGGCCTGCAGCTGCCCCTCCCCTTCTGATCCAACCTTTCAAAGGGCCGGTGTCTTGTGTGAGTGAGGCTGCAGCCTGTGATACCAGCATGCTGTGTGAGCCTCAGTCTGAGTCCCATCCAGATCCCTGCTGATGTGCCTGGGAAGATGGCACAAGTGCTTGGGCCTCTGCACCCACGTGGGAGACCCAGATGAAACTCCTAGCTCCTGGCTTCAGCCTGTCCCAGGCCGCTGGTGCCATTTTGGGAGTGACTCAACAGATGGAAGATCTCTCTCTACCTCTCTCCCTGTAAATCTCTTTTTAAAAAGAGGGAGGGGGGTATCTTTCTTGAGTACAAATAAGAAACTAACATTTTCTGCTTCAGCAGGGGCCAGGAGTTTGGCCTAGCAGTTGACGCCTGCATCCAGGCCCAGGGATCGAAGACACCTCTCGGGACACCTATGTAATATAACAGACTGCTTGGGTTTGAGTCCTGGTTCCACCTCCAATCCCAGCTTCCTACTAATGTGCAACCTGGGAGACAGGAGTGATGGCTCAAGTACTCGGGTCCCTGCCACCCAGTGTGGGAGACCTGGATTGAGTTCTTAGCTGCTGGCTTCATCCTGGTCCAATCCTGGCTATTGTAGGCATTTGGGGAAAATATCAGCAGGTGGAGTTTGGTAGACAAAACAGAATTCCCTTTTCTATGCCCAGAATTTCTCTACGAACAATGAAACCACCTTGCTTTTGCTGCCTCCGAGAAAGAGAACTGGGTGGCAGGTGAGAGCAATGATAAGGAAACAGGGAGACTTTTGACACGGACTCTTGGTTTCATGTTGAATTTTATATCATACGAATGTGTTGTCTATACAAAATCTGGATGGATTTACATCTAAATGTAACTCCCCTTTTGTCTTTTAGTGCTGAGGTTTCAAAACTTCCTCAGAGTTAACCAGAGATTCCCCCAAATAATGCCTCTAGAGGAAAAACCAGTCACAATAAAGAGCCCACACGTGCCTGAGGGTGCTCTGCAAATTGTTTCTCCGTAACCCTTCTCCTGAACCTCCTTCTTCCCTGGGCGTGAGGAAGCCATGCAGTTACCTGTCCAAAGCACAACACAGTGCTGCCGCCCGCACAGCGGGAATGGTTGCCATGTGCTCCAAGGGCCGCCTCCCCAGCCCCAGACATAGTGACCCTGGTTGGTCTCTGTAAAAATAAAAGGTAAAGACAGATCTCAAAGAATGCTTACAGCGAAAGGCAAGGGCCCTGCTGAAACGCAGACAGCACCCGCAGGCAGTCCTCTGGGAGCTGCTTTCTCCCCTGCGCTGCAGCTCTGCACATGCCACCCCGTCACCACACACTGCACTTCCTAACACGGCCCACTACAGGCCACGGCTCTCCAGGGAGCTGGGCTCCTCCAGCCACTACCAGCTTCCTCCTTTCTGCCACCATTTTTGTTACGCTGGTGCTATTAACAGTGATTTCTACAGTGAGAATGTATGACATTTATAATTGGAAAAAAGATCAAAATTACAAAAGTGTTAAGGAAAATAAGGAAAAACAAACAACCAATTATGTCTACACATCAGATCATCATGTTGTTCACCTTACTGTGTATAACTTCAAATTTTTCAATCATATCTCAATAAAGCAGGTTGGGGGGACCAAGTGAGTCCATTTTAAAGTATAAAACAAAAAAGCCTTACTGCTTCTACTTCCTGGGCAACAACATCACAGTCACTGTGGACTTAGAAAAGAAACAGGAACCACAGCAAGGGAGGTACCACCCAGGAGCCAGCCAGTACCTGGAGGGAGCCGGCAAACAGAGGCGCCAGCTAAGGCACAAGGGAAGGCGACACAGAAGACACCTGCAGCTCAAGGAGAACAGAGGGGGCTTCAGACCAGGATGTTTCTGGAACAGGAGCACACTCCCCACCACCTGGAATCAAACCCTAAAGATGAGGCTCAGTATCTCCCACCAGGTGATTCTCATGCACGCTCAAGGTTGAGGGCAAATGCCTTAGATTGAGACTCTAGAAACCCTCAGGTCCATCACAAACTACAATCACGGGGCAGGCATTGAGTTGCAGCCCACATTAGAGCAGCAGTTTAAGCCCCCGCTGCTCCACTTCCTATCATGAGCTTCCCAATAGATGTGATGCGGTCACAAAATCACTTATGTAGCACCTGTTTTTCTGCCAGTCTAATATAATGACTCTCTGATCATGGAGGAATTAAAAGACGAATTCAAATCTGCAAAGCAACTACCCTGGCTTCAGTCCGGTCCAATCCCAGCCACTGAGGCCATTTGGGGAGCGAACCAGCAGATGGGAAATCTTGGTGTCTGTCTGTCTGTCTCTCCTCTGTCTCTCCCTCTCCATCATTCTGCCTTTCAAATAAATAAATGTTCTTAAAATTTACATGATAAAGACACCTGAAAACAAACTGCACTTGATAAAATTCTGGATCAAAACAAAACTGACCCTTGATAAAATTCTGGATCAGGAAAGAGAGGGTTGATTATAAAGGACATTAGTGAGACAATGGGAGACATCTGAGGCGGGATTGTCAAATTTACCAGCCCGGTAAGGGGATCACGGCTCGGTAGGAGCATGACCTTGTGTCTACGAGATACACAGTCCCTTTCCCTACCTGTGGTGCCTATGGTCCAAGACCCCTGTGGATGCCAGAAACCCTATACACAAGTTATCCTATGCCTTCTCCCGTGATACACTCCTATGATAAAGTTTAATTTATAAGTGAAGCACAATAAGATATTGTCAATAATAACTAAACAGAGAACAATTATAAGATACCATAATAAAGGTTATATGAATGTGGTCTCCTTTTCTCTCTAAAATATCTTAATTTCTCACTCCACTAGAGTATTATTTTTGGAATGAAAAATTTGAAAGCAAAACTGCAGATTAAGAGGGAACAACCATATATGATGAAGTATTAGAGAAAGATGCCATGTGTTCTGCAACTTACTCTCACTCTATTCAGCTAAGGAAAAGAGCAATGTGTCAGTGTATGTAAAAGAAGAAAAGGAGATAAAGAAAAAGTAACAAAGAATTAAATAGCAGATATGCAGGCATTCATTGCGTAACTTTTCTGAAGGCTCCAAATCTTTCCAAAAAATGACAAGAAACACCTCCTGCATAGCCAAGGTGATGGCAACTACATGAACCTACAATTTTTAATTCTCCAAAGACTACATAGAGCAAATATCCCACATCATCAAACATAATTAGATGAGACTGGGCATGTTCAGGATGGTATGGCCATAGACTTGAAACATAATTAGAAAACTAAAAATACTACAAGCTTGGGGCCCGTACTGTGGCTCAGTGGGTCCGAGCTCCGGCTTGCAGCCCCAGCATCCCACATAGGCGCTGTTTAGTGTCCTAGCTGCTCTGCTTGCTATCTGGATCCTTGCTGGTGCGCCTGGGAGGGCAGCAGCGGATGGCCTAACTATTTGGGAGACTGGGGTGAATTCCCTGGCTCCTGGCTTCAGACCAGCCTAGCTTCAGCGATTGCGGCCATTTGGGAGAGTGAACCAGAGGATGGAAGACCTCTCTCTCTGACTCTCTCTCGCTTTCTCTCTCTATAACTCTGCCTCTCTATAACTCTGCCTTTCAAATAAATAAACCTTTTAAAAAAAATACTACTACAAGCTTCAAGTCACCTCTAAGAAGACAAATATTTTCTGGTGGAGATATTTCCTGAAGCCTTGTCCTAACTCTTTAGGGAAAGCAAGGCAGAATCCAAGAAGGAAAAAGGAAATATATAGAAAAGAGAAAGAGAACAAAGAGCCTAAGATGGAACTAACATCAGTCCCTGAAAGAGAAAAGCTACATTAGGTATAAAATTTCTGACTATTTTTGATAGGTCAAGAGGGGGCAGACAAGCAAGAAAAGCCGGAGGAGGAGAGAGGACAACTTGAGTACAACAGAACTCGATGCGCTCAAGTTCTCCACAGTCTTGGAAAGTCAATGTTTTGGATGAAAATGGAGCTAAAGGAATGGAAAGGAATCCTCTGAAAACCTTGCTGTTCAGGGCAAGAGAGAAGGATGCAGGCAATGCAAGAGAAAAGAAAATTCGGGGCTAGCATTGTGGCATAGAGGATAAAGCGGCCTGCAATGCTGGCATCCCATACGGGCTCTGGGTTGAGTCCCAGCTGCTCTACTTCCCATCCAGCTCACTGCTATTGGCCTGGAAAAGCAGCTGAAAGCTTTCTCTCTGTCTTTCTCTCTCTCTCTCTCTCTCTGGTTCTACCTCTCAAATAAATAAATAAATTCTTATAAAATAAAAATAAGATCATGGTTCCAAATTTCCCAAACTGGTTGACGTAAATTTATAGATTAAATAAGCTCAACAAACCTCAAGTAGAATAAATACAAAGAAAACCAAACCTGGACATACTATTGGCAAACTGCTGAAAACTAAAGATAAAAAGAAAAACTTGGGGCCAGCATTGTGGTATAATGGGTCAAGCCACCACTTAGGACACCTTTGCCCACCCATGTCGAAGATCCTGGCTCCTAGTTTTGGCCTGGTCTAACCCCGGCTACTGTAGGCATTTGAAGAATGGAAGATTCTCTCTTTCTCTCTCTCTCTCCCCGCCTCTCAGCCTTCTCTCTTTATCTTTCTCCTTCCTCCCCCTATCACTCTGCCTTTTAAAATAAATAAGTAAATAAACCTTGTAAAAGAAAAGAAAAAAGAAAAATTTGAAGGGTAGACATTTGGACACCACTTGGAGGTACACGTCCCAGATTGGAGTGCTTGAGTCTGAGTCTTGACTCCACTCCCAATTCCAGTTCCCTGATGATATGTGATCTGGGAGGCAGCAGGTGATGGCTCAAGTGGTCGAGTCCCTGCCACCCACATGGGAGACCTCAACTGAGTTCACAGCCCCTGGCCCAGCTCAGACTCTGATGTTGCAGGCATTTGGGGAGTGAACCAATGGGTGGGACCTCAGTCTCTGTCTCTCAGCCTTTCAAACAAATAAAATAAAATGTTAAGTGATAGTTCCCTTAAAAAAAAACTGGAAAAGCAGCCAGAGAAAGAGGACACTCCACAGAGTAATGGATGATACAAATGAAGCTCTTTTTTACAACAAAGTTTTAAAAATAGGGGCTGCCGCCATGGCTCACTTGGTTAATCCTCCACCTGCAGTGCCAGCATCCCATACGGGTGCCAGGTTCTAGTCCCGATTGCTCCTCTTCCAGTCCAGCTCTCTGCTGTGGGCCGGGAGGGCAGTGGAGGAAGGCCCAAGTGCTTGGGCCCCTGCACCCGCATGGGAGACCAGAAGCACCTGGCTCCTGGCTTTGGATCAGCATAGCTCTGGCCGTAGCAGCCATTTGGGGGGTGAACCAACGGAAGGAACACCTTTCTGTCTCTCATTGTCTAACTCTGTCAAATAAAAAAAAAAAAGAAAGAAAGAAAGAAAGAAAAGAAAAGAAAAAAAAAAACATATTAAGGGGGCCAGCATAGTGGTATAGCAGGTAGTGGTATAGTGGGTAAAGCTGCTGCCTGCAATTGCTGGGATTCCCAGATGCAAGTTCGAGTCCCAGCTGTTCCACTTCCTATCCAGCTCCAGGGTAATGGCCTGGAAAGGCAGCATAGGATGACCCAAGTGTTTGGGCCCCTGAACCCATGTGGGAAACTGGAGGAGGCTCCTGGTTTTTGACTTTGGCCTGGCCCAGTCCTGGCCATTATGGCCATTTGGAGAGTGAATCAGCAGATGGAAGACCTCTCTCTCTCTTTCCCTCTCTAACTCTGCCTTTCAAATAAGCAAAATAAACCTTTAGGAAAAAATAAAAACAAAATACAAGGGGATTTCAAAAAGTTCATGGAAAACAGAATTTAAAAATAAGTTTATTCTGAAATCCATAATAACACTTTCTAAAGAACCCTCATACATAGGAATACATTTAACAAAAGACACATAAGATTGTTGCACTGAAATTGACAGAACAGGACTAAAAGAAATTGAAGCCGGCGCCGCAACTCAATAGGCTAATCCTAGCCGCACCAGCACACCAGGTTCTAGTCCTGGTCGGGGCACTGGATTCTGTCCCGGTTGCCCCTCTTCCAGGCCAGCTCTCTGCTGTGGCCCGGGAGTGCAGTGGAGGATGGCCCAAGTGCTTGGGCCCTGTACCCCATGGGAGACCAGGAGAAGCACCTGGCTCCTGCCATTGGATCAGCGCGGTGCGTGAATTAATTGAAAATCTAAATCAAATCAATTGAAAATTGCGTGGCGGCCATTGGAGGGTGAACCAATGGCAAAGGAAGACCTTTTTCTCTGTCTCTCTGTCCACTCTGCTTGTCAAAAGATAAAAAAAAAAAAAAAAAAAAAGAAATTGAAAATCTAAATCAAAAAGATATATACCTCAGTCATATATTTGAAGATTCAATACAATGACCGATTCTCTTCAAATTAATTTATAGATTCAGTGCAATCCCAATTAGACATTTTGTATAAACTGATAAGATGATTCTACTATTTATATGAAAATGCAAAGGAACTAAAATATCCAAATCAATCTTAAAGCAAGAACATTGGGGAACCTAAACTACATAACTTCAAGACTTACCTTAAAGCCACAGTAATTAAAATAATGTGGTACTAACCTAAGGACTCATCAGTCGAACAGAACAGCCCAGATGTTAACCACCATTCATATAATCATGTTGATTTCAAAAATGCAATACAACAGCATTTTCAGCAAACAATGCTGAGCAGCTAGATACCTATCCAGGAAAAAATGAATACTGAGTTGTACCTCACACCACTCACAAACATTAGAGATGCATCAGAGTCCTAAACACAAAAGCTGAAACTATAAAACCTCTAGAAGGAAAATAACAGAATATCTTCATAAGTTCAAGGTAGCTAAGATTTCTTAGTACTAAGAATAACTAAGAAAACAATGCTAAATTTACGACATCAAAATGTAAAACTTAGCACCACTCTAGGAAAATGAATAGGCAATCACAAATAAAGGCTATATAAGGAATTACAAAAACTCAATAATAAAAAAAACACAATTTCAAGTGGGCAAGTGCCTGCATTGGATTTCTGGCTCTGCTTTTGAGTACAGCTTCCTTCTAGTGCAGACCCTGGGCGGCACCAGGGAACGGGTCAGAAATTGTGTTCCCAGCTCCTGGCCCCAGCCTAGTCCCACTGTTGTGGGCATCTGGAGAGTGAACCAGTGGATGGGTGCTCTGTCAATCTATCTCTTCTCTCTGCCTTTCAAATGAAAAACCATTTTTAAGTAATGAAGTGAGCAAAAGATATGAGCAAGTTCTTTGGGAAGGAAGACATACAGACGTCAAGAAGCACAGGAAAAAGTGCTCAATGTCATTAGTAATCAAGGACTCAAATTAAAACCCCAACCACACACCGCTTTACCAGAATGACTAAAAATAAAATGACTGACACCACCAAAAGTTGGCAAGGACTCGAAGCAACTGGAACTCTCAAACACTGCTGGCAGGAAGTACGCTGATAAAACCACTCAGCTATCAGGCTAGAGTTGTGGTGCAGTGGATTAAGCCTCTGCCTGGAGTCCTGGCTGTTCCACTTCTGACGTGCCTGGAAAAACAGCAGAAGATGGCCCACGTACTTGGAACCTTGACACAACGTAGGAGACTCAGATGGCGTTCCTGGCTTTGGCCTGGCCTGAGCCACTTCAGCCATTTGGGAAGTGAACAGTGGATGGAAGCTCTCTATATATATCTCCCCTGACACATTTTATCCCTCTCTAACTCTGCCTTTCAAATAAATAATTGTTTAAAAAAAAAAAAACGCTCAAATGTTAACACAAGCTACCCCTCAAGAAAAAGGAAAAGTG
Organism: Sylvilagus floridanus; assembly: GCA_949820135.1. Taxonomy (NCBI): domain Eukaryota; kingdom Metazoa; phylum Chordata; class Mammalia; order Lagomorpha; family Leporidae; genus Sylvilagus; species Sylvilagus floridanus. The sequence goes on from OX463230.1 coordinate 35,874,358, forward strand.
ATTCCAAAGACTGAGCCACTGGCCCAAGTGTGGAGAAGCAGAGGGGCAGAGGGTTATTCCTAAGCCTTGAACCTTCCTACTTTTTAAAAAATATTTGAAAGGCAGAGTGATTGGGGGCGGGGGTGTCCTCCATCCACTGGCTCACTCCCCAAGTGGTTGAGGAATCCAGGATCCAGGAATTCCATCCAGGTCTCCCACGTGGGTGCAGGGGCCCCAGCACTCAGGCCATCCTCAGATGCTTTCCCAGGTGCATTAGCAGGGAGCTGGATCAGAAGCAGATCGGCCAGGACTCGAAGCAGAGTCCATATTGGACGCTGGTATACAGGCAGTGGATTTAACCACTGTACTGTAACACTTGGCCCAATCTGGTTTTTTTTTTATAAATATTTATTTATTTATTTATTTGAAAGTCAGACTTACAGAGGAGAGGCAGATGCAGAGGCAGAGAGAGAGAGAGAGAGAGAGAGAGAGAGAGAGAGAGAGAGAGAGAGAGAGATTCCATCTGCTGGTTCACTCCCCAAATGGCCACAATGGCCAGGGCTGAACCAGGCTGAAGCCAGGAACCAGGAGCTTCTTTTAGGTCCAAAAACTTAGGCCATCTTCTGCTGCTTTCCCAGGCCATTGGCAGGGAGCTGGATTAGAAGTGGAACAGCCAGGACTCAAGCCAGCGCCCATATGGGATGTCAGTGTTGCCACAACGCCAGACTTACTTGGATGCCATTCTAAACAGTGAGAGTACCAACCAAAAAAACCCAAATTTGAAAAACAAGACACTAACTATACCACCAAAGGGGCACTCAGAACAGCCTGAGAGCTGAAACAGGAAGGAGGGGTCCAGCACTGGCCTCAGAGTGGGCAACTCAAACCTCTCAAAACTGCACAGTGTAAGAAAGCCCACACGGCCACAACTGTGGCATAGAGGGAAAAATTGCTGCCTGCAGTGCCGGCATCCCTTATAGGTGCCAGTTCGAGTCCCGGCTGCTCCTCTTTCAATCCAGCTCTCTGCTATAGCCTGGGAAAGCAGTGGAAGATGGTTCAAGACCTTGGGCCCCTGCACCCACGTGGGAGACCTGGAAGCTCTCGGCTCCTGGCTTCAGATCAGCACAGCTCAGGCCGTTGCGGCCATCTGGGGGGTAAACCAGCAGATAGAAGACCTCTCTCTCAGCCTCTGCCTCTCTGTAACTCTGCCTTTCAAATAAATAAAAATCTTAAAAAAGAAAGAGAAAGACACCTGATATGACAGGCCAAAAATAAATACATAAATAAAAGCAAGCCCACAAGCATTGGTTTTCCTGTAACAAATAAATTTCAGCTAGTAGGTAAATTTGCAAATACAGAAACCATGAATAATGAGGGCTGACTGGTTTTGTTTTGTAGGGAAAGCTCTCTCCTACAACTAGTTAAATTTGTTTTCTTGTACTCATGCCAACCACACCCTGTTTACAGTTTATGGTTTAGGATAAAACCTATATCACACAACAGCAACATCCATGGTTTCTGCCTCCCTGGGAAGATAGGTGCACTCACACTTTTCTACATGTCACCTACACAGGCAATATGGTCTCATGGGTGCTGGACTGAGAACTGAAGACTTTCAAAAGACAAACCCTGAGAGCTGGCACTGTAACGTGGCAGGTAAACCCCCCACCTGCAGTGCTAGCATCCCATATGGGCACCGGTTCGAGTCCCTGCTGCTCCACTTCTGATCCAGCTCTCTGATATGGCCTGGGAAAGCAGTACAAGATGGCCCAAGTCCTTGGGCTCCTGCACCCACATGGAAGACCCGGAAGAAGCTCTTGGCTCCTGGCTTCGGATCAGCGCAGCTCCAGCCATTGCTACCACTTGGGAATGAACCAGTGGATGGAAGACCTCTCTGCCGCTGCCTCTCTGTAACTCTGCCTTTCAAACAAACACATGTTTAAAACAATGACAAAAAAAAAAAAAAAACTATACATGGATTTCCAATTATTTCGCACCAAAAACAAGTTATCTTTGAATTCCAATGTCCTGCGAACTTTTTAAAATGTCCCCGTAGAATTTCAGGTACAAGAAATATTGGGAAGAGGCAAACTCGCAGACAAGACGCGGATTAGGGGTGTTGGAAAGCAGGTGTGGGCTAACGGGCCTCAGGGTTTCTTTCTGGGGCGATGAAAACGTTGTCTGGGATTAGATAATGGCCACAGCCACGCAAATACATTAGAAAACAGCAGGTTGTACAATTCAAAGGGGTGACTTCAACTGCACAGGAATTGTATCACAATTTTTACAACAGTCTAGAAAGGCTGAGTACACGGCTAAACAGACAGCCAAACGCCTTTTAAGTCGATCACTTCTTCCCAACTTCACCTGCTCCATACAAGCGGCTGTTCAGCAGCCGCTGACACTCCCGTCAACAAGCAGGGCCAGGGCGCAGACGCCATTCCCACGGAGGGGTCCCGGTGCGCGCGCTGCGCCCCCCGTTCCTCCCACCCACTGCCTCGCCACGCCCTGATCCAGATCCTCCTGCTGCACTAATGAATTAGCACAGGCCTCTGGACACCCGCAAGACGAGCTCAAACGTCTCCCCAATGCTCCACTCGGAATCTCAGCGGCCCCACGTTCCACAATCCCCAGCCGGAACCACGGAAACAGGACCAGCCTCCCCCTCCTCACTTACGTGCCTCCGGCAGCGCGCAGTGCACGCAGGGAACCTCGTACGGCAGCACGTAAGCGACAGGAACTAGGGACAGGATGCGCAGAGGAAACTGGGAAGGAAGTGCAAGGGCACCCTGGGAAGAAGGTCCAGTTCCAGCATCGGCCTCAGGGAGCCGGGAGGACCTGAGGGGCAAATTTGAAAAAGCAAGAGGAGGAGCCGTAAGTCAATTCGGATGGGGAGGAGAGCCGCAAAGCAGCGTGCTGGAAGACGTAAAGCAATTTAGCTGTGCGATGAAGGTCTCTGTGTCGCAAATCGCTTTCTGGCCACCTTCTTACTGTCTGCTGCCGCCCAGGCTTCCGCTGACCCCTCGTGGACCTGGCCGGCTCTTTCTGGGGCTGTGGCTTAATCGGAGGTCTCTTGGGGCCAAGTGTTCCCGCGCCATCACACGTACTCAAGGCCCAGTTCCGGGCGGGGCGGGGATACCTCCCAATACCTCTCCCTGCACAACTGGGAAAAGCAATAACGCTTTTAAGTCTTGTTAGGGATGGTTTTTACATCCCTCCCTGGACTGCTCTTGGGACAGGCACAGCAAGCCAAACGTGAACACGCTTATTCATCTGTCACCTCCGGGCTCATCCATTCGTCACCTGGTGACGTCCTGAAAAGTGGCGAGGAGCCGAGGGGAAGGGCTAGATGGAGACTTGGTGGAGGGGACAACTACTTCTGAATGTCCCATGGCACAGCTCCCTGGACCTGGATGACGAGTGCACATCCTGTTAGCAATGCTCAAAAAATGATTTTAGAATGAGTCATCACACCGTAAGTACGGTACAGACGGTCATGAATGAGATTGCAGTCTGCGGAGGTCCTCGTGGTACGTCGCGAAGCATCTGTACTGAGAACTCCAACAAAATCAATGTTTTCAAACTGTTTCAGTAAGCTCCTCTGAACCCAGCGGCTCACTATCCGGGCGGAAGTACTCCAGGGGCCCCTTGTCCCGGGTATCTACTCAGCTGGTGGGAACCCTGGAATCCCACGATGCGTAAATAATTTGTTGTTTCATAGACCGTATTTCAAGTCAACCTGGAAAGGAAAGTTTATTTTTAAGGTGGTGCTGAGACAATTACTTAGCTATTTAAGTTACAGTAGAGGGTGAAGTGTTACACACAGATACATAAAAAAAAGATAAAAAAAAAATAGAGAAGGATGCTCTAAGTATAAAAGTTGAAAAATAGGGGCCGACGCTGTGGTGCAGTGGGTTAATAACCTGACCTGCAGCGCCAGCATCCCATATGGGCACTGGTTCAAGACCTGGGTGCTCCTCTTCCAATCCAGCTCTCTGCTATGGCTTGGGAAAGCAGTAGAAGATGACCTAAGTCCTTGGGCCCCTGCACCCATGTTGAGGCCAGTTGGAGAGTGAACCATTGGATGGAAGACTCTCTCTCTCTCTCTCTTGCTCTCCTCTGTGTAACTCTGACTTGCAACTTGATAAATAAATCTTTAAAAAATAAAAATTGAAAAATAAGTCATAAAGGAAAAAGTATATAAATGTAACGACCTACCCAACACTTTTTGAAATTCCACTGGTGCCAGCATTGTGGCATAGTACATAAAGCCGCCACCTGCAAAGCTGACATCCCACATAGGTGCAGGTTTGTGTCCCAGATGCTCCACTTCCCATCCAGCTCCCTGCTAATGCACCTGGGAAGCAGCGGAGGATGACCCAAGTGCTTGGGTCCCTGTGATTCATGTGGGAGACCCAGGAGAATCTCCTAGCTTCTGCATTGCCCTGGACCAGTGCTGACCATTGCAGCCATCTGGGAGTACACCAACAATGGAAGATTCCCTTCCCCTCTCCCTCTCCTTGCCCCTCCCCTTCCCCCTCCCATCTCTCTCTTTCTCTCTCTCTCTCTCTCTCTTTCTCTCTGTCTCTCTAAGTTGTCTAAGTTGAAATAATTTTTTAAAGATTTTTATTTATTTGAAAGGCAGACCTAAAGAAAGAGGAAGAGAGACAGAGAAAGATCATCCATCCGCTGTTTCACTTTCCAAATGGCTACAATAGCCAAGTCTAGGCCAGGCTGAAGCCAGGAGCCTGGAGCCTCTTCTGGATCTCCCAGGTGTGTACAGGGGCCCAAGCACTTGGGCCATCTTCCACAGCTTTCCCAGGCACATTAGCAGGGAGCTGGATAGGAAACGGAGCAGCTGGGACTTGAACTGGTGCCCATTAACCCATTGTGCCACAACACTAGCCCTACAAAGATTTCTTTCCAAGACTATCATGCACATTATTTATACCCTGAATTTTTACTGGAAGCAAAATACGACATTACAGACTCTATTAGATATTCACCCATTAATGATTATGTTCAGAAGAATGTCTATTGACATGATAATGCTCAAAATTATTTTCTGTAGAAAAGGCAAGGCCTAAACTATATACAAAAAATACATCTATTAAAATAGCTAGTATTTAAAAAATAGAAAATAGCAAGTGTTGAAGATGTGGAGAAATCCGAACCCTTTGTGCTATGCAGGTAGCAAGATAAAATGGTACAGCCACCATGGAAATTAGTTCAAAAAATTTAAAAATAGGACTACCATATAGCAAGGAATCTCACTTCTATGTGAATATCCAAGAGAATGGAAAGCATTCAAGAGATGTTTATGAACCCATGTTCATAACAGCATTATTCACAAAAACCAAATGGTAGAAGCAACCAAAGTTCCACTAACAGGTGAACTGAAAAACAAAATGTAGTAGATATATACAATTAAATTTCATTTTTATTCTATTTTTAAATTTTTATTTGAAAGGCAGAAAGACTGAGACAGAGATCTTTCATTTTCCAATTCACTCCCCAAAAGCCCACAACAACCAGGGCTAGGCTAGGCCAAAGCCAGGAACTCAAAACTCCATCATAGTCTCCCACGTGGAACCTAAGTACTTGGGCCATCATCCACCTCTTCCCAGGGTGAACAGGCCCTCTGGTATAGTATATGGAGGTGCCAAGCAGCATCTTAACCACTACTCATACAATGGACTATTACTTGGCTTTACAAAAGGAAGAAAATCTTAACACATGCTACAATATTGATGAAATCGAGGATATTATGTCAGTGAAATAAACCTGTTAAGAAAGACAAATTCTGTATGATTATAGTTATAGGAGGTACCTAAAGTAGTAAAAATCATAAAGACAGAAAGTAGAAGGATGTTTCCAGTAGCTAAGGGGAGGATAGAATGGGGAGTTATTATTTATTGAATATAGAGCTTCAGTCCTGAAGCCAGGACCCAGGAGTTTCTTCCGGTCTTCCTTGTGGGTGCAGGGGCCCAAGGACTTGGACCATCCTCTGCTGCTTTCCCAGGCACATTAGCTAGGAGCTGAATGGGAAGTGGAGCAGCCAATGGGATGGGATGGGATGGGATGTCAGCGCTGCAGGCCAGGGCTTTGACCTGCTGTGCCACAGCAGTAGCCCCAAGGTCCATTTAGTTGGGCCCCCACTACACCCATGGGAGACCCAAATGGAGTTCCAGGCTCCTGACTTCAACTGGGCTGGCCCCAATTTTTGCAGCCATTTGAGAACTGAATCAGAGGATGGAAAAATTCTTTGTCTCTTCCTCCTTTTCTGTCTCTACCTTTAAAATACATAAATAAATATTTTTTGAATGAATTTATCTTTTAATTCTATTTTCCCATGAACTTAAGTTTTCTTTCTTTTTTTCATATTTATTTATTTATTTATTTGAAGGGAAGAGTCACAGAGAGAGCAAGATCTTCCATCTGCTGGTTCACTGCCCAAATGGCTGCAATGGCTGGAGCTGGGCCAGGCTGAAAACAGATCCAGGAGATTCTTCCAGGTTTCCCACATCGGTGCAGGGACCCAGGACTTGGGCCATTCTCCACCGCTTTCCCAGATGCATTAGCAGGGAGCTGGGTTGGAAATGGAGCAGCCAGGACTTGAACCAGCACCCAAATGGGATGCTGGCACTACAGGCAGTGGCTTAACCTGCTGTGCCACAGCGTCAGCCCCAGACCACATTTTTTTATTCATTGACCCATCAATGGCCATGTTGGTTGTTTCTATATCTTGACTATTGTGAATCATGTTACTGTGAACATGGGAGTGCAGATATTTCTTTGAGACCCCCATTTCAATTCCTTTGGATAAGTACTAGAGTGGGACTGCTGGATTATATTGTGACAATTATATTTTTAAATGTTTGAAGAACCACTATATTGACTTCCATAGCACTTACATCATTTTACATTCCTTCCGACAGTACACACAGGTTCCAATTTCTTTACATCCTTCCCGACTCTTCTTTTCTTTAATTGTCGCTTAAAAAACTAAACTAAGGAGCAGATGTTACAGCGTAGCTGATAAAGCTGTCATCCCCAACACTGGCATCCCATATGTGTGCCAGAGTCCTGGAGGCTCCACTTCCAATGCAGCTCCTTGCTAATGGCCTAGGAAAAGCAGTGGAAGATGGCACGAGTGCCTAGGCCTCTGCCATTCATTGGGAAACCCGGATGAAGTTCCTGGCTTTGGCCTGGCCCAGCCCTGGCTATTGCAACCATCTGGGGAGTGAACCAAAGGTGGAAGATTCTCTCTCTCTGTCTCTCTCTCTCTGTAACTCCTACTTTCAAATAAATAAATCTTTTTTAAAAATCTCTCTGTAACTATGTCTTTTAAATCAATACAAAAACTTTTTAAAACGGAACTAAAATTAAATGAAATATATATATATATTCAACAGGTGTGGGATGATAATTTAACTGTGATTTTTTAAAAGTATTTATTTATTTATTTATTTGAAAGAGTTACAGAGCAAGAGGGGGAAAAACAGAGAGGGAGAGAGAACTCTTTCATATGCTGGTTCACTTCCCAAACGGCTGCAACAACCAGAGCTGGACCAGGCCAAAGCCAAGAGCCATGAGCTTCTTCTGGGTCTCCCACATGGGTACAGGGGCCTGATAACTTTGGCCATCTTCCACTGCGTTCCCTGGTGCATTGGCAGGGAGCTGGATCAGAAGTGGAGCAGGGACTGGCACTGTGGCATAGCGGGTAAAGCCGCCGCCTGCAGTGCTGGCATCCCATATGGGCACCAGTTAGAGACCTGGCTGCTCCACTTCCAATCTAGCTTTCTGCTATGGCCTGGAAAAACAGTAGAAGATGGCCCAGGTCCTTGGGCCCCTGCACCCATTTGGAGACTTTGAATAAGCTCCTGGTTCCTGGCTTCGTATCAGCACAGCTCCGGCCATTGCGGCCAACTGGGGAGTAAACCAGAGGATGGAAGACCTCTCTCTCTGCCTCTCCTTTTCTCTCTGTGTAACTCTGACTTTCAAGTAAATAAAATAAATCTTAAAAAATAAAGAAGGCCAGCGCCGTGGCTCAACAAGCTAATCCTCCGCCTTGCGGCGCTGGCACACCGGGTTCTAGTCCCGGTCGGGGCGCCGGATTCTGTCCCGGTTGCCCCTCTTCCAGGCCAGCCCTCTGCTGTGGCCCGAGAGTGCAGTGGAGGATGGCCCAAGTGCTTGGGCCCTGCACCCCATGGGAGACCAGGAAAAGCACCTAGTACTTGGCTCCTGCCATCGGATGAGCGCGGTGCGCCGGCCGCAGTGCGCCGGCCGCGGCGGCCATTGGAGGGTGAACCAACGGCAAAGGAAGACCTTTCTCTCTCTCTCTCTCACTCACTGTTCACTCTGCCTGTCAAAAAATAAATAAATAAATAAAGAAGAAGGAGAAGGAGGAGGAGGAGGGAGAGGGGGAGGGGGAGGGGAAGAGCAGCCAGGACACAAATCAGTGCCATATGGGATGCTGGGTTTGGAGACAACAGCTTTACCTGCTACACTACAGTGCTGGCCCCATAATTTTTCTTTCTAATTTATTTATTTGTTTGTTTGTTTATGTAATTTATGGGAAAAGCAGAGCAACAGAGAGGGGGAAAAGGAGTCAGAGAGAGATATCTTCCATCCGGTAGTTCATTTTCCAAATGGCTAGAAGGGCCAGGGCTGGGCCAGGCCAAAGCCAGGGTCTGAAACTCCATCCAGGTCTCCAGGTCTCCTGCATGAGTAATAAACCCACAAGTACTTGGGTCATCCTCTGCTGCTTTCCCAGGCGCATTAGCAGAGAGCTGGGTCATAAGTGAAGCAGCTGGGTCCTGAACCCTGTCTTTTTTTCTGTTTATTCTTTTGCTGTGCAGAAGTTTTTTTAGTTCAGTTTAGTTCCACTTGTCTATTTTTGTTTTTATGTGCTGTTAATGTCACATCTAAGAAATCATTGCTACAACCAACATCATGAAGTTTTCCTTTTGTAAGATTTATTAATTTATTTGAAAAGCAGAGTTACAGAGAGAGAGAGAGAAATCATGAAAAGTATCTTCCATCCACTGGTTCACTCCACAAATGGCCACAATGGCCGGAGCTGGGCTGAAAAGCTGGGAGCCTGTAGCTTCATCCAGGTCTCCCACTTGGGTGCAGGGGCCCAAGGACGTGGGCCATGCTCTGCTGCTTTCCCAGGCACATTAGCAGGGGGCTGGCTTGAAAGTGGAGCAGCCAGGACTGGAACCCACTCTCATATGGGATGCCTGTGCTGCCTGCAGTGGCTTTACCCACTATGCCACAGTGCCAGCCCCATGAAGTTTTCTGCTGCATTTGCTTTTAAGAGTTTTATAATTTCAAGTTTTACATTTAAGTATTTAATCTACTTTGCATTAATTTTTGATTGTAGTATAAGTGTTCAAGTTCATTCATTTTGCTTCTGAATAGCCAGTTTCCCCAGCACCATTTATTACAAACCCTATTTTCCCCCATTGTGTACTGTTGGCATCCTTGTCAAAGATTATTTGACCACATATTTGTGGATTTGTTTCTATATGCCTGTTTTTATGCCAGTGCTATACAATTTCAGTATAGAAGAAGCCAGAAAGTGTGGTGTCTCCAGCTTTCTGCTTTCTTAACACTAGTAAAGCTGTAATAGGTTTTTTTTTGAAAAGCAATAGCAAGCATACCAGGAGACATTGAAAGCAGGCTAAGAGTCTCAGCCAAAGCAATGCATTCAGTCAGCCCTTCACTTCTTATTCTTTGGGTTTTTAAAAAATTCTTATTTATTTATCTAATTTGAAAGGCAGAGACAAAGATCTCTCATCTACTGGTTCACTCCCTAAACACCTGCAGCAACCAGGACTGAGGCAGGCTGAAACCAGGAACCAGAAACTCCACCTAACTTTCCCATGTAACTGGCAGGAATCCAAGTAGTTGAACCATCATCTGCTGCCTCCCAGGGTGCACATTAGCACAGAGCTGGAATTGAGAGCAGAACCAGGTCTTGGATCCAGACCCTCCAGTTCGGGATGTGGGTGTCTCAAGAGATGGCTTAACCACTGCACCATGCCTGTTCCTTAACAAGGAACTAAAAGGCTTTGAGAATTCAAAGCTGCAGTTGTCAAGTGAAAATCTCCATGTTGCATTCTTTCAATAACTATCATTCCACAAAGCCTGCCCTGAGCAGAGTATCCAAACCAGTGGTTCTGACATGGAGCCAGCTGGGATCAGAAACCCCTTACTTCAATGCAACATATCTTTTCCCTGATAATCCAACCCTGGGCAGTCATTTTGGCTGCAGTTGAGACAAAGACAAAGATGTTTGAAGAAGCACTGACTCTCTTAACTTTTCCCGCAGGATCAGTGAATGTTTAGAATGAAGTGTGTCTTTTACGAGTGGTTTATATTCAAAATGGTGGAGGTCCTGCCAGACAGGGGAGTGGCACAACAGAAATGTGGGTGATGCCGGAAACTGTTGAGAATAAGAGGGAGAAGGCCCCTGCTGCACCCTAAAGTCTCATTTTCATTTCCAGAGTCTTTTTTTTTTTTTTTTTTGACAGGCAGAGTGGACAGTGAGAGAGAGAGACAGAGAGAAAGGTCTTCCTTTGCCGTTGGTTCACTCTCCAATGGCCGACACAGCCAGCGTGCTACGGCCGGCGCACTGCGCCGATCCGATGGCAGAAGCCAGGTGCCAGGTGCTTCTCCTGGTCTCCCATGGGGTGCAGGGCGCAAGCACTTGGGCCATCCTCCACTGTACTCCTGGGCCACAGCAGAGAGCTGGCCTGGAAGAGGGGCAACCGGGACAGAATCCAGCGCCCCGACCGGGACTAGAACCCGGTGTGCCAGCGCCGCAAGGCGGAGGATTAGCCTGTTGAGCCATGGCACCGGCCTCCAGAGTCTTTTGATTTCCATTCAGTGTCATTAAGAAGAGCATAGTCTGTTTCTACAACCCTTTCCTTACTCTCCTCGGTCTTCCTCCACTTTATTCCCAAGGCCATATTTTCACTTGAGAAAACCCTTAGTGTTCCTTTCACAATCTCTATAACCTTATTGCTATGACATCCTATTAGAATCTGGATTAGAGGCCGGTGCCACGGCTCACTTGGCTAATCTTACACCTGCGGCGCTGGCACCCCCAGTTCTAGTCCCAGTCTGGGCGCTGGATTCTGTCCTGTTTGCTCCTCTTCCAGTCCAGCTCTCTGCTGTGGCCCGGAAAGGCAGTGGAGGATGGCCCAAGTGCTTGGGCCCTGCACCCGCACCTGGCTCCTGGCTTCAGATTGGCGTAGCAGCCATTTAGGAGGTGAACCTACGGCAAAGGAAGACCTTTCTTTCTGTCTCTCTCTCACTGACTCTGCCCTCCAAAAAAAAGAAAGAAAGAATCTGGATTAGAAGGCTCAATTGTTGAAAATATTGGTGACTCATTCTATAAAAATCATAGCAATAGCACTTATGTGGTACTTAATTTCCAAAGAGTTTACATATATTAATTCATTTAACCCTTATAAATTTCATAATAATCTCATGAAGTAATTAGTTAAATACCATATTCATTGACTTGAAGATGTTCTCAATATTAAGACATCATTGTTTTGTTTACCATCAGCTGTTTCACTTCCAATGCAGCTCCCTGCTAATGGCCTGGAAAAGCAAAGGAAGATGGCCCAAGTGTTTGGGCCCCTGCATCTACTTGGGAGACCCAATGAAGCTTCAGGCTCCTGGCCAGAGCTGGGGTGATGAACCCAACCCAGCTTTCCTACATGGATGGCAGGGACCCAACTACTTGAGCAATTATCTGCTGCCTCACAGGATTTATATTAGCAGGAAGCTGGAGTCAGGAGTTGGAATCAGACATCAAACCCAGACGCTCCAATATGGGACTATGGCATCTTGACTGGCATCTTAACCACTAAGCCAAAGAGCCACTCCTGGAAAGCTATTTTACACAGTACAGAATTTACTTCTAACATGAACATTATGAACTGACAATCATGTCACAAGTGCTCCTGACAATAATTGTAAGAAGCATCCTGATTTCAGAAATATGAAAATGGGGCCGGCACCATGGCTCACTTGGTTAATCCTCCACCTGTGGCACTGGCATCCCATATGGGCTCCGGGTTCTAGTCCCGGTTGCTCCTCTTCCAGTCCAGCTCTCTGCTATGGCCTGGAAAGGCAGTGGAGGATGGCCCAAGTGCTTGCGCCCTATGCCCGCATGGGAGACCAGGAGGAATCACCTGGTTCCTGGTTTTGGATCAGTGTAGCACGCCGGCTGTGGCGGCCATTTGGGGGGGTGAACCAATGGAAGGTGGACCTTTCTCTCTGTCTCTCTCCTCTCTCTCTCTCTCTCTCTCTCTCCTCTCTCTCCTCTCTCTCTCTCTCTCTCTCTCTCTCTCTCTCTCACTGTCTAACTCTGCCTGGCAAAAAAAAAAAGAAGAAGAAGAAAAAAAAAGAAAAAGAAAAAAGAAATATGAAAATGATGAAATAATTGCATCTTACAATGAATTACATTATCTTCATTTTAGAGATAGGGAAACTGAAATACAGAGAGATTTAGTGGCTTGCCAAAGCCACATCGATACTGGCTTAGCCAGAGCTGGTCTGGTCTCAGAGTCAGTGCTTTTGCCCCTAAGAGATGTTCAGAGTGGAGTAAGATAATAGAAGTCTTCAAAAAGTTCATGGGAAACTTGTGGGGAAAAAAAACAAAGATTTAAAAGAAATTTTTTTTGCACAGAAAGATACTGATTTTTTTATTCCATCTTCCTCCATAGGTTTTTTTTTTTTTTAAGATTTTATTTTATTTATTTGAGAGGTAGAGTTACAGACAGTGAGAGTGAAAGGAGACAGAGAGAAAGGTCTTCCTTCCTCTGGTTCACTCCCCAAATGGCAGCAACAGCTGGGGCTGGGCCTATCTGAAGCAAGGAGCCAGGAGCTTCTGAGTCTCCCACATGGGTGCAGGGGCCCAAGGTTTTGGGCCATCTTCCACTGATTTCCCAGGCCACAGCAGAGAGCTGGATCGGAAGTGGAGCAGTCCGGGACACAAACCGGTGACCATATGGGATGCTGGCAGCACAGATGGAAGATTTAACCTACTGCATCCACAGCACCAGCCCCTCCAAAAGGTTTTTAAAAATATTTATTTTCGGGGCTGGTCTGTGGCATAGAGTTAGAGTAAGCCACCTGCCTCACCAATATCCCATGTGGGTGCCTATTCGAGTCCCAGAGGCTCCACTTCTGATCCAGCTGCCTGCTAATGCATCTGAGAAAGCAGTGGAGGATGGCCCAAGTGCTTGGGCCCCTGAACCCTTGTGGGAGACCCAGAAGAAGCTCCTGGCTCCTGAATTTGGTCTGGCTCAGCTCTAACTGATACAGTTGGAGACCTGGATAGAGTTTCAGACTCTTGGCTTTGACCTGGCCCAGCCTGGCCCTTGTGGCCATTTGGGAAGTGAACCAGCGGAAGATCTTTCTCTCTGTCTCTCTTCTCTCTTTGTAACTTTGAGTTGAAAATGAAATCTAAAGAAAATTTTATTTTCAAAATAAATAAAGGCAGAGGAGACAGAGAGAAAAAAGAAAAAGAAACAGAGAGCTTCCATTGCTGGTTCACTCCCCAAAGGTCCACAACAGCCAGGGCTGGTCCAGGCCAAAGCCAGGGCCCCAGAAATCCATTTGGGTATCCCATGTGGGTGGTAGGGGCCAAGGCACTTGAGCCATCACCTGCGAAGGAGCCTTGACTCTGACATGGGATGCAGGTATCTCAAGTGGCACCTTATTCCACTGTGCCACAACACCTGCACCTTGTAATGTTTTTGAAATAGCTTTGTACTCCATGCATCTTTAGTAATTATTTTTGTCAGTAGAAACCTCCCAAGACAGGAAACCCCACCTTATGATTCAGCAGATCTATTTTTGGACTGCTCTAATTGGAAGAAAGTGTTTCTGGATCAAAATATTGCACTTCTCTCTCTCTCGTTCTTTTTCTTTTTTTTTTTTTTTTAAAGATTTATTTTGTTTATTTGAAAGAGTTACAGAGAGAGAGAGAGGTTTCCCATCTGCTGATTCACTCTACAAATGGCCGCAATAGCTGGAGCTGAGCTGATCCGAAGCCAGGAGCCAGGAACTTCTGTGTCTCCCATGTGGATGCAGGGGCCCAAGGACTTGGGCCATTCTTCTCTGTTTCCCAGGCCATAGCAGAGAGCTGGATCAGAAGAGTAGCAGCCAGGACTCAAACCAGCGCTCCTATGGGATGCTGGCACTGCAGGCCAGGGCTTTAACCCACTGCACCTCAGCACCCACTCCATCTTGTACTTCTTAATCTGTCCTTTGGGACCACACATAACAAGCTGAATCCTCTCCATAAGAATGTGTTTTGGTTTTATTTTCCCAAATGGTATGAGAACTGCCTGGATTTCATTCAGTAAGTAAGTATTTATTGAGCATTTGCTGGGTGCAAAACACTGCGGTGAACTATATGTAAACACGAAGAATGAAACACAGGACCCTACATCAGAGATAACTACTACCACATAAACAAAAAATAGGAAATGATAAGTACTCTAGATAAGGAAATTAGAGGAATAAAGACATTATATCTAAGGAAACAGCAGCAGACTTCAAGGAGGAAAACAGCAAGTGAATTGGGATTTAGATGGATGGATGCTACACCTAATACAATGCCTAGGAGCATTGTTGTTCAGTGTATTGAAGTGTTTAAAATTTGTTTTTTTTTTCTTTTTCCTGCTTATCAATGTGTACAGTCTACCTCCACTGCTCTTCTTACCTATTTGTCTGCTCAACACTGCTTGAAATAAACTTAAAGATCATCTCATCCAACATTTTTTTTGAATTTTTAAGAGCAGAATCCTTTTTTTTTTTTTTTTTTTTTTACAAATGTAATCATAGAAATAGAGAAAATACAATGGTTCTGTTGTAGCTGACATTGGGGTGGGAACATGTGGCCCTACTTTGCCTTTAGAGATCTGTGAAACTCACCACCCACTCATCCAGTATTTACACTTATCTGGAAAGTGGTTAACCAGCCAGTGTTGAACATCTATGTCAATAGATTGTCACACGCAAAAGACAGTATCTCTGTCCATTTTGTGTTGCTATAAAAGTTCATTTTAGGGCCGGCGCCGTGGCTCACTTGACTAATCCTCCGCCTGCGGCGCCGGCACACCGAGTTCTAGTCCCGGTTGGGGCGCCAGTTCTGTCCCGGTTGTTCTTCTTCCTGTCCAGCTCTCTGCTATGGCCCTGGAGTGCAGTGGAGGATGGCCCAGGTGTTTGGGCCCTGCACCCGCATGGGAGACCAAGAGGAAGCACCTGCTCCTGGCTTCGGATTGGTGCAGTGTGTCGCCGCAACGCGCAGGCCGCAGCAGCCACTTTGGGGGTGAACCAATGGAGAAAGGAAGACCTTTCTCTCTGTCTCTGTCTCTGTCTCACTGTCTAACTCTGCCTGTCAAAAAAATAAAGAAAGAAAAAGAAAAGAAAAAAAAGAGAAAAGTTCATTTTAGCTCACAATCTTGGAGGTTGAAAGTCCCAAAACAGCCATCCCTATCTGGTTTCTGGGTAGGGCCCGCTGGGTGCATCAGAGCTTGGCAGAGAAGTGGAAAGAGAAATGGCCTAACGTAGAAGGGGCCAAACACATGGGGTGGATGCACTTTATAACAACGTGCTCTCATGAGAACTAATTCAGTCCTGAGAAGCTACATTAATCACTACCACAGGCAATGCTCCCTTGACCTAATTACCTTGTGCCTCATAAAGGTTCCAGCACCTCCCAACCCACCAAACTGAAGACCAAGCTTCTAGTACAAGAACATGTATGGGATGCCCTCAAACCATATCCAAAGCGCAGTAGTAAGTGCTGGGGACTGCCTGGGTACCATCTCAGCGACTTCTTAAGGGGAGAGATAGGAGCATCATGGCTGTATCCCTTGGAAGGCCAAAGATGCCACCAATATATTGAGGAGAGAGACAGAAACATCATGCCTGCATTCCTTGGAAGGCCAGGGATGCTAGGAACAGTCCCCTCGTGCCTTAGGTTATGGGAAGGCTCATGCCACAGAGGCCTTGGACATCTTGTTCCAGAATAGCAGGCAAAGGTCTGGTTATCACACAAGATGTTCCACCCCTCCTCATGAGAGAGAGCCTGATGCATACCACCCCATGGACGAAATTGTGCTGATGTGAACAAATATAGACTTGCTGACACAGCAAGGCTGAAAGTTATCTGGAAGGAATAAAAGCTGCCAGGAGAGGCAAAGAGACTTTCCTTCTCTGCTAGGGTGGAGGCTCCCTCTGGCCCCCTGCTTTTCCATAATCTTTTATCTCTATCTCTATTTTTTGTACCCTGTCCCCTCTTCACCCTGAAAAATTTGCTGAGAAGTCTCGACAGTAAGTTATACAGACACATAATCAATTAAGTTATTAGTATGGAGGGAAGTGAATTAAGTTACTATTTTGGACATGTAGGTCAATCAAGTTGAAATTAAAAAAAAAAACAGATGTACTTTTTTTTTGACAGGCAGAGTGGACAGTGAGAGAGAGAGACAGAGAGAACGGTCTTCCTTCTGTTGGTTCACCCCCCAAATGGCCGCTACGGCCAGCGCTGCACCGATCCAAAGCCAGGAGCCAGGTGCTTCTTCCTGGTCTCCCATGCAGGTGCAGGGCCCAGATATACATCTTAACACTGCCTTTATTATATCTTATTTTCCTTGCTTAAAAAAAATGAATGCACCCTCGGAGGCAGTAGATGATGACTCAGGTGACTTCGTTCCTGCCACTCAAGTAGGAGACCCGGATTGAATTCCTGGCTCCCAATTTTGGTCTAGCCCAGCCCTGGCTACTGTGAGCATTTGGGGAGTGAACCAAATAGGAAATCTTTGATAGGGTAAGCAATCTTTGTCTCTCCATCCCTCTGTCTGTTTCTCTGCATCTCAAGTAAATGAATACATAAAAGTTTGGGGAAAAAAATAGAAACAAAATATCAGAAAAATTAAAACTAAGGGATATTCTACAAAATATCTGCCTGGGTGTTAGTGTTGTGGCACTGCATCTGAAGCTGCTACTTGTGACACCAGCATCCCATATTGGAGCACTGGTTCAAGTTTCACTTGTAGCATTTCCAATCCAGCTCCCTGCTAATGTGCCTGGGAAAGCAGAAGATGGCAAAAGTGCTTAGGCCCCTGCCACCCACATGGGAGACCTGTATGGAGTGTTGAGTTCCTGGTTCCTGGCTTTGGCCTGGCCCCTGCACATGGCCATTTGCAGCTGTCTGGGGAGTGAACTAGCAGGTGAAAGATCCCTCTCTGTCTCTTCCACTCTGTGTGCTTTCAAATAAATGAATCTTTTTTTTTTTAAATCTTCCCTATATTTACAAAAAAATACCAAGATTATGAAAGGTAAGAAAAACCTGAGGACCTGTTCCAGACTAAAAATTAGAGGGACATGAATTTGGGGCTGGTGTTATGACGTAAAGGGTAAAGCTACTGTCCATAACTGTCCATAACATCCCATATGGGCACTGGTTTGAA
The DNA here is from genome assembly GCA_949820135.1 of Sylvilagus floridanus. Taxonomy (NCBI): domain Eukaryota; kingdom Metazoa; phylum Chordata; class Mammalia; order Lagomorpha; family Leporidae; genus Sylvilagus; species Sylvilagus floridanus. Next base: position 35,891,847 of record OX463230.1, read on the forward strand.
ATGTGGTCTGGGGCTGGCACTGTGGTGCAGGAAGTTAAGCCTCCACCTGCAGTGCCAGCATCCCATAGGGTGCTGGTTCCAGTCCTGGCTGCTCCACTTCCAATCCAGCTCCCTGCTAATAGCCTGGGGAAAGCAGTAGAAGATGGCCCAATCTGGGCCCCTCCACCGATGTGGGAGACCCAGATGAAGCTCCTGGCTTTGGCATGGCTAAGCCCTAGCTCTGGTGGCCACTTGGGGAGTGAACCAGTGGAGATCTTTCTCTCTCCCTTCCTCCTTCTTCCCCCCTACCATCTCTCCCTCTTTCTCTGTAACTCTAACTTTCATATGAATAAATAAATCTTAAAAAGAAAAAGTGAGGCATGAATTCAACCCAGATTTTGGATCTTTTTTCTGTAAGGGCTTGTATTGGGACAATTGTCAAAATTTGAGTAGCATGTAAATTAACTAGTAGTAGCATATCAATGCTCATTGCTTGACGTTGAAAATTGTGTAGTGGTAAAAGAATATACTTATTAGAAAATATATTTTGGCATGTCTAGGGTTGAAGGGCTGAAACTCTCACACAGATCAGAAGGAAGATTTGAGAGAGAGACTCAAATGTGGTAAACTGAAGAGCCGGAGAATCGGAGCAGATGATGTTTAAATTCTTTGTGCTGTTGCAATCGTTCTTTCAGACAGAAATTTTGATAAGAATGACTTGGAGATAATATCCCTGTGACTACTTAAACAGAATTTCTGGGGAGGTCAAATAAAATTTTGTGAGGGAAAGAGCTTTATAGGCTGTAAGTTTCCCTACAGATATAAAGCATAGTTATTACTACTGAAAAGAGCTTTACAAGCTATTGGGCTCTAACAAATGTAAAACAAGGGTTTCTACTGGATTTTGGTAGTTTCTACAGAGATTAAGTCCAGTTGTGTGTCAATTAGTTCAATGATTGTTCCTCTGGGTGAAGGATTTTACAGTTAGAGAGGATTACACTTTACTTTTCATTGCTTTAGAAGGGTCAGTAATCAATAGTAACTTTATTACCTCATTTATTGCACAAAATCCATATTCTGAAAAATTGTCTCTTCTTCTGTATTTATTTCTTGAGACCAAATGGCCTCCAAGTCCCTTTGCAACACTGGAATCCCATGATTTAATAGCAGTTCAGAAAAGCCACTGGTGAGAGGGCTGGTGCCTCTTATCCTGTATCATCATCCAGCCAAACTGTGGTGCTGTCTTCCTTGGTACCATGAGCCTACTGTAGGCCAGCATGTAGCAGGTGCTCAGTAATACTTACTCAGTTAACAAACCTTAGAAGGTGGAAATGTAGTGCATCCATAGATTTGATCTACCCATTTTCCCCCTTTTAAATTTTTCTATTTCAAAAATTTTATTTATTTATTGAACAGGCAAAGAGGGAGTGACAGAGAGGGCAAGCTCTTATCTGCTGATTCACTTCCCATATGCTTTTAACAGCCAAGACTGGGCTGGACCAAACCCAGGAGCTGGGAACTCAATCCAGGTCTCCCATTCGAGTGACAGGAACCCAATCACTTGAGTCATCGCTCCTGATCCCAGAGTACATTAACAGAAAGCCGGAGTCAGGAGCAAGACATGGATATAGAACCCAGGCACTCCGATGTGAGATATGGACACCTTAACCACTAAGCCAAATGCTTTCCCCTTTCTCCCAATTTCTGATGTGTTTCTTCTCCTTAAAATATTAGCTTTAGGGGCTGGCGCTGTGGTGCAGTGGGTTAACATCCTGGCCTGAAGCACAGCCATTTGGGCACCGGTTCCAGATCTGGCTGCTCCGCTTCCGATCCAGCTCTCTGCTTATTGCCTTCAAAAATAATCTAGGGGCTAGTGCCGTGGCTCAACAGGCTAATCCTCCACCTTGCAGCGCCGGCACACCGGGTTCTAGTCCCCGTCGGGGTGCCGGATTCTGTCCCGTTTGCCCCTCTTCCAGGCCAGCTCTCTGCTGTGGCCCAGGAGTGCAGTGGAGGATGGCCCAAGTGCTTGGGCCCTGGACCCCATGGGAGACCAGGAGGAAGCACCTGGCTCCTGCCATCGGATCAGCACTGGCTGCCGCCCGCTGGCTGCAGCGGCCATTGGAGGGTGAATCAACGGCAAAGGAAGACCTTTCTCTCTATCTCTCTCTCTCTCACTGACCATTCTGCCTATCAAAAATTTTAAAAAATAATAATAATCTAGGAATTATCTGCGGGTTTTAATTGTCCATGAAATATGATTCCTTTAATGGCAAGTAAAATCATGCTTTGGTTCTATGCAATATTCTTAAAGTGACATAAAGAAGCTGGAGGAAATAATTTGCATATCAATAGCAGAAAGAAAAACTTAGACCTCATTGTTAAGTCCTAAAAGAAAACTTCTGGAAGAATCTGGGCTCTATGCAGGTATCCTTTCATCCTTTGTCATTGACACATTCCTTATCTATGTAAGATTTTCATTGTTTTGTATTGTAATTTATCTGTTTGTGTGCATCCTCCATAAGACTGTGAATTGTGATGGAAATCTTGTCTGGTGTTCAGACCAAAGAAGATGATCTTATAATTAATTCTTCTGAGTAGGAAAAAAATAAATAATTGGGGGACGGTGCCTTGGCACAGTGGGTTAAAGCCCTGGCCTGAAGTGCTGGCAGATTTAGACAGACAGAGAGAGAGAGAGAGGTCTTCCTTCCGTTGGTTCACTTCCCAATTGGCCGCAATGGCCAGAGCTGCGCAGATCCGAAGGCAGGAGCCAGGTACTTCCTCCTGGTCTCCCATGGGGTGCAGAGCCCAAGCACTTGGGCCATCCTCCACTGCCCTCCCAGGCCACAGCAGAGAACTGGCTGAAAGAGAAGCAACAGGAACAGAATCCGGTGCCCCAACCGGGACTAAAACCAGGGGTGCCAGCGCCGCAGGTGGAGGATTAGCCAAGTGAGCCAGGGCACCTCAGCCTGACCCCGTTCCCTCTGCCTCTGCCTCTGCCTCTGTCTCTGTCTCTCCCTCCCCTTCCCCCTCCCCCTCTCTCTCTCCCCCTCCCTCCCTCCCTCCCTCCCTCTTACCCTCTCTCTTTCAAATAAATAAAATGAAAATAATAATAAAAAAAAGAATTAGGACCAGCATTGTTATGTAGGGAGTTAAGCTGCCACTTGAGACACTGGTATCCCATAGGGGTGCCAGTTTGTGTCCTGGTGTGCTCCAGTTCCTATCCAGCTCCCTGCTAATGTGCCTAGGAAAGCAGCAGAGGATGGCCCAAGTACTACAGCTTCTGCACCCATATGGGAGACCTGGAAGAAGCTCATGGCTTCAGCTTGGACCATCTCTGGCCTTTGTGAACCAGTGGATGGAAGATCTCTGTCTCTGCCTCTGCCTTTCTATAACTTGGCCTTTCAAATAAATAGTGTTTTGAAAAATTATCGCATATTATTGTTGTTTTAATTTTTATTGGTTATAATTCTGAGGTTTTTTTTAAAGATTTATTTATTTATTTATTTATTTATTTGAAAGACAGAGCTACAGAGAAAAGGGTCAGGGGAAGAGATCTTCTATTTGCTGGTTTATTCCCCAAATGGCAGCAATGGCCAGGTCTGGGCCAGGCCAGAGACAGGAGCTCCATCTGGGTCTCCTGTGTGAGTGCAGGAGCCCAAGGACTTGGGTCATCCTCCACTGCTTTCCCAGGTGCATTAACAGGAAGCTGAAGCAGCCTGGACTGGAACTAGCACTCATATGGGATATTGGCACCACAGGTGCCAGTGTAACCCACTGCAAAACAGTGCCAAGCCCATAGTTGTATGCGTTTTTACACATGCATGTATCAATTCTTTTTTTAAAGAAAATTATTTATTTATTAATTTGAAGGGTGCAGTGAAAGAGAAAGACAGAGGGAGATAGAGAGAGATCTTCCTTCCGTTGGTTCACTCCCCAGATGCCTACAAAAGCCAGGGCTGGGCCAGGCCAAAGCCAGGAACCTGGAACTGAATCAGGGTCTCCCAACTAGGTGGTGGGGACTCAAATACTTGGGCCATCATTTACTTCTTCCCTAGATGCTTTAGCAGGAAGCTGGATCAGAAGCAACGGAGCTGGTACTTGAACTGGCCCTCAGATACAGGATGACAGCGTTCTAAGCTGTGGCTTAGCTTGCTGTATCACAAAGCCCATTTGGGGAAGTGAACCAATGGAAGGTTTAAATTTTTTTTTTTTAGATTTATTTATTTGCAAGGGAGGAGAGGCAGAGAGGCAGAGAGAGAGAGAGAGAGAGAGAGAGAGAGAGAGAGAGACTTCCATCGATGGTTTACTCCCCAATTGGCTGCAACGGCCAGAGCTGTGCTGATCCAAAGCCAGGAGCTAGGAGCTTCTTCCAGGTCTCCCATGTCAGTTCAGGGGCCCAAGGACTTGGGCCATCCTTCACTGCTTTTCCAGGCCATAGCAGAGAGCTGGATGGGAAGAGGAACAGCCGGGACTAGAAATGGAGCCCATAGGGGATGCCGGCATTGCAGGTTGCAGCTTTACCTGCTATGCCACAGCACCAGCCCCAGGAAGGTTTAAATTTTCACACTTAGCTTTTGTAGGTTTCATTTGCATACTCTAAAGTTCCCCAGTTTTAAATGTGCATTTTAATGTGTTTTGACAAATTATATACAGCCATGTAACTATGTGTAACTACCACAATCAAACTACGGAAATGCTGTCACCCCCAAATTTACCTTATGTTCTTTGTAGACATCACTCCCTAAAATTCCCTTTCTCTCTATTCCACCCTCCAGACCCTGGGTTGATCTGCTTTTATCCATACAACTTTACTTTTTCTAGAATTTCATGTAAATGCAATCATGCAGCCTTTTGTGTCTGGCTTCCTTCACTTCCCATAAAGTGTTTTTTAATTCGTTTTAAATATTTATTTTATTTATTTAAAAAACAGAGTTGCAGAGAGAAGTAGAAACAAAGAGAGGTCTTCCAACTGCTGGTTCACTTCCCAAGTGGCCACAATGGCCATAGCTGCGCCTATCTGAAGCCAGGAGCCAGGTGCTTCTTCTGGGTCTCCCACATGGGTGCAGGGGCCCAGGGACTTGAGCCATCCACCACTGCCTTCCCAGATGCATAAGCAGGGAGCAGGATCTGAAGTGGAGCACTTGGGACCCAAACTGGTGCCCATTTGGGATGCTGGCACTGCAGGCCAGGGCTTTAACCTACTATGCCACAGTGCTGGGCCAAGCATAAAGTTGCTTTTTTTTTTTAATTAATTTATTTATTTAAAAGAGTTACACAGAGAGAAAAGGAGAGGCAGAGAGAGAGAGAGAAAGAGATTTTCTATCCTCTGGTTCTCTTCCCAGTTGGCCACAATGGCCAGAGCTTTGCCTATTTGAAGCCAGGAACCAGGAGCTTCCTCCAGATTTCCCACATGGTTGCAGGGGCCCAAGGAATAGGGCCATCTTCTACTGCTTTCCCAGGCCACAGCATAAAGCTGGAATGGAAGTGGAGAAGCCAGGTCTTGAACCAGTGCCCATGTGGGATGCCGGCACACAGGCAGCGGCTTTACCCACCACACCACAGCAACTGCCCCTGAAGTTTTTAAAAATACAATTGTGTAGATGCATGTATCAGTGGTTTGTTTATGTATATCTTTGAGCAGTATTCTATTGTGTGGATGTCAAACAATTTGTCTATCCATTTACCAGTTGACCATTATAAATAAAGCTGCTGTGAACATTTCAGAGCTCTTTATATAAACATGTTCTTGGGGCCAGTGCCAGCAGGTTAACACCCTGGCCTGAAGTGCCAGCATCCCATATGGGCGCTGGTTCTAGTTCCGGCTGCTCCTTTTCCGATCCAGCTCTCTGCTGAGGCCTGGGATAGCAGTAAAAGACGGCGCAAATCCTTGGGCCCCTGCACCCATGGGGGAGACCTGAAGGAAGCTCCTGGCTCCTGGCTTCGGATCGGCGCAACTCCGGCTATTGCAGCCCACTGGGGAGTGAACCATCAGATGGAAGTCTTTTCTCTCTCTGCCTCTCCTCTCTCTGTGTGTAATTCTGACTTTCAAATAAATAAATAAATCTTTTTAAAAATGTTCTATACGTCTCTTGGGTAAAATACCTAGGAATGGAATGGAGACATTGAGGGGGTAACTATGAGACACTCAGGCTACTCTTCTGGAATGGCTGTACCATTTTGCATTTTTATCAGCAATGTGTGTTATTCTTGTTCCACTTCCTTGTCCACGTTAGGTTTGTGGTTGGCTGTTTCTTAATGCAGTTCTTACTCTTCCCAGTGACTAATGATGCTTACAACCTTTTCACATGCTTATTTGCCATCCTTATGTATTCTGTGATGAAATGTCTGTGAAATAATTTATCCATTTTGCAGAAGACTTATTTTTATTTATTTGAAAGGCAGAGCATCACAGAGAGAGGGAGACAGAGAGAAAGAGACCTTCCATCCACTGGTGTACTCTGCAAATGGTAGCTATGACTGAAGCTGGGCCAGACGAATCCAGGAGCTAGAAACTCAGCCTGTGTTTACTACATGGGTGACAGGGACCCACGTTCTTGAACCATCACCGCTGACTGCCAGCATGTGCATTAGCAGGTAGCTAGAAGCAGAAGCAGAGCCAGAACTTGAACCTAGGCACTCCAGTATGGCATGCAGACGTCCAAGGTGCCATTTAACCACTGTGCCAACAGCCGGCCTTGACTCTCTCACCAATTTTGAAATACAAAATACTCATCCATTAGTATTATTAACTGTGGCCAATGTGCTGTCAATAGACATCACAAATATATGCCTCCTGTCTGAGCAGAACTATGTACCCTTTGACCAACATGGCTCCCCAGCCTCTGGAAACTATCATTCTAATCTCTGCTTTTGTGAGTTCAATTTTTTTATATTCCACATGTAAATATAATAGACCATGTACTATTTGTCTTTCTGTGCCTAGAATATTTCACTTGGCACACCGCCTTCCAGGCTTAGCAAATGACAGGATTTCCTTCTTTTTCTGTGACTGAGTAGTATTGCCTTGTCTATATACACCACCACATTTTCATTACCCATGTCTCTGCTTGGGATGCTATGAGCCAGTAAGACTGAACGAGGCAACAAAGGAGCTCTTTCTAGAGGCTTTGGAGGGAGCGAGACCCTGTAGTGACTGGATCTTGGATTTCTGGCTTCCAGAACTGTGAGAAAGCACTTTTCTGTTGTTTGAAACCGCTCAGTTTGTGGTAACTTGTTATGGTGGCTGTAAGAAAAGAATACAATGTTTTATCTAATCCATTATGTCCCCCTGCCACAGGATTTTCCAAGGTGTACCCTCAGCATATATCACTCACTTGTTTCCCGACCAAGGGCACTAGGTTACTTACAGTGATCCATCACTTATAAACAATACCACAAGGAACAGATTCATACATGTCTCGTCAAAAATTGTGTAAGAACTTTCTGTAATATACACCTGGAGGTAGAATTGTTGGGTCGTAGACATATGTGTTATATGCCTAAGTAATAGGCCGGCGCCGCAGCTCAATAGGCTAATCCCCTGCCTGTGGCACCAGCACACCAGGTTCTAGTCCAGGTCAGGGCTCCAGATTCTGTCCCGGTTGCTTCTCTTCCAGTCCAGCTCTCTGCTGTGGCCTAGGAGTGCAGTGGAGGATGGCCCAAGTGCTTGGGCCCTGCACCCCATGGGAGACCAGGGGAAGCACCTAGCTCCTGGCTTCGGATCAGCGCAATGCGCCTGCTGCAGCACACCGGCCGCAGTGCACTGGCCGCTGTGGCCATTGGAGGGTGAACCAACGGAAAAAGGAAGACCTTTCTGTCTGTCTCTCTTTCTCACTGTCCACTCTGCCTGCCAAAAAAAAAAAAAAAAAAAAAAACACCAAAAAACAGGTGAAGGTAGGTGCAGAGCCTGCTGGTTCAGACACCTGTGTCGCCCATCAGAGTCCCTGGGTGCAATTCTGGCTCCAGCTCCATTCCAGCTTCCTGGATTGAGTTCCCAGCTCCTGGATTTGGCCTGGCCCAGCCTCAATCATTGCAGGCATTTGGGGAGTGCATCAGTAGATAGGAACTCTCCTTTTGTCTCTGTCTCTCAAATAATTAAAAAAAAAATATTAACCAAATGGATGAACATTCTTGAAAAAAACCAATCGTGGAAGTAGAGTTATCGTTATGATCATTTTTGGAGAATACTATCTATTGGACAAGCTTCAGAAGTGCTTCCCACCCAGCGCAGGCTGAAGCTGGAAGGATCTGGGAGCTGCAGCAGAGAGATAAAGACCCAGGTCCTCTTACACAATATGGAAATGGGTAGGATGCTTCGGCTATAGCATAGAGTCTGGATTCACGAGGTTGAAGCCCAGTTCCCACAAACATCACTCCAGTGGTATTAGCAGCTCAACCAAGTTCCAAATCTAGTAATCACATCATGCTTCTCTGAATTAGCCTGTGATCCCCAGGGGAGGGAGTATTCTTTTTATTTCCTGTCCTTGCCTATTGTATGATGGCAGCTGCACTGCTTATCGGTCACTGCCACCCTACTCACTAGAGAAAGATGCAATAGGCATATGATTTAATACTTTCACCAATGAATTCTGAAAAAATGTTAGCATTAATTGTTAACAGTGTGATAAGTAATTAACATGCTTTGTCTTATTTAATTTTCAAAACTACCCTGAGAGTTAGGCAGCATTTATTTTACAGTTAAGGAAACTGCAATGTAGAGAGGTGGCGTGATTGGAAAGGTTAGGGAGCATCAGAGTCAGCAGCTCAAGCCCAGCTGATTTGGATGTCTTTTGATTCTACTATGCCATCCTATCATTAACTTTTATTTTTAAAAAATTTTTAAAAGATTTACTTGTTTATTTGAAAGGCAGAGTTACAGAGCCACAATGGCCAGAGCTGTGCTGATCCGAAGCCAGGAGCCAGGAGCTTCTTCCAGGTCTCCCATGTTGGTACAATGGCCTAAACACTTGGGCCATATTCTATTGCTTTCGCAGGCCATATCCGAGAGCTGGATCAAAAGTGGAGCAGCCTGGTCTTGAACCAGGGCCTGTTTGGGATGCTGGCACTGCAAGCATTGGCTTTAACTGCTATGACACAGTGGCAGCCCCTCTTCTTCTTTTTTAAAGAAATTTATTTATTTATTTGATAGTCAGTTACAGAGACGGAGAAAAAGAGAGAGAGAGATCTTCCATCTGCTGGTTCTTTCCCTAGATGGCCACAACAGCCAGGACCAGGCCAGGCCAAAGCTAGGAGTTCTTCTTGGGTCTCCCATGTGGGTGGCAAGGGTCCAAACACTTGGGCCATTAGCAGGGATCTGGATCAGAAGTAAAGTAGCCAGGACAGGAACCAGCATCCACATAGGATGCTGGCATCGCAGGCTATGTCACAACACTGTCTCCAGGAGTTAGCATTTTCTAAGTTCTAAGAATGTACCTATGGGGGTGAGGGGCGCTGTGGTGTAGCAGATAAAGCCGCCGCCTGCGGTGCCGGCATCCCATATGGGCACCAGTTCAAGTCCCAACTGCTTCACTTCCAACCCAGCTTCCGCTGTGGCCTGGAAAAGCAGTAGAAGATGGCCCAAGTCCTTGGGCCCCTGCACCCACGTGGGAGACCGTTGCGGCTATCTGGGGAGTGAACCAGCAGATAGAAGACCTCTCTCTCTCTCTCTCTGCCTCTCCTTCTCTCCCTGTGTAACTCTTTCAAGTAAATAATAAACAAATATTTTTTAAAAAAAGAATGTACCTATGGGGGCTGGTGTTGTGGTGCTGCAGGTTTAGCAAATGTCTGAGATGCTGGATCCCATTTCACAGTGCTAGTTTGAGTCCTAGCTGTTATGATTCTAAATCAGCTCCCTGTTAATGTGTCTGGGAAAGTAGTAGAAGACAGCCCAAGTGCTGCCACTCACGTGGGCTATCTGGTTAGAGTTCCAGACCCCTGGCTTTGGCCTGGACCAGCCCCAGCTGTTGTGGCCACTGGGATGTGTACCAGTAGATGGAAGATCTCTATTTCTTTGTGCATTCAAATAAATAAATAAATATTTATATATACATATATATGTATATATATATATATGTGTGTGTGTGTGTATATATATATATATACCAAATAAAGCAGATGAAGTCTGTACTTGTTAACTTTTAGAGGAGAAAGGATGATAGTAAAATATCAGGTAAATTGCTGGCATTAAAGGAGGGTCATACTTGTGTTGACTTTATATCAATACCTGAGAGAGAAGAAAGAGACAGGAACAGTGAATTTTGGAGGAAGAACAATTCTGGCTGATGTTAAGAGATTTAAAAAAAAAATTAAAATTATGAAGTATAGGTAGACATTTGGCCTATCCATTAAGATGCCCATATCCCATACTAGAGTTCCTTGGTTTGATTTCCAGCTATGGTTCTTGACTCCAGCTTCCTGCTGATGCAAACCCTGGGAGGCAGCAGGTGATGGCTCAAGTAGTTGGGTCCCTGCCCCCCCATGTGAGAGATCTAGACTGAATTCCTGCCTCCTGGCTTTGGGGCCCAGCCTGGGACCATTGCAGGCATTTGAAAAATAAACTAGCAGATGGGAGTATTCTGGATGTGTCTGTCTCTCCTCTCTCTCTGTCTCTGTCTCTGTCTCTGTCTCCCTGTCTCTTAATCAATCAATAAAGATCAATCAATCAGTGGCTATACCATATTATTAAATTTTTTTAAGGTTTATTTCAGCAGACAGCAATTATAACTAGGAACTCTAAGTAGAAATTTCCAACTAACCTCTAAAATAGGGACTTCCCAATTTAATCAAACATATTTTCTTCGTCTTGCTCCCAGGAACTCCTTATAAAAGTTTTCTTCTGAGATGGCATTATGGTATAGCAGGTTAAGCTCCTGCACTATGGCCATTTGGGCAGTGAACCAGCAGATGAAATATCTCTCCCTATGTCTCTCCTTCTGTAACTCTGCCTTTCAAATAAATACATACTTTTTTTTAAAGAGTTCTCTTCTTACCCCTTTCAGGGGACCACTGAACACTTATGGCCTGGTGCTGCATGATCCATGAATTGATCATACACCAGGGCAAAGACTTTGGGTCTTATTTTGAGTATCATGGGGTGACCCATATAGGGGACCGCCCAGATATGGGCCCTTTGGCAGTTATAAGCAGAAAAATGATCTAATCCATTTAGAAACATCACTCTCATTGTGTGGAGAACGGAGTATAGAGGCACAAGTGTAAATACAGCAGAATCATTTAGGAGTTAAGAGATGGCTTAGTGAAGTTGGAGAGAAGATAACAGATTTGGAAAACGTGTTCATAGAGAATCCAACCTGTAAGACTTGACCATACTTTATATAAAGTCTTGAGTAATTGAGTAGATAGCATTGCTGGTTATGAAATGGGGAAGACAGAGGTAGGAACAGCTTTGAAGGAAATACGGAGTTTTGTTCTGAATATGTTACTATATTACCTATTACACATCTAGATGAAAATGTCAACTTAATATGTAAATCAAGAGCCAGGGATGGTTGGCACTGTGGTGCACTGGGTTAAGCTGTTGCCTAGGAAACTGGCATCCCTTATGGGCATTTGTTTATGTCCAGGCTGCTCCACTTCTGATTCAGCTCATCTGCTAATGGACTGAGAAAAGCAGCAGCAGAAGGCTAAAGTGCCTGGCACCCTGCCACCCCTGTGGGAGACCCAAATGAACCTCCTGGCTCCTGGCTTCAGCCTGGGCCAGCCCTGGCTTTGTGGCCACCTGGGGAGCGAACTAGCAGATGAAAAATCTCTCTCTCTCTCTCTCTCTCTCTGTGTGTGTGTGTGTGTGTGTCTCCCTCTCCCCAGACAGAGAGGGAGTGGTCCTCCATCTGCTGGTCTACGTCCCAGATGGCCACAACAGCCAGAGCTGCGCCAATCCAAACCAGGAGCCAGGAGCTTCTTCTGGGTCTCCCTCTTGGGTGCAGAGGCCCAAAGACTTGGGCTGTCTTCCACTGCTTTCCTAGGCCATAGCAAAGAGCTGGATTGGAAGTGGAGCAGCTGGGTCTTGAACCAGCAACCATATGGGATACCGGCACTGCAGGCGGCAGCTTTATCTGATAGACCGCAGGGCCAGCCCCTCAGGGACAATTTTATTTTTATTTTTTTAAAACTTTATTTATTTATTTGAAAGTCAGAGTTACACAGAGAGAGAAGGAGAGGCAGAGAGAGAGAGGTCTTCCATCCACTGGTTCACTCCCCAAATGGCAGCAACAGCCAGAGCTGAGCTGATCCGAAGCCAGGAGCCAGGAGCTTCTTCTGGGTCTCTCATGTGGGTGCAGGGCCAAGGACTTGGGCCATCTTCTACTACTTTCCTAGGCCATAGCAGAGAGATGGGTCAGAAGTGGAGCAGCCGGGACTTGAACCAGTTCCCATATGGGATGCTGGCACTACAGGCGGCGGCTTTACCCGCTACACTGCAGTGCCGGCTCCTGTGACTTCTGTTTTGGCTCTGCGTCCTCATTTCTCCCTGTACACACAACTGAATTCTGGGTGGGCAAGATTCCTTTACTTCTGTGATTAGTGCAAATTATAACTGAAGCATGTATTTAAGAACATTTTTATGGTACAATATAATCAAAAGCTTACAGCAATCTGGAAAACATTTATTTTTTAAAAAATGGTTGAATCTTGGCCGGCGCCGCGGCTCAATAGGCTAATCCTCCACCTAGTGGTGCCGGCACACCGGGTTCTAGTCCCGGTTGCCCCTCTTCCAGGCCAGCTCTCTGCTGTGGCCAGGGTGTGCAGTGGAGAATGGCCCAAGTGCTTGAGCCCTGCACCCCATGGGAGACCAGGATAAGTACCTGGCTTCTGGCTTCGGATTATCGCAGCGTGCTGTCCGCGGCGGCTATTGGAGGTTGAACCAATGGCAAAAAGGAAGACCTTTCTCTCTGTCTCTCTCTCTCACTGTCCACTCTGCCTGTCAAAAATAAATAAATAAATAAAATAAAATAATTTTTTTAAAAAATGGTTGAATCTCAGGGATAGAGTTTTTTAAAATAAAGATTTATTTTTATTCATTTAAGAGAGATACAGAGAGGTAGAGCCAGAGAGACAGAGAGAGAGGTCTTCCATCCGCTGGTTCACTCCCCAAATGGTAGCAACAGCCAGAGCTGAGCTGATCCGAAGCCAGGAGCCAGGAGCTTCTTTTGGGTCTCCCATGCAGGTACAGGGACCCAAGGACTTGGGCTATCTTCTACTGCTTTCCCAGGCCATAGCAGAGAGCTAGATTGGAAATGGAGCAGCCGGGACACAAACTGGCGCCCATATGGGATGCTGGCATTGCTGTCCGGGGCTTTAACCCGCTGCACCACAGTGCCAGCCCTGACAAAGAGTTTTAAGATGTTTGAACTTGCCCTCTTCCCATCTCCCACTCTAGCTCCCTGGTGGCCTTAGAAACTGTCAGTCCACATCCTGGTGAAACCCAGGAACCCAGCAGCCACTGGAAAGGGTAGCAAGTGTTGGGAGCTCCCCTGAAGTTCAATCTTATAGAATTATCACTATCTGATCTGTCTGATGCTTCTCTGGAATACCCCACTTGAAAGGCTTCCTTTCTTCTACCTGTCTTGGATCTTATCCAGGGTTATAAAATATTTCCTTCAAGAGAAGATATCAAAACCATTTAGAGACCACTGTTGAATTTCACTGCTGTCTGAATAACAGATAATATTAGAGGAAAAAAAAAATAGAGAAACCTAAACCTTAAGAGGAAAGGCTAGAGAATGATAAGCACATAGGAGTCTGAAAAACTCTAATACCTTCTGGAAGTCTAGGAAGCAGCACACTAACAGGGCTGTGCGCATGCTCGGGAAAGATCTAAGACGGCCCTAATTTTGTAGGGAAAGACATTAAAGGCAGGGAGCTTGTCCACTATAGTCTCAGTATCATGAACTATTCATTGTGTACAGTAGAAATTCAATAAGTATTTGTGAAATAAATGAAGAATTAGTGAGTCCTATAGAATGTGTGTATATGTATGTAGTACATCCATGTGTATCACCCAAGAACACCAATTACTTACCATTCTCATGATGAGAATTGGCTCAAGGTAAAAGTATAATGGTCAGCAGTGTTATTTGGATGAGAATTTGGTGGGACTGCATTAATTATGTTTCGGATGGCATATGTGTTACATGAAATATTGGCAACAGGCATTTGGCCTAATGATTAAGTTGCCTACATCTCATATCGGAATGCCTGGGTTCAATGTGTGACTCAAACTCCTGACTCTGGTCTCCGATAATGGAAGGCAGCAGTGATGGCTCAAGTGATTGGGTTCTTGCCAGCCACGTGGAAGACCTAGATTTAGTTCCCAACTCCTGGTTTAGGCTGCCTAGCCCTGGCCATTGCAGCCTTTGGGAGAATAAATCAATTATGGGCACTCAGTTCGTCTCTGTCTCTCTGCCTCTCAAGTAAATGAAAAAATAATTGAAATTTGTTTACTTCTGTTATATATCCATAATGTATTATTTTTGCCCGATGTTGTCCTAATTCCTAGAATTTTGGTTTGTGTGTACAATATTAAGTGAGAAATACAAGTCTGGAAAGGGTAAAATGAAGAAACTATGTAAAGAGGCTCTCTGAGGGATTTGTATTGTGGTACAGAGGATTAAGCCACCACCTGGGATGTCAGCATCCCATACGGGAATCCTGGCTGCTCCATTTCTGAACCAGCTCCCTTCTAATGCACCCGGGAAGGCAGCGGAAAATGGCCTGAAGTCTTGGGCCTTTGCATCCATGTGAGAGACCCAGATGGAGTTCCAGTCTCCTGGCTTCTTTCTGCTGGCCCAGCTTGGGTTGTTGTGGCCATTCAGGGAGCAAAACAGCATATGGAAGATGTGTCTCTCCCTGCCTCTCTGTCACTTTGCCTTTCAAAATAAATAAATGAATAATCTTTAAAAAGAACAAAAAAGAGGCTTTCTGAACACTGTATGTACATCTATTGGTGATAACTGAATTCAGAAACTTCTGTTGGCTGAGAAATGTCATCTTTGCATACACCACCTCCGTTCCCAGTGATGGAATCACAATTTGGTCTTTGTTTCCAAGGTCACATTCCTCTTGGAATAGTTTTATTTCCTTGTTTTGCTGATTAGGATAGTCACTGGATTCTGATTTAGCATAGTCATACCCAGTCAGGAACCCATCCATAGTTTGAAATAAAAAAGCAAGGTATTTACAACCAAAAACGAGGGAAATTTTCTTTTTATCAAAATATTTCCTAATATTGTTTCAGTTTGAAAGATTGACCAATGAGGAATAGTGGTTGACAAAGATAATTAGCTATTAGGTTAAACTGACAACTAGACAGGATTGTAAGAAATTAGGGCTGAGAAACATTGATTTAGAGAGGCAGTTGGAAGTGGGTATTTGGGAGATGAGTCTATAAGTGCTTGTTTAAAAATCGCATTTTGGGTGCTGGTTCTATGTTGCAGCAGATTAAGCTGCTGCCTGCAACGCCGGCATTCCACAGGGGAATCAATTTGTGCCCTGACTTCCGATCCAGCCCCCTGCTAATGTGCCTGGGAAAAACAGCAGAATACGGTCCAAGTGTTTGGGCCCTTGCATCTATTTGGGAGACCCCGAAGAAGCTCCTGGCTCCTGGCTTCAGCCTGGCCCAGTCCCACATTGTACCTGTTTGGGGAGTGAACCAGCAGATGGAAGAACTCTCTCTCTCTCTCTGTCCATAAAATAAATTTTTTTTTTTTAGATTTATTTATGTATTTGAAGGTCAGAGTTACACACACACACCCACACACACAGATCTTCAATCTGCTGGTTCATTCCCCAGATCCCAGATGGCCACAATAGCCAGGGCTGGGCCAGGCTAATTCCAGGAGCCAGAAGCTTCACCCAGACTTCCCACATAGCTAGCAGGGGACCAAGCACTTGGCCCTTCTTTGGCTGCTTTTCCCAGGCCATTAGCAGGAAGCTGGATCAGAAGTGGAGCAGCCAGAACATGAATCGGTATGCTGGTAGCACAGGCAGCAGCTTTCTTGTTACATCTCAATGCCAGCCCCTGTAAAATAGATCTTTATTTAAAATTCAAAATAAATCTTGAAAAGGAATCACATTTGGGAGTAGGTGGTTCATGAGACAAGGTGGTATCAGGAGAAAGGGAACCAACAACTGAGTTACTTTGGGTGGTTATCACTGCAATGTGAACATACGTTAACTACTTTCCTCATCAGTAACCAAAGCCAGGCACATCCCTTGTTGAAACTTTGAACAGCAAAAAATTCCAATAAATACACATACACACACAAGAGGTCTTCAAAAAGTTCATGCAAAAGGTGCATTATGAAAAAATTTACTGGTTCACTTCCAAATGCCTACAACATTTGAGACTGGGCCAGGGCAAAGATAGGAGCCAGAACTCAATCTGGGCATCTTTTATGGCTGGCAGGGACTCAAGTATTTCAGACATCACCTGCTGCCTCCTAGGGACACATTAGCAGGAAGTTGAAAATCAGAAGCAGATCTGGAACTTGAACCCAGGCACTCCAATATGGGATCTTATCCCAGGCACTCCCAATAGCATCTTAACTACTGGACCAAATGGGCTCCTCTATGAAAATCTAACAGTATGGAATATACTCAAGTGGACATAAATAATATATAATTTAAAAAGGAAATCTACACTTATTTCTATCATACAGTATGCATTTCCTTTTAAAACTTTACTTATTTATTTATTTTCCTTTTATTCGAAAGACGGAGAGAGAGAGAATCTTTTTTTTTTTTTTTTTTTTTTTTTGACAGGCAGAGTGAACAGTGAGAGAGAGAGACAGAGAGAAAGGTCTTCCTTTGCCGTTGGTTCACCCTCCAATGGCTGCCGCGGATGGCGCACCATGCTCATCCGATAGCAGGAGCCAGGTGCTAGGTGCTTTTACCTGGTCTCGCATGGGGTGCTGGGCGCAAGCACTTGGGCCATCCTCCACTGCACTCCCGGGCTACAGCAGAGAGCTGGCCTGGAAGAGGAGCAACCGGGACAGAATCCGGTGCCCCGACCGGGACTAGAACCCGGTGTGCCGGCGCCGCAAGGCGGAGGATTGGCCTTTTGAGCCACGGCGCCGGCCAGAGAGAATCTTTTATCTGCTGGTTCATCTCTCAGATTCCCGCAACAACCAAGGATGGGCCAGGCTGAAGCCTGGGACTTCATCCAGGTCTCTCACTTGTGTGGCAGGGAAGTAAGTACTCCTCTTGAGCCATCATCTGCTGCTCCCAGGGTGCAAATTAGCAGGAAGCTGGATCAGAAGCAGAGGAGCCAGGACTCAAACAGGCCACTCTGGTAAGGATTGTGGGCATCTCAAGTGGCGATGCAACTGCTGTATCAAATGCCTGCCTCTTGTAGCTGTTTCTTTCTTTTTTTTTTTTTTTTATTTATTTTTATTTTATTTGAAAGAGCTACACACACACACACAGAGAGAGAGAGAGAGAGAGAGAGAGAGAGAGAGAGGTCTTCCATGCGCTGGTTCACCCCCCAAAACGGCCACAATGACCAGAGCTGCGCTGATCCAAAGCCAGGAGTCAGGAGCTTCTTCTGGGTCTCCCATGTGGGTGCAGGGGCCCAAGGACTTGGGTCATCTTCTACTGCTTTCCTAGGCCATAGCCGGGTGCTGGATCGGAAGAGGAGCAGCCAGGACTAGAACCGGTGCCCATATGGGATGCCAGCACTTCAGGCCAGGGCGTTAACCCACTATGCCACAGTGCCAGTCCCTTTAGCTATTTCTTAAAAGTCCTTGAGCATGTATGTAGAAGTGGATTTATTTGCACATACTACCATATTTTTTGTGAGTTTTTATCTGTGCCTGTGCAAAATATAGATTTTGAAATCTGAGCAGCAAGTTCTTTTGGTTGGAGAAACAAAAGAACCTATGTGTCTTTACCTATATTGCAGCCTAATATTTCTCTTGTGACAACTGTGAAGTAAGCAATATGCATTCTCATTTAATCAATATTTTGTTCTGTTTTAGATTTTTTTTTTTTGACAGACAGGGTTAGACAGTGAGAGAGAGAGAGAGAGAGAGAGAGAAAGGTCTTCCTTTTTCCTTTGGTTCACCCCTTAAGTGGCCACTACGGCTGGTATATTGCAGCCGGCGCGCTGGGCCGATCCAAAGCCAGGAGCTAGGTGCTTCCTCCTGGTCTCCCATGTGGGTGCAGGGCCCACGCACCTGGGCCATCCTCCACTGCCCTCCTGGGCCACAGCAGAGAGCTGGACTGGAAGAGGGGCAACCAGGACAGAATCCAGCGCCCCGACCAGGACTAGAACCCGGGGTGCCAGCGCTGCAGGCAGAGGATTAGCCTAGTGAGCCGCGACGCCGGCCTCTGTTTTAGATTATTAAAGGAGCTAGAAAACTTTGTGGGGAGGGGCATGGCATTTTTAAAAAGTCATGATCGTTGTGAGCCAGAAGACTGCTCTTCTCGATGGCGCCGTGGCTCAACAGGCTAATCCTCCGCCTTGCGGCTCCGGCACACCGGGTTCTAGTCCCGGTCGGGCCGCCGGATTCTGTCCCGGTTGCCCCTCTTCCAGGCCAGCTCTCTGCTGTGGCCCAGGAGTGCAGTTGAGGATGGCCCAGGTGCTTGGGCCCTGCACCCCATGGGAGACCAGGAGAAGCACCTAGCACCTGGCTCCTGCCATGGGATGAACGCGGTGCGCCGGCCGCAATGCGCTGTCCGTGGCAGCCATTGGAGGGTGAACCAACGGCAAAGGAAGACCTTTCTCTCTGTCTCTCTCTCTCACTGTCCACTCTGCCTGTCAAAAAAAAAAAAGAAAGAAAAAAAAAAAAAGAAAGACTGCTCTTCTCTCTAGAGTGAGAATTCTTTAAAAAAAAAAAAAATCTGAGGGGCAGTGAGAGAAGGAGAGGGAGAGAGAACCTATTTGCTGGCAACAGTCAGCACTAGGCAACCTGAAGCCAGGAGTGGAAATCCCAAACCACGTGTTGCAGGAATGCAATCAATGGTGCCATCACACCACCTCCCAAGGTCTGCATTTTTAGGAAGCTGGAATCAGGAGGAAGGAGCTGAAATCAAACTCAGGTACTCCAGATGTGGAAAACAGATTTCTTAATTGATGTTGTAACTGCAAGGCTAAATGCCTACTCCAAGTTTGTGAGAATTCTAATACCAAGAAAAAGACCAGTAAATAGGATCTGGAATCATGAACTTAGGAGGTAGGTATGACTGCACAGGAACATAAGAAGCAGTGCTAAGTTAGTAAGTTCACCTTTCCCCATAAGCAACCAGAGATAGGTCCAAGGCAAGAAGGTGAGTAAGTCTGAGAAACCCTGGAGGTGAGATTTTAATTTTTAAAACACTATTTGTATTACATTATATTATTATTTATTTAAAGTAAGTTATGAATAAATATACATAATAATCCATTTTTCTACTCATTTCTAAAAAATTTGTAGAAAAGTTTAAAAGCACAATGTCTAGGGGCCGGCACTGTAGTGCAGCAGGTTAAAGCCCTGGCCTGAGGTGCCAGCATCCCATATAGGCGGCGATTCTAGTCCCAGGTGCTCCTCTTCCAATCCTCTCTAACTGTCTTTCAAATACATAAAATAAATCTTTTTTTTTTTTTTTTTTACAGGCAGAGTGGACAGTGAGAGAGAGAGACAGAGAGAAAGGTCTTCCTTTTTGCCGTTGGTTCACCCTCCAATGGCCGCCGCGGCCGGAGCGCTGCGGCCGGCGCACCGCGATCGTCCGATGGCAGGAGCCAGGAGCCAGGTGCTTTTCCTGGTCTCCCCATGGGGTGCAGGGCCCAAGCACCTGGGCCATCCTCCACTGCACTCCGGGGCCACAGCAGAGGGCTGGCCTGGAAGAGAGGCAACCGGGACAGAATCTGGCGCCCCGACCAGGACTAGAACCTAGGGTGCTGGCGCCGCAAGGCAGAGGATTAGCCTAGTGAGCCACGGCGCCGGCCTGTGCTTTTTTTTTTTAAGATTTATTTTATGGGCCGGCGCCGTGGCTCAACAGGCTAATCCTCTGCCTTGCGGCGCCAGCACCCTAGGTTCTAGTCCTGGTCGGGGCGCCAGATTCTGTCCCGGTTGCCTCTCTTCCAGGCCAGCTCTCTGCTGTGGCCCGTATCCCATATAGGTGCTGGTTTGAGTCTCAGCTGCTCCTCCTCTAATCCAGCTCTCTGCTATGGCCTGGGAAAGCAGTAGAAGATGGCCCAAGTCCTTGGGCCCCTGCACCCAAGAGGGAGACCCGGAGGAAGCTCCTGGCTCCTGGCTTTGTACTGGCACAGCTTTGGCTGTTGCAGCCAATTGGGGAATGAAACAGTGCATGGAAGACTTCTCTCTCTCTGCCTCTCCTTCTCTCTCTGTGCAACTCTGACTTTCAAATAAATAAATAAATCTTTTAAGAAAATGGGAGAAAATTTACCAGAGCTGAAAGTGTGCAATAATACAGAATGAAAGAAAGATAAACTATTCAACTTTGCAAAATGTTAAGACTCCAAAGAGAAGATTGTAAATTTTCAAAGGAAAGAAAGTGATCCCATAAAAGTAGGATCAAACTGACATTAGAATTCTTACCAGCAACACTAGATAAAAGAACATCCAGAGGCCTTCACATTTCTAAAGGAAAATATTTTGAACTTCAAATTATTTTAAAAATATTTTCAAGAAAATACTATATATAGCTTAATTATTAAGTAAAAGAGCAGAATGAAAATATTTTCAGATATTTAATTACAGAGTTACAGAGGGAGAGGGACAGAAAGATAGAGAGCTCCCCTCAACTGGCTCACTCTTCAAATGCCTACAACAACCTAGGGCTGGACTGGGACCAGAGCCTGGAGCAGGGGACACAATGCGGATTTCCCACAGGGGTGGCAGGAGCCCAATTCTCTGGGCAATCACTGAGTCAGGCTCTGGAGTATCAGACTCACACACTCCACTGCAGGATGTGGGCATCTTAATCTATGTCTTAACTGTTAGGCTAAAACCCACAATTCAGATGCCCGCCTTTTTTTAAGATTTATTCATTTGAAAGGCAAAGTGACAGAAAGAGAGAGATGTGGTGAGACAGATCTTCCATCCACTGGTTCACTCCCCAAAAGCCAGGAACCAGGAGCCAGGAACTCCATCCTGGTCCTCTACACGGGTGACAGGGGCCCAAGCACTTGGGCCATCATCTGCTGCCTTCCTAGGCATGTTAGCAGGAAGCTGGATGGGAAGCGGTCCAGCTGAGACTTAAACTGGTGCTCCAATATGGGATGCCTTGGTCACAAGTGGCCATTTAATCTGCTGTGCCATGATGCAAACCCCTCGGATGCCCTTTTTAAAGATTTACTTAAAGGTGTGCTCAAGTAAATGTGGGCGAAACCAGGTCTCTGACAACATCCTATTTGGGAATCCCTAGATCCAATTCAGAATAATAGTAAAGAGAAACCCTCAGATTTAAGTGAGATTGGAGTGGAGGGAGAGGGGTTATGGGGAAGAACTCTCCTGGGTAAAAAGATAATTCAACTGAATAATCAACTACCATGATAGAAAGTTTAGGACATGTTGGCTGGCGCCGTGGCTCAACAGGCTAATCCTCCGCCTTGCGGCGCCAGCACACCAGGTTCTAGTCCCGGTCGGGGCACCGGATTCTGTCCCGGTTGCCTCTCTTCCAGGCCAGCCCTCTGCTGTGGCCCGGGAGTGCAGTGGAGGATGGCCCAGGTGCTTGGGCCCTGCACCCCATGGGAAGACCAGGATAAGCACCTAGCTCCTGGCTCCTGCCATCGGATGAGCGCGGTGCGCCGGCCGCAGCGTGCCATCCGCGGCAGCCATTGGAGGGTGAACCAATGGCAAAGGAAGACCTTTCTCTCTGTCTCTCTCTCTCACTGTCCACTCTGCCTGTCACAAAAAAAAAAAAAAAAAAAAAAAAGCTTACAATACTTAGAGCATATTTTGTGGGGGAGTGCTCAGCCTAGCATCAGAGTACCTGAGTTGGAGTTCTGGCTCCTGGCTCCAGTTTCCTGCCAATGCAGCCCTTGAGAGGCAGCAGCGACGGCTCAGGCAGTGGGGTCCTTGCCACCCATGTGGGAGATCTGGATTGAGCTCCTGTTCCCAGCTTCAGCCCTGCTCAGTCCCAACCATTACAGACATTTGGGAAGTAAACTGGCAGACACATGATATCTGCTCTATGCTTGTGACTTTCTTTGCTTGTCGCTCTTTCAAATAAATAAATAAATAAATAAATAATCTTTTTTTTTTTTTTTTAAATCTACTGACTAAATATTAGATGGAGGTGCCAGTGTTAAGCTGTCACTTGAAACACCAGCATCCCATATTGGAGAACTGGTTCAAGTCCTAGCTGTTCTGTGTCTGATCTAGCTCCCTGCTAATGCACCTGGGAAGGCAGCACAAGATGGCCTAATTAGTTGGGACCCCACCAATCACATGGGAGACCCAAATGGAGTTCCAGTCTCCTGACTTCAACCTGGTCCAGCCCCAACTGTTGCAACCATTTGAAAACTGAATCAGAGGATGGAAAAACTCTCACTTTGTCTCTCATCTCTCTCTCTCTGACTCTGCCTTTAAAATACATAAATAAACCTTTTTATAAATAAAAATAAAAATTAAACATAATAAAATAATTTAGTGAAGTATCTAGGTACAAGATAAATATATAATAAAAAATCGAGCAGATGCTTCCTCCTAGTTAGAAAACATAATTTTAAGAAGATATGGGGTGGACAGCCGGCGCTGTGGCTCACTTGGCTAATCCTCCGCCTGCAGCGCTGGCACCCCGGGTTCTAGTCCCTGTTGGGGCGCTGGATTCTGTCCCAGTTGCTCCTCTTCCAGTCCAGGTCTCTCCTGTGGCCCGGGAGGACAGTGGAGGATGGCCCAAGTGCTTGGGCCCTGTACCTGCCTGGGAGACCAGGAGGAAGCACCTGGCTCTTGGCTTTGGATTGGCGCAGCCAGCCAGCCGTAGCAGCCATCTTGGGGGTGAACCAACGGAAGGAAGACCTTTCTTTCTGTCAAACTCTGCCTGTCAAAAAAAAAAAAAAGATATGGGGTGGAATTTTAATAGGCATTTTCTCTTTTTAAAAGATTTTTACTCATTTATTTGAAAGGCAAGAGTGATAGAGAGAGGGAGAGACAGATCTCCCATCTCCTGGTTCAAATGGCTTCTATAGCAAGGGCTGAGCCAGACTGAAGCTAGGAGCTAAGAACTCCATCCAGGTCTCCGGAATGGCAGCTTAGCCCACTGTGCCACAGTGCTGGCCCAATGGGGTGGATGACTGAACTAGCTATCAAGACATCAGTCTAGACACCTATGTCCTCTATCAGAGTTAACTGAATTTGAGGCCTGGCTCCAGTTCCTATTCCAGTTGCCTGATAACATGCACCTTGGGAAGCAGCAAGTGATGGCTCAAGTAATTGGGTCCATGCCACCCACATTGGAGACCTGGATGGAATTCCCAGCCCCTGGCTTTGGCCATTGCATGCATTTTGGCTGCAAACCAGTAGATGGGAGCATTCTCTCCCCCCCCCCCCTTAAGTAAATAAAATTTGAAACAAAAAAAATGCCCAGGGAAAAAGACACATAAATAATCATTGATCATTGACATATGATAGTATGCCCAACATGATAAATGAAATACAAATTGAAAGTTCACTGATGTATCATCTCTCATTAGCAGATGTGAAAAAATTCAACGGCTTGACAGCATGTGAGGGAGGCAGTGAAGGAACAGGCAGTCTCATACGTTGCTAGAGAGGATGCAGAACACTGTGACTTCCCTGAAGGTCATTAGACATTATCTAACCAAGATAGGTGTCCTTTGGCTCAGCTACCCGTTTTAGGCTTTTGCCTTAAATAGACAGCTTCACAAACATTAAATAACAAATACACAAAGTTACTCGTGGAAGCACATTTTTATAATAGCAAAAAAAATATTGAAAGCATAATAGGACAAACTGGTATAAACACATAACAGGGAAATGCAGCTGAAAAGAGGTATTTCTCATTCTATAGGAATGAAGTATTGCTTATTCTCCATAGAGATTGATATAGAGTAATTTATAGGACATATGTGAAAACAAGATAGACCATATACTAGTTAATGGCTACTGTTTTAAACTGTGAGGGTTGCCATAAGAAAACATTGCAGACTGCATGACTTAAATAACAGAAATTTATTTTCTCAGGGCCAGTGCTATGGTGTAGCGGGTTAAGCCACCACCTGTGGCATCAGTTTGAGTCCTGGCTGCTCTACTTTCAGTCCAACTCTCTGCTATGGCCTGGGAAAGCAGTAGAAGATGTCCCAAGTCCTTGGGCCCCTGCACCCACATGGGAGACCCAGAAGAAGCTCCTGGCTCCTGGCTTCAGCCTGGCCCTGCTCCGGCCATTGTGGCCATCTAGGGAGTGAACAGCAGATGGAAAATCTCTCTTTCTGTCTCTGTTTCTCTCTCTCTGTAACTATACGT
The DNA here is from genome assembly GCA_949820135.1 of Sylvilagus floridanus. Classification (NCBI taxonomy): domain Eukaryota; kingdom Metazoa; phylum Chordata; class Mammalia; order Lagomorpha; family Leporidae; genus Sylvilagus; species Sylvilagus floridanus. The sequence goes on from OX463230.1 coordinate 35,916,266, forward strand.
TTTTTTAAAAAAAAAAAATCTTGAAAAAAAAAAAGAATGTTATATTACTATAGTTTAGAAAAAGAAATTTATTTTCTCACAGTCTTGGAGCTAGAGATCAAGATTAAACTACCGGAAAGTTTGGTTTGTGGTGAGGCCTGTCCTGGCCTGCGTGCATGCACACACACACACACACACACACACACGGTGGAGGGGAGAGACACAGTCCATGTCTCTTGCTCTTCTTTTGATTTTTTAAATATTTATTTATTTGGAAGGCAGAGTTACAGACAGGGGAGGGGGAAGAGAGAGAGAGCCAGCGAGTAAGCCAGGAGCCAGGAACTCCATGAGATCTCCCACCTGGGTGACAAGGGACTAAATACTTGGGCCATCTTTCACTTTTTTTCCCAGGCACATTAATAGGGAGCTGGATTCTAAGTGGAGCAGCTGTGACTTGAACCATCACTCATACAGAATATCAGACATCACAGGTGGTGGCTTAATCCATTGTGCTATAACACTGGCCCCTCTTGCTCTGACGCATTTTATTTTTTATTTTTTTGAAAGAGTTATTTATTTATTTTAAAGTCAGAGTTACACAGAGAGAGGAGAGGGAAAGAGAGAGAAAGAGGTGTCTGCATCCACTGGTTCACTCCCCAACTGGCTGCAATGGCTGGAGCTGAGCCAATCCAAAGCTAGGAGCCAGGAGCCTCCTCCAGGTCTCCCACATGGGTGCAGGAGCTCAAGGACTTGGGCCGTCTTCCACTGCTGTCCTAGGCCATAAGAGCGAGCTGGATCAAAAGTGGAGCAGCCAGGACTTCAACTGACACCCACACGGGATGCTGGCACTACAGGCGGCAGCCTCACCTACTACACCATAGTGCCAGCTCCTGATTTTTTATTTTTTAATTTTTATTTGCACTTATTTTATGCTGAATTTATTCACGCACCTTAAGTTTTTGTTTCTTTTGTTCCTTTTCTGTGAGGATCCTCTCGATGTGGCAGGGGAAGCTCATGCACAGTTTTAGCCGATCATGAGCTCTGTAATTGTAGCTGCCCATTTTGGGTGCTTTGTTCACCTGGATGTGGTCAATGACCAGTATTTAAAAATTCAGCATTATTCTTGCACCACCGACCTATGTCTAGCCCATTGTTTTCCCTGGGTACACTTGCCAACTCCACTCTTTTTTTTTTTTAATTTTTTAAAAATTTACTTGACAGGTAGAGTTATAGACAGTGAGAGAGAGAGAGAGAGAGAGAGAGAGAGAGAGAGAGAGAAAGGTCTTCCTGCCGTTGGTTCACCCCCCAAATGGCTGCTACAGCCGGCGCTGTACTGATCCGAAGCCAGGAGCCAGGTGCTTCCTCCTGGCCTCCCATGCGGGTGCAGGGCCCAAGCACTTGGGCCATCCTCCACTGTCCTCCTGGGCCATAGCAGAGAGCTGGACTGGAAGAGGAGCAACTGGGACTACAACCCGGTGCCCATATGGGATGCCAGTGCTGCAGGCAGAGGATTAACCAAGTGAGCCACTGCGGTGGCCCCAGCCAACTCCACTCTTTAACAATGCTGCTGCTGCTGCTGCTGCTGCTGCTGCTTCTTCTTCTTTTTTTTTTTTTTTGACAGGCAGAGTGGACAGTGAGAGAGAGAGACAGAGAGAAAGGTCTTCCTTTTTGCCATTGGTTCACCCTCCAATGGCTGCCGCGGACGATGCACTGCACTGATCCGATGGCAGGAGCCAGGTGCTTCTCCTGGTCTCCCATGCGGGTGCAGGGCCCAAGCACTTGGGCCATCCTCCACTGCACTCCTGGGCCACAGCAGAGAGCAGGCCTGGAAGAGGGGCAACCGGGACAGAATCCGGCGCCCCGACCGGGACTAGAACCTGGTGTGCCGGCGCCGCAAGGCGGAGGATTAGCCTGTTGAGCCTGGCCCAACAATGCTTCTTTAATGTAGCATCTTTCAGATACTTTGTGGCTTTTTGGGCATTTGTACCCGTGGCAATTTCATAAATGTTCTTAAAGTGAACATGAAGATTTGAACCTTTTTTTTTTTTTTAAGACTTATTTATATTGAGAGGTAGAGTGACAGAGAGAGGCAGAGACAGAGAGAAAGGGCTTCCAACTACAGGTTTACTCCCCAAATGGCCACATCCGCCAGAGCTGGGGTGATCCAAATTCCTTCCCAGGTCTTCCACATGGGTGCGAGGGCCCAAGCACTTGAGCCATCTTCCACTGCTTTCCCAGGCCATAGCAGTGAGCTGGATTGGAAGTGGAGCTGAACCCGCGCCCATATGGGATGCCGGCACTGCAAGCCGGGGGCTTCACCAGCTACGCCACAGCGACAGCCCCATTGATCCATACACTTTAGAGACAAGCTGGATCCCAGTTACCGCTCAAATCCTACTTGATCCTTCAGTAGTTCCCAGAAGTATACTGTGGTTCTTCCAAGGGTACATGAGGGACAGGGGCAGAATGGACTGACTTCTAGTCTACATTTATTTTACCTCACCACACTGCTGGGGTGAGGGGAGGGTAGGTAACAGGATGGCATATCAGGAGTCAGATGAGAAAGGTTTTTTTTTTTTTTTTTTTTTTTTTTTTACAGGCAGAGTGGACAGTGAGAGAGAGAGACAGAGAGAAAGGTCTTCCTTTGCCGTTGGTTCACCCTCCAATGGCCGCCGCGGTCGGCGCGCTGCGGCCGGCGCACCGCGCTCGTCCGATGGCAGGAGCCAGGTGCTAGGTGCTTTTTCCTGGTCTCCCATGGGGTGCAGGGCCCAAGCACTTGGGCCATCCTCCACTGCACTCCTGGGCCACAGCAGAGGGCTGGCCTGGAAGAGGGGCAACTGGGACAGAATCCGGTGCCCCGACCGGGACTAGAACCCGGTGTGCCGGCGCCGCAAGGCGGAGGATTAGCCTGTTGAGCCACGGCGCCGGCCAAGAAAGGTTTTGAAAAATAGTCAAAGAACGATGGCTTCTCCTGGGTAAGTGGCTGGGTGCCCAAAAAGTAAAATAGGTTAGGATGCTCTGCTGGTAGCCATCTACAAACGGCAGCGCTACGTAGGGAGTACAGAGGTGATCGCCGCAGGCCCGGGAATAAGAATCTTCCCAGTGCACAGTGATCTTGAAGGGAACAATTAGAGGGAGCTTGGGCGGGATGGACAGGATTTGGTGAATGGATGTGCACACTGGGAAGAGACAGGAAAACGCTAGTGGGACTATGAGGAAGCCAGAGACTGGTTAATTATGGCAGTGGGAGGTATGTGTAAAAAGATGACTCTCAAAGCCTTTCATCTTAAGGGTATTTTAAATAATTTTAATACACGCTGGAAGGCTGGGAGTAAGTGTGATTCACACCCCTCTTTCTTTTCTCAGCTTAGAGATAGCATATCTACATCTTTAAATTAATGGCTGCAGCCGACAAAGGAAAACCCAGAAAACTGGGTTGCTTGAAATACCAGTTGCCCAGCAGGTTCGCCTCGCTGCCGTGTTTGGCACCGGCAGGGGCCTAGTGTGGACATGACTCCCGCCCACGCAGTCACCACAGGAACACGTCGCACACCGGCTCGCGCCTCTAGGAGCAGAGCACTACCTCCCACGGCCACGTTTGGCAAGAGCTAAGGGCGCATAAGGGCGCCCGCTGCAGCCCGGCATCCGGGTCAGCCCCAGCGCCACTCCCCGCAGCGGCCGCGGTCCCCGGGTTCGGGTAGCGGGCCCCGCGAGGGAGGGGACGGGGCGGGGCGGCGCGCAGGTTCGGGAGACACGATTCCTCTCTCCGGGCCTCGGCGGTCCACTTCCTACGGCAAGCACGAGGAGACAATCGCCGCCTCTCCTCGCGCCCACCTACCGCCTCTCGCCTGAGCCTGCCTGGGCTCTCCCCTCCCGAGGCCTCAGGGGCGCGAGAGTGTGTACGTGGGTCCGCCCCGCGGCCCCCCGGCTCTGCCCCGCATCACCCAACTTCTCGGCCGCTACCCCGTCGCGCCCTAGGAGGCGTCCGGGGGCTCAAGGCCGCAGATTCGAAGTCCCAGGAGGGTGAGGGAGGGACAGCGAGGTCCCCGGGCTGGGAGCTGGAGGAGGAGTCGCGAGGCCGGGCCCGGGGGCGGGGCTAGGTGTCTCGCGCAGGGGGCGGGGCGCGGTGACGTCCGGGCGCCCGGGCCGTGCTGTGGCGGCGGCGGCGGCGGCGGTGGCGGCGGCGGGGTAGTGGCGGCGGCGGCGGCAGCGGCAGTAACAGCGGCAGCGGCAGCGGCAGCGGCAGCCCTGAGGAGGGTGAGACGACCGCGGCGGCGGCTGCAGCGGCGACTCGGAAGTCGGGTGGGACCTCCAGCTTCCCGCCTGCTGTTGGCGCTGAGGCTTTTGCCTTTTCTGACCCGGCTTCTCGCTCCCGGCCCTGACTGGGCAGGGCAGAGCGCCCCCGGGGAGGGGCGGAGCTGTAGGTGAGGCTTCTGGACCCCCTCCCCCTCGTCTCGCGACCGGGGGGGATGGGGAAGTCCGGGGAGGGGCGGACCCCACCCCAGCGCACCCCAGCGCACCCCAGCCCACCGGCGGGCTCCACCCCGCGCACTCCGGGTCGGGCGGGAGCTGAGGCAGTAGCGGTGGGGAGCCCAGGGCTGGAGGTGGGAGGCAGGGGCTCCGGGCGATTGCGGGGCGGAAGGTGGGAGGGAGGTTGGTGGGGCGTGATTTTGCTGGGGGCTCGTGGGGAGTTGGGAACCTTGGGGAGCCTTGAGGTTGAGGTGCGGTCACGGTGCTTCTTGGATGTTGGGGACTGATGTAAAAATGTCGAGACCCCCCCCCTCCCTTTTCCCCGGTGAAGCGGTGAGGTAGAAGACGGGTTCTGTTTCAAAAGAAAGCTGAGCTTTAGGTGATGCCTTTGAGGCAGTTGGAGAAGCTATTGCAGGAGATCTCACGTTTCTACTTTAGGATTTTGCTTCCTTTTCTTTTTCTTCTCCTGGGTTGGGTGGGTGGGTATGGGTCCGGGGAGGAAAGAGAATTTCTTTGCTTTAGTTCGGGATGAGTAAATTCAGAGCATGGCTGGATCAGAAGTTTTATACCGAAGAAGAGGAAGATCTTGGGTTTGGACAACTTCGTTGTGGCACCAACCATTAGGGAACAGGTCTCGTTACACTCAGCTCCGTGAGGTGTTGTCTTCCAGTTTTTTACCCCCTTGTGCCTGTTGGATCTCTTTTTAAGGTACAGCCGTTTCCCGGCTTCTTAAGAGAAGGCCTGAGTCTCAGGTGGTTGTTTTGGAGGACACGTTTCTGAGTAATACTTGCAGGTGGTTGTGGTTGACTGCTTTGGGTAGATAAAATGAACAATTTGAACAGTTCTTTTGGAGCTAATTACATGAGAAATGCTTACATGTTTTAAGGCACAGTTGTCTTTTATGGTTTGTTTTTCAGTAGACCTTGACATTTAGACGTTTTGTGTTCAGTTATTGAAGTTATTTTTATTTCTCAATTGCAGTTGTATTTATTGCAGCCTTTATTAAACACTCTAGAAATGGAAGGGCATGGGGCAGGCTTTGTCACTCGGGGTTAACAGCCACCCCCTGGGAGCCGGCATCTTATATTGGCACCGATTTGGAGTCCAGGTTACTCCAAGCTTTCCATCCAGCTTCCTGCTAATGTGCCTGGGAGGAAGTATGGGAGACTTCGGCCTGGCCCAGCCTTGGCTGTTGCAGGCATCTGGGGAGCGAACCAGTGGATCAAAGATAACTTTCTTTGTCATTCTGCCTTTCAAATAAATAGATAAAACTTAACAAGAAATGGAAGATATATATGTACATATATATGTTTATAGGTAGGCCCTTAATTTCTTAGAATTGTTTTTGGAAGTCAGGTGCTTTTAAAATACTGTAATAATGCTATGTCTTACTTTGTAGGGTGATGTTACTGAGAGTAAACAGTGTTCAGTGTTCTCAGTGTTTCACAACTTAGTACAGTAAATCAGATTCTTTTGGATTCCTGCTCCCTATTAGATTTCAGCCTTATCTATCTTTTGGTTATTGTCATTTAAGCTAATTCTTGTTTAGAAAATAGGTCCTGTGGTGGACATATATTATGAAATGGATGAAAATAGGCATGACTCTTAATAATTCATTTCTAAAGGAAAAGAAAGCATCATGAAATAGAAATTAGTGACTTTCCCAAGGCTTAACCAGTTTATTTGGAAATACAGCCAGAGATGTGTTTTCCTGTAACCCAAGACAGAAATACACAGATGTAAGTTTCAGGAGTTGTCCATCATTGCCTTTCTGACATGCCTAATGAGCAGGCGGTTATCTTCTAGCAAATGCGTCTGCTTTTAAGAGACTTACTGGCAACAGGATGTAATAGAGTATGGTCCAATTTATAGTTACCAATAAAATATTTAATGAACTATATTAGATTGAATTTTGGGTTGGTACATTGGATAGTTTTGATTTTGGGTTAGTTAGAAGGAAAACTTGAAAGTCACATATCTAGTTTTGGCTTTAAATGATACTGTGATTTAATCAATCAGAACAATGTGAAGTAGGGTGCAGGTGAGCCTCTTTTTTTTTTTTTTGAGTTTTTTATTTGTTTACTTGAAAGGCAGAATGGCAGAGAGCGAGCACGAGAGAGCGAGCGCGCTATCCAGAGAGACCTCGTCCATCTGCTGATTCGCTCTTCCAAGGCTGAGGCATGGTGTGTTAGTGTTGCAAGCAGTGGCTTCCGCCTCTGTGCCACAGCACTGGCCCCACAAGGTGAAACTTTTGGTGTATGTACTCCTAAACTGATATGTGCATGGCTGGCTGGGATGCGATTCTTCTTGTAGGACTTAAATCCTAGAGCTTAAGAGAAAGTCCAGGTAGCAGTAATCTCTCCTCTTTAGAATTTCTTGTTACACATTTTAAAATATTGAAAATGTTGCTTGTTACTCATTACTTGGTGGTACCCTTGTTGAGTCTAATAAGGTATTATGTAGTTTCTTTATAACTAAAGTCATAGGTGAGTATGCCAGTCTGTTAATTCAACATTAACACTGGAAACTTAAAAATGAAGGTTCTCATCCCAACAGCTGCTCTGTTTTATGCTTTGTTTATGCTTGTAGATATAGTGTGAGAGCTGTTAAAAGTGTGTTTTCCTGAGCTGGACACTGGCTTGGTAAGATGCTGATTAGGATGCCTGCATCCAATGTTCCAGCCTCATACCTATTGTCTTAGATTTTTGTTTTCCTGTTGATATGGATCCTGGGAGGCAGCAAGTGATGACTCAAATAGCTGGGTCCCTGTAACTCATGTGGGAACCCTGAATTAAGCTCTCAGCAACTGGGGAGCCAGCAGCAGGCAGAATCCCTCTCTGTCTCTTAGAAAAATTAAATAAGAAACTGTTTTACGTGCATTATATCAGAAACACTGATAGAAAAGATCAGAGATTGAAATGTTTCCATTTATTTTTTTATTTTTTATTTATTTTTTATTTTTTTACAGGCAGAGTGGACAGTAAGAGAGAGAGAGACAGAGAGAAAGGTCTTCCTTTTTGCTGTTGGTTCACCCTCCAATGGCTGCTGCGGCCACCCTGATTTATGTTTTGAAGGAATCACTCTGGCAACATTGTAGTGACTTAGAGAAGGGGTACAAGACAGAAGCAAAGGGACTAGACAGGAAGTTATATTGTATTGTTCTAGATGAGCATGGCACTGAACCCGGCATAGCAAGAAGTGATGAAAAGTGGTTTGAGTTTGGATATATTTTGAGGGTAGACTTGTAGTGTTTACTGGTGACTGGCAGTAGAATGTGAGGAAAATGTAAGAATAAATACGAATGAGGCTGTCAGTAACTGAAACGGACTTGATGGTCAGTGGAGTATGTTTGAGGAGAAAGCAGAAGTTCCGGGGAGGTATCTAAGAAAATTGAGGAAGTTGGCTATTTTCAGCTTCTAGGTGATATTTAAGATTATGAGGTGGGTGAGATCATCAGAGGAGTGCATTTAGGCAGAGAAGAGATCCAGTCTGTGAGCCTTGTGGCACTCATTCATTTATTGCAACAGTTCTTTTTTTCTTAATTTATTTGAAAGGCAGAGTCACAGAGAGAGGGGGAGAGAGAGCGAGTGAGAGAGATCTTCCATTCAAATGGCGTCAACAGCTTGGGCTGGGCCAGGCTGAAGCAAGGAGCCAGGAGCTTCCTCCGGGTCTTCACGTGGATATAGGGGCCTAAGTGCATTGACCATCTTCCACTGCTTTGCCAGGTGCATTTGTAGGGAGCTGGATTGGAAATGGAGCAGCTGGGTCTCGAACTGGTGCCCAAATGGGATACCGGTGTCACAGGCCGCAGCTTTACCTGCCACACCACAACACTGGCCCCAATTATTTATTTCTAAAGATTTATTTATTTGGAAGTTAGAATGACAGGGAGAGACAGAGTGAGAGAGATCTGCTGGTTCACTTTCCAAATGCGTGCAAGAGCTGGGGCTACACCAGGCCAAAGCAGGAGCCAGGAACTCCATTAGGGGGTTTCTCATGTGGGTGGCAGGGCTCCAAGTACTTGAAGCATCATCTGCTGTCTCCCACATACATTAGCAGGAAGCTGGACTGGAAGCCTGGGGAGTATCTGGGGCATGAAGCAGGCATTCTGATATGGGATGTGGGCATCCCAAGTAGCAGCTCCAACCCACTGCACCACAATACTGGCTCCCTCAACAGTTATTTAATGAGTAGGTTTTAGGTACTTTTTTAGGCATTGGGAATATAGCAGTGAACAAAGCAGACAAAATCTCCACCTATATGGAACTGTGTACACTGGAAAATGAAGAGGAGTCCAGCAGAAGATTGGTAGGAGGCCCTTGAGTCAGGAGGGAAACCAGGAAAGCACAATGTACTAGAAGTGAAGGAAAGGAAATTTTCAATGAGGAGGGAATGATCAACTGTGTCATTGTTTAAAGATGTGTCAGAGTGTTGAGTAAGAGAGTTCTGCTTCATTATAATGTCTAACAACAGAGAAATGACTAAATACTTTTTAGTGTTGGATACATGAGACAAATGAAAGATTTTCATTTTTTTATTTCTCCCAATTGTTTCATTCTTTTCAGAGCAAAATAGGCAGCTTGAGGGAGTGTGTACTTTTACCCAGGAGAGATGTATGACTTTTTATAGTTGTTAATCTCATGTATACTTATTATTTAATTTTTATTTTATTTAAAAAAAGTAATTTTATTAATTTGAAGGGCAGAATGACAGTGAGAGAGACAAGCTTCCAGTTGCTGGTTCACTCCCCAAATGGCTACAATGCGCTGATCTGGGTCAGGCTGAGGCCTGGAGCCTGGAAATCCATCCAGGCCTCCTATGTGGGTTGCACGGGCCCAAGTATTAGGCCATTTTGCAGGGAGCTAGATGGAAGCATAGCAGCCAGGCCTTGAACTGACACATCCCATATGGGATGTTGGTGTTTTAAGTGGAAACTTAACCCACTGTGCCATAATGCCAGGCCTTATACTTTTTAAAAAATAGATAATGTATGTGCCAAAAGAAGGTAAAAGAATATGCAGGTAAAAGTAAGAGTCTCTGACCTCCTGTCCTATCTCGGTCTTCCTAGGTGTAAGTTTTTTGTTTGCCTAATCAGTGAAATTCTGTGCAATAATACAGCATTTAGTGTTTCTAAAATTGCATGAATATGCCAAGTATTTTATCTGCTAATAGGGAGTCCTGGCACTATTTTAGAATCAGTAACTTAAACAATAGTTTCAGAAGCCTTGACAAGGGAAATCATAATCACTGAGCTCCAACATGGATTCACTAAGTCAGACCAGACAGTGATGCAGGTTTCCTGGAATTGACATGATTGCTTGACTGATAAAGGAAATGCAGCAGTTATAATGTATCTGGACTTCAGCTAGATCTTTTGATGCTGTCTTTGTGGAAAATGTGAAAAGCTGTGTCCTAGATTTCACAAGAACTTGAACTATCATGTGTTCTTTACTGAGTAAGTGATGGGTACTTACTAAATATTTGCTGAATGAATGGATACTAGAACAACTAAGTGAATCAACAGGTTGAAAGGCTCTCCACAGAAAGAGATGGAGATGAAGGGCATGAGGAACTGTCTTAGGTGGCCCATCCACATGTGTGATGAAATGACCTGGGGTAATAGCAGTAGTGGTGGCATATAGGACAATCACAATTTACTGAGTTTGGGGTATGTCCAAGTGAGTGTTAGCTGATAGTGAAGAGGTGGAGGTAGAAGATTGTGTTTTTGAATAGACTGAGAATCAGAGTAAGGATTTTACTTGAAGGTTTAAGTCTGGGGGCTGGTGCTATGGCATAGTGGATTAAGACTGCCGTGGTGACCTCCATATGGACGCTGGTTCAAGTCTCTGCTGCTCCACTTCTTTTTTTTTTTTTTTTAAATGTTTATTTATTTGAAAGAGAGTTGCAGAGAGAGGCAGAGACAGAGAGAGAGGTCTTCCATCTGCTGGTTCACTTCCCAATTGGCCGCAATAGCCGTAGCTGGGCAGATCGGAAGCCAGGAGCTTCTTCCGGGTCTCTCAAGCGGGTGCAGGGGCCCAAGCACTTGGGCCATCTTCCACTGCTTTCCCAGGCCATAGCAGAGAGCTGAACTGGAGGTGGAGCATCCAGGACTCGAACCGGCGGCCATGTGGGATGCCGGCACTGCAGGTAGAGGTTTTACACACTATGCCACAGCGCTGGCCCCATGTCTAAGGCTTTTCAATAAATCAAGTAAAAACTTTTCAAGAAATACAAGTACAGGTCAGCATTCTGGTGCAGTGGGTTAAACTGCTCTTTGTGATGCTGGCATCCTGTATTCATCCTGTTCAAATCGTAGTGCTCTGCTTCTGAGCCAGCCCCTGCTAATGCATCTGGGAAGGCAATGGATAAGGGCCCAAATGCTTGGGACCTTGCTACTCATGTGGGAGACCCTGTTGGAGTTCCTGGTTCCTGGATTTGATCTGGTGCAGCCCGACTGTGGGCATTTGGGGAGTGAAACAGTGGATGAAAGATCTTGCTCTCCCTTTTACGCTGTTGTTCTGCCTTATCTTCAAAAAGGAAATAAATTTCAGAACTTAAACTTAATTTTCTAAAATTTTATTTATTTATTTATTTATTTATTTTGACAGGCAGAGTGGCCAGTGAGAGAGAGAGACAGAGAGAAAGGTCTTCCTTTGCCGTTGATTCACCCTCCAATAGCCACCGCGGCTGTTGCGCTGCGGCCAGCGCACTGCGCTGATCTGATGGCAGGAGCCAGGTGCTTCTCCTGGTCTCCCATGCGGGTGCAGGGCCCAAGCACTTGGGCCATCCTCCACTGCACTCCTGGGCCACAGCAGAGAGCTGGCCTGGAAGAGGGGCAACCGGGACAGAATCCAGCGCCCCGACCGGGACTAGAATCTGGGGTGCCGGCGCCGCAAGGTGGAGGATTAGCCTAGTGAGCCGCGGCACTGGCCTAAACTTAATTTTGTTATGGGAATATAACTTACCGATTAAAGTAATTTTTTTTGGCCGGCACCGCGGCTCAACAGGCTAATCCTCCGCCTGCGGCGCCGGCACACCGGGTTCTAGTCCCGGGTGGGGTGCTGCATTCTGTCCCAGTTGCCCCTCTTCCAGGCCAGCTCTCTGCTGTGGCCCGGGAGTGCAGTGGAGGATGGCCCAAGTGCTTGGGCCCTGCACCTGCATGGGAGACCAGGAGAAGCACCTGGCTTCTGCCTTCGGATCAGTGTGGTGCACCGGCCACCTTGGCCATTGGAGGGTGAACCAACGGCAAAAGGAAGACCTTTTTCTGACTGTCTCTCTCTTACTGTCCACTCTGCCAGTCAAAAAAAAAAATTAATTTTTTTTTTGTGTGTGAATGTAACATATATAGAAAAATATATTAAGTAAAAAACAGCCTAGGTTATTATACTAACACTATATAACTGGCATTACAAAAACTATGTTTACTTTCTTTTTTAATTTGAAAGGTAGGCACATGCACAGAGAGAGAGAGAGAGAGTGAGGATGAAATAGAGAAAAAAATGAAAGAATGAGAGAGAGAAAACTCTTTCCCTAAATGCCTGCAGGAGTCAGGAACTCAATCCAGGTCTCACACATGGTGGGTGGTGGGGATTTACCTGTTTGAACCAGTTCCACTGCCTCTCAGGGTCTGTGTTAGCAGGAAGCTGGAATCAGCAGCCAGAGTCAGGAGGTGAACTCAGTGATGTGTAGGGTGTGAGTAGTCTACTGAGGTTTTTTTTTTTTTTTTAAATTTTTATTTTTTTTTATTTTTTGACAGGCAGAGTGGACAGTGAGAGAGAGAGAGAGACAGAGAGAAAGGTCTTCCTTTGCCATTGGTTCACCCTCCAACAGCCGCCGCGGTTGGCGCATGGCAGCCAGCTCATCCGATGGCAGGAGCCAGGTGCCAGGTGCTTTTCCTGGTCTCCCATGGGGTGCAGGGCCCAAGCACTTGGGCCATCCTCCACTGCACTCCGGGGCCACAGCAGAGAGCTGGCCTGGAAGAGGGGCAACCGGGACAGAATCCGGCGCCCCGACCGGGACTAGAACCTGGTGTGCTGGCGCCACAAGGCGGAGGATTAGCCTGTTGAGCAGCGGCGCCGGCTCTACCGAGTTTTAACCATTAGGCCAAACATCAATCCCACTTACTTCTTTTCAGTCAGAGTTCACCCATACCCCATGAAGGTAATCTATGGCCCGACTTGTGGGGGAATTATTTTCTTTATACAATAGTCCATTGTGTCCATGGGGGACATATTCCAAGGCCCTCAGTGGATGCCTGAAATTGCAGATGGTACTGGACCCTATATACACTATATTTTGTCCCATACATAAATGCATATGGTAAAGTTTCATTTATGAAGTAGGCAAAATAAGAGATTTATAAAATAAATTTTGATAATAGAGTGTAATAAAAGTGTGAATACTATCTCAAACTGTCTTATTATGCTCTACCCTTCTGTGATGATACCGTGTATTGAGATGAAGAGAGGTGGATGATAGAGCTACTTTGTGTGACTTGAGCACAAGCACTGTGATGCTGCCATCCTGTGATAGTTGATTTGACAGCCAAGAAGGCTGTTAACTGACTTATGAGCAAGTAGCATATAACCTCCAGAGCTGAATGGAGCAGAACATGGGCTATTTCCTCATGCGGTTCAGAATAGTGTGCCGTTTGTATTGTTTATTTCTGGAATTTTCCATGTAATATTTTTGGACTGCAGTTGACTGCAGGTAACCAAAACCATAGGAAGGTGAAACCACAGATGAGGCAGGCGGCTGGCACACTGCGCTAATGTGAAGCCAGGAGCCAGGTGCTTCTCCTGGTCTCCCCATGGGGTGCAGGGCCCAAGCACTTGGGCCATCCTCCACTGCACTCCCGGGCCACAGCAGAGAGCTGGCCTGGAAGAGGGGCAACCGGGACAGAATCCGGCGCCCCGACCGGGACTAGAACCCGGTGTACCGGCGCCGCAGGTAGAGGATTAGCCTACTGAGCCGCAGCGCCAGCTGTACATGTGTTTTAAAAATTTTTTGCACCAAAGTAAATATATCTTTTAATTCATTTTCCCATGAACTTCTTACAGTATCCTCATATTTTTGATGCATACTTGAGGAGACCTCAAAAAGTTAATGGAAAATGGAATTAAAACATAATAAAATTTTTCTATAAACTTTTTTGTATTTGAGAGTATGGGGAGGGAGACATACTCATGCACACACACACACACACACACATACCCACACATACTTCATCTTCTGGTTCACTCCCCAGGCGCCCACATTGGTGAAAGCTGTACCAGACCTAAGCCAAGAGAGGGGAACTCAGTCAGATCTCCCATGTGAGAGGCAGAGACACAACTACTTTGAGCTATCACTTGCTGCCTCCCAGGGTTCACATTCGCAGGAAGCTATAATTCAGAGAAGAGCTGGAACTTGAACCTAGGCACTGTTATGGGACAGGAGGTGTCCCAGCCAGCATCCTAACTGCTAGGTAAGATCCCTGCCCCAATTAAATTTTTGAAGTTCCTTCATATACTACCAGGCATGAACGTCTGGGTCATAGGATATGCATATACACAATTTTAATAGATAATTACTAGATAATATTTCTATGTGATTGCATAAACTTTGATTCCCACACTATTTCTTGGAAATTCCTTTTGTTCTATATACTTGTCAACACTTGATATTGTTGCTTTATTAGTTTTAGTCATTCTGGTAGATTATAGTGGTGTCTCATAGTTTTAATTTGCATTTCATTGATTGATAATGAGGTTGAATACCTTTATGTCTCTTGGTTATTTGAAAAACTTCTTTTGAGAAATACTTGTTCAAATCTTACATAATTTTCTGTTTATTTTTTTCTAATTAATTTATAGCAATTCTTATGTATTTTGAATGTGAGCTCTTTAATTATTGGTGTTACAAATGTTTCTATTCCATTTTTGCCATTTTGACTAGTTTCCTTTGAAGAATGAATTCTTTTTTATTTTTATTTTATTTATTTATTTATTTTTTTGACAGGCAGAGTGGACAGTGAGAGAGAGAGAGAAAGAGAGAAAGGTCTTCCTTTGCCGTTGGTTCACCCTCCAATGGCCGCCGTGGCCGGTGCGCTGCAGCCGGCGCACCACGCTCATCCGATGGCAGGAGCCAGGTGCCAGGTGCTTTTCCTGGTCTCCCATGGGGTGCAGGGCCCAAGCACTTGGGCCATCCTCCACTGCACTCTAGGGCCACAGCAGAGAGCTGGCCTGGAAGAGGGGCAACTGGGACAGAATCCAGCGCCCCAACCGGGACTGGAACCCGGTGTGCCGGTGCCGCAAGGCAGAGGATTAGCCTGTTGAGCCACGGCGCCGGCCTCTTTTTTATTTTTTAAAAGGTTTATTTATTTATTTGAAAGGCAAAGGGACATAGTGAGAGAGGGAGGGATAAAGATCTTTCATCTCTTGGTTCATTCTTTAAATGGCCAGAACTGCTGGGGCTGGGCTAGGCCAAAGCTAGGAGCCAGGAGCTTCATCCATGTGTCTCATGTGAGTGCCGGGGCTCAAGGACTTGGGCCATCTTCCGCTGCTTTCCCCAGAGCATTAACAGGGAGCTGGATTGGAAGTGGAGCAGCTGGAACTTGACCTGGTGCATCCATATGGGATGCTGGCATTGCAGGTGGCTGCTTAACCCATTGCACTACAGTGCTGGCCCCAATTAATTCCTTTTTCTACTGCCTTCTAATAATTTAAGGTTCTCTATTCTGTGCCATCAACTATTCTCTCCTTCAAAATGTTTATTTGAAAAAGGGGGAGGGAGAGGGCCAGGGAAGAGAAAGGGAGGGAGATAGATGTACAATCTGCTGAATCACTCCTCAGTTCCTCACAACTATGGGGCTGGGCCAGATGGAAGCCAGGAGCAGGGGGTCTTCTGTGTAGGTGGGAGGGATGTAAAATTTGAGTCATCCCCTGCTGCCTCCCAGGGTGTTCAAGAGTCCGAAGCTGGATTGAGAGTGGAGCTGGGACTTGAATGCAGGCACTCTGATATGGGATACAGATGTCTCAAGCAGAGTCCAAACCTCTTCGCCGAACACCTGTTCCCAAGAATGTCTTCTCAGTATACAGTGTCTGTCAGTGATTGTAGCAGTCAGTAACCAAGACAGTGTGGAATTGGTATAGTAGCAGCTATCCACATCAGAGGGACACAATAAGGTCAGGAATAAACCTTTCATTTATGGTAAATTGATTTTCAACAAAATAAAGGTTATTCAATGGGAGGAAGATAGTGTTTCCATTAAAAGTACCAGAACAATTAAAAAATGAACCTCCAAGTTTTTCTCATGGGAGTTTTTTAATTTAAATTTTAATTAATTTATAACAGATTCAGTATAGTTTGTAGTTAGAATTCTAAGGGTATAATGATATTGCCTTCCTCCTTCCTGCTGTCCCTCCCCATCTATCCTCTCCCTCCTTACCTCTCTTTTTCTTTCTTTTTTGAGATAACATATTTTAACTTTACATAAGAAGCTTTACAAGTAAAAACCAAAAGGACTATAGTGAGAATATAGACAATGACTATAAACAGTAATTGAATAGAAAAATGAAAAATTTCAGTCATATACAGTAAATTTTAAAGTAATCACAGATCATTAAAGCTATAACATTCTTAACCATTGGTTTGACATAGATATAAAAGAAAAAACTATATATATATATATATATATATATATATATAAAACTATATTTGCAGCAGTACTGCAGTATGTACACACAGGCATTTCTTTTTTTGTCTCTGTTTTTTAAATTTTAGCTTCAGCATATTCGGTAGAACATGCTGTATTTGTATATTTGTGTACGGCTTATTTCACCCAATATAATGTCCTCTAGTTGAGGAGAAAATATTTTAGTTCTTGGGTTAAGAAATGATTTCTTAGATATGACACCAAAAGTATGACTGTTAAAAGAAGAAAAAAAAGGTAATTTGGTCTTTATCAAAATTGTGAATTTTGGGTCGGCGCCGTGGCTCAACAGGGTAATCCTCTGCCTTGCGGCGCCGGCACACCGGGTTCTAGTCCCGGTCGGGGCGCCGGATTCTGTCCCGGTTGCCCCTCTTCCAGGCCAGCTCTCTGCTGTGGCCCGAGAGTGCAGTGGAGGATGGCCCAAGTGCTTGGGCCCTGCACCCCATGGGAGACCAGGAAAAGCACCTGGCACCTGGCTCCTGCCATTGGATCAGCGCGGTGTGCCGGCCGCAGCGCACCGTCCGCGGCAGCCATTAGAGGGTGAACCAACGGCAAAGGAAGACCTTTCTCTCTGTCTCTCTCTCTCACTGTCCATTCTGCCTGTCAAAAAAATAAATAAATAAATAAAACAAAATTGTGAATTTTGCTCTTCAAAAGACATCATTAAAAAACTAAGACAAATCACAGAATGGAAGAAAATATTTGCACATCGTGTTCCTAATAATTAAAGAATTCTTACACTGAATAATAAAACAACCCAAAGTAAAAACCTGAGACAAATATTTGAATGGACACTTCACCAGTCAAAATATAAAGATGTTGATAAGCACTTAAAGAAGATGCTCACCACTCCTAGTCATTGGCTATTAGATACCCTAGTGACAGGTACCACTACACACCTGTTAGAATGGCTAAAATCCAAAGATTGAAATACTAAGTGTTGACAAGCATGTAGAAAAACTGAAATTCTTGTACATTGTTGATGAGACTGTTAGAGCAATTGTGGGGAATAATTTAGTAGTATCCTAAGTTAAATATGCATACATACATGTATATCTACTATATGTCCTCATATAGTATTGCCAAAGAGAAATGAAAACATGTCTGTACAAAAACTTTGTTTTTTTTTTTTAAGCTTTTATTTAATAAATATACATTTCATAGGTACAGCTTTTGGAATATAGCGGTTTTTCCCCCCGAACCTGCCTACTCACCCCCACTCCTGTCCAGCCTCCTACTCCCTCTCCCATCCCATTCTTCATTAAAATTCATTTTTTATTATCCTTATATACAGAAGATCAACTCTATACTAAGTAAAGATTTCAATAGTTTGCACCCACACAGATACACAAAGTGTAAAGTACTGTTTGAAGACTAGTTTTACTGTTAAATCTCATAGTATAACTCATTAAGGAAGGAGGTCCTTCATGAGAAGCAAGTGCACAGTGACTCCTGTTGTTGATTTAACAGCTAACCCTCTAATTTATGACATCAGTGATCACCCAAGGCTCTTGTCATGAGCTGCCAAGGCTATAGAAGCCTTTTGAGTCCACAAACTCTGACATTATTTAGGCAGGACCATAATCAAAGTGAAAGTTCTCTCCTCCCTTTAGAGAAAGATACCTCCTTCTTTAATGGTCCCTTCTTTCCACTGGGATCTCACTCACAGAGATCTTTCATTTAGGTCATTTTTTTGCCACAGTGTCTTGGCTTTCCATGCCTGAAATGCTCTTGTGGACTTTTTAGCCAGATCCAAATGCCTTAAGGGCTGATTCTGAGGCCAGAGTGCTATTTAGGGCATTTGTAATTCTATGAGTCTGCTGTGTGGCCTACTTCCCATGTTGGATCATTCTCTCCTTTTTAATTCTATCTATTGTTATTAGCAGATACTTGATCTAATTTATGTGATCTCTTTGACACTTATTCCTATCTTTATGATCAGTTATATACTTAAAAATGATCACTTTGACTAGTAAGATGGCATTTGTACTTGCCAACTTAATGGATTGGGAATCCCATGACAAGTTTTTAGCTTTACCCTTATGGATAAGTCCGAGGGAATGTGTGTTGAACTATACATCTCCTCCCTCTCTTATTCCCACTCTTATTTTTAATTTTTTTTTGACAGGCAGAATTAGAGAGAGAGAGACAGAGAGAAAGGTCTTCCCTCCGTCCTTCTGTTGGTTCACCCCCCAAATGGCCGCCAAAGCTGGCGCACTGCCTGATCTGAAGCCAGGAGCCAGGTGCTTCCTCCTGGTCTCACATGTGGGTGCAGGACCCAAGCACTTGGGCCATCCTCCACTGCACTCCTGGGCCCAGCAGAGAGCTGGACTGGAAAAGGGGCAACCGGACTAGAACCCGGGGTGCTGGCGCCACAGGCAGAGGATTAGCCAAGTGAGACATGGTGCCGGCCCCCACTCTTATTTTTAACAGGGATCAATTTTCAGTTGGATTTAAACGCCTATGAATAATTCTATCGCTTCTCGGCCTTTTGGCTAAGATCAAGTGTAAACGCCTATGAATAATTCTGTGTTAAGTAAAGAGTTCCACCAATGGTATTGAGTAAAAAAGAAAATAGTAAAAAGAATAAAGTAGTGTCGATTTCACTTCTACAGGTTTCCTTTTAGGTGACCAGTTAGTTGTCACAGATCAAGGAAAACATATGATATTGACCCTTTGGGACTGGTTTATTTCACTTAGTATGATTTTTTTTTCCAGATTCCTCCATTTTGTTGCAAACGACTGGATTTCATTTTTTTTTTTACTGCTGTATAGTATTCCATATAGTATATGTCCCATAATTTCTTTATCCAGTCTTTTTTTTTTTTTTACAGGCAGAGTGGACAGTGAGAGAGAGAGACAGAGAGAAAGGTCTTCCTTTTGCCGTTGGTTCACCCTCCAATGGCCGCCACGGTCGGCGCGCTGCGGCCAGCGCACCGCGCTCGTCCGATAGCAGGAGCCAGGAGCCAGGTGCTTTTCCTGGTCTCCCATGGGGTGCAGGGCCCAAGCACCTGGGCCATCCTCCACTGCACTCCTGGGCCACAGCAGAGAGCTGGCCTGGAAGAGGGGCAACCGGGACAGAATCCGGCGCCCCGACCGGGACTAGAACCCGGTGTGCCGGCGCCGCAAGGCGGAGGATTAGCCTGTTGAGCCACGGCGCCGGCCTATCCAGTCTTCTTAAAACCTGAAACAGAACAAATGTCCATCAACTGTTGACTTGATAAATAAAATACTGTTAGAGAATAACAAAGAATAAGCTGATAAACTTAACAATGCTGAAAAAACTGAAAAACAATATGCTGTGTTAAAAAAAAAACCATGCTGGTTTATAATTTTATTTATGTTACCAATAACATTCCACATAGATCTAGAAAAAATGATGCTAAAATTCATACAGAAACATAGGAGGCACTGAATAGCTGAAGCAATATACAATAAAAACAAAGTTGGAGGCATCACAATACCTGATTTCAAGACATACTACAGGGCAGTTATAATCAAAACAGCTTGGTACTGGCGTAAAAACAGACTTGTAGAACAGAATAGAAACTCCAGTAATAAATCCATGCATCTACAACCAGCTTATCTCTGACATAGGAGCTAAAATCAATTCCTGGAGCAAGGATAGTCTCTATAACAAATGGTGCTGGGGAAATTAGATCTCCATGTGCCAAAGTATGACATTAGACCCCTACTTTACACCTCACACAAAAATCTACTCAAAATGAATCAAAGATTTAAATCTACCACCTGGTACCATCAAATTACTAGAGAACATTGGGGAAGTTCTGCAAGACATTGTCATAGGCAAAGACTTCTTTGAAAAGACCCCAGAAGCGCAGGCAATCAAAGCCAAAATTGACAAATGTAATTACATCAAGCTGAGAAGCTTCAGCACTGCAAAAGAAACACTCAGCAAAGTGAAAAGGCAACCAACAGCATGGGAGAAAATATTTGCAAACTGTGTAACTGATAAAGGGTTAACATCCAGAATCTATAAAGAGCTCAAGAAATTCAACAACAACAAAACAAATAATCTAGTTAAGAAATTGGCAAAGGACTTGAACAGGCATTTTTCAAGAGAGGAAATTCAGATGGCCAACTGACACTTGAAAAAATGCTCAGGATCACTAATCGTCAGGGAAATGCAAATCAAAACCACTGTGAGGTTTCACCTCACTCCAGTTAGAATGGGTTGCATACAGAAGTCAACTAAGAACAAATGCTGGTGAGTATGTGAGGAAAAAGGTACACTGGTCCACTGTTGGTGCGAATGTAAACAGGTGCAGCCATTGTGGAAGACTGTATGGATATACCTTAGAAATCTGAATATAGACCTACCATAAGACTCAGCCATCCCACTCCTGAGAATTTACCCAAACCAAAGGAAGTCAGTATATGAAAATTCTCTCTAACCCCATGTTCATTGCAGCACAATTTACAATAGCTAATATATGGAATCAACCAAGATGTCCATCAAGTGGATAAAGGAATTGAATTATGGTATATATACACTATGGAGTACTACCCAGCTGTTAAAAAAAAAAAAAAGGAATCCTGTCTTTTGCAACAGGATGGACGCAATTGAAAACCATTATACTTAGTGAAATAAGCCAGTCTCAAAAAAGACAGATACCATGTTTTCCCTGATCTGAGGTAACTAATGGAGTACCTGATATATAATGTAGTGAAGTGAAATAGACATTTTTGAGATTCAGTGGTTGTTTACAGCCCCTGTCTCTTCCATTGGGGAACAGTTTTTTTTTTTCCCCCTTCATACTATTTGTTGAACTCTTTTTTTAAAAAAGATTTATTTATTTATTTGAAAATCAGAGTTACACAGAGAGAGGAGAGGCAGAGAGAGAGAAAGGTCTTCCGTCCGCTGGTTCACTCCCCAGATGGCCGCAACGGCCAGAGCTGTGCAGAACCGAAGCCATGAGCCAGGAATTTCTTCCGGGTCCCCTACATGGGTGCAGGGGCCCAAAGACTTGGGCCATCTACTGCTTTCCCAGGCGATAGCAGAGAGCTGGATTGGAAGAGGAGCAGCTGGAACTAGAACCGGTGCCCATATGGGATGCCGGCGCTTTAGGCCAGGGTGTTAACCTGCTGCACCACAGTGATGGCCCCATTGTTGAACTCTTTTACTTAGTGTAGGGTTAACTATACGATCATTAAGTAAACTGAAAATAGATCTTTGTAAAAATTAAGAGTAGGAATGTGAAAGGGAGGAGGAGGGAGGGAAAGTGTGTGTGAGGGGAGTATTAGTATGTTCCTAAATCTGTATATATGAAATAACGTGAAACTTGTATAACTTGAAGTTAAAAAAATTATTTATTTATGTGAAATTTTCATAAAAGGCAAGTCAGTGGCTGCTGTGGCTGGCATAGGAGCATTGACTGAGAAAGCATAGCAAATTTTTTGAAGTGATTGCAGTGTTCTTAAACTGGATTGTTTTGCATGACTGTACAGAATTACCAAAACTTATCAAAGTGGACACTTGACATGGGTGAATTTCATGATGTGTAAAGTATTAAAATATTTTGATTATCTGTATTTTCTTATAAATTTTAGAGTCAGCTTGTTGAATTAAAAATAAATATGTTGGGAGCAGGCATTTGGCATATGTTAACACACTGCTTGGGATGCCCACATCCCTTATGGTGTTTGAGTTCCAGTTCTGTTCCTGATTCCAGCTAGTTGGTAATGTACATCTTGGGAGGGAGCAGGTGATGGTCAAGTGTTTGGGCCCCTGCCACTGACATGAGAGAACTGAATTGTGTTAACAGCTTCTAGCTTTGGCTTGGCCCAGCTCTAGCTATTGCTGGCATTTAGAGAGTGAACCAATGGATGGGCACTTTCTCTGTAAAATTTTAAAAATTTTAAAAGGGAAAAACAATGTTGGGATCCTGATGGGAATTTAATTGGATTTTGGGTAGAGTTACTTCTCTATAATATGAGGTTTTTGAATCAATGAATATAGTATTTCCATTTCTTTATGTTGCTTTTTATGTCTCAGTAGTGTTTTACAGTTTACTATTCAGTATTCTTACACATCCTTTTTTAAATTTAGTGCTAAGTATTGGATAATAGTATAAATAGTATTCTAAAGTAAGTTTTATTTTCTATTTTTTTTTTCTGACAGGCAGAGTGGACAGTGAGAGAGAGAGACAGAGAGAAAGGTCTTCCTTTGCCTGGCCACCGCGGCCGGCGCGCTGCGGCCGGCGCACCGCGCTCATCCGATGGCAGGAGTCAGGTGCCAGGTGCTTTTCCTGGTCTCCCATGCGGTGCAGGGCCCAAACACTTGGGCCATCCTCCACTGCACTCCCGGGCCACAGCAGAGAGCTGGCCTGGAAGAGGGGCAAACGGGACAGAATCCGGCACCCCAACCGGGACTAGAACCCTTTGTGTGCTGGCGCCGCAAGGCGGAGGATTAGCCTGTTGAGCCACGGCGCCGGCCTATTTTCTATTTCTTATTGGTGTATGCAAATAAATTGAATTTTGAGTATTGACTGTATTTTGCTAAATTTACTGAAATCCTGTGAATTCTAATAATTTTATTTGTGAATTTTCTTGAACTTCAGCTTACATAATCCTGGCATATGTGAATGATTACTGTTATATGTCTCTCTTTGCAATTCTTACCCCTTTTTCTTAATTTACTAGCTAGGATTTCTGGCATCTGGTGATAGAATAGAGTAGGAGACAGGAGATAGGAGACACCCTTGTCATTTCCCATCTCAAAGGTAAATCATGTAACTTCATTATTAAATCTGATGTCAAATTCACACATGCACACACATGCACACAGCAATGTAATACCAAGGCCTAGGGCTGTTTTTTTTTTAATTAATTAATTAATTTAAAAGTCAGAGACACACAGAGATAGGATAAGCAGAGAGAGAGAGAGAGGTCTTCCATTGCTGATTCACTCCCCAGTTGCCTCGACGGCCAGAGCTGCGCTGATCCGAAGCCAAGAGCCAGAGCTTTTTCTGGGTCTCCCATGTGGGTGCAGGGGCCCAAGGACTTGGGCCAGCTAGGCCTAGTTGTTTTTGATTTTTTTTTCTTTTTATTTATTCCAAAGAAAGGCAGGCAAGCAGGCAGACACACACACACATACGCACACACATACACACAAAAACAACACATATACATACATACATATGAGAGAGAGAATCCCATCCGGTGGTCCACTCCTAAAATGCCTACAATGGCTGGATCTGGGGTCGGAGCCAGGAGCTAGGAACATAAACAGGTTTTCCTGTGTGGATAGAAGGAACTCAGTTACTTGAACTGTCACCTACTGCCTTACTAGATCTGCGTTGGCAGGAAGATGATTCAGAGGTGGAGCTGGACTTAAACCCAAGCATTCCAAAATGGAATATGGGCATCTTAACAATTAGGGCAAACACTTGACCTGGCATGGTTGATTAGATTAAGGCAGTGGACACCTTTAGAATCAGGCAGTTACTTAATGTGTCACAAAGAATTAAGCCAAAGGTGCCAACATCCTGTTATCTTTGTCCCACACACTAGAGTAGGTGACATGGAAAGAGTGCAATGCCTGTAGTGTGAGTTGTGGGACATTTTATTAATGAAAAGCCCATTCAAGATTGCTGCTAAGTGGTTTTATATTCTATAATTGTAATCTAAGATGGGCAGGAATGAGAGTCTCACGCCTCATCAGAAGCCAGGAAGCAATGAGAAACTGTCTTACTACAGCTTCCAAGTGAGATAGGGAAGCATGAGAGGTGGCATTGTAGGCCTCCTGTCATCTCCTGTTCTGGGAGGATTGCTAGGCTTTCTGCCAAGACTCAAGCTGCAGGTTGATAAAGCACCATGGCAGAGCCATCCCCCTATAAATGTTTGTAGTAGTTGCTTTCATACATATCCTTTATGTGCATTGAGATTAAGTAGATTAAGAAAGTTCACTTCTATTCCTAATATATTAAGATTTGTAATTAATAGGTGCTAAAATTTGATACTTTTGTTATCTGTTGATATTTAATTTTTTTCTTATTTGTTAATGTGGTTATTTACATGGGTTTAAACATTTTAAAAGTTTGGTAGTGAGAAAGTGAAAGAGAGATAGCTCCCATGTACTGGTTCACTCTTCAAATGCCCACAGCAGCCAGGACTGGTCCAGGCTGAGGCTGGGAGCTGGAAATCAATCCACATCTCCCATGTGGGTGGCAGGGACTCAACTACTTGAGCCATCACTTGCTGCTTCCAGGGTATGCGTTAGCGGGAAGCTGGAATTGGGAGTAGATCTGTAACTCAAACCAAGTGGTGTCTTTATTGCTTTGTCAATTCTCACTCCAATTATATGGACTTTTAAATTCATTAAGGATTTCTTAGCACATTTTTTCCTTGAAAAACTAGCCACCTGTCTTACCCTCCTTGTATTATGTAA
Organism: Sylvilagus floridanus; assembly: GCA_949820135.1. NCBI lineage: Eukaryota > Metazoa > Chordata > Mammalia > Lagomorpha > Leporidae > Sylvilagus > Sylvilagus floridanus. The sequence continues at coordinate 35,940,817 of OX463230.1, forward strand.
TCCCTCCCCCCTTTTTATGTGTAGAATTTGCTGTTGGTCAACTTTGCAAGGAAGAGAGACTATAATGAACTTCTAATTAATCAGTAAGAAGCTATTACTAAAGATCTAAGAGACTGTGCTTCTTCTGAAACAAGTAGTAGTTACATTTTATTGTCTTTTAAGTCATCTTTTCAGATCTTTTAATTACATCCCTCCCTCCCTCCCTCCCTCTCTACCTCTCTCTCTCTCTCTCTCTAACTCTGCCTTTCAAATAAATAAATAAATCTTAAAAAAAAAAAAAGAGTTACAGAGTTACAAAGAGAGATCTTTCATCCACTGGTTCATTCCCCAAATGGCCACAATGGCCAGAGCTGAGCATATCTGAAACCAGGAGCCTGGAGCTTCTTCTGGGGCTCCAATAAGGAGGCGGGGAGGGGCCCAAGGACTTGGTCCATCTTCCATTGCTTTCCCAGGAGCACTAACAGGGAGCTTGATCAGAAATGGAGCAGCTGGGACTTGAACCGACACCCATATTGGATACCAGCACTGCAGGTGGTAACTTTACCTGGGATACCAGGTAAAGCACCAATCCAAACTCTGACTTTCAAATACATAAATAAATAAATCTTTAAAAAAAAAACTAAGTTGGGCAGGCATTTGGCATGGCAGTTAAGTTGCTGCTTGGGACACTTGGGTCCTGTATGAAGAGTTCTTAGTTTGAGTTCCAGCTATTCCCCTTATCATCTAGCTTCTTGCTAATGTGTGCACTGTGGGGTAGCACTCGCATGGGAGACCTGGATAGAGTCTGGCCTCCTGGGTTTGGCTTGTACCAGCCCTGACTGTTGTGGTATTCGGAAGTGAACCAGCAGATGAAAGGTCTGTCACCATCTGTTTTTCTGAATCTCTCAATTACTTAAGCCATCACTGCTAACTCCTAGGGTCTGTATTAGCAGGAAGTTGTATTCTGGAGCTGGAGCCAGTGATTGAAACCAGGTTCTCTGTATTGGGATGTGGATATTTTAATCACTAGGCTAAATACCCACTTTGTTATGTGATTATGCTTTTTTTTTTTTTTAAAGAATATTCATTTATTTGAGAGGCAGAGTTACAGAGAGGCAGAGGGAGAGAGAGAGCTTTCATTCTCTGGTTTACTCCCCAAATGGCTGCAACAGCCAGAGCTGGGCTGATCTGAAGCCAGTAGCCAGGAGCTTCTTCTGGGTCTACCACGTGGCTGCAGGGTCCCAAGGATTTGGGCCATCTTCTGTTGCCTTCCCAGGCCGTAGCAGAGAGCTGGATTGGAAGTGTAGCAGCCGGGACTCAAACCGGCACCCATATGCCACAGTGCTGGCCCTAACGATTATGTTTTTATATAGCAATTACATATGTGCATATATTCTGCCTTTAAAGAATCAGCATTTCCCTCAGAAGTTCAAAATTAGGGCTTGGTTCTTAAAATTCATATTAAGGTTATTTTAGATGGTATAGCAAAATATCTGTTTTATAAAATTTCTTTTTTAATAGTCCAAGAGTATACTTCTGTTTCCCATTTTCTTTATTTCTGTCCCTTTATTGAAAAATTATGCAACATTTAATGTAGTTCATTGTGTTTTGTTTTGGCAGTGTAATGTTTGAGGTACTGTCTGTGCTCTTAGGATGTGGTGACTGGGAGAGAGACAAGTAAAACAGGTGATTATAGTGGAGCATGATAAGTGCTAATGATATGGGCAAGACAGTTCTAATGATATGAGCAAAAACTGGAATGTGGAAGAGAATGGCAGAAGTTGAAGCCAGAGACTGGATTTTGATCATAAAGGACTTTCTGAACCATGTTAGAATCTGAGTTTTACTTGGGGGCACAGTAAGACTTTGGAGGCTTTTGAGTAAAGGAAATAACGTGTCTATATTTAAATTTTACAAAGAGTGGATAGGATGAGACTAAATGAGGCCAACTGCAAGGCTGTGACCTCACTACTGCTGTATAGCCTGAAAACTGAAATTGTGACAGACTGGATAGAGAAGCATACAAAATTGAAAGCCTTGAGGAACACAGGCCTGGGTAATTACCACCCCTCCATCTCGTGTGTGTGTGTGTGTGTGTGTGTGTGTGTGTGTACACACTTCTGTGGATAATGAACAATTGATTGGGAGAGAGTAATCTAAGGCGACTCCCGACTTTCAGATAGAGCAGTGAGACTAGAAACAGTGCTATCCAGTACAGTAGTCACTAGCCATGTAGGACTATTTTAATCTAAACTAGTGTATTTATTTATTTTCTTTTCTTTTTTCTTTTTCTTTTTTCACAGGCAGAGAGAGAGACAGAGAGAAAGGTCTTCCTTTGCCGTTGGTTCACCCTCCAATGGCCACCGCAGCCGGCGCGCTGCAGCCGGCACACCGCGCTGATCCAAAGGCAGGAGCCAGGTGCTTCTCCTGGTCTCCCATGGGGTGCAGGGCCCAAACACTTGGGCCATCCTCCACTGCACTCCCGGGCCACAGCAGAGAGCTGGCCTAGAAGAGGGGCAACCGGGACAGAATCCGGCGCCCCAATCGGGACTAGAACCCAGTGTGCCGGCGCCACAGGTGGAGGATTAGCTTATTGAACTGTGGCGCTGGCTGTTTATGTATTTTTTTTTAAAGATTTATTTTATTTATTTGAAAGGCAGAGTTACAGAGAGAGGTAGAGACAGAGAGAGGACTTCCATCTGATGGTTCACTCCCCAGATGACTGCAACGGAAGGCAGGAGCCAGGAGCTTCTTCTGGGTCTCCCACAGGGGTGCAGGGGCCCAAGGACTTGGGCCATCTTCTATTGCTTTCCCATGTCACAGCAGCGAGCTGGATTGGAAGAGGAGCAGCCGGGACTAGAACCGGCGTCCGTATGGGATGCCAGTGCTTTAGGCCTGGGCGTTAGCCTGCTACGCCACAACATTGGCCCCTAAACTAGTTTAATTTAAACCTTATTATATGTGCTCAATAGTAGGATGGGTCTAGTGACTTCTGTATTGGACAGTGCAGATGGGAGTGCAGAAAATCTCTGTTGTTATAGAAAGTTCTGATGAACAGCACTGATCTTCAGTTTTTGAAATCTACTTGCTTTTCCTCAGAGGAAAGTCAGAATAGCAGGTGGTATTCTACAGTTTCCTGGTATCTTTGACTCTACAATATCCTGTTGTGGGATATTGCTGTTAGGGATTCTGTTATAGACTCCATCACCATCTGCCAGCCATCATCACTAAATTGGCATCAGATATAGAACATTTCTTTTGTAGTCATAGAAAGTTCTGTTGGACAGTGCTGAGCTAGAAAGATGATAATGCCACTCATTTATATCTTTTTTTTTTTAAGAAAAGATTTATTTATTAATTATTTGAAAGGCAGAGGCAGAGAAAGACAGAGAGAGGTCTTCCATCCACTGGTTCACTTCCCAAATAGCAAGCAACGGCCCAACTGGGCTGATCTGAAACCAGGAACCAGGAGCTTATTTTGGGTCTCCCATGTTGGTACAGGAACCAAGGACTTGAGCCATCTTCACTGCTATCTCAGGCCATAGCAGAGAGCTGGATCAGAAGTGGAATAGCCATGACTCGAACTAGCGCCCATATGGGGTGCTAGCACTGTAGGCAGCAGGTTTACCTACTACGCCATAGCTCTGGCCCCATTGATTTCTTTTTTAAGTTTATTGAGTTTTATTTATTTGAAAGGCAGAGTGAGCAAGTGAGAGAGGTTTTCCATCTGCTGGTTCACTTCCCAAATAGCCAGGGCTGTGTCAGGCCAAAGTCAGAAGCTAGGAACTCCATCTGAGTTGCCCACAAGGGTGGCATGGATCTAAGTACTTGAGCCATCATCTGCCTCCCAGGATACACCTTAGCAGGAAGCTGGATTGGAAGTAGAGATGGAACTCCATCCTAAACACTCCAGTATGGGGTTCAGGCATCCTGAGTAGTGACTTCACTCACTACACCACAGTGTCTTCCCCATTCATTGATCTCTTGATAGCTGTGGTGGGGGCAACAGGAGCCTCTAAGAAAGTATTGTCCAGTAGAAATAGAATATAAATCGGACATGTAATAAAATTTTAGTAGCCACATTAAAGCAAAAAAATACATTTAGTAGTGATATATATTTTATACAATTCATCCAGTCTTATCATTTTCAGCATACTGAATTATTTCAAGTTATTATTGAGTTATTTACATTATTTCCCCTTAATGTTTGAAATCAATTTGTTTATACTTTTTAAGCATATAATCAGATGCTAAGTTTTTTGTGAAATATTTTATCTTTATTTAGTTATGTAAATCATGTAATTTATACTTGAAAAAGAGTTCACATACCAAGTTCTTCCAAACACTGTTAAATTTTTTCTGGGACTCGACATTTAATGTAGCAGTTAAGATGCCTGCATCAGGGGTCGGCTCCATGGCATAGCAGGTAGGGCCACTGCCTGCAGCACCGGCATCCCACATGGGCACCAGTTTGAGTCCCAGTTGCTCCACTTCCAATCAAGCTCTCTCCTATGGCCTGGGAAAGCTGTAGAAGATGGCCCAAGACTTTGGGCCCCTGCACCCACATGGGAGACCTGGAAGAAGCTCCTAGCTCCTGGCTTTGGATCAGCCCAGCTCCAACTGTTGTGGCCATTTGGAGTGAACCAGTGGATGGAAGACCTCTCTCTCTGCCTTTGCCTCTATGTAACTCTGATTTAAGTAAATAAATAAATCTTAAAAAAAAGAAGAAGAAGATGCCTGCATCACACATCAGAGTGCCTGCGTTTGATTCCTGAGTGGGTTTTCTGACTCCAGCTCCCTGGCATTGTAGACCATAGGAAACAGTGGTGATGACTCTGGTGATTGGGTTCCTGCCTCACATGCGGGAGATCCTTGATTGCTTTCTTGACTTTCAGCTTTGGTCCTAGCCCAGGCCTTTGCAGTCGTTTGGGGTGTGAATCAGTAGATGAGAGCTTTCTCTGTCTCTCAAATAAATAAAAAATAAGAAAATAATTTCAGTTCCTCAGTCTCACCAGCCACATTTCAAGCCTTTAGCAGCTACATGTGGCTACTGGTCAGCATACTGGACAGTGTACCTCTTGAGTTACTAATATAGCTCTGGAATAGTTAATGCATTCACTTGATAGTTGGAAAGCTAAGTTTAGAAACAGATACTCGTATATGGGAGGGACTGTTAAGAACATGGAGATAAAAACAGTTTGTGATTTTGGACATACCAATTTAATTCTCCCTGAGTCTCATTGGAAGAAAAAGCCTTTAAATCCACCTTGCTTGGAGTAAAATACTAGCTGAATATACAATATATTGTAGTGATTAAAATTGACTTTCAAGTAAGATGGATGCAAATTCTTGGGCAAGTTACTGAGCCTAACCCTTAGTTTCCTCATCTGCAAATGGGATTGTAAAATCTCTTTCCTCACTTCTGAGTTACCATTTCTTTTCTGTAGGGACATGCTATTAATATAATAATTGTTTCTTTAAAGGACAAAAGGAAGCCTGCTTTAATTATACATATTAATTATGTGCTGAATTCCAGTTTGAGAAACTTTAAAATATGAAATAATGTATATTTTAAAATAGAAGAAATATTGTTATTTTTTAACTTCTATTTAGTAAATATAAATTTACAATTTATGGATTGCAATGGCTTTTCCCCTCCCATAACTTCCCTCCCACCCGCACCCCCTCCCATCTCCCGCTCCCTCTCCCATTCCATTTACATCAAGTTTCATTTTCAGTTATCTTTATATACAGAAGATCGATTTAGTATATATTAAGTAAATATTTCATCAGTTTGCACCCACACAGAACATAAAGTGTAAAGTGAAATATTGTTATTTTCATTAGTTGTCATTGTGAACTAGATACTGTGTTAAACATGTTATATGATGATATAAAAGTTTTTTTAAAAAATATGCAATGCAACATGAAATTTTGTTAGAAAATTTCATGTAAATATACTTTGGAACAGAAATTTATTTCATAATACTCTTGGATAAATCTACAGAATTTAAGAGTCTAATTCTTTACCTGTTTAAATACATGTAAGGGATTAAAAACAGAGCTTTGCAGAGCTTATTCAGAGAAGCATGGCAACAGAGGAAAATGACTCTTCTCAGATTCAGGAGAAGGAATTAGGACATTTAATGTCTCTGTAAGACCTTTATCTCAGGTTTTTTCCTCAAGTGCCATCTTGTCATCTCTGGTCATTCTGCCAGTGTCTTGGAAAAGACTAGAAACATTTTTCTAAAAAAGATTTATTTATTTTTTGAAAGTCAGAGTTAGGAGAGACAGAGAAAGATCTTCCATCTGCAGGAGATTCTTCTGGGTCTCCACATGGGTGGCAGGGGCCCAAAAACCTGATTCATTAGCAGGGAGCTGGAGTGGAAATGGAGCAGCCAGAACTTGAAGCAGAGCCCATATGAAATGCCAGCATTATGAGTGATGGCTTAACCTGTGAGACTGCAATGCCAGCCCTGACTGGAAAGATTTTAATAATTCTTACACTGTGTATTGTATAGTGTGTGCTAGGAAATCTAATTGCTTGCTTTTCCAGTCTATCCACTAAGGTTTTGAATAATATTGGACTTCATCAGGGTCTCCCACATGGGTGGCAGTAGCCCAAACATTAGGACTATCTTCAGCTGCTGTTCCCAGGCCACTGGCAGGGAGCTTCTGGCAGAAGTAGAGCAGGCAGAACTCAAACCAGCACCCATATGGGATGCCAGTATCAAGTGTTGGCTTTGTCTGTTATGCCACAGTACCGTCCCCTCACCAGAACCTTTCTCACTAAGATGAGTACTTAATAAAACTGGTCTATCATAATTCATAAGCTTTTCTCCACATGTTAGGAGATTGGTTTTTCCTGTTCATGAAATTACTGAATCAAAAGATATGAATGATTTTTGGGTCTAGTATTGTTTCACAGTGGATTAAGCCACTTTCTGCAATGTCAGCATCCCATGTCAGAGTGCTGGTGTGAGTTCTGGCTGCTCTGCTTCAGGTCCAGCTCTCTACTAATGTGCCTAGGAAGGCAGCAGAGGATGGCTGAGTGCTTGTGCCCCTGCCACTTATTTGGAAGACCTATGGGAGACCAGGGTGGAGCTCCAGGCTCTAGGATCCTGGCTGTTGCAGCCATTTAGGGTGTGAACTAGTGGATGGAATTTAAACATTTCCCCTGCCCCATAAATAATTAAGTCTTTTTTTTTTGAAACAAAAGTTATGAATATTAAGAGCCTTAAAATAACCTTTTTTTTTTTTTTTTTGACAGGCAGAGTGGACAGTGAGAGAGAGAGACAGAGAGAAAGGTCTTCCTTTTGCCGTTGGTTCACCCTCCAATGGCCGCCGCGGCCGGCGCACCGCGCTTGTCCGATGGCAGGAGCCAGGAGCCAGGTGCTTTTCCTGGTCTCCCCATGGGGTGCAGGGCCCAAGCACCTGGGCCATCCTCCACTGCACTCCCGGGCCACAGCAGAGGGCTGGCCTGGAAGAGGGGCAACTGGGACAGAATCCGGCGCCCCGACCGGGACTAGAACCCGGTGTGTCGGCGCCGCAAGGCGGAGGATTAGCCTGTTGAGCCACGGCGCCGGCCAAAATAACCATTTTCAAAGTGCTGCTTTCCAAATACTTTTATTGTTTCAGGGAAGAAGAAAAATACTTAATGGATCCTTAACAATTTTCACATAAACTTAAAAAAATTATGAAATATTTCAGACATGCAAAAAAGATAGAGAATTATATCATTAAAGCCTGTGTACTACCTCCCTTAAGAAATAAAATATTATAGAGTTAGAACTCCTTATGTAGCTCTCCCTGATTTTTGTCTTTATTTACCAACAATGATTGTATGTTTAATCTGAACAGTAATGTGGGTTTAATTCTAATATCTTTTAGGTCAGAATTCAGATTTGAGGAAACTGATCTAATGCACATACTTATTTATTATCTAACTTTAATACAACTTTTGAGGTTTGTTTGCTTCCTAACTCCTTCATTAAACATAATGATATTTCTGCAAATTCAGTTCTGGTTTTGCCACCATATCAGTAACAAAATGTTTAGATTTTCCAGATGTTTGATTTGTGAACATATACATCTTATATTTGTTCAGCTTATGACTTAGGTGAGATATGTTGAATTTGTTGTTGTTGTTGTTGAACTGAGCATACTCTAGTGTGGATGTGGCATAAAACGCAAAGTAGCATAACTGAAGTCTAAATAATTTAATATTTTAAAGTTTTTTTTTTTAAGATTACTTGAGAGGCAGAGTTACATTCCCCAGATAGCCACAACAGACAGAGCTGAGCTGATCCAAGCTAGGGCCAGGAGCTTCCTCAGGGTCTCCCACGTGGTACAGGGGCCCAAACACTTGGGCCATCTTTCACTGCCAACAGCAGGGAGCTGAATCAGAAGTGGAGCAGCCGGGACTGGAGCCAAAGCTCGTGTGGGATGCAGCACTGCAGGTGGAGGGTTAACCTACTACACCACAGTGCCGGCCCCCAGTATTTTAAGGTTTTAAGAAATCAGGATAGCAGTGAGGACTAGAGTCACTGTTGAGGCTATATAATCTAGAAATTGTCTCTCTTGAAGCAAGTGACACAGATTGCTGATATAAGTAGAGATCAACTATGAGTAGCAACCTTGTATTTACTTCTCTGTACCTGATATCTTTCATGGCAAGACTTTGATAGAACTTACAATTAAACTTGATTAAGCGATTGATAAGAATTATTAAAACCTGCAATTGACTTGATTGTAACCTGGTTACTCACCCTTCCATAAAAAAGATGAAATCATGACTAAGACAAGCAAGAAGACTGCTTCTTCTTTTTTTTTTTTGCTTTTTATTTATTTGAAAAGCAGAGTTTCAAAGAGGCAGAGGCAGTGAGAGAGAGAAAGAGAGAGAGAGAGAGGTCTTCCATCAACTGGTTCATTCCCCAAATAGCTGCAATGGCTGGAGCTGAGCTGAACTGAACCAGGAGCCAGGAGCTTCTTCCTTGTCTCCCACATGGGTGCAGGGGCCCAAAGACTTGGGCCATCTCCCATTGCTTTCCTAGGCCATAGCAGAGAGCTGGATTGGAAGTGGAGTCGCTGGGACTCGAATTGGCGCCCATATGGGATGCTGGTGTTGTAGGCAGCTGCTTTATGTGCTATGCCACAATGCTGGCCCCAAAGACCCATCTTTAAGTTGGTGACATCATTGCTGCTCCTAGTAGAGGTGCACTTCCGGGTGGAGTGCTACTGAAATAACTGCATTTGCTGTACTGTTCTTTCATTTTTGGTCTCTAGTCAGTGTTGGAAATCAGATGAAATTCATACAGCCGGATGCTGCATGGAGTTCCAAACTTTATACAGTTCTGTTACATGTTGAGGAGGGAAGTAGAGACATGTGATTTCTTTAATGTGTAGTTTGGTTTTTTTTAAGTTTCCTAGTGAAAGATAAAGAAACAGAAAATTAGTTGCTTGGTTTGAGCAGATAATGCTGTATGCATTTGTTGAAATATTGCACTGTACAAGACTGGCACTGTGGCATAGCAGGTAAAGCCACTACCTGTGGTGCCAGCACTCCCATATGGGCACCAGTTCATGACCTGGCTGCTCCACTTCAGATCCACCTCTCTGCTATGGCCTGGGAAAGCAGTAGAAGATGGCCCAAGTCCTTGGCTCCTGTAACTTTGTGGGAGACCTGAAAGAGTCTCCTGGCTTCTGGCTTCGGATCAGCTCAGCTCTGGCCATTGTGGCCATTTAGGGAGTGAACCAGCAGATGGAAGACGTCTCTCTCTTTGCCTCTGCCTCTCTGTAACTCTGCCTTTCAAATAAATAAATAAATCTTTTTGTCAAAAAGCAATATTGCACTGTTCCCCTTAAAATGTATAAGTATTACATGTAATCAAAAAACCTTACACTACTTGGAGAGGAGTAACAGCATCAGGGCCTACTGCATTAATTATCAAGTAAATTAGTGCTGAGTGGTTGTAAAGGTCCTTTGTTTATAATGAGACTTTAAAATATGAAAGTAATATATGTTCACTATTAAAATAAAATTGAAAAGGAAAAGTATATAAGCAAGGAAAGAGTGGCTTTTCAGAACCAGCTTGTTATCATTCAACTAATTCCTGTGACTATATACCCATACACATGTGTATCTTTTTATGTGCACATGAGATTGTTTTGTACCCATTTTTCTGTATCTTACTTTCTTTTTCACATTACAATATATCCAAGATGTCTTTGCCTGTCAGGTACAGATATTCACTTAAAAATTTTTTTGTTATAGCAGTGTTTTTTTTTTTTTTTGACAGGCAGAGCAGTGTTTTATTTTTTAGTTTGGAGATACAATCCCTTGTTGGAAATTTGTAGTGTTTTCTCTTTTCTTGCTGGTATAAACAATAAAATCATTGAACATCACTGCACATATTTTCTTGGATTTATGAAAATGTATGAGGGGTCTTCAAAAAGTTCATAGAAATGCATACTTATAAAAAGAGCTGTAGTTTTTTGCATTAAAATAACCGTCTTTTTAAAAAGATTTATTTATTTATTTGAAAGTCAGAGGTACACAGAGAGAGAAGAGACAGAGAGAGATCTTGCATCCCCTAGTTCACTCCCCAAATGGCCACAATGGCCAGGGCTGGGCCAGTCTGAAGCCAGAATCCCGGAGCTTCTTCCAGATCTCCCAAGTTGGTGCAGCGCCTGAGAGCACTTGGGCCATCCTGCATTGCTTTCCCAGGCACATTAGCAGGGAGCTGGATTGAAAGTGGAGCAGCTGGGTCTCAAAGTGGTACCTGTATGCCCTGCTGATACTATAGCATTGGCCTCTAAACTTATCTTTTAATTAATTTCCGTGAACTATTGACGTACTCTCATATCTTAGATGATTTTTTTTAAAGATTTTATTTATTTATTTGAGAGGTAGAGTTAGAGACAGTGAGAGAGAGACAGAGAGAAAGGTTTTCCTTCCGTTGGTTCACCCCTCAAATAGCTGCAATGGCCAGAGCTGCGCCGATCAGAAGCCAAGAGCCTCTTCTGGGTCTCCCATACTGGTGCAGGGGCCTAAGCACCTGAGCCATCCTCCACTGCTTTCCCAGGCCAAAGCAGAGAGCTGGACTGGAAGAGGAGCAGCCGGGACTAGAACCAGCACCCACATGGAATGCCGGCGCCATAGGCGGAGGAATGACCTACTGCACCATGGTACCAACCCCCTTATATGGTATTTTTAAAAGTGAAACTTCCAGTTCAAATGTTATGCACATTTTAAAATTTGGTAGATTTTGCCAAATTATACTTCAGTGAGATCTACATTTTTGGTCTTTCAGTCTTTTCACAGAGAGCTTATGAAAGCAACATATTTTTTGCTCCTCATAATACTCAATCTTTTGAAAAAATGAACGGAATCGAAAAACATTTTAGTGTTTAAGATATCTAACTCATTTTCTGATAGTAATTGCTAATTATGTGTGACACCAACTAATTATAGTAGGTTGGACTGGTAATTTTGAGATTTAGGTAGACATTTTCCCTGTAATGCTCTGAATAGCTAATGGGTGATACATTTTTATAAATATTTCATAGCACAGCCTATTCAATTGTAATTAATTTACAGAAGGTCATTAAGTTGCTGTTAAATGATTTTCTGCTTTCCATTGTCTTAGGAATATTTTGTATTCCTTTGGAGACTCAGGTTGCAAAAAGATATTATTGATCCAATTTGTGAGGAAAGAGTGGGAGACTGCTGTCTGCAGTTGCACGTTATGCTCATAGCCATTTGTGGGAAGAATGAGTATTGAAAGCTAACATATAATCATTGTCTGTAGAAGGCTTTTTATTTTTAGATCTCTGAGTGTGCTGCAGGATCCAGTGTGTGTGTATATGGGTATCTCCGGAGTGGGGCCAGGCCAGGGGGTGTTTTCTTTTTCAATGTGTATGTTACTGTTGGGATCAAAACTTCTCTCATGGGGAAAAATGATCCTGGAATTTTTAAGTGTTATTTTCTTTGTATTTTCCCCTATCAAGCTGATAGATATTGGTGGTCTGAATAGTAGTGGCAATGTCTGAACTCAGTTTTATTGTTCTGTTTTAAGAACTCATAGACATTATGTAATGAATATGGAAAATAGGAGTTAAGAGTATTCAGGAAAATTCTACAGGCAGATGTTTGGCCTAGTGGTTAAGATACTGCTTAAGATACCTGCAAGTCATGTCGTAGTGTCTGGGTTTAAGTCCTTTCTCTGTTTCCAGAAAAATATGTACGCTGGGAAGCAGCAGGTGATGACTCGAATATTTAGGTTCTTACTACCCTCATGGGAGACCTGGATTGAATTCCTGACTCCTGGCTTTGACCTCTTCCAGCCTTAGCAATTATGAGCATTTGGGGATGAACCAATAAATGGGAGCTGTCTTTTTATCTGTCTTTCTCAGCTTTTGGAATTAATTAATTAATTATATGTATATGTATAAAAATCCTGAAAGACAAATAATTGATCCTCATAACTAATCTTTTTCAGCTTCTACAAAGAAAGTCATAAATTACATATTTCTATTTATATGGAATGTCCAGAATAGCAAATATTATAAGAAGTAGATTATTGGTTGCCAGGGCCTGGGGACTGGGAAATGGTGACTGCTTACATGTTCACGGGGTTTCTGTTTACTGTGGTGAAAAGATTCTGCAAATAGATAGTGGTGATGGTTACATCACATTGTAAATACAGTTGGCCCTCGGTGTCCATGGGTTCCACATCACAGATTCAACCAACCGAGGATTGAAAATAACAAGAAAAAAATTGTACTAAACATGAAAGAATTTTTTCGTTATTTCCTAAACAAAACAGTGTAGCAACTATTCAAATAGCACTTGATTGTATTAGATATTGTAAGTAATTTAGACACAATTTAAAGTATACAGAATGATGTGCATAGGCTATATGAAAATACTACACCATTTTATGTAAGGAATTTGAACATCTGTGGATTGAGGTATCTCAAGTGGAATAAATCCCTTGTGGATACTGAAGGACACTATATACTAAAACCCATTGAATTTTACACTTAAAAATGGTTAATTTTATGGATTGTGAGTTATAGCTTGATGAAAAATGCTGAAATGGGCCAACATTTTGGCATAGTGGGTAAAGCTACTGCCTAAAGTGCCAGCATCCCAAATGGTTGCCTGTTTGAGACCTGGCTGTTCCACTTCCAGTCCAGCTCCCTGCTAGTGGCCCTAGAAAGCAGTGGAGAATGGCCCAAGTGCTTGGACCTCTGTACCAAGTAGGAGACCTGGATGAAGCTCTTGGCTCCTAGATTTGACCTAGCCCAGCCAGGTCATTGTGGCCATCTGGGGAGTGAACCTGTGGATATAAGATCTGTCTCTTCTGTCTATCTGTCTATCTGTCTCTCTCTGTCTGTAACTCTTTCAAATAAGTAAATAAATCTTTAAAAAAAAGTTGAAGCAAAAATGAAAAGCCCTACAAGCAAAAGTATATTGATTCTCAATGGGATGTGATTAGGTAAACAAAAGGTATTAGAATATAGGACTTTTGAAACCAGAAATGTTTAGTGGGGTTCTTTTACTTTTTTTTTTTTTAAAGGTAGAGTGATGGAGAGAGAGGGGGAGAGAGACAGAGACAGAAAGATCTTTCTTTTCTTTTTTGACAGGAGAGTGGACAGTGAGAGAAAGACATAGAGAAAGGTCTTCCTTTTCCATTGGTTCACCCCTGCAGTGGTTGCTCGGCCGGCGCACCGCGCTGATCCAAAGCCAGGAGCCAGGTGCTTCTCCTGGTCTCCCTTGTGGGTGCAGGGCCCAAGGACCTGGGCCATCCTCCACTGCACTCCCGGGCCACAGCAGAGAGCTGGACAGGAAGAGGAGCGACCGGGGACAGAATCTGGCACCCCAACGGGGACTAGAACCTGGTGTGCCGGTGCCACAGGCGGAGGATTAGCCTAGTGAGCCACAGCGCCGGCTGTATGTGTGCTCCAGAACAAAAATTTTTAAAACTTTTTTGTTCTAGCATCCTTTTTACTGTTCAAAATTAATGAGGTCTTCAGATAGTTTTTTTTTTTTTTTTTACAGGCAGAGTGGACAGTGAGAGAGAGAGACAGAGAGAAAGGTCTTCCTTTTGCCGTTGGTTCACCCTCCAATGGCCGCCGCAGACAGCGCGCTGCGGCCGGCGCACCGCGCTCGTCCGATGGCAGGAACCAGGAGCCAGGTGCTTTTCCTGGTCTCCCCATGGGGTGCAGGGCCCAAGCACCTGGGCCATCCTCCACTGCACTCCCGGGCCACAGCAGAGGGCTGGCCTGGAAGAGGGGCAACCGGGACAGAATCGGTGCCCCGACCGGGACTAGAACCCGGTGTGCCGGCACCGCAAGGCGGAGGATTAGCCTGTTGAGCCACGGCGCCGGCCTAGTTTTTTTTTCTAAAGACTACCTCTATCATTATTTACCACATTTGAAATCTAAGAAAACTTTGAAATACCAATGTATATAAGCAAACTTTTCATTATTTGTCAGTGGGATAAGATTACATGACACATAACTTCTGAAAAGTTATGTACACATTTTATAAAAATATTTTATAAAAATAATTTGCTTTCATGGACCTCCTAAAAAGGTTCTGAGCACCCCTGGGGATCAGTAACCCATTTGAGAATTGTCTTGTAGAAGATCATTCTGGCACTAGTGTTGAGAATAGTTTTCTACCTACAAAAAGAAGTGCCTTCTGAATTGTGATACAATATACAATATATATATATGTGTATGTACAAATGAAAATAAAAGGTTTCAGGAAACAGCACCGTATTAATTGTATCTTGTTGCATCAACAAATTCAAAACTTACTGGGTTTAAAAAAAGAATCTCAGATTTTATGAAGAGTAGAGATGGGTAGTCCTAGCTCAGATATCTCGTGAAGTTAAGAGTCAAGATGTCCGTAAAGTCTACAGTCATCTCACGGTTTTACAGGTTGAAGGGTCGTCTTCCAAGCCATTGCACATAACTTTGGGCAGGAGGCCTCGGTTCTTGGCTGTTTGCCTCTCTTCATAGAGAAGTTTTAAATATCCTCATGGCACAGCAGCTAACTCCATGTGTGTGAATGATCCGAAAGAGTGACCAAGACACACGCTTCAGCATCTTTATGAGTGATTCTTGAAAGTAATGCATCTTTAGAAGCAAGTTACTAAGTCCAGCTCACATTCAAGGAGAAAGGAAGATTTTTCCTCCTCTTGAAGAAAGAAGTCAAAGAATGTATGAACATGTTTAAAGCTGCCACAAATAATTGTCAGGAGGCTGCGTCTTCCATGGGTCTCTTGTTTCTGGTATACTTTAGCTGTCTATGCTAAGAATGCACGGTCCTTACTGCTGTTTCTCAGGATTGGGTTTGCATGAGCCGTCTTGAGGGATGAGGTAATGTCTCTCATGGGGACAAGGAAAGGCTTACTTATTACTATGAAAGTGGTAGATTTCCCAAGCTCAGTGTTCTGCAGCTGTGATGCACACCCACAATATAAGTAGAATCCATCTGACCCCCTTCATCTAACCTGTGGGACATGGAGCAAAGGCAAACATGCATGTTCATGTTTGCTGTACTGTAATAAAGCCCCCCCCCTTTTTTTAGTCCCAGGAGACTCCTGTTCTATCAGAATCCATAAAATTGTCATAGGATAATGTATTGACTTGTAAATATGGTAAAATAAAACTCCAGGCCCTTCACAATATCTACCTTTACTTTAGTGTGATATACTCTGAAAATAAGCTCTACATTCTGTTTCTTGCTTTATTCTCAATGACAGTTAACCTTCCATATCTATAGGCTCCACACTGCAGATATAAAATGCAGGTGATAAATAGTTGGAAAAAAATTTTATCTTACTGAACATGAATAGACTTTTTTCTTAAATAATAATGATATGACAGTTTTTCCATACAAATTCATTTTGTATTAGTATTATGACTAATAAAGGATTTAAAATATATGGAAGGATGTGTGTAGGTTATTCACAAATAATATGCTGTTTGATATGAAACTTGAACATCCACAAATTATGGTACCCATGATGGTTCTGGAGCCAGTATTTTATTTTATTAAAAACAAACACAGGTAGAAATTTGGTGTAGCGGCTAAGGCACAAGTCAGTATGGTTACATCCACGTCAGACTACTTGAGCTCAATTCCTAGCTTGGCTGTTGATTTCAGCTCTCTGTTTTTATAGACCGTGGGAGGGAAGCGGTGATGGCTGAAGTGGCTGGATTCCTGCCACCCGTGTGGGAAGACCTAGTTTGAATTCCTGGCCCATGGCTTTTGCCCCCTGGAAGTTGGTGGGCATTTGGGGAATGAACCAATGGATGGGAGCTTACTTTCTCTCAAATAAAAAAATAAAAAGCTCAAACAAAATCTATCAAACTGATTTACAACCCAAAGTTGAGTTGTAATTGTAAGTTTGAAAACACTGATTAGGACACTCTGACTAGAGGCACTTAGAAAGTTGTTGTAATTCAGGTAGGCCATAATAATAATAGTAATAATAATAGGCCAAGGTTATAATTGTGGGCTTAGAAGAGAAGGATCAAGAGATATTTGGAAGTCAAATGGATAGGACTTGTATTCTTTGATTTTTATATTTAGGGCTTGAGAGAGATTTAGGATTTTAAGAAAAAATGTATCTCTGATTCACTCCCCAATTGACTGCAACAGTCAGGGCTAGAGCAGATGGAAGCCAGCAACCAGCAGCTTCTTCCGTGTCTCCCACGTGGGCACAGGGCCCCAAGCACTTGGGCCATCTTTCACTGCTTTCCCAGGTACATTAGCAGGGAGCTGGATCGGAAACGGAGAAGCCAGCATTTGAACCATACCCATATGGGATACTAACATTGCAGGCTCTGGCTTTACCTGCCAAACCACAATGCTGGCCCCCTTATCTGTTGTTTTACTGCCCAAATGCCCACAACAGCTGAACCAAGCTAAAGCCAGGAGGTTGGAACTTAATCTGAGCCTCCCATACAGGTGACATGGACCAAACACTGTAACTGTCACCTACTACCTCCCAGGAAGGGTTGGTGGTGGAGCAGGACTCCAACCTAGGCACTCTGATATGGAATGCTGGTGTCCCAGACAGTGACTTTGCTGCTCTGTCATAATGCCTGTCATGTTTTGATATTCTCTTTTTTATTTTTTTAGAGATGCATTTATTTATTTGAAAGGCAGATTTACAGAGAAAGAAATAGATAGAGGGAGATACAGAGAGATCTTTCATTTGCTGATTCACTCCCCAAATGGCTACAATGGCCAGAGCTGGGTCTGTCTGAATCCAGGAGCTAAGGGCTTCTTCCAGGTCTCCCACTTGGGTGCAGGGGCCCAAGGACTTGGGCCATCCTCCACTGCTTTCCCAGGCACATTAGCAAAGAGCAGGATTGTAAGTGGAGAAGCCAGTACTTGAACAGGTTCCTGCATGGTCTGCTGGTGCCTCAGGCTGCGTCTTTATCTGCTACACCGCAGCGACTGCCCCTGTTTTGAGATTCTTGTACTTTAGCTCTTCCATTTGAATTTTCGTATCAACGCATTGAAAAATCCTATAGAGATTTTAATTGGAATTATGCCTAGTAGTTGGGGGGAAGAATTGATACTTTTTACAGTGTTTTTAATAAATTAATTCATTTTATTTATTTGAAAGGGAGGGAGGGAGAATCAGAGATTTCCTATGTAGTATTTCACTTCACAAATGACTATAGCAGCTGGGACTGGGCCAGACCAAAGCTGGGAACCAGGACTCAATACAGATCTCCCTCATGGGTGTCAGGGACCTAACCACCTAAGCCATCACCACTGCTTCCTAGGTATTAGTAGGAAGCTGGAATAGAAGTGGAGCCAGGACTTGAACCCAGGCACTCCAGTATAGGCTACAGGCAACTTAATTGGTAGGCCAAAGGACCACTCCTAGTGTTTTTTTTATGCATGAATGTGGATAACTTTTCTTTGGTTCAGGTGTTTGTTCATGTGTTTCAATAAAGTTTTTTTTTTTTTCTAAAGTATTTATTTGAAAAGTAGAGTTACAGACCGAGGGTGAGACAGAGAAAGATCTTCCACCTGCTGGTTCATTCCGCAAATGTCCGCAAGTCATCTGAAGTCATGAGCCAGGAACTTCTTCCAGGTCTCCCAAGCAGGTGCAGGGGCCCAAGCACTTGGGCCATCTTCTGCTGCTTTCTCGGGTGCATTAGCAGAGAGCTGGAGCAGAAGTGGAGCAGCTGAGATTGGGCACCCACATGGGATGCTGGTCCTGCAGGTGGAGGCTTAGCCTACTACACCACGGTACCAGCCCCGTGTTTCGATAGTTTTATAGTTTCTTTTCCAAAAATGCTTGTACATATTTGTTAGATTAATATTGAAGTGTTTTTATGGTTTGTTGCTGTTATGAATGGGACTTAAATATTTTTTAGTTAATATAAAGGTTCATGGCGTCTACTGTACTTGGATATTTATATATTGACCTTTTGACTGACTTTTTGAGTTCTGTTCTAATTTCTTGTTAATTGATAATCTTCAGTTTTCAGTTAGAAAATTATATATACTTAAACTTTTATCTCTTCTTTATCAGTCTTTTTTTTTTTTTTTTTTAATTGAGAAGCAGAGAGAGAGAGGGTGAGAAAGCTGTCATCCACTGGTTCACTTCCTAAATGCCCAGAGTAGCTGGGTGGGGTGGGGCTCAAAGCCAGGAGCTGGGAGTTCAGTCCAGGTCTCCCATGTGTGTGGTAGGAGCTCAGCTACTTGAGCTATCACTCCTGCTCCCCAGGATCCATAATAGGAAGTTGGAGTTTGGAACCTGAGTCAGGAATGATACCCAGGAACTCCAGTGTAGGATGTGATTGTCTTATACCTCATCTCAGCCACTAAACCAAATGTCCACCCCCAGTCAATCTTTATACCCCCTTTTTTTCTTTTGCAGTTGGGTGATGGGTTTTCAGTATTTAGTTTTGAGACATGTAAGACTTTAAAAAATGATGTTTACTGTGAAATACATTTTGAATGCATGAGTTAATAGATGATTGAAGGGGGATCTTTCTAGTGTAGGGGTAATACAAAGTTTCTGAGAAGGGCAATATTTATTACTGGAGGATTTTAATGTGTGATCTTTTCATTTCAGATATGGTGTAAGATATTTCTTCAAGATTGGACGGCTGGTGATCTGTTAATACTGATGAGCCTTAAGCCAACTTATAGCCATAGAGAAACCTCACAGAGTTCCTTTTTTTTCCTTATTTTTTTCTTTTTACATCTTTCCCTGCACCTACATTCACCTTGCAACCATGTATGGAAGTGCTCGTTCAGTTGGGAAGGTGGAACCAAGCAGCCAGAGCCCTGGACGTTCACCTCGGCTTCCTCGTTCCCCTCGTTTGGGTCATCGTCGGACCAATAGCACAGGAGGGAGTTCTGGAAGCAGTGTTGGAGGTGGTAGTGGGAAAACCCTCTCAATGGAGAATATACAATCCTTAAATGCTGCCTATGCCACATCTGGCCCTATGTACCTAAGTGACCACGAAAACGTGGGTTCAGAAACACCTAAAAGCACCATGACACTTGGCCGTTCTGGGGGACGTCTGCCTTATGGTGTTAGGATGACTGCTATGGGCAGTAGCCCCAATATAGCCAGCAGTGGAGTTGCTAGTGACACCATAGCATTTGGAGAACATCACCTTCCTCCTGTGAGTATGGCGTCTACTGTACCTCACTCTCTTCGTCAGGCAAGAGATAACACGATCATGGATCTGCAGACACAGCTGAAGGAAGTATTAAGGGAAAATGATCTTTTGCGGAAGGATGTGGAAGTAAAGGAGAGCAAACTGAGTTCTTCAATGAATAGCATCAAGACCTTCTGGAGCCCAGAGCTGAAGAAGGAACGAGCTCTGAGAAAAGATGAAGCTTCCAAAATCACCATTTGGAAGGAGCAGTATAGAGTTGTGCAGGAGGAAAATCAGGTTAGTTTTCCATGTATGTTTCTCTTTCTTGGGTGATTTCATGTATAAAAGTGAAATGAGCCATTCTTTTTCTTAGTTCATGTATTTGCCTTTTCCCTGTTTATTTGAGTATTTTTGTCCTCCATTGCTCAATCTTTTCCAGATTTGCTACTGTGCCCTATTTATTTTTTTCTGATTGCCAGATGGCATGCTCATTGTTCTTGCTTGTTTTCCCTGGCTTCTCTTTCTCTTCCTGTCTTTTCTTTCAGTATATGTTCCTTTTTTTCCAATTTTTGCAAGAATGTAATTTTGCCATGCATTCTAACATCCATTATCAAAATTATTTAGACTATGTGACCTTGTAAGTTACACCATTAAGATTTATCATAATAAATATCAAAAAGCCGGTTTTAAAAAAAAAGTTATCAGGTTGGTGCTGTGGCATAGCAGATTGAGCCACAGCCTGCAGTGCTGGTGTCCTACATGGGCTCCGGTTCCATTCCCGGCTGCTCCACTTTCTGTTCAATTCCCTGCCAATGTGCCTGGAAAGCAGCGTAAGATGGCCCCAGTCCCTGGGCCCCTGTACCCGCTGGGAGACCCTGAGGAAGCTCCTTGCTCTGAGTTGACCAAATCCTGGTCTTGCAGCCATTTGAGGATTGGACCATCACATGGAAGATGTCTCTCTGTCTCTCCTCTCTGTCTATGTAACTCTATCAAATAAATAAATAAATTTTAAAATAAAAGGAGGGGTTTCCTTTATTAAAAAAAAAAGCTACATCATGTTGTTAGTATAGAACAGAAATTATTTTTAAAAAGTTACAGAATTTTAAAAATTTTGTTTGGAGGCAGATAGAGATAATGAGTTCCTGTCCATTGGTTCACTCCCTGAATGTCTGCAATGGCCTGGGCTGGGCCAGGCCAAGACTAGGAGCCAGGAACTCAAACCAGGTCTCCTATTGGTGGCAGGGGTCCAGCTACTTGAGCCATCATCTGCTGTCTTGTAAGGTGTGTATTAGTAGGAAGCTGGAATTGAGAGTGGAGCTGGAACTTGAGTCCAATCACACCAATATGGGATATGGGTGTCCCAGCTGACAGCTTAACTACCAGATCAAATAGCTACTCTTGATGATGTACATATTAAGTATTAGCAATAAGTAAATGATTTCTTTGTTGACATTTAGGGGAAGTTTCAGAATGCTTATGTACTTTTATTGTTCTTTAATTTTTAAAATTTAGGTAGAGGAAATTCAACCTGATGCGACTAGTTGCTCTATAATGTATATAACATAACTAGGTATTGCAATTATAGAAGTTTGAAGTCTTAAGAGCTGAGTCCTATTTCATTAGCTGTATAAATAACATTCATTTGTTATTTTTCTACACTCTTCCTCATTATAGTTGATGTTTTACAATAATCACGTCACATTCAGATACATGCTTAAGACTCCAAAGATGTGAACAAATCATGTTCAGGCTCCAGCAATTAAAATCTTAAACATACTTTTTGTATTTATAGAAAATTTTATTTTTTAGAAAATTTTTTATATTTATGAGCTTGATTATTTGTCTTTTTAAAAAAACTGTCTTCTACTTTTTAGATAGAATTTTGTTTTTTTTTTATTTAAAAAAATTCTTTGAAAGTTTATTTGAGAAGGGATGGTGGGAGAGAGAGACACACACAGAGATAGAGAGACTGAGACACCAAAAGTTCCCATTTACTGGTCACTCCCAAAATGTTGGTAATAGCCAGGGCTGGGCTGGGCAAAGCAAGAACTGGGAGCCGGGAACTCAGTTAAGCTCTCTTGGGTAGCAGGAGTCTAGCCACTTGAGCAGTCAGCGCTGCCTCCCAGGGTCTGCATTGGAAGGAAGCTGGAATTAGGAGTTGGAGCTGGGAATTGGACCCAGGCACTCCACAGTGGGGTGTGGGTGTCCTAACTGGAGTCTTAACCTCTAGGCTAACTGCCTACTCCTAAGAGTAGAATTTTAAAGTAGCTCCTTTGTGGTTGGTATATACTGTATTTTTGATTTGTTTAGTAATACGATTTGTAAAGAAAGTAATAAACATTTAAATTTCTTCGTTGTTCTTGGATGATGTTAAGAAGTAAAGAAGGAATTAGAATTGATCTTTTGTCTGGTGAAATAAATCATTTTATTATCAATATTCAGCTCAGGTATTCAAACCTATTTTGGGTACATGAAGATATGTAGTTACATTACCTTTTGTATGTTAAAGCTCTAGACCTGCTTTTTCAGCAACCAAAATAAAATTTTTGTTGTTGTTGTTGATATAGTACAGAAAAACATGGATGAGAAAGCAAAATTTATCCCAGATGCTCCCATTTACTGCTGACTTCAGTATTCTAACAGTGGAAATTTCTCCTTGTTGAAATATTTCTATGCAAATGCACATAACAAATTTTATACGAATGCTGTATTTTAATTTGTGCTATGACCTTTTTGTTGCCAACAACATTGCAACTGTAGAGAGCCCTACAGTATAGAAGTAAAGATTATTTTAATGCTTATGTATTATTGTATTGTGTGTACACTTATCCTGGTTAATTTAACTGAAATTAAAAATCTTCACATTTATTTGAAATAATACAGTGTAAATTAAAAATTGAATCTTGAATTCATTTGAACCTGGGATTTCAAAGTAATTAGAAATTATGGTAATTTTATTTTATTAGATACATTATAACCTCAATATACTTTTTTAAAAAAAGATTTTATTTATTTATTTGAGAGATAAAGTTACGGACAGTGAGAGGAAGAGTCAGAGAGAATGGCCTTCCTTCCGTTGGTTCACTCCCCAGATGGCTGCAATGGCCCAAGCTGTACCGATCTGAAGCCAGGAGCCAGGTGCTTCTTCTTGGTCTCCCATGCAGGTGCAGGAGCCCAAGCACTTGGGCTATCTTTTACTGCTTTCCTAGGCCATAGTGGAGAGCTGGATTGGAAGAGGGGCAGCTGGGACTAGAACTGGCGCCCATATGGGATGCCGGCACCGCAGGTGGAGGATTAACCTACTATGCTATGGCGCCGGCCCCTCAATATACTTTTTTTCTCTTTATTCATTGACCAAATGTAGATTGTCACCACTTGAAATTTGAAGCCTTAATTTACTTAAATCTGTAACTCTGCTATAGACCCAGCCTTTTTTTTAAAAAAAAAAGAACCTTTAAAAACATTGTTTATGAAATTATTTGAATTTAAGCCATTAAGCCTTTTAAAATGTGAAAAGAAGGACAAGAACTAAGATGGATCCTAAAAGTGAGGACAGGGTTCTTGAATGTGGCTCAGGTGGATCAGTATCAGCATGTGTTTTGTTGAAAACATAGAATCTCAATCCTAAATATCAACTAATTAAAAATCTCTGGAGATGGGATCCAGGAACTTAGATTTGAGACAAGTTTCTCTCAGGGTCCTGATGATAAGCCCATTCTGTGAACTTTAGGATTTCCTTTGTACATATAATTGTTAAACTTGTCTGTTGTCTATCAGCCATGGAGAATTTGTGAGGGTTCTTTAGTGCCATTTATCAGCTCAGTTGTAAAAGAAGGGAAAAAAACTGAGAGACTATTTGCTCAGTGCTGCTCCTTTTTTCCCCGCCATGTTACACTCTAGAGATGTGACACACTCCTATTCATAATGATCATTAACTATGACAGTGTCCCTCGGTGGATAGGGTGTGTATATGGAATGGGGTCTGATATTTTAGATATGTTTAGCTAGAAAGAGCCTTCCAGGTGATTTTGATGTCTCCCTGCTTTGTGAGCCATTTATGCACAAGATAAATGTTCAGTGTTATGTATTACAGCAGAATAGGAACATATTTTTTCTTCAGTTGACATTCACAATTGTTGGAAATTGAAGTAGAACACAAAAATATATCATTCCTAAATGTGAAATAAAGTACTTCCCCAGTTTTTATAGTTTGTTATTGAGTAAATATCAGGAGAGAAAAAGATCAGAATGTTTTCTTTAGTCTTACTGTAAAGTATAGGCAAAGTATAGGTTCTAGGAACTGTGTCTGTATCTTAGAATGAATATTGGGTTCTTTTGGGGGATGTGGAGTAAATTTGGTATTTACATTATTGGTAAGTTTGAATTATGTACTGGTAGTGTTATCCCAAATAAGATATCTTTATATATAGTTAGATAATTAAGTATTATAAGTGCATTATATATATATATATTTAAGATTTATTTGTGTTTTTGAAAGGCAGAGTGACAGTGTGAGAGGGAGAGCAGAGAGAGATCTTCTATCCACACTGGTTTACTCCTCAGATGTCTGCAATAGGAAGGTCTGGGCCATGGCTGAAGTCAGGATCCAGGAGCTCAATGAGATAAAAAGTTATTGACATTCTTGTTGATTTGAAAAAATTGAGGTAATTGTTTTTGCCAATATTTCAGAAACTTTGTGGGAAAAAAGAAAACTGTGGTATTCTTTGTAATGCTCAAACTACGTTCCAAAGCAAAATATTTGAATTTTCTGCTAGGATAGTAGTGGGTACTTAGCACTTCAGTTCAATGCAAGTAAAACAGTCCATGGAATTTTCACACCAAAACAACCATATGTGCTGAAGGAGGGTGAGCACGGCCTTGTCTGCTTTCCGCCCCTTGCCCTAATTAAACACCATTTCTGGCAGGAATATATTCTTCCTGCACCCACTATAATTACTACACAATCCTACAATTGTATAACTTTAGTCCAAAAAGCAAAGGGTGCAATTTTAAAGTAAAGTGAATCACTGCAATGAGATAGTGGGACTGAGAATGCTAATTAATAGATTATAGTCAGCCAGCAGTGAGCCCTAATTAAACTCTGCATTCATTATACCCTCCCTGACTCTCAGAGGTTGGACATCTTCCACTTATAAAGAAGATTGGCTTGATAGGATTTATAGTAATTAAACAAATTTCCTCATTTCAGTTTGAAATTGGAGATTAGGTTCATTCTAAATGTTTGATCTGATTGGTCCATAGAGATCTTGATCTAAAATCCTATCAGATGTGAAAAGATATTTGCTTAGAATTACCTGATGTGTATAGTTCATTATTATGGAGTCCTTTTAAGAGATTCTTTCTAAAAGAATTTCCCAGCTGTTTTTATGTTTCACATTCCTTTTGTTACTGAACTTTCAAATTATGGTGGTTAGAGTGTTAGAACAAAATGTATTTTAACAGAAAGGCTTTCTCTTTTTATTAGTTGAGTATAGGGAAGGCTTTTAGTTTATGTTTGCTTGATGAAGATTAAAAATCCACCTATAAGCTTGGTGGAATTGTAGCCCTAAAAAGGCTTTGGGTGATTTATATTTTTATTTTATTCTAACCAATGCCTAGCCAGATAATGTCATACTTCTTTCTTGATTATGTCTTAGAATAATTATTTTGAGTTTAGTTAGAGGTTTATTTTAAAAATAACTATTTTAGGGGTAGGCATTTGGTGCAATGGACTGTTAAAGGCATTTGATGAGTGACCCACTGGATGAAGGATTCTCAGTTTCAAATAAATTAAATTGAAAAAAATTTTTAAAAATTATTCTAAAGAGTTTTCAGTAGAATTTTGCATGATCGGAGTACATTCTTTGTAATGTATATTATAGGTTGGCATATGAATGGTAATGTTTTTGACTTATGCTTTTTTTTTAGTGTGAGAGTCTGATTTTTTTGATTCTCATTATTTAGGCATCAAGAGAATTTCAAATTCAGAAATGTGAAAAGATAAACTTACCCTTTGTAAATCTTTTTGTCATTTGTTCTTACTATTTGCAGACTGCTGCCTATTAATATTTATATAGTTTTAGGTTATACCTTGATTTGCCGCATGGCAAACCTTTTTTTTTTTTTTAAGATTTTATTTATTTATTTGAAAGTCAGAGTTACAAAGAGAGAGAAGGAGAGGCAGAGAGAGGTCTTCCCCGTTCGGCCGCAAGGGCTGGAGCTGTGGTGATCTGAAGCCAGGAGCCAGAGCTTCTTTTGGTTCTCCCACATGGGTGCAGGGCCAAGGACTTGGGTCATCTTCTTTCCCAGGCCATAGCAGAGAGCTGGATCGGAAGTGGAGTAGCTGGCGCCCATATGGGATTCCGGCACTGAAGGTGGCAGCTTTACCCACTATGTCACAGCGCCAGCCCCGGTAAAAGCCTTTAGATTTATTTGAAAATCAGAGTTACACAGAGAGAGGAGAGGCAGAGAGAGAGAAAGGTTCTCCATCTGCTGGCTCACTCCCCAGATGGCCGCAACGACCAGAGCTGCACCGATCCAAAGCCAGGAGCTTCCTCCAGGTCTCCCACATGAGTGCAGGGGTCCAAGGTCCTGGGCCATCCTCTACTGCTTTCCCAGGCCACAGCAGAGAGCTGGATCAGAAAAGGAGCAGTCGGGACCAGAACTAGCACCCAAATGGGATTCCGGCGCCTCAGGCCAGGGCGTTAACCCATCAAGCCACATCGTGAGTCCTGGCTTTTTTTTTTTTTAAAGTATTTATTTATTTGAAAGAGTTACACAGAAGGAAGGAAGGAAGGAAGTGAGGAAGGAAGGAAGGAAGTGAGGAAGGAAGGAAGGAAGGAAGGAAGGAAGGAAGGAGAGAGAGAGAGAAAAATTATATCCACTCCCCAGATGGCTATAATAATAGCCAGGGCTGGGCCAGGCCAAAGCCAGGAGCCAGGAGCTAGAAACTTTTTCTGGGTCTCTCAAGTGGGTAGCAGTGGCCCAAGCACTCGGACTGTACACTGCTTTTCCCATACCATTAGCAAGGAGCTGGATCTGAAGTGGAGCAGCTGGGGCCTGAACTGGCGCCTATATGGGATGCTGATGTCACAAGTGGCGGCTTTACCCACTATGCCACAATGCTGGCCCTGGTATTTTTATATCTTATACTATTTCTTTAAATGTTCTTTGTGACACTACTATTTTAACATACAATTGAAATTTGAATGATTCTTCAGGGAACAAATCCAGATTCTAGTTTATTTTCCATATAGATTTATTTTTCTTGTTTCAAAAGAAGGGTGTCTTAAAGACACTATGTAGAGGGTGTTGAGAAAGTTAAATAAATATCTTCCTTTTGGGGGAGTTAACAGCATTTTGAAATGTAAAATGTTTGCATCTTGGCTTGTATAATTTCAAACACTACATCGATTAAGGTCTTTTCATGTGTAAAGGTAAAGGTATATAAATGTGTATGGGAAATTTGTTGCCTATAGAATTGGTGACTTTGTTCACCTGGTATATAGTGGGATATTTTGAGAAATAGCTCAGTATATCTAACTAAAAATGTTGCCTGGAGGCAAATCAGGCTGCCTGGATTCTGTGCCCACATTAACTCCTGACTCCAGCTTCCTGCTAATGCAGAACCTGCACGGCAGTGGTGGTGGCTCCACGACTGCTACCCACATGAGAGACTGGGATTGAACTTCTGGTTCCAGTCTTTGGTTTTGGCCTAGTCCTGGCCATTGTGGTCACTTGGGGAATGAACCAGTGAATAGGAGTTCCTTCTCTGTTTTTTGCCTCTCAAATAATTGAGGAAAAGAAAAAAAGTTGCACAAATACTTAGGAGAACTTATTTGTGAAGCAAAGAGAATTTGCCAGAAGATTACAGTTTCTCACCTTTCCTGCTCCCAAGTCTGTATGCCCAGAGAGTGCTGGAGGTGTCTAGAAATTATACTTTATTTTTTTAAAAGATTTATTTATTTATTTGAAAGGCAGAGTTACAGAGAAAGAGAGGTGCAGAGAGAGAGAGAGAGAGAGAGAGAGAGAGAGAGATGTCCTCCATCCGCTGGTTCATTCCCCAGGAGGCCGAGAGAGAGAGAGAGAGAGAGAGATGTCCTCCATCCGCTGGTTCATTCCCCAGGAGGCCGTAATGGCCAGTTAGGAGCCAGGAGCTAGAAACTTCTTCCTGGTCTCCCACAGAGGTGCAGGGATCCAAGCACTTGGGCCATCTTCTACTGCTTTCCCAAGCCATAGAAGAAAGCTGGATTGGAAGAGGAGCAGCCAGGACTCAAACCAGCACCCCTGTGTGATGCCGCCATTGCAGGCAGCAGCTTTACCTGCTATGCCACAGTGCTGGCTCCCTAGAAACCATACTTTTTAAGAAGTGGTAGAGTAACTTAAGGGAAGACATGTGACATTTTAGTTTTACTCTGTATTCAATGGGTAGACATGGGGAAGGAGGTTTTCGCCTTTTAATTTCTGGGCATTCTTCCCCTGCCCCAAAGGCTAACATTGGAAAAATGATTGTAGATTTTAGATTTTGGCTTTATGGATGAATGTATTTTCTAAAAAAAGTCATGGTTATTTGATGGAAAACATAGCTTCACACATTTATACTTCACCTTCACTGGATGTGGTCACCAGGAGGTGTGATTACCTTTGACAGTGGTATTGGTTCTCTGAGTCCATAAGAATGCCTGAAGTGGTGTGGATGAAGTACTTGTGAAGAATTCAGGGAGTTTCCCCTCATTTTCTCACATTTTATTCCTTCTTTCCTCCTTTCCTGCCTCCTTTCCTTCATTTCTGACAGCCTTTTTGATATATAATTGAACTCACCCTTTATAGTGTATAGTTTTTTCTTTTTTCATTTGACTTATTCAAGGAAAAATTTAGACATTAGTAGTAAGTTGCCCTAAGGAGTTCTTGAGTAAGGGAATGAAATAATCAAAAGTGCTATTTAGGAACAGCTTTTGTTGTGATCAACAGGATGGATAGAAGGAAGGAGGTAAGGAAAGCAAATGAGTTTGCTGCAGAAGGCCTGGTATAACTTGGTTAAGAGGGATGGAGAGGAAACTGCACATCTGAGATTCTCTCAAAGAGAAATTTCAATGTGGACTATGTGGCAAGAAAAAGACTGCAGTGAGTGGTGTTGAGATTGGGGGAATACTTTTGTCTTTTATTAGCAATGGAGAGGATTAGAAAGAACTAGATTCAGAGTAAGAAATGGTAAATTTGGGTTTAATTATTAGGATAGAAGGTTTTCATAAGCATTTTGAAATAAGAGACTTAGGTATGTACACATGAATGTCATAATATGTATGCTGTTTAATGCAGGAAAGCCTATTGTTCTTGTTGATTTAGTGCCACAAGCCACATGTTTCTGCTTGTGGGGGTAAGGACTGCAGAGGAGGGGAGAAGCCATATAAAAACATATTTTATATATGTTTTCTCACCCAGCAGCTTTTGTGTTGGTCTTCTGATTTTGTAATGGTATTTTTTTTAATTCAAATAACTTGAATGCTTCAACTCCTTAAAATCACTATTCATTATAAAGGTTAATAATTTATATTCCTGTGATAAACTTCTAATAGATGTTTGTTATTTTATATTAGCTAATAACAGTTCATGAACTTCTGCATGTTAAATTAGAGTGAATTTGTGAAAAAGAGAAGTGTTGCAGCAAATGTTCTTTCAGTGAGGAAATGATTAATTTTGTATTGAAAATGTCCTGTTCTTTTGCAGACAAGATTAGAAATGCTTCTATTAACTTATTTCATGCTGCCACATGCAGCCCTAAAAATGTTGATTTTTCTTTCTGGAGTTGAAAAGTAAATGCTTAACAAAGGTCTGTCCCTTTTATTTTTCTATGTAATAATATAATAGCACTACTGCCTATTGAAATCCCTTCTCTTTCTCTTGTTCTGCCAGTCTTTCCTACTTAATAGGTTCATGGTAAGTTCTGTTACATTTTGGCAGTTTGTGGAGAATACTGAGTTGAAATGACACTTGTCCAATTTAATTTCATATGTGGAGACCCTTTAGGCCTTGGAAGTGAGAAATTGTTCATCCTTCATGTACAAACTATACATCTCTTGACAGTGACTGGCGGCTTATGTCTTTACAGAGAACGTGAGAAACAAAGACCTATTTAGTTTTGAAGTCACCCTTGGATAATGGCTATCATTTTGCATGAGGTATTGAATAGTCTTCTGTAGTAGTGACTCTCAAACTTTTTGGCTTCAGGACCCCTGTTTACTTGTACAAATTATTAAGGAGCCCAAGCAACTTTTGTTATATAGCTATAGCTGTCAGTAATTATCATATTAGCTACTGGAATAGAAATTAGGAAGTAACAGATACATTAAGTGTTAACATAAATAAATAATATTTTAAAATGAAAACTAGTTTTGCAGTTCGCTTTAATGTCTGCTTAATAAAAGTTGACTGATTTTCATACTTGCTTCTATACTCAGTCTATTTGACATTTGTTCTAATTGAACTATATGAAGAAAATCAAGGCTCATAAATACACAGTTGAGATTTTTCAGATAATTGTGGATTTTTTTAAAAACCACAGCAAAATTTTACAAGTAAAATCCTTTTTTTAAAAAAACCAACCTTGGGCCGGGGCCGCAGCTCACTTGGCTAATCCTCCACCTGCAGCGCCGGAATCCCATATGGGCACCGGGTTCTAGTCCCGGATGCTCCTCTTTCGTTCCAGCTCTCTGCTGTGGCCTGGGAAGGCAGTGGAGGATGGCCCAGGTGCTTGGGCCCTGCACTTGCATGGGAGACTAGGAGGAGGCACCTGGCTCCTAGCTTTGGATCGGCGCAGTGCACCAGCCGTAGCAGCCATTTTGGGGGGGGTGAACCAACAGAAGGAAGACCTTTCTCTCAGTCTCTCCCTCTCACTGTCTGTAACTCTATCTGTCAAAAAAAAAAAAAAAATCTTAGGCTGGCGCCGTGGCTCAACAGGCTAATCCTCCGCCTTGCAGCACCGGCACACCGGGTTCTAGTCCTGATCAGGGTGCCAGATTCTGTCCCGGTTGCCCCTGTTCCAGGCCAGCCCTCTGCTGTGGTCCGGGAGTGCAGTGGAGGATGGCCCAAGTGCTTGGGCCCTGCACCCCATGGGAGACCAGGAGAAGCACCTGGCTCCTGCCATTGGATCAACGCGGTGCGCCGGCCGCGGTGGCCATTGGAGGGTGAACCAACGGCAAAAGGAAGACCTTTCTCTCTGTCTCTCTCTCACTGTCCACTCTGCCTGTAAAAAAAAAAAATCTTTAGAAAAAAAAACAACCTTAATGAAATATAATTTGTATACTGTAAAATACATCAATATTAGGTTTGTAATTCGATGATTTTCTTTTTTATTAAGTTTACTGAGGTATACAACCATAATCATAATCCTGTTTTAGAACATTTTCATCAGTAAGTGGTAGTTTCTTTGTTAATTGCAATGTGGAATCTAAAACCCTATCAATGAGATCTCCATACTTTGTTAGGTTAAAATGTATTGGTCTGTTTTGCAATTTGAAGAGGTCTTTTACACTTAGAGGATATATAATACTACATATGCTTTCTTCTGGATTTGTGACATTGAGTCACTTAGTTATGTAAATCTTCCAAATGTTGATAAATTTTATTGAATTTGAAAGGCAGAGAGGCAGAGAGATTTTCCATCTACAGGTTCATTCCCCAAATGCCTACAGCAGCAGGGGCTGGGCCAGGTTGAAGTTAGGAGCTGGAATTCCATTGAAGTCTCCCATGTGGGTGGCAGGGATCAAAGCAACTGAGCCATCACCTGCTACCTCCCAGGGTGTGTTTTAGCTGGAAGCTGGATGGGAAATAGAATAGCTGGGACTTGAGCCAGGCACTTTGATATGGGATGCAGGTATCCCAAGCTGTAATTTAACCACTATATCATATGCTTACCCCTTATTGGGTCAAAACAAAACAAAACAAAAAACCACATTCATTAATACTGTCATTCATCTCATCAGAAAAGTCTTTAAGTACTGGTAAGCTATCAGACTCACCAAGTAACTTATGAAAGTTTTTCAAAATCCTAACTATTGCTTGAAAGCTCAATTTTATCATTGATCAGATATGTTGTCAGTTATTGTGAAGTAACAGGTTCATTTATTAATTTTTTAAAGATTATTTATTTGAAAGTCAGAGTTACACAGAGAGAAGGAGAGGCAGAGAGAGAGAGAGAGAGGTCTTCCATCTACTGGTTCATTCCCCAGATGGCCACAACAGCTGGAGCTGCGCCGATCCGAAGCCAGGAGCCAGGAGCTTCCTCCATGTCTTCCCATGTGGGTGAAGGGGCCCAAGGACCTGGGCCACCCTCCACCACCCTCCCAGGCCACAGCAGAGAGCTGGATCGGAAGTGGAGCAGCCGGGACTCGAAGTAGCACCCTCATGGGATGCTGGCACTGCAGGCAGCAGGTTCACCCATCACACCACATTTATTAATTTTTGAGATATTCACCAAATACCAAAATTCTAAGTAATCATAGGTTGTTAAGTACAGTCTTTTAAGTTAAAATGATGTTCAGTGAAAAAAGTAGTGTTTCATAATCAGTTCTATAAATGTGTTTCCTCTAGCATCTATTGTGTTTTAGTTAGTATGCATTGTAAATACTTTTTTCTCTTTGAAGATGTGTTAGCTGATCAAAGGTAAACCTAAGCTGTGTGAATCTCTGAGACAAGAATGTTCCTTGTAAAGATGACTATATTGTAAGGGTGCTACAGGGATCTCCTGCTTCTGGTCATGACTTCCACTGGGATTTTGACTGTTAGGTCACTCTTTGGCTGAGGTCTTTTTTCTCTCAACTGTTGAGTGTTGTAATAAGGTTTTATGAACTCTGATATCAACAAGGATCTTGCATCTTTGTCATGATTTAGGACATTACATGTATTTTTTTAAGTAATCATGAGTAATGGGAAAATACCACAAGTGATCTAATGGCAAATGCTGTTTGTTTATTGTTGTTGATAGCATGTATTTCCCAGCCCTTAGATTTCTTATGTGGGCTCTATTAAGGAAACCCTACTTGTGGCTGGCCAGTCAAGACTGTTTACTGAATTTTTGTTCTAAGTATACCTCTTTGTCTCACCCATTACCTAGTTTTTACTGTGAAGTTAAAAAATAAATAGAAATGTATTGACAGATTTTTGGTTGTAATTGTGTCCAAACTAATAATTTAGTTTTGTCATCCCACTCTCTGGGAGTCCTGCTTTCTAACATGTCTGTAGCCCTAAATGAAGGAGCATTTAAATTCTTTAATAATAATAATAATGAATGCTTCTTTTTTTTTTAAAACAATTACCTTGTGAACATTCCTTGAACATTATATTTTTTGCCCTGAAAAAAAGAATAATCAAGAATTTCTAGATGATTGGAATCGATATTACCATTGCCTAACTATTAGAAAGCATTGTAAAATTCTGAAAGTGAGAGATCTCAATTTTAAAGACTTTAAATATTGGCAGGCAATATATATTAAGCACTTTCATGGAAGACTTTATGTAACTTTTATTACCCAGTTTGTACTGGAGGAATGCAGTATCTTCCTTTTCCTATCCCATTAAGCTTAAAAGGGTCTTGAGCCCATGATTGTATGCTGCCTTTTGCTAAAACTGAAGTGCATGTTTAGCCCTTTATTTTCTGTGTTTTCCTTTGATTTGGTTTTTAAGTCTTCTCTGCATAGCAAAAAAGAAATGAATGGTGGATTTTAATTTTCTGATACCTTAAGTATATCATGTGATAAAAGTTAGTTTACTACACAATGTAGTTTTGCTTGGAAGCAGGGAATTTGGATATATTAACCTCTGATTTTTCCTTTGTGCAATCAGATTTGATGGTGGAGATACTTTGTCATCCATTTTTTTAATAAGATTTATTTTATTTACTTGAAAGTCAGAGTTACACAGAGAGAGAAAGAGAGGCAGAGAGAGAGGTTTCCATTTGCTGGTTCACTCCCCAATTGGCCGCAACAGCCGGAGCTGCGCCAGTCTGAAGCCGGGAGCCAGGAGCCAGGAGCTTCTTCTGGGTCTCACATGTTGGGGTAGGGGTGTAGTGGAATGAGATAGCCATGCCAAGATGGCCACTGGAAACAATCATATGCCCCCAGACCCACAGCTTGCTTTGACTGAGGTCCTTTTCACTCTCAGTTTTCTTACTTTTGATTCCCAAGGGATCAGCCCAGCTTATTAACATGGAGGATCCTTTCCATCCCAGCCCCCAGCCCCTATGGTTAGGTAGAAAGACCCCCTGACAGGAGAATGGAAGGGACCACACCCTCTGCTAACCAAGGGTTGAGGATATGCTTGTGTCTTTCCAGAGAATGTGGGATAGCCCATTTGGGTACCAGCCAGAAACATCAAGCCTGAAACTGACAGTCAACCAGAACCAGCTGAACAAGACTGAGAGTCCGCCTTGTTAGCAGACGCACCTGCCCTATCATCCTACCCTGAGAAACTGCCCATAGCCACATCTGCTACTGTTTTATACCACACTAGCTCTGGTCAGCCACTCAAACGGCCCACAGCCTGTGTGCGGTCATGCCATTCCAGATTACCATTGTTCCTCATTCCTACCCCCATCTGAGCGAGCACTCCTGTGGTCTCCCGTTTTGAACATTGGTTAGTCAACGATGGGTAAGATCCCCTGGGGGACAACCTAAGACAGGCACAGCTGCGTACGGAGACCACATGGAAACGGGGTCAACAATGGTGTGGCCAAGAATCATCCATCCCGTTGCTCAAAAATAAACGAAAAGGGGGAAATGTGGTGGAATGAGAAGGCCATGCCAAGATGGCTGCTGGTAAGCGAGTGTCAGTTACTCAGGAATGGCTTCGAAACCTACCTGGCAGTGGAGCCTGCCTGGCAACAGGCTGTGATTGGATGGCTTCGGATACTGCCTGGCAACAGGCTGTGATTGGTTAGGGCATAAACTGCCCCTTGACCAGATTGGCTGCCTTGGCTATTTAAGCGGCTGTAGCAACTGGAATAAATGAGTCTTCGGGCTGCTCGCCTCTGTCCTGCTTTCACCCTACTCCTGGGGTCTGTGTGGTGACTCCGTGCCTTTTGCCCCCACCATGCTCCTCCTCTCAGAACGAATCCACAGCAACACAGGGGCCCAAGGACTTTGGTCATCATCTGCTGCTTTCCCAGGCCACAGCAGAGAGCTGGATTGGAAGTGTAGCAGCCGGGATTTGAACCGGCGCCAATATGGGATGCTGGCATTGTAGGCAGTGGCCTGATATACCACAGTTGCTGGCCTCTTGTCATCCTTTTTTTTTTTTTTTTTTTTTTTTTGACAGGCAGAGTTAGAAAGGTTTTCCTTTTCCTTTGGTTCATCCCCCAAATGGCCGCCATGGCCGCGCCGATCCGAAGCCAGGAGCCAGGTGCTTCTCCTGGTCTCCCATGCGGGTGCAGGGCCCAAGCACTTGGGCCATCCTCCACTGGCTTCCTGGGCCACAGCAGAGAGCTGGCCTGGAAGAGGAGCAACCGGGACAGAATCCGGCACCCCAACCGGGTCTAGAACCCGAGGTGCCAGCGCT
This sequence comes from Sylvilagus floridanus, assembly GCA_949820135.1. Lineage (NCBI taxonomy): Eukaryota > Metazoa > Chordata > Mammalia > Lagomorpha > Leporidae > Sylvilagus > Sylvilagus floridanus. Next base: position 35,976,004 of record OX463230.1, read on the forward strand.
GCAGGTGGAGGATTAGCCTAGTGAGTGGCTACACTGGCCATTGTCATCCATTTTTACAGTATGTATCTTAAAAGTGTAACTGAAGAAAATAGCTTTTCAGGTTAAGTTTCTAAATTCTGTATGTTGAGCTTCTTTATGTACTATGAAATCTTGGAAGAGATTTGTCTAATTCAGGTATTTTTATGATCAAAACATATATATATATATAATATAATTTATTTGGGGTAAAGAGCTTTAGGCATTTATATTTTATTTTTCCTTTGTACATCAATATCATTCTTGTTGATCTGAGATAATGGTATTAAATGAAAACATAACTGCTGTGGTTAGCTGTTCACAGCTATTATATGTTTAAGCACAGTATTTAATTTTTAAAACAACACAATTGTATTTACATCATAAAGTACAATATTTGTTCTATTAAGAGAAAAACATTGTTGAACTAAGTGAAAACTGTCATGTAAGATGTAAAATCTGTTGAAAACTTAGGAGAATATATTCAAAAAATGTTCTTACTTTTGATTATCTTTTGTAGATTTGATAACCTGAAAAATTAGTAATTTATTTTTGCTCCATGGCTCTTCATGGATATAGGAACTTGGAATAGGTGCCAAATTCATGAGAGAAGCATACTTTATTCATTTTTAAATTTTTAAAAATTTAAGATTTTTTCATTTATTTGAAAGCCAGAATTAAGGAGGGAGGGAGAGAGTTTTTCCATCTGCTGTTCACTTCCCAAAGATCAGGGTTGGGCCAGCTCAAAGCTAGAGGTATGGGACTCTATCAGGATCTCCCATCCATTGACTCACTACTAAAATGGCTGCAATAGCCAGGGCTGGGCCAGCCTGAAGCCAGGAGCCAGGTGCTTCACCTGGGTCTCCCACATGGGTGCAGGGGCCCAAGTACTAGGCCACTTGCTGCTGCTTTCCCAGATGCCTTAGCAGGGAGCTGGATTGAAGTGGAGCAGCTGGGACTCCAACTGGTGCCAAATGGGAGGCTTGCACTGTAGGCTGTGGCTTAACCAGATGCACCACAGTGCCGCCCCACCCCCCCCTTTTTTATTATTTTTATAAAATTTTCTTTATTTATTTGAAAGGCAGAGTTAGAGGGACAGAGAGAGAGAATCTTCCATCTGCTGATTCACTCCTCAGACGACCACAAGCCAGGAGCCTGTGGCTGGCAGGGGCCCAGTGCTTTCCCAGGTGCATTGGCAGGGAGCTGGATTGGAAGCCAGCAGCCAGGACTTGAACTGGAACGCAAGTGTTGCAGGCAGCAACTTAACTCACTGAACGGCAATGCCGACCTTGAGATTTGTTCTTCTGAAATACCCTGATTTTGTTTTTGTCTGTTACCCAAGTAGAATCCACTAAGAGTCCTTTTGTTTTTATCATAATACTTAAATTCAGGACTGATTCGTATAACCAAGTTAGGCAGTTTTGTGAATGAGAAAAATATTACTATTGAAGCTGTGTTCAATGTAAGGAGAATAAAATCAGGGCTTACCTATTTGGAGCTAGTAGGTTTCATGTGAGCGTCATCAGTTTTCAAGAGGGGATAATAATACTTTTGTTGTTTTGCAGTGTGTTTAAAGCGAATAATATGTATAAAATTATGGTCATGATTACTTGACATAATAACTGGTGCAATAAATTTTAGTTGAATGAAAAGTCAGATATTTCATAAATATGTTTTATAACCTTTTGAAGTATGAATTAAACCTTATAATTCTGCTATCAAAAAGCAAACAGTAGCTCGGGACCTATAAAGTTTTTTTAGGAAGTGGGTCACAACATGTGATAAATTTCATTTATATAGCTAATCACTGTCTGTGCAGTCTTAATATTGCTGGAGGAAAAACCAGGAACTTTGGATAGAGTAATTAACTTACAGAATTTGCAGTTACAGTCATAGTCATTATTTAACATTTTTATTTCCTTAATGACTCATCTATGAATTATAGAGTGCTTTCCCAAAAGGAATGAATGTTATATTGCTGGACTTGCTTTTTTTTTTTTTTTTTTAATTGCTCTGTTATTTTTCTGTGGGAACGGATTCCTGGCTGGTTAGTTGGGCCCAGAACACTCTGAAGATAATTTTAACTGGTGACCTTCACAAGACAGTGGAGGTTTCCTGAGAATGGGCAACATGGAATGCTTACTTTTACTCATTCTATTCAATTTGTACTATTAGTTCTTGAACAGTGCTTTTATTTAGATGAAATCTTACATAAAAAGTGTTTGTCACTAAAAAGTACACTTTGTTCACATTATCCCTATTTACTCTGCTGACATTAAAACTGTAGTATAACATCTGATGTTCCCTTTGGTTTTTATATGTCATCTACTGTTGTATCATTTAAAAAATACCATAATTGTTTTGTCAACGAAAATGATGTCTTATAGTGATACTCTTGTCAAATATCTCTCAGTACCAATTACGGAGAACTAGTGAAGATGCTAAGAATACCTTTTATAGATGTGGATACTAATAAATCTGTAATAACTTATAGATGGCAGCATCTATAGATAAAGGTGTATTATTCATGCTTCTCATTCTTAGAGAAAATCTAGGGATATGTGGTGTTATCATTTATAGATGAGGAAACTGAAAAGAGAGGAACTTGTTCAGGTCTAACATCTGGCAGTGACAGATATTGGTCTGATTGGTTACAAAACCAAGTAAAATGTCATTGTGTTTTTAGCTAAAGACAACAGAGTGAAGTGTAGATGCTTGTTTAAAATATTTATTGTTAGGCCAGCATTGTGATGCATTGGACTAAGCTGTTGCTCACTTGCGATGCCAGCATCCCACATTGGGTAAGCTGTTTGAGTCCCATCTGCTCTGCTTCTGATCCAGCTCCCTGCTAGTGTGCCTGGGAAAGCAGGGGAGGATGGCCCAGGTATTTGGGCCTCTGTCATCCACATGGGAGACCCAAATGGAGTTCCAGGCTCTAGGTCCCTGCTACTGGGGCCAGTTGGGGAGCATACCAGTTGATGGAGGTGCTCTCTCTCTGCCTTTCACATAAGTAAATTAAATAAATCTTAAAAAATGTCTTTTTGGGGGCAAGTGTTGTCATACAGTGGTTAAGAAGCTTCTTGGAACACATGCATCCTATGTCTCAGTGCCTGGGCTTGATTCCTTGTTCTGTTTATAATCCAGCTTCTTGCTAATGCACACTGTGGGAGGCAGCAAGTTATGCCCTGAGTATTTGGGTTACTTTCACTCACATCAGAGCCCCAGATGAAGCTCCTAGTTCCAGGCTTCAACTTGACTCAACCCTGGCTGTTGTGGGCATTTGGGGAGTGACCAGGAAGTTCTCTGTCTCCCTCCATATCTCTTAACTTTCAAATTAAAATAAAAACTATTGAAAAATTAATGTTTCTTCAATCACCTATAAAGCATAAAATGATGCTTCTATGTTTCCTTTGGAGGAGGAAATTGGAGTAGCATAGAATCCAGTGCCAACTAGGAAGAAGTTAACATTAAGAGAAGGGACAGGAGGAGGGTGTTTAACCATGTGGTTAAGAGGCCTACATCCGCTTTTGGAATACCTGGGTTTGATTCCTTGTTCCGGGGCTTGTTGCTAATGCAGTCATAGCTCAAGTAATTGAGTTCCCTCCATCCATGTGGGAGACCTGGATGGAGTTCCTGGCAACTGGCTTGGGTCAGTCTAGTCTCCCCAGCCATGGCAAGCATTTGGGGAGTGAACCAGTGGGTGGATATTCCGTCTCTATGCTTTTCAAATAAATTTAGAAAAATTTTTTAAAAAAGAGATAGGTTATCAATTAAGAGGATGGCAAAGATTAAATCTGATTAGATAATCTGTATTAGCAAGTGAAAATGGTACTCATCAGTACTTTTCCTGTTTTGATTAGACAGAAATCATTAGATAAATGATTCCCAGGCTTAAATTTCACATACTAGTAGAATAAAAGTGGGGGTGGGACAGAAGGGGCAGTGGTTGTGGCTGCCATACTATTGTTAAATAAAAGTATTTAAAAAAAAGAATGACTTGATACTATTATTGTTAATTTATGAGAAAAGACATATCACCAAAGGAATTAAAATTACATAATTTCAGAATAAATGACAGTTATTTCCAAGACAATACAGCTTTTAGTTTTTGTATTTTAAAGATTTTATTTTTTAGGCCGGCGCCGCGGCTCAATAGGCTAATCCTCTGCCTGCGGCGCCGGCACACCGGGTTCTAGTCCCAGTTGGAGCACCAGATTCTGTCCTGGTTGCTCCTCTTCCAGTCCAGCTCTGTGCTGTGGCCCGAGAAGGCAGAGGAGGATTGCCCAAGTCCTTGGGCCCTGCACCTGCATGGGAGACCAGGAAAAGCACCTGGTTCCTGGCTTCAGATCAGCGTGGTGCGCTGGCTGCAGCGGCCATTGGAGGGTGAACCAATGGAAAAAAGAAGACCTTTCTCTCTCTCTCTCACTGTCCACTCTGCCTGTCCAAAAAAAAAAAAAAAAAGATTTCATTTATTTGAAATACAGAGTTACAGGGTAGGGGAGGGAGGTTGGAGAAAGAGAGATAGAGATATCCATCTGCCATCCATTGATTCACTACCCAAATGGCTGCAAAGGCTGGGGCTGGCCAGGCAGAAGCAGGGAGCCTGGAATTCCCTCCAGGTCTCCCATGTGGATGGCAGAGATGTAAGCACTTGGGCCATTCTTGGCAGCTTTCCCAGGTGCATTAGCAGGGAGCTGGATCAGAAGTGGAACAACTGGAGCTTGAACTGGCACTTTATAATGGATGCCAGTGTTGCAGGCAGTAGCTTAACCTGCTGTGCCATAAAGCCAGTCCCAGCTTTTAACTTTATAAGGAAAATTTTATTAAGGATCGGTGGAAACTTGGTTTTGGATCAGCTTTGAAGAACAGTGGTTTACAGATTTTATATATATATATATAAAATACACACACACACACACACACACATCATACGGCCTGAGGACCAAATCCTTCCTACAGGATCAGTATGTCCTACAAAGTAAGAATGGTTTTGCATTTTAAAATGTTTATTAAATGAAATTTCAAATTCAGTGTTTGCAAAGTTTTATTGGACCTAGTCATTCTAATTTTTGTATTGTCTATGGTTGTTTTCATACTACAAAAGTGGAGTTTAGTAGTTGAAATAGAGTCCAAATGACTTGCTAAATTTGAAATATTTACAAAATGGCTCTTTAAAGATAAAGTTTGTCAACATCTGATTCAGACAACAGAAGAAATAGTAAAGCTAACACTTGTAAGTTTGGTTTAGTAAGGAACAGACCCTGTTTTATGTGCTTTGTGTACTTAAATCATCATAACCATTTAGGAGGTAGGTACTGTTACTTTTTTTTTTTAATTACGTTTCATTTATTTATTTGAATGGCAGAGTTAGAAGGAGAGAGAGCAACTTTCTATTCACTGGTCCACTCTGCAATTGGCCAGAGTGGCCAGGGCTGAGTCAGGCCGAAGCCAGGAGACAGGAACTTCATCTGAGTCTCCCACATGCCTGCAGGGGCCCAGGCACTTGGGCTCTCTTAGGCCGCTTTCCCAAGTACAGTAACAGGAAGGTGAATTGGAAGTGGAGCAGCCAGGACATGAACTAGTGCTAATTTGAGATGCTGGCATCACAGGTGGTGGCTTTACCTACTATGCCACACTCCAGCCCCCTGTTACTTCTTTACTGGAGTTGGAAACTAAGGCTTTGGGGGAATATCTTTCCAGACTCACACAGCTGTCAAGTGGCAGAGGCAGGATTCCAGCCTAGATAGTATCTACAGTTGAAGCTATCCACTGAGTGAATGTCAGAAAAAGGAAACAAGACTTCGGGGTTCTGCTTTGAGGCACTAAAATACTCTTCACGTTTGCTTTAATTGTTTTAGGAAAATAGTGACATAGCTTTGTTCTGTAGTTGCCCAAAATGTTATCATTGAGTAATTGATTGAAGAATTCAACATTAACTATTTCATGCTGCATGAATTTGGATTATTTTTATTGGACTTTGCGTTTTCTCCAGAGGTTTGCTGATTGAGATATCCTACTTACTGGTTTCCTACCTTTTGAATTTATGAGCAAATAAATTTGTCATTTCTAAACATGTATTGACTTCATTTTTGGTATAATTAGAATAATAAATTACACTGTTAACTTGGTGGAGGGTAACTTACTTGTCAATGTCATCATGAATAACTATTATGTTTTTCTGAGTGAGCATAAGGATTACCTCCCAAGTCACTGATTTAGTTTAAAAATAAAACATTTATATCCATATTGAAATACTGTAAAACATTTTAAATGGTGATTCTATTTTTTGATAGAATAGATATGACTGTTTGCCAAATATGAAAGAAGAATTATTATCAGTAGTTGGGTATTTGGATGACTGTATTCATGAGGAAATCACTGTTTTCTTTTTTAGAGAAGTCTGCTGGGGGGGTTCTAAAACTGCATGAATGAAGGAAAGAATACTGACATGTAAGTTAATGAATTAGAATTAGTGATCAGTTCTAATTTCACAAGTGTGTTTAAAAACAGCTTTCCTACATCTTTTTTTTTTTTTTTAAGATTTATTTATTTAGGCCGGCGCCGTGGCTCAACAGGCTAATCCTCCGCCTTGTGGCGCCGGCACACCGGGTTCTAGTCCCGGTCGGGGCGCCAGATTCTGTCCCGGTTGCCCCTCTTCCAGGCCAGCCCTCTGCTGTGGCCCAGGAGTGCAGTGGAGGATGGCCCAAGGGCTTGGGCCCTGCACCCCATGGGAGACCAGGAAAAAGCACCTAGCACCTGGCTCCTGCCATCGGATGAGCGCGGTGCGCCGGCCGCAGCGCGCCCTCCGCGGCAGCCATTGGAGGGTGAACCAACGGCAAAGGAAGACCTTTCTCTCTGTCTCTCTCTCACTGTCCGCTCTGCCTGTCAAAAAAAAGATTTATTTATTTATTCGAAAGAGTTACACAGAGAAAGGAGAGGCAGAGAGAGAGAGTGGTCTTCTATCTGATGGTTCACTCCCCAGATGGCCGCAACAGCCAGAGCTGCGGCGATCCGAAGCCAGGAGCCAGGAGCTTCTTCCAGGTCTCCCACGTGGGTGCAGGAGCCCAAGGACTTGGGCCATCTTCTACTGCTATCCCAGGCCACAGCAGAAAGCTGGATCAGAAGAGGAGCAGCTGGGGCTAGAACCGGTGCCCATATAGGATGCTGGCGCTGCAGGCTGAGGCTTAGCCCACTACGCCACAGTACCGGTCACAGCTTTTTTTTTTTTTTTTTTTTTTTAAGATTTCTTTATTTGAAAGGCAGAATTTCAGAGAAGAGATCTTAGATTCACTGATTCACTCCCCAAATGACTATAATGGCCAGGTTGGACCAGGCCGAAGCCAGGAGCCTGGAACTCCATCCCCATCTCCCACGAGGGTGGCAGAGGCCCAAGCATTTGGGCCATCTTCTGCTACTTTTCCAGGTGCATTAACAGAGAGCTGGATTGGAAGCTGAGCAGTTGGGACTTGAGCTGGCACTCATGGAATGCTGGCATCACAGGTGGTGGCTTCTTTACCACATTAATGCCCTGAGCTTTCCCACACTCTAATGAAAATATAAAATGCTGATCTGAATAAAATAGAGGTCTAATGGCTATACTTTTTCTGAATTAAACTTCACTATATTTTGATAATAAAAATGATCATGTTTATACAATTTTGTTGTCCTCTAAAGGTTAGGATCCTACTGGTTTTATGTTTTTGATTTTTTTTTTTAAATTTAAAAAATGTGAATTTACAAAGAGAAACTTTTGTTTTGTTGTGGCTTCCCCCCCAACCTCCCTCCCTCCCGTGACCCTCCCCTCTCCCATTCCCTCTCCCACCCCGCCCTTCATCGAGTTTCATTTTCAATTACCTTCATATACTGAAGATCAACTTAGTATATACTAAGCAAGGATTTCAACAGGCTGCACTCACACAACCGCACAAGGTACAGGGTATTGTTCGACTAGTAGTGTTGTTTTTAAGTTTCATAGTAAAACACATTAAGGACAGAGATCCCACGTGGGGAGCATGTACCCAGTGACTCCTGTTGTTGATTTAACAGTTGGCACTCTTATTTATGACGTCAGCAATCATCTGAGACTCTTGCTATGAGCTGTCTAGGCTATGGAAGCCCCTTGAGTTCACCAGCTCTGAACTTGTTTAGTCAAGGCCGTATCACAGTGGAGGTTCCTTCCTCCCTTCAGAGAAAGGTGCCTCTCTCCTTGATGGCCTGTTCCTTCCGCTGGGGTCTTTTTCACCAGATCCTATTGGTTTTAAAGAGTTTGAGACCATAGAGAAGACAGAACTGACAGTTCAGTAATACTGTTTTTTTTTTTTTTCTTCCTTCAAATTGTGTAGTTCCCCAATGATTTTACTTTAAAGATGAAATCTAAAAGATGGGGCTGCAGTGTGGATTATGGTGGGTGGAAGATGTGGGGAATTGAGACAGTGGTGAAGGTTGAGTTTGGAATTTTGGTTCATTTTTAACTTCATATTTGGGAAGCTGCTCTCTTTGTTTCCTTTGGGCAGATGTTCAAAAGCTAGAAATATATTGCAGATAAAACTGCCATTGCTTTCCGTACTCATGGGAAGTAAATTTGTCAGGTGTTGACTTGTTTCAGGTTTTTTGCATTTGTGGATTTCTTCTTGGGGCTATGTTGTTGTCTTCACAGTTGTGATAGGGTTATAGTGTTGGTATTTTTTCTTCTTCTTACCCATTCCATTCATAATTTGGCACTAATAATTTTGAAAAACTATTGCTGATTATAAAGTTAACTGGAATTAAAATCTAAAACTTAACCTGGGTTGAGATGGTATATTTTAGTCCATGACAGTTACTGTCACCTCTTTTTCATGTGACAGATGGCTTTCCCTCCTGGTTGTAATCCACTGCTGATTTTTTTCAGAGAATGAATACCATGTGTTTCCCATTTTGGCTCTGGATGTGTTCTGCCCACTTACTGGCTCCAGAGGAACTAGCAATTGGATGTACTTGCTGCTGGCATTTATGGCAGGAAGTGGATACAACTGTGACTCTGTGCCAAGTGTTCATTTGTTAGAAAAATTATAGCTTCCTAAATTAAACATTTATCACACCAAGAATAAAGCTGGCTTTTATTACTTTTGTAGAATATACTTCTCACTTGATGTATGGTAAATATTTTTGGTGGCATATTTATTATAGAGTTTTAAATCTATTTACATAAAGACCTATAGTATACCAGACTACAGTCTGTTTGTAGAAGATACTGAATGAGTAGATCTAATTGCAATGAATATAATCATGAAAGGGATTTGTATCACAGACTTCAAAAACAGTTGAAATTGTTTATGATGTGTAGTATTGAACTTTGAGCTAATATTTGAATATACTTCATGGCAGATATAGGTAGCAGTGTTTATCTGTCAGTTTTAACTTTCTTGCTTGGGCTCTCCTCTGCCTCTTGTTTGTTATACATGACATGTTAGGCCTTGAAGACAATTAAAAGTCTGTATCATAGCCAGTTTAATTCTATAAAACTACTGTGCATATTTGGAGGTGTGGTTTTGATGGTAAAACAAACGAGCAAGCAAATGCCTGCTAGATCAAAGAAATATTTTGTTGTTATTAAGACATACCATAATTAAGATAAATATAAACAAATACTTGCATGTTCCTCTTTCTGGTGTTGGAATTTGGAATTTTTGTCCTCAGAAGTCACTGTCAATCTTCCATGTTTTTCACAATGTTGCCCACCTGTGGTGGACCCAGTCTATTTTGGCAGTCTCTCAATCTAGTTGAACCGACACCAGTGGTTTTTAATCTTCACTTCATTTTGGTATCACTGAGAAACTTTAAAAAACACTGATGCTTGAGAGTTTCACTCCCCACTTCCAGATACTTGTGTTTAATTTCATATGGATTGGCCTCCGTGTGGGAGTTCAAAAGATTCTCCAGGTAATTCTAATATGTAGTCAAGGCAGGGACTAACTAGCTACTACAAACGAGTAAGAACTGGTAAATGACCTGAAACCTTTTTACTCCATGCTCTGTTGAGTGGGGTGGTTTATAACTATGCCATATACGAACAGTTTGCAATTCGAGTGGGTAGAGGATGTTTATCATTGGAATTTAAGAGGATGTAAACTGATATTAAGTTATGCCAGGATCTGTGGCATTTAAAAAGAATCCACTTCAAAAGGAGCTGGAAAGGTGAAGGAGAGTGGGGGACAAGAGGTTATCATATTGGTGAGTTTGGGGAGGTGTTTTTAAGGAGGCTAAGGCGGTGAGAAGGAGGAAAATTAGAAGGAGCCCAGCTTTTGGGACTTGCAGTGGGGGGATGGAATTGGAAGCCATCTTGGGCTCTGACTTTGGAAGTGGAAGCTGTACTTCCTCCCCACCCAGGAGGTGTAGATGTGGCTTATCCTTCTGGAAGACCAGAAAGTGGTGGCAACAAAATGAATAAAGTTTCCTTTTACACAGATTTGTTCTTTGCTTAGTGGCAACAGTCATAAATTCTTTACTGGAGAATTTCTCCAGCTTTTAATAAGAATTGCATAGGAATTAAAATAAATCCAGCGGGCCCCGCGGCTCAATAGGCTAATCCTCCGCCTAGCGGCACCAGCACACCAGGTTCTAGTCCCGGTTGCCCCTCTTCCAGGCCAGCTCTCTGCTGTGGCCCCGGAGTGCAGTGGAGGATGGCCCAAGTGCTTGGGCCCTGCACCCCATGGGAGACCAGGAGAAGCACCTGGCTCCTGCCTTTGGATCAGTGTGGTGCACCAGCTGCGGTGGCCACTGGAGGGTGAATCAACGGCAAAGGAAGACCTGTCTCTGTCTCTCTCACTGTCCACTCTGCCTGTCAAAAAAATTAAATTAAAAATTTAAATGGATGCTATTCCCCAAGTTTCTGGTATAGGACTTCCAGAACAGGGCCAAAGAATCTGTTTCTCAAGATTAACCAAACTTTTTCTTTGCTTACCATCTTCTTAGTGTTTTCCTTATCCTTTTTGCAGTTATGCCTGCTCGTCACGGGGCAGCAGGTTCGATAGAGCTTCTCAGGGCCAGCCTGGGAAGCTTGGGGGCCGAGTGGGATGATGAGTGGCAAAGGAGCCACACCAGAGCTAGGAGATCAGTCAACGCCCAGGATGCAGCCGTGTAATCTTGACTTTATTGGGAGGGGAAGAGCTTTTATAGACACAGAAAGGGGGCTGTTCAGGGCACAAGGGAACCGAGCCAACCAGCTGAAAGGTAAGGCAGGACACGAGCCGGGCACGCCCTCAATGAGGGCCAATCACAGCAGAGGACTCATACTGTTCACAAGTATGGAAGTCTCCTGTCAGGCTAGGTACTTCCCCCGGGGGCCATCTTGGATTGTTGGAAACGCTGAGTCACTGAAATGCGGAAGTTCGGCAAACTCGAGCAAAGGCTTAGCGGCCTTGTCCAGCGAAGGCTTAGCAACTTTGTTTCCTTTTTGATGGGAGCCCTCCCTCTGCCCCCCCCCCCCCCCCCCGTTATTTAATACTTTTAAAAAGAAATCGACTAACTTTTAAACAGTCTGGGATGAGTGTTTGGAATAGTGGTTTAAGGGCCTTCTTGGGATGCCTGCACCCATATTGGAGTAGCTGTGTTTAAATCCTGGCACTGTTTCTGATTCCAGCTTACTGCTAATGTGCACCGTGGGAGGCGGCACATGGGAGAGGCCCAGATTGGGTTCAGGTTCCTGGCTTCAAGCCTGGCCAACCTGGGCTGTTGTGGCTATCTGGGGCGTGAACCAGCATGTGGAAGATCTCTGTCTCTCTCTGCATTTCAAATAAGTGAAAAATAAAGAAAATGAAAACAAAACAGAGTCTAGGGCAAGTGTTTGGTAAAACACCTATGTAGCACATCAGAGTACCTGGATTCAATGCCTGGCTTTGGCTCCTGACTCCAACTTCTTGATAATTCAGACTCTGGGAGGCAATGGTGATGGCTCCAATGATTGGATTCCTGTCACCCACACAGGAGGCCTGGGTTTGGTTCCTGGCTTCATCCCCTGCCCAGCCCTGGCAGTTGTGGGCATTTGGGGAGTGAACCAACAGACGAGAGCTCTCTTGTGGTCACCCCACTACCCATGTTCTCGTTTGTCTTTTTCCCTCCTTCTCTCCCTTCCTGCCTCCGCCTCTCAAAAAAACAAAAGACCAACCTAGGTCTACTGAAAAACAATATCCTATTTTAAAATGAAACTCTTACTGCCCTATGTGGAAAATGTATGTATTTTGCAATAACATAAACTGTAGAAGTAAATACATAACATTAAGAAAAAGGTCATGGAGCCAGCTTTGTGGTGTAGTGGGTAAACCTGCTGCCTGCAGTGCTCCATCCCATGTAGGTGCTGATTGGTTTCCTGGCTGCTCTGCTTCGAATCCAGCTCCCTGCTCATATCCTAGGAAAAGCAGCAAAGATGACCCAAGTATTTGGGCCTGTGCCACCTATGTAGGTGACTTGAATAAAGCTCCAGGCTTCTGGCTTCAGCCTGGCCTAGCCCTGGCTGTTGTGGCCATCTTGGGAATGAACCAGTGGATGGCAGATTCCCTCTGTCTCTGTGTAACTCTTTCAAATAAATATTTTCTTAAAGAAAAAGGTCATATATGTGAACTGAAGTTTATTTTGAATACCATTTTGGGAAAATATGGCCTTGGCGATTCTGGTACAGGTAGGTTTTACATCATAGTTGGAGAAATAATCAACTAGACAAAAAGTTTCGTTTAGACTGCATGGTTTCAGCTCTGGTTGCACATTGGAATTGCTTGGAGATGCTTTTGGTCAGTACTAACCCTTGACAAATCTGTTATAATTGGTTGGAGCTAGGACCTGAGGATTAATCATTTTAAAATGCTCTCCCAGGTAGTTGTAAAATATATATAGAGAGAGCATGAGCGTGAGAGCACGTGTGCATTGAATGACTAAGAAAATGAATAATGTGGGGTGGATGTTTGGCCTAAGTGATCGAGCTGTCCCGATGCCTACATACCAAGTTGGAGTGCCTGGTTTGATGCATACCTCAGGCTCCTGGTGCAGCTTCCTGCTAATGCAGATCCTGGGAAGCCCCAAATGATACCACCCACAAGGGAGGTCTGGATTGGTTTCCTGGATTTCAGCTTCAGCTCTGACTCAGCCCTAGCTGTTGTGGGCATTTGGGGAATGAATCAGATGGAAGATATCTCTTCTAAATAAGTAAATTTTTTTAAAGATATTTATTTGTGAGTCAGAATTACACAGAGAGGGAAAGACAGAGAGATCTTCAATCTGCTGGTTCACTCCCCAAATCCCCAACAGCCAGGAGCTTCATCCAGGTCTCCCATGTGCATAGCAGGGGCCCAGACACTTGGGCCATCGTCCCCTACTTTCCTAGGCCATTAGTAGGGAGCTGAATTGGAAGTGGAGTAGCTGAGACTTGAACCTCCCTGTCAGCTCCTTCAGCCGCAAAAGGAACGACGCTGCTCGCAGTTAATCAGTCTTCAGTAGACTTTTACTTAGAACGAGTGGGAGAAAGAGCGGGGGACCGGGAGAAGGGGGAAGAGGTGGCGTGCACGTTCCTTAAGGGGGAATGCTGGCGTGCCTGCTCCTTCTCCCGTGGTCTGCTTATATACAGAATTCAACCAATCACAGTCCATGCACAGAGTTCTCCAATCTGGCACTTGATCATGCTCAGCTGTGGAGTCACGCAGCAGACAGGGCATCAGCGCCATCTTGTTGTTTTCCATGATCCTCAGCTAGATGGAAAGTTCAATCAGCTGCTACATCCGTATTACTGCTATAAGCCACGCCCAGCATGGGGGGGGTCCCATGGCAGGCCTATCTATGGGTTCCCACATCTCCCCCGTTTTTATTATTTTAAGTGACATAGAAACGTGTCTGTCTTGGGTTCCCAATGACGCACAACCTGCTTACCCGTCATGGAGGTAATAGGAAGCTTGTCCTACCCTCTGTCTTAGGTTGCTAGGTGCGCCCATCAGCGATTACCCATCATTGGCTACTGTTCCATCTTGTTAAGCCACACCTCTCCATGGGGGTAAGAACGCAAGGTGGCTAGCACAGCCTGCTGAATTACCAGGTTGGTATGCTGCTGGCAGAGTGTTACAGCTCTGATCAGAACTTCTGGGCTATTGGAGTTTTGAAAGCCAGAACAGTTTTATCAAATTATGAATTAACAGCTTTAAATACATTCAAGAAAACAAATCAAATTAGGTCAGCTTTCTTACTACTTGCTACTTAAATCCAACACATAAATTTTAACAAATTCCTTCATAATTTCACATTAGCAATTAGGCACAAAGGATACATCTTATTCAAGAAATACTTGGTTCAAAGTAAAATGCTTAATTGGTACTATTCTTCACATGTTCTGAATGCAGACCACTACTCCACGTATCTTGTATGCCTTAAACACTAGTTACCTCAAAATTCTCCTCCCATTTCACCCGCTTGGCGAGGAAGGTGAGGCCTATGTTGTTAAGTATAACCTCGTACAATTACTGTTCCAGGTGGTATTGATCATCTATCCCAATTCTAGGGTACAATTAGAATTCTTGTGTAAATCAGTCTCAGACAAAACTCAGTACAAAAAATCATAAACCCCTTAAACTTCATAATTACACATCAATAATAAATGATCAAGCAATATTCAACAAGCCAGATTAACAAGACATAAATGGCAAATATTTTCCAGCAAACAATAATTTTAAGGATAAATTGAAACATTTACATTCTTTTGTAAAGCAAACCAAGCATAATCTGCTCAAGCATTCCCATCAATAATAGGGGTAGAGTTAGTACACAATACAAAAACAGAATGGGTAGTTTGGACACTTTTCACCACGATTAGCATTAATGAACTGTTTTATGGCTCGCCTTTTTTAACCCTATTCTCTGCGTCTGTAATGGAGTCTTTATAGTCTTTATCACAGCCTTTTTTCCTTGTGCTTTTAAACAATGGGAGCATCTCCTCAGTGGTCAACTTACAATAAGACCATATCCAATTTAGATTTCCACATAGTTTTTGGAAATCATTTAAGGTTTTTAGTCCTGTCGTAGCAATGGCAAATTCCAAAGGGGCCGCATTTGTTGGTGTAAGCCCAAGTCCTAAATATCGAACTACAGTATCTTTTTGAACCTTTTCTGGCGCTATCTATAATCCTGCCTCCTGTAGACATGAGCTTAATGTTATGAACACTGCTTCCAATATATAAATCGTCCATATAGTGGATAGTCTTTTGTCGACGCTCCACTCCCTGTCCTCCGTCGACGGCCTACTCCCGCCTGTCTTCTGGCACTTCACTCCCCGCGGTTATAATCCTAGGCCTTTTTACCCGCCTAGATTCCCTGCCTTTTTTTTTGACAGTTTACTCCCGCCTTTCTGGCATTTTACTCCCCGTCTTTAGGATGGAACCGCGGTCATAATCCTAGGCTTTTTACTTTGCCCACCTAGATTCCCGTGTATGCACGTTTATCCTTTTCTTACTTCCTGCTTCCAGCGATCGGTCTGGCGATCTGAGTCACAGCACCACTTGTCAGCTCCTTCAGCCGCAAAAGGAAAAACGCTGCTCGCAGTTAATCGGTCTTCAGTAGACTTTTACTTAGAACGAGTGGGAGAAAGAGCGGGGGACCGGGAGAAGGGGGAAGAGGTGGCGTGCACGTTCCTTAAGGGGGAAAGCTGGCGTGCCTGCTCCTTCTCCCGTGGTCTGCTTATATACAGAATTCAACCAATCACAGTCCATGCACAGAGTTCTCCAATCTGGCACTTGATCATGCTCAGCTGTGGAGTCACGCAGCAGACAGGGCATCAGCGCCATCTTGTTGTTTTCCATGATCCTCAGCTAGATGGAAAGTTCAATCAGCTGCTACATCCGTATTACTGCTATAAGCCATGCCCAGCATGGGGGGGGTCCCATGGCAAGCCTATCCATGGGTCTCCACACCTCCTCCCTTATGGGATGGAGCATTGCAGGTGGCAGCTTTACCCTCTATGCCACAACACTGGCCCCTTCAGATAAATAAATCTTAAGAAAAAAAAGGGTGCGGGGGCCAGCACTGTGGCCTAGCAGGTAAAGCCGTCGCCTGCAGTGCCGGCATCTCATATGGGTGCCGGTTTGAGTCCCAGCTGCTCCACTTCCAATCCAGCTCTCTGCTATGGCCTGGGAAAGCAGTAGAAGATAGCCCAAGTTCTTGGGCCCTACACCCATGTGGGAGGCCAGGAAGAAGCTCTTGGCTCCTGGCTTCGGATTGGCACAGCTTTGGCTGTTGTGGTCATCTGGGGAGTGAACCAGCAGCTGGAAGATTCTCTCTCTCTCTTTGCCTCTCCTTCTCTCTCTGTGTAACTTTGACTTTCAGCTAAGTAAATAAATCTTAAAAAAAAAAAAAGGAAACTTAGAATGTTAGATTTCTTTTCTTTTATCTAGAAAACCTGAAAAAGTAATAAACAGAAATTTGTACAAGAATACTTCAAAAAGTTAATGAAATTAAAATATGAGTTTATAGGCAAGTGCTTGTTGCAGTTGATGCCCCTTGGGATGTCCACATCTTTTATGAGGTGCCTGGGTTCTTGTTCCTGACTCCAGCTACCTGCTAATGCGGATTCGGGGAGGCAGCATTGATGACTCAAGTAATTGGGTTCCTGTCACCCATGTGGGAGACTGGGATTGAGTTCCTGACTCCTGACTTCAGCTTGGCTTCTCCCTGGTTATTGCATGTTTTTTTTATTTTTATTTTTAATATTTATTTATTTGAAAGTCAGGCTTCAGAGCTACAGAGAGATCTTCCAACTGCTGACTCGTTCCCCAGACTGAAGCCAGAAGTCAAGAGCTACATATGGGTCTTCCATGTGGGTAGTGGCGGCCCAAATACTTGGGCCATCTTGGGCAGCTTTTCCCAGGCTGTTAGCAGGGAGCTGGATTGGAAGTTGGGCAGCTAGGACACAAAGTGGTGCCTGTGTGGGATGCTTGTGTGGAAGGTCGTGGCTTTACTTGCACAACGCTGGCCTTGTTTGCTTCAGTTTTCATATAGCCTGGGAGTTTGGTTTCTCTGTTTTGTTTTTTTTTGGGGGGGGGGCTTGCAGATGAGACTGTGGTCTTTAAGCTAGCCTTGATCGTCTAGGTAGTATGTGCTCATCTTTCAGGTGTTGGCAATAACAGGGATTAGCATGCATTTCATAGCACACTCCTGTGTTATCTTCATTGGCCTGGTCTTTTAGATTCAGAAAAAATAATAGGTTATTATTGTCATTTTTATAACTAGATTCTTTGTGTTCATGGAGAAGGATCCAAAAAATTCACCAAAGAGGAAATTATTTTTGTATATAGTTAAATGTATTCAGAGTTTGAAAGTTAATAATCCTCAGTTCATTAGTATTTGCCAAATATTCAAATTATAGACCAATTAGTAATTGACCTCCTTTGAAGAGGGCTTCTCCCCGGCCAATGCTTTCCCAGGACATGGGCACATTATGTAGTATGATGACTATCACAGGACCACTGAAATTGCTTAGGAATTGTGTATTGTAGACCTTGTAGGACTCTTGTTTTTAGTTATTTTCAATTCATTAGAACTTTTTAAGTTTATTTATTTCGTACCTTGCTTGTTTGGATGCTGAATATTTTATCCAACCTTAGTACAATCAGAAGTTCATCATTTAGGCACAGTGAGTGGTGGTGGTAGCTGTTTTTCTGGTGGTGTGTCACTTTGCATTTTCTGAGATGGAGTGGTCTTCTGATGAGAAGAGAGGTTTGGTTGCATTCACTAACACAATATTACATGTGTGTCTACAGAATTCTCTACTTAACATAGCATTATCTAATCAGTACTTTGGTAGGTATTGATTGAGTGCCTACTTAGGAATGCCCAGGTAGTATGCTAGCTACTTTGGGAGATTTTGGAAAAGGGAAGAGGGTGAGAAAGAGTGAAATAGAGGCATGCATTTGAGGAATTTAAAATCATGTTAACATGAAATATATATACTGTGTAGTTTCATAAACCTGAACTTTTGGAGGGACACAATTCTAAAGTATCTCAACATAGACTAGTGTCAAGAATTGAATTGCTAGGATAGGTGTTGTGGTGCAGCAGGTAAAGTCCCAACTTGGGGTGCCCACACCCTATATCGAGTCCTCACCACTGTTTCTGATCTGGTTTCTTGCCAGTGGGCCTGGGAAGTAGCAGATGACAGCCTAAGTACTTGGGCCCCTACCAGCCATGTGGAAGATTTGGATGGATTCTGAGCTCCTGGATTTAGCCTGGACCAGCCCTGACTGTTGAAACCATTTGAAAAGTGAACCAGTGCATGAAAGATCTGTCTCTCTTCCCTTCTGCCTTTCGGATACATACATAAATCTCAATACAAAACAACAACAACAAAAAAGAATTACTCATAAGAGTAAGCTGGGAGCCAGCACTGTGGCTCAGAGGGTTAAAGTCCCAGCCTGCAGCACTGGCATCCCATATGGGTGCTGGTTTGAGTCCTGGCTGCTCCACTTCTGATCCAGCTCCCTGCTAATGTGCCTGGGAAAGCAGCAGCAGAAGGCCCAAGTCCTTGGGCCCTTGTACCCATGTGGGAGACACAGAAGAAGCTCCTGGCTCCTGGCCTCAGATCAGCTCCAGCCATTGAGGCCATTTGGGGAGTGAACCAGCAGATGGAAGACCTCTCTGTCTCTGTCTCTACCTCTCTCTAATTCTGTCTTTCAAATAAATAAAATAAATCCTTAAATAAAAAAGAGTAAACTGTTTCCTCACTGAGGTACAATTTATTTATTTATTTATTTTAGGGATTTATTTATTTAATAGGGAAATAATATATGTGCAAAGATCAGTTTTTAGAAGCAGTATAGTCTTTACAGCATGGTGTTAAAAGCACAAACTATGGAGTCTATCTGGTGGGTGGTCCTGCCACTTAGGCTCTAAGTGGCTTCAAACAGGTTGCTTTGTTTCTCTATTTTTTTTTTTTTTAAGATTTATTGATTTAATTTGAAAGGCATAGTTCAAAGGGGAGTCGAGGTGGGAGGGAGGGAGGGAGGGGGAGAGAGAGAGAGAGAGAGAGAAATAGGTATCTGCTGGTTCACTCCCAAAATATATATAATGGTCAGTGGTGGGCCAGGCAGAAGCCAGGAGCCAGGAGCCTCATCTGGATCTCCTATGTGTTTGGCAGGGACCTGAGTACTTGGGCCATCTTCCGCTACTTTCCCAGGTGCATTAGCAGGGAGCTGGAATAGAAGTGGAGCAGCCAGGACTTGAATTGGCCTGAAGCTTAACCCACTCAACCACAACAATGGCTACCTTCTGTTTTGGTTTTTGTAAAATGAAGATATTATGGGGGAGGGGGCAATGTGAGGGTTAAATGAACTAAAATTTATAAAGCGTTTATAATAGGGGCTGGCATGTATAAGCACCAGTTGAATGTTAGCTATTTTATTTTTATGCATATTACAAAAATAATATTAATAACTATTATACATATAAAATTTAAAAGATTTTTTATTTATTTGAAGGAGAGTTACAGAGAGAGGTAGACACCGAGAGATAAAGAAGTCTTCCATCTGCTTGTGTACTCCCCAAATGGCCGCAACAACCAGAGCTGAGCTGATTTGAAGCCAGGAGCCAGGAGCTTCTTCCGGGCTCTCTGTTTCTCTGTCTCTGTAACTCTGCTTTTCAAATAAAAAAATATATATATATTTTAATCTTTAAAGTTCCCAGTATAAAATATAGGTTTTTTTTTTTTTTTTTTTTTGGACAGGCAGAGTGGGCAGTGAGAGAGAGAGACAGAGAGAAAGGTCTTCCTTTTGCCGTTGGTTCACCCTCCAATGGCCACAGCGGCCAGCGCATTGTGCTGATCAGGAGCCAGGTGCTTCTCCTGGTCTCCCATGGGGTGCAGGGCCCAACACTTGGGCCATCCTCTTCTGCACTCCCAGGCCACAGCAGAGAGCTGGCCTGGAAGAGGGGCAACCGGGACAGAATCCAGCGCCCTGACCGGGACTAGAATCTGGGGTGCCGGCGCCGCAAGGTGGAGGATTGTGGTGCCGGCAAAATGTAGGTGTTTTTGCTGTCCGATGAAGGCCATGAAATTCTATAAAATCTGTTATTGGAAAGTTAAGGTTGGGGAAGACTGCTCTAAATGTATGTAACTTTGTAACCAGAACACAAGCAGAAATAAAAAATGGAGGTCACTTTGGATAGCCCCAGCATGCTTGGTCAATGTGGCTGGAGGCAGCTCCAGTACCTAGTGAAAACTCTCAGAGTCTTAGAGTAGGGATGCTTGCTGCAGCTCTGAGACCCTGCTCGTGGAGGTGGACCTGAGTGCAGAGTGAGGTGCAACCCCTCTTGAATAGGAAGCTGTAAGTGCTTAGGGCTGTGTTCCTGTGGGAAGGGAGCCCTGGTTGCAGGTGCTTATTTTTAATTTTCTTAAAATAGAGCCAAATGGATTCCTGTTTATGCAGCAGCCAAGCTGAGGGCATTTTCCCTTCCTGTTGAACCATTCACTTTAAATTCTTTCTGCTTCTACGGTTTGTGTAGTTCCTTAGCCTTGGAAAAATTGCTTATGAACCAACACAGCTTTGATGCAGTGGTGGTCCTTGATTTACTGTGATCATACATGAACTAGTTCATGTTATAAACACATCTTAGACCACCTAAGATTGAATGTGCATCTTTTGGAGTTTGCCACTGTCACTGTATTTTGTTTCAGCTGCTGTTTTTTATAGTAATTGCCATAGCAGGTTGTCAGTTTGATATTTGATTTCAAAGGTCCTGTTATACAGTCTTGTTTCAAATGTGAAGCTTTGGCTTCAGAGGTCCTAAATGATAAACATAAGCTCTCACTGGTGCTTTGTTTATTAATTGTTTAGAATCATACAGGGGGCCGGCACTGAGGCACATTGGGTAAAACCTCTGCCTGCCACACTGCATCCTCATACGGGTGCCGGTTTGAGTCCCAGCCCCTCTACTTCTGATTCAACTCGCTGCTAATGGCCCTGGAAAGCAGCAGAAGATAGCCCAAATGCTTGGATCCCTGCACCCACATGGGAGGCCTGGAGGAAGCTCCTGGCTTCCGATCAGCCCAGCTCTGGGGAGTGAGACAGCGGATGGAAGATTTCTCTCTCCATCTGTCATTCTTTTACTCTCTGTCTGTAACTCTGTCAAATAAATAAATAAATATTTTTTAAAAAAGATGATTTTACAATTTCTTTGTTACTGTGTCTGTAAATTATGTATATAGTGCTTAAACAAGTTTTTCTTGAGTCTTGAGATCACACTTATATTGCCTAATGAAGCTTTTATCAGTTGTTTTTTTTTTTTTTTTCCTGCCAAAGTTTTAGTTTATGTGAACTTTAAACTTAATTGGAAGCTTGATGATACTCAGTGGGGAAGGGATTTCCAAAGCAGGCAGCTTTTACATACAGGCCAAATATAAGGAGGACTATTGTTTCTTAGCTTTAAAGTGTTCCTGATTAGTATATATTTGAAGAGTCAGCAAATTTCTTAGTTTTAATATACTAAATATAATAACCATTTGTGATTAATTTATATGTAGCTGTAATCATACTTTTTCCCTGGAGAACTAGCTTTTCCCCTAGAGAACTGACTTTCAAGTATGTGGAAGGGTGTATTAGTATAGCCACACTGTTATGAATATTAATCTGGGGTGGGCATTTGGCATAGCAGGTAAGGTACTGCTTGGAATGCTCTCATCCCATGTCAGGGTGTCTGGGGTTGAGTCCTGGCTCCACTACCTACTCCAGCTTCCTGCTAATGTGTACCCCGTTCATAGCAGGCGGTAGTCCAAGTACTTGGGTCATTTCCATTCACATGAAAGACCTGGATATTGAAAAAAGAACACCGGTTTATATATTTAAGAAGAATACTGCATTCATTCTCCTTTATATTTTAAGCACAATTGTTTTACCTTCAGGAAGCAGAAATTCTATTTTAGCAATATGGCTTTGCTCTCCAAACATGGGGTAGATGATAACTTGTAGCAATTTTTGTAATATTCTGTCCTCATTGCCAAGTAAAAATACATGTGGTAAAATATTTTAAGAATTTATAAATCTGTGTAGGGGAAAAAGAATCCTGCATTTCTGTCATACACATACCCAGTTGGGATAATTTATATATATATATATATATATATATATATATATATATATATATGTATAAATCACACAAGCACGCATACACTTTATATTTTATTATTTCATCATTTCATTTAAAAATACTTTATTTCATTTTATTTGAAGGGAGAGAGAGTGGGAGAGAGAAATAAATATCTTCTTTCACTGGTTCACTCCCCAATGCCCATTACAGCAGGGGCCAGGTCAGAAGTGCAGAACTCAATTCAGGTCTCCTGTGTGGGTGGCAGGGATCAAGTGCTTGAGGCATGATCTGCTTCCCAAGGATT
This sequence comes from Sylvilagus floridanus, assembly GCA_949820135.1. Lineage (NCBI taxonomy): Eukaryota > Metazoa > Chordata > Mammalia > Lagomorpha > Leporidae > Sylvilagus > Sylvilagus floridanus. The sequence continues at coordinate 35,998,403 of OX463230.1, forward strand.
GCATGAGCAGGGGCCTGGATCACAAGCTGTGTAGCTGGCACTTGAACCAGGTGCTCTGATATAGAACGAGGGTGACTTTACTGCTGGGCCAAATGCTTGTGTGATACTTTAAAATTTTTTACTTAAAAAATTGTATTTATTTGAAAGTTGGAATTACAGTGATAGAAGGAGAGACGGGATATGTGGGAGACAGAGATATTGAGAGATTGATTGGTTGAGGTTGAGATCTTTTATTAGCTGGTTCAGTTCTCAAATGGCCATAACAGCAGGGGCTGGGCCAGGTGGAAGCCAGGAGACAGGAATTCCATCTGAGTTTCCCACGTAGGTGGCAGCTTCCTCTGGGTCTCCCACACAGGTACAGGGGTCCAAGGACTTGGGCCATCTTCTATTGCTTTCCCAGGCTATTGCAGAGAGCTGGATCAGAAGTGGAGCAGCTGGGTCTCGAACTGGTGTCCATATGGGATGCCAGCACTGCAGGCAGTGGCTTTACCTGCTGCACCACAGCGCCAGCCCCACTTTTTGTTTTTTGATGTATACAAATGTTAAATTTCTAAGGAGTAAAGTGTATAATAATCTGTAATTTCTTTTTTTACTTCGAAAGCTTCTCTCTATTTGAATATCACAAAATATATCTATATTTTCTGTAGTTCAGATTTTTAAAAAATATTATTTGAAAGAGTTATAGAGAAAGGAGAGACACAGAGAGATCTTCCGTCTGCTGTTTGAGTCCCCAGATGGCCACAATGGTCAGCACTGGGCCAGGCCTAAGCCAGGAGTCAGAAGCTTCATCCGAGTCTCCTATGTGGGTAGCAGGGGCAAATCACTTGGACCATCTTCTGCTGCTTTTTCTCAGGCGATTAACAAGGAACTGGATCAGAAGTGGAGAAGCGGAGACATGAACCAGCAACCATATGGGATGCTATTGTTGTAGGCAGTGACTTTACTTGCTATGCCACAATGCTGGTTTGTCATTTGAATTTTACACTTAAGTTTTAAATTTTCCTGGAATTTATTGTGTATTTGTATATGAGGAGATAAATTTTTTTGATATTTTGATATTTTCCTAATAATTGAATGGGTTTCTGAACACTGTGTGATAAATGATCAGTCTCTTTCCTTTTGGTTTGTGGCATTTCTTTTGGTCATTAAGTGCTTTTACATTATAAGGTCTGTTCATTCATCTGTTTGTTGATACTGTTTTTCTAGTACTAGATAAATTATTACAGGTTTGTAATTTGTATTAAAGGCTGGTTGGGCATTATTAATTCTCTTGAGTATTTTGAATCTTTATTTTTCCTTTTTTATCCTTGATAACTTTTGCTTTTCTCTTTTACTGTGTATTGTTGAGGTATAGTTTGTACTGTGTAAAAAGCACACATCTTATGCATCACAGTTTCATGAGTTTTTACAAATGCTAATATTTCCATCATCTGCAGTCCTGTCACCGTATAGATCATGTCAATCATTCCACAAGGCTCCCTTGAACCCCTTCCACTCAGAATAATCCTGTCCCCAGCAACTAGCTTCTGATTCCTTCATCTTCCATTAATTTTGCCCATTTTAAAATTAAATATAAAGGAAGTAATATAGTCTTCATTTTATTGTGTCTGCCTTCTCTTGCTTGCATATTGATTTTGACATTTATCTGTGTTGTATGTATCTGTAGTTACCTTTTTAATACTGAATGGTAGTCTATTATAATGGATCTGGCATAATTAGTTTATCCATTTTCCTGTTGATGGACGTTTGGGTTGTTTCCACTTCTTTGGCTGTTATGACTGAAGCTATAGAAACATTTTTATATGTGTGCTGGTGGACATATGTTTTCATTTCTCTTCAAGGACATACATAAAAGTGGAATTGCCAGGTCATAGAGTGGCTGCATATCTAATTTTAATGAGAAACTCTCAGACCAATTTCAGAAGTGTTGCTATAATTTCACATTGTAGTTGCTTTACAGTCTCACCAACAATTGGCATTGTTGTGTAAATCTTAGCCATTCTAATGGGTGTGTAGTTTTAGTCTATGGTGATTTTAAATTGTATTTCCTTTAATGAATGACTAATGACTTGGTCACTTTCCATTTGCTTATTGCCTACTAGTATATCTTCCTTTTTGAAGGTTCTAAGCCTTTTCCCTTTTAGAACAGTTGGATTTTTTTTTTTTAGTTTTTGAGTTGTAAGTTGTTTATATGTTCTTTTTTTTTGACTGTCAAAAACCCATTTTATTTTTCCATTCTGTATAAGTAAAAAGCAGCCAATAAGCATATTTCCCTTACATTCAACTTCCAAGACCAAATTTTCAGGAACTACTGAAAAACTTCAAGTATATGCTCTATAAAGAACAGTCTATAATTGCTGATACACTTTTGCTGAATATATTATACACTTTTGTTTACAATACTTTATAAACTAGCTACCTGTTAGAACGTATTATGTAAACTCTCTTTACTGTCTTTTAAATAAAATTAAAAATTTGAAACTTCATGCAGATGTGACATTTTAAATACCTATGTTCCTGAACACAAGCTAAGACTTAGGCAGGCCACCAGTTTATATGTTCTTGATTCAAGTTTTTTGAAAGTTACCATTTTTGCCAGTGTGAGGTTATTATTTTTATAACAATCTCTCTTGATAAGCATTAATTTTAAATTTTTGTGAAGTCCAAATCTGAAGTTTCACAGTAGTGCTTTCTTTCATTTTAAAAAAGATTATTTATTTATTTGAAAGAGTTACAGAGAGTGAGCTTCTGGTTCATTTCTTTGATTCACTCCCCAAATGGCTGCTATGGCCTGTGCTAGGCCAGGCTGAAGCCAGGAACTTCATCTGGATCTCCCATGTGGGTGGCAGGGGCCCAGATATTTGGGCCATCTTCCACTGCTTTCCCAGGCCATTAGCAGGAAGTAGGATTTGAAGTGGAGCAGCCAGGACATGAACTGGCACCCCAGATGAGATGTCGGATTTGCAGGCAGTAGTTTAACTTACTGTGCTATAGTGCTGTTCAAAAGTAGTGATTTCTAACAGATATTCAACTGTTTCTCTTGAAAGTGTGCAGTCAGCTGAAGTAGTGAAAGCTTTTGTGATCTTAGATCCCAGTATTTACATTGCAAATACAACTAAGTATAATCTCTGCACTGTGGATGCAGGAGTTAATGTCTGTTTGAAATGTATGTATTTATTTGGGTTTATGTCATAGAATTGGCACTCAGGAAAGCAAAGTTATTTTCTTTAAAATACCCCATGAAGATTTCATATGGTATTTTCATGTTTTTTTTCTTTTTATTTCTTTTTTTTTTTTTTTAATTTGAATGGCACAGAGAGCTGGAGAGAGAGAATGCTTCCATTTGCTGATTCATTCCTCATATGCCCACAAGAACCAGGGCTGTGCTAGTCTGAAGCCAGTAGCTAGGAACTCAGTCTGAGTCTCCCATATGTGTGGCAAGGGCCCAAGTAGTTGAGCCAAAACCTTCTACCTCCCAGGTTATGCATTAGCAAGAAGCTGTATTAGAAGCAGAATAGTGTGGATTCAACCCAAGCATTCGAAGGGATGCAGGCTGTATCCTAGGGGATATACCAAAGGCCCACCCCTCATATGATATTTTTATTTGCTTTCAACAATGCTGCTAAAACATGAAGCAATCTTTTGTACTGTTCACTAACTAAATTGATTATTTCTTCATTAATTTTTCAAAAATTTTGTTTTGAAGAGCTTTTTAAGAATCTATAAATCAGCATTTTATTATATAGTGGAGCACTTAAGACCGGGAATTTATGAAGGAACATGGTTTACTTCAGCTCATGGTAGTAGAGCTTCATTGTCCAATATTGGGTGGCCCCATTGATTGGGCGTCTGGTGAAGGTGTTCATACTAGCATAGATCTGAGGCAGCAAAAAGCAGCACATGAGAAGAAGGAGTGTGGAAGCACCTGTAAAACCAGCGTTATGTGGACAGTGCCAGAGCCTACAGCCCTGGAGTGCTTCTGCAGCCGAACAGAGGGAAGCAAATCCTTGAGTGAGCCCTTGGAAAGCATTCTGGGGGTTCATGAAATGCTTATGCTCTTCCACGGCCCCTGGGCCTGTGATAGAAGGAGTAGCCTCAAAAATCTTAAAAATGTGGGTAGGCTTTTCCTTCCTTCTTTCTTTGGCCAAGCTGTGAATTTTCTGGATCTTTTGGCTATGGTTTCTTTTGCTTCTGATTCTCTCTGTAAAACTGTCTGAAAGCAGCCAGTAATACCCATTTTGCAGCCTAAATGCTTTGCTATTTTGAAATCTCCTCCTCCAAAAATAGCATAGCTAATCTATTATCTTTATGTTTGGTCTCTCATGAAGTCTGAGCACAAGGTCACAGGAAAGCCAGGTTATTTACCATGGTACAGCATGATTCAGTTCCCAATAGGACCCTCATTTCCATCTGAAACCTCATCAGGATGGCCTTTACTGCCCACATTCTGATAATACTCTGATCATGACTGTGGAGCCAGTCACTGAGATTTTCTATCACTTTCCTAGTTTCTTCATCTTTTGAGGCTTCACCAGAGTCACTCATGATGTTCTGCTTATAGAATCCTGGGCTTTTCTTGCTTAAACTTCCAAAATCTGCCAGTTAACCAGTTCCAAAGTTGTCTGAACATTTGTAGATACAATAACAACCTCATTCGTGGTACCAAAATCTGTCTTAGGGTTCTATAGAGATAGAAACAGTGGGATATCTGCATAGGTATATGAAGGAGAATTTATTAGGGTAATTGGTTCACACAATTATGGCAGTCCCGTGATAAGGCATCTGTGGATGGGAGCCCCAGAGATGCTGATAGTGTGGCTCAGTTCAAGTCTGAAGGCCTCAGAACCAGGAAGATCAGGGGCATAACTCTTTTTTTTTTTTTTTTTTTTGGACAGGCAGAGTGGACAGTGAGAGAGAGACAGAGAGAAAGGTCTTCCGTTGCCGTTGGTTCACCCTCCAATGGCCGCCGCGGCCGGCGCGCTGCGGCCGGCGCACTGCGCTCCTCCGATGGCAGGAGCCAGGAGCCAGGTGCTTTTCCTGGTCTCCCCATGGGGTGCAGGGCCCAAGCACCTGGGCCATCCTCCACTGCACTCCCGGGCCACAGCAGAGGGCTGGCCTGGAAGAGGGGCAACCGGGACAGAATCCGGCGCCCCGACCGGGACTAGAACCCGGTGTGCCAGCGCCGCAAGGCGGAGGATTAGCCTGTTGAGCCACGGCGCCGGCCTTGGGGGCATAACTCTTGAGTTCAGGCTGAAATCCTGAGTACCATTGAGGGGCCTGCTGGTATAATTCCTAAAGTCTGAAGGCTGGCAACTGATGTGTATGACAGGAGGTGAACCTGTCCCAGCCCTCAGAGCAAGAGCCTAATTTACCTTCTGTATTTATACACTTCAGATCTCCAGCCAATTCAATTCATGGTCCTTGGTCACAATGAGACTGAGTCCTCCCTCCTATCCATTCAGACTTATATACTAATCTCATTTAGAAACACCTTCATAGGCACACCCAAATAATACTTTTCCAGGTGTCTAAGTACAGTCAAGTTCACACCTAAAATTTACCCTCATAATCTACTTAACACAAAATCATGTGCAGAAGAGTCTTAGACATTTATTTGATAGTAGCCATGAAAAATACTAAAGGATTGTATACAATTACTTATATTTACACCACAATGTTTTACTTTTTGATTGCAAAACAGCCTCTAACTAAAATTAACTCCCTAATCTGAGGAAGTATTGTAGCTATCATTAAACTCATGAGGTAATTTGTTTCTCCAGTTATTAACATATCGATGTTCTGTGTTACCTGGAGGAGTTTCTTTTGGGGAATTCCAAGCTGAGGGCATGAAGTAATTACCATCCACATGTAGCCCCTATACTGACTGAAGGCCCCTTTTCATCATAAATAACTTGATATCCTGACCGAGCAAAGAATACCATGAGTACCACAGACCAGCCAGGAACGTGGACTTGAGCTGACTATGCACCTGTCAGCCCCAGCTTAAAAGAACTTTCACTCCTGACTCCTCCGAGAGCCAGGGAATTTAGTAGTTGCCGAACTCCTCGTTCTGTGCTTTGTGATAAAGGCCTCCTTTCTTCCACCACTCGCATGTCAGTACATTGGGTGAGCGGACAGTGTGGGGAGTTCTTTAACAGTTACTCCTACCAGTTTTGGGTGGTGTTGTATATCAAGAAGTTATAGAGAAAGAGGTAATTTATTTTTACAAATGTGGTAATGTTAACAGTTTTTAAAGTAAAATTTGTATTAAAATGTAACATACAAAAGTATTCAAGTCCTAGGTGTATATTGTTTGAATTTTAACAAAGTAGCGCCGGCGCCATGGCTGAATAGGCTAATCCTCTGCCTTGCAGCGCCGGCACACCAGGTTTTAGTCCCGGTCGGGGCACCAGATTCTGTCCCGGTTGCCCCTCTTCCAGGCCAGCTCTCTACTGTGGCCAGGGAGTGCAGTGGAGGATGGCCCAGGTGCTTGGGCCCTGCACCCCATGGGAGACCAGGAGGAAGCACCTGGCTCCTGCCATCGGATCAGCGCGGTGCGCCGGCTGCAACGTGCTGGCCGCGGCGGCCATTGGAGGGTGAACCAACGGCAAAAGGAAGACCTTTTTCTCTGTCTCTCTCTCACTGTCCACTCTGCCTGTCAAAAATAAAAAATAAAAAATAAAAAGTGAATTTTCACAAAGTGAATATACTGTGATATGCAACTACCAGGTGAAAAATGTCTTACCAGATCCCAGAAGCACCTCCTATGACCTTATGACCTCTTCTAGTCATACTGCTGCGATCATCCTGATGGCTAACACTGTCAAGTTTGCGTGATTTTGAACTTGGCCTGTATATAATTGGAATTTTATGGTTCTCTTTTGTATGTTTTCTTTAATGATGAGTGTAAGCACACCAGAATAGATAAGAACTAAAAACCATCTTCATGTTTTTCTAGTGAATTTACAAGCTTTTAGAACTTTCTGGATGTGAGAATTTAGATCATCTAGGCTCAAATGTTACAGATTCATAGAACAGTTAGAGCAGCATTATGAATTTTCAAGTGTAGTGTTTCTCAGTTGTAAATTATAAACTCCTTGTTATAAATCAATTAAAAAGCAAAAGCAAGAAACAAACTCTTTGCTAAGTAAGCCCAAGTCTGATCAAATCAGAGTCTCTAGGGAATGACTGCTGGGTTTTGGAATGTCTCACAAAGATTGAGAATTAGTAGCTTAAGTGCAGTCTGTAAAACAAAAGGAAGCACTGTTGTATTTGGAAAGAAGGGTGGATTTCTACTGACTGATTTTTGCAAATACTGAATCCAGCCTTCCTCACCCCCACCTTTTTAAAAAATAGGTAGAGAAATTTTGTGGAGGCTAGTCAAGTGATTTGCTCAAAGTAGCACAATTAGGTAGTCATCCATACCAGGAGACATGGTTGATTAAAATTGAGTAGACCTTGGTCTAAATGAGGCCAGCATCTTTGATTTGATCCTCACATGTGTATCTACTGGTTCTTTTTTTTTAGATTTTATTTATTTATTTGAGAGAGTTATAGACAGTGAGAGGGAGAGACAGAGAGAAAGGTGTTCCAAATGGTCACAATGGCTAGAGCTGAGCCCATCCGATCTGAAGCCAGGAGCCAGCATCATCTTCTGGGTCTCCCACATGGGTGCAGAGGCCCAAGCACTTGGGCCATCTTCTACTGATTTCCCAAGCCATAGCAGAGAGCTGGATCAGAAGAGGAGCCTCCGGGACTAGAACCGGCACCCATATGGGATGCCAGCACCACAGGTGGAGGATTAACCTACTGCACCACATCGCCAGCCTCGAAAGCCATTTTAAAGCCTTATTAATGTAGGGTAAAGGATAAAGAATATATTAAAGGATGTAGGTGGGGACTGCCTTGTGGCATAGCAGGTAAAACCAATGCCTGTGATATTGGGCTCCAGTTTGTGTCCTGGCTGTTCCACTTTGGATCCAGCTTCCTTCCAGGCCTGGGAAAAACAATGGTGGATGGCCCAAGTGTTTGGGCCTGTGCCACCCACGAAGGATATCTAGAAGGAGCTCCTGGCTTTGGGCTAGCCCAGCCCTGGCTGTTGTGGCCGTCTAGGGAGTGAACCAGTGGATAGAAGATCTCTCTCTGTTTCTCCCCCTCTCTCTGTAACTCTGCTTTTCAAATAAATAAAATAGAAATCTTAAAATTAAAAAAAAATCTTTTAATGTATACTGATATGACTGTTACTTTGCACTTGGCTTACAATTTAGAACTAGCTAGCATTTTTTGTGTGTACTAATTATGTAGTAGAGTTTCAAGCAGTATGATATGAAAAGCACACTTGTGAAAAGGGATGTGCTGATTTGGAATCAGTCTTGTGCAGTGGATTTTCTATCATAGTCTGTCAGTTACCTAGTGTCATTTTCATTCTGATTTGCTTGGTAGCTAGATGTGGTTTTCATAGAATAATTTTGTTAGACTTACCCTTTCCCAGGGAATTATTTATGTGACTAATTTTGTTTGGATGCCTCTTAATTTTTTTTTTTTTTTTTTTTTTTTTTTTTTTTTTGTGGTGATAGCTTATGTGAAAGCACCTTAATTGCTTGTTCCATGTGTGTGCACGCGCGCTTCTTTGACTAGAGTCATGGTCTCTGTACTTTCTTGCCTTTTTCTTTTCTCTGGAGGAAAGGAAGAGTGATACATGGAAGAAAAATTCCATTGCTTCTGATAAGTTTTGAGCGCACAGTGGCCTCGGCGTTGATGCAGTTTTACTGGGCACTGACATTGGTCCCTGTCAGCTCTACAACGTGTGTGCAGCTGACTGCCAGCAGGGACACCCTTCAGATGCCTAGCTTCTCGCTTCTTGCCTCCAATTATGTTCATTCAGCAAAATCTGTTTCCAGGAACAGCCTTGCCAAGATTAACTGTTAACACTTTCATACCTGATTCCGAGCACTTGACTCTTCTATTTATGTTACTTTCATTAACACTGTGACATACTACACGCTGTCTGATACACTACATAACCTTCTGACTGAGTAACCATACTATGGTTAGTAACCATATGGTTACTAACTCAGTAACCATACTGAGTTATTTTTTACCAATAAGGGAAATGCTTTATTAATCAGTGTTCTCCACACCCTTTGAAACATCATAGTGACTCCAGAGATGCTCCTGTTTCTTTCCATCAAAATCTGCTCATAGGACTAATGAGCAGCCCTTTTTCCCTTGCTGCCATGAGTGGATGTGTGAAAGTATGCAGTTGACTGCTCCCAGGAAGGGCAGGCACACACAGCCAGGCTTGCTCTGTCGGGAGCATCTCGGCACGGTTACCAAGCCAGAACTCCGTTATTGGGCCCCTTGAAGGTGACGAGGATTGGGCTCCCTTCCCCTCTTTGTTCTTTACCCATCTTTCTTGTTGATTCATAAACTACTATTGCAGTGACCTCATTTGGTTATCTTGAGCACCTGATATACTTCTGTAGCAGGTGCCTGAAACTTTGGGGTTGTAGGGAGTAAAACAAGCAAATGCTGCTGGAATGAGCAGTGTCTTTAGAGTTCCTTGTAGGTTCTGCTGCCGCTTTTTTACTGCAGAGCATTTTCAAGCTAATGCCTAATGAAATGGTCATTACACGGTCCTTCTGTGAGTTGATTTTACTCTTTAAGATTTAAAAAAAAAATTGATGATATTTGTTAAAAATTCTATTTAGCTTTATTATTTGAAAGGCAGATATACATACACACACACTGTGGGGGGTGAGAGAGAGAGAGAGACACCTCCCATCTGCTGTTCACTCCTCAAATGCCTGCAAGAACTGGGGCTGGGCCAAACTGAAGCTTCGAACTGGGAACTTAATCTAGGTCACCATGTGGCTGTTAGGGGCTCAATCACTTGAGCCATTATTTGTTGCCTCCCAGGTTGGGAGTTAGCAAGAAGCTGGACTCAGGAATGGCACCAGAACTTGAACCCAGGCACTTGAATATGGAATGTGGGCATCCCGAGTGGTTTCCTAACTGTGAGGCCAAACATCTACCCTGAAGTTATTTGTGATGGAACACATCTCTTTTAAACCTGAGCTTGTTTAGTATGATAATGTTTAAAAGATATTGCTTGCTTATTTGAGAGGCAGAGAATGAGAGCGAGAGTGAGAGAGAGAGAGAATGAATGAATGAATGGGAGAGTGTGTGTGGTGCATGCAAGCAAGCAAGTTTACCCATCTGTTGGGTCACTCCCCAAATACCCACAACAGCTTGGCTGGGCTGGACTAGAACCAGAAGCCAAGAACTAAATCTGGATCTCCCAAGTGGGTGGCAGGAACTCAGTTACTGCCTCCCAGTGTTTGCACTGACAGGAAGCTGGACTTAGGAGCTCAGAATAGACACCAGGAATTCTGATGTGGGACACAGATGTCTCACCACTAGGCTAAATGCCTGTTCCCTAGAGTATGGTGTTTTTGCTATTTTGATTTGTGATTTGAGACACTTTTTTGTTTCTGTACTTCTCTTCCCCCACCAATTCCTCCATCTCTTCCTGCCTGTCTTTCTCACTTGTCCCCATAGTGACAGGGCTACTTCATGGTTAAATTGACTAAATCTCCAGGAAGGGTCCTCTGGAGAATTTATCTGATCATTTTTACTGAGATGATGGTGTTTATACATGGGCATTATACCTGTTTGATGCTTCCTCTGATTGATGCAGCTCATTCTCTTCTTTTTCCCTTACTCAAGCATAGGAAAAGAGAGAGATTCTTGAGATATCTCATGCCCTGTGAAGCAAGAGAACCACTTATTATTTAGCTCAGTGTGATAAGATTCCTAGGGACCAATTTTGTGGGAAGCCAAACTAGTTTAATGCCTTACCAAGTGAAGGGTAAGGACAGGCGACAGAGTGTAGGCGGATGCAGGGGCTGAGTGTGAGGACTGTGTTGCTCCTGTGGCATCCTGGATTTGAAAATATTATAGCCTTGTTAAGAAAGTAAATATTTAATTGATTCAGCAACTGGGGTAGGATGGGCATAGGTGTGCTGGGCTTGGTATTAGGTGGTAGAGATACAAAGATGAGCAGGTCTTAAAACCTTTAAAAGGGCCGGCGCCGTGGCTCAACAGGCTAATCGTCCACCTTGCGGTGCCAGCACACCAGGTTCTAGCCCTGGTCGGGGTGCCGGATTCTGTCCTGGTTGCCCCTCTTCCAGGCCAGCTCTCTGCTGTGGCCCGGGAGTGCAGTGGAGGATGGCCCAAGTGCTTGGGCCCTGCACCCCATGGGAGGCCAGGAGAAGCACCTGGCTCCTGCCATCGGATCAGCGCGGTGCGCCAGCCGTGGCGTGCTGGCTGTGGTGGTCATTGGAGGGTGAACCAATGGCAAAGAAGACCTTTCTCTTTGTCTCTCTCTCTCTCACTGTCCACTCTGCCTGTCAAAAAAAACAACAACAACAACAACAACAAAAAAAACAAAAAACAAAACAAAAAACAAAACCTTTAAAAGGCACATAATTTGGTAGGGAAGCAAAAATAATATAAATGATATCGTATTATAAGGGCAGTAGTCAGTTATAATGAGAATATCACTGGGAAATAGAGGGGCTTTGCCTCATTTGGGGGAGTCAGAACAAGCTTTGTAAAGGGGGTGATGGCTGAGCCGAGAAATAAAGGACAACTAAGATTCAGATAGAAGTGAAAGAGGGGGAATGGTAGAGGAGACTGCATAAATAAAGGTTGAAAGTAAATAGTAACTAGCATAGAATCTGGGTAACTAAAAACTGGGGTTTCTCTCACGTGTATTACAGTGGTTTATTGTTGCTTAAGTTGTTTTATTTTTGTTTTTTTAAAGATATATTTATTTTATTTGAAAGGAAGAGATACACAGAGAGGGAGAGATACAGAGAGAGAGAGGAGCCTTTCCATCTGCTGGTTCACTACCTGAATGGCCACATCAGCAGGTGCTGGGCCTGACCGAAGTCAGGAGCCAGGAGCTTCTTCCTGGTCTCCCATGTGGGTGCAGGGGCCCAAGGACTTGGGCCATCCGCTGTTGCCTCCTAGGTACATTAACGGGGAGCTGGATTGGAAGTGAAGTAGCTGGGATTTGAACCAGCACCCATATGGGATGATGGTGCCTCGGGTCTCTGGAGACTCATTAAATTACTTTATCTAGTTTACTCATCTAAAATGATAGAAATCAGCCCATCTTTTCATAGAAATTATTAAATATTCTTAGGTATGTCCTACAGTTACTTGTTGGGTTCTGAACACTTGAGTATATTGCATGTAAAATAAGCACTTTTTTTTTTTTCTTTTTTGCTCTTACGTTAGAATTTGTAACAGGATATAGTGTTGGTGAGTGTGTGTATGTATACAACTATTGGGCTTTACCAGTGTATAAATTTATTTTTGGATGAGAACAGTACTAAAACTCTGAAAGATTATTATTCATTGTTAATTATCTGAAAATATTTCTCAAGCATCGAATTTTTTTTTACTATATATTCTTTAGAGAAGAGAGATCACTTTCTATGTATTTGGAATGATTCCACAAAATTTGTTCTGAATTTCATTCAGAAATGTATTGAGCATTTATCATACCAAGTACTATGCTGTGGCTAAGATAAAAAGATGAGAATTCAAAGTCCTAGAAAGCTTATTGAGGACAAACATGGGGTAAATTGCAGGGCAGTCTGGTGTGTGCTACTCTAGGGCTGAGCACACCGTGCTGTGCAGCACAGATAAGACCATCACACAACTTGAGGAAGGTGGAGGTTTGACTCTGAGACTTAAGTAAGAATTGTTATAAATTCTTTGCCTTTTACTTTATGTATTTACATGTTTCAGGAAAAGTTAATTTAACATTATAATGGGGTAAAATACTGAAATTTTCTCTACCTTATTCATCTTGATGACTAGTACATGCATTGTTTTTGATGGTGATCATTTTCATGTATTCATAGTATACTTTTTCTATAACTAAAAGTGTCTTTAGACTACATAGTCGTGTTATGTTAGGAACCAGGATAAATCACTTCAAAGTGTTCTCTTGTTCCAAGAAACTAATGATAGTTATCTATTGGAAGTACTGCTTAAGAGGAGCTTCCTATGTTTATCTAAGATATAGAAAAGGTTATTGTGATTTGTCGTTATTTTTGCAGATGTGTGTTTAAAATAAAAATCATAGTCTTTGTCACATAATTCAGGTTTTTATTACTGTTGTTCACAATATCATTGACATACAGCTTGATGTAATAATAGCACAATCTTGGAGTACATTTTCTGTAACTATTTTTCCACTTTCTAAATCAAATCACACTGAGTGTTAACAGTGGAAAGTATGCTAGTAGATGTGGCCATACAGTTTGGAATGTGGGGTGAGCATTTAGCCTAGTGGTTAAGACACTGGTTAAGGTGCCTGCATCCTATGTCAGTGTCTCTGGATTTAATAATGTCTGACTCCAGGTCCTGACTCATGCACATGTGGGAGACTGCAGTGATAGCTCAAGTAATTGGGTTCTTGTCATGCAAGCGGGAGACTGGATTGAGTTTCTGGCTTCCAACTTTGGTGGTCTAGCCTCATCTGTTGGCAGGCATTTGAAGAGTGAACCAAAGGATGAGAGTGCTTGTTGTCTCTCAAAAAAGAAAAAAAGAAGTATGGGATGTGGGATTGTTTTGTAAAGTGTAAGGAGCAGAGTTCCCAAATGGAAATTCCTCCAATATGCATGTCTTGGAAATCTCACTAAATTCAGTGCCTTGGTTTTTGGCTGATCATTTATGAATGTCTGTGAGATACGCAAGTATGCGGCTTTTTAATTTTTTTTAAAGATTTACTTTATTTATTTGAAAGATTAGTTGGAGAGAGAGAGAGACCAGCCGACCTTCATCCAAATGGCCGTAATGGCTGGAGCTGAGCTGATCCACAGTCAGGAGCCAGGAGCTTCTTTCAGGACTCCCACGTGGGTGCAAGGGCCCAAGCACTTGGACCTTCCTCTGGTGCTTTCCCAGGTGCATTAGCAGGGAGCTAGATTGGAAGTGGAGCAGCTGGGACTCGAACTGTGCCCATATGGGATGCTGGTGCTGCAGGCCCGGACTTTAACCTGCTGTGCCACAGCGTTGGCCCCAAGTATGTTTGTTTTAACTTCTGTATGATGTACTGGCAATAAATACAAGTTAATATACTGTCATTTTGTAGATTTTCTCAATTTTTTGTAAAGAAACTATGAAACAGATTAAGGTGAATCCTTATTTCCTGAATGTAGGTTTCTGAGAAACCTTGTGGCTATTTTCAGCCTCCTAACCCCACTGTGCCCTGTTAACTGCTAAAGAAAGATGAATGCTGATTTGGAATTCTGTTTTTATCTTGGTTCTAGCATATGCAGATGACGATCCAGGCTCTCCAGGATGAACTGCGGATCCAGAGGGACCTGAATCAGCTGTTTCAGCAAGATAGTAGCAGCAGGACAGGTGAGCCCTGTCTGGCCGAGTTGACAGAGGAGAACTTCCAGAGGCTACATGCCGAGCATGAGAGGCAGGCCAAAGAGCTGTTCCTTCTTCGGAAGACTCTGGAGGAAATGGAACTGCGTATTGAGACTCAGAAGCAGACCCTAAATGCTCGGGATGAATCCATTAAGAAACTTCTGGAGATGTTGCAGAGCAAAGGACTCTCCGCCAAGGCTACAGAGGAGGACCATGAGAGGACAAGACGGCTGGCCGAGGCGGAGATGCACGTACACCACCTGGAAAGTCTTTTGGAGCAGAAGGAGAAGGAGAACAATATGTTAAGAGAGGTGAGTGATCACTTTCTTGGTTGGTGTGATTTACTACTACTCTTCCTGACCAATCGGCATCTTGGCTTACATACCTTGTGTGTGTTCTGCTGTGCTAGTGGAAGGGAATTCTGTCTTCTGTATGTAAGTGCTTGATTTCTGCTCTGATTTGTCTCTCTGCATGGGCAGACACTGTCTGGTATGTACTGTGGCTCCATAACTTTTTGAGTCCCCTGCCTCTGTGCTGGAGGAACAGAGAGTTCTGATTTGTTACTCAACTCTAAGTTTGTTCATAGAGACAGCAAAACCAGAATCAGAGCAGCTGTCTGTTGCTCAATCTTGAAATGTTAATAAGAGAAAAAAGCAGTTACCTGTTTTTATTTGCTAATGAAGTCCTTGGCAGCAACAATGGATGTTTGCCTTGTGGTTTCCATGGAAACTGTTGCTTTCCTGGAAGAGATAAGTGATAAAAATTATTTGCTGTCATGGAGGCACAGGTAGAAAGAATCAGAGACACAGTTACTTACTTTCTTAGAAAACTGAGACTTTATCTGATCTCTGTGGCTATTGATAAGTTTTTGCTTTTCTAGGTTATCTGCATTTAAATAAAGCATATAATAATTCACCTTATATTAAAAAAAGCGGCAGCTATAATAACTTTTTCACATATAGTCACATTTCAGACAATTTTCACATTTTGATGGGGGGAAATCCCCAAATTGTGTTAGTGTGAGTCTGATTTCTTTTCAAATGAATTGTGAAGCCTATGGTTAAAAACAAAGGCATATTTCCAAAGCAACAAAATAATAAAACAAATTACTTCCAAATTTGTAGCTTGTTCTATAATTTCTCCTTTTGAAAAAATCTGAAATTGTATTTACAATGAGTATTTTTATTTTTCAAGATGGACTTCATTTAAAAAATAATTTTATTTTTAAAAATTCAAGGAAATTCATCGCAGTTCATTGTAGTAGAATTAGAAAATAGATTAGCAAAAACTTTTATCTATTTTATTTTGTGTATATTTCTAGTCACTTTTTTTTATAAATATTTATTTATTTATTTGAAAGAGTTACACAGAGAGAGAGAGGAGAGGCAGAGAGAGAGAGAGACAGAGAGATAAAGTCTTTCATCTGCTGGTTGACTCGACTCCCCAGATGGCTGCAACAGCTGGAGCTGCGCCAGTCCGAAGCAAGGAGCCAGGAGCTTCTTCCTGGTAGGGGGCCCAAGGACTTGGGCCATCCTCTATTGCTATCCCAGGCCATAGTAGAGAGCTGGATCGGAAGTGGAGCAGCCTGGTCTCAAACCGGTGCCCAAATGGGATGCTGGTGCTTCAGGCCAGGGCGTTAACCCACTGTACCACACGCCAGCCCCCTTTAGTCACTTTTATTATTTATACATTCTTTCTGTTTCTTTCCCTTAAAAAGATGGAAAACTGGCCGGCGCCGTGGCTCACTCAACAGACTAATCCTCCGCCTTGCAGCGCCGGTACACTGGGTTCTAGTCCCAGTCGGGGTGCTGGATTCTGTCCCAGTTGCCCCTCTTCCAGGCCAGCCCTCTGCTGTGGCCCAGGAGTGCAGTGGAGGATGGCCCAAGTGCTTGGGCCCTGCACCCCATGGGAGACCAGGAAAAGCACCTAGCACCTGGCTCCTGCCATCGGATCAGCGCGGTGCGCCAGCTGCAGCGCGCCGACCGCGCGGCGGCCATTGGAGGGTGAACCAACGGCAAAAGGAGGACCTTTCTCTCTGTCTCTCTCTCTCACTGTCCACTCTGCCTGTCAAAAAAAAAAAAAAAAAAAGATGGAAAACTATACATCAACATCATTCAGTGTAACTTCCTATGATGGTGGGGAAATGTTCTGTATTTGCGTCCACATACGGTGATGACTAGCCACATGTGGCTGTCCAGCAGTTGAAGTGTGACTGAGGAATAGAATTTTAATTTACCATCAAATTTAATGAAATTCATATTTATGTATGTACACATAGCTAGTGGCTGTTATCTTAGTGCAGCGATGCATAATCTAATAACAACTACCTTTCTTGTTTAAAAATTTATCTTTTTTTTTTTTTTTGACAGATAGAGTTAGACAGTGAGAGAGAGACAGCGTCAAATGGCCACCACAGCCAGAGCTGTGCTGATCTGAAGCCAGGAGCCAGGAGCTTCTTCCTGGTCTCCCATGCGGGTCCAGGGGCCCAAGCACTTGACCCATCTTCCACTGCCCTCCCGGGCCACAGCAGAGAGCTGGACTGGAGGAGGAGCAACCAGGACTAGAACCCGGTGCCCATATGGAATGCCGGCACTGCTGGTGGAGGATTAGCCAAGTGAGCCACAGCACTAGCCCTAAAAATTTATCTTGACCAGTCTTCTGTCAGTACTTGTAGACTTTTGTAATTTCAAATGACTTTATCATATTTCACTTTATTTATTTGAATACCTCTACTGTTGAAATTTCAGGCCACTATTAACTTCCATAGTATTATAAAACTGTGCTGCAGTGTATATCCTTAACTTTTTTTCTTTAAGGAAATTTGTCCATAGGTATGTTCATTTTTGAAATTTTGAATAAATTAGACCTCCAGAGTGGTTGGATCTTTTTATCTTCCCAGCAGTGTATACTGTATTCTTAGGGTTAATTAGCAACTGTATATATGTTATGCTCTTCAAAGTATCAGACCATATTATTTTAGAATATTTTCTAATTACCATGTTATAGGCATATCCTGAGTTTCTTTCAGTTTATTTTTTTTCCTAAAATTTGTTTATTTGAAAGTCAGAGTTAGAGAGGGAGAGACTGAGGTCTTCCATCCGCTGGTTCACTCCCCAGATGGCCACAGCTACCAGGTCTGGGCCAGGCCAGAGCCAGGAACCAGGAGCTTCTTCAGGTCTCCCACGTGGGTGGCAGGGGTCCAAACACTTGGACCATCTTCTGATGCTTTTCCCAGGCCTTCAGCTGTAGCTGGATTGTAAGTGGAACAGCCAGGAAATGAACCGGCACCCATATGGGATGCCGGTATTGCAGGCAGCAACTTTACCCAGTATGCCACAATGCCAGCTCACTGTATATCTTTTTAAGAAGATTTATTTATTTGAAGGACAGAGTGAGATAGAGAGGGGATGAGAGAGGGGGAGGGGGAGGGGGAAGAGGAGGGTGATGGATAGAGGGAGAGGGTAGGGCAAAAATAAGAGACAGATATCTTTCATCCATTACTTCATTCCCCAGATGTCTATAATGGTCAGGGTTGAGCCAGGCCTAACCCAGGAATTGAGAACTCCATCAGGGGCTTCCACGTGGGTAGCAGCCATGCAAGTATTTGAGCCATCATCTGCTGCCTCCCAGGAGCATTAGCAGGAAGCTGGATTGGAAGCAGAGTAACTGGGACTCCATGCCAGGCACCCCTGTGTGGGATGTGGGAGTCCAGGTAGTTGCTGGACTTGCTTTGCCCCTCAGTTTACTTTAAAGACTTCACATTTTAATAAGATAATCCAGAACCAGGCCATAGATCACTGCTAAATTCTCATAATCTCAAAGAGCATGAAACATGAAAACTGTACCAACATCAAGTTGAACTTACCTTCTTTTTTAAAATTTTTTTAAAAACATATTTATTTGAAAAGCAAAGTTACAGAGGGAGAGAGGAGATCCATTTTCTATCTGTTGCTGGTTCACTCTCCAGCTCCAATGGCTAGGGCTGGTTCAGGCTGAAGCCAGGGGCCAAGAGCTTCATCTGGTTCTCCCACATGGGTACAGGGGCCCAATCACTTGGGCCATCTTCTGCTGTCTTCCTAGGTGCCTCAGTGGGGAGCTGGGTTGGAAGTAGAGCAGCTGGAATATGAACTGCGCCCCTTATGGGATGCTGCAGCCATAGGCAGCACTTAACCTACTGCGCCACATATTGAGCTTTTAAATGAAGCTTATGTTATTCTGAATATTTCAGCTTATGCTAATTCTTTATTAGTTTCTGAGTTTGTAAATATTGAGTAGCTAAGGATTATGGAAAGCCACAATGTTATTCTGGCTGAATATGATGAGAAGTATGTTGAATTTGAAAAAGCAGTAGGGAAAAACTAAGAATTTAAAACTGATTTTCAAACAACAAGAAGTTCTACAAATATTGTCTTATGCACACGGTATAGAAAGAAATATGGGCCTTAAAGTCATACCAACACATAAATTTCAGTTGCCATTAGTAACATAATATCATCTTACAGGAAACACAGCCATATACCTTAAAGTTAAAAGCAAGTGGAAATAATCGCTTTAGAAAAAATATTTAGGAGCCCTTTCTCATTTTTGTTTTTCTTACTCGTCTGCAGAATTTAGTCAAATTCTAATTCTGCAATGTCTTTGTGTAGTTTTGTATGTATTTGTAGGTAGACCCAATCATATTATAGTATACTTATGTGTATGCTTCTTGATTATTCATTTAATATGTTAGTCTGTTTTCTTTTATTGTAATAAAATGCCTGAGGCAGGTCAGCTCTGTAGAAGAGGTTTATTTAGTTCACAATTCTCGAGGTCCCAGGGCATAGTGTTGGTTTCTTCCTGGCTCTGGTGAAGGCCTCATGCCAGATTTGTTCTGGTGGTGGGAGTGCATCATTGCATATAGGAAGAAGGGATTAATCATCTGATAGGAAGCCAGAGAGCAAGACAGGGGTGACCTAAGGACCCCTCGCTTCGTGAACGTCCTACTACTTCACCACCTCACACTGAGGATCAAGCCTGTAGCACATAATCCATTGGGGAACAGACTACACCCATACTAGAGCACAGCGAAAGTGTCTTTGAGGAAGGGCCCTTTAACTGGAATCTGAAGAGAGAGGAGCAGTTAGGTTTTCAAGAATTTCGTTAAAATCATCTCCTGGAGTAACAGTTTCAAAGGCTTGATAGGAAGGAATTTTGAGGGGACAGGAAGAAGACTAGAGTGCAAGAGCATATTGTGAAAGAGAAAGACTTGGTGAAATAAGGTAGAGAGGTAGTCAGAGCTAGATTTCATTCCACTTATCAAATATTTATTGGGCACCAACCGTGTCCAAAGAACTAAGCAAATAGCAATGAGAAAAAGCAAAATCAAAGCCTGTAGGAGACAAAGAACCTGACTTCCTGATCCTTGAAGATAATGTTACAGTTCTATTCACAGTGCAAGAGAAAACCAGGTCAGTGTTTCATCAAGGGTGTGATGCCATGATTGTGTCAAGTGCACATGGGGGAGAGAGAAAAGTCAAGAGTGAACAAGCAAGTTTAGTAAGGAACTTAACTTTTCTAATCTAGCGTTATTGAGTGGTGACTTGAAGTGACTGTTGATGTGGCTGATATAAGTGACATTATTTCACCAGTATATCAAGAAAGGAATTATGAGTAGGTAAGACTAGTATAGTCTTGGAAATTATTATTTGATTATTCCCTATCTTTTAAAGAAATCCCTATTTCATCAATTCTAACACTCATAGTTTTTCCCTTTTTAATAATATGAAGTTGAATTAAATCTTACACTTCATGGCATATTATAATCTGTAAAGCAGCAGTCTGGGTGTTTGCTTGTATATTCACAAATGCAGTCCTGTTCATTTTGTCATTAACTTCAGTTGAAATACATTGTTAGTATTTCTCATGTTAACTTTAGTTGTCAGTATGTCTTTAAGAAATATTCTGTCAGTCAGCCTTTAACCAAAGTTATCAGATGTAGAAAAAGTTTTGAAAACACTTTATAGCTTTAAAGTCTGTGTAAAGGGGCTGGCATTGTGGTGCATTGTGTTAAGCTGCTGCCTTCAATGCCAGCATCCCATATCAGAGTGCCTATAGGAGTCCCAATAAAGATCTCTTTACTTCTGTCTTGGTTCGCGCTGCCTTTCAAGTAAATAAAATAGATCTTAAGAAGAAAAAAAAATCTTCATTTAAATAAGTTGAAAATAAAAAAGCCATCTTGCAATCAGTATCACATTAAAAAAATTGAATAAAACTTTGTTTCCTGATTTATTTGGAAGAATTTCTCCCCATTTATTTCCACGACATAAAGCAGTGGTGAGTCCAACATTAGATACTAACATAAAAGGACATTGGTGGCTGGCGCCACACCTCACTAGGTTAATCCTCCGCCTGCGGCACCAGTACTCCAGGTTCTAGTCCCGGTTGGGGCACCGGTTCTGTCCCACCAAATTCACCCCCGAAATGGCCAGTCCAGCTCTTTGCTGTGGCCCGGGAGGGCAGTAGAGGATGGCCCAAGTGCTTGGGCCCTACACCTGCATGGGAGACCAGGAGGAAGCGCCTGGCTCCTGGCTCCTGGCTTTGGATTGATGCAGCGTGCTGGCCATAGTGGCCATTTGAGGGGTGAACCAATGGAAGGAAGACCTTTCTCTGTCTCTCTCTCTCTGTCTAACTCTGTCTGTCAAAAAAAAAAAAAATGGACATTGGTTTCTGTAACATCTGTGATTAGTTTCCTAGTCAGTTTATAAACATGCTTCTACAGATAGCAGGTAAATCTTTCCTCCAAGGAGGAAAACTAAAATTTTCCTAAGTATTGTATTTTCTGTTTGTGTTGAAACTACATTATTGTGGGACTATTAGATTTCATATTGTTTTGCTGTAGCGGTTTTTCTTTGGTTGATGGAGGAGTGAGGACATCTGTTGGACAAATGCCGAATTACAAGCAAGCCTTGGGTAGTGCTTAGTAGTGTTTGAGGGTTTTTTGTTTTTTTGTTTTTGTTTTTTTTTTTGACAGGCAGAGTTAGACAGTGAGAGAGAGAGACAGAGAGAAAGGTTTTCCTTTTTCCATTGGTTCAACCCCCAAATGGCCGCTACGGCCTGCACACTGCGCTGATCTGAAGCCAGGAGCCAGGTGCTTCTCCTGGTCTCCCATGCGGGTGCAGGGTCCAAGCACTTGGGCCATCCTCCACTGCACTCCTGGGCCACAGCAGAGAGCTGGACTGGAAGAGGAGCAACCGGGATAGAATCTGGCGCCCCAACTGGGACTAGAACCCAGGGTACCGGCTCTGTAGGTGTAGGATTAGCCAAGTGAGCCGCGGCGCCTGCCAGTAGTGGTTGAGTTTTAATAAGCTTTGCAGGTGATTCCATTATATACCAAAGCTTGAGTCCTTTGGTTCAAACTTTGGTTCTCATTCTGTTAGTAAAGGTTGTGTAAGTTGCCCATAAAAGTTTTAGATCTTTAATAAGTGTGTGTACCAAGCTTTGTCTAAAGGCCAGCTACGTTTCAAACCTGTATGTGCTACTTAAAAAAAAAAAAAAGTTGATGCTTTTGTGATAATGAAAAATAATTGTTTTAAAACATTATTTGATTCTGTTGCTAGTTTTTGTACTTTTTAATATTTCAGTCACCAAACCTTGTTAGTATAACAAGGATGTGCAGGGATTAAAAGTACTAATATTGAATAAATTCTAGGCCAGGGATTCTGAGTCTAAGCAGAACATCTGAGGAATGTCTCTCAGCATTATGGCAATTGGAAGGTACAAACTGAGGAGATTTGGAAAAGGAAGATATGGGGATGTATGAAGAGAGAAAAATAGATAAAATAGATAGTGAATAGGAGGAATTAAAAGAGAAAGATGTTCCCAGTTAGTTTGATATTTTGCAGTGATTTCTGAAAATGAGAACAGTTGCGTATCTTGCAACCACATATTTATGTGGTTCTTCCTCTACTTTCCATTGTGCCATTTGTCCTTCACGTCCATTTTCACAAGAAGATGCATTTTCTCAGCTTAGTGCTATTACTGGAGATGGTGAAGGGTTAAAGTACACTGCTTTTATTTTTTAATTAATTAATTAATTAATTTATTGACTTGGGCTGAGTTAAGATACTGAAAAATCTTTGAGGGTTCTTTCTATTTATCTTCCCCCTTTTTATGTGTATCTCTTGTGTGCTGTGAGTACAGTTAACCTAGAACTTGTTTGGGAGGCTGAATCTGTGAAGAGTGTTTGCAAACAGCTGGGTTCTTCTGTTATTGAGTCAAGGATGCTGAAGTCTGAAAAAGAAAAGCAGAAACTTGAAATTTTGCTTTGATTTAAAAAAAAAAAGATTTACTTATTTATTTTGAAGCACAGAGTTAGAGAAAGAGAGAGAGAGAGAGAGCAAGAGAGCATCAGCCAGGGCTGAGCCAGATGCCAGAAACTACATCTGAGTCACTTAGGTGGGTGGCAGGGGCCAGCACTTGGGCCATCTTCCACAGCTTTTCCAGGTGCAACAGCAGGGATCTGATTTGGAAGTACAGCAGCCGGGATTTGAACTGGTGTTCATAGGGGGTGCTGACATTGCAGATGGCTCCTTAACCCACTGTACCACCATGTTGGTCCCCATGAGTTGTATTTTTAACTCTAAACATTGCTCTTTAGTAAATTAATGAGAGAATAATAACACATTTTCTGTTGCTTATCATGATTGATCATTTAACAAGATCTGGATAATCCTACCTCTAATTTTTTTTTTTAATGTGAAATTTTTCAGGCCTATAGGCATGATGTAAAATGAGCAGATAATATATTCTCCTTAGACTTGTTTGAACAGTCATTTATTTCTGTTTGTAAAGTCACCTCTCTATTAATAGTGCATGAGTCAATGACTTGATGTACTCATTGGGAAAGGAGAGTTTATCAGCTTACTGACCATAAGATATGTTCATAATGAGTTTTAAAGTGCTAGCCTCTGATAGGAAATTTGTTAGGAGTAATGGGCTTTTAAATGTTGGGTTTTGAAATGTCATGATAAGAATGCTTCATACCTATAAATGTTTTAAATTACATTTTTGTTCTTTTTTATTTATTTATTTTTAAATTTTTAAATTTTTTTTGACAAGCAGAGTTAGACAGTGAGAGAGAGAGACAGAGAGAAAGGTTTTCTTCCGTTGGTTCACCCCCCAAGTGGCTGCCACGGTCAGTGTGTTGCAGCTGGTGCACTGCGCTGAGCCAAAGCCAGGAGCCAGGTGCTTCCTCCTGGTCTCCCATGCGGGTGCAGGGCCCAAGGACCTGGGCCAACCTCCATTGCGCTCCTGGGCCATAGCAGAGAGCTGGACTGGAAGAGGAGCAACCGGGACAGAACCTGGCGCCTCACCAGGACTGAACCCAGGATGCCGGCGCTGCAGGCAGAGGATTAGCCTAGTGAGCTGCAGCACCGGCCCTCTTGTTCTTTATTGTAGATAGAGAAGGATTTTTTATTCAATTGAATTTCTTTTTATATTTTGCGTGTATGCTTGCTAGGGTATTTATTTATTTATTTTGACAGGCAGAGTGGACAGTGAGAGAGAGAGAGACAGAGAGAAAGGTCTTCCTTTACCGTTGGTTCACCCTCCAGTGGCTGCTGCGGTGAGCACGCTGTGGCTGGCGCACTGCACTGATCCGAAGCCAGGAGCCAGGTGCTTCTCCTGGTCTCCCATGGGGTGCAGGGCCCAAGCACTTGGGCCATCCTCCACTGCACTCCCGGGCCACAGCAGAGAGCTGGCCTGGAAGAGGGGCAACCAGGACAGAATCCGGCACCCCAACTGGGACTAGAACCTGGTGTGCTGGTGCTGCAGGCGAAGGATTAGCCTAGTGAGCCGTGGCACCGGCCTAGGTTTTTTTTTTTAAAGATTTTATTTATTTATTTGACAGGTAGAGTTACAGACAGTGAGAGGGAGAGACAAAGGTCTTCCTTCCGTTGATTCACTCTCCAAATGGCCACAATGGCCAGAACTGTGCTGATCTGAAGCCAGGAGCCAGGTGCTTCTTCCCAGGCACATTAGCAGGAAGCTGAATCAGAAGTGGAGCAGTGGGGTCTTAAACTGGTGCCCATATGGAATGCCAGTGTTGCAGACAGTAGCTTAATCAACTGTGCCAAAAATAACAATATATTTTGGTTTCAACAGCAGAATTATTGAAGGAAAAAAAGTTCCCACAGATTCAACAAAACCGAACAGGAGCCTGGAACTTAATCTAGGTCTCCCAGGTGGGTGGCAGTGTGCTGTTCCCCAAGTTGCATATTAGCAGGAAGCCGAAATGTGTTATGGGTCAAACCTAGGCACTCAGATGTGGATGTCCCAAATGAGTTCTTAACCTGTGCTCCAGATGTCTCTCCTCAATTTTAATGTCCCCTGGCTAAAGAAACCTTTTATTTAAGGACTACATAGTTAATGCATTTCATAAGTACAGCTTTAGAAACATAGTAATTCTTCCCACTATACCCACACTTCCACCCCTTTTAAAAAATATTTAATTTTATTTATTTGAGAGGCAGAGTTACCAACAGAGGGAGAGATAGAGTTCTTCCATCTACTGGTTCACTCCCCAAATGGCCACAATGGTGGGAGCTGGGCTGATCCAAAGCCAGAAGCCAGGAGCCAGGAGCCAGGAGCCAGGAGCCAGGAGCCAGGAGCTTCTTCTGGGTCTCCCACATGGGTACAGAGGCCCTAGCACTTGGGCCACCTTCTTCTGGTTTCCCAGGCCATCAGCAGGGAGCTGGATTTGACGTAGATCACACGGGACTCGAACCAGTGCCCATATGGGATGCCGGCGCTGCCAAGCAGAGGTTTAACCTGCTATGCCATTAGCACTGGCCCCTAATTTTAATGTTTTCAAGTGAATATTCAAGTACCAAATATGAAATGTTGTGAAGTACAAGTTAAAAACTTTTAATAAGATGATGAAAATTATTCATAGTTAGCAAGGCTCATTTTATTTTTGTTCATTTAAAGTTTTACACTCTTTTTGATGAAATATTAAATATTTCCTGTGAACCCACTTGCTTACCTTGCTTACAGTGTGGAGAATAGATTCAATGTGAATAAACCTGAGGCTGGGAAGAAGCTGGGAGGTTTATAGCTCAAACTAATATGTTATTAGGTCTTGGGATGGAAGAAAACAGATAAACTCAAAGCATTTTTGAGTATAATATAGAATAGATACAGAAAACGGTATAAAACAAAGGTACAGTCACCTTTCTTATCACTGGGTTCAGCCAGCTG
Organism: Sylvilagus floridanus; assembly: GCA_949820135.1. Taxonomy (NCBI): domain Eukaryota; kingdom Metazoa; phylum Chordata; class Mammalia; order Lagomorpha; family Leporidae; genus Sylvilagus; species Sylvilagus floridanus. The sequence continues at coordinate 36,024,092 of OX463230.1, forward strand.
CGAACTGAAAATGTTCCATTGTTGCTGACATGTAAGTAATATGTAGTTAGGCCTGGGACAGTTTCTTCTTTCCTGAATGTTTATAGGCATTTTTTCTTGTCCCTATTTCCTAACCAGTACCTTGTCACAACTATTAGGTAGAGTTTACATTCTGTTAGGTTTTATAACCTAGAGACAATTTAAAGTATATAGGTGGATGTGCACAGGTTATATACAAACATCACACTTTTGCACCCATAGGGAACCAGTCCTCTAGGGAATGACTGTATGGATTTAAAAACTTTGAATTAAGAACCCAGTACCACCCATGTCTGGAAATGGAACTTTTGTGGTTCCCTAAATCTTCCAGGTGCACCGCCCCAGTTAAAACTCCCTTCTCTCTAGAATTAACCACTGTTGTTGCTTTAATGATAATTACCTTTACATTTTAGTATATTGATCGCCTCCATGTCTTTAATCTTATAATATTATTATATTGCATTTTATATTAAATCAATATTCCTAAGGATCATCCCTAAATATTATGGCTTAGTTTTCTGGAAATATACTTAAAATCTCTTAAATATTGATTTCTCCTTAATTTTTCCTCTTTCTTTCATACACTTCATACAGTTCAGCTTATCTACTAGAATGGTAATTCTGTCATCTTTGTGATTTCTGTATTACTCCAATTGAATGACTTATCTCCTGGTCATATTGTCTTGATCTGCATGTCTTGTCTTACAAAAGTTATTTTGCTTTTAGGGCTCTTTTAGATAGCCTGCCCTCTATGGCTAATTTATGGCTTTGTTCCAAGGCTTGGCCTTTTTGGAGTCTCTACTAAATGCCTCCCGTGTACCCAAAGAGCATGATTACAATTACAGGCCAAAGTGGCTGCAGTCGTTTCAAGATGAATCCTTCCTACACGCATTATTCTGCTCTGCAAATTACTGCTACCTTTATAGGAACCTTACCCACTGAAATGTCCTTTTTTTTTTTTTTTTTTTTATTTAATTTGAGAGGCAAAGAGAGAGGGAAAGAGAAATACAGAGAGCCAACTCCTGTTAGCATTTCACTCGTCACATGCCTGCAATGGCCAGGGCTGCGTGGGGTCTGAAGCTAGGAGCTGGGAATACGATCCAGGTCTCCTGTGTAGGTGGCAGGAATCCATTTATTTGAGCTTGGAGTGTGTTGTCTTGCAGGAGAAGTGGGTATAATAAGGAAGAAGGACTGAGCACTTGTGACAAGTGCTGCTGATGGGTCAAGGAAAATGAAGACTAAGGCTACATCCTAGGTTTAATGGTAGTAGAGTGTATCATTGCCCAGCCCCCAATGAGTTGTTCAGATATTTAAAATCTGTTTTTTTATTAGACTAAAAGTTACATGACAAAAAAGACCACAAATATGTTATTTCTTATCATTGTATCTCTGAATCTTAGACTAGTTCCTGGAGTGATAAAATGGGAAAAAAATCATAGCTTCCAGAACTTCAGACAAGGAGGGTCTGAACTGGGCCCAGAAGTTGCATAGCCAATCACTGTGCCTCAGATAAGTGCGCCTTTGTCTTGACTTGGCAAAGACAGTGCTGCTGTCACTGCATGGCCCTGGCACAGCAGCTTGTTTCTGTGGCACCAGGGCACTGCCTGCCACAGCTGGATCCTCTGCTGCTGCCACGTTTGGAAGCCTGTGCAGCTGCTGCTTCTGCTACTCATTGCCAGAATAGCTGCTGAATGTTCGTGTTCTTGCTTCCTCATGTCACAGAATTCTGTTTCAAAGTATTAGATGAATTTGTCTGATTGAGGTGGTTAGGTCACATGCCTGAACTGTAGTTACAAGAGAGTCTGGGAAAGCAAGTATGTGGCATTTCAGTTTCTGCTATGGGAGGCAGACTCAGCACACTGTGCCTTAAAATGTGGAGCCCCCTGCACAGAAAGGGATCAGATATCACATGACAAGGAAGAGCGACTAGTGTCCTCTGCAAGGCTAGAGAAATAGATTTTGCAGGTTATGCATGGAAAGATAATTCTTGAAGCTGTGGGGTTGGGAAAAGCTACTTTGGATGGTTGTGTGTACAGCTTGTTCTCCAAATAAGAACTTCCATACTAACAGAGCAAGTAGAGCCTAGAATTCAGCCTTTGCTTCATGGGAAATTGCATCCTCCTCAGAGGGCTGCTCTTTGCTGATTTACAGGAAGGCCCTTGAGTTTGGGCCATAAGTTGAGAATTCCAAGAATAGGAACTTAGAAAATGTCTGTTTGTAGGTAGGAAAAGGAAAAGGGCAGAGAATAGGTGTTGAGAGCTTGGATATTTCTTTGATGGAAGCCAGTTAAAAATATTCAGGGCTGGCGCTGTGGTGTAGTGGGTAAAGCTGTTGCCTGCAGTGCTGACATCCTATTTGGATGCCCAGTTTGAGTCCTGGCTGCTCCACTTCTGATCCAGGTCTCTGCCATGCCCTGGGAAAACAGTACAAGATGGCCCGAGTTCTTGGGCCCCTGCACCCACATGGGAGACCCAGAAGAGGCTCCTGGCTCCTGGCTTTGGATCGGCGCAGCTCCAGCCCTTGCAGCCAGCTGGGGAGTGAACCAGTGGATGGAACCCGCCCCCCCCCCCCCACCTCTCCTTCCCTCTCTGTGTAACTCTGACTTTCAAATAAATAAATGAATCTTTAAAGAAAAAAAGAGAAAAATTTAAAGATAGTCCTCTTTTAACTCTCTGTTGACTACTAGATGGAGTTCAGAAAAGATGTGAACTGACAATATTTAGAAATAAGATCTCTTATTTGGTAGTTCAGAGCGTGGTCTGATAGAAAGGTGTGGATGGAAACCAGCTGATCATTCGTTCTTTCCTTCATCTAACAAGAGGATTGGATGTGGCAGATTCAATTTTTAGTGAATTCTTACATGTTGGGTGCTGATTCAGGAATACAGAAAATAGTTCCTAGCCTTAAAGGAGTTACAGTCTAGTATGTTAGAGAAGAGCATTGTTCCAAATACAGTGCAATAAGTGTTAAAGGTAGGCAGTGTAGCAGCAGTGTAGTAGGAGAGGGGTGCACATAATTCAGGGCAGGAGTGGGAAGGGGTTAAGTGATTTCTTTTTGATAAATTTTGAAAGTTTAGTGATCTTTAGTCACTCATCCAACATTTGTTCCCTAGATATCTGCTAAGTGAGTACTAACATGCAGCTATTGTTCTAGGCATTTAGGAGCCATCAGTGAGTGAGCGAGTGAAACAAAGATCCTGGCTTCTGAAGAGTCTATGTGATTCTCAACATTTTTTGGATTTTGGGGATGAGCATTGGGTGCAGTGGTTAGGCTACTGCTTGGGATGTCTGTGTTCCGTATCAGTGCTTGAGCTTCAGTCCTGGCCCTGCTGCTGATTGCAGATTCCTGCTAATGTGTACCCAGGGAAACAGTGGGTAAGGACTCAAGGACTTGAATCCCTGCCAGCCAGGATGGGAGACCTGGACTGAGTTCTAGGCTTCTGGCTTTGGCCTGGCCTTGCTCTGACTATTGCAGGCATTTGGAAAGTAAACAGGCAGGAGGGAACTCTCTCTTTGCATTCCCAAGAAATTTTTTTAGAAGTTTTTTCCCCCCCAAATTTTGGAGTATGAAGATTTTGGATTTTCAGATTAAAGATGTTCAACCCTAGTGGTTTGTGCTGTTACAAGTAACCAAATGGGGATTGTGGGTGTTCAGAAATTACTGGTGTTCAAACTGTTGACTTTGTAATTTAGAACTTTTGTCAGTTCATTAGGACTGCTGTTTTAAGAAGAGATAACTAAGTGAAGTTTGCAGTTCTATTTCCTGTTTCTCTCAAGCCAGTCTTCCTTTCTGGTTAGGAAAAAATGGATAAATTAAGTGAAAGGTCTAGCTCAAGTATTATGTTATCCATCCTCTTTATGATGCTTCTGCATTGCTTCAGCTGGAAAGTCTGTCCCCATGGGCTGCTGGCGGTTGTCCAAGGCCTTTGGACGTGCTGACTAGCTGAGAAGCATTCACAGAACCTGACGAGGAGAGCACTCAAGGTGGTGTGGTAACCTTGTGTGGTGACCCTTGAAGACCCTTTCATCCCCTCCGTCTTCTGCATCCTGAACTCACTAAAATTTGAGTTAAAAAACAAAAAAACAAAGAACTGTGTTTTCCTGATATTTTCTAAACAGGACTACCTGGGAAACTTGTTCAACTTCTTCAGTTTTACTCTTTTCTTTCTGCCTGTAACCCCTGGAGAGAGATTTTTCTTATAGGTAACCAGGTGGTTGTTACTCTGGGTGGATGTTGTGGAAAGAAAGTTGCCATCACAAAGGCTTCCATAGCTTTGTGTGGTGCACACTGGTTGTGGTGGCTTTTGCTTTCCTTTTAAAAAGGGTAAATTTCTACCTGGCGCCGCGGTTCACTAGGCTAATCCTCCGCCTTGCGGTGCCAGCACACCACGTTCTAGTCCCGGTCGGGGCACCGGATTCTGTCCTGGTTGCCCCTCTTCCAGGCCAGCCCTCTGCTGTGGCCCAGGAGTGCAGTGGAGGATGGCCCAAGTGCTTGGGCCCTGCACCCCATGGGAGACCAGGAAAAGCACCTGGCACCTGGCTCCTGCCGTCGGATGAGCACGGTGCACCGGCCACGGCAGCCATTGGAGGGTGAACCAACGGCAAAGGAAGACCTTTCTCTCTGTCTCTCTCTCACTGTCCACTCTGCCTGTCAAAAAAAAAAAAGGTAAACTTCTAATCTTTTAAAATCATGTGGAATTCTAATTGTATGTATGCCCTGGAGTCATGTGGAATACTGACGTACCAACTCAGGAGTGTGCTATAGTTTCAGCTGTTGTAATGTGGCATATGTGTGCTGATTCTGAATAACTAGGTTTATTCAGTGACCCTCCTGCATAGTTGGAGTACCCTAAATGCAGCCTGTAGATTCCCTGTTCCACAGGGAAAAGGGTCAGATACAAGGCTGGAGTTGTTAGATGTTGTATATAACTACTATCCCTTCCTTCCCGTTTAAAAAAAAAAAAATAAGAGAGACAGAGAAGGAAGACACACTCTTTTTGTTTATCTTTTGTAGGAGATGCATCGGAGATTTGACAATGCCCCTGACTCTGCCAAAACAAAAGCTCTTCAAACTGTTATTGAGATGAAGGTAAGTGAAAAAACTATTTAACAAAGATATGTATGAGTCACTTTATGCTTTTACATGATCATGTACTTTCATATGTGAGCATTAGATAATGGTATGTAATAATATTGTGTGCACTTAAATTTATAAACAAATTTAAGTATTTTCATACTATTTGAAAGGTAGAGACTAGGAGAGAAATAGGTGGACATTTTCCATCTGCTGGTTCTCTCCTTAAATTCTTGCAACAGCTGGGACTGAGCCATTCCAAAGCTAGGAACTGGGAACTCAGTCTGTTACTGTTACTGTTACTGAAGTGGCAGGCACCCAAGTGCATGAGCCATCTCCAGCTGCCTTTCCAGGTGCACATTAACCAAAGCCGGAACCAGGAGTGAAGCTGGGAATCAAACCCAGGGACTCCAGTGTGGGATGTGAGTGTCCCAAGTTACTTTTTAACTGCTGCACTAGATACCCATCTCTATTCACTCATTTTAGAGATTGAGAGGATGTAGAAGTAAGACTTAATGAAAATGACATCTTAGAAGACTTTCAGCCTCATTAACTTTCAGTTGTGGACCGTAATTGAATACAAAAAGAATTGTACAGAATTTCCTTAAATTAGCTATTCTCAAATTTCTTTCTTCTCCTTTTTCCTTTTTTTTTTTTTTTAATATTTATTTGAAAGAGTTAGAGAGAGAGAGAGAGCACGAGTGAATGAGCTTCTACCTGCTGGTTCATTCCCCAGATGGCTGCATTGACTGGGGCTGGGCCAGGCCAAAGCCAGGAGTCAGGAACTTCATTTGTGTCTTCGTGTGGGTGGCAGGGGCCTAAACACCTGGGCCATTCTCTGCTGCTTTTCCCAGGCCATGAGCACAGAGGTGGATCAGAAGTGGAGTATCTGGGTCGTGAATCAGTGCCCATATGGGATGCTGGTGTTGTAGGCGTTGACTTTACTTGCTCACCACAACATGGTCCTGTTCTCAAATTTCTTGACTGGATAGTTCTCTCTCTCTCTCTCTCTCTCTCTCTCTCTCTCTCTCTCAGATTTTATTTATTTGAGAGGTAAAGTTACAGACTAGAGGAAAGGTCTTCCATCCTCTGGTTCACTCCCCAAATGGCCACAGTGGCTGGAACTGAGCCGATCTGAGGCCAGGAGCTAGGAGCTTCTTCTGGGTCTTCCACACAGATGTAGGGGCCCAAGCACTTGGGCCATCTTCCATTGCTTTCCTAGGCTGTAAGCAGAGAGCTGGATCAGAAGAGGAGCAGCCAGGACACAAACTGGTGCCCACAGGGGATACCAGTATCACAGGTGGAGGCTTAGCCAGTATGCCACAGTGCTGGCCCCATCCTTTTCTCTCTTAAAGTGGTAGGTCGACTTCCTTCATTTTAAAGATGATTTCTGCCAAATACCAAGTCTGAGTGAGTATAATTTTTCAGTTGTTCTTTCAAGGGAAAATAGTGTTCCATGAAAAAAGTACCTACTTTAGCTTGCACACAAATAGCAAAATGAAATTCTATTTCTAGTCTTACTTCAATATATAGCACAAATGTTCCATGCCTCATTCCTTCCATTTCATCATACAAGTGTTAAAAAACATATATACTGTGGGGGTGGGAGATGTTTGAGATTTATTAACAGCAGTACTTTTCATCAAGGGCATTTTTTTAAAAAAAAATTATTTGAGAGGTGAACACACACACACACAGAATAAACTAACTCCCATCCATTGATTCAATGCCCAAATGCCTACAATGGACTGGGCTGGACTAGGCTGAAACTGGGATCCAGGCACTTAATCCAGGTTTCCCACATGGGTGGCAGGGATGCATCTACTTAGCCATCACCTACTGCCTTCCAAAGTGTGCATTAGCAGGCAGCTGGAATTGGAGCAGAGCCGGTACTTGAACCCAGGCACTTCAATATGAGATATAGACATCTTAACCAGGATCTTTTCTTCCCCTTCCTTCCTTCCTTCCTTCCTTCCTTCCTTCCTTCCTTCCTTCCTTCCTTCCTTCCTTCCTTCCTTCCTTCCTTCCTTCCTTCCTTCCTTCCTTCCTTCCTTCCTTCCTTCCTTCCTTCCTTCCTTCCTTCCTTCCTTCCTTCCTTCCTTCCTTCCTTCCTTCCTTCCTTCCTTCCTTCCTTCCTTCCTTCCTTCCTTCCTTCCTTCCTTCCTTCCTTCCTTCCTTCCTTCCTTCCTTCCTTCCTTCCTTCCTTCCTTTTTGACAGGCAGAGTGAACAGTGAGAGACAGAGAGAAAGGTCTTCCTTTCGCCATTGGGTCACTCCCCCCAGTGGCCACTGCGACTGGTGCACTGTGGCTGTCACACTGCGCTGATCCGAAGCCAGGAGCCAGGTGCTTCTTCCTGGTCTCCCATGCGTGTGCAGGGCCCAAGCACTTGGGCCATTCTCCACTGCCTTCCCGGGCTACAGCAGAGAGCTGGACTGGAAAAGGGGCAACTGGGACAGAATCCAGCACCCCGACCGGGACTAGAACCTGGAGTGCCAGTGCCGCAGGCGGAGGATTAGCCAAGTGAGCCATGGCGCTGGCCTATTTTTCATTTTTAAAAGATGTATTTATTTATTTGAAAGGCAGAGTTACAGAGAGAAAAGGGAAGGGGGAGAGAGAGAGAAAAAGGAGAGAGATCGATCTTCCATCCACTGATTTACTCCCCAAGTGGTTGCAATGGCCATACTGAGCCATGCCAACACCAGGAGTCTGGAACTTCATCTGGGTGTCTCACATGGGTCAGAGGCCCAAGCACTTGTACCCTCCTCTGCTGCACATTAGCAAGGAGCTAGATTGGAAGTGGAACAGCCAGTACTCAAACTGGTATTCATATGGGATGTTGGTGTTGTAGGCAGCGGCTTAGCCTACTGTACCAGCATGTTAATTGCTAGGCCAAAATCCTGCCCCATAAAGGATATTCTTAAGTAAAGCAATCTCAAACATTTTTATTTCTTATTGTTAATTTTTCTTCTGTGAATGCCTGGCAGTGAAGAACATAATGGCTGCCTAAATGGTTTGGTGTCATTGCCTTGATTTGTGCTAAGACACTTAAGTTTTGCCACCATACCTTTAGTACAAATGTCAACAGTGGAAAAGTCAAATGAAAGTACTTTTCATCATGCAGACTTTATAAAACTGTCTGGTAGGCCGGCGCCACGGCTCACTTGGCTAATCCTCTGCCTGCGGCGCCGGCACCCCAGGTTCTAGTCCCGGTTGGGGCACCGGATTCTGTCCCAGTTGCTCCTCTTCCAGGCCAGCTCCCTGCTGTGGCCCGGGAGTGCAGTGGAGGATGGCCCAAGTGCTTGGGCCCTGCACCCACATGGGAGACCAGGAAGAAGCACCTGGCTCCTGGCTTTGGATTGGCACAGTGCGCCAACTGTAGCAGCCATTTGGGGGGATAACCAACGGAAGGAAGACCTTTCTCTCTGTCTCTCTCTCACTGTCTAACTCTGCCTGTCCGGGGGAAAAAAAAAAAAACTGTCTAGTAAACCCCTAGAGTTCCATAGATTGTATTTTGAAAATGTCATCTTTAAGTTAATGAGCAGTTAGGAATATAGCTTTACATATGGTGATTTAAGAACGCATGTTCAGAGTCATATTCTATAGATTGAAAATCTGGCTCCACATAACCATTTGGTTGAAAAGAAGCAAGTCATTTAACCACTCTTTGCTTCAATTTCTTTATCAATAAGTGATGATAAGAATAGTACCCATCCAATGAGTTGTTCTGAGGAATATATTAGTTACTACATGTGAAACACTTCAACCAGGACCTAATATATTAGTAAACATTCAATCGTTGTTTGCTATTGCTGTCAGTCTGAAAGTCCCTTCCCGAAGGAATGGTTTCTGTAAAACTCCGAATAAAATAAAACTATATTTTATTTATATCCTAAAGTTTCTATTTCTTAGGTGTGTAAGTATATGGAATGACAGATATAAAATTATTCTTTCCATCTGGGGGTTATCTGTAATTGCTGATATCTAAAGCACTCTGGGGATGAACTACATACTGTGATAAATGAAATCAACAAATTGAATACACAAGGATGTTCTCTTAGTGGTATTTGTGGTAATGATCAAGCCATTATATATAATACAGATATTTATGTGGTAAAATATATTTTGATGCATGTGTGCATTGTAGCATGATCAAATTAGAATAATCAGCATATCTGTTACCTTAAACATCACCTTTTCATGGTGAGGACATTAAAAATCCTCTATTCTGGGGCCAGTCCTGTGGTATAGTAGGCTAATCTTATACCTGTGACTCTGGCATCCTATATAGGCTCCAGTTTGTGTCCAGCTGTTCCTCTTCTGATCCAGCTCTCTGCTAATGGCCTGGGAAAGCAGTGGAGGATAGCCCAAGTGTTTAGGCCTCTGCACCCATGTGGGAGACCCAGAGGAAGCTCCCAACTCCTGGCTTCTGATTGGCTCAGCTTTGGCTGTTACAGCCATTTGGGGAGTGAACTAGCATTTGGAAAACTTTTCTGTCTTTCTCTCTACCTGTAATTCTACCTTTCAAAGAAATAAAATCTTTAAAAAAAAAACAAAAAACCTCTCTATTCTAGCTATTTTGAAAGAACATAACACATTATTATTGTTAACTACAGTAACTCAACTGTGTAGTAGAACACCAAAGCTTCCATTCCTACTAATTGTATTGTACTTTTTGAGTAATCCCCTCCCTCCCCTATCTCCTCTGGTAAGCCCTATTATACTTTCAGCTATGGTGAGATCAGTTTTTTTTTTTTTTTTTTTTTTTTTAAGATTGCACATGAGTGAGTTCATGTGGTATTTGTCACTCTGGGACTGGCTTATTTAACATAGCATAATAGCATAATATCCTGTAGATTCATTCAAGGTGTCACAAATGACAGAATTTCACCTTTTAAAGTTTTATCATTTTCTTATTTTTTTTAAAGATTTTTATTTATTTATTTGCAAGGTAGAGTTATAGATATGAGAGGGAGAGACAGAGAATAAGGTCTTCTGTCCATTGGTTCACTCCCCAGATGGCCGCAATAGCTGGAGCTGCGCCGATCCAAAGCCAGGAGCCAGGAGCTTCTTCCAGTCTCCCACTTGGGTGCAAGGGCCCAAGGACTTGAGCTATCTTCTGCTGCTTTCCCAGGCCATAGCAGGCCCCTTTAAGTTACTCTTTTGAAACTCTTACAGGCAATTTGTTTTCCATTTCTTTGTGGTCTGTTGATAGTTATTGTGTCATTTGGAGGTGTCATATTAGCTTGTTTTTTCTCATTCCTCATTTCCCTGTGTGTTTTTTTTAGGGGGGGTAGGGAGAGTGGGTATCTATTGGATCAGTTTCTTGTACCATTTTTAGATAGGATAGCTTTTTTTTTTTTTTTTAATTTTTTTATTTGAAAGGCAGAGTTGCAGAGAGAGAGCTCTTCCATCTGCCTGTTTACTTCCCAGGTGGCTGCAGTGGCCAGGGCCATGCTAGGCCAAAGCCAGTAGCCAGGAGCTTTTTCCAGATCTTCCATGTGGGTATTGTGGCCAAAGCGCTTTGGCCATCCTCCACTTTTTCAGGCACATTAGCAGGGAACTGGATCGGAAATGAAGCAGCAAGGACATGAACTAGCACCCAATAGGATACTGGCATCACAGGCATTGGCTTAACCCTAAAGGATAGCTTTTGTAGTAAAAGACTGTGCTAGCAAGTGTCCTAGGTGTTGATTGGATGTGTTGCTTTGGCTTTGGTTCCAGGTGAGAAGTTCAGTGTAGTGTTCATGTGGCTTCTGTTGTAATCAGTGTTGGCGACATCTGTGGGGGTATGGTGGTTCAAGGTGCAGGGATTGTGAGATTGCCCCACTAGTTGCGATGAAGCTCCCATAACCCATTAAAGCCCCACATTTTTAATTCTGAATTTCACTGATACAACATTTGTTTCAAAGTTACTGTAAGTGGTATATTTTTTGCTCTGTGTAAGTCTTTATAGGTGTCCTATACAGAGGATTGAAGGGACACATTGGTTAAGTGGTCATGGTTCACTGGTAGCTCTGTGTGCAGCGCATCTGACTATGAATATGGGCTTCTGGTTGCTTTTCATGGTGAATGGAGGAGCTTGCTCAGCTGCCATCCTACACTGCCTCCCTGATGATGTTTTCTAAGAAAATGTTTAGGGGGCCGTTGCTATAGCACAGTAGGTTAAGGCTCTGCCTGTGGTGCTGGCATCCCATATGGGTGCTGGTTCTGTTTCTGGCTGTTCCACTTGATCCAGCTCTCTGCTAGGCCTGGGAAAGCAGTGGAAGATGGCTTAAGTGCTTGGGCCCCTGCACCTGTGTGGGAGACCTAGAAGAGGCTCCTGGCTCCTGGCTTCGGATCTGCCCAGCTCCAATCATTATGGCCATTTGGAGAATGAATCAGCAGATGGGAGACGTTTCTCTCTGTCTTTCTCTTTCTCTGTCTCTAACACTGCCTCTCAAATAAATAAAGTAAAATCTTTTTAAAATGATTAAAAAATTGCTATGAAATATTTCAGGTGTATTGAGAAGTATAGTGAACAGATAAAGGTTTGTAATGTGATAAAAATAATATGATTATTCTTTCCTTTGAATTTCTGTAATGGGATGTTATATGCCTTCTAGGGATTACCTGGTAAAGTGATAAAATATAGCTGAAAAGGTTCTATAGTGTTTATAATGCAGTTTTTTCAACCAGAAATTTATCAACCATAAAGTGCAAAGAAATTTTAAGCAGTTTCCTTTTTTCTTAAATCATGGTAATCTATTTTATTATTTGTAAGGTAAAGTTGCAGACAGAGAGAGGGAGAGACAGAGAGAAAGGTCTTCCATCCGCTGGTTCACTCCCCAGATGGCCAGAACTGAGCCAATTTAAAGCCTGGAACCAGGAGCTTCTTCCAGGTCTCCCATGAGCACACAGGTACCCAAGCACTTAGACCATCTTCTGCTGTTTTCCCAAGCCATCAGCAGAGAGCTGGATTGGAAGAGGAGCAGCCGGGACATGAACTGGCACCTGCATGGAATGCTGGTGCCACAGGTGGAGGTTTAGCCTGCTTCGCCATAGCACCAGCCCCTACCAGTTTTCTTTTTTTAAAGAAGAAGATTTATTTGAAAAGCAGAGCAACAGAGAAAGAAGGAGAGAATGAGATTTTCCTTTTGCTGATTCAGTCCCCAAATGCCCACAACTACCAGGACTGAGTCAGGCTGGAGCCAGGAGCCAGGAATATCATCTAGGTCTTCCACAAGAGTGTCAGGCGTCAACCTCTCGAGCTGTCATTTGCTGTTCCAGGAGCATTGTCAAGAAGCTGACTCAGAAGGTGGAAGCAGGATTTGATGTCAGGCACCCAGATGTGTGATGCCTGTGTCTGAAGTGGGGGCTTAACCTGCTATACCACAGTGTCCACCCATTTAACCAGTTTCCTGTTACTTCTGTTTCTCTAGTTCCTTATTGAACTCTGATTGAGAAGTCCGGGACTGGGGACGAGATTGAGGAAGAATCACAGTGGAGGTGTAAGGCTCCTCCTTCCCAGCGACAGCAGCTGTCAGGCAGCAGTTTTCAGTGTATTTGTTTATGTTTGCTGAAGGTCATGTTTTAGAAGACGAAGTCATTCAACTTTGATATTTTTGGTGAATACTTTTTGTCTAACTTTTCTGTTGTCTTCAGGATTCAAAAATTTCCTCCATGGAGCGTGGTCTCCGGGATCTGGAAGAGGAAATTCAGATGCTGAAGTCAAATGGGGCTTTGAGTACTGAAGAACGGGAGGAAGAGATGAAGCAAATGGAGGTGTATCGGAGCCATTCTAAATTTATGAAAAATAAGGTAACGATGTGTGGTGCTTTAATTCTAAAAGGGGTTTCAAAAATTGATGTATTGTTTACTTCCCTAGTGATGATAAAATCCTCACATTGTTTCATTGACTTCAAGGAAAAATACTTAGATTTAGCCCCTGTCTTTGAAATGGAACTTTTCCAGAATTAAAGTCAGAATTACTGACATCATGTAGTTATTGCACATTTTTACTTAGAAGAAGCTAAGTATATATTGTCACAGCTTAACTCTTCATGTCTCTCAGTACTCCTGAGGTGATTTAATAGAATTCTATTTGCATGAGGTTTTCTCACTTCATGAGACATCAAGTTCTCTGCCTCTTGTGAAGTGTTTTAAAAGTCAAAACCCTCAGAGGCTGATTCTAGCACCCCTCCCCCTTTCTGAAACGGGCTAAGTGAAATCACGTTCCTCCTTTAAGAACAGTCCATAAGGGAAAGCCTGTTCTTGTGTCTCTTGTGGGCGAACCATTTGCTGTCAGGTATATCGCTTCCCATGTGCACTTCGGTCATGTTTACAGCAACATAGATAGCACTGCGACCTGTCAGCTTGTATTTATAAATCAGTCAGAATACTCTCTTTTGGTCCAAAGTCATTCAGTTTAAATTCGTTATCTATTTAGGCAAATTGCAGGATTTCATTTATTATAGTTACCGTTTTTTCAGTTTTGTTGTGATTTAATTGAAAATCGTAATTTTAATTATAAAAACTTAGCTAGAAAATAAGTGTTTCCTTCTTTTGTATCTGAATTGAATTCCTCCTCACTTTCTCAGAATTGAAAATTAAAACATTTCCCAATAGTGTAAAAGAATGCCACAATTATAACTACAATTTCTAACTTTTTGCTGTGTTACCCATACCTGGCTACTACGGATATTTTGTGTTAATTTCATATTAATTATAGAACATAAAAATTCACATATCCAAATTTGTCAGTTTGGATTTTTCACCTTCATTGGAGAAAAAAATATACTGCAAGTTAAACTCTGTGTTAAGTCTTCCCATTTGTTGATAAGCATGTTCCAGTCCATTTTTAAAAACCCTCTGAAAACAGAGGAACTGTCTGGGTGTCTTTGAAGAGGGAATTAGGGAACAGACTTGGTTGTGCTGTATCAATTCTGATGCCCAGTTACCACTCAAGCCAAAAGCAAATAATAAGTCCTAAATTAACACATGAGTGAAAAAAAAAATTACAATGTCGTGACAGGTAGAACAACTGAAGGAGGAGCTAAATTCGAAAGAGGCTCAAGGGGAGGAGCTGAAAAAGAGAGCGGCTGGTCTTCAGGCTGAGGTCTTTGCCGTAAGATTTACCTTTTTGTGTGCAGTGATCCCACAGTGGGACTCTGCCAGCTCTGGCTTCTGGGTGGCTTATACTTTCATTCTCTATGGGTGGCAGCTTTGCCCATTGCTAGCACTAACCAGCCTGCTCTGCTCTTCAACTGACTCCTGTTCACCAGTTTGACCCATATGTCACTTTGTGTGCAGTGAGCCCTCATTTGTCCTGGAAGCCCTGTGCCTGGTTCTTTATTGTTGCTTTTTGCCGCTCTATGGGTGGTATTTCACAGCTTGTTTTTTTCTCTCTATCTTATTACTTGATTCTTGCTGACTTATTTGAATGGTGTTTTTTTTTTTCCTAATAGGTACATGCATATGCAGATGTTGTAGGTCTATTACCTAGAGTTTATTTGAATTTGGAATTCTCGAGTATGGTGCCTTTAACTTCCTAGGTAGACATTTTTAACTCCCCATTAAGTGTTTTGCAACAAATGTTATTTTCTTTAGGACAGATATATTTAGAATTATCTAGTAAATTAGAATTAGTATGAGACTCATTTCAAGTAGATATAGTTCTTTTCAAAGATTTATTTTTATTTATTTGAAAGAGTTACAGAGAGAGGGAGAGACACAGAGAGAAGTCTTCCATCTGTTGGTTCACTCCCCAGATGGCTGCAACGGCCGGAGCTGAACTGATCTGAAGTCAGGAGCCAGGAGCTTCTTCTGGGTTTCCCACGTGGGTGCAGGGGCCCAAGGACTTGAGCCATCTTCCACTGCTTCCCCAGGCCACAGCAGAGAGCTGGATCAGAAGAGGAGCAGCCAGGAATAGAACCGGTGCCCATATGGGATGCTGGTACTTCAGGCCAGGGCTTTAACCCACTGTGCCACAGCGCTTGCCTCAGTATAGGTTTTTTTTTTTTTTTTTTTTTTTGACAGAGTTAGAGAGAGAGACAGAGAGAAAGGTCTTCCTTTTTCGTTGGTTCACCCCCAAAATGGCCACTACAGCCGGTGCTCTGTGCTGATCCGAAGCCAGGAGCCAGGTGCTTCTTCCTGGTCTCCCATGCGGGTGCAGGGCCCAAGCACTTGGGCCATCCTCCACTGCCTTCCCAGGCCACAGCAGAGAGCTGGACTGGAAGAGGAACAACTGGGACAGAATTCGGTGCCCCAGCCGGGACTAGAACCCTGGGGTGCTGGCGCCACAGGCCAAGTGAGCCGTGGCGCCGGCCTTCTCAGTATAGTTCTAAATATAGTTCATTCTTATGTCTACCAAATTTACAATTCCAGTTTCAAAACATAGTAATAAAATAATAAATAACAAAATATCTAACACTTGTGTACTTACAATAAGCATTTTGTAATCTGCTGAGTTATCTGCTCCATGTTATAGATGAGAAAACTGAAGTAGCAGTATGGTACATAGGAAAACCCAGCTAGTTAAGAGGCAGCATTTGATTTTACACAGTCTGGTTCCAGAAATTACTTAACAAGCCTTGTAACATACTGCCCAATATGAGGCCATGTACGCATTTGTCAAAGTGTCAGGGAAAACTGAAAATAATTGTAGGCTAAGACAGAAATGCAACATTAAAAAACAAACATGTGTTAGTCTGGTGTGTTTGCTATTTATGGATCATTTTATAGCGTAGTTGAGAAAGTGAAATACTTTGAAAGGGTCTGATTTGGCTTATGGTATCCATGTATTGAGAAGTTTATCTAAAATTTCTTTTTTTTCTTAGCTATTGTTATTTATTTCTGTTTTGTCAAAAAACAGGTTAAGCACACTGCATAACATTAATTTATTGAATCCTTTAACAGTACAGTGCCAGTGGTATAATTTCTCCATATTTTCAATTAGGAAACCAAGATTTTCAGAAGTAATTGCTTAAAGACAGTCAGCTAGCTCAGGTTAATATTTGGTTGACTACAAAGCCTTTGTATCATATTTGCTTCCTGTTTATACTATTCTGTACTCATTAAGTCATTAAGGAAAATTTATGCTTCTAAACTGTACATTTAAAATATTTTTTTCCTTTCGTAATCTTTAATATTGCATTACTTGAAGCTTATTTAATAATGCAGATGATGAAGAAACTGAGATTTTATGTTTATTTTTCAATCATGTTTAGAGGCAGCTGGAAATTTGAATAATCTTTGAGTGGTAACATTTTAACATTTCTCCTGAATGTTTTTTCTTATGACAAATGAGGTTTTTAGTGCAGACTGTGTGTTTCAGATGGGATACTATTAATAGTATGTTTCTTGTGGTAAAGAGGTATTATGAAAGGTACCACACTGTTACAGAATAAGCTGCTGGTCACATGTCTGTTTGGCAGCATGTGTTTTGTTTGTTTGTTTTAAAGATTTATTTGATAGGAAGAGTTAATAAAGAGAGAAGGCGAGATAGAGGGAGAGAGAGATATTCCATCCACTGGTTCACTCTCCAAATGACTGCAACAGCCAGGGCTGGGCCACACTGAAGCCAGGAGTCAGGAGCTCCATCCAGGTCTCCTACGTGGGTGCAGGGGCCCAGGCATATTAGCAGGGAGCTGGATCATAAGTAGAGCAGCCAGGACTCCATCTGGTGCCCATATGGGATGCTGCCATCTCAGGTAGTAGCTTAACATACAAAGCCACAATGCTGGCCCCCAGCAGCTACTTGTAAGTATCTTCTGCTGATGTTGTTAGAATCCTCAAGTACTTTGTGTGCATAAGGATAAAGAAATTTTTATTGAATGAATAGATAGCTTTATCTATAAATAGAGATTCCATGCACATAAGAAAAATGCTTATCTTTTTGTTTTTTTAGCATAGAACACTAAGTGAGAAATTTAATTTAGTACCCCTTAAAAGTCTAATTTTATTTAATTTTTTAAAGATTTATTTTATTTATTTGAAAAGTAGAGTTACAGGGAGAGAGAGACACACACATCTTCTGGCTGCAACAGCTGTTACTGGGCCAGGGCGAAGCCAGGAGTCAGGAGCTTCCTCTGGCTCTCCCACGTGGATGTGGGCGCCCAAGCACTTGGGCCATCTGCTGCTGCTTTCCCAGATACATTAGCAGTGAGCCAGATTGGAAGTGGAGCAGCCGAGACTTGAAGCAGATACCTATATTGGATGCTGGCTTTGCAGGCAGTGGCTTAAACGTCTACACCCCCAAGGTGGTCCAAAAAGTCTTATTTATTTATTTATTTTGACAGGCAGAGTGGACAGAGACAGAGAGAAAGATTTTCCTTTGCCGTTGGTTCACCCTCCAATGACTGCCACAGCTGGCGAGCTGCGGCTGGCGCACCGCGCTGATCCGAAGGCAGGAGCCGGGTGCTAGGTGCTTATCCTGGTCTCCCATGGGGTGCAGGGCCCAAACACTTGGGCCATCCTCCACTGCACTTCCAGGCCACAGCAGAGAGCTGGCCTGGAAGAGGGGCAACCGGGACAGAATCTGACGCCATGACCGGGACTAGAACCTGGTGTGCTAGGCAGAGGATTAGCCTATTGAGCCGCAGCACCGGCCCTGAAAAGTCTGATTTTAAAGCTAAATTATTTTCTCATGAGCAGTTCTCAAAAGCTTTGCCCCTTTTGTTGAAGATTATTACAGTTAAGATACTTATTTTTTTAAAACAAATTGTATTTATTTACTTGAAAGTCAGAGTCACACAGAGGGAGAAGGAGAGGCAGAGAGAGAGAGATCCTCCATCCACCGGTTCACTCCCCAACTGGCCTCAATGGCCAGAGCTGCACCAATCCAAAGCCAGAAGCCAGGAGCCTCCTCCAGGTCTCCCCCATGGGTGCAGGGACCCAAAGACTTGAGCCATCTTTCCCAGGCCACAGCATAGAGCTGAACCAGAGGTGGAGTAGCCAGGACCCGAACCGGCGCCCATATGGGATGTCAGCACTGCAGGTGGCAGCCCCACAATTAAGATACTTCTGAGATGTTAGATTTCTAAAAAAATACAAAAAACTTTTCTTCAGTGATATTGAAAGTACGACTTGTCAAATTTATACTTCTATTAATTAATCTATCCTTTAGTGCCTTATTGGATGGGAGATGGAATGTAGAAGTAGATCTAATTTTTGTTTTTTGGCTTACATTTAGAATAAAAGACCATGTCAAAAATTCTTGGAATCAGTAGGAACATAAGGGAGATTTGAAGGAAAGCGCTTTCTGTGTTAAGTGAGACATTTTTTAGGAGGATGAATGGCACCTATGACTTAGAGATTACCCTCTCAGAGGAACGAACTTTAGATGACACCAAAGGGTTCTTACAGAATGAGTTTTTATGCATTCTTTATTGAGATCACGTATTTTTATCCACTGGGTTGGTACAACATGTTACAGGTGGTAAATTTTGTAGGACAAACTTTTTTTGTTTGTTTCAGTACACATAGCTCACCAAAATTATAGAATTAAAAAAAATCATTTTATAACACTTAAAGTAGCTTTTTAGGGAAAAGATTATATGTAAGCTTTTGCCTGAGGATGGAAAATTAAAATGAATGAGAAAATAAAGGAGTAGGGCTGGCACTGTGGCTTGGCAGGTTGAAGCTACCACCTGCAGCACAGGTATCCTATATGGTTGCTGGTTTGAGACCCAGCTGCTCCACTTCTGATCCAGTTCCTTGTTAACGTGCCTGAGAAAGCAACAGAAGATGGCCCAATTACTTGGGTCCCTGTACCCATGTGGGAGACTGGGAAGTGGCTCTTAGCTTTGGCCTGGACCAGCCCTGGCTGTTGTGGCCTTTCGGGGAGTGAACCAGTGGGTGGAAGACCTCTATCTGTCTTTCTCTCTGCTCCTCCTATACCATAATTCTACCTTTCAAATAGGTAAAATAAATCTTTAAAGAAAGAAAGAACATAAAGCAGCAGCAGCTTTTGAATTTACTTTTAATAATACCATTAGCAGGTTTCTTCTTTTTCTTCTGTGTTGTATCTTCTACACTAATTATACATTTGATCATCATGTTCTGAAGAGGTCTGACTTAATAAAATGAAAGCTGTTTTATCAGCACAGGGGGTGTTCAGTTGCTTATTGCTATCTCATAGTAATATAAATGAATTGAAATTTCTTTTTCCTCCATTTCTTTTTGAAGGGGTTTCAAAGAATGTTTGGAACACACAGTACATAAAACTGGGAATCTATATTTACTGAGTAAGTTTAGTTTTGAGGGGAGTTGTAGCCAAGATTAGATGATATAAAAATTAGTGCTGTCTTTGGTTTCACATCTTGTGATGCAGATCTGTCAGAGATTCAGAGGAGAGGTGGTGTTTCCATTTCTTTTTCCTTACAGTGTTTTCTTTTCTAGATTGGCCAGGTGAAACAAGAGCTCTCCAGAAAAGACACAGAACTCCTGGCCCTACAGACAAAGTTGGAGACATTGACGAACCAGTTCTCAGACAGTAAGCAGCACATTGAAGTGCTGAAGGAGTCCTTGACTGCCAAGGAACAGAGGGCTGCTATCCTACAGACTGAGGTAAAAGAGAGTTTTGGGATCTGGTCGGGGGTGGGGAGAGTTGATTCCTTGGACTTTTTTGTGAGTGTTACCTGTGCTGTTTTTTGTTACATTTAGAGTTGAGAAATATGAATGCTATGATCCATTCTTCAGCAATGTGATAAGCTTTTCTATTAAAATATGAACCATTGTTTCAGTTGCTTAGATCTAATAAATTAAAATTTGTACCATTTACTTAGGTCTTTAATATTTTAGACTTTCACTGTCTTATTTTAAAGTATATCCTAACAATATTACAGCAAAAAGATAATTGTAAAAAAGAAACAATTGATTTTTAGAAGCTTTAATTTGCACTCATGATAAAATTTGAATGAATGACAATGAGCTTCATTATTCTGTGTTTGGATAACATTTAAATGCTCTTAATTTTTTTGTAATTATGAATATCCATAGATAAACTGTAGAATCTATAAATCTTCTCCATAACTCTCATTTTAAACTCCAGCTCATTAGTTGATGTCTTCCTATCTTGTTTGAAAAGAATGTTTTTAGAAATCATAAAAGATCATTTGGTCTGTTGGCACTGACTTTAGGTGGTATACATTAAAAAATCGCACCTCCCACAGATCCTCATCTGTCATATTTCCAGTGGTCATAGAGAAAGGATTAATGGTGTTGTTTGGATTGTCTAAATATGCATATTTTGAAAGATCTCAGTGAAACAGGTAATCACAGTAGGGAATAGGCAAGTACTTCTTCTTTATTGAAGAAAAATAAAGTATATGATATGGACAAGTTTTTTTTTTTTTTCTCCCCTCTGAAAGGACAAGATAATAGATAAATAGGGATACAGTTTGGTGGAAGAAAGGAATGGGGAGGAAAAAGAAAGAATAAAAACCTCATAGTCCTGGAGGACCAGACTCTCCAAGTAAGGAGAAATAGAAAAGCCATGGGAAAAAGGCCCATAATATCTCATATAATATTTTTATTTGTACAGTTTAAGAGCTTTGGAAAATCAGAGATGTGTATAATGTATGTTTCACTTTTTGTGTAACTTTGACTTTTTGTGTAACTTATACTTTTTTCTATTTTTATCACATTTTACTTTATTAGCTCCATTTTACCTTACATAGATATTATAGGTATGAAAACAAGTGATGCAGTAGTGGTTGAGGCTCTGTCTCTTATGTTGTATTCACTGGGATTGGACTTCATTATGGCCACATTACTTACTGTGAGGTGTATGATCCTGGGTGTGTGTGCAACTCCATGGTGCCTCACTTTTTGCATCTGTAAAATAAAGAGAATGATAATGCCTTTAACTCATACATTTGTTGTTAGGATTAAGCTACTTTATTTATGCCTGGTGCCTTGCCCATTATAAGGTCTTTGTGTAGGAGTCATTGTAATTTTTATAATAAAAAGCAGATAATATGTAATAAATAATATATATTATATATAATAAATAAATAATATAATAAATAATATATAATAAAAAGCAACAAGTTCCTGGAAAATAGATATGAGATATAAATGGGTTTCAAAATATTTTTGTACCAAAATAAATTTATCTTTTAATTCTATTTTCTATGAACTTTTTGAAGTACTGTCATCTGTAAACTAAGATGTTACAAGAACACAGTTGCTTTTCTCTTTCATTCGAATACATTTTATTTTAAAGATCTGCTTTTTCATATTTTTTTAAAGATTTTATTTATTTATTTGGAAAGTAGAGTCACAGACAATGAGAGGGAGAGACAGAGAGAAAGGTCTTCCTTCCATTGGTTCACTCCCCAAATAGCCACAATGGCCGGAGCTGCTCTAATCCAAAGCCAGGAGCCAGGTGCTTCCTCCCAGTCTCCTATGCAGGTGCAGGGGCCCAAACACTTGGGCCATCCTCCACTGCCTTCCCAGGTCATAACAGAGAGCTGGATGGGAAGAGGAGTAGCAGGACTAGAACCGACAGTCATATGGGATGCTGGCGCCACAGGTGGAGGATTAACCTACTGCACCATGGCGCCAGCCCCTGCTTTTTCATATTTTTAATCTAAATTTAGTTAATTCAGAGAATGACAAGTGGAAAACCATCTGGGAAGAGTTACCTTCTAGTTAACTTATGTGCATGCAGTACTACAAAAGGGTCAGAAGAGGGTGTCAGTGTTTTGGAGGTGGACCCTACTTGAAGTTGGCTACTATGATAGCTTTGGTTAGAGGCAGCAGGTGTACAAACCAGAGAATCAAGCAGTTGGTTAATGATAATACAAACATTTAAAAGCTTGTCACAGCCTAACAAATGACTTTTCCCCCTTGCCAATCCATTCTTCTCTTTGTAACCCTCTCAAAGAATGTTCTTATTAGCTGGGTCTCATGCAGATGGGCTTGTGATTGGTTTTGTGGACCAGAGAGAATAAAGAATATATTTGTTGGAGTTCTTGAATGATTATTATGTTTGTTTTTAGCCATTGTGGAAATAGCTGAGTCTCAATGATTACCCCTGTAAGTTACTAGGACAATTGCTCAAATATAATCATCTCATCCTAAAAGGTAAGAGTAGGAAAGCTAACTTCCTTTTGAATTTGGAATGATTACTAACTTAAAAAATTACTCTGGTGGGACCGGCACTGTGATGTAGTAGGCTAAGTCTCTGCCTGCGGCGCTGGCATCCCATATGGATACCACTTCATGTGCCAGCTGCTCCTCTCCCGGCACAACTCTCTGCAGTGGTCTGGGAAGGCAGTGGAAGAAAGCCTAAGTGCTCAGGCCTCTGCACCTGCATGGGAAACTTGGAAGAAGCTCCTTGGCTGCTGACTTTAGATCGGCCCATCTTCAGCCATTGTGGTCATTTAGGGAGAACCAGCGGATGGAAGACCTTTCTCTCTGTCTCTCCCTCTCTCTATCTGTAACCTCTCAAATAAATAAATAAAATATTAAAAAAAAATTACTCCGGTGACACTTGACAATATTCACTTTTTCTGTAGCAACTTTCTCAGGTTTGAGCCCCAAAAGAGACAATTTTTTCCAGCTCTTTGAAAGTGTTCCTGTATTGTGCAGTTTGGTTTTAATTGATTTTTCGTCCTCTCTGCTGCTGTCCTAGACTTTTATCTGACTCTCTATCATAAAATTAAGTATATATGAGAAAGAACATGGATCATGGAGATTTTTTGTTTTTGTTTTAATCCTTTAAGGAAAAGAGAACATGGGAGAAGATTGGTTTCTCCTGCCCTCAGTTCATAGTACATGGAATGAGGCCCTCTGGTATCTTATAGTGTACAGTATTTATGGTATTGATGATTATTTTCTGTCTCTTTTAGTCTGTTGACTTTTACAGAGGTGGACTGAGTTTAGTAACATAATGGTTAAAAGCTTGGGCTTTGGGGTCAGATGGAGGCTTGAAGCACAACTCTGCTTACTGCTTGTGTGGGCTTAAATGAGTAACTCCAAGTCTTTAAGCCTCTGTTTTTCTTATCTATAAAATGGTGATAATGCTAATACCAACTTCCTAAGGCTGTTAGACAAGAATAGGTGTTTAATTATGTAGCTCTTATGAATATGGAGGGCTAAACATGGTATGTTTAAAAAATTTAAAGTACCTTATAGTTTACAACATTTTTATTTGATGTCTGTTTTATATACTCCTCATAATAATGGTATGAGAGACAAGATAAGTATTGTTCTCTTGCTTTTATAATTGAAAATTATAGGCCGGCGCTGTGGTTCACTAGGCTAATCCTCCGCCTTGCGGTGCTGGCACACCGGGTTCTAGTCCCAGTTGGGGCGCCGGATTCTGTCCCGGTTGCCCCTCTTCCAGGCCAGCTCTCTGCTGTGGCCCGGGAGTGCAGTGGAGGATGGCCCAAGTGCTTGGGCCCTGCACCCCATGGGAGACCAGGAGAAGCACTGGCTCCTGGCTTCGGATCGGCGCAGCGTGCTGGTCATAGCAGCCATTTGGGGGGTGAACCAACGGAAGGAAGACCTTTCTCTCTGTCTCTCTATCTCTCTCACTGTCTAACTTTGCCTGTCCAAAAAAAGAAAAAAAAATTATAGGGACTGCTTATTAACACTTTCTTAAAAAAAAAAATTGAGAGGCAGAAAGACTCAACTGTTCACTCCCCAGAGTGAACCACAATGCAATGTCTGGGGCTGTGCAAGGGCTGGAGCCAGGAGCCAGAGACATAATACAGATCTCTCATGAGGGTGCAGGAACCCCAGTTATTTGAGCTAGGCACATAGGATCTGTAAAGGCAGCAAGCTGGAGTTAGACACCCCCATGGGGGGGTTTCAGGTAACTTCACTGGTAGGCTGAATGCACGCTTCCAGCACACTATGTTTGATTTGCGCTTGGGGCTATTCTTACTGGGACTTTCCATATTGGTTATAGTATTCTCAGGAATTTTTCTATTTGTGCCCAATTTCTTGTTCCTAAATGTAGATCCCATACTATAGGTTACCTATTGGCTTTATTTTCTGGATAAATTCTTAACATGCAGGTCAGGGTTAATTCTATCAGTAAATGAAAATTGTACAGACCTTACTGCTTTAAAGTAATACCATCTTTTTCTTGCTTCTCTAGGAAATTGTGTTTGGGGAATATGATAGGTGAATGCTTTCATTTATAGTGAGAAGTAGTGATTATTTTTTTAATAGGCAAGTCCAGATTATGACACAATGTAAAGAACTGCCCAGCTCTCAGAGGTTCAGGCAGTGTCGCCATCATGCTGCTGTTTGACATGTAACTCGGTCCCAGCACACTAGCTGCCTCTTCAGACCAGACTTCCGACTCCTCAGGATACTTAAAGTCAGTAATGCATTCTTAGGATGAGAGGACATTTTTAGGGATCATCTAGTATTTCTATATTTAAAAAATATAATAGCTAATATTGAGTGGTTTCTTTGTATTCTTTAGATTATGTATACTTTAGTTTGTTTTCTGAGTGAAACCTTCCAGTAACCTTC
Organism: Sylvilagus floridanus; assembly: GCA_949820135.1. Lineage (NCBI taxonomy): Eukaryota > Metazoa > Chordata > Mammalia > Lagomorpha > Leporidae > Sylvilagus > Sylvilagus floridanus. The sequence continues at coordinate 36,048,656 of OX463230.1, forward strand.
TGAGGAATAAGAATTGTTGCAATTGTTTGCTTGGAGAGATTGAGATTTACTGATTTATTGCGTGACTGCCTGAGATCCAGAAACTGATCAATTAAAACTGTAAAACTTATATTGTTGATTGTGATGCTGCAGTTCCTCTCTATGAGAAATATGAGGTGCAGAGAGGTTAAGTGACATGTGAAAGACTCTCCAGCAACTTGGTATTAGTTTTGGGACTAGAACCCATTTTCTGATCCTGCTAATGATAGCATGTTATAGAGACCATGGCTCTTGTTCAGTTGGTAGAGACAGCCGCAAAGAAACAGGGGCAGAGGAAGGAATGGTACCTGCTAATGGAGATGAGAAAATGATACTGCCTAGAATTTAGGGTGATAGAATTGTGTAACTTAAGAAAGAGATAGATATCTTTTATGACGTGATGTTATCGAAGAAGAGAAGGACTTTGGATTGATGCCTTCATTCAATCAATAGTTATTTGTGAATGCTAGCCTAGAATACTTCTGAACACTGGAAGGACAGTGAATTCTATTTTTTGGATTAGAGTGCCAGGTGTACAGTGAATGCAACAAAACAGACTGATGATGTGTCTGTGTAGTTGTATTTGTATCTGTATTTGTATTTCTTTCTATATGAAGCAGTGTCTTAGAATAAAAGAGAACTAGGTACCATAAGCAGAGATTGGATGTGGATCTGCTTCACAACCCAGTATGAGTTACAGGGTAGGAAATGGAGGAAGTGCTGCAGAGTAACACTGGCGTGACAGGCAAGCCTGTTAGTGAGGTAGATCAGTTTGCTTCTGAGTACTCCTTTCCCTCTCAGTATCTTTGTATCTGAGGGAGACCATAGCTTTGGGAAAAAGAGCTTTGTCAGAGTCGTAGAGGTGCAGATTTTTATACCATAGGCCTCTCCTGCCTGGGAGGCTTACTTCTTGCTGCCACTCCTTGCACCTGACATGGTGAGTTAGCACTTCTCTCAGTGGTGCTGGGCTAATGTCTTGTTTGTGGGGAGATGTAGATAATGATAAGCTTAAGGAATAAATTGAAGGGGGGAAAGTATGTTTTTTACTACACTAGGTGAATAAAAATGTAATGTGTAACTTTCCGAATCACCAGGCTGGTGGGCAAAGCTTTAGGATTGAATTGGTTTCCCCTGAGGAAGTTGTATTCAGTGAGATGTGAGGAGAGGGAAATGACAGGAGAGGAAAGAAAGTAAAAGGATGTGTCAGAGAATTAGAAAGAGAGAGTATTGCATAATTATTGCTACTAATGTGCATTCAGATATATGTTTACTGATGGAAAACGAAGGAAGGTTAAGGTAGGCCAAGATAGTTAGTAGGTTTGTGATTAGCAGTGAGAGGCCAAAATAGCAGTGTAGCCATTTTTCTCTTCACTTCTATCAGTGGAGAAAACTTGCAAAGAAAAACCTTCTGTTTTTATTGAAGTTGGCATAACCCGTTTGCCACAGACTTGGATGCTTGGCAAGCTAGATGGATGCTGTTACTCTCACTTAGTTGATGTGAATAAACAAGGTTTTATTCCTCCTGCCAGGAGTGGTGTTAGGGTGATGACTGTGTCCTGCTAGTCTTTGAGGGGTTTTCCTGAATATGTTTTTTGTGGTTTGCAAAATATGGACCTCACACAAAATTACACTACAAATTTAGTTGATTCCAAACCAAAGATCAATGTAGAATTCAGAGCAATTAATCTAGTAGGAGCAAAGTGGTTTTTGTGGTGGCTTTTATCTCAAATCTCCAGAGTTGTACATTTAAATTCAGCATTGTTTGAAAAAGCAGACCCAGAAAAAGGGTACAGGTGAGTTGAATGGAATACTTAGTAAAGAAAGATTGTTTAGTAATTAGGGCTATGGGCTTGTGCAATTGCTGTGCCCAATATTCAAGAGATGAGACTTTTAATATCAAAGCCTATGTTTCCAGCCACATTTACACCAAAGGTTTGTATGTTTACAACAAGAGTCCTCATTCTTTACCTTTTCCAGTTACTAATTCCTGTGGGTCTCATACTTGACATACCCTCAAAATGGTGTGCAGGTATTTATGACTGGTTAGCATTGGCACATTTCCAGGTCACTTAACTGAGTCGGGGTTCTAATATAAGTGCAGCTTGGGCATCTAAGTATTTTTGGTAAAGAAACAGCAAACAGAGTCATACAAATCTTGCCCTGTGTGATGTTGGTGCTGCCAGAATGACTAGCGTTTAGAAGGGATTAGGGGCTGGGGATTAGGGTTGTTATGATCCCTGACCTGCACATAAAAGACCTTTCCTCTTTCTGAAGCCAATACTTAGAAGAACTGGAAGACAAGCAGATTAGGCAGTGAAGATATCTCCTAACTCATGTCTTTTTTTTTTAAATTTAAAGATTTTATTTGTTTATTTGAGAGGTAGAGTTACAGATAGAGAGAGGGAGAGACAGAGAGAAAGGTCTTCCATCTGCTGGTTCACTCCCCAAATGACTGTAATGGCCAGAGCTGTGCTGATCCAAAGCCAGGAGCCAGGTGCTTCTTCCTCATCTCCCACATAGGTACAGGAGCCCAAGGTCTTGGGCCATCTTCTACTGCTTTCCCAGGCCATAGCAGAGAGCTGGACTGGAAGTGGAGCAGCTGGGACACAAACCGGCACCCATATAGGATGCCGGCACTGCAGGCAGAGGATTAACCTACTGTGCCACGGTGCTGGCCCCAAAATATTGTCTTTTCAGTGAGCGGCTTTGTTTTTTTCTTACAGGTATTGGATAGAAATATTAAAGGATGAATATATAGTAATAAAGTTAGAATGTAGAAATGAAATACAAATGATTGAGTATATGATTTTATTTATTTTTAAGATTTCTAGGGGCCAGTGTTATAGAGTAGCTGGTAAAGCAGCTGACTGCAACGCTGGCATCCCTTGTGGATGCCTGGCTTCTCCACTTCCAATCCAGCTTCCTGCTAATATGCCTGAGAAAGCAATGAAAGATGGCCCAAGTGCTTGGGCCCCTGTACCCACATGGGAGACCTTGAAGAATCTCCTGGCTTCGGTTTCGGCCTGTCTGTGCAGCTATTTGGGGAGTGAACCAGTGAATGGAAGAACTCTCTCTCTATTCTTCTCCCTCTCTCTCTGTAACTCTGCCTTTCAAATAAATCTGTTAAAAAAGATATCTGACCTGTATACTTTTCTAGGACTGTGACCGATGGCCTCTTTTTTTTTTTTTTTTAATGAAGATTTGTTTTATTTATTTGAAAGGCAGAGTTACAGAGAGGCAGAGAGAAAGGCGGGGGGGGGGGGGAGAGGGAGAGAGAGAGAGGTGTCTTCCATCTGCTGGTTCACTCCCAGATGGCCGCAATGGCTGGAGCTGTCCTGATCCGAAGCCAGGAGGCAGGAGCTTCTCCTGGTCTCTCATGTGGGGCTCAAGGACTTGGGCTGTCTTCTACTGCTTTCCCAGGCCGTAGCAGAGAGCCGGATCAGAAATGGAGCAGCCAGGACTCAAACCGGTGCCCATATGGGATGCTGGCGCTGCAGTCAGCAACTTTTCCCACTACGCCACAAAGCCGGCCCCGACCTATGACCTCTTTAACTGTGCTGCAGGGTCAGTGGATTCAGTAAGTGCTCACTGTGATTGATGCTTTGTAATGGGTTCAGCTAATAAGAATCAAATCTGATAATGTCAAATAGGATTAGTAGGGACACAGGCTGGCTTGAGCTGTGCCACGTGGATAAGGGTCATGGGTGCTCTGGCATCATGAGCAGTCTGGCTATAGAATTTTGAGTTCTGGGCAAATCTTTGTGGTAGCAGTCCTCTTCACTAAACTAAGTTGGTATTCAGCCTCTGGATTTCTTTCTCAGACAGTTTTTCTTTGCATGGTAGGGTGTTACTGGTTTTAATATGTGATGAAGGAAAACAGTTGGAAATCTTGAGACTTTTGTGATCTTGCACTTTACCAGGGGCCATTAAAGAACTCAGTGGTCGCCAAGTGACTCATCATTGCATTGTATTTAATGTCTCACTCTCAGATATTTAGTGCTGAATCCAGGCACCCATCGGGAAAATTTTTTTTTTTTAATTTTTTTTAATTTAATTTTTTTAAATTTTTATTTATTTATTTATTTTTAACAGGCAGAGTGGACAGTGAGAGAGAGAGACAGAAAGGTCTTCCTTTGCCGTTGGTTCACCCTCCAATGGCTGCCGCGGTCGGCGCGCTGCGGCCGGCGCACCGCGCTCGTCCGATGGCAGGAGCCAGGAGCCAGGTGCTTTTCCTGGTCTCCCCATGGGGTGCAGGGCCCAAGCACCTGGGCCATCCTCCACTGCACTCCCGGGCCACAGCAGAGGGCTGGCCTGGAAGAGGGGCAACCGGGACAGAATCCGGCGCCCCGACCGGGACTAGAACCCGGTGTGCCGGCGCCGCAAGGCGGAGGATTAGCCTGTTGAGCCACGGCGCCGGCCGGGAAATTTTTAATGTACCATCTCAATTCACTAGGTTTGATTTATTGTAGTTCTACTGTTTGTTGGTAAAACACCCTTTTAGATCATGGCCACATAAACTTTACTTTTTCCTTGTCTCTAAGGAAAATATGAAGTGACCTTATGACACACATTGACTTTTAGTTTACATTCCATGCACTATTCAAGGGAAGAGCTCATTCATACCTTCTTTGATTTTGTTCACTAGTGTTTTGTGTTCTTCACATAACATATTTTGTGTATGTTTAGGCAGATTAATGCCTAAGTATTTAATTTGTTTTTGGAGTGATTGTGATGGTCATATATTTTGAAAATCAAAGTTCAGTATTGATTCATATTTTATTTTGGTCAGTTCATAAAATATTCACATTTGTTTATTTATTTTAAGAATTATTTTATTTATTTGAAAGACAGAGTTGTTGAGAGAAGTAGAGCCAGAGAGAGGGGTCTTCCATTCCACTAGTTCACTCCCCACATGACCGAATGGGCCAGAGCTGAGCTGATCCGAAGCCAGGAGCTTCTTCCAGGTCTCCCACGTGGGTGCAGGGGCCCAAGGACTTGGGGCCATCTTCTACTGCTTTCCCAGGCCATAGCAGGATTGGAAATGGAGCAGCTGGGACACAAACCAGCACCCACATGGGATGCTGGCACTGCAGGCTGAGGTTTTAACCCGCTATGCCACAGCTCCGGCCCCTATTCACATTTATTTACTCATTCATCTAACGATGTATTTATTTATTTAATTTGAAAGGCAGAGTGACAGAGAAAGGGAGAGAGAGAGAGAGATCTTCAGTCTATGGGTTCACTTCCCAAATACCTGCAGTAGCCTAGGCTGAGCCAGGTCAAAGCCAGGAGTAGGAATTCCATCCGGGTCTCACATTTGGGTTGCAAGAACCTAAGCACTTCGGTTGTTATCTGCTGCTACCCAGGTGCATTAGCAGAAACTGGATTGAAAGTGGAGGCAGGCTTCATTTGTAGGCACTCTGATATAGAATGTGGGTATCTTATGTGGCGATTTAACCTCTGTACCATGATACCATGATACCATGTTCCTCATTTTTTAAAATTTATTTATTTGAAAGAGTGACAGGGAAGAAGGGTGGGCAGAGATAGATGGAGGTGGGAAAGAGATATCTTCCATACACTCATTCACTACCTAAATGGCCAGTCTGGGCCAGGCTGAAGCCGGGAACCCAGAACTCTGTCCGGGTCTCTCATATGGCTAGCAGGGACCCATGTACCTTGGACATCATCTGCTTTCCCAGGTGCATTAGCGGGAAGCAACATTAGAAGCAGAGCAGCTGGGACTACAGCCACATTCTAAAAGGGGTATAGGTATCCCAAGTGGCAGCTTAACCTCCTGCTACATAGTACCAGCTCTTCCTCACATTTTTTTAAAGAGAAATCTTCCATCTGATTTTTTTTTTAATGATTTATTTATTTATTTGAAAGAGTTACAGAGAGGCAGAGGCAGAGAGAGAGATCTTCCATTTCCTAATTTACTCCCAAATTGGCCTCAACAGCTGGAGCTGGGCCAATCCGAAGCCAGGAGCCAGGAGCTTCTTCTGGGTCTCCCACACAGGTGCAGGGGCCCAAACTCTTGGGCCATCTTCTGTTGTTTCCCAGGCCATAGCAGAGAGCTGGATTGGAAGTGGAGCAGCCGGACTCCAACCAGCACCCATATGGGATGCCAGCACTGCAGGCAGTGGTTTTACCTACTATACCACAACATCAGCCCCATCCCTCACATTTTTTTTTTTAAAGATTACTTCTCCTCCTCCTCCTCCTCCTCCTCCTCCTCCTCCTCCTCCTCCTCCTGCCTCATTCATGAGGTCCTTAGTCTTGTTACAATGGAGGGACCCTTAGGGCCTCCTCACCAGGCCTTATATCTTAATTTTATCACAGTGACAACAAATGAATTTTAGAGAAGACACATTCAAATCACAGTAATATCTATGTGTAGGTCTGTAACTGAGTTCCAGGCCAGCCCTCTGCTGTGACCCAGGAGTGCAGTGGAGGATGGCCCAAGTGCTTGGGCCCTGCACCCCATGGGAGACCAGGATAAGCACCTAGCACCTGGCTCCTGCCATCGGATGAGCGCGGTGCGCCGGCTGCAGCGCGCCGTCCGCGGCAGCCATTGGAGGGTGAACCAATGGCAAAGGAAGACCTTTCTCTCTGTCTCTCTCTCACTGTCCACTCTGCCTGTCAAAAAAAAAAAAATTTTTTTTTTTAAGTGTAGTGTATGCTGAATACATACCACTGTTAGACCATCGACAAGTTGAACAGAGTCTAAGTCAAGCCATTTTAAGGTGGGAACTGTTTGCTCTTTGTGTTCTCTTCCTTTTGCCCTGCTTTAATGTTCTTCACTTCCTCCCAGTCACCACTCCCGCCTCCCCGTTCTCAGGCAAGCAGTGATCAGCCTTCTGTTACCAAAATTAATTCTCACTTTCCAGAATTTTGTATATATGAAGTCATTCCATGTATATTCCTTTTAGTTTTTTTTCACCTAGCATAGACATTTTTTTGAGTAATCCATATTGTGTCATATATCAAAACTTACTTTTGAGGCCGGCGCTGTGGCTCAACAGGCTAATCCTCCGCCTTGCGGCGCCGGCACACCGGGTTCTAGTCCCGGTCGGGGCACCGGATTCTGTCCTGGTTGCCCCTCTTCCAGGCCAGCCCTCTGCTGTGGCCCGGGAGTGCACTGGAGGATGGCCCAGGTGCTTGGGCCCTGCACCCCATGGGGAGACCAGGAAAAGCACCTGGCACCTGGCTCCTGCCATCGGACGAACGCGGTGCGCCGGCCGCAGCGTGCCATCCGCGGCGGCCATTGGAGGGTGAACCAACGGCAAAAGGAAGACCTTTCTCTTTGTCTCTCTCTCTCACTGTCCACTCTGCCTGTCAAAAAAAAAAAAAAAACTTTTGAGATTTATCCTTGTTATAGTCTGTATCAATAATTCATTTCTTTTTGTTGCTAATTATGTTCTGTTGTATGGAATACCATGATTTATTCACCTGTTTGTTGATCGACATACTGTCAAAGCTATTGGGAACATTTGTGCGCAAGTCTTTATTCACTATGCAGGAGTGAAGTATTTGGAGGTAGTGGAAGGTGTATGGATTAGTCTGTTTTCTCTTGTGAACTGCACAATACCACAGACTCAGTAAGTTATAAAGAGGTTTATTTTGGCTCACAGTTCTAAAGATCCAAGGCTGAGTGGCATATCTGGTGATGGCCTTCTTGCTGGCAGAGTGCTGAGGTGGAGTAGGCATCATATGGTGAGAGGTAGGAAGCACACGCCTGTATGTTTATCTCTGTGTATTCGCTGGTCTCTCCCTCTTATAAAACCAGCAGTGTTCAAGCTTGGTGACTCATCCTTGATGACCTTAAGTAATCCTCTTCAGTTCCCACCTTTCAACACCACAGTTGGATTCAATTTTTACCCTCAATGTGTTATAGTGAGAATTAAACTCCAAGATGAGTTTTGGAGGGGACAAACCACATTCAAATCTTAACAGTGTGTTTGTACTGTCTTATCAGATTTCCAATATATAATATAATATTAACTATAGTCATCATGCTGTGTATTAGATTATCAGAATTTATTCATCTTATAACCACAAATTTGCATGCCTTTGACCAGCATCTCCCCATGCTTCTCCCTATTTCCACCCCACCCAGCCCCTGGTAACCATCATTCTAGTCACTGTTTCTATTTTTTCAGTTTTTTTGATTCCACATATAATTGGGTTTTTTTTTAAAGATTTATTTTATTTATTTGAAAGACAGAGTTACAGAGAGAGGTAGAGACAGAGAGAAAGGTCTTCCAATCTGCTGATTCACTCCCCAGATGGCCGCAATGGCCATAGCTGCGCCGATCCGAAGCCAGGAGCCAGGAGCTTCTTCCGGGTCTCCCACGTTGGGGCAGGGGCCCAAGGACTTGAGCCATCTTCTACTGCTATCCCAAGCCATAGCAGAGAGCTGGATCCTAAGAGGAGCAGCCAAGACTAGAACCGGCGCCCATATAGGGTGCCCATGCTTCATTCTAGGGCATTAACCTGCTGCGCCACAGATGATTGCTTAGGCAGATGAATTATGAAAAAAGATAGGGGTGAAAGATTAGAGATTGTACTATGGCCATACAGTAGACTTAGTAGGTATAAGAGAAAGAAAAGAACAGTGTTTGTGTGAGGCAATGGTGATAGCTCACATGATTGGGTTCCTGCCATCCCAATGAGGGATGTAGGTTGAGTTCCTGACCTCTGGCTTTCATCTGGCCTGGTCCAGTTCCTGATTGTTGTGAGCATTTGTGAGTGAACCAGTCCATGGAAGTGCTCTCTGTCTCTCTACTCTCAGATCCAAAAAAAAATTTTTTTACCTAGTTTTAAAAACTTTTTTTGAAAAGATTTTTTAAAAAAAATTTATTTGAAAGAGCTACATAGAGAGGGAAAGAGAGGGACATATCTTCCATCTGCTGGTTCACTCTCCAGATGGCTGCAATGGCCAGGGCTGGGCCAGGCTGAAGCCAGGAGCCAGGAGCTTCTTCCAGGTCTCCCACGTAGGTGGCAAGGGCCCACGTACTTGGGCCACCTGCTGCTGCTTTTTTTCCCAGGCCATTAGCAGGGAACTGGATTGCAGGTGGAGCAGCCAAACATAAATCAGTGCCTATATAGGTTGCTGATATCACAGGTAATGGCTTTACCTGCTTGGCTACATCCCTGGCCCCATAAAGCTTTTTAATGTGGTTACTAGGAAATTAAAGAATCATTATGTGCCTTGTAAACACTACTCACAGTGTGTTTGTGTTCAACAGCACTGTCTTAGGTGAAAGAAATCTACTTCCCTATTTTGCTATAATGAAGTGCATAATTATTTTCTGAGCTATATTTTATTTAATACATTGTGACATATAAATACACATATATTTTACATATTTATAATTTTTTAATTAATCCCCAATGGAATAACAAACAACAAATAAAAATTAGTATATGAATATGTGTAGGGTTCTAAAAGCTTATGAAATTTTCTGTGAATGGAATTAGAAATAAATACTACTTTCATTAGAATTCTTGTTGAAAGTTATATCTAATGAAATTTGTTGAACTTCAGGTATAAAGGTAACTGGATTCCAGCCAGTTAGTCTTGGTGTCTAAAGGAGACCTTTGGTTTTTCCTTATATGAGTATCTAAGTGCATGATGGGCTTGTTTCTCCTAAAAGCATCATCATAGCCTACAGCCAGACTATATTATTTGATACAGCAACTGCCGAGCCTGTGTGCTTTCTAATTTTAGATTTTTGAAGTGATATAGCATCATCTGGGAACTTTTTAAAAAATTACTGATTTTGATTCCCAAGCCTGCTGAATCAGAAACTCCAGTAGCTGTGCCTGGCAATCTGTTTGAGCCTGTTAAATGATTCAGATGCGTGTAAAGTTTGAGAAACCTAGTTGTAGATTTTGCTCAACATCTTTTTTTTAATTTTATTTTTATTTATTTATTTATTATTTTTTTAAAATTTTTTTGACAGGCAGAGTGGACAGTGAGAGAGAGAGACAGAGAGAAAGGTCTTCCTTTTGCCGTTGGTTCGCCCTCCAATGGCTGCCGCGGACAGCGCTCTGCGGCCGGCGCACCGCGCTCATCCGATGGCAGGAGCCAGGTGCTAGGTGCTTATCCTGGTCTCCCATGGGGTGCAGGGCCCAAGCACCTGGGCCATCCTCCACTGCACTCCCGGGCCACAGCAGAGGGCTGGCCTGGAAGAGGGGCAACCGGGACAGAATCTGGCGCCCCGACCGGGACTAGAACCCGGTGTGCCGGCGCCGCAAGGCGGAGGATTAGCCTGTTGAGCCACGGCGCCGGCCTCAACATCTTTATAACGTCTTTGCAGCACATCTGTTTGGAAGGAATCATATTCCTTTCTTGACAAGTAATCACTTGTAAAAATTATACCTTCTTTAGGTGGATGCTCTCCGACTGCGTTTGGAAGAGAAGGAAACCATGCTGAATAAAAAGACAAAACAAATTCAGGATATGGCCGAGGAGAAGGGGACACAAGCTGGAGAGATACACGACCTCAAGGACATGCTGGATGTGAAGGAGCGGAAGGTCAACGTTCTGCAGAAGAAGGTGAGGGGCTGGTGTCCAAGTTCGGGCCACTTCTCACACACACCCTCCAGTGTCTGCCAGTGCTCTCAGAGCTGCCTTCTCACTCCTGTGTCTGTATTTTTGTAACTGATGATTGGACCCATTGTGGGATAGGTAAATTGTTAAAACTGCTCTGCATGTTCAGTTTAACATTTTTTCCCCATTAAAGTAAACATTATTAGTATCTCTCAGTAGTATTTTTTATGCCGTTTTTGAAAAGTTCCTTAGAAATTGCCAGTGTTTGAACTGACCTTCTTCTGCCTCTTCTGTATTGTCCTGAACTGTTTAGAATTAGCAGGGTACGTGAACTTGGGGTGGTTGCAACTCCATCTGTGTGATTAATAAGATGCAAATTTCAAGTAGAAAAATGGACTACTATAATTAATATTATAGTAGTATGTATCAATAAAAGATTTTTTTCTTCCTCCCTCCCCCCCTTTTTAAAAAGATTTATTTATTTATTTGAAAGACAGTTAGAGAGAAGCAGAGGGAGAGAGAGGTCTTCCATGAACTGGTTCACTCCCCAAATGGCAGAGCTGTGCCGATCCAAAGCCAGGAGCCAGGAGCTTCTTCCAGGTCTCCCACGTGGGAGCAGGGGCCCAAGCACTTCGGCCATTTGCTGCTGCTTTCCCAGACCATAGCAGAGACCTGGATCAGAAGTGTGCAGCCGGGTCTCAAACTGGCACCCATATAGGATGTCAGCACTGCAGATGGAGGCTTAGCCCACTACACCACAACCCCGGCCCCGAGAAAAGGGAGAATTTTCTTTCCTTTTTGACCTTAATCATTATTGAGAAGAGGCAACTCTGGAATGAATAAGTATAGAAAAGGTGTGCTTGAGGAAGCAGTTTTAAGAGATGCTGTCATGTATTGTTCATTTCTGTTGAGGTAATAGAAGTATTTGACATTGTCTCAGTTTACTTTTATCCTCTAACAATAGCAAAGTAATTAAGCTTTTTGCTATACTTCAAATTCAGCTTTTTTTTTTTAATGTATGGAGGATCATGTCCTGCTTTTGCAGTTGATAGAAGTTTTGCTTTCTGTGTATAAACATTCTAAATACTGGTTGACTGTATCTTTTTAGTGTGTGCTAATTTGGTATTTTTAAATGTTCAGGCATATTTATATCCTCATCCCTATCCCCAAAGTGTGCATATCTCCTTACTGGTTTTTTGCATATTCTTCCATAGAAAAGTCTATATATATATATACAACCAAATATATAACCTTGTTTTTCTGTTAACCTCTTTTTCGTGTGTTCTTTCTCTCACATGCTTAATCTGTATATTGTGCAAGAAAAAATACATGTATATGTGTTTGAACACAGATCTTATTATTCCACCCTGCTTGCTCCTTGCCTTTTTGTCAGTTAATGTGTTTGGGAATCCCTTCCAAGAGTTTCCTTGTTGTTTCTTATTGCTGGCAACCATGTGGCTGTACTGCAATTGATTTAGAAATGTTTCTACTGATGGACATTTAGTTTGCTTAAAATTTCTACCTAACATAAAATGATGATTCAGTAAAAAGTGTTGTACATATTCAGTGCATGCACATGCAAAGTATATTTCTAGGATAAATTCCATTTGAGGTTGAATGCTGGGGAAATGGATATGCATTTATAGTTTTAAGACATTGTACAACTGGTGTTTTTATTTTTAGTGAGTGAAATTGCTATTTTCCCCTATGTTTATCCATAGTGTACTATCACAAACTTTTTGCTTTTTTCCAGTCTAATAAGTAGAAAAACAATCTTTCAATTTAATTGGTAGTTCTTTCATTATAAGTAAGATTGAACATATTTTTACATCTTGAAAATTCTTTGTATTTACTTTTCTGTAAATTACATTTGTATTCTTTACCTATTTTTATTCTGCATTCTTTCCTGTTTTAATTTATTTATTTTTTTTGACAGGCAGAGTGGACAGTGAGAGAGAGAGACAGAGAGAAAGGTCTTCCTTTGCCGTTGGTTCACCCTCCAATGGCTGCCGCGCGGTCGGCGCGCTGCGGCCGGCGCACCGCGCTCATCCGATGGCAGGAGCCAGGTGCTAGGTGCTTTTCCTGGTCTCCCCTGGGGTGCAGGGCCCAAGCACTTGGGCCATCCTCCACTGCACTCCTGGGCCACAGCAGAGGGCTGGCCTGGAAGAGGGGCAACCGGGACAGAATCCGGCGCCCCGACCGGGACTAGAACCCGGTGTGCCGGCGCCGCAAGGCGGAGGATTAGCCTGTTGAGCCACGGTGCTGGCCTCTTTCCTGTTTTTTAATTTACTGATTTTAAGAAGTTTCTACCCAATTTAAAAGTCAACTATTTTAGTCTGCTGTGAATTCCAAATTTTTTTGTGTTAAGCTTTTTGACTTGGGGATGTGTGTGTATGTGTGTGTGTTTGCGTACATGTCACACATCAGTTTTTTTTTGTGTTTATGAAGTGAGTGTTTTGAAGCATCTGGTTTTTGTGATATTTCAGAAGTTCTAATTGAAAATATCTCTCTGCTCATCTTAAGTTTTCAGTGCCACCATCAATTTTTTTGTTTTATAATATATATATATTTTATAATATATATATATATATATATATATAATATAGGTACTTTCAGAAATGTACCAATATACCAGCTAGTTTTACTTGCTTGCTTTTCCCTAAGATATTTAGAGTTCACTTGCCTCACCCTCTCCCCTCAATTCTCTCTCAGTTTTCATTGGGATTCCATATAATTTGCTAAATGTATAGTAACTTAGGGAGAGTTGACAAGAATATGAGATGTCTTTCCATGAATTCAAGGTTTGTGTTCCTCAGGAGCATTTTAATTGTTCTTTAATATAGATATTGTATATTTAGTTTATTCATAGATTTTCTGTGTATTATAAATAATGCTATATTTTTCATTATATCTTCTGTTTTTTTTTTTTGTATGACTGAAAGCTTGTGATTTTTGTATATTAGTTTGGTGCTTACTCATCATACTGAATTCTCTTTTAAGATTTGGATTGATTTTTTAGCTGATTCCTTTGGTCTATCCAAATATACCATTATATCAGTTTCAAATAATGCCTATTTTTACATTTCAGTTTTAAATATATCCCTCATTTTTTTCTTTTTTCCACATATGGGAAACCATGCTAACCATGGTATCCATCCAAATGATGGATATCTTTGTCTTGGACTTGATCCAGATGACAGTGCTTTTATAGTTTTCTCCCAGTGATGTATGATGCCTCTTTACGGTTAGAATTAATAGATATAGCAAGATGATATTTATCTAGATAAAATGAGTTTTGGGAGCCAGCACTGTGGTGCAGCAGGTTAAAGCCCTGGCCTGAAGCACCGGCATCCCATATGGGCGCCGGTTCTAGTCCCGGCTGTTCCTCTTCCGATCTAGCTCTCTGCTATGGCCTGGGATAGCAGTGGAAGATGGCCCAAGTCCTTGGGCCCCTGCACCCCGTGGGAGTCTGGAGGAAGCTCCTGGCTCCTGGCTTCGGATCTGCACAGCTCTGGCCATTGCAGCCATCTGGAGAGTGCACCAGCAGATGGAAGAGACTCACTCTCTCTCTCTCTCTCTCTCTCTCTCTCTTTCTCCTCTCTCTGTGTAACTCTTTCAAATAAATAAAATAAATCATTAAATAAATAAATAAAATTAATGTTAATTCAAGTAGGGTACTTCTATCGTTATAAGATTCTATTACTAATGCCTTTTGCAACTGTGAAACTGCTTTCTACTTTCTTTTCTTTTCTTTCTTTTTTTTTTTTTTAATTTGATTTATTTACTTGAGAGGCAGTTATAGACACAGAGGGAGAGCAGAGAGAGAGAGAGATCTTCCATCTGCTGGTTCATTCCCAAATGGCTGCAGTGGCAGGAGTTGGGCCGATCTGAAGCCAGGAACCAGGAGCTTCTTCCAGGTCTCCCATGCAGATCCAGGGGCCCAAATGCTTGGGCCATCTTCCAGTGCTTTCGGATTGGAAGTATAGTAGCTGGGACATGAACCAGCACTCATATGGGATGCCTACACCTATACCACAGTGCTGGGCCCCTCTTTTGATATATTTTTTAAAAGATTATTTATTTTTATTTAAAAGACAGAGTCACAGGGAGAGGCAGAGACAAAGAGAGAATGAGGTCTTCCATCTGCTGGTTCATTCCCCAACTGACTGCAGTGGCTGGTGCGGTGCTGAGCTGAGCGATCCAAAGCCAGAGCCAGGAGCTTTTCCCAGGTCTCCTACATGGGTATAGGTGCCCAGGGATTTGAGCCATCTTCTACTGCTTTCCCAGGTGCATTAGTAGGGAGCTGGTTTGGAAGTGGAGCAGCCAGGACTCCAATCAGCACCCATATGGGATGCTGGCACTGCAGGTGGTGGCTCTGCTACGGCATAGTGCTGGCCTCTCTTTTGATCTTTTAACATGATGTCGTATGGATAATAGACTTTATAATTCCCAGTTTTCATTTTTGACAGACTTGATCATTGTATATTACTTTCCTTTTGTGCTTCTCATGTATTCTTGTTCAATACAATAGCTGTTTGGTGAGAAATATAAATAGGTAAGTGTTGGTAGATTCAAATGTATTTTGTAATTTTCAATATGATTAAGAACAACTCATAAATTTTCAGGGCTTACTTTCCTATTAAAGTTTTCTTTTTTTTTTAAGATTTATTTATTTATTTGAAAGTCAGAGTTACACAGAGATATGAGAGGCAGAGAGAGAGAGAGAGAAAGGTCTTCCATCTGCTGGTTCACTCCCAAGTTGGCTGCACTGGCTGGAGCTGTGCCAATCTGAAGCCAGGAATCAGGAGCTTCTTCCAGGTCTCCCACGTGGGTGCAGGGGCCCAAGGACTTGGGCCATCTTCTACTGCTTTCTCGGGCCATAGCAGAGAGCTATGTGGGAAGTGGAGCAGCCGAGACTTGAACTGGTGTCCATATGGGATGCCGGTGCTTCAGGCCAGGGCTTTAACCTGCTGTGCCACAGCGCCAGCCCCACCTATTAAACTTTCCTTTTGGCATAGTATGTCACTAGCAAGACAGTAGTTTTTAACATTTCACTGATTAGTGTACTTGTGGAGTTTGTGGGCACCTAGTTTACTTCATTAAGTGGCATACAGTGCAAGTTCCTAAGGGTGTCTTGATGGACAGATCTGATTACCTTCAGTGCTCACAGTATCTTTGCTATAGGTTGATTATATCCGAAATATTGGGGATGTGATAGTTTATCACTTCTTTTAGGTCATGAGTCTTGAAGGTGTATATTTTACTTAGAAAAATATATTTAAAAGCATTTTATTAAAATACAATACACACACTAAGAAATGCACTAAAATGTACAGGTCAATAAATTTTTGTTATGTCCTAACCAATACCCAAATTAAGAATAAAACATTACCAGTACCCCAAGAGTCCTTACTATTCTCTCCACCTCATATCTTTTTTTAAAAATGTGAAATAAGACTGTATTGTCATTTACATGGTATGATTTAATGTAGCAGTACTAAAAGTCTTAAAATGATTAATATTACTAGAAGAAAAAAATTTACTAGTTGGAACCCAAGGCTGTTTGCATTTCTATTTTTAACTAACTAGAAATTTTTAGAAAAGTTTTATTTTTAATTGACACATAAAATTGTACAAAATTATGGAATGCTGTATAATTTTAAAAAAAAATTATTTATTTGAAACACAGAGTGACAGAGAAAGAGATCTTCCATCCCCTGATTCATTCCTCAAATTGTCACAGTAGCCAGCAGCCCAAGTACCTGGACAATCTTCTGCTGTTTTCCCAGACATGTTAGCATTAGCTGAATGGGAAGTGGAACAGCCAGGACTTAAACAGACTTAAACAGATTGCCAGCATCACAGGAGGAGATGGCTTAACCCACAGTAACACAATGCCAGTCCCCTTATGATGTTTTACCACTAGAAGTGTTTCTTTTTTCTTTATCTTTTTGAGATAGATCATTTGAGAGAGAAAACATGAACATTAGAACTTTCCCATCCTGCTAGTTCACCCACCAAATGCTGGACCAGGGCTAAGACTAAAGCTGGTAGCCAGGAACTCAATCCAAATCTTCCACCTGGGTAGCAGGACCTCAGTCACTTGAGTTGTCATCACTGTCTCCCAGGGTTGGCATTGTCAGGAGCCAGAGACAGATATCAAACCAGGCACTCTGATGTGGCATGCAAGTGTCTTCACCAGTAACTTCAACCATCAGTTATGCCAAATTGCTTTTCCTAGGAAAATTTTTGTAACTATGACTGGAGATTTAAAGTTAAAATTAACATAATTTTTGAAGTTAAAATGATCATATTTTGTTAATTGAATGCCAACACTATGCTAGCCACTTTGTATCTGCTTTAATTATTGCAGTCACTGGGCAATGACTTTGATATCATTACTTCTCTATCACACTTTGTGGCTAAATTTTTAGAACATAAAATTTGTAAAATACATGTCTTTCTGTTTGCTTTTTGGAGAGGAATGGGGAAGCATGTGAAATAGGGTATCCTGGGAGAGAAAGTGTCTTATTTGGTATTGAAATAATTTAAAAAGTCAAAACTAACATTTAAGAATTTCCTATAAGGAAAATTAAACTATAGCTCAGAGTACATTTAATGAAATAAAAGAAGGTTCTTTTTGCAAACTGAGATGTAAAAACTAATTTATCTGGGTCATTGTTAATAGTGATGAGTTGTGTGGACAATATGCACCCCTCTGTGTGATGCAGTGAAAATGACATGTTGCCTCTGTGATTCTCTTCCTCCAATCCCACAACCCCTGTCCAATCATGAACAAAGCATCAGATGTGTCCTAATTGTGGAACCATTCCACAGACCATCTGACGCTAATGTTCTCCAAAACTGCCAGTGCCTCTGAAAACAAAGTCTGAGAAACTGTCACTGCCAAGAAGCACCAGGGAGACATGACATTCAAATTCAGTGATAAACCGAAGGTGGTAACTTGTAACAGGAAAATGCCATCAGATGAAAGCTAAGGAATTGTAAACAAAGTGTAAGCTTTTGTTAATAATAGTGCATCTATGTTGATTCCTTAATTATAGCTAATTAGTTATCCTGCTAATGTAAGATGTTAACATTAGGGGAAACTGGCTTCTAGATGCATGAGAATTCTTTGCATCACCTTCTCTGTACCATTCTCACATCCACTCTGCTAATCCAAACCTGTGTTAAACAATCTTTTAAAAATTTAACAGTGTATTATGGTGAAATAAATAAATAATAGTGTTTTTGAGAGTAAAAAAATTAAAAAGTTTGGACTGTTGTTCCACTTAAAGTTTGGTGGGCTCAAAGCCTGTTAATATGAGGAATCTTCAAAAAGTTCATGGGAAATTCATGTTATGAAAAAACTTTGTGACTTTAAAATTTATTTTTATGCCAAAATAAACTTATTTTTTAAATTTTATTTTCATGGAGCCAGACAGTCTTCTGTCTGAGCAACATCAACAACGAATCCTGTGGGCCATGTGGGTCAAGTTCTGTTGGCAAGTTTTAGTCCTATTCCATTGTGTACTGCTGGTGTGGCTTAGAAGTCAACAGGAAAAGGAATATAGAAGAATTCTGTTGATTCAACCAAGACTTAAGACATCATGAATTAACCCAAGACCCAGGAAAAATAAGAATGACAGTCCCACTTGGGTTATAGGACATAAAAGAGCTACCGCCAGATTACATGGCTTTCTGCACATAGACAACTTCCTTAAATGCTTGCAGAAACTGTTCATTAAACAGTGTAGATAACTGGATTGATGTTGGGAATCCTGGAAGGAGGGATGCTGGAGGTATAGCAAAGAAGGGCAGACAGTGATGATAAAAAAAAAGCTCATAAAAGGGTTCCCAAGATTTCCATGGCTTTCCTTTCTTGCAAAGCAAATGTTCTCCTGTTCCAGGATACTCTCAGCACACTTGGTTTTCATGTGATTGAAAAGCAAGGAAGCCAGTCAATTGCAAGCACTTCTTGGAGTTTGTGATTGAAGAAGCAGACAGAGTGAGCTGTGATGAATTGGGCAGTGGTAAATGATGGTGGCT
This sequence comes from Sylvilagus floridanus, assembly GCA_949820135.1. Taxonomy (NCBI): domain Eukaryota; kingdom Metazoa; phylum Chordata; class Mammalia; order Lagomorpha; family Leporidae; genus Sylvilagus; species Sylvilagus floridanus. The sequence goes on from OX463230.1 coordinate 36,067,281, forward strand.
TTGGGATGTTGTTCCTGGATACCACACAGAAGATGATTAAGAACATGGACAGGTTACAGAAAGCCTCTCATGTGGAGTAGATTGTAGATTGTTCATGACAACTGGGAGAAGAGCTGTGGGATAGATACAGTTTGAGGTGGCCTATAACACTATAAGAAATGTATGATGGCCCATACTTGTTCAGAGCAATGAAGTGGAGATGTAGGTTGGAGGCCAAGAAGGATATGATGCCTGAAGACAGCAGATGCCACATAGGATTGGGCAAAGTTGCAGTTGCGTGTGATGGTTTATGCTATGTTGGTAGACATAAGCGAGATGAAAACCAAGAGATTGGTCGTTGCCAGTTGGCCCGTGAGATAGCTGACTGGAGAATGCAGCTTTCTGGGGGAGAAGGATGGTGGTAAAGACAAAGGCGTTAGAAAGAACTGTGTTCAGTTCTCAGTGAGGGATCTGGAGCACCTGAAAACCCTGCATCCTAAACCTGTGGGGTTTTGTAGTGGTTAGGGGTCTCTTGAGGCCTCCTGGGGCAGCTGTCTTCCAGTGACTGGTTTGGTGGGGGCCTTCTAGGTGACTCTGTCTTCCATACCGTTAGCTGCTTCGCTAACTGTTGTCTTTCCCATTGAAGAAGGTTATCTTGCCATTTGCATTTGGTGGGAGCCATATAATGGATGAACAGACTTGATTATGGGAGGAACATTGAAGTGAATTCAAGAGGTAGCAAGGCATCTCCCATGCTGTACGAGTAGATTCTGGATTTCAGGTTGGCTCCTGGGATTAGAGGCAAGAAGTAGGCAGTTTCCCCAGGTTAATCCTGATGTATGAGGTCCTTAGTTTGTTTCTTTTCCATTGCTGCTTTTTAGAGCTGAAGAGACAAATATTCCAGTTAGTGAAATTGGAAGAATGTGTGATTTTGGAGGAAGCAAAACAAATGGATTACTGTGACTTCACCAAATGGGGAATACTTTCTGAAGCCACTCCCTGGCTGTGCTGTGCCCGTGCTGGGCTTACCTTCCTGCGTCCTCTTTTCTTGTGCATCACCTGGTTTCATCTCACCTTGACTGCAATCTCCAGCCGAGTGTCTTCCCCTGGGCTCTCTCTTCCATGTGCTTTTGGAATATACCATCTTTTTTTAAATTTATTTTTTGAACAGTTTTAGGTTTACAAAAATATTTCTGTACAGAAAATTTCCATATTCTCCCCCTTCCTTACCCACTTTTCCCCTATTAACATCTTGCATTGGTCTGCTGCATTTGTTAAGGTGTTTTCAACCAGTGTTGCTACAGTATTACCAACTAAAGTCCATAATTTACATTAGGGCTTTAACACTTTGTTTCTTTTATAGTTCTCTGAGTTTTTCCAAATGTCTGATCATATGTATCTGTGATTACAGTAGCATACAGAATTCTTGCATTGCTGTAAAAATCTCCTTTGTTCCACACACTCATCTGTTCCAGACTCCTTCCTAACCCCTGGTACCACTGATGTTTTTATTATCTCTGTAAGTTTGTCTTTTCCAGGGTATCATCTAGTTGGAATCATATAGTATATGCTTTTCAAATATCCCCTTTTCATTTAAAATATGGATTTAAGGTTCCTTCATTTCTTTTCATGGTTTAATAGCTCATGTTTTTAGATCAAATAATATTTTGTTATGTGGATATACCACTTTGTTTATCCAATTTCTTGTTGAAAGACATTTTGGTTATTTCCAACCTTACACAGTTTTGAGTAAAGCCACTGCAAACACTTATGTGCAGAATTTTGTGTGCATGTACATTTTCAGCTTGTTTGGGTAAGTCCCAGTAGCATGATGGCTGGACATATGGTTAGACTGTGTTTAGCTTGTAAGAAATTACTCTTACATTGCTTTCTAATTGGAGATGTTGAAACACATTAGCTTTACAAAAGATGCTATACCACTTCAGTGTATTTTTTTCTTGGCTGATACATATTAATGTATTGGCTTCCTGTCAAGCTCTGAGTTATTCCATTATGGATCTTGTTTTAGCTTTGCTTCCGACTGCTGATATGCCAGCAGTTGCCTTTTAATAGAAAAAGTAATTCTTAAGTATTATTTTGGAGAATTGTACAACCATTGTAAAACTTTGGTACTAAAATACTTTTTATATATAATCTAGAACCACAGTTATAGTTGAAACACAATGTATTCAACTCTCTTTTTTTTTAAGATTTATTTTTTTTTAACTTGAGAGTTACACAGAGAGAGAAGGAGAGGCAGAGAGAGAGAGAGAGAGAGAGAGAGAGAGAGGTGTTCCATCCACTGGTTCACTCCCCAGTTGGATGCAACAACTGGAGCTATGCCGATCTGAAGCCAGGAGCCAGGAGCTTCTTCCAGGTCTCCCACGTGGCTGCAGGGGCCCAAGGACTTGGGCCATCTTCTGCTGCTTTCCCAGGCCACAGCAGAGAGCTGTATCAGAGGTAGAGCAGCCGGGACTCGAACTGGCACCCATATTGGGATGCTGGTGCTGCAGGCAGCAGCTTTGCCTGCTGTGCCACAGCACTGGTCCTTGACTCTTTTAATTCTATATCCTATTTCTTTTAAAGAACTAAGAAATCACAATGTTTTTAAAATGGACTAGTTTGAAAATTATAAAAGTAATAAATGTTCAAGGTAAAAAAAATAAAGTTCCAAAACATATGAAGTAAAATTAAACCCCTGGGACCAGCACCATGGCTCACTTGGTTCATCCTCTGGCTGTGGCGCCAGCATCCCATATGGGCGCTGGTTCTAGTTCTGGTCACTCCTCTTCCACTCCAGTTCTCTGCTGTGGCCCAGGAGGGCAGTGGAGGATGGCCCAAGTGTTTGGGCCCTGCACCCGCATGGGGAGACCAGAAAGAAGCACCTGGCTCCTGGCTTCGTATCAGCGCGGTGCACCGGCCGCGGCGGCCATTTGGGGAGTGAACCAACGGAAGGAAGACCTTTCCCTCTGTCTCTCTCTCTCACTGTCTATAACCTACTGTGCCACAGCGCCAGCCCCCCTTTCCTCATCTTTTGACCTTCTCAATGTAGTTCCTTCAAGATGTTAACTATATGAATACTTTCTGTACTCTTTTATAAAGCTTCTATTTATATGTATGCATGTGTGTGTTGAATTTTAAAATTCAAACAGTATTTTTCTTTTCTTTTTTTTTTTTTGACAAGCAGAGTTAGACAGTGAGAGAGAGAGACAGAGAGAAAGGTCTTCCTTTTTCTGTTGATTCCTCCCCCAAATGGCCGCTACAGCTGGCACGCTGTGCTGATCCAAAGCCAGGAGCCAGGAGCTTCTTCCTGGTCTCCCATGCAGGTGCAGGGCCAAAGCACTTGGGCCATCCTCCACTGGCTTCCCAGGCCACAGCAGAGAGCTGGACTGGAAGAGGAGCAACCGGGACAGAATCCGGTGCCCCAGCCAGGACTAGAACCCAGTGTGCCAGCGCCGCAGGAGGAAGTTTAACCTTAGTGAGCTGCGGCCCCACCTCTATTTTTCATTTTAAAGTAAGCATTTTAATATCTTGTTATAGGTAGCTGTATCTCTTTTTTTAAAAAAAGATTTTTTTTTGTTTATTTTTTGAAAGTGAGAGTTAGAGAGACAAAGGTCTTCCATTTGCTGGCACACTCCTGAAGTGACTTCAACGGCCTGGGTAGCATGGCCAAGCCAGCATCCCACGGGGATGCCAGATTGTGTCCTGACTGCTCCAATTCTGTTCTAGCTCCCTGCTAATCGTCTGGGAAAAGCTGCAGAAGTGGCCCATGTGCTTGGGTCCCTGCCACCCCTCTGGGAGACCTGGATGAAGCTCCTGGGTACTGGCTTCTGCCTGGCCCAGCCCTGGCCACTGCCATCACTTAGGGAGTGCACTAGTAGATGGAAGACTTCTCTCTCTGTGTCCCTCTCTCTCTCTCCAACTCTTTCTTTTTTTAGAAGATCTATTTATTTATTTGAAAGGCGGAAATACATAGAAGGAGAGAGAGAGAGAGATTGATCTTCTATCTACTGATAAACTCCCCAAATGGCCACAATGACTAGGCTGAAGCCAGGAGCCAGAAGCTTCTATCGGGTCTCCCACATGGGTGCAGGGGCCCAAGGACTTAGACCATTGTCTGCTTCTTTCCTAGGTGTATTAGCAGGGAACTAGATTGGAAGTGGAGCATAAGGAATGCGGGCACTGCAGGCGGAGCCTTAACCTTCTGTACCACAGTGCTGGACTCCTCTCTGTAACTCTTTCAAACAAACAAACAAACAAACAAATAAATATTTTTTGAAAAGGCTGCTTGGTTTTTGGCATCATAATTATACCATAATTTTTTAAAGAATTTTTTTGAGATTAACAATTTTTTTTTATTCACTTGAAAGGCAGAGAGGAAGGAAGAGAAAGAGAGAGCTCTATCTGCTGGTTCACTCCCCAGATTCCCACAATGGCCAGTCTGGGCCAGGCTGAAGCCAGGAGGCAGGGGCTTTGTCCAGGTCTACTACATGTGTACATGCTCCCAAGCATATTAGCAGGGAACTGGATTCAAAGTGGAGCAGCCAGGACTTGATTCACTGCACATATGGGATACTGGCATTGCAGGCAGCAGCTCAACCCGAGATGCCACAATGCTGGCCCTTATTCTTACATACGTTAGATTAGATTATGTTCTCCTTCTTAAGTGGGGTGATGGACTTTTGTATTTAACTATTAAATATGTATTATATATAAATTTATCTATGCATTAAATACTGTATAATAAAATTAACTGCAGGTTTAGCTTTTATTAAATTTGCATTGTTATATGTATATATTGTTTACTATATATTTTTGTTTGAATATTTATAATAAAAATGCTTAGAAAAACTGTGTGCTAACTGTGTAGGTACAGATATATATTCATTGCAAAGGAATTTTCTCAAGTTATGATTATATCATTAGAATCATCTGCCGCCTTTCCTTGGAAATGTACATCTGTACCTTTTGTACATTTTGAAACATGTGTGATACAGATGTGTGCAGTGTCAGTAAAGTGCAGTCATCCATTTTAGTAATTTTTTTCTGTAAAATCTCTTAACAAATTGATTTATCTAGCTGATGATCAAACATGTCCAATTTTGACAGATGAATGGGTTTCTTTCCAAGTAGTGTATATCTGTTTTGGACAGTTTTGACTCCTTTCTTTAACCAGAATTTGATTCTCTGTTTGATGATTGAGATTGACTTGGGGGTGTTTTGAACAAGTGTAATGTTTCTTCCTTATGACTGACAGCTTTTTTAGATATCTGGTGCTTGCTCTTTGGAAGCCCCCATTCCTGTTTTTCTAGGTGAAATATTTTTTGTTTCCCGATTGATTGCCTTGGTTAGTTTTGTTAGTAGCTGTGATGTACTTACATTCATTTTTCTTCCTCACTTTTCTTGTCCAGTTGGAATTAGTTTGAATCTAATTGCAACAGAAATGATTAGAACAGAATTAATGTCCTGTTCTTGGCTCTTAGCTGAAGTGTAGGCTATTCACTGAAGCAGGGGTGGGGAGCAGTCAAAATTAGTTTCTTTTGGGCTTCTCATTCTTCCTAGTGATTCTAAGTTGTTCTAATTCATGCATTCAGCGAAATACCCTCCACTCTATGTGAAGTGCTATGCTAAGTGCAAAGACAAGTAGATAAGTCTCTGCCCTTGACAGTCTCAGAACTGTGGAAATTAAGGAACTTAAAATATGAATGTTGTACAGCAAGGAAAAAGCAAGGAGTTCTAGATCTGACCTTTCTGAAAAGAGTATAAGGAGATCTGAGGAGCCAAATCTTGAAAGATGAATGAAAGTTTGTTCTGCAGATTGGCAGGGGGTGGAACACTCTAAGCAGAGAGCAGTGTGAGTAAAATGAGGAAGGATGTTTCCTTCTGGGCCAGTGCTGTAGCTCGGCAGGTTGAGCCACTGCTTGCGTCGTTCAGTCCCTGCTGCTCCACTTCCAATCCAGATCCCTGCTGATGCTCTTGGGGATGGCCCCTGTATTCACATGGGAGACCTGCAGGAAGCTCCTGGCTCTGGCCCTGCCCACCCCCAGCTATTGTGGCTATTTGGGGAGTGAACCAGCAAATGGAAGATCTCTCTCTCTTCTCTCTGTACTCTGCCTTTCAAATAAATAAGATCTTCAAAAGAAAACAAAAAAGAAAAAAGAATGTTTTCTTACAGAGTGTTATTCCCTAGAATTTCACATTTGTTCATCAAACTTTGTTTTTTTTAATATTTTATTTATTTGAGAGGTAGAATTTACAGATAGAGAGAGGAAGAGACAGAGAAAGGTCTTCCATCCGCTGGTTCACTTCCCAAATGGCTTCAATGGCCAGAACTGGGCTGATCCAAAGTCAGGAGCCAGGAGCTTCTTCTGGGTCTCCCATGTGGGTACAGGGGTCCAAGGACTTGGGCCATCTTCTACTGCTTTCCCAGGCCATAGCAGAGAGCTGGACCAGAAGTGGAGCAGCCAGGACTTGAACCAGCACCCACACACCGACCCCTTTCAGCCATTTTATTCACTCTTAGTAATTTCTGCCATTACTCTGCCTGTGACTGCATCTTCTTTTTGTGAACTCTGAAAATTACCTGGTCTCTGAGAAGATTGTACCTGACTCTTACATAGTAAGAATGATTTTAGTGAATATTGCCATCTTTATTGTCCTGTTAATTTTAGAAACAAATATAATTCAGTTTTTTCTTTCTTCTGGTTTTGAAAATATTCAGTCAAGAGCTTTAGGATGTACCTGAAGTGGAATATTGTGGTATAATTTTTCAGGTAGTACTTTTTTTTTTTTTTTTTTTTTTTGACAGGCAGAGTGGACAGTGAGAGAGAGGGAGACAGAGAGAAAGGTCTTCCTTTTGCCGTTGGTTCACCCTCCAATGGCCGCCGCGGTCGGCGCGCTACGGCCGGCGCACCACGCTTGTCCGATGGCAGGAGCCAGGAGCCAGGTGCTTTTCCTGGTCTCCCCATGGGGTGCAGGGCCCAAGCACCTGGGCCATCCTCCACTGCACTCCCGGGCCACAGCAGAGGGCTGGCCTGGAAGAGGGGCAACCGGGACAGAATCCGGTGCCCCGACCGGGACTAGAACCCAGTGTGCCGGCGCCGCAAGGCGGAGGATTAGCCTGTTGAGCCACGGCGCCGGCCCAGGTAGTACTTTTAAGTATCCCTGGAGGAATGCCTTAATTTTGTGCAACACTTAAGATAATTTGTTCCTTGATTCAGACACTTAAATTCCATAAGGAAGAGGGCTATGGTGCGTCTGTTTTCATCTTTTTCTTATTCTTTGGTATCTGCATTCTCTGATAATTTATTCATAAATATTATTTTAGTTATATATTTGATATTAAATATAATATTTTGGGAGAAGTACGGAGTAGCAGTTTGTTATTCTAGCATACATCTAGACATATATTTTATAAGAAATATTAATATTTTTACACAATGGCAGCTATGATTGTGGCTGAGACACTGGACTGTCTGGCTCCGTCTAGGCCAACACGGCCCACCCATAGTCTTTTAACTTTCTAGATAGCATATGTATTTGTATGCACTAGGATAAGCCTGTGCTCAGAGAATGAAATGGGACAATAGCAGATGGCCAAGCATGCTGTACAATGGGATTAGTATTGGGCTCCTCCTTCCCAGGGTTCTCCCCTATGGTTTAAAGTAGTTTTGTGTTACAGTAAATTTCTTATCTTTGTAATAAATCACTGACCTGGAAAATGTAATTGAGCATTTGAATCTGAGCTGCATTCAAAATCTGTGTTAAAATTGTACAGCTTCTTGCTTCGTTGATTATAAATGATAATGTAGCTTGGAGTTTAATTTGCTTACGCAGATGCTATCAACATTCCCTGCTATGCTTCTGTAACTTCTGTTTATTTTGCTTTGCTTGCTTCTCTACTTTCATTCATTTTGATATTTAGAGTTTTAGAATTAATAGTAGCAGAAAGCTGATTGATATATAGAATTAGAAGGGTTTTTTTTCCCCCCATGATTCATTCTTAAGTTGCTTCTATTATTTTGTTTTGGGTAAAAAGTCAGAACGAATAGGTTCTTTGTATGTTGTATTTGTTTTTATGTGAAGTCTTGTGTAGGGCAGTTGTTTGTCCTCTCACTTTTTCTGTGTGGTAAAATGAAAAAGAATATGTGTTTTTTCATTAAAGAGAATGTTACTTTATTCAGAGAATATTTTGTTTTTTAAATTCTGCCATTTTATTTTAATAAGGAATAATTCTGATTTTCCTAGACATTATTTTTAAGTCTCAGTCCAGCTGTTAAGAGATCAAGTCAGGTCCTAATTGAATTTTAAGTCAAACTTAATTTCAGCATTAAAAACTTAGCCTTTTCTGTCTTGTTTAATAGAACACACTTTAAGGTTTTTTATTGATAGTCAAATCTTGAAATATTTTATTGAAAAACAATACTAAATGAAATCTGATTAATGTTTTTACTGGTAACTAAGGAAGTACATTCCATATGAATTTTTTCATCTGACATTTTTTCACTCTGTGTAAGTAAACCTTGAGGAAGTAGAGAGTTTAACTTGCAAAGTCTGATTTAACTTTCTGTTTGTCAACAGATTACTGTTTTTGGGTGATGCTAATCTTGTACAAGTGACAGACTACAGCAAACAGTGAATTTTTCTGTAAGAAAAGGGAAGATCTTAGTTTACTTTGTTATTTTTTTTTTTTTACAGGCAGAGTGGACAGTGAGAGAGAGACAGAGAGAAAGGTCTTCCTTTGCCGTTAGTTCACCCTCCAATGGCCGCCGCGGCCGGCGCACCGCGCTCATCCGATGGCAGGAGCCAGGTGCTTCTCCTGGTCTCCCATGGGGTGCAGGGCCCAGGCACTTGGGCCATCCTCCACTGCACTTCCGGGCCACAGCAGAGAGCTGGCCTGGAAGAGGGGCAACCGGGACAGAATCTGGTGCCCCGACCAGGACTAGAACCCGGTGTGCCAGCGCCGCAGGCGGAGGATTAGCCTAGTGAGTCGCGGTGCCAGCCAGTTTACTTTGTTATTAAAAAGATCATTTAATATGATATGTTCCTAGCACCATTCCTTCTACTTCAGAATATCTCTCTCCAAAAACTAGAAAAAAACAAAACATCCTTCAGTCTTTTATTCTGACAACCAAGAAATAATAAAAGTCACATGGAAGTGATTAAATCAGCAATAAGCAAGTATTGTTTTATGATCCAGAACAACCTAGTCTTTTGTTGTTTTATGACATTGCAGCATTAATAGAATGGAAGACTTTTCTTTTCAGTGGCTTACAAAATTTACTTACTTGCTTATTTATTTGAGAGGCAGAGAAACACACACACCCACACACATAGGAAGAGAGAGAGAGAAGGAGAAGAGAGGTGGTGGGAGAGGGAGGGAGGGAGGGAGGGACGGAGAGAGAGAGAGAGAGAGAGAGAGAGAGAGAGAGAGAGAAAGAAGCCTGCAGTGGCCAGGCTGGGCCAGGCTGAAACCAGGAGCCAGGAATTCATGCATATGTCAGGGACCCAAGTAATTGAGCTGTCACCTGCTGTTTCCATAGGTGAGCATTAGTAAGAAGCTGGAATTGGGAGTGGAGGCATGACTCTTAACTGAAGCACTGTGTTATGAGGTGGTGAGCATCTGTACTTGCGTCTTAACTGCTAGGTGAAATGTTTGCCCTATTCAGTGTTTCAGTGTGTTATTTTTGGAGTTTGTACTGTCATGCATTTCTCCTAATAGAAGCCACTGCACATGAGGAAGAACTAACAGTTGAAAGTTATTTTACTCAACACAGAAATTACCAAAGGATATAAAAGCAATTCATAGGAGAAGAGTACAAGGGAGTAAGGTATGTGGAACAGAGGAAGACTAACAGCAGAAGGTGAATCAATACTACATGTTTATTTAGGAGATTGACCATAGGTGAGAAGTGTAACTGTCTGTGAAAGCTCTTTTGTGTTAGAGATCTAATATGGAAGTGTCTGCCTTCTGCAAGACTGCCTATTAGAAGATAATTAGAGGCCGGCGCTGCGGCTCAATAGGCTAATCCTCCGCCTGCGGCACCGGCACACCGGGTTCTAGTCCCGGTCGGGGTGCTGAATTCTGTCCCGGTTGCCCCTCTTCCAGGCCAGCTTTCTGCTGTGGCCAGGGAGTGCAGTGGAGGATGGCCCAAGTCCTTGGGCCCTGCACCCTATAGGAGACCAGGAGAAGCACCTGGCTCCTGCCTTTGGATCAGCGCAGTGTGCTGGCCGCAGCGCGCTGGCCGTGGCGGCCATTGGAGGGTGAACCAACGGCAAAGGAAGACCTTTCTCTCTGTCTCCCTCTCTCTCACTGTCCACTCTGCCTGTCAAAAAAAAAAAAAGGATAATTAGACCAAATATGTGTGTAGGTTATATATGAAATGCAATGGTATTTTGAAGTCTTATAATGACAAAGTTGACGAAATCCTTTTGTGTTATTTGGGGGATAAAGCAGGATACATCTCAGGTTTAGAGTAGTTTTGTACTTTTTGGACAGGTTTTCAGTTAGCACTAAGGGGTTAATTGAATGTTTTTCTTTTTAACAATTGACATAATTTATATACCATAAAATTTACCTTTTTAAACTATATGATTTATAAGATTGTTACAACCATCATCATTATCTGATTCCATTATATTTTTATCACCTCACAAAGAAACTCATACTGTTACAACTGCTCTTCCTCTGGCAAACATTAAGTAACTTTCTCCCTGGGATTTTGCCTATTCTGGAAATTTCTCAGGGATGTAGTCATAATATATACCTTTTATGTCTGGTTTCTTTCATTTGATGTGTTTTGTGGCTGCACCCATGTTGTAGCAAATATTAGTATTTTGTTTTTAATACTTAGTACTTTATTACTTTTTTTATTCCATTTGAATGGATATGCCATATTTTATTTATCAGCTGATAAAACATTTGGCTGGTTTCTACTTTTTGACTATTATGAATAATGATTCTATGAATATTCATGTATAAGTGTTTTATGACAGTGTCTTCATTTCTCTTAGACATATATACCTAGGTATGGAGTTGCTGAGTCATATGTTAATTCCATGTTTAACTCTTTGAGTACTGACAAACTGTTTCCAAAGTAGTTGCCCCAGTTTTACCTTCTTACCAGTAATGCACAAAGTTTGCAATTTTTTTCATACTCTTTCCACTTGTTATTTTTCTTTTTCCCCTCAATAGCATCCATGGGTGTGTGGTAGTATTTCGTTGTGGTTTTGACTTGAAATTCCGTAATGATGGCCGGCGCCGTGGCTCAACAGGCTAATCCTCCGCCTTGCGGCGCCGGCACACCGGGTTCTAGTCCCGGTTGGGGCGCCGGATTCTGTCCCGGTTGCCCCTCTTCCAGGCCAGCCCTCTGCTGTGGCCCCGGAGTGCAGTGGAGGATGGCCCAGGTGCTTGGGCCCTGCACCCCATGGGAGACCAGGAAAAGCACCTGGTTCCTGCCATCGGATGAGCGCGGTGCGCCGGCCGCGGCGGCCATTGGAGGGTGAACCAATGACAAAGGAAGACCTTTCTCTCTGTCTCTCTCACTGTCCACTCTGCCTGTCAAAAAAATAAAAAATAAATAAAATAAATAAAAAATAAAAAAATAAAGATTATGCCACTCTGCATATATAGTTATGCTTATTTGAAAATATATCTTTTTTGCCCTGGCTGGAGCCGCCAGTACAAAATGAATAGGAGTGGTGAGATCAGACATCCTTGTCGTGTTGTTGTTTTTTTTTTTTCCCAATCTTAGGAAAATTTCAGTCTTCATCACTAAGTTAACTGTGAATTTTTATACCTACCCTTTATCAGGATGAGAAGTTTCTCTCTATTCCTAGTTTAATTTTTTTATCTTGAAAAGATGTTGGATTTTGTAGAATGCTTTTTCCGTACTTTTGAGATGATCATGTGGTTTTGTCTTTTATTCTGTAAATATCGTACATTATATTGATTAATTTTCATATATTGAACTGATCTTGCATTCCTGGTCGAAAGATGTATGCATTTTTTAATAGCTTTGTGTTTTTCATCTAAAGGAATGTAGCAATTTGATCAGCCAACATTTCTTTTTTAAAGATTTATATTATTTATTTGAAAGAGTTATAGAGAAAGATAGAGAGGTCTTCCTTCCTCTGGTTTGCTCTCCAGATGGCTGCAATGGCCGGAGCTGTGCTGAACGAAGCCAGGAGCTTCTTCTGGGTCCCCCATGTAGCAGGGGCCGAAGGACTTGGGCCATCTAATACTGCTTTCCCAGGCAATAGCAGAGAGCTGGATTGGAAGAGGAGCAAGCAGGACTAGAACCAATGCCCATCTGGGATGCCAGTGCTTTAGGACAGGGCTTTAACCCGTTGCGCCACAACGCCGACCCCATCAGCCAACATTAACATGAAGGCAAAGGGAATGGACCTGAGCAATATAAGCCTTTGGACAAATGCATAATTTTCAAGGGCTGTGGTATAATATAAATGAGAACTATTCAAAGACTTATATGTCTTTTTGCAACATGGACACAATTTTGACCTTTTTAAAAACATAAATTCTTTTTTAAAAAATATTTATTTATTTGACAGAGGTAAACATACAGAGAGAGAGAGAGAGAGAGAGAGAGAGAGAGGTCTTCATCTGCTGGTTCTCTCCCCAATTGGCCGCCACAGCTAGAGCTGCGCTAATCCAAAGCCAGGAGCCAGGAGCTTCTTCTGGGTCTCCACATAGGTGCAGGGGCCAGGGACTTGGGCCATCTTCTACTACTTTCCAAGGCCATAGCTGAGAGCTGGATGGGAAGTGGAGCAGCTGGGTCTAGAACCAGCACCCATGTGGGATGCTGGAGCTTCAGGCCACAGCAGACCCCCAAAACATAAATTCCTTTATTTTTGGAATGTTGTGAATAATTTGAGGATTTCTGTTTATTTGTGGTCTGCTTTTTCTATCAATTGATATTAGACTGTTTTAATATTCTCAGACTCTTGGGGCCTGCGCCATGACCTAGTAGGTTAAGCCTCTGCCTATGGTGCTGGCATCCCATATGGGTGCCGGTTTGTATTCCAGCTGCTCCTTTTCTGATTGAGCTCTCTGCTGATGGCCTGGGAAAGCAGTGGAGGATGACTGAGGTTCTTGGGCCCCTGTGCCCATGTGGGAGATCTGGCAGAAACTCCTGGCTCTGGCTTTGGATAGGCCCAGCTCTAGCCATTGCAGCCATTTGAGAATGAACTAACAGATTGAATACCTTTCTCTCTGTCTCTCCCTCTCTCTGTAACTGTCTCTAATAAATAGATAAAATCTTAAGAAGAATATTCTCAGGCTCTTGTAAGTTCTTGTTCAGGGTACCTTAACTTCAGTTTTGATTGAGCATACATTTTAAACTTGCACAATGCCTAAGTAAATATGGAAGGATTCTTCTGACAAAGATCTTTTTCAGTTGTCCCTCAGGAGACCCTGTAGCAGGAACTTGTCAGAAGAATAAATACACAGATAAGTATCAGAAAGGGTCAAAGGATTTGGAAAAAAAGTGCTTGATCAAAATTTTAAAGCACAGTCAGTAATTTCTTCTACTTAAACACTGCCTGTAATTTGACATGAATTACTTTGCTTTGCACTCTTACCTGTTGGAATGGCTGTTTGGGTAGATGCCCAGTTACCTGGCAGTTGTGGTTGAACAGTTGAAGTATTTAACCACCTGAAGAAGTTATTAAATCAGACTTTGATGAAGCAATGTTTTGTGTTCCTCCTTCTTTTGATATATATAATCCCCAACCATAAAATAGCTTCAAACATCAGATAAATATTTTGTTCATCTGTCTTCATCTTTCTGTAATTTCCAGACATCCTTACCTTTTTCACTTATTTTTTTTTCTGGAGTTTTTTAGATTAGAAAAATTATCAAGTTTTACAGAGGAAAATTTACTAAATTTGGTAAGAACTATAAGTTTCTTAAATCCATTGCATACAGGTATGGAACTAACATTTAGACTTCACTTCACCCTACTCAGGACAAACTTTGCTTTTATATAAAGCAAATTTGGTATTTTTATAAATCAACTAAGCCAGCAACTTTAAGTAAATGGTTATTCATTTTAAACAATATTCTGGTATTTGACAAGAATGCTTGTGATCAGTGCTTTTTGACTTCTAGTCTTTGAACAATCAAGCTATGGACTCTCTATGTAAAATGAACATAGCTTGTGTGTGAACTGGGACATCATTCACACATAAAAGTTAGTTCATCTGTGAACTCCCAATTATAAATAACTATCGTGTATAGAACATTCAAGTTGAGATTATAAGAGTTTCTAAATTTTATAATATTATAACGTGATATGTATGGTTCAAATACAACAGAAAATGAGTGCAATTGCAATTTCATGTTAACTGTAATTGAACCAGAAAGAGTATAGCTGTTGTGCATAATAGATGCTGTGATGAGTGACCCAAATGCCCTCTGAGGGTTGAAGGACTTATTCCTACAGATGCTAAAAGTGCTGCTGACAGAAAGCCTTCAACTGTCAGTCCCCATGGAGATTTTTTTTATGCCAAAGAGAACTTCCTTACCCGAGGGCATTCTTCTTGTCATTGACATCCAGTAACTTGGCCCTTATCAGGTATGAGGGTTTGAGCCTCTAGCCCCTAGTTGCTCTAGCAACCTCAGAGTTCCACATGGGCTTGTGAGACTTCGTGGCAGCTGCATTTCTCCCGCTGCACTATCCTGATTTCTTCTCTTTCTGCTGATTTTGATCTCAAGAGAACCCGCTAATAAACTTTTTGCACAGTAGTATCCATCTTATGATCAATTTCTTGGGAAACAAACCTTGAGTAGACTCTACAGAATATTCACATTACTATAAGTTAATATCTTTCAAACCAGGAAAGCAGGCCTGAAAAAAATTAAAATTTAGTGAGATGACCTTGAATCCAGATTTTATTTAAATAAGTGAAGTGTATCTCACTATTTCTTTCTGGCTTTACATTTAGGTCGGATTTAAAAGTCTTGGTTTCTTTCAATTCACTTGTTTCCTAGTCTCTCTTTGGCATTGTAGAAAAACCCCAAAATTTCTGATAGCTTAATTTTTTTAGTCATACACTGTGAACCTGTGAAAGGTATGGGTTAAATAAAAAGTTGCTTTCATGCCCTATAGAAGTGAGATTTTCCTTGTTGATCAGTGCATATAAGACAATCTTCTTTCCCCAAGATTTCTTGCATTGTATTATAGAAATCTTTGCTTTCATCATCATCATTAAAATTATGGCTGTATATTCTAAATATTTGAAGAATATGGAAAAATCATAAAGAAGGAAAATTCTTAGTTTACATTGGGATAACTTTATATGTATTTTTTGGTAACTTTTTCAAGTGGTAATATGTAATAAGCAGGTTTTCACATTCTCAAGAATGTGAATTATACTGGTTGCTTAATAGTCTATCCATGGGATAAGCCATATTTAATTTAAACAGCTTCCTGTTATTGTTTAATTTTTCCCAACTTTGCTATTGTTGTTGATAATCCAGTGAATAGTTTTTGAAGCTAAAACTAGTGTGTCTGCTTTAATTAGTTTTTTTTTTTTTTAACTGGATTCTCTCCAGTATTAAAAAATTTAGATGTGAGACTATTCTTTCTGGAGTACTATTACAACTATTACAACTGAAACTTCAGGGGATGCTGTTGACATAGATGCTGTAAATTGAGGTCCAACTAGTGTCATCGTTGTTATTGCTGAAGAAGTATTACCAACCATTGTTTCCCACTGTTGTAGGTTTATGTATCTTTCTTGTCTTTTGAACAGTTTTATATAAGAAGCTTGTCATTTTTTTAGAAATATCTAACAGGTACAAAAGGAGGAATTTGAACTATTTCCATAATTGATGGCTAAGCAGATTTTGACTGGCATTGACCTTTTGTCTCAACTACTTTTATGTCATTTTATTCAGTGTGCGTTAATGCAAGAGGCACTAATGTCAAGGGCCTTTCTTCTCCTTCCAGCATTAGTAAAGTATTTGTGCAGCAGTGGTCGCTGAGTGCATTTCCCTAAGGACCTACACGCCTGTAACAGTATTCCCATCCCTCCCTTCTCTGTGCTTTTGCTTTTCACAGTTTTTAGTTACCTGAGGTCAACAGTGGTCTGAAAATAATAAATGGAAAATTCCAAGAATAATTTATGAATTTTACATTGTATGCTGTTGTGAGTAGTGTGCTATATTTCATGCTGTTTCTCCTAGGGCTTGAGGCAACCCTTTGTCTGGCATATTCGTTGTGTACCCTCCACCTGTCAGTCACTTAGCAACCTCATCATCATCAGGTCACTGTGGCAGTGCTTGTGTTCAGCTAACCTGTATTTTCCTTAATAATGACCCCAAAGTGCAAGCATAGTGATGCTGGCTGTGTGTTACAGGATATTATTGTAGGTGTTGTATTTTATTGTTAGTTATTATTAATCTCTTACTGTGCCTAACTTAGAGATTAAACTTTATCACTATGTTTTGGGAAAAAAACATAGAACTGAATTAAAACTTTAAAAAAACAAGCAAACTGAGTTTTAAACTTTGCTTAGAATTTCTCCTGACTTTGTTCCTCTTGTGTCTTCTAATCATTGGAAACGCATGAATGGACAAGTAAAGTTTATAAGCTAAGTAAAAATAATCTGACCAAAACTTGTTCTTTTTGGTAAGTTATAATTGTGCCTGGTATAATGTATTTAGTCAGAGTGTAGGGTGGAAAACAAACAATTTACTAGAAATTAGGGGACTTAAAATCTAAAATGGTAAAATTCCTACTCTTTGCCAGCTGAGTGTGACCGGGTCATCAGGCCGTACTTGTACCATTGGTATTGAGAGGAATTATTAAGCAAGAGTGAAGGTCAGAGTCTTTGTGAATATCTGGCTTCATAGAGCAGACTGAACGCTGACAGCTGCTTACAGCCTCTGTGGAGGTATTAACAACAAGTTCTTTTCCTTTACATGATGTTCTAAGTGATCAAGGTGATTTCATGAAATGTTTTGGAGTTTTTCATGCCTCGGTCTATACGCTGGAGGAAATCTCTTCTACCTTTACTCAGTGATTACGGCCTTGAAGGCAGAGTAATCAGTTCCACTTGACTAAAAATAAATCAGCCACGTTGGAATGTGATAGCTCCTACAACTGGGCAATGCTGATAAAAAACAAAACAAAAGATTTCAATAAACCTGTACCAATGTGGAACTGGTGTGCAAATTTGAAGAATTCACCATGTAACATTGCGTTTAGCATTGGTCTTCCTCTGGTGTTATCAATTTTCTGTTTTGAAATAAAAATTATATGAGAATCAGGCCATTTTATTTGTCTGCTTTCCAACCCAGTAAGAGAACTGTAACGTGATTAGAGAAGTCATTTTTAAGGAATATATCTTTTTTCCCCTCTAAATTGTTAATTTAAAAGTCATTCTTTCCTTAATTCCTTACTTTTAGATTTTATCTATGATAATGAACTGCATGTATAACCTAGTTGGTAGCACCCCCATTCAATTTATCTTTGAGGATGCATATATATAGAATAAATGCCAATTCTTTTAAACTTTACAAAATTTTACTCATGTAGACATTGAGTAACTAATAGGTACTTTTCTTTCCATAGCAGGTAGAGTATGTATAAAGTAGAAAAAAAAAGCCTATCAGGTTATAAAATGTATTGTACTCTCCTACAGTCAAATTATTAGTTTTCAACATTGAAAGTAAGTTATTTAAGTAAGAGAAGGAATGCTTTTTAGGTATAGTGATTCCCCCTTATTCTTGGGGGATACATTTTAAGACCCCCTAGGGAATGCCTAAATGAACGGATAGTACTGAATTCTGTGTATACTATGTTTTTTTTTTTTTTTAAGATTTATTTATTTATTTGAAAAGCAGAGTTACAGAGAGGCGGAGGCAGAGAAAGAGAAGTCTTCCATTTGCTGTTTCACTCCCCAAGCGCCTGCAGCGGCTGGAGCTGGGGCAATCCAAACCAGGAGCCTAGAGCTTCTTCCAAGTCTCCCGTGTGAATGCAGGAGCAAAAGGACTTGGGCTGTCTCCCACTGCTTTCCCAGGCCATCAGCAGAGCACTGAATTGGCAGTGGAGCAGCCAGAGCTCAAACCAGAGCCCATATGAGATGCTGGCACTGCAGGCTATGGCTTTTACTCACTATGCCACAGCACTGGCCCCTCTATACTACGTTTTTTCCAAAGCATCCATACCTGTGGTAGTTTAGTTATGAATTAGGAATAGTAAGAAATTAATAACAAAAACTAATAATGAAATAGAACAATTACAACAATGTACTGTAGTAAGTTTGCCAGCATCTTATATTTTGGGACATTGTTTAGTAAAATAAAAGTTACTTGAATGTAAGTACTGTGATACTGCAACACCAGACCTGATAATAGAGATGGCTGCTGAGTGACTAATGGGCAGGTAGCATGTGCAATGTGGATATGCTGGACAAAGAAATGATTTACTTCCTGGGCAGGATGGAGTGGGACCCTACAAGATTTTATCACATTACTCAGAATGGTGTGCAATCTAAAATTTAAGAAGTTTATTTCTTTTTTAAGAATTTTATTTAATAAATATAAATTTCTAAAGTACAACTTTTGGATTATAGAGGCTTTCCCCACCTCGTAACCTCCCTCCCACCCGCAAACATCCCATCTCCCACTCCCTCTCCCATCCCATTCTTCATCAAGATTCATTTTCAGTTATCTTTATATACAGAAGATCAACTTCGTATATACTAAGTAAAGATTTCAACAGTTTGCACCCACACAGATACACAAAGTATAAAGTGCTGTTTGAGTAGTAGTTTTACTGTTAATTTGTATAGTACAACACATTAAGGACAGAGATCCTACATGGGGAGCAAGTGCACAGTAACTCTCGTTGTTGATTTAACAATTGACACTCTTATTTACGACATCAGTATCACACGAGGCTCTTGTCATGTGCTGCCAAGGCTATGGAAGCCTCTTGAGTTCACCAACTCCAACCTTATTTGGACAAGGCCATAATCAAAGTGGAAGTTCTCTCATCCCTTCAGAGAAAGATACCTCCTTCTTTGGTGGCCCATTCTTTCCGCTGGGATTTCACTCACAGAAATCTTTCATTTAGGTCATTTTTTTGGCCACAGTGTCTTGGTTTTCCTTGCCTGAGAAACTATCATGGGCTTTTTAGCCAGATCTGAATTCCTTAAGGGCTGATTCTGAGGCCAGAGTGCTGTTTAGGGCATCTGCCATTCTGTGAGCCTGCTGTGTATCCCGCTTCCCATGTTGAATTGTTCTCTCCTTTTTGATTCTGTCAGTTAGTATTTGCAGACACTGGTCTTGTGTATGTGATCCCTTTGACACTTAATCCTATCATTATGATCAATTATGAACTTAAACTGATCACTTTGACTAGTGAGATGGCATTGGTACTTGCCACCTTGATGGGATTGAATTGGAATCTCCTGGCACATTTCTAGCTCTACCATTAGGGGTAAGTCCGAGTTGAGCATGTACCAAAGTGTACATCTCCTCCCTCTCTTATTCCCATTCTTTTATTTAACAGGTTTCACTTTTCAGTTAAACTTAAACACCTAAGAATAATTGTGTGTTAATTAAAGAGTTCAACCAGTGGTA
This sequence comes from Sylvilagus floridanus, assembly GCA_949820135.1. Lineage (NCBI taxonomy): Eukaryota > Metazoa > Chordata > Mammalia > Lagomorpha > Leporidae > Sylvilagus > Sylvilagus floridanus. The sequence goes on from OX463230.1 coordinate 36,086,873, forward strand.
TTAAGTAGAACAAAAAAAAAATACTAAAAGGAATAAAATAGTAACTTGTTCCTTGACAGTCAGGACAAGGGCTGATCAAGTCATTGTTTCTTATAGTGAACGATTCACTTCAACAGATTTCCTTTTAGGTGCGCTGTTAGTTGTCACAGATCAGGGAGAACATATGATATTTGACCCTTTGGGACTGGCTTATTTCATTCAGCATAATGTTTTCCAGATTCCTCCATTTTATTGCAAATGACCAGATTTCATTGTTTTTGACTGCTGCATAGTATTCTATAGAGTACATATCCCATAATTTCTTTATCCAGTCTACTGTTGATGGGCATTTAGGTTGATTCCATATTTTAGCTATTGTGAATTGAGCTACAATAAACATTGAGGTGCAGACAGCTCTTTTATTTGCCAATTTAATTTCCTTTGGGTAAATTCCAAGGAGTGGGATGGCTGGGTCATCCTCACATCCTCACCAGCATCCCCACATCCTCACCAGCATCTGCTGTTAGTTGATTTCTCTATGTAAGCCATTCTAACTGGGGTGAGGTGAAACCTCATTGTGATTTTGATTTGCATTTCCCTAATGGCTAGTGATCCTGAACATTTTTCATGTGTCTGTTGGCTGTTTGGATTTCCTCTTTAGAAAAATGTCTATTTAGGTCCTTGGCCCGTCTCTTAAGTGGGTTGTTTTGTTTTTGTGGAGTTTCTTGAACTCTGTAGATTCTGGTTATTAATCCTTTATCAGTTGCATAATTTGCAAATATTTTCTCCCATTCTGTTGGTTGCCTCTTCACTTTCCTGTTTCTTTTGCCATACAGAAACTTCTCAACTTGATGTAATCCCAGTTGTTAATTCTGGCTTTGACTGGCTGTGCCTCTGGGGTCTTTTCCAAGAAATCTTTGCCTGTGCCTATATCTTGCAGGGTTTCTTCAATGTTCTCTAATAATTTGATGGTGTCGGGTCATAGGTTTAGATCTTTAATCCATGTTGAGTGGATTTTTGTGTAATGTATAAGGTAGGGGTCTTGCTTCATGCTTCTGCATGTGGAAATCCAGTTTTCCCAGCACCATTTGTTGAATAGACTGTCCTTGCTCTAGGAATTGGTTTTAGAATCTTGATCAAATATAAGTTGGCTGTAGATGTTTGGATTGATTTCTGGTGTTTCTGTTCTGTTCCATTGGTCTACCCATCTGTTTCTGTACCAGTACCATGCTGTTTTGATTTAACTGCCCTGTAGTAAGTCTTGAAATCTGGTATGGTGATTCCTCCAGCTTTGTTTTTGTTGTACAGCATGGCTTTAGCTATTTGAGGTCTCCTGTGCCTCCATATGAATTTCAGCATCATTTTTTCCAGATCTGAGAAGAATGTCTTTGGTATTTTGATTGGTATTGTATTTGAATCTATAAATTGCTTTTGGGACAATGGAATTATGATGATATTGATTCTTCCAATCCATGAGCATGGAAACTTTTTCCATTTTTTGTTATCCTCTTCTATTTCTTTTTTTAAGGTTTTGTTATTCTCATTGTAGAGATCTTTGACATAGTTGGGTAAGTTTATTCCAAGATATTTGATTGTTTTTGTAGCTATTGTGAATGGGATTGATCTTAGAAGTTAAGAACTGTTTATTTCTAGAATTTTCCACATAATATTTTCAGACTTTTGTTGATCTTTGTCAACTAAGAACACAGAAAGCAAAACAGGGACTATTATTTTCATTATCCAGTGCTCCTTAGTCCACCTGTGTGTAAGTAAACTGGCTTTCTAATAGTCCTAGCATCCTTTAGCCTTGAAATTCAGAGCAAATAGATTATTTTAATAAAATCATGATACTGAAATTCTTAGCTCATCAGCTTTAGTATGTTTTGATTGGATGTATATCCCAGACAAGAAAGAGGTATAGAAGCATGTGTAGTGACTTGGTACCTCCTTGCTGTAGTACAGGATAAACTTTTCATATAAATGATCTTTATAGTAATCTCTCCTCTCCTCTCCTCTCCTCTCCTCTCCTCTCCTCTCCTCTCCTCTCCTCTCCTCTCCTCTCCTCTGCTCTCCTCTCCTCTCCTCTCCTCTCCTCTCCTCTCCTCTCCTCTCGTTTATGGTAAGATGCTTTGTAGAATTAATTTTCTTTTTTTTTAACCATGGAATTTATTATTTATAGCACAGTAATGAAAGATAGAATTCTGTAGTTAGAAGGCTCAGTATTATATAATAGTCTTGTGATGATATTTAAATAGTTATTTATATAAAGTCCTCATAACAATGTCTGGTACATATATCAAACACTTTTAAAAAGTTTGTTTGTTTGTTTGTTTGTTTATTGTTTTTGAGAGAGAGACTGAGAGACCAAGATTTCATCCACTGGTTCACTCCTAAATGCCTGCAATGGCCTAGACTAGAAACTCAACCTGGGTCTCGCCCTGTGGGTGGCAGGGACCCAATCACTTGAGCCTTTATCTGCTGCCTCCCAGGGTGCACATTAGCAGGAAGCTGGAATCAGAAGTGGGATTCAAACCCAGGCTTTCTGGTGTGAGATACAAGTGTCTCAACCAGCATGTTAATTGGTAGACCAAACACCTGCCCCAGTACAATGTTTTTATTTATTTTTTCATATATCTCATTTATAATTAAGAGATAGTTTCTCATTCTTAATATGTTAAAAGTTAAAAAGATTAGATTATTATAATAGGTTTTTTATAGGTTATGGGAACTATGCAGCCATTGTGTGACTAGATAGCTTCTCATGCACCTCATGTTTTGGTTTGGTCCTTGCAGAACTGTGGTTTGTAAGATCACATTTTGACAGTTTTGTAATTGTGTTTTGCTATCTTGCAGCCAAGAGGAAAAGAAGCAAACCATTCTTCATTCCACATTTTCCTAGAGATGTATTCATTTTCCTTTGGTATTGGAAACATGTTTGGGTCTCTAGAATTATACCTGGGCCCAATATGTGGCACAGCAGGTCAAGTCAAGTCTTGCAATGTCAGCATCTTACATGGGGCTGCCAGGTCAAGTCCTGGCTGCTTCGCCTCTGTTCCAGCTTCCTGCTGATGTTCCATTTTCCAGCTTCTGGAGTCCGTTCATCCTCCTGAAGGCTTTTGCAGTGAAGGAGTTCACAGAGTGGCAGTGGCTGGACTACCTGGAACCTCTCCCAGGAGCATAGCCACGATGTTGAGTGTATTGGTGCCAGAAAAGAAGATCCCAGGTGTTTCTGCGGCATCTCCCTGGTGTGCCTGATTAAGTACAATCTTTTCAAGTGTTGACTGCTCCTGTTATTAGGACTACCTTCTCCGTACCACTCATGTGGAAGACCCAAACTGAATTCCTGACTTCTGATTCAGCCTGACCCAGCCTTTGTTGTTGGGGTATTTGGGAAGTGATCCAGTAGATGGAAGATCGATCTCTCTCTCTCTCTTTCTCCCTCCCTCCCTCCCTTTCCTCATCACTCTCCTTTCTTTATCTGTTTTCTCTCTATGCCTTTCAAATAAGTTGGAAAAAAAAATTTAAATAGCTTAAGTCCACACTTAGATTTCATTCATTCATTTACTGATTAACAAACTAATTTTTACTTTAGACCCGATACTATCAAAACATAAAGTTAAGCCGGCGCCGTGGCTCAACAGGCTAATCCTCCGCCTTGCGGCGCCGGCACACCGGGTCCTAGTCCCGGTCGGGGCGCCGGATTCTGTCCCTGTTGCCCCTCTTCCAGGCCAGCCCTCTGCTGTGGCCTGGGAGTGCAGTGGAGGATGGCCCAGGTGCTTGGGCCCTGCACCCCATGGGGAGACCAGGAAAAGCACCTGGCTCCTGGCTCCTGCCATCGGACAAGCGCGGTGCCCCGGCCGCAACACGCCGGCCGCGGCGGCCGTTGGAGGGTGAACCAACAGCAAAAGGAAGACCTTTCTCTCTGTCTCTCTCTCTCACTGTCCACTCTGCCTGTCAAAAAAAAAAAAAAAAAAACATAAAGATAAAGAAATGAGGTGATGAGGCAGGACCCATATCTACTTGTGGGAATGCGGGAAAACAGATAATGTGTATAGTTGGGGATTAGCCAGAAGAATGGATGTCAGTATGATAAATGCATTGGTAGATGGAGGAATGGAGATGTGTGTCTGTTTGCATATATAGTTTGGCTTCAGCTACATGATTGGGGAACTGTATTACCATCCCTTAACATTATAAAAATCAGTTGGTTCATTTTTTTCTTTCCATCACTAGTACCTGGCACACATTAGAGCATTCAGTAAAAGTTTTTGAGCAAATGAATACATGTAATTGTACAGGAAGGAATGGCTACAGTAAGAAGTTTCATTGAAAACACTTTATGGTTAAAGGATAGTATAAAAATCTAACTTAACCCTAGTATTTAAAAAGCTTTTCCTCTATACTGATGTCTCATCTCTCTCACTGTATACTTGTTACATTTGCTGTCCTGCCTCGATTCTTTGTGAAGGAATCCCTCTTGGCATTTACGGTGTCATTTTTGAAGTAATTCTGCTGTGGCCCTTTTCCCACTGTCCCTTTCTCCACTCTCATCTCTTCATTGAGTCTTTTCTCCTAGTTACTTGCCTTATTGTGTTCGGGATCTGTTTCTGTGTGTGTTTTCATAACCTGTGTGTGTGTCTTTGTTCTGGCTATAAATACTGAGTTTAAGATTTAGCATGTAACTCTGAAATTTTTTTTTAGTTTCTTTTTTTCCCTTCATATTAATGTGATATTAATAGGAAGAAAACAGTCAATGTAGTTCATGGATACAGTTCTAAGAATATAATGATTCTAACTTCCTTTTGTTCCCTCCTTCTCTGTTTCTTTTGTATTAAATTATGAGATAACATTTTAAATTAAATTATAATCAAAGGCTTAATGGTGTACTGAAAGAGCTTAACAAGTAAAAAGTAAAAAGACCATAGTTCAACAGGAATATAGGAAAGGGTATAAACAATCAAATGAAAGGATACTAATTTTACTCATACACAGTGATTTTAAAAATAATAACAGATTATTAGAATTATAGTAACAAATCATTCTTAACCATTTGACAAAAATATGAAACGGTTTGGCAAAACTATATTTGCAGCAATACAAATATGCATAGACTTTTTTTTCTTTTTGTTTTTAAATTTTACTTAATTTTTAAAAATTTTAACACACATATATATATATAAGGGAGAACATGTGATATTTGTCTTTCTGTGTCTGGCTTATTTCTTCCAGTTATACCCATTTTGATGCAAATGATAGAATTGCATTTTTTTCTATAACTGAATAATATTTCAGTGTATATACTTATATACCACATTTTCTTTATCTGTTCTTCTGATTTTGGATGCATTGTTTAATTCTAATTCTATGTTTTGGCTATAGTGAACAGTGCTAGCATAAACATGGTGGTACAGGTATCTCTTATAATGTGTTTATGACTTTCAGTTATTTACCATGTAGTAGGATTGCTGAATCATATAACCAGTCTATTTCTAGTTTTTAAAGAAATCTTCACACTTTTTTCCGCAGTGGCTGCACTAATTTACATTCCCACCAACAGTGTATTAATGTTCTCCTTTTTCGAGGTCCTTGCCAGCATTTGTTACTTTCTCTCTTTGGGATTTTAGCCCTTCTGATGGGGTGAGGTGATCTCTCATAGTGGTGTTGATTTGTATTTCCCTGATGACTGGTGATGTTGAGCATTTTTTCATATGTTTGTTGGCCATTTGTATTTCTTTTTCTGAGAAATGTCTGTTGAGGTCCTTTGCCCGTTTCTTCACTGGATTGCTGGTTCTGAAACCCTTAGGATTAAATTATTTCTACAGAACACAGACAACCCTGATCTGTTTCCAATTAAAATGATTTTTATTGTGTCTTTTTTGTATTATTCTTAATGTCTTTTTTTCTTTCTTACATGTGTGTGCACACTCAGATTGAAAACCTTCAAGAGCAGCTTAGAGATAAGGAAAAGCAGATGAGCAGCTTGAAAGAACGAGTCAAGTCCTTGCAGGCAGACACCACCAACACAGACACTGCCTTGACAACCTTGGAGGAGGCCCTCGCGGAGAAAGTGAGTGACCAGCCCAGCCTCTTCTCAGGCACATTCCTTCTGCTTTCTCTTTCATCTAAAATTGGATAGAGAATACAATGAAATCCCCCTGGGCAAAAGGGAAAAGAGCTCCTCTGTTGTATGGTTGGCATACATGGTGTAAAAGAGAAAGAAAATCCATTTAGTCTTTGCCAGTTTAAGCATCTGCTGCTAGGCAAGATGGATTCCACACTCGAGGGCAGTGGCCGAACTTTCTAAAGAATCACTCGTATGTTTCCCATTTACCATCTTCTGAGAGAAGAACAGGAGTGTGAGAGTACCAGACAGAGACTTCAGAAGGCAATACATAATTAGTTCTCCTTAAATACCTAATTTGGAATCTAATATATTCCCAGATTTTAGTTCTTAATAAAGTATGCTTGCTAATTTCCTAGTTTTGACGCTGCCATTTCATTTTATCTTTGTGAGCAAGCCTAGTTTTTCAGGAATGGCTAACTACAGAAGCGGTCAATCCTCCCCAATATTAGTATCTTAGAAGCAGGCCTTAGGGAATTTTAATTGAAAATTTTTTGAAGGAACAAGGTCATTGTCCTGTAAGTCTTTTGTACTCAGAATGCTTCAGGCTGCCTTCCAGGGTCAAGGCTTCGTCCCTGAATGTGTTTAGAAATAATGCTAAAAATAATAAAGTCGCTTTAACTTTTAAACTTCCCAAGTGTCTGTTGACGGAAATACATTTTAATGGTTTCTCTTCTTGTTATCTTCCTTTATAATTTTAGCTTAAAATATCATATTCCCTCATTCCACCTTTATTTGAGTATGTGAATTATGACTTGTTTCCATTGTCTTGTAGGGAACATTTGAATAATATATAAAGAAGAAATATTTGTTAGTTACTGTCCTTAGGGTATATATATAACTTTTTAGCTATTTGGGAAATGAATAAATAGAGATATCTAATACTAGTTGAAATTATAAGAAAACTTGGTATTCAGAAGAACATATCCAGGTCTTTGTTATGGCAAGTTGTACCAGAGTGATGGACTCTTTAAACTAAATTCTTATAAAACTTATCACTGTGTTTTGAACAGAGAATGGAGGTGTGAAATTTTTCTAGCTAAAAGAGGAATTACAGTGATGATATAAGCATGACAAGTAATTTTCTCATGTATTGATGTGCTGTTATCAGGAGCGGACAATTGAACGCTTAAAGGAGCAGCGGGATCGAGATGAACGGGAAAAGCAAGAGGAAATTGATAACTACAAAAAAGATCTGAAAGATCTGAAAGAAAAAGTCAGCCTGTTGCAAGGAGACCTCTCAGAGAAAGAGGTTGATATCATCAAAATGAAGTTGTTTGGTCTGCTGAGTCATTGCATTAGGTGTATTTGTTGTTGTTGCTTAAAATCGCATAAATGAAAGTGTCTGCTGCAGGGTTTGCTTATGCTTCACAGCAAACTTTCTTTGAGTCCCTTAGGGGATATTTCAGGAAGCTTTACAAGGGCGTAGTAGATTGGTTTATTCATATTTTTGAGTCTTAGGACTCCTTTACAGTGTTTTTTAAAACATTTATTTATTTACTTGAAAGTCATAGTTATAGAGAGAGAAGGAAAGGCAGAGAGAGAGAGGTCTTCCATCCGTCGGTTTACTCCCCAGTTGGCTGCAATGGCTGGAGCTGCACCTATCTGGAGCCAGGAGCTCCCATGTGAGTGCAGGGGCACTCACAGGTCTCCCGTGTGAGTGCAGGAGCCCAAGGACTTGGCCATCTTCTACTGCTTTCCCAGGCCATAGCAGAGAACTGGATCGGAAGTGGCACAGCCGGGTCTCGAACTGGCGCCCATATGGGATGCTGGCACTGCAGCCAGTGGCTTTACCTGCTATGCCACAGTGCTGGCCCCATTTGCTATGTTTCGAGTAGTTTTTTTACTTGTGAAGCATTTTTATAGATGCTGAAATACCTGAAGCTCTAAAAGTAAGGAAAGTGACAGACAATATTTGTTATTTCTAACAACTATTAAAGTGCATCACAACTATTAGGTGCCTTAATATACTTTGATCTTTTTTGGAAAATTCTATTAATGTGACCTAAACAGCAAAAAATTCCGAATGCCTAAATTCTTAGTGCTTGAGCTTTAAAAGGACTTTCTCTGGATTTTTTATTTTTAAAGATTTATTTATTTTATTTGAAAGTTACAGAGAGGCAGAGGCAGAGAGAGAGAAAGAGAGGGATCTTCCATTTGCTGGTTCACTCCCCAGATGGCTACATCGGGTGGAGCTGTGCCGATCTGAAGCTGGGAGCTTCTTTTGGGTTTCTCAAGCGGATGCAGGGGCCCATGGACTTGGGCCATCTTCTACTGCTTTCCCAGGCCATAGCAGAGAGCTGGATCAGAAGCAGAGCAGCCGGGACTTGAACTGATGCTCATATGGGATGCCGGCGCCACAGGCAGCAGTTTTACCCATTTCACCATAGTGTTGGCCCCTGGATTTTTTTTCCTGATATTTTTAGGAAAATTTATGGAAGCTCATTCTTAATTGAATTTTTTCCTAAAAGGAAAAAAATTTATGGTTAATTATGTAGTCACTAAAGTTGATTATTCACAAAGTTCATCCTACTTTTATTTTTTGAGAATGTGTATATTTCAGTGGAACTCCTTATATCACTGTTCAGTTGGTGTTTCTTAAGAATCTCATTTTAGTTATAACTTGAAACCTATAACTCATATTATTTTATGTTTCATGAATGTTAGGAGTTGTCAGTGGAATAAAACTATAAGCCACCATGCTAATAGATTTAAAAGTTTAAGTTTCCATTGTGTTTGAAAGTCCGTATTGAATCTTGGTGTGTTTACTTCGTTCAGGCATCACTTTTGGATCTGAAAGAGCATGCGTCTTCCCTGGCTTCCTCAGGACTGAAAAAGGACTCACGGCTGAAGACGCTCGAGATTGCTTTGGAGCAGAAGAAGGAGGAGTGTCTGAAAATGGAATCACAGTTGAAAAAGGTTCAAGGACAATGTTCCTTTTTTCTTGCTTTTCTTTTTTTAAGAACATAGTAAAAATGCCAGGTGGTTTATAGGGAATAACTTCACAGTGGAATAGTCTCCAAAGCCCAAAATTATCTTCATTCTTACCCCCTACTTACTTTATTCATGAGAATCCTCAAATTCTTGGGTAATTAAGACATAAAACTCCCTTATGTATAATATATGAGAATACAGTGTTAACATTTTAATTATCGTGTATTTATAGAAGGAGATAAAGAAGCAGTGTTAGTTACCCATACTGGTAAATATTAGGCATAGTGCAGATATGTACTATTTCTTTGATTTCTACTTGTGTTTTTAATAGTTTATAGTTTTCAGAACACTGCCTTTTTTTTTTTTTTTTGAGAGGGAGGAAGACAGAGAGACAGAGAGCTTCTATCTGCTGGTTCTCTCCCCAGATTCCTGCAGTGGCAGGAACTCAGTCCAGGTCTCATGGCAGGAACCCAATCACTCGAACACACTGCTGCCTCCCAGGGTCTGCATTAGCAGGAGGCTAGATTCAGGAGCTAAAATTGGGACACCACTCAGGTACTACAATATGGAACGTGAGCATCTTAGCTGGTAGGCTAACCACCGTTCTGCCCTTTCATGTTCTTATCTGTGAATTATCAATGCTGTGAGAGTTGGATTTAGACTTTTGAGTAGTTAAGTGATCTGGGTTCAGGTCACGTGATGACTAATGGGTTTGTTGTCTTCTCATGTATTTGGTATATTTAACATGGTAACTTCGTTTGGAGAATGCTAAAAATAAAATCACATTTGAAGCTTAGGAGAGGAAGAAAATCTAGTGTCTTTTTAAAAAATATATTTATTTATTTATTTGAAAGTCAGAGTTACATAGAGAGAGAAGGAGAGGCAGAGAGAGAGAGAAAAAAAAAAAAAAGAGAAAGGGGGGGAGGGATTCCATCTGCTGGTTCACTCCCTAGTTGGCTACAATAGCCAGAACTGCACCCATCTGAAGCCAGGAGCCAGGAGCTTCTTCTGCATCTTCCACGTGGGTGCAGGGGCCCAAGGAGTTAGGCCATCTTCTCCTGCTTTCCCAGGCCATAGCAGAGAGCTGAATCAGAAGTAGAGTAGCCAGGGACTCAAACCAGTGCTCATATGGGATGCTGGCGCTGTGGGTGGTGGCTTTACCTGCTATGCCATGGTACCAGCCTCCAAAAATCTAGTGTCTTAAAGTTACATACAAATGAGTAGAAAAGTACATTTTTTGAGATTAAGGATTCCATTTATAACCAATTCTGCTTTGATAGTTTATCTTTGTTCTTCATTAAAAGAGTAGAACTTATTTTCCATTTAATGCCTAAATATTGAAGATGAAGCTGTTAGATATATTTATGGTTATAAAACTGAGAGGTAACTATCACGAGTAATGTGTTAATTAATCTTCTAAACACCCCTTTTATGACAACCTTACATTCTTTATTGTTTATTTGAATCTTTCTCTGTGTCTTTTTTTCCTTGCTATCAATTCTGTTCTTTTTTTTTTTAACTTTTATTTAATGAATATAAATTTCCAAAGTACAGCTTATGGATTACAATGGCCCCCCCCCCATAACTTACCTCCCACTTGCAACCCTCCCCTCTCCCACTCCCTCTCCTCTTCCATTCACATCAAGATTCATTTTCAATTCAATTTAGCATATGTTAAGTAAAGCTTTCAACAGTTTGCACCCACACAGAAACATAAAGTGAAAAATACTGTTTGAGTACTAGTTATAGCATTAAATCACAACGTGCAGCACATTAAGGACAGAGATCCTACAGGAGGAGTAAGTGCACAGTGACTCTTGTTGTTGACTTAACAAATTGACATTCTTGTTTGGCGTCAGTAATCAACCTAGGCTCTTGTCATGAGTTGCCAAGGCTATGGAAGCCTTTTGAGTTTGCCGACTCTGATCATATTTAGACAAAGTCATAGTCAAAGTGGAAGTTCTCTCCTCCCTTCAGAGAAAGATACCTCCTTCTTTGATGGCCCGTTCTTTCCACTGGGATCTCACTCGCAGAGATCTTTTATTTAGGTCATTATTATTTTTTTTTTTTCCAGAGTGTCTTGGTTTTCCATGCCTGAAATACACTCATGGGCTCTTGAGCCAGATCTGAATGCCTTAAGGGCTGATTCTGAGGCTAGAGTGCTGTTCAGGACATCTGCCATTCTATGACTCTGCTGTGTATCCTGCTTCCCATGTTGGATTGTTCTCTCCCTTTTTGATTCTGTCAGTTAGTATTTGCAGACACTAGTCTTGTTTATGTGATCCCTTTGACTCTTAGTCCTATCATTATGATCAATTGTGAACAGAAATTGATTACTTGGACTAGTGAGATGGCCTTGGTACATGCCACCTTGATGGGATTGTATTGGAATCCCCTGGCACGTTTCTAACTCTACCATTTGGGGCAAGTCCAATTGAGCATGTCCCAAACTGTACATCTCCTCCCTCTCTTATTCCCACTCTTATATTTAACAGGGATCACTTTTCAGTTAAGTTTCAAACTGAAGAATAATTGTGTATTAATTACAGAGTTCAACCAATAGTGTTAATTAGAACAAAAAAAATACTAACGGGGATAAAGTATTAAGTTGTTCGTCAACAGTCAGGGCAAGGGCTGATCAAGTCACTCTCTTACGTGGCGTCATTCAGCCTCTGGTGATTCTTCAAAATTGGCATTTCTGTCCTTCAAGGAGTAGCATCTCTGAGTCTCAGGACTTGCCTACCTCTCCATTTTTGGGGGAGACAGTTTTCCCTATGACCTTCTTTTTCTAGTGGATCCAAGACAAGTCATTCATTTTCAGATTGTATAGCGTTTTGTTGTTATAAGGCTAAGAGTAATGACTTGCAGTCTTTGCATGCTGGAGGTGAAGTTATTGTGATTTTCCATGTGGAACAGACTTACTCATTATTACTTCATGAAAATATTTTAAATGCATTTTGCCATTTAGAATTAAATCTAAAATATTTAAAAACCCTGATTTATTGCCTATATTTGAGAATCAGATGTTGTTTTTTAAATATCACATAAATATACATGAAATTAGTAAGCTAATTGTTCCCAGGAATTTGAGAGTAAATCTTACAAGTCTATGAATTAACAATATGCCTGTCTTGTACAACTTTTTAGTTCTGTTACTCATATATGTCAAATATATATAAAGTATTTATTTATTTGAAAGGCAGAGTTACAGAGAGGGAGAAAGAGATCCTCCATCTACTTATCCACTCCTCAGATGACCACAATGGCTGGGGTTGGGCTGGGCCAAAGCCAGGAGCCAGGAACTTCCTTTGGTTCTCCCACATGAGTGGCAGGAACCCAAGGACCTGGGCTATCCTCTGCCTCTTTTTCCAGGTTATTAGCAGGGAGCTGAATTGGAAGTAGAGCAGCTAGGACTCCAGCTGGTGCACATATGGGATGCTGACATCCCATGCTGTGGCTTTATCTGCTGTGCCACAGTGCTGGCTCCAGTCATACATATTTTAATTTGACATGTATGAAATGCAAAAGAATAAAATCTTTGCCTCCAGTTTATGTGTATTGAGGATTTAAATACTTTTGTTTCATATGATCGGCAGTGAAGTGGGTGGGGGCGATAGAGAGCAAGCTCCTGTCCACTGGTTACTCTCCAAATGTCCACAGTGGTTGGCCTTGGGCCCTGGAAGCAGGAGCTGGGAATACCTTCCAGGTCTTCATGTGGGTGGCAGGAACTCCATTACCTGAGCCATCACCACTGCCCCTCAGTTCTGTGTTAGGAAGCTGGAATTGGGAGTGGAGCTGGAATTGGGTAGTGGAATCCAAGCACTACTAAATGGGATGCAGGCATTCTAACTGCTAGGCTAAATGCCCTCTTCTGTGTTGAGGTTTTAGTAATGTACAAGGTAGTCAGTTTTCTCTAGAAATACGCCTGAGAATGGAAACTTAGCTTTTGACTAAGTATTTTTCTTGTCCAAAGGTGATTTTTTATACAGATATTGTTATTTTATTGAAGTTTGTGGCTTTTGCTTTTGAGTAATCTTGTCATCTTCATACTCTAAAAGAAAACTGTGAAGAATATCCACATTTCCAAAGCACAGATTAATGGACAATTAGAATTTAAGAAGTAGAATAGGTGAGAGGTGATTAAAGCCATGAAAGTAAATAGCTTTATCCAGAAAATATCTTTCATACTGATGCTATGATGGACATAAGAAATACTTATATCTTGAATTAAACGTCATGTTCCACAATTTAGAAATCCATTTTACAGAAGTGTTTATAATACATATTTGAAAATACATTTTTATATAGTTTGTAGTGGTTTTTTTTAATAAAGTTTTAAAGGTCTTTGAAACTACTTAATATTCTTAGAATATAATTTTAAAGCCCAAGTGAACTTAGCAAGAATTTGGATGTAAGCTACTGTGATAGAAATTGTCATTTGCATTTGATCTTCTTGATCATCCTGGGGCTACGTTTAACCTTGTACTCAGATTTTATTATTATTTTCTCCTCTCAGTCACTCTCTTATAGACAGTGAGAGAGAGAGAGACAGAGAAAGGTCTTTCTTCCATTGATTCACTCCCCAAATGGCCGCTACGGCTGGCACTGCACTGATCCGAAGCCAGGAGCCAGGTGCTTCTTCTTGATCTCCCATGCGGGTGCAAGACCCAAGCACTTGGGCCATCCTCCACTGCCCTCCCGGGCCCCAGCAGAGAGCTGGACTGCAAGAGGAGAGGAGCAACTGGAACTAGAACCCGGCTCCCATATGGGATGCCAGCGCTGCAGGCGGAGGATTAACCAAGTGAGCCACGTCGCTGGCCCCAGTCACTCTTGTATTCCTATCATTTAGGCCATTGAGCCATTTAAAATCAAATGAAAATTAGCTCACTGTTTCTATATATTCATTCTTTCAACAAGTAGTTGAATGTCATTTACCAGGGCACTGACGATGCAGTGGTGGACATGAGGGCTGTTGCTTGGTCATGTAGAGTTCGTAGTTTCTGTCCAGGAAGACAGATGCTGAAGCCGGTGATGCTAGCAGAGCACAGGGAGTGGGCAAGCTCACGTCAGTGACCTCATCAATGTCGAAGTTAGGGAAGACCTCCTCACAGAAGTGACATTTACTAAGCCGAGACCTCAGAGGAAGGACTCAGCAGCACGTATGAAGGTCCAGAACGCTGATATGCAGTAATTATATATGTGGAATTATAAATAATACAAGTTGCAGTAAATTATTACAAGTCAGAGTTACCTCGGTGGCATTGAGCAGCAGTAGGCCTTCAGGTTTGCTTACAGAGTACTCTTGTGCCCCAGACTCAAAGCCCCCTTCTGCTGCCATTTCATCCAGCTTTTTTTGTGTGCATGCTGGGGATTTTCTTCTGCTTCTGTTTGCATCTTTAGTCACCTCCTCGTTACCCCTCCCCAGCCCCCTGCGCACACACCCTGTATATACATAGGGTCTGCTTTCTGTAAAACATCTCCTCATGCTGTTCTCCTTGTTCTGTCTCCCTCATTCCTTTTCTGTTAGACATACTAGATTTAAGAAGTATCTGTAGCACTCTGCAAATGAAGGAGTAAATGCCACAGGAGTTTCCTTCCTACTGTCAACTCAAAACTGGCAAAACAATGTGAAGCAACTGAATTTAGACCCTGGACAACAGTTAGTGCAGAACAGTGATCTCTTTTTACCTGCCAAATTTGAGCATGGTTTTTATTTCTTAAAATAAACTTCATAAATTGAACACTAAGGAAACCAGTATTTAAGACAGTTTAAAAAATACTTTTTCATCACGTTTTAAGCCTTAAGTACATGAACTTGGTAAAGGACTCAATCTTAAAAGAATGGGTATTACTGCTACAAAATGTTTAGCATTTACCTAAACACATCTCATTTATTCGAGAAACTTTGTATCAGAGCTTTCTGAAGTATTTTGTAAGATTATTTGTTTGTTCTTTAATAACTTACAAACTAAATCTGTGCTGTTTTCCATGAAAGGAAAAAGAAAACATCTTAATCTTAACCTAAATGCATTCCACCTGCAGAACTTGAGAGAGGAGGCAAATTAAGGGCTTGAAAATTAGTTTTATATAATGGAAACTGTTTTAAAATGCTTTTAAAATATAACACAATCCTGAATAAAATTTTTTCTGTCATTTCTAAATGTGTTTCTTGATAGCTGACTTCATTTGTTCCATGTTGTTTTGTAAAACTGTGAGTCCTGCATTAGGATTTTGCCCTGTGTGATAACTATTTTCTTAACTTAATTCCACTTTTATAGCACCACACTTGGTGTATCTGTATGATTTTAGATACTGAGGACCATGTAAATCACAAAGTTGTCAGCACAGTATGCAGAAGAAGGACGTGGAAGTGTGAATCTAGTGGGAATTAGGTCTCAACACTGGTGCCTTTGCAGTAAGACCAGCGAGGAATCGCTGGTGGTACCTTTTGATACTGTCTTAGAGAGATCAATAGCAGTTGAGTGACTTGTTAGTTCACCTCACTAAACTCTGAAGCCTCTCTTAGCTTATGTTTTTTGGCCTAATAATAAATAGTCAGGAATGTAGTTTTTTTTAAACCTAAGAACCTTTTATTTAAGATATATAAACTATATATCTTTTTTATTATGTGCAAATTATATACAAAATTAGAAACTTTGTGCATTACGTATATATAAATTTTGGATTCTTCCAACCGTACCCTCCTTCCCACCTCCACCCCCACCTTTCTTCCTCCTCCCTCTGCATTCCCATTCTTACTTTTTACAAAGATCTAATTTCAGTTAACTTTATACTCGTGAGATTAATCCTACACTAAGTAAGGAGTTTTTTAAAAATCTAATCCGCTTGGAACCTAAGACAGTTACTTTAACATTTGCTACTTTTGTCTGTACAGAACCATTGCCCCTCTGCTGGTTCCACATCTGTGGTTTCAACTATTTGAAGTATGAAGAAACTGTGTACTGGATGGGTACAGACTTCTTCCCTTTTATGTCCTTGTTCCCTAAACAGTACAGCATAACAACTATTTACATAGCATTGGCATTATTATTAGGTATTATAAGTGAGAGCTGATTTTCAAGTATAAGAGTAGATTCTGTAGGTTATATTTAAATGCTGTGTCATTTTATTAAAGGACTGAACTTCCTCAGAGTTCGGTATCTGCAGTGGGTCATGAAAACAATCTCTAAGGATAACCAAAATGACTGTAATTAAGCAGAGTAAAGCCTTAAATATTGAAGGCTAGTTATTAGGTGTTTAGTAATACTCTATTTAAATTGAAATGCTCTTTGGGTCATGATTTGCTTCCAGCTACCATTATGTGTATCTGGTAATATTTGAACACTTTTCTTTGTAGGCACATGAGGCAACCTTGGAAGCAAGAGCCAGTCCGGAGATGAGTGATCGAATACAGCAGTTAGAGAGAGAGATTTCCAGGTACAAAGATGAATCCAGCAAGGCTCAGGCCGAAGTTGACCGGCTCTTAGAAATCTTGAAGGAAGTGGAAAATGAGAAGAATGACAAAGATAAGAAGATAGCTGAGTTGGAAAGGTAAGAAAAACAGGAAGCTGAGTGAAGCTCATGAGGTTTGCCAAGCTAGAGGAATGGTTTTAAAACTCTGTACCTTTTTTCAGTATACCTGCCTCTGAATTTATTTTCCTGAAGGCTTGGTGTTATTTTACTAACTGCTTATTATTTTAGGTCAGCGTGAATCCTTTGTTGCAGTCTCCAAAAGAAAGCACAGAATGGGATTAAATGGGAAAGCTGTGGGCTTCAACATAATTGATTAGCAAATGAGAACATATTCATTAAGAAATCAAAGCTTTCTACTAGCTAATCAAGACAGTCAACTAGATGCTTGCTTTTTTAAAATTTTTCTATATAATGAGCAAATGTTTCTCAAGTAGAAGGAGTTAATATTTTATCATTGGTGTAGACCTTTTTTGTTGAGCTGATACTCTCTTGAGCTATGAGGTCTTAGACTTTTCATGGTTTGCATTGTGGAGGAGCAGTATGTTCCATCAGTGGATACACCAAAATTAGAAAGCGAGACATTTTGAGGACAATTTAGGAGAATCAGAGATGATTTTTATGGAACTCTGACTTCGAATTCTTCCAAGCTATTTTTGAGCAGGCCCAACCATTCAGCTCTCTTAGAATTTTTTATTATTATTATTACCATGTTTGATACTAAGGATGAAGCATATACCTGCATCATGAGCTCTTCTTTTACTTGTACTTTAATGTACGTTCTCCAGTGTGTAGGAACAATGCTTATGTTAGAACTTTGTTAATCACCACAGTCTTCCGCACAGCCAGAAAGACTGACAGCGACACAGTGAAGTTCCTCATCTGTGCAGCTCCTTGGGGATTGACCCTAAGGAATAATTTATTTTCAAGTTCTTAAAGATTTAGAAATATTAGACAACTTTCATAAATTGTTCACTAAGGTTTAAACTTTGGGGGCTTGCATGTGGACTTGATATTTTCCTGTAAAGTTGTTTTGCTCTGATCCATCCCCATGGAATTTTGGTCTTTCAGAAACCAAAACAACAAAGTTTGTGCCTTACAATTAGTTCTCCTTCACCAAAAGTATGAATCATGTGGACTGATTATCTTCCTGCTTGTTTCCTTTTATTTTTATGTTTTCTCTATTTCTGAACAAGGCAAATTAATATAATTCTTTAAATCAAAATTTAGAAACTACCAGAGCCTCAAAATCATATTATAGGGGCCAGCACTGTGGCATAGCGGGTAAAGCCGCCGCTTGCAATGCTGGCATCCCATATGTGTACCCGGAGTCCTGGCTACTCCACTTCTGATCCAGCTCTTTGCTGTGGCCTGGGAAAGCAGTAGAAGATGGCCCAAGTCTTGGGCCCCTACACTGGCTCCTAGCTTTGGATCAGCACAGCTCCAGCCATTGCAGCCATTTGGGGAGTGAACCAGCAGATGGAAGACCTCTTTCTCTGTGCCTCTGCCTCTCTCTAACTCTCCCTTTCAAATAATAAATGAATAAATAATTCTTAAAAAAAGCAGATTATATATTAGGGGCTTCCAAAAGTTTATGGAAAATTCATGTCATCTTTTCTTTAAAAAAAAAGTTTCATTAATGTGTTTTTATTTATTTGAAAGAGCAACAGGGAGAGACAGACCAGAGAAAGATCTTCTACCTACTGTTTTACTTCCCAAATGCTTGCAACCGCCAGGGCTGTATCAGGCTAAAGCCAGAAGCCCAGAACTCAATGTGAGTCTCCCACATGGGTGGCAGGGAACCAAGTACTTGAGTCAACTCATCTGCTGCCTCTTAGGGTGTGCATTAGTAGGAAGCTGGATCAGAAGTGGAGCAGGGGCTGGAACTAAGGTGCTTTGGTGTGAGATGAGGCTATCCCAAGCAGTGTCTTCATGCTCACTCGTGAGTCCTCTTTCAGTTTCATTTTCCATGAACTCTTTGAGGATCCCTTGGGTGTTTTTTTAATGTCTTCATCTCTGCCCTGCACCCTTTTCCCACAACACGTGTACAAGCATGCCCACACATGCATACATGTGCACACACCCCCACAGCCTTTTGTGCTAGTATGATGAATATTCCTTTTGCTTTTGTGTGGTCCTGAATCAGCAGCAATACTCCATGGAGACTAAAATATGATACTTTTTATTGAGTATAAGTATATTTCAGAAAAGAAATTGCTTATGAAAGTTTCATAAAGTTTGTTTTTTTTTTAAAAAAAATTATTTATTTATTTGAAAGGCAGAGGCAGAGAGAAAGAGAGAGAGAGAGAGAGAGAGAGAGAGAGAGGTCTTGCATCTGCTGGTTCATTCCCCAAATGGCCACAAAGGCCAGCGCTGAGCCAGTCTGAAGCCGGGAGCCAGGAGCACTCGGGCCATCTTCTGCTGCTTTCCCAGGCCATAGCAGGGAGCTAGATGGGAAGTGGAGTAGCCGAGTCTTGAACTGGTGCTCATATGGGATGCTGGAACTACAGGCAATGGCTTTACCTGCCGTGCCACACCACCAGCATCACAGTTTGATTTCTTGTATGGGAAATCTACATTTGAAATTATTGTTTGCTGTTCCAGGCAGCTTGCTTGGAAAACATTTTGGATTCATTTTTGGCCTCAATACAGATTTTAGGAGATGGACGTTATTTGAAACAGAATAGCAAACGGGACCAATTCTGCATTTGACATTCAGAGTACACCAAATAGCAGTTTTTATTAGTTGCTCTGTTTCTTCTATTTTGAGAAAGAGTTATAAATGGTCTACTCTTTCCAAAGGATGTACAGGTTGGGAAGAGTCATATAGTTCTATCTTGTGGTCAGTGTTGTAACTGACACATTTTTTGGCTGCTACCCCAAAGCAAAACAAAACAATAAATAGACGAAAAAAGCCCAGCTGTTAACTCAGTTCCAACTCCCATTTTCTTTTTGTCTCACCAAGGTTAGGAATGTTCTTTTTGGCTTTACTGGAAACTCTTTATTTCCAAAGTTCCTTACTCTCATGAGATTTATCTTTTTGCCCCATCTTGACCTAAGATCATTAGCAAAAATGGCTATATTTAGTATTATGACTTGCTTAGAAACTAAGGTAGATTTTAATTTCACTTATGCCCTTGAGTGCCATTTTTATAAACTGAGCTCTAGGAAATAATCAGTACATTGTATGTCAGAGATGGTTGGGATTATATTATGGTTTTTGTTTTCTGATGTAGAATTGAGGTGCATGTGTATGGCTGTTGTGTTTTTTACTAACCATTTGTTTCTTATGTTGCCATTCCACTATTTCCTGTGTGTGGGTGTCTGTCTGTAATTTATCATTTGAGTTTCTTCACCTTTCTTTTGATTTATCTTACCATGGTCCTGTTCCATTGGGGTTTTTGGTGTCTGTGTTTATGTGTTTCCCTTCTGCCCCTTGGCCATGCTGTTTCTCAGAAAGCCAGTCTCCCGCAAATTGTACCCTCCACGCCAGGTTTCTGTCCCTGCACCGTCAGGGGGGTTTGTTTGGGACTTCCTGGGAAAGTGAGTGTAATGTAAAGCTACAGTCTTGTACTACAGTGAATTGCTGCTGCTGCTGTTGCTACTGCTGGGGCTTGCTGGGAATTTTGCTTGATCAGAATTAAAGAACAGCCAGTTTTATGTCATATTGAACCTTGTCTTTTTTGGATAAACTCAGTTTGTATTCTGTGTGGTAAAGTTTTGATATTGTTAGTTATATATATTTTTTATTTATTTTATTTACTTAAAAGGGAGTGTTGCAGAGATGGGTATTGAATGGGGTTCCACTTTTCAGGTGGCTGGAGCTTGGGCCAGGCTGAAACCAGGAGGCAAGAGCTTCATCCAGGTCTCTCGTGTGGGTGTAGGGACCCAAGCACTTGAGCCATCTTCTGCTGCTTTCCCAGGTGCCTTAACAGGGAGCTGGACTGGAAGTAGAGCAGCTGAGACTTGAACTGGAATTCATATGCGATTCTGGCATTGCAGGCTGCAGTTTAACCCCCTACACCACAATGCTGGCCCCTGGTTATGTTTTAGTCCTCGTTTCTTTATATACTAAAGATCAGTATATGCCAAGTATATGCCTTTTTTGTGTGTATGTGGTGGTGGTTGTTCTGAAATGCCCTATAAGTAACCCCTTAACTGATGTATCTGTAGTGCCATGTGTAATTGTAGAATTCATTTCTAAAGGGTGTTCAACAACCCTCTAAATGCAGGAGAAAAAGGGAGTGGGGACTATTGCAGTGATTCAACTCAAAAAAATTCCTAGTGTCCTCTGCATTTCATTGTATTTCTTAGGCGAAATTGAAAGGCTTAGATCACATCATAAAGAATTTTCAGACCTGTTCTTTGTAGGTTTGAGAAGTAAACCAGGATTCCTTTTCTGTGTTGGCTGATACAGAAAATAGTAGTTGCTGTCAGAAAGTGATTATTTTGGTCCGGCGCCGTGGCTCAACAGGCTAATCCTCCACCTTGCGGCGCCGGCACACCAGGTTCTAGTCCTGGCTGGGGCACCGGATTCTGTCCCGGTTGCCCCTCTTCCAGGCCAGCCCTCTGCTGTGGCCCAGGAGTGCAGTGGAGGATGGCCCAGGTGCTTGGGCCCTGCACCCCATGGGAGACCAGGAGAAGCACCTGGCTCCTGCCATCGGATCAGCGCAGTGCGCCGGCCGCAGCGGACCAGCCGCGGCGGCCATTGGAGGGTGAACCAACAGCAAAAGGAAGACCTTTCTCTTTGTCTCTCTCTCTCTCACTGTCCACTCTGCCTGTCAAAAATTAAAAAAAAGTGATTATTTTGACTATAATTATGCTTCTATTTTAGCTCTGTTACCTTTTTTAATAAATAAATGACTGATGAATTGAGAGGTTAGTGTTTGCGGCAGAAATCCTCAGTTTTGCTATGGGGTTTATTTTGATTAAATTCAATATGCAATTCAGAAACCTTTACTTTAGAGAATAGCAACAATCTCCTAATCTTCATACAATTTTTAAAATTATCTATTTATTTTAAAGATTTTATTTGTTTATTTGACAAGTAGAGTTACAGTCAGTGAGAGGGAGAGACAGAGAAAAAGGTCTTCCACCTGCTGGTTCACTCCCCATTTGGCCACAAAGGCTGGAGCTGTGCCAATCCTAAGCCAGAAGCCAGGAGCTTCTTCCAGGTTTCCCACATGGGTGCAAGGGCCCATGGCCTTGGGCCATCTTCTCCTGCTTTCCCAGGCCACAGCTGAAAGCTGGATCGGAAGTACAGCAGCCAGGACTCGAACCAGCGCCCGTATGAGATGCTGGCACTGCAGGCAGTGGCCTTACCCGCTCTGCCACAGCACTGGCCCCTACCCAGAAAATCCTGAGGCTATTCACTTGAGAATTTTTCTAGAATGCCGTCTTACAGGACAGTGCTTTCAAGGTGGCATGTGGCTTGCTTTGCTTCCAGTTGTCCGTTTTCCCTGCATGTGTGACACTTAGCTTTCTGTCAGTATAGACTTGATTCAGAGAGGTTGTTTCTGACCTCAGGAGACTAAGATTCCAGCAATACAGCACCTCTGGTTATTTCTTTTATAGATGATATGAGCCGAGGCATTCTTTCATAGTTTGTCCAATAGCTGGAAACTCCAGTAATGAGGTTGCAGTTTCTTCAGGTTCAGTTGAGCTGTCCTGGGAGGTAATACATATTATACCCCGGGTTTGACCATCCCAATTAAAGTGAGCCCTAGCATATAGGAGTAGCATAGAGAAGGGACTTACTGAACTTTGAACTTTTAAGTATTTGTTCTTCTAATTTTTGGCTTGGAAGGGTGTTTGGATAGAAGGCTAATAAGTAATTTTGGATTTCAGATAGCTAATTTTAGGTTCCCAAACTCCATTGTATATGTCGAGGTAAAGAATTGAGGAGGAAGCCAGGAGGTTGTACTGCTACTACGGTTATTTCTGAGGAAGACAAGAAAACGAGACTTTGATTTTGTGTACAGTCCGCCTGTGAGTAGTTCTAATGGCAGAAATATGGCTTTTCTGCTTTGCGATGGTTAATTATATCCTTGTTAACCATCATTTCGAGACATCATCTAGATCTGCTAGTTCTAGGCTTTTACATCAGGATTAAACTTGAATTTTGTGAACAACAAGAAAACCAAACCTGCACTATATAAAATTGTTTTCAAAGGAACTATATTATAAATTTAAAACAACTGGCTTTGTGTGTGTGTGTGTGTGTGTGTGTGTGTTTTGGGGGGGGGGATAGACAGAGAGAAAGGTCTTCCTTCCGTTGGTTCACCCCCACCAAGTGGCCACTATGGCCGGCGCACTGCGCCAATCTGAAGCCAGGAGCCAGGCGCTTCCTCCTGGTCTCCTATGCGGGTGCGGGGCCCAAAGACTTGGGCCATCCTTCACTGCCCTTCCGGGCCACAGCAGAGAGCTGGACTAGAAGAGGAGCAACCGGGACTAGAACCCAGGGTACTGGCGCTGCAGGCAGAGGATTAGTCTAGTGAGCCGCGACGCTGGCCTACAACTGGCTTTGTTTAAAAAGAGATATATATTCTTAAGATTCGGGCTTCTAGTTTTTTTTAAAGCATACGTGTTTCCTAGTTTGTTCAGAACTTAGACCCAAAGTATTTTGCCCCTGGATTCACTGCCTGAACTGCTAAAGCAGGAACTTGGTAAGTGAGAAGTATTCTTTGGGATCACTTATGATTTGGAGGTTAAACAAAAGCATAGGCAACTTTATTCTTTTTGTCACAATGAAATAACCTGAATTTTGTTTTTACATCCCTGAAATTAGGATACATGTACAAGGAATGACAGGACATGGTTTAAGTAGTGTAATTTTTCCTTTCTTAGTAATAGATAATGTATTGCTGCTTCTCCTGTCTTGGGTGAATTGATGTCGAGGATGTACACAAAAATAGTGAATTAATTTTTTTTGTTGACTATGGGAGTGGAAGAAAGTTGTATTTTTTTTTAAGATCTGTTTTTATGTATTTGAAAGAGTTACAGAGAGAGGTATAGACAGAGAGAGAAAGGTCTTCCATCTACTGGTTCATTCCCCAAATGGCAACAACTGCCAGAGCCAATCCAAAGCCAGGAGCCAGGAGCTGCTTCTGAGTCTCTGACATGGGTACAGGTGTCCAAGCACTTGAGCCATCCTCTGCTGCTTTCCCAGGTGCATTAGCAGGGAACTGGATTGGAAGTGGAGCAATCAGGACTCGAACTGACGCCCATATGGGATGCTGATGCTCAAGCTGGGGCCTTAACCTGCTGCCACAGTGCTGGCCCCAGCAAGTAGTATTTTTAAATTAACATTGTATAGTTTATTTTAAATGTGCATGTAACCAAATGAATATATTTACTATTGTAATTAGATATTTGACTCTTTTATTTACATCCTGAGTTTGTTTATTCAGGTTGACCTAAAAAATTTCTTTTGGACTTTTTCAATGGGAAAATAAGCTGTATGATTATTTTTTATTGGTATAACATTATGTTGTAGCATCTATGGCATGTGGTAACCCAAAAATGTAAACCTAGATGTTTAGTTTTCAGATTTTTTAATATTTTTCATTAAAGAAATCCTGAATTGATACTCTGCTTAATGTTTTCTAAGATAAGTCATCTGGAAATTAAACTGTAAATTATTTTGAATATAAATAGCTGTATAATTTAAGAGGAAAATGGTTACTAAGAATTTTCTTTCAAGTTTATAGTTATGTTCCTTTTAAATATTTATTTTTATTTTTTATTTATTTGAAAGGCAGGGAGAGAGGGAGAGAGATTGTCCATCTGATGGTTCATTCCCCCAAAGACCCAAACAGGCAGGGCTGAGCCAAACTGAAACCTGGAGCTAGAAACTTAATCTAGGTCTCCCATATGAGCAGCAGGGACCCAAGTATTTGACCCATCACCTGCTGCCCTGCAGGGTGAGCTTTAGCAAGAAGCTGGACTTGGAAATACAGCTAGAACTTGAACCCAGTCACTCAGATTCAGGATTCAGGTGTCCCAAGTGACTGCTTAACCCACTTAGAGCTAAGATGTACAGTATCAGAGGATGCCCTTAAGGTAGTTAGAGTAGAAGAGAAATGGCTGGGGCTGTTGGTGTGGTTGTAAGGAATCATATAATCTGTGTTCTTGCTTGATGGAGCACGATCTGTATTTTAAAAAATGAAGAACAGAAACGGAAAAGAAAGATGTTAAAGTATTACAGCTGAAGATGACTGATTCTTTATCTGATCCTGCTTGCTTCAGCTTGCTTTCAGGGGAAGCTGCTTGTTTCTTGCTTCTTCTTCCTTGATCAATTTCACTGATTTCATTTAATAGAAGACTAAATTACATAGCTTTACATAGTCACTTCTACTATGCCATCTTCCCAAAGTTCCCTGTGATCACAGCAGTTGATAATTTGTCAGTGTCATCTTAGAAGAATTGGTGTAAATTAAAGTAGTGGCTACTTGAATTTTTCACTTAATTATGTGACTTCAGTGCTTATATTTTTATTTCATGGGTGAATTTTTTTTCTCTCAAATTTATTTACAAGAGCTATACTTTGATATGGAAGTGAAAATAAATGATTCATGTTCAGTAACATAAGTAAAAAGATGATTAAAGTTACTGTGTTGGCAGGGATAAGCTCAATATTTATTTCATGAATTTACCAGTCTTGTCCTAAAGCCTTGCATCTGAGAGAGTTCAGTTAATGTCATTGTTGATCTGAAATTATTCTAATTTCCTTTGTCATAATCAACCAAAATATAAAAGGTTATTGGGAACAATCCGTTAAAGATTGACCTTTTTGTCATTGAACACTATCTGATTTTTACCTTGTTTTATATATGCGAGAGGTCCATGGTTTTTTATAGATCCCTCAAGAAATACAGAACATAGGAAGTAGGCTCTGGTGAGATATCAGCAGACCCACATTCTTATGCTGGATCTGTATTTGTGAGCAAGTTATTTGGATTCTCTGTTGACTTTTCATCTTATATAATGAGAATAATAAATCTTGTCCACCTCACCTTTGTAAAATTTTATGACTTTTAAAAACTTTGGTTTTAAGTATGTAGTAAATTAGTCTTTTGCAACAAATCACTAAGGATAGAAGACATTGCAGTACAAATTGAAGTGGTACTTACATTTAAGAAATAAACTTTTCTTTTAAATATTCTTCAACTAAAATTAGATCACAAAGATAATCCGGATTGCACTGGCCATTAGATTCTTAACTATTCAGAGAATGCTAACAATTTCAGTGAAATTGATTAAATTTTAAAGAGAAGCATACTGCCTGTTACATATGGCAATAATGAACCATAGGGACTTCCTGCTAGGTAGGAATATTAAGCATGGCCACTTTGCATCTCCTGCTGCTAAGCAACATTGGAAATGAATTGAGTTTATAGAGCTGTATGTTCTTATTCATTATTGCTTTTGGATTCCACCATTTGAGGATTTTGCTGGATTTAAAATAAGAAATAATTGGTTGTGGTTAGGGAAAAATATTATTATGTTTTATCCCTTGAGACAATGTTTTCAAATTCTTCCAAATAAATTAGGGTTCTATATGCTACAGAGAAACTGAAGCTGTCAATTTTTTTCTGCTTTTGCTTTTGGATAACTTGGATCCTTTTAATGGAAGGTCAGTTATAAGGCAGGTGTCTATAGAAGTAAGCTAAGTTGTGAAATCACTCCATGCTACTTCTATTTATTTATTTTGTATTATTTGTTTAAAGATTTGTTTATTTGAAAAACAGAGTTAGAGAGAGAAGGAGATACACAGGGAGAGAATTCTTCTACCTGCTGGTTCACCTACCAAATGGCTGCAATAGTCACGGCTGATCCAGGTTGAAGCCAGGAACCAGGATCTTCCTCCAGGTCTCCCACATGGGTGTGGGGTCCCAAGGACTTGGTCCATCTTCCAGTGCTTTCGCAGGAAAGCAGGAAATTGGGTCAAAAGTGGAGCAACCGGGGATGCCAGCATTGCAGGCAGCAGCTTAACCTGTTATGTCACTATGCCGCCCCCTCCATACTTCTTTTAGCTACTTAAATGAGAAGGGGTTGGCTAATTTTCTGTATTTTCTGTAGTGTTTAAGAAATTGGTTGTTTTCCTGTCTCAGGAAATAATAAATTTTAGACAAATTCTTTTCCTTTGGAAGCTTTCATGAAAGTACAATGGTGTAATCTAATAAGAAAAATAGCTTGCTGAGAGTTGAAAATTAGAAATTACTTTTTGTAGCACCTGTGTAGAATCTATGTGATCCTATCCCTTTCTGTAACCCTGTGCTTTATGTTTTGTCTGTGTCTGTGATTAATATTTTTCTGAATATTGTCCTTATTAACTCTTTCTAACTTTCTCTTTCACGTTTTCTTCCTGGATTTGCTGTTTTCTTCAGTCTCACCTCAAGGTCAGTATGCCTGTACTAAAATGAAGATATTGTGATGCAACATTGTTTACCAACATTCTCTTGAATTCTGTGAGGGAACCGAAATGATAGAATGTATTCCAGGAAAGAGATTTTAGAAATGGAGTTTTATGTGCATAATGTGAAAATTATTAGAGTTATCAGGAGAGCAGATTCAAAAGATGTTCAGAGAACAAGAATCAGACTGCCCACTTTACACAGAAATGGAGGGAAAAGCCAGCAGGAGAATGAGGAGGAAAAAAGTTGTTTTAGTTTAATTAAAATATCATCAGAAGCATTCTGGGTGTTAAGCTGGGGAAATGCAGTAAAAATGATGGAGGGAAAGTTATTGCGGTCAACCTGTGAATTATTTTGTTTTATTTGGTGATTCTGTGATTAAAAGCTAACTGCTGTGTGTATGTGAGAGCATTTTAGTAGAAGCTTTACATATTTTCTTTAGTGTTGATGCGACTATGTAGAGAGGTTTAATTTTTTTTTTTTGGTAAAAAACACAAGTGCAGAGCCAATTGAGTACTTTGCTTATCTTCAGTAATAAGTATACAGCAAGAGAAGCTGCCTAAAGTAATCATTTTTACATTTACTGCATTTTTACAGTTATTTTGCATATGAGCCATGACAGTGTAAATTACAGAATGAGAATCATTTCTTCTTTTTCAAAAATGTATTTTTATTTGGAAGTCAGAGAGAGAGAGAGAGAGCTATTGAGAGATCTACTGGTTTACTCCCTGAATGCCCACAATAACCAGTGCTGGGCCAAGCTGAAGCCAGGAGCCAGAAACTTCATCTGGTTCTCCCAGGAAGCTGGGTCAAAATCACAGGAGCCAAGACCTAGACCAGCACTCTAATATGGGATGCAGGCTTTGCAAGCATCAGTTTAACTTGCTGCACCACAGCACTTGCCCTAAAGTGTGGGAATATATGATAGGGTTCAGAAAATGAACTTATTAACACCATATACATTTTACATAGTAACTTTCTACTAATAATGACAGCATACATCTATTTGCTGTTTATAAAAGCATCCATTTCTTTGATTCTTATAGTTAACATCTGGGTTACACAGGGCAGATTATTATTCTTCTGAAGAACTAAATTAAGAAACATGGTTTCTGCCGGCACTGCAGCTCAATAGGCTAATCCTCCGCCTTGCGGCGCCGGCATACCGGGTTCTAGTCCCGGTCGCCCCTCTTCCAGGCCAGTTCTCTGCTATGGCCCGGGAGTGCAGTGGAGGATGGCCCAGGTCCTTGGGTCCTGCACCCCATGGGAGACCAGGGGAAGCACCTGGCTCCTGCTATCGGATCAGCACGGTGTGCTGGCCACAGCGCGCTGGCTGCAGCAGCCATGGAGGGGTGAATCAACGGCAAAGGAAGACCTTTCTGTCTGTCTCTCTCTCTCACTGTCCACTCTGCCTGTCAAAAAAAAAAAAAGAAAAGAAAAATGGGAAAAAAAAGAAACATGGTTTCTTCAGGGACAACCAACCAATTGAGGATACTTAGATTTGAAGCCAGATTTAATCATTTCAACCCAATGTTCTTTATATTATATGAACTCTAGCCAGGGAGGTAAAGTAAAAGCTATGGAGCCCCCATAATGTTGGGATTTTCTTGGGTAGGTTTCTCACTTAAAAGTTTTCTTGTTGGGGCTGGCACTGTGGCACAGTAAGTTAATCCTCTGCCTGTGGTGCCAGCATCATATGTAGGTGCTGGTTCTAGTCCGGCTGCTCCTCTTCCCATCCAGCTCTCTGCTAAGGCCTGGAAAAGTAGTAGAAGATGGCCCAAGTGCTTGGGCCCCTGCACTCAGGTGGGAGACCTAGAAGAATCTCCTGACTCCTGGCTTATGATCAACCCAGCTCCAGATCAGCCCAGCTCTGAACATTGCAGCCATTTGGGGAGTGAACCAGCGGATGGGAGACCTCTCTCTCACTGTCTGTAACTCCACCTGTCAAATAAGTAAATAAGATCTTAAAAAAAAAGTTTTCTTGTTGTTGGCATTGTGGCATAGTGGTTGTAAGCCAATACCTGCAATGCTAACATCTCATATGGACACCAGTTCAAGTCTTGGCCGCTCCACTTCTAATACAGCTGCCCACTTGCTACTGCTCCTGGGAAAGCAGTGGAAAATGGCCCAAGTGCTTAAGCCCCTGCAACCACCTGGGAGACGTGAAAGAAGCTCCTGATGTATTTAAAACTTGCCCAATTCAGTGACTTTGTCTTGGGCCTATTTGACCCATCTGGGGTGTTTAATATTATTATTATTTCTCTACCCAGTAGAATTTTGGTTTTTGCAGTTTGTGTACGTTGTTTTCTGTTAGTTCTCTTAATACTTTATTAACAGTTTTCAGTGAGTTTCACATTTTTTTAAAGATTTTTTTATTTGAAAGAGTTACAGAGAGAGCTACAGAGTTACAGAGAGACTCCCCATATGGCAACAATGGCCAAGGCTGAAGCAGGCAGGAGCCAGGAGCTTCTTCCAGGTCTCCCATGTGGGTGCAGGGGCCCAAACATTTGGGCCATCCTCCACTTCTTTCTCAGGCCATTAGTAGAGCTGGATTGGAAGTGGAGTAGCTGGGATACAAACTGGCACCCATATGCAATGCTGGCATTGCAGGTGTTGGCTTTACCTGCTACTCACCAGTACCAGCCCCACACTTCTTTTCTTTCATGTGTTTCTTAACTCATAGTGTTTCCCATGCTCTTTTTTTTTTTTTTTAAAGATTTATTTATTTAGGGGCCAGTGCTGTGGTGCAGCAGGTTAATGCCCTAGCCTGAAGTGCCAGCATCCCATATGGGAGCCAGTTCAAGACCTGGCTGCTCCACTTCTGAGCCAGCTCTCTGCTATGGCCTGGGAAAGCAGTAGAAGGTGGCCCAAGGCCCCTGCACCTCTGTGGGAGACCCAGAGGAAGCTCCTGACTCCTGGCTTTGGATCAGCGCAGCTCTGGCCATTGTGGCCAGTTGAGGAGTGAGACAGCAGATGGAAGACCTCTCTCTCTCTCTCTGTTCCTCTCCTCTCTCTGTGTAACTCTTTCAAATAAATAAATGAATCTTTAAAAAAAAGATTTATTTGGGGCTGGTGCTGTGGTGCAGCGGGTTAATGCCTTGGCCTGAAGTGCCGGTGGCCCATATGGGCTCCGGTTTTAGTCCCGGCTGCTCCACTTCCTCTCTGCTATGGCCTGGGAAAGCAGTAGAAGATGGCCCAAGTCTTTGGGCCCCTGCACCCACGTGGGAGACCCAGAAGAAGCTCCTGACTCCTGGCTTCGGATCGGCGCAGCTCCGGCCGTTGCGGCCATCTGGGGAGTGAACCAGCTGATGGAAGACCTCTCTCTCTGTCTCTGCCTTTCTCTGTAACTCTGTCTTTTAATTAAATAAATCTTTTTTTTTAATAACGCTTTTATTTAAAGAATATAAATTTCCAAAATACAGCTTATAGATTACAATGGCTTCCCCCCCATAACTTCCCTCCCACCCGCAACCCTCCCCTTTCCAACTCCCTCTCCCCTTCCGTTCACATCAAGATTCATTTTCAATTCTCTTTATATACAGAAGGTCAGTTTAGTATATATTAAGTAAAGATTTCAACAATTTGCCCTCACATAGCAACACAAAGTGAAAAATACAGTTGGAGCACCAGTTATAGTATTAATTCACAATGTATAGCACGTTAAGGACAGAGATCCTACATGATATATATTTTTAAATTGATTAATTTTCTATGCAATTTCCAATTTAACACCAAGATTTTTTAATCATTTGCAATTATCTTTATATACAGAAGATCGATTCAGTATATACTATGTAAAGATTTCATCAGTTTGCACCCACACAGAAACACAAAGTGTAGAAATACTGTTTCAGGCCGGCGCCGTGGCTCAACAGGCTAATCCTCCGCCTTGCGGCGCCGGCACACCGGGTTCTAGTCCCGGTCGGGGCGCCGGATTCTGTCCCGGTTGCCCCTCTTCCAGGCCAGCCCTCTGCTGTGGCCCGGGAGTGCAGTGGAGGATGGCCCAGGTGCTTGGGCCCTGCACCCCATGGGAGACCAGGAAAAAGCACCTGGCTCCTGGCTCCTGCCATCGGACAAGCGCGGTGCGCCGGCCGCAGCGCGCCAGCCGCGGCGGCCATTGGAGGGTGAACCAACGGCAAAAGGAAGACCTTTCTCTCTGTCTCTCTCACTGTCCACTCTGCCTGTAAAAAAAAATAATAATAAAAAAAAAAAAGAAAGAAATACTGTTTCAGTACTAGTAATAGCATTATTTCACATTGGATAACACATTAAGGACAGATCCCTCATGAGACGTAAGTACACAGTGACTCCTGAATAAATAAATCTTTTTTAAAAGATTTATTGAAAGGCAGAGTTATGGAGAGGAGAGATAGAGAGAGATCTTACAAGTATTGAGTCATTCCCAAATGGCTGCAGTATCCAGGGCTGGGCCAAGTCGGAGCCAGGAGCTTTATCTGGGTGGCAGGTGCCCAAGAACTTGGGCCATCTCTTCTGCTGCTTTCCCAGGTTCATTAGCAGGGAGCTGGGTCAGAAGGGGAGCAGCTGAGATGTGGACCTGCCCCCATATGGGATGCAGGTGCTGCAGACGTTGACTTAGCTATGCCACAGCACCAGCCCCCTCTCATGTTCTTAAGTACCTTTTTCATCCCTGTTATTGATACTCAGTCTTTTAGCATCAAGGACTTCTTAGGTTTATCTTGTTTTTTATAAATTTTTATAGAACCTGCATTTCAAATAAGCTATATTCATTAAAGAAATCTACAGTATTTACAATAAAAATAGCAAGCACAAAAACTTCATTTAAAATAATTTTCCCATTTTCTACTCTAAACATTTTATCCACATATTACAGTAAAAATTATGGGTACCTCTTAATTCTATTATGGGAAAATCTGAAAACATTTCTGTTCTAGTAGAAAAATATCATGAAGTCTTTCGCCTTGGAAAACCTTCATCTCTAATTTGAGCTTCTAGCTGACTCACATTTTTAGTGGGAAGTTCTATCATTTGTCCCATATTTTATTTTTTGCATGACTGGTTTGTTCTCAGTCTCTGTAAGTGATACCCCTTGTAAAGTTCCAGAAGAATTTATCTTTGAAAACCATGGGTGTACAGATAAATTTGTGACTTACAATATGTTAGTTATCATACTATAATTTGGTTTATTTTGTAACTTGTACCCAGCAGTAAATGCTGTTGAAAGTATACTTATTTCTAAATAAGTTTATTTTCCAGGGAATTCAAAATAAAAACAAGTTTCTTTTGTTCTGGTGGCAAAGATCATCTTTTATGTATTCTGTGAAAGTTCCAAGCCTCTCTTCATTCTGGATTAGTGTTTAGGGCAATTGTTTTTTTCTCTAGTAAAGCATTTTACCATTTAAATGAAGAATTTTCCAAGTCCAGTTGAGTAGGTTATCAAGAGAGTATAATTTAGGATGTCTTGAAATAGGCTTGAATGTTTAGGTGATTTCATTATGTGACCTTTGACAAGATACTTAACCATTCAGCATTCGGTTTTTGATTTTGTTTTTGAAGATTTCTTTAGGGGTGTGTGTTGTGGCTTAGTGGATTAAGCCACCAGTTGTGACGCTGCCATTCCAATATGAGCAGTGGGTTTAGTCCCAGCTGCTCTACTTTCTAACTTCCTACTAAAGTGCCTGAGAAAGCAGCAGAGGATGGCAGGGGCTGGGCTCCTGGCTTTGACATTCTCCAGCTCTGACTGTAGCAGCCGTTTTGGGAGTGAACCAGTGAATAGATGATCTTGGTCTTTCTCTGTCTCTTCCTCTCTCTATATAACTGCCTTAAAAATTTATTCTATCTATTTGAAAGGCTGAGAGAAAGAGAACTTCTGTGCACTGGTTTACTCTCCAAGTGCCTGCAACAGATGGGTTTGGGCCAGGCTGAAGCCAGAACTCCCACGTGGGTGACAGGACACAAGTATTATGTCCCAGACTGCATTTTAGCAGGAGCTGGATTTGGAAGCAGAGCCAGGAATCAAACCTAGGCATTCTGATATGAGAAGTGGCTGTCCTAATTGACATTTTTTTTTTAAAGATTTATTTTATTTTTTTGAAAGAATGAATTAGAAAGAATCATCCATTGGATGATTCACTTCCCAGTGTCTGCTATGGCTAGAGCTGGGCCAGGCCAAAGCTCCCATCTAAGTCTCCTATTTGGTTAACAGAGCCCCCAGGCACTTGGGTCATTTTCCGCTGCTTTCCCAGGCCCACTAGCAAGGAACTGGATCAGAAGTGGAGCAGCAGGGACTAGAACCCATGCTCATATGGGATGGTGCTAGTACAGGCAATAGCTTAACCTGCTATGCCACAGTGCTGTTCTGTAACTTTGCCTTTTAAATAAATAAATCTTTATAAATAAATGAAGATTTGTTTCTTTGAGAGGCAGAGAGAGAGTGACTGAAACTCCTCCATCCTTTTGGTTGCTCTACAATTACCCACACAGCTGAGGCTGGGTCATGCCAAAGCCAGTTTTGAAACCACGATGTCCATCTAGATCCCCATGTGAGTGGTAGGAACCCAGGTTCGTGGTCTGTCATCTGCTGCCCAGATGCGTTAGCAGGAAGCTGGATTGGAAACAGGTGGGACTCTCTCAGGTACTCAGATAGGGATGCTAGTGTCCCAGTTGGTGGCTTAACCTACTGCATCACAACACTCACCCCAACGTTTGTATTTTAATGTCTCTGTTAAGCATTTCCATTTTGAACAGATTTATTTTTTGTTCTCTTCCTTGTTTGTCCTCCCCTGCCTTCAGTGTCACT
The DNA here is from genome assembly GCA_949820135.1 of Sylvilagus floridanus. Taxonomy (NCBI): domain Eukaryota; kingdom Metazoa; phylum Chordata; class Mammalia; order Lagomorpha; family Leporidae; genus Sylvilagus; species Sylvilagus floridanus. The sequence goes on from OX463230.1 coordinate 36,120,570, forward strand.
GTTTCCATTCAGTCCAGAGCATAGAGATTTTATTTAGAGTTATGTTAACTGAAGGCTCACACTTCCTAGCTTCAAATATATACATCTTTCATTTTCCTGTTCAATGACATTAGCACCTGAGAATGTATACACAGAGGTAATTCTTTGTATAGATGAAAATATATATTATTTGGGTCAGCGTTCATCATTTGGCTAAGGCCATTCAGAGGTGAGGGCCATAAAAGTCATCTAAACTGTCAAAGAAATTCTTTTTTTTTTTTTTTTTTAAGATTTATTTATTTGAGAGGCAGAGTTACAAACAGAGAGAGGGAGAGACAGAGAGAGAGGTCTTCCATCCACTGGTTCACTCCCCAAATGGATGCAACCTCCTGAGCTGGGCCAATCTGAAGCCAGGAGCCAGAAACTTTTTCTGGGTCTCCCATGCATGTGAGTGCAGGGGCCCAAACACTTGGGTCATCTTTCACTACTTTCCTAGGCCATCAGCAGAAAGCTGGATTGGAAGAGGAACAGCCGAGACATGAACCCTCATCCATATGGGATGCCAGGGCCTCAGGTGGAGGTTTAGCCTACTATGCCACAGTGCTAGCCCCTCTCTTGTCAAAGAAATTGATCTCAATGTTATTATTACTTGTGTTTTAATTAGCAGTGACAAGACTTGTTTTCAAAATACATGTTTGGAATCTGCAATACTTCCTAACAATTTCTTTAAGATTAGAGTTTCCTATATTTTTATTTAGGAAAAGTTAAATACTTTGTGTCTTGAGAGGGGAGAGGGGTAGGGGAGGGGGGAGAGTCACAGACTTCAAACAATTGAATTGGTTGGGTTATGCTATCAGAAACCTTCCTTCTAGCCTCCAGTTTCTGTAATTATAAATATCCCTTCAAGGTCTGAGAATTTGAGATTGTAGGTTGAGAGAAACAGAAGAGGAAATCAACAATTTCAACTGGCAGCTAGGAGATCTGTGATTTGACTTATTTGCATTATACATTGATATTGCTTTGAATAAAAACATGTTTTTAAAGCTAGAATGACAGTGTTTATGCTTTATTAGCATTTTCTTTTTTTTAGTAAAGACTTTATCTTTTACTTCATTTATTTGAAAGGGAGGGGAGAAGGACAGAATGAGCAAGAGAGAGTGAATATCTGTCTTATATCTGATTACTCCCCAAATGGCCACAGAAGCCAGGGTTGGACCAAGTTCAAGCCAAGGACCTGAACTTAATCTGGATCTTCCATGTGGGTGGCAGGGACCCAGGCACTAGAGCCATTATCTGCTTCCTTCCAGGCTGTGCGTTAGCAGGAAACTGGAATAGAAGTGGAGCCAGGGTGCAAACCCAGGTACTCCAGTGCCCACAGGGCATTTTAACTGTTGCCCCAAATGCCTATTGATGTCATCTTTAATGATAGAACTCTTGTTTGGGTTGTCAAATCGCTAAAACAGTTTCTGTTGGTAAGCAAATTTCGTATATAAGGTGGTTGTATAATGGGATTCATAAATTTGACCTTTGTCATAGGCAGGAAGAAATGTGTCTGTTTAATTTTTCTTCACTTTGTTTTCCTTTATTAAAATGAAGTTATTTTGTTTGTTTCTATCGTGTTTGGGAAATTTGGTGCCAGTAACCACAAAAAATATTTTTGTTTTCTTTGAGAGGAAGAGATAAAGAGAGCCCGCTGTCATTGGCCGCTTCTTTCCCTAAATGTCTGCAGATGGCTAGGGGTGGGAACTGGGAATTAAATTTAGGTCTCCCTTTTAGGTGGCAGTAACCTGATACTTGAGCCATCATTACTGCCTCACAGGGTCTGTATTAGCAGGAAGCTGAAATTCCGAAGCTTGAGCCAGGTATGGAATCCAGGCAATTTGATGTGGGATATGGACATTTTAACCCCCTAAGGCTAAATGCCTGCCTCATGAAATTCATTTTTTAAAAAAAGATTTATTTATTTATTTAAAAGTCACAGTTACACAGAGAGAGAGCGAGGTCTTCCATCTGCTGACTCACTCGCCAGTTAGCCGCAAGCTGAACCTGAGAGGATCCAAAGCTAGGAGCCAGAAGCCTCTTCTGGGTCTCCCACGTGGGTGCAGGGGCCCAAGGACTTGGGCCATTTTCCACTGCTTTCCCAGAGAGCTGGATCGGAAGTGGAGCACCTGGGTGCCCATATAGGATGCCATCACTGAAGGCGGTGGCTTTACTCGCTACGCCACAGCACCAGCCCCAAGAAATGCATTTTTAAGATGCTATTTGGTCTAGGTGTTACCAATTTCAGTTGTTTTAGATTTCTGAATTTAAAAAATCACTGAAATATATTAAATTTAAGTGTTTGATTCCCTTCAATTGTGATTTTTACAATTGAGATGTTTAAAGGGATGTTCTTTGTAGTTGCAGGAGAACTAAAGAAAAGGTTTATTAAGTATAAACCGTATTAGCTTGTTTATTCATTTTTTTTCAACTTTACTATAAAAGTTTTTTTATTTCCTTCCCGCTTTTCCTTCCCTCCATTATGACTGCTTTTCAAATGGATTTCCAGCTTTTGGAGAAATCAGTTTATATTCATTGCCATAAGTGTTATGCACTTTGGATGCACTACAAATTCCATGCATAACATATAATTATTTACTGTTTGCTTACCTTTATCTTCTTTATTCTCCTCCAACTTAAACTGTAGTCATATTTTCCTATGAGGTTTTCTTTAACATAGCACATTTTCCTTTTTTAAAAAAGATTTATTTTACTTATTTGAAAGAGGTACAGAGAGAAGTAGAGACAGAGAGGCGTCTTCCATCTGCTGGTTCACTCTGCAAATGGCCTCAACGGCTGGAGCTGAGCCAATCTGAAGCCAGGAGCCTCCTCTAGGTCTCGACATGGGAATAGGGTCCCGAGGACTTGGGCCATCCTCCGCCGCTTTCCCGGGCACATTAGCAGGGAGCTGGATTGGAAGTAAAGCAGCCAGGACTCAAACTAGTACCCATATGGGATGTCAGCACTGCAGGCCAGGGCTATAATCCACTGTGCCAATGCTGGCCCAAGATAATTTCTTCTAGGTGTAAAATGGTATTCTATATTCCTAAAACTTTGGCTTCTGTTTTGGCTGTCCACATAAAGTGAGGGGGAAAAAAATCAAAATATCTTAACATTTATTTTGGTATTCAATAGCTTATAATGCACTTTCACGTTTAATATCTAATGTAAATAAAAATAAATTTCATGGAAGAACTAAAGGGTCTTTCTGTTATAATCATCATTTCAAGAAGAGATAAAGTGGCAGCTTTTAAAGAGGCGGAGTACAGGGGCTGGCTTTGTGGCTTAGCAGGTAAAGCTGCTGCCTGCAATGCCAGCATTCCATATGTGACATTGGTATGTGTCCCTGCTGCTCCACTTCTGATCCAGCTCCCTGTGAATTGTCTGGGAAAAGCAGCAGAAGGTGGCATGGCCCAAGTGCTTGAACCCCTGCCACCCACGTGGAGTCCTGGATGAAGCTCTTGGCTGCTGGCTTTGACTTGACCAGGCTCTGGCTGTTGTGGCCATTTGGGAGTGAACCAGCAGATGGACGATTTCTGTGTCTCTCCCTCTGTGTAACTTTGACTTTCAAATAAATAAATAAAATATTTTAAAAACAAACAAAAAAGGGGGCAAAGTGCATAGAAATGCTAGTGACCTTACAGTTGAGCCTTGCTGTCAGAAAACTATAGTTGGAAAAAATGAGTCACTATGAGGAGTGACTACATCATTGGATGTGCTGCCTTTTTAGAAAAAAAGTAAAAACATGTAAGGGAAAAATGTCTTTTTTTTAGAAAGCCCAGTGTTTGAACCTGGAATTCTTTTTTTTTTTTTTTTTTTAGTAGATTATTTATTTTAGAGGCAGAGTTACGGGGGCGGGGGTGTCTCTCATCCATTAGTTCACTCCCCAGATGGCTGCAATGGCCAGAGCTGAGCTGATCTGAAACCAGGAACCAGGTGCTTCTTCTGGGTCTCCCACATGGGTGCAGGGGCCCAAGCACTTGAGACATCTTCTACTGTTTTCCTAGGCCATTATCATAGAGCTGGACTGGAAGTGGAGCAGCTGGAACACAAACTGGCACCCAGGCGCTGCAGGTGGAGGCTTAACCTACTAAAATATCTTAAGAATAAAGAAAGACAAGCATTTAACCATGTCTGTGAATCCCTGGTCTGGGCAGAGTTCCATACAGCAGTGTGTTTCTATGTTGTTGGTTTTTTTTAATCTATTATGTTAGCCGTCTTCTTTCAATGTTTTGTGTCAAAGATCTTGCACATCAATAATTTTTGTCCACAGTTGCTATAGCAGAGAAGTTAAGGGTATGGTAGTTGTAGTCAGGCAAACCTGACCACAGTCTAAAACTGATTTCAGCTAATTACTGTTTTTTTTGTGTGTGTGTGTGAGGTTTGATCATTTCATCTGTAGAGTTAATAAAACTTTTTAAGAATATTCTTACCAAGATGGTAGTTTAAATGTGATAATATAAGCATTAGGATACTAGATATATACTGTTTACAAGGATTATTATACTATTTTAGCTAACATGTTCTTGGATGTAAATATTTAACACATAACGTTCAATGACTTCCTTTCCACCCTACACCCCTATTCCAGAACAGCAGAGAAGCAGCATATTCCCTGAATCTCTGAATCTTAATGTTTGAGGGATTTAGATACTTACATTTATTTTTGAAAATACAGTAAGATTGTGGGTGTGTGTGTTTTGCTCGTGTGAATGTGTTTGGGGGTAGAAGGGAAGAATGTGTTACTGACTTCTTACAGTGTACCAAATCCTCAGCATTTCCATTATCTTATTTATTTATGCATGGGCATTGTAAATTAAAAAGATCAAACAAGGGATGAACATTTGGTGCAGGTATTAAGAATTAGACACTGCTTGGGACGCCTGCATTCCATATCAATGTGCCAGTTTTAAGTTCCTACTCTGCTTCTCATTCTGTCTTCCTGCTAATGTTCACCCTGGAAGGCAGAAAGTAATGGCTAAAGTACTTTTGTCCTCACCATAGAACATCTAGATTCAGTTCTGGCTCCTTGCTTTGGTCTGGCCCAGCAGTAGCTATTCTGAGCGTTTGAGGAATAAACTAGCAGATGGTCACACTTTCTCTTACCCCCAACCCCCTGCCATTCAAATAAAAAGAAAATAAATAAAAATTAGAAACAATTCTTCAGCTTAGAGAGGGTAAATATCACATAGTAATGAATGGGGATCTATTTTTTAACCTAGAGCTCTCCAACCCTTAGACCTTTGCTTTTAAACCTCACTGCCATTGTATTCTGATTGGTGGTTCTCACATCCCTGAGAGACCTTGAACATGTTCTGAGGTTTATGTATTTACCATGCCAAGTTTATGATGTTGTATTTTCATTTCAATAACAATCAAATATTCTGTATTATCTAGGTGAATAGCTTTTTAAAAACTTTTATTTGTTTATTAGAGAGAGAGAGAGCATGCGAGAGTGCTCCCCCATCTGCTGGTTACCTTCCAAATGACAGCAGTTGCCAGGGCTGGGCCGTGCTGAAGCCTGGAGCCTGGACCTCAATCCAGATCTCCAGTGTAGGTGGCAGGAACCTAGTTTTATGAGCCACCACCATTGCCTCATTGGGTCTGTATTATTAGGAAGCTGGAGTCTATAAAGAGCCGGAACTGGGAATTGAATCCAGGTATTGTGGCATGGGATGTGTTCATCCTAACTAGCATCTTAAATGCTAGGCCAAGGACCTATTGTCATTGGGTCAGTATCTTAAAAGTAAGTAACACATGTAGTTTCATCTGTTCCTGTGGTTTTGAGCTCATTGTCTTCAGCTATTACCACTGTCCTTGTCATGGGCCAGTGAACAAAGAACAGTGGTAGATCTTATGTACAATGTTGCTTTTATACTAGGAAAAATTTAAATAATGTTGTGATGTACTGTATGAAGCAAACTTGCTTTTAGCAATTTGACAAAGAAATCAAACATTTTTATGAATGAAACAACTTAGACCATTGTAGCAAGTACCATGCTTTGAGCAGTGATTTAACTACATTATAGGTTAATTGAGTATTTAAAATTTAATGAAAATAAAGTAATAGATAATGATAATAATTAATATTTACACCTTGAATTTCATTGTGTTTTAGTTTTCTTTGTACAGGAAACTTCAAAAAGTTCATGGAAAATTGAATTAAAGATAAATTTATTCTGGTGCAAAACATTTTTGAAAAATGTGCGTAGTTTTCTTATAATGCACATTTCCACAAACTTTTTGAAGACTCCTGGTAGCTGACTTGTAAATTTTAGACTTATTGTTTGTATCTTTTAAAGCATTGTGATCTATCAACGATATAGAAAATACTCTTTTATAATTATTCTGTATTGTAGTCCAGGCAGTCCCTTCAGTTCATGGGGTTGAAGCAGTTAATTTTGTTGAGGGAGACTACTAGAAAGCTTTGCCAAGGTGCTGCCACATAAGCTTCACCTTCCAGAATGTGTGCTTGAGTGTGCAGCAAAGCAAAGCGAGCGAAAGAATAAGAACATCAAGACATCTAGCTTACTGTGTGAGCGAGTAGTGGAAATACAGTGATTGTCAGTAACAGATCTTTTGTGCTAATTAGGGAATTTGGATTTTATTGTGTGGTTAGGATGAATCCAACAAAAGCAAAAAGCAGAATATAAGCTGAACTTTTATAATTTAATTGTGTACATGCTGAAGTTTTGCAAATTAAATCAAGTTTTACGTAAAATCAGAACCCAGTTGGTTAAGGGCTCCTTGGAAGTGGAATTCAAATGTTTTTGGAATGAAAATAAGTTGCCCTGTAAATTTTTGAATTATACATTTTTTATTTGCTTCCCTGTCCTCCACTCTCCATGTGTTCTTCCTGCCCTCCCACCTTTCCTTGTATAGACCTATCCTTTCCTATCTGACCTGGATACTTTGGCAACTAAAATAGTCTTCTGCCTAATTTATTTAATGATTTTTTTTATTGTATTTTAACTAAAATTTATGACTATCACCACTTCAGGAAGTTTTCTGATCACTAGTATCTGTTTATAACAGGAGAAAAGAAAAACTCATTACTATTATCTGCTTACTAGATCTGCTTTTTTTTTTTTTTTTTTAATTAGGCAGAGTTAGTGAGAGAGAGAAAGGTCTTCCTTTCGTTGGTTCACCCCCTAAATGGCCGCCACGGCCAGCGCGCTGCACTGATCCGAAGCCAGGAGCCAGGTGCTTCCTCCTGGTCTCCCATGCGGGTGCAGGGGCCCAAGCATTTGGGCCATCCTCCACTGTCTTCCTGGGCCACAGCAGAGAGATGGACTAGAAGAGGAGCAACTGGGACTAGAATCCGGCGCCCATATGGGATGCCTTTTCTGCAGGTGGAGGATTAACCAAGTGAGCCACGGCGCTGTCCCCATCCCCCCTTTTTAAGATTTTCTTATTTATTTGAAAAGTAGAGTTACAGGGAGACAAGGGGAGGAGGGGGAGAGACAGAGAGAGAGAGCGCGCGAGCTAGCTAGCTTCTATCTATTGGTTCACTCCCTAAATGGTTACAGCTGCCAGAGCTGAGCCAGGCTGAAGCCAAGAGTTAGGAGCTTCTTCTGGGTCTCCCACGTGCATGCAGGGGCCCAAGCACTTGGGCTGTCCTCTACTGCTTTCCCAGGCCCATTAGCAGGGAGCTGGCTGGGAAGTAAAGTAGCCAGGTCTTGAACTGACCCCCATATGGGATGCTGGTGCCACAGGCAACAGGTTTTACCCACTATGCCACAGCACTGGCCCCACTAGATTTGCATTTATTAATGATTTTCTTTTATTAGTTTTTGTTTACTTATTTGAGAGGCATTAAGGGAGAGAGAGAGTGAGTATGAGTGCGAGAGTGTCAGTGATTTCTCCTCTGCTTCTGCTGGTTCATTGCCTGAATGCCCATAACAACTAGAGCGGAGCCAGGAACTCAGTCCAGGTCTCCCAGGTAGGTATCTGAAACCCAGTTACCTGAACCATCATCATTGCCTCCCAGAGTTTGCATTAACAGGAATCTGGAATTAAGAGCTGGAGCTGGGGTTGCTGCTCTGGCGTGGTGGATAAAACCACCACATGTAGTGCTGGCATCCCATATGGGTACTGGTTCTAGTCCCAGCTGCTCTACTTCCGATCCAGCTCTCTGTTATGGCCTGGGAAAGCAGTAGAAGATGGCCCAAGTCCTTGGGCCCCTGTACCCACGTGGAAGACCTGGAAGAAACAAAACTCCTGGCTTCAGATCGGCACAGCTCTGGCCGTTGTGGTCATCTGGGGAGTGAACCGGTAGATGGAAGACCTGTCTCTCTGCGTCTGCCTCTCTGTAACTCTGCCTTTTAAATGAATGAATAAATCTTAAAAAAAAAAAAAAAAAATCTGGAGCTAGCAATTGAACATGGGCACACGGGTATCTTAAATGGGCATCAATCACTAGGCCAAAAGTACCCCCTACTAATGATTTCATTAATGCCTTGTTCCCCACAGTTAGCCTCAAGCTATTACCTTTACATGGTACATTGTACATGTTACATTGAAATGTCCAAGTTAAATTTGTTTTTAGCCTGAGTCCTCTGAAATCATCAGATGAAAAATATATGTATGGGGAAAGTATTTCTGTATATGTGTCTTCATAGGCTACTATGCAGTATAATTAAACTGGTTTCTACAGCATTGAGGGAAGCAAAATCAATGGAATAATATCTACAAGGCACTTTCAGATGGGATGAGGGGATCAGGATAGCAAGAAATGAAAGCCATGTTGTTTACATGCAAGTACATTGTTCTTCTCAGTTCATGGGGCCAGCAACCTCCATAGGTCTGGTTTCTACCAAGGACAGTTGAATCCCTGGTTGATTTGTGAGGTCTGAGGTATGTAACAGAAAAACATGAAAGGAAAAAGAAATGCAGAGAGGAGTGCTGGAGAAGAATAATGAAATTAAAGGAAAAATACTAGAGGTGGAGCAAGAGGTTATATATGATTATTTCTCTTACTATGAACATAAGGTTGCATGTCTTGTTTAACACAGTGATAGAAATAAAGATAATGTTTAAAATAAATGGGTGCTGTCCTCCATAAGAATGCTTGGTGCTCTCCTCTGTTGTCCTGAATGCATCAGGGAGAAATCCAGGGAGAGCATCACAGAGCTGTCTTCTGCACTCACACATACCCCCTCCCCCAGCTTTTCTTTAAAGAGAAGGAAAAGTTTATACTATATTTATTGTGTCATAGCTGCAGAAAGCCAAGTCGGGGGTTTTCTGTTTCACTATCACACCTTCAGATTTCTTGGCACAAATGTCCATAGCATTGTGTTGGAGTCTTGATTTGCCTTTTCAGACTTTCATCAATTGATTTTGACTGTACCAGCAGTGCCGATTATCTTTACACAACTTGGGAAACAGACAATGGCTATTTTAGGACAGCAATTTTACAAATTATACTGTGGCATGTGAGAATAGTTTCGATGCTTTTCTTTTCCTCTGGTTTGGTCCATCATGAGTAGTGTCATTTCTGTGATGTGGGGTATTGTGGTGCTGTTCAGGCTGTAGTAAAACCACTCTTTTTTTCTTTGTATTTAAGTATTTCCACCTGATTGTTACCTGTCACCATTCTCCACCTTGATTTGGTGATACTGAGAAATACAGTGCAGCTCTGGCTACCACCTCTTAACCTCCTAGTTATTCTGATTATCTTTCACTCTGACAACTTTTTGACCTAATTAGGTCCTTAATACAGCAACCTACTAAGTTATTTTTTGTTCATATGCTCTTTGCCCCTCAAATTTCCTTTTTTACTTGGTTCAAATTTCAGGGTTCGTTCTACACTAAGCACTCCCTTGTAAACAACTTTTCTCTCCTTCTCTCTATTTTCTGTCATACCTGCCTAGCATAATCTTATTCTTGATTTAAAGTGAGCATCTATCTATACTCCCTCTGCATTGAGTATGTGCATATTTCTGCAGAGGAAAAATCACGCAGCTGTGCTGAATGGTCTCACATTAAATCTGTGGCTCCAGATCTCAAATGTGTTCCTAATTCTACAGGCAGTCCTAAGAAAAATGCCTGTTAAGTTTGGTTTCCCATTCTCAGAGATGACTGTATCATATTCTCTCTTCTTTTCTTAAATCTGCAAAATTCCTCTTCCCATGTAATATTGCTGGCTGCCTTCATGTTACATTGAGAACATCAGAATAGTCAGATGCTCTCCAGAGTCTTCCCAGCATTCATTCTAACAACCTTCTTGCTCCTGCTCTTTGATAGCAGTGTCACTGTTCATATATTCAACTCTACCACTTTCTCTCTTCTCCATCCCTGTTAATCTTACTCCATGTCCCCAACCAAAACACACTGCTTGCTCAATTACCCTGTCTTTTTATGCTCAGATTTCTGCTCTCTTGGCTCATTATCACAAGCATACTGGTGTGTCTTAAACATTCATCTTCCATCTCTAAAAACCCTTCCCATGATGGATGTACTCTTCTGGTTGCCTCATGTTTTCCTTTTCCTTCTCAGCAGATCTTGTTTAAAAGGGGGGGGGGGGGGGGGCGGTTTGCTGTCTGCCTTTCCTCAGCCTTCTCCAGTTCATCTAATATTTTTATCACTCCCCCACACTGCTCTTGGGAAGGCTGTCCTAGCATTCACATCGTCTGATCTAAATACCAGTTCTCGCCCTACCTTTCAGTACCATTCTACACACCACCTCCTTGGAAACACTGTTTTCTTTTAGCATCTCTGATACCTAGTTCTCCTTATTTTTCTGTCTTCACTTGTCATTCCTTCTGCATTGTCATTTTTTATTGCACTGCCTTCTGCTAGACCCTGAAAGACTTCATTTTCTGGCCTAATCTGTTGTTCAAGTCTTCAGACTTGAGTGTAAAACGTCTGTTGATAGCTCCCAAATTAAGATACGCAGTAAGATACTGTGGAATACCTATATAATAGCTTTAATTAAATATCAGACTTAGTTTTAACTGCAACAGATCTCTTAATTTTGCCTGCCCTTTTCAGAACCCCTTCTTTCCCATCTCAATAAATTGTATCACCATTCACCAAACACCAGGTGACCTTTGTTCTCTCCTCCCACTTTTCATATTAAATCTGACATTAAGTCTTTTTGTGCCCCCTGAATCTTCAGTTCACCTCATGCTGTGAGCATTATCTTTTGCTGAGATTACTGCAGAGTTTTCTGACTTGTCTTTGCTTCTGCATCTTGCTCCTTGCTAGTCTCATCTCCATAGCAGCTGCACTAAGCACTTTAGGGTAGATATTGTCATTCTTTGCATCTCATTATACTTAGGATAAAACCCAAACTTTTTACCAAACAACTCTCCATCATTTGGCTTCTTGCTGCCTGTGTAATGCACCACTGCCTCCCCTTCCTTAGGCTCGACCATATTGGGCTTTTTTTCTTTTTCTTTTCTTAAAAAAAAAAAAAGAAAATCAGCAAAACAAAATCAAGCCAAGCTGTTTCTGTCTTCAAAGCCTTTGCATTTGTATTCTTTCTGCCTTTTCTTTTTTTTTTTTTTGACAGGCAGAGTGGACAGTGAGAGAGAGAGAGAGAGACAGAGAAAGGTCTTCCCTTTGCCTTCCCTTTGCTGTTGGTTCACTCTCCAATGGCTGCTGCGGCCGTCATATTACGCTGATCCGAAGCCAGGAGCCAAGTGCTTCTCCTGGTCTCCCATGCGAGTGCAGGGCCCAAAGACTTGGGCCATCCTCCACTGCTTAGAGCTGGCCTGGAAGAGGAGCAACCGGGACAGAATCTGGCACCCAGACCAGGACTAGAACCTGGGGTGCCGGTGCCGCAGGCAGAGGATTAGCCAAGTGAGACGCGGCGCCGGCCTTTTTCTGCCTTTTTTCCCAGATCTTTATGTGGCTCCTGACTGTTGCTGAAATAGACTGCCTTACATCCAGTGTTGCTGTGACATTGTTCATTTTTGCCATAGCACATGTCACTGTGCTATGGGATGCTTGTTAGTTTATGATGTCTGCCCCGCTCCCCCTTCAGAATTGAGTTCAGTGAGGTTTGGGACGTGGATTTCATTCTCTTCTTTCTTACTCTTGGTAAGCATTCAGTAAATATTTGTTGAATGAATAAATGAAAGCCAACTCTTTCTGAAAAAATTAACAATTGGGGGCCGGCGCCGTGGCTCAACAGGCTAATCCTCCGCCTTGCGGCGCCGGCACACCGGGTTCTAGTCCCGGTCGGGGCACCGGATTCTGTCCCGGTTGCCCCTCTTCCAGGCCAGCCCTCTGCTGTGGCCCGGGAGTGCAGTGGAGGATGGCCCAGGTGCTTGGGCCCTGCACCCCATGGGGAGACCAGGAAAAGCACCTGGCTCCTGGCTCCTGCCATCGGATGAGCGCGGTGCGCCGGCCGCAGCGCGCCGACCGCGGCGGCCATTGGAGGGTGAACCAACGGCAAAAAGGAAGACCTTTCTCTCTGTCTCTCTCTCTCACTGTCCACTCTGCCTGTAAAAAAAAAAAAAAAAAAAAAAAAAAAAAATTAACAATTGGGTTGAGATATAAACATATTTCTTTTATACCATAGACAAATATATAGCTTTGCCTCAGTTGCTAGAAACTCAAATGTTTATTGGCTTGCTCTTATTTTTGTTAGCTTTATGAACTATTTCTTTGTACCTTGTGCTACATACAAGGAATCACTTCCTAATGCAAAAGAGTTTTCAGTGATCTACAAAGCTCTCCAGCAGGGGGTGGCAAAAGGGCAGCCTACTTGTGACCTATTTCTACAGCCTATGAGCTAAGAATGGGCTTTACATTGTCCGACAGTTGAGAAAAGCAAGAATGTGTGAGACCGATTGTGTATGGTTCACAAAGTTTAAAATATTTACTCTTTGACCCTTGTTGAAGGATCTGAGGCTTTGTTACCTGTCTGACCTCATCTACACTGCATTGATTCCCGGTCCACTTGGCTGCTTTGACTTCCCTGTTCCTAAGCAGATCAAGCCCTCTCTATTATCTTAGGGTCTTTGCAGTTGCTTTTTCTTCTGGGTGCTAGTGCCTTCCTCGATAAGTGTGTGCCTGAGGCTTATTCTCTCACTTCCCTTCCATTTCCGCTCAGTTGTCACTTTCTTAGTGTGCCCTTTCCTGAGCATTCTATTTACAATTAAAATCTCACCACCCATTCTTGTATTCCTAGTATCCTTTCCTCTTTATTTTTTTTTTCCCACAAGGCTTATTGCCATTTTTACATTTTTCCTTTCCAACAAACATTGCAATCAGTAAAGGCTAAGGTTTTTGTCTGTTTGTTCACAGCAATATTCCCAAAGATAGTACTTAACTATATTCCTATAGTACTTAACTATTGTACATAATGAATGAAATATTGTTCGTTAGATATTTGTTGAATTAATGGTAATAGATTAACATTACTGTGAGAACCAATATTAGAAAAGAGCTTCTATCAAAACTTTCTGGTAAACATTGACAAACTGCTGTAGGACAGACCTTACGTGTGTAAAATAAGATGCTTGCCTTCAAAGAGATCAGAGTGGTAGTGAGAACAAGCCTGGAAATAAATGAAAGGTGAGATGAATTATCATGCAGTTCCCTTGACTTAATAAGGAGTTGAATTGATAATTTTAAATATTCTTGTGGAAGTTTAAGTGTTGATGTAAAATTCCACATTATTGTTTTACATTTTTTAAAATTTTTACTTATTTATTTGAAAACCAGAGTTAGAGAGAGAGAGAGATGGAAAGGGAGAGGAAGAGGCAGAGAGAGAGAGAGAGAGAGAGAGAGAGAGAGAATATCTCTTCCATCCTGTGGTTCACTTCCCAAATGACCACCTTGGCCAGGAACCAGGAGTTTCTACCGAAGGGTCTCCCAGGTAGGTGCAGGGTCCCAAGCACTTGGGCAATCCTCCAGTGCTTTCCCAGGTGCATTAACAGAAGTGGAGCAGCTGGTCTCAAACTGGCGCCATAGGTGGCAGCTTTACCCTCTCAACACCAGCCCTAAAATTCTTAATTTTAAATCATTCTTAGACATTTAGATAGTACTAAAATATTATATCAATTTTTATATTAACTGAATTTGGAGCTGTTCTTTGAAGGTAAAATGAGAGAGAAGGAAAGAGAGACTGTGTGGGTAGGTGGGGGTGGAATATATATATATATATATTCTCTATATATGTAATTTTTATATATAAAACAGATGTTCATATCTGTTACATCGTTTTACCTGTAATTAGCCCTTTGCTTGTTTCCATTCTCCAGGGAAAACACAAATAACTGAGTCAAGTTGGAATGTTGTGTTTCTTTAAATTTGACAATAACAGACATTTGTAAGGGAGATTTTTATGATATGTTAACATATTTCATTAGTGTTTTATATATATATATATATTTTTTTTTTTTGGCAGAGGGGAAGCAAAACAACCAGTAGTAGTTTCTGACAAATATTGATTGTTTAATAGAATAGTAATAAATTTTGGGGAAGGAAAGCAAGAATGATTCCTTTTCCCAATTATTTAGTTTTCAGTGCTTACATTGTTTTGGAACTTTAAACAATATATTTTCCCTCAGAGTTGCACTTTGAGCAGGCTTGTCAGTAAAGAGGATGTGCTTAGTTAATGCTATTTATGCATTTGGTCAGCAGTGTTTAATCAAAACCTATACACCAGTAAGGAACTATGCTATGAGTTGTGCAGCATGAAAATCTTTTTTTTTCTTTTCAACTTTTATTTAATAAATATAAATTTCCAAAGTACAACTTTTGAATTATAGCAGCTTTTCCCTCCATAAGCTCCCAGCATGAAAATCTATCAGGCACAAACCTCATATTCCAGGAAGGCATAGTCATAGGTATAATAAAACGTGTATTATAAGGCCACCCAGAATGTGGAGACAAATTGTTCAGTTACAGTGGTTTGGGAGTTAGGAAGGTCAACAGTAGTTAAGAAATAGACTTTCCTAAATTTGAGTTTGGGTTTTAAGAGATAGAAGCTTAGGGCAGCAATAAGAAATAGGGAGGAGCCTGCCTGACTTAGCCTGACTAGATCAGATTCTCATTGAATAGGTCTTGTGTGAGCCTAAGTTTCTGAAGTCTCCCAAGATCTCAGGTGATGCTGACGATGTGAGTTCATGGATGACACTTTGAATAACAAAATGGTGAACCATATTCTATAATCTGGTGTCAGAAACCAATATAAATTAAACAACTGGTTCCTTTTCCATCTTGGTTTTTTCTCTTCTTACACACTTATTTGCTCATTTCTGTGTGGTAGTGGATAGTAGATATAGTTAAATCCATCCAACATTTCATTGCTTATTGTAATAGTTGGGAATTTAAGCAGTTGTGAATTTCATTTTAGGATTAATTCACTTATGAATCACTCTCATTTTTATTCTCTTTCTGCTAAAAGGTTGATAAATTCAAAATAAACTTAACATCTTTTAATTCAGGTTAGTTCAGATCCATCAGTAGTCTGAGAGAATTTTAAAACAACATATACCAAGCCATTAGATCTTTTCTTACTGGTAGCATCATGTGGTATGAATTTACTAACATATTTGGATTTTCCTATGTACATCTTTTTTTTTTTTTTTCCCCAAAGATTTTTATTTTTCATTTGAGAGGCGGAGTTACAGAGAGGAGAACGGTCTTCCCTCTGCTGGTTCACTCCCCAAATGGCCACAATGGCTGCAGCTGGGCTGATCCAAAGCCAGGAGCCAGGAGCTTCTTCTGGGTCTTCCATATGGGTGCAGAGGCCCAAGCACTTGGGCTATCTTCTGCTGCTTTCCCAGGCCACTAGCAGGGAGCTGGAACAGAAGTGGAGCAGTTGAGATTCGAACTGGTGCCCATATGGAATGCTGGTGCCACAGGTGGAGTTTTAACTATTACACCACTGCACTGGGCCATTATAATACATCCTGATTTGTTGATACATTAAAGAAGTGAAGAAAACTCCGCATGTTATAGATTCTATTATGTATCAGGTTATTTGTTCGTAAATAAGCATTTAGAAAGTACTCCCTTGTTTTACATTTAACATATATTTTGATGATACTCTTTTTTTTTTTTTTGACAGGCAAAGTGGACAGTGAGAGAGAGAGAGAGAGAGACAGAGAGAAAGGTCTTCCTTTGCCATTGGTTCACCCTCCAATGGCTGCCGCGGATGGCGTGCTGCGGCCGGCGCACCGCGCTCATCCGATGGCAGGAGCCAGGTGCTAGGTGCTTTTCCTGGTCTCCCATGGGGTACAGGGCCCAAGCACCTGGGCCATCCTCCACTGCGCTCCTGGGCCACAGCAGAGGGCTAGCCTGGAAGAGGGGCAACCGGGACAGAATCCGGTGCCCCGACCAGGACTAGAACCCGGTGTGCCAGCGCCGCAAGGCGGAGGATTAGCCTGTTGAGCCGCGGTGCCGGCCGATGATACTCGTGATACTCTGTTTTTATCCCTTCCCAGAGAAACAGTATTGAAAAATATGTGAGACCAGAATATCATGTGTTTTCATCTGTTCTAGTTAATATATGTGAATTAAGAACTATACATTCATTGATGTGTGGGCATGGTCATTTGTGTACACACACACACACAGGACAAGAAGATAGGGTAGAAAGGGGACAATAGGAGACATTGGTTTAATCATCTCACAATTTTCTACACTTTTCTTAGTTTCCTGATGTAGATGAAATCATTTTCTCATTTGATTTATATTTGCCAGGCAGGGTGACATTGAGAGAGAAAGACACACACACACACACACACACACACACACACACACACACACACAGAGAGAGAGAGATCATCCATTTGTGGGAATTCATTACCCAGAATGTCAAAACAGCTAGGGCTGGGCTCTGTATTCCTTACTCAGCATTTTATCATGTCTTTTTCGAGTTGATGGAGGGTAGTCGTTCAATAGTTTGTTCAGTATTTGGTGGTCAAAACAACCCTTTTTAAAAACCACACAAGTAGGGCAGGAATTAGAGTCAGCTGGGAGCAATGAGTTTCCTCAATTCTGTCTTCTAAAACACAGCTGAAAGCACTGTGACCCAATTCTATAACTTAGGGGTAAAGTTGGGATAAAGAAATCACTTACTCTCAGACATAATTATAATAAAAAATGCTGAGGAATAAAATTGGCTTTGATTGGATCAAAAGTTTAACCCATAATATTTGCCTGCTAACCAAAAAACACTCAAGTGGTTTTAATTAGGTTCCTTACTCTATGTGTCATAGTGCCCCAAATAACCAGGTTACTGCTACAAGGCGGTGGCGATTGCCAGCACCATCTGGAATAATTCACAGATGCAAGGTGAAAGGAATTTTTGTCTCATTTAAAGTATTTTTTTCTCTTAAAACAGAGCAAAATCTTTGTGTATAATAAATGAATATTATGAGTAATTTAATTTTGAAAAAGAACAGTTTGGTTCATGAAAACAATCTTACTGTTTATTTTTTCAAATTAAAGACATCAATTTGCTTTTTCTATCGGTTGATATGATGAATATCATATTTTAAAAATTAGAATTATTAGCCCAAAACATTAAGGGATGAGAATTGAATATAAACATGACATCTGTTTTTTATTTCTTTTAGTGGCAACAGTTTTTGTTATATTTTCTGTGGCAAAATCCTACTGCATATATTCGAAATGGCAAAAGGGAAGAGATCTGAAATGTGACTTTTGCATAGTGTGCATTTCCATCAGAGAATGAACTTTTCTCTTACCATCTGTGTCATCAGTTCACTATTCCTTTTGAGAGTCCCTCCCCCAACTTTACTGAGGTGTAATTGACAAATGGAAATTGTGTACATTAAGATGAGGAACACGATGCTTTGCTATACCTGTACATTAGTAGGATCACTACCCTTTCTCCTTTGAGGTTCCCCCATATACATATATTTCTTTGTTTGATGTGGTACCATGTGTTCTGTGTGCTTTTTTCACTCTTTTGCATTCTATTGTTGTTATTCCTGTGGCTAATTTCAAATGCTCTTTTATGGAGTTTTCTTCTGTGTGGTTGTGTTTCCTGTTGAGTCTGTCTTTCTTGAATGTTGCAGTTCTGTTGTGTTCTTCACCTTCAGGATTTCATGTGTGAGTGTGTGAGTGGTCATAGTGCCGGTGCTGGTGCAGTTCTGTTTCCTAGTAGAACTCATTTTGTCCAGGCAGTGTTTTCCTGATTTGCTGTCTATATTCTCTTGCTCTTTATTAAGCTTCTTTAAAATGATTAATTGATTTTTTGGTTAGTTAATAAGTCTCTGTTTCTTTGGAGTCTGTTACAGATTTATTAGTTTTCTTCAGTGGTGTATTCTGTAACTATCTACATTGAAAACTGAAAGTGTCTACAGAAAAATTATTACAATTAACAAGATCATTTTTCAGTTTTACTTGATACAGCAATCATATGAATATCTATGTCAGTGAAATGCCATTAGAAAATACAGTTTTGCAAAAACGATATCACTAAACTAATGTATTTGGTAAATGTTTATTAGGTCGTGGAGCCTTAGATGGAAAGTTGATAGATGACAGGTGAACTTTATGCACTGAAGATGATTGGGCTGTCACTCCCTTAACTCACTGATGAATCTTAGCCTGACACTGGGAAAACTGACATGTGATGGAAGGGACTATCAGTCACGCAACACCTTCATTTATTTTTCTTACTTAACTAGTTGAAACCTACTGTATTCAGATATTTAAAGATATTTCTCAGTATCAAAAACAAAAACAGAGCAAGAGATTGAGGAACAAGTTAAATTCCAGCATGAAGAAGCACATACACAGAATTTGAGTCATTTGATAGAAAATTGCATTTCTTTAGAGAAACAAAAGTCCTTTAAAAAAGGGGGGGGTGGGAGGGAAGGTGGTATGGGATTCTTCCCTAGATAATAGAAAACTGAAGGACTTTTTTTTAATTTATTTTTTTGGCTCTGAGTCAGTTGCTTTTTTGTCATTTGAAACTTTCTCATTCCTTTCTTTCGTTTCATGATCATCCAATTGTGTTCCATAAAGTACATGATGAAATGCATGCTCTTTACAGAAAAAGTGAAGTGAACCATCATTGTGTACAGTTTGCTACCGGTGATAGGAAGGAATTTGAAATTGAGTGAATTTTGCAGCTGGAATTCTTTGTTGGTTCCAGCTGTCCCTTCCATGGTGCTTCTGCTGCAAGTCTGTAAGTAAACATACTCTTTCCCAGGCATATGTGTACAATGCTTGATTTGTTCCCCTCCTATCCACAGGCAAGTGAAAGACCAGAATAAGAAGGTTGCCAATCTGAAGCACAAGGAACAGGTGGAAAAGAAGAAGAGTGCACAGATGCTGGAGGAGGCGCGGCGCAGGGAGGACGACCTCAACGACAGCTCGCAGCAGCTGCAGGTTAGAGCGCCAGGAGCATCTGCAGGGACTGGGTGAAGAGCTTTCATCCATAACCGCATGTTTCCTCTTCATCTGTGTCCTCCTCTTTTTTCTCTTTCTAACCCTGCTTGCTGCCTTCCTCTCAGGCCAACTGTTTAGCAATAAAGGAATGACTTTAAATAGAAAAGGCAAGTTTTATTCCACAGCTTTTTGAGGACACCTCAGCGTAGGAGAAAGTTCATCTTGCTTCAAGTTGACCACACTTAATTGGTAAGTTCAATGTCAGTTTAATGAGTGGGTGATATTAACCTTCAGGGTTGTCAGTATAACTGTTTGCCTGTTCAATTCCTCCAAGTTCATTGCTGATCTTGTCTGTTTGATTTTCTTCCTTTATTCTATGATTTTTCCTTTCTCTTCTTTCTACTGTTCTTTCCTCTCTGTTTTTTGCCCTTTCCTCTTTCTAAAAATTAAATTTAGAGGGAGTATTTCAGTTACATTGGATGTATAAACTATATTTTTTCACTTCAGTGAGTGAAAATTTATGTGTAAGACTAATTACACACAGCTTGATTAAACCAGGCTCAGTAACAACAAGTAGCAACTGCCATGTGGTAAGTGCCAGTTATGATCCCAGTATCTGAAACTAGGCCTTGGTCATTCTCCCATCACCACCCCCACCCCCACCCCCACCCCTTTTTTAAAAGCTTTATTTTATTTATTTGAAAGGCAGAAGAACAAAGAGAAAGGGAGAGACACGGTGAGAAAGAGATATGGTTCACTTCCCAAGTGGCCTAAGTGGCTGGGACCAGCAGCCCAGAACTCCATGCTGGTTTGCCACAGCCGTTGCACAAAGGCTGCCTTCCCGCACACGTGCACAGGGAACTGGATCAGCAGTGGAGCAGCTGGGGTTGCGACCGGCACTCCATATGGAATTCCAGCACTGTCGGCATAACCTGCTTGCCACCACGCTGGCCCTGATGGGCATTCCTTCCTTCTAACCTTCAGTGTAATCCATCAGAACAGGTAGTTGTGCACATTTTTCAGGCAAAGACATAACTCAGAGACATTAAATTACTGAAATGTGTGAGCTTTCTGAGTGGCCCAGCCCTGATTTTAGTGGAGACTTCCTGAATCTACAGCTTTCCCTCTTTGTCTTGAGTAAATCTTCTGAATGAAATTCGGGTTTTAGAGAATAATGCCGTAAACTGGCTGGAATCTCTGAAAATCCTGGTGAGACTTCTGAGCCACCAAGAGATTTTTTTTTTCTAGCTTCACCTTCTAATTTGGTATGATATATAAAGTGTATATGCCACAATTACATAAATACAGAATCTGCACTGGAGAGAGAGGATTTTTGGAAGCCATTTTTAGCCTTATAACAAGTTCACTTTACACATGAAGATACTAGTTTTTACTTTTTTCATTCCTCTTTTCTGTAACTTACTTTAGACTCTATAGGGAAAGTATAGATTTCCCTAAATGCATCATTTTTTGAGAAAAACAACATACTATGTCTTACCCTTGCCTATAACATTTAATATTCCTATTCTTCCTCCTTTTATTTATTTTTAAAAAGATATATTTATTTATTTCAAAAGTAAAGTTAAAGAAGAGAGAGAAGGAGAGTCAGAGAGAGGGAGAGGAATCTTTCATTTGCCAGTTCACTAGCAAAATGGCTGTAATGCTCAGGGATGTGCCAGGCCGAAGCTAGGAGCCAGGAGCTTCTTCTGTGTTTTCCATGTGGTTACAGGGGCCCAAGCACTTTGGTCATCTTCCGCTGCTTTCCCAGGTGAATTAGCAGGAAGCTGTGTTGGAAGTGGAGCAGCTAAGACTCGAACCAGTGCTCATGTGGATGCTGGTACTGCAGGCTGTGGCTTAACCTACTATGCCATAATGCCAGCCCCCTTTTCCTCCTTTAAAAAAAAAATCTGGAGCTGGCCCTGTGTTGTAGCAGGTAAAGCCTCCGCCTGCAGCACTGGCATCCCTTATGGGCCTGGTTCAAGTCCTGGCTGCTCCAATCTAGCTCTCTGCTATGGCCTGGGAAAGCAGTGAAAGATGGCCCAAGTCCTTGGGTCTCTGCACCTGCATGAGAGACCTAGAAGAAGCTCCTGGCTCCTGGATTTGGATTGGTTCAGCTCTGGCTGTTGCAGCCAGTTGGGGAGTGAACCAGCAAATGGAAGACACCTCTCTCTCTCTCTCTCTCTCTCTCTCTGTGTAACTCTGGCTTTCAAATAAATAAATAAATAAATAAATAATTCTTAAAAAAAAAAGACATTTCTTTTAAAAAAAATCTAATGGGTGCAAAATCTTTCATTTCTCTGATTACCAGTGACAATGAGCATGGTTTTGTCTCACATTTTTATTTGTTTGTTATTGTACCTCAGACTTCTCTTCCATGGTAGATTTCTCCCCCATGGATTTTTTTGCTTAGTGAATAGTCCCATTTTGAGGTATATATTTAGCTGTAAATATTTCTAAATTGTCCTGTGTTTTTATTTTTTACCTGTCCATTTTATTTTATAGTATTTTATGTGGTGAGGGCATCTTTTTCTAGTAACTTCATTGGAGTGTTTGTAGTGAATTATTTCATTTCTCACATTTTTTAATTGATATCTTTGGATTTATGAAATTGTTTAATAATTAGTCTATTTCTGGGTTTCAAATTAACCTTTCTTGAACTAAGAGTGTGTTGTTTTTTAGTTATAGAGAATAGTTTGTTTTATGATAAAGCAAAATGGTCTTTATGTTAGCCCTCCTTTTTTAAAATTTTATTTAATGAATATAAATTTCCAAAGTACAGCTTATGGATTACAATGGCTCCCCCCCCCCCATTACTTCCCTCCCACCGGCAAACCCCCCCCCCGCTCTCTCTCCCCTTCCATTCATATCAATATTCATTTTCAATTATTTTTATATACAGAAGATCAATTTAGCATATATTAAGTAAAGCTTTCATATGTTAGCTCCTTAACTGTTAGATTTTTCTGCTGTTTCTTCCCTTCATCCTCATTCAGTATGTTTTTTACTGCCAATCTGTCTTTGTAAACCAAAAGTGCTGTTTAATCTGGCAGTTATTGTGATAACACCAAAAGTGCTTTCGTATGTAATCTCTTAATTCCTGTTTAAATTGAGAAATAAGTTAAGATAGATTTTATTATTTATTTATATCTTATATCTTATTTATTTATATCTTATATCCTTCCTAAGTTTCTTTCATTTTGTTCTGTGATGGTAGTGCTATAGGACCAGATAGTAGTATCTAGATATGGGTTTTTAAAAAATATTTATTTTTTATTTATTTGAAAGACAGGGCAGGAGTAGTGGGAGAGAGGGAGAGGGAGAGAGAGAGAGAGAATCTTTCATCTGCTGATTCACTTCCCAAATGGCTGCAATGGCTGGGGTTGGGCCATACCAAAACCAGGAGCCCAGAGCTGCTTCCAGGTCACCCATGTCAGTGCAAGGGCCCAAGCCCTGGCCATCTTCTGCTGCTTTCCCAGACACATTAGCAGGGAGCTGGATTGGAAATGGAGCAGCTGTAACTCGAACTGATACTCACAGGGGATTCCCACATTGCAAATGGCAGCTTAACCTGTTATGCTACAATGCTGGCCCCTCCAGAACTCTAAATTTTGCACAGGTGCAGAGGCCCAAACACTTGGACCATCTTCTGCTGCTTTTCCATACTCATTAGTAGGGAGCTGGATCGGAAGTGGAACAGCTGGGTCTGAAATTGTTGCCCATATGGGATGCTGGCATCCCAGGTGGAGGCTTAACTTCCTACACCACAATGCTAGCCCATAGATATATGGTTTTAATGCTAGTCGAGTTGGGGTGAGTGAGTAGTATGATACATAATCATCATGTTCAGGTGTACAATTCCAATTTGGACTTAATATGCCATTTAATTGAAATATTCTGTTATTAAGACTTGGTGATCTAAAGTATTTAATATTTGTCATACATAATTATTTTACTGTTGTCATTTGTCAAAGATACCTCAATTGAAATGATTTTGGTTATGTCTCAGAGTCTTATGGAACAGAAAAACTATATTTTTAATTTAAAGATTTTCTGAATTTTAAGATTTATTTGTTTGTTTATTTGAAAATCAGAGTTATAGAAAGAAGGAGAGAAACGTACAGAGATTTTTCTATCTGCTGGTTCACTCCCCATATGGCTACAATAGCCAGAGCTAGATCTGGCTGCAGCAAGGAGTTTCATCTAGGTATTCCATGAGGGTGACAGGAGCCCAAGCATTTGGGCCATCTTTTGCTGCTTTTCCCAAGTCATTAGGAGGGAGCTGGATCAGAAGTGGAGCAGCTGGGACATGAATTGGGGCCCATATGGGATGTCAGCATCACAGAGGGGGCTCTATCTGATATGCTGCAATTCTGGCCCCTATTTTCTGAAATTGTTAAGAGTTCCTGGATATTCATTTGGATTATCTGTTGATGCTTTTGTAAAATAGGAAAGTAAAAGAAACCATTATTGTCTTCTGTTTTTGGAAGAAAGAATTTAGTATTTCTAGGGTAAGTATAAATAATTCATGGATTAAAATTGTTATTTACCGTATTAAAAAGAAAGGCTTTGTACTTAATGTCTTGAAGTTTAATGAGTAATGAATTTTATCAGATGCCATCTTGACATTCCAAGATGAATTCTAGTTATGTTAATAAGCACATAATAAGGGCCTGTGTTGTGGCATAGCCTGTAAAGCTGCCTGGGATGCCAATATCCTATTTGAGTATGAATTCAAGTCCTGGCTGCTCCCTTTCTTATCCAACTCACTGCAAATGTGCCCGGAAAAGCAATGGAAGATGGCCTAAGTTCTTGGACTGCTGCACCTATGTAGGAGATCCAGATGGAGTTCTAGGCTCCTGGCTTTGGCCTGGCCCTGTTCCCTGCTCTTGCTGCCATTTGGGGAGTGAACCAGCAAATGGAAGATCTCCCTCTACCTCCCTCCTTCTCTCTCTCTCTCTCTCTCTCTCTCATTGCCTCTGTAACTCTTTCAAGTAAATAAATAAATATTTTTTTGAAAAAGCATATAATAAATGTGTTTTATTTGTGGTGATTGAAATTTAAATTAACCTGGAAGGTTCATTTTCATCTTTTGTTGCTCAGTGACTACCATTTATGCTGATAAGTTCATCTGTGGCTTCGCTCTTCCATGGATAAGACACAAATTGTCATAAAGCAGTGATACAACTATTTTGTCTACCTTTATTTATCATGAAAAATAAAATGCATTTTTAAAAGTACACATTTACAACATAAAGCATATAAAATGATCATCTCTTCCCCAAAATTACATTTTAGGGAAGTTCAAGAGGTTGTTGAAAAAATAAAATTGACAGATCAGCTTATGGAGCTGGTGTTGTGGCATAGGAGGTAGAATCACCGCCTGCTAGATTGAATCCCTGCTTCTCTACTTCCCTGATAATATGCTTGGGAAAGCAGCAGAGGATGGCTCAAGTGCTTGGGCCCCTGCACTCACGTGGGAGACCTGTACCTGGGCCCATCGTGGCTGTTGTGGCTATTTAGGGGGTGAACCAGAGGTTGGAAAACCCCTCTTTCCCCCTCTCTCTAACTCTTTCAAATAAAAATAAATCTTTTTTTTTAAAATGTTTATTTTGGTACAAAAATCTTTCTGAAATAGAAATTTCATGATACACATTTTCCGTGTAGCTTTTGAAGTACCCTTTCTATTTTCTTCTCTTTGTTCAAAGGAAATCGCATTTGTGAGTTTTATTCTTTCCTTTTCTTTACAATCTATATATACTGAGTAAAAAGTATAGTTTAGTTTTATATAAATGAGTCATGTATGATTTTGACCCCTCTTTTCTTAAGGATTTATTTATTTATTTGAAAATCATAATTAGAGAGAGAGAGAGGGACAGAGAGACAGGGAGATCTTCCATCTGCTGGTTCAGTCCCCAAATGGCCATATGGCAAGAGCTAGGCCAGGCCAAAGCCAGGAGCTTTTTTGATCTCCCACATGGGTAGCAGGGTTCCAGGCACTTGGACCATCTTCTACTGCTTTTTCCAGCAGGGAACTGAATTGGAAGTGAAGCAGCCAGGACATAAACTGGTGTCCATATGGGATATTGGCATTACAGACAGCGGCTTTACTCAGTGTTCCTCAACACTGACCCCTTTGTCATTCCTTTTGTTCAGTATTATATATGAGATTTATTTTGAAACCTTCAGATAGAGCTAGAAGTATTCCTTTTTAACAGGAAGTGAGTTTGGAAGTAGTGGTTACTTTGTCCTTTTAATGTATTGAACTAGGAAAAAGATTAAACAAATACCTTGTATATGATCTGAACCCAGGGGCCAGCAGCTTCTTCTGGGTCTCCCACATGGGTGCAGTGGCCTAAGGACTTGGGCCATCTTCCACTACTTTGCCAGGTACATTAGCAAGGAGCTGGATTGGAAGTGGAGAAGCTGGGACTTGAACTGGTGCCCATTATGGATGCTGGCACTGCAAGCCGGGACTTTAACCTGCTGTGCCACAGTGCCTGATAAGGTGGATATTTGGCCTGGCGTTTAAACCACCTGCTTCAGATGCCTGTATTCCAGTTTGAAGTGCTTGAGAATGATTGGAAATAGGAAAAGAGTATTATGGACAAAGTATTTGTTCAGTAAATATTTATTGCACACTTATTTTGTTCCATGCCAGTGTTCTCTGCCAGACATAGTAATGACGTACCACATAAGTCCTTCTTCTCAATGAGCTTACATTCTAGTAGGGACTCTGTAGTAATAATGGAAGAGTTGAGATAGAGGCTAAAAAGAGAAAGGGAAGGGAGAGATTGTAAGTTTGACTCATGTCTGGGTGGAATGGTCAGAAATGTCTCATGAGTTGGAATATGAACACTAAGAGAGAGGGAGGAATCAGGGATGATCCCTTGTCCTCTGAGTTGAGTAACTGAATATATGCTAATATTAAATAATAAGATAAGAAGGCCTGGAAAAAAATAACAGTCCATTTTCAACACATTAAGGTATCTGAAAGATACCTGTTGGGAATGTCAAACTGGTAGTTGGATGTGGAAATTTGAAGTTTAGTGCATTATGGCATAGGTTCAATTTAGAAATGAGCTTAAAATCATATTTTGGGCCGGTATAATGGTGTATTGGGTAAAGCTCTGTGATGCTGGCATCCCATATGGGTGCCAATTCATGTCCCCGCTCCTCCACTTCCATCCAGCTCCGTCCTAATGGCTTGAGAAAAGCAGCAGAAGATGGCCCAAGTGTTTGGGCCCCTCGCACCACCATCGGAGATCCAGATGAAGCCCTTGGCTCTTATCTTTTGGCCTGACCCAGTTCTGTCCATTGTGGCCATCTGGAGAGTGAACCAGTGGATAGAAAGTACCCCACCCCCCATCTGTGTGTGCCCCCCCCCCACTTTCAAAATAAATAAATCCAAAAAAAATACACAATTCCAAAGATTAAAGTACAACCACAAATTTGGAAACCACATTTATAAAAAAGTCATTTAAGTTCATAGGATTCAGTGATAGTATCTATAGATAAAATATTAGCAGGAGAACATAGCATTACAGCTAAGCCCTTAAAAGATCCTAAATATTTAGGTATGGGATAGAGTAGCAGAAGATGGTGCTGAGAAAGCAAACTAAAATGAAGGCAAACAGTTGAGACAGGAGAGGGAAAGGAAGAGTTTAGCACCACAGAAAAGAGATTATCCTTGGAGAGAAGAGCACAAATGATCTCCAACTTACAGTGGTTCAAGTTAGGTTTTTTATTTGAAAGAGAAAGAGAGGACATGCTAGTTTGAGAGAGAGAGAGAGAGAGAGAGATGCTAGTTTGCTTTTTCAAATGCCTCAACATCTGGGACCGGGCCACACCAAAGTCAGGAACATGAACTCTAATCCATGTCTCCAGTTTAGGAGGTAGAGACCAACTACTCGAGCCATCACTTGCTGCATCCTAGGGTGTGCTTTAGCAGGAAGTAGGTTTTTAGAAGCAGAATTGAGACCCTAATCCAGACACTTAAGTATGGGATATAGGCATCCCAAGGGACATATTAAATGTTGCACCAGATTCCTGCCCCCAGCTTAGGAATTTGTACTTTGCAGTGGTATAAAAGTGGTAAAGATGCAGTAGAAACTGTTCTTCAAAATTTGAATTTTTATATTTTTCCCAGGCTAACAATATGCTGTGCAAGCCTGCCTCATGATACAGAGCAATGGCTGTGAGCTGCAACTCTTAGCTCCATGATCCCAAAGGCAAACAGCTGATGCTTGACAGGGTACTGTGTTGCAAAGATTTTTGTTCAGTGGGTTAGCTGTATTAACTTATATTTTAGATTTACAATCTATTCAGATTAATGATGGGTCTAATGAGATGTGATCCCATTGTAAGCTGAGGAGGATCTGCAAGTATATTATTTGAATGCTCCTCAGAGGCTGAGTAAAGAACAGCACAGTTGAGAGGTGTGATCTAGTGTATTCAGAATAGTCAAGCAGTCGTGCACCATCATCACCTGTGGCTAAGGTGGGTAGATGCTTTCCATTATGCCTTATTGACTTTGGAAGTAGCAGGCAGTCCCATATTGATCCAGGTACTTGCTTTGGCCAGTTTTTCTGTCACAACCTTATTGAAATTCACTGTCCCTCAGAAGATATTTGGAATATCTTCTTAGACCTACATTTCTCTTGCTTTCTAAGACTTGATTATACAGTAAGTTTTTCTTGCATGGTCCATATTGACTTACATTAATTAAACTATTTAGCAATTTCAGTTGATACTTACTGGACATGAGTAATAAAGACAGTGTATATATGGTCATGAGCCTTTTCCATTGTCATGTCCATTCTATTAATATTCTGCATTTAATTTGGCTAAAGTTTCTTGTTCCCTTTACCCAAGAATTTTAGCTTTGTTTTAAGTTCAGTTCTGAAGTAGTTTCTTTAACATTTTTGCTAAGCTATATTGTGTTTTGATTGGCTGAATCAGATTTCAGAATAATCTGGAGTTTTCTTCAGTAGTATTTATTGAGTGCCTGTTACAGAATAGTCATTGTCCTGAGTGTTGTGAGGGTATACAGATAAGTAATAAATGATTTTCCTCTCTATGAACAGTAGGTATACTTATTAGAACTTTTCTTTGTGATGACTATGTGAAAAGCTCTGTTACTGTATAGGTGTTATGATTACAAGGACAGTGATTACTGTTGTGAAACTGAAATAAGGTAAATTCCAGCAACAGGAGCCTCTTAAAGATTACATGGAGACCGGAGCCATGGCTCACTAGGCTAATCCTCTGCCTGTGGTGCTGGCACCCCGGGTTCTAGTCCCAGTTGGGGTGCTGGATTCTGTCCCGGTTGCTCCTCTTCCAGTCCAGCTCTCTGCTGTGGCCCAGGAAGGCAGTGGAGGATGACCCAATGCTTGGGGGGCCCTGCACCCACATGGAAGACCAGGAGGAAGCACCTGGCTCCTGGCTTCGGATTGGTGCAGCACGCTGGCCATAGCGGCCGTTTTGGGGAGTGAACCAATGGAAGGAAGACCTTTCTCTGTCTCTCTCTCTCTCTCTCTCTCTCTCACTCACTGTCTGTAACTCTTTCTCGGTCTCTCTCTCTCACTGTCTAATTCTGCCTGGCCAAGAAAAAAAAAATTACATGGAAGCATAGTCCTGGCTGATTGGACTGACAGTGATTTAGACTTTTAAAAAGCTCCCTTTTGAAAGCCTTAACCATCTCTTAAGGGTCAAATGCTCCCTCCCTGGGGTCCTGCCAAACCTTGCCTTAGAATGCTACCTTCTGTTGTAATTCCATCAGAATTCTTTATGCTTTGATTTCAGAGTTTATTTTATCTTACTTTGTATCATATCCTAAATGTACTTTGGTTTCCTCATAAACTTGAGTTTGGGGATCTTATCTTGGTTCTCTGTATATAGTAGGTACTCAGTAAATGTTTATTGATTTTAATCGTGTCTGTAGATGTCAGAAATTCTCAGTACCATCCATCTTACACTTGTATCTTATTCCCCCTAACACATTGCTACCCTGCTACAGACAAGTGGTAATTTGCTGGTTTCCTAATCTGTTTTCTTTTGCTTAGCCAGTTTTCTTTTCCTGTGAGTTTTACCACATAAAAATTCTGTGTTAAAATCAATCTTTAGTTTACAAACCTTTCTTTTTAGTCTTTTAAAAACAGTGTTTTGCATAGGTGCACTAATTACAGCTATAATTACTGAATTATAAATAATAGTAAGATTTAAAATTCAATTATATATTTTATTACAATTTATTTTAGTTTCAGCATCCTAATAACCATATTTTCTAAAACTCAGATTATCCTTTAAGGGCCTTGAAATACCATCTTTCCTTACTTGAGAATATTTACCTTGTGTATTTTTAGTGGAATGAAAGAGGCCTCCTATTGATAAATAGTGGCTTTGGGGCTTTGTTTTTATGTGATACCACAGTACATATCTGAATTTAACCTTGAGAGAGGTTACTGTCAGAGAGATTAATGGCCCTGCTGAAAGAATGCTCTTTTGAGTGAATTCTCCTGAGACCAATGAATATTAAGAATAAAGTTCAAAGATAGTGAAAACAATAGAAATAGGGATGGGGAAAATCAGCTTTACATATATTTAGGCATTTTTCTCTTAGATGTAGAGCCAGTGAAACATTTTTGTTTTTCTCTAAAATTTGATGTCTTCTGTCTTCAGAAAAAGCTTCTTCCATTTTGATGATTTTTTAAATTTTATGAAATGAAACTACTTTTCGTTTTCTGATTGGGCATGGGGTTAATTAAGAAAACCTTTTTAAAAATTTTGCAAAGATTTATTTATTTGAAAGTCAGAGTTACATGGAGAGAAGGAGAGGCAGAGAGAGAGGTCTTCCATCTGCTGGTTTACTTCCCAATTGGCTGCAGCAGCCAGAACTGCCCTGATCTGAAGCCAGGAGCTTCCCCTGGGTCTCCCATGTGGGTGCAGGGGCTCAAGGACTTGCACCATCTTCTACTGATTTCCCAGGCCATAGCAGAGAGCTGTGTTGGAAGTAGAGCAGCTAGGACTCAGACCAGCTCCCATATGGATTACCAGCACTGCTGGGGGCGGCTTTACCTGCTAAGCCACAGCACCGACCCAAACCTTTAAAAATTTAAGTTTGACAGCTTTTTAGAATCTTATGTTCTTTGTCACAGGTTACATGTGTCTAATATATTAATGTTTTTGCTTTTATAAAAATAAATTTTGATTTCCTCTTTCTAGACTCTTTTTCACCTATTTGATTAATCTATGAAATTTTTTCCTTTTAAAAAAAATACAGAAATTTATTTATTTGAAAGGCAGAGTTACAGAGAGACACGGGAGCAGAGAGAGAGAGAGAGAGAGAGAGAGAGGTCTTCTATCCAGTGGTTGACTCCCCAGATGGCCACAGTGGCAGGGCTGGGCCATTTTGAAGCCAGGAGACTGGAGCTTTATCTGGGTCTCCCAAGGAGGTGCAGTGGCTCAAACCCTAGCAGGGAACTGGATTGGAATTGGAGCAGCCAGACTGGAACTAGTGTCTATATGGGACACCAGTGTTGGAGGTGGTGGCTTAACTTGCTGGGCCACAGTGCCAGCCCCATTTCTACCTTTTATTTTGTTTTAAAGGTTTATTTATTTATTCAAAAGTCAGAGTTACTGTAATTAACACACAATTATTCTTAGGTGTTTAAATTTTAATTGAAAAGTGATCCCTGTTAAATATAACAGTAGGAATGAGAGAGGGAGGAGAAGAACAATATGGGACATGGTCAATCGGGCTTGCCCCAAATGGTGGAGTTAGAATTATGCCAGGGGATTCCAATACAATCCCATCAGGGTGGCATGTACCAATGCCATCTCACTAGTCCAAGTGATCAATTTCAATTCACAATTGATCACACTGATAGGTCTAAGAGTCAAAGGGATCACACAAACAAGACTAGTGTCTGCTAATACTAACTGATAGAATCAAAAAGGGAGAGAATGATCCAACATGGGAAGTGGGAGACACAGCAGACTCATAGAATGGCAGATGTCCTAAATAGCACTCTGGCCTCAGAATCAGCCCTTAAGGCATTCAGATCTGGCTCAAGAGCCCATGAGAATATTTTAGGCATGGAAGCCAAGACATTCTGGGGGGAAAAAAAAAAAAAAGAAGACCTAAATGAAAGATCTCTGCGAGTGAGATCCCATTGGAAAGAACGGGGCCATCAAAGAAGGAGGTACCTTTCTCTGAAGGGAGGAGAGAACTTCCACTTTGACTATGACCCTGTCAGAATAAGATCAAAGTCGGCGAACCCTAAAGGCTTCCATAGCCTCGGCAACTCATGACTAGAGCCTAGGGAGATTACTGACACCATAAACAAGAGTGTCAGATTGTTAAGTCAACAACAGGAGTCACTGTGTACTTACGTCTCAATTGGGATCTGTCCTTAATGTGTTGTCCAATGTGAAGTAATGCTATAACTAGTACTGAAACAGTATTTTACACTTTGTGTTTCTGTGTGGGTGCAAACTGATGAAATCTTTACTTAGTATATACTGAATCGATCTTCTGTATATAAAGATAATTGAAAATGAAAAAAGAAACTTGGTGTTAAATTGGAAATTGCATAGAAAATTAATCAATTAAAAAAAATCATGTAGGATCTCTGTCCTTAATGTGCTGTACATTGTGATTTAATGCTATAACTAGTACTCCAACAGTATTTTCACTTCGTGTGGCTATGTGAGGGCAAACTGTTGAAATCTTTACTTAATATATACTAAACGGATCTACTGTATATAAAGAGAATTGAAAATGAATCTTGATGTGAAGGGAAGGGGAGAGGGAGCGGGAAAGGGGGAGGGTTGCTGGTGGGAGGGAAGTTATGGGGGGGAAGCCCTTGTAATCCATAAGCTGTACTTTGGAAATTTATATTCATTAAATAAAAGCTTTAAAAAAAAAAGAGTTAAACAGAGAGAGGGAGAGACAGAGAGAGAGATCCTCCATTTGCTGGTGCACTCCCCAGATGACTGCAACAGCCAGGGCTAGGCCATGCCAAAGCAAAGATCCAGGAACTTATTCCAGGTCTCCCAAGTGGGTAGCAGAGGTCCAAACACTTGGGCCATCTTCTGCTGCTTTTCCCAGGCCATTAGCAGGGAGCTGGATCAGAAGTAGAGCAACTAGACGTGAACTGGTGCCCATATGGGATGCTGTCGTCACAGGCAGCAGCTTGTGACTACATCACAATGCTGGCCCCCATTTCTTAATCTTAAATATTATTTAAAATTTTTTTTTCTTAGTCAAACAGGGCTTGCTCTACAGAGAAAAAGGTAATGGCAGAGTTTTTATGGTGTTCCTGACAAATATTAAATGGAGTTAGGGATCACACTGGAAAAGTGTCCATACAAACCAGTGTCTATATTTATAACCCCACAGATAGTTGTTGAAATTACACATGAAAATTCTCTTTTCCTAAGATGAAGTACTATTAAAATTTTTGGCATGTGTTGAGCTTTTGAAACTCCTAGCTCATAAGTACATCACTTTTAATCATTTAGAAAAAAATGAGAACAAGTCCTGAAAATTATTTTAGGAGGTGTTTAAAATTGATGCCTACAGGGCAAGAACATGTCCCGCCTGCGGGCTGTATGAGACCAGTGAAGTCCTCTGGTCTGACCCTGCCACGGCGACCTCAGGTGGAACTCGGAATTCAGTTTTTCTACAACAGGCTGAGTTTTAAGTTGATTATTTCGTATGGCCCGTGAATGATGTTGTAAATACCCACATGGCCCTTGGCAGAGAAAGGTTCCTCACCCCTGCTAGATGTTTTTCCCTCTGGCCAAAATTCAGTTCCATTTGTTGACCAGTACATTTATTGCAATAAGTTTATTGATAGTACTAATGTACAGTCTACTGGTCCTTTCCCCACAGTTAATTTCAGCTCTATTCTGTAGGAACATGTGACCACATCCTTTTAGCTTTTGAAAAGGATGCTCAGAATAAAATGATGGGGAAACTTACAGTTGGCACTAAAATTCTGCAAGTGGACTGCTGCGTTCTCACTCCTGTGACTTGAATGATTTCTCCTTTCCTCTGTGTGACTGTGGGAGCTTCCCCTGGGTTTGCAGTTCCAAGCTGAAGCCTCTGCCAGCTGAGATCAACAAGCACGTGTGCAGCCCGTCTCCTAAGACTTCCTGTGGCCCAGACCAGTTGTGTATTATTTTAAGCAAAATACTATTTTTAGAATTTTTTCAAAGTCTTTGAGTATTTGTATTTAGATTTGTAATTTCCCCACATTTCTCATACCCAGCTACCAGAATTTTCAAGATGAAAACCTGGCCTCTATAATGGGATATTTGTACTAGATGCTCCATAAATATTATTTATGTAAACAGCATTTTACATGGTTGTTTTTCTGGTTCCTTAATAAAATGCATCTGCTATTGTTTTGACTTTGGTTTTTTTTACAATTGAGGTTATAACAGAACTCTAACTGGGGAGAAATATTTGTGGGGTTTTAAAGAAAAGGAGGAAGGCTTTAAAGTTTAACCCAAAGTATTTTCTTAACGTAAGAAGTAGTTAGTGTGTAACCAAATTCTGTCTGTCTGTTAGGTTTGCTTTCTTTTCTTAAAATTGACTTCATCAATACATCTGGCTTCAATCTTTTTCCCCGCTAAGCCTATGAAAAGTTGGTAAATGAATTCTGACATGTTGATTGATTTTACTGAAATCTTCTACATGTGTATGTACACTTGGAGGATGGGGCGAGGGAGACCAAATAAGCAGTGGGGCTGAGGGTAATAACGAATTACTGTCTTTTTACATCACGGGTATTGGATAGCTGGTAACATTTATGTCCTTCAGAACATGTTAAAGTCTATCTGAGAAGTGGTGTTTACTCCAAAGGAAGCAGCTCTTAATATTAATTCAAGTAAATTACCTCCATTACCATGTCAGAGTTGAGTTAGGAAAGGGAAGAGAGAATGCGGAAGGCTGTGCTACCTTGCATAATTATGTGAAATCTGAATTTGCTGTTCCTCTGCTACTGAAACAGGAAAGTTTTATAAAGATCTGTCATTATCATGTGATTTCTTTTTAGGGTCTTCTATTGCACTTAAAATTTTTTAAAAGATGCTTGTTTGTTTATTTTAGAGGCAGAGAAAGACAGTGGCCCTATACACTGGTTCACTTCCCCAGATGCTTTCAATGGCTGAAATTGGGAGCCAGGAATTCAATCCAGGTCTCCTATGTGGGTGGCAGGAACCACACCACTTGCACCATCACTGTTGCCTCCCAAGGTCTGCATTAGCAGGAAGCTGGAGTCAGTAGCTGGAGCTGAGTATGGAACACAGGTATTCCCATATGGAATGAGGTCATCTTAACCAGTGTCTTAAGGCTAAATGCCCATACTCAAATTAAGTTTTAATGGCTGATTCTCTTTGTCCATTTTTTGGTGTTTGTTTTCTTTATGGAATGTTTGATTTGAGAGAAAGGCAGTGGAGGCTTGAGTCTTACAGCTATAGTGGTGTTAGGTTGGTGTTGACAAAGCTGATGTCAAGAAGCAAAGTACAGAGGAATGTATTAGTGGGTAGTTTCGTGGAAATTGTACAGTCCAGTCTTGTTAATTTGCCCAAGTTATGGTTTCAGCTGTCACCGCTTTTGCCCTCATGTTGTTTGAGTGTAGGAGTCTAATTTTTCTTCAGAGAATGAGAAATTCTTTGGTAGCTTCTCACTTCCCCTCTCTCTACCATACCCAGAAAAGTAGTCACACAGACCTCCTGTCTGGAACCCCATACTTTGTGAACAAAATGTTCCTCTTTGACCTCCACTAATAAGTGTAGTTGGCAAATGTAGGCTTAACTGCTCTATGTTAGTTTGGATGAGTGCAAACATAATTAATACCAGTTGAAGTAGAACTCTAAAGATACTGCTTTCATTTTAAGTAATATGAGCTATTTGAACTGGTAGAGTGTGTTCCTTTACTGTCTCCAGATGGCTATAAGCTAGTTGTCTGTGGCACATAGCACACGTCTTTGAGTTGCTTGAATTGGTTGAGCAGCAGGTGAATAAAATGATAATCTCCACTTAGTTTTGTTTGCAGGTTTAATACTTGTCTTCTAAATGATGAGTGCTATATTAACTTCATATAATACATGTAAATTCTTTATTTTTTCTTTTAAAATCTTATTTTTAATTGGTGGTTGATGATTGTATATATTTAAGGGATACAATGTGATATTTCCATACATGCATGCATTGTGGAATGGTCAGATTGGCTAAGTAATCTGTCCATTACCTAAATATATGTAATGTTTTTGCACTGAAAGTATTTAATATCAACTTTTAGGAATATTGAAAACATCCATTATGTAATTTTAAATTAGTTTATTTTGGCTAAATTTTGTCAAGTCAATTTTATTGAAATTCTTGTGGGAACAGAAGTCTTAAGAAGAGATGAGTGAGGGCAAACAAGACTGAATATTTCAAGTTTTCTTAAGAAAGTAGGTTGATTTCCAAAACAGTCAAATGTGAAGACTCATTCAAATGTGATAATTAAACTAATTAATAAGCATTCATTGTATATCTCTTCAAACATTTTTCCAGTAACATTTTTTCAGTTAAACTTTGATAGTTGGCATGTTATTGAGTATTCTTAGTGCTGGATTAATAATAAATTAAGTTGAATCATTCTGATTTTTACTAGAGTCACAAGAAAAATTCTTACATTAGAACTCAGTCCAATTGCAGGTTTTATTCTGAATTATTTCTGACAGATTGTTCATCTTGCATCTGACTTCACATCCAAATGATATGCTAATTCATACCCAATTTCACGCAGTCTCCTTACTATCTGCCTCTTACTTTTTAGGTCTGTTTCAGTTCCATTTTAATATAGTCTCTTTAAATAAAAACAGTTATATGTTAAAGGGTCTGTTAGCCTAATAGGGTGACATGCCTGTTTCTTCTCTCCAAAGAAATTTGGCTTCATTGATAATCCAGTTACATTAGAGCTATATTCTCTGATGCTATGATAATCAAACTCTGATGTGACTCAAATCATCCTTGTCTCCTGGTATTTGTACCTTTGTGTAACCCTCTCCCACACGGGCATAAAAAAATTGATGCTTCTGCCTCTTGAATCAGTTGCTCTGATGGAAGCCTCATATCATAATGACACTGAAGTAGCCCAGAGGAGATCCACTCCAATCTGCCAGCCATGGAAATGGAGACAGGGCACTGAAGCCTGGTTGCCAGCCTGACTGCCACCTTATGAGAGATTCTGCAACTAGAAATGTTCAACCAGCTGCTCTGGGGTTCCTGACCCACGGGAATTATGTGGGGTAATACATGTTTGTTAAGCGGCTAAAGTTTGAGCTACTTGTTTCATAGTAAAGAATACAGGCACTTTATAAAATCTTCAATATTAAAACGATTTCCCATAGCCTGATTTCTCCCCTAAATCCAGAGTTATATTTTTCTCTGTTGGTGGAAGAATAAATGCGATTTGAAATTATTTTATTATGTTATTACCATGTTGATTATCAAGGTCAAGTATCATTGGAGATTTTGGCAGTGTTTGTCATAAGAATTGTCACCTGTGTAACTCTATTGTCTGCTAATAGACTAAGAGCTAGTAAAAGACTTAACAACTTACATGATTCATGATATGTTACAGCTTTTTGTGGGTATATTTCGTATGTAAAACCTGCTTTAGATAATGCAGCATTCTTCAGTAGAAATATAATGTGAGCTGCATGTGTAATTTTGAAGTTTCTAACACCTTGTAAAAACTTAAAAGGAAACAGATGTCATTTATTTTAATAATATCTTATTTATTATATTTGTAGTATTATCATTTCAACATATAATCCATGTGAAAATTATGAATGAAAGCATTTTACATTCTTTTTTGAAGACTATCTTTGAAACTTAGTGTGTATCACACATTTCAATTTGGGCTCAGCATTTAAAGTGCTCCAGGAAGTGCTCCCAAAAAGTGGCTGCTGCTTTGGACAACACAAATGTAGGTGGAGAATCCCTAATCCGAAAATATGAAAGTCTTCAAAATCCAAAACATTTTAAATGTTGTCATGATACCATAAATGAAAGATTCCAAACCGGACTTCATATGGTAGGCGCAGTCAAACCTCAGGTACACTAAAAATAACTGAATAAAATTACCTTTAGGCTATTTGTATAAGGTATAGATGAAGCAAATGAATTTTATGTTTAGACTTGGATCCTGTCATCAAGATATTTCATTATGTATATGTATATATTCCAAAATTTAAAAAAATCCAAAATCAGAAATATTTTGGACAGTCCAAACATTTTGAGTAAGGACTATTCTACCTGTAGTATATTTAACTAAAAGGAGTTAAGAAGACTTTGTTCTAAGGTAATGGCAAATCAAGAATGCATATAAGCAATAGAAATTATTTTCTCAAACTTTAATCTCTAGGTACATTTGGTTTCAGTAAATCCACCTCCCAGTTTTCAGATGCTTCAAAACCTTCAAACCTGAGACATATTCTAGGAATAGAGATATTGGGAATATTAGACAACTCCAGCTTTGCTGAAACAGAGTGCCATGACTCTCTCATGATAGAATGATGAATGTGGACGTTCTGAAAAATAAAGTTTCATATATAAAGCACACATTCAGTATCCTAGAGACTATAGTTGGGGTAATCACTGTCACTATTTGAGCCACCATGAAGCCCTTCCCAGGAAACAGGGGCCTGAGAGTGGAAGTATACAAAGTCCCTTGTTTTTCACACTTAAAAAAAAAAAAATTTATTTTATTTATTTGAAAGGCAGAGTTACATAAAGAGGTAAAGCCAGAGAGAGAGAGGTCTTCCATCCGCTGGTTTACTCCCCAAGAGGCTGCAACAACTGGGGCTAGGCCAGGCTGAAGCCAGGAACCAGGAGCTTCTTCAGGGCCTACCACGTAGGTGCAGGGGCCCAAGCACTTGGGCCATCTTTGCTGCCCTCCCAGACCATCAGCAGGGAGCTGAATTGGAAGTTTAGCAGCCCGACTCAAACCAGCACCTATATGGGATGCTGGCGCTGCAGGCTTGGGCTTTAAAATGCTGCACCACAGCGCTGGCCCCTTCACTGTTTTTCCAGTGTAGTACTTTGCTGGTTAAAAATATCCTGACTAAACAATTTTCAACCAGAACATTTCTTTTTAATTATTAAAGTTAAATAATGGGGCCAGCAGTATGACACAGTGGTTAAAAGCCCTGGCCTACCATGCTTACATCCCATATGGGCACTGGTTTGACTCCCGGCTGTTCTATTTCTGATCCAGCTCCCTGCTAATGTGCCTGGGAGGGCAGCAGAGGATTGCCCAAGTGCTTGGGCCTCTGCACCCACGTGAGAAACCTAGAAGAGGCTCCTGACTGCTAGCTTAGGATCTGTTCAGCTCCAGCTGTTGTGGTGATTTGGGGAGTGAACCAGTGGATGGAAGACCTCTCTCTCTGTCTCTGTCTCTCTCTCTGTAATACTATCTTTCAAGTAAATAGAATTAGTTAAAATAAAAGTGAAAAAACACTGTATGCATATCATAATAACTACCTCATTATTCTTCTTATTTTTTTTTAAAGATTTATTTATTTTACTTGAAAGTCACAGTTACACAGAGAGAGGAGAGGCAGATAGAGAGAGAGAGTGAAAGAGAGAGAGGTCTTCTATCCACTGGTTCACTTCCCAGATGGCTGCAATGGCCAGAGTTGCACCAATCCGAAGCCAGGAGCCAGGAGCTTTTTCTGGGTCCCCCATGTGGGTGCAGGGGCCCAAGGACTTGGACCATCTTCTATTGCTTTCCCAGACCATAGCAGAGAGCTGGATTGGAAGTGGAGCCGGGACTAGAACTGGCACCCATATGGGGTGCCAGCACTGCAGGCGGCAGCTTTACCCTCTACACCACTGTGCCAGACCCAATTTACTTCATTTTAAAAATGCATTTGTATATTTTATTTGAGAGGCATGGTAGGGTTGGGGGAGAGGTAGGTATCTCCTGCTGCTGGCCAACTCCCCAAATTTTCACATGGTTGGGGCTGGGCTAGACCAAAGCCAGGAGTCTGGAGCTCAACCCCAGTCTTCTGTGTGACCAGCACTGAAGACTCTTTGAGCCATCACCTGTTTCCTGCCATGCTGTGCATTAGCAGGAAGCTAGAATCCATAGCAGAGCCAGAACTTGAATGCAGCACTCTGGTACTGGATATAGATGGCCCGTGCAGCATCTTAACCACTGTGTCAAATGCCTGCCCCTCTAAGTTTGCTTCTTTAGTTTGAGAGTACATACTATAACTTCCTCAGAGTCTGTGAATGAAGTAATATCCTATTAGATTTTTACATTTTATTGACACATTTGGTTGTTAGTTTAGATACAAATTCTAGGTTAGAAATACTTTTTTCCCTACAAATTTTAAAGGCATTACTCAGTTGTCTTCTAGGTTCCTCTGTAGCCATTAAAAAGTCCAGTGTCTTCTGAATTTCTGATACTTTGTATGTGGTCATTGTTGACCTTTCTAAAGATTTCTAATTCTATTCTTTTTTCTAATATTCTTAACTTAAAAAGAAGAGTACCTGTTATTAAAATAAGTCCAGAAAATGTTTTTGATGTTATTGAAAAAGAAAGAACAAAAAAGAATGATTATAAATAAGACTTATTATAAATAAGACTTATTGTTTTCTACTGCCCTAGAACCAGAAGATTTTTCTGATCACTTCTGGTATTGGCTCAATATTTTATTATAGGAGATTTAATGCATAGTTTAATATAAAGAAAACTTCCTGAGTGTACCTTAGCAGGTATCTGTTATGGTCCTTTTGTTTTTGTTTTTGTTTTGTTTTGTTTTTTGTTTTGTTTTTGGTTTTTGTTTTAGTTGAGAGAGAGAGACAGAGAGAAAGGTCTTCCTTTGCTGTTAGTTCACCCTTCAATGGCCGCTGCGGCCAGTGCGCTGTGGCCAGCGCACCGCGATGATCTGAAGCCTGGAGCCAGGTGCTTCTCCTGGTCTCCCATGCGGGTGCAGGGCCCAAGCACTTAGGCCATCCTCCACTGTACTCCCAGGCCACAGCAGAGAGCTGGCCTGGAAGAGAGGCAACTGGGACAGAATCCGGCTCCCCAACCGGGACTAGAACCCGGTGTACTGGCGCCACAGGCGGAGGATTAGCCTATTGAGCCGTGGTGCCAGCCAGAAACCCTTTCTTAAATTTCCATGAACATAGGTCTCATCTGGCAGATTCTGTATTTGCCACTGGTTTTGAGGAAACTTATATAATGAAAACTGGCATTGGTTCTTTGCATTATAAAAAGTCACTAATAATCTTTTCTTTATACAGCCACAAAGCTACTTTTCACCCCTTGCAGGTACACAAGTAAATTTATTTTTTAAGAAAGTTTTTTTTTAATGAATACAAATTTCATAGGTACTGCTTTAGGAGAATAGCGGTTCTTGCCCCCATACCTGTCCTCCCACCCCAACTCTCGTCCCACCTCCTACTCCCTTTCCCATCCAATTCTTCATTAAGATTCTTTTTTTTTTTTTTTTTTGACAGGCAGAGTGGACAGTGAGAGAGAGAGAGACAGAGAGAAAGGTCTTCCTTTGCCGTTGGTTCACCCTCCAATGGCCTCCCCGGACGGCGCGCTGCGGCCAGCGCACCGCGCTCATCCGATGGCAGGAGCCAGGTGCTAGGTGCTTTTCCTGGTCTCCCATGGGGTGCAGGGCCCAAGCACTTGGGCCATTCTCCACTACATTCCCAGGCCACAGCAGAGGGCTGGCCTGGAAGAGGGGCAACCGGGACAGAATCCGGCGCCCCGACCGGGACTAGAACCCGGTGTGCCAGCGCCGCAAGGCGGAGGATTAGCCTGTTGAGCCACAGCGCTGGCCAAGATTCATTTTTAATTAATGTTATATATAAAAGACCAACTCTGTACTAAGTAAAGATTTCCACAATTTGCACCCACACAGACACACAAAGTATAAAGTACTGTTTGAAAACAAGTTTTACAGTTAATTCTCGTAGTACAACTCATTAAGGACAGGGATCCTATATGGGGAATAAGTGCACAGTGACTCCTGTTGTTGATTTAACAACTGACACTCTTATTTATGACATCAGTGATCAGCCGAGGCTCTTGACATGAGCTGCTGTCAGTATTTAGACAGGGCCATAAGCTAAGTGGAAGTTCTCTCTTCCCTTCAGAGAAAAGTATATCCTTTGATGGCCACTTCTTTCCACTGGGGTCTCACTCACAGAGATCCTTCACGTGGATCATTTTTTGCCACAGTGTCTTGGCGCTCATGAAATGCTTTCATGGGCTTTTCAGCCAGATCTGAATGCCTTAAGGGCTGATTCTGAGGTCACAGTGCCATTTAGGGTGTTTGTTATTCTATGAGTCTGCTGTGTGGACTGCTTCCCATGTTGAAACATTCTCTCTTTTTTAATTCTATCTGTTATTATTACCAGACACTTGGACTTATTTATGTGATCCTTTGAAACTTAATCTTATCTATATGATCAATTATACACATAATATGATCACTTTAACATATAACATCTTATTTTATTAGTACCACCCAGCTTAATGGGATTTGGTGTTCCATGGCAAGTTTTTAACTTTACCCTTAGTGGTAAGTTCATGTAAATGTGTGCTGAATTGTACAGCTCCTCCCTCTCTTATTCCCACTCTTATTTTTTTACTGGAATCTATTTTCCATTGGATTTATACACATATGAATAATTCTATGTTAAGTAAAGTGTTTCATCAGTGGTATTAAGTAGAAAGAGAAAATAATAAAAAAAATAAAGTGTTTCTCGACAGTCAAGACAATGGCTGTTCAAGTCATTGCTTCTCATAATATCAATTTCACTTCTACAAGTTTCCTTTTAGGTGCTCTGTTAGTTGTCACAAATCAGGGAGAACATAAGGTATTTGTCCCTTTGGGACTGGCTTATTTCACTCAGCATGATGTTTTCCAGTTAATCCATTTTGTTGCAAATGACCGGATTTTATTTTTTTTCTACTGTGTAGTATTCCATAGAGTAGATAATCCATCATTTCTTTATCCAGTCTTCAGTTGATGGGCATTTAGGTTGATTCCATGTCTTAGCTATTGTGAATTGAGCTGCAATAAACATGAAGGTGCAGATAACTCTTTTATTTGCTGATTTCATTTTCCCTTGGGTAAATTCCAAAGAGTGGGATGGCTGGGTCATGTGGTAGGGCTATATTCATATTTCTGAGGTATCTCCAAACTGTCTTCTGTAGTGGTTTTGCCAGTTTGCAATCCCACCAACAATGGATTAGGGTACCTTCTCCCCTACTTCCTTACCAGCATTTGTTGTTTGTTGATTCCTGTATGTAAGCCATTTTAACCAGGAAGAGGTGAAACCTCATTGTGGTTTTGACTTGCATATCCCTGATGGCTAGTGATCCTGAACATTTTTTCATGTGTCTCTTGGCCATTTCGATTTCCTCTTTAGAAAAATGTCTGTTTAAATCCTTGGCCCATCTCTTAACTGGGTTGCTTTTGTTGTTGTTGTGGAGTTTCTTGATCTCTTTAGATTCTGGTTATTAATCCTTTATCAGTTGCATAGTTTGCAAATAATTCCTCCTGTTTAGTTGGTTGCCTCTTCACTTTCCTGACTGTTTCTTTTGCCATACAGAAACTTCTCAATTTGAAGAAATCCCAATTGTTAATTTTGGCTTTGACTGCAACTGCCCTGTAATATATCTTGAAATCTAGTATTTTGATGCCTCTGGCTTTTTGTTATATAAGATTGCGTGAGGGGCTAGCACTGTGGTATAATGGGTAAAGCTACT
The DNA here is from genome assembly GCA_949820135.1 of Sylvilagus floridanus. Classification (NCBI taxonomy): domain Eukaryota; kingdom Metazoa; phylum Chordata; class Mammalia; order Lagomorpha; family Leporidae; genus Sylvilagus; species Sylvilagus floridanus. The sequence continues at coordinate 36,163,715 of OX463230.1, forward strand.
GCCTGCAGTGCCAGCATCTCATATGGTGCCAGTTCAAGTCTCAGCTGCTCCACTTCTGATCCAGCTCTCTGCTATGGCCTAGGAAAGCAGTAGAGGATGGCCCAAGTCTTTGGGCCCCTGCACCCTTGTGGGAGACCCAGAAAAAGCTCCTGGCTCCTGATTGGCCCAGCTTCAGCTGTTGCAGCCATTTGGGGAGTGAACTAGTGGATAGAAGACCTCTCTCTCTCTCTACCTCTGCCTCCCTGTAACTCTTCCTTTCAAATAATACATAAACTTTAAAAAACAAAAGGTTGCTTTAGCTATTCGAGGTCTCCTATGCCTCCATATGAATTTCAGCACCATTTTTTTCTAGATCTGAGGAGAATGTCTTTGGTATTTTGATTGGTCTTGCATTGAATCTCTAAATTCCTTTTGGAAGAATGAACATTTTGATGATATTGATTCTTCCAATCCATGAACATGGAAGATTTTTCCATTTTTTGTATTTTCTATTTCTTACCTTAATGCTTTGTAATTCTCATCATAGAAATCTTTGACATCTTTGGTTAAATTTATTCCAAGGTATTTGATTGTTTTTTGTAGCTATTGTGAGTAAGATTGATCTTAGAAGCTCTTTCTCAGCTGTGGCATTATCTGTGTATACAAAGGCTATTGATTTTTGCGTATTGACTTTACATCCTGTTACTTTACCAAACTTTTCTATGAGTTTCAATAGTCTCTTAGTGGAGTTCTTTGGATCTCCTATATATAGAATCATGTTGTCTGCAAATAGGGATACTCTGAGTTCCTCCTTCCCAATTTGTATTCCTTTGATTTCTTTCAGTTGCCTAATGGCTCTGGCTAAAACTTCCAGGACTATATTGAATAGCAGTGGTGAGAGTGTGCATCCCTGTCTGGTGCCAGATCTCATTGGGAATGCTTCCAACTTTTCCTCATTCAATATGATGCTGGCCATAGGTTTTTAATTAATTGCCTTGTTTGTGTTGAGGAATATTCCTTCTGTACCCAATTTGCCTAGAGTTTTCATCATGTAGGAGTGTTTTATTTTATCAAATGCTTTCTCTGAATCTATTGAGATAATCATATGGTCTTTGTTCAGCAGTTTGTTAATGTGATGTATCACATTGATTGATTTGTGAATGTTGAACCATCCTTTGCATACCTGGGATAAATCCACTTGGTCTGGGTAGAGGATCTTTCTAATGTGTTGTTGGATTTGATTAGCTAGAATTTTGTTGAGGATTTTTGCGTCTATGTTCATTAGGGAAACTGGTCTGTAATTCTCTTTCTCTGTTGCATCGTTTTCAGGTTTGGGAATTAAGGTGATGCTGGCTTTATAGAAAGAGAGATTCCCTCCCTTTTAATTGTTTTGAATAACTTGAGAAGAATTGGAGTTAGTTCTTTGAATGTCTGGTAGAATTCAGCAGTGAAGCCATCCAGTCCTGGGCTTTTCTTTGTTGGGAGCATCATGATTCAATTTCTGTCTTGGTGATGGGTCTGTTTAGATTTTCTGTGTCTTCATGGCTCAATTTAGGCAGATTGTTTGTGTCCAGAAATCTATCCATTTCTTCTAGGCTTCCCAGTTTGTTGGCATACAGCTCTTTTGTAGTAATTTCTGATGATTCTTTTTATTTCTGTGGTGCCTGTTGTTACATTTCCTTTTTCATCTCTAATTTTGTTGATTTGGGTTTCTCTCTTCTTTTATTGGTTAATTGAGCCAACGATGCATCAATTTTGTTTATTTTTTCAAAAAACCAGCTCTTTGTTTTGCTAATATTCCATATTGCTTTTTTGATTCAATTATGTAGATTTCTTCTCTAATTATTTCTTTTCTCCCAATAGTTTTGGGTCTGGTTTGCTGCAGTTTTTCTAAATCCTTGAGATACATTGATAGCTCATTTATTTGGTAACTTTCCATTTTCTTGATGTAGGAACCTATTGCTGTAACCTTTCCTCTTAACACTGCTTTTGCTATATCCCATAAGTTTTGATATGTTGTGTTGTCATCTTCATTTGTTTCCACAAAGTTTTTAATTTCTCTTTTGATGCCTTCTGTGGCCCACTGTTCATTCAGGATCATGTTGTTTAGTCTCCATGTGTTTGCATATGCTCTAGAGATTTCTTGAGTTGCTGATTTCCAGCTTCATTCCAGTGTGGTCTACAAAGATAACATGGTATGATTTCAATTTTTTTTAATTTGCTGAGACTCTCTTTATGGCCTGTTATGTGGTCAATACTAGAGAAAGTTCCATGTGCTGCTGAGAAGAATGTGTATTCTGCAACTGTAGGATGAAAAGTTCTGTAGATATATGTTAGGTCCATTTGGTCTGTAGTGTTGATTAACTCTGTTGTTTCCTTGCTGATTTTTTGTCTTGTTGATCTGTCCATTGCTGAAAGTGGGATATTGAAATTCCCTCACTACTTTTGTATTTGAGTCTATGTGCACCTTTAGATCCCTTAATATTTCTTTTAAATAGCCAGGTACCCTGTAATTAGGTGCATATGTGTTTATAATAGTTACATCTTCCTGTTTAATCAATCCTTTAATCATTACATAGTGCCCTTCTTTGTCTTTTTAACAGTTTTTGTGTTAAAGTCTATTTTGTCTGATATTAAGATGGCTACAACAGCTCTTTTTTGGTTTCTGTTAGTATGGAATATCTTTTTCTATCCTTTCAGTCTGTTTGCATCTTTGTTGGTGAGATATGTTTCCTGTAGGCAGCAAATAGAAGGGTTTTGTTTTTGAATCCATTCGGCCAGTCTATGTTTTTTTACTTGAGAGTTGAGACCCTTCATACTCAAGGTGACTTTTGATAAGTATGGACTTTGCCCTGCCGTTTTTTCTATAAGTATTCCCATCATTGGTTGCTAGAAGTAGTTTCCCCAGAAGTCATCTGCAAGAACTGTTTCAGCTTTGGTTTAATTTAGGATAATGGAATCCTCTCAGGAGATCTCAAAAACCACAAAGAGTGAAAGACAGGGTAGCCTGTCACAAAACCATCATATAGGATCTCTGCATGTTGGGAATGGGAAATGGAAGTGTTTTTGCTTACAACCATCTGTATTTCAGAATCTCGTTTTGCTATAAATAATGATTAATTTATTAGAGGATTTGAGATGTCAGATCAAATTCTTGCATTTGGCCCTTGCTTCTCCTTTAGTTTTCTTTAATTCAGAAGAAACACCTTACTCTTTGTTTTTGCTGACATTGCTCCTTGCCTTTCTCAGGTTGGCATCATGTTAAAAAGCTCTGTACTGTGCTGCTCAGTGCATGCCAACTAGAAACGTTAAAATATGAACAAAGAGCATTTTTTGTCATGGCTAAACTGCCTTTCATAAAATAGAACTTTATTTATAGGAATTGATTACACTAATTTATATCATTATTTCTGAAAATGAAAATTTTCTTAGAATGAACATACGTCATTGAAATGTGCAAGTTCTCTTTTTGCATTTCTTTTTTTAAATTAACACAAGTAAGAGCAAGCAAAAGATTTGTAAACTTTTGATTAATTAGATTTTTAAATATTAGATGCTGTTCCTCTAAAGTGGGGAGAAAAATCTGACTTGTCTTTGACAAGTTCAAGTTCTGAATGTCCAGTGACAAAGTTGTTAAACAGGTCTTTGTTGTACCTTTTATTTATAAAAGTGAACTGCAACATAATTAAATGAGAGTTGCAAAGATAGAAGACAAAATTCTTCACTATCTTTTTCTAATAAAAGTGTTCTGAAAGTTGGAGAATGATTTACAAACCTTTTTAATGTTTTTAATTGGCGTAAAAGAATGTTTATTATGTACAACATGATACTTTGAACTATATCTATTGTAGGATGGTTAAATCCAGAGAATTAACAAGTGTATTACCTCACATAATTATCATTATGAGAACACTTAACATCAACACTTAACATTTTACAAAAATGCAATCTTATATCATAATTAACTATAATCACCCTGCTGTACAAGTTACTCCTTTTATCTATCTGTAAATATGTATTCTATGAGTACCATCTCTTTAACTCGACTACCCCCATAACTACCCAAGCCTTTGATTACCACTAGTCTACTCTCTACTTTCACGAGACCAACTGAGTCTCAAATGAGACTCAGAATGAGTGAGATTATGTGGAATTTGTCTTTCTGTGTCTGACTTATTTCACTTAAAATAATGGCCTGTAGTTCCATCCTTCTTGGTGCAAATAATAGAGTTTGGTTCTTTTTATGGCAAAATAATGTTCCATGTGTATATACCCACATTTTCTTTATCTGTTCATTCATTAGTGGACGCTGAGGTTGAGTCCATATCTTTTCTGTTGTTAATAGTGCTGAAACAAACATGAGAGTGCAAATGTGTCTGTCATTATCACAGTGGGAGGTTTGCTGGATTATATGGTAATTCTCTTTTTAATTGTATTAGGAACCTCGGTACTATTTTCCACAGTGGAAATGTACTAATTTCCCCCCAACAGTGTGCAAGGATTCCCTTTTCTCTGTATCCTCACAAACACTTGTCATCTTTTGTCTTGAAAATGATTGTTTAACCAGAGGAAGCTGACAGCTCATTATGGTTTTGATTCACATTTCCCTGATGAGCATTTTTTCATATCCCTGTTGGCCATTATTTTTTTCTTTTGAGAGATATCTGTTCAGATCTTTTGTCCATTTTTAATTGAATTATTTGCTTTCTTATTATTGTTTGAATTCCTTGTATGTTTGAATTCTCAGGTATATAGGTTACAGGTATTTTCTATAGGTTGTTTCTGTACTCTGTTGATCGTTTGCTGTGAAGAAACTTTTTAGCTTCAGGTAATCCCATTTTGCTTTTGTTGCATGTGTTTTTGAAATCTTTATCCAAAAACTTTCCCCGAGGCCAGTGTCATGAAGCTTGCCCCCTGTTTTCTTCTGGTAGTAGTTTTTGGTCTTGCATTTAAGTCTTTAATCCATTTTGTGGTGATAGATAAGGAACTAAATTTCATTATTCTGCATGTATATATCCAGAGAAACCCTGTCAGTTAGTTTCATATATTAATAAAAGGTAGCACTTTATTCTTAATCCTCTGGTTGTGTAAGGATTTAAAAAGAAGGTGCCTATAATACTCTGATGAATCCAGTTCTCCATTCTCTTCATCTGTCCTTATTTTAAGATCTCTCCCATCTTACATGATCTCAAAATCCTGTGGGTTTTGTTTGTCTTTCAGATGGACTTACATTCACCTCCCCAAAACTTAGGTTGTAAACGTATGTAGATCTTCAGGACTAATGGGAATTGCTTGGCTAACCAAATTGCCCATTTTTTGTCAAAGCAATTACTTACAGCCAGTCATCATTTTTGGTTTTCTCATTTTGAAAGAAAACTTTGCTTTCTTGAAATGTTAGGAAACATTGTCATCTTTTTAAGTTCATTATTATTTTAATGTTTGCCAATAATTGTGTATATGAAGATTACAGTCTGAAAGATGGTGCCATTAACTTACTTTCATCCAGGTAAACTCTGCAAGAAAAAGGAATATTTTGTTACTCAGTCCACTCACTTAGACCTCATCAGTGCTAGCTTCAAGCTCCATTTAGAGAGTTCCAAAACAGCTTTGTGTTTGTAAATAGTCAGGGCTTTGCTACCTGTGCTAAAGTTTCATTCTCTCTGTTGCCGATAGCAAGTCCATCTCATTTGTCTTGCTTCACTAACTTGACGCTTTCCTCTTAATGCTGTTGTTCTTCAGCCTGCTTTCCTTCTTTTCTTCCCTTGTTTGATTCTTTCCTCTGTGAGGACATCTTATTGCTCTAGATTTGCTTCTGAGTAGAACTTTTAATAAGCAAATAGTGCTTTGTAATAAATAGGCTCTCCTTGGGTTAACTAATTAGTCTACTTCACCTGGTCTTCCATCGTTTTCCAGGACAGTCTCCGTAAGAAGGATGACAGGATTGAAGAGCTGGAAGAAGCACTAAGAGAGAGTGTACAGATAACTGCAGAGCGAGAAATGGTGCTAGCACAAGAGGAATCAGCCAGGACCAATGCTGAGAAACAGGTCTGCGATTTTATACAGTTACTAGCAATGCAGCTGGTTAAACGAAAGGTAAAACCCAACCAGTATAGTTTAGGTGAACAACACATACAGTATGTTTGTTTATCGGGTTTCAAAACCACTTCATTACGTGTAAATATCTAGGCTTAAATAAGAATTGAAATACGGTTGTACAGGAATTGACTTGTGTTAATGCAGAGGTCTCTATTAATAGTTTAGAATTGATTTCATGTGTAATTATGTAGAATATGCTTATATGTCTGATAAGATGAAATGGTGCTTTTCTGCTATAAGAATCAGGAAAGCCTTGCTTTTAAATTGAATTAGAAAAAATAGATATTTCTGAATCAATGATGTTAATTTCAGTAGGAAACAGTTTATTTTATACCTTGTCCTGTTCAAAAGAGCAATGAAGGTTATAACAAAACAATTAAGGGTAATAACAAAATGTGAAGGACATAGCTGCCATGGCACCTGAGAACCACATTAGCCTATCTCAGCCTTCAGGTGACTTATTGAAGAGTTCTGCTGTTGTAGTTTGTGGCTTTGTTTTCTGTATTTTCTACATCATTTTAAATTTCCTTATCTTCGATTTTGACTTTTAATTAAGAAAAGTGAAGATGGGAAGTGTGAATGGAGGAAATATTTTTAACAAGTAAAGGCTATAACTCAATTCCTATTCTGAAAAGGGAATTTTCAGTTTTGAATCTTCCTCACACAGAAAGAGGTTCACGACATTTGATTTTTGTAGTGGTTGTCTCCATTGCTTTGTGGGAGAATTGTGAATGCTAAACAGATTAAAAGAGCTCAGTAATGATGTGAATATTTGGGAATCCCTCTTGATCAAACCACTGGCGTCATTGTGAGTTTAGGTGATTGAGTAATAAAGAACACGCAATTCAAGGCAGATGTGTGTACCCCAAGAAACCCCTCCATAGCCATGTTAGATACAAGGACATGGTTTCTTCTGTGTCAAGTGTAGAAAGAAAAGCCCACCGACATTTATTAGAAAAGCTGAGGAAAACTGACCTTTTGTAGAATGAGCACCTTTCAGCACCCTTTTCCTAGGTCATTGCGGCATCTACTCGCCTTTGAATACCTTCCTGAAGCACAAACAGAGCTTGGAGAGGGCTTCAAAGAGGGGTGCAGGCAGCCTTTGTTCCAGGATGCCCAGGGATTTTTTAAAATCTTCCTAAACCATTTCACAGTCTTTCTTTTATTTTCCAAATGTCTCTCTCTTTTTCTTTCTGTAAAGATTTCCTTCTGCCTCAATTTCATTATTTAGTAGCAAGTCTTCAATATCAGAGATCACAGAGATGTTGGCAATTAATAATAGACTGTGTCATTATGGAATATAGACTTGAGTTACAGTTTTTGTTCTTTAATGTGTAAACTGATTATTTGCTTTTTTGGAACTGTTATCTATTTAAAGTTAATAGAATTATTTTTTCAGAGCAGTTCTGTAGATATACCAAAAAACTGAGCAGAAAGAAAAGAGTTTCTGTCTATTCCTTTTTCCTCAATTGTCTCATTATTAATGTCTTGCATAGTATGATGTATTTGGTAAGATTAGTGAGCCAATATCGATACATTATTAACTATTCCACTGGGATTCATTCTTTCTCATATAGGTTTTGACAGAAGTGTGATTACAATATTATACCTAGTAAGTTTCACTGCCCTAAAAATCTTCTGTATCTTAATCCCTGATCTATCTCTGTAGTTTTGCCTTTTCTTTTACTGATAGTTAGAATCACATAATATATAGCCTTTTTGATTAGTTTCTTTCACTTAGCCTCTACAGTTAAGATTTTTCTTTTTGTGGGTTAAGAGCTTATTTCTTTTTATCTCTGAGCAATATTCCCATTATATGGACATATCATAGTTTGTTCATTCCACCACCTATTGAAGGATATCTTGGTTGCTTCTGAATTTTGGCAGTTATAATAAAGCTGTTATAAAAATTCTTGTCCAGGTTTTTATATGTACATAAATTTTCAACTCATTTGGGTTGGAATTGGTTATATATTAAGATTGTATGATAAGATAATATTCAGTTTTGTAAGAAACTACAAGATTGGCTTCCAAAGTGGCTATATGAAATTCGCTTTTAATTGCATGCTTTTTTCCTTCTCTCCTTCCTGTTTATCTTGTTTCCCACCCTTCTGCTATCACTGCCTATCCGAAGCTGTTGAGTGATACATTGCATGAGACCAGTCATTTGGGCTTTAAGTGGTTCAAGGTATGAAGAAAACTGCTTTTGTTTGTACTTTGAATTCTTACAGCCTTCATCTACCACCCTTGCTTCTGCCTTCTAGTCTTATTTTCATATTTTCTGTCTTCTAACTCTACTTAATTTTACTTCTGTTTGTTACTAATATGTGTTGAGATCATCTACAGTTACTATTTTGAAATGCTTTAAATGGATGAAGTTTGGCCAGGAACATTATTTTTATTTTTCTTCAGGTCTAGAAACTAATTTTTTTTTTAAAATTTGGCCTTTGAGAGGAAATGAGTCCCTTTTGGGGGGATAGCTCCATCTCTTAGTTTCTCCAAGTAAAACTGTATGGGAACTATAACTCTTTATTAAAATAAGATAGACTCTTCTGATGTTTGGGCAGGGAAAAATTCCCACAGGAAAACATTTTTAATGTCATTCCTGTATTGTCACAGGATCCCTTACAGTTTCTTTATTCCTCATATTATACATGCTGTTTAAATTGAACCCATCCAGAGATTTAGGGAAGTTGTTCAGTGACCAAGTGAAGGCAGATGCCCTCTAACTGGTTTTTGCAAATGGAGATGTGAATGTGAATAATCCCCATAGGGGAAAAGTCACAGGTTCCTTTACTTTTGTTTTATATCTTCCCACATGAGAGTTACTTTCCTGAAACTAACTGTGCTCAACTTTTGGCAAGTTGTATTTCATTTAATCTAAGAGTCTGTACAGGGACTTAGAAAGTTTTTGCAAAGTGGAATTAAGAGATGTGTATTTTGATACGAAAATTAAATCCCTACATAGTTTTTTCATAATACACATTTTCCGTGAACTTCTTGAAGACCTTTCTTATTTTTAGAAAATGAGCACGTTAATGTTCCCTTAAACAAAACAAGTCTCAGAATTGCCAGAGCCTAAAGAGCAATACTCTTACTTCAGCCATTTTGTCATCGACAAAATATTTTGGAAATGCTTTAAAAAAAAAACTAGGAAAGACTGCATTAGTATTCTTCAAGCATAAATTTATTTCTTCAAGGAATTGTTTACAACCAGGTCTGCTTAGTAAAGATTTTTTTAAATGCCTACAAAGATCTTTTTATATTTCATTAAGCTGAATTTACATTTGTTTCTAAAGCATATTTTTAATCTTTTGAGCAATGATAAATATATATTCTCTCAAAATAACTGACATTCACACATAGGAGTTTTGATTTTTAAGACCATTATTTAATCGTGATGCTGTTAAATTTTTTTCAAATTGCCATTTTAACATCATTTGACTTAGATGTTAAGTATAAATTCCTGACCTTTAAGATCGTAATATTTTATCTATGCTAAGTAGGATTTCTTAACTTTTGAGATGGTAAAATTTTATCTCTGGTTTGCTTACCAGTTACATTTTGCCCTCCATCTCAATGGGGTTCCACATCTGGGGATTTAACTGATGATGAATAGGAAATACATGAACTTTTTTGGGTCATTATTCCTTAAATAATATAGTATAACAACTATTTACATAACATTTATATTGTGATAAGTGTTAAAAATAGTTTAGAGATGATTTAACATATATGAGAGGATATGCATAGGATATATGCAAATACCATGCCCCTTGATATAAGGAAGTTGAACATCCATGAGTTTCTGTGTCCCTGGGGTTTCCTGGAACTAATCCCCTACATACAGCAAGGGACAACTATATAGATTAATGAGCACTTTTAACATTGCATCTTTTTATTACTTTGAAAGACTTACTAAGTTCCCCATTGGCTATAAATCTATTTACACAGCAGTTATCAACATGTACTCAACTACATTTTCAGGCAGCATAGTTGCCCCTACTGAAACAGCACTGGTAGTAAGGTAGTCTATGGAAGATGTTGTGTGCTGATACAGCTGTAATTATATTCCACAGTCCTCCCCACTTTTACCCATTTCCAGAGTGTGTGGTAAGTATTTGGTTTTAAAAACAATCCTGTACTGGTCTAAATATAAGTTACATTTTGCTCAGTTTTTAATTAATAACAGCAATGCTCTAAAAATAAAAGAACATGTTACTCATGCTGTGTTTTTTAGAAACATTCCTGTAATATCTTGTTATTTTACACATGTTATACTAAGCAGTGAAGATGGAAATTATTTGGGATAAAGACTGAAGAATGAACGCATAATTAAATTTGATAAATGCCATGGTAGAGGTATAGAGTGCTTTAAGAACAGAGGATGTGGGAGTCGTGTGTAATCAGGTTGAAGAGGTCTTCGTGCATGATATGGCTGTGCAGGAGTTGAGCCTTAATAAGAAAAGTTTAGGCAGTGAACTGAGGGAGGATATTCAGTGTATCCCACATAGATGGACCAGCATAGGTAAAAGCTTGGAAGCCTTCGAACTCTAGTTGGTAGATAGCAGCTATAGTTCAGGGTAGATATAAATGGCAAAACTAGGGGAGAAGGAGAAAAAGACAAGAGCAAGGGAGAGGGAGAGAGGTTGTTTACACAAACTTGCCCAATCAGATCAAGCTTGTTCACTCTGATATTCAGGAATTTTTATTTTATATTCAAGACAATAGAGGAAACCACTGAAGCATTTTAAGCAGGAAATAATAATTACTTATTAGTTTGCTTACTCATTCATTCTGCAGAGCCTTACTGATCATCCAATATATGTTGTGTTAGTCCTGGGCAATAAATATATAGTAATGAACAAAGCAGCCGTGGTTTCTCCCCTAAGAGACAGTTTGGAGTACAACAACATGAACCCAACCACTAACATGCAATAACAAGTTATCACTAAGTACTCTAAAGGAAAAGAAGAAGCTTTCTATGATAACACAATAATTTGATAGAAGTTGGAGGTCTTAGAATCTATTTTAGATCAAAGATCAGAAAGTAACATGTAACCTGAGCCCTGAACCATAGGAAGCAACTCACTGTGTGACCAGTGAAAAAGAATCTGTAAGAGTGCAGTGAGGTAGAAAAGAACAGGACGTATTTGAGGAAGACTAGTGTGACTGTGCAAGATCTGTAGGGCCTTCTGTTAAACCGTGGCAGGAAGTTCATGGGTTTTTTTTGTTGTTGTTAAAAATTTATTTTTTTATTGAGAGAGAGATGGAGAGACGAGAGAGATCTTCAGTCTGCTGGTTCACTCCCAAAATGGCCACGACTGGGCCAGGCTGAAGCCAGGAGTCAGGAGCTTCATCCAGGTCTCCTATGTGGGTACAGGGACGAAGCACTTGAGCAGTCTTCCGATGCTTTCCCAGTAGCATTAGCAGGGAGCTGAATCGGAAGTGGAGAAGCCAGGATTCAAACCGGCACCCACATGGGATGCCAGCACTGCAGACAGCAGCTTAACTCGCTGTGCCACAGAACTGGCCGCAAAATTTGTGTTTTTTAAGAGTGAAACCTTTGGGGCCAGCGCTGTGGCGTAGCATGTAAAAGCTGCCACCTGCAGTGCCGGCATCCCATATGGGCACCGGTTTGAGTCCCGGTTGCTCCACTTCTGATCCAGCTCGCTGCTATGGCCTGGGAAAGCAGTAGAAGATGACCCAATTCCTTGGGCTTCTACACCCACATGGGAGACCCAGAAGAAGCTCCTGGCTCCTGGCTTTGGATCAGCGCGACTCTGACCCTTGTAGCCAGTTGGGGAGTGAACCAGCGGATGGAAGACCTCTCTCTCTCTCTGCCTCTCCTTCTCTCTGTGTAACTCTGACCTTCAAATAAATAAATAAATAATAAATCTTTAAAAAAAAAAAAAAAGGAGTGAAGCCATTGAAGAGTTTTAAAGGAGGATACCATCTGATCTATGCTTTTCAAAGATTATCTGGATATTAGCTGGAGAATGAATTAGAAGGGAAGTAATAGAAAGAAGAAGATCAAATGTATTATTAGAGTAGCCCATATGAAAAATATTCAAGCTGAGGTATCAGCACTTTCCCAAAGGGTACTTGGGCACAGTTTCTCACCTTCCAGACACACTGTTCCCACAAGATCAGTATGCTCCAAAGGCGCTAGGACGTTCAGATTCTCCTTTTTCACTTTCCCTCTCACAGTTGTACACTCTTCACTTTATTAATACGCACACCTGTCCTGACTCACTATCATATAATCCTCTAAGGAGTGAAAACTCTGGGACAAAAGAATAATTGAAAGTATTAATGCCAAGGCCACAGAATGGAGAAAATATTTTCAGACTATTCATCTGACAAAGGACTGATATTGAAAATGTAAAAGGAAATCAAAAAGCTCAACAGCAACAAAAAATTTGATTTAAAAATGGGCAATTCCTCTGAATAGACATTTCTATTCTCAAAAGAAGAAATACAAATAGCCAACAAATATATGAACAAAATGCTCAGTATCATTAATCTTGAATATCAAGATTCATTATCATTATCATGATCATTAATCCTCAATATCATTAATCCTGAAGGGTAATGCAAATTAAATCTAGAATGAAGAGCAAACATTTAGCCCAGTATCCCACTTCAGAGTGCATGGATTCAATCCCTAGCTTTGGCTCTTTACTTATTGTTAAAATTTTGATTCTCCTATATCAGGTTTCAATTCTGTGACTCATAGAAATTCTCATTCCCTCCTTTGGCACAGTGTTATAATCATAGAGTTTTTAGTATTTGCAACAGCTGAAATAGCTCAGCTGACTACGGGGTTGATGAGATGGGTATTGTTCTTATTACTGGATCATTCATTCTCTTAAGAGTTTCTTTTAATGGCAGGTTCTTAATAATTTGTCTGTTATTTCTCGTTTTACTTTTAGGCTTTCCTCATAAGAATAATTTGAGTAGCATTAGTAAATGGCTAGAAATACATGCTGTGGAATCCATGCCTAGTGCAGTCCTTCAGTTTTACTAAGCCTTATAGCCTATGGTTTCCTGAAGAATGGATGGGAGGAAAGAGAAAATGTTTTCTTAGCACTGTTTGAAACAAAATACTGGTTTGAGAATGTTACCCCTTAGAAGATAAAGAACATTTAAGATTGAAAATAAATTCTGAAAGTTTAATCTTAGTAATCTTAAATTGGAATTAAAAGTATCTGTTTAAATTTATGACTTTATTCTGTTAAACACAAAGATAAACACATGCACATTTCCTGTGTGTTGATATTACCTAGGAAAATGGTGTTCTGAGTAGCAGTGTATATTCCTAGTGCTTAATTTCCAATGGTCTCTGATTATTGTTCCTTATTATCAGGACTTGAATAATTCCAAACAGAATTTCCTTTTTTCCTTTTTATATAAAGTAAATATTACACATGTTTTTCTTCATGAAAACTCATTGGTTACTGAAGCCTCTGTACTCTTTAGAACAGTGCTGTCCAATAGACCTTTCTAAGACAATGGAAATGTTTTAAATCTGTTCCTCTAAGATAGTAGCCTTTAGTCAGTTTCTGTTGAATATGTAAAATAAGCACCTTGAAAACTAAGTAATTACTTTTATTTAACTTTGATACAATGTGTTCATGTCTTTTGGGTATATACCCAGTAGTGAGATTGCTGGATCATGCGGTGAGTCTGTTTCTAGTTTTTTAAGAAATCCGTTGTTTAAAATATATTTGTCAAAATAATTTCTTCCCTCAGGAAATAATAATTAAGGATTAGGTTAGTAAAGGACTAGGTTATATCCAAAAGATATGTGTATACATGTTTGTATTTTACTCCATATTTTTATAATACTAGATGCTTAGATATATAGCATGATTTTTGGAATTAGTAGAAGAAAAAGAGTAGAATATTTACAGAAATGAGTCATCCACATTAAATGGCAACCCCAGCATTATTAAGAGTTTAATGATGCTAGATATATCATTCATATATTAGTTAATGTTTATTGAGAATTTACTATGTGCCATATACTGGGAATATTTTAGTGAGCCAAAAGAATATGGTCCTTTTCCTCATGGAACACATATGTTTAATGGTGCATTTTTTTTAAGAATTTATTTATTTGAAAGCTAGAGTTAGATTTTCCATCCACTGGTTCATTCCCCAAATGACTACAATGGCCAGGGCTGGGCCAGGCCACAGCCAGGAGCCAAGAGCTTCCTCCAGTTCTCCCAGGTGGGTGCAAGGGTCCAAGCACTTGTGCTGTCTTCCAGTGCTTTCCCAGGCGCATTAGAAGGGAGCTGGATAGAAAGTGGAGCACCTGGGACTTGAGACAGTGCCCATATGAGATGTGCCTGCCTCACAGGTGATGGCTTGACCCACTATGGCACAATGCCCCTCCCCATAATGGGGGAGATTAATCATAGGTGATTCTAGAAATATGCGCATACTTTAAATTTTGACACATACAAATAAATAAAACTGTAGTATTTTATAAGATAACAAGGGACTTCATTTAAAATGAATGGTCAGGAAGTACATTTCTAATACTTTGATATTTAAATTGTGACATGAAAAGTAAATGAATATTTATTTGAAAGTAAATGGAAATTTTAGATTAATAATGGCAAGCAGTTTGCTTCATCTGGAGCCACATGTGTAGAGGCCCTAGAAACAGAAATAGTTTGGCCTTATCAGAGAACCAAAAGGAAGCTGGGGTTCGTGGAGAATACGAAGTAGAAGTGAATCATTAGCTTCATGGGTACGTAGGTGAGTGAATGATTAAGTGAGGGAAAGCGGGGATGATTTGACATGAAACTAACTGGAGAGGTAGGCAGAAACCAGACTGGGTAGAATAATCATGCTGATAATTTTAATTTTTATCTTAACCCCAGTGGTTAAGCTTTAAGGTATTTTCAGTACGAGAAGGGTAAGATCCATTTTCTATTTTAAAAAGATTAGTAGGGCAGTTGTATGAAGAATTAATAGAAGGTGGATGAGGAGCCACAATAGAACGAGCCAAGGACCTGTTAGAAGATGTTGCATGCTCAAGGGACATGGTATGCTGTTGGCTGGTGAGATGGAGAGACCTGTTTGGAGACAGAGTCAACAAGATTTGCTGATGGAGTTCGTGTGAAGGATGAGGGAGAGGGATGTGGCTGACCTTGATCCCTAGGTCTTCTACTATGAAGTCCTGGGTGATTATTGAACTATGGGGAAAACTGGAGGAGGAGGAATTCAAGGTAGGGATTCAGCTTTGTTAATATGTTAAATTTGTGATACCTGTGACCTCTTTCAAATAAAGGTGTCAGTTAGTTGAATTTGTGAACTTAGTTCATTAGAGAATGCTCTGAGTTAAAACACAAGGTTGGAAGAAATTGTGTGATTGGCTCTTCTTTGTTAACTTTGTGTTAGCTGAGGTCCATGTACAGGCTTCCTCCAGTTGATTACTCTCTCTGTGCATATGGACTGAACTTTGGATGACTCCTTAAGTATGTGACTGATCTATTAAAGACAATGACACACAGGATGCACATTTTATAATGCAAACAAGACTTTAGATACTGGTATTTATTGATTCTTTACTGTCTACCAGTCACAGTGATAAATACTTTCTTGGTGGTATTTTTTAGAGAACAAATTGTTAGATATATTTAGTGTTTCTGAGCACAAAATAAGCATCAGTGCTCACTGGAGTTTTTTTTTTGTTTTTCATTGTTGTGGTTGTTTAACTTTGAAACCTGGGTTGTGTCTCTTCTATATTTATAACTCTGTGTTAGTATTACTTATCTGTGATGTATTACTCTAAGAAACTCCCTCTTAAGTTTTCTCCCACAGCTTGGAAGTTCCTTGAGGGTAGGAGTTTTGTTTATTGTTACAAACTTAATACTACCATCATCCCTGAAATATAATGGCATTCAGTGAACGTTTATTGAGTGAATGAACTAATTAGTGAGTAAGTGAATGAAAATTTATTCTGACCTCCTGTTTATGCACACAATAACAGCAGCATCACTTTATTTACTAAACAATTTAGTGTTTAATGGTAATTTTATGAATTTATAGTAGTTAGAAACATAATGTTTTTATTCTTTGTTACAGCTGTTTTTCCACTGAATTTGGTGTAACACCTTGTCATTTGAACAGAGAAAAGCAAAGATTTCAGACTTGCCAGTTTAAAGAATTAGCATAGTTGTTATTTATTTTAAACCAACTTATTCTTTTTAGCTAATTAAAGTATTTAGCCAGAATGGAAAAAATAAAAGTCATTATTTTTACCCCTGAGCTATCCTTCATTGAGAATGAAGTAGAAGACTTACATGGTCTAGTAGATGGATATGCATGTCGCCCTGGTGTTGCTTGTGAGTTAGATGGGGAGAACTGAGAGTCTTAGCTTAGGTTACAGAAGTCCTCAACTCTGAAACAGCAGGGAACCATGCTCCTAAAAACGGGTAATAATCCACAACATTCTGTAGAGAAGATATGAGCCAGATATGAACACCAATATCATCTTGATCCTGCTTTGTTTTATTTCACTGGGACTGATTTCTTCATTTTTCAAATGTCTCATCTTTTCCCACCTAAAAATAGATTAATTAATATTACAAAGGCTGATTTCTTTTACATTGTTCTAAGGAATACATGTAATATTTATAGGTAATATTTTTAACATATATAAAATTCTTTTTCTTGCCCTTAAAAGTCTAAGACCATGTCCATGTCAGTAGTGACGGAGATTTCTGAGATGAGTAGCAGACTAGTCTAAAAGTCTTTCAAATACGAGTATTTTTTTCACAACTACGTAGAATCATTTGATCTTACGAGAAAGTCCATTTGTAAGTTAGCAACATAAACTCTGCTTGGTAAGCAGTATACAGGTTTCTGCAGAACTCATCATTTTTGGTCAATGCACGGATCAAGCATAATGTTCAATGATATTTCTCATAGAAACATAAGATATTATGAAGCACATTATCATTAAACATATGAAAAGTATGAATTTAATATAGGGATCTGAAAAGATATGACAGTGAAGCTCATAATCATTTTCTCTTTGCTATTGTGTGCTCAATTCAGTGTTAAATCAAGCTCTGTCAAGAGGAACCTAGTAAGTTTCATTGTAGACTCTTGCTCTAATGTCAAGGAGTTTGAATCTCCTTTGTTATGGTGGCTGGTTATGAAATCAGTCACTTGACAGACCCTGAAGTGAGACTGTTGGAAATACGTCATGTCTGCCCTCATGGTGACAGCTGGCTACAAAACAAACCCCACCAGAGCCATTCTACAATTGACAAGGGACTTCAAAGGCCAACAGGGCTGCCACTTCAAAGAGAACTCTGCCATCCCTGGCTTGTTGAAAGAAGTTGTTAAATGGCTGTACCCTGCTGTAGCAGAAATCTCCATGTTTAAACTTCTTTTGATCTTAGAAAGATATATAAAATGGCCATAAGTTAGAGGAATTATGTATTCTGTAGTAATAGCAACTCAATATTATACTGCATTTCTTTCTCATTATTTATGTAAATTACTCAGGTATGTTTAAATAATAGGAAATCTAGAAATTCAGTGTGTCAGAGCACGATTGTTCTCTGTATAGGGATCTGAAAATTATACTTGAAACTCCATAATATTGTTCTAAAAATCTTAAAATAGATGCAATAAGTGAGATGGTGAATGAATGAAGCTCTGAGTGTCTTTTTAAAGCTTATTTCTATTTATCTTTATAATTTTATCCTCTTTTGTAGTATCAGATACTGAATGTTGATTGTAAGTATGACTGAATATTCAAATCTGTAATCTCAAGGCTAATTTGTGGTGTTTAAACAGATATTGTTCCCCATTTACTAACCACATACCTAAAATTTGAAACTACCTTGTACTCTAATTAAAATAGTTTTCATCCAATTTTGCTGAATACAACTTTGAAATAATCACCTTGTCTTTATATTAAACAACAAAAGAACAAAAGACATCAGTGGATTAATAAAACTTTTAATACAGGATCAGAATACTAACAAGCATCTTCAAGAATAACAAGGGAAAAGACAGGGGCATGAAATTTTTTAAGTAGAATACTAATAGCTCCAAAAAGACATCCCTGTGAAGGGAGTCATGTTTAGAGAAAACAGAAAACATTGTGAACAATTCAGCAGTAGGGATATGGAGAGTTTATGTGTTTGTATGAAACAGGATTATGCATTTAGTTGGAATTTGTAATTCTTACAAGTCAACAGTCTGACCTTTGTTAATTATGTGTTTTCTCTCTCATTCTATATATTATAGGAAGATATAGCTAAGAGTCCTTAGATTCTTTTTCCCTAGTCTTATTTTCTTATTCCTTATAAAATTTCTCATTACATTAAATTAATAAAATGGATTGGCAGAAACTCTAGCCACTGTAGCTTCCTCTATAATGTTGCCAGATGGGGTCAGTAGATAACTACTAAGGAAATGTTGAAGCTGAACTAAAGCCCCTGGGAAATAATCACATGAGATTATATGACCAAAAGAAATCCACTAGAAACAGGAGTAGTTTGACTGTAGTTGTAGTTCTTAAAATAATGCATCTTGATTGGTCTTTTTTTTTTTTATCTTATTTTCTCCCTTTTGAAAAATGTTCGATAAATACCTGAGTATATTGTCTTGAAACTTGGGGAAAAATTTACGTATCTAAATTTAGACTTTAGTTTTCACTTTTATTCAATAAAACATCTACATATCTGTTTCAAACGTATGACAGAATGAAAAAATTGACTTCCATAGAAACGAAATAAAACTTTGTTGTGCCCCAGCATCAAACCATACAGCTGAATGCCAGAAGCCTATTGATTTTCAAAGTAGATATGTTTTTACATGCCTGCCTAAAGTGCAAAATAGCTACTGCACAAGGAAGCACTTTTGGAGTCTGTGTGACAGATCTATAACAGATGATGTATAGTTCACTTGTGATGAGTTCTTGGGGTGTTTGGCCCTTATTCTGTTATCTCCTACTGGGAAGTTTGATAAACTAAGTTATTGACGATAGAGGCAGTCATCCAAGATATGGCTAGAGGTGAAGCCATGAAAGCCAGATGGCTTCCCACAGATTTTTATATGCAATTTATGTTCTCCTTGGCTGCACCTTCCTGGATGTTTTTAATGAAAGATACTTTCCTGGATAAATGTGCACAGTAGGATTTATCCTACTCAACAAATTGTTTTTGTGTTTGACATATCCTGAGCTGTATATTACATTCAGTTGTCCCTTCCTCTTTCCCTCTCCCTCTTTAATAAATGAATAAAGACACAGGAAGTGTCAATATGCAGTGCATCAGATCAGAAGTCAAGTGTTGTGCATTCTATTCCTTGTTTTGTTTATTAGCTGCTGTTCAGGGTTAAGTTCCATAATCTGCAAGCCCCTGTAGCTTCATCTAAATGGAAAAAAATGATCCAAGCATCTATTCACTATCTCACATTGTGATAACCAGGCAGCACACAAATGTTGAGCCTTATTACTATGGCTGGTATAATTTGTGTGTGTATGAGTGCACATGTACACATAATATACACATGCTCAGTTGATGCTTATGAGTTTCCTCTTGGTGTCAGACATTCCTCTAGGTTTCCATACAGTAAATCCCTCCCTGTACTTTTTTCCCTTAGCTAATAGTAAACTACTAATAGAGTCAAATAAGTGTCATTTTATCCATCAAAATTTTGTTTCAAACCGTTGACCAAGGGAATTAAAATAATGCATTTTCTTGACATAATAATGACATACTAACTTTGTTTACATCTTGGTAGTTTATTTTCTTCAGCATTGGAAATGAGAAGGATTAAAATTTACAGTTAAATACCAGTAAACATTTATCTTTGCTGTTAAAAACTTAAGGAAACAGTGCAAAACAGTTTTACTAAAATCATTTCATTGGACCATGAGAAGGCCTCAAGCCCTGGGTGCATTGTTCTGTGTTGTTAAACTTTGTACCTGTAAGAGGATTGCCATTTTCTTTCTTTCTTTTTTTTTTTTTTTTTTTGACAGGCAGAGTGGACAGTGAGAGAGAGAGAGAGAAAGGTCTTCCTTTGCCGTTGGTTCATCCTCTAATGGCCGCCGCGGTCGTCGCGCTGCGGCTGGCACACCACGCTCATCCGATGGCAGGAGCCAGGTGTCAGGTGCTTTTCCTGGTCTCCCATGGGGTGCAGGGCCCAAGCACCTGGGCCATCCTCCACTGCACTCCCGGGCCACAGCAGAGAGCTGGCCTGGAAGAGGGGCAACCGGGACAGAATCCGGCGCCCCAACCGGGACTAGAACCCGGTGTGCCGGCGCCGCAAGGCAGAGGATTAGCCTATTGAGCCATGGCGCTGGCCAGGATTGCCATTTTCTATAATAAAATGCAGTTAAGATTTGGTCCATTTTAAATAACCAACTAAGAATGGAATTTTTTCCAAAACCTAGATACTCTATGTAGCAGTTCAACACTTATTTTATTTCCTTATCTTTTTAAAATATTTATTTTTATTTATTTGAAAGGCAGAGTTACAGAGAGAAAAGGAGAGAACTCTCAATCTGCTGGCTCACTCCCCAGACAGTTGCAGTGGCCAGGGCCTGTTCCAGGCCACAGCCATCAGCCCAGAACTCTCTCTGGTTCTCCCACGTGGGTGGCAGGGGACCAGATACTTGGACCATCTTTTGCCACTTTCCCCTATGCATTAGCAGGGAACTGGAACAGAAGTGGAACAGCAGGAACTGGTATTCCCTTGTCTTCCAAGCAAAGTAGGGAAATTTTTTTTTTTCTCAAAGAGAACTTACTAGAAGTGAAGTTAAAGAGAAGGTGTTTCCATTCCACCTCTTTTTGTTTCTTTTCCTGAATTACTCATTTGTCACAAACCCTACTGAATATAAAGCGCTGTCGGACCCAGATGCAGAAGAAAGTAGAAAGTGATGGTTGCCCCAGCTGCTTTGTGACTGGTGCTGAAGAAAAAAAATGTGATCTGTTATTTAGATTATGTCTGTCCTTTCTCTGGGAATGCAAAAGAGCAGTGGAGCTTACGTGGACCTAGGAAATTATTTTCGCTTTACATGATTTGGTGTGACCTGTTTGTTGCTTAAAGAAGCAAATTATAAGAGACAATCAAATAGTGCTCTGAGAAAAAAAATTGTTTCAGTACATTAATTTAGGTTTTTATTTTTTAATTTTGATGCTCTGTTACCAAAAAGATACCTAAATAGAATTGCAGTGATTAAACCTTGGCCCTTCTTAGAGTTTCTTTCCAGTTGCAGTTACTCAAGATGAGAGAATCGCAGTAGCAGGCTGACGTTTGCTTTGAAAATCTGCACTGATGTCTAATCTTTCAAGCTCCACTTCGGAGTGATGAGTGCTCATTATAGGATTTATCTACCTAAGCCCTCTTGAGTTGATTTTAAAAAAGAAAAGGAAAATTGAGATGGCTTGAAAAAGAAGCATTTCTTTATGCTGACATGTTTCCACTGTATTTAAAAATTTATCTTCAGTTTTAGAAGATTTGTTACCACAGCTTAGTATTACTGGAAACTTAAAAGCCATTGCCAGTGAAAGAATATAGCCAATCATTGTGAATATACCTCCTCCACAAGTCAATCCTAACTATGTTGATACATACAATTCATTTCTTTTTGTAGAAATATTCAGCATTATTAAGAGACATATGGGAATGTGAGCCAAATTTTAATAGACAGTAAGAACATTTTGTAAATTCCCCACCCAAGGAGCACATTAATTATTTAAAGTTATCATTTGCTAATTTTTATTCGTTCACATAAGCTCTTGGCAGTGTTGATTTAATGGGAAAATGTGACAATATATTAAATCAAGAAAACTAGTAAAGTCCAAAGTTGTGTTGTGGAAATGTGTTTCTTCTTCAGAGCTGCTGTGTGGGTCCTTTCTAAGGCTGGTGGTGTAAGATGGCAGTAGCACCTGACCATCGCTGCAGTTAATGCAATGCTAAGTGGAGTGGTACCTGCTACTATTAGGTTCTATCAAGAATCACCTGGGTTTTCATGAATTGAATAGAAAATGTAATCAACACTATTGTGTAAGGCATATGTATTTAAATGAAGGCTAAAATGTTTCAAAATTTTAATTTCTTTCTTCGACAGCATCTGATTTGTTTTGCAGCTGTAGTTCAATAGGACTAGTACCTGCCCCTTTCAAAGAAACTTGGTGGAGTTAAGTCCATTGTCCCTTTATTCCTCGATGCCATCAGAACTTGTCCACATGAGCTGCTGTCAGCCCTGCTCCACTGCACCAGCTTCCCCATGTTGTTCTCTGTCCTAGCTCAGCCCTCCAACTCTTCTGAGCCCTATTAGGTCTCCCTGTGAAGCCACTAAAATCCACAAGTTCCCATATTCATTCAGTCTCTCATTCAGCAAGTATTCACCGAATACTGCCGTGTGCCAGGTTCTGGCACATACATTCTTTTCTTTCAATGAACACACAAAATTGTACATATGTGTAAGGTATTATGAGATGTTTCTATACAGGTATACACTGCAAAATGTCCAATCAGGGCAAAGCTACCTATCTCTTCAGACATGTAATGTTTCTTTATGGTAAAAATATTGAAAATCCTTTCTTGTGTTTTTTGTTGTTATTTTTGTTTTTAGAGAAATATACATGTATTCTTAACCTCCTCCTTGAACCATCTTTTACCTTCGCCTGAAGTGTAATCTTCTATCTCCTCTGGCTACTCCCACCTGTGCTGTCTGGTGGTACTTGTTTATTCTCAACCTTGGAATTTGCATGTAAGACTCCTCTTTGTTTCCTGTTACACCTTTGAGCCATTATTTCATCACATTCTTACATGAACCCTTACTTCTTTGAGGCTTTTGCCATTCAGCTATAGTACTGAAACTTTGCATTGAAGCTTTTGTTACTTCACTAAATACCTGCATTTGCTACTCTGTCCTCTCTATTCATTTAATTTCAGGTACCCTAGACATGATAATCTAATTTACCTCCAGATTCATTCATTCATTCAGACATCATCTCCTGTAAGCATGGTTCCTTGTCATTTTAGCTTTCTTGTTAAAGTACTCCAACTATCTATTTTTCACTATTATTGGAACTTCTATCTCTGTCCCTTTTGCTTTGACTTAATCCTTTAGCCATTTTTCCCCTTGTCTCTTGATTCTACTTAAATTCCTTAGTCTGTTAGTGTAGTTATTCTGACTTTTTTAAAAGATTTATTTTTAATTATTTGAAAGAGTTACAGAGAGAGGTAGAGACAGAGAGACAGAGGTTTTCCATCTGCTGGTTCACTCCCCAAGTGGCAGCAATGCCAGGGCTAAGCTGATCCAAAGCCAGGAGCCAGGAGCTTCTTCTGGATCTCCCACATGGTGCAGGCGCCCAAGGACCTAGGCCATCTTCTACTGCTTTCCTAGGCCATAGCAGAGAGCTGGATCAGAAGTGGAGCAGCCAGGACTTGAACCAGCGCCTATATGCCAGTGCTGTGGTAGTCCAAGCTGGAGTGCCTTGTCCTCCCCATCTGCTCTCTGCTCCTGCGCTGTTTTGTTTTCCTTTATGCCCTCAATGCATGGTACTCAGTACCTGGCACAGGATAAGAGTTAGACATTTGGGAGGATAGGAGGGAAGGGAAGAAAGGAAGAATGGAAAGATGCAAGGATCTATATAGGACCCTTCCCCAGAGTGACTCACTAGACATACGGTAATTGTGGAAAGCTGTGTTAGGATGTTTTTGGTGAACACTGGTACTTTGTAGCAAAGCTGCATCCACTGTGAAAACAATGGAGTCAGACTGCCCTGTTGCAGTCATCCTTACTTCTTCTGTCTGTATGGCCTCTAAAGCCATTTGTTCTTCCATAGAAATGAGACTACCCTATTATAGCTAATACCTGCCTCTTAGGATCGTGATGAGGTCTTCAGGGGACGACAGTACCTATAAAGCATTTAGAACAGTATACTTCAAAGCAGTCCAATAATGTTAGTTATTATTATAATAGGTGCTATTGCATATCTATAAAATAGTGTACATGCACTGTTAATGAAGATCTTGTCATTTTTGCATTGGTGAAAAGTACATAAACCTCTATAATGAAATGCAAATTCAGATTCCTGTTAGCAGTAATTATGAGATATGGAAAGACATCTGTTAGGAGAGCATGATAGAATTTCCACAGCTGGGTCTGTTATGTGTGTCTGTTCTCACTGACACTTCAGAAATGCTCATCCTCCCACCAGCCCAGTAACCCACTCTCCTGCTTTCTCTCTCTCTCTCTCTCTCTCTCTCTCTCTCTCTCTCTCTTTGTAATAGTGAAACAGTGTGTGTTAGTCTAGGATTTTGTTTGACTCAAGAAAACTTTGCTAGTGACAGTCACCCTTGCCTACTTGGCAACTCAGAAACATCTAGATAATATTTTTTATACCACTCCCTTTTTCTTCTAACCGTTTTCTTCCTTTGGGGAGTTATGCCTGTGACCCTCCCTAGAAGCTATAATGAGAGATTTCATAAAGCAACTTGGAACTACAAAAAAACTCTTCTGCTCTCTGTTGCGGAACAGAAGAAGGTGGGGAACTTGAGGGTGCAGGCGATGCCAGCACCTGAAGCACTACTTGTGGCTTTGCTCTCTTAAGGAAAATAGGTCTGTGGTAAAGTCATAATTTGTTCCCTTCTTACTCTCAGTGAGAGTTTATTAGCTTCTGATTTAAGCAAACCATCTGGTCCTGCTGGCGCAGTCCACTGTCAAGCTCTGTGCTTTCTCCTTAATGTGTGACTAGAGGCAGTTAAGTCACATACTTGAATCTCAGCTCTGGCCTGGACCTTTTTTGCATGTCTTAAAACTTCTGCTTTGGAAAATCATGCTGTGACCTGGAGCATATTTTTAAGTTATGGAGAATTTCTTCATTGTTCAGCGTGAGGTTTATCTTTTTTTCCTTCTACTCTGCTTTGTCACCTGCATTTCTCAGGGACTATACCCAATACTGTACAACTGCTATGTGGTAGGCATGTACTGGAGTAGGTGCCCACATGCTTCCAGCTGAATTTGGTCCCCTGCATTGTGGGCACATAAAGAAAATGAAGTAATTCAATTTGATTTTGAAAGTGTCTCCTTGCCTTTTAGCCAGAGATCAAATCAGATTGTTAATTAGAAATCCTGGTTTATGGTATCGTTCTTGCCTTAAATACTAGAATGCTTTAAAACTTACAATGTATGTGTAATGTGAGGCAGAAATATTTTGAGGACCTGGCACTCAAATGGATTGGAAAATGAATACATTTAAGAAAACTGTATTTCATGAACATAAAATTTTGGAAGAAAAGATTTGATTGAAAGGTAAAATCTATCTTTAAATATGGCAGACCAAGGGGCCGGCGCTGTGTTGCAGTGGGTTAAAGCCCCAGCCTGCAGTGCCGGCATCCCATATGGGCATCAGTTCATGTCCCAGCTGCTCCTCTTCTGATTCAGCTCTCTGCTATGGCATAGGAGAGCAGTAGAAAATGGTCCAAGTCCTTGGGCCCCTGCACCCATGTGGGAGACCTAGAAGAAGCTTCTGGCTCCTGCCTTCGGATCAGCTCAGCTCTGGTGGTTGTGGTCATTTGAGGAGTGAACCAGTGGAATGGAAGACCTCTCTCTCTCTGGCTCTACCTTTCTCTGTAATTCTGTCTTTCAAATAAATAAAATAATTCTTTAAAAAAAAATATGGCAGACCAGGTGCTAGGTGGCAAATAAGTCCCATGGAAGCAGTTGAAGATGGCTGATAAAATATGCATTCATAAGCTAACAAAAAAGAAATTCTCAGGTCGGGATAAATAGGCAGAAAATTCAAAGCTAAGTACTTGATGAGCTGTTGAACTTCGAACATTAAGTTTTTTTTTTTTTTTTTAACTTGGCAGGACAAAATGGAATATCCAGGATAGCTCAAGGTGGAAAGTATATTAGGCAAGCAAACCCTCCTCCTACCATAGGGGAGGGACTTGTGGCACACCAATTAAGACACCTCTTGATATATCAACATCTTATATCAAAGTGCCTGGGTTCAAGTCCTGGCTCCTCGACTTCCAGCCAAGTTTCTTGATCATGCACATCCTGGGAGGCAGTGATGATGGCTCAAGGGCTTGCTTCCCTACCACTGACATGGGAGACACAGATTGCATTGTGTAGGCTTCTGGCTTCCTCGTGGCCCAGCCCTGACTCTTGTGGGCATTTAGAGAGTGATCTAGCCGTTCACTCTCTGCCTTTCAAATGAACTGGGGGGGAAAGGATTTTTTGAAGAGTCTATAAATCCCAAAATTGTTTCTTTGAAAATACTAAGAAAATTGACTCTCATTTGGTGAGGCTAAAAGAGAAGAAAAGCATACAACGAACAGCATTTAGATTGATTAAGGATTCATAACTGCTAGTCCTTCAAGTGCTAAAAAGACACCAGAATATATTTGGGCCAGTGCTGTGTTAAAGTGGGTGGAGCTGCTGCCTGGGATGGTGGCATCACATGTGGCTGCTATTTAAATCCCAGCTGCTCCACTTCTGGTCCAGCTTCCTACTGGTGTGCTTGGGAAGGTAATGGAGGATGGCCTGGGTCCTTGGGCCACTGACCCACGTGGGAGAACCTGAGGAAGCTGCTGGCTGCTGGCTTTGGACCTGCCCAGCTTTGGCTGTTGCAGCCATCTGGGGAGTGAATCAGCAATGGAAGATATCTCTCTCTATCTCCTTTTCTCTCTGTATCTCTCAAAAAATCTATCCAATTTGGGACATGCTCAATCGGACTTGCCCCAAATGGTGGAGTTAGAATTATGCCAGGGGATTCCAATACAATCCCATCAAGGTGGCATGTACCAATGCCATCTCACTAGTCCAAGTGATCAATTTCAGTTCACAGTTGATCACACTGATAGGTCTAAGAGTCAAAGGGATCACACAAACAACTACTAGTGTCTGCTAATACTAACTGATAGAATCAAAAAGGGAGAGAATGATCCAACATGGGAAGTGGGAGACACAGCAGACTCATAGAATGGCAGATGTCCTAAATAGCACTCTGGCCTCAGAATCAGCCCCTTTTAAGGCATTCAGATCTGGCTCAAGAGCCCACGAGAGTATTTTAGGCATGGAAAGCCAAGACACTCTGGAAAAAAAAAGAAGACCTAAATGAAAGATCTCTGCGAGTGAGATCCCATTGGAAAGAACGGGGCCATCAAAGAAGGAGGTACCTTTCTCTGAAGGGAGGAGAGAACTTCCACTTTGACTATGACCCTGTCAGAATAAGATCGAAGTCGGCGAACCCTAAAGGCTTCCATAGCCTCGGCAACTCATGACTAGAGCCTAGGGAGATTACTGATGCCATAAACAAGAGTGTCAAATTGTTAATCAACAACAGGAGTCACTGTGTACTTACGTCTCACGTGGGATCTGTCCTTAATTTGTTGTCCAATGTGAAGTAATGCTATAACTAGTAGTGAAACAGTATTTTACACTTTGTGTTTCTGTGTGGGTACAAACTGATGAACTCTTTACTTAATATATACTGAATCGATCTTCTGTATATAAAGAGAATTGAAAATGAATCTTGATGTGAATGGAATGGGAGAGGGAGCAGGAGATGGGAGGGGTGCGAGTGGGAGGGAAATTATGGGGGGGGGAGCTGTTATAATCCATAAACTGTACTTTGGAAATTTATATTTACTAAATTTTAAAAAATGGAAAAAAAAATCTATCTATCTATCTTTGTGTGGGGGGAAAGATACCAGAATATCTTTGCAAGGACATTTGAAGATGTAAATGAAATGAACAAATGCCAAGAAAAATGAAACTTAGCAAAGCCAACTAAATATGAAAAAGAAAACCTGAAGAAAATGAATCATTAATAAAATATCCCACAAATTTCAAACCCAGAGATTTATTTTGGTGATTTTAAGTAAGCATATATGGAATAAATAATTTCAATCTTACAGAAACAATTTCAAAAAAATAAAACCAAAGATTTAATTAGGCTAGCATAACTCTATCTTGAAAGTTGACAAAGTGGCTCAAGCTTCTCATAGACATCAGGCAAAAATTCCTAAACAAAATATTTCCAATCCTAAATGAGCGTACCTTGAAAAGAAACATATTCTTGAAGAAACTGGTTTTCTTTCATGAGTTCCAGGTCGGATTCACAATAAAATACAAATTACTATAATTTATCAGATTAAAAAATGATAGAAGATAAAGCTAAATGGTCATCCCAAGAAATGTAGAAAATTGAGTGTATATTTTTGAAGAAGCTTGACAAGTTAGCAATGCAAGAGAATCTCCTTAACAAGTGATCCCTGTTAAAGTTTTATACAGCTTAATGGATAAAATTTTTAAAACATTCCTTTTAAGTCAGAAATAAAATAGAGGATATTTTATCTTCATGTCTATACAATATTGTAGCAAACATTCTAAGCTCTGAAGTAAGGCAAGTAAAAGAAAGGGATATAAAAAGACTGGAAGGAAAGAATGAAAACTGTCATTCAGTTATAATGTAGTTGACTGCATTACTATAATCTGCATTGAGCAGAAAATTTCCATTTTATAAAAAGGATCCTATTTGCTATAATGTACAAAAATACAAAGTCCCTAGGGATAAATATCATAAAATTGAAATCTTGGGGCTGGCACTGTGATGTAGCAGGTAAAGCTGCCACCTGCAGTGTTGGCATCCCATATGGGCGCTGGTTCGAGTCCTGGCTGCTCCACTTCCAATCTAGCTCTCTGCTATGGCCTGGAAAAGTAGTAGAAGTCGGTCCAAGTCCTTGGGCTCCTGCACCCACGTGGGAGACCTGGAAGAAGCTCCTGGCTCCTCAGTTTGGATCAGTGCAGCTCTGGCTGTTGTGGCCAATTGAGAGTGAACCAGCGGATGGAAGATCTCTCTCTCTTTCTCTCTCTCTCTCTCTGCCTCTCCTCTCTCTGTGTAACTCTGACTTTCAAATAAATAAATAATAAAAAAAAGATTGAAATCTTTAAGAGGAAAATATAAAACTTTCTGAAAGATGTTTTTTTAAGGTTCTAAATATATATCTCTTTCATTAACTATTCCTTTCTGTAATATAAAATTTATTTTTTAGAGTTTTTTTTTAATATTTTATTTATTTATTTGAGAGGTAGAATGAGAGACAGTGAGAGAGAGACCGAGACAAAGGTCTTCCTTCCGTTGGTTCACTCCCCAAATGGCCGCAACTGCTGGAGCTGCGCCGATCCAAAGCCAGGAGCCAGGAGCTTCTTTCGGTCTCCCACGTGGGTGCAGGGGCCCAAGGACTTGGGCCATCCTCCACTGTTTTCCCAGGCCACAGCAGAGAGCTGGATCAGAAGTGGAGCAGCTGGGTCTGGAACTGGGACCCATATGGGATGCCGGCACTGCAGGTGGCGGCTTTACCCGCTATGCTGCAGCACTGGTCCCTGCACTTTTTGATTATAGTTGATTTTCACTGTAGTCCTTAGGGTTTTTCTTTCTATAAGAGTATGTCATTTTCAACTATAGATAGTTTTATGTCTTCCTTTCCAGTGTTGCTATCTTTTGATTTTTGTCTGACCTAATTTTCTCAGCTGTAAGCTTGAATACAGTGTTAAGAAGAATTGGTGAGAGCAGATATCCTAAACTTTTGGTTGTTGTAATCTCAGAAGGGAAACATTCAGTCTGTTGTTATCCATGCCCTTTATTAGGTGAGGAAGTTCTTTTTTCTGCTGAGGTTTTTTTTTTTCCTATTTCTTTTTTTTTTTTTTTAAGTGGGAGGTAAAATAGCAAGGTTTATTAGGGAAGGGACGTCCGTAAGGATGGATGGACACCTCTCCAGACAGAGCCTGAGACTGAGAGAATGCCCAGTCACTCGGACTGGGGTGGAGGGAGCAGCGAGGTTACATGTTGAATGGAGAGATTACACCTGGCCAGGCAGGCGAGCGACTCAGCAGAGAGGCAGAGGGCTGAGCGTGCATTCCTATTTCTTTTTTAAGATTAAGTTTTATTTACTTGAGACATAGAGTTATAGAGAGGTAGAGAAAGAGAGAGAGAGGTCTTCCAACCACTGATTCACTTCCCAAATGGCCGCAACGGCCGGAGCTGAGCCAATCCAAAACCAGGAGCCAGAAGCTTCTTCCCCGTCTTCCATGTAGGTGTGGTGGCCCAAGGATTTGGGTCGTCCTCAGCTGCTTTCCCAGGCACATTTACAGGGAGCTGGATTGGAAGTGGAACATCCCAGACTCAAACAAGTGCCCATATGTGTTGCCGGTGCTACAGACCAGGGCATTAACCACTGAACAACAGTGCTGGCCCCATGAGTTTTTTGATTATTTTTCTCATGAACTGGTGTTGGAAATTATCAAATTCTTTCTACATCTATTAAAATTACCATGTGATTTTTTTTGTCTTGTGTTCTATTGATATAGTTTATTATATTGGTTTTTATATTAAGCTCACCCTACATTATTAGAATAAATTACATTTTTTTTCTTGTATTCAGTTTTCTAGTATTTTGTTGAGGATTTCTGCATCTGTATTCGTCTTTCCCTTCTCCCTCTCTCCTTTTTAAAATATGCATGGAAAAGCATAATGTAAGAAAGCTAGCATATTCCATTTATACAAAGTTCATACACTTTGGTTTAGTATGTCAGAGGTGAAAAATGAGTGTCAGGGATTAAGTAACAAAGTAAGAATGCTGATTACCCACCAAAGGGATTTAGGGATATAAAGTTGGATAACTGCTCTTCCAAAGTGTTTGGTAAATTCAGAAAAAATAGATACTTCCTTTATGATTTAGAGCCCTGAAAATGGAGCCTATCCATTACTGATTTTGTGTTATAAAAATATACCTTGTTGCACAGTTTGTACCCAGTTTTAGACAGAATTTTACAAGGTTCTCTCTCTCCCTCTTTTTTTTTTTAAAGATTTATTTATTTATTTGAAAGTCAGAGTTACACACAGAGAGAAGGAGAGGCAGAGAGAGAGAGAGAGAGAGAGAGAGAGAGAGAGAGAGAGGTGTTCCATCCGCTGGTTCACTCCCCAGTTGGCTGCAATGGCTGGAGCTGCGTCAGTCTGAAGCCAACCAGGAGCTTCTTCCGGGTCTCCCACACTGAGCAGGGGCCCAAGGACTTGGGCCATCTTCTGCTGCTTTCCCAGGCCATAGCAGAGAGCTGGATCAGAAGTGGAGAAGCCGGGACTCTGCTGGCACTGCAGGTGGCAGCTTTACCCATTACCCACAGCGCCGGCCCCTACAAGATTCTCTTAAAATGGAATCATTCTTATATACAGTTTCTAGAAGGGCAGAGAGTGATAGATGTTCATGTAAAGCTTACACATGAGTACTTAACCAGAGGAGATCTGAGTAACAGTGTCTTTTAATAGCAGCTCGTCAGGAGGATACTATCAGTTTAGAACACTAGCTTGATCACTTTTGGAAAGTAATTCAGGGGCCAGATAAAGGAAATGTGTTCACTCTTAGTGTTTAGTAGCTGCTGCCAGTAGCCATGAAGACTTGGCTAGGTAAGAGACACTGGTACTCAGGGGTCTGTGAACAACAATGAATTGTCATGCTACAGTTTTCTCACCAAACCACTTTGTTCTGGTTTTACATGTGAGTCGACGCATGGCAAATGCTGCACCTCTCTACTTACCCCACTTCCGCCTCCGAAAAATGTATTGTCACCAGGAGTATTGCTTTACGAGTAGCAACCTGACATAAACTGTCACGTTTGGCTGTTTGGTTACATGGTTGAGGTGGCTTTTTTGAAAAAAAAAAAAAAAAAGATTTATTTTATTGATTTAAAAGGCACAGTTATAGAGGCAGTGAGAAAGGGAGAGACAGAGAATCTTCCGTCCACTGGTTCACACCCAAAATGGCTGCAACAGCCAGGGCTGGGCCAGGCCAAAGTCAGGAGCCAGGAGCTTCTTCTCGGTCTCCCACGCGTGTGCAGGGTCCCAAACACTTGGCTTCCCCAAGCCATTAGCAGAGAGCTGGATCAGAAATGGAGCAGCCCGGACTTGAACTGGTGTCCACATGGGATGCCAGAATCACAGACATCAGCTTTACCCACTGTGCCACAGTGCCAGCCCTGCATTACTTTTTGATGACAACAGATGTTTCTGTCAGCATTATTTTCACTTCTGAATTGAAGTGACCATGTTACTTTAAATAACACCCAGAGGACTTTGAAGTGCTAGACAAAACATAATCCCTGTTTCCTTAGCTTCTTTCCCTATATTTTAGCATACTTTTTTCTCTTGGGTGTTTTTTATTTATTTTCTGGTCTGATTCTATCAAGGTTCTTTTCTATCCCCAGCTATTTTCAAACTATTGCATCTTTCTATCTTTCCTTTATTTCCTCCTGCCTTCCTTAAACAAACAAACAAAACTACTTACCTGGTTTTACAGGAAGAACTTATCTAATTGAATTATAGCTGTTTCTTTAAAGAGAAATTCTTTTGAATGGTGTTAATAGTAAATTCTTGGTTTAGATGTATGCTGAATCTGTTAGTCAAGTTTATGTCTTTTATCTCCTAAAATCCTTCTATATGTGTTTATTATGATTTGTTATTTCTCAGGAAATTTCTGGACCATTTCCAAAATAATTTCCATAATAGGAGTTGCATGTGTCAGAGCATGACTTTTGGAAACTTTGACTTACATGTCCTAGCACGTGCCAAAAAGAAAATTTAAGTTCTTTCTGACCCCAACTGAAAAGAATTATAGTGCCAAGGTGGCATTGTTTACCATTTCTTCTTTTTTAAAAATTAATTAATTAATTTGAAAGGCAGAGTGACCAAAAGGGAGGGAGAGACAGATCTTCTATTCACTGGTTCACTCCCCAAATGTGCTTAACAGCTGAGCTGACCGAAAGCCAGGAACCAGAAACTCCATCATGGTCTTCCACATGGGTGGCTTGGACCAAAACACTTGGGCCCTCTTCTGCTGCCTTCCCAGGTACATTAGCAGGAAGCCAGATTGGAAGTGGAGTATCTGGGACTGCTACTGGCTCTCCAATATGGAATACTAATGTTGCAATCACGTCTTAACCCACTGTGCCACACCAACCAGTCGCTGCCATATTTTCTTATATGTATGTGATCCAGAAAGAGTACAGAGGTTTTTTTATTCATTCTTGTTTATCTTCAGTCTTGTGGACCCAAGAGTTTCTCATTGCACAGTTCATCTGACTTGAATTGATCAGGATATTCTGTTTTTTTTTCCTTTCCATATTTATCATAGGTGGAGGAGTTATTGATGGCCATGGAGAAAGTAAAGCAGGAACTAGAGTCTATGAAAGCAAAGCTGTCCTCCACCCAACAGTCTCTGGCAGAAAAAGAAACTCATTTGACCAATCTTCGGGCAGAGAGAAGGAAACATTTAGAGGAAGTTCTGGAGATGAAGTAAGTACTTATAGTCTTATTCTTCAGGGATATGCTTAGTATAATTCTTTGCCTCATTGCTTTCATGCTTAGCCTAATCTTGATGGTAAATTGTATTGCTCATTCTGTAGAACAAATTTGGTCAAGTATTTGACAAATCCTGGTCAAATAGAATTATTTGTACCTCTTCAAAAAATTTTAAACACTCTAGCGTATACATATGTGTACACATATCTGTGTCTGATTACTCTCAGAATTTTCTAAAATCTCCTGGAAAGTTCATGTAAATTGGTGTGGTCTTGAGGCAGGGGATGGAGAGGACTGTTGGCTTTGAGATCATATGAAGAGTAAGCAGTTGTTAAAGTACTTGTTATTACAGACATTTCCCAAAGTAGATAGGGCAGTAGAATGAACCTTCATATACCTGTCCCCAGATTCAGCAGTTAACATTTTGCCACACTGGAAGTACTTTTTAAAAAGTTGTTACTTTTACCAAATCTTTGCTGTATGTTGCTTTCCTGGAGTTCTTGGATTATAATCTCTTGTGAAGCATGTATCCATATGGTAGTACATGATACACATTTGTTTTCCTTCTGCTTAGACCAAGTATGTCTGTTTTCGAAATCCCCAAACCTTACCCTTACGTAAAGGCCCTATTCCTTTTTTACTGAAACCAAGTCTGTCCTGGGATCCCTTCTTACATCAGTGTTACATCGACAGTTATCTCTGCCTCAGGGAGATAGTCTTCTCCTCTTTAAGGCCAGTTTCTTATTTCTCAGATTGTAAGCCCTGGTCTCCTCCCCTGCAATGTCCCTCTCTCAATTTACTCTCATATAATCTGCTCACCACAGAAATAGACAGTGTCTCTCTGGCTAAAGTAAACTTTTTTTTCAATGCAACTAGCATTGTTTAGGTGACATCACTTCTTCCAAATTTATTGAACTTTCTGCTTAAATAAAAAGGTAGCGGAAGAATGTACCATGATACCTTAGCTTGAATTTCATGGGATGTGATTATTGTGTTGGTGTGGAAGCAACCTGAGAGTTGTGGAAGCAAATGTTTGGTGTCACTTGTACATATGGTTTCCTAGCCCACAATGCAAAGTTAGTAGATCCAAACCCTTTAGACAAGCACTAGTGATGATGTGCTCTTGGGAGTAAAGAATAGGTGAACCCAGAACTAGATCGATGTGCTAGGACAATAGAGAGAAGTTAGGAGTTTGCAAATAGGCTTGTTAAGAGCAAATTCCTAATAGAGATACTAGACACATTTTTTATCACTGGAAGCAAAATACAAGGCCTAGTATTTTAGAGGTGTAGTCATAGAGGTGATTTTTTTTGGGGGGGGGTGGCATTGAGTCAAATAATTAGATGTGAACAGATCTGGGCACCATTCCTAGAACATGGCAGGAGTTAGAGCTGAGAAGATAATTAAATCATATCCCAAAGTCATTAAAAAGTGGAGGAGAGCCAGTGTTGTGGCATAGCTCATTAAGTCACAGTCTGCAGTGCTGGCATGCCATAACGGTGCTGATTTGAGTCCAGCTGCTCCACTTCTGATCCAGCTCCCTTCTACTGCACCTGGGGTAGCAGTGGAAGATGGTCCAAGATATCACTGTTTCTCTCTCTGTGTGTAACTCTGCCTTCCAAATAAATGGGGGGGGGGGGGGGGAGAAGGATGCAGATAATGTTGAAGACGACAAAGTGTCATATAGATACAGATGCAGATACAGATACAGATATAGATATTCCTAGGGAGAAACCAGTCTCGATAAAGTAACAGTAGGAGAGTACTTCAAATAGTGGGTGGCATAAGTAGAATTAGAAAGATAATTTAATGGGAAAAAAATGGAAATTCATGCCTACCTTTTCCATAAAACATATTATCTGTAAACCTCTTGAAGACCTCCTCATAGGTAAGCTTTGTTTTGTTTTTTCTAAGCACTGATACATATCTTTTCTTGTCAGATCTTTCTTTCTCAGCTCAGATAGCTGCTGATAGCAAAAGAGTGATATTCTGTGTATTGGAATTTTCTTTTATTAAAATTAAAGCTACGGTAGGAAAGAGGTTTTTAAAAAAATGCTTGAATGAGAATTGTAAGTTTTATTTTTTATTTTATTGTGCTACAGTACCAAACTTTATTATGAGCTTCCCTTGTTAACTTAGGTTGGAAATTACATTTGGGGAAAATAATGTGAGTAGTAAAAGTTAGTCACCCGCACAATAATTCATAGCCTCCTTAAAAGATATAGGGGAGTTCTAAAAGAGTATAAAACTTCAGAGACACAAATATTAGACAGAAGTTCAAGAAATAGTATTAAAACCTAGCTCTGGTAGATGACTGATTTCTTTAATCAGCTTTAGTTGCTTAGGATCTTACTGTGGCCTAATGATGTTCCCAGATTTTCCACAGGGGTTCTGTCACACAAGTGTACTGTCTTACAGTGTTTAAAGCACTCCTTGCTTTAATTTGAACTTAAATTTTCCCTCATCACTGTCTTTTATTTTACAAATCTTATTAAGATTCTTGCCCAATACTTTCCTTTTAGATAATTGTCTCAGTGCTTTAGGCCTTATCCTCTATCAAAATATTCTTTTGAGAAAGTGGTACTTCATATCTGGTCTCTGATTACACTGCCATACAGCCAATACATGACTCTACCAAGAACAGAGAGCAACAGTTGTTCTGTTCTTTCCATCTATTTGAAACCCCTCTACTTTTTAAAAAAATGTGGATATTTAAAGTTTGCCATACAAACACTAAGTAATGATTCAGCTATCCTCTATCAAAACTATAAAATTAACATAAATACAGGGGTTGGCACTGTGGTACAGTGGGTTAAAGCCTTGACTTGCACTGCTGGCATCCCATATGGGCACCAGTTCGAGTCCTGGCTGCTCCACTTCCAATCAAGCTCCCTGCTAATGCGCCTGGGAAAGCAGCAGAGGATGGCCCAAGTCCTTGGGCCCTTGTACCCATGTGGGAGACCCAGAAGAAGCTTCTGGATCCTAGCTTCAGATTGGCTGAGCTCCAGCCATTGTGGCCATTTGGGGAGTGAACCATCAGATGGAAGGCCCGTTTTCTTTCTCTGTCTCTATCTCTCTCTGTAACTCTTTCAATTAAATACAATACATTTAAAGATGTAATTATTCATAAAAAATTATAAATGAATTGTTATTGAGTCTGATATACTAAATTTCAGTTCTTTTTTTGCCATGTAACTGACCAAGGAAAGAGTCCTTTTGCTCGTTTCTGGATTCTCCTGTCTGTATTTTGAGTAGGTTCTGCTAATCATATGGCATGGACCAAGATATCTAGGCTTCTAAAAACTTGTTCAGAATTAATTTTGTTGTTAATTTGTGGAAAGGATTTACTCCCTCTCTGTAGTATGTGCCTTGAATTACTTACGGTAACCAGTAGGAGCATACTTGCTACATTAAAAAAACCTGCATCTGGTGCTCATGTTGTGGCTTAGCGGGTTAAGCCACCATCTACTGTGCCAGCATCCCATATAGAAGCTGGCTAGATTCCCAATGATGAAAGACAGAGAGATTCCATCCACTTGTTCTCTTCCCAAATGGCCACAATGGCCAGGGCTGGGCCAGGCTGAGGCCAGGAACCAGGAGCTTCTTCTAGATCTCCCATGTAGGTGCAGGGGCCCAAACGTTAGAGCATCCTTTGCTGCTATCCCAGGCACATTAGGAGGGAGCTGGACTGGAAGTGGAGCAGCCAGACCTCCAACCAACTCCCATATGAGATGCTAGTAGCAACTTTACCGGCTATGCTACAACACCGGCCCCATCTATACCACTTATTAACTCTGTGGCCCAAGCAAGTTGTTGCTGAGACTTTCCATTTTTTAAATGGTAATATGATTGTTTCTACTTCATAAGAGTTTTCATAAGAATTAAATACAAAATTTAATATATAGAATTGAGAACAGTGTCTGGTGCAGAAAGCACTTAATAGTTAGCCATTATTAGTTTGCTCTGTGGTTTTCCTGGTGATGATTTATAGGGAAATAAAATTATTCAAGTAAAATTTAAGAGGAGAAAGATACTATCCCACCTGTAGCTACCATGACAACCAGCTTCTTCACCCTGGGGCCATTGCAGGACACACCATCTTTAATATTTTCAAGTTATTGAATTACTGATAATCATACAAGTGAACGAACTTGCTCATTGTAACTAGAGAATTTGAAATGTAGCAGTATGAGGGGAATGTACTCTGCAAAGAGATTGAGCCATGGGTATGTGTGACTCTGGATAAGAAATAGTCTTCTCTCTGGAAAAGGCAGTTAGCCTACTTGTATAGAAATTCTTCAGCAGAACAATAGAATAGTCTAGTTTTCTGGAATCATCCTGACCTCATGAAACCAAGAGGAGTGATCTAATAGTTCTTTTCCATCCCTAGCAATTGGGGTTGCAGTTTGAGCGTCTGCTACAGATAAATGGTGGCCACGAGTTTGGAGAGATGTAAAACTGTGCTCTTGGTAGCCTGCCAATGGTTCATTAGAAACATTTGAGTTGGTTAGCCAGCCCTGAAGAGAAGGAACATTTTTATTGGCAGATCCACAGTAGTTCTTCTTTTCCTTATGCTGTGGTTTTGTTAGCCATTATTTTTTTATTCCACTTTCATGGTAGTCTCTTTCCTTTAAAAGAAATGAAAGAGAATGGAGGAAAATAATAAAAATAACAACTGTCATAAATTTTAAGTATCAGTTGAGGTCACGAAGTTCACTATTAAGAATTCTGGATGATCTGGTTCACTCCTCCCTGCTCTGCTTTCAGACTCTTTCTGCACCATGCGTTGCCATTCAGAATAGAACTTAAGTGACTTTTTAAAACGTGGAATGCTTTATCCAGCTGTAAGTCTGACTACCCTGGGAACTGGTATGTTCAGGGAGGGAGTGCCAGAGCTCTTTAGTTTCTTGGGAATCTGAAGCTGTTTGTTAAGTAGCACACCATATCTAGTCTACTGGTAGCAGTCTGTATCCATAGCTCTTGTTCCAAACATAAGTGTTAATTGTACATGAATATACTATCTCTGTCTGACTTGCTCTCTCTCTGCCCATGGGTTGGCATTTAATAGCCTTATTGCTGCTTTGCTTGCCCCATCTTGCAAGTAGATAGGCATCATGGAATGTTAAAAAACAGATCATTTTAATTAATTTGTGAGAGAGTGACCGAGAACTGCCGTGTACTGATTCACTCCCCTAAATGCCCACAACAGCTAGGGCTGTGCCTAGGCTAAAGCCAGAAGGTGATAACTTTTAGCACGTTATTTGAATTTACTGAGTGCATGGAGGGGTCCCAGCTGCCTGGAACCTGCATCCTATCTTGCTCATCCTCTTTCTCATAGATTGATGTGTCTGACCAGAGAGGCAGGTGAGCAGCTTTGGTGGGTACCAGGCGGGGCTGCAGGGCATGCTGGTGTCTCTGCAAGGTGTTCTTTTGCTCTCCCATTAACTATTTATCTTTTTTTTAAAGATCTATTTACTTATTTATTTATTTGAAAGTCAGAGTTACACAGAAAGAAGGGGCAACAGAGAGAGAGAGGTCCTCCATCTGTTGGTTCGCTCCCCAATTGGCTGCAACAGCTGGAGTTGTGCCGATCTGAAGCCAGAGCCAGGAGCTTCCTCTGGGTCTTCCCACATGGGTGCAGGGACCCAAGGACTTGAGCCACCCTCTGTTGCTTTCCCAGGCCATAGCAGAGGGCTGGATCAGAAGTAGAGCAGCTGGGACTTGAACCAGCGCCCATATGGAATGCCAACATTGCAGGCAATGGCTTTACCCACTACACCACAGCGCCAGTTCTATTTATCTTTATAAGAACTTTAACTGGTCATCTTCTTCAACTTCTACTCTTTCTCAGCCGCTCTCAGGAATTGTGTTTGTAAAGATTTTTCCACTATTAACTATTTTAATAAAAGTTGATAAAGGTTTGAGTTTGCCCATTCTACTCACCCAACTACTGAGGCTTATGGCCTGCCAGGACCTGCATTAACAAAAAGCTGGAATTGGGAGCTAGAGCTGGGCATCAAACCCAAGTTGCTCCAATGTGGGACACAGGTACTTTAACCAAAGTCTTTTTTTTTTTTTTTTTAGATTTATTCATTTATTTGAAAGGCAGAGTTACAGAGAGGCAGAGAGAGAGAGAAAAGAATGTTTTCTACATACTGATTCGCTCCCTAGATGGCCACAATGGCTAGAGCTGGGCTCGCCAATCGGAAGGCAGGAGCCCAGAGCTTCTTCCTGGTCTCCCACATGGATATGGGGGCAAGCACTTGGACCATCCTCTGCTGCTTTCTCAGGCCATCAGCAGGAAGCTGAGTCGGAAGTTGAGCAGCCCAGACTGGGACCGGCACCCATATGGGATGCTGACACTGCAGGTGGCAGCTTTACCCACTATGCCGTGGCACCAGCCTGTAACTAGAGTCTTAACCACTAAGCTAAATGCCCACCCACGGAGAGTTTTTAATGTAACAATGTGACTTTGTAATATGATTTTTTAAGCAAATAGATATAAGTTGTTCAAAGAATGAAACTAAAAGGATTGAATAAATTGCTGTATTTGTTGGGAGCTTTAAAAATAAAGAATTGTGATTGGAAAAAATAGTTACTAGCATACAGGTGCAAAAGGAAAAACATTAGAATCTCTTGAATTACTAGACACACATATTTAGAAGTCTGCTTTCTCTCTTAACTAGACAACATTTAGATTTTATTTATGTAGGTAGCATTTAAAATCCATTATGCATTTAAGGTTGCATTTTCCACAATAAGCATTAAATGTTAATTGCTTTCCACCCTGCCATCTGTTCTATCTCCCTACCAAAACCAAATAAACAAAGCAAACTCTTCTTTAATTTTAAAAATCACAGATTATACTTGTTTCTGGCCTGTAAACTTGTAACTTTGCTACATATATCGCACCAAAAAGTTCATAGTTTCAACACTGCAAGATTAAAAATTTCTGGCATTTTAAAATCATGTCAAAGCTTTCTGTAATGCCCTCACTCCCAGGAGGACAAAGGAAAAAGCAGTATGAAGAAACAGATTCTTATCTTAAAAAGGAAAGGAAATGCTCCTCAGAGGGAGCATGAAGGGCAGGAGTTAAGGCAGCACCAGAATTAATGGTTAAAAAGCAGTGTGTCACACGCGTGAAACAATGAAAAGAAGTGGGCAGAGTTTGGCTCTAATACAAAATTTTTCAAGGAACCAAACTGAAATATTTATTTCATTCTACTTGTTCAATGTATGGTCATTTTACATATGTTTGTGTAACTAACTAGGTTTTTTTTTCCCTCAGCATATTCTTAACCTCTGGAAACTTGAGATGGTA
Source organism: Sylvilagus floridanus (assembly GCA_949820135.1). Classification (NCBI taxonomy): domain Eukaryota; kingdom Metazoa; phylum Chordata; class Mammalia; order Lagomorpha; family Leporidae; genus Sylvilagus; species Sylvilagus floridanus. The sequence goes on from OX463230.1 coordinate 36,204,470, forward strand.
TTGTTTAACAACATTATTTTTCCTTAAAAGGAGAACTATGGGTCCAGAGAAAATATGGGATTTAGCAAAAGTCAAACAATGCTTATGGTCAAATTTGGTCTTCATGGAGAAGATTAATCTAAAACAATAAATCTAATGAATGATGGTTTACATCTAAAGTGGCTCATAATGGCCTTCCAGTGTTTGAGGCTGGATTGTTCTGAAGAAAAGCCGTCCTGGCAACTATGATTAAATGGGAATGTTATCTTTAATTATGCTGTATTAATTACATTCTAATATCAAACACCATTGGGAAAATGTATCTATAAGATGCCTTTCATGAGCGTATACTAAGTTATCTGTTATTGTACTTCTAAAACTTTAAAGATCCCAATAATTTGTATAGTGATTTAACAGTTGCTAGCGGATTTAGTGTGAGGAAGAAACGAAGCTGATGCTCTGTTCTAAATTTCGATCTGACCACCTGTGATCACCAGTTCCTGCCCTCTGATATCCCTCATCTCACCTGTCTTTGGTCACATGTCTGTAATTTGCTCAGTGACTGTGGCCTTGGGGCAATACTAAGATCCCACTACGGTGCAAAGGAAAGTCCAACTGCTAATGCTCTTTGGGCAACTTTAACTCCTGCCTCTGCTTCAGACTTTGCTTACCACCTTCTTTGAACCCTGTTGAGCACATGGAGAGGTCCCAGGTGGCTGGAACCCTCAGTCTGTCCTGTTCATCCACCTCCTCACAGATGCAGTGCAGCGCATGTCTGAGCAGAGGTTGGATGTGGCTTTGTTGAGTGCCTGGCTGGCTGGGCAGTAGGGTGTACTGGCCTCTCCATGGGTGTTCTCTGCAAGAGCATCCTCTACTCTTTATTGTTGTCAACAATTCACTTTGTAGTGATTTTTCTGCCACTAACTATCTTAGTAGAAGCTGATGTAGATTTGACGTTGCCCATCCTACAACCATCAAGTGATGTGGAAGAGAGTGAAAAGAGGCCCCCATGATCTAGTTACCCAAATAAAGTCTTGTATCAAAAGAAGAAAATCCACCTCTAGAAGGTGGACATCCCGTCAAGGCAGAGACAGACAACTCTGAATCGCAGTTTCTGCCTTCTCTGGGACCCTTCTGTCTCTAACATGTCCTCAAATGGGTCTTCAAAGAAGTCAAGTGAAAGTGGATTCTTTCCCCTGGCTCCTCCACTATCCTCCTTTGCCATGTTTGTCATACGTGTCCTGTTTTCTTCATTTGATTAACAACTCCTATGCCTCAGCTGCTTGTTAGGATTTTTCTTCATTTATTTATTCTCAGCGTTCTCATCTGGGTGCCACTTCAGAGTCAGGTTCCAACATGCCTTTTAACATCCTGGGGTGAGACATGTCTCTGCCCACCATGAACGTAGCCTCTGCTGTGTTTCCACAGGCTGTTGGAACCAGTCTGAGGATACAGATTGCTGATGGGGAGGAAGGAGGAGAGTTGGGTGGCAGCCCAGCGGCCTGGGTCTTCTCTGGCCTTAGGCATGGCTGCACTAGTGGCAGCAGTACTGGCTCTTCACACTTGCCTTCCTCCTGGTCTTCCTGTGAGATCAGTAAGTCTGGCAGAGAAACCCAAACCTCTGTGCGTTAAATTATAGACTCATGAGATGCTTTTTGGATCAAGAAAGGTCTGACTTCCCACCAATGGAAAATAAATTTTTATATGTACCTAAGAAGAATCTCCTACTATAATCTAAATTCTGACATTTAAAAAGTCCTTTCCTTTTTGTCAGAGAAAAGTAGAATATGTTTGGAATGAAGACAGCCGTACAAAATAGCTATCAGAAAGTATTCAGGCAGGGGCTGGCACTGTGGCCTAGAGGGTTAAGTCTCTGCCTGCAGCACCAGCATCCCACATGGGTGCTGGTTCAAGTCCCAGCTACTCCACTTCCTGATCCAGCTCCTTTCTAATCCAACTGAAATAGCAATGGAAGATGGCCCAAGTGCTTGGGCCCCTGCATCCACGTGAGAGACCCAGATGAAGCTCCTAGCTTCTAGCCCTGGCGGTTTCAGCCACTTGGGGAGTAAACCAGCAGATAGAAGATCTCTCACGCTCTGCTTCTCCCTCTCTTTTTGTAACTCTTGACTTTGAAATAAATAAATCTTTTTTTTAGAAAAAGTTCATAGAGGAGGTTCAAGAGGAGGACTGATAAATCAAGATGCCTATTGTTAGCTATTGAGCAACTACCAAAATTAGGACAAAAATTTTTAAAAAGTGAAGTACCAACAGAAGAAATAAAATTTAATGCTAAAAGTTAATTTACTTACTCAGAATAAAAAGACAAGAAAGTAACAACAGAGGAACAAAGAAGAAGTATAAATAGATAAAAGGCAAAGTCAGCCAACCGGAACTTATAGCAGAATCCAACAGACTAGTCACTGCAATTAAAGAACAGAGATTATTAGAATGGATTTTTAAAAAGAAGCAAAGACCCGTTATATGCTGTCTACAGAGGTGTACATGCTAATAAACATAGGCTAAAATGAGCAGAAAACAGTAGACTTTAGAAACAGTAATTGTTCAGAATACTGATGTGATTCCTTAATATCGGACAAAGGAGACTTCCAGGCAAAGGGTATTCCCAGACATTAACAAAGGATATCTCCTAAGATAAAGGGGACAGTTCATCAGAAAGACATACCAAGGGGCCAGCGCTGTGGCGTAGCAGGTGAAGCCGCCACCTGCAGTGCTGGCATCCCATATGGACACTGGTTCAAGACTCAGCTACTCCGCTTCCGATCTAGCTCTCTGTTATGGCCCAGGAAAACAGTAGAAGTTGGCCCAAGTCCTTGGGCCCCTGCACCCTCGTGGGAGACCTGGAAGAGGTTCCTGGCTCCTGGCTTCAGACTGGCGCAACTCCAGCCTTTGCGGCCAATTGGGGAGTGAACCAGCAGATGGAAGACCTCTCTGCCTCTCCTCTCTCTGTGTAACTCTGACTTTCAAATAAATAATAAATCTTTTAAAAAAGAAAAAGGAAAGGCATACCAGTTCTTTATATGTGTACCTAATAACACGACTTCAAAATTTTTGAAGAAGAAACTGACATGAACTAAGGGGGAAGCAGACAAATCTGTACTCATCGATCATCAATGAAGAATTTAACTTTATTTCTCAGAAATTGATAGAATGAGTAAACAAAAAAATTAGTAAACATATAGCAAATCTGAGGACTATCAAATTGACAAATTTTAATACTTAAAAAACATTATCTCCAACAACTGAAGAATATTGTCTCAAGAACTCTGGTGTGTTCACCAGTAAATGCTGGGCCACAAATGCAAACCTCAGTCGATTTCAGAAGACTGCAGTATGTCAGAGTTCTCTAACCACAGTGGAATTAAGTTAGAAGCCAAAAAACAGATATTTAGTAAATCCCTCAAATGTTTGGAAATAACGTAATTCTAAGTACCATGGCTCAGAGATGTCATAAGGAATATGAAAAATTATTTTGAACTGGTTGAAAATAAAAATTCACATATAAAATTTTGTGTTTCACTCTCAAGTAATGCTTAGAGTGTTTCGCTCTGTACATCCTCTTATCGGAAAAGGATGAAAGTTTAAAGTTGGTGGTCTGGATTTCTTTTTTTTTTTTTTTTTTGACAGACAGAGAGAGACAGAAAGGTCTTCCTTCCGTTGGTTCACCCCCCAAATGGCCGCTACGGCCAGAGCTGTGCTGATCTGAAGCCAGGAGCCAGGTGCTTCCTCCTGGTCTCCCATGCGGGTGCAGGGCCCAAGCTCCTGGGCCATCCTCCACTGCCCTCCTGGGCCACAGAAGAGAGCTGGACTGGAAGAGCAACCGGGACTAGAGCCTGGCGCCCATATGGGTGGAGGATTAACCAAGTGAGCCACGGCACCGGCCCCAGTGGTCTGGATTTCTACACTAAAAAACTAGAAAATGAAGCACAGTAAATACAAAGAAGTAATAAGCATGGCAGAAATCAGGAAGTAAAAAAAAAAAGATACAGAAAATTCACAAAATCAGGACTGGTGCCGTGGTGTAGCAGGTAAAAACCACTGCCTGCAGTGCCAGCATCCCATATGGGTGCCGGTTTAGGTCCTGCTGCTCCACCTCTGATCCAGCTCCCTGCTGATGCTCCTGGGAAAGCAACAGAAGATGGCCCAAGTGCTTGGGTCCCTGTACCCATGTAGGAGACTCAGAAGAAGGTCCTGGCTCCTGGCTTCGGACTGGCCCAGTCCTAGCCGTTTGGGCCATTTGTGGAGTGAACCAACAGATGGAACTTTTCTTCCGTGTCTTTTCCTCTCTCTTTTTCTAATTCTGCCTTTCAAATAGATAAAATATTTTTTTATAAAAAAAGTAAATTCACAAAATCAACCATAGTTCTTTATCATCCTAACTTAGATATTGTGCATTTTTCACAAGATAGTTCTTATATAGTTTCCTTAGATTTATTCCTTTTACCTCATTTGCTGCTGTCATGAATGACATTTTTTCTGTTAAATTCTCTTAAGTTTTTTTGGTATATAGAAGGGCTTTTTTTTTTTTTTAAAGATTTATCTTATTTATTTGAAAGACAGAGTTACAGAGAGAGGCAGAGACAGAGAGAGAGGTTCTCCATCCGCTGGTTCACTCCCAAATGGCTGCAATGGCCGGAGCTGAGCTGATGCGAAGCCAGGAGCCAGGAGCTTCCTCTGGGTCTCCCACGTGGGTGCAGGGGCCCAAGCACCTGGGCCATCTTCCACTGCTTTCCCAGGCCGTAACAGAGAGCTGGATTGGAAGAAGAGTAGCCAGGACCAGAACCGGTGCCCACATGGGATGCCGGCACTTCAGGCCAGGGCCTCAACCTGCTGCGCCACAGAACCAATCCCAAGAAGGGCTATTTTTAAAATTTTTCTATTGATATTCTATTGCACCTTTACTAATTTTGTTAGTAGCACAAACTACTTTTAATATAACTCAAGATTCTCAATGGCTTACTACAGTAGCATTTTATTTCTCACTTGCTCAATGATACTGTTTCTGATTGGTGAGTGCATTTTAATTGGTTCTAAATTATGCCCTTTCCTCGTAACTACATGTTGAAACTCTTTGTTCAGTGTTGCAGAAGGTTTTTCTACTTTATATTTTTTAAGGAGCCATATTTTTTACACTATTTTGTGTTCGTTTTACTTATGTTGTTAATTGACTTCCTATTTTCTTTACATTCATCAATCCAGTTTTTTCCAAGTTGCCTGAGATGGAATATTTTTAGTCATGGTAAAAAGAAAGTTTTCTCTAAGAATCCCATTAGCTATATACAAGATTTGATATATGGGGTTTTCTTTTTGTTTGTTTTGTTGTTTTTTAACAGCAATCTGTTTTTGTTTTTGTATTTAAATTTTATTTTATTTATTTGAAAGAGTTATAGAGAGAGGTAGAGACACAGAGATGTCTTCCGTCCACTGGTTCACTCCCCAAATGGCTGTAACGGCGGAGCTGAGCCTATCCAAAGCCAGGAGCTTCTTCTGGGTCTCCCACTTGGGTGCAGTCCATCTTTTGCTGCTTTCCTAGGCAAATTATCAGGGAGCTGGATCGGAAGTGGAATAGCTGGGACTTAAACTGGCGCCCATTTGGGATAGTGGTGCTACAGATCAGGGCTTTAACCCCCTGTGTGATAGCACCAGCCCCCTGGAGTTTTCTTGATATTATAAAAATATTTTTGGTTTCCTGAGCCTTTCTTTTTTAAATTATTAAAAATTATTTGGGCTGGCGCCACGGCTCAACAGGCTAATCCTCTGCCTAGCGGTGCTGGCACACCGGGTTCTAGTCCCAGTCGGGGCACTAGATTCTGTCCCAGTTGCCCCTCTTCCAGGCCAGCTCTCTGCTGTGGCCCAGGAGTGCAGTGGAGGATGGCCCAAGTGCTTGGGCCCTGCACCCGCATGGGAGACCAGGAGAAGCATCTGGGTCCCGGCTTTGGATCAGCGCAGTGCGCCGGCCGTGGCAGCCATTGGAGGGTGAACCAACGGCAAAGGAAGACCTTTCTCTCTGTCTCTCTCTCTCACTGTCCACTCTGCCTGTCAAAAAAAAATTTTTTTTTTGGATGTGGTGGGATGGGGAGATGTATTTAGTGTTGGTTTCTCTGTGTTACTGCTTTCTGATGAGAAAACGTAGTGTGTCAGAGGAAAGTACGAGAGGCATAGATGGAACTACAGAAGAGATCTTAAAAATTACCCACTGACCAGGTGTGGGACGTTAAGCTGTGGGATGATTTTAGCCTCATGCAGTGTTTCTCACACCTCTTTCTTAAAAAGAAAAAATCTCAAGAAGTCCTCCTCTCCTGCCTCCTCCAGCATCTTCTACTCCATGTCTTTTTGTCAGAATGAGTTGCATGCCAAGTTATTGGGAAGCAAAAGTGGGATTTTGGGTTTAGATTCATTAATACCTTCCTCTGAGGTCTTTTTCTTTTTTAAAGATTTTATTTATTTATTTATTTATTTGAAAGGTGGAGTTAGAAACAGTGAGCGGGAGAGACAGAGAGAAAGGTCTTCCTTCCATTGGTTCACCCCTCAAATGGCCGCAATGGCCAGTCCGAAGCCAGGAGCCAGGTGCTTCTTCTGGGTCTCTCACTCGGGTGCAGGGGCCCAAGGACTTGTGCCATCTTCTACTATCCCAGGCCGTAGCAGAGAGCTGGACTGGAAAAGGAGCAGCTGGGACTATAACCAGCGCCCCTTTGGGATGCCATGTGCCAGCCCCGCTCTGAGGTCTTGTGTCTTTGAGTCACACTGTGGAAGCAGTAGATATGTGAAAAAAATTGAAAGTGGGAAGTGGGAGCGTGGCTGTTGGTTAGGTGGCCAGTGGAGTCTTTCGTAGTCGCCTTGTAATTGCAGTCTTTCTGTATACTTTAAACATCAGTAAATTTATTGGAAAGGAGAAAGAGGATAGTGATTAATCTGTAGTTTGATGCATGGCGTTTTATTAGGGAAAATTTGTTTTACTTATTTAAAGACACTTTTACACCGTTCTGCTATTTCCCATTTTCACAATATGAAGTCTCTTACTTTTCCCTGCTGAGGATTTGTTTTCACATATGATTAGTAACCTCTGATTATGAGCTCATTTTCCGTGGTGCTGCTTTCCTTAGGAGACCCATTTCCTCAGGGCAGCTTTCGAGCTTGTTTCTGTGGGGACCGAATACGTTCACTGGCTTTGGAACGGTTTTCTTTTTAATCTGAGTGTGTGTGTGGGGGGGGTGCAACTCTCGTGTACCAGTGATTTCTCAGGACTGACTTTTTTCGCATCTCTAGTTCTAGAGTCTGTGCTGCTTCCTTGGTTTGATGGACAGCGCCCCTCTCTCTCTCTCACTTCTCTTTCTCCCTCCTTCTCCCTCCCGCTCCGTCCCTCTTTTTCCCTCCTCCCTTTCTCTCTCTCTCTCTTTCTCTCTCTCTCTCTCTTTCTTTTTCTTTTTTCTCTTTCTTTCTTGATGTATTTATTTACTTAAAAGTCAGAGTTACATAGAGAGAGAGAAAGACAGAGAAGAGAAGCCTTCATCTGCTGGTTCACTCCTTGAGTGGCCACAACAGCCAGAGCCAAGCCAAGGCAAATCCTGGATCCAGGAGCTTCATCCCAGTCTCCCTCGTGGGTATCAGGGCCCCAAGTACTTGGGCCATCTACTGCTGCTTTCACCAGGCTATTAGCAGAGAGCTGAATTGGTAGTGGAGCAGCAAGGACACAAACTGGTGCCCATATGGGATGCAGGCATTGCAGGTGGTGGTTTTCCCAGCTATAGCACGACACCAGCCCTTAGGAAGCATTTTTCTGAAATTCTCCATTTTTATATATGGAGCCAACTGTTGTGACTTACTTTAACTTTAGTTCTTTGTCCCCCTGAGTCTGAGTTCCAGAATCTCATCCCTGGTTAAGGCTTATTACCCAGCTTTTATCCTCTGTGAGTTATTTCTACTTAAACTCTCACCCATGCTCTGACTTTGAATTCTTCATTATTGGTACTTCTGGTTTATGTCTGATGCCTTTGAAGGGGCTTCAAAAAGTTGAGGGAAAATTCACATTATCTTTTTTAAACAATATTTATTTTCATCTACTTGAAAGGCAAACTTACAGAAAGAGAGAGAGGTCTTCCTTCTGCTGGCTTAATTCCTAAATGCACCAATAGCCAGGACTGAGCCAGCCAAAACCTGGAGCCCAGAACTCATTCCAGCTCTCCCATGTGAATGGCATGATCCCAAGCACTTGAGCCATCATATTTTCCCTCCAGGATGCATTAGCAGGAGGCTGGATTGGAAGCAGAGCAGCCAGGAAAGGAACCAATACACTGATGAGGGATGGAGGTGTCCTGAGTGGTAGTTTGTACCACAACACCTGCCCCTTGCATTATCTTTTAATTTCATTTTTCTACAAACTTTTTGAGGTCCTGTCATAATTTTGAGTTTAGAGCAAGAGGGGAGGACCCTTTTTTGTTGAGTTCTCAATAGTTATTAGAAGTGTTAAGTTGTAGGCCAGTGCCACGGCTCAATAGGCTAATCTTCTGCCTGCGACACTGGCACACCGGGTTCTAGTCCCGGTTGGGGCGCCAGTTTCTGTCCCGGTTGCCCCTCTTCCAGGCCAGCTCTCTGCTGTGGCCAGGGAGTGCAGTGGAGGATGGCCCAAGTGCTTGGGCCCTGCACCCGCATGGGAGACCAGGAGAAGCACCTGGCTCCTGCCATCGGATCAGCGCAAAGCGCCGGCCACAGCGCACCGGCCGCGGCGGCCATTGGAGGGTGAACCAACGGCAAAAAAAGACGACCTTTCTCTCTGTCTCTCTGTCTCTCTCTCTCTCACTGTCCACTCTGCCTATCAAAAAAAAAAAAAGGAAGTGTAAGTTGTAATTTAAATTTATTTTCACTCTCCTATGTTTTTTGCTCTTTTTTTCTCTCCTAATTTTTGTCAGCCATTGTTTATATATATATATATATATATATATATATATATATATATATATATTGTCCTGAAGTCTTCAAAATCCATGACAAGGATTTTGAATGCTACTTTTTAGACAGTATTTATTGCAAAAAATACTCACTGCTTATGTGGTAGAGTAAATTAGAATTCTGTTGAACCACAATTTTTTTTGGAAAAGGCAACAAAAAACCATGTTGAAAGATTTTCTTACTGCTCATCTCTATTCCTGAAATGTCACTTTGTTCTCCAAGTTTCTGTAGGAGTTAGTTCTGCTTAAAACTTTTGCCTTTACCCAAACTTTATGTGTATCTTATGGAATAGTTTATTTTTCCAATATACTTGGGAGAGGGAAAAGAAAATCTTTCTGTTCCCAGCCTGCTCATGATAGTGAGCTCCCGTTGCTTTGGCTCAGAGCTCCATTCTACCTCGTGATAAACGCCTTTGTATCTCATTATATCTTAGACTTTGTAAACTCTAGGAGCAGACTTAGAAAGAGAGCGCACTGTGCTATTTAAATGAGCCATGACAGCCCAGGAGTGGAGCTCACTGCTGGGAAGAAGACCAGGTGGTATTAAAGGGGCCTGTTCTGTGTGCTAATGGCTCAACCCGTTAATATTGAAGTAGAAACTGGATGAGTAAACCTCTTTCAGTCACTGATTTTCCAAAAAAGATAAAAGAGGCACACTGTACCTGTGAATTTCCCAATCTCTGCATTTAAAATTGTTCTAGAGGACATTTCTTTTTATTTCTGGGTCTGATTTTGTATTTATTTTATCTTTATTTTCTTGGTGAATAGCTAAACCCGTTGGTACTTCAATTGTAAGACACCAGCAGATGGATTAAGTGCTGCTAGAAATGTTAGGAACTATTAGGTATTTGTTCTGGCCTACGGTCGTGACACTTGCTAGAAATGACACCCTCTTGTCATGAGATAATATGGTGCAAAACTGTCAGTAAATTCCAGATACGGAAGGAAGATCCAGTCAGAATGTTTCTTGACCAAGACAGATATCCATGTTCCACTTAGGTCTTTGCTAACTAAGAGTAGGTTAATTACTCATGTTATTATTATTCCAGTTATGTATGTAAATATATAATTATATCCAAACAATTACTCAATATGCATAAACTCTCATATACATATCACATGCAAACAACAGAAATGTTTGGCATGGTTGTAGTTGAGAAGTTTTGTATGAGATGCTGTGGTCAAATCCCCACCGTTCTAGACAGCAGTGCTGCTGGGCTTCAGAGCTAGAGCAGCCATAGAGACTTTGATAGCAAGCCGTGCCCAGTGCTCCCAAGGTACCATCTTTGTATCACTAAGAAGATGACATTTTAACAAATTTATTTGGTGTCAGGTTCTGCTGTTGTCTTGAAAGAAAAATCATTTTTCACCCTGAAGACAGCTAATCAAATCACTAGACTTTGGACCAATACAGAAAGGAATTATAAAGTTTGATAAATGTCCCCTAAAATAAGTTTTTGTGATTCCATCTTGGGGTGAGTCAGCATGAACCTTCATTCATTCCAACTTTGTGGTGTTGTATGGAATATTTGGAGTCCTCTCATCATGGCAGGTAAAGTCTTTGCTGTTTACAAGTTGAGATTATAGATGGTGGGTTTTGAGTGAAATCTCCATACAGACAGCTCTGGAATGCCACTGGTCTGAAGAAGTTTCTCTGTTGTAGCTTTTTGTTTTTCTTCTACTACTTTTAGCTTTGGGTATATCTCTGTTGCATCCTGCTGATAAATGTATTTTTTGTTTTCACTTTTAAAGTATAAGAAGGTACCAAAGCTGTGTTTTGTTTTTATTTCTAACTAGTACCAGAGCATCCACTGTTTAAGGAAGCTGATGAGTCTTTTATTCTACCCTAGATTTTTTCTGTAAATTGGGCAATTTTTGCTTGGTTTTTAAATCAGAGAATGTATGTCTCCATGGTATTCCTCCTCCATCTTAGCTTTTTAAAGCAGTATTATAGGCTTTCAATTAGAAACTTCTATGTATTTCATTGACTAGAGCTGAACTGAACTGTAGGATAATAAAAAGTACTAAATGAAAATATTATGGTATCTTGCACTCTATTGTACATGTAATGTACTGTGAATAGTAGTAGCTTTGATTCATTCTAAATCCCAGCTGAATGCTGACAATATGGTACAAAATACCAGAAAATAAATCCCAAAGTCATCTTTGTGTTTGGTCATTGTATATTTGTATGATCTTATTTCATTATCTAAAAAATAGTGTTGTTCTTAGGGTAGGGCAGTGAATTGCCTCTGATGGAATACAGGTAAGGAGAGTCAGTGGCTGCTGAATTCTAATATTTTTGTTGTTATGATTCTGTTTCTTCCTTAGGAGTAAGTATTTTACATGAATAATAGTGAGTACTTCATAAACAAATTTCCCTTGGATCTTAGTGTTGCAGATTAGCAGCAGATAAAGAACAAAAGAAAAATTGAAGCAATTTATGCTGTTCAACATGCACAAAATGAAAAAACCAACTGGTCCTGCTAGTATTTCTCTCCTGAATTAGATCTCCCCACTAGTGTAGCCGAATACTGCAGGCTTCTTACTACTTGTCTTAGAGAGCAAAACAGGGTGGACCTTCTGCATAGGGAGCTGGATCTAAAGAGAGGAGATCAGAAGGGACTGAACTGTGCACATTTATCTCTTCAAGACCTGCCAGTCAGATAACTCACAAGGAAGTGAGGCTGGAAACAGATAATAAAAACTTCACCCTAACAGAGGGAACATGTTATACAGATACAGGAGGTCCATAACCAAGTTCAAGTTTTGTAATACTCAGCAGTTAGGTATCATGCCTGGTGGATCTCTGATTACAGGTGTGACCACATACCCAACAGGGAGTTTTTGCTGTGAAACTGGTACTGCTGACTGCCCTTTGATGCCTTGACTTTCCCTGTAGCCTTAAGCAACCAAGGTGTCTAAAGATAAACAAAACCATTGCCACAGACAAAAGGAAATGTTTGCTCCTGACCTCCTAATCCACTGATGGTGACAGTGACTGTGACAATGTATTTGTCTCTCAGAGAAGTAGAACAATTTTTCTATTTATAAATATTTAATATATTAACTTAGTTAATTCTTTATTCACTTGTAAGATAATTTCCTCTGTGAAATAACATTTATTTTTAGGCTTGAATCATCCACCATTTTTATGAGCTGGTTGATCTTTTCATATGAATTGAGTTTATTTTTAAAAGTTTCACTTTGAAAGTCCCTCTCTCTTTCTGTTGCAGCCACTTTTATTTTCACATTTGTCATATGTTATCCCCAGATAAGTGTAACTCATCTTCATAACTCATCTCTCAATTCTAGGTTGTCTGACATCAAAATACTAAAATGATTTCTCTTGATTATTACACTAGACAAGTGAATTTGGTGTCACTTAGGACTGTCTTGGAGCATTTTCAATGAAAATCTCATCAGTGCTGCTATTGCAATAGCCATTAGGGAGTGAACCAGCAGGTGGATCTTTCTGTCTCTCCCACCTCTCCTCTCTCTGTCACTCTGTCTTTCAAATAAATTAAATAAATCTCTTTTTGAGAAGTGTAATAAAATGTTAACAGAGTAAGGATTATCTTACCTAACCAGAAGTATAGAGTTATGCAGTTAGTAACCACAGTGATTCCATGATACCAGGGGGTTTTAGATTCCACGATACCAGGGGGTTTTAGATTCCACTTTCTTTAGCATGTGGCTTTCCTTCTCATGCTTGCAGAATGGTTGTGCACAGAGACCTTGCATGTATCATCCAGACCAAAAAGAAAGACAAGAGGAGAAAAGTGTGTGCTGACTGATCTAACTCTGTTGTCAAAGTTATTATAACATCAAAGACTCATCCACCAGATTTCCTCTTTTTCTCATGGGCTACCCTACCCCTACGCACTGCAGAGGAGCCTAGAAAAATCCTGTGTTTTAGGTGGGCAATGAGCAGTATATATAAAGATTCCAAAATTCTGACTTTACCCATGACTTTTAAAAAAAATTTTTTTTTAGGCCAGTGCCGTGGCTCACTTGGCTAATCCTCTACCACCGGTACCCTGGGTTCTAGTCCCGGTTGGGGCACCGGATTCTGTCCTGGTTGGGGCACCAGATTCTGTCCCAGTTGCTCCTCTTCCAGTCCAGCTCTCTGCTGTGGCCCAGGAAGGCAGTGAAGGATGGCCCAAGTGCTTGGGCCCTGCACCCACATGGGAGACCAGGAGGAAGCACCTGGCTCTTGGCTTTGGATGGCGCAGCACACCAGCTGTTGCAGCCATTTGGGTGAACCAACAGAAAAGGAAGACCTTTCTCTTTCTCTCTCTCTCTCTCTCTCTCTGACTCCTCTGCCTGTCAAAAAATGTTTTTTCTTAAAAGTTTTATCTTATTTATTTGAAAGGCAGAACTAGAGAGAGAGAGAGAGAGAGATTGCCCATCTGCTGGTTCATTCCTCAAATGGCTGCAGCAACCAGTGCTGGGCCAGGTGGGAGCCAGGAGCCAGAAGCTTCATTTGGGGCCCAAACACTTGAGCCATCTTCTGCTGCTCTTTCCAGACCATTAGTAGGAAGCTGGATTAGGAGTGGAGCAGCTGGGACTCAAACCAGTGCCCATATGGGATGGGATGCCTGTGTCACAGGCATTGGCTTAACCTGTTATGCCATAATGCTGGCCCCCTGCCCATGACTTAATTTCTTTTCAGAAGTACAAAATTCTGTTTATAAAATCTTTTGTTGTTATTCGTTTTTGTGATGGTGGTGGTGGTGATTGGCTGGAGGACATGCTGATTCTGCCTTAATCACCTGCTAACCTATTGCCTGTCTACATCAGCAGTACTTCCTAGAGAGCATATTAGAAAGATGGAAAGGACAGCCAGATTTTAATTCCAGGAGGTGATTTTCTCTGTAGAGAATGAAGATGTTGTTTAATCTCTGTAGGGCCTTTTTTTCTTACCTGTGAAATGAGAACATTGGCTCTGATTTTTAAAAAGTGGGCAAAGAATACAGGCAAGCAACTCACAAAAATGTGCATGTAAATGGCCAATGAAACTAAAAGAATTTATTAACCCTCATTTATTACAAAAGAAAATTAAACTTAAATTAAAGATATCTCTCAGAAATAACATAGCACCAGAGATAGAATACTGAGTACCATTAAGAAAATAGACGATTCAGCATTGTGGCATAGCAAGTAAAGCTGCTGCCTATGTCAGCATCCCATATGGGTGCTGGTTCCTGTCCTGGCTATTCCACTTCTGATCCAGTTCCCTGCTAATCACCTGGGAAAAGCAGTGAAGGATGGCCCTTGCTACCTACATGGAAGACCTGGATGAAGCTCCCGACTTCTGACTGTGGCCTGGCCCAGCCCTGGGCATTGCAGCCATCTGTGGAGTAAAGTAGCAGATGTAAGATTCATTCTCTCTCTCTCTCTCTCTTTCTCTCTCTTTCTCTCTCTGTAATTCTGACTTTCAAAATAAGTAAATAAATCTTTAAATAAAAAGAACATAAAGAAACAAGTACTGTCATGTACGTGAGTTAGTCTAGCATGATAAAGCCTTCTGCAGGGCAGTTGGGTGTGTTTATCATTATTTTTAAAAATCAAAGAATTTTTGACCTTGCAGTTCTACTTCAAGGAATATTCCTGCTGAAATATTAGAAAAGTGCACATTTATTGAGCTGATAAATTGATCTTTAAACTTCAGCCTGTTTTTTCTTTTCCTATAGTAATTAAACTGCATACAGCTTTCTGAGAAATAAATTTACTGTCAAACCTTTAACTTTCTCAAGGTATTCTAAACCATGAGCATTTAGTGTGGTTTTTTTCCTACATTGTATGAGGATACTTCAGAAAGTTTATGGAAAATGTAATGAAAGAGAAATTTATTTTTGTGCAAAAATGTTTTGAGATCCATATACAGTTTTTTCATGGTAAGCATTTTTCCATTAACTTTTTGAAGACCCTTTTTGTGCATAGATTTCAAAATTTTTCAACAAAATAAAATTGTCCTTTCCTTTTATTTTCCATGAACTTTTTGAAGCATCCTCATATTAGAATAATGACAACCACTTTAAATTAAATACAGATATGTGACTTTAAGATTTATTTATTTGAAAGTTACAAAGGAGAGAGAGAGAGAGAGAGAGTGATTCCATCCGTTGGAGCCAGGAGCCAGGAGCTTCCTCTGGGTCTCCCATGTGAGTACAGGGCCCAAACACTTGGGCCATCTTCCACTGCTTTCCCAGGCACATTAGCAGGGAGCTGGATCAGAAGTGGAACAGCCAAGACAAAACCCATGCTCAAATGGGATCCTGGTGTCACAGGTAGCGGCTTTACATGCTACACCACAACCCTGACCCCAGTTATGTGACTTTTTAAAATAAAATTTGTTGTGAATGTTTTGTTCATTTGTTTATCTTTTGCTTTAGTTGGTCTCTTTTGGTCTTGTATGGTTTACCTATAGTGAAACCTCAGTAAAGTGTTTCCACATGAAACTTGCTTGATGGTCTAGTGCCATAACAAACTTTTGCTTCTTTTCTTTCTTCACTGGGTTTTAGTTGTAAACACCATGCCTCCAAAGCTGTTCTACAATATTTTAAAACTGAAACTGTGCCACTTCCCAGACTCATCCTCAGACTTAACTCCTTTCTGGTACTGTTCTGCCTATAAAATACTCAATTTATTTACATCCTAGACTTGGTTCATCAAAGAGAGAGAGAGAAAAGAGGCAAGAGATAGTGTGATTTAATTTTCAGGAAGACAGTAGAGTGAATCATGCTCTTACTACTCATTACTTTACAAAGCTAACAATCATGTCACCCCTAGAACTATGAATCCATGGTTTCAATGCCTTTTTTTTTTTTTAATTTTTTTTTATTTATTTTTTTTTTTACAGGCAGAGTGGACAGTGAGAGAGAGAGACAGAGAGAAAGGTCTTCCTTTTTGCCGTTGGTTCACCCTCCAATGGCCGCCGCGGTCGGCGCGCTGCGGCCGGCGCACCGCGCTCGTCCGATGGCAGGAGCCAGGAGCCAGGTGCTTTTCCTGGTCTCCCCATGGGGTGCAGGGCCCAAGCACCTGAGCCATCCTCCACTGCACTCCTGGGCCACAGCAGAGGGCTGGCCTGGAAGAGGGGCAACCGGGACAGAATCCGGTGCCCCAACCGGGACTAGAACCCGGTGTGCCGGCGCCGCAAGGCGGAGGATTAGCCTGTTGAGCCACGGCGCCGGCCTCAATGCCTTTTAAAGCTAAGGGGCAGTTTTAGGTCAACTGAGCGCTGACTATCTTTTGACCAACCTTCATTTAACCCCTTACCTACTTGCCAGATTAATTGAGACTTTGTTTTCTCTCTGTTAACTGTACTGATTGATGCCCATACCATGCTGGAAAAGCTATTAGGTTACTCTTGAATACACCACGCATATCTCGTTAACTTGTTGAGTTGTGTTACTGCTAAAAGTTATGTTTGTTTCCAGACTTGTTTGTTTCAGTTATTCTTGACATTATAATTGTGTAACTACTATATGAAATCAGTGACTTAGGAATAAAATCTTTTTGTAAAACTCCTAGTCACTAGGAGATTGCTGTTGTTGAATTTGATCAAAGTAAGACAATTAATGAATTTTGAGGGAATTTTATAAATATAAAAATGTTTTAGACCAAAATTTCTTTCAAATGTCTTTGCATATGAGCCTCACTTTACCAAAACCAGAACTGGAAATGATATGAAAAAGATAGTGTTCTCTGTCTGCAGTCTGCCTTTGAAATAAATAAATAAAATTTTAAAAAGGGCAGAACTTAAGTCATCAGATCATATGGTGAGATTTGAACCTCACCTATATAAAAAAAATCAGCAAAGCAGTGTACACATGTATGTATAATTGCTTGGCTCTTTACATTGATGGACTCTTCAGTTAATGACCTAGCAGACTTGAATATCATATAGAAAGTCTTCTATAGTTTCTCATAAGTAATTAGTGGATTCTGGGAATTTGAAAAGGCCAAGTTTTTATATAGCCTGTGTGTATTATAAATTATTTATAAAATGTTTTAGGGCCTTAAATAAAATTTTAAACAGTTATTTATACAAAAAAAGTTATAGAGACCTGATTCTCTAATATTACATAACCAAAAATTATAGCACCTTTTCCATGATGTGAGATGGTAGATCTTTAAGGTTTAACACAAACTGCAGTAAATTCATTGCTCTGGATTTTGTTTTAATTTCAAAGAAAAAAATCTATCCAAGAATATTGTAATTTGGGAGTTTTTCTTTAAAAAATCAGATTTTTAAAGCCATTCAGAAAAACTAATTCTGAACCTTGAGAAATCAGGACAGCTGCATCGTGATATGACTTGTCTGGATTTGGTATTTTCTGAGATACCTGCCAATTGGAGTGAGAACCCTACTGGCATAACCAGAATAAACTTAATTATTGGCTTACCATATTTAAATCAAAATGAAAAGCTCATATAAAATTTTGTACCCATACCCTGAAAAAATGTGGAGCTGTTTTTGGACTAAAATTTCATAGCTTTTGTGGCTAATGAGGCATGAAATAAATTGGCAAGCTCCAACCACACAGAGCACAGTGGTACAGTGTGCATTTTCTAATTCCCAGCCCTTGGGATTCCAGCAAAGGTCACAAATTAAACAAAGTCAGGATTAATCAAAGCTACAATCAAATAAAACCCAATCATTAATCCTCTTCTGAGTTACAATGGAGTGATTGTGTAATTGTGTGAGAAGCGCTGGAGAGGGCTCTTTTGTAGAATATAGGAAAATCAACATTAAGGTGTCAAACAGAAAAATGAAACCCTGCAGGTGAAGCTGTCTCTGGAGCCAAAAGAAACTGGCAATTTATGCAGAGTTGCAAGTGAACCTTTGGAGTATTGAAAGGAGTGCTGGCACCAAGTTACAGAACATGCGGGTCTCCCAGCGGGGCCCTCCATGGAGAGTAGTTTAGAGGCCACAGCAGGCCCTGTTTGCTGAGTAGCTCAGTGTTTGGGTGTAGCAGCACCAAGCAACCGTCTCTGCAGGTTTACTGCCAGAAATGTGCTGTGTAATTCTCAGTTCTTTGTCATTTTCAAAAAGAAGATCTAAAAAAGCACCTCCTCTGTGGGAGTAATTGTGTGTCCAAAATTGCCCTCAGTGAAGTTTGTGCGTGTGTGTGTGTGTGTGTGTGTGTGTGTGTAACGGGGAGAGGGTTAGCAAAGAACAGAAGAGAACTTTCAGCCCATATTTCTCCCTTGTTCCTGACTTCTCAACTGACTGATGCTTGTATTACAATAGCTGTCTTCTTATTCCTTTTTTTATATTCTGCAGTGATCATTTTCTTTATTTTTCATCCTAGTCTCAAGTCAGTGTCACTTTTATTGCCTATTTTTAAAAGTCAACAATGATACTATCCAGTTATGCTAAGATCCTAACTTTAAGAATCAATTTGGATGTTTAGTTCATCCCTATTGTTTATGTTGCATGTGGGAACATTTTTCATTTGTGCTTTAAGGATATTATTTGCCTCTACTTGATAGCTTTCAGCTTGCTGCATGTATCAAATAGAAAACTTCTTACCAACTCACCACCTCTCAAAGTTGATAACTAGTTTGAAAACCCCAAAACAAGTTGTTACCCGTTGTCATCTGAATCAACTGAGTTTTTATGTTAAAAAATTTCTGTTTCTTACATTATTTTTGCCATTTATATATTAAACTCTCTATGTAGAAAGGATACTGCTAGTTCCTATATATGTGTGTATATGATCTTCAAATAGTTTATGGAAAAATCTGCATTATCTTCTATTTTAAATAAATCATTTTCTTAATGACAATATTTTAACTCTATCATCCTTCATCATTCATTATAGCATTATTTGTCTTTATTTATTTATTGGAAAGACAGAGTTAGAGAGAGAGATTGTCCGCCCACTGGTTCATGGCCAGGGCTGGGCCAGGCAGAAGCCAGTAGCCAGGAGCCTCATCTGAGTCTCCCATGTGGGTGTGAGGACCCAAACACTTGGGCCATCTTCCGCTGCTTTCCCAGGTGCATTAGCAGGGAGCTGAATCCAAAATGGAGCAGCCAGTACTAGAACCAGCACTCATGTAGGATGCTGGTACTACAGGTGACATCTTTACCTGCTGCGCCACAGCGTCAGCCCCTGCATTGTATTTTAAT
This sequence comes from Sylvilagus floridanus, assembly GCA_949820135.1. Taxonomy (NCBI): domain Eukaryota; kingdom Metazoa; phylum Chordata; class Mammalia; order Lagomorpha; family Leporidae; genus Sylvilagus; species Sylvilagus floridanus. The sequence goes on from OX463230.1 coordinate 36,223,553, forward strand.
TTCTGCAAACTTTTTGAAGTGTCCTCATACATGTTCTTTTCCTTCAAGTAATTTAACAACTAGTGTCCATAAACTTCCATTACTAAAACTATCACTTGGGTATTACTATGAGACTCCATTTCAGTGCTGTATTATTCATGATTTTGTCTTTAAAATTTCTTACAGTATATTGCATTTTGGTATTGTTACTGAAATAAATGAATGAATTGAGTTCATCACCAGAAAGTAGAGGTCTCAGAATGTTGTTAGTTGTTTCTGTACTTTGGGCTATCACAGTAATGTGCCTGAGATGTTGGAGTCTTGTATTTCTTTGCTTACCTGTAATAAGTTTCATCTTTAAGTAACTATAGCTATGGTAGAAGTGGGAAAACATAGAAAACTTATATGTATGTGTTTGTAGAAGATGGAAGGAGCTTTTATTTATTTTTTAAGATTTATTTAGAGAGGGAAAGGGGGGTATCTTCTATCCACTGCTTTATTCCCCAAATGTCTGCAAAGGTTGGGGCTAGGCCAGGCCAAAGCCAGGAGCCAAGAGCTTCATCCGGATCTCACACATGGGTGCAGGGGCCCAAGGACAGCCATCATCCACTGCTTTTTCCAGGTTGATTAGCAGGGAGCTGGATCAGAAATGGAGCAACTGGGTCTTGAACTGGCACTTATATGGGATGCCGGTGTCACAGGTGGCAACTTTACCTGCTGTGCCACAGTGCTGGTCCCACTTTTATTTTACATTGTATTTGGTTTTTGTGAGTTTTACATAAATGAAATGTTAGATATGTTGTTTTGTAATTTGTGTTTTAACTGAAGAATATTTGTGTTAATTTTTAAATAGCAACATAAAGATGTACTGTGGTCTGTTGAACAACTGCTTTGTGTTCTGGTATATTGTTGCATTACTTATTTCTCTGCTGAAGGTCATTTAGATTTATTTCCAGTTTTATAATATTATAGACAGTACTGCAAAGGGGCATCATTATCCTTGAACCTCTTAATGTATGAAAGCATATTTGTCTAAGATAGAGTCCTTCGTGGAATTGCTAATCCAAACATAATGCATACCTTGGATAACAAGTTGCTAAATGGCTCTAGGAAGAAGCACTACCCACATTTGATTTCACCAGCTATGCATAAGAATTTGCATTTTCTCACACTCGGAGGTATACTGGAAATTAGCCATCTCTTAAATTTTTGTTGATCTAATTTTATATTTGGAATACTTTTTCTTATAATTACTCACCGTCCTCTCCAGTAGGATAGTATTCTATACTACTGTATTTAATTTATCTTCCTCTGATGAATGATTAAGTTCTTTCTGACACTTCACAATCCATACAATGCTACAAAATAATAATTTTGTAATATAAAAGTTCATAAATGTAAAACTAACCTTATAAAGAAGTCATTTCTAATGTGTTTCAGCTATTTTCTGTAGCTATATATGCTTGAATCTGGGTAATGTATAAAAAAGAGGTTTATTTAGCTGGCAGGTTTGGAACCTGAAAGTCCAAGATTGTGTGGCCCCATCAATTCAGCCCCTGGCGAGGGTCTCAAGGTGTCTAACATCACAGTGGTAGTAGTGTGTATGTAAGAGCAATCACAAGGGGAGACAGGTAGCCAGAGAGATTCAGGGGCCAGATTTTCTCCTATAACAACTTCTCGTCCTGTGACAGTTCACTTCATGGGACTAGCGTTAGCACCCTCTGAAGACAGTGCCCCCATGACCTAATCACCTTGCACACTGCTACACTGGGACCAAACTTCCAGCATAGGAAACTCTGAGGGACACACTCTATCCACATTCAACATGCATGCTAGTTTGTCTGCAGGCCAAAGTCCAAGAAGTAGAGTTATAGGGTCAGAGGGTGTGTACATCTGTAATTTTCATTGCTACTGTCAAGATCAAGGTAGAAAACAGGATGTATAGTTTGTTTAAAGATGGGGGAATAAGAATATACATGTACAGACACAAACGTATGTTGTTATGGCCAGTGTTTTAGGGAGTGTTTAAGGAAAAAGGCAAGAACAAAGTTTTTTAATCTCTCTATGTATTTGTTTCAGTCTTGTGAATATATTACCTGTTTTCTTCATTTATTTGAAAGAGAAAGATTCCATTGACTGGCTTACTCCTCAAATGCCAGCAACAGCCAGGGCTGGGCCATGCCAACACCAGAAACCCAGAACTCAATCTGAGTCTCCCATCTGGGTGACAGGGACCCAAGTACTTGAACCATCATCTGCTGCCTCCCAGGGTGGACGTTTGCAGAAAGCTGAATCAAAAGCAAAGTAGCCAAAACTCAAGCCAGGCATGCCATTATGGGACTCCAGCATCCAAAAGGACAAGTAACAGCTGCACCAAATACCCAACCCTACCTATATAATATTTTTAAATATGTCTTTAATTTAGTAGCAAAAGAATGTGCTTTCAAGTTAGAACTGTATCTAAATGTGTGCCGTGACTAATGTCACAGTACAGCATAAACACTGAATTTGCTTTGAACCTCAGTTTCCTCATACATGTAAATGAAACTAGCAAAAGCCTTCCTATTATAGTCATGAGGATTAAATGAAAAAGTGTATGTGGAGTTATGTAACACAGTGGCCAGCACATGAAGCCTGTCAGGAATGGTGAATGCCTGTAGATGTCTTTGATTCTCTCTGCTGGAGTCATTCCTGTAATCTGTTATGCCTGGCAGGTTGTATTCAGAGGGATAAACTCAGTCACAGAATATCTGTTATCTGTTCTTTCTCTAAGTGTAAATACGGAGGCAGAACTGAGCCATTTGTTTCACTAGGAAAGAGGCCGTTACTCTGGCTTGATTTTATGATAGTGACAGCAAGAGAAGTCATTAAATTATCACTAGACAATGGAAAAAATGCATGGGAAACTGATTATTGAATAGAGCTAGTGTAGTGCTTTGGAGAGTAAAACACCTATCAGCTATGGCTGAAGTGACCAATCCTTAAGCGAGGTTTGTACATTATCAGGCATGAATGTGGGCATTGGGGTGTGTGTGTGTGTGTGTGTGTGTGTATGTGTGAGTGTGTGTGTTAATGGGAATTACTACTTATTTGTTAGCACAGTTTAGCTGGTGATAGCTTCTGGATAGTTCCTGTAGAAATTTTTGAAATAGTCTCTATCTTGCGCGCACACACAGAATACAACTTTTTGAAATAACTGTTCTCACTACACTGTTTAAAAATATCTTGTGTTCCTTCCAAATTCACTGTTAGTCTTCCCTTCTAAATTATTTGAATTTCCAAGATTTCCTAAGACTTTTCTTCAAAGATGTAGAATTGGAAGAGACTGCAGAAGGGTTTACTCCTGGTGATTCCTGTTGACATCCCAGCTGCCCTTGAGTGGAGTCACCAACTCCAAAGAATTGAGGAGATCCTAATGCAGTTCTGTTCTTTCTTTATTCCCTTATGTTCTTGCTAAAGTTTTGCCTTCGTTACACGAATTTCCATCTCTCATCTCTGAGTCAGTTTGCTGCTGTGTGGGCTTCAGATTATCGAGTTCCCTCTGACCTAGTCACTCTCTGCCACTTGAAATGGTCAGCTCCCTCAGAGATAAATGCATAGTTTTGAAAGTCCCTCCCTTTCCATTTCCTGCCTAAACAGAGTTGAGCTGATTTTAAGTGCCAAAATTAAATCGATTTGCAGCGTTAATCTGATTATTCTGTAGAACTTCCTCTGAAATGTTATAACAATTAATGCCCAGAATTAATATTCAGAAACATGTAAAAACTTACTCTCAAATTAATATAAAATCTATTTTTTCCTATAAATTTTGGATGACCTTTGCTCAAATTCAATACAATTATCTAAACATACAGTACACATCTAGTACATTCTGTGTGATGGTACTTCAAACACTTTGTAGAAAAATAGAATTAAAAGATAAGTTTATATTGGTACAAAACTTTTTTTGAAATGCTTGTGTAATTTTTCCATAATAGACATTTTCTATGAACCTTTTGAAGATCCCTTATATAACTGAAAAATATTTCATGAAATACTTTTTCTCTCTACATACTGAACATTCAGGTACTTTGAATTTTTTCACTTATTTTAATACAAATGCAGTAGCACTGACTTAATAAATACTGCCGCATGCTTTGCTTTGTGTGTCACAAGTTGTGGTGCTCTGACACTTGAGATTTTCAAGTGTCTTCTCCTCCGATCAGCCTGGGTGTGTACTACAGCACACACAGTTATGCACAGCTCCGCACTTTTCCCCTCGCATTCCACTGCTGCCATGTGTAGCATTCATGAACTGTGCAGCCTGATTGTCAATGATGCTTTCATTTAATCAATCAGACATTGTGTTGTCAGCATAAAAAATGCAGCTTCTGCTTTGAATTGTCTGTTTTACAAGTTTAATTTAAAGGCAAAACCACTTCACTCCTGGGAACTTAGACCTCTAAAGCTTATTCTCCTCCTGATGGATGTTCTCTATGGGCTCTTCAGATGAGTATCTTTCACCTGTGGCTTTGGGTGATACATTAGAAGAGCATGCAGTTAGTTTAGAAGACTTTATAAATAGTACTTGGTTGTTCAGTACAATGAATATTTGTCTTTTTTAACCATTTCTACTTCTCTCCCATAAGTTTATTGAACATACCCAACTACATTGTGTGAAGCATTATTTCCCTTTCAGCTAATAAAATTAAGTGAAAGACTAAGAGTTAATCCCTAGTCAATAGCATTTTTCTAAGAAAAAATAACTTCTTCCCCTGCCATGTTCAACAGTGATAATCTTTCTGGAATTATTAACCAAAGTATTCTCTGTTTTGAGGCTTTGAGAAGTAATCATCTGATTCTGAATTCATGACACGACATTTAACAAGCGTCCGTGTGCTGATATGGGGTTATACACTTGAATTGCTACAATCCACTGATGCAAGTGAGGAACCAAGTAGAACTTAGATCCTACATGGTGAGAATTTTAGATGCTTGAGTTGTTTAGAGCTATAGAAATTCGAATCTCTACTTGAGGAGCAAGAGCTAATCAGAAATGCCACTGTTTTCAGTGTGAAATTTCAGAATTTATTTCCTTTCAGAAGGTAGGAAACAGCCCATTATCATCTTTTATTTCTCTCTCTCTTTTTTTTTTTTTTTTTTGACAGGCAGAGTGGACAGTGAGAGAGAGAGACAGAGAGAAAGGTCTTCCTTTTGCCGTTGGTTCACCCTCCAATGGCCGCCGCGGTCGGCGCGGTCGGCGCGCTGCGGCCGGCGCACCGCGCTCATCCGATGGCAGGAGCCAGGAGCCAGGTGCTTTTCCTGGTCTCCCCATGGGGTGCAGGGCCCAAGCACCTGGGCCATCCTCCACTGCACTCCTGGGCCACAGCAGAGGGCTGGCCTGGAAGAGGGGCAACCGGGACAGAATCCGGTGCCCCGACCGGGACTAGAACCCGGTGTGCCGGCGCCGCAAGGCGGAGGATTAGCCTGTTGAGCCACGGCGCCGGCCTTTTATTTCTCTTTTTATGTGGCCCCCCCACTAACTACTATTTTTAATTCTATATCTTCATTAGATTTTGTGATACCTTGTTCTCACAATTCTTATTTTTCTTCAACTATTCCTTTTAATCCTTTGATAATAGTCTGTTTTTACTGCTGCATCATTTATATTTCATTATTAGTTAAATTTGTTTTCCCTACCTGTGACTTTTTTTCGTCACTGTTTAGTGTGTAAGAATTGTTATATAGTAAATGCTTAGTAAACGTTTGTGGAAGTGAACATTTTCTACTTCCTAAATGTCAGTGTTCCCTTCCAGCCCGAGTTTGTTCACCTCTCACCTACAAGCTGGCCTGGGCACTCTTCGTTATATGAATACTACTGAAAGGTCATTAAAGAGGTCCCTGAAACTAGACTGCTTGGGATCTGATTTGAGTTCCATCAAATTCTCACCATGTGAGCTTGGCAAGATACTACTTAAAATCTGTTTGTCTCCATTTTCTTTACATTGAAGGTGATAGAAACTGCCTCCTGTAAAGGCATAGTGATTAACTTGTGTGCACTCACAGAACAGGAGCTGCCCTATGGAAAGTACCTGATGGATGTCAAGGGATATGCTCATTTTTTCATCTTTCAGCATCAACTGCCTGTGCATCTGTGTCTCTTTTGCTTCCAAATCTTTATTAATTTGAAAGGCCAAGTTAGGGAGAGAAAGACACACAGAAAAGATCTTCCATCCCCTGGTACAGTCTCCAAGTGGTCACAACTGCTAGGGCTGGATCAGTCTAAAAGCAGGAGTTTAGGACTGTATCAGGGTCTCCCATGTGGATGACTGAGGCCCAAGCCCTTGGGCCATCTTCTGCTGCTTTCCCAGGGGCATTAAATGGGAGCCAGATCAGAAAAGGAGCAGCAACGTGGACTGGAACCTACACCATACGAGATGCTAGCATCTCAGAGGCAACTTAACCCACTGCACTATAACGCTGTGCCCTGTTCTGAAGCTTTCTACACTTAATTTTCTTCATATGACCATTTGGAATTTTCCAGTCAGTGTCCTACAGGAATTTAAACTAAAGCTTACCTCATTACTTCTACCAGTATAGCTGTTCTGCGTTTTGCATTTTCTGTCTTAAATAGTGGCACTGACCTCCATCTAACTCCATGAACTTTATAGTTTTTGTATTTTATTTATTCTTACCTAGAAACCTTTTATTTAAGGTATACAAGCTGCATGCATTTCATATATACAAATTAGAAACATAGGCCGGCGCCGTGGCTCAACAGGCTAATCCTCCACCTTGCGGCTCCGGCACACCGGGTTCTAGTCCCGGTCGGGGCGCCGGATTCTGTCCCAGTTGCCCCTCTTCCAGGCCAGCCCTCTGCTGTGGCCCAGGAGTGCAGTGGAGGATGGCCCAGGTGCTTGGGCCCTGCACCCCATGGGGAGACCAGGAAAAGCACCTGGCTCCTGGCTCCTGCCATCAGACGAGCGCGGTGCGCCGGCCGCAGCACGCCATCCGCGGCAGCCATTGGAGGGTGAACCAACGGCAAAAAGGAAGACCTTTCTCTCTGTCTCTCTCTCTCACTGTCCACTCTGCCTGTCAAAAAAATAAAAAAATAAAAAAAAAAAAAAACAAATTAGAAACATAGTGATTCTTCCCACCCCACCCTCCCCCTGGCCAGCACTCCCACCCTTCTTCCTCTTCCCTCTCCTATTCACATGCTTATTTTTTGCAAAGATCTATTTTCAATTAACTTTAAACACAGAAGATTAACCCTACATGAAGAGTTCAACAAATAGAATGAAAAAAATCCTAAAACCTTGGTTTCTCCTTCTCTCCCTGCCTCGGTCTGCCCCTGCAGTGCATCCCAGCCTCATCTCCCTCCTTGCTTCAGCTTCCTCTGCCCTCACGCTCTTCACCCTTTCATTTATGGTCCTGCTGCTAAAGATCTTTTCACAAAGTAAATATTTGCAATGTCATTTCTCCACTTAAGAATCTCTGTGGGGGGCGGGCGCTGTGGTGCAGCAGGTTAATGCCCTGGCCCGAAGCGCTGGCATCCCATATGGGTGTCGGTTCCCATCAGGCTCTCTGCCATGGCCTGGGAAAGCAGATGTCCCAAGTCCTTGGGCCCCTGCACCCGTGTGGGAGACTGGGAAGAAGCTCCTGGCTCCTGGCTTCGGATCCACTCAGCTTTGGCCATTGTGGCCAATTGGGGAGTGAACAATCATATGGAAGACCTCTCTCTCTCTCTCTCTCTCTCTCTCTCTCTGTGCCTCTCCTCTCTCTATGTAACTCTGACTTTCAAAAAAAAAAGATCTCTAATGTCCCATCTCTTACAAGATAAAGTCGCAGCTCCTCCTAACACCCTGCACAATTTGGTCCTAGCCCGTCTTTCCAGCTCCTTTCTGTTCTCTGTCTCCTCTTACTCTTGACCCGTATATACATACATCCTAAATGAGATGATTTCTGACCTCTTGTAGTATCAATGAGGAAATGATGTTTATTAATGATGAAAGCATTACCTTTTCCAGATTTTTAAATTCATTTAACAAATTATTGTGAGACACCAATGAGTGACCAAAAAGGAATAATGACATAAGTATACAAAAAAACCCTGAGCAGTCACAGTAGAGAAGGCAAAAACACTGGTATAGGAAGTGTCATATAAAAGTAAACATGAGAATGCTGTATGAATGCACAACAGAAACTGCTCAGTGAAAATTGAGAGGGGGCTGGTCACAGAGGAAGTGACAACGGAGTCGTATTTAAAAAGATTAAGATTTTGCAAGTAGTGGAGTAAATACATTCTGGGCTAGTGAGCATGGTAACCTTACTAAAAACAGACTGCACTTAAAGGTTGATGAAAGACAAAGGGCATTCTAGGCCAGTTCTCAGCCTGCCCCGAAGGCCTGGACTGGCTGTGTTTGGGCAACAGCAAGTAGTTCTTTGGGAGGGGAGTGATGTTAGGTGGGAACATTGGAAGTAGACTGTTTCCAGAAGTTTTGGCATTTGGAGCCTTTGTGCAAGGATGTAAAATTCACAAGTTTGTGTCTCAGGAGTAGACACTCTGGCAGCAATATGGGAAATCAGTGAGAGAGGCCAGTGAGTGGGAGCAGGAAGACCTCTAGGACAGCTGGTACAGTCTGCTGAGAAAAGAAAGAGTTTGAATGACGATGGCAGTAGGGGTGGCAGGAAAGTCAGTAGTCACAGACCACAGAGCATTGGCATTATTGGCACCTTTTGAGGCTAGTGAGGGGCAAAGAGTATATTGTGAAAAGTGTGGGATTCAGAGTTAAGTAGAGCTGGTCTCAAAGCGTGGCTCAGCTGCCTATTGTGAAGGCAAATTCGTCACTTACGAAATTGGACATGATAACTAATTCATAAGGATGTTGTAAGCATAATATGAGCATTGATAACGTTTGAAAATCACTAGGAATGCATAATGTGTAGTAGGTTCTCAGTGCATGTTTTGGTTTCTTTTCTTGCTTTCCATTCTCTTTGTATAAATATGAGGGCACTGGGTATTCAGAATGGCTAAGGAACTTGAGTACAGTTGAAAGGCAAATTCAGTGACAGAAGAGAGACTAGATCCATGGCCTCGATTACAACTAAATTCTTTCCATTATACTAAGTCACATCTATATTCACTTATTTTCATTTGAGCAATTTTCAGTAAAGAAAAAAAGGGTAGAAACTATTGGTTCATATTTTTTTTAACTTGATATGGTGTAGTACTTAAGGAAATTGCTAAAGATTATGCATTCATTATATTAAACCCATTCCAGAGGGGTAGATGTTGAGTTCCAGTATAGCATCTTCAGTAAGATAATTCCCCAATAGCAGTTTCTATTAGGTTTACCTCTTTTCAGCTGAAAAAATTTTCCAGTGCTCAGCCCTTTTGTTGAAATCTGTAGTAACTTGCCTCAATAGTTATTTGTCCATTTTCTAAGCTTTCACTAACATTTGTCCATTTTAGAAGACCCAAAGTGTCCTTGAATTTTGCTGTATTAATTTAACTACCTCCGACTCCTTTTTTTTTTTTTTTTTTAATTTGACAGGTAGAGATATAGATAGTGAGAGAGAGAGAGAGAGACAGAGAGAAAGGTCTTCCTTCCGTTGGTTCACCCCCAAAATGGCTGCCACGGCTGGTGCTGGGCCAATCCGAAGCCAGGAGCCAGGTGCCTCTTCCTGTTCTCCCATGCCAGTGCAGGCACCCAAGCACTTGGGCCATCCTCCACTGCCCTCCTGGGCCACAGCAGAGAGCTGGACTGGAAGAGGAGCAACCAGGACTAGAACCTGGTGCCTATATGGGATGCTGGTGCCACAGGTGGAGGACTAACCAAGTGAGCCATGGCGCCGGCCCCACCAACTCATTTTTTAAAAAAAGATTTATTTAGTTATTTATTTGAAAGGCAGAGTTAGAGAGTAAGAGGGAGAGAGGGTGAGACAGAGAGAGAGACCTTCTATCCGCTGGTTCACTCCCCAGATGGCTACAATGGCTGGAGCAGGACTGATCTGAAGCCAGGAGCCAGGAGCTTCTTCCTGATCTCCTATGTGGGTGCAGAGGCCCAAGAACTGGGGCCATCTGCTGCTGCTTTTCCAGGCACATTAGCAGAGAGCTGGATCAGAAGTGGAGCAGCTGCGACTTGAACCGGCACCCACATGGGATGCTAACACTGCAAGTGCTGGCTTTACAAACCTCTACACCACAGCCCCTTCCAATTCCTTTTTCCACTTCTGATATTCCTTAGTCCTGTTGATTAAAAATTGAAAGAGTTTGTATGCAACAAAAAGAAAACTCTAGTATATCCAATGACACCTATACTTTCTCTCCCATCTCCCTCCTTATTGCCAAGGTTCTTCATCACAATAGAAAAAATAATTTTTTAAAGATTTATTTATTTGAAAGAATTACCACAATGGAGAGGCAGAGAGAGAAGGAGATCTTCCATCCAGAAGTGGAGCAGCAGGAGTCAAACCTGTGCCCATATGGGATGCCAGCACTGCAGGTGGTGGCTTAACCTGCTACACCACAGCACTGGCCCTGGAAAAATTCATTTTTAAAATAACCTTAGGGATAATAAAAAAATAAAAATAAAAATAAAATAACCTTAGGTCTTCAAAAACAAGATCCAAATTGAAATAAAGCATTTATGAGTGTACATCAACAGAGTTCATGGATGAGTTTATTAAAGCAATTTTGAAATCCATGCAAGTTTTTGCACAATTCACTTTTTTCCATAAACTTTTTGAAGAGTCCTTGCATAGTCATGCGTCACTTCACATTAGGGATATGTTCCAAGAAATACATTAGGTGATTTTGCTGTTGTGCAGATATCACAGACAGTACTTACACAAGCTAAGACAGCTGCAGTGTTACTTGGTGATACGATCTTATGGGACATTGTTGTATATGTAGTGGTCCACTGTTGTCTGAAACGTCATTATGCACCATCTGTTTTGTGGGGGAGTCAGAGGAATGTTTAACTTCTGGCTAATAATGTTGGACGTAAGTACGCAGAATCTGAAACCTGAATTCAAATTATTTTAATGCCAACACACTTACTTGATGAGTTGAATGAGGCTGGTGATAGAAAAAAGAAAAGCTGGCAATCAAAAGCATCACGTATCAGCTCCTTGCAATTTGCTCTGCATTCAGTTTCATTATTAGCTTTCCCTGCAACAAATGTAAGATATCAGTTACCTTTGAAAATAACAGTTCCTACACTTAGCATTGTAATTTTAAAGTACTTTTATAAATAAATGAAATTGTATTTCACAGTGAAAAATCAGTCACTTCTGTAATTCTTTTACTGCCTTTCCATTTGATAAAGGCCTCAAAAATTGATATTCTATGAATGTTGTGAATATTGAAAAGCAAATGCTACCTTTGTGTAAGTATATTGCAATCCAACTTAGAATACAGTCTCTTACATATTTTATAGAATCCATTTTCTCAGTGTTCTTTTAAGTTTTTCCTCTAAATGTGGATAGATAGAAAGTATAGCAGATTAGTTGCAGAGAATTAACTATGATCACCTTCTACCCAGAGGAAAAATTAAAACATTGAACTCACATTCCAAAATTGAAAAGTCATAGGGTAAATATTGCACTTAGAGGGAATTACTTTTTTTCATTTTTTGTCTTTGCTATTCCTTATTTATTTATTTTACTTATTTAAGAAATGCAAAGAGGGGCTGCCACAGTGGTGCAGTGGATTAACACCCTGGCCTGAAGAGTCGGCATCCCATATGGGCGTTGGTTCGAGACCTGGCTGCTCCACTTCCCATCCAGCTCTCTGCTGTGGCCTGGGAAAGCAGTGGAAGATGGCCCAAGTCCTTGTGCCAGACCTGGAAGAAGCTCCTGGCTCCTGGCTTCAGGTCGGCACAGCTCCAGCCACAATGGGGAGTGAATGGAAGACTCTTTCTCTCTCTCTCTCTCTCTATCTCTCTCTCTCTCTCTCTCTCTCTCTGTGTGTGTGTGGGTGTGTCTGTGTGTGTAACTCTGACTTTCAAATAAATAAATAAATCTTAAAAAAAAAAAAAAGAAAAGAAAAAGAAATGCAAAGAGAGAGAACTTCCATCTGCTGATTGCCTTTCCAGATGCCCATATGGGTGTCGGGGTGTGACTGCTTGAGCCGGCTGCATCCCAGGCTGTGCATTAACAGGAAACTGGCTTGGGGAGTAGTAGAACTGAGTAGAATTGAGACTTGAACTCTGGCACTTCAGTAAGGGATATAAGCATTCCAGCCTGCATGCCCCCATTTCTTATGAAGCTACTCCTCACCTTACCTTGAAATCTGTGTGGTAGTTGTTCCTGCCTCCTGACGTCCTCTACCTGTTTTCCCAGAATTTTACTTCTGCCGCATTACCTTCCAGTCTCTGAACCTCTTTGACATATGAACCCGAGTTTGTTTGTTTAAGTTTTTTTTTTTAATGTTTTGGAAAGTAGAGTTACAGAGAGAGAGAAGGAGAGACAGATAAAGCTCTTCCATCCAGTTTCACCCCCAAAATGGCCACAATGGCTGGAGCTGAGCCAATCCGATGCTAGGAGCCAGGAGCTTCCTCTTGGTCTCCTGTGCAAGTGCAGGGACCCAAGCACTTGGGCAGTCCTCCAGTGCTTTTCCAGGCCATCAGCAGAGAGCTGGATGGGAAGAGGAGCAGCCAGGACGGGAATGTGGGATGCAGGTCCACAGGCGGAGCCCACAACCCCACAGTGCTGGCCTCGAACCCTAGTTTTTAGCGGTAATCGAATCTGAGTCAGCTCTCTTCTCCCTACCTGTCCAGCTCAGACAAGATACTAGTGCTGCCGGACTTGTTGAGTCATACAGTGCATGTCCATTTAGGATGTGAGTGATGAGTTATACTTCTATTTGAACAGTTTTCTGTATTAGCATATCTAATGTTAGTTACTACTTATTCTGATCTGATAAAATGGGCAAGTGGATCTAACAAGTTTCAAAAGTACACATCTGTTCTGGTTTTCCATTTGCTTTGGAGAAGGCAGAAAGGCCAGCACTTGGTGCCTGGCTTAGTTTTCTCTAACTACTACTGGCAGGTGACAGACGAACTGATGAGTTGATAATGAACTCAAAAACTCTACCCTACTGGCTAGGCGAGAAAGGAACCCAGAGACCAAGTGTGCCTCACTCTGGAACTTGCCAAGGTGTTGCTTTTTGTTTTTTTAAAGATTTATTTATTTATTTATTTGAAAGAGTTACACAGAGAGAAGGAGAGGCGGGGAGAGAGAGAGAGAGAGAGAGAGAGAGGTCTTCCATCTGCTGGTTCATTCCCCAATTGGCCACAATGGCCAGAGCTGTGCCGATCCTAAGCCAAGGAGCCAGAAGCTTCTTCCGGGTCTCCCACGTGGGTACAGGGGCCCAAGGACTTGGGCCATCCTCTACCACTTTCCCAGGCCATAGCAGAGAGCTGGATCAGAAATAGAGCAGCTAGGAGTTGAACCGGCGCCCATATGGGATGCCGGCACTGTAGGTGGCAGCGTTACCCACTAGGCCACAGCGCTGGCCCCAAGGTGTTGCTTCTTAATAATATAATTCACTTCGAGGAGGTTAGCAGGTAGGCTTTCCTGGATGCATGTCAGAAGTGTAACTTACTCGTGCATACAAAAGGACGTATGTTACATTTTTTTTTTTTATTTGACAGAGTTAGTGAGAGAGACAGAGAGAAAGGTCTTCCTTCCATTCGTTCACACCCCAAATGGCCGCTATGGCTGGAACTACGCTGATCCAAAGCCAGGAGCCAGGTGCTTCCTCCTGGTCTCCCATGCAAGTGCAGGCGCCCAAGCACTTGGGCCATCCTCCACTGCCCTCCCAGGCCACAGCAGAGAGCTGGACTTGAAGAGGAGCACCCAGGACTAGAACCTGGTGCCCATATGGGATGCCGGCACCACAGGTGGAGGATTAACCAAGTGAGCCACGGCGCCGGCCCCAACATTATTTTATAAACATTATAAGTCAGAGGACTTCGTCTTAGTCATTCGAATAAACCAGTCAGAGAGGAAGCATTGGAGCGGGGTTTACATGCAAACTTCTTTTTTTTTTTTCTTTTAAGATTTATTTATGTATTTGAAAGACTGAACATGTGCTGGTTTACCCCCTAACTGTCTGCAACAGCCCGGGCTAGATCAGGCCAAAGCCAGGAGCCAAGAACTCCATCCAGGTCTCTCACATGGGTATCAGGAGCCCAAGTATTTGGGCTGCCCCCTAGGTATATTAGTGGTAACTTGGATCAGAAGTGCATTTTAGCCACAGCTTGAACCACTCACTCAGAAACAGATATAGGCTTCCCAAGCTGCACCATAACACCCACCCCCAAAGTTCTTTTTTTGGGGGGAGGTTTACTTATTTGAAAGTCACAGTTACAGAGTGAGAGGGAGAGACAGAGAGAGATCTTCCATCCATTGGTTTCCCCCCTCTGATGGCTGCACCAGCCAGACTTGGGCCAAGCCGAAGCCAGGAGCTTCATCTGGGTCTCCCACATGGTTGCAGGGGCCCTAGCACTTGGGCCATCTTACTCTGCTTTCCCATGCCATTAGCATGGATTGGAAGTGGAGCAGCTGGGATTCAAACCGGTGCCCATATGGGATGCCAGTGTTGCGGGTGGTGGCTTTACCAACTGTGCCACAGTACCAGCCTTGCTGGCAAAGTCCTGAGGCTATATGGAGCATCAAATGGCAGAAGACACAGAGTGCACATGTCTCTGACTATCTGGTGTCTCTCCCTCTTCTTATAAAGTCACCAGGACTTAATCATGGAGACCTCACCGTAATAACTTCATTAATTATTTCCAAATGCCCCACCTGTAAACACTGTAGTCAAATTAATGATATTAAGTTTCTACCCTCTTAATACCATTGTCATATGAGTTTGCAGGTTAAACTGTTGCATAAATTCTGGGGTACAAAACATACTCAATGCATAGCACCATAGTATATTCTTTTAGCTAGAGTAGAGGTTAAGAAAGTGCTGAGAGCTTGTGTATCCACAGTTTTGATCAAAGTGCTAATTTGACCAAATCGGGTTGGATTTTGTTCCTTATTCTATCATGTTAAATTTTTTCTGCGGTAGGGAAACAATCCAGAGAAGCCAAGACAGCTAATTTGATTGGCAAATGAATGAGGGTACATTTCATAAGATTGTAAATTGAACATCAGAAGGATGGGAGTTGGAAGACAATTTAGTGAAGCAAATAATCTGTATATAGGATATATATATATATATACACACACATTTTGATCCCATTCATGTTTCTTCTTAAAATTATTTATGTATGGAAGATGGTGCCTGTTGTGACAAGTCTTTGAAATTATGAGACTGTCATTCAAATGGAAGCATTATAATTAGCAACCATTATGATCTCAGAAGGAAAAGAGAATGATACAGATACACTGGCTGGGGTGGTTTGAGGTGACTCAGAGTGCTCCAGGCCGGGACTTTCCTTAACATGTTCTTGAAGGACCATGCGTGGATTAAAAGGAAATTTGGTGAGCAACCGCCACCCACGCAACTCACTAGAGAAGCTATTCGAAACTATTTAAAAGAGCGAGGGGATCAAACAATGCTTATTTTTCATGCAAAAGTTGCACAGAAGTCATATGGAAATGAGAAAAGGATGTTTGCCCTCCTCCTTGTGTGTATCTTATGGGCAGTGGATGGAAGTGAAAAAAAAAAAAGCAAATGGAACATGATGGTTGTTCTGAACAAGAGTTTCAACGTTGTGCATTTATTGGAATAGGAAATAGTGACAAAGAAATGTAGCAGCCGAACTTGGAAGGAAAGAACTATTGCACAGCCAAAACTTTGAACATATCTGATTCAGACAAGAGAAAACACTTCATGTTGTCCATAAAAATGTTTTATGGCAACAGTGATGACATTGGTGTGTTCTTCAGCAAGCAGATAAGAATCACCTCGAAGCCATCCAAAAAGAAACAATCACTTGGCCGGCGCTGCGGCTCAATAGGCTAATCCTCTGCCTGCGGCGCCGGCACACCAGGTTCTGGTCCCGGTTGGGGCACCAGATTCTGTCCCAGTTGCTCCTCTTCCAGTCCAGCTCTCTGCTATGGCCCAGGAATGCAGTGGAGGATGGCCCAAGTCCTTGGGCCCTGCACCCTCATGAGAAACCAGGAGAAGCACCTGGCTCCTGGCTTCGGATCAGCATGGTGCGCCGGCCACTCTCTCTGTCTCTCTCACTGTCCACTCTGCCTGTCAAAAAAAGAAAGAAAAGGAAGGAAGGAAGGAAGGAAGGAAGGAAGGAAGGATCACTGAAAAATGTGGATTTATTCATTGCCTTAGGTACAAAGGTGGCTCTATTTAATCGCCTTTGATCCCAGACAATCAGTACCAGATATTTGCTTATAAAAGGAAGTAACTTCCATGCCAGTTCTCAGCAGTGGGGAGCATTTTATATTCATCTCCTGGGTGATGATGAATCAGAAGAAGAATTTACAGTCCGAGATGGCTGCATCCATGTGGGCAGACGGTCAAGCTCATGTGTTCAGTTACTGGCATGGCACTCCCAAGATTGATAATTAGGAAAGTTGATAAGCAGATGGCATTGCTGGATGCAGATGATCCTGTTCTCAACTCCATAAACGTGCATTTACCTTAAGAATAAGGTAAAATGTGCCTTTCTCACGAAAGAAATCATTTCAGGTCACTCCATGCCCAAAAGAACCAAATGAAGAAATGATAAATGATGGAGCTTCCTGGACAATCGTTAGTATGGATAAGGCAGAGTATACCTTTTAGGAGGGAATGGGCCCTGTCCTTGTCCGGTCACCCCTGTGTCTGTCGTAGAAAGTCTTCAGTTGAATGGCAGAGAGGATGTAGCAATGCTTGAACTTACAGGCCAGAATTTCACTCCAAATTTACGAGTGTGGTTTGCGATGTAGAAGCGGAAACATGTACAGGTGTGGAGAGAACTTGCTCCGTGTTGTCCCAGACATTTCTGCATTCTGAGAAGATTGGCGATGGGTCCGCAGCCAGTTCAGGTTCCGGTAACTTTGGTCCGTAGTGCTGGAATCATTTATTCCACCAGCCTCACCTTTACCTACACACCAGAACCAGGGCTGTGGTCTCACTGCAGCACAGCAGAAGCCAACTCAAGCTGAGTGCCCCCAGTGAGTCAAACACAAACAAGGGAAGTTACACAAACACCAGGACAGATGCAACCAACATCACATCACCTGCAGCCACGATGGTGCCCTAACTACCATCTTTTTTGTTGGAACCTACACTGCCTCGAGGGTGGCAAAAAGTTGACAGAAAAAAGGAAAGAAAGAAAACCCAATCTTTTTGTGGTTTCTTGGGAAAACTTCATACCAGGTGATCCTATTCAAAGCCCCCACTACCTGCAAGGGCTGATTTGAAATGCAGAAGCCACAGTAAAACAAAAATGACATACAAAATATATATATTTATGTATGTATATGTATGTGTTTGAGAGGCAGAGTTAAAGAGAGAGACAGAGAAAAACTCCCATCTGCTGATTTACTCACTGAATACCTACAGCAGCAAAGGCTTTTCCAAGCCAGAGCTCAGTGCAAGAAGCTCACAAGAGATCTCCCATGTGAGAATAGGAGCCCATTACTGGAGTCATTACCACTGCCTCCTAAGGGCCACATTAGAAGGAACTTGGACACAGGATCTGGAGCTGAGGATCTAACAAACCTGGGCACTCTGACATGGGACACAGGCATCCTAACCACAGTGAACAGTTGGCCAGTTACCCACCTACTCCACTCACTTTTCAAATTAGATAATTCAAAGATGGTAATTTTTTTTTAAGAATTTATTTGAACGGCAGAGATACAGAGAGAGAAGAAGAAGAGGGAGATAAAGAGAGGTCTTCAGCCGGCGCCACGGTTCACTTGGCTAATCCTCCGCCTGCAGCGCCAGTACCCCGGGTTCTAGTCCCGGTTGGGGCACCGGATTCTGTCCCAGTTGCTCCTTTTCCAGTCCAGCTCTCTGCTGTTGCCCATGAAGGCAGTGGAGGATGGCCCAAGTGCTTGGGCCCTACACCCACATGGGAGACCAGGAGGAAGCACCTGGCTCCTGGCTTTGGATCAGCACAGTTCCCTGGCCGTAGCGGCCATTTTGGGGGGTGAACCAACGGAAGAAGATCTTTCTCTCTGTGTCTCTCTCACTGTCTAACTTTGCCTGTCAAAAAAAAAAAGAGGTCTTCCATCTTCACTCCCCAAATGGCTGCAATGGCTAGGGCTGGCCTAGGCCAAAGCCAGGAGATGCTTCCAGGTTTCCCACAGGGTTGCAGCGGCCAAGCACATAGGCCATCTTCCACTGCTTTCCTGGGCACATTATCAGGGAGCTGGATTGGAAATGGAGCAACTGGGACTTCAATCAGTGCCCATGTGGGAAGCCGGCACTGCAGGTGGATGCTTAACCTACTATGCCACAGCACTGGCCCCTAAAAATTGTAATTCTTGTCATTGACTGCTCCAAATACTTATTCCTCTTTCTTGTGGAGGAAAAAATAAATAAATAAACAGAAGTACATGAACATTAAAGGAGAATTTAAGGATTACAATTTTACTCATCTTGTCTTATGAATTCAGTTTATCTTTTATGTTTGTCATTAATACAAAATATGTGCAAATTTGTCCATTCATCTTTCAATTCCCCAAACATGTTTCTTTGGATGTTTCATTTCTATATTTTATCATAATTGTTATCATTGCATAGTGTCACTTCAGTTGAATATTTGCTTTTTATTTAGTAATATACGAACTCATTCTAAAGTCAAGTAAATCTTGTTGGTTTGAAGAGCCTACTTGTATTAGAACCTACCAATCTTCTACTTTAATATGATCCAAAGTCTTATTATTGGAGAAAAAGGCCATATTATTAGTAATAATAGCCCTAGAAATATATTTTCTTTCCATTAAAGTCTTTTACAAGTTTATCTCTTGATTCTTTATTTTCCAAAAGTAAAGAACAAAGATACTTACTATACTGATTTGCAACCTCTGGTAAAGTGGATCAAGTTTAATCAAAACATTTTACCCAAAACCCAC
Source organism: Sylvilagus floridanus (assembly GCA_949820135.1). Lineage (NCBI taxonomy): Eukaryota > Metazoa > Chordata > Mammalia > Lagomorpha > Leporidae > Sylvilagus > Sylvilagus floridanus. The sequence goes on from OX463230.1 coordinate 36,242,558, forward strand.
TAATTGAAGAGAGTAAGTCAGAGTTGAATTAATAGTTCTTAACCTTTTAATCAAATAACTTAACTACAGCGAATCTCATTATTCTACCTAATTAACTTGCTTATCAAGTGATAACTGACCTCATTCTTGGGAAAATCCTGAATCTATAACAGTGAGAGCATTCATAACAAAAGCTTATCCTTTGAAGCAGAAAAGCAATTCATCTCTGTCAAAAAAGGAAGCAAACTAAGTTTTGATCCTATCTGATAATACCATTTCCAAATTATACTTAGGTAAACATTCTTTATTAGAGCCAAAAAGATTATATGCTAGATAGAACTTGGAATAGACTAGGAGCCATAATTCTTTGTGTTTGAAAGGTGACGTTTTAGATAGTGAGTAAAAAGTCTCCCAAGTTTTGCTAAGACTGCTTCCAAGGACAAATGTTTTAGGTTGAAAACTCACTATTTTTCAGTTTCCCTTTTTAATGTCTAGTACATAAGATAATTTCTTCAATCATTTTAAATTCATTGTTTCTCCCTCTTGGAAGGATTATGGAATGCCAAGATAAAGTAAAACTTAGATATCTTTCTATGAAAATGTTACTCCAGACTAAATTTTAGATAAACTGTTTCTGTGGTTTTTTAAAAAATAATATCAAAAGTCTGTGGACAGTGTGTTGACTTACATCCCACTGAAACTAAGATATTTCAGTTGGTGATGAATGCATTTCCTAGCATGTTACTTTATGAATAATCAGTGGTCTGTAAATTCTGGTTTGCCTTTGTTTTTAATTCTTTTTAATTCAAAATTATCTCCTATTTTCTTTCATCTTTTGGTTTTGCTTCTAAATCTTGGATCCTAGATTTCTTAATTATTTCATTAATTCAAAGTTTTAATCTAGATTCTGGGCTAGAAAGGTCTTGGACATTTCTGTTCAGGTAATAAGAATTATTTTCATGTGTTTTGTGGACCCTTGCATTTATAGTAATTCTTCATGTCCTTATGTTCTAACAGTGGAATTCTTATAGGCTGGTTTTAGCAGAATACATATATACTTGCACAAGTATCTTAGTTTCTTGAAGTATCACTTAGTGCCCTTTTAACTTCATGATATTCAGCCCCTGAATAAATTCTTCTACAGAAAATTCTTTATGTTGCTTTGTGGTGACAATTGATCTTTGGTTCTTTTAATTATCTTGATTTCCCTCCTACCTCTTTAGCCATTCCTTAAAAGCCATTCTTTGTCTCTCCCTAACATCAATGGCCTCATGAATTCATTTTCAACTCTCATCTATACTCTTCCCCCTGTTTTCTCCCCAAGTAATTTTATCTATTCGGTAACATCAACTACTGTCAGTAAGTGCTGATGACTTCCTAGTACAAATAAACAAACACAGAGTTTACTCCAGGCCACATCCCTCTCCCAGGCTATGTCAATGCCAGCTGTACCTGGCCTCATTACCATCCCACAAACAATCCCAACAAATCCAGAAGCATGCTCACTGTTTTCTTTTATAAACATTCTCTTCATTACTTTCAGCGACAGTAAATGTAATCACATCACCCAGTTTTTTAAACCAAAAACTAATAAATCATTCCTAACTACTTTCTTTCTCTTGCTTCCCATAGCTGTTTTGATCATATATCCTATCAATTCACCATATATGGTAGTATCATTTTGTGTCTGTCCTCCTAGAAATTATTCTAATATTTTGTTGCTTTTATTTTGGCAATCTTAATTTCTCTCTAACTTGTTCTGCATTTTGCCAATCCTTTCCTTTGCTCTTTCTAGGATAATACTTTTAAAAACGTAAATGTGATCATATTACTTCATCTTAAAGTTTTCTAAAGGCCACCTACCCATTGCTTTCAGGCTAAAAGTAAGACTCTGGATCCTGGCATTAAAGATTCTGTATAATCAGACCCCTCCGTGTTGTTCACTGTTTCGCAGCCCTTAGTACCTCACTTTCATCTTCATTCTTTCCGTACACACTCTTCTCTCCATCCCTCCTCCCTCCCACTCTCTCTCCTATGGATCCCTCTCTCCCCATCATCTTTTCATACCCACTCCCTCTCTGTCTCTCTTTGCCTTATCTCATTCTTTATCTCTTGCCTAAAGAATGACTCCACAACGGGAAGGCACTCCTTTCTGTGACTTTGCTCTGAGCCTTTCTTACTGCTTTTTATTTTTACCACAAACTAAAACTGTGTACATGGTTTCTTCTTGGTAGAATCCAGAGCACCTTGAGTCAGAGTATTCTATGTGCTGGAGTATAATTGAATAATACAGAGTGTCTGCTCTCAAGGAGGGAAAAGAGCCTGGCCTGTTTCATTCTTGGAACTCTTTAGTGCCTGTTTGATGAATGAATGAATGTCTGTTTAATAGTGTAAATTTTAATGTTTAAAATGTGGTCTAGTAGTTAAGATGCCCATGTCCTGGATCACAGTCCCTGAGTTTGATGTCCACCTGCAGCCACTGACTCCAGCTTTCTGCAATGCAGACCCTAGAAGCAGTGATGATGAATCAAGTGATTAGATTCCTGACGCTTAGGTGGAAGACCTGGATTGAGTGCCTGGCTCCTGGTTTTGGTCCCCCAGCCTGAGCCTTTGCAGGCATCGTGGTATGAACCAGTATGTGGAAGTTCTGTGTGTGTGTGTGTGTGTGTGTGTGTGTGTGCGCGCGCGCGCACGCCTGCCTCATTCTTGTTCATTAAAAAAAAAAAAAAAAATTCCTCAGGGCTGCATCGTTAAGCCAACAGCAGGTTAAGCCAACACCTGCAACACTTGCATCCCATATGAGTTACCACTGCAGTCATTTGGTGAATGAACCAGCAGATGGAAGATCTCTGTCTCCATCTCTTTCTCTGTCTCTCATTTTATGTAACTCTGCCTTTCAAATAAATAAATAAATAAGATCTTTTTATCTTAAAGAGTTACAGACAGAGAGGGAGAGACAGAGAGAAAGGACTTCCATCTGCTGGTTCACTACCCAAATACCTGCAATGACCAGAGCTGGGCTGATCTGAAGCCAGGAGCCAGGAGCTTCTTCTGGGTATCCCATGTGGATGCAGGGGTACAAGCACTTGAGCCATGCAAAAAAAAAAAAATGCCATAAATAGGGGCCAACTTTATGGAGCTGCAGGTTAAGCTGTCTCTTGGGATGCCTACTTACTATATGAGAATACCAGTTCAAGTCCTGGCTGTTCTGCCTTTGATCCATCTTCCTGCTAATGTGCCTAAGAAAGATGATGGCCCAAGTACTTCCACTCACTTGGGAGACCTATCTGGAGTTCCAGGCTTCAACTAAATAATAGATGTTTATGTTGTTTTCTATCTTCCAGGTATATATTGTGCTAACTTATAGCAGCCTGTGAGAAGGCTGCCTGCGTTATAATCATTTTGTAGTTAAGAAAACTAAGGCTATAATAAAGTGATTAATTTCCCAGTCATGTTAATAAATGGAAAGGAACAGATCTATCACTTTGGATTCCTCCACTCATCTAATACTGCTCTTCTAGATGCTACCTAGTTGGTAAAGGGGAAAGTGTAAATAATTTGGCTACTAAGAATGTGGATATTAAAGCAAGAAATAATGAACTAGGTTTATGTCTAAGAGGGAAGATGAAGAACGTTTGAGGCAGAAGAATGAACAGAAGAGTCAATGACAAAGGGATATGTGGTGTTTAAAAGGAAGGGAGGAGTTAAAGATGATTTAAGCTAAAAGCTCCCAGGACTTTGGACTCAGTTTTCTAGTATGTTTGATTTCTCCTTTAAAGAGATTCCGGAGAATAGTTTCACAATTCCCAATGGATATAAATTATAAAAGCTGAGAGGAGGATGTTTAAACTCTACCTTCAGCAGCAGTGGTTTGAACCCTGCTGTTTCAAGCAGTATCCTTTGTTATATGACTAAGAGCTGTGTCATTTGTGATCTAAGACCAATTTTTCCTTTCTTTTTTTTAAGATTTATTTATTTATCTAAAAGGGTTCCAGAGAGAGAGGAGGAGAAACAGAAAGAGATTTTCCATCTGCTGGTTCACTCCCCGAAATGGCCACAACAACCCTAGGGCTGAGCCTGGCTGAAGTTGGATTCAGGAACTCCATCTGGGTCTCCCACATGGGTGGGGGAGTCTCAAGCCCTCAGGACATTTTATGTTTATTTTCCAGGCTCATTAGCAGGGAGCTGGTTCAGAAGTGGAGCAGCTAGGACTTGAACAGGGCGGGTGGGGGGATGGCTCATATAGGATACCAGCATGGCAGGCAGCATCTTTACCTTCTGTGCCACAGTGCTGGCCCCAAACCAACATTTCCCATTATTTTGTGGAAAAGATAAACAATATAATACATGAAAATCAAATAATGAAGAAAGTAGAAAGACCTATTAGGAAAGGCAACAGTACCATTAGTTTTTTGCTCCCAGATCCACTTTCTAGAGAGAATTATTGTTTTTGAGGTTTCTTGATCAATCTCAACTTTAGACTCAGAATGTTACTTCTTACTGACTTCTTGCTACAGAAGATTTTAGCGCACTCAAATTACTGCTTGCCTCTCATCAGTCTCCTATTTTCACAATATATTGTTTTAGTGCTCCTATTTGTACATTTATGACTTCACATCATACGCTTAAAACTCTAAAGTTCTGTTCTGTCAACATCTCAGGCTCCATTACTAGTTACTGTATAAAATAAGGTTACCTCTTCCCACCCTCTCTTCCTCTACCTTTTCCTTCTTCAGCTCCTGATGTCTGTGAGTGGAACTTCTATTTTTATTACATAGAACACACAGCAGTACCTTAAAGCTGAAGATTCATCTTGTTCTTCTGTTTTGGAACATTAGCAATAATTAGCTCTTCAAATTTTTCCCCTATTTTCTCTATACTGTCTTCCAATTCACTGATTCTATCTTCAGCTATATTTAATTTTTCTCTCTTAGCTTTTGTTTTTAAACTTCATTAACATATCTGTTAAACTTTTATTGAAGTGTACTATACCTTTAGAAGAATGTGTATACTACTAGTTCTGTTCACTGTTTTCACAAACTGAAAAGCTTATAACCAAGCATCCACATCAAGAGACAGAATAAGAGTAGTACTCCAAAAGACTTCTTTGTGCTCCCTTCCAGTCAATAACATCTCCCCTAAATAACCACCATCATATATATGTATATATGTATATACATATGTATATATATTTAATTTTTCCTGGTTTGTATTATATATAAATGGAATTAAAAAGAAGTACTCTTGGGTTTATGTTCTTTCACTCTATCTTATGAGTTTTATTCACATTATTAACATATAGTCAATAGTTCTTTCATTCAATCTCATGCTATGTCATATAATGTATGAATATATAATATTTATTTAGTAATTACCAATGTATTCACTTTTAATGGAGACATGAATTATTTTATTGGGCATTCTTACATTTCCAATGTAATACTAGTTTTTGACCCAGGGTGATGTTAAGGCTGTCACAGAGATTTAGTCACAGAACCATCCAAAATTCATTGCCTATACGAATGTCTTGAAGTGTTTCCCCTATGTTTTCTTCTAATAGTTACATAGTCTCAGGTCTTACATTTAGATCTTTGATCCATTTCTAGGTGATTTTTGTGTAGAGGACAGGTTAGGGTGGGAAGAAACCTTGTTTTAATCTCTTGCATGTAGATACCCAGTATTCTCAGGATCATTAATTGAAAAGACTGTCTCTTCAGGGTGTGTTTTAACTCCATTGTCAAAGACAAGTTGGCTGTAGATGCTTGGATTCATTTCCATGGGAAATTATTCCAAATAGAGAAAATAGCATATGAAAAATCATAAAGCTATGAATATTGAGGTACAATTTAGGAAATATAAGAACTGTAATATTACTGAAGCAAAGAACGTTGGAAGGAAATTCTGAGGGTTAAAGCTAGAATGGCCTTGCATGCCATGATACTAATTTGAAGTTTTGTTGTGTAGGCATAGAGAGCGGCGAAGTGATGTGATGATACAATCTGTGTTTCAGAAAGAATTCTGACTCTGTTAAGGATGAGTTGGAATGGAACAGAGCAAAAGACCAATAAGGAATCCAGTGCATGGATTTAGAAAGGAACTCTCTCAAAAGTTAAAAATTACACACACACTTTAGAAAATCAATGAAATAAATACCAATACCTATATTCTCTTTCTTTTTATTTTTCCCTGTCACTCATGCAGTTCCCACAATGCCTTCTAGCCCCTAAACTAATCAGTCCTGGCATAGGCAGCTTTGAAATGTTTATTAAGAAAATAGCTCTGTTTTGACAGACAGGAGCTAGAGCACCTGGACTGAAAGGCGACTTTACAGCTCTTCTGGGGATCTCCTGTAGGCAACATGAGGTCAACAGAGCCCTATGCAAACAAGCTTCATAAGCAAGTAACCGTTTTTTTCATTATAGACTATACACTTCAAAAGACACTGTCATTTGTCGCAACTAACACTCCCCTGCTTTAGCTGTAGTATTAATGCTAAACTATTTCACTAGACAGTCAAAGCATAGCAGCTTTGCTATTAATCTTTGTATTTCACAATTTCAGAATTCTGCTGATGATTACTTTGGCATGAAAGTAGTCCATTCAGTCATCACACTGCTTTTAATTTAAAAGACTCCTGTGAGCTACACTAGGAATACTGTAGCTAGCACAAAAAGTGTATGTGTGGTCTTCCTTGAAGCAGATTCTCTTGTAACTTGAGAGTTTAGTTATCTTGGTTTTGATACTGAGTCATTCTTAGGGAGTTTTAGCTGTTAGTAGTTCATTGCTTTCATTACTCATTCACTTAATGAGCAAGATGTCCGGCATCTTCCTCACTCCTTCCCTTCTCACTCGAGTCTCATATGCTTTTATTTTATTCTTTGTGGGACCCAGAAAGATTGACACATGTAATTTCTATTACAATAGGGATTTCCTATAATGTTTCTACGCTACCTGCTAAGGTGCTGGAATAGACTATATTTTGAGGCTTATCTTTCAAATTATAAATTTCTTATACAAAACCATTTTCATCTTTGTTTACCAATAAAACATCTAAGTATATTAAGTTTTATGGGGTACCAAGGGGAGAGTCAGGTTGGTGGAAAGGGGCATTTATTTATTTATTTTTTAAAAATATGTGATTTGGTTCTGTAATGGTTATTTTTCCTACTCATCATGCAACAGATTCAGTCAGTATCAGTCAGTATCTTAGTGAGAGAAAAGGGGATTGATACAGTTTGAATATTGAATTTTTTGCATTAAATCAATAAATGTTGATTACTTGATTAAAAAAATGGTAGACTCTATGAAAGCATCATTTAAAAACAGCAAACAGGGGCCGGCGTTGTGGCATAGCTGGTTAAGCCACCACTTGCAACATCGGCATCCCATATGGGAACCAGTTCCAGACCCGACTGCTACTCTTCTGATCCAGCTCCCTGCTAATGGCTGGGAAAGCAGCAGAAGGTGGTCCAAGGACCTGAGCTCCTGCCACCTATGTGGTAGACACAGAAGAAGCTCCTGGCTCCTGGCTTCAGTCTGGCCCTGCCCCGGCTGTTTTGGCCATTTAGGGAGTAAACCAGCGGATGGAAGACCTCTCTCTCTGTCTCCCCTCTGCTCCCCTCCACCCCTTCCATAACTCTGTCTTTCAAATTAAAAAACAAACAAACAAACCTTAATGAAAAAAAGAAAGCAGCAAACAGATTAATGTCTCCAAATGTTATACAGTTGGAGGAGAATGACCAAATGAGTCACTTGGTTGTTTTCAGATTGGGAAGGCAAACTTGAAGATAACAAGACTCTGATGGGAGTAATTCTTGGTTTAAACCAGAAATTTATTTGTTAAAGAACTGTCTGCAAGTCTGGTTTTAGCATGGTTTGTTTTATTTAAGGAAATAAATTGGTTTACTTTTCTCATGCTCCTCGCCCCAAGAAAAAGAAGAGGGAGATGATCTTTCTGAAAAGCCAAGTCTCTGGAACTGCGTGAGCTTTTACACTGTGAAACGCCAAACAGTAAACTGCAGTCATCACTTTTAACAGAACCGGCAGTCTTTAGCCACGCTGATCTTGGGAAGTAAAACTTGTATCCATTTTTCATTCAACTGAAAGACACACCATAGAATTGGAGAGAAACCTAAAACCCAGAGTGTCAATGGGTTTCTTTTTTTTTCTTTCTTTTTGTAATCAAAACCTGAGCTCTCAAAAAGAACTAATGATTTGTTAAGTGCCTGCCAGGTGCCATACTCACATTTCATAAAGATGTGTCATGTTAAGCTATCTCAATCTTAGTAACAGCTCAGGGAAGTTTAGGCATTCGTATTACCATGGACAAAAACAGTGATGTTCATGAAGCTACTTGTCTAAGGTCACAGAGCTGCCAAGAGACACCAATGATCCAGAACAATGGTTTTTCTACTGTATGATGGTGCTATTCTGGTCAGTTTTTAAAAATTACTTATTTATTATGGTTTTAAACAACAATAGCAAACAGTAGGAAGAAGCAAAAAGCAAAAAATAGCCCCAAAAATCAACTGTGTAGGAAATAACCAGCATTTGTAGCATGTGTTTAGAATTCCTGTCATTTTCCTATTCACATATCCAGAAGGAAAAATTGGAGAAAATTCACAGGATCATAATGGCATGCCATTTTGAATAAAACTCAAACTTAATTCAACTTTATAATAACTGAATGAACAAAATTTCAGTAGAGTATTTCTCTACTAAAAAGGAGAATTCCTAAGCAATCCTTCCAATGTTACGAGAAAAGATTAACAAATAGGGGTCAGATCATTTAATTAGTATTAGTTCATCCCATATTCAAAAAGATGGATAAATTATGCTTCTCCTTATCAGGTTTTTTTTTTTTTTTTTTTTTTTTGACAGGCAGAGTGGACAGTGAGAGAGAGAGACAGAGAGAAAGGTCTTCCTTTGCCGTTGGTTCACCCTCCAATGGCTGCCGCGGACAGCGCGCTGCAGCCGGCGCACCACGCTCCTCCGATGGCAGGAGCCAGGTGCTAGGTGCTTATCCTGGTCTCCCATGGGGTGCAGGGCCCAAGCACTTGGGCCATCCTCCACTGCACCCCTGGGCCACAGCAGAGGGCTGGCCTGGAAGAGGGGCAACTGGGACAGAATCCGGCGCCCCGACCGGGACTAGAACCCGGTGTGCCGGCGCCGCAAGGCGGAGGATTAGCCTGTTGAGCCACGGCGCCGGCCTCCTTACCAGTTTTTAAAAGATATATTTTTATTTCAGTTTTGCCAGGGTTTATGACATCTATATCTTATAATTCCCAAATTTGTTTAGTCTTTTACATCTAAATTCAGTGCTTATCACCTTTTATCATACTTTCTCTTTCCCTGAATTATCTGCTGTGATTCATCTTTTTTTTAAATTATTTTATTGGGGCTGATGTTGTGGCAAAGTGGGAACAGCTGTTGCCTGCGATGCCAGCATCCCGTATGGGTATCGGTTTGAATGCCAGCTGTTCCACTTCAGATCCAGCTCCCTGCTGATGTACCTGAGAGAGCAGCAGAAGATGGCCCAAGTGCTTGGGCCTCTGAACCCACTTGGGAGACTGGAGGAAGCTCCAACTCTTGATTTCAGCCTGGCCCAGCTCTGGCCTTTGTGGCCATTTGGGGAGTCAACCAGCAGATGGAAGATCTCTCTCTCTCTCTCTCCCTCTCCCTCTTTCTCTCTCCCTCTGTGTGTGTGTGCGTGTGTGTGTAACTTTGGCTTTCAAATAAATCTTTCAAAATATTTTTTAAAAACATTTATTTATTTGAAAGGCAGAGTTATAGAAACAGAGAGGAAAATACATAGGGAGATCTTCGATCTATTGGTTCACTCCTCAGATGGCCCCAACAGCCGGAACTGGGCCAATTCGAAGCCAGGAGCCAGGAGGTTCTTCCAGGTCTCCCATGTGGGTGCAGGGGCCCAAGCACTTGGGCCATCTTTTCGCTGCTTTCTCAGGCACATTAGCAGGGAGTTGGATTGGAAGTAGAATGACCAGGACTCAAACAGGTGCTCATATGGGATGCCAAAGTCGCAGGCTATGGCTTGACCTGCTATGCCACTGCACTGGCCCCATCTGTGATTCATCTTTATGTTGATTGAATTTTATCCTTAATTGACTTTTCAAGGAAGATTTGTGGATGCTGAATCTTTTTTTAATATTTATTTATTTATTTATTTGAAAGGCAAAGTTACAGAGAGGCAGAGAGAGAGTGGCCTCCCATCCGCTGGTTCACTCCACAAATGGCTGCAAAGACCAGAGCTGGGCCAGGCTGAAATCATCCTGGGCTGATACAAAGCCAGGAGCCAAGAGTTTCTTCCATCTCTCCCATGCCGGTGCAGGGGCACAAGGGCGTGAGCCATCTTCCACTGCTTTCTCAGGGCATAGCTGAGAGCTGGATCAGAAGTGGAGCAGCTAGGACTCGAACCAGCACCCATATGGGATGCTATTTCTGCAGGCAGTGGCTTTACTCACTGTGCCACAGCCCAGGCCCCAGTGGGTACTGAATTTTGATTCTCATTGTTTTTGCATGTTTGGTTTTTTTTTTTTTTGTAATTATAATTTATTTTTTTAAAGATTGTATTTACTTGCTTGAGAGGTAGAGTTACAGACAGAGAGAGGGAGAGACAGAAAAGTTTTTCAACTGCTGATTCACTCCCCAAATGACTGCAAAGGCCAGAGCTGGGCCAATTGAAAGCCAGGAGCCAGGAGCTTCTTCAGGTCTCCCACATAGAGGCAGCAGCCCAAGCACTTAGGCCATCTTCTGCTGCTTTCCCAGGCCATAGCAGAGAACTGGATTGGGAGAGGAGCAGCTGGTACATGAACTGGCACCCTTATGGGATGCAGGCACCCCAGGCAGAGGCTTAGCCCACTGTGCCACAGTACCAGCCCCTTTTTATTTATTAGTTTTTTTTATTTGTCATTATAATTTAGAAAACTCTTAGATGTGGGGCTGGCTTTGTGGCATAGCAGGTAAAGCTGCTGCCACCTGTGACACTGGTGTCCTATATGGATGCTGGTTCATGTCCTGGCAGCTCCACTTCCAATCCAGCTCTCTGTTAATGAACCTGAGAAAACCAGTGGAGGATGATCCAAGTGCTTGGGCCTCTGCTACCCACATGGGAGACCTGGAAGAAGCCCAGAACTCCATCTGAATCTGTGATGTGAGTTGCAGGCACCCAGGCACTTGGATCTTCCCCACTGTCTTCCCATGCAAATTATGGAACTGGATTAGACCAGAGCTCTGATATAGAATGCTGGGGTCACAAGAGGCAGCTTAACACACTGCGTTACAATGCCACCCCCCTAAAGGTAATTTCATACAGTAGTTTTAGTGTGCCTGCCTTTTGACTGTGATCCATCACAGGAGGCCAAGTATGACATTTTCCACCTGTTCTGTCATATCAGCACTCAGAAAGTTTTGAATTTTGTAGCATTTTGGGTTTCAGATTTATGGATTAGGGATGCTCAACCTGTATGTGAATCAGGGTGCTACAGCAGGTTTCAGGTGCATGCCAAGAATAGGTTTATCTTTTTACCTTAATTTGCCAGTGTCATTTTCTATGGGTTCCATAATGTGGAAATGGCTCAGAAGCACTAAACTCTATGACTTGAAATCCACAGGTTTTGTTGTTTTAACAATAGTTTTCTTGGTCATGGATGACCTAGAATGCAGTCTTTACATTTCTGTATTGTATCCTTTTTCCAGGGATGGAAAGTTTGTGTCTGGAGTTAGGATAATAAAAAATGGAAGTTGCAAATTATAATTGCTTGTTCTCCCCACTTATTATTTCTAGATTTTTTTTTGATAGGCAAAGTGGACAGTAAGAGAGAGAGACAGAGAGAAAGGTCTTCCTTTTCTGTTGGTTCACCCCACAATGGCCGCCGTGGCTGGCGCACTTCGCTGATCCAAAGCCAGGAGCCAGGTGCTTCTCCTGGTTTCCCATGGGGTGCAGGGCCCAAGGACTTGGGCCATCCTCCACTGCACTGCCAGGCCACAGCAGAGAGCTGGACTGGAAGAGGAGCAACCGGGACAGAATCCGGCGCCCCAACCGGGACTAGAACCTGGGGTGCCGGCACCACAGGCAGAGGATTAGCCAAGTGAGCCATGGCACCGGCCCCACTTCTTATTTCTAAAAGTTGTATATTTTGTGTTTGTGTGACATGGTTGTATTGATGACTTAGTTCAGATCTGTTCATTCAGCATGTGCTTATTGAATACCTCTTTGAGGTGCTTAGGGTAGGACATACAAGCAAATGTGTTGAAGCATGATGAAGTTCAAATATGAGAGCATGCATGTTGCATCATCCCATGACTGCAACTCAAGTTGCAATGTGAAGCTGCCATGAAAGTACTGTGTTCCTGAAGGTAGCATAGGATTCTGGCAGTAGTAAGATTCTCTGAAACTCTTTTTTTTTTTTTAATTTAAGTGTTTTATTTATTTATTTATTTATTTGAGACTTAGAGTTACAGACAGTGAGAGAGACAGAGAGAAAGGTCTTCCTTCTGTTGGTTCACTCCCCAAATGGCTGCAATGGCCAGAGCTGTGCCAATCCAAAGCCAGGAGCCAGGTGCTTCCTTCTAGTCTCTCATGCAGGTGCAGGGGCCCAAGGACTCGGGCCATCCTCCACTGCCTTCCCAGGCCACAGCAGAGAGCTGGATTGGAAGAATTGCAGCCGGGACTAGAACTGGTGCCCAAATGGGATGCTGGTGCCGCAGGCAAAGGATCAACCTACTGTAGCACAGCACCGGCCCCAAGTTCTATGAAACTTGGAGATAGAAATTGATGATAAAGCATAACTTCTTGTAAGTTCAGAAAATGATTTTGAATGATGGGTAGTGTAACCGGAGAACTGCAAGGGTTCTTGTCTTCATACAAGAAAGAATTTAGGCGTGAGACAGAGAGTAGTGGAAAGTAAAGTAGCAAGGTTTATTAGGGAAGAGACATCTGTAAGAATGGATGGGCACCCCTCCAGGCAGAACCTGAGAGAGAGTGCCCAGTCGCTCAGACTGGGAGAGAGCGAGGTTACATGGTTGTGTGGAGAGAATACACCTGGCCAGGCCAGGTGGGCAACTCAGCAGAGAGGCAGAGGGCTGAGCATGCAGTCCAATTGAGGCTGGGGGTTTTTAAGGGGATGGGTCTTTGTCTTCCCACATCTTCTCCTCCTGGAACAAAGGACTTTTTGGATGTAAATACTAAAAATTTCTTTCTGTGTTCCCCCTGAAGTTATCAGACAGGAGGAAGCCTGGCTGGTGCCACCCAGTTAGAGGAAGGGTGAGCAGGACCTCCTGGAAGATCAGGATCCAGGGCAGGATGTTTGAAGCACAGATACTGGGCTGCACCTGGAAGGTTATCAGGCATAAGGGGCAGGGACCCCCACCTGGCAGGTTTTCTGGTAGAAGGGACAGGGCAGAATGTTTCAAGTGCAGATACTGGGCTGCCCCTGGAAGGTTATCGGGATGACTGTGAGATGCATATGCTGGACCTAGATGTCTCCTTAGGCCTTTGTCACACACACATAAGCTCATATCTGACTTCCTACCTAATAGACAGCAATTGCTAAAAACTTGAGAATCACAAGTGATTCAATAATAGTAGAGCATAACGTAGAATAGATAATGACAGTAGTTAAGAGTAGAGAGGGATAACGGATTTTCCCCACTGATAAAATCCCTGGATTGCACACATGCACAATACCTGCCAGCTGTAGCCCTACATATTTCACAGCTGTGCTGGGCACATATAAGAGCCTCTGCAATGGATACTAATATCGGAATGGCTCCTTCTCCTGCTCGTTTCTGGTTCCTGCAACAAGAGCTGCCGTGGTTGCCTCTGCTAACAGGATGGTGACTGTCCCTGCCACTTGCTGGGTGCGCACATAAGACCTGCGGCAGCTGCCACCTACTTATGTCCAAAATGGCGTCTGCTCGCTCTCTCTCTCTCTGCTGGTTGCTGGGTGTCATTTGGGGGGAAGGGGAGAGAGGGACATGCCCCTTTTCGCTTTCTCTGAGTGAACGGGTACCCTGTTCCCCCGCAGTGCTCTGGACCAGACTCAAAGGTGGTGCAGTGGGCTAGGCCCTCCTTTCGGCTGTATCACCAGTAGCACTGGCAGTGAGCTTATGGAAGACCCCTTGTGAAACTGGTGTTCATCTTTGCATTTCAGATAAGTAGTTCTGGAGGAGAATGGGTTGGAGAGGGAAAGACAGAATACACTTTAGTAATCTACAGCTGTTGAAATCCTGACCTAAAGTGGTACTAAGGAGGTTTAAGAGATTTTTGAGACAAGAGGCATAATGTATTGGTTATTGATTGGATAAGCTGAGTTAGGAAGTAGAACAGTTAAGGTGTTAGATGACTGGGTTGAAAAACTAGGTGGATGTTGTTTTCCATTGAGTTGTGGGACATTTAGTTAGAACTATCCAACACAATGGATAGAGACAATTGAGTATCTATAGATTTGGAGTTCAAACAAAGGAGGTATAAAATGACATGAGGAAGATGATACACTGGGGATTCAAAGGTTAAGATGCAGATGGGGGGAGGCGGGGAGAGACAGAGAATAGATTATCTGAGTTAGTAGGAACCAAGAAAGTATGACTTCACAGAAGCTAACACAAGAACTGTGGGTAACCCATAATCATACAATGTAAAGCTCCGTAAAGCTCTGAGGTACAGTTTGGGAGCTTTACTTCACTGAGTTGGTGTGGTGACACCTAACCCCAGTGTGAAAGCAGAGTGTGAGTAAGTTTGCCAAGGTACTTTTGATAGTCCTTAAGGGTCCCTTCTGTCTTATATATTTAACCACAATTTTAAATTACAGAAATTTTTTTAAACTGCAAAAAAGAAAACAAGCAGGTAGCTGGGTGAGTCTCACTCATGAGCCACAGCTTGCCAGTTCCCATACCATAAGCTCCTCAGAGCAGAGATTGTCAACTTGTATCCACAGTATCTAACATTTGTGCCTGCTTTATTGAAGATACAGAGAAATTCAACACAGCCAATGACACTAAGAATTTAGTTCTTCCTTTTTGACTTGTGTATTTATTTTCATAGTGTTTGATGTTTATTTCATTTTTGCTTAATTTTTTAATTGCAAACAAAAGGAACTAAATTAGAAAAAAAATTTTGCCACTAAACCTTAAATTACTTTAATCTTCATATAATTTTGAAAAACATTATTTGCTTTAAAGATTTATTAATTTATTTGAAAGAGCTACAAGAGAGAGAAGGAAAGAGACAGAAAGATCTTCCATTCACTGGCTCATTCTGCAGAGGGCCAAAGCCAGAATCAGGAGCTTCTTCCAGATCTCCTACCTGGGTGGAAGGGACCCAAACACTTGGGCCATCTTCCACTGCTTTTCCCGGGGCCATTAGCAGGGTGCAGGTTCTGAAGTGGAGCAGCCAGGAAATGAACCAGCTGCCTATATGGGATGCTGGCGTCACACAAAGTAGCCTTTCCTGCTATGCCACAGTACCTGCCCCAAAAAAGGTTATTTTTAACATCAGATCAGGAATTGAACACAGGCACTCTGATGTGGGATATGGGCTTCTTACCCATCCTCTTAACTGCTAGCCTGTACACCCACTCCTATCTTTTAATGCTGTTTTTTCCATGAACTTTTTGAACGAGTTTATCCAAAAGCCTTATTGCCTGTCTATGCTTAGTAGATCGTCTGCAGCGTAATTTATTTTACAGCATGTCATCCACAATGTTTATTGATACTGTCCGGCAGGACATGAAGGTTGGTGGCACTTCCTGGTGACAAACAACTCTGTGACCAGTGTAACTGATCTGCCACCACCTCCTCCTGGGTGACTTGTCTAGCAAGATACAGGTACAAGAAGAAAGTCAGTGGACAGTAAGGAGGAACACATCTGCTGCTCTTGTTTCCAGAAATTGTAGTATTTATTCATCAAAGAACTTTCGCTACTGAGTTCAGTTCTCTTTAGGAAACGTGTCTGACTATATGGTCAATGATGAAGAATCCACTTAAGGAAAATAGTACAATTCCCTCCAACAGAAGACAGCATTTCTCAAGACGTACAAAGATTTGTGACTGTGACCTTGAAGTCACAAAGGTTCATTGAAAATGAAACAAATTATTTTGTTACAAAAAAAAGTTTTGAAGTTCTTGCAGTTTTTTTCATAATACACATTTTTCACATACTTTTTGAAGGGCCCTCACATGCATTGGTTTCAAAAATTTGCACTAAAATAAATCAATATTTTAATTCCATTTTCCATACACTTTTTGAAGAGCCTTCATCTCTGATAGTAATGGGCATCACATTGTCATCGAAATGTAGTTTTTTTTTTTTAATTAGCTTAGAATTTCCCCAATCATTTTTTCTTCTTACTTTTGATTCACTGGAAAGCTTTGAGCCTTGTAATGTTTCTGGCTTGATTTTTGGTTTACCAAAAATCCAGCCGTTTCAAAGGTGTGCCTAGGCTAGTGAGCTACACTCTCCTCTTCTCTCCTCTTTTCTTATTATAAAGGAATGTAGTAACTCACTGTGGCTTGCTTTTGTTTTTGTTTTTTTGTATTGGCTATATGTCTCCATGAAAATAAACTCATGGGAGGGGCTCAGTTCCTTGGTTGTGATACAGAGTACCTGCCTACACTTCGTTTCCCTGGGCTTCCACAAGAGGCATGAGACAGTGTGACTGTGTGACTGGCTTTAGTTCAGAGGCTGCAGCACATCCGTAAAGGGGGTGGTTAGTCATATCTTTCTATTGTCTAGCTACAAACTGTCTGGGATCTTGGCTTAAAAGGAGTACATTTTGATACCTGGGAATGTGGGTTTGTTTTTGCTGCTTCAAACATTTTATTGAAAAATTTGAGAATATACAAGATAGCTTGGTGATTGCACTTAGAGCTGAGAGTAAAAAGCCTGTGGAGTTCAAGAAACAGGTAGCCTTCACAACTGGTTATATTTTCACTTTTCCTATACTAGAGCATGGAGCTGTTGCCACTCTTGGCTTAAAGTACCCTTAATCTATGTAAGTCAGTCCAGGCCTTGGGGGATGCCCTGGCTGCTTTGTCTCCAGGACCACTCCAGTGTTTCTTGTTAGCTCCAGGGAAACCAGGTTCACAGTCCTTTGTTTTCTTATTTTTGCTTCAAAGGGATGTCTTCTCGGTTTATAAGCTTTAAATGATGGGAAAAGGACTGAGAGGGAAATTTGACTTGGAGAAAATTATTTTCTTGAGTGTATACATAAAGTTGGGGAAAACCAGATAACAACAGAGATTTAAAATAATCAGATGCATTACATTTGTTCTGTAGTTCTGTCACCATACTGACTCACTCAAAAGGGACTCATTTGAATTTAGTGTTTAATGTTAAAAGGAACAGGCCTGGGGCAAGTGCAGGCCAGCACAGAGCAGAGTGGTGGGTTGAGACCTATTGTATTTTTTAAGTGGTTCCAGGGCTGTCCAGGTGTCCTGATTTAAAGGCTGCTTATTAAGTCAGGAAATTGTGTCTTGTTCTGATGTTTACTGTAATAAAGTACACAGTCCCATGGGATGGTTCTACTGGCTCCATGAATCACTTTTAGGTTGGCTGTACTGACCCAAACCCCGTGATTTATTTATGCCATATCACAGTAGGAATGACAAATATGTAGCCACACATGGTCTCTGGGATGGGCCTTTAACCGGCAGACTGCCATAAATCCATAAAGTGAAATAGGGCTCATGTCATCTTTAAGAGATCTCTTTGTATTTTATAGGGACCGAGTGTTCTAGAGCCAGTTAAGTTCAGCATCCTTCTTAGAATGTATCCTTGGACTTTCTGTGTGGTGTGTTTTAGTCTATCCAGTCTTTTGATTTTCTACTTCAAGTCTAAAAAAAAAATAGTTCTAATATTCTCTCTGGGATTTATTTTTGTGAAGTGAGATTGACTTGAATTTTTTGAATTATTGTCCATATGTTTTCTAGCAGTTTTGTGTTTTGGAATACTGCTTTAGATGATTACTAAGTTAGTGATCAGTCATCTTTTCTAAGCTTATGATTGCCAGTTTTGCATTAAGGTAAGAATTCTACCCAGATTTTGAACTCCATGTTATTCCCCAGCACTGATAAAGAGATTCTGTTCAGATTTCACTTAGGATTTATATGGGATAGTCAAATTTTGGGCCAAAACAGAATAAATAAATAAATTAATTAATTAATTATTATTATTTTTTGACAGGCAGAGTGGACAGTGAGAGAGAGACAGAGAGAAAGGTCTTCCTTTTTCCATTGGTTCATCCTCCAATGGCCGCTGCGGCCAGCGTACCACGCTGATCCGAAGCCAGGAGCCAGGTACTTCTCCTGGTCCACCATGCGGGTGCAGGGCCCAAGGACTTGGGCCATCTTCCACTGCACTCCCGGGCCACAGCAGAGAGCTGGACTGGAAGAGGAGCAACTGGGACAGAATCCGGTGCCCCAACCGGGACTAGAACCTGGAGTGCTGGCACCGCAGGTGGAGGATTAGCCTAGTGAGCCGCGGCGCTGGCCAACAGATCATATTTTATTCAAGTTAAAATGAAGAATTAGGGCCGGCGCCGTGGCTCAACAGGCTAATCCTCCGCCTTGCGGCGCCGGCACACCGGGTTCTAGTCCCGGTCGGGGCTCCGGATTCTGTCCCGGTTGCCCCTCTTCCAGGCCAGCCCTCTGCTGTGGCCCAGGAGTGCAGTGGAGGATGGCCCAGGTGCTTGGGCCCTGCACCCCATGGGGAGACCAGGAAAAGCACCTGGCTCCTGGCTCCTGCCATCGGATGAGCGCGGTGCGCAGGCGACCGCGGCGGCCATTGGAGGGTGAACCAACGGCAAAGGAAGACCTTTCTCTCTGTCTCTCTCTCTCACTATCCACTCTGCCTGTAAAAAAAAAAAAAAAAAAATGAAGAATTAGACCAAGAGAAGTACCCGGCTCCTGGATTCGGATTGGCGCAGCGCGCTGGCTGTGGCAGCCATTTGGGGGGTGAGCCAATGGAAGGAAGACTTATCTCTCTGTCTAACTCTGGCTGTCAAAATATATATATATGATCTGTTTTTAAATTAGCCTTTATTTTTAGATAATTGTGGATTGACATGTAGTTATAAGAAATATGTAAAGAGACTCCCTGTATCCTTCAGCCAGTTTCTTCCCAATGACAATATATTGCAAAACCAAATGTAGGGCCGGCGCCGTGGCTCAATAGGCTAATCATCCACCTTGCAGCACCAGCACACCAGGTTCTAGTCCCGGTTGGGGCACCGGATTCTGTCCCGGTTGCCCCTCTTCCAGACCAGCTCTCTGCTGTGGCCCAGGAGTGCAGTGGAGGATGGCCCACGTCCTGGGGCCCTGCACCCGCATGGTAGACCAGGAAAAGCACTTGGCTCCTGGCTTTGGATCAGCGTGATGCGCCGGCCGCAGCATGCCAGCCGCGGTGGCCATTGGAGGGTGAATCAACGGCAAAAGGAAGACCTTTCTCTCTGTCTCTCTCTCACTGTCCACTCTGCCTGTCAAAAAAAAAAAATGTATATAATATCACACCCAGAATATTGCCATTGATTTAGTCAAGAAACAGAACATGTCAGTTATTACAAGGATCCCCTTTTATAGCCATACCCCTTCTTAATTTTTCATTTTTCCAGATTAAATTACCAGGTATACAATTACTAGATCACATGGTAGTTGCAGGTTTAATTTTTTTTTAAAGTTTATTTATTTTACTTGAAAGAGTTATACAGAGAGAGAAGGAGAGGCAGAAAGAGAGAGAGATGTCTTCCATCCACTGTTTCACTCCCCAATTGGCCACAATGGCTGGAGCTGAGCCGATCCAAAGCCAGGAGCCTCCTCCGGGTCTCCCACGCGGGTGCAGGGGCCCAAGGACTTGGACCATCTTCGACTGCTTTCTCAGGTCATAGCAGGGAGCTGTATTGGAAATGGAGCAGCCGAGATTCAAACTGGCGTCCATATGGGATGCCAGCACTGCAGGCAGCAGCTTTACCCTCTACACCACAGTTCCAGCCCCTCCATGTTTAATTTTTTTAAAGAAACCTCCAGACTCTTCCAGAGTGGCCGCCCTGCATTGCATTGCTAGCACAGTGTATGAATAATTCTGTTTTTCTGCATCCCCACCATCAATTTCTAATTCTCATTATTTTTATTTTAGCTTTTCAGTAGGCAAATAGTGACATTGTGATTTTAATTTGTATTAAATGATATTGAACATCTGTTCACATGCTAATATGCCATCATTTTTTTTGTAAAATACCTCCTATTGCATATTTTCTAATTGGATTGTAGTTTGCTTTTTCCTGTTTTTTGTATAGACTAGATTCTAATCATTTGTCAGATAAATGGCTTGCAGGTATTTTCTCTTAGTCTATACCTCATCCATTCCTCCTCTCAGTAGTCTTCTAACTAAATGTGATCTCAGTATTTTTTCTTGAATAAGTTAAATTTTTCTACCTTGTGATTCAGTAATCCTAATACTAGAGATATGCATACAGAGGAAATGAAATCAGTATCTCAAACATACATGTGCATTCCCATGTTTATTGCAAAGCTATTCACAGTAGCCAAGAAATGTAGTCAACCCAAGTGTCCAAAGATTGATGAATAAAGAAAGTATGACACACATACACACACACACACGATAGAATACTGTTCAACTATAAAATAATGAAATTTTGTCATTTGTGATAATATGGATGGAATTAGAAGACTTGTGTTAAGCCAGCCACAGAAACACAAATACTGTATGATCTGCTTGTATCTGGAATCTGAGAGTTGATCTCACAGCAGTTGAGAGTGGAATAGTTGTTACTAGAGGCTTAGAAGAATAGTGGGGAGGGAGAGTTGGGGAAAGTGGTCAACAGTTACTAAGTTCTAATTAAATAGCAGAAGTAATTTAGTGTTCTGTTGTACAGTAGGGAGACTATAGATGACAAAATATGTTGTACATTTTTAAAAGCCAGAAGAAAGCATTTTTAATGTTTTCTCTCCAAAGAAATGACATATCATATGTGTTCACCCTGATTTGAGAGAAAGAGAGCATGAGAACCATTGGTTTACTCTCCGAGTGCCTACACCAGCCAAGGCTGGGCCAGGCTAAAGCCAGCAACCTAGAATTCTATCCTTGTCATCCACATAGGCGGCAGTAACCCAAGTGCTTGAGCCATAAAACGGCCAGATGGAGATGGCTAACCCCACACAGGGTTAGGACAGAGAGATTTGAAGGGACTGAGTTTCTCTTCCCATGCAAGCCGCCTTTCCCAACTTGGGAGAAGTACCCCAGCCCTGTGTTCTCACTCACCTTCAGAGCTTCCTCCCTGCCACTCTACCACCCTCCCCCTCCCCCTCCCTCAGTTCCTGGAAGTCCCTATGCACCTTCCCACCTTAGGACTTTCTGTGAACCACTTCTGTATCTAGCACAGAGCACAGTCATCTCCTCAGGGGAGGCTTCTCTGACCACCTGACCAGACAAGGCTGGAAGTTATGTTTCCATTTGCTGTCTCCCAGAGTGTATATTGGAAGGGTGCCAGGACTGGAACCCAGGCACTCCCAGTATGAGACATGGACATGCCTACCCTCTAGACAATTTTTATACATCAGTTAAAATATATAAATACTGGGCCTGCGCCATGGCTCACTTGGTAAATCCTCCACCTGCGGTGCCGGCATCCCATATGGGCACCAGGTTCTAGTTTCGGTTGCTCCTCTTCCAGTCCAGCTCTCTGCTATGGCCCGGGAAGGCAGTGGAGGATGGCCCAAGTGCTTGGGCCCTGCACCCGCACAGGAGACCAGGAAGAAGCACCTGGCTCCTGGCTTCAGATCGGCGCAGCACCAGCCGTGGCGGCCATTTGTGGGGTGAACCAACGGAAGGAAGACCTTTCTCTCTGTCTCTCTCTCTCTCTCTCACTGTCTAACTTTGCCTGTCTAATAAAAAATACACACACACACACACACACATAACATTTTAACACAAACCATTTTAGAACAGTTCCAGATTCACAGTAAACTTGAACAGAAACCACCAGGAATTCCCACTTACTCCCTCTCCCCAATCACATATAGCCTCCTGCCCTATCAGCCTCCTCAGCTGTCTAAGGTTTAGTGAACCTGAATTGATGCTGTCTTTATCACTGAAAGTTCATAGTTTGGAGTTGATGAGTATTCTTTTTATTTGGAGGGGGGCTTTGACAAATATTTAACGTGTATCATCCTCCATTGCTTTGTTATACAGAATGATTTGCCCTAAATCCTCTGCACACTGCTTATTCATCCCTCCCTTCCTCCTCCTCCACCACTCTTTCAGTCTCCCTAACATTGCCTTTTCCAGAATGTCACATAATTGCAATCGTACAGCATTCCATTTTTCCAGATTGGCTTCTTTCACTTAGCATTAGATTTTTTTTTAAGATTTATTTATTTATTTGAAAGGGTGATTTACAGAGATGCAGAGGTATTGATAACCCAGACACCAATAAAGGACTTAAACACACACACACACACAGCATTTATTTATTTATTTGAAAGACAGAGTTAGAGGGAGAGACAGAGAGATCTTTCAAACACTGATTGACTCCCTAAATGACTACAATGTCCCAGGCTGGGCCAGGATGAAACCAAGAGCATGGAATTCCATCTGTATCTTGGTAGGGGGCCAAGTAATTGAAGCATTTTCTGCTGCCTTCCCAGGTGCATTAGCAGGGAGCTGGGTTGGAATTAGAACAGCTAGGACTTGAACTGGCATCCATGTGGAATGCTGCCATTGTAGGAGGCAGTTTAACCCACTGCATCTTAACCCTTGAATGAAATGCCAAGCCAGATACCTACCCCATATTAATTTAATAAACCACCAAACTCTTCTTAAGGGATGGTGCCATGTTGCATTCCCATCATTAGTGAGTGAGAATTTGGTTGTGTCAGTGTTCTGGACTTTGGCCATTCTGATAATGTGTTGGGGTAGCTCATGAGCTTACTTTGCATTTCCCTGATGACGTATGCTATTAAGCACCTTTTCGTGTATTTTTGCCTTCTATATGTATTCTTTGGTGAGGCCAAAATTATGTCTTTGGCCTATTTTTTTAAGGTTTATTTTTTATTTCTTAAGGCTTTGTTCTCCAAATTAATCAAGGCAAGAAGTACAGCATGCATCAACTCTGTAATTGAGATTTCAACAGTGTACTTTACTTACGATACTGCTTAAAATTGCTTTGAATTAAATATGTAAACATAATTGCTTATCCTAGACATTCATTAACAGATGAACCCATCAGATACCTGTTCATGTAGGTTACCTGGCATTGTAAGACTTTTATTCAGTGTACTTGGACTTAGGGGAAAACTAAATTAGGCCACAGCACCTTAGTCAGGCTTTTTGGCAAATAATTGTTAAGCATGAAGGAGACAGAATAGTATTTCCAAATATTTTAAGGACAATTGTTTAGAAAAGTGATTATAGTTCTTTATATGACCTAAAGAGACAGAACTAAGAAAGTCCCAAGGAGATGGCTTTCAGGATCAATTTTATAAAGTAGTTTTCTAAGAATTAGGTTTTTAAAGCTGTATATGCTGCCTTAGGACAGCTTGATTTCTGTCTCAATAGAATGTAATAGAACAAATCAAGCAGTGATTTTCATGCATGGATTGGATCTGTTAGGTCTTTTGTTATACTCAGAGCCTGTGACTCTAGTTTCATTCTTTACTGTCTTAAAAGATTGTTTTATGCTCTCTGTCCCCTTGTGCACTGCTGTGTGCACCTGAGCCTTTTTTGATGTAGTTTCTGGTTCCAACTCTGAACCTGCTTTGCAAAGTCACTAGCAACTTTCTAAAAGCTAAATCCAATGGAAAATTTGCACTGTCATAACCTTATAAACACTCTTTTTTTTTTAGATTTATTTATTTATTTAGTCATTTGAATGTCAGTTACAAAGAGAGGTATAGACAAAGGGGGAGAGAGAGAGAGTGAGAGAGAGAAAGAAACCATTTGCTGGTTCACATCCCAAATGGCCACTACAGTCAGGGCTAAGCCAGGCCAAAACCAGGAACCAAGAGCTTCTTCTGGATCTCACACATGGGTGCAGAGGTCCAAAGACCTGGACCATTCTTTTCTGCTTTCCCAGGTGTATTAGCAGTGAGCTGAATCAGAAGCAGAACAGCCAGGACTCCAAACTGGCATCCATATAGGATGCCAGCATTGCAGGAGGCAGCTTTACCCCCTGCACCACAGTGCTGGACCCAACACTCCCTCCCTCTCTCCCTCCCTTCCTTCTTTCCTTCCATTTATTTATTTGAAAGTCAGAGTTAGGCAGAAAGAGAGGTCTTCCATCTGATGGTTCACTCCCCAATTGGCTGCAACAGCCGGAGCTGTGCCAGTCTGGAGCCAGGAGCTTCTTCTGGGTCTCCCACATGCGTGCAGGAGCCCAAGGACTTGGGCCCTCTTCTGCTGCTTTCCCAGGCCATAGCAGAGAGCTGGATCAGAAGTGGAGCAGCCAGGTCTCGAACCAGCGCCCGTATGGGATGCTGGCACTTCAGGCCAGGGTGTTAACCTGCTGTGCCACAGCACTAGCCGCATATTTCTTTCTTTTAAAATTTTGTTTATTTATGTACTCATTTAATGTTATCCAGCTCCTAAGAAACCATTACTTTATCCTTAAATCCCTACTTTCCAAACTGTTTTCATGAGATACTATTATCCTTCAAGGTGTTAACTGATATTTCACCCAGAAACAAACAGAGGAGGAAGAGTTCCATGGTCACTTAAATTTTGAAAATTGTTTATAGCAGGATTGGCAACTTTTTTCCATAAAGGCCTGGATTGTCAATTTATTGGGCTTTGTGGACCATGTAGTATTTGTCACAGCTCTTCCTATCTGCCATAGCACTAAAGCAGCATAGGACATACATAAACAGTTGAGAATGCAGATGCTAATATTTTAATTTCATATATTTTTCTCAAAATGTTAATATAACATGTATTTTGTGTATTCTTTTTTTCAACCATTAAAATTGTAAAACCATGTTCACTCATGTGCTGAACATTTACAGATAGTGGGCCAGCTTTGGCCATGAGTAGTAGTGTGCAGACCCCAGCCTTAAACTGCAGCCTCCTAGGGCAAATAGTAGATCTGGCAGTTAAAACATCAGATGCCCACATTCCATATTGGAGGGCCTGGTTTCAAGTCTTGGCTGTGCTCCCTATACTCGTTTCCTGCTGATAAGCACCTTGGAAGGTAACAGATGATGGCTGAAGTAGTTGGGTCTCTGCCACCCATGTGGCAGACCAGGATTGAGTTTCCTGCTCCCAGCTTCAACCTGGCCCAGCATTTGGTGAGTGAGCCAACAGATAGTAACTACTACCCTGTGCGTGTGTGTATGTTTGTGTGTGTGTGTCTGTGTGTGTGTCTGTTTTTGTGTTTCCTTGTCTCTGCCCCTCAAACAAAAAAGTTTAAAATATAGTCTCCTTTCAAAGGTGCACAACAAAGCTCTTCTAGGCTCTATAGCAGTGCTTTTAGGACTAGTGTTTCTCAAACGTATTTGACCATGGGCATCTTGTGTCATGGGGGCGTTTCCTGCTGCTCGGTGTACGTCTGTGGAATTCCCCTTTAGAGACGCTACCTCACAATGGCTGTGTGTGCTAGAGGTGAAGTCTGGGCTGAGGGGCAGATTGGATTAAGAGGAGAAAAGCATCTTGGTTTCTTACTCCTGCTCTGGTCAGCTGAGCAAACTGGTCACAGGTTGGCATAGAAAGATTGAAGGAAGGCGCCAGTGAGGCACAAGAGCTAAGTTAAAGATTGGTGGAACCAGAGATGGCTGTGAAGAAGTTCATGTTGTCAGTCAGCTTTCAGAAACAGGGAAAATGTATACATGACTTTAACATAAATAGATAAAATAGAGACATTCTAAATGGGATGAAATATTTTAGTCAAGGAAAAGATCCAAAGGCCACGTATAAAATACCACAGTAATAGGTATCGATTTCTATAGTTTTAAAATCTGTATTCCTTTTGTTTAAAAAAAGAACACACAAAAGTTTAAAAGGTTAAAAAAAATTTAATTTACATATGATAAAATTTTAAACCTTATTTTGTAATACTTTGAGTTGTCATATTTTTCCTATATCTTTGAGAAGTAAATGTGTGACTCCATAGACAGAGAAAGTTATTGCCTCACTATTGTATTTTCCCTAATAAAAAAAAAAAAACACTTATCAAAGGATCCTGTATTTCCCATCCTTTTATGCTTACTTTAACTGTGTGCGCCTTATGTTTACTTATAAGAAGGGAAAGTCGGTGTAGTAGGCATTCTTTTTAAACCACGTCTGGTGTTTGACAGGCAGCCAGAAGCTATGGGAGGCTGCAGGGAAGACAGACCAGCCCAGCTGAGAGCAATAACTAACACGGCGGCGGCGGCGTGTGCCCATCCCCACAGAATTTCCCCACCAGGTGTCTCATTCCAAACCTGCGTAGGAGAGGAATTGTCCTTAGAATTTTTGCCAGCAGATTGATAACAGATGAATGATGGGATTGTTGAATCCTTATTACAGGTAGATAATAAGTCATGGGAACCGCTTTTATCATTTGTGACGTGTAGGATCTCAGCAGCTGCAGTGTCTTCAGTCCTCTCTTAGTGTTCCCAGCAGTCACTTCTGTCTTTCCCCCTCCGTTTTCATTTGCTGCATCTACAGCTTGAAGATCTTAGCTATTTATGCATGGTAACAGTTTCTACTTTTCTTTTTTCAGTCAGTGTAACACAGATTCAAAGATTAGATGCTCTTACATAATGTTGGCTGTTTGTGAGATGCAGATCATTAGCTCTTGATTGTGCTAGAAAGTGGAGAACCGACTGCCGTGACACCGCTGGCATTCTGCTAGCAAAGTCATAGCAAACAGACTTGGAATGCAGTTCAACCTAAAGAAAAGGCAAGCACCCACCTCGGTAGCACAGTGTGGACAGCTGGTATGGACATGTTATCCATCTAGAACTGGAAAAGGTTAAATAAACAGTGGGACAGTGACAGAGTGCAGGGATTAATTGCTGAAAGCATTCAGTAATTCTTAAAACAGACATCTAAGTAAATGGAGTCATTCTGGAGTTTGAGATCTGTGAAACAATGCAAAAAGACTTTATTTTCCTTTGGAAGTAGAGTCTTGCTAAGGAAGGAGGATAAGATAAATGAGGGGAGGGGGTAGCCCAAAAGTGTGCGTATAGAATAACAGGTGGATCTTATTTTGAAAAGACTTTATCTTCATATGGGAAGACTGTATTCTAAAATTAACTGCTCATGTTATGTTAGCAAACATAAGATAGAAAGGACACACTGTTATAAAATAGTGAAGACAAAATGAAAGAAAAGGCCAGCATAAATCTTTTCTTACGGACCATCCCCAGATGTTACTGTGAACCTACCGCTTAGCTTCATCTGTTGAGGCTTAAGGCAAGGTTTTCCCCCTCTGCTCCCTGCCCCAGATCTCCAGCACAGATCAGTGAATCTAAGACGTCATTCACCAGAGATTTTGATAGACTTTGAGTAAATTGTGAGCAGAACTCCCTTGGCTTGTCAGCTGTTCTCAGAGGGAGATACGTGGAAAGCAGAAGAACCTGAGTTCAGCTATATTTCTTGAGATAGTCCTTGCATGATAGTGGAAAATTTGCCCATGAGTGCATCGTAAATTACTCTCCTAAGCTTTCTTCAAAAAATCTGTTGGATTAGAACCAAACTGTAGAAATCATCTCTGTATCAGTAATGGTCAATATTGTGAATGTCTGCAATATCAGAATTTAATAATTCAAAATAACTTTGATCATTTTCACTATGGATTTTGAAGGGATTTTTTTTTTTGGTATGTTTAGTGAATTAGGAAAAGTAAATAAAAATACTAAAAATCCTGTCATGACAGGATTATAGGAAAAGTCAGAGAAACTTAATTCCTTATTGTTGGTCTTTTAAATTAGTTTATGACCCTATAAAGTAGAGAATCTCAAAATTATCTGGAGAACTTCTTGAAAGTTACAGATGGGGTGAGCATTGCTGCTCAGTTGGTTAAGCTGCTGTTTGGGACCCTTGCATCCCATATTGGAGTGCCTGGGATCGAGTCCTGCCTCCACCATTGATCCAGCTTCCTGCTAATTCACTTGGGAGAAGTATATTTATTTTCATTCTACCTTTCAAATAAATGGAAATAATAAACAAATTTTTATTTATTTGAAAAGCATAGAGGGAGAGACACAGATCTTCCATTCACTAGTTGACTCACAAATGTTCACTAACATCTGGGACTGGATCAGTCAGAAGCCAGGAATTTATCTGGGTCTCCTAAGTAAGTGACAAGGACCCAAGTTCTTGGGCCATCATCTGCTGC
This sequence comes from Sylvilagus floridanus, assembly GCA_949820135.1. Taxonomy (NCBI): domain Eukaryota; kingdom Metazoa; phylum Chordata; class Mammalia; order Lagomorpha; family Leporidae; genus Sylvilagus; species Sylvilagus floridanus. The sequence continues at coordinate 36,270,880 of OX463230.1, forward strand.
CTCCCGGGTATATAAACAGAAAGCTGAATTGGAAGTGGAGGGGAACTTGATCTCCTAGGCACTCCAATATATATAGATGTGATTGTCTCAAGTGGTAGCTTAACCCATTGTGCCTCTTTAAAAAAAAAAAAAAAAACACTTAACAAAAGTTATAGATGGAGGGGCAGGCATTTGGCCTGGTGGTTGACATATCAGTTAAGATGCCTGCATTTCTGAGTTTGATACCTGGCTGCAGCTCCTGACTCCAGCTTTTTGCTAATGCAGACCCTGGGCAGCAACATTGATGGCTGAAGTAATCAGATTCCAACCACCCGCATAGGAAATCTTGATTAACTTTCTAGCTCCTGGCCTATCCTCGGCCATAGCAGGCATTTGGGGAAAGAACCACTAGGTGAGAGTTCTTTCTCCCTGTCTCTACTACTCTATGTCTGCCTCTCAAATAATTTTTTTAAAAAACATTTAATGAGAGAACAAGCACCGTGGCGCAGGGGGTTAAAGCCACGTCCTGCAGTGCTGGCATCCCATACGGGTGCCAATTCAAGTCTTGGCTGCTCCACTTCCTGATCCAGCTCCCTGCTAATGCACCTGGGAAAGCAATGGAAGATGGCCCAAGTCCTTGAGCCCCTGCACCCACCTTGGAGACCCAGAAGAACCTCCTGGCTCCTGATGTCAGATCACCCCAGCTCCGGGTGTTGCAGTCATCTGGAGAGTGAACCAGCAAATGAAAGATATCTCTCTCTCTCTCTCTCTCTCTCTCTCTCTCTTTCTCTGTAACTCTGCCTTTCAAATAAATAAATCTTTTTTAAAAAATTTTAATTTAAAAAGTTACAGATGTCCATTCTAGACTCAGACTTAGTAGATCAGGAGTAAAGCACAGACTTCCATTTTGAATAATGTCTTTAGTGTGAGAACCACTGTTGTAAAACACATTTGATTGAGTATAATGAGCTCCGCAGCTCTCCATAGTTGTTAACCTAATCATTCTTGAGCCCTCCGTGGTCTCTGCAAGGTGAATCTGCTTACTCTCATAGATATTTCTCTCAGTATATACTCTGGATTGATTTTCATGTGCTAAGTCATTTAGAATTTCCTTATCCATTTTTTTTTTATTGAGACAACTCACCAGAATTGGCTGTGCAGAGAACAAGAGTCCAAGACTGTCTCAGTCCACCTTGTGCTGTCTATGACTGTGTAATCTATAATGAGCAAAAATTTATTAGCTCTAGATGTGCAGGCTGAGAAAGTCACGAGCAAGGGCCAGCATCTAGCAGAGGCCTTCTTGCTTCTTCATCCCGGGTTAGAAGAGCAGGGAAGGGGCAATGAGGCCAAAGGGGGCCAAGCGCATCCTTTTATACAGAATCTACCTCTGTCCTGCCTGTTTCTTAATCCTGTTACAGCGGCACATTTTCAACATGCATCTGTGCCACAGCACTGAACCCGAAATAATATTTTTTAAGAATATTTTTATTTATTTACCTGACAGGTAGAGTTACAGACAATGAGAGGGAGAGAGAGAGAGAGAGAGAGAGAGAAGACTTCTTTCCATTGGTTCACTCCCTGAATGGCCACAGTGGCCAGAGCTGCGCTGACCCGAAACCAGGAGCCAGGTGCTTCTTCCTGGTCTCCCAGGAATGTATGTATGTCTCAATAGGCAGTGAAGACAGAGATCTCCCATCTGCTGGTTCATTCCCTGAATGTCTACAACAGCTAAGGCTGGGCCAGTCTGAAACCAAGAGCCAAGAAATTAAGTCCAGGTCTTCTGTGTGGGTGGCAGGGACCCAGATACTTGCACCACCACCTAGATATGCATTTGTAGGAAGCTGGAATCAGAAGCAAAGTTGAGACTCAAACTCAGGTTTCCCAAGCAGCATCTTCACCACTAGACCTCTGCAGTATAGTCTAGTCTTCTTTTAAATAAAACTAACATGCTATCTTTTAAAAAAAAAAGATTTATTTATTTATTTGTAAGGCAGAGTAAGAAAAAGATGAATTATCAAGACTGATCTTCCATCTGCTGATTCACTCTTCAAATCTGTGCAAAGGCCAGGGCTGGGCCAAGCAGAAGCCAGAAGCCAGTAACTCCGTGTGGGTCTCCCAAATGGGCAGGAACTCAAATACTTGAGCTATCTATCATCCGCTGCTTTTCCCAGGTGTATTAAATGCAGGGAGCTGGATCAAAGTGGAATGGCCAGGGCTCTAACTCTTATATGGGTTTCTCATGTGAGCAGCAGCTTAACCCACTGTACCAAAATGCCAACCCCTGTGCCATTATTTTTAAAATGAATATAGATCCTACAGATTTTTAGTGGATCCTATTCTAATCAATAACATACACCAAATGAGTGGTTATTACCTGAATAAGGTATTCCTTTCTTGACTGGCTTATTCTTTTTTATTTTTAGGATGCATTCTGAGGACTAATTTAATTTCTTAGTTTCTCTTCCAAAGTTTAGGTTCCAGTGATACTGTTCTTCTAGTTACAGACTTTCCATAGACTTGCTTCATGTACATGTTAAGTGTGTATGCTAAGCAGGTGTGAAACATTTCATTGAAACTATTAGCATATATGTTCAGCTGCATTGGCAAAAACCATTAGGGAGTAAACCATATGTAAGTTTGTGTCTTTTTCCTGTGAGAATCCAAACTGGTAATGGTAGTTCTGCTTTCTATGGTTGCCAGGGGCTCACAGTTACTGTTTCTTGTTGCTTGACCATCCTGGTGTATCCCCCTTATCCATGTGATCTACTATGCGTTACAGCCAGCAGGAAGAGGGGGCACAAGGAAGGCACACTAACGGCCAACCAATGCCTGACTTGGACCAATTAATTCAAAATTAGAGAAGCTAGAACATCAAAAACAGATAGCTGGAAGTAAACCCTGTATTCAAGAAATTGTCCAGTGAAGTCAAGAAGAATATGAGGTTTGGCTAGGAAGTTGTAAGAGTACTTCTTTGAGAAAATAGGAATATTGTGAGAGGCTAAAGTTGAGTGCACAGTCCCTGCTCTCTGCCAGGCACAAGTCAGGGGTGTAACAGTGTGCTCTGTGGAGCGCGTTGTTGGCCCCTGATCCCCTGATCAAGCCCCTGTGGCAGCACTGGTTCGTGAGCCCCTGAGGATGGCTTGATGGGCACCCACCCCACGTGTTTAGAAATTATGGGATTAGATATTGGAGATGCCACTGAATTTAATATGGAATCCTTGGTTTACCTGGACCTCTCAGAGAGTAAAACTCAGACCCAGCTCATCTTCCCTGATGGAAAGGGAAGGGCTTCCCACCAGGGTGGCCACTCGCATTCTGCCTTCCCTCAGTCATAGTAGCATCAGGAAGGACTTGATGGCACCTTGGAAATAGCAAAGTGATCCGGATTTGCTGATGCCCTTTACTTTGGCCACAGTGGATTCTGATTCTGCAGTAGTCTATTTTGGACTTCCTGCTGGGTTTACACTGCCGACCCCTCAGACTGTCCCCTTAGAAAGACAGTATCAGCACTTGATGATGCTTACTGTAGTCAGAAAAGATTGGATCTGAGGTCCATCTGCCAGCCTCATCTTTTATCTCCAAGATAGTCAGGATTGACTCAGCTGGTCCCATTCCACAAGTTTTCTTTCTGGAGAATAAAGTTTTCCCAGCAGAGAAATTGTTATTGTTGAGAAACATAGAGTAGCTGCTGTAGAACTGCTCGCTGGAGACAGTTTAATTTCAGTTGTGTGCAGATTCACGCCTAGGACCGCTTCAGAGGCTGGAGCCCAGGAGCTGTTCCATCGCCCTCTGCAGCTGCTAGCACATTGTTCAGACAGCCACCTCTTTCCTCAATCAACTCGCAGGCCCAGCCTGCTCAGCAGGCTCGCAGGGGTGTTGCTAACTACTTTGATGCCTGGAGAGTTTGCTTTTAACTGCATTTTCATCTCTAGTGGAAAGTAAAACATTTTTACCCGTTGGTTTTCCTGTTGCAGTTACTGTTACTTCCCTAAAAATGAGCTCATCCAGAGGGTCAGCTTTCAGACTGGATTAACAGGCCAGAGGATGCTGCAGCCCAGAGCACAGGGACTGCCCATCCACTCTTGTCACCACCCTCCTCTTTGCGTCATGGCAAGAGATACTGCAAGAGAGATAGTGTCAACCTTAAAAACTGTTTCAAGGCCGGCGCTGTGGCGTAGTAGTGTCAGCCTCTGCCTGCGGCACTGGCATCCCATATGGGCCCTGGGAACCTGGGCTCACATTCATGTCCCGGCTGCTCCTCTTCCCGTCCAATATATTAAAAATGCAAGGTTCAGAAGTATATGAATGAGGGGCCAGTGCTATAGTGCAACGGGTTAAAGCCCTGGCCTGAAGCGCCAGCATCTCATATGGGCACCGGTTCTACTCCTGGCTGCTCCTCTTCCCATCTAGCTCTCTGCTATGGCCTGGGAAATCAGTAGAAGATGGCCCAAGTCTTTGGGTCCCTGCACCTATATGGGAGACCTGGAAGAAGCTCCTGGTTCCTGGCTTTGGATTGGTGCAGTTCCGGCCATTGCGGTCATCTGGGGAGTGAACCAGCGGATTGCAAGACCTCTCTCTCTGTCTCTCCCTCTCTCTGTAACTCTGTCTTTCAAGTAAATAAAATAAATTAAAAAAAAAAAAAGTATATGAATGAACGTGATAATGGCTTCAAAAAAAAAAAAAGATGAACAAGTCACATTACTAATTGTAGTTCTATTAGGATAACAGGGCAATAAATAGATAAAATAATTTTTCCTCATTATTTCCATTTTTCTTTGTACTACTTTTATTTTTTTAAAAAGATTTTATTTATTTGAGAAGTAGAGTTACAGAGAGAGAGTAGATACAGAAAGAGGGGTCTTCTATCTGCTGGTTCATTCCCCAAGTGGCTGCAATAGGTAGAGTTGGGCCAATGAGAAGCCAGGAGCCAAGAGCTTCTTCCAGGTCTCCCACATGGGTGCAAGGGCCCAAGCACTTGGACCATCTTTCACTGCTTTCCCAGGCCATAGCAGAGAGCTGGATTGGAAGAAGAGCAGCTGGGACATGAACCAACGCCCATATAGGATGCAGGTGCTGCAGGAGAAAGCTTAGCCTACCATGCCACAGTGCCAACCCTTTGTACTACTTATATAATAAAAATGTTCTCAAATTTAAAAAAATAAAAACATTGGAACTTAAGATCCAACTGAGTCTCAAAATACTCACCTAGACAGTGTTGCACTTTCTGCATTAGTGGCACTGTAGCTAAAATGTATAATGCTTTGTAATCCTTTTCTTGGGAATTACTTTCAGAACCAGTTTACAAATCCCTGAAAATAATTATTTGCTTATACTTCATTTTGGTCCAAAAAACACAGCCCCCTTATTCATTATCTGTGTGTCAGACTTGTTATCAAAACTAAAATTCAATTTTATAATAAATAGGATATTTGTCATTTCTAGATACTTAATATAATAAACTTTGAAATATATATATAATATATATTTTATATATATATATATATATATATAAAGGAAGCAATCAAATAACTTCAAAAACATATAGAATAATAAGGAGCATCTTCCCATAGTTCATAATACTAAATTCTCAGTAGTCCCAAGGAGTCCATAGAATCGAGGGCCTGTCCTCTGGGGCAAGGCAGGTTAATCATGCAGTACAGACTATGCCGTACTTACTATTCCCATGTGGTTCCCTGTATCCTGCAATTGCTTCAGCATTTGCTGCATCCTAACTAATTCAGTCTTGTTGTTGTACACATATGAAATTTATAGTGGGTGCTCCAGAAAAAAATGTGGCCAAAATTATTGTTGGTTTGTTTGGTTTGGTTTGGTTTGGTTTGGTTTGGTTTGGTTTGGTTTGGTTTTAATACAGAAGGAATTTTGTAACACTTTAACACATGGATATCATCAGTAGAACTGAAAAGAGCCTGTTAAAGTTTATTGTGATATTTAACATAAAAAGACAAAGAGAAATTCCTTATAATTATTTAGTTCTGTGCATAACTTTGTTTACTGTCTTGCTTCCAGAATAGACTGTGTTCTGTGAAGTCATTGTTTTGGTATGTCAGTAGTACTTAGCACAAGACCGGGCAGATAGCAGGCTCACCAAATACTGAGAATTGGTAACTTTGATATTAGCTTTGTTTGCAGCACTAGGGTTCTAAGTGCTAGGTCATACGCTAGTGAGAAAAGTGTTCAAGCTTTTGAAGCTACTGCAGCTCAGTACCTAAAATAAATTTAAAATGAACTATCAAAATTATTAAATTTCTTTTCTCAGTAGCTGGCTTTGTGACCTACTAGTATAATTTTTGAAAGATTTTGATACTGCTCTGTGAGGTTCCATTTTTTTTTATTTTTTTTATTATTTATTTATTTATTTATTGACAGGCAGAGTGGACAGTGAGAGAGAGAAACAGAGAGAAAGGTCTTCCTTTGCCGTTGGTTCATCCTCCAATGGCCACCGTGGCCAGCACACTGCGGCCAGCGCACCGCGCTGATCTGATGGCAGGAGCCAGGTGCTTCTCCTGGTCTACCATGGGGTGCAGGGCCCAAGCACTTGGGCCATCCTCCACTGCACTCCCAGGCCACAGCAGAGAGCTGGCCTGGAAGAGGGGCAACCGGGACAGAATCCGGTGCCCCGACCCGGGACTAGAACCTGGTATGCCGGCGCCGCAAGGCGGAGGATTAGCCTATTGAGCCGAAGCACCGGCCATCCATTTATTTTTAAATTACTGCCACACTTATAATATTTGTAAGTAACTAAAATGTATCTTCCCCTGTTCTTTTATTTTATTGTCTCCATTTTCTTAAAGTCTTTTTTCCTTTTTATTGAGATGATTTTGAACAAGAATAGGATAAATTTCTTGTGTGATTCCTGAAAAACCGATGTAGTAGAACTTATTTAAGAAAATTTCCTCTTGTGTTTAGGTAAATGGGCTTCCCTGACCTATTTGTCTCTTTCTCTCTCTGTGTAACTCTGCCTTTCAAACTAATAAATAAATCTTTATAGAAACCATGTTTGGATTTATATTCCAAACTCAGTGTTCATGAAAGTACCCATAGGAAAGCAAAACTCTGGAACATGGGGCCATGTCCTACAGCAATCCTGAGACCATGGTTATCCATTTAAAAGCTAAGAGTACAGTTTTTGAAAGGTATTTATTTACTTATTTTCAAATAATAATACATTATAGGATGAAGCTAATAGGTGATTCCTTATATGAAATATGGTGCATGGGGAAGAGTAGAAAGATTGTGCACACTTTATTGGGATCCTCTTTAGGGCCAGGAAGTTGAATCTGTTTTTTTAATATCATGATAGAGGACCTGGATTCCAGTACCTCTCTTAATAAAGCCATTGTGTTTTTCTGTGAAATTCATTCTTTGTTTTTAGACCATTTACGTCTAAATTGCTTTGTTCTATTGCTTGCATTTCAGGTGTCATTGTCCTACAGCCCTTTAGAGATTAATGTACTTTTGTATACCTGAATAGATATTAGAACTACTCTAAATAACATCTCCAGTTTCTTAAACAGATTTTCAATGTCATATAAATGATATTTAATATTAACAGGCAGAAAGTAAGTTGTGTAAAGAGATTTTTATGTTGTACAGTGTTCAGTGTATCAGCATTGAAACTATAGTTGTAAATTGGTTAGCTAGATTTTAATAAGAAAGGTATTAGAACCCCAAAAGTAGCTGTTGTCAGTGCATCCCCCTAAACTGTTCCTCATCTGTTTACCCATTGATCTTGGCTCATCCCACTAATACCTTTTTAGTCCAATGACGGCTAAATAAGAGCCAGGGATTTTTAGAAATCTGTTTGTCTCTTTTTGGAAAATAGAATAAAGAAAAACAATTTGAAAGGGAACAGGGAAGATAGAGTATTTCTTATCTTCAAGGTCACTTACATTTGGAAGTGTAAAAAGTGCATTGTCCTTGAAGATATTATGCTAAGTAAAATAAGTCAGATACAAAAGGACAAATGCTGTGTGACTGCACTTGTACAAGATGCCTAGAATAGTCACAGCCACACAGAAAGAGCAGTGGTTGCTAAGGGGCTGGGGACAGACAGTAACGGGATGCTGGTGTCTAATAGGTACAGAATCTCAGTTGGGAAGATTATAAGGCTTGAAAGGTGGAAGGCAGATGATGGCAGTGGTTGCACCACAACTGGAATGGACTTAATGCCAGTGAAACAATAAAAAATGGTTATAATGGGATACTTTTATGTTATATGTCTTTACAGTTAAAACCGTATCTATGTTAAAACAATCCTTATTCAGAGAATTTTTATTATCTTTAAAATAACTTGATTGAGATAATATACATACAATAAAATGCATCATTTTGAGCATACAGTTTGGTGGTCTTTGACAGATGTCTATGCCTGTATCACCACCACGATAGCCACGTCTTGGTACTTTTCCAAGAGGCTGTCTTGTGCCCCTTTCCAGCCATTTTCCATTTTCTGCTAAGCAGCCTCTGGCAATGACTGATTTCTCTATACTTAGGGTTAAATTACAGTTAATTTTTATAAATTTAAAACTAATAGAGAGGATACAGGGGTCTTCAGAAAGTTTGTAGAAAATGCATGTTATAAAAAAATGCAAGATTTCAATTTTTTTGCACCAAAATAATTGTTTTTCAATTCTGTTTTTCCATGAACTTTGTTATTAAGATTTATTTTATTTATTTGAAAAGAAAAGAGAGAAGAGGGTAGGGAAGGGAGGGAGAAGGGGGGGGGTCCTCTGTCTACTGGTTCACTCCCCATATGGCCACAATGGTCAAAGCTGGCCCATGCAAAACCAGGAGCCCAGAACTCTATGTTGATCTCCCACATGGCTGGCAGGAACCCAAGCTCTTTCCCAGGTACTACTGCAGGGAGCTGGATTGGAAACAGAGCAGCTGAGTCTCGAACCTGTACTTCAGTGTGGGAGTCCAGTGTCCCAGGTGGCAGTGTAACCCGTTATGCCATAATGCTAGCCCTCCGTGAACCTTTGAAGCATCTTCTTATATAGTTTTGTTTTTATGACAAATGGTGATAAAAGTGTCATGTTTTTGCCAGTCTAAGAAACAAGAGATACAGGAAAAGTATCAATATCACAGTAAAGCTACATTTTCCAAACTTGCTATTATCCTCAGTGGGCTTGATATATTACATGGTGATTTTTCAGAAAAAGGAAAAGAAAAAGCCAAATACAAGTTTTCTACACAAGATTTTGTTCAGTCAGCCTCATCTGTGGAACTACATTTAGCAGCACGTTCTGATTTCAGGATGTTAATTTTGACTCTTTTTAAGGATTCCTGAAAAATGAAAATCAACCCATATTGGAATCATTTTTCTGCCCATTTCTTGCCAGTGTGTTTCCTGGTGTAGATGAGGTTCCTTTTCCATGTTTCAGGGGATGTGGAGATGTAAGGTAAGCAATGACCAAGAGGACCCTGAAATTGGTCTCTGCAGGAATACTTGCCACTGTGCTGCAAGAAGCTTCTATTAGGCAGGACCTCTGTAAGTGTCATTGCATCACCCACCTTGAAGCAGTGTAGATTTGGTGACGTGGAAGGTTTATCTCCAGCATCAAATCTTAAATGTGAGTCTTATGTTGTATTGAGTATTCATTGAATAACAGCAGTTTTTCACTAACAGTCATCTACCTGTGACTCTTACATACAATAGATTAGCATTTGATGCTTAATTCTTTAAAGACAATTTTTATAATATTAATTTCTAATCAGAATGTTCTGCATCTGTGGCAGTAGCATCCTGGCCTTTCTGCTTCCAGAATCTTCTAATCGCTCCTCTTTGCCTCCAACTCTTTTTAAAACCATGCTTTACTTTTCTAGAACTTTTGGTGCTTCTATATTGTGTTCAAAATCAAAGCATTCCTATTCAATATTTGTTTTATTGCCCTTTGCTGCTGGATTCTAGGTAGAGCCATCAAGGAGTTCACAATCTGTGTTTATTCCTTAGACTACCGTCTCAGACGATTTACAGACCACTCTGATTCAAATCTACCTTCTTTGTTTCTCTCCACCATTTCCTTTTCCTTAAAGAAACTCCCTAACCCAGTCATGCAAAGGGTACTTACACATGATTTGTGTCTTTTACGCTTGCTATCTCATGTCTGATTTCTCTGTCCTAAAAGGCCCATCTCAACTCCTATATCCTTAGCCAAAGGTAATTTCTCCAATGATGTATTACTCCATCATTCACTGTCCATACAATTTATTGGTATTATCATTTTTGTTAGTAGTTATAATAAAATCTTAGGGTTATAAAGGACAGATTGGGGCAGGCATTGTGGTACAACAGGTTAAGCCACTGCTTGGGATAACCACATTCCTTTTTAGAGTTCTTGGGACCAAGTCCTTTCTCTGCTTCCAGTCCAGCTTCCTGCTAGTGCTCACCCTGGAAGGCAGCAGGTAATGGTTCAGATGCTTGGGTTCCTGTGTCCCACATAGGAGACCTGAACGTAGTTCCTGGCTTGAACCTTTCCCAGCCCCAGCTATTTCAGGTATTTGGGAATTGAATCAACAGATGGGTGATCAGTCTTAATCTCTAGCTCTTTCTCTGTCATGCTGCCTTTCCAGTAAATAAAAGTAAAGACTTATGACAATTACAGATTTATAAAAAAGACAGATTTATCAAAGTCACTTAAATAATATCTCTGAAAGTCCCTTTAACCACCTAGTCATGGGAAGCTCAATAATTTTTTAGGCTTTCCAATTCTGTTTATTAATGAGTGTTAATAAATTAGATGTGCATTCTGTAGACTGAAATCTTCATCTTTGTGACATTTCCTGTGTACCCCTGAAACAAAGATTCATTATACTCCTTCTGCAAAATCTACCCTAAATATTTTGATAGCAATTATGCTATATTAATAACTCTTTTTGGACTAACTCGCCCTTTTATAACCCTACTCTGTCATCCTCCTTTAGATACAGCCCACTTTTGTACTGCCCTTTAAATTATGGCATCTAGAATTGAACCTAGTATTCCATATGTCATCTGTCTAGCTGGAGAATAACCCAACTCTTTCTTTAAATGAAATGTAAAGTGACCAGGGCTAGGAGTCTCTTTCTGGCCTTGGATTCTTTTATATTTTCAAAACTTGATATTCCTCACGTTAGCTCTCTACTCATTTGCCTTACATGCTGTTACATCAAGGGGTGGGAGGGGAGCCTTAAAACAGAGTGACTCATAGCTTCGACAAAAAGAAAACACTAGAAGAGCTTTGTAGCTACTGCAGCAAGTAGCAGTGAACTCAGAATTGGAGTTGGTCAAGATATCTTTATTAAGAGCCTGCTGTGTGTCAGGAACTTTTTTTTGAAATGTATACAGTATAGAGTTTGTAGAGTAACTATACTCCTAAATAAAATAAATAAAATGCAAACAGGTTAGAAAACTGCAATGCAGGTGATTAATAATATTTCAAAGCTTCTAGTCTTCAAAGCCATGAACCAAAACTCTAGAAGAAAGATATTTTTTAAAAAATTAAGATACCAGCATGATCCAAAATAGCTAAAATTAGAAGAAACCCAGCTCTCCATGAAGGATTAATGGATAAACAAAGTGTGATGTCTACTTCAATGGAATATTACTCAGCCTCGAAAAAGATGAGTCTGATACATAGAAAAAACGGCTGAAACGTGAAACCATTGTGCTAAGTGAAATAAGCCAAGTCAGAAAAATGGCTGATTCTATTTAGATGACATACCTAGAATAGTCAAATTCATAGAGACCAAAAAAGAAAAATGAATGAATGATTGTCAGGGACCGAGGGTGGGGAAATGGACAGTTACTATTTAATGGGCACGGTGTCAGTTTTGCAAAATTAAGAGTTCTGGAGAGGCCAGTATTATGGCATAACAGGTTAAGCTGCTGCCTGCAATGCAGGCATCCTGTGTGGGTGCCATTTCAAGTCCCTGCTGCTCAACTTCTGATCCAGCTCCCTGCTAATGTGCCTGGGAAGGCAGCAGAAAATGGCCCAAATGCTTGGGACCTTACAGCCATGTGGGCGACCCAGAAGCTTCTGGCTCCTTTCTTTGGCCTGGCCCAACTCTGTCCATTGCAGCCATTTGGCAACTGGACCAGAGGATAAAAGCTGTCTCTCTGTGTAACTCTGCCTTTCCAAAAAAAAAAGAGAGAGAGAGAGTTCTGAAGATTGTTTACACAACTGAGTGAATATGCTTAACACAGCTGAACTGAATATTTAAACATGGTTAAGATGACAAATCTTACATGTATTTTACCACAATTAAAATTTAAAAAATAGGCCGACACCACAATTCAATAGGCTAATCCTCCACCTGTGGCACCGGCACACTGGGTTCTAGTCCCGCGCCGGATTCTGTCCCGGTTGCTCCTCTTCCAGTCCAGCTCTCTGCTGTGGCCCGGGAGTGCAGTGGAAGATGGCCCAAGTCCTTGGGCCCTGCCCCCGCATGGGAGACCAGGAGGAAGTACCTGGCTCCTGGCTTTGGATCAGCGTGTTGCACCAGCCACAACAGCCATTGCGGGGTGAACCAATGGCAAAGGAAGACCTTTCTCTCTGTCTCTCTCTCTCTCACACTGTCCACTCTGCCTGTCAAATAAAAAATTTTAAAAATAGTTAATGACTTAAATTTAAAGACCAGTAAACATTAACAATTTTTAAGTATAAAACTGTAATAGTATGCTACCATATAGCAGTAGCCATAAACATATTATAGCTGGGGAAGCAAGACTTGCATGTGTAGAATTGAAGGACCTTTACAGAGTGAGTGCTTGTTAATATGATCTAACCTGACAGGAGATGCTGAATAGAAAGAAGTTGACAGTCAGTGGTAGACTTTTGGTACAGAGGTTAAGTGACCACTGGGACAGCTGCATCCCATATCAGAGGGCCTGATTCTAGCCCCACTTACTCCACTTCTGATGTGGCTTCGTACTGATGTGTACCCTTGGAGGCAGCATATGATGGCTCAAGTATTGTCCCAGCCTCCCAGCTATGAGCTTTAGGCTAGTCCAGCCCTGGCTGTTGTGGGCATTTGGGGAGTGAATCAGCAGATGGAAGATCTCTATCTACCTGCTTTCCACCCTCCCTACCCCCACCACCCAGCCCAATGTGTCTGCCTAACAAATAAAAAGTGAAAAGACAAAAATCAGTAATTAGATAAGAAACCAGGCATTTCAGGTAGAGAGTATTGCATAAGCCTCAAGGAAAATAAATAAATAGTCTATGACACAAAGGGTCCTCAGAAGACAACCAGGAAAAATGAGCTAACGAATTGTAGATGATCCTGATTATTAGGTCAAAACATTTGATGTAGTAAGAGGCCCCTGAAAATGACCTTGGAAAAATATATCAGTCTAGAATGATGGGGAAGTCAGAGAAGAGGCTTTAAGAATAATAAAGCCCAATATAAAAGGGCAGTGGTGACTGAAGTTCACAGTGCAGGCGCAAAGCGGTAGGTTCATTAAAAACTACTAGAAAGGAAGAAACTGCAGGATGGAATATTGACCATGGAAAGCAAAGAAATCACAGTATGTAAATGTTGTCAGTCTGTGGACACAGGAGTTTGGTGGTTCTATTACTGTTGAAAGGGAAACTTGTTACAGGAGAAGGGAAAGTTGATTTAGTGTTGACATTTTACATTAGCGATTTCTGGTTATCTAAGTAAAGGCAATCTTGAGAGGACACAATAAGAGGTACAGGAGTGAAAGTTTAAGCGATCAGATGTTTTATTCTCATTTGCCGACAGAGGCTTACCCAGTTTGCAGGAGCTCCATGAGGTAGTCTGTCACCTTACTCTTGGGAACCTCTTGCAAGGGAAGCTGGAGAAAATGGTAAGCAGAGAAGCAATGGAGATGGAAGAGTAGAAGAGTTAGCCCAGCAGTTCACTACTCACTGTGGGAGGTCCATTGCTTAAAGAACAAAGAAGTTAGGAAGTTTAAAGATTACTTAATCCATCCTTAAGAGAATCTGCAGTTTACATTTATGCCAGAATTAGAATGCATTAAATTGGGCCGGCGCCGTGGCTCAACAGGGTAATCCTCCGCCTTGCGGCGCCGGCACACCGGGTTCTAGTCCCGGTCGGGGCGCCGGATTCTGTCCCGGTTGCCCCTCTTCCAGGCCAGCCCTCTGCTGTGGCCCAGGAGTGCAGTGGAGGATGGCCCAGGTGCTTGGGCCCTGCACCCCATGGGAGACCAGGATAAAGCACCTAGCACCTGGCTCCTGCCATCGGATGAGCGCGGTGCGCCGGCCGCAGCGCGCCGTCCGCGGCAGCCATTGGAGGGTGAACCAACGGCAAAGGAAGACCTTTCTCTCTGTCTCTCTCTCTCACTGTCCACTGTACCTGTCAAAAAAAAAAAAAAAAAGAATGCATTAAATTGTGCCTACCTGGCCATGACATTAAAATAGCCAAAGCTACTGATTTTGTTCTTGCTTCCATCCTTTTTCCTCTTGTTTTCAGAATAATGGAATTTATGAACCATAGTTAACAGTCATTCGATTTGAAATACGCAGTTGGAGGAAGAAGGAATAATAAACCTTAATAACATCCCTTCCTTCATAGTCGTTTCTCTGTCCTGCCTTTCTGTTAAGCACACACATGCACATTTAGGACTTGCTCTTAGATTGTTAACTATCGTCATCCCAGTACTGATTATAATCTCTTATTTACTGTGTTGGTCTCAAGATTCAGAAATTATCAAACAGGTTTTGAGCTCCATTTGCCTCCAGTTTCTGGAGTTTGTCCAGAAAGGGTAAGGAGACAGGGAGGTGATCTTTGTGCTTCCTGAAGCTCTGTTGCCAAAGCAGAGTACTTTGAGAAACATCTTGATTCTATTAGAATTTGCAGGTCAAAGGGCAGGTTCAACTGGTCTGATAGTTTAAAGCGCCAGGAGTAGTGAACTGACCACTTGAATGACTTAGAGTTGGATTTCTGCTGCTGCCCGCTCATTATGCTCCTAACATGGTATGTCAGTCATGCAGTAGGAGGTTACTAATCACTTTGAAAGGTTTTGTGACATTTTCCTTTTTCCCCTTTGACTGGGGAAAAGACGCAACAGGACAAGGAGAGAGTAATTTGGCAGGAACAGCACTGAAGTTCTTATTTTGCCCAGGACTGTGGCATGCATCTATTACCTTTCACATTTTATGTGCTTGTATTACTCCCCAGGAACTCATAGGAAACAAAGTCATTATGTACTACACTAGCCAAGTCTCCCATTTCTGTGGATAATCTTTTAGTAAAGCTCTTAAAGTCAGTGGTTAATTCCAACTAAGGTTCAGTTTCTTGAAAATATCCATATCAGTATCAGAATAGGTGACTTCTGTATCTCAAGCCATTGACTCATTAAAAAGGAATTATTTCTGATAGTTTTTAAAATAATTTTTCTGGCCGGCGCCGCGGCTCAATAGGCTAATCCTCCGCCTTGCAGCGCTGGCACACTGGGTTCTAGTCCCGGTTGGGGCGCTGAATTCTGTCCCGGTTGCCCCTCTTCCAGGCCAGCTCTCTGCTGTGGCCCAGGAGTGCAGTGGAGGATGGCCCAAGTGCTTGGGCCCTGCACCCCATGGGAGACCAAGAGAAGCACCTGGCTCCTGCCTTCAGATCAGCGCGGTGCTCCGGCCGAAGCGCGCCTGCCGCAGCGGCCACTGGGGGGTGAACAAACAGAAAAGGAAGACCTTTCTCTCTGTCTCTCTCTCTCTCTCACTGTCCACTCTGCCTGTCAAAAAAAATTTATATAAAAAAAAAGAATGTACTTTCAGATAGAAAGGGTCTGATCCTCCGTCAAGGGAGTTGTTAGAGGATGAGAACCATGGATATGGGAAAGAGCATATGTGCAGTTGATAACATATTCCATTCCTCAGTAAAAAAAGAAAAAAAAATAAGCAGCATCATTGAGTGACATAATAAAATCTATTTGAGTTACATTAAAAATTAAAGATGCATCAAATTATACATCTTATTAAAAATACATTTTTACAGTGGCTTAGACTCTACTTCCTTTAAAATTTGAAATTGAAATTAAATTGTCACCTGTTATATTATATTACTGTTTGGGAATTTGACATTTTACCCCAGAGATTAACCCAAGCATACCATTTATTAAAGAGTTTGGAATTCACTCAAGATCCTTCAGAAACACACAGAATAATTTCTACCATTTCATGTTTTGAGCTTAAACACAGAATAAAACTCAGATCCCATCACCATCACCTCTGTATTTTGCAGTCAGCAAAGGTACTGATGACTCAATATAATTTCGATAGGGTAATTTATCTTTCATTCATCTTTTGCTATTTGCCTACAGAAATGCAGCACCCTTAAGAAAGCAGCTTTGTCAGACTCTGAGCTTCCCAAAAGGGAACAGATGACAGCAATCAACAGGAAACTGTGCATAGTTAGACCATCTTGAACTCCTTCACCTTTAAGCTCATTTTACCACTTAACATATTTTTTTCAAGTGGTCAGAGGGTATATTTAGATTGTTGTTATCCCTTTGGTGTTGACTGGAGCCTCATGCTGTAAGCCATCTGCCAGTTCGTAGAATTACATAGTGTGGGGCAGTGAAAAGTGATCCTGGGGTTGATGAGAAGCTTCTCTCCTCTTGCAGCAGCAGAGACTAGTTAAAACAAATCCTCTGGTCCAGGCTGTAAACCGATCTACACCCTCCATTTGTTAGTCCTGCTTGTTCAGGGTTCAGTACAGCTATCCATCCAGAATATTCAAAAGATAAGATAGGTTTCCAGTTTGTGGCTAAACTAAAACTCTTCCAGATGACAGCTGTTGAAACTCAATTATCTTAACAAAAGACAGAAGCAGGGTTAAACTTGGGCAGTGCTTTCTCCAATTCAACATTTCCTCAGGTCAAAAGCTCAAGTCACTTATATAGTCCCTGTAAATCAAATCTGTCTTCTTACATAAAAGATGAGCTACTGAGGAATGCACTTGGACTATGAAACTAATTGTTCACCAGCTCCATTCTGATTATTTTATAAATGTATCGCTGCTTCCCTAGGAAATACCTCAAAGTTGTTAACTAGACCACAAGAAATCTGTAAAGTTTAAACTGTTGTTTCAAAATACGCAGGTATTTACCCACAACTGCAAACTTACTTGCATGGATAAGATAAAAACAATTATCAGTGCTCAGAACAGAAGGCTGTTTCCAAATGCAATGTCCTTGGTTTACAATATGGTATGTGAGTCCCATCTATACATGAAAATAGTTTCAATGTGGCTCATGCCTCAGTTCGCCTGGAAATGACAGAATACATAGTGGAAGGATGGATAAAATGTGTAGGTGACAGGATTATTCTCTGTTAAAAAAATCACTAAGTTTATTGCTTTTTCAAGTTTAACTCCCAACTATATCTAGGAATTCTTTTTAAAAACTGTAAACTGAAAAGCTAAATTGTTACCAATATAATTTTTGAAGGTTCAGTATATTTCTTAGACTTTGTTTCAATCACTTAACATGAGAACTACCCTTTAACATGTTTTTTCAGTGCACTCTCCAGTAGTATTACCTGTGGGGACGGTGTTGTACAGCAGATCTCCAGGATATACCCATCGTGCTTAACTGAGACTTCCTGCCTGCTGGTTAACAGCTCCCATGTCTCCTCCAGCAACCACTGCTTTACTCTGATTCTGAGTTTGACCGCTTTAAATACCTCATATACATAAAATCATGGGTGTTTGTCCTTCTGCACTGCCTCCTCTCACTTAGCATAATGTAGAACCCTTTGATTGAGATAGCAATATAACAACTTGCAGAGGATATTTAGAGTTAGGACAAACCCGATTGAGATTCCATGTTGAACTTGGGCAAGCTATATAAGCTCGCTAAGCCTCAGTCTCATCATCCTTAAATCGGAGTAATAATAATAATAGTACTTTCAGAGAATTGTTGTGAAGGCTAAATCAAAGTCTGGACATTTTCTTTCACAGGCAAGAAGCTCTTCTGGCTGCCATTAGTGAAAAAGATGCCAATATAGCTCTTCTAGAGCTTTCATCCTCTAAGAAAAAGACGCAAGAGGAAGTGGCTGCACTAAAGCGGGAGAAGGATCGGCTGGTGCAGCAGCTCAAACAGCAGGTACTGTTCGTGCAGGGGCAGCCCTGACTCACACCTGTCCGCCTGGCTGTACAGTAAGTCTAGGGTGTCACAGTAGGCATCTGTTAATCCTTTCTAACTATTCTCAACATAGAGACTTCTATCTTGGTAAATTGGTGGCTTTCTAGAAAGCGCAGCATATTGCTAAGGCATCTGGTTAAGAAGCTGTTGCAAGTCTTCTGTGAGATTATTTTAAGCTTTGTACAATGACTGGTACAAATCAGTGAACTGAAAAAAGGCTAATATGTTTCTATCCCATCAGTTTCCTGTTACACAGGCAGTAAGTATATTTTTATCAAAAGATTTCCACTTATTCCAAGCTGTATAAGCTCTAAAGGTAAGAACAAGATTCCGTTTCTTTTCCATCCTAAATTGTACCAAAATTTAATGTTTAATTCATGTGAGTCCTTTCGTTAGTGAAAATAAAAGTTGAAATTGCCCCTTTGATGATGGTTGCACAACAGTGTAGCTATACCTAGTTAAATGATATGCTTCAACATAGTTAAGATGGTAAAATTTTCTGTAATGTGTATTTTACCACCATAACGCAAAATAGGAAATTTTTACGTTTTGAAAATAGAGAAAACTGAATTTTTAAATTTCAGTGCCGTCTTTAACTTCAGAACTCTTCATCTGACCATTCCTATACTGTGCGTGGGCTCTGCAGTCACGCTCTGATGTCATCCTGCATGCTGAGGCCCATTTCCTGTGTGTTTTGGTTGCCAGAGTTGCTCTTCTGCCTCCTGGAATGAGACTGGGAAGCAGCTTTTCAGCGAAGAAATTTCCATTTTGAGGAATTAGTCATCAATTGATAGTATTTTTACCAAATTTAATGTTCAAATTAGCAAGAATCAATATTTACACAATAAAGATTTTTTTCTGTAGATTAACGCTGTTTAAAAGTAGACTTTCTATTTATTTTTTTTAAAGATTTTATTTATTTATTTGAGAGGTAGAATTACAGACAGTGAAAGAGAGAGAGAGAGGTCTTCCTTCCGTTGGTTCACTCCCCAAATGGCTGCAGCGGCTGGCACTGTGCTGATCCGAAGCCAGGAGCCAGGTGCTTCTTCCCAGTCTTCCATGCGGGTGCAGGGCCCAAGGACTTGGTCCATCTTATACTGCTTTCCCAGGCCACAGCAGAAAGCCAGATTGGAAGAGGAGCAGCTGGGACTAGAACCGGCACCCATATGGGATGCAGGTGCCACAGGCAGAGGATTAACCTACGGCGCTGGCCCCAGACTTTCTATTTATTTATAAGGCTGATTTTGCAGGGCAAACACCAAAAGATGTCCCTTTTTTATGAGATACGTAGAATACCAGCAAAAAGTAACCCATTGTTTATTTATAAGCAAAGAAAACCTTTTCTAATGTCCTAAGATAATTTTTAGCAAGAAGAGAACATCATCCAATATTTGAACGCTTGTTAAATACAATAGGGAGAATGTGGTTATTGATTAAAGACATCTGCCCAGAAGTTGAAAACTGGAATTTGGCTTAGCAAAGCTGCTAATATGAGGTAAGGGTGTATTATTGAAGAAAATTCACTGATTTGTGAGCTTGTTTTTAGCCATATCCATTCTTTTAAGTCATTAGGCCTGACCATACAGGCATATGATTTGAGAAATTTAGGGGCTCTTGATCACCCTAAGACACCAAATAGAATGCAATGTCTAGCAGACCAGAGTTCTGTATTGCATGTTTTCATTAAGTAAAAATTAAGGAAATTAACCTGTGGGTTTATAAACTTAGAAAGGAGCAGCTAGAAAAATTCTCAGTTCTTTATATCTAACCATATGCCCTGAATATCCTGTAGTGATGTGATCTATATAAAAAGAAATATAATAGAGATCTCAGGAGGCCTTCCTGCAGTCTTTTCCTGTCTCCCTTCCATGAGATCTTTCACATTCCTGCCCTCTCCAAATGTATCTCAGGTCTGCAAGGAAGAAGGAAGGAGTCTTGCAAAGACAGTTGGTTTTTTAATCCCTCTAAGTGTGTGTACTAACTTTGGGACAAGGACGATGCCTTTTGGAAAGAGAATATGGCATCAGTGCTGTTTTAATTTAAAACCTTCTAGTCCTTGAATTGCTGGAATGTGCTTCATATTAAAGGCCATTTCCTAACAGGGATGCAGTCAGCATTGACCAGACTTTCCAGTAAATGGAGTTGCCGCTGCCTGATGGCTCTTGGCCTTCACATACAATTCCTATTGTCAGAAAGAAGTGAAGCAATGAGGGATATACAGATTCTGGGGTCACCCTCTAATGTGGTCCCCATTTACACATACACACACACCCTCCCCCTGGTAGCTTGTTTCCTTGACTCATTGGTGATAAAACAGCACTTGGAGAGGCTGCATCAGAGGAGGGGACCAGGGCTGATGAAAACAAGAAAAGCTGAAGGTTGTCTAACAAGTTCCAGATGTTTTGCAGCGGGTGCCAACCAGCTTATTCAGACTTTAAGTCATGAGGAAGCCCCTGTCGGGATTGTCAGGCACCCAGCTAGATTTAATGCAAACTCAGAACCCTAGAAAGGATCGTTACAGGCTGTGTTAGCCATAGCTGCTGTCACAAGATGGCCTTTTTCCTCTGCATTATTTTCATCTCCTCACCTCCAGAATTTTACAGGCTCCATATTATATTTGCTGTTAGTATGAAGTCAGCCTTTGTCCCTGTGTACTCTGTACACAGATGTCATAGAACTTTTTTTCTGCTTTAAAATGTCAACTCTAACAATGTAAGAATAAAGGCTTAAGAATAAAAGGTGACCTCAGTTGCAACTGCAATTTTGTAATCCTCTGCGTTAGAATTTTCTATCTGACAAATGTATTCTTTGTTCCAGTACTTTCTAGACATGAGAGATACAAAGACATAGTACAGGCTGAGTATCCCTTATCTAAAATGCTTGGAACCAGAAGTGTTTCAGATTTTGGAATATTTACATATAAAAAAGGAGATATCTTGGGAGTGGTGATAAAGCCTAAACACAAAATTTGTTTATGTTTCATGATACATCCTTTTTTAAAATTTTATTCATTTGAAAGGCAGAGCAACAGAGAGAGGGAGAGAAAGGAAGAAAGTCCATTCATTGATTCATTCCCCAAATGGGCACAACAGCCAAAACTAGACCAAGCCAAAACCAGGAGCCTGTAACTCCATCCGGCTCTCCCACATGAGTGGCAAGGACCCAAGTACTTGGGCCATCTTCCACTGCCTTCCAGGCACATTAGCAAGTAGCTGGATAGGAAGTAGAGCAGCTGATAGGACTGAGATGCAAGCAGCCGCTGAGCCACAGCGCTGGCCCTCTGCCCCATTTTTTTAAGGTCATATACGTCTTACATACATAGGCTAAAAGTAATTTTGTACACTGTGTTTAGTATGCCCACTTTTTGGTTGTGACCTGTCACATGAAACCATGTGTGGAATTTTCCATTTGTGGCATCATGTCAGCTCTCAAAAAGTTTCAGATTTTTGGGCTAGGGATGCTCAACATGCACTTGTCTTAAAGAAACTGTTTCTCCTTAAAACATTAGTTGTTCTAAATGTCTGGCAGAACCATCTGTAGAAGGTCGTCCTGCCTTACCATCTTTCTCTGCTAACAGCTTAAGCAGAGCATCCAAACAGTATATGCTTTTCAGATCCATTGAGCACCTACTGTGTGCCAAATACTGTATTAATGGAAAGTAAAAGTCTTCCTGTTAACAGCCTGGTAGAGAGCTGTGTGAGTCAGGTTGTTGCTCTAGCTACCCCTTTTACTGTTAGATTATTTCTTTTAGATTCATGTTCCTCATCTATAAAATTAGGATAATGTTATCTACCTCACAGGGCTGGTGGCATGAAATTAAAAACAATAGCAAACCTTAAATCCCCTTTCCTTTTGAAAGACCCCTGTTGCACGGTAAGAACCATTCCATAGATAATACATGTTACTTTGAGGGAAGGGTACATTTCAGTAGCTTTGGCTTTCTTGCTAAGTCATATCTAATTACTTTCTTTAATGCAGAGTGTGACTGCAGTGTTGAGAATTGCACATCTAGCACACAGCGTTATATTCCTCTGAGCAAGAACATATTTCTCAGAGCAGTCAAGAAAAGACAGTGGTGGTTTTTATCCTTCTTTTTTTTCCACCTTTTCTTTTTAATAAAATGGCCATAATATAGAATTTGTTTAAAGATTTTATTTATTTATTTATTTGAGAGGTAGAGTTATAAACAGAGGGAGAGACAGAGAGAAAGATCTTCCTTCTCCTGGTTCACTCTCCAAATGGCTGCAACGGCCAGAGCTGTGCTGATCCGAAGCCAGGAGCCAGGTGCTTTTTCCTGGTCTCCCACATGGATGCAGGAGCCTATGGACTTGGGCCATCTTCTGCTTTCCCATGCCACAGCAGAGAGCTGGATTGGAAGAGAAGCAGCCTGGACTAGAACTGGTGCCCATATGGGATGCCGGTGCCACAGGTGGAGAATTAACCTACTGTGCCATGGCACCGGCCCCTAGAATTTTTTATCCCTGGTATGCAGGGATGGTTCAATGTTCGCAAATCAATCAATGTGATATACCACATTAACAGACTGCAGAAGAAAAACCATATGATTATCTCCATAACACAGAGAAAGCATTTGATAAAATACAACACCCTTTCATGATGAAAACCCTAAGCAAACTGGGTATAGAAGGAACATTCCTCAATACAATCAAAGCAATTTATGAAAACCACAGCCAGCATCCTATTGAGTGGGGAAAAATTGGAAGCATTTCCACTGAGATCTGGTACCAGACAGGGATGTCCACTCTCACCACTGCTATTCAATATAGTTCTGGAAGTTTTAGCCAGAGCTATTAGGCAAGAAAAGGAAATTAAAGGGATATAATTTGGGAAGGAAGAACTCAAACTATCCCTCTTTGCAGACAATATGATTCTTTATTTAGGGGATCCAAAGAACTCTACTAAGAGACTTTTGGAACTCACAGAAGAGTTTGGCAAAGTAGCAGGATATAAAATCAATGCACAAAAATCAACAGCCTTTGTATACACAGGCAATGCCACAGCTGAGAAAGAACTTCTAAGATCAATCCCATTCACAATAGCCACAAAAACAATCAAATACCTTGGAATAAACTTAACCAAGGACGTTAAAGATCTCTACGATGAGAATTACAAAACCTTAAAGAAAGAAATAGAAGAGGATACCAAAAATGGAAAAATCTTCCAAGCTCATGGATTGGAAGAATCAATATCATCAAAATGTCCATTCTCCCGAAAGCAATCCATAGATTCAATGAGATACCAATCAAAATATCAAAAACATTCTTCTCAGACCTGGAAAAAATGATGCTGAAATTCAGGTGGAGACACAGGAGACCTCGAATAGCTAAAGCAGTCTTGTATAACAAAAACAAAGCCGGAGGCATCACAATACCAGATTTCAGGGCATACTACAGGGCAGTTGTAATCAAAACAGCATGGTACTGGTACAGAAACAGATGGATAGACCAATGGAACAGAATAGAAACACCAGAAATCAATCCAAACATCTACAGCCAACTTATATTTGATCAAGGATCCAAAACCAATCCCTGGAGTAAGGACAGTCTATTCAATAAATGGTGCTGGGAAAATTGGATTTCCAAGTGCAAAAGCATGAAGCAAGACTCCTACCTTTCACCTTACACAAAAATCCACTCAACATGGATTAAAGACCTAAATCTATGACCTGACACCATCAAATTATTAAAAATAATTCTAAGAGGGGCCAGTGTTGTGGTGTCGTGGGTAGGCACTGGCATTCCATATGGGTGCCATTTGGAGTCCTGGCTGCTCCACGTCTAGGCTAGCTTCCTGCTAACATACCTGGGATAGCAGTGGAAGATGGCGTAAGTACTTGGACTCCTGCACCCACATGAGAGACCTGAAGAAACTCCTGGCTCCTGGCTTTGGATCAGCTCAGCTCCAGCCAGCTATTGTGGCCAATTGGGGAGTGAACCAGTGGATGGAAGACCTCTCTCTCTGCCTCTCCTTCTCTCTCTGTGTAACTCTTTCAAATAAATAAACAAATCTTAAGAAAAAAAGTTCTAGTAGATCGTTCTTAAATCTTAACATCATCATCATTGAAGAGCATCATTTAAATAACCAAATGCCTGAAATTCTCAACATTAGAAAAGTGGTAACTCCCATGCATGCATTCCATCTCACTCACTCCCAGTGGTTTTCCAGTCATTATATACCTGTCCTATATGTCTGATAGAACTTCTCAGAATTCTATAAAAATAGAATAATGGCAGATTGGCTATCACTCATTAATTGACTGTAATATGCTGAATACAGTGCTTAATACACACACATGTGATCTTCACTACTCTGGATAGTATTATCTTCATTATATATGTGAAATACCCAAGATCTGAAAAAGGTTAAATTTCTTGGCTAAATTTCTATGAGGACTAAATGGAATTCCAGTGGAACCTGAATTAAAAGTGATTCTCAGGCCAACGCCGTGGCTCAACAGGCTAATCCTCCGCCTTGCGGCGCCGGCACACCGGGTTCTAGTCCCGGTCGGGGCTCCGGATTCTGTCCCGGTTGCCCCTCTTCCAGGCCAGCCCTCTGCTGTGGCCCAGGAGTGCAGTGGAGGATGGCCCAGGTGCTTGGGCCCTGCACCCCATGGGAGACCAGGAGAAGCACCTAGCACCTGGCTCCTGCCAACGGATGAGTGCGGTGCGCCAGCCGCAGCGTGCCATCCGCGGCGGCCATTGGAGGGTGAACCAATGGCAAAAGGAAGACCTTTCTCTCTGTCTCTCTCTCTCACTGTCCACTCTGCCTGTCAAAAAATAAAATAAAAAATAAAAAATAAAAAAATTTTTAAAAAGTGATTCTCTTCTCTTTTGTTTTTCTATTTTTTAAATTATTTATTTATTTGACAGAGTTAGACAGTGAGAGAGAGAGAGACAGAGAAAAAGGTCTTCTTTCCATTGGTTCACCCCCCAAATGGCCACTACAGCTGGAGCTACACTGATCCAAAGCCAGGAGCCATGTGGGTACAGGGGCCCAAGTGCTTGGGCCATCCTCCACTGTCCGCCCAGGCCACAGCAGAGAGCTGGACTGGAAGAGGAACAATCGGGACTAGAACCTACCTCCCATATGGGATGCCAGTGCCGCAGGCAGAGGATTAAGCAAGTGAGCCACGGCACCGGCCCCATGATTCTCTTCTTAACTCTTGTATCTTATGTGGATATTCCACAGTTGGAAATTCAAAGATTGCATTGGGATTAGAATGATAAAAACAATGCTACTTTATGATTTTATGGTATTTGTTCCCCTCAGAGACAAGAAAGAATATATGTTCCAACCTCTCCTCTCTCTTTTTGTGAAGAACCTAAAACAAAAAAGAAGTGGTGTGATTTGTCCCTGTCTTCAAGTGACTAAGAGAAGCAGCACAAACCTGAATTTACAAAGGAATAGTGAACTACATGATTCTGCCCTTTTTACACAAGACTTCTACCCTATCACGTTGGCCTCTGCTGCGGTTCTCAGAATGAGCGCCCAGAATTGCTTCACATTAGGCCTGCTTGGAGCTGTCTGCAAGCCATTCCTGAAAGCACCAGCCTGTCCCCTCCCAGTGGCTTCCTCCCTGTGATTCATGGCCACCTGCAGTTTGTGGAGGCTTTTCAGACGCAGGTGATGCGGAGGAGGGCCTGATCGATCCCTGCGGGTAGTGAAGAGATCATCTAGAACAGTCTAAGCCTGTGTGGCCAGTCTCTGACTTCCCTGTGGGATTGAAAGGATCATCTGCATAAGCGCTGATACCCCTAAGTCTTTATCACCTCTGTATGTGATATACATGAAATAAGCAGCTCTTACAGTTTGCCTGGCAGCCTGGCAGCATAGTCATTTAAAGGTCCAACAGATTCAAAGACTCTCAAAGACTATGTAGTTGACAACCCACTTTTTAGGACAGATTGCATTGATTTAGTTGCCTTTGAGGAAGAGTTACTTTTGGAGAAAACAAAAATTAGAACTCCTCTGTGCTACCAGGAAATGCACTCTAGAGTGATACTGAAGCAAAACAAACATGCCTCACGAAGACTTGCGTTTATTGCAAGTTCAACAACTTTTTATAGTATTTCTAGGTATTTGCCACACAAAGGTTTCAGGTCACCTAGCCTAACAAACTATCCTTCCCTCATGCAAGAGAGCTGAGCAAAGAAAATTTATCAGTGATTTGTCTCATTCTAAGAGCTCCAAACTAATTTTAATTTCACATTTCTAAACAAATTGTCAGCTCCCAGAGTGCTCAGCAGAATTACAAATGGATTAAAGATAGCTCAGCTGGGGCTGGCATTGAGGTGCAGTAGGTTAAGTTGCCACCTATAATGCTGGAATCCCACACTGGCACTGGTCCAAGTCCCTACTGCTGTGCTTCCAGACCTTCTCCTTGCTAATGTGCCTGGGAAAGCAGCAGAGGATGGCCTAAGTGCTTGACCCCCTGCTACCTGTGTGTTAGAGCTTGATGAAGCTCCTGGATTCATGGTAGCCACCTAGGGAGTAAGCCAGGGAGGGGAAGATCTGTTTCTCTCTTCCTCCCTCCCTTCTGCCCCCTTTTCCTCTCATCTATCACTCTGACTTTCAAAATAAAAAGGATAGTTCAGCTGACTGAGTGGACCTGAAGAATCAAATAATGTGTCCGTACATGCATTGTAGAAAAAACTTGCATGAGCTTCTGTAAACTTATGCTTCATTCTCCTCAACTATGAAGAAAGATACCATCTCCTTCCTCTTCCCGTTAGGGACATTTGAAGGTGAACTGGCTAATACCTTCAATGAGAACCAAAATCTTGTTGAGAAGATTGGCATAGTGGGGCAAAGCTGGGTGATTTATTGCAGAAAGGTGTCTGTGCCCTGGGGAAGCCGGCTGATTTCCAGAGGGCGATGCCAGGACTCCCCCTTCGCCCACTGCGCAGTTGCCTGTCGTCTGCTCCTGGTCTCTGGTTTTCCATTTCAGTGTTCCAAGCTGAATAGCCTTTCTGGGCACACAGGGGCCCCTGATTGGTCTCAGGAGCAATCCCATATGCTTCAATCAAAGGTCTTCATGTACTTTCTGAGTTTCCTGGTAGGTTCTACGTATTTTACTTGTTTAAACCTCATGAGACCACTTTATTTCCACAATCCCTAAAGTTCTTTATAGAAGGGGATACTCCATTTTGCCCCAGATATTCTTTTTTTTTTTTTTTTTTTGACATGCAGAGTTAGACAGTGAGAGAGAGAGAAAGGTCTTCCTTCCATTGGTTCACCCCCTAAATGGCCTCTACGGCCGGCGCGCTGTGCCAATCCTAAGCCAGGAGCCAGATGCTTCCTCCTGGTCTCTCATGTGGGTGCAGGGCCCAAGGACTTGGGCCATCTTCCACTGCCTTCCTAGGCCACAGCAGAGAGCTGGACTGGAAGAAGAGCAACCAGGACTAGAACCCGGCTGGGGTGCCGGCGTCGCAGGCAGAGGATTAGCCTAGTGAGCTGCGGTGCCGACCCCCAGGTATTTTCAATAGATACAGTATGAAAAGAATACTGGAATCAGGTAAATAATTTTTTAAAAGTAATCGTCTTTTGTTAAGTTCTGTTTTCTCCTTAGTTGACAGTTTTTGTCTCTCTCTCTCAAGGAGCTACATATGGCACATATAATACTTGGTATGATACCTTAAGTCTTATTTAATGCTTCGTCATGTAAAGCTAAATGTTCTGACAATCACTGATTGTCATAGGAAACTGATCTGTGCTCTGAATTTGCATTTTTTATAACCCAGCAGACTTTCACTCATCCGTAAACCTATACGTGTTCATGTCAGATTTTTCCCCACCCCTGCCATGAATGCTGCTTACCGTGTTAATAGTATTGAATGCTGTATCCAGAGAGCCCACTCGGAAACAGTTTGTCTCCCTGTAATATGGACTCCGTCTCTTTTGATCCTTTTATTTATGATTTTCACTTTAAGATATTTATTTATTTGAAAGGCAGGGTTACAGAGAGAGAGGGGATTTTCCATCCACTGATTCACTCCCCAAATGTATGTAAGAGATATGATTTATTCTTTTTTTGAAAGATTTATTTATTTGAAAGACACAGTTACAGAGAGGCAGAGGTGGGAGAGAGAGAGAGAGAGAGAGAGAGGTCCTTCATCTGCTGGTTCACTCCCCAGATGCCTGCAACGGCTGGAGCTGCGCCAATCCGAAACCAGGAGCCAGTGGATGGAATATCTCTTTCTCTCTGTCTCTCCCTCTCTCTCTAACTCTGCTTTCTAAAATAAAAAATAAATCTTTAAAAAAAATCTGAAACTAAATCTGAGCTTTTAAAAAGATGAGTGTCTGACTTATACATTCATTCTTCAGAACAGAACTTGGAAGGTCAGAATAAATCATCTTGGGCCAGCACCATGGCCTAGTGGGTAAAGCTGCCACCTGCAGTGCCAGTTCCATTCCTGGCTGTTCCACTTCCAGTCCAGCTCCCTGCTGTGGTCTGGGAAAGCAGTAGAATATGGCTCAAGTCCTTGTGCCCCTGCACCTGTGTGGGAGACCCAGAGGATGCTCCTGGCTCCTGGCTTAGGATCAGCCCAGTTCTGCCTGTTGCAGCCATTTGAGGAATGAAGCAGCAGATGGAAGACCTCTCTCTCTCTCTCTCTCTCTCTCTCTCTCTCTGCCTCTGTAACTCTGCCTTTCAAATAAATAAATAAATCTTTTGAAAAGATAAGCCAAAGGTGAGTTAATGGTATATGAAAGGATGTGTGGGGGCCGGAGCTTTGGCGCAGCAGCCCTGGCCTAAAGTGCTGGCATCTCATATGGGCGCCGGTTCAAGTCCTGGCTGCTCCTCTTCCAGTCCAGCTCTCTGCTATGGCCTGGGAATGCAGTAGAAGGTGGCCCAAGTCCTTGGGCCCCTGAACCTACATGGCAGACCCAGAAGAAGCTCCTGGCTTCTGACTTCGGATTGGCTCAACTCTGGCCGTTGTGGCCATCTGGGGAGTGAACCAGCAGATGGAAGACCTTCCCCCCCCCCCCCCCCCCGCATCTTGCCCCCTCTCTCCCTCTCTCTCCTACTCTCTCCCTCTCTCTGCCTCTGCCTCTCTGTAACTTCGCCTTTCAAATGAATGAATAAATCTTTTAAAAATTATATATTTTATTTGAAAATCAGAGTTAAAGAGATCTTCCATCCACTGGTTCACTCCCCAAATGGCCATAGCAGCCAGGACTGGGCCGGACTGAAGACAAAAGTCAGGAGTTTTATCCAGGTGTCCCACATGGGTGCAGGGGCCCAAGCACTTTGGGCCATCTTCCACTGCTCCATGTGCATTAGCAGAGAGTTGGATTGGAAGTGGAGTAGCTGGAACTGGAACTGGTGCCCATCTGGGATGCCAGAGTTGCAGGTGGTGGCTTAAACCATTATGCCATAGCACCAGTCTCAGAGAGGTGTTTTTTAAAAGATACAATTTATATTCAGATTTTATGTATTCCATAAACACATAAAGGAACAGCTAAGTTTTGAGGGTGGCCATATGAGTGTATTTCCTCCCACATTTTAATAAATGCATTAAGTAGAAATCAGGCCACTCCTATAACACTATGGCTGGAACTTTACTTAGCTAAATCTCTCAGTTCATTAGGTACCTTCTCTGGTTTCTCCATAACTGTAGGTGATGTTGCTGAAGTTCTGTTACCATAGTAAGGACTGCAGTAAGAAATGAGTCTTCCTTGCTTCATTTTAAGAGCCACTGGCAGAGGCCAGTGCTATGGCATAGCAGGTGAAGCTGCCACCTGCAGCGCTGGATTCCCATCTGGGTGCCAGTTCCAGTCCCACTGTTCCACTTCTGATCCAGCTCCCTGCTAATGCACCTGGGAAAGCAGTGGAAGATGGCCCAAGTGCTCAAGCCCCTGCACCCACATGAGAGACCCAGATGAAACTTCTGGCTCCTGGCTTCAGCCTGGTCTAGTCATGCCATTGTGGCTATTTGGGGAGTGAACTAGCAGATAGAAGATCTCTCTCTCTTTCTCTCTCTCTCTAACTATGCCTTTCAAATAAAATAAATCTTTAAAAAAAGAATATATAGTTCTGAAGTTGACAGAAAATTACAATTCAGTCTGTATATTGATTCAATGGCCCTTATTGACTTGGTTAGCTAAAAATGTTAAATCTCTTTAAGATCATTCTATCCTCTTCAACCCTAGAAGTTTGTATTTAAGTATTTAATTATATATCTTCAACCCTAGAAGTTTGTATATAAGTATTTAATATATCTCTTTCCCTAAGTCACTATAAATGATAAGCTTGCTTGGTTAGATTATTCCTGCCGATGCTGTCCAGATGTATTTGAAAAAATTGGATGGAAAGCATTTTCCATTCACTGTCTTCACTTCTGGAATTTCTTTATACTCCTTTGGCTTAATCTCTACTGTTTTTTTTTTAAATAAGCTTATATTTTAATTCCATTTTTTCATAGTTTTTTAAAATTTATTTGAAAGGCAGAGTTACAAAGAGAGCAGGAGAGAGAGATCTTCCTTCTGCTGGTTCACTCCCCAAATGGCCACAATGGCCTGGGCTGGGCCAAGCTGAAGCCAGAGGCCTGGAGCCTCCTCCAGGTGTCCTACCTGGGTGCGTGGTCCCAAGCCCTTGGGCTCTCCTCTGCTGATTTCCCAGGTGCATTAACAAGGAACTAGATTGCAAGTGTAGCAGCTGGAACTCAAACCAGCACCCAAATGGAATACCAGCTTTGCAGGCTGAAGCTTAACATGCTATGCCACAGTGCCAGTCCATTAATCTCTACTTTAATATTTGCTTCAAGACTCATCTTTTCAGTTTGGAATTTTGTAACCAGGAAATTGGTATTCGTGCTTTTCATTAGCATAGCCCTGCTATGCTTTTTTCTTCACTCACATATTCTTCCTTTGGGCATAAGTTGAAACAAATGAGAGGAGAGGTACAAAGGGAGGGATAAAGAGAGAAGGAAAAAGGGGGGTAAAAGAGAGGGGAAAAGAGTAGAGAAAAGGAAAAAGGGAAACTGTCCACTTGTACTGAGTTGTTAACTTCTGTTTCATGTTTATTCTAAATCAAGTTCTTCTCACTGGTTTGGCTATTCTAATGTTAAGAATTTCCCTTCTGTCACTGTATGAAGCAGCGTAGTGTATAGAAATAGCCCCAAACTGTCTAGCTGGACACAGGGTGTCAAGACATTTGAACTCTTGCTCCACGTTTATTGATAACAAAGTGTGTAATGTTGAGCAATAATAAAACCATCAGCTAATATACAGCACTTGAGTTTACAAAGTAATGTCCAAATGCATTGCAGCATTTGACATAGAGCTGTAGGGGCCAGGCAGATATTTTAAATGAAAGGGGTGAGTGAAGAGATGTAAAGCCATAGGAAAACTAGAACTATGATCAGCTGGTGGCCACATGCTTTCTCTGACGAGGCAACTACTTTTAATCCCAGCTTCTTGTGACTTTGCAAGATGTCAACACTATGTTATCGAAGCATCTCCCCCTGCTGCCAAAAATCCCTATTTTTATATAAATTCCTTGATTTCTAAATATTGACAACTAATTCATTCTTTGTTTTCTTATTATTCAGACCAGCTGCCTAAATTGCCTTTCTGGGCTTTATCTTCCTCATCTATAATATTGGCTAAATAGCTCATGAATTGTGAAATCTAAAATCTTTATTTTCCATATTTTGATAATTTCTTTTTTTTTTTTGCCAGGCAGAGTTAGACAGTGAGAGAGAGAGACAGAGAGACAGTGAGAGAGACAGAAAGAAAGGTCTTTCTTCCATTGGTTCACTCCCCTAATGGCCACTATGGCCGGCGCTGCGCTGATCCGAAGCCAGGAGCCGGGTACTTCCTCTGGTCTCCCATGCGGGTGCGGGCCCCAAGCACTTGGGCCATCCTCTGCTGCCCTCCCAGGCCACAGCAGAGAGCTGGACTGGAAGAGGAGCAACCGGGACTAGAACCTGGTGCCCCAACCAGGATTAGAACCCGGGGTGCTGGTGCCACAGGTGGAGGATTAGCCAAGTGAGCCACGGCACCGGCCCATATTTTGATAAATTAACATATTCACCTACATTGTATTATCTGCTCTTGCTAACATTAGGAATAGTTTTATAAGAAACAATCATGAAGTACAAGAAAACATATGTGTAATGATTGTTTATATTAGAAATTTACTTATTTTGTGAAAGTATTATTATTTTTAAAATACTGCATTTTGAAGTTGGAAAAAAATACAAGTGGGGCTGGTGTTGTGAACGTAGTGTTTAAGCTCCCACCTTTGACACTGGCATTCCATTGGCCTCCAGTTTGTGTCTTGGCTGTTCCATTTCCTATCCAGCTCCCTACTAATGTGCCTGGGAAAGCAGTGGAGGATGGCCCAATTGGTTGGGCCACTGAACCCGTGTGGGAGACCCGGATGAAGTTCCTGGTTCTTTGCTTTGGCCCAGTCCAACTCTAGCCATTTCAGACATTTGGGGAGTGAACCAGCAGATAGAAGCGCTCTCTCTCTCTCTCTCTCTCTCTCTCTCTAACTCTCCTCTCTCAATTAAATAAATAAATAGATCTTTTTTGAAAAGAAAAGAAAATTCAGGGTACTCATTATTCCCTTAAGATTTTTCAGTCCTGCAAAGAAATACATTATATTTTGAGGAATTCTGCTTGATTGGAGGTAAGTAATATCCAGAGGTCGGGAGATGTGGGGAAATCCCATCTCTTCCATTTTTTGGCCATCAGTTCCAGATGTAGGAAAATTCTTCACAACAATTTAATAAGACTCCCTCTTCTTTCTTTCCTAGCATGAAACCTAACTTGTCCTTCCTTTTGTAAGACTGCTGCCTTTTATGATGCAACAGGGAATTAATTTATAAATCTTCTGAGTTTCCTGATCTCTCTTGAATTGTCTCAAGGCAAATAAATCACCCTGGTTTCCTGCCCTTATACTGGTACCCTCCTAGCCCTGAGTCTTCTGTGTGTCAGATGGCATGATTTATAGCTGCCTTTCCTGTGCTCATTGACCTGGGTCTGAGCATCTCATTAAGCATCAGTGAAACTAGAAAGACTGGTTTGAAAGTGGTTCCCTCTGGAATCAGTCAGACCCCTGTGTCCCACAGAAATCTGCTCCTGCTGCCTCTTTTGGTCTCTGTTGAACTAATACAAATACTTAGTAATACTGAATATGGTGTCAAGTGATACTTGCATTCAAGTACAAGAGGAATGATGCTAAACTAGAGCACTAGCTGCCGCAGAATGCCCTTTTCAGAATCTGGAATGTTCGTGACCAGATTAAATCATCTGTGCTACTACGTATGTAGTTTTCCAGCAAATAGTATTCATGCCATTGTTCAAGTCGTTGCTTTCGATTTGACCGTTTGCACCATCCGGTTTCGAGTACTTTATGTGAATTAACTCATGTAATACTCACTGCAACCCTGTGAAACATAGTTACCCTTGTTCAAGTCGTTGCTTTCGATTTGACCGTTTGCACCATCCGGTTTCGAGTACTTTATGTGAATTAACTCATGTAATACTCACTGCAACCCTGTGAAACATAGTTACCCTTGTCTTACCCTTGCTGAGGGACAGAGGTCAAGTAATTTGCCCTAAGTCACGTAACTAGTGAAATGGTAAACCAGGATTTCAAACAGATCGTCTCTCTCCAGAGCTGACACTTGAAATATACTACCATTATATGCTTTTTTTTTAAAAGATTTATTTTTATTTATTTGAAAGAGAGAAAATGAGAAAGAGAGAGGTCTTCCATCCTCTGGTTCATGCCCCAAATAGCTGCAACAGCCAGGACTAGCCCAGACTAAAGAAAGGAGCCAGATGCTTCATCCAGGTCTCCCACGTGGGTGCAGGGGTCCAGGCACTTTAGGCCGTCCTCCACTGCTTTCCTAGGAGCATTAGCAGGGAACTGGATCGTAGGTGGAGCGGCTTTACCCACTATGCCAATGTGTTGGCCCCCCTTTATATGCTTTTGTTAAGACATTTCAGTAGTGTTCAGTTGTATTATTAATGATCCCATAACACTGTTGTAATAAGTAGTACTTTAGTCTATCTTGTTTTAAATTACAATGAGTTAATATACTTTACTATAAAGAACTTTCCTCATTTTTAAAAAATTAATTCAGAATCTTGATGATAAAAATCTCTTCCCCATCAAGGATTAAAGATTTCTTCTTGTTTCAATAATTTTCTTAAAAATTCTTGAGTAGATTATTAAGTCAGAAGGGAGAGGCCAGTGTTGTGGTATAGTGGGTTAATGATGCCAGCTTCCCGTATGGGCTCCTGTTCGTGTCCCAGCTGCATCACCTCCAGTCCAGCTCCCTGCTAATGAGCGTGAGAATGCCATGAAGGATGGCCCAAGTTCTTGGTCCCCTGCCAACCACATGAGAGACCCAGAAGAAACTCCAAGCTTCCACCTGGCCATTGTAGCCATTTGGGGCATGAACCAGAGGATGGCAGATCTCCTTCTCTATATATAACTCTGCCTAGCAAATAAATAAATAAGTCTTTTTAAAAGTAGAGGAGAAAGTGAAATGATAGGCTGGCTGATTTTTAAGTGGCTAAGTTTGGAAACCCATGTGTTTTAACCCTAAATTATCATCACAGATAATTTTGTTACTAAAATGCTATTAATTTCCTATATATATGTATATACACATATATGTAAATCTAGCCTCTAAAATATGCAGATTTTATTCAGCATTAATTAATCTGTGTCATTAAGAAGAACTCATAGAGATCAGAGTTTGGGAAGATACTACTGAAAAACATCTAGAAAATAGTAACCACCAGATTTTTTCACCTGTGCATCAAATGTTTCATAAAATTATAAGAATTTATATAAATAAGGCCGGCGCCGTGGCTCAACAGGCTAATCCTCCGCCTTGCGGCGCCGGCACACCGGGTTCTAGTCCCGGTCGGGGCGCCGGATTCTGTCCCGGTTGCCCCTCTTCCAGGCCAGCCCTCTGCTATGGCCCGGGAGTGCAGTGGAGGATGGCCCAAGTGCTTGGGCCCTGCACCCCATGGGAGACCAGGGAAAAGCACCTAGCACCTGGCTCCTGCCATCGGATGAGCGTGGTACGCCGGCCGCAGCGCGCTGTCGGCGGCAGCCATTGGAGGGTGAACCAACGGCAAAGGAAGACCTTTCTCTCTGTCTCTCTCTCTCACTGTCCACTCTGCCTGTCACCAAAAAAAAAAAAAAAAAAAAAAAAAAAAAAAAAAAAAGATTTTATATAAATAAATCATTGAATTTTAATACTAAAATAGTATTTATGCTGTTGGTTTGCAAGGTGGAAAATGTTTAAAATAAAGTTA
This sequence comes from Sylvilagus floridanus, assembly GCA_949820135.1. Classification (NCBI taxonomy): domain Eukaryota; kingdom Metazoa; phylum Chordata; class Mammalia; order Lagomorpha; family Leporidae; genus Sylvilagus; species Sylvilagus floridanus. The sequence goes on from OX463230.1 coordinate 36,306,290, forward strand.
GTCATATTGCCATTCTCATTCCTGAATAGGGCATTCTGAATTGGATATGATGTTTGTCCTGGACTTGTATAAAATTACAACTTACTAATGGTCAGATCTAAAATTATGGGTTCTCTGAAAATAATTTTGAACGTGAACATTCTGGGCCTACCTAGCTTTTAACTAGCTGATTCATCAGAAACATACAAAGACATTGAATGGATATTACTGTCTTTAAACACATATGTTCTCTTAACAAACGTACCCAAATTGCAGACCTGAAACCAATGTTAAACTGGCTACTAAAATCCAGATTATAGAGCACACTTCAAGGCCTCGCCGATAGGCCTCGCTGATTCTTCAGTGACTCCAAGTCATTGGCCTCAGTCCAATGAAAGAACATAGTTGCATTGTACCGCTCTGGTCCACAGTGTTCAACATTTCTTAATTTCGTTTTTTTTAAATATTTATTTTATTTATTTGAAAGAGTTACAGAGAGAGGTAGAGACACAGAGAGAGGTCTTCCATCCACTGGTTCACTCCCTAGATGGCTGCTACATTTCTTAATTTTAATGTCTGCTCAATGGCGGATTCTAAAAATCAAGTTTTCTAACAGTTTTCCTCACAGTTGCCTCCCTAGCTGCCTTAATTAGAAAGGATAGCCAGGAAAAACAATATACTGTAGAAAATAAGTTTTTCAGAAGTCTAGTTCATTTGATTGTCATCTAGAGCTCTGTATTTAGACACCAAAGCAGTGGTCACATTAATATTTCTTAATGAGGCTGGTGTTGTGGTATAGCAGGTTAAGCCAGCACCTGCAGCACTGGCATCCATTATGGGTGTTGTTTCAAGTCTTGATTGCTCTGCTTCTGATCCAGCTCCCTGCTAATGTGCCTGGGAAAGCAGCGGAGGACTGCCCAAGTACTTGGCCCCTTTACCTATGTAGGAGACCTGGAAGAAGCTCCTGGCTCCTATCTTTGGCTTGGCCCAACCCTGGCAGTTGTGGCAATTTGGGGAGTGAACCAGTGGATAGAAGTTCCTACTTTCTATCTTTTATGTCTACCTTTCTCTCTGTTACTCTGTAAATATGCCTTTCAAATAAATGAAATAAATATTAAGCCTGGTAAGCCTACTGAACAGCAGATGAAATATATATATATATATATATATATATATATATATATATATATATAGGACAGGCAGAGTTAGACAGTGAGAGAGAGAGAGGTCTTCCTTCCATTGGTTCACTCCCCAAATGGCTGTTACAGCCAGCGTGCTGCACCCGAAGCCAGGAGCCAGGTACTTCCTCCTGGTCTCCCATGGGGTGCAGGGCCCAAGGATCTGGGCCATCTTCCACTGTACTCCCAGGCCACAGCAGAGAGCTGGACTGGAAAAGGAGCAACTGGTACAGAATCCAGTGCCCCGACCTGGACTAGAACCTGGTGTGCCGGCGCCTCAGGCGGAGGATTAGCCTAGTGAGCCATGGCGCCAGCTGCCACATTCATTTCAAATGTAGACATTATATAGATACACTTATGTGTGTTTTCTTGACTATCACACAATGAAGGATTCATGGCAGTGATCATACTGTGGAGAAATAAGAGTATATTGTCACTTACATGGTCTGATTCAGTGACACCAAATGGTATGACATCCACACAGTTTTTATGCTGCCTGTATTAACTTCCACACCATGAGGTGTCACCTCACTCCAGTTAGAATGGCTGTTATCCACAAGTCAAAAAATAAAAAATGCTGGGAAGGCTGTGAAGAAAAGAGTGTCCAATACACTGATGGTAGGAGTGCAAATAATTATGGAAAACAGCATGAAGATTCCTCAGAAAGCTAAAAGTAAATCTACCCTATGGCCCAGCTATCCCATTCCTGAGAATATATCCAAAGAAAATGAGATCAGCATATGAAAATGATACCTGCACTCCCATATTTATAACAGCTCAATTCACAATAGCAAAGATACAAAACCAACGTAGGTGTCCATCAACTAATGATTGGATAAAGAAAATGTGGCGTTATACACAATAGAATATTAACCATAAAAAATGAAATCCTGACATCTGCAATAAAATGGATGGAACTGGAGATAATTATGCTATGTGAAATAAACCAGACTCAGAAAAACAAATATCACATGTTGTCTCTCTCTCTCTTTTTTTTTTTTTTTACAATTTATTTATTTAATTGAGAGGCAGAATTACAGACAGACAGGGAGAGACAGAGAGAAAGATCTTCCATCTGCTGGTTCACTCCCCAAATGGGCACAACAGCCAGAGCTGGACCAATCCAAAGTCAGGAGCCAGGAGCTTCTTCCAGGTCTCCCAGATGGGTACAGGGTCCTAAGCACTTGAGCCATCTTCCACTGCTTTCCCAGGCCATTAGCACAGAGCTGGATTGGAAGAGGAGCAGCCGGGATACAAACCCGTGCTCCCATGGGATGCCAGCACTGCAGGCAGAGGCTTAACCTACTATGTCATAAGGCTGGTCCCATGTTGTCTCTTTTTGTGGAAGTTAATATGTAGAGAGAGTATAAAATTTGTGTAGGCTTTAAGATTTTTCACCAGTATAGCACTGGAGACATAGAGGGTACAGTCATGAGCCACCAAAGACTATTCCCAGGCCTTGAAACCTAGTGGAGTGTGCCCTGCTGCATTGCAGACTTGCTTGGGGCTGGTGGCATCTTTATTCATTTCTTGGAATAGAATGTCTGTCATATACCTGCCCATGGATGAATTCTACAGAGTCCCCCTCATTCCCAGTTCAGTTGATTTAGATGACAAGACTTGTGGACTGATGAGGGTTTTTTTTAATTTGTTTGTTTGTTTGTTTGTTTGTTTTTGACAAGCAGAGTTAGAGAGAGAGACAGGTCGAAAGGTCTTCCTTTTTCCGTTGGTTCACACCCCCCCCCCCCATGGCTGTTATAGCTGGCACACTGCGCCAATCTGAAGCCAGGAGACAGGTGCTTCCTCCTGGTCTCCTATGTGGGTGCAGAGCCCAAGCACTTGGGCCATCTTCTACTGCCTTCCCGGGCCACAGCAGAGAGCTGGACTGGAAGAGGAACAGAATCCGGCGCCCCCACCGGGACTAGAACCTGGCCACAGGCAGAGGATTAGCCAAGTGAGCCACGGCACTGGCCTGATGAGGTTTTTTTGTTATTATTTGAAAGGCAGAGAGAGATCTTCCATAGCTAGTTTGCTCTCCAGATGCTCACAGCATCTGGGTCTAGACTGAGCCAAAGCTAGGAGCCCAGAACTCAATCCAGGGCTCCCATGTGAGTTGTAGGGACCCAATTACTTGGGCTATCACCACTGCTTCTCAGGAGGCACATCAGTGGGAAACAGAGTCAGAAGCTGAACCAGGACACAAACCAAAGGACTTTGATACTCAATGCAGGCATCCTAAGCAGCAACTTACTCCTTCCTCAAGCTCCTACTCCCAGTGAGATTTAGGTGAGATTTTTGAGTGATGGGTTTTTGTTTTATTATTGTTGTTTTGTATTTTTATCATGGGTTAAGATTTTTGAGGATTTGGAGATGGATGAATGTAATTTTCATGTGAGACAGATTATAACAGATTGAATGGCAGCCTCCAAAAATGTATGTTCATATCCAAATGGAATTCAGGATCTCAGGATGAGATCATTCTGGATTACCTAGGTGAGTCCCAAACCACATGGCATGTCCATAGGAGAGACAGATGGCAGACACAGAGGACAAGCTGTTGTGAAAGCAGAGGCAGAGATTAGAGTGATCTGGCAATGAGCCAAGGAATGCCCACAGCCACCTGAAACTGAAAGGCAAGGAAGGATTTTGCACGAGAGTCTCCACAGGGAGCGTGTAACTGCCACCACCTTTGCACTTCTGGCTTCCAGACCTGAAAGGAAATACATTTATGTTGTATGAAGTTATTTGTGGTAACTTCTTACTGCAGCTCAGGAAACTAAAACATACAGCTTCTTGAGTCCTTCATATCAACGCTTTTGCTCTCCGTCTTCAGGGTCTCTAGTCTAGCACAGGGTAGAAAACATGCGTCATTGCCTCTGGTTTACTCTGGGAAGGGGCAGGAATTGAAATGAACATTTTGTATCACCCATTTTTCAAGGTATAGGGATACAAAGATGAATGTGACAGGCTTGTTGCCCAGGAATGTGTTAACTTCCCTTTTTATTTGAAAGAGAAAGGTAAATAATTTTTGTGTAATAAGTAGCATTACTGATGTATGCAAAGAAAGCATTCTGAAGACAACCAGAGGGCAGACGGGGTCAAATCACATTTTCTAAAGAAGGGAAGTAAGAGCTTCACGTACTGATATTGTGGTACAGCAGGTTAAGCCACTGCCTGCGATTCCAGCATCCCATCTGAGCAGATTCAAGTCTCAGCTGCTCCACTTCCGATCTAGCTCCCTGCTGATGGGCTGGGGAAGTGGCGGGGGATGGCCCAAGTACTTGGCCCCTGCACCCACATGGGAGACCTGGATAGAGCTCCAGGCTCCTGGCTTTGGCGTGGATGCAGCCCCACTGTTGGTGACCAATTGGGGAATGAACCAGCAGATGGAATCTCTCTGTCCCTTTGTCTCCCCCTCCCTCCCTGCCTCCCTCCCTTCCTCTCTCCCTCTCTTTCTCTCTCCCTCCCTCCCTCCCTCTCTCTCCCTCTCTAAATCATACTTTCAATTATTTAAATAAATCTTAAAAAAAAAAAGTGGCCTTAGCCTCATGAGAAAGCTAGCAAAAGAACCTTCTTAGGCATAGAAGTCAACTTGACCTGGGATGCTGAAACATGGAGTATTACCAGATCAGAGACTAAAAGATATTCATTGTTACCAGTATATTCCATGTGTGGGATGTAATACGAGACTCTGGAGCTAGAAAGGACAAGGTAAAGGAGAGCCTTGCCCTGACAATGCTGACTTTAGCTTGGACATGACCTTGTAGGTAGTACTAACCCATGGAGAGATTATTAGTCCCACTGATGTTTTCAGAGTTTTTTCATTGATAAATCCCCTGGCAGTTAGTGAAGGAAACCAGGGACGAGGAGGGGAGCTGGAGTGAGAAGATTAAAACCAGAGTCTGTTTACAGAGTCTTTTCCTGGTACCCACTATGAAATGATGAAAACAAGAACATGGGGCAGTCAGGATTGAGAGGTAGTGTCTGCACTAGGCTATCCTAGTGCATATCCTAGGCAAACACTACCTACACTCAGTGGCTTAACAACAAACGCTTATTTCTTTGTCGTATGAAGTCCATGGTGGGTCTTGTAGACTCAGATGAGACAGTTACCCCCCACGCGGCAATTCGATGATCCAGCTCTACTCGGTATTTTATAGCTTAGCTCTTTGAGGATGAAACCTTGAAGAAACCACTGGGGAGCTCAGTGAATTGCTAGAACTTTTAATGAAGTTCCAGGGCTTTTAAAGATATTTTTGGAGACAGGAGTTGTGGCTCAGCAGTTTAAGCTGCCATCTGTGAAGCCAGCATCCCATATCAGAGTGCCAGTTTGAGTCCCAGCTGCTCTTCCAGTCAAGCTCCTGCTAATGCAATCTCCAGGCAAGGCAGCAGAAGATGGCCCAAGTACTTGGACCCCTGCCACCCATGTCGGAAACCAGGATGGAGTTCCTGGCTCTTGGCTTCAGCCTGGCCCAGTCCCAGTTGTTATGGCTATTTGCAGAGTGAACCAACAGTTGGAAGATATTTTTCTCTCTTCCTTTCTCTCTGTCACTCTGCCTTTCAAATAAATAAACCTTTTAAAAAGATATTTTTCACGTCTCACATATGTTGAAAATGCTTTAATTGTTTATGGAATAATATGTTATAAGTGATTACAATGTTGTGTATCCCACTGCCCTTTTACTGTGATACCTTACAAATTAATAAAGTTCTGTCTCTGGAAATAAGCACATGGAAGGCATGAGTATGTACTAGTACTCCAAAGAGGTAGAATAAATGTAGGCTTTAAAAAAATCATAAAAGATTCTGTCCAAATCCTATCAGATTCAGATTACTTTTTCTATTTCCTTTTAAAGTATCTTAAATTTCCTATCCTTTCTGCATTTAATTCCTTAGCAAAAATATGTTGTGCCTTGGAGGAGGGGGGAGAAGAAAATCTTCGGTGGATCAATTTCACGAAGCTCATCTTTATATATTTTGGGTGGCAAATTATATTTACTTTTTTAAAAGATTTATTTATTTATTTGAAAGTCAAAGTTACACAGAGAGAGAAGGAGGAAGGAGAGGCGGTGTGGGGGAGGGTCTTCCATCCGCTGGTTCACTCCCCAATTGGCCGCAATGGCCAGAGCTGTGCCGATCCGAATCCAGGAGCCAGGAGTTTCTGGCAGGTCACTCACATGGGTGCATGGTCCAGGCACTTTGGCCATCTTCAGCTGCTCTCCCAGGTGCATTAGCAGGAAGCTGGATGAGAAGTGGAGCAGCTGGGATTCAAACCAGTGCCCATATGGGATGCCAGCATCACAGGCAGCAGCTTTACCTGCTACACCACAATGCCAGCACCGAGGACAAGCTTTATGTGAGAGAGAGCAACTATGTTGGCAGGTCTTCTAGAGCAGTTTCTGGCTGCTTCTGGCTCTGCAGCAGTCCAACTTTACCAATTAGCCACTGCCCAGTTATCCAGCCACATTGGCAAGATGAATGTTTTAGGTCCCTGCTGTGTCTTTAATCAAAAATTTTTTTCCATTCAGTTTGAGATGTTCCTGGTTCTTAGTGTGACAAGTGATTTTCTACTGAAACCTGGACATTTTCGGTACTGTGTTATGACTGAATCTCACTTAAACCTTCTATTTTAGCTGCTTTTTTTTGGTACCATTCCAGCAAGGGGGTGGGAAAGAGGGTGCTGCCTCACTATTGCTCAGTAGGAGTAGAAGTCCTTGACCTCTGTTGACACCATGGGTAGGGCCCGCTGTTAGTCTTGGGCAGGGATGTGAGTTCATATCCTCACGGAGCTCTGCTAACATATCGTCAGGGCGAGGTAGGAAAGCCCCTACTAACGCCTGGAGAGTGGGGTGGTCTGCTTTCTGCAGTGCAGTAGCAGAAGGCCTGCACTCTCCTCTGGGGCCCCTCTGACAATTGCCAGGAGAAGGGCACCTTGTCCCTTCCCTGTGGGAGTGGAATTCTAGGATCCACACCGTTCTCCAGTGTCACTGCAGAGGGAAACATTACCACCGGATAGGAAGGAAAACCCTGCCTCTGTCCTTGGTTTTCCTCTAACACCTTCCAGTGGAGGCAAGGAAACTGGAGACCTCATCACAAGTGAGGGAGGGTAGAAGTCTGGGCTCACCATGTGGGAGACCTGGAAGAAGCTCCTGGCTCCAGCCTGGCCCATCCCTGGCCATTGTGGCCATTTGGGGAGTCAACTGATGGATGAAAAATTCTCTCTCTCTCTCTCTCTCCTTGTACCTGACTTTCAAATAAATAAATCTTTTTAAAAAATTTATTTACCTTGAAAGAGTTACCGAGATCTTCCATCCACTGGTTCACTCTCCAAATGGCTGCACTGCCAGCATTGGGCCAGGCTGAACCCAAAAGCCTGGAGCTTTCTCTAGGTCTCCCACACGGGTACAGGGGCCCGAGCACTTGAGCCATCTTCTGCTGTTTTTCCCAGGCCATTAGCAGGGAGCCGGATGGGAACCGGTACCCATATGGGATGCCGGCACTGCAGGTGGTGGCTTTACTCATTATGCCACAACACCAGCCCATGGACCATGATTTAAAAAAAAAAAAAGATAAAATTCTCTCAGAACTTCTGGCTTTAAGACTGTTTATTCATGTAATCTAAAGTGCTCTTCTGTTTGAGAGAACACACATGCCTGTGTGCTTGCTCATGTGTGTATGTGTATTTAAAGTGCTTAGAATTACTGAATGTTCAGAATTCTTGAAGATTTCATGAACACTTCAAGTTTAAGCCTGTTAAGCTATTCCTTGAGTAGGAAAAAAAATGTTTGTTTTATAAAAAGTGTTAATGATTGTATTTCTGTATAGTCACTGAGGAAACAGTCATACTTTCATTTGAAGGGGGAGTACTATCCTACTTTGTAGCACTAAATTGTTGGGTTGAGGAGCATTGTAAATGATACCTGTAGTTTGTGCCACCATCTTGGAGAAAATAATATATTTCTAAACTTGCATTTAGCACACCATTTACGGTCACCCCAAAGGTAGTCTGTCTGTTTTTTTGTGTTGTTGTTTTTTGTTTGTTTGTTTTTGTTTTTGTTTTTGTTTTGACAGGCAGAGTGGACAGTGAGAGAGAGACAGAGAGAAAGGTCTTCCTTTTTCCGTTGGTTCATCCCCCAATGGCCGCTGCGGCCGGTGCACCACGCTGTTTCAAAGCCAGGAGCCAGGTGCTTCCTCCTGGTCTCCCTTGCGGGTGCAGGGCCCAAGGATTTGGGCCATCCTCCACTGCACTCCAGGGCCACAGCAGAGAGCTGGACTGGAAGAGGTGCAACTGGGACAGAATCCTGTGCCCCGACCGGGACTAGAACCCGGTGTGCCGGCGCCACAGGCAGAGGATTAGCCTATTGAGCTGCGGCACCAGCCTGTCTTTTCTGTTAGGTGTGAATTTTTGCCTATTTTACTATCAGCCACTCAGATATCCATAGATAAAACTATGGTAAATACTCTCAGATCCTGGCCATTGGTCACTGATTCCCAGAATAACAGAGAACACTTGGCTACATTTTCCTTTTTTCTTTAGATAGGGTATTGAGTCTCAGTCGATCCAACTAATATTACCTTACACATTCTGGTTTCTTTGAGAACAGATAGAGCTGGGAGAAATGATACCTAGGACATTAACATTGGATCACTGTAGGCTTATTGCAAGGATGGGGAAGAATGCACTGCGGAGTGTGGCAGTGAGTAGGAATAAAGTCTCAGTTGCACTTTTGTCTTTGGATCTTGTCACTTCATAGATTGTACTGGGTCAGCCTAAGCAAATTGACCTACAAGGTATTTCATTCCTGGAACTTAAGTTCATGTCCCAGTTTTAGGAATGATGTTGTAGACTGGCTGTGATTTTTCCACTCGACTATATGTAGCAAGTACACACTTTGGCCTTGCCAAAAAACAGGGACTGCTTTCAGAAATTAGGAGGGAGTGGAGAGGGCTAGTGCTATGGCTTAGTGGGCTTAGCTTCCACCTATGGTGCCAGCATCCCATATAGTCACCGATTTGTATCCCAGCTGCTCCTCTTCTGATCCAGCTCTCTATTTATAGCCTGGGAAAGCAGAAGATGACCCAAATACTTAGACCCCTGAATCCATGTGGGAGACCCAAAAAAAGTTCCTGGTTTTGGATCGGCCCAGCACCAGCCATTGTGGCCATATAGGGAGTGAACCAGTGGATGGAAGACCTTTCTCTCTGTCTCTCCTTCTCTCTCTCTGTAACTCTGCCTCTCAAATAAATAATTAAAATCTTGAAAGAATGAATGAAAGAAAGAAAAGAAGAAGAAAGAAAAAAGAAAATTAGGAATGGAATATAAATTTTCATGAAAGTCTTTTTTCAACTTAAAATTGCTGATTTTGTCCTTATTCTTGTACTAATACATTTGAAGATAGAAAATATAGGCTGCTGTCCTCCAGGGTCTGTGTGGCATATAGGAAAGGGGTAAATATGATAAATTAGGGCTGTTATGATTAACATACTCTGTCTTGTAGTTCAGAAGGAATATTGCCAGCTCAGAGAAATCTGTTAACTGTATTTGTAAATCCTCCCAGCTATGTGTGTGTCTGTGTTGTAGGAGCAAGGAATCCCATGGCTCTTCTAAGGATCAAGGAAGGTCATAATGACATAGATGGGGCCAGGCTCTTAGAAGTGAGCAGATAGGCAGTTTGCTGTACATTTGTGTTTTTGTTTGTTTGTTTTTTCATTGCTTTCTAAAGAGGGAAAAACCGGGGTTTTGGTGGGTAACAGGAGATATTGAAAGAACAGATGTCCTGTGCACTTAATGCCATAATTGGTGATACATCCAAGAAAACTCTGAAATAAAAGGAAAAAAATTAAGATAAGAGGGAAAAATTATGTGAAATTTTTTTTTAAAAAATTCCAGGGGCCAGCACTGTGGCACAGAGGGTTGATCTGCCATCTGCAATGCTGGTATCTCATATAGACAGTGGTTCTACTCCCAGCTGCTCCACTTCCCATCCCTGCTAATGTGCGTGGGAAAGCAGTGGATGGTGGCCCAAAGTGCTTGAGCCCCACATGGGAAACCCAGGCAAAACTCTTGGCTACTGGCTTCTGCCTGGCCCAGCCCTGGTTGTTGTGGCCATTTGGGGATGAACCAGCAGTTGGAAGATCTCTCCCCCTTCTCTTTGTCTCTCCCTCTCTCACTGTATCTCTGACTTTCAAAATAGATAAATAGATCTTTAAAAAAATTCCAGAATCCTAAAATAAATAAATGAATATCTGTAATATAAAGTTCTCCTTTTAAACAATCTATTTGTGTATAAGGAAATCAAATAAAAAGCTTCATAAATACTTGTAAACTGGAGATATTGGATTCTATGGTTTTTTGAAACTATCATAACAGAAATTGTCTTTATCTGGGGTAAGTTTGTTAAATGTCCTTTTTTTGTATTTGAATAAGAGAACTCATTGTGGTAACACTGGATTAAATTCTGGTGGATAATTAACACAGGTGGGAAATGAATTATTTAATAAAGGAAGTTTAACAGGAAAAGCAGGGTGGCTCTGTGGCACAGTGTGTTAAGCTGCCATTCGTGGTGCCAGCATCTCATATTGGAACACCGATGCTAATATGCCTGAGAAAACGAAGAAAACGACCCAAGTATCTGGGCACCTGACACCCATAGGGAGACCCGGATGCAGATCCAGCCTGGCTCAACTCCAACCATTCCAGCCATTTTGAGGAGTAAACCAGGAGATGAAAGATCTCTTTCTCTTTGTCTCTCCCTCTTTGTGTTACTGTGCCTTTCAAATAAATATTTGGAAAAAAAGAGAAAGAAATAGGAAAAGTTTTCAAAATATGAAGATCATGAAACTGGAAAAAAATAATATAGTTGTTATTGTCATTTCATGATTTATTTGAAAGGCAGAGTTACAGAGAGAGATCTTTCTTCTGCCAGTTCCCTCCCCAAATAGCCACAACAGCAGAGCTGGGCCAGGCTGAAGCCAGGAGCCAGGAGCATCATCCAGGTCTCTCATGTGGGTTTCAGGGCCCAAGTACCTGGGCCATCTTCCACAGCTTTCCCAGGTACATTAGCAAGGAGCTAGATCAGAAATGGAACAGCTAGGATTCAAACCAGTACCCATATGGAATGCCAGCATTACAAGCAGCAAGTTAACCTGCTGTACCACAATGCTGGCCCCAATAATATAGTTCTTTTTCAAAAAAAAAAAGATTTATTTATTTATTTGAAAGAGTTACACAGAGAGAAGGAGAGGTGGGGCGGGGGAGCTTCCATCTACTTGTTCACTCCCCAGTTGGCCACAATGGCCGGAGCTGCGCTGCTTCTAAGCCAGAAGCCAGGAGATTCTTCTGGGTCTCCCATGTAGGTGCAGGGGCCCAAGGATTTGAGCTATCTTCTGCTTTCCCAGGCCATAGCAGAGAGCTGAATCAGAAGTGGAGCAGCCAGGACTCGAACCAGTGCCCATATGGGATGCTGGCACTGTAGGCGGCAACTTTACCTGCTACACCACAGCACTGGCCCCAATAATATAGTTCTTAATGGTAGAAATGATGGACTTATTTTTTTAAATTATTTTATTTATTTGAAAGAGTTACAGAGAGAGGTAGAGCCAGATAGAGAGAGGTCCTCCATTCCACTGGTTCACTCCCCAAATGACCACAACGGCCAGAGCTGAGCTGATCCAAAGCCAGGAGCTTCCTCCAGGTCTCCCACACGAGTGCAGGGGCCCAAGGATTTGGACCATCCTCCACTGCTTTCCCAGGCCATAGCAGAGAGCTGGATTGGAAGTGGAGCAGCTGAGACTCGAAGCAGCGCCCATATGGAATGCCGGTGCTGTAGGCTGGGGCTTTAACCCACTGTGCCACAGCACTGTCCCCTGGGCTTATTAACCTATCATCACTTTGTATCAACTATGGAACATTGACTTAACAAATGTCTATAAAGGCTATTATAGATACAAGCTGCAATTTGAGTGTATACAAAAGTTAATGAGAATCTGCCTCACCTCTGATAGCTCACATTCTATTGAAAGACAAGATCTGTAGAATGTGACAAGGGTTCCATATAGCACTAAACCCCTTCTGTTCTAAAGCTGAAGACACTGAGTAAGTTTTAACCTTTCTCAATCTTTGCGATATGTAGTTGAGTTCGTGCAAGAGAAAGGAAAATCTTCAGAAGTTAGAAACAAAAGGAGGCAGATGAGGTATGTTAGCTAATGCAGCAGCAGCCCAGGGGAGCAGTCAGACCAGTTTTGACCAAGAACTTTGGTTTTAATGCCCTACACAAAGAAAGGTGAGGCATCAGGCTTAGAGAATTGGGGAAGTAGAACTTAACCTCTGCTAAGGATAGGACAGTCAGGGTCACAAATCAAGGGAAAGAAAGACTAATCCCGTCAAAGCTCTGTCAGTGGTAGATGACAAAGAAGCTGTTCTCTGACTTGACTCGGGGAAGGAGCTTGTAGTCTTCTCTTAAGAAATCGAAATTCTGAAACCTGTACCTTCTACTGTTCTAGAATACAAATTTAGTTTATGAAAGATTTGTTTATTTGAAAAGCAGAGGGACAGAGAAAACCTGGCATCTGCTGATTCACCTCTCAAATGCTGCCAATAGCCCTGGCTGGGCCAGGACAAAACCAGAAGCCAGGAACTCCCTCCAGTCCCATGTCAGTAGCAGGGTCCAAAACAGTTTGACCATCATCTGCTGGTTCCCCGATGCATTAGCAAGTAGCTGGATCAAAAATGGAGTAACTGGGACTCAAACTAGTATAGTATAAACTTACATTATATAGTATAGGAGGTTCCTTCCTGGGAAGATCACAGGGAAAAAAATGTGATCCTGAAACATGAAAAGATGCTGATCCTCATAAGGTAAAGGCAAACTGAGGTGCAATGTGCCCAAAATCAAAAGTTTAACACATGCTCAGTTGACAAAGCTGTGCAGGTCAGGGACCCTAGTACTCTAGCAAGGGAATGCAAATGTAAATCTGCCATAGAGAGAAGTTGGCAATGTCTGTACTTCGGTTATAACCCTGAAGCTCCACTTCTAGGAATCTATCCCAGAGATACATCTTCAAAAATATGAAATAAAATATCCACAGGGTAAATTTTGCAATAGGTTTGTAGTAGCAATAGGTTAGAAATAGCCCAGATATCTAATAGTGGTTGTCAGTTATCATATAGCCAACAAAGTAGAGTAATGTTCAGCTATAGAAAGGAATGAGAAAGGCAGAAGGGACCTACCGACTTGAGCCTCCTCTCCTTCACCCCTTCTCCCTGGGAGGTATACATTAGCATGAAGTTGGTTTCAGAAGCAAAGCCAGGGCCCAGTGTTGTTATGCAGCAGGTAAAGTTGCTGCCTATGATGCCAGCATCCCATATAAGTGCCAGTTGAAGTCCCTGGATGCTCCACTTCCTGTCCAGTTCCCCACTAATGCACTTGAGAAAACAGCTGAGGATGGCCCAAGTACTTTGGAGACACTCATGGGAGACCTGGATGGAGTTCTAGGCTCCTGCTTCAGCTCAGTCAAGCCTTGGCCACTGCAGACATTTCAGGAATGAACCAGGAGTTGGAAGATCTCTCTCTCTCTCCTCTCTCTCTCTCTCTCTCTCTCTCTGTAACTCTTTCAGATAAATTAATAGATTTTTTTTAAAAAAAAAATAAGGAAGAATTATCACAAGTGGCATTTTAACCACTATGCCAAATGCCTTCCCCCATAATGTGATACTCTTTTATGTAAGAACATAGGGTAACATGCATAAATGAGTACAGGAGGATGTGTTTTTGCATAATTGTTAGAAGAAGGGCTGGCACTGTGGCATAGCTGGTAAATCTGCCGCCTGTAGTGCTGTCATCACATATGGGCACCATTTTCCAGTCCCTGCTGCTCCACTTCCGATCCAGCTCTCTCCTATGGCCTGGGAGAGCAGCAGAGGATGGCCCAAGTGCTTGGGCCCCAGGCAGGAAGAAGCTCCTGGCTCCTGACTTAGGATCGGCCTAGCTCCGGCCATTGTGGCCATTTGGGGAGTGAACCAGCGGATGGAAGATCTTTCTCTGTTTCTCTGTAACTTTGCCATTCAAATAAATAAATCTTTTTTAAAAATTGTTAGAAGAAACAATTAAAAGAAATGCCAAAAAGTTACCTATAAGAAAAATGAGGGAGCAGGATAGAGGAGATAGAGGTGGCAAATCTTTTCTGAATGTACCTAGTTATGTACCTTTGACTATAGAATCAGATGAATGAATTCCATAATCAAACATAGAACTAGACCAGAAAGAAGGAGGGAACAGCCCTTATAATTTGAAAGCAAAATGAAATAAATGAATCTAATTAAATATTAAATTATTGACATTGCATGCAACAGAGTTAACTTTATTGTAAGGGTATTTTTCCGTACATATCCTCAGTGGAATAAACTACAAAGAGAAGGAAAAATATGACAGATTTTAAAGTTCATCCTAGAGGCATATTGTTGTCATTGCATTAGTTTTAGTATTGTAAAAACATTATATTGACAGATAAAATAAACAATAAGTAATTATTGTTGTCATTGCATTAGTGTTAGTACTGTAAAAACATTGTATTGACAGATAAAACAAACAATAAGTAATTATGTTGTTGTTAGGAACCAAGATTTGTCACCATGAGGGAAAAGATACAAAGTGTAAAAATCAAAGCAATTAAATAAGAATCTATAAGATTAAGGTTTTTTTTGTTTGTTTGTTTTTGTTTTGTTTTTTGACAGGCAGAGTTAGACAGTGAGAGAGAAAGAAAGGTCTTCCTTCCGTTGGTTGACCCCCAAAATGGCCGCTATGGCCTGCGTGCTGCGCCAATCCAAAGCCAGGAGCCAGGTGCTTCCTCCTGGTCTCCCATGTGGGTGCAGGGCCCAAGCGCTTGGGCCATCCTCCACTGCCTTCCTGGGCCACAGCAGAGAGATGGCCTGGAAAAGGGGCAACCGGGACTAGAACCCAGCGCCCATTTGGGATGCCAGCGCTGCAGGCGGAGGATTAACCTCAGCACTGGCCTGAGGTTGTTTTTGTTTTTGTTTTTGTTTTTGTTTTTGTTTTTGTTTTTTGTTTTTTTAAGATTTATTTATTTAACTTGGAAATCACAGTTACACACAGAGAGAAAAGGAGAGGCAGTGGGGGGAGAGTCTTCAATCCGCTGGTTCAGTCCCGAGATGGCCACAATGGTTGGAGCTGCACCAATCCGAAGCCAGGAGCCAGGAGCTTCTTCCGGGTCTCCCACACGGGTGCAGGGGCCCAAGCACTTGGGCCATCTTCTACTGCTTTCCTAGGCCATAGCAGAGAGCTGGATGGGAAGAGGAGCTAACGGGACTTGAACTGGCACCCATATGGGATAACAGCACTGCAGGTGGTGTCTTTACCTGCTACACCACAGCTCCAGTCCCACATCTGAGTTTAAAATATTATCATTAGCTCATAATCTTCTCCCTCTTTGAAACAATAAGAAAAGTATTTCCTAGCTTTTATGAACAGCCTCAAGGAATGAGAGCATGTGACAATAAGATCATCTCAATGTCTTAGTTCATTTATGCTGCTATAGCAGAATGCTCCATAGACTGCGTAGTTTACAAACAAATTTATTTTCGCACAGTTTTGAAGTCTAGGAAGCTAAAACCAAGGCCATGGTAAGTTCAGCATCTGTGAGGCTGCTCTCAGCTTCCTCTGCAGGGCAGGATTGCTGTGCCAACATAGTCATGGGCAAAGGACCAGCGAACCTAAGGCAGCAGGACGCCTGCATTACCATAACCTTAATCCTTTTCACAAGGAGAGGACCCTCCTCACCTAATCCCTTCTTGAAGTCCTTACCTAATTGTGCATTTTTAAAGTAGGGGATCCTATCAAAAGGACATAGAGCCTAGAAAAACTGCACAGGGGCCAGCGCTGTGGCTCACTTGGTTAATCCTCCGCCTGCGGCACCACATCCCATATGAGTGCTGGGTTCTAGTCCGGTTGCTCCTCTTCCAGTCCAGCTCTCTGCTGTGGTTCCTGGGAAGGCACTAGAGGATGGGCCAAGTGCTTGGGCCCTGCACCCGCAGGGGAGACCTAGGAGAAGCACCTGGCTCCTGGCTTCGGATTGGTGTAGCGCCCGGCCGTGGTGGCCATTTGAGGAGTGAACCAAAGGAGGAAAGTCCTTTGTGTGTGTGTGTCTCTCTCTCTCTCTCTCACTCTCTCTCTCTCTAACTCTGCCTGTCAAATTAAAAGAGAAAAGAAAAGAACAGAAAAACCACACAGATGATGATTCCTTTCTCATTTGCTTACTGAAATCACTTATTTAACTCCTCCATCTAATACTGCTATTTTATTAAGGTGAAACTGTGTTCATAAGAAGTGGCCAGGGGGAATGTGTATTCACACACAAAAGGATACTTCAGAAAGTTCATGGATGTGATTATTTTAAAATTTCTTGTGAAATGATCATATTTTCATTTGAGTATTATTTATAGCCTTACCTATATTCCTTATTCATTATTTTCCTTGTTGAACTCTTTAGTGGAACATTAAGCCTTTCACTGTGATGTAAATTACAATGTGTTAATCTCAAAAGTTTTTTTAAAAGGAAGAAGGAAGCGAGGAAGTATCATATTATTATTTTTAAAGATTTATTTATTTATTTGAAAGTCAGAGTTACACAGAGGGAGGAGAGGCAGAGAGAGAGAGAGAGAGAGAGAGAGAGATCTTCCATATGCTGGTTCACTCTCAGTTGGCTGCAACAGCCTGAGCTGTGCGGATTCGAAGCCAGAAGCCAGGGGCTTCCTCTGGGTCTCCCACATGGGTGCAGGGGCCCAAAGACTTGAGCCATCTTCTACTGCTTTCCCAGTACCGTAGCAGAGAGCTGGATCAAAAGTGGAGCAGCTGGGTCTCGAACCTGCGCCCATGTGGGATGCTGGCACTGTAGGCGGCAGCAGCTTTACCTGGTACACCACAGTGCCAGCTCCAGCATTAAGCAGAATTTAAATAAACTTCGAAAAGTGAAAAAAAGTTCATAGAAAATAGAATTAAGAAGTTATTTTAGTACAAATATTTTAATTTTGTTTTCCATGAACTTTTTGAAGTACCTTCATATTTTCTTAATTCGAATGTTTATCTTTTTATTTTTGAGTTATAAGAGTTCTGGATACAGGTCATTTTAGAGATATATGTGATTTGTAAATATTCCTCCCATTCTGTGTTTGTCTTTGAACTTTTTTTGATGGTGTGGGTTACAGCTTAAATTTTTATACATTTTAGCATAGTTCAGTTTGTTTTTTTCTTTTACTACTTGTACTCTTTGATGCCATATCTCAGAAATGATTGCATAACTTAAGATCTACTCCTGTGTTTTGTTCTAAGCATTCTGCAGTTCAGTACTTACAGTTAGGTCTATTGATCCATTTTGAGTTCATTCATTTACATGCATACTTTATGAGATAGAGAGCCAACAACATGTTTTTTGCATGCAACTGTCCGTTCGTCCCAACGGCATTTGCAGAAAAGAGTATTCTTTCTTCATTGAATTGCCTTGGTACCCTTGTTGAAAAGTAGTTACTAAACAGGTAAAGTTTGTTTTAGATTCTAAGTTACTATAAAAGTTAAAGTTTATTCTGTTGATCTGTTTATGCCTTGATCTATTCTTATGCCAACACCTTAGTCTTTTTATTTATTATTATTATTTTTTTTTTTTTTGCTTGACAGGTAGAGTTTTAGACAGTGAGAGAGAGAGACAGAGAGAAAGGTCTTCTTTCCGTTGGTTGACCCCCAAAATGGCCACCATGGCCGGCGCTGTGCCGATCTAAAGCCAGGCGCCAGGTGCTTCCTCCTGGTCTCCCATGTGGGTGCAAAAGCCCAAGCACTTGGGCCATCCTCCACTGCCTTCCTGGGCCACAGCAGAGAGCTGGACTGGAAGAGGAGCAACCGGGACTAGAACCTGGTGTCCATGTGGGATGCCGGTGCCACAGGTGGAGGATTAGCCAAGTGAGCCATGGTGCCGGCCCCATTACCACAGTCTTAATCATTATAGTTTTGTAGCAGGTTTTGAAATAAGGAACAATGAATCTTCCAGCTTTTTTCTTCTCATTCAAGATTGTTTTGGTTGTTCTTGTTTCTTAGAACTGTGTGTGTCTCTATAATGATGTTAAGAAGAAAATACTCTAGCAAATAAATAGAAAGGAGAGTAAAGAAACAAGTGGAGAATATAGTGATGGTTTTTGAACCTGGACAAGGATAAATGGCAGTGCCTTCTACTCTTCTCCATTGTATACATTTGAAAATTCTTAATATAAAAGATAACTTTTTAATTTAAAAAAGGCTCTGAAGCTGGACTGTTTATGTTAGGATTCTAGCCCTGTGACTTAGTCATCATGTGAATATCATATCTGTATTCTGGAAGGTCCATAAAACTAGATGAAAATTGTACTTACTTCACACTGTTGCTATGAGGATGAAAATAATTATCTACATTTCTTAGAATAAGGCTTGACACATCGTAAGCATTCAGTCCGTGCTGGCTAGGAATGTACATGTAGGTTTGCCAAATGATCTGGTTATTCAGTTAAAAATGTAATGAGTTAGTTAACACATGTGAAAAGAGAATCAGCGAGCAGGAAGGTAATAGCACTTCAGAAATTACCCAAAATGCAGTAGATATAAAACAGGATAGAAAATATGAAGAGAAATTAGGAGACATGGAAAATAAACCGAGAAGGGGAAACGTTCACGCGCTGCACATGTAGAGGGCGAGGTTGGGGAGCGTCACAGAGCTTCCATGCCACCCTCCAGGACCTCCAAATATTCAGCTATCCAGAAACTCTGCAGACTCTGTCCCCTTTCCAGACTTTGTCCCCATTGTATAGGCCTGACTGAAGCATGCACAACTTTGTTGAAATGTGATTGGACAAAAAAGACATGACCTAATGGTAATAGACTGGTCAGGGAAACCTAGCAAGGCCTGTCTGGTCAGATTCTTAAGCATTCCTTCCTGGTGGTGTGGGACAGGGTCTTCTCATCTGCTATCGGGTAAGGTAGTTAGAGAATTTCTTTATGGTCAAGTGCAAGGCAGAGGGAAGATCAAACTTTCTGCAGCCTGCTTTGGTAGGAAGTTATGAGCCAATAACTGTCGATGAAACCAAAATGTACATACCACAATATCACACACTATATATTAAAATTTTGGGGACTAGCGTTTTGGTGTAGCAGTTTAAGCTGCTATTTGCAATGTAAACATCCCACACTGGAAATACCAGTTCAAGTCCCGGTTGCTCCGCTTTCTGTCTAGCTCCCTGCTACTGTACCTGGGAAAACAGTGCATAACGGGCCAAGTACTTGGACCCCTGCCGCCCGTGTGGGAGACCTGGATGGAACTCCAGGTTCCTCGTTTCAGCCTGGCCCAGCCTCAGCTACTGCAAGCATTTGAAAGAGTGAACCAGTGGGTGAAAGATCTCTTTGTCTTCTTGTCTCTCTCTTCTTCCCTTTCTTCCTCTCTATTTCTCTTTCCCTATCACTCTGCCTATCAAATAAATGAATAAATAAATATTTAAAATAAGTAAACATGTTGAGATGCTGCTAGAGCAGTTCTTACAGGAAAATTTATACCCCTAGGTGCATACATAAGCTTAAAAATTACCAAAAAGCTGTACCTATGAAATTTATATTTATTAAATAAAAGCTTTCAAAAAAATTAATGGGCTAAGCATTTGACACCAGAAATTAGAAAGAAGAGCATGAGAGTAGCCCCACACACAGACAAAAGAAGAATGGACATAAAGCAGAAATTAATTAAACAGAAACAAGCTGTAGAGAAAATTAATGAAACTAAAAGCTGGTGGTTGAAGAAAACTTTGAAAATGTGATTTAGTGACTTTATTTAAAGTGATCGATGGTGGGACAGATTGTTCAAGAGAAAGGAGACCAGGTTTGTGTAAACAGCATTCGGGAAAGTAAAGAAAAATGCATCTCCAGCTCTACAGCTACAAAAGTTTTAAAATTTAAAATTTAAAAATTCAAGGAAAATATGAGAACTTCATGCCAATGTGTTACTTGCCAAACCTGAGTAGTCCCTAAAAACAACAGATTAAATGAGTTTAATATTTTCCTACTGATAAAAGCAAAGCCTGGTCGTTTTTAGAAATAAGTTCCACTGAACATCAAGTAAATTCTTCCTTCTTTTATAACAAATGTTCCAGAAGATACAATAAAGAGAAAGTTCTTTGTCTCATTTCATGAGGTTAGCATAACTTTGATGCCAAAACTAGAGGCAATACACACAAATTATTGCCTGTGATCTTAGGTACAAAAATTTTATTTTATTTTTTTAAAGATTTATTTATTTATTTGAAAGTCAGAGTTACACAAAGAGAGAGGAGAGGGAGGGAGGAAGGGAGGGAGGGAGGGAGGGAAGGAGAGAGAGAGAGAGAGAGAGAGAGAGAGAGAGAGAGAGGTCTTCTATCTGCTGGTTCATTCCCCAATTGGCCACAGCGGCCAGCGCTGCACTGATCCCAAAGCCAGGAGCCAGGAGCTTCTTCTGGGTCTCCCATGTGGGTGAAGGGACCCAAGGACTTGGGCCATCTTCTGCTGCTTTCCCAGGCCATAGCAGAGAGCTGATCAGAAGAGGAGCAGCCAGGACTACAACTGGCACCCATATGGGATGCCGGCACTTCAGGCCAGGGTGTTAACTCACTGCGCCACAGTATTGGCCCCTGAAAATTTTAAATATTAGCAAATTCAACAGTGTATAGAAGTATTACACCATTGTTAGCTAGAGTTTATTTCAAGAATTTAAAGGTGGTTTAATATTTGTATTCAGAGTGAAGGAGAAGAATAGAATGATCTCAGTACATCAAGAAAAAGATTTTGAGTGAATGAGCTTGGAGAAGAAATGTGGCTTCATAGTGAAGGGCTTTATGCTGGCTGTGGAGCTTGCACTCTGGCAATTGCCCGTTATAGGTGGACAGATTTGCTCTTACTCAGCAAAGTGTTGGGATCAGATTTTTATTGTACAATAACGACTGTGGCAAGAATATAGAAAAGCAGGGGCCAGTGTTGTGGCATAATGACTTAAGCTGCCGCCTGCAATGTCAGCATCCCATATGGTGCTGGTTTGAGTCCCAGCTGCTCCACTTCTGATCCAGCTGTCTGCTAATGCATCCTGGAAAGCAGTGGAAGAGAACTCAAATCTTGGGCCCCTGCATCCAAATTCCTGGTTTCATTGTGGCCATTTATTGAGTGAACCAGCAGATTGATAATCTCTCTCTCTCTCTCTCTCTCTCTCTGCCTTTCAAATAAATAAAATAAATATTTTTAAAGGAATATAGAAAAGCAATAAAATGATATATCAGTGATGACATGGGTGAAAGAGTATAGTTAATTCCAGGGGAAACATTTGGAAACAGAATAAATAGGACTTTTGTGTCGACATTAGTAGAAAATAAGTCAAGAATGCTTTAGAGATTTTGAGATTGAGCGACTTGTTGACTAATGACTGTCCATAGAGATAATAAATGCCTAGTGGAGAGTTACCTGTGGTGAGAAGCAAAGGGACACCCACATTACTCTCTGCAAGGAGACACATTTGACATAATGCTGTCCTTTATGTGACTCGGACAAGAAGAAACAAGGTAAAGGAAAGAGTAGAACAGTTAGAAGAACAACTTTTTATCAGGAGACTCCCCAGCTGCCTCTATCTTATTTCTCTTTGTCACAAGTATAGTAATTGTAACACTGATTCAATCTTCTATCCCTTCAGGTCTCTACTGAAGGATTAATTAGTCTTTTTTAGTCTAATAAACAGCGCCTGCAACCCTAACTCTCACAGCTTTACCAACAATTAGAGTGTAAATCTGACTGGAGTTCACACTTTGGATTTAATACCTGGGATTGGGTAACCAACCTATCCTGTTTCTTAGCTTAGGGGTTTGTGAAATACAGATTCTGTAACACTTTGAGCATTGACGTTTCAGTCATAGAAGGAAAGATTAACAAAACAAAAAATGAGCTCCTTTCCTGTGTGAGGAACATGTGCCTGGATACAGAGATGGGCATTGGGCATTTGTAGCTCTAAATAAGCGTAGCTCAGCAAGTCTCCTCCTCCTTTCTCCCTTTCTTCTCTTTTTCCTTCTTTGGGGAATCTTATTCTGTAAGTCACTGGGACCAGAGGATTTCAGCTAATTGCACATGCACATGGCACGGATCAAGAATGAAAACATTTGGATGTAAAGTACTTTTCTTGTCAGTAAACTATGAAGGACTTACTCTTGGTGCTTTTTGGCCTTATCTTAAGAAGAGCATCGTCCAAAAGCTCCTGCAGAACACATTTATGTGATCTGTATAACATCTCATGCTCCCTGAGCTGTCACATATTTAGTGCTCAACATCATGAGTTTGCAAGGAACAGATGTCACACTGAGCTTCTGAATACAAGACCTAGGAACACTAAACTCTGATCATCTTCACATCTTATAGAAATGGAGACGTTCTTAGGACTGTTTCTTCATTGACTTACATGAATCAAACAAGTAATCGTTGGTCTTATCTTTCTGCTAGGATCAGTTCCTTCAGGCGGGCTTAGATATTCATTCTTCATTCGTAAGAAGTACTTGAAATACATTCTGCCTTGAAAATGAATTTGTGTGTGCTTTATTGAGAGTTCTTTTTAAGTTTTGAAACTCTTGCTCAATAGCAGGTATTAAAGATTAAGTGTCTCATATTCTAAAAAATAAATAGCTGTATGTACTTTCACCTGCATCTCTATTAACATCCATGTGGAAAGTTGCTTGACCAAGTAAATGGTGTGTTGGTGTTTCGCTCACATTCTGGGTGTCCCTCTGTCCTTCCCTCTGTCCTTACCCCTTTCCCCAAAAGCTGCTTTGCAAAAGACTTTCTGTTTATTGTGACATAAGAACAATTACCCTATTTATTTTCAAGATCATTGTCATCTGTTCGGGCTGTTCTAACAAAATACCACACTGGGTAATTTATAAATAGATAGAAGTGTAGTGCTCGCAGTTCCGGAGACTGGGAAATTCATGATCAAGGTATTAGACTGGAGGGGTTCTTTCTGCACATTGTAGATGGTGTCTTCTTGCTGTATCCTCTGCTGGCAGAAGGGGTGAGCAAGATCTCGCAGGCCTCCTTTATAAAAGCACTAACCCCATTCATGATGGCAGGACCTCCTGACCTAAGTCATCTCCCGAATCAAATTAATACCACTACATTGTGGGTAGTGTGTAGTAAATTAATTTTGAGGGCACACAGACAGGCCCCTTGCAAAGGTCACAGGGGGTCATCCCACAAGAGAGAAATTTGATATCATAAATAATTTATTGAAATGTGTTTTCTTAAATATTGTATACAGGAGAGATAATTTGGCTTTCAAATATGAATGTATTATTAGATGAAAATATAAGGAACCTACATGGACCACAATATGGGGCTCATCTTACATAACATTCACTGTGCTGCCAATTCACATTAGATTTTAGGGGTGGGCATTTGACCTACCAGTTAAGACACCAGTTGGGACACCTGCACCTGCCTGGTCTCTGTCTCTCTGCATCTCAAATAAATAAATACATTTTAAAATTATATTTTAGAGTAATATTTAATGACATGAAAAAATGGTCATGATGATGGTAGCTAATATTTATTAGGTATTGATTTTATGCCAGGTACCTTTCTCAGCACTTCTCTCATATTAATTCGGTTAGTTAATCCTGACAGCAGCCTTCTGGGGAGGAAGCTGTTGTGAGTCTGTTTTAAAGATGAGAAAACTGCAACCCAGGACATTGGAGTAGTTTTATCCAAAGTTAGCTGGTAGCTGGTCAAAGATAAAACTACAGTTAGCACTTGGGCCATCTGCCACTGAGGCCCTTGCGTGTCTTTGAGAAGTTACTTAGGGAGCAAGACAAACACATTTAATTCATCTAGAAAAGAAAATACATGATGGGGCCAGCCCTGTGGCACAGTAGGCAAAAGCTGCTGCCCGCAGTGCTGGCATCCCATATGGGCGCCGCTGTGAGTCCTGGCTGATCTAGCTCTTTGTTTTGGCCTGAGAAAGCAGTAGAAGATGGCCCAAGTCCTTGGGCTCCTGCACCAGCTTGGGAGATTCAGAGGAAACTCCTGGCTCCTGGCTTCGGATCGGCACAGCTCCAGCTGTTGCGTGCCATTTGGGGAGTGAACCAGTGAATGCAAGACCTCTCTGTCTCTGCCTCTCTATAACTCTGCCTTTCAAATAAATAAATAAATCTTTTTTTTTTTTAGAAAAAGAAAATACACTGATGATAGCTATCAAATTTTGACAAAGTAGAATCTGTGGGGAGAAAAGACAGCCTATTCCACCAGACATCAAAGATAGAGTTTTTAAAACAGCATAGTATAGTAGGAATAGAGAAGAAGCAGAATAAATCAGAATAGCATACCTCAGGGGAAGAGACTGGATACACCAGTCATATTAGCAGTGGTTGTTACTGATTAGAGGGATTACAGATGATTTTTCTTTTTCTTTTTTTTTATTTGAAAGATTATTTTTCAAAATATCGACAATCATACAATATTGCCACATTTTTAAATGTTTAAAACTTTAAGTTTTTTTTTTTTTTTTAAGATTTATTTATTTGAAAGGTACAGTTATGGGGCCGGCGCTGTGGCACAGTGAATTAATGCCCTGGCCTGAAGCGCCGGCATCCCATATGGGTACCGGTTCGAGACCCGGCTGCTTCGCTTCCAATCCAGCTCTCTGTTTTGGCCTGGGAAAGCAATAGAAGATGGCCCAAGGACCCGCATGGGAGACCGGGATGAAGCTCCTGGCTCCTGGCTTTGGATTGGCACAGCTCCAGCCATTGTGGCCAATCGGGAAGTGAACCATCGGATGGAAGTCTCTCTCTCTCTCTCTCTCTCTCTCTCTCTCTCTCTCTGTGTGTGTGTGTAACTCTGACTTTCAAATAAATAAATCATAAAGAAAGAAAGGTACAGTTACAGAGAGAGAGAGGGAGAGACTCAAAGAAAGAGAAAGATCTTCCCTCCACTGGTTAACTCCCCAAATGGCTGTAACACCAGGACTAGGCCAGACCAAAGCCAGGAGCCAGAAGCTTCTTTCAGGTCTCCCATGTCGGTGCAGGGGCCCAAGCACTTGGGCCATCTTCCACTGCTTTCCCAGGCACATTAGCAGAGAGCTGGATTAGAAGTGCAGCAGCCAGGACACAAACCCCACCAGTGCCCATATGAGAAAGCAACAGCAGCTTTACCTGTGCCACCACAACACCAGCCCCATGAAAACTTCAGGTTTTACAATATTTTATCATTATGACATACATTGCTGCTTCATTTGATGCATTTTCTGAATTACTCTGCTGCAGAGTGAATTCTTTAAAATGTTCAATATATTATTTGTTTATTCAGAACTTAAACTGACCTATAACACAGAATCCCCATTCTGATCCTCCAGTTTTATAATTGTGGAGAACAGACAGTGGGAAAAAATGATCTGTCTTAGGGTTGAGAAGAAGGACTTCAGAATGTTGGACTTATTTTCAAAACCTGAACTGTTTATCGATGGTGTACAGGAGACTCTTGAATGTTATACATGTAGCTTCTCTTTGATCACCTTACTGAACTCTAATAAGGTATAATAGTTTTTCAGTTGACTCCTTTGATTTTCTAGATGTACCATCACTTCACTTACAAACGAAAGCTGTCTTCCTTCAGTATTTATAGTCTGTACCTTAGATGACCTACACCAAAAAATCAAAACAGTCGATTAAAACAATGACTAGCTTCTTAAAACAGTAATATGGGAAGAGGTTCTTATCCATCATAACATGAAGTGCCACAGAGCCCTCTACATAGTGTAATCCAGTCTTTATTTTATGAAAGATTTATTTATTTGAAAGGCAGAGTTAGAGAGAGAGAGACAGACTTCCATCTGCTGGTTCACTCCCCAAATGGTCACAAAGACTTACGCGAAGCCAGGAGCCAGGAGCTTCTTTCAGTCTCCCACATGGGTGCAGGTGCAGGGGCCAAGGACTTGGACCATCATCCACTGCTTTCCCAGGGACATCACCAGGGAGCTGGATTAGAAGTGGAGCAGCCAGGGGCTGGCGCCATGGCTCAATAGGCTAATCCTCCGCCTTGCGGCGCCAGCACACTGGGTTCTAGTCCCGGTTGGGGCACCGGATTCTGTCCCGGTTGCCCCTTTTCCAGGCCAGCTCTCTGCTGTGGCCCGGGAGTGCAGTGGAGGATGGTCCAAGTGCATGGGTCCTGCACCCCATGGGAGACCAGGAGAAGCACCTGGCTCCTGCCATCGGATCAGCGTGGTGTGCCGGCTGCAGCTTGCCGGCAATGGTGGCCATTGGAGGGTGAACCAACTGCAAAGGAAGACCTTTCTCTCTGTCTCTCACTGTCCACTCTGCCTGTCAAAAAAAAAAAAAAAAAAAGTGGAGCAGCCAGGACTCGACCCAGAGCCCATACAGGATGCTGGGACTGTAGGCCACGGCTCTAACCCACAGCACCGCAGCACTGGCTCCCAGTCTTTTTTTTAAAATAAAAAAATAAGCACTGAAAGTGCTTGATTTGGGAGTATTGCCTCTTCTCAAAAAGTTCATGAACCAATGTAGTGCCTGCTTAGTCAGCTCAGGCTGCCATGACCAAATGCCACAGACTGAGTGACTTAAAAAATTTGTTTTCTCACCATTCTGGAGGCTGGGAAGTCCAAGACCCAGGTACAGGCTAAGTCTGTTCCTTGTAATGCTGCCTTCTAGACTGTAGACGCTGCCTTCTCACTGTGCCAGCAAGTGGCAGAGAAATGAAGGTTTCTCTCTCTCTCCCTGTTCTAACAAGGACACAGTCCTATTAGGTCTAATTTCATTAGACCCTAATTACTTCTTATAAACTGTGTCTCCAGATACCGTGACGTCGGGATTATGAATTTCTGGGAGTATGGGGGCGAGTGTGCCTGACACAGTTCAGTCCATAAACGTGCCTGAACTTTTCCCAATGTGCCCAGATATTCTAGGTTTAACTTATTTCCTGTAGACAGCATTAGTTTTATCCTTTCTTATAAAATTCTTATAGAACTTTTTACTTCATGGTGGCTCAAAGAAATTTTTCTTAAATTTAACCTTATACGTTGTTTCCTTATAGACACAAAATCGAATGAAGCTGATGGCCGACAACTATGAGGATGATCACTTCAAATCCTCCCATTCCAATCAAACAAATCATAAACCCTCCCCGGACCAGGTAAGACTGCTCTTGAGTGACATATAAAAACAGTGAACTTCTTTTTGTGATGTATTTTGGACTAGTGTATTGCAAATTCTGGGTTTATGAGTTAGAAGAAATAAAAGCTAAAACATTAATTCTGTTCCTGAAAACTCTTTGATTCTTTTTGTTTAAAATGCAGACTCAATTTCTGGATAGGAAGTTGGTGATTCTGAATATTTTAAGATCAGATTCTTGAAAGGTTTGAAAACAATAAAGAATCCTTGAATTGGGTTGAGGGAGAAAAAATAACCTCATTGATACACACTAATTTGTATCTGTCCTGCTTTTCTTGTCCAATAAGCAGTGTCTTGTTAGAAAAACAAGACTTGCTGCTTGAGAGCTCAGTGAGGTACAGCTCACTGTAGACGTTCCTTCTATTTGATCGCAAATTATGAAATCTCTCCAAATCACCCATTACAGTGAAGATGGAAACTTAGTTTCTTTGCTCCATTTCTTTGTGGATCCCTCCAGCATGTCATTCTCCAGGAAAATTATTGCCTCCAACTTCTCATCAGTGCAAAAGCAACATTGATGAGTCTGAAGGGAACCATATTCAATTCCAGTTTTTGGAAGAAGGGAAGTCTCCCAAGATCTTGAAAGTGATAGATGAAGGAGAGTGGTGAACAGATTACCTCATAACCCATTGCCAAAGTCAGATTTCAACATCTCCATCACACCCAGTCTTAAAATATATAGCTAAGGGCGAAAAATAATAGTCAAGTAATTATATCCATATGACTGCAGTGTCCAGGAAAGCTCCCCTCCTAGGCATGTCCACTAACTGTCATCGTCTTAGGAGAAGCAGCAGAAGTACTACAGAGGAAAGTAGCTTGAATTCCAAATTGCTGTTAGTTCTTAGGTTCAGAAGATACAGCCCTGTGTATGTACATTTTAAATGTATGATGACATTTAAAAGCCAATTGAGGCAAACCTTCTATTTTAGAGGAAGGACAGTGCTAGTCTTAAACATGGCAAAATGGAGAGCCGTCTGCCTGGTGTCAGCAGGAGTTCCCTACCAGGAAATCACTTTGCTTTCTCTGCCTGCTTCCTGGTACCTGGAATTAAATGTAGGTCAGAATTTGTAAGATACATGTTAGATCTTTCCTTGAAACAGGTTTCAATCATAGAGGGAATTGGATGCTTGGAGTCTGGGGGAGACAAACAGAGATGGGAAATTAAAGAAGAGGGAAACATAAAGAAAAGCCCCCGACTTGATCGTGTGGCCCAGGTCCAGCCCGTAATAGAGATGGTGTCTTGGGGAGAGGGGAAGGGAAGTGTAGCGAGATGTGAATTACTCATGTTGATAATGTCGGGCTTTAGAATCTAACACAAGGAGACTTAGAGATCTTTTCTGCTACATTATGCTAATGGCCTTGTCTTCAGTACTAACCAACTCTTTTTCATTCCCATGCTGCTCTGGGGCATTGCTCCCTTTGTCGTCTCCCGTAGGATGAGGAGGAGGGTATATGGGCATAGCCACTCAGATGCTCTTAGTTCAGCCATTTTGTTCAGAACGGTGAGAAACAGCTTTCCTTCACTACAGAAATGATTGTCGTTTGTTTTTACGTGTCCTTTTACACAATCACTCTCACGTCTTGTTCTCTGTGGTTCATGAATTCCCGTGGCGTGCTGTCTGTTTTCTCATCTCCACATTATTCCTGTGTGCATTGCTGTGCTTCTGACATAGTGGGGCTTGGATTTGGGGCAGCTTTTTTTCCTTGTGTGTTAATAGTCACTTTTGTAATTGCTTTTTGTGCATTTTGGGGAGAACTTCCAGGGCATGTAACTCCATTTCTCCCGTTGTGATATTGCTAATAAATTGGCCCATCTGGGGCGACCTAACAGTGTCCTGGTAAGGTTGGAAGAACCTTACATCAGGCTGGCAGCAGGAAACCGATCAAGTACTCTGCTGTTAGCCTAGGCTTAAGGTGTACTTTGTATGCTGATTCATTATAAATACATAGTCTGTTTAAAAAAATTGTACTATGAACAAAAAACTCCCTTTGTTTCTCTCTGAGGAGGTGTTCTACTTTCCCAGGGTCAGTACCAAGGATGTCTACCTAGGACATCCCCTAGGGCTTTGACATATCTCCCAAACTATCCCTAAAAATAAAGAGGGACAAAGAAGTAAAGAGAAATTTTTCTTTAGAAGTAGTCTAAAGAATTCTCTCCCCCTCTTCTCATGGATGGCTGCTGTGTTGTGCAGTTGCCAGGACACTGTCTAGAGTCTCCTGTGTACAGGCCAGCAGTGGCGGTATCTCCCTTTGATCTGATGCCCTTGAGGTTTGACTGAGGAAACCCTTTACGTGGAGGAAGTAGTTATTGTGATGAATCAGTTCACACGTACTGGTGGCATTGCACTCCCTGGATTCACCGCCCCTGCTTTTGGTGATCTCACTGTCGTGGAGTCAGTTCTCTCGGAGATGTCTGTGTCTTGGTGTTAAACTGCTTAAAACGATGAGGACACGTGTAGACTTCTTACTGTCGAACACTGCCGAGAGGGATGAAGAGGTAAGTTGTGTGAAGGGGTGTCACTATGGGATGGGAAGCTTTCCAAATGTCGTTATCCTAAATGTGTGGGGGAAGGTGAAATGAGCAGTATCAATGGAAGCTCATCATTGGCTTAGAATACTGCACGCCAAGAGAATTGGAAACAAGTCTTATGGGTAACTTCAGCAGGAGACTGAAAAAATGAACAAATATCACATATTTGTGTATTTGTCCTTGTAATCTCTATTTTCCTTTCCTTTTTATCACAATAGAATAACTCCTAGCAGGAGCTCAAATGCTACTGATTTTTCATTTTTCCAATTACTCTACTATTGAGCTTACTGCACAGTGATATTAATTGCCATTGGTTTAGCACAGTGCAACCACAATTACCTGGACATAGCTGGAGTTTCTGTTATATAATGTCAAGCTTCAAAAATGTGCTATGACATAAGGATTTTTACTTAAAGAAATACTTGAGTGATCCCTAAAACCCTGCAGAAATGTTGACTTGCTACCAGTTTCCTTCACTTATTTCCTTGCTAATTCCACAGAGAACAGAATTTCAGATTTGTGAAATTGATGATTTCCTTAAGAACATGTTTCACATCTAAAATATCTGGTAAGATATCACTAGATACTGGCAAAGTATGAGGCTTACGAGATAGTCAATACTCAGATGAGAGAATCGTGCAAGTACGGGTTTTGGAGTTAGGCCTTTTATGAGAAGTGAGAAGTGATGATGAAACATAATGGTAAAAAGAGTGTCAACTTTGGAGCAGAAGATCTGTGTTCAGATCCTTCCTTGTGGGTTTGGACAAGGTATGTAATCTCCCTGTGCTTTGATTTCTTGGTCTTCAAGATGAAAGTTGCCATGAGAGGTAGATGAGTTATGAGACAAGTGGACTCTGCAGCTGTACTGCGTGATTTTGAACCCAGACTCCTCCACCTCCTCTATGCTCTTGGGAGAGTAACTTAAATTGTCTGAACCTCAATTTCTTTTTTTTCTAATTAATTTATTTTTTAAAATTTTATTTAAGGTATACACGTTTTTTGTATTTCCTATGTACAGATTCAGGAACATAGTGATCCTTCCCCCAACCTTCCCTCCCACCCATGCTCCCAGAACCTTCATTTCTTTATCTGTAAAAATGGGTTTATCAATAGTTATATAGTAAATCAGTTAAATAAATTTCTATATGGTAATGTGTTTACATTGTATTAGGTCTGAGTGCCATCAAGTCTTGTCATATGGCTATCTTGGTCTGCCTGGGCTTCTGTTATAAACATCCTAGACTGAATGGCTGAAACAGCAAACTTACTTCTCACAGTTCTGGAGGCTGGAAGTCTGGGATCAGGACGTCAGCATTGTCAGGTTGTTCGTGAGAGCCCTCTGCCTGGGCTGCAGATGACTGGCCTCTCTCCAGTAGAGATGCAACCTCAGTTAATATTTTGATGTTTCACAGTTGGTGGTACTGTCTTTTTTAAGTTTCAGAGTTACATGCTAAATCTTTTTTTTTTTTTTTAAGATTTATTTATTTATTTGAAAGTCAGAGTTACACAGAGAGAGGAGAGACAGTGAGACACAGAGAGAGAGAGACAGAGAGAGAGAGAGAGAGGTCTTCCATCTGATGGTTCACTCCCCAGTTGGCTGCAATGGCTGGAGATGTGCCAATCCGGAGCCAGGAGCCAGGAGCTTCTTCCGGATCTCCCATGTGGGCGCAGGGGCCCAAATATTTGGGCCATCTTCTACTGCTTTCCCAGGCCATAACAGAGAGCTGGATTGGAAGTGGAGCAGCTGGGTCTTGAACCGGTGCCCATATGGGATGCCGGCGCTTCAGGCTGGGGCATTAACCCACTGCGCCACAGCGCCGGCCCCAGTGGTACTGTCTTGTATGCAGTGTTGGTCATAATTGTGATACATACACAATCATTCATCTACAAGTTTCTGCCTTGCAAATTTATTTTCTTTTGCTTCTCCTGCGAGGCTGTTTTCTTGTTTTTAGGGCATTTTAACTTGGGAGTAAAGAATATGCTTTGCCTTTTACCTAACTTGAATCCTGCCCGGTAACTAGGTGACTTCCCACAGTCACGTAACCTCTCCTTTTAAACATCAGCATCCTCATTTGAAAGATGACAGTAATAAAATTTGCACGGCCTGGTGTTGCAGCACAGTGGGTTAAGCCTCTACCTGCCACACCGGCATCTCATATGGGCACCAGTTGAAGTCCTGGCTGCTCCACTTCTGACCCAGCTCCCTGTTGATGTGCCTAAGAAAGCAGCTGAAGATGGCCCAAGTGCTACCACGCAAGTGGAGACCAGGATGGAGCTCCTGGCTCCTGGCCCAGGAGCTTGGCCCAGCTTGGCCCAGCCCCAACCACCTTGATCATTTTGAGAGTAAACCAGCAAATGGAAGATATCTCTCCCTCCCTCTCTGTTACCCTGCCTTCAAGTAAATAAATAAATAAATCTTAAAAAAAAAAAAAAAAACTTACCAAAGGTTACTGCGAAGATTAAATGTATTCATTGCACTTAGCTGTTGCCTGACACACATGTGTGCTCAATAAATGACAGACCCAGTAGATGAGGGTGGTAATACACCCCTAGGATATTTTTCAGGCCCACTGCTGTTGCTGTTTACTTCAGATTTCACCTCTCTCCACATATAATAACATTCCTCTAATTGCACAAGGAACCCGCATTGCTAGTATTTAACTTTTCCTACAGTAAGAGATAATCACAAAGATATTAGTCTTCTTTTCTGAATTACTGTTTGAATCCTTAGTGATTCAGCTAATACTGCCTCCCTAAGATACTAGAGGAATGGTGGGCTAGCCAGACATTGAGTCCAAGCTAAAACCTCTAAGAAGCACCCCACCATGGCAAATGGGATTTTTTCCTCCTGTAGTTTTCTGACCTGAAGATGATTTTCAGGCAATAGAAAAAAGCAGAAGCTGCAGCTTCTACCCTGTGGTTCTAAGTAATTCTGGGAAGGCTTAGTGATTACTTGAACTCCAAGGTCAGAGGCAGAAGTTGTAGGTAATTTGGGTTTGGGAACCTTTCTGTTAATATATTTGTTAAGTCCTTATTTTTGTAGTGTTCCACAGGTGTATCCTGCACTTTTGTGGCTTCTGCTGAGTGGTTTAAGGTGACATGGTCCTGTGCCTCACTTGATTTATTTCTTAGACTGAAAATTACGTAGTATTTTAAGGATCTCTGAGACAAGTACTCTCAGATCCGTAAATTCATATCTTAATGATCGTGAACATTTGACTAATGAGTAAGCAGTGGTCTTCCTTTGGTTTGTAGTATTATTTGTAATTTAGACACAAAATATCCTTGGGGTTTGTGCAAAGCAAACTTCTTCATGTCTTACTGTTTTTCACGTAGTTGTCTGAAAATGTGAGGTGAGGTTTCCTTAGGCTCGATAAATATTTACTCAATGAAAAAATTAGTGAGTTTTTGCCCTAAAAAAAAAAAAAAACTTGAACGTTTTTTTATTTACTGTTTCATGCAATTGTACTAGTAGGTAGGTTCCTTCCTTCCTTCCTTCCTTCCTTCCTTCCTTCCTTCCTTTTCTTTCTTTCCTTTCTTTCCCAGTGCCGTGGCTCACTTGGCTAATCCTCCTCCTGCAGTGCCGGCACCCCGGGTTCTAGACCCGGTCGGTGCACCGGTTCTGTCTGTCCCGGTTGCTCCTCTTCCTGTCCATCTCTCTGCTGTGGCCCGGGAAGGCAGTGGAGGATGGCCCAAGTGCTTGGGCCCTGCACTCGCATGGGAGGCCAGAAGGAAGCAACTGGCTCCTGGCTTTGGATCGGTGCAGCATGCTGGCCATAGCGCCATTTTGGGAGTGAAGCAATGGAAAAAAGACCTTTCTCTCTGTCTGTCTCTCTCTGTCTCTCTCTCTCTCTCTCACTGTCTAACTCTGCTTGTAAAAAAAAAAATAAGCTAAAGATTTATTTTATTTGAAAGTCAGTGTTACAGAGAGAGAGAGAGAGAGAGAGAGAGAGGTCTTCCATCCGATGGTTCACTCCCCAAATGGCTGCAACAGCTGGAGCTGCACTGATCCAAAGCCAGGAGCCAAGAGTGTCTTCCGGGTCTCCCACATGGGCACAGTGGCCCAAGGACTTGGGCCATCTTCCACTGCTTTCCCAGGCCATAGCAGAGAGCTGGACAGGAAGTGGAGCAGCCAGGTCTCGAACCGACGCCCATATGGGATGCCGGCACCTCAGAACAGGGCATTAACCCACTGCGCCACAGCGCCGGCCCCATTTCTTTATTTATTATTTGAGAGACAGAGTGATATCTACCACCTACTGGTTCACTCCCCAGATGCCCACCACAGTTGAGGTTAGGCCTTGCCAAAGCCAGGAGCCAGGAACTCAGTTCAGGTCCCCCTCATGGGTGACAGGGACTCGACTACTTGGGCATCACCAGCTGACACCTAGGGTGAGTACTAACGAAAAGCTTGAATTGTGAACAAAGCTATTACTCAAACTCAGGCACTCCAATATGGGAGTGTCTTAGCTGCTGGGCCAATGCCCACCCCTATTTTTAATCGTTTAGTTTCTCCCTGTACTGTAACAGATTGTCCCACAGTCTGACACCACTCATGTGTCCCAAGAAGGTCCTTTCTCTAGTCAGTATCTAGCATACTTTCTAAAATATTTAATCATTAAGTTCATTACCCACCCCCACAGTTAACATATGATTGGACCCCTTCTTTTGGAAGAGAAGCCTAACATTTGCCTATTATATTTTTTATGTTTTGTTATTTTTGTTGGGTAGTGTTGTAGAGGGTATGATTTGACTCACATTTGGTTCCTGGTACTAAATTCATTAACTTGTCCTCAACTCCCCACTAATTTGTTTACTATACATTCTCTCTATCTTTAGGCTTGTTATCTGTTTTGGGTTAAAGGAATATTTTCTTGGACACAGAACTGCATCATCAGCCCAAACAAAAAAGCTGTTCTCCCTTGATGTGTCTTCCTTCTTCTTCCTGATCCTAGAATGACAAGGCTACAGCTTCCAGCTGGATCTCGCAGGCAGCATTTCTGGGATAAATTAAATGAGCACACTTGATTGAGGTATAGCTGGACTGTATCACGAGCTTCCCATTATACTGGGAGATCAAAGCAGTGCACAAATAGAGGCTTAGTCTATAAAATACTCAAAACAGATGACTTATTCTTTTGGTGAAAATTCAGGTTTTAAGGCAAAACAC
The DNA here is from genome assembly GCA_949820135.1 of Sylvilagus floridanus. NCBI lineage: Eukaryota > Metazoa > Chordata > Mammalia > Lagomorpha > Leporidae > Sylvilagus > Sylvilagus floridanus. The sequence goes on from OX463230.1 coordinate 36,341,404, forward strand.
TTGTTGGGAAGACTTCATTTCATTTCATTGAAAGATAGGCAACACTGAATATATACCACTGTTTCTGCCTAAATTTCAAGACTTGAATCACAGACTTTCTGTATGAGAAAGGGTTTGGCAAATCTAGAAAGGTTTTAAATTGTCTGGGTTTCTTTTCATATGACCATGAAATAAGTTACTCATGTTTTGCTTTTGGCATTCTAGATGTCAAATGAAAGCATCTTAACTTTGGTCACATAGTCATTTTGTTGGTGGATCAGTGTATAAAAATCTAGTGCTCATTATTGTTACATCCTCCAGGAATGGAACCAGGACGTTATCATCCCCGACTTCACGTTGTAACAAACTGGAAAACACATTCCCCACACTCCTTTATCACTTACATCTGGGTCCTCAAGTACTTGGTATAATAGTTCCTTAAGTGTAGTTTGAAGTTTTTATTATTTTAGCTTGAAACTGATATGAGAAATATGTATTGACGTCTACCGTGTCCCTGCACTGCACTAAGTCCATAGAAAAACATACATGTATTGCAAGACTATGACATATATACTAAACAGCTGATTTTCTCCAACAGAGAAAATTACGCAAGATGCAATAAGAAAACCCAGGTCTCTACAAAAGACTACAGGGCTGACAGAGAAGGTGACATTTGAGATGCTCTTTTTTTTTTTTTTTCTGACAGGCAGAGTGGACAGTGAGAGAGAGAGACAGAGAGAAAGGTCTTCCTTTTGCTGTTGGTTCACCTTCCAATGGCCACCGCGGCTGGCGCACTGCGGCAGCGCACCGCGCTGATCCGATGGCAGGAGCCAAGTGCTTCTCCTGGTCTCCCATGGGGTGCAGGGCCCAAGCACTTGGGCCATCCTCCACTGCACTCCCTGGCCACAGCAGAGAGCTGGCCTGGAAGAGGGGCAACTGGGACAGAATCCAGTGCCCCAACCGGGACTAGAACCTGGTGTGCAGGTGCCGCAAGGCAGAGGATTAGCCTACTGAGCCGTGGCGCCCGCCTTGAGATGCTCTTAAAGGAACAGCTGCCACTTATCATACAGACATAGTTTTAGACAAAGATGTAACATTTGCAAAAGGTGTAGAAGCATAAACAAGGCAACTAATTTATTGTGCTCTTGGTAGTTGACTATAGATAGTACTTAAGGTGTGTATTAATTATCTGTTACTACATAACACACTACTCCAAAACTTAATGGTAGAAAACAACAAACACTGTTCATTATTTCAGTGGTTGCTATGGATCAAGAATTCAGGAATGTAGGGCAGACATTTGGCCTAGCAGTTAAAACACCAGTTAGGACACCCACATCCCACAGTGGAGTGTCTAGGTTCAGTTCCTGCCTCTAGCTGCTGATTCCACCTTACTGCGAATGCTCACCTGGGGAGACGGTAGTGATGAATCAAATAATTGGGATATTGCCACCTGTGTGGGAGATTTGATTTGAGTTTTCAGCTCCCAGCGTCAGCCCAGCTCAATCCTAGCCAGCCACTGCAGTCATTTGGAAGGTTAGTTAGCAGATAATTAGCTGGGTCTATCATGGGGTTGTAATCGAGGTATCATTTGGCACCATGCTTGTCCAGAACCTTGATAGGGCCTCTCAGATTATGATGGCCCAGTAACGTCTCATTGTACACCTCTGCTGACTGCACCAGCCTCCTGGCCTGTGTTCTTCCCTGTCTGATGCCCTGTGGTGATTTTAAATAAACCCAAAAAGGTTTTGACATTGCTTCCTTCAAAATGTGACATGTAAGGGGTGGGCCTTGTGCTGCAGTGAGGTGAGCCACTGCCTGGGGTGATATTGGCATGCATGGGATAGAGGCCTGCCTCTGTCTGCCAGTACAGCTTCCTGTGAGTGTACCTGGGAGGCAGTGGAGGATGGCTGAAATACTTGGGTCCCTGTCTCCCACCTGAGAGAACTCAGTGGACTTCTGGGCTCCTACCTTCAGTCAGGCACACCCCTGGCTATTGTACGCATTTGGCTAGTAAGCTAGTAGATGGAAGGTCTCTCTATCTCTCTCTTTATATATCTGTCTATCTGTCTTTACATCTACCTATCTCTATACGTCTCTCCCTCTTTCTCTGTCACTTTGGCTTTCAAATAAATAAAAATGAATAAATGGACATGTTTTTGAAGTGCTACCTGAGCCGCTGTGTCTCATTAACTGTTGGAGGGTCTTAGTGGCGCACATCTAAGGAACAGAGCATGGCAGAAGGGGTAGTGTGTAACTTCCTCCTTGCTGCTGTCTTTTGGATCATTTGTTTTGTGTGAAGCCAGCCACTTTGTCATGGGGACACTCCAGGAGCTCAGTGGAGAATTCTGTGTGGTGAGAAACTGAAGATTCTTAGCAGTATAATTCTCATGTGTCATCGTTGTTTAATTAATTAATTAATTAATTAATTTGAAAAGCTGCATGATGGAGATCTTCCATTCTCTGATTCGCCCCCCAAATTGCCCACAATAGCTCGGGCTGGGCCTCTCTAGTTCTTCCCCATGGGTGACAGGAGCCCAAGCACTTGGTTCATCCTTTGCTGCCTCCCAGGCACATTAGCAGGAACTGGTTCAGAAGCGGAGTAGCTGGGACTTGAACCAAGCACTCCATAAGGCTATGTAGCTGTCATAAGCAGCTTAGCTTACTGTACCTCAGGCCTGCCCTACAAAATATTCTTCTGGTTTTTTTAACCACTTGAAAAATGTAAAAACCATTCTGACAGGTTCTACAAGAACAGAGAGCAGTGCTGGACTTGGTCTGCAGACTGTAATTTGCCAGCTCCTTGTCTGTTGTAATGCCTATCCATTTCTTCCCTGTGCTTCTCTTCACTTTACTAACCATCCACAGCGCTTAGTGAAGCCGGGCACAGATGGTGAGGCTGAGGTGTCCCCTGGGTTGGACTGTCAGGAAGAGTTATCAGGGTGACTTGTGTTTTACGTGTACTCCAGTCTTCACAAGGAAAAGCGTTACCATTCCTGGGTACAGATGCTGAAACAGATACTTGAAAATAGCCATGGCTGATCATCATGTAGGACTGTGTGGCAGACACCTGGATTGTTACAGCTGCGTAAGGTATCCTGTTGCAGAGGAGCTTGATTCTAGGGCTCCTGGCTGGCAGGGAGCAGACCCAGGAATTAGGCCAGAAAGCGTCTCCAGAGCCTTGCTCTTAGACCCTGTGCTGTGTGGCTCTTTAGCTCTGTGCTGCTTCTCAGCATGGCTATGATTCAGAGGACACGATGCAAGTGATACACGTCTGTCTCTGCCCAGGGCGGCCTCTGGTTTTAGGGTTTTTTTTTGTTTTGTTTTAAAGAACTTTGTCACCACAGTCTCTGAAACTGGACACCCAGCCATTAACATGATGTCACCAGCCGAGGGCCTTCATGCTTCTAGTTAGTGTCTGAATGGGTTCTGTTTCTGGCCACAGTCACAGCTGCCACATGGCTTTCCCTGGTACTGAAGAAAGGAGACAGCTGTGTCTGCGTAAATGCGATTCTGTAAGGTGCTGAGATGCTGCAACAACTTTTGCCAGAGAAATGTTCAAGTAGATGCACTTCTTAGGTAAGATCCTTAGACTTAGAGGACCACCTACGTTCATTTAATTCCAGGCAAACTAATAAAGAGAGTTCATGAGCGCAGAAATGACGTGAGAGCAGATAGGGGCGAGCAGCCAGGAACACAGCTGTGCTTTCCTGGAAGGCACGATTGTGACTGCTCCAAGAGATGCCAGGATGCAGGGGTCCTGTTCAGAGGAGCCTGGCCCAGCCAGTCAGACAGCACTCCGTGTGTGTTTTAAGAAACACACTCTGTTCTCTGTGGCATAGTGGGTGAAGCCGTCGCCTGCAGTGCCAGCATCCCTTATGGATGCTGATTCAAATCCTGGCTGCTCCTCTTCCGATCCAGCTCTCTGCTATGGCCTGGGAAAGCAGTAGAAGATGGCCCAAGTCCTTGGGCCCCTGCACCCACGTGGGAGACCCAGAGGAGGCTCCTGGCTCCTGGCTCCTGGCTTCAGATTGCCCCAGCTCCCACCGTTGAGGCCATTTGGGAAGTGAACCAATAGATGGAAGCTAGTGCGCGCTTTCTCTCTCTCTCTCTCTCTCTCTCTCTCTCTCTCTCTCTCTCTCTCTCTCTGCATCTGCATCTCTCTAACTCTGCCTTTTAAGTAAATAAATAAATCTTTTAAAAAACAAACATGTGAACATGATGCTTTATTCTGTCATCCTTGAGACAGCATATTCAGGGAATAAGGTAGTCTGACGCATGTGCAGCAGTCTTAAAGCAGCTTTAGGATTCTTGGAATTGTACATCTGGGAAACGATTAGATAGTCGGGCAACAGAAGTGCATCAGAGCAGCGGCATGAGATCCTCTTACTTAAATGAACAAGATAGTAGAGGCTTAGCTCCCTGTGGTGATCTGAGGGGGCTTTTTATTGCTTGTCAGCAGTAGTGTCTCACACAAGATTATCATAGCTGCTGAAGCCCACAGGTGACCGCGTGTGAAGCACCCCTCAAAATTGTGGGGGGGGGGGCAATGCTGTGGTACAGTAGGTTAATCCTCCGCCTGCGGTGCCGGCATCCCATATGGGCACCACCGGTTTGAGACCCAGCTGCTCCTCTTCTGATCCAGCTCTCTGCTGTGGCCTGGGAAAGCAGTAGAGGATGGCCCAAGTGCTTGGGCCCCTGCATCCACGCGGGAGACCGGGAAGAAGCTCCTGGCTCCTGGCTTCAGATCGGCGCAGCTTTGGCCGTTGCGGTCATTTGGGGAGTGAACCAACGGAAGGAAGACCTCTCTCTGTGTCTCTGTCTCTCCCTCTCACTATCTGTAACTCTGCCTCTCAAATAAATAAAAAATCTTTAAAAAAAAAATACATGGTACATGTATTCGAGCAGAATACTTAAAACGTAGGTAGAGTGACTCCTCCTGTTAGATGCCAGTAAAATCCATGATTCCAAAAGTGTAATTCCTGGTAAAAACACCCAGGGAAAATCAGTACTAACATGGTGAAGAGGAGTGTATTTCTGCATTCTCTTGTTCTTTTTATTCTTTGTTTGAACTCTGGAATTGGGAGTTTATTTCACTCTATCATTTTGTTTCCTGTTATCTAAACACCCATAATATATTAGACACTCTGGTTCTATGAAAAACATGATTGCCATCCCTTGTATTTCCTCACTAACATTGCTATGGAATTTAAATATGGGTTCATGTGTAGCTTTTTTTTTAAGATTCTTTTTAACTTTTATTTAGTAAATATAAATTTCCAAAGTACAGTTTATGGATTACAATGGCTTTTTCCTCCCCATAACTTCCCTCCCACCCGCACCCCTCCCATCTCCCGCTCCCTCTCCCATTCCATTCACATCAAGATTCATTTTCAATTATCTTTATATACAGAAGATCAATTTAGTATATAGTAAGTAAAGATTTCATCAGTTTGCACCCACACGGAAACACAAAGTGTAAAATACTGTTTCAGTACTAGTTATAGCATTAATTCACATTGAACAACTCTTTAAGGACAGAGATCCTACATGATGAGTAAGTACACAGTGACTCCTGTTGTTGACTTAACAATTTAACACTCTTGTTTATGGTGTCAGTAGTCTCCCTAGGCTCTAGTCATGAGTTGCCAAGCCTATGGAAGCCTTTTGAATTTGCCGACTTCGATCTTATTTAGACAAGGTCATAGTTAAAGTGGAAGTTCTCTCCTCCCTTCAGAGAAAGGTACCTCCTTCTTTGATGGCCCGTTCTTTCTACTGGGATCTCACTCACAGAGATCTTTCATTTAGGTGTTTTTTGTTTGTTTGTTTGTTTTTTTGCCAGAATGTGTTGGCTTTCCATGCCTAAAATACTCTCATGGGCTCTTCAGCCAGATCCGAATGCCTAAAGGGCTGATTCTGAGACCAGAGTGCTGTTGTGTTAGAAATGTGCCAGGGGATTCCAATACAATCCCATCAAGGTTGCATGTACCAGTTCCATCTCACTAGTCCAAGTGATCAATCTCAGTTCACAATTGATCACACTGATAGGTCTAAGAGTCAAAGGGATCACACAAACAAGACTAGTTTCTGCTAATACTAACTGATAGAATAAAAAAGGGAGAGAACGATCCAACACGGGAAGTGGGATACACAGCAGACTCATAGAATGGAAGATTTTATTTATTTATTTGACATAGTTACAGACAGTGAGAGGGAGAGACAGAGAGAAAGGTCTTCCATCCATCCACTGGTTCACTCCCCAAATGGCCGCAATGGCCAGAATGGGCCGATCCAAAGCCATGAGCCTCCTCTGGGTCTCCCACATGGGTGCAAGGGCCCAAGCACTTGGGCCATCTTCTACTGCTATCCCAGGCCATCAGCAGAGAGATGGATTGGCAATGGAGCAGCCAGGACTAGAACCAGCGCCCATATGGGATGCTGGTGCCAAAGGTGAAGGATTAACCTATTGCACCACAGCTCTGGCCCCCATGTGTAGCTTTTTTATGAGTACTAAAAATGGGACTAAAGTTAGGAAGTTAAAACAAATGTGCAAATTCTGTACAAACTCAACTTCCTTCCCCCACTTTTTTTTTTTTAACTGTGAAGCTACCTTATAGCTGAAGTAGGAGCCTGCCTACTCTGATAGATAGATTCTGTGTGTGGCTTGACGTGCTTCAGTCTGTCCCCCATTTCTGTTGGGACATTCTCCCATGGTTTGCCTTGTCCCCATCCTTCACTTGCTGGTACTCTGCTGTTTTCCTGAAGATCCTGTCAGATGGAAGGCTTTGTTCTTTCTGCCCATTATGTTTCTCACATCCGAGTGGGATACCTCCTCTCTGCCACCAAACCTCAGGGTTGATCTCCATCACCACTGAGTGAACAGAGGGAGTCAGGGCACAGGGCCCTTCTTCCAAGATGGGGTTGTATGTCACGCAGAGGATGCTCACCGGACATCCTAAGCCTTTCCATACTCCAGCTTATTTAATCTTGATTTTCCCTGGCTATCAACTTATAAACATGTAACAAACAGTCAGAATTTGCAGGACTACTTCTTCTCCTTCTCCTTCTCTCTCCTTCCTTCTTTCTTCTTTCTTCTTCTTCTCTCTCTTTTTTTTTTAAAGTTCTGCTTATCCATTTGAGAGGTAGAGTTACAGACAGAGAGGGAGAGACAGAGAAAGAAGTCTTCCACCCACTGGTTCACTCCCCAAATGACTGCAACGGCCGGAGCTAGGCTGATCAGGAGCCAGGAGCCAGGAGCTTCTTTCAGGTCTCCCACGTGGGTGTAGGGGCCCAAGGACTTGGGCCATCTTCTACTGCTTTCCCAGGCCATAGCAGAGAGCTGGATCGGAAGTGGAGCAGCCAGGACTTGAGCTGGCACCCATATGGGATGCCAGCACCACAGGAGGAGGTTTAACCTTCATGCAATAGCGCTGGCCCCTGTAGCACTTCTGATACTTGCTATGCAGAGCCTCTTTTGTCATAGTCATTTTTTAACCCCAAATAATACAACTTTGGTTACTCATCAACAACTAGTAATACTGAAATGGTGATATCCTTCAGCATTTGTGTTATGCAAAGTGAGGAGTGAGCATCTGGACAGTGGTTATGACAACGCTTTTTTTTTTTTTTTTGCCAGGCAGTGTTAGACAGTGAGAGAGAGACAGAGCGAGTTATAGACAATGAGAGAGACAGAGAGAAAGGTCTTCCTTCCGTTGGTTCACTCCCCTAATGGCTGCCACAGCCAGCGCTGCGCAGATCCAAAGCCAGGAGCCAGGTACTTCCTCCTGGTCTCCCATGCGGGTGCAGCGTCCAAGCACCTGGGCCATCCTCCGCTGCCTTCCCAGGCCACAGCAGAGAGCTGGACTGGAAGAGGAGCAACCAGGACTAGTACCCAGCACCCCAACAGGGACTAGAACCTGGGGTGCCAGCGCTACAGGCGGAGGATTAGCCAAGTGAGCCAAGGCGCCGGCCAAGACAGTGCTTTTCAAATATGCATCCCATATCAGAGTGCCTGGGTTTGAGTCTCAGCTCTGCTCTCTATTCCAGCTTCCTGCACATGCACACCTGAGAGGCATCAGATAATGGCTCAAGTAGTTGGGTCTCTACCACCTACATGGAGACCTGAATGGAGTTCTTGCCTCTTGGCTTCAGCCTGGCCTGGCCTGGCCTTGGCTGTTGCAGATATTTGGGGGGCAAACCAGCAGATGGAGGATCAGTATCTCTTTCTGTGTCTCTCTCTTCCTCCCTCCCTCCCTACCTTTCTCCCTCTCTGTGTGTGTGTCTATCTTTCTGTCTCTCTGCATTTCAAAATTAATAAATCGGGGCCAGTGTTGTGACACAGCTGGTTAAGCCACTCCCTTCAACACTGACACTCTATATGGGTTCCATTTTCGAGTCTTGGCTGCTTTACTTTCAGTCCAGCTCCCTGCTAATACCTGGGAAAGCAGTGGAAGATGGCCACCCACATGGGAGACCTGGAATAAGCTCCTGGATCCTGGCTTCAGCCCAGCCCAGCCTAGCCCCAGCCATTGTGACCATCTGGGGAGTGAACCAGCTCCCTCTCTCTCTCTCTCCCTCTCCCCTCCACCCCCACTTTTTCCCCCCTTTCTCTGTAACTCTACCTTTCAAATAAGTAAATAAACATTTAAAAGAATTAATTAAAAAGCAACACATGCTTTTTTAAAAAGAGAGATAAATTAATTCAGTGATTGAGAGATTTTATTCTTGAAGGAAGTTGATAAAGCAGTCTTTTTCATTCTTTTCTTTTCCCCAATTCTTTCCACCCAACGCCTGGATCACTCCCAAGGTGAAAGGGGTGATGTCTGGAAATCATTAATACATGGGATTTGTTCATGGCATATAAAATTTTCAGAAAGAATTTGCTTTTTAAATATGATTTCCTGATTGGCTGTAGCAGACATAAATCCAGAAAGCACAATTCAGTCAGGGCAGCCAGGATCCCTCTTAGCTTCTCAGATGTACAGGAGTTGTTGGTGTATATGTACAGGACAGAAATAAAGATTTTTCATGTGAGCAGGTCAAAATAGAGAGAGGAGATAGAAGGGGAAAAGAGCGGAATAATTGTGTCTAGAAACAAAGCAGAACTGCTCAAATAGGAGAGGAAGAAGTCAGGAAGTTAGCCTTTGTGCCCCTTGTCCTGGTACTTGGTGTCTGTTCTCCTACAAGAGCTGCAAGTTCAGAAACTTTTCCTCACCTTCTCAGATACGCAGAGTTCTTGTGGCACTGTGCAGAGACAACTTAAGCCATACGAAAGCTGGAAATACTGGCTGAAGGCCATTTTGCTCCAGGCTCTCCTTGCCTCTTGTCCCCGCAGCCTCTCGCTGGTGCAGGCACTCACCCAAGTGTCCTTAGACACCAACTCACAAATGGGTCTGGCTTGTCTTTTCTTTCTTCTTTCCAACATTAGTGTTCAAAGAGGAAATCCCCTGTGTAACTTGTCTTTCTCCAAACTGAAAGATAGTTCTGGTATTTATATACAGCTCTAGGTACATTTCTATTTTGCTCAGGATGGCAAATGATAAGTAAACTCTCCTTCCCTGTCTGCTGTACCCTGTCAGGCCAAGTTATATTTTTTAAGATTTTATTTATTTATTTGACAGGTAGAATTACAGACAGTTACAGACAGTGAGAAAGAGAGACAGAGAGGTCTTGCTTCCGTTGGTTCACTCCCCAAATGGCCGCTACGGCCGGCACTGCACCGATCCGAAGCTGGGAGCCAGGTGCTTCTTCCTGGTCTCCTGTGCAGGTGCAGGGGCCCAAGCACTTGGGCCATCCTCCACTGCCTTCCCAGGACATAGCAGAGAGCTGGACTGGAAGAGGAGCAACTGGGGCTATAACCAGTGCTCATATGGGATGCTGGCACTGCAGACAGAGGATTAACCTAGTGCGCCATGGCACCAGTCCCGCCAAGTTCTTGTTGAGCATGATTTAATGAGGAGCCATATCTGTCAAAGGCTTAGTACATGGAATGAGACCCTTGGTGGTCCTAGCCTGACCAGCCATTCAGCAGTAGACTCCTGAGTATCTGCATAGTCTGTTGGGCTTGATTTGATGCTAAAGTTGAAGTAATGTCACCAATTGCAAATTGTCTCCACCTCTTCTGTGTACACACACACACACACACACACACACACACACACACACCCTTCACCTGATCTTGAAATAGCTGTACTCACAGAGTGCCTTCATGCAGACAAGCTGTAACTCTCAGAGCTATTGGAAAACCAGACTGTTTTCTTCTTTGTGGTCCTACTGTACACTGAGAAGAAACCAACAGCTGAGCTCCTTAGAATCTAGATTCAAACCCCTGGCTATATTGCTCCTTGTTTATTGAGATACTGTCAAAGTCAAGATGTTCATTTTGTTTACCCTGGCCTACTCCACTTGCCTTCCCTTTTTATTTGCAATGCTGTTGGTACATTAGAGAAAGAAAGTTAAGTGTTCTGATAAGATTGTCATTGTGTTGTGCCTAGCAAGCAGCAAGCGTATGTCTGTGTTTCTGTATCTATATAGCAGACATGTAACGATGCCAAGAAATATTTATATAATAGGAATACACTACGCATCAGCCCTCACAGGGTCAGAATAAAGCATGGATTATTAATTTCAAATTTGTGCACAGGCAGGCAAGGAGTTCAAGGACACCATTTTCACTGGTGGTAAACTGCCTGGCTGGATTTTCCTTTTAAATCCATCATCAGCACTCTTTTGGCCTGCCTGCTCAAAACATGTGAATCTCCCTTCTCCCTCTTTTGCCTTATTTTTCCCCTATTCCATTTTTCACTGAAACACAATAAATGACTTACTGTGGAGAGGCAAACCTCAAGCCACGAAAACAGAATTGATGTTGTCTCATCCTCATTAGCTCTTAACAGTGAGAAAGAATTCTGGACAACGTCTCTGCTCCTGGTGTGTCTGGATCGAGCAGAGTGGGTGGCTTTCTTGATTTCTTCATTCTGGTTATCTCCTTTTCTCCTATCAGAGCATCCCTTCAGGATGCTTCCGAAGAGTTTCCTTGATTCGTACCTCACAGTAACATCCTCCCCACTTAATGCCCATTTACCGGCGCTGTCTTCATCTATCCAAGCATGTTAGTCCAACTTGGTAAATGACCGAATTTTCATACATGTTACCAGTGTCTAAGTGTTAAGAGCAATCCTGGTGATGCCCACAGCCTTAACAGCCTCAGTTACACAATAGATACATGTGTTTCCTAGACCAGCGCAGGTTCGTGACACTCTGCTGTCTATGCACATCCTTTGCCTGGAATACATAAAGTAGCGTAAATTTTAACTGAATAAAGATTGAATGAGCACAGTGAAATTAGCAGCTCTCTGCTGGAGATCTCAAGATTCATTGTATTCTAAACCCGGTGTGCTATTTCTCTACAGCTTTGAGGACAGAATGTTTTTTCTCCATATCTGAGTCAAGAGATAGGGAATGTTTTGGTTTGTTTGCTGGAGTACTAATGCACCCTTAAAAAATTGGCAACAGATTTCTGTCTGTAAACTAAGAGGAAATGATCACTTGTTTCCTAAAATGATTCCCGTATTTCTTCATATTTCAGAACCTGTAGTCTTTTTGCAGGTTTCACAGACACACACTTCAACAAACTATAAAGTCCTTTAAATTTCAAACCTTCAGAAAGAGCTTTTAAACCAGATATTTCTATTAGTAGTAAGATTTCTTTTTTAATTATTTAAGATTTATTCTATTTATTTGAAAGGCAAAGAGAAAGAGAGAGGGAGAAATAGAAATAGAGAATCTTCCACTCACTGGTTCATCCCCAAAAAGCTGTATTGTTCAGGGCTTAGCCAAGCTGAAGCCAGGAGCCAGGAGCTTCTTCTGGGTCTCCCACATGGGTACAGGGCCCCAGGAATCTGGGCCATCTTCCGCTACTTTCCCTAGTGCATTAGCAGGGAGCTGAATCGGAAATGGAGCAGCTGGGACTTGAACCAGCACTTATATGGGATGCTGATGTTACAGGTGCCAGCTTTACCCCACAGCACCTGCCCCAGTAGTAAGATTTCTGATTAACATTTATTCATCTCAGTGACCTTAGTAGTCTTTCTACTTGAACTCCTGGTGTTAGCTGCGTGTAGTGGTCTTCTCTGCCTTTGCATGGTAGAGGGAATACGAAGGTCCTTGAGCCTAAGTGATAGGCTGATCCAGAAACTCCATTCATTACTCAAGTGGTCAAAGAACATATCTCCAAGGGATGCTGAGTAAAGGATCCTGCTTGATATAAACCTACCAATCTAAGTACTTAGTAAATACTCATTGTATGAGTTTATTACATTATTCTGGGGTTTCCATTGTTCTGTCATCAATTCCTGTTTCTGTTTTGAATGATAAATATAGATAACCACAGTTCATAAAATCTGTCTGAGGAAATCAAAATCAAAAGTAGTTATGAAACAGAGATTAGGATTGGGAGTTCTAGAGTTTCTTGCCTCTGATTTTTACTGGGTTATCTTTTAATTTTTCCAGAAATTTTAGACTTGTCAAAGAAAGACAAAGAAAAGCAGCCATGTTATCCCTCCTGCTAAACACAAACTCATTATAAAACCGCTTAAACTTCACAGATTCTCACTGCTAACAATAAGGTTTATTTTGTGGTGAGGATTGTACACTTGTATCTTAAACCATCCTAGATATAGAACTGGTGGGTGTGTTTTCATCCAACGTATCTGTCCAGTGTACACAATGAGAGCTTTTCTAGAATGTACTTTTTTCTGGCCGGCGCCGTGGCTAAACAGGCTAATCCTCCGCCTTGCGGCGCCGGCACACCGGGTTCTAGTCCCGGTCGGGGCGCTGGATTCTGTCCCGCTTGCCCCTCTTCCAGGCCAGCTCTCTGCTGTGGCCCAGGAGTGCAGTGGAGGATGGCCTAAGTGCTTGGGCCCTGCACCCCATGGGAGACCAGGATAAGCACCTAGCGCCTGGCTCCTGCCGTCAGATGAGCGCGGTGCGCCCGGCCGCAGCGCGCCGTCCGTGGCAGCCATTGGAGGGTGAACCAACGGCAAAGGAAGACCTTTCTCTCTGTCTCTCTCTCTCACTGTCCACTCTGCCTGTCAAAAAAAAAAAAAAAAAAAGAATGTACTTTTTTCTACAAAGGTCTTTTGAAAGTTCATGGAAAATATGTATTATGCAAAAACAATGCATGGATTTTAAAAAAGTTGTATCAAACTAAATTGGCGTTTAAATTTCATTTTTGGAGGCCATCGTTGTGGAGTAACAGGTTGAACCGCCACCTGCAACACCAGCATCCCATATGGGCACCGGTTCAAGTCTCAGCTGTTCCACTTCCAATCCAGCTCCCTGCTAATGGGCCTGGGAAAGCAGCTGAAGATGGCCCAAATTCTTGAGCCCCTGTACCTATGTGAGATACCCAGAAAAAGCTCCAGGCTCCCTGACTTTGGCCTGGGGCAGCCCCAGCTCTCTCTCTCTCTCTCTGTCTCTAACTTTGCCTTTCACATAAATAAAATACATTTTTTTTAGCTCATTCCTTTATTACACTGTAGTGCTTTCTTAAATTAAAATACATTTTTTTAAAAGGTTTTATTTATTTTTTTATTTGAGAGTTAGAGTTACAAACAGAGAAAGGTCTTCCTTCCATTGGTTCACTCCCCAAATGGCTGCAATGGCTGGAGCTGCGCCAATCTGAAGCCAGGAGCCAGGAGTTTATTCCTGGTCTCCCACGTGGGTGCAGGGGCCCAAAGACTTGGACCATCTTCTACTGCTTTCCCAGGCCATAGCAGAGAGCTAGACTGGAAGAGGGGCAGCCAGGACTAGAACTGGTGTCCAGCTCCCAGCTCCCAGCTTCAGGTCGGCGCAGCTCTGGCCATTGCATCCCTCTGGGGAGTGAACCAGCGGATGCAAGGCCTCTCTCTGTGTCTCTACCTCTCTAACTCTCTTTGAAATAAATAAAACAAAATCTTTTAAAAAAAAAAGATGTTTGTAGCCAATTTAAGACTGTACACTAGCCACACACATAGAAGAATCATGGCAAATATAACAGTAATTCGCTAGAAACACAGTAAAGTGATCACTAAATATTAGGTTTGAAAAATGTGTCTTCCACACAACAAAAATTATCTATCTCTTCATCCAGTTGTTATGATGAGGATATGCCATACCTCCCAAAATGAGTTCCTAGATTGTGTTGCAGTCTACTAAGCCAGACTGGACATATCTGATACAGAAACAGTGGGAAAAGAGAAACAAACAGGCCAATCTAATTGGCTGGTTGAGCAGGCCCTTTGCTCTGCACGTTCCATCCTGGTATTGATAAGTTTTATGGTCTAAGAAAGTATTCAGATCTCATAGGTAAATGAATTGCAAAAATGGAATAGTCTAGAATCTTCTGTTACTGTCTATCAAATAGTACCACCTGTCTTCCAAAATACCCTTAGTCATCTAACCTTACTTACCTGAAAACAAGGTGTAAGTCAGCACCTCTGAAGATCATATGCCATTAAATGCTGGTCTCTGAAACCTATTTGAAAGTCTAATATATGAATGCATTAATCTTTGTAAGAAGAAACACAGCTGTTATTACTTAACCAAATTTTCTCACTCCATCTTATAATTTAAATTCTTTTCCTTGGGATGAGTGATTATATATATACATATATGTATATGTTATATATATATGTATATAACATATATACAATATATATACAATATATGTGTATGTATATACATACACATATATTTTATATATTATATATTATATATACATACATACAATATATGTATGTATTATATGTTATATATACATATATCATATATATGCACGTATATAAATTATTTTTATATAATAAATATATAAAATAATATATAATAAAATATAGTAGAATAAAATAAGATAAATATATAAAATAAAATAAATCCAAATTATTATATATAATGTATATACATACATATATCATATATGTGCACATATATAAATTATTTTCCTTAACAACCTGGTAAGAATAGGTTTGGGGTAATATTGACATTTTGGCATTATGTTTGCTACAAGCAAAGGTTATCTTGACAAGTTCATTTTTAACTTTTTCCCAGTGCAAAGAAAGATACATGACTACAGTTCTGCACAGAAGCAGTGAGGTCTGACCACATTTTTGGTGATTTTTGGTAGGACTTCTTGCCAGTGTCCGGAGGCTTGTATGTGGACAAAAGCCAGGACTTGGGGATCCTGTAAGTCATCCTGCTTCTGCTTGCAAGCATCCTTCCTCTCTGGAGATTAGACAGTGGCTTTCTACCTTGTGGGAATCACAGTTTCTTTTTTAAGTGGGCTGCTCAATTTAGATAGGAGGAGAAGGAAAAGATAAGGGCATTTCCCACATGACTGACATGGTTAATATGTTCCAGAGAGGCCAAGGTAATTGTTTTATGGATAGATTTGGGGACTGTGCTGGCTGGGCTGTTTCATATACATTCACATAGTAAGCTCTATAGTTAGTTAAAAAAAAAAAGGCATTTCTCTTCGAAAGGAGAAGAAAGGACAGGCAGTCTGACAATTGCAGAGAATGAGTTTAATCCAAAAGCATTTCAAATTCTATGATATTTTCAGTTTTTAATTGAACCTTGAAATTTTTCAGTGTGCAAAACTGTCATGTTCTTTAGTCACTTAGCACTTCAGTCTGAATTACATTTAAATCAGTTTGAAAATAATTTTTTTATTAAGAACAAGGACCTAAAAAGTACACATCTCCAGCTGTAGTGGTAGTCATGGACAAGTAGCCTTGCAGACTGGGTTTTCTTGTAAGGAATTTGACCTTTCCATTATGACCACTTATCACATTGTCTTCTTCCTCGATGGGCATAGTTTTTTTATGCTAGTTTTTCAATCCAAAATGACCTAAGATACCAGCTCTTTCTACCTTACATTCCTGATGTGGCATTTTTGTGGTGGTAGCTCACTCGCTCGCTCGCTCTTTCACGCTCTCTCACTCTCGCTCACTCTCTCTGTAACGGAATGAGAATAGCACAAACCCAGTGTGTCTGTGAAGATAGAGAAGACCAAACAAAATGGAAGATCAAAAAAGGACACATTGCTCTGAGTCATGGGGAATATGGGGGCAGAACCAGACACTTGCATCACAGATAGGCAAGGTGCACATGCATTTAAAGGGATACTGCCTTTAAAGACTGCACTTGGGATTCTTTTGAAATTTTCTACAATGACTGTGCATTGGTGCTCAGAAATAAAACACAACTCCTTTTGAGAGGTTGGTATTGTTTGTGACCAACTGCAGACTTCCCAGTAAGCAGATCCTCTGCTTGGTGAGCCGTTCTCTTTCTCTGTGACTGGTTTTGTGGTTGGCCAGTCATAGGGAAGGAGTTCAGCACAGAACTCTGCCATAAACCTGCTGGTGAAGGGTTTCTTAGAGAACCCAAGAGTCTTCCACAGCAGCATGTCTGTGTTTAACCATTATCCTTAGAGAAGAGACAGTTCTTCAAAAATGAAAAGCATGCTGAGTTTTCTCACTGTCCTCTGGTTTGTCTAGCCGGGCTCCAGCTTCCAACTGTATTACACTATGTAGGCCTGAACTCTGAACTCTGATCTCTTCCATAAGCTAAAGGTTGTTTTCTCTGGGGGTACATGGGGAGTCAGTGTCAGTGTCCACAGTAACACCAGGCCTTGTTTCTGTTAACTTGAACACTATTGAGCTCCTTATTCATCAGGTGGATCAGAGGCGTTCCCTTGGTGAAAAGTGCCAGCCCAGTGACATGCCGCAGGTGCAGGCCTCTGCTTTGTGAGCCATGGGAGCGTTGGTGAGCCGCCGGTGTTTGGCTGTGTTTGTAGCTCTCCAGCTGCCGGGTGTCAAATAGATGCTGCTCTGAGACTTCAGTATTGTGCGATGGCAGATCTGGCCCGACTCGCTTCCTGAACCCCCAGTCGTGACCGACTACCAGATACCTGGCCAGAAGATTGTCACGAGAACTGTGACATGAAGTTCTGGGGTTGGAGTCATCAGTCATTGAGCGCGCTTCCAGACGGGGCCAAAGGCAGGTTTAGTCGTCCCGGGTGAAGGGACCAGAAAAGAAAACATGTAGAGCTGCTCTGCTGTTTAAGAAAAACACGGAGCCACTGTTACAGCCAAGAGATTTCAGAGAGTTCCTGGCTGCGAGTCAGGTGTTTGGTGTTACATAAGGATGTATCAGTCACTGTTTGAAAGAATATCAGATCGGCCTTGTGTAATGAATGAGGGGAGCGTCAGCCAGGAGGAGACAGATTTAGTCACGAGTTCTCTTGGCCGAGAAAAACGAACACCTTCTCCAGAGACAGGATTTTTCTTCCATTCCGGGAGATGGAGGAACACACGAAGTGTATGGAATCCAGGCTTTCAGATGAGCGGTTTCCACTAGCAGTTTTTGGTGACCTGCTCATAAATCAATGAAAAGAGAAATTATGGGGGTAATTGGCATCTCTCTATACCAGGGATATCATCTCTGTAGGAACAGGCTAGCACCGCGCCTAATGCCCTGCCTACAGACACAGCTGTGGACTCATTCCCTGCCCCTTGCCCACAATGGTGGCTCTGTGTATGAGTGTAAACGTGCAACAGGAGGTGGACAGGTGCCTGTCATCATCCTGCAGGTGTCAGTAGTTTTTAGAGGAGTTTTAGTCTTTGGCCTGTGTTCTTTGACTTCTCCTTTCAGGTTGACCTTGACTTTCCTTATTTTTTCTTTTTTCTTTTTTCTTTTTTCTTTTTTTTTTCACCTCAGATAATCCAGCCCCTCTTAGAACTTGACCAAAATAGAAGCAAATTAAAGTTGTATATTGGACATCTGACAGCCCTCTGCCATGACCGAGACCCCCTAATCCTTCGTGGACTCACTCCACCAGCTTCCTATAACTTGGACGATGACCAGGCAGCTTGGGAGAAGGAGCTGCAGAAGATGACCCAGGAACAGGTCAGTCTCTCCCTTGAGCTTTGACAAGAGCCTGTTGACATCCAGCTGCTTTTTAGCTGGGTGCAACCACTTCGGGGAATGCAGTATTCAGATTCTAGACCCTTTGTGGTGGTGTTGGGGGCCTGAAGCTCCAGATAGCATGTTTTAAATTGCTTTCTCATTTATTTTTTAATTGATAAATTGATAAATTAAAAATGTCTGCATTTGTCATATGCAGCATGTTGTTTTGAAATATTTATACATCGTGGAATGGCTGAATCAAGCTAATGAACATATATATGCATTACCTCACACATTTTTCATTGGTGTTGAGAACACTTGAAATCTACTCTCAGCAATTTCCAAGAATACAATACAAATACCATAGACTGAGTGGCTTGTAAAGAACAGAAATTTCTTTCTCATGGTTCTGGAGGCTGGAATTCCCATGTCAGAGGGCCAGCACATTTGGTTTCTGGTAAGGGCCCTCTTTGGAGTTTCAGGCTGCTGATTTCATGGCCTCACCACCCCCAAAGGCCTCACCTCCTAATGCTGTCACCAATGAAGTTGGCATTTCAACATATGAATGGGGAAGGTACAAAGATTCAACCTAAAGCAACCCCTTTGCTATGTAAAAATCCAAGGATTTTCTGTTTGACATGTTATCATTTTTTAGCTCAGTAAAGAGAGGATAAGACTAGCTTGGATACGGAATTCATGAATAAGAAAACAGGACAGGCCGGCGCCGTGGCTCAACAGGCTAATCCTCCGCCTTGTGGCGCCGGCACACCGGGTTCTAGTCCCGGTCGGGGCGCCGGATTCTGTCCCGGTTGCCCCTCTTCCAGGCCAGCCCTCTGCTGTGGCCCAGGAGTGCAGTGGAGGATGGCCCAGGTGCTTGGGCCCTGCACCCCATGGGGAGACCAGGAAAAGCACCTGGCTCCTGGCTCCTGCCATCGGACGAGTGCGGTGCGGCCGCGGCGGCCATTGGAGGGTGAACCAACGGCAAAGGAAGACCTTTCTCTCTGTCTCTCTCTCTCACTGTCCACTCTGCCTGTAAAAAAAAAAAAAAAAAAAAAAAGAAAACAGGACAGAAGGAAAGAAAAACTGGATGAACGCTGAGGGATAAGGAGAAGCAGAGCTGTTTCTAAAACATGAATTCAAAGCTGCTCTGCTCCTAGTTCATAGAGGGCAGTGGTGATAAACCCAGCCCTTACAGACTGTTGTCACACCAACCAAAAGGCCACAAAACCGACAAGGTGTTATAAATTTACCAAGACGCCCCACCAGAATTTTAATGCTGCCCACTATTCCAGCTAAGAACTTTCTGTTAGTTGAATGGTTACTCACAGTACGTGAAGGAAAATTATGTGACATGTGGCAAGAACAGCCTCCTGCGGTGCCATGTTAAAGACGACAGTGACAACCTACGAGTCGAGGAGGGCAGGCAGGAGGGCACAGGCTAGCACTCAGTGCTCCGTGTGTGACCTTGCCAAGTGATAGGCTTACTTAACGGCCTAATTCTTTTTTTTTTTTTTTTAGATTTTTTAACTTTTATTTAATAAATATGAATTTCCAAAGTACAACTTTTGGATTATAGTGGCTTTTCCCCCTATAACCTTCCTCCCACCCACAACCATCCCATCTCCTACTCCCTCTCCCATCCCATTCATGTTGAGATTCATTTTAAATTATCTTTATGTACAGAAGATCAATTTAGTATATACTAAGTAAAGATTTCAACAGTTTGCACCCACACAGAAACACAAAGTATAAAGTGCTGTTTGAATACTAGTTATACTGTTAATTCACATAGTACAACACATTAAGGACAGAAGTCCTACAAGGGGAGTAAGTACGCAGTGACTCCTGTTGTTGATTTAACAATTGACACTCTTAATTATTATGTCAGTAATCACCTGATTCTCTTGTCATGAGCTGCCAAGGCTCTATGGAAGCCTCTTGGGTTTGCGAACTCCGACCTTATTTAGACAAGGCCATAGTCAAAGTGGAAGTTCTCTCCTCCCTCTGTCTCAGTGCATTCCTTGCCACCATGTTCCCCTCAGTCTTTCCCAATGAGGACAGGACAAGAGCCTTGTCCATCTTCTTGAGTGCTGGATCCTCAGTCCCAAAAGCAATGCGTGGTACATGGTAGCTGCTTAATACTTGTTGAATGAAAAGAGAGGGGAAAAGAATAGCATGTAGGCTATGCTCATTATATACTTGGATGATTATTGATTTGGTAGCCCATGGCACTGTCCTTAGTGCCACCTAGTAGCTTTGGGTAGTCTGACTGCTGATGTCAGAAACCAGTCAGACTCCACCAAGTATTGACTACATAATCTGCAACTGCCTGGTGTGTGGGAGTCTAAAAATAGAACCTTGCATCTGAAGATTTCCCCAAATTGTTTCATTTCCTCTGCCCTTGTAGAGGCTGGCAACCATACCAACTAACTTGGGGATATATTTTTCTTCTTTTTTTTTCTATTTTTTTTTAAGATTTATTTATTGGGGTTGGTGCTGTGCCATAGCAGGTAAAGCTGCTGCCTACAGCACCAGCATCCTATGTGGGCACTTGTTTGAGTCCTGGCTACTCTACTTCCAGTCCAGCTCACTGCTAATGCACCTGGGAAAGCAATGGAAGATAGTTCCGGTTCTTGGGCCCTGCATCCATGTGGGAGACCTGGATGAAGCTCCTAGCTTCTCTCTCTCTCTCTCTGTCTCTCTCTCTCTCTCTCTCTCTCTCTGCCTGTCTCTCTGTAACTCTAACTTTAAAATCAATCAATCAATCTTAAAAAATGATTTATTTGAAAGTCAGATTACAGGGAGAGAGGGAGAGACCTTCTATCTGCTGATTTATTCCCCAGATAGCTGCAACAGCCAGTGCTGGGCCAGGCTGAAGCCAGGACCCAGGAGTTTCTTCTAAGTCTCCCACATGGGTGGCAGGGGCCAAAGAACTTGGACCATCTTCTGCTGCTTTTCCCAGGCCATTAGCAGGGAGCTGGATCAGAAGGTAGAGCAGCCAAGACTCTAACTGGCACCCATGTGGGATGCTGGCATCATAGGTGGTGGCTTAAGCCACTGAGCCGTGATGCCAGCCACATTTATTTTTCTTACCTTACCACTTTTTGCTTTGTGTATCTTGAGGCTCTGTTATTAAATGAATATACATTAATAATTGTTATGTCTTCTCAATGAATTGACTCTTATCATTAAGCAGCAGCCTTAATCAAAGTTTCTGCAGTCTGTTTTGTCTGATAATTAACATAATCACTCCAGCTTTCTTTAGATTAATGTGTTTGTGGTAAATCTTATTCTGTACATTTGCTTTTAAGCTATCTGTGTCTTTGTATTTGAGTGGGTTTCTTTAGAGCATATATCCAGTCACTCATTCTCCATATTCCAGTTGAAGTGTTAGACCATTTGCACTTGATGTAATTACTGTTATAGTTGAGTTAAATCCTCCATCTTGTAATTTGTTCTCTGTCTCATCTGTTATTTGTCCTTTTTGTTCTCTTTCTTGGCTTTCTTTTGAATTATCTGAATATTTTTTATGATTCTGCTTTATTTCCACAGTGACTTCTGAGCTCTTCCCCCCCCCCCAAGTAATTGCTCTATGGTTTGGAGTGTACAACTTTTAACTTATCCCAAACCACTTTGAAGTAGTGTCACACGTACTCGCTCTATTTCCTTTGTCGCTGTCTTCATGCTGTTGTTGACATATATTTTACTGTTTCATATGTTATC
Source organism: Sylvilagus floridanus (assembly GCA_949820135.1). NCBI lineage: Eukaryota > Metazoa > Chordata > Mammalia > Lagomorpha > Leporidae > Sylvilagus > Sylvilagus floridanus. Next base: position 36,363,049 of record OX463230.1, read on the forward strand.
ACCCCCAAAGTACACTGTCACTATTTTTTCTTCAATTTTTTATTCCATTTTAGAATGTTTCTTTTATTAATTTGAGAGGCCAACAGAGAGACAGACAAACAGAGAGCTCCATTCTACTGGTTCATCCGAGTGCTCTTAGTAACCAGGACTGGACCAGGGCTGGGCTGGGGCCAAAGCTGGAAGCCAAGACCACAACCTAGGTCTGCCACCATGGTAGCAGGAACCTAATTACATGAGCTATCACCACTGTGTCCAAGGTTCTGCTTAGCAGGAAACTCAGGAGCTGATGCCAGGAATCAAACCTAAATACTCTGATTTGGGACACTGGTGTCTTACCTGCTGGGCTAAATACCCACACCTAATTTTTTTTTTTTATTGTGACAAGATACACTTAACACAACATTTTGCCATCTTAACCATTTTTAAAAGTATACTTCAGTGTTATTTTAAATACATTTAAATGCTGTGCAAGCATCACCACGTGGCATCTGTCTCCAATAACTGTTTTCATCCTGTAAAACTGAAACTCTATGCCTGTTCACAATCATTCCCCATTTTCCCTTCCCCAGGGCCCCTGGCAGCCACCATTCCACTTTTTTGTCTCTCTGATTTTGACTTCTCTAAGCAACTCATACAAGTATTTGCCTTTTTACAGGTGGCTTATTTCTTTTAGTGTAATGTCCTCAACTTTTATCCACATTAAGCATGTATCAGGATTTCCTTTTTAGCTGAATAATACTCCATTCTATGTACATACCACATTTGACTTACCCATTGTTCCACTGATGGGTGCTTGGATTGCTTCTACATTTTAGCTCTGGTGTACAATGCTGCTGTGAACATTGGTGTATAAATATCTTTTCGAGATCTTCCTTTCCTTTCTTTTGGATGTATACTCAAAAGAGTTGACTTGCCAGAACATATTTTAATTTTTTAAGGATTCACCATTCCGTTTTCTATAGTAGATGCTTCATTTACATTCCTACAGTGTACAAGAGATCCAGTTTGTTCTCATTCTGGTCAGCACTTATTTCTGGTTGGTTTTCGTTAGCTTGTTTGTGTTTTTGGTGTAGCCATCCTAGTGAGTGTGGGGTAGCATATTCTAGTTTTGACTTATTTCTCTTATTTGCCAATAAGTATTTGTTTTTCTTTGAAGAAATGCTTATTCAAGTCTGCCCATTTTTAAGTGGGCAACAATTTTTGTTGCTGAGTTTTAGGAGTTCCCTATGTATCTTGATATTAATCCCTACTCATATATGCGATCTGCAAACATTTTCATGCATTGTGTAAGTTGCCTTCTTATTCTGTTAACAGTATCTTTGATACACAGAAATTCTAAATGTTCATGAAGTCTATCACCCTTGAATTCAGTGAATTCGGCTCATTCAGTGAACCTAGAACTTCCACTGTGTGGAGATAGAATGCCTTCACAGTTCATTCATAACTGATGGGATCCAGAAAAATTATTATTTAATGGATTTTCAGCCTCTTTTGTTAGAGTGAGAATTGCCCTCAGGGCTTTGTACATGCTAATAAGACACATCTCTCTCTGAGTTTGGGTTATTATCAATTTACAAAGTATAAGAAAAAATATGTAGAACATCTTATTTGAAGACTCTTGATTCTTATGCAAAGTTTACCCCAGATCCTCAAATTCTGCTTATTGGATAGCTGAAGTCTATTAAACTTATGCTCCAGGATTTTTCCTACACATTTCTGTACAGAATATATATACTCACACAATAGAGAAGATGAAAACAACTCACTGCATATTCATGTTTAGCATTTTGTGTACTGATAGGTGAACTGTCTTACTTCACTTTGTGCTTACTTGGACAAGGGATACAGACTACTGGAAAAACCAGGAAACAAGGTAACTTCCCAGGTGTTATTGTTAAAGAACAATGGCATGTTATTGTTAAAGAACAATAGCATGGAGCCAGTTTTGGGGTATAACAGGTTGAGTCACCACCTGCAATGCCAGCATCACACATGGGCTCTGGTTCAAGTCCTGGCTGCTCAGTTTCCAGTCCAACTCCCTGCTAATGCACCTGGGAAAGCAGTCAAGATGGCCCAAGTATTTAGACACCTGCCACCCACATGGGAGACCTGAATGAAGCTCCTGGCTCCTGGCTTCAGATCAACCCAGCTCTGGCTGTTGCAGCCATCTGGGTAGTGAACCAGTGGTAGAAGATGTATCTCTCTGTCTCTCCCTCTCTCTCCCTCATAACTCCTCCTTTCAAATAAATAATATAATATTTTTTTAAATGATAGCTTAACAATCAGGAGAGAAAGAAAATGTTTTTCTTGGTCTGTTTTCTGTTGTTAATAATGCAGTACTATACACTAAGAAAGTTATAAGCTTTAGTCACCTCTCTTTGTTAAGATTGATTTATTTTAAAGTCATAGAGAAAGAGATCTTCGAACAGCTGGTTTACTCCCCAGATGGCCACAACAGCTGGGACTGGGCCAGGCTGGAGCCAGGAGCTTTTTCTGGGTCCCCCACATGGATGTCAGGGGCCCAGACACTTAGGCCATCTTCTGCTGCTTTCCCTAGGCCATTAGCAAGGAGCTGGATCCAAAGTGGAACAGCTGGGGCGGGAACCCGCATCCATATGGGATGCTAGCAGTCACTCAGTGCTGGCCCCTTTAGTCGCCTCTTCAGTGGCACTCATGACCCCACCTCTCAACATCTCAATGGGGATTGAATTCCAACATAAGTTTTGTAGAGGATAAGCTGTATTCAAACTATAGCGTTGTTTCTTCTGCTGCTGACCCAATTTGGAAAATCTCTGACCAGAAATAACATATAAGAAACATGTTCAGTGTTAATGGTTCCCACATCCTAAAACTCACTCTCTCTCTCTTTCATACACACAGCAGCAGCATATTAGAAAAAATAATGGCACTAAAGCCAAATATATCTAGGTCTTAACTCCAACTTTTGTCTCTTTCTGGCTTGGGACATTGAATAATTGTTAACCTTTCTAAGCCCCAGGGTTTTTGTTTATTTTTAACACTGAAATTGGAATAATACTTGCCCCCAAGCATTGCTGTTGAGGCTTAATGAAGTGAAATAATATTACCTATACTACTTGTAGAGAAATACCCTGTAGTGGTAAATTTTAAGGAAGAGAAGTCAGGCCTTATGTTCGATCATGAATCACTTTGTCAAAGATTTTCCCTGTGGGCTACTTAAGTTTTCTCATTTCCATCACCATTTTTTTCCCCTCTCTCCAAGGCAGTTGTATATTTGGCACTTGTTCTTATACAACCCACAATGTTATAAAGAATAAAAACATGGCCAGCACTGTAGCACAGCAAGTTCAGTCACAGCCTAAACACCAGGATCCCAGTCCTGGAATCCACTTCTGAGTTAGCTCCCTGCTAATGCACGTGGGAGAGCAGCAGAAGATGGCCCGAGTCCTTGGGCACCTGTACACATGTGGGAGACCCAGCCGGAGTTCAGTCTCTTGGCTTTTATCTGGCCCAGCCCCAGCCATTGGGGCCATCTGGGGAATGAACCAGCAGATGGAAGACCTCTCTATCTGTCTCTCCCTCTCTCTAACTCTGCCTTTCAAATAAATAAATCTTTAAAAAAGAAAAGAATAAAAACAGTAAATTCAGATAGATAGAAAAAAAACTTACCTTTTTTTTTAAAAAATCCAGAAATGAGAATATAAAATTTTGATCAGAGTTACAAACTAAAAAGTTAAAAAAAATCACTGCTATGGAGCAAGCATTTAGCCTAACAGTTAAGACACATGTGTCCCATATTGGAGTAGCTATGTTTGGTACTTGGCTGGCAACTCCAGCTTCCTTGCAATGCAAACGCTGGGAGACAGCAGGGATGGCTCAAGTAATTGAGTTCCTGCTACCTATGTGGGAGACCCGGATTGAGTTCCCAGCTCCTGACAAGCCTTTGGCTTGGCTCAGCCCCAGCCATTGGAGGGCATTTAGAGGGGAAACCAGTGGAAGTAAACCAGTTGAGGGAGCACTCTATTTTCCTTTCTCTTCCCGCCTTCTCTCTCTGAGCTCTTAGCAAATTTTTTCCAAGAGGAGATTCTCTCTCTGCCTCTCAAATAAATTAAGTAAAATTTTATTTTAAAAAATCATTGCTATAGGCCGGCGCCGTGGCTCAACAGGCTAATCCTCCGCCTTGCGGCGCCGGCACACCGGGTTCTAGTCCCGGTCGGGGCGCCGGATTCTGTCCCGGTTGCCCCTCTTCCAGGCCAGCCCTCTGCTGTGGCCCGGGAGTGCAGTGGAGGATGGCCCAAGTGCTTGGGCCCTGCACCCCATGGGAGACCAGGAGGAAGCACCTAGCACCTGGCTCCTGCCATTGGATCAGCGCGGTGCGCCGGCCGCGGCAGCCATTGGAGGGTGAACCAATGGCAAAGGAAGACCTTTCTCTCTGTCTCTCTCTCTCTCACTGTCCACTCTGCCTGTCAAAAAAAAAAAAAAATCATTGCTATGAAAAGATTTAATGTAGAGCCTGGGAGGAATTAGGAAATAAAATATTATTGTGGTGTTAAATTCCATAATGATCCATTTAGGAAATACGATGATTAATATTGTATTCCTGGTGCTATAAAACTGAATGGGGATTGATTTACCTCAAGTAAAATATTCCATTTTTAAAAGTTGGAAGATTATTATTACCCATGGAGCTATTAAGGTTTGTGTATTTCAGCCTATCAAACTGCCTGTGGTGGCTCAATGATGATTATAGGATCACTAGATGGCAAAATATGGTGAATTCCTTCCTAGGCTCTGCCTGGAATCTAGTCTAGTCATTAGCAGTGACTTTTTAATTTTGAATTTTGTAAATCTGCTTCCACATTTTCCAGTCCCTTTGGAATTTTCTTTGGGTATGATGTATTAATTGGGATTGACACACTTGAATGACAGGTGGATATATGTGCATTAGTGCCATGAGCCCCTGAAGTCATCTACAGTGTGCAGAGCAAGTTTAGGACACGGTTTGAAGTCAGACAGACTTGGATTCTCATTATAGTTTTTTGTTTGTTTTACTTTTATTTTTAAAGATTTATTTATTTAAAAGAGTTACTTAGAGAGATACCTTCCATCCACTATTTCACTCTCCAAGTGGCTGCAATGACTAGGGTTGGGCCGATTTGAAGCCAGGAGCTCTTCTGGGTCTCCCACATGGGTGCAGGGGCCCAAGCACTTGGGCCATCTTCCACTGCTTTCCTAGGCCATAGCAGAAAGCTGGGTCAGAAATGGAGCAGCTGGGTCTCCAGCCAGCACCCATATGGGATGCTGGCACTGCAGGCAGTGGCTTTACCACAGTGCTGGCCCCTAACTCTGCCTTTTGAATAAATAAATAAATATTTATTTTAAAAAAACACATGGGATGTGGGCACTGGTTTAAGTCCCAGAATGTCCACTTCCAATTCACTCCCTGCTAGTGTGCCTGGGAAAGAACACAAGATGGCCCAAGTGCTTGGCCCCTGCACCCACATGGGTGAGCTGGAGAATGTTCCTGGCTTCTGGCTCCTGGCTTCAGACCGACCCAGCTCTGGCCATTGCATCCATTTGGGGAGTGGAACCAGTGGTTGGAAGATTTCTCCCTCTATCCCTGTCTCTCCCTTTTTCTTTCTGTATGTCTGCCTTTCAAATAAATAAATCTTAAGAAAATAAAACTCTTAGTTGATTGTCATAATTGCTGTTATTATTTTTAATTGATAGTTTACTAAGGATCAGGCAAGGAAGCCCCACACCCCTTCCCACGTTCTTTGCACTATGTGCATCTTCACCTGGCTGTTTGTTTGCATCCTTTAAAATATCCTCTGGAATAAGTGGATGACCATGAGTAAAGTGTGCCCCTGAGTTCCTTCAGCCATCTACCAAATTAAAGGAACCTGATTTACAGCCGTGGCTCAGAAGCATGACTTACAATCTGGGGCTGTGATTGGCATCAGAGGGTCAGGACAGTCTCATGGGACTATGGGACTGAGCCCTCAAACTATCTCCAGATAGATGGTGTCAGAGTTGAGTTAAATTTAGGACATAAGTTGGTGTCTGCTGGAGAACCTGTATCAGAAGTGTTGTGTTGAGTATGAGAATGGAAAAAACACTTTGGGTGTTCCTATCTCTTGTAATAAACTCTTTGTACCCTGTCTCAATTGCATTTTTCTTTTTCCATCTGCAGTGTGCACTTTTATAGTCTGCATTTTTTTTTTTTTTTGACAGGCAGAGTGGACAGTGAGAGAGAGAGACAGAGAGAAAGATCTTCATTTTGCCGTTGGTTCATCCTCCAATGGCTGCCGCGGACGGCACGCTGCGGCCGGCGCTCCGCGCTCATCCGATGGCAGGAGCCAGGTGCTTTTTCCTGGTCTCCCATGGGGTGCAGGGCCCAAGCACTTGGGCCATCCTCCACTGCACTCCCGGGCCACAGCAGAGGGCTGGCCTGGAAGAGGGGCAACTGGGACAGAATCCGCTGCCCCGACCGGGACTAGAACCCGGTGTGCCGGCGCCGCAAGGCGGAGGATTAGCCTGTTGAGCCACGGCGCCGGCCTATAGTCTGCATTTTACCTTTCTAACGCACATATGTGTTTCCGTAAACAATGAGCAGTATCGTTTGGTGTGAGATAAATCCAAGATACATGGCACCACAGTGCTCAGGCTGTGTCTGCTCATCATCATCTACTGAACCAGGGCTCATGGTCACCTGGCTCTGGAAGAAGAACGTTGCTGCAGTTTTTCCGAGAGGGTGGATCTTACACTGTTTTATGTGCCGTCTGGGAGCCTGGAGCAGCTTGCTTTATGGAAACAGAGTGAGATAGTGTCAAGGCAGAATGTTCTCCTGATACAAAATGGCTTGACTAAGAGGAAGGTTTTTACTAAGTTCAATTTTAAATTTCCGCATCTTCTGTTTATTTTAAAACATCCCTATACTTTGAGCCTTGTCTATTATCTTTTGGAATCACAACTCGTAACTGGAATTCCAGATGCAAGTTTTCCGCACTGAGCCTACAAATTCTCCTTGTATATACAATGCCCTTGTTTCTTTGCCAAACCCTTTTGCGTCTCTTGGACAGGAAGCCTTGTTAGTGTCCCCATGAATCCAGCATTGATGTGAGCTAGCATACCTGGCATCTCAAGGAGTTGAGTGAGTGGTTCTTAAGTCAAATATTATAGAAAAATTATCAAAAATTTCAACTAAAACTTTTTTGACAAATGGCTTTTTCCTTAAATATAAATGCAAAGAGTTTTGGGTTTTGAAATTTCAAGCTTAGTTATTTTCATAGAGCCCAAGGATTTGGGAGGGGTAACAGTGGGTTTTACATAAACATTGTATGTGTTTTTAAAAGGCTGTACTGAACATATGCTACACATCAATTCCGTAGTTTCAGAAAGATGCAACAGGGTGGGAAACTGCAGGCCTGCACAGGTGCAGAGATTGGAAGGACCACACTCGTATATGTCATCCTTCTCACAGCTCCAAGCGATTGTTTTCAACTTGCAGTGAGGTGAGGAAACATTTATAAGTCTCCCATGGCTCGCTTATTCAGACACTGCTGTGCTGTACAACACGACTTCCCTGCAACAATAAACTTCAGCTTTTCAGCTTGTCACCAGTGCAGTGGCTCAGTTATACAGTGAACGTGGTAACCAGCCTGGAGCATAATATTGTTCTTGGGTTGAAGTATCTTAGTTTGAAGAGGTTTTATGCATTGTGATTTTACATACCCTAGGCAGAGTCAGATAGTCTGACTAAATGGATTTGATTGTGATCCCTGGAGTTAATTGTATGCATTTTAAATATTTTGGTGTGCAAGTGAATGGATACATGCAAGCTGTGTTTTGCAGACTTAAGTATTTAGGTCCAGTTTCTTTGGTTTTTCTGTCTAGACTGACAAACACATATTTTTCAAATAGTGAATTCAGAGCCATTTTACCTCCAGCTTTAGTCTTGTCAAGTTCTAACAGCCAAATAAACTTGGACCAGGTCAGATTTGGGATACTTTATGGCCAAGCAAAGATTGTTAAATATATATATGTAAAATAGCCATTACTTTATCTCTGTGAGGTTTTGTTTTGTTTTGTTTTTGGTCGGTTCATGTTCTGTTGCTTTACTTCTTTCAAATGGTAGCCAGTCCAGAGGTGTATTCACAAGATTAGTCCAGCTTTAAGGTGAAGGGGGAGTGTGTTTCAGAATCTTGGAAAATACGCAGAAGCGGTTCTAAGTCCTCAGTGCTCAAGTGAGCAGCTCCAGAGAAGGGCTTCTCAGGGAAAACGGGGGCCTCGAATCACCTGCAGGTCTCTCCTCCCTGCTGACTCCCTCCTTGTGCTTCTGATCAGCAGAACAGCCCGGGAGGCCATCTAGGGAGTGCACCAGCAGATGGAAGATTGATTGATCTCTCTCTCTTTCTCCCTGTCTCTCTGTAACTCTGCCTTTCAAATAAATAAATCTTAAAAAACAAAAAAAGATGAGGGTACAAAAAAAAAAAAAGTAAAACCAGGAGTGAGCCCACAGGTACCACCAAAAGAGAAATTACATTAGCTGTGCAGTTTATAACATCCCACAGGAGAAACAAGTAGTTTGGCATCACAGTCACTTCTAGTGGAAATCCCCCTTCTGTGGGTCCTCATAAAGAATCCAGCCACAAACGATGTCCTGATGTCCTTCCGTCGTACACCGGGAGTTCCATAAAACTGGTTGTAGTTTCTTTCTGATCTTGTCAAAATCATAAAGTCCATGGCAATAAAATCCATTCTCTAGGAGACCCTAAATATCACTGTCCAAGTACACATACATCTAGTATATTATATAGTATAAAGAATAAGTTTTCAAGTCTTTGGAAAGATTTAGGCAAAACTCCTCAGATATAGTAGTCTCCACCAAAAATGTTTATACATTAAGCAACAATAACTTCAAGGATATAGTCCCTGACAATAAAATGCTGGAATTTGGGTTCTTTTTCTTCTTTTATCTTAAAAAAATTTTTTTTTAATTTGAAATGCATAGAGACAGAGATCTCCCATCCGCTGGTTCACTCCCAAATGCCTACAAAAACTGGAAGCTTGGCCAGGCCAAAACTGGGAGCCACCAACCTGATCCAGGTCTCCCTTCTGGATAGCAGAGACTCAGCTACTGGAGCCATCACCTGCTGCCTCATGGGATCTGCATTAGCAGGAAGCTGTGTTTGAGAGTGGAGGCGGGACATGAAGCCAAGCACTGCAGAATAGGATGAAGCAGTCCAACCAGGGTCTTAACCTCTGGGCCAAACACCTGTCTCTTTTAACTGTGTTCCTTTTAAATGGAACCTGCCCCTTCCCATTTATCATGGCCAAGGAATCAACTGGCATGGTCAGTGGGGCTGAGGCCAACATTTCAACTGATACAGCTAAAATGACAGATATAGCCAGCAGGCTGGAGGCCAAGGATTTGATCAGCACAGCTGGCATATTTAGCAGTGGAGCTGGATCCAAGGATTGGGGTCTGTGTATTTGGCAGGACCAAGGATTTTGCCAGCACAACTGGTGTATTTGACAAGCAGGGACAGAGATTGAGCATACATGGCCAGCATTTCTGATAGGGCCAGGGCTGAGGTTTCAACTGGCAAGAGTGGAAATAGTAGGGCACGGCCAAGAAGGTGGCCCTCATGGTTGGGAGATTGGTTACATACCGTGAGACTGAGCAAATGAGTAAACATGTTGAAGGTAATGTCAGCCAAGCTTGTCATTACATGAGAAGAGAGTAACAAATACAGAAAGGGTAGAGATAAACCCTCTGGGGCTGGGTTGTTGTTGAAATGAGCTCACAGGTTTTAACAGATAGATAAACAGATGTAGGTTCCTCTGTGTGCATGTTTGTCCTCATCTGCAGATACACACACCTCTGAACATCTCCTGATTTTGCCTGCTGAGAGGATTTGGAAACAATGACACCAGCAACAAAGAGCTCATTTAGCACCCAAACGGTGGTTTCCTTTTCTGCCAAACAGGGCTCCTTGGAAAAATGGCTGAGTCTAGGGCCATGTGTGGGAATGTACAAGATAATCTCAAAACATCCTGTTATACCAGCAAGAAAAGAAGTATTTCAAGAGTGGTAAGGCTACATCAAAAGGATATAGACAAAGTAGATGCTGTGGCATAGCAGGTTAGAGCCATGGCCTGCAGCACCAGCATCCCATATGTGTGCCGGTTCAATTCCCAGTTGCTCCACTTCTGATCTATTTTACTGCTAATGCACCTGGGAAGGCAGCAGAGGATGGCCCAAGTGCTTGGGTCCCTGCACCCACATAGAGACTTGGAAGAAGCTCCTGGCTCCTGGCTTCGGATCAGCCCAGCCCCAGTTGTTGCAGCCATTTGGAGAGTGAACAAGTGATTGGAAGATATCTCTCTCTCCTTCTCTCTGTAATTCTGCTTAATTTATTTGAAAGGCAGAGTTACAGAGAGGCAGAGAGAGTGAAGTCTTTCATCCACTAGTTCATTCCACAAATGGCTGCAATGGCTGAAGCTGGGCCAATCCGAAGCCAGGAGCCAGGACCTTCTTCCAGGTCTCCCACGTAGGTGCAAGGGCCCAAGAACTTAGGCCATCTTCTGCTTTACCAGGTCGTGCAGAGAGCTGGATCCGAAGTGGAGCAGCCGAGTCTCGAACCGGCACTCATATGTGTCGCCAGCACTACTGGTGGAGGCTTTACCCACTGTGCCACAACACCGACCCCATAAATAAATCTTTAAAAAGAAAAATGAAGGAGAAAGGAAAACTATCATAGAGCAGAATGCCAGCTAATAAACAGACAGAATGACAGGATTAAAGGATCAATGTTCGACAGCCATCAGAGTAATACCTGGTTTAGGGTGGAATCACCAATGTGTATGAAGATCACTGAACAGAAATGAGTTAAGGGACAGGATGTTACTGCACAGGCTGAAAGTATCTCTTCACAAAAAAATCATTTATTTAATTAGCACCAGATACTTCCTGGTAACTTACTGTGGAAAACATAGCAGAGACTCTCTAACCGAGAGATTTAGGTTAGCATGACCAGTTACGGCACAGATCGGCATTGTGTGCTGCTTGATAATGTGCACTGAAGACAGCACAAGTGAATTTTCCTGCCAAACAATACAAAACCTGAATTTAACAATAAGGAAACATATATAGGGTGACATAGTACAGATGCAGATAGATTGGCCCACATACCTGTACCCATTGAGAGAGAGAGAGAAAAATGAATGAGTGATAAGGCAAATATAGTAAAATGTTAGCAATTAAGGAATCTGGGTGAAGGATAAGGGAGTTCTTTACATTACTCTTATAAATTTTCAATTAACATTAAAAATTATTTCAAAATAAAAAGGTTTTAAAATTTAAGTCAGTAAACCAGGGGCTAGATTTCCATCCTCTTGTGAAAGTAAAGCTGCCTAAGAGGACACTGAGAAGGGCTTCAGCCTAAGTAGCAGACTGCAGAGTGGTAACAGAGGCAGCAGCAAAATGGTGCAGCTGCATGGAGGGAAGTGAGCTTTGTGTACGTGGTTGGCTGAGGGCTGCATGACCAGTATACTAGTAGACAGAAGATGGCAAATTTTAGTTTATCAGAAAGAAAAACTTCTATGTCTCTCTAAAAAAAGAATGGGCAGGGGCCAATGTTGTGGCGCAGCCACCACCTGCGTTGCGAGCATCCCGTGTTAAAGTGCCCAGTTCAAGTCCCAGCAGCTCCGTCTCCAATCCAGCTCCCTGCTAATGCACCTGGGAGGGCAGCGGATAATGGCCCAAGGACATGGGCCCCTGTCACCCGTGTGGGAGACCAGAATGGAGTCTTGACTCCTGATTCAGCCTGGCCCAGACCCGGCTGCTGCAGCCATTTGGAGAGTGAACCAACAGATAGAAATCTCTTTCCTCTCTCTCTTTCAAATAATAAAGAGTAAATTTTTTAGAAAACAGGCAGCCATGTATGAGTATGTTCTTTTTCCACTGGAGGGAAGCTGCTTGGGTTGCAGAAAGGATTCAGGATTGCAAGGATATGTAAAATAGCACCTCCCCTTCCCTGCCCACCCCCCCAGTCTTAGCACTGTATTTGAATGTGAAATGCTAACTCAGACTTCACACATTAAGGAAAAGGCTTGAAAAGGGGAAGATGGGAGTAATGGGAAATAAATAATTGTTTAGAAAGAGTTTACATAGAAAAGTTCAATGTGTAGGTAAGGATGAAGGCCATTTTTTCTTTTTCCACTGAGGATAGAATGTATATATTGAGTATATATTAAATTACAAAAAGAAGTATATTTCAGCTAAACACTGTGAACCATGGAACAAAAGAATGTTGTAGAATTTCTTCCTGGAGAATTTTTGTTGTTGATATTTTTGTTTTATAATTTGAGAGACAGACAGCTCCCAGCTGCTGGCTCACTTCCCAAGTGCTCACAACAGCCAGGGCTGGGCCAGGCCAGAGCCAGGAATTGGAATTATGTCCTGGTCTTCTTCGTGAATGACATGGACCTAACTCTTTGAGCATCACCTGCTGCCCCCCAGGGTGCATGGTAGTGGGAAACTGAAACCAGTAGCAAAGCTCAGACATGAACCCAGCCACCCTGGTATGGTGTGTGGGCATGTCAACTGGCATCTAATGTCAGTTGATACAAGCAACTTTATGAATGAATTTTAACAACACTCTGTTAAACAAAAGAAATCAGATATAGAAGAGTATATACTTAATGTATTCATGACATTCGAGAACAGAGTAAATTAACCTATGGTGACAAAAATTAGAATGGTGACTACCTATAGGAATTAAATGAAAGAGGATGCAAGAAAACCTTCTGGAATGATGGAGACATTCTGTATTTTGCCTGAAGAGATAGTCATGTGGGTGGATATATTTATCAATGCTCATCAAATTGTACACTTAATCTATGTATTTTGCTATATGTCAGTGTTACTTTAATTTTTTTTAAAAAACAAACTCCAATCTCCTCTGGAACTGTTTGAAGCAGTTCAAGTGATAGGCAGATTCCACTAAAAAGCTAAAAATGGAATTTTTCCCTAGAGTAAAACTTTTTTCTTTTTTCCACCATAAATGCCAGCCTCCCGTTGGGGCTGAGCCACGCTGGAATGAACTTGTATCGGCCAGCCCACTCTGTGGGTCACTGAGCTTTGGATTCCAGGTCCCTTTCCCAGCACTTAGTCCCATTTTTAATTTTCAGGAAGTATTGTTCCAAAACTTGGCTCAGGCCTTACCCTCTCCCTGGATTCCTTTTTCCACTTGTTTTCTTAGTTTTGATCAATTGCTCTTTGGCTTGCACCCCTCTCTTTTCAAAGCAGTGGATTAGGGGACTGTAATGCTGTGCAGTACTGGGCACAGAACCTAGAAGTCATCTCCCTCACTCAGGAATGCATCCGCCATCAGTCACAGACGTGACATTTCATTCTTCTCTCCGAATGCGTTTGCAGATTGTTGTGCCACACGAGTGAGCCAAGTGGACATAGGAGCTGTTGGGGGGCAGAGCATTAGGGGCAGCAGGGAAGACCAGAAGAAAGAAAGAAGAAGAAGAATGGCTCTTTGTGGGGTAGCAAACTTTGTTCTGGTTCCCAGCCCGAAGGTTTCTGATCTGGTTTTCTTCTTTTTGTGATGTTTGAACTTGTTTCCTCGGCTCAGATGGTGAACTCTTGTCCAAAACACTGAGAGCAGCAGAGTGTGAGAGGCTGCGGGAGGCAAGCCCAGCACTCCAGCAAAACGGATTGCAGACCCATGAAGATAAATGTGTCTCTGTATCAGGACTGGGCTTGAGAATGGCTCTGTGTATGTGTGTGTGTGTGTGTGTTTGCACACACGCGCATGCGTGCACGTGTGTATGTGTGTATGTCTTGACAAATTTACAAGAAATACAATGGACGAGACTCATTTTTTCTCTCCTCTCTGCTCTCACACAATCTGGTACTTTCTTCTCTTCTGACAGCTGCCATTAACCTTTTTATGCAAAGACTAGGGTTTCCTGCCAATTGCATATAGAAATCTCTGGCAAGGAAAAGTTTATGTGAGAAGAAAGAAAGAAAAAAGGAATATGGGGAGGAGCTGGACAGACATAGTCCAAGACAGGTACAGGGACTGATAGGGTGCTAAATTAGACCCCAGGATCCAATCTCCTGCCTTCTGATAAAATCCCCTAAAACTAAGTTGAAAAAAATAAGAAGAAATGGGGATTTGAGTGTAGAGGAAATAAAGAACTCTCTTACATAGTTGAAATTACACAGATATTAAGTTATTTGCGTTTCAGTCCCAATGTGAGAATAGCCTTATGGTGTTTTGATGTGTGTGTGGTTGGAGGTGCTTAGGAGGCAGAGTACAGGCTTAGTAGGCTGATCTTGCTGGGAGTGTTGGGGAAGAGAAACAGAGAGGGAAGGAGAATCTTGAATTCACTCTGATTCATCCCCTAAATGGCTGCAATGGCCAGAGCTGGGGCTGGTCCAAAGCCAGGATCCAAGAGCTTCTTCCAGGTCCCCCATGTGAGTGCGAGGCCCAAACACTTGGTCCATCTTCTACTGCCTTCCTAGGCTATAGCAGAGAGCTGGATCAGAAGTGGAGCAGCTGGGACTCGAATCAGCACCCATATGGGATGCCTCGGCGCTGGCCCCAGATCTTGATTATTTTTAGCTGCCCTAATCACACGTTTCCTTTGTGTTTCATGTGTCTCTGTGAGAGAAGGTTAGCATCCACCAAGTGTCTGGAGCTCCAGTAGGATCAGTTAGTTGCCATTTGGGGATGTTAATGAGTCTTGGCAGTTAGCCACAGCCCGTGGACTGAGCACAGGTCTGGCATCTTCACTGTCCTCTTCAGGGAGTGAGAATCATGGGTACCACAAACCTGCAACCAGCAGGGTGGGGGAAGCTTGCAAATGACAGTCTAGTCAGAGCTCTCAAAGCATTAAATTCCTTACAGAAGGTTTAGTGATACCAGTCTTCCTGGGACAGCCTAGGAAGCAGAAGTCACTTGAAGATCTTGTAGGCAGTGTCTACTGTGGTGTGTTCTAGCAACTTGCAACCATGTGTTTTCCTTGCAAACCTTAGCAGGTGATGCATCCCCATAGTAGCAGTGGAGGGCAGGGATTCTCATGGGAAACCTGTGTCAATATAAAGAAAGGAAAAGGCAAGGGCATGGCTTCCAGGCTGCAGTCAAATAGGAGCAGTCTCCAGTTCTCAGGCAGTCCTTGCGGCCCTTCCGCACTGACTCCCCTGTGCCCCTGTGTCAAGTCCTGCTCCCAGGGATTGTGGGAGGTTGCTCCCATGGCCTCACTAGTCCCCAACATCCTAACTGTCGTTGCTACTGCTCCTCACCCCTTCTAAGAGTGTCCTACTGCTGGGGCCACTGCTATGAGAGTGAAGTGTGCTCCCTGCCTCCCCCCACCCCGCCAGTGCTCAGTAGTGGTGGGGCAGCCACGTTGGCTGTCCTCTGGGAGACACGTTCCCAGTACCTGAAGTGAGAACTCAGAAGGCACCTTCCAGTAGAGAAACTGTTAGAAATGCTGGCTAAGTTCTGTGGCATGGTGCACGTCGTGTTACATCGTGTTGGTGTGTACAGGCAGGCACAGCAGAACACCACAGACAGGGTGGCTGAAACAGCAGAAGTGTATGTGTTCCCGGTTCGGGGGTTAGAATTCCAATTCCATTCTGTGTGTCTGCGCGAGGTCTTTCCTCTGTTCTGTGCATCTCTGGTGTCTGTGTGTGTGTCCAAAGTTCCTCTGATGAGTACCTCAGTCGTGTTGGATTAGGGCCCATGCTACAGGCCTTGTCTTTACATAACCACCTCCTTAACCACAGAAACGCCTGGGATGCTGACGACCGAGGCTGCGATCTATTCATTGGAATCAGGGAGGCAGGGAAGGAGCACGACACAGTTCAGCCCATAACAAACCAAAATTTTATGGGTGAAGTAGACTCATGGTGGGGCACGTGTTGTGGTGCAGCAGATTAAGGCACCTCTTGGACTTAACCCACATCCCATTGCTTCAAATTGAGTCCCAGCTCTGCTTCTAATCTGGCTTTCTGCTGTTATGCCTAGGAGGCAACAGAGGATGGCCCAAGGACTTGGGTTCCATCTGGGAGACCCAGATGGAGTTCCTGGCTCCTGGCCTCAGCCTGGCCCAGCCCCAGCTATGTGGGCATGTGGGGAATGACTGGCAGATTTAGGACCTATCTATCTATCCAAGTATTTCTCTCTCTCTCTCTCTCTCTCTCTCTCTCTCTCTCTCTCTCTCTCTTTTACCCCCATTCTGCCTTTCAAATAAATAAATAAACAAAACTTAAAAAAACAAAAGCAGGCTTCTGGGAATTGCTTTGGAACCTAACTACTAGGTAGGTAATTGCTGCAGGCTTTCAGACAGCTGTGTTCCAGACTCTGGCAGCTGCATTCCAGATAAACCACAGGGCCTGCCTGCGAAAGGTGGGGAGGTTCTGCAGAACCTGTTTCGTGCAGCTGATTCCCACAGTACTCTCTCCGGGGCGTGCAGGGCCTGCTAGGTACTTCGATCCAGAGTGCTATGTGGAAAGAACATAGCAACTGGACCTTTCTAAACCAGCTGTGTAACAGATATGCAGCCATAAAATATGAAGTAGATGCTTGCTTAGCAAATGAATGGAATCAGGACTTTTCTGGAGATAAGATTGTACTGTTCCCCTGAACCAGCTGAATGCTGTCTTACTGCTTTGTGTAACCTCTTCTTCTACAGAAGACCACCTAAGCATGAAAGCCTACTGTAGGCTCTGGGAACGAGGGAGCCTTTCATTTTACTGCTGAAGATAACAAATCTTGCTGTAAATTATAGTGATGCTTATTAGCCCTAAAGATCAGATTTTGACTGATGAGATTTCTCATGGTGTTCTTGCTAAAGATAAATAGTGATTTTAATGTTATCAGACTGGAGGGCTCTTACTCTTTTCTCAAACCAAACTTCAGACGCAGTGTCTTACTGCCAACTTAACAGAAAGTGGCTAGGATCAAAGCTTAAAACTACTATGATGGGGTGTTTGATAAGGTTCCTGCCTGGTGTGGTTTTTCCTGGCTCCACGCCTGAAATTTCACTGGTTCAGGTTATTCCTTCGAATTAAGCATCTCTTAGAGGTACTGCATTTTTGCAAACAGGTATTTCTAAGAAGGGAAGCACATGGTCAGGGTCCCCTTAGCTTGCCCTTGGCACCTAGGGTGTGAAAGGAGTGAGTGAGTGGGGCAAGAGGAACTCCAGAAAGGAGAAAATTGCCAGACTCATCTCCAGCATGGCCAGGCCAGGGACAAAGTACCAGGATGCTCTGACTTTAGCATATCTGGAGTGGACGGAGAATCACGTTAACTTTTTCAAGGTGTTAAGCTAAATCATTTGAATCAGCAGATACTTAGTCCTACAAGTAAGTGCCCCGCAGACGACTGTCGGAATGCAGCTCTCAGGAAGGCGGGGAAAGACAGTGGTGAGCTTTCTCCGGTACCACAGGACGAAATGGAGAAGCTTCAGCCCCGAGCCTCTGAGAACTGAATACCTCCAAAGAGAGAGCTACAGGCTCTCGGGGGGCTGACCCTGTGTCACTGCATAAAGAACCCAGGATGAGCTGAATTTAGTCAGGGGTCATTGAACCTGGAACGAACTTAGAGACCCTCTCCTCTCTGTTTTTACACATACGGAAGCTGAGGCCAGAGAGGTGAGGTGGCAGAATTAGGACATGGCATCTACTTCCATTTCAGGCCCTCTCCTGCCACTTCATCTTGTCACCTTCAGAAGCAAGTCCTCTTGCCTCACAGAGGATGCCCTGGCCGCGGCCGCGTGTGCCTTCTCTGTCGTGAAATCTTCCATGGGACGCTGCTGGGGCACAGGGCTCCTGGCTCAAGCAGCTGTTTTGGTAATGGATCAGCACAGGTAGATGTGAGGCTTTTTTATTTTAAGATTTACTTTATTTGAAAGGAGAGTTATAGAGAGGCTGAGGCAGAGAGAAAGAGGAAAGGGGGGGGGGTCTTCCATCCACTGGTTTACTTCCTAGAAGGCCGCAATGGCCAGAGCTGGGCCGATCTGAAGCCAGCAGCCTGGAGCTTCTTCCAGGTCTCCCATGCGGATGCAGGGGCCCAAGCACTTGGGTCAACTTCCACTGCTTTCCCAGGCCACAGTGGAGAGCTGGATCAGAAGTGGAGCAACCCGGACTTGAACCAGCGCTGATATGGGATACCAGCACTGCAGGCAGCGACTTTACCTGCTATGTCACAGCACCAGCCCTGATGAAAGTCGTAGTAGACACTGTGTGTGACTGAGCCCTGTGGGTTGCTTTAGGAGAGAAAATAATAGATAATAGAAAAGTCTCCATTAAGGAGTTTCTTTAACCTCTTGCAGGTCGCTCTGCCAGCACCTCTCTTGCTCTCTGCATTGTCAGAGGAACGCTTTGTGTTTGGCCTGCCAAACTGTGCCCACAGGCAGCCGTCCTGCAGGCATTGGGGATAACTGGAAGGAGCCACAGACAGCAGTCGCTGGAGCTGTTTTTTATTTGGATTGGCCGCGTCCAGTTTGTGCAGGGGGTGATTCCATGACTCCAGATCTCTTGTAGCACTGTCTTCTCACTTGTCCCCTGAGGGTTGAGCCCACCTCCCTGTGCAGAAGTAGAGAGAGATCTGGTGATTCTTCTGCTCTCCAAAGTGCTTGCCTTGGCGTGGGCTTTCCCTTGCCATGTTGGCCATGCCCTCCACTGGGGAACAAAGCTGCGCGAAGCCATACGAGCCCTCAGTGCCTTGGCTTTGCCCATACCTTCTGGGGGAGCTGTGCTCACGAGTGTGGTGAGGCTGCACTGAGCCAGATTGGGCTGGAAGTGTCCCTGGAGTCTCTCAGTCTCACCCTTCTTCACCTAAGTAAACAGTGGCTGCCAAATTCTCCGAGCTTTAGGGGGCTGAGGGAATATTTTTCTTTCAACCCCAACTTTCCCCCAGAGCTTTCAAATCACATCACATACTTCCCTCCCTTCAGCAGTCCAGAATTAGTAATGAGCATCTCTGGGCCCCACCCCACCCCCATCCTTCTCCGTGTCAGCCAGAAGACACAACTCGCCCTGTCACTGTGCGTGCTTGCCCCTCACCACTCCCCACTGGTGCCCATGCGATGGCCGTGTGCAGCTGGGCACACTCAGAGCAGCCCATGTGACTCCAGAGCTCTGGTCAGTAATGGAGCCCCTGACACGGCCTTTTCCAGTTCCTGGACCAGGAGTTCGTATCACTCCAAAGGGCAAGTTTGTCATCTTCCCGGGGAGTCAGGAGACATCATCCAGAGAATGTATTGGGTTTGTACGAAGGAAAAAAAAAAAAAAGCCAAATCCATAGCTTTCTGTGGGAGTCTTCCCAGTCTTTTCCTGCCACAGTGGCTGGAGTCGATGCCATGTGCTGGAGACAGCAGAGCGACACCGGACCTGTGGGCGCATTGAGCATACGTCACTGCAGCCAGAGGATGTGTCCTTCTTCCCAAAGGGCCAGAGAGACAGAGCGTGGACTGGGCTGTGTGCTGGTTTAGCATTTAAACCTCAGCGGCAACAAAGCTTTGTCTTAGCTCCCTGACAGTTTGAGCATTGGGTTTCTTATTAGTTGTTTGGGTTTGTCTTGTTTTGTTTTTTCATCCTCTCCCTTTGACACTTTTCATTTCTGAGAGCCAAAGCAAATACGCTGGGCTGGCTGGCTAACCTGGCCGTGGCTGCCGTTCCCAGAATGCAGGCTGCTCTGATGGATCCCCCTGGCAAGGAGAGAAATTCTTCTCCATTTTGATAATGTCGGGCCCTTACTTTGAATGTCTCAGTTCGCTTCAGCCAACAGATCTGTAAGAGACAATATGAGATATCATCAAACCAACCAGACAACTGTTAAAATTCTGCCTAGCTGGGAAGTCTAGGTCTTTGTTTAGAATGCTCCATTTTTTTTCTCAGGCCTACATCAGGGAATCTGGCCTGGCAAAACCCGCCTAGAAACCACCCATCTCTTGCTTGAGAACCATGCTTCAGTGTAAGATTCCACCAGGCGGGGTAGCTGACTTGTTCTTTGAGTGAGATGTTACATCACAGTTCCCTCACTGTTCCAAGGACATTTCTGCACAAGAGGTGATGCTACATTGTCCCAGCTCCAGAAACTTAGTACACAAGGGACCAGTCAAGCCAGTGTGAATCTCCTATTTAGGTGTTTGTTTTAGTTTTTGTTTTTAAGAAAGGGAGGGAGTTCTATTCTAATTTTAATTTTTTAAGATTTATTTATTTATTTGAGAGGCAGAGTTACAGGCAGAGAAGGGGGCAGACATAGAGAGAGGTCTTCCATCCACTGGTTCACTCCCCAAATTGCCACAATGGCCAGAGATGGGCCCAATGGAAGCCGGGAGCCAAGAACACAATCCACATCTCACATGTTGGTGGCAGGGACCCAGCCACTTGAGCTGTCACCTGTGTGCCCATTAGCAGGAAGCTGGAATTAAGAGCATAGCTGGGAATCAAACCTAAGCACTCCAGGATGGGCCCACTAGCCCAGACTCTCAACCCTTCACTTTTATTTTTTGTGGTTCTGTTACCTGTTTTCCGGCCATGTTCTTTCTCTGTCCATTCCCCTTCCTCATTTGTTCACAGAAGGTATAACACCTGAACCAAATTACAGCTGTTCAGGAGCGAGGGCAACCTGGGAACAGGTGGACACAGGATCTCACAGACAGTAAACTTAAATAGTCTCAGCTAGATGCTAGAGAAGCATACCATAGGCAGGTAAGCAGCCAGCACCTAATGTCTAGCCACAGGACACTGGTATGTTAATGATGTCTTCAGATGCTAAATAGACTCATCAGAAAGCAAAGTTTGAATTATATACAGATAACTTGACAACTGGGTCACTGCTTGGTTCCAGCTCCTGCCATATGTAAGAAGATTAAGCTGGAGTAACAGGTGCTATCGATTTGTGTTTTCACTCTGTAGCTTGCCACTAACCCCGATCCACTTTTTTAAAAAAAAATTTATTTATTTATTTATTTGAAAGGCAGAGTTATAGAGAGGCAGAAGCAGAGAGAGAGAGAGAGGGAGAGAGAGGTTTCCATCCATTGGTTCACTCCCCAAATGACCGCAATAGCCGGAGCTGTGCCAATCCAGAGCCAGGAGCCAGGAGCCTCTTCCGGGTCTCCTACGTGGGTGCCAGGGCCCAAGGACTTGGGCCATCTTCTACTGCTTTTCCAGGCCACAGAAGAGAGCTGGATTGGAAATGGAGCAGCCAGGATACGAACCGGCGCCCATATGGGCAGGCAGTGGCTTTACTTGTTATGCCACAGTGCCAGCCCCACCAATCCACTTTTTTTTTTTTTTTTGACAGGCAGAGAGGGAGACAGAGAGAAAGGTCTTCCTTCCATTGGTTCACACCCCCCCCAATGGCTGCCACGTTAGGCATGCTGCGCCAATCCAAAGCCAGGAGCCAGGTGCTTCTCCTGGTCTCCCATGCGGGTGCAGGGCCCAAGGACTTGGGCCATCCTCCACTGCCTTCCCGGGGCACAGCAGAGAGCTGGACTGGAAGAGATGCAACCGGGACAGACCCCAGCGCCCCAACTGGGACTAGAACCCAGGTACCGGGACTAGAACCCGGGTGCCGGCGCCTCAGGCGGAAGATTAGCCTAGTGAGCCATGGTGCTGGCCAATCCACTTTTAAAATATGTATATTATTTTAATTTTATTTGAAAGGCACAGAGAGAAAGAGAGAGGTCTTCTGTCTGTTGATTCACTCCCCCATGTGCCTGAAACAACCAAGATTGAGCCAAGCCGAAACCAGGAGTCCAGAACTCAATCTGAGTCTCACATGTGAGTGGCAGGAACTCAAAATTGAGCCATCACCTGCAGCCTCCCAGGGTAGACATTAGCAGGAAGCTAGAATCAGAAACAAAGCGGGATTCAAACCAGGCACTCTTCACAAGCAGCGATGTAACTTTCACCTGGGTGACTCAGCCTCTCTGTTGTTGCCTTTCACAAACTAATGACTGACTGTAACCTTCAGTACAGCGGTAAGCACCAGTGAGCGATGCGACAGTGCTGAGAGGACTGCCCGTTAGCACCTGCTCCATCCCCTCTGACTCCCCTGTCATCCAGCCGGTGTGTGTGGCTCAGAGCTCGTGGCCCGTGCACCCTGGGACTTCACTGTCCTTGTGCACTTTTTTCTAAGGGGAGACGTCCTCCTCTTCTCCACAGAGATCTTGTGCATCTGGAGATGAGGCTTGATCCCCCTAACTGCTGCTTGGGCTTATTGCATAACACATAGTAAGATTTCCTGAAGCCAATACTTCTGTCAGTCCCACCTGACATAACAAGCCAGAGAACCTCTTTAGGCCTTGGTTATCTAACCTGTAAGGTTAGAAGCCTCAACTAGTTCTGTTATTACCCTTCCAGGCTTTTGAGTCAATGTTTCAGAATCAGCCTGCTCTGGACTTAGCTCTTTTTTTTTTTTTTTTTTTTTTTTTTTTTAAGATTTATTTATTTGAAAGTCAGTTACGCTGCTTCAATTGGCCGCAACGGCCGGAGCTGTGCCAATCCTAAGCCAGGAGTCAGGAGTTTCTTCCTGGTCTTCCATGCAGGTGCAGGGGCCCAAGGACTCGGGCCATCTTCTACCGCTTTTGCAGACCATAGCAGAGAGCTGGATCGGAAGTGGAGCAGCCAGGACACGAACTGGCACCCATATGAGATGCTGGCACTGCAGGCAGCAGCTTTACCCGCTAAGCCACAGTGCAGGGCCCCTGGACTTAGCTCTTAACAGGCCTGGTCATTCTATAGTTGGATATTTGCCTGGGCCAGGGGAGCAGTGTGGACAAATCCGTGATCAGCTTTGTGTTTCTATAGGTTTCCTGGAAATCATAATTGTTTTACTTCCTTCAGAGCTAGGCAGTGACCAGTATCCGTTGTAGAGTGTTTAGTGCCATTGCTGGGGAGCAGAAGAACTCTTGATTTGTTTTTGTGTTGTTTTGTTTGTTTGTTTAAAAGGCAGAGCAACAGAGAGCGAGAACAGGGTCTTTTCTTCCATCCACTAATTCATTCTCCAAATGGCTGCAATACCCTGGAATCAATAACTGCATCCTGGTCTTCCACATGGGTGACAGAAACCCAGATCCTTGGGCCATCTTCCCCTGCTTTCCAGGTGTATTAGCAGGGAGCTATACCAGGAGCAGAGTAGCTGAGACACAAACTGGTACTCTGATTCGGGATGCTGGTTCACAAGTGGGGGCTTAACCTACTGTTCCGCAAGGCAGGCCCTTTTGTTTTTAACCTTTTTTTTTTAATTGCATTTTAAATTTAGTTTTGTAACTTCTTTACTCTTTTTTTCTATTTTTTAAAAAGATTTTATTTATGTATTAGAAAGGCAGAGTTAAAGAGAGGGAGAGGCAGAGAGAGAGACAGAAACAGAGATCTTTCCATCTCTGGGGAGATTTTCCATCTGCTGGAAAATCCCAAATGGCCGCAAAGGTCAGAGCTGGGCCAGGCTGAAGACAGGAGCCAGGAGCCTCCCCCAGGTCTCCCATGTGGGTGCAGCAGCCCAATTACTTGAGCCATCTTCTGCAGTTTTCCAAGGCTCATTAGCAGGGAACTGGGACTCAAACCAGTGCCCAGGGGGAAGCTGGTGCTGCAGGTAGTGGCTTTACCCACTATATCACAATGCCAGCCCCTTGTTTTTCTTTTTAAACAATATTTATTTATTTGACAGAGTGACAGAGAAAGGAGGAGACACACAGAGAGGTCTTCCATCCACTGGTTCACTGCCCTAGTGGCCACGGTGGCCAGGGCTGGGCCAGGCCAAAGCCAGGAACCTGGAACTCCATCTAGGTCTCCCACAGCCTGTCAGGAACCAAAGTACCTGAGCCATCCAGAGTCACAAGAGGACCTGCTTCCACTATGGCTGCCCTGTTTTTAACCTTAAAAAACTAACAGGAAAAAGATATGATTGAAAAATAACATTGAGGGGCTGGTGCTGTAGTACAGCAAGTTAACCTGCCATCTGCAGCACTGGCATCTCGTGTAGCCACCAGTTCTAGTCCCAGCCGCTCCACTTCCAGGCCAGCTCCCTGCCTGGGAAAGCAGTGGAAGATGGCCCAAGTGCTTGGGCTCCTGCACCTGCGTTGGAGACCCAGAGGAAGCTCCTGGCTCCTGGCCACCCTGGTTGTTGAGGCCATTTGAAGAGTGAGCCACCAATTCTCTCTAATTCTGAGAGATAAATAATTCTTTCAAATAAATAAATAAATCTTAAAAAAAGAAAAGTAACACTAATAAGTCAAGCTACCTTAGGTGTAAGGCTAGCACTGTATTTCATAAATATTCAGTGAGCCCATTCCATATGCCCCGTACAGCATGCTGTTAATAATAGCAAAGAGCAGCTTTGTGATTTTTGTGCTTCCAGGCTTAAACTAATTTGGGTTCCCTCCCACCTTGATGCTTCTGTCCTGAAGGAAACGTTCCTTGTTGTCACCATGGGATTCCTGGAGGGTTACAGTGGGGCTCTGATTGGATACACAGGCCCAACTGGAGCTGAAGTCTTATTTTTATTATGTCATTTTTTTTCAAGGTTAGTCATGGGAGAGTAGTAACATCTTATTTAGTTTTGGCCTGAGTAGCAACAGCCTTGCCTTCCTATAAAAACATATTCAGACACTGCCTGGCAAGAAGTTCATCAGAGGGAGGGAGAGGGGAGGAGGAAGGCCCAGCAGCCGTGCTGGGTCGCCAGGCGTCCAGTGGGCCTTTCGCAGAGCCTGGGGCCCTGGTGGCACTCGCTTCAGGCTCGGCACTGCAGGCCCCTGGGGTGGGTGGGTGGGTGGGTGGAGACCTTGGAAAGAAAGCTGTGGGGTTCAAGCAGCAAGCTCAGACTTGAAATATCAAAGAAAGAGGACTTGGGAGTGAGTTTTAATCTGTGGAAAATAAGCGTAGGACAAATTTTTCAAGAGAAACTTTAGTTTTCCCTGCTACTAAGTGCCAGATTCTGCAAAGTAAAAATTGAATGCGTGCAAGTAATATCCACCATACTCTCAGGTCCCTCTAACCAGGTAAATGTTAACGCTTTATTCAATAGAGCAAATACAATATGCATTTCCCTTTTCTCCAGGTCTTTGAAAATCCAAACCAGGAAGTTATTTCATGTCTTCGTATCCTAAGTAGTCTGCTAAACTGGGCGAAGGGGCCCTGCACCAGGCCTGTCCCGGAGGGGCCCATTTCCACCTCACTTCCAGAAGGCTCCATTCATCTTGCAGTTGTTAGTCAGACCCCGTGGCCTGTGCTTCTTGGAAGCTGGCTGTGAAAGCCTCATGTTAAGAGCCTTCTCTGCTTAAACCAAGCTAGGCATCTCTGTGTAAGTTCTTGCCCACCACCAAAACATCTGCAGAAAGGAATTCGTCTGAGTCACTGCCAACCGTAACTGAATTTTTTCAGTGACCTGTCTTGTAACCATCCCTTGCTTACACTCATCAATGCACCCTGTCTTTCACCTCGTCCTTTGTGACTATGTATAGAGAACTGTTTGCTTTGAAATTGGGCCAGGTCTACAGAGTTCTGGTTGTTTTCTCTGTTTGGAGAATTTCTGACTTCATAGAGTTTAGGAGCTCTCCCGAATACCCTTGAGTGGCCATGGTCGCTGTTCTAAAGCCGTGACTGGGGCGGAGCTGGTGTCCCCTCTGCAGTTCTTGTATCCCCCGCTGCGGCAGGTGCTGTTCCTCGCCGTCCTGCACCACGCCGGCATCATTCCCCGGTGGTTATCCTAGTGCCGAAAGCAGGGAGGGGTGGAGGTGCTTTCCTCTCTAGCCTGCCGTTCACAGCAACGCTTTCGCTTGGTGTAAGGTGGTAGAACCCCATCTCTGAGATGCCTCAGTTGTTCTTTTTTTTTTTTTTTTTTTTTTTTTTTTTTATTTTTGACAGGCAGAGTGGACAGTGAGAGAGAGAGACAGAGAGAAAGGTCTTCCTTTGCCGTTGGTTCACCCTCCAATGGCCGCCGCGGATGGCGCGCTGCGGCCGGCGCACCGCGTTCGTCCGATGGCAGGAGCCAGGTGCTAGGTGCTTTTCCTGGTCTCCCCGTGGGGTGCAGGGCCCAAGCACCTGGGCCATCCTCCACTGCACTCCCGGGCCACAGCAGAGGGCTGGCCTGGAAGAGGGGCAACCGGGACAGAATCCGGTGCCCCGACCGGGACTAGAACCCGGTGTGCCGGCGCCGCAAGGCGGAGGATTAGCCTGTTGAGCCACGGCGCCGGCCTCAGTTGTTCTTCTGAACTTCCTCTGTCTGCTACACACATGTCCCATGTGGGTTGCTTCAAGCATCCAGATTGAATTGCTGTTGCATTTGTGATTCTTGGCTCAGGTTCCTCTAGAAATTATATTACTACTTGGAGTTCAAGGAGGGCTGGAACAGCTACTAAGAACAGAAGACATTACAATAACATTCAGCAGACAAAAGCCAGAAAGTTCCTGCCTGGGGCCACCTTCATATCCTAGGTTTGTCCCATGTCCCATCTTTTGAGAACCTTAAACAAAGTGGGTATAGTTTGTCCTACCATCTACTAAGGGCTTGTATCTTCAGACAGTTCTATATGATGATGCTTCAGAGTTGATCTTAAAGAGCTCTTCAGAAAGGTTTTAAGACTTTTCTACAGTATTAGTATCTATTCCTTTAAGTGCAGGAATTTTGCTAGGTGTTGTTAGTGTATAAGAAGGAATCATCCAGGAGCTTGCACAACAGCTGTGGAATTAAACATAACCAATTCCCAGACAGGAGACAAAATGAATACTGTAACAGTCTTCACCTCTGACCAAGGAAGGCCTCAGAGCAAAGGAGCCATTGAGCTGGACCATGAAGGCTGAGAGTGATGGATAAGAAAGATGTGTAGGAGGAAGCACTCACCACATTCTAGGAGGGGGAACCACATCAACGGAAAAGCTGATACAGCGAATGTCAAGTGCTATCAGGAAATGAAACTGGAGCACTGGCTACCATGCCCAAAAGTTTGCACTGTATTCTGTGGGTAGGAAAGCATATACAGTATTGGCAGGGGAGGGACCTATTCCAGCCTGTTTAAGATTAAGGACGCTAGGGTTGAGGTGGTTGTGATGCTATTGCAATAAGCAAATAGGTGCCAGGATATGAAAGTGTGTATTAGGGTTGTGATCAGGAAATCCAAAATGAAGAAACTAACTCAAAAGGGACATAATCTAGAAAGGGCATTAACAGGAAATTCACAGGAAAATAAGTGTGACCAATAAGTATATTTTTAAAAGTTTTGCCACAGTTTTTGGCTTCACTACAAATGAAAGTAACTGTAAAGAATGCAAATAAAACAGCCCTGATGTGTTGGGAAGGTCGGGGTTTATTTGTGCCTCTAGTATATTGAAAGGGTGGGGCAGTGGGCCCCCTTCCCTCTTGCTTATGGCTGCAGGTTAGTATAACCATTCTACAGTGGTTTGTTCACATGTAGAAGTTGGTTTTTTTAAATGATTATTTATTCTCTTTTTAAAAAAGATTTATTTATTAGAAAGAGTTAGAGAGGTAGAGACAGAGAGAAATAAAGAGATCCTCCATCTGCTGGTTCACTCCCCAAATGAACTGGGCCAAGCTGAAGCCAGGAGCCAGGAGGCTGAAACTCCATCCAGGTCTCCCATATGGATGGCAAGGGCCCAAGCACTTGGGCCATCCTCTGCTACTTTCTCAGGCACATTAGCAGGGACCTGGATCTGAAGAGGAGTGGCTGGGACTTGAACCAGTGCTCATGGAATACTGGCTTTACTCTGGCACCACAACACCGGCTCCTATTAGATTCATTTTTATTGTCTCAATGTCTGATGAATTTTGCAACCGAGATGGGTCAGTCAGGCACTAGGTTTCTCTTGTATTTACTTCCTGAAGTCCTGTTTACCATTTCTTGAAGGTTTATCTTGAATTCTCAGTGAAAAGGTAGATTTCTTGAAAGACTGTGAGAGAAATGTAGGGCTCAGGTTGTTTATATAAAATATATTGAATTTGTCTCTGTGTCTACAATGTTCTAGCTACAGAGAAAACAGTTGCTAATGTGGGGTTCCATTTTATGTACCTTCCACACCGTAAAGCAAGCTCAGTGTTCTTCTCCCTGGTGTTGGTCTAAGGGCTCGTTTGATTTTCTTTTTCTCTGAATATGGAATCTATTTCTCCCAGTTTTGAAACCAAATTTGGATTCTTGACTCAGGAACCCCAATTCCTTTGGCAAGTTGTTCTCTGGAATCAATTCCTGGGTAAGGGTTGTTCATAAATGCCTTGGTGAGGGTGTGCAATTGAGAGGAGCTGCAGTTGGTACAACACCATCTGGATTCTCTTTCTACAATAGGAGGATCCGAGGAGAGGGGGTTTAGAATCTGTTCTTGAGGACAGTCTTCTCCATGGCCTTGGCTTGATCCCAAAGCTTCCTTAAGTTCTGGTCTTTTCTGGAATCAATGCCATGCTCTTCAATTCTGAAACCAAACCTGGATTCTTGACTCTTCAGTGTTGGTTTCTGAAGCAAGTTTTTGTTTGGTAGCATAGCCAGGTCTGGTTTTTAGTTGAAGGCGTTGATGAGGATCTTCAGTTGCTCTTCTGTGAATGTTGTGCAACTGCACCTGTGATTTTTTGATAGCTTCTTGTTTGAAGAGTTGTCTTCAGCCATGTTGGAAGACGATCCCCATGTAGAAGTTCTGAAGGGGGTGGTATATACCCTTTGACTCAAGAATTTTAAGAAAACAATCAAAAAAATACAAAGATGTTTGTGCAGGAGAGTCAACACACTAATCCTTATAGTAGTGAAAATGTGAAAACCAACTAAAATTCTAATGGAATTAGTGACATTATGATGCATCCATAAACTGGATTACAGTATAGTACATAAAAACTGTTTTAGAAAACTATTTGATTGGCCGGCGCCATGGCTCACCGGGTTCTAGTCCCGGTCGGGGCACCGGATTCTGTCCCGGTTGCCCCTCTTCCAGGCCAGCTCTCTGCTGTGGCCCGGGAGTGCAGTGGAGGATGGCCCAGGTCCTTGGGCCCTGCACCCGCTTTGGAGACCAGGAAAAGCACCTGGCACCTGGCTCCTGCCATCAGATCAGCGCGGTGTGGCGGCCATTGGAGGGTGAACCAACGGCAAAGGAAGACCTTTCTCTCTGTCTCTCTCTCTCTCACTGTCCACTCTGCCTGTCAAAAATAAAATAAATAAATAAATAAAATTAAGAATTTATTTTAGGGCCGGCGCCGTGGCTCAACAGGCTAATCCTCCGCCTTGCGGCGCCGGCACACCGGGTTCTAGTCCCGGTCGGGGCACCGGATTCTGTCCCTGTTGCCCCTCTTCCAGGCCAGCCCTCTGCTGTGGCCCAGGAGTGCAGTGGAGGATGGCCCAGGTGCTTGGGCCCTGCACCCCATGGGAGACCAGGAAAAGCACCTGGCACCTGGCTCCTGCCATCGGACGAGCGCGGTGCGCCGGCCGCAGTGCGCCGACCGCGGCGGCCATTGGAGGGTGAACCAACGGCAAAGGAAGACCTTTCTCTCTGTCTCTCTCTCTCTCACTGTCCACTCTGCCTGTAAAAAAAAAAAAAAAAAAAGAATTTATTTTAAAAAAAAGAAAACTATTTGATCACATGAAAAACTGTTGGTAGTAATTATTAAGTGAAAAGAACTGTTTATTAAATAGTGTAAACTATTTATTTTTTATTTATTTATTTAATAGTGTAAAACTATTAAATAGTGTAAACTGTTTATTAAATAGTGTAAATAGTATCATTTGATGTATAAGTGAAATACCTGCAATGAAATGTTCAGGCACCTGAGAAATATGAATCTGAATGAATCCTAATGGCTAAACTTAAATGATGGGCACATAATAGTTATCGTACTGCTTTCTTTTATATACATTGGAGATTTTCTGCAATAAAAGGTTGGTTTTTATTCTCTTTTGTATAGGTTGGGTTTTGTTTGTTTGTTCTTGTTTTTATTTGAGAAACACGAAGAGGGCACTCTCATCCTCTGGTTCACTTGCCCGTGAACCAATGGCTGGGAACTGGGAACTCAATCCAGAGCTCCTGCATGGGTGGTGGGACTCTCATTACGTAAGCCAACACTGCTGGCTCCCAGAGTCTGCACCCATAGGAAGCTGGGATTGGGAGCCAGAGCCAGGCCTGAAACCCAAGTGCTCTAACATGGGACATGGGCAGCTTAACTATTAGGCTAAATAATCCCTAGTTTTGCTTTTTTCCTTTAGAGAATAAAAACATGCCTCAAAAGAAGTAAGCAAATTGGGAAGAAAGCAGATTGAATGTATTACTGCACTAAAATATGTAGAATAATAATTGGCCTGCAGTAAATGCCCAGTGTGCTAGTTGCTGCTGTCATTACCCCTTTGAAAGGCACACAAGGTTGCCCAGACAGAGGACATTAGGAAGAACAGTACAGAGTTGCCCTCAGCTCCAGGAGCTCCCAGGTTGTGCGAGAGTGAGCAGAAAGGAGACGCCTAGCACTAGAGCAGAGAAGGAGCCAGGGGAATGACAGATGCGGGGCTTGAGAAGAGAGTTTAGAAGAAGATGTTAGCTGCCTCAGGTATGAGGAGAGATCATCACAGTGTGCAGTTGGGTAACGCAGCGGGGAGAGAGGGTTTTAAGTTTTGCAAATAACATGCATACAGGTGTGTACACACATTGTAAGTATACAGCTCAGTGAGTTTTACACACTCAGACACAGCTAATACCTAGAACAAGAAGTAATACATGGGTCCAGCACTGTGATGTAGCAGGTAAAGCTGCCGCCTACAGTGCCAACATCCCATATGGGCGCCAGTTCGAGTCCTGACTGCTCCACTTCTGATCCAGCTTTCTGCTATGGCCTGGGAAAGTAATAGAAGATGGCCCAAGTCCTTGGGTCCCTACACCTGCATGGGAGACCTGGAAAAAGCTCCTAGCTCCTGGCTTTGGATCAGCACAACTTTGGCAGTTGTGGCCATCTGGGGAGTGAACCAGTGGATGGAAGACACCTCTCTCTCTCTCCCTTTCAAATTAAATTAAATACACATTTACTTTAAAAAAAAATTAACACATTTCGGCCCTTTGTCATGCCTACTTCCAGTCACTATCCCACCCTCCAAGGTGACTTGACTTCTAGCTCTGCAGGTTAACTTTGCCTCTTTAAAAAAAAAATATATATATATATATATATATATATGTATTTATTTGAAAGACAGAGGTTGGGGGAGAGACAGAGAGAGCTCTTCCATCCACTAGTTCACTCCCCCAGATGACCACAACAGCCAGATTTGGGCCATACCAAAGCTAGGATCCAAGAACTCCATCCTGGTCTCCCATATGGATGACAGACACCCAAGCACTTGGACCATCCTCTGCTTTCTTCCCGGGCACATCAGCAGGAAAGTGAATTGGAAGCAGAGTGGCCAGGACTTCAACTAGCACTCTGATACAGGATGTTGGCATTGCAAGTAGTAGCTTAATTTACTGTGCCATAAAGCCAGCTCCATGTTTTGCCTATTTTAAAATTGTATAACTGGAATCTTTCACACTATTTTGTGACTGGCTTCTTTTCAATCAGCATCATGTTTATGAAGTGTATCTAATTTGTTGTATGTGTAGTTCATTTATTTTTATTGCTGAATGATAGTCCATTGTGTGACAGTCACACTGTTTATCATTCAGTTATTGATGTACATTTGCGCTGTTCCCAGGATTGGGCTATTGCATACAGTGCTGCCATGAATACTCTTGTCCATGTCTTCATTAAATTCACAGATACTTAAAAACCCAATTATTTAGTCATAGAATATTCATACGTTCAACTTTAGTAGACGCCACCAAATAGTTTTCCAAAGTGGTTGTTCCATTTACACTCCCAACCAGGGGGATGTGAAAGGTGAAGTGATTACGCGTCCTTGCTGTTCCTTAGTATTGTTGAATCATTCTGGCGGATAATTAGTCTGTCATTGTGATTTTAGATTGTATTTCCCTGATGACTAGTGAGGTTGCACATGTTTATATATATGAATATTTCAGTAAACTCTTTGACAATGTGTCTATTCAAGTCTCTTGCCCATTTTTAATTTTTTTAATTTTTAATTTTTTTCTTGTCCATCTTTTTGAAATTGCAAGTTGTTTTTGTTGTCCTGACTGCTGCTGATTTGAAAGAGTTCTTTATTCTAAGTAAATCTTTTGTCAGACATATGCATTGCAAATATCTTCTCCCATGTCAGGCTGCCTTTCCACTCTCTTATTAGGGTCTTTTATAGAAAGACATTCTTAATTTTAATATGGGTCTGCATTATTGACTTTTTTTCTCTTCATAGTTAGTGCATTTTGTGTTCTATATAAGAAATCTTTGTGTTCTCTAAAGATTGCCTTATATGTTTTCTTTAAATGCTTTCTTGTTTTTGCTGTTCATATTTATATATATATATATACTATTCATCAGAAACTGATTTTGCATATGGTGTGAGGGATCAAAATATTTTTCATGTAGCCCCACTATAAGAAATACCATCCATTCTCCACATTGCCATCTTTATCATGAGTCATATGGCCATATAAGGGGATTTCAAGAAATTCATAGGAAATATAATTTTAAAATAATTCATAATTTGAAAAACCCATGTGTGAATTTCATGTTTTTGTACCAAAGTCAGCTTATTTTTTAATTCTGTTTTACATGAACTTTTTGAAATACTCTCTTTGTACAGAGGTTTTTTTTTTTTTTTTTCTGTATTCTCTTTTGTGTTCCATTGATTTCTATGTCTGTTTTTATGTATGTAATGACCATGGTTGTATAGTAACACTTTTCTTCAAGATGATAATGTTCTCATATCATTTGTTTCTTTGTTTGGAAGGCAGTGAGACAGAGAATGACAGACAAGAGATCTCTGATCCACCGATTTACTTCTCAAATGCCATGACAGCAGGGACTGGGCCAGGCCAAAGTCAGGGACCAAAAACTCAATCCAGGTCTCCTGCCTGGGTGACAGGGACCCCTACTTGAGCTGTCACCTGTTGCCTCTCAGGGCACACATTAACAGGAAGGTAGAACTGGGATCAGAGCCAGGACCCTAACCCAGGCACTTCTACATGGGATACATCCCAGGTGGCATCCTAAACATTGCACTGAACATTGGCCCCATTTTGTTCTTCAAAAACAGCAGAACTCAGCCGGCGCTATGGCTCACTTGGCTAATCCTCCACCTGCGGCGTCGGCATTCTGGGTTCTAGTCCCAGTTGGGGCGCCGGTTCTGTCCCGGTTGCTCCTCTTCCAGTCCAGCTCTCTGCTGTGGCCCAGCAGGGCAGCCCAAGTGCTTGGGTCCCTGCACCCGCATGGGAGACCAGGAGGAAGCACCCGGCTCCTGGCTTCGGATCGGCGCAGTGCCGGCTGTGGCAGCCGTTAGGGGAGTGAACCAACAAAAGGAAGACCTTTCTCTCTCTCTCTCTCTCTCTCTCATTGTCTATAACTCTCTCTCTCTCTCTCTCTCTCTCTCTCACTGTCTAACTGCCTGTCAAAAAAAAAAAAAAGCAGAACTCTCAGTGGAAGTTTTCAGCAAGTAGGATCAAGACTCTGAAGCATTTCTTCAAAGAATTGTAACAGGGAATGGAAAATGACTTTAGCAGCACAATCTTGAGGACAAAGCACAACCAAAGCAGTGGCTACCAAGAGTTGGAAGTGGACCAGTCAAGAGCAGAGGTCATGGCTACAGTTTTTGTGATGCCCAAGACATTTTGCTTGTGGACTTGCTGTAGGGACCAAGAACAGTGACATCCACTCACTCTCGGATGTTCTGAGAACGTTAGCTCCAGCTTCAGCAGAAAGGCATGTCACCAGGGAGCCCTTCCCCAGCAGGGCAGTGTCCTTCCAGCATCACACAGGGCAGCTTTGTCAGAGTTCGGAGAGGAAGTCGTTAGACATCCTGTAGCCCTTATTTGACTCCTTCTGACTTCTTTCCTAATCTTAAAATATGTTTAAAAGGCACCCATTTTTCCATAGTTAATGAGGAAAAAGAGACAGCATTCATATGGTTAAATTTCCAGGACCCTCAGTTTTTTAGGAATGGACTAAATGGCTTGGTGCTGTCAGTTACAGGCGTGTCTTGAACTGATGGGCTTTATACTGAGAAATGAAAGATTTTGTTTCCTGTTTATTTTATTCTGTTAATACCATCCCCCCCAACAAACTTAAAGGTACACTCATATTAGAAAGTGGAGAATAGGAAATGGAAAATCCTGTTGGATTCTTCAATTTTACATACACTAAGTTTGGATTTGTAGCTTTAACAAGGAAAGGAAAGAGGGAAAGAGAAGGAATTAATTCATTATAACTGGGAGGTAGTCATTTTCTTTTTTTTAAAGATTTATTTATTTGAAAGTCAGAATAACACAGAGAGAGGAGAGGGAGAGAGAGAGAGGTCTTCCATCCGCTGGTTCACTCCCCAGTTGGTTGCAACAGCCAGAGCTGCGCTGATCCGAAGCCAGGAGCCAGGAGCTTCCTCTGAGTCTCCCATGCAGGTGCAGGGGCCTAAGGACCTGGGCCATCCTCTACTGCTTTTCCAGGCCACAGCAGAAAGCTGGATGGGAAGTAAAGCAGCCGGGCCTCAAACCGGCACCCATGTGGGATGCTGGACTGTAGGCGGCAGCCTCACCCGCTACACCACAGAACCAGCCCCAGGCAGTCATTTTCATTAAGTCCCACATAGTCCATGTTTGTACCCTTTGGGAAATTATTTTCTGGTATTAAGCACGAAAGAACTTTTCTCTGGGGGGCGGTAAGAAGACAGGTATGGGAGGGAATATGGGTGGAAGAATGCCTGAGCGAGACCTAGTAAGCTTCAGAAGCTAGAATACACCTTCCCAGATCATCCATAGGACCCCACTGCATTCCAGGACCACACAAAAACTTCCTTTGTTACTTGTGATATGCATGCTAAAGAAAAATTTTAAAATAACGAGGTACTAATCCACCTCAAGATTTGTTTTCACACCTGTGCCTCTTAACACATCTGTCTAAGTTTTTAAGTTTGGTTCTTTTCACATTGCCTCTCTTTCCTAAAAGATCTAAAAGTTTTAACAACACATTCCTATACTCCTTTAACTTAAGAGTGACCAAAGCTTTGTATTTCAAGGCCAGCAAAATAAAAGTCCTCATTTTAAAAGTAATTCCAGTTTCACAAGAGAGGTTGATTTTTGAGATTTTTTTTTTTCCAAGCCAAGAAATCTTAGCATGTGATGGAGTGCCAGTGAAACCTCTCCCCACATAGCCATGCCCACATGTAGTACTCCTTTCAGACACAATTCGAACCATCCATAGCCCCTGGAGAACAGAGAGGCCTACCAGATGAAAAGCAGCTCCAGCTAACGAAGGAACACTTCCTTTTCTAAACTTTTTAATTCTTTTGATCTGCTCTCCTTTTAAACACCTTTCCCCAGGCAAACCATTCATTACACCTTGGAAAAAGCATAGCCTTGTAGTCTTACCTCTGGGTTTTTTCCCTTAATCTAATTCCATCGCTTCTAGTTAACTTCCTCCTCCGGTGCTAAATCACTCTTCCCTCTTCTTGTTTACACCCTCCTGACATTTGCAGGTAATAATCACATTCCCTTCCCTTAGTTCTTACTTAGTGCAGGCCTCCATGTTTAGTTCTTCGAATCCTGCCTCATAAAATGATCCTTTCAGCTTCTTAGTCATGCCTGCCATTTTTCTTTGAACTGACTCCAGTTTGTCTCCATGTTTCTGGTAATGAGGTGTCTGGAATGGAACACAGCACCCTAGGTGTGGCTTCCCTGAGAAAGTGTGGTAGAAGTGGTTCCTTTGTGGGGCAGTGCCCAGGCCCAGCCTGCCCCAGGGGCCTTTTGTCACTGGTGAGGAGCTGGCATTGCTGTCACGGACCAGTAACTCTTGTACTTCTTGCCTGCAGTGAATGGCCAGGTGCACTTCCTCCTCTGTTGTGTTAAAATGAAGGCAGGAACATTTGGTGTGGGCATTTACTACACACTGTTGGCGTAGAGTACTCAGTCTGCTTTTTTTACATTATTGTTATAATGCACATGCCGTACAATTCACTCATTTAAGTGTATATAAAATTCAATAAATTTAATGTGTTCTCTGAGTTATACAGTCATCCTCATAATCGCTTTTCAAACATCTTTATCAACCCCCAAAGAAACCCGTAACCATTACTAGTCACCCCAGTCACCCCATCTCACCCCAGTCCTAGGCAACCACTAACCTACTTTCCAACTCTGCATTTGCTGAGTCTGGACATTTCATAAGGATGGAATCATAAAATATATGGTCTTTTTTTTAAGGTTGCTCTCTTTTACTTAGCATAATGTTTTAAAATACTTTATTTAATATAACTTTATATGATATCAAAATGACACATTTCAAAATATATGCATGGAACAGGCAATTATGGTACAGCAAATTCAGCCACCTCTTGAGATGGCCACATCCCATGTTGGAGGTCTTGGTTCAAATTTGGCTACTCTGCTTCTGATCTAGTAGAAATTAATGCATGTGTAATTCAGTAAATGCAATTGTGTAATATAAATGTCCCTCAAAGCATTTTTTCAGAGGTTTATGTATTTAAAAGGCAGAGTGACAGAGAGAGAGAGAGACATCCTCTATCTGTAAGCTAAGCCTTTGCCTGCAGCAGTTCCAGCATCCTATATGGGCACCAGTTCGTGTCCCAGCTGCTCCTCTTCCTATCCATCTCTCTGCTGTGGCCTGGGAAAGCAGTAGAAGACGGCCCAAGTACTTGGGCCCCTGTACCCACGTGGGAGACCTGAAAGAAGCTCCTGGCTCCTGGTGGTCACAGCCATTTGGAAGCAGCAGATTGAAGACCTTTCTCTGTCTATAATTCTATCTCTCAAATAAATAAATAAATAAATAAATAACCTTTTAAAAATAGTTTACAAGTAATCTATATTATTGTCATTTTGTTTCTAAAATGTACATGTATGTAGATTAACACAAAGAATGTATGACAAAACAGCAGATTACATCTAGACAATAGTAATATTATAGATTATTTTTTTCTTAGTGCTTTTATTTTTAAAATATTTATTTATTTGAGATGTAGAGTTATAGACAGTGAAAGGGAGAAACAGAGAGAAAGGTCTTCCATCTGCTAGTTCACTCCCCAAATGGCTGCAACAGCCAGAGCTGGGCTGATCTGAAGCCAGGAGCCTCTTCTAGATCTCTCACATGGGTGTAGGGGCCCAAGCACTTGGGCCATCTGCTGCTGCTTTTCCAGGCCACAGCAGGGAGCTGGATTGGAAGAGGAGCAGCCGGGCCTCAAACCGGCACCCATATGGGATGCTGGCACCCCAGGTGGAGGCTTAGCCTACTATGCCACAGTGTCAGCCTGCCTATATTCTTAATTGTACTTGATTTTTAATTTCTTGGTAAATCTGGTCCACCTCCTGTATTTTCAGTCTTACTCGTCCAGTTTCTCCAGCTACAACTGTCGGGAATTGTCATCTGTGCTCTTACTTGACCCCTCTTGCTGTCAGTGCTTTCTTTGAAAGGTCTCACGTCCACGTGTCCCTCCCCACCATCCTGGCCCTCCGTGGGTTCAGCCCCTGACTCTCACCTGGGCTTGGAATGGTGACCTCCCTGGATGTGTCCTTCCTGCCACCCAGTCTAACATGTTTTTCTTACCTTCCAAGTAAATGAAGGAGATCATGTCTCTGTACTATTTGAAAACTCTTGGAGTTCCTTGTCGTGCTTTGGGTTTGGTCTTGGTGTTTGTAGCCCGATGGCATCTGAATGCCCTGGTGTTACACACACGGACGGGCCCTGGCCTGTCTCTCCAGCCAGGCTCCCTACTTTGGGCTCCAGCCACACTGAGTGCCTCAGACTCCGCCACGACTGGTGCCAGGCCCTTCCCTAGCTCCCTGCATCTGCTTGTGTTTCCTCTGCTCCAAGGCCTCTTCTGACAGTGGTCTCCAGGTCAGATCGTCTTGATCTCGCAAGACCCTGACCCCAGGTGCCCCTAGTAACACCTTCTCAGGCCCCTGCCCGGGAGGGAGGAGGCATTCTTAGGCCCTCCCCCCAGCACATGTTCATACCGCGGTTGTGGCCCTTATGCAGCTGGGCCACAGCTTGCCTGCTGCTGCACACGAGGACAGTGCCTCCATTAGCCTGAAGGACCAAATCCACTCGTCTTTCAGTACCTAGCACATAACAGGCACTCCATAAATGCTGGTGAAAATGCTGGAAGGAATGTCCAAGGGCTTGAGGAAAACGAGAAGTCAGAGATAATTACACCTGACTCCTGAACAGTCTGTCGTGGAGGCTCCTGTCCAAATGCAGGTGGTTCGCATCGGATGGACACGTCCTCTCGGGTGTAAGTGCCCCTGGGGCAGGAAGCACTGGGCGCCTTCAAGCCCCGCTCTCGCCTGGGATTGATGTGCAGAGCATTCCCTGGAGAGGGAGGGGCCGGGGCTGCTGGTGGGGACCTGCAGATTCACTGTTTTGGGCCTTGGACTTGTCCCTAACTTCTTTGGGCCTTATTTTCACGGAGGGACATTTGATATTTATTTTTACGCTTCAAAAATGTTCTGTTTATCTGAAGGACAGAGGGAAGGCGACAGGGAGAGACAGAAATGGAGAAATAGTTCCCATCTGATGGTTCACTCCCCAAATGCTTGCAACGGTGGCTCTGGCACCAAAGCCAGGGGCTGACAACTCAATCCAATAAGTCTCCCCCACGGGAGGCAGGAACCCAGGCATCTAAGCCCTTACCACTGCCTCCCAGGGTCAGCATCAGCAGGAAGCTGGAGTCAGGAGCTGCAACAGAGAATTGAACCCAGGCGCTCTGATACAGGACACAGGTGTTTCAGGTTTATCCTTTCCTTATGGCTCCTTTCGCTGCGGGGAGACGGCCTCTGTCTGCCGCCTCTCTATTGAGACACACTTCTTAACTCGATGCAAACAGGATGGTTTTGTCTGAACGTGCCTCTCCTTTCCCTTCCAGCTGCAGAGGGAGTTGCAGAGGGGTGAACGGGACAATGCAGAGCTGCAGGAGTTTGCCAATGCTATTCTTCAGCAGATCGCGGATCACTGCCCCGACATCCTGGAGCAGGTGGTGAACGCACTGGAGGAGTCGTCCTGACCCTGCCCCAGGGGCGTGGCCGCCCGGGAGCCAGGAAGGGAGAGCCACAGGGGCACCGGCATCCAGAAACTTCTTGGCACCAAACACGACAAGCTGCACCCTGTCTTGCAGAAGTGCGCTTCCAGCACCGTTTCTCCGTCTGTCGCCTCACTCTGCCATTCTGCTGCGGTGTTGTCTCTACACTAATCTTCGTGATGTCCGAGGTGGGTCCACGTCCAGGTCTCTGAAGAACTGCCGAGCAGTCATCAGAAGCGGAGGGAGGCCCGTGGAAGCTGGCGGCGGGGAGAAAGCCCTCTTCCCTTCTTCCCTTTGGCACGAGGCTGAGCCTGGACTCCGCTTGGAGCTCAGTGTGCGGAGAGAACGCCTCCCAGGGCCCAGCTGAGCGGTTCTAACGCTGCAGATAGCTGCTTTCTGCTAAGAGGGTTTTAGAACCATGTCCAAAAGAATAGAGAAAGAGAGGACAGGGACAAGGAGGAAGCCAGCTGCACAACACCTCTGTTCTCTCGTCTCGCGCTTGGGGTTCAAGGTTCCGCCTGCCCTGGCCCTGTGATTTTGGAGTTCTCACCCCAGCCCCGCCTGGCTCTCTCAGCCTTCTTTACGCTAATCGTCCACCTGTTACAAAGAGGGTGGCGTGACGCGTTCTTCCCTTAGTCTCCCTTGTTTAAGACTTTGGCCCTCATCCTAAGAGGTCATTAGGTGAAGGTCCCTCCCTGAAGAAGAAGAGAGGCTTTACCGGCGCCGCCCCTGCAGCCCTGCAGCACAGGAGGACAGTGCTGGGGCCAGCTGCTCTCCCGGCCTCTCCCCGAGTTCTGTCTGCCCGCCCACCACCCGTGTCCCGAGCTCTGCCAGCCCCGTGGTTACAGAAGCATACGACCCCTGCCACCCCCCAGCTCCACTCCCAGCTGTGCTCCCGGAGCCACAGCCTCGTGTTTGCAGCACAGGCGGATCTGTCTTACCCACACGCATTCCCTTCTCTGGGTTTGAATTCAGAGAGTATCTGTGCAGTGCCTGCCCTGCGCAGCTAGCTCCCTGTGGTCGGCACTCGTCCTGGGAAGGAGAGGGAGCAGAGGAGCAGGTCCTGGGAGACACACCTACGTAAAGCAGAGCAGAAAAGGCAGTCCTTCCGCTCCTGGGAGAGTCCTTGACAAATGTGCATCTCTCAGTTCTCGCTGTAATGGAAACAATAGGTTTAGGGGCTGAGTCACCTGTGCCTGCAGGAGCCCGCTTGGTGGTAGGGATTTTTGCCGTTTGGTGTAGTTGCCCTTAAAGGGGGCCCCATTCAGGGGACAGCGAATGTCCATTCTTGATACATCAGCGCGCATCGTGTGGAATTCGGCCAGCCCCACACCGCAGGTCAGAAGGTTGGCCCCAAAGTCGGCAATCTGGATGAAAGTGTTAGCGTTTTGAAGGGCATTTTCCCCAGGCATAGACAAGGCCGTCATAAACGACCAGGCACCGGGAGAGAGCCCATTTAACCTGAATCTAGCCCTTTGACCACCGCTGCCCCCAGAAACCTACCAGACACACATCTGTGATAAGAGCTGCAGGACTAAACACTTCTGTCTTGCATTTTCTCCTCTCTCAAATAACTTAATGCTGCCTGTAAAGTCATCGCAGCCACAGCCCAGGGTCTTCCCACCAGCTACCCTTGACTGTCCCGTTAACTTATCTGCTCAGACCCCCAGCTCCCTCGTCGTCCCTCTCCCAGGGAGAAGCTGTGGAGTGCCGCTTATCACAGGTTACATGGACTCTGCTCACAGACCTCTTACTCAGATGCGTCCTGAGTCAGGCTGACGGGGTGGGGGGCGCAGGGGTCAGATGGTAAGCGGTGGTCGTTTGTGGTCAGTCACCTCCGGCTGTGTATCGCTGTGCCTGTAAGGCATGGAGAAAGCTCCCCGTGGCTCAGGGTATTTGAATCTCACCACCTCTGCTGCCGTGTGAGGAGCGGAGGTCTGATAGCAACCTTCCCGGGGCTACAGCGAAACAGGAAGCAGGAGGAGGAAGGGCTTGGAGCAGGCCTCCCTGGCTGCCACCCGCCGGGCCTCCTCGCCCACTTGGCGTGCGACCCACTGCATCACCCTCCTCCCTCTCGTCCTCTCAGCCCCCTCCCCCCCGCCCCTCCAGAACACTGAAATGCAAGCGCTCTGCAACAAGTGCTTCGAGAAGCAATCTTGTGGGGCAGACATCTGTGTGGCCTCTGAGTCTTAGCAGCAGTCTCCTGGATCCTTCTCGGAGGCATCTGTGTCACGTGCTGCCACTCCTGGGAGGCGAGCCGGCGTCTCAAATGATTCCGGGAACTGTCGGCTGGAGTTTGGTAGTAGAAATGGTCCGCGGTGTGTCAGGGGCCACTCATGCCGCTCCTAGCACCTGGAGCACCTTGCGTTCAGATCACATGTTACGCCTACGTCCACTCGGTGCAGGCGCCCGCCGTGCTAGGGTTTGTTCACGGCCCTTTTCTTGCACTCGTGGTCTCACACGGTCACTCAGCTGCCTTGAGAGCTCACTGCAGGCTGCCTGTCCTCTTCCCCAGACACTCTTTAGCAGGTCTCATTGCCCATTAGCACCTAAGGATCTGTACCCCAAATCAAGGGCCTCACGGAGGAGACTAAAGGAGAGCGGGTGGGTGCACGGCCTGCTCACGACTGAAGACCCACAGTGCGAGTTGGCTGCCTTCTCATATACCTCCATCCCAGGTACTCATTGAGTTACTGATGAAGTATCTGCATTGCCATTTGCAAGGACTTGGATACCATTTCAAATGGAAAAGACTTGACATGGATTCACGTGTTTAGGAAGGGGAAGGGGAATCCCTAACTCCATCTCAGCTCTAACCTTTGTCATTGCACCTTACAACCTAAAGAGGATCCCAGCGTGTCTCTCTCTCCCTTACGCTGGGCTGTAGAAGTCCTGGGAAAGAAGAGGCCCAGGCCGCCCTCAGTGTCAGCGGTGGCGCTGCTATGGGCCGCTCTGGGTTTCTGTGAGGACCTCATTGGCTCCCCCACTCCCCGCAGCGAGAGGAGGAAGGGAGGCCGTCACAGAGCGTCTTAATCAGCTGCCCGACGGCTCTGTCCCCTGCAGATAGTCAGGACTGCGTGTGGGCTTGCTGCTCGCTGGTCCTGCGGATGCCAGGGCCGGCAACCTCCTGCGCTACCCCAGCATGGCCCCCCGGCTGCCCCCGGGGCCCGTGAGGGAAGAGCAAAGCAAGGAGTACGTCCCGGCATCGAGTGTGACACCACGTGACATTTCCTAAGTCCCAGGGGACCTGTGTCAGCAATGTCAGAAACTCACGTCTGCCTCCCCGCCTCACCTCTGCACCTGGACAGGTTCGGGCCGTGGAAGTGGGGGTGGGGAGAGCAGACGCAGAGCAGCCAACGCCCTCTGCAGAGCCCGCCAGGCTGGCCCCCATCACTGCCAATCCCCAGGCTCCTCAGGAAGTGACGGGAGCGGTTCGAAGACGTGTTTCCAGAGTCCAGAGTTTCCCCCGTGTGGACCAAGGGAATATTTGGGCAAGAAAAAAAAAAAATCCCACAGGGAAATCCTTCTGAACAAAATGGCTGTCTTTACTCTTTTTAAGCAAAAACTGTTTCCAGCCTTTTTAGTGTCACAACTGTTTCCAGTGTCTCCTGGTTTTTTCCAATGTGTTTGGTGAGTGCTGTGACCCTGTCGTAGGAGTTTCTCCTCCTGACTCTCTCGTGGGAGAAACAATTTTAGGGATTGATTTGAGGGGAGCGGATTTCGTCCCATCCGCCTCCTCTTTCGTTTCTCTGCTTGTCAATATTGTCTGTGTGATCCAGAGAATTGGGGCAGTTACCTTGTGTCCATTGTTGAGATTATTAAAATATTAAAAAAGTAGTTGTAGAACTGAAACAATTAAAGAGCTGTGTCTTAAAAATGCAAACCAATATCATGTTAAGAAAGGAATTCAAGCTACGGGGCAGCCGAGCCCCTCCCCTTGCTCCCAGGGGGGCTCAGGTGGCAGCTGGGCTCGCGCTGGGGCCGCAGGTTGCCCACGCTGAGTGCAAGGCCAGAGGAGCTGGGGGCTCGGGGACTCTCAGTCGCACCTGCAGGACCTCAGGGCCTCTGGATGGAGGTTTCAAAGTTTGCATCCCAGGACCATCCTCACCCCACCTCGGCCCCAGCCCAGTGTGCCTAATATTTTGTGGTAACCTGGGCTTGACTGAAGCCCCTTGGTGCTATATCATCACCCAGTGACCCATCCAGTAGGGCCAAGCGCCGGCGCGCCTGGAGCCTGCAATCCAGGTGGGATGAATTGTACTCAGATCTCAGTTCCTTCTGGCTTCGGACCCTGCATTCTTTCTCGTTAAGCTTTTTAGACCCCACGCCTCTCGGGCCCAGGCGCTCTCTGTTGGCCTCAGAGAGGCCACGGTCAGGAAAGGGCAGGAAGTGAACGGCGCTGAAGCCAGAGACCCCACCCCTGAGCTGGAGCTGCACGCTCGGCCCCGCCCTTCTTTCCAGGCCACACCAGTATTGCATTCACCCTCGGATGCAGCTCAGCCTACCTGAGGGCAGCACCATGCACTCCGGCCTGCCTGGCCCCCACCAAGCGCACCAGCACGTCCCGGATGGGGACCAGGACGGTCCGCCACCCGCGCTTCCCGAGGGAAGTGTTGCACTTTAGCGGGGGAGCTGAGGGGCACCGGGTGCTGGCTCCTTGTAGCTTGAGTTCCTCTCCGCGACAGTAGCGGCCTCAGTGGCGGGCGGTGTTGCAGGTGCACCTGCGCCTTCCACTGTGTGTGTGTTCCTGCTGGAGTCGCGTTACTGATGGAGTAACAACAGTACAAAGGAATTGTGTTATATTCAACTCTGCCTTGATAATTATTGTAAACACTTTGTTCATTTTTTTCTTTTTTATTCACAAACTAAATCCATCAGGAAATTATAAAGTTATTTAAAGACTGTGTGCCATGTCTGAGTCTGTCCCACTGTGGTCACCCAGGCGAGACGTGGCCTCACATAGGAGCTCGAGCCAGGGCTTGCGCGGCCACGGGTACACTCTGGGCTGTGGGCTGTATCCACCGCCAATGGAGAGTGTGACCACGGAGAGGAAGGCGCCCAGAGACCCTGTGCTCAAAATGCTTGTTACTCCCAGCTTTGATGTGCATCCTGGGCCTTAGGCTCAGTAGGAAGCCATCTTGGGGAGTTGCTTTTATGAGAATTTGTGTGTGGCTTAGCTGCATTGCTGCGCTACCTCAGAAGAATCCGCCTGGTTTCTGCAGCCCTCCCTCTCGCATGTGGCCACTGAGGGCCTCTGGCCTGTCCCACCTGTGCCCAGGCCCTGCCCCTGCCTCTTTCTTTGCCAGCTGGAGCAGCTGTTCCCAGGTCCTGCCTGGAGGAGGCGCCCATGAGCGGCTCATGGTGTCCGCTGAGCAGGAAGGGTGTGACTAGCAGAACCCGCAGTAGAGTCACAGCTGGGAGCGCACCGGGCAGCTGTTGCCAGGGCTTTCTTTTCATCTTGTTACATTATTTCTCCTCTGTGGTCTCCCAGGGCCCAGCTGCAGACAAGTGGGCGGGGAGACCACAGGTTTAAGGAAACTGTGAGGGGAACTGGGAAGAGAATTCCACCCGTTACCTCGGGTTTTTCTGTCTGGATTGCAAAGACTCTGATTTGATACTTGAGGTGCTATATTAAAGATGATTCTACTACGCAGGCCCTAGTGGGGATGGAGTGGGGGCTCCTGCAGGAGCTGCTTGGACAGCCACCAGCTTTC
Organism: Sylvilagus floridanus; assembly: GCA_949820135.1. NCBI lineage: Eukaryota > Metazoa > Chordata > Mammalia > Lagomorpha > Leporidae > Sylvilagus > Sylvilagus floridanus. Next base: position 36,407,868 of record OX463230.1, read on the forward strand.
CCGGGTGTCACAGAAAGGGCCCTTGGCTTCATCTAAGTCACAAGCCACCATCCAAAAGGATGGAAGCTTTTTTAAAAGTATAAATCATAAACTTGTTAAGATTTATTTATATATTTGAAAGTTAAAGTTACTGAAAGAAGGAGAGACAGAGAGATCTTACATCCACTGGTTCACTCCCCAGATGGCCTCAATGGCCAGGGCTGGGCCAGGCCGGAGCCAGGAGCTTCTTCGAGGACCCCCACATAGGTAGCAAGAGCCGAAGCAGTTGGGCTGTCTTCTGCTGATTTTCCCATGCCGTTAGCAGGGAACTGGATGGGAAGTGGAACAGTGGGGACATGAACAGGAACCCATATGGGATGCTGGCATCGCAGGTGGCTTTATCCACTAAGTGACAACACTGGCCCCTAAAATTGTTTAACATACAATTTCCTTTTTAATGATCCAGCATGTGTGTTAGGGAGGGAGTGAGGAGAAAGATGTAGATACAAAAAGATTACCCATGAGTCAGTAATTGTTGAAGCTGGCTGTGGGTATGTGGGGCATGGTTTCAAGTACAAGGACACTCCACAAAGTTCATAGGAAAATGGAATTAAAAGATAAGTTTTTTTTTTTTTTTTGACAGGCAGAGTTAGGCAGTCTGAGAGACACAGAGAAAGGTCTTCCTTTCCGCTGGTTCACCCTCCAAGTGGCCGCTATGGCCAGCACGTTGCGGCCAGCGCATGGCACTGATCCGATGGCAGGAGCCAGGTGCTTCTCCTGGTCTCCCATGGGGTGCAGGGCCCAAGCACTTGGGCCATCCTCCACTGCACTTCCTGGCCACAGCAGAGAGCTGGCCTGGAAGAGGAGCAACCAGGACAGAATCCGGCACCCCAACCTTTAAGATGCCCACATCCCACATCAAGTGCTTGCATACGAACCATCCTGGCTCTGCTCCCAACTCCAACCCCTGCACCCCGTGGGAGGCAGCAGTGATGGCTCAAGTAGTTGGGTCCCTGCCACTCATGCTGGGGCCTGTATTGAGTTCCTGACTCTCCAGGCTTCTGCCCTGGCCCAGCCCCACCCTTTGGGGCATTTGGGAAGTCAACCAGTAATGAGAATGAGAGTGTGTTTCTTTTTCTCTCTTTCTCTCTCTCTCCCTCTCAAATAAATTAAATTTCTAAAGTTTATTTTGATCCCAAAAATGTTGAAAGCCACATGTACAGAGATCTTTAAAAAGATTGTGAAAATAGGTACATATTAGGAAAAAAACTTTCCATGCATGGATTTCAAAATTTTTTGCACCAAAAAGGCCCCTTAGATTTCAGACCATTTCCCATGAATTTGTGGAAGCACCCATGTCTCAGGGATTTTCCTGAGTAGGGTAAACATCCACACCCTTCAATTGCACCTGCCCAGTCCGGGCACCTGGACCCCTCCCCCTGCCACCACCCGCCCAGCCCCATGTCCTAGACACCAGGCTCAGAAGTAGTAGCAGCGAGGGGCCCCTCTGCCATCTGCCAGGGTCGGTTCTGAACACTTGACATGTTTTGTCTCCCTGCGTCTTCACAGCTGTCCTGTGAGACGGGAGCTATTCTCCCGCGTCTTCTCCCGTGTACCCACAGCTTGGGAGTGGGAGGGCTGGGATTGCAAGCCAGCTTGGTCTGGGCAGTCCTCATTCCCCTCACTGCTGCGGCCACTCTCAGCCTGCAGGCTAGAGCGAGAGCATCCCAGGGAAACATGGTGCTGAAGTACTTCCGGGATCTGCAGCCACAGGAGAATGAGGCTAGCAAAGGAGTTCAAGGGTGAGAGGGGGCAGAAAAGAATAAGGAGCAACGCCAAGATGAGTTTGGGAAGTAGGCGAGGTGTCGAGATGGCAGGGGGACATGGGCACAGAGAAAGTGTTGCCTGGGATATGGGGGCGGGGACATGGTGGCGACATGCAGCCGGGAAGAGGCTGAGTGGCTGGGCACGTAAAGCCTAGAGACTCCCCAGGAAGGAAGGAAGGCCAGCCTGGGGAAGCCTCCGCCTCACCCCAGCTACTGACATAAAAACCTCCCAGGGCAGAGTTTAAAAAGGAGAAGACCCCTGGCCAGGGGCTCAGGGCCCCCAGCCTGGCCATCTGAGGGCCAGTGTGGAGGTGGCGCCATGGCAAGCTGGGTGCGGAGAAGCCCATGAGAGGGCCAGCCCAGGCTCCTCGCAGACGGCTTGGAGAACACAGCCCTGTCAGCCCAGCACCTTTCAAAGGCTGGGTCACGTGTCCAGTTACTCTGCGCGGTAGGTGCCATTCACCACTGCTGTCCTTTTGTAAAAGGAGAAAAGAAAATGGCAAGAAGAGAGAGTCTTCCATCCGCTGGGTCACTCCCCAGATGCCCACAACAGCCAGAACAGGTACCCAAGCACGTGCACTGCCATTTGCTACCTCCCAGGATTCAGGGAGCTGGAATCCGAAACAGAGGTGGGACTCGAACCAGGCAGTCCAACGTGGGACACGGGCATCCGAAGCTACAGCTTCACTGCTGTGCCAAATCCCCAGCCCCTGACTTCTGCGTTTCTGATGGAGAAACTAAACATCGCAGATTAAGTCCCTGGAGGTACACGGCCGGCAAGCCGCCGTCCTGGGTTCACCCCTGAGCTTTCTGTAGGGAGCCTGTGGCCCCACTGGGGGCTCCACGCCAGGTCAGGGCTGATGTGTGACCCAGAGCAGAGACACCGCCTCCCAGCGCCAGGCCTGGAGGGTCTGAGGTGTCAGAGCCGCCTCTTGGCCGGGGGTTCCTGAGGACCGGGGAAACACCATGCCCGGCTTGGTCACCACAGGGTGGATGTGAGTCACACATGGATTTCGTACCCCGCCGGGGACGAAAGCCGGCGATAAATCACTATTAATGTTTTCCCCTTCTCTGGGCCGTGGATGCGAAAGGAGCTGGGCTGGCAGGCTAGGGGGTGCCACATCAGCGCTCCCCGCCCTCGGAACCATTCCTTGTGTGCGTTCCGCTGCCACACGCAGTGTGACTTGTGTCCCCTCAAAGTTCTTGGGCCAAAAACGCAACCCCCCAATTCCTATGTAAATGATGTCTGCAAATGGACCCCCGGGGGGGAGAGCGACTAAGATTAGATGCGGTCATTAAATGGGGCGTCCTACAATGGCACTGGAGAGACCACAGCCAGCAGCCGGCTCTGCCATGACGCCGTGTCCCCCTCCGCCGCGTGAGGGGCGGGGCCACGCCGGCGCCAACCCCGCGGGCTTGCTGACTTTTCCTGTAGAAGGAACAGGGTGCTTGCTGACTGGTTGACTTCAGGGCAAAGTGGGAACCTTGGCCTTGAACATGAGCAAGGGATGAGAAGACATGCATTCCCGCCCTGGCTCTGCCACTCGTTAGGCGTGTGGCTTCTGGAGCAAAGCTACCGATGCCTGCTTCACTAAAGCATCAAGCCAGCGGGCACCTGGCGGGCACTGGTCGCATCTATCGGTGCAGGGAGTCGACTCGTGACAGCCGGCACACACCCATGGATGGGAGGAAATCCACGCAGTTTCACCCAAAGCCCAGAATGCTGAGCCTGAAACCGTCCCCTTTGTAGAAGGTCATCGGCTCTGATCAGACCCGACTGGGCCCCGCCCAGGCCTGAAGTCCTCTGTAGACAGACCACCTACAAATGGGGACACGGAGGCTTCAAATGGGAGTCTCTCCTGGAAATAGAGTCTCTGACCTTGCCGGCTCCCTGGCTCCCTCCCTCCCCACAGAACTCAGGAGCTGACCCTCCCCGCCCCAGCTGCTCCCAGGGGACATGTGTGCCAACGATCACACTGTCTCTGCTCAGGAGGAAAACGAGCCCATTTATGCCGATCCACCTGCCTCATCCTCTGGCTGTGCTGTCCTCCAGCGGGGATGGGCTCTTGAATGAGGGCTTTGTCTGCCCTGCCTGTTAGTCACGGTGACAAGCGACACGGGGAGACTGGAAGCCAGCCTCAGATGCTCTGCCCAGGACGTCACAGCGGGGAGTCCGGGCTGCCTGCTTCCAGGACAAAGATTGACAGAAGGCCCCACTCAGCCCCTGAAGCCAGGGAGCATGGGCATCTCCACTTGCTGCCACCCAGCCTTGGGCCCAGCCTTCTCTCCTTGTCCCCTCTTTGGCCATAACCCCCCTGAGGGCAGGGCTGCATCCCTTCTTCCTTCGGGGTCCCCTGCCCGCCCGGTGGCACAGTCCCGAGCTGCCTGGGGATGTCAACTGGCTCACCACTCACCTTCTCGCAGTCCTCCCAGTAGCTTTCCGTTCCAAGTTCCCATTCTGCGGCCGGCCTGTGCTAGCCCGTGTCCCCGGAAACGTGTCAGCCTGAAACAGCCCTCATTGCTGTCCCCAGCCCAGCTGCCCGGTGGCCAGCGTGGGTCAGAGCCCTGCCATGCACCACAGCCGCCGCATGCTGGGGACTCCCTCTGCTGCCTGCTCTCTCTGGCCAATCCCTTGTTTCCAGGCCAGGGGAAGGAGCAGGAACCCCCCTGGAGCCTTGGTCCCTGTGCGGGGGCCCTGCTTGCTCCTTGGGGAGCAGATGCGAACCTGGGTGAGGGAGAAGCAGCAGGCAGTGCAGGTGCGAGATGTTCAGGGAAATTCTTTCTGCAGGACTCCGTTGATGTTTTGGGAACTTGCCAAGGGCTGAACTGTGGCCAGAGAGAGAGAGAACAACGGTACACCCAACTCTCTGCTACTGCATGCACACACACACACACCCCACACACACAGGCCTGACCCTGGCCAGGCGTGAGGGTCTCCACGTTGTGAAGGAAATGAGTAAACAACTTCAACATTTTTGTTTCCCTCTGAGGCTTGCAAAGAAGGTGTTAAGAGCGCAAGGTTTAAATCATAAACTTCATTAAAAGCCAAACAGCCGTATGTGTGATTCTCGCCAACTTGGACAGAGCCTTTGGGATGATGGTACGCTGAGCTAATCCACAAGGAATCAAGCGGAGGAGACGGCAGGGTGGGAGCAAGGCGCAGCCGCCCGCCAGGAAAGGCTGCGTGGACGCAGCCACCCACGCTGGTGGCCCCGGTGGCCGGTGCAGGAGCCCAGGTAAGGCCCTGCACCTACGTGGTTCTTTTTTTCTTCCTTTCCTCATACAAACGCAGCCTTGATCATGCCCAGAGGACTCAAGGCAGAGGAGAGGGGGACTCCTGCCAGACCAGAGTGGCACCTGCTCCCCCGTTCCAGAGACAGGCTCCTCTCCTAGAGGGCTGGGAGCGGACCCAGCACCCTGCAGACCCTCAGACACAAAGCAGACTCCTCTTGGAGGCAGTTCGGAGTGGAGGATCCAGAAGACCTGAACCGTGGTGAGCAACATAGCTGGGGACAGCATTGGGGTGCAGGTGGCACCGAGGAGTGTTTTAAGTACAAAGAGAGTTTGGAATCTCACCTCCAACCCCAGTGTGGCCCCATGGCATCTCCCACAATTCCCCACCACCACCACTACCACCAAGCACCTGTTCCCGCACCTGCCCTTCCCATCACAGCTCGAAGTTTCTGCATCACGAGGGTGTCCTGTGATTTTGTGTCGCTGAACTCCCCAGTATCTCAGCTCCCCCACCCCAACAGAAGCTTGCCAAGGACAGGAGCTGCTCTCTTGCCCTGGGGTACCTGGGACAGGAGCCCTCCCCTCCTCCCCGTGACATGGCCTGCTGTGCTGTGAGCTGGCACCTGAGCATTTGCGAAGGCCTCAAGACCACACAGTGAGGTGCCATCGGGCACAATGGTCAAAATGCTGCTTGTGGGGCCAGCGTTGTGGTGCAGCAGATTAAGCCGCCACTTGACACACTGGCAGCCCACGTGAGCACCTGTTCAAGATCCAGCTGCTCTGCTTCCCACCCAGCTCCCTGCTAATGTGCCTGGGAAGGCAGCAGATGATGTCTGATACTTTGGCCCCTGCTACTCATGTGGGAGACCTGGATGGAGTTCCAGGCTCCTGGCATTGGCCTGGCTCAGCTCTGGCTGTTGTGGCTATTTGGGGAGTGAACCAGCAAATAGAGGACCTCTGTGTGTATGTGTGTGTGTGTGTGTCCCTCCCTCTCTATCATTCTTCCTTTCAATAAATTAAAAATTTTAATGCTGTTTGAGACTCCTTATGCCCATATTGGAGTGCCTAGGTTGGTTGGAGTTTCGGCTCCCCTCCCAATTCCAGCTTCCCAGTAATGCACACCCTGGGAGACAGCAGCTGACGGCTCAAGTCCTTGGGTCCCTGCCACCCATATGGGAGACCCAGATGGAGTCCCAGGCGCCTGGCTTCAGCCTGGCCTGTCATCAGCTATTGAAGGCATTTGGGGAGTAAACCAGCAGATGGAAAATCTCTCTCTCCCTCCCTTACAAATAATTAAGTTGAATAACTAAAATTTGTTTTAAAAGGGGCTGGTGCTGTGGCGTAGTGGTTCGAGTCCCAGCAGCTCCACTGCTGATCTAGCTCCCTGCTAATGCACCTGGGAAAGCAGTGGAAGATGGCTCAAGTGCTCGGCTCCCTGCCCCCCATGTGGGAGACCCAGAAGAAGCTCCTGGCTTTAGACTGACCCAGCCCTGGCCGTTGCATCCATCTGGGGAGTGAACTAGCAGTTGGTAGACTTCTTTCTCTGTCTTTGCTCTCTCTCTCTGTAATTGCCTTTCAAATAAAAAAAAAAAAAATCTTTCCAAATACAGCACAGTGGCCAGGAGGAAGGAAGGAGGCTGCCAGTGGAGCTAGCACGGCCCTTACATTTTCCTGGCCAGTTGGACCTCAGTGGCTGATCAGCCTCGGGACACCGTGTGCCCCTTCCTGTCTTCACAGAGCCACTGGCTGCATGAGCAGTTGTTAGAAACCAGCAGCACAGCTAGGGGCTGGCCACAGAACTTTCAATCCTGCTTTGCTCAGGATCACTGCACCCTTGGGGGCTCTGAGCTGAGCCGCCGGGCCTCGGGGGGCTTCATCTGCTACCTTCGGAGTCACTGTGCACCTGCCTCTCCGAGCAGCCACTCAGCACTCAGGACTTCTAGTAAAGGTAGTGACCCCCTCCTCCTGGGACAGACATGGGGGGGCTCACACGGGTTGTATTGGCTGCTCAGAGGGGGCAAGAATGTGCACTGCCAAGCCCGAGGGACCTGAGGAAGCAGAGAGGCCGCCCCCGGCCCCCTGCAGCCACCTCCCCTGCACCTGCCCGGCAAGCTCTCCACAGGAACAGCGTCTGGGGTCCCAGCCACTTTCTTTCTGTCCCATTTTCCCCTTCGCTTAAACAACCCCACCACAAAAATGTTTTCTTCCTCCGAATGCGGCAGCGGGATCAGGAAGCCGCAGGCCTGGATGTTCTCCCCGCTCAGCGGGCGCAGCCCAGGACGGTTTCAAGGTCGGAACTGTTCCCAGCAGGGCCGCAAAGGAATGTGTCCCGGGCCTCCAGGACACGGGCTCCCAGCTGTTTGCAGCTGGCTGCGTTGGTGGAGGAGCTTCCTGACCCAAACCCCGTTATTTATGTTGTGTGTCTCGCACCAGCTCTCTCCGAGACGCCTCTTGAGGTTTGCTGAAACGTGTGTTTCCAGGCTTGCGTCAGTCACTGCTGACTGTCAGTAACTCCGCTAACAGCTCCCAGCCCCTCCCGCGTCCCAGCTGGTGCGGACGGTGTGCACCGTGTGCACCGCGTGGCTGGCGTGCACGCGAGACACCCAGGCCCCTGGCTCTGCTGGGAGCCCTGGCTCCTCCTCCGCTGAGCAGCCTGCCTCCCAGGCCATGCCCAGATTCCTACCAAACACCCTGGAACTTGTTTGTGTGCCTTCGCAGTGGTCCTCTTTGACTTTTATTTTTTATTTATGCTTTTAATTTGCATTTATTTTCACTTTATTTGACAGGCAGAGAGAGATCTTCCATCTGCTGGCTCACTCCCCAAATGGCCACAACAGCCAGGGCTAGGCCAAGCTGAAGCCAGGAGCCAGGAGCTTCATCCGGGTCTCCCTCATGAGTAGCCAGGACCCAACCTCCTGACCCAGCACCTGCTGCCTCCTAGGGACTGCATGCGCAGGAAGCTGGAATTGGGAGCAGAGCTGAAAGTTGAACCCAGGTGTAAGATTCAGGCGTAGGAAGTGACTCAGCTGCTGTGGCCTCTCTCCTCTAGTTTTAACAATGAGAATTAAGGGGCCAGTGCTGTGGCACGGTAGGCAAGACCCCGCCTGTGGCACTGACATCCCACATGAGCGCCAGTTTGTGTCCCAGCTGCTCCTCTTCTGATCCAGATCTCTGCTGATAGTCTGGGAAAGCAGCAGAAGATGGCCCAAGTGCTTGGGCACCTGCACCTGCTTGGGAGACCTGGAAGAAGCTTCTGGCTCCTGGCCATTGTGGCCATTTGGGGAGTGAACCAGCAGATGGAAGACCTTTCTTTCTGTCTCTCCCTCTCTCTGTAACTCTGCCTCTCAAATAAATAAAATATCGAGAGAGAGAGAGAGAATTAAGAGATTATTACAGCAATTCCTCAATAGGTTGTTTCTCTGTGAGCACGCAATGAACGCGCCCTGCTGGTTGCCAGATTCAAGGGGAAGAACGAGGAGTTCCCATGCCCAGGAGGAGTCAGGTCCTGGCCAGCCCTCCACACACACGCCTGTGAGGGCGTGGGGACACTGTCCACCTTCTGCACCAACACCGAGTGAGAACCCAGCCCCGCTGTTGTACCCCTAGGGCCTCCCTGTGCCGGGGCAGTGCCACAGCATTCTAGGTAGCCCAGGGAAATGCGTTCTGCAGTGAGTGTGAAGGAGACTGAGGCCCAGGGTGGCCATGCCGCTTCCGTGGAGTCACAGCCTGGCGGGGGTCGGCGGATGGAAGCCAGGGCCCCCTGAGCAGAGCTGAGGCTCGTCCACTCCTGCCCTGAGCTGCCCCTGTCTCCAGGGGCAGCTTGCCATCCCCTTTCAAAGGCTGCTCCCAGGCGGCATTGCGAGTCCTCAGAACAGGTCAGCTGGGGGACGGTCACGTGACCAGCACCCCGGGTACTTCTGGGTGTGCATGCAATTGGGAAGCGTCTGGGAGACAACACACACCCATGCTCACAGCAGCATCGCTCACAAAGCCAAAAGGAGGAAGCAACCGTAATGTCCACTACTGGACAGACTCAAATGGTTATATAGACGAGGCTTCTTCAAACAGTTCACAGAAAGTGGGATTCAAAGATAAGTTTGGGGTGGTGTTGTGGTCCACAGCTTATGATGCTGGCTTCCCGTGTCAAAGCACTGGTCAAGTCCTAGCTGCTCTGCTTCTGATCTGGCTTCCGGCTAATGCACCTGGGGAAGCAGTGGGAGATGGCCCAAGTGCTTGGGCTCCTGTACCCACGTGGGAGACCCAGATGGAGTTCCAGGCTCCTGGCTTCAGCCTGGCCCAGACCTAGCTCTTGAGGCCCCTGGGGGAATGAACCAGCAGACGGAAGATCTCTCTCTGTCTCTCCTCTCTGTATAACTCTGCTTTTCAAATGAATAATAAATAAACTCTTTTTTAAAAAGATAGGTTTATTTTGGTATAAAAAATTTTGAAATCCATGTAGAGTCTTTTCATAACATGCACTTTCCCTGAACTTTTGAAAACTCTCTCACATATGCGATGGAGTGTTCTTTAGTCTTAAGAAAGGACTGAAATGCTGAGACATGCTGTGACGTGAATGAACCTTGCAACAAAATGCGCCAGACACAAAAGACAAAAGTGTTTTGACTGCACTTTTTTGAGGTACCTGAGATCGGCCAGTGCTTGGAGACAGAGAGTAAGTGGCCTTCATGCTTATACCAGTTACCTCACATAACCCCTGGCGGCCAGGGCTCTGAGATGGATGGTGGTGATGGTGGCACAACTCTGTGAAGGTACCGCGTGCCACCGATGCCCCAAACACACGTCACCATGGCTACAGCGGTACCTTGCGCATCACGTGAACTTTATCACAATAGAAAGTTAATTTTTAAAATAAGGAAGGTAGCTAGAAACAACGCGGGGCATAGGGGAGAAGCGTGAGTTCATGGGCGGGGTTTTTGCTGGAGATGCTGAACCAGTTTGGGGTGTATGTGGTGGTGACGGCGACACCGCGTGGTGAACGCATTCATGCCATCGCGTACTTACCAACGGTTAGGAGTAGCCACCGTGGTGTTGTAGGCTCAGCCCCCGCCTGGCGCCACCAGGAGCTTAACCTGCAGCAGCACAGCACTGACCATGGGCTTTCTGATGCCCCCTCGCATCCACTTCAGCTCACTAAAACAGAAAAGGTTTTCGGGTTAGACAGCCTGGGTCTGAAGCACAGCTCTCTCTCTCTTCTGCTCGCTTTGTCTGAACCAGGTGGCACATTCTCCATGAGCCGACAGAAGGATCCGCCGAGACAAACATGCAGGCGGCCAGGCGCGGCCCGGCTCAGTGCAGAGCTCCACACACACACTGCCCTTTTCTTCCGTGTCCCCTGGGGAGCTGCCGCGGACTCTTTTCCAGTCTTTATGGCTGTTGTTTGAGATGATCATAGATTCACAGGAAGTTACAGAGATCGCGTGCTGAGGTCTCCTGTCCTCTTCAACCGGTAGCCATTTTAAAAAACATATTTTTCCATTTTTTCACTTGAAAGACACGGTGACAGACAGAGAGGGAGAGCTGGTCCACGCTCCAAATGGCCACACCAGCCAGGGCTGGGCCAGACCAAAGCCAGAAGCCCAGAACTCCATCCAGGTCTCCCACGTGGATGGCAGGGGCCCAAGCACTCAGGCCCTCTTCCATTGCTTTCCTGGATGGGAAGAAGAATAGCTGGGACTTGAACCAGTGTCACCAGCAGCAGCTTAATGCTGGTCCCCGGAAACCTCTTGCACTTGGCTTTCTGCACCCGGGAGCCGTGAGATGCGCCCGGGCTGGCGCTGCGCTGAGCAGCATGTGAGGTGTGGCTTCCCGGCAGTTTGTTTAACCATTCACCCCTCGAAGGCCATCTGAACTGTGACCAGCTGCGGGCTATTACAGACAGACCCGGCGTGAACTTTCACGTCTAGGTTTTTGCGTGAGCGTAAGCGTTCCTTTCGCTGGGATAAATGCCCAGGTGTGCAATTACTGGATTGTGTGGTAAGAATATGTTTAGTTTTTTAAGAAGCTGCCAAACAATTTTCCAGAGTAGCTGAACCACTTGACATTCCCTTGAGCCGGATCCGGTTTCTCAGCGTCTCTGCCAGCACCGGTGCTGTCGCTGCTTCTGCTTCAGCTGCCTCCCTGGTGACATCTCACTGGGACTTGAACTCGGCCTGCCCCTACGATTGACAGTCTTTCAGGTGCCTGCCTGCCACCCACACAGCCTCACAGGCGAAGCCTCTGCCCACGTCTGGTTCTCTCCACAAATGGCTGCAACAGGGGCCAGAGCTGCGGGGCAGCGGGCTAAACCTCTGCCTGCAGTGCCCGCATCCCATATGAGCGTCAGTTCGAGTCCCAGCTGCTCCTCTTCTGATCCAGCTCTCTGCTATGGCCTGGGAAAGCAACAGAAGATGGCCCAAGTGCTTGGGCCCCTGCACCCATGTGGGAGACCTGGATGAAGCTCCTGACTCCTGGCTTAAGCCTGGCCCAGACTTGGCCATTACGGCCATTTGGGGAATGAACCAGTGGATGAAAGATCTCTCTCTCTCTCTCTCTCTCTCTCTCTCTCTCTCCCCGTCTCTGTAACTCTACCACTCAAATAAATAAATAAAAAGTTTATGGTTTCACATTTTACTCTTAAATAAATGGTTCATTCTAACTTAATTTTTTGCATAGAGTCTGAGGCTAGGGCTTCCTTTCGTGTTTTTAACCTATGGACCTCCAGTCGCTCCAGTCTCATTTGTTGCAAGGCTTGTCCTTCCTCTGTTGAATCATTTTGCACTTTGGCCAAAAATCAGTTGAGCGCATTTGTGTTGATCTGTTGCCGAGTTCTCGATTCCATTTCCCTGAGCAGCCTGCCCTGCCTGTCCTGCCCCAGGGACCACACAATTGGATGATTCCAGTGGTTACTAAGTTTTCACATTAAATAGAGAGATTCCTCCTACTTTACTATTCTGAACAAAGTGTTTTTATTATTTTTTATTTATTTATTTATTTATTTTTTTATGACAGGCAGAGTGGACAGTGAGAGAGAGAGACAGACAGAAAGGTCTTCCTTTGCCGTTGGTTCACCCTCCAATGGCTGCCGCCGACAGCGCGCTGCGGCCTGCGCACCGTGCTCATCTGATGGCAGGAGCCAGGTGCTAGGTGCTTTTTCCTGGTCTCCCATGGGGTGCAGGGCCCAAGCACTTGGGCCATCCTCCACTGCACTCCCGGGCCACAGCAGAGAGCTGGCCTGGAAGAGGGGCAACCGGGACAGAATCCGGCGCCCCAACCGGGACTAGAACCCGGTGTGCTGGGGCCGCAAGGCGGAGGATTAGCCTGTTGAGCCACGGCGCCGGCCAAAGTGTTTTTATTTTTAAGATTTATTTATTTATTTGAAAGACAGAGTTACAGAGGGAAAGTCTTCCATCCACTGCTTCACTCTCCAAATGACTGCAATGTCCGAAGCTGGGCCAATCTGAGGCCAGGAACCTGGAGCTTCCTCCAAGTCCCCCACGATGGTGCAGGGGCCCAAGGACTTGGGCCATTTTCCACTGCTTTCCCAGGCCATGGCAGAGAGCTAGATTGGAAGTGGAGCAGCTGGGTCTCAAACCAGCACCCATGTGGAATGCCAGCACTGCAGGCCGCGGCTTTACCCACTATTTCATGGCTTTACCCACTGTGCCACAGTGCCTCAGAGTGGGTCTTTTTTTTTTTTTTTTAAGATTTTTTTATTTATTTGTTGGAGAGGTAGAGTTACAGACAGTGAGAGAGAGAGACAGGGAGAGAGGTCTTCCGTCCAATGGTTCACTCCCCAAATGGCCACAACAGCCAGAGATGGGCCGATCTGAAGCCCGGAGCCAGGAGCTACTTCCGGGTCTCCCACATGGGTGTAGGGGCCCAAGCACTTGGGCCATCCTCTGCCACTCTCCCAGGGCACAGCAGAGAGCTGGATAGGAAGAGGAGCAGCCAGGACTAGAACCGCCACCCATATGGGATGCTAGCACTGCAGGCAGAGGATTAACCTACTATGCCACAGCACCAGTCCCAAGAGTAGATGTTTTTAAAAGATGTACTTATATGAAAGGCAGAGAGAGAGAGAGAGAGAGAGGAAAGAGATTCTCCATCTATCCACCAGTTCACTTTCCAAATGGCTACAACAGCCTGTGCTGGGCTAGGCCGAAGCTAGGAGCCAGGGGTCCACGCACTCGGCCATCATCCATTGCCTTCCCAGGCGTATTAGCAGGAAGCTGGATCAGAAGCGGAACAGCCCGCACACTAATGACGGCTCAAATATGGGATGTCAGTGTTGCAAGCAGCAGCTTAATCTCGTGCCACAACACTGGCCCCTAGATGGAGCAGATTTTAATACAGCTTTCTCCTTGGATTTCTTTCTGGGCTGAGACCCAATGGGATGTCATCTACACTGAATAATTTAGGAATGTAGAACAATGTGAGTTTTTTCCCACAAAAATGGGTGTACCCATTCCCCCCCCAAGCTTTATTTTGTGGCAATGTGGTATTTTAACCATTTTTAAATGTATAAAATTCAATGGCCTTACATATATTCACATTGTCTTGCACATATCCATCTCCAGAACTTTCTAAGCGTCCCCAACAGAAACCTTGTACCTGTCCAGGGGTGGAGGCCTTTTTTGCTGCCAAGGACCATTTGGATATTTATGATGTCATCCACAGGCCACACAAAACCATCAACTTAAAAATCAGCCCACTACAGATGTATTGAGTTTCAAGTCCCACCTGCAGTGGCCTTGGCAGGGCCAGACCGAATGATTTCGTAGGCCTTATGTGGTTCATGGGCCAGACATTCCCCACCCCGTCAGTTAGACAACAAATCCCCATCCCCATGCCCCACCCCCCGCCCCAGCCCTGGCCACTGCCGCTCTGCTCCGAGTGAAGCTGTTCTCGGTGCCCCCCAACACACTCACAGTGTTGTCCTTCTGTGGCTTCTTTCACACATGTGGTGTCTTCAAGGACATCCATGTTGCAGCCTGTGTCAGAATTTCATTCCTTCTTTTTTTTTTTTGTTTGCTTTGTTTTTACTATTTTATTACTTATTTTCAAGGCAGTTACAGAGAGAGAGAGAGAGAGAAATCTTCCATCTGCTGGTTCACTCTCCAAATAGCCACAACAGCCAGGGTTGGACCAGGCTGAAGCCAGCAGTATGGAACTCCATCTGGTCTCCCACGTGGGTGCAGGGGTCCCAAGCACTTGGGCTGTCTTTTGCCGCTTTCCCAGGCTGTTAGCAGGGAGCTGGATGAGAACTGGCACTTTGGTACGGGATGCCGACATTGCAGGTGGTGGAAAGTCAGAGTTACACAGAGAGAGGAGAGGCAGAGAGAGAGAGAGAGAGAGAGAGAGAGGACTTTCATCTGATGGTTCACTCCCCAGTTGGCTGCAATGGCTGGAGCTGAGCGGATCTGAAGCCAGGAGCCAGGAGCTTCTTCCGGGTCTCCCACGTGGGTGCAGGAGCCCAAGGACTTGGGCCATCTTCTACTGCTTTCCCAGGCCACAGCAGAGAGCTGGATGGGAAGTGGAGCAGCTGGGTCTTGAACGGGCACCCATATGGGATGCCGGCACTTCAGGCCAGGGCATTAACCTGCTGTGCCACAGCACCAGCCTCCATCATTCCTTCTTAAGATTGAGTAATAGTCCATGTTCTGTTGATTGTACATTTTGTTTATGTTCAGCAGTTGATGGGCATTTGGGGTGTCTCACCTTTCGGCTGCTGGGCATGTTGGTGAGCTACCCTTTGAGTCCCTGCCTCACTCTTCTGATCATCCACCCAGATGTTGTCTCTCCTACTCAAACATCTGCTGCTTGCCCTTCTGTGGTCAGACCCCAGGGGCCAGCAACAAGTGGGTCCTCTGGGCACTAGGGGGCGCTCCCCACCCTGGGATTTGGTGGGGTCTTCCGCTTTCTTTGCCATCTCAGCTTGGAGGAGGGTGAGAAAGTAAACAGAGTAAAATAAAGACTATGGACGCCCTCCACCACCGCCCCAGCCTCAACCCTAGGCTGTCAGAGCCCACTCGAAAGGGTTTGGCCCATTCATGGCCCCAGGGTTTTTGTTTTGAGCACTGCCTGGAAGGTGCTTTCATAAACCAAACACCTTTCTGGCTCCAGGGGTGAGAAATGGAGGCGAGAATCAAAGGACCGCTCTTTCCTCCATTCTTAATTTGTGAATCTGAGATTATTTTTAAAAAGGTCTTTAGGGGCTGGCGCTGTGGCATAGCGGGTAAAGCTGCTGCCTGCAGTGCCGGCATCCCATATGGCCGCCGGTTGGAATGCTGGCTGCTCTTCTTCTGATCCAACTCTATGCTATCGCCTGGGAAAGCAGTAGAAGATGACCCAAGTCCTTGGGCCCCTGAACCCGTGTGAGAGACCCGGAAGAAGCTCCTGGCTCCTGGCTTCGGAACGGCTTCGGAACAGCCATTGCGGCCATTTGAGAAGTGAACCAGCAGATGGAAGACCTCTCTCCCTCTCCCTCTCCCTCTCCCTCTCCCTCTCCCTCTCCCTCTCCCTCTCCTCCTCTCTCTGTGTAACTCTGACTTTCAAATAAATAAATAAATCTTTTTTAAAAAAGAGCTATTTAACGCACATATTTCTCTCAAGGTTTCTGGCCAACTCTTCCTCTCTCATTCTTTGTAGAATTAGGACCAGAGTAGGTTTCCTGTCCCCAGATAATCTGAAAAGGAGGAACAAAGAGCCTTTTCTTCACCCTGCCGTGTGGTTCAGGGCAGAGCCTCTCTTCAGACAGGAGCCTAACCAGGTCTCCGCCAGCTGTGTGATGCCAGGGAGGTAACCTGGCCTCTCTGAGCCTCAGTGTTTCCTTCAGTAAAATGGGATAACAGTGCAACCTCATAGTGTCGGGGTGAGGACTACATTCCTTAGCGCTTCACCGATTTGCGCTGAAGTGTGTTATTATTTTGTTGCCCTGATGCTGTTATAATTCTGCAGACATTGGTCCTGGGTGGAGGCAGCTGGCCCGCCATATACTCCGCACAGCACCTGCCAGTATCGCACACGTATCTCCACATCTCAGCACAGCCTGCAATAGGAACCAAGGGAAGGACCCTAATCCAAAAGCTTCCCTTAAGAGCCAGACAACAGAATCCATCTGGCCGAGATGGTCTTTCTGACGCTGGATTCGGCCGGAAACGGTGTTCCTTCCCCAGCCAGCACAGCCCGCTGTGCCTGGGGCCACGGAGGGAAGGCAGAGGAAGGAGGAGGCCAGGGCGGTCAGGAGGAGAGGACGTCCCCTCCCTCTTACCCAGTGGGCACAAGGACCAGATGGGCTCACTTCTGCTGCCCTGCCCCCTGCTCTCTCAGCTGGCACAGAAGCAGAGCAGTAGTGGAACAGAAGCGGGAGACAGAGCCCCCAGAAGCCGCCTCCTTGGTGGTGGGGCAGCCTGGGCACCGGAAAGAGACAACCTGCTAGTCCCGCGGCTTCCCTTCCCAGCCCTGGGACCTGGGTGTGCACCTGTGGATTCACCTGCTCAAAACTTACTGCTGGGAGTGGATATTGTGGTGCAGTGGGTTAGACCACCGTTTGGGAGGCTGGCGTCCCATATTGGAGCGCTGGTTCCAGTCCCAGCTCTTCTGCTTCCAATCCAGCTTCCTGCTGACGCTGCCTGGGAAGCAGGTGATGGCTCAAGTGCTTGCAGGGACCAAGGTCGAATTCCTGCCTCCTGGCTTTAGCCTGGCCCAGCCAAGACTGCATGTGGGGAGTGGAGATCTCAGTCTCTGTCTCTCTACCGCCTCCCCTATCTCTGTCATTCTGCCTTCCAAATAAATATTATTTTAAGAAGAATCATCTGGGAGTCAGCCTGCAGCGTCAGCATCCCGTATGGACACCGGTTCGAGTCCTGGCTGCTCCTCTTTCCATCCTGCTCTCTGCTGTGGCCTGAGAAAGCAGTAGAAGATGGCCCAAGTGCTTGGGACCCTGCACCTGTGTGGGACACCTGGAGGAAGTTCCTGGCTCCTGGCTTCAGATCAGCCCAGCTCCAGCCACTGTGGCCATTTGAGGAGTGAACCAGAGGATGGAATGTCTTTCTCTCTGTCTCTCCCTCTCTCTACCTGTAACTCTGCCTCTCAAATAAGTAAATAAATCTTAAAAAAAAAAAAGAAAAGAAAACTAGTTAAAAAAATTAATTGCTTCTCATCTGTTAGCCACTCCCTGACCCCAAATGAAGTCACAGTGGGGTCCTGTGGCCCAAACTGGGTCCAGCGGTGAGGGCCTGGGCGGGGCCTGTGTGTACCCCTCTCCCATGGGCTCCCCAGATGGTAGCAAAGCTTTTGGAACCCCTGCCTGTGGGGTGAAATTGAGGCTACGGGCTGCTGAGCGGGGTCTCACGTGAAGCCAGCCCGACTGGGTCCTCTTCCCTCCCGGCCAGCCCACGTAACAGGGTTTCCAAAGCGCTGTGAACAGTGCCGGGCCCTCCTGTCCTTGGCCTGTGCTGGCTGACGAGGGCCCAGGCTCCTCTCAGCAGAGGTAGGGTCCTTCCTGGGGTGCCACGCGGCACCCTGAATTCAAGCTCCCCCAGCCCCAGACCGACCTCTGCTATCGCTGACAGCTGGGACAACTGCTCCCCAGAGTAAAAGTCCCTCTCTCCCCCTCGTGGCCCAGCTGCCACCCAGCATGACTCATTCCTGCCACATAAAAGGCATGGGACTCTTGCTTGTACCTAAGTAAATATTTGTTTGTTTGCTCGCCATTTGCAGCAAGTGTGCGTCCTCCGTCTGTCTGGGTCCCTGTCTTCAGTCATCCTTGCGGGCAGGGCTGTGCCCAGGGCTCTCAAACTGCAAAGCAAGAAGGTACTGATTGTGGCCAGATTTATTCTGAGCCTTTAATTGTTACAACGAAGGCATCTTTAAAACACACCATCAAAGCCCCACCCATGGAGGAAAACTCCCAGGGACTGTGGATTGCCGGGTGTGGGTGTAGGTGGCCAGGGCAAGGCCTTTGCTGTTGGCTCCAGAGACCCTTCTCCCTGGAACATCTGTCCTGGCAACCCAGATGGGGTTCTTTAAATTAAGGAAGGCGGCCAAGCAGCTCCTGGCCACCTGCCGCAGCGGTGAGGGCACCAGATCCCCAGCAGACCGTCCCTGGGATGGGCACGGTGGGCGGCTGCCTGGGTGGTAAGATCTGAGGGTACCAGGCAGGCTCCCACAGCCCCCCTTCCCCCCAGGGCCCTGAAACTTCCCCTCTACACTCAGATGCCTGGTGCCTGAAATCCCACCCCAGGATCTTGCAGCTTTTGCTGTGCCTCTCATAGCTTTCTGTTTCCAGAAATCCCTGCTTACAACACACCCCAGATGGCAGCTCAAGAGTGAAATAAACAGGTATGTTACTGGGCTATGAGAAAAGCAAAGGAGGAAGAAAAGGAAGGCGGGAATTGGGCATAAAAGAGACCCCTGGCCTCTGGCGGGAGGGCGAGGTGACCGCGTGCCTTCCCTTCCCGGCCTGGTTGCCACCTGCCCCGTGCCTCCTTTCCCTGCTTCTGTCCATCCTCTGGAGTCGGGGGCCTGTGAGTCAGCCCCTCCAACATGCGTCTAAGTCTACCCAAACCGATGGTATTCACCCCCTCATTCTTCTCTTAGAATCAAAGCTGTTCAAGGCCCCTATTTGAAACTTGAAAGGAAGGGAAAATTACTGGATGTAATTTCCGTCTCTTGGCTAATAATCATCTTTCTCTAGCTCGCTTCTTTACTACAATGCATAAAGCCCCAAGAAGGACTTCCAGGAAGAGAGACAAGTTGGAGTCTAATTGCTATTTTCTGCGAGTCATTTTTATTGATGAACATATTTAAGAACCTCCAGCTGTGAAGAGGGCTGCTCACACTGGGTATCAGGGCCTTCTGCAGAGGGAAGACTCTCACAGAGCAGAGGCAGGAGGATGCTGGCCCGCACACTTCAAGCCTAGCATTCTGAGGCTTTAACGCTTGGAACTGGCCATGTCTCAGGTACACGGCCACTTTTCCGCAAGCCAGATGAGTGCTTTGGGTAGGAAAGCGTCTAGCAAAACAGCCACAGCTCATTGAGCGGAATTCAGTCGTTTATAAATGCTTTTGATGATAATTACAGGTCAGGAGACAAACTGTTACTTACCTTGAGAAGTCTGGATTATCCATGGATTTCCTTTATCATCCTTATTAGTACCATTTAGCAACAGTTAACGCCAAATGTGATGGCGGAACCCAGAACCCAGCTTCAGCTCAGGCTGAGCGCATCCTTGCCTGGTCCTTACCGCGGCAGAGTAGGGGAGAAGCAGGCAGATGGAAGCCCTCTGGGGCTCTGGCTCTCCTGGCTCTCGACTCCTGCGTCTCCCGCCAGGTGGCCCATGGAGACCATAGCGATGCATTTTCTGGGACCGGAGGGAAGGACCTCAGACCCTCTCCAGGTTTACACCTGTGTATTTCAGTAGCGTCTCTCCTCCTATCAGGCTCACCAGAGTTGCACCTTTGGGATCGCAAGGTTGAGCAGCAAACTGGCCTGGGGATCAGAAGCACAAGGCGGGAGCAGTCCTTAAAAGCTGCAGACTTCAGGAGGAAGGCACGAGGCCCAGTGGTTGGTGTACCCACGTCCCATATCAGAGAGCCTGGATTCCACCTTCCTTCCAAGGCAGAGCAGCAGCGGATGGCTCCAGTAATTGGGTCCCAGCCCTCCACGTGGGAGACCTGGATTGAGTGCCTGGATCCTGACTTCAACCTGGCCCCTCTCTTTGTCTCTTTCTCACTCTCACCGAGCCTTTCAAATAGATAAATCAATGAATACATAAATAAATATTAATAGAAGATAAGTAGGGGTGGGTGTTTGGCTTTGGCCCCAGTTGGGACACCTGCATCCCACATCCGAATGCCTGGGTGGAGTCCTGGCTCCACTCCCAATCCTAGTTTCCTGCTAATGCACACCCAAGTAGTCCCCGCCATCCACATGGGAGACCCGGACGGAGTTCCTGGCTGCTGACTTCTATCATTGCAAGCATTTGGGGAGTGAACTAGTGGATAAGAACTCTCTGTCTCTCTGATGTTCAAAGAAATCAACAATAAACACATTTTAAACTTTTTTTTGTTAAAAAAGAGAAGTTCGTTGAGTGCAAAAAAATGCATTTTTTTCATAATGAACATTTTTCCATGAACTTTTTAAAGAGCCCACAGATACATGGATTTCAAAAATTTGGC
Organism: Sylvilagus floridanus; assembly: GCA_949820135.1. Taxonomy (NCBI): domain Eukaryota; kingdom Metazoa; phylum Chordata; class Mammalia; order Lagomorpha; family Leporidae; genus Sylvilagus; species Sylvilagus floridanus. The sequence goes on from OX463230.1 coordinate 36,428,087, forward strand.
TCCAAAATAAACTGATCTTTTAATCCTGTTCTCCACGGGCTTTTGTAAGTGCCCTTATATTTGGGAGCGAATGGCCTTGAGACACCCTCTGGTGTCACCATGGCCAGACCTCACCCCAGAGGCTCCCCCACCCAGCCCAGAGGCCACATCAGGGTTCCCGGAGGGGCCGCTCCCTAGAAGTGCTGCCGCTTGGTCTCTCTGTGTGTCCACCGTCCTCACAGCATGCCCAGAGCTAGGCAGCAGGGGCCCCCCCGGCAGGGACACAGGCTTTGCTCAGAGCCTTTCCGACCACAGAGCCGCTGAGGCATGTCCTCAGCTCCCTGGTGGTGCAAAACTTGACCCCGGTGCCCCTCTTGTGCCCTGCAGCTCCTCCTCCGTCTCTGTTAAACTTGTAGGGATTATCTCCTGCGAAGGCCAGGCCTGCCCAGCCCGCCCGGCCCTGGCCGCTACCTCTCTCATTTATCAGCTCCGCTCCCTGAAACTGCAGCTCCAGCCCCCTGACCTCTGACCTTCCTTCCAGTTCCCTATTTCTTGCTGTCAACACTTGAATGCCTTCACTGACACTCAAAACCAAATGTACATGAAGTTAAATTCATGGGCTCCCATCAAACCTCTATCTTTCTCCAATCCCTCTTTGACTCTACAATGGATGCACTTTTTAAGGGTTTATTTATTTCTAATTGAAAGGCAGGGGGAGAGAGAGAAATCAATTTTCTATCAGCTGCTTCACTGCCCTCCCCCCAAAAAAAAACTGCTGGGGCTCGGCCAAGCTGAAGCCAGGAGCCAGGAACTCCATCCAGCTCTCCCCGATGGGTGGCAGGAAACCAGGTCATCTTCTGTTGTCTTCCTGGGTACATGAGCACGGAGCTGGATCGGAAGTCAAGCAAACCAGAACATATAGGGGATGCCAATGTCAAGGCAGTGGCTTAACCTGCAGCAGCACCCGTCGGCCCTGATGGATGCATCTTGTTTTGAGGATTTTTATTATTGTTTATTTGCTTATTTATCTACTTGAGAAGGAGAGAAAGAGAGTCTTCCATCCAGTAGTTCACTTCCCAAACACCTGTTACAGCTGGTGCTGGGTCAGACCGGAGCTTGGAGTCAAGAACTCCATCTGAGTCTCCCACATGACTGGCAGGGACGCAAGCACTGGAGTCATCCCCTGTTTCCTCCCGGGGGTGCAGGAGCAGGACGCTGGAATTGGGAGCGGGGCTGGAACGTGAGCCCAGGTTCTCTGATGTGGGAGGGAAGCACTTAACTGCCAGAGCAGACGCTGCCCCGGTCCTGGGGTCACTGAGCCAAGCTCCCACTCTCTACAGGTCAGGACACTGAGACTCAGAGGGGACCAAGCGACCTGCGCAGAGGAGACAGCGCCTCGGGAAGACCAGGGGAGAACTTCTGCAGGGCCTTGGCATCCGGGGTGCAGGATAGGGTGTCTGCCCTCTGCTCTGTTTCTGTGTGCTTATGGCCTGGCGTTTCCATGCGAACAAGGCTCCCAGGGGCAGGGCCCTGTCTGTGTCGTCTGCAGCATCCCCCGTGCAGCACGGCGCTTCAGGTCAAGCCCCAAGCAGGGAAAGGGCCTTGGGGAGGAGGTGGTTAGGGTCTCCAAAGGAAATCGCATTTCCTGTCAAGCACAATTCCAAATAGTACCTTATTTTTCATCCAAATATGAGTTTACTTTCTTTTTTAAAATATTATTTATTTATTTGAAAGGCAGAGGGGGAGAGAGAGAGAGAGAGAGAGAGAGAGAGAGAGAGAGAGAGAGAGGTCTTCCACCTGCTGGTTCAGTCAACAAATGGCCACAATGGCCAGAGCTGAGCCGATCTGAAGCCAGGAGCCAGGAGCTTCTTCAAGTCTCCCACACAGCTGCAGGGCCCCAAGCACTTGGGCCATTCTTCACTGCTTTCCTAGGTGCATTAGCAGGGAGCTGGATTGGAAGTTGAGCGGCTTGGACTCGAACTGGCACCCATATGGGACACTGGCACTGCAGGAGGGCAGCTTTGTCTGCTGTGCCACAGTGCTCTGGGCCCAGAGCAGTTTATTAACTGGCCCCATCCATTGACACCTCCCACGTTCTCTTTGTGGGCCCTGCAAGGTAATATCGATGAAATGTCGGAAACCATCCCATCCCCGTCTGCCAGTGTCTGCAGATTTTGCCAGTTTTCCGTGACATCTTCAGCTGCTCTATTCCAGACATTTGGAAAGATGCAATTCTTTAAGGAAACAACTCAGGGCTTTGTTTTCTCTTAGGAGGAAAAAGTAGGGGATTAGAGTTAGGAGCTCAAGAATGGAGACTAAATTAGATCCAACAGACAAAAAATCCAGTCATGTCTACTTAGAAGTAATAATTAAATGATTTAGAGGGAGGCATCTGGCCTAGCTTTTGAGATGCCCACATCCCATATTGAAGAGCCTCGTTTTGATCCCCAACGCTGGCTCTGGCTCCTGATTCCACTTTCCTGCCAACGCAGACCCAGGGAAGCAGGTGATGGCTCAAGCAGTTGGGTCTCTGCCAGCCACATTGGCGACCTGGATGGAGTTCCCAGCTCTGGGCCCAGTCCCAGCTGTTGCTGGCATCTGGGGAGTGAAACAGAGGACAGGAATGCTCACTTGCTTGCGCGCTCTCTCTCTCTCTTGAATAAATCAATTTTTAAATTTTCTTTCTTTCTTTCTTTCTTTCTTTCTTTCTTTCTTTCTTTCTTTCTTTCTTTCTTTGAAAGGCAGAGTTAGACAATGAGAGAGAGAGAGACAGAGAGAAAGGTCTTCTTTCTGTTGGTTCACCCCCCAGATGGCTGCTACAGCTGGCGCGCTGCGCCAATCCAAAGCCAGAAGGCAGGTGCTTCTCTTGGTCTCCCATGTGGGTGCAGGGACCAAGCACTTGGGCCATCCTCCACTCCCTTCCTGGCCACAGCAGAGAGCTGGACTGGAAGAAGAGCAACTGGGACAGAATCTGGCGTCCCAACCAGGACTAGAACCCAGGGTGCCAGCGCCACAGGCAGATTAACCTAATGAGCTGTGGTGCTGGCCAAATAAATCAACTTTTTAAAGATATATTTATTTATTTATTTGAAAGGCAGAGTTACAGAGAAGCAGAGGCAGAGAGAGAGAGAGAGAGGGAGAGAGAAGGAGAGAGAGGTCTTCCATCCACTGGTTCACTCCTCAAATGGACACAATGGCTGGAGATGGGCTGATCTGAACCCAGGAGCCAGGAGCTTCTTCCAGGTCTCCCACATGGGTGCAGGGGCCCAAGAACTTGGGCCATCTACTGCTTTCCCAGGCCACAGCAGAGAGCTGGATCGGAAGTGGAGCAGCTGAGACTCAAACCTGCGCCCATATGGGATGCTGGCACTGCAGGTGGTGGCCTTACCCATCATGCCTCAGCACCAGCCCCAGAAAGGGCGTTTGTAAACTGAGAAGTTCTCGGCACCGCTCAGGTCTCAGAAATTGTCAATCACTTAGTCCTCCTTCTACTTTAATGCACATTTCTTCCTGTTCCTAGCCTCTCATTGTGAACTTACCCCTACAGGTAAACAGCAAAACCCGATGAGAACTCACACAGCATGGATTTCTCCCAGCTGCACTGTGGCCTTCAGCTTTTAGAATCCCCCTGATCCGATGTCCCACATCATCTCAGCTACAGTGAGCATGTGTGTGGGGGTGGGGGGGTGGGGTAATGTACAGATGATCTCTGGGAATTTGGTGCAGATCCTATCCACTTTGTTAAGCCCTCATTCTTAGATAAACAGTGATTTCTACATTGCATCCAGAACATACACAGTAAACGCTGAGTAACACAGGCAGTAGGGCTCAAGTGCTTACGCACGCAGCTGGGATCAAACGGGGCTCACTCTGCCTCTCAGCCTTGTTCTGGCCTTGGACGGCTCATCAGGCTGATACCCCCAAGAAACTCCCAGTGCATCCCAAATAAACCCTTTGCAGACCAGATGGAATGGAGGAGTGCCTGTGGCAAAAGCCTTCCCCCGCCACCAGCAGCAGCTGGGACAGCAGAGTTACCGGAACCTCTGGGATGGTGAAGGGGGACTGCTGGCCCACGAGGTCAGCCCCATGTGTTCACCCCACAGGAAAGTCACCATTGGCTTTCTGCTGTAGGAGGGCCTCTGCATGTGGCTGGTGGCCTGTGCGGGCATGAACAGGACAGGGTAATAGTGTTGTAATGAATGGAGCAGGAATCCTCAAACACGTCCATGAGGCCAAATAGCCTTTTCCCCTCTTCTCTTCTTTCATCTTCCTTTTCCCACACCCTTCCCTCCCTCTTCCTCTTCTCTTTCGTCCTCCTTTTTTTTTTTATTTGACAGGTAGAGTCTGGTCTCCCATGCGGGTTCAGGGGCCCAAGCACCTGGGCCATCCTCCACTGCCCTCCCAGGCCACAGCAGACAGCTGGACTGGAAGAGGAGCAACCGGGACTAGAACTGCTGCCGATATGGGATGCCGGAGCCACAGGCACCAGCCCTCTCCTCCTGCCTTTTGAATCACAAATGCCAGATTGGTTATGCTGTGTTTGGGAGATGAGCCCAGAGACCCCAGGCAGCAGTCACGCACCTCAGCCTCACCTCCAGAGCTGGAGGCAGACTCTGCAGCAGCTCGGGGACCTAAGCTGTGGCCTTGGGGATCCAGCCCATGGCTCTGCATCTCCTGGTTCAAATGCTTTCCCAGCTGCTAAGTCATAAGCTCCTTTTCAGGGTGGGGTGGGAAGGTCATAGCAGCTCCCCTGTTTCCCCATGTGCCACAGTTGTGACTCATCTTGGACACAGACAGTGGAAGATGGGGAACTTGCAGGACAGTGCCAGGGCTACTGTCATCGGTCACCTGCTCTCCTCCTGGCTTGCCGGCTTGGGAACAGCAAAGTCACCCATGCTCATTTTGGACTTCACAGGAGAGAGGCGCTGTCTCCCCATACCTGTTAGACTCGAAGCTTCCTGCAGGTGGGAACTGGTCTCAGGTCACCTTGCTGTGTTAAGGGTGTAACCACCGTGTGTGTGAAGTGATCCCCAGATTCTCCCAGGATGCGTTCTGGAATGATCTGGGTCACTTTCCCTTGACCTCCCACTAAGACCCTAAACCCACAACTGATGCTTTACGCTGAGCTTATTTGGTAATTAGACAAAGTGGATTCAAAGCTTTTATGCCTTCTTCAAACCATCTCTACTCCTTGTCTCATCTGTCCCCAAAGATAAAGCCTTGCACTAGCTCCCTTCAGCGAAAGCAGCGTCCCTCCCACCAGCCAGTACCAACCAGGCTGCTGGACCTGCTCATACACACACACACACACACACACACACCCCACATGTGGAGGTGGGGCAAGTTGCTCCAGGATAGCCCAACTCCAAGGCAGCCTTGTCTTCTAATTATGCAGACACTTGCTAAAACAGCTCTCACTCTCCTTATTGTAGAATCCAGAGGACAATAGCCCCTTATTGCCCATGGCTACCGCTTCCCCCTGAAAGGGGGGTGGCTGTCACCTTGTCTGGTGACTAATTAAGAAAAGGCAAAGCCTTTGATTATCGCTATTGTTTTTCCCCTCACTGCATTCAAAGGCACCTTCTGCAGCGGGGCAGCCTGCCCTCCCAGAGAAGCAACCGGTTCCCCGAACTTAAAGGCAAAGGCAGTTGGAGGGCAGGCCTCCAGCGGGACTGGCCGCTCTTGGTTGGTGCCTGGGGCTGGGGTCTGGTCCTGCCTCCCTGGAGACCCTGGCTAGCTCCCTTCGCCTCCCCCGGGTGCGCTGTGAGGCAGCACTACCAACAGGCCTCCTACCCCGAAGTATCTGAACTTGGGTCTGACTGAGGGCAAACGCTGGACTCCTAACCCTTGGGCGACTACGAGCTGGGCTCTTCCGTGCCTCAGTTTTCCCCAAAAAAGGTCAGAAGAATTCATCCACGACAGTTAAGCGTTGAGAGCCGGCCAGTTCCACTCGCGCCCTTCCCGCGGCAGATTTCCCAGCCCCCGAGGTGGGTCTGTGCTGGGGGCCAGGACGAGGCGGGAGTGAGCGGGTGTGTAAAGTGGCAAGAGCAGTCCCCGGGTCACTTCGCTTCTCTGGGGATTCACAGGAGGACGAACCGCGAGAAAACACCCCCAGAGGGACTCGGTAACTCTCTTCCTTCCCGGAGCGCCCCGCGCCCCATCCCCAGGGTGGGCAGGCGCCCCAGGGGCCCCAACCCCGGGTAGGTCCCGCGGGTCCTATCGGAGGCTGGAGTCGAGCCCCGGGAGAAGACGGCGGTAGGAGTGTAGTGCGGGGAAGGGGGCCTGGTACCCGCTTCAGGGAGCGGGACCCGCCGGATCCAGGGGCCGGGGGACCGGCGAGCGCGCGCGGCGGGAGGCAGGTGCGGAGGTCACGGTCCCAGCGCCTGGGAGGGGCCCTCGGAGGGCGTCGCGGGCTCGGCCGGTGGGAAGGAGCGAGTTGGGGGCCGGCGCGGCTGCCGGGGGCGGGGAGGAGGCGCAGGAGGCGGGGCGGAGGCGGCGGAGCCCCCGGGATCCGCTCGCCCAGCGCCGGCCCCTGCACTCCGAGCCTCTGCCGCCTCCCGCCCCGCAGCCAACTCGGGGCCGAAACTTCCTCGGGTCCCGAGCCCGGGAGAGTAGCGCGCAGCTCGGCGACGGCCGCCGGCGGCGGCTCGACCCCGCGCCCGGGGCCCAGGGCCTGCCTCAGGCTGCGCACCCCGACCCCCTGCCGGCCCGGCTCGGGGGTCTCCGGCGCGGAACAGGGAGCCCTCCCAGCGGCAGGGGGAGCGCAGAGTCGGAGGGCCGAGACTGCTCGGACTGGGCGTCTGGGGGGCCGGGCAGACGCCTCGGCGGGACGCCCGGAGCGGGGCACGCCCGCCAGTGCCGCCAGCCCTGCGCCCCGGCCGCGGATGAAGAGTCCGGTGCGGCGGCCCGAGCGGCCCGCGCGCTGAGAAGAGCGGGCAGGAGCTGCCCCGGGCCCCACCGGTGGGGCAGGGCCCCTGCGGGCCGCGCCTCCCGGCGCCGCGGTGCCCGGCAGACCCTGCGGAGCCGGGCGCTGCCAGCGCCTGGCCGGCGGAGCGGACCAGCGGCGGGACACCCAGGTAAGCGCCCCCTGCAGCGGCGGGCGGGAGCCGCGCGGGCCGCGGGCCTCCGCCGCCGCCACTGCTCGCGCCCCTCCGGCTTCGCGCTGCCCTCTCGCCCGCCAGAGCCGAGGGCCGGGGGTTGGGCGCCGGCCCTGCCCTCCCGGAGGAGAGGCGGCGCTGCTAGGCGGCGAGGGCTGCTGGGCAGCCGGGTCAGGTGGCGGGAAGGGGGCGCAGAGGTGAAGGGAATTACCCCCGCCCGGCTGCGAACAAAGCTGGGCCGCCTGGCGCCTCCAGCGAGCGCGCAGCGCCGAGGGCGCGCTCTCGGCGCGGGCAGGTAGGGCGCGGTGGTTCGCGCCGCTTTCCCGTCCCGGAGGCAGGCGACCAGGGCTGGACCCGGAGCTCCTGGCCCCGAACACTGCCCGAGACTGGGTTGAGCCCTCGGGCCCTCGCTTGTCTCGCGGACTGGGTCGGGTCCACACCAGAGGGGCTGGGTCGGTGCCGAGGCCCGAGCAGGTAGAGGCGAAGGAGGCCGAGCTCTGCGCGCTCTCAGCGCCCCCCGCTCCGCTGCCTTGTGCAACCCGAGTGGGAGCGCGGTGAGGGACCTCTTCCCCTCTTCTCGTGGCGCCCCCGAGGATGTTTGGCTAAACCCGTTCGTCACAGCCACATCTCCTGGACGTTTGCGTACAGCGCATCGTCGTTGCGAGAAAGCGAACCGGTGTGCGTGGGGAATGATGGGTTCTGCTTTTCGGGCGGGGAAGCTGAGGGTGCTTAGGTCCCCGTCGGCTACTCCGCCTAGTGCGGAGGGGCGGTTTGCGCCCACTTTAACCGGAGGTTTCTTCGCTGATCCTTACCTGGAGCCCTTGGCCACAGCGTTCGATCCCCAGCACCCTGGGCAGAGTTCAGCCAAGTACCTGGGGGAGGAAGGGTGCGGTCGGGTTGCCAATTCTCTGAACCGCTCCCAGTCGCCAAGGATGTGCCCACTCCCCAGATGTGTGATCGGACATCCGTGCCCAGGCCGTCAGTATGAGAGCTGCAAGTGTGGGTGGCTAGATGCCAGTGCTCACCCGGACACATGGGTGGAAGCTTAGGGTACCCCCGTCTGTGGCTGGTTCTCGGAGCAGCAGGTGCACCCCCAGAAAGCTAGAGAACCCCTGCCTGCGCGCAGGGGGCTCCATATCTGATTCAGGTGGAAGATCCACATCTCAAAGGCAAGACAGCCGAATGGATGCCAGGCCCCAAGCTTGCACCCACACGCCTGCCCAGGCTCTCACACCAGTCCTGGCAAACACAACGACCTCTTAAGGTGCAAGGCTGAGTGGTGGCTTTCCTCCATTTCAAAATAGTGTCTGTTCTCTCTCTGACACTGAAGATGTGTGGTTATAAATAGCTAGGAGGAGGCAGCCAGTCTCCTGGCCAGGAGAGGCAGTGCTGAGAGAGACCTTTTCTGCAGAGGTGTGAGAGGGGCGACGTGACCCGGGGATCTTCCTGGTGGTGTCAAGTGCCAGAGCCCAAGGAGAGACGTATTTTAAGCCAGGGCTCCTTCCTGGCGCTGACCCCAGATCCATGGGGGGGGGGGGGGGCGGGGTAATAGGCCCTAATGCGACAGCCTGTGGGTGAATAAATAGTGCCCGGAAGCCGTGAGAGACACCTGCCTGTCCTTTCCTTTCTCTGCATACAAACAGACAGCAGGCGTGTGCACACTGTGGGGTCTGCCTGCTGGAGGAGCTGCCGGCCGCATTCCACCGGGAGCCCCAGCTCTGGTAGCTGCTGTGTGCGCAGGACTGAAGGAGGGTGGGGGTGTGTATATGTGTTTGCCTGCGGTGCCTACAGCCAGGCCCTGTTGAGTGCGTTTGGTGGTTGTAACATCTCCAAGGGCATCTTACTGACTTGCACCAACCCTCTTCTAAAATTTTCTTCCGTGTGAAAAGTGTAAATTAAAAGGCCACTCCCCAAATTGCTGGGAGCCAAGTGTTGTGGAAAGGAAAAATCTGGAGTTGTCCCTCACCTGTGTGTTTCCCCTCCTCTTACTTCAGTGAAGGATGTTCTGTTTGCTGTGCTTCCTCCTCTTCTTCTTTTTTTTTAAAGATTTATTTATTTATTTGAAAGGCAGTGTTACAGAGAGGCAGAGACAGAGGCATAGAGATCTTCCATCTGCTGGTTCATTCCCCAAATGGCCTCAATGTCCAGACCTGGGCAGATCTGAAGCCAGGAGCTTCTTCTGAGTCTCCCACATGGGTGCAGGGGCCCAAGCAGTTGGGCCATCTTCCACTGCTTCCCAGGCCATAGCAGAGAGCTGGATCGGAAGTGGAGCATCTGGGTCTCGAACCAGTGCCCGTATGTTATGCTGGCACTGCAGGTGGCGGCCTTACCCTGCTACACCACAGTGCTGGCCCCTCTGTGTTTCTTAAGGACAGAGAACCACAAGGGCCTGCTCTAGGGTGTCCTTCCAGGATAGTTCTGCTGGGTCCAGGACTGCCGCAGCCTGGCAGCCGTGGCTCAGAGGGACAAGTGTACCCAGAGTCATCCTTCTCATTGCTCTGAGATGGAAGGCAGGCAGTCCATAAAAGCTTTCTCGCCCATGACAGAGACGTTGTTTTCCCTGGCTCCCTTTCCACCTGCCTGTCGTCTGTCTTCTCAGCAGGCCTTCAGAATCCTCCTGAGCGCCACCCCCAGTGCTTTCAGCTGTGGTGGTAGTTGGTGGTGGCTTTTGTAACACCCTCTGGTCTCCCAGGACCCTCAACCAACAATAGACAGAAAAGTCCCCAAGTGATGACAGCACATGGGAGCTCACTCAAGGGCGTCCTTGGGCGGGTTCTGCTCAGCGTCTGCACCTGTGTCCGGGAGTCCAGAAAAGTCCGGCAGAGGGCTTAGGTGTGGATACTGTGCTAAAGACGAAAGGCCAGGTAGTTTTTCCTCTGAGCTCCCTGTGGAAGTCAAAACGTCCTCCCGTGCATCCCTGCCCCTCCACCTTCTGGTTCTGTCCTGGCTGGATTTCACTGGGCTTCTCCCTGAGCTCCCCAGAGCAGGTGAGCTCTGCTCCTCTGCCTCTGCCCTGCCGGGTCGGCTGCCCCACCCCTGCCGGCTCTGTTTACCTGGCTAAATTTAAACCTCCACCCCCTCCATTCCAGTGTGACCCACTGGCTGGCGGTCTCCCGCTGGGCTGGCTGCTGCCGCAGGGTTTCCTGATTCTCTCGCCCCTGTGGCTGCATGAATCCTCTTCAAGACTTTCTAAACTTGGTGTCTCTCCTCCCTGCTTCTCCACCCGTGTGGCTTTCTTCCCAGCCCTGCTTCCTCCTGGGCGATTTGGAGCCCGATGTGGTACTGAGGGAGACTCTTCTAATCCTTCCAGACACTGGCACAGCTGGGTCCAGTGGCCACTTGGGGGCTGTGCTGACTGTAATCATTAACAGCCCTTAAAGGGGCATGGGGATGTTTTCAGAATGTCTTTCTTTGCACTTCAAACCTACAGAGACCCAAAGGCCTCCCCCGCTCCCAGTGTCCTGTTCCTTGCTGTCTCTCCTTGGGGTTTTGCTGGAGAGGGTCTTCTGATTTGGGATTGGGGGAGGCGAGGAGTGCATGATGGTCGCCCCTGCTGCGTCCTGGCTCTGGCTCCTATAGAGTGAGGGTGTTGGAGTCTGTTGCCTTGGGGGCCCTTTCCAGTTCCAACCACCCAGCCCGTGCAGGTTTGGTAATGTCTATGCCATGGATCTGCCATCCCGCACAGATTTGGCGATACAGCTCTGCCTTCCCGCCGGAGGGGCGGCCTGGGCCTGGTGCTCTCACAGTTACCGTCTCACCACTCCAGGGCTTGCAGGCAGGCTTTGCACTGGGGGCCCAGGTTGTGCTCCTGGCATTGGGCTCCAGCCTGGCAGGGGACTCTGTGGTTAGTTGGTGTCCCCGGGGATCATGACTGGGCTCTGTCTCCTGCTCTAGTGACTCTGGGGCTGGTGCCTGAGTTTCCTGGAGGGAGGCACCCAAGTCTATTCTTAAACGGGGTTACAGTCCTCTGTCCTCTTGGTAGCTTCTTTGAGGCCCAGAGATGCCCACTCCTGGAAGGTTCCATCTACCTAGCCCAGTGCAGCAATAGTTGTGCTTGGGTTAGAAAAAGGCAGTAGATTAGGTTTACCAGCTGTAGCCCCCAAAACCCCTGAGAGTCTCTGCACGGGTTCGATGGTCAGAGTCCTACTGAGGGGAGTGAAAAGTGTAACATAGCAGAAAGACGCCAAGTGTTCCCCCACCGTGGCTGTGGTGTGGCCGTCCTGTCTGCTGCTGCGTCTCCCTCACCCTCTTGTCTTGGGCAAGTCAGCCCTGCATTTAAGGTAAGAGCCACAGAGCCGCGCTGTTCTCCTGGCCCCTGTTGCTGGTGCTCTGCCTGCACTTGTGATCCTGGGTCTCACCCTAGAGGTGCTTTTCCCCAGACCTAGCCTATGATGGCCACGGGTAAGAGGCTGGTGATCGCCCCCCAGAGAGGAGGAGGCTGGGGTGCAGTGGGTCCCTGTTGTGGACTCATAACAGTAACATGCGTCACCCGTATGAGCTGTTTCTCCTGGGAAAATTTGAGTAGTGAATTACTAAATGCTTCATAGAAATCTTGTTTGGGCTTTGAGACTTGCAGTGAAGGTCATTGAACCTTTCAAGAGATTCTGTATGTTTAGGACAGGAAGATCACACATAGGGAGGTGAGTATTTGGCACAGGGGTCAAACTCAGACACCCGGATATGAAAAGTCAGCATCCCGAGTGGCATCTTGACAGCAGGTGATGCCTCAAGTGCTTGGATCCCTGCCACTACTCCGGGGGACCTGGATTGAGTTATTGGCCACTGGCTCTGGCCCCAGCCCAATTCTGACTATTGTAGGCATTTAGGGAGTTAACCATTAGATAGGAGCTTGTACACACACACACACACACACACACACAGTCTCCAATAAATAATAACAATTTTTAAAAAAATAAAAATCGCTTCAGCAGGAGCTGGTGAATGAGAGGTGGGATGTTCCACATCGTACTGTCAGGATGTTCTGTGGGTGAGTGCCCCAGGCTGCAGAGGCCAGGCCAGGGCGTTCAGTGCAGGGTGTGCATGGACACACTTATCGCCCGTGGGACACTGGAAACGCTAACACTGGGCTGTTTCCTGTGGTGCTGTGCCTTGGAAGGGAGATCAGAGTGTGGCAAGCACATAGCCAGTGCTGGGGGCTCTGCAGGACTCTGTTATGCAGACATTGCTGGGGTCTGATCGCAGCACCATTGAGAGCCCTGGGGGACCTGGTCCCCAGCTGTAGGCTGCTTATGCCACTGGTTCTTGGAGGAAATGATCCTCATGAACATTGCTAGTGTCCAATCAGGCACTGAAGTCCTTTTGATCATTGCATTGAGGGGAAGGGAGGTTTGTGCAATGCCAGGGAGAGAACAGATATTCAAGGCTGGCTGTCCAGAAGGGGAGGGGGCGTCCTGCTGACCCCATCAGTTGTGACTGTTGTTCTGGTTAAGCAAATGGTAGTCATCTCCTGGGCTTAGAAATCACTCAGAATCTTAATGTATTCTCTCTCTCTCACTCTCACTCTCTTTTTTTTTAGCTTAGCTCTGTAAAGTCACAAGTAATCTCAGCTTTAAATCCCTGGGGGAAGATGAGATTTCACAGTGTTCTTCTCCCCTAGGCCAGGTCTACCTGCTGCTGTGAGACAGGGCAGTGTGTGTGAAGAGCCAGACGCTGAGTCTCAGTCTCAGGTGCACCGGGAGCCAAGCAGGTGGGTGAGAGGAGTGAGGGCTGAAAACACAGGGGGTGGGGTTTGGAGGGTATTGGTAGACCCCTGTGGCCAACTGCTGGTGTGTTTCCCATTCGGACATTTTTTTTTTTTTTGGACAGGCAGAGTGGACAGAGAGAGACAGAGAGAAAGGTCTTCCTGTGCCATTGGTTCACCCTCCAATGGCAGCCGCAGCTGGCGCACTGCAGCCAGTGCACCGCACAGATCCAATGGCAGGAGCCAGGTGCTTCTCCTGGTCTCCCATGTGGGTGCAGGGCCCAAGCACTTGGGCCATCCTCCACTGCACTCCCAGGCCACAGCAGAGAGCTGGCCTGGAAGAGGGGCAACTGGGACAGAATCTGGCGCCCCGACCAGGACTAGAACCTGGTGTGCTGGTGCCGCAAGGCGGAGGATTACTATTGAGCCACGGCGCTGGCCTGCATTCAGACATTTATACCCCCTGAGCCAGCCCTGCCGAAGCCCTGGGTGCCAGGCTGCTCATCAGGCAGGGGCCCTCCAGCGGACAAGCGGGACCCTGCTGCCCACTACAGGTTCTTTTCTGTGCGCAGTGGGTGCCTCTCCCCTACAGCTTCTGTCCATCATTGCTGGTAGTCACTGGGCATTTTTCCTGAGAATCCCCTCCTTACCTCCCCTGCAACTTAAAGACAACCCAGACCTGTGCTGTGCCCCCCAAAGCTTCCCCCTTGCCACCCTGCATTCTCACACTGCGCTCCTGATACGCAGGGCCTTTGCACCTGTGCCCTTCTGCATGGGCGGCCCCAGTCCCCTCTCAGGGCTGCTATGGCCCCACCCCCCTCCTTCAGGTCCTAGTTTCTCAAGAGGCCCTGCGGGGAGATGGCCACCACACAGGCACCCTCTGTTCCTGTCAGAGTCCTCCAGAGCTCAGACCAATGGCTGCCGATTCATTGGTCTGTCTTTTTCTGTACGCCTTCCTCAGAGCTCAGACACCGTCTCTATAATGTCTGGGCTCCAGAGTTGCCTAATAAATGTCTCTGATTATTGACCTCAGGGCGCTGAACTCTGCCACTGTGTAACATGTTCCTTGCTGGCGACAGGCCGTTTCGCCTGATGAGTGCGCCATCCTGGGTGGGTCTCCGGGTGACTGGACTGTTCATGTGGCAGATGTGGACTCAGGCATGCCCCCAGGTGCTGGGACTGAAGACGTGGTTCCTCCACTTTGGGAGCCTTTGTCCTGACAACTTCAGCTACAGTCCCAGTGACCCTTACACCGAATACCTGGGACCAGAAGAGTTTCTGATTTCAGATTTTTTTCAGGTGCTGGAAATATCTGTATAGATTTTATCTGTTGAACCTCTCTAATCTGACAACCCCAAGTCTGAAATTGTGGAGCATTTTGGATTGTTACGTTAGGGATGTTCAACCTGTATTGCACAGAGCAATTATGCAGTATTTGAAAATCCCAGGACTTGTTCTCTCCAGACCTTGTGCCCAGGACTCGTCTTGTAGTCCTGCACAGAGAAGGTGGTTCAGGAATGCGGTGTAGAGAGAACAGGCAAAAAGAGCAGGAAGCCAGGGAAGCCATCCGGGCGCAGTAGGTCCTGCTGTGGTCAAAGGCCTGAGCAGACTGTGGCTTGGGCTGGATGTTTGCCACCCGTGTGTGCCATCATACGGAGGAATGGTGGGGGGGACCTGGCATCCCCAGCGCCCTGCATTGCAGGCACCCAGCCATCATGAAGACAGCTGTGCTGATCCACCTTGCTCGGTGGTCATTCCAGACCACTGGCACCGTCTCCCAATCCTCCCTGGGGCTTCAAGGTTGCCCTGCAGCTGTGGCCATTTAGCCTTGCTGAATATAACTAGAAATGAACTAATAGGAAAGAGGTGTCCAGTTGCCTCCTTTTCTCTGAAGATTCATTTATATTTAAAAGGCAGAGTGTCTGGGGCCAGCATTATGGCAAAGTTGGATAAAACCATTGCTTGGCAGGCTGTCATCCCATGTGGGCGCCGGTTTGTGTCCCGGCTGCTCTGCTTCAAGTCCAGATCTCTGATAGTGGCCTGGGAAAGCAGCAGAAGATGGCCCAAGTGCTTAGGTCCCTGCACCCACGTGGGAGACCCAGAGGAAACTCCTGACTCCTGGCTTCAGCCTGGCCCAACCCTGGCCATTGTGGCCATCTGGGGAGTGAACCAGAGGATAGAACATCTTGCTCTGTCTTTCCCACTCTCTCTGTAACTCTGACTTTAAAATAAACATATCTTTATTAAAAAAAGAAAAAAAAAAGGTAGAATGTCAGAGAAGGAGAGAGATCTTCCCTCCACTGGTTCCCTCCCCAAATGACCACAACAGCCAGGCCTGGACCAGGCAGAACCCCGGAACTAGGAGCTACATCCAGGTCTCCCATGTGGACCATCTGATCCTTCCTAGGCATGTTAGCAGGAAGCTGAATTGGAAGGGAGCTGCTGGGATTCAAATCAGTGCTCCATATGGGATACCGGCATCATAAGCCACGGCTTACCCAGGGGTGCCACAACACTGTCTCTGCCTGCCTCTTTCTGATGTGTGATTTTCCAGGGCACCTCACTCTCCTGGTTCCCTTCCACCTCACTGGCTGCAGCTCTCCTGGTTTTCTTGATCGTTCCGGACTCTTCCTTATATTCATTTTGAGGACTGCCTGGACTCTTACACGGCTCACATCTTCATCTCATGCCTGCTCGCTCTCAGGA
This sequence comes from Sylvilagus floridanus, assembly GCA_949820135.1. Taxonomy (NCBI): domain Eukaryota; kingdom Metazoa; phylum Chordata; class Mammalia; order Lagomorpha; family Leporidae; genus Sylvilagus; species Sylvilagus floridanus. The sequence goes on from OX463230.1 coordinate 36,443,570, forward strand.
ACTGTAACTATGCTCTCTTGGGGCCTCGGCCCCTGTGCACCTCTGCCTGGCCGGCTTCTGCCCCTCTCAGTGCTGGGATGACCTAATCTCCTGCTGTGTTGGAGGCCCTGCCTGGGCCATTGCATAAGCAGCGCCGTCCCCGGGATAACAGGCTCTGGCCTCAGATCTGCTGTGCACAAAGCCTTCTCACCGCCCTCCTTTGGGAGCAGAACTGAGAGTCGCTCTTGACTTTCCTTTTCTCACTGTCCACATCCCCTCCGTCAGTGACTCTTGCCAAGTCTGATTTCAGAATCAACGCAGAACCCTGTCTGGGGGTTACCTCTTCTGCCCTTCTCATCCTGGCTCACTCCCTTAGCAACCCCCGGGATTACAGGAGCAGCGTCCCAACTGATCTTCCTGCTGTATCAGCGCAGATCCTGTTGAAACCTGTAAGCTCCCATCACGATCCCTCCCAGCCCTGCAGGGGCCTCAGGCTCAGGCAGGGAGGAGGCAGAGCCCCATGGCTTGCGTGCCTTGGGCAATCTCCCAGGCGATCAGACCCCTGCCTTCTTGCTGGTCGCTGCACCCGGGCTCCTTCAGCTATGTGGGACCTGTCCTTTCTCCACCCCTGGCTCATGCCAGCCTGGACCTAACCCCTGTCTTTAGGCGTCCCCTTGACCAGCTCTGCCCTGCCATCCCAGTGGCAGCCACAGCCCTCCTCCATCTCTGGTCCTCTTCTCTGCCTGCTTTTTCTCTGTGGTGCTGAGCATAGGAGGCACTTTGAAAAGTTCATGGAAAATAAAATCAAAAGGTCAGTTTATCTGGTACAAAAAAATTTGAAATCCATATATAATTTATTTCGTAGCATGCATTTTCCATGAACTTTTTAAAGCCTCATGTATGCATAGATTTCAAAACAAAAATTTGCATCAAAGTAAACCTTTGAACTTCCATGTTTTACAAACTTTTTTTTAAGATTTACTAATTTATTTGAAATTCAGAGTTACACAGAGGGAGAAGGAGAGGCAGAGAGAGAGAGAGGTCTTCCATCCACTGGTTTACTCCCCAGTTGGCTACAATGGCTGGAGCTGGGCCAATCCGAAGCCAGGAGCTTGTTCCGGGTCTCCCATGTGGGTGCAGGGGACCAGGACTTGGGCCGTCTTCTACTGATTTCCCAGGTCATAGCAGAGAGCTGGATTGGAAGTGGAGCAGCCAGGATTCAAACCAGCACCCATATGGATGCTGGTACTGTAGGCGGTGGCTTTTACCCACCATGGCACAGCGCTGGCCCCTACAAACTTTTTAAAATCAAATTTTTCTGTTCTCTCTCTCTCTCTCTCTCTCTCTCTTTTTTTTTTTTTTTGACAGGCAGAGTGGACAGTGAGAGAGAGAGAGAGAGAGAGAGAGAGAGAAAGGTCTTCCTTTTGCCGTTGGTTCACCCTCCAATGGCCACCTTGGCCGGCGCGCTGCAGCCGGCGCACCGCGCTGATCCAAAGCCAGGACCCAGGTGCTTCTCCTGGTCTCCCATGGGGTGCAGGGCCCAAGCACTTGGGCCATCCTCCACTGCACTCCCTGGCCACAGCAGAGAGCTGGCCTGGAAGAGGGGCAACCGGGACAGAATCTGGTGCCCCGACCGGGACTAGAACCCGGCGTGCTGGCGCAGCAAGGTGGAGGATTAGCCTATTGAGCTGCGGAGCCGGCCTTTCTTTTTACAACTCCCAACTGCTGGTTCACTTCCCAAATGCCTACAACAGCCAGATCTGGGCAGGGGCCAAAGCCAGGAGCAGGGCGCTCACTCCAGGTCTGCCATGTGGATGGCAGGACCCGGCTACATGAGCCATCACCTCTGCCTCCCAGGGTCTGCATCAGCAGGCAGCTGGAGACAGGAGCCAGAGCTCCTATGCATGGAACCCAAGCACTCCAATGTGGGCTGCGGATCTCAACCACTAGGCTAAATGTCTGCTCTAAGGTAACACCTTTTCCTCTTGGTTTTTCACTGAGGCTATTCTAAAGCCAGATTGCCCAGCCTAGCCACCATAGATGTTTTGGGCCTGGTAATTCTTTGCTGGGGAGGCTGTCCGGTGTCACAGGTATTTGGCCTCTCCCACTGATGACAACAGAGAATGTCCCAGGGGCTGCCAAGTGTCCCTGGAGAGCAGAGACAAAGTTACCACTGGGGTGACTACCACTGTTCCAGAAGGTCTCCATTTTCCCCTCACCACCTCTCCTTGTTTTGTTTCTCCTTGCCCTTTGGGAATATCACTGTTTCCATCCCATTTCTGTGTCCTCACATGGGTGGCAGGGACCCAACCACTTGAGCCATCACTGCTGCCTGCCAGGGTGGGCATTAGCAGGTAGCTGGGATTGGGGGTGGAGCCAGGACTCAAACCCAGACCCTTCAATATGGGATGTAGGCATCCTTAGCATCGTCTTCACCGCTGTGCCAAGTGCCAGCCCCTATTTAGCTTTTCTGAGCTCTGGTTTTTCATCCTGTAATTAAGGATAAAAATGCCCAACCCATAGATTGTTTTGAGGATTCAGTGTGATAACCTGTGTGCATTCGGACGGTGGTCTTTCCTGTACTGCCTGCTTGGTCTCCAGCTTTTCATAGACGCAAAAGGAACGTGGCAGAAACTGTCAGCCGGGTGCTCAGATAGCCACTTACAGTTGGGTCGGGAAGCACCGAACATTTTATCATTTGGTTTGTGTGAGAAGACAAGGGAGCTGTAGAGAGCTCAGTGGCTCCGGACTCTTGGAATTGCGTGGCTGACTCCAGGGATTCCTGGATGAAATATGCATTCCTGGATGGCAGAAGTGCTGCCCTGGGGCTGGCGTGGTGGTGCAGTGGTGCAGTGGGCTAAGCTGCTGCTTGAAAACTCGCATCCCATATCAGAGCATTGGTTTGTGTCCAGGAGCCTCTCCTTCCCATCCAGCTCCCTGTTAATGTGCCTGGGAAGCAGCAGGTGATGGCTCAAGTCCTTGGGTCCCTGCCACCCACATTAGAGACCCAGATGGAGTTCCTGACTCCTGGCTTTGACCTGGCCCAGCCTTGGCTGTTGTGGGCATCTCTCTCTCTCTCTCTACCTCTTTGTCTCTTACTTTGCCTTTCAAATAAACAAATCTGAAAAATTGAGACGGGAAATGCCAGGCAAACACCAAATGTCCCTTGGACCCTGGATTATGCTGGCTTCCCTGTAGCTTCCTGGGAACATCAGAAGCCTGGGATTCCTGCCCCTGCTCTGACAGGCATCATGGGCAAAAGAATTAAGCCCCGAAGGCCTCCCTTTACTGGTGTGTAAATGGCTTCACAGTAATCCTCCTGGAGTTGTTTGGATCAGGTGAATAGAGCACATGAAAGTGTTTTTTAACCAGTGCACAATGCTATTCCTACCTGGAGCATGTGCAAAATGGAAATGTGACCCAGAGACTTCTTTTTTTTTTTTAATTTGAGAGGTGCTAACACACATACATGCGCGCGCACACACACACACACACACACACACACACACACAGCTTCTGGTTCGCTCCCCCAAAACCTGCAACTGCCAGGGCCAGAGCCAGGAACCAGGAGTTCCATGTAGGTCTCCCATAGGTGTGACAGGAACTCAACTACTTGAGCCATCACTGCTGTCTCACTGGGTCTCCAACAGGAAGCTGGAGTTGGGAGCTGGAGCTGGGAATTGAACCCAGACACTCGGATGTCAGACATGGACATCTTAACTGCTAGGCTAAATGCCCACTCCTCAGATAATTCTTTTTTTTTTTCTTTTTAAAGATTTATTTATTTAGGGGCTGACACTGTGTTGTAGCAGGTAGGGCTGTGCCAACAGAGCATCATAATCCCATATGGGTGCTGGTTTGAGTCCCGGCTGCTCCACTTCTGATCCGGATCTCTGCTGTGGCCTGGGAGAGCAGCGGAAGATGGCCCAACTGCTTGGGCCCCTGTGCCCACATGGGAGACCCAGAGGAGATTCTGGGTCCTGGCTTTGGATCAGCCTAGCTCAGGCTGTTGTGGTCATTTGGGGAGTGAACCAGTGAATGGAAGACCTCTCTCTCTGCTTCTGCCTCTCTTGGTGTGTAACTACATCTCTCAAATAAATAAAATCTTAAAAAATATATTTATTTATTTGAAAGAGAAGAGAGAAACAGAGAGGTCTTCCATCTGCTGGCTCACTCCCCAAATGGCTGCAACAGCCAAAGCTGGGCTGGTCCAAAGCCAGGAGCCAGGAACTTATTCTAGGTCTCCCATGTTGGCACAGGGGCCCAGGCACTTGGGCCATCTTCATCCGCTCTCCCAGGTGCACCAACCGGGAGCTGGATTGGAAATGGAGCAGCTGGGACTCAAACTGGCACCTGTGTGGGATGCTGGCACTGTAGGTGGTGGTGGTCTTACCCACTGTGCCACAGAGCTGACCCCCTCAGAGAATTCTTTACATGCACTGACAAAACACAGCCCCAGGTGACTCTGGTGACTCATACCTGGCACTTGTCTTTGTATTTGTCTATTCTGGGAGAGAGTCTTTTAAAACTCTGTAGAAGCTTGTCTGGTGAGGTGAAATAGTATCCCAAAGGATCAGAGAGAAGTTACATTCTACAACTGCAGTGCAAGCTTTTTCTTTTTTTCTTTTTTCTTTTTCTACCTTCCTGTTTTACTGGCTCGGCTTTGAAAAATATACTGGATAACAATATCATTAACATTAACACAAACAGCTTTATCATGAAAGAGTAAGTCTAATCTCTTAGGTGCAGAACTTAAAAATCAACTTCTGTAGCACAACAGGCGCTGATGCAATCCTGGCTCCAAAACTCACTGTCAGTGTGGCCACCCACAGGTGACCTTGGGCAGGTGACCCGGCCTCTCTGACCTCCGTTTCCTCATCTGTGAAAATCCTTCAAGGGCTGTTGTGGGGATTAAATGAAATGAATGGAAAGCACTTAAATGAAATGAACGCAGAGCTTGCACAGAGCAGGCAGGAGGCGTGCGCTGTAATTATGCCCTTCAACAACCACAGACAGTACAGTTGTGCAGTCGTCAGTGCCCAGTCCTGCTGACGTAATCAAAAGTTTGCCTATATCTGGGAGAGGGGATGGAGCTGGTGTGGCTTCCATGCTTAAACAGGCCATTAATAACTACACAAAACACGTCAGCTCCACAGTAACCCGGACTCAGTAAACACTGCATTTTTGATATATTCAGCTTGTTAGGCTGTAACTGAACCAAGATTCCTGGGCCTAGGATGCTGGCATCCCATATGAGCACCAGTTCCAGTCCTGGCTGCTCTCCCTCCCACCCAGCTCCTCCTAATGCTCCTGGGAAAGCAGTGGAAGATGTTCCTCCCCCGTGGGAGACCCAGACGGAGTTCCTGGCTCAAGGCTGAAGATATCGCTCTCTGTCTCTCCATCACTCTGCCTTTCAAATAAATAAAATAAATCTTTAAAAAAAATCCTGATGGAAACCTTACCAGTCAGCTTTACAATACAGCATGAACTTCCACAATGCAAGAAAGTCTTATGCTGAAATATAGACGTTCACACAGTCTGCCCGCTCTGTTCTGCATTGCCACAGCTGAATGGTGGCTATGCCAGCTACTTTTTTTTTTTTTTAAGATTTAATTTGGCCGGTGCCATGGCTCAACAGGCTAATCCTTCGCCTTGCGGCGCTGGCACACTGGGTTCTAGTCCCGGTTGGGGCGCTGGATTCTCTCCCGGTTGGGCCCTGCACCCCATGGGAGACCAGGATAAGCACCTGGCTCATGTCATCGGATCAGTGCAGCGCTCCGGCCACGGCGGCCATTGGAGGGTGAACCAACGGCAAAAGGAAGACCTTTCTCTCTCTGTCTCTCTCTCTCTCACTGTCCACTCTGCCTGTCAAACATTTTTTTAAAAGAAGATTTAATTAATTTATTTGAGAGGTAGAGTTATAGAGAGAGGGAGAGACAGAAAGGACTTCCATCCGCTGGTTCTCTCCCCAAATGGCTTCAATGGCAAGAGCGGGGCCGATCCAAAGCCAGGAGCTTCTTCTGGGTCTTCCATCATGGGTGCAGGGGCCCAAGCACTGGGCCATCTTCCACTGCTTTCCCAGACCGTAGCAGAGAGCTGGATTGGAAATGGAGCATCCAGGACTCAAAACAGCATCCATATGGGATGCTGGCACCACAAGCAGAAGCTTAACCTACTACCCCCCAGTGCCGGCCCCAAGTTACTTTTTCTTTATAGTCAGCATACATACAATAAATCCACATGTGGTAAGTAGTTAGGGAAATATACTGGGACAAATATACCACCACCTCAATCAAGATATTTTTGCTCCTCTACAGAGTCCCTTACGATAGCTATACTCCAGCCCATCCCAGCACCAGTAACCAGGGACCTGTGGATTTGTGTTATTCTGTGCTAGTTTTACAAATTTCACACAAGCAGAATTTTGCCAAGTTTCTTTGCCTTCAGCTTTTTGGTGTTTGACTTTTTTCACTGGGCACAATATCTATGAGATTTATCCATGTTGATGTGTAAGTAGTTTATTCCTTTGTATTGCCACAATTTGTCTATTCACTTTTAATGGGCATTTGGGTTATTCTAGATTTTGGTTAATATTACAGTCTCTTTCAGTGGAGGTTTTTAGTCCATTTACATTTAATACCACCTTGTAAGTTTTTATTTTGAAATAATTTTAGATTTGCAGAAATATTGCAGAAATAGTACAGAGAGGGATGGGCATTTAGCCTAATGGTTAAGGCACTGTTTAAGAAGCTGTGTCCTGAATTACAGTGTCTGGGTTCCATTCCTGTCTTGGGCTCCTGACTCCAGCTTCCTGCTAATGCTGACCCTGAGAGGCAGCAGGTAATGCTCAAATGGTTGAGTCCCTGCTACCTTTGTGGGAGACTCGGACTGAGTTCTTAGCTCCTGGCTTTGGCCTACTCCAGCCCTGGCTGTTGTGGGCATTTGGGAAGTGAATCAGTGGATGGGAGGTCTCTCTTTCTGTCTGTGTCTGTGTCTGTGTCTGTCTGTCTCTGTGGCTCTGCCTCTCACATAAATAAAGATTTTTTTTTTTTTTTTTTGACAGGCAGAGTGGACAGTGAGAGAGAGAGACACAGAGAGAAAGGTCTTCCTTTGCCGTTGGTTCACCCTCCAATGGCTGCCGCGGATGGCGCGCTGTGGCCGGTGCACCGCGCTCATCCGATGGCAGGAGCCAGGTGCCAAGTGCTTTTCCTGGTCTCCCATGGGGTGCAGGGCCCAAGCACATGGGCCATCCTCCACTGCACTCTGGGGCCACAGCAGAGGGCTGGCCTGGAAGAGGGGCAACCGGGACAGACTCCGGCGCCCCAACCGGGACTAGAACCCGGTGTGCCGGCGCCGCAAGGCGGAGGACTAGCCTGTTGAGCCACGGCGCCGGCCATAAATAAAGATTTTAAAAACGAAAGTACAGAAAATTTTTGTATACCTTTTCTTTAGTTTCCCTTAATGTTAACATTATATTTAAGCATAGTAAAATTATCAACAGGAAATTAATGTTGCTACAGTATTTTATTCCAATTTTACCAATTTTAGCCTAATACATTTTTTGACCCCAGAAATTGAATCCAATATCTTAGATTAAATTTAATTGTGGGGTGCTGGTGATATGGCGTAGTGAGTGGCTTGAGCATCCACCTGTGGTGCCGGCATCCCATATAGATGCCGATTTGAGTCCTGGCTGCTCCACTTCCTGTCTAGCTCCCTGCTGAATGCCTGGGAAAGCAGTAGAGGGTAGTCCAAGTGACTGGGTCCCTGCACCCACATGGGAGACTCTGGCTCCTGGCTTCAGATCAGCCCAGCTCTGGTTGTTGTGGCCATTTGGAGAGTGAACCAGTGGATGGAAGACCTCTCTCACTGTCTCTCTCTCTGTCTGTAACTCTGCCTCTCAAGTAAATAAATAAATCTTAAAAAAAAATTAGTTGAGGGTTGTACATTGTGCAGTAAAGCTGCTACCTAGAATGCCACATTCCATATCAGAGTGCATGGTTTGAGCCTCAGCTTCTGATCCAGCTTCCTGTGAAGGCACTTGGGAGGCGGTGGATGATTGCTGAAGTTGTTGGGTTCCTGTCATCCACAGGAGAGACCCAGAGGGAGTTCCTGAATTCTAGCTTCATCCTGGCCCAGCCCTGGCTGTTGTGGGCATTTAGGGGTGAACCAGTGGGTAGCAGATCCACTGATTGTTTTGGGGCTAACTGTATACGTACTTAACCCAACACCCTTTAGCATCAACTTTGTGCCTCTTCGCTGTCCACACTTCACAGATGTAATAAGCTTACAGCAGTATAATTCCATTTACCTGCACCACATCTTTGTGTATCATCTTATCTTTTACATCTACAGATACTATACATTCTACTTTTATAACTTTTGCTTCAGTCAGTTGTTGTTTGATTGATTATATTTATTTACTGAAAAGGCAAAGAGGCAGATTGTCCATCTGCCAATTAACCCCTCAATTGCCCACAGCAGCTGAGGCTGGCCAGGCTGAAGCCAAGAGCCTGGAATTCATTCCAGGGCTCCCATATGTGTGGCAGAAACCCAACTATTTGAGCTGTCACTCTCTGCCTCAGCGGGTGAGCATTAACAGGAAGCTGGATTCAGAAGCAGAGCCAGAACTCAAACCCAGGCACACCAGTCTGGGATGTGGGCATCCTCAGCAGCTTCTTAGCCACCAGGCCAAGTGCCCGCCCCCAGGCAGTTGTCTTCTAAGTAAAGTATGAGACGGCAGAGAAGTCTTTCCCACTCACAGTCTTCCCTGTCATGTCAGTGCTCTTCATGCTTTCTCATGGATCCATGATTCTTGAGGCTGTCCGTCAGCATTTCTTGTAGTTCAGGTCTGCCAACAGCAAATTCTCTCAGCTTTCATTTATCTGGAAATATCTTTATATTTCATCCTTGTTTTTGAAGGATTTCTTGCTAAATATAAGGATTTCTTTCAGCATTCTAAAGATATTTCAAAACTCTGTAGTATTTTGTAAGAAGTTAGCTGTCTTTTTTTAAGAAAATCATTGTCCTCTGTACATAATATGTTTTCTCCTCCTTTACTTTTATGATTTTATATATATATATATATATATATATATATATATTTGGCAATTTGACCATGATGTGCCTAGGCATGGTCCCTTTGAAATGTTTTATTTATTTTCTTATTTTATTTGAGAGACAGAGAGACAGAAAGTGATCTTCTGGGGCCGGCGCCGTGGCTCACTTGGTTAATCCTCAGCCTGCGGTGCCGGCATCCCATATGGGCACCAGTTCTAGTCCCAGTTGCTCCTCTTCCAGTCCAGCTCTCTGCTGTGGCCAGGAAGGCAGTGGAGGATGGCCCAAGTGCTTGGGCCCCTGCACCCACATGGGAGACCAGGAGAAGCACCTGGCTCCTGGCTTTGGATCGGTGCAGCGCCAGCCGTAGCGGTCATTTGGGGGGTGAACCAATGGAAGGAAGACCTTTCTCTCTGTCTCTCTTTCACTGTCTATAAATCTACCTGTCAAATAAAAAAAAATTAGAAAAGAAAGAAAGTGATCTTCCATCCACTGATTCATTCCCTAGATGCCTACAACAGCCAGGGCTGGGCCAGGCCGAAGTCAGGAGCCTTGAACTCCATCCAGGTTGGCCATGTGGGTAGTAGGGACCCAAGTGCTTTAGCCGTCATCTGCTGCCTCCCAGGGTGTGCATTAGCAGGAAGTTAGATGGGAAGTAGAAGAGCTAGGACTGGAACCAGGCACTCTGACATGGGATGTGGGCATCCCAGGGAGCAACTTAATTACAGCACTAAATGTCTGCCCTTTTTGTGTTTATACTTCTTGGAGCTTGGTCAGCTTCTTAGATATTTAAGTAGTGGTTTTCATCAAACTTGAGAAATGTTTGGCTGTTATTTGTTCAGATATTGCTTCTGTCCCATTCTTATCATCTTATCCTGAGACTTTACACTTACGGTTGATTGATACCATCACACAGGTTCATGAAATTTAGTTCATTCAGCTCATTTGTCTTTAGTCCATTTTTTGCTCTGTTCTTCAGATTGCCTAATTTATGTTGATATGTTTTAGTGTTCACTATCTATTTTGCCATATCCAATTTGCTGCTAAGACTATCCAGTGGATTTTTCATTTTAGTTATCCTGCTTTCTGTTTCTTGAATTTTTAATTTTCATTTCTATACTGAGATCTCTTGTCTATTTCAACACAGACTATATTTGCTTTTTAAAAAAGATGTATTTATTTATTTAAAAGGTGGAGCCACAGAGATAAAGGCAGAGAGAGAGAGAGAGAGAGAGAGAGAGAGAGAGAGAGGAGAAAGAGAGAAATAGAGAGAGAGGTCTTCCATCTGCTGGTTTATTTCCCAAATGGCCACAATGGCCAGAGCTGGAAGCTCCAAAGCCAGGAGCCTGGAGCTTCTTCCAGGTCTCCCACGTGGGTGCAGGGACCCAAGGACTTGGGCCATTTCTTACTGCTTTCCCAGGCCATAGCAGAGAGCTGGATCAGAAGTGGAGCAGCCAGGACTTGAACTGGTGCCCATATGGGATGCCAATGCCACACATGTCAGCTTTACCAGCTATGCCACAGAACCGACCCCAATAAGACTATATTTTCATAATATTCTCTGAACATATTTTCCTTTAATTATTTCTCTATAATAATAATAGTTGCATAAAAGCCCTTGTCAGTTAAGTTCAACATTGAGGCCATGTCAAGTTTATTATCTTTTGATTATAATTTTTTCATATTCCCTGTTTGTGATCTAGTGATTTTTTACTGAATAATAGGCATGGTGATAATGTTTTTAAAACCTTGGATTTTGTTATCATTTTCTGAAATGTGGTGAGTTTTGTTTAGCCAGACAGTTCAGCTGATCACTTTATACTGGGGTGTGTTTAATTTTACCCTTTGCTGGTGTGGTTCTGAAGAAAACACAAACATTTACTTGACAGAACTAAATTTATTTTTTTAAAGATTTATTTATTTATTTGAAAGGCAGAGAAGGAGAGACAAGAGAGAGATCTTCTAACCAATGGTTCACTCCCCAAATGGCTGCAATGGCCACATCTGGACCAGGCTGAAGCCAGGAGTCTTCAGCTCCATTTGGGTCTCCCACATGAGTTCAGGGGACCAAGCCATCATCCGCTGCTTTCCCAGGCACATTAGCAGGGAGCTGGACCAGAAGCAGAGCAACTGGAGCTTGGCACTCTGATAACAGATGCTGGGATCACAAACTGCAGCTTAATCCTTGGTACCACATGCCAACCCTAGGACTCAATTTCTAACTCTGTCTTTCCTGCAGTCTTGTTGGGACTTGGCTTTAGACTTTATTGAACTGAGACTAGAAGTGTTACTGTAGGACATGGATGTGGTCCTTATTCCTAACACGTGGCATGACTAGATTCCAGGGATATTTACTACTATTTACTTTTTTATATATAATAATGTCATTGAGTTATAATTCACATACCATACAATTCTCCTATTTAAAGTATACAATTCAATGGTTCTTGGTATACTCACTAGGTTGTACAACTATCTACATCAAGGGTGGGGAAACTTTTTCTCTGCCAAGGGCCATTTGGATATTTATAACATTATTCATGGGCCAGACAGGATTATCCATTTAAAAATTGGCCTGCTATAGATTTACTGAATTTCACATCCTACCTGTGGTTGCCATGGCATGGCCAGACCCAGTGATTTTGTGTGCCTCATACAGCCTGCAGGACAGATATTCCCTAACCCTGATCTACCTAGTCAATTTTAGAACATTTTCATCCCTCTCAGAAGAAACTCCATACCTGTTAGTCATTCCCTATTTGTTTTCAGCTCCCCCTCCAGCCCTAGTCTACTTCCTGTCTCTGTAGATCTGCCTATTCTGGATAGTTCATACAAATGGCAGCATATGGTATATGGTCTTTGTGACTGGCGTCTTTCACTTAACATAATTTTTATGAGCTTTCTCCATGTGGCAGCATGAATCAGTGCTTCACCACTTTTTGAGCGAATAATACTCTGTCGTGCAGATGTCTCACCATTACTATCCTTTCATCAGTAGATAAGCATTAGAGTTATTTCCACTCTGATTATGATGAATACTGTTGCTGTCAACATGTGTGTACATGTTTTTAATGTGGAAACATTTTCATTTCTCTGGGGACAGTAAGGATGAAATTGTTGGGTCACATGGTAACTGTATGTTTAACCTGTTGAGGAAATGGTTGAGTATTTTTCAAAATGGCTATACGATTTTACAGTCCCACCAGTATATCAGAATTCCAGCTTCTCTCTGTCCTTGTCAGTGTCTTTATTATTTTTTTGTATTGTAGTCATTCTAATGGGTATTACTACAGACCACATTGTGTGCTTCTCAATTTGTATATTGAAGCCCTAACTGCTCCCCCCAACCCCACCCTGAGAGCCTTAGAAGAGGGAGCCTTTGGGAGGTTAGATGAGGTATTGAGGGTTAGGCCGTGCTATGGGTGGGTATGGTTTGAATGCGTCCCCCAAGGGTTCGTGATGCTGGGAGGTAATAGAACCTTTAAGAGGTGGAGCCCAGTGCAAGGTCATTGGTCACTGGAGGTGCTGCATCAGAAAGAATCGATTTAGTTCTCAAGAGAGCCAAGTTAATTCCTGTGAGAATAAGCTGCTCTAAATGGGCAAGACTGGCACTTTCCTGCTCCCTTTGGCTTCCCATTTTGCTGTGAGGTCGCTCCCTCTCACTCTGTCTTGCTATGGTGCCATCTGTCATGATGTGACATAGTCAGGGGAGCCCTCGTCAGAGACCAGAACCACAGGGCTGCCTGATTGTGGACCCTGAGCCTCTGAAAGTATCAGCAACGTAAGCCTCTTTCCTTTACGCATGACCCAGACCTGGGTATTTTATTATAGCAGAGGAAATTGGACTAACACAGGCCCTCCAGAGGCCCTGACAGAAGAGACGTCAGAGAGCCTGCTCTCTCTTCCTCCTTCCCTCCTGCTGTGTGAAGACAGTGAAAAGATAGCTGGCCATCTGCAAGCCAGGGAGAGAGCCCTCTCCAGAGCCCAGCTGACTGTTGGCACCTGCTCTCAAACTGCCAGTCTCTAAAACTATGAGAAACCAACGTTTTGTTATGGAAACCTGAGCAGTATGAAGCGAAACTTCATTGTGTTTTTGATTTGCATCTCCATAATGGCCAATGATATTGAACATTTTTTCAGATATGTGCTGCTCTCATCTATCTTCTTTGGAGAGGTTCCTATTCAGGTCTTGGTTGGGCTGTTTGTCTTTTCATTATTGGGTTGTGAGAGTTCTTAATACATTGTAGCTTATCAGACATATGATTTACGAACACTTTCTTCAGTTTTCTGGGTTATTTTTGGGCGTGGTGTCTGTGTCACTGAAGAGGATGTTTGCAACACGGTAAGCAGTGAATGCAGATCTCTGTGGCCTCCTATGTGAGTTGTGGATAGAGGAAGCAACCAGAACATCTTTGGAAAATCCCAGTGAGCCATGATTTGTGATGTTTCGTATATTTGGATACTTCCTGTTCTTTTCTCCAGGAGGTGGAGCACACAGTGAGTGAGCACTACCTGACATCACTGGAGTTCCAGGAGCTCTGAGCAGGGGACTCTCCTTGGAGACAGAGCACTCCTGCTTAGTGCCCAGTCTGACAGCTGACTGGTTGAATGGGAGCATTGCCTGGTAGAGCTCAGGGATTTTAAGGCTGCTCAGAGCCCACAGTAACTTGAGCTTATGCCAATAGTGTCTTTCCATACTTTTAGATGTTTAGGAGCAAATAAAAGTCCTTCAGAAGTAAAAGCAGAGAATTTTGGAATGGAAACATTGTAACAACTCTTCTATCCCTTCTCCCAAAAGACTACATGGGATAGGTCTTTTAAGTAAACACTAGTGGATGTTAATTTAGTTTTGTAATATTTTTAAAGTACGTATTTATTTATTTGAAAGGCAGAATTATAGAGAAAGAGGGAAACAGAGAGACATCTTCCATCTCCTGGTTCACTTGCTAAATGGCCGCAGCCCCGGGCCTAGGCCATGCAGAAGCCAGGATCCTGGAACTCCCTCTGAGTCTCCCATGCAGGTTCGGGGGCCCAAGCATTTGGGCCATCTTCTGTTGCTTTCCTAGGTGCATTAGCAGGAAGCTGGGTCAGAAATGGAGCAGCTGGGACTCCAGTCGGAGTTCTGAGATACGGGATGCTGGCCGTGCACACTGTGCAGCAGTGTTGGCCTGGTTTTGTATTTCTTGGCACCACTTAAGATCACTGGAGCTGGTCAGGGATGACCAACTTGTCTTTGAATATCATTCATTACCTGTTGCACATCCCGGAAACCACTTCTTGGAGTCACACTTCAGTTACTAGCTGCCATTGGTGGTGCGTTGCTAGGCGAGCCACCTCGAAGTTCACTGAGAGCAGGTGATCTTAAGCTCCTGCCTGGCACGTGGGTGCGACTCAGGCGAATCGCTCTGCACCGTCTACCCTTTCATGGTGGGGAGTGTGTTCCAAGGTGCTTGGATCACACACGAGGTCGACAGGTCCTGACTGGAGGAATCTGGATCTGAGAGCTCCCTGGCTGACCTTGGGCTGTGGCTTGCCTTGGGAGAGTAACCTTGTCTGCAGGGGGAAGCAAACCCAGCCCAGGTGCGGGAGGCCGGGAGCACAGGCTCACTTCTGCGCACGCGCAGTGCCCCGCAGGCGCTGCCCGGCCTGGTTGCCGCCCTGTCACCCTGGTCGCCCTGGATGGAAATGGGCACTGAGGGAAGCAGGGACGAGCTGCTTCTCAGCCCTGGGCGTCCGCAGCGTCTGCACACCGAGGGGCTCTGTGCTGGCAGATTGTTTGAGTATCGTCTTGTTTACTGAGCTTTCTGTGTCACTTGTGACTTCCCCCGATGGCTTCTGTGGTCTCGGGAGATCTGTGGGCCCTGTGTTCCCGACTCGCTGTCATTCCGCCCTGCGGGGCCTGTGGGCCTTGCATCTCGGCAGGCCCACGAAATGCTGGTGGAGCTGCTCCTGGCTGGCTTCCCCGGGGACACATTTTCTGTCAGCCACCCCATATTAAACAGAGAGACAGCGCCTCCACCGCAGGATTTAGGAGGCTACGTGAGGTGAAGTGAATTAAGCGAATTCCTGTGGAGAGCTGTTTTCCCTCCAGCATACTCCGCACTTTTTTCAGAGGTGATCTTTCTTGAGTGCAGAAATAAAAGCCCTTTTTAGGACAGATAACTGGGCCGTGTGGCTCACACCCACGCCGAAAGCTAACTGTGTGAGACTGGGATCCTACCGTGTTTGCTGTGACAGCAGGAAGTCCCATCGCCAAGTCCAAGTGCGGCTGGAGCCCCTCTCTCGAAGGCCAGTGCCAACACGGGGCCTGTGAGCGCTCCTGTTGTGAAACTGCCGAGCTCCTTGTCCTGGGGGAGGAAGCTTTGTCTCCACAAACCCAAGTGAAGTCACCAACCACCTTCACAGAGAGGCGGGCATCAGACATGGGCTCAGAGCCTTGGACTCTCCACCCTTGGGTGTAGCTGGCTTTCATACACACTTGGGCCCCTGCACCCGCGTGGAGACTCGGAGGAAGCTCCTGGCTCCTGGCTTTGGATCGTCGCAACTCCAGCTGTTGCAGCCACTCGGGGAGTGAACCAGTGGATGGAACACCTCTCTCTCTCTCTCTCTCTCTCTCTCTCTGCCTCTCCTTCTCTCTCTGTGTCACTCTGATGTTCAAATAAATAAATAAATCTTTAAAAAAAAGAAAAAAATAAGGTTTCTTTCAAGGTATATGTATCAGTTTTCAAATGGTTGCTAAGTTATTGGGACATAAATACTTATTAGGTTGTTTGGGCTTTACTTAATGAATGAAAGTATGAGGTACTTCTGGTTGCAGGATCAGGACTCCATGTAAAAATTGCTGAGGCACTAAAAGAAATATGAACCAGGTCTCGTTGACTCTACCATGCCTTTGGTTTCATGCTTTATGAGGGTACCTCAAATAGTGCATGAAAAATGGGATTAAAAGATAAACTTATTTTGGTGCAAAAATAGTCTAAACTCCAATGCATATGAGAGGGTTCTTCAAAAAGTTCATGGATATACATATTAGGAAAAAATTGTGCTTGGATTTCAAACATTTTTCACTGAAATAAATGTTCAGTTCCACTTCCATTAACTTTTTGAAGTATCCTTGTATTTTATGTTTCACAAAAAAACAAACAAAAAACAATTACCCAGAGAGGACAGTGCTTTACAAAAGTGCTTTGACAGATTCATAGAATGACAAATGCCCTAAACAGCACTCTGGCCTCAGAACCAGCTCTTAAGGCATTCAGATCTGGCTAAAAAGCCCATGAGAGCATTTCAGGCATGGAAAGCCAAGACACTGTGGGAAAAAATGACCTAAATGAAAGATCTCTGTGAGATCCCTGTGGAAAGAAGCGGTCATCAAAGAAGGGGGTACCTTTCTCTGAAGGAAGGAAAGAACTTCCACTTTGATTATGGCCTTGTCTAAATAAGGTTGGAGTTTTTGAACTCAAGAAGCTTCCATAGCCTTGGCAGCTCATGACAGGAGCCTCGGGTGATTACTGACATCATAAATAAAAGTGTTAATTGTTAAATCAGCAACAAGAGTCACTGCACTTGCTCCCATTAGGACCTCTGTCCTTAATGTGTTGTACTATGAGAATTAACGGTAAAACTGGTCTTAAACCAGTACTTTATACTTTGTGTATCTGTGTGGGTGCAATCTGTTGAAATCTTTACTTAGTATATACTAAGTTGATCTTCTGTATATAAAGATAATTAAAAATGAATCTTAATGAGGAATGGGATGCAAGAGGGAGTAGGAGGTGGGATGGTTTGCCGGTGGGAGAGTGGTTATGGGAGGAAGAACAGCTATAATCCAAAAGTTGTACTTTAGAAATTTATATTTATTAAATAAAAGTTTTCTATAAAAAGTGCTTTGAAACATAAGAATTAGTCACATCAGCCCCTTTTGCTTTGAAATTCTTTCTTTCTTTCATTCTAAATTTATTTTCATCTGTTTGAAAGGCAGAGACAGATAGAAAGGCATCTTCCATCTTCTGGTCCAAAGCCTAATTGCCTACAACAGTTGGAGTTGGGTCAGTCCAAAGCCAAGAACCTGGAACTCAATCTGGGTCTCCCAGTGGCAGGGACCCAAGTACTTGGGCCATCATCTGCTGCCTCTCAAACTACACCTTAGCAGGAAGCTATATTGGAAGCAGATTGAGCTGGGACTCGAACCCAAGCGCTCTGATATGATATATGGGCATCCCAAGTGACAACTTAACTACTGTTCCAGATGTCTACCCTTGCAAATTCTTTTCTCTGTTCTGAGGGGTTTGTCCATTTCTGTTTCCTCTAGGTAGTGTTTGGTCTGGGATAAGCATGTCTATTATGGGAAGAGGCAACCTAGCTTCATCTATCTGTGGTATCATCCTTTCTTAGATTTCATAAAGCTTTCAGTTGTTGCTTAGCAAGAAACTAGGGACATTTATATCTTGTTCTTCTGTTTTCATGCCTTTTTGTGTACCACTGAACTTTGTATCTCAGTGCTGAATCATGGTGGCATCTCTTTGAAGACATAGCAATTAAACTCAGCATGTGTAGTACCAACAGTGGGCATTACTCAATTGCAGAGACAATAACACGAATGCCTGTGACCAAGTTCTGTCATTTGGAGGCAATAACAATTATGTCATGACTGCTGTTTAGCTGACAGTATTTAGATTTGCATTCAGATTCCAGAGTTGTTCAACCATAATAAAGTGTGTGTTGATGATTCTCATGTCCAGCGTCAGCTAGAGTTGACTGATGGTGGCTGCTTGGATTGTGTGCTTTGCTAAGTAGGATCCTGAGACTCCGTCAGGGGTTGGCAGGAAAGAGCCCCATTACTCCATCACTGTGTCTTTCTAGCAGTTTCTGGGTAAGGTGAGAGGAATGGGCCGTATGTGAGGAGCTGCCCTCCAGGGGAGGGGATGGAGAACATTTGGAAGGTCAGGGTGATGCAGTGGGATGACAGTGTGGCCATGGCAGAGACAGATGCTATAAAGCTTGCGATCTAAGCCAGCATGGGAGGGAGCTGCAGCTTTAGCCAACGGACATGTGGCTGTGGCCCTTGTGTGAATACCTGGGTTAGGGGCCGGATGGAAGGGGAGTGGATAGTTGTGTTAAGGGGGAGATGGCTGGCAGTGGAACATCTTTCTAAAAGTTTGGCAATGAAGGACAGAAATTGGGCAGTAACTTGAGCAGGTACAGGGATCAAAGGAGAACTAGGAAGTGGGGTGTGGAATCATGAAAGAGGAATTCAATCAGTAGAGCAAGGTGTCAGAGACCTCTGGGGTGAGGCATTTAAGTGCAGGTGAAGGGAATCCCCCAGCTCATCCATCGGGAGTGGGTGGATAACCGATAAGGTGTTCCTTAACCCTTTATACTTCCTCCCATGTCACCCAGGGTTACTTGCTTCTTCCTCTCCCTCTTTTCTGCTACTCTCTCCTCACTTCTTTCCTTTTTAAAAATTGATTAATTAATTTGAAAGGCAGAATGAATGAGAAAAAGAGGATGAGAGACAGAGTGACTGAGCAAGAGAGGGAGAGATCCTCCATCTGTTGGTTCACTTCCCAAATGCCCACAATGGCCAGGGACCAGGCAAAGCTGGAACTAAGAGCCAGGGACTCAATCCAGGTCTCCCACATGGTTTGCAGGGGCCTAAGTATTTGAGTCATATGCTGCTACTTCTCCAGGTACTTTGGCAGGGAGCTGGATCAGAAGCAGAGCAGCTGTGGCTAGAACTGACTCTCCCATATGGGATGCTGGAGTTGCAAGTGGGGGCTTAACCCCTCGCACCACAGTGCCAGCCCAGACTCTCCTCACTTCTACAGAGCCCACTTCCCGACTTCCCTCTCTCAGCTCCTGCAGCCCCACAGGAGTTGGGGTCCTTTTGCTTCTGGCCTCCTGATGCCCATCTCAGCTTTGGTTTCCACCAGGACATCTTCTTTTTCCTGTTTCTGTTTTCCTTTCTCCCCTCATCTCTGGCCCAGTGCTCAGCCTTTTGCTCCTTTCATAAACTCGTGCCCCATTTCCAGCTTCAGTGTCTTCTTAGAGTACATTTTAGCATCTACAACCATTACATTTTGATTACCTCAGTTCCTATGACTATGACTTATTCTCAGTCCCTAGAGCCAGGGATCTTAACAGCTGAACAGTGAGCTGGAGATCATCTCTTCTAGCACTTACTGACATATGTTTCTCCCTTAAGAGTAATAGGTGAAAATGGAGGCTTGTGTGAAGAAATAAATTTACAAAATGTGGCTTTCAACCAAATCCAACCTGCCTCTCCTTGGCCCTATAGCTTCCATACTTTTACTGCTTCTCTTTGGACCACATGTCTCAACAGAATGCCAGCTGTATAGATCCAGCTGGTCCAGAGGCAGGGCTCCCAGCCTGCACTGCTGGATGATGTGACCAAGCCTCTGGACTGCAGAGGACAGTCTCTTCCCAGGTCTCTCTAAACGCTACAGGACAGACAGCAAGATTGCCCATATGCTGGCTTGAAGAAGCTACAGAAGACAGACCTTCACCCATGCTACCCCCCTTAAGATTGATGGGTTACTGCTCTTGTAGGAGGCCTGTTAGGTAGGAGGGTAGACTTTAGCCTATGTATGTGAGAGAGGCCAAAGAACAAAAAAACGGGAAGGCCAGCTCATGCAGCCCCATGAGGGGAGTAACTTAGAAGCAGCCCAGTATTTGCACATCAAAAGTCTAGCCCGTGTCCCATCAGCTTGCAGGTGGGTCCCAGCCTTCCCCTGGCCTTCCCCTCGGGACTCCTCAGGGGAATCTTCCCAGCCCTGCATAGGGGATCTGTTTGGTCCAATAACACTGTGTTGCTAAAGCTCCAGGAGGAATTTCAGGAATTCCATGCCTGAAAAGCCCTCTGCCCAATAATATCTCAGGAGGAGAGAGAGTGGGGAGGAGGAGGAGAAGCAGTGGGCCCTTAGCCATAACAGCTCCAGTCTGAATGCAGACTGGGCCCTCAGTTCCTTGCTGAGATGCCCCCCTGGCCTGCCAGGTGTCATCTCCTCATTAAAACTTCACTCGCTTGCTTACTGCTGAAAAAAAGTGGAATAAAATAAAACCACAGGACCTCAGTGTATTCGTTTGCAGTGTGAATTCCTTAGGGGCAGGAGCATTTCCAGCCGCATGCAGAAAGTGAACACTGTTGCAAGGATCAGAGTCTGACAGATCAAGTAGGCCCTGGGCGGGGATCTGGTCAGTGGTTAAGCCACCACCTGGGTCCTTCACGTCTCATCTCAGCAAGTCGCTGCTCTGCTTCCTGCTAATGCAGAACCTGGGAGGCAGGTGACAGTGTAAGAACTTGGATCCTTGTCAACCACATGTGAGTCCTGGATTAAGCTCTAGACTCCTGGCTTCAGCCTGGCCCAGCCTTGTCAACTGTTGTGGGCATTTAGGGAGTGAATCTGCAAATGAGAGATTCTCTCTCTGTCTGTCTCTATTTCTCTCTTCAAATAGATTAGAAGGAAACCAATCAGTAGACTCCAGTGGTTGGTCATGGCTTCACCAGGAGCCATGTGAGAGTGCCACCTGTGTGAACCAGTCTGTAGCAATGGTCTTATCCCTGTGTGTGAATTGACACCTCCAGTAAAGTGTTCTGAACTTTCCCAACTGAAAGATAAGAGTCAGATGCCGAATCTGGTGAGATCATAGCCAGTTAAGCCCCTTTTCCAGGAACCACGGGCAGCACTCTGCGGCCTCACAAGGAAGCGTGGTCTTTGCTCCTGAGCTAGAAGGTAGCCCTTCCTGATTGTTCCACTTCTGTCTCTCCCAGATGCATCTGGAATCACGGCCTTACTGTCTGCCTAAACGCAGCGCCCTCATCATCATCGTGCTTGTGGGCCTTTGCACATGCCTGCCTTGTGGTCTGCGATGCCTTTTGTACCGGCTAGCTGGCGATGCCCCCACATTTCCCACAAGACCCCTGCGTGCCACACCTCCCAACCTCTGTGGACAGCCTTGTTTTCTTCTGAAGGCTCCAGAAGGTGCCCCCAGATTCTGATATAAAACCTAGCACTTTAACTGGAGCCCTTGAGAGTGGAAGCCCCCTTCCACTTCTCACGTTTCCGTAGCGCTGCACAGGGCCGGCCCAAGGCAGGTCTGGGTAAACCTGGTGCAATGCAGGAGTCCTTGCTGGTGAGGCCAGCTGGCCAGGAGCCACAGCAGGAGCACTGAGGAAGCCTTCCAGAGACAGTGGCATCTGGGGAAAGACCTGGAGGAAGCCTAAGATGGGCAAGCTCTTCCAGGTGCTGGTAGAGAGGAGAGTAGAGAGGCAAGAGGGTGGACAGGAACAAAGGACACACGAGATCTCATTCACTGGGCAGAGCCAGAGAGTGAGGCAGGGCAGGGGGTGGAAGAGAGCAGAGCTCTGGCAAAAGAGGGGGTGGGAGGAAGGCTTTGAAGGCAGAGAGGTGCGGGAGGTGGAGGGAGGGCCTGCGAGTGGGGAGCACAGTGTCCATGTGGCCTCCAGCTGCCCGGTGGTGCTGGGGCCAAGCCCTCACCCAGATGTCTCAGGCCAGCCTCTGGCTGGCTCTCAAACATTTCAATAGCAGAAACCATCTCAGAGGAGGTGATATTTTTAGCCAAGGGATCTGGCTGTGGTAGGCAATGACTTGAATCGTTCCGTGGTTACTAGAGTGACAGGGAGGCTCCCGTGGCCAAATGGGATTGAATTCTAATTCTGACTTCCCTCCGGGCACCCTGTGACATGCCAGGAGGGCCGCCTGACCCTCTGGATCACACTTTGCCATCTGTAACCTAGTGAGAGCAGGGACTTCTCCTGCAAGGCACTGAGCTTCGGAAAATAAATTTAGGACGCTCTCCAGCTGAAAAACTATGCCAAAGTTTGGTAGTGGCTCTCTTAGGAAGTGCTTTTTCTTCTTGTTACTTCTTAGTATTTTCTGAACTCTCTGCAAATGAACAAAGTAAAACCTAAAGTAACTTTGAAATATGTAATCCCGGGGTGGACATTTGGCAGACTGGTTAAGATCTCTATCTCTTAACTGAGTGCCTGGGTTCGATTCCCAGCTCTGGCTGCTGACTCCAGCTTCCTGCCAACCCAGATGCTTGGAGGCAGCAGTGCTGGCTCAAGGACTTTGGTCCCCACCACCCACATGGCAGACCTGGATTGAGTTCCCAGCTGCCAGCTTTGGTCCCATCCTGACTGTTGGGAGAATTTGGGAAGTGAACCAACAGATGAGATTTTTCTCTGCCTCTGGAATAGATTTTTTTCTAAATTGTAATTAAAAAAAAAAAAATAGGCTGATGCCGCGGCTCAATAGGCTAATCCTCTGCCTTGCCACACTGGCACCCCGGGTTCTAGTCCCGGTCGGGGCGCCGGATTCTGTCCCGGTTGCCCCTCTTCCAGCCCAGCTCCCTGCTGTGGCCAGGGAGTGCAGTGGAGGATGGCCCAAGTGCTTGGGCCCTGCACCCCATGGGAGACCAGGAGAAGCACCTGGCTCCTGCCTTTGGACCAGCACGGTGCGCCGGCCGCAGTGCACCGGCTGCAGTGGCCATTGGAGGGTGAACCAACGGCAAAGGAAGACCTTTCTCTCTGTCTCTCTCTCTCACTGTCCACTCTGCCTATAAAAAAAAGGGGGGGGGGGAAGGGGGCTAAAGCATTGCCTTCAACCTCTTTTTTTAATTTTTTTTAAAGATTTATTTAGAGAGAGTTACACAGAGAGAGGAGAGGCAGAGAGAGAGAGGTTTTCCATCCAGTGGTTCATTCCCCAACTGGCTGCAATGGCTGGAACTGCGCTGATCTGAAGCCAGGAGCCAGGAGCTTCTTGCGGGTCTCTCGCATGGGTACAGGGGCCCAAGGACTTGGGCTGTTTTCTACTGCTATCCCAGGCCATAGCAGAGAGCTGGATCAGAAGTGGAGCAGCTGGGACTTGAACCGGCGCCCATATGGGATGGCGGTACTCAGGGCGTTAATCCACTGTGCCACAGTGCCGGCCCCTTCAACCTCTTTCATAGGGGAACTAATTTGATTTTCACTTTGCAAAAGTCTCATCTTTTAAAGCTATCATCTTGTGGTTAAGTCCCTAGATACAGATTTTGCAGGGACACACACACACACGCATTTAGGTCACAGCATTCACCACAGGCCCTTCAAATTTCATGTCCTTCTTCCATGCCAAATGCATTCATTCCATCCCGGCAGCCCCCAGAGTCTTAACTTGTTCCAGAACCAACTCAAAAGTTTAAAGTCCCAGATCTCACCTAAATGTTATCCGAGTCAGATCCAGATGAAACTCAAAGGAGCGTTTCATTCTGTGGCAAGCTGCTCTTCAGCTGTGAACCTGTGAAATCAGACAAGTTCTGAACTGGCACACAGTGATGGGTAAGGCACGCAGTGGATGTTCCCATTCCAAATGGGAGGAGGAGGAAGGAAGAAAGGGGAAAAGCCCCCACATTCATGGGGCCGGTGTTGTGGCATAGCAGGTAAAGCCGCCGCCTGCAGTGCCGGCATCCTATATGGGTGCCAGTTCAAGTCCTGGATGCCCCACTTCCAATCCAGCTTCTGCTATGGCCTGGGAAAGCAGTAGAAGATGGCCCAAGTCCTTGGGCCCCTGTACCCACATGAGAGCAGAAAGAAGCTCCTGGCTTCTGGCTTCAGATCGGCCCAGCTCCGAACGTTGAGGCCATTTGGGGAATGAACCAGTGGATACAAGACCTCTTTCTCTCTCTCTGCCTCTGTAACTCTGCCTTTCAAATAAATAAATAAATGTTTTATAAAAAAAAAAAAGGTATTTGTTTCGGTTATTTGAAAGGCAGTGACAGGGAGAAAGAGAAAGAGAGCAAGGTTGGTCTTCCATCTGATTCATTCCCAGATGGCTCAACATTTGGGGCTGGGCCAGGCTGAAGCCAGGAGCCAGAAGCTCCATCCAGGTCTCCCAAGTGGGTGGCAGGAGCCCAAGCACTTGGGCCATATTCTGATGCCTTCCCAGGCACGTTCGTGGGGAGCTTGATCAGAAGAAGAGCAGCCGGGACTCAAACCAGTGCTCTGATATGGGGTGCCAGTATCGGAAGTGGCAGCTTAGCCCTCTCTCCCCTCCCCCTGACCTCATGCCACAACGCTGGCCTCTTATTTTCAGTTTTTTGAAGAATCTCTCTCTCTTTTTTAAAGTTTTTTAATCTAATTAAGGCCTCTAACATTTTCATTTTATTACTTTTTCCTCCAGATTGATTGAACATACAAAATTCTACATAGAAAGTGATCTGGACGTACAGCTTCAAAACATGATCCTTTCTTATTAGTATCTTGTAAGTCCACCCAGAAAGGGTTAAAAAGCTGCTTACTATATAGTAAATAGAAAAGTGGCCAATGCACAGAAAATGAACTGCCTAATTACTGGACCTTAATGGAGTTTTAAAAAAATTTTAATTTAAAAAAGTATTTATTTATTTGATAGGCAAAGAGAGAGACAGATAGAGCTCACAACCACTGGTTCATTCTCCAAATGCTCACAACAGCTAGGGCTGGGCCAGGAGCTAGGAACTCAATTCAAGTCTCCCACATGGGTGGCAGAGATTCAGTTACTTGAGCCATCACCATTGCCTCCCATGATCTCTATTATCAGAGCCGAACATCAAACCCAGGCACTCCAGTATGTAATGTGGGAATCCCAGCAAGTAGCTTAACCACTAGACCAAATGCCCAACCCATAATAGAATTATAAAAATTAACATACGTGAGATTGAGTCCCTCTGATAGCTGTTAGAAAACTGATATAGACACAAAAGGCCCTTTTGTGGTTTCCCACTGGGTGGGAACAGGTACCACCCAGCATGCTCGCCCGATGGGGGGCGTTGCACAGCTGTCCAGATTAAGCCCATGTGGATCTGCACAGGACACCAATCACAGACAGATGCTTCACTGTGTCCAGGTGCTGCTCCGAGACTGCCTCCATCCAGCGCACTGTCCACCTGGCCCAGGACCCGGAAGCACATCCTGCAACATATTCTGTAGCTACCTGACAATGAGTCTGTGCTCCCCATCACACCATAAGCTCCTCCATGATTCTGTTCATCTTTGTGCTTAAGGGGTGAGGAACCTTTTTTTGCCAAGAGCCATTTGAATATTTATAACATCATCTGTGGTTCAGACAAAATTATCAACTTAAAAATTAGCCTGCTATAGATGTTTTGAGTTTCGAGTCCCACCTACAGTTGCCTTGGCGGGGTCAGACCAAATGATTTTGCAGGCTTCATACGGTCCACGGACCTGACGTTCCGTGCCCCTGCATGGCTCCAGGCCAGGTGGTCAGTACGCATGTGCTGAGTGCATGGATCAGTGCTGTTGCCTTGATCTATTTCTCCAGAATCAGATCCCAATTCTTGACCTTCACCTGACTTTCTGTGGGAAACTGAGCTGCTGGCCTTTTCCTTTCTGGGTCTTCTCGCCAGGGACCTAATGCTCACTACCGAATTGTGTGCCTGGTTGAACGCTCTTTGAGCTTGTCAGGTCAAGGTTGCGATGGAAATGTGCAAGATTAACACTAATACCTTCCCCATGGGAAGTTCTGTTAAATTTAAAAAAATTTAATCTAATTCTACTTGAAATCATTCAAGACTTGTCATAGATTTATGTTTGTGTGTTTGTTTGTTTGTTTAAGCCCAGTTATTATATGGAAACAAATAACTTGGAACATGCTCCCTTTTCTGTTTCTGTTGTAACTAGGTCCTCCTCCCAGAAGCATCCTGTCCTGTCTTATTTTTCATTTTTATTTTTATTTATTTATTTTTTAATGGCAGACACCATCTATCTTTTTTTAAAGATTTATTTATTTATTTATTTGAAAGAGTTATACAGAGAGAGAAGGAGAGGCAGAGAGAGAGGTCTTCCATCCACTGGTTCACTCCCCAGTTGGCCGCAATGGCCAGAGCTGCGCCCATCCGAAGCCAGGATCCAAGTGCTTCTTCCTGGTCTCCCACATGGGTGCAGGGGCCCAAGGGCTTGGGCCATCCTCCACTGCTTTCCCAGGCCATAGCAGAGAGCTTGATCAGAAGAGGAGCAGCCAGGACTAGAACCAGTGCCTAGATAGGATGCTAGCACTGCAGATGATGGCTTTACCCACTATGCCACAGCGCTGGCCCCTCTTTTCATTGTTAAAAGTGTTTATTTATATTTAAGGCAGAGAGAGAGAGAGAGAGAGATCTTCTATCTGCTGGTTCACTTTCCAAAAGCTCACAACAGCCAGGAGTGGACCAGGCTGAAGTCAGGAGCCAGAAACTGCATCTCCAGGTCTCCCAGGTGGTGGCAGGAAGCTGGACTTGAGAGTGGAGTGGAGCCCAGACTCAAACCTAGGCAGGCATCCCAAGTGCTGTCGTAATGACTGTGCCAAATGCCTACCCCACGTTCCCATTTTAAAGATCACAAAACTGAGGACCAGAGGGCAGATAATTTATTCAATATTGTAGCAAATAAATGGCACAACTGTTTAAACCCCAGTGTCCTTATACCATGTTGGAGAACTTAACATGCTTGGTGTTGTTTCTCTTCACCCCAAAACAATACGTAGTACAAAAGTATTTAAAAATCCCTAATGTTTAGAAGCCTCAGATATGTTCTAAGTTTTGTCTTAGCTTAGAACTTTGCCCGTGAGGTAAGGTAAACAGTTGCTGTGCTGCAGTTTTTATTCAAGTGTATGTTGTAGAACGTTCCGCACTGTTCCCACCCGCCGCCTCTGTGTGGGTGACGCGGCTCTTTCAGAAGCTTTGCTGGGTTCCATCCCCTTTCCCCTGCCTTTTCAGTGCTGTTAGAATTCCTCTGTCTGGGCACAAGGGTCAGGGCCCAGGCAAGCAGAGTTCAGAGAGGGTCCCGGCATGCACTGTGCTCGTACCAGGTTTCAGACCCCAGCTCCAGGCTGAGTGGGGATGAGTGGGCCTCACTCACTGTGTCTGCTGCCTCGTTCCCTCGCACGGGCAGTGGCTTCCATCTGCACCAGCGGCGTCGCCCGCCAGGGATTGGCTCTCTGGGAGATGACAGGGCTGTGGCCGCCGCTGTCAGGTAGCAGAGGGAGACTGGTTCAGCTTTTTGTCATCTGAAATGTTTCTGTGATTTCTTTCCAATCTGATGTTGTACTTGGATCTTGGCCTTGCGTGTATACCCCGTGTGGACAGCTTCCTCATTCCTGGAGGCCTTCTTCTCACTGCTGCGCCCTCCCCTGAGCCCGACTGAACCTGCTCACGGGCACCTTCACAGGGATGCCAGCACCCGCCCGATGCCCACCTCGGCCTCCTCCCATCCTGCCCCTGAATTGTTCAGATTCTCACTTCTACTTTAAAAAAAATGTTTTTTCACTTATTTATTTGAGAGACAAAGATTTCCCATCTGCTGGTTCACTACCCAAATGCTCACAACAGCCGGATACGGATTGAGGCTGAAGCGGGAACTAAGTTCAGGTCTTCCCACATGAGCAGCAGGGCCCAATTAGTAGTGTTATCACCTGGTGCCTCCCCAGGGTGCACATTAGCAGGAAGGAGTTAGGAGCTGGAGCCGGGCATCAAATCCAGAGAGGTAGTATTTTAAGCCACATCTTAACCACAGAGCAAATGTCCACTCGTCATTCCCTTATTTTAAACGCCTTAAGCACAATTACTTTAGTAACGATTCTGGTCTCTTAAGTAGCCCAAGACTCCTGGCCGACAAGCTGGGAGACTTTCCTAGAAAGCTCAGGCCTAGGGTGTAAGGACAGTTGCATACATATTGGGGCAAATTGCTTAGTGTATCAGTCTACCTGGAAGACGACCAAGTGAGATGCAAAGGTGGGGTCCTGGTGTTGGGTGATTCGCAGTCACTCAACATTGTGATGTTAAGAAGCCCAGGTGCCCTCTGAGTATTGAATGAGGCCAGTATATACGTTATAAGAAAAATTATTTCACAGCAGAATTCCAAACACTGTCCAAATTCTTTTATAGCGTAATACTAAACTCTTGCTGATTAAATCTTACTGGAGCTTGTAGATCATAAGATGGGGTTTGGATTTTTTTTTTAGAAAACAGATTTGTGTTGTAGTGATATGTGTTTAATGGAATCTGACCTATATTACTCCTGCCAAGAAGAACTCAAAATTACTGATTGGAGTTAATGTGGTACAAAGAACTAAGACCCTCTCATTCTCAGGAAATTGGGGGGAGGGGCTTTAATGAAAGCATTGAGTCAGTAATTTTTGTGGCTTGATCTCGCCACGTGTGGTTCCCTAGGTTTAGAACAGGGTCTTGGAGATGGGTGTTGTGAAAGAAATAGCCAAGGATTAAGCATCAGCAAATGGGATTGGTCGCTAGCTCTGGAACCCAATTCAGTTTACCTGACCTCCTTGGGAAGTCATTTCCTAGCCTGTAACACAGGGCTTGGGTGAGATAAGTGGTTTTTCAGACAGCAGCTAGGAACCATTACAGCCCCCCCTCCCCCAATTTTCAACTGCATAAATATTTTTTTCTTTTGCCTCAGCATACGATTTTGGTGGAAAAACCAATTCCACTTCCTTAGGAAAAAAAAAAAAAAAAGAGTTGAAAACCACTGGACTGGATAATCACCGCCCCCTTTGTGATTCAATGTGAGGCCTGCCCATCAAATTATCACACATGCACTCAGGGTCAAGGAGGCTCCCTATGCCAGAAACCCAGGTCAACCAGGGTTGGCAGCCAGGCAGACTCATGCCTCAGGACCCTTGTACCAGAGAACAATCCAGAACGTCCCTTTGGGCTGTAGGGGGAGGATTCTTATCACTGAATCCTTAGCCTGGGTTAGGTAGTGGTTTTCCAGAATAGTCACACACCATATGGGACTAGCATTTGGCACAGGGGCTAAGATGCTGCTTGGGATGGCTGCATCCCATCTCCCGGCACCTGGGTTGCATTCTCATTTCCACTACCAATTTCAACTTCCTGCTAATGCACACTCTGGGAGGCTGCAGGTGATAAGTAGTTGAGTCCCTGTTACCCACATGGGAAACCTGGATGGGAAGAGTTCCCAGCTCTTGGCTTCCACCAGGCCCAGCCTCGCCTGTTGCAGGCATTTGGGGAGTGACCCAGCACATGAAAATCTCTCCAACTGTCTCTCTTTCTACCTTTCAAAATAAATAAATAAAAATTGAAAAGGAAAAAAGGTTCTCCCATGCCTTTACTGTCACAACTGGAGTAAATCAGAACAAGACAATTTGAGAGTCCCCTCTCTGGACCCCTCTAAGCTGTGGAATAAGGAATTCGGTCCCTGTGGCTATGAAAACAGACATGAGAGAATTGTATTCCAGCAAGGTAACTTTGAGATTAGACAATAAGAATTGTAACAGTGGGACAATATTAGCTATTTCTCAGTTCCCCCTCTTCTGGACGTGTTCTGGTTTGTCCCCAGTGATTTGTCCCAAGCCCCAGGGCAGCCTGACCCACCCCTGGGAATTCTCGTCCATCCCAGAGGCTCAGCCTTTACTGCCCAGCCAGTCTAGTCTGCCTTCCATTCCGCTTCCTCCCCTCTTTCATCCCCAGCCCAGACCTCTTCCAATCTGAGAGGATTTCCTGACTCATGGAAGAGAAGTGATCCGATGGAGCTTATTAAACCAGGAAACTTCCTCTGCACCCGAGAGGCAAACACACAACATCCACAAACCCCAGCAGCTTGTGTGAGAGGAAGACATACCTATCCTAGATTGCTTCTCTGACAGCAGGGACCCCCCGGGGCAAAGCCTCGAATCTGCGGAATGCGTGTGGATTTGGTTCACATATGGGCAGTCAGTAAACGTTACTAATGAATGGTAATGATTTGTCAAGTGATTGAATTGTTTCAGGGAAGGAACTGGGAGTGAAATACAGAGACAGTTCTCTGTCTCATGGGGAAACCGTGAGGCAGGTCATCCAGATGTATTTTCTTGGCGGAGTTGTGAATTCTTTGCATGTCCAGCTATTGCTGCGTAATCATATTTTGCTTTCTTAGTCGTATATATCATTATATAGACATAGATGAAGTATGTGAGGGTGCTTCAAAAAGTTCATGGAAAAATGGAGTCAAAAGATGTTTGTTATTTTGGTGCAAACATTTTTTGAAATCCATGCATAGGGCTAGTGTTGTAGCAAAGCAGGTTAAGCTTCCACCAGCAATGCTGGCATCCCATATAGACACTGGTTCTAGACCTGGCTCCTCCACTTCCAATCCAGCTTCCTGCTAATGCACCTGGGAAAGCAGAGAAGATGGCCCAAGTGCTTGGGCCCCTGCACCCACGTAGGAGACCCAGAGAAAGCTCGTGGCTCCTGTCTTTGGCCTGGCCCAGCCCTGGTCACTGTGGCCATCTAGGGAGTGAACCAGCAGTTGGAAGATTGATCTCTCTTTCTTTCTGTATAACTCTGCCTTTCAAATAAATAAAAATAAATCTTAAAAAAATAAAGAAATCCATGTAGTTTTTTCTAGTATGTATTTTTCACAAACCTCTGAAGGTTAATCACATAAATAGATTTCAAAAAGCTTTTGCATCAAAACAAGCATCTTTTGGGGTATGCATTGTGGTTCAGCTGGTTAAGTTGCCCTTGGGATGCCCTTATCTCATATGGGAGTGCTCCACTTCCCATCTAGCTCCTTCATAGCGCACCTGGGAAGCAGCAGCAGATGGCCCAAGCACTTGGGTTCCTGCCAGTCATGTAGGGAGATCTGGTTAGAGTTCCTGGCTCCTGCCTTCAGCGTGGCCCAGCCCCAGCTGCTACAGGCATTTGGGGAGTGAACCAGTGGATGGAAGATCTCTCTCCCCTTAACTCACCTCTCTCTCTCTCTCTCTCCCTCTCCCTCTCCCTCTCCCTCTCCCTCTCCCTTTCCTTGTCTTTCTGCCTTTCAAAGAAATACATAAAACGACCGGCGCTGCAGCTCACTAGGCTAATCCTCCGCCTGTGGCGCCGGCATGCCGGGTTCTAGTCCCGGTTGGGGCGCTGGATTCTGTCCCAGTTGCTCCTCTTCCTGTCCAGCTCTCTGCTGTGGCCCGGGAGTGCAGTGGAGGATGGCCCAGGTGCTTGGGCCCTGCACCCCATGGGAGACCAGGAGGAAGTACCTGGCTCCTGGCTTCGGATTGGCGCAGCGCGCCGGCCTTAGCAGCCATTTGGGGGGTGAACCAACGGAAAAGGAAAACCTTTCTCTCTGTCTCTCTCTCTCACTGTCTAACTCTGCCTGTCAAAAAGAAGAAAAAAAAAAAAGAAATACATAAAACTTTAAAAAAATTTAATTCCATTTCCATAAACTTTTTGAGTTATACTCCTTTATACTCATATATGTCTCTGAGTGTGCATGTGTAAAATTAAAGTATGGAACTTCCCGTTTCCTGTGTGACACATGAGAAGTCGAGACATTGCTTCTCCACCCTAACAGCCATGGAGAAGCTGCACACACTGGAAAAGCAGCAACTCAGACCCGCCAGAGAAGTGCTGTCACAGAGCAAACCATGGCCCGACCCGCCAGAGAAGCCGGCACACAAATGCATTTTTATGTCCAGGTGCTCAGTTCTTAGCAAGGTCAGGCCTGAGGGGAATGGATTTAACCAGGGCCTGATCCCCGCTGGGTTTTCATCAGGGCTTAACTGTCCTGGGGGACAGGGAATACCCCCAACCCAGCTCCCTCTGGCCACCCTGGTCATAGCAGGGGAGATGGGTGCTGACATACTTAGGAAGTTCCCAGCCCAGAGGCACACTCAGTAACACACAGAACCCTGCTCGCGGGACCGGAAGATGTGTTGCCAGGTGCTCGGGTTGTGGGGACAGAGTCCTCTGAATGCATGCATTCCTTTCTCCAGGGACGGGCTGGGTTGCTGAGAGCCAGCTGTTTCCAAGCAAGTCCAGCCCTCGGGCTCTGCCTCTTCTATGCACCGCTCTGCCCTTCCGCTTTCTACTGTGAGTTGAGGCAGCGAGAAAAGGCCCAGGCCAGATGTGGCCGCCGGATGCTGGATTTCCCAGCCTCCAGAACTGTTAGCCAAAATACACTGCCCTTCTTTATAGATGGCTCACTCTCAGGTATTCTGCTATAGCAACAGAGAACCAACTAACCCATCAATCATGTCCTGCCATCAAGAAAGGCAAATAATACAGCTGGAACAGACAGAGCAGGATCACCACCAGGCTCAGAAATGGCAGCGATGCTGGGTTTCTCAGGCCCGGGATTTAAAATAATTATGATTAACATGCTGAGGGCGCTAATGTGCAAGGCAGGTGGCACTGTGAAATTCTAAGAACAAAAAAGAAGTGCAGGAGATGAGAGACACTGGGGCAGAAACAGAGTGCGTCCGAGGGGCTCAGCAGCAGCCCAGACACAGCCGACAGAGACCGCTGAGCTTAAGCCTGTCTCAATAGAAACCTCCAAAACGGAAAAGGAAAGAAAAAGGAAGACTGGAAAAAGAGAGAGAGCAGAACACTAAACTGTGGGACAGCTAAGAAAAGCTTAATATGTGTCACTAGAAAGAGAAGAAAGAGGGAAGGGAACAGAAGAAATAACCAAGTCAACGGTGACATAATTTCTCCAAATTAACGTCAGATACCAGACCAGAGATGTGTGCAGCTCAGAGAGCCCCAGCCAGGATAAACACCAGAAAACCTACTCCTAGTCATGTCATTTTAAACTGTAGAAAATCAGAAATAAGCAAGAAGTCGTGCAAGAAGCCAGGGTGAAAGATGCACTTACCTCTAGGGGAACAGGTGCACAGTCACACGCGAGACAGGAGGGGGGACGGGTGGTGTGTGTAAGACACCGCTGTGCAGCAGGGCCTGGTAAGTCACTTGAGTTAGTTGTACATGTGCACTGCCTGCTCTAGAGCGGAGGCAGGAAACCTTTTTTCTGCCAGGACTCATTTGCATGTTTATAACTTCATTCACGGGCCTTAGAAAATTATCAACTTAAAAATTAGCCTGTTATAGGAATATTGAATTTCAAGTCCCTCTTGTGGCTGCCTTGGCAGGGCCAGACCAAACGATGATTTCACGGGCCTCAGCACAGCCCACAGGCCAGACCTTCCCCACCCCTGCATCTGGAGCAACCGCTAAAAACAGTTTGAAAAAAAAGAAGCACAACTGACACTAAGAAAGGAGAGGAAATGTCCAGTTAAAACCACAGAAGGCAGGAAAATAGTGGAAGACAAAAATAGGAACAAGAACAAGGGAACCAAAAAGGAAGCAGTCACCACCGTGGTGGATGTGGATCCGGCCCTGTCAGTAATTACTTTGAGTGTCAGTGGCCTAGACGCACTAATTAAAAGACAGGTTGTGGCAAGGCATTCTGTCTAGCGGTTCAGACGCCTGGGTTTGATCGTTGGCTCCAGCTCCCGACTCCAGCTTCCTGCTGATGTAGACCTTGTGAAGCAGCAGAGTGAATCAAATCGTTGAACTCCTGTAACCCACCTGGGAATCCTAGATTGACTTCCCATCTCCTGGCATCAGCATGGCCCAGCCCTGGCCATTGTGGGCATTTGGAAAGTGGACTACAGGATAGACACCCTCTTTCTGTCGTGTGTGTGTGTGTGTGTGTGTGTGAGAGAGAGAGAGAGAGAGAGAGAGAGAGAGAGAGAGACCCAACTAGATGTTGTCTACAAGAAACTTACTTTTTTTTTAAGATTTATTTATTTATTTATTCGAAAGTCAGAGTTATACAAAAAGAGAAGGAGAGGCAGAGCGAGAAAGGTCTTCCATCTGCTGGTTCACTCCCCAGTTGGCCGCAATGGCTGGAGCTGTGCCGATCCGAAGCCAGGAACCAGGAGCTTCTTCCGGATCTCCCATGCAGGTGCAAGGGCCCAAGGACTTGGACCATCTTCTACTGCTTTTCCAGGCCATAGCAGAGAGCTGGATCGAAGTAGAACAGCCAGGACTTGAACTGGCTTCCATATGGGATGCCAGCACTGCAGGTGGCAGCTTTACCTGCTATGCCACAGCGCCAGCCCCAAGAAACCTATTTTAAATTTAACAGCACATATGAAATTAAGATGGCTTTGAGAACGGCAGAAAAAGTTATGGTCCTGAGACATCAAGAATGATCCAGTATAATCATAATAGCAATCTTATTATAAGTATTTTCATAGAATTGGAATGTAAAGGATACATGAATGGGGGCTGGGCATTTAGTCTAGCCTTTAAGATGCCCGCGTCCTATGTCAGAGTGTCTGGGTTTGATCCGTGACTCTGGCTTCCTGCTAATTCCGATCCTGGGTGGCAGTGGTGATGGCTCAAGTCACTGGGTCCCAGCCTCCCATCTGGGAGACCTGGACTGAGTTCCTGGCTCCTGGCCCAGCTCTTGTCATTGTAGGCATTTAGGAAGTGAATCAGCAGATGGGAGCATCTGCACTCTCTGGGTGTTTGCATATCTGTGTGTCTTTGTCTGCCTTTGCTTCTCAAATAAGTAAATAGAAAATTTTAAAAAGGAATACATTAATGTTCTTATGCAACAGGAAGGTAAAGATGAGGGGCTGGAATTTGTGGTGCAGTGGAAAGGCGGCATCTATGAGACTGGTTCAAGTCCCAGCTGCTCCACTTCTAATCCAGTTCCTACTAATGTGCAGCAGAAGATGACCCAAGTGCTTGGGCCCCTGCACTCTTGTGGGAGATCTGGATAAAGTTCTTGGCTCCTGGCTTCAGCCTGGCCCACCCCTGGCCTTTGCATCCATTTGGGGAATGAAGCAGCAGTTGGAAGACCTTTCTCTCTCTCTCCCTCTCTATCTCCATCTGTCCATCTGTCCGTCTCTCTAACTCTGGCTTTCAACTAAAATAAATCATAAACAAAAAAAAACAGTAAAGATAGTGCATTTTATAAGCAACTACTTCAAAAAGTTTGTGGCAAACTAGAATTAAAATGAGTGTTTATTTTGGTGCAAAAATTATGGAAGTTCACACAAAGTGTTTTCATAAAAATTTCCACAAATGTTTTGAAGACCTGTTCTATGCATGGTTCAATTTTTTTGCACCACAGTAAACTTCTCTTTTTGTTCTGACTTCCATGAACTTGTTGAAGTGCCCTTATACACATAACACTGTCTGTGTGAGTTACGTTTTTGTGCATATATATATATATATATATATATGTATTTACAGCGACTGTGTGTGTCTAAGTCCTAGAAATGACATAAAACTGAATTCAGCCTCTTTATTTTGCCTCCTCTTTTCTTTCCTTTTCATTTTTCTTTCTCAGTTGAAGAAAGGGCTGGCGTGTGGCATAGCTGGTTAAGCTGCCGTTTGCAACACCAGAACCCCATCTGAGCGCTGGCTGAGTGCTGGCTGCCTTGCTTCCGTTCCTGCTCCCTGCTAATGCACCTGGGAGAGCAGAGATGATGGCCCAAGGGCTTGTGTCCCTGCACCTGCGTAGAAGACCTGGATGTGGTTCCAGGCTCCTAGCGGTCTGACCCAACTCTGACAATTGCAGCCATTTGGGGAGTGAATCAGCAGATAGGAGATCTCTCTTTATCTGTCTTTCCCTCTCCTTCTACCTTTGCCTCTCAAATAAATATATAGTTTTTAAAAAAGTGGTTGTTTGTGAAAGGGCCATTTCCTTCTTAAAAATTATTTATCTAAGAGGAAAGATTGGGCTGGTTAACAGCGGGTTAATGCCATGGCCTGCAATGCTGGCATCTCATATGGGCATCAGTTCCAGATCTGGCTGCCCCACTTCCTTTTGTTATTGTTGTTAAAATATTATATTTTGTTTTAAAGATTTTATTTAATTATTTGAGAGGTAGAGTTATAGACAGAGAGAGGGAGAGATAGAGAGAAAGGTCGTCCATCCACTGGTTTGCTCCTCAAATGGCCATAATGGCCAGAGCTGGTCCTATCCGAAGCCAGGAGCCAGGAGCTTCTTCTGGGTCTCCCATGTAAGTGCAGGGGTCCAAGCACTTGGGACATCTTCCACTGATTTCCCAGGCCATCAGCAAAGAGCTAGATTGAATGAAGAACAGCCAGGACATGAACGAGCACCTATATGGAATGCTGGGCTGCTGGCGGAGGCTTAGCCCACTACACCACTGCACCAGCCCCCAAGCTACCCCACTTCTGATCCAGCTCCTTGCTAATGCACCTGGGAAAGTAGCAGAAGATGGTCCAAGTCCCTGGGCCTCTGCACCCACGTGGGAGACCCAGATGAAGCTCCTGGCATTGGCCTGGCCTAACCAGGTCATTGCAGCCATTTGGGGAATAAAACAGTGAACAGAAGATATTCTCATTCTCTCTCCTTCTCTCTCTTTGTAACTCTGCCTTTCAAATACGTAAATAAAATCTTTTTTTTTTTTTTTTTTGACAGGCAGAGTGGACAGTGAGAGAGAGAGACAGAGAGAAAGGTCTTCCTTTTGCCGTTGGTTCACCCTCCAATGGCTGCCGCGGACAGCGCGCTGCAGCCGGCACACCGCAGCCGGCACACCGCGCTGATCCGATGGCAGGAGCCAAGTGCTAGGTGCTTATCCTGGTCTCCCATGGGGTGCAGGGCCCAAAGACTTGGGCCATCCTCCACTGCACTCCCGGGCCACAGCAGAGGGCTGGCCTGGAAGAGGGGCAACTGGGACAGAATCCGGCACCCCGACCGGGACTAGAACCCGGTGTGCCGGGGCCGCAAGGCGGAGGATTAGCCTGTTGAGCCACGGCGCCGGCCAATAAAATCTTTTTTAAAGAAGATTTTATTTATTTATTTGAGAGAGAGAGTTACAGAGAGGAGAGACAGAGAGAAAGGTCTTCCAGCCACTGGTTCATTCCCCCAAAAGGCCACAATGGCTGGAGCTGGGCAGATCTGAACTCAGGAGCCAGGAGCTTCTTTTGGGTCTCCCACATGGGTGCAGGGGCCCAAACACTTGGGCCATCTTGTACTCCTTTCCCAGGCCATAGCAGAGAGCTGGATTGGAAGTGGAGCAACCGGGACATGAACTGGTGCCCATATGGGATGCCAGCACAGCAGGCAGAGGCTTAGCCTATTATGCCACAGTGCCAGCCCCTGGTTCTCTTTCCTTTTTTTTTTTTTTAATAGTTTATTTATTTATTTGAAAGGCAGAGCTACAGAGAAACAGAGG
Source organism: Sylvilagus floridanus (assembly GCA_949820135.1). Lineage (NCBI taxonomy): Eukaryota > Metazoa > Chordata > Mammalia > Lagomorpha > Leporidae > Sylvilagus > Sylvilagus floridanus. Next base: position 36,480,619 of record OX463230.1, read on the forward strand.
CAGAGAGGGAGAGAAATCTTCCATCTGCTGGTTCACTCCCCAGATGGCTGCAAAGATGGTGCTGTGCTAATCTGAAGCCAGGAGCCAGGAGAGCTGGATCGGAAGAGGAGCAGCTGGGATAAGAACCAGTGCCCATGTGGGATGCCAGCACTGCAGGTGGAGGCTTAGCCAACTACACCACGGCACTGGCCCCAGTAATTAAATCTTTAAGAGAGAGAGAGAGAGAGAGAGAGAGAGAGAGAGAGAGAGTAGAAACTCAGAGTATTCCTATCTCTATCTGCTGATGCACTCACCAAATGCCCACAATAGCCAGAGCCGGGCAGACTGAAGCTGGGAGCTGGGGAATCAATCTGTGTCTCCAGCATGGATAGCAGGGACCCAGTTACTTGAGCCATCACCTGCTGCCTCCCAAGGTGTGCATTAGCAGGAAGCTGGAGTCGGGAGTCAGAGCAGGGAGCTGAGCCCAGGTACTCAGCTCCCACTGTTGTGGGCATCTGGGAGGTCTCTCTTGCTTTCTCTCCATCTGCCTTTCAAGTAAATAAAATTAAATTAACAAACCCACCAGGGAACCCTGCCAGGGTAGGATACAGGCCGTAGGGGAGCCTGGGGCAGTGGGAGACCTGTGTGTTCCGCACCTGCAGTACCTGCTTGCCGGCCTGGAACTTACCTTGTTCTTGGTGATTCTGGAGCTCCTCTCCTGGATCTCATGACAAGTATCGCGTCTAGGGTTTTGCTTACAAGTGAAAAAGTGAGGCAAGGGTAGCCCAGTCAAGTTAGGCCTAAGTGATCACAGAACCCAAGTTCCTGGCTGCTTTTGCCTGATTTAGCCTGAGCACACACTAAATATTCAGTAAACGTTTGATGTCAGGGTCATGGAGAACAAGTGACATTGTTTCCCAGTTTCTCTTGGTTCGTATCACTTTGGTGGTAGCCCAGTTGGCCGTGGTAATGACAGAGGACTCGTGACGGGCCAAGTCCAGTTGGCCCAGTGTTGCCCTGGAATGCTCCTTCTACTCCCTTGTCTGCTGAATCTCTTGGTGAGGGATCACTCTGGTGATCAGCGCGTTAATATGTCATTAGTCCTCTCCCTGAGTGGCATTTGTGTATCACTGATGATCAGTTGTTACAGTGGCTGTTTGACTAGATGGTTCTTCAGTTACTTTTTTGGAAACTTCTATGTGTCTTAGAGATCTCCAGAAGCATGTTTTTGTATGGCAGTGATAAGACACTTTTATCGGCCGGCACCGCAGCTCACTAGGCTAATCCTATGCCTTGTGGCACCGGCACACCGGGCTCTAGTCCCAGTCGGGGTGCCGGATTCTGTCCCGGTTGCCCCTCTTCCAGGCCAGCTCTCTGCTGTGGCCCGGGAGTGCAGTGGAGGATGGCCCAAGTGCTTGGGCCCTGCACCCCATGGGAGACCAGGAGAAGCACCTGGCTCCTGCCATCAGATCAGCGCGGTGCGCCAGCCGCAGCAGCCATTGGAGGGTGAACCAATGGCAAAAAGGAAGACCTTTCTCTCTGTCTCTCTCTCTCACTGTCCACTCTGCCTGTCCAAAAAAAAAAAAAAAAAAAAGACACTTTTATCATCAGCTGAGCTTAAGCAACACAGCTTGCCAGTTGCACAAACCTAAGTAGTGCTTTTGAGGACACTGGCGGGGCAGGCATTTGACACAACAGCTAAGATGCCCCCTCCAGGCGCCCACCTCCTATATCAGTGTGCTTGGGTTTGAAGCTCTGCTTCAGATTCCAGCTTCCTGCTAGTGCACAGCCTGGGACACAGCAGGCGATGGACAGCTCGGGTACTTGGCTCCCTGCCACCACATGGGAGAGCCAGGTTGAGTTCCAGGCTGCACACTTTAGTCTGGCCCAGCTTGCTGTTGTAGACCTTTGGGGAATGAGCCAGCAGAAGGAAGAGCTCTCTTCTGCCTGCCTGCCTCTTTGTCTCTCTATCTTGCTGCCTTTCAAACAAATAAAAGAATATAAACACAACCCTGTACCCGCATGGGAGACCCAGAAGAAGCTCCTGGCTTCCGGCTTCGGATCAGCTCAGCTCTGGCTGTTGGGGCCAATTGGGGAGTGAACCAGCAGACAGAAGGTCTCTCTCTCTTTCTCTCTGTCTCTCCTCTGTGTAACTCTGACTTTCAAATAAATAAATAAATCTTTTTAAAAAAAGAATATATACTCTTGGTTGAGTCCCAGCTCCTCTTCTTGCAATCCAACTTTCTGCTAATGTGCATCCCGGGAGGCAGCAGATGATGGTTCAGGTACTTGGGTCCCTGCCACCCACCTGGAAGACCTGGATGGAGCTCTGGGCTCCCGGGTTTGACTTGACCCAGCCCCAGCTTTTGCCAGTATTTGGAGAGTGAACCAGTGGATGGAAGTTCTCTTTCTCTCCCACTATGTCTCTCTGCCTTTCAAATAAATAAAAGTAAATGAACAGAAGCTTTAAAAATAAGCCAATCATAGAAGGACAAGCATCCTATGATGTCACACATATGTGGAGTCTAACACTGAGGTGACCTCATTAAAGTTATAAGCACAGGGTGGATGGAGCCAGCATTGTAGCACAGGGTATTAGCTGCCACCTGACGCCAGCATCCCATATGAGTGTTGATTCGAGTCCCAGTAGCTCCACTTCTGAACCAGCTCCCTGCTAATGCAGGGAAAGCAGAGGAAGATGGCCCAAGTGTTTGGACCCCTGATAAAGAAATGTTAAATGTAAGAGAAGATGGGTACATTTACCTTGATTGGACATTACACAGTGTACACAGGTACCAGAACATCACATGGTGTATCATTTGTATGTACAATTTTATATGTCTATTAATTTTTAATAAATTTTTTAAAAGAAGATTGTTTCAATTGTTTCTGAACCTTCCAGTGTGCAAGCCGCAATGCTAAGAATACCAGGGCTCACCCTGGGACTGTCTGGGAGGTGTTCTCTGACCCCCAGCCAGGTCAGATTCTTCTGATTTGGGTTCCAAGTGTGCTAGGTACTTTCCTTACCAAAACATTCATGGCACATTGTGGTAATTTTGTACTTGCTAATTGTCTCTTCTCCAAGATTCTATGTCCTCAGCCCCTAGCCCAGAGCTGGGCGCCTGGCAGAAGCTTAGTTCTATTCCCTCTTGTCCATTGAACACCGCCCCTGCCTGACCAGGGGGTTCTTGCAGCAAGGGAGGGTGACGACACAGAGAAGCAATGACAGTACAGGCCAGGCAACACATGGGGCCCCAAGGAGGAAGGGCTGAGGGGCTTGGCGGAGGTCATCTGGCCCGGGATGTGCCGGGCGAGGAGGAATTCTCCATCCAAACAGGGAGGGAAGAACATGCTAGGCCCCAGTACAACATCTAAAGGACATAGCCATGTAAGACGGTCACCTGGGGCCAGAAAAAGAGGCTAGGGTTCAGGAGGGTGAGGACTGGAGCTGGGACTCCGTGTCTGTGAACCGGGAAGCTCGTGGAGAGAGCAGGAGAGCAAAGGGATCTGATTGCTGTTTTAGGAAGAAGACTCCAGACGGAGGGGCTGTGAACCCCGCCCCCTGCAGACTGCGTTTTTGGCAAGCACCCAGATGATTCTTATGTGGGTCACCCAAAGAGCACAGCTGGAGAGACTGTGCTGAGAAGAGAAGCTGCAGCAAGTTAAGGCTGGTGGCAGGCAAGGTGCCTGCAGACGGCAAAAGGATCTGAGCCGGGAAGGGTCATCGTAGCTAGTTAGCCACAGGAGCTTTCAGAGTCTTCTGGTCTTTAAAGATACCTTATTTATTTATTTATTTATTTATTTATTTATTTTTATGTATGTTAAAGGCAGAGAGAAGGAGAGACACACAGAGAGAAATCCCCTATGTGCTGGTTCACTGTGGTTCACAGCCACAATGGCCAGGGCCAGGCTAGACCGAAGCCAGGAGCCAGGAACTCCATCCGGGTCTCCCACGTGGGTGGCAGGGGGCCCAAGCACTTGGGTCATCATCATTGGTTTCCTCGGCGCATTAGCAGGAAACCAGATCCAACAGAGCGGCCAGATTTTGAACCAGTGCTCAGATAGGGGATGCTGACGTCACAAGCATCGGCTTAACCGTTGTGCCACAGCGCCAACCCCAGAACCTTCTCTAAACTTTAGAGCCTGAAAGACAGCAGAGCATCAGTGATGAAAACCACACGAAGCTGTGAAGTTCTACCAGGTGTGAACAGCCGGATGTGGGCACCAAGTCCCCGGAAGACGGCCACGCCAGCGTGCAGGCCCCGGTGTCCTGAGGCTCACGTGGTGGAATGTGGGTGCCGTTCTGGCTACCAGAAAGCTTTGGTAGGAGTTCATTGGAAAAGTCCGGGGCCTCTTCCTCTACAAATGATCTTTGATGAACTTAATAGTGCATTTCAGGGGTACTGCGGGCCAGTACTGCAGAGACAGATTGCGCCTGAGTTAGACGGGAGAGATCTAAGCACATTATCTATGTATAGCAGTCAGTCTCCCGAAGCCTGTGCTTGCCTTTTGTGTGCCCTTGAAAGTCTGCACAAACAAACGTGAACAGACTCTGGACCCTAAGAATAATATTTTTCTGTGGACCTATAGGGATAGATAAACAAAACCCCAAGGGGAGAAAAAACTTCAATTAAAAGAAAAATAAAGGACCTCCATGGCTCTATCCTCTTGTGCTCCTCAGCGTTTCTTAACTTCACCTTAAGATAAAAGTAGTTTGGCTTCTTGAGAGATGTTGGTGAGGAGCTGAACAAGAAGAAAGCGTTTCTGTCCATCTGTCTGTCTGACCCTGATGGTTGCAGCCATCGGTGATAGATGTCTGTGCATGCCTGGGTTAACGGTTCTGTGAATAGACAGGGGCACTGTGCCGGGGAAGAGTCCCTGGGGGAGTCCTCCTCCTCACTCCCAGCCCCTGCTCCCACTCTTGCCAAGCTCTTTCTGGAACCCGGGTCAACCTCTCCACCCCAGGTGCACGGCATCCTTGGGCTGCAGCTTGCCTTTGGCTTCTGTCCATGCCGTGTGTCTGTGCCTGCTGTGGACAGCCGTGAGAGCCAGCAAGGTGCCTGGGAGTTTCTCGGCAGGAAAACAGTGTGTGCATGTGTGGTGATTTTCGCGTGAGTGGCAGAGGAAGGGGATGAGGGAGGACTGTCTCCGTGGCGATGTCTTTAGGGGGACTGTCTCTAGGAGGCTGTGTGTGCGGGGCTCCCAGGAGTTATTACACAGTGCTTGAAGATGCAGACCCCGACACCTTTCCCTAGGCACGGTCCTCTGTAGAAAGAGGAATCCCCTTGTCTGGTGGCGTGTGGGTTCCTGTCAACACCCAGATGCATGTGACAGATAGTTTGCAACAGGTTTCCTCTGTTTGCACTCAACTGTCCTGGAACAGCGGAAGAAATCATAAATATTTCCTTGTCTTCTCACAAACCCTTCTTCTAAAAAGCAAGATCACTGGAGCTGAAGTGGGGGAGCCATTCACATTGTCACTTAAACTGAAGACCTGGCTTGGCTTGGGCCGTCTGGGAGACTTTCTAAGCCTGTGCTCTGTTGATGGAATCCGAGCCAGCTGGCTAAGACACACACACACACCCGCAAAGGCAGGTGGCAGTTCTAGGGGTGGCGGTGGAGGTCCTGCGTGCTCATGGAGCCCCTGACACTTTTGTACCAGTATGGAGGGTAGCCTCTGGGTGGGAGGGAAGAGACCAAAAGGGTAGCAGGTCAGGGGGCTGTGCACCCCTGAGTGCTGCTTGGGGACGTGGGAGGGGACTCAGTGCGTGTGTGTGTACCTCCCTTCTGCTTCTTCATCCGCCTCGGGCTGGCTCCCTCCCTTGAGTCGCCCCCCCCCCCCCCCCGGGAGGGGGGAGTATTGCAGCTTGCAGCTGCGGCACGATAAGCCAGGCTGTGGGTTGGGAGCAGTTCCCAGCGAAACCCCATGGCTGTGTCTCCCACTCAGGAAACTGAGCCCTCACTCTGCCTTTCCCAGTCCTTGGCACAGGACTCTGCCTATGGTGGCTGCCAACTATTTACCTAGTGAGAGATATCCTCCATCCCACACCGGTTTGTGTTTTTCCAACGTCATTCATAAGCTTTAGCATTTTAACCCTTAGTAATAAAGCCCAACAAGCCAGCAGGATTTTGTGATGTGAGTGGCTGTTATAGAGGACTTGGAAGGAATACCTGTTAGCAGTGTTATAGGCTCTTAAAGAAGCCTGCACGGTAGAACTGACACAGCCAGTCCCGCCACCTGACTGTCAGCATCATGTGGACAAACTGCTCAAGGATCCCAGGCAGGGACTTAGGGAGATGGTCAAGCCAGAGGCCAGGGCAGAGGGCGTCCTGATGTTGCCTGACTCCCATCCACCCTTTGGGGGCTTAACCTGTCTGGACAAGTGGTTAACATCAAGCCCTTCCTCAGGTCAAGAAGAGTCTGCTAGCGCAGCTGAATCCTGAGGCACTTTGTCACTGCTGTCGGAACCCTGAGAAGCTGGAGTTGAGTCCCTGAGGACCTGGCCCCCTCTGTTAGCTCAGGGGAGCAGGTGGGACTCCATGAGGCCTGGAGCATCTTTGCTTTCTCATCTAACTTTCCCATTCTGGATGATGCTTTTTTATTTTATTTTTTTGATTTATGTATGAGAGAGAGAGCTCCCAATGACTAGTTCACTCCCCCAAATGCCCACAACATCCAGGGCTTGGTCAGACCACAAGGGAGCTGGGAATTCCACCCAGACCTGCAACGTGGGCAGCCAGGACCCAAGGACTTGAGCCATTGCCTGCTGCCTCCCAGGGTGTGCATTAGCAGGAAGCTGGAGTCAGGAGCCAGAGGTGATAACATCTAAGCAAAACACTTGCCCCTGAGTGATGTTTTTAAATAGCATTTTAAAAAATAGGGATTTATGCATCATGTTAAATGGACAGGTGTGTTTCAGTAAACATATTTTTAAAAGAAATGTGATGTGTAGATTGACAACCAAATACAGTAATATGAGGTCATTGTCAGTCATCTGGAGTCTGGTGCTGTGGCATAGTGGGTAAAGCTGCCGCCTGCAGTACCAGCATCCCATGTGGGCACCAGTTCAAGTCCTGGCTGCTCCACTTCTGATCCAGCTCTCTGCTATGGCCTGGAAAAGCAGAAGATGGTCCAAGTCCATGGGTCCCTGAACCCGCATGGGACACTCAGAAGAAGCTCCTAGCTCCTGGCTTTGGATCAGCACAGCTCTGGCCATTGAGGCTATTTAGGGATTGGACCAGTGGATGGAAGATCTCTTTGTCTTTGCCTCTCTGCAAGTCTGCCTTTCAAATAAATAAATAAATCTTTAATAAATGAATAAATAAAAATCAGTCATCTGGCCACCATAACCTGCAGGAAGCAGGATGCAGACTTTGGATGCTCCTGGGGCATTCTGGGCCTGTTGAGGTGCCTGGGAGGGATGTGGAGGGCAGGGCAGGATTAGCAGAGAGCTCCAGGGCAGGAGCACAGAGATCTGGAGCAGGCTGTGCGGGGGCTGGGTCGGGGCGTGCACACGGAGAATCGTGGGAAGCAGAGGGCAAGTACATAAGTGATGGCCAGAGGGTGGATGGGCATCACCAAGAAATGTGAAGCAGCCCCGCCAAGGATGAGCAATTTGGGCTGGAGTTAGGGGCACGCCTCGGTTCTCAGGGGGCAGGAAGAGGAAGCGCCGTGGGGAGGGGAGGCCGCTTCTCCTGTGGGTCGTCCCACACAGTGCCATCTCGGGGGCTGACCCTTCCCCTCTCCCTGGTGGACCCAAGGGCATTTTGCAACTATTTGACAAATTCCACTTTAACTCCGTGAACTTGACAGGGAGAGCATTTCAAGATGTAGTATCTCTCTCTCTCTTTAGACCTTGAACAAAGTTTTTCTTCATTTGAAGCTTTGTATTTCTTAATTCTAATTATGTTCATCTGTTTTCTTAATTAATTAGAGACCTTTGTGATCTAATGAGTCTGAAAGTTAAAAATCTGAGGCCGGTGCTGTGGTGCAGAAGGTTAAGCCTCTGCCTGCAGTGCCGGCATCCATGTGGGCGCCAGTTCAATTCCTGGCAGCTCCACTTCCCATCCAGCTCCCTTCTAATGCACCTGGGAAAAGCCAGAAAATGGTCCAAGTGCAAGGTCCCTGCACCCAACTGGGAGACCTAGAAGAAGCTCCTGGCTCCTGTGTTCAGCCTAGCCCAGCCCTGGCCATTGCAGCCATTTGGGGAGTGAACCAGCAGATGGAAGATTCTCTCTCTCTCTCATTCTCTCTCTCTCTTTGCCTTTCAAATGAATAAATCTTAAAGAAAAAGACAGATAAGAATCTGAGGTTCATTCTTGCCATTACTTCATCAAATTAGTGTTTTACTCTTCTCAAAACTGATTTTGGTAGGAAGACTGGCTTTTCTTTTCTTTTCTTTTCTTTTTTAAAGATTGAGTTATTTATTTGAAAGGCAATGTTATGGGGAGGGGGGAGAGAAGGAGACACACACACACACACACACAGAGAGAGAGAGAGAGAGAGAGAGAGAGAGAGATCTTCCAATTGCTATTTCTCTCCCCAAATGGTCACAATGGCTAAGGATGGGCCAGGCCTAAGCCAGGAGCCTGGAACTCCATCCGGGTCTCCCATGTGGGTACAGGGCCCAAGCACTTGGGCCATCCTCCACTGCTTTTCCAGGAGCATCAGCAGGGAGCTGGATGGGAAGTGGAGCAACCAGGACTCGAGCCGGTGCCCATATGGGATGCTGGCGTCACAGGCCGCAGCTGAACCCACTGTGCCACAGTGCCGGCCCAAAGAGTGGATTTTACAACACCTGATGTTTTGTTAAAAGAGCACAGAAGTTGAGGGCTACTGGTGAATGCCGAAGTGATGGTGGGGGAGCAAGGGAAGCAGGCATTCAGGCAAAGTGCCCAGGAGAGAAGCCCCGGGGCGAGTCTCGCTCTGATGCGGGTTAAGCTCACGATCTGTTCCTTGTTTAGGAGCCAGGCCTCCTTGGGCCTTTCCTTTGAGATGCTCTGCTGTCTCGTGGTGCCCAGTGAGTGTATATCTTCACCTTCCTAGTCAAAGCCCACCTTCATTGAACGTAGGTCACCGTTGCTCACTCCCCCACAGCTTGGGGGTGAGCAGCAGTGTGCTGGCTGGGCTGGCTCTTGTCCAGAGAGCCCACTGTCGCTTACCTACACATATGGCTGCCCCTCCCCTGACACCCACCGAAGCCAACACCCAGGAAGACCAAAACCAACACCCAGCAGGGGGTTGCAGTCGGCATTTCGTGTTCTGTGTTCCATGTCTGCGCTTCTGTCCATCTTGGCTAGGGTGTTCTGAGGGAAAACTGAGAAATCAGTGAGACAGCAGGTATCAATAAAACATGCACACGAGGAAAACAACCAGAGGGGTTTTCTGCTGATCTGCAGTCATCCTGGTGTTGTTTGTTCTGTTTGTGACCAAGAGGATTTTAGGAACTTCGAAGAAAGGACCTGAAAGTAGTTACTTAGCCTGGTCTTTAGTTTGAAAATATGCTGACGTCTAACTTTCAGAGCTGAATAATCTAATTCTTGATCATTCCAGAACACACTTAGGTATCTGTGACCATTTCCTGTTCTACAGGGTATTTGCATCCATGCCTAGCCAGGGGGGCTTAGGTGGATGCTGAAAGAATCAAGGACCCACACACCCCCATGCTCCTCACCATCAGCTAACCCTTAGTGCATGCTCACCTGTCAGTGGCGTCAGAGAAGGCCCTTTGCATGACACCCAGGGGACAGTCGCCCTGCCCCAGGGTGCAGCATTGCGCGCATGGTCACTGCTCTGTCCTTGTGCCCGTGCTGTGCCCTGAGACGAAGAGCTGGGAGCCCTTCGCGCTCAGTGGGGAGGGGAAGGCCGGTATCTGACCTCGTGCACTCCCAAGCTGGGAAGCCCAGATGAATGCCCCTGGGCTCAGCAGTGAGCAGATGCCGCGCACCCCCTGCCCTCCACACACACAGAGCGGGCCGAGAGGTCAGTGAATGAGTGCCCTCCCCATGTGTGGGAGCCCGGTCAGCGGTGGTTTTATACATAGAGGCTTAAATGGGGTCAGCATGGGAGCCGCGCATTGCTTCTAACCCCCCCATCTTTTTGAAGCAATGGGGCTCAAAGAGGAAATCCTGCCAGAGAAGAGAGAGATGAGGCTCTTATGCTCGGAGAACTGGACAAATACTCCCGGCTCTCTATGTCTAAAAGCAGGACCAAATGGAAAACCAAGTGGGGGGAGGTCCTTGCCGCCCCCTATTCTTCTCTAGTAATCCCTTAAAAAATAATTGCAGACCCAAACCTCTGGCCTCCAGCACATTTTCCACTTGATTAGAGGCCTTTGTGAGGGAGGGAAAGGGACCTGCAGACTTGTACATTGTGCTGGGGCCTGAAATGTCCAGCTGGGATTTTTTTCCATCAAAAGGGGATTTTAGTAAAACCATTATCAGGGGCTTAAAGGAGAAAAGCTGTTGAGCTGCGAGAGAGGGGTAGATTAGCATTAGCGGGGCTGTTGTTGGCACTGGCGCAAGGGTGGGAAGGTGTTTGCAGCCACTTACACACAGTTCCTTAGTTTCTCTGCAAGTTCCGGGCAGGTGCAGAAGTAGGAACGAACGCAGGAGCGGGAACTGACAGGGCCTGAGGTGGCATCGCGCAGGAGGTGACCCGAGTCTGCAGTGATGGCGAGGTGTTGCTTGGTGTCCATGCCATGTGTGTAGGAGGCCGTGGGACTCATGGCATCGCTGGGATGTCCACACTCCCCTGGAATCCCCCTCGGCGACGCTCTGTGCCCTCTTGACGGCCTCCGTAGATGGTCCTGGGAAATCGAGACACCCCCAAGTAGCCATGCTGGATGCCTTGAAAGAGCCAACGGACACTCCTGTGGGGGTGGCGAGTAGGGCCCGGGAGTACCAGGGAAGGTTAGGGAGGGGGCGGCAATGGCTGTCTGGTCTGCAGGTGGGGACCCAGCCTGTGTACACTTGCAGACTGACCTTGGGAGCCCTCTAGGGGAGCGGTTTGAAGAAGTTACCTCCCATGGGAACGCCTGTCATCTTGGGATTGTGGGAGCCCTCAGCTAGGCCTTCTCACCCACAATGGAGCATAGAAGCTGCAGTCATGGGAGCTGGACCCCCATGAGGAGTGTCGCCCACCAGCCTGCGCTGGACACACCGTCTTCTGTCTGTCCCCATCTTTCTGTCTGTCCCCATCTCCAACACTGTTCTAGCTCATCTTCCCTGGAAGGATAGGATAGCGATAAAGCGGTGTGCAGCCTGACTTCTGGGAGCTGGCAGCTGTGACAGCAGCCGCAGGTCTCCGGACAGGTCGCCTTCCGGCCTGCAGTGCCCTGGTTGCTGCCATCCTGGTCATGGGCCATCCTGGGGATCACACTCATGGGGACTTTTGTGTCGAGTGAAATCCAAACAACCACAGAAGCAGGACCTAGCTTCTTGAGCGCATCGAAGCACAGCCTCCTGATTCTTCTGGGGGACCACCTTTGAAATCTGTGCAGTTTTTTCATAATATGCATTGCCCATGAACTTGAAGACCTCTTGTGAAGGATACACTTCCCCTCACTGGATTATTTTTACTTATTTGAAAAGCAGGTGCACACACACATGCACAGACAGAAGGAGATCCCATTCACTGGTTCACTCCAAAACTGCCTACAACAATGAGGACTGGGGCTCAATCCGGGTCTCCCATGTGGGTGGCAGGGACTTGAGTACTTGAGCCATCACCCGCTGCATCCAGGGTCCACACTGGCGGGAAGCTGGCATCTTAGTCTGTAATCCTCCCTGACCGAATCTTTCTGACGTGGCCCTCGGCCTGCCCTGGGTCCCGTCCAGGGTGCAGAGACGCATGTCCTCCTTTCTCTCCTCTACTCGCTCGTTTATGTGGCCACAGCCACTCAGTGTGGTGCATTTCAGCTCTGGTTTCTGCTTGTCTAGGACCTCCTTGGATAGTGCCAGGAATAGTCATTTTGCTTCATGCCTAGGTCCTGAGTTCCACAAACATTTCCTTCCCTTCCCTTATTCATTCTCTAACCAAAAATGCCCTCTGAATCACGGAGCTACTACGCTGCAAGACAGCTCGGTGGCCATCTCCGCAGGGCACAGGCCCTAAGATTCCATTCCCTGGGCTCTACGCTTGGATCGCCCGAGGACAGGCCGTTGAGTGCAAAGCCGCCAGGAGCCCCTGAGGTCTCTCCTCTGCTCCTTTGGCTCTCACTGTGACACTCAATGGAATCTGGCCAGGCTGGCTCTGTCTTTCCCTGTTCTCATGCCTGCTACCTTCGCCACAGACAGTGCACTACCTCAGTCAGAGCATTAGTGCGTTCCTATGGCCATTGAGTCTGCTGTCTGGGAGCACGGGTGTCAGTTGTCCCTTGGTTGTTTTCCCAGCAAGGCATCCCAGCAAGGACTTAGGAAGACCAAATGGCCTTCAGGGAGAATCAAAAGTTAAAAACGATTTTGAAATGGGTTTAATTCCCAGCCTCCAAAAGCAGAAAATTCGTGGGCTGGCATCTCCAAAAACAAAGAGCGGGACACCTGGCCTCTCCTGCGGTGACTTGGGCTTCCTCCTTTCGCGGAAGAGACATTGTTCTTATTAACTCCTACCTCCTGAGGCAGTGACCAGAGGGGATGTGGCCCTAGGGAGAGGCCCGGGTTCCCGCGCACGGCCTCCAAGTGTCAGACAATGCTGCCGCCTGCTGGCAAAGCCCAGGACGTGCAGGCCTCCTGCACAGCTCTGTCTCCACTTTGTGTCACCGCGGTGCAGGGCAAGTATTCAGAGTTTCCCTGCCTGATACTGGACCCTAAAATGTTCTCAGGAACTTGAGGGGAAGAGGCGGCCGCGGTCGGACCCCTTGCTCCGCTGATCCCGGTTTGGAAGTGGCTCGCGGCGGCATCACGAAGTGGGAGGGCACATCGTAGTGAGCCGGTGGGAGGCTGTCCCCGCGTCTGCCTTTGAGGGAGGCTCAAGGATCAGTCTAGAAGGAGACTACGATCATGATTCTCCAGCCACCTTCCAGCAGCCTGCCTCCTCCCGCACAGGCGCTAAGACGCGGTGGAGACGGTTTGCCGTGTTCCTCAGCTGCCCTGTGAGTCGGTGGATAAGCGGGACCCTCTGTGTGGGAACACGCGGTGGTGGCCTGCCCGTGGGTTCCCCGTGTCCCAGGCAGAGCATCCGGCCTCACAGAGGCCAGAGAGGCGCGAGGCTCCCTCTTCCGCTGCCCCAGGCCCTGGAAATCAGACAGCTCCTCCACTACCTGTGTCGTCTGGGCCACGGAACCCCAGCCATCATGTTTGGTTGATTGTTTTAAAGATTTATGCATTTATTTGAAAGGCAAGAGTTACACAGAGAGGACAGACAGAATTTTCCATTTGTTGGTTCACTCCCCAAATGGTCGCAAGGGCTGGGGCTGGGCCAGGCTGGACAGAACTTCTTCCTGGTCTCCCACACAAGTGCAGGGCCCAAGGACTCGGGTCATCTTCCATTGCTTTCCCAGGCCATCAGCAGGGAGCTGGATGGGAAGCTTAACCTGCTGCACCACCACGCTAGCCCCTAGAGCCTAGCCATCTTGGCTGAATTTTGTGTATTTGAAAGGTATTAGCTAGAAATGGTGAATTTCAACTTGTTTTCATGTTGTTTGCTTAAGACACACCTACTGGACACTTTTTTTTGATAATTCACAGCAGCAGGTATTTTTTGTTTTGTTTTGTTTTTGAAATTTAAAAAGCAAAATTTTATTAGAGTCACAGACCTCCAGCCAGAGTGGCATGGAGACGGGCTTTCAAGAGAGGAAAAAAACCGGAAGTGGCTCATTGTAATTTTTAAGCACAATTTTGATTGACATTCAGTTACAAGGCAGGGACAAAACCCATCAAAAGACCTGATTTACAATCCTTTATCCTATCTGGCTCGCTCAAGAGAAAACAAAAAACCAGAAGATTGGATAAGTAACTTGTTTTCACAGTAAGCGTGAGCTCAGGAGGATGGGATCACCACTCCCTTGCTATTCTCATCATCAATTTGGAAGCTCCCAAGGAGTGAGCAGGCAGGCACTTTGACCTTGCTAAGGATAACTTTTGGGGGAAGGCATGCATGCTACACTCCAAATTTCCACTGGGGCCACCTGACTGCTTATTAACCCATCCAGCAGCAGTAGTTTAAAATATTGCAAGTGACAGTGGAAGGCGATGTTGCCTTCCATCTAAGAACATTAAGAATTTATTTGTGAGGCTTACCTGTTGCAGTTTCTCCCTTACTGTCCACTTGTCCAGTTTTAACCTTGGTGATGTTTCTAAAGAGTCTAAGAAATAGCAGGACCACTTTCTTTTGACTTCTCCCTGCTTGAAGACCACTTCTCAAAAAGTCTTGCTCTGGGCTGGAAAACGGAAGCAGATATGTATATAAATAATGCCAGTTTTGGGCTGGTACTGTGGCGTAGTAGGTAAAGCCACCTCCTGCAACACTGGCATCCCATTTGGGCAACGGTTCAAGTCCTGGCTGCTCCACTTCTAATCCAGCTCCCTGCTTCACTCCCAGGAAGGCAGTGAAGGATGGCCCAAGTGTTTGGGCCCCTGCCACCCTTGTAGACCTGGATGGAGTTCCAGACTCCTGGTTTTGGCCTGGCCCAGCCCCAGCAGTTGCAGCCATTTGGATAGTGAACCAGCAGATGGAAGATTGATCTCTCTCTCTCTCTCTTGCTTCACTCTGCCTTTCAAATCAATAAAAATACATCTTAAAAAAAAAAATGCCAGCTGCCGGTAAAGATTGCCTAAAGAGAAATATTATGGACATTGGTAATAAATGTGTTCTGTTATCCTTTCTAGAAGAATAACAATGCTTCCTAAGCCTCACTGAACAGTTCCACACTGTTTATGAAAACTGTCTCGGAGAACAGTTTTCCTGCAGTCCCGCTCCCGTCTCTTGTATCGATGCTGAGGGAGGTAACTACTGACAGCAGCCGAGGGCGAGTCTTGCTCCTCCTGGAGCGTGGGTTACGGAAACAGAGGAGCAGTGAACGCAAGAGGGTGCTTGGTCTTAACAAACTAGACCTTTCTTTCTACTCTTTCTGGACAAGAGGGGTTTGTAACCAAAACATCTGTGCCGTCAAGCCTTTCTACTGCTGGAGGAAGGGAAAACCTGCCCCAGGTCTGCCTTATAGAAGGGTTGTGTGGCAGACAGAGAGATAGAGCCCTCCCATCTGCTGGTTCACTTGCCAAAGGCTCACAGGGGTTGGGGGCTGGGCAGGGGCCAAGTCCTGGAGCTGGGAATCTAACCTCGGTCTCCCATGAAGGTGGTGAGAGCCCAATCATTTGAGCCATCACTGCATTAACAGGAAACTGGAGTCAGAAGCTGGAGCCACATATTGACCCAAGCACCCTGCTACGGGATGTGGGCCACCTAACCCCAATGTGACAGGTATCTGTTGTGTGTTAAATGTGCCTAAGTTCTTAGCTTTGAGGCATCAAATTCTAGCACATCTACTAGGACATGATTATTTGTAACAGAGCGGTGTTTTGGAAACTGGCTCAAGTCCTCTGAGGGCAGCAGGCAAACAGCTCCTTCACTGCCACAGGGACCACTTGCGAACCTGCACTGTTCTTTCAGCTTCTTGAATAACCAACTCTGTGCATGCGGTTTACAATACACAGCTACATTTGCATACAGTAATGCATATTAAATAGTACTTTTCAACCTTTGGTTTTGCTCTCAATCAAAATAATACGCTCTCTCAGGGAGTCTGCTTCTGAAAACTTGTGGGTGGGCACCTTGCAGCCTCTCAGGGTTACCTGCACGTTGATTCCACTGGAGTTTGGAGGAGCCTTGGGTCTAAGGTTGACTCCATTTGGCACCAAGAGAAAATCTTATCAACTTTGTCCAGCCTCTTTGCCCATAAATAAAGCTGCATGTGGGTTAAGCCACCGCCTGTGACGCCAGCATCCCATATGAGCACCATCCTAGAATCCTGGCTGCTCCACTTCCTGATCCAGCTCCCTGCTATAATGAACCTGGGCAAGCAGCAGAAGATGGTCCAAATGCTTGGGCCCCTGCCCCACCCATGTGGGAGATGGCATGGAGTTCCTAGCTCTTGGCTTTGGCCTGGCCTAACCCCGGCCATTGCAGCCATTTGGGGAGTGAACCAGCAGATAGAAGATTTCTCCATCACTGTCACTCTGCCTTTCAAATAAATCTTTTAAAAGATAAATAAATAAATGAAACTCTAGGAGCCCACGCACGTCCCTGAGGTCTCACCTGGGCTTCTTGGCTGCCATCACTGCAGACACCATTCTCTTCCCGATCGCTGAGACGCAGCTCCTTTCCACGGTCACATGCGTATCCCTGTAAGGGTTTTTTTTTGGGGGGGGAGGGCAGAATATATGACATTTGTCCCTGAAACCGTTTAAGTAGAAGAGTAATGGGACAGTAAGTTTTTAATGAAAATGCATACTTTTTTTTTCTGCATTACAAACAGCAGGCAGAGGCATTCCACCTCATTTTACTGGGGGTGCTGCATGGGTAAGAACTCTCGCACTTCAACTGGAAGGCTTCACCGTACAGAGTACCAGATGTTCTGAGCTGCTAAAGGCACGTCCACTGGGCAAAATCAGAATGCTCCCTGCAGAAGAGGAGGCTGACACTGATCACGGGTGCTCACCGTGATTTGCCGGTTGTCCAGAAATACCGTTTTGCCCAAGAGCTCCTCACCCCTCAGCCAGCACGAATGACTAACAGCTGGCACTGGCTGCAGCAGGAATGCTTTCGAACATTCACTCTGTAAAACATTGAACCTGCTACCGAATACTGGAACAAAAATGAGGTCGATAGGTAGCCCGAGCTTAAGCTTTGGTTTGCAGACAGCTCTCTGGTTTCTAATCCTGTGCTCCACTCATGATGCACACGACTTCATGAAAAAGCCTGGCTCCTCGGGGGTTCATAATGGCACAAAATTTAGGTCTTGCCCTCTACTAAAGGGATAGAATTAACTTTTAAAAGGGGTGATGTTTGATGCGGGGAAGAGAAAGAGAACAGAGGAGGGACCACTAGATGACTTACTCTGGCCCCTCCCTATTCTGCAGCAGAACAGAGCAAAGATCAGAGGCCAGGGGCTTCCCTTTCTTGGGACCGGGAAGAGAGAGTTGTCAGAAGCTGCATGAGGTCTTGGGTTTGTTTTACAAATCTGATCTTTCAATCAAGAGGTCCTTATTCTTTGGAAACACAGTGGTCCCTGGGGGGCCACTACCCTTTCCCCTTTGAAAACTTGGGTTCAGATTCTCTTAAGCCCAAAGTGAAAGGTTTTACATATATGCCAAGAGGAGCTGGGGGGTAGGGCACGCTTCAGTTCATGTTGTCGCTCCTTGTGGAACAGCAAGTTCACGCCTTTAGGAGAAACTGCAGTAAAGGGAACATTTGCTTTTTCAAGTCTTTGTTGATGTGAATCAGGAAAGAGTGTGATCGGTTGCTGTTTTAACTGAGGATACGCGGCTGCCAGCCTTTAGTTTTGGTAAACGTTAAGTTAGGCAAGCATCCTGTCGCCATTGCCAAATGTGGAATAAATCAAGTAGGCTCCCCTCCCTCCCACCGGTGAGGACTGAGCTCAGCAGGGAAAATCACGCACCACCAGCAGCGCTCTGAGCTAGTGGCCCATCGTGACCGAGCTGCACTGAGTCTTTGCAGTTTAGACATTCCATTAGGCGGCTGCCCAACGAGACTTCGAAAAGCTGGGCCTGTGAGCCCCTTCTGACTGCTACCCAAACAGGTTCTGATAAGGTTTATGGCTTCTAGATGCCAGGTTTACAGTAAGTGTATACCTTCTCTCCTCAGTTAACCTTCAGCAAATATCTGGACCAGGTTTTTGGCTTTTTTTTCCTGTAATTCTAAAAATTTCCCTGAAATGCCTTTTAACTTTTGCACCAGCCACAGAATGTCTTCAGTTCATTTTCTTTAGCAGGTCTGTTCTTTCAAAGCTTCCCTCCTGTAAGTCTGGGGGGAGTGGGCCCTTCAGGCCACCAAGAATCTGCTCCAGCCTGGCTTCAAGTAGTGCTTCTGAGCCTGTGCTCCGTGCGCTGCCTGAGGCTCACTTTGTGAGCCCAGTAACCACACCTTCTCCAGGGAACAGGGGCCTGCACGTTAGGAGTGGACCTGGTTTGAATCCTGGTTCCCTCACTTTAATGGTTGGGTAACAGAGCAGGTTGCTTTGAGGACTAGAATTCGCAAATCTCCATGCACAGCACGTTTATCTTCCCATCCAAAAAGAAGGAGATAAGCCATTGACCTGCAACATCCTCCCCAGAGAAGCTCCAGATACGCTCAGTGTGCCTGGTCCAGGATAAGGACACTTAGACCCGCGGTTTTGACTTTCAAACATGAACTTACTAAGCTGTGGTGTAAAAAACTTAAACAGAAAAGTTGGGCGAGCGCAGTGGTGCAGTGATCATGCTGTGGCCAGGGAGGCCCGCTTCCCCTGGAGGGTGCCCGCTGGAGTCCCGGCTACTTTGCTTGTGTGCCTGGGAGGAACTGGGTCCCTGCCACCCATGTGAGAGACCCATATGGAGTTCTAGGCTCCCGGCTTTGTTGTGGGCATCACTCTCCCTTTCAAATAAATCAGTCTTAAAACAGCAGAAAATACTCTGAGCAGACAGGATTACTGTAGCTGTTAAAACGAAGAATGTGAGATCAGAGCAGAGACCTAGCTGGTGCTTGAATTTTTATCCACTGAATCTGTCCGGCCCCAGGCTCTGAGAAAACAGGCCAGGACCCCAGCTTCAAAGCTGACCCTAATCCAGAGCCCCTGCTTCTTTCTAGGGCTCACACATTTTCTTTTTCCTTCTGGCAATAAGCACTGCAACCTAAGCGGCAAAGACAGAGACCCACACCTTCCCAAAGAAAAGGAAGATGGATCTGGTGTCAGGCTCAATTAGGCCCAATTGTGATGGCTCTCCAAAAAGGAACAATGCCGCTTTTGTGATATGCTCTAGCAGAAGGCTTGGAAATTTTACACAACGGACTTACCCGCAGACGAACCTGGGTTCCAGCCCTCTTCCTGGAAAGAGGGGTTGACCCAGCAAAGTTCCATACCTCTTACCACCTCTCCCCTGGACCAGATTGGTTTTTTTATTTAAAAAAAAAAAAAAAAACACAAAACAGCCCATCTCAGCAACAAGCTGAGCGGAAGGACGCGAAGGCAGGCACAGGCTGAGAGGCCCACAGCCCCCACGGGGTGAGAAGACTCAGTGATGATCTACCTAAGGGCACTCTTCGCTAGAACTGCTGGGTTCCTTTATCTGCCCCAGATTCAGTCCGAGAACCCTACATAGAGTCCATGGAGTGCCCGGCCTCCGCGCTGAAGTGCTTAAAATGCAAATGTGCCCCACTCCCGGCCGGCCCCCGCAGCCCCCGCGAGCCGCGCCCGGCCGGGCCTGGAGCGGAATGTTAAAAAGCGGGCCGGAGCGGCCAGCTCCTTCCCACCGGGCCGCGCTCCCGCTGTGACATTCCGCATGCATGACACGCCTGACTGCGCCGCGGGCCGGCCCGGACAGCGCTCTTTCAACTTTGCGGAACAATGGCTCGACCCCGGCCCCGGCGGCCCCCCGCGCCTACTCCGAGGCCAGGCAGACCCACCTGGCTCGCCCACGGCCGCAGCTCCTGACCCACTTCTACCCAAGGAAAAAACTTTGACTGCTCCGGCAAATCGCGACTCTTACAAATCTGGGTTTTTTTTTTTTTTTTAAGTTTCATTTGGTTCAGTTTCCTTAAATTTCCATGTTGTTGACAGTTTAAAACCGAAAACTTTATAAATCTCGTCTAATCACATTTCTAGAAACAAAACATTCCAACGTCAGTAGTAACCTTATACAGAATCAATGTTTAACCATGAGCTTACTCATACCACATAGGATGCATCAAACTCTGCTTCACCGTAGAGCATACAAACAGCACCTCCTACTTTGGCATGACCCAACACACAATGCCTTAAAAATAATTCACAGATACAAGGTTTTTTTGGGGTTTTTTTGTGTGTTTTTTTTCAAAAACATACTTCATATTTCCTCTTTTATTATATAAATATCAGTTTAACCTTTTACTGTAAGAATATAAACGTTTTAAGAGGATCTTTGTTATTATTTATACAAATTCACAAACAGTACAATTAATTGATAAAGGTCTCTGGGCTTCTTTAACTCCATGGTCTTGCGTGTTGCTGTGGGGGGGGTTCTAAAAAAATAGACAAACAAAACCAACAAAAATATACATCCTACTCAAAAGCCATTTCTTTAAAGCCACAAGTCCCAACCCCCACCAAAATAAAGTCATCTAGTCCTCCATTTAGAAACAGAATTTTTTAAACCCATAAACTCCCATGTTATGAACAGAGCACAGACAAGACGGGAGTCCACAGTCTCCTCCCCTTCACATGAGGGGTGGAAGCTCCCAACAGGAAAGCCTCCCCGTGACCTCTTTGTGGGAAACATGGAAGAGTGAGAGGAGGGGAGAATTTGCATATATAATAATCATTTGCAAGACACAATCTGCATCTCAAACAAAAAAAGCAGTTCGACTCATTTCTCCCACACATTTGTGCTATAAATTAAGTCAAGATTTAAAAACACGGTTGGGTCCTCATATCCCAGTGGACAAGGAAGAAAGGGAAGATGATGGCCAGAATGTGAAAGTGGGGCACCCTAGATGGATGGAGGTTGGGAAGAAGCCAAAACAAAAAAAGGTGTACAAACCCAGCGGGCATCTTTCCGGTCTAGGCACACGAATGTTTCAGTCTCAGAATCTCTCTTGTAGAATTCCAGGGCTTCAGAGAAAAAAGTCAACTAAAACGAGGTAGCCGGACGTGTGTGTGTATAATTTATGTATAATAGAATGTATTCAGCAGAAAGAAAGGACCATGATTTCAAATTTCTTCCAAAAATTTTTAAAGAAAGGAACGTGAACATGCAGGGAGCGTGAGCAGCAGAGTGCTGTGAAGGAGAAGCGATGAGAAGAGACTGGGGTTTGGGTACCGAGTGGGCGAAGGGTGAAAAGGCTGTTGTAGCTGGGTTTGCTCTTTATACATTTCAAAATAAAAACGAGATCACAGTATTCCAACGAAAGCTTCAGTGAAGGCAAACATTCTCCCCAACTCCCCAGGGTCGGAAGGACTGGCCCTTCTCCCTACCCAGCCCCAGGCGCGGCGGGATGCAGTAGTCGTCCAGCGGCCCTGCGGGCAGGCGGTGGGTGGGTAAGCAGCTCCCCCCGCAGGGAGTGAGTCCACCGCTCCCCCCGCAGGGAAGAGGAAGAGGGGAGGAGGGCCCAGGCCCAGGCGGCAGTCCTGGAAGCGCAGGGGACGGCCCCACCTCATCCACTGCAAAGACCTGTGTGTACACGTGCCTGGGGTGGGGGGAGGGGGAGGGGAGCCCGTGCTGCCGCCCTCACCTGACCTTCTCACTGTCCGTCATCTGCCAGAGTCCCAGGTTGAGTACCTTGAGGCAGGGAAGCTGTGTGATGCGCTCCAGGCCGCGCTTGGTGATTCGGGTGCAGCCGTACAGGTCTATGCCGGTGAGCTGGCTCAGGTGCTCAGCTATCAGCTCCAAGCCCTTGTCCGTGATGCGCACACACTGTCCAATGTTGAGCGTGCGCAGCCCGTGCATCTGCCGCACCATGCGGTTGATGCCGTCGTCACTGATGTGGCAGGAGCAGAGGGAGAGAGACTTGAGGCCGTCCAGCCCCTGGGCGATGTAAGCCAGACTCTGGTCTCCCACCTTGTCACAGAACGACACATCCAGCCCCGAGAGGCGCAGGCTGCCCATGGCCAGATGCATGATGCCCGTATCGCTGATGTTGTCGCAGGAGCGCAGGTTGAGGCTGCGCAGGCTGCCCATGTGCGACAGGTGCAGGAGGCCGGCGTCAGAGATGCCCCCGCAGAAGCTGAGGTTGAGGAGCCGCAGGCCCGTCAGTCCGCGAGAGATGTGCTTTAAGGAGAGATCCGTGAGCTTCTGGCAGTCCTGCAGCGTGAGCTGCTCCAGGCCCAGGCAGCCCTCGGCCGCGCTGCGGGTCATGCCGGCCAAGTGCCCGATGCCCACGTCCGAGAGGTGGCGGCAGCTGCGCAAGTTAAGGGTCTTGAGTCGCTGCAGCCCCCAGGCGATGAGCAGAAGGCCGGTATTGGTGATGTTGCTGCAGCCCCCCAGCTCCAGCACCTCCAGGCCCTTGAGGTACTGGGCTATGCGGCCCAGGCTGCTGTCGGTGATCTGCTTGCAGAGACTCAGGTTGAGGGCGCGCAGAGAGCCGATCTCCTGCACGAACGCGTGGCCCAGCCCGTTGTCGGTGAGATTGTAGCAACCGCTCAGGTTAAGGCTCTCGATGTTGGCCATGCCCTGGATCACGTAGCTGAGGCTGCGTCGGAGGCTCAGGATCTGCACGCGGCGGATGCCCCGGGCCTGCAGGCTGGGGAACAGCGACGGGTTGGCCCGGCGCAGGTGCAGCTTGGCCTCCACCCCCCGCCACACCGACTTGTGGTAGGCGGCGTCCCGCCAGGCCGTGCACACCTGCGCCGCGCGCCCCTTGTCCCGGACGTCCAGGTAGCCGAAGATCATGGCCAGCAGCTCGGGAAACAAGCACGAGATGTGGGTCTCCATCTTCCTCCTCCTCCCCCCTCCGCGGCGCTGGGGGGAGGAGGCGCGGGCCCCGCCGCCGCCGCTGCTGCTGCTCCTGCTCCTGCCCCGGGGAGCCGACGCGAGCGGTTCGCCCCGGCCGCCGCTGCCGCTGCTGCCGCCGCCTCGGGCCCAACGGACGGCCCCTCCCCGCCTTCCGGCTCCGGCCGCCGCTCCTCCTCCTGGTCCGTCCGTCCTTCCTTCCTTCCTGCCGGCCTCGCCTCCCTGCCCTCCCCCCGCCCCCGGGCTCTGCTCGGCGCTCACCTCCCGGCCGGGGAAAGCGCCGCGCACTCACTCCCGAGCCCCGCCGCCGCTGCCGCGAGTCTAACCACGCCGCGCTCGGGCCGCGCCGCTCGGCCGCCGCCGCTCCCACGCCCCCTGCCGCATCCTCCGCCGCCGCCGCGCCGCGCCGCGCCGCTGCTGTGCGGGGCCGGCGGGCCGGCGAGGGGCCCCGGGGGCCGGGCGCACGGGCTCCGGGCGCCGAGGAGGCTTCCTGCTGCCTTTGTCTCTCGCCCGCTTTTCAAACCTCCCAGCTCCGGGCCGCCCGCACTCAGCCGCCCAGGCGGGGGGACCAGGAGGCCAATCCGGGCCACCGGGCGCTCGTCCCTTCCCCCTCGCCCCCCGCCGTCCGCAGGCAGTTGGCAGCCGCCGGCCCCGGCACCGAGGACGCCGCGGCCGCCGCGGCCGGAGCGCGGCCCGGCGCAGACCCCTGGGCAAGCCGGCGGGCGGCGCGGTTGGTAGCGTCCGGAACAGGCCGCTCGCCAGACTGCGCCTTCGCGCGTCTCCTCCTCGCTGCGGCTCCCCCGCGCGCGCCGCGCAGTGGTACGAGCCTGCGCTGCCGGAACTGTCGGCGCCGTTGCCCTGGAAACTGAGTTCTCCTGGTCCCGCCGCCCCTTTTAACCCTGTAGGCGCGGCTGTCAGCAGAGCGCGTCCCCGCCCTCCTCCTCGTGGCCCGCAGCCCGGGGCTAAGGCGTCGCTTCGCCGGCCTCGCCCTAGCCCTCTTCCTTCTCTTTTTCCTCGCTGCTGGCCGTCCGCTAGGCCCCTTCACTTACCTCTAGGATTCCTGACCCTTACTTTAGCCCTTCTGTATCATCCTTGCGAGACTCGCCCCCATAGAATACTGGGTAATCATCACCCAAGTCTCCTTCCTTCTTTTTACTGCCCCATGGCCCTTAACACGTCTCTGTTATCACTTCCCCAGCTCCCCACAGTGGGGCTTCGTTTTGCTCCAGTCTCCACCCTTAAATTGGGGGAGAAACTCTGTTTTACTCATCTTAGTTTAGCACTGGCCCCACTTCAGTTCCCGTTCTAGAATTTTCTAGAGTTATTCATGGCAACTTCCCCCTAGCATCTTATGGTTGTTTCCAGACAGTGCCAGGCGGGCTTCCGTCAGGCCTTTTGACATCAGAACTTGGACCACTTCCGTGCCTCGCTGCGAACAGCGGGGCCCTCAGCCTGCTCTGATGGTAGAAGGCAGCAGCCCTCTCTAAGCCTTTCTTGGGCTTTTTCTTCTCATCGACTCCTGGATCACACATCATGTGGCCCACGTGTATTCATAGTACTGGAGTGTGAGTGTACAGGTGCAAATTTGCTCTCTTCAGCAGCAGAACGACTCCTGGCATGGTTTAGGTGGTTGTCTGTCGGTTTATAAACTCTGTGTGCGTGTAACCAGGGCAGTGCTCCGAGTGTGGCCCCTGCATCCTCCGTGTACACAGAGGAGTTTGGAGTTTCATTTTCACTATCCCTAAGCCAAAAGGTTTTGAGTCAGAAAAGTAATGGCCTGGTGCGTTTTGATTCACGAAGCCACACAACCAGATAAGAGACAACCAGATTTATCCATCAGGAAAATAAAATGGGATTGTGGATTCAGTTTTTAATAATTTTGATTTTATTTATTTGAAAGAGACAGAAAGATCTACCATCTGCTGGCTAACACCCCAAATGCCCAAAACAGCCAGGGCAATGCCAGGCAGGAGCCAGGAACCTAATCTACTATGGCCTGGGAAAGCAGTAGAAGACTGCCCAAGTCCTTGGGCTCCTGCACCCACGTGGGAGACCCAGAAGAAGCTCCTGGCTCCTGGCTTCAGATCAGTGCAGCTCTGGCCATTACGGCCAATTGTTGAGTGAACCAGCAGTTGGAAGACCTCTCTCTCTTTCTCCTTTCTCTGCCTTTCCTTCTGTCTGTGTGTAGCTCTGACTTTCAAATAAATAAGTAAATCTTAAAAAAAAGAAAGAACGAACCACTGGATGGAAGACCTTGCTCTCTCTTTCAAATAAATAAATCTTAAAAAGAAAGAAAGAAAGAAAGAAAGAAAGAAAGAAAGAAAGAAAGAAAGAAAGCAATAATCTTGGCTTTTGCATTTCCTGATTTAGGAAGGTATATTATGCTTAGACATGATTTTGTATGTACTTGGTCTGTATTGGCCACTTGGGCAAAGAGAAGTGGCCAAAAGCTATCAATCTCATATACTAAGCAACCATTTCTTAATTTCTTTCTTTTCTTTTCTTTTCTTTTCTTTCGCAGAGACACAAAGAGAGACAGAGCTTCCATCTGCTGGTTCACTCCCCACATGGCTGCAATGGCTAGGGCTGGGTCAGGCAGAAGCCAGGGGCTAGGAGTTCCTTCTGGGTCTCCCATGTGGGTATAAGGGCCCAAGTCCTTGAGCCATCCTCCACTGCTTTCCCAGGAGCATTAACAGGGAGCTGGATCAGAAGTGGAGCAGTCAGGACTTGAACCAGTACCCATATGCTATTGTCCCAGGTGGCAGCTTTACCCACTATGCCACAACCCCAGCTCCATCAAATAATTTTTTAAGCTAAAAAAGGAGGTGGTTTAGTATATGACTCAACAAATTAAAAGCAGAAGTTTTTGTGTTTTGTTTCTCTGCACAAACAATAAAGGTCTGTTTAGAAGTAGCAATGATAGAATTCCCCCCCCCCCCCAGGTTAGCCACTCCCCAGTTCCGGTTTCCCCAGGAAGAAAACTGGTTGTAACTCCCGCCCAGGCGCCCACGTGGGATAGCCACGCCCCCCATCTAAAGGATCCAATGAGTACTCTTGGTAACCTTCAAACTGGCCAATCAAACCAAAGCGCGCGAAATATGCTAATCTTGTGGTTCTTCTCTTTAAAAACTGCTGTAGACTGCCGCTCGGGGCCTCTCTCTTCGCCATTACTGAGGGGGAAGCCCATTTGCGCAAAAGATTAATAAATCCTCATGCTATTGCATCAAAAAAAAAAAAAAAGTAGCAATGATAGTCTTGTGCAGGGAGTCTCTCCAAAACCTTACCAAGAATTTTAAAGAAAACTGGATTTTCAGATGGAGTGTGTTTTCAATTGGGTGGGGCCCTACCCAAAGATCAGGCTTACTTCCTCCTTCAGAGAGGGAGGACCTGGCAAGAAGTTCAGAAGGGATCTGTGGCTCTCCAAGCCTCACTCATATCCCTGCATCAAAAATATGTGCACAGCTAGATACATCCCCAAAAGCAGTGTCCGAGTCTAGATTATGGGTTGGGGGCCAAAGGAGTTAAGACAGTTTGTCTGTTTTCCTTTAAATTAACTTAGCTGTATCCACAGCACAGTGTTCACAATGTAGCAGACACTTGGTTGATACTATTGAACAGAAATGAATGAGAGTTTTAACATTAATAATAACAGTGTCTTTTTGAAAGGTTATTTAGTTATTTATCTGAGAGGCAGAGATGGAGAGGCCTCCTATCATCTGGTTCACTCCCAAATACCCACCACAACCAGGGCTGAGCTGTGTCTGAAACCAGGAGCTGGAAACACAATCCAGGTCTTCCACATGAGTCGCAGGGACACAAACACTTGGGCCATCTTCTGCTGCTTTCTTGGGTAATTTAACAGGGAGCAGGATCGGAAGTGGAGCAGCCAGGACTGGAACCAGTGTTCTAATGGGATACCAGCATTGTAGGCAGAAGCTTGAGCTGCTATGCTACAACACTGGCCCCTCCATTTGTTAGGTAGGAAGTCAGTTATGAGCTTATATGTGTGTGACATAAAGGTCTAAAGAAAAGACATCTATGTCCAGCATATGCTGCATCTCAAGGTCATCCTGATGGTGTTTCAAGGGCAGCCTGGTATTCACATCCTGCCCTGCCCTGCCCCCTTCTACCTGATAACCTGCCAGGTGGGGGGGTCCCCACCCCTTCTGCTTGACAAATCTTCCACAATCTCCCAGGTTCAGCCCAGTATCTGCATCTCAAACACCCTGCTCTCTTCCTACTGTCAGATAACATTTGCATCCATAAAGTCCTTTGTTTCAGACTTTCAAGAGAAAACTCAGAGAGAAGCTTCTTAACATTTACAAAACTCAGGGAGAAGTTTCTTAACATTTGCATCCAAAAAGCCCTTTGTTCCAAGAGGAACAGGTGGGGAAGCAAGTCCTATCTCCTTAACCCCGCCCCCCCACAACGGGACTGCACACTCAACCCTCTGCCTCTCTGCTGAGCAGCCCTCCTGGCCTGGTCAGGTGTAATCTGTCCACTCAACAGGTAACCTTGCTCCCCCCACCCCAGTCTCTCAGGCTCTGTCTGGAGAGGTGCCCATCCATCCTTATGGATGTCCCTTCCCTAATAAACCTTGCTATTTTACCTCCCACTACTCTCTGTCTCACGCCTGAATTCTTTGTTGCGCGAAGACAAGAACCCTGCAATTTCTCTGGTAACACATTCACTATCATGCAACCAATCTCCAGGACTTTCTCTGCTTTTAAAACTGAAACTCTATATATTTTGACCAACTCCCCACTCCCCAACCTCCAGCCCCAGGCAATTAATCCTTCTACTTTCGATGTCTCTGGTGCTGGCTACTCTAGATACGTTGTATAGGCGGACTCCTGTTATGTTTGTTCTTTTGTAACTGCTTATTTCACTTAGCAGTGGGCCCATAAAGCTTTTTGTGCTGTAGCATGTGCCAGAATTTCCTTCCATGTTAAGGCTGAATAATATTCCATTGTATAGATATACCACATTTTGTTTCTTATGCACCATTTAGAATTTGGGAAAATGGCAAAAAAAAAAAAAACATGTGGGTTGCTTCTATGTTTTGGTACTATGGATCTTGCTTCTGTGAACATCTCTTTAAGATCCTGCTTTCAATTCTATTGGGTACATACCCAGAAGTGAAATTGCTGAATCACATAGCAATTCTACTTTTGGTTTTGTGAGGAATGGCCATTCTGGTAATTGGCTTTGGTCTGGCCCAGCCCTGGACAGAGTGGACATTTGAAGAGTGAACCAGCAGATGGAAGATCTCTCTCTCTCTCTCTCTCTCTCTCTTTCTCTCTCTCTCTCTCTTTCTCTCTAACTCTGTCTTTCAAATAAAAACATATATTTTTTAAGTGAATAAAGGAGCCAGCTTTGTGGTACAGTGGGTTAAGATTACAATGCCAGCATCCCTTATGAGCACTAGTAAGTCCCAGCTGCTCCACTTCCAATCCAGTCCTCTGCTAATGCACCTAGAAAAGCAGCAGCCCATGTGGGAGACATGGATGGAGTTCCAAGCTTCTGGCTTAGCCTGGCCCTGGCCATTATGACCATTTGGGGAGTGAACCATCTAATGGAAGATTCTCTCTCTCTCTCTCTCTCTCTCTCTCTCTCTCTCTCTCTTTCTAATTTAAAAAAAGAATAAATATTAAAAAAAATAAAAAGTGCATGGATTTAACACAACTGACTGTGCATCTTAGTATGGTTAAGATGATAAATGTTATATTACATCTATTTTACCACAACTAAATTTTTTTTCAAGATTTAAGTAGAATAAACACTTCAAAATAAAAGTAGAAATAAAAGGGGAAAATAGGCCGGCGCCGTGGCTCAACAGGCTAATCTTCCGCCTTGCGGCGCCGGCACACCGGGTTCTAGTCCCGGTCGGGGCACCGGATTCTGTCCCGGTTGCCTCCCTTCCAGGCCAGCCCTCTGCTGTGGCCCAGGAGTGCAGTGGAGGATGGCCCAAGTGCTTGGGCCCTGCACCCCATGGGAGGCCAGGAAAAGCACCTGGCACCTGGCTCCTGCCATCGGATGAGCGCGGTGCGCCGGCCGTGGCAGCCATTGGAGGGTGAACCAATGGCAAAGGAAGACCTTTCTCTCTGTCTCTCTCTCTCACTGTCCACTCTGCCTGTCAAAAATAAAATAAAAGGGGGGGAAATAGATAAAAATATTCTAACACCAACATTGCCAAAAAAATAATTTGTTTTCTCTCAAGTTATTAGGTTGGTCTTCACTGTAAACATTGGCATCATCTTCATCCACCACTGTGAAAACAAAGGCTTGAAAATCTGGTAGCTAGAGCCTTCATGTTAGGGTGACGACACAGAATCCACATCACTCATTGGAGAACTCCTGGCAGTGAAAGAGGATGCTATCAAGGGACGCCAGCCAGATCTTCGGTCCCTCCTTCCATTCTTCAAGTGGGGCTGCTGTTTATAATTTGTAATTTGCCTCTTTCTTTGAAAAGTTATTTGTTTGAAAGGCAGAAGGAGATGGAGAGAGAAAGAGATAGATCTTTCATTTGCTGGTTTGCCCCACAAATGCCCACAACAGCCAGAGCTAGGCCAGGCTGAAGCCACGAGCTAGGAACTCCATCTACGTCTCCCACGTGGGTGGCAGGGGCCCATGGGCTGCCTCTCGGCTCATTAGCAGGAAGCTGTATGGGAAGCGCAGAGTAACCAGGACTTGACCTGGGCACTCCCAATGGTGGATGGGAGCGTGCAGCTTAAGCATGACGCCACAATGCCAACCCTGTAATTTGGAACTTTTAAGTGTTAACTCTAATATAAGTTTTTGTATTTTCAGGCACCCAACCAAAGTATTAGAAATATAGTAATAGAATAATCTCAAACATTGTGTTATTTGTTTATATTGGCAAAAACCTTAAGTACTTGTCACAAAGCAAGTGGATATGAAACTATACAACAATAAAGTATTTTGGGACCAGTGACTGAAAAACCCAAGGAACCCCCCCCCCCAGGTTAGCCAATACTCTATAGGTTTCGAGAGTTTCACTCCCCGGATCTGGTTTCCCCCCCCCAAAAAAAAAAACTGGTTGTAATGCCCGCCCGGGATAGCCACGCCCCCCCATCTAAAGGATCCAATGAGTACTCTTGGTAACTTTCAAACTGGCCAATCAAACCAAAGCGCGAGAAATATGTTAATCTTGTGGTTCTTTTCTTTAAAAAACTGCTGTTGACTGCCGCTCGGGGCCTCTCTTCGCCATTGCTGGCAGGGAGCCCATTTGCGCAAATGCCTAATAAAATCCTCGTGCTCTTGCATCAACTTGGTCTGGAGTTTGGGTCTTTGGGTGACCACCTGAGCATGTGGGATTCCCAATTTTGAGGTCCTTCATGTCAAAAAATGGCAAGTTAAGCCACCACCTGCAACGCTGTTATCCCATATGAACACTGATTTGAGTCCTGGCTGCTCCACTTCTGATCCAGCTCCCTGCTAATGTGCTGGGAAAGTGATGGAAGATAGTCCAAGTGCTTGGGCCCCTGCACCTGGATAGGGTTCCTGGTTCCTGGCTTTGGCCTGGCCCAGCCCCAGCCCCAGATGTTGCAACCATTTGAGGGGTGAGCAAGCATATGGAAGATAACTCTCTCTCCATAATTCTGCCTTTCAAATAACTGAATTTTTAAAAAAGATTTATTTTATTTTATTTGAAAGGCAGAGTTACAGAGAGAGGGAGGGAGGGAGAGAGAAGTCTTCCATTTGCTGGTTCACTTCCCAAATGGCTGCAATGGCCAGGGCTGGGGCAATAAGCCAAGAACCAAGAGCTTCTTCTGGGTCTCCCATGCGGGTACAGGAGCCCAAGCACTTGGGCATCTTCTGCTGCTTTCCCAGGAGCATTAGCAGGGAGCTGGATCCAAAGTGGAGAAGCAGGGACTCAAACTGGTGCCCATAGGGGATGCTCAGTAGCCCACAGTGCTGACTCCCAAATAAATATTTTTAAAAAAAGAAACGAAAAATAAAGTATGTTGTAGTGTAGGCAGTGAACATTTAGAAAAGTGGGTTTTCAGTTTCTTTAATCATTCAAGAAATGTATTCAGGAAATAAAATGACATACATTGTTCTATGCTGTGAAGTCAACAAAGATGTTGAAGATGATGTTTCTGCCTTAAAGTACTTGGGACCAGCAGACGAGCTAGAAAACACCTGTGGACAATGACAGTGTTTGTTGGTGTTGTAAGTGCCAAGAGTGTTAGAAACAAAATGCTTTCAGTACAGAGGATCCACAGTGAAGGCCAGAATTTGAGTAAGTGTTGATGGAAGGAAGGTCATTACGTATATGGAAGTTCTATTAGAGAACAGATTGAAACTTTGCTTTGTTCAGAAAATATAAGGCCATTATAATAGTAAGCATATATTGTTCTAGGTCGGTATGGCTCTTCCATATGAGGGTATCAGTTAGGTTAGTTTAAAAAATTACCTCCCTGGGGCCAGTGTTGTGGTACAGTGGGTTAAGTCGCCACCTGCCACACCCCCATCCCGTATGAATGCCGGTTCTAGTCCCAGCTGCTCCACTTCTGTTCCAACTCCTTGCTAATGCACCTAGGAAAGCAGGTGATTCAAGTGCTTGGGCCCCTGCATCCACATGGGGGCCTGGATGGAGCTCCTGGCTCCTGGCTTTGTCCTGGTCCAGCCCCAGCCATTGTGGCAATTTGAGTAGTGAACCAGTGGATGGAAGATCTCTCTATCTCTCTCTATAACTCTACCTTTCAAATAAATAAAAGAAATCTTTATTTTTCAATAACCTTCTCTGGGGTTGACATTGTGGTGTAGCAAATAAATCCGCCAACCTGTGTGTGACACCAGCGTCCCATATAAGTGGGGGTTCAATTCCCAACAGCTCCACTTTCAATTCAGCTCCCTGCTAATGGCCTGAGAAGAGCAATGGAAGATAGCCCAAGTACTTGGGCCCCTGCCACCCACATGGGAGACCTGGAAGAAGCTCTTGGTTCCTGGCTCCTGGCTTCAGCCTGGCTCAACCCTGGCCTTTGCAGCTATCTGGGGAGTAAACCAGCAGATGGAAGATATTCTCTCTCTCTTTCTCTTTTTCTCTCTCCCTCCCTCCCTCCCTTCCCCCATATCTCTGGTTTTCAAATATCAATAAATACATTTTTTTTTAAAAATATCACCTTGTCAAGGAATTCTTAGCTTTCCTCCCCATCCCAACCTCAAGAATAACAAATCTTTATTTTAACTCTTTTATTTTTTTGGAATTGGCATTCAGTATCTAAAGCCAGAAATTTTTATTTTATTTTAAATGTGTTTGAGAAGAAGAGAGACACATAGAGAGAGCTCCCAGGTGTTGATTTGTTCCCCAAATGTCAACATTGGCTAGGGCTAGGCCAGAGCCAAACTTAGCAAACAGGAACTTAATCTAGATCTCCCACGTGGGCAGCACGACCCCAATTACTTGAACCATCACTGGGTCCGCATTGGCAAGAAGCTGGACATGAACCCAGATACTCTGAAATGAAACACAGGTATCGTAACTGCTAAGCCACCCCTGAAGCCAGAGCATTTTAATTTGTGATTTGGACTTTGCTATTGTTTTTGCCATCAAAGTTGCCTTAGAAAGAAATGGTTTTAATCAGCATTGTCTTCGTGTGTCCAGCTCACCCCCTTCTTGCAACAGGACTTGGG
This sequence comes from Sylvilagus floridanus, assembly GCA_949820135.1. Taxonomy (NCBI): domain Eukaryota; kingdom Metazoa; phylum Chordata; class Mammalia; order Lagomorpha; family Leporidae; genus Sylvilagus; species Sylvilagus floridanus. The sequence goes on from OX463230.1 coordinate 36,512,896, forward strand.
AATGCCATGCAGACAAGGATAGAGAGGGAGGCGGTGAGAGTGTTCTGTTCTGCCTGGCCCTGGAGAAAGTCCGGAGCGGCTTCCTTGTGGCTTGCAGGGTCTTTGACTTGGGTGTGTCCCTGAGGCAGAATCCTGAGCTACACTGCTCCAGACTTGACTTGGAAGCTTGCCTGAGACCGCAGCTCCCTGGATCTGGCTTACAGCAAAGTGACTGCAGTTCTTTGAGTTTCAGTTTCCTTGTCTACAAAACAAAAGTGATTTCTGTTCACAGAGCTGTTGTGAGAATTCATTAAGGGAAAGTCCATGAAGAAGGAAGGGCCTGGTGTAGAAGCCCACACACAGAGGAGCCTTAATATATGCTGTGTGTGAAGGTACCATGAGAATAAAAGGAAAAAGCCCTTGCACAGATGTGCTCCCAAGTTGCACAGATATACACTGCTGACAGCTAAACCTTTTTAAAACGTTATTTCCTATTTTAAGAAGTGCATGGTTCCGGGAAGCGGAAGCACAGCACAGTTCCAGGAGCTTCTGTCCTTTGCCTTGGGCCCACATTTGCACCTCCAGCTTATCCTCTTTCTTTTGCTCACAGCAATGGTTCCCAACCTTGGCTGGGCATCAGAGTCACCTTCAAGGTTTCTGATTCATGATGTCTGGGAAGAGGCCCAAGCATCTGCTTGTCCTGTGCTTCCCGGGTGGTGCTGATGACATTGGACTGAGGGCCATAGCATCCAGCAGCCTGGTAGAACTGCCTCCTAGTGCCTAGCTTGTTTTCTCCTGCTTTAACATTTTTTATTTGTTTACTTAATGTTTATTTTAGAGGCAGAGAGACAGACAGAGAGAGCACTCCCATTACTGGTTCCCTCTCCAATGCCTGCAACAACTGGGCCTGAGCCCAGCTGAAGCTGGGAGCTGGAAACTCAGCCGAGGTCCCCCACATGAGTGGCAGGCACTCAAGTATTAGTGCTGGGGGCTGGCGCTGTAGCTTAGCACATAGAGCAGCTGCCTGCAGTGCCAGCATTCCATATGTGCACTGGCTTGAGTCCTGCCTGCTCCACTTCCAATCCAGCTCCCTGCTAATGTACCTGGGAAAGCCACCGACAATGACCCAAGTGCTTGGGCCCCTGCATCCATGTGGGAGACCTGGCTTTGCTCTGGTCTGGCTCCTGGCTTTGGTCTGGCCTATATCTGGCAGTTGCTGCCATTTGGGGAATGAACCAGTGGATGGAAAACTTCTCTCGCTCTCGCTCTCTCTGTCTCTGTAACTCGCCTTTCAAATAAATATAAATAAATGAATAAATAAATATTTTTGTAAAAAACCGTATAGGAACCATCATCTGCTGCCTTCCAGGGTTCCCATTAGCAGGAAGCTGTAATTGGAAGTGTTAGGTAGGAAGTCAGTTATGAGCTTATGTGTGTGTGACATAAAGGCCTAAAGAGAAGACATCTATGTCCAGCATATGCTGCATCTCAAGGTCATCCTGATGGTGTTTCAAGGGCAGCCTGGTAGTCACATCCTGCCCTGCCCTGCCCCGCCCCCTTTCACCTGATAACCTGCCAGGTGAGGGGATCCCCACCCCTTCTGCCTGACAATCTCCCAGGTTCAGCCCAGTACCTGCATCTCAAACACCCTGCTCCCTTCCTCCAGTCTGATAACATTTGCCTCCATAAAGCCCTTTGTTTCAGAAAACTCAGAAGTTTCTTAACATTTCCATCCAAAAATCCCTTTGTTCCAAGAGGAACAGGTGGGGAAGCAAGACCCATCTCCTTAAACCACCTCCACCCCCCCACCCCCCCACCTCCACCCCCGCCTCAACCAGATTGTGAGCTCAGCCCTCTGCCTCTGCTGAGTCACCCACATGGCTTGGTCAGGTGTAATCTCTCCACTCAACATGTAACCTTGCTCCTTCCCCCCCCTCTAAGTCTCTCAGGCTCTGTCCGTTCTTATGGATGTCCCTTCCCTAATAAACCTTGCTATTTTACCTGCCACTACTCTCTGTCTCACACCTGACTTCTTGCGCGAAGACAGGAACCCTCCAATTTCTCTGGTAACAGAAGCAGAGGGACTTGAACCCTCTGATACGGAATGTGGGCCTTCCAACTGCTGTCTTAGCTATTAGGCCAAATGCCTGCCAAATCACCTTTAAAATCTCTAAAAGCTATGTTTTTTTTTTTTTTAAACTATACCCATAACTATCATTTAAGTCAGGAACAGTCAAAAGAGAAAACTATTTATTTTTATTTTTTTGGTGTCTTGTCAAAAAAAATTGAAAGGTAAAAGTCCATTAAAACCTTAAGTTAAATATCAATGTTAGAATTCAACAGTGTTCACTTTTAGATTTTATACAGTATTTGTTCTGTTTGGGTTTTGAGTATATATAATATGACATTAGCAATATGGTTCCAATAGAGAGGAGTTAAATATATATTATTAAAGGAGACCTGTAGCAAAGATTTTATTGATTTAATGACAAATAAAGGAAATTAATTAAAATGTTTTTGTTTTTCTGCTGTAATTCTGCATTGAGCTCACATGAAAATCATGATTCTAGAGTTTGGAATGCAAAATTAGTTGTTTTACCCTCAAGCTGGGAATATTTTTTAAAATAAATACTATAATATAGTTATCAAATTGTTACCTCCCCACTTTATGTTGAATTTTTATTAAATTGATAAAACTTTGTTTCCATTGTATTCATAATGTTCTGTTATACACAACATTAAAATGTTAAAAAAAATTAAAAAGAAAAAAAACTATAGTTCTTCCCCTGACCCCTGGTGTGTGTGTGTTTAGAGGTTAGGCTGTTCTGTTGTAAGACTGAAGTTTTCCCTGGGGATGTAAGTAAAAAGAACATTGGCCTCATAGGTAGGCTCTGGGATAAAGTCTTGGGTCTGCCACTTACTAGCTTTATAACTTTGGATAGTTACTTAACAACTAGGAACCTCGGTTTTCTCATCTGTATGATGGGATTAATGACTTTCCTATCTTGGGAGTTTTGTGATGGACGACTGGAACAATGCAAGTAGTCTAGTATGGTCCAGTTCACCAAGCATCTGTTGTACAGCAGGCATTCTTTGAAGGTCTTTATGTGGAAGAACTTACCTAGTCATCATCACCTATGAACATGCTTCACTCCTGCCTCTGTTTCACAGATGAGGAAACTCATGCAGCACAGATAATTAGCTCAAGATCAGACAATTAACAGAACTGAATTTGGCCTTGAACCAGAGCCCGTGTTAACAAATACATGCATTTGAGAGGCAGAGAGAGAGAACTCCTACCTGCTGGTTTGTTCCCAAATGCCTGCTATGGACCAGCCCCTGGACCGGGACCCAAAGACAGTGGCTGAGGACTCAATCCAGGCTTCACAGAGGCTGACAGGAACCACATTCTCTCTCTCTCTCTCTCTCTCTCTCTCTCTCTCTTAAGTGGGAGGTAAAATAGCAAGGTTTATTAGGGAAGGGACATCCATAAGGACGGACAGAGCCTGAGAGACTTAGAGGGGGGGGAAGGAGCAAGGTTACATGTTGAGTGGAGAGATTACACCTGACCAAGCCATGTGGGTGATTCAGCAGAGGCAGAAGGCTGAGCGCACAATCTGGTTGAGGCTGGGGTGGGGGTGGGGTGGGTGGAGGTGGTTTAAGGAGATGGGTCTTGCTTCCCCACCTGTTCCTCTTGGAACAAAGGGCTTTTTGGATGGAAATGTTAAGAAACTTCTCTCTGAGTTTTCTGAAACAAAGGGCTTTATGGAGGCAAATGTTATCAGACAGGAGGAAAGGTGGGCAGGACCCCCTAGAGAATTGGGATCTGGAGCAGGGTATTTGAAATGCAGATACTGGACTGCACCTGGGAGGTAGAAGAGGGCAGGGCAGGATGTGACTACCAGGCTGCCCTTGAAACACCATCAGGATGACTGAGATGCAGCATATGCTGGACATAGATGTCTTCTCTTTAGGCCCTTATGTCACATACACATAAGCTCATAACTGACTTCCTACCTAACATTCCCCCCTCAAGAGGTAATACCCAAAATTCTTCTTTGGGATTATGGATGGAGTTCCATTTTCTGTAACTTCTTCAAAGCTGGCATGTGGGCATCAAGGGGGATTTGGGTATTTCCTCTTGCTCTCTGTCTTATGGTGTGCAACAGTGGCCTTGGAAAGACTGTCCTGCTTGGTCCAGAGGGCTGCTCAGGTCATCCAATGGCATGGGCTGGAAGTCTTGTCTGACAACCATTTGGAGTTCAACAGTTTTTAGTCTGTTAGAGACAAAACGAACAAGGGCATTAAAAACACATGGTCCAAAGAAAAGCATCAAGATTACAGAAGTTATTGGGCCAAGGAGAGGAAATAGCTAGGATTTCCATGACCAGATGTCAGGCCAGAAATCCCAGTGCTGCTTGGCCTGATCCTGGAGCTGTTTGGCTTTGTCTAGGAAAAGTACAAATTTGGATTTGTACCTGTATAGTCTGATTGACCCAGAGACAACATTCTTCCTGGAACATGGCACAGACAACTCCTGGAGCAGCAGTTAGCATGTCCAATATTTCTTTCATTCATAACCTTTTGTGACTTCCACACACCTTCTTCAACTTACTTGAAACATTCTACCATTTCCATTCCAGTCTAAAGTAAACTAGCCATCAGGATAAAGTCATTCTTACAAACCATGTCCTTTCCTTAAAAAAAAAAAAAAAAAAAAAAAAAAAAAAAAACCTCTTTCCTTCTTAACCTTTTTTACCAAGAACACTCTTTTCTTCTTAACCTTTCTTACTAAGCACACATTTCTATACTTGTGATGTTTTCCATAGAGCCTGGTTGGCTCTTTCTACCTTACCAGAAGACTGAGGTCTCCATGCAGAGTGAATGTGCCTTACAAATCCCTTGTGTGATCTAGAGCTCTGGTTAAGGCAATCAGTTCTGCTAACTGAGCAAAAGTTCCTGGGGGCAGAGCACACTTCAATAACGTGCCATGCCGTAACTGTTGCATACCCTGAGAAGCAGTTTCCATCCCTGACAAAGCTGCTTCCATCTGTGAACCAAACTTCATCTGCGTTAGTCAGGGGGCTGTCTTTTAGGTCCCTTCTGCTGGCTTAGATCAAGTCTATAGTCTCAGTACAGGAGTGGAGGGGACCACTTTCCCCTGGAACTGGCATTAAAGTAGCTGGATTAAAGTAGAGTCCTGAGGGTTTTCTAGAAGGAGGACCTGATATTTTAGTATCCTACTATCTGTGAGCCAGTGAGAGCCCTTTTGCTCTAATAGAGAATTTGTTTCATGTGAGGTATAAAGGGCAATATCTTGTCCCAATGTAATTCTAGATACCTCCTCTGTCAGCAAGGCAGCTGCTGCTATCATCCTTAGGCAGTGAGGCCATTCTTGTGCAACCATGTCTAAGGTTTTAGAAAAGTAGCCCACAGGTTGCTTAACAGGTCCCAAATCCTGAGTTATCCCTCCTAAGGTGACTCCCTGCCTCCCAGTGATGTACAGCTGGTAGGGTCTCTCTGGGTTTGGCAGTCCTAGCACAGGGGCTTTAGTCATAGCATCCTTTAGCTGAGCAAAGGCTGTGGTTTGCTCTTTCCCCCAAAGGAGGGGGCTCTGCTTTGGCTGCCTGTCGAGAGCCTGGTTTAGGAACTGTGCTATTTCCCTGTGTCTATGAACCTGTAACCTGATAGAGAAAAGCTGGGACTGCCTGAAGTTCACAGAAGTAGGAATTTGCTGCATGGCCCATATCCTCTCTGGGGCAGGTTTTCTCTCCCCAGGGGCAAGGATAAGGGTTAACTAATTAATACTCTAATGGACCAGCAATGCTTTTTTTTTTTTCCCCCTCTGGAAACCTAGTAGCTAGTTTTGCTAGGAAGTTAAGCCAATGTACAAGATTAGAATCTCAGGCTGGGAAAGGAGACAGACTAACAAATCATTCACATTCAACCATTTACATTATGGATTATTGTGCACCCCCCCTCAAGAGATAGGCCCTTTAAGTCCTCAGTGAGGACCTGTCCAAATAAATAGGTCCAGGACTATCTGAGTTAGCTGTTACTGAAAGCCCTGTTTTTAGGAACTGGCAGGGAGGGCTTTCTAAGCTTAATACTATTGGATAGACTTTTAAGGCCTGGCTGGGTATGTGAGGCCCAGACCTATCCATGGGGTACTGGAAGAGAATTGAAAGAGATGCGAATCTCCTTTAAGGGAGGCACCCTGTTGACTTGCATTACATGGCTGGACTAGGAGGAGAGCTGAATAGGAGGCTGATAGAAATAGGCAACTTGGGTTTCACTGACCCTAAGCCATCCCCTCAATAGCAGTGGCTGGAGCTGGAAGCTGGGCAGAGGTTGGGCAGAGCCAAAGGATTTTTAGCTCAGGGCCACAAGGTCTGTGGTTCTGAACCAGGAGTCCTTCGACACCCAGGGCAGTTCCATGTCCAGTGGCCTTGCTCTTGGCAGAGCTGACAGAAGGCAGTTGCTGTCATGACAGCTGCTTGCCCAATGCCCTGGCTCCTTATATCAGCAAGTTTGGGGTGCACTGGCCTTGCTGGGTCTCCTTGACGGCAGATCACCATGTAACGCAGCCATTGATTGACCTGTTGCCTATCCTCTGCTGCTATCTTGCTCCTTGTTCTCCTGGTCTCTAATAAAGCAGACCAAGAAGGCAGCCTCTATGATGTCAGTCAAGGGGGTGCTCAACCCAACCCTGATTTCTGAAGCTTTCTTCTAATATCAGGGGCAGCTTGAGTTAGGAACCTATCCCCTAATATGGCATTTCCTACAGCAGAATCAGGATCTAAATCAGTATACTTATCAAGACCCTCTTTGAGCCTTTCTAGAAAGGCAGCTGGATTTTCCTGTGGTCCCTCTTCTATCATTGATAGCTTATTAAAGTTCTTCAGTCTTGCCTTACTGGAGCCCTTAGACCTGCTAAAAGACAAGCCAGCATGTGGTCCCTACTTTTTCTTTCCTCAGGGGTATTATAGTTCCATGAAGATTCCTTAATTGGGATCACTGCCTCCGCGATAGGGTGTCCCTCATCCTGCCTATGCAAGGCGTTTGCATAATCATTGGCATGCTGCGACACCATTTGCTTTTCCCCATGAGTTAGGGTAGTGTTTAGAAGGAATGCTACATCCTGCCAAGTAAGCGCAGACATGCCGGTAATCTTATACCACCCCTCTAGCCACCTGTTGGGATCCTCGGTCAAGCTTCCCATTTCTGCTTTCATCTCATTTAAATCCTGCATTTTAAAGGGGACCCGTATTTTGGGGTCCTATCACTTCCTGTAAGGGAAACATTCCTGCACCCTCCGCCCTAGCTCATGCCTGTGCTCGGGCTGCCGTTTGTGCTCAGCCTCGGGCTAGGGCTCTGGCTCAGCCTTGGCCTGGCTTGGGCTCTGGTTTGGCCTCAGGCTCCTGTTCGGCCTTGGGCTGGGGCTCTGCCGAACCTCTGGGCAAGGTGGGGCTGTTGGCTCCACAGGAGGTTAAGGGCGTGGTGGCTCCGGGGCATCTAGGGGAGTGCTAGATGGTGGCTCCTTTGACTTAGCTTTACAGTGGACTCCTGATAATAACTCAAATGAAGTTAGCATTGCTGAGTCCAGTCTGCAACTTTGGCAGAGCTCATGATCTTTCCTGTGTGCCATACAAACCTATACATAAGGGATTTCTGTCCATTTACCATGCTCACGGCAATATAGGTATAAACAAGAAATGGTATTAGAATCTAAAGTCCCGTTTCCTGGCCACACTCTCTGATCATTTAGTTTGTATTGTGGCCACACGTTGTTACAGAGAGAAACTAGCAATTTTTTCTTTAAGACCCTTGGGTCGAACCGTGACCAATTCCTGAGAATGCATCCTAGCAGTGAGTCACGTGGTGGTGACGAGAGCTGGTTTCCCATCTGAAAGAGAATAGAGGAGAAATCGTGGCAGAGGTTTCTGCCATGCTAGGGAGGGAGCAGGCATCCCCGCAAACCTCCAAATCACTCCTTGGCTCACTATGTAGCCAGTGGGTTATGGGCCTGGGTTGCTGGCTTAACTAGTATTACCGTGTAACCTGCAAACACTCTTGGGTTCCTGGAACCCAGTAATCTGGTATCTGCCGCATAACTGCCTCAAAAACTTCTCTAAATCTCTCCCTTTTGGGATCCTGTTCTCAGTACTATCCCTTAATCAGACTTGGCCTGATGGCCTCTGGCTATTTTAATGTTAATTTGGCTAAGCCAGTCAGCCCATCTTCTGAAACAACCTCAGCAAAACTCCTTGGACTATCCTAAAGCGCTCTTTTTACTTGGAAGGGTGCGGCCTGATAGCAAAGTCTATCGGATGGCTCCCTGTCCAGACCTAAGCCTAGGGGAACAGGGGAGGGCCGCGAGTAAAGACAGAAGTGCAGCTGGGAGAGGTTAACCAGCTCCGTGTCCTGGTGCCAACCGGGCCCTGGTCAGACACCAGAAGGAGGGAGGGCACATGCTTCCCACTGCCCTTGCTCTCGCACAATTCAACACGCAGAGCAAGCCAGACCTGACACAAAAACCCATGGGGGAATGAGGTCAACTCTGAAGCTGCATCCCATTAACAACACATAAGGAACCAGACCCTTGGTAGGCACAATATAAGCTAGCAAAACCTTTATAATGCAATAAAGAAGTTCAAACTACCTAGAATAATCAAAACAGCCATCAAGGTGAGATCTTAATCCACATTGCTCGAATACTTCAACCAAACCAGATCTAATCAGGACTACTGCAATCACTCAGTCAATTAAAACAGATAGTTAACTTTAGCTCCTTTCCAGATTCAATCCTCAGACAATCAAAGCTTAGCAATAGTAACAGTGCACAAAAACTTCAAGACGCAACAGAGCTACCATAAGTTGCAAAGACAGAAAACCTTCTACCAGGTTGGAAAAGATTAACTGGTAACAGCTTTTCCCTAGGTGGAGAGACCTGTGGAGTTTCCTCTCCCTTTCTCCTGGCCACCGGTATAGGAATGGAGACCAGGAGAGCAAAAGAGTGGGGGAGGGAGCCCCGGAGGAGGAGGAAGGCGGAAAGCGACAGAGGACAAGATGTGAGCGACTGCCCTCACCTTCCCCTATGAATCTCAGCTGGAGGAGAGCGTAGGGAAAGGCCCTGATGTCTGGGGGCTGAGTAGGGTTTGAAATCTCCTATCGCTCAAGATTGGCCACTACCTAGTTGTCCGAGTTTACCTGGAGGGCCAATATTAGCCTCGACCGAAGCTAAGCCCTGCTTGCGTAGCAGTAGGCAGTGTGACCAGGCGTCCCTCCAAGAGAGAGACCTGGTCCTCGGGTCGCAGTCCGGCCACCAGGAAGCCAAAGCGAGCTCAGGGGGTCTCCAGGCTCTCAGCCAACTGCCCTTCCTAATTTCCCTCCCGTTCCTTACAATCCCCCTGGAGTTTCGGCCGTAGCTAAGCCATGGCCAAGGGGGACTCCGCGTTCTCGGAGAACTGTGGGATGCCTGAGACTTTCAAGGGTCACTTCCACAGATCCGGTCCCGCTTGAGGGAAGGAATACTGACCTCCGATGTCTTCTCAAAATCCCTTTGTGGTTGCCAAAAATGTTACCGGAGAAATCGGAGGGTTCTTGTCTTCGTGCAGCAAAGAATTCAGGCGTGAGACAGAGAGTAGTGGGAGGTAAAATAGCAAGGTTTATTAGGGAAGGGACATCCTTAGGGACAGATGGGCACCTCTCCAGACAGAGCCTGAGAGACTGGGGGGTGGGGAAGGATCGCCTGACCAGGCCAGACGGGCGGCTCAGCAGAGACAGAGGGCTGAGAGCAAGGAACCACATTCTGAGCCATCCCTGCTGCCTCCTAGGGTCCACATTTGCAGGAAGCTGGAGGCAGGCATGGAATCCCGGCACTCCGATGGGTGTCACAAGTGCTGTACTGCTAGGCTAACCACCTACCAATAGAACTCATGTTTAATTATTTTATGTTTTGAAAGATTTATGGCCAGCTCAATAGGCTAATCCTCCACCTTGCGGCGCCGGCACATCGGGTTCTAGTCCCGGTCAGGGCACCAGATTCTGTCCCGGTTGCCCCTCTTCCAGTCCAGCTCCCTGCTGTGGCCAGGGAGTGCAGTGGAAGATAGCCCAAGTGCTTGGGCCCTGCACCCCATGGGAGACCAGGAGAAGCACCTGGCTCTTGCCATCGGATCAGCGTCGTGCGCCGGCCACGGTGGCCATTGGAGGGTGAACCAACGGCAAAGGAAGACCTTTCTCTCTGTCTCTCTCTCACTGTCCACTCTGCCTGTCAAAAAAAAAAAAAAGAAATATTTATTCCATTTACCTGAAAGGCAGAGAGAGAGAGAGAGAGAGAGAAAATCTTCTGCTGCTTCACTCCCCAAATGGCCCCAACAGCCAGGGCTGGGCCAGGCAGAAGGCAGGAGCCTGGAACTCCACACAGGTCTCTCATTGTGGGTGGCAGGGGCCCAAGCACTTGGGCTATCAGCCATTCCTTCCCAGGCGCATTAGAAGGGAGCTGGATTGGAAGTAAAGCAGCAAGACTCGAACCTGCTAGAGCCCACATTTTAAAACACCAGACTTTGCTGCATAGCGTCAGTATTCCACTTGGCCAGGATGCAGCCACTACATCCGCAAATGTCGGGGGAGCTGGTGAGAGCAACGGTAGCATGAATGAGATGTTGTCTGGGCTGGGAGTAGTGCAAAGACACTTGTTGGTTTGCTAGGCATTGTAGCTTTGTATTTTAGAGAGTGTGTGTGTGTGTGAAAGAGAGAGAGAGCACAGGAGCGAGCTGTGGGAGTGTGTAGACTGTGGGTGTGTGATGCTGATAGCATTTTTTATACCCTCAGGCCCACAGCTGGGTACACCTGTGGCTCTGGCCTTGTATAGGAGGGAACGTGCTTGCGTGTAATCATGTCACCCTCTAGTGGTTACTCCCCTGTTAGCCCTGTGTCGGGAAACAGCCCACTTCGGTGTCAGTGACCTCTTTTCCCAGAGAGCCGGTGAGCAGATCCTAAGGGGGCTTTTGGCAGGTAGGAGGGGGTGTGGCCAGGCAGGATTTGAGCACCACCAGGAGTATTGTTGGTCTGCTCCAGGCTGGGAGGGGTGGGTTGGATGGAGGGAGTCTGGATAATGGGGTAGATGGAAGAAGTAAGTTTCTGGTGTCACACAGCATAGTAAGGGGGCTGTAGTTCCCAATAATCTAGTATATATGTATGAGCAAACAGAAGACAGCCGCTCCCAGCCTCCAAAGTAATGCCAAAGAAGGGGAAAATGTTGATTTGATCCGTACACATTGTATACATGTATTGGCACATCACACTATAACCCATCAATTGTAAAATTATTGTTAATTATGACTGTTAAAAAAAGCATGGGAAACAGGGGACCAGAAGGTCTGGAGAGTTTTTATCAAGTGCTGTTTGCTGTTTGTGGCCTGCGACAGTGACTGCACACAGAGCTCCAGGGATGCAGGCTAAGGAGAAGCAGCAGCTGACCAGCCATGGGGCCCTTCTTCCCCAGGGACACCGGGAGCACACTGCCTGAGTGCCCAGCTTTCCCACCGTGGAGTGGACAGCAGCTGAGGCTGTGGCTGTATAAGGTTCCTGGAGGGCTTGTCGTAGCTTGTCAGTATTTCAGAAGGCATGGGAGTGGGGGTGAGGAGCAGAACCGGCCCTGGGGCATCAGGCTGGAGACCCTGCTGTCTAAAGCAGCCAGCCAGAGCCCAAGCTTTGCAAAGGTGCTGGCAGCGAGCCCGGCTTTGCAGGCCAGCCCTGTTGCGATGAGCCCGTGCCTTTGCCTTTCTCACAGAACGTCAGACCCACAGGAGTGGCCGCCGCCACCCTGTCTGACTTCGAAGCCAGGTCCCCTCTTCGGCCAAGAGGATGGGGTTAAAGGTTTAAAAAAATAGCCTGATCTCAAGGGGGTAGAAAAGCTGGCTGTGGCTTGCTGGGGTTAACCCTTCACAGCCCAGAGATGATGAGCACATTCCACCACGCGTGGCTTTTCCCCCTAGCTTGCGGGAAGCGGAAACCCTGTTCACATTTTTTTTCTAAAATTGGAACAGTGCTTCTTAGTCTTTGAACCTGGAAGTCGTTGAGCTTCTTTGTTTGTTGTTTACTTTTTATTTTTACACTTTCCGTTCAAGGCCAGAGTTCAAGTACCTCCTTCATGTAGTCAGTGACTGGTAACCGTGGAGAATTTCCCCATGGAGTGGGTTGAGGGAACCCAAATTAGCGCTGGGGGATCTGGGCAGAGTAAGAGGACACCTGAATGGCTGTGTAGGCGTGAATGACAACTCTTGTTGTTCTTTTTGCAAATGAAGGAAAAAATGCAATGCAGGAGAAGCACATGCTCCGGACACTGGCGTCCCATACTGGAGCACCAGTTTGAGTCCCGGCTGCTCTGCTTCTGATCCAGCGACCTGCTAATGCACCTGGGAACATAGCAGATGATGGCCCAAGTGCTTGGGTTCTTCTACCCACGTGGGAGACTGCGTCTGAGTTCCTGGCTCCTGGCTTTAGCCTGGCCCAGTCCTGGCTGTTGTGGCCATTTAGGGAATGAACCCGTGAATGGAAGGTCTCTGTTTCCAACTCTCCCTCTCTTTGTCACTCTGCCTTTCAAAAAAGTGAAAGAAAAAAAAATGACTTTCTCAGAGTCCTGGGAGCTGTCCAGGCCAAGTGCATCTTTCCTGTGGCCCATGGCGCACTCAGGAATCTGCTCCCACAGGTGCCCTTGGGGTTGCAGTCATGTGCTGCTGTTGTGTTTGCACCCCATGTTTCCACAAACTCACCCTCAATCAGAATGATATCACAGCATGAGCAGAAGTACAGGGGGCTTGAAACAATTCGTGGAAAAATGGAATTAAAAGTATGAGTTTATTTAGGTGCCCAAAATTTTGAAATCCTTGCATTGTTTTTTCATCAAACACATTTTTTGCATATTATTAAAAATGTTTGCACTGAAATAAATTCATACTTTTAATTCCATTTTTCTTTTCTTTTCTTTTCTTTTCTTTTTTTTTTTTGACAGGCAGAGTGGACAGTGAGAGAGAGAGACAGAGAGAAAGGTCTTCCTTTGCTGTTGGTTCACCCTCCAATGGCTGCCGCGGCCGGCGCGCTGCGGCCGGCGCACCGCGCTCATCCAATGGCAGGAGCCAGGTGCCAGGTGCTTATCCTGGTCTCCCATGGGGTGCAGGGCCCAAGCACTTGGGCCATCCTCCACTGCACTCCTGGGCCACAGCAGAGGGCTGGCCTGGAAGAGGGGCAACCGGGACAGAATCCGGCGCCCCGACCGGGACTAGAACCCGGTGTGCCGGCGCCACCAGGCGGAGGATTAGCCTGTTGAGCCACGGCGCCGGCCTAATTCCATTTTTCACATCACCAGGTGTGATAGTGTTGTGAAGTGGCCGTGCGAGGGGAACTGGAAAACTCCGTTTGGGGCATCCTCTTTCAGCCTCGGTCTCTAGTCGCCTGCTTTTATCCATTTCAACATATGGCATACTTAGAAAATGGTATATAAACCAAGAAGTGATCGCTGCTGGCGGAGCTTGAATTCGCTAGCCTGGTCATCTCATCAGTGACGTATCTTGGTTTGAAATGCTTCATTAGGGAAAATGCACAGGAACGTTGATTACATAGTTGCTGCTTTATATTACAGTGAATATCCTGACCATCATATCTTCCGTTATAAACTCACTTATCAAAAACACCCTGGAGGAAGACCTCTTTCTGTGTCTCCCTCTCTGTCTGTAGCTCTGCTGTTCGAATAAATGAATAAAATCTTAAAAAAAAAAAAACGCCCTGGAGGGGCTGGTGTTGTGGCGCATCAGGTTAAGCTGCCACCTGTGACCCTGCCAGCGTCCCATGTGAGTGTTGGTCCTGCTGCTTTGCTTCTCATCCAGCTCAATGCTCATGTTCCTGGGAGATCAGTGATGACGGCCCAAATACCTGGGTCTCTGTCACCCATGTGGGAGACCTGGAGGGAGTTTCTGGGTCCTGGCTTTGGCCTGGCCTGACCATAGCTGTTGCAGCCATTTGGAGAGTGAACCAGTAGATGGAAGATCTCTGTCTCTCTCTCTCTGTCATTCTTCCTTTCGGATAAATAAATAAATCCTTATTGGGGACCAGTGCTGTTGTGTAGCAGGTTAAGCTGCCGTCTGCGGTGCCAGCATCCCATATGGTTGCCCCTCTTCCAGTCCAGCTCTCTGCTGTGGCCCAGGAGGGCAGTGGAGGATGGTCCAAGTGCTTGGGCTCCTGCACCCACATGGGAGACCAGGAGGAAGCACCTGGCTCCTGGGTTTAGATCTGCACAGCGCCGGCCGTGGCGGCCATTTGGGGAGTGAAGCAATGGAAGGAAGACCTTTCTCTCTCTCTCTCTCTCTCTCTCTCTCTCTCTCTCTCTCTCACTGTCTAACTCTATCTGTCAAAAAAAAAAAAAGAAAAAGCTCCTGGCTCCTAGCTACCGCCCAGCCCCTGGCCATTGTGGCCATTTTAGGAGTGAATCTATGAATAGAAGATCTTTCTCTCTGTTTCTCCTCTCCCTGTAACTCTTAAATCAATCAATAAATGTTTTTATTTTAAAAATATTGTTATTTTATTCATTTGAAAGATTACAGAGAGAAAGAGAAAGTTATACAGTATAAGGAGAGTAAGTGCTGAAAATCTGAGCCATTTAAACTCCTTGACCCGGGGCCCGTGTTGTGTTGTGGCAGGCTAAGCTGCTGCCTGTGACGCCAGCATCCCATATGGTTCAAGTCCCAGCTGCTCCACTTCCAATCCAGCCCTCTGCTAATGCCCCTGGGAAAGCAGCAGAGGGTGGCCCAAGTGCTTGAGCCCGTGCCACCCACATGGGAGACCTGGAGTTTCAGGCTTCTGGCTTTGGCCTGGTTCAGCCCTGGCTGTTGCATCTGTTTGGGGAATGACTCGGCAGATGGGTGATGTCTCTCTGTCTGTCTCTCTAACCCTGCCTTTTTTTTTTTTTACAGGCAGAGTGGACAGTGAGAGAGAGAGAGACAGAGAGAAAGGTCTTCCTTTGCTGTTGGTTCACCCTCCAATGGCCGCCACGGCTGGCGCGCTGCGGCCGGCGCACCGCGCTTGTCCGATGGCAGGAGCCAGGTGCCAGGTGCTTTTCCTGGTCTACCATGGGGTGCAGGGCCCAAGCACCTGGGCCATCCTCCACTGCACTCCCGGGCCACAGCAGAGGGCTGGCCTGGAAGAGGGGCAACCGGGACAGAATCCGGTGCCCCGACCGGGACTAGAACCCGGTGTGCCGGCGCCGCAAGGCGGAGGATTAGCCTGTTGAGCCACGGCGCCGGCCTAACCCTGCCTTTTAAATACATACATACATAAAACCCTTGACCAGTATAATCACATGGTTAACATTAAATCATCTTAAATTACTCTAGGAGAGAGCTGGTTGTTTAATACCTGTGCATGGGTCATATTGACAGCAGTGTTTAGTTTTGTTTTTTCCTAAAAAATCAGGTTTTACTTCTTAACCTATTCATTTGGATTCTAAGATGAAGCCAGAAAATGGAGAATTGGAGACCTTAAAATTGTTTTCTCATCCACTGCTGGGCTGGCATGGAAAGAAGTGTCTCCCAGAAAAGCAAAACTGGAGGGAGGCAAGAGTTCATGGTGTTGAGCGGGAGAGAGCACCTGCTTCCATGTAGAAGTTAGGCCGACTTGGAGCCCACTCCTACACATTAGGGGTGCAAATGTGTGACAGCAGTAGGTTGGAGCCAGAATGGTTCTTGAATACCTCTGAGATGCAGGGACCCTGAGCTCCCTAAACAATGAGGGAACTCTGCCCTGGGCATAGCAGGGGAGTCTTCTGCATCCTTCTTGAGCTGGCTTCCACTCCCAGCCCCTAGCAAGAGCAAACTGTCTCTCAGCATCCGAATGACGTCAAAAGCAAGGAGGGACCAGCGCTGTGGCACAGCAGATGAAGCCACGCCTACAGTGCCGCATTCCCATAAGGGCGCCGGTTCAAGTCCCAGCTGTTCCACTTCTGATCCAGCTCTCTGCTGTGGCCTGGGAAAGCAGTAGAAGATGGCCCAGGTCCTTGGGAGCCTGCACCCATGTGGGAGACCTGGATGAAGCTTCTGGCTTTGCCCTGGCCTGGTGCTGGGCCTTGTGGCCATCTGGGAAATGAATGAGCAGATGGAAGATTCTCTCTCTCTCTGACTTTCAAAATAAATAAATAAATATTTAAAAAATAATAGCAGCCACAAAGCCACTTTGGGCAGGTGTGGGGGAGACATGGCTGGATCTTGTCCTTGCCTTTTCCTGCCATTTTCTTGACCCGGGGTTAGGTACCCTGGCCTGGGTGGTGGTTTCATGTGTGCAGGTAAACATTCATCAAGCTGTGTGTTTTAAGATGTGTGCCTTTTAGTCAGTGTGTGTTTTGTTTCCATAAAAATGTTGTTTGTATCTTTGTTTTTTTTAAAGTCAGAGGAGATTTAACGGGTCAAGGAAAGTTTACTTCTCTGCACACAGATTTTCTCAAGTTGTGTTTGTTCACACAGGGAAACCACACAAGGGCTGATTCTGCAGCGGCTGCTGCTCAGGATTGAACAGGGGTTCAGCCTGCAGCCCCCCCTTGTCGGTGATCACCAGCCCCCCCCCCCCCCCCCCCGGCTGCTCTCACTGCTGAACTGCGGCAAGGATTTGCCTTTCCTGCTTTGCTACCCTCCGCCTGCCCCGGCCTCCGCTCACTCTGTCCTTCAGCCGTTGGTACAGTGTATGCGGTCAACACTCGAGAGACACTGATTCCACTCTGAGCATTTTTCTTTAGTTAATATGCATTAGGCTGGGAAGTGAGTGTGGGAAAGAAAAGGAAAAGAAAGGTCTTTTTTTTTTTTCTTTTTTGACAGGCAGAGTTAGAGAGAGAGAGAGAGAGAGGTCTTCTTTCCATTGGTTCACTCCCCTAATGGCTGCTATGGCCAGCGCTACGCTGATCTAAAGCCAGGAGCCAGGTGCTTCTCCTGGTCTCCCATGTGGGTGCAGGGCCCAAGCACCTGGGCCATCCTCCACTGCCTTCCCGGGCCACATCAGAGAGCTGGACTGGAAGAGGAGCAACCAGACAGAATCCGGTATCCTGGCCAGGACTAGAACCCAGGGTGCTGGTGCCGCAGGCAGAGGATTAGCCTAGTGAACCACAGTGCCAGCTAGAGAGGTCTTTTTAAAAATCATTTTATTTGAGAGATAGAGAGGCGAGGAGAGAAAGAAAGAGAGGCCAAGATCATCTACTGGTTTACTCCTCAAATGCCTGCAGGAATCCAAGAGCCAGAACTCAATCCAGGGTCTGCCATGTGGTTGGCAGGGACCCAAGTACTTGAACCATGACTGCTGACTCCCAGGGTCTGCATTAGCAGGAAGCTGGAGTCAGGAGAGGAGCTGGTAGTGAGCTCAGACACTTTGATGTGGGATATGGGCATGGATATATAAATATATAAATAAATAAATATATATATATATATATATATTGACAGGCAGAGTGGACAGTGAGAGAGAGAGACAGAGAGAAAGGTATTCCTTTGCCTTTGGTTCACCCTCCAATGGCCGCCGCGGCCAGCATGCTGCGGCCGGCGCACCACGCTCATCTGATGGCAGGAGCCAGGTGCTAGGTGCTTTTCCTGGTCTCCCATGGGGTGCAGGGCCCAAGCACTTGGGCCATTCTCCACTGCACTCCCTGGCCACAGCAGAGAGCTGGCCTGGAAGAGGGGCAACCGGGACAGAATCCGGCGCCCTGACTGGGACTAGAACCCGGTGTGCCGGTGCTGCAAGGCAGAGGATTAGCTTATTGAGCCACAGTGCCGGCCAGGGCATGGATATTTTAAGCAGCATCTTTTTTTTTTTTTTTTGACAGGCAGAGTGGACAGTGAGAGAGAGAGACAGAGAGAAAGGTCTTCCTTTGCCATTGGTTCACCCTCCAATGGCTGCCACGGATGGCGCGCTGCGGCCGGCGCACCACGCTGATCCGATGGCAGGAGCCAGGTGCTAGGTGCTTTTTCCTGGTCTGCCATGGGGTGCAGGGCCCAAGCACTTGGGCCATTCTCCACTGCACTCCCTGGCCACAGCAGAGGGCTGGCCTGGAAGAGGGGCAACCGGGATAGAATCCAGCGCCCCGACCGGGACTAGAACCCGGTGTGCCGGCGCCGCAAGGTGGAGGATTAGCCTGTTGAGCCACGGCGCCGGCCTTAAGCAGCATCTTAACCACTCAGCCAAATACCTGCCCTGGAAAATGTTTTGTAGTGTATACATGAGTGACGGTGTCACGTGTAGAGAACACTCAAGCATTACCATTGTTGCCTTGGTCATTGAGAGTGTTTCCTTCATGTTGGAAAGTTGCAATTGTTTATCCTTTGCTGCACACCATCCCATCAAATCAGGTCATATTATACTTGCTGGGTTATGCCGTGCTGTTTTCCATTGACTTTTTGGTTGTTGAAACTGGCTTTTAGGTTTGGGTGTGTGGTTTCTCTTGACACAAACATAAACCCATTTTTACCACTGAAATTTTCCTAGGGGTCAAGTCATTTTAAGTTGGAAACTGTCCTTGGATGCATTTTTACATTCCTGCTCTTGCTTTCTGCTGTGAGTGCCGCCCATAGCATAGCAAATGTTTTGCATGTGAGTAGAAAAAGCCAGGCTTCTCTCTCACAGACAGGGAGACAAGGAAAGTGTGATACTGCTACATACTGTCGATACCCATTTGTTGGTGGCATATCAGAGCTTCAGATCCTGCCTTCACAGACAATAGCACCCACAAGGAAGGGGCCCTTTTGCAGAAGATGGAGAACTCTCTCCCCCACACTCCTGCTCTAGGAATTGAGGTCTGTTGGGGGACCTCCACCAGCTCTCCTAGATTTGGAGCTTGGAGCCTGGTTCTTGGGCATTATTTGCAAAGGAGTCACATTAGACTTTCCCCTCAGTTTTTTCCATGTATTTTTTAAAAACTGAATTTCTAAATGCTTTTGAAATCAACAGTGTTGTATTCTGCTTATTCAACCCAAATGGCAAGAGTGAGTTGGTTTTTTTTCCATCATTTGAATCATTGCCCAAGCGCTAGTTCACCTAGACTCGGAAGGGTGATTTGGGGACAGTGCTGTGGCCACAAAGCATGGTTAGGTTTGGAAAAATGGCAGGGGCAGAAAAAGCCTTCTGATTCAACACTTCTGCTCTCTGGGTGATTTAAATGTCTATATAGTTACAGAGTTGCTTTGGCAAAAACACATTTTTGCACTAGAATTAGCCAAGCAAAGCCAGTGTGTCCTTGGCCAGCTGAGTCTGAGGACCCATCTGCCTCATACCTTAGTAGTAGCATTGTTTGTTTAGGGTCCCTGTGTAGAATCTTTATTCATAGAGAAGTAAAAAGCAACTCACACAGCCCAGCTGGATTTCCAGGTCCTGGGTGGAATTTGTAACCCCTTTGACTTCTCAACTGGGAAGATTGGAAGCGGCTGTCACAGAAAGAGAACAAATATGGAACCCCACGATGCTCTGCTTGCAACCACCTTTATTCCATTGAA
This sequence comes from Sylvilagus floridanus, assembly GCA_949820135.1. Taxonomy (NCBI): domain Eukaryota; kingdom Metazoa; phylum Chordata; class Mammalia; order Lagomorpha; family Leporidae; genus Sylvilagus; species Sylvilagus floridanus. Next base: position 36,532,392 of record OX463230.1, read on the forward strand.
TGTACCGCAGAAAGGCAGGCATACTGTGGGAGGCACAGCTGAGCCAATGCTGGGATTCTACAGTTCCAAGTAGGCTGAGCTGGTAACAGCCCTGGGTGAACTGCTGCCCCTTCTGTAGTTGCCTCTTGGCTGAAAGACACAGGTGATCATGTCCCTCCTGGCACCTCCTGCGAGCATTCTAATTTTAAAACTCAAGCTCTGTGAAAGAGGAAATACAAATGGCTACTGAACATCTTAAAAATGGATGACCTCAATGACAATCAAATAAATGCAGTTTAAAATGTTGTAGCAGGCTGACCATTGTGGCACAGTGGGTTAAGCCACTGCTTTCAATGCCTGCATCCCATATTGGAGTGCTGGTTCAAGTGCTGCCTGTACCACTTCCAATCTAGCTTCCTGCTAATATGCCTGGGAAAGCAGTGGAAGGTGGCCCAAAGGCTTGGGCCCCTGCCACCCACATGGGAGACCCAGGTGGAGTTCCCAGCTCCTGGCTTTAGCCTGGCCCAGCTGTGGCCACTGCAGCCATTTGGAGTGAACCAGTGAACAGAAGATCTCTTTCTGTCTCTCTTGCTCTGCCTTTCAAACAAACAAATAAATAAACAAACCTTAAAAAATAAAATACAATAGCATTTTTTACCTATTCTGAGAGAGGATTTTTCATAAATCCTAATATCCATGCATCTTTTTTTTAAAAAGTATTTATTTATTTATTTATTTGAAAGTCAGTTACACAGAGAAGGAGAGGCAGAGAGAGAGAGAGAGAGAGAGAGAGAGAGGTCCTTCATCCGCTGGTTCACGCCCCAGTTGGCCGCAATGGCTGGAGCTGTGCTGATCTGAAGCCAGGAGTCAGGAGCTTCCTCCAGGTCTCCCATGTGGGTGCAGGAGCCCAAGGACCTGGGCCATCTTCTACTGCTTTCCCAGGCCACAGTAGAGAGCTGGATCAGAAGAGGAGCAGCCGGGACTAGAATTGGTGCCCATATGGGATGCCGGCACTGCAGGCGACGGCCTCACCCGCTATGCCACAGTGCCGGTCCCAACATCCAAGCATCTTAATTGGCTTCTGTCATTTCCAAGTAAAACCAATTTTAGCACTTTATTAGGTTTTACTTTCACTAGAGTTTGGAAATTCTAATAATTTTTTAAAGCTTTATTTATTTATTTGAAAGAGTTACAGAGAAAGAGGGAGAGACAGAGACAGAGAGAGATCATCTATCTGTTCGTTCACTTCCCAAATGGCCATAACAGCCAGGGCTGGGCCAGACGAAGCCAGGAGCCAAGGGCTTCTTTCAGTCTCCAAGCACTTGGACCATCTTCCACTGCTTTCCTAGGCCATTGGCAGGGAGCTAGATCAGAAGTGGAGCAGCCAGGACTGGAATCATTGCCCAAATGGACTATTGACCCCAGACAGTTCATATTTGAAGAGTAATGGATTGCCTAATAAATTTAGTGGTCCAATTTAACCAGATTGGTTGACTGGTCAGTAGGTGCTGGAGATGTTAGGACTGGAAAAGACTTTAGGGATTAAATGGTTCAGCCTCTCAGTATCTGAGAAGTTGAGTGCCTTGTCTGAGGTCACACAGTTACATACAGCCAGAAGCCCATTGGTGAAATCTGACATGCTGGGCTTTACATCTTGATGTCAGTAAATACAAGAGCATTAAAAAAAAAAAAAAAAAACTCAGTCCTCAGAAAATTCATACCATGGAAAATGCATACCATGAAAAATATGCATGGATTTCAAAAATTCTTTTGCACCAAAATAAGTTTATCTTTTAATTTTTTTTTCATGAGCTTTCTGAAGTTCCTTTTAAAAAAATATTTACTTATTTATTTGAAAGGCAGAGTTACAGAGAAGCAGAGGCACAGAGAAGTTGTCTATCCGCTGGTTCACTCCCCAATTGGCCACAACAGATGGAGTTGCGCTGATCTAAAGCAAGGATCCAGGAGCTTTTTCTGGGTCTCCGACTCGAGTGCAGGGGCCCAAGGACTTGGGCCATCTTCTACTGCTTTCCCAGGCCATAACAGAGAGCTGAATTGGAAGTGGAGCAGCCAGGACTCAAATTGGCACCCACCTGGTATGCTGGCACCACAGGCAGCCACCTTACCCACTATGCCACTGTGCTGGTCCCAATATTGACTTTCTAGGTGACTATTTTGGTCCATTTTCTGTTGGCATAGCAAAATGCCAGAGACCAGATGATATATAAGATTAGATGTTTATGGGTCTGGTGCTATGGTGTAGTGGATAAAGCCACTGTCTGCAGGTCTGATATCCCATATGGGTGCTGGTTTGAGTCCCAGCTGCTCCACTTCCAGTCCAGCTCTTTGCTATAACCTGGAAAATCAGTAAATGATGACTCAAGTCCTTGGGTCCCTGCACCTGAGTGGGAGACCTGGAAGAAGCTCCTGGCTCCTGGCTTTGGATTGGCACAGCTTCAACTGTTGTGGCCAACTGGGGAGTTAGCCAGTACATGGAACACATTTTTCTCTCTGCCTCTGCCTCTTTGTAACTCTGCCTTTCAAATAAATAAATAAACCTTTATTAAAAAAGATTAGAAATTTTCTTAGGTCACAGTTCTGAGCAGGGCCGTGGCATCTGGTGGGGGCCTTCTCATTGCATCACAACATGGCTCAGCCCATCCCACAGGGATCACGGGAGCCAGCCAGAGAGAGCTTTGTTTCATAATAAAACCATGCCTGTGATAGCCCATTAATCCTCAAATGAAGAGAATAAACTGTACTACAGCTAGCTCTCATGGAAAAGATTCACGATAGCAATGGGAACAGAGTTTTTTTTTTTCTCCACCTCAGAAGCCTAAATATTCATTCTAGCTTCTTAGGTTTAACTTGTAAGCCAGGGAAGACTTCTGTGGAAACAAAGCTGAGATCCAAGAGAAGTGCAGAGTTTTTGTTTGTCTGTTGTTTTTGTTTTATCTATCATAACAGCATCAAGAAAACAGTATTTCAAGCAAAGGAAATAATTTTCCATAGACTTATAGTGAAGCAACCTAGCGTGTTACAGGAATTGCAAATCTCATGTTTTAACTTGATTATCTTACTTGCAATGTTGAAATCGGATTATCAAGGGAATCAATAGCAAAAGATTCTCACAGTTGTCTGAGTAAGACACGATGGTAGCCCAAGCTAGGGTGGTAATCAAGGGAACCACAAAGATATCTCCATACTGTCCTCCACAGTGGTTGCACCAGTTTACATTCCCATCAACAGTGGATTAGGGTACTTTTTCCCCCCATCCTCACCAGCATTTGTTGTTTGTTGATTTCTGTATGACAGCCATTCTAACTGGGGTGAGGCGAAACCTCATTGTGGTTTTGATTTGCGCTTCCCTGATCACTAGTGATTCTGAGCATTTTTGCTTGTGTCTGTGACCCTTTGGATTTCCTCTTTTGAGAAATGTCTGTTTAAGTCCTTTGCCCATCTCTTAACTGGGTTGTTTGTTTTGTTGTTGTGGAGTTTCTTGAGCTCTTTGTAGATTCTGGTTATTAGTCCTTCATCAATTGCATAGTTTGCAAATAATTTCTCCCATTCTGTCAATTGCCTCTTCACTTTGCTGAGTGTTTCATTTGCAGTGCAGAAGCTTCTCAATTTGATATAATCCCACTTGTAAATTTTGGCTTTGATTGAGTGTGCCTCTGGGGTCTTTTCCAAGAACTCTATGCCTTTGTCAGTGTCTTGCAGGATTTTCCCAATCTAGTAATTTTATGGTGTCAAATAGTAGATTCAGGTCTTTGATCTAATTTGAGTGGATTTTTGTGTAAGTTGTGAGGTAGAGGTCTTGCTTCACACTTCTGCATATGGCAATCCAGTTTCCCAGCACCATTTGTTGAAGAGACTCTCCTTGCTCCAGGGATTTATTTTAGCTCCTTTGTCAACGATAAGTTGGTTGTAGATGCATATGCTGATTTCTGGAGTTTCTATTCTGTTCCATTGGTCTATCTATCTGTTTTGTACCAGTACCAGGCTGTTTTGATTATAACTGCCCTGTAGTATGTCTTGAAACCTGGTATTGTGATGCCTTGGGCTTTATTTTTGTTGTATAAGATTGCTTTAGCTATTCAGGGTCTCCTGTGTTTCCATATGAATTTCAGCATCATTTTTTCTAGATCTGAGAAGAATGTCCTTGGTATTTTTTTTAAAAAAAGATTTATTTATTTATTTGAAAGTCAGAGTTACACAGAGAGAGAAGGAGAGGCAGAGAGAAAGATGTGTTCCATCTACTGGCTAACTCCCCAATTGGCCACAACAGTTGAAGCTGTGCCAATCCAAAGCCAGGAACCAGGAGTTTCTTCTAGATCTCCCAGGTGGGTGCAGGGGCCCCAGCACTTAAGCCATCTTCTATTGCTTTCCCAGGCCATAGCAGAGAGCTGGACTGGAAGTGGAGCAGTTGGTACTCAAACCAGCACTCACATGGGATGCCAGCACTGCAGGTGGCAGCTTTACCCATTACGCCACAGCGCCAGCCCCTGTCCTTGGTGTTTTGATTGGGATCACATTGAATCTGTAAATTGCTTTTGATATTAATTCTTCCAATCCATGAACATGGAAGATTGTTCTGTTTGTGTGTGTGTGTGTGTGTGTGTTTTTCTGATTATTTCTTCAGTGTTTTGTAATTTTCATCATAGAGATCTTTCATGTCCTTTGTTAAATTTATCCTAAGATATTTCATTTTATTGGAGCTATTGTGAATGGGATTGATCTTAGGAATTCTTTTTTTTTTTTAAAGATTTATTTATTTATTTATTTGAAAGACAGAGTTATAGAGGCACAGAGGAGTGTCTTCCATCCGCCAGTTCACTCTCCAGATGGCCACAATGGCTGGAGCTGTGCTGATCTGAAACCAGGAGCCAGGAGCTTCTTCCAGGTCTCCCACTCAGGTAAAGGGGCCCAAGGACTTGGGCCATCCTCTACTGCTTTCCCAGGCCATAGCAGAGAGCTGGATGAGAAGAGGTACAGCCGGGACTCAAACCAGCGCCCATGTGGGAATGCTGGCACAGCAGGTGGTGGCTTTACCCGCTACGCCACAGCGCTGGCTCCTCCCATAAGTTTTGATATGTTGTATTGTGATCTTGGTTAGTTTCCAATAATTTTTTCATTTCCTTTTTGATTTCTTCTATGACCCACTGTTCATTCAAGAGTATGTTGTTCAGTCTCCCTGTATTTGTATATGTTCTAGAGATTCCTGAGTTGTTAATTTCCAGCTTCATTCCATTGTGGTCAGAAAAGATGCGTGGGGTGTTTTCTCATGCACAGGGAGGCAACCTGTTGGGTCTCTTCCCTCTGCCCCATCCCCCACATGACAATAAACTTTTCCCTTAAAAAAATGCATGGTATTAGGCCGGCGCCGTGGCTCAACAGGCTAATCCTCCGCCTTGCGGCGCCGGCACACCGGGTTCTAGTCCCGGTCGGGGCACCGATTCTGTCCCGGTTGCCCCTCTTCCAGGCCAGCCCTCTGCTGTGGCCCAGGAGTGCAGTGGAGGATGGCCCAGGTGCTTGGGCCCTGCACCCCATGGGGAGACCAGGTAAAGCACCTGGCTCCTGGCTCCTGCCATCGGACGATCGCGGTGCGCTGGCTGCAGCGCGCCGTCTGCGGCGGCCATTGGAGGGTGAACCAACGGCAAAAGGAAGACCTTTCTCTCTGTCTCTCTCTTTCACTGTCCACTCTGCCTGTCCAAAAAAAAAAAAAAAATGCATGGTATGATTGCTGTGACTTGCTTTATGGCCTAGCACATGGTCTATCCTAGAGAAAGTTCCATGCACTGATGAGAAGAATGTGTATTCTGCAACTGTGGAATGAAAGATTCTGTAGATATCAATTAAGTCCATTTGTTATATAGTGTCCATTAGTTCTGTTGTTTCTTTGTTGATTTTCTGTCTAGTTGATCAGTCCATTGCTGAAAGTGGGGTATTGAAGTCCCCTGTCACTATTGTATTGGAGTCTATGTCTCCCTTTAGCTTCATTAACATTTGTTTTAAATAGCCAGGCACCCTGTAATTGGGTACATATACATTAATTATAGTTACATCTTCCTGATGAACTGACTCCTTAATCATTACATAATGCCCTTGTTTCTTTTAACAGTTTTGTGTTAAAATCTATTTTTGTCTGAAATTAAGAAGGCTATATCTGCATCTGCCTTTTTTTTTTTTTTTTTTTTTTGCTTTCTGTTAGTATGGAGTATCTTTTTCCAGTCTTTCACTTCCAGTCTGCATGTATCTTTGTGGGTGAGTTATGTTTCTTGTAGGCAGCAAATAAATGGGTCTGGCTTTTTAATCCATTAAATAAGTCTGTGTCTTTTAAAAATTTTATTTATATATTATTTGAATTATTTATATATTATTTGAGAGAGAGAGAGAGAGAGAGAGAGAGAGAAAGAGAGGCAGAGAGAGAGAGAGGTCTTCCATCTGCAGGTTCACTCCCCAGATGGTTGCAATGGCTGGAGCTGTGCCGATATGAAGCCATGAGCCAGGAGCTTTTTCTGGGTCTCCCACATGGGTGCAGGGGCCCAAGGACTTGGGCCATCTTCTACAGCTTTTCCAGGCCATAGCAGAGAGTTGGATCAGAAGCAGAACAGCTGGGACATGAACCAGTCCCCATATGGGATGCTAGTGCCGCAGGTGGAAGCTTAACCTGATGTACCACAGCACCAACCCCCTTCACATTCTTCCATAATGAGGACCATCCTTCTGTGTTTCTGTGTGTAGCACATCCTTAAAGGCTGGATGAGTGGTGACAAATTCTTTCAATTTCTGTTTGTTATGGAAGGTCTTTATTTTGCCTTCATTCATAAATGAGAGCTTTGCAGGACACAGTATTCTGGGTTAACTTTTTTTTTTTTTCCTTAAGACTTGGACTATGTTTCTGCATTCTCTCCTAGCCTGTAGGATTTCTGATGAGAAATCAGCTATGAGTCTAATTGGAGATCCTCTGAAGGTAATCTTGTGTCTGTCTCATGCATATTTTAGAATCTTTATGTTTTACTGTTGAAAGTTTGGCTACCATATGTCATGTGCCACATCATGTGGCAGTGTGGGTGAGTGTTGCACCCACTGTGGGCTAACCCAGATATTGATTACTTTGGAGGAGGGGAGGTGAGGGTGTGATTATGCCAACAGAGGTGATTACACCCTCTCCCTGCTGACAATAGAGATCTACCATGCCCAACTTGGGTACATCCTGGATACTTGCCCCACCCTGGAACACTGACCAGAGCTCCCTAGCTACACCTAGCACATGCCTCTAGGTATTCACTGAAAGAGTAGACACTCTACTAAGCCACAGAGAATAGTTCAAAGATATAGGCCATCAGAAGAGAGAGAGAGAGAGAGAAATGTACTTCCATAAATGCCTAAAAATAAATGCATAAATTCAAGCAACAAGAATATGGAAGACAACATGACTCCCCCAAAGAAACACAACACTTCATTATTAAAATGTGAAGACAAACAGATTGATGAAGTGCCTGAAAATGAATTAAAAAGATTGATCATAGGATTACTTAGAAGCAATGAGAAGCAAATTCATGAGTTAAAAAAATACATACATGACATATATGAAAAATTTTCCCACGAAATTGAGATTTAAAGAGAAATCAAACTGAAATGTTAGAAATGAAGAATTCCTGCCGGCGCCGTGGCTCAACAGGCTAATCCTCCGCCTAGCAGCGCTGGCACACCGGGTTCTAGTCCCGGTCGGGGCGCCAGATTCTGTCCCAGTTGCCCCCTCTTCCAGGCCAGCCCTCTGCTGTGGCCAGGGAGTGCAGTGGAGGATGGCCCAGGTGCTTGAGCCCTGCACCCCATGGGAGACCAGGAGAAAGCACCTAGCACCTGGCTCCTGCCATCGGATGAGCACAGTGCGCCGGCCGCAGCACGCTGTCCGTGGTGGCCATTGGAGGGTGAACCAACGGCAAAGGAAGACCTTTCTCTCTGTCTCTCTCTCTCACTGTCCACTCTGCCTGTCCAAAAAAAAAAAAAAAAAAGAAATGAAGAATTCAATATGTCAAATAAAAAATACAATGGAAAGTTTTAACAACAGACTTGGTGAGGCAGAAGAAAGACTATCTGAGCTAGAAGACAAATCTTTGGAAATATCTCAGTCATACAAAAAAATTAGAAAAATTAAAAACAATGTTTGAGATTTATGGGATACTATCAAATGACCTAACACACAGTTCTTAAGATTTCCTGATGGTGTGAAAAGAGAGGATGGATTACAAGGCTTATTCAGTGAAATAATTACAGAAAACTTCCCTAATTTGGAAAAAGGGATGTCCAAATACACGAGGCATAAGGAACTGCTCTCAGACATGACAAGAAAAGATGTTCACCATGACACATTGTAGTCAAACTTTCAACAGTAAAACATAAAGATTCTAAAATGTGCATGAGAGAGACACCAGAGCTCCACCTTAGCTGTTTGAGCCCTGGAGCCCATGATATGTTGACAGGCTGGGGCGCCTCACAATTCTGTGGAGGTACCCAGCCCCCTGTCAACCCTCCCAGCCAGACTCAAAGTCAGTGGGGAACATGGATTTTTTTCCCTCTGATAAAATTCCCGGATCACACACTTACACAAGAGCTACCACACTGGGGCTGGCGTAGTTAGCTAAGTCTCCGCCTGTGACACTGGCATCCCATATGGACCCTGGTTCACATCCAGGCTGCTCCACTTCCAATCCTGTGTGTGGCCTGGGAAAGCAGTGGAAGATGGCCCAAGTGTGCATGGTCCCCTGCACCCACGTGGGAGACTTGGAAGAAGCTCCTGGCTCCTGGCTGTCGTGGCCATTTGGGGAGTGACCCAGTGGTTGGAAGACGTTTCTCTCTCTCTGTCTCTCCCTCTCTCTGTTTGTAACTCTGCCTCTCAAATAAACAAGTAAATCTTAAAAAACAAAACAAAACAAAATAAAACAAAACAAAAAACCACTGCAGCTGCTATTGGTGTCAAAATGCTGCCTTCTCCCCACCAGTTTCCAGGTACCCTCATGGGGGTATCAGAGAAAGAAATGTGCTTTTTTTTTTTTGGCTGGCAAGTACCCTGCCCCCTGTTAGGGTTCCAGGCTGGATTCTAAGACAGTGTGCTCCTCCAGCCGTCCCCCACCCCCCAGCATTATCACCAGGGGCACAGGCTGCTGCAGTCTGGGCAATTACTGTGTATGGTGCGAGTATCCTATGGCTCTTGGCTGAGGGGATCGTGTGTTGTGTCCACGCTCGTTGCTGTGCATCCACACCTTCCACACTGATCCCTCTTCCTTCTATAGGTTTCCACTGCACATTTCTCTCCATCTCTCCCCTGGAAATGCACTTCTCCATTTTTTCTGCTACTTGCACCCTCACCTAAAGCATATATCTTTTCCCTATTCAGCCATCTTGGAATCCCCAATCCAGGCTTCTTTATTTGGGTGGCAGGGAGCCAACTATTTGAGCCCTCACTTGCTGCCTATCAAGGTGTGCATTAGCAGGAAGCTGAAATCAGGAATGGAGCTGGGGCTTGAGCAGGTACTCACATATGGGGTGTGGATGTCCCAAGCAGCAGCTTAACTGCTGTATCAAACACCTGCCAAGATTTAAAAAAGAATTTTTTTATTTGTTTGAAAGACATAGAGACATGGAGACAGAGACAGGCAAAGCTCCCATGTTCTGGTTCACTCCCCAAATGCCCATAGTGGCTCAGCTCCTGGACCAGCCCTGGGGCCAAAGCTAGGAGCTAGAAATTCAATCCAGACTCCCATATGGATAGCAGGAACTCAACTATTTGAACCATCACCACTGCCTCCCTGGACGTCTGTATTAGCAGGAAGCTGTAGACCGCAACTGGAGCCAGGTGTCCAACCCAGGCACTCTGTTATGGGATGTGGGTTTCTTAACTCCTGTCTTAACCACTAGAGCAAATGTTCACTCCAGAAATTGCTAATTGTTTTAAGAAAAGATTTATTTATTTGAAAAGCAGAGTGACAGAGAGAGATGGAGGGAAAGAGGGCTTCATCTGCTGGTCCACTCTCCAAATGGCCGCAACAGCAGGGTCTGGAGCAGGCCGAATCTAGGAGCCAGGAACTCCATCTGAGTCTTCCCCATGGGAGACAGGGGCCCAGTACTTCCCAGGAGCACTGGAAAGGAGCATCCAGGACTAGAACCTGTGCTCCTATGGGATGCTGGCATAGCAGGTGGTGCCTTAACCAGCTGTGCCACAATGTTGGCCCCTATCGATGATTTTTGAAGGAAGTAGGCAGCTTCAGTAATATTTCAAGAGAACAAGAAGACTAGATTAAGATATGACGGCCGGCGCCGCGGCTCAACAGGCTAATCCTCCGCCTAGCAGCGCTGGCACACCGGGTTCTAGTCCCGGTCAGGACACCAGATTCTGTCCTGGTTGCCCCTCTTCCAGCCCAGCTCTCTGCGGTGGCAGGGAGTGCAGTGGAGGATGGCCCAGGTGCTTGGGCCCTGCACCCCATGGGAGACCAGGAGAAGCACCTGGCTCCTGCCATCGGATCAGTGCGGTGTGCCGGCCGCAGCGCGCTGGCCGCGGCGGCCATTGGAGGGTGAACCAACGGCAAGGAAGACCTTTCTCTCTGTCTCTCTCACTATCCACTCTGCCTGTCAAAAAAAAAAAAAAAAAAGATATGACAATAGCATCTCATCCAAATTTACTTCCTGGGGGTGAAATTACAGAATTATTTAGAAAAAAATCAGTGCAATGACTCCCAGAAAACCCCATATGTGAAAATCCAGATTTATAAAAATGAAGGTACTTCAAAGAGTTTGTGGAAAGTGGAAGTAAAAGATGGGCTGTGCTTTAGAGCTAAGAGGATTGTTGAGCCAAAGATACAAGGAGGAACTGGAGAGACAGAAAGAGGCCCTTGGAAAGAACAATCAAGGCTGGCCCCAGGCACTGCTGACCAGGAAAATGAGCACCGGGCATCTTTGAAGAGGCTGTAGATTTGTCTGCTGACATCTCCAATACCTTATTGCATTAATCTTTTGTTGCTACTTTAAAAAATGTGTTTTAAGGGAAAATAGTGTCTCAGAAAAAAATCCATGCATGACTGGAGGAATAAGGAGGAGGGGATGAATTTAAAATACTATGGAGACACCATGAAGAGACCTTGGTGACCCACCCACTCTCAGGCCCGCATCTAGGATGAGAACAAGCAGGATTGCAAGGACGGAGCGTCTTCCCCTCTGCACTGCCTAGCATCTGGGAGGATGCGCTTGGCCGCCATTCCACGGTCCAGAGGGCCGCACCCAGGGGGACTGATCCTCCAAGCCTGTGACCCCATTCCTTCACGTTACCCCCAGAAGTTAGAAGCACATCAGCATGGAGGTTTTCCTAAATAACTGATATTGAATCATCAATGCAAGTTCAATGTCAGGTTTTGGAGGGATGACATGAACAAGAGTGGTTCTGAACAAATGAGGAATTGAGTTCCTCTTTCATGTAGTCTCTCTTGCCTCTTCCGAAAGCACCCGGAAGTGGTCTCTCTGGTCCAGTCCACAACTCTGGGTGATGTCCTTCCTGCTGCAAGCCCGCACATTCTCCCAGACCCAGCTCCAACCCCACATCCTGAGGACAGTTGCTCCCTCGATGCTTCCGGTCCCGCTGCTGTCCTTTCGGAGTGGTTCCATGCTTTCCCAGCGGGCCCGAAGCACCGGCATCACCTGCATTCGCACGTTGTCAGACTCAGCGGCTCCGTGTCTTACTCCTAGCAGCAGAACGTCACCCAGGAAAGGACTGAGAGAGGGCACGCCCGGGGTCTCACGTAGCGCTAGATTCCCAAGTAAGCAGATGCGCTGCTTTCTCGCTGGTGAGTGGACCGGGCCATGCGGAAGCCAAGAGGACTCTGTCTCCATGAGAGGCTGGACTCAGTGCCTTGTATCCTATTTCCTTAAGAGCCCAAAGAGGGCTTTTCTCTTCTTTCAGCCAACAAATATTTACCTAGTATCTGCCGGATACCTGTTGGAACCACTGCAGAGAAAACAGACAGCAAGACCGTTTCCAGAGCTTATGAGGGGGATCAAAAAACTTGCAAGTGGATTAGCAGGTCCAGTTACCCCAGGTTATATTAAACACAGAGTTATGCTCTCTGAATGGAATTGCTCCTTTCTGAGGACGTGGTCCCGGGGTCAGTTTCACTGTTAAGACTCAGCTGATGGAGAAGGCATTTGGTGCAGAGATTAACAAGCAGCTTGGGATGTCCATATCCCATGACTGGGGTACACGGGTTCAAGTCCCAGCTCTGTTCCCGATTCCAGCTTCCAGCTAATGTGCACCTTGGGAGGCAGCAGGTGATGGCTCAAGTACCTGAGTCCCTGCCACTCATGTGAGAGACATGGACCCTGGGCACGCTCTCTCTCTTTTTCTCTTTGCCTTAAAAAAAAAAAAAAAAAGATTAATCTAAAACATCTTTGCATTTTCTCCTGAAACCTTACATTTCTTCACAAAACCACTCTGCTCCTGACTTCTGCCAGTGTCTGAAGTCTGGCTGGGATGAATGGAGCCTCTGGAAGGAGTGTCAGCTGGGGACAAGATCTAGCAGAGAAAGGAAGAGAACCTGGAGTTCCTATGTTCAGATAGGCCATCCTTTGGCTGTGAAGGAGCCATGGCACAGGGCAGCTGGGAACCATGGATGTGCAGAGATTCGGGTCATACCCTCTGCCACCATCCCATCTACAGTGGAATGGATAAGGCTGTGGGGAGCACAGAGATCTGAGAGCGACCTTGCACAAGACCCCTGAGTGTTGCAAACATCACCACCTGTCATTCTTGGTTCTGGTCCCCACCGTACTTTTCTCTTGATATTTCCTGGGCTTATCGCATGATGGCTTTGTCTGTTCATTGTCACATGTCAGGCACTTGGCACAGTAACTGGCACACAGCAGGCGCTCAGTGAACGTACTGAAGGAGCAAGGAAATGAGCAGAGACAGAGAACCCAGCAGATGTTGGAGCAGCCCATTCTCCCCTTCTGCAAGGGTCCTGACTGCAGGGTTTGGGACTCCTCCTCCCCCTCCCCCAGGCCCCGCATTCCACACCCTTACCCGAGGAGTCTGGAGGGATGCCTGCAGTAGTGCACCTTCCCCCGACTTGGGCTGTTTGCCTCATCTTTCTCCCTACACCGGAACGAGCCCTCCCTGATGGAGTCTTGCTATCAATCTCACATCTCACGGGCAGAGCTTTCACTGAATAGGGCACCTTGAGACTGAACCAGGGGTCCCCACCTAGGGTTGGCGGTGGCCAGAGAAGTCTCCATTCTGCCTGCCCCAGGGACCCCTTCTCCTCCCACGCCTACCCAGGAATGTAAGAGAGGGAAGGCAGCTGCTTGCCTCTGCCCTGGGACCCCTCGGGGGGTGGCTTGCATCTGTGCTGCCAGGACAGAGGGCATGTGTGCGTTCAGGTTCATGTACCACACATCTGGGAGGCAGAGAGAGAGAAGCCAACACACATGCTACAGCCTTTGCTTTTGAAACAGATTTTTTTAAAAAATACATTTTTTTTAATGGACTGAGAGTTTGGTGGAACTTATTCCCACAGGGGCTGGGCAACAGCTGCCTGGAGTGACCCTGGTGCCTATGTTTATAAGGGGCGGGATTAGCAGCTCCTGGGAAGTCTGGCCTGTGGGGGGCAGTCAGAGCCGCGGGTCCTTTAGCAGCCCCTGCGTGGCCTCCGTGAGTCCTGGAGTTTGCAGGGCCAGAAAGGGTTCCCCGGGGGCCTGATGAAAGAGCGGCCGGGGTGAGAGGGTGACAGGAGGACTGTCACCAGGTGGGAGACAACTCTGCTCTCCGGTGGGGGGATGGTGTGGGCACTGGTATGCTGGTGGGCACGGCAGGAGGGGCAGGGAGCTGGAGGAAGGAATGGGGGGCAGCTCTGGCTCTGCGATCCCCAAGGACTGGTAGGTGGAGTGGAGGATGTTTGGACAAGGAAATACTTTGAAGCTTTTCTCTCGTCCTCCCTGCCCTGGGCCTGGTCCCCTCCCCTCCATAAAGCCATTAGCTTCTGGTGCCAGCCCTATCTCTGCCCCATCTCTCTCGGTTCCAGTCGGTGCATTCACAGACCTCCTGCCCCGAGGGTGGGGGAGGATTTATGGGGGAGGGGGAGGGGGCATCCTTTAGAGAAGGAGAGGTCTGCTGGGAAAGTAGGGTGTTGGGAGCTGTGAGCCCCGCGCTGGAGGCCGGATCATTTCCGAGAGCGGGCTCTGCATGACAAAGGGCAAGGGGCGAGTTTCTTCTTTGATCTGCCCCCTGCCGGCCCCACACACCTGCCTGTTGGCGCCCCCGCCCCAGCAAAGACCTCCAGGAGAAAAACCAAAAGGGGGTGGGGAAAAGGCTGTGTCCCGGCTCTCCCGGAGCCCGCTCTGGCCACCTTCCTCGCTTGGTGGCCCCAGGGCAAAAATATTTCCTCCACTGATGGCCCCAAGCACCTGCCGCCCCCTCCCGGGGAGCCTGGAGATCCAGACCCGCGGCACCGGCGCGGTGAGATGGGGTGGGCGAGCGTGGGCGGCAGGCGGCAGAGGTGTTAAGGGGTCTTGGGCAGAAGACTCGCTGGAGATGTGGGGTCACGCCCCAGGGGGAAGCTAGAGAGATGAGGCGGGGGCGAGCGGGAGGGGGCGTGTTTTTTGTCTACCGGCTCTCGGATCCAGAAGCGTGGACTTTCTGAATGTTTGGAAGGGCTTCGGGAGGGGTGATCTCTGCAGATGTAGATACAGGCATCGGTTATGGGAAGCACAGGCAGCGGTCTGGTGCTGCAGGGAGGGGCTGAGGCTCTGGCACAGGCTCTGGCTGGGCCAGGTGCGGCCCCAGCGCCGGGGCGGGGGGCGGGTAAAGGTGCTCCTTGCCGTCCCTGCGGCCGCAGGTGCACAGGAAGGCACTGGCCCACCTCCCCTGGTACTGCCTCAGCCACCAAGCAGGCAGTTGGCTCTGTGGGTTTTTTTTTTTTTAATATCAAACATGTTTTAAAATATTTACTTATTTTCATCTACTTGAAAGCCAGAGATCTTCCATCTGCTGGTTCACTCAATTGCCTGCAAAAGCCAGCGCTGGACCAGGCTGAAGCTTGGGTTAGGGTTAGGGTTAGGTCTCCCACACGGGTGGCAGAGGCCCAAGTACTTGGGCCATCATCTGCTGCCTCCCAGGGTGTATTAGCAGGGAGCTGGATCAGCGCAGAGGAGCCAGCACTCGGATAGAGGATGTGGGTGTCCCATCAGGCAGCTTAGCCCGCTGCCCCACAGCACCCGCCCCTGGCTCTTACATCTCTCTGTGGAGTTACCCTGAGCAAGTGACCAGTCTGCTCTTCTTTCTGCTATAACTCTTGGGGGGAACATGGGTGAGATTTGGAAAGCTTATTTGGGAAGACTGCAGTTAGGATGCATGTAGAGCATACAGTTTTTAAAAATTGTTTTTAATTTATTTTCATTTTTATTTGAAATGCAGGAAGATATAGAAAGATCTTCTATTTGTTATATTTCCCAAATGCCCACAACAACCAGGACTGGGCCAGGCTGAAGCCTGGAATCTGGAACTCCATCCAGGTCTCTTGTGTGGGTGGCAGGGGCCTGAGTACTTGGCTATCAGCTGCTGCCTCCTGGCTTATGCACCAGCTGGAAGCTGGGTCAGAAGGGAGTAGGGACTCAAACCCAGGCGCTCTGGTATGAAACATGGGCGCACCTCTAACTGTGTTTTGGAAATGCTTTGTTTCCATTTCTCTTTCCTGGTTTCTCAGCTCATTGTCTCCTTTGCAATGAGGGTTCCCACTGTTTGGGGTGGGAGGTAAGAAGCAGATTGGCAGGACTGCTGACTGCCCTTGGGGGTGGGGGAGAACTTGACTTTTAGGTCCACCCCCTTCTCCACACTGACTCTCCCATCATCTCTGTTCTCTCCAGGGTGCCGCACTTTGGAAGCTGTCAGCAGCCCCAGGGCCCTGGGGAGGGCTGAGGCCGACCATGCCCAGCCTGCTGCTGCTGTTCACTGCTGCTCTGCTCTCCAGCTGGGCCCAGCTCCTGGCAGACGCCAGCTCCTGGTGGTGAGTGCAGGGCCAAGGTCTGCTTCTGCAGGCTGAGCCCTCCTTCGGTGATGGCCCCGTGGAGAAGGGGCATCATGCGTGTGGTCCCAGGTGTGCTGAGGGAGGGCCTCTTTTATATAAACCCAGGAAGCAGGCAGGGCTCTTTAGCTTTTTTTTTTTTTTTTTAAGATTTATTTATTTATTTGAAAGAGTTACACAGAGAGAGGAGAGGCAGAGAGAGAGAGAGAGAGAGAGGTCTTCCATCCGCTGGTTCACTCCCCAATTTGCCATAATGGCCAGAGCTGCACCAATCTGAAGCCAGAAGCCAGAAGCTTCTTCCAGGTCTCCCACGCAGGTGCTGGGGCCCAAGGACTTGGGCCATCTTCTACTGCTTTCCCAGACAATAGCACAGAGCTGGATTGGAATTGGAGCAGCCCAGTCTCGAACTGGTGCCCTTATGGGATGCTGGCACTACAGGCGGCGGCTTTACTCACTGCGCCCCAGCACTGGCCCCAGGGTTCTTTCTCTGTCTCAAGTCCCTAGAGGTGAGGGTTCTCCAGGGATAAAAGACTTGTTTGATTTTCTTCTTGGGTCCCGACCTCATTCCCCATTTCGTGGGCCTTCCTGCATGCCCATGGGTTGCCATCCAGAGCTCTGCGTCTGTGTTGGGTGCCTAGGAGTCCTGACGGCTGTTTGCTTGACTTACTCTTTTGCTGATAGGGGCAGAGACAGGAGAATCCCTGCTTTAGAAGTCTGATGATGAGATGTGGGATTTGAGTTCCATGTGTGGCTTTCTTTTTGTGTTTTGAAGGCCAAGTCAACTTGGATGGCACGGACATGCAGTGGTCACCTCTTTTACATGGTTTCTGGGCCCTGCTCACATTTTGTACTCAGATGGCAAATCTGCAGCCTTCTTGTTGAACTTAACACTTTATCATGTCTAGTAGGTGGTGAGGAAGAGGGGGACCCTGCATGGATGGAGATCGCATTAGGAGATGCGTGCATATGGAAGTGAATGCATATAGAATACATTATGATGTATATAAAGTGGCCTGTATTTTATTTTGTTTTGAATTTTTCTTTTAAAGATGTATTTATTTATTTATTTATTTGAAAGTCAGCATTACAGAGAGAGGAGAAGAGAGAGAAAGAGAGAGAGAGAGAGAGAGAGAGAGAGAGAGAGAGAGAGAGAGAGAGAAAGAAAGATCCTTTATCTGTTGGTTCACTCCCCAGACGGCTGCAATGGCCAAGGCTGGGCAAGGCCGAATCCAGGAGCCGGGAGCTTCTTCCCAGTCTCCCACGTGGGTGCCAGGGGGCAAGTACTTGGGCCAGCTTCCTCTGTTTTTCCCAGGTGCATTAGCAGTGAGCTGGATCAGAAGTGGAGCAGCCAGGATGTATACCCAGCACCCATATGGGATGCTGGTGTCTCAGGCGGCAGCTTTACCAGCTAAGCCACAACACTGGCACCTTTACTTTTTCAATTAATTTGAGAGACAGAGAGGACAAGCTCCATCTGCTGGTTCACTCCCCAAATGCCCACATGGCCAGGGCTGGTTCTCCCATGTGGGTGGCAGGGCCCAATCACATTAGCTATCACCTGCTGCCTCCCAGAGTCCACTTGGGCAAGAAGCTGGAATCAGGAACTGGAGGGGGGAATTGAACCCAGGCGTTCCGATGTGGGACATGTGTATCTTAACTGCTAGGAGGAATGGCTACTCCTGGAGTCTAAGGGAGATTTTTTTTTTTTTTAAGATTTATTTATTTCAAGGTCATAGCAACAGAGGGAGAAACAGTGAGAGAGAGAGAGAGAGAAAAAAATCTTCCATCTTCTGATCACTCCCCAAATGGCTGCAACAGCCAGTTGTGGGCCAGGCTGAAGCCAGGAGCCAGGAACTTCATCCTCGTCTCCCACGTGGGTGCCAAGCTCTTGCACCATCTTTCGCTGCCTTCTCAGACATTAGCAAGGCACTGGATCAGAAGCACAGTGACTGAGACTTGAATTGGTACTCCGATATGGGATGCCCATGTTATAAGTGGTGGCTTAAGCTACTGCACCACCTTACTTGCCCCAGAGAGTTCCTTTTGAAGGAGTTGATTGCTTTCCATCAGGTATCCTGCGCTTGGGCTAATGTGAATCTTTGCCATGTGCATCAGATGAATGGCTGTACACCTGCCCCCAGCTGCATATGTGTCTCTGCCTGGCCCTGTCCAGTTCCAGTCCTTGCCACCTCCTCACAGAGGGCTTTTGGTGGATCCAGAAGCTCCACTGTGATAGGCATTTGGCTTCCCCCCTGGCGTTTCTGCTTGCACCTGTTTCTGTCCGGTCATCCTCTGATGGTAGACACTCTGTTTTACTAATTTTCCTTTTCAGATCCCTAGACCAGGGCCTGGTATACAGAAAGCACTCAATAAATGTGTTGAATGAGTGACTCAGTGTCTTCTTCTCCCTTTCCTCATTGTTGTTATAGGTCCTTAGCCATGAGCCCGGTGCAGAGACCTGAGATGTTTATCATCGGCGCTCAGCCTGTGTGCAGTCAGCTTCCCGGGCTCTCTCCTGGCCAGAGAAAGCTGTGCCAGCTGTACCAGGAGCACATGGCCTACATCGGAGAGGGAGCCAAGATGGGCATCAAGGAGTGCCAGTACCAGTTCCGGCAGAGGCGGTGGAATTGCAGCACGGTGGACAACTCGTCCGTCTTTGGGAGAGTCATGCAGATAGGTATGGCGTGGCTGCGCACCTGTGCTCCTGCCTGGGTGCCATTCATTCTCTGCACTGGCACCTGGAGAGCTCCAGTGAGCGCCTTCCTGGGTGTCTGTGCAGGGAGGGGAGCAGGCTCCCAGCCACTCTGCTTGGTCCTCTGGAGGGGGGCTGCCTCTGGGAGGGGGTCAGAATATCTGAGTTGAGTTAGAGTGGGTTAGAAGACCCGCCCACCACTGCCTCCTTTGTCTTTTTTGCCACAAGGGCCTCCTTTGAGTGTTTTTGAGAGCCTTGGGTGGAGAACCAAAAATTGCTGCCCTGAATGTCTGCAGTATTTTTGTCTCTTCCCCTTGGACCCTTGGAAGAGAGAGGGAAATGTTGGGCCAAGTTGGTAATAGCTGTCATCAGCGATCCAGACCCAGTGGCTTTTTCATTTGAAAGGGGATGTGTGTGAAAGTGGGGGAAGGGGACAGACTGAAGAAGAAAGATGAGAGAAGAGGACTCTTCCTGGATTCCTGTCCCTTCCCCTCGGGCCATGCTATTGCTTAGTTGGAGGTGTGAGCTGAGGTCTAATTGTTTTAGGTCCTTTTGAAATGCAATCCTCCCCTCCCTGGCACAAAATTGAGAAATCCGGCCCTATTCTACTGGGTCTTATCCACAGGGCCATAAAAGGAAGGTGTTGAGCTCTGCATTCGTCCTCCCCTCACATTCCGGGGAGCAGCTCCCCCTGATGTTCTGGAGCTACCTGGAGAGGGGTGGAGTTCCCAGGCAGCACTGTCAGGAAGGGTGCTTGCAAGGCCCTCTGTCCTCTCTAACTCCAGCCCTCTTTCCTCAACCACTCTGCCCCAAAGTACACGTGGCCCCTGGCTGCCTGTGTGCTTCCTTCAAGTGTGCTCCGAGACAGCCTCTGGGGAAGCTTTCCCCAACGAGTGCCCCTGGGCTAAGTGGGGATGTAGTCACAGTCTGGCTTCCTCTCCAGGCCACAGCATCTGTCCTTCCCCTGGTGAAATTGTCCCGGGAGCTCTCCCTGCCCTGTATTTGGCTGAGCAGGGACATCCTCTAATCACACGGGGACCTGATGGGGGCTACATCCTTTTCATGTGCTGACTTCATTTTTGCTAAAGCCAAAAAGAGAGGCTTTGCTTTAGGAAAGCAAGGGGTGGGTGGGAGTAGAAACTGGGCTGGGTTCAGATGTGTGTGGTAGAATGGGAGTAAGGGAAGAGGTTTATTGTTGAGTGGGGGAAATCCAACAGGCTGTCTCCCCGTGCACAGAGAGAGCAGCCTGTACCAGGTGAACAGGTCTTATATAGCTTTGCAGAGGTAAGGAAGTGGGAGCAGCAGATCCATTAGGGTAGGGGTGGAGCTGATGCTGTGATTGGGCCATTTAGTCACCTGACTTCTAGTAAACCAGGCTGGGCTTAGGAAGGTGGCACCATTTTACTAACAACTTTCCTTTAGAAATTTTTAAACATATTTACATATTTTATGTATTTGAAAGGTAGACAAACAGAGCTCACATCTACTGGTTCACTCCCCAAATACCTGCACTAGCCAGCGCTGGGTCAGGACAAAGCCAAGAACCAAGAACCCCATTCGGGTCTCCCACATGGATAGCAGGGACCCAAGCACTTGAGCCATCACCTGCTGCCTCCCAAGGTGCACGTTAACAGGAAGTTGGAATGGAGAGTAGAGACGGGACTTGAACCAATATAGGATGTAGGCCTCCCAAGCCATGTCTTAACTGCCCAAAGCCAGGAGCCAGGGACACCTTCCAGGTCTTCCACATTTGTTGCAGGGGCCCAAGACCTTGAGCCATCATCTGCTGCCTTCCAGAATGCATTAGCAGGAAGCTGGATCAGAAGTGAGTAACCAGGACTTGAACCAGGCGCTGTGATGTGGGATGCAGGAGTCCCAAGTGGCAGCTTAACCCACTGCGACACAGTGACACAGCGCCTGTCTGCATCCTTTACAGAGCTGGCGCTACCTGGCCAGCTGTCCTTTCTTCCCAGTGGGCTTAGGGTAGTTCTGGGTGAGTCCCCTCACTATCTTGGTGCATGGCTTCCAAAAGACAGTTTTACTGTAAAGCTACTGCAAAAGCCAGCAGCAGAGGGCAGCAGAGCAGCTCCGAGCAGCCCTGGCACTTTCCCCAGCCTCTGCCTAGGCAGGCCTGGAGGCGCCTTCCTGATGCGGTTCTGCTGGCTTCTTGTCAGGGTGGAGGAGGGGTGGAGGGAATATAAGGTCTCTCTAGGGGCTGCTTTCTGAGTTTCAGCTCTGAACTGAGAAGCCTCCCTCCCACCCGGCCCAATTGCTTATCCATTCGGAAGCTGCCCCTCTCTTGCTAAGGATAACACTAGCAGTAGTCTGAGTTCTACCTGCAGGGCCCCAGAAAGGAAGGCGTTGAGTCCTGAGTTCTGCACTCCTCCCGTCGGGTAGCAGCTCCTCCTGAAAAGGGGGTTACCTGGGAAGGGGTGGGGTGCTTCCCTGGCAGTCGGGATATTAGGGTTTCATGTCCACTGTCACAAAGGGGCCCAAACGCTGCTCCATGAAGGCAGAGCACCCCACACTCAATGACTCAGGATGCTCTGCCCCAGCAGAGACAGAGGAAGAGTGCTCTAGCAGGCGCAGGTTGCAGGCAGCCATAGTTTGGTTTAATATTAGAAAGAACATTCTGGTGGTTAGAGTCATTAAACAAGGGACAGGGTGGTTGCTTTGAAAACCTAGCCACCTGTTCAAGGAACACCATGCGGAGGTGTAGCTCAGGCTGTTCCGGGTGCCCCATCTCAGGCTTGGGGCTGCAGTTCAGGAAGGCTGCTCAGGGACGAGTCCCTCTGGCTGGAGCCCACAGTCTCCTCCCTCGCAGTCTCTGGCCGTCTGACTGTCCTGGGTGTGCACTGTCACAGTCTGACTCCCTTCAACCGCGTCCCTGGGCTGTGGCTGAGGCTGTGGTTCAGGCCTGACTCAGATGTCCGTCCTGAGGGCTGAGTCACGCCTGCAACTTCCTGCCATTGTTTGGGGTTTTCTCGGGCTGTTCCTATTCTGTAACTGTCCAGAAGCCAGCCCCTGGTTTACTCATCCGGTGTGGTATGGTGTGGTTGCCAAGATCACTGCCATGTCTGGACAATCAGGAAGTAGGGCAGGGTGGGAGATCGCTCTGGACCTAAGCATTGATTGCTTCTTGGCAGACGGCTGCCCTTGCACCTGCCAAGACAGCATTGTGGGATGTCTGCCCCTGACCTCAGGGGAGGAAGAAATGGAGAACAGAAGAGCCTGCCTGGCTTCATCTCCAAAATCAGGATTGAATCTGTGTCCTGCTAAGAACCGTTCCCTTCCCCCCTTATCTGAGTTCATATACATTTTATTTTTCTTAGATCAGGTTTACTTAGACACAATTCACATACCATGTAATTCACCACGATTGACAGGCTTTTAGTGTAGTGCCTTCACAGGCTGTGCAGCCATCACCACTGATTCCAGGACATTTTCATTGCCCCATAAGAAAACTGCCAACCCCTTAACGGCCACTCTCTCTCCCGGCAGTGCCCAATGCAGGACAACCACTAAGGCTTCTGCCACCAGGGGCTTGCCTATTGCTTTTTCTGGACATTTCACATAAATGAAATCATGAGCTTTGGTGATTGGCATCTCTTATAATTTTTTGTTTGTTTCTAAAGATTCATTTATTTATTTGAAAGGCAGTTAGAGAGAGAGAGAGATCTTCCATCATCTGATGCACTCCTTAAATGGTCACAACAGCCTGGGCTGGACCAGCCTGAAGCCAGGAACCTGGAATTTCATCTGGGTCTCCCACGTGGGCAGCAGGGACCAAGCACTCTGCTGCTTTCCCAGGTGCGTTAGCAGGGAGCTAGACCAGAAGTGGAGAAGCCAGAATGGGAACCAGCGCTCAGATATGGGATGTTGGCTTTGCAGGCAGCAGCTTAACCTGCTGCACCACAACACACATCTCTTTCATAATGACTTACAGTTCCGTGCATGTAGCATGTGTCAGTATTTTATTCTTTTTGTGGCCGATTAATGTTCCACTGTATGGAGAATTCAGCATTTTGGTGATCCGTTCTTCCACTGATGGACGGGTGGGTTGTTTCTGCTTTGTGGCTGCCATGAGCATTCACGTGTGAGTTTCCTGTGGACATATGTTCTCTTTGGTGCAGTCTGAGGCGTGGGATGGCCGGGTCATGTGGCAGCTCTAAGCTTAACCTCCTGAGGAGCTGCCAGGTTTTCCCGAAGCAGCTGCACCCTGCAGCCCTCCCCACAGCAGTACAGACGCGTTGTAATTTTCCCATCACCTTGCAAACTTGTTATTAGCTCTCTTTTGATTATAGCCATTCTGGAGGGTGTGAAGTGATATCTTCTTGTGATTTGCATTTCTCTGGTAGCTGAGTGTTATTTTTTTATAAGCATTTTTACTGAAGTGGAAGATACTGCATCTGAGTTGGCACGTGGTCACTACAGCGTTGAGAAAAGAACAGAGTCAGGGTTTTTCTCCTGGACAATTATCCGGATTTGGAGAGGGAGGGTGCTGAGAGTCTGTGCCATAGATACCGTGACCAGTGAGTTAGGAGGCAGGGGAGTCCTCTGGAAGAGAGGGGGGTGGTTTGGATTGCTCTGGAGTTCTAATTCTTGTTCATTTTCTTTTTAAATATTTTATTTTTAAAACATTTATTTATTTATCTGAAAGGCAGAGTTATAAAGAAGCAGAGGCAGAGAGAGAGGTCTTCCACCTGCTTGGTTCACTCCCCAGATGGCTGTAGCGGCCGGAGCTGAGCTGATCCGAAGCCAGGAGCCAGGAGCTTCCTCTGGGTCTCCCACACGGGTGCAGGGGCCCAAGCATCTGGGATATCTTCCACTGCTTTCCCAGGCCATAGCAGAGAGCTGGATCGGAAGTAGAACAGCCAGGACTTGAACTGGTGCCCATATGGGATGCTAGCACTGCAGACAGAGGCTTTACCCGCTGCGCCACAGCTCCAGCCCCTCTTGTGCACTTCCTACTCCCAGCCCCTGCCACTCTAGCTAGATAAGGGCAGCAACGAAAAAAGGTGAGGGGGCATCATCGTGTGCTGAGAACTCGCATCTGGGAGAGAAGACTCAGTAGGACAGTGCTATTGATCTCTTGCTTTCTTCTCAGTCTTAGTCCCACAAGATCCATCCTTTTTTTTTTTTTTTAAGATTTATTTATTTATTTGAAAGTCATAGTTACACAGAGAGAGAAGGAAAGGCAGAGAGAGAGAGAGAGGTCTTCCATCCGCTGGTTCATTTCCCAGTTGGCCGCAACGACCAGAACTGCACCGATCTGAAGCCAGGAGCCAGGATCTTCCTCTGGGTCTCCCACGCTGGTGCAGGGACCCAAGGGCTTGGGCCATCTTCCACATCTTCCACTACTTTCCCAGGCCATAGCAGAGAGTTGGATCGGAAGTAAAGCAGCCGGGACTCGAACTGGCACCCACATGGGATGCTGGCACTGCAGGCGGTGGCTTCAGCCACTATGCCACAGTGCCTGCCCCACATCAATTTTTTTTGAACCAGCGCTTGAACCCAGGCAGTGTTAACCAGTAGGCTGAGGACCCACTCTGTTCCCTCAATTCCTGAATTCCCATTCTCCCTCCTGAGAATTTCTGGGTCATAGCATCTACCCTGCGATGGACGTCAGGCTAGGCCAGCACCAGCAGGGTGCATTTTACCCAGAAAGGTTTCACCACGGGGAGCCAAGGCCCGAGGCAGAAATTCAGCCCTTTGAGAAAGAGTTTCTAACCCATGGACCTATGGGGCAAGGCGCTCCCCCAGAGGGTGTCCAGCTGAGACAGGGTGGGGGCGGCCAGGCGGAGGCCAAGGCCGAGGAGAGTGACCGCCTCGCCACCTCTCTTCATCTCTTGCAGGCAGCCGCGAGACGGCCTTCACCTACGCCGTGAGCGCCGCGGGGGTGGTGAACGCCATCAGCCGGGCCTGCCGCGAGGGCGAGCTATCCACCTGTGGCTGCAGCCGGACCGCGCGGCCCAAAGACCTGCCCCGGGACTGGCTGTGGGGTGGCTGCGGGGACAACGTGGAATACGGCTACCGCTTTGCTAAGGAGTTTGTGGACGCCCGGGAGCGGGAGAAGAACTTCGCCAAGGGATCGGAGGAGCAGGGCCGGGTGCTCATGAACCTGCAGAACAACGAGGCAGGCAGAAGGGTAAGGCGGACCCCTCGCACCCTGGCCCCACGCAGGGGCTGGGCAGTCAGTCCAACGGCAGAGGTTCCCATGGGCAGCTGCCCATGTTACTGAGCGAATCCTGGCCCAGATGCCCCATGTCTTGGGAGGCGCAGAGGATGGTCATTTTCTTACCTTGTTTGTTACCTCACAGGACATCTGTCCCTTCAAGGCCTGGGTGCAGTGTTTGAGTGAACATTCTAGACACACAGAGTAGAGTTCGTGTCTGGAATGCCGCTGCTTCATAATCCAAACAGATAAGATGATTGGAAGTCGAAGGTGTAAGAGCTGGCTTTTGACTTCTTAAAGGCTCAGATAAAGCGAGCTCCGAGTTCCAGGAGCTGCTGTCACATGTATCCGAGAGTCCAGGCAACAAACACATTCAAGTCCAAAGGAGGCATGTTTCCGCGTTAGCTGTGTTTAAACTTAAGTGGAAGTGTGAAAAGACAGCTGTCTTTTCAAGGCTCAAGCAAACTGCCACACATATCCTGTGTAAAATGTGACTACCTCCCTACGCCTCAATTTCAGTAGAAACTAAAATAGAAGGTTTTTTTTTTTATTGTAATTAATTTATTTGAGAGCCAGAGACACAGCTCCTGTCCACTGGTTCACTCCCCAAATGCCTGGCAGAGGTGGACTGAGCCAAACCGAAGCCAGAACTTAATCCAGGTCCCCATGTGGGTTGCAGGGACCCACGTACTCGAGCTGTCCCTTGCTGCTTCCCAGTGTCTGGGAGAGGAGGAAGCCTGGCATCAGAAGCAGAGCCAGGAATTGAACCCAGGCACTCCGGTGTGGGAGGCAGGCATCTTAACCGGCATCCTAACTGCTGAAGTTCTCCGCCGAGCTTGGTCTGTTCGATGTGGAGAGCTCACCTGGGCAGGAGCTTCAGGTTGCCGTCTCTGCTGTTCCCAGACCATGTTTCTTTAGGGCCTGCAGCTTGTCTGAAGACCCCGCATCTGGGGGCCTGACCTGCCCTACAGGAAACTTCCTTGTGCTGGCTCAGCAGAGCCAGCCTGGACAGGGCCTGGAGGGGGAGGGCCGTGTAGGTGCGCACCCAGGCTTTTCTTCAGCACATCCTGAGGTCTGAGCGCTGTGCAGTGGGAAAGAACCCTTCAGAAAAGCACACAGATGTTTTTTCTTGGAATGTTGTCCCTGCTCAGGGCTGATCCCAGCTAGCTGGCTCTGCGTCCCAGTGCAGCACCACAGGGAGATTAAAGATGAATTCCAGGGGCCAGTGCTGTGGCACAGTGGATTAATCCTCCTATAGCATCAGCATCCCATATAGGCAATGGTTCTAGTCCCAGTTGCTCCTCTCCCCATCCAGCTCTCCGCTATGGCCTGGGAAAGCAGTAGAAGATGGTCCAAGTGCTTGGGCCCCTGCACCCACGTGGGAGACTCAGAAGAAGCTCCTGGCTTCTGACTTTGGATTGGCCCAGCTCCAGCCATGGCAGCCATTTGGGGAGTGAGCCAGCAGATGGAAGACCTTAAGACCTCTCTCTCTGTGTCTTCCTCCTACTGTCTGTAACTACCTCTCAAAAAAAAAAAAAAAAAAAAAAAAGAACTGCCAGTCCTTGAGGAGAGGTAAGGTCAGGTTTCTTTTTTTAAAGATTTATTTATTTATTTAAAAGTCAGAGTTACACAGAGAGAAAAGGAGAGGTGCACAGAAGAGAGGTCTTCCATCCTTTGGTTCACTCCCCAGTTGGCTGCAACAACCAGAGTTGGGCCAATCTGAAGCCAGGAGCCAGGAGCTTCTAATGGGTCTTCCACAAGGGTACAGGAACCCAAGGATTTGGGCCATCTTCTACTGCTTTTCCAGGCCATAGCAGAGAGCTAGATCGGAAGTGGAGCAGCAGGGACTCAAACCAGTGCCCACACTGGATGCTGGCACTGCAGGTGGCGGCTTTACCCACTATGCCACAGTGCCGGCCCCAAGGTCAGGTGTTTAACATTGGCTCATTGGTGATTCAGCAACAGGATATGAAAATATTTCAGAAAATATCTATATACCAAAAATTCAAAAAATCATATTTCTTAGGAGCACATATCAAGTAAATGAAATTAAAATTAGAAATGTCTTTAGTATGAATTGAGACTTTTTTTAAGTCAGAGTTAGAGAGAGATCTTTCATCTGCTGGTTCACTCCTCAGATGGCCACAACGACCAGGCCAAAGCCACGAGTTTCTTTTTTTTTTTCTTTATTTTTTTTTTTGACAGGCAGAGTGGACAGTGAGAGAGAGAGACAGAGAGAAAGGTCTTCCTTTGCCATTGGTTCACCCTCCAATGGCCGCCGCAGCCGGCGCGCTGCGGCCGGCGCACCGCGCTCATCCGATGGCAGGAGCCAGGTGCCAGGTGCTTTTCCTGGTTTACCATGGGGTGCAGGGCCCAAGCACCTGGGCCATCCTCCTCTGCACTCCCGGGCCACAGCAGAGGGCTGGCCTGGAAGAGGGGCAACCGGGACAGAATCCAGTGCCCCAACCGGGACTAGAACCCGGTATGCCGGCACCGCAAGGCGGAGGATTAGCCTGTTGAGCCACAGCGCCGGCCTAGCCACGAGTTTCTTTCAGGTCTCCCATGTAGGTGCAAGAGCCCAAGCACTTGGGCCACCCTTCACTGCTTTTTCCAGGCCTTAGCAGGGAGCTGGATGGGAAGTGGAGCAGCCGGAACTCAAACCAGCGCCCATATGGGATGCTGTCGTCGCAGGCTGTGGCTTTACTTGCTACACTGGGATCTTGTGACACTGACTTAATAGATTGCAAAGACAGCCTCATCGGTAGTGTGACATCCAGGAGAAATTAGAGTTGGCTGTTTGCCCCGTGCCTCTCTTACACACCCCATATCCAGAGACTGGCGTTGTGTGGTCAGAAATGGGTATGTGTGTGTGTGTGGGGGGGGTGATGCCAGGAGGCCTGGTCTGGCTTGGCCTGCAGTTATTACAGTGGAAGCCAGGGCAGAGAGACAGCCTTAGTGGGGCATCTGGAGCTGCCTGTCTCTGGAGGCCTCGTCTGTTAGCAGTGCTTTTGGGTGTCCAACTTGGGGAGTAGAGAGATGGGTGAAGAGGATTGAGCCCTTCCCTTTTATCTCCCGAATGCCCGGATCCTACCTGTCTTTCAAGATCCTGGCTCAGGTACCACGCCCTCCTTAGAGTCTCCCCACTCCCGTCTCCCACCTGAGCTTCGCTGAGCGCCTGCACCTGTCGTGAGGAGTTTCCCACTCTGCCTTTCTCTGTGGCTGTAGTTGCTGGGGACAGGGAGCACTGTTGTGCGCGGGCACTCGTGTACAGGCTGAGGTTGCTGTCTCACCTCCAGGTGGGATTGTGGAGGAGGTCAAATTCATGGAGGCCTTGCAGGCTCTGTTCTGAGCTTCGCTGTGGGATGGGGCAGATGCGAGGTGACCAGACAGGAGGCCCAGTCTGCAGCCTGGAGGACAGGAGACAGCAGCTCTCCCCCTGCTCATCAGTCTTGACCCCCCTTCCCCCTACTCACTTTATTGCCCTTAATTGCTTGTTTGTTTGTACTGGGCCCTTATCTGGGTAGCACCTTCCTTTCCATCTGTCTTGTTTCTCTTGCACACCTTCCCTGTCTTCCTCTGTCTCCGACCTGGCCCCTCCTCCCCCTCCTCCCGGCCCCACACCACTTCCGGAGCCCAGAGCCCTTTATCTCTCCCGTTGCCTCTGTCTGCTCCAGGTTGGGAATTCTTGGCCGGCTATGTTTGGTCCCCTCTCCAAGGAACAGGCGTTGGCCATCAATCACTCTCTGTGGCCAAAGGTATTCACCTCCCGGCAGCTCACACCCACACAAAAAGCTCCAGGAGAGGCTGACATGTGGCCCGGGCAGGAGACCCCAGGAGTGCTTTATGGCCATCTATGCATTATTAAACAGATTGGCTAGGATCCGACCTCTTGACCACACAGTGAACCTTGGACATGCTTGCCTAGAAAGTTCTCTTGGCTTTGAGAGCGTCCCGTAGCTGTACTTTAGACACTGACGGCAACACCGGTGGGCTGCTCTGAGGTTGTCACTCAAGGGTTTCTCAGCGTTTTTCCAGCGAGAAGCCTTGCACCTAATCCTTGTGACATTCCTGGCTGCGACCACCGAGCTGGTCACAGCTTTAGATAGAAAGGACTCTGCGAGGGGACAAGAGGGAGAACTAACACATTTCACAAGGCTTTTTTGAGTTAGCTGGAAGGATGAAAAATCGAGATTTCCTCCTCAATTCTACCAAAAGGGCATATGTAGCTCGATAGTAAAATGGGAGGAAAATGCAGATGTTACTGTCTGCGAGGAAGGAGGGGAGGGAGGTCTGAGTCGTGAGGGCCGTGCCATTCTTACCCTGGGATTTGCTTTAATAAAATTCTTGCGCTTCCCCCATGGAGTCTGGCTCTGGCCCCTCCTTCTCCAAATCTCCCCAAGTGCTTACTCCCGTTTGCTCTGTGGCTTAGTGGCAGGGTACACAGCTTTCGGCCTTTAATGCTGCTTCCTGTCGGCTGGACGCCTGCCCCCTTTCTCTCACCCAAGGGCCACTTGCAGAGGCACGTCCGCTGGCTCAGACCTGGGGATTTGGGCTGAGGATAATTGCAGGTCCTATCTTTGAAGTGCCTGTTGGGCTGCAGGGTCAGTTCCTTTGTGCCTTGGGCCTGGAGCTTGCAGACTGGGTGCTGGTCCCTGTAACCCAGGGGAGGAGTCTTTTTCTACATGCAAGCCGTCTTTCAGCCCCAAGGCTGGGGTGTAGACAAGCTTCATTCTGACTCCCTTCTGTGGGGCTCCCAACAGCTTACTGCACCTCTGGAGTGTCGGTTTCCCCACCGTAAGTAGTGGTAATAACTCCATGCCAAGGAAATTCGGGAAGGGTTCGGACAGTGGTCCTAGGAGCTGATGATGGGCGTGTGATTTCTTGCACCTGCAGCACTCTGCTCAATGCTGAGTAAGAGACTCAACCTGGGGACTCTTAAAAATAAATCCCAGAGAAACCCTTGAAAAATATGACCTGACTCCCTTGGTGACAATGACTGTGGCATAAGAAAATGTTCTGTAGCCGGCTAGCGTTTTTCTTCTGCCATCTGCCCTCCTGGGCCAGCTGCCAGCGGTATTTGACACAATGCATCCTTATGCTTTATTGAAAATCACTTTGTAAGCAGCTTTCTGCTCTGCTCTTGCTTGTACATGTCGATTTGGGATAACCCAAGTTCAAGTCCAGTCCACAGTGTCGTGGTTCAGTGACTTCCGGGGCAGGTTTGTTTCCAAATGAATGAGGCGCATAGGTAGCCCCGTCCTGCTCCTCTACTCTCACGCCTGGTCTCCGAGTTTTCCCCGTGATGCACAGCCTCTCCCCAGGAGTGCTTGGGTGGGAGGAAGTAGCCTTGCTTGTGAGTATGATGGTCTGTGGTGTGGCTCTTTGGACCTAGCAGCACAGGGAAAGGAACCATTTAATTCTTAGGGGATTGACAGGTTCAGGGAGGGCTTTAAACTAACCCTGGGCCATGCCAGTGCTTTCTGTCATAGGTTTGTGACACAACTGGATTTTTTAAAAAATTAATTAATTTATTCGAAAGGCAGAGAGAGAGAGCGAGATCCCCTAACTGCTGGTTCATTCCCCAAATGCCCTCAGGAGCTGTGGACTCAGTCTGGGTCTCCCCCATGGGTGGGCAGTAACCCAGCTGCTTGAGCCATCACCCGTTGCCTCCCCTGATGCCCACTAGCAGGAGGCTGGAGTCAGGAGCAGAGCCGGGCATGTGGACCCAGGCACTCCAAGACTGGCTGTGGGTGTCCCAAGTGTCATCTTAACCACGGTGCCATGTCCCTTCCCCTGGATTCTTTTTCTCCCAATTTTTGGTTTGAAACCTTAATAAAGATAGAATTTTTCTTTTCTAATTGTTAAAATGACACATTATTGTACCAACTTCAAGGAATACAAAATAGTGAAGCAGAGAGTTGGAAGCGTCCCAGGTGCCATCCCCATAGCTGATAAGTCCATGTCGTGGGGCCCGCGCTGGGGCACAGCGGGTTAACGCCCTGGCCTGCAGTGCCGGCATCCCATATGGCTGCCGGTCCTAGTCTCGGCTGCATTCTTCCTATCCAGCTCTCCACTGTAGCCTGGGAAAGCAGTATAGGATGGCCCAGGTCCTTGGGCCCCTGCACCCATGTGAGAAACCTGGAAGAGGCTCCTGGCTCCTGGCTTCGGATCGGTGCAGCTCTGGCCGTTGCTGCCAACTGGGGAGTGAACCAGCGGATGGAAGACCTCTCTCTCTGTCTCTCTCTTTCACTCACTCTCTATTTCTGCCTTTGAAATAAATAAATAAATCTTAAAAAAAAAATACCATGTAGTCCCCACTGCATCCTCCCAGGAGGTACTCCTGACATCTGCTTCCAATATGAGCCATGTGGGATCCCAGGAAGATGTTTGCATGCATTGTTTTAAAATATGTATTTATTTGAGAGGCAGAGTTACAGAGAGAGAGAGAGGGAGACACAGAGACAGAAGTCTGCCATCCGCTGTTTCACTTCTCAAATGGCCGCAATGGCTGGAGGTGGGCCTATCTGAAGCCAGGAGCCAGGAGCTTCTTCTGGGTCTCCTACATGGGTGCAGGGGCCCAAGCACGTGGGCCATCTTCTGCTGCTTTCCCAGGCCATAGCAGAGAGCTAGATAAGAAGAGCAGCTGGGACTCGAACCAGCGCCCATATGGGTTGCTAGTGCCACAGGCAGAGGCTTAGCCTACTAAACCACAGCGGCAGCCCCAAGATCTTTGCATGCATTTGAAAAGCAGCTTTCAGGACCAGAGCTGTGGTTTAGTGGGTAAAGCCACCGCCTACAGTGCTGGCATTCCATCTGGGCACCAGTTCGAGTCCCAGCTGCTTCACTTCCAATCCAGCTCTCTGCTATGGCCTGGAAAAGCAGAAGATGACCCAAGTCCTTGGGCCCCTGCACCTGCATGGGAGACCTGGAGGAAGCTCCTGGCTCTTGGCTTTAGATCAGCACAGCTCCAGCCATTACAGCTTCTGGGGAGTGACCCAGCAGATGCAAGACCTCTCTCTCTCTCTGCCTCTGCCTCTCTGTAACTCTGCTGTTCAAATAAATAAGTAAATATTTAAAAAAAATTGTCTGGTTGGCTTGTGGCTACCCTCCTCACCCTCTTTTTTTTTTTTTTTCCTTTTTAATTTATTTACTTACTTGTTTGAAAGGCAGAGTGACAGAGAGAGAGAGAAAGAAATCTTCCATTCTCTGGAGCTGGGGCTAGGGCCAGGCCAAAGCCAGGAGCCGGGAACTCCATCTGGGTCTCCCACACGAATGTCAGGAGCCCAAGCACCTGAGCCATCATTGGTTGCCTCCCGAGGACATTAGCAGGAAGTTAGATAGATGGGAAGTGTGGAGAAGTCAGGACTTGAACCAGGTACCCTCTGTGGGATGCAGGTGCCCCAATCTGCAGCTTAACCCACTGTGCCACATGCCTGCCCCCTCGCATCTCCTGGGTCTCTCCTTCTTATCGCCGTCTGTCTGCTCCCCGCAGGCTGTGTACAAGATGGCAGACGTAGCCTGCAAGTGCCACGGTGTCTCCGGCTCCTGCAGCCTCAAGACGTGCTGGCTGCAGCTGGCCGAGTTCCGCAAGGTGGGGGACCAGCTGAAGGAGAAGTACGACAGCGCGGCCGCCATGCGCATCACCCGCAAGGGCAAGCTGGAGCTGGTCAACAGCCGCTTCAACCAGCCCACGCCCGAGGACCTGGTCTACGTGGACCCCAGCCCTGACTACTGCCTGCGCAACGAGACCACGGGCTCGCTGGGCACGCAGGGCCGCATCTGCAACAAGACCTCGGAGGGCATGGACGGCTGTGAGCTCATGTGCTGCGGCCGCGGCTACGACCAGTTCAAGAGCGTGCAGGTGGAGCGCTGCCACTGCAAGTTCCACTGGTGCTGCTTTGTCAAGTGCAAGAAGTGCACGGAGATCGTGGACCAGTACGTCTGCAAATAGCTGGGGCGGCGGCCCGCGCCTCCCGCCGCTCCCTGCCACGCTGCCTCTCCAAAGTCTATATTATATAAATCTATATAAATATATTTTATATTTGTATAAATAAGTGGATGGCTGATAAATAATTAAAAGAAGAAAACAGAGAAGGAAAAGCTTATTTAAGAGACGCTGGAGATGGTGGAGGCTGGGACTTTGCCGGCTCTCTGCGCCCAGCGCGTGGGAGGAGAGGGCTCCTCTCTGCCTGTGGCCTTGGGGAGTGAGGGTGTGTGTAGGTGGAGGGGATGCTTTTGTCTGGAAGTCTGGAGTCTTTGTTGGGTAGACAAGCGGCCCAGGTCTTGCCCAGAGTGTTCGTGGGTTCGAGAGTGGACCCCGGGTCTCCGCTCGCTTTCATTCACGTGCACACCCGCAGAAGCCGCAGTCCAGGGACAGCTTCTTCCCACAAAACGAGGACAGGTCTGACGTCATCTTTGACTCAGTGACCACAAAGGGACTGCCCCACCCTTCCAGCGAGAATTACCCTCCTGCCGCAAGGAGAGGGGTCGCCCGTCCTGGCACAGCGGGGAAGACAGGGACTGAGCGCGCCCGGCTGCAGAAGCCAGGGGGGCGAGCAGCCCGGGCGAGCCTTGCCCTGAAGCTTGGGTGCTGCTGTCCCACTTCCTCCACCAGGGAGGCCTGAGCCACAGCAGGCTGCGGTGACAGGGGAGGCGCAGCGGCCTGGTCTCTTTATCTCTACCCTAGATGTACGGTTTCTCTCCAACATTAAACACCCTCACTGAAGCTGCTCTCCCCTTCCTCCTGTGGACACATGGCTGTCTTTCATGAGTCTTCCTTTATGTTGCATTTTTTAAAAAGATTTCTTTTAACTGATTTATTTGAGAGACAGAGTGTCCATCTGCTGCTTCACTCCCCCAGATGCCTTCAACAGCTGGGGCCAGCGCCAGGAGCTAGGAACTCAGTCCAGGTCTCCCATGTGGGTGGCAGGGACCCAATTATTCGAGCCAGCACCGCTGCCTCCCAGGGCCTGCCTTGGTGGGAAGCTGGAGTCAGGAGCCAGAGCCAGGAGTTGAACCCAGGCACTGTGATGTGAGATGTGGATATCCTTTTTTTTTTTTTCTTTCCCCCTCCCAGGTTCATTTTTACTTATTTAAAAGGCAGAATGACAGAGAGAGAGGGAAAGACAGAAAGAAATCTTCCATTTACTGGTTCACTCCCCAAATGGCTGTAACAACCAATGGCTGGTCCAAGCAAAGCCACAGCCTGGAACCCCATCCAGGTCTCTTGTGTGGGTAGCAGGAGCCCATCCTCTGCTGCTTTTCCATGCACATTAGCAGGGAGCTGGATATTAAGAGGAGCAGCCGGGACTCAAACTGGCATCCATGTGAGATGCCAGCATGGCAGGCAGCAGCCTTATCCACTATGATACAGCACCAGCCCCCACAAAGGAAATTTTAAAGTCTCAGACTCCTTTGTGTGTCTCCCAGAATCTAAAACAGTGCCCACCACGGGAAAGCACTCAATGATTCCTTCTGAAGGAGGGAATGATGGTTCCCACTGAACCGCTGAGGGAACCCAGGCGTCATGAGAGCGACTGCCCAGGCCACCGGAGCCAGATGGAAAGGTGGGGACGCGGCAGGGCGCGGGCAAGTCAGCGCTGCGTGGCCTTCTGCGGCCGCCCTGAGGCCTCTGCATCTTGCTCCCTTCCCTTCCTCTCCTCAGGGGCCGCTGCCCACCTACCCCGCTTTCTCCTTCTGCCCAGCTTCCTCTGGCCCTGGGTGGGAAACCTGGCAGTGGCAGCTTCTATGGTAACGAGCTCCACTCGCAGCCACACACAGTGACCCTGAAGCTCTCGGGGTCCTTGTTCCCAGTTCCTGGGAGGTGTCCGGGGCCAGGGCTCCCTCCACCGTGCCCTGATTCGGCAGTGGCTCAGTGGAGCTCAATGGACTGCAGGGGTTTAGGTATTCAAAGTACGGGGTCTGCATTGTGGTGCGATGGGTTGAGCTGCCACCTGAGACTCCAGCATCGCATATGGGTCCTAGTTTGAGTCCCAGCCGCTCCACTTCGGATCCAGCTCTCTGCTAATGTGCATGGGAAAGCAGCAGATAATGACCCCCTGCCACCTACATGGGAGTCCTGGGTGGAGTTCTGGCCTCTTGGCTTCAGCCTGACCCAGCCTTGGCCGTTGCATCCATTTGGGGAATGAACCAGCAGACGGAAGATCTTTCTCTCTCTCCCTTGCGCTCTGTTACTCTGCCTTTTGAATAAATAAAATAAATAAAAAGAACTCAAGGTGGGGGAGTGAGTGCTTAACCTGAGACTGCCATCCAGATCCCACGTGGGTGTGCTGGGGGTTTCACTCCTGCCACGGCAGGAACACCTGTGAAGCAGCAGGCACGGCCCACGTAGCTGGTTCCTACCACCCATGTGAGAGATCTGGATTGAGTTGCTGCCTCCCTGGCCCAGCCCCAGCCGTGGGGGTATTTAGGGAGTGAACCTGCAGATGGGAAGGAACTCTTTCTCTCCATGACCCTCACTGACTCTCAAATAAATTTAAAAAAAAATTTTTTTAAATCCAAGCTGGAAGGAGCTACTGAAGTTCTCATGCGAGTCTGTGCTGGGATTTAGCCCCAGAGGGTGAGTGCATAGCGCAGCTTGTTGCTGTCCGTACTTCTTACACTCTCAGGATATTTTTACTGAGTCCTTTGTGAAGAAGGCATAATTAGGAAACTTGTCCTAAGCACCTGAGCCCTCTGGTGTGAAGCCCATGTTCCCTACACAGCCTTGGAAGGAGTAGACCCCCCCCCCTCCACTGATCAGGTGAGGAGGAAGTGATGTTGCTAAGAACCAGAGGGCTGGGGAGGAGTCGGGGCAGCCTGCTGTGGCCTGCCCTGCAGCTCTGTCCACTCCAATCCCTGTCTCAAAGGTCGTTCACTCCCGGGAAGGAGGTTGGGAGGGGGCTTTCAGTACCAGCTGCTCCTTCCCGCTCCCCACCTCCTGCCCTTCCAGACCTGAGGGTGCCAAAAAGATGTACCTGCAGCAGACAGCACGGCTCAGATTTTCCTGCGCGTCGTCCACAGCTCTCCAGGGCCTACAAAGCAGCATCGGGAAACCTGCTTGCCCTAGCGGCGACTTCTTGGGCCTTCTTGTTTTGTTAAACTTTAGTGGCAGAGAAAAGATACAATGAACTTCCATCTGCTAGGTCACTCCCCAAATGCCCACCACAGCTGGGGCTGGGCCAAGGCCAGAACCAGGAGCCAGAAGTTCCACCGGAGTCTTCCACGTGGGTGGCAGGGACCCAAGTCCTGAGCAAAGGCGGTCTCAACCTGGAATCTTAGCACACGTTTGTAAAGCAGGAAATCGTGCCACTCACACTTGTAAGGTGCCGTACTTCCTTCCTCCTTTTGTTTTCTAACCTGAAAACCTGTTCTGGCCCTCCTCTGACTGAGAACAGAGCATTCTCTGGCGCTCTAGGAAGTCCACCCAATGAGACCTCGACTAGCCTGCAGTTCTCGATGTGGCCACACGGTGTCGCTGTCTTCTCAGTCCTGGTCAATGTCTTCCTGACTTAAGCTTCCGCTCCCAACTTGGGCTTTGGGGAGTCTCTGTACTGCAGCCCACCTGAGTTTTTTGAATTCTTGACTTTTTTCCATTTGTGTGGATCTGGAGGGATTAGATCAGTGGTTAGGAAGGAAACCATGAGGGGAATGCCTCCTCCGGGTCAGCTGTCAGGAGTCACCACGGAGGGCCCAGCACTGTGGTGGGTAAAGCCCTACCTCTTTTGTGGGGCCAGTTCAAGTCTTGGCTGCTCCACTTCCGATCCAGCTCTCTGCTATGGCCTGGGAAAGCAGCAGAGGATGGCTCAGGTCCTTGGGCCCCTGCAGCCGTATGAGAGACCCTGGTGAAGCTCCTGGCTCCTGGCTTTGGCCTGGCCCAGCCTTGGCTGATGTGGCCATTTGGGGAGTGAATCAGAAAATGGAAGATTCTCTCTCACTCTGTCTCTCTCTCTCTCTCTGTAACTTAACTTTCAAATAAATAAATCTTAAAAAAAAGAGTCACCATGGGGCACCCGCTTGGCAGGTGGCTGTGTGCGAGGCTTGTGCTGAGCCGGGGCTCAGTTTGTTTCCTGCTCCTTGCTTCAGGCAGCTGAATATTTTGCATGCTTGCCTGTTATTAAGGAAGCAGCCATAATTTCAGCTACCACTTTTCGTGTGCTTGCCGTGCGCCGGCTGCTTCATACACACGCCGTCTTACAATTCTCTCGGTACCTCTGCCAGATGGGCATGCTGCAGAGGGCAAAGTGCACCTGGGAGAGGTTAAGGCACAGCCTCTGCCTCACAGCACTGACAGCTGATGCGGACTCCTGAGCTCTTCCTCGTTCCTCCTCCCTGGGTTTCTGGGTGGCCAAAGACTCTGCTCTCCTGAAGGAAGAGGTGCCCACTTCCTGCTGTCTCAGGGCGTGCAGAGCAGGAGAGACGCGACTACAGGGCTGTCAGCTGATAGGGTCACGTGGTCCAGAGAACTTGGGGATTCCAGAGCTAACCCAGAGTGCACGGGGCCAGCCAGTGTGGGTAGTTGATTGACAGTGCCTGGCAACAGAGAGAAGAGCGCTGGGGGGAAGCTGAACTGGGGGGAGTTGCCCCAGACCCTGACACTCAACAGGTATTGCTCACTTAGTGACACACGGGCTCAGAGCTGCCTCATGGCGTTCGTCCTTAAAAGTATTTAATCTGATGTATTTATTCTAAAGGCAGATAGGTGGTGGATCAGGGGAGAGAGAGAGTGATCTTCCAACTGCTAGTTCATTCCCCAAAAGGCTGCAACAGTTAGGCCTGGGCCAGGCCAAAGCCAGGAGCCAGGAGCTCCACCCTGGTCTCCCACGTGGGTGGCAGGGGCCTAGATACTTGGACCATCTTCCATTCCTTCCCAGGAAGCTGAATGGGAGGTACAGGAGCTGGGGCGCCAAGGCGAGGTGTCAGCAGTGCAAGTAGGGGCTTACCCACAGCTCAGGCACTGCGGAGTCGCTCTACACAACAGCCATAGCACCACCTCCCCTGAACTCCCAGGAAGGGAAATTTTCCTTCCACTGCTTTGCTCGGGCCGTGGCCCAAGGTTTTGAGGAACAGTGCCACGGTCTTCACAGCTGCGAAGCACTGGAGCGCCTCTGCCCTGGAGTGGGCAGGCTGTGAACTCAGCGTGCCAGCCTCCTGTCTCTCCATGAGAGCATGCAAGGGGGCCTCCTAAGAGATTTGCAAATTCAGTGATGTTTTCAGCCACTCTAAGGCCCCATCCCAAAGCAGCGTGGCCTGGGCGTGCTGTGCAGGTCATACCACTGCACCAAGCAAGCCCCAGGAATTGCATGCTGGGCTGGAATGAGGGACAGAGGGAAGAGGAGAATGCTCAGGTATTGTGAAGCCCACAAAAAAGGAGAGCTCGTCTCCCCCCCTGCTTTGCAGACCCCCTGCGCTGCGTGCGAGAGCGGCAGGCGCAGCTCCCGCCCCTATCTCACTCCCACTTGTCAACAGGGGCTTCTTCGTTCTGAGCAGCGGGAAAGCAGTTGGTGAAGGAGGTGGAATGAGCAGCTCTTGGGCCTCCTGATGCCTCCACGTCCTCCCCTTGCTCAGAGAGGAATGAGCCCTCCAGGGCGTTTGCAGGCAGCGGGAGCGCAGGCGTAAGAAGCGCGTGCGGAGCAGAGCTGGGTTGCAGCAGGCCGCCCCAGTCTGGGTGGGAAGTGCTGCCCTGGTGGATGCGCTGGGAGCAGTGTCTTTCCCCCTCTGCTGCTGCTGCCAGCCCGGAGCCAGGCTGTGCGTCCTAAGTACCAGTTCTTCATTGCTTGCCGTCCATGAATTAAAATCACTTGAATCCCATGAGTTAAAGTCACAGCCTAGAGATTCTGATTGAGCGAGTCTAGGAGGAGCCTGGAAATCTGTTTTATACATATTTATTTGAATGGCAGAGAGACAGAGAGAGAGAGAGAAATCCTACCTGCTGGCTCATTCTCCAAAGGCTCACGACATCCAGGCTGGGCTAAAGCCAGGGGCCTGGAGTTCCTGAACTTGAACTTGGGCTTGGGCACGGAGGGAAGAGTTTGCCCAAATGAAAACCTTGTCTCCCGCTAGTTGAGCCGTCGCCTGCTGCCTTCTAGGGTGCACAGTGACTGGCAGCTGGAGTTAGGAGCCAGAGCTAGGACTCGAACTGAGGCCCTGTGATGTGGGACACAGGCATCTTAGCTGCTGGGCCAAACACTCGCCCTGATGTTGTCTTCTCGACAGAGAGCAGCTGGATTTGGGGACTGTGGAGAGGTTTTCACACGTGCCTGCCCCATGCCTTCTGTGCGGTCAGAGGTCTATTTGTTTGTCAGGCAGGGCCTCAGAGCACCAGGGGCCTGGGGCTGGAACTCCAGAGTCAGTCCCCAAGGCCTACACACCCAGAAATGGGCCTGAGGGCGGGAGTGGTCAACGTGGTGAAGCAGGCGGCCTCGAAGTCCTGGGCCTGATTCCAGGCCCCCCGGGGGTCAGCGGGACCTGCGTTAGGAGAGCAGGCGAGAAGGGGCTTTCTTGTGAGACCAACCTGGCTTCTCTGGTTCTGGAGAGATGCCCCCGCAGTATGCAGAGTCCTGCAGTCCACAGATCTGGCCAGCCCTGAAGGACGGGCTCTGAGTGTGGTTCCCACGCCACTGCCGACTCGCTCAAGATCCACTGCCGCTCCCCGTGACCAGCCGGCAACAGCCATGTGGGGCTTCACGGTCTCCCTTAACCAAGTCCTCCAGGAATGGCCTCTGCTTCCACCTTCAGTAACCCTGAACTTGGGCTTGGGCATGGAGGGAAGAGTTTGCCCAAATGAAAACCTCGTGAATCTGTAAAACCAACAGGACTGGGTTTTCTGATGGCTGTGGAGATTTGGCTTTTTAATCGCAGGGTCAGGAGACCAGCTGGCAGCCCGGGCTCTGTTGCAGGTTTGCCCAGGAAACTCAGAGGAGTGGGTGGGCCCCCAGGCCCTCGTTGGCCCACGGCTTTCTGCTGATGCGTCTAGCTCTGCCTGCCCTGCGGGCCTCTGCAGGGTTTGGAAGGTGTGCACAATCCCATTCCTGCCTCAGGGATTAACTCAGTTGTGCTGTGAGCTGACCCTTGTTTTCCAAGCCCTTCGTGGCTTCTCTCCAGCAAACTTGTGAAAAACAATTTCTCTGCCAAACCTTGCTGCTGCTGCTGCTGCTAATAGGAAGACGCAAGGTGGAAAGAAAGGATCAAGGGTGACTTTCTAACCAGAGGGAGCTGTGTCCCCAGACAGGTGCTGGCAGGGGGGGAACGGCGGGGGGTGGGGGGGGGCTTCCCTGCAGGCATTGTGGAGAACAAGAGGCCCTGGGATGTTTAGGATAATTCAGTGGAGTGAGAGCCCTGGAGAAAACCTGATATTCTCCAGAGACCCACTTCAGCCACAGAGTCCTGCCTTCCCTTAGCAAATCAGCCAGGCCCCAAAACCCAGCAGCCAGGGCCCACGGCGCGGTGAGAGGAGCAGGCTCTTGGAGTGGCCGGCTGAGCTCTCACAGGCAAGGGCAGGACCGTGGGCTCCACCTGCTGAAGGAAGCCCCAAGCACATGAAGGTTCTTTCCTGGAGATCCGGATCGGCGCAGTCTTCTTCCACCCAGAAATCTTTCTTCTTCCCCATGAGACCTTGGTCTTTCCTGAGGTCAAAAACGGAAAGGGAGGATGCGGGAGGATGCCCCCTGTACAGAGAAGAAACCTCCCAGTCTATGCCCCACTGTTTCTATGGGACAAAGACCTTTGGGGACTTCAAAGCAGGAGGGAAAGCGAGCCCATTCCTGAGCCCTCCCAAGTCACAGCCAGAGAGCCAGGCTCTGAAAGGGGCGCCCCATGCCCAGCCCGCAGCCTGGCCTCCTCCCTGTTTGCAGGGCCCGGCTCACACCCGGAGGGGCTTCTGCCACCACTGTGCACACTTCGAGCTGGGCCCCCACGGAGTTCTTTGGGGTTGCCTCACATAATACAGATTACATTTGTCCTTGTGTCTCTGGGGAAAGGCCTTCCAGCTCTACAGAACTGGCTCACAAATTCTTTCTGAGAACAATAGTCATTTATAAGCTGGGGACACTCTGTGCAGCGGCTCTCCTCGGCCGGGCAGGCGGGAGGTTTCACCGACAGAAAGCGGGCCTGGGTGCAGACACGAGAGCACAGGAGCATGCGGAGGCGAGTGGTTCCAACCCACCTGCTGCACCCTCCCCGGGGACACTGTTGGGTAACTGTGACCTCCTGTAAGGTCACTGTAACAGAACCTCAGAGATTGGCCTGGCCAAAGAATGTGAAAGGGAAAAACTCGCTAGCAGAACACTTCCCATTGTTCTTGCTTATCTTGTGATAACACAGGGGCAGGGACATTGTTTGGAAAGTCAGAACAGTGAGGTCTTTCATCCTCCCCGAGGAAGGACTTGTGGAGCTCCAGACAGCAATTAAGCCTTTGTGTGGCCTCAAGCTTATAGAATCAGAGTGGGGGCAATGTTTAAATATTGCAAATACAGGGACTGGCATGGTGGCACAGTAGGTTCAACTGCCACCTGTGACACTGGTGTCCAATATGAGTGCCGAATCGAGCTGCTCCACTTCTGATCCAGCTCCCTGCTGATGCTCCCTGGAAAGCAGCAGAAGATGGTCCCAGTGATTGGGCCCCTGCCATCCATCTGGGAGACCCGGATGGAGTTCCAGGCTCCTGGCTTTGCCCTGGCCCAGTTCCTACTGTTGCAGGTATTTGGGGAATGATCAGCAGATGGAAAATCTCTCGCGTGCACTCTCTATGGCTTTCAAGGAAATAAATAAAATCTAAAAAATAGAAAATTAAAATTACAAATGCAAAATTATGAACAGGGCCTTCTAGGTCAAGTAGAAACCCTGGAGCTCATGCTTCATTCAATAGAATGGAAAGTCCAACTCTGGCTCCGTTACTGGAAACCGCAGCCGAAAAATTCTTCTTACCTCGGTTCTTTGTCTCACATGGAAGAAGAATTTCCAAGCGGACAGCAAAGAGATTTAAAAGTATTTATTAGAGGGACCAACTGTGGCATAGTGGGTAAAGCCACTGCCTGCAATGCTGGCATCCCATATGGGCACTGGTTCAAGTCTTGGCTACTCCACTTCCAATCCAGCTCTCTGCTGTGGCCTGGGAAAGCAGTAGAAGATGGCCCAAGTCCTTGGGCCCCTGCATCCATGTGGGAGACCCGGAAGAGGCTTCTGGCTCTTGGCTTTGGATCGGCATAGCTCCGGCTGTTGCGGCTATCTGGGGTGTGAACCAGCAGATGGAAGACCTTTCTCTCTCTCTGCCTTTCCTTCTCTCTCTGTGTAACTCTGACTTTCAAATAAATAAATAGATCTTTTAAAATACAATCCTGGAGGCCAAACTGTCAATCAACAAGGTGGAGGGGCCAGCACTGTGGCGCAGCGGGTTAAAGCCCTGGCCTGAAGTGCTGGCATCCCATATGGGCACCGGTTCTAGACCTGGCTGCTCCACTTCTGATCCAGCTCTCTGCTATGGCCTGGGAAAGCAGTGGAAGATGGCCCAAGTCCTTGGGCCCCTGCACTCATGTGGGAGACCCAGAGGAGGCTCCTGGCTCCTGGCTTCAGATCGGCCCAACTCTGGCCATTGTGGCCATCTGGGGAGTGAACCAGAGGATAGAAGACCTCTCTCTCTGTCTCTACTTCTCTAACTCTTTCAAATAAATAAAATAAATCTTTAAAAAAAAAAAAAAAAAGGAAAAACAAGGTGGAGATAAACTCAACTCAACAAAAGACCTGATTTGCTGTTCTCCATCCTGTTTGGCCAGCTAAGGTGGGAAAGGTAACTTGTTTTCACAGTAAGCTGTGACCTCAGAAGCACTCCCTTGGTAAATTTGAAGATTCTGAAGGAAGGAGGGTGGCCTGTCTGTTCTTGCTAAAGATAACCTTTTGGGGAAGGAAGCAAATATTTTACATCCCAAATTCCACTGGGGTCCCCTGACCCATCTGACTCCTCATCATGCTAGGGAAAGAATCTAGAAGATGCCATGAAAATACAGTCTTACAA
This sequence comes from Sylvilagus floridanus, assembly GCA_949820135.1. Taxonomy (NCBI): domain Eukaryota; kingdom Metazoa; phylum Chordata; class Mammalia; order Lagomorpha; family Leporidae; genus Sylvilagus; species Sylvilagus floridanus. The sequence continues at coordinate 36,575,309 of OX463230.1, forward strand.
GGCTTTAACTCGCTTTCCCGAAAATAATCCCACTGCTTCTTGCCCACTGCATCCCGGATTTTCCCGGACACTGCCATGGGGTTTACAAACCCTCTGGGCTAAGGCTCTTTCCTCCTCTGCACCCCAGGGTGGGGGTCTCTGGGATCTCCACACAGCACTGTCACAGGCGGGCCCAGGGCTCCCTCCAGCCCGGCCACCTCCTCCCCATGTTGCTGTTGTACCTCACCCACCGTGGGGCCCCTCTGTAAGGGCACTGAGGATCCGGCCACGTGGCCACCATCTCCTACAGTGGGTCAGGCCCAGGGAGCCACTGCCTAGAGCTGGCCCTGTCACATCCCATCATCCCTTTATTGTCTGAAAACTCTCTGCAACCCAGCCCAGCCCAGCCCCCTCCACAGCTATGCCTCCCTTCACAGCCTGTGGCTGCACCTCCATCCTGCCCCAGGCTCCCCCATCGCTGTGGATCCTCCTGACACCTGCCCCGCTGCTCCCCGCCCCCCGCCAGCTCCCTCCAGTCCCAGCTTGCCCTGGACCACAGTGCACCTCGTGTCTCAGTCAGACTCCTGGGCCCCACTGGGCAGGGCTAATCTCTCAGAGCTCTCCAGAAGGCACCCACTGCAAAGTCGCCCTCCTATCTCCTCCCCTGGCCAACTCCTAGCTCTGTTCTCTCTTCCCATTTTCTCCAATGGAAAATCCCATGCCAGGGCCAAGTTGCCTGTTCCAAATTCATGGCTCCCTGCCTTGGGGGCTCTACTGCCCTCCCCTCTCAGGTTCCTTCTCACAATCAGTCTCCACGCTATGTTCTCTGTTTGACCCCAGTATGCGGACTCGACCGCGGGGTCCACACTGTTGGGTTGGGGGGTGAAGGCGTTCTTTGACGAGGAGCGCCCGGAAACAAGTTTCGGTGAACATGCCGAAAGGTAGAGTTATAGACAGTAAGAGAGAGAGAGAGAGAAAGGTCTTCCTTCTGCTGGTTCACCCCCCAAATGGCCACCACGGCTGGAGCTACGCCGATCTGAAGCCAGGAGACAGGTGCTTCCTCCTGGTCTCCCATGCAGGTGCAGGGACTCAAGTACCTGGGCCATCCTCTACTGCCTTTCCAGGCCACAGGCAGAGAGCTGGACTGGAAGAGGAGCAGCCGGGACTAGAACACGGTGCCCACGTGGGATGCTGGCACCGTGGGCAGAGGATTAACCAAGTGAGCCACAGTGCTGGCCCCAAGTTTCGGTGAGCATGCCCTTTTATTAACAACCAAGTACACCTTTTAAAGGGCAGCAGAGGTGGCGTAGCTAATTCAGGGCAACACGAATTCTGTAGGGTAGAGCCAATATTGGCAATGCTGTGCTTCTCTAATCAGCTCGAAGGTCACATAGGCTAGTAGCTTTCCAGGTGGGCCTGGAGAAGCAGTTTACCTGATTGGCAGAAGTCAGGGGTGGGGGAAATGTGCCTGGGGCTCCTGCCACCTGCCAGCAGTCAGGCTACCCTCCTGCATGGGCCAGGTACCGGATCCCCTACACCTGTATGCATCAGCTAACAAAACCAGGAGGGTCCTGAATTCCTGCACCTTCTGCCCCCTCCCTCCAAGCCTGTCCGCCACTTCCTCTTCCTTCCTGAGAGCCCTCACCAGGCAAGAAAGAATTCGAGAAGTTCTCAGAGTGGTGCTTTGCTCATCTCTTGTGAAGATTTCCTCATCACAGGCAGGAGAGCAGTCATGAGCTTTTAAAATTAGTTAGTTAGTTTCCTTTTATTTGAAAGGCACAGAGAGTCTGAAACCGGCAGAGAAGGAGATCTCTCCACTGCTTCACTCCCTGAATTCCTACAATATCCAGGTCTCAGCCAGGCCAAATCCAGAAGCCCACAACTCTATCCACGGCTCCCCCATGGGCAGCAGGGGCCCAAACACCTGAGCCATGGTCTGCCTCCTCCCAGGGTGTGCATTAGCAGGCAGCTGGGTTGGAAGTAGAAGAGCCAGGACTCAAACCAAGCACTCTGACGTAGAATATGGGCGTCCCAAGCAGTGACTTAAACACTGTGCTATCGTCTTATCGACTGCTAAGTATGCTTTGCATGTGACCACAATTAGCTCTTTGTCATAACATGCATTGCAAATATTTTCCCACTTTATTGCTTATATTATGATTTAGCTTAGCTATTTTTGCTAAGTCCACATGGACTTTGGGATCAGAGTGGAGGAGCCAGGACATAAACAGGATTCTCTGATATGGGATGCAAGTGTTCCAAGTGTTGTCTCAACTGCTGTGCCAAATGCCCGCCCCATGAGCTATTATTTTATTTACTTTAGAGGAACACACACAAACACACACAGAGCTCCTATCTGCTGGTTCATCTCCCAAATTCCTGTAATGGCTGGTGTTGGACTGGGGCTAAAACCCAGAGCTGGGAACTCAATCTGTGTCTCTCATGTGAGTGGCAGGAGCCCTACTACTTCAGCCATTGCTGTTGCCTCCAAGGGCTGCACTAGCAGGGAGCTGGAGTCAGGAGCCAGAGCCAGGCAGGTTCTGACGTGGGACACAAGCGTGTCCACCACGAGCCTAAATGCCTGCCTCTAAGCTTTTTAGGGGTAAGGACCACTCTTCCTCACATCTTCCTTGCTCAAGGCCTGGTCTACACTCTAGCATGTAGTAGTTGCTCCATTATTTCACACTCCTCACTGCACCTGCAAATGAACAGAGAAAACTGGAGGTGAGAGGCTGGCATTTTGGCACAGCAGGTTATGCCCACATCCCGTATTGGAGTGCAGATCGAGCCCCAGCTGGTCTGCTTCTGATCCCGCTAATGCCCCTGAGAAAGCAGTGGAGAATGGCCCGAGTGCTTGGAGCCCTGACACCCACGTGGGAGACCTGGATGGAGTTCTTGGCTCCTGGCTTCTACCTGGCCCAGCCGGGATCACTGTGGCCATGTGGGGAACGAACCAACAGATGGAAGCTCTCTCTCTCTGTCTCTCTCTGCCTCTCCTCTCTCTGTGTAACTATGACTTTCAATTAAATAAATAAATCTAAAAAAAAAAAAGAATTGGAGATGATATCAGTGGCACAGTGTCTAAAAGACATTTTGCAGTGCAAAAGGACAGCCACAGGTACTGGATGTGCCCCTCTCTGGCAGAAGGGTCACTACACCTCCCCCACCCCCACCCCCGACTTTGGTCTAGGAAACAGGGTGTTGTCAGGAGACCTGGGAAGAGCTGAAGGCACAAATGATTGCCTGGAGCTTCGATGTCCCTTGCAGCCCCAGAGGCTCTTTTCCCTCTAGCTCAGCCTGAGGGCACTGGTCACAGCTTCTCATTGTGAAGTGCAGGGGGAGGTGGCTTCCCTCTTCCCAGGTGCACTTGAGACCCACAAAATCTCCATCTTTATTAAAGCGCTCAGGTTCCTGGGCACTAGGGTCCCACTCTTTCTGAGGACACAATTTGACTGGAGGCCTGATGGGGGCTGTAGGTGGGACTGCTCCCTGTGCCTGTCCCTGCCCCTGGGAGACAGACACCAGCCTGTGCACTCACTGCAGGCAGCTCCCGCACCTGCCAGACTGGTCACAGCTGAGCCATGCTGGCAGCTCGGTGAACATTTGGGGGAGGAAGGGAGGGAAGGAAGAAAGAGAAGAGGAAAAGAAGGAAGGAGAGGAGAAGGGAGGGAAGGAAAGAGGGAGGGAGGGAGGGAGGGAGAAGGCTGCTTAGGACTGAAGTGCATCTAGGAGGGCGCAGCCATGCTAAGGGCAGTGGAACTTTTCAGAATAAGTCTGAAATGCTAATAATAAGCATATCAACTAATTTATTAATATTAATTATATGGATTAATTGAATAACAATTATGCCGATGATAATTAATCATGATTTTGGAATCCCCCACGCCCACATGGTGATGTTTTGTGCTGCCCTATGTGTGCCGGAAGAGGGGATGGGCGGAGACCAAGGAGACAGTTGCCCGTGCTCTGCTCTTACAAAGTGGAGGCCGGCGGAAGGGGGAAGGAGAGGTGCGTGGGCCTTTCAAGGACACGCGGAGGCCAACTCGGAGAAGCCCACACAGCTCTGGACTGGTGCTGTCTCTCTGTCTTCCTCTGTGTGCAGAACCCTGACCTCCCGCCCTGACCTGAACTCCGTCCCTGTCCCTGTCTCCTCCCCTCCCTCCGCTGCCATGAGCAACCTGGCTCTGAGGGTAGGGGTGAGGGTGGGGGAGTGAGAGGCTGCCACTGGCCCTGGCACCGAGGGTGGAGGTCAGACGGGTCAGGGGTAGTCTCAGACCAGCTGGGACCCAGAAATCCCCTGGGGGCTGAAAGAAGGCCAGAAGTATCAGCACTGGACAGATTTAGGACGCCCTATAAATACACAGCAGGCCAAGGTTGAGTGAAGGGCCCGGGGGGTTAGGCTGAGTCTCTAAGGCTTGCCTGGATTAGCTCTGGGGAGGCTTTGGCTGCTGCTCTGACCCTAGCCCCAGAAAGCTGAGGTATGCTCTGGGTCATATGTTACCAGAGGGATTTTAGTATTTTGGAAAAATGGGAAGGGAGGAAAGAGAAAAGGAAGGGACAGCAGTCAGGACAAACTGCTTAAAAACCTTAGTGTGAATTTTTATTGATTAAAATTAAAATTGTCCACGTGGCAAAAATGGAGAAATCAAAATATAATTTACCATGCACAGCATGACAAAGACCCAATTTTCACCACGTGCAAAGTGTACTTGACAGTAGGTAAGCCTGGGGAGGGTGTGCTGCACAGTGGCACGGCAGCGAAGTCCCTGCTCGGGACACCCACGTCCCATGTCAGAGCGCCGGGTTTGAATCCTGGCTCCTGAACTTCTGACCCAGCTGCCTGTTGTGCACACCCTGGGAGGCAACAGGCCATGGCTCAAGTACGTGGGTCCTTGCCGCCCATGTGGGAGACCTGGGTAGAGTTCAGGTTTCCTGGCTTTGGCCTGGCCCAGCCCTGGATATTGTAAGTATTTGAGGAGTGAACCAGCAGGTGGGAGATCTTTGTTTCTGTGTCTCTCTACTTTTCAAATAAAATGAAGATATACAAATAAAATTTAGAAAATAAACAATTAAAAATTTAATAAGATCCTCAAAGAAAACTGGGCAAAGGACCTTAAGAAATTGCAGAAGGGGGCCAGCGCTGTGGTGCAGGAGTGCCTGCGGCGCCGGCATCCCATATAGGTGCCGGGTTCTAGTCCCGGTTGTTCCTCTTCCAGTCCAGCTCTCTGTTGTGGCCCAGGAGGGCAGTGTAGGATGGTCCAAGTGCTTGGACCCCTGCACCCACATGGGAGACCAGGAGGAGACACCTGGCTCCTGGCTTCGGATCAGCGCAGCGCAGGCCGTAGCAGCCATTTAGGGGGTAAACCAATGGAAGGAAGACCTTTCCCTCTGTCTCTCTCAGTGTCTGTAACTCTACCTGTCAAATAAATAAATAAAAATCTTTAAAAAAAAAAAAGAAAGAAAGAAATTTCAGAAGAAATTTGCATGGCTCTAAAACACCTGAAAAGGTGCTTTAACTCTCATTAATAATAAAAGAAATGTAAATTCAAACTCTGAGAGAAATGTTTTCACCCACTAGATGAGTGAAGATTAAAAACCTTGATCAGGCCGGCGCCGTGGCTCAACAGGCTAATCCTCCACCTTGCGGCGCCGGCACACCGGGTTCTAGTCCCGGTCGGGGCACCGGATCCTGTCCCGGTTGCCCCTCTTCCAGGCCAGCCCTCTGCTGTGGCCCAGGAGTGCAGTGGAGGATGGCCCAGGTGCTTGGGCCCTGCACCCCCTGGGGAGACCAGGAAAAGCACCTGGCTCCTGGCTCCTGCCATCGGACGAGCGCGGTGCGCCGGTCGCAGCGCGCCAACCGCGGCGGCCATTGGAGGGTGAACCAACGGCAAAGGAAGACCTTTCTCTCTGTCTCTCTCTCACTGTCCACTCTGCCTGTTAAAAAAAAAAAAAAAAAAAAAAAAAAAAAAAAAAAAACCTTGATCATTGGCCGGGTGCTGCGGCTCAATAGGCTAATCTTCCGCCTTGTGGGCGCGGGCACACCAGGTTGTAGTCCCAGTAGGGATACCGGATTCTGTCTCGGTTGCCCCTCTTCCAGGCCAGCTCTCTGCTGTGGCCTAGGAGGGCAGTGGAGGATGGCCCAAGTGCTTGGGCCCTGCACCCCATGGGAGACCAGGAGGAAGCACCTGGCTCCTGCCATCGGATCAGTGCGGTGTGCCGTCTGCGGCGGCCATTGGAGGGTGAACCAACGGCAAAAAGGAAGACCTTTCTCTCTGTCTCTCTCTCTCGCTGTCCACTCTGCCTGTTAAAAAAAAAAAAAAAAACACCTTGATCATCTACTATGTGCAAGGAGGTGTGGAGCAATGGGGACTCTGTGTGCTGGTGTGGGAGTGGAAGTCGGCCAGGACTGCTTCAAGTTTCTTGGGGGTGGGGGGGTGGGAGGGCTTCTTTGCCCTCTCAGAAGCCTTGGGCTGCAGCCAGGGTTAGACACTGACGCTGACTACCGACAACACTCTTGTGATGTACTGAAACATCACTTAGGACCCTTAGATATGGACAATTTAAAAATGTCAATTAAAAAGACAAATTAGGGGCAGGTGTTGTGGCACAGCGGGCTAAACTGCTGCCTGGAACACCAACGTTCCATATCAGAGTGCCAGTTCGGGTCCCAGCTGCTCCACTTCCGTTCCAGTGCCCTGCTAATGCACCTGGAAAAGCAGCAGATGACTCAAGTGCTTGGGCCCTTGCACCCACGTGGGAGACCTGGATGGAGTTCCTGGTTCCTTGCTTTGGCCTGGCCCAACCTTGGTATTGCACCCATTTGGGGAGTGAGCTAGGGGATGGAAGATCTCCTTTTCTCTCTCTCCCTCTCTTTGTCACTCTGTCTTTCAAATAAAATAAATTTTTAAAAAAGAAATAAAAAAAAAAAAAACCCACAATGGAACCAACTGAAAACACAAAGAACTGTAAGGTGGTAAAAGCAGTGTCCGACTTCTTTCTTGCGTGGTGGAAATATCTAATAAATTCTTTTCTGTTTTCTGGACTAGCTAGGAGAGGAGAAAAGCTACAATTGTGAGAGCCCACAAACACACATATACACAGACTCACATACAAATACATGCCCATGTACAAAAATGCACACATGGATAGAGATACATAGAGAGACACACATACACAAGCACACCAACACAAATACATACACAGGAACACAAACACACAGGCACACTGCACAACTTCAACCTTTGGACAGACATACCGTTTTATGAGTAATACATGCTGAAGCAAAACAAAGTCAACTCAACGACTTGGAAACCACAAAGGAACCCTTTGCCCCACTCCTTCCCCACAAAGCCACCCCTGGCTGAGCTCCTGGGGAAGGCATTTCACTGCCTCTTGACCTTTCGGCTGGAAGTCTAGCTGGGTTTCCCTCCAAAGACAATGTCATTACTCATGAGAACCAGCCTATCTCTAGCTCCAGGCTGTAGGGAGTGTCCTGGTCTTTGGACTTGGAAGAGAACTAGGGCAGAAGGAGTCTGGTATCTGGAAGAGATATGCAGTTGCACTACCACAGCCAAGAACTGGTGAAACTCTCTGTAGCAAGAGCCCATCCCTGCTTGCCCCAACTCACTGTATTGTATTCTTGCTTTGGAAATAGCAGGCTGGATGAGTGCCAAGCTGTCCTGTGGCCAAGTCACCCCATATGGTCTCCACCAATGAGAGGAGTCCAGTCTGCCCCAGCAGGGAACTGTCCCCCTGGACCCAGCCAGGCACCACGAGGGCAGCACCTGGGGCAGCACCTGAGGCTGCATGGCAGCGTGACTGCCTGTTGAACTGCTGAGACTCAGCTGGAAGAGAAAGGTGAAACCTGAGATCGATTGGCCAGTCCTGCCAGATACAGCCTTCTATTTCAGTTGCCGCTTATCTGCCTGGCACTTAGGGAGGAGCCAGGGCGCAAAGTGGTGCCGGACTCGGGCACAATTTGAATCCTCCACACGCTGTGTCACCACCCTCAGATAAACTCAGATAAGTTACTGGAGACATCACCAGCCGTTGCTGGGATACAGCCCTTCCCTCGACCATAGAACCCCCCACCATCTCTCCTTCTTCCTGGTGGCACACGAAAGAGTTGTGGACACTCAGACCAGCGGCCGTCCTTGCTTCCTCCACACTCGAACCTGCCCCTCTTTCTGCAGGAACTGAGAGTGGTGAGTGCTACCATCAACCCCTTTCCAGGGGCCAAGAATGGGAGGGTGGAGGCTACAGGCTCCCAAGGAGGAAGGAAAGTGTGGCAGGATGGGAGTGCCTGAGCTCCGTGTGGTTTCCTTGGGGACCGAGGCAAGCAGTTCCTCCCCTGGGGGAGCCACCCCACACAGCCTTCTCCTGTACCCCACCACCCACACTGGGAACCTGCATTTAGTTCCTGGCGCCTGGCTTCCACCCTGGCCCAGCCCTTGCTGTTGCAGTTTGGGGAGTGAACCAGCACATGGGGGCTCTGTCTGTTTGTCTGCTGGGTTGTACGTCTCTCTGCCACTCAAATTAAAACAAGTAGGTAAAATGAAAATTTAAAACTATAACAATACAGCTAAGCAGACATCCTTGTTCCTCTGTTACTTTTTCTAGTTCTTAAAACTATGTGTTCACAGAGCTCCATGTCTCTACCAGGCTCTGGCCAGGGCCATGTGCATCAGGAACTTCAGTGTTAAGTCCCATGCTGTAACTCAGGTGCCCGGAGCCTGGATTCCTGCTGGTTTTGCTCGCAATGACTCTGTGGGGCTGGGTTTTTCTTGGCCTCCCTGCCTGGGCCCCGGTTTCTACTGTGACTAGAGCTTATGAGGCCTGGCTGCCCAGTGCTGGTCCTCCAGCCACCCTCTGCAGCTGTTTTATATGTAGCATGGAATGTTGGGGTCATAGGATATGTGCATAATTAACTGCACTTGGTAATCCAGACTCTGTCCAAGGCAGTTATACAAATTTACATTCCCACCTGCGACAGAGCAAAACACTTACCATTGTTTCTTGCATTTTACTTTTCAAGAAGTAAACACTTTAGTTCTTTAGTTGTTGCTTTTCAGAAAGGATCTGAATGTTGAACTTTCCTAGTCTTCAGTTGATTGAAAATGTCTTTTTTAAAAATTCATTTATTTTTCCATGATAGCCAGAGAGATAGAGATAGGGAGCGTGCTCCTGCCTGCTGATTCCTTTTAATACCCACAGTGGCCCAGGCTGGGCCAGGGCCAGGACAGGAGGCAGGAACACAGTCCAGTGCTCTCACGTGGGTGGCAGGAACCCGGTCAGTCGAGTCATCACCAGTGCCTCCCAGAGCCAGGAGGCGGACCTTCGAATTGAAGCCAAGCACTCCAAGGTGGGACACATGCCTGGACTCCTACATCAAATGCCTGCTACTGTGTCCGCACTCCTGAGTGAGAATTTGTCTGAATGTAGAATTCTAGATAATGTGTTTTCTCTCTCAGCACTTATCTTTGGGCTTATTATCTCTGAGCTTTTATCATTACATCTAATTGCAACTCTTTTGTCTTTTGTCTCCCACTATTACACTATAATATGTCCAGGTGTGAATTTTCTTTTGTTTGTTGTGTGTGGCATTCATTATGATTCTTGAATCCAAAGATTTGCATCTTCCCTCAATTCTGGAAAATTACCAGTGCTTATCTCTTTGTTTTTTTGTTGTTTTTTCTTAAAGATTTATTTTTATTTATTTGAAATACAGAGTTACAGAGAAAAAGGTAGAGCTAGAGAGAGAGAGAGAGATATGTCCTCTACCCACTGGTCCAATCCCCAAATAACCACCACAACCAGAGCCAAGCTGATCTGAAGCCAGGAGCCAGGAGCCAGGAGCCTCCTCTGGGTCTCAAGCAAGTGTTCAGGACTTGGGTCAAATTCTACTGCTTTCCCAGGCCACAGCAGAGAGCTGGATTGGAAGACAAACAGCCAGGACCAGAACCGGCACCCACATGAGATGCCAACACTGCAGGCCAGGGCTGCAACTCACTGTGCCACAGCACTGGCCCCTGCTTCTCTCTCTCTTTCTCTCTCTCTCTCTTTATCTTTCTCTCTCTCTTTTAAAGATTTATTTATTTATTTGAAAGTCAGAGTTACACAGAGAGAAAAGGAGAAGCAGAGAGAGGTCTTCCATCTGCTGGTTCACTCTCAAATTGATCACAATGGCCGGAGCTGTGCCAATCTGAAGCCAGAAGCCAGGAGCATCATCTGGGTCTCCCACATGGGTGCAGGGGCCCAAGGACTTGAGCCATCTTCTACTGCTTTCTCAGGCCATTGTAGAGAGCTGGATTGGAAGTGGAGCAGCTGGGACTCGAACTGGCACCCTTATGGGATGCTGGCACTGAAGGCAGCGGCTTTACCTGCTACATCACAGCGCCAGCCCCCCTGTTCATCTCTTTGAGTGACTATCCTCCATTCTATTCTCTCTCTCTCATCGCTTCTCTGCCTTTTGGCTAAGATCAGGTGTATTCTCTCTCTCTTTTTCCATTTTGGCTCATCTATTAGAGTTACACTAGGTGTATTATCCTCTTTGTCTTTGAATCTCTGTTTCTTCTCTCTCACTCTGGGCTGCCTTCTGAGTAAATCCATCCAGGCCATTAATTTTCTCTTCAGCTGTTTCCAATATACAGTGTAATGTATTCACCACGTCTTCATTTATGATTTCTAGAAGTCTGACTGCTTTGCACTTCTACCTGATCTTATTTCATTGATTCTTGTATCTTGCTTCTCTACTTTTAGATATTTTAGGATTTTAAGATACTGATCATAAGCATAGGAGGGAAGGGTTTTTTCTGCTCTCTGTTCTCTATCTCACGCTTTCACTCACACCTCAGTGGGCTGGATTCCTTTTCTGGTTCCTGCATCTGGCAATTTAACTTTTTCTCTTGAGTGTTCAGAATGATCGAAAAGAAAACGTACTGAGTTTATTCGTCAGCTTTAGGTGTTTGTAGCAGGAGAATCTTCAGGTCATCTGGTCTCCCAATATGCCAAATTTGAAGTCTACTCTGGGCAAGTATTTTCATTGAAAACGACTCTGGTAAAATACACATGCCATAAGAATTATCAATTAGCTTTTAATAGGGTGGGTAAAGTTGCCCAATTTCAGTTGCAGTATTAGGAAGGACTTCTTAGTGGGCTGGAAGGAAGCAAAGGATTTCTAAGGCAGGGAGAACAGAGACAGAAAGTAAAAGGCATATCATGCAATCGGTCAGTAGTCGAATTGGCTGGAGCACAGTACGCGGTACAGGGAGTAATGTGAGCAAATTTCTGGAAGAGTCTGTTAGGGACAGATTGTGGAGGACCTTGGCTTTCAGCTTAAGGGAATTTAGACTTGAGAGCCTTTGGAGGTTTTGAACTTAACTCATTTTGAAAGTTAGTCTTGGCTGCAGTAGACAGACTGGATTGGAGGGTGGTGAGATGAATGGCAGGGCGGCCAATTAGGAGCTCACTACAGTTGTCCAATAAGGTACAAAAGTACATAATAGAGGTAAGCTCTGACAAAGGCTCTGAGCTGGTGAAATGACCAAAGCATAATTGTAGTTATTAACCAAACTGCGGCTGAGAGAAGACGCCAAGACATACATATGACAGCGTTCTCTAGAGCTAAGTTGCTTCCCAGTGGAGCGCGTTATGAACTCTCAGAGATTTGCTGATGTCCCCTAATTAAGTCACATGCTGTTTATAGGCTGTCTGCTAATTAGCCTCTTGAGCCAGCTGAAGCCTCCCTTTGATCTGGACTCAAGCTTGAAAAGCAGCATTAGTGCTGTTTGAAAAACAGTAGTAAACTAGGTAAAGCAGAATAAAACCGATAGATCCACACCCACCGTTCCATAGAGCGTGCACAACTCTTCTTAGCATGAGCTAAAATAGCTCTAAGTTGTCTCTTGTTCTAAAATCATTGCTCAGGACAGTGAACCAGTGGATGGAAGATTCTCTCTTTCTCCCTCTCTCTCTCTCATCATTTTTCAATAAATAAATCTTAAAAAAAAAAAAAGAAATACAAACAATGACAATCTTGGAAAAGGAGACTCACACACAGGAATTATATGAGAATAACTTATAATATACCAGAGTACATCGGCGCAGCTCCGGCCATTGCGGCCATTTGAGGAGTGAACCAGCAGATGGAAGACCTCTCTCTCTCTCTCTCTCTCTCTCTCTCTCTCTCTCCCTCTCCTCTCTCTGCCTTTCCTTCTGTCTGTGTGTAACTCTGACTTTCAAATAAATAAGTAAATCTTAAAAAGAAAGAAATGGTTGCTTAGTATATGAGATTGATAGCTTTTGGCCACTTCTCTTTGCCCAAGTGGCCAATACAGACCACGTACATACAAAATCATGTCTAAGCATAATATACCTTCCAAAATTGGGAAATGCAATAGCCAGAGCTGTGCTGATCCGAAGCCAAGAGCCAGGAGTTTCTTGTGGGTCTTCCACGTGGGTGCAGGAGCCCAAGGACTTGGGCCATATTCCACTGCTTTCCCAGGCCATAGCAAAGAGCTGCATTGGAAGTGGAGCAGCTAGGACTTGAAAAGGTGCCCATATGGGATGCCTGCACAGCAGGTGGAAGCTTTACCTGCTAAGCTCAGCACCGGCCCCAATCTCCAAATTTCTTAGCAGGATAATTTAATTACCGGTTCCTGCTGAGTTAGACATACAAATAAATAGAAAGAAAGAAAGAGAGGGGGGGGGAGGGAGGGAGGAAGGAAGGAAGGAAGGAAGGAAGGAAGGAAGGAAGGAAGGAAGGAAGGAAGGAAAGAAGAAATTTGGAGATTGGGGCTGGTGTTGTGGTGTAGTAAGTAAAGTTGCTGCCTGCAGCACCGGCATCCCAAATGAACACCCATTTCAATCCTGGCTGCTCCACTTCCATCCAGTTCCCTGCTAACAGCCTGGGAAAAGCAGCACAGGCTGGCCCAAGTGCTTAGGTCCCTGCTACCCCTGTGAGAAACCTGAAGAATCTACTGGCTTCTGCCTGGCCATTGTAGCCATTTGGAGAATGAACCAGCAGATGGAAGATCTCTGTCTCTCTGTCTCTCCTTCTCTCTCTCTCTCTCTCTCTATATATATATATATATACACAAAAGAAATTTGGAGATTGACAGTGCTGAGCAGCTAGTACTTGCAGTAGGAATTCTTTTTTTTTTTTTTTTAAAGATTTATTGTATTTATTTAAAAGACAGAGTTACAGAGAGAGAGGTAGAGACAGGGAGAGAGGTCTTCCATCTGTTGGTCTACTCCCCAGATGGTCACAATGGCCGGAGCTGCGCCAATCCGAAGCCAGGAGCCAGAAGCTTCTTCTGGGTCTCCCACATGGACACAGGGGCCCAAGGACTTGGAACATCTTCTACTGCTTTCCCAGGCCATAGAAGAGAGCTGGATTGGAAGTGGAGCAGCTGGATCTCAAACTGGTGCCCATATGGGATGTTGGCGCTTCAGGTCAGGGCTTTAACACACTGCGCCACAGCACCTGCCCCCATGTAGTTGGAATTCTTAGCCAAGAATCAAGTCATAAAGGAAAATGGATGGTCTTGAGAAAAGGTAGTCCTCTGTGAACTTGTAAATATTTGACACATATATTTATTTTCTGAAAGTTATACATGCTCAAATGAATCTATAATCTAAAAACAGTTTAAGAGCAGCTCTGTCTGCCTAGCTTAATTAAGCTCCCAGAATAGTATCCTTTGCAGAATAGACTACTGGTTAAGTGCTTGGATATTAGAGTCCCACTCTCTGTGTTTGGATTCTGACTCTACTGTTTAACAGCTGTGTGACCTTAATCAAATCACTTAACTTCTGTGTGCCTCAGTTTACTCACCTGTGAAATGGGGACAACAATAGTATTATGTCATGCGGTTGGGGTTACATGAGCTAATATGTATAAGTAACTCAGAAAATGCCCAGCACATAATAAATGTTCTATATATATGCTATTACTATTGATGATAATGATGGTGAAAATCAGCATGACCTGTGCCTTCCTGATGCTACGGAAGAGTGAATGAACATGAACAGCCACAAAAAAATGTTGAATAACCTGCTGATCACTTCAGGTAAAACTAATCACGGAGCCTTTTCTGTGTCGTTCTAGTTCATGGCCAGCCAGCCTCTCTGAGTGGTCTGACTGGACTGCAGATATGAACATGTTCAAGTTGAATCACGGTGGCAAAAGCAGTTTGAACACTGATTCTATTTTGAACTGACTCATTGCCATTGTTTTATTTTTCACACCATGGAATGTGCATTCTTGATGCTCCACCAGTGATAAATAATGAATGGGGACATGGGAGCTTTTGATGTCCTAAAGTTCATATCTCTTAGTTCTCCCACAGAATACCAAGACAACCTGAGAGAGAGACTCTCTCTCTTTCTCTCTTTCTCTCTCTCTCTCTTTCTTTCTCCTCCTAATCCTCCTCCTCTTCTTTTTCGTCGTTGTCTTCATCTTCTTTTTCTTTTTTAATATTTATTTATTTATTTATTTGAAAGACAGAGTTACAGAGAAACAGGGAGAGAGACAGAGAGAGGTCTTCCATCTGCTGGTTCACTCCCCAAATGGCTACAACGGCTAGAGCTGAGCTGGTCCAAAGCCAGGAGCCAGGAGCTTCCTCCGGGTCTCCCATGTGTGTGCAGGGGCCCAAGGGTTTGGGTTATCCTCTGCTGCTTTCTCAGGCACGTTGACAGGGATCTGGGAGTCATTGGAGTTTTTAAAAAAAAATTTAAAAAGCTCTAACCGGTGCTCACATGGGATACCGGTGATGCGGGCAGCGGCTTACTTGCTATGCCACAATGCTGGCCCCTCTTTCTGTCTTCTTAAGATTTATTTATTTATTTGAAAGGCAGAGTTACAGATAGAGAGGGAAGGGGAGGAGGGAGGGGAAGAGAAGGAGAGAGAGAGAGAGAGAGAGAGAGAGAGAGAGAGAGAGAGAATTGATGTTCCATGCGCTGGTTTACTCTCCAAATGGCTGCAACAGCCAAAGCTGGTCCAGATACAAAGCCAGGAGCCTAGAACTTCATCTGGGTCTCCCACATGGGTGGTACAGGCCATTCCATGCTGCTTTTCTAGGTGCATTAGCAGGGAGCTGGATCAGAAGTGGAGCAGCTAGGAATTGAACTGGTGCACACATGGGATGCCGGTGTCACAGGTAGCAGCTTAACCTGCTGCACCATGAGAGACTTTTAAAGTCTCTCTCTCCTCACCCACTGATCTCTACTACTGAAAGCTTTAGCAGAATTACGTCAATTAAAATTCATTACAATGGTCTTCAACTTTTTCTAGTTTTTAAGAATTAAAATTTTCTTTAAATAATTGAATTTCAAGTTATCTGAACACCTTTATTGGGTCAATTTTACTTCCCCTCAAATACCCGAGAGTGATTTTCCTTTTTCATGTATGGCTTTTTGGGTGTGTATTTTTTTTCATTTTCCCTTCATTGCACAAATAATTGCCAGTTGCTGCATTAACAGCTACTTTTCTTCCCAGGCTCTCTTTCTGGAAACCAGGCCTCTCAGGGGTCCCTGATCTGAACATGCCAAGTTGAGAAAGATTTTATTCAGATACTTTCCTACAATCCCTTAGATCCACAGATAATTCCCTTGGTATTTTCAGTAATGGAAGATTGAGACCTCATGTCCAATGACCATTGCAGTTTTGTGGCCTACGGGGACAGGATCTGCTACATAAATGATAGGGCCTAGTATAACATGAAAATGAGGGGCCTTTTTGGTTCAAGTTATTATGAAATAAATACTGGAAACTTCATTCATTAAGAAATGCTACTAGAGGGCCAGCGTTGTGGCGTAGTGGGTAAAGGCACTACCTGCAGTGCTGACATCCCACATGGGCACAGGTTCAAGTCCCAGCTGTTCCACTTCCAATCTCAAGCTCTCTGCTGTGGCCTGGGAAAGCAGTGGAATATGGCCCAGATCCTTGGGCCTCTGCACCTGCATGGGAGACCTGCAAGAAGCTCCTGGCTTCTGACCATCGCAGCCATCTGGGGAGTGAACCAGCAGATGGAAGACCTGTCTCTCTCTCTGCTTCTGCCTCTCTGTACTCTGCCTTTCAAATAAATAAATAATCTTTGAAAAAGTGCTATTAGGAATTTCAAGACGGTGTGAAACCAAGCACAGGTTACTCTTGATCCGAGGTGCCGCACAACTGCACGGGTCATTTGCGCAGGAAGCCAGTCCTGCGTGCAGCTCACAGATCAGCATCTCTGGAATATGCCTGGTAAAAACCTGATTTCTGGAGAATTAATGGATCAGAATCCCTGGAACAGTGTCTAGGATCAGCATTTTTTTCCTTTTTGTTTTGTTTTCTTTTAAGAGAGCTTGCTCCATTTGCTAGTTCATTACCCAAATGTTTGCAACCCAGGCTTCCGCATGGGAGCAAGGGTTCAATGCCTCGAGCCATCGCTGCTGCCTCCCAGAGTCTGCAACGGCAGGACGCTGGAATGGACGGTAGAACTGAGACTCAAACACAGACGCTCTGATGTGGGAAGCAGGTGTCTTCACTGTTAGGCCAGATGCCCACCACCTACACTCCTTGTTGTTATAGTTTCCACTCTGTTTTTCTGGAGAATAGTTTTACTTCAGTCTTTAAGGATTCAACTCATTACATGGGTTTGGTAGAGTTTGAGGGCAGCATCTGCAAATTTAAATTTAGGTAGCAGTTTTCAGTCCTTCCATGCATTTGGAGAGTGAAATCAAGAGATGGGAGCTCTGTCTTTATCTAAAAAAAATGTTTTTAAACAAAGCATCTTTCTTGTTTAAAAAAAAAAAAAGAGGAAGGAAGGAGAGAGATGAGCTCCTGGCTGCCTTGCTGTGAATAGCACAACACGACTCTTGCAACATTGTACCTTCACCTACTGTTTGGGAGGCTTGTGGGCACGGGAGACTCTAGCTTTGGAAATGTCCCTGACACCTGCAGCCTGCTCTGTGTATGAATGGGGAACTTCCCAGGACCTGTCCGTGGGGCACACATCAAGCACAGTTTGTGCACTGAATGGCTACATGTGGCCAAGGCCCTTTCTGGCATGCTTCTTTTGTCTTCTTGGAAGCAAGGACTAAAGAGCTGGGAATCAACATTCTTTCTTCATTTTGCTTATTTTTTTTTAATTTTTACAGGTTAGATCACTATGAATCTTTTAAAATTGTTTTTTCCCTTTTATATTTATTTACTTTTTAAAATATTAAGGGGCTGACATTGTGGTACAGCAAGTTAAGCCGTTTTGCATGCAAAGCCAGCATCCCATATTGGAGCGCTGGAGTTCCGGCTGTCCCACTTCCAATTCACCTCCTTGCTAATATGCCTGGGAAGGCAGCAGAAGATGGTCTAAGTGGTTGGGCCCCTGCCACCCTGTGGGAGACCAGATGGAGTTCCTGACTTCTGCCTGGCCCAGCCCTGATCGTTGCAGCCATTTGGCTATGAACCAGTGGATGGAAGATTTCTTTGTCTTTCTGTCTCACACTCTCCATCACTCTGCTTTTCAAATAAACAAAATAAGTCTTTTTCAAAAAACATGAAAATATGTTAATAACAATTGTATATTTTTGTGGAGAACAGTGCATTTCAATACACATATGCAACATATGCTGATCAAATCCTGGTAATTAACATTTCCCCCTTTTCGTCATTATTTTTAATTGAATATTTGTGAAAAGAGATTAATTAATTAATTAATTTGAAAGACAGAGCAACAGAGGGGAGAGAGAGAGATTGATTCTATTTACTTGTTTACTCCACAAGTGGCCACAATAGTAGCCAGGTCTGGGCCAGGCTGAAGCCAGGAGCCAGGAACTCCGCCAGGGCTCCTATGTGGGTGGAAGGGACCCAAGTACTTGGACCATCCTCTGCTGCTTTTGCACACATTTGCAGTGCGCTGGATGGGACAGTTGGGACTTGAACTGGTGCTCCAATATGGGATGCCACTGTTCCACATGCCGGCCGCTAGTCTGAGCAGTTATGGGTGAGAATTATATCTTTTTGCTACAGCTCCCTCTCGTACTCAGTTTGCTTAACGATTCTCACTGAAACCAACAGAAAAGTAAAAATAAACCCGAGAAACAAAGTGAGGAGAACCCCCCAGATGCTGCCTTCCTGCCTTTGGTGACTGTCAGACAGTCACGGCCATTGGAATCCAGTTCCACCTCAGTCTGTCCCCTCTGCAGCAAATGCCTGCCAGTTCTCGGCGCTTACTTCGGCAAACTGTCACTTCACCGTATTGCAGCCCCGAGTCCCAGGAACTCATTCGAAGTAACTTGATGAAAGCATTCTTGTCAAATTACCCTGAGAACCTGGTCCTAATGTCGGAGGTGAGCTGTACATCATCAAGATATTTCAAAGTTAACAAACCTCTTCACGGATTTTAAATTTTGGCACAACAAATAAAATGCTCTTTTTCTGACTCACAGTTTTGTGTGTGTGGGTGAAGGCTTAAGCAGTCACTGAGTGTAACAGATGCTGTCTTGAATTTTTCCTTAATAAAAAGCTGACAGATTTTTAATTAACAGGTGTTTCTACATTACTTATTAAACAACATTTTTCTATATTGATTTTCATCTCTACTTCCTGTTTTTCAATACTAACACACATTTTTATTACCCTATATTTTTAATGTAATGAACATTTTTTGTGTTCTCTTTCTATGCTCACAGCAAACGAGATTGAATGGAAACAACCCTTTATAACTGTGAAATATTATGTAATATTGGAGTTCTTAAAATTGCATTTACTTGCTTTTTTTGGCAAAACACGTGTATCCAAGAATATTTAAATAATTATTATAAATTAAGAAGAAAACAACTCAGTTTTTTAAAAAGATTTATTTATTTATTTGAAAGGCAGAGTTACAGAGAGGCAGAAGCAGAGAGAGAGAGAGAGAGAGAGAGAGAGAGAGAGAGAGAGATCTTCTATCTGCTGGCTCACTCCCCAAATGACCACAACAGCCAGAGCTGCACCAACCCAAAGCCAGGAACCAGGATCTTCTTCTGGGTCTCTCACGCGGGTGCAGGGGCCCAAGGACTTGGGCCATTTGCTGCTGCTTTCCCAGGCCACAGCAGAGAGCTGGATTGGAAGTGGGGCAGCTGGGACTTGAACTGGTGCCCATATGGGATGCTGGCAATACAGGCGGTGGTTTCACCTACTACATCACAGCGCTGGTCCCACAACACAGTTTTTAAAAATGGGACAGATATTTGAATAGATACATGACAAAAGAAAATACAAGGGGCTGGTATTGTGGCACAGTTTGTTAAGCTACTGTTTGCAATGCTGGCATCTCATAGCTGAGCATTGCTTCAAGTCCTGGCTGCTCAGCCTCCCATACACCTTCCTGCTAATGTGTCTTGGAAAGCAGTAGAAGATGGTTCAAGTATTTGGGCCTTTCCACCCACATAGGAGACCCAGATGGATTTCCAGACTCCTAGCTTTGGCCTGGACCAGCCCCAGCCATTGTTGTCATTTAACGAACCGGCAGATGGAAGACTTCTTTGTCTTTCTCTCTCTCTCTGTCACTCTGCCTGTGAACCAAACAAATAAATAAAAATCTTGAGAGAAGAAAACACAAGATTAAAATTAAAGGTGCAATGAGATACCACTAAAATACATACTAGAATAGCTAAAACAAAAAAGTTTGACAATACCAAGTGTTGACAAGGATGTGGAGCAACTTGAAACATCATTCTTTGCTGGTCAGAGTGTAAATTGGTACAACCATGTTGGGAAAACAATTTGACAGTTTCTCATAAAGTTAAACATAAACTATATGACCCAGCTATTTGCCCGTATTTACTCATAAGAAATGAAAACACATATCCTCCTAAAGATATGTACATGAATATTCATAGCAGCTTTATTTACTGATTTGTGTAGTTTTTATCAACTACAATAAAAGCTCAGATATTCACGTACCATGTACACATTATCCAGGATTCATAAATGTTAAACATTTTGCTCTTTGCTATATAATTCTCATATAGAAGAAAGAAAATATTACAGATACAGATGGTATCTCCTTACTTCCCGAACCCATCCTCCTCCTCTGTCCAAGGGCAAGGACATTCATCAAGTTGGGGGGATCCTTTCTGCCCATGTAAAACAGGCCTTTGTTGACATCTTTATTTTACAGCGAGATCAAAGCTGAACAAGAACTGATGCCTGGGCCCTAGCTGAGCAGTGACTCATCAGCTTCATTCCCCAGGGCTATGTTACCTGGCCTGTGTTTGAGGATCTGTGAATGTAATTTATGTAATTATGAGAGTGTTTATGCTGCTCTTTATCTTCAGTTTTAAACACGACTACTACTTGGCACAAATGGGAATTTAGTGTATTGTGTTTTTCTAAGTGTTTAAAAAAATGCATTGGTTGTCAGCTTTCAAATCTAACATTCATGTTGTCTTAAACAATATAGCTCTTCGATATCAGTGCTTAACTTTTTAATTAAGATGGAATGCAGCTATTTAAGTATTTCCCTCTAGTTTTGTCACACAGATCATAAGACAACTGTTTCCAAAGCAGGGAAGACCATTGCATCCCGAATAGCTGGCTGGATCTGACTGTTTAACATCCATGTCACCTGGCTTTGGCCTGGCCCAGCCCCAGGGTGGCTACCATTTAGGGAGTGAATAGACAGATGGAAGATCTCTCTCTACCCCCCCCCCCACTCTCTCTCTTTCTCTCTTTCTGTCACTGTGGCATTCAGATAAATAAATAAATAAATCTTAAAAAAAGAATGCATGTGAGATAATCATGAAGCCTGATTTGACATTCCTTGCCCTTTCTTTTGGTTTATCTTTTTATGGTCTATCTTCTATATTGTCCAGATTTTCCTCTTAGTTCTATGTGTTTATTTTAAAGGCTGACAAATACTCAAGCAGAAAAATGGAGTTTAGGCACTTCTATAATAATGAAGCTGTTAATTTCCCTTTGTGGGACTTCAAAGGGAAAAGACTACTAATTTTGGTTTTCATTAGCAAGTTGTCTTTTTTCCCTTCTTAAGAATAGCAATTGTTCTGATTAGAAAAATAATAAACAAAATCATTCTCCTTTCCTTAATTGGAGAAGAGACAAAAACTAGTGGCAACCTCAAGTTCACAATGAGGTCTAGAGCATTTTTCCCCTTTTAGAATCTGAAAGCCACAACCTCATGTGCTTGTAGTTTTAGAAACATTTTCAATTCTCATTGGCTATTACCTTACGTATCACAATGGAAGTCAAGTCTGTCCCTGAGGTCAAATCCAGTGTCATCAGGTCAGCAGCAGATTGTAACATCACTGGGGCCACAACTGGATCATGAAAGTTGCTCACCCAGTGATGCGTCCTTGTCAACAATAGCTGACAGCCACAGAGATGGCCACAGCAGACTAGCTGCAGCCTGGGGCTCTGTCGGATCACTGGTGACTAGCATGGGGGGCGGGGAGGGGTGGGAGGAAATCTTGGCGCAGCAGAAGATGAAGGACCGCACCCTCCTGTGACGAAGTGTGCCACTGTAGGAATGGAGGAGACAGAGGGTCTCAAGACTCACAGCTGACACTGGAGGATATGGAATTTTACCGAATTCCACTTGAGTGTTAGGCAGCTGGTCAGAAGACAATATATGAAGGTTAGTAGCTGAAGTACCATCAGGGAGGGGCTCTGAGAAAACGGCTTTGAAAGATTTAATAGGACATTCAGATACGACACAAAGGATGAAGTGAGCCATGGAGGTGGGGCTCAGGTTGGAAAGGGTGCCAGCAGCCTTACTAGCTGAGAAGGGCGATCATTCTAAGGAAAGGATGTGGCTTGTTTGATCATTCTATGAACATGAGGAGTGGCCGCAGTGGTCTGGGGATGAGACCAAGGAGAGAACAAGGTGTAAAGCTTGGTGGGACAAGGATCAGGTTCTCTCACATGGCGGGCTGTTCCAGAGGTAGCTGCTGCTGCTGCTGCTTATTTGAATGGGTTACAGAGAGGGAGAGGCAGAGTGGGAGAGGGAAAGATCTTCCATCTGCTGGTTCACTCCCCAAATGGATGCACCAGCCAGGGCTGGTCCAGTCTACTCGAGGCAAGAGTTTCATCTGGGTCTCCTATGTGGGTGCAGGGGCCCAAGCACTTGGGCTATCTTCCTCTGCTTTCCCAGGTGCATTAGCAGGGAGCTGGGTTGGAAGTGGAGCAGCCGGGCCTGGAACCGGCACCCATGTGGGTGGCTGGGGCTGCAGGTGGAGGCTTAACCCACTATGCCACGGCGCTGGCCCTCAGAAGTAGTTTCTTAACATAAAGCCCTTTATTTTGTCAAAGTGGAATCATTGAGAGGGATACAGAAAATGCTTGGAATATTAGAATATTTTTTTGAAAATATCTTTCTTTTCTACAACTTTGAATCTTCAGCAGATCTCGTATTAGGCTTGAGAATCTCATTCTTCTCATTTTTTGCCCTTTGTGAGTTGGCACAATGGGTTAAATTCACAATCCCCAAATGACTGTATTCTGTGAGTGGACAATTGTCTTCCTTGATTTCAATCTCAAAAACTTTGTGTCTTTACTTGGAAACATAGAAGTCTTTCACAAATTAGGGAAACTTCAAAAAGGCAAATTATATTTTCATAGTAAACTTCCTCTTGAAGGGAATTAGTTTCTATAGTTTTTCTTTATACCAATTTTACCTCAAGCTTAAATAAGTGGATCTTAGTTCTGTGTCAAGACCGTCTTATCCACTCTCTTCGTGATTTTGGAAACCTTACCCACTTCTTCAGTCTACATTTCCAGACTAAAGGGCTCTCTTTTTTCCCTCATGTGTGACTCAGTTCCTTTGATGTGAAACCCACGAGCTTTTTCCAGCACTGGTTCATTTCTCTTGTGAGAATGGGCATAGCTTTCTCTAAGACTTAAGGCTCTTCTTTAATCGATAACAAGTTTTGATAAGTAAGGCTTTTGATCCTTCATCGTATGATAAATTCCTTCTAAAACTGAATGTGAAAAAACTGTCTTTCTAGAGAGATCAACTGCTACACTTTTCTAGAATATGTATATAACCATACCTGTTCTTGGTTTCTGAGTTATAACTCAATTTAAAGCTCACTTGTAGAAAATCACGCATTCCAGAGAAGTGGACACAATTAACTTTTTTTTTTGACAGAGTAGACAGAGAGAGAGGCACAATTAACTTTTAAGTAGTTTCTGATCTACCTTTCCATTAAAACCATTTAAAAATGTGTTCTGAATTATACGTGTATTGTTAATTATACGAGTTGAGCACAACTCATAACACATTAATAAGGCAATAGAAGGCAATCGCTATTATTTTGGGCTAACGTTTTCGAATTTTGAATTTCGCATTACACCGGCCGTTGGCAAAAACACACTTTGCAGCCTAAATCCCTAAATTCTGGCTCCTCCCCAAGGTGTGTAGCCCGTATCCATAGAGACCGGGAAAAGCGTCCGCGAGCCAGGGCGACGCCTCCTCCTCAGCCCTAAACTGCTTCCCTTTTAGGTGGGAGGAAAGGACTACCAACAGCCGCGCTAGCGCGGGCGCGGCGCCCTTCCTCGGTCCTTCGACGCCTGTACTGTTTCCGTCGAGTAAACTTGGCCAAACCACAACTCCCAACATGCACTCGGCTTTTCGAACGGCCAGAGGGCCAGCTTCCGGTTTGGGCCAGCGCGGCTGCGCACGGGGTGCGGTCTTATTGGTTCGAAACTCCTCGTGCGATGCGCGTCACGGCGACGTGCGGTCGCGGGGGCGGAGCGACGCGGCGGCGGCGGCGGCGGTCGCGGCAGCGCGGGCACGATCCTGACGAGGTGTCGCGGCGGCGGCAGCGGCAGTGGTTACACCGTCTGGACCCCTCCCTCCTCCGTCCCCCCCTCCTCCCCCTTCCCCTCAGCTGTGGTTCCCGAGAAGTCCGAGACGTGCGGCGAGGTGGAGACGAGCTCCGGGTGAGCGTCTCGAGTGTGAGCGCCGTTCCCCGTGCGCGGAGGGAGAGACCGGGGTCGGGGAAGGTGAGGGCTGAGGGGGCGAGTGTCCCCGGCGCGGCCCGGAGCGCGCGCGCTCGTCCCAGTCCTCGACTTGGCTCTCCAGCTCGGACCTGCTGCCCGCACGGTGTGTGGCGGCGCCAGGGCCAGCGTGAGGGGCCTGGGTCTCCCTCCTTGCCCCCGCTGTCGGCGGAGCTCGCTTCTCCGCCGGCCCTCTGGGCTCTGTCACCGTCGGGTGCCCCTGCCCGCGGAGACAGTCCGCCTGCCCTTTCTCGGTGTCCGTCTCCTGTGTCACTTCTAGGAATTTGGTGGCCGGCTGCGGACGGTTGTGCTTAGTAGCTACTTTAGCAGCTGCCGGGCTGGCAAGGTCTTCCTCGCCTTCTCTCACTTTAGGAATCGGTGATAACAGGGTTACACATCAGTTTTTAGGGGTCTGTGAGGGAGTTTGAATTGGAAACCGATACTTTTCCCCTCTTCTCGTGGCTTCTGATTCTGACCTTGATTTAAACGTTTGCCTCTGGAGTTTGACAACTTGAGACGATCCTAGTGAATTTTGGTAGAAATAGTTGAGTGATCCAACTGGGATTTGTAGACTACGGTGATATCCTAGCAGCTTGTTGGTAGTATTAATTTTAGTGGAATGATCTTTTATTTTGTTGATTTGTTTGAAGTTTTCAAGTTTATATTATTGTCACTGTCATACGCCACTTAAAAAGAAATCTGTTAAAGCATTTAAAATTACGTGATCTTAAAACTTCCTAGTGAAATGTTACAGATGAATTTGTTCAACCTACCGCGTTAGTTTTTGAGGGGAGATATTCTTATCCTTTTTTTTTTTTTTCTTTATTTTATTTGAAAGGCAGGGTGGGGAGCAGGGGAAAAAGAGAGAGAGATTTTCCATCTGCTTGTTCACTCCCCCAAGTGGATATAACAGCCTGGTAGGCAGGTATGGTCCAGGCAGAAGCCAGGATCCTGGAACTCCATCCTGGTCTCCTGTGTAGGTGGCAGGGGCCACCTCTTAGGCCATCTTACTGCACTTTCCCAGGCACATTAGCAGGGAGCTGGATTGGAAGCAGAGCAGCCGGGACTGAAACTGGTGCTAGGTTATGGGATGCAGAGTCACAGGTAGTCGCTTAACCTGCTGTGCTGCGATGCTGGCTCCTTTTCATCCTTTCTTACAAATTTGTTGTCAGAGTGCTGATTGTGACCATCTGGAAAAATTAGTTCTTCAATAGTTGAGACTTCTGTGTATGTGGTGGCAGATTTGTAGTGATTTATGAAATTTGAAAAAATTTTCCAATTAAATATAAAAGGCATTCTTAGAACTTCTGTATGTAACTGGCTACTCACCAGTGTATACATTCCTGTCTGTGCTTTGGGCTTCTTAGTAACAGATTTCCTCTTCTAACTGGGCCACTGGGGATGATAGTCAAATTTCCAGAGCCTGAGTGTGTTTTTCTAATCCTAGGCTTATTGTATAAATTTATAAGTGAATAAGTATTTTCTATTAATACTATCACTTTTAGCTGGTACACTTTCTTTTGTATAAATCACATCAAACTTTGCAACCTGTGGTCTGGGTCCTGCCAGCTGCCTTTTTCTGTAAATAAAGTGTTTATTGGAGCATGGCCATTATGCGGTTGTTCAGGTACTGTCTGTGGTTGCTTTGCAGTACAGGAACAAAGTTGAGCAGATGGGACAAAACTGTATAACTTGCAAAACCTAAAATATTCACTACTTGGTCCTCAATAGAAAAAGTTTGCTGGTCTTGACTCTGTGAAAAGGGATGCATGTTAAATGGAGAAAATTAAGTCAGAAAAATATGAAAGAGAAAGGAAAAATTACTCAGAATTATACTATGCATTTTTATTTTCATTAAAGAATCTTGGTGATTGTGTAAATGAGCTCATTTTTAAATGTTGATTTGTAATCTTTTTAATTTTTATTTTAAAAAAGGGTTTATTTTACTTGAAAGGCAAAGTGTGAGAGAGAGAGAGAGAGAGAGAGAGAGAGAGAGAGAGAGAGAAAGAGAAAGGGAGGGAGGGAGGGAGAGATCGTCTGCTGGTTCACTCCCCAAAAGGCCTTAACAGCTGGGGCTGGGCCAGGCTGAAGTGAGGAGCCAGGAGCTCCATCTCCATTTCCCGCATGAGTGGCAGGGGCCCAAGCACTTGAGCCATCATCTGCTGCCTCCCAGGTGCATTAACAGGAGGCTGGATTTGAACCCACCCTCTCATATGGAATCGGACATTCCAAATGATGACTTCACCAAATGCCAAATGCCAGCCCCTGAAATCTGCTTTTTCAAAAACTAGTATCACAGATTATTTTTATTTGGTCTTCGAATGCTTTTGTACCTCTGCATTTAAGATCTCAAGAAATGGACTTGATGAGCTAAGTTTTCCCCTATTGGTCAAAATTTAAAAAGAAAATTCAGGAAAGAGATGATATGATGATAATGGTTGATATTTGTTGAGCACCTACTAGGTATTAGACAGTTTCCTTGCTTACATAGCTGTATTAAATAAATAGTCCCTGCAGCAGCTCTGTGGTTATGGACTGTTACGTTGGTCCCAGTTTTGCAGATGGGAATGCTGATGCACAGAAGAATAAAATAACTGCTGAAGTTTATCAGCTAGGGGTTGATTGCAATCCAGGCGCCCTGGTTTCAGAAGCCAGTTTTTTTTTTTTTTCTTAAACACTGCCACAGAGCCTCTTCTTGTTCTGCTTATTGTGAAGTTTAGACAGTCCAGAAGTACACAGTGTAAAACTTTGTGCTCTTCTTTCTAGTTTAATTCTTTGTAGATAATCCCTCGTAACCGAGGTCTTTCTACCTCTCTTTGCACATATGAGCACAAACATTTACTTTCAAATCTATCTACATAGGAGGATTTAAAAAAATATTTTTAGAGAAGTTTAGATTTACAGAAATTTGAGCTGTTCAGAAAGTTCCCATATTTACCTCCAGTTTCCTGTTATAACACCTTGCATTAATGAGTGTATTAACTGATGAACCAGTATCAGTCTGTTGTCATTAATTAGTCCATAATTTACAGTTGAACTTTTTGTGCTGCACAGTTTTTTTTTTTTTTCAAGTGGGATCAAACCAATCATTGTTAATGGTGTAGTTTTCTTATAGTTTTCAAAACAGTGCTGATTTTCAGATGAATGTCAAAATTAGTGTTGTTCTTGGGACTGAAGACTTGCTTAGAAGTTTACTTTTTTCTTTTCCTTTTCCCTTTAAAAAAAGTGTGGGGCTGGCATTATGGCACAGCAAATTAACCTGATGCTTGCAGTGCCTTTGATGGAATTCCTAGTTCCTGGCTTCAGCTTCGCCAAGACCTGGCTGCTGTGGCCATTTGGGGAGTAAACCAGCAAAAGAAATCTCTGTCTCCCTCCCTCCCTCCCTCCCTCCCTCCCTCCCTCCCTCCCTCCCTCTTTCACTCTGCTTTTCAGATAAATAAATATGTATGTACATATGTGCATACATATATAAATACATAAATCTTTTTTACAAAAAGTATGCCAGATACTGTTCTCCAAAGGAAGGCTTATTTTTTGAACGTTCTGGCTACATCATGTCATCATAAAATTCCATTTTTCTGTATTTCTGAATCTGGAAAATAGTTTGTTTTTGGTTTTCTTTGTAAATTCTTTTTGGACTATCTTTATAGCCCTTGTAATTGCTAGTCTTATTTCATTAGACTTTGACTTTTTGTAAAGGCTACTCCAAAGAGTAATTCCCTACTCATCACTATATGTTTCAAAGTATTTCCTCTTCTGGGCTTTCCCTGGGGGAAGAACTTAATTTTTTCCATAGTCTTTTGCTTCTCCATGGGCAAGCTGTTCAGGTTCTTGGAGATTTCTTGCTGGTCACAGAAAGAGTGGTGCTGGCCAAATCATAGACATTGGGCATCCTCCTCCCTGACTGGTGCTTCCTCACCCATCTTTATCATTTTTTGGCTTTCTCTTCCG
The DNA here is from genome assembly GCA_949820135.1 of Sylvilagus floridanus. Lineage (NCBI taxonomy): Eukaryota > Metazoa > Chordata > Mammalia > Lagomorpha > Leporidae > Sylvilagus > Sylvilagus floridanus. The sequence continues at coordinate 36,603,213 of OX463230.1, forward strand.
CTTTTTTAACTTTCAGAATTTCTGTTCCTGGAATGTAATTGTTAGCATTTAACCCTTCATATTCTTGTACTCCTGATTTTATCAAGGCCTCTGTAGGCTTTCCTTGGAATTTTTTCTTCCATATCTGAGGATTTGGAAGAATTGAGTTGAATGTTTTAGCAAACATCATGTTCTTATCTTTGTGTGTTTTGTAATGAGCCAAGTCTTGAGGAAGTTTTTCAGTCATGGTTAGAGGTTGTTCTTCTGTTATCTTTTTTTTTAAATTTAGATTTATTATTTATTTACTTTATAGGCAGAGTTAGAAAGAGGGGAGAGACAGAGAGAGAGGTCTTCTATCTGCTGGTTCACTCCCCAAATGGCCACAACAACATGAGCTGGACTGATCTGGAGCCAGAAGCTTCTTCTGGGTCTCCCACATAGGTGCAGGGGCCCAAGCACTTGGACTTCCTTCTACTGATTCCCCACGCCATAAGCAGAGAGCTGGGTCCAAAGAGGAGCACCTGGGACATGAACTGGCGCCCATATGGGAGGCAGGCACTGCAGGCAGAGGCTTAACCCACTGTGCCACAGTGCTGACACTACTTGCATGGCATTTTTAACTTTTTCTTGTGTTTGGAGTCTTTCTTCCTTGTTGCATATTGCACTAGCAGGTCTCTTGCTGTTGGTGGTTATCCTCAGATTCCGAGTTGCCATCCTGTTTTTCTTTTTCATCTTACCTTTGAAGAATATTAAGGCAATAACCAATATCTTGCTGAACTTTGAGAAACATTTTATGACAACATGGACAGTTTCGGCATCTTTCCATATTTTCTCTTGTAGAGTTCAGTCATTAATTCAAACATATCTTGGCTGTAGTTGCATTGCTGTCTCTCTTTAAGATCTGTTCATTTATTTGCAAGACAGGGTTATATTGAGAGAGGGACAGACAGAGATCTTTCATCTGCTGGTTCACTCTCCAAATGGCCACAATAGCCAGGACTGGGCCAGGCAGAAACCAGGAGCTTCTTCCAGGTCTCCCACATGGGTACAGGGGCCCAGGTAGTTGGGTCATCTGCTGCTGCTTTCCCAGGCACATTAGCAAGAGAGGAGCTGGATGGGGAAATGAAGCAGCTGGGACTCAAACCAGCATCAATATGGGATGTAGCATCACAGGTAGTGGGTTAATCTGCTACACTACAACACTGATCCTTTGTTGCTGTCTCTTAACCTGGTGTGTGTGAAATTATGCAATATCGTGTTCACTGTATTGTTATCAGTCTTGACATGAGAATGTAAAGTCTCAGAAGCTTATTGTGATGTGGAAGTTCAAAGAGCTCTAGCAACCTTGATGGATTGATGTGATTCTTAATATTCAGTGAGATCAAAGCTTGCAAAATGTTACAAGATCTAGATTTAACATAATTGTAGGGGATTGCTTTGTGATGCAGCTAGTTAAGCCATTGCTTGTGACACTAGAATCCCATATCGAGGCACTGGTTTGAGTTCTAGCTTCTCCATTTCTAATGCAACTCCTTGCTAATGCACCTGGAAAAGCACTGGAAGATGGCCTGAGTATTTGACTTGGGTTCCTGCCATCTACGTGGGAACTTGCCATCTATGTACTATCTTGGTTCATAGTAATGTGTTTTTAAAAATTAATATTTGTGCATAGTTTTTATGTCAATAAATCTGTCTACTCTTTTTAAGATTTTATTTATTTATGAGAAGTAGAGTTAGACAGTGAGAGAGAGAGACAGAAAGGTCTTCCATCTGCTGGTTCACTCCCCAAATGGTCTCAATGGCTGGAGCTGTGCTGATCCAAAGCCGGGAACCGGGTGCTTCTTCTTGGTCTCCCATATGGGTGCTGGGGCCCAAGGACTTGGGCCATCTTCTGCTTTCCCAGGCCACAACAGAGCTGGATTGGAAGTGGAGCAGCCTGGACTAGAACTGGTGCCTATATGGGATGATGGCACCGCAGGTGAAGGATTAACCTGCGCCACGTCGCTGGCCCCTACTCTTATTTTTAATAATTTGGTGGTGCTCCTGTTGCTGCATACTTCAGTTGTTTAACTACATATTGCCCTTGTGCATTGTATGTACAGTTGTAGGATGCTAATTACCCTATTTTTTTTAAACATTATTTACTTGAAAGAGCTACAAGAAAGGTAGAGACAGAGAGGTCTTCCATTCTCTGGCTCACTCCCCAAATGGCTGCAACTGCTGAAGCTGAGCCAATCTAAAGCCAGGAGCCAGGCGCTTCTTCCTGGTCTCCCATGTGGGTACAGGGGCCCAAGGACTTGGGCCATCCTCTGTTGCTTTCCCAGGTGCATTAGCAGGGAGCTGGGTCTGAAGTGGAGCAGCCTGGACTCAAATCAGCACCCATATGGGATGCTGGCACTGTAGGCCGGGGCTTTAACCCACCGCGCCACAGTGCTGGCCGTACCCTGTTCTTTAGGCTGATTATCTAATAGTTGAATTGCTGTGTTGAAAGAGAATGTTTTGATGTATATTACTAGATTGCCATCCAGAAAGGTCACAGCAATGTAAACTTTGACCAGAAATGTAGGCAAGGTGTAATTTTCCCATGCCACTGCCAACTTAAAGCAAAAAAAAAACCAAAAAAACCTTGGCATATTTGATAGACAGTTAAGCATTTGCAGTATATTTTGTCTAACTTGGAGATATGCTTCATTTTGATAGCATTCTTTTATTAAAGTTAATTTAGAATCACTTGAGGATGGAACATGCATTTGTAGTTCTTCTAGTACTTCCTTGGATGGAGCTAATTTACTTAGGTAGGTTCTCTAATTTACCCTTGAAAATTTAACAAAAACACATTTGGATGACCCCTTGCAAACTATTTCTTGAAGGTAAGGAAAATAAGCTTTTTTCTGGTCTACTAGCAGTCCTGGTATATAGCAGGTGGTCTTTTAAAAATATGAATTGGTTCATGTTCTTAGGGGCTTACTGTTGAGTAAAGTGCTTTAACTTTGTTAGAAATGACCTTTTCAAAGTATTTATGAATATAAACTTGAAAAACTACATTATAAAATTATTATCTTAGTATTTTTTTACATTCATCTGAAATCAGAAATTGCAAATTTAGGGATTGGTTAAATAAGGGATTTGTTTTGAATTTTTTTGATCCATATATACCAGAGGCAGAGAGCAAGCGAACTCTTCCATCAGCAGGTTTACTCCCCAAATGGCTGAAATTGCTGAAGCTGGGTTGATCCAAAGCCAGGAGCCAGGACCTTTTTCCAGGTCTCCCACATGGGTGCAAGGGCCCAAGGACTTGAGCTATCTTCTATTGCTTTCTCAGGCCATAGCGAAGAGCTGGTTTGGAAGTGGAACAGCCGGGTCTCCAACTGGCGCCCATATGGGATGCTGGTGCTGCTCTACTTGCTACGTACGCCACAGCGTCAGCCTTGCTGCTCCACTTCTAATACAGCTCCCTGCTTTTATGCCTGGAAAGGCAGTGGAAGAAGTTGCAAGTACTCGGGTCCCTGCCACCCATGTGGGAGGACCTGGATGGAGTTCTAGCTCCTGGCCTCAGGCTGGCCCAGTCCACCCCAGTCCTTGTGGCCATTTGGATAGTGAACCAGTGGATGGAAGGTATTTCTCTCTCTGGCTGTAACTCAGCTTTTCAAATAAATCTTAAAAAAAAAAAATCATTGTTTCATTTAAGTAGACATTGTTAAGTGTTTAGACCGATGGCAAAGGTAAACAAAATTCTGGAAACTGCCAGATTATCTTCAGGCGTGGGAAAAAATACCTGTGCGAAAGGATACTAACATTTTCTCATGGAAGAGAAAATGGATTTAAAGATTTATTTATGTTTTAGAGAGACAGGATGAGACAGCAGTCTTCATCTGATGGTTCACTTCCCAGATGGCTGCAACGGCCAGTACTGGGCCAGGCTGAAGCCAGGAATTAGGAACTTCATCCAGGTCTCCCAAATAGGAGGTAGGAGGTCAAGTACCTGGATGTCTGCTGCTTTTCCCAGGCCATTAACAGGGGGCTGGATCAGAAGTGGAGCAGCCAGAACACAAACTGGTGCCCATATAGGGCGCCAGCACTGCAGGAGGAGGCTTTACCTGTACACTACAATGCCAACCCCAGAATTTTCTTTACAGCTGACTTATAGTGTTATACATTTTTATTGGATTTGTGTATTTTCCATGGTACACAAATGTACCAGAAAGCAAAGCATGAGAAACATAAGATTTTTTTTTAAAGATTTATTTATTTATTTGATAGGCTGATAGGCAGAGGCAGAGAGAGGGAGGTCCTCTGTCTGCTGGCTCACTCCCCAAATGGCCCCAACTGTGCAGATCTGGAACCAGGAACCAGGAACCTGCTCTGGGCCTCCCATGCAGGTGCAGGGGCCCAAAGACTTGAGCCATCTTCTGCTTTCCCAGACCAGTAGCAGAGAGCTGGATCGGAAGTGGAGCAGCTGGGACTCGAACCGGTGCCCATATGGGATGCCAGCATGGCAGAGGGTGGCTTTACCTGCTATGCCACAGCACCAGCCCGAAACATAGGATCTTAAAGAGGCAAAATTAATTAGCTTTAGTTAACTAATTTTGGGCATCCAGGCCTTTTCTTCTGGATGCATTTATTGTTACTATATTAGTTAATGTCACATTGGCAGCATAGTCACTTTAATCCTCTGTGTCCTGAAGTTTTAGTTTAGTGAATGTGTGTTCATAGTTATATTTATATAACCATTTCTTTGGTTAGGGAGAAGGTCGTGTGAGGTCCATTGTGAAAACTTTCATCAGATTGGAAAGAAGGTTTACTTTTTTATTTTTTTTAAATTTTATTTTATCATAGTTCATTCAAGAAAGAATTTCTGGTAACTTAAAGTATCCAGAAGTGTAATAAAATGTTTATGAAAAGGAGAAATCCGGGACTGGTGCTCTGGTGTACCAGGTAAAACCACCTTTTGTAGTGCTGGCATCCCATATGGGCACTGGTTCTAGTCCTGGCTGCTCCACTTCCAATCCAGCTCTCTGCTATGGCCTGGGAAAGCAGTAGAAGATGGCCGGTGTGCTTGGGCCCCTACACCCTTGTGGGAGACCCAGCGGAAGCTCCTTGCTTTGGATCAGCTCAGTTCCAGCTGTTGCGGCAATCTGGGGAGTGAACCAGCAGATGGAAGCCCTCTGTATCTCTGCCACTCCCTCTGTAGCTCTGCCTTTCAAATAAATAAGTAAATCTTTTTAAAAAAGAAAAGAAAAGGAGAAATCAAGAAAAGAACAAAACCTATATTCTGTTCCCAAGTGACAGCAGAATTCAGTGACTAAGAATAAAATTGACTTTCAGTTTGCTTGGCAGCAAAGTCAAAGGTAGAAATATGGTAAAGTATGTTGCACTGAGCAGGAAGGAGCAAGACCAGTTTTCCGTAGGTAATCTTAATAAGAGATGTTATGGAACTATTTTAATATGGGATTACGTAAAAGCCATTCATTGTGGTTGGAGGTCTAGATTTTAAAAGGAAGGTTAAGCATTAAAGTTTCAAGCCAGTGGAAATTTGTATGGGTGTTGGTTCTTCTTTAGGCTGCAAGATGTATGTTTTGTTTGGCACTACCACAGTTTTTTTTTTTTTTTTTCCTTAAAATATTTCAAACATAGAGGAAACTACAGAGACTAATCATTAAATCCACCATAGGGCTAAAGTAAATCTAAGCATGTTCCTGTATTTACTGCCTTTTAAAGAAAAGAACTTTCATGTACAGTTGAAGTACCTTGGGTTATATTTCACTTTCTTTTTAGAAGTAATTTGGTGTTGATCATTTCTAATGGCTGTTTTTAATTATTATATAGGTATACATTCCATAGTATGGTTTTGCCTACTTTCAACTATGTAAATGATATTCTACTTGGTAACTTGTCTTTCATGAAACATGTGTTTTAGATTCATTTGAAATTGCTGAGACTTCCACCATTTTTGACCTACAAAAATCGTAGTTTCATATGGTGCAGCCTAATAACTAGTCATCACTTGGATCTGTATATTCACAATATTCTATTATATGAATGCAGTTGAATTTGAATTTATTCTCATATTGATAGGCATTTAGATTATTTACTTTTTTCCCCTGTATTCAGAACAACACTACATTGAATATTCCTGATTAGAAATCTTTGTTCCTAAGTTTAAGATCTTTGGCAACTGTGCTTTGTGACCCCATTAATGGGTTGTGAAACCAATTTAGGGATTAAAATAGAAAAGTATCAGGTTGTATTGCAGGTAGTAAAGATAATTTTGTGAAATTTTTAGTTCTGTGTGTATGTGGTTATTAAGTTTGAAATGTCCTCTAGGGTAAATTTCCCAGAAGTGTGATTTTTGGATGCAGGTTTTTTAAGTTCATGGGAATTTTTTTTTTTTTAGCCTTATTTATTTGAGAGACAAAGAGTTAGAAAGACAGAGGTCCCATCAACTAGTTCTCTCCACAAATGCTTGCAACAACTGGGATTGAGCCAGGGCTGAAGCTGGGAGTCAGAAAGGCAATCCAGGTCACCCATGTGAGTGACAAGAATCTGTGTGGGTAAGCTATCACTTCTGTCTCCCAGGGTTTGCATCATCAGGAAGCTGGAATTAGGAGCCAGAGCCAGTAATCTGACCCAAATACTTAATTGCTAGGCTAAGTACCCTCTCAGTTAATTGTGTTGGCTACTGTCAAATTGCTCTCCAAATCTGTATCACTTAGCATGTTTTTAGAAGATTTTTTTGTTTATTTGAAAGGTAGAGTGAGGAGAGGTGAGTGTAAGAAAGAGATAGAGATACCTTCCATCTATTGTCAGATTAATTTCCCAGATGCCCAACAGCTGGGGCCAGGCCAGAAGCCAGGAGCCAGGAACTTCATCTGGTCTCCCATGTTGGGGTGGCAGGGATGCAAATACTTGAGCCATCTTTTGCTGCTTTCTGTGTATATTAGCAGTGAGCTGGATTGGAAGCTGAGTAGCTGGGACTCGAACCACCACTCCAATATGAGATATGGGTATTTGAAGCAATGGCTTAATCCATTGTGCCACAGTGCTGGCCCCTCACGTCACATTTTTTAACACCAGGACTTGAGAATTTGCTAATTTCCTAATGATTCATAACATTGTCTGATTTTTAGAAACATTTTTATAAATCTGGTAAGTATAAAATGATATCATGTCTTTTTGTAGATACACAAAATTTTTAAATTAGTATTAAATATTTTAAAATAAATTTATTTGTATAAAGAGCAGATTTCATGTGTTTCATATATATAGTTTTAAGAACATAATAGTACTTGCCTCCCCGCCTCCCCCCTCCCCCTCCCCCCCCTTCTTCCTTTTATTGATTTATTTGAAAGGCAAAGTAACGGAGAAGGAGAAACAGAGAGGTCTTCCATCTGCTGCTTCACTCCCCAATGGCTGCAATGGCTGGAGCAGGGCCTATCAGGAGCTAGGAGCTTCCTCCCGGTCACCCACATGGGTACAAGGACCCAAGGACTTGGATCATCTGCTGCTGCTTTCCCAGGATATTAGCAGGGAGCTGGATCGAAGTGGAGCAGCCCAGACTTGAATTGGCACTCATATGGGATGCCGGCACTCTCCCTTCATTCTTGTTTTTCTTTTAATTTTTGTGATAACATGCTTTCAGTTTACTTTATAATAACAAGCTTCATCTTCCACTAAATAATTTATTTATTTAAAAAATGTATTTTATTTATTTGAAAGACAAATTGACAGAGGGAGAGGGAGAGATAGAAAGATCTTCTGGGCTGGTGCCATGGCTCACTAGGTTAATCCTCCGCCTGTGGTGCCAGCATCCCATATGGGCGCCAGGATCTAGTCCCGGTTGCTCCTCTTCCAGTCCAGCTCTCTGCTGTGGCCCGGGAAGGCAGTGGAGGATGGCCCAAGTCCTTGGGCACCTGCACCTGCATGGGAGATTAGGAGGAAGCTCCTGGCTTCGGATTGGCGCAGCGCGCCGGCCTTAGCAGCCATTTTGGGGGTGAACCAACAGTAGGAGGACCTTTCTCTCTGTTTCTCTCCCTAACTCTGTCAAAAAAATAAAAATAAAAATAAAAAATAAAAAAGATCTTCTGTCCACTGGTGCACTCCCCAAATGGCTATAGCACCCAGGTCTAGGCCAGGCTTAAGCCAGGAACCTGAACTCCATCCTGTTCTTCCCTGTGAGCGAGAGGGGCCCAGGTACTTGGGGCCATTTTCCACTGCTTTCCCAGGCACATTAGCAGGGAGCTGGACAGGAAATAGAGCAGCTAGGTCTTGTACTGGTGCCCATCTGGGGTGCCGGCATTGCAAGTGGCAGCTTTACCCACATTGCCAGCCTTTATCTGTTAACTTTTATATGGCTTATTTTGTTGAAATTATTATAAAATCTGTTTTCCTTATTGGTTTGTGTTCTTATAAGAAAAGTCCATATCCCAAGATCATTAAGAGTCTGATTTTTTTTTCTAAAAGCTTTAGAAATTTGTCTTTGCTTAGGTCTTGATTCTGTCTTAAAAATTTTTTTTTGCATATGATGTGAGGCAGCAATTATAGTTAATTTTTAAATATGCATACTCAGTTACTATAGCATGTTAACAGGGGTGCTTTACAATTCTGAATTGTAATAATTTAAGCAGGGCGTGCTTTCTTGTTCAGCACAGTGACAACCTATTTTTCTTCCACCAGACTGCTTCTCATGTTCAAGGTTGTGACCTTTGGGCCAGAGTAATGTGGTTGGTGAATTACTTGATCCAGAAATAGAACCTAGAGGAATGGATAGGTACAGAGCATGTTTTATAGCTGTCACCCAAATGTTATTTCTCCTAATCACTTAAAAAGAATTATTTATTTTATTTGAAAGTCAGAGTTACATAGAGAAGGAGAGGCAGAGAGAGAGAAGTCTTCCATCTGTTGGTTCACTCCCCAATTGGCCGCAATGATTAGAACTGTGTCAGTCCAAAGCCAGAAGCCAGGAGCTTCTTCCCGGTCTCCCAGATGGGTGCAGGGACCCAGGGACTTGGGCCATCTTCTACCACTTTCCTAGGCCATAGCAGAGAGCTGGATCGGAAGTGGAGCAGCCAGGACTTGAAACCGGCGCCTATGTGGGATGCCTGCATGGCAGGCGGTGGCTTTACCTGCTACACCACAGTGCCGGCCCCTCTCCTAATCACTTTTTAAATAGAAGTTAAGTTGCAGATAGTTGGAGGATAAATTTTAATGAGGAAACAGATTACTGGTTTTGCATTGCTCATTAATATCCTCAGACTGTAAACTAGACAAGAAGGTAGTTGATTGATAACTTGATACAAATCTTGAGGATACTTACGTGTATGTAGTCATTAATTTGCTCTTACTGCATGTGTATACTGAAATTTGAGGCTTTTAATTTTGATTTTAGGGGAATTATGTAAGTAAATGTGAATCCTTTTGAGATGTTTGATAGCACTGTGAATCACTTTATAACAATGAAAACTTTTTCTTTCTACGTAAAGAATTTTTAAAAAAGATTTATTTATTTATTTGAAAGAGTTACACAGAGAGAGAAGGAGAGGCAGAGAGAAAGGTCTTCCATCCACAAGGTCACTCCCCAATTGGCTACAACGGCTGGAGTTGTACCAATCCAAAGCCAGGAGCTTTTTCCGGGTCTCCCACATGGGTGCAGGGGCCCAAAGACTTGGGCCATCGTCTACTTCTTTCTCAGGCCAAAGCAGAGAACTGGGTCTGAAGTAGAGCAGCCAGGTCTTGAACTGGTGCCCTGATGGGATGCCAGCATTGCAGACGGTGGCTTTACCTGCTATTCCACAGTGCTGGCCGAGAGTTTTTATTACACTTTTTTTTTAAAAAAAATTTTTTTATTTATGTATTTGAGAAGTAGAGTCACAGAGAGAGGTTAGAGACAGAAACCTACTCTGTCTGCTGGTTCACTCCCCAGATGGCCGCAACTGATGGAGCTGGGCTGATCTGAAGCCAGGAGCTTCCTTCCGGTCTCCCACGAGGGTGCAGGTGTCCAAGCACCTGGGCCATCCTTCACTGCTCTCCCAGCTGCAGCAGAGAGCTGGATTAGAAGAGGAGCAGCTGGGACATGAACCGGTGCTCATATGGAATGTTGGCACTGCAGGCACAGGCTTAGCCTACCATGCCACAGCGCCAGCCCCTTCATTACACTTTTAATCTGAGAGAAGTTGTCGCTGAGGCCTGCAGATAGTTATATATTTTAGGTTTTTATTTTTGTTCCTTTCGCTTCCTTTGTAATGATGAAGATAAGGCATTGTGATTTCTTGAAATTGTACAACACTGAGAAAGCTTGTAGGTGCAAGTTTTATTTTTAAATGTCTGCCTAGTAATACTGAGAAAGGTCGCTAGCCATTCAGATTTTTTATCTGCAGCATTACAGAAACTGGAAAAAAATTTGTGCTTTTTTTAAATAAAAAATTTGAGGGGCTGGTGCTGTGATGCGGTGGGTTAAAGTCACGGCCTGCAGCACTGGCATCCCACATGGGCACTGGTTTGAGTCCTGGCTGCTCCATTTCCAGTCCAGCTCCCTGCTGATGTGCCTGAGAAAGCATGAGAGAATTGGGCCCTTGCACCCACGTGGGAGACCCGGAAGAAGCTCCTGGCTTCAGCCTGGCCCAGCCACGGTTGTTGTGGCCATCTGGGAGATGAACCAGCAAATGGAAGAGCTTTCTCTCTTTGTAACTCTACTTTTCAAATAAAAGTAAATAAATACATAAATAAATTTTTAAAAATAATTTTAAAAAATTGAGAAGGGGCAGAGGGAGAATGAATGAATGAATGAATGAATAGAATGATAGAGATTTCATCTGGTTCACCCCCTAAATGCTTGCTGTAGTGCCCTCAGCAGGGATTGATGCCAAGAGCCAGGAATTTAGTCCAGGTCTCACACATGTGTAGAGGAAATCCACCTACTTAGTCATCACTGCTGCCTTCCATGGTCTGCATTAGCAGGAATTTGGAATCAGGAGTCAGAGCTGGGAACTGAGCCCGGGCACTCTGATACAGGCCAAAGGAGTTGTCACTGGTGTCTTACCCACTAGACCATAGTGTCCATCTCCAGACTTGTGTTCTTGAAGGTACTACTAAAGATGAAATAAGGGCCTGGGTGATTGTTATTACTTTATCACTTTTAAGGTAGGGTTTTGATTTTGCCTGAAAGATTGGCTCTACAAAGCAGATATTTTACCTGGATGGATTTTGTCACTTGGAGCACCAGTGAATGATGTGTCTGGTAGATGCATTTTCCTTGGCCATATATACACTATTGCATTTGAACTACATTGTTAATATTTATCTAGTCTTCATTTCCTAAAGATTCATTTTCTTTAAGGCGCATAATTTTTCTTCTGACCTTTTTTATATTGTGATCATTTGCATATGTGATTTTACCATGAAATGTATCCAGCTAGATATTGGTTATAGTAAACTTTTTTTTTTTTATTTCCCAAATGGGAGAAGATGACAGCCTTTTTCTTTGTTTCTTCTTTTTTCTTTTTAAAAAGATTTATTTAGCCAGCACCGTGGCTTAATAGGCTAATCCTCCACCTAGCGGTGCTGGCACCCAGGGTTCTAGTCCCGGTTGGAGCGCTGGATTCTGTCCTCATTGCCCCTCTTCCAGTCCAGCTCTCTGCTGTGGCCCAGGAGTGCAGTGGAGGATGGCCCAAGTGCTTGGGCCCTGCATCCGCATGGGAGACCAGGAGAAGCACCTGGCTCCTGGCTTCAGATCAGAGCCGTGTGCGGCCACAGCGTGCCAGCTGCAGCAGCCATAGGAGGGTGAACCAACGGCAAAAGAAGACCTTTCTCTCTGTCTCTCTCTCTCACTGTCCACTCTGCTTGTCAAAAAAAAAAAAAAAAAAAAGATTTATTTATAGAGTTACAGAGACAGAAGGAGAGAGAGAGACAGATGGAGATTTTCCATGTGCTGGTTCACTCCCCATGTGGCTGCAATAGCTGGGCCTGGGCAGGACAGAGCTAGGAGCCAGAAGCTTCTTCAGGATCTCCCACGTGGTTGCAGGGGCCCAAGGATGTGTGCTGTTTTTCCCAGGCCATTAGCAGGACGCCCATTTGGAATGCCAGCAACACAGGCAGTGGCTTTACCTGCTACATCATAATGCTGGCCCCTTGCAGCTTTTTTTTTTCTAAACAAAGGATGTGTGGAGAAAATGCTTTAATTTATCTGTGACCAAATTCAGGAAGAAAATCTTAAATACCTCTTAAGAAGGAAATAGAATTTTGGATGCAAACACTCAGAAATAAGCTGTGTTGTTGGAAAGCAGGCAATAAAATTAGTTTTGAGATGAGTCAACTTGTTGATTATCTTCCTAGCCTGCTGTGATAGGAATGCTTGTAAGATTTGGACTTTTTTACTGCCTTAATCTGATAAAAACTTGATTGGAAAGAGAGGCACTTTTTTCTTGGAGTTATTCAGTTTGATTTTTTTTTTCCTTTTTTTTTTTTTTTTCTTTTTTTTCTTTTTTGACAGGCAGAGTGGACAGTGAGAGAGAGAGACAGAGAGAAAGGTCTTCCTTTTGCCGTTGGTTCACCCTCCAATGGCCGCCGCGGTCGGCGCGCTGCGGCCGGCGCACCGCGCTCATCCGATGGCAGGAGCCAGGAGCCAGTTGCTTTTCCTGGTCTCCCCATGGGGTGCAGGGCCCAAGCACCTGGGCCATCCTCCACTGCACTCCTGGGCCACAGCAGAGGGCTGGCCTGGAAGAGGGGCAACCGGGACAGAATCCGGTGCCCCGACCGGGACTAGAACCCGGTGTGCCGGCGCCGCAAGGCGGAGGATTAGCCTGTTGAGCCACGGCGCCGGCCTTGATTTTTTTTTAAAACAGGTTTTATTTACTTATATGAGAGACACAAGGAAGGGAAAGACAGAGAAGGGTCTTCCATCCTCTAGTTCACTCCCCAAATGGCTGCAGTGGCCGGGGCTGAACTGATCTGAAGCCAGGTTCCAGGAACTTCTTCTGGGCCTTCTACGCAGGTACAGGGGCCCAAGCATTTGGGCCATCTTTCACTGCCTTCCCAGCTCATAAGCAGAGAGCTGGATCAGAAGAAAAACAGCCAGGACACGAGCTGGCGCCCATATGGAATACCAGTGCCACAGACAGAGGCTTAGCCTGCTGCACCACAGTGCTGGCTCCTCAATTTGATTTCTAAACTGTTTAAAGTCATTTAAAATTTTCTGAGTCAATCTTTCATTGTCTAGATTAGGAGGAGTATTACCTACACTCATCTTTCTAGGTCAGATTGCTTGGGTATAATGTTTTGTTTTTAATTCTTCTGAGTCTCTGAAAGCGATTTGACTATATAGATGTTATTATATTTGTATATTGGTTATTTTTTAAATGATTTTTTCAAGAGAATGAAATAATTTACTGATTACAATGGTAATGGATGATACTCAGCTTGATTCCCATCTGTGATTTTATCTGATGCCATTATTCAATTTAGATATATTGCAAAGGATGTGTCAGCAATCATTTTTTTAAAAAAGATTTAATTTATTTTATTTGAAAGGTAGAGTTAGAGGCAGAGAGAGAGAGAGAGCGCGCACGCGCGCACGAGCAAGCACGCACAAGTGAGGTTTTCTATCTACTGGTTCACTCACCAGATGGTCATAATGACCACAGCTGCGCAGATCTGAAGTAAGAAGCCAGGAGCCTCCTACGGTCCCTCCACACTGGTGCAAGGGCTCAAGGACTTGGGCCATCCTCCACTGCTTTTCCGGGCCACAGCGGAGAGCTGAATTGGAAGTAGAGCAGCAGGAACTCAAACCTGTGCCCATAAGGGATGCTGGCACTTCAGGTGGCTGTTTTACCTGCTATGCCACAGTGCCGGCCCCCTAGCACTCATTTTTATAAACGAATAATCCCATAACTTTGGGTGGCTGTTTTAATGGTGAACTTCAGAAAGTCAAAGCAGTAACTGTCAGTATCTGAGGACAATGGCTTCTCCACCCACGCAGTTTGTAAATAAGTTTCAAATGGAACCTGGCATAATACTGATGAATTCTGGCTTTACACTTTTGGGGAAGTTTATCAGGATGGCTTCAGAGTAGATTAACTTTATACAGCACATTTTTAAAAAAGACATTCAGTGTCCTGATCAGACTAATACATTTAGCATTCAACAGCATGGGTACAAAAAAGGAAAATAACTACAGTAACCTTTTTTTGGAATGCTTTATACTTTCCACAGAACAGAAACTAAAATAACCTTTATACAGGTTATTCACAAATACAACTTGTGTTTTTTTCTGCCCATGCACAGGAATATTATCTAAAACATGTCTTCTTTAAGTAGCAGCTAGGGCCTGCTACTACCACTGTGCTTGGCTGAGTTCTCAAATCTTTTGTAACCTGTAGCTTCCCTGTCACTTCTCTGTCTCTCCTTTCCTGCTAACCCTTGTTTCCTGGCAGTTATTAAAACCTTCTGCCACTGCCATAGCAACTGCTGCTGCTGGAACTGCTATAGCCACCCTGATTTTGTTTGGCAAAATATTGGCTGCCACCACCATAGGGGCCAGAGCTTCTGCCTCCAAAGTTTCCTCTTTTCATGGGTCCAAAATTTGAAGAATGATTGTTTTAATTGCCAAAATCATTGTAGCTTCCACTGCCTCCAAAATTGCTTCCAAGATCATCAGCTCCATTCTAACCATCCCACTGCCACCAAAGCCACCACGACCACTGAAGTTTCCTCCGTGACCTAAGTTGTCATTGCCACTGAAACCGCCTCCACGACCACCACCAAAGTTTCCAGAACCACTTTAACCTCTTGGGCTGGATGAAGCACTGGCCATCTCCTGCTTCAACAGGGTCTTTGTTACTTAACAGTTGTGACCAATCACATTGTGGTACATGAATGACAATCGTATCCACAGAGAGTCATGGTCATCAAAGATCACAAAAACAAAACACCATTTCTTGCCACTGCCTCGATCAGTCTTTGCTTTTCCCATCCTGTTCAAAATCATCTCTGAGGTAATGTTCTTCAGTGTCTTCTTTAATGCCACCAACAAAGATCTTTTTCCACAGTTAATTGGCACCTGGTCTTTGAGAAGCTTTTCTTGAGACAACCCTCTTCGGTTCCACAACTCTTCCATCTGCCTTATGTGGCCTTGAGTTCTTAGCTGCATTCACCTCCACGGTGGCACAGGTGACAAACCAAAAGCACTTGGTGTTCGCGAATGTTCCCCATTGCTCAGAATGGCTCCTTAGACTCTTTCTTGGTTGTTTCAAAGCCCAGTCCTCTGATGAAGAGCTTCCACAGCCGTTTGGGCTCTGTAGGAGACTCTGACTTACACATGATGGTGGGAAGAGAGAATTTGACGATTTTTCCTTAGTGGCATCCACGGGCAGAAAGTTAGTTTTTTTTTTTTTTTTTTTAAGATTTGTTTATTTCAAAAGTCAGTTACGGAGAGGGGGAAACAAACGAGAGAAATCTTCACCCTCTGGTTTACTTGCCGGATGGCTGCAATGGCCAGGGCTGGGCCAGGCTGAAGGCAGGGGCCAGGAGCTTCAACCAGGTCCCCCATGTGGCTGTCAGGGGCCAAGCACTTGGGCCATTTTCCGCTGCTTTTCCCAGACCATTAGCATGGAACTGGATTGGAAGTGTAGCATCTGGGACTTGAACTGGTGGTCATTTTGGATGCTGGTGTTGCAGGGAGCACCTGTTCCTGCTATGCCACCATGCCACAATGTCTAATTCTGGTCCATTCTGAAGCTAGAAGCCCAGGATTCCTCCTGAGTCTTCCACATAAGTGGCAGGGGTCCAAGTGCTTGAGCTGTCTTCTGCTGCTTTCCCAGGCACATTATCTGTTTGGAAGTGGAGCAGCCAGGACTGGAATTGGTCCCCATATGGGCTTAATCCGCTGCTCCGTGGCGTCAACCCCTCCTTAGAGTTTTAGAATAGATTGCACGTGAGAGATGTGAAAATTCTTTGTAAGCTATAAATTGTCACTCAGTGCAGAAATTCCTTAACTGAAAGTGCCCTTTTGGACACTTAGTGGCCTTGAAGTTCATTTTAAAGTCTTTGCCCATGTCAGTGGAGCCCAAGAATGTAAGGAGATACTGCTGAAGACACAGTCTGTCCAGGCTATCTATAGCACATGAATTGAAACTGGTCAGGTTTTATTTTATTTTATTTTTTGACAGGCAGAGTGGACAGTGAGAGAGAGACAGAGAGAAAGGTCTTCCTTTTGCCGTTGGTTCACCTTCCAATGGCCGCCGCGGCCAGCGTGCTGCGCTGATCTGATGGCAGGAGCCAGGTGCTTTTCCTGGTCTCCCATGCGGATGCAGGGCCCAAGCACTTGGGCCATCCTCCACTGCACTCCTGGGCCACAGCAGAGAGCTGGCCTGGAAGAGGGGCAACCGGGACAGAATCCGGTGCCCCGACCGGGACTAGAACCCGGTGTGCCGTCGCTGCAAGGTGGAGGATTAGCCTGTTGAGCCACAGTGCCGGCCCAGGTTTTAATTTAATGTCTCTACTCTTGATCTTGTCTCCCATGCAAGTTCCATAGGTCTCATAATCTTCCCAAGGGAGCTCTTTCCCAAAAATTTCTTTAAAAATGTGAAGTTTAAACTCTCTCCCTTTTGTCTCTCCTTCCTATATTCATCTGTCATTCAGCAAATATTGACTGAATCCCTCTTTTGTGCTGTTAGATATGATGTCTTTTCATGGGTGCAAACTAAATGCCTGTTAACAATAAATTGTTATTGAAAGGAAAACAAAGTGATAGTAATTTGAACCACAGAAGTGCTGAGTGTTTCATATGACCTTTGCTTATAACCTTTGGCAAAGGCACTTAACACACATTACAGCTCAGATTACAGCAAGTTAGTACTTTATATTAGCAAATCATGTATAAACCTGAAATTGTCATTGTTCAGCCAGAATAAAACTTGTTTTAGTGTACTTGATATTTTTTTTTTAATTTTTAAAATTTTTAAAATTTTTAAAATTTTTTTAAGTGCACCCCTTTAATTTTTTTTTAATTTTTTAATTTTTTTGGACAGGCAGAGTGGACAGTGAGAGAGAGAGACAGAGAGAAAGGTCTTCCTTTGCCGTTGGTTCACCCTCCAATGGCTGCCGCGGCCGGCGCGCTGCGGCCGGCGCACCGCGCTCATCCGATGGCAGGAGCCAGGTGCTAGGTGCTTTTTCCTGGTCTCCCATGGGGTGCAGGGCCCAAGCACTTGGGCCATCCTCCACTGCACTCCTGGGCCACAGCAGAGGGCTGGCCTGGAAGAGGGGCAACCGGGACAGAATCCGGCTCCCCGACCGTGACTAGAACCCGGTGTGCGGCGCCGCAAGGTGGAGGATTAGCCTGTTGAGCCACGGCGCCGGCCAGTGTACTTGATATTTACCTGGAATGACAAAACTGTTAAGAAAACTATATAGCTCCACCTAAAAATTCAGGTGGATATCACCATTAGTTATGACATTTTGAAACTAAGAATAGTTTTTATAAATCAGTTTTCTCCAGCTAAGAGTTAGTTTGTTTTAGGTTTTTATTTTTCTAAAAAAAATGATGAGATGCAGAGAGAGAAAAGAGTGTGTGTGTATGTGTGTGTGTGTTGAGAGAGAGAGAGAAAAGAGAAAAGGAAATAGGAAATGGAGACAGAGAGCTCCAATTGGCTGGTTCATTTTGCAGCTGTCCACAATGGCTGGGCCAGAGCTAGGGTAAAGCCAAGACCTAGAAACTCAGTCTAGATTTTCCATGTGGGTAGCAGGGACCCAATTGCTTGAGCCATTACCACTGCCCTCAAGCATTTATGTTAGCAGGAAGCTAGAGTCAGGAACCAGATCCAGTTGTTGAACCCAGTTACTTTGATATGGGATACAGGCATCTTAACTACTAGGGGAAATGCCCACTCCAAGTTTTAAAGGGACCTCTGTTAGATGCCACCATTCCTCATTTGGAGCAGATGATCAGCTTAGTTTACTTTGGCTATGTCAGAGGCTAGTAAGACAATAGACAAAGGTTATTCTAGTACTTTCCTGGGAATTTTAGTGAGAAAATATGTATAGTGTATAGAAGAGACCTGGATATTCCTATATGGTCTCCTTTAATAAGCTTTGAAACTGGGACTGGCATTGTGGCATAGTAGGTAAAGCTGATACCTGTAATGGAGGCATCTATACATGCCAGTTTGAGTCCTGGCTGCTCCATTTCTGATCAAGCTTCCTGCTGATGCACCTGGGAAAGGCAGCAAAGGATAGCCCGAGTGTTTGGGCCCCTGCCACCCATGTGGAAGACCTGGAGGAAGCTCCTAGCGCCTGGTTTTGGCCTGGCCCAACGTTGGTCGTTGCAGCAGTCTCGGGAGTGAACCAGCGGATAGAAAACTTCTTTCTCTGCCTTTATCTGCTATGCCACAGTGCCAGCCCTGAAGATGCAAGATTGATTCTGATCCTCCCCTCAACTCCCCTCTCCTTTCCATCTCTCCCTCTCTCTCTCTCTTACTCTTTAAAATAAATGAATAGATCTTTTTTCTACAGAAAAAAAAAATCCTGCAACTTTATTTAATTTTATTTAAAACTATAGTAACTATACATTATATTAATCAGTCACTGAGTTTTTGGATTCATACTAGTATATATGAATAGATAATTTATTTGTATCCTTTTATATAAATCAAACCATTGGCTTACATGTCTTCATACTCACAAGTACATTTCAACTAATGAAAAAAGTTTTCTTGGGGGCCAGTGCTATGGCTAGGCAGGTAAAAAGCCACCGCCTATAATGCCAGTATCCCATATGGGTGCCGGTTTGAGTCCCGGCTGCTCCACTTCCGATCCAGCTCTCCTGCTATAGCCTGGGAAGGTAGTAGAAGATGGCCCAAATCGTTGGGCCCCGTGTCTGTGTGGGAGCTCCGGAAGAAGCTCCTGGCTCCTGGCTTCAGATTGGTGCAGCTCTGGCTGTTGTGGCCATATGAGGAGTGAACTAGCAGATGGTCTCTGCCTCTGCCTCTATGTAGCTCTGCTTTTCAAATAAATAATCTTTTAAAAAATTAAAAGTTTTCTTGGCCGGCGCCGTGGCTCAACAGGCTAATCCTCCGCCTTGCGGCGCCGGCACACCGGGTTCTAGTCCCGGTCGGGGCGCCGGATTCTGTCCCGGTTGCCCCTCTTCCAGGCCAGCCCTCTGCTGTGGCCCAGGAGTGCAGTGGAGGATGGCCCAAGTGCTTGGGCCCTGCACCCCATGGGAGACCAGGACAAGCACCTAGCACCTGGCTCCTGCCATCGGATGAGCGCGGTGCGCCGGCCGCAGTGCGCTGTCCGCGGCAGCCATTGGAGGGTGAACCAACGGCAAAGGAAGACCTTTCTCTCTGTCTCTCTCTCTCACTGTCCACTCTGCCTGTCACAAAAATAAAAAAAAAAAAAGTTTTCTTAATAGATTGCATATCTTAGTTTATCTGTTTTGAATAAAGTTTAGTACAGTGATTCACAAACCTTGACTGATCATCAGAATCACCTGGACAGTTTTTTAAAGATATATTCATTTATTTATTTATTTGAGAGGCAGAGAGATCTCCCATCCCCTGGTTCACTCCCCAGATGGCTGCAATGGCTAGAGGGGCCCAATCACTTGGGCCATGTTCCACTGCTATCCCAGGCCATAAACCAGATAGCTGGATCCAAAGAAGGCAGCCAGAACACATATCTGCACCCTTATAGGATGCCAATGCTGCAGGTGGAGACTTAACCCACTATATCACAGCACTGGCCCCACCTGGACAGTTTTAAAAATAAAATCTTGGCTTCCACTTCTCTCTTAAAAAAAAAAAAATCTATATGGATGGGAATTTCTGAGGGTGAGATACAGGAATTTGTATTTTTAAAAAGATACTCAGGTGATTGTTGATTGGACTGGTTTGGGAACCACTGACAAAGTTTTTGTTACATCAAGCTATTGATATGTGTATCTTATTTGGTAGGGTATGCTAAATAAGTAATAATAAATGGGTTGTGATCTGAAGGCTTTCTGTATATTTTGAGTAGTACTTTGTGGGATTGATACTGAGAGTAACATTTTCCAGAAATTCTATTAAGAAGTTGTTTTATATCAAATTGTGTATTTTGAAAGAAGATAAAAAGTTTCCTGTGGCTAATTTAAAAATGGGTCAAATGCTTGAAATACAACTTGGAAGACCCTCTTACAAAATGAGGAACAGTAGAAATGTAGCTGATCATTTTATTTAAAACAAAAATCTGGGCCTGATATTGTGGCACAATGTATTAAGCTGCTCCTTGAGATGTTGGCATCCCTTATGGTAGTGCCAGTTCAAGTTCCAGCTGCTGTGCCTTGGATTTAGCTCTTGCTAATATTAGAGCTTAGGAAAGCAACGATAATGGCCCAAGTGTTTGAGCCCTTACCACCTACATGGTATGCCCAGATGGAGTTCTAAGTGCCTGGCTTTGGCTCAGCCCAGCCTGGTTGCAGCCATTTGGGGAGCGAACCAGCAGATGGAAGATCTCTTTCTCTCTCTGATCTTCAAAAAAAGTAAGAAAGAGTGGACTCATTAGGGCTGGCGCTTTTGCGCAGTGGGTTAAGGCCCTGGCCTGAAGTGCCAGCATCCCATGTGGGCACCGGTTCTAGTCCCGGCTGCTCCTCTTCTGATCCAGCTCTCTGCTATGGCCTGGGGAAGCAGTAGAGGATGGCCCAAGTCCTTGGGCCCCTGCACCCGTGTGGGAAACCTGGAGGAGGCCCCTGGCTCCTGGCTTCGGATGGGCGCAGCTCCGGCCATCTGGGGAGTGAACTGGTAGATGGAAGACCTCTACTCTCTGTCTCTGCCTCTCTCTGTACCTCTGTCTTTCAAATAAATAAAAATAAATCTTTAAAAAAAAAAAGAGTGGACTCACTCCAGTTGTTAATAACAAGTATGGGGCCAGCGCTGTGGCGTAGTAAAGCTGCCATCTGCAGTGCCGGCATCCCGTGTGGGCACCGGTTTGAGTCCCAGCTGCTCCACTTCTGATCCAGCTCTGCTGTGGCCTGGAAAAGCGGTAGAAGATGGCCCAAATCGTCGGGCCCCTGTGCCTGTGTGGGAGGCCTGGTGGAAATTCCTGGCTCCTGGCTTCGGGTTGGCTCAGCTCTGTCTCTTGAGGCGGTCTGGGGAGTGAACCAGCAGTTGGGCGACCTCTTTCTCTTTGCCTTTCTGTAACTCTGCCTTTCAAATAAATAAATATTAAATAGTAAAACAAAACAAGAAAATCATAAATTTAGGAGAAACTTAAAGGGAAGTTTTCTATGTCTAAGTAGTATGTTAATCATGTGTTTTACATATATACTCTGCCTCATATATCAAATATTAATGATTGTGAAGAATATTATTTTTAAAATTTCAGGAATGCTGTTCTAAGCTGCATATGACAGATTCCACTAAAGTCCCAAGGAAATGAGTAGAAATTAGGAAATGGATCCTGTATGGAAAAATAAATGTGTAAGAAGTTTTTTTGGCATAAATGAGTCAGAGTTGAATGAATAGTAATGACTTATAACAAACCAGTAGGTACCACATATTTGTGGGGAACTGAACAAAACAATTGTCTTTGGACAGATCCAGCCAATTATGAAATATTAAACATTTGTAGGAGATCTCTATTACTGGGGATAGATATGCTTACCCTGATTTGAACATCGCACACTATTTTGTGTGGTACCCTATAAATATATACAATTTTTATGTATCAGTTAAAGAATGTATTGAACAATTTTCATTTGGAAAATTGACTCCAATCTATGATAATAAAAAACTTGACTCCATTGTATTTTAAATGTCATTCAGTATATTTTGGGTTCAGTTCTTTATATATTACTTGTTGAAAGAAGACTCATACTGGATAGGTGGATTTTATTATTTGCAGACTTTTCCAGCTCATTATATTACGAGCTAGGGCTTCAGCCATCTATTTTAAAAGCTACATTTAGGGCCGGCACCACGGCTCAATAGGCTAATCCTCCGCCTTGTGGCGCCGGCACACCGTGGTGGCCATTGGAGGGTGAACCAACGGCAAAGGAAGACCTTTCTCTCTGTCTCTGTCTCTCACTGTCCACTCTGCCTGTCCAAAAAAAAAAAAAAAAGCTACATTTATATTTCACTCTTTTATGTGGTGATTACTTACCCTCTCTCATAAGAAAAATAGCAAAAGGAAATGAAGAATTTAGGATGTCATGATATAATGGTGGCCTTTTAATACCAATTCATTATTAGTGTTTGCTATCATCAGAATCTTATGTGTTTTCAGATGTAACTTTCACAGCATGAAGTAAGCTAATACATACTAGGCTAGGCTTTCTTATTAGTAAATCTGCTCTGCCTGTTTTCATGGGGCATGATTTAATTTAATGCTCAGGTTGCCTCTGTTATTCACTCCCCACAACCACTTACGAAGTAGAGATTGTTAACCCTAGTACAAATTAATCTGCCAAGGATCTTTAAGGTTATTAAAAATTAAGATATTAAGTCTTTAATTCAAGTGCCAGTGGTGCTGTGTCCTTTTGTAGTAGCCAGGACTCAGTGAGTTGGGTGTCATAGTTTAAAGTCTAATGGCATCACTTTCAAGTTCTGTGGTTGGATTACTCAGTGATAGAAGATAGATGGAAAAATTATGTACCGTGGTTTTGTTTTAACTTTTGCAAGCCATTTTCAAAGTGACTTAAAAGTTCTACACTGAAATTCTTACCTATCATTCTGTAGTGAAATATGTGTTTGAAGTTAGTGCCTGGTTAATGAGATTTCTGATATCAAATACAGCTTTTTTACAGTGGAAACCTTAGTAGTAGTACAAAGTGTTCTATGTGGAGATACCAACCTCTTTCAGACTAAGTAAACAAAATGTAGTGGCTGTAAATCTGAAACTACTGATAGGATTGAATGGGATTACTTTTTGGGATGGAATATTTGAGCAGTAAGACCAGCAAGAATATTAAAGGCACCGTTTTGTTTTCTTTTTTCAATTTTAATTACTGGAGGTGTTACCCTATCTGATGGAAATCTTTACAAAACCTTGCTGGAAGGGATTTATCATGTGAACTATCAAGGGATTGGGGCTCTTAAAGTTAACATTAAAAAGCTATACAGTGATGGGAACTGGGCACAAGTGACTGATAAAGAGTCCTTCTGTGTATTAGGATGTTGTGTATTTTTTACTTGAATAAAAAGTTCATTAGACCAAGAGTATAGTCCTGAAACTCAGCCTTGATTACCTTACTTCCTAATTCATAAAACTTTAATTTTGTATTCGTTTTTATTTTATGAACTGTAAACTCTATGCTGCAGACTAAGTATATTCTTTGAAATACATTTCAACTTGGAAAACTGAAACTATATCCATTAAACTGTAATTCCTCATCCTTTCTTCCCCATAGTCCCTGACAGCTACCATTCCAGTTGCTGTTTCTGGGATTTTTACTACCATAAGTAACTCAAAAAAAGTGAAATTATGCAGTATTTGCCTTTTTGTTGCTGGCGACTGGCCTATTTCACTTAGCAAAATGTTCTCAAGGTTCATGCATATGGTCACATGTATCAGAATTTCCTTCCTATTCAAAACTGCATTTTGCCTGTCCATTCCTCCATTGATGGACAGTTGGATTGTTTCCATATTTTAACTCTTATGAAGAATGCTGTGAGCCTGGGTGCTCAGCTATGTCTTTGAGACTCTGCTTTCAGTTCTTTTTGGTATATACTCACAAGTAGAACTACTTAATCCATCACAGGGTGATTCTAGTTTTAGGTTTTTGAGGACCTTCTATATTGTATTCCATATATTACCTTTTCCTTTAAAATTAAAGGCAAGATACAAGTTAAAATCACAAACAGGTGAAGAAGTACCTTGTATTAATGTGGTCTGTCTTGGCCCAGTTTATGCAAATATAATAGGCTTTTAGTTTCTTTTTTTCTCTTAGAAAATTAAGAAAATCTTTGTTGAATGTTTACTGTTTATCAGTTGGAATTTGGAATTCAACAGTGAAAAAATAGAAATGCTTGCGCTTGTGGTACTTACAAAATGTTTTTTAGAAATTCCTTTCCTAGAGTAGATTTAGATTTCTGAACCAGAAGTGTCAACAGTTTCTTTGGGTAGAAAAGTCAATTTTGAGGTACCATTTATGTAATCATAATGTTTTTAAACAATATAATAACCTTGCCTTATGTTACCTGGAGGGAAATAAAGCCCTGGGAAGTAGTGTAGGGGTGTGTGATTTTTTTCCATTGCCTTCCCTTTGGAAAGGCAGCTATGTATGGTACGTACTTTTGACTAGGAGTCAAGAGATCTGCCTTCCATCCTGACTTCTCATCTATTGTTTGGTTTTCTGTGGCTTCTGCACTGTGATTCTTGCCCCTCACTATTTTGTATAGTTGCTTTTTTTCCCCAAGAATTTTGTCCATTCTTATGCCATTAACTATCACTTTTTGTGCCAGTAACAGTTCTATTTTCAGATTCATTGTTTTCTGGGCCAACTGAACATTTCTGTCACTTCAGACTCCATTTCCACGACCAAATTCATTATTGTTCCACTCTGACTTAGCTTTTCTCCATTATCATCTCTTCATCTCAGTGAATAACATTGCTGTTTCAGCTAAAGTGGAAAACTTGATTATCTAATTTCACCCATTTTTAATTGATCCTTTTCATTTAGTCACCCAAATGTTAGATTCTTTGAATGTATCTTGAATTCTGTCCCTTGTTCTCTGACTTCTGAACAGACATAGATGCATATCTCTGTTTTGCATGTGGTGTTTTCTCTGTGGAGTATCTTTCCCTGTCTCTGCTGGAGACAACTCACTGGTTAAAATCTGGCTGAAAAGTCACCTTGAGTATGTAAGTCAAGTTTCTCTACTTGATTTCCAGGTCGTCGTCTTCTTTTTTTGTTTGTTTGTTTTTTTTTTAAATTGATTTGTTTGAAAGTGGTACAGAGAAGGAGAGACAGAGAAGGAGATCTTCCATCTGCTGGTTCACTACCCAGATGGCTTCAACTGGGGTTGTATGAGGCTGAAACCAGGAGCTACTTCAGGACAGGTGTCCAAGCACTTGGATCATTTTTTGCTGCTTTGTACAGGAGCTGGACTGGAAGTGGAGCAGCCAGGACTCAAATGGGATGCTAGGACTTATAAAGGATGCTGGTGTCACAGGTGGCAGCTTTTTTTTTTCCCCTAAAGATTTATATATTTATTTGAAAGTCAGTGTTATACAGAAAGAGAAGGGGAGGCAGAGAGAGAGAGCGAGCGAGCAGTCTTCCATCTGCTGGTTCACTCCCCAATTGGGCGTAATAGCTAAAATTTATTTGTTTATTTGAAAGAGTTACACAGAGAAGGAGAGACGCAGAGAGAGAGAGAGGTCTTCTATCCACTGGTTCACTCCCCAACTGGCCACAATGGCTGGAGCTGAGCCAGTCCAAAGCCAGGAGCTAGGAGACTCTTCTGGGTCTCCCATGTGGGTGCAGGGGCCCAAGGACTTGGGCCATTTTCCACCGCTCTCCCAGGCCAGAGCAGAGAGCTGGATAGGAAGTGGAGCAGACAGGACTCAAACCAGCACCCATATGGGATGCCAGCACTGCAGGAGGCGGCTTTACCTGCTATACCACTGTGCTGGCCCCTAGGTTAAATCTTTAGTGCCAGTTTACTGCTCATTTGCATGTGTACCAAGAGAGAAAAGCACTAAATAGAAGGGCATGCAAATTATGACTTTAAGAAACTTATTTCTCTTTAGTTAAAGGTTTAGAGAAGGACGTTGAAACTCCAGACTGTTAAAAAAAATTGAATTATTGGCCATGTTATTGTCAAATATATACTATAAATTGATTGTGAGTTTCTGGGCCATTGATTATTTTTATAGACTTTTGAAAAAATGATTTATGCTTACCTTATTAAAAACTTATTTATAAGGAGTTATGCCATGAAAAAATTAACAATGAGATACACAATGCAGGATTTTAGATTCCTTTTTTAAATTATGGGATAATACAGTGAACATAAGATTTACCATTTTAAAGTGTGCAAGTCATTGGTTTTAAATATATTCACAGCATTGTATAATCATCATCACTGCGTAGTTCCAGAACTTTTTCATCATCTCAGGTAACAACTTGATACCCATTCAGCAATAATTTGCATTTCTTCCCTTCTCCCAGAGTCTGGAAATCTCTGTTAAACTTTTTGATTGTAACTTTTCTCTTCCAGGTTTTTTGTATAAATGGTGTTCCACAGTATTTGTCTTTTAGTGTCGAGCTTATTTCACTTAGCATACTTTGTGCAGCATGTCTCAGAATGGTTATGGCTGAACAGTATTCCATTGCATGTGTATGCCAACTTCTTTGCTTTTTGTGGCCAAATGATACTCCATTTTGTACTTAAACCATGTTATGTTTGTCCATTCATCTATTGACACATAGTTGGGTTGCTTCCATCTTTGGGTGCTATTGTGAATAGTTCTTCTATGTAGTTCCTTTTTAAACTACAAATATTAGTTTATGATTCTTCTCATAGTTTATAATTCTTCTCATGAATTTTATAGCATATTAACCCGATAATAAAACTCAATATGTTTTTAAAGATTTATTATTTGAAAGGCAGAGTTACAGAGAGAGAGGGGCAGAAAGAAAGAATTCTTCCATCCTCTGGTTCACTCCTCAGATAGCCACAATGGCCTGAGCAGTTAGGATGCCCATTCCCTATCAGAGTATCTGGTTCAGTTCCCAAATCTGGCTCTCTCTCAACTATAGCATCCTGCTTTTGCAGACCCTGGGAGGTAGCAGTGGGAGACCTGGATGGCATTCTTGGCTCCCTGCTTTGGCCTCAGTCCAGCTGCAGTCGTAATGGGCATTTCAGGAATGAAACAACCGATAGAGAAGTTTCTCTATCTGTCTCTATTTGTACTCCCCCCCCCCCCTTAAAGATTTATTTATTTACTTGAAAGAGTTACACAGAGAGGAGGAGAGGCAGAGAGAGAGAGGGAGGTGTCTTCCATCCGCTGGTTCACTCCCTAGTTGGCCACAAATGAAATGAGGAGCCAGGAGTTTCTTCTGGGTCTCCACCATGGGTGCAGGGGTCCAAGGACTTGGGCCATCTTCTACTGCTTTCCCAGGCCACAGCAGAGAGCTGGGTTGGTAGAACAGCCAGGACTCAAACCAGTGCCCATAAGGGATGCTGGCACTACAGGCAGTGGCTTTACCCGTTATGTCATAGCGCCGGCCCTTCTATCTCTATATCTCCTCAGCCATTATGGGCATTTCAGGAATGAAATGACAGAGAAGTTTCTCTTTGTGTGTCTGTCTCTCCTCTCAAATGAATACATAGTAATAATAAAAACCTTTAAATAATAAATGAGCTTTTCATTAGGAATTCCTTGATGTTGTGGGCTGAAGTGTATCTCCTCAAAAGTCTTGTTGAGTGCTCACTTCAGCAACACATATACTAAAAATGTTATTTTGAAGTCCTAACTGCCAGTACCTTAGAATACAACTGTATTTGGAGATAGGGTCTTTAAGGTTTACTGAAGGCATAAGGGCAGGACCCTAATCTCTGTAAAAGGAAGAAGAGACACCAAGGATGAATGCTCATAAAGACCTAGTGAGGACACCGAAAGAAAGCAACCATTTGCAAGCCAAGGAGAGGCACTTTAGGAGGAACCAAACCCATGATACCTTGATCTTGGAGTTTTGCCTCCCAAAACTGTGAGAAAATAAATATCTCCTGTTTAAGTCACTTTAAGTAACTTCCCTAGTAAACTAAAGATTCATTTATTTATTTGAAAGAGTTATATATATAGAGAGAGAAACAGGTCTTCCATCTGATGGCCGCAACGGCCGGAACTGCGCTGATCCGAAGCCAGGAGCCAGGAACTTCTTCCGGGTCTCCCATGTGGGTGCAGGGCCCAAGGACTTAGGCCATCTTCCACTGCTTTTCCAGGCTATAGCAGAGAGCTGGACTGGAAGTGGAGCAGCTGGGTCTCGAACCGGCACCCATATGGGATGCTGGTGCTTCAGGCTAGGGCATTAACTCCTTGTGCCACAGTGCCAGCCCCGAAAGTTATTTTATATAAAAACCAATCTTAGCCCAAGAGCTCAAACTTCACTTTAGACTGTGACTTACTTGATTTCAAGTCATTATATCTTAGTAGGAATTAATTTATTCAGTAGGTAGAATGCAAAGTTAAAATATATATATATATATATATATATATATATATTTCTAGGATTGAGGTGTTTTGTTGAATCTGGGATCCTGAGGGTTGATGTAAACGCATTTTCCTTCAGTAATTCTGTTGTTGAAACTAAAATATATTGATAGATATTTTTCTGTTTTAGTACAATTAAATTTCTTTGGAACTTTTACATTTTATTTTCTTCATTTTTATTTTGTTTTACTGGAACATATTTGTTTCACTGGAAATTCAGAAAGCATCATTGATAGGAATGGATATTGATCTCTCAAGACTTTCTTGGAAGTTAATTTTTCTTTTTAAGATAATCCTTTAAAAATTCTTTGGGAAATATTATTTCTTGAGTTGAGTGTTACAAAAACAATTCTGACAGAGCATTCTGATTATGCTCATTTTGTCACATATGTTTCTTCCATATATGTCTTCTGTTTATGAGAAGGTTGATGTGGTCTTATTTTTTGTTTTTTAAAGATTTATTTATTTGAAAGGCAGAGTTAGAGTTAGAGAGAGACAGATATTTGACTAATTCTTAATCTAGTTCTAATTCTTTGCTTAATTCTTAGTGTGTGTATCCAATGTATATGAATACTAGGCAGCTAGGCCCTACCACTTTTTTTTGCTGTTCCTGTCTCCAGTAGCAATTTTGAATCTGATGCGAGTTAAGAAATGGCAATAACTTTGTCACTTTCTGTTTTGGTATTTCTGGTTGGATTGACTGGGAAAATCACCATATTTGGATGCACAAATAATTGTCTAAAATAAGCTTGTGTACTCTGTGTTAAGAGTTCAAGTGCCAAGACTTAAAAAAATTGAATTCCTGGGAAACTTAACTGCAGTCCAATTTAGAGAGATACTGATGATTTCTGAAAGTGTTTTTAGCACTCAAGCACATTGAAATATCTATCAGATAGTCATTAAACTTTTATGTGCAAAGCACTTTCAGGGAACTCATGGATATAAAAGGAGTGTGTTCTGGCACTGAGTTATTGGTTCCCAGGATAGTCTTTTGTTAGAGATCAAAACAACTGAAAAATGTTGAAATGTCAGACATTAAGCATTTTGAATGTAAAACATTACCAATAGTATGTGCTGTATAAATTTAGAGAACTCATCATAATTATTTTATTCAAAAATGTGTGGTGAATTTTTATTTCTTCACCTGTGAAATACAAACAGAAATACATAGTAGGTTCATTGTGATGTTTACATGAGATTGGATTTGTAAAATCCTACTGTGATTTATAAGCCTACATATAGTCTTTTTTTTTTTTTAATAGATTTATTTATTTGAAAGGCAGAGTTACAGAAAGGCATAGGCAGAGAGAGAGAGAGAGAGACAGACACAGAGAAGTCTTCCATCAGCTGGTTCACTCCCCAAATGGCCACAACGGCCGGAGATGGGCTGCTCCGAAGCCAGGAGCCAGGAGCTTCTTCTGGGTCTCCCATGTGGGTGCAGGGGCCCAAGCACTTGGACCATCTTCTGCTTTCCCAGGCTTTAGCAGAGAGCTGAATTGGAAGAGGAGCAGCCAGGACTCAAACTGGCGCCCCTATGGGATGCTGGCACTGAAGGTGGCAGCTTTACCTGCTACATTACAGCACTACCTATAGTCTTTCTACAGATAGCTGTGTTTTTAATTGAAAAATATATTGTAAAAAGAAAAAGGGCAGAATAAAGGGAAACGTGTTTTCACTCTAGACCCTAGGTTCTTCCTTGAGTACTTCTGTGCCAAGGAAATAGTTTTGGTTTTGGATTTTTTTTCTGGTAATTAGTCTATGTACATATATACTTCTATTTTTATAATATTTAAGTGGGAATATATTATACACATTAACTTGCATCCTGCTTTTTCATTTAAAAATATAGATTTTGGCATTTTTTTCTATCAGCAAATATAGAATTTTTAAACTATTTTATTTGTAACTAGTGCTGAATTTTCTATTGTTTGTATAGTAATATAACTGAACTCTTCCCTTAGTATTCATATAATGTGTTCGCTAAAATATATTAAAAACTTTCCTCTCCTTAGGTTCAACTCATTATCCTGAAAATCCATTCCCCCAAGAAGAAGGGACGGAAAGACCTCTTTGTAAGAAAGGCGTGGAAATCCCATGAACGAGCCAGCAGAAAACCGATTGGGGTGCAGCAGGACTCCAGAGCCAGATATAAGGCTCAGAAAAGGGCACCAACTTGATGGTACAAGAGGAAATGATAATGACAGCTACCAGGGAGATTTGGAGCCTATTTTAGAAGCATTTATTTCTTCTTCCCATCACAAAAAAGTAAGTTAAAGTGGAAGGATGGCAAAGAGAGCAAACATTTATGGATATGTGGCAGGAGAGAGGCTATTTAAAAAAAATGTTTAGAGCCAGTACTAGAGAAAGGATGGGGGAGGGAGGGAGGGAGAAAGAGGATATCATTGTGTTCTTAGAATTTTATCTATAAACCACATTGACTCTGTTAAAAACTAATTGAATATAAAAATAAAATAAAAAGAGGATGGGGTGTTGGTTTGTATTTTTATTCAGTAATCTGAAATCTCTTAATAATGTTCAGGTATTTGATTTCATTGCTATGGCTTTCTGCTGACACTTAAAATTATTCTTTATTTGCTTTGTTTATTTTAGGGGAGAAGTAGATGTTTTTAGTTAACATATAAACTTTCTAATTAAACCATGCTATAGCTATGATGTTGTCGGTGATATTTTTGGAGGCATTCTGATCACATGCTGGAAATGCTTTTCCAGAAACTATTTATCTCCAGCATACACCTTGGGAGTTCGTGGAATTCTGAGAACTAAAGATAGTTTTTAATCTTTCACTTCCCAGAGGACAGAGGAACTTTTAAATTATTCACGCAGTTATACCTAGGGAACAAAGATATAAATATTTGTGAACAGCCTCAAAGTCATGTTACAGCCATTTTGCTATACGCTATGGAACCTGTGCCTTATATGCTATGTGTTCAGTACTGTAATTCTAGTATAGTTTTGTTACCATTAGTGGGTTATGAAATTCATTTTAGTGTTAAACATGAAAAATTTTGATTTATTTTGAAGTCAGAGTTAGAAAGACCTTCTGCTTTATTCCCCAGATATTAGCAGGGAGCTGGATCAGAAACCAGTGCCCATGTGGGACGCTGGCATTTCAGCTGGCGGTTTTACCTGTTGCACCACAACTCCTGCCCCAAATTGTCTGTTTTAAGTTGTGGTAGGTACAGTCTGTGGTGGAACTTACTAGCCTTGTTTACTTAAGGCCAGGTGCTTTTAAAAAATAAATTGTTAAATTCATTTTTATTTATTTTAAAGGGAGATGGAGAGTGTGAGAGAGGGAGTGCCAGAGGCAGAGATCTTCTACCTGCTGATTCATTCCCCAGATATTTGCAACAGCCAGGGTTGGGTCAGGCCAAGCCGTAAGCCAGCAACTCAATCCAGGTTTCTCAACATGGGGGCAGGGATCTAGATACTCAGATTTTATCACTTGTTGCTTCCCATGGTATGCATTAGCAGAAGCTGGAATTGGAAGCAGAGCCAGGAATTGAACCCAGGCACTCTGATATGAGATACAGGCACCTGAAGCAGGGTCCTAACTGCTGTACCAAATGCAAATGCTCACCGTGGTCATGTGTGGCTTTCTAAGTACTTGGAATATGGTGACGACTGAAGCAGCCCTGATTCTTGCCTGTATCGTGCTAGGGCAGTAGTAGAGAAGACATGGGCAGTGAAACCCTTAAAGACGTAAATGAAAAGATCATCACGACCAGTGCTGTGCGGAAAATAAGTACTAAAGAAATAGAGTAATTTTTTATTTTTATTTTTATTTTATTTTATTTTAATTTTTTTTTTTTGTGACAGGCAGAGTGGACAGTGAGAGAGAGAGACAGAGAGAAAGGTCTTCCTTTGCGGTTGGTTCACCCTCCAATGGCTGCCGCGGCCGGCGTGCTGCGGCCGGCGCACCGCGCTCATCCGATGGCAGGAGCCAGGAGCCAGGTGCTTTTCCTGGTCTCCCATGGGGTGCAGGGCCCAAGCACCTGGGCCATCCTCCACTGCACTCCTGGGCCACAGCAGAGGGCTGGCCTGGAAGAGGGGCAACCGGGACAGAATCCGGCGCCCCGACCGGGACTAGAACCCGGTGTGCCGGCGCCGCAAGGCGGAGGATTAGCCTGTTGAGCCACAGCGCCGGCCAGAAATAGAGTAATTTTTAAAAAATGTTATTTAAGGTATGCAAGCTTCATGTATTTCTTATATACAGATTTAGGAGCATAGTGATACTTCTTACTCTACTCTCCCTCCCACTCATGCTCTCACCCTTCTTCCTTCTCCCTCTCCTGTTCTACTGTTAAGGAGCAGTGTTTTTTTTTTCTTCATACTATATGTTGACCTCTTTACTTAGTGCAGGGTTAATCTTATGAGTATAAACTAAACTGAAAATAGATCTTTGTAAAAATTAAGAGTGAGAAAAGGAGAAATAAGGTAGTTGATGGGCCTCTTTAGTGGTGAAGGAAAGTTTAAGAGTAGTGTTGAGCTAAGACCTGAACCACAAGGAACTAGCCCTGCAAAGACCTGGGGAAAGTTTCCAGGTTGAGAAAACAAGGTAGTGCAGAGGTCCAAAGGTAGGAGTAAGTTTTTCTTCCCTTTTCTCCCACCTCCTCCTGTACTCTCTTTATTCTTCTTTTTTGTTTTTGTTTTTTAAATTTTTTAAAAGGATTTATTTTATTTATTTGAAAGACAGAGTTACAGAGAGAGATAGAGCTAGAGAGAGAGAGAGGTCTTCCATCCGCTGGTTCACTCCTCAAATGACTGCAACAGCCAGAGCTGAGCTGATCCAAAGCCAGGAGCCAGGAGCTTCTTCTGGGTCTCCCATGTGGGTGCAGGGGCCAACAACTTGGACCATCTTGTACTGCTTTCCCAGGCCATAGCAGAGTTGGATTGGAAGTGGAGCAGCTGGACTCAAACTGGCACCCATATGGGATGCCAGTGCTGCAGGCCAGGGCTTTAATCCACTGTGCCACAGCACCAGCCCCTCTTCTGTTTTAAGTAAGCACTGAAGGAAGACCAGTTCAGGTACAGCTTAAGGACCTTGAGGGAAGAATGAAGTGATATGAGATCAGTGGGCCAGTGGGGGACCAGATCATATGAATGTACAAAGGAATTTCGATTACATTTTTTTTTTCTTTTTTGACAGGCAGAGTGGACAGTGAGAGAGAGAGACAGAGAGGAAGGTCTTCCTTTGCCGTTGGTTCACCTTCCAATGGCCTGCCGCGGACAGTGCGCTGCGGCCGGCGCACCGCGCTCATCCGATGGCAGGAGCCAGGTGCTAGGTGCTTATCCTGGTTTCCCATGGGGTGCAGGGCCCAGGCACTTGGGCCATCCTCCACTGCACTCCTGGGCCACAGCAGAGGACTGGCCTGGAAGAGGGGCAACCGGGACTAGAACCCGGTGTGCTGGCGCCGCAAGGCGGAGGATTAGCCTGTTGAGCCACGGCTCCGGCCTCGATTACATTTTTTTTTTTTTACAGGCAGAGTGGACAGTGAGAGAGAGAGACAGAGAGAAAGGTCTTCCTTTTGCCGTTGATTCACCCTCCAATGGCCGCCGTGGTCGGCGCACCGCGCTCGTCCGATGGCAGGAGCCAGGAGCCAGGTGCTTTTCCTGGTCTCCCCATGGGGTGCAGGGCCCAAGCACCTGGGCCATCCTCCACTGCACTCCCGGGCCACAGCAGAGAGCTGGCCTGGAAGAGGGGCAACCGGGACAGAATCCGGTGCCCCGACCGGGACTAGAACCCGGTGTGCCGGCGCCGCAAGGCGGAGGATTAGCCTGTTGAGCCACGGCGCCGGCCATCGATTACATTTTTAATAATATTCACCAGAAAGGGGGAAACCCTTGAGGTATTTAAACATAGTGAGGAATTTTTTTTTTCTTTGAAAATAAGCTAGAGGAAGAGACCAAAAGTCTGTTGGAATATATTCTAGAAGAGGATGTCACTTGAGAAAGGGTGGTTGTAGCAGCAGAAATAATTTTTGGGTCAATTTGGAGGTCAAGGCAGTAGAACCTCCTGATGGGTTAGATGTGAACAGTGAGGAAAATACAAGAATGAAGGATAATAATTTTAGCTTGAGCTAAAAACAAATTGATAAAGTTCAGAGGGTCGAACATGTAAAGTTTATTTAATTATTTGAAAGAATTACAGACAGGGAAAGAAGGAGGGAAAGGGATCTTCCATTCACTGGTTCACTTCCCAAGTGGCTACAACAGCCAGGACTGAGCCAATCTGTAGCCAGGAGCTTCTTCCTGGTCTCCTATGTGGGTGGCAGGGCTCCAAAAGCCATTCTCCACTGTTTTCCCCAATCTATTAGCAGGGAGCTGGATTGGAAGTGGAGCAGCCAGGAAACTGGCACCCATATGGGTGTAGGGGTCACAGGCAGTGGCTTTACCCACTATACCACAACACTGGTGTCAGTAATCTAAGGAATTTTAAAGCTTGAAGCAGTTCCAGGTTCACCAGTTTGAGATTAAAAATGGTAATAAAGTTGTGTTTATAATCTTGTTATATTTTAGCAGTGAGATAGGAAATATGTTTAGAGTTCAGAATTTACCTATACAATCCTTTTTGTATTTGATCCACATTAATTTTCTATTTGCTTTTACATTCTGTGTTTTTATTTACTGTTTTCACTAGATAGAGTGGTATCTTCTAAAGATATTTGTATTTTCATTCTACTAACAAATAATTAAATGTGATTTTTTTCATCCTTATGAATAAATACATTATGTTATCCTGAAAATCTGTAGTATTTGATTTTCCTTTAATCTTAGAGGCAACCCAAAAGCCAACAGTCTGAACAAAAGAAACAATCTTTTTTCCCATCTGGTCTAATGCTGGTCTTTTCTATGAAGAATCAAGTAGTGAGAGATTCTGAGTCACAGAATAGATCATGGAGTGTAAAGCTGAAAGAGTGCTCTGGAATCTTTTTTGCCTTCCTCAATGAGGAAATTGTGTATTTTTGTTCTAATGGAAATTTGTCGTTTGTATGTTGTTTCTCTTTGGAGTGGAAGTTCTTTACTGACAAAGGAAAGATAGTTTACGGAGAGACTGGTACATTTGTATATACTGCCTACTTGGGAGGTGGTTTCAGTAGAGAATTCGGCAATAAAAAACTTTTCTTCTGATCCTCCCTTGTCCCTTTCCTATTCATTATGACTTCTATTTTCTACTTACTCTGTTTACAGTACTGTTCTGTGCTGCTGACTTCAAGGTTAGTATATAGTAAACAGGGAGCTAGAAAAGAGAGGATAAAAGTTGAAGGAAATGACGCAATTCTGAAACTGAAGTTAAAGATAAAATATAAACAATATTTTCAAGTGACTTGAAGAATTCCATACACTTACATTTTTATAGAAAGGATTCATTTCTTATATTCTCAGTTTTGAACTTTGTTTGCAAGTAGAGTGTTTCCTTTTCAATAATTCTAAGATAGTAGCACTTTCACAGATATTATCTCATTTGTTTCTCAAAACTATACTCTGAAATAGGGAGAAAAGATACAATCTCTTTTTGAAAGTGGATGAAAGTGGAATTTAGAAAAACGAGAATAATTTACCCAAGGTCACATGGTTAACAGAATGTATGTACTAAATCTTTGGACTGCATTTTCTGCTGAACAAAGCTGCCTTTATGAGAATTGGCACCAGATTGACTTAATGTTTTTGAATTCCAAACCCTGCTATTGTGCTCTTTGTTTTCTGGGATACTAGGATAATTTTACTTCCCAGATGTATTCTAACTTTTCAATGCGTTTTCTATTTATTTTTAAAATGAATAAAGCTAATATATGATAGTGAAGTCTCATGTTTTTGCCCATTTTCTGCCTTTTGAGTGTTTTTCTCCCTTGTCTTTAAGATGTAGAACATAAACAGATTGTTTAAGTGTCTTCTAACATATAGTGAGGGAGGCAGATGTTTAGCCTAGTGGTTTAGATGCCCACATCCCACATTGGAGTGCCTAGGTTCAATCCCTGGGTCCGACTCCTGACTCCAGCTTCCTGTTAATGGGAACCCTGGAAGGCACTGATGATGGTTCAAGTGATTGGATTCCTTCCTCCCATATAGGAGACCTGGATTGTGTTCCTGGTTCCTGGCATAGTTCTCCCTGGCTGCTGTGGGTGTTTGAGGAGTAGGCCAGCAAGTGCATGTGTGCACATGCTCTTTCCCTCTCTACCTCTCAAATAAACAAACAGCAATTTAAAATATCTGGGGCCTGTGTTGTAGAGTAGCTGATAAAGCCACTGCCTGCAATGCTGGCATCCATATGTATGATGGGTGTCCTGGGTACTCCACTTCTGATCCAGCTCCCTGCTAATGGCCTAGGAAAAGAATGGAAGATGGCCCAATTGCATGAGCCCCTGCTACCCACTGGAGACCTAGAAGAAGCTCCTGGCTCCTGGCTTTAGCCTGGCCCAGTCCTGGCTGTTACAGATACCTCAGGAATGAACCAATGAGAGAAAGAAAGATCACTCCCTGTCCCTACCTCTATGACTCTCACTTCAAAAAAATTTTTTAAAAAATATAGAGTGAAAACCCTTTCAACTTTCTAAGTTGTGTCAAATTCCAATCATGCATAAGGATAAAAAAATTTTTTTAAAGATTTTATTTATTATTTGAGAGGCAAGTTACAGACATTGAGAGGGAAAGACAGAGAGAAGGGTCTTCCATCGCTGGTTCACTCCCCAGCTGGCCACAACAGCTGGAGCTGAGCCAATCTGGAGCCAGGAGCTTCTTCCAGATCTCCCATGTGGGTGCAGGGGCCCAAGCACTTGGGCCATCATTTACTGCTTTCCCAGGCCATAGCAGAGAGCTGGATTGGAAGAGGAGCAGCTGGGACTTGAACCGGCACCCAAGTGGGATGATGGCACCCTGGGTGGAGGATTAACCTACTGGGCCACAGCTCTGGCCCCAAGGGTAAAAATTTAATGGGCAAGGCAACAGCGTATCTTTTTTTTTTTTTAACTTAAATGAAATTCTGAATTTATAAAATAAGACTTCAAGTTGTATATTAGTCTGTTTTTCATTACTGTAATGAAATACCCAAGGCAGAAAACTTAAAACAGAAGAGGTTTTAGCTCATAGTATGCAGACTGAAAGTGCAAACACTGTGGTGCGTGCCTGCCTTGATTTCATCACTTCATGTGGATGGCCCTCTTGCTGGCAGAGTCAGTTCCAAGGAAACACAGAGCATCACCTGGCAAGAGTCTGGGAGGGTACAGGTCATCTGCTTCTGTCTCCCTCTTGTTTAGAGCCACTAGGATATAATCATGGGGCTCTACACTTTCCAGAGATCGCACCTCTAAACACCATAATTAAGTTTAGATCCTCTTAACATGTGACTTTGGGGGTTAATCTGCAGCATGAATTTGGCAGGGCAAGATATATTTAGACCGTAGCAGATAGTAATGTACATTGTAGAATGATAGATGCTTTTTAGATGCTTTTTTTTTTTTAAAGATTTATTTATTTGAAAGAGTTACACAGAGAAGGAAGAGGAAGAGAGGCAGAGAGAGGTCTTCC
This sequence comes from Sylvilagus floridanus, assembly GCA_949820135.1. Taxonomy (NCBI): domain Eukaryota; kingdom Metazoa; phylum Chordata; class Mammalia; order Lagomorpha; family Leporidae; genus Sylvilagus; species Sylvilagus floridanus. Next base: position 36,640,911 of record OX463230.1, read on the forward strand.
ATCTGCTGGTTCATTCCCCAGTTGGCCGCAAGAGCCAGAGCTGTGCCCATCCAAAGCTAGGAGCCAGGAGCCAGGAGCCAGGAACTTTCTTCCGGGTTTCCCATGTGGGTGCAGGGGCCCAAGGACTTGAGTCATCTTCTTCTGCTTTCCCAGGCCATGGCAGAGAGCTGGATGGGAAGTGGAGCAGCCAGGACTTGAACCTTATAGGATGCCGGTACCATAGGCGGTAGCTTTATCTGCTACGCTGCAGCACTGGGCCCTGTTAGATGCTTTTGTTACAGGTGTTTACCTCCAGGTTCCTTTAAATCCGTGTCTAATGGAGTGCTAATCACATAGCCTTTTAAAGAAAATAAATACAGGATTTCATCTCAGACCTAATGAATCAGAATCTTTGAGTCTTAGATGTACAAGTGTTTTTTTTTTTTTTTAAGATTTTTAAAAAAATTTTGCTTATTTATTGGAAAGTCAGAGTTACACAGAGAGAGAAGGAGAGGCAGAGAGAGGTCTTCCATCCACTGGTTCACTCCTCAATTGGCTGCAACAGCTGAAGTAGCCACTGATCAGGAGCCAGGAGGCTCCTCCAGGTCTCCCACACAGGTGCAGGGGCCCAAGGACTTGAGCCATCTTCTGTTTTCCCAGGCCACAGCACAGAGCTGGTTTGGAAGTGGAGCAGCCGGGACTTGAACTGGTGCCCATATGAGATGCTGGTACTGTAGGCGGCAACTTCACCTGCTACGCCACAGTGCTGGCTCCACAAGTACATATTTTTAAAAAGCTTGACAAGTAACTAAGATGCCCACAACTGTTTAAAAAACACCGCCTAAAGTAATAGTACTATTTTATTTTAAATGGTTAATGTATTAAAACTTTTCCTTTGCAAAGGATATACATCCTCTGAGGAATATTGGGAAGTAAAAGTATGCTTACTTTCTGTTAAAGAAAACATCCCATTGACTCATAGATGACTCTTTTTTTTTTCTAAGTTTTTTTTTTTTATTAGTTTATTGAAAAGCAGAGTGATAGAGATCTCCCATCTGCTGATTTATTCCCCAAATGGCCACATCAGCCAGAGCTGGGCCAAACCAAAGCAGGGAGCCTGGAACTCCATCCAGCTCTCCCATGTGGGTAGCAGAGGCCCAAGTACTTGGGACATCATTTGCTTTCTCAGGTATGTTAACAGGGTACTAGATCAGAAGTGGAGCATCTGGGACTCAAACCTTCCCTGTGATAAGGGGCTGCTTAACCTGCCTTGCCACAGTGCTGGCCCTGACTTGTTTTTTTTAAAGGCACTTTAATTTGTATATTCCACTTGCCACCAAATTCATTCCTTTAAAGCAGGAGTGGGGAATGTCTGACCTTCTGGCTGTATGGAGTCCACAGAGTCATTTGGTCTATCCTTGCCAAGGCAGCTGCAGGCAGGACTTGAAATTCAACAAATCTATAGTGGCAAATTTTAAATTTGATAATTTTTTTTTTTTTGGTGACAGGCAGAGTGGACAGTGAGAGAGAGAGACAGAGAGAAAGGTCTTCCTTTTGCCGTTGGTTCACCCTCCAATGGCTGCCGCGGATGGTGTGCTGCGGCCGGCGCACCGCGTTCATCCGATGGCAGGAGCCAGGTGCTAGGTGCTTATCCTGGTCTCCCATGGGGTGCAGGGCCCAAGCACTTGGGCCATCCTCCACTGCACTCCTGGGCCACAGCAGAGGGCTGGCCTGGAAGAGGGGCAACCGGGACAGAATCCGGGGCCCCGACCGGGACTAGAACCCGGTGTGCCGGCGCCGCAAGGCGGAGGATTAGCCTGTTGAGCCACGGCGCCGGCCAAATTTGATAATTTTTATGACCCATGAATTATATAAATACCCAAATGGCTCCTAGCAGAAAAAAAGATTCCCCACCCTTGCTTTAATATGTACAACTTAGTGATTTTTAGTTTATTCCCAGAATTGTGCAGTTGTTACTGCTATATAACTTTAGAATGTTTTCATTACCCCAAGATGCCTTTTACTCATTTGCTATAATTTCTTATCCCTACCCCTACCCTAACCCTAGGCATCCTCCAGTCCATTTTCTGTGTGTTACTTTGCCTAATCTGGACTTTCTTTTTTCTGAATGCAGTCATGCAATATGTTGTGTTTTGTGTCTGGCTTCTTTTACATGGTGAAGTGTTCCCAAGGTTCATCAGTGTTACAGAATGTCAATACTTAATTCCTTTTTATGATGGAATAGTATGCCATCGTATGGATATTTTTATTTATTCAATAGTTTATTGTAGACATGGAATTAATTTGGTTTTTGTGTTATGAATAATGTTACTTTGATCATAATAATTTCTAAATCTCTTACAACTGGCTTCTTTATAGAACTTTTAGCTGATAAAATTGAAAACTTTTATTGATTTGAAAGTCAGAATTACAGAGAGAGAGGGAGAGACAGAGAGAATGAGATCCTCCGTCCACTGTTTCACTCCCCTGATGGCTGCAGTAGCCAAGGCTGGGCCAGGCTGAAGCCAGGAGCTTCTTCTGTGTCTCCTATTTGGGTGGCAGGGGCCCAAGTACTTGGACCATGTTCTGCTGCTTTCCCCAGGCCATTAACAGGGAACTGGATTGGAAGTAGAGCTGCTGAGTCTTGAACTGCTGTGCTATAATGCCAGCCCCAGAATTGAACTTATTTAACTTGCCTTCTTCTGCACCAGCTTTTTTAATTCCCAATTTCGTTAGATGGTACCAGCTTTCTTTCAAGTATCCAGACTTGGTTCCTAGAATGTCAAAGTGAAAGGGATCCCAAGGATAATTCAGTTTAATGGATATATGCCTGCATTTATTCCTTCTTTGGATGTTCTTAGTTTCTTTACCATGTGTTGGCATTTGGAGCATTTCTGCCTTTAAGCAGCTTTAGTTGGAACGGAAGACAGATAAATCAGTACGTTTTTGGTGAGTGCTATGTGATTGCATGCACAGAGTACTATAGGAGCAACTCCAGCTGCCAGTGGGGGCCAGGGGGAGTAAAACTTAAATTTTAGAGTCAGCTAAGATAAAGGATTAAAGGACATTCTAGGCAAAAAGAACAGCGGATATTAAGACTCAGGAACATGAAACAATATGGTACTTTTAGAGAAAATAATAATTATGGCTGACAATTATTGATTATACACTGGTATCTACTGGTACCTGAACCCAAAAACTATTCAATATAGCTGTACTGAAGGGCCAAGGATATAGCAGGCTGGAGGAGGATGTGGTAGCAAATAAGTCTAGTCAGCTAGAGCTTAAAATCCAGATCTTTTTTTTTTTTTTTTTTTTTGACAGGCAGAGTGGACAGTGAGAGAGCGACACAGAGAGAAAGGTCTTCGTTTTGCTGTTGGTTCACCCTCCAATGGCCGCCACGGCCAGTGTGCTGCGGCCGGCGCACCACGCTGATCCAATGGCAGGAGCCAGGTGCTTCTCCTGGTCTCCCATGGGGTGCAGGGCCCAAGGACTTGGGCCATCCTCCACTGCACTCCCTGGCCACAGCAGAGAGCTGGCCTGGAAGAGGGGCAACCAGGACAGAATCCGGCGCCCCGACCGGAACTAGAACCCTGTATGCCGGCGCCGCAAGGCGGAGGATTAGCCTGTTGAGCCACAGCGCCAGCATAAAATCCAGATCTTTAGACTCCTGGTCCAATATGCTTTCATCCAAAATTCTTTTTTTTTTTTTTTAAAGATCTTAATTGGCTTTATCTTAAAAAAAAAAAAAATTGTTCAAAAGGCAGAGTAACAGATAGGGAGAGATAGAGAGAAAGAAGTCTTCCATCTGCTGGTTAATTTTCCAAATGACAGCAGCAGCCAAGGCTGGGCAAAGCCAAAACCAGGGACAGGGAATTCTGTCTGCTATCCACGTCTGCTGTGTGGATAGTAGGGACCCAAGTACTTGTGCTATCATAACTGCTTTCCCAAGTGCATTGACAGAAAGCTGGATTGGAAGCAGAGCAACCAGGACTTGAACTAGCACTTATCAGATATAGGATGCTGGTGTCGTAAGTGGTAGCTTAACCTGCTTCACCACAACTCTAGTTTCTGACTTTATTTTCGATTGTAGAATCAGGCAGCATATCATGCTATAAAACAGAATAAATGTTTCCATGAGCGGAGCAGAGGAGATTGGTTTTATAGGCAGAAAAGGGCTAAAGAAAGGCTAAGCAAACACAAAAAGTAGAATGGCCATTTCAGAGTTAACAGATTTTTTTTTTTAAGATTTATTTTTACTTATTTGAAAGAATTACAGAGAGAGGTAGAGATAGAAAGAGAGAGAGGTCTTCCATCCACTGGTTCACTCCCCAAATGGCCACAATGGCCGGAGCTTGGCCCATCAGAAGTCTGGAACCAGGAGCTTCTTTCAGGTCTCCCATGTGGGTGCATGGGCCCAAGGACTTGGGCTGTCTTCTGCTTTCCCAGGCCATAAGAAAGAGCTGGATCGGAAGAGGAGCAGCTAGGACTAGAACTGGCACCCATATGGGATGCTGGTGCTTCAAGCTGGGCTTTATAACCCGCTGTGCCACAGTGCCAACTCCACACAAATTCTTTCTGAAGTATGTAATGCTATATATTGGTATGAATAGACCATTGCTTCTAGGCCCCTGCATTTAGACCGTATGCTCTTTATTTGTTGAACTTTGTTAAAAAATTTGTAATTCTTTAGGTAAAAATATGAAAGAGAAATTTTAAACTAGATTGCCCAGCTCTTCAATTTTACAACTTTTTTCCCCCTTATCTCTGTTTTCAAGGTATTAGGTTGAATAAAGACATCAGTGTTTATGGCTTTCCCACTTTTCCTCTGTTCCAGATTCTCCTTCATAAATTGAGAGGAGTTCACTTTTTTTACTCATTCTGGTTACTGGCTTACTTCAACCAAACTCACTGCCACTATATTATTAGGTTATAATAAAGTTAACTTATAAATATAATTCTGTCAATTTTTCTAGTTTTCATAGAGAAGTCTTCTTAGGAAATTCAGTTAGGATTGGAGAGAGTTGTTATGAGAATTTCTCTTTTTTTTTTTTAAGATTTATTTTATTTATTTGAAAGGCAGAATTACAGAGAGGTGGAAACACACAGAGAGAGGTCTTCCATGTGCTGGTTCACTCCCCAAATGGCTGCAACAGTCAGGGCTGGGCCAGGCCGAAGCCAGGAGCCAAGAGCTTCTGGGTCTCGACGTGGGTACAGGAACCCTCAAACTTGGGCCATCCTCCACTGTTTTCCTAGGTGCATTAGGAGCAAGTTCCTGGCTCTTGGCTTCAAAACCAGCAGACAGAAGACCCCCCCCCCCCCCCCCCCCGTATCTCTGCCTTTCAAATAAATAAATACATCTTTATAAAAAAAATTCTCAGGGCCAGCACTGTGATGCAGGGGTTAAAGTCCCAGCCTGCAGCGTCGGCATCTCATGTGGGCACCCGTTTAAGTCCTAGCTGCTCCAATTTCTTTGTTTCTTTTGTTTGTTTTCTTCTTCACAGGCAGAGTTAGTAAGAGACAGAGACAGAGAAAAGTCTTCCTTCCGTTGGTTCACTCCCCAAATGGTTGCTATGGCTGGCGCGCTGTGCCGATCCGAAGCCAGGAGCCAGGTGCTTCCTCCTGGTCTCTCATGTGGGTACAGGGCCCAAGCACTTGGGCTATCCTCCATTACCTTCCCGGGCCACAGCAGAGAGCTGGACTGGAAGAGGAGCAACTGGGACAGAATCCGGTGCCCCAGCCGGGACTAGAACCCAGAGTACTGGTGCCGCAGGCAGAGGACTGGCTGTTCCACTTTCAATCCAGCTCCCTGATAATGAGCCTGGAAAAGCAGTGGAAGATGGCCCAAGTCCTTCGGCCCTTGTGCCCACGTGGGAGACTTGTATGAATCTCCTAGCTCCTGGGGTCAGTGCATAGTAGATTAAGCTTTCATCTGCAGTGCCAGTATCCCATATGGGTGCTGGTTCATGTCCTGGTTGCTCCTTTTCCAATCCAGTTCTGCTTACAGCCTGGGAAAGAAGCAGAAGTTGGCCCAATGTATAGGTCCCTGTATCCACATAGGAGTCCTGGAAGAAGCTCCTGGCTCCTGGCTTCAAATGGGCTTAGCTGCTGTCGTTGTGGCCATTTGGATAGTGAACCAGTGTATGGAAGGCCCCCCTGCCCCCCTTCTGTAACTCTGCCTCTCAAATAAATAAATAAATCTTTAAAAAAGGAAAAAAAAGAAACTCCTGCCTCCTTGGCTTCAGCCTGGCCCAGCCCTGGTGGTTGCGGCCATTTGAGGAGCTGATGGAAGATCTCTCTGTCTCTCCCTCTCTCTTACTGAAACTCTGCCTTTCTTTAAAATTATTGGTTTTAAAGATCCTTTCCATCAAGCTTTGGCAGGATTAACTGGTGAATATAGTAGAGGGTGTATATTTTGTTAGGCCAGAATGAATGTTCACATAGACTACTTTACTGGAGCAGGATACTAGATGGACATTCATATCAACCTTTACTGTACAGCTCTGGCTGGCCATTGTGGCCATTTGGGGAGTGAATCAACGGATTGAAGAGCGCTCTCGCTTTCTCTCTCTCTCTCTCTCTCTCTCTCTCTCTCTCTCTCTCTCTCTTAAACTCTACCTTTCAAATAAATAAAAATCTTTTAAAAAAAGGAGAGGCCATCATTGTGGCGTAGCCAGTGATGCCGACATCCCATATGGGTGCTGGTTTGAGTCCCAGCTGCTCCACTTCCTATCTAGCTCCCTGGGAATGTGCCTAGGAAGGCAGAGCAAAATGATTCAAATGCTCGGGCCCCTGCGCCCACATGGGAGACACAGAAGAGGCTCCTGGCTTGGGCCTAACCCAGCTCAGTTGTGTTGGCTTTTTGGGGAATGAACCAGTGGATAGGAGATCTATTTCTCTCCTCTTTCTCTTTAATTCTGTGAAATAAATTAATCTTTTTTTTTTTTTTTTAAAGAAAGGTCATGAATGGACTTTTATAGGCTTTGAGGGAGTCTGGGTTTAAGTGGCTTAAGACAGGTCTTTCAATATGGATATCTTATTGAGACCATAGAGTTGGTGATAAAATAGTTGGGGATTCTCGGACCAAGTTGTTTTCCAGTTTGTATCCTTACCTACCTTGTGTTCATGCACAGGCTTTAGAGCTTAGTCCTCATAATTAAGCTGGGTGAATACAGAAGTTCTCAGTGATGTATGTAAAGGCAAATTTCAAATATTTGGTGTCTTGTGTGTGTTTTCCCCTAAACACCATTTCATGACCTTTTTCTTTAATTGTGCATCGTGAATGACTGTGAGTCTCTTTGGCACTTGATGTCATAACCTCAGGCTAGTATTTAAATGTATCACTTATGTTTTAGTGTTCCCATAAAGGCATCTGAAGCTTCAACTGGACTGAACTATTCTCTTTTCCTCAACGTGATACTTGGCCTTTCCTTGATTTTTTTCCCCCCCTTTTTCTCACCTTCCTCAAATGCTGTTCTTTGGGCAGCCTTTACTTAGTTCCACAGTCCTGTGTTTGAACTAGCTAATCCTTATTCCTATAATAGTCATTAATATGGCTAATTCAACTCCGTATTAGATTGTAAGCCCATGGAAGACAGACTATATTTTATTCATGTTAATTTTAATCAACTTAGTAATATTTGTTAAATTAAATAAGGCTGAGTTGGGCTAAAACAGATAAATGTCCAGGTTTGTGAATCATTTTCATACTAGATTTATCTAGTCCCTTTTATTTTTTTAAAAAGATATTTTATTTATTTATTTGACCTGCAGAGTTAGAGACAGGGAGAGAGAGAGGGAAGGAGGGGTCTTCCATCCACTGGGTCACTCCCCAGATAGCTGCAACAGCCAGAGCTGTGCAGATTGAAAGCCAGAAGCCAAGAGCTTCCTCTGGGTCTCCCATGCAGTTGCAGGGGCCCAAAGACTTGGGCAGTCTTCCACTGCTTTCCCAGGCCATTAGCAGAGAGCTGGATATGGAGCAGCTGGGACACAAACTGGTGCCCATATGGGATGCCGGCACCGCAGGTGGAGGCTTAGCCTACTATGCCATGATGCTGGCCCTATGCCTCTGATCTTAATCATTATGGTTTTGTTTTTCCAGAGGTAAAATATACTGTAGAAAATAGTCATTTTTTAAAAGATCTATTTTACTTGAAAGGTAGAATTAGAAGGAGAAGCAGAGAGATGTCCATCCAGTAGCTCACTCCCCAAATGGCTGCGTCTGCCAAGGCTAGGTCAGACTGAAGCCAGAGGCCAGGAACCAGGAACTTCCTCTTGGTCTCCTGTGTGAGTGGAGGGGCCTGAGGACTTGGACCATCTTCTGTTGTTTCCCAGTTACGTTAGCAGGGAGCTGAATTGGAAGTGGAGCAGCCAAGACTCAAACTGGTGCCCATATGGGATTCTGGCATCGCAGGTGGTGACTTTACCTGCTACATCACAATGTTGGCCCCCAAAATTGTCATTTTACATTGCTTTTTGGACAGACAGCAAAGTCAGATGGTGTTATGATTTAAAATACAGCCAACATTTCTAACTCTTCTCACAGTTGGACCTCCTTGAATGTTAGAAGGGAAAAGCATTTAAAATGTCTTTATACTCATTTGAAAGCATTAACCTCTTTAAGTTTAAATATAGTTGTTTAGTAATAGAAAACCTTGGAAAATTGTTTTATGCCCTTTTTCTTGACAACTTTAGTTTTAATTGTTTAACCTTTTACAGTGTCCTGTTTCTCTTGATAATTTATTTTGATAAGAGTATAGTGAGAGGTTTGGCAATAGAAGCAGAACATGATATGTATTTAACACTTGCATCAGTCATCTTAATTTAGGTACGATTTATTGTTGAAAGATCTTTGGAGATTGTGACTTAGTGACTGCTAGATGGGAAGTTGAAATAGAAAATCCATTCATGATGTAATATTTTTGGAAATAATATGGAAAGATAGAGACTTTTATTTTAAAGATTTATTTATTTATTTGAAAGAGTTACACAGAGAAGGAGAGGCAGAGAGAGAGGTCTTCCATCTGCTGGTTAACTCTCCATTTGACCTCTATGGCCAGAGCTGTGCTGATCAGGAGCCAGGAGCTTCTTCCAGGTCTCCCATGTGGAGGCAGGGGCCCAAGGACTTGGGCCATCTTGTACTGCTTTCCCAGGCCATAGCAGAGAGCTGGATTGTAAGTGGAGCAATCAGAACCCAAACCAGTGTTCATATGGAATGTTGGCACTACAGGTGGTAACTTTACCTACTATGCCACAATGCTGGCCCCAGAGACTGTTTTAAATATAATGCCTAATAGGCCAACCAAGTCATCAGTGTATGTCGTAACTGTAAACTTGCTTGTGTACTTTAGGGAAGGTTTTTTCTATTTCTGTGTTGCATCCCTGTGTTTAACCCTACCACCTTATTCCTACTTGTTAAACCTTTATGCAGGGAACTGCTTTTACCACCACCCACGCTATGTGGGTCCCTAATTTGTAGCTCCATAATGCTTGAACATAATAAATAACTAATTATGGCCTAACATTTTAGGCATTTGTTATTTGAGGAAACACTTGTGAATATCACATAAATAAGGTGACAGTTGAGGATAATATTTTATATAAGAACATACTTATTAATATTATACACTTCTGAAAGAAACATTCTTTTTTAAGTATTCTACAATCTTGCTAACATGTTGGGATGAATGGAAGTATTAATCTTTACTGAAGTATATATGTCTGACCACTGGTGTTATAGTCTGCCTTATAACACACTGGTCCATTAAAGATAAAATTATTACTGTTGATTATATTTATTAACAAGTACTGATAAGCTGGATGTAGTTGCAAATCATAGAAATATTATCTACAGTGAGATTTTTGCCTTACATGTAGGTTAATATTCTGTTGAACTGAGATGAGCTTTTTAGAGGCACCATTTTATTTGGAAAGGGCAGTTGTAAAAGATGAACACTAGTCCCTCAACAGTATGGTTCAAATTTCCATTATGGTTTGTTTATGGTAGGCATTTGCATAAAGTGCAAAACCTTTCTGCTAGCTGTTAAGTCTATAGGTTATAAAAATAGTAGATGTATACATCATATTCAGCTGCCAATCATGTCATAAGTCTCAGAGTTGATTATTGCACATCTGATTTTCAGTTAATCCCCAGACAACAAAGTGTATAGTTATGTTGCTTCCTTGTCTCCCACTAATAAATTTAAGCCAAAATGGATAAGAACTTGGCCAACAAAGATAAAAGATAAAAGCAAACCAGTTAAAGTGATGATACTGAAGAGGAAAATAAAATCAGATGTACATGGAGTCACAGCTGACTCTGGGAGTGTTGACACTGCTAGCTGGCACTTAAGAGATTCTAGATAAGCAGACAGGAATCTAGTGAAGACAGACTTGTTGACATAGAAGAGCTGAGTTTATGATAGAATAAAGATGTCCAGAGACAGTGATGCTAGCGAAAAAGTCACAATAAGAAAAGTCTCAGTATTTTAATGACTTGAATGTGCAAAGAAAAAAATATTGAAAACTGATCCAAACTTACAAAGTATGACAGTTTGCTGGGGCATAGAAAAGATGCTCCAGAGCCAGCATTTAGCCTACCATCTAGGAACACCACACCCCACACCACACACACTACCACACACACTACCACACCCCACGTTGAAACATATGAATTTTTTTTAAAGATTTATTTATTTAAAAATCAGAGTTACAGAGAAGGAGAGGCAGAGAGAGAGGTCTTCCATCCACTGGTTCACTCCCCAGTTGGCTGCAATGGCTGGAGCAGCCACCGATCAGGAGCCAGGAGGCTCCTCCAGGTCTCCCACATGGGTGCAGGGGCCTAAGGACTTAAGCCATCTTCTACTGCTTTCCCAGGCCATAGCAAAGAGCTGGATCGGAAGTGGAGCAGCCAGGACTCGAACCTGTACCCTTATGGGATGCTTCCAATGCAGGCAGCGGCTTTACCTGCTATGCCACAGCGCTGACCCCTGAAGTATATGAGTTTTTGTCCTAACTCCAGCTTCCTGCCAGTGCAGAACCCAGGAAGCAGCAGTGATGTCTGAAGTATTTGGGTCCCTGCCATCTCTTGGGAGACCTGAACTGCATTCTTGGCTCCTGGCTTGTAGCCCTGACCTTTGCAGGCGCTGGGAGAGTGAATCAGTGGTCGTGAGCTCTCTCCTTGTCTCTGCTGCTTAATTTAAAAACATAAATAAATAAAAATTATAACAATAAAAACAAAGACTTCCTTAGTACCATATGAGAAAGGCAAACACAGTTTAAGTTAATCCTGATGTACAAGCTACTCCTGGGTTTTTTTACATTCTTAATTTTCAATGTAAATTACAGCATACAAATAAATACTACTTTTTTTTTAAAAGAAAGATTTATTTTTATTTATTTGAAAGAGTTACAGAGAGAGGTAGAGACAGGTCTTCCATCTGCTGGTTCACTCCCCATATGGCCGCAATGGCCAGAGCTGCGCTGATCCAAAGCCAGGATCCAGGAGCCTCCTCTGGGTCTCTCACATAGGTGCAGGGGTCCTAGCACTTGGGCCATCTTCTACTGCTTTTCCCAGGCCATAGCAGAGAGCTGGATCAGAAGAGGAGCAGCTGGAACTAGAACTGGTGCCCATATGGGATGCTGGCGCTTCAGGCCAGGGCTTTAACCCGCTGCGCCACAGCACTGGCCCCATAAATACTACTTTTAACTACTTTTGAATTTCCCAATACATCTAAAACTGACATTCCCTAGACTTTTTTTTTTTTTTTTTTTTTTTTTTGACAGGCAGAGACAGAGAGAGAGAGAGAGAGAAAGATCTTCCTGGCCGGCGCCGTGGCTCAACAGGCTAATCCTCCGCCTTGTGGCGCCAGCACACCGGGTTCTAGTCCCGGTCGGGGCGCCGGATTCTGTCCCGGTTGCCCCTCTTCCAGGCCAGCCCTCTGCTGTGACCCAGGAGTGCAGTGGAGAATGGCCCAGGTGCTTGGGCCCTGCACCCCATGGGAGACCAGGAGAAGCACCTGGCTCCTGGCTCCTGCCATCGGATGAGCGCGTTGCGCCGGCCGCAGCGCGCCGACTGCGGCAGCCATTGGAGGGTGAACCAACGGCAAAAGGAAGACCTTCCTCTCTGTCTCTCTCTCTCACTGTCCACTCTGCCTGTCAAAAATAAGAAAAAAAAAAAAAAAGAAAGGTCTTCCTTTTCTGTTGGTTCACGCCACAATGGCCGCTGCGGCCGGCACACTGGGCTGGTCTGAAGCCAGGAGCCAGGTGCTTCTCCTGGTCTCCCCTGCGGGTGCAGGGCCCAAGGACTTGGGCCATCCTCCACTGCACTCCCAGGCCATAGCAGAGAGCTGGACTGGAAGAGGAGCAACTGGGACAGAATCTGGCGCCCCGACCAGGATTAGAACTCAGTGTGCTGGTGCCGCAGGCAGAGGATTAGCCTATTGAGCTGCGGCGCCAGCCCCCTAGACTTTTATACATTAAATGTTCCCAAAACCTTTTAGGGTCAAGAATAATCATTTTCCCCATTGGTTGTTAAGATTGCTTTGTGTGGTTTTGGCTTGCACAGTCAATTTTAATGTCCCACACTACTGTTTCAAGCAGCACTTGCCTATATTTGTTTTGGTCTTTGGGTTAAATATCTATCAACCCCCAAATTGAACAGTTTTATAACTAGAAAACAATGTGAATTCAATAGATAGAGCATGAACTTTGGAACTACATATGTGGATGTAAGTTGAATTTCTGACTGGCATTTTTTAGATAGACATTGACAAATCATTTAACCTCAGGTTCCTCCCTGATCTGTAATGTGGGGAGCAGACACTGGTAAACACTGAGTACGCAGCTCATTTGTTAATATCATCTTCAGTCTAAAGAATGCTTTTTTTCTGATGGGATCACATACTTTTGTCCTGTGGCATACATAATTTGAAATGTATAGATCATTTCCTTAGATCATTCCAGTTGACATTTTAACCAGATAATTGTTTGAGGGGCTATGCTGTGCATTGCAAGATGTTTAACATCTTAGCCCCTGTCCACTAGATGCCAGTAGCACTCTCCCCACTGCAAGAAGTAAAAATGACTCCAGATATTGCCACACAACCCCTTGGTGCAGAGGGAGTGGCAGATTGTCCCTAGTTCAGAACCATTGGTTTGGAATATTTAAGTATTTTGTTACTTGATTTTTCTCCTGTTTCTTTTCACCCTGATCTTCCTTCTGTTGCTAGAGTAATAGTTTATAAATGCAGATTTAATAATGTTCCGCTGTCCTAACCTCACATTCTTTAAATGCTCAGCTTTACCTACAGGACAAAGCCTTTAACAAGCTGGTTCCTACCTGACTACACTCCCCAACCCCATTTTTAGAAAGCATGTTATTGAGGGATAACTTAAACACCATCAAATATTGAAGTCACTATTTACATAGTGTTTCAGATTTTTAAAAATAAAAAGAAAATTAATTCCATTCTTCCTGATATCTATGTGTGTGTGTGTGTGTGTGTGTGTGTGTGTGTGTGTGTGTGTGTGTGTGTTTGATTTGAGAGGCAGGGAGAGACAGAGACAATAATTCTACATCTACTGGTTCACTACCCAAATGCCTCTAACAGTTAGGGCTGGACCAGGCTGAATCCAGGTCTCCCATGTGGGTGGCAGGGACCCAGCCATCTGAACCATCATTACCTGCTGTCACCCAGGGTCCTCATTACCAGGAAGCCAAAATCAGAAGCAAAGCTGAGACTCAAACCTAGGCACTCTGATGTGGATTCAGGCATCTCAACTGCTGAGTTGCCCTCCATGAACTTTTTGAAGTAGCTTTGTATGCCTATCACAGATTGAAGCCCTATCATTTTCATCACTTCAGAAACTTTTCTCATGTTCTTTTCCTAGACATCTGCTCCCACTTCACCCTCATTCCCAGGGATAACCACTATTCTGACTCCTGCTACTATAGATTTGTTTTGCCTGTTTTGGACTTAACATAAATGAAGTCTTATAGTACAAGCTCTTAGGTTTGGCTTCTATATTTGGAATGTTTTTGATACTCATCCATGTTTTCTATGTGAGTAGTACTTTTTATTAGACCAAGCATTTGGCTATATAAAGATGTCACACTTGCTCATTATCTCCCTGATAAAAAGTTGGGTTGTTTCTGCTTTCTGACTATGAATAATGCTGCTGTGGACCTTTTATTTATTTATTTATTTTTGAAAGGCAGAGTGGACAATGAGAGAGAGACAGAGAGAAAGGTCTTCCTTTGCCATTGGTTCACCCTCCAATGGCCGCCGCAGCCAGCGCACTGCGGCTGGCGCACCGCGCTGATCTGATGGCAGGAGCCAGGTGCTTCTCCTGGTCTCTCATGGGGTGCAGGGCCCAAGCACTTGGGCCATCCTCCACTGCACTCCTGGCCACAGCAGAGAGCTGGCCTGGAAGAGGGGCAACCGGGACAGAATCCGGCGCCCCGACCGGGACTAGAACCCGGTGTGCCGGCACTGCAAGGCAGAGGATTAGCCTGTTGAGCCACGGCGCCAGCCTGCTGTGGACCTTTTTAAAAACTCTTTCTTGTGGTAAAATATATAAAGCATACATAAAATATAAATGTATGTGTATATATATGTGTGTATGTGTATACACACAAGTTGCTATTTTAACTACTTGCAAGCTTACAGTTAACTAGCATTAAGTATATTTCAGTGTTGTGCAACCATTTCTAGTATTTCCAAAATTTCGTCACTTCTAAGGGAAACTCTGTAACTATTAAAGAATAACTCCTCATTCATTCTTCCTACTAGCAGCTGGTAACCTCAAATTATTTTCTGTCTCTGGATTTGCCTATTCTAGATATTCACGTAAGTGTAATTCTAGAATATTTGTCTTTCAGGTTTGATATAGTTTACATAGCATACTCTTTTCAAGGTTTATCTGTGTAGTAGCATGAATCAGAACTTCACCACTCTTTATGACTGGGTAATACTCTGTTGTAAGTATATGCCATACTTTATCCCTTCATCTTTTCATGATCATTTGGGTCTCCATATTTATTTTTTTAAGCCCTACATCACATTTATTTTTTGCCCCAGCCATACAAAGCCACAGCATTCTTTTGTGTTATGCCCCTTTCCTTTGTGTTCTTGAGTACATGCTGCCTCCTTTCATCTCGTGCCTTCTCCCTGGTGTGTCTTGTTGGTGAACTCAAACATTTTTCAGGGCTTGGTTCAGATATTACCTTTCTGAAAAATTCCCTTAAGTGCCATAGTTAATTGTCTTCTCTTTGCATCATACCCTATTCTTAATTTCTTTAGTTACTTGCTGTAGTTATGTATATACACACACGTATCTTCATTAGATTGTGATACCTACCTTAATGTACTCAGAACCTATACTGTCATCGTCTTCGTCGTCATCATCAGGGCTGTTATTATTTACCACTTTCATAGTCCTGGGCCTATAGACTTTTTAATTCATTATCTTTACTCATCAGACAGATGTGTCAGACAGATCAGCAATGTAGGTATAGTATTATTAAAGCCATTTTACATTTTATAGAAACTAATGTTTAGAGACTGTATGTAATACAAAATGTGTCAGTCAAAATTCAGTCTTAATCATTTTAAAAAACTTCCATTTCCTAAAACATATTTAATAAAGGTTTGATGAATGAATAAAAAGTGTTATTGGCTCCTGTTAGCATACATCCTACATTCTATATATACTTCTTTCTTTCAGTAAACATGTATTAATTAGCACTGCTGAGGACATAGTGTCATCCCTTCCTAGAACTGTTTGAACCATTCATCTCTTTTTCTTCTAGATGCATGTAATACTGAGTACCTATTGCAGAAGACACCTATTTTTATTTTCCTTACCTACATCTGAAACTAGAGGTTAAATGTGTGAAATGTCCTTTTTTTTTGCTAGTGAGGCTAGCTTACCTTTATTATCAGTAATTCTCTATGAATCCAGATACATTGGATCTGGTATTTAGAATCACTGATTCTAAGTAATCTCACTGATGTTTCAGACTGCAGTTTCATCAGTTTCTTCAGGAAGCATTTAACTATGATTCTGTTTATGTGCTTCTTTGTAGTTTTAAAACTGGTAATGCAAGTTACTTGTATGAGAATAAAGATTGAGTCCCTTTGTTTTCTCTTTGTGAAAAAGAAAATACATGTTGTATATGTATAAATATTTGAGCTAGTATATATAGTTTTATATTTTAAAGTGAGTCTGCTGATCATCTCAAATTGTTGCCTTGTATTAGTTTGTTGTCACTATAATGGAATATTTGAGGCAACCTAACTTTATAAAGAAAAGAGATGTATTTTGGATCACAGTTCTGGAAGTTTACAGTCCAAGACTGAGCAGACCCCGTTGGTTCATCCTCTGCTGATGGCATTACATGGCAAGACACAGAGAATGGAGTTATCTGTTTGTGATATAAATTCACCAAGATTGAGTTATGGGAGCTGCATGTAACAGCCTAATCTGATCTAATCACCTCACAAAGGCCCTACCTCTAAACCACATAATTGGATTAAGCTTAAGGACTATACCCCACCCCTGCTTTTTATTTTATTTTATTTTTATATTTTAAGTTTTTAAAATTTATTTGGAAGAGTTAGAGGCTAGGGTAGTTAGGGAAAGGTTTTAAACAGGAAATATGCTGGGCTAGGCGTTGAAAGATAGGTTAAGTTTTAAGTAAACAGGATGACACAAGGATAAAGGTGTTTTTTACATTTTTTATTGCTAAAGGTTTATTTATCTGAAAGAATAAATAATGGAGATGACCAATGACGGAATGATGGAGTTGACCAAGATCTTCCATCGGCAGGTTCCCTCCCCATGGCTGGTACAGGCTGAACCAGAGTTCCATCTGAGTCTCCCACATGGGTGGCCAGGGGCCGAGTACTTGGGCCTACCTTGCACTACCTTCCCCAGCCGTATTGGAAGCAGAGCAGGCAAGACTCAGACCGGAGCTCCAGGATGCCAGTATTGCAGGCAGTAGCTTATAACTCACTGCACCACAACACTGGCCCCATGAGTGTGTCTTACTGGTAGCAGTAGTGGAAAGGCAGATTCAAGGTAGCTTTTTTAATAGACAAAGACAAGTTGGGTGTGTCACATATTTCATATGCTGCATAATATGGCTTCTAGTCAGAATCTTATATTGTGGGCTCTTAAAATCTCAATTTCAAGTGTTATGTTCAAATTCAGATTTCAGAGTGTTTGGGTAGATTCCCTTTTCACCTCTGTTTTTACCATTACCTTTCTGGTCAGGAGTGGAGGATCAGTTATTTCTTTATGAAATTGTATTAGTAGTGCTTTTTTTTTTTTTTAATTTTTGCTTACTTATTTGAAAGGCAGAATTAGAGAGGGAGAGACAGAGTGAGCGAGTGAGCGAGAGAGACCTCTTCCATCTGCTGGTTCACTCCCCAAATAGCCGAAGCCAGGATCCTAGAATTCCATCTGGATTTCTCATGTAGATAACAGGAGCCCAAGCACATAGGCTATCTTCCACTGCTTTCCTTTGTGTGTTAGCAAGGAGCTGCATCAGAAGTGGAGGAACCGGGGCTTGAATTGGCAGCCATTTGGGATGTGCAGGTCCCAGCAGTATTCTTTAACAGACTCTTGCTTAAATAGGGTATTACAGTTCTCATTATTTGTTGAATTAAAGAATCACAGAAATTTTAGAGGTGTAAAAAAAAATACAGAGATTGTTTAAATTCTTCCTTTTAGAAATAAATGAGAAAATTGAGGTGTAAAAGGTTAAGAGACCTGCAGAAAGGGTGTGTCAATGTTGACTGCAGAACCAGGCATAGTACATGGTAATAAGCATTCTCATGGCCCCAGTCTCACTTCCTTGCTCTTTTCAGTCTCATTCTGAAAAACTGTTATGAAACTTGGTATGGAAGCAGAAATTTTTATTTTAGTGATACAACCTTTAAGATGTTACCAAATTGTCACTTGTTGTTCCTTTTCTACAAATTTCTTTAATAATTTGGAAAGACCGTGAATTTTTGGTTTTTGACTTTTCCACTTTACTAATTTTAACCTTGAACACCTTATTTAACTAATTTGCCTGATATGCTTCTATGTTAAATGAATAAAAGAATACTTATCGGACTGACTTTGTGGTGTATCAGGTTAAGCTGCTGTCTGTAGTGCCAGCATCCCGTATAGGTGCCGGTCCCAGCCGCTCCACTTCCAATCTAGCTCCCTGCTGATGCACCAGAGTTAAGTTAGATGATCTATATAAGGCACTTCTTTTTTGTGTGTGTTTTTTTAAAATGAAACATTTCTTAAAAATTTAATAAATGTTTTTTTTTTTTTTTTTGACAGGCAGAGTGGACAGTGAGAGAGAGACAGAGAGAAAGGTCTTCCTTTGCCGTTGGTTCACCCTCCCAATGGCTGCCGCGGTCGGTGTGCTGCGGCCGGCGCACCGCGCTCATCCGATGGCAGGAGCCAGGTGCTAGGTACTTTTTCCTGGTCTCCCATGGGGTGCAGGGCCCAAGCACATGGGCCATCCTCCACTGCACTCCCGGGCCACAGCAGAGAGCTGTCCTGGAAGAGGGGCAACAGGGACAGAATCCGGTGCCCCGACCGGGACTAGAACCCGGTGTGCCGGCGCTGCAAGGCGGAGGACTAGCCTGTTGAGCCACAGCGCCGGCCCAATAAATGTTTTTCTTTTCTTCTTTTGCACCAGAGCAAATTACTTATTTTATGTGCCAGGTGGTATGTTTTCTCAACTTTATGTAGTGTGTTCCATGAAGATAATTCTTTTTTTTTTTCTTTAAAGATTTTATTTATTTGAGAGGTAGAGTTATAGACAGAGAGAGGGGAGACAGAGAGAAAGGTCTTCCATCCTCTGGTTCACTTCCTAGATGGCTGCAATGGTCAGGACTGGGCAGGCCGAAGCCATTGGTTCACTCCCCAGATGGCCACAATGACCAAGCTGAGCTAATCGGAAGCTAGGAGCCAGGAGCTTCCTCTGAGTCTCCCATGCAGGTGCAGGGCCCAAGCACTTGGGCCATCTTCTGCTTTCCCTGGCCATAAGCTGAGAGCTGGATCAGAAGAGGAGCGACTGGGACAAGAACCAGTGCCTTTGTGGGATGCTGGTGCCGCAGGCAGAGGCTTAGCCTGTATGCCACAGCACTAGCCCCCATAAATAAATCTTTTTTTTTTTTTTAAAGGATACAACTGGGAGACATAGATCAAGTGAACAGAAAAGTGGGATATGTTCAAAGGCAGAAGGATAGTACACACTCGGGCCTGAATGAGTGCTAGATGCTTCAAGAGGGAGAATTGCCCCTACCCAGGCTGGGATAATCTTTTTTTAAAGGATAAGAGTTGGGGTTCAGGACAAGACTTGATTGAAAATCTGAAGGAGGGCGGGGTTTGTGATGGTGCTGCAGTATACATGTTGATCTCCAGGAAGGTGTCTGGTGTATGATGGAAGTGACACTTAACTGCATGGTGAGGAGTGAGTCTTCAGGCTTATTAAATTTGCATGGAAGGTGGCTTCATGAAGTCCACATGGCTTCAGTGTTAGCAGTCCTTAACTCCCTGCCTTACCTTTATCAACAGGAGAAATTGGTGACTATTGCTTATTTTTGTTACTGAGAACTGTGTAATAAGCTGATTTTGCTTACTATATTGTTGATACTGTCTGAGATCTTGTTGTGACATCAAGATAATTTCATTATGATTCTGCAAGAAAATTATATTGATTGTTGTCATTTGGTTCTCATTCTCTGTCCTTGCATGTTTCTCTGGTTGCCTTGCAGAGCTCTGAGGAACATGAGTGCAATGATGATGTTTCCCAGGAAGATGAGGGGTTTATGGGAATGTCCCCTCTCCTACAAGCCCATCATGCTATGGAAAGAATGGAAGAGTTTGTTTGTAAGGTAAGGTGGTACTTTATTGTCATTTTCCTGCTGTTTATGTAGCCATCCCAATCAGAAACCTTTAAAAAGAATAGTAGTACTTTAGCCTTTGGTTTCCTTTGGGGGAAATTTGTGGCAAGATGAGCAGAGGAAGTTTCATGACTTTTTTTTTTAAGATTTATTCTTTATTTGGAAGGCAGAATTAGAGAAGGGGGGGAGGGAGGGAGGGAAAAAGAGAGAGAGAGAGATCGTCTCTCTGCTGGTTCACTCCCCAAATGACCACAATGGCTAGGACTGGACCAAGATGAAACACAGAGCCCAGAACTCTATCTGGGTCTCCCACGTGAGTGGCAGGGATCCAAGCACTTGTGCCATCTTCCACTGCTTTCCTAGGTGCATTAGCTGAAAGCAGGGTCAGAAGTGGAGCAGCTGGGATATAAGTATCACAGGCACTGGTTTAATCCTCTGCACCACAGCACTGACCCCCATGATGACATTATTATAAAAAACTAGAATATCCAACTGAGAAACAAAGCTTTCCTGATATATTTTAACAGAGTAAATATTGATAGGACAAGATGAAGCAAAATTGGGAATGATGCTTAGAAATAGTAAAATAGCATTCAATATTCTGTTTGTGATGGCAAATATATATTTCTAGCAATTCTCTGGATGATCAAGCTGCTATTAAGATAGACATTTCCCAATTTTCACTTGTCTGATCTCTAACTGCTGTAATTTCTGTCTCTAAAAGATGTTTCTTCCCATTTATTGTCTGATTCTGTAGCATATTTCTTTCTTTCTTTCTTTTTTTAAGAAGATTTATTTATTCATTTGAAAAGCAGAGTTGCAGAGAGAGCAAGAGGGAAAGAGAGATCTTCCATCAGCTGTTTCACTCCCGAAATGACTACAATGGCCAGAGCTGGGCTGGGCTGATCTGAAGCCAAAGCCAGGAGCTTCTTCCGGGTCTCCCTTGTAGGTGCCGGGGCCCAAGCACTTGGGCCATCTTTTTTTGCTTTCCTAGGTGTGTTAGCAGGGAGCTGGATCAGAAGTGGAGCAGTTGAGACTTGAACTGGCACCCATATGTGATGCTGTTGCCACAGGCTGGTGATGTTACCCACAATGCCACAGCACCAGCCCCAGTATATTTATTTCTAAAATGATAATAGAATTTAGGTTCCTTGCTTTGAGAAAATAAGGACATTAGTAAATGCATAGGCACTTGATTAATCCTATCAATCAGGGCCCTTTCAGATAGGAACTAAAGTTCATTTATGAGAGTCAGTGTGAATGTTTGTAAATTCATTTGGTAAACATTTTGGGAGATCTCTAGATTGTTTAGAGAGGAATTTTTGTGACATTTAGCTTTTCTTGGGTTTTACTAAACTAGACTCTCAAATAAAACTTAAAAGATACAAACATTATGTATATTAGTGGAGTACTATGTGCTGTTTCATTTCATGTGTACATTTTATAGTATTTACTGAAGGCAAAATATCCTTTCAAGCATTTAACATTTCTTTATAGTAAAAAACATCCCAAATCTGGTTTTTTTTAGAGAGTCTTTGTTTTTAAAAGATTTATTTATTTTATTTGAAAGAGTTACAAGAGAAAGGGAAGGAGAGAGAAGGGTATCCCTTCCATCTGCTGGTTCACTCCCCAGATGACCGTAACGGCCGGAGCTGTGCCGATCCAAAGCCAGGAGCCAGGAGCTTCCTCTGGGTCTTCCATGCAGGTGCAGGGGCCCAAGGACTTGGGCCATCCTCTACTGCTTTCCCAGGCCATAGCAGAGAGCTGGATCAGAAGTGGAGCAGCTGATACTTGAACTGGCATCCTTATGGGATGCCGGCACTGCAGGCAGTGGCTTTACCTATTGTGCCATAGTGCTGGCCCCCACCAGCCCCTCTTTTGTCTTTTTGATAATAGCCAGTCTTACTGGATTAAGGTGGTACCTTAATTTTCATTTCCATTTCTCTGATTATAAGTAATCTTGAGGGGCTGGTGTTGTGGCGCAGCAGATAAAGCTGCCACCTGTGATGCTGGCATCCCATATGGGCTCTGGTTCAAATCCTAGCTGCTGAACTTCCCATTCAGCTCCCTGCTAATGTGCCTGAGAAAGCAATGAAAGCCCAAGTTATTAGGCCTCAGCCACCCCTGTGGGAGACCCAGATGAACTTCCTAACTTCAGCCTGGCCCAGCTCTGGCCATTGTAATCATTTGTGGAGTGAACCAGCAGATGGAACACCCCTCCTCCCCCCATAACTCTGCCTTTCAAATGTTTAAATCTTTTTTTAAAAGTAAATGTTGAACATTTTTTATGTACCTGTTGGTCAGTTGTATGACTTCCTTTGAGAAAAGTATATTTAGCTCTACTGGATTATCTGTTGGTGGTGTTTGTTTTTGTTATTTAGTTGTTTAAGTTCCTTATATTTTCTGGTTATTAACCCCTTGTCAAGTGTATAGTTTGTAAATATTTTCTCCCATCCTGTAGGTTGTCTCTTTACTATGTTGATTGTTTTCTTTGCTGTGCAAAAGCTTTTGTTTACTGTGCTTTTGAAGTCTGATCTAGAAAATCATTACCCATTCCAGTGTCCTGAGTTGTTTTCCCCATGTTTTGTTTATTTTTTTGAAAGTCAGAGTTACTGGGCAGGGGGTGAGGCAGAGAGAGATCCTCCATCCTTTGATTTACTCCACAAATGGCTGCAATGGCCAGAGCTGGGCTGGGCTGGGCTGATCTGAAGCCAGGAGCTTCTTCTGGGTCTCCCATGTTGTTGTAGTGGCCCAAGTATTTGGGCCGTCTTCCACTGCTTTCCCAGGTGTGTAAGCAGGGAGCTAGGTCAGAAGTGGAGCAGTCAGGACTTGAAGCACACCCAAATGGGATGCTGGTGCTGCAGGTGGTGGCTTTACCCACTACATCACAGCACCTACCCCTTCCCCTGTGTTTTCTCCTAACAGTTTTTGTTTTAGAGATTTATTTATTTATTTCAAAGAGAGAGAGAAGGAGGCAGGGAGGGATAGAGAGATAGAGAGCGGGGAGACTGAGCACACTCTTGAATCTACTGGTTCGTTCCCCAGATGTCTGCAACATTGAGGGCTGGGCCAGGCTGAAGCCAGGAACCTGGAACACCATCTGCATCTCCCACAGGAGTGCAGCCTTGGGCCATCTCACTGCTTTCCTAGGCACATTCACAGGGGACTGGATCACAAGTGGAGCAGCAAGGACTGGAATAGGCCGCCTGTTTGGGAATGCCAGCATTGCAGGAAGTAGCTTAACCTGTTGTGCCACAATGCTGGCTCCCTCTTGAGATATTTTCTGACCTAATTTGTTCTGAGTTTTATCGTGAAGGGATGTTGAATTTTACCAAAATCCTTTGTTGCTTCTATTGAGATGGTCATGGGTTTTTGTCCTTCATTATGTTGATATGGTTTGTCATGTTTATTCCATATGTTGAGTCATCCTTGCATTCCTGGGATGAACCCTGTTTGATCATGGTGAACCATCTTTTTAATGTGCAGTTGGATTTGATTTGCTAGTATTTTGTTGAGGATTTTTGCATCTGTGTTCATCAAGGGTATTGGCTTGTAATTTTCTTTTTCTTGTTCTGTACTTGCTCAGTTTTTGTTATCAAGGTAGTGCTGGTCTCATAGATAAATTTGAAAAAATTCCCTCTTTATTTTTTTAAAAAATAATTTAAGAAGGATTAATGTTAATTCTTTAAATGTTTGTTAGAATTCAGCAATGAAGCCATCTGTTCCTGGGCTCTGATAAGACATTTTTTATTGCTGAGTCAATCTTGCTATTCTTTAGTCTGTTTAGATATTCTGTTCTTCATGTTTCAATCTTGGTAAGGTATATGTGTCTAAGAATTTGTCCATTTCTTCTAAGTTTCAAATTTGTTTACATATAATTATTCATAGTACTCTAACAGTCTTTTGTAGTTCTGTAGTGTCAGTTGTAATGTCTTCATTTTGGTCTCTGATTTAATTTGAATTATTATTTTTTTCTCCCTTGGGCTAGCTATCTTTTGGGCTGTTTACCTTTTCAAAGAACCAGCTGTTTGTTTCATTGATGTGTTTTTTAGTATCTGTGTTACTTATTTGTGCTGTGAGTTTTATTATTTCTTTCCAATTTTGGATTTGATCTTTTTTTTTTTTAAATGTTAGTTCCATGCAGTGCAGTGGTTAAGTTGTTTGAGATCTTTGTTTTTTTGATGGCTCCCTTGGTTGCTGTAAACCACCTGCTTAATCTTGCTTCTGTCATATCCCACAGGTTTTGGTATATTGTATTTCTGTTTTCATTTGTTTAAATAAATTTGTAATTTTTTTCCTCTATTGATTGTTCAAGAGTAAGTTTAATTTCCATGTATTTGTGTGGTTTCTAAAGCTTTTCTTATTACTGATTCCTATCTGCATTAAGGTCAGAAAAGATCCTTGATATGATTTCTGTTATTTTCAAGTTGTTGAGACTTGTTCTGTGACCTATCATATGATCTGTCCCAGAAAATGTTCCATGTGCTGTTGAGAATATGTATTCTGCAGCTGTTGGATAGAAAGTTCTGTAGATGTCTATTAGGGCCACTTGATCTAGGGTGCAATTGAATTCTGCTGGTTCTTTCTTGACTTTCTGTGTAGAGTATTGTCTGTTTCTAAAGTGGGTGTTAAAAGTACCCTACTCTTAATTGTATTGGAATCTTTTTCTCCTTTTTGGTATATTTTAATATTTGCTTTAGGTATCCAAATGCTCCAGTGGTGGGCACATACATATATATAAGGGCTATTTCCTCTTACTGAATTGAGCCCTTTATCATTTTATAATGGCATTTCTTGTCTCTTCTACTGCTTTTTGTTTAAAATCTGTTCTATCTGACAGAAATATGGCTATTCCTTCTTTGTTTTGGATTTCACTTGCATGGAAAGTCTTCTTCCATCCTTGGATTTTCAGTTTGTCTGTGCTTGGAGGTGAATTAAGTTTCTTGTAAACATCATATGATTGGGTCCTGTTTTTTAATCCATTTGGTCACTCTTTCTTTTTTTTTAATATTTATTTATTTATTTGAAAGAAGTAGAGACTTGAGAGAAATCTTGCATTCACTGTTTCACTTCCCAAATGGCTTACAAAGCCAGGTCTGGGCCAGGCTGGAGCCAGGAACTCCATCCTGGTCTCCCACATGGGTGGCGGAGGCCCAGGCACTTGGACCATCTTCTGTTGGCTTCCCAGGATACATTAGCAGGAAGCTGTATCAGAAGCAGAACAGCTGGAACTTGAATCAGTACCTGATATTGGATGTTAGCATTGTAAGTGGCAGCTTAAGTTAATGCTGTGCCACAGTGCTAGCCCCCACATTTTGGCTTTTTGGTGTTACATTTAACCGCTTTTAAATTGCCTTTTTTATGTTTTAATATAGTGATTATGTTTTGGCCTTTACAATAAAGATATACATGGTTTACACATCATGTTTACAGTATTAGATCTTTCTGAATTTGTATAGTTAACCTTACCAGTGAGTTTTCTACCTTCTGATATTTTCTTACTACTTGTTAGTATCTCTTTCATTTCTTGTAACACAAGTTTGGTGGTGATACATTCTCTGAGCTTTCCTTTGTCTAGGAATGTTTTTGTCTCTCCCTCACAGCTGAAGGATAATTTTGCTGGACATGTTTTTGGCTGGCAACGTTTTCCCGGCAGTGCTGTGAAGGTCTCCTCTTACTCTTTTCTTGGCTTGTGAGGTTTTTGCTGAGAATTCTGTGGTCAGGTGAATTGGCAGTATTTGCTGCTTTGCTCTTGCAGCTTTGAGAATCCTCTTTTGGAGAACCTGACTCCAAGCAGGGGGTAGACGTGGGGTTGAATTTGACTAGCGACCTTTGAAGTTTATATACCTGGATAATTGTATCTTTCTCCAGATTTGGGATATTTTCTGTCATTATCTCTTTGAATATGCTTTTTTTTTTGGACAGACAGAGTGGACAGTGAAAGAGAGAGAGACAGAGAGAAAGGTCTTCCTTTGCCATTGGTTCACCCTCCAATGGCCGCCGCGGACGGCACGCTGCAGCTGGCACACCGCGCTGATCCAAAGCCAGGAGCCAGGTGCTTCTCCTGGTCTCCCATGGGGTGCAGGGCCCAAGGACTTGGGCCATCCTCCACTGCACTCCCTGGCCACAGCAGAGAGCTGGCCTGGAAGAGGGGCAACCGGGACAGAATCCGGCGCCCCGACCGGGACTAGAACCTGGTGTGCTGGCGCCGCAAGGCGGAGGATTAGCCTGTTGAGCCACGGCGCCGGCCTGAATATGCTTTCTGCTGCTGTGATATTCTCAAATCCTAGTATCTGAATATTTGCTCTTTTCATGCTATCCTATATTGAATTGTTTTTCTGTGTTCTCTTGAATTCTCTTGAGTTTCCTCAAAGTAGCTATTTTGAAATCATCATTCAATCATTTGGAAATTTCAAATCCTAGATAACTTGTTTTCTGGCATTTATTTCCCCCTTTTTTTTTGGTTCCATGAAAGTTCTTGATGCATGTTGGTGTCCAACATTGTGCTTGAAGGATTAGCTACAGTGATCTGGCTTCATTTGTGGTTGTCTTTCTAGTGATGCTAAGCAGTCTGTTTTCTCTGAGCCTATGGACACTTCTGCTATTTCAGCACTAGATAGAAAGCACCCTAGGCTGGCGCCGCGGCTCACTAGGCTAATCCTCCACCTTGCGGCGCCAGCACACCGGGTTCTAGTCCCGGTCAGGGCGCCGGATTCTGTCCCGGTTGCCCCTCTTCCAGGCCAGCCCTCTGCTGTGACCCAGGAGTGCAGTGGAGGATGGCCCAGGTGCTTGGGCCCTGCACCCCATGGGAGACCAGGAAAAAGCACCTAGCACCTGGCTCCTGCCATCGGATGAGCGCGGTGTGCTGGCCGCAGCGCGCTGTCCGCGGCAGGCCATTGGAAGGTGAACCAACGGCAAAAGAAGACCTTTCTCTCTCTCTCTCTCACTGTCCACTCTGCCTGTCCAAAAAAAAAAAAAAAAGGAAAGCACCCTAGATCATGATTTGTCACAGGTCTGCTATTGGTATGTTTTTACTCCTTAAACTCAATTTTCCCTAAGTCTTGTTGATGTATTGTTTAGAATGAACCAGGAAAGTGCCTAAAAAGGGGTTTTCAAGTCCTGCAAGCCTCTTCCTGAACCTGTGGTAGCCTCGGACTCCTTATTCTGAGTCCATGAATGCCATGATTCTAGATCATACCCAGAGCTCTCAGGCCACCAAGACCACTGAAACCTGGGGGTAGGACCAAAGCCCAGTCTGCTGTGGTCTCTGCTGCTGCAGTGAGCTCACTGCCCAGTCCTGTACCTATCAGCTACTGGAAGACTGCTCAGCCAGGGCCACAGAACTCTGCTGGGCCCTGAAGCAGGTTCAGAGGCTGTGTCTGCAGGCACTGGCCTGGGGACAGGGACTGTTAGAATCTGTTCAGTGCTGAGTTTTATCAGCCTGGCACTAAGCGCCAAATAGTCCTGTGATTCCATGCTGTCTGCCCAAAGACCTGAGTACTCAATTCAGATCTACCATGTTAGTGGCAGTAACCCAGCCACTTGCGCTATCACTTGTTGTCTCCCAGAGTCTGTATCAGCAGGAAGCTGGAGTCAGGAGAGGAGCTGGGATTTCAGCCCAGATACTCCACTATGAGACCTGAGTGTAGTAACCAGCATCTCAATTGCTAGGCCTGCTCAGAAACTGAACTTTTTATGCACATGGTCTTAGTTCCTGAAAACTAAATTTAGGTTTACATTTACAATGGTGCTAAAAATAACTGAGGCCAATTAAATTAAAATACTATACATTGGACCAGGGGATGAGAAGAGAACATTATAATTGAACACAGACATGTCTTTCAAGACTAGCATTCATGGATCTGCATAGAGTCCTGGAAATTTTCATCAGTGTTTGAAAATTTATGACAAAAAAGAACAAGCAGAATAAGTCCATTCTAGTGATCACTATTTCAGAAGGTTTAGCACAACGGGACACAGTAATTTTGTAATTCCAAAAGCAAATTTGATGTGAAGAAATCACTCAGGGTTGCACATGTAATATGTGAACCTTTAGGGAATTTTACTGTTTATAAATCAGTGGGGGTTCCAATGGACTTAACTTTTTGTCTCCCTTTGTGAACGGAGAGCAAAGAATAAAGCAAATGAAACTTTAAATTTAAACAGTTAATGGGAGGATACACAAGGTGAGCATTTGCTTGCTATAAATGATGAAAAAAAATTTTTACTGAAAAAAAATATTTGGGACACAAAATCGTTAGCATTCCCTTTCCCCTAGAGTTTAACTTGTCTGTGAGAGCAGAATGTCGAGGCATCCTGTTACAGTGTTCTGTGTGGATCCGCCTTGCTGTGGCAGTGCAGCTGACCAGTACTTGAAAACTAGCCAGGTCTAGTGATCATTTCTTGGGTGCGAGCAAGGAGACAGTTTAAGATGAAGTGTGCTGTAGCCTTGTTGGTGGTGTACCTTCCCTTTCAGAGAAGCTTTTCCTACAGGAGTGGGGGAGATACATACAATAATTTATTTATAACTACTGAATTAACTCTAACTATGAGTTTCCGAGTTGGATCTTTGTTTCTTTTTCCAGAATACAATTTTTTTTTTTTTTGGTGGTTTTACCAGGATAGCCAGTCCCATGTGAGACTAGGAAAAGTGTCATGGGTAGTTAAAAACATTTAGGTGGGTGGGTGGTTGTTGTGTGCATGTTTATTTTATGGTCTAAAACAAATCCAACAGACCATTGCTAAGACGTTTGAATTAGGCCGTATCTTAATCAGGCTTATAAATGAACATAACTTTGGTTAAGCTGTGTTTCTATTCTTTGTTTTCCAGAAGTTGTAAAAAAAAAAAACAAAACATAGCTATTTATGTTGGTGTTTGGCCGACTATATATGAAGTGACTTCAGTTTGACAGTATGGGTGAATTATTTGTTGAGGATGCCACTAATTGAAGGATAGTTAGGAAAGTATAGCTCTTTGGCTCAGTATTTATACCATAAGAATGTCTTTAAAACAATGGCGAAAATCACTCTAATGTTACATATACATATAACTAGTATAGAAATTCAATATATTCTTTGTGAAAAGGGAGCATTTGACTATTTTGTCTGCATGTGGTAGCACAGTAGCACTTTTGATGTAGTCCTAGCAGAGCAATGTACACATTCTGAATGACCTTGAAGATGTGAAGATTGATTTCTGTCTTCTCTGCTTCCTAGAAAATAAAATTCTTTTGAAGTAACAGTAGCAACATTTTCTAAGGTTAATCTCAATAATGATGATCTTTCCCAAGTTCAGAAATTTCAGTATTTTGTTCTCTCGGTCCATAAAATCTTAGGGACAAATTTATATATCTACTTGTACCAAGTGATTGTACCATCAGTCCTCTGTACACACATCTGTGAATTCAACTAACTGCTGATGGAGGATACTCAGAAAAACCCTGAACATACACATTTGTTCTTCTTGCATTATTCCCTGTAGAAGAACAACTATTTACATAGTATTTACATTGCATTAGGTATTATAAGTAATGTAGAGGTATTTAAAGTATACAGGAGAATGTGAGTAGATTATTTGTAAATACTGTGCTATTTTATATAAGGGACTTGAGCATGCACAGATTCTGGATTCCTGAGACTAGCCCCCCATAGATACCGAGGGGCGATTATACTATTAACAGTAGACATTAGAAATCTAGATTAATGTTTTGGCCTTGTTTATTTTATTGTTTGTTAGAAATAAGTAAGGATTGGCCAAGTTAACAGTAGTAACCCTTTGCCTCAAATTTTGAATTGGAAGACAGAGAGAGGGGAAGGAGAGAGAGAGTTTTGATAGAGTGTTAAGAAGGCCACATCTTTCTTAAATTGTTAGGCTTCACTTCCCTTGGAGGTAGAGGAGGATCAGTTCTTTTACAGAGTCAGTAAGGGGACAGACACTGGGTACATTTATTAAGAAATTGCCCGGGGTGCGGGGGGTGGGGGTGTTGTGGTGCAGAGGGTTAAGCTGCTGCCTGTGACGCCAGCATCCCGTATCACAACAGCTGCTCTGCTTGCCATCCAGCTCCCTGCGAGTGTCTGGGAAAGCAGCAGAATATGGCCCAAGTGCCTGGGCTCCTGCCATCACATGGGAAACCTAGATGTAGTTTCAAGCTCCTGGCTCCAGCCTGGCCCAGCCCTGGCCCTTTTGGCCATTTCGGGGAGCGACCCAGCAGATGGAAGATCTCACTTACTCACTCTTGCTATGTCTTTCAAATAAATAAATCTTTTTTTTTTTTTTTTTAAAAAGGATGTTGCTTGGGCCACCCACATCCAATATCAGAGTGGGTTCAAGTCCCTGCTCTGATCCTGATTCTAACCTATTAATCCAGAC
This sequence comes from Sylvilagus floridanus, assembly GCA_949820135.1. Taxonomy (NCBI): domain Eukaryota; kingdom Metazoa; phylum Chordata; class Mammalia; order Lagomorpha; family Leporidae; genus Sylvilagus; species Sylvilagus floridanus. Next base: position 36,671,172 of record OX463230.1, read on the forward strand.
CCTTGGAGGCAGTAATGATAGCTCAATTAGTGGGTCCCTGCTACCTAAATGGAAAGATCTAAATTGAGTTTTGAGCTCTTGGCTTCAGCCTGACCCAGCTCCAACTGTTGGAGGCATTTGGGGTATGAACCATAAATGAGGGAGAGTTCCTGTCTCTTTGCTTTTCTAAAAAGTTTTAAAAAGATAAACCTACAGATAGGGAAGTAAGAGAGCAAAGAACAGGAAACAAGTGGTGTAGTGAAAGGAATGGGCACAGTGGCTGCCTAGTGATCAGTGGCAGTCTTTGTGCACATGGCAGCAAGTCTCTGTGGCTTAGCCTTGTTGTCACTAGACGCCCCTGGGGTAGGAGTGTAGGTCTTTGTCTGAAGGAGATCCTTGCTAATTTGTAGCCTGATTCTTCCTTTACAATTTTACAACTAAGCCATATTTTTCTCTACTAGATTTTGTGACAGTATTCTCAAACCAAGCCAAGGAAGAGTTGCTATACAAAATGTGGTAATAGAATAGAAGAACTGCTAAGACCTCATTAATTGGAAGGTAGATCATGTGCCTGGAATTTTTCCCTACATCTCATTCTGTCTAGGAGAAGCAAGTTAGTTCAGGATTATGTGGTCCTTGTGATATGAGCTCTCTGAGAGACATTAGATTGACGAACTTTCTGAGGAGGGACTCCCAAGTCCCCTGAGCCCCTTCCCTCTAGGTGAAGTGAGGAAAAGGAAGAAAAAGGAGCTCAGGGATTTACATGGCAGTTGAGGCAGGGCTTTGCCATCTCTCCAGCATGAGGAGGAGGGTGGCTTAGTCACTGTATTAGCTTTTTGTTACTACCTAACAAGTACCCATGAGGGGCTGCTTACAAAGGAGGGAGTTTATTTTGGCTCATAGTTTTGGAGGTTCACAGTCCAAGATTGGGTGGCACCATTGGACTGTTATCTGATGAAGGCAATGGATGGCAGAATATGTGCAGAGAGAGGGGAGGGTTATATGGTGAGCCAGGAACCAGGGAGAACAGGTAGGTCCATCCCAGCCCTTATAACCAACCCTCTTGTGAGAAGTACTTTGCGAGGGCACATCCCAGTGACCTAAAGACCTCCTACTGAACCTACAAGGAGCACCACTCTGCCCTGAATCAATTAGCTATTAACTGCTAACATAAGATTTGCGGACCAGCCCCCCAATTCATGGGTTTTAGAGAGACACCCAAACTATTAGCAAGTCGTAACAAACCTTTCTGAGGGTACACCCCAGTGACCTAAAGACCTCTTACTGAACCCACCTCCTAGATGCCATAAGGAGCGCCACTCTGCCCTGAATCCATTAGCCATTAACTGTTAACATAAGACTTGCGGACCAACCCCCCAATACATGGGTTTTGGGGAGACACCCAAACTATTAGCAAGTCATAACAGACTAACTCATGGATGATTGCCTGTGGAGAGGATCAAGGTTACATACCACCCTTGGTGGGGATGCTAGGGTTGTATGTACTCATTTGTAAAGAGCTTCCTGTCATTTTATTTGATCCTCATATTTCCTTATGAAGTGATTGAACTACCATTATCTTCATTTTCTAAATGAAGAAACTGAAATTTGGAGGTTTTGTAATTAATTAAAGTGTATACAGCTAGTTAATGTCAGAGAGCCAGATTTTCTGACTCCTGTACTTTTTGTTTTCTACTTCATCAGATTTACTGTGGTTATACCAGAAGAAGTAAAAAGAGGGAGTGAAAGATGTTTTAGCAAAAGGCACAAGGTTGTGATTTCCTATAGTTGCTTTTTGTACTAATAGGAGTATTTTTTGAAGATTTATTTATTTATTTGAAAGGCAGAGTTAGAGAGATCTGCTGGTTCACTCCCTCAAATGGCTGCAATGGCCGAAACTAAGCCAATTTGAAGCCAGGAGCCAGGAGCTTCTTCTAGGTCTCCCAGATGGGTGCAGGAGCCCAAGCACTTGGGCTATCTCCCACTGCTTTCCCAGTCACATTGGCAGGGGGGTGGATTGGAAGTAGAGCAGCTGGTACTTGAACTGGCACCCAAATGGGATGCTGGTGCCGTAGACGATGGCTTTATTCACTATGCCACAGCGCCAGCTCCCCAACAAGAGTATTATGTAGAAAAATGATATTTAGTACTATTGAGACTTTTCAGAGGTAAAGCCTGTTGTGCAGGATGAAAGGAGATTAATATGTGAGGGGATTTGGGCCCTTTACCTTACCTGTAGCCAGCTTGAAAGAAAACTTGAAACCAGTCTTTTAGGGCATTTTCTATAAACCTGTTTATTCTTTCCTTTTCCTAAGAAAAGCCCTCAATTTAAGAAATATCTTTCTATCAGTCTGTTTTTAAAGAATTATGTATACAAAACACTATACCTTTTGAATATATTTACCTTCTGAAAAATTAATGATTTTTTTCCCATTATAAAAACAGTGTGGTAAGAGATGGTTGTTTTTGAACAGTGTTGCTGAATTGGCAACTAAAACTACAAAAATGTTTGAAAATACTCTCCTTCAGGTATGGGAAGGTCGATGGCGAGTAATCCCTCATGATGTGCTACCAGACTGGCTCAAGGATAACGACTTTCTTTTACATGGACACCGGCCTCCTATGCCTTCTTTCCGGGCCTGTTTTAAGAGCATTTTCAGAATACACACAGAGACAGGCAACATCTGGACACATCTCTTAGGTATGTATTATCAGTGTATAATTAATTGGTGATTCACTTTATTCCCTTTATTTTTGTGTATTTGAGGGTAAGGACAGAACTTTAAAAATGCATTTTATTTTATTTTATTTCCTGAATTTCTGTGGTGAATTATTGCACTGGTTTACTGTTTATTCAGTTTGCACTATGATTTTATTACAACTAACCATATTTTTCTCTAGTAGATTTTCAATGCCTTCAGACCAGGTCAAGGAAAAGTTGTTATACAAAATGTGCTATATTATTTTAATGAGCATTGAGAGAAAGATATTATTTAATGGAAGTCAAAAATATTCATCGTTAAACATCTATTTGACTTGAACTGGAAAGTAAACTGTAATTTTTTTTTCCTATTGTGATTGTATATCAAGGAAAAAATACAGTGGAGGGAAGAACAGTCGTTTCAACAAATAGTCTTGCTGCAGCAACTGAATAGAAAGGATGTGGAGAAATGGAAACAGTTGTACATTGCAAGTAGAAATGTAAAGTGGAGCAGTTCCTTTGGGAAATAGTTTGGCAACTCCTCAAAAAGCAAAATAGCTACCAACAGTTCTTCTCCTGGATATATATATATATATATATGCTCAAGATAATTGAAAACATGTTTACACAAAAATGTGTACCTGAATGTTATAGCAACATTATTCATAACAGCTAAAGTGGAAACAACCCAGATAGCTACCAGCTGGGTGAATGGTAAACAAAAGACAGTGGGATATTATTTGGCCATAAAAAGAGATAAACTGACACATGCTGCAGTGTGGGTAGATTTGAAAACATTCGCTAAGAGAAAGAAACCAGACACAAAGACCACATGATATGAGTCCATATACAGTATCCAGAATAGGAAAATCCATAGAGACAAGGTGGATTGGTGAGTAGATATCTAGGGCTTGGAGGTAGGAAATGGGAGATGACGAAGAGATACAGTATTTCTTTTAGGGGAGATAAAAATGCTTTGGAATTAGATAGTAGTGATGGTTGTACAACCTTGTGAATATACTAAATAGTTTCTGGTCTTACTCCATTTGACTTATATTTCTTACCACACATTTAATATCCAGTATGCCTCCACGTTCCTGCCTACTAGTATAGTGGGAATATAATAGAGAATCAAATCAAGTTTGTTGCTGACTTTTTTTTTTTTTAAAGATTTATTTTATTTATTTGAAAGGCAGAGTCACAGAGAGGTAGAGGTAGAGGTAGAGGTAGAGGTAGAGGCAACTGTTTAACTTCTAAATTTCTGTACCTTCCTTCTGCGAGGTGACCCTTCTCTAACATTAAAAACATTAAACATTAAGGTATCTGACTCTGGACAAGAAGAGTTTAAGAACAGGTTGTAAACTGCCTAAGTGGCATTTTACTGTCTTTAAACCTGTCATTTCCTGGGCCAGCTGATGAGGACCGGAGAAGCAGTGTAATGCTCTTTGATAGTTGTTGGTGAAAATAGGAAGGCTCTGTTTCTTGGCCAGGGTTAGAGGTGTTAGGGTTCACTGAAGAAGCAAAGCTAAATGGTCCTTTGAAAGCTGGGCTACAATGTATGTGTCCAGAACTTTATACATGAAATTTCACGCAAGATCGAGAGGTAGAAGTAGACTCAGTCTTATAGGAAGTAGCAGCACTATCTGGTTTAGTTTCGGATTTTGCCCTCAGATGTCTAAGTTCTTATATTCTATATATTCATTTATGAAGCCAAACTGTGTATATTTGGATATATAATGTTTGAAGTAAACTCAACATTTTGGAAAAGAGTTAATTGAAAAATTGTCTCAGGGAACTCTAGATTTGGATATTTTGGAGGATTGAAAAACAGAATTGGTTTGAAACAAGATCTCTTCCAAAGGATGACGTTTTATCCATCGCCTGTGCTCTCTTCCTAGGTTGTGTATTCTTTCTGTGCCTGGGGATCTTTTATATGTTTCGCCCAAACATCTCCTTTGTGGCCCCTCTGCAAGAAAAGGTGGTCTTTGGGTTATTTTTCTTAGGAGCCATTCTCTGCCTTTCGTTTTCATGGCTCTTCCACACAGTCTACTGCCACTCAGAAGGGGTGTCCCGGCTGTTCTCTAAGTAAGTATCTGTAAAGTGCAAATTTTGGTGTGTGTTAGAGGCAGTGTATTAGGGGAAATATCCAGCAGAGCTGGCAGAATTCAGATGCCAACTGATGAGAACTTTTTTTGTTGTTTTAAAATTAAAGTCAGCATGTCATAGGGGTTTAATTGGAACTTGTAATGGGCAGTAATTTTTTAATATTAAATGGATTTTCCTTTTAAATCCTAGACTGGATTACTCTGGTATTGCTCTTCTGATTATGGGAAGTTTTGTTCCTTGGCTTTATTATTCTTTCTACTGTAATCCACAACCTTGCTTCATCTACTTGATTGTCATCTGTGTGCTGGGCATTGCAGCCATTATAGTCTCCCAGTGGGACATGTTTGCCACCCCACAGTATCGGGGAGTAAGAGCAGGTAAGAGCATGTTGAGGTTTTACTCAGAACAAAAAGCCTGCTATTTGCTGAACATTGCATTATGTGTTTATGATGCAAAGGTGAATAGATCATTGTTCTGTTTGTAGAGGGGCTTTTAATGTAGTAGGCACAGGAGAGTAGCAGTGTTTATTAGCTTTCTTAAAGCATTTAGAAATGAGGGGCAATAGTGACTGGATAAGATGATGTACTTTGGGCAGTTTTATTTACTCAAGTTTTTGGCCTACACTGCTTTGTCACTTTTTTTTTTTTTTTTTTTTTGGACAGGAAGAGTGGACAGTGAGAGAGAGACAGAAAGGTGCTTTGTCACTTGTAAAATAAACAATTATTTCTCCTACTCTTTCAGGTTGCAATATGTTTTTGTAGTGATTTTTTATTGTTATGTTTTATATATTTTTTAAAGATTTATTGTATGTACTTGAAGGACAGAGTTAGAGAGAGAGAGAGATTGATCTTCCATCTGGTGGTTCACTCCCCAATTGGTTGCCATAGCTGGGGCTCGCCAGGTTGAAGCCAGGAGCCAGGTGTTTCATTTGGGTCTCCCATTTGGGTGCCAGGGGCCCAAGTGCTTGGGCCATCTTCGGTGCTTTGTCAGGCGCATTAGCAAGGAGCTGGATCAGAAGTGGAGCAGCTAGGATTCAAACTGGTGCCCATATGGGATCCTAGCGTTGCAGGCAGTGGCTTAACTTGCTATGACACAACAGTGGTCCCTTGTTCTGTATTTTTAATTCTAAACATGAAATCTCATTAGGTAAATAAGTCTTGGCCTCAAATTTATTGTGTTCTGTTAAAGTAGGTGCAATGCAGGGCGAGCGTTATGGCGTAGCAGGTAAAGTCGCCTCCTGTAGTGCTGGCATCCCAGATGGGTGCCAGTTTGGGTCCTGGCTGCTCAGCTTCCAATCCAGCTCTTTGCTATGTCCTGGGAAAGCAGTAGAAGATGGCTCAAGTCCTTGGGCCCCTGTACTCGCATGAGAAGACTTGGAGGAAGCTCCTGGCTCCTGGCTTCGTATCTGTGCAGCTTTGGCCATTGCGGCCAATTGGGGAGTGAACCCAGAGGATGGAAAATTGCCCCCTCTCTCTCTCTGCCTCTCCTTCTCTCTCTGTGAAACTCTTTCAAATAAATAAACAAGTCTTTGAAAAAAAAAAAAAAAAAAGCAGGTGCAATGAATTTTTTTTTTTTTAAACTGTTGTAGCATAGTGGGGTAAAGCCACCACCTGCAACACTGGCATCCCACATGGGCACCAGTTCAAGTCTTGGCTACTCCACTTCTGATCCAGCTGCTTGCTAAGTGCACCTGGGAAAGCAGCAGAAGATGGTCCAAGTGGTTGGGCCCATTGGAGATCTGGAAAAAGCTCCTTCTCCTGGCTTTGGATAGATGTAGCTCTAGCCATTGTGGCCATTGGGGAGTGAACCAGCAGATGGAAGACCCCTCCCTCCCTCCCTCCCTCTCTCCCTCCCTCTCTCTCTCTCTCTCTCTCTTTCTCTCCCCCCCCCCTCTAATTCAGCCTTTCAAATAAATAAAATAAATCTTTTTATTTATTTGAAAGGCAGAGTTACAGAGAGGCAGAGTCAGAAAGAGAAAGAGAGTTCTTCCATCAGCTGGTTCACTCCCCATATGGCCACAAAGACCAGAGCTGTGCTAATCTGAAGCCAGGAGCTTCTTCTAGGTTTCCCACATGGATGCAGGAGCCCAAGGACTTGGGCCACCTTCTGCTGCTTTCTCAGGCCATAGCAGGGAGCTAGATTGGAAGTGGGGCAGCCGGGACACAAACTGTTGCCCATATGGGATGCCGTACTGCAGGCAGTAGTTTCACCCACTACACCACAGCATTGGCCCCAATAAAGGCAGAGCTGCAGAGAGAAAAAGTCACAGACAGATAGTGATCTTCCATCTGCTGGTTCACTCCCCAGATGGCCACAGTGTCTGGGTCTGGTCCAGGCTGAAGCCAAGAACCTAGAACTGCATCTGGGTCTCCCACGTGGGTGGCAGGGATCCAAGCATTTGAGCCATTATCTGCTGCCTTCGCAGGCACTTTCACAGGGAGTTAGATCAGAAGCAGAGCAGCCAAGACTTGGACTGATGCTGGTATGGGATACCAGCATCACAGGCAGTGGCCCAGCCAGCTGTACCACAACATCAGTCCCCATGCATCCCCCCCCCCAAAGATTTTATTTATTTATATGAAAGGCAGAGTTTCAAAGAGGCAGAGGCAGAGAGAGAAGTCTTTCATCTGCTGGTTTGCTCCCCAGATAGTCGCAACAACCGGGGCTTTGGCGACCCAAAGCCAGGAACCAGGAGCTGCTTCTGAGTCTCCCATGTGGGTGCAGGGGCCTAAGGACTTGGACTATCTTCTACTGCTTTGCCAGGCCATAGCAGAGAGCTGGATCGGAAGTGAGCCGCCAGGTCTCGAACCAGCGCCCATAAGGGATGCTGGCACTGCAGGCGGTGGCTTTACCCACTGTGCTACAGCACTGGGCCCCCCTCCCCCATGTATCTCTTTTGAAGAAGGGCTAATGGAGCTTATTATAGGGTAACTTACACCTGTTAAGCTGGAGATCATAGTGAAAGCCAGAGGACCCCTCAGTGCATTGCTTGAACCTTGTAGGGTATGGAGTTGGCAGAGATATGTTTGTCTCCTACTGAACTGGAACCCTTGTTAGCCAGGCTGTGTTTTCAGTTTTCTGTCCCCAGTGTCAGACACAGTGCCTACCAAGAATGAACAAGCTAGTAAGTATTAAAAGGAATATTTTTCTTTTCAACCTTCATATTAAATCCAGTCATGTGCAGTTACCTAGAAGGTTAGAGGTAGCATTAACTTCACGGTAATGACTACTGTTTTCTCACTCTGCCCTCTTTCTTTTTGTGTGTGTTCCTGTGAGCAAGTAGTCAGGGTTGGCTTTTAGTGTTCTAGCATGGCTGTGCTGCTTAGCCTGCTGCTTGACACGTGACGTAAGAAGGCCTTTGTGGAGGAGAGCTAGCCATTCTGCTATTTATAAGCATCGCAAGAGCCACCTTTCTGAGCCTTGACTTAGTGACAGGCAGTACCGCTTACAACCTTTGCTTATCATGCAGAGGGCAAGAACCAAGTGAGGGGAACAGCGTCATGGTGATTTCCTTCAGGGAGGAACAGAGGTAGGAAGTAGGGGTTTTTCCTTCAAAATTTTTTTAAATTTACACAAAAGAATCTTACAGATTTCTGGGGTACAGTGTGTTTCTTTTGAACATCTATACATTTAATAATGATCCAGTCAGGGTAATTAGCATTTCATCAACACCAATGTTTATCATTTCTTTGTATTAAAACATTCAAAACCTTTTCTTCTAGTTCTTCTGAAGTATATAATACATTGCTGTTAGAACCTGCTAATTTCTGTCTTTTGTGAGCTCAACTTTGCCATTTTCCCCCTGTTTTGGACTCATTCTTTGAGTATGCATCTTTGAGTATGTACCTACATAGATAATGCTTACCAGCAGCTTACTGGGTAATGTCCAAAACAATGTTTAGTGAGAAAGCTTCCCAAATGATAGCTTGTTTTGCAAGGGCCACTCTTGGCTTTGTCTGTCAAAATGTAGGAACAGTTACTGGCTGAAGTAAGGATTCCAGTGTTGCTTTGGCTGACCCAGTTTTCAAAGTGATTTTAAATCTGTGGACTTCAAACTTTATTTTTTTATAGTGACATTTTCTGTTGTAACCCCAAACATGTATACATATATAAATTCATGTTTATATAAAAGAAAACTTTACAAAATAGTATTTAACCCTTCATTAGTGACACAATTTGACATTTTTATTCTAGCTCATTTTTTAAAATGCTGTTTGAGACCCAGTTGATCTTAGGACCTAGGTCATATCTGGCAGTTTAAAAATCCTGATTTTAAAGGCAGCAGGCTATGCTGAGATGTTCTGAGACTTCTATACTTAATTGCTGTTGGGGGCCTGGAAACTTTCAGAAGCACATGCCTTCCTTTCTCTGTTGGTCTTGTTACTTGGGTGACAAGTTAAGTCATTTGTTCAAAGCATCTTAAAAAAAAAAACAAAAAACTTAAAGGCCCAATTACAGGTCACAGAGTACTGTTTATAAAGTATCTTACCTTTATGGTATCATCTACCTCCCCAGGTTATCTGATCATTCACTGTTCCCTTAATTTAGGAAAATCAGTTGCTTCAAAGAGAAAATAGAGTGTATGAATTGCTGTGTGTTATCTGTGTTGTTATAAAGGAGCAGCATTTGGGAATGTTAAAACAAGCTCCAAGAGCTCTTTCTCCAAAGTACTTGACAGCCTAATTCTAAACCCCTGCAGCCTGCTGAAGGCTTCTTAGCAGAAGGCTCCTTGCATTTGTGAATAGATCTTCAGAATACCTGTGTTGTTTGTGCGGCCATCTCTCAGAGTTGGAAGAACTCTCTTTTTTCTTTAAAGCAAGAAGGTAATATTGCATCTCACTTTGAAATACCCAGTTTGCAGAGTTAATGGCAGTGTGCTATCATATTGACTTGCTTCTTTCTCCGTTCTCACTTTATTCCTTTCTTGTGGCTCTTAGGAGTATTCTTGGGCCTAGGCCTGAGTGGGATCATTCCTACCCTGCACTATGTCATCTCGGAGGGATTCCTGAAGGCTGCCACCATAGGGCAGATAGGCTGGCTAATGCTGATGGCCAGCCTCTACATCACAGGGGCCGCCCTGTATGCTGCCCGGATCCCTGAGCGCTTCTTTCCTGGCAAATGTGACATTTGGGTGAGTATAGAGGGAGGTGATTAAGTGTATGTTCACACCTGCTAGTGGTTTATTGGCAAACTGGAAAATGATTTAATTGAAAAAGTCTTCAGCTCGGTTTAAGAGACTTGGGTGTCCCTTATTAGCTGTATTTCTCTGGACATAAGGGCAGTAGGAACACACACTGGGAGCACTTACCTGGTGTCAGCACTGTGCTGAGTACTCTACATGAATCAGCGTATTTCCTGCATCAGTCCTGTGGAACACATGATGCATGTTTTCATTTTAGACACTAGGAAACTCGGGATTCAGGAGAGATAGGTACCTTGTCCAAGGCATGTGACTTCTGAGTGGTAGAGTTTGAGCTTGCATCAGGCTAGTTTTTTGTTGTTGTTGTTTTTAAAGATTCATTTATTTCTTTTAAAGACAGAGAGAGAGAGAGAGAGAGAGAGAGAGATCTTCCATCTACTGGTTCTCTCCTCAAATGACTACAACACACAGGAGCTAGGAACTCCACCTGAGTCTGCCATATGAATGGCCAGGGCCCACTGGACCATCTTCTTTTGCCTTCTCAGGCACATTATCAGTAGGGAGCTAGATTAGAAGAGGAACAGCTGGGTTGCTGGCTTCACAAACATCAGTTTAACTCACTGTGCCACAGTGTTGTTCCTTGTTTTGTTTCTAGGACAGTTTTTTTTTTTTTTTAAAGATTTATTTAATTTATTTGAAAGTCAGAGTTACACAAAGAGAGAAGGAGAGGCAGAGAGAGAGGACTTCCATCCACTGGTTCACTCTCCAGTTGGCTGCAATGGTCAGAGCAGCGCCAATCTGAAGCCAGGATCCAGGAGCTTCCTCTGAGTCTTCCCATGTGGGTACAGGGGGTCCAAGGACTTGGGCCATCCTCTACTGCTATCCCAGGCCGTAGCAGAGAGCTGGATTGGAAGTGGGACAGCCAGGACTCGAACTGGCGCCCATATGGGAGGCCAGCACTGCAGACAGTGGCTTTACCTGCTACACCACAGTGCCGGCCCCCAAGACAGTTTTTTAAATATGCCGTTAAAGATTCTGTCTTTTAAAATGTTGTCTTTATTTTCCTCTACTTGAATAGCAGAGTGACAGAGTGAAACAGAGAGAAAGAGAGGGAGAGTCTTCCATCTTCTAGTTCACTCCCCAAGAAGCTGTAACAATGAGGCTGCCAGGTTGAAACCAGGAGCCAGGAACTCCAAATAGGTCTCCAGTGTGGGTGGCAGGAACCTAGGCTCCTGGGCCGTTGTCTGCTGCTTCCCAGGGTGCGCTACCAGGAAACTAGATCAGAAATAGGGTAGCTGGGACTTCCCCTCGCACTCTTGATAGGCGCTGTGGACGTTACAAGTGGTGTGGCTCAACCTGCTGCACACAGAGCCCACACTCAGGCTAGTTTTACGATTGGAGTCTCTGCTCCTCTTGACTATGATGGGAGGTCATTCTTTTTCTCAGTTTCCTCATTTATGATATGAGGGTGATGGACCAGAGATCTGGTTTCTCCCAAGGTCCTTTTGCTACCAGAATTCAGTGATGAGAGTTGAATGTGTTCATGGGTGTTTGGGAGAAGAGGAAGAGTTTGTAGCTAAAGGTAAGAGAGAAAGAAGAAGGGGAGAAAGAAAATACTTCTGTAAGGGACCAATGATAGATGGAAAATTCTGTGACTGAAGGAGGCCTGACACATTTTCAGTAGTGCAGAGTCAGATTATTGTTTCATGTGAAATCTGACCTTTAGGATTCTGTTTCTTAGCACATTGCTGGTTATTGACAATTGAAGCTGATCATATGATCTCTCTGAAGTCATGTTTAACTGTCTCTAAAATGAATATAGTCCTGAACTTTAGCAATCTTTTGGACTTCAAATTGACTAATTTCTGTTTTAGAGATTGACTTATCTTAATTTTGACATTGGTATAGAGGGATTTTTCCTTCCTTCCCTTTTTCTGGAAGAATTAATCCCCTGTGGTTTCCTAGGAAACATCTCTGGGTTGTGAGTTTTGGTTGCTTCTGGTTTATACTTCCAAATGAGTCAGTGGCTCTCCTGTGATAAATTGCTGCTGTGCCAGTGAACTTTTCCATTTTGAAACTGTAGAAGAGACTAGTGTGATGTTTGGGTGTACTGAGTAATTGATACCTTTCTGGAAATATGCAATGGCATTCAGCAGAACGGGTAAACTCATCCATACTATCGCCCTTGTAGACCAGCTCTGACTTGAGAAGGAAGTACAAGGCCTTGATCACCAGTGTTTTGTGAGGTCCCCCCTCCATGAAACAGTAGCCCACTGCTAGGAGTCAGAAGACCTGTAGGATTCCTGCGGGGGGTCTCTTGTCAAGAGTCTGTGTCTCACTCCTGAGTTCACCAGATACTCTAGTGTTGAGTATGCACATATTCATGTCTAAGGCTTAATGGCAGCACCTTGATTTCTTTGGGGACAGCTGGCTTTCAACTCAGCAGAATGTGATAGGCCTAATGGATGTTGCAGGATCTGTGGACATCTTGAATTTGAGCCCTGTAACATCCATTCCATGCCCTCTGCTCAGTATAAACCAGGATTAAATGATCATAAAAATCTTAGCAGACTTAATAATGTATGGGTTTCTCTGCTCTCTCCTCCCACCCCCCTCCAGTTTCACTCTCATCAGCTGTTCCACATCTTTGTGGTCGCTGGAGCTTTCGTTCACTTCCATGGTGTCTCAAACCTCCAGGAGTTCCGCTTCATGATCGGCGGGGGCTGCAGTGAAGAGGATGCACTGTGACACCTACCGTAGCCAGGGACTTGACCTGAACCACAGGGCCTGCCGCACCTGCAGGCCTCTCTACTGGCTAGTGATGCCAGTACCAGAGAGCCCCAAACCGTGACAGCATCATGGGCTTTGTGACGGCCCAGGGCTCCACATGGTACACGACTGAGAAGAGAAAAACAAAAATAAATCATACCTCAAAGGATGGAGTGCATCAATTTGGAGGAGAAATGGCCCAAACCCTGACTTACTCCTAGGATCTGCTGATTGAGGGCTCTGCAAGACCTTTGGCAAACTGGCTTCTGACCTGTATCCTATTTATTTGTAGAAGATGGGGAAACAGTTTAGCTGCTGTTTCTTTCTTCTCCCTTTCTCTCTCCTTAAAACAATAATATGAACCAATTTAGGTGAACGTTTATATCCAATTAAGGGTGGGAGTGTGATTTTAGATGCTCTTTTGGGCAAACAAAGAAATTAATGTAAATAAGATTTCTAACTTACTGTTTAAATAAGAATTTATATAAATGTTTAAAACATAGGGGCAGGGGAGGGAGGGAGAATTTTTGTATAGAATGAAACATGCAAGTACCACACACTGTTTCCATTTCGCACAAAGTGACTGTAGGATGGACGATCAAGTGAGAGCCCCAGAATGTACAATGTCTTGGTGCAATGAGGTGCCTTCTAAAGGCTGACATTCCTTGGGCCCTGGTGGGTCAGAGAGACCATTCTCCAGTCTGAGGGCCCGTGGGAGCCCTGAGGTGGTGTGCATTTTCTCGGTGGAAGCAGCATGTGCACTCGAGTTAAGGCAGTGTTTGAGAGACTGGCTCGTAGGCTGCTAGTGACCTTTCTGAGGAGGAGAGCTCCCCACTGCTGTCGTTCAGTGCTGGTGAGGGGTGGGTGCTGGAGACATGGAGGAGCCCTGGACACATCGGCACAGGGCTCATGTGATTACTTCCTGGCATCCTGCTCAGGTGGGTGGTAGTTCTTACCTGGTCAGAGAGATGTGACTGTTCTCCATATCCTTGTTATGGAGCTTTGGGACTCCCTGTAAGTTTGTATTAAAAATCACTGCCCTACCTTAATCCCTGGCATCGTACTTTGTGGCACAGAGTCAGCCACAGTGAGAGTCTTACTTGGTGAGGGTCACCTTGCACTCATTTCGTAGGCTGGCAGTGCACTTTGGATCAGGAAGGAAGCACTTGACCTTGGCACGCTGTTTCAGGTGGCAGGCACCTCAGCTCCCCTGTCACAAGAAAGCCAGCCGAACTCTGGTGAGGCAAAATGCAGTACCCACTGTGGCGCTGTCCCCCTCACCGAACCCCACTCTGCAGGCCGAGTGTGGTACGCAGTGTAAAAGGCAATGGCATGCTATTGCCAGGAAGTCCAGGAGGGTCCTTGAGTCCATGTTTTTGAGTTGTTACTAGAAATGAAAAATGATTGCTCTTGTCCCAGGTCTGCAGTGTTAAATTGTCACAGGGTAGGGGCAGGGGAGAAAGATCTCTGATCTTGGCTTGTAAGTGAACTCCTAAAACAGCGCTGTCTTAGGTTACTGTCACCACAAACTTCAAGGGATTGATTATGTTGCATCCTGGGGATTGTGGGTATTAGAACCGAACATTGAGACCCTAGCCTGGGGACTGACATCCTCAAAGGGATGTTTTGGAGCATGGGAAGGACCTCCCATTTATTCAGAATTTCTTGGTTCTATTTCTCCTTTCCCCTCCGTCTCCAGCACAAGCTGAAATCCAGGAAGAAAGAATCCAGTCTTGAACTTGGGAAGGCCTTGAGAGTGTTTTGGTTCTCAATAAGGTCACTGCCTTGGTGGTGCTAGGTGGGCCAAGCCAAAGACTCAGTGTTTGGACTGGTGCCATACCTGATGGGAGTCAAGAGCAGTATTAAATCCCTTTGAGAAAACATAGTACAACAGGACTGTGGCCATCTGGAAGGAAGCTCACTTGGTTTCCTGGGAGCAATAGCACATATCAAAAGCCAGACTTGTTTTTCAGTCACGCACTTTGGGATGCAGGGATGAGCCCTGTAACAACACCAGGTAACCATCTTTGGGCCCAGTCTCCCCACACCCCACAACAGGAGGAAGCTGGTTCAACATAGCACAAACCCTAAGGAAAATGAAGTTAATACCACCAATATGTAACCCAGTAAAAACCTCCCTCTTTGGGGTGTATCTGTGTGTGGGCCTGCCTGGGCCCGTGTATGTGTGTGTGTCAGTGTGAAGCTCACCCCAACAGCCTCAATGTGCACTTGACCATACAGTGCCCGCTGAGAACTCTCACCAGGTTGGCGCCTGAATGCCTTACTCTCAGCGGTCAGAGGCCTGCTTGCTCCGCGCAGAGCTTTACTTTTCTTTTTTGGCCCTAGGCTGCTTAGGACCTCTACAGCTTTGTTCTTTCACCATTAAACAGTGGCCTTTTTCAGTATATCCACCTTCTTCTTTATAAATTGCTGAAGCCACAAAGCACATTTTGGGGGGATCTTAGAAGGCTGGGGTCCCAGAAAGGCACCTGTGTGATGATTCCATTCACCAAGGGGTTTCCCTACTTGCTGTATTCTCAGTTTCTTCTAATAAAAAGAATCAAATGGAATCTAAGCTTCTGTTGTGTTTTTAAAACTGCTTTTTCTTTTTTTAATGTTATTTATTTGAAAGGTGGAGTGATGGAGGTTGGGAGGGCGGAGGTGTCTTCTGTCTTCTGGTTCACTCACCAAATACTGGCAACAGCCAGGTCTGGTCCAGGCCTAAGCCAGGAACTCAGTCTGGGTTTCCCATGTGGATGGCAGGGGTCCAGGCTGTTGGACCATCATCCACTGCCTGCCCAGGCACAATAGCAGGAAGCCACTCAGAGGCAGGGCAGTCAGCGCTTCGACTGGCACTTTGATGTGGATGCCAGCCTAACCTGTGCGCCACAGCACCAGCCACTAACATTGCCTTTGGCACTTTCTTAAAGCCCTAAATACTAAAGTTTAAGAAATTCTCAGAAATCCCCCCTTATGAATTCACAAATCAGGGCTATCAAGGCCGGCACGCTGAGCCGATCCGAAGCCAGGAGCCAGGTGCTTCTCCTGGTCTCCTATGCAGGTGCAGGGCCCAAGGACCTGGGCCATCTTCCACTGCTCTCCCAGGCCGCAGCAGAGAGCTGGACTGGAAGAGGAGCAACTGGGACAGAATCCGGTGCCCCAACCGGGACTAGAACCTGGGGTGCCGGTGCTGCAGGTGGAGGATTAGCCTAGTGAGCCGCAGCGCCAGCCCCAGCTTTTTCTTAAGCTTTCACTGTCACTTGAACCAGCTTCAGAATGGAGAGGAGAGCTGACTCAAAGTAGTAGTACTTTATTTACTTACTTGAAAGAGTTATACAGAGTCTCCATCTGCTGGTCAGTCCCCAAATGGCCACAACAGCTAGGACTGGGCCAGGCTGAAGCTAGGACCCTGGAACTCCATCTGGGTCTCCCATATGGGTGGCAGGGGCCAAAGTACTTAGGCTATCTTCTGGTTTCCCAGGTGCATTAGTGGGGAGCTGGATCAGAAGTGGAGCAGCCAGGACTTGAACTGGTGCGTATATGGGATGCTGGTGTTGCAGGTGTCTGCTTAACCTGTGTCACAACACCAGCCTCCCTACCTGATTTATTAGTAAAGTTTATATAAATAGTGCCTAATAATGCTTTATGCCAAGGGATGTGTCAAATGAACTACTGTTCTCATAATAACCCTGTGGGCTAGTCAGTGTTATTGTGACTCATTTTTATAGATGAGGAAACTGAAGCTTAGAAAACTGTGTGACATGGTCTATTACAGCATTCTGTACTGGAGAAAACAAAGACAATTTAAGAGGAAAATTTCCTGTATTCGTTTATTCTGAATATTCTCATGAATATTGACTTGAAGGCCATGGGGTTTGTTAATCTGGTCTCTGATAGAACTTTTTAAAAAGATTTATTTTTTTTGAAAGATGAAGTGACAGGGAGACAGGAAACCAGGAGCCAGGAATTCCATCCTGGTCTCCCACGTGGGGGCAGGAAACCAAGCACTTGGGGCATCTTGCACTGATTACTCAGGTGCTTTAGCAGGAAGCTGGATTGGAAGTGGAGCAGCCAGGATTCAAACCAGTGCCCGTATGGAATGCTGGTGTCCACAGGTGGTGGCCTTACCCGCTATGCTACAGTGCCAGACCCCTAGGATTCTTACTTAAAGTATAGGTAGAACTTTAAGGTTTTCCCACGTATTATCCTGTGGACCACAGTCTGCTCTTGATTAAATTCAGGCCTACAGATCCAGTTGGGTTTTCCTAGTCTTGATAAAAGCTGTGCTTCCTCCTCCTCAGATGATCCAGTGGGTACTGCAGAGGAAATAGATCAGGACAAGTTTGAAATTCGACTTTCTAGAGGAGCCCTGGCCAGTGTCGCTTCACAGTTCTCCCAGAAACAGCATCCTTTTCTGGAATATTCTGCTAGAGCAGTGTTTGGTTTTCCTCAGTGGGTGTGAACTCTTTGCTCGCCACCTGCCATGTCCTGTCTTGGGTGCATATTGTTTCTGCCTTTATGTGACTTGGTGAGAACAAGGCTGGTCTGGCCCACCCTTGGCGGCTGCCTTTGATGGCTGGCACAGATCGGGACTGGGGAGAACCACGGGAGCAGGGCTGACGCTGCACGTTCATGAAGCCTCTAGTTGCCACTGCCTTAACTGTCCCTACCTTAGAAACAAAGAGGGCCGGCACCGTGGCTCACTAGGCTAATCCTCTGCCTGCGGTGATGGCACATGGGTTTCTAGTCCCGGTTGGGGCGCCGGGTTCTGTCCCGGTTGCCCCTCTTCCAGGCCAGCTCTCTGCTGTGGCCCGGGAGTGCAGTGGAGGATGGCCCAAGTGCTTGGGCCCTGCACCCGCATGGGAGACCAGGAGAAGCATCTGGCTCCTGGCTTCGGGCCAGCACAGTGCGCCGGCCACAGTGGCCATTGGAGGGTGAACCAACGGTAAAGGAAGACCTTTCTCTCTCTCACTGTCCGCTCTGCCTGTCAAAAAAAAAAAAAAAAGAGGAGGCTGTTCAAATCCCAATGTGACATAGGCAAGAAGTCATTCGCTGCCTCAGTAGTGAAGTGGGACATGATCCAACCTTGGAGCCTGCAGACTGCCCGCAGTGACTGGTGCTTGTGCCGGCTCCTGCCCCGTCTTCCTTCTGTCCACTTCCAGCTCCCCGGGCCCCATACTTCCCTGACCTTAAGATACATTCACTCCCTTGCTCTCCTGAACCAAAAGCTTCACTTAGCCTTGTGAAGTGGTTGAAGCATTTTACCTGAAAGCACTTCTGTTAAAATACACAAAAGCATTACTAGCCGAGGACTCAGTAGCTAATAGAGTGCTGATGCTGAGGAAGGAGGATCTGACGGCAGTCTTAGGTCACGGTCATGTGAAAGTGTGCAGCGCTGGTGAGGTCTCAGTTCTGTACCCCAGTTTACCAGGTGACTGCTCTCCCACTCTGCCCTTCTGAAATCAAGAGGACTCCTTCAGTGAGCCAGGCTGCCCTCTGCTGCCCCCTAGTGGCTCTATTAGAAGCATCGGAAGGAGGCTGTAGCCTGCAAAGCTGGGATCCCTGTGGGCGCCAGTTCTTGTCCCTGCTGCTCCACTTCTGATCCAGCTCTCTGCTAATGCACCTGGGGAGGTGGTACCCATATGGGAGACCAGGAAGAAGATCAGCCCAACTCCGGCCATTGTGGCCATATGGGGAGTGAACCAGTGGGTGGAAGACCCCTCTGTCTCTCCCTCTAACTGCCTCTCAAGTAAATAAATAAATCTTTAAAAAAAAAATGCTGTGTGTTTTGTCTGTAGGTGCTTCTCCTGGCTGTGTAGGGACCACAAGCCTTTCAAAAGACAGCCCTGGATTACCCTGGAGAGAAACTGGTAGTCAGTGTCTGAGTTGGGAGTTGGATCAAATGCCATTGGAAGTCAGAACACTCACTAATGCCAAAAAAAGGCAGGTGGGGAGTCAGGCCCCAGGGAGTGGCTGGAGCAGGAGTTTGGAAACCCTTATGCTGCCCTGGTTGTCACAGGTCATCAGCTAGAGGGGCTGGGGAGTGGGCTCTGCTGCCTTCCAGCCCTCGGGCCAAGTGGACACCCATGATTTGTGCCTGTTATTCCTGGCATCCAAACTGGGAGTTTTGTTGTTATTCCCACCTCCAGGGGACCAGGTAGTCACAGTAGCCAACACATATGCAGTGCCTACTGTAAGCCAGGCCTCTCCAGGCACATGACATGAACGGATCGCATTCAGGCTGACGATCCTCTTAGAATTTGGAGGCAGCTTTCCGTGCTCTCTGCTTCAGTTTCTTTGGCTGTAGAATGGGTCCAGTCATAGCAGCTACTTGCACGGAGTAAATACATCGTACGTGCTGTCAACCTGGTACACGTAGACCTTAGCTATTACTAGTGCTATTCTGCCTTCACACAGCTCCGAGCTCTGCAGCTGTGCAGGGGGCAACCATGCCGAGCTGGAAGGATCAAGACTAAGTGCCCATGGAACTGACATCGGCTCGTGTGTAACCTAAGGTGCTGCGGGAGCTGGCCTGCAACAGAGGCAGGCTGTTTGCTGGTGGGAAACGCGGAGCAGCTTGGCCTTGGCGTGGGGGCGAAGGTGGACGGCAGGGGTGGTGGGCCCCTCCGGGCTGGGCCTCCGCTTCAGAGGTTCGTTAAGCCTAAGGATCTGAGCACATCCCAGAATTTCTGCAGGGCTCACTGCCGCTCTTGCAGGGGAGACTGCTGCCGCTTAGGATCTGGGTCTGGGGGTAGGGGAGGAGGACGTCCGAGGGCCTCGGGCACCAAGGAGGTGTGAGGGTGAGTTCCCACACAGTGGCCTCCGGGGACCCCAGGGATGGTCCCGAAGGACTTCACCCCAGAGACAGGTAGCTTCTTCTGTAGATCAAAGAGACCACGATGGGACCAGGTGGACCTGATGGTGAGCTTGGAGCCAGCCCTGGGGCCCTACAGTGGAGCTGCAAGGAACCGCTCCTTTGCCTGGCTGCCGCTCTTCTGCCGCCTGCCCGGAGCGCATATCGTGTTCCCGTGCAGCAGGTGCGGAGCTCAGCCTGCGGCCTTTGCATTAGATGCCAAGCTTCCTCTCCGTTAGGGTTCTCTGTGGACGTATCACATGCAGCCATGCCGATGCTCGCTCTCTATGATTTAATCACACGCACACACACACACCGCACTCATCGGGGCTCTTCCAAGCAACAGCTAGGAATCAGTGTGCCCTCCACCATGACCTCACTTGGAGGACGCTCGGCTGCAGGTGGGGACGTGGCTCTTGCCTCAGTCTCCCTCTGCCACTCGCCGCAGTCTGCTCCTCTCCTCAGCCAGCACCCGTGCAGGCCGCCCTGTCCAGGAGGGCTGACTCTTTTAAGCTGCGTCGGGACTGGTGGAGACTGAGGAACTAAAGTCTGTCTTGGTCCAGGTGAAGCTCACGCTGGGCCCCGTGGAGGGTCTTTGGGAAGCGACTTGGGGGGTGTTCATTTCTCGTTCCGTCAGCAATGTCCAGAGGCAGGGAGGGCTAGCCCACGGCTGAGATGGCCCGGGCCTGGGCGATAGCCCCACCGCAGGGCTGGCTCCCACGGCGGTCGGGGGTCTCTCAGGATGTCTCGCCGAGCGGCCGTCAGACGGGGGCCATGTGCCCGCAGAAACAGGCACACAGAGGCAGCAGGAGCAGGGCGAGGGAGGCCGAGGTGTCCGCGGTGCCGCCGCAGTCCTGCGCGTTCTCCTGCGGCCAGAGCAGAGAGGAACGCGTTGAGAGGGAGGCCGGCCGGCCAGGACAGCCAGGCTCCGGGAAGGCCGGTCCCGGGGAGCGGCGGGGCTGAAACCCCGGGAGAAGGAAGGTTCAGAACGCGGAAGCCCTGCCACCGCCAGGGCAGGAGCAGACCCTGTGGGTGCAGCCAGCGTCCTGGGCTCCCACCTTCCCTGGAGGCCCTTGTCCTGGGGTGGCTGCGGGGTCAGGCAGCACCTCGGGGTGCTGGGCAGAGGCTGTGCGGGCTGTGCGCACCGCGCTGGCTCCAGGAGCCACACCTGCACCTCAGGTGCTCAGTCCTTGCTCCTTCATCCGCCTATCGACTTCCTTCCATTTGCTCAGATCTCGCCCAGCTCAACGTAGCAGGAGGCCGGACCCCACAGGAAAACTACTTTACTTCGCCTGGGCCCCAAGCCCGAGGAAGCGTGGCTCTCCATGGAGCCGGCCTGCGATCCTGGTTGCCTCGGTATTTTAACAGCATGGTGCTTGGTGCACCCCCGCCCCCACCCCATCAGCGCACTGGCTCACAGGGCACCAGCCTGGCGTCCCATAATTCCATTCAGTTCATTTGCATCCTGACCCTGCTTGGAGCCAGCACCAGACGTCACCAGGTGAGGGGCTCAGTCCCGGCTGCAGACACACTGCCGACGACCCGGCTCTCGGCTTTGTCATCTGTTACACTGGGCCACGCAGCTTCGGAGGGAACTTGCCAGCCTCTCACTGGTTTGTTATCAAGGACTCAGGAGCAGCCAGACCGGGGAGGTAAGCGGGGGGCAGCCGCCAAGGAGCCCTCTGCACCCTCTTAGCTCCTGCACCCGCTCACCATCCCGCAAACACACACGGCCCGAGGCATGGTCATTCTTTTTTTTGAATCATTTGCTGTTGGAGATAAGCTCCATCTCCAGCCCCTCTCCTTTCCCCAGAAATAAGGCTCTGAGGCCACAGTCCCAGCGCTCCAGCCCTGCCTCTGTCTTTCCGGGGACCTGCCCCAGCCTGGGCCCCGTCATCTCTCGAGCATACAGACACTCTGAGCACGTGGGCGGCTTAGAAGTTGCTTGCGTCAGCAACCAGGGACTAAGGTTTAACAGAAGATGCTTCTGCCCCCTCTGTCAGGGAGCTAGGAGTTACAGGAACTCAAAGCCAGGTCCTGGGGTGAAGACCGAACAGAGTCACGGGGAGTGGGCACGAATGCACAGCGGGGCCTGCCTCCCACGCGGTGCACCGGGACGGCAGTGGCTCCCACCTTCCCCGGGCGCAGCGCCCCTCCCCCAGCCCATCACCTCTGCGTGGAAGGCGTGGCAGGAGTCCGGTCTGCGGCGGAGCTTCTGGGAGCGCATCCTGTCACACTTGACAGAGGCGTTATGTGCAAGGCTCACGGTTAAGGTCAGCAGCATGCCATTTTGGAGAGCCTGGGGACTTGTGCCTGTCAGCAGCTTGGAGTGGGGGGGTCGGGGTGGCAACCAAAAAGGGAGGGAACTGGAGAACAAATAAAGGTGTCCCGGCCGTGGCCACCCCCGTCCGAGCCCCGTGGGGCGGTGACTCCCCAGCCCGCCCGCCCAGCTCATCCTGAGGACTGGAGGATATATTTCACTTCCGTGGCCTCCTGCAGGACTGGCGGGAAGCTGCTGCAGTCACAGGTGGAGTCTGTCACCAGTAGGAGGAGGTTACTGTTGGGGATCTGCTGTATCACGAAGACCCTGCGGCAGAGACGGGGGTTGTGGCTCCGCATCTGGGAGGGGCTTCTGGTGTTGAGGGCAGGGGCAAGGACACGAGCCAGGCAAGCTAAAGGGCCGCTGTAAACGGGGACGCCAGGCCATCAGGGTGGAGATAAGGCGTGTGGAAAGGTGCAGTACCAGGCTTGGCCACAAGGTGGCATACTGCTCCTGCACACAGCTCCAGGAATCGCCAGACAGGGAGGGGCGAAAGACCTGGGCCACGGATTGTGCGGCAGCCTGGGGCTATTAGCTGATGATGATAGCAGCCACTTTCCGCACGTTTCCTATGGCCTCCGTGATTTGTCACACACACACACAAACACACATCTACACATCTTGCACACACATGCCAATATGTACAAGGGTCTTCAGAAAGTTCATGGAAAATGTGTAGTAAGAAAAAGCTATTTAGGGATTTCAAAATTTAATCACCCAAATAAACTTGTTTTTCAATCTCAGGGACAGAGAGAGAGCCTTCAAATGCCTGCAATAGCAGAGCCGGGAGCCTGGAGCCAGGAATGCAATCCGGGTCTCCCATGTGCTGACAGGGAGCCCTCACTGCCGTCTCCCACGGTCTGCATTAGCAGGAAGCTGGAGTCAGGAGCCTGAGCCGGGAGTGGAACCCATGCACTCCGAATGGAACATAAACATCTTCACCAGGAAGCCAAACACTGCCCCTAAACTCACCTTTTAATTGCATTTTCCGGGAGCTTTTTCAAGTCCTCTCACGTACATTTAACCTGCACAGCACCGTGTGTTGTTCCCATTCTGTAGATGGGACAACTAAGCCTAGAGGAGCTTGGGGGGCCTCCTCCACCCCCAGGCTGCACGGCCGGAAGCAGCAGAAGCTGTGTTTAAATTCGAGTCTTTGCTGAAGCCCTGGCTGCACGCCGTGCCGCTGCCCTCGGCCTCACCACAAGCCTAAGAAAACTGCTTCACACACGGCCACCAGCGTGTGTGACACCCGTCTGAGGTGAGCCTAGGAAGCAGGCGGTCCCCGGAGGGCGAACCTGCCAGGCCTAGGCCAGACCCCGGGGGTCGGCAGGGAGGGCCCTCAGCCGGGGCCCCAGCCCAGGCAGGTCCAGCCCCCTCCGATGGCCCCAGCCACCCCGCGGCTTCCTCCTGTTCTCCGGCTTCCCAGCACAGCCTGACTCCAGGGAGAGTGGGCTTGGGTCTCTTCTCCCGCCCTGGCTGTCCAAGCACTGCCGATGGCCCCAGCGTGAGCGGCCCCGACGCCAGGCAGCGATGAGCTGGCCTGTGCCTAGACAGCAGGGGGACCAGCCCGAGGGTCCTGAGATTAGGGTGGGCGTGCACTTGGGAGCGCCGCTGCACGCCCCCTCACTGAACCACCCACCACCCCACTAGGGGAATGATCTTTTCCCCGGAAGCGCCCCCTCGCCCCGCCTCCCGTGGGTTCCGACGCCCTTGGCGGCGGGGGGAAGGGCGAGCGCGAGGGCTCCTACTTCTGGCAGGTGCCACACTCAATGATGCCGTTGGCCTCCCGGATGGCCTCGCGGTGCACAAACACCGGGTACTCCGTGTCGCAGGGCTGCAGCACGTCCTGCTTCTTGTGCTTGTGGGCTGCGGGTACACAGGCATAGGTGTGAGGACTGCGAGGCGCCTTACGGGTGTCCCTCGCTCTCCGCTAGGCCATGGGGACACCACTAGTCCCCTGCCAGGTGGCCTCTTGGGGCGGGGGAGGGGGAAAGCGGGTGAGGGAAGACAACAGAGAACAGATGCAGCGCCCAGGGGGATGGGTCCTTGCGCCTCCTGACCTCGGGCAGCTGCTTGCGCCTTTGGGAGCCTGGTCCTCAGCGTGACCCAGGGCCCGGAAGTGCACCCTCTCCAAGGCTCCTCCCAGCTTTGCTATCCAGCAACCAGAGAGGAGAGGCGGCAGGGGTGCCAGGCGAAGGTAGCGCCATGGCTGCTCACCCACCCGGGGCCAGGCCCTGCCTCTCTCCCCAAGCAGGTGTACAGTGGAGCAGCGTCAGCCTGCCAGGGATAGCTGGGCTCTCGGCAGACGGTCTCTGAGCCTCCTTTGTCTGCAGATGCGCTGTCGCCCACCATGTCAAGGACAGAAGTGGCGCAGACAGGGCTCAGCCCAGGGCAAGGTGGCGCCCAGGGAGGCCCCACGTCCCCCCTGCTGGGATGCGCCTGAGAGAGCCCAGGAGGGAGGGTGGATGCCTGGCATCTTCCAAGCACCCTCCCTGCCCTTCCCTTAGTCCCTGCTGCCCAGCCGTGAGACCTCCACTCTCTCCTCCTGGAATGACAGGCACGGAGGTGACACGACTTTCGGAGAGAGACACAGGGTTTCATAGGGGACCTAGAAAAACTTCGACCAGCTTGAAGCTCGGGTCAGGGCGGCAGGCAGCAGAGCCCTCGCGGAGCCGGACGTGGTCCCAGCTTTCCGCCAGGGTCTGGCTCTGCTCTGCTGGCTCCTGAGCCCCTGGGGACTGAGCAGCCTCAGCTGCTGCTCCTGGGGGCCGTCCTCATGGGGACAGACTCAGGCCTGGGCTGCTGCTTCCTGTGGGGGCTTTGCCGCCACCGGGGGACCCTGCTGGGGGTGTCATGCCTAGACCTTGCAGGCAAGCACCCTGGGAGGCCCAAGCCCTGCTGCGGGGCGCCGGGGTCAGAGCCACCACTGCTCTGCTTTCCAAGGGGTGCCCTGGTGGCTGCTCTGGCGTGCTGGGTCACCGAGCCACAGCACCCTGTCCTTGCTGAGCCTCACCCAAGGAGGCGGCTGCAGTTTTCTGCAGGACTGGACGGGTATGGGATGAGATCCGGAGAACTCGGCCCTTCCAGGGTTCGTTCCTGGGATGCAGAGTTGAGGGCAGGTGCTGTGCAGCCCCAGCTGCTTTGCTTCCCTAACCCGCCATGGCCAGCCAGGACCTCCTCCGCTGATGCTACTTACAGTGATGGAAGACAGCTTTGGCTGCCCAGGACAGAAGCCAGCACAGGGTGGAAATGGACAGGAAAGGCATGGTGTCACACGAGGGCAGGGCGTCACAGGTGGTGGTGGTGTCACACGGAGCAATGGCGTTCCGAGGTGATGATGTCACACAGAGAGATGAGGGGGCCAGAGGAGGCCAAGCAGGATGAGATGTGAGCGCGGAACCACAGGTGCCAAGTCCTTATCCCGCTGCCACCCCCGAGATGACAGGTTTTCAAGTGAGCTGACAGATACACCACGTGGCTGCACAGCCACCAACTCACCCTCAGCCCCGTGCTCACGCCAGGAGCCCCCGGCGCACCACTCCAGCAGGAACCTGTTGGACACAGAACTGGACCTGGGGGCCTGTGCCTGCCCCACCCCTCTCCTCCAGGACACCCTCATCCTTGTGGGGGGCTCTAGGCAGAGCAGGTGGGCAGAAGGCACCAGACGCAGGTTGGCCAGGCTCTGGGGGCCAGTGTGGTGCTGTGCGCACCTCAGGCAGCCGCCTGCTCACAGGAGCTCCTCCTAAGCCACACCTGCACGGTTCCCTCCCCGGCCGCAGCCTCACTCACAGACAAAGCTGGTGCAGCAGCCACCTGGTCGCCGTCAGGAAGGCGGTGAGCGGCTGCAGAGGAGAGAGTGCGGTCCACTCACACGTGGGGCCTGTGCCGAGTGAGCAGCAGGGCAGCAGACCCACGTTGGAGACGGTCATGGTGGCCCCAGGAAAGATCAGGAGAAGAAGGGGGGAGGGGCAGGGGCTGGCAGAGGGCAGGTCGGCTGTCACTCACGCTGCTCAGGGGCTGGGTCCCACTGTGGTGGTGACTCTGGGGTCTGCACATGGCCTGGTAGTCGTACATGGTGACTCTGAAAGCCAGAGACAATTGGGGGTGGGGGTCCCAGGCCATCCCCCTGCCCCGCCCCCGCCCCTGAAGGCCTCACTAGCACAGCCCCACCCCCACCCCCAGACCCTCAGGCTGCGGGACGCCTGCTCCAGGGAGCACATGCTGAAACAGCATTTCTGCACTTTGAACAGTTGGAAGGTTGGAAGGACAGGAAGCGCGAACGGCTTGCTCTTTTGGCTGGATGGTTTTCCCTCCAGGGGCTGAGCTGAGGCTGGGGGGGGGGGGCATTCCGCTCCCAGGGATGTCCACGTGACCTGATGCCCATCCCCCACCCCTAGCTCCGGAAAGGTTGCTTTTGGAGCTCTTTGGGCTTCCATTGCGAGTTTTGAGGTCAGGATCCCGAGATCTGTCTGGAGCATTTAGCATCAGCTCTTGCCTCTGCTGCGCGCCCTACTTACCGGCTGAACACCCCCGTGCTGAGCAGCTGGTTCAGGAGGGCGCCGTCCACCTCCCCCAGGAACCTGCCGGTCTGCGGGAGAGAGAGGCAGTGGGAGCACGGAGACTTCCAGACCCGGCACGCCAGCCTGGGAGCTCTTCCCTCACCATGCCCGCCACGGGCCACCTGCTGCCCTGCCAGCGAGCTCTACGGCCCCTTGTTGGATCGAGGGTGGCTCTGATTTTGGAAACGGGACACAGTCCCTTGGAACAGTCCGGGTGGCTGCTTGGTGGTGGTGGTGGGAGGGCAGGAAGTCTCTGTGAAAACTCATTTGGGCCATGCGTGTGTGTGTGTGCGCAGGGTCAGATGTGAAATGCCTTTCTGCAAAACAGTTCAAGGGCATCACCTGTGTCGTCCACACTCTGCCCTGGTCTGCAGCCAACCAGGCCCATCTCTGACTTCTCCCCTCGTTGGATGCTCTGTGGATTTGCCACTCACTGTTGCAAAGCCATGGACAACGGCTGCCCAGGGTGCCCCGTCCTAACAGACCCTTCTTCCCAGTCCCTGGTGGCTGCTGCCAGAAATTCTCCCCAATGCAGCCTAGACTGGGTCACGCTCTTCATCACTCCCCTCCAAACAGAACGGGATGCTCCCTCCTATACCCCCACCCTCCCAGCATTATCCTAGCAGTGTCTGGTGAGCAACTGCCACACCTGTGAGCACCTGCCACACCCGTGAGGTGCTCAGGCTCAGCTCCCCCCCAGCATGGCTGGGACCCCACTCTCTCCTTGCCTTGGCCTCTTGGTTCTGCTCTTTTCTCAACATGGCTGGGGGCAGGGCCGGGGAGTGCTCGGTCTGGGATGTTGGATTCTCATTCGAATGCTGGTTGTTTCAAAGACCCGGATTGGGTGTACCAATCCGACGCCATGTACAGACGACGCCCCGTAAAGGAAGCTGCTCCAGCCGTGGCTGGGCATCGCAGGGGAGGCCTCTCCAGCCGCAGTCAGGGCCCCTTCCTCGGCATCCTGACACCTGTGCTGCCGCTCTGCAGGGCTACAGTCCGCGATCTTATTTGTTCTCTGGTGTCTGGAAAGCTGCTCGAGGACAAGGACCCCCTCTTCCTGGTCTCTGAACTCTGCACAGGGCAGTGCAGGCTTTGGGGGGAAGGCCAAGTCCATGCCACACGTGGCTCTAGTGCAGTGGGCTGAGCCACAGCTTGCAACACCAGCATCCCATACCAGAGTGTGGATTCCGGTCATGGCCGCTCCGCTTCCGATCCACCTCCCTGCTAATGTGCCCGGGAAAGCAGTGGAAGATGGCCCAACTCCCTCTCACAGCTTTCGTACAGCACACAGCCTATGGAAGGGGCGGCAGGGCAGACAAGAGCTTCGGGGCAGTTTGGACAGACAGACGTTACCCTAACTCGGGGCCGGCTGATAAGCGGGGCTGCCAATCACGCTATAAAGGATCGGGGTTCCATCTGTCCTGGCCTGGAGGCCTGACAGGCTTCACTAAGGAGGACAGTGGACAGAGCAGGGCACAGCAGGAAGGAGTCCGGGACCTCCCCGGGGCAGACCAGCACGGGGGAAAGAGAAGGTATCCAGTTCTGCCTGTTACTCCAGGTGCGGGCTGACCGGGCCCTCTCACGGGGCCATTCTCCCCTCCCTTTAACGCAGGGTGACTTAAGGATAGTAGCAATGTGTTCAGCTAAAAACACTACACTTCCCAGAGGCCCTTGCGGTGCGGCTAGCCAGGGAGGGGCGAGCAAAGTTGCTGGGCGGGACTTCCGGTGCCCCATGAAAGGGAGAAGACGCCGCGTGGCCACCCCTTCCTGTCTGTGAGGCGCTCTGGCTGTTTTATCTGAGGAGGCGGGAACGCCCCTATTCGGGAAGCGGTGGTTGGCGTCGACTGTCTTCATCCGTGTTTAGAGCCCAGACCGTAAAGCTGTTTAAGCCACTGTGCTGGGCACTCTATTGTAACATCAGAACATCAGAACATCGGTGCCTCGAATGGCGGTTCTGACCCTGCGCAGCCCACGTGCAGGGGTGGCGTGCCGGGTCTTGTCAGAGCGACGCCCCGACACCCCACCTTCTGCCCCCTGGCCCCTCTCCCTGAAGATAACACGTCAATCGGCACGGGCCCTTGGGGCTGCCTGCGTCCTGGGGCTGGGCTAGCCGCGGGGGAGGCTGGGATTTGGGGGTCCTGAGAGGAAGCAGATGGGCTGGAGGCCGCAAAAGAGGTGGAGCTGGTGCGATTCCTGCCTGAGCCGGGGTTAGGGGCTCGGGCCTCGGGGCTCGGGTGAGGCGGCTGCGCCAACATGCCTGTCCCCAGGGAGAAAGCGCTCTTGGCTCTGAGACAGAATGGAACAAACGCGAGCCAGCCACACTTTGTTCTTTAGACGTGGGAACACGGGTCAGCATGTGTGCGGTCACTGTGTCCGGCCCCTGTCTCCTTCCAGCCCGTACCTGCCCTGACACCCTTGCCTTGATGGGCAGGGGTCTGCACCAGCCATGTGCTCCCGGGAGAGCCACTGCAGAGCCTGCCTCGGCCCAGCTGACCGCAGGAATGTTACTCCGGGAACACCCAGGGAGGCAGCCTTGTTGGGGATGCCTCAGGGGAGGAAAAGGCAGGGAAGGGGAGGGGCCCTGGGGCCCAAGGCAGGCACCTGTGGGACTCCGGGTCTGAGGGCCTTGCCCAACCCTGGCTCGCAGGCTGGGGCAGGAGAAGGAGGGTGGGGTGCCTTCGACAGGTTTGCTAGGCTGTGCTGCCCCTCTCAGCTCCACTGGAAGTTCCTGTGGTGGGTGCTGCCCAGAAGCAAATGGCTGAGATTGAAACCTCCAGATCTGGGGTGACAGATCCCCTGAGCATGTTTGGAGATCTTCAGAGCTATGGTCACTCTCACGGCCTCGGCTGTCTGCTGCTCTTGCTAGGCCCCATTTCGAGGGCTGTCCTGGTGTGACTTCATTCCAACAAGCCCTGAGCTGGAAGGGAGGGGAGCCGCCACTTTCTGGGCAGGCGCAGGCTTCAGACAGGGTTTCCGGAAGAAGAGCTCGGAGGGCCATCTGGGGAGATTGCCTCTGAAGCAGCAACAGGCGTCTCTCGCCAGGCCTTGGGATGGGCCTGGGAAGGGATGAATCTCCCGGCAGGTCACCTGGTGCAGGGAGTGGGAGCAGCCTGCTCAGGGGCATCCAGGCCGCGAGCACTCAGCAGCAAGGCCGCAGTGTTGGCTGGGAAATGGTCAGGCATCTGGACCATCTGGAAGGTTTGTTAAAGGCTTGCTGGGCCCCGAGCCCCAGGCCACAGCTTCTGAATCCCCGGATCTGACTGGGGGCCTGGGGGATCTGCATCTCAACAGAGCTTTGAGGTCTAAGAATAGGGAAGAGCAGCAGCCAGGCCAGGAGGCCTGTGATGGCACGTGTGTGTCCAGGAGAGGGGCAGGTTTGCGTAGGAGAGTAGGAGTGTGTGGGGGGCAGCTTCTGAAATGTTCACAGTGATCCCAGCCTTCTGCTGGTCCTGTCCTCGTGTAAACCCCTTGCTTGAGCACAGGGAAGTTTCTAGTGAATACAGTGTGGGAAAAGTGACGGGTGCCACTCTCCGCTGAGCTCGGGTCCCATCTAGTCCTGCTCTCACGGGCTCTTCGCAGCTGTCACTCAGGCGCAGTGCACTCAGGTGTATGCCTGCTCAGTTGAAGGAGCCATGTCACAAGAGGCCCAGGTACAGGGGAGCCCAGGTGGCTGTAGTCTACCAGCTCTGCCACCAACAACCAATGTGACTTTTCCTGCTAGCCTTGGGAGACCTGCAGCCCTGGTCGCTAACTCACTGTAGCCTCCTGAGAGACCCTGGGCCAGAAACACCCAGCTGAGCCACACCCAGAATCCTTACCCTTGGAATGCCAGCTAGTGTGTCTGTGGTTTTAAGACACTGATTTGAGGGTGCTTCGTTACGTGGCAATGGAAAACTGCTACAGGTATTGAATGAGTTAAAAAAACAAACAAACAAACAAACAACAAGAACAGGCAGATGGACGGGGGACAGAAAGCTGAGCGACTCTGTTTGCTCCAGGCTTCCCACCTCCCTGCTGGCCACTCCCTGCCGTCTAGTGGGCTGCTTCCTGCCTCAGCTGGAAGTTAGCTGAGTTCTGGGCTGGTGGCATCCCCCAAGGGAATAGCCTTTATAACTGAGCACAGCTCAGTCACAGGGTCACAGCTGTCCCAAGGGAGGGACAGACCCCCCCCCCAGAACCTTGACACTGTCATTGCAGCTTGACCCAGGAGGCAGCAGTCCTGATTCTTAGCTTTCAGGGTGTAGGAAGCATCACTCCTGATTCTGTAAGACCCAACCAAGTGCAGCAAAGTGAACCAACTGTGTCCTGAGCAGGAACAGTGAGCCCATGCACCTGGGAGACAGGGGCTTGCACCTGCCCCACTCTGCAGGGGAGGGTTCCAGCCCTGTTCTACACATGCTCAAGTCCCATCAAAGCATAGGTCCTCCCAGCTTGGCTTCCCTGCCCATGCTGTCTTTCCTAGAACCCACCCCCACCTCCACCATGGCTCCTCTTTGCTTGTATTCTGGGTTCAAAGTCTAACTTTTCTCTGTCTGTTTGGGTTAATAGCCAAACCTTGCAGAGCCTAGTTTTTGGCTCTTGTATGAGACTAATGACGTCCCCCCAGAAGATGGGAGAAGGGCTGCCTTGCTTCTGGGGCCTCACAGTGCAGCGAGTGGTGGGGAGCAGGGAGTTGTGTTAGCTGAATGCCCTGGTTGGGGAGCCTCTCCAGGGCTATTTCATTTATATCCTGGGGCGTTTCATGAAGGACTTGGAGGGCTGATAAAAGCACATAGGATGCAAAAACACATGAGGTCTCAAAAAGTTTGTGGGAAAATGGAATTAAAAGATAAGCTTAGGATGGCAGAATAGGGAGGGAGCCTAATGCTCTAGGTTAGGGGAAGGTAGTTAAAAAAAAAAAAGTGGAGAGAGTGCAATCTCAGGGAAGAGTTAGGGAGAAAACTACAGTGGAAATTCACAGAAGGAAGGGGGATGCTGCAGATCTATGTGGAGGGTGTGGACACACAGCATGAGCATGGACACAACACAGAACCCCAGCAGCTGAGAGCCTCAGTGCCAGCTTTGGAGAGCGAGATGAGACCAGACCACAGCAGCTCAAGCCACTGGTACAAGGAGAGCCTGGTGCGAGTCTGGCCTGGAGCCCTGCAGGGAACAGGGTGCCTGCCAACCTAGAGGAAACAGGGGGCACATTGCTCTCTCCCCATACACCAACAATGGCACCCTGTATTGGCTGAGAGGGCAGGCACCATTCTGGATATACATAACAGCTATACCAGCTTGTGTCTGTGCACCCAGCAACCAGCTGAAAAGAGTCACCTGAGTCTGGCTGGGAGCATTGACAAGGGACTGGGCATCTACGTAGGACTGTGAGATGCCCCCAGTCTCCCAACACATCATAGATTCTGAGGCTCAAACTGCCTAGGCAGAGCACCCAAAGGCAGTTGGCTGTGGGAGTGTGTCCGCCTCTCTGTCACAGGACAGATTGGTGGGGCAGAGTGTATCCTTAGTGCCCCATGACTGTGAGAGCCTTGTGTGCAGGGACTGATGAAACACTGTGGCTGTGTGGGAGGGCGCAGGGTGTGGTGGGGTCTCTGGGAAGTCACTATGGGCAGCTCTACATGCTCAGGGCTCCCTGATTGCCTGGGGTTGGGTCACTGTTCCACGATCCATGCTCACACTGAGGACTGCATGGATCCTTTGTATGGTTCTTATGGCAGCATGGATGAGTATTGCACCTGCTGTGGGCTAGTGCCCAGGCACTGACCTTGAATGAGAGGCATTGAGGGTGTGACTACACCAACAGAGCTGACCAAATCCTCCCCTCTAATAAAAAATAAAGGAGAAGCTCTACCATGCCCAACTTGGGTGTCACCCTGGATAATCCCCCCAACCCTGGAGCACTGAACAGAGTTCCCTGGCCACACCCAGTACATGTCTCTGTGTATTCACTGAAAGAGAAGACATTCCACTAAGCCACAGAGATGTAGTTCAAAGATAAAAACCATCAGAGGAAAAAATTAACAACTATTTTCATAAATGCCTAAAAATAAATGTAGAAATTCAAGAAACAAGAATAAGGAAAACAACATGACACCCTCAAAGGAACGCAACACTTCAATATTAGAATGTGAAGAGGTAGAGATTGATGAAATGCCAGAAATGGAAATCAAAAGATTAATCATAGGATTACTCAGAAGTAATCAGAAGCAAATCTATGAATTGAAGAACTCCACATAGGACATGAATGAAAAATTTTTCCATGAAATTGAGATTTAAAGAGAAATCAAAATGAAATATTATAAATGAAGAATTCAATAGATCAATTAAAAAATGCAGTGGAAATCCTTAACAACAGGACTCAGTGAGGCAGAAGAAAGAATATCTGAGTTAGAAGACAAATCTCTGGAAATTTTATAGTCAGATCAAAAAGAAGAAGAATATTAGAAAAATTAAAAACTGTTGGAGACTTATGGGATACTATCAAATGACCTGACATATGGGTATTAGGAGTTCCTGAAGGTGTGGAAAGAGAGAATGGAATAGATGGCCTTTTTTAGTGAAATCATTACAGAAAATGCTCCCAATTTGGAAAAAGAAAGGGATGTTAAAGTACAGGAAGCACACAGAACTCCTAATAGACTTGATGAGAAAAGATCTTTACCACAACACATTGTAGTCAAACTTCTCACAGTAAAACATAAAGAAAAGATGCTAAAGTTTGCACAAGAGAAATGCCAGATGACTTTCAGAGGATCTCCAATTAGACTCTTGGTTAACTTCTCATCAGAAACCTTACAGGCTAGGAGAGAATGCGGAGATGTAGTCCAAGTCTTAAGAGAAAAAAGAACTATCAACCCAGACTACCCTGCAAAGCTCTTATTTATGAATCAAGGTGAAATAAAGACCTTCTATAAAACAGAAGTTAAAATAATGTGTCACCACTTGTCCAGCCTTGCAAAAGATGCTTAAGGATATGCTACACAAAGAAACACAGAAACACAGTCATCACTATGAAATAAGGCAAAAGCAGAAAATCTTCCAGTAAAAGTATAAAGAAAATACAAAATAAACAATAGAAACATTTATGGAAAAATTGCAGAGCCAAGTTGTTACTTATCAATAGTAACCTTGAATATAAATGATCTCATTGCTCCAGTTAGAAGATACAGACTGGATGGATAGATTAAAAAACAAGACCCATCTATTTGCTGTCTACAGGAAACACATATCACCAACAAAGATATCCACAGACTGAAAGTGAAAGGATAGAAAAAAATATTCCGTGTTAATGGAAACCAAAAAAGGAGCTGATGTAGCCATCCTAAAATCAGATAAAATATACTATGTAATGATTAAGGGACCAATTCAATAGCAAGATGTGATTATAAAACAGGTATATGCACTCAATTACAGGGTGCATGGCTATTTAAAAGAAATGCTAATGGATCTAAAGGGAGACATAGACTCTAACACAATAGTAATAATGGGGGACTTCCATACTCCACTTTTAGGAATTGACATATCAACCAGGCAGAAAATCACAAAACAACAACAACAACAGAATTAACACTATAGACCAAATGGACTTAATTGATATTTATAGAACTTTTCATCCCATAGTTGCAGAATATACATTCTTCTCACCGGTGCATTCTGATCACAGTGGAATGAAGCTGGAAATCAACAATTCAGGAATCTCTAGAACATATGCAAATACATGGAGACTGAACAAGAGGCTCCTGGATCAACAGCGGGTCACAGAAGAAATCAAAATATTACTGGAAATGAATGAAGGCAGAAATACAACATATCAAAACTTAAGAGACACTAGGAAAGTTTATAGCAATTGGTGCCTACATCAAGAAATTGGAAAGGCACCAAATAAATGAGCTATCATTGCATCTCAAGGACCTAGAAAACAACAAAACAAACCCAAATTAGTAGGAGAAAATAAATAATCAAAATTAGGAAGAAATAAGCAAAATTGAAATAAAAAATACAAAAGATTAGTGAAATGAATGGCTGTTTTTTTTAAAAAACATAAACGAAATTAATACATCACTGGCCCAACCCCCCCCCAAAAAAAAGGGAGAAGACCTCAAATCAATAAAATCAGAGATGAAAAAGGAAATGAAACAATAAATTCCACAGAAATAAAAAGAATCATCAGTAATTAATACATGGAGCTGTATACCAACAAATCAGTAAACCTAAAAGAACTGGATACATTCCTGGACACATACAACCTACCAAAACTGAGCCATGAAAACATAGAACACATAAACAGACCAATAACGAAGACAGAGATTGAATCAGCAATAAAGACCCTCCCAACAAAGAAAATCCCAGGACTAGATGGCTTCACTGCTGAATTACACCAGAAATTTAAAGAACTAACTCCAATTCTTCTCAAGCTATTCAAAACAATTGAAAGGGAGGGAATCCTCCCAAACTCCTTCTATGAAGCCAGCATCACCTTAATTCCTAAACCAGAGAAAGATACAACAGAGAAACAGAACTATAGACCAATTTCCCTGATGAAAATAAACCAAAAATCCTCAAAAAAATACTAGCCAATTGAATCCAACAACACATCAGAATGAGTATTCACTGAGACCAGGTGGGATATATCCTTGGTATGCAGGGATAGTTAAATATTTTCAAATCAATAAATGTGATACATCACATTAACAAACTGAAAAACCAAAACCACATGATTATCTCAATAGATGCAGAGAAAGTATTTGATAAAATACAACATCCTTTCATGAGGAAAACCTTAAGCAAATTGGGTATCGAGGGCACATTCTTCAACACAATCAAGGCATTTATGACAAACCCATGGCCAGCATCTTATTGAATAGGGAAAAGTTGGAAGCATTCCCACTAAGATCTGGAACCAGACAAGGATGCACACTCTCACCATTGCCTGGTACTGGCAAAAAAAAAAAAAAAAAAAAAAAAAAGAGTAGCACAATGGAATAGAATAGAAACTCCAAAAATCAATCCATGCATCTACAATCAACTTATCTTTGATAAAGGAGCTAAAATCAATCCCTGGAGCAATCAGTCTCTTCAACCAAATGGTGCTCAGAAAACTGGATCTCCACATGCAGAAGTATGAAGCAAGACCCCAACTTTATACCTTACATAAAAAATCCACTCAAAATGGATCAAATACCTAAATCTACAACCAGATACTATCAAATTATTAGAGAACATTGGGAAGCTCTGCAAGACATTGGCATAAGCAAAAACTTCTTGGGAAAGGTCCCAGAAATAGAAGCAATCAAAGCCAAAATTGACACGGGATTGCATCAAATTGAGAAACTTCTGCAAGGCAAAAGAAATACTCAGCAAAGGGAAGAGGCAGTTGACAGAATGGGAAAAAATATTTGCAAGCCATGCAATTGGTAAGGGATTAATATCCAGAATCTATAAAGAGCTCAAAAAACATGAAAGAATCAGGATCACTAGCCATCAGTGAAATGCAAATCAAAACCACAACACCCAGGTGCCCTGGAGACCGGGTCTGGTCTCAGTTACCCGGCACCGAGGCATCAGAGCATGAGTGACTGAGAACACCAGAGGATCCCCTGCCGCACTCCACCCTGGTCTCAATTCTGCCATCACCCATTCTCCCAGAGCAAGTGTGAAAATGGGAAGAACAAAATGGCTAAAAGGGGACATGAAGGGGCAAAGGGAGGAGATCAAAGCCAGACGCCTGGGTGACTGCGATGACCAGCTAGCAGTGATGTGCTGCAAACCAGTAGGGTCCTCTGCCTCCCTCAACCCACACCCGGAAAATGCAGGAAGTCACCTCTCTCTCTCTCTCTCTCTCTCTCTCTCTCTCTCTCTCTCTCTCTCTCTCTCGACTCCTGCTGCCAACCTGGGCTGCAGGGGAAGTGGTGATTTTAATGAGACCCATGGCCTGCTGGAGCCCCTCCTCCAGGGCCCTGGCTGCAGTTCTGCTCTGTTCTGATCCCTTCTTGGGACCTTAAACCCCACACAGTGCAGGCCAGACCACTGCTTTTGGGACAGCCTTGGCCATGGCCCCAGCCACCATCAACCTCTGCTTCCACCACTCTGCCAATGCCCCGGGCACCAGAATCCAGGTGGGAGGTGACCCTGGCTGTCTTGTAGTCCAGCCCCCTTATTTCCATGGAAGTCATTTGCCCCGGTCATATACCCCAAATCAAATCCCATATCCTTTCTGTTAGGGTCCAGCCTAAAGCTGCTGACTTGTGGTTTGGTGCAGGATTTCCACAGGCTTCTTTTGTGGCTTGATAATAAGTAATTAATTGGGGCGCCCAGATTGGGGCTCAGCAAATATGAAATTATGTTGCAAGTGTCTCTCCTGCCTTTCTGAGCACAGGCTGGAGGGGTCTGAGTGTGTGCCAGCCGGCTCTGGGATGAAGGATGCCCTCCACCACAACTTCCTTCCCCAACACGGGGTCAGGCTGCCGGGGAGGACAGAGTGGGTGGGTGCTGCCCTCCTGGTGGTGGAAACGGGGATGGGGCAGAAGGGAGAAGCCAGGAGCCTCCCACCACCACCAAGCCATGCTCCACCTCCCATGGTGGGTGGGGTACAGCGGGGTTTACTGAGTGTCCCTCACTTCTGTGTGGCAGGGACATTTTCCCTGCCGTCCAGCGAAGGCCAGAGCAGCTGGATGGAGGGCTCATGTTTCCTCCGACTGTCCAAGGGTGCTCTGCATTGTTTCATGCCCTGGTGACTGGGAGTCACCAAACCTCAGCTTCTGCTGGCTGCCCGCCGGGGATCCCGCCAGGCCTGTGGCCCTCTGCTCCCTCCCCGCCGCGGCCTGCCCTCGTCCTCCTGCCTGTCCTCCCTGGCTCTGCCTTCCTGGAACATACCTCCGGGGCCCGCTCTGAGATCAGAATGAACCCGTTGTTGTCTATGACGAAGCAGTCCAGGTCCTGGGGAGGAAACCCAGAGGGGTCAGGCCAGGGTTCCGCCGGCCCCTTCACCCCTGTTTGGGCCGGCTCTGCCCGGGAGCGGGGCTCGGCTGGGTTCGAGCGGACCGGCTTCCCACTGTCCCCTCGCGGTGTTGGGCGCGCTCACACTGTCGGCGCAGCTCTCCGGGCACGTCCCAGCCGTGGCGTCGCACTGGAAGGGAGAAGAGACGCCGTGAACGCTGGCATTGCTGTGCGTCCCTGGGTGTCCCCGTGTGGGCAGCTGCGGGGTGCCCCAGTGTGGGCAGGGGGGCTGCGAGGCCCAGAGAGAAGAGAGCCAGGGAGCCGGGAGGGCATGGCTGCGGGGCCGGCGTCGGGGAGAGCGGGGGCAGCCTGGAGCCCGCGCCGCGCCACACCTACCTGGCGCGTGGCCGCCCAGAACCGGCGCTGGAGACCCCCCAGCTTCATCTGGACGCCCACCGCTGCGATGAAGCCGGGAGTGCAGGCGGGGCCGGCGTGCGTTTTTGGGGAGGAGGTGGTGGGAGGGAAAACAGTGGGAGAGAAGGATAGACTCGCTTTAGAGAGAGGAGGCACCCGCAGACACTTCGGAGGAATGGCCCGGGGCGGTGACCCAATGGGGCACACAGTCAGATGGCAGAGTGCCAGTCCAACAGGACTGGCTCCGCAGGGCCGTGGCGTCCCCAGCAGGAGGGAGAGGAGGAGGAGGAAGGGTAAGAGAGGGGAAGGGAGAGGGAGGGAGAGGGGGAGGGGAGAGGAAGGAGAGAGGGAGAGGGGAGAGGGAGGGAGAGAGGGGGAGGGGAGAGGGAGGGAGAGAGGGGGAGGGGAGAGGGAGGGAGAGAGGGGGAGGGGAGAGGGAGAGTAGGGGGAGGGAAAGGGGGAAGGGGAAAAGGGGAGGGAGGAAAGGGAAAGAGAGGGAGGGGGAAGTGTGGGGAAGGCAGGGGTGAGAGAAGAGGGAAAAAGAGAAAGAAGTGAAGAAAGAGAGAGGAAGGGGAGAGAGAAGGGGTGAGGGGAGGGGAGGCCCAACCCTAAGGAGGATGACTCATCCTCGAATCTCCCCAGCTCAAGGCAGGTGGGCCAGGGCATGGGCAGGTCCTGCTCCCCTTTCCCACAGATGGAAAACTAGAGACTCTTTCATCTCCCTGCTGGGGACTATTCAGATTGACCGGGCCAAGAGCACTGATGGACAAGGACAGCTTTAACAACTCCCCTGCACTGGGCGCCAGCTAGCTCTGTCTGGCCAAGACAGCAAATGGGAGAATTCCCCCACCACTGGCCTCTCAGTGAAGGCCCTGCCTGCCTGCCCCGCCCCTCGCAGCCCCAGAGAGCCAAGACACAAGACAGAGTCAGAAACAAGAGACTGATTATGGGCATCCTCCATTCACCCACCTCGGGGAGGAACTGGACTTGCGGGGACGGGGGTGGGGGGTGGTGGTGGTGGTGGTGGTGGTGGTGGGGTGGGGGTGTGTGGGGGGGCAAGATTTGCCTGCCAGTGGCCCTGGGTTGGGTCTGGCCTCCACCGAGCCTCTTGGGGGAAGAGGATACTCAGGTGGATGCCTCTGTGGGCCCTGGGCCTCTGAGAAATGTCCTGAGCACCCCGGGGCGTTTTTCTCCATCTTCACCCCAAGTCCCTGTCCTCCTGACTTCACCCCTTTCAAGCTTCGGGTTGTCTGAACCCACAGCTCTTAGGGGCTTAAAGCTACAAGGGGCTTGGCTGGGTGCCCCTCCCCCAGGCAGCTGGTAATTGAGGGGAGAAGCTCTGGGCTCCCCTTCCCTCTGCCGCTTACCCCAGCTCCAAGGCTTTTTTGTTTTTTAATATATGTTATTAAAGGGGCTGTCGTTGTGGCACAGCAGGTTAAAGCCCTGGCCTGAAGCGCCGGCATCCCATATGGATGCCAGCTGTAGTCCTGGCTATTCCTCTTCTGATCCAGCTCTCTGCTATGGCCTGGGAAAGTAGTAGAAGATAGCCCAAGTCCTTGGGCCCCAGCACCCACATGGGAGACCCGGAGGAAGCTTCTGGCTCCTGGCTTCGGATCAGCGCAGCTCCGGCCATTGCGGCCATCGGAGGAGTGAACCAGCGGATGCAAGACCTCTCTGTCTCTACCTCTCTCTGTCACTCTTTCAAATAAATAAAACAAATCTTCAAAAATATGTTATTGAAGATGTAAGTTGAAAAAGACAAAGGAGGCGTGCCCGCGAGAGTGGTAACACAGGCTGGGACTCAGGGTGCTGCCGGGGAGCACATCTGTGAGGCCAGCTGCTGCTTGGGGCAGAAGGGCTCTCTCCTTGCTGAGTTCCTGCTCAGCTAGCCCCAGGTTCCCAGTCGGACTTCAGCAAGCTGTGGACGCCACGTGCCTGCAAAGGCTCTTCTGATCAGCCACTGCCTCTCTGATTCCTAAGTAGGCTTGGAGAACCCAGGCGGGGGCTCGCGCACTAAGAGAAATCTGGGACAAAGAGCTCCAGGAAGACTTGGGGCTGAAGAATAGAAAGAAAAGGCAGGTTACACTGAAAAAAAATTAAATAACTAGGCCAGCTTCCTAGTGTCTGGGATAATAATATCCAGATGCACTGGGCACATAGGGGGCGTCAGGCACCACCACGTGCACACCCACCCAGTACTTTTTGGGTTTTGCAAGCATTAAAAGTCAGCCAGCGCGTGAATTACAGAACCAGGCCTCTAACCCAAATCTGCCTGTCTCTAAGGCGTAAGTTCTTAAGCTCTGTGCTCTCTGGACCTGGATTCAGTCCTGACAGTCAGGAGCTACAGGAGCGGGGCCAGCCAAGCTCCGGCCCTGGGCTTCAGGTTCCTTCTCAGTACAGTGGGGAATAGCTCTGGGTTCTTAACCATTGTGCTGTTCACGGGAAATTCTAAAGTCACTCCCATGACCAGTGGAGAGATTTTGTGTCACAATTATTCCGGCTTTCTGAGTATCTACTGGGCTCTTCTAACATGGACTGGAGATGCAGAACTAGACCATTTTCTCCCCTTGAACCTGGAATGATCCCAGAGAAATTGGACATGAAAAAAATATGCCGAACAAAGGGCCAAGGGTCAAGGGGCCAGCATTCTAGACAGGGACTTTCTGGGACTGTGGCCTTTGTGTTTGCTTCTACTCCTGTGAATGGAAGCATGATTATATGGAGTACTTCAAAGAATTTGTGGAAAATGGGATTGAAGGATCAATTTAGTTTGGTGCAAGAATATGCTGAAATCCATACATACCAGGGGTCTTCAAGAAGTTCATGAAAACCTGTGCATGGATTTCAACATTTTTTTGACACTGCCAAAAATTTATGTATTAATTCCACTTTTGAGGTATCCTCACACTCGCCCTAGAGACAGAATGAGTGTGGGATTGTTGCAGCTCCAGTGAGATCCTGCAGGAGAAACGTCATCGTGTACCAGAATCCCCTGGGAGGCTGGTAAACCCTCACTCCCAGAGTTCCTCATTTATAGGTCTTGGGTGGATGGGTCCTGAGAATTTGCATTTATAAAGCGCTCCCAGTGAGGTTCCTGCTGCAGGTCCTGGGACCCTGTTCTGGGAACCCCTATGCACTGATGGGGCAATGGAGATGTCCTCTACCTGTGCTGTCCCAGACAGCGAGCACTGGCCACCTGTGGTTACCAGAACTGGCAAGATGGCCAGCTTGGCTGAGGACCTGACTTTGCACATGTTATGCAAACGCAGTTAGCTTCAATCCAAGTAGCCACATAGAGGTGACGCCCACTGGGTTGGGCACTGTGGTTCTAGAGCTGATCTGAGTTTGCAGATGCAGACAGCAAGGGCCCGAGAGGCCACCCTTGGAGTCACAGTGCGGGGCAGCTGAGGCCTTTGGGGGCCGCTTTGTTGCTTCAAGGTCCGGGTGGCTGTAAGGGGTAGGAGGGAAGGGGACAGGAAAATCCACTTGTTGGGTCAAAGACATGGCCACGCCCCCTCCTCTCACTCCCACTTCTCTGAGGCTGCGGGGACCCCTCCTGGACCAGCTGTGCTATTCATGTTAGACAGATTCCTTTCACCTGGGGAAAGAGGCAGCGGCAAAGAGGCCCCAGGAGGATCGGGCTGCTGTCTAGGCGTGATCAGTC
The DNA here is from genome assembly GCA_949820135.1 of Sylvilagus floridanus. NCBI lineage: Eukaryota > Metazoa > Chordata > Mammalia > Lagomorpha > Leporidae > Sylvilagus > Sylvilagus floridanus. Next base: position 36,712,612 of record OX463230.1, read on the forward strand.
CTTGGGGTTTAAGGAAGGACACAACCCCGCCCTCGGCCTCTGTGGTCAAGGGGTCTCAGCTATTCCTCTGAGGAGACCGTGCCTTGGCACTGCCAGGGCTCAGAGTCCAGTCCCTGGAAGCAGGTTTCTGAGCTGCGGGGAAGTCCGTGCTCCCAACACTGGGAGGGCAGCGGTTGACTCTTCTCCAATGAGGCTCAGGTTTTGACTCTCCCCGGGTAGGAATGGGGGAAGCAGGTTTTGCCCCTGCTGGCCTGGATCACCGGCTCCTTGAAGGCAGCCTCTGGGTGTCCTTGGCCAAATCGGGACTTCCCACTGCCTTCCCACTGACCTGTCATCTCCAGTTGGGTCTCCCACAGGCGTGTCAGACTCGGCGTGTTCAAAACCGAAGGCAGGCCTTTCCCCCATAGCTGGTCTTCGCCATGCTTCCCCATTGCTACCTGGTAGCGCCCACAGCCCCGCCCCCACCCCAGTTCTGCAGACTTTAGTTTCCAAACTTCGCCAATTGGCCGGGCAGGCATCCCTGTCACCCAGGGTAACGCCAGGGGCTCCCTGAGCATCCTCCTGTTTCCCTGTCCATGATCCACCTCCCACACAGCGTGATCTTTCTGAACAGCAAGTCACAGCACACCCTGCCTCAACTCTCCAGTGCTGGCCTGTGGCCCCTACACCAAAATCTAAACTCCTCTGTAACACGGCCAGCAAGCCAGCTCGCTGAGGCCTCTGATTTCCACCTGAAACACTTACTCAAACACGGGAAGCTCATCCCTACCCCAGGCCATTTGCATCAGTTGTTCTCCCTTCTGGGAACGCCCTTCCTCTAGACCTTTACATGCCTGCTTCCTTCTCCTTGTCAGGGTTCAGCCTAAACTCCACCCCCCTGCAAGCCCTTGCCTGGCCTCCCTGTTCTCTATCTCATCACTCTATAGCTTTCAATTTGATTTAATCATCTGGCTGCCTACTTACTGTCTGTCTCTCCCCACTAGAATGGAGCTACTAGTAGGCCATGGGATTGGATTCTAATCTTTAGAACATTACCTGTCATACAGTGGTGCTCGAAACATATTTCCTGAACTTCATAAATAAATTCCACTTGAGCCAGTCTCTTGCTGAATCCTACAAGATCTTACTGTGCCTCACCTCCCAGCTCCACAACCTTGTTCAGCCCACCCTCTTACCAACATTGGACTTGAAATCTTGGAGACTGAGTCTTGCTCTGAGTCTTTCAGAGACCTCGGAGACAATCCACTGGGTCCAGGAAATGGGGAATTGGAATGAGACACGAGGAAGGACTTCCTGAACAGTGCTGACCACAGGACTAAGTCCCCAGGAGGGAAGGCAGTGGTCAGCAATGGCTGATCTGCAGTATGAATCAGCTGCATTCGGCCCAATAGCTCGAGCCCCTTGGCTTAAAATCATCTCAAATCCTCACACCATCACTTGTGCTTTTCTACCCCAAGCCCCGAGACAGCCCAGCCTTCTGTCCAAAGAAGCCCTGTTATGCCTGGCTGGCTGGCCACTGTCAGAGGCCTGGCCCCTACTGTCGCTGCAGCCAGCCTGCCGTGTGCCCGACACAGTTACAGGCGCACTCAGAGCTCCCGAGCCTGTGTGTGGAGGGCCGCTGTTTTAGACCCAGCGCTGGTCCCTCAGAGGCCCTGCTGTGACCTGGTGGAGGAGTTCAAGTCTCAGCGTCCGGCCCTCCCTCTGTCCCCTGACCCTCCGCAAGGACACCCTAACAAAGAGCCTCAATAAGGCAGCGACAGCTTCTCAAGATGTGTGCTGTTCCCTGCTCATCCTGTCACCTCGGTGCTGCTTTGTCATCAAAGTCGGCGCGACCAGACAGCTGCGCACGCGCGCACACACACACATGAGGTCACGCGCACAGAAAGGACCCCTGCATGGTCCCCGGTGGTCCCTCCTAAGTCTGGGTTCGCTTTGTTCTTCCTCCTCCTCCACCTGAAAGACACTGTGCTTAACTGGGTGGAGACTGCGTGGCTAGAGGTGCCCGCCAGGGGCTCGGGGACCAGGTCCCAACCCCCCTCATTTTGCAGGGCAGGAGACTGCGTGTGGCCAGGGGCTAACAGGTGGCTGATGAGCAGGAGTGTGGACTCAGTGGGGGAGAAGCAGGCGAGGCTGGGTGCCTCCTCCTGGACAGCTCCCCGCACCGCAGGAGCTGACCCCCTGGCTGAGTGAAGGAGGCAGGCGGCCACCATGGGGGAGGGGAGGCGTCCAGACTCCAAGGAGGTCCCACTTCCACGGGGATAGGGAAACAGGGATGTGTCCTGAAGGGCAGGATGTGGGCACGGGGTGGGGCGTGGAGGGTGAGAGGCAGGGAGTTCCCGAGAGGTAATTCACACTCCCTCCTCCTCCTGCCAGGACAGTCCCAGCGCCCCTCCCCCAGTGGCCCAGGTCAGGGGCAGGGTAGTGTCCTATCAGAGATGTCCTGGGTCAAGGCGGGGATCCTCGACCTCCGCCCCCTAGTCCTGGCTTTTGAGACCCCTGAGGAAAGCAGAAGACCCGTAGTGTGCTGCCCACTTGCCTCGGCCCCCAGACAGGTTAGGCAGCTTGCAGAGAGGCAAAGCCAGGGTCCTTTAGGGCCGGGGGCTCCAAGCTGGGACCCCAGCTCCCCTCTTGGTGTGGGCCTGGCTGACTGTGCCTTTGGGCAGCCACTTTCTATCTCTTGGATATCGGTTTCTCCTCCGACTTGCCTTGTCCTGATTGGTAAGCAGAGGCCCCTTGAGTTCTTGAGCCCTGTGCCTAACCCAGAGAGAGAGAGAGAGAGAAGCAAGGGGCCAGCCTGTGGAGGCTGGGGGCTGGTTCCTGCTGGGCTCATGCCAGGGAACCTGGGAGCTCACTGGACATCCCGGGCCCAGGCCCCCAGCCTGTCTGCTCCGGCATTGGGCTTCCTAAATACTCCTGGTCTGGGGTAGCGGGGACTCTGTGGCCCGTGCAGGACCACGTGCCCGCTGGCCCCATTCCTGAGGAGGGTCGGGCACAGTGGCATCCCTGTCATCCCTCAGGGAGCCTCTTTTGGGGCCATCACCCTTGAACTGAGAGAAGAGCTAGGCTTTTTCCTTCTCCCTGGGCATATCCGGAACAGACAGACCCAGCCACGGCCTCACGGTGGGGGTGGGGGTGGGGGAGCAAGAGTCAGCCAGCTGGCTCTGTGGTCGGGGTCCTGCCCCTCCCTCCCCAGGGGAGCCAGAGACAGAAGGGCTGCAGCCAGGGGCAAGGGGAGCCGCACAGAGCCTGGAAGGAAAATGACGGTGCGTGGCTCCTCCCCGGAGCTGGAAGCGATGCACCTGCAGGCGCTTTTGTCCACTGAAATGTGAGCACTGCCAGGGCGAGCACTGCCCTCGCAGCCGGGAGCTCCTCGGGCACGCGCCCGTGTGTGTGTGTGTGTGTGTGTGTGTGTGTGTGTGTGTGTGTTTGTGTGTGCGCGCACGCGCGCGCACGCGGCAGCCGCTGTCATCACAGATGTACCCCCAGCTGTCACTCCATTGCTCTGGCTCTGCTCGCGCACACACGCGCTTTCCACCCTCTCCCCTTCCCCCCACCTCCTCTCGGTCTCCCTCCGTCCCTCTGGCTTTCCTTCTCAGTTTGTTATTGACCCAGCAGCCTCGGCAGCCGCCTGGGGCATCCCCCCTCCCTGCGCTGGGTGCTGCACTCCAGGTCCCTGCTCGGGGACGGGGACTCCGGCAGCCCTGCTCACTGTGCTCGGCTGGCAGTGCTGTCTGAATTCTTTCAGGAAGCCTAGGGGGGTGGTCTCATTGGATGGGTCAGAGTGAAGCAAGGTGAGTGCCAAGCAGCTGGTGGGGGAGGATGCAGGGCTGGGGGCAAGGACGGAGGGTGGTTGAGCATGGGCACTGGGGACCATCTTTGCTGGGTCTCTGCCCTGCAAGTCATAGCAGCTGTTGCCTCCTGCCTGAGGGCAGTTGCTGGGCCCGGGTGTCCTGAGAATGCCAGACACTGGGCTCTGACCCCACAGTGCTGGGGACTGAGCTGTGGGTTCTGCCAGGAGAGGGGAGGCAGAGGGGGAGGAGGGCAATGCGGGTGCCAGATGACAGCCCCCCGGTGGCATGGAAACTGGTCCTGCAGCAGGGGGAAGCAGCCAAGAGCCGGTGCTGTGTGCATGCCCTGCTCCGCACAGGAGCCCCGAGGAAGTCGGGTGCTTCGGGAAGGGGGTGGGTCGGTGCTGGTGATGGGGCTGAGAAGAAGGCTTGGGAGGGTGGCAGGGTGGGCTCCACCACGGGGCTGTGGGGCTGCAGTTGCTGGCTGTCCTTGGACAAGGGTGCAGAGGAGCCGTGCCCAAGCTGGCCACAGGTCCAGGCAGCCTGGGTGAAGCCTCCCTGGTGTGGGCGTGGCTGAGAGTGGACCTAGCCTGCGCCCCCTGCTTCCAGCTCACCTGAGGACAGGACAGGGGAAGCTTGGACAAACCCTTGTGGGTTGTCCCAGCACAAAGCCCCAGCCTTGCTGCAAAAGGGGCCAGCGTCCCGAGTCGGGGCTGTGTCTCAGCTTAGAGGGAGGCCAGGCTGTGCTGACCTGGAGCCCTGACCCTGGGAGCATGGACACTGTGAATTGGAGCAGGACAGTGGCACTCGGTAACTCCAGTCCCATTTAGACAGCACTGGACACAGGGACAGTCTGACCGGAGTCTGCCATTCCAATCCGCACTGCCCTGCAGGTCTGGGGGTGGGGGGAATCTGCCGGCTGTTGCCCGCCTCCCCCCTCCCCGCCTCACTGTCAGAATTTCAGGGGTGGCGGTGATGTGGGCACCTGGGTGTCAAGGCTTGTTGGGCAGATTGACACCCTTCGAGCTTAGATAACCGCATCAGGTGGGGGTGGGGAGGGAGCCAAGCACGTGGAGCCAGGCTGGAGGGGAGGTCCAGCTGGGAGGGAAACCCAACAGCAGCCCCCTCCCCCTCATGCACACACACCGGGCACTGCCAGAAGAGGGAGCCCAGGAAAGCCAGGCTGGGGGATGGGGGAGAGGGAGACAGAGGTCTCCCTCAGGTCAGCCATCGGCTTTCGTCCAGGTTTGCCTGGCAGCTGCGCCTGGGCCCAGGGCGCAAGCTGAGGGGTCCCGTGGGGCTGTGTGGGTGTGAGTGGGCGGCAGGGGAGGGGTGTGTAGGTGATGGCTGGGGTGTCTGGAGGGCTGTGGGGGTGGAGGGAGGAGGAGGGAGCTAGAGCAGAGGCACCTGTGCCCTGTCTGGGTGCCCCTCCTTCTGTCCCCAGGCCAGGCCTTCCCTGTGCCTCGCTGGGGCCCCACCTTGAACCCAGCCTCAGGCAGCGCTGGTGGGAGCAGCCCAGGGCCTGACTTAGGGAATTTCTCTCTTCTGCTTCCCAGAAAGTCTGTTTGGGATTGAGAATATCTGACAAGGAAATGAGGGTGCAGGAAGCTGGGGGTGAGAATGGGGCGTGTGTTTTAAAACGAACCAGGAGGGTATGTGTCTGTTCCAAGTACAAATATAGAGGTTTTTATAAAAGCGCCTTCCCTGCTGCCTGGGCAGTGCGGGCGTGGGGTGACGGGCAGGGAAGAGAGCTAGAAGGTTTCCTAGAAGGGCCTGGGTGGCCAGGCAGGTGGCGGCAGGTGCTGCCTCCCTGCAGGGGCTCTGGCTCCTGTCCAGGCTCCCTGCTGCCTTCTGGAGAAGGGAAGCCATGGCTCCTGCCGGCCCAGGTGCGGCCGCGGTCCTGGCTCTGCACTGCTGGTGCCGGCCCAGCTGCAGATGGAAGAGAGAGGTGGAGTGACTGCGCAGGCCCTCCTTGCACTTGTGTTCTGGGAGTTTTTGAAGCTGGGGGTGTGCAGAGGACTTGTCCTGAGTCAGGGACCCTAGACCAAGGGACGACGACGGCAGGGCAGGGCAGGGCGCAGTGGGAGGGGGGAGCCCCTGGGCGCTCAGTGGCTCAGACACTTGGCTAGCAGGGATAATGACAAAGGCGTGGGAGGAAAGGTGTGGAGGCCCGGCGGGCAGGGGGTCGGTTTGCCGGGGTCTCTAGCCAGTCTGCAGGCTTCGACTCGACTCTGCTGATACTGACCTCAGCAGCTCCCTGGAAGCAGCGCCCACCCCCAGTCTCCAGGGGGGTGCTGCAGCCCACTCAGCACAGCAGGGCAGTGCTCTCACTCTCCCACTGCTGCCTCCCGCTCGTCACTGTCTCCCCAGCCCGGCTTCCCTCACCCCAGCACACCCCCCAGAACAGCTTCGAGACAGCCCCCTCTGCCCCCCCCCCCCACGAGCTCCTGTCACTACCGCGCCTGTGTCTGCTGGAAAGGGGGCGGCTGGGAGTGGGGACCTGGCTTGCTACTCAGCCCAGCCAGTCACAGGGCTTGCTTCTTCCTGGGTGAGCGGGGTAAGAGCAGCTGGCTGCGCCAAGGAAGGCTTGCGTGGCCCTCCCCGCGCCCAGCCGCCCCCGCCAGTCTGTGGCAGGCACCCCCACAGGAAAGCAGGTCAGGAGCAGACCAGAGGCTTACAAAGGCCACCGAGTCAGTAACTCAGCTTGGGCTCAGTTCTGTCCTTCCATTTGTCTAACCCAGGCTAGTGACTGAACATCCTGTGCCTCAGTTTCCCCACCTGCCAAGTGGAGTTAACAACCCTAGGTTTGTGGCTGTGGACACTGTCTCTCCTGGTACAGACGCTTCCTGGAGCAGGTGCTGTTCCCTGGCCATGATGGCCCCTGGGACAGACGGGTGCAGCCTGCAGGGGGTTTGCCCCTGTCTGGGAGATGCTTAGCCTAGGACTTCTCAAACTTGAACATGCAAACAAGTTACTGGGGGTTCTTGTTAAAAACACAGCTTCCGAATTTCTAAGTGGCTCCTAGGCCACACTGACACTGCAGGTCCATGGGCCACACTTTGAGTAGCCAAGGGCTGGAGTCAAAGCCTTATGTTTCTGGATTTTTCTAAGGAGCTTTTAGCTCCTTAACCTGTTCTCCAGTCTGCAGCAGGGCCTAGTAAAGAAGGTCCAGGGGGCCCTGGGCGGGGTGGGGGGGCGGCCCCTTCCCTCTGGTCCCTGTGTCTGGACAGGGACAAGACCCAGGTAAGGATGAGGAGCAGCCAGCGTTGCGAGCTGACAAGGCCATGGGCCTTGGAGACAGGAGAGCTTCCTGGCAGGGCCCTCCCCCATCTCTTCTCTGTCCCCAGCAGACGGCTCTCATGCATTCCAGCAGCTGGCCAGCACCTGCTGCGGTAGCAGCTCCCCACACTGCTGCTGTAGGTCACCCCTTTCCTGCAGAGGCTTGGCTCTTCTGGGGTGGAAAGGGACCCTCTAGGTAGAAGCGCGCTGTGGGGCAGAGGGTTAAGGGGCCAGGAAGTGCAGCTTCCAGCCCCACATCTCCCTGAGGGTCATTCCAAGGGTCCACACACACATTTGTGATTCGTCCCCAAGCTGGGCAAAGCTGCTCTCCCCACTCTTGGGAAGTCCCAGGGGCTGACGGAGGCAGGGTGGGCCACCAGAGAGCACAGGGCAGCTCCTCACAATTCCTCACCAGTGTTCTGCCACCCCACAAACAGTGCCTGTGGGTCTGCATCGTGGGCACTTGCCTGCCATGTTCTGTGCGCGTGACATGCCCTGAGTCACATGTGGGCATCAGCACCTGAGCTCAAGGTCCCCTTCTCCACTGAGCAGCTGTTTGCTGGCTGTCCCCAGGGCTCATTAGTGGGGGTGGCCCTGGATGGGGAGCTAGAAAGGAGGAGGGCAGGAGCCCCAGGTGGAAGTGGGGCCTGAGCTTTGGAGGCGGTGGGGGGAGCTTCTGCAGGAAGCCAGGAGGAGTGGGAGGAGCAGAGCCTGGTGCAGTCTCCAGCCCCCTGTGAGCCTGAGCATGGACAGCTTCCTGGGTCAGGGGCTGCCCGCAGGCACCCTCCAGGCTGCAGGTGTCTCTCTCCATCTGTGTGCCAGGGGCATTGGGGAACACTGCCACTGAGTGCGGGGATGTGTCAGTAAGGCGTGCATGCATGTGCGGTTGCATCCGCACGTGTGTGTGTGTGTGTGTGTGTGCGTGCATGTACAGCCGTGGCAGCACATGCGTGATGGCACAGCCCTCTGAGTGTGTGTGTGCCTGAGGCCTGTGTGTGCGTGTCCTTGCAAGGCCGTTGCTGGGTGACCTTGGCAGAGGAGTGGATGAGCAGCTGGGCGAAGGGGCCTGCAATCCGTTCTCCGCCTCACAGGTGACGCAGGTGGGGGCTGCTGGGGGCTGCTGACCTGGCTGTCTTGGAGATGTCTGTGGGCTGGACCTGAGAGGTTGTTTGAGGTCAAGCTCCAAGGGCAGAGTGGAGGCTGCTGTCTGGGAAGGTGGTGTGTGAGTGTGAGGGGCAGAAGCAGACCAACACAGAGACCCACCGGTGTGAGCTCTGGGTGTGGGTCCATGGCAGCGGGGGGGGGGGGGGGTGCTCAGGAGGTTGGTGGGAGGAGCTGGGGCGTTCACCTGAATTTGGTGAATGTTCCACCAGTGAGGTACCGAAGCCATAGGTTCTAGAAATAAAAGCACTGAAGCCCGCGGAGTTTACATAGTCTGTTTAAGGAGCCTCGGGACAGGGATTCCAACCCAGGACCCTCCTGCCCGCAAATCTGAGCTGGGAGCCTGCCCGGGCCTGCCTCTGAGGGCAGCTGGGCCACCCCGACGTCTCACTCCTCTCTGTCCCAGGTGCTCGGGATCCTCACACAAGGCCTTGTAGGGACTGGGCTGCGCCCCACACCCCGCGTCTGAGCCGGTGCGGGCGGAGGTTGGGGACGCGGCGGAGGCGACGGCCGGCAGAGGGCGCTAGTTTCCGGAGCCCGCCGCGCCGGCTGACAGCGGAGCCGACCCGCCCGAGGGGCACCGCCGCGGCGCGGCCGCGAGGGAGCGCAGAAGAGGGGATGGGGAGGGGCGACCGCAGCAGTCGCTGCTGGACCCTCGCGCCCGAGGTTGCAGCTTCACACAGGCCTGCGGGGGGCGGCAGCCGGGAGGCTGCCAGCGCCCGTGCCCAGGGCCGCGTTGGGCGACCTGGGAGGGTCAGCCAACCGGGAGCCGGGAGCCCTGGGCTGAGCAAGGGTGTCCTTGGGCTGTCCGCGGAGGGGCGGGCGGGGAGACGCGCCGGGCCCCGCTCTGACGCCATCTGCCGCATCTGGAAGGGAGTGGGGACCCAGCGGAGGGCCTGTGGAGGCGTAGGAGACCTTGGGGTGGGGTGAGCCCGCCCTCCTGTCCCCTCTGGCAGAGCCGCCTGCTCCCCAGTCCAGCCTGTTGCCAGCCCTCCTGCCCTGGCCCCTGTCTCTGCTGCCGGAGCAGGTGCGCAGCCTGGCCCCTGAGCCCAGTCTTCTCACAGACCTGCCGGCGAAGACGGAGCCCCGCAGTCACCCCAGATGCCCTGAGCTGATGAGGCTCAAAGACCGACTGCCGGAAGACGCAGCCCTGCCATTCACTCCTAAGGCGCCGGCGGAGGCGGACGCAAGAGGCCACCCCGCAGCTCCCAGTGTGCCCACCACAAGCAGACGCTGCCAAGGGCCCGGCCTCTGCCTGCCCGGTGCCATGGTAAGCAGCCCTGGGCTGGGGGCAGGTGTAGCTGTGACCTGCCACCTCGCCCTGCCTACCCACGAGAAACGTGCCTCAGTCTCCCCACCCGAGGGGTCATCGCAGACGGAGGAGACCGCATTGCTGTGGAAACATTTAAGACGTCGACATGCCAGAGAGAGTGCGAAGTGGCAGGGAGAGACGGGGGTGGGGGGATCACAGTCCACCAGCCGCCAGAGGGGCCCTGTCTGAGCCTGACCCCTCTAGCACCCCAGGGAGGCGGAAGGTTTCCTGGCCTTTCTCTTTATGCTCCCTTGTACCTGTCTTCCCCCGCCCAGGGAATTGTAGCTGAGAGGAATAGGAGAGGAATAAGGGTGTAAAGAGACACCCGGGCCCTCTCCCTAACCCCTGGGCTGGAACGGGGCCTCGCTCAGCTCCCTCCCACTCGCCCTCTCCCTCTCTCTCTCCTCTCCCAGGACTGACTGGCAGTGCACGCCCAAGGGGCTTCTCTTTCCCGAGAGCTGCAGGGCCCAGCGAGCCGTGGGGTCCACCATGCTGGCGCTGTGCAGTGGCCCCGAGCAGAAGACCAGGCTGGGTGGGCCGTGGAGAGTCTCCTGTGAGTACGCCCTTGGCGGGGTGGGGTACGTGGTGGGGGCCTGCAGGAAGGTCTCAGATCTCCCCAGGATGCCAAGGCCTTGCTTTGGGAAGCCAGAGTCAAGATAACAGTAATCATGGCAGCAAGGAAACGCTGGGGGCGTCTGAGGTCAGGCCAGGAGCTGGAGGCCACTCCGGTGAGTCTGTCTCATCCTTCCCCGTGCTCTGGGTTCGAGGACAGCATCATGAAGAGCAGCGTCCTGCTGGAGACCAGCCAGGCCTCCTGGGTTTTAAGTGGAATCGATGTTGTCGGAGCGTGTGCCGGGAGCGGAGGCTGGAGGTCTGCCCCTCCCAGCCCAGGCTGGGCCCTGCTCCCTGGTCTCGCCTCTGAAGCCTTCTCTCGTGGTCTTTATGCCTCCGTCTTCCCAACTCCACATAGAGGCGCGAGTGGGCTCTCGGGATGTGTTAGCGACTGGACCCGACCCATCTGCGCCTGGGCAGACTGAGGCCTCCATGTGCCCGGAGGAGGAGTCCATGTCAGTTGTCAGGGTGACAGGCACCCCAGAACGCGCTCTCTGAGGCAGAGACAAGGTCAACCCCGGCTGGCTTGCCCAGGGCTACGAGACGAGAGGTGAGGTTATTCTGCCTGACTTCTCCCGGCACCGGGCCGCGGTGAGCTGGCTGCCTCACCACACAGGCCCCTGAATAATTCACCGTGTGGGAGTGGCTGATCCCCGGCCACTCAGCTCCCTTTCAACCTCATTCTAGAATCAGTCAACGCCTTGCAATACAGAATTACGGTTTCTTGTCTCCAGAGCTTTCGGGGGTCTCTGGCCTTCCAGGGCCCGGGCCGGGGGCAGGCAGGGAGCTGCGCTCTCCCAGATGCTGTCTGCTCCTGCTGCCGCCAGTCCCTCCCTCGGGAGGGGCCAGTGGCTTCTCCGCAGGTGGATCCTTTCCAGATAAGCCAGGTGGCTTGGATTTTTTTTTTCTCCTCTGGAGAAGGTTGATTTCAAATGGTGTGGGGTGGGGTAGTGTGGAGCAGGCTGACCTGGCAGCAGAGGGGCGAGAGGGTGGGAGGTAGCAGCGGGTGACCCCGGATGGCCAGGAGGCACCGGGCCTGTGCTCATTTCCTGTTGAGATCAAAGAGGTTCAGGTGTCAGCGTGGTGATGTGTCCCTCACCTGTCACCGATCCTCCAGGCAGGGCGGGTGGGGGACAGTGTCCCCCGGCCCTGTGGGACATCAGATGACCAGATGCCGACCAGACAGAGACTCAGGGCTGTCCTGTGCAGGCCCCCAGGGGTTTGCTTTTGGTTTTTAACATTCCAAAACCTTATTTAATAGAGTGTTCTTCATGGCACCTCTTGGGATGTAAATAGGACTTGATGGAAAGTTCATCCTGATGATGAAAGACGTAGGCCTGAGTGAGGCCGCTTCCCCACTCCTCCCCAGGCCCTAGCAGATGTGACTAAAACTCCGTGGGGCCACAGAGCACATTTGTCTCCTTTCCAAGTGGGGGCCAGGTGACCCCTGCTGGAGAATCATTGGCAGCACTGGCTCCTCATTGGCCACGCCGGCCCGGGCAGTCACAGCCTCATGCTTTGGAACCTACCACATCTGGAATCTGCTGTCTGAAGGGTGCTCTGGTCCACCACCATGTCAGTGAGGGGCAGTGGCGCCCGGCGGCCCCGCTGCCCAGACTCCTACCGTCTGCTAACAGCACTGGGCCTCAGTACTGGCTGCTTCCAGCATCGTGGCAGGTACTCGCCACATCCGCCAGGTCCTTAGGGGACTCAGGCCTCTTCCGTAACCCATGTGGCTGAGGCTGCCTGGACTGTGGACTGGGTCTGCACTTCCCTGCCAGTTCCCCAGCGACGGTCTCTCCTCTGGACCTGGTGGAGCTGACCTGGTGGGCAGACCAGTGTTGAGCTCCCTGGGTTCCTTTCACAGGGAGGTCACTTAGGGAGGGCTGTGAGGTCGCTTCTAGAAAGGACTGGAGCGCCGGCGGCTCTGCTGTGACCGTTTGCCCAGGGTTGCTCTGCTCAGTCCCTGTGCACAGGTGGACCTCACGCTTGCCTCTTGGGGGCCTTGCGCAAGAAGACAAGGCTATGAAGGGAAGCCCGGCCCCGACCATCATGCGGGGAGGCTGAGAGCATGGACGGCTCCCCGTGAGAATGAACGTGGAGCTCCTCCTGGGCCCCACAGTCTGGCGAGCACAATGCGATTGCCCATCTTGTCCTTGTCATGTCCGCCGTGTGCTCTGGTGCAGGACCCTAGGTGGGCCTGGAGTCCCAATCCTCACACGAAGTCACTGGTGCTGTCTTGGAAGTGGAGAACATGACAGCCCTCAGGAAGCTATAGGGGACAGGGCTAGGAGGTCCCCTCAGGCTCTCCCCCTCCGTACACAGTGTGTCCTCGCCCCCTGCAGCCCCAGGTTGGGTCTAGGATGCAGAGCAAGGGGCCTCAGCAGTGCAGCCATTTTGCAAGGAGACACTCCTGCTCCTCACATGGGACAGGCTTCCCTGATAGCCTTAGACACGTGCCCTTGATTGTGTCAACATCTGTAGTGTCCAGGGGACCCAGGCTCCTCAGGGAGCTGAGCCGAGGATACCCTGCGAGCTGGGGTGACCCATGTGTCACACTTGACTCAAGTGATTTCTTCGTCTGATGTGCAGTTGACACGGTGTGCCGTCTGTGGATGTAGAAGTGGCTTTGGGTTTAATTATCATTTTTCATGGTTAGTAAATATTTGCACACTGATTGTGGCTTGTGCCAAAGCAGATGTAGCCTCGAAGCTGTTATGCTATGAACTGGAAGGGAGGGAGTGGAGGCAGGAGGTAGTAACCTCAGTTTGTGGCTTTCTCTCCACTCCCTCCGCCCAGGGATCACCTGCTGGATCGCCCTGTGCGCTGCTGAGGCCCTCCCCACCTGCCCTTTCTCCTGTAAGTGTGACAGCCGCAGCCTGGAGGTGGACTGCAGCGGCCTCGGCCTCACCACGGTGCCCCCGGACGTGCCCGCCGCCACCCGAACCCTCTTGCTCTTGAACAATAAGCTGAGCACCCTGCCAAGCTGGGCCTTCGCCAACCTGTCCAGCCTGCAGCGGCTGGACCTGTCCAACAACTTCCTGGACCAGCTGCCCCGCTCCATCTTCGAGGACCTGACGAATCTGACGGAGCTGCAGCTCCGCAATAACAGCATCAGGACCCTGGACAGGGACCTGCTGCAGCACGCGCCACTGCTGCGCCACCTGGACCTGTCCATCAACGGCCTGGCCCAGCTGCCCCCAGGCCTTTTCGATGGACTCCCGGCTCTGCGCTCCCTCTCCCTTCGCTCCAACCGCCTGCAGAGCCTGGACCGGCTGACCTTTGAGCCCCTGGCGAGCCTGCAGCTGCTGCAGGTGGGAGACAACCCCTGGGAGTGCGACTGTAACCTGCGTGAGTTTAAGCACTGGATGGAGTGGTTCTCCTACCGAGGTGAGCGAGCCAGCCCCGGCCGGCCGTGAGGGACAGGGAAGGGCACTCCTGGAGACTAGGGTGAGGTCGGGGACAGATGGGGGTGACACTACCTCTCTGCCAACTTCACTGCACGGGTCATGAGCCTCGCACCAGGAAGCAGGGGGCTGGCTGCTGCGCCCCTCCTCCCTCCCTCCCTGCTCCCTTTTCTGCCTGGGACCTCTCTGTGCCTTCTCGTTCTCTGAGCTGGACTCTAACTTGCTCTCGCCTGCACAGATTTAAAGAGGGAACTTAAAGATGCACCCCACCAGCTATGTCTCTGGGCATCCCTGGCCAGAGGAGGAGAGGAAAGTGCCCTTACTTTGAACGACACAGCCGTCTCTTAAATATTCACCTTTCAGGAGGGTGGCGCACAGCTGAACCCCGCCTGGGAAACCCAATTTTCCTTGTGACGGCGGTGCCAGCTTCTTCTCCCAGGTTTTGTTATCAGAACTTTGAGTCAGAAGCCAAGTGGTTTTAGTTTTACTTCCTTTCCCTTCCACCTTTCTTAAACTTGTTGATGAGCTAGGAAATGACCAAACGGGACACACAAAGGTGACACAGAAGCAAGCCCAGTGGTGAAGGTGCTGGGTCTGGGGTGGGAGTGCGGTTGTGCCACCTGCGAGCTGTGCACTCTTGAGAAAGTGCAATAGTCTCTCTGTTGTGGCGCCTCCTCTGTAAAGTGGGTAGGAAAGCAGTGTCTGCCTGCCAGGACCCCTGTGAGGATTAGATACAGTAATGCAGGCAGAGGCTTGAGAGGCGGCTGGCGCAAAGTCAGTCCTTGATCGCACACTCCTCTGTGTGTCCATTTGCTAGCAGTGGTCAGCGCATCAGTGGACTTGCTGAGACAAGGTTTGGTGCCCAGCACTGAGCAGAGGCTGAATGAATGCTTACTCAGTGAGTGAACGGATAGCAAAACTCTGAACGCTAAGGCTTTTCTTTAAAGTCTCACTGCTTTCGTTTTGGTACCCAGTCTCACTCCCAGTGAGTTCCATGCCACTCCTATGTGTGAGTTAACTGAAGACTTCTTACAAACTGCAAAGTGCCATGTGAGTCACTGCACTATTGTCTCACTTTGTATCAGCAAGGAAATAATGATTAATACTGGTTATGTAGTTTCTAGTTTACAAATATCTTTTCATGTATGGCACTATTTTGATCCTTCTGGCTGGCTGCTAGTTGAGATAGACATTCTTATGTTACACTAAGAAAAGTTGAGACCCATAGTCATGAGATAAGTTAAAGAAGCATGACACAGCCAGGTTCCGTCTCGGGTTTTCTGAGACGGTGCGTCTCAGAACCCACCCTCTGCCGGGCGCAAGGTCACCAGGTGTGGGACTCGCTGAGCCCACCCAGGCAGCTGGCAGCTAGGGTCCAGGTCCCTTCAGATCCAGGCCCACATGATGCACTTAGCACACATCCCTGCCCTTCCCTAATTCCAGCACAAAGGGGCAGGCAACAGGAACCGACCCTTTCCAGATCCTCTTAACAGGAGAGTTGCATTCAACCTTGAACTCCTTCTAAAACAAATCCTGGGAAGTTTCTTGCCAGCATCCCTGGGAAAGATTGACGTCTGCTGCATGAGGACACCATGGCGGCTGGGCCGACAGTGATGGAGCAGCCAGAGCCCGGGCCCTATAGCAGGCGTCTCCCGCCTGGGTCTGGATTTCACTCGAGGCTGAAAGTGGGCCCAAAGCCAAACTCCGCTCCCTAGGGGGACACCTTGGCAGGCTACTTTCCCTAGCCACTGCCTCTCTCCCCACCCCAAGGCTGCTGCTCTATCTGTCTGTGACCAGGCCTGGTTTGCCATTGTCCTGGGGAGCCTGTGTGCCCACTGCTATGTGCCCATCAGCCTCTTGTGTCTCCAGGATTCCCTGCCAAGATGCCCTCGAACTCAGAGGCTCTGGTTGGGGCCTGGAGGGGCTGCTAGATTGCTCCTACACAGGAGAGGAAGGGCACCCAACTTGTTTCTCCCCTGTCCAAGGAGGCATCCTTCACAGACGGCCGGCACGTCCTGCCTGGAGGGCACTGGCGGAGGCACTGGCTTTTGACTTTTGTGCTCTCGAGAGGGAAGACCCCTGGGGGCTGGGCTGCTGTGTTCTTGCTGCAGGGGCCAGCAGGCAGAGTCCGGCAGGGAGAGAGCGGCCCTGTAGTCCGGGGGGGATGGCTGTGCGCATCCTCCCCACATCAGCCTCGGCAGCCTCGGGAGGCTCAGCCTGCCCCTGGGGGTTGGTGGAAGTGGCTGTGTCCTTCTCTAGAGATGGGAATAATGACAATGTCCATTTTGCATGGCTTCTGCAAGGACCGAATGGCATGACCTGTAACTCGTCCACTGTAGTGGGTGGCTCCACCAACACTGGCTTCCCTCCTTCCTTTGCTCGCCTAGCCTCGGATTCTAGGATTGATGATATTGCTGATAGAAACTTCTGAGCTCTCCATTTGGAGGAGCTGGGGGTGGGAGAGGGGGGTCCAGTTCCGGATGCCAGCTCAGCCCCTCCTTCCTTTGCCTCCCGGCTGCAGGGGGGCGCCTGGACCAGCTCGCCTGCACGCTGCCCAAGGAGCTGAGGGGGAAAGACATGCGCGTGGTCCCCATGGAGATGTTCAACTACTGCTCGCAGCTGGACGACGAGAACAGCTCAGCCGGCATGGACGTCCCGGGGCCACCCTGCACCAAGGCCAGCCCGGAGCCCCCTAAGCCCAAGCCGGGGGCAGAGCCGGAGCCCGAGCCCAGCACAGCCTGCCCTCAGAAGCAGCGGCACCGGCCCGCGAGCGTGCGGCGGGCCATCGGCACGGTGATCATCGCCGCGGTCGTCTGCGGCGTCGTGTGCATCATGATGGTGGTGGCGGCTGCCTACGGCTGCATCTACGCCTCGCTCATGGCCAAGTACCACCGCGAGCTCAAGAAGCGCCAGCCGCTGATGGGAGACCCGGAGGGCGAGCCCGAAGATCAGAAGCAGATCTCCTCCGTGGCCTGAGCGGCGTCCCTACCTGGCCCAGGTAGGAAGGGCAGGAAGAACGCGCAGGCCCCGCCTCCCCAGCCCCACGTCCTCCACACCCGTGGTGTACTGGCCGAAGCATCGGTCTCCACGAACTTCAAGCCTCCCTGGAGCCGCCGAGCGCCGAAGGCTTCTATGGTGCCCCTCCCTGGGCCTCCCTGGGCCGCCAACTCTCTGGAGTTCCCGGGGCCTGTTCCTAAGCTTGTGGCATGGGGAAGACGGCACGTGTGCCCCCACAGGAGCTTCTGGGCGGCGAGCACCCGCTGTGGCCTTTCCTCCCGGGGTCCTCACAGCTGGACGACTGGTCCCCACCTCGTCCGCACTTGGGGGGTGAGGGCCGTGAAATGGGGCCAGGGGCAGGTTCTCCGACCTCCCCTAAGGCAGGAGGCTTGCTCTTGGCGCCCTGCGGGGGAAGGCCAGGTCCGCACGCACTGATGTGCAAACAAATGTACCAGCTCCTGCCGCCCCGCACTTGGCACTTGGACGCTGCATTCCTGTAACTTGTTGCCTGGCGCCATCGTGTCCCCCACAGAGCACACTGCTCCCGGAGCCCCCAGCTCGCCCTCGCCGGCACAGTTGCCCAGGTGCGCGCGCGTGCACGCGCACACACACAGGCACACACACACGCGTGCACACACACGCACACACACCCACACGCACGCGTATACGCGCACACACATCCACAGCACGCAGGCCGGGGAAGTATCTGGCCGCGGACGCGGGTCTCTGCCCCAGGCGCGGAGCCTCCGGCGCTCACCGAGGTCTCCTCCGCCAGCAGGGGGAGGAGCCAACCGTAAAGTGGGCCAGAGCAACGCTGCGGAGACCGCGGTCGCCGTGGCAACACGCTCACGCCTCCCCTGGGCTTTCCAGGGAGGCCTGGAAGCTGCAAGCTGTGTGGACGGCAGTCCCTGGAGCCCAGCCTCCAGCCACTGGGTGTTTCCTCGGCCCCCAGTCCCGTGCCTCCCCAGGTCGGGCCCTGGGGGACACCCCCCCCCCCCCAATTACACTCCTGTAGCCTGCAGCCTCAGCACCGCTGCCCTGTAGCTCTCAGCCCCTCCAGCTTCTGCAGCTTCTGGCCTGGGATCTCAGGGCTGGGACCGGGTCGTGCAAGGTGACCAACCGCCCTCCTGGAGGGAGGCAGGTGGTGAGCAGAGAGACGCGGCCCGAGCAGGCACCAGGCAGCCGCGTTCTGTCTAGAGACTTCCACCATGCGCTTCCTTTCCCTGGGGTGTTGTCCGCGCAGCCCGGCTCCCCAGGACTATGGGCTGCATCTGCACCGGGGTCCAAACCAGCTTGTGGGCTGGGGGCTCTGTTTGGGCAGAGGTACTGCCTCCAGGGACTCTTCCTGGTTGTAGCCCCTCCGCGTGAGTCTGATGTGAGTACCCGGGGAATCCCCAGGTCTCCCTCTGCTAGGCACTGGCTTTCTTGTGCGTAGGGGGCCAGGAGGCGCCAGGTTGGCTTCTGGTTCTGACCAGGGTCTTGGTAGCACAGGGAGAGGACCAGACAGACACGGTGGGCGGGCGGTCTGTGAAGGGTGTCAGGGCAGAACGGGGCGCCCCCTCGTGGTGGCAGGGGTGCCTTTGAGGTCATTCCTCAGGCGGTGTGCCGGGGCCCTCTGGGGCACAGGCTGCACATCCGGATCACAGGCTCCCCTAGACGGGGGCACAGTCTCCCTTCTTTTGGATTGAGAGCTGACCCCAGGATTGGGGATTTTCTAAAGGGAATGGGGGAAGGGAGGGTACTGTCATTGGTGGTATCTTTAGCCTGAGACAGCAGATTTTTAAAGGCAAAATTATATTTCTGGTTTGTTGTTTCAGAAGACCAATAAAGACTGTATTTTCCTATGTACTTCCTGCCCTTATTGAGAGGGAACAGGGCGTGGGTGGCTGGGAGAGAGCTGCTTCCTGCCCCTCACCTTCCCCTGGCAGCCAAGTCAAGCGCCGAGGGCCACTGCCTGGCACATAGAGCTACGTAGGGCACCTTGGGCACCAATGGGGACGAAGGGGTGGGGGCTGAGGACTGCATGGGAGGAGGCTCTGGGGCTGGCATGGCTCAGCTGGGATTCTCAGGCCGCCCACCCTCTGGCATGTGAGCCTCAGGGTGCTCTCTGGGCAGTGAGGGGCTTGTGGACTGAAGGGGGTGGGCTGCAGGCCCTGCCCCCTGTGCCCCTGGGGTTCATCTGGCCCTGCCTGATGCAAATCCGTGCTGGCATCAGCGACAGATGGTGAGAAGGGGCTCATTTGCCCAGAGGAGGGGGAGGGCGGCTCGAGGGGCTTCTCTGCCTGCCCTGTTGGCTCTTATTAGCTCGGGAGAGGCTGATGAGTTTGCCTCATTTAACCCCTTACCATCTCGTCCTTTCAACACTGACACCAGGCACATGCCAGCCACACTTAAAGTCAGGGTCCTCCATGGGGCACATAGGGCGTGGAGTTGGAATGGGAGACCAGGAGGCTGAGGGGTGAGCAAGAGGACAGGGCCCCTGGGACTTAGTGCCCCATGGCTCCCTGTGGGCAGGTGATTGCCTTGGGCAAAGACAATGGTCCAGCGGGCCAGGAGTGGCCGGGAGCAGTGAACCACGAGGGGCCCTGTTCCTGGAGCTCAGCACGCAGAACGGGTGGTGAGGAGCGTGGGGCTCCTCATGCCTGCACAAGGCTGTGGAAGGCATCCATGGGTTTTCCCAGTGTTTCCAGAGGGGGCTCCACCACAAGGTCTGAAGGCCGTGCTCTAAGAGAAGGAACCCACACACCACTTGCCCCAGACAGTGGGCAGGGCTCTGGGCCTGGCTGTGGGCAGGAGCATGTGGTGTGGGGGCACTGGAGGCCCCGTGCCTGGGAGGCCACTGCCCACTGCTCCGCCTGATCCTCAGCAAGGCCCTGACAACAGATCCCCGTCGGAACGTTTGAGTTGTGCAAGTTTTGCATAAGCCCTTGAAAAACCACCTCCTTGGAGATGAACAGGATCCCTTCCCATCCACGTGTGCTGCTGTGTGACCCGGAGCAAGGTCACACACCGCAAGCCGCTGCCCTGGGGGCCCTTCTCCTCCCTTCTTCCCTTGCTCAGTGCACAAATGCAGCCCCCACCACACTGGGTCCATAGCCTCCCTGCAGGGAAACAGACCACCACCTCCTCTTTGAGCTGCAGGCCCCAGCCGACCCCAGGAGCAGAGAGGCGGAGCCAGAAACCAGGGAGAGGAAATTACAAAGGAAGACAAAAAAATTGAAGTCTCAGGTCTCTAGCGCCTCATCCTTTTCCTGTCACATCCTTGCACCCTAGAGCGTAAGAGCAACTGTCTGCAGCGAGTTAAACCCACGGCACTGGGACACGGTTTCTATGGCAACCCCTCCTGTTCTAATTCTGCTCAGAGTTTAAAATGTTATCAAATAATTGGGGAGCGCAGGAATGCACAGCCAGCAGCTTGACCCCTCCTCCCTTCTCCTTGAGAGGCCATACCATGGGGCGCAGGGCTGGCACAGGCTCGGGAGACCAACCTCGGGAAGCAAGGGGGTGGGTGCCTTCTCAGTGCCACAGCCTGCATCCCACAGACCCCCAAAGATGCACTGCTCCCCACTGAACGCAACGTTAGATGGTGCTGTTCTCTCTCCTCCTCTAATCACAGAGTGAGAGCAGCCTGGGACCTCCACCTGGTGGTCCTTTTACCCTCTCAGGCTGGGAGACAGACCCCCCCACTCTTTCCACTTCTGTCCTGACCTCAGCCTGGGGTGGGGCACACAGACCCTGCCCCTCCCCCCAGAATTCCATGCACCTGGCCAGGCCCCAGGCTAACAAAACAGGTGCCTGATAGGAAGGGTTGAGCAGCCCTGAGCAGCTGCGGGAGTGGCCACTGGGTGGCGCCACTTTGTAGAACTGAGCTGGGGGGGGGGTCAGGACAGATGCTGAAGCCAGGTCAGGAGGACCACCAAGGATGTTTGAGGCCCCAGGAAACTGCCACATCCCGGGATACCTGTGGGCGTCATGGGGTGCCGGCGTCCCAGCGTGAACGCTGGCCCTGGGGGGCGGGCTGAGGCCACAGCCTGGCTCTGTTAATCACTAGC
Organism: Sylvilagus floridanus; assembly: GCA_949820135.1. Lineage (NCBI taxonomy): Eukaryota > Metazoa > Chordata > Mammalia > Lagomorpha > Leporidae > Sylvilagus > Sylvilagus floridanus. Next base: position 36,733,220 of record OX463230.1, read on the forward strand.
TGGACTTTGGGCAAAAAAACTGTTCTGTGCCTCAGCTTCCTCATCTGCAAGGTGGAGCCCCCCATCGCCTTCTGCAGAGCACCCCGAGGACTGCATGGGAAAGGGCGTGGGAGGCGGTTCCCACGGTGCCTGGCGCGTGCTGAGCTCACAGATGGAATGCCCACTTTAGGGACTGAGTCACAAGCCCCTTGTCTCGTGAGTGGGTCCTGGAGCCCGAGGCAACAGAAGAGAGGTGGGGAGGGGGGTCTGGGCTGCAGTCTCTGTCCTGGGTGACCTTGCACAGGTCTCTCAACCTCTCTGGCTGTCATTGTTCTCACTTGTTGAGTCCTTTTAGGTTTTATAAACAAAGTGGCTCAGAAGAGCCCCCTTTCCCTCATGCCCTGGCAGGCCCCACGCGGGGGGCCTCCTGCGTCCCCCATGGGCCTTATCCGTGTACACTGGCCGCAGCGGGCAGCACACCCTACCTGCAGCCACAGCCGTCTTCTCATCCACTGTCACCACCACAGCTGTGCTCGCCGTCACCGCCAGCGGTTCCCCCTGGCTTTCTGGGGAGACAAAAATCACGCGGTCACCTTCTGAGCACCTGGGAGCAGAGCAGCGACTGAGCCCTGGCCCCCTCGAGGAAGACAAGACACAGGTTCCCGCTTCAGACATGGCTGGACTAAAACAAGCAGGTGGGGGCAGGGGAAGGGCCTGTGCAGGGACCTTGCTGCTGGAGGAGGGGTCACTGCCAGCGCCAGTCTTTGATGGTGCCTCCTAGCATCAGGCACTGCCCGGCTGACCGACACGTGGCCCCGAGCGCCTGAACGACGCCCGCACTGCCAGCGCCAACATGACCTCGTGACTTCCACCTGTCCCAGGGCGGCACACCTGTCTGCCCCCTGCCGCCTCACCTGAGCTCCAGCTAGCACAGCTCAGGGGCCCTGGGGGGCTGTCCCCTCCCAGGACAGGTGACTTGCACTGCACCACAGGGTGCTGTGGAGCTGAGGGGCCTGCTTCGTTCCAGGCCTGGGTGGTGGGCGACCCTGGTGCCCTTAGTAAGTCAGTGGTGACACCTGCAGTCAGGCTAGATGCCGCGGATGAGTGGCACGGAAGTCCCGTCTTTTCTCTTCTTTTGGAAGCACCAGACCTCCATGGGAAGAAAGGTAACCAGAGCGCCAGGAAGCTGGGGCGGGTAGGCTGCTCCCTGCCCCTGGTTCGTAGTTTTCACTGCCCACAGCCCCGGAGCAGCTTGTCAAAGCGCCCTTGCCTGGATGTCACGCAGCCTCCCTTGGTGCTGGCCTGTCATGTGCCGGTGCCGCGAGAGACAAACAACCCTCGGGAATCACTTGTGGAGGGCATTGCTGCCAGAGCAGCGCCACAATGGGGCTGCAGCTCTGCTGTTTTGAATCCATTCTGTTGCCTGGTTTACCCTCGCTGTCATCAACCATCTCACAGAAATCTAAAATGACACTCTGATTCTAGGAACCTGCAATACCCAAGGATGTCCTTGATTCTGGAATCTGCCACAGCGAAGTCGAAGTCCACTTCCTCACCTTGGTTCTAGAGACATCTAGAAGATACTACAGTGGCTGACGGCCTGCCGTACTGCTGGTCTCTGCAGCCTGCTTCCCGAGACAGATCTCTCATTGCATCCGTGCAGCGGCCAGCACAGGCTCCCAGCAAACACTCAGGTGAGGGTGCGGAGACCCGAATCACAGAGTCTCCAGGGACATCTGGAATTCCAGGGCCTGCGTCACAGCAGCTCCCTGGCCCGGTGCCCTTGGGGCACGAGCAAGGTTCTGAGTGCTGGAGGGGTAGGGCTCAGGCAGCAGCCCAGGAAGAAGTTGTAGGGGAGGGGAGCAACTGCCTTGAGCCTCCCGGGCATTGGCGAGACACTGCCACGCTTCGGCTGGTTTTTCCGGGGCTGGTGGCAGAACTCAGCCTGCTGGCCCCGGCCAAGGGCACAGCGCCCCCTGGGAGCCACGGGGCCTCCACTGACTGCCGCCTGAGTCTCCCCTACCCCTCAACCTGCTCAAGGCTGGCCCCCGCTGCAGTGCAGGTGTTTTTCTCTTTTGGGCTGGATGGGAGAACACAGGCATCCATGTGTCTCCCAGCTTCTGCATGAGCTGAGCAGGAGAGCAAGGCCGTGCAAGGGAGCGCCTGCCTCTCTCCCCGGCAGCCTCCCGTGGGTGGCCAGCTTCAGTTCCTTGCCCACCCACCGTCCTCACTCACTGAGACATCAAGCCTCCCCCTCCAACCCCGAAGCCTGCAAGCAGAGTCCCAGTGACAATGCAGGCAGGGAGAACCTGGCCAGGAGCCTGTGGGTGCCCCTCCCAGGGGCTGCAGGGGCTGGTAGGGGCAGGGAGGAAGGCTGCCTCTCTCTGCTGTGGGGTCAGGACTGGGCAGCGGGAGAAGCAGCCCTTTCCCCGGCTCTGAGAACCAGCCTCGTGGGCTTGCCTTGGATATAAAAACATCCCCCCTCCGCTCCCCCTTCTGCTTTGTGTCCAGCTTGCATCCAGTGGGTGGGGCTGACCTTGGCTCTCGCCTGGCTGTGTGACTCCCTTGCTGTGTGTCCTGGGCAAGTCACGAAACCTGCCTGAGCCATGTGTGAGGCGAGGGGCAGTGACCACCCTAACCTAACCAGGCTGTGCAGGTTGAATGAGTGCTGTGCGGACTGGAACGCCCGTTAGTTCAGGTGCCTGGTGGAGGGACCAGGTGTGAGATGGGCTGCCTTTCCTGTGTGCAGGCCCCAGGGGGAGCCCCCAGAAGCCTGCTGGGGAGCCTGCTGGGGAGCCTGCTCGGCCACCCACTCTTGGCCCCTGGCCTCCCCCTCAGTCCCTCAGGCCACAGTCTCTCCAATGTAAAGTAAACTCATTTGGTGATTTTTCTGGATGCTGGTTAAAGTCACCTAACTTTTCATCTTTGGGCCATTTTTTCAGAGCTGGGGGCTGGGACTTGGGCGCCTGCCAACCCTGAGAATCCTCTGGATCCCGGCCTTGCAGGAATCGGCTGGAGCCCTGAAGACCTTGCCCTGGCTGCTGCCTGCTGTCTGCCCGCCAGAGCCATGTCCCTTCCAGCCAGAGGCTCAGCTTCCCCCAGGCTGGAAGCTCCGGGTGTGGTTCCGGGCAAGCTCAAGGGCACTGCTGTTCAGCCTGGAAGAGCTTCGGTGACCCTGTGGCCTTGACAAACGGCGCAGCCCCCAGCCAGTCTGTTCCTGTCCTCTGAGCCATTCATGGAACTGGCAAAGACACTCAGACTTTCAGACGAGCAAGAACCTTAGCCATCAACCTCCAGATCTTATATTTGGGATCTGGGCTCAGATCCAGCTCTCTCAATGTCCGGGGAGACTCTCCTTTATCCACGGGGGCTGGGGAGTGAAGTGATCAGCCCTGTGTTCAGCGAAGGCACTGAGGCATGTGTGTAGGCAGGTGTGGTGAGACTCGCAGGCGTGCACTCCTGGCCCTAATGTGTGTCACAAGGGCTGGCGGGGGAGCCTGGGTCTGGGTCCCCTCAGGAGGGGGCGGGGGAGGAGGAGGAGGAGGGTGTCTCATTGCAGTGCGGGAGTGAGCGTTACCTGGTCCCTGTGCCCAGTTCAGGTTGAAGACGAAGCTGCCGGGAGGTCGCTCGGAGGCCTGGCGGTACCACAGTGGGAAGTGGTCCATGGTGAACACGCTGGCCTCGTCCTCCGGCGTCAGGAACTTCCTGCAGAAGGAAGATTTGGGGCTCCTCTGAATGGGGGAACACAAGGGGCAGCCTCACAGTGCTCATAGGGATGGGATTAAAAGGTCACTCTGATGCAATGTTTTGAAACTCAAAGTGATCTCATAATGCATATTTTCTGGGAACTTCTCAGAGATCCCTCAGATGCATGGAATCCAGTTTTTTTCATGGGCTGGTATTGTGGCACAATGGGTAAAGCCACTGCCTGTGCGACACTGGCATCTCATATGAGCACCTATTTGAGTCTCGGCTGCTCCGCTTCCAATCCAGCTCCCTGCTAATGCAGCTGGGAATGCAGCAGAAGATGGCCCAAGTGGGAGACCCGGATAGAGTTCCAGGCTCCTGGTTGTGGCCCGGCATAGTCCTGGCTGTTGCAGCCATTTGTGGGAGTGAACTGTAGATAGGAAATCTTTCTCTCTCCCTCTCCCTCTCCCTCTCTCTTCCCCTTTCCCTCTCTCTCTCTCACTCCCCTTCTCTCTCTCTCCTTTTCTCTATAATTCTACCTTCCAAATAAATAAATCAATCCAATTTCTTTTCAAAATAAATTTGTTTTTTATTCCATTTCTAATGAGCTTTTTGAAGTTCATCCCGTCCCCTATAAGGCTGTCTTGGCTGAGCCAAGAGAGGTGCAGACGGACAGACGGAGAATTTAGCTGCTAACAGGGTTCTGCCACACAGTGTCCTGGCACTTCCTGCCCTTTCAGGAATCAAAGTGATGCTGGGTCTAGTGGCACAGTAGCAGCTCGAGGAGGTATAGGGTCTGTATCAGGAGGGATATTTTCTGTTTTTATGTCAGCTTCTGCCTGCAGAGTTTGTTTCTTTTGGAAGTAGCCTAATTCTTCTGTTTAAAAATAATTTTAATATTTATTTTATTTATTTGAAAGGCAGAGTGAGAAAGAGAGGGAGAGGGAGAGAGAGAGAGAGAGAGAGAGAGAGAGAGAGAGAGAGAATATCTTCCACCTGCTGGTTCACTCCCCAAATGTCCAAAACTGCTAAGATTGGGCTAGGCAGAAGCCAGGAGCCAGAAACTCCATCTGGGTCTCCCACATGGGTGCAGGGGCCCAAGCACTTGGGCCATCTTCCCAGGTGCATTAGCAGGGAGCTGGACTGGAAGCAGGGCAGCCGGGACTCCAATGGGTCCTCATGTGGGATGCCCATGTTGCAGACGGCAATTTAACTTACTGCATCATGATGCCAGCCCCTATCTTAATTTCCTGTTGTCTGGTTCATTGTGTGTCTGAGTGAGAAAACTGTCAGCCCCATCGCTGCACTAACAGAGGGGCGTAAACTCCCCCAAACAGCTTCTGAGGTTTCAGAAGGCACCGGGTGTCCTTTTTCTGAGCAGTGGACCTCGCTAGTTACTGCCTTGTGTCCCTGAGCACACAGCAGCCTGCAGGGACAGTGTGGGCCTGGGAGCAGCTGGCAGGGGAGGGATGGTGGTGGACAGTCCAGCAGGAGGGGAGTGGGATGGGTGTTTGAGCCCATTCAGTTGCTGGGCTGCCTTTCACGTCATGTGCGGGGGAAGGGTGCCCTTGGGGACTGCACAGTGCACAGCGTGTGTACCCGTCCCCTTGGGAAGCCCAAGCATGTTGAGGTCTCCACCCTCCATTCTGAGAAGCCCTTTAGAGAGGCTGGGGGTGGGGCGCGGTATCAGGAATAGAGACAGGGTCACAGCTAGCTGCTGTCTTTCCCCAGGAGGAGGAGATGGGGGAGGGGAAGGAGGGAGGGAGAGGGAACAGCCATGGCATCTGTTTTCCTAGAAAGCTTTGCTTAGTGAGTTGGATTGTTCAGAGTCCTGGAAGAAGCGCAGAGACGGTGCTCTGGGCCTGGGCATGCTGAGATGCATCGAGAGGAGCAGCAAGTGGGTGGGAGGCCAGGACGGCGGGGTCCCGTCGGGTCAGCAGCCTCTCAGCTGCTGTCCAGGTGTCTGGGGGCTTGAGCCTCCAGGTCTGCAGAGCGGCAGGTGGCGCTGCTCCCCCAGCCCCTCACCCACACCCTCCTCTGGGCTCCCACCTGCTGGGCACACTGGCTGGGGCTGAGCCAGCTTCTGCTGGGGGCAGGGTTTCTCAGGGTCGGCACTGGTACTAGGTGGGGCATGCCTGTTGTGGCAGGGGCTTCCCTCGGGACTGCGGGGTATTGAACAGTATCCCTGGCTTCTACCCGTGAGAGGTCAGCTGCACCCTTCCTCCCTCGCTTCCCCCTTGCCCAGTGGCAGCCCAAAATATCAAAATATCCCCCACGTGAGAGCTGTTGGCTAGGAGTCCTAAGCCCTCTGCATTCTTCAGTGGGTTGCAGCTGGCACCCTCTCTGACTGGAGCGGGAATCACAAATCTCCCACACGTGGCAAGGGCGGGCTTGTCCCAACGCAGCCCAGAGGGCATCTCCTGGGTAGAGGGCACAGGAGAAGGGCCTCTCCCCTTAGGGCTGGGACAGGAGGCTCAGCACCAGGGAAGAAAACAGTCCCACCACCCTTCTGCAGGAGGGAATCCCATCAACCCTCCTAACTTCAAGGTCATGGTCATTGCCTTCCCAGACCTGAATGCCCCCCCTCCCAAGACACCCCTGGGTGGACACATCTGAGCCTGGGAGGAAAGGGTTACTTTTCTTACTCTCCAGATCCATCTGTAAACCCCAGCTTCCTGGCCTCCGTGGCCAGCCTCTGTCTGCCCAGTGCCACAGAAACCCAACAGCAGGAATGCAACTCCCCGGGGTCCCTGCAGGACTCACCTGTCGGAGACTTTCTCAGAGCCCACGAACAAGCTGCCCCTAAGGAGGCCGGCCCTGGTGCCCAGAAAGGCCATGTCCACCTCCGGCTCCGACTCGCTGTGGGACAGACAAAGCGGAGCCGTGACCAGGTGACCCCTGCATTGGGATCTTTCCCAGCTGCACCCAGCCTGGCTCTGAGGACACTTTCCAAGACCGCTGAATTCGCAGGTAGTGCCAGGAACGTGCCCTCTCTCCTAATCCACTGCCAGCGTCCCAGTTTGCCGCAGACCCCCACCCCGGCTTCCAGGAAGTGGCTCTGTTCATTAAGTGGCCCCCGGGGTCCCTGCCTCTCTTCTGTGTCACGTCGAGCTTCCACTGTGTGCCCCTGGGTTTGGGGGGGTAGGGTCTGGAAGATGGAAGAACTCGGGCAGGGAGATTTTGTCCTGGGGTCCATGGAATGACACCTTATGGCCAGGATGGGTTTGAAAGCGTTCCATACTTTCCCTTCTGATGGCAACGCGAGGGTGGGAGGAGCAGGCACTGACCTCAGCACCCAAGAGAAGCCCAGGGGGACTTCACCAGCTTGCCATCGACCTGAAAAGCAGAGTCCACTGCTGGCCAGAGCATGACTGGTTTTCCTCCCAGCCTGCAAGGACACTGGACAGTGACAAAGGACACTGGACAGGAGCGCAAAATAGAGCCTGGGCAGCAGGTGCTGCCGGCTTCGTCCTGGTTCTCGATTGCTGGTGGCTAGTTTTGTGCAATGCCAGGCACCAGGGCTCAGGGGCATGTCCAAGGCAGGCCCTTTGCCCAGACTCACAGGTGAGGCTGCTGGGCTGTCCTTGCTGGGGGCTGCCCCAGGCTGTATCCTTGGACAGAACCTGGAATGGCATAAAGACACGTGGCCCGTAGTATGGAAAGTCACGGAGGACAGGGGCCTAGAGCCTTGGGCGGGCTTTGGGTTGGACCCCAGGACTACAGAGAGGGGCTTTTACAGGTTGTGCCTTGGATCCCTGTGGGGCTGAAATACCACAGCCGCCTGTGTCCAGTAGCGAACTCACTGGGACACCCACCAAGTGGGGCCTTGGTATCTGCAAATTTTTTAAAATTTGCATCTCCTTCCTCTTTTGGTTCTCAAGAACATTAGCATAATACTTGGTTCCCAAGGACATAAACTTAATACTATTTGCGGGGCCAGTGCTGTGGCATAGCGGGTAAAGCCACTCCCTGCAGTGCCAGCTTCCCATATGGGTGCCGGTTCAAGTCCTGGCTGCTCCACTTCTGATCCATTTCTCTGCTATGGCCTGCGAAAGCAGTAGAAGATGGCCCAAGTCCTTGGGCCTCTGCACCCACATGGAAGAGCCAGAGGAGGCTCCTGGCTCCTGGCTTTGGATTGGCGCAGCTCCAGCTATTGCAGCCACTAGAGGAGTGAACCAGCGGATGGAAGACCCCCCCCCCCCCATTCTCCCACTCTGCTTCTCTGTAACTCTGCCTTTCAAATAAATAAATAAATCTTTTTTAAAAAAACTAATACTGTTTGCTTTATCTACCTAGAATGGCAATGCCAGCATTCCTCCCAGCAGTGTGAGTGCCGAGCAGTTTAAGGTTTTTACCGATTGACCGCTTCACCTATTTCGCCGTTATGAAGCCCTCAAGAGTTTTCCCCATGCATGATTATTTCATGAACTTGACATGGCTGGGCTTCTTTGTTTCATTTGCTTTCAAATTTTTTAGAGATTACTTTTAAATTCTAATCTGGTCACATACTTTTTAAAAAAGATTTATTTATTTTATTTGAAAGGTAGAGTTACAGAGAGGCAGAGGGAGAGAGAGAGAGAGAGGTCTTCCATCCACTGGTTAACTCCCCAGATGGCTGCAATGGCCAGAGCTGCACCGATCCAAAGCCAGGAGCCAGGAGCTTCCCCCACGTCTCCCAAGCAGTGCAGGGGCCCTAGGACTTGGGCCATCTTCCACTGCTTTCCCAGGTCACAGCAGAGAGCTGGATCGGAAATGGAGCAGTCAGGACTTGAACCAGTGTCCAAAGAGGATGCTGGCACTGCAGGTGGTGGTTTTACCCAATACACCACAGCGCTGGCCCCTGGTCATATGATTATATGAAACATGTACAAGGTTTCAAAGTCAGTATGAAAAATAAAGCATTTTGAGGCACGATCATCTGTCTGTCGATTCACAGCCCTGTTCCTTCAGCCTTCCTGCAGGTAACCTTCTTTTGATTAAAAATAGATATGGGGCTGGTGTTGCGGTGCAGTGGGTGAAGCTGCCACATGGGATGCTGGCATCCCATATGGGCAGGTGTTCTAGTCCCGGCTCTCAGCTGATGTGCCTGGGAAAGCAGTAGAAGATGGCTCCAGTGCTTGGGCCCCTGTACCCATGTGGGAAATCCAGAAGAAGCTCCTGGCCCCTGGCTTCGGTCTGGACTAGCCTGAGCCGTTGTGGCCATTTGGGGAGTGAACCAGTGGATGGAAGATTCTCTCTCTCTCCCCCATCCCCTGCCCGTACTTCTGCCTTTCAAATGAATAAATAAATAAACTTTTTAAACTTTATCTTTTAACTTGATTTTTCCATGACTTTTTGGAAGTGCCCTCAGCTAGAGACAGTTCTCATTTCTATGGTGATTTATTTTACCAAGTTCCTACTGAGGAACATTTAGGCTGTCCTCAATATTGCACTGTAACAAACAGTGCTGCAATGAATAGCTCAGGTGTTGGGCTCTGCCTTTTTTTTTTAACCCTGCCGGCCCATATCCTTTTCTATTTTTGCCAGTGTATCTTTGGGATGAGTTTCTAGAAGTGATGCTGGGCCAGGTGGGAATAATTGGGTGCTATCACTACATCCCCCCAAATGGTGTGTGCCACGCTTCTTGTCCCCACTGGCAATCTGCAGGAACACTTGACGCCCCACAGCCTGGTGGATCGACAGCGCCAGGGGCACACCGGCCACTCTGAGAGGCGGGAGGCACATCTTGTACAGTGTTACCGTGCATTTTGGTTATGATGAGCTGGGATGAACATATTCATCTACATGAGGGCTTTTTGTATGCTATTCCTGTAAGCTGTGAGCATCTCCCGACCGCTTTTCCTATAAAATGCTTGGCCTTTTGCATTTTCATTTCTGAATCCCTTTCTTCTTCATGGATAAGTGATGGAAATGGTGCCCTTTCTTCTGTTTCGTAAGGTACATTGTGCCAGCTTGTATTTTTTTGTATCCTGCTCATGCTTTCGTTTTTGCCATGTACATGTTTGTCTGCTGTTAAAGTTTATCAGTCATTCCTTTATTGCTTCCGAATTTTGAGTCATTGTTGGGGACGGCTTTCCCACTGCCAGATTCTAGAGCCATTGGCTCATGGCTTCTTTTAGTACTCATGTGGTTTCATTTCTTAAATTTAAATCTCTGAGTCATTTGGACTTTATCCAGGTGCATGGTGTGAAAAGAACACAATTTTATCATTCTCCATATGGCCCTCAAGCCAGTACTAAAAGTCTATCTTTCATGCACTGACTAGACAAGATGCCTTTGTCATATACTAAATTTTTGGCTGCGTCTAGATGAATTTCTGGATTCCCTATTCTGTGCCCCTAGTCTGCCTGCGTTTCCTATGCCAATATCACAACTTCATAAATTAATTGCTGGGGTTTTGTAAGAGGTGCTCATATCTTGGCAGCTCCTGCCGTCATTCACCACTTCTCTTGTTCAGAAAGGTTTGCCTTTTCTTGCTTGTTCTTCCAGATGAAGTTTTAAATCATTTTATCTGAGTGCAGAAAGTACTGATGACATTTTAATTGGGACTGCATTAAATCTGGAAAATAAGTTAGGGAGGATTAACATCTTTATGATGTTGACTCCTACGATCCGAAAACGCTGGGTATCTTTCCATGTGTGCAAGTCTGCTTTTGCATCTCTCAGGAGTGTTCCTTATATAGGCTTCTGGAAAGTCCTCATAGTTTCATGCTTCATGTGTTCTCAGTCTTACAGGTTTATTAAACTTTTTCTTGCCCTTCTAAATACCTCTTCTCTTATGATATCTTCTATTCAGTTTTTGTGTTGATAAAGCCTATTAATATTTGATATTGATGCTATAAACTGTTACTTTACTAAATTCTCTTTATTTTCTATAATGGGTTTCCTATTCATTCTTTGGGAGCTTCTACGTGTCTAATCATATCATCTTTTTTTATTTTTATTTTTTGAGAGACAGAGACAGACACACAGAGAGGAAGAGAGATCTCCCACCTTCCTGTTCACCCTTAAATGCTTGTAACAGCTGGGATAGGGCCAGTCCCAATTTCAGCACCAGGAACACAAGCCAGGTCTCCTACGTGGGAGCCAGGAATCCAACCCCTTGAACCATCATTTCTGTCTCCAAGTGGCTTCATTAGCCGGAAACTGAAGTCAGGCAGGGGTTAAAGCTGGGAATGCCCCCAGGTGCTCTGCTGTGGGGCACAGGTGTCTTAACTGGCAGCCTAAATACCCGCACTCCCTATCTTCTTTAAATAAAGAGAATTTTACTTCTTTCTTTCCAACTCTCATTGCCTTGAAGTGCTTTCTTGCCTTGCGGTCTTGTTAAATACCAGTATGGAAGTGAGCATGTTTGTCTGGCTGCTGTCTTTAGTGGGAGGGCCTCTAGCCTCAGGAAGATCCTAGCTCTCGGGGCGGGCGCTGTGGAGCAGCAGGTTAAGCCTCTGTCTGCAGTGCCGGCATCCCAGATGGGTGCTGGCTCGAGTCCCTTCTGCTCCACTTCTGATCCAGCTTCCTGCTGATGCTCCTGGGAAAAGCAGCAGAGAATGGCCCAGGTGCTTGGGCCCCTACATCCACATGTGACACCCAGAGGAAGCTCTTGGCTTTGGATCAGCCCAGCCATTGCCTCTGCCTCTTACTCTCTGTAACTCCATGTTTCAAATAAATAAGTTAATTAAAAAAGATAATCTTGGCCGGCGCCATGGCTCAATAGGCTAATCCTCCGCCTTGCAGCGCCAGCACCGGGTTCTAGTCCTGGTCGGGGCACCAGATTCTGTCCCGGTTGTCCCTCTTCCAGGCCAGCTCTCTGCTATGGCCCGGGAGTGCAGTGGAGGATGGCCCAAGTGCTTGGGCCCTGCACCCATGGGAGACCAGGAGAAGCACCTGGCTCCTGGCTTCGGATCAGTGCAGTGCACCGGCTGCAGTGTGCCAGTCGCGGCGGCCATTGGAGGGTGAATCAACAGCAAAAGGAAGACCTTTCTCTCTGTCTCTCTCTCTCTCACTGTCCACTCTGCCTGTCAAAAAAAAAAAAAAAAAAGAAAAAAAAAGATAATCTTGACTTTCAGGCTTAGGTCAATATTAAGGAATGGTCTTTAAAGACATGAATAGAGACGAATATTTGTTCATATGCCTTTTGTGCATAGGTGGAGAGGGGTCTCTAACTTTTCTCCTTAGCTGAAGTCCCCAGGTCATCTTTTCTCGTGCACAATCCTGGTTAAGAAATGTTTGCTGGGTGAGGGTGGGATGCATTGTGGCTTAGCTGGTAAAGCTGCTGCCTGCAATGCTGGCATCCCATATGGGCGCCGGTTCAACTCCTAACTGCTCCACTTCCCATCCAGCTCCCTGCTAGTGGACTGGGAAGGCAGTAGAAGATGGCCCAAATGATTGGGCCCCTACTACCCATGTGTGAGCGACCTGGAAGAAGCTCCTGGCTCATGACTTCAGCCTGCCCCAGCCCTGGCCATTGAGGCCACCTGGGGAGTGAACCAGCAGATGGAAGATCTCTCTGTCTCTCCTTTCACTGTAATTCTAACTTTCAAGTAAACAAACAGCCCCTTCTCTGCAAACCCGGCACCACTGCTCTCTGTGGCAGCAGGACAGGCAGCGCCGAGGATCTGGAGGCCGGACCTGGACTGCCCCGTGGTGGGGACAATGGCGGCACAGACAGTGTAGGCTGCTGTGAGAGCCAGAGTGGTGAATGCCCACCGAGCACCTGGTCCACTGCGCCTCTTTTCTGTAGTTTTGAATAGGCCACATGTGTACGTGCTTCAAAATTGTCCCAAAGAGTTGTAGAGTGAAAAGTGTCCCTCCCATCCCTGTCATGGTTACCCATCTTTCTCACTGGAAACAACAAGTGCCCTTCCACACACCGACACCCCCTCCCACAGATAGGCACATGCAGATACTATCTCCTGTCCTTGCTTCCCAGAAATGACACTGTACCTTGCACAGCACTCCACAGCTTGCTTGTTAAGTAGGAGACTGTTCCTAGAAAGCCCTGTTGGTGTCTTAGTAGCATAGCACTCATCCACTCATTTGTGGATGTCTAGCGGAGGTTTGTTGAGTCTTCCTATTCAGAAGTCAAGTGTGGCGCTCCGTACTCTTACCCTCACTAACGTCAGCACTCACGTGCACTCACACCCACGGTCACATGCTGCCCATCTTTAGATGACAGCACCAGGTCAAGGCCAGCAAAGGGACCAGGAGAGCTAAAGGACCGGGAAACACCGAGGGACCCTGTGTTGCTGTTGCCACCTTACCTGCTGGAACCAAGCACCGCCCTATATGAACTCCCACTAGGACACTGGTTCGTGGGCTGTCCTGGCTGGAGCCCAGCCCAGGCAAGGGGACTTAGGACAGGCTACCCTGGGGTAGGGGCTTGACTTGCCTTGGTGTTTTTTCAAAGTAGGGAGAAGGCAGCAGCCATCCGCGGTCTGTGGCAGCTTTGCCGGGTCCCTGCTCTACTGGGGGGCTGTGTGAGGGTCACTCCTTTCCCCAGCCCTGTGTCCTCACTGGTCTTGGGCCAGAGGATGTGGGTGGCCTGCTGAGCTGCCAGCCAGGTGGTGGGCAGGGCCCCGCTGCCTGTCCCGCCCAGAACCCCTGCCCCCTCCTGACACGTACTCAGAGCCGTTGAGGGCCAGCGCCGTCCAGTAGGCTTCCATGGGAGCTGTTACCACCGCGTCCAGCAGCACCTCCCGCACCAGCTCCTCATCGCCTGCGGGCAAGATCACAGGTGCTCCTTGTTGAACGCAGCTCGCCTACCGTGTGGAGGTTCCGGGAGAAGATGTGCCTCGTGAACGCGCCGCCGGGGTGGGCTTTGGCCGAGTGTTTCAGCTGCCATGCCCAGCTCTGGCTCCCGACTCCAGCTTCCCAGTAATGCAGACCCTGGGAGGCTGTGGTGATGGCTCACATATGGGGTTCCTGCCTCTTGTGTGGGAGATCTGGATTGGGTGCCCAGCTCTGCGCTTCAGCCAGGGATATTTGAAGAGTGAACAAACAGATGGGAGCTCTCTCCTCTGTGTCACACAAACAAACCAAAATAAATAAATACATAAAAACAAAAGCGTGTGAGAGCCTGAAGAAATCATTCCCTCTTCAGCCTTCAGAGCGACGTGTGTAGAGCTGAACCCTGACACCCCTCGGTCGGATCAGACTTGGATCTGCCTCTCCCATCTCAGCTCCCGCCACGCTGCTGCCTGGTCAGCAGGACACCCGGGTATCTCGTCTGCGCGTGGGCTGCCGGCCTCAGAGCCCCGGGCAGCTGCTCCTCGGCCTGCGCTTTCTTTTCCTCCTTCTCTTTCTCTAACTTACTTGGTTTTATTCGGGTCAAATCCATATGGCTTCCACCAACTTAAAGGGCACACGTAGTGAACTCCCAGTGCTGTGCAAGCACGTCCCGTATCTGGTTCTAGACGCCTTTGTCCTCCCATTAAGCTGTGGGAGTGCCTCTTGGCTCTCCTTAGCTTAAGGACACTGCCTCGACCATGTGCTGAGAGCAGAGCCCACACAGGACACCGATTCGTAGCAACGTGCATTGACACGTGCATGCTTCCTGTTGGCTGGCTGGTCTTTCCATCAGATTCTAAGCTGCATGAGCTCCAAGCTGCCCTTGCCTGGGGGATTGCAGCAGCTTCTGTGTGCAGCCCAGGGAGCGCACGGAGTGACTGCTCAGAGCAGAAGTGATAATGGGATGAACTGAGGGGTGCCCTGGCCTGGGAGGCAGAGCCTCCTCATGGGGGCGACACGTGGTGACACGTGACAGAGTGAGCAAAGAAGAGGAAGAAGGATCATGCTGAGCGTGGGGTTCAGGGATCTCCCAGTTGCACTAGTGCAGTGGGAACTTAAGGCCAGCTGAGGCTGGGCTTGGAAAACGCTCCCAGACCTCAGGCTTTGAGGTGGGATGAGCCTTCAGGGCGCAGCGGGTCCGCTACTTGCCCCAGGGGCCCACTGCTGGGCGAGGGGCGGGGCAGAGGTGGCAGGCAGGTGGATGCCCTAGATCACGCTCAGCTGACCGGGGTTGCATGTGCGTGGGCAGGCTGCACTCACACTCCAGGTCAGGGTCCTTTCCCGTCAGGAAGAGGACCATGGCCTCCAGCTGGCTGAGTTTCCGGTGGTCAGGGTCGATGTCGGTGATGCAGTAGATCCTAGAACCGGGAGAGTCGCGGTTACCTCTGGACACTCGGCCTTCCTCCCCGCCAGCTCCAGCGCCTGCCTTACTTACCAGTCGCTGGCCAGGCTCAGATCTGGGTGAAGCAAGTCGTGCAGGCCTGAAAGCGGAGGGTGGGGCTCAGGGCGACGCGTCCCCAGGGTGGGCAGTGTGTGCCCTGCAGCCCGCCCTGGAGCCCCTGAAAGGCGGGGCTGCGCTGTTCCTCGTGCTGCGGCTCCAAGCAGGGGTGCAGTGCAGGCCCGTGGTGGGCACGCTGGGACCGTGCCTTGGCCCATGCCTGCCATTGCTGATGTTCAAGTCCCAGCCACTGCAAGGCTCAGGACAGACACCGGAGGCCCCTCTTTCTTCCTCCTCCAGCCGCCCCACTCATCACCAGGCTGGAGCTGAGTCACCCCCCGGGCACGTCCTTAGTGTGTCCACTGCACAGCAGCTCCTGCAGGAGCCACGGGAAAGTCCTTGGGTCCCGGGCCAGAGTGTGCCAGCAGCAGCAGTTCTTGCAGGAGTGGGTATCAAGGCCACTTCGGGCCTAGCCACGCTGTCTACTTCCTGCCTCGTCACACAACCCTTCCTCCCCACGAGCGCCACCCCTGTCATCCTCTACCTCACCAGGTGGCCTGATCGGTGGGACTGCCTGACCTTGGACTATGTGTCTCCCAAATAAGAGGCAAATTAAACCTCTCTCCTTCACGGGTAGCTTCTCTCTCTCAGGTGTGTTGTTATGGAGATGGACGGCTGACCTATACCTCCCGGCCTCCCTGCCATCTATCTCACATTTCCTGCCCATACACTCCCTGTTGGGGGTTGAACTGTGTCTCTCCATAGTCAGGGGGAAGCCCTGAACCCTGCTGCCTGTGACTGTGACCTTCCTTGAAACAGGATCACCGCCGAGGTCATCCAGTTAAGAGGAGGTCGTTAGGGTAGGCCCTGGTCCAATGGGACAGAGGCGCTGGAGGGAAGGAGCCACCACCCAGCGGTGGAGTCAGCGACCCAAGTGCAGCAGCTACAAGGTAAGCGGAGCCCGGGCCACTGAAGTTGGAAGCAGCAAGGAGAAGCCGTCTCCCTCCCCCACTGAGGCTTCGGGGAGCATCACCTTCCCATCACCCGACTCCAGACTCCAGCTTCCAGGACGCCGAGGGAATGCATTTCCGCTTTAAGCTTCCTCAGCAAGCTCATGCACACTGGCCCCTCGCTCTCCTGGCCTCTGTTCTCTCAGCCCCTCTGTAGTCTTCACACAGGGGAAATGCGGCTTCGCTCAGAGAAATGCATTCCCTGGACGGGCCCCCCTCTGGTCGAGCAACACCCCCCAAAATTGCACTACCCGTGCTTGGCAGGCCTGGGGCCCTGTAGGTTTGATGACCGACTGGCAGATGCTGTGCACTTTGGCCATCACAAATGTGTGGGCCCCTCCCTGCCAGGCAGCATGGCTCCCAGAGGCCACTCAGAGCCTGGGACTGCGGAGGTGGCACAAGGGGTCTCCTGGTCCTCCCAGGAGAACCCATTTCCCCCCATGCTTCCGTCAGCACCTGACGCCGACCCACCTTCTTCCACAGATGTGTTCCCCATGAGGATGTACTCCCCGTGGCCGCGGGACAGCACCACTCCCAGGCTGGGGAGAGAAGGGAAAGTGCACGCTCAGTGGCCAACGCCAGTCAGCCTCAGCCAGGGTGAGGCTCTTCACGGGCCCATGCCACGCCCCAGCCATCCCCTGGGCCTGCCCCAGCCTCCTGGCCATGCCCTCTGGAACCCAAGCAGCACTTCTGCACCTCCATCAGCCTTTCTTTCTCCCCTGGAAAGCCCACAGCAGAAGAGCCCTTATAGCTCCTGTCTTGGTCAAGGCCGGTCCCAAGCCTCCCAAGGACCTGCTGAGGTGTGGAGAGGTCTCTGTGCCTCACGGGTCACCCCACAAATAGGAGACGCCCTCCTCTGCTGCCAGGACATCAGTGGGGCACTTCGGTTCAATATCTGGCCCATCAAGAGTCATTGTTGTCCGTTTACTCATTTTTCTTTATTTTAAGTTTTTATTTGAAAGGCAGAGAGACAGACAGACAGATCTTCCATCTGCTGGTTTACTCCCCAAATGCCCACAACAGCCATAGCTGCACCAGGCCAAAGCCAGGAGCCCAGTACTCAATCCAGGTCTCCCAGACTGGTGCAGGGAGCCCAGTACTCAATCCAGGTCTCCCAGGCTGGTGCAGGGAGCCCAGTGCTTGAGCCATCCCTGCTGCCTCCCAGGGTGTGCATTAGCAGGAAGCCCAAGTCAGACGTGGAGCTGGGGCCTAAACCCAGCACTCTGATATGAGATGTGGGCACCCTAAGCGGGTTCTCAGCTGCTGCACCAGAGTCGGCCCACCTAGGGAGCTTTAAAAGACACAGTGATGAGGGGCCAGTGCTGTGGCACAGTGAGTTAAGCCGCCACCTGTGGTGCCGGCATCCCATATGGACACTGGTTTGAGTCCTGGCTGCTCCACTTCTGATCCAGCTTCCTGCTAATGTGCCTGAAAAAGCAGCAGAGGATAGCCTGAGTACTTGGGCCCCTGCCACCCACACTGAAGACCCAGATGGAGTTCCATGCTCCTAGCTTTGGTCTGGCCATAGTGGTCATTTGGGGAGTGAACCAGCAGGTGGAAGATTCTCTCTCTCTCTCTCTCTCTCTCTCTCTCTCTCTCTCTCACTCTCTCTCTCCCCTCTTCCTTCCCCTCCCCCCTCTCTGTAACTCTGTATTTTAAAAAAGAAAATAAATCTTAAAAATACATACATATAATGATGGGCTCCACTCCAGCTACTATGATTAAATCGGTCTGGATAGGGAATTGGCGATTTTACAAAATTTCCTGGGTACTGTAGTGAGCTGGGACCAGAGTTTTACTGAGAAACAAGGTAATTCAGCAGTAAGGACCCTTCGTTCTCCGATTTGTGTAATACTTCCAGTCAATATTTGTGTGGTCGGAGGGAACCTAAGAGAGCTTCCCATTCGACTCCTCCCTCTTGCAAGGGGGCAGTGCCTGAAAACCTCTGAGTGGATTATGTCATTTAATCCTCGCCCCACCCAGAAAGAGCTCCTGTTATTACCCTCCTTTCCAGGTGAGGTGGCCAGGGCACAGAGCACATCGGGCACCTGACTAAGGCCACGCCTCCTGTGAGTGGTGCCCTTGGGATTCAAACCAGAGCTTGCACACTGGGCTACACAGGCAAGGCGGGTCCTGAATGTGGACTTGGGGTTCCGCGGTTACCACACACTGCCAATCCAGTGGGAGCAGGTCCACCCCCAAAACCCCAAAGTTATCTCCCCTCCCCCTTGCAGAAAAAGCGTGGGCCTTACCTGAAAGGTGTGTCGCTGATGTCTGTGAAGAAGTAGTCATTGGTCAGGAAAAGAACTCGCTTCTGAAAGAGCAAAGGGTGCGTGCTGGGGAGCCGAGGACAGAGCGCCTGCCACGGCCACCTTCCTCTCTCCCACTGCCTGCATGTCCCCTCCACACTGGCCCTGCGTGTCCCTGGCCACCAACTACCTGCTGCATTGTGCTGACCTCTGCGGGCAGAATCATCTCCAAGCCCAGCGACCTGTGGGTTGGAGGCAGGTGCCTGGGCTTAAGGACCACGTCCACACCTGACCACCATTCACGGCAGCCCTGGGCCACATATGACTACTGAACCGTGAACTCTGCCTGGTAAACCAGATCTCCAAATTTGTGTTAATTTAATTAGTTTTCAGGATGAAGTGTTTATATTTTCACTTTTCCTCTTTTTTATTTATTACAAAATGTTAAAAATGACTTGCTTGATTCTTCCTCCTGTATTTTTCTTTGAGACAAATGCAGGTATGCACACACACAAAGAGACAGATGGATAGAACTCCCATCCACTGGTTCATTCCCCGAATTCCCACAATGGCCTGGCCCTTCGGGAGGCAGGAATTCACTCTAAGTCTCCCAGGTGAGTGTCAGGAACCCAGTCACTTGAGCCATCAAGATGTGCATTAGCAGGAAGCTAGCCTAGCATCTGGGGGTGGAGCTGGGACTCCAACCCAGGCACTAGGTGCAATATGGGGTGTGAGCATCCGAACCAGCACCTCAAGTACTAGGACAAAGGCTCACCCCTTCGGTTTTGCAATTTCTGATGAACATGTAACACTTGTACGATTGAGGGGCATAAGGTAACATTTTAGCAGCTGCCTGTGGGGTAAGCTGTTCAAATCTGGTGACCAGCATCCCCACTTCCCCACCTTTCTGTCACATTTGGAGCCGATCAGCTCCTATCCCTGGTTCATTATACAGCACACAATTTGTTATTGTGAACTGTAGTCGCTCCATCCTGGCTTGAACATCAGGACTAGAGGTGGTCTTTTTCCTCCCTTACTTGTTTTTTTAAATGAAGGAAAAGGTGACATGCACATATATTTTAGCGTGCTGCTGAATTGATTTTTAAAAAATTTTTTTTGACAGGCAGAGTGGACAGTGAGAGAGACAGAGAGAAAGGTCTTCCTTTTGTTGTTTCACTCCCACGGCTGGCGCTGCGCCGATCCAAAGCCAGGAGCCAGGTGTTTCTTTGTTGTCTCCCATGCGGGCTCTCTATGTAACTTTGCCTTTCCAATAAATAAATAAACAAACAAACATTTAAAAAAATTTCCACTGGGAAGCACAACCAACAAAAGCAAAAGTAAACAAATAGGACTAACAAAACCTGCAAGTTGGGAAAAATATGTGTGAACCATATATTTGATAAGGTTTAACATTTAAACTATATTAAGAACTCACAAACCGGCCGGCGCCGTGGCTCAACAGGCTAATCCTCCGCCTTGCAGCGCCGGCACACCGGGTTCTAGTCCCGGTCGGGGTGCCGGATTCTGTCCCGGTTGCCCCTCTTCCAGGCCAGCCCTCTGCTGTGGCCCGGGAGTGCAGTGGAGGATGGCCCAGGTGCTTGGGCCCTGCACCCCATGGGGAGACCAGGAAAAGCACCTGGCTCCTGGCTCCTGCCATCAGATGAGCGCAATGCGCCGGCCACAGTGCGCTGTCTGCGGCGGCCATTGGAGGGTGAACCAACGGCAATGGAAGACCTTTCTCTCTGTCTCTCTCTCTCTCTCACTGTCCACTCTGCCTGTCAAAAAAAAAAAAAAAAAAACTCACAAACCCTAATAGCAAAAATCTGAATAATCAAATTTTTTAAAATGGGCAAAGGACCTAAATAGATATTTCTCCAAAGAAGACATAAATTTGGCCAACATGTCTATGGAAAGGTGCTCAACAGTATGAATCATCAGGGAAATAAAATCAAAACCACAGCGTGCTACCATCTCACCCCTGTTAGGGCAGTCTTGGGAAAGGTTGGTAAATGTTGGCAAAGGTGTGGAAAAAAGAGAACCCACACACACTGCTGCTGGGAATGCAGTTGGTGCAACCATTGTGGAGAATGCATGAAGGTCCTAAAGAAGTTGAAAACAGAATTACTGTAGCCTAGCAGCCCCTTTGCTGGGTGTTTACCCACCGGCAATGGCATCACCACCTCCAAAAGATGGCTGCACCATTGCTCATACAGCGAGATGAGAACCAGCGGGCGGCCACTGATGGACGCAGGAGTGAAGAAGTGATGGTGCACACAAATGAAGTCTTCGTGAAGTTAATGAGAAAACTGCCTGATTCAAAAGTGTTTGCATGGGGCTGGCATTGTGGTGTAGCGGGTAAAGCTGCTGCCTGCAATGCTGGTATCCAATATGGGCGCCGGTTCGTGTCCCGGCTGCTCCACTTCCTATCCAGTTCTATGCTATGGCCTGGGAAAGCGGTAGAAGATGGCCCAAGTCCCTGCACCCACATGAGAGACCTAGAGGAGGCTCCTGGTTCCTGGTTTTGGATCTGCACAGCTCCGCTGTTGTAGCCAATTGGGGAGTGAACCAGCAGATGGAAGACTTCTGTCTCTTTGCCTCTCCTCTCTCTGTGTAACTCTGACTTTCAAGTAAATAAATAAATCTTACAAAAAAAAAAAAAACAGAACTTGGCAGTGCCGCGGCTCACTAGGCTAATCCTCTGCCTGCGGCCCCGGCACCCCAGTTTCTAGTCCTGGTTGGGGTACCGGTCCTGTCCTGGTTGCTCCTCTTCCAGTCCAGCTCTCTGCTGTGGCCTGGGAGTGCAGTGGAGGATGGCCCAAGTGCTTGGGCCCTGCACCTGCATGGGAGACCAGGAGGAAGCACCTGGCTCCTGGCTTCGGATCTGCACAGTGCCTGACGTACTGGCCATTAGGGGAGTGAACCAACGGAAGGAAGACCTTTTTCTCTGTCTCTCTCTCACTGTCTGTAACTCTCTCTGTGTCTCTCTCTCTCTCACTGTCTAACTCTGCCTGGCAAAAAATAAGTAAAAAAAAGTTCATGGAGCATAGAAGGTAAAGATAAATTTATTTGGGTGCAAAAAGTTTCAAAATCCATGCATACAAGTGGCCTTCCAAAAATTCACGGAAAATTTATATTAGGATAAGACTGCATGGATTTCAACTTCTGGAACCCAGATCATCTTATCTTTTCATTCCATTTTTTTTTTAAATTTTTTGACAGGCAGAGTGGACAGTGAGAGGGAGAGACAGAGAGAAAGGTCTTCCTTTGCCATTGGTTCACCCTCCAATGGCTGCTGCGGTCAGCGCGCTGCGGCCGGCGCACCGCATTCATCCGATGGCAGGAGCCAGGTGCTAGGTGTTTTTTCCTGGTCTCCCATGGGGTGCAGGGCCCAAGCACTTGGGCCATCCTCCACTGCACTCCTGGACCACAGCAGAGGGCTGGCCTGGAAGAGGGGCAACCGGGACAGAATCCGGCGCCCCGACCGGGACTAGAACCCAGTGTGCCGGCGCCGCAAGGCGGAGGATTAGCCTGTTGAGCCACGGCGCCGGCCTTCATTCTATTTTTTTATGAGCTTTTTGAAGTCCCCTGGAGCAGCAGTGGCGAGGACAGCGTGGTCTAGCATCAGATAGGTGTGGACTTGCAACCCTGGACAAGCACTTGGGGCTTTTTGAATCTCCTCATCTATACACTGGGACGAGGACAGTGAGTGCTTAATGAGTGAGTACGCACGAGGTGCTCCACCATCCGTCTGGGGAGGGTTAGCGCCATCAGAAGCACCAGCAGTGGGACCTGAGCATGGCATGCTGGGAACTGCCCATCAAGACCGGAGCCTCCTCCTCCTCAGCGCTGCCTTACACATGATGCGAGGCCTTGGCTATGTTGCACACAAATGCAACCTGGATGGTTTAATAGCAGTGAGCACATTTCAAAGGGATGAGCAGAGGTCTTGGAGGTTCAGACTAGCGGGTCTGGCCAGCAGTCTGTCTTGGTGGCTGTGAGAAGGACACAGTGTGAGCACACCAGACACTGAGAGAAAAGGGTGGACGCCAGGACTGCCACTGCGTACGCTGGTGCGCATTACACTGAACACAGCTGGACGCAAACCTGCCTGTAAGCGGCGGTGTGCCACATGCATGCTAATTTTCCCATCGTGGTTAGACACCCGGGCAGGACTGGAGTAGGTGGGAGCTTCCTTGTGTGTGTGTGTGTGTGTGTGTGTGTGTGAGTGGGAGTCTGGCTAGGGGACCTGTGAGGCGTATGGAGAAAACTTCCATGGGGCCAGTGCTGTGGCTCAGTAGATTAATCTTTCAGTGTGGCGCTTGCATCCCATATGGTCACCGGTTCTAGTCCTGGCTGATCCTCTTCCAATCCAGCTCTCTGCTGTGTCCTGGGAAAGCAGTAGCAGATGGCCCAAGCACTTTGGCCCCTGCACCCACGTGGAAGACCCAGAAGAAACTCCTGGCTCTTGACTTCGGATCGGCCCACCTCTGGCTGTTGCGGCCATTTAGGGAGTGAACCAGTGGATGGAAGACCTTTCTCTCTGTCTCTCCCTCTCACTGTAACTCTACCTCTCAAATAAATAAAATCTTTAGAACGAAAGAAAGAAAGAAACCTCCAACCGTCTGGGATTGACAGCAGGAAGAGTCTGGTGGCCTGGCATGGAGGACATTGCCCAGTCTGCCTAGAGGGGGCCCATCTGAGCCCAGAGCATACAAAAAGCCAGGCAGATGCTCCAGAAACCAGCTACTGGTCCCAGGGAGAATCAGTCCACAGTCTAAGAGACATGGAGAACAGTCTTTCCCTGCCAAGGCTTCCGGTCTGGCTTCCCTGGTGACCTGTGTTTATGGAAGCACTCAGGTCTAACAGCTGAGGTGGACGGGCAGCAGGAGGAGGAGGAACTGGGGTGGACGTGAGGGAGGAGGTGACATTTGGCAAGATCAAGGGACCATGCCATTCAGTCGCTGCATTGCCACTTTCTACGTGAGAGGATGCAGGGCTCTTTCTCTAAATGATGGGCAGATAGGAATGGTGTTAAGAGAGTACCATGGGCCGGCCCTGAGGCTCAACAGGCTAATCCTTCGCCTTGCGGCGCTGGCACACAGGGTTCTAGTCCCAGTCGGGGTGCCAGATTCTGTCCCGGTTGCCCCTCTTCCAGGCCAGCTCTCTGCTATGGCCGGGGAGTGCAGTGGAGGATGGCCCAAGTGCTTGGGCCCTGCACCTGCATGGGAGACCAGGAGAAGCACCTGGCTCCTGCCATCGGATCAGCGCGGTGCGCCAGCCACAGCGTGCCAGCCATGGTGGCCATTGGAGGGTGAACCAACGGCAAAAGGAAGACCTTTCTCTCTGTCTCTCTCTCTCTCACTGTCCACTCTGCCCGTCAAAAAAAAGGAAAAAAAAAAAAAAAGAGGGTACCATCGATTACGTAAGGTTCCAGGGCTTGAACATCCGCTAGAGCAGTGACAGATGTTTTCAACGCCTTCCCCATAGCCTGCTTTTACAAGAGCGGCTGACATTTGCAAAATGAACTGCCATTTTTCCCCCTTTGCATCATAGACCACAAAACAGCTGAGCTGCAGGCAGCATGGGGAAGAAGGAAGGGCTGTAGGTGACTGGCTCTGTAGTAGGCTCCTGAGCACCAGGCATGGCAGTGGTGCTCCAGGGCCAGGTGTTCCTCTGGGGTGGAGCCATCTCCCCCAAGGCCCTCTAGGCTACACAAGCACTACACCCCTAATTTAGCCTAACCCAAGTCCCTGCGTCACCACCCCAAACAACAAACTGACATGCTGCCTTCCTGGGGCCACTTCCTGCTCCTCACCCAGCTCCTTACCCCGTTGTCCAGCGGCACCTTCACGTCCATGGTGAGAGAGCCCGTTTCCCCATTGATCATGGCTGTCCTCAGCTTCAAGAGGAAAGACAAGGCTGTGAGTTCCAGGAGTGCATGGGATTGAGCTCCATGGAGCCCTGAGAATCCTTGATCCTCCCTTATTGCCCTGAGAGGGATGCCAGGCAGGGAGGTGGCCTGATCCTGGGTTGCATTTAGCTTCCAGCTCTGGGCCTTCACCCAGTGGGTGGGACCGTGGGGTGCATAGTGTCACGTGTGTGCATCGGGGATATGACGCTGAGGCCCAAACCTGTTTAAGACACCACTGAAACTCACTGGACATAGCTAAGCCTCAAACTCTGTAGCTTCTAGGTGCAATTTCACTGGCCTCAGTGACCCTGTGAATCAGGCAGCTGGTGAGTCTTACAGCCATGCGCAGACCTGCCCACTGCAGGGACTGCTTCTTCAGGCTCGGAAAGGCTGAGGACCGAGCTGAGCTGCTCTAAGGGACATGGTGACCTCAAAGCTTGCGGCCACACAGCTGAGCCCTTCTGCCGGATATACAAGAGACCCTCAAAAGGGTCATAGCAGACACACACCATGAAATCATACATTATGCATGGAGTTCACAATTTGTTTTCCGAACCCAAAATACATTTATCATCTTATTTCATTTTCCATAAACTCTCGTAGAGCTAACCCAGCTTCTCTTTCCCTCCGTGCCCCACTCACGGCTTCCGCTTGGTCTTCCCATTCCACTTCAGAGAGATCCACGCTGTTGTAGTTGGGTTTGGGCTTCAGTTTCTTGCCCTCTCTGTACTGGATGGAGCAGGTCAGAAGGAAACGCACAAGGTTAGTCTGCGGCGCTGTCCGGGTTCCCTTTCTTCTATAAATAAAGTCTGTGGGTATATTCATAAAGTCAAAGACCTCCAGTGAGCGCCAGGGTCCTCTGGGCCCACCGACCACGCCCTGCAGGACATCCCTTGCTGCCACAGCGACAGGGGTCTCCCCTTCCATGAAGAGGTGTGGCTGACACCGAGAGTCATCTTGTCTACCTTAGCACAGCTCCAGCCGCGAGAAAGGGCTTCCTGGTGCTCAGCTGAAATCTGTCCCCCCGTGGCTCCCACCCATTGCTCAGAGTTCCTCCCCAGGAGTGACACAGCATGTGTTCTGCCCAACAACAGCCCAGCGGTCAGTAAAAGCCCTGTCCCGGGGCAGGACTTCCCCTCTCCAGCCAGAGCACCCCACTTTGCAGGAGCCTCAGCTCCTCTGGAACCAGCTCCGCTTTGTCAGAGTCACTCCCAGGACAAACGCCAGTGGCCTGGGGGGTTCAATGGGGGCTTCATGGATGGCTGCACCAACAGCAGCTCACACCGGGAGGAAATCCCCTTGGTCACGTGGCACACTGCCACCTTACACCCCACCTTCTTATATGTGGGCACTGAATATTTTGCCAAGCTTCTCATGCATCCCAGGATATTTCATCTTGTTAGCTTTTAGGTGCTTGATAAAGATCTCCCAGGGCCGGCAACATCCTTTATAGGCACCAGATCATGTCCCTGCTGCTCCACTTCCCATCCAGCTCCCTGCTCACGCCCTGGGAAAGCAGTGGAAGATGGCTCAAGTGTTTGGGCCCCTACACCCATCTGGGAGACCTCGAAGAAACTCCTGGCTCCTGGCTGTGGCCTGGCTCAGCCTTCGTTGTTGTGGCCACTTGGGGAGTGAACCAGTGGAGGGAAGATCTGTGCATCTCCCCCCTCTCTGTAACTCCAACTTCCAAATAAATAAGTAAATCTTTTTTTTTAATCCCTCCCTCCAACTTGATGTGGAACTGTTCGTCAGTGCTCTGAGCATTATTCTTATCTTTGG
Organism: Sylvilagus floridanus; assembly: GCA_949820135.1. Lineage (NCBI taxonomy): Eukaryota > Metazoa > Chordata > Mammalia > Lagomorpha > Leporidae > Sylvilagus > Sylvilagus floridanus. The sequence continues at coordinate 36,759,056 of OX463230.1, forward strand.
CCTTGACTTTTCCTCTCTCGGATGCCCAGACAGTGTCATTATCTCCCGTCAGGTCTGCAGTACCTCCCAGGGTTAGCTGAGTAAGGAAGGAGGGCAGCTGACCAGCTTAGTAAGAATGGATCCTTGTGCCTCTGCAGACACCCAGGGAGTGGAAGCCCCGTCGCGGTTACGATTGTGCCAGTGTTTTGCTTGCTGGTTTCCGGCCATCCAGGAGACCCGTGGAGTAATTTCCCCTTGCAGCCCCCTCCCATTCTTCTCCAAACCTGAGCCTGAAGGCCACCCCCACCCTTGTCCTTACAGATGTCCACGCTCATCCGACAGCTCTGTCTGGCCATCTGCACCAGGGGCGACATTGCCTCGCCACTCCCCACACCTGGTGGCACCTGAGAGACCTTCCTCGCTCTTCACAGTAAAACCACAGTTCCACTTTGTCAATTACTCATACGTGGCAAACGAACAAAGATTTCAGGCCTAGTGTGTGGCTGTTGATCCTCTTTTAATTTCTTACTGACAGGGCCAGTGCTGGGGCACAGTAGGCTGGACCTTTGCCTGTGGCACCAGCATCCCATATGGGCTCTGGTTCGTGTCCTGGCTGCTCGTCTTCCGATCCATGGCTCTGCTATGGCCTGGGGAAGCAGTGGAAGATGGCCCAACTGCACCCCCGTGGGAGACCCGGAAGAAGCTCCTGGCTCCTGGCTTTGGATCAGCCCAACTCTGGCCATTGTGGCCATTTGTGGGAGTGAATCAGTGGATGGAAGACCTTTCTCTCTGTCTCTCCCTCTCTCTGTCTGTAACTCTACCTCTCAAATAAATAAATAAAATCTTTAAAAAATTCTCACTGGGCGTGTCCGTTCATTCTCTGTAACGCCCCTGAAACTGACGTTGCTGTCCTGGCAGCTTCCCTTTCCGACTTGTCCAGGGGCTTCACCAGCGTGGCGGGGGTGCGGCTGCCCGAGTGCTTTCCTCCAAAGCCTCCGTTCGGGCCAGGCGTCTTTCCCTCATTAGATACCCAGGTCTGCCTGCAGCTGTCTCCGCGGCATTGTCAGGTTGGGCACAGAGCAGGTCCTCCCTCTGAACGCATAGGTGGCCACAGTGACAGGTGGGCTGATCAGTGCCCCTCATCCGGCAAGTGAGCTGTAGGACCAATGTGTTTACGGTTTCCCTAGAAAGTCATTTTGCTGGCGCTGGGGCTGTCCTCACAGAACCCACGGGCCAAGCCTGTGAATGTCATGGGCGCTGACGCTTGCCCTGCAGAGTCTGAGTGAAGACAGAAGAGAGAGACCGGTCTCCAGTGCACCCCCACCCCTTCCTGCTGAACCCCTTGAGTGTGCCTTTGATCACTCCATCAGCCCCCTGCAGTCTCCATTTGAACCACAAGCCTGGAACTCGGCTTCGGCTGGTTTCTGCGAATGACACTTGGGGCAGATGACACCCTTAGGAAGTTCTTCGTAGGGAGCCCTGGCGTCTGTCCTCCTTATCCACTGTCAACTCAGTATAGAACCGGGAGGCGCAGAGCTAAGCTCTCTCGAGGGCTGTAGCTACCCCGGCCCCAAGTCATCACACTGAGAGGCCCCAGAGCCACAGGGAGGAGCCCCTGGCCCTGGACAGCCTTCAGCTCAGACCATACAACTGTTTCTCAGCCTCCAGTTCAGCTGAATCCTTGGGAAGACACCCACAGCCCTGGCATTAGGGTGGTGAGAATGGGCCACTCAGGACACACCCCAAGACAAACTAGGCTCCCCTCCCATTCTTACTGGTAACTTGGGGCTCCCAGCCTCCTATGGGCCCCTGGGGTTCTGATGCACAGGGGGAGTGTGTCAGGGCAGTGCAGTGCAGCGCTGCTCTCTTCCTGGCTGCTCAGCAGGCGTGTCGCCTACCTGCCTTGTTGCTCCTGCCAGAGTCTAAGCAGTGTGTAAATGGGGACTGCAGTGGTTTGAAGTTGAGGCCTATGTGCCAAAGGCTTGGTCCCCAGGTGGTGCAACTGGGAGGTGGGACCCAGTGGGAGCTCTTAGCTGATTGGGGGAAACTGGTTCTTGGCCCCACCCACCCTCTCTGCTTCCTGCCTTGCCAGGGACCCTCCCCCCATGCACACCCTGTCATCCACTATGGACCACTCGTCAGAGCCTGTCCCATGGCATTTGAACTTTGAACTTCCAAAATTGATCTAACTACATCTTTTTTCTATAAGTTAGCCAAATCGAGTATTTCATTACGGTAACAAAAAGCAACTACTAGAGGGGCCAGGGCTTACAACCTTTTTTTTTTTCTCATGTTACTCATAGGGCTTCCAAGTGTAACTCAGTGAGGGTTTCTTGTTTTCAAGAGCTCCCCTCAGGCCGGCGCCGTGGCTCAATAGGCTAATCCTCCACCTGCGGTGCTGACACACAGGGTTCTAGTCCCAGTCGGGGCGCCGGATTCTGTCCTGGTTGCCCCTCTTCCAGGCCAGCTCTCTGCTGTGGCCCGGGAGTGCAGTGGAGGATGGCCCAAGTGCTTGGGCCCTGCACCCACATGGGAGACCAGGAGAAGCACCTGGCTCCTGCCATCGGATCAGTGTGGTGCGCTGGCCGCGGTGGCCATTGGAGGGTGAACCAATGGCAAAAGGAAGACCTTTCTCCCTGTCTCTTTCTCTCACTGTCCACTCTGCCTGTCAAAAAAAAAAAAAAAAGAGAGAGAGAAAGAGAGAAAAAAGAAAAAAAGGGCTCCCCTCAAATCCCATAGCATCAAGATTCCAAAGCAAATAAGCTTTGTACTTACCAAGGGTCGGAGGTCAGGATGCGAGAGGATGTAGCCGTTGTTAGTGTTCATAAAGGCGTATCCATGCACACCCAGCTGCGGAGTCCAGGGTTGACGAGCGTTAGACTTGGTGGTTGTGTTGGGTAGCGAGTTGGGAAGGGGCTTGTGGGGACAGGGTGGTTAAAGATGGCTGCTCCCACAGTGAGATTTTCAAAGAAGAAAATCACTGGGCAGTGCCGGGCTTCTCCCTGCTGACGCTGAAATCCTCTCCAAACCTCCCTGTGTACAGCAACCCCCAGAATGCACATCACTGCCACGCCCTCTGGGGATGTGATGGGTAATCTTATTCTCTCTCCAAACAGGACTGTGTGGCATGGAGGAGCAGACTGAGAAACTGAGGCACTGGGCAGGGGAAGGCCTTGCTAAAGGCTACAAGGCAGTTAGAGCTAATGGTGGTAGAGCCGCCTAGCAGACAACCTACTGCTCCCACGCTCGGCACCTGCACCCCTCTGGGGCCACTTGGGAGACCTTCCAGCTCTGGGCCTGGCTGCCTCTGGAGAGCTCCTGGGCCGGGGAGGGGAGACAGCTCCTGGGGAGCCTGGGACTGGCCCTCAGGGACTCCACCTAGGCTTACTTTGTAGCGGGGCGCCAGCTTCATCAGTTCCCTCAGGGTCACATCGGAGCCCACCACGCCCAGGAGGATGCCATGGGATCTCTGGAAGGAAAAGTACGGGGATCAGGGGAGACGCAGGGCCAGGCTGGACTCTGGGCCTTTCCAGCGCCTGGAAGAGGAGGCTGCTGAGGCTTTAGCTTCAGGTCCCTCCTCTGAAGCCAGAGTTTAGGCTGAGCTCCCAGAACAAAATTCCAGACCCTAGCGGAAGAGGCCTCAGAGCAACCTCAGCTTCCGGGAGCCTGGCACTCAGTACGGATGGTCGTGTTGTAGTGTTTCAGTGAGACGAAACTCAGAACGAAGAATCAGTTTTCACAGCTCAGTGGGGGTATTGGGACTCAGGGGACATTACCTAAGGGTGTTGTGAAGCACACGGGCCTGTTAGGAGGCACTTTCCTGAGCATTAGAAGGATGGAAGGTTCTAGAAACTCCCTCACCCCAAGCTTTTGCAGGCAAGTTAGGGCCTGCCAACCTGGCTGGTGATTCTTCCAGCCTTGTATTCCCAGGGTAGTGCTCCCGATACAGACCCCAGCCCCAGCTCTGAGCATGAGATTCTGATGTAGCTAAGCTGGAATGGGGCCTGGGAATCTGCATCGAAACCCTCCCAGGGGTGACTCAGGTGCTCAGCCAAGTCAAAGAGCATTGGTGTCCCCTGGTCCCCACCTCTGCTGCACCCCCGGCGGGAGCGGCCACTCACCGTCTCGTTCTTTTTGCTGAAGACAGGCATGGCCACAGTGGTGAGGAGCATCAGGCTCTGAGTCTGCGAGGTGAAGAGCTGCAGGGAGGAACGGGCAGAGGTTGGGGCCATGTTTTGCCCTGCTCGGGAACACTCAGTCGCTGATGTGAACGGCGCAGCCTCCCTTCCAGCGGGAAGGACTGCTGTTCCTTCTCCACCGGAGGACAGCTCAGGCCAGGGGTGGCTGGAGAGGGGCATGGGGCTGACATCACCTTGCAGAGCCCTGAGCCCACAGCCCAGCTCCCGAGCAGGCTCCCCAAGCCCTCTCATCTCGGCCAGCCAAGGTGAGCACAGCCAGGGAACAGGTCCGTTCCTCGCCTGCCCACAGATTCAGAGCAAAAAGTAAGAGCCTTGCCAGAAACCTCTGATGTGCACCCGAGTGCGAGGAGGTCAATAGGACACTGCTCCCAAACGCATGCGGTTAAAATCCAAAGTCATGGGTTGATGGGGCGGAGGCTGGATCTGAGTAAGGTGCCCAGCAGTGGGCCCAGTGGGAGGTCCTTGGGTCGCCGTAGGCGTGCCCTCCGGAGGTAGTCCTTGGGAGACCTGAGTCAGACCTGGTTTCTCTCCAACTTCCTGTACCTCTGCACACGCTGCACCTCGCCCTCCTCCAGCCTCTCCTGACAGCCAGCCAATGGGATCTGCCTAACCAGGAGCTCCAAGACCACGAGCCAAAATAAACGTCTTCCCTTCTTAAGCTGCATTCCTTAGGGTTTCTGTCAGGGGATGAAAGGCTGACTAACACACCAAAGTGGCTACAAAGGATAGCACAGGCCAGTGGACAGGGAGAAGGACATTGCCACAGAGCCACCTGCACGCACAGGTGTGTGCATCAGCGCCACGGTGGGTGGGCAGGCGGGTGGGCAGCTGTGGTCTGCTTCAGGGCCACCCTAATACACCTGGGACAGACTCAGGCGACTTCTCCACTCGGAGCGCAGAGCTGGGGTCATGCCCAGACTCCGAGAGGCTGCTGGGTCCCCATCCCACCGTGCCTGCCCCTACAGCTGCCCCAACGGGCTCCACAAGCGCACGCTACGTTATTCAGATGGGCCCCTGGAAAACGAGTGTGCACACATAGGCTTGCCAAGGCTGACCTGGCTCCAGGTGCAGTGAGGGAGGCTGCTGCGTCTGCAGTCTCCAGTAAACGCGCCTGGAAAAGGCACACGTTGGTGACCATCAAGTCTCTTCCCTGACCTCATCTGGTGTTTGGATTTGAGTCTTGAGTGAGGTTTTCTGAACATGAGCCACAGAGTTGGCTGATCGTGCTCTGTGCTCAGACACACCCTAGGGACTGGGTATAGGCTTCCGAGTCTCCTTCTGAACTGTGGGCTGGTGAAGCTGGACACGCCCCTCCATGGAGGCCACAGCCCAGCGTTGTGGCCTCTTTGTCCCCACTGCCCCTTAGGATCACTTTACAACTCAAGGCAGATTCCAGGGTGGCACACGGCTGTCCTGCGCTCTTGTCTCTGGACACCAGTGCAAGGTGGGGACACCTGTCCTGCACCCTGGACTCACATCCTCAACTCAGAGGTTCCCGAAGTGGATTCAGGAGAGCTACGGGTGACCTTGACTTCAGAGATACTAGGTCACTCAGAAGAGGCAAGGAGGAAGACGGAGGGGATATAAGGGTTGGGGGCTTCCGACTGAGAGACAGGTGTCATTTTTTGAAGGGAAAATAAAACTGTGGTCTCAGCTGTGGGCATGGAAGGAAACAGAGGTGCTGGAAGGTCAGGTTGCCTGTGCTGTTCCCAAGGACAGCGCAGCATATATTGTCTGAAATCATTTTTAAAACTTATTTGAGAGACAGAGTGAGAGGGACAGACACAGACAGAGCTCTCATCAACCAGGCTGCGCCAGGGCAAAGCTGGGAGCTGGGAATTCCACCCAGATCTCCCATGAGGGCGACTGGGACCCAACTACTTGAGCCATCACCTGCCGCCTCCCAAGGACTGCACTGACAGGGCAGCTGGAGTCCAGAGCTGGAGCTGGGAATTGAATCCAAGTATTCCAGCATGGGAAGCAGATGTCTTAACCACTAGGCCAAATGAGATCTTCCATCTACTAGGTTACTCCCCAAACGGCTGCAATGGCCAGGTCTGGCCCAGGCCAAAGCTAGGAGCCAAGGCTTCTTCCAGGTCTCCCATGTGGTGTCAGGGGCTCAAGCACTTGAGCCACCTTCTGCTGCTCTCCCAGGGCATCAGCGGGGAGCTGGATGAGAAGCAGAGCATCTGGGATGCGAACTGGGATGCCAGCACCATAGGCGGCAAGCCATAACGCAGCCCCTCCCCCGAGGTCTTCTGACTGCTACAGGGAAGCAAGGATTTTCCTCTCCCCACCCCGTCCTCCTTCCCATTCCTCCTGCCCAACGCACACCCAAGTGCTCCAGGCCTCCAGCACCAGCTGAGGCCACCCTTAGCCAAGGCCCGTGTTCCTCTCCCTAGATCCCAGAGTTCTGAGATCTTTGCCAGTTCCCGGGGTGTGACCACAGCTAACAGACAGGGGGCAGATGGGGAAGGGGAGAGGAGCAAATGTGGTACAGGGGCCCTGCTCAGGGAGAGCGGCCCTGGGCGGGTCTGCTGGGAGCAGAAGTCTGTACGTCCAGGGGCAGCACACGGGCAGGGTGCTGTTTGTGGACTGAGGAGGAGAAAATGCACCCGAGACACATTTATTCACCGCTGGCCTGGCTTTTCACCCCTCTCCAGAGGCATGAAATTACCCCTTACTCCCTGAGGTTGCTCACTCTGGAGCTGCACCCCCACCCTGGTCCTGGAGCTGCCACCAGGGTCCCACCTTGCTGTCCATGTAGGCCTCTGTCCAGATGATGTCATGGTCGTGGTTGATGACCATGGGGCGGCTGAGCACGTGCAGGTACTCCATCACGTTCTCCTGGGCGTCCGCGAGGGTGGAGATCTGCGTGTAGTAGCCTGGCGAGGGAAACGAGGGTGGTGGTGGGTCCATGCACCTGCCCAACTGCCCGTGGCTCTGGGCCCCGTTTGTGAACTGCCCTGGGCTGTAGGACACTGCGTCCCCAAGGTTATGCCCCATCCCTGGGCAAAGCCAGAGGCCAGAGGTGCTGGTGGGAAGACAGAGGCCCGTGCTGCCTGGACTTGGGACGGGAGCAGTGAGGACCTCAGCATCTGTGGTCTCCCCCTCTCCTGGTCCTGCCTCCCTCCAGCCCCTTCCTCCCTGCAGAATCCCCAGTCACTCTGCAGGAGGTCTTGTACACATTACTCAGTTTCCAGTCTGTCCTCAGGGCCCCAGGTCAAGACCCTGACTCATCCCCACCCAGGCCAGCTTGCCTTCCTCAGCTGAGTAGGGGGTGCATGCTGGAGCCTCTTCATGGCAGCCATGGAGTTTAAAGAATAACTGGCTCATAGGCTCAGCATGGGGGCGGGCACTGTGGTGCAGCAGGTAAAGCCGCCACCTGCAGTGCTGGTATGGGCACTGGTTCAAGTCCCAGCTGCTCCACATCTGATCCAGCTCTCTGCTATGGCCTGGGAAAGCAGTAGAAGCTGGCCCAAATCCTTGGGCCCCTGCACCCACGTGGGAGACCTGGAAGAAGCTCCTGGCTCCTGGCTTTGGATTGGCCCAGCTCCAGCTGTTGCAGCCATCTGGGGAGTGAACCAGTGGATGGAAGACCTTTCTTTCTCTCCCTCTCTCTGCCTCTGCCTCTCTGTAACTCTTTCAGGTAAAATAAAATAAAATAAAATAAAATAAAATAAATCTTGTTTTAAAAAGGCTCGGTATGGTTTGATACGTGGTTTCCCCTCTGCTCTCATTACTCTTCACCTCCTGCAAAACACTCTCCTCCCTGGAGGAGGGAACGGCTCCCTGTGCCCAGCAAGGCTCTTGTTCGGATCCTTTGAGCACACTGTGCCCTCTATCAGCGACACCTGTCTCTGTCACCCCGAGTCAGGGGGTGTGCCTCTCCCATTGATCCCAGCCCTGGGACCACCCCATGCCTCTCCACCGTCACAGCTTCTTTCCGGTCATATCATTGCTGATGTCTTCCTGCAGGCCAGCGCCAAGGGCACGCCTGATCCTGAGTTCACCCCGATCGCTCGGGACTCCCCAGCCCCTGGGAACAGTGCCAGGTACACAGTAGACAGCACATTTTTGTTGCCTCAACAGCCCACAAGGCACTGTGAAGCCTAGGTCATGGTTCTGTCTGGAGGATACGAGAGGGCTGGTGCACACAGCCCTTATTCTAGAAAAAGTGTTGACCTTCTGCTTGCTGCAAGGGGGTGGAGGTGGGGCAGAAGCAAGGGATGGCGTTGAACATGACAGCCCCGCTCCTGCCTCACTGTCTGTTATGAGTACGTTGCGGTTCTGTGTGAAGCCTTATTTGGAGAGAGTGCTCTCCCGTGCACACACTGGGGAGAAGAGCACCAGAGTTCATTTCTGGCGACTCCATGACATAGAGACACTGCGGGAGTGGTCAGGCATGTACTCACGGCTTTGTGGAGGAATCCACCTTTGGGTTTGCTTTTGCCAAAGGAGAAGGTAGGACACAGGCTGTCATTCTAGACACAGCACTGCTGTTCTGGTCGCGCGTTACCCAGTGCCTCCAGCTGACGGCGCCGCCTACTTGTTCCCCAGGCGCCGCCGCATTGCTTACCTTTGTTATTGCAAGCGATCCACTTCATGCGGTCAGCAAAAGTCACTTCTCTCCCGATGAGGTAAGTGAACACTCGGACCTACCGCGCAAGACACATGTGGGCTCAGCAGCCAGGCTCCTGGCCATGGGAAATGTTAGCAGAGCTTGCGTGAGGTCCAGATGTGGGGCCCTGCACCGTTCAGTCTCTGGCTCCTAACCTCACCCCGTTTGCTCACAGAAGTTCTGAGCCCCAGGCAGCAGCGTGTTGCGCCCAGGGGCTGTCTGGTGATCACCGTGGCTCGGGTTCACAGCCTGCAGCGCCTGTCTGGAGACCCCCTGAACCCCTCCCACCTGTCCTCTGTGCCTTGGCCGGCCACAGCTTTGAAACCTCCAGTTAGGACGTACCTGAATCTACAATGGCACTTCAAAATTTTCATGGAAGACTAAATTAAGAGTAAGTTTATTTTGGTGTAAAAAACTGAAATCCATGCATATGAGGGGAGTGGGTGTTTGACACAGGAGTGAAGACCCCACTGGGATCCCTCCATTCCAAATCAGAGTGCCTGGGCCCCGGTTCTGGCTCCACTTCTGCTTCCAGCTCCCTGCTAATGCGCACGCTGGGGGGCAGCAAGCAGGCCGTGAGCCGAGTCCTCGGGTCCCTGCCACTCCAGCGGGAGACCCAGCCTGAGCTCCCATCTCCCGGCTCTTGCAGGCCCCATTCCTGGCTTCTGTGGCATCTGAGGCGTAAACCAATGGATGGAAGTCTCCCCTCCTGTTTGTGTCTCTGTCCATCTCTCTGCCTTGTGTTTTTTTGTGGTTTTTTTTTTTTTTTTTTCCTGACAGGCAGAGTTAGACAGTGAGAGAGAGAGAGACAGAGAGAAAGTTCTTCCTTCCGTTGGTTCGCTCCTCTAATGGCTGCTACAGCCGACGCTGCGCCGATCTGAAGCCAGGAGCCGGGTGCTTCCTCCTGGTCTCCCATGCGGGTGCAGGGCCCAAACACTTGGGCCATCCTCCACTGCACTCCTGGGCCACAGCAGAGAGCTGGACTGGAAGAGGGGCAACCAGGACAGAATCCGGTGCCCCAACCGGGATTAGAACCCAGGGTACCAATGCCGCAGGCAGAGGATTAGCCAAGTGAGCCATGGCACCGGCCTAGCTCTCTGCCTTGTAAACAAACAAATATTTTTTAAAGCTCATGGAAAATGTGTATTATGAGAAAACTAACCATGGATTTCAAAAAAAATTTTTTTTGCACCAGAATGAACTCGCCTGTTTAGTTCCATGCTCCATGAACTCTTTCAAGTCCCCTCATGTGAATGAGGGTAATGGGAGAGACCACCTGAAATCAGGGCCACCAGCTGTCCCCTGCCCCGCCCCACCCCCAGGAGCCACCTTGCGGTCGGGCCAGTTGAACTTCTCCAGCACGGGCTCGTAGTCCTCCACAGCCCCGTCGGTGATGAGCATGATGGCCTGGTTGCACAGGCTGCCTTGCCGGGCTTCTTGGAACTGCGTGGGGCAGGGGAAGGCAGTGTGACCGCTCCCCTTCCCCCCACACCCCCAGTCCCTTGGCTCTCCCAGGCTTCCTCTGCCGCAGGTACCTACCTGCTGCAGGATCTGGAAGGCTTCACTCAGGGCTGGGTTCACGACCCCCACGCCTTTGACCATCAGCTCGTCCACCAGCTGTTTGAAATGCTGTCACGGGTGGGATGCCAGCAGAGGGGCTCAGGACAGGGAGAGGCGGGGTACCCCTCCTCTCTGTCCTGATTGAGCTGTGCCGGGCACATGGCTGCAGGGCTGTTCCTCCACGATGGAACTGATTTCATGGGCTGGGTCCTGCAGTTGATGCTTTCTGGATACCCCCAACTCCCAGATATACTGAGTGTGAAAGGCCTGCTGTAAGCCACCCCCACCAAAGGCAAGGCCAGCCACAGCAGGAGGACAGCCAAGTGAGACCAGGGGTGAACCTCTCATAGGAGGAGCTGCAGGGCACCAGGCACCCAGGCCGGGACGCAGGAGGAAGCCACCCCCGACTGCCCGGCCACAGAGGGAGGGTCTCTGAGGAGCAGGATCCCCCTTTCAAGAAGCGTGGCCTCGTCTTTGCCTTCTGGGTCTTCTTGTGGACAGAAGGATTTGCTCCCACTAGGTATGAACCTTGCTCCTTCAGGGGAGACTCCTCATGGGGACAGAGCCACAGGGGAAACTGAGTCCTGTCTCCCGCGCAGACACCAGCCCCGAGGAAGGGACCGCATGGGTTCTCCATTTGCTCACTCTTTGCCCTGGTGAGTGGCTGAGGTCTGCAAGGGCGATTTCCTGTGTGCATCTGCCCCACTGACCACCAGCCGGCTTTGCCCTCTCTGCAGGTGCCGTGGGAGTGAGCAAATGGGGCCGAAAGCCCACGGCCCTCCAGTCCCGATGAGAGCACAGGGCTGCAGCCAGCACTCACCTCGCGGTTGTCTCTATCTGCCTGGACGAGGATGCCCCTAAAACAAGGCTCGATGTAGTGGACGTAGTCGTTATACTGCGGGGAGGAAGCAGAGAGGTCGGGACAGACAAGGGCAGTTTGGAAAGTGAGGACCCAGCAGGAAGGTTCAAGGGAGGCCCCCGAGCAGTCTGGGTAGGGGGTCACCTGGTACCCCGTGTCATGCTCTCTTGAGGTACACTATGGTGTTTGCAGTTTTTCTGACTAGATAAAAAGGAACATAGAACATCTGGGCCTCCATTCTAGAAGTCCTCCTTTGGGGCTGGTGCTGTGGAACAGCAGGTTAAGCCGCTGCTGGTGATGCTGGCATCCCATATGGGTACCGGCTCAAGTCCCGCCGGCTCCACTTCCAATCCAGCTCCCTGCTAATGTGCCTAGGAAAGCAGTGGAATATGGCCCAAGTCCTTGGGCTCCTGACACCTATGTGGGAGAACCTCGTGGAGTTCCATGTTCCTGACTTCTGCCTGTATCAGCCCTGGTTGTTGCAGCCATTGGGGAATGAAAGATATGTCCCTGTCTCTCTGTCTCCCTCTTTCTCTCTCTGACTTTGGCTTTCAAATGAATTAATCTTAAAAATGGATAAATAAAGGGACCAGTGCTGTGGCGCAGTGGGTTAAAGCCCCGACCTGCAGTGCTGCCATCCTACATGGGTGCTGGTTCAAGTCCCGGCTGCTCTACTTCCTACCCAGCTCCCTGCTGGTATGCCTGGGAGGCAGCAGAGGATGGCCCAAGTCCTTGGGCCCCTGCACCCATGTGGGAGACCCACAGGAGGCTCCTGGCTCCTAGCTTTGGATTAGCTCAGCAACTTGGGGAATGAACCAGCAGATGGAAGACCTCTCTCTCTCTGGCTCTACCTCTCTCTGTAACTCTTTCAAATAAGTAAAATAAATCTTAAAAAATAAATAGATACATAAATGAATAAAACTCCTCCCTCAACCCTGGTCTGGGGGCATTTTCCTGGCCCAGTGGCCCTCAACTTTTGTTCGATTCTGAGTCTTCTGAGAAACGGATGAAAGATGTGGGCTCAGCCAGACAGATGTTGACCTTTCATGCAGAACTCGGGAACTCATGGACCCCTTGACGCCCATCCTTGGGCAGAACCTGGGCTGTGGGCTAGGAGCCCCAGCTCCAGAAGGAAAAACCCTTTCAGAGTAGGGGGAAAGAATTTTATGGAGCAAGGGGGGAGCGGTGCGCGAGCTGAAAGGCACACTCACGGCGATGATGTTAACAAAGTCATTCTCTCCCAAGGTGTCCAGGATGGTGGCGATGGTGTGCTTGGCAATGGTCATCCTCAGTCCCTTCATGCTGCCGCTCACGTCCACCAGGATCACTATGTCCTTGGGAGAAGTGGCGGCCTGGATGTACCTTTAGTGGGAAGAAAAGCACAGGCCACACATGGGAAAGCCACAGTCTTGTTATTTATATTTGGACTCTGGTCCGAGGGTGCCCAGGGTTCAGGTCAACACTCTGTCCTGGCCTTAGTCACTCAACCCAGTTCCAAAGGTAGTGGTTGGGACTGTCCCCTTGATGGACCAGGTCGAGTCCTAGAGGTGACCTTAGTCCTTTTTGGTTTAGACCAGTTAGGATCCCTGAGGGGCTGGCAGCAGGAACGGAGGTGGGGGGTGGGATCTGGATTCCGCTCTTAGAATCTGCTACAAATGTGCCAGATAAGGGTCTGGTGGGAGAGGCTAGCCTGACAGAGGGTAGGTCTGGAGACAGCTCAGAGCCCCAGCAGCAGGCTGAGTGAGTGCGGGCGAACAGGACGAGGCCTGGAGCAGGGGAAGCTGTTGAGGGGGAGCAGGAGTGCAGCTGGCAACTCTTCCCACTCCAGGTTTAACCCAAATGGCATGAGGGTGGGTGGAGGGGAGTAGAGGAGACCTGGGCAAAATCCCTCTAAGAGAAATGCCAGGTCCAGAGACCTGTCCCCAGGGGCTCTTACCAGCCACGGTTTCGGCAGTCGAATGCAATGACCCCATTCTCATCAGGTATCCATTTTATACCTGGGGAAACAAAGGCTGGTTGTCTTACTGGCTCAGTGAGGTTGCCCCACTCTCATAATGGGGAACACTGGGCTCAAACTACAGAAATGAAAACAGGGGAAATTTTAATGAGTTGTGCTTGGGATAGGAAAAAAAAATTGGTCGCAGTATCATTAGCAAATTTCCAAGTCCATAGCAGTTGGACTGCAGATGGCGTGTACTTTTGCAGGCATTGTTGGTCTCCCAAAAGACAGATTTTCAGGGACAATTCTCTTAAAACCAAGCAAATGAGAACAGAGTTCCAAGCGTGAATGTAGAGGCCAGGACAGCCAGGAGCAAAGGCCTTGAAAGAAGGAAGCGAGACCAGAAGTGGGCAGCCACATGAATCCCATCTAGACCTACACGGGAAGAAAGGCCTTCCTAAAGCCACATACTTTTTTTAAAGGTTTTATTTGTTTTATTTGAGAGGTAGAGTTACAGACAGTGAGAGGGAGAGACAGAGAGAAAGATCTGTCCAAAATGGCTGCAATGGCTGGAGCTGCGCCAGTCCAAAGCCAGGAGCCAGGAGCTTCTTCCAGGTCTCCCACGTGGGTGCAGGGGCCCAAGGACTTGGGCCATCTTCTACTGCCCTCCCAGGCCATAGCAGAGAGCTGGATTGGAAGTGGAGCAACTGAGACTAGAACCAGTATCCATATGGGATACTGGCACCACAGGCGGAGGATTAACCTATTGCGCCATGGTGCTGGCCCCAAAGTCACATTCTTAACAGTGCCATGGTCATGGGGAATTCAATCCTTAGAACAGCAATGAAGAAAAGAAGCTGAGTTTGAGGTTCTTGGTTCTTACTCCCAATGTTAGCCAAGGGCGTTGGCGGTCCTAGCTGTGGGGCCAAGTGGAATCAGAAGTGAATCCTCTTGAGGCTTCTCAAACAGGACTGCAGGTTCCTTCAGATTGCAGAGCAGCAGGACTCCACAAGCGAAGACTACCAAATATAGAAGGAGCACCAGACACAGATGCAGGACAGGAGTGTCTGAGAAGAACACGTCACAGCAAAGAGTGTACAGTGAGGGACAATCAGGAACGAAAACACAGCCTTAAACATTTTTAATTGATGGGGCTGGCGCTGTGGTGCAGTGGGTTAAGCCACCACCTGCGATGCAGACTTCTCATATGCGCATATAGTACAGGTCCCAGCTGCTCCACTTCTTTTTTTTTTTTTTTTTTTTTTACAGATTTCAGGTGATCATAACCGAGCATGTTCTTTTATTAAGCCTAGGGCGGGAGGAATGGGAAGTTTGCTCAGGAGAACAGGGAGGCTGCGAAAGCCAGCGTGCAAGGTGCTTCTTCACGCTGGCCCTGGAGAGTGGAGGGAACAGTTTCATTGCTCATCCCCGGAGACTCCTGTGTTTTCCTAAGGACACACTGCTTCCTTTCCTGCCCATCAAGATATCTGGGGAATGATTTTGCAAAATTTGTTTCTTATAACCTCTAAGGAATCATGTGCACAGCTTTGGCGAGGGAGGACGAGACCGGTGCGTGTGCCACCCACTGGCTATCCCTGCTCGGCTCCGTCTCTGAGTTGTGCCACCCTCGCGGCCGGCAGGATGAAGGTTCCCCGGTTTCTTTCCTTAGCAGGCTGTAATGACTGAGACCATCGTTTCCTGAATCAAGGCAGCACGGAAGGATGAACTCGGGCTTTTCCAGCCCTCGGCTGCCGTGGTGGGACAAGGGGGCACTGGACTAATCTACGCAGCAAGAGAGTTGCTTGTGCTTCTACACTAAGCGAAGGAACCCACCCACCCACCCAGCTTCTGCTTTCAAACACAGCAGCACGAAGCAACGGGACCTACAGGTACCCCAGCCCCAGGAAAGTGATTTCTTCCCTCCCCCTCCCCCGGAACTCTGTTTCCCATGGGTACTTGGCATTTTCCACTCGTGGCGTGGCGGCGGCTCTCGCCTCTCTCGTGCGCGCCCTCAGTGGGGCTGGCTGCCCACACGCTCTTGCACCAGCCTCTCGCTGAGCGCCCACAGCGCCCGGGCCGTCTCCTCGCGCTGCGCTTCTGGCGAGGGCATGCAGCGGCAGCAGCTGTTGAAGTACATCCCTCCGAGGCCCTCGAGCTCCGGCGCGGCGGCGCAGTAGACGGTGGTGGCGGCTCCCTGTTGCATAGATTTGGTGAAGGGCCGTGCCAAGGTGAACAGCAGTGTGTACACCCACCAGCTGCGATGGATGGAGGAGTACATCATGTTCCCAGGATGCACCGCATTCGACGTGACACCCCGAGGGCAGAGGCGTCGGTGTAGCTCGTTGGAGAACAGAATGTTGCAGAGTTTGGATCTATGGTACGCCAGCATGGCCCAATAGTCATTTTTTGATGGAGAAAGGCGGCTAAAGTCAAGTTTTCCCGAGGAATCGTTAATATCCGTAAACCGATGAGACTCAGAGGACACCACAACAACACGGGCAGGGGCCGAACGGCACAAAACGTCTTGAAGCAGCTGGACAAGGTAGAAGTGCCCCAGGTGATTCACTTGGAAGGTGGTTTCCAGGCCATCCTTTGTGAGGCTCCAGGGAAGAGCAAAAGCTGCTGCGTTGCACACAAGCACATGAAGAGATATATTCTTGGCCTTGAACGCTTCAGCAAAATGCTGCACGCTACGGAGCAGAGCGAGGTCCAGGGTCATTGCTTCTACCTTGGCTTTATGCCATTCTTCTAAAATGCGTGACACTGCCTCGCTGGCTCTTGCCACATTCCTGCAGGCCAGGATCACGTGTGCACCATGGAGGGCAAAAGACTTGGCAGTTTCAAACCCTATTCCTGAATTAGCTCCAGTCACCACGACCACCTTGCCAGTGAAGTCCCGGCCCTGGAGGATTTCCATGGCCGTGGTGCTGCCGTCGTATCTCTGTCGGGCGGTTGGCTTTGTTGGATTACCAGCTGCTCCACTTCTGTTCCAGCTCCCCATAATGGCCTGGGAAAGCAGCGGAAGATGGCCCCTGCACCCACGTGGGAGACCTGGATGGAGTTCTGAGCTCCTGGCTTCTGCCTAGCCCAGCCCTATCCATTGTGACCACTTGGGTTGTGAATCAGTTATTGGAAGATTCTCTCTCTCTCTTTGTAACTCTGCCTTTCAAATAAATAAAAATAAATCTTAAAACAATTTCAGGTGAAAAACTCGATTAAATGGGTAAGATAATGAGAAAATTCATATTTGCGAGATGTACCCAGAATCCTGCTGAGGCTAGATGAAAGGGTTTAATACACATCTTACTGGAGACACAGAAAGAGGAAAGCGAGAATGAGAAGGAGAAGCAGTAGTGAAAGAGACTATGCAGGCAAATGTTCTAGAGCTGATAAATCCCACTCATGATGACACAGAGCCAGGAAGCAGGGAGCAGCCCAGCAGGGCGGAGCAGACATCCACATGTAGTCACCGCAGTGAAACCCTGGGACTTGAAAGGCAAATGAAAGCAGCCAGAAAGAGCAAGACACCCACAAAGGAACCACACTTCAAGTGGTAACAGATTTTCTCAACATCAGCGGAAGCCAGGCGACAGTGGGAAAACAGCTTTAAGGTGTGGAGAGAGGAACTGCTAATTTTGAATTGCATTCCCGGCAAAGCTATCACTCAGGAGGGAGGATTAGAAGGAACGTGTGTAGATAAACACAAACTGAAGCAGTTTATCACCAAGAGTCCTTGAAAAGAAACTTCTGCAAGACTTACATGGAGAAGAACAAAAATGGGCTGGGAAAGGCAGCCTGCGATTCATGAAGTAACGGTGACTGAAGACAGTAAACAACAGGCCATGCTCGTGTATATAGTGGTGGTGCCTGAGTGCAGGGTGAGGTGCAGAGTACGAGATGGCAACAGACAGGAAGTCAGGATGGGGGGAGGACACACCAAAGCTCTAAAATCCTGTGTGAATGTGAGCAGAATAAAGATATTCTAATTGCAACATTTTTGTTGTGTTAATTATGTCTGGTAAGATTGCAAGGGTGAGTACTGAAAGAACAGAAACAGAGGGTTAAGGTTCAAACTGATAGAATAGAAATGAGAAATAATGAGGCCAGAGGAGATTTATTGTAAAAGCCTACTCATTTAAGTAGACAAAAAGGGGACCGGCGCTGTGACGTGGTTGGTTAAGCCTCCGCCTGTGGTGCCAGCATCCCTTATGGGTGCCGGTTTGTGTCCCAGCTTCTCCTGATCAGCTCTCTGCTGTGGCCTGGGAAAGCAGTAGAAGATGGCCCAGTGCACCTGCACTAGCATGAGAGAACCAGAAGTTACTGGCTGTTGGCTTCGGATCAGCCCAGCTCTGGCCACTGCAGCCACTTGGGGAGTGAACCAGCAGATGGAAGACCTTTCTCTGCCTCCACCTCTCTCTGTAACTATCTCTCTCAAATAATTTTAAAGAAATATTTGAAAAAAGAGATTTATTTATTAAAAACAGATAAAAAAGAGAAAGACAAACACAGTAGCATTGGGATGAGTAGAAATTTTAAAATAAGATGCTAGTACCTCAAGTATATCAATACTTATAACAAATATAAGTGTACTTAACTTGTTAGCTGGTGAGACAGACTGCCAGCTTGGATAAAAATATAAGAGCTGTAATTTATACTATTTTTTTTTGACAGGCAGAGTGGACAGTGAGAGAGAGAGAGACAGAGAGAAAGGTCTTCCATTGCCGTTGGTTCACCCTCCAATGGCCGCCAAGGCCGGCGCACCACAGTGATCCGATGGCAGGAGCCAGGTGCTTCTCCTGGTCTCCCATGGGGTGCAGGGCCCAAGGACTTGGGCCATCCTCCACTGCACTCCCTGGCCACAGCTGAGAGCTGGCCTGGAAGAGGGGCAACCAGGATAGAATCCGGGGCCCCGACCTGGACTAGAACCTGGTGTGCCGGCGCCGCAAGGCAGAGGATTAGCCTAATGAGCCGCAGCGCCAGCCTGTAATTTATACTATTAATGCATACTATACACTATTTAGGAGCTGTAATATATACTGTCATCAAGAGCAAAGGGGCTGGTGTTGTGGTGCAGTGGGCTGACACCACTTGTGATACCAGTGGATGGAAGAGCTCTCTCTCTCTCTGCCTTTTAAATAAATCAATCCCTTTTTTTAAAGATAAATTTATTTTGGTACAAAAATTTGAAATTTATGCAGTGTTTTATTTTTAAAGATTTATTTATTTATTTGAAAGAGTTACACACACACAGAGAAGGAGAGGCAGAGAGAGAGAGAGAGAGAGAGGTCTTCCATCCGCTGGTTCACTCCCCAGATGGCCACAACGGCTGGAACTGCGCCAATCCAAAGCCAGGAGCCAGGAGCTTTCTCCAGGTCTCCCATGTGGGTTCAGGGACCCAAAGACCTGGGCCATCTTCTACTGCTTTCCCAGGCCATAGCAGAGAGCTAGATTGGAAGTGGAACGGCCAGAACTCCAACTGGCGCCCATATGGCCGGCTTTACCCTCTGTGCCACAGCACCGGCCCCCAGAGTGTTTTCATAAAGCACATTTTGCACGCCCTCATGGAAGATCCACTGTATTTGCAGCACTTGTGTCCTGTAGAGGACGTGAGGGGTCGGGGGCTGCCTTCAGGAGGTGGCATGGAGGAGGGATGGACCTATCCATTCGGGCTGCAGAGACCAGAGGTGGAACCCAAGGCTGGCTGTGTATTTCTGGCAGAGAAATGCGAGGTGGGGCATGCCAAACACGGGGACAGCCCGAGCTCTGAGGTCCCCATACGCCACAGGACCTGGACAAAGAGTGGTCCTTCAGGGCCTTTGTGATTCCTGTCTCAGAAAATGGGGCAACTTTAAGGCTTTCTGGACAATGTGCTGAAATACAAAGCTGGTGGGGTGTGAAGTGTGGAGGCGCCCTATTCCACATGGGAAGTGAAAGGAGACAGAGCTCCTGCGAGCCTGTGACGGATGGCTGCCCTCTTTACTGGGAGGCGGGCCCCCGATCACACAGTGCTGGTGACACCTCCTATACAGCAGTGTGACATCTCCCATAAGGACACCTTGCTTTTCCAATTGGTGTCACCTTCTGAAGACAAAGCATTGTTTTGCCTTCCTTTGCATCTCCCATGGTGCTTTTTCAGGACAGAGGCTTAACATGGGCTGCCAGTGGCTGTTCAACGCTTTCATCAATCACCTGCCACTCAAGAACTCTTGGCTATGAGCAAGCTGTGGTGAGGAGGGTCAAGGGTGGGCTGGAGGCTACTTTGGCTGGGAGGCTGGCCTCACTCACCGAGGGATGGAGTGCTGGGATCACTGTCCATTCCATACCACCAATGCCCCTACCTGGATAGATCCTGAAGAATCCAGTTGAGCTGCCAAAATACTGCCAGGTCAAGGTAGGGTCCCTCTGGAAGTTCTCCACGAAGACAGGGTTCAGGGCTTCTGACATGTAGACTCCATTTAAAATATCTGGGTCTGAAAGGTGAGATTATAGAAGAAACCACAGGGGAAACTGAGTCATCAGCAACAGTGGTCAAACCTCCACAGGCTCAGCCTCACGTGTGCACACACACACATACACACACGCATAACCCTGCAGTGATGTCCTGCACAGCTCACTGGACAGCCATGCTCACACCCTCTAACCCAGCCACACGGAGCTCTCTGCGGCCCAGGCCTGGGTAGAATCCTTTCCGTCTTCATCCTCGGACAAGCAGGTTGCAAAGGCCATTTATGACTCCATGGGGCTTGCCAGGAAACAGAGGCAACATCATGAAAAGCCTTCCTACCCCCACCCCATTGCCGCCCTGTGCTCTCCAGCACCCAGCCATGCGGGGCACCCACCTTTGTTGTACACGTTGGTGGGCAGCTGCACGCTGCTGACCGAGGTGTTCACCCTCAGGTTGCTGAAGTGCGCATTGGGCTCCAGCACCAGCTCGGCCCCCAGCTCCACGTAGTTGCCCTTCTCATCCCTCTCGTTGACCAGGACTGAGTTATAGTAATTAAACTGCGGGTGGACAGGGACAGCCGGACCCAGTGGTGCACAGAGCCAGAGAGGGCGAGAGCAAGAGAGAGAGAGAGAAATGGTGGTGTCAGAGGTCGGGGGCCAGATGGCAGTGGCGTGGGGAGGGTCCCCACAGTGGTTGGGGTGACTTGGGGACAGGACACAGCCAGGTAACTGCAGCAGCTGGCTTATTGGATGAGCCTTTTGTGTAAGTTGTCCTATTTCTTCTCCATTGGGTTCAGTGTGTGACACAGCTGGAGTGGGAGACAGAGACGGGCAGCCGCTGACTCACAGGGAGACAAAGATAAAGACAGCTTCCTGAGCACCAGCCTTTTCCTCCAGTGTGGCAGGGCCCCTGGACCCAGAGGGGCGTCCGAGGGGGCTCCAGTCCAGGGGCCTCAGCCTCTCGGAGGAGCAGCAGGCGGCTCTCTGCCTCTCGTGCGCTGCTGGAGGGTGTGTGTGGATTACCTGCCTGTCACTCCCGGGGTCACACCCTGAGCACTCACCAGGACTGTCGCTGCAACATACCCTGGTCCCCTAGCTCCTGTTCCCAGTGCTGCTGTCAGCATCAGCGTGCAAAGGTGCACCTGCCCCCGCTGTGTGCCTCCCCTGCTTACCCTGGCATTCAAGGCTCCCACCGTCTGCCCACAGCCTACCGCTCCAGGCCACTTTCTTCTTCAGCATCCTCCGCACACGTGGAGCTGACCACCCACTATTGCCTGCACTTCTCATTTCTGTGTCTTCTCCCTCAGCCTAGAGATCCCTGCTCTGTGCCTGCTCTGGTCCTCACCCAGACACCTCTCTCCTCCTCATACGGTTCCATCTGCAGGGGTTTCTGTGGCCCCTCCCCTCCTTTAGTCTGTATCCCATAATGCCCCAAGACCTGTCTGGACTTGCCATAGGCCTTGTGATGGAGTCATTCAATCTGTGAGAATCTCGGGGTCAGGAACACAGCTCACCCCAGGGCTTTGCTGCTGTGCACCTGCATCCTGCTATACACTGCAGCCATCACCCCCGTGATGCTACAGCTCGGACATTAGTGTGCGTGGCCCCCAAATCCCATGTGGGTTATTGGCACTGAGGGGGTGGGGCCTTTGGGGTCTGATCAGGTGGGCTGAGCCCCATAAGGGCATCCTGACAACTTTGTTAGGAAAGACAGACATGTGGGCAATGCCCTGCTGGCCACTGGGGCCGCCTATCTTGGACTGTGACTCTCCAGAGCCACGAGCCCAGCTACACCTTCTCCTCCTAGAAAGCCGGCTTCCCTTGGGTATCTTGTTCTCGGTGGGTGTTGAGGAAGCAGTCATGGAACCCTCCCGGCACCAGCGGCAGGAGCAGGACTCACCACCAGAGATGCATTGAATTCATGCCTCAGGTCGGCCTCCTCGGCAGCCTCCACCAGACTCTGAGAGGCAGGACACAGCGGGAGAGAGAATGGGTAAAGGGGTCCTTGGAAAGTCAGCCATGACATTACCATGTGGCCCGGCCACGCCACTCCCAGGTACGTGCCCAGAGCAAGGCTCCCCGCTTCCTCTCCTCTCTGTTCCCCCTTCCTCTCTTCCCCTTTGGTCCCCAGGAGCTCCGAGGGCACCCGGACATCTGGAAGCAGAGGTGCATGCTGCACCTTGCACTCAGCGGATTCTTTCACTGGACACCCCCAGGCCTGGTGTCCCCCTCCCGGATGTGCAGTGTCTCCCCCACGCCTGTGGGAACCTGGTGGAGGTAAGCCAGTAGGCACTGTGGGGCTGGGCGTTCATGGTCCCTGCTCCCCCCAGCCAGGAATTGGGCCACCCAGGGCCAGTGAGGTCCCCCCAAGGACTGGGGAGGCCAGCCTCGCCCTCTGGGGAGCAGGGGGATAGGAGGGGAGACGGGGCCGGGGCGGTTGGCTGGAGCACCTTCACAGCCTCGACTTTCCGCCGTAGCATGTTCTCCATGTCCTCCGAGAACTTCCTCACCAGCTCCAAGCCATCCACCTCCTGGATCTTCAGGCTGGACTCCACGTCCTTGTATTTCTGCCCAGGCAAAGTGGGGGAGGGGGCCACGCGTGGTTTTGGACCAGGCTGTTTGCACCTGATTCCATTCTCTCTGTGACTGCACTCCCACAGGTGAAACCTTGTCCTCTCAACTGGATGCAAGGACCGGGTTCACCTCCTTGCAGAATCTCCCGGTAACAATGTTAGTATCACATAAATACCAGCTGCCTCTTCTCCACTGCCCTCTGTGTCCCGGGGCCTCTGGACATGTTTGGTTAACAACTCAACGAGGGAGTAGGCTGGGGCCCAGAGGAGCTGATGAACTTGACAAAGGTCAACAGCCAGCGTGCAGGAACCCTGCACAGGTCAGGTGTCCCAGGCTTCCACGCCCATGTTCTTTGTGTTCCCCTGAGGCCTGCACACACCCTCTGGACACAGTCACAGCTCAGGCTATGCCAATGGCTGCCCGCCAAGCTGCCAGTGGGCTGGGAGAGCCTGGAGAACCGGCTCCAGTTTACTCTGTGGGGCCGTTTGGCGCCGTCTCCCCAAGGGTGTGTATCACGAACTCCATTGACCCAGCTCTGCAACCTCAGGAATGTGCTCATTTG
Organism: Sylvilagus floridanus; assembly: GCA_949820135.1. Classification (NCBI taxonomy): domain Eukaryota; kingdom Metazoa; phylum Chordata; class Mammalia; order Lagomorpha; family Leporidae; genus Sylvilagus; species Sylvilagus floridanus. The sequence continues at coordinate 36,781,793 of OX463230.1, forward strand.
TAAGCTGTAACATTTACATCGTGTCAGAGAACTCTCTAGAGGGCATAGACTCTAGAGAACACTCTCACCCAGGACAGCCACGCCACTGCCCCTGCCCTGGGCCTGGGGGGTGCTCACGCGCAAATCAACAGGGCGGAGCTTTGCAATGCAGGTGTGTGCTCTGCGTGGGAGCTGAGGTCTTAGCTGGCACTTCTGGGGGCTCCCCAGCCAGGCCTGCTCTCAGGGCGGAGCCTGGGAGAAGGGGAGGGGCTGCAGTGTGGTCAGAGGCAGGCGTCAGATCCCGAGAACCAGCATCGTTTGCCAGATGGGCAGTGGAGCTGCAGTGAGAGTAAAGCCCTGAGCGCACAGCAACCGCGGGGCCGGGCTGGCAGCTGGTGCAGCTGCCCTGGCGGTTACAAAACCTAGAGGTCAGGGGACGGGCCAGCCGTAGGTCTGCCCGTGCTGTAACGATAACTAAGGAGCGGGCTGTGCTTTCGACCCAGGGGGCTGCAGTCCACCCACCTGCTCCTTCCACCTGAGCAGACCCTGGGCCCTGTGCTCTGAGGCTCTGCCGCCTGCTGCTTCTGCCTGCCCCTCCCCAGCAGGTGAGAGACGTGCTTCCTCCCCTGCCCGCCTCCTCCCAGTTTCCCGTGTGAAAGTGAGGGGATCGGATTAGATGATCTTCAAGGCCCCTCACAGCGGCGCCACTGAGAGCGCCTCGTCCCTGTGAAGATGGAGACCCCGCAGGCTGGCTGCCTGGGACCGCGCAGGCGCTCACGGAGGCGGTTACTGACCTTCTGCAGCAAGAGGGAGCCCGAGTATTTGGTCACCGTGTTATACAGGTCCCGGCCGAAGGTGTCCGCCCACAGCTTCACCCTGCCGAACGAGGAAAGCACACGTGTGAACGTACATGCCCAGACCCACATGCACATAGACCTACACATGCAAATCGAATGTCTACACATACACACCCACTGATTCACATGCACACAATCACACAGACACACACATAATACACACAGCAATTCACATGTGCACACACATGCTTGCAGGCCAATGAAATAAGAAGTGCAGTTTATTGCACTGCAGAAAATTCTGAAGTTGGACACATTTCTTCATAATATGCCTTTCTGTGAACTTGTTGAAGACCCCTCACACACATGCGTGCACACACATGCTCATACACAGACACATGCCCACTCAAGGAGCTGTCCCTAAAGCTGCAGGCCTGGCCAGGGCAGAAGACCCGGAGCCCCGCTGGTGGCTCAGGGGTTTCCTGCTGAGGCGCATGGGCAGGGGCTGCAGAGCCCAGAGCCAAGCCTGACCCCAAGTCCCCAAGGGCTCTGGCTGGAGGGTGGAGAACAGAGAGGCGGCAGACAGAACAAGCCAGGCCAGATACTCCATGGATGAGACAGGCCTTGCCATGGCTCCTCGATGAATCCTTCCCCCCAGAGGCCGCTGCTCAGGCCCCAGCCGCCACAGAGTCAGCGAGAGGTGCGAGGCGGGCAGGAGGCTCTGAGCTGCTTTGGCTGAGGGCAGCCTCTGGCCCATCCTCTAGCGATGCTCTGAGGTCCCGCCATCCGGAGCAGGCTCAGGTGCCTGGGGTTGGGGATACAGGACCACGCCTGAGGCTCTCTGGTTGGAGCAAAAGCAATTTGTCTGTGTGCTCATGGAAAGTCCAGCATTGCTTCAGCTGCTCCCTCAATATTTACTGAGGCCCTATGTTGTGCCACACCAGGGGGAGCCACGCCCAGTCCTCACCCAAAACCCCCAGCTGGAGGGACGTCCTTCCTATGTCAACAGCACGGTACAAGCTGGAAGGAGTCCCAGCAGAGCTCAGACAGGCTAGTGGTGACGAGGGAAGGCTTCCTTGGGGAGGGGATCTGACTCCTGCCTGCCAAAGAGATCGGGAATAGATTTCTAGGTAGATTGCATGGAGAGGCTTGCGGGCAAAAATGACTTCCTGGCCTCCAGCTTGGGTTGCTAAGCTGATGGTGTTGAACGAAACTGGGACTATGGGGAAAGTGAGGGAGGAAGCTGTGGGGTGGGGGGGAAGGTCATGGGCATAGTTTGGGCTACGCTGAGTGTGAGTTTCTATTGCAAAGCTGCAGAGTGCCAGAGGGCAGGTTGTGCACTGCACAATTCTAGAAGGCACCGATCACGCTGTATCTTGAAAGACACAAACTTGTAGTTAAAACTTTTCATGATGTTCAGGAAGACATGTTCACGGGCACCGGGTGTGTGAGTCTTATAGGCAGAGACAGGGCTGACAGCACTCAGCACGGGGGTAGGCATTGACATTCCAAGGGTGGAGGTATCAAGGAGATGGTGGTATGAGCGACAACAAACACTGGGGGACACCAGCAATTCTGGGGGCACAGGGAAAGGAGCACTCGAAGAAAAACAGAAAGAAAACCCAAGTACCCAAAGAAAACAGGAGATGCAGAGTTATGGAAGGTGAGACACTGGGATTCCAGACAAAGTGGGGAGGCTATGTCCAAAGCCATGGGGTTCCGAGAGATGAGATCAGAAATGTCTACTGGATCGGCAAGCAGCAGGTCATTGGTGACCTCACTGAGAGCAGGTTGCGGAGGAAGCCCAGGTACCTGCTGGAGGCCGAGGGCTGAGCGGGAAGGGAGTGAGTGGGGGATGGGGCTTGAAGCCGGAGAGTGAGAAGGATGCAGTGGCAGAGCGAGGAGGAGGGCTCGGGGCCAAGGGCCTGGGTGGGGGCGGAGCCCACAGGGTGCAGGGCCCAGCTGGGGTCAGTTACAGACCTCAGGCTGCTGGGCAGGTCTGTATGCAGACCATCAGGGTCTGCTCAGCGTCCTTCCCCATGACAACCAGGCTCCCAGCTGCCTCTCCTGGACTGCCGCCCAACCCTGGAGTTTGCCTCCCTACTGTTAGAAGCTGTGTGCTGCTCCCAGCATCCCCCTCAGCAGTACACACTGCCTAGGCTGCCAGTGGGGGTCGCGGCGAATGCCGAGGCTAGGCTGACTTGAGTTCAAATTCTGGCACATCCATTCACTGGTCCTGGGAACTGGGGGGTGTCCATCCTCTCAGCCTCTGTCCCCCCCCCCCCCGCAAAGTCACTCACTCTAGTGACCTGCAGTGTAGACCAGGGACGGCACAGGCTGGACACAGTGCCGGGCTCAGAGCGCTGGGCACTGCAAGGCTACACACAAGCGTGCATCGCCTGCTCCTGCTCCCCGCGTCTGGTAAGGCAGGTAGCCGGTGGCTGCCCTACAGTAGCCTGACTGTCAGGCCGGGCTCAGGAACCTTGACCTCGCCATGGACTAGGCAGGGGGCACCCATTGGTCTACAGCGCTCTGCTCCCACACCTGTTGGAAATTTCTCTAATGGGACATTAGAGGTCCACACTCCACCCCCATCCTGGACAAAGGGTCACACTGTGATTAAAATTCACACCAAAGTGTACATGACCAGGGAGCTCCTAACAGCACGGTGTAGAATCGAGGCCTGCAAAGAGGCAGAAAGATAGAAAGGCAAGTCCAAGGCCACCCTTAGTCTTAAGCCTAAGTCCAATGTCACCCAGTTCCAGGAAAAGTTCCCTCCTGGTTGTGGGAGCCGGGCTCTGGGTTTAGAACTGCCTGACCAGGGCTGGCAGTGTGGCATAGCAGGTAAAGCCACCTCCAGCAACGCCAGCATCCCAAATGGGCACCAGTTCGTGTCCCGGCTGCTGTACTTCTGATCCAGCTCTCTACTAATGCGCCTGGGAAAGCAGCGGAAGATGGCCCAAATGCTTGGGTCCCTGCACCCTTGTGGGAGACCTGGATGAGGCTCCTTGTTCCTGGCTTTGATCTGTCTCAGCCCTGACCATTGTGGCCATTTGGGGAGTGGACTAGTGGATGGAAGATCTCTCTGTCTCTCTGTGTCTCTCTCTCTCTCTTCCTCTCCCCCCACTGCCTTTCTCCCTCTGTAACTCTGCCTTTCAAATAAATAAAATAAATCTTTAGAAAATAAAATAATAAACATTAAAGACCTGTTTGGCCCTCGGGGAGGTCACACTGCTGTGGGATAAAGCAGGTAGCTGGCTGGGTGGATCTGAGCTGGAGGCATCAGGAGGCTACGCCTCCTCCACCTCCCCACCCTGCCCCCATGTCCTACTACCCACAGACTCCCAAACCAGCAGCGCATCCAGAGGACAGAAGCCCCTGGGGAAGAGGGTCAGAGCGGAAGAGCTGAGATCTGCCCATGGGAAGGGAGTGGGAGGGCCTGGGGGTGAGGGGTGAACCTGATGCTTACGTTTCCAGAGGAATCTTGGTCTGCCCCCAGGTTGGGGGCAGGGACGCGCTGGACAGCAGCAGCCACAGGATGATCACTGTCTCCCGCAGGAGGGCCCAGGGCCCTGGCCGCGCGCAGCAGGGGACGCCGCCGTGAGGGGGGCTGAGGTTTGGGTGGGGCCAGGGGAGTCCAGGCATGGTGCTCCTGCTGGGATCAGGTTGGGGAGAGGCAAGAACCCCCCACCCCACCCTGAGGTCACGCAGTCTGTTACCCTGCACCCAGATCACAGGCCTGGCTGGGGGAGGGCTCTTCCTGCCTCACAGGCCAGCGGGCCTGCAGCAGGAGAGGCACTGAGAGAATGAGTCCCTTTAATCCACTGGCCTTTCCTCTAATCCCCGCCTGACAGCAGGGCCGGGGTTGGAGGGAAGGGCTGGGCGTGACCTCAGCAGGATTATCCTGGTTTCAGCCCCTGCCATCAGGGGCCACAGCACCCCTGTGCTTTAAAGGAGCAGCCCTGGGCTTGCGCAGCAGTTTCTGGACTCACAAGGAGAATGACAATGGTCAAGTTCATGCATTGCAGGGACTGACCGATTGCTGTCACCTTAGCGTGATCCAGGGGGCCACACCGTCAGCTGTGCTTTGCAGGGGTCCCAAGGCACAGGGGCCCAAGGGGGCTGGGAGTGGGATCTGGCTCGCATGTGCAGGCTTGGTGCTTCACGCCCAGATCACAAACAGCACCAACAGCACCCCCACATCTCACATGCTCCTGGCCCTGGCCTAGGGACATGTGAGCAGTCTCGAGAAGTTCATGGACGATGTGCTTTATGGAAAAAATTACACTTGATGTTTTTTGCATCAAAATACATTGATAAGTCCCTTCTTCCTTGAACTTTTCCTCCCCTCCCAACCCCCAAGATTTATTTATTTGTTTAAAAGGCAGAGTTACAGAGAGAGAAAGTGAAACCACCCATCCGCTGGGTCACTCCCCAAACAGCCACAACGCCTGGCCATTGCGACCAACTGGGGAGTGAAACAGTGGATGGAAGACCCCCCCCCTTTTCTCTGCCTCCTTCTCTTTCTGTGTAACTCTGACTTTCAAATAAATAAATGAAAAATAATTATTAGCAGAGAATTTGGTTCTCATCGAAATTTGGCCAAGACAGAAGTTAGGAAAACAGTGGATGTTAAATGAGTGCAATTACAAACACAGTATATGCTGTTATCTTTTTTTTTTTTAAAGATTTATTTTATTTTCATTTGAAAAGCAGAGTTACAGAATGAGAAAGAGACAGACACACAGAGAGACGCACACACAGAGAGATCTTCCATACTCTTATTCACTCCACAGATAGCCTACTGTGGCTGGGGCTGAGCCAGGCTTAAGCCAGGAGCCTGGAACTCCATCCAGGTCTTCCACAGGGTGCAGGGACCCAACCACTTGGACCATTGTCTGCTGCTTTCCCATACACATTAGCAAGGATCTGGATAGAAAGTGGAGCAGCTGGGACTTGCATTGGCACTCATAAGAGATGCTGGTGGGACCAGCGCTATAGCACAGTGGGTAAAGCCACTGCCTGCAGTGCTGGCATCCCATATGGGTGCCGGTTCAAGTCCCGGCTACTCCACTTCCAATCCAGTTCTCTGCTGTGGCCTGGGAAAGCAGTGGAAGAGGGCCCAAGTCCTTGGGCCTCTGCACCCATGTGGGAGACCTGGAAGAAGCTCCTGGCTCCTGGCCTTGATCTGCACAGCTCTGGCCATTGCAGCCAACTGGGGAGTGAACCATTGGATGGAAGACCTCTCTCTCTGCTTCTCCTTCTCTCTCTGGATAACTCTGACTTTCAAATAAATAAATATTTTAAAAAAAAGAGATGCTGGTGTTGCAAGCAGTGGAGTAACCCACTATGCCACAATGCTGGCCCTTGTTTTCTTATCTGATGGGAATTACACAAAGAAGAATAGCAACATTCTTGTGTAGTAGTACTACAGGCGTGGTATGTGTGGCACCATACACTATGTGCATTCCACAAATCAAAGTGCTGTGTAACAGAGACATGCTGTCTTGACAAAAATCTGGTAGTCCCCACAAAATGGCACACGCAGTCGCCACCGACGCAGTGCAACGGTTGAAGAAGCAAGTGTTCTGGTGACAAAACTCCCACACGCGTTCATCAGTAAGCCAATATTGTTGTATCAGAGTAAGCTGGCTACACAGATATGTGGCTCAGGACTGCTTGGCAGCAATTCTAAAACACAGCTGAACTGTTCTTATGAATGCCTGGATTTCGCATTAGCTTTGTATATTCTTTCAGGATTACGAATCTGGAAAACACTACAGAGGTGAGCTGGACAGTTAACGTATAACAAGAATATGGGATTGATTTGCCTAGGTCTTGTGATTTTGGTGGCATTTGCTTGCTTCTGACAATTTGTAACTGGGGGTACACAAGGCTGCTCTGCCGCCTGCTGGATGGAGGTGGGTGATGGAGCTACTACTAACATCCCCAGATTCTCCTGAGCAGCCCAGCACTGCCCAGCCCCTCTGCCCAGCCCTCAGCCGGCTGATCCCCAGCCCAAGGGACACAGCAAGAAAGCAGCAGGCTCCGCCCCACCTCCCCCACCCTGCCAGGTGTGAGTCCTGGGAAGCCCCTGGGATCTGCCCACGGGAGCCCTTTGTTCGGCCCTCACCTCTGTCTTCCTCGCCTAACGGTCAATCCCACTGGAGAAAGACATTCAACTGCTCCCTCGTAAAACAAAACCAAACAACTTGTAATTTGGAATAATTTTTTAAAAATTCTAAGTAAATATTTACATTTTTCATCTTTTATTGCGGCAACACACACACAAGACACATTTTAAGTGCGCAGGTCAGCATTACTGAGTAATGTGGCAGGCAGTGAACGTGGTGCAGTGATCACCATAATCCATTCCTGCAACCCTTCATCTTGTCACACTGAAACTCTGCACCACTAGACAGTAGCTTCCCCTTCTCCCTTCTCCCTTCTGCCAGCCCTCCGGGTGCTCCATACAAGTGGACTCCTGGAGTTTTTGCCCTTTTGCAACTGGCTTGCCTTACACTGCATAGTGCCCTTAAGCTCCCTGCATGTTGTAGCGTGTCTCAGAGTTTCCTGCCTCTTCAGGGTGTATAGCCTCCCATCGCATGCATAGACCACATTTTGCTTGTCCACTCAACCCTTGACAGGCATTTGGGTCGTTTGTGACTTTCGGCTACTGTGAATAGTGCTACTACTAACATGTGTGAACAATAACTTGTCAACACCCTGCTTTCCATAATAAATACCCATTTTCATCACTATTTTATATGGCTGACTTACATTCTTTTTCTCTTCTAGACAAGCACCCCCAAATTATACAACTTCCAGTCCCACAGACACTCCCCTCCACCCAGTTCTAGCATCTTGCTCATGAAGGACTCTGACCTACCCTTTCTTTGGAAAAAAGATTTATCATGTGTATTTGAAAGGCAGGGTTACACAGAAAAAGGCAGAGAGAGAGAGAGAGAGAGAGAGAGAGAGAGAGAGAAAATCTTCTTTCTGTTGGTTCACTCCCAAATAACCACAACGGCCAGGGCTGGGCCAAGCAGAAGCCAGGAGCCAGGAGCTTCTTCCGGGTCTCCCACGTGGGTGCAAGGGCCCAAGCACTTGGCCATCTTCTGCTCCTTTCCCAGTGCATTAGCAAGGAGCTGGATCAAAAGAGGAGCATCCGGGACTCAAACCGACATTCATAGGGCATGATGGCATTGCACTATACCACAACACCAGCCTTCTGATCTACTTTTTTTTTTTTTTTGACAGGCAGAATTAGACAGTGAGAGAGAGAGACAGAGAGAAAGGTCTTCCTTTGCCATTGGCTCACCCTCCAATGGCCGCTACGGCTGGCGCGTTGCGGCCAGCGCCATATGCTGAAGCAAAGCCAGGAGCCAGGTGCTTCCTCCTGGTCTCCCATGCGGGTGCAGGGCCCAAGCACCTGGGCCATCCTCCACTGCCTTCCAGGGCCACAGCAGAGAGCTGGACTGGAAGAGGAGCAACCGGGACAGAATCCGGTGCCCCAACTAGAATCCGGGGTGCCGGCACCGCAGGCGGAGGATTAGTCTAGTGAGCCGCGGTGCCGGCCTCTGATCTACTCTTAATTTTTTTTTTTTTATTTGAGAGATAGAGAGTGTACATGCTTCATCCTCTGACCTACTCTTAATGTGTTAAGTGTGAAAATTTTCTAGAAAGTCCAATCTGGGGCAGGCATTTAGCCTGGTGGTAAAGACACCAGTTAAGATGTCCATATCCCACATCAGAGTGCCTGGATTCGGTCCCCGCTCTGCTCCTGACGCCAGCTTCCAGTTAATGCAGCCTACAGCAGGCAGGAGGTGATGGCTCAAGGCATTGGAATCCTGCCACGGGATGGAGACCTGGATTGAGTTCCCATCTTCTGGCCTTGGACCTGGACTAGTCTCAGCTGTCGCAGGCACTGGAGGAGTAAAGGAAGTAAACCAGTAAGTGGGTGTGCTCTCTCGCTCTTTCTCTCTCTCTGTCCCCTTTCAAATACATTCACAAATACGTAAAAATTTTTTAAAACAGAGTCCTAGCCATGCTTGTTTTGTTCATTTTACAGACACAGTGGTTGCCTGGGTCCCGCACAGTCAGTACCCCCACCCCCACCCTAGCATGTGTACAGAGAGACACTGGGATTAGAATGTCCACAGGTTGGGCCGGCGCCGAGGCTCACTATACTAATCCTCCGCCTGCGGTGCCGGCACTCCGGGTTCTAGTTGGGGCACGGGATTCTGTCCCGGTTGCTCCTCTTCCAGTCCAGTGCTCTGCTGTGGCCCGGGAAGGCAGTGGAGGATGGCTCAGGTGCTTGGGCCCTGCACCCCATGGGAGACCAGGTGAAGCACCTGGCTCCTGCCATCGGATCAGTGCGGTGTGCCGGCCGCGGCGGCCATTGGACGGTGAACCAATGGCAAAGGAAGACCTTTCTCTCTCTCTCTCTCTCTCTCACTGTCCACTCTGCCTGTCCAAAAAAAAAAAAAAAAAAAAATGGCGACAGGCTTCTGGAAGCCCTCCCAAGGAACTACAGCTTGTAAGGATGCCTCCCCGGTCAGGGCAGAATGCCTTTTCAAGAGCTCTAAAGCAGATTGCACCGTGCACCGCCGACCCCGGGGCATCCCGGTTCCTCCAGGCCTTGGCCTCTCTTATTGCAATCTACAACACACCAGGGACTCTGGTGGGCTGTGGAGGAGGCAGTAGGGAGAGCAGAGATCCTTCAAGCTGCACAACCTTAGGGAAGCGGCTTCTTAGCAGGAATAAAATGAAGTTTGGGAGTATAGCATGGGGTTAACGGAGCTAACAATTCTTTTTGTTCGTTTGTTAAAGATTTATTTATTTAATTTGAAAGGCAGAGTTACAGAGAGGGAAAGACAGATCTTCCATCTGCTGGTTCACTCCATAATTGGCCCCAATGGCTGGGGCTGGGCCAGGTGGAAGCCAGGAGCCAGGAGCTTCTTCTGGGTCTCCCACATGGGTGCAGGGGCCCAAGCACTTGGGCCATCTTCCACTGCTTTCCCAGGCCATAGCAGAGAGCTGGATTGGAAATGGAACTGCCGAGACTTGAGCTGGTGCCCGTATGGCTTAACCCACTACACCACAACACCAGCCCCACTATCAATTCTTAAGATAGATCTTTGACTCTCAGAACTTTCAGGGACTCATCCATCTATTCCCGAATTTGTAGGATTGAGGAAAATTTTCCCACTAAAGCACTTGGCAGACTGGGAAGGTCCCTAGGCTAAGGGTTCTGCTCAGAAATTCAAATCATCTGCCTAGGAAACTTGTTGAATCATGGGAAAACTCACCCTAACTAAAAAGAGATTGCTGTAACCCTTCAAATTCTAGCGCATGCAGCAACAGCAGTCAGTTTCTAGCTTTCTCATCTGCCTGTGCTCTCTTGTGCAGTGTGTTCAATAAATCCAACTGCTCGTTCTGCGCTGGTGAATTCTTTCACCACCTGTGACAGTGGCCTCAGTCACTTCTCATGAATACTTCAAAAAAGTTTGCGGAAAAAAGAATTAACATTCACTTTGGTGTAAAAAAATTGAAATTCATGCATATGAGAAGACCTCCAAAAATCCTGAATGATGTATTTATCTTTTTAAAAAACAAATTGAACTTATGTTAAATTCTATCATCTACAAGCCTTCTGGAGCATTCCTGTAGATGTTGTGCTTTTCTTTCTTTTTTTATTTAATTTTTAATTTTTATTTTTTATTAGACAGGCAGAGTTAGACAGTGAGAGAGAGACAGAAAGGTCTTCCTTCCGTTGGTTCACCCCCCAAATGGCAGCCACAGCCTGTGCACTGCGCTGATCCAAAGCCAGGAGCCAGGTGCTTCCTCCTGGTCTCCCATGGGGTGCAGAGCCCAAGCACTTGGGCCATCCTCCACTGCCCTCCCGGGCCACAGCAGAGAGCTGGAGTGGAAGAGGAGCAACTGGGACTAGAACCCGGAGCCCATATGGGATGCCAGCGCTACAGGCGGAGGATTAACCAAGTGAGCCTCGGCGCCTGCCCCTTGCTTTTATTTCTAAGGACGATGAGAGAAAGGGTGTTCCAACTTTCTCTGGGTCAATCTTGTTGGCATCTCCACCCCTTTACAACATACTCAACCCCACCCAGGTCCACAGGGCACTTTCTGGGCATTGGCCCTTCCCCAGGCCCTGGAGATGTGTTCCACGGGATTGGAGCGAAGGCCAGCAGAGTCTGCAGGAAGTCGCTCAGCTAAAGCAAGCTAAGTGTCTGGGGAGAGCTGCTTTTCCCAAGTGGCAGGACAAAGGGTAGGGACTTTAAGGGGAGGCTTCCCAGAGAAAGGACTGTTCGAGCTGAGCCTTAATGGAGGAAGAGGCATTCACTAACTGGCGTCTCAGGATGGTGAGAAGGAAGCCCCCTGGGGGCTGCTCTGTATGGGCCACCCGGATGGAGTCCATGGCCATCTGGCTTCCATGGACCTCAGCCAACAGTGGGTCCTGCAGAAGACTGGAGGCAGTGCCGAGGGTGAGGTCGCCTCCACTGGCTGTGTGCCTCAATCCAATGCCACGGCCCCCTGCACCCCACGGCCCCTTTAGCATGGTGGCCACTCCCTTCTCTTGACATGAACGGAGGTAACAGCTCAGTGCTCCTGAGTCTTGGATTCTAAGCCCTTGTGTGTCTTCTACATCCACACCTTTCCAAGAAGTCCCTTGGTACATCGGCTTTGCCTGGTCTGAAGAGACCCCCTGTTTCCTGCCAGGCAGGTCTGGTGGCCGCCTCCCACGCTGTCCTTGTCCCACTTCAGTTTACTGCATACAGCAACCGAGGGCGCCTCTGAAAATCTAAGTCAGCTCTTGTTGCCCTCCTGCTCAGAAGCTCCTGGTGGCTGCTCACCTTACTGAGAGGAAAAGTCAGGTTCCTGCACCTGCTGATCCTGCCTTCTCACTACCTGCCCTGACTGGCTCCTCGCTGCTCCTGGGGCATGGCGGCCATGCTCCACTTCAGGACCTGCCCTTGGAGGCTGCAGTCCCTTCCGGAGGCTCTGCCTGTCCTGCTTCCCTCTGGCGCCAGTCATCCAGGGTCTGTCTCCATCCTTTCCTGTGGCTGTCACAGAACACCCGAGATGGGGTGATTTATAGAGAAGAGAGACGTATTTGGCCCCCAGTTCTGCTGGCTGGGAAGTCCCAGAGCATGGCGCCTGCGTCTGCTTGGTCGCCTGCTGCTTCAGCTCGGGGTGGAAGGAGGCAAGGTGAGCAGGTGCGCGCAGAAGAGACAGAGCAGGGGAGAAGCCCCGTTCTAGAGCGAGGCCTCCTCCCTCCTGGCGGAGGGCAAGCGTCCACTCAGGAGTGCGCCCCCTGGTGCCCCAAGCGACTCCCACTTGGCCCCACCTCCCAGCCCTGTCCACCTGAGGACCAAGCTCAACATGAGTTTGGATGGGGACAAATTCCCCTGAACCCACAGTGGAGTGAGGAGGTGGGAGGCCTGCCGGAAGGAAGGGCACACGTGGATTCAGGGACATGAGCTGCTCAGAGCAGAGGGACCGTGTATAGAGGTGGGGATGGGGTGCAGGGAAACCCCAGGGCTGGAACAGTGGGGAGCAAGGACAGGAAGGGAAAGGAGTGGGGTGCGGTCAAGGGAGCTGGGCTGGGAACTGAGGGCTACAGGCGTAGACCCCACTCCTTCTGCTTCCCACCCCCACTCTCTGGCCAACCAAAGGGCCCATGGACGGGGCCCCACCAGAGGAACAAATGCAAAATATCCAGCATGAGGCATTCACTCAGAAAGTCGCCACCAGTGATGAAAATATCCCGAATTAGATTACTGTGGGTGCACAACCTTGCAAATGCAGTAAAACGCCTCAGATGTGCACACTTTAACTAGGTGAGTTTTATGGCACAAATTATGTCCATACTAATTAAATTTTTGAGTCACTTTTCTATTGAGTGAACATGGACTAGGTATGGAATTAGCCTGGGACAAGTGGCTGAGAGACTTCCCACCATCTCTGTGCCATAGCCCTGCCCTGCTAGAAATTCCACTGCCTTCTGTGTCAGTTGGACACACCCACTTTCCCATGATGCACCTGAATCTCTTCCATCCATCTTCTCTTCCGGAAGATGCCAGGACGAGGCATGGAGACACCATGATGCCATGAAACCTTACCAGAGACCATTGCACGTGCTGGCCCCGCCCAAACTGCACCCCATTTGTAGTCAATTAGGGGGCGACTGATGGGTGTGGGCTGTGATTATCCTCATGAGGTTGCCTGCGTTCACTTCTCTTTAGCCTTTTAAAATAAATCCTGCTCCCATTGCACTCTATCTACGTTTCTGCTTGGTATTCTCTCATGTGGAGACAAGAACCTGGAATAAATCCAGCTGGGGGCCTCCTAGTGCACCCCCAAAACAAAACCTTCCTTGGCCACAAGATCTAAAATTTTGTCCACCTCCAACATTTCTTTTTTCTTTTCTTTTCTTTTAAAAAGATATTTATTTGAAAGACAGAGAGAGAGGTCTTCCATCTGCTGGTTTACTCCCCAAGTAGCTGCCAGTGGTCAGGGATGGCCAGGCCAAAGCCAAGAGCCAGGAGCCTCATCCAGGTCTCCCACATGGGTACAGGGGCCCAAGCACTTGGGCCATCTGCTGCTGTTTCCCAGGCCATAGCAGGGAGCTGGATTGGAGGTGGAGCATCTGGGACTAGAACTGGTGCCCTTATGGGATGCTGGCACTGCAGGTGGCAGCTTAATTTGCTAAGCCACAGCACCGGCCCCTCACATTTCTTTCTTTTTAAAACATTTTTATGCATTTATTTGGAGGGGGAGTGGGGAAGAGAAAGAGACAGCATTCTCCCACCTGCTGGTTCTCTCCCCAAATTCCTGTAAAGGCTTGGACTGGGCTGGGGCCAAAACTGGGAGCCAGGATGCCAACCCAGGCCTCCCACATGGGTGGCAGGAACTCAAGTAGTTGAGCCATCACTGCTGCCTCCCAGGGTGCATGCTAGCAGGAAGCGATCAGAAGCCAGAGTCAGGTCTGGGACCCAGGAACCAACACTTTTTTTTTTTGAACAGGCAGTGTGGACAGTGAGAGAGAGAGACAGAGAGAAAGGTCTTCCTTTTGCCATTGGTTCACCCTCCAATGGCTGCCGCGGCCGGCGCACCGTGCTGATCCAAAGGCAGGAGCCAGGTGCTTCTCCTGGTCTCCCATGGGCTGCAGGGCCCAAGCACTTGGGCCATCCTCCACTGCACTCCCCGGCCACAGCAGAGAGCTGGCCTGGTAGAGGGGCAACTGGGACAGAATCCAGCGCCCCGACTGGGACTAGAACCCAGTGTGCTGGCGCCGCTAGGCAAAGGATTAGCCTGTTGAGCCGCGGCGCCGGCTAGAGCCAACATTTTATATCCATCTTTACAACATCTTGTTTCTTCTTAGTGGTTGTCAGCAAAGGTGTCACTTAAGAGTGTTCTACTTCCACCCTCCTCCAGGGGAACTCGATCTCTGAGGGGAGGGGTCACTGAGGCCACGGCCCAGCTGTTCTCCATTCTTGCCCCTCCTAGGGCTTTGAAAGGGGCCCAGGCTCTGCGCTTGGGCTGGAAGCAAAGGCCCCCGTCTCCCTTTCACTCCCCAGATTTTGTGTTCCGATGACACAGAGACGCCACAGGGGAATCTACAGCATTTGTACATCAATGCTCACCGCCACGTTGGTCACAAAGCCAAAAGCAGAAGTGACTCAAGTCGCTCATGGATACATGCGGATCTTGGGTAAATTCAAGTGTTGCTAGGAAACCAAAATGTAGCACAGGCCTGAAGGGAGCATCACTGGACCCCACAGTGGCAGGACAGGGGATTCTGGTGCGTGCTCCACAAGCGCTCTCGTACAGCAAGGTTTGTGGGAAGAGCCCAAGGATATTACGCTCAGTGAGTACCAGTCCCAGAAAGACAAAGGCTGCATAACTCCACTTACGCAGGTGCCCAGGGCACTTAAATCCAGAGACGGGAAGCAGAATGGTGGCTTCCAGAGGCTGGGGTGAGGCGGGAGGGGAGCTGGGTGCTCAGCCGGCAGAGTTTCAGTTTTGCGCAGAGAAGCAGTTTTGGGGGTAGAAGGTGGTGCTGACTGTGAATGCACTTGCTGCTAACGAACTGCGCACCCCGACATCCTGAAGATGGCAAGTGTGTGTGTGTGTGTGTGTGTGTGTGTGTGTGTGAGAGAGAGAGAGAGAGAGAGAGAAAGCACCTTTTTTTCAAGTCGGGGGAACAGAAAGGGAGAAGGCCATGTGTATCTCCCTGGGTAGAACCAGGAGTCTGGTCCTGCCCTGGCTCCCAGGGCCTGCATCCTACTTTTCGGACACCCATCCATACAACATGTTTGTTCTGGCTGCATTCGAGAGCTGAGAAAGGGCACGTACACTTCCCAACTCCCAGCACCTTCTATCAGGGCTCAAAGCACACCCTTCATGAGGTTAGAGGTAAGTAAGGCCATTAAGTACAATGCCGCGGTCTCTCTCTCTCTCTCTCTCTCTCTCTCTCTCACACACACACACACACACACACACAATACCCTGGTCTAGCTCACACAAGCACATGCGTACACATACACAAAACTATGGTTGGGCTCACATAGGCACACACACTCACAATACCATGGTCTAGCTCACACACACTCACATACACACGCACACACGCTCTCTCTCTCACACACACACACTACCCTGATCTAGCTTACACACGCACAGGCACAATACCATGGTCTAGCTCACACATACACACACATGCGCACACGCTCTCACACACACACGCACACATGTGCACGGCTCCCTATCCACCAATCACAAGGTGATGCGCAGCCACCAAGCAGCGCCTACATTCCCTGGTGCGGTCACCCGCCTGCGTCCTGTCCCTTCTGCTGAGGAGCCCGGGGCCATGTGGGGATCAGGGGCTGGGGAGGACCAGGGGGCAGTGGGGCTGGTGTTTCCCACGGCCCTTGCATCCCCCTGTCTCTCAGCGCTGGCGGCAGGGAGGCCTCGCGGGCGCTGCAGGTGTCAAAGGCGCCTTGCAGAGTGAACGGAAGGGGTGCCCACGGCACCAGGCCACACAAGCCTGGGCTCCCGCGTGCCGGCAGTGACTGCGGGCAGCGTGGCGGTGTGACGTGGTCCCCCCAGTAACCCACCGCCGTGTGCACGACAGCAGCATTGCCGTGGGGCCGCACACGGAAGAAACACAAGTGCTCGGTGCTCGGGCCCGGGGTTCTAGTGCCAACCCTGGGGCCTGCAGAGCTTCCCCACGGTGGAGAGGGCGCTGGGAAACCACGGCGCCCATCAGAGAGGCGCCCAGAGAGGGGAGTGCTTTGCCCCAAGTCCCAGTGAGAGCCCTGGCCGTGCCGGGCCCTGACACCAGGCTGCTTGCTGGCTGGGCCTCCCTTGGACAGGCTCAATGGTTCCCTCGCCTATGGATGGGAGGGCTTGAACATGCTGGGGGCATGTTCAGCTGGGGGCCCTGCCTCACTGCACACGGCTGCTCCCAGGGGAGAGTGCACCTGCTCAGCTCTAGGGCGTCCCTGTGACCACGGCCAGAGAGAGGACCAGCAGTGGAAGACGCGCCCAGCTCTAGTTAGCTCTCAGCCAGCCTTTTACACAGCATGAACCTTCTGCAGTTGGGTAATTTGCTTAGCAAACTCACTGCAGACAACAGGAGCACTCCTGGGTCCCCAGGCCTGGGTGTGAGCCCCAGCCCTACTCTTCCTGCCACCCACGGCCTCCAACTCTGCTTACCCGGAACACAGGGAAGGTGCCACGTGTTAGCAGCTGCCAGGTGGGGGACTCGTGAGAGCTAAGCAGGAGGTGTGCAGCAGGCCGTGGGGTAGCAGCTCGGCCGGTTCCGGTGCTCCGGCGGTGCCCTTGAACCCCAGGTGCTGCTCCTGCTGCCCTCCTGCCTTTGCCTGCTGGCTTCTCCTGCTTGTCACATTGTTACAGGATGGCTGTGGCCCTTCCAAAAGTTACGTCTGAGTGCATGGACAAAGGGCCGTGCCTTGGCCCCTCCAGAAGCGACCGAAGCTTCTGACCCACCATGTGTGGGCCACAAACTCCCCAGGCATTGCAAGGCCGGTGGAAAAGTTACCGGGACTGCTTTGATAAACCCTGGCCTGCCCGGGGCTGGAAGAAGAAGTGGATGTGTGCAGTACGGGGGACTCTGCACGTCCAGCTCTCAGCCAGGGCCTAGCACTGCCATCAGTGCCAAATGTACCCTCTTCCTTGGGAGGACGGATGGGTGGAGTGTTCTCCCAGGGCACTGTAAGGGAGCTAGCAAAAGGTGCAGCCCCTCTTCCCCAGAGGAGAAGACAAAGGCAGGGAAGGAAGGAGCCAGGCCGAGGGGCCCGCACTCAGCCACCTGGGAGCTGTGGTGACCGCCTCAGGGCTCCAGGGAGCAGAAGACCTGGCTTCCCGCCCCTGCCCTGATCCTACGCACCTGTGCCAGGCTGACCTTTTAGCTCCTGACTTTGCCATCTGCGTCGTGTGAGAGCATCTAGGGTGGTGGCCCTGAGCTCAGGAGGTGCTATGCATGCAAGAGGGAAGAAGCCACTGCAGGCGACAGAGAGGGCTCAGTGGTGGCGGCCGTGGGGCAGTGCGTGCACACATGGGCACGCCCACCACCAGGTGCCAGTTCCAGCACACG
Organism: Sylvilagus floridanus; assembly: GCA_949820135.1. Taxonomy (NCBI): domain Eukaryota; kingdom Metazoa; phylum Chordata; class Mammalia; order Lagomorpha; family Leporidae; genus Sylvilagus; species Sylvilagus floridanus. Next base: position 36,799,205 of record OX463230.1, read on the forward strand.
CATGCAGCAGAATCCATACACATTTACACATGGCTGAGCCATCTGCCAAGATAGGCCCAGGTGAGGCATGGGCTCGCCCAAGGCGAGGGGAGGGACGCGGGCTGGGGCTGGGCACCCAGGTCAGCCGGCCAAGCCCCATCAGCTCAGGCCAAGGCAGAGCTTCGAGCGCCTGTCTCCTTGGAGGCTCCCCGGCTGCTCTCTGGAGGTGACTGTCGCTGAAAACTCGGGTCCCCAGAATGCTGCCTTGTGCAGTATTTCAATTCTTTGGGGGTCAGCCAAGAGGCCATGACTGAGCAGCGAGACAAGACTGAGCCAGCCCCGGCGCTGAAGCACAATGGGTTAAGCTGCTGCCTGTGGCTCTGGCAAACCATATGGGCACCGTTTCGAGTACCAGCTGCTCCACTTCCCTGCTAATGCACCTGGGAAAGCAGCGGAAGATGGCCCAGCTGTTTGGGCCCCTGCACCCATGTGGGAGACCCGGATGAAGCTCTGGACTCCTGACTTCGGCCTGGCCCACCTCTCGTGGTTGGGGTGATTTAGGGAGCAAACCAGCAGCTGAAGATCTCTCTGTCTCCTTAACTCTGCCTTTCAAATAAATATCTTTTAAATAAATAATTCTTTATTTTAAGAAGACTGAGAAAAACTGAGAAGGAAAATGGAGGCAGTGGGGTCTCTGGTTTCCCCAGCTGCTCAGGAGGGAGTGGAAAGGGCTCCTGGGAGAACCCAGGAAAGTCCCAGCAGCCTGTACTTCTCCCTGGTCTTGCACCTCTGTGGCCGTGCACAGGTGGACAGTTGAAGGCTGCGGGCAGCTCGCACCAGGGAGTCCATGCCAGGAATGTCAGAAGGGCTCCTGGCCGGGCAGCCAAGTCTGCAGCGGGACTAAGTCCCACAGCCGCACGACAGTCTGGGCCTGCAAAATCACACACGCTTAAATTTAGAATCGTTCTGCTGTGGCCTGGCAATGCAGTTCACAAAACCCTGGCCCCGTCAGTAAAAATAACCAGGGCCCATGCCAGCTAGAGAGAGAGGTGTTGGAACAGGCGCGGTGTACAGGGAGCAGCAGCAGGGGCCGAGCCGCCACCCCCACCCCAGGCCACAGCAGGCTGGAGGGATGCCAGCACGGTCAGTATGTGGGGTGTTTCCTTGGGGAGCCAGGCCAGGGTCTGCAAGGGATGCCTGTGCAGGCTGATGGTGCGCTCAGAACTTGCTGCTCTGACCCAGAAGGGCCCTTGAGTGCCTGTGTGTGCGGCACACCCAGGACCAGCATCATCCTAGGAGGGGGCCAGCGGAAAACACGGCTTCAAACTGCACTGACCTGGGGTTGCCACCGGCTACTACTCAGCTCAGGGAGAGTCCATGGCTTCACCCTGAGCGGAGGGGTGTACACAGACGATGCAAGGTTTTCCTGCTGAGAAACAGAATTGGAGTTGCCCACATTTTGTGACTAGTCCCTCCCGTCATTGGTGAACTCGTGTTCCCCAGGTTGCCACCCTCCAGGGGAGCAGTCCAGCCTCTGGGCCCAGCCTGGAGCCCTGTGGAAGCAGTCACAGCGGTGGACCAGCACACACGCTAGAAGCGACAGACACAGCAGGAGACAGAGACTGGCAGTGCTCCAAGGGGCTTCTGGAAACATCTGAGGCTGACCCTCATTTTTCCAGAAATAACTGAGACCAGGAGCGAGGCCCTGCCCCATTAACAAAAGAGGCAGGACCAGAGAGCCTGAACTCCCTGGACAGTTTGGGCAAGGTGATTCATTTTGTTTTATTTTTAAAGATTTATATTATGGGGCCCGTGTCGTGGTATAGCAGGTAAAGCCGCCACCTGTGACACGGGCATCCCATATGGATCCTGGTTTGTGTCCTGGCTGCTCCACTTCCGATCCAGCTCCTTGCTAATGTGCCTGGGAAAGCAGCAGCAGATGGCCTAAATGCTTGGGCCCCTGCACCCATGTGGGAGACCCGGATGCCCTGTGCTACAATGCCTGTGCCCCAGACAGCAGGGTGTCCATCCAGTTGGTTCCTCCTCAGAGTCCTTCCCAGGCCCTGTCAGTGTACACCCCCCAGGAGCAGGTGTTTAGCCGAGTGGTTAAGACACCTGCATCCCACACCTGGGGGCCTGGGTTCAATTCCTGGCTCCTGACTCCAGCCTCCTGCTAATGCAGACCCCAAGGGGCAGCAGGTGGGTGATGGCTCAGGTCATTGGGTTTCTGCCACCCACGTGGGAGACCTGGCTGGGAGTTCTTGGCTCCCAGCCCTGGCCATCGGGAGCCAGCAATGGGAACTCTTCATGTCTGTGTGTCTCAAGTAAGTACAATTTTTCAAATGCAATCCTAGCTTGGCTCCTCCTGTTTGCCATCCCAGCTGGATTGTCCTCCTTGGTGTTTCTCGCCTTGGCATCCCACGCACCCCACTTGTCTCTCTGGCTCTTCCCTGGTCATTGTTCCCCCCAGAGCGGAATGTTCGCTTTCTCCAGTGCCTTGATCAGCGCCTGGCCCAGGGCTGCCCACCGCAACACACAGCGAGTGCGTCCAGCCCCCACCCCCGGTTCCCAGCACGGAACTCCCCAATCCCCCCGGGATTTCCTAGGCGCCGTGGGCATCTTCTGTTCCTCACTTGGTCCCATTCCTGGTGAGAAGACACCTGCACAACCAGCTTTTACTATGCCCTTATTATCCATTATAATAGTGCTGGAAAATATTATCATTATTTTAATGTAACCTAAAGTGTAATCACATTAGCTTATTAGGCAACTAGTAGTAATAATAAGCAATGCTAAGTGTCCTTGACTTTATATATGTCTTATGTTAGATGTTGAGCTAAGTAATCCAGTAACTACATTAATTGATTATTGTACGACTCGCACCACTGCCCATTCCTGGCCCTCGCTATCGTACACTCCCCCTTCCCTCCACCTGGCCAGATGTGACCCTACCCTAACCCAGGTCCAGGAATGTAAAAGGGAGGTTTAAAGCCTGAGATAACAACCAGCCCCTACCCTGGAGTCTGCAGCGATGTTGGGACTTATCAGAAGTGTCAACTTGACCTAAGCATTCCCCTAAAGCCTGCTTGTACATGATAATAAAAAGCTCTGTAAGAATTGGGCTCGGGGCTTCTCAGGGGCTTCCTCTCCTGGAGGCACTGAGAGGCCCGGGTCCAAACTCGTAGTAAAAACGACCCTGCTAATTGGCTTCAACTTCGGTCTCTGGTGGTGTGATTTTTGGGGGACCACGGACTACGGGCATAACACTGGCAGCGCTCCTATTCCCACGTCCCTGGGAATTCTCGTGTTTCGATGCGGCAGCTCTTGGTGGGCTCCTGGATGGCGAGAATCTTGAAACTTCCAACCCACACCATCCTCGGGGTTGAGGAGGGAGAGACTGGCGATTGGGTCACGGTCACCGACCATGCCCCGTAAAGCAGGAGCTGTGGAGATCTGCTGGGCACTGGAGGCTGCTGCACCCTGGGACGCTCCTGCGGCTCACCTCCCCTCCTCCCGGCGTGGCCCCAGGAAGCCGCCTGTGTGTGATTATGTTGTACCTGTGTGTGTAAGCATGGTGAGTGTGCATGTGTGCAGAAGTGTGTGCACATGCGTGTGCTGTGGATGTGTGTGAGCATGTGCGTGCTCACATGGTGTCTGTGTGGGGAATGCGTGTGGACATGTACACGTGCATGTGTAAGTGTGTGTGTGTGCGCCTCTGTGAGCGCTGTACGTGCACTGGGTGTGAATGCGCATATGCGTATGAGCGTGCGTGAGTGCAGGTGTGTTGTGTAGCTGTGTCTGTGCTCTGAAGACAGAAGCGGAAGGGGCGGCAGCCAGCAGGGGACCTGGGCTTTCCATGGGTCCTGCCTAGCCCCTGCCCCGTTCGCTTCCGGCCTCGCTATGCACCTGCCTTCAGGAATGCCTGCAGGCTGCCCTCAGCTGGGCGGAGCAGCAGCAGCCTTAGAAATAAACTCGAGTCTCCAGGCTGACTGAGCGAGTGCCGAGTGCTGGGCCGGCAGCTGTGCTAAGTTGCAGGGAGCGGCGTGCTGAGTCCCAGGAGGCAGCTGTGCCCGGTGACACAGGGGTTCGGTCCTGGCTCTGCCTTGCGTGGTCTGGTCACAGCTGCCTGTCTGCATCAGTCAGGTGAAAGAGGTGGACTACACTCCCACGTCATTTCGCACACTCACACTTTGTGAAGTGCCCTTGGCCAAGGTCACACATTGTGTCAGGCATGGATCGGAGGGAAGCGGGAAGGGCCTGTGCGGATGGCCCTCACGCACAGATGACCTTGGCTGGCCCAGACCCACCCAGCCACCTGGGCCAGACCGGCCGCGCCCCGCCTCTGCTCATGCCTGTCCCCGGCACAGCTGGGTCCCGCCTCTAGGTGGCAGCGGAGGCAGGGGACTCGGTGGTCACTGTGCACTCAGGACCAGTGGCCGTGGGCTGGCAGTGACCTCCTTGAACCTCTGTGTTAACCGCAAAGGAAGGGCCCAACAGGAGATGGGGGCGGCTGCTGGGATGAGAAGGCGGTTCACACCCTCTGCTCCACAGTGCACACTGGCTCCAAGGGCTTCCGTGGCCTGATTCCAGTCGCAAACGGCCGAAGGAGCACCGGGGTCAGGCCCAGAACTTGGGCTCCCGCCTTGGCCGGGAGCTCTTGTCTGCAGCCTGGCTTCTTCGAGGTGCTGCGCCTGAGGCTGGTGCCGGCTGCACGGCTGAACCAGCGGGCGGTGGGCCCAGTGCAGATCCCATGCGGTGGCATGCAGTGAGCAGCATAGTCCATGGTGGATCGTGAGCAGCCTACACTTGCAAGCGACTTCATCCCCACTGGTGGACAACAGAAGGAAGAGGTTTGGAGCTCCAGGACCTGTGACTTTGAGGACTGAAAGAGCCTCCGTCCACCGCCAGCTCCCTCCCGGATGTTCTGTGGGCTCCAGCCTGGCCGTGCCTTGGAGGAGCCGCTCCTTATTCCCCGCTCCGCCTCCACGAGGGTGGGGTGAGAGGGGAGACAGGAAGGGACCTCGGTAACCGGGTGACACAAGGGTCTCTGAAGTCCGCAATCAGGGGCCGTCCCACGGGTACTCGATTAGCCAGTGTCCACCTCACCCTTGGCTCCCGGCGTTGCTGAATCTAAAAAATGCGAAGGGCCCTCAACACGAGGCATTGTTGCTCATGATCAGACCCAGCTGTCTCATCTTCCAGTGGGAGCTGACATCTAGAGCGGGCAGAGCGTCCTGTGGCTGATTAAGACACAGGCATTTGTCTCTCCGGCCCTGGTGTCTCTTCCGCAGGAGGCTGCCACTGCAGGCCTCCCGGCCTGACCTGGGCAGTGGTGAGGGAGAGGAGACAGGCCCTGGCCCCTCACTGACCCTGTGCCAGTCCACGAGGCCAGGTGAGTACCTGCAGATCTCAGGGCACAGGAGAGTGCAGGGAGCCCCGGCTGGAGTGGGCGGAGGGGCTCCCAGGGCTCCGCAAATCGTCTACGTGGCTAAAAGACACAGCCGAGGCATGGCCTGTCTGCTCGGGGTGGCCAGGAAGCCACCGGGAGAGACTGTGCCGAGACCCACAGACCATGAGGGGGGCCCCGGGACACCAGGACCACGTGCACCCAGGATGGCAGGGCTGTGTCACTGGGCCTGACCCTGTCCTGCTGGGTCTAGGACCTGCTTCCTGGGCCCCCTGGTGCCAGGTCCAGGCTGGCCTGGGAGCAGGGCTGCTCCGCCTCCTCCCTCCTATCCCAGGCTGTGGGTGGGGCCCCTTACTGCTTGTCCTTTACCAACGAAGGTTACCAAAGCCTTCAATGATTTTGCTCTGGATTATGTCTTAAGGCGGTCCCCTCCCCCATCCCCTTAAAAAAATCTCAGCTACCACAGCCTTGGGCCAGGTCATTACCCTTTCCTGCCTGGACCACCGTCCACCTCCCAACCCTGCCCCTCCAACACCGGGTCTCCACCGCCCATCCCGCCCCTCTCATGTTGCACTACTCAGTCGCAGAGACGTAGGGGAGCATGGGGTTTCAACTGGGTCCCTTCCTGCACGGACCCAGTGGCCGCTGTCCACTCTCTGCAGGGTCTGGTTTTAAAACGTCTCTGTTTAAAAAAAAAAAAAAGATGTATTTATTTATTTCAAAGGCAGAGTAACAGGGAGAGGGAAGGAGGGGGAGAGGGAGGGGGAGGGGGAGGGGGAGAGGGAGGGAGAGAGAGAGAGAGAGAGAGAGAGAGAATCTTCCATCTACTGGTTTATTGGCCTCAATGGCCTGGGCTGGCCCAGGCTGAAGCCAGGAACTCCATCCAGGTCCCCCCGATGGGTGGCAGGGGCCCATTTTTGGGTCCTGAGGACCTGCTCTGCCTCTATGCCAGCCACGGTGCCCCCTCCAGCAGCCAGCATCCCAGGGTTCCAGTCAGGTTAGAACTGCATCCTGGGAGCCAGGGACACCTGGGAGTGGCACCGGGGACAGTCTCAGAATCTGGGGTAAGAGCGGGAAGAAGAAAAGCTCATTTCCATCCAGGGCCTTGGACAGCCCTTCGGATCTCTTTCTTGGGCTCTCTGGAGAGAGCTCTTTGTACGAAGCAGCTCTCGTCTGCTCCGCTGTACACACGACACGAGCGCTCCAGCACCGCCGCCCTTGAAAGGGCGACTTAGTCTTTGGTCTAAATGAATCTGGCCTGTCACTTCTAAGGATGGAGCACGGTGGCGTTGCCCTAAAACGGCCCCCGCGCTCGGCCGGGCTCGAGGCTGTGGCGTCAGGACCCCACGGCTCCTTTTCACGTGGGCGCCATTTCTCTCTGCTGCGCTCACTCAGTGCTGGAGCCCAGGAAGCAGCGGCCCAGGGAACCAGCCACTCGCCACTGCGTGGGGCAACACAAGTAGAATTCATCCCTCCCCGGTTACAGGAGCGACTTTAAACTCGTAATGACGATCAAAGAGATTTTGCAAGATTTATTTATTTCATAGGCAGACTGTCAGAAACAGAGAAGGGGAGACAGAGGGGGAGACACAGAGACACACGGAGAGATTTTCCACCCACTCGTTCATTCCCCACACGGTGGCCGGGCAGGGCTGGGCCCATGTGCTGCCCCAGGCCTCTCAGCAGGAACCTGGATCAGAAGCAGGCCAGCCTGGACTGCAGGTCAGCACCCAGAGATGGGACGCTGGCAAGCAGTGGCTTAACCCACTGGGCCACAACGCTGCCCCTAAGAGACTTTCTTTAAAGGCTACCGAGCCGTTCAGCATATCATTAATTTTGCTTCAATTTCAGCACACGTGTTGCCAATGTGAGCATTGCTTCTGGGATAGAAGATCCAGGTATGTCTTCCTTCTCACCCCCACTCTCCTTTTAGGAGCAGATACATGAGAGGGTTTCAAAAAGTATGCAGAAAAACAGAATTAAGGGGCCAGCGCTGTGGCTTAGCGGGGAAAGCCACCGCCTGCAGTGCCAGCAGCTGGTTCAAGACCCAGCTGCTCCACTTCCAATCCAGCTCTCTGCTGTGGCCTGGGAAAGCAGAAGATGGTCCTAAGCCTTTGGGCCCCTGAATCCGCATGGGAGTCTGGGAGAAACTCCTGGCTCCGGATTGGCCCAGCTCCGGCCATTGCAGTCATTTGGGGAATGAACCAGTGGAAGGCCTCTCTGTAACTGCCTTTCAAATAAATAAATATTAAAAAAAAAAAAAAAACAGAATTAAGAGGAAAGTTTATTTTGGTACCAAAAATTTTGAAATCCATAGTTTTGTTTCCCTTTTCTCATAATGTACATTCCCCATGAACTTGTTGATGATTCTCCTTAGTGCAACCATTAATCCCAAATATTTCGTGGAGCTTCACCTGAGTTTCCTAGGTTAGCTGCTGCAGGAAAGAGCAAAGAAACAAAACAGCCGTCCCTTCCTGGACGTCCCGGGACAAGACAGCCGCATCCTCAGGCCACTGCACTGTTAAGGGGAAGTGTGCCCCCTCCCATCCCCCAAGAAAAGGCCCTTCCTGCAGGAGAGCAGGGGGCTGTGTTCTGCAACCATCCGAAGCCCAGGGCTCAGAAACTGCCAGGAAACCTGGTTTCTTCCCACTCCCCCTCTATGGCCCATCTACAGAGCAGGCCTAAGGATACAAAGCAGTCTATTGAAGCTCTATTGATTACTAATACTCAGCAGGGAGGAATCCCCCACGTGCTTTCTCTGGGGCCTGAACAGCTGGGCAAGGGCTCTTCTGGCTCCTCCCAAGAGGAAGCTCCTCCTCGCTGTGCACTGGAGGAGTCCCTCTCCCTCTCCCTGGGCCCGGCCGGCCACGCATCCACTACCTCCTGGCAGAGGCTGAGCCAAGGCTCGGCGGCCCCGGGGCCTCTCCCTCAGCGCGTGCGGCCGGCTCACTGGCAGGCAGAGGTGGGCAGGTCCTGCTGCTCCGGTCCAAAAAGAAACAGCGGGAGCTGGGGTGGAGGGAGCGGCGCTGGAAACCCGGGAACACCTTCCTCTAGATCTAGAAACCGGCTATAAATACCCTCAGCAACCGTTTCCTTTCAAAGGCCTGGGGAAAACATGCCAAGGAGATTTTTACAAATGAAAGGTTTACTTGATCCGGTAGAAAACCATCATTACTTGCAAAGGCTCAAGAACGTGTTTGAAGGTTCACTTGTGGGGCGAGGCTGCCACCTGGCGGTCAGCACGCACCGTGGCACTAGGAGCTCAGCCACCGGAAAGCGCTCTCGGAACAATCAGGGCTATTAACAAACACGCGGAGCGCTGAGCACAGTCCTCCCCAGAGAGAGGCCGAGTCTTCTAAAAACGGCCCAGACACGTGAGAGAGAGCAGTCGGAGCTCAGCATCTACGGTGTGTCCTGGCAAAGCGCTCGTTCTACCCACTCCATTCTGGGGACCAGGTGTACTGAAGGCTGTGATTTCAAGAAACAAAAACACACTTGGTTGTAGAAAACAATTTATTTCCTATTACACATACTTGTCTAAAAAAAGGCAGAGGCGCTTCGAGCAACGCTGCACGGGAAGAGAGAGCGCTGCGCTGCGTTCCAGAAGGGCCCGGGCGCAGTCTTCACACGGCCTTTTTCACGGCCGCCTGCGTCATGCTGAAGAGATAGGCTTCGTAGATTATATTTAAGAAGTTGTCGTCGTTCTGGAAAACAAAATCGAGAGACCCAAGGGAACGTGATTGGTCCGCAGGCGCCAAGGACTTCCCGCGCCGACCTGGGGCTGACCCTGCGTTCCGCTACAGGTGAGGGTGTCCAGCCAGCCTGCGGTGAGGCCGGGCAGAGCTGGGGGTCTCCACCTGCCAGTGGGGGTGGGGTAAGTGTTTGCCACACACAGCCCTGTGGCCTGCAGGGGCGCGGGTTCCTCGTGGACAGCCGGTCTGCTGCATGAAGACACTGGCTGCCGGCAGCTGGGTGGAGTGGGAGGAAGCCACCTGGGTCAGTGGCTGGTGGAGCTGGGCTCAGAGGCACCCAGGTCGCCCAGAGTGTGCGTCCTTTGTTCCTGGCATTAACTGGGACTTCTCTTGCAGTCTGCCTCATCCGACCCAGTGTCGTTCTTCCCTGCAGCTCTTCTGCCTGGCTAAGCTGCAAGCGAGAACCGTGGCTCCCCCGGGTGTCTCACGGTCTCCTCATTCCACAGTCTTCTCCCTCCCCCTCGAATGACTTAAGGCAATTCGCCCCCGGGCCACACTTGCCCCACATTCCCCCTTGGCAGCCCTCACAGACCTAGCACCACTCCCAGCAACAAAGACAGCCATGCCATCCCTGTTCTTCCTACACAGCCCCCGCCATGACACGTGACCGACGCTGCGCGTGGACTACAGAGGAACTGGCTCCGAGACGGATGCCTAGAACAGAGGCAGAAGCACAACGCATGCTGGGAGTGGAACCAGCAGAAGGGGATTCCTAACCAGCAACACACAGGGGCTGCTCTAGACTCCAGTCTCACAATGTGATCGGAATGGAATGAACCAGAAAAAAAAGATGGATCTTTAAGATTCAGGTCTAAGGTGTTTTTTTTTTCTCTCTCTCTCTCTGTTGTTGCCCACGGTAAAGTTTACAGATGTCCTTTCTAAATTCTCATGAACTTACAGAGCTTTTAAGAAGTGGAAGTATTTTTAGCCTGTGAGCTGGCAAGGCCCAGCTGCTTGCTGTGGTCCGTTTCTATCAGACGGCCACTGTGCTTTCACATCCACAGGCTGTTTCTAGGCCCCATCTTTCCAGTCTCTCTAAAATAGGCTCCTTCTAAAAACTGACTTCACGGGCTGTGGTGCTGTGGGTTAAAGCCCCAGCCTGCAGTGCCGGCATCCCATATGGGAGCTGGTTCGAGTCCTGGCTGCTCCACTTCCAATCCAGCTCTCTACTAAGGGAAAGTAGCAGAGGATGGCCCACGTGCTAGGGCTCCTGCATCCTCATGGGAGACCCGGAGGAAGCCCCTTGCTCCTGGCTTTGAATTGGCTCAGCTCCAGCCATTGCAGCAATTTGGGGAGTGAACCAGCAGATGAAAGACTTCTGACTCTACCTCTCTCTGGAACTCTTTCAAAATAAAATAAATCTTTTTTAAAAATTTAAAAATTAAAAAAAACCCTGATTTCACTAATAGAGTTCGTGATCACTTTTCAATCGCCACATCAAATGAACATATTGTAGGATGCTGTGGATTGCTCACATCAGGTGAGCACTCCCCCGCCTCGCCCCACTCCACACACACGGCACTTCTTTTTTTTTTTTTTTTTTTTTATAGACGTATTTATTTATTTATTTGACAGAGTTAGTGAGAGAGAAAAACAGAGAGCAAGGTCTCTGGCCACTATGGCCGGCACTGTGCCGATCCAAAGCCAGGAACCAGGCGCTTCCTCCTGGTCTCCCATGTGGGTGCAGGGGCCCAAGCACTTGGGCCATCCTCCACTGCACTCCCAGGCCACAGCAGAGAGCTGGACTGGAAGAGTAGCAACCGGAACTAGAACCAGGTGCCCATATGGGATGCCGGTGCCGCAGGCAGAGGATTAACCTAGTGAGCCATGGTGCCGGCCCCTTCTTCTTCTTTTTTTTCCCAAAGATTTCTTTGAAAGTCAGAGTTACACAGAGAGAGGAGAGGCAGAGAGAGACACAGAGAGGTCTTCCATCCTCTGGTTCATTCCCCAGTTGGCTGCAATGGCCAGAGCTGCGCCGATCCGAAGCCAGGAGCCAGGAGCTTCTTCCAGGTTTCCCATGCGGGTGCAGGAGCCCAATGACCTGGGCCATCTTCTGCTTTTCCAAGCCACAGCAGAGAGCTGGATCGGAAGTGGAGCAGCTGAGTCTTGAACCGGCACCCATATGGGATGCTGGTGCTTCAGGGCAGGGCGTTAACCCGCTTCACCACAGCGCTGGCCCCGGCACTTCTTAAGAACCAGTAGGTGGGGCCAGTACCATGGTGCAGTAGGTTAGTCCTGATTGCGGCGCTGGCATCCCATATGGACACCAGTTCTAGTCCTGGCTGTTCCACTTCTGATCCAGCTCTGCTATGGCCTGAGAAAGCAGTAGAAGATGGCCTGAGTCCTTGGGCCCCTGAACCTGTGTGGGAGACCAGGAAGAAGCGCCTGGCTCCTGGCTTTGGATCAGATGGGCTCAGCTCCAGCCATGGTGGCCTAAGTGTCCTTATCTGTGACATGGGGAAACGGGGTTGAAGGAGTTTTGCAAGTAGTGCCCGGCATAGAGCCTCCGTGAGTGGAGCTGTTTTTGTTATGATTACGTTAGAGACAAGTGGCTCCGTCCCATCCTACCTAATTAGCAGGTTTCAAAATCTGCAAAGCCGGCTTTTGGCAGTCACAGCATCACCTGCTTCCTTACCTGTTTCCTACTAACAGTCTGCTGGGACGCGGCTGTCAGCTGTGCTTCCCAGGGGCCCCCGCGGCGCCTCCTAACCATCGGGACACCTCCTCCTCTTCTGACAGGTGACAGACTGGTAGCCAGACCCCCCCCCCCCCCCCAGCTAAAAGCTCCTTGCAGAGCTGAGGCACACAAAGCCCCTGCTGAGTCCCAGCTGTGAAGCCCGTGGGGCGAGGGTGAGCTGCTGCGGGGAGGCCCAGGCAAGCACTGCCGGGTCTCCAGCTCGCAGTCCCGACCCGCAGGGCCTGGCTCGTGGAGGGGCCCGGGAGGGGTGTGCCCCTTACCTGAATGAGGTACAGCAGGGCCTCCTGAAGCTGTAGCTTGGTGAGCGGGCTGCTGGAGCCCACCAGGGGCTCTGGGCTCTGCAGGGGCACCAGGAGGCTGCTGGAGGTGGTGGGCGGTCCGTGGCCTCCTAGGGGCCAGAGCCCACCGTCCCTCTCCTTGGGTGGGGCAGAGGCGCAGTGTGCAAACACCGTGGGGGCCAGGAGCAGAGCAGGAGCCGCCGTGGCAGGGATGTGCGGAGGTGAGGCGACCTGCTTACGGCAAACACACACACACAGAGGGCACGGTAAGGAGCAACTCGGTGCAGCGTGAGGCACGGGGAGACAGAGGGGCAGGACACGTTCTGTGCGCACTGTTCCCAGCGGTTGTGTAACGGGCTCCTGGTCCCTTCTCTAGGGTTTCCTCCCAGGGGCCCGAGGCAGCTCCGGGTGGTTTGCTGTGCCCGCTGCGCATGGAAGGAGGCCTGTGTGGGGTGCTATGCACTGCAGGCTCGCCATCACTTCTGGGCAGCGTGCACTCCGGCCTGCCGGCCTGCCTGGGGCCAGCTGGCCACTGTGCTGGCCTAAGGCCCACAGTGTCTGAGCATGTGGCTCTTACGTGCTAGGGGCAGACCCTCAGCCCTGCCTCAGGGAGTGGGGGTTGTGGGATGAGCCCCCTGCTCCTCTGCTGCCCTCATCCCCTCTTTCTGCTGTTCCAGGCTGAGGTGTGGGGGACAGGCTCGGCATTACTCGGCAGTGCCAGCGACTCACCTGTCTGGGTCTAACTCACTTGGCTAATAGACCTAAAACCAAGTTCTCCAATAACTTCCTGTTATGCAAGTGACATTTTGATCCCCAGCTGAGTGACTCCTACAGCGCGCACTGGTGCTAACTCAGGGAAGAAAACGCAGTGGTACTGATCAGCCTCCTAATACCCCCAAAGATCCTGTGAGAAGGCCATGGAGGCCGGCATGACGCAGGCCCTGTGGCACCCCGCACAGAAGGCAGCCTACAGGAGCCGGGCGGGCGAGTTGCTTGTGCCTTGGCCCTTGCTGCTGCTCCAGGGAGAGGTGCTGAGAGTGGCTGCCCCAGGGGAGAAGTGGCAGCCGTAAGAAGAGCACAGTGTGGGCTGACAAAATGTACACTTTCCTTACTTGGCTCCTGACATTTGTGAGTACTGAAAGAGAATTATACATGCAGAAATTTAAGTCAAACTATTAACCCCAGTTTTCTGATTCTAAATTACCAAAGAGAGGGGGAAAAAAGCAAAAAAGTCTTACAAAGGGGACAATGTTCCACTGAAATGAGGGTACTCAGAGTTAGGATTTTGATAAACAGCGAGAAGGCTCTGTCTCGAGGTCTCACATACACATGGACTTAGGGTGCACACCTAAGGTCTTTACTTCCCTAAAGGCAGGATTTTCGAGGCACTGTCAGAAGCTACTTGACAAAACACGACCTATAAAACAAGTAGAGAGTGCTTCCCAGTTTTGAAACCTAATGCCTGGTCAGCAAATGCTCAGGGCTCTGAGCCAGACCTGTGGGTGCTGTCCCCAGGCTGTGGTCTGTGCACTGTTCCCAGTTACTGACCGACACCCAGAGCCACCTGCCCTGAAGAATGGGATCTTTCTGAAATGGCCAACATTCCCCCTCTGGCACTGGGAGTTGCGGGTGGGTGGCACATGTATCCCTCTCCTGATCTTAACTATGCTGTACTGATGACCTAGGGATAAATAAAAACAGGCTGGACCTTTAAGCGTTAATACGTTTTCCTGTTTCCTTCAAGAATCTCCAGGATTACAGGCTCCAGAGAGGGAGGGAATTTTCTTCATCATTATATAGCACAAGGCCTGGCATGCAGAAAGTGCTCAAAATATTTACTAAGTCAATGAATAAAAGATCGTTTACTGTGGACTGATAAAACAAGGTGGGATCCCAGGATGACTTCAAAGCAGACCACATGGATGCTCCACCGTCACAGGTGGGGGTGTTTTCTGTGTCTACACTGGTGCTCACACCCAGTAACAGTGTGAAGCGAGAACTCTTCAAATAAACCACCTCTAATGGCAGGGGGCGGGAGCAGCAATCCTCCGCCCAGCAGAAAGTTAAGGACGCAATGAGATGCACGCGCGGGGTTCTCAGCTCCTGTGCTGAACAGAAATCTGCGTGACACGCAGTCCCTACAGCCCAGGAGGGGAGTCTACATTGCACTGCAGGGACAAGCGGTTGGCCTAGAGGTCCCACTTGGGGGTACCTGAGTTTGCGTCCTGGCTCCTGCCCCTGACTCCAGCTTCCTGCTGACGGACACCCTGGGAAGCAGCAGCCGATGGCTCAAGTACTTGGGTCCCTGCCATGAAGTTCCTGGCTTTGGCCTGGCCCAGTCCCAGCTATCGGACGCATTCTGGGGAGTGAGCCATTGGAGCGAGAGCTCTGTCTTTCTGCCTAATAAACAAATACAGTTCACCATATGACAGTGATGCCTTGTTTTATTTTTCTGGTCCTTGGTCGATACTTACCTGAAGGAAACGAGCCTTCTCCGTGCCGGATGTCGTCTTGTCGATCCAGGACTCCAAGGGCTTCCCAGGCCGCGAGCGCTGAGCTGCCGCAGGAAACTTGGCTGCCAGGGCTGGCCGGGTGGGCACGGGCAGCTGCTGCTCCTGCGGCACCACCTGCAGCTTCCTCAGTAGCTCCGGAGGGGCTGCCACCCGGGGACTGCTTGTTGGGGTGCTGGAGGGAGGGCCCGTCTGTCTGGGGAACGTGGCCCGCTCTTTCCCATGAGCCTGAGGTCCTAGCGTGTGCGGCGGGAGGGTGCCATTGAAAGAAAGCAGTTGCGGCTGCGCCACGCCCTTGGCTAAGGTGGCAGCGGTGAGAGCTGTGCTGCAGCCCGGGGCAACCGGCCCGGCGGGGGCTGCTGTGCCAAGGTCATGCTTGTCCGCTGCCCCTGGCGCGCTGTGAAGCTTCTCCAGCAGGGTCTGAGCTCTGCAAGCGCTCTGTGGAGCGTGAGCAGCCCCGGCGGTACAGGGTGACCCAGGTGGGATAGCCGGACGGGGGCTGCCCTCTTCACGGGGCCGGCTCTCGGGCAGCTCTGACCATGGGTGGAGGTCTGTGCCCCGGACCATGAGTTTCTGAATAGCTGGACAGAGCTGCTTCTCCACCGGCGGCGACTGCCTTTTGGGTTCCTCATAGGACAGGGAGCGCACGACCCCTTGCCTCACTGGGAGCTTCTCATGCTGCTGCGGGGCCTGGAGGCTCTGTGGGGGCTCCACGGTTTCTGAACTTGTGGCTCTGTCCTGCTTCCCAAACAGAGCTGTCAAGGATAAGTGTTGGGGTTCAGGGTCTAAGGTCTGGAAAAAATAAAGAAATCTGAAAATGGGTCCACAGACACTCACGAGGGGCGGGGTGGAGCCCTAGTGCGCCTCCCTGGTGATTGCTCTATTTACAAAGGATAGCTCGGAGAGATCAGAACACTTCCTTATTGGATGACCAAAATTTGAAGCTTCCTTCGTCAAGCCAAAACTCTGCACAGCCTTTTCCCTGCAGCCCAAGCCAAGCCCCTGCTGACACATTAGTATATGCTATGGGTCAGACAACGCCTGCTCCTTGGAGACCCGGGCTTGCAGCCAGGACCACTGTGGAAGGCAATGAGACACACTACCCGGGAAATAACCTCTCCAAAGGGAAGTTTATCTAACCCTGCGGACCACAAGAAGATACTGAGAATATACAGGGATGTGAAGGTTTCAGCATTCTTGCTAGTTTTTCTTAGAATCTCTAACTTGTTTGTTCCAAGTATATTCTTGTAGCTTTTAAAAGATTATCAGGGGGCTGGCACTGTGGCATAGCTGCCACCTGCTGTGCTGGCATCCCATGTAGGCTCCAGTTCAAGACCTGGCTGCTCCACTTCCAATCCAGTTCTCTGTTATGGCCTAGGAAAGCAGTAGAGGATGGCCCAAGTCCTTGGGCCCCTGCACCTGCGTAAGAGACCTGGAGGAAGCTCCCGGCTCCTGGCTTAGGATCAGCCCAATTCCAACAGTTGTAGCCATTTGAGGAGTGCACCAGCAGATGGAAGACCTCTCTCTCTCTCTCTCTCTCTCTCTCTCTCTCTCTCTGCCTCCGCCTTTCAAACAAATAAATAAATCTTTAAAAAATTCATTAGATAAATACAACATACCTTGGCCTGGCCAATTACTAAGCTACTCCTTTCCTACTCTGTGTCAGGCCCTTCTTCTTCTTGGTGCTTTCTGCACTGTCACATGAAGAACATCATGAAGTTCATGTCAAAGTCAACATATTCTGGTTTCTCTATTAAAATCAAAGAAAATTTCCATAGAAAACCAACAACAAAGGGAAAGTTAAAAAGAAAGTGAAAACACCTTCTTTTTTAAAAAGTTCAATACCAGACTCTCACGAACCAGTCTTCATGTCTGTTGGCTCCACGTTCATTTTCAAAATTGATTTAAATTGATTCCTTCAAAAACCCTTTGACAGGAAGAACCATGGTCACATGACACACACAGATGAAATGCAGTCAACAGGAGCCTGAAGATTATCAAGATTTGTTACAGCTGTGCCATACTGAAGACTACACACATGGTATAAGACCTGTGATTGCATTTCCATTTTAGATTGCAAATGCAATGGCCAGTCACCAGGT
This sequence comes from Sylvilagus floridanus, assembly GCA_949820135.1. Taxonomy (NCBI): domain Eukaryota; kingdom Metazoa; phylum Chordata; class Mammalia; order Lagomorpha; family Leporidae; genus Sylvilagus; species Sylvilagus floridanus. The sequence goes on from OX463230.1 coordinate 36,815,931, forward strand.
CCCCAGGGGAGTGCGAAGCCACTCCTTTAGACTCGGAGCTCTGAGAGCAGGGGACCCCTTCAGGCCACACAGAGCCTGGCACGGTGCCTGGCACAAGGGAGGTGCTCAGACCCGTGATGCTGCCTCCACTGCTGGTCCCTTGGTGACCCTGGGAAACCACCGGCCCCAGAACAGGAAGCCAAGGATAATATTCCTGTCACCTCTGACAGTGCTATTAGTTGTCTGTTCAGATCCACAAAGGATGGGGACAGGAAGTGGTAAATACCAGAAGTAACCATCTGAGCCCTTTCCCAGGAGCAGTAGGGAGTCCGAGACCTCTCCTCCTCGGAGGGACTTGACAGCATGCCCTGACAGCACCAGGGCCTCCCCAGCTGTTCCCCGGGGAGCCGCTGCACACCGAGGGCCCACTACCTGGCTGGGCTGAGGGATGCATGGCTGCTGGGTTTCACTGGGTTTCACTGGAATTGGTTTGATGAGATTGGGGTTGTCATAGATGGCAGAAGAACTGGTTATCTGTTTCGGCTCAGAACAGGTTTTACACTGAAATGGAAAACACACATGTTACTTTTTGGTATTAAAAAAAGCTTTAGTTTTTAAAAAATAATATGCTTTTTTGCTTCTTATCTAATTGTTAGATGGTTATTTTTTGAAGACTTTCATGCATAACGGAAAATCCCTTCAATGTCTCTGACAAGAGCTGTATTTGAGTGTAAGTCAAATTCAAATTTGATTTTTACTTAGCTGTACAATTCAGAGCCCTAAAATATTACCAACATCAGCCTGACCTAGAGACACTCAGAAATGTGGATAATTGAAAGGCTATTTATATTCTTAAGCAACAGTTTAAATATATTTACTCAAATGCTTTTCAATGATAACATAATTAAAGAAACTATTCCTTAAATAACATGTCTGGACTACTCCATTGGCAGCTGACTTAAAATTGGAGAGTTGCTGAGTGTATTTAGTCAAAGCAACTGAACCTTTTTGGTCTACAAACCAGAAAGGAAAGCTGACTGAAACCACTGATTTAAAAATTACTAACATCATCTTTATTTAATAAATGGCTTCGTGCATAAACAAAATAATTCAAATCTGAGTGTTCTGAGGCTCTCACTACAAATTAGAATTTCATAGAGAAAGAGACAAGAGACAAGCCTCATCATTTCAAATACTCACTCATTATCATACATTAATGTAACCAACCATGCAATTGCTAACGCAGTAGGGTTCAGAACAAAAGGAGCAGAGCAGTGATGCTGGGTGTCTATTCTGTTCTATCAAATAAGACAAAATAAAAACGCTACCTTCTCTACTATGAGGGTACTTCAAAAATTCATGGAAAAATGAACTTAAAGAGTATATTTTGGTTTAAAACTCTTTTGAAATCAATGCACAGTTTTCATAATACATGCTTCCACAAACTTCTTGAATACACCGTTTATGCCTGGATTTCAAATTCTTTTGCACTACAATAAACCTGTCTATTCCATTTCCATAAGTACATGCATACGGATCCTCTACAGCATTGTGAGTTTCAGCAGTAGAGCCAAAGCCTTGTGCCAGAAAACATTTCCCACATATCTGACATGGAATGAGCCACAAACCCAATCTTGTCCCTCATGGACCCAAGGCTCCCAGTATATTTTACAGTTCCTGGGGTATACTTTCTAATTCAAGGATGTGGGGATCTGGGACTTAGTACCACTGTGTACACTGAGGTCTGTAAGGTAAGCTGTATAGAAGATTAATTATTTTCTTCCATGAATTCTGTTAATTGTTCAGATATTTGGCACCAGTGTCGACAAGGTTGTGAAATGACATTATAAGTCATCAAGTGGCTGGCGCCGCGGCTCAATAGGCTAATCCTCCACCTGAGGCGCCGGCACACCAGGTTCTAGTCCTGGTCAGGGCACCGGATTCTGTCCCTGTTGCCCCTCTTCCAGGCCAGCTCTCTGCTGTGGCCAGGGAGTGCAGTGGAGGATGGCGCAAGTGCTTGGGCCCTGCACCCCATGGGAGACCAGGAGAAGCACCTGGCTCCTGGCTTCGGATCAGCGCGGTGTGGCGGCCATTGGAGGGTGAACCAACGGCAAAGGAAGACCTTTCTCTCTGTCTCTCTCTCTCACTGTCCACTCTGCCTTTCAAAAAAAAAAAAAAGAGTCATCAAGTATTACTGCCAGTTCTTTAGTGGTTACCAGTACGGTTGCATGGACCCCAAGATGTGGATGACCAAGACAACATAAGAATTCAGCCTTAAGATACAACCACTGCTGTGATGTAGCGGGTAAAACCACCGCCTACAGTGCCGGCATCCCATATGGGTGCCAGTTTGAGTCCCAGCTGCTCCACTTTCGATCCAGCTCTCTGCTGTGGCCTGGGAAAGCAGTAGAAGATGGCCTGAGTGCTTGGGCCCCTGCACCCACATGGGAGACCCAGAAGAGGCTCCTGGCACCGGATCAGCACAGCTCCAGCCGTTGAGGCCAACTGGAGAGTGAACCAGCAGATGGAAGACATCTCTACCACTCTGCCTCTTCCTCTCTCTCTGTGTAACTCTCACTTTCACATAAATAAATAAATCTTAAAAAAGAAAAAGATACAGCCACTTGCAGAAGGTGAGCATGGAAAGCCTGTAACTTCCCCCTGCTGGTAAAAGGAAGTGAGCTGCCACTTCCTGGACTTCTTCAGGGAAGCTGGAGTTTAAGCAAAGAGAAACAGATTTTCCCACCCTCCCCACACTCATAGCCATAGGGGCCAATATGTTGCTTTCTCTCTCTCTCTCTCTTTTTTTTTTAATTATGTATTTATTTGAAAGTCAGAGAGAGAGAGAGACAGAGACAGAGACAAAGACATCTTCCATCTGCTGGTTCACTCCCCAAATGGCCACAACAGCAGTGAGTGGGCCAGGCTGAAGCAGCCAGGAGCATGGAGCTCCTTCAGGGTCTCCTGAGCGAGTGGCAGGGCCCAAGCCCTTGGGCCCTCCTCCATTGCTTTCCCAGGTGCATTAGCAGGGGGCTGGATGGGAAGTGGAGCAGCCAGGACTGGATCTAGGATGGTGATGTCACAGGAGGCAGCTTAACTCCGAGCTGTGGCAGGCCTCTGCTTTGTGTCTTCATCTTCATTTTTAAAAAATTTCAATACTTTTTCTCATTAAAGTGTATCTCAAGAAGCTCTTTTCTGTGTCACTGCAATGATCAACCTATGCGGGAAGCCTTGCTTTTATGTAAAAGTTATTCCCTCTTTATCAAATTGCTCAGAATTAAATAGCATTTACTTCAATAGTTTACAGTTCATTTTCTAGTTGCTTAATTTTTCTTAGTTTCTTAATTTTCTTAATCTTCTCCCAACCCAAATAATTTTAAAATACTTAGAGGGAAAAATCCCACTTAAAAGAAAGAAAGCAAATAATATTCTTCATAGAGAACCTGAGGCATTTCTTTAAAGCCTCAAAAACTATACCACACAATCTCATCTTATCATACACAGACACAATTATGCCAATAAAAGCCTGAAAGAAAGTAATACCAAAAGTGCTAAAAGTAAATATGTCTGGGTTATAGGATTATATGTGGTTTCTTTTCTTATTTTTTAATTAACATGTAATAATTTGATATATTTATGGGGTACTATGTGACATTTTGATATATGAATACTTGTAATGGTCAATCAGGGTACTCAGAATACCCATCACATCATACATTTACAGTTTCTTTCTGACAAGGGCATTCAAAAACCTTCTCTAGCTATTTGGAAATCTAGAATCCGTTCTTGTTAACTACAGTCACCTGCTATTCAATGGACACCAGATCTCATCTCTGCAACTTTGCACTCACTGTCCGACTTCCCATGCTCCTCCCACCTCCTCTCCCCGGCCCTGGTACCCTTATTCTTTTTTTTTTTTTTTTTTTGGACAGGCAGAGTGGACAGTGAGAGAGAGAGACAGAGAGCAAGGTCTTTCTATGCTGTTGGTTCACCCTCCAATGGCCGCCACAGCCGCCGCGCTGCGGCCGGGCACTGCGCTGATCCGAAGCCAGGAGCTAGGTGCTTCTCCTGGTCTCCCATGCGGGTGCAGGGCCCAAGCACTTGGGCCATCCTCCACTGCACTCCCGGGCCACAGCAGAGGGCTGGCCTGGAAGAGGGGCAACCGGGACAGAATCCGGCACCCTGACCGGGACTAGAACCCGGTGTGCCTGGCGGAGGATTAGCCTATTGAGCCACGGTGCCAGCCAACCTTATTCCATTTTACGTCTATGAGGGTAACTTTTTCAGGTTCCGCCTGTAAGTGAGATGTGGTATATGTCTTTCTGTGTGGGGCTCATTTCATTTAATGTGATGTCCTACAGATTGAGAGGATTTCACCCTTTTAATGGCTGAATAGTATCCACTGTATACATATACATATATACATTTTCTCTCCCTTCCTCCTTTTCTCCCTCTTAGTTGAGGGAGGGAGAGAGAACAGCTGCTCCCTCAGTGTCTGGGTCACTCCTCAAATGCCTTCACCAGCCCCAGCTGAGGTCAGGGGGCTGAGGCTGAAAGCTGGGAACTCAATCCAGGTCTCCCTGCTGGATGGCAGGAACTCAGCTATTTGAGCCACATCACTGCCTCCCAGGGTGCACACTAGCAGGAAGCTGCAGTCAGGAGCTGGAGACAGGAAATTAAACCCAGTAACTGATGTGGGACACCGGCCTCCTAAGCGGTATCTCAATAGCTAGGTCAAATGCCTACCCTTTCTTTTTTCTCTTTTATACTTTTTGCATTAAGTCAATATAAACCTAAGTTCATTTTTTATTTTTCAATTAAAAAATAAAAACTTAACAAAACAGAAAAGTACTCTGCAGTTTGAAACAATCTGAGAAATCCAGTTTAGAGGCTGGCATGTGGCCAAGAGGGTTAAGCTGCTGCTGTGACACTGGCATCCCATACTACAGAACCTGTTCAAGTCCCAGCTGTTCTACTTCCAATCCAGCTCCCTGCTACTGTGCCTGGGAAAGCAGTGGACGATGGCCCAAGTGCTTGGGTCCCTGCCACCTATGTGGAAGACCCAGATGGTGTTTCAGGCTCCTGGCTTTGGCTTGGCCCAACCCTGGCCATTTGTGGAGTAAACTGATGAATGGAAGACCTTTCTGTCTCTCTCCCTCTCTTTCTGTCACTATGCAAGTGTGACAGATGTTTTTAAGTTTGATGTAATCCATTTATCTTTTGTTGGTTTTGTTGCCTGTCCTTTAATGTTATATTCAAAAAGTCAATAAATATTTTAAAAAATTATTTAAAAAGGGGCTGGCATTGTGGTATAGGATGTATAAACACTGCTTGTAACACCAGCATCCCATATGGGTACCAGTTTGTGTCTTGGCTGCTCCACTTCTGATCCAGATCCCTGCTAATGGCCTGGGAGAAGCAGCAGAAGATGGTTTAAGTGTTTGGGCAGCCTGCCACCCCTGTGGGAAACTTGGAAGAAGCTCCTGGCTCCTGACCAGCCCAGCACTGGCTGCTGTGGCCATCTGGGGAGTGAACCAGTCGATCTAAGATCTCTCACTGTGTCTCTCCCTCTCTCCGTAACTCTTTCAAAATAAATACATATTTTTAAGAATAAAAACTTATTAAAAAAGAAACCTTCCAGTATAATACTTAGCAAGAGAAGGGAAATTTCTTTATAACATCCCTGGCAAGTAATCATTCAGTTTCTTCTTGAACACTTCCAATTATGGGGATTCCCTACCCTATATCAAAGATTCTGAGGAGAAATCTTGTCTTTTCTCTTACCCTTTTCCCATTCCCCCCTTTCTTGTACCTCAGAACCATTCATGACCTCCAAATTTTCTGACATGTCTGCGTTTGAGAGAGCAGACATGACGTGATGGAAAGGACTTTAGAAATGGGTCTTGGAAGACTGATCACATTTTGACAAAGGAAGACAGGGAGGGGACATAAGAAAGGCATGCAGGCGCTTTCAGGAAGCAACACTGTTATTTTGACAGGAGTCTCAAACTTTTTTTTTTTTTTTATGACAGGCAGAGTGGACAGTGAGAGAGAGACAGAGAGAAAGGTCTTCCTTTGCCATTGGTTCACCCTCCAATGGCTGCCGCGGACGGCGCACTGTGGTTATCCGATGGCAGGAGCCAGGTACTAGGTGCTTTTTCCTGGTCTCCCATGGGGTGCAGGGCCCAAGCACTTGGGCCATCCTCCACTGCACTCCCAGGCCACAGCAGAGGGCTGGCCTGGAAGAGGGGCAACCGGGACAGAATCCGGCGCCCCGACCAGGACTAGAACCCGGTGTGCCGGCGCCGCAAGGCGGAGGATTAGCCTGTTGAGCCACGGCGCCGGCCAGGAGTCTCAAACATTTGTAGAAGATAGGCTAGAAGACTATTCTGAGATCACTTTATGGAAATCTTCAAGAGCCCAGGGCTTCATACAGCAGACAAGGGCAAACCAAGATGGATTCAGACCAGGGAAGGCAAGTGATCCTGTTGGTGCTCCCAGAAGGCTACACTGTATCAACTGGCTGTTCAAGGTCAAAGGCACAGTATCTTCTATTTTTTATCTCTCGATTAGAACAACTGATACTATGCTTATAACATTATTTGATTTTTATAGAAAAGTAATTATACAATTAATCATTCAATTATAATCATTTAATTATACAGCAATTAAACAACTCCATTCCATGTCAAGTCGATAACAGAAAATCTGTAGCAGCATAACGATAGATGGAACTTTTGTTTTGACCCCTTTGAATTTATAGTGTAGAGGGAGAGGCAGACTTAAAGGTAATAAGTGAGGAAGAATAAAATAAGCTCTATTTTTAAAACATACTGGGGAGTTCAGTGAAAAGACTAATTATTTTGACTGAAAAAGATCTGGGAAAACTCCACATGAAAAGCAGCCTTGAAGGAAAAGTAGATTCTGAAGGGCAAACTTTTGTTTTGAGGGGGAATTATTCCCAGGTGTAGGGACAGTATAAAGCGAAGGCCTAAGTGAAATCATCCAAAACGTGTACGGTTGTTTCTGCATTCTTTTATGTAATGGTCAGGCAGGTGATGCCATGGAGGAGGCCCAGAAAAACAAAGCTGATTCTACTCCCATGTCCTAGAGATGGAGGGACAGCCACACTCCCGGGGCCACAGGCTGAGGTCTCGTGGTGAGCAGGAGCAAGGGGGAAGCTGAGGCTCATCCTGTTTCAGGAACCCCTCAGGAAAGGCAAGGCAAGGCAGGGCATGGTGACGGGTTTGGGATTAGTCTGAATAATCAGAATGCACTTTAAGCTAGAAGGGTGGTCCCTGGGCAGGGGACCATATAGTATGCATGAGACAGAGGAGGCCCGCTCTGGGTTGATGAGGTTGCTTATCAGAGGCACGATCATGGCTGAGCCCTTTGCTCCCCATCAGAACTGGCTAGGCCCAAAATGGGCAGTTTTTCCCCAGTCAGAAAGGTCAAAATATTTTCACATAAAGAAGACACAAAAATATAAACAATACTACATACGTGTGTGTGTGCATGTGTTTGAGAGGATGAGAGAAATACTTTTTGTGTAATATCTGTATTTATTATTTATTCACCACTGTTATCATAGAACAGAAGTTCTGAGAGGGCAGAAATGTCACCTTTTTTAAAAATATTTTATTTCACAGAAAGGTAGAGCCACAGAGAAAGAAAAAGATAGAGCGACAAGGCCGGCCCCATGGCTCAACAGGCTAATCCTCCGCCTTGCGGCGTGCGGCGCCGGCACACCAGGTTCTAGCCCCGGTCGGGGCGCCAGATTCTGTCCCGGTTGCCCCTCTTCCAGGCCAGCCCTCTGCTGTGGCCCAGGAGTGCAGTGGAGGATGGCCCAGGTGCTTGGGCCCTGCACCCCATGGGGAGACCAGGAAAAGCACCTGGCTCCTGGCTCCTGCCATCGGATGAGCGTGGTGCGCCGGCCGCAGCGCGCCAACCGCGGCGGCCATTGGAGGGTGAACCAACGGCAAAGGAAGACCTTTCTCTCTGTCTCTCTCTCTCACTGTCCACTCTGCCTGTCCAAAAAAAAAAAAAAAAAAAAATAGAGCGACAAACAGAGACAGAAAGAGAAAGCTTCCATCTGTTGGCTTACTCCACTCCCCAAATGGCCTCATTGTCCCAGGTACATTAGCAGAGAGCTGGATCAGAAGCAGAACAGTCAGGACTTGAACTCTAGCTGCCAAAATGGGATTCAGGTGTCACAGGGTAGCTTAACCCGCTGTGTAACAATGGCAGCCCTAGGAACGTCACCTTCTGAAGTTTCATCATTAGAATGCTTGATACAGTACAACTAATAAGGTGCAATTAGTTATCTGACTAGTTGCCAAGTTACTAGGATACCTTTTACTAACTTCTGAAGAATTTTGAAAAATGAAGAACTAATACAGAAATAGTTGCTCTGTCTGAAACTGGGGTCCAGGTCCTATAATGGAAAGATAATGAAACTCGCTTATTCATATTTGTATTCCTTCTTTATTCAGTCAGCAACCATCATGTAGCATCCACCACGTGCTGAGTACTTTGAAGAGACCAGGGATATAGACGAGTAAAAAGGATGCTGTTTGTACTCAGGGTGTTCGCAACAATCAAAAGTGAGTCACAGCCAAGGCAAGGGCATATGGCAACTTGGTCAACTGTCTGTAGGTCCCACTGCATTCAGGATTTCTCTGCTTCCTTGTGATATCATTTAATTTGCATTTCTGCTTACCCTCCCCTTGGCTCCATCTGGTCTCTCTATAAACTAGAAAGTTAGAGCTCACAGCCTAATAGATTCAGGATCAATTATTTGGCAAGAGTATTTCAAGGTGGTGCTGCACAGTGCACAGTATATCCTATTGCGAGCCCAGGAAATCTGGTTTTCTAACTTTCCATGTTGCTCATCAGTGGACTCCAGGTGGTGGCAGCATGACCTTCAATGGTCTCAAGTGCCCATCAATCCTGCTCATAACATTCACATTAGTGTTGACAAATGCCTGAATCAACTACTTTATCAGGGTGTTTTAAGTTCTACTATCCCCTCTACATTTAGTAGTTGGAAGAAGCATTTTTCACATTAACAGGGCTATGAGGATCCTCTGAAATATATAGTCCACACAAGGCAGGTATGCTTCATTCATTCCCCTAGCCTTTTAAAAAAATATTTATTTATTTTATTTGAAAGGCAGAGTTACAGAGAGGAAGAGGCAGAGTGAGAGATTGATATTCCATCGTCTGGTTCACTCCCCAGATGGCCACAGTGGCTGGAGTTGGGTCAATCTGAAGCCAGGAGCCAGGAGCTTCTTCCAGGTCCGCCATGCAGGTGCAGGGGCCCAATCACTTGGGCCCTCCTCTACTGCTTTCCCAGGCCATAGGACAGAGCTGGATCAGAAGCGGGGCAGCTGGGACTTGAACCAATGCCCATATGGGATGCTAGCACTGTAGACGTAGGCTTTACCTGCTATACTACAGAGGCAGGCCCCATCTTGGCAATTTTTAGAAGTAGAGTATGGCATCTTAGCAACCTTCAAAGGGTGGCCAGTAATTATTTGTGGTTTTGTTTTGTATTTTTGGTTTGCTTGCTCTCCTTTCTCATCACCATCAACACGGAGGTTTCCACATTTTCTCTATGCTTCATTCCACTGTAGTCGTTCTTGTCAATGTTAGAATTTGAGGCTTTGGTCAGTGGTCTTTCAAGCTGACTACTATGCCCTTAGTGACATGACCTTACTAGTCCAATTTTACCATCATAGACTTGGAATCAGAAATTCCCTTAAAGAACCCTGATAGCTTTCAGGAGAAAATAGTATTTAGAAATAACAATCTGTGTGATAGAGGGGTTTAGTGCTACTGGGTTGTCACTTATTTTCTAAGTCTTTTCATGGGAAGAATTGGGAAATCTTTCTACTTTTAGTTTCTATAGCTCAGAAATGAAACATGAAATAGTTTCCACTTAATACTTAATCTTACACAGTTTTAAGTTTTTTTAAAAAAATATTTTATTTATTTAATTTGAGAGGTGGAGTTACAGACAGAGAGAGGGAGAGACAGAGAGAAAGGTCTTCCATCTGCTGGTTCACTCCCCAAATGGCTGTAACGGTCAGAGCTGAGCCTATCCAAAGCCAGAAGCCAGGAGCTTCCTCTGGGTCTCCCACACAGGTGCAGTGGCCCAAGCACTTGGACCATCTTCTACTGCTTTCCCAAGCCACAGCAGAGAGCTGAACTCAGCTGGGACATGAACTGGTGTCTTTACTGAAGGTGCTAAGTCCATTATGCCACAGCATTAGCCCCTACAGTTTTAACTATTCATTTGATTTTTTATCTTACACTGAACTTTTGATTCCAACTACATCAACATAATTTATTATATCTATGACAGTTGAAAAATTTTAATGCCAATATTATTATGTAACAATAAAATTTATAATTTCTTTGTAATTTTTTGTTCTTAAAATACAATTCACTATGATTTTTCAGTTCAAATATCATGTTTTGAAGTCTTCCTAAGTAATTATGTCATAATATGATATTTATTCAGTTACATACATTTATTTCAGCCAGTTTCCAAATTCTAGAATTTTTCACCCAAATTTCTAGAGAGTGTTAATCTTTTACTTCTCAACTTTTAGGAGCTCTTTATAAAATAGAGAAATTAATTCTTCCTGTTATTCAGGTGTAAATTGTTTCAGCTTTTTAAAAATATCTTTTTACTTTGCTTGTGTGTGTGTGTTTTAAGATATATTTACAGGGGCTGGCGCTGTGGCCTAGCGGGTAAAGCCACCACCTGGGGCGCCACCATCCCATATGGGCGCCAGTTCTAGTCCCAGCTGCTCCACTTCCAATCCAGCTCTCTGCTATGGCCTGGGAAAGCAGTAGAAGATGGCCCAAGTCCTTGAGCCCCTGCACCCGTGTGGGAATCCCGGAAGAAGTTCCTGGCTCCTAGCTTCGGATCAGGGCAATTCTGGCTGTTGCGGTCAATTAGAGAGTGAACCAGCGGATGGAAGACCTCTCTTTCTCTCTCCTTCTCTCTCTGTGTAACTCTTACTTTCAAATAAATAAATAAATCTTAAAAAAAAAAAAAAAAGGATGTATTTACAGGGCCGGTGCTGTGGTGTAGCGGGTAAAGTCACTACCTGCAATGCCAGCATTCCACACAGGCACTGGTTCAAGTCCTGGCTGCTCCATTTCCAATCCAGCTCTCTGCTATGGCCTTGGAAAGCAGCTGAAGATGGTCCAAGCCTTTGGGCCCCTGCACCTGCATGGGAGACCTGGAAGAAGCTCCTGGTTCCTGGCTTCAGATTAGCCCCGTTCCAGCTGTTGCAGCTACTTGGGGAGTGAACCAGCAGATGGAAGACCTCTCTTTTTCTCTTTTTTTCTTTTTTTCTCTCTCTCTCTGAAACTCTGCCTTTCAAATTTGAAAGGCAGAGTTAGAGAGAGGGAAAGACAGAGAGAAGAAGAGAGCTTCCATCTGCTGGTTCACTCCCCAGATGGCCACTCCATCTGGATCTCCCACGTGGGTAACAAGGGCCCACGTGCTCAGGCCACCTTCTGCTGCTTTCCCAGACACATTAGCAGGGAGCTGGATTGGAAGCAGAGCAGCTGGTGCCAAAACCATAACTCATATGGGATGCTGGCATTGCAGGCTGCACTTAACACACTATGCCAACCCACTTTGGTTTTTAAAACCTTGCAAAATCATCACTTTTTTATTTTTATGTAGCTGAGTTAGTCACTTTTGGGTTTTTAAGGCATAGGTAAAGATCTCCCTTTTCCTAGTTTACAAAGAAACCCATGTAAGTTTTCTAGTAACTAAATGGTTCTATTTTTACATTTAAAGTTCTAACAGATTTGGAATTTATCTTGTATTTAGGATGAAGTACAGAGTCAATTCTGTATTTTTCCAAATTGCTATCAGTTGCCCCATTTATTTAAAACCCATTCAAATAGCTGATTTGAGGTTGCCACATTTATCATATTGTAAATGCCATATATATAAATATGTGTGTGTGTGTGTGTGTAGTCTAATTCTGTACTTGCTCATCTGTCCCACTAGTCTATCAGGTTTTTTTTTTTTTTTAATACCAATACAACCAGTTAATCCATACTATTTGATGTGTTTGTGTTTTAGAAGAGATTATTCTTTTTAAAAATTTCTTCTTCTTTTTATTTTTTTATCTGAGAGTCAGAGAGACAGGGACTCAGTGTATGTAAGTGCTAGACAGAGCCTGTAGTTGCTAGGTCACTCCCCGGATGCCTGTAATAGCAGAGCTGGACCAGGCCAAAGCCAGGAACCAGGAAACAATTCAAGTGTTTGCCTCCCAGGCTCTGCAGCACAGGAAGCTGGAATCAGGAATCAGGGCTGGGAATGAAAGCCAGGGACTCTCATGTGGGAATGGGGTGTCCTTTTTAGGGTGGCTTAATCTCAAGGCCAAATGCTAGTCTCACACTGTTTTAACTGTGCAGATGGCAATCTTTTAATACCAGGTGGGGCTTATTCCTCTCTCCCACCCTCACTTACCTCACCTTCTCCTCATATCCCCTTACCTCTGTCTCCTACCGCCAGAGTATGGCTCTTCTCTGTCAGCGTTTTCCCAGCTATTCTCCCTCATATCCTTCTCCACACGAACCTTACAATCAACTTGTCTAGCTCCAGGGAAGAAAGAAAGCAGACTGAGCTATTGTTTGGGGATCACCTTAAAGAACTGAGACCTTTACGTTGACTCTTCTGATCCAAGAACAGGGCATGTATTTCCTATAGTTCAAGTCTATTTTTTATGCCTTTCATGAGTATTTAAAGGTTAAGTCTCTCCCTGCGACAGCATCCTATATGGGTGCCAGTTCAAGCCCCAGCTGCTTCACTTCCAATCCAGCTCCCTGCTAATGTGCCTGGGAAAGCAGCAGCAGATGACCCAAGTGCTTGGGTCCCTGCACCCATGAGAGAGACCCAGAAATTGTTCTGGGCTCCTGGCTTTGGCCTGACCCAGCCCCAGCCATTGCAGCCATTTGGGGAGTGCACCAGCAGATGGAAAATCTCTCAAGATCTCTCTCTCTCTCTCTCTCTCTCTCTCTCTCTCTCCCCCTCCTCCTCTTCCCCTTCCCCCTCCCCCTCTCTAACTCTGCCTTTCAAGTAAATAAAAAATAAATCTTCAAAAAAAAAGTTTTCCTCATACAAAAAATGAGTTTTGCCCATTTTTTGTGAGTTTTATTACAAAGACTCCCACAGTCCTTTGTTGCTATTTTAAATACATTCTTTAAATTACGCAGTTTAAATAAGACTGGTTAGGAACTCAAAGAAGCCAAGTGAGAGCTGAGGTCCTGGATATTGTGCGCTATGACAAGGCTATTGATTTCCCAGGCTCCCTTTGAATCTCTTGAAAGCAAGTGGTCTTCATTTTATTTCTCATACAATTGTACGTGAGCAGCTCTCAGCCTTTCTGAAAGACAGTGTTCTCACTGGGATTTGAGTGTGGATGACAAGGAAGGGCAAACACTCACCTTCGTGTACTCATCCTTGGCCTTGGTGAGCATGCGTAGGATATCCACTTCCTTGCCCTCCCCTGAGCTGGGGAGAACTGGGGAGGCTCCTGCTCCAGTCCCCTGGCAGGCTTTCAACTGTTCATACTGAGTCAGGCTAGAAAAACAGAGCGCAAAGTCCACACAAGGAAGATCCACTCAAGACAGGTGGTTTTCAAGCCATCCCAATTCTCCTGCAATTGTTTTTTTAATTCTGTTACAACCCTATCAGAAATAAGGCTGCTCAAGAATTCAAAGGCAACTGAGAGCTGGGGCCCTGGGTTCACCGATTGCTAGGTGAACCATGTGGGTCAGCAGCTCTTACCTGTGGGCCACACTGAGCCCACCACCATGCTCATCGCCTGTGTCCCAAAGAACGCTGCTAACGCTGCCAAGCTCCTTTGTTTCCGTGTTGCTTGTGGCTGTTTTCACATTGCACAGGCAGAGGTAAGCTGTGCAACAGAGATGGACTGAGGCCTGAAAGTCTCAAAGATCCACCTTCTGATGAAGATAATTGGCCAACTCTCAGAACACTCGAAAGGACACCGTCCTTAATTATTGAGGCCACCCGATCTGGTGTCCCCAAACACTGAGGGAACTGTGGCCCAAACACAGCCTCTCCTCCCCTCATTCCAGAGTGCCTGGGGCCAAGGTGATGTTGTTTCCAGCAACAGGGATCCTGGGCTTCGCTGGTAGTTTAGAAACACAGTGAAGGTTCCATTCCAATTATGAGAAGAGGGACATTTAGAAAACTGCTCAGAAAACAAGTGTCTTTGGTTGCCCTGAAAGGAGGATGGATAAGAAGCTAGCCTGCCTCCTTAAGGGGACTTCAAGAAGTTAGTGGAAAAGCAGAATTCAAAGATGTTCGTTTTGGTGCAAAAATCTGAAAGGTATGCACAGCTTTTACACAGTGCACATTCTGTGAACTCTGGGAGACCCCGTTTACGTGCTGCAGAGTGATGTGGAGAAATGGATTTTCCTGTTGTTGCTTTAACTTTCAACTCAGATTCTTTTATTATTGCCCTTAAGTTTATGGTGGGGGAAGGGGAGAGAGCGAGAGATAGAGACGGGGGTGGGGAGTGTCTGAGAATTTACTGATTCACTTCTAACTGGGTAACAGGTTTGAGTTCAAACAAATCAGCTGCTTATTGCTAGTAAATAATCAATTTCCTGCCCGAGCTGTTAGGCTCTTGCTGCAGAACACAGCTCATTTTAGCACAGCTTCTTGGCTGAGCTACAGGGTACTTTTTAATCTACATGAAGTTCTGCTGTTGTCCACCGCACAGTTTACAATAATGTGCATGTTCTAGAAACTGGCTGTTACAACAGTAAACACCAACATGAATACACTCAATCACCATCTGCAACTTGAGCTACTCACCTAAAATTAGCTCTCACAAGCTACATTTCCAGGAATCAATCTTACTTATTAAAAGGTGTTCTTAGTTTTCATTTCGTTGGGGTCACTTGTTAGTCATTTTGTCACCCCAGGATTTAGAGTGGAAATTGATTCTCAGCTGCATGGTCACATCCACGCAGGCAGCAGCCATCCTGTGTGTTGCCCAGGCTGAGCACCACATGTGCAGGAACTCATTTCATTCGCAGGCTCTGATCCATCCCCACAAAAAGCACGGAAATAACCGCCTCACAGTGTGCAGCCTGGGGCCTACCGGCCACTCAAAGAGCAGACAGTAAGCTTACCCGGGCTCTCCTCTCAATGCAATCAGAGTGGCAAACCCAGACAGTTCATGTCAAAGTTCCCCAAAATGCAGAATGGGACAAATCATGGTGGAACATGACGTTAGAAGAGTGGTAGTGATGGGGGTGGAAAGAGACTATCTACTGAGCAAGCTGGTATTCACCGGAGATGTGAGAAATGGTTGAAAATGAAGACTATCCAAAGTGCTCAGTGTTTGAGACTGGGAGACAATTTGGAGCTTCTATACACATGGCTGGAGAGTTAAAGGAAAGCATTTAGGACAGAAAGGAAATAGATTTAGAGAATCTGAGTAACCTTTTAGGAGGGCTCCAACTGTTCTTCTTTTTTATAGATTTATCTATTTGAAAGGCAGCGTGACAGAGAGAGAGAGGGAGAAACAAAGACAAAGATTTTCCATCTACGGTTCACTGAAGCCAGGAGCCAGGAACTCCATCTGGGTCTCCTGAGGGAGTGGCAGGGGTCCAAGCACTTGGGCTATTCTGCTGCCTTCCCAGGTGCATTAGAGGGAGCTGGATCCGAAGCGGAGCAGCCAGCACTCAAACCGGCGCTAAGATAATGGGATGCTGGAGTTGCAAGTGGCAGCCTAACCACAGCACCGCAGCACTGGCCCCCTGTGAGTGTTCTTTTGACTGCTCTGACATACTGAGAACTTTTCAAAGCAAAAACTGCTAATTTACAAATGAGGAAAATATTAAGAAGAATTGCCATCTGGAACAATTTATATTATACTTGTATATATTTCCCACAGGCAGAGAAAAATGAGTTGAGTCACTTGAGATGATAAATTTTATGCAGTGAAAATATAGCAAGTCATTTCTAATGTCAGTTTTTCATTTAAGCAATGTTAAACATTTCCCTGCCCACTGTGAAAGGGCCGCTGTAAGAGATCTATTCTGTTAAGATTACAGTGTAGTTGCATACACTTAGGAATACAAACAAAAGCACCAGGGCCTGAAAAATATTTAGCTTTCAGCACTTACTTCTTCATAAGCTCCGCAATTCTTTGGCATTCTTCCTTATCATAAAACCAAATTCCATAAATGGACACTGCAAAAAACACATCCAATAAATTATGAGCATCCCCTAGACTACAACATGGAAAAAAACTCCTTTTCCAGCTTTAGGGGAAAGCAATAATAAATTCTGTATTGAATTAATTTATTCAATAAAACTGAAAAAATGAAACCAATCATTGATGTTAAAGCTTAAAAATCTAGCATTGCAATTTTTAAAGCCCATAGAGAAATCTACATGCTCATGTTTGCACACACACACACACACACACACATAGATATGCATACGTCTAATAAAATGTGTTTTCCTTAAAAATTTAGCACCTGAACACAACAAGCATTTGATAAATGCCTCTCAAGC
Source organism: Sylvilagus floridanus (assembly GCA_949820135.1). Classification (NCBI taxonomy): domain Eukaryota; kingdom Metazoa; phylum Chordata; class Mammalia; order Lagomorpha; family Leporidae; genus Sylvilagus; species Sylvilagus floridanus. Next base: position 36,832,504 of record OX463230.1, read on the forward strand.
AAATGAACACAGATTGAAAATGAACTCAGAATTTCTAAACTTCCTGGCTTCAAGACGTCATTGTTTCTGTACTCCATTTGCACATTTCATGAACACATTCCATCTTTATTTTTAAATATTCAGAAATCTGATGCTCAAATTATGCCTAGAAACCACCCTCCCTTCTTCTCTCAGGAATATATTAACTGAAAACTTGGCTTTGTAAGCTATAAGTTGGAATGGGGTACAAGAAAAAATAGAATAATAAATCTCTGACTTCAAAATGTCTATAACAGAAAATTTACAACTGTTGAGAGATTAGATACGATAATGATGATTTAATCATTTAGTGATAAAAGAGTATGGTATCACATAGCTGCTATTGATGATTTAGTGATCTTTACCTAAGTGTATAGTAAATTCTGTATGTGTCTATCTATATCATCCTTATAGTAAAGGCTGAAATTGTGCCAAAATACATTTGGAGTTGTCCAGTTGAGAATCTGGTGGTAATAACCATGTAAATAATTCATTACCTGCATATATTTTAAAAGTCTTTATTGAAAATAGTAGCAATATTAACAGGGAACCAAAAACAACAAACATACTTTTAAAATGGAAAAGTTTTAAAATGTAATCTTTCAAAACATATTATTTTGTCATGAAAAGAGCTACAATGTTCTAACTGCACCACCTTTTTCTCCTGCTTACCTGACCCACATGTAGGCTTGAAATTTCTGCCTCTCGTCAGTAATGATTCAAATATCAAAAGGTCTAAGAAATGTCTCTTTAGTGCTATTTTAGGCAGAGGTCTTTAAGAGGAACTTGGGAAGCTGAATCACTAACTTATTTCTGTAACGATCAGTGTCTCAGGGACATGCAGTTCGTTTACCTACAGGGGCCAGGAGAGCAGACCCTAGCTTTCTCCTGCTCAGGACCCCAGGACACTCTTTAACAGAAAAACACACACTCCTCCCTGGCAGACAGACAAGCTTTTCTAGAAAACAGGAACATCTGAGTTCTGAAGCCGATGTGCTATGAGAGCATTTCCATCAAAACAAAATTCTTTCATCTCAAGACCATTAAACGTGTATCTCGAGACTTCACATTCCAGGCTGTTTCCTGTCCACCACCTCCAACTCCGATTCCCTAGCAGAGTCCTACACACTAACCCTGATGCTCTTGTGAGACCCGTGCACATTCGACCACTTTAGAATTCTGCATCCGTGTGAATATGTGTGCTGGCGGCTTTAACCTTAGCTACAATTCCTGGAGCCTGCTCTGCTTTTCGGTGTTTGTGTGGTGTTTTTTTATTTTTTAAATATTTTTTTGGTTACAGTGCAAACTTTCTTCCTTGGAGACCAAGTTTTCCAAAGGCATCAGAAGAGAAAGGTGGTAGCAAAGGGGAAAAAAACCACTGCACAGCTAGGAAACCAGAGGCCCCAAGGCAGGGGAGGATCCCAGCCAGTGGTGTCCCATCGGCAGAGTGTGTTAGTAGAAACAGTTCGGGTGTCATTTTTTTGAGGTGACACATTTGTGGCGTTTACCCTAAGGTTCTCCTGAGGCGAGGATGACAAGGAAATTGCTGGCACAAACGGGAGAGCAGTCTCTCCATGTCGCTGCCGTGAGGTGACTCCACGCGGTCAGGGAGGAAGCACCCACAATTTCCAGCCCTCAAACGCAAAGCAGGGCCCAGAGAGGCTGTGTTTGAGCAAGTATTTAAGACACTGTGGAGAGTGCTTCAGGACCCAAGCATTTATCTCACAGATAGCATGGTTTTAGAATTAAAATGGGACCATTTTGAAATAACTGTTCTTATCCCAGCTGACGGTCCCTTTGAAAAAGGGACAAATTGCCAAGAAATGAAGCAAGTTTACCAACAGTCCTGGCTCCTGAAAGGGGGTGACGAGATACAATGCAAAACGGAGCCTCATTTTTTTCCCTCCCTAAAATAGTTTTGCAACTTGAGCTGCATTCCACTGGGAAAGGAGCAGTGAATTCCATCAAAGTGCACCTTCCAGCTACAGTTTTCAGCCCCTTGGGCCCGGGGCTACCAGCCCTGGGTCAAGCCTATCGCCCTTGCACACAAGAGGACATATCAGAGCAGCGTGTGGTGATATATAAAACCCAGAGCTCAGCATGCCGTAGGGAGGTGATGAGCTGACAGGCTGACAGGAACCACTACCTTCTTTCATCCAAGTTTTCCTGTAGTCACCAGGGGAGAGGCCTATCCCTCCACAGGCTTAGCAGGGAAGAGAGAGAAAGACAAGGCAGAAAAGAGCCAATAGGGAAAGTGTGGTTTTAGAATTCTAAAATGTAAAGTAGTTACTGAAACCTCAATGTGCAGCAATGTCATATGGCCACCTAAACTTTTGTGGCACTGAAGTGACATTACAGGAATAGTTTCTTAGTCTTAAAAAGTTACAAGGAGAAAAGATCACTTGCAGGGTATTTGTTTAGCTTTAAAAATCACCCTGTTTTGTACACAACTGGAAACTGACAATGCTTCGAGCCCTCGTTCAGCCGGCTACGCCCGCATACCAGCCGCTGCCTAGCCACTCGTCTGCTGAAACGGAGAGGATGTGTAAAGGTACTGTGGTGCATGAAGCTCAACTCAACCATTTCTACATCTCTCCTGGAGGTAAGATCCCCACCGTGGAGCAAGGAACAGGGAAGAGGAGGGTGAAATGCACTCAAAGTATTCTAGAGATGCCAAGAAGGTGATTCCCCCACTCCAAGGACTCATCTCTTTGTAAGCAAGACTTTCAGCAGCACATTTGTGAAGTTTTGCCTAGAAGCCCAGTGTCTTCATTTATGTCATTCTTTGGAAATTCTCAGAAAAAAAACCAAAAAACTAATGTTTTCTCACTCTCTCAAATAAAAAATAAATTTAAAAACATTTAAACCATCTTTGAAGCAACAGGCAAGGATTATATGGCTTTTATATGGCAAAACACCAATCTTCCACTTTCCTTCTCATTCTGTGAGAAAGATTAAGGAAATCCAAATTTCTGTATTAGATTTCGTGTCTGAATTTTGTTGGTACACAGAGACAAGATAGCAAGCCAATTATATTCGATAATGATCTTTTCTAATTTTCTAAGTTCTTCAGTGGAAAAAATAGAAAGCTGGTCAATTTTAAGAGGTGGGTAAAGGGTCATTAGAGACATTATCAGGTATCATTAAAATTTTGATTTGAAACCGTTTCTTCTTAGCACAGCACTTTAATTCAGTTTGGATGTTTTTTGGGGATTATGTTTCTAATGTCTTATGTTTCTAATGAATTTATTTTTATTTTGTTTCTAATAAATCTATTCAATTTGTTCAAATCATTTATCATTTGTTCTGTATTTTATCCCAGTTACTTTTCAACTCTTAACTCTTGAATGATAGCTTGTAGCCATTTAACAAGCATCTGTCTATGCTAATATTTATGCAAATTTGAAAAGATGGCATATATCCACAGTTTATAAGTGTATCAAAAATCATAATTATATGAGCAAAATTTAAATGGGCCAGATATCTGATTTGGTGATAATCTATTTATTAAAATAATGTAATTAATTCCTCAGCAGGGCAGAAATGTGTTTTTCTTAGTATCCATCAGGGAAAGCGGATAAGTTCTCTTTCCTAGGAAAACCATGGGAAACATGGCAGTGTTAAACAACACACATCTCTTCTGGGCATTTCAGGATAATCCAAATTTTACCAATTCCTTTCCTAATGTTTATCTCACAGCAGTAGAGTGACAATCTTAATGTAAGGATAGAGCGACTAGTCACACATTTAGCGTGAACACTTGTTGGGGGGCAAATTCAGGTGTAATATTTGATTTCCTGTACTCTTTGTCTAGTTCAGACTTTTGGAAGGGTGACCACACTGATGTACACACAGCTACTGTACTCAGAAAGACCACCCAACACCTGCAAATTAGAAAGAGGGGCCATGAGTGTACAGCTTCGTAAGCTTTGACCAATGAGGAGTCTACTCAACAAGGCTGACTTGGGGAGCGGAACTGTTTTTTCTGGTTCACTCTCTTCTCTGAAATAGGCCCCTCCCTCAGACTTACAAATGAAATCCATGAAGCTTTCAAAAACTTTATAGATTTGACTGATTTCTAGACACGCTGAAAAAGATCGCAATTAGTCTTTTTCACACAAGGGCTCGGAAAGCAGGAGGGACGGAAGCAAGGGAGAGAGGACGGGGAGGTGGGACAAAGGCTAGCACGGGCAGTACTTCACACTGCACATGCTGGAGCAGCTACTGTGCGGCCTGAGGCCCGGCGCCCGCAGATGAGGGAGCAGCAGCTTCCGGCCAGCTCTCCGCTGACTGTGTGCTTTGCCCCATTTGGAATGCTTGCATGAAAAACGCTTGCCTTTGGCGTGCTTCTCAATGCTTTTAAAGTCATGTTCTTCCATTCAGCCCACTGCCTTAGCTTTGCTGACCAAACACGGGCACATCTTGTAAAACGAAATCGCCACTGGCCACAGAGAGTCTACATAGCAGTGTTATCTTTGGCCCCTGGTCTGGTTCTTTTCATATGACATAGTTTTACTGCACCTCACAAATCAGTGATCCCGTGATCTGGGAACACTGCAAGGTTCTCAGTAGATGAGGAGCAGTTTCTATTTGATGGGTGACTAACACTTAGGAACATTTGGGAAAAAACAGTAGAAAATCTAAACAGTAAAAACAATCCTAATTTTTCTAGAATTTATCCTTAAAAAGTTAACGCAAAGAGAAACCTCTTAACTATGGCAGTATACCACTTTGTATTAAATTAACACATACTGTCCATTTATTAATGAAACTTCATTAGCTTCAAAGTAAAAGATGGACTTAAACTTTAGCAAGTACTCATTCATGACACATGCATGCTATGTCAACAGACCTCCCTAATCCCCACGGCAACCACTGGGAATCCCGCTTCACCAAAGGTCAGGTGGGATCTTCTTCATTGTACGCTAACTTCCTGATTCTATTTGTTTCAGAGAAAAGCACCTTTGTTCTAGGGCAGGAGATAGAACACAGTAATTAAACTTTAAAAAAAAAATTAGGAAGCATAAAAATCCATAGATAATAAAAGATACAAATAAGAACAACTCATCCTGGGTTTTTTTGCATTGGAATTTGTACTTTCATCTTGGTCATAATCTTGGAGATTAAGCTCAAGATCTCCTAGGCCATGAGTATCAAAGAGAGATTCTCTACAACATGGTCCCCCTCCTCTGAGTTTGTGCTCATCCTTGAGGATCCAATCTTTTTCACTTTTCCAAGGACAAACCAGTCCCAACTTTTTCTTTGCTCCAAGTTTTTTTCTTTATCTTTGTACCAAAAATAAGTAATAATTAAGTATTTACACATCTGCTCCCTCCATTAGACTACAAGCTTTTGGAGCCAAGGACTTAGCTGATGCATTCAGCATAACAACCTGCATAGACACAAAACAAGTGTTTGCTGGGTTGAACTGAAATCTAAAACTCTAAGCTCTTATGCAGTCAATAACCCTTATAATTGCTAGAAGCAGTAATTATCAATATTCTGATTCAATTAAACATTGTGGACCAGATATGCTAGAATCTTCTCTCAATTGGTTACACTTTCCCCTGCAGATCACAGAATGATTATTCTCCTCACGTTGCCCCTTGTGGTCTCCTGCTAACTTCACTAAGAGTTTATTTTGCTTCAAACAATTTATATTCTTGGATATTAAGTAATGTTGATGGGATCCTGTCAGCAGGATATGAGCTCCCAGAGATTATATTTTTCTATTGATCCAACACTGTGTATGCACTTATATATATTCATTTATGTACATTTATTATTATAATTTTACCATACGCCATCCTCCATGATTGACTACTTGTCAGGCTCTGGCAACTAAGAGCTCAAAGAATGCCAAAAACCTACAAAACCACATGCATCTCTCTTCATTAAGGAAAAGCACAGGGCAGGGCATAACTAACAGTACTTTAGCAAAAAAATTGAAGATATTCATATCCTGATATCTTATAATCTATTGTGTCTGATAATAATCTCAAACTTACATGCACAAGTAGTACATTATCTTAAAAATAATAAAGTTTATATGAAATGTCAATTTCAGCAACACACTGAAAATTTATTAAGTGATTCTCAGTGAAGAGAAATAAGTTCAGTTCTGCATAATTGCAGTTAGTGAGAAAGATACAGTTAAGCTAAACATAAAATACTATTTCTTCAGGTCAAAAATTTGTTCCAACAAAGAACAGACTTCCTCATATTTGAATCAGATGATTTAATCAAATGTTTAACAATGACAAAAATAGCTTTGCTGAAAATAGCCTAACTATAAAACACATGATTTTACAGCGCAATGGTCTAGTCAGATGAGTCTGTCGCTACTTTCTGATCGAAGAAAAGTGAGTCAGAGTTTCTGTACTTTTAAAATTTTAACTTTAATCTGTGAATATGGATATAGGAGATCACTTTTCCAAAAGCCCTTCATGTTGTAAACAGTTAAATCATGTTTTGGTTCTACTATGAAACAAGAGCTCTAAGGTTGTACACAGGATAATTCTAATGCTAGTTCTTGGCCAAAATTGTTTTCTTTCTCTAAAACCCCTAAGAACATGGAACAATCATAATTTTTCCTTCTCTAGGTTCAGAAGTAAATTAACCCTGAGTCCAGAACTTGATTATCTGAAACTAATTTCTTGTGATTTTCTGGATTAAAAATCAGTAATATTAAAAAACAGAGTAAACATGCCACTCAATAGAGCCATTATAACCACTTACTATATGCAAAGTACTATGTTAGGGTAGGGAGATCAAAGGAATGTCATTCATTAAGCAGTTAAGGAAATGAACTGAAATACAGTTTTTCTATGCCAAGATTTAAACTTCTACTATGCCAAATTAGGTTTTCTCAAATTCAAAATATAAAATACAGTGCATCTCCAAGCCACAACTGCTGTATATGAATCCATATAGCAATTGGATATATTGAGGTTTCCTTGGTAAAACCAAGAATCTTAAGAGGCTTTACAGTTCAGAATAAAACAAAAGTGGATTCACTTCCATTGTACTCTTACATAGCAGCAGTGTATCACCATACAGGACTTGGCCACACATGTGAGTTCTTCCTCTTCCAAGCATCCAGAGTGCGAGGTTAAGTAAGTGCAGAGATGTATATATATTTTCCCACTAGATTCATGTAAATGTCCTAGATGACAGGGCTTCAAAAAGTTCATAGAAAAACAGAATTAAAATATTGGTTTACTTTGGAGCTAAAAATATTCGAAATCCATGCATCATTTGTTTATCATGTACATCTTCCATAAACTCTCTGAAGACTCCTTGCATATAATTTTCCTGATTATTTATGATGAAAGTGCAGATGCCGTATAAATGAGGTGGTCAGGAGAAGAGAAATACTGTTTACCCATATTTTCTATGTGCTGATGTGGTGTATATTTCACTAAGCTATCAGGTATCACAACTCATCACAAGGAAAAACAAAACTCTGGAATCCAGAGATACCACAAAGCTCAAAAGTGCAATTCTGCTTTACTTGAGGTTTTCCTGAGCCTCCCCTAACTGATAAGATGCCAGTTCTTTTGATAAACAATCTCCTTTAAGAGTTTAGACTCCTCCCTTTCAGCATGAGTGGAGTACAGACAGAGAGAGAACAAAAAAGTAATTCTAGATTTAAGGTCAGAGCAGTAAGTTCCATCACTCAAGTCATAGTAGATGTGTAATCCTTAATCATATATTAGAACACACTAGCTCTCTAAGCAACGGTGAGTACTAAAAAGATCAATTTTTCGGTTAGAATGGCAAGGGAGGCTTATAGACACAAAGTAAGATACAGTGACCACGTTATAATTTTTAAATTCCAGTGGCCTTCTTTCTCATTAGGAAGCACAGGCTTAAAAAGAGTTCTTGAAGGTTCCCATGTGCAACCAACCACTCCTCTCACATACCGCACAAGAGCCTATTCTGAACGGAGATGAAATGTCAAAGTCCTTATCTCCCACTCCACATTGCTTGTGATTTGAATGAGTTTATTTTGAGGATCTTCTATTGTTGGCCAGATCCTGAAGAGAAAGGTATTATATTGTTACTTCTGCAAATACTAACTTTCTGCCTGGGAAGAATGTAAAATATTTTTAGCTGTATAATTAATTACTTTGAAGATGTCTCTCAATCCTAAAGGCCTTTGGGAGTTCAACGAAATCCCTAAAGTTGTATGCAAAACGGCATGTATTTATGTAAAAGGCATTTGGGGTCTAGAAAAGTACAAAATATAGGACAATGCCTGGCACATAGTAGGCAATCAAAAAATATTTCAGGAAGGGAGCAAAGGAAAGAAAGATGGAAAGAGCAAAGAGGGAGGTAGGGAGGATAGGTGGGAGGGAAAAATGAAGAGAAAATTCATCAGATTCTCCAGGGGGTTTGTGACTGAAGGAGATTAAGAGCTACAATCCCAGGCTATCAATATCTGTACCAGTAAACAGCCTAGGATGGCAGAATAAGCACTCAATTATCTGTGGGCAGATAATGTGACTTTTATTTTCCTAGCAATAAACTCTTACAGGTTCACTTTAAACCTTTCAAATCACTTTTGTAACAGTTGCCTTGGTTGATCCCAAGGTTAAGAAAAGAGGTGACAACTCTCAGTGTATTAGAATTGGAATTAGAGTTTCCTGGGTGCGAATTTATAGAGTCCTCAGTCATGGAAAGGTGAACTGCACAGCTCGGCTTCGCATGCGCTTGGGAGGCGAAGTGGGAACGCGAGGAGTTGTGGGAACGCGAGGAGTTGTGGCAAGCCGGGCACCTGGGCAGGGCGTCTTCCCAGCACTGTCGGGAGCGTGCTGATGCTCTCTCACGCTGCACAAGGACTGTGACACACCCACAACGTGGCTGTCTCTTACACAGATCTGGTTATTTTCTGTGCTTACGTGGTACCACAGGACACCAGTGGAATGTCAGACCTGGCCTCTGCCTCATGCTGCTGCCTTCTCCGCAGCCCACAGATTCAGCAGCCATGAATGACTGCTTGGATCACGGCAGAGAAAACGCTTAGCAAAGGGCATTCTTAGTGAGCAATGCTGCTTCCAAATTATGACCCACTGTTGTTGGCAAATTTGACTTTCTTACTGCTATTATGTATTATGGATATGTACAGGTACATTTTAGTTGGAGTTCTGGGAGAAATTAAAGTTTGCATTTCATAAATATTTCTATAACATCCATCAAGAAAATATTTACAATTCTACTTTTTAAAAACTAGCTTTACTGTTTACTACAGTTTGTTCTATGCAAAGGATTTGCACAGTGGGGGCTAGGCCTTTTCTCTGCTAGAAAACTGACTTTTTAAAAACCTGAGTCTTAAGAGAGAAGTGGAAATTCCTGCTACTCAGAAACAAGATGAAGTAGCAAAGATTTTCATATTCTCGCAGAAATATTTTTCTCTGACATTGTAGACAGAGCAGATGTCCCAAGCAAAACAAAGAGGGCATAGATCTCTAACTGATCTAGAAACTGGAAATGCAAGCTGAACTATTTCTATCACCTTATATTACTTAAGACTTTCAGTTGAGGTCAAGCTACATGAAAGGTTTTGGTATCGTGCTGATTTAAAATTCTGGAGATGTGGGTACAGGCATTTGGCATATCAGTTAAGACACAACCTGGGACGCTTGCATTCCATATGGGAGTGCCTGGTTACCATCCTGGCTCCACTCTAGATCCCAGTTTCCTGCTGATGCGTACCTCGGGAGATAACAGGTGATGTCTTGGGAGGCTGGGTCCCTGCTACTCACAAGGGAGATCTGAACTGAGTTCTCAGCTTTTTCTTTGTCTGTCACTTTGCCTCTCAAATATTTTCTTAAAAAAATAAAGGTAGGGGCCTGCTTTGTGGCACAGAAGGTTAAGTTGCAGCCTGTGATTCCAGGATCCCACATGGGCGTGGGTTTGAGTCACCTGGCTGCTCCACTTCTGATCTAGTTCCCTGTGAATGTGCCTGAGAAAGCAGCAACAGATGTGTCAAGGTTTTGGGTCCCTGCACACACATGGAAAAATCGAAAGGAGTTCTAGGCTCCTGGCTTCAGCCTGGCGCAACCCCAGATGTTGCAGCCATTTGGGGAGTGAACCAGCAAATGGAAGATCTCTGTTTCTCCTTTTCTCTCTGTTAACTCTGATTTTCAAATAAATAAATCTCTTAAAGAAAGAAAGGTAACAAATTATACTTAAGTATTCATTTCTTTTAAAATCTTCTTTTTAAATTGAGAAATAATTTATATAATAAAGTACACATATTCTAAATTGTTCTGTTCAGTGAATTTTTAAAAAAGTTATATTTATTTGAAAGACAGAGTGACAGAGAGAAAGACCTTCCTTCTGCTGGCTCACTCCCCAAATGCCTGCAATAGCCAAGCCAATGCCAGGAGCCTAGAACTCTATCCAGGTCTCCCACATGGGTGGCAGAAATGTAAGTACTTGAGTCATCATCTGCTGCCCTCTCAGGTGCATAAGCAGGAAGCTGCATCAGAAGTGGAGTAGCTGGGACTCAAACCAGGCACCCTGATATAGAATGCAGGGGTCCCAAGTGATGGCTTAACCTGCTGCACCACAATGCCTGCCCTAATCAGTGAATTTTGAGAATAATACACTCTTGTGTATCCACCACTCAAAACAAGGTATAAATCATTTTTCTGTTTTCTAGCCAAAAAATACAGCAATCCTAGCTTAGACAATCATCTTCTGACTTCTTTCACCAAACACTAATTTTGCCTGTTCTTAGACATCATATATATGGGATCATCATCTCTTCTAGATGGCTTTTTTTCTGGGCATGTTTCTGAGATTCATGCATGTTAATGAATACATTAGTAGTTCATTTATTTTTATTGCATAGTAATATTCCAATATTTGGAGACCAACATTTGTTTAATCACTTAATTGATGGGTGTTTACATTATCTTCTGTTTTTTGTTTCTGCTGTTATAAAACCTCCGAACATTTGTGTAAAAATATTTGTGTGGACATGGTAAATATCTGTGAATGGAACTTGGATTATATGATAATTATATGTTTATAATTTTATAGGACACTGTCAAATGGTTTATAATTTATAATTACATGTTTACAATTTATAGGAAACTGTCAAATGGTTCTCCAAAGTTGTTGTACCGTATTACTAACCCAGCAGTAATGCATGAGTTTCAGTTGCTCCGTATCCTAATTTGTGGATTTAGCCATTTTTTAAATTTAGCCATTTCAGGGAGTATATGACACTCTCATTCTGGCTTTAATTTGCATATCTACCCAATGTTCAATAAGCATATGAAGGATATATGAAGGAATGCACAATACCATCAGTTATGGCAAAATACTAACTAAAACTATCGTTAACTATCCGTTCAAAATTCCCATAATAGCTAAAATTAAAACAGCCAACAGTTCCAAGTGTTGACAAAGATATGTTGCCACTGGAACTCTTAGACATTGTTGAACAGACTAAAAATAAGCACCTGACTTTCATAAACAAGCACACGACCTACTCCATCTAAACAAACTCCTGACTATGACCCCCACCAGTTCCACACCTAGGCAAAAACTTAAGGCAAGTATAGGTATCCACTAAAAGACACAATGTTCATGGCAACTTTATTCAGCATTGCTCAAACCTGGAAATAACTCAACTTTCATAACCCAAATTTCCATCCACAGGAGAAGAGATTACCAGAAACTATTGCTATATCCAATAACTTGGAAGTCCTCACATTTTGGGGCTTACAGGTTCAAAAGTTGGATTTCTCCCAGGTTTTACTGTTTTTGGCTCCAGTTCTGTGACTCAGCCAACTCTTGAGTCAAAGCAAGTAGATAAAGAAAGAAAAAAATAAAGCCAGGAAAACTCACAACCACATAAGTTTTTCAAGTTCTGACTGCCCTTTCTTGTATGCTTTTTATTTTCAAAGTCCTCCTAAATTGTTTTGCATTCTGTCTAGAACTTAAAACTTTTTAAAATATTTACTTATTTGAAAGGCAGAGTCACACACACACACACACACACACACACACACACATACACACACATACAGACTCTTCCATCCACTGTTTAACTCCCCAAATGACAGCAAAGAGTCAGGCTGAAGCCAGAGTCCAGAACTCCATCTGAGTCTCCCACATGAGTGGCACAGGCCCAAACACTTGGACCATCTTCTCCTGCTTTCCTGGGCTCATTGGCAGGGAGTCATATCGGAAGTAGAGTATCTGGAACTCAAACCAGCACTCATATAGGAGGGGGATGCCAGTGTCATAATCAGTGGTTTAACTCACTGCTCCATAATAGCAGGCCCATAGAACTTTCAATTGTAACAAGCAGGAGAGATGTACTGTGGTGAACTTACTCTATTTTGGCTGGTGCTAGAAGTTCAAACTCTTTGTTTTGAGGAGTTATGAAATACACCAAGATATAGGTAATAAAAGCCTGAAGTAGAATAAAGTGGGAATGGAAAGTACAGAGTTGCAGAATCATTCCAGAATTGAGGCTTAGCAATTGGCTTTGAAGATTGTTTACTACTACTATATACATCAAAACATAAACAAAAACACCTTATAGTAACTTCTAGTTTTACAAATGATGTCAATACAAACAGGCAGTATAGAAGCTTTACTCTTGAATTTCTCTACAGAAATAGTGACACACATGTTAGGGCTCTATTTCATATGTATTTTATTATAATGCTAGTATGCTGTTTTTAGGTGTACACTGGACTATAAAAGGGCTTTTGTGAGTTGGTTTAGAAACCTAATCAACTACAGTATTGCTTTTGAGTGACTATATTTCACCATCTTATTACATTCTTAATTCTAATTTTTATAAAAATACATGTACATGATTTTAAAAGTCAAACAATATTATTACATTCATAATAACAGCAGAATTCTTTTCTACTCATTTTGTTCTTGATTACTGTTCTCCAAAAGCAGCCACAATTACATCTATCACAGTTACTTTTGTTCTTCATTTATTTCCCATCCAACCTTTCTTCTGGTATTTAAATCTTTTTTCATATATCACGTATATAGTACCTCTTGATTTTTAGAATCTATTGAAGATGAGTTAGTTATTTTATGATTTATATATACTCTCATACCCAAACATAGGCACACTCCCCCGTCCTTCCAATACTTGTGTAATTATAACACTACTGCATATTCAGTGTTTATAATTTAACTATGTAATTATTGCCATCTGCAGAGCTACATGGTATAATATGATTGCATTTCCTTTCTCCCACAATGTTTTGTTTCCCAGGAATTAAGAAGTGTCTTCTTTTGTTGTTTCATTCCCCCTCTGTTTCCAATATTCCTTATATCACCACCAAACACTCTTAAAAAGTAGCTGTAAATATCCCAGCAGATTCAGACTGTCAGTGGTAATTTTCATCTTGGACAAGCTTCCTGAAGTAGTTCATCTTTTGGCTTTAATTTAGATGGATTACCCTCCAGTTGCACAGACCCCTTCAGGTGCTCAGGGGTTATTATAGGACTGTGCTCTACCTTTGCTGTCACAATCGCTTCACTTCCATCCTACGTTTGGATTCCCTTTTTCCTGGATGGTTTGTGTGTCAGTCACAATAGACCAAGTTATGGTGCAGTAACAAATGACAAGCGAATCGCAATGGCTTGAAATGACAAAGGCTTATTTCTTACACTTACATGTCCAGGTCACTTTTACCTCTGTGCCATGTTATCCTCATCCTAGAACCTAGGCTGACAGAGCAGCCTCTGCCACAAACACTGCTAATCATCAGGTCAGAAGGACAAGACACATAGTGAGTCCTGAGCTAATTTTTAAAATATCTACTTGGAAGTGACAAGTATCACTTTCACTCACATTTCACCTGTCAAAACAATTCATATAGCCACACCTGATTTTAACAGGGTAGACACTTGATATCCTCCTGCAGGGCAGGTCAGTGGAGTGAAGAACCAAATCACAGATCAAATCTGACATCAACAGGGCAGAAATATCCAATCTTCTGTAGGGAGCCAAAGTTAATCACTGTGAACAGTAAAACTTCATAGCATGTTTTCTTCTTTCTTGTTATTCTTTTTCATGAAGCGGGAGTCTGTCTTTTCTGTTTCTTCACTGCCATATCAATAGTTCCAACAGAACCAGAGGGAGTAGGCTTGATCTCCCATATTTAACCAACAGGTCACCGACCAAATGCTCTACAAGGGAACTTTTAAAACACGGCCTATTCCAGCTCTCTGCTGTGGCCAGGGAGTACAGTGGAGGATGGCCCAAGTGCTTGGGCCCTGCACCCCATGGGAGACAAGGGGAAGCACCTGGCTCCTGCCATCAGATCAGCGCGGTGCGCCGGCCGCAGCACGCCGGCCGCGGCGGCCATTGGAGGGTGAACCAACAGCAAAGGAAGACCTTTCTCTCTGTCTCTCTCTCTCACTGTCCACTCTGCCTGTCAAAAAAAACAAAACAAAACAAAAAAAACGGCCTATTGATAAGAGACGGGCTATCTGTAATTATCATTTTCATTCAATCTATCATTTTTACTATTTATCAGTTTTTCCTAGATCTTACAGTAAAGAAATTATTTTTTTCTTTTTGAATATAAAACCACACAAATTAAAACTTAGGAGAAATTTTATAAAATGTCTTTGACCCTAAATACCTTGATTTTTTTTCTTTTCTGATTTGATCTAAATTACAGGCTTAAGTCTACAATGAAACCAAGCACCTAAAATGAATTTCACTATAGTCCTATAACCAGAGACAGTAATATATACAGCATGTTGGTCTAGCTCTGATATCAACCTAACACTATCTTGCCTATTACTTATTTTAAGTATTATTATGTATTTTGGAAAATACATTCCTTTAAAAAAAAGATTTATTTGAAAGGCAGAGTTACAGAGAGAGTGAGATCTTCCAGCCTCTGGTTCACTTCCCAAATGGCCACAATGACCAGGGCTGGGCCAATCTGAAGCCAAGAGCCAGGAGCTTCTTCGCAGTCTCCTATGTGGATGCAGAGGCCCAAGTATTTGGGCCATCTTCTTCTGCTTTCCCACACATATTAACATTGAACAAGATCGGAAGTGGAGCATCTGGGACTCAAACTGGCACCTGTATGGGATGCTGACACACAGGCGGAGGCTTTACTGGCTACACCATAGTGCCAGGGCTGGGAAAATATATCTCTAAACTGTATTCCATATACTACAATCTTACTTAGTTGTGAAAAATACTGTAAATGGCTAATGTAGGGAAACAACATAAAAGAAGCAGTCAAATTCACCTTTTCTTTCGTTTTTATTTGATAATTTCCTCTTTAATAACTGGAATACAAAAGATTCTCAACTATATAAGCACCATGCTCTAATCAACTGAATTAACCGGCCAGACATTAAATTTTCAACTTCAAAAAGAAACTGGCAGGGTGGATGTCTGGTGCGGTGGTAAGTCGCTGCTTGGGACGCCTGCAACCCATATTGGAGTGCCGAGTTTTGAGTTCTGACTACTCTGCTTCCAATCCAGCTCCCTGCTGATGCACTTGGGAAATCAGAAATGATGACCAAAGGACTTGGGTCCCTGCCGCCTACATGGGAGATTCAGATGGAGTTCCTGGCTCCTGGCTCCTGGCCTCTGGCCTTGGCCTGGCCTGGTCCCAGCTGTTGTTGGCATTTGGGGAATGGATCAGCAGATGGAAGACTTCCCTTTCTCCCTCTGCCTTCTAAAAGAAATAAAAATATTTTTAAATAATTAATTAAAAATTTTTTTAAAACCTTGCTTTTTGAACTTTGGAATGTATACTCAGAAGATTAAGTATTTCTGAAAAGGCAAACTTTGTTCCTGTGGCATTATTCACCGCTAATACTTTGCTTGAGCCTGGGGCTGGAAGTTGGGCTGCTTCTGCTCAGTGTCTCCATGTTAAAACAGTCCCGGCCCAGGGTATGCTGTGTGATCTCTTCAACCTCAGTATCACTTATGAAACAGGAACACTACTATCTCCAAGAACCAGCTATGACAACTACATGGGATCATCCATACATAGGCTTAACACGCCTAGCAGGCAATAAACATTTGTTAATGAATGAATCTTTAACTTAACAGTTGTCTTACATTATAAGTTTATACAGGTCAGAGTCCATTTTTTTTTTTTTTTTTTGGACAGGCAGAGTGGACAGTGAGAGAGAGAGACAGAGATAAAGTTCTTCCTTTTGCCATTGGTTCACCCTCCAATGGCTGCTGCGGCCAGTGCGCTGCGCTGATTCGAAGGCAGGAGCCAGGTGCTTCCCCTTGTCTCCCATGGGGTGCAGGGTCCAAGCACTTGGGCCATCCTCCACTGCACTCCCTGGCCACATCAGAGAGCTGGCCTGGAAGAGGGGCAACCGGGACAGAATCGGTGCCCCAACCAGGACTAGAACCCAGTGTGCCGGCGCCGCAAGGTGGAGGATTCAGAGCCCATTATAAAACTTAAAGACTGTAAAGTCTTTTGTAAAACAAAATAATCTATTTTGTGTTTAATTGAAATTCGAGTTACTTTCCTTATCAAACATCTATTTTTGTGGTTAATTAAATGAAAGTTTGGGATTTTTCACCTCTTTGCTCTTCTAAATTCATTGAATCTAAAAATCTCTGTAAGAAAGATGTACCACAAAACTGCATCAACACTACATCAGGCCACCTGAAAGATGGTCTATGACATACATAGGCCACAGGGAAGTGACAAGACCTCACAGGTCTTGGAGGAAAAGACTTTTTTTTTTTAATTTGACAGGTAGAGTTATAGACAGTGAGGGAGAGAGAGACAGAGAAAGGTCTTCCCTCCATTGGTTCACTCCCCAAATGGCCGCTACGGCTGGTGCTGCACCAATCCAAAGCCAGGAGCCAGGTGCTTCTTCCTGGTCTCCCAAGCAGGTGCAGGGGCCCAAGCACCTGGGCCATCCTCCACTGCCCTCCCAGGCCACAGCAGAGAGCTGGACTGGAAGAGGAGCAACTGGCACTAGAACTCCGTGCCCACATGGGATGCCAGCGTCGCAGGTGGAGGATTAACCAAGTGAGCCATGGCGCCAGCCTGGAGGAAAAAACTTCTTAAAAGCCCAGCCCCGAGTGCAGCGGGGTCCTTCGTCTAAAGCATGATGAACTAATATTCTATACTTTATTTGAGAATATGGAAACCATATGCAATTACCATATAAAATTTCCGAGTTATCTGAGCCTCTGGCAAAACCTATACTCACCCTTTCTGTGTACCTCTGATGTCAAGGGTTGATAAGGCTTTTACCAATAAATAAAGTGGAACCAAATGACTATGGCTACAAAGGTAATCAGTATCAGATACTGAGGAGGAAAATAAAAGCAAAATGAAACCAGAAGAGTAAATGATTCATTTCCTTCCACTCTTCATTGTTCAACTGATTTCATTTCTTTTTAATGGAAATACATTAAAAACATTTTTAATATACTTCCCAAAGGTTGCCTTCAATTTGAATTCATATAATACAAGGTGTGAAAAGCAATGGAATTGAAATCAGAATTTGTGGGTCTGTACACAGGTCAGTCACCTTCTTAGCCTCAGTTTTCTCATTTGCAAAAAGGTAATGAAAATGTCTACTCTTACAAAATTGTGATCATTAAATATGGTAAAATAAACGAACATGATTATTAAGTATGAAAAATAAACAAAAACAGTGTAACAGTCCTGCTAAAAAGAAAAATAAAGTGAACCATAAATGTGAGCTATGAATTTTTTAATTAAAAATATAAAGCAGGTGAAATTAATTTTAATAACGGATTGTATTTAACCCAATATATCCAAAATATTCTAATTCAACACATTAGTAAATATGAACCTATTGAGACTTTTCTAACTGTCTCTTTCATTTCTGAACTACATCTCTGAAAACTGACGTGCTACTTTACACACACTGCACAGCTCATTTCTGACTAGCCGTGCTTCACATGCTCGGTAGCCACACATAGCTAGTGACACCACACTGAACAGCAGAATTCTAGAATCAGGATGAAGTTTAACATTTGTTTATTAGATTCAAATAGTATTTCCTATCACATAAACCCTGTGAGACCTAGGGAAGTTATCTGTAAAATCAATGATTGTAGAAAGTTTGCGTTTTTATATTTTGGGGATAGCTTATCATATTATACGTAGTATCTAAGAATGGATTAAGAAAATGTGGTATACATACACAATGGATTATTACTCAGCCAAAAAGAAGAATGAAATTCTGTGTTGGTCATCTGCAGCAACATGGAGGGACTAGAGGGTATTATGTTAAGTGAAGTAAGTAAGGCACAGAAAGACAAATATTGCATGTTCTCACTCATATCTGGAAGCTTAAAAAATTGATTTCATAGAAGTGGAAAGTAGAACAGTGGTTACCAGAGCCTGGGAAGAGTGTGAGGGAGGAGAGGGTAGAGAGAGAATGGCTAATGCATAGTGGGGTACAGCTAGACAGAAGGAGTTACTTTTAACATTCCATAGCATAGGACAGTAGGATAATTATGGATGACATCAATTAACTATATATTTTAAAATAGCTAACAGAATTTTGAATGTCCCCATCTCACAAAGAAATGATAAATGTTTGAGGTGATGGATATGCCAATTATTCTAATCTGATCATTAACATTGTATTCATGTACTGAATTAAGACTGTACTCCATAAATATGTACACTTGATATATATTAAAAATGAAAAAATATTTTTAAATGAATTAAAATATTATTAATATTGATTAGACCAAGTTGTTTTTCCAAATTAAAATCAATCTAAGGGGCCGGTGCCGTGGCTCACTTGGTTAATCCTCCACCTGCGGCGCTGGTATCCCATATGGGCACAGAGTTTTAGTCCTGGTTGCTCCTCTTCCAGTCCAGCTCTCTGCTGTGGCCATCTGGGGAGTGAACCAATGGAGGGAAGACCTTTCTCTCTGTCTCTCTCCCTCACTGTCTATAACTCTACCTCTCAAATAAATAAATAAATAAAACTAAAAAAATTAATAAATAAATAAAAGCAATCTAAAATGATTATTACAACTCATAATATGGAAGACCTTTCTCTCTGTCTCTCTCACTGTACATAACTCTACCTCTCAAATAAATAAATAAATAAATCTAAAAAATTAATTAATAAATAAAAGTAATCTAAAATGATCATTACAACTCATAATATTCATTTATTTCATATTTACTGTGTGGCTATTTTAGGTTTTGAATATACATTAACTTGACATAGAATCTAATAATCTCAAAAAAGAAAAGAAAATATAAGCATATAAACAATTCAACCCATAAGCTATAACTGATATAACTGATAAAATATATCTTCTAGAACAGAAACATATCTTCTAGAAAAGAAACAGGAACAAAAGTTTTCATTTCATAGTACTTACCATCAGTAACTCATGTTACAGTGTTAAGAGTTTTAATTTTTTTCTCTCCCCAAAATTTGACTATATTCTCTCAATAAAAGAATGACCACCTATCATGACAACTTAATTATATGTAAATATATAAGTAAATATAGAATTATATTTCATGCATTAAAATAATGCTATATTTACTTAAAAAGATTCACTGGGGTTAAAATGTCAAATATTACTTGCATTAATTAATTAATTACTAACATTACAACGTACAACAGACAGTGGGCTATTTCTTGTATCTTGAGCTCAAAGAGTAGGAAGGAAAACATTTCTAAACTGTAAGGTCTTTTTGAAAGCTTTCTACAAAGCACAAGTCCATCTACACATATGTGCATGCACGTACGTGCAAACACACACACACACACACACACACACACACACACTCTTACACTGAATAGTATGTCAGGTTTCCTTTTGTATGGAGATGCCCGTGAAATGGATTACCTCATCAGTCTATCTCTGAGCTGCCCACTAGTCCAAGATAAGAGAGTAAAATGGAGATAGAAATCACACAGGTGATTGCTCCTTCACTTCACATCTGACAAAATCATTTAGTTCCCTACAATAACTTCCACATTACAAGGTTATAAAATTCTTAACAACTGAAGCTCTCTGGGTTTTGATTTTTTTGTTTACAGTATATTAAAAAATAGCACTTCTAGAATATAGAGCCTCTTCCTGAAACATTTTATCAGTATTTATCAGAACTGATACATGAGGGAAAAGTGCCAATAGCTGAATCATTATTCTAGGTTTGGTGGTACCACCTATGTGTCCCTCTGCTGTCTCCTGACCATGAACTTGACTAACCCTGCTCAAGCTTAAAGTCAACAATGGGTTTACGCTGCAAAGTGGTACAGCTGCAAAAGTCAGGATTCCAAGCTTATTACATTCATGATCACTAGTTTTTCCAAGAACTATTCACTTATTTAGGCATCCATTTCCCAGGCTAACAAATGCTGATCCTCAAGAATCACTGGATTAAACACAAGTGCAAAGGAAGACCATGCACACTTCACGTACTAGACCAAAGTTCAGAAATAAAGCACCCAGTGTATTAAGAAAGACTCACATCTGGCATTTCTGTAGAGAAGGAAAGGGTCCTGGAGTTGGAAATCCAGGTCTTTAGTAATGGGTTCTGTCCTATTCTCCATGCTCAGCCTATTCATAATGGTGAATCCATGCTTTGGAGAAGCAGATCTAAGAATCACAAAGAAGGAAGGGAACAAAAGACATGCTGTTCAGTACACCAGACTTGCAGTACACACTACCCCTGATGTGCTTGGTGGGCTGCACTTGCATCCACACCCTACATCTGAGGCATTTCTCAATCTCGTATGTCCAGGAGCTCTATACAGCAGCCTACATACACGTGGCTTTGCTATTGTAGTTATCACGTACTGAGTCAAATGTAACACAACATGACCGGCATGACCATTCTTTTGACAAAATTGAGTGGTACTTATTTAACACAATATTTTTGTGTTTATATACAGATCTCATTTCCCTATATGGGTTATAAATGTTTAAGGCACAAAAGAGAACTACTTTTTAAAACAGATACTTTTAAAGAATCTTGGTAGTTAATTTAGAGTGTACATCACAGTTGTACACAGAAAATGTTAAGTGTTGGTCTGAGATTTGAGAGCTTCAAAACCTCTTAAGAGAAAATAAGCAGCTCTGTCAATGAACCTGAGGAGATGTAGCATAGAGCAAAAGGCAGATATTTCATTTTCTTCAATAATACAGTTTATCCATGACCTCATGGATAAATAACTCTAAAAGTTTTTGTCGATAAAAAAAAGGCATTTGTGACTTTTTATTTTTCAATAAACCTTGATGCCTACTCAGGCACACAGGAAAAACCCAAATTATACAGTGTATAAACTCTAAAACCACATGTGCATTTTGTCTACCCTTGGGCGACAGCCACACAGTAATTCAACTGTGCCACTTCTGGTGACAGATCAGCACCACAGACTTGTATACTGAAACTGAAGCAAGCAAAATTCATTTATTTACTTAAACTTAGAATGCTAGGGTAGTTATCAACCCACAGAAATGTTATGAATACCGGGAAGAAAAGGTATTTACAACTTAGCTTTATTTCACCCCAATTTGATGCTAACAATGTGGACAAAGAAGTAGAAATAGTTACACTAGCACTTACAGGATTTTCTTTCAAACCCTCAATTTTAAATTAATGGAAAGCAATCCTTGTCTAGCTTATTTTACAAAGAGGTAAGTAGTGGTAGGGATATAATCAACACCAGAAATAATATGACAATCACTGCAACTTAAATTCAGAGCAGCAAAGAAAATGCACTCCTGAAGAGCTCTAATCAGGAGTCCAAGTGCCCAGTTCGGAAACCCTCAGTGGATGACCCTGTAAACTCTCTTAAGAAAGGAGAACATGGGAGGGAAACAAAGGAAAGACATATTTTTAAAAATGGAATTAGGTGTTTTTAAAACAAGAATCAGAATTCGATTCTTCAAGTATGTCATTATCACAACATGATCTCACCTCTTTAATAGTACATATGGGTACCAGACTCATCTCACAGTTTGTAAAACACACCCAGGGGACAAATGTGCCAACTGCTCTAAAACAACATCTGGAAGAGAAGTCAAAAACCATCACTGGAAGTTCTGCTCCCTGAACCAAATACTCCCTTTTGATTTTTTTTTTTTGTATTTTCTTTCTCTACTGAAAAATGACCTCAACATACTAGAATTTGGTTGTTTTTTTTTTAATTTCCTTCTTTTTTTTAAGATTTGTGGAAGCGATTAAGAAATGATTTTTTTTTACTAGTTAATGGCTTGTTTAATTGACAGATCCATGGAGACCTGGAGTAGATTAAGAAGTACTGGAAAACATAAACCTACATTTGGTTAGGTACAAAAGAGAAAATATTTGTATAATTTATTACTCTTCCAAGAAAAATCGCACTAAAAATCCCTAGAATAAATCATTAATACATTTTAATATATCTTTTGTTTCACTTCTCAAGAGACTAGCACTTCCTGTGAACAATGAATGAGAACAATCTGGGGTTGGCAAACCTCAGAGTTCAATCATTCAGTTTTCTTTTTTCACTTCTAAGTTCTCACGAATGGTCATACTCTACTGAATAAACTCACTTGGTATGTTCTAGTCCTTTTGGAACACTGTGGAACTCAATAGAGGCTAATACAACAGTGATTCTTAGGCATTACCACTGCTTTTCCAAGACTCTGAATAATCTGGCCTTGTTACTTGGCTGAGAGTCACTGCCTCGCTTCCAAGCCCACAGCTGTCTCCACTTCCCAAGACTTCCCTTCTCCACTGACAACGTCTAGTGACGTTCATACAACTGACTCTGGGTACTTCTCTGGATAGTTTTATTTATTTATCATTCTATTTATTTATTGACTGACTCTTCTCTGTATCCTTGCTGGCTTTAAAATCCAACCATTACCTTCAGTTACCTCTTTATACACACTCTTCCAGAGAACACTTGTTCTTTCAAGATTTCAACTATGAAATTACTCCAGATGACTCCAAGTACCTCAAGCCTAGACCTATCCTGAGTGGCCAGATACCTCCATTTAAATGCGCTGTTACTCCAAACCATTACACCAAAAACTCGAAGACCTGTCCCCAAACCAGGTTCTTGACTTCCTATCTTTCTCATATCCTCAAGTCTTTTGCAAAGTGTTAGTGTTATTTCTAAAAATTACATCATCCCCTCTACACTTAGAATCTTCCAATGCCCTTTCCATTTCAACTTCATTCTAACTCAAACTCTCATCATCTCTTATCTTTCCTGCTGTAGCAACTGTCTCAATGCCCTGACTGACGCCAGCTTCTTCTAGAACCAATGCATCCTACAAAGTGAACCGACTTTCCGCATACATTTTCTCATAACCCTATTACTCTCCCAAACCTCACTTTTATGACTCCCTACTGGTAAGAAAATACATTTGAAAATACTTTGATATTCCAAGCCAGCAAATTCCATTACCTGCGCTCATATAAACCAGTAAAATCTACCAAAGGGTCATTTTCCTTACAATCCTTTTAAAGCGCTAGGTTCTAGGTCTCTGCTTTGGCCATTCTTCATGTAGAGTCTGCCATTCCTCTCTGTGCAAGGTCTACTTTATTCCTAAGGCCCATCAATGCTATGGAAACTTCTACAACCACAGCAGCCCATTCACTGCTTATAACCTGCCAAATGGCATTTAGGATAATCTATTCTGTACTATGGTTTATCTTAAATGTGAATACATGTGTAAAGAAATTACACTCGTGTCTGTGTCACAATTTCCTGCTTCCCCCCAAAAATGGTTACTCTAAGGGATTGTAATAGGCTTTCGTCTTTCATCCTCACATTCCTAATAAAGGTACTGGGTTTTAGCTAAGATATTTTACATGACTTTTTTATTTGAAAGGCAGAGTCACAAAGAAAGAGAGAGAGACAGAGAGATCTTCCCCCTGCTGGTTCACTCCCAGGTGGTCACGATGGCTGGGGCTGAGCCAAGACAAAGCCAGGAGCCAGGAGCTTCTTCCTGATCTCCCATGTGGGCGCACGGGCCCAGGCACTCAGGCCATCCTCTGCTGCTTTCCCAAAGGTATTAGCAAGGAGCTGGATCAGAAGTGGAACAGCCAGGACACAAACTGGCACTCATAGGGGATGCTCAGCTTCTACCCTCTATGCCACAACACCTGCCCCTTTACATGACTTTTTATGTGAATAAAAACGTGTGTCATTAAGACAACATACATACTGTGTGTATATATAACATTAACAACATCCAGCAAAAAGAAATAAGTTCATTAAATCTATTCTGAAACACACACTATAAACTAGACTATGCAGGACTGAAAGCTTAACTTTTGAATCATGTTTTTTCAAACAGTCATGGATCAGGGAAAGATGATCAGGAAAACTCTTTTCCAAATACTGATTAAATAATCTAATATTCATTATGGTGTATTTCTAGCTCTTTAACAATGCATTATATTCAAGAACTTTGTACAATGCATTTAATCAAAGGATATTTCATGCACAGATTTAAGTTCATGTACACTGAAGTTTAAATTATATTCTGAAATTAGTATGCATCAGAATACAGCAGGTGACATTATTCAGTATTCTCTCTTGCCAGCTGATAATTTCAAACTAAGATTCAGTTCTTTTACTTCTCTGAAATAAAACTGCACTTGAAGAGTGACACAGCTGAACTAAAATATTATTTCAAAGACAGTCAGTTTCTTTATAACAGTAAAATACTCTTACCTTGTATAAACAAATAAGGTTCCTTCCACATCAGTCTTTTCCTAAAAATAAAAACAAAGCATACAGCTTATGGATGTTCTCTTCATTCACACAGGCGAGAACATAAACAGACAGAGTACAACAGGAGTCACATCCAGTTTCAAACAGGTGACGCTGCAATGTGCAACGTGAGGCGCTGTTCTCAGGGAAAGGAGAAATTAGCTTCTCTGCCCCAGCTGTGGCTGTGCTGATTAACAGCAGGAAGCAGCTCTTCTGCCGTCACTATCTCCCCCTAGCAAATACAAACAGCAACATTCCTCTATCTGAAATGAGGAGAAAATAAGGGTGCCTGTGGATTTCACTAGAAAGAAGAGACTTCCTCCATGCACCAAATTGCATACATAGCAAGCTACACTCTACAATGCCTGCTTTTCATTATCCTTCACTTTCTTAGTTCATGTGCTCTTGCGAAATCCTGTCACACAGGAGAGCAGATCATCTGTCAATTACTCTACTTTGAATGCCGGATAGAAGGGGGAACGGTGCTGTCCTGTTTTCTGACATAAATCATCTCCTTAGTGTGGAATACTTGGAGTCAAACTCACCCAAGGCCTCTGAAATAAAGTTAGACAAAAGTATTACACAAGAAAGCTGCCTGCGAAGACCTGTGGGCGGAGGTAAAGTTCAAATGACAGTTTGGTTAGTTCATCTGGCATGTCTTTTGCATTTCTCCAAAGGCAGGAATCCAGGTCCTGATGACAAAGTTTATCAACACAATGCGCATTAAACAAGAGTGTGTGTGTGTGTGTGTGTGTGTGTGTGTGAGTTTCCATTTGTTTTATTAGTCAATTATAATTCAGCATTTAAAATGTAACTTTTGCTATGTACTTGAATTTCAATATTCCACTTAATCCCCTGAAAGTTTATTAATACTATTCATTACCATAATCATTCAAAATTACGTAACTTTGGTGAAAATCATGTTCTTTAAGGAAGCATGACCTTTCACATGCTCAGGTCACTTCAGCCACTTTCTTGGTCACCCTAACTCAGCAGGTCTCAAAGCACGGACCCCAGTTCAGCTGCATCAGCTTCACCTTCAAGAAATGCAAATTCCTGGGCCCTAGCCCAAACCTACTGAATCCCATGTCCTGGGGATGGTGGCCAGCGATTTATTTTTCATTAAACTGTCCAGGTGATTCAGATACATGCCAGCTTGCCTTAGTCCAATAACATACTCTTTGCCCATGGAAGTGTATTAGGAGTCACGAAAACAAAACCCACTTTAGCCAAAATCATATCAACTATTAACAGACGTTAAGAGTAAATGCCTATGGAAAAATATCATTTCTTAGCAACAAGAATTTTTATCTCAAAATGTTTAGTAGTATAGAATATGTAATTAGAAATAAGAATATAACAATTAACTTAGACAGTCTTTTCTCTAACATATTAGCTAAGGTAAGAAAATAAGAGTTCATCCTGAAACTGGGTTTATGATTAAGCTTAGATAAATCACTCCAATGTATTAAGTATCCTTATTTCTCAGATATGGCCCACTTGCCACAGCACTTTGAAAAACACTAGACAAAATGAAATATATATACACACACACACACACACACACACACGGAGATTATTTGTCTTTTTCTGTAAACAAACATGGTCAATTCCTATCTGTTGAGAAACCCATTTCCAGGTGCACTTTGAGCATGAAGAATCACATAACCTCCGGCCACCACATGGGTAATCCTTAAGAAACTGGCCACCACACTATAATGATACCCAGGCTAAGAATATGTGAGCATCCCTCAAGCTTTAATTGGTGACACTGGCAAGTACTTACTAGTTCGCAAAGCCTTCAAGAACAAATTTATAAAAACTTAAGTATCTGATGTCCTCAGTTACATTGCTAGGAAACTGAAGCCAGGATGCAGGTGGTGGACTTTGAAGAATCTATGAGCATTGTCAGGATCACTCACTACAAGGCCAAAAGATTTTCCTGTCTTCCAGCATTTGACTTTGGACAGTTTGTACCTTAGAGATCCAAGAGTGTTTATATTCATCAGCGCACATGGCGAACAGCTTCTGACTTATTCCCTTCCTTCCTTGATGTCAACAGAAATTCCTTTTTCTTAAAAACAAAATCTTTAGTTTTGAAAAATCCAGATCAGAAATGTAAAAGGTAGCTTTTCTTGGAATTATTCTATAACTCATAACAAGTAATTCTTATGACTTTGTTCATAGAAAGGAACTGTTTCAGTTAATTACAACACAGGACCTGGAGTGGGTAGCCCATCACACTGGGATCGCTGCTTCATTATTCTGTCTCAGTTTCTCCACTGAAAAGAGATAACCAGTGTTCACCACTCAGATCTTTTAATGAAAAAAAAAAAAACCTATTTTAAGCAATCAATGATACCTGGATAAAAGGGGCTTTGGAAATGTAAATTCCTGTTCTATGATGGCTGAACCAGCTGAAACCCACTCGGTTTTCTGGTCCCTCCACAGTTATAAAGGACAGCAAGTTTTTTCCTTTTCTTTCTGAGAAAAATCAGGGTTGGTGGTGTGACAAACGACTTAAGGATTTTGTACGATCTTCCTCAGATATTCCAACTAAGGAGGACTTCCATGTTCAAGTATTTAGTTTAGTTCACAGTCCTAGGATATTTTAGCTTAAAATTTAAAAGTACAAACTTAATGATGCAATATTACACACTCTACTACAAAATGCAATTGCTTTCAAAAGAGCAGCTCAAAATTCAAAATAACAGAATGGAAAATAGTTTTGATTTGCAAATTACTAGGATTCAACAGTACTTGACAGTTTCAAAACAATCTCTATCGACTATTCTAGATTAAAATAATGAGAAAGTGGGTCTCAATTTCTCTTTCTTGATTTGTCTCCCCCTCATGCATGCACCATCATCAACTGCCCAGGCCTCACCATCCAGAGGTTTAGATGGGCAGCTGTACTGTCTAACCCTGAGTCACTCTGGCACCCTACAGCTCTGAGGCAGCTTCCCAGGCTCCACATTTCTGCTGTCTGGGATCAGGTACCTCTTTGACCTCGGCTCTGTCCTATGCAACGTAGGATGCTGAGCAGCATTCCTGGCCTCTACCCTATAAATCTAAGCATGTCCCCAAGGCACTGCCTTGGCAGAGATAGCACCAGGCAGAGCTAACTCCAGCTGACAGCCACTGTTTGTAGGACTGAGAAGTGGAACAATGAGCAGAGTTGCAGTCTTCAGCTGACACACAGGCAAAGGGGAGTAGGTCTACTTCTAAAGCTCTCCCTTGGCCAAGAGACCATCCTTCCTGTTCCTTCTCTGTCCTCCCTTCATTCCTAATTTCTCCTCCTCTGAATGCCTAAAGTCATCCTTCATTTATTGTTAGCGTAGGGATTCCCTCCTTTACACCCCACCTGCCTCCTTGCAATACTTTCTTCTCCATTTTCAAGAACGTTCTTTATATTTGTATTGTGTTTTCATTCAAAAGGCTCCCATGCAGGGACCTGACAAGTGGCACACGGAGACAGCTAGCCCCCAGCAACTGCACTACAGCTCAACTGGGTCTCTCCTTTCCTGGCGACCACAGCCTTGAAGATTAGTACTTTGAAAGAATGACCTTTTACTGAATGAATTATGCCTTGTCTGCAGGCAACAAGTCCAGGAGGCAGGAAAATGTAACTCCTGTGAGGAATGCAGTGGGACACTTCCGCCTTTTGATGAGGATTTCGTAGAAGGGCTTCACTGGGTAGCTAGCACACCTCCCTGACTGTTGTCAAAGGTACCTATCACACAGGTAACTGTCAAAAGCCCACAGGAAACGATCATTATCAAGAGAAATGCTCTGCTCCCTCTGTTAACAATTCCCCAGCCTTCTCCAAACTCCACTCCCAGTGTCCAATCAGTTTACACGATATACTGCCAGCCCCAACGGCCCCTACAGAATTACCTTACAGAGCTACATTATAACTTCGGTGTTTTTCTACAAATAGCCATGTGTAGAATAGCTTTTTACTTTTTTTTTTTTTTTTTTAATTACCACGGAAGGTGTCCACTATGTAGCTCAATGTTTTTTAGATAAAGACTCAGGTGATTAAACTCTCCTGCAAACTAGTAGGAAAAAATCTCTTTTGGTCAAGTAATATACTTAGTACTACAGATAAATGCGTGTGAAAGAGCTCCATTTTTCTTATGGGTTTGGCTATCAGGAGAGCAGACCCAATTCTTTACCCCCTTTCAGTAAACTTCCTCAACTAAGAACTTGAGGCACAATTCTTCTCTACCAGCTTTGCTTCTTTTTCTGTGTTAATGATTTTCAGTGAGTTTTTACCATAGGTTGCTGAGGATCCACGTTGGAGATAAGTAGACTTTCGAACGTGAGTGTTTAAACAACATATGGATTTGTCCAATGGGATGTTTTCCAATTTTGATGTTTGTCACCAACTCAGAGAGCACATAAAAAATTCATTTGAAATCCATTCACCCAAGCTATGTTCTTTATATCGTTCTATCACTTTAAAATAATGGCTGGGTGGTTATCAAGTAGACAAGTCTATTTTATTTGGGATCAAAACCATTAGGAGATTTAAAAAAGGCTATTACGTTTATGTTCAAGTGGGTGGGTTACAAAATTACATGCAATTCCTGCAACAGGACTCGAGGGTCTTGCGTTCCTATCCCCTCATAATTCTGAGCAAAATTTAATTTCATCCCTCTTCTATTTCCCGGGGCAAGGCTTTGAAAAGAGCACCGTAATCCTTGGGCTCCCCAATGGACTCCACTACCGGTGGGCTGTGGCGGATTCATCCTCCCAAGGGCGTCAGTCCCAGCCCCATTTTGTCTAGAATTCCCCACCGTTCGCTCTTCTCTCGGCGCTTCCCCGAGGCTACAACTTCAGAGCCCGCCCCTTCGCCCACGGAGTTCTCTTCGCCCCACAACGCCCGCCTTTCTTTCGTCCCACCCCTGCCTCCTCCCCAGCCAGGCGGACAGTAACAAGGCTGGGCTTCCCTTTGTGGAGCACACCCGTCTGACAGCCTCGAGGCATCCAGTCCTTTCCTCCCTCAGCTGTCAGGATCCCGCACCTGCCGGGCTGTTCGCCCCGGCGTGGGGCATCTCACAAATCGGAGTCCCCAGCTCCAGGCGGCGTCCGGAGCAGCCTCCCTTCCCCCAGCCCCCCAGGCCTCGTGCCTCAGGTCACCACCATCCACCTTCCAGGGCGTCAGAGTCGCCCCCTCTCCCGGGGTTCCAGCTCCGAGGCTCCCACCCAGCCCTGCTCTGCACAGCCCCGTCGCGCCCCCACGCACCCACTCGTTGGCCTGATGGCCGAAGGTGTACAGAGCCACCTGGCTGGCCACGTCCACGATGCGGTTGATATAAGGGTCGTGGCGCTGCAGGGCCGCCAGGCTGATGTCGCGCCCCTTTCCCACCAGGCCGCCTGCCGCCACGGCCGCCATCTTCCCTCCCGCCCCAATATCAACACGGGGCTCCCAGAAGCCGCTCTCAATAGATTGCAGAACGAGCGAGCCGCCTCACAGCGGAAACCCCACGGCGACCGCCGGTCCGGGGAGGCCTTCCGGCCCCTGCCTTCCCCCGCCCCCGCCGTCTTCTCCGGTCCAGCCACGCAGACATCATAAGTCGATCGCCGCGCCCCGCTCGGCGAGGATCGTTGCCAATGGTAACGGCAAGCCAGTGCCTGCTGTCTGAATCTTGTTTTTTTGTTCTAGGAGCCTTTAGGCTGCACCCGTGGTGGGATTATCCCTCTTAAATGTGTTCGACACCTTGTCCTGTCTTTTTTCTGGCGCTTCGGTGATGAAACCTACAACACTAAGTCGCAAGCATTATTAATTTCGAAGAGAAAGAGAACTGGGATTTTTGAATGCGGTAGTACCCAGTTCAAATGGGGTCCTCGAATCCCTTGGGCCATTCTGAGACCCTTTCAGGGGCTCTGTAATTTCAAAACAACTTTCATGGCAGTGTGATGACATTTGCGCCATTGATGCAGAAAACAGTGGTGGCTCAGCGTAAATCAGAGCAAAGTTACCAAGCTGTGCATTTTCAGCTTAAAAAGGTAGAAAGTAGGGCTGGCGTCAGGGCGCTTGGAGATAAGCCGACAGCCCACATAGAAGCTTGGGTTCCAGCCCCAGCTGCTCCTCTTCCTATCCGGCTCCCTGCTAATGCACCTGGGTAAGCAGCAGAAGAGGGCCCAGATGTTAGGACCCTTGCATCCTGGTGGGAGACTTGGATGGAGTTCCTGGCTCCTGGCTTCCACCTGGCTCAGCTCTGAAGTTGCAACCATTTGAGGGAGTGAACCAGAGGAATGGGAGATCTTCCTTCCTCTGTCTCTCCCTCCTTCTCTGTAACTTTGCCTTTCAAATAAATAAATCTTTCTTTTAAAAAGAGGAAAAGAAACAAAGCCTCTGCTACTTGAGAGAGTTCTACACAAAGCAATGAAAGCTATTACTTTTATTGAAGTTCAGTCCTTAGGTATACTTCCCGTTAACATTCTGTGTAAAGAGAGTATATATGCAGAAAGCATGCCTGCTGCATAAGTGCCTTATTTGTCTCCAGGAAAATACTCTGCCTAAGCCTGAGTTGTGAGCTGAATTCGTGTTTTTATTTTTATTTTCAGAGAACATTTTATTTCCAGAGGGTATTTTCTTTGCTTGAAATACCTATGAGCAAACTGTAGTTATGTAGACGTGTATTTTACAGAGATTTTTTGGAAAATAAAACACATCTGTCACTTCCAGACAGACCAGGTACAATTATTGTAATTTTTAAGACTTCAAGTGGGAAATAGTAGTTAGAAAATGTGTATCTGCTGCTAGAGCTTCACAGTTTCTCAATACTGAAAGTCTTTTATGATGAGATTGGTAGTGAATGAGTATAAATTTTAAAATTATTGTATCGTGAAAAGTCAAACCTTTGAAATATCTGTTTAACTCAGCGACCCTGTGTTTCCCAAATGTCTAATGTCTGATAGCCTAAAATCATGCATAGGTAAAGGGGCTGGCGCTCCTTTACAGTCTAACCCAGAACATGCATTGACATATTTGTATCTGATATGAAGTGAAGTAATACTAACAGAAATAGACAGATGTACATGTGTCTAGTTCACATTTTTTAAAAATTCTGCTTGTGTAGGGCCGGGGCCGTGGCTCATTGGCTAATCCTCTGCCTGTGGTGCCGGAATCCCATATGGGCCCCGGGTTCTAGTCCTGGTTGCTCCTCTTCCAGTCCAGCTCTCTGCTTTGGCTTAGGAGTGAGGTGGAGGATGACCCAAGTGCTTGGGCCCCTGCACCCACATGGGAAACCAGGAGAAGCACCTGGCTCCTGGCTTGAGATCGGTGCAGCGCACCAGCTGCAGCGCGCCAGCTTTAGTGGCCATTTGGGGGGTGAACCAACAGAAGGAAGACCTTTCTCTCTGTCTCTCCCTCTCACTGTCTGTAACTCTACCTGTCAAATAAATAAAATAAAAAATCTTTTTAAAAATTCTGCTTGTGACTCTCTAAATTGATTTCTGACAGTTAATGTTCAACCTGCAACTTGAACAGCAGAGGATCATGGCAACCGGGCAACTATATAAAGCCAATGAGATGACTCTGATGGTTCAGTCTTATTTAGATTTCCAGTGTCACTGAACTCTCTTTGCTCTTGATCACATACTCTAGAAACACGCTGAATGGGTCATCTGGGCATTGGAGCACTTTGTGGTTAACTGTTGAACTAGTCTTACACTCTCACTTGGCCAGCTCTTCCGATTCTGATTATTCAAGCATGAACCCACAACTCAACTTTGCATTTCCTTCACACATAAAAAACAGAATAACCTCCTTTTCCTCCAGCTTTTGCCCCTTAAATTCCATGATCCTTACCTAAATCATGTTTCCTCTTAATTGTTCAGCCTTTCCATCCTTAAAGTGTAAAGAATAAATCCTGGCCCCTAAAGAAAAAAATTACTTTGTGCTCAATAGAGCAGACAATGCATAGAGGGAACCCTTATAATATCTTAAGTAGGTGTAAAGCGAACATGTCCCGTAGCCAGAGTGACCTGGAGGAGCACAACTGTAAAGCGGTTACTGAGAGCAAATTGCCTGAAAGGCATTCGTTTGTTCCTCAAGATTTATTGCTGCTTGTAGTGGCCATGCTGAAACTACTGATATGTCTTTCTGAGTCTGTGAGCTCACAAATAAGTAAGATGAACATACGTGGTGTCTCCAAAAAGTTCATGCAACAGGCATATCGTGAGAAAACTTTCGATATCTTTGCCCCAAAATAAACTTATCTTTTTTTTTTTTTTTTTGACAGGCAGAGTTAGACAATGAGAGAGAGAGACAGAGAGAAAGGTCTTCCTTTTTTCATTGGTTCACCCCCCCCACCACCACCAAGTGGCTGATACGGGTGGCACGTTGCTGCAGGTGCGCTGTGCCAATCCAAAGCCAGGAGCCAGGTGCTTCCTCCTGATCTCCCATGCGGGTGCAGGGCCCAAGGACCTGGGCCATCCCGGGCCACAGCAGAGAGTTGGATGGAAGAGGAGCGACTGGGACAGAATCCGGCGCCCCGACTGGGACTAGAACCCAGGGTGCCAGCATTGCAGGCGGAGGATTAGCCTAGTGAGCTGCGGTGCCGGCCTAAACTTATCGTTTAATTCTGTTTTTCCTTTGACTTCTTAGTCTCCTAAAATTGTTACTGTGCTTATTGGTAGAGCGTAATCAATATGAATCTTATTGAAGAAGAGCTTTTTTTTTTTTTTCTGGTCTGTGTAGAATTCATGGAGGGAGTGACATTTTCTGGTTTTACTTTCTTGTATCAGAATTGGTTTCCCCCAAGGATCTCACACATTCCCAGCTCTATTCCCCTTAGCCTAGATGCCTCTTTCCAGAAACCCCCCCACTCCCCTCATCTCCCACACTATCCTTTATTTCTATGAAATCTCAGTTCACTCTGCTGCTATTTTTCTTGTGGTATATAACTCGTACTATATCAAATAAGGGTGATTTATCCAATTGTTCATGTTACATATATTTTCCCCTGAATTCTGAAAAGGATTTTTTAAAAAGTCACCATAATTAAAGAAAGTTTTTATAGAAGCTCTCCTTTGAAAATAGTTACTGCAATTGACCTTTGAGCTTCTTGACAGATAAGCAAAAAGAGAAATAATAAGTATCATAATTTTAAACATTTATTTTATTTATCTGAGAGGTAAAGTCACACATACACACATACATACACACACACACATATACCCCATAGCACCCATCTGCTGGTCCATTCCCCAGATCCCCACAATAAACAGGGTTGGGCCTGGCCTAAAGGAACAAGTAAAAAATGGAAAATTTTTTCATCTTATAACTTTAAATATCATTTAAAAAATCTCTGAAGGTTAGAAATCACACTCAGAAAAAAAAGATAAATAATACTGTCATGACTTCAACATTGCATACTATTCATATCCCTAGCTCTCAGAGCTTCATTCTTTTTCTTTTATTCTTTTCCCCCCAAATGCCTAAAGCCTTGATCTTCCAGGATGACGCCAACTTCTGCCTACTTTCTACTTGAATAAACTGTGTTAGCAAAACCAGGTCATCACCACTTATTCAAATATGCCAAGTTGTAGGTTTGATATTCATAAAAGGCCATTTCAAATAGGTAAATTCTTTTTTAATTCCTGTAACTTCAAGTTCTATTGGCTTCCATGATGTTGCCAAGTTTGCACTGTGTTTTCATAATCCTCATTATGATACCCTAAACAAATTTTGGTGATTTACAGTTTCATGATTATTTTACAATTGTCATTATGAGGTTCAATAGATGCTAACATTGGCTTTATAAAGTTACATACTGCAATTTATTTATTTATTTATTTATTTATTTATTTTTTTAATTTTTGACAGGCAGAGTGGACAGTGAGAGAGAGAGACAGACAGAAAGGTCTTCCTTTTGCCGTTGGTTCACCCTCCAATGGCCGCCGCGGCCGGCGCGCTGCGGCCGGCACACCGCGCTCCTCCGATGGCAGGAGCCAGGAGCCAGGTGCTTTTCCTGGTCTCCCCATGGGGTGCAGGGCCCAAGCACCTGGGCCATCCTCCACTGCACTCCTGGGCCACAGCAGAGGGCTGGCCTGGAAGAGGGGCAACCGGGACAGAATCCGGTGCCCCGACCGGGACTAGAACCCGGTGTGCCGGCGCCGCAAGGCGGAGGATTAGCCTGTTGAGCCACGGCGCCGGCCTACATACTGCAATTTAAAACAAGTCTGTAGTGTGATAAAAATAATATCTGAGCCTGGGATTTTTATACCACTGCAAATATTAAGTAAAATAAAATTCACCACCTAATCAGTTGAAGTAAATTGCAAGCATTTCATAGGGATTTAACTGCAAAATGTTTGACTTTGTAACCAGGTATGAACATTTGTATACAAATATAGATCAACTCTAGGGGTGGGTGTTTGGCCTTTAGTTAAAATGTCCATATCCCATATCAGAGTGTCTGGGTTCCATATCCACCTCTGGCACCCAATTCCACTTTCCTGCTAAGGATCTGGGAGGCAGTGGTAATGACTCAAATGATTGATTTCTCCCACCCATGTGGAAGACCTGCATTGAGTTTTCAACTCCTGCTTCCTCCTAGCTCAGTGATGGTGGTTGCATTTGGGAAGTGAACCAGAATAAGGAATATCTCTCTGCCTTTCTCTCTCTCTTTCTCTGCCTCTCAAATAAATACATAAATAATTTTAAATATATGCAACTATAGAACATTTCCTTGCATCAAAATAATTTCAAAGTGCAAACACACAATCTGCGTTGTTAGTACCGTTTTCTTTGCTTTGTGAACAAGCTTTAAGATTTGCATTTGTGCTATAATAGATGTGTTAGAATGTAGGGGAGAAAGGAGCTTCCAGGGTGCCCTTAAGAGTTCGGGATTCTAAATGGCTTAACTCTGATACTCTTCTTGTGCCATCTGTATGAGATGCTCTTTGTACTAGAAATTTTATTGCAAAGGACAATGGAAGTCAAGAATTAACTCCTTCCCAGTGGAGACAGAGTTTGAAGCAGTGTGTGATTAGTTGTTTTCAATGCATGATTCATTTATTTTTTAAGCAGCAGAGTAGAAAGGGCAACCCTGGAAAGGGAGGTTCATTTAACTTTCTATCCGTGTGGCCTTCAACAAGTGACCTCACCTGTATCTTGGGGATCATAATATCTGCCCTACAATGTCACAATGCAAATGAGGTCAAGAGAAAAAATGTTCCTGAAAAAGCTTTACTACCTGTAAAATGTTCTTCAATGAAAATATTATTAATAATGATAGTAGCATCACTATCATCATTTCATCATCATCAGTGTTAGTTCTTTACAACTTTGTTGAGATACAATTCTCATAGCATACTATGTTTTTTTTTTTCCTGATAGAAGCCATTGCTCAAATCATCCCAACAAAGGTCTTCATTAGATACAAGGAAGGTTGTAAATTCCCAAGGCAGTCCATTCCCAATATTTTTACAAGATATGAGAGTCTTCAAAAATTTAGGGAGCACTGGGTGTCTGGCCTAACAGGTAAGACACTCATGTTCTATATCAGAGTGCCTGGCTTAATATTTGCCTCTGGCTTCTGACTCTAGTTTCCCACTCTGGGCACAACCACATGGAAGACATGGATTGAGCGTCTGACTCCCGGCCTTAGCCGCTGTCCTGGCCATTGGGAGCACTTGGGGATTGAACCAGCAGATGAGAACTCACCCTCTGACTCTCTCTTTCTCAAATAATTTTTTTAAAAGTTCATGGAAAATATGTATTATGATAAAGCTTCATGGATTTCAAACTTTTTGCATAAAATTAACTTTTAATTCCATTTCCCCACTAATTTTAAAGAATTATTTATTTAATTTGAGAGGCAGAGAAAGTAAGACATCTGGGGGCTGGCGCTGTGGGGCAGCAGGTTAAGCTGCAGCTTGTGACACCGGCACCCCATATGAGTGCAGGTTCAAGTCCTGGTTGTTCCACTTCCAATCCAGCTCCCTGCTATTGTGTCTGGGTAGGCAGCAGAGGAGGGCCCACGTGCTTGGGCCCTGCCACCCACATGAATTTGTACGAAAGCGTTAAGATTAGAAACAACATTAGAATGAGAAGGGGTAGATGGGTGAAAGCTGGAGAATGTGAGGAAGGAGGAGACCTGCTGGGGAGGCCCGTGCTAGGGCAGGAGACAACCTGTGATGTCTCAGAGGCTCAGAGCTTGGCCCCGGAGCGCCTTCACTGCACTTCTGCTAACCCAGCCGGCAGAGGGATGGGGTAAGCCGAGCTCTTTGGAGTGGAGAGACCAGACATGGCACTCTCTTTTGATCTCGCTTTGCCTCTCTCTGCCAGTGGCAGAGAATATGTTCATTTCATCTCACTTTCAGGGGTCAGGCTAAGGCTTAGTGAGCCTAGGAGTTTTCTACAATAACAACATCGTTTTAGTTGCTTCCATCACCCAGAGCGCTCTAAGACATGAGGAAGAGCCTTTAATTCCACATGACGAGATAACCGGTTTAAAATGCAAAGACCTAATTTTGGTAACTAATGGCCATGAGTCTCGGTCAAAGTGATCCGTCATTTGATGACTAAGAGGGAGGACAACACACTGAAAGGGGGAGTGGAGGCTGCAGGAGACAGAGCGCCCTGTGTGACTCCCAGTGCCCCATGGGAGGGAGACGGGGAGTTATATGGAGGCCACCTTCATGCCTCTGAAAACGCAGGCAGTTCTGTGTCCCCCACTTGAGGGAGGTGCTGTTTAATGTGGCTGATTTCACCTAACGGAGTCTTGTCCTGGGTGAGAGAGGAAGTCTGGAGGGTGTGAGCAGATGGCCTTCACATTGACTAAGTGCACGCTGCTCGTAGCTCCAAGGTCATAGGATGATCTGACTTGAGCAGATAACGCACAGTTCTGGCCAAGTGGCTTCCCCTCTCAGGGGAATGAGAAAGGAGCTTCCTGGTTCCTGAGTCTGGGGCTCTCTATTCAACTACCCCCACCCCGTTCCCACCAGGTCTTATGCGCATGCAGCGAAGCCCGGGAACAGTCCTGAACACTCCGTTTAAGGACACATTCTACAGAGAAATGGGGTCAGGGAGGCAGCCCAGCAGGACTTGCCAGTGTTACGTCAAAACCAAGAGCTCAGTGCCTTGATCAAGAAGAAGAAAAGCCTTTCTTCTTCCATTTGGTGTCCCTCGTTCTCAAAGGAAAGCAGTCGCTGTTGGGAACGCGGAGTGTTCACCCTGCCCACTTCACGGCTTCCCGCCAGAGGTGACTGGCTCTGTCACCGGGATTTTAAAATAATTTTTGAAATCCTCCACCTTGCGGCGCCGGCACACCGGGTTCTAGTCCCGGTCGGGGCGCCGGATTCTGTCCCGGTTGCCCCTCTTCCAGGCCAGCTCTCTGCTGTGGCCCGGGAGTGCAGTGGAGGATGGCCCAGGTGCTTGGGCCCTGCACCCCATGGGAGACCAGGAAAAGCACCTGGCTCCTGGCTCCTGCCATCGGATGAGCGCGGTGCGCCGGCCGCAGCGCGCCGACCGCGGCGGCCATTGGAGGGTGAACCAACGGCAAAGGAAGACCTTTCTCTCTGTCTCTCTCTCTCACTGTCCACTCTGCCTGTAAAAAAAAAAAAAATAATAATAATAATAATAATTTTTGAGAGGCAGAAAGACCGAGAGGGGGAGGAGGAAGGGAGAGAAGGAGGGAGGCAGTGGGGGGCGGGAGAAAGAGAGAGAGAGAGAGAGGAGAGAGTGTGCATGTCCCTATGCACTGGTTTACTCCCCAAATGCCTGCAGATGGCCAGGACTGAACCCAGGAGCCAGCAACTCAACCCAGGTCTCCCATGTGGTTGGTAGGAACCCTACCACGTCAGTCATCACGGCTTCCCTTCCAGGGTCCACGTTAGCAGGGAGCAGGAGTCAGTGGCTGGCACTGGGAATGCAGCCCAAGGTACTCCAGCGTGGGACGCAGGCATCTTCTTAACCACTCGTCAGACCGAATGCCTGCTCCGCTTCCTCTCCGTGGTTTTCTAATCCACCTGAATGCATATTGCAAACCGTCTGTGACGACTGAGATGGCAGTATATGGGAAGTGGTCTAGAAAGAGGGTCAGGGCTTCTGGGTGGAATGTGTCTAAAGAATTTCCTAATTACTGGTTGTTGTTACAACCACTATGTCGGCTTTCACTTTGTCATTGATTTTTCTCCTTTTAAACTGCTGTATGAAGCCCCAAAGGAAATTGAATTGAAAAATAGTTTGCTGAACTAAACTTAAGGAAAAATTGGAAAAATTCCTGGTCAGCAGTGAGAACTCTACTGGTGGGGAGTGGGGACCGGAGGGGTGACGGGAGGTGCAGTCTGTCCACTAAAGGGCTGAGATTGGAGAGTATTTCCCTGCCCCTCAAGCCTGTCACAAACAGTTTACAGTGGATGAAGAAACTACAGCTCACAGGCTGAGGCTGGACTTCTGTTTTATAAATAAAGTTGTATTGAGACACAGCCCTGGTCATTGTATTGTCTGAGGCCATTTTGCCCTACAAGACAGCAGAGTGGTTGCGAAAGAAATGACACGACCAGCAATGCCTAAAAATGTTTATTTAAAAAAAAAGATTTACCAGGGCTGGCATGGTGGTGTAGCGGGTTCAGCCGCTGCCTATGACGCTGACATCCCATATGGACACTGTTCGAGTCCCAGCTGCTCCACTTCCAATCCAGCTCCCTGCTAATGGCCAGGGAAACCAATGGAAGATGGCCCAAGTGCTTGAGCTCCAGCACCCATGTGGGAGACCTGGAAGAAGCTTCTGGCTCCTGGCTCTGGCTTGGTCCAGACCCGGCTGTTGTGGCCATTTGGGGAGTGAACCAGCATATGGAAGACTTCTCTTTCTGTCTCTCTGTCTCTGTCTCTGTCTCTCTCTCTGTGTAACCCCACCTTCAAATAAATAAAAAGTAAGAATAAATAAATTAAAAGATGTATTTGTTTATTTGAAAGGCAGAATTACAAAGAGAGGGAGAGAGGGAGAGAGAGAGAGAGAGAGAGAGAGAGAGAGAGAGAGAGAGAATTGTCCACCTGCTGATTCACTCCACAATGGCTGCAACTACTGGATGGAGCTGGGCCAGGTAGAGTCTCCCACTTGGATGCAGGGGCCCAAGTGCTTGGACCACCCTCTGTTGCTTTCCCAGGAGCATTAGCAGGGAGCTGGATGGGTAGTAGGACAGCAGGGACTTGAACTAGTAAAACCTAAAATATTTAACAACTGGCCCATTACAGAAAAATGTAGTGCTTTACATTATTTTAAAAACTTAGGTTTGGGGGTGGGCATTGTGACTCAGTGGGAAGCCCTCATCCTGTTTGGGAGTGGCAGTTCAAATCCTGGCTACTCTGCTTCCAATCTAGCTCCCTAATGATGTGCCTGAGAAGCAGCCAATGATGATCCAAGTACTGGAGTCCCTGTCATCCATGTGGGGATGTGTCTCTCCTCCATGTGGGAAACCTGCATGGAGTTCCTGGCCTCTCGGCTTTAGTCTGGCCCAACCCAGCTCTTGTGACCATCTGTGTGTAAACCAAAGGCCGGCCTACCCCCATCATTTTGCCTTGAAATAACTAAATTAAAAAAACTCTTTGCTTTAAAAAAAATTAGGGTGGGCATTGTGGCACAGTGGGTTAAACCACACTGGGATGGCTGCATCCCGTATCAGAGTGCTGATAGTGGGGGAAGGGAAGAGTGGGTGGGGGAGGCAGTATGTTTGGAGTTCTACCTCCAATTCTGATGCAGCTTTCTGCAGTGCACACCTTGGGAGGTGCTGGGTTAAGTACTTGAGCCACTGTCACCCATGGGAGAGACTCAGATTAAATTTCCAGGCTCCTGGCTTCAGTCCGGCCTAGTCAGTCCATTTGGGGAGTGAACTAGCAGATGGAAAGTCTCTCTCACACACATACTCTGTGTGTGTGTGTGTGTGTGTGTGTGTGTGCTTCTCTCTGCCTTTCAAACAAATGAAAATAGTAAGT
Organism: Sylvilagus floridanus; assembly: GCA_949820135.1. Taxonomy (NCBI): domain Eukaryota; kingdom Metazoa; phylum Chordata; class Mammalia; order Lagomorpha; family Leporidae; genus Sylvilagus; species Sylvilagus floridanus. Next base: position 36,873,212 of record OX463230.1, read on the forward strand.
TTTTTTTTTAATTAAAGAAGTTATTGGGGCTGGCATTGTGGTGCAGCAGGTTGAGCTACCACCTGTGAAGCCAGCATCCCATGTGAGCGCCAGTTCAAGTCCTGGCTGCTCCACTTCCTATCCAGCTCCCCGGTAATGTGACTGGGCAGCGGAGCATGGCTCAGTGCCTAGGTCCCTGCACCCACGTGGGAGACCTGAATGGAGTTCCAGCTTCCAGCTTCAGCTTGGCCCAACCCTTAGGGCCATTTGCAGAGTGAACCAGCAAATGCAAAATTCTCTCTCTCTCTCCCTGTAACTTGGACTTTCACATAAATAAATAAACATTTAAAAATTATTTATTTGAGAGGCAGAGACAAAGAAAGAGCTCCCAGCCACTGCTTTATTCCCCAAATGCACGCAATAGCTGGGTCTGGAGCCAGGAGCCAAGAACCCAATCGAGGTTTCCCATCCTACTAGTAATCACTTGAGTTGCCTCCTGGTGTAGGCACTAGCAGGAAGCTGGAGACAGGAATCAAACCCAGCCATTCTGATGTGGGACATGGGCATCTTAACCACTGTCTTGACTGCTGGGGCAAATGCCAGCTCTTGATCCATATTATTTAAACAAACTGATAAATAAGTTGCCCTGAGGACCTTTTCCATACCCAGCAGGAATCCAGTTTGTGCATATTATAATCAAACAATGGATAGGGAAGGGGTGACAAGGTATGAAGGCCAATGCTCAAGAAGTGTAAAACCCTGTGGAGGAAACAAAGATGAGCACACGTGAAAAAATAAGAGACAATATTAGAGTGTGACGTTCAGGCAAGTGCCAGGATCTGGAGAATGGGAAAGAGGGTAAGTGAGGGAGGTGATATTTAACACAATGAACTTCCAGAACTCAGGGAGGGCTTGGAGGCTCCCCTGAGATACAGTATAATCGGATTTAACCTGTATTTCTACATCAGTGTCATTTAAGTCACTGATATTTTTGGTCTTGTATTTAGTGAGCACCTTAATGACAAGGAAGTATTTCTGAGTAATTTTAGTTGACTGATTCTATGGGATTTTGCAATTCTTTCGAACTCCCTAAACCACAGAGAATTGAATAAGGCCCAAGGGAAATATTGTCTTTCTTTTCTGTAGACAATATAGATAATGATTCAGAGTATGAGCTTTGGACTCCAAGACCCTCATGTCTAAATCTTGGAGCAGCACCACCCGGCTATGTCAACCTTGAAGGTAGCACAATGTGAGGTGCCTCAGTTTCTTCTATAAAATAGAGACAATAGCAATGCCAAGCTCTTAGAGTTGCAGAGGGAATAAGTGTTTAGAGCATCAAGTGTCTGGTACAAACACAGCCCTCTACAAATGTTTAGTCACTGACCGCTGCTCCCAATAATAGTGAGATTTGTATCCTGGACAAGAGGGTCACACTTACTTCCATATCGAGCATCAGTACTTCACTCTTGCTAAGGGCACTTTGTGCACAGTAACAAGATGTACTCATGAAAAGGGCAGGCTTGCCGCTCCCCAATTTTGAGTTTATTGGTGGTGGTCATTTCAAATTTAAATTTTTAGCATCATTGCCATTGCCAGGTCAGTTGTTTATTTCTGTAATGTCCTTGGGACTCTTGGAACAGGGAACACTGTAGGAAAACACAAATATGAGGGAGCTGCAAATATTAATGGAGACGCAGCATTTAGTCCAGCAGTTAAGATGCTGATGTCGGGGCTGGCGCTGTGGATCAGCTCAGCTCTGGCTGTTGCGATCATTTGGAGAGTGAACCAGCGGATGGAGGACCTCTCTCTCACTCTGGCTCTACCTCTCTGTAACTCTGTCTCTCAAATAAATAAATAAATAAATCTTTTTTTTTTTTTTTAATGCCCATGTCCTAAGTGTCTGGTCTTGATTTTTGTTTTAAAAAGATTTATTTATTTATTTGAGAGGCAGAGTTATAGACAGAGAGAGATCTTTTATCTGCTGATTTACTCCCCAAATGGCTGCAAAGGCCAGAGCTGGGCTGATCAGGATCCAGGAGCTTCTTCTGGATCTCCCACATGGGTGCAGGAGCCCAAGCACTTAGGCCATCTTCCGCTACTTTCCAGGCCATTAGCAGAGAGCTGGATTGGAAGAGGAACAGCGGGGACATGAACTCATGCCCATATGGGATGGTGGCTATGCAGGCAGAGGCTTAGCCTACTACATCACAGTGCAGCCCCTGGTTTTGATTCTTGACTCTGCCTCCTGATTTCAAGCTTTCTGCTAATGCGGACCCTGGGAACCAAGGGTGATGGGTCAAGTAAGTGGGTTCCTGTCACCCTCTATGGAACACCTGGATGGAGTTCCTAGCTCCTGGCTTTGGCCCCACCCCAACTCCAGTTGTTGAGGGCATTTGGAGAGTGTAGCTGAGGATAAAAGCACTCTCTCTCTCCCTTTCTCTCTCTCTCCTCCCTACCCTCCCTGTCTCTTTCTGTCTCTAAGTCCTTCAACAACAACAACAAAAGTTATTGATGGGGCAGGGCTTGGCACAGCAGTTAAATTTGCTTGAGATGCCTGCACCTGTATTGGAATGCTTGGTGTGTGTCCTGGTTACTCTACTTCTGAACCAGCTTCCTGCTACTGCACACACTGGGAGTCAACAGACGGTGGCTTGGGTTCTTAGATCCCTGCCATCCATGTGGGAGACTCAGATTGAGTTTTAGCTCCTGGGTGCTGGGCATTTGGGGGAGTGAACCAGCTAATGGAAGATGTTTCTCTGTTTCTGACTCTGTTTGCTTTTCAAATAAAATACAAATAAGCAAACAAAAAGTTTGAAAAAGAGAGGGAAATGGAACTAAAAGAGAAGCTTGTTTAATGCAAAAAGAATTGAAATCCACAGATAGGTTTTTCCAAATATCCATTTTCCATGAACTTTCAGAAGGCCTCTTGTATGAATTTCTTGTGTGAATTTCAAACTTTTTATAAAAAAAACATTTTTTCAAGACTTATCTTATTTAGTTGAAAAGTAGAGTGACAGGAGGTGGAGAGAGAGAATCTTTCATCCACTGTTTCACTCGCAAAATGGCCCAGCTGGGGGTGGGCCAGTCAATGCCAGGGGCCTGGAACTCCTGGGTCTCTCACATGAGTGGCAAGAGCCCAAGTACTTGAGCCAATTTTCGCTGCCTCCACAAGTGGATTAGCAGAGAGCTGGATCAAAAGTGGAGCAGCTGAACCAGGGCTCCAAAATGGGATGCCGTTGTGACAAGCAGCAACTTAACCCACTGTGCCACAATGCCGGCTCCAAAACAAACATCTTTTAATTGCATTTTCCATGAACTTTTGAAGTAGCATCCTTCATCTTTGCACTCTGAAGTTGCAGCAGGTTCAGGACCCGTAGGCGCTGTCTTGGAGGTGCAGCAGCTGGCAGTGGCACCAGCATTGAGGGTTGGGAGGCAGCATTTGGAGTTCTCATCTCCTTCTGTGGTTGTGGAAGAAATCATGTAGAAACCAGAGCAGTTCTCCTTATCTGTAATAAGGAGATAATGACATTTATTTTTGTGACCACTGTGAGTCTTGCTGAAAGAACTCTTTGAAACGCTTTAAGTGTTTTGATGTAATCATAAAATATGAGGCTTTAAAAGCAGGCTCTGGGCATTCAAGGAAGGCTCTGCTTTCCCCGTGGATAATGTCTGATGATGGCTTTGTTTTCTGTTTTCCTGGAGGTAATTTGAAGATTAAAGGGCAGGGTATTTTCCACATTTCCTGTTGGTGATAAACGGCCCTTCCCAGGTCTTTGACCTTCACTGCTGGAAGGGAGACTCCTAGGAGCAGTGAACAGGACTCCAACCAGCCGGGCTCATGTTGCTAACACGGTTGCTGCCTCTCAAGGCTTTTAGTATTAATATGTTTATTAAGAATCCCAAACATTAAAACCATTGTTTGGTTTTGTTCGCTCTTATGAAGAATAACATGGACTTCATAAGAAAACAAGAAACTGTCAGAAAAGCAGACATCCTTTTTTAACCCAAACAAGCCGTGTTTAGTCTAAACCAAGAGAGCTCTTCTCATAAATGCAGCAGCTCATGTCTCAGCGCTTTCCCACAAAGTAGGTAGCAGGTATCGCTGTACTGCTGGCTAACCTTTATGTCAATCATTTGTGCGCCCCAGGGTGATGTTTTAAGTTGGGAGCTGGGAATGTGGCAGTATACAAGACAGGCACACCCCCTGCCTACCTGGAGCTAGAGTCCCTCTGGGGAGATCACCCCACAAATGGGCGAGGACTACATGAGAAATTTAGGACGCCACGAGAGCATGGCAGAGGCACTAGAGACACTTCCGTTTCTTCAAATGAAGTGCCAAGTACAACAGGATGAAAACAGTATGTGCTCTGCCTTTGTGCTCAGAGCAGGGTGACCAGTCCTAAGAAGTAGGGGCTGGTCCTGGCTGTTCTCGGACGTCGGACTTTCCTTGGAAGGTTTGGGCTTTAGGCCTTATAGAGGAGCTTAGAGCCTTGTCTGGGTGGTGCCCGAGATGTCACCCTAAAGCCACCTTGGTCCTCACTGGCCTTGGAGCAGATCACATTAAGCAAGACCCTCCTAAGAGCTCTGGGAATTAGATCGTTTCCTCCTGGGGACACTGGAACTTGGCTCAGGTCTTCACCTATGAGAATAGGACATACTCGAACCACCACTAGCTTTTATCTGCTCAGCCTGCTCTCTTTTTAAAAAAATTTTAAATTTTATTTTTAGAGCAGCTGGTTAAGCCGCTGCTGGCAATGCCCACATATCCCACATGAGCACCGATTTGAGTCCCAGCTGCTCCACTTCCTATCTGCCTCCCTGCTAATGCGCCTGGGAAAGGAATGGAAGATGGCCCAAGTGCTTGGGCTCCTGCACCAACATGGGACACCGGATGGAGTTCTATGCTCCTGGCTTTACCTGGTCCAGCCCTGGCCATTGCAGTCATTTGAAATGTGAACCAGCAGGTGAAAGATCTCTCTCTCTCTCTCCCTGTGTATGTGTGTGTTTCCCTCTCTTTTGTAACTCTGCCTTTCAAATAAACAAATCTTTTTAAAAATAAATGATAAATTAAAAACAAAATTTTATTTTTTTAAGGATTTATTTATTTGAAAGTCAGAGTTACAGAGGAGAGGTAGAAGCAGAGAGAGAGAGAGAGAGAGGGAGAGGGAGAGAGAGAGAGAAATCTTTTATCCACTAGTTTACTCCACAAATGGACACAATTACCAAGGCTGGGCTAGGCTGAAGCCAGGAGCCAGGAGCTTCATCTGGGTCTGCCACATGAGTTCAGGGGCCAAAGGACTTGAGCCATCTTCCACTGCTTTCCCAGGTACATTAGCAGGGAGCTGGATCAGAAGTGGAACAGCCAGGACTCAAACCGGTGCTCAAAAGGGATGCCATTGCTGCAGGCAGTGGCTTTTACCCGCTATACGATAGTCCCAGCCCCTAAGCTTTATCTTTATTTTGCTTAAAGGCAGACAGACACACAGAAAGAGATCTTCCATCCACTGCTTCACTTCCCAAATGCCTATAACAACCAGGGCTGGGCCAGGCTGAAGCCAGGGACCTGGAACTCAATCTTGGTCTTCCATGTGGGTGGCAAGGACCCAATCATTGAGCCATCACCTGCTGCCTCAAAAGGGTGCACATTGGCAGGCAGCTGGGGTTCAGGGGAGAGCCGGCATTTCAACTTAGGTGCTGAGATATGGGGCGCAGACGAACCAAGCAGCTTCTCAACTGTTCCACTATACACCTTCCCCTCAACCTTCTCTTTTTCCACCTGGTGGAATTTCCATTCTGAGAGAACAGCCTGGAATCTTGACTTCTTCTCACCTTGTCCTACTGAGGCAGAGCAGAGGACCCAGGCTGGTCTATGACCAGTCAGTCCATGAACTCTCTTATGCTCCCTATCCTATCCAGTGCAGTAGCTTGAATATGATTTGGCCTCCAAATGCATGCAGATATCTATAAACCCCAAAGCCATATATTAATCATGCTAAGAGGCTGAAAACCTATTGGATTAGATGGGATTGTGAGGGTGGGGTCCATGGGTAAATCCTGGAGGCTGAATGGGGAGAGACCCAGGCAGACACTAGCTCCCTCACCTTTTGCCATCAATGCTCTGTGCGACCTCTGGACTCCACCAGCATGAATACAATCCCCAGGGGTGAGCCAAGGGACCACCCAACCTTGAATCTCCAGGAGCATGAGCCAAAATCACCTATTTCTTTTCCCAAGTGAGTCATCTCTGGTGTCATGTCATAGTGAACCAGCTGACCCATACCCCTGGGGCTATAGGATCACCCTAAGGAGGCCACCTGTGTGTTTCCTCTTAGGAAAAAGCTGCTCGGCTTTGGCTTCCTTGCAGACAGTGTTACCTTATCACAGCCCCAGTTCTTGTGTGTGGCAGCTGAGAAGTCCAGAGGAATGGTGACTGCAGCCGCATGTGGAAATCCCAGAAGCCCTCTCCTCACCTGGGCCTGAGGTTGGGGGTGCAGGAGGAGCAAGGGGAATTGCTGGATGTCCAAGCTAGGATTACTGCAAGAGAAGTGGTGTCAGCTGCTGCGTTGTACAGAATACACTGAAGCCCAGAGAAGGTGCGTTGGGGAGGTCACATCCGCTTAGGGTCGAGAGAGCCTGGAGCAGCTCTCAGCCCTGGCCACGCAGGCTGCACAAGTGGCACCCAAGATCAGAGCTCGCCCACATGAGATCATGCAACTGAGATTGGGCCCTGGTAAATCTCCCCGCGGTGATTCCCAGTGCAGGCTGGTTAGAGACCCACTGGGCAGCCTGCAAGCAGCCTCTGGGCCACCAACAAGCTTCCTGGGGTCAAATTTGGCTAAGCCAGTGTGGGAACCTGGGTAATTCACTTGTCCTAGGCAAAGCTCAGTTTTCTTGTTTATACAAAGAGACTGTTAATGATACCTACTCTGTGGGACTGTTTTTGCAGATTAGATAAGCAAACACAAGTGCAGCACATGGGATATATCAAGCGCTGGATAAATACAAAGCACCGACTTTATCACTTGGTGATGGCACAAGGCTAGGCTTAAGGTCTCCCGACAATGGTGTTTCCACTGTGATTATTTATCATCAATTCAGTGGGAAAATCACTTTTAAAATGATTCTCTTTACAAAAAAAGCTACATGAATGACCATGCTTCTTTAGCAAGGAAGAGTAATCTTGTCTTTCGAAGCCCCCTTAAACTTCACTCCTGTTCAGTGTTTCCTGCTCGATATCATTCATTCATGTATTTGTTCACTCACCTGTTCTTTGACTTGTTGAATGTATGTAGGTGCCAAGAACTATCTAAATGTCATCAATACAACAAAGATAAATGCAGATTCTGCCTTCCAAGAGCTTAAAGTTTAATGGAGAAACAATACTAAAAATGATTGTATTCAGGATGACACTTAGTTTGTGAAAAAACTTTCTTTCCCTTCTTTTTAAAATTATTTGAAAGGGAGAATTACAGAGAGAGGGGTGGAGGGAGAGAGATATCTTCCACCGCTTGTTCACTCCCCAGATGGCTGCAACTGGCTGAAGCCAGGAACCAGGAGTTTTATCTGAATCTCCCTATGGGTGCCGGGGCCCAAGCACTTGAGCCATCTTCTGCTGCTTTCCCAAGCATATTAGCAGGGAGCTGGATTGGAAGTGGAGCATCAAGGACTTGAACGCCACAGTGTAGGCAGCAGTTTAACCTGTTGTGCCACAATGCCAGCCCCGGAAAAAAGAAAATTTGTTCTTCAGAACAATGTCTCATCCTCAAGATAAGCTGGGTGACCAAAGTACTATTATAGAGCTGATGTTACCTAAGGTGCTAAGTGCTGGTTTTATCCCAAGACCTGGCTGGAGTTCCTAGCTCCTATCTCTGGTCCAGCACAGCCCTGGCCATTGTGGACATTTGGGGAGTGAACCAGCAGATGGGAACTCTCTCTTCTCTCTCTCTCTCTCTCTCTCTCTCTCTCTCTCTGTGTGTGTGTGTGTGTGTCTATCTATCTGTCTCCCTCCCCCTCACCCTGCCCCTCCCCGATCCCTCCCCCCCCCCTCTCCCTCAGCCTCTGCCTCTCCTTCTCCCTCTCAAATAAATAAAATGAAATAAATGAGGGCAGTGACATCCAAGTTTCAGAAGCATAATTCTGGGGGACGGGCTCTTGGGAGGTGAAGGATCAAGGACAGGACGTGGCCCCTGCACTCCTAGGCTGGCTTGGTCCCGTGCCCTCTATTCACCACCCCACCCTCTGCGTTCTTTTTGGACTATCTGGCCCATAGAGAGGAAGGCTGAGAAGCCCAGTTCCACCCCCTTCCTTCACCATGGCCCTTACCTGACTTGTGCTGTGTAAACCTAGCCCTTTACTAAATTCTGGCTCTCTGCCACATGTTTGGTCTGTGTGCATGCCAGCAGTCAGCCACCTCTGCCCGTTTATTTTTTCTTGAATAAATTCATTTTGGCTGTGAGTTCGTACCCTGTCTCCTGTGTTCTGCTCTGCTTTCCCTACATTTGGTGGTCCGTATGGGGAAGGGTGTGGATATCGGCCTCTTGCCCAGTGTGGTCCCTCAGAAATCAGCTGCTCCTTCATCCCCTGGGTAAGAGCTGTGACCCCCCACCCCCACCCCACCCCCTGCCTCCTCCAAACTTTCTTCTCTTTTCCATGGCAAACTGCCTTGGTCACTCATCTCCTCACCCCCTGCTTGTACTTTCTCACCTCCTGACGAGTTCACCTCTCTGCTACAGGCAACACTGGACATGATTTTCAGCCTGTGGGATGGCTGTTGTTTCCCCAAAGTGCGATGGGGCTCTGGGAGGTCTAAGTTAGACTTTGGTCCCATTCCCCCTTCCCTTTTGTTTCAGGAACAAGGGGAGACCTTACATGGCAGGAGATCTTCCGTGACGGGGGAGGGTTGTCCCATTTTTGGGCAAGGGCGCTTGTCTTAAACCACTCCTCTGGTTGCAGGAGGCTCCTGGGGGATGCCCTCAGTGAGTGGCTCTCCAGCCTCTGGACGCATCCTATCAGATCCATGGGCTCCAAAATTTCTCACATTTTACCCTACTCTCCTCATTCCAAGTCCTCAGGCAGGAGAAAGGCCTGGAGCCTCCTCTCCAATCCTCCACTTTCCCTTCTTCCTCTTCCCTCGGGGATGCAGCCTTCTCAGGAACGTGGCCCTGGACTTGCCCTGTGCCCCTTTCTCCCTCCCCCCTTTCCCCCTCTTCCTCACCCTCCTCCTAACCTTTTGCCGCTCTCCCCACCGTGGGCGCAGATAGTGTAAAGGCTAGTAGAATGTTTATTGCTCTGGAAAGCCCCGCAGCTGGGACACTCCAAACTGCTAACACAGCGCACTGTGACCCTCACTTACTTCTTCCCACCCGATCAGGGTCCATAGGGCACTCTGCACCTTCCCAACAAGCAACTTCCGAAGGGATTCTGCCTGCTGCTTGGTTTCAAATCCTCCACTCTATCAGGGCAGGCTCAACCCCTACTCCCTCTTCACTCCCCCCCCCCATTCTGTCCCCCCTAAAATAAAGTCTTTTCTACTTTGACTAGTCGCCTCCTCTCCTTCTTTGAGCCTTGAAATCCTAAAACCTAACAGGAGGAATGATGGAGGCCCTCATCAGTCATGGTGGTGAGACTGATGCTGGGTATCAGCAGAAATGCTGCCCACGGGGAAAAGAAGGGAATAGAAGCAACTAAAATGTATTGCTTCTGGGTGGTTTTCATGTTAAAAATTTGATGGCTGTGTTCTTGGTAAACATCCCAAGAATTCAGGCAATATCTAGCAGGCTGACTGTCAGTGGGGACAGCCCCTTCGAGAAGCATTCACAGGATTCAGAACGATTCAGGGGCCGGTGTTTGGAGCAGCAGTGAAGACACTGTTTGGGAGGCCTGCATTCCATTCTGGAGTGCCTGCGTTCAGGTCCCAGCTCTGCTTTTGACCCAGATTCCTGCTAATGCAGACGCCGAGAGGCAGCAGGTAACTGTGCAAGTGCTGTGACCCGTGTTGGAGACCTGGATGCAGTTCCAGGCTCCTGGCTTTGGCTTGGCCCAGCACCAGTTGTTGCAGGCATTTTGGGAGTGAACCAGCAGATGGAATGCCTGTATCTCTCTGTCTATGCCTCTCTTGTCACTCTACCTTCCAAATAGATAATTTTTTTTTTTTTGGACAGAGTTGGACAGTGAGAGAGAGACAGAAAGGTCTTCCTTTTTCCATTGGTTCACCCTACAAGTGGCCACTATGGCCTGCGCATTGCGCTGATCCCAAGCCAGGAGCCAGGTGCTTCCTCCTGGTCTCCCATGTGGGTGCAGGGCCCAAGCACTTGGGCCATCCTCCACTGCCCTCCTGGGCCATAGCAGAGAGCTGGACTGGAAGAGGAGCAACTGGGACAGAATCCGCCGCCCCAACTGGGACTAGAACCCGGGGTGCTGGCACCACAGGCAAAGGATTAGCCAAGTGAGCCATGGCGCTGGCCCCAAATAAATACTTTTTATTTATTTATTATTTATTTATTTATTTATTTATCTTGACAGGCAGAGTGGACAGTGAGAGAGAGAGACTGAGAGAAAGGTCTTCTTTTGCCGTTGGTTCACCCTCCAATGGCCGCCACAGGCGGTGCGCTGCGGCTGGCGCACCACGCTGATCCAAAGCCAGGAGCCAGGTGCTTCCCCTGGTCTCCCATGCGGTGCAGGGCCTAAGAACTTGGGCCATCCTCCACTGCACTCCGGGGCCACAGCAGAGAGCTGGCCTGGAAGAGGGGCAACCGGGACAGAATCCGGTGCCCCGACCGGGACTAGAACCCGGTGTGCTGGTGCCGCAAGGCGGAGGATTAGCCTATTGAGCCGCGGCGCTGGCCCTAAATACTTTTTAAAAAGAAGGGACACCATTTGTTAAAAGAATGAATGAGAGATGAGTTGTCACCCTTCGAAAAACAAAAGGGCACAGCTTTTATAACTACCCAGTCAATTTTGGCAATGTAGATCATTAAACTCCCAGAAAGACTTTTCATAGTGAGCGGCAGAGAGGGGGTGGTCTGGCTGCTTACACCGATCCAATTATCTGGATAATTGCCAAATATCCACTTACCATTGTAAAGTGAAGATGATTTCAGTAAATGTATCCTTTTTCTTTTTTTTTCTTATCTAATGCTTCTAAGAATCAAAACATATTTTCACTGCTATTGTTTCTGTGGGGCTAATGTGACTGCGGTGGTGAAATGATTGGATTCCATTTGCCTTGTACTCCATCAAGTTCAGCTGTCAGTGGAATCCTAACGCTAGACTCATGATTATTAGGAAGGAGGTGGGAGAAGAGCGCAGCTGGAGGCTCCCGTTCTGGCTTGAAGGCATAGCACGCCAAATTAGAAAAAAATCATTGTTTGCCTTCTCCACTGACTCAATGCAATATTGTTGTCCATACCAGAGAGAGGTTCTGAACATTTTTTACAGCCCTTTGAAATGTAAAAACCGTTCTTAGCTCAAGGGACACAGAAAAACAGGCCAAAGGCCAGAGTTTGCAGACCCTTTGTCTAAACAATTAACACAACAATGAGTCAAGCCTGGAGGGATACCGTTTGCTGAGCTCCCTACGCAAACACTCTCAGTATTTCTTGATATCAAAATACCAACATGAACGTCACTCAGTGTGTAGTTAGGAAGAGGCACACACACCATTGCACAGTATTTCAGATATACCAGATGTCCATAACTCGGAGCTAGAAGACAATGGTAAAATAAACTAGAAGGGCACTGCCAAAGGTTCATGAAAAACGTGTTTTATGAAAAACCTATGTAAGGATTTCAAAGATTTTTTTCAGCAAAATAGCTTGATTTTTAATTTTTCCAAGAACTTTTTGCAGTACCCTTGTAATTAGGAAGTGAGGAGTTTTTGAGTAAGTCTTTCTTTTATTTCTAATATAATTTATTTAATTGCATAATTTGGTTTTCATACTAGCCATGTTTAACAATTGACTCACAACATTTCTGAAAATGTAACCATCTTCTCTCACAAACAAGTTCAAGTTGGCCTCAACACTTCACTGCTAGGAGAAGGGAAGCTGAAATGTCCAGAGGCAGCCCGCGTAAAAGCAAAGGAGTGAGGAAAGATGAAGTTCATGGCTGTGAACAAACACTTGATCCATCATTTGGGATGTAGCCAAGCATGGGCGTTGCACAAGATAGTAGCTGATGTCACAGAGCTAATTTGGGCCCTCTATCTTAATAAGCATGACTCAACTCATTAGGGAAGAAAACTCAGTTCACTTTGACCAGTACCTGGCAGGGAACAGAGAACTTGACTTAATATAGGGTAAATCTGATTTTGAAAACACAGCACCAGGGGCCTGTGGTATGGTGCAATATGTTAAGCAAAGATTGGGGTGCCTGGATCCCATACAGAGTACTTGGTTTTAGTCCCTGCTATTCTGTGTTTCCCATCCAGCTTCCTAATATACCTGGGAAAGCAGTGGATGATGGCCCAGGTACTTGGGTCCCTTCCACCCACATGGGAGACCCATATGGATTTCCAGGCTCCAAGCTTTAGTCTGGCCCAGCCCAGCCCCAGGTGTTGCTGGCATTTGGAAGGTAAAACAGTGGATGGTGGATGGTAGATTTCTCTCTGTGCCCCCCCCCCCCCCCGTCTCTGCTGTTTAAATCAATCAATCAAACAATCTTAAAAACAACAACAACAACAAAAACCAAAGCACTAAAAATTTACGTGTGAGTAGAAATATGGGGGTGCTCTGAAGTTTGTAGAAAATGGAATTAAAATATATTTATTTTGATGCAAAAATTGAAATTCATCCATAGCTTTTTCGTAATATGCATTTTTCATTACCTTTTTGAAAAGCTCTTGTATGCATGGATTTCAAAAAATTTTGGACCAAAAAAATCTAGCTCTTAATCTCCTTTTCCATGAATAACTTTATATGCCCTAGTATTAAGGTAAAACAAAAGGTAGAGCTTTTCCCTTACCATAATGTTGGGTTTTTCTTTCCTAACCTAGCTTCCTCTGAAACATACACCTAGACTGAAACCAGCTAATACAGAGTCCCAGATCCTTCATGCTTTTTAAAAAATATTTATGTATTTATTTGAAAAGCAAGGAGATTTTTCCAGGTCTCACATGTAAGTAAGGGGTCCAAACACTTAGGTCATCTTCTGCTGCTTTTCTTAGACCGTTAGGAGGGAGTTGGATTGGAAGTAGAGCAGCTGGAACATGAACCAGCGCCCATATGGGATGCTGGCACTGCAGGAGGTGACTTTACCTGCTATACCACAAAACCAGTCCCCCAACCTTCATTTTAAAAAGTTTTAGCCCTCTTTTAAACATTGTCTAATGAAGAAGTAAAATTGTCAGGTAAGATTCCTATGCATGACATTGAAGCAGAAAAAGTAGAGAGGCCAGTCTGGGTGACTGTCTACATGGAGCCTAAACTCTGAGCCTTCCTTTAGGTGCCCTGGAATAGTGCAGTGCAGGATGGCTTGATAGGTAGGCAAGGAGAAGGAAAGCCGATAATGAGATGGGTGAGGGTAGGAAGTGGGATCCAGATGGCCTGTCAAGTAATATGAAAATTTTTTTCAAAATCTAGAGATTTCAGCCAAGCCCTTTTTTCTTTTTTAAAAAGATGAATTTATTTGAAAGGCAGAGTTAAGAAAAATAGAGAAAGAGAGAGAAGGAGAGTGATCTTCCTTCTGCTGGTTTACTCCCCAGATGCTGGCAATGGCCAAGGTCAATCCAGGCCAAAGCCAGGATTCTGTCTGGGTTCTGTCCAGAACTCTGTCTGGGTCTCCCACATGGGTGCAGGAGCCCAAGCACTCGGACCATCTTCCACTGTCATGCGCATTAGCAGGGAACTGGGTTGAAAGTGGGTTGGGATGCCAAGGTCACAGGCAGTGGCTCTACATGCTCTGCCACACCAGTCCCAACATGGAATTTTTGGGAGGGGAATCCTGTTAACCATAGCAGTCATTTGGTTTGCTCAGATTGAATTAGTTTTTATTGCCAACAATATGTTTAATATTATTTCATGTGAGATATGTGCTTATATGCATTTAATATTTACCATTTATTGGTATCCTTAATGGTAGGATCTCAACAGTAGGATGATTTTATGTTTCTGTTTTGTATGGTTTGTAAACTTTCTATAGGGAGGAACCATTTGTTAAATAAGTCTTACTGTGTGGCTTTGAGGCATGAACACAGAGGACAATCTTTAAAATTTGTTAAGGACAAACATAAAAAGGCAGGCGATTCTTTCAGAGAACTTTGAGAGAACTCTTCCTCTTCCTTTGTCTCTATCTTGTGTGTGTGTGTGTGTGTGTGTGTGTGTGTGTGTGATTTCTTAGCCCCCCGGCCCGCCCCTCCAAAACCATCTCTCACCTGCACTTCTCTTGGAAGCTGAAGGAAAGGCAGGAGCAGGATCCCATCAGCAATGCCTTCATTAGATATCAACAGGAGTAACTACTAACTTGCACTGAGGACAGCCTATGTGCCAGATACCATGCTAAGCAGTTTCAATCTCAGGAGAACTCTACAAGGTAGATACTGACCTTACCCAGATTTCCCAGATAACACAATGAGAATTAAGGGATTGAGCAAGTTGCCCAGGGTCACAGCTCATAGGTAGGAGAGATGGCATGAGTGCCTAGTGCCATTTGTCTCCAAATCTGTGCTCTGCACCTCCCTCCCTGTGTCATTTGACCAGGGTAGGCTTCCTGGCACAAGTCTACGTGGAGATAAGCAAGAACAGAGGACTGACTGGAAGGTCCTGTGCAGAGGGGAAGGCGGGCCACCTAAGGCAACAGAGAGCACGGTAGAATGGGAGAAGGAACACTCTGGATGCCTGGACGACTGCTGAGTCAGTAAATACGCTTGGCTACAAGGAAAGGGTTGAGCAGGAAAGAAGAGAAGACAGAAGGGCTGCTTTGGTGGAGGGCCATGGAAGGAATAAAATTAGACATTACAGCAGCAGAATAGAAACACGAGACTGCACTGAATCTACAGACTGAGGGATGCAAGAGAGCTTGAATGCCATCTGCCTGATACGTAACTCTGCTCGCATCTTGACAAGGTGGTGGTGCAGCCTCCTTGAATGCCCTTGGACATGGAGAACCCATTAGATCCTCTCTACAGATGGTGTATTAGAAAATTCTTCCTTATACGGAATTCATATTTACATACCAGCAGCTTCTACCCAGTGGCCAGGAACTGAATTCTTGGGGCCGTACACAAGTCTTTCACAGAATCGTTCTCACAGTAAATATGCAAATATCATTGACTATATTTCCCCAATAGTAAAATTCTTTTTAGATACTGAGCTCGTAAATGCTCCCTAATCACTGATTAACATTCAGTGCATTTTTTAATCAACTGCCTTCCTGCTAGGTAATCATAATAGTTGGTAATAGCCGAATGCCCTCACTTTATGCCAGTAGCTTTGTAATCATCATTTTCATCGTCACTTCTCCACTTCTGTCTTGGAATGGGGGAAGCTGAGGCTCACAGAGGTAAGCAAGTCTCTCAGGACCACCCAGGCTACAAGCAGAGCAGCTGGGATTTGGGACAGCCAGCTTGAATACAGGAGTAGAAAACTGGTTTTGGTTCGCTTCGTGCTTCTCTTTCAGAGTACTCGACACCAGGTAATTTATAACTAACCAAAATGTATTCTCCCACAGTTCTGGAGGCTGGCAAGTCCAAGATCAAGGTGCTATCATCCACTGTGGGCCTTCTTACCATGTCCTGACGTGTTGGAAGGCAGAAGTGCCAGAGAAAGCAAACCCTCTCCTACACACCTTTCCATAGCATTTTTAATTCATCTTCTCCTTAAAAAATTTTTTTATTTAAAAGGCAGAATTACAGAGAAAAAGGAGGAGACAGAGATCTTCCATTTGCTGGTTCACTCTCCAAGTAGCTACGGCAGTCTGGGCCAGGCCGAAGTCAGGAGCCTGAAACACCATCTGAGTCTCCCACGTGGGTGGAAAGAGTCCAAGGACTCAGTCCATCTTCCACAGCTTTCCCAGACACATTAGCAGGCAGCTGGATTAGAAGTGGAGCAGCCGGGACTCGAACTGGGGGAGGAGGCTTACCCTGCGGCACCATAACACCGGCCCCTTTAATTCATTCTTGAGGGAGGAACCCCACCTCCTAATATTGTTGCTTTGGGGATTACATTACCAATTTGAGATTTCTGGGGGACACATTCAGACTGTGGCAAGTACGTAACAAGCGAAGCATTCGTCCTACCCAGTGAAATAGGAGAGTGCTATGGAAGGCAAGGCCTACCCAGGGCTGGCCTCAAGGACATGCAGCTTATAGCATGGCTGGCTAGGAAGAGTTCTTGAGTTTGATTCAACATTCTGCTACTGCAGTCCTGAAATTCTTTATAGATGCTGATTGTAAAAGATACTGCATTTTTATCTTGAGCTACTACTCAAAATTTATTAACTTTCTTTGGATCTACTGTCAAAAACAAGAGAAAGCAAGCTTTTTGTGTGGCACAGTGATCTAGCGTTGATGCTTTGGAGCTCACTCTCCATGCTGTGGCTCCTGACCTTCCTGCCCGGGTCAGCCCTGGTGGGCAGCTGCAGGGTGAGCATGGGCTGTGCTGAGTGCTCTCCCTCCTTGTACCCCTAACCATGGGTGGAGTGGCATTCTGGCACCAATGCTCTTACATTTTTGGGTTTGGTCACTTTCTACTCCTTTGACACCATGTCTCCTATCAAGGGAAACCTGTGGGTGCATTAAAGCAGTTGACAGGACCCAAGAGCCTCCAGCATTTCTGCAGGAGAAGCTTCTACCTGCTGAATGAGTGCTTCTCTTGGCTAATGTGGAAGCCTGGGGTTTTTGTTCTTACCTGCTCAGGTTGGGGTGAATGCCAGAGGTGTAGGCTTCACAGAAGCAGGTGGAGGTGCAATGTGGAATGGCAGTGGGACCACTCCTGAAGTCAGAAGCGCCCCTGGGAGGCCTGGCTCCATCATTGAGTACCTCCAGTCTCACAAACACGCTTTTCTGAAGGCTCAGCCTCTGGCTGATGACAAGGGACAAGTTCAACATGGAATAACACCTATCCTCCCAGCACCTTCCCGCTAAGACCAGTGTCAAAGCTTAGTTTCCCTGTGTCATCAGCCTCCTGTAGACTATGGGTCCCTTCAAGGTGGTAGTAAGGGATGTGAGGACTTCAGTTTGTGGGGGCAGAAATTATGGCACAGCAGGTTAAGCTAACACTTGGGATCCCACATCTCATATTGGAGGGACTGTTTTGAGTACTGGCTACTCCACTTCAGATCCAGCTTCCTGCTAATGCATCCTGGGAGGCAGCCAATGTTGACTCGCTGCCATTTACATGGGAGACCTAGATGGAGTTCTGGGCTCCTGGCTTCAGCCAGGCCTCATTCTGATGGTTGTGGGCATTTGGGGAGTGAACCAGCAAGTGGAAGATTCCCCCCTTCCTGCCCCGTTGCTCTGCCTTTCAAATAAATAAACAGTTAACAAAAAGTTTATGGAATGGACTGCTGCTGTGGCCTAGCAGGTAAAGATGCTGCCTGCAATATTGGCATCCCATATGCATGCCAATTCAAGACCTAGCTGTTGCACTTCCAATCCAGCTCTCTGCTATAGCCTGGGAAAACAGTAGAAGATGGCCCAAGTGCTTGAGCCCCTGCACCCACGTGGGAGACCCGGAAGAAGCTCCTGGCTCCTAACTTCGGATCTGCACAGCTCTGGCCATCATTTGCCATCTGGGGAATGAACCAGTGAATGCAAGACCTTTCTCTCTCTCTGCCTCTGCTTCTCTGTAACTCTGCCTTTCAAATAAATAAATGAATCTTTTTTTTATAAAAAAAAGTTCATGGAAAATGGAATTAAAAGATGAATTTATTTTGATGTAAAAAATTTTGATAGTTTTTTTCATACTATGCATCTTTCATGAACCATTTGAAGATCCCTTGTATCTTCTTTCTATTTAGTTTATTAAAATTTTTTTTTATTTGAAAGAGACACAGAGAAAGACAAAGATCTGGCATCTGCTGAGTCACTCCTTCAAAGTCAGCAACATGTAGGGCTGGGCCAGGTTGAAGCCAGAATCCAGAAACTTGATCTGGGTCTCCCATGTCTCACAGGTGGGTGGCAGAGACCCAAGTGCTTGAGCCATCACCTGCTGCTTCACAAGGTGTGCATTAGCAGGATCTAGAATTAGGAGTGGAGCCAGGACTAGAACCCAGGCACTTGGCTACAGGATGCTGGCATCCCAAGTGCCATCAACTGCTGTACCAAATGTCTGTTTCCTACTTTTAAAATTAATTAGTTAATTGATTTTGTATTTATTCGAAAGGCATAGAGACAGAAAACATCTATCCACTGGACCCCTCTTGTATCTTAGAACAAGCACTGGATGGGGAGTTTAAGAGAGGTATTTAAAAAACCTGTGTCTCCATTCTCTCATATTAAGTGAGGGCTCTAATGGGGGAATGGCCAGGTTCCGTGCTGAGTGTCCAGCCCAGGAATTTCAGGAAGCTTCGTATTTTGGGAATGGACAGATGTTGAGCTTAGGTCTCCTTCTCTTGGCTCAAAGCAAATAGGCTTTCATTCAATCATGGCCATGCCTTTTCATTTGTTGCACTGTGAGCACTGAGTCAGAGTGATCTGCAGCCTGCCAGGCTTGTTAGGAGAAAATTGCATAAGAAGCTGCTTTCCTGACTGCCCCGCAGGACCAGGGAGTCCTGGCTCTGACTGTCAGGCAACATCCACTTGGGCTGAGTATTTGTATATTTGTGTATGATGTCCCTAGATGGGGTGGACAGATTCAGCTGCTGGAGCAGAACCTAAAATTAACTGGGAATTACACAGAAATAGATATTCCTCTCTCTCTTTCTCTCTCTTTCTCTCTCTCCCCGTGTTTCAAGCAACCCAGAGTTTCTCAGCGTCAGACACCCAAGCCCCATCTGGCTTGTTGCTCCTCTTCCTCCTCTGCAAGGCTCCCTACCATGTTCATGGCTAGGAACACGGAGGAGCCAAGAGCAAGCTGCACCCACTCTTCCCTCCTAGCTCAGCTACCCCAAGCAAGACCATTGGAAGACGGATACTTCATCTTTGTTCTGGGCAGCTGGGGTTGGGGGTGGGGGTGAGGCAATGGATATTGGCAGACAGGTTGCAGGGTTTGACACATGGTCTGTATCTATCTTGGGTCTTGCTTAAGATGAACCATAGCATCTGCACTCCTGACTTCTCAGGATAGCTCTGTGCACTTTATTTTTTTTTAATTAATTAATTTTTTTTGACAGGCAGAGTGGATAGTGAGAGAGAGAGAGACAGAGAGAAAGGTCTTCCTTTGCCGTTGGTTCACCCTCCAATGGCCACGCTGTGGCCGGCGCGGCCAGCGCACCGCGCTGATCCGATGGCAGGAGCCAGGTGCTAGCTCTGTGCACTTTAGTTTACGAACTCCTATGCAGCGAACTATGAAGACCACAGGAAATTATGGTGGCAACCCCCCAGTCCTCTGATGAGCAGGTGCAAGCCCTCAGATGGTTGACCATGGCCATGGTTCTGGTGAGGACTGCTCTGGGATTTCTTCCTTCCCAAGTCTCACTGTGTCTTAAGACTCCTGCATGCCTTTATCAAAGTGTAATCTCTAAACACTTATTTCTAGATAACTCTGCTTTGCTTCCTGCTAACATCCTTTCTGAGATGCTGTAGTGCTCAGTCCCTCCAACGTGAATTCTCTGCATTCTTTGTGGAGATCCATGGCTGTAGTAAAGAGAAGGGGAGCCACTTTGCTAGGGAGAGTTACCTCCTCCTTAGATTCAGAGAGGGAAATGACCTCTGGCAGTGTGCAGACATGTTGCATGGTTCCATGTCCGTGTGGAACTGATTCCAGGCACAGGGGTCCCTGCGTAGCCTGACACCCAGGGGGTGAGTGACACTGGGCACTGTGTGTTAGGTCTCTGGAAGTGAACGTGAGGGTAAACTCTCTGCACTGCAACTACGCTCTGTGGTGTGGAGGAGCAGGTGACCACTTCTTGTTGATGGCCAGTTGACTCCAGGCCTCCAAAATTGGCTCTAGGACTGTTCCACTTTTAGCCTCCAAGCTCCTGCCCGCTGGCCTTGATTCGCTCCCACTCCAGCCTCCTGGAGTGCTATTCTGGCTCTGACTTCTGGCTCCTTAGCCTCTGAAGACTCAAATACTCCCTGTTGGAGAAACTTGCCTGCAAAATGCCATCCTCTGAATTTTTTTGCACTCACTCATTTTCCATTATGTTTCTTTTACTGGTCAAGAATTAATACTTATTTGCATTGTTATTTAACATTTTGTTTATCTTTCACAGTGTGTGAAATTTTTTGGGCTGGCATAGTGGCACAGGAGGTTAAGCCTCCACTTGTGATGCAGGTATTTCGTAGAGTGCCTAGTTCAAGTCTCAGCCACTCTGCTTCAGATCCAGCCTCTGGCTAATGCACCTGGAAAGCAGTGGCTGATGGCCCAGGTATGTGGGTCTCTGCAAAAACCCACATGGAATACTTGCCACACACATGGGAGATGGGAGACCTGGCTGGAGTTTATGGCTCCTGGCTTTGGCTTGACCCAACCTTGGCTGTTGTATTTGGATGTGAACCAGTGGATGGAAGATATTTCTCTCTCTCTCTCTCCCTCCCACCTTTTGGATAAATATATCATAACAATGTTTTAAAATTTATTTTTATTTATTCAAAAGGCAGAAAGACAGAGACAGACATTTTCCATCTGCTGATTTACTCTCCCAAATGCCACAACAGCAGAGACTAGGCCAGGCTGAAGTCAGGAAGGGAACTCAATCCGAGTCTCTCATGTGGATGACAGGGACACAACTACTTGAGCCCTCACCTGCTGCCTCTGGGGTCTACATTAACAGGAATGGTACCTTGCATGAACCCAGGCATTCTGATGTAGGATGCAGGCCCTCCAAGTGGGGTCTTAGAACTGCTATGCGGGATGCCCACTCCAATTCCTGACCTTGTTTAATGCATGCATTTAATGGACGTCTACTTGGCCCTGCTGTGTGCTGCCCAGGACAAGCCTAGAATGACTGAGGAGGAAAGCAATGTCTGAATGGTGACAGAGGGTGAACGGCCTCCTGGACTGACAAGGAATCCCAAGACCAAGGGATGAAGAGGGAAACTCCATTTAGGAATAGGGAGTTTGTCTGGACAACTTACATATGGGATTCCAGACCGGGACAGATGGGCAGTCTATCAGAAGCTGCAGCGAGATGTTCCTGTGCTGGGTGGCAGAGGATTTTATATGTGTACCAACTGAATAGGAGGTGGGTAGGAGTTGGTTTCACAACCTGTCTTCACAATGCTTTGGGAGCCAGCCCCTCAGGCATCCTGCTGGTCTTCCTGGCTTTATCAGAGAGACCTGTGATAGCAGTTAAGCTTTATGACCAGGTCGGGCAGATATGCAGGTGGTCAATGTCCTTCTGAAACAGAGGGAGAGAAGTGAGACTCAAGACGGTGTCACTGTGATGTGCTGTCACACAGCCAGGTATAGGAAACAGTAACAGAACAAATGAATAGTTTACTAGTGGAGGTTTGTGAAGATGCTTTGAAAGACCAGAAGAAAGTCAACTGCCTAAGAATGTTGCAAAGTTCCATGAAGGATCTGTCATTTTTATTGACCTGTAAGATGGCAGAGAAGGGTGGGGGACCATTGCTGGCCAAGCAAAGGAGGTGTAAGGGTCCGTGTTGGGGAGGTGAGAGTTGGCCAGATGCAAAGATGAGGATGAGCAGGAGGTAAGGCTGAGAAGGTGAGCTGGGCAAGATTGTGAGGCACGTGGAAGCTCTGTGAAAGCTTTTGGATCACCCCATGGGCAATCGAGAACCTGGAAATTTCCTAAAGAAGGCATACTCACATCTGCATTTTAGAATGAAGATGTTGGATGCCCTTGAGCATGGAGAGAGGCCTCACGACAGACAAGCCAGTAGGATACAAACTCCTGCTAGGGGATGCTTCAAGCAGGGCGAGAGCTGAGTGAGCAGCGGGCCAGCAGATAGGCACGAGGGATGGGAGCGCGTTTGACACTAAAGGTACCGATCAGGTTTCGGGGCAGCTGCAGACACTGGACACCTGCAGATTCGATAAGTATCAGTGGCCCAAACATTATGTATAAGCAGTATGTGACCTTGTGAACATTGGATGTTTCATGTTACCACCACAGTTAAAACAACATGGGCATTCTTTTTGTTTAATGTTGACTATGAAGATTTCATGTGAGAGTTTACTGCACCAGAACAAGTCTTTGCAGTGTTGATGATCTGCCTTGTTCATGGTCAGCCTGTTTTCTTGTTAAGTACTGTTTGGGACATTGCCGGAATACACAACCAAAATGTGTGCTGTGCTGTTTGAAAAGAAAGCTTGTAAAAACGAGGCGTTTCCTTCTGGTTTTGTGGATTTAAAAACAGGAGCCTGGAGAGCAGCTTTCTGTCTCTGTTGCCATTCCCCCAAGGGAAGGCACTGTGAGGGTCACTGAATTCAGTGATCGGAAGGTGGGTTGGGGTAAAGGCAAACCTTTCCTGGTCTAATCTCTCTTCTAGAATTAAACACCATGCGAGGGGGCTGGGAGAAGGCTCTTCCGTTGTGCCTGGTGCTGCCCATAACCATGTAATTGTTTTCTAGTTAATTGGCTCAGATGCTACGTTGTTTCTAAAGAAGATGAGTCTTTCTTCTTTCAGTCTCCTCCCTTCTGCCTTCCTCCCACTTGTGAGGCCTCTGCTTTAATGCCTTAAATGTTTAACAGTCTATCTACTGATTGCTCAGTTCTCCGATACTGCAAATAAATTACCTTTATGTTGTGGCTGCTATTAATATATTCCTGTTTATTTTAGCCTCTGAGTTATGGGTAGCCGTCTGCCTTGAACATTGCGTCATAACAATCCTATAACCTCTCCAGGCACTGCGGCAAACTTTTGTTGATAAAACATGTACTAGTGAGAGGAGAGAACGGTTCAGCTTGAGTGTGGACATTTAAAACGGAAGTCCCCTTCTCTGGAGGTCTCTGTCAGTTGACCTTTCTAGAACGAGCATGAGAAACTCATGTTCTCTCTGCTTTTTGTTCAATTGTTCGCTGACCAAGTTTAATGGTGGGAACTAGGGGACATAGCAATGTATGAAGTTTTATGAAGAATTAAGTGGTACTACCTTGATTGATGTAAAACTCTAACAAAAAGGGGCTGTCATTGTGGCACAGTGAGTCAAGTGCTGGTTCCAAGTCCTGGCTGCTCTGCTTCCAATCCAGCTCCCTGCTAATATGCCTGGGAAGGCAGCAGATGATGGCCCATGTTCCTGGGTGGCTGCCACTCATGTGGGAGACCTGGCTCCTGACTTTAGCCTGGCGTAGGCCTAGCTGATGTGGCCTTTTGGGGAATGAACCAGTGGATAGATCTTCCCTCTTTTTCTCTCGGCTTTTCAAATAAATAAACTAATAAATCTTAAAAAAAAAAAAAGCCCTAACAATCCAGCTTCATAATTTTAGAGAAAACACACAGATTCAGAAGCAAACAACTGTCTCCCAGGAGATCCTTGTTGAGATGGAAACATTCAGTAGCTAGTTAAGAAAGAGACGAGCCCCTGGGATGGTTCAGATCTCAGATATCCTCATATGGCCTCAGAGGGAGCCCCTCTTGATTGATACACAAAGCCACCAGCCCAAACAAATGTCTTTGGGCAAAGTGAGCGAACATCATGTTTCCTCATAGTGGTAAAGAAAGCCGAAAGATGCAGTATTTGAATATGAGGAACCTTGGGATACCTAGTTGGATGGTTTCCTAAATGTGCTGCACGATGTCCTGGAGGTCCCAGGACAGGGTCCCAGGAAGTGCCTGGGGCAGGCAGGGAGAGTCTGCGTCCTTTCTCCTGCACCTGAGGCTGTACCAGTGCCACTTGAGTCTGTTTTAGATATCAGGCTTCTAAGTAAGAAGAAAGTGTTCTTTCTGCTTAAATAACGGGAAAACAATTGATCTAGTCCAACTTCTCATTTTATAGAAGTGGGTGCCGAGGGCCATAGAAGTTTTGCAATCTGAGAAAACTTAGCCTTAGCTTGTTTTTGTATTACTATAACAAAACACTAAAGGTTGAGTGCTTTATAAAGAAAAGAGGTTTTCTTAGCTCACAGTTCTGGACGTGCAAAGCCTGGTGTCAAGAGCCTCATGCAGGTAGCATCATGGTGTTGGGCATGCATAGAGGGGCCACATGTGCTCATAAAAACCCCTTCTTGAGGGAACAAATCCAGGCCCATGAGACCCGATCTTTTCCCATAAGACAACATTCCACTCATGAGAGTGGAGTGAGTCCCCATGACTAAATTACCTTCCACCGGGACCCACCTCTTAGAGGTTCTGGCACCTCAACACTACCACACAGACCAAACTTCCTGCAGACGAACCCTTGGGGGATAAGCCATAGCCAAACCAGGGCAGCAGTGAACAAGATGGATCCAGAACACTGATCTTCTGTCTACCTGTCCACTGCACTTTACTTATTCCATTAACTATTGGATTCCTTGGTTTAGCCAAGAACCAACATGGCTGTATCAGGACCAACCTTAGAATTAAAATTGAACCTATAATAAAATGGATCCTGTCCATGGAGGCTCTAGACTTGGACCTCCCGTGCTCAAACCTCTATTCTACCACTAAGTAGTTACATGGCCCTGCTTAAGTTACTTAACCTTAACCTCTGCTTTGTCATCTGTAAAAGGGCTGCTATGATGTTGTATACAGAAGCATTGAGGACAGTAGGGAGCCTGCAGTGATTACTCAATAAATATTTGATTTTATTTCAAAGTTTGGATCATGAGCCTTTGAATTATGGGCTTCCTGTAATTTTCCCTTAGATACACTGTGACCTGTCAACTCTTACCTTCCATACCTAGTACAAGGGTGACTAGCTTCATGACTGTGTCCCTCACGTCTGTAAAAACCTGTGTTTTGGCAGAGGGAGGAGGAATGGGATCATGGACTGTTTGAACTGGAAGCTTGTCATATGTCAGGAATTGCTGCATGAGAACCGAAGCCCCTTGCTTGGAAATGACTTGCTCAGTCTTTTTTTTTTTTAAGATTTATTTATTTATTTGAAAGTCAGAATTACACAGAGAGAGGAGAGGCAGAGAGAGAGAGAGAGAGAGAGAGAGAGGTCTTCCATCTGATGGTTCACTCCTCAATTGGCCGGAGCTGTGCCAATCCAAAGGCAGAAGCCAGGAGCTTCTTCCTGGTCTGCCACGCAGGTGCAGGGGCCCAAGGACTTGGGCCATTTTGTACTGCTTTCCCAGGCCATAGTAGAGACCTGGATAGGAAGTGGAGCAGCCAGGACTAGAACAGGGCCCATATGGGATGCTGGCGCTTCAGGCTAGGGCGTTAACCCACTGTGCCACAGCGCCAGTACTGACTTGCTCAGTCTTACTGGGTTTTCCAAATGGGGGCAGAAGAGATACTTGATGCAATCCCAGGGAACTTGCATTCTGTCATAGAACCTTTTGCATTCATTGGACCAATACATATGTGTTGTATTTAAATTTTAAAAAATTTTTAAAAATTTATTTGAGAGGCAGAGAGAGAGAGAAAGAGAGATCCCATCTGCTGATTCAGCTCCTAAATGCCCACACAGTGGAGGGTGGATTGAGGCCAGGCCAAGAGTCAAGAACTCAATGCAGGTGTCCCACATGAGTGCCAGGGACCGAGACACCTGAGCCAGCGCCTTCTACCTTCCAGTGTCTGCATTAGGAGGAGGTTGAAATTGGAAGTGGAGCCAGGACTCACACCCAAGCACTCTGATATGGGATGTGGGCATCCTTATCAGTGACTTAATCACTAGACTAAATGCTTGCTTAATTTTTTTAAATTTAATTTTTATTTTTTTTAAAGATTTATTTTATTTGAAAGGCAGAGTTACAAAGAGGTTCTGGTGGTTCACTCCCACATGGCTGCAATGGCCAATCCGAAGCCAGGAGCTAGGAGCTTCTTCCCGGTCTCCCACACAGGTGCAGGGGCCCAAGGACTTGGGTCATCTTCTACTGCGTTCCCAGGCCATAGCAGAGAGCTGGATCAGAAGTGGAGCAGCCGGGACTCAAACCGGCTCCCATTTGGGATGCTGGCACTGCAGGTGGTGGCTTTACCCACTACACCACAGCGCCGTCCCCTCTTCTAACTTTTGCCAGAGCCACCCTGCTGTGTATAGCTATAACTCAGTGCTGATCATCAACCGTTCTTCATCTCTTCCTTGCTCCTGCTCTTTTCACTGATGATCTCATTACTCCAGTAACCACCATTCTGCTCTCAACTTCTTTGAGATCAACTTTTTTCAACTCCATGGATGAATGAGATGGTTCAGCACTTGTCTTCCTGTGACTGGTTTATTTCACTGTTAAGTGACCTCCAATTCCACCTATGTTGTCACAAATGACATCATTTCATCCTTTTTTATGGTTGAATGAAATTCCATTGTACGTATATAAGATATTTTCTTTACCTTTTGTTAGTTGATGGACACTTGGGTTGCTTCCATTTCTTGTTTATTGTGAATACTACTGCAAAAATCACAGGAGTGCAGATGCGTCTTCGACAGAATGACTTAATTTCCTTAGGATACATACCCATAGCGGGATTGCTATACGGTAGTTCTATTTTTAGTGTTTTCAGGAACTTCCACACTGTGTTTCACAATGGTCATCTTTTTTAAACATTTATTTATTTGTTTGAAAGGTGGAGTTGGGAGGCAGGAAAGGGAAAGACAGAGAGAGATCTTCCTTCGCTAGTTCTCTACCCAAATGGCCTCAACAGCTGATCTAAAGCCAGGAGTCTGGGTCTCCCACTTGGGTGCAGGGGCCCAAGCCCTTGGGCCATAATCTGCTGCCTTCCCAGGCTGTTAGCCTGTAGCTGGATCAAAGGTGGTGCAGCCAGGACTCAAACCAGCACCTGTAAAGGATGCCAGCATCGCAGGCAGTGGGTCCACTCGCTAAGCCACATCCCTGGCCCCTCACTACGGCTCCCTTAACTTACATTACCACCAGCAGTGTGCAAATGTTCCCTTTGCTCTGCGCCTTGCCAGCTCTTGTTATCTTCTTTTTGATAATAGCCAATCTATCAGACATGAGGGGATATCTCATTGTGGTTTTGATTTGCATTTCACTGATAATTAATGATGTTGATCATTTTTCATATATATATATAGATCATTTGTGTGTTTTATTTTGATAACATCTATTCAGATTTGTTATTCATTTTTAAATGAATTTTTTTGCTATTGAGTTGTTTGACTTCCTTATACATTCTAGTTATTGTATCTCTGTCAGATCTAATTTGTGAATATTTTCTCCCACCTTGTGGGTTGTCTCTTCACTCTGCAGTTAGCTTTGCTTGCAGAAGCTCTTTAGTTTGATGAAATCCCATTTGTCTATGCTTGCTTTTGCTTCCTATGCTTTTGGGGTCTTATACAAAAAATCCTTGTGCATTCCAATGTCCTGAGGAATTTCTCCTGTATTTTCTTATCGAAATTTCATAGTTTCAATACCTTACATTTAGATCTTTAATCAATTTTCAGTTCATTTTTGTACGTGGTAAGAGATAGGGGTCTAATTTCATTCTTTTGCATATGGGTGTTAGTTTTCCCAGCACATTTGTTGAAAGAACTGTCCTTTCTCCAATGCATTCTCAGCACTTTTGTCAAAGATAAGTTGGACGTGAATGTGTGGTTTTACTTTCAGGCTCTCTATGAGCCTTTATGCCAATACTTTGCTGTTTTTGTTTGTTTGTTTGTTTTTTTAAGAATCATTTCATCTGTCTGAAGGCCAGAAATACAAAGAGAGAGAGAGAGAGAAGGAGACAGAGAGAAAAGGGGAGGGGGGAGAGAGAGAGAGAGAGAGAGAGAGAGAGAGAGAGATCTTCCATCTGCTGGTTCACTCTCCAAATGGCTGCAACGGCTGGAGCTGCGCTAATCCGAAACCAGGAGCCAGGAGCTTCTTCTGGGTCTCCCAGAAGAAGATGGCCCACGTGCTTAGGCCATCCTCTGCTGCTTTCCCAGGCATTTTGGTAGGGATCTAGATCAAAAGTGGAGCAGCTGGGACATGAACCAACATCCATATATGATGCTGGTACCACAGGCAAAGGTCTAACCCACTATGCTACAGTGCTGGCCCACCATGCTTTTTTTTTTTTTTTTTTCCTGACAGGCAGAGTTATACAGTGAGAGAGAGAGAGACAGAGAGAAAAGTCTTCCTTCCGTTGGTTCACCCCCCAAATGGCCACTATGGCCAGCATGCTGTGGCCGGCGCGCTGTGCCAATCTGAAGCCAGGAGCCAGGTGCTTCCTCCTGGTCTCCCATGTGGGTGCAGGGACCCAAGAACTTGGGCCATCCTCCACTACACTCTTGGGCCACAGCAGAGAGCTGCAGTGGAAGGGGAGCAACTGGGACTAGAACCGGTGCCCATATGGGATGCCGGTGCAGCAAGTGGAGGATTAACCTAGTGAGCCAAGGCGCTGGCCCCTTGATTTCTTTTTCAGATAATTTGTTATTGGTGTATAACAATATTATTGATTTTTGTAGGTTGACTTTGTTTACAGCTACTTTATTGAATCTGTGAGTTCTGATAGCTTCTCTGGTGGAGTCTTTGGAGATTTTCTATATATAAACCCATGTAATCTGCACTCAGGGGCAATTTGAATTCCTCCTTTTCAGTTTGGAGTCCCTTTATGTCTTTCTTTTGACTGATTACTTTGGTTAGGGCTTCTAGTACAATGTTGAATAAAGTAATGAAAGTGGGCATACTTGTCTTGTTCCAGATGATGTTACCTGTTGGCTTATTATTATTATTATTATTTTCAAAGTTTTTTTTTTTTAATTTATTTGAGAGGTAGAGTTACAGACAGTGAGAGGGACAGACAGAGAGAAAGGTCTTCCATCTGCTGGTTCATTCCCCAAATGGTCCCAGCAACTGAAACTGGGCCGATCTGAAGCCAGGAGCCAGGAGCCAGGAGCTTCTTCCGGGTCTCCCTGGAAGGTGCAGGTGCAGGGGCTCAAGCACTTGGGCCATCACTGCTCTCCCAGGCCATAGCAGAGAGCTGGATTGGTGCCCATATGGGATGCCGGCACAGCAGGCGGCCGATTAAACTACTGCGCCACAGCGCCGCCCGTTGTTGGCTTATTATATGGCCCTTGTTATGTTGAGGTTCCTTCTAATTTGTTTGGTGTTTCTGTCATGAAGGGATGTGCTGAGTTTTATCAAATGCCTTTTGTGCATGTATCGAAATGGCCGTATTATTTTTGTCCTCAGCCTATTGACGGGATGTTCCACATTTTCTGACTTGCATATGTTGAATCATCTTTGCAGCCCTAGAATGAATCCTACTTGTTCGTGGTGAATAATCTTTCTAATGTGCTGTTGGATTCCATTTGCTAATATTTCGTTGAAGATTTTTGCATTTGTATGCATCAAGGATATTGGCCTGTAGCTTTCTTTTTCTGGTGTACCCTTGTCTGGTTTTGGTATCAAGGCAATGCTGACCCATAGAATGAATTTGTAAGAACTCATTCCTCCCCTATTTTTTGGAAAAATTTAAGAGGAATTGGTATTTATTCTTTAGTGTTTGGTAGAGTCCAGCGGTGAAGCAATCTGATTCTGAGGTTTTCTTTGATGGGAGACTTTATTACTGACTCAATGTTACTCATCATTGGCCTGCTTAGGCATTCTGTTTCTTAGTGTTTCAATCCTGGTAAGGTGTTTTGTCCAGGAATTTGTCCATTTCTTCCAAATAGGATGGTATATAATTGCTCACAATAATCTAAAAATCTTTCTGTGGTGTTATTTGTGTCTCATTTCACCTCCAAACTTACTTATTTGAATCCTCTCACTTCTTTCTTGGTGTATATAAAGGCTTGTCCATTTTGTTTATCTACTGGAAGAATCAACTCTTTGCTTCATTGGTCTCTTGCATTTCTTTGCCCCTAATTCACTTATTTCTGACCTGATACTTATTGTTTCTTCCTTCAATCAGTTTTGGATTTAGTTCACTTTTACTTTTCTAGTTCTCTTGCAGGTGCAGTGGTAGGTTGTTGGAGATCTTTCTGCTATTTTTTTTTTTAAAGATTTATCTATTTGAAAGGCAGAGCAAGAGTGAAAGAGAAGGAAGGAGTTAGGGGGGAGGGAAAGAGAGAGACAGAGAGAGAGACAGAGAGACAGACAGAGAGAGAGATCTTCCATCTGCTAGTTCACTTTCCAAATGGCTGCAGTAGCTAGGGCTTGGCTAGTTGGAAGCTAGGAGGCAAAGACTCCATCCAGGGCCCCACATGAATGGAAGGAGCCCAAGCACTTGAGTGGTCTTCTGCTGCCTTCCTAGGCACATTGTAAGGAAGCTGAATTGGAAGCAGAGAAGCTGGGACTTGAACGTGAGCTCTGATTGGGGATTTCACCCATTGCACTAGGATGCTGGCCCTGTTTGACCTTTTGGCGTTCATTGTTACAATCTCCTCTCTTAGTAGTGCTTTTGCTGTGTCCCAGAGGTTTTGGAATGTTGTGTTTCCATTTTCATTTATTTCAACAAACTTTTAAGTTTCTTTAATTTCTTCCTTATATCTCCATTTCTTAGTGCAAAGCTGTTTCTCATTTCCCAGTGAGCCACCTGTTATGCTTTGGGGCCCACTTTGCTGGGCCTCCCTGCCTGTCACTGAGACAAGTGATGGTGCCCGGGTTGACAGCAGCAGGGACAGGGTCCCAGGGGCTGGGCGACTTGGCCCCTGAATGACGCCTGGGTTTTAGGATGCCCTCCCAGGGGTGGGTGTGTAGGCACTGTCTCCTCACTGCATGTGTGCCAGCTTGCCTTCATATACCCCCAGCTACTCCTGTAGCCTGAGTAGCCTGTGCCTGCGAGGGGAGCTGTGTGGCTATGTGGGCCTCCCTGGATCTCGGAAGCAATGTCCTAACACAGATCACCAGGGCCCAGTGTCATTTTGCGATGCTGAGATGTTCCATTTTTTTTAAAAGATTTATTTTATTTATTTGAAAAAGAGTTACAGAGAGAGGCAGAGACAGAGAGAGAGGTCTTCCACCCGCTGGTTCGCTCCCCAGATGGCCACAACAGCCAGAGCTGTGACGATCCGAAGCCAGGAGCCAGGAGCTTCTTCCAGGTCTCCCATGCAGGTGCAGGGGCCCAAGGACTTGGGCCATCTTCTACTGCTATCCCATGCCATAGCAGAGAGCTGGATTGGAAGAGGAGCACCCAGGACTAGAACCGGCACCCATATGGCGTGCCGGCGCTTCAGGCCAGGGCTTTAACCCGCTGCGCCACAGCACTGGCCCCAAGATGTTCCATTTGTGAATGGGGTGAACTCCCTGTCTGTCACATGAACGTCTAAACTCGAGGAGATGAAAAAAGCAAGACCACCGTCTCAATCAGGCCCAATAGTTACTCTCTTCAGCTTGGATCTAACACAGGAATTTCTGGCAGCCTTCTTTGGAATCAATTACAGTCAATTTCTTCATATTTTACATGGGTTCAAGGAATATTGTCAAGACAAAACCTTGCCCAACATAGATTTAATTTCTTTACTCTCATAAACTAAAAACTTCATAGATTATTCTGCCAAAGCCTGCTTTTAGAGCCAAATTTGAGGGCCATCTTTGGGCTGGGGTGAGGAAAGCCACACCTCCCCTCCTTGGTTCCATAGAGCAGCTGGGCAGCTCTGGCCCCTCTGCTGATGCTCAGATGTGCTCTGGGGTCTGCATTTAGTTCTCACATAGGCACCCGTATTCTGGGTCCTTGGGTGCATGTGAGGTTGTCTCGCTGACGGACTATTTGTGCTAATCTTTCCAGATATGGGCTTGGGCCACTGCAGGGCAGAGTTTCGGGAAGGAGTCAGGCTGGGAGCCAGAGACTCGGTGGCAGCAGACTCTAGGCCATGTGCCACGGGTGGAAAAGATCAGGCAAGGTTATAAGTCCAGGCACTCTGAACTTGAACTTGGGAAAATAAGCTGTGACTGAAAGGATCACACGGGGACCAGAGGAGAGGTAGGTGGCAGCTGGAGAGTGAGCAGCAGGCTGGGGACACTACTCATGAGTGGAGGCGTAAGGTGGCAGGCAAGCTGTGTCCTGACCTCCTTGACCTTCCCTTTTGTTCTGAGTCAGGCAGGAAGCCCCAGGTGTGTTTCCTACCTGAAGTTGCCAG
This sequence comes from Sylvilagus floridanus, assembly GCA_949820135.1. Classification (NCBI taxonomy): domain Eukaryota; kingdom Metazoa; phylum Chordata; class Mammalia; order Lagomorpha; family Leporidae; genus Sylvilagus; species Sylvilagus floridanus. The sequence goes on from OX463230.1 coordinate 36,905,359, forward strand.
TGCAATTGATTGGTAATTAACAATGGACCAGGCCTCAAGCTCAGCAGTTAACTAATAGGAGTTGCAACAAGAGATCTTTGTTCTGTGTTAAGGAAGGGAGCTGGAGACCTGAGTCTGAGCTGCTTTGGACCTCCACTACAAGGCAAACCCTCTGCTCTTCATCAGAATGGGAGCATCCGGCCACTGCATTGGAGATCCAGCCCAGAGTTTGTCTTTCTCAGCATTATGATCTCAGTACGAGGAAACCAACACTCCTGCCATGTGGGGGTTCCCTTGTGGGAAGCCTTTATAAAAATTTCTTTAAAAGATTTATTTATTTATTTGAAAGAGTTACAGTGAGAGAGGGAGAGACAGAGAGAGAGAACAGAGATCTTTCATCCACTGAGTCACTCTCCACATGTCTTCAATGACCAAGGCTGGGCCAGGCTGAAGCCAGAAGTCAGAAGCCAGGAGCTTCTTCTGGGTGTCCCATGTGGGTGAGAGGCCCAAGCACTTGGGCTGTTGTGCTTGGGCCATCTCCTGCTGCTTTTCCCAGGCCATTATCAGGGAGCTGGATTGGAAGAGGAGTAGCTGGGACTCAAACAGGTGCCCATATAGGATGCCAGTGCCGTACATGGTGCCTTAACCTGCTGCACCATGTCGCCGGCCCCTGTGGGAGGCCTTTGGTACCCAGGTGAGTTTGAGGTGGTTGATGAGCAGATTGGATTCTTGGGCACACAGGTGGGCACTATGGTGAGTAGGGGGTGAGTGGGCCTCCAGGCTAAGTCTTCCAGAAGATCATGTTTTTCCATCTCTTCTTGCTTCCTATGTCTTTTGTTGGAACATAAGAGGACTGGAGAGTGAGTTTCTTTTTAGTTCCATCCTTATTTAAAGGGAAGTAGAATTGTAGAATCAGTCTGCTTGGGTCTCTTTCTCTCCACCTGTCTTGCTTTTCTTACCCTAGAAGAGAGGTTCTGAATGCAAAATAGAATCACTAGGGAGATCCAAAAGTCCTGATGTGGGGCGAGCATTTGTGCCTACTGGTTAAGACTAATCCTCCGCCTTGCGGCGCCGGCACACCGGGTTCTAGTTCCGGTTGGGGCGCCGGATTCTGTCCCGGTTGCCCCTCTTCCAGGCCAGCTCTCTGCTGTGGCCCCGGAGTGCAGTGGAGGATGGCCCAAGTGCTTGGGCTCTGCACCCCATGGGAGACCAGGAAAAGCACCTGGCAACTGGCTCCTGCCATCAGATGAGTGTGGTGCGCCGGCCGCAGCGCGCCGGCCGCGGCAGCCATTGGAGGGTGAACCAATGGCAAAGGAAGACCTTTCTCTCTGTCTCTCTCTCTCACTGTCTACTCTGCCTGTCAAAAAAAAAAAAAGACATTGGTTAAGATGCCTGAATCCCACATGGATGTGCTTGGGTTTAATTACCGGCTTTTTTCTTTTTTAAAGATTTATTTATTTATTTGAAAGGCAGAGTCACACACACACACACACACACACACACACACACACAGATTGAAAGTGAGAGAGACAAAGAGAGAGGTCTTCCATCCGCTGGTTCACTCTCCAATTGGCTGCAATGGCCAGAGCTATGCCGATCTGAAGCCAGGAGCCACGAGCTTCCTCCAGGTCTCCCACTCGGGTGCAGGAGCCCAAGGACTTGGGCCATCTTTTACTGTTTTCCCCGGTCACAGCAGAGAGCTAGGTTGGAAGTGGAGCAACTGAGTCTCCAACTGGTGCCCATATGGGATGCTGGCACTACAGGCGGCGGCCTTACCTGCTACGCCACAGCACCGGCCCCGAATTATCAGCTCTTGACTCCAGTTTCCTGCTAATGGAGACTCTGGGAGGAAGCAGGTGATGATGGCTCAAATAATGGGGCCCCTGCCACCCACATGGGGAAAGCCTGGATTGAATTCTCAGCTCCCAGCTTCTCTCCCATCCTGGTGCTATTATAGTTATTTTGGAGAGTGAACCAACGAATGGAATTTTTTTTTCTCTCTCTCTCTTCATCTCAAATAAATCATTAAAAAAAAAAAACACAAATCCTGAGGGCCAGTGTTGTGATGTAGCAAGTAAAGCCGCTGCCTGAGACTCAGGCATCCCATACAGGTATCAGTTTGTGTCCTGGTTACTCTGCTTTGGATCCAGCTCCCTGCTAATGGCCTGGGAAAGCAGAGAGGATGGGCCAAGTGCTTGGGGCCCTGTACCTACAGAAACCTGGAAGAAGCTCCTGGCTCCTGGTTTCTGCCTGACCCAACCTCTGGGTCCATTGCAGCCATTTGGAGAGAGTGTGTGTGTGTGTGTGTGTGTGTATCTCCTCTCTCTATATAACTCTGCCTTTCAAATAAATAAAATACATCTTGAAAAAATTCCTGCTGCTCAGGCTGCATCACAAATCAACTAAATATTGAATTTTATTTGACAGTAAGGAGTGCTTTGGTTGCATTTTGAACACAAGTGGCTTAGTGACTTCTTTGGGTGCCTTTATATTTTATTTCATTTTTAAAGTTTCCTTGAAGATTTCTTCAAGTCCTACTCAACCCTGCCCAAGATGCTACAAGAATATGAGAGGTCTTCAGAAAATTCATGAAAAAAATTGCGCATGGTTAAAAATATTTGCCTTAAAATAAACTCATCTTTTAATTCCATTTTCCATGAACGTTTTGGTATTGGCCTGGTACTGGCCTGTTCACCAATGGTGGGCTCTGCAGAAGAGGGGGGCAGTAGCAGACAGCTTGTGTTCAATTTTAGCGGAATATGCAGTAGACAGGTTGTCTGTTATTTCTCTGCCCTGGGGACAAATGTGTTGCCGTGTGTGTGTGTGTGTGTGTGTGTGTGTGTCTGTGTCTGTCTGTCTGCGTGTTTGGCGAGGATAAGAGTACCTTAGCCACAGCTCCCATCTGGAGCCCTCATGTGGCAAGGGCTGCAGAGTGTTTGCACCAGGGTGGGTGGCAGCCACTGCCTCCTGGAGCCAGGTAACTGGATGGAGAGCTTGTTCTGGGGCCCCACTTGGGGGAACCCCTGTGGCCTTAAACATCCATCTGTCCTGGCTTGAGCACTTTCACAGTTGTAGGTTGCCTATCAGTATGTGTATCATTATGACTCATATCAGCCTCAGTGTCACGGACCATCCCTACAATGAACATCATTCCCTCTACCACCTGCCACCTGTTGGTCTACCCCAGAAGCACGTGGCACACCCAGCTAGGAGGCTCCTGCCCATGCCAACGGATGGCACTCATGGAGAATGGGCCTCGCTGTTCTTGAAGAAGGTTTTCAAAAAGTGAATTTACATCTCGTTTTTAATTCCTCTACAAACCAACCTGCCAAACGCATCTTTCCTTTAATTTTTTGGAATAATTGACAAAGCATAAAACCTGCTGAAAACAGGAATGTTCTTCAGCAACTGTGTTTGTGGATGTTCTGATGTGAAATAAACCAGCCAGTTACCCTTATTTGGTGTCCAATGGGACTGCAATATTTTTATGCAGAATCCATGAAAGAGACACAGCTCAGTGGTGTTTATTGGTGACTTTCATCTTGTCCTCTGAATTACAGCGGGCAGCTCCGAGCTTCAGGGTCTGGTACTCACCATCAAGCTGCATTTTTTTCTGATGCCACATGCTAGAGATGCTGTTGCCCTCTCAGGCTTGGGTTTAGAAGTAGAGAACGTGAATGCAGTTTCTCAGAAATATCTATAGATCCGGGTTCTGATTTAATAGTCGCTGGGGCCCCTGTGCTGGACACAAGAATACAAGTCAGGAAAGAGGAAACTTTTTCTCCCCATTAACCCCCCAACTCTCCCACAGTTCTTGCTTTTGCAGGGGGGTAGGGTGGGGGGGACTTCTTTGTGAAAAATTGCCAATCTGATAAAAAGGATTTTAAACTGAAGATAGCGGTGGGAGGGGGACAAGCCTAGGTGAAGCCTGTGGGTCCGACAGGGAGCTTCTGGTTTGGCTTGCTGGGTAGCTGGCTGACCCGTCCCAGGCTGTTCTGCTGGGCCTGGGCCACCTCCAGACAGGAGGCAAGGAGCACCACATTCCTTGACTTTAAAAGGAATCCTGAGGATCGGGTGGGTGGATCTCCGTAATGTGCATAGTTCGATCTCTGGGGCCAGCTGGGCCTGGCTCTGGCTCTTGGCTTTGACGCCTGCGGGATGCCCATTTTGTCACCTTCAGCCTGTTCACCAGCACCACCAGCCCTGGGCTGTGAGTCTGCCCTGGAATGCTGAGTGAGGGGCTTAGAACCCAGAACACTGACTCCCCTGCCCCAAATCCAGGCCACTTTTAGGTTTTCAAAATGCTGATGTCTGATGATACCCTTTTTCCTGGAAAATTGAGCTTCACTCCCATTCTTCACATCAAATGTCTCCTGGGTTCTCTGTCCTTGTGATGCTGGGGGCATTATCTTCAGGGTTTTGAATAGGGCCCATACCATATTCTTAAGGACAGAGGTTTCCTGACAATCTCCTGCTCAAACAACAGGAGATTGAGAAAAACAACAAAACCAACTCCTTCCCATTTTGAATCCCTTCTGAGTCAAATCTCTAGCAGATGAGTACATGATTAAAATGCCCATCATAAAGTTAACGTCACCTTAGTCGCCATCAACAGAAGTCCTACATCTAAAATGAAGGTGGTGATGGTTGCATAGCCCTGGCTGGGCCAGCCTGGAGGACTGCTTCATTGGGGCAGCATGTTTTGAACTGATAGAGAAAGGAGGATGAGGATGGCAGAGGATGTTAAAGCATCTCATGTTTTGTCCCAGAGAAGAGATGCGTGGGGAGAGCTGGAGATAACAGTTCAACCACACTCGTACTAACACACTTACTACTACTTAGAACAGCTGCATTTTGAATATCTGTTGTGCCCTAGACCTTGAAACATAGGAGCTCATTTTAGTTCTCGCAATGATGCCATTGGTTATTATTATTCTCATTACACTGATGATGAATTGGAAGCTCAGAGGTGTCCAGTGACATGCCCAAGCTCACACACATAGTTAGTGCCGATGTTAGGGTTCAAGTTCAAGTCCTTTGAGACCCAAAGGCAGTGTTACTTCGTGTATGTCTCCCTTGTGCATGGGAAAGACAGTACATTTTCTGTGATGCTGGAGAACTGAATTAGGACTGTAGAGAAGACATCAAAGGAACAGGGACTCAACAGAATGAAGACTTCCTCGTAGGCAGCACTGTCCAGAGACTAAAGGACAACCACAGCCAGAGCTGGGCTTCCAGGCCCGAAGACTAGTGTGGCAGGTGCAGCGCGGGGATTATTTAATATGTCAAGGGGAATGAATGACTCTTAATTATCCTTTTTATTCTATTATTCTCAAGTAAGTCTCTGCTTCCCAGACATGCAAGATCAAAGCGAAGTCAATGTAATATGCTGGGTCTATGTCTGACAAAATTGAAATAAATCAAGGGCTGTGTCAGCTGTTGTTATTAAAGCTCATAATCTTGAGGCTGGAGCTGTGGTGTAGTGGGTAAAGCTGTTGCCTGTAGTGTTGGCATCCCATATGGATGCTGGTTCGAGTCCCGGCTGCTCCACTTCTGCTCCAGCTCCCTGCTAATGCTCCTGGGAAAGCAGCAGAAGATGGCAGAAGTGCTTAGGCCCTTGTACCTATGTAGGAGAACTGGAAGAGGCTCCAGGCTCCTGGCTTCGGATTGGCCCAACTCTGGCTGTTGCAGCCATTTGAGTGAACCAGCGGATGGAAAACCTCTCTGTCTCTCTCTCTGCCTCTGCTTTTCAAATAAATCAATAAATCTTTTTTAAAAAGCTCATAGTGTTCCATTCATCCATCTTACTGTGAGCCGGGCTTAGCAATCATGATGCCGAATCCCACAGAGTTCCTATCCTCAAGGAGTCTACAGGTTGCAAGGGTAGAGAAACATGTCAACGGATAATTTGGTTCCATATGCACATATAATTAGCAGAGTACAGGGAACTGTGGGATTCCTAATCCAACTGTAAGAGAAAGAAGACTTAGGGGAGGAGAAAGAGGTGGAGGCACAGAAAACCTCTCATTGAAAAGCCGGAAAGACGTGGAAAACAATGGCCGGGATCAAAGCTGAAGGGAGCAGGAAGCCACTCCAAGGCCAGCACCTCCAGCTGGTGTGTGAAGACCTTGAAGAACCCGAGGACATGCAGTCTCCTCCCACCCATCATGAGTGCCGATGTCACCTCAAGGCAAGGTCTGCCCCACCGTTCCCACCGTCCAAATCCTGAGAGAGGGATGTTTCCCGGAAATTGTCAGTTGTCCAGAGCCAGTCTGGATTCCTTATAGAAATGAGGAGATGCTTTTTCCTCTCGCTGGGTGTTAGACTGTTGTTTGGAACAGAGCAGGACTGCTGTCCCTGTGTTCCCTGGAATCCCTTGGTTTTCCCACAATCCACTGCAGTGCACCAGACTCATATAGCAGGCAGTGGGTAGGGTGCCATTACAAGGGGCCCAGGGAAATAGACATTTCCATTTCTTCCAACTCCCTTCTTCCCCACAAGGCACCCCAGCACAGATGTCCTCCATGCAGATGCCTCCCCTCCTCATCCAAACAGAGCCTTGTGGGCCTTCTTCCCTCTCAACAACTTGCACTCACCTGAATACCAGTGGGGGCCACAACCCAGACTCCATCTGGGATCTCCATAACCTGGACACCCATGGCCAGGTGTGATGATAGAGCCCCCAGATTGGGCAGGTGAAGGGGGCATCTCATTATTTTCCTACCTCCAAGGCAGGACTGTGCTGAAACCATCTCAGACAGATGGTTAACTGTCCTATTTTAAAAGCTCTCCAGGGAGGGCGATTTCACAATTCCCTGTGGCTGTCTCTTCTAGTATTTAATCATCTTCATTACCAGAGTGTTCTTCTTTATGCAGATTCTAAATCTCTTTGGCTGTGATTTAAGTCTTCTTTCTTGAGGGTAGATGCTGTGGACCTTCTGCTTCAGGGCAAGAGAGGGTTCTGGTTCTAATTTGGCTGTCTTGGGATTCATCTATTCTAACACCCTTCTTTGGGGTTTATTTCCTTTATTGGTAAACAGGGGTTGGGTTAGGGATGGTCCCAAGGACTCTTACAGCTCTGAAAGCTACTATTTCTCCATTTGAAAAACTACGTAGGTCTCCAGTGCTTCGTGGCATGAACCGCGTGGATCTGAAAGTTGGAATGATGCCCTGCAGCCCTCATGCAGGAGGTCCTCCTCCATTCAGTGACACGAGGCTGCAGGAAGGAGTGAACACTGGGAGGACCACAGCCATTCCAAGTGGCATTGTTCATAAAAATCACCACCGGATGCGTAGCTTGCATCTACTGAACAGGAAAGGGATGGTCACATTGTGTGTGCTGCTCTAAGCTCACACTCTGAGAAGCTAAGGAAATGAACAGCCGGTTGGGTGCAGTTGTCTGGTGGGTTGCCCTCCATTCTCCTGTCTTTACAAAGCAAATGTCCCTGGCAGGGTAAGATCTTAGCCATCATCAGGTAACCTGTAGACAGCCCCTAGAAGAAGAAACGGAGCAAGTCGCAGAGGGGCTGCTGATTCTGCAGACAAGGTTAGCATGGGAGGATTCAGGGGCCCGGCAGAGGAAGATCTGCCTGTTCCTGCTGCAGGCAGCATTAGTTACCTCGCTCTAGGGGAGGATTGTCAGGCAAGTTCCACCAGCCAAAGCTGGCTGAGCATCTGGGCTCATTTGCACATAGGAGTAAATCCAACTTCAGCCATGACTGGATCACATCATGGGACAGATTAATCTGCCATTTACTTGTATACTTTTACCTCCTCGAGTTCTTTAAAAAGACAGAGGGAAAAAAGACCTCGTTGTTGGGTAAGCATGCAAGGAATTTTAATCTGCTGCACATGTACATGTGAGATTGCAGTCTCTCCTGCCTCTAGGACTGGTGTCATCAAGCACTCCACTGGGCTGGTTGTCTGCTGACGGCAGTTTTTGTACTATTGTTTCAGAGTTAGCTGTGAGGTAGAGTGTGTAGGACTCAACTCACTCTTGAAATTGTTTATTACTGGCCGGCACCATGGCTCAATAGGCTAATCCTCTGCCTGCAGCGCTGGCACACCGGGTTCTAGTCCTGGTCGGGGCACCGGATTCTGTCCCGGTTGTCCCTCTTCCAATCCAGCTCTCTGCTGTGGCCCAGGAGTGCAGTGAAGGATGGCCCAATTGCTTGGGCCCTGCACCCCATGGGAGACCAGGAGAAGCACCTGGATCCTGGCTTCGGATCAGTGTGGTGTGCCGGCTGTGGTGGCCATTGGAGGGTGCCGATGGTAAAGGAAGACCTTTCTCTCTCTCTCTCTCTCTCACCGTCCACTCTGCCTGTCAAAAAAAAAAAAAAAAAAAAAAAGAAGAAATTGTTTATTATTAGCATTGGGTGCACCAAAAATGACCTTGGGCCTTGGAGGGGAAAGAGGGGATGAGCTGGCCCCAACCCAGACGTGACCCTCCCCCCCCAACCCAGGGAAGGGACAGCGTGCTCCACTTGGTAAAGATTGGGTGGGGTGCACTACAGAACTGGTTCTCATCATTGCACCATCAGAGTATGCTTTCCATGTGCTCAGAGTTCTAACTGCTTTCTGGATGAATGATACAAAGTGTGGAAAATACTTGGGCCTTCTATGGTGCCCACCACTTCTCAAAGGTTTGAGGAATGGCAGCATCTACCTCACCTTGGAGCTAACAGGAAATGCAGATTTTTTAGGTCCCACCCATGTCCACTTGATGTGGGCAGGCCAGCAGCTAGTGAGGAGGCATGGCACACAGCGTTTATGCCATAGCCCTGTGCAGCACACACCCCACCCCATCCCGTGCTGATCTGACATGGCTGCAAGCTTGGCATGCCCACTCCCCAGCATTCATCTGAGCCTCACTTCCCATCATGCATGAGTTGCCTTGATGACCACGAATGTGCTGCAATTCCACCTGGAGGATGCAGCGAATGATACTCCATCCATGCCCAAACTTTGCTCCACTTGGATATTCAACGAGGACACCACCCCCTATCCTCTGAAGGGATGCCCCCCACTTTGGTAGGGGCTGCTACCCTTCTTTCCTCATGAAGAGAGGTTGCCTGCACTCATGTCTGAGTGTGTGCTGTCCCTTTAAGTTAATCCTGCTTTCCCGTACACTTTTATGTCTCCTCTTTGAATTCTTTCACACATGGAGACAAGAGCCTGGCATAAACCCAGCCAGGGCCCTCCTTACCCACAACATGCTGAATTGAAATCTGTATTTTAACAAAATCCCCTGGTGATTTGTATGCACATTAAAGTTTGAGGCACCCCAGGCTAGCTCTTGGGAAAATAGGGTCCTTCTGCATGGATTTTGCAGGACTGATCCCTGGCAAAACTGTGAAGCAGGCAAGGTTTTCCTTTGGGACCACACACTGTATTTTTTTTTTTAAGATTTATTTTATTTATTTGAAAAACAGAGTTACAGAGAGAGGTAGAGACAGAGATCTTCCATCCGCTGGTTCACTCCCCAGAGAGCCACAACGGCTGGAGCTGTGCTGACCCGAAGCCAGGAGCCAGAAGCTTCTTCCAGGTCTCCTTGGATCTCCCAAGGACTTGGGCCATCTTCTACTGCTTTCCCAGGCCATAGCAGAGAGCTGGATTGGAAGAGGAGCAGCCAGGACTAGAACCTGTGCCCATATGGGATGCTGGCGCTTCAAGCCAGGGCTTTAACCCGCTGCGCCACAGCGCCAGCCCCACACACTGTACTTTTTAACATTCTTTTTTTCTCATTCAAGCTTCCTTCTCTGTCTATTCCCTTCTGTTCCCATTGGCCCCCTAAAAAAGATCCCAGACAGACAAATCACAGCAAAGACTATACACTCCACCTGGCCCAGTCCCTTCCATACTGGAGAAATGAGACATAGTTAAGTAATTCTTATGGAGTTGTTAGTGACTTAGAGACTTGAAAAGTTTTTTTCTCATAGGGATATCGCAGTTTAAAATAGGATACTAATGAATCACTACAGAACCTAGAGAGTGCATTTCCATTCACAGAATTTAAATCACTGTGGCACTTGATGGAGACTGCAGCTATCCAAGAGATAAGGGGAAATTTTCTTAATCACTCTTAGGATGTTATGTGGGTGACCACTCAATCCAGCTACGAAACAGACTGGCCCTCACTAAAAAGGTGACCCCTAGAACTCTCTTGCTCGGTAAGTCCCCCATTATTCCTAGTGCTGCACCTAGAACACTTTATCATTTTGATACGCTTGGCCACTGAAGATACAAAGTCTAGTTTTCAAAATAAGCGATGGATGTTAAGAGAGTTTTTGATAAGCCAGAGAAACATGAAAGAAGAGAATTGTTGAGATATGATTCAAGGGCTCTTCCTGGAGGTAGCCAGACCCACATGTAATAGTGTGTGCGGGCTCTGTTGGGCAGCTCTGACACACAGTGACTGCTAATCCATGCTCAATTGTATGCTTTATTTCCAGTCTCTGTAGGAACAGATCTGGCTCGTGTTATACTTCTCCTTTTTATTACTTGATCTGATTTTTCTCTCATCCAAGTCGCTTTCTAGAGATCCAATCCACCATAACAGCAAACTCCCTGATGGTGCTGGGCCAGGTGTTTTCAGAGGGGAATTCCCTCAACATGCGTTTTCGTCCATCAGAGCTTGTAAAAGACAGATGCTAGGAAGAGGAAATGTGTAAATCCAGGTGTTACAGATGGGACACTGGCAAATGCCAGGACTGCAAATGCTATGGGAGTAAACACACACTTTATAGGTAGGAAATTGCAAGAGCCAGAGGCTGTGAAGGATGGTCTCTGTGGCAGCCCGCCCCTTGCCTGGAACAGGGGCCTCTTTTTAGTACAATTAGAGCCAAAACATTGCTGCAGAGTGCCAGCCCCCAGTAGACAGCCTGTTTGGCTAAGTAATTCACCAAACAATGCTGAGAGGACAAGTGAAGCAATGTCCCTTAGCACTCATCTCCCTGGGGAGCCTTCAGGGAGCTTCTCCAGGAACTGTAGCTAACAGCTCAAGGGCAGCCTTTGATGTGGGTACTTCTGTGAAATGATTGAGAGAAGTAGGGCAGGTCCCAAAATTCCTCCTCTATCATCCTGTAACACGCCTGAGGATGCACCGGTAGCACTGGATTCCTTTGGATGAACTGTAGCACCTTCAGGGATTGCTAGAGCAATCATGCACTTGTTCACCAGGTGTTAATCAAGCACTTACTATGAGCCAAGCAGTGTTCTTGGTAAGGGAAATTCGAAGGTAAGGAGAACATGGTTCTTGCTCTCGAGATGCTCAAAGTCCAGTTGGGGACACAGAAAGTAAACTACAGTGATGTAATAGGTGATGTAATAGGTGATGTAATAGGTACTTTAATATAGGTAACGAGACTCTGGGAGCACGGAGAAAGTAGAACTCAATCCATGACTTTTTTTCTTTTTTTTTTTTTAAAGACTTATTTATTTGAAAGACAGAGTGACAGAGATATAAGAGAGATATTAGAGAGAGATATCTGATTTACTTCCCAAATGGACTCAATGGCCCGGGCTGGCCAAAGGCAAAGCCAGGAGCTTGGAACTCTGTCTGGGTCTCCCGTGTGGCTGGCGGGGGTCCAAGTGCTTGGGTCATCCTCCACTACCTTCCCAGGTTTGTTAGCAGGGAGGAGGATTGGGAGTGCATCACTGGGACTCGAACTGACACTCATATGTGATGTATGCGGCAGCTTAACTTGTTGTGCCACAATGCTGGCCCGTAATCCATGATTCTTGAGCTGAGTGTTAAAGGTTAAGTAGGAGCCTGCCAGACAGATACGAAGGAGGGACTGGCAATTTGTGTGTGGTGGGGAGAAGGAACACAGGATGATTTGGGTCTACTGGGCTCTGCGGGTTGGGAGTGATCATCCCTGTGGCTGGGCTGGGGACTCCAGTTCTTGGATTCCCATGGTAGTGGATGCCCATTTGTGTAGAGAGAGTGCTTTCTGGAGTTGGGGCAAGATTTGCGCAAAGGAGAGATGGAGGATGGCAGAGATCAACTAGTCTACTTGGACCCTGTAGAAAGTATGACTGCACTAGATTTTTTTTTGAAGTTGCCACCTCTTCAGTCAACATTCTTTGCCATCTGGGTGCTTCCCTTCCCTGTGACTTCAGTACTGAGAGCGTTAACCAGCAGATTTTCGAGGTTGGACAGCAAGCTCCATCTGTTTTTTGTTTGTTTGTTTTTGTTTTTAGCGGTCATGATTTGGGCATTTAAAAAACTATCAAAGATGGCTTCAGTGTATGGTGGGAAATGTTTTTAGCCCCATGCTTCCCAAACTTCCGGAACATTGATCAGTCCCAGAAAATGGAGCACGCTCTGCCCTTTGCAGCACACCGGATGGGAACTTCACTAAATGCATAGATGTCACAGTAAATGCTGTAACTAATCTACCTACCACCCCGAAAGACTGGTTTTGAGAGTTTTAAGGGAAATTTTTTTAAAAAAGATTTATTTATTTGAAAAATAGAGTTACAGAGAGAGAGAGAGAGAGAGGGAGAGATGAGAAAAAGGGAGGGGGAGAGAGAGAGGGAGAGAGAGTGAAAGAGTGAGAGAGAGAGAGAGAGAGAGAGAGAGAGAGAGGTACAACCACTGCTCACTTTCTAAATTGCCTCAATAGCTGGGGCTGGGCCAGGCTGGGTCTCCCACATGGGTGCAGGGGCCCAAACACTCAGGTACTCTTCCACTGCTTTCCCAGACCATTAGCAGGGAGCTAGATCTGAAGCAGAGTAGCTGGGACTGGAACCTTTGTTCATATGTGACGCTGGCATTGTGGGCAGCAACCTAACCCACTGTACCACCCAAGCCCTTTAAGGGAAATTTTCAAGCACAAAATAGTTAGCTAGGTAAAACTACTGAAATTTGACTTTTATGGGAAGTTGGCAGGATTTGGTCATCAAGGAGCAGGTGGTAAGCTGGGCAATGTGGCCATGTTGGATGCACTTGACTTTCACTTCTGAACAACTGGTTTCAAATACCCTCTCTTGAAATTCTCTTATGTAAGTGGCTTCTTACATAAGAGGTGGTGACCAACTGTTCTCTTTTTCCAATGAGAAAAAAAAGGCAAAAAATAATAAAAAGGGGTTGGAACTGTAGTTGGTGATATTTAGGTTGGGCCAAAGAGAGATTATTTGGTGCAAGAATAGATTGTCAAAGATGATGGAAGGTCCAACATCCTGGTAATAAATACCCTGCTATTTATATACTTTCCTTACAAATTATTTTCATACTAATATTTCATTTGGAACCCAGAACCTTCTCTCTTGGAGCTCTTCAATTTATAGCTGAGGGAACTGATTTTCAAAGACCATAAGCCAGGCAGTAAATAGACACAAGCTTTGAACTCAGAGTTCATTCTAATACCTAACCCTTTTGGCTTCTAGACTGTAAATAAAACCACGGCAGATTCAGATCTGTCCAATAAATCCTGACTGAAGGCCAGAACTGAAAGAATTTCTTCTGAGTCTGAGAAAAATTCAATCTTAGATAATTGAAAGGGTAGATGTAGGCAGTGAAATCCCAGACGCTGCTCTGTTTGGCCTTTCTGGATCAAAAAATCCCTAAAAATGGGGTGATTCTGCCACTGAACAAAGTACAAATAATCTGGGGTTAAAAGGACTGCCCAGGACTGGTTGGATAGCAGTGTTCCCAGGGTAGGCCCACTGTCCTCTAGGATGATGGGACCATAGGACACCACATTTCATACCCTAGGGTTCTCAGGAAGTTAAACACCCGAAGGGGGAGGCACATTGTTCAAGATCACGGTAAGTAAGGATAGAAAACAAAGTGAGGACAGGAAACCCGAGACGTTCATTTGCTTCATGAACATTTGTTTATATGCCGAGGTCTCCAGGCTCAGCCTGCCTTCTAGAGAGCGGCAACCTGCTCAGAGGCAGGGCTGAGCCTTCCAAGGTCTTGACCCGTGCTGAACCCCGTCTGACCGCTGCTTTGCCTACAGATCCCCCCAGAAGAGTTCTGAAAAGGTGCATGCTTCATCCTAGGGTTTCAAGTTGGCATGCTCACATTTCTATGATAAGTTTAAATGGTTGTAAATGATGCAATTTCTGGTGCTTTGTAAATTTTGGCAGTTTAAAATGAAATTGTTGCATCATTCTTTAAAAAGTTTCCAATGAAATATAAACACCAAAGCTATTTGATACCTTCTATTATCTTTTCAAAAATCTACAAAAGCCCTGCTATTAATAGTCAAGATTTTGTATCATTTCTTTTTTTCTTTGAAAACATATTTATGTTCCATTTCTGCCTAAATTTTACCCTAATATAGTATATTGTTATGCTTTAAAGTCCCCCCCCCCCCCCCGCCATCTACATGGGAGACTCAGGTAGAATATTCTGGGCTCCTGGCTTCTGTCTGGCTCAGCCTTGGCTGTTGCAGCCCTTAGGGCTCCTTGTCTCTTTCTATGTCACTGTGCCGTTCAAATAAACAAAACAAATCTTTGAAGAAAAAAAAAGTCTTCCACTGATCAGATTATTATACCACTCTGCAACAAAAGGAGGTACATAAATTGAAATTTCAATATAAAAAAAATTTCCTGGGACCATATGGCTTTGTGTTACACTTTTTTGGGGGGGGGATTCAGTTATCCTTAAAAATAGGAATGTGGTGCAGTGAGTTAAGTTACTGCCTATGACGTTGGCATCCCACATCGGATGGAGCATGGGTTTGAGCCCCGGCTGCTCTGCTTCTGATTCAGCTCCCTGCTGATGTGCTCGGGAAGGCAGTAGAAGATGGCTCAAGTATTTGGATCCCTATCACCACATGGGAGACCCTCTTGGAGTTCCTGGCTCCTGGCTTTGGATAGGCCCAGCACCAGCCTTTGCAGCCATTTGGAGAATGAGTCAATCAATGCATGGACGATCTTTTTTTTTTTTTTTTCTCTGTCTCTATCTCTCTCTGTAACTCCTCTTTTCAAATAAATGAATAAATCTAAAAATAAAAAAAAGTATGTGTAATTGAGTAAAGCAGTTTAACTACATCATCAGCTTTCAAAAGTAATCATTAATATAAAATTAAAATAGTTTTGGCAATACATCTTTTAAAAGATAGATTTTTGGAGGGATATGATGTCTGATTGAAGAGGCTTTCTGGACAATAGTATTTTACAGATATTCTTGTTTAGTACCCTAGAGGTATTCACATTACAGGGAGAGGGGCAATGGGAGGATGTGGGGTGGGTAACAGGTATACCTATCTTTTGAAGTATAGGAGAAGGGTGCCTGTGAGGCAGGTGGGTGCCAGATTGTCCTCCAACCAGTGTTGAGAATGAGTACATATGAGAGCCGAGACTCTGAAAACAGATTCTATCAAACCATTCCCATCCCAGTAAGGTTACTCCTGCACTGTTTTGAAGATGCCCTAAACTACTCCAGATATTTTCCTAGCCCACTTGGGAAATTGCTGACACGGACTTGATGCATCCATACAAGAACCATTTGCATAAGTGATCAGTATAAATGGAGGCATAAGTGTACTACACTTCCAGCAGATTTTAAGAGAGAACTGTGTTTTTGGGTATTTCATTTCAAGAACCAGTTGCAATGGATATCGTTACTGATTTATCTAGAACAAATGAAAGTGGTTATGTGCTACATAAATTATAAATGCTCTCAATATTATTCCTTCACAAGATCACAT
This sequence comes from Sylvilagus floridanus, assembly GCA_949820135.1. NCBI lineage: Eukaryota > Metazoa > Chordata > Mammalia > Lagomorpha > Leporidae > Sylvilagus > Sylvilagus floridanus. Next base: position 36,921,000 of record OX463230.1, read on the forward strand.
GGTTACAACTTGCTCTCTTAGACACTCAGATCATTGATAGATATTATGTTGATTGGAATGGAATTTTATTCAACTCATCAAAACTTGGCAAATCCCTCATTACACATGAGTCGCACACACAGAGTTGCTGATTTATACCACTGTCAGCATAGTCAACCTTATACCTTGGTAATGACTTTCAAATTCTTGGCACTGAGTATAATGAAAGTTTATTTTTTGATCATATTCTATGTACAGAAAGGGATAGTGGGAGGTCCTACTTCATTGAGACCCTCATCTCCATCTTATAGGTGTACCCTCTGGATTATGAGCAAAGAAGAGAGAGACCAAAAATTACAATGAGTCTTTCATCACCTCAACTTGAGAGTGACACATGTCACTCACTTACATTTCATTAGTCAGAACTAGTCCAATAACTGGGTCTAAATGCAGAGTGGTTAAGAAGTACACTCTTAGATGTGCCCCCAAAGAGAGGAAAAGAGAATGTTCTTGCTATCTAAACTGTAGTAGGAGTTGATACAAGGGGTGCTTTATCAAACAGCATTTTTCTATTTTTTTGGAGGGGAGGGAATAATTATCAAAGCTTGTGATTAATAATAAATTAATAAGTTTATATTTACTGAAGAATGATTACATAGCAAGAATAAGCATGCAAATGATAGAAGATTTGAACTTACTGTGGATAAAGGCAAAAAGTGGTAAACTTTGGAAAAATAAAACCTGCCTTTTGAGTAGAATTTCCACCTCAGCTGTCTTTAACAGGGATTGCTAATTCTGTGGGGCATATGAACGGGTGGTCGAAAGTAGCCTGCTAACTATGCTAAGTTCCCGGTTCTGCAAGGCTTTACCTAGCCACTGAGTAGGAGTCATGTGACAATTTAATGACAGTTACCATTAATAAGGTTATCCCTTTTGTGGGCATTCCCTTGATTTTGCTTTGTCTGAACATTTATCTATACTTATCACGGAGCATCAACCTCACTGTGAGTGTGGTGATGATGACTAATTACAACTTATCCACTCCCCACTCCCCCACCCCTCCCTGAAGCCCTGCTCTGAGACTGGGAAAAGGGTCTATCCAACAACCTATAATATAGGGTAAATTAGTACCAAATGTTAATGATTAAAAGGCATTTGGATTTAATGTTCTGAGACTGTAAATCTTTAGAATTATCACTATCGGTATAGCCTATAGTCTTTCAGATTTGATATAGGGACTGCTGCAGGCTGATCCAACAGTATCCTTACAAAAGACACCTGGAACCTGTAATCAGATCAGAGGTTCATCTTCAAAAAACACAGCTTATGGACCAAATATCCATTTTTGTCTAATGAGGTAGCTGAGCTCCAAATTTCTTCTTTTTTTTTTTTTTAAGATTTATTTATTTGAGAGTCAGAGTTACGCACAGAGAAGGAAAGGCAGAGAGCAGAGAGAGAGAGAGAGAGAGAGAGAGAGGCCTTCCATCCGCTGGTTCAGTCCCCAGTTGGGAGCTGTGTTGATCTGAAGCCGGGAGCCAGGAGCTTCTTCCAGGTCTCTTAAACAGGTACAAGGGCCCAATGACTTGAGCCATTTTGTACTGCTATCCCAGGCCATAGCAGAGAGCTGGATAGGAAGTGGAGCAGCCGGGACTCAAACCGGTGCCCATATGGGATGCTGGCACTGCAGGTGGTTGCTTTACCCACTACGCCACTGTACCGGCCCCTCCAAATTTCCTATTAGGCAAAGGGTCACCTGACTTCTGTCAGATTAGGAACCAAGAATGATCAAGGCTACAGAGCTCCACACTGGAACAATTTCTGATATTGTAGGGAAGCAAGCTGGAAATGAATGCCCTGGGATTCTAAGAGGGAAGCATGCAAAGTGACCATTCAGGAAAAAGTAATCTGGAGCACAGATATGAACTCTGCTACCATTTATTATTTATCCATGAGTAAGTGGGAGAAGAGTCAGACAGAAAGCTGAAATCCTGAAAGAAAGTGAAATCATTAAGGGTTGTATCAACAAGAAAGTTCGTAACTGATGGCCAGTTAAAGATGTTTGATCTCAAGCCTGTGTTTTGAAGAAGATGGAAAGCTTACAATGTGTTCAAAGAAGGGTGGAGCTCCCAATGCCAGGAGCTGGACCAGTTGGAAGCCAGGAGCCAGGAGCCTCCTCCAAGGTCTCCCATGTCGGTGCAGGGGCCCAAGGACTTGAGCCATCCTCCACTGCTTTCCCAGGTCGTAGCAGAGAGCTGGATTAGAAGAGCAGCAGCCGAGATATGAACCGGCATGCATATGAGATGCAGGCACTGCAGGCGGCAGCTTCACTCACTATGCCACAGCTCTGGCCCTGTAACTCTGCCTTTCAGATAAATAAATATTTTAAAAAAACCTGAAGATAATATTTACCAGAAAGAGTTGTGTGTGTGAGACTGAACATCAAGGGAAAGGAGTCCCTTCTACTCATACAGTCCAGCAATTATGCAGGGCTTATTGATCATTTAAATCTTAACATATGGTCACATTTTCTACTTTATAAATGAAGGAATGGAGCCTCAGAGAGAGATAAAGTCATTGGTAACTATTTAGGAACTGGTAAGTGCTGGGCTTGTGATTCAAATGAAGATGGGTGAAGGGAGTTGAGTGTAAGTTAGGGCAATGTAGAGGGTTGAATAGTGCCCCCCGGAATACATGTCTATGTGCTAATTCCTACAAAGTGTGATCGTTTACTTATTTGGAAAAGAAGGTCTCTGTAGATGTAATTAACTTAAGGACCTTGAGGCAACGGCATCATTCTGAATTACCAGGTGAGTCCTCAATCCAGTGCCATGGGTCCTTGTCAGAGTGAGCAGGAGATCTGGCAGCCAGGGGTGGAGCAATGTGACCCCAGCGATAATGATTGCAGTGTGGCCACCAGATAAGGGTTGCCATCAGCCACCGAAAGTGGGGAGAGGTAAAGAACAGATTCTCCCCTGTGGTCCCTAAAGGGGGCGTTATCCTGCAGAGTTTAGGACTTCCAGCCCCCCACTCTGTGAGGGAATACATTTCTGCTGCTTTCGTGGTAATTTGTGAGGCAGTCCTAAGAATGAAAGCATGCGGGAATAGCTGACGCTCTGCGATGGCCTCGGAACAACTCAAAAAATGGACACAAGGGAGGGTGTTTGGTGCAGTGGTTAAGATGCCACTTGGGATGCCCTCACCCCGTATCCAAATGCCTGGATTCGAGTCCAAGCTCCAAGCCCAATTTCATCTTCCAGATAAAGTGTACCCAGGGAGGCAGTAGGTGATGGATTCCTGCCATCCATGTGGGAGACCCAGATTGAGTTCTGGGCTTCTGGCTTTGGCCTGGCTTTGCATTGGCTGTTGTAGGCACTTGGGGCAAGAACTGGTGGATAAAAGATTTATGTTTACATCTCTCTCTTTCAAATAAAATAGAATAAATCAATAAGTAATAAAGTTTTGAGAAGTGGACACAAGATAGGTTCAGGTCTGAACCTTGACAGAGTAGTTCCTTCTGGGGGTCAGCAGGTGCCCATGTGAAACAAATGTTCTCAGCGTCCTCAGATGTAATGAATGCTGTCATGGTGATGATTTAGCTCTTCCGTTGATATCAATTTCTCTTTGCCAAGAGCCACAGGACATGAGGCCACATGTCCCCATTTTGTAAAGGACCAAACAGGGACACAGGCTAGTATGTTAGTTAGCAAGAGAGTACTGGACGTGGAATCACACATGACACGCGGATTCTCCCACCAAGGGAGTCAACCTCCAGGAGCAGGCTGGCCTCCATCTTTCTACATTCTCTCTTTGGGATTAAGCATTGCTGAAAATCACAATAGTAGCCATGTTACCACAATGTTGTTATCTTAGCAGTTTAGGCTGCTGAAGAATGAGGATTACATTCTCACACTCCCAACATTCTGGCTTCCCCTTGGGACCAAAATTGGGGCTGAGCTGCTGGGACAATTTTCCTTAAATGCTGTGGATAAAGATGGTGCGCTAGCAGGATCTCATCTATCTTGTGACTTCTTCCTTTTTTTAAGATTTCTTTCTTTCTTCATTTGAAAGAGTTACACAGAGAGAGGAGAGGCAGAGAGAGAGAGAGAGAGAGAGAGAGAAGAGAGAGAGAGGTCTTGCATCTGCTGGTTCACTCCTCGTGTGGCTGCAATGGCTGAAGCTGCGCCGATCCGAAGCCAGGAGCCAGGAGCTTCCTCCAGGTCTTCCCACGTGGGTGCAGGGGCCCAAGGGCTTAGGCCGTCTTCTACTGCTTTCCCAGGGCATAGCAGAGAGCTGGAATGGGAGGAGAGCAGCTGAGACTTGAACCAGCACCCATATGGGATGCTGGCACTGCAGTAGCGGCTTTATCTGCTATGCCGCAGTGCCGGCCCCTCCTATGATTTCTTAACACATAGACTAAGAGGCAAGATGTAGATGTGGTGTAAGGTAGAATGCTGCCAGAAGAGGCTCGTAAATATTGGCATGGTCTCTGAAGCCATTGCTGTTATGATGGGTCCTTCCGAAGAAGGGAAAGGGCCACTCTGCATCCTTGTTTACTCTCTGAGTTCTGAGTTTGGGGGGACTTTCCGAAGAGCCTTCTGGGAGAGAGAGAGAGAGAGAGAGAGAGAGAGAGATCTTCCATCTACTGACACACTCCCCAAGTGTCTACAACAGCCAGGGCTGGACAAGGCTGAAACCTGGAGCTTTGGAACTCAATCCAGGTCTACTATATAGACAGCACGGACCCAGCTATTTGACCCCTAACATGCTATTTCCAAGAGTGCACATTAGCAGGAAGCTGTATTGGAAGTGGAGTAGCTGGGACCCAAACAAGCAGTCTGATATCGGATGTAGGCATCTCAAGAAGTATCTTAACTACTGTGCCAAATGCTCACCCCACCTGAGATGTCTTGTGTAGCAGTGAGTTGTGCACGGCCTCTGGATTTGTGTGGACATGTGTTCAAATCCCAATTCTCTCATTTATCGACCCAGCCATCTTGGGCAAGAAGTTAATCTCTTGGCTACTGATTTACACTTGTGAAATGGGAGAGAGACTCTTTGGCAGCTCTGTGTGAATTCAGGGTGGGTACATAGTGATACTAAATGAATCTTTCTTGTGGGGATAAAGGATAATAGCTTACATTAAATGAGCACATTGTGTATGCCATGTATGTTACCTGGATTATTTCATTTAATTCTTACAACCATTCTGAGTAGATAAATAATCTTATTAGCTCCATTTTGTAGAAACTGGGTGTTGGGGGTAATGTTAGTCATAATGTTCTCATGGCTTGTAACAGAGACAGCATGTTTCTATGCCTGGTCTGTCTCCACAGATAGCTCTTAGCTATGTTCACAGTGACTATCCTAAGTGTTATTAAATGATGATAATTAGTATATGAACCCAACAAATACACATTGAGAACAACTACATTTTCTTCCTAATAAAAACATCTAAGCAAGTAGCCTGGGAAAAGGTGACACTGATATGTTAGAGTTGACCAAGGAAGTGCAACCACTTTGAGTGACATGGATAAGGGACTCGATAGAGGGCCAGACATGCTACTGAGGAACACCAGAAGGCTGGCGCCTCTGCATCTTTTGATGGATCTGAAGTTGCTGTAGATCAACAGTGCCAGAGTGTGGAAAGAAAAGCCGATGTAATACAGATAACAGTAAGGCCAAGAGGGGCCCACAAGGACAAACGGAAGCCTTATTTGTGTCTCACCACTGCTGACCTTGACTCTGACACATGAAGCTGGGACCCTTTACCACAGAGCTGGACATACGCTTTGCCCAGGACCTGGAGTAATTAAAGGAGGAGATCAGAGAGGAGCTGGAGGAGCTGTGAACCCAACTGTCACCAACAGGATAAGTCAGCAGATGGGTTACAATGTGTGCATCCCGAAGCAGCCCCTGTAGGCATGCACAGACCATGAAAGCATGAAAGTGATAGCTCCACAAATACCTGTTGTGGACAACCTTATCCTGAACCACATAGGGAGCTCAGTGGAACCATGGTTCTGGCATGGTTCCGTTGACCCAATGCAAAAGCACTGCACTGATGTTCCGATCTCAAGTCTCTGAGAGGGAATGGTCCTGTGTAGAGATAGAGAAAGTAACTGATTAAAAGGCATATTGAAGCTGGACCTTCTGACTTCTCTCTTCCTACTCTTGGTTTGCCAGTCACTTCTCACCTAGGGTTTGAAATACCCACCTCTCTATACAGGAGCAATCCTGTTAAATTTCAGAAGGTCACTGTTCAAATGCACCCATCACTTTGGTGCTCCTAGCTCTCTATCAACAGCACAGAGTGGCTGGCACTTTAACCAGCTTGAAATACAACGAGGAGGATACAGTGCATTTGGACTTGAGACACAGGACAGGTAATTTTTGCAGATGGATGGTGGCATTTATTGCTGAGTTACTGGTGAGGTGGGCAGAGAGAGAGAGAGAGAGAGAGAGAGAGAGAGAGAGAGAAAGGAAGGGAAGAGACACCTTAGGTCTATGATGGAAGAGTTATTCCAGAGAGAGTCATTAGCAATGCCATCCCTGGCTAGAGGAAAAACCCACTTGGCAACTTAGCTATCTGAGCCATTGGCCACAAAGGAAAAAAGAGGAAGAAAAATTGATTTGTAGCTGCACTTCCCAAAGGAAGCTGTTGTCAACATTGTAGGGAGAACCCCTTTTTAGTCTTGTTCCTAGTTCAAACATACACCTGTCTTTAAAAGAAAAATGGAATCATATATATATATATATATATATATATACATATCTATATAACATTTTGTATCTTAGTGGAAATTGTCTTTTCCCATGTCACTACTAGTCTTCCTGGATATTGTTCACCTCTGTGTAGGGTCTCCTTCTGTGCATGCACCCTGGTTTATCTGTGCAGAGTTTAAGAAAAGAGACTGTCAAGGCAGAGTGTTGGGGTCCATACCCCAAGTTTCCCAATGTTTAGGGCTGTGAAAACAGGGACAATGTTTCCTTATCTGTAATAGGTGAGGGTACTTCTAAAAATTCATAGAAAAGTGAATTAAAAGATAAGTGTATTTTGATGCAAAAATACAATGCATTGTTTTCTCATAATATGAATTTCCATGAGGTTTTGGAAGATTACCTCATATATATGGGTTTCAAATCTTTCTTACATCAAAACAAGCTCATTTATTAATTTTAGTTTCCAAGAACTTTTTTTTCAGTTGGAGAGGAAGGAAGAGAGAGAGAGAGAGAGAGAGAGAGAGAGAGATAAGGGGGAGATAGGTAGATATGGGAGGGGAGAGAGAGAGATAAAGAGTTGGGGGACAGATAGAAAGAGATGAGAGAGAGAGAGAGAGAGAGAGAGAGAGAGAGAAACCCATCTGCTGGTTCTTACACGTGTACAACTAGGGCTAGACTGGGCTGGATCTGAGGTTCCTGAGGCTAAACCTGGGCACTCAGAACTCAGTCCAGGTCTCCTACACAGGTGGTAGGAACACAATTAATTGAGCCAAATCACTGCTGCCTCCCAGGGTCTGCATTAGCAGAAAACGGGGGAGGAGCTGGGTATCAAACCCAGGCACTCCAGCGAGGAATGTGGGTGTCTTAACCCACGAGGCCACACTTCGGCCCCTTCACAAACTTTTTTCCCCCTCTTTAAAGATTTATTTATTTATTTGAAAGGCAGAGTTACAGAGAGGCAGAGGCAGGGAGAGAGAGAGAGAGAAGTCTTCCATCTGCTGGTTCACTTTCCAAATGGCCGCCATGGCCGGAGCTGGGCTGATCTGAAGCCAGGAGCCAGGAGCATCCTCTGGGTCTCCCATGTGGGTACAGGGGTTCAAGGACTTGGACCATCTCCTCTGCTGCTTTCCCAGGCCACAGCAGAGCGCTGGATTGGAAATGGAGAAGCTGGGACTTGAACCGGCACCCATATGGGTGGCTTTACCGGCTCCGCCACAGCACCAGCCCCTTCATAAAGTGTTTGTAGTAGCTTTGCACTCCCTTCATAAGGCTGGCTGTTCTGAGAAGATGCCTTACTCTCTCAATGTTATTTCTTAACCAGTACTTTTGTTGAATATTTAGATTATTTCCACTCTTACAAATACACCGTAATTAACAAATTCAGTACACTCCTAATTGCTTCCAAAAGAAATATTTGTGGTCACATTAAGAAATTTTTTCCATGTAAATCCTGCACTAAGCATCCATTGAGTGTTCAAGTGTCCAAAGCATTGTTACATACAAAGAAGAACGAGGCCGGCGCCGCAGCTCACTTGGCTAATCCTCCGCCTGTGGCGCCAGCACCCAGGGTTCTAGTCCCAGTTGGGGCGCCGGATTCTGTCCTGGTTGCTCCTCTTCCAGTCCAGCTTTCTGCTGTGGCCAGGGAAGGCAGTGGAGGATGGCCCAAGTCCTTGGGCCCTGCACCCTGGCTCCAGGCTTTGGATTGGTGCAGCACGCTGCCCATAGTGGCCATTTAGGGGGTGAACCAACGGAAGGAAGACCTTTCTCTCTGTCTCTCACTCTCTCACTGTCTAACTCTGCTTGTCAAAAACAAAAACAAAAAAACAAAGAAGAACGAACACAAATCTTTCTCAAGACCTCCATAGTGTAGTGGGGGAGGGGAGAGAAGCACACATACATGCAAGTTTACCAAGTGAGGCGCAAATGAAGGATTTTAGGAGAAGAGCAGCACACACCTTTAGCCAGGGAGTCAAACCATTCAACGGAAGAGAAAGACTCCCTCTGCTGCCACCACTCCCCAAATCCCCAAATCAGAATTCAGAGTGGTCTCTGCGGTCGCTGTGAGAACTCGTCACTGCAGAAGCGGCTGTTCCGGGGCTGTGTTCCAAAGCAGCATGGTGGGATATGGGTGTGCAGTGCAAGCCCAAGTGTTTAGGAATTACTTTTTCTGGAAAGAACACATTTCACAGCTGAAAAGAGAAGTGAAAAATGAAACTAAAGAAGCATGAAGGTAGTAAGTACTTGCTAGATTTATACAGTGCCTACCTTCACAAAGCGGGGCTAGAAATCCAGCATGTGACCCTCTAACACACATACACTCTGTTCTCAATTTCCTGGCTCTTGGAAAATTATCTGCATCACATTTTTGCAGTCATTAAGAACTGTTCCTCTCCTCAGCTCTAAGAGTGAGATCATAGTACAAGCATCAGTTTGATCTCAGATACTCTTTTTTTTTTTTTTTTAATTTATTTGACAGGTAGAGTTAGTGACAGAGAGAGACAGAGAGAAAGGTCTTCCCTCCGTTGGTTCACCCCCCAAATGGCCACTACGGCCAGAGCTGCGCCGATCCGAAGCCAGGAGCCAGGTGATTCCTACTGGTCTCCCATGCGGGTGCAGGGCCCAAGCACTTGGGTCATCCTCCACTGCCCTCCTGGGCCACAGCAGAGAGCTGGACTGGAAGAGGAGCAACTGGGACTAGAACCTGGCGCCCATGTGGGATGCCGGCGACGCAGGTGGAGGGTTAACCAAGTGAGCCATGGTGCCAGCCCCTCAGATACTCTTGAGCTGAGTTAAGACTCCACAGTTTACCAGGGGGGTGACCCAGGACAAACAACTGAAGTCTCACCTTCCACATCCATAGAATGGGAATAATCTTACAGGAGAGCAATGCAGACTAAATGAGAAAATGCCAATGCAACATCTATAGTTACAACTGGCATAGAGTATTTGACAGTGTCAGCTGTGTCATCCTAAAGCAAATGGGAAATAGTCAGAATGATGTCACTTCTTACCTTCCCAATTAGTTGAAATTTGAGTACGAACACACCAGACTGGCAAAGAGGACAGATTTCTCTTATAATTGTCAAAATATAGATCAATATTCACATTACAATGAAGATGCCCAGTAAACCTTAATACCTCTCCCAGGAACACTTGCATTTCATTATTAATATTATTATTATTATTACTTTAAAGATTTCTTTTTTCTTTGACAGGGAGGGAGGGAAGGAGACAAAGAGATAGAGATAGATATCTTCCCTGGTTCACTCTCCAAAAGGCCACCACAGCCAGGCCTGGGCCAGGCTGCAGCCAGGAGTCAGGAATTCCATCTGGATTTCCCCACATGCGTGGCAAGGGCCCACGTACATGGACAATCATCTGCTGCCCTCTCAGGAAGTTGGATTGGAGGTGAAACAACCAGGGACCCTAACTGGCATTTGGATATGGGATGTTGTTGCAAGTGGCCGCTCAACCTACTGCTCCACAAAACCAGGCTCTATTATTATTATTTTTAAAAAAAATTTATTTATTTGAAATGCCAACAGACACACACACACACACACACACACACACACACGATCTCTTATCCACTGGTTCACATCCTAAATGCTTGCAACAGCTGGGACTGGGCCAGGCCAAAGCTGAGAGCCAGGAACTCAATTCAGGTCTCTCAGGTGGATGGCAGAGACTCAGATACTTGATCCATCATCCGTTGCCTCCCAGGGTGTATATTAACAGGAAGCTGGGGACCAGGGCAGAGCCAGGACTCCAAGCACTTTGATAAAGGATGCTGATGTTCCAAGCAGTGGCTGCTCTAGCACTTGTGTTAGACAAAGGAGTGAGGCGTTAGTGCTGAAGTTTCAGGTATTTTTTTTTTTTTTTGGACAGGCAGAGTGGACAGCGAGAGAGAGACAGAGAGAAAGGTCTTCCTTTGCCGTTGGTTCACCCTCCAATGGCCGCTGCGGCCGGCATGCTGCGGCTGGTGCACCGCGCTCATCCGATGGCAGGAGCCAGGTGCCAGGTGCCAGGTGCTTTGCACCCGGGCCATCCTCCACTGCACTCCCGGGCCACAGCAGAGATCTGGCCTGGAAGAGGGGCAACCGGGACAGAATCCGGTGCCCCAACCAGGACTAGAACCCGGTGTGCCGGCGCCGCAAGGCGGAGGATTAGTCTGTTGAGCCACGGTGCCGGCCTGAAGTTTCAGGTATTAACCAGGGGACAGAAGGAAGTATTTTGATACAGTGAATTGCAGCCCTCCTGAAGCCATCTCAGACATTCATTTATTCATTCATTCAACATGTATTTACCATCTGACATTGTTCTAGTACTGGTGAGCAAAGCGCTTGCCCTCATGGGATTTACAATTTATTGGTGGTTACAGATAATAAGCAATATAATCAATGACTAAGTAAACTATATAGTATGTTAGCCAAGGATTAAATACCATAAAAAGTAGAGTAAGAAAGGTTTGTGTTGTTGCATAGTGAGTAAGTCACCGCTTCCAGTCCGAGCTGTTCCTCTTTAGTTCCAGCTCCCTGCTAATGGCCTGGGAAAAGCAGCCAAAAACTGCCTAAGTGCTTGGGCCCTGCCACCCACCTGGGAGACCTGAATGAAGCTTCTGGCTCCTGGTTTCTGATCAGCTCAGCTCCGGCCACTGCGGTCATCTGTACAGTGAACCAGTAGATGGAAGCTCTCTGTCTCTCCATCTCTGTAATTCTGACTTTTAAATAAATAAATCTTTTAAAAAAAAGAGTAAGGGGAGCTTGGAAGTGTTGATGGGGCTGGGCACGTCACAGCACTAAATTGGGGTGAAGTTAGGGAGAGCCCCATTCAGAAGGGGAGCTTGGAATTTGCCAAGTGGATATCTGAGGAAGGAGTATTTGTGCATTGGAGAGAACTGGAACAAAGAGCTCAAGGAGTGTGTGTGCTTGGGGCTCTCATTCCCCTCAGTGTCGGGGACCAAGAAGGAACAGTGTATTTGGAGCACCTGTACCTGGCCATGAGGTCAGGGGTGGGGAAGCTTTCTTCCACCATGAGCCATCTGGATAGTTACAGCATCATTCGTGGGCCATACAAAATTATCAACTTAAAATCTGCCAGCCGTGGATACACTGAATCTCAACTCCTTCCTGCAGTTGCCTTGGAGGGCCGGACCAAATGCTTTTGCCTGCTTTCTGGGGCTGGTGAGCCAGACGTTCCCCACCCCTGCTGTAGGTCCTTGCTGATCGAGGAAAGGTCTTTGCCTCTTTCTAAGTGGAATGAGGAGCCACTGGTGGGTGCTGAGCAGAATGCTGTGACCTGACCTTTTGCGTGGACTGCTCCCAGTGTACTGAGAGTAGGGATGGGGAGGGTAGACTGGGAGACCAACTACTGCAGCAACGCAGGCCCAGGTGGTGACAGTACCAAAGCCAGGAGCCAGGAGCTTTTCCACGCCGGTGCAGGGGCCCAAGCACTTCTACTGCTTCCCCAGGCCATAGCAGAGAGCTGGATGGGAAGAGCAGCAGCCGGGGCTAGAACTGGTGCCCATGTGGGATACCGGCACTGCCGGTGGCGGCTTTACCTGCTACACCATAGTGCTGGCTCTCTGAGGGGCAGGTTTTCTAAGGAACGTTAGAAATTCAGCTTTTAGATACTTTGGGCTGCTCTATAGGACACTGCGGTGGAGTTGTCCGGTTGGCTGTAGTCTTGAAATCAGAGGAAAGGCCTGGACACACTTGATGCTGCACTGGCTTACCGGGGAGTGGATAGGCTCACCCAGGGAATGGGAGTGGATGTGGGCTGTAAAGGCAGGCAGGTGGAGGTTTTCCCCAATGGGGGGGCCAGAGGCCCCTCAGAAAGGGCTCCGGAAGCCCCACCGCAGGAGAGCCCGGGCCTGCAGGGGGTGCCCTGGAACTTGCTGTGGATACAGCCAAGGATGGATGGAGGGAAGCGATTGCTTCTCCGGGGAGGAGGGGTGCTTGATGGATTCCTGCCGGCGCGGCAGAAATAATTCAGGGAAGTAGGTAAGGCTATGCTCGCAGAACACGTGCTCGGCCGCCTCCCAGGAATGAGCAAACCTGGGTCTGCCAGTGCGTTCCGCCATCTGGGCACCGCTGCCTCGCCTGCGCGGCTCCGCCTCCTCTCTTCCCAGCCTCGCCGCTGTCACTTCTACAACCGCTCTGATTATAATTGATCAAACAGAATCGCGGAATCACGGCTCATTTTGCCGTTTTGTTCCGTGGCCCGATCTGCAAAGAGACTCTGGCAGTCGGGCAAATTGTAGTCCCCCTTCTTGGAATTCCGCGCACAGAGGCCTTCCCCGCGTGGCCGGCCCCGCAGGGACGCGCCTGGGCCCCGAGGCTCCGGCGGGCCCCGGGGGGCCGCGGGCCGGCGCGGCGGGGCGCCAGGGGGGCGTGCCCGTGCCCCGGCCTTCCCCGCGCGCCTCCCGGGGACCCGCGCCCCTCGCCGTCCGGTGGGCGCAGGGGGGCTCTCTCCGGCCGCGCAGCCGCGGGCGCAGAGCCGGTGCTCAACTTCGGGCTCAAGTCCGCCGCCGTGCGCCCCGCGCCGTGCGCCCGGCTGCCTGCGCGCCGCCGCCGCCGCCGAGGCCACATCTGGAAGCGTTCAGCGCGTCTGCCTCCCGCGGGCGGGCGCGGGCAGGGGCGGGCGGCGGCGGCGGCGGCGGCGGCGGGGCCGGGCTGGGCGGGAGGGAGGGAGCGCGGCGCTCTCGCTCGCTCTCTCGCGCCCGCCCGCCCGCCGCCGGTGTCTCCCTCTCCCTGCCTCTGCAGAAGCTGCTCCCTGCCAGAACGGCGCGCGGCGCGGCGCGGCCCGGAGCGGTGGCGGCTCCTCCTGCCTCCTCGCCTCAGGAGTTGGCGGCTCTTTTTGACACAAGGCAGCCGAGCCGCGGCCTCGGGGGGTCTCGCCGCGAGCCGGCCGAGACGTCGGAGCCCCCTGCTGGCCCGGGCGGACCCCGCGCCGCCCGCCCCGGGGTCCCTCGCGCGCCCTCGCCCCTCCTTTGCGCCGCCTCGCTCTGTTTTTTCAAACGGTGTGGCCGCCAGAGGTGCGGTGCTCAATTCTTGGAAGGGGCCCGGATGTACCGAGGATGCATTGCAAGCTCACTAGAGGCGGCAGTAGTGGAAAGGAGCAGTTTTTGGTGTTTGATGCAATAATGGGCATCAGGTAATCATCCGAAGGGAGGAAGAGCTGCTGCAGATCCACGGCTTCCTCGCGTTCTGCACGAAAGCCGCCGACCTCGGAGGAGGGATTAATCCAGACCCGCTCGGGGGCGTTTTTACGTTTCTTCCCCTTTGTGGCTGCTTCTCCTTTTGACACAATTTTTTGGTCCATGGTCAATGAGAATACGAGGATGTACATTCCTGAGGAAAACCACCAAGGTAAGGCTGGACCCCGCCGCCCAGCCGGGGCTCCAGCCCGCTCTCGCCGCCGTCTCCACCCGCCCGCCCGGCGCGCTGCCGAATGGCCCCGGGGCTGCGGCCGCGAGGGGCGCCGGGCGGCGGGGAGCCCGGCGGGACCCGGGGCCCGAACAGCCGCGCGAGCCGGAGCGGAAAATCCCCGCCCCTCCCCCGGCCCCGGCGCCTCCGGAGCATGTGTTTCCTATGAAATTGCGGGCGAGGGGGGAAAAGTTCCCCAAGTGGCCGCCGCTGCCTCGCCGCCTCGCGGCGGTCGTGCTAGCCCCGCTGCCCGGCCGGCGGCGCGGGGGGGAGGGGGCGCGGGCGCCGCCGAGCCCCGGGGTCCCTTGGCCGCTCCGGGCGCGGCTGGGGGGCGCGCGCACGCGCCTCACGCCAGGCCGGCGCCGCGCCCCCCGCCGCCCCCCGGCGTCCAAGGCTGCCAGGCTGGCGGGCCGCCGCTCGCTCCCCTGCGCCCCCTGCCCTGGCGGCCGTTCCAGGTGGCGGGTGGGGGTGGGGGGTGCAGATGTGTGGTTCCGCGCGCCTCCCCCTCTCCCTGCCGACCCCTTCTCCCTCCTCATCCCCAGCTCACCTGCTCCCACCCGCCTCTCCGCACTGCCATTGACCCCCAGTGTACCCACGCCTCGAGCCTTCTTATTGGGGCTAGCACCTGAGGATGGCAGCGGTTGGAATTCGGACGCGGTGTGGGCTTTGCTTTTCCATGTTTTAAGGAAATAATGAAAGGGTGGGACCGGCTCACGCGCCTGCACACCACTGCCCGGGGCGTTCTGAGCCTTGCCGGCCTTGGTACTAGTGCCACCGGCCCCCTCGATGATGGGGAAAGGCCTCCAGGTAACTCCCCACTTTCTGGAAACTTTCTTCCCCCTCCCCCACATTAACAAGTGATTATTTTCGACATTGCTCAGCGACTGAGGCTGTGATGGGCTGTAGACGGCGTGGTCCCGCTGGGTGGCTCGCAGCCTCCAGCTGCATCTTTCTTCTTGGGGAGGCTCCCTCTGTCCCTTTGGGTGTAGCCTCTCCCAGGCCCCCCCAGCCTCCTTGCCTGCACACTGCCTCTCCATCTCTTCCCTGAATGCCCGCGGCTGTTGCTTTCAGTTCCTTCCCAGGGTGCTTCCAGGGGGACCTGCTGAGGGCCAGGCTGGAGGGAGGAGTCGTGTCCAGGTCTCTTTTGTCCACCCTCCTGCTTGCTTTTGCTCCCATCTCGACTGTGTGGGGACTGGAGCATTCCCCCTGAGAGTCAGGAGCTGCCAGCCATTCTGCCTGCCTGGTTTCTGGGCATCCATGAGACTGATTCTGGGTCCAGTCCTGGGTCTGTGTGCTTTCCAGCTTGGGTGGCAGCGTGGGGATTCTGGCTTGCTTTGGAGGAATAGAATCTTGTCAACAAGGGACATGGGGAATAGGGTGAGCTGGGGCCTTGGGGTCACAGGGGTAGCTTCCATCGGTGGATTTCTCCCGGGCCCCCATGGCTCACCTGTTCCCCTGTGCCTTTCCTAGCTGATGGAGTAGTGGATAGGAAGGAGGGAATGAGACACAAAAGAAGGGGCACATTTGAAAGAGTGAGGATGGGTGACTTCCTCCCAGGCGCTCTAAGACTGCCCGCTCTGCCCACCTCCCCATCCTGAACAGCCCTGGGGAGAGCTCAGTAGTGCTGTCCCAGCCGTTACTACCGACGGCAGTGTGCTGTGGTTCAACAGTCACTCACATGATGATCATCCGGAATAGTTTACCGGGTTTCCCCTTAGTACAAGGTGAAGCCCCTCCTTAGCCCATCTCCCTAGCTCGGATTCTTTCCTTCTGCCCCTTAGTCTCTCCCCACTACCCTGACTCCACGTAGGGAGCAGACACTCAAAAGTAGGAGTGCCTACCTGGGAGAGGTTCTGGAGAAAGATGGAGGGAAAGGGAGAGAGCCAGCGGGTGGCCCGGAGCTCTACCTTTGAGCAGCAAAACGCTATGGCAACCTGAATTCCGCTTCTCTGCCTGGAAGCTGCAGTGGTTATATAATTCACGGGAGCAAGTTTGCCTCCACTCCTAGATGCGGTTCTGGGTGAGAGAGCACTGGGATCCTTGTCTGTTCCCTCAGCTCGGGTTGGTTGGCATTGCCCAGGTTTTGTTTTTGGAGAGGAGGATGATGATGGAGGGGGAGAGGATGGACCAAGAAGAGCATACATGTTTACCATGTCAGGGTTGCTGTGACTTCAATAACTAAAGGGGCGATGAAACATAATTGGAGGTTAGAGTTTTAGGAGACAGAGAAGTGGGGAACCCCATGGTGGCCTCAGGTCAGTAACGGTGACCAACCAAGAAGCAGAGGGCCCAGGAGGTTGCCAGTGGAGGGACTATGTTTCTCACCTTCTCACTTGCAGGCACTGAATGCATTAGGCTGCCTCCTCCTCCTGCTTTCTCTCTCTCTCTCTCTCTCTCTCTCTCTCTCTCCCACTCCCCCACCCCCAGAGTGGTTTGAGTGTCAGGCTGTGGAGACTGGAGGTGAGTACGTTGGAACGGCCTGGAAGGACTGGCTTTGACCCTGGGTTACAGGTCGAGGTGGCACACTCGAGCCACGCCTCACCTCAGGTGCTCTATCTGCTCTAGTTGCATGCCAGCCTCCCACTTTTCTGGGCTGATTTTCTGTGGCAGGCTCCAGCTAGCAAATGAATTTCTTAATAGTCAACGATTTACCAAATAAAACGTCAGAATGTCCCTTATCTGCTGGAGACGAGGCAGAGGGGAGAAACATGTGTTCTGGGAGTGGAAGACACACTGTGCTTTTCTTTTAACTACTTAGCAATGCAGCAGAATAGTAATCATCATAATAAAGTAATAATAATAATGATCACGGTTAACTCTCTTTACAAATGGTCAGAGAACAATGTTGCCTGCGCCTCGACTTTTGTGGGTAATAGAAAGCTTGGCATTGGCTTCTCTGTCTCAGGAGGAGTGCATGGAGGAAACCAGGGAAAAAGGCTGTTAAGAATCAAAACATTGTTCCTAGTATTCCTCAGGCACTTTTGAATGTATCGTAATATGACATGATGGGCGATATTAAAAAGAGTCAATTCTCCTTATTTCCATGAAATACGTGCTAACAGTATTTAAGTGCCTGGCCGTAGACACACGTGCACATGCTGAATATGAAATGCTATTTTAAAAAGAGTGCATGGGGCCTTCAGGGGCCTGGGGCTTACAGAGAGGAGCACTGGTAATGCAGTCTCCTTCGACTTTGGACATTGCTACCTCGTATTCATTGGAGACCTGTTCTGGACAGGTAGAGGCTACAGGCATAGTATTTTGCAAAAGAAGTGAGCCATGAGCCCCCTGGAGCCGTTTCTAGATGACTTAGGACTCCTCTGGTTTTCTACTTAAAGCTGCTCGAGATGGCTTCTTCTGTGAATAGGATCTGTTGGAGGACCAGACTGACTGCATATGCTGAGGTCCTGCTGATCCTTGGATCCTCACTTCCTAAGCCTTGGTTCCTACATGATTGAATGCCTGTGAAGGAGTGAGTGCCACCCTGGCAAGGTCTACCGTGCATGTGACTTCTGCCTCTCCCAGTAGGTGGCGCTACAGGGCTTAGGAGTCAGGAAAGGGGCTCCAGGGTCAGTCTGGGGAGAAAAGATGTTGGGATTTTGGAGACGGGTTGCTGCGAGAGCTGTGCCTCTTTGACCAGGCCCACAGCTGCCCACACACCAGTGTGTGGTTCCATGCCGCCCCATATACCAGCGGCCCTCGCAGTGTTAGGGAGGGGCCCAGATCCTTTGGTGATCTTTTGATCCTTGGGATTTCTCCCACTGCATGCCCCTCTCCCCCTCTCCTCAGCATCCCTAGCATGGGCAATATCCCCCTGGAGCCTCAAGGCAGCCCTTTGGGTGAGGAGCTGAACCTGGCAGGGCTGTCTGTTGATTTTCCCCCTGCTTTCCCATGGCTGGTTCCTCAGCCCAGTGGAGATTTGCAAGGGAAAGTAACCCACGGAGTTCAGCCCTTGTCAGCTCGAAGACAAGAAGACATCTTCCAAGCCTTATTAGGGATAAAGTCAGGTCAACATCTTGGTTCCCTTTGCAGCTGCGTCTGCCCGGGTCTCCTGCTGGGTCACGGCAGAAAAGCTCTGGAGACCTAGCTTAGAAGTGATTGAGCTTGTTCTGATTTCCAGTGGTGTCTTCCAACCCTGGCGTTCTCTTTTCTTGCCCTGTCTTCCCTAGGTTTTCTTAGCCATGATGCAAGTTCCCTGAGGCCTGAGAAACCCTAGCCGCCGTGGTGGGAGTGAGTGAGCGGCTGGCAGCACTTGCTTCTGTCTTCAGCACTTCTTCTCCAACTCTTCCCTTGCCTTCCCCCTGAGATCAGAGGGCAGCATTCAAACTCAGGACAGGATTTGATTTTCCAATATGGATGAGTGAAAGGTGCTAGACTGTTTGGAAAATAACCTGGAGACTGAACAACAAAACTAATTAACAGAATAATCACACTGATTTTGCCTGTTTCTCAATTCCTTCCTCACTGTTGTCTGGATTCATGTTGGGCACTGTGGAGGAGGGCAGAGGATTAATTTTTTAAAAAGGCACAGATAATTGTTTTGCGAAGTATCAGGTGCTAAATATTTAGCGACATAAGTGCTAAACATTCTGATAATGAAGCAACACTCGCAGTCATGGCTGTTGGTATGAAAATAATTTAGTAAACACCTGTTTACATGTACTTCAGGGTTAGAGGCGTAGAAAGCAAGTGAAAGTGACAGGTCCCTCTGGGAAAATGGAATGTTTTTCAGGGCTGTCTCAAAAGCCGGGCATGTCCTGTCAACTGGACCCCTGCAGAAAAAGCCCAGTGGGAAGCCTCACGCCCAGGCTCCAGGGCCAGTGTAAGGAGTCCACAGCAGGGTTTCCTGACCCAGTGTAGACGGGGGCCTGGAGCATTTCAGCAGACCGTGGTTGCTTTCCCAGTCAGGAAGCTCTGGAGGCTGCTATGGCAAGATGGGAAGTGGGGCCCACTTCTGCCTGCCCAGCTTGTGTGCACTGTGTGAGTGGGATCCCAGCTAGGGGGCTGGGAGTGGCTTTACAGAGCAGCAGAGTTGTCAGATGGCTGCAGATCTAGGGAGCAGGGGTCGCAGATCGGGGGAGCAGGAGAGGACCCATGGACTGGGGTCTGTGGGGGAGTTTGGGGAGCGGGTTATAGGTCCCTGGAGTTCTCAGTGATACTTGTGAACTGACCCGCGCTTAAGAAGGGATTTAAGGGACATAAGAAGAGAAGTTTGGGGCTGATGTTCAGGAGTCAGAGGTTGAGAATCGGCTCTTACTTCACAGGGCCCAGGAGATGAAAGGGGTACTTGATTTGACCTGAACGGAGGGTGATGAGGAAACCAAACCCCTCAGACCCTCCCCTCCAAAACCCCACAGAGAGGTACCTATGATTGCACGTTGACTAATGTGATCTTCTTGGGTTGCATTGTGTGTGTGTGTGCTGGGGGGTGGGTGGCGCAGGGAACAGAGACAAGCAGGCAGAGACAGAAGAGAGAGAAGAAGAGGAGAGGAAAGTTCTGGACTCTTAGGAATTTGTCAAACAGATAACTGCAGTATCTCTTTGGGAATTTTTAAAAACATTTATTTATTTATTTGAAAGGTGGACTTACAGAAAGGGAAAGGCAGAGAGAGAGAGAAAGAGAAGTTTCCCATTTGCTAGTTTAGTCCCCAAATGGCCACAATGGCCAGGGCTGGGCCAGACTGAAGCCAGGAGCCAAGAGCTCCATCTGAGTCTCCCACATGGATGCAGGAGCCCAAGCACTTGAGCTATCGTTCACTGCTTTCCCAGGTGCACTCACAGGGGGCTGGATCAGAAGAGGAGCAGCTGGGACCCAAGCTGGTGCCCATATGGGATGCTGGTGCTGCAGGCGATGGCTTAACCTGTTGTGCCGCAGTGCCAGCCTCCTCTCTGGGAATTTACTGCCTAGGGTCAGAACCTCGTATGGATAAAGGAACATTAGGGACAAACTCTATTCCCATGTGAGAAAATGGAGGCTCCTAAAAGTCCACGGACAGGGATTTGACTAAAAATATGGTCTTCAGTCTGTTTATTCTCTTGCCTCTTCTTGATAACACTTGCTGTGTGTTTTATTTTCATTTTTTAGTTGAGAGACAAAGACAGACGGAGTAAGCTTCCAGCCCCAGAGTGCTCCTCAAATGTCTGTAACGGCTGGGTTGGGTCAGGGCCGGTTCTGGGAGATGGGAACGCAATGTGCGTCTTGCAGATGGGCGGCGGGAGTGCAGTTGTCACGGCTGTCACTGCTGCCTCCCAGGCGATGCAGAGGCAGGAAGCCGGAGGCAGAGCCAGAGCCAGGAATGAAACCAGGGACTCTGATGTAGCATTTCGGCAGCTTAACTGTTGGGTCAAATGCTTGTTCCTTGGTGCAGGTTAAGGAAAGCAGTGCTGAGTGTTTTTGGTTAAACGTTTGACAAGCTTCTCAACCTGTCTCTACTTTCCCATTTTTGTCTCCACCTTTGTTTTGCCTTAAAATCATTTCTGAGAGGATAGATTTAAGAACAGAGTCAGGATGGGGAGTCTGCCATTGGACAGGTTTAGAAAGAATTCCTCAGACTGATTTCTTAAAGTAAAAGTTCACATGTGTCCTTACGAAATTCCTGTGAAGTTCAGATCGCTATTTTGTCTGTAAGCAGATCTACCTCTGAGTCTTTTTCATTTACTGGCTTCCTCTCTGCCCCGATCTTGGCTTGTTTCACCCTCTTTGGCGGGGTGGTGGGGTGGTGGGTGGTGGAGTGGAGATGAGAAGCCGAGCTGTGCGGTAGGACTTCCCTTGGCGGGCTGTTAGGAATTCTTCCGTGGACTGGCCAGCTCTGCTGTTGGCCAGGGCAGGAAGACAGAGATTAGCTCCTCAGTAGGAGCCACAGGGATGTTCAGGTTGCTGCTGGCCAGGGGACACATTGCCCTGGACTCTACCTGCATTGGGTGGACAGCAGCTTCTTCCAGTCTCCTTGTCAGGGTTGGTCTCCTGTTCCCAGGAGACATTCCCAGGCCTGGTGGTTTAGATTTGGCCCATGACAGAGAGTTCACCTCGGCCCTTCCTCTAGCATTGCCACCATCCCCACGTGTTCTGTGGTTGTCATTGGAGACTCTTCGAAGTCATCTTCCAGAAACTGGAAGGCATTTGAGGCTGACTTGGTTTAGTTTTAAGATGGGCCATGAGCCACACGCTCAGAGATGTGGCCTCTGGGTTCCCTGGAGGAAGCCACCATCTCAGAACACAGTGTCGCTATAATTTCATGAAATATTCAAGTCACCAATTTGCCAACAGGGGTTTCTTTTATTACACTCGGCTACACTTGGCATTGCCCGCTTGAACCTAGTGGAAAGGAAAATAAAATAATCTTGTCTCCCGTCCTTTAGAGAATCGAGCCAAAATCTAGACAGTAAATGAATGTTCTCCCCTGTATTGCCTGTGGGCAGAAATGTTGACTTGATTACTCAATTAAGCTCTGTTTACTTTATAAGCATTGTGCCATGTTTAGTCATTTATGTTGTTGTTTTCTTTTCTTCCAAAATAGTCCGTGTTGGATTAAAACCTTTCAAAGAGATTGGTTAGCAAAAGTCACAAAGTAAGTGACTAAATAAAAATAAATAAGGCTGTAGCTAGAGAAGTGATTTGGGGTACATTCTTTGACTTGATCGCTGGGAGTTTTAAAGAAATCAGGTCTCACCTTTTCACCTGTAAACTGGGGATAAGCATACTTAGCAGGTCAACTTCCCAGGATCACTATGAGGTTTGAAATGGGAGAATGCCTGGGAAGCATGGTGTACACAGAGTTACTGTTGTTGCCCTCCTCAGAGAGCGGAGTGGCAGAGTTTGAAAAAGCAGCGCTGGAAAACACCACTGTACAGAGCTCTGGAGGTATTGTCGGAGGGCTGACGTTACTCCAACTCTGAAAGACAAAGTTGTAAACACTTTGGGAAACAAGATACTAAGTTTGTCTGGTTGCTAGCAGTGCCATCAAGGAAGAAGTGAAAACGTTGGCATAACGTCCAGTGGTTTCCTTGATGGTTGTTAGCCTGCCTCTGGCCAGTAGGGTCCCAGGACTGCTATTTCCAGCCAGGGGAGCAGGAGCAGGACCTGTGTGTGTGTTATGTGTCTGTGCAGGTTTCCAAGGCCCTGGAGCTGTCCACCTGCTGTGCTGCCCTCTCACAGCCACGGTACCTGGCTCACTATCTTCAGCCTCAAGCATACTTTTCGTGGGCTGAGTACCTGCAGATAGGACCACTGTGTCTGCAGGAAGAACACCACGTGGGCATTTTCCAGCCTGAATTCCCCAAACCTAAACGCAGCTTCCAGGAGGACAGAAGGATAGACTGCATGGAAAAGAAAACTTAGTTTCAAAGAAGTAAATGTTGGCTTTGGAAAATAAACGTTTTTTTCTCCTTTAAATCAGGAAAGTGCTGGATGTTTGTAGATGAATAGGGAGCTCTTTAGACACTTATCAGAACACAGAATGAATACGTTCAAGTGTCCCACAGCATGGTGGGATGACTGTGGTTCACAATAACCTAGTATATATTTTAGGAAGAACTTGAAAGGGCTTTAATATGTGGCATAACTAGCCTTTCGTTTCCCCAGGCAAGAAGATCATCATCAAGAAGTGTGCTGGGGAACTTGTATTTCACTTTGCACCCTGCTTTCCTCTCTGCCTCTGATTCTGTGCTCTGTGGAGCCATGCATGCTTCAGTGTTTGTTATAGAGAAGAAATTGTGTTGAGGTATCACACCCACTTTTATGTTTTAGAATGGGGCAGGAGAAACTGCTACCATTTATTGTGCTGGATGCTTCATGTGCTTGATATAACTTCATCCTTTTACCAATCCTGCGAAGTGGATATTAATGACATTTTCAGATTTGGAAACTGAGCATCTTAAGTAATATGACCAAGGTCCCCCAGACAGTATTGGAACTGAGAATTAAATTTAGATCTCTTGGACTTACAAAACATTTATGCTTTCTATTATTCCTCCAGTTAGGTGAGAGTAAAGAACCCCTTCCCTGTACATATTGGGAAGACTACCTTGTCCTAGCCTTTTGGAACATTGCTTAGATTTGCTTTGTTGAACCATCTGCTCCTGCTGGACAGGTGTAGTGGATAAAGATCTGAGTACTTGTTCTTAGTGGCTACGATGTGGTTACTCTGCAGAGCCCCTACTCCTGGTCTCATCCTGTAGTCATTCACTCAATCCCATGGCTCTGCCAGGGCTCTCAAGGGTTCTTCAGGTCCCTTTGTCAACTTTCTTGGAGCACCTGGGCCAGTAAGCCTTATCATGATGCGGGTCTTACTTTACCACCCATTCTTGGGATGTTTCCTCAGTTATCTCCTTCTGGAAAATAGATTCTCAAACAAGATTCCAGGCAGTGCAGGAAACCATCCTGGCAGTGGAGCTCCCTGTACTTCATGCCTTATTGTGTATTTTTTCAAAGATTTATTTATTTACTTGAGAGGCAGAGTTACAGACAGAGAGGTCTTCCATCTGCTGTTTCACTCCTCAATTGAGTGTAATGGCTAGAGCTGGGCCAATTCAAAGCCAGGAGCCAGGAACTTCTTCTAGGTTTCCCACATGGGTGCAGGGGCCCAAGCACTTGGGGCATTTTCTACAGCCTTCCCAGGCCATCAGCAGGGAGCTGGATCGGAAGTGGAGCAGCCAGACTTGAACAGGTACCCATATAGGATGCTGGCGCCACAGGTGGATGCTTAGCCTACTCTCACAGCGCCAGCCCCTATTGTGTATTTATTTTTAAGTAGCTTTGTTGAGCTATAAATCACGTACCATAATAATCATCCTTTTAGAGTCAGCAGTTATATGGTTCTTAGGGTTTTTATAGAATTTTGAATCCATCACCACTATTTAGTCCTTAAATGTTTTCATCACCCCAAAAAGAAACTCTGTACTCACTGATGGTCACTCTTTATTTTCCACTCCCTCCAGCTCTTGGAAACCCTGAATTTGTTTTCTTTCTTTTTTAAAGATTTATTTATTTGAAAGGCAGAGTTACAGAGAGAAAAGGAGAGAAAGAGAGATCCTCCATTCGCTGGTTCATTCCCCAAATGGCTGCAACAGATGGAGTTGGGCTGATCCAAAGCCAGGAGCCTGGAACTTCCTCTGGGTCTGTCACAGGATGACTTGGGCCATCCTTTGCTGATCTCCCAGGTGTATCATCAGGGAGCTGGATTGGAAGGAGAGCAACCGGGTCTTGAACTGGTGCCCATATGGGATGCCACTGTTGCAGGTAGAGGCTTAACCCATTATGCCACGACACCACTTCCCCTGAATTTACTTTCATCTCTATGAATTTTTGTGGATTATTGATAGTAATAGTAATTTGACAATTTCACCATGTGGTGTAATTGTTGGCAATGTATCTCATAAATTTCAGCCCTAGGTATGTTGTTATAATCTGCATGATAAATCATGGTGTTAGAAAGAAGTACACATTATTAGGCACCTGAGTGTCATTTGGAGGGAATCAAGTACTTCTTTTCAAGTATATGGAAAGTGGTTTTAAGATTTTTAAAAATTATATTAGAAAAGCTAGGTCTTTTTTTTTTTTAAATTTTTGACAGGCAGAGTGAACAGTGATAGAGAGAGACAGAGAGAAAGGTCTTCCTTTGCTGTTGGTTCACCCTCCAATGGCCGCCGCGGTCGGCGCACTGCATTGATCCGATGGCAGGAGCCAGGTGCCAGGTGCTTTTCCTGGTCTCCCATGGGGTGCAGGGCCCAAGCACTTGGGCCATCCTCTACTGCACTCCGGGGCCACAGCAGAGAGCTGGCCTGGAAGAGGGGCAACCGGGACAGAATCCGGCGCCCCGACCGGGACTAGAACCTGGTGTGCCGGCGTCGCAAGGTGGAGGATTAGCCTGTTGAGCCACGGCGCTGGCCAAGCTAGGTCTTTTTTAAGACCTACTAATGGTTGAAGAAGATGTGAATTTTGATTCTTAATGTATTTTTCATTGTGGTAAAAAATTGTGTTATTATAACCACTCTTTTTCAAAAGATTTGGTTATTTATTTGAAAGCCTGAGTTAGAGAGAGAGGGAGAGACAGAGGGAGAGATCTTCCATCTGCTGGTTCACTCCCCAAATGGCTGCCATGGTCAGGGCTAACCCAGATTGAAGTCAGGGGCCCCAGTTGAGTCTTCCAAATGGACAGCAGGCACCCAAACACTTGGGACTCTTCTGCTGATTTTCCCAGGCCATTAGCTGGGAGCTGCATTGGAAGTGGAGCAGCCAGGATACGAAGTGGTGCCCATGTGGGATGCTGATGTCACAGGTGGTGGCTTAACCTCCAACACCACGGTGCCATCTTCTTTTATAATCATTTTTAAGTTTCCAGTTCAGTGGCTTCAAGTATATTCACAGAATTGTGTGGCTATCACCGCCATCTATTCCAAACACTTTTAAAAAAATCACCCCAAATGGAAACTCTGTACCCATGAAACAATAACTCACCACTCCTGTCTCCTCAGTTCTTGATAACAGGCACTTCCTATCTGTATGACCTCGCCTCTTCTTGGTACTTCGAATCTGTCCTTTGAGTCTGGTTTCCTTAGCGTAAGGCTTTCAGGATTCATCCGTGTAGCGTGTATTGGAATGTTGTCCCTTTTTATGGCTGAGTAATGTCCTGTCGTAAGCCTGTACCACATTCTGTTGGCAGACATTTGGGTTGTCTTCACCTTTTGGCTCTTGTGAATGACATAGCAGTGAGCACTGGGCACACAACTAGCTGACTGAGTCCCCGTTTTCCGTTCTTGCAGGTGTGGCACAGGAGTGGCATTGCTGTTCTCAGTGGCATTGTTTCACTTGTTATGGCCTGCTTGTGCAGCTCCCCAAGTGTGAATCCTGTCTAGGTGAGACGACAGTCTCATGAAATTCCACTGTGTCATTCGTGAGGGTCTAGTATTTCCTCTGACTTCCAGTACCTAAATCAGAAATTTGACTCTAATGAGGTGTTTAACAGTCCAGCAGCTGACTTTTGATGAGGAGTGACTGATAATATCCACGTTCCAAGAACAGCACGGGCCCGTACATCCAGTTCATCTTTCTTTTCTGTGCTGACTGGACTTTGTAACTCGACAGGAAGTAAGTGTTTGGCTCTCTGTGCCTCCCTGGCCTGTGCATCTGTCCAGGCCCACGGCTGCCTGTGGACAGACATGCTCAGCCTGGGAAGTGTTGGGACTGTGGAGAGGATGGCTGCCCCGATGTGTGGTAGGGGCCAGACCTCTGTAGAACTTGTGGGAGGCTGCTCTGAACTCCCGCCTTGCCCCAGGTATGGCTGAATTGAGCAGGGGCCTCCGTGTCCAGCCTTAAAACTACCTTTGGGGAGAAAGAAGCATCCCCTGGCTCTTACCCGCTGCTCACACAGCTGTAGTTTAGGCAGCAGGAGGAGGACAGTAAACAGTGAGGGGGAGAGAATGGGGCAAAGAGGAGAGAGAAGGTGGTAGCAAGCAGTGAGGAGCGAGGGGAGATAGCAACGTGCCCTTTGCTGTGGATTGATGACTGCAGTAAATGACTCCGGCAGCTCTGCTCCACTTGTGGGAGGGTTGTGTTTTTGGTAATCATTTTACTTATAAGTCATATTCCCGGCTGCATTTCTATCTAAGCCTGCTGATCTGAAGCAGAAATAAACACACACATTGTTGTCTTGGCTGAACCCACCCATCAGAGACCTGGGCACAGGGACGAAGATGCCCAGGCTTCTGGCGGTTGCGGGAAGCCAATGCACATTAATCCATCTCTCAGAAAGTTCCTCTCATGTGGGCTCTGCCTTCATGTCCCCTCCATGGTCCTGCTTACAGCTGTGGCTTGGCCAGTGACCACAGCTGGAACTGAACAATGCTTCCTCAAGGTCGAAGCTTCTGTCCCATGTCTGGCTGCTTGATACGTTCTGAGGACCTGAGCTCCACATCTGAGTGGAACACAGTGACTCAGACCTCATATTTGGTCTGCAGTGGATAGGATCTTGTGCCTCTGTTTTTCAATTATTTAAAAGGCAAAAATTTTTGACCTATGCCCAGCTGTCTGAAAGACCAGGAGATAAGAAGCCTTTCCCGGGATAAATTTACTGTGAAATGCCTCTGAAAAGGAGGTGTCTCGTGCCAGTTGTGATAATAACCCTGAGTAGTATCCCTCTCCCTCTACCCCCCAGAACTGAATGTTAATCGTTAACACAAAGTTACTGAGCATCTGCTCTCTGTAAGGCAGTTTGCTCACATGATTTCTGGAAGTAGTGGGACTTCAGGATCCCAAAATCGCTTTTTTGACAGGCAGAGTGAACAGTGTGAGAGAGAGACAGAGAGAAAGGTCTTCCTTTGCCATTGGTTCAACTTCCAATGGCCGCCGCGGCCTGGCGCACTGTGGCTGGTGCACTGCGCTGATGAAGCCAGGAGCCAGGTGCCTCTTCTAGTCTCCCATGGGGTGCAGGGCCCAAGCACTTGGGCCATCCTCCACTGCACTCCCGGGCCATAGCAGAGGGCTGGCCTGGAAGAGGGGCAACCAGGACAGAATCCGGGGCCCCGACCGGGACTAGAACCCGGTATGCTGGTACTGCAAGGTGAGGATTAGCCTATTGAGCCATGGCGCCGGCCACCAATAATCCCTTTCTTTAAGGAGTTATAGCCACATTCACAGACACAGAGATAATCACAATTGTGATAAAAGACAGAATATGCTTGATGTTACAAAGAGTGAAGGACATCAAAAGAAGGGTGATGATACAGTCGTGTGGGAGCTTTTCATCACCTTAACTAAAATGCCTGAGAGAACCTATAAGGAAGGAAGAAGGGTTATTTTGCTTCGTGGTTTTGTTGGTTCACAGTCCAATATCAGCCACACTGGTCTGGTGTTTGATGAAGGTGGTGGATGTCAGTGCGTGGGGAGAGAGGATCACATGGTGACCCTAGAAGCAGAGAGTGAAGTTGGGCTAGACATGGCTTATATAACCAACCCTCTCTTGAAAGCTGTCTTCCAAGAGCAAGTTCCCAGTGACCTAAAGACCTCCTACTAGGCCCGCCTTTCAGATGCTGTGATTGGATCAAGCTCCACCTTCAATCCATCAACCATTAACATTAATCCACTGACCATTAATATGAGTTTGGGTTTAAATGTCTGTATGAATTGATGTTCAAATCTTGTTCAAACCATAGCAAGTCAGCTGGAAAACAGGAAGGAGCTATTTATGAGGTGGTGATATAGCTGAACCTTGAAGGGTGGGCAGAAGTGGGATAGAGAAGAGGGGTGAACTTCCCCAACAGGAAGAATGGAATAGTCAGTGATGTAGTGACAGGCATATGTGTTGGATCTTAACAACATCAGGAGTGGAATTTGGCTGCAGCACAGATTATGAGTTGGGTGAAGTAGTGGGGGAAGGCTATTGACTAAGCAGATCTGGAAGGAGGCAAGTAGGCAGTAGGCCAGAGATGGGAGTGAGGGAGATTCAACCCAGCAAAGGAGGTGGGATTCTGTCTTTGGAGACAGACAGGGTTAGCACAAGATGAGAAAATAATAGAATGGTGTTGGAGTGGGGAAGCTGAAGAGGGGCTGTTAGGGGGCTCAGGTAAGTCTTGGATCCTGAAAAGATGAGGAGACTGAGCTGAGGAACCTGAGTCTTCTCGGGACAGTTTTCATAGGGCACTTGGAGTCTGAATCTTCTCACTGTCCCTATGTATATGAGTTATTCATCAGAATAGCTGGTTGGCCCCTTGCAGCTCTGAATGTAGGTGCAGAGGTCAAGGAGACTTTCTTTGGGAAGCATGTGAACAGAAGATAGCAAGCTGGGGCACTGGGTGGCTGGGGAGACTTAGGGTGGTGGAGGAGGAAGTGTGTTATGTGTTTGCATGTGTGTGTGTGTGTGTGTGTGTGTGTGTATGTGTATGTTAAGGGTAGGCATACGAAAACAAACTTTACTGGCTTTGTAATTTGGCCTCTCGAGGGTCTTCTGGGCACTGACACCAAAGCAGAGAGCCCATGGCCTAGAGACCTGAAGTCACATCAAAGACACAGATGGAAGGAAGCAGGTGATGGGAGGACTTAAGTGGAGGTGAGGGTCAAACATCAGGCTTTTCAAAGACTGTCTTGGGCATCTGGGACTAAGAACTTGCACTGCTAATCTTAGTCATGGTGCAGCGGTAGAGAGGAGCAATGTTCTGGGCAATTCACATGGGAAGTGCCAACCTTGGGGCATTCCTGGAGAGTACTTACCTCCATGCTCTTCTCACCTCTGTCTCCCTCCACCCTCTCATCCCCAGTCCACACCAGGTGCAGCTTCCCAGCCTATGAGAAATGGCTAGCCTTGATAGAGTGTTAAGCCTTTTGATTTTATACCTTTACAATTTTATCAGGATATCAAATTCCTGAGAACAGAGCTTTTGTTTCTTTTTCTGAACCTCTCTCCCCTTCTAACCCCATAACAAAAATGTTAGAAACCACTGGAAAATCTCAGGTTGGATCCTGATGGAGCTTTGCAATATTTGAATTTCCCTGTAATCAAGAAAAAATGTTATCTTGAATGTTTTGTGAAAGGTTATGAGTTTTTGGTGCCAAGGCTAAGAACACCCTTTGAATGCCACGGAAATCTACTTTGCTGGGCGACTCTGAGTTTACTCTTGGTGCAGGAAGGAGTTAATGACCAGGAGGCATAGCCCTAGTCCATGTCACATGTGCAGGGAACTCTGACTGTGGGTATCTGGCAGTGTTGGACTGGAGGCCTTTCCACGGGTGGCAGGAGGAGCAGTGGCTGCCCCAGGTCACTGAGTTGGGGAAGCCAGGCTCCTGCATTTCCACTGAAGTTCCTTGCACTGGCCAGGCTCTGGATCAAAGAAGGCCAGTTTCATTCTTCTGCACTGGCTTTATTCCAAAGAGAGGCACCTTGTTGACTTCTAAGTCATAGATGCCAATTTGCATGCTGTTGAGAATGGAGTATTAGGCTGTCACGCTGAGATGCACAGACAGGCCAGGGACCGCAAGCCATTGCCTTTTCTGTGCTGCTCTTGGCTAGAACAGCAGCCCCAGTCCTCTGTCTGCCTTGTCCAGACACGATGTGTGCTGACAGCCCACGTGGGGGTTGGCATGGCTGGCCCGGTGGCCACCATTTCACCTTGTCTGGCCTCATCTGGAAAACCTACTTGCAGAGTTTGGCCTTATTCTGATAAACCTCAGGGGCAGCAGTGACCCCAGTGTGATCTCTTGCTGGGCCTGGGCAGCAGAAAGCCTTGGACTTTTCCTTTTTTCCACTCCAGTGAAACTTGGGGCAGGATGGAATGTTTTCCTCTGCGGGTATCGGTTGTGGAATGAACTCAGAGTCCAGATGGACAGGTTTCCTCACTCCCAGCTGCTGTCATGCTCCAGACAACTGCTCCTTGGTGTTTCTTTAGAGTTCGCATTGCCTTTCATGAAATGAAGGAGAAAAATGCTGAAGAAGAAAGTGACCAAAAGCAAGATGTTGTTGAGATGGGTGGAGCAGTAGAATGGGCTGGCATCCCTGAGCGGTGGACCCTGCTCCTTTGGGGTTCTGGATATCCACGGTATCTGGTCATGCATCCTTGCCCAGGAGACTGGCACAGCTTAGCACCTCCTAAGCGATTATTCCTAGGTCATGCTCAGTCTGAAAGGGAGAGGCTACAGTAGCAGTAAAGGCTATCTAACTTGTGTCTTATAGAAGTAAATGAAGAGAAATTTTAAGCCAGAGACTCTCAGGGACAGGTTCCTGTAACACTTGAGGGCCTAATGATTACAAATTCTTTGATTTGCAACTGCATGTGTGTGTATGTGTGTGTGTGCCCATGTGAGTGTGTAGCTGTACATCCGTACATGTAAGAGAGACTTTAGCAATAGTGCATGTATGAGAGAGAGAGGGAAGAAGCAGGGAGGAGGAAAGCAGTGTGACTTGAATCCCTGAAAATACCATATGTTGTCCCAATGTGCGGCCATACCTGGGAACAGGGCGTCTGTGTTTAGGTGGACCTCTGCCTCCTGCTTTGGCATTTCGCTTGAAGCATTTAACTTCCTCAAGTCTGTAGTTCTGAATCTGTCACCTCCTCACCCCTTGTAAGAATCTGTTCATTTTTTAAACTCTATTAAAGAATGAGTATTGCAAAGGAACTGCTTCAAATACAAATACTCTTCAACTTAGAACAGAGTTATATTCCAAGTAACTCACTGTAAATAGAAAATGCAGGAAGCTGAAAGTGCATTTAATACAGCTAACCTTCCAAACATCATAGCTTAGCTTAGCCTACCTTAAATATGCTAAGAACAGTTGTATTATCCTACATTTGTGCAAAATTATCTAACATGAAGCCAATTTTATAATGAAATAGTGAAAGTCTTAAGTGATTTGTTGAACCCAACACTGAAAGAGAGCAGCAGAATGGTTGGATGGATACTCACCATTAAAGTGCACAGTTGAAAGCACACTGGGCCTGAAGAAAGGTGGAGGCATTGAGCTGAAGTTAATTTCGGGATGATAGGGAGGCTGCTGTGGCAGGGCTGTCCATTTTCTGACTAGAGCTGTGACTCACTGCCACTGCCTAGCATTGTTAGAGAGGATTACTCCAGGTATCACTAGCCTGGGAAAAGGTCAAAATTCAAAATTCAAAGTATGGTATCCACTGAATGCCTGTTGCTTTCACAATGTCATAAAGTCAAAAGATTGTAAGTTGAAGCATCACAAGTCAGGGGCCATGAGTATAGGAGGAGAAAACATTGTGTCACGTAAAGAAATTGTCATGTAGGCTCAAAGATGTAAGGTATATTTCCAGTTTTACACTACGAAAGACTGTCTTGGGAGTGGCATAGGAAGAGTGTAAAATCCTGCTCAACAACTTAAAGAGTAGCACCAGGGAAAAGGAGCTTTTGTTTCGAAGGCCCAGGCATGTCCTGGGTGTCCAGGGCCTTGGAGTGGAACCACAGAGTGCTCATCTTGAGATGGAGGTCCTTTCTCTTGTCACATGGGCAGAAGCTTGATTGTGTCTTGGCTTTCCTTAATGGCCTGTGCAAAGTAAACTTTCTGTTTGTCTTAAATTGTCCTCCTCCTCCTCTTCCTCCTCCTTCTCTCTTCTCTCTTCGATTTATTTTATTTATTTGAAAGGCAGAGTTGAGAGAGAGAGAGAGAGACAGAGGCAGAGATTGATCTTCCATCCCCTGGTTCATTCTGCAAATAGCTACAATGGACAAGGCTGGGCCTGACTGAAGCTAGGAGCCTGAAACTCCATTCAGGTCTCCCACATGGGTGCAGGGGCCCAAACACTTGGGCCACCTTTCACTGCTTTCCCAGGAGCATTAGAAGGGAGCTGGATTGGAAGTGGGATGCTGGGGTTGCAGGCAGTGGCTTAATCTGCTATACCATAATGCCGGCCCCTGGTTCTCACTCTTGAATGAT
Organism: Sylvilagus floridanus; assembly: GCA_949820135.1. NCBI lineage: Eukaryota > Metazoa > Chordata > Mammalia > Lagomorpha > Leporidae > Sylvilagus > Sylvilagus floridanus. The sequence goes on from OX463230.1 coordinate 36,953,506, forward strand.
GGTGTAGTCAGGCATAGGTTTCTGTGTTAGCAGTTATCTTTCCTCAGCAGTTTGAGGCTCCTCCAATATCTTATGGATACTGTTGTTGCTGTTGAAAAGTCTGTTCTCTTTCCACATGAGTAATTACAATTTTGATTTTTAAAAATATATTCATTTTGTCCTTAGTGTTATCAGTTTTTCCATGTTGGGTTTATGTGCAGATTAAAAAAAATCTTGCTTAGACTTGGCGATATACTTCCATCTAAGGATTCATATTGTTCACTAGATCTGAAAGATTCCTTGTCATTATCTTTTCAAATATGGGCTCTTCCCCAGTATCTCTATTTTATTCTTCTAGAACTCTTAATGATTAAAACACATATTAGAGTACTTAAAAAATTTATGGAAAATGGAATTGAAAGATAAATTTAATTTGTTGCAACAATTTTTGAAATGCATACATAATGTGGGGGGTCTTTTAAAAGTTCATGGAAAATGTATAATATGAAAAAAACTAGTCATAGATTTCAAAATTTTTTATAACAATATAAGTACCTTTAATTACACTTCCATGAACTTTTGGAAGTTCTTTTATATTGTTCTTCTTCATTTTACCCTGTCTTTTAAATGCTCTTTCATATACTATATTTCATTATCTGTCTTTGCTATGTTCTGGGTAATTTCTTCCATTCTGTCTTCCAGTTTACTAGTTTTGTCTCATTTATATCTAATCTGCTATTTAATCTTTAAATGTTTTTATTTAGGGGATTTTTATTTCTTTAAAATTAACTTTTGTTCTTTTTCAGATACTTGGGCTTTTTCATAGCGTATGTTTTTCTCTATGGTTTCTTTCCTATATTTTAGATTGTTAATTTCTTTTAAAGATTTATTTACTTATTTGAAAGGTGGAGTTACAGAGAGGCAGAAGCAGAGAGCAACAGAGAGGTCTTCCATCCGCTGGTTCACTCCCCAATTGGCCACAAAGGCTGGAGCAGCACCAATCGGAAGCCAGGAGCCAGGAGCCTCTTCTGGGTCTCCTAAGCAGGTGCAGGGACCCAAGGACTTGGGCCATCTTCCACTGCTTTCTCAGGCCATAGCAGAGCGCAGGATCAGAAGTGGAACAGCCAGGACTCAAACTGGCTCCCATATGGGATGCCAGCACTGCAGGTGGCAGCTTCACCTGCTACACCACAGGGCTGGCCCCGAGGTTGTTAATTTTAAGAAACATGTATTTATAGTCTAATTCAGATTGTTGTATATGTTTTGGCTCTTGGGGAATACTTACCCTGTCTATTGTGCCCATGGCTGTCACTGATGGTGGGTCATTTCCTTCTCCGGCACACACATTTTGCATCTGAGCTTATCTTCACTGTGCTTTCTCCTCCATCAAGTTCTAAGCACTGTGGAACCATTGTTTCTCATTGGCTTCTGGTGGGTATTCTTTGTGGTTTCACTGATCTGGAAACCGTTTTTGAGATTTGCTTCTTAATATGCAGTGCCCACAGCATACTGGTCCTATATTTTGTCATGAGAGTCATTTTCCACACCCAGGATCTAGGTCAGAGATGAATGTAACACTGGTGTAGACTGGCCTGAGTTCATCTGCACACAGGAAACATTTGAGCTTTTCTCCCCCTGTTGTATTCAGACTCACTTGGTTGGATCACCCTTTCCTGTTCTTTGATGTAATCTCAGGCCTATTTAGCTTTCCACTCACATTCATTATCAGAGAAGTCTCATGTCAATAATTGGGACTCATTTTACGGATATTAAAAAACTCAGTCTAATCTGCTAGAGGCTCTAATTTTATCTTTGAGAAAAAAAATCATTTATTTTAACTTGAAAGGAGAGAGAGAGAGAGAGAGAGAGAGAGAGATGGAGAGAGATCTTCTGTCTGTTGGTTCACTCCCTAGATACCTGCAACAGGGCTGGTTCAGGCTGAAGGCAGGAGCCTGCAACTCAATCAGGTCTCCCAAGCAGGTGGCACTTAAGCCATCACGCTGCTGCCTCCCAGTGTATTAGGAAGCTGGATGGGAAGTGGAACAGCCAGGACTTGAACTAGGCACTCTAGTGTGGGATGTGGGCATCTTAAGTGTTGATTTAACCTCTGCACTAAACGCCCACCCTCCCAATTTCAACTTTAAATATTATTTCATTTTAGGCCTTACCCATGGATTACACGTTTGTGTGGGGGAAGAGAGTTGGAACCTGATTTTGCTTTCCTTCTGTGGGCTTGTCTTTCCTTCCCTTGCTTCTGGATCTCCAGAAATAGGCCAGAGTAGAGGGACTGGGAGGAAGTGGGGCTGCCATCTTTATCCCTGGGAGTGCTGCCGGCTGCTATGGTAGCTATCCCAGTGGTGGCTCTTTCCTAGCCTCCTCTGTGGTTTTGCTGATGATCCCCATGTTTTTCTTTATTTTATTCTATTTTTTTTAAAAAAGATTTATTTGCTTATTTGAGAGGCAGAGTTACAGACAGAGAGAGGGAGAGACACAGAGATCTTCTATCCCATGGTTCACTCCCCAAATGGCTGTTAACAGCTGGAGCTGGGCCTATCCAAAGCCATCAGCCAGGAGCTTCTTCTGGGTCTCCCACACAGTTGCAGGGTCCCAAGGCCTTGGGCCATCTTCTACTGCTTTCTCAGGCCATCAGCAGGGAGCTGGATCAGAAGTGGAGCAGCCGGGACTTGAACCTGCTCCCATATGGGATGCTGGTGCCGAGAGTGGATGCTTAACCTACTACATCACAGCACCCCCTCCGCCCAACCCTGTGGGGTCTTTTATGGTGTGGGTGACGTGATCTCTTCCAGACTCTCACAAGTTCTTTCTGCTGCGGCAGCAGGAACACTTCCAGAGGCTTGCATCCAACTCTCTCCATCTCATCCACTCAGCCAGAGGCCCTACTCTACTTAGCTGAGAACTGGAGTTGCAGGCTGCTGCCTGCCGTCTCCCTTTCTCCCTGCCTTGTCAGCACAGCTGCTCTAGTTAGCTTCCTGCCCAGTCTTCAGATGCCGTCTCTTGGTGTGTGTGCACCTTCTTGGCTAGGGAAGACCTGGCTTAAGGCTTTCCTTGGAATATGTCTCTGCTGGAGTACATAGGAGTGTCACTTAGTGGGTGTCAGGCCAGGGGGTGAGAGGCTGGTCTGTTTTCTTGTTGGCAACCCCATCTCAAGAGGTGCTCCTCTTGCAATGCAATTCCTTTGGCTTGGGAGGAGTGGTGCGGAAGCTTTAAGTCCTAATTTTCTGGACTTTTTCTTATGTAGGCTGGATGGGCTTGTGGAGGGAGGGCCAACGGACCACCCTGGCTCCTCCTAGTCCTGTCACCAGCTATCTGTCCAGTGCCTCGGCTGTCTGAGTGCTGCCTGACACTGACTGTTCTTAGACACAAAAGGAAATCCCGACAACGTCTGCATACCTCAGTTTTTCTATCTTTCCCTTGGGCAGGTGGGTGGAGGTTTTAGAGCCCTTTTGCTGGGTGCACTTGTTCTGGGTTCCTGGCCTTGTGCAGGATTCCAGTTCCAGCTTCTGTTTTGTGGACTGCCATGGCTGGGTCTCCTGTCTGCGGAGAGCTTGCCACCGCAGGCCTGGCCCTCGGGCCTGGAATCGGCACGCATCCTCTGGACTGCCGCAACTTCATCACCTCCGCCGTTCTCCCAGGGTCCACATTTTCTTTTCTTTCCTGGCCTGGGGTATTCCCTTTCCTCTGTGCTCAGCTCCTAGTAGTCAGCATTCCTGTGTGTTGTAAAGAAAATAAATCCTCCATTCCTTGGTGGTCTAAGCATGGCCTGCTGTCTTGCCAGGACTGGACATTTGCATCTGTTTCATAGACCCCCTTCTACTTCCATCACGGGATGCTGTAGAGACCACTGGGATGAGAGTGTTCATCTGCGTTGACAGTGTTGATCCATTTACAAGGAAGGGGTGTTGGTGGGTATGTCTCTACCAATTGGTTACACAATTCTCCCTTGAACTGGACATTTAGCAAAACGAGGCTTGTAAGGAGAACTCTCGGAGGCAGTGTAAAAGGTGATATTTAAGAGCTTACGTCCACTCACTGATTGCCTCTCGTTCCTGGAACCTAGTGACTTCTACTCTGTCCAGTGGAATTTACTGATTTACAGAGTATTTCAGAGGCTTTCACGATGTTACTCCACTATTTCTCATTCATAATATCATTTTGTGTGAGAAGTATACATTAGGTCTACATTAAAATACATGTTTGGAGGAGTGGGTAAAGCTGCTGCCTGCAGCACCAGCATCCCATATGGGTGCGAGTTTGAATCCTGGCTGCTCTGCTTCCGATGAAGCTCTCTGTTATGGCCTGGGAAAGCAGCAGAAGATAGCCCAAAGTGCTTCGGTCCCTGCACTCACTTGGAAAACCCAGAAGCAGCTCCAGGTTCCTGGCTTCAGCCTGGCCCAGCCCTGTCCATTGCAATTCTGGGGAATGAACCAGTGCATGGAAGATTGCTTTGTCTCTCTGTCTTTCTCTCTTTCCTTGTAACTCTGCCTTTCAAATAAATAAAATAAATCTTACAAATAAATAATATATATATATTTGGTACATTAGATGTCTCTTAGGAAAATTAGGTATATACTCATTCTGCTATTTTTGCTCAGGTAATCAAAGAAGAGACTATCAATCATCAATCAATCAATCAATCAACCAGTGAGTTTGACACCTTAATAGCCACTTGGTAGAGTGTGTAAGCAAGCATAACCGATTTTGACAGCCATGTATTAGGTGTCTACTAGATACTAGACAGGCAGCACTAGATATCCTGATGAATTAAACAGCTGGGCATCTGCCATCCTGTGCTAGCAGTGGAGCCACTGGCTGAAATGGCAGTCCAGTATCTCAGTGGTGGCAACATAGTCCATTGTTACATTCATATGAGGGTATTTCAAAATGTTCATGGAAAAAATGGAATTAAAATATATAACTATTTTGGTGCAAACAATTTAAAAATTTGTACATAGAGAAATCTTCCAGAAAACTCATGTTATGAAAAAAAGCATGCATGGATTTCAGATTTTTTCACCAAAATAAACTTATCTTTTTAAAAATTATTTATTTGAAATGAAAAATTGTAGAGAGAGAGGGAGAAGATCTTCCATCCGGTGGTTCACTCCCCAAATGACCACAATGGCCAGAGCTGAGCTGATCTGAATCCAGGAGCCAGGAGCTTCTTCCAGGTCATTCTTGTGGGTACAGGGTCCCAAGCACTTGGGCCATCCTCTGCTGCTTTTCCAGGCACATTAGCAGAGAGATGGATTGGAAGTGGAGCAACTGGGACTCAAACTGGTGCTCATATCAGATGCCAGCCACAAGCTCTACCTGGTGCACCATGGTACTGGCCATAATAAACATCTTTTTTTTTTTTAATAAAAAAGATTTATTAATTTTTTTGAAAGGCAGAGGCAGAGAGAGAGAGAGAGAGAGAGAGAGAGAGAGAGGGAGAGAGAGAATGAGAGAGAGAAAGGTCTCCCATCCACTGGTTCACTCCCCAGATGACAACTGCCGGAGCTGCACTGATACGAAGCCAGGAGCCAGGAGCTTCTTTCGGGTCTCCCACGCCGGTGCAGGGGCCCAAGCACTTCTACTGCTTTTCCAGGCCATAGCAGAGAGCTGGATGGGAAGTGGAGCAGCCGGGACTCAAACCTGAGCCCATATGGGATGCCGGCACTGCAGGCGGCTTTACCTGCTATGCCATAGCGCTGGTCCCTAAACTTATCTTTTAAAAAAATTATTTAAAAAGCAGACACACACACACACACTGGGGGGGGGGGGAGGGCGGAGAGAGAGAGAGAGAGAGAGAGAGAGATCTCCTTTCTATTGGTTCACTGGATAAATGCCAACGATGGCCAAGGCTGGGCAAGACCAAAGCCTGGAACTGAGAACTTGATCCCAGTGGGTGGCAGAGACCCAACTACTTGAGCCATCACTGCTGTCTCCCATCTCCTGCATTAGACGGGAATTGGGAATCAAACCTAGTATATAGGATATGGATAGCTTAACTTTTAGATCAAATGCCAGCCTGCCCCTAGACATACTTTAATTCCTTTTATCCACAAACATTTTGAGATTTTTTTGAGAAGTATGTGAATTTTCCAGACTACGGAAGGATTGCATTCTTTAAATAAATAAATAAATAATTTTAAATGGAGCTGTCATGCATAGACTGATATCTTGTTCTCATCAAGGTCCAAGGACCAAGTTTTTTTTTTTTTTAGCTAATACAGCAGTTCATCAGCTTTTGGATAAGGAGGGTGAACCTAATATGACAGATGATTTTTTGTGGGGCTGAGATGCTAGCTCTGTGTCTTCAAGTCTATTGGTTGTCAGCTTCCCTTTCTCTGCCCTGTCTGTAGCTGTGGGACTCTCTCATTTCAGTCTCAGGAACCAGGGCTCTTCCCTTTCACCTCTGCTGCTCTCTGTCTAAACCTGTCTGCACACAAAGGCCCTTGTTGCGCTGCTCTTGCTCACCCTGGCAGTCTCCTCCTGTCTTGGATGAGCTCCGCTCTCCCTGGAGGCCGACTTCGTTAAGAGCCAGCTCAGGGTGGGAAAATGATCCTTTTAAGGAAACAGCTAAGAGCTCCTCCAGCAGGAGCCTGGCCACCTGGACCCTGCTCAGAGGGAGGCTGGAACCAACTATTTACATTTTTGTATAAATTTAAGTCGCTTTATCTTCTCTCTGAAGTATTTGCATGTTCAGCCTTTTCTGTAGTTGTGAAAGGGAAGATTTTGTCTCCTTTCCAGGAACTTCAGGCGTCAGCAAATAAGTTTAGGAAGAATTAGTAGACTAAAATCATTCTATGGATGATTTTACTGAGGCTGTGGTTTCAAACTGAATTGGACAAAGGACTTATCAAATATGGTTGCTGGAATATTGTGTTGAAAAGGTTTCTGAGCTGTTTTCTGATCTCAGGGAAAGGGTCCAGTGATTGATTAGTGATGTCTGCCACAGACATAGGATGGAGGTAATATATGTAGCATACCTGCTATTTTATTTTATTTTTTAAAGGTTTATTTATTTATTTGAAAGGCAGAGTTACAGAAAGGCAAAGGAAGAGAGAGAGAGGTCTTCCATCTGCTGGTCCACTCCCCAAATGACCGTGATGGCTAGAGGCGCACTGATCCAAAGGCAAGAGCCAGGAGCTACTTCTGGGTCTCCCACATGGGTGCAGGGGCCCAGAGACTTGGCCATCTTCTACTGTTTTCCCAGGTACATTAGCAGGGAGCTGGATCAGAAGTTGAGCAGCCAGGATTCAAACCTGCACTCATGTGGGATGCTGGTGCTGCAGGCCATGGCTTAAACCTGCTGTGCCACAGTTAGATATGTTTTTAAAGGGGAATTAAATCTGAATGCTCCTGACTTCCAGTATAACTTTCCTGAAGGAGTCACTAGATAGTACTTTAGAGTTTTATGTACTTTTCAAGTATTTTTCAAAAACATCTCACACATATTGTCTCATTTGATTCTCCCCTGGCCCCTGTGTTTCTTGGTTTTAGTGCATAGGTAGGGAAACTGAAGCTCGGAGATGCCCTGACTGGCCAATGGTTGTGTGACAAGTTGAGCCGATGGAAAGTTGGACCCTAGTTTCCTTCCTTCGGACCCTGAACTTCCCTGACTCTTCTGGGATTCCCCCCTAGGAGGCGGAAATTTCCATCCAGGGAGAGGAGGCTGTATGTTGGTGCAGTGACTCAACAGAGCTGTACATTCCCTGCTTGAGAGGTTGGCCTTCCAGCAACAAGCTGATGAATGAGACCCCACTGCTTTGATAAAGCACTTTGGGGCTTATAAGATGGAAAATTTCTTTTGGAAATGAAAATAGCCTGTGGCCATTCATACCCTCAAGTTGTCAGCTAATGCTGTCTGAGTCACCTCTAACCATCTTCTGGCACCCTTGGGGGGGCCTCCTGCCGTGGCCCACCTAGAGTGGTCTGAGCTTGGCCATATTTGGCTTTCTAGAGCTGGTTGGCTTTGGAAGTGCCTTTCAACCTGCCAACACCCAAGTGAGGACCCAGAGCAGAGCATGCGTTTAAATGGCCAGGCTGTGGAGAGAGCTCAAGTGGAGACGGCCCAGGGCTGTGGGGCCATTTACTTAACATAAATCAGCTCTCTGAGTGTGAGCGTCTTAATGCATTCCTGCGCTTATAAACAGTTTAGAGTCATGACAGCCAACATCTTCTCACCCCCGCTCTCTTTAGCCCAGGCCTGCATTTGGATTTGTTTCTACAACTAGGGACTTTGATGATTGCAAGGCGTGGCAAGGAGGCATTCTGGAGCATGAGAGGCTGCAGTTTATTGAGCTCTAAGGAGTGAAGCCCCGCTCATCGCTGTGCTAAGGGCATCACATATGTGCTCCATTTAACCCTCGCCTGCAGTCGATGAGGTGGGAACTGGTGCTCTCCCCATGTTGCAGAAGAGAAAACCAAGGTTCAAAGTGCTGGAATACTTTGCCTGGGGTCACACAACTAATAGATGGTGGAGCTGGGATTGTTTTCAGAGCCTTTGTGCATGAAAGCCACGGCCATGATTATATTGTTTTCCTTCTGATTTGGACAGTTTGTTGTTGGGCTTTTGAGATTTTCCTTGGTTGTTTAAATAGCAGCCCATGTGCTGGCAGAACGAGCCTGTGGATACTGCGAAGACCTTCCCCAGCCTGAAGAGGGCTTGTGTGAGGAATGTGTGTCGTCATGGAAGTGGGGTCAGCATGATGGACTTGTCCTTGTCCCAACCACAGATTTAGGACAGTGAGAACCAGGGTCCCAGGTTCTCCTGGGAGCGGATGTGCCAGGGCTTTTTTTTTGGGAGTCTGCCTATACCCATGGAACGCTCACAGTCAGGGAGTCCATTTTGGTATAAACAGGGGTGGGTATATTTAGAAATAGTCTCCAGAGACTGTCATCTGTGTTTATCTGCATGCTCACAGATAAAAGTCAGGGAGGTGGGTCAGTAAGAAAATGCTTGGGTTGACATCCAGTTGACACATGGCTCTTTCCCAGGGACACAGGGCAGCCTGATACACAGGGCCTATTTTAGGGCCTTTCTTTATCAGTTTGGAATTGTCACTGTCTGCACTGCAGTAAAACAAGCTTAGCCTGGATCTGCCTTTCCTGACTTGAAGAAAAGACTCAGGCTGGCCTGGGAGCTGCAGACTTCCCGCAACACGCTCCCGTGCTGTAGGCGCTTGGTTTTGCTCTGCCCAACCCACCCGCAGATGTAACCTTCTGATTCACTGCCTAATTTAGGGCAGAAACTCGCAGAGCGATGTCAAGAGGGTCTGTTTTCACTTCTGGATATTACACATGCTTAATGTTCTTGCTTTGAAGACATTCCAAGAGGATACAATAAATAAAGGAGTATGTACACATCTATTGCAGTGGCTTCGTGGTTCAGCGTGTTGCTTTGGGGACTAAACCACATTTTTAATAAGGCTTCCCTCCCCTCCCCTTCTTCCCTCCCTCTCTCCTTCTCTACCTTGCCTTCCTCCCTCCTTCTCTGCCTCCTTCTCTGCCGCCTTCTCTTCCTTCCTTCCTTCCTTCCTTCCTTCCTTCCTTCCTTCCTTCCTTCCTCCCTCCCTCCCTCCCTCCCTCCCTTCCTTCCTTCCTTTGTTAAGCAAAATACATTTTTCATTCATTAGACAAAACAGTTTTCCAAAGGATAAGAAAGGGCCCCTGAGATTGCATCTCTGTCACCATATATTTTACACTCCAAAAATTACTTGTTTCTGGCTTCTCTTCCAAGTTTGAGTCCCAGTTATCTTAAAGGCACTTGTGTCCAGGACCCTGGCTGTTTTCTCTTAGGTAACCCAGTTAAAGCGAACTCCTGCTTTATATAATGGGATGTCTTAACTGGGCTATCCAGCCTGGAAGGCCCCAGAAGCCTCCTGTTCTTTGCACCTGGCAGTTGCTGTGTTTGCAGGACAAGGCTTTCCACTGAGAGGGAAATTAAAAAATTCCCATGGGCCCCAGAGGGACAGAAGCACTGGCTGGAGCAAAGCAAACTATCACAATATGTTAGGACTGATAGCTGTAGCTTACCATTGAGCAAAGAGGGAGACCAGTGCCTAGTCTACTTGGTTGCCCCTGTGAGGGATGAACAGATATTTAATTAAGGTGTGTCTCCGTCTGTTAGGTACAACTAATAGCTGTGTGAGTGTGGTAGATTCGTGAGAGTTTGGGGCATTTTGTTTAAGTTTGAACATTAACTGATCTTGTAGGCAACTGTTGTGCATTGGGATGTCTCGTATATACAAATGATATTGGGGTTCAGATTGAAAATTGGTTGCAGATATCTCTTTTTTTAAAACATTTTTGTCTCTGTCTTTTTTCAAGAGAAAGGGGAAGTTTTAATGCATCAGTAGGCCAAGGTACATAATGTTATAGATCACAGGTTTAAATTTTTATGTTTTTTAAGAGGGAAGGAAGTGGTTTTGGCTAGACTGGACTGAGTTGGGATTTGGAAGTAAAAATAGGCACATTTCATTGAAGATCTACTGTATGCCAGACCTTATATGAGGAACTTCATGTGAATTATGTAATTTAATTCTTGTAATAGTCCTCTATCGTTAATGAGTGTTTTCACTGACCAAAGGAGAGCATGCGTACAAAGTAACTCAGACCATTGTGGTCCACTGACGTTTGGATCTAGGTACAGGGCAGAGAGTTTGAGATTTGAGTGGCAAGAGTTATGGCCTCAGGCCTACGACGTTTGGGGAAGCTGGGATGGCCAGTTTCTTGTCCAAGAGAGGAAATGAGAAAGACCTCTTGCTGCTCTGGAATCAGCAGCAGGGCTGCTTGCTGTCTGTTCTGGGTCTGCTGTATCAATTAGGAGAAAGAGAAACTCTAGGCCTGGGCCACTCACAGGTGTGGAATCTGAAGTTATACTTCTTATACTTCACGGGACCCTTAGGATGAAAAATTAACAAGTAAATCCAGGAAGCTGATGGCTGAATGAATGAGGAAAATGTGGTATATCCATATACATTGGGCTGCCATGGGCTGATTTGTGTCCTGGGTTGGGCAGCTGTGTTCATTGTGTCTTCACTGGCAGAGTAGAAGGGTGATAGTACTCAAAGGTCCATGTCTGGCTATTTTTCTCTTTTTTCTTTTAAGTAATAAAATATCTTACATTGTAGTTCATTATTCCTCTGAAAAATACCAAGACCTCTTAGAGGTCTTCTTAAAGAGGTACTAATCTCATCTATCAGCATCCATCCTTATGGTCTCTTCACCTCCCAAATCCCCTGCCAACTAATACATCACAATGGGAGTTGGCATTTCAGCTATGAATTTGGGGAATAGTTTTAACATTGGTAAGTTTCATGTTATGCAATTTTTCAAAAAAAAGTTCATTAATTTATTTGAAAGGTGGGATTGGGGATGGGTAATGAACAAAGAGGAGTGATAGAGGAGAAAGAGAGAGATCTTCCATGCACTGGTTCACTCTCCAAATGGCCACAACAGCTAGGTCTGGACCAGGCTAAAACCAGGAGCCAGGAACTCCACCTGGTCTCCCACGTGGGTGGTAGGGGCCCAAGTACTTGGGAGACATCTTCTGCTGCTTTCCTAGGTGCATTAGCAAGAAGCTGAACCAGAAGCAGAGCAGCTGGGACTTGTACTGTCACTCCAGTATGGGATGCTGGTGTTACTAGTGGCAGCTTAATCTATGGTCCCAGAACTCCCACCCTGTGTTATGTGTTTTTGGACACAATAAAAACACAGAAATATTCTTCTCATCTGGTGTGTCTGATATTCATAGTGGAGAACATATCCACAGATTAGGGCCATTAAAACTTTAATGGAGGAAACAATCCTGGATGATGATGAGCCAACAATTAAAAAATATAAATCTCATAATAAAGTACCATGAGGGGGAGTTAGCAGGTACAACAGTCCGAATCGCTATGCCAAGAACCAAAGTAACAAGACCAATTTGAGGAGACTATAAAATAAATTTGTTTAAAAACAAAGGAAGAAATAGAAAGTAATTAAGAATAGGACCACATGAGAAAGAAAATATTTGAAAAATGATTATACTTCTAGAATAAAATAACACCTTGAAATAAATAATACAATGAATGAGTTAAAAATCATATTAGATATCGCAGAAGGTAAAAATCAGTGGATTGGAAGTTAGATCTGAGGAAATTTGCCAGAAGGCAGCACAGAGATAGAAAATACTACAAGTATGGAAGTGAAAGAATTGGAGATAGAAGGCAGGGGTTTAGTAAATATCTAAGCAGAGTTCTAGAACCAGTTGGAATGGTGGAAAGACATTACTTTAAAAGGTAATATCAAGAATATTTTGAAATTTAAGAAAGATACCGATTTTTACATGGTAACGGCATACTGAGTGTAGAGCAAGGCAATTAAAAATACATCTACAGCCAGGGCCCTTAGTTGTGGTACAGCGGGTTAAGCTGCTGCCTGTGACGCCTGCATCCTACATGGGTGCTGGTTGGAGTCCCAGCCGCTCCACTTTGGACCTAGCTCTCTGAAGATGTGCCTGGGAAAGCAGTGGAAGATAGCTCAATTACTTGGGCCCCTGCCAGTCATGTAGGAGACCTGGATGGAGTTCCAGGTTCCTGGTTTTTGCCTGGCCCAGCCCTGCTGGCCTTTGTGGCCATTGAGGAGTGAACCAACAGATGGAAGATCTCTCCCTCTCTCTCTGTAACTCTGCCTGTCAAATAAATAAATAAAATCTTTAACAAAGAGAAAAAATACATCTATATCTAGACACCCAATGTAGACAAACTTTAATGTCAAAGAAAGTGATAAAATCTCAAGTAAGCAGCGAAATAGGAGATTATCTTTCTATAAACATCAGACTTCATCAACCTTTATAGAGGACAGAGGACAATTAAATAGCATCTCCAAAGTGCTCAGTGAATATCAAACCAGAATTCAATGCAGAGCTGGATTATCATTCAAGAATTAGGATGAAAAGACATTTTTTTTTTTTTGCATCAACAGAGTATTTGTCTCTGAAATGATCCTTGCTGAAAGAATTACCAAGGGACACATTTAATCAAGAAGTATTAATTTTTTAAAGGGAAGACTGAAATTTAGGATGATTCAGAATGAAGGTGGTGGCAAACATTGAACGGTCAAGTGGAAGGCCAGTGAGGGATGGGGTGCATACAAAGATTGGAATTTGGGTGTTCTAAGTCTTAGTATTCTTCAGAGGAATAAAGAACTGTTATTTGAAAACATTTCTCAGTTCAAAAGGAAAAAGAGAAATATCTAGACATGAACCTTTGGATGCCATCATTATTGCTGGGATAGCAACTTGCATATATCGAGGTCTTGCTGGGAGCCAAGGTGTTTCATTTAGTCTCAAAGCAACCACACGAGAGAGGTAATGTTCCCATTTTTAGAGGCAAGAAAACAGGGGGCTGCTTCACCTCTGTGCCCCCATCACTCAGAATAATGTCCAGTGATGCAATGTGTTTTGTGGATGTGGGTGAGCACCAAGCTGAGGTTGAAATCTGGTTAAAAACCCGTCCATGTCTTGGTTAGAAAAGTGATGAAATGATTGTTCCAACTTGGGTCTGCTGACGTCAAAGTCTTCCTCTTTTCTCTCTGTGGCTCTGTCCCTCCCTGCTTCAGTCTGTGGCATTTCTGGAATAGGCAGACATTGGCTCTGCATTTCTCTAAGTTGATGCCCCACTTTCCCCCTCTCACACATTTGTGGGTCCGTGTGACTTGTCCCCTTTAGACCTGAGGCCTGGCTGTGTGGTTTCTGTGTGTCGCACAGCCCAGCTGAGTCTCCTTGATATTTGTTTTGATTTCAGCAAGCCTGGGCTTGCTGTCCTCTGGTTCCCGTAGCGCTTAGACAACATCACGAGCAGGTGTTGCTAGGAAATTCGGGGATGATCACAGCATTTAGGGCGAGTGCCTTCTCTCCTCCCTCCCCTGCACACCTGCCTTTACCATCTGCTGCAGGTGCTTCTGGCACCTTGGCCCTGCCACACTGAGCTGCTTCACTGCAGTCTGGATTGTGGTTCTTTAACAGAAGAACTATCAGTGAGAAAACGAGAGCTTGGGGTTGCTAAGCTGCACCAGGCCCTGTTTTAGTCACACACTAGAGAAGAGGTGCCAAGAGTGAGATGTCCCACATTCTAGGAATTTTCATTCATTTACTATATTTTGAATAAAAAGATGAACTGCTCAAGTGTATTTTAAATCCCAGATATATGAGAGGGCTTCAGAAAGTTCATGGATGGTGTGCTTTGTCTTTTAACAGAAATACTTATTTATTTGAGAGGCAGAGAGACAGAGGAAAAGAGACAGATGGAGAGAGAGCGAGCGAGAGCGAGAGAGAGAGAGAGAGCTCCTATTCACTGGTTCACTCCTCAGCTGCCTCACTGGGGTTGGGCTCAGCTGACTTTAGGAGCCAGGACCTCAATCTGTGGTCTTCCATGATGATGACAGGGATCAAGCTGGGTCATCACTGCTGCCTCCCAGAGTGCATATTAGTGGGAAACTGGATTTGGGAGCAGAACTGTGACTTGAACCCAACATGGAATGTAGGCCTCTTAACCAGTACACCAAATGCCTGTCCCCGTAATATCTTTTAAATCTATTTTCCATGAACTTTTTGATGCCCTCTCTATGTATATGTGGGTGTGTACATACATACTCATAAACGCACACACTGAATTGACAGATTAAGTGTGAAAATAGTCTTGTTTGGTTTGTGAAAATAGTTTTGTTTGTCTTTTTTGTCTCTTTGGTTTGTTTGATCATGGACTGTGCTATTTGGTTTTCTGAGTTGCCTGTTAATTTCAGGCTAAAGCAGTTAATCAGGTTGTCCCACATGAGCTGGCTTGAATGTAGACTGAAAGGGGAGCTCTGAATGTATTTAGGTTCCTATGACTATCTTCTTACACACTGTCAGCACCCTTCTGAGAGCTTTTCTTGGTGCTTGTGGGTAGACCCAAGGTCAAGCTCATATCAGAAGAGTTGCTGACTTAGTTGCCAGTGTTAGCAGACCCAATGGGCAGATGGTGTCTTAAAGGCAAACAGAGGCTCTTGGCTCGATGTTGGGAGGAGCTGTGTGCCCCTGCAGTCTCTCTGCTTTTCTCCAGAGGGCTTGGCTGTAGATCCCAGCATTGGCGGGGAAGCTTGTGTTGCTGTGGCCTGTGTCTGGGGTTCCCAGGCTGAGGTGGGGCATTTTGACTTTCGCAGGGTGGGTACCAGAGGACCAGGTTGTCGCTTCCTTAGAAAGGAAGCTGCAGGGGGTGGAAACAGCATCTGCCTTGCTGTTGGAAGCCCTGGGCCCTGTTTTGACTGTACCTCTCCCCCCTCCACGATGTGGTCTTGGCAAAGCCTTTGATCATCGTTTCTCCAGCTGTGAATGGTTGCTGTTTGTCTCCATGTTGTAGAGAGTTGCATGAGATGATGCGGGAGAAATGTAAACCTGAAAACATAATACAGATTTAAGGCATCGCTACCCTCAGTGCTTGGAGGATGTATTGTGGGAAGTTAATGGGCCTTGCTGTCCCACATTTCAGTGTGCAGAACGATGAGAGCTGTCAATAAATATCGATTAACAGTGAGGTGGGGAAGCTGTTTGACTCAGTGTGGAAGCCAGTGCTTTATAAATTAAATGCATGCATTCATTTGGTCATTCACTGGGAAAATATTGCTTGAGTGCCCACTAAATGCCGGGCACTGGGAATACAACCATGAGTAAAACAAGTGGATCATGATGAGTGTTTCCTCTGGCTATCACAAAGTTAGAAACATTAGGCATGTGAATTTCATAAAATTAAACTCAATTAATATGAAGGATTGTTCTTTATGCTGGCAGTATGAGAATACTTCAAACGGTTTATGGAAAAAGGGAATTGAAAGGTAAGTTTAGGGTTGGTGTTGTGGTGTAGTGGGTTAAGCCATTGCTTGCGATGCCCATAGTCCATTATCAGAGTTGAGTTCAAGTCCTAGATGCTCTGCTTCCCATCCAGCTCCCTGCTAATGCTCTCAGGAAAGCAACAGATGATGGCCCAAGTGTTTGGGCCTGTGTACCCACGTAAGAGACTAGGATGGAGTTCCTGGCTGTTGGCTTCAGCCTGGCCCAGATCTGGCCATTGTTGCCATTTGGGGGAGTGAACCAGTCGAAGGAATGTCTCCCCGCCCCTCTGAATGCTCTGCCTTTCAAATAAATAATAAATAAATAAATACATCTTTTAAAAAAAGAAAAGTCAGTTTATTTTGGTACAAAAAACTTGAAATCCATGCATAATTCTTTTCATAATATGCATTTCCATGAACTTTTTGAAGACTCCATGCATATCTGCCCTGTTGTTTGTTTTGTGCAGTGATAGTGGTAGAAGATGCAGCTGATTTTTCCAAAAATTTTTTACAAAGTAAAATTATATTTATATAAAAGTGTTACTGGTCCTTGAAACCCAAAAGCCTGTGAACTACTGGCCAGCCAGCCTTCTGCCCAATGCAGACTTCTTAGCATTCTTAACGGGGGCCACCTGATTTCTACTTGGGTCGTTCTAGAGCAGGGAAACTCACTGCCTTCAAAAAGCAGCCTTCCAGTTTTAAATAGCCTTTATCTTCCTCAAGATTTATGTTTTATTTATTTGAGAGGCAGAGAGAAAAAGAGAAGGGAGGGAGAGAGAGAGCAAGAGAGAGAGAGAGAGAGGGAGAGAGAGAGAGTACTTCCATCTGCTGGTTCATCCCCCAGATGCCCACAATAGTTGGAAGTGGACCAGGCGAAAGCAGGGAGCCAGGAACTCAATGTGGGTCTCCCAAATCCACTACTTGAATAATCGCCTGTTGCCTCTGCCTCCCTGAGTCTGCATTAGCAGGAAGTTGGAATTGGAATCCACAGCTGGGAATTAAGCTCAGGTGCTCTGGACCTCAGGCATCCTAACTGGCTTTTTAACCCCTTGGCCCCCATGTCTGCCCAGCTCTGCAGGCTTTTGAAGCAGGATACCATGGTCTGTCTAAGCTTATTTCCCAGGCTCTTGTCCCCACTTCCCTTACCCACGTTCTCTCCTCGGTGCTGGAGTTCCTCCTGCACTCTGTTGCCTGGAAGGGACACAGGGCTTCTCTGTGGGCTGACTTATGCTTTGCTCAGCCTACTCCTTCCCTTATTGTGGGCTTTGAGTGCAGAATAAGGGAGTAAAGATTGCATTTGCCTTTTTGGCAGCTATGATATGCTGTTGACTCATATTGAGTTTCAGACTGACTACTAAAACCCCTAGGGTCCTTGTTGTATAAAATGTTGATAAGCCAGATTTCTTCCTACCCTATGTTTAGGCAGTGACTTTTTTTTTTTTTTTTTCATCTAAGTGCAGTCCCTTTATAGTCTATGCCTATTATATTTCATCTTGTCAGTTTGGACCATGGTTTCAGCATATTGAGGTCATTTGAGTCCTGATTCAACCTTCCAACTTACTAGCTATTCCTCCCAGATCTGTGTCAGCAGCACATTTGGCAAGTTTGTCTTCATCCCAATTTTTAATTCAGTGTCAGAAGAACTACAGCCAAAGACAGCCCTGGGTCGCATCAGTAGAGACCTTCCAAGTTTAAATGTATCTCTGAATCAATGTTCTAGGCCTCTGTGCATAAAATCAGTGTATCTATGAAGGCGTCAATCACCAGTATATTCTTGTGTTTTCAAACCACAAATCCTTCTAAGTGTATTACCTCCACTGATTATATGAATTGTGTTTCTTTTTTAAAGTAATGTGTGTTTATTTGTTTGAGAGGCAGAGAGAGAGAGAGAGAGAGAGAGAGAGAGAGAGAGAGGGAGAGAGAGAGAGAGAATGCAAGTAAGAGAGAGAAAGGGAGAGAGATCTCCCAACCTCTGATTCGCTCTCCAAATACCTGCAACATCTAGGGCTGGGCCAGGCCAGAACTCCATTTGGATCTCCCACATGGGTGGCAAGGATTCAAGTACTCGAGTCATCATCTTCTGCCCCTTGGGTGCACACTGGCTGGCTGCAGGAGTGTAGTGGAGTAGCCACAACTTGAACCATGAACTCTGCTATGGGATGAACATGTCCCAAGCAGGGGCTTAACCTGTTGTACCATAATGCCCACCCCTGAGTTCTATATTTGACTCACCACTTATGATTTTTTTAAAATGAAGAGCATTTTAAATTTTTGAGAGACAGAGATAGAGTAAGAGTGAGACAGCGTGCAAGAGAGAATTCATATCCTCTGATTCACTCCTCAAATGCCTGCAACAGCCAGAACTAGGTTGGGCCCAGGCCAGGAGCTAACAACTCAATCCAGGTCTTCCACATGAGTGGCAGGAATCCAACTACTTGAACCATCAGCACTGCCTTCCAGGGTCCACATCACTGAGAAGCTGGAGTTGGCAGCCAGAACCAGGCATTGAACTCAGATCCTCCAATATGAGACAAAGACTTTTTTTAAGATTTATTTTTATTTATTTGGAAGATAGAGTTACAGAGATAGATAGAGACAGAGAGAGAGAGGTCTTCCATCCACTGGTTCACTCCTCAGATGGCCACAATGGCCAGAGCTGTGCTGATCTGAAGCCAGGAGCCAGGAGCTTCCTCTGGGTCTCCCACGTGGGTGCAGGGGCCCAAGGACTTGGGCCATCTTCTACTGCTTTCCCAGGCCATAGCAGAGAGATGGATCAGAAGAGGAGCAGCTGGGGCTAGAACTGGTGGCCATATGGGATGCCGGTGCTTCAGGCCAGGGCTTTAACCTGCTGTGCCACAGCGCCGGCCCCAATACAGGCATTCTAACCTGCCTCTCACTTATCATTCTTCAGGCAATATCAGCCATGCCCATGATTGATTATGACTTTCCAATTTACTTTTTTAGTCCAGATACCTGTCTCCAGTCCACATTTAACAATTTCTATTGGTTAGCTGCAGAATGTTTCGGGTTACTCAAAATCCTCTAAAACCTGCTTATTTTTATGTGATCACCGTTTCAGTGAGGGCACCGCTGAATTGGCCAAGCTGACACCTAGGAGCCATTCTTCATGTCTAAGCTCTCTGCTCAGTCCACGTTTAAATCATCAATTGGCCTCGGAAGTTCTTCCTCCTTAATATCTGCTAATCCATTGCTCAGACCTGCCTCTGTTTCACCTATGCAATTGTAAGCACCTTTTGGCTTCCCAGCCTTCTGCTGGTTCCCTGTCCCCTGGAAGTGATGGCTGTTCCCTCATAGTGTGGCCTTTCCTAGTCAACCTGGACTATCCCTGTCTCTTCTGATAACCACACCCTTGAGATGTACCGTCTGCTGCTGGTTCCCAAATGATGCGTTGGTTCATGGCTTGCACGTGGTGTTGCCCTTTACCCGGAGTACCTCTCCCACTTTCATTTCTACCTTTGTCAGGGCTTAGGACAAGTGTGCCCTCCTTTGGGCCCCCATATGCAGCTGCACAGTGAGTGAGGAACTTTTTTTAAAGGTGTCCTAGCACTGAGCCTGCCCAGTAGGTAGCTTATGGTAACTGCTTGCCTGCCTCTCCCACTAGGGCAGTGCTCTACTGTTTTTCCTGGTGGCCACAACCCCAGCACACAGTGGACTCAGGATTTGTTAACCATGTGGGTAAATGGGTGGCTTCAAAGTCACTGCCAGTGCACCCAGGACTCCCTGACCATTACCTCACAGTAGTGCTCTTGGCATTCTGCATCTGTGGCATCCTTGGGATTACTGGTTGCAATCTTAGTACAAAAGTAACAGGGGCAGGTGTTTGACCTAGTGGTTAAGCTGGACTGCCTGGATTAGAGTCCCTGCTTCACTCCCCATTTCAGCTTCCTGCTAGTGTGCACCTTGGGAGGCAGCAGGTGAAGCTCAGGTTGTCGGGTCCCTGCCATCCACTTGGGGGACCTGGGTTAAGTTCCTAGCTCCTGGCTTCTGCCTGGCCTAGCCCTGGCCATTATCAGGATTTAGAGAATGAACCAGCAGATGGGAACTCTTTTTCTCTTTCTCTCCCTGTCTGCCTTTCAAAAAGAAGAAAGAAAATAATAAGATACTTTGCCATTAATTAGGTTTTTCTGCAAATCTTCTGTTTTCTAGTCCACTTAAGGCTTGTTGAGCTCCATTTTTTCTTGCTAAGTTACGTGTTTGTTTCTCTGACCCTGTAATAGTCAGAGAAGGAGACCAAGTGCAACAGGCAACCTTTACATCTCACCAGCTTGACACAATAAAAGTTTTTCCTGTATATCACACAGTCCAGTGTAGGTATTCCTTGTCAGGTGACCTTCTAAGTGGGGACTCAGTGACCCAGAGCAGTTCTGGGTCGTCATGCAGTTCTATTCTCCTCTAGGTCTTTTGATACCCTCTCTGTTCAGCCTAGGGTAGATCAAGAGAAAGTCCTGCAGATGAGAAAGCAGGGAGAGTGTGTGTGGGAGGGTGTTACGGGCCAGGGCAGGACATGAGAGAGCACTGGCAATTCCGCTTCCATATAGTTGGCCAGGATTTACACACATGCAGAATCCAACAGCCAGGGAGGCAGGAAAGTGTAGGCTGCCAGAGCAGGGGACATTCTCTGCCCTTGCACCTGTTCTTAGAGTCTGCCCTCAGGTTTCCCGGCTGCATTCCAGAGCCCCTCTTTTCTAGGCCTTTCCCTGTGCTCTAAGCTATTTGACCTCTGTCTCCCAGCCTGGATTTTTCATCTTTGCTTGTTGCCTTTCTAGTCCTCTCAAATCTTCTTGTCTGTTGGTACCTAACTCCTCCTTTGCTGACTTGTTTGAACTTCATTCCTCATCTCTCCAGTTTCTGAGTGGAATATCTACAGCTTATATATCTGGGGCTGGGGCCCTATGATCCTTGGTACCTGCCTGCCGTTGATAGGTGTGCTTCTTGGGTGACAGCCCACCCTATTCCAAGTCCTAGGGGACAGTGCTTTCCCTCCACTCCATGCTTTTAAGTCCTTCCTATGAGTTCTGGGCTTGGACTTAAACTCTATTTTCAGGGAAAGTTAGAGGACTTAAAGATTTGCAAGGAGAGACTTTGGGAAGCCAAGAGAATCAGTACTGTGTATCTTAAATAGGACAAGCTTGGGGCAAGTCACCAGTCTTTATATCTATGTAAGAAATTGGTTTGAAAAAATTTAATGAAAATGGTGCTAGAATAGATGTTCTTTTGTTATTCTGAAAAAAGAGGAATGTACCTAATATTTTAGTATGGGATCTTTAGGTAAAAGACAAAGAATTTATGAGTTCCAGAATTTTGGGTTATGGTTGTGGATTTCGGAGAGGGGTTAAGGAATGTGCTTTTCTGGAAAAGCTGTGAGGTGGAGAACTCATCTCAGGGCCTGGGAAGTGACCTAAGGGGGGAGGGGGCAGGGGAGGAGTGAGCAAGCTCAAGATCTTGTCTCATTCTGTGATTATTGAAATGAAGAAGCCGAATGTTGTGCTTTGACTCGTATCTCTTTTGAGAGATGCTCAGACTTAAAGTATTTGTCTCTGGGTAATATTTCCAAGTGGTTTCGCAAATGGAAGGGGTATTGTCTTGTAAGGTTTCAAAAACCGCGATGCCTGGATTCCATTACCTGTGTCTTCACCCACTCCCTCTGTAGGTTGCCTACCTGAGCAGGCCGCTTCTCCCTCTGGTGATCACCTACTGACCTATTGCATGGGATGGCCGCAGGGGAGATTTGCAGGAGGTTTGGGGGAGAAGTAATTCATGTCTCTAAAATGCTTTAGATTATGTAAGTACAACATTCCATGGGAATTCTAAATACAATTCTACTTTTCTAAGGTGAATTTTTCTGTATCTTGTTTCTTTCATTCTTGCCTTGAGACATGCAACCTTTTGCAAATACTCCTCTTTAGAAATACTTCCTTAAACTTGTGTGCCTCTCTGGATGTGGGCTGAAAGAAATAACACCCACTGCAGGGGGATCGGGGAGCTAGGGAGGAGGTAAAGGAGGCTGAAAACCAGCTGTGTTAGGGCAGGACCTACCTGTGGGGGCTGTGAGCCTGTGCTCTGTGGTGGGCAGCTGGGTTTGAACTGGTGGCTTTGCACAAGTTAGTTAGTCCCTCTGTGCCTTAGTCTTGTCATCTATGATGTGGGCATAGTGCTGATGCCTTTCTGATGGACATATTAAGAGGATCAACTAAATTAGTATACATAACATTATGAGGACAGAAAGGTGTCTTGTTTCAGATGGTTTTTCCTTTACTTCTCGCTGAAGGAACAGCCTCCCTGTACGTTTTTCATGGGCC
The DNA here is from genome assembly GCA_949820135.1 of Sylvilagus floridanus. Taxonomy (NCBI): domain Eukaryota; kingdom Metazoa; phylum Chordata; class Mammalia; order Lagomorpha; family Leporidae; genus Sylvilagus; species Sylvilagus floridanus. Next base: position 36,975,663 of record OX463230.1, read on the forward strand.
CTAGGGTGGGCGTCATGGTTGCAGACGCCAGGAGAGGGCCTTTACTCTGTCCTCATGCTGGCTCCACTGACACTAGATGACCATCAGCTTGCAGTAAATGGGCTTCTGCTCGGTAGGATTTAATGGGAGCGGTCATTGCATGTGACTGCAGCACTGAGGGACCATGGGGGACTCCTTACCATGGTGACCCTGCCACTTGCACTCTCTGCATGGGAATTGGGAAGGTGCCGCATGGAAGGGAGGCTGTGCTTCCACTCTACATTGTTGAGCCTGGGAGTCCTGCACTCTGGGACTTGGCACTTCTCTGTCTCACCAAAGTGAAGCTGGGACCTGTTCCTGGTCATTCTGCTTTGCTCTCTGCATCTGTGTCCTCAAGAGATTTAACCTGTTGTGTACAAGGAAAATGAGGGCTGGAATAGAGGAGTTACATTATTTGAGCACACAGCCAATAACCATGCTGTGTCACTTACTGTCTGGGCCTCTTCCATAGCCCTTAGCCTCCCTCCTTGCCCCCTAACCCTGGGTAAGCAAGTAGTGGACTGGGCACCACCACCTGGGGAAGAACAGGATTAACCTGCATGAGCAGCTCCTGTGTATGGAGCACTGTGCTGGGTGCTGGGTGAGCTACTGGAGTATAAGATTTGCAGCTGCCGGCTGGTACTGTGGAGCTGTGGGGTTAAGTTGCCACCTGCAATGCCAGCATCCCTTATCAGAACATTGTTTTGATTCCTGGGGCTGTTGCACTGCTGATCCAGCTCCCTTTTACTGTACCTGGGAAAGCAGTGGAAGATGCTTGAGTGCTTGGGCCCCTGCCACCCATGTGGGAGACCCAGATAGGATTCCAGGTTCTTGGCTTTGTCCTATCCCAGCCCTGGCCATTGTGGCCATTTGGGGAGTGAACCAGTGGATGGAAGATTTCTTTCTCTCTGTCACTCTATCAGATAAATAAGACAAAATCTTTCAAAAAGGAAGACTTGTGGCCTGTCTTCCATGAGCTTTTGTTCTCCCTGGGAGAGACGAACACAGAAGTAACACAGGTTGTGGTGAGTGCAGAAACAAAGGCTGTCATGGGGGGCTGTCATCCATGCTGTGCTGTGAGAGTCCGTCTGGCCTGCTGGGATCTTCTGGTGAATGTTGTATGTGAATGCAGACACTTAAAAAGTTTATACTTTTTTTTTTATTGTGATATAAGCATATAATGTAAAATTTACCATCTGCATCATTTTTAAGTGTTACAGTTCAGTAGTGTTAAGTGTGTTCATATTGTTGTGAAAAAGACCTACAACATCTTGAAAATGTCAGTTCTATGTCTATTAAACAACTCTCCTTCCCTGCCCTGCCCCACTCTGCTTACCATTTTTGTGGGTTTGCCTACTTTAGGTTCCTCATCTAAGTGGAATCATACAGTACTGATCTTTCTGTGATGGGCTTATTTTACTCAACATCATGTCCTCGGAGCTCATCTATGTTGTAGCAGGCACTGGGATTTCAGTACTTACTTTTTCCCTGAAGATTTATTTTATTTATTTGAAAGGCAAATGACAGAGAGAGGAGAGACAGAGATCTCCTGTAAATGGCTGCAACAGCTGTGCTGGATGAGGCAGAAGCCGGGATCCTGGTACTCCATCTGGGTCGCCCACATGGGTGGCAGGGGCTCAAGCATTTGGACCATCTTCTGCTGCTTTCCCGGGCACAGCAGCAGGGAGCTGGATCAGAAGCAGAGCAGAGCAGAGCAGAGCAGAGCAGAGCAGTTGGGACTTGAGCTGGTGCTCCAGCATGGGATGCAAGCATAGCAGTCAGTGGCTTAACCTGCTGTGCCACAATGCCACCCGCTTCAGTACAATTTAAGTCTGTGTTGTGTGCCTGTGTATGCACAGACCACATTTTATGTGTCCATTCTCCCGTCAATGGGTGTTTGGGTTGTTTCATCACTTAGCTATTGTGAATACTGCTGTTGTGAACATGGATGTGCAAATAGTTCTCGGAGACCTTGCTTGCAGTTCTTCTGGATAGAAATCCAGAAGCAAGAATTAAATAATAGGTCAGGTTTTATTTCTTGGAGTTGATGCCATACTGTTTTTCATAGCAGCTGTACTGTTCTAAGTACCTACCAATGGGGCACAAAGGTTCCAGTGTCTCCATACCCTCGTCCACACTCACTGTATTCTGTGTTTAGATAATGGGGGTGGGGTGATAGTTTATTGTGGTTTTGCTCCGTGTTTATCTGATTATTAGTTATGTTGACCATTTATATGTCATCTTTGGAGAAATGTCTACTCAAGTCCTTCGCTTTTTTAATCAATGTGCAGAGGCTTGTATTTCTGTTCTGCCCAAAGCCTCAGACATCTGGATCAGCCTGATTGTACAGAGACAGCCAGACCAGTCCTGCTGTAGCAGATGCTGAGGGCAGCAGGGCCTTCTGGGGGAAGTCCCCAAAATGTGGCCAAATAACCAGCATCCTTGGGAGATCGCGAACCCTGCCCGTGCCAGCTGCTGTGTTTGTGATGATTTCACACGGAGCTGATGCCGAGTGTATTGGTTGCCTGTTGCTGCTGTAACAATCACTGCACGCCCTAGTGGCTTACAACAACACAGACCCTCGGGTACGCAGGGCTGTGTCCCTTCTGGAGCCTCCGGGTGGGCAAATCTGTTTCCCATCCTTCTAGAGGCCACCTGCATTCCTTGGCTGGTGGCTGCTCTCTCTGTGCAAAGCCAGTCGTGCAGCATCTTCTCTCTGCTCTCTTATCTCCCTCTTAGAAGGAGGTTTTATCAGACCCCATGGATAATCCAGAATTTGCTCCCCAGCTCAGAATCCTTCATCAGATCTGCAGAGTTTCTTTTTAAACTTTTTAAAAAGTTATTTATCTGAGAGAAAGGCTGAGAGAGCTCTCATCTGCAGGTTCATTCCCCAGTCGCTCACAATGGCGCCTGCCAGGGGGCTGAAGCTGACAGCTGGGAGCTCAGTCTGCCTCTCCCACCTGGGTGGCAGGAACCAATTACTTGAGCTGTCACCGCTGCCTCCCAGGGTCTGCACTAAGGTAGCTGGAGTCAGGAGTTGGAGCTAGGCGTTACACTTGGGCACTCAGATGCGGAACATGGACGTCTTAACTGCTAGGCTAAATGTGTCCCTGCAGAGTGTTTATTTTTCCCCACAGAAGTAATGTGTTCACAGGTGCCAGGGATTAGGGCAGAGGCATCGTTGAGGTGTGGGGGTTGCCATCTAGCCCAGGATATTAGGTCCTTTCCACGCAGAGGGCTGTGATCAGAGCGGTTTTGGGACAGAGGGCTCTGGTTCCGTGCCTTCCAGCTTAGGCTTTCCCCAGGGTTAATAAAAATCGCATCCAGGAATCTTGGTCTCCAGTTTGGTTTGGCTTTGACCTGAGTGGATCCGCAGGTGAGAATGCTTCCTCTGAGCCTGTGTCCTGGGTTCTGAAAAGGAGGCACTGGACAGATGGGTCTCTCTAGCTCTGCATGGCCAAGTCCGCTTCCTTCCTCAGTCTGCTCTCAGTTCTTGTTTGCTTTCCTCTCATTGTTCTCTCTCTCAGCTCAAGGAGAGACTGAGTCTGCTGTGAAGGAGTAGAGGGGGAAAGGTACATGAGGCTTTGGGGAAGTGACTCCTGGGCACCAGTTCATTGGAAGGAGAACAGCAACATCAGAAATGAAGGGCATTAGCACAGAGCTTTACTGCCAGCCCCTATGTAAATGTCTTTGCAACAAACAAGTGAAAATATTACACGCCCTGTAAGCCTAATTAGGTCATCTGTGAGTTGCACAGTGATTTCATATGAAACTCCAATTATCTTTCATTTGCAGTTAAAGCCTGATAAGGTCAAATATTTGTAAACTGGTGGCCAGATGGAAGAGGTGTCTCACTGTGGCCCCCAAGTCCCATACCAGTCTGTGACTGGTATGGGCCATTGTATTCCAGGAAGGCAGAGGGACTTGGAAGCCTGGACGTGGTGCTGAGGACAAAGCATCACGAGGTATTTGTTCTCTTTAGGACAAGGGGTTCATCCATGCTCGGGAGTGGGCTGGGAGGAGTTACCAGGTGACAGCTGGCATATTTTGGTGACTGGGGAAGAAGGCTGTAACTCATGCTGTCTCTGTTTATTATTGCTAATTCTAGAGAGAATGTAAAAGTTAGCCTTTAGTAAGCGTGCATGGTGTTAATGCACCTATTTAGTTCTTGTTACATTATATTGTTCTTGCTTTACTAGTCAGAAAGGTAAGGATCAAAAAGGTTAAGTTAATGTGGTAAAGATCACACAATTGAAAAAGAGCATGCTGGTTGAGACACCTGCTCCCCACATCAGAGTGCCTGGTTTTGAGTCCTGGCTCTGTTCCCAGTTCCAGATTCCGGCTGATGCACACACTGGAAGGCAGTGGTGAGGCACAGGCAGTGAGGTCCCTGGCACTCAGGTGGAAGACCTGGATGGAGCTCTTGGCTGTGGCTCAGCGTATCCCTGGCTATTTTGGCATTTGGGGAGTGAGTCAGCAGATGAGTGAACTCTTTCTTTGTCTGTATCTCTCTCTCTCTGTCTTTTAAATAAATAAACAAAATAAAAAAGTAGAGAGTTGAGGCTCAAACTGAGGTGTGTATGTAATGTCTGCTTAGACGTCCAATCCCCAAAGCATACCTTCTTTGCTGTACATGGCATCATATCTCCTGGGTTCTTCCCTTCACCTAACACCACTGCTTTTGGGATTGTAGTGTGTGAGCCATGGAGGAGGGAGAAGCCGCCCAGTTACTGTGGCACTGAGCCAAGTCTGGAGAGGCCAGCCACATGCTTTAGAAAGCTAACCTGCCTAGAGCTACCCTTTGGTCTGTCTCACCTTGGTTGCTTTGGATTCAAGTCCAAATTTGTGTTATCAAGGTCCCTGGCTGGAGCACGAGCGTGGCTGTGTGTCTGTGTGCATGTCCGGGAGTAGAGGCAAGGTGTGGCTGAGACCTGTTGTACTGAGGAGGCTGTGGCGTGTTGTGGCAGGGAGGGTCTTCCCCAGCCATGCATCTCATGCCTCCATCACCTGCGGGGTCCCCATGGCCACACACCTGAAGATTTGTTAGCCACTTAGCCCGTGCTTGGCACCATGGGGCTGTGAAGTGGAATGAGAGCGGGCTCCGTTCCCTGAGTTTTGCTTGAGCAGGGAGCCTTCCGGAAGTCAGTAGAAAATGCAACTGAAAGGTATGCTTATTTTGATGCAAACATTTTATTTGAAATCCCTTTGTTGTTTCTTTCATAATGCATATTCTCCATGAACTTTTTGAGGCCATACTTAGTGTGGGCGTAAGGGAAGCAGTGGCAAGCCGTGAGCTGGTGGGCAGATGAAACTGGTGCTGTGCTGGGCATGTGCATCCCATTCTGGTCACACACCGGTGTGCATGCAATCAGGGTGACCGTGTGGCCAAGTGAGGGACGTGCCCCTTACAGTGGGCAGGTGGCAGCCGCTCTGCCCTCCCTGCTATTGATCCCTTTACACAACTGTATGATCGTTACTGATGTGGGGACAGTGGGAGGCAGCTTCCTGACTTCTTTGGCTCAACTGGGAAGTTGGACAGACATTTGGCTGAGTGTGACCCTAGGACCATAGAATTATAAAGGAAAATGCCTCTTTCATGGCACTCAGCAACCGGTGTGTGCAGCTGCAGGCTGCCAGGGACCACTTGGCAACAGAGCTGTGCTGAGTCCATCTGTGTTTGTGCAGAGATGACGTTGTTCTTCAGTAGAATACGGAGTGCACACAGCAGGCCAAAACAGGTGTGCCATTTCCCTGCAACCTTCTCTACGTGTGCGGAAACCGGGCAGCTCTCACCTTTAGGTAGGTGTTCCCAGGTCACCCCAAAGACTCTAAAATTTGCCCTTATCCCCCTTTACTGCCTCCTTGGGTGTGGTAGCACTGTTTCAGGGATTGGGAAAACAAAGGCGGGAAGGCTGCCAAGGGAGCCTGGTGTTTATGGAAGCTCTTGAGCCGCCGATTCTGATTGCGGGGCATCTTACTCCATGTTCTAGAGGGCATCAGAGAGGGCCCAAAAGGGCCGCTTAACACATTAGCAGATACCTCAGAAGCCCATTGAGATACTGCTTGTCCCACTCTCAGGGAGCCATGGCTATCCTGGCCCTGACCCTTCAGCTGTGTTTGTTGAGGGGCAGGAGTGGCCCTGGGAAGTGGCCATCTAACTCTGAGGGTACCCGTCAGCATTAAAGGAAGGAACTCAGGGTGGGAGTGGCGAGGGTGGGACTACCATCCATCTGGGAAGCCTCTTTCCTTCACCAGTATGTTCCACATAATCAACTCCTCCACTGCCACCTGTGGATTCCAGAATCAAAGGACCTTTGAGATCCTTTGGTGACCCCCTTCATTCTACTGAGAGGTGTCCGAAGCTCAGAGAGGGAGGGGAGCTTGTCCAGGGTCACAGAGAGCTACTTAATCAGGGAGGGAGGATGAGATCCAGGCATCTAGTCCCTCTCCAAAGAGTGCCTCAAGAAGAGAGCCCACCAGGAGAGCCCAGCAGAGCAGTGGCTGGAACCATCTGAGCCTAAGTGGAAATGTACGTGATTGTGAATGCAGACACTCTGGGATGGCTCCTGCTAGGGTGCCCACAGAGACCACCCTGGGGCTCAGCCCCTCCCTGTGCCTTTCCTTCATTGCTGCAGACCCCAGGGACTCAGCCTCCTTTAACAAGTAGCAGTGAGGCCAGCTAATGACTGCTGCTCACTGCGAACCTGGTATCTGACTGCACTGTGCTAAGTGTGTAGAAATGCAACAGCTGAGACTTGCCTAAGTCTGGGGGCTGCCAAATCATTAGCCCAAGCTCCAGGGCTTGGCAACAGCAATTACAGGACAGGGACTTGGGTCTCATGTGACAGCTGCTCTGTGCTTTTAGTCGCTAGGCCTACCCCGTGGTCTCCAGGGAGGGGGCTGCCGTGACTCACTCTGCTCCCTTGCTGTTCTGCCACCCTGAAAATTCAGAATTTCTAGATTCCACACTTTACCTTCTCCCTTTTTCTTTATTTTTTTCATAGACCAGAACCAGATCCAACTTGTCTTAAATAGTCTAACCCTCTTAATTACTATGGGGACATAGAGGAGAGGAACACATAAACAGGGTGACAGAGTTAGAGGTTATAGAGTGTTACGACATTTTTACAGCCCTTGTTTCTGCTCTGTGAATCCCAGTTCCAGCCCAAGATGGCAGGGCCATTGCTTCTGCTGTTAGAGCTTCCTGACTCTCTCCTCCTCCTCCCTTTTATCCCAGCCTTTTGGGGCAGCTAAGGCTGGGGAAGAGCCCAGGCAGCACTCTTGGTGCCTTTTGATCAACCTGGGACTTTGATTTCCCAGGATCCTCAACTTAGTGGCATCTACTGCTCTGTGCCTCTGCCCCACCCAAGGGCAACCTCATCAGACGATTCCTCAGCCCACCCATGGGGGAAAAGGTGTTGGAGTGGTGGGGGGAGAGGCATCAGATAGCACTGGCTCTAGAAAGTGTCCAGAAAATGTGAGCAGAAAGAAGAGCAAGAACAGCCTGGGGCACAGAGGGATGGAAAATAAATGCCTACTGCAGGGTGAGAATGGGAAGTTTCCTGGCCACCAGAGGGTCTAGGGAAAGAGCATGAATTTAAGATGCCAGGGACAGTGCAGGGTTTGGGGAGTGGACAGGTCAGCCTCATCCTAGACCTCCCTGGATGGATCTCTGGCTTGTTTTCATCGGTGGTTATGGGCGTAATGTCTTGTCTCCTCACTTGAAATGATCAGGCTGCTGAGTTGAAATCAACATCCCTTCGGGAAACCCTTCTTTTTCATACCTGCTGGGCGCCACAGCGACAGAGATGAACAAGTGGTGGCCTGCCCTGGAGATCCTCACAGGTGCCCAGAGCGGAGCTCTTGACAAGGCAGAAGTTGTGCCAAAGTGTGGGCTTGACTTCACTTCTGAGCTTGCGTGTTGGCTGGCCCACGGTCTGACGCTGGATACTTAACGGCGCTTGAGAACACCGTAGATGTCTTTGGATGTGAGTCTGGTTTTACTCAGTGTGAAGGTGTGTTTGTGTATGTGTATGTGTGATTTATTTGATATTTGAAAACAATTTATGATCCAAATTCTTTGCATCCTTCTCTGGGCCCGTGTCCCGTGCTGGGGGCCGTCGGAGAGCACTCCTGTAGGGGAGAGACACGTCCTGCCCCAGAGCTCCCCTTGCGCCCCCTCTCCCCATCCGCTTCCTGAGGGGAAGCTTGTGTATCTTACATTCCAGGTGCCTTCCTTGTCTTCCTATTCATGATCAGCACAGTCTGCCTTCCTCTGGCATGCTCAGAGTCCAATGCTCTGCCCTCGTTGGCTTTTTAAAATAAATGAAATGAATTTAAAACATATTTGATATAAAATGTGCTATTTTAACCATTTTTAAAGGATTTGCTTATTGATTGGAAGGCAGAGTTACGAAGAGAGATGGAGGGAGGGAGGGAGAAAGGGAGAGAGAGAGAGGGAGAAAAGAGAGAGGGCGGGGAGAAAGTGAGGGCGCTTGCATCCACTGGTCTGGAGCCAAATGGTGACAATGGCCAGAGCTGGGTGATCTGAAGCCAGGAGCCAGGAGCTTCCTCTGGGTCCCCATGTGGGTGTAGGAGCCCAAGCACTTGGAACATCTTTCCCAGATGAATCTGCAGGGAGGTGGGTCAGAAGTGGAACAGCCAGGACTCGAACTGGTGCCCATATGGGATGCTGGAGTTGCAGGTGACAGCTTTACCTGCTGCGCCACAGTGCCAGCCTCCCTTTTTAAAAGTACAGTTTGGGGACATTAATGGCCTCCAAGTACCTATACCACTGGCCAGCGCTGGAAGAGTTCACCCCTCCAATCTGAAACTGCACCCAGTTACTTCCCATTGACCCCTCTCCCAGGCTCCAGCAACTTCTGTTGTATTTTCTGTATTTATCCGTGTAACTATTCCAGGTAGCATCATACAGTATTTAGCCTTTTGTGACTGGCTTGTTGCTCTTAACATGATGACCTAAAGGCTCACCTGTGCAGTAGCATCTCAGAATTTTGTTCCTTTTTAAGGCCGAATAATACCCAGTTGTATAGATGTGAGTCTTCCCCAAGGTTCATGGAAGATGAAATTAAAAGCTGTCTACTTTGGTGTGAAAAATGTTGGAGATCCATGCACAGTTTTTGCATAATATGCCTGGACCAAAGAGTTCTGGAACCTGAGTGTGTGAGCTGGAGGGGTCTGGCATGGTGCCTTTTGAGCCTCCTCATTCCAGAGGTGAGAGCCTTGAGAGCCAAGAAGGAGGGTGACCTGGTGAGGGCACAGATTCACGGGGCATGGAGCTGGAACTGGAATTCTGAGCAAGCTCCTGACTTTTGCTGGTTCTCTTCCCACCCGGCATGGGGGTCAGTGTAGCCTCTTGTGTATAGGAAGTCCAGTGTTTACCAGGGAGCGACTGCCTCTGGGGAGATGTGCACAGTTTTTCTCTGCGTTTCACCTTCTTGTCTGCCCGTCATCTGGCAGAGGTTTTGTGGGGATTAATGAGATAAATGGCTTTGACTTTTCTAAATGAAAGAAGCATTATATTTTACACAAAGCATCATTATTAAGTGGCCAGGGAGTCCATGGGAATAAATGCATCCTGTTTCTCTTGTTCTGCCTTGATGAAAATTAGAGACCTCTAGGAGTAGGACAAGCTGGCCTTGTGTGAGTGTGTGGTTTCTGGTGTGCAATTTGTGTGGGATGACCCCCTTGTCCATGCAGTGCCGAGCCTCCCCGAGCCTTTCCGTATGTCAGGATGCACTGTTTTCCAGGATCTCTGGAGTTCTGCAGACAGATTGACTTTCTCCTCATCAGCTGACCCCTGAATGTTTGTGTAAGGAATATAGCAGTTTTTAAGAGGTGGTTGCTTAACAGGATGATGTGCTCCTGGGAGAAAGTTGTTTGTTTTCTTAATGAAACAGCTTTCATGTTTTATTTCACTTCATTGAGATGAGGTATTCTTCTTTGGTGCCCTGAGGCTTTTTGTGTGGGATCTGCAGAATGATTCATATTAAATAATACTTCATAGATGTACTCTCCTGGAGGCTTTGTGATTGTCCTGTGAGGAGTGTGCTAGGATGTCATGAGCTCTGGTTTACACATGAGTACATTGAGGCCCAGAGAAGTGCCTGTCGCCTGGTCCTGGGCAGTACTGCTGGTGGTGTGAGGGTTGGTTGCTGGAGTCAGGTGCCTGCGCTCTGGATCCGGCTAGCTGTGGGACTTGGGGAAAACCACCCACCCCTGTGCTGTCTGCTTCTGCTCTGAGTCCTCCTAGGGCTTGTGCTTTTTTGGATGGCAGATCTCAGACCTGGAGCCTGACTTGCAGTCCTGGGGGCTTTCCCTGAAAATGCATGGCTCTGCTCATACTTGTTGGTGGCAAGTGGCTATAAAAGGGAATGACTTTTTTTTTTTTTTTTTAGATTTATTTGTTTGAAAGGCAGATTACAGAGAGGCATCGGCAGAGAGAAGTCTTTCATCTGTTGATTTGCTCCCCAAATGACTGCAATGGCCAGAGCTGAGCTGATCTGAAGTCAGGAGTCAGGAGCTGGGAGCTTTCTCCTGGGTCTCCCATGCAGGTGAAAGGGCCCAAGGACTTGCTTCCCAGGCCATAGCAGAGAGCTGGCTTGGAAGCGGAGCAGCTGGGTCTCAAACCAGTGCTCATATGGGATGCCGGCGCTTCAGGCCAGGGCGTTAACCCACTGCACCACAGCGCCTGCCCCAGGGGATGGCTTTTAAAACTAAGTTGAAACAAACAGCAAAAGATCTTGCCTGTGATTCTCAGCTAATTTTCGAATGAACTCAAAACCTAGATGCTTGTGTTAACGAAGAGTCCCAGCCCGGAACAGAGGGCTCCAATTGCCCTTGGCCCAGAGCTGAGGCTGGGATTAGCAGAGGGCATCTTGGAGGTGCGAACTGAGTGTTCACGGCACTCCTTATTTTCTTCTCTGCGGCTGCAGGCAGATGCTCGCATTAGCCCACTGTGCTGTGCATCAGGAGGGCGGGGCCCAGGCAGGCGAGGAGGCTGGGCAGCTGGTTTGCCAGGTGGGGTCCGTATGCCCCCTCCCAGAATTTCACCATCTCCAGACGGGTGAGAATCTGGCACAACGAAACTCAACCACAGCCTTTTTCTTTCTGACTATCAAAGAATTGGATATTATGGCAGAATTTGGAAAATGTACTAATAAAAGCGGCATATACTTCAAAAGCTGTCGCTGCCCGGCCCTCTTGGGAGAGTTAGCCTCTGCTGACTCATTGCGTCGCCACCACAGTGCTGTACGGTGGGCACTGTGACCCCTTTTCAGATGAGGAGCCTCTAGTTCAGAGAGTTTGTTTGAGTGCCCCAGTCACGCAGCTGCCACTGGCTGAGCCAGCATGTGGTCTGCATGGTTTCCACGTCCTTACCCCTAAGTGTTAGACCTCTGCCAATAAATATCACGTGTCACCTGGAGATAACCCCCGGTAATCTTTTAATGCATTTCCCTCTAGTCCTCTATGGAAAATGCTTCTTTTATGAACTTGGGGTTCTATTGTATATACTTTTTCGAACCTGGTTTCTCTTGCTTCATGTTATGCTGACAGTGGCTTATCTGTGTTCTTTAAGTTTTCCCTCCATCTCATTTTCGTGATTTTCTAAGATTCTGTCCCATGGCTGTGCACTGAGTTATCTCGCCGGTCCCCCGGATGGGCTTTTAGGTTATCTCCAGCTTGGCAGTTCTTGCCGCAGTGGGTGTCCAGGTCCATTGCTCAATGGAGTTTGGGACTAGTCCCTTAAGCTACCGAGAAGGGTGGTCATGGGTTGCAGCTGCTTACCTCTCAGTATGGGTGCTGGGGACTGGCAGCTCACACTTCCCTCTGGAGAGGAGGCACTGGGCAGGGTGCAGGTGCTCAGCCTCCCATTCCCACAGGGGCTCTAGGGGTTGCAGCTGCAGCTGCAGCTCGGTGCTCTAAATGGGAGAGAACACACCCCAAGCGTCTGGGTCTCTTGGGAGCCAGTGTCGTTCCCTGAGTCATCCCTGCGGCTGTGTGGCTGGGCATTCAGAGGCAAGAATTGGAGCTAGAGTAGTTACTGCTGGTCCCCAAAGGTGCCTGCCTACCTCAGTGTGCGATGGTGCAGGTACAGGGAGAGTTTCAGCTGCAGGAGCCTCCTCGTCCCCTGTCCTCTCAGGCAGTCCTCTCCTTTCCTCAAGAAAGGAGGCTGGGGCTGCTGCGTATACTAACACTGTAGTTTCGCAAGATGGCACTGCCTCCCTGGTTCTGGTTCTGCTACCTGAGAAAGGTGCACTCACACCATGTCTCTGCCAGAAAATGGGCCAGAGCAGCCAAGTCCCCAAATGGGGACAGAGGGCTAGGTAATTAATATTGCTGGGAAAGAGGCTGGGGACAGTTACATTTTGAGATACTCACTCGTCATTGCTCATTCAGTGCATTGCTATTGCCTGCATATCACACTCCAGGCTGTTCTGGACTGTGGGGAATTGAGCGGTGAGTAAAATAGACAGGAGTCCTGCTTCCTGGGACTTCCCTTCTGGTGAAACAAATATTCACTTAACACGTAATAGGAGACAAACTTAACATGTGGTAGGCATAGTAATTTAAATACTCGAACTGCACCATCCGTGGAAACACGTGCACGAGAGCCACTGGAGGCTGAATAAGAGTTCTGTAAAAAACTTCCACGCAGCAAGTATGTTTTGAGCGCCTCCTGACAAGCAGTGTATTAGGATTTCTGAGGTCACAAAGTTTGTGGATTCTTGGGAGATTAAGAGAAGGACTCAAGCCTTTGAGTCTGTCGGTGTCCTGCCAGGCCACAGTGGCGCCCTTTCCTGGATTTCTGCACCTCTGGCCTGTTCCCCAGACTTCGGCAGCCTGGAGGCATTCCTGTTTCTCTGGCTGGGTATCTGCCCTCAGCCAGGGCCGGACCCCTATGCTTTCACTACAAAGGCTGCCCAGGCCCAGCAGTTAAAAGGCTAAAACACTGACTTGCCCTAAACTTGAATATGTCTCCAGTGCGGGCCTGCAATAAGTTTGCTGTCATCAGGTGGTGCAGATACAAGAGGGCGAGAGGCCACTCCTTTCCATGTGTGGAAGTAAGTGGGAGAAGCAGGCTGTGGGTATCACAGTTTATTATCTGGGGTGAGGGTGGTGGCTGTCTCCTCGCTGTTTTTCTTCCTTGTGCTCTGTGATGTCAACAGGCGAACCCCTGAGGACCACGGGGAAAATGGCATCATGATGCAGCCTTCCTAGCCAAGGTGACATTGGCCTTGTGGTCATCCAAAGGTGGTTTCCTGCCAGTGGGATTCCCTACTAGGATTTCTTCCCCTCTTTTCCCCTGCTTTCAACTGTAGCTGCACTGTAAATAAAAGAGAAGAGATTTCGTTAGAAGGTGTGAATGCCAGTAGCTTTGCCACTTTTTCAGTTGACTTGGGCCTCTGCAATGCTCTAGGTTCTCTGCCTTCCTTCCTGCCTCTTCCCAACTCATCAGGGGGATGTAGAATGGAAAAGAGGTTTTTAAGGGTGGGTGTTTAGCTTGGTGGTTCCGATGCTGGTTGAGACACCGGGGTCCTACGTTGACATGTCTGAGTTCTATACTTGGTTCTGACTCCTGACCCCAGCTTCCTCCTGCTGTGGTGATGGCTTAAATAGTTGGGTTCCTGCCACCACTTGGGAGACCTGGATTGAGTTCTTGGCTCCCACCTTTGGTCCAGCCCAGTGCTGGTCATTATGGGCATTTGGTGGGTAGACAAGCAGATGGGAGCACTCTCCATGTGTCTGCATCACCAATAAAAAGAAGAATGAAGAAAGAAAAGAGGTAGTTTTGTTTAAGGCGGTGCCACATATGTCCTAGGTCCCACATCATGTCTTTTTTTTTTTTTTAAGATTTTTATTTATTTATTTGAAAGAGTTACACAGAAAGAGAAGGAGAGGTGGGGGGGTCTTCCATTTGCTGGTTCCACTCCCCAACTGGCCGCAACAGCTGAAGCTGCACCCATCTGAAGCCAGGAGCCAGGAGCCTCCTCCGGGTCTCCCACATGGGTGCAGGGGCCCAAGCACCTAGGCCATCCTCTACTGCTTTCCCAGACCATAGCAGAGAGCTGGATCGGAAGTGGAGCAGCCGAGGCTTGAACCAGCGCCCATATGGGATGCTGGCACTGGAGGCAGCAGCTTTACCCACTACGCCACAGCATTGGCTCCCATGTCTTTGTTTTGAAGCAGGTTTGATTACTGTGGTCATGGGCCCTCTTCTGGGCCTCCCCATCTCTTGTGACCAGTGTCTGTAGCAGATGAGGGAAGGGAAGGCAGAGAGTAAGGAAATGTCTAGCCCGCTGGTGGACACAATCAGAAGACTGCTGTCCTCCATGCCATTCTGGTAGGAGGTCTTCCATGTCCCGTGGGGCATCCTCGGTCTCCTCATCACTTTGGCTGCAGGGAGTCATCAGTTTCTCCATCTGCCCACTGAGAAGAGGTTAGTTTCATTTGTTAAGAGTGTTAGCCCCTGAGAAAGGACTTTTGGTTTCTGTGTTGCTTGTTGGAACCTAGAATTCTTACACCTCCTTGAAAATAAGTCTTTTTGTATAGCTTGATTGTTTCCTGATCAGCAAACCGGCTCACTCATGTTTGAATCAGTTCTTGGTTTCTTGTTAAATTTTTTTTTCGCAGTTGGGATCAGACACGCTGATACCTTACCATGCTTGTCCCATTGTGATTTCTTCTCCACATACACCTGTCTTGTCTAACGTGGCAGCCTCTAGCCATGTGTGGCTATTTAAATATAAATGAGTTTAAATTATATAAAATTTAGAATATGCTCCTGCAGTTGTACCAGCTACATTTCAAGTGCTCAGCAGCCACTTAGGTTTTTTGGTTACCTATTGGCCTGCCTTAAATGACAGTGTCTTGTCTTCATGTTGGGTGGCAGTGCTACAGACTGGTATGACTCTCTCAAGGTCCAGACCTATAACAAGAGCTTTTGTAGCCATTTGAAGAGGTAAGACCCTTACAGGAGAGTGAGGGCTTATAAAATCATTGGAAGGGATGGGAAAAGAGGTTGTATGTTGGGTCTGTAGGAATGACTTCCAGAAAAATACCACAGAACAGATCTGCCATGGGAACTGTGGCTCTCATACAGTTAGGAGGTAGTAGAATCTAGAAGCCATTGTGCCAAGAGCTGGCTCCAGGATTACACTCCCTTATCCATGATCAGGAAGTGATTGGCAGGCCCTTGCCAGCTCTATACCTATGAATTAGACACTCTCCTCCCCTGGCTAGTTTCAGTTCAGTTCTCCATCAGCCAGTCCCAAAGTTGCATCAGGAATTCTAGCCACGAGGTAGGTTGGGAGTTGTTTTCAGCTCTCCCAGTCCTGCAGTCCAGGAGGACACAGTGGAGGGAGGCTGGAAGAGCAGCAGAGCCAGATGGTCCACCTGTCTCCCACCTGCCATGTGAAGCCCAGTTGCTGACTGAGCACCACTGGGCTGGGGATGGACAGGGCCTCGGCTTATCTTCTAGGACTGAGAGACAGTCTTCTCTCTGTTTGCATTTTCCAGCTACATGGGTAAAGCAAACAGACAAGGGAGATGCATAGCCTCCTGCTTTCCAGCCTTTGGGCCATTAATGGGCAGAAAAAAGATGGTTCCTGTTTGAGGTCAGCAATTGCACTCTTAAAGGAAAAGCAGACCCCTTGTTGCTACAGCGAGATGACAGACAGTGAGAGCCACGTGGGCTTCTGCAAAGCCTTGAGTGAGACCCTGGCCAGAGAGCTAGCGTCTCCTTGAAGCTGTCAGGACTTGAAGAGAAAATTCATTTGCAGCTCTCTCCTTTTTGGTGTGACTGCTGCTTCTTGTCTCTATTAGTCACCCTGGGTATCTCTGTACATGAAGGCCATTCGTGAGGCCTGAGCTGCCTCTGTGCCTGGTGCAAGGGGGCCACATTGTTGAAATGGTCAGTGACCCCACCACACATGGCTGGCTCGGGATCCCTTTAAGGTGCCAGGGGTTGGGCATCTTTATTTGGGGTGGCATGGAGGCAGGCAGATGGAGAGCACACTGGCATTTGGTATTTGAATTCTGCTTGTTCAGATTGGGGGTTTTAAGAATGAATCATTTGGCTAGCGCAGCAGCTCACCAGGCTAATCCTCTGCCTGCGGCGCCGGCACCCCGGGTTCTAGTCCCAGTTGGGGCGCCAGATTCTGTCCCGGTTGCTCCTTTTCCAGTCCAGCTCTCTGCTGTGGCCCGGGAGTGTAGTGGAGGATGGCCCAGGTCCTTGGGCCCTGCACCCACATGGGAGACCAGGGGGAAGCACCTGGCTTCTGGCTTCGGATCGGCGCAGTGTGCTGGTCGAAATGCGCTGGCCGTAGCAGCCACTTGGGGGGTAAACCAACGGAAAAAGGAAGACCTTTCTCTCTGTCTCTCTCTCTCACTGTCTAACTCTGCCTGTCACAAAAAAAAAGAATGAATCATTTAAGCCCTAAACTAAAGTGTAAAAGGAAATCCCACAAAGAGCAGAGGGAAGAATGTTCTTTTTCAAAATGTTTTTTTAAAAATAAATTATTTTCATGTACTTGAAAGTTAGAGCAGCAGAGAGACAGAGACACAGAGAGAGCTCTTCCTTCTATTTATTCACCCCCAACATGGACAGAACAGCCAGAGGCAGGCCAGGGGGAATCCAGGACCCGAGAACTCCATCTGGGACTCCCATATGGGCAGCAGGGGCCCTAGCATTTGAGCAGTCATCTGCTGCCTCCCTTTCTGCATTAGCAGGAAACTGGATTGGAAACCAAGGAGCAGGGACTTGATCCGGTGCTCTGATTGGGGATACAGGCATGACATCACAACACCTGCACCAGGAAGAACATTCTAAGTATATGCAAGGACGCTGTGGCAGACGAGAACTGAACATGTGTAGGCATGAAAAGAGACCAGTGTGTCAGGAATGCATTGGAGCAGGTTGAGGGGAGAGACATATGCCCAGAGAAGTGGGTTCAGCCTGTTCAGGCTTCCTAAGCCATGGCAGAGTTTGGATTTTGAGGGGACTGATTTAGCTAGGGGAATGGCAGAACCTAGTTTTAGATTCATATTTCTAGAAGGTCACTTTGGTTGCTGCGAGGAGATTAGACTGGGGATGGGCAAGAGTGGGAGAGAAATGTCAGGAGGGGCTGCTGCAGCATGTCCAGGCCAAAAAAAAAACATTGTGGCCTGGAGTGGCATGTGATGTGGGAGATGGACAGCCCTGTTCATAGTCTCTTTCCACTGCCACAGCCTGGAAGAGCCTGATGGCTTGAGAATGAGCCCATTCTTTCGGGCACAGATGGCCTGACTGCAGCAGCCTTCTTCCTGACGTTTACCTGTAGTCACCATCATCTTTCTCATGGCATCATTTTCATTCTAGTCATAGTAGCATATAGATGTGGAGTGTTTTCTGGGATGTGGCCCTGAGTCAGGTGCATGGATAGGGCTGGATTAAAGAAAAAAACACCAATTGTTTTCTTAAGGAGAGCCTTCCAGGTCCCCAGTATTAAGCCTTCCTTGTGTGGGGTACCAGGAAGGAAGCATAAAGTGCCATCTGCTGACTTGCTTGGGCCCGTGCACAGTGGGATGATGTTGGGCTGTCAGGCTGTGCTGCGGGCTCACGCTCGTCCTGGTCTTGAGAGCAGCAGCAGCACCTGTGTGCAGCAGGAGGGGGCTGGGCCCATCTTCAGGGGAGCTGGGCCGTTTGACAAATGGGAGTCATTTTCTTATGTGTAGGGAAGAGCTTGCCATTGTGGGGCCCCTGCCTGTCTGTATGTGGCCTGATCTGCTAAGCTGCTGCTCTGGGGCTCGTTCAGGGACAAGAGCATCAGTGGAAATAGCCAAGGAAGGCAGGAGCCAGAACAGACGTAAATGGGTGGCATTTTTTCAGCTGGCAGCCAAAAGACAGAGCTTTGAATCAGCTTTATAATTTGAAAATTGGTCTCTTTGCATTGGGTGGTGATTTTGTGCTAACAAAGCTATTGGGGACACATTACTGCCTTCCCTACCTTCATGGTATTATCCTGGCTTCTGAACCATTGAGCCAGAGCTGCAGCTTTCCATGTCTGTAATTCTTAGAGATTTTCCCCATCTTTTTTGGGGTGAGAGGAAGATATTCATGGACCCACAGGTCTGAGTGAGGAACATCACCATGGGAGGGGGGAAATGTCTTGAAGAATAGGAGGCTGTGCTGGGGCGCAGTCCTAGTGGGGGCCAGCCTAAGAACCATACCTGTCTCACCTGCCCTTGGCCCCCGGTTTACCGTGGCAGTGCCCTTAGTCATGTAGCAACACCTAGAGCTGCCAGGACCCAAACGCTGCAGGCTGTTTTCCTGTCCTCTGGCTAGGGTGAGGCTGACTGTCCCCATAGGCTCCCCACGGGCCTATCCACATGTGCTTTTTCCAGATGGTGTGCTCCAGAGAGGCCCTTGGGTTCTGGGAAAGGCTCACAACAAAATAGTCTCATGTGAAATGGGGTGGGGTGCAACACTCAGATGTTGGCCTACTCAGGTCTGCTTTTCGCGATGCCTTGGCTTTGTGGGGATGGATGTCATCTTGCTCTCCGGACACCTTTGCCTATGCCTTGGGTAACAGGACACACCCCTCCTGCCCAGCCTTCCTGGAACATGTGTGTGTTCTCAGGACACCTGCTGCCCTCTGCCCAAGTAGGTTTTGGAAACCCTATGTGGGTTTTTGGAACTGGCGGCTGACCTGAGAGAGGGAGATTGAGGACAGTGTGTGTGGGGTGAGGACAGAGAGTAGAGTTTGAGTGAGAGAGGGAGCCCAGGGGAGGTGTGAGGGGTTGAGGGCCTGTCCTGAGCAGGGTCTGGGGGCTTGAAGGCTGACTGCAGGGGACTATGGCTGTGTTTATGTACGGGAGCCAAGGGCAGACATTCATCCTAGAACTAAAATAGATTCTATTACATTCTGTCAATGCCAGAGAGTCTAGGAAGGAAAAATTACAGACCACAGATAAACGGAGCAGGGTTAGAGCTCCTGCTTTCTCTGGCGAACTGAGTAAGACCGGAGATTGGGCCGCTTTGGACTGGGCCACCTCAGTGCAGGAAATAGATACGGGGATGCTCTTTGCTTTGCTTTACCCCAGGGTGGGTCTTGTGGGTTAGTGCTGGGGCTGTCAGCATGGCAGGTGCCATTACCTGAAGATCAGAGTAAATAGAGAGGATGTTCTTGGGGTCAGAAATGCAGCCCTGTCCCTCTCAAGGCCTGTCAAACCCAGTGGCAGGTGTGTGCTGGCTGCATCGCCGTGCCCGTGAGCACACACGTGTGCGTGCATGTGGAGCATGTGCGTGTGTGTGAGATGTGAAGAGGCGGGAGTATAGTCTGGCAGTTGACTGTGAGGCCTGTGCTTGCTGCAGAAATCTTCCATTGTCTCACTTGGTGACCTTTAATGAGTCATGCACTCCTTTGTTTTCTTGTGTGAGAAGTGGGGCTCCTCGTGCTCCCTGGCTACGAAAGCAGTGCTTGTGCTTCAGGTGCCTTGATTAATTCACATCTACTCTCCTGGTTTTTTCTTTTGGGCTACTTGATGGGGGTCTTCCTGGCTTTATGCTTGGGATGCACACAGTGGGTGCAGGGGGAGCAGTGACAGGCTACGTAAAAGCCCAGACGTCTCGTCTTAGGAAGTGCCAGCTGCTCCAGGAGCCTGCTGTTCTGGTTAACACACTGTACTCCTAGGGGTTAGGCAGCTGCCCAGAGCTGCTGGGACTGCGAAAAGGAGGAGGGTGATGGGAATATACAGTGAGGTAGAGGTCATGCCAGGTTGAGAACAGAGCTTGAACTGGGAGAACAAAGAAGCAATTTTCCAGGCCCTGGGGGTTGGGGTGGGGCTCTGTTTCTACAGGGACCAGATGACAGCAGTGCACAAGGCAGTTGGTCAGCTGGCAGTAAAGCAGACATGATGTGTGCAGAACATGGCGTCTATGTATTTACCAGCCCCTGACCTCTGGATCCATGGTGGCCATTGCCAATACTGTGATAGACTATCTTCTTGAAGTATAGCATTTTGGACAACCAGGTCAATCTGTTGGCCTAGGAGTTGAAACTCAGTGAGACAGGGACAACACAGTCTTAGAAGTCTGGCAGAAAGGACAGCCCAGCCAGGTGTAGGCTTTGAATGCAGAGCAGGCACAGGCCAGGTCTTTTTTTTTGTTTTTGTTTTTGTTTTTTTGTTTCGAGGACAGAGACCCAATTCAAATACGCTTAAGCTAAGTTTCTGAAGAGCTTAATCATTTTAGTGGGTTGGAAAAAAATGTTTGGAAGGAGAGGCTAAGCTGAGCCTTTAAGTCCAGCCCTATGGAGGCCAGGCTGAGAGCCACACCTGTCTCACTTGTGCATGGCTCACATGAGGGTAATTTCAGGCATGGCTGGGTAAAGAATCCAGTAGAGTTGTTAGAGATCTGTCTCTGGACAGACTGTGTCTCTGGGCGAGAATGTTCTTTTCCTGTCATGTGCTTTTTCTGTGGGGTGGTGTTGGTGGCAGTGATAGGTTCTGGAAAGCAGGTCATGCCGAGAGCAGCGAGATCTTGGAGGCCCAAGATTAACATTGGGGAGGCAGCTGGGGGAGGCACCAAGGGTTCATCTGTGTATTAGGGAGTTGCAGATTGGGAAAGGGAAAAAGCCCAACAGCTTGGTTTGTTCTGGGACCAGCAGTTTCCCTGGAAAGAGCCTGGGTATGTTGAGCAGAGAAGGTCATTGTGGGCGGGCGTGGAAGTGATGTGTATACATCTGGGCTGGCTGCTTGCCACAGGCTCCCAAGCAACTGAATTGGCATCTAGATGCCAAGCTCTTTGTCCATAGTGGTTCCTCATGCTCTGCGGCTTTTCTTGACCTGACTGTACACCACCAGTTGACTTGCAGCACCAAGTCTCAAGGTCAAGCAGATGTTCTGATCAGGCTGAACCGATCACCTTGCAAACTTTATGGATTCTAGGGTGAGGTAGTGGCCACACTGAGAAATATGTGCCGAGCGCATGTTGTGTCTGAGGGACAATGTTGAAGGCTTTGGTGCCGTTGAGCCAGAGCAGCAGAGCTACCCCTGCTAAGGACAACCCAGGCTGCCATGCGTGATGGCTAGCTTCTGCCAGTCACCGTACCAAGAGAGTCAGGTGGATGCAAGACTTCTTTCCTTTGACCTAGCCTTAGAAGTCACACAGTGTCACTTCTGTTTCATTTTATTGGTCAGAACAGTCCCTAGTACCCCACCTCATTTCAAGAGCAGGGGCCCTAGCTCTTCATTCCCTTTGAGAGGGATCTCAGATGTCAGAGGATTTGCTGACATGATCGAAACCATCCCAGCTTCCCTGCTCCCTCCTACCCAACCAACACTTATTGCCCACATGGGTGCAGGCTACCTAGATGGGACCTTGCTTTAGGCTAAACCCCTCATTTTGTTGTTTTTAGATTTTTGGAACTCAGGTGCAGAGAGTAGAGTGAATGACACCCTTCAATTCATTGTACATTTGTCATCATTGATTCATATAGTGACCTTTCACATTCATTTATTCATTCATTCATTCCTACTGCTTCTTATCCTCATGTCTTATTCTTTTCTTCCTCAGTTTTCTTAAAACAACCATAATATTCTGTTTAGTGAAGGCTCTCTTATTTGTGTGTTTTCTTATAATAATAAAGATGTATTTCTTTTAAAGATTTATTTATTTATCTGACAGATAGAGTTACAGACAGAAAGAGAGAGAGGTCGGTCTTCCATCCACTGGTTCACTCTCCAAATGTCCGCAACAGCTGGTGCTGAGCCAATCTGAAGCCAGGAGCCAGGAAATTCTTCTGGGTTTCCCACATGGGTTCAGGGGCCCAAGCACTTGGGCCATCTTACACTGCTTTCCCTGGCCATTGCAGAGAGCTGGATTGGAACAGGAGCTGTTGGGGCATAAACTGGCACCCATATGGGATGCCAGCACCTCAGGTAGAGGCTTAGCCCACTATGCCACTGCACTGGTCCCTAAACATGTGTTTCAATGTACTGTTATTGCATTGTGTTTTCTCTTTTTCTGCACCCTTCTTTGCTCACTAGTACTGTGCTGTCATGCTTGCTGCATGCTGTAATGCACATATTTTGTTTCTTGTCCATCTAAGATGAGGTGGGGGAGACCAGAACTAGGCAGAGGTAGGAGAGTGAAGAGATTTCTTGGCTGTCTGTCCTCAGCATCTCACCTTGGTGTTTCCAGTTGCTACCCCTCACCTTTCTGCAATAGCTTGACATAAGATTTTAAAAATACGGTGAGTCTGGGATCCAAAACGGGTCACTTGTGCTTTTTCTCTCTCCTATAACATGTCGTCTTTCCTCTCTTGTTGCAGGTTCCAACTATGGGAGCCCGCGCCCAGCTCATGCCAACATGAATGCCAACGCAGCTGCGGGGCTCGCCCCCGAGCACATCCCTACCCCAGGGGCAGCCCTGTCCTGGCAGGCAGCCATCGATGCGGCCCGGCAGGCCAAGCTGATGGGCAGTGCTGGCAATGCGACCATCTCCACTGTCAGCTCCACGCAGCGGAAGCGGCAGCAGTATGGGAAGCCCAAGAAGCAGGGCAGCACCACTGCCACTCGCCCGCCCCGTGCCCTGCTCTGCCTCACCCTGAAGAACCCCATCCGGAGGGCGTGCATAAGCATCGTCGAGTGGAAGTATCCTTTGTGCTCTGGGCCTGGAGGGGTGCTCTCGTTCACTCCAGAGCTTACTGGGCAGCAGCTATGTTGACAGTGCAGAGGCTTATAAACCGGTTCTCAGACCAGTGTCTGAGTCCCTGGGGTTTCTGTTGAAATGCAGAGCACTAGGCCCCTGCCCAAGACTTGATGAGTCAGAATGTCTCAGTACAGGGCCCAGGAATGTGCTTGTATAACTGCCCATGGAATTTTTTTTTTTCACATAATAAGCAACATTTGAAAAAATGAACCTATGAGGCGATGAAATAGCATCTCATATGGCCAAGCTTTTCCATGGCTCCACTCACAGGACTGGGTTCATGGTCATTGTGTTGCTTCGTCAAAGCCTGCTTTCCCTCATGGCATGGGGGTGGTTTGATGACTGCCTCTGCTTGGGGTGAAGGAACATAAGAGATGCAAGAGAGTAATAGTTGGTAACTCTGGCTCTTGGCTCAAGGGCCTGGGATCCCAGGTCTTGGTTGCACATTAGAATCACTTGAAAAGTTTGAAAAAACTACAGACATCTGAACTCTACCCAAGCATTTAAAATTTTTATTTGAGAGGCAGAGGGGCAAAGACAGAGACAGAGAGAGTGTCAACTCCCATTTCCTGGTTTTCATCACAAATGCCCACAATAGTAGGGACTGGGCCATGGCCAGAGCCAGGAGCTGGGAACTCAGTCTGGTTGCCCTAATGTGGGAGGCAGGAACTCACTTGTTTGAGCTGTCACCACTGCTTCTCAGGGTGCACATTAGCAGGAAACTGAAGTCAGGAGCTGGAGCCTGGAATTGAACCTAGTTACCCCATTGTGGGATGCAGGCATCTTAAATACTAAATACCTATCCCTATTCATGCACTTGAAAAATGCTCCAGGTGATTATAATGTTCAGCCAAACTTGTCTGGAGCTTAAAACACAGACTCTGGGGTGGGCATTATGGTACAGAGGGTTAAGCTATCACTTGGAATGGCTGCATCCCATATTGGAGTGACTGGTTTGAGTTCTGGCTGCTCCACTTCTAGTTCGGCTTCCTGTTAATGTGTCCTGGGAGACAGTGGATGATGGCTCAAGTGCTTGGGTCCCTGCCACCTACATGGGAGACCTGGATGGAGTTCTAAGCTTCTGGCTTTGGCCTGGTTTAGCTCTCCTGGCTGTGGTGAACATTTGAGGAGTGAACAAGCAGGTGGAAGATCATTCTCTGTCACTCTGTCTTTCAAGTAAATGGAAGGAAGGAAGCGAGGGAGGGAGGAAGGGAGGGAGGGAGGAAGAGAGAAAGAGAGAGAGGGAGGAAGGAAGAAAGGAAGGAGAAAGATAAGAGAAAGAGAAAGAAAGAAAACCCATAGCTCCACTTTGTATGTGCAAACAGCATTGGGGGGTCCTTCAGAGGAAGTGATTTTGAAGGCGTGAGATCTGAATGTGGAATTCCAAGCCCCTTCACCTCCCAGGGTCCTGGGCTGCAGAGATTGGAAAGGAGGTCCACCCTGACCTTCCACAGTGATGACTGGAGCCTCACAGAGGGACTCTGAGTCATCAGGTCAGTTACAGATGGGACTAGAACGCTGCCGCTCAGTGCTGGCCATTTCTATCATAAGACTTCATTAGGCAGTCTCTCCCAAGGTAGGGTACGAGTGTTCCATTTCATTAATGGGTTTCCACAGAAAGATTTAAAAGTCTTGTCTGGTGGTTGAAAGGTAAAAAAAGATGATCTGGTTATCAAAAGAAGTCTGTGTTGAGCAAGAAGTGTTAGAATATTCCAGCCCAACTCTAAACAATTTGCAACAGGCAGCTCCTGCAGAGCTGGCCTGTCTGTCCTGGGTGGTCAGACATGGTTTTGGTCCCTGGATGACAGGGTGACTGGCTTGGCTTGGTCAGCCCTGCCCCATCAGGCTGTTTCACAGTTGCTCAAGGCACGATCGTGGAATAGGAGAGCTGGGGACCCTGTGGGCCAGGTACACTGGAGAGAGGGGCAGTGAGGCTCAGAGAAGCCAGGGAAGTGGCCCTAAATCACACAGCTGGCAAGCAACAGAGCTGGGTTTCAAATCCATGTGTCCCTGAATCCAAAGTCCCTGTGCACTGTGGTATGAAGTAGGACTGGGCAGATTCTGTGTAGGCCTGGATAGGCACCAGGGTGGATACTGGAGGTACCAGCTTGCTCCACTGGGATGCCGTAATACAGCTGGTGCTCCAGGTGGCTCTAGTCTTGGCTGTCCTACTTGCCAGCTTGGGATCTTGGACAGGCTGTTTTATTTTTTATGTGTATAAAGTGGGGAGGTTGGGCAGGCCCTTTTGTGCCAAGCTGTGCCCATGGCTCAGGGGGATCAATCACTTAGATTCTTTCCAGGTCCAGAATTCGGTGACACTGGCCTGGGGTTGCCTGTGGACCCGGCCCCACTGGCCATCGATGGCAGGTGACTGACTGAGCACTGGGTCGGGCAGTCAGGAAGTCTGGGTTATAGTCCCAGTGGATCACTCAGGCTCTCTCGGTCTCTGAGGTTTGGATCTGAGGGTCTCTAAGGCCTCTTCCTGCTTCAGAATTCCTTACCACTGTGAGTCCGGGTTTCTCTGAGAAAACTGAGTTGGTCTCATCCCTCCTTCTCTTCCTCTTTCTGTCTAGGAAGTAGGCTGGGAGCCTTGGCCGTGGGGTAGAGCTTCCTATGAAGTTTCCTCTTCCTGGCCTTCTGTTGTGGGTGTGGGTGGGCTTTGTTGGTAGGGACGTTGCATTAGCTCATCTTTGTCTAAGTGCATCCTGCCCCCATATTGTGGTCAAGAAGTCTGGACGTGGGATCCTCAGAGTGCGTTGCCGCTGTGTGTCAAGGTCAGGGTGTCCCTCCAGAGCCCAGCACAAGCCTGTGGAAGTGTTGAGCGGACCTGCTGTGGAAGCCTTGTCCACGGAAGGCAGGGGTTTTACATGTTCTGTGCTGTGCCGAGCCCTTGCCTAGACACACCGTGAGCATCCTGCCTTGCTCTGGGGGTCCCCAGCCCCTGGCTGGGCTTCAGTTTCTCCGGAAGCTGTCAGAGAATGAGGGAGAATTCTGGAAAATGAAAACATATGTGGACCAAACCTCTTAATTTCGTTTACAGAGATTAAAAATAAAGTCTTCAAATTTTAGTGAAGAATTTGAAAAGTTTTTCTGTCCTAAAGTCCTACTCTCCCACTGCAGGCGTGTTTGGGTTCCCTGCCGGCAGCTCATCAGCTGCGAGGGAATGGGTTGCGTGGGGCGCCGGGGAGTCCTGCCTGGGGCAGGCACTGCTCTTTAAAAGCCACCCCAAATACACACGAGGGAAAATGAAGGCAAATGCAATCTAAATAAATAAAAGAAGGGAGAAAAAAGTTTTTAGAACTCTGTGTTTACTCTGGCACGCGACTGGCCTCCACTGCTTTTGACATATTAGGAAAAATTTTGGCGGGGACCCACTCGAAGCACTTAAAAAGGCATATGTTTCTTTTCAGAATACAAGGGGCTTGGAATGTGTTGTTTAAACAAAATTCTTCTGAACTTTCTATTCGTTTCTAAAGAACATATAGATGCATGTTTGTTTCACTCATGTTTTCGGCAGCATTCCTTAACTCCCTTCCTCAGACCATTTGAAATAATTATTTTACTGACTATTTTTGCCAATTGTGTGGCCTTAGCAATCTATATTCCCTTTCCAGAAGATGACTCCAACGCCACCAATTCCAACCTGGTAAGTGCACCGTCCTCCTGCGTCTGCTCTTAACTCGATGGAGAACAGACCTTGGATCGCATGGATGCGAGCTGGAGTGTGGAAGAGGGGTGAGAGGTGCTGGCGTGTTGAGAGGCACTGCACAGCTCAGACCTGAGTGCTGTGTATTCCAATTGGCACATGTCTTGTTGTAGACGGTTTTCAGGAAGAAACTTCCTGTTTGGTGGTGGTGAGCCCTGGGTGCGTATGTATGTGTGTGCACGTGTGTGTGTGTATGGGTTCAGCATCAAATCCTGTGTTGAAACTGTGCTGCCCAAGTTGCAAGCACAGGTGTTTGCGGGAGCGAGCCTTTATTTCGGGAGTGAGCCTTTATTTCGGGAACAGTTGTTGCTTTTGTTTTCAGCGCCTTTGTTCCGATGGTGGAGTTTGCTCAGGTGATCTGCAGCCTGGCTTTGTGATAAATAATTTCTAGGAAGCGTTTAGCAAAGTTTGCTTTTGCAGCCAGGATGCATTATTGAGTTAAAAAGGCTTTATTTTTTTGGGAAAGGCGGCTTTCCATTTGGCCTGTTGCGAGGCCAGCACTGGCAATTTGGGGTTAGGATTTGTCCATGGAAAAAGTGGAGAGTGTGTTTACTTTTGGCCGAGCGTGAAGTCATTACAAAGGCCTTCGTTCCGTCTGGGCATGTGAGGAAAAGAGCTCTGGAATGCACTTGGCAAAACTAGGGCACTCTGGGATGCCTGGGCCACAGGCGCATAGGAAAATCCTGTCTCTCTCTCCCCCTCCCCTGCAGACACACCATTACTTTTCATGTGATTTCCACGAAGTCTGTTTGGCCACCAAAGCCACCACCTTTCCTCTGTTGTCAGCACCCTCCTCTTATTAGTGAGCTTGGACCGTCGGGTGAGGATGTTTCCAAGGGAAGCAGGGATGTCAGAGGATTCTCTTTCCCACGACTGCTGGCTGCTGGTGCTATCATGGAAGAATTCTTCCGTCTTGAACCTTTGACATTTTCTTGGACCCTTTAGGCAAATAAATCCGATGGGTGTTTTAAACTTCCTTGCTGTTTCCCCCATTTTTACAATTTGCTGCAGACCCCTGTTCGGTTAGGTGTTCAGTGCGTGCAGGGCTGATGTGTCTTGTGGCTGGGTGTGGGGCCACCTGCTGGGGACAGGTTCCGAAGGTTCCAGAGCTGGGCAGCGAGCACTGAGTGATGACGGGGCTGCAGTTGGCGGGCAGAGCACTAGCTGCAGTCCATGCAGCCATCTGGGTGTGTGACCTTGTCTCTTAACAGGCCAGAAATCTTTATTGGGTCAAGTAAATACAGGCAAAAGAGTCTTCCCAATGCAGGAGCTCCTCCCACTGGTTCTATGCCTTTTCCGAGTGCCTGCCTGCCTCCCCAAATCCCCCTGCAGCTTAACACTTAATCTGCAACTTCTAAACAGGGAGCTGGTTACAAATAGATTCCATGTCTTGTTCCTCAGCCAGTGGGGCTCTGGGCTACTCCTGGCCTGGGCAGTGGTGAAAGTGGGCAGAGAGGTTTGGCTTCCCTTTGGCCCTGGAGATGGCCCCATAACAGCCCTCTCACCCCACCCTCCCCAGGAGGATTAGCAGGGCCACTTGGGACGCTGTTTGCTAGAGAAGTCTTGGGCTTGCCAAGACCTGTTAACCCTTTCCAGGAGGTAAAGGACCCAATAGGAGACAGGCGGGTCCCTCTGAACTTGCTATGGAGCTGAAGTGGAAGTTTCTGGCGCAAGTGCTGCTGGAGACTGTGATTGTTTCTGTCACACTATGGAGACAGAGGTGTCCTGCAAATAGAGGGTGCTGATGGTCATGTAGTTTCCTTAAAATCACTGAATGGTATACTTGCAATGGGGGGCTTTCCGGGAACGTAAATGACACCTCAATAAAACTGAGCTCTGACTCCTCATTTTCTGTGTTTCACAGCATCGCGTCTTCCTTGGGGCAGTGACTGCACCGCTTGTGTGGCATGAGCAGAGGTCATAGTCTGGGGTAGCAGAAAGTCTAAAACTGGCTGTTGTTGTGGCACAGTGGGTTGAGCCTCCGTCTGCAATGCCAACATTCTATATAGGCGCTGGTTCAAGTTCCAGAAGCTGCACTTTCGATCCGGCTCCTTGATAGCTCCCTGGGAAAGCAGAGGAAGATGGTCCTCCACCTGCATGGGAGACCTGGGTTGAGTTCCAGGCTTCTGGCTTCGACCTGGCCTGACCCTGACCATTGTGGACATTTGGGGAGTGAACCGGTGCATGGAAGTTCTGGCTCCTTCTTTGTCACTCTGGCTTTCAAATAAAAATAAATCATAAAAAAGAGAAAGCCCTAAAACCGGACACTGAACACAGCCTCTTCTCAGCCGACTGAGCACAGTGCTGTTATTCTCCATGGAGATGACAGCTGATGGGCTTGGGGCACCCCTCTTCTTCCTTCTTGGCAGGATCTTGTGCAGGTTGAGGCCCCCCCCCTTTTTTTTTGACAGGCAGAGTGGACAGTGAGAGAGAGAGACAGAGAGATAGGTCTTCTTTTGCCATTGGTTCACCCTCCAATGGCCGCCGCGGCCGGTGCACCGCACTGATCCGAAGGCAGGAGCCAGGTGCTTCTCCTGGTCTCCCATGGGGTGCAGGGCCCAAGCACTTGGGCCATCCTCCACTGCACTCCCGGGCCACAGTAGAGAGCTGGCCTGGAAGAGGGGCAACTAGGACAGAATCTGGCGCCCCGACCAGGACTAGAACCCGGGGTGCTGGCGCCGCAAGGCAGAGGATTAGCCTGTTGAGCCGCGATGCCGGCCCTTTTTTTTTTTTTTTTTTTTTTTGGTTGATGCCCTTTTTCACCTGGGTCTTTTCCCACCCAGGTCTTTGTGGACTGGCTTGTTGCCTTCTTCTGTGCCCTTCCCTTGGTGAGCTCGGTGACATCTGTGAGTTCCAGTGTCTTTCTAGGCAAATTGTTCCTAAGAGCACTCATTGTGCTCTTTCCAGGTGCTCGGACCAGTATTTCCTGTGGTGGTGAGGCCCACAGGCCTGGAAGCAGCTTGCAAGGCTGCCTGTCAGCACAACCATATGTGGGGTTGACTCCACATGGTTTCCAACACCTGAGGATCACATTAGATTTAGTAGTTCTGGGCATGGCCTAGCAATATGCATTTAAAAAAAAAATTCCCCACGGAGTGGCTATAGATTCATCAGATTTGGGAACTATGGGCTTCTTGGATGGAGCAAAATTTGAGTCTGACAGATGTGAGTTCAAATCTTGACTTTGCCACTTTGCTACTTTGGATTTTAACATGCACATCTTTAGTGTTTCCACACCTCGGTGCTCTGGCCTATAAAGGGGAGGTGTTGTGCCTCTGAGGGTTTTGGGGAAGAGTAAGGCAGACGGGGACCATGCTGGGATATCCTGGGGGTCCTCAAACAAACTCCAAGTAGAACTCATTCTGTCTTGCACCACACAACCCTACCCCCCCAGAGTAGTCAGAATTAACCTGAGTGGGCGCCACCCCTCTTCCTTGCCTTTGTTTGCTCAATGATGGCCTGGGCCACCTTGCTGTCACCTGGCTTTGTCTCTGATGCATTCCTCTCATCTCTGGACCCGTCTGAGCAGGCATTGGGTCTGGAGAGATTTTGTTTTAAGAATGTATTTGAAAGAGTTACAGAGAAGTGGGGGGAGAGAGAGAAATCTTTCATCTGCTGGTTTATTTTCCAAAATGCTGCAACATCCAGGGCTAAGCCAGGCCAAAGCCAGGAGCCTGGAACTCCATCAGGGTCTCCCTTGTGGGTGGCTGGAACCTGAACACTTGGGCCATCTTCCACTGCTTTCCCAGGTGCATTAGCAGGGAGCCAGATCAGAAGTGGAGCAGCCAGGACTTGAGCTAGTGCTCATATAAGACGCTGTCATTTCAGGCAACAGCTTAACCTGATTTACTACAACACTGGCCCAGTCATGGAGATCATCATTGGCAGTATATCACATTTAGCTTCCTTCCCATTCTCAGAATCATTTGTTTCAGCTCTCTGTGCCTTATTTCCTTCATCTCCAAAAAGGAAATCAGGAAAATAAGTGTCTGCTTCATCGAGCTGCTGTGAGTATTAAATGAGCTTGGCAAATGATGCCGAGCTTTTAAGACGAGTGTTGTGGGAAATTATTCACGTTGGATATCGTTGTTGTTGTTCCCGTCATTTCTGTCATCCTGACGCACGCAGGCCCTCGCCGCCTTTGCCTAGACCATCACAGTGGCCTCCTTTCTGATGTTCTCCCTCAGGTCTCTCCTTCTCCTGGTCTGTCTCGTGCTTGTGCAGTGTGTTCCAAAAGCCAGGCACCGTGTTCGGGATAATTCATGGGGCAGACCCTGGAGGGAAAGGTTTGCAAATTGTGAAAGATGTCAGGATGTTGGGGAGGAAGGACTGTTTTGTTTCACCACTGGGAAGGGAGTAACGTTAGGCTTCAAGTAGGTGGACATATTTGAGTTTTACCTCCCAGTAAGAGGAGGTGTTCAGACCAGTAGAGTCATTTCAGGTTCAGGTATGTGTGTGTGCAAAAGCCTCATGGCCACACTCCTCATGATCAGGGGATGAGGGTGGTGGTTTCCTGTGAATAGAAGAGCCAGGTGATGGGTGCTTCATGGCCAACAGTTGGGCTAAACTGCAGCGATGAGGGGGCCCTGGAGGCTGTAGGAACAGGAGACTGTGGCTTTTGGAGGCTGGGGAAGATGGCTCAGGTGGAGGCCTCACTGTTTCCATGAAGAGGAAGCTTTCTGAAAGCCCAGATGATAATGACAATCAGGACAGAGAGGGCATGGTGCATTTAGGAGGTAAACGTGCCTGGATCTGTGGCCAGTTGGCTATTGTCATGTAGGAGGGAGCCGACTCCCAGGATGATAAGGTCGGTGGCAGGAGAAGAACCGCAGGAGGAAGGGCATTGTGAAGAGGGGCAGGGACTGATGAGGACCCTTACAGATCTGTTAAGTGTGGAGCTCGTGGAGCTTGCAGATGGAGAGATCGGTAGGGGCCTGGAGCTCATGAGACAGTTGGTGCTGAAGTTGGAGACTTGTGAGTGATAAGACGTCAGCATAAGGGGAGGAGGCCATAGGGATGCACCAGAGCACCTGCGGTGGGGCCTAGGCCAGATCCTGGACAGCATGTTTGGTGCAGTGGGTGGAGGAAGAGGAGCAGAGAATAGATGGGAGGAAGGTTTGGCCTGAGAGATAGGGAGAGGAATCAGAGAATGGAGCCTTAGAAAGGAAATAAACAGTTTAAATGCATAAGAGAGGGACGAGTTGTCAGTCTAAAAGCTTGTATTTACAGCCGCTTGAGGCCAGTGAAGAGGGGCTCCACCTGGCTGTGACAGGAGCAGGGCTGAGGGCTCAGGGTGGGAGAGGACGTTGTTCCACGCGTGTGGCCTTCCCGAGGCAACAAGATAGTAGATGTACAACCAGTGTTCACTGTGGCTCGATGGCTGAAACAGTCCCCTTGTCATGCCACAGCTCAACTTCCCAGATCATTATGCTGACCCCTAAAATGAAGCTTGAAAATCCCTCCAGTCATTCCATAGTTTTAAAAAAGGATTATTTATTTTCATTTTTTTTTTAAAGTTGAGAGTCAGAGGGATAGAGACAGGAGTGACCTCCCATCCCTGGCTCATCCCCAAATGTCAATGAGGGCTGGGGCTGGGCCAGCCAAAGCCAGGGATTAAGAAATCAATCCAGGTCACCCATGTGGATGGCAGGGACCTAAATACTTGAGCCATCATCTGCTGCCTCGCAGGGTGTGCATTAGCAGGAAATTGGAATTGTGAGCAGAACTGGGACTCAATCACAGACATTCCCAGTATGAGATGCGAGTTTTCCAAATGGTGAATCAAATGCTGTTCCGAATGCTGTCCTTTATAGCTTTTTTTTTTTTTTTTAATTAAGGAGTTGCTATTTCAGAGACCTCTTTTGGGAAATGTCAAAATGAGATATAGTGGTGCAGCAGCAGTGGTTCTCAAACCTCAGTGGTGAGGCTTTCGTATGTATTCCCAGGGCCTACCCAAGAGGTTCTGGTTCTGTGAGTCTGGCAGGACCCCAGGAGTATGCATTTGTGACAAGCTCCCCTCGTGGCTCTGGTCCAGGTGGCCATAGACTGCCCTTTAGAACAGTGACCTTGACGGTTATCACCACAGGAGGGACCCACCTTCTTCTCTCTCCACAGCCAGTCCTGCTGCCCAGCAGCTCTCTAGAACCCAGACAGAAAGGTGACCTGTGTCCACTGAAAGAGGTGTCCCACTCTGTTGGGTTCCAGAATAATCTACGCAGCAAAGCTTGCTTATACTGGCGAATTCCCACTTGCCTGTGTTTCTGCTCTCGGTTTCTCTCACTAATTTGTTGACTTCCTTTCCTTTCTTCCACCTGCTTAATTTAATCCCTATTTGTTTCTCTAACACGTTGCTTTCTTCTCTTTCCAAGAGATGAAAAATATTCTAGGACAGAGTTTTAAAAAATATCTTTCTCTCACTGTTTAAATAGAAGTCTGTTTGTTTTATGCTCCACCTAACATAGACTTTTGCACCCAAATCCATCATCTTTGTTGTCTTTTCATCATGCAAGTGAAGCATGATGAAACCTTAACTAGTCCATGGCATGACATTTCACAGTCCTGTGGTTGGCAATGCACCTGCCCTACAGGGTGTCATTTACAACAGAGCCACCGTGAACCCGTTCTCGCCATGGGCATTACACAGTAGGTGGATGGCAGAGGGGCTGCTGAGCAGCTTCTGCCAGACAGCGACCTCATCATGTGCGGGAAGTTCCCAGTTCTCGGCAAATCTTTATGTCCACAAAGACTTGGCTTGAGTTGAAGTAGGAAAAGAGTATATTTGACCTTTGACCTTGTGCAAAGAACAGTGCTGTGTACTTTTCTAGAGCAAGAGCCAGGCTATAAGTGGAAGTGGAGAGGAGACGCAAGGAAGAGACCAGAAAAGGAATCATTATGGGCTGAGCTTTTCTTCTCCTTTCTAGGCTGTGAGAGGAAAGAGGGGACCATCAGAGGCTTGAGCTAGACTAGAAGGAGGAAGGAGGTGGGGAGGTCAGATTTTCCCATTTGTTGCTGTAAAACTAAAAAGTTGCACCTGAACCTGATTGTGACTCATTGTATGTAAGATGTGTGCAGCAGGGCCCTGTGCAGGCACAGGTGGGCTGCCCTCTGGAAGTCAAAGTCAGAGGCTGAGACCCACTCCCCATGGCCTTGCTCGTGAGGGCGAATCAGGCTGGGTGGCATCTCAGGCTAGTTGTTGCCTTGGGAAGGAGAGAGAGGAGACCAAAAGGCTCTGCTTCCTGGCAGCTGAGATCTAGTGAGGTTGGTGAGTGGCTATGTGCAGAGCACCAGAGGGGAGCTCTGGGTGGCTGGGGCTCCATTCCCCACCCCCACAGCTCTTTGTTTCTTGCCAGTCAGTTCAAGGAGCCAGGGTGTGCCTGAGGCTGCGAGGCTCCCCATTCACAGGCAGTGCTGGGCTGAAGACACCCCATGGGGCCCTGCATTGGGACCACCTTTCTGAGATGCCTCTGAGTCCTGCTCCCCAGGCGCTGAGAGGGGCTTGCTGGGAGAAGTGCATACAAATGCCGGTTTGGGTTTCCTTCACCCCCGCCCTGAACTGCGACTTCTTTTATCGTCAGGTTTGCCTAAGAGTGAGGTCTTTTTGTGGGGCTTTTGTGTGTCAACAGTAATGATCATAGCAAAATGGTATTTATTGTCACTGTTGTGTATGTGCTGTCCTAACATTCCAGACATACACATGTTGCTGAAACACTCACTTATAAAATGCAGTCACAGTTAATCGCAGGCCACAAGCCACCTAGCTCTTGCATTGTGTGCACGCACCCTGTTCTGCCATGCAGTCAGGGGTGGGTGGGTGCCTTGCGCGAGATGGTGGCAGCAGTCTGTTGTTAGGTGTGAGGATGAGCTTGGCAGTGCTCTGGGGTAGCGCTCTACTGAGTAGGCCCTCCCCTCGGAGACTTCCAATGAGCTGGTCCTAGTGGGACTTGATATGGATGTGCCTTCAACCCAGTGCTGCAGCCAGGTTGCAGGCACTGACCAAGGAGGAGACATGAACCGTGTGACCCTAGGCCAGTCACTTGGCCTCCTGTTAGCTCTTTTCTGGCAAGTGCTTAGTCATAACGATCGCCTTTATTGAGCAACCACCAGTTGCTCCAGCTTGGCAGTCGCTGTTTCTAATCTGCATCACAGTAAGTGATGTTATCTATTTATTTGTGCCCTCCAGGGCAGAGACTTGATCCCCTTTGTTCATTGCAGTATCTTCTGGGCTTTGAGTAGTGATGGGCACATGCTAGGCTCTTGATTCTTGTTGGGTGAGTGAATCCTGCCTGGCATTGATCGATCCCTTTTTAATTTTTTCAGATGAGGAAATAAAATATCAGAAAAAGCCAGTTCCTTGATGAGCTGTAATTTTCACTCAGACCTGTATGAAACTGTAGCCTGACTTCTTTCCTCTGTCCCCTGGCATGTGGAGGGTGGCTGTGAAGATCCAGTGAGGAAGCTGTGAAAATGTGTCAGAGATTAAACACTCTGTAGCAGTATAAGCAGGTATTTTAAGGAAACCTATTTGGTTCTGTCACAAAATAAATTTAGTAAATGCTGACTTAACCGAAGTAAATTATTCCAAGACTCTCCAGGTCTTTAGTGCAGCAATAATACCTATTTATGAGTTTGTATCATGTGCAGCTGTTGCCCTAAATGCTTTGTGTATATTCATGTACTTAAGCATCATAATGACTGTATGCTATGGATGCTGTAATCAGCCCATCTTGTAGAGGGGGCACCAAAGTTCAGAGCTTGCAAATCATTTGCCCTCTGAAACATGGTGATGAAGCAAAGAGTACCTATGTAGATAGAAGCAGTGTGTCTCCAGATTTGGTTCTTCTTCTTATTTTTTCTTAAGATCTATTTATTTATTCGAAAGTTGGAGTTACAGAGAGAGAGGTGAGAAAGAGAGATCTTCTCTCTGCTGGTTCATTCCCCAGCTGGCTGGGGCTGGGCCAGGCCAAAGCCAGGAGCTAGGAGCCAAGAGTCAGGAGCTTCTTCCAGATCTCCCACATGAACGCAGGGGCCCAAGCACTTGGGCTATCTTCTGATGCTTTTCCCAGGCCATTAGCAGGGAATTGGATCAGAAATGGAGCAGCCAGGAGTGGAACGTCATGACACCCATATGGGACGCCAGCATTACAGGCGTCAGCTTTATCCACTATGCCGCAATGCTGGCCCCAAGATCTGGTTCTTTTTTTATTTTATTTTTTTTATTTTTGACAGGCAGAGAGGACAGTGAGAGAGAGAGAGAGACAGAGAGAAAGGTCTTCCTTTTGCCGTTGGTTCACCCTCCAATGGCTGCTGCAGCCTGCGCACTGCGGCCAGTGCACAGTGCTGATCCAAAGCCAGGAGCCAGGTGCTTCTCCTGGTCTCCCATGGGGTGCAGGGCCCAAGCACTTGGGCCATACTCTACTGTACTCCTGGGCCACAGCAGACAGCTGGCCTGGAAGAGGGGCAACCGGGACAGAATCTGGTGCTCCGACCGGGACTAGAACCCGGTGTGCTGGCGCCGCAAGGCGGAGGATCAGCCTATTGAGCCGCGGCACCGGCTGAGATCTTGTTCTTAACTACTGTGCAACAGCTGCCTCCCTGTCAAGGTGCCCATGATCCCCTAGATCACGCAGGGTGCTTGACCTTTCAGCACCTACTATCACGTCTTGCCAAGTAGTGTTGTTTGGAACACACCTGAGCAAATGCTGCTCTGTAGAGGCAGTGGCTTAAAGCCACAGATGGGAGGGAAGCTGTCACCCCAGGAACTGAAGGGTTGGGAGAGAGGACTGAGCTGGGTGCACTTCAGGACGTTATTGCAAGACTGGTGCAGCGGAGAGCAGCAAAGGCCACGAGACCGCCCTCCTCAGGAACACGATGCTTCAGATTGGAAGGCAAGCTCGCTGACAGATTTGTGCTTCACCTAATGCTTATAAACCTTCAGGGTGCCTGGGGCAAGTGCTTGACTCAGTGTTTACTCACTAAATATTTCAGAGAGAGGGGAAGGCATTGTGTGCCCTGCGTTTGCCTGTGCATGGGATGAGAGGAGAGGATTCTTTGAAGTCTAAATATGGTGACACCTCTTGCTCCATTTTTATCCGTCTTTATTCATTCGAGGGGGAACATGTTCCATATAAATCCACTTCTTATGTAATGGAACCCCTTTCATGTACAGGCTCCTTGTAATTTAAGTATATTTGAAGAACGTCTCTCTAGAATATAAAATAAATATCCCTGGATCCTTGAAAGAAAAATTTGGAGCATATTTCTTCCTTTTTCTGGGACAGCAGATCACTGGGAAGGTCAGTGGCAGAAGCCACTGCAATACCGTGAGGCCATCGGGAGAGTGAGGACCCCCCCCCCACCCCCACCCCCGAAGGCCTCAGGACAAGAGGGCCATCTTGTGTGTGCTCTGCCCTGCTGAGGTGTCTGCTCCTGGGCCAAGCCTCTTAATTGGCTCTTCCCTCTCTCTTGTGCGCTTGGAAATTGGTTACTTGAACACTCTCTAGTTATATGCACAGCAAGGGTGCATGGTTATGGCCGAGGACTCCTTTATGAATCAAGTGCATTGGCTTTAAGTTATGGATTTTGTAACTTTGGCTTTGGCCTCATCTCCATTGATTCTCTGTAGGGTTAGTGCTTTCTGACTAAATAATAGCGAGGGTATTGTCAATACTCGCATTGCTGGCGCCGTCCTAATAACAGCACGTGAGTTAACAGCCGGAGTCTTCTCAGCAGCCCTTGGGAGACTTCTGTTAAAAGTGTAATCAGTCCATTTTCAAGAATAAGAAGGGGCACAGATAAGTGAACCAGTTTGCCCAAGGCCACACAGCTGTGAAGTGGTAGTGCTGGGATTCCAGCCTGGGTGTAGGGCTCCCAAGTCTCTTTTGCTCCTAACTGCTGAGCAGTGTGACCTCCCTGTGGGGCAACAGGGAAGGCTGTAGTGCTTGAATTATCAGGCCCTCATCTAGAGCATATATAATTTACAAGGAGAGGCAGGTGCTGTGGCGTAGCGGGTAAAGGCGCTGCCTGCAGTGCTGGCATCCCATATAGTCACCAGTTCGAGTCCCAGCTGCTCTGCTTCTGATCCAGCTCTCTGCTATGGCCTGGGAAAGCAGTAGAAGATGGTCCAAGTCCTTGGGCCCCTGCACCCACATGGGAGACCTGGAAGAAGCTCCTGGCTCGTGGCTTTGGATTGGCACAGCTCCGGCCATTGCTACCAATTAGGGAGTGAACCAGCAGATGGAAGATATCTCTCCTTCTCCCTCTCCCTCTCCCTCTCCCTCTCCCCCCCCCCTCCCTCTCCCTCTCCCTCTCCCTCTCCCTCTCCCTCTCCCTCTCCTTCTCCCTCCCCCTCCCCCTCCCCCTCCCCTCCCCCTCTCCCTCTCCCTCCCCCTCCCCTCCCCCTCTCCCTCCCCCCTCCCCCTCCCTCTCCCTCTCCTTCTCTTTCTGTATAGCTCTGACTTTTAAGTAAATAAACAAATTTTGAAAAAAAAATTTACAAGGGGACTCCAAAACATTCGTGGAAACCTGGGATTAAAAGGCCAGTTTATTTTGATTCAAAGAATTTTTTGAAATTCATGCATAGATTTTTCGGAATATGCATTTCCCACAAACTTTTGGAAGGCCCTGCATATGTGGTTTTCTCTTCACCAAGGAGCCACGATTGAAGTAGGGAGTGTTGTGACTGTGAAGTTGATAGGGGCTCAGCAATGGAGCCTTGGCCCGTGCCACTTGGAAAATGCGGGCTGGGGATGGGAGGAGGCCTGAGAGGTGGACTTGGCTTGGAGGTCCCATCTTCCCAGTGTTACATGGTAGCTGAGATTCTCAACCATGCAGGCCCCAAGGCCTTGTCCTAAGTAGATGAGGCATCTACTTAGGTAGGGGCATGGTAGGGGCATGGGGAGCCCAGAGCCAGCCTGACTTCCTGAGATAGTCCTAAAACCCAGATCCTTAAAATCAGAATGACGTTTCACTCCCAAAATAACCTTTTTTTTTTAAAATCTAAATTTATTTTCACTTATTTGAAGGGCAGAGAGAGACAGACAGAAATCATCCATCTGCTAGTTCACTTCCCAAATGGTAGCAACATCTGGGGCTGGGCCAGGCTGGAGCCAGGAGCTGCAAATTCAATCCAGGTCTCCCATGTGGGTAGAGGGGACCTAACTACTGGGGCTGTCATCTGCTGCCTCCCATGATGCACATTACAGGAAGCTGGAGTCAGGAGTGGAGCCGAAATTCAAACCTAGGTGGTCCGATATGGGATGTGGGTGTCCCAACCTCCGCACCAATGCCCAGCCTCAGAAGTGACTTGGGCCCACATCTCAACTTGGGGTATTCTTGGGATCTCAGTCAGTACTTGTCTGGTGTCCGAGCCAGGGGCGTTAGATGTGGGGGGCCCCAGTGGCATGTGGCCCCAGCTATGAACAGATCCATTTCACGGGGGAGGCATCACAGGAAGTACCTGAGTGGGTGTGGCTCTGCTGGAGGCACGAGAGCACAGAGCCTTAGCCTCAATGATAGGGCATGTGGTGGGGAGAGCGCTGAGCTGGGTTCTAGTTCTAATTCCACCACTGATGATGGCAGCACAGCCTTGGGACTTCCCTGGACTTCAGATTTCTCAGCTGTGGACTGAAGATAACCATTCCTCCATTCTGGGGTCATGGCAAGGTCACTGAGAGGCCGTATAGAAATGCTCTAGTAAACACTGGGGTCATTATCACAATGGTGGTTACTGCTGCTGCTATTAAAACTAGACAGATATATCCCCTCTCTGAAATATTTCCTTTTTTTCTGGTACATTCCTCTGTGAACCTTTCTGCTCAGCCTCTTCTCAAGATAACTTAGAGATGCAAAAAGCGAAAGAACTAAAAGCCAAGTTCCAAATTTAGTTCCTGACCTTTCCAAGATGGATGGTGAACGGTGTGGCCCATAACCTGCTTGCTGCTGAGGACCCGGCTGTGCTGTTGGAGCCTGGGAAAGCCAGGCTGGCTGGACCCTTGGCTTTGTGTGCGTGCCTGAGGCTGACCCTGTCCCTCACACAGGCTGCTGTGGCTGCAGAGTTCGTCCGGCACACTTCTTGTTTCTTCGCTGGGTCTGGTTGATCTCCAGAGCAGCTGAGTGTAGCTGTAGAGTAGCTCCTTTAGTGCTGTTCTACCGTGTGCAAGGCCTTGCTCAAGGCTGCAGTGGAAATGTGTTGGAAGCACTGGGGCTTCTCCTTCTGGGTGCTCCGGCACAGGGTCAGAAATACAGCCTGGGAAAGGCTCCCTTGCTGGGGCCTCTGAGTCCTTGGGAACAGAGATAGGGGTCAAGGAAAGAGAAAATTTGGCATGTTCAGCAAGAGACCCCGTGGGCTGTGCAGGGCCTTCTTCAGATCTGAGCGGAAGTGCTGTGGTGCTCACAGTCAGGTGAGGCCCCAGCAGGGCTAAGGTGCACAAAAGGTTGCACTTTGCATAGATTCTGGATGTCTGGGGGAAGGCCGGGGGCTGGGGCAGGTGCAGGTGTGAATGTGAGGGCTGGGTTTGTGCACAGTGCAGGATATAACTGTATGAGCTGGGGCACTGGGACAGGTTGATAGGGATGGCCTGACGAGGGTGAGAGTGACCCTAGCAGGCTGTGGTATCTGCCAGAGGAGTGTTCCAGAGGTTGGCTCCATGGAGGACAGACCTCCGCATGGCCTCTCAGCCCTCGCCAACCACCGGCTTCTGCATACCTGGACACACATGCAGCGTAATAGAGGGACTGTGCACTGGGTCCCTACCTGGAGCCCGGTCTGTGGTAGGTTCCCTCGGGTTCCTGCACTGCAGGTCTTGGGAGAATGTTTTGAGTGGGTTCAGAGGATGGATACAAGGAGGAAGGCACAGGGAAATGGGTGGTCTTGGTGTGCAGGAAGCTGCTGGCCCACCTTGCCTGCCCATTCTAAGGCTAAGGCCACATTCTAAGGTGATGCCCAGTGACCCTCACTGTTGCACAGTCCACTGCCTTGCGAGTGGTGGCTCCTTTGATTATGATGAGGTATTGCTTTTGTGATGAGGGGGAAAAAAGGGGGAAAAAAAGGAAGGGGAAAGAGTCTGACCTAATCAAGTGGTCCCTTGGAAAGGGACTTGGCTCCTCCTGGTTTCACGAACAGAAAAATCAAAGTACAGGGGGATTCAATGTGTGAGAAAATCTCTTGCTGGATTGAAGACAAGGGAGCCATGGAGGAGGAGTATGAACGTGGCCTCTAGGAGCTGAGAGAGAGACCTCTGGCCAATAGCCAGCAAAGACCTGAATTCTGCTGACCCCTAGGAGAGCTTGAAAGAGGACTCCATGGTCCAATGAGAACCTGCAGGCCAGCAAACTAACTTCACCCTTGACATGTGGGCAGAGCACTCAGCTGCACTGAGCCTGGGCTTCCAACCCATGGGACTGAGAGCCAAGACAGGGCTGTGTCTCAAGACGCTGGATTTGTGGTGATTCGTGAAGCAGCAGCAGGAAACCTGTATCCATGCTCTCTTTCCACTTCCCTCCAGTGCCTGCACTCCACAAACACTGGACTTGAGCATTGCTCCCTTCGCTTTGAGGCTGTTGTTCTTAGTGTTTCCTGCTAGACTGCTGTTCCTTCCCCAGGGCCAGGCTAAATGCTACACAGGTCCTGGGGATCTCAGCCTTGATGTCACCATTTCTGACTCCTGGAGACTTGACTGTATTTGTGAACTCCTCTGGCTGACTTTTATTTACTTTTTTAACTTTTATTTACTTTTTAAAAAAGATTTATTTTTTTACTTGAAAGAGTTACACAATGAGAGGAGAGGCAGAGATAGAGAGAGAGAAAGGTCTTCTATTGCTGGTTCACTCCCCAATTGGCTGCAACAGCTGGAGCTGCACCGATCCAAAGCCAGGAGCCAGGAGTTTCTTCCAGGTCTCCCATGCGGGTGCAGGGGCCTGAGGACTTGGGCCGTCTTCTACTGCTTTCCCAGGCCATAGCAGAGAGCTGGATGGGAAGAGGAGCAGCTGGGAATAGAACTGGCACCCCTATGGGATGCTGGCCCTCAGGTGGAGGATTAACCTACTGTGCCACGGCCCCACAGACAGCAGCTCTTTAGATGCATCTGAGTGATGGTACCCAGGCTGGGGCTTCTAAGGGCGTGAGGCCTCTCCTTCACCCCACCTGGACAAAGGGCTTCCTGGGTGTGAAACAGGTGAAAGTTTTTTTTTTTTTTTTTTTTACCCAGTGTTGTCAGACAGGGTAGGCTGCTTGGTGCTGGGCCAAGAGGATTCTCCTGGGGTGCAGAAAGCTGGATCAGAAGTGGAGCAGCCGGGTCTTAAACTGGCACCCATATAGGATGCTGGCACTGCAGGCAGTAGCTTTACCCACTATGCTGCCAGCCCCGTCTGGCTAACTTTTAAAAAAAAAACATTTATTTGAGAGGCAGGGAGGGTGACTGAGCAAGCGAGTGAGCAAGCAGAGAGCAAGTACATGGGCCCCCATTTGGCTGGTTCACTCCCCAAATGCCCGCAATAGCTGAAGCTGGGCTGGGGCTGGAACCTTGGAGTCAGGAATTCAATCCAGGCCGATTCCAAACTACTTGAACCATTAACACTGCCTCCCAAGGTTTGCATAAGCTGTTGCCAGACTGCAGACCTGGGCACTCTGATGTGGGACGTGGACATCCTGGCAGGCAGCTTAATCTCTAGGCCAAGTGCCAGCCCCCTGACTCACTCTTATTCCTCCCCAAGGCTGGGGTTAGCAGTCCAAGTGGTTTCCTCTGACCTTGTGTGCTGCCCCCTGTGTTAGCCCAGCTCTGTTGGTCAGCCCTAGTGCTGCTGTAACAGGATTCTATCTGGCAGCTTAAACAATAGAAATGGTTGTCTCACAGTCCTGGAGGCCAGAATTCCCAAATCGGCTTGTCAGTGGGGTGGGCCCCTCATGGCCATTCCGAGGGAGATGCTGCCCCCTCCCCTCTCTTGGCTTCTTGTGTTGCCTGTGGTGCTCAGCACTCCTTGGCTTCCAGACATGTCACTCGTGCCTCTACCTCCATTTTCCTGTGGCATCTCCCCTGGGAATCAGTCTCCTAGAGTCAGATCCCCCTTCTCCTGTAAGGACACCTGTGACTGGATTAGGGCTCATCCACTCTCATTAGAATGAGCTCTAATCCAGTGTAACCATGTCTTAGCTTGAGTCCATCTACAAAGACTGTTTGCAAATAAAGGGCTATGTATATATACGGGAGCCAGGCCTTGAACGACCTCTGTGAGGGGACCCAGTTCAATCCACAGCACACTCTCAAAGAGCGCTCCTCACGAGTGGGACTCATGCCCACACAGTGTGGAGCACAGTGCCTGCATGCAGCAGGTGCTGCATAAGTGTCTGCTGAGTGCTAGTCTGCGAGTGCTTTGCGGTGGGTGGAGTCCTGGCTGGGCTGCTGTCCATCTGTGTTAGCCGCTGTCGGGGTGGACTTGCCTTTTACAGCAGGGCAGCCCGAGCAACGGCAGCTTGTTTGGCGGGGTGGTGACTTCCCTGCCCAGGGTTTCCAGTTTGAGCTCAGACCTGCAGCTCAGGAAGCACTCCTCCTTCTCTTTCTTGGCTCCTCTGCCCCCTTGCCTCAGATGTGTGCCCCAAAGGAGGGGAAAATGCTGAGTCAGGATGGGGGGGTCCCTGGGGAGTCTCCAGGCTGCAGCTGACCTGCTGTGGGTGCTTCCTGCTTCTCAGTGACCGGGAAGGAGGGCACCTCCTGCCAGCCCACCAGCATGGAGCCTGACCTTTCACTTCCTGTTCCTAAGCCCTGCAGCTGATCAGGGAAGGATGGTGAGAACTGGGCTTGCCGGGGGTCTCAGCAGGGACTTACCTCTGCCAAGGTTCAGTCTGGACAGTAAGAAGCTCTCAGTGCACAGGTGGCGACTGTGAAGCGCTGACTCTCCCTCCAGGCTCTCACGCATGTCCGTGTGGCTGTGCTGCCCTTACCTTTTGGCAGAGGACCTGTCCCCTAACCAGAGAGTCCTGGGACAAAGACAGGCCTCGGTTCAGTCTGGGAAGGGTCCCGGTGGGTGGACGGTTTGCAGGATGACCCCAGAGAGCCCCAGCAAGAGGGTCGATCATTCATGGCTGCAGGGTGGTGCTTTTGGGACTGGAGACAAGGGGTCATGTTAGAGGAAAGTCCAGTTCTCTTCATTGTTCCTTCAGAGGGACTGCTGCTGGCTTAGCACAAGACTCAGGTGTGGAGACAGCACTGAGCTGGGAGGCCCCTGGTCTGGCCCAGGGTCAGCCAGCAGATGGCTGTATGACCTGGATGGGAATCCTTAGTGTTTGTGAGTGCTTCCAATGCAGCTGCTTTGTGCCTCACGTTCACTCAATCCTCCCAGCAATCATGGGAGGTAGATGGGACAGTTATCCCTTTGACCAAGAAGGAAACAGGTCGGAAGAGTGGGTGACTTGCCTAGGTGGTGAGAAGCTGCGACCACCCTGAGCCAATGAGAACCAGAATCCTTGCTCTAGGACTTTGCAAGTGGCTTCATTCAGCT
Organism: Sylvilagus floridanus; assembly: GCA_949820135.1. Lineage (NCBI taxonomy): Eukaryota > Metazoa > Chordata > Mammalia > Lagomorpha > Leporidae > Sylvilagus > Sylvilagus floridanus. Next base: position 37,019,591 of record OX463230.1, read on the forward strand.
GGCTGGGCCTCCGTTTCCGGCTCTGTAAGGTGGGGGTGGAGAGATGATCTCCAAAGTCCTTTCTATGCCAATGCGCCACAATTGCTTCCACAAACCCAACAGAGCCAAAGCCCACGTTCCAAAGGGAAGAGAGCAGGCATGATTAGTGCACAAATACTATTCTCAGGAGTCAGTCAAACAGGGGGCAGGTTTTTAAAATATAGTTAGTATTCTTCCCTTCCCAAATTGTGTAGTTCAAGGCAACCTCTAAAAGTCTTTGTTGGAAAGACTATTAACATAGGGTGTCCTGGCTCTGAGCGGTCATGGCACCATCCAGGTACACAGAGCTCTGCTAACTTCCCTAGCCCCACCCCGAAGCCCAGTCCCTCTAATGTGACACTAATGCCTATATCTGTGCTGTTGATTGTATCTTTAGTTTATTTGTAAGTTACCTAAAGACATTTGATCATATGTTTTTAGTTACTGATATTAGCAGCATTTGAAAAAAAACCACCATGGTAATTAGTTGGTCTATCCTCTCTGTCACTTGTGGTTAGCCCCATGTGGGCCTACAAGAGGAATAACCATATAAACATGGAGGAAGCAGAGCAGAGACATGTGGGAGAATAAAGGGCTAATCTATAGGATTCTGACTGCAGTGTGAGTATGAGCAGGCCAAAAAGGAAGTTGGTAGTGTGAACTGGAGAGGCAGGAAAGGTGTCTTGGAGGGAACTGGGTCTGAGGGAGGTCTTGAAAGATGTGAGGAATTGGCTGGGCCAGTGGTCAGCTGAAGGGATTATGGGTAAGGGAAAGAGGAGACATACTTCCCTGCAGAAGGTACGATTCTGACATAGCAACATGGAATTTTGAAAGTTCAGCTTAAGAATGTTCTTGGGTGGTCTGCATGCATTTATTTATTGAGTACCTACTTACTATGTGTAAGACATAGCATGTATCAGATACTTCTCATTCATTGTCAAGTACAGTTGGGCTCTAAAATATTTATGTTTGTGTTGTGGGTGTGACCACAATTGTTTTCATATTTTACTTAAGCTACTAGAAAGACAAAACCCAAACTATTAATCTTTATTGCATGAAAAGTCAGGGGCTGTTGCATGAGGAGGACATTGCTCTGCAATTATGATTGAAAAATGTTTCCAGATAAACAGTTGTGGAACTTTTTTTATACCGCTGAAATGGCCCCTGGGTCAGAAAACTTGAGACTTGTTGAATAAAAGGAATGAACAGTGCAGAGGAAGTTTAAGTCTTCATAGGAGACTAGATTATGGCTGCTGGGAGTGAGATAGCACCTCTCAAAAGGACCTCGTGAAGGTGCTGGGAGGAAAGAAACTGTACCCCAGCAAGAAGGACCCAAGCACATTTTTGAGTTCTGTGTGCTGAGGGTAGAGAGCGGAGCAGCATGGTGCCGGGGAGACAGCGGCGCGGAAGCCACGCCAGCTCTGCAGAAAGTCGGCGGGTGCTGAGCCCCTGAGTGCTTCCTGCTGTCATTCCCGATATCCGGAAGATTTTACCTCTGCTTGTCAGTTTCAGTCCTTTCCCTGTATAGCCAGCCATTTCTAGCAAAGCTTATTTTTTTCTGTAAATTATTTTCACTATTATTATTTTGGTTATGGTAAGCTTGTCCTTTTGGGATCAAGAGAATTTTCTACCTGAATAATGTTTTTCCCCCTTTCCTCCAGAGTAGGATTCTTGATTTTCGCCTTTTCAAGTGAAATAATAAACCTCTTTGTTTACTCTGATGGGCTTTTCTCATTTTGTAAATTGGAATCGGCTCTCCTTAAATTTGGGAATTCTTGGAGATTTCAAATCTGCTCTTGGTTGTTTATCTAGTGGCCACACACCTCTTCTTCATTTGTTAGCTTCTTCACTTGTTTCTGCATCATTTGCTCAGTCAGCTGCCGTTTATTGAGCGCCTATAATATTCCAGCGCTGGGCAGGGGGCATGCCGATATAGATGACATTGCACCTGCTGGCCTGAGCAGTTCACAAGCTAATGGCAAGACCGCTAGATTGATTATGGCAAATGTCAGGTATTGCCAAGGGTGGGATTTGGGTGGCATGGATTTTCCTGGTATTTATCTGATTCATGCCAGAGATGCTTTAAGGAATCCGGAGAGGGCCTATGGTATGAAGGAGAATTCCAGCGGTCTGTGACCTGGCTCTGCCCTTGTGAAGTCAGTTTGCCTTTTTGAGCCTCAGTTTCCATCTGCTACTTAGAGCCAATTAGACCCACTTAACTCATGGGCTGTTAGGACATTATCTCTCTAGAGGTTATGTTTGTACAAACTCCTTGAGCATTGTGGAGCATTATTCTAGTAAGCCAACTCATTCAACACCAGTGGAGGTGACAAAGGCAGAGAAGGTCCTGTTTTACCACCTCTCATGTCACTGAGCTAGACTGTGTGTGTGTGTGTGTGTGTGTGTGTGTGTGTGTGTGGTGGAGCCATGCAAGAAAAGGACAGAACGTGGTTCTTGCCCTTGAGGAGTGATGGTCATGTTGCAAGACAGGAACCCCGCTAAGGCTCATGTACTTGTGGTGGAGAGAAGGGAGAGAGCTCAAGAATCTCTCTGGATGTCCTTTGCTCCAAAATTCTACAGCTGCCATCAGGAGAGGCTTTACTTGGGAAGGGGTGCTTGAGTTTGGTGATCCTCAGCATGAGACTTGATTGTCTTCTTACTCTCATTGTTAGTAAATATTGATTGAGTTGCAGTGTACGACAAGGGACATACAGAGGCATTTTGGCTGGGGACTCACAGTACCAGCAGGTAATGGATGGTACAGAATTTCCTCCCTGGAGGCCAGATGAGGGAAGTGTGTGGTTCTGGGGGAAAGCCCAGGGTGGCCCAGGTCTAAGGTCTTTGGGCATGGGAAGGGCAGCTTGGAGACAGAGCAGAGCCCCCGGGAATAGTATTCATGTTTCTGCTTATTGACAGACTTTAATGATCTGTTTTCCTGTCAAGCTTGAGCAGGTTGGTTTCCACTCTGCATCCTGTATTTTGTTCACGTCCCAGTGGGCAGAGCACCATAACCCCAGACTCATGCAGCCTTCTTCACCACATTCTGTCTTTTTTGCAGGAGGGGTTTTGTAGGAGTGGGACTGGTTTTTCAGTCCCTGACTCATTCAAAGAGAATGTCTAAGGGTTAATATGACCCAAGCAAGGCTGAGTGTTGGAGGAGGAGGACAGAGGGAGGGAGGCGGGGAAGAGAGTGGGAGAAGGAGAGCCAGAGTTAGTCCAGATATGGGCAAGGAGGAGAGAGAGAGAGAGAGAGAGAGAGAGAGAGAGAGAGAGAGAGATCCTAAGAACTCTTCAGCCCCTCCAGTTAGCAAGCACATTGATTTCAGTATAAGTCATATCTTCCCCAGCTCTCTCCTTGACACCCCCTCACCCATTTGTAAGATTCAAGACTTTAAGGATGAGGATGGCATCTCCAACAGAGGGTGACAACCTCTCAAATGTTGTGATTCACTTGTTTTGTGTTTCAGAAGCATCAAAGGAATTGAGCAATTGAGATGAAATTTCAAGCAGTGGGGCCAACTAGAGAGTAGTAAAGTTGAACCAGCACAGTATAGAGGTTGAAGGTGGAAATGAGCTCTGCTCTTGTAGTTAGGCCAGGCTGCCTTCCGGACAGCTGGTTACTGGGTGGCATTAATGCAATGAGAAAATTGTTGACAACTTTCTTAGGCAACTCTGGAGAGTAAAATGCCAAGTATAGGCAATGTAGGCTTTTAGCTGTGTTGGTATTGGCCTTATCTGCTATTAAATACTTAACCGGAGACCCGTGGCTTCTTTGTGATGAGCATTAGATAATGTCCACGAACTCAGTTACTGATAAAGAAGAAAGGTGAGCTAGTGGATAGAGAAAAAATCAAATGGGGCTTAGCATTACATGCACAAGGAAGAGAAAAACAGACATGGAGAGGAAGCATGTGTGTTGGCAGCGATAAAACGCCAAGGGAAGTGATTGAAAGCACCGTGACCAGACTGGAAGGAGGAGAAATATGAATTAGGGAGTGAAAGGCTTCTTTCTACCATCTTGAGCCTTACTGAGGACTTTGTTTTGGTAGTTAAGTATGCAGCAGGTTTTCTCCCAGGTGCATCTTTTTGAATATTTTTTTGCTTACAACTTGGGTTTCCAGTGATCCTGATTCCTAAGCCTGGGTTTCCCACCGTCAGTTGTGCAGAATCCTGTTGGAAGGTGGTGTGCCATCTGCACATCTGGTAATAGTTAGGAGGATGCTGGGAGCGAGAATATACTTAAGCAATGTCTAGAGCTTTCAAAATTCTTATTGTTTGTGTGTTCACATGCACATTCACACATACGTACATTTTATATAGAACCTACCAAATCTTTCAAAAGTTTTTTTTTGCAGGAATTAGCATCGTAAAGTCATAAATAAATCTCCAAAGGGACTTCAGAGATGAGAAAGAGGCAAGAAAGCCCAAATATATCACTCTGCAGCAAACCAATCATTCACACAACCACAGAAATCTCCAATAAATCTCTGGTGAATTGAATTCCCTCCTGTCTGACAGTTCTTGGAAACCTCAACTCTGCCTTTCATATTAAAATATGCATTGAAAAGACCTGCCCCAGAGATATTGATCCCACTATTGGCACCTGAAACTTGTCTTCTAGCTGCTGCTCAAAGATTGCACATGTCAGCCCCTGCCACCCACATGTGTGTCCTTTCCATGGTCAGGACAGGCTCCCTATTCTCAGGAATGCATTGGAGTCCAGGGCTTCTGTGTTCCGTCTTCCTTCTAGAGGCCATTGATTTTAATCACAGCATTAATGACTACTGCTCTAATTCTGGAGCATGAGCTATGCACCAGGAACATTGCGTTTGCACTCTTGAATCCACGTAACAACTTTTTCAGTTCTAATTTGCAAGCAAGGAAGCAGATTTAGAGGCCAGAGTCACACATATCGGGAACGGGGAAGCCAGGATTTGAACCAAATTTTGTGCTGATCACATCATACAAGCCCTTGTCCTTTGCAATGTACAGAGGGTTTTGCATGCTTGGCTACTTCAGATACAGCATAGAATGGGCCTGGCGAGGGAAGGGAAGGGAAGGATGTTCTGGTGTGTGAGACCACAGTGGTGAGCAAGGCAAGCCCCCCCCCCCCCCAAAGTCCCAGGGTTTGGAAACATGCTTCCTTCACCCTGCACAGTACTAGAAGCAATCCCATGGGCAAGCTAATGAGTGTTCCTGAGGCACGTTTCTTTGTGTCCTTTCTGGACTAGTCCCAACATTTATTTATGCATATATTTAAAAATGTGTTTAACCTATTTGAAAGGCAGAGAAACAGAAAGAGAAACAGAGATTGCCCATTCTCTGGTTTTGTCCTCAAATGCCTACAACAACTGGAACAACGCCAGACCCAAGCCAGGAGTCAGAAACTCAACACTGGTCTCCTGTGTAGGTGGCAGTGACCCAAAGACTTGATACATCCCTCTCTCTATCTGAGGCTGTACATTAACAGGAAGCTAGACTCAGTAGTGGAACCAAGACTTGAACCCAGGCACTCTGATTTGGAGGGTGGTTGTCCCAAACTGCGTCTTAACTATTGCATCAAATGCCTGTCCCTAAAGTTCATTTTTTGAACTTCCCAGTAGAGATTGCATACAGGATTTGAGTTTTCCCAGGGTCATCTGTAAAGACTTGGGAAGCAATGGTTTGCATCTGGGAAGGTATAGTCCTGGGGGGTCTCCTGAGGTTGAGGAAGCAAGGGCAGCTGTGACGCATCTTAGGGTTTTGTGCTTTGTCCGCTGTGGAAATGCTCAGATGAATACTCGTGTTCAGACTCATGGCAGGGCAGCATGAAGAATCCAGCTGAGTACGCATCCATTCTAGGCTCAAAGCCAAAAGAAAGAGAAGGGGCCTGGCAAAATATCATGGGAAATGTCATGGTCCTTTTTATTGAACTCACTTAAAAAGCCCAAGCACCATTTAATGTATTCCCTGCCCTGCAAGACTGAGCCCTGTGGATGGTGTTTGGAAATCTGGAGTCTAGGAGAGTCCCGGCTATTGGAATTTTCAGGGTGGTAGCAAGCAGGCTCTGTCTATTCTGCATCAGCAGCCCTTCAATATATTTGACTATTTATTAACTGTCTGCCACATCATGGAGTTTCTTAGATCAGGCCTGCCCTGGAGTCTCACAGGAGCTGGAAGCGCAAGGTGGGCAAGCTTTCTCTGAGCTGGAGGTAGAAAGTGGGACCTGACTGAGGAGAGAAGGACCTAAGGCTGACTCTCAGCGGTGGTGTGTGTGTTGCAGGCTGGGGCAACCCCCAAAACAAGGCTTCTGGTGGGGCTGTAGCCTGAGCCCTGGGTGTGGCCGCAGTGGAGCATCGACACTGCCAGCAGCTCAGGAGCCTGGGTGCTGGGCAGAGCTTGAGGAACTGCACTGGCTCCCTGAGCAGTAGACAGGAAGCAAGGCTAGGGGTCTAGGTGATAACTGGTGAGCGATGTCCAAGCACAGACACCACAGAGGAAGGGGTCTAGCAGAGAGAGTGGGCAATAGAGAGCCGTGAGGGGCTGTGGAACGTGGGCAGGGACAGTGGCAACCCCTACAAGGGGGACAGTTACCCTCTTTGCCAGCTCAGCATCTTTCCATGTTGGTGAGGAGCCCAGACTCAGGCCCAGTTGGGGCAGAACTGGAGCTTATAGATTGACAATATATAAATAAAGTGGCAGCACAAGACAGGTCTCTAGAGGAAACACTGCATAGAAGAAAGAGGTAGAAGGCAGGTGTCCCTCAATTTATTAGCCAACAGAACTCAGGAGGAAAAAAGGTCCCTCAATCGCCCACCATAACCAGGGAACAGAGCAGAGAGGAGACAAAGCACTGATGCACTCCATGATGAGGTTCACATGCCCACGAGAGAGGAACAAGAGCCCTGTTCATGCCATGATCTTCTTCCTTCTTAATTTTTGAACTGGGCTGCCACCCACAGAATAGCTTTGCAAACATTACTGTGTACCCTCTACTCTAGACAGTTAGGTGACGTTGAAATAGGTGAGGCTGATGTCATTCCCTCTGTGAGTTCTGATGGAAGGAGCGTTTGGTGGCAGACTTTGGCTTGCAGTGAATACTTACTTGGTTGTTTTAAAGACAGTGACACAGAATTAACATTTAACCCACAAGTTTGTTTTCAGTTTCCTTCTGCTTCTTTCCTCCTTTGGGAAGTAAATATGGGAGCTGTCTCCCTTTCCATTGTTTTCTTGATCTAATAGCACCGTCTCACACCTGTGCAGTGTTGTATAATGGACACAGTACTCGTGGCCTGCCTCTTGGGAAGATGGCATGTAAAACAGAGTGGTAAACATTGTCACTGGGCAGGTGCAAATGGCCTGGGGCAGCCTGCATCTTTGTGTGCTGCATACTTTCCTTTGTGTTGATTGGTTCTTCTGGCTGAGTTTGATGTTGGCTTGTCCTTGACAATTATGCAGAAATGTGAGTAACAGTCACAGGTTTTGTGTTTCCCTGAACTCTTGTAGTCTGTTCATAACAGATGCTTTAAGTAGTCTGAGATTCCTGTGGCTATGGCTGAACCCAGTGTGGTAGAAATCAAGGTTTTTGGCTCATTGGACCTACAAGAAAACCTGATGATCTTCAAATCTAATTCTCTGACTTTACAGGATAAGGAAACTGAGGCTACATCAAATTATGCTCAGGTCTAAATAAACCTGGAGCCCTGTTTGCCACAGCCAGTGTTCTTTGTGTTCATTGCAGTCTGAGCAGTGGTCGGTGGACGATGGGGATTTGGCATGGAGCAGAGCCATTTTTATGGGCTTAGAGTTGCGTTCATCACTCTTAAGACATTTACATAGGTTTGGAGTAGCAGAACCAAAAATAGTATTTCCCTTTTCAGGAGCAACTCTGCATAAAAGACTTGCTGGCTTTGGATTCTGTCCCTATTACATCCATTTCAGTAGCCGGGCCATGAGATCTGGCCAGGAGGCTGGGTATGTCCCAGCCAGAGAACAAATGCTTGTCATAGACTGGGTTGTGAAGCCGGGCAGAGAGCCAGGTTTGCAGAAATGGCTTTGTATTGATAGAAAAGGGAGATTTATACCTTGTCTTGACCTCCATCATGATGAGAGGGCTACAGAAAAGTAGAGATGACAGCAGGCCACCTTCGTTTATCCCCAGTACATGCACCAGTAGACCCATAGGAGTGCATGCTGATACACGGTGGACGAGCCAAACAGCAGGCAGGGCCCCACTACAGTAGCTTTGACCTGCCCAGTATCTCCTACGCCCCTGCTGCTCCAGGGATATGGCGTGCCCTGAAGAGGTCTGAACCCAACCATGGTGTGGCAGCCACCAGAATGACCAACTGTCAGCAGATTTAGACCCTTGTCTTTCTAGGGCCTTGACTGGTGTGAGACGTTCAGAACTCTATCTCTCATTGCTGATTTAGTCTCAGGACAGTGTCAGCTGAGCGCTTCCCTAGATAGTCTTGTTATAGTGCACATGTGATGGTGGGGTCGCTCAGAGGAAATGGGGCACAGACTCTACCTGGGCAGAAATTGCCACCCAGTATCTGTTTTCCACATCTTTTATAATAATAGAATTTTCAGCTGGGTGCATGACTTCCTGGAGTCGTGTCCTACCCCCAACCCCTGTCCTTTTCTTCCTTCCTGCTAGTGTGAACGCAGCTGTGGCGATGAGCAGTCTTGGATTGTGCAGGCTAAAGCATGCCCTAGGGATGGTGAAGCAACAATACAGAAGCTGCCTGGGCCCCTGTGGCTGCTGGGGGACTTTCATGTGACAGAGTAAATAAATAATGCAAGCCCCTGTTATTTTGCTTTCTGTCCACCGCGGCCCAATTTGTAACTTAAGTGATACCCTACTTACTGGGAACTTTGATTTTTAGAAGACAAAAACAAAAGCAAAAAGGAAATGAAACAAAATATAGCAGTTGGATAAGATGGCCAAGTTCAAGTGATAGGAAAAAGGCAGGGACACCAGTACCCAGGTTGTTACTGTTCTGTCTCTTCCTGGCACCCGTCTTACTTGAAGGCCTGGTGTGCTCCGTAGGACCCATGGTAGACTGTGTTGGTGCCCACTGTCCCACAGACCTTTATCTTAGGTCATCCTGGGCCTGGTTTCTCCTAGAGACCGGAAGTGGTGACAGGTAAGTTAAAATGGGAGGTGAACACGCAAGGAGTTAGTTCCAGAACAAACCAGCTTAGGGCACCTGGGCATGCCTCAGTGTGTGGTTGGTGTGGCACGGACTGGCAGAATGAAGGGCTAGCGTTAGTCATCAGTTTTAGCGTCTGGTGAGTCAGGGAAGCAGTTTCTTCCCTTCTAGTGCCACCTGCGTCTCTTGTTCCTAGAAGAGCCGTGTGGAGCTGTGCCTTCTCGAGACTCAGAGCAGAGAACACTCACCGTGTAGATGCATCCTCACAGAGCTCTCCATCTGAGGGTAGAGGCTGTCTTTTTATGGTGGTAAAATATCCATGTTTTTTCCTGCCCATTTGGAGTCTAGTTCAGTGGCAGTAAGCACACACATAGTGTTGTGCAGCCCTTACCACCAGCCATCTCCAGACTTTGTTTATCTTGTAAAATGGAGAGTGTGCCCCTTGAACAGTTGCTGCTCGTTCCTCCCGTGAGCTCTGACAACCACCCTTCTACTTTCTGCCTCTATGGATCTGACGTACACCATGTGGAATCTATGGATTACACGTATACCGTGTAAGTGCAACCACACGTGTCTGTCCTTTTGCAACTGGAGCTATTTTTGACTAAGGTATGGATGCGTCCCTTGCTACTGTGGAGGAGCCGGGATGGTGTCGATGGGGAGCAGGAAGACGCTGGACTTAGCGGCCTTTTTTCTCCAGTGTAGGGTACGGCAGGACTGTGCTCAATAAATACCTTTCATCATTTTATCTTTTAATTTTATGTCCTGAGAGATGAAGAAAAATAGTCTGGCTTCTTAATTTGGAGGTGCATAGGCATAGATAATGAATAAAAGAGTTGGAATGTACTTGGGGAAATATTAAATATTAACTCTCTCAGAAATCATTACAGGATCTTTCCAAGCTCTGAAAATTTTCATCCATCCTGTCATGCTCCCCTCCCATCCCCCGTCCCGCTCCCAGAATATTAGGGAAAAATTCTTTTTAAATTCAAGAAGAAAATAACTCCCTTCTCCTCAAGGACACTCCCCCGGCCTCTTCTCTGAGTAGAGGGATTTCTATGTGAAGCTCCACAACTGAGGCCTTCGCAGACGATTGTTTTTCCCTGAGTTTCTCCATTTAAAACTCTTGGGTTCTTCCTGACAAAGGAGGCTTAGTCATCTCTCCCCAGTGACAGGCTGCACTTAAAAAACAAACAACGAAGAAATCCTGCAGCCCACTCCCAGCACGTGCTGCTGAGTCTGGCCAGGGAGTGAGCAGGGGCTGGTGTGCTGGGAGCGGCAGTCCCGAGGCTCTGGTGAAAGAGTGGGCGATCAGAAAACAGGATGGGCCAGGTTAACAAGAACACCACCTCTAACGTGTGCGGCGACTCCTTCCTGCAAGCCCAGTGTCTTTCTACTCAGCGCCCAGTCCATGTAGTCCACTTGGCCAAGTCCAGCATCCTGGTGCTCACTTAACAAACAGGGACCCCGAGGCGTTAGAGAAATGAAGTGGCTGTGTTCTTAGGGGTGGGGGGGTCCATCCTGCATTCCTGGGGTGGAGGTGCCTTCCATGTCTGTTGGGCTATAAGGAGATGAAAGCATTTCTTTTTCCACGTAGGGGCGTTATGGGAAGACCCTTCTAGAGCAGATGCAGTTCTCTGTGTGTGCAGTCACACAAGCACACATGGGCACACACATAGTCATACTCCGGTTTTGCATGGAGAATGTGGAGCATGAAGATACAGCGTTGACTTGGTGTGGGATGGGTTCACCTGTAGCCAACAGGAGTTAGGATGTCAGTGGGATTGCTCAGTGGACACCTGCCCTCCCCTCAGTGTACAGCCTGCAACCCAGTGGGCTTAAGAGGCGCTGTGATGTAGCACAAAGCATTTCACTGCACGTGGGCTTCCATTTCTGTGGATGAAAAGAAGGATTACCCTAAAGGATCTTTGAGGACTTTTTCAGAATTCTGTACTCTGTGAGGTTTTATTGCTATTTCCCCACCGTTCTGTGGCCTTTGAAGAAGTGACAAGAATCACCGGATTGTTTGTTTAAAGAGTTTCTGACCTCAGTCCATTGCTTTCACGCAAGGAATTAATCATGGCTCACGCAAAGGCACTGTAATATATTCGATAGATTGCTGGGAGAAGAAACCGACCGTGTCTTAGAAGGTATCACCGATTCACAATCTGGCATTGCCTCTTTTCCTGGAGAAGACAAACTCTAAGACCCGGCCAGAGGTGGGAGGATGAGCCAGACATCCCTGGAAAGCCATTGTAGGGACTCTAAGAGAGAACCACAGTTGACTCTAAGGATTTTTCACTTATTCTCTAAGAAATTTACTTTCTCCTTCTTTTCCTTTATATGCCATCTCCAAAGTTCCCCAGTTTCTCTCATTTTATTATTATTATTTTTAAGCCTTCCTTTTTTTAAAGATTTATTTATTTATTTGAAAATCAGGGTTACACAGAGAGAGAAGGAGAGGCAGAGAGAGAGAGAGAGAGAGAGAGAGAGAGAGAGAGAGAGAGAGGTCTTCCATCCGCTGGTTCACTCCCCAATTGGCCGCCATGGCCAGAGCTGTACCTATTTGAAGCCAGGAGTCAAGAGCTTCCTCTGGGTCTTCCCACAAGAGTACAGGGGCCCAAGGACCTGGGCCACCCTCCACTGCCTTTCCAGGCAATAGCAGAGAGCTGGATTGGAAGTGGAGCAGCCGGGTCTCAAACCGGTGCCCACATGGGATGTCAGCACTACAGGCAGCAGCTTTACCTACTACGTCACAGCACCAGCCCCTCATTTTTATTATTAATATTGTGAAGTGTTTTCCCTTAAAGGGCAAAAATAAACTTGGCACACGCATAGTCATACTCTGGTTTTGCATGGTTTTGGCTTGGGCACAACATCATGGGTGAATCTGACAGACATAAAGTGGAGTGAAAGAAACAAAGCAGAAGAATATATTCAGTAGGATTTAATTTGTATAAAGCTAAAATGGGCAAAACTAAGCGATCATTTGAGGTACATGTACGAAAGTGTTACAGCCAGAAAGAAAAGTCTGGAAATGATTGCAGCAACAGATAGTTGCACTACTGGGGGAAGCCCTGGGTGGTGACGGGGAGGGATATACGGGAAAGGGCTCTGAGAGCTGGCAGTGCTGGTTTTTGATCTGGATGGGAGTTACACAAGGGTTTACTTCATTGTTATTCCTTAACTCCAACAATACGGCTTGCGCCCTTTTCTGAAAGTGTGCTATGTTTTACAAAAGTAAAATAAAGTGATAAAGAAATCGGAGAAAAAAGTCATCCGAGAATTGTTGACAAATACGCAGACTGAATGCTCTCTTCCAAAGCCACGCCAAAATCATGGTAAAGCATAAACCACAAAGACAAAATGGACAGGAAAGACAGCAACAGCAGCCCAACACACACACACACTTTTTGAGGACTTTTTTTTTTTTAAAGGATTGATTTATTTATTTGAAAGTCAGAGTTACAGAGAAGGAGAGGCATTGAGAGAGAGAGAGAGAGAGAGAGAGAGATCTATCTATCTATCTATCTGCTGGGTTACTCCCCAGATGACCTCAATGGACAGGGCTGGGCCAAGCTTAAGCGAGGAACCAGGATCTTCTTCCAGGTTTACCATGTGGGTGCAGGGGCCCAAGCCCTTGGGCCATCTTCCTCAGTTTTCCCAGGAGCATTAGCAGGGAGCTGGATCAGAAGTGGAGCAGCCGGGACTCAAACCGGTGCCCATATGGGATGCCAGTGCTGGAGGCTTTTATTTGTTCATTTTGTAGTTGGAATCTTCTCTGACAGCTGTACAGCTGTAACTAATCGTTCCACAGGGCTGCATTTCCCTGCTGACTTAGTGAGAAGTAGCCATTTCTCTAGTTTCTGGTTATGGCTGGTCTCAGTTAGGTTGATCTGCTGTTTAGCACACGGTTCCTCTACCAGGTTTTTCTACAGACTTGGGCAGTTGGTTATAAGTACACATGAGTTGCACAGGCTGGGCTGTTGTGGATGAGTGTGGTCTTCCTTGCTGTTTTAAAGCAGGATTGATGCCTGTTTTAACCCCCAGTAGCAGTGTCTTCCTCGCCCATGGAGGTGGTGGGGGCAGGCGTTAAGGTTGGAGCTGAACTGAGCCTGCCAGAGAGCTTCTGGCCCCCTGGAACCCAGTAGCACTGACTGGGGAAGGCAGTAGTAGCAGTTTGAAAGCTGCAGTGGATGGACAAATAGTGCCTGCCATTGCAGGTATGAGACAGCTGAGTCTTAAGTTGCAGTGGGGAAAATAAGGACTCAGGTGAACATGCCACTCAAAACCCCGAAATGTTTTGAGAAGTAGTGGTATCAGGTATTGATGGAAGTGGTGGTGAAAATGGTGCTAAAACTGGGGAATTGGGTCAAAGTTTGTTCAAGAAATTAGACCCCAGATGCCTACTCCTATTCTGAGCAGCCAAAGAACAGTTTCCCCATTTTAATGGAAGCTGGGAGAAGAGACTGACCATGTCTTGAAGGATACCAGCAGTTCAAAAGCAGGGCATCACCGCTTTTCCTAGAGAAAACAGACGCCCCCACCCCATGTCACCTTTTAAAGATTGATTGATTTGAAAGGCAGAGTTACAGAGAGAGAGAGAGATCTTTCATCCACTGGTTTACTCCCCAGATGGCTGCAATGGCTGGCACTGGGCCAGGAGGAAGTCAGGAGCCTGGAACTCTATCCAGGTCTTCCATGTGAGTGCAGGGGCCAAAATCCTCCTGCATTAGCAGTGAGCTGGATCGGAAGTGGAGCAGCTGGGACTCAAACCGGCGCCCATATGGGATGCCGGCTCTGCAGGCAGTGGCTTATCCCGTTGCTGCACAAGGCCGACTCCGGCTGTTTCCCTGTTGTAGTGAAGGCTGGAGGGGTCTCCTCTAGCGGGGTGAAGCAGAGGCTCTCGGACTGGGGGGCTGGGGGCAGCAGGATATTCGGGGTGAGGAAGGCTGAGCTGTCTATTCTCAGTCGACGCCTATGGGCCTGTGCTCTCTAGTGGGGAGATTTAAACATTATTTAGGCAGAGTAGAAAGAGCAAAGCTGTGTAGATACGCCAAGGGCTACCTCACGGAGCAGCCTAGCGAAGCCTTGCAGACAAGCTCTGCCTACCACTTACAGTGTCCGGTCCAGTTTTTTGGTATTTCATACTTAAATATGACCAGTCGACTAAAGATCCTTAAATATCTGATGAAGCTCTTTAAAGTAAAACCAAAACCAAAAACAAAACAAAACAAAAAACCAGAAACTGAAGCAAACCAGTCAAGGATGCTTATTGAAAACAGAATGTGCAGGGGCCAGTGTGGAGGCACAGTAGGCTAACCTTCCACCTGCAATGCTGGCATCCCATATGGCGCCGGTTCTAGCCCTGGCTGCTCCTCTTCCGATCTAGCTCTCTACTACGGCCTGGGAAAGCAGTGGAAGATGGCCCAAGTGCTTGGGCTTCTGCACCCATTTGGGAGACTCTGAAGAAGCTCCTGGCTTTGGATCAGCTCAGCCCTGGCCATTGTGGCCATTTAGGGAGTGCTCCAGCGGATGGAAGACCTTTCTCTCTCTCTCCCTCTGTCTGTAACTCTGCCTCTCAAATAAATAAATAAAATATTTAAAAAATATTTAAAAATATTTAAAAAAACAGAACATGCACGGATAAGCTTTAAAAATTACTTTCTGTCTTTAGAAAGAAAAGACATTATATCCCTAAAACAGAAGCTGATTGCTAGGTAACAAAAAGAAACTCTTAGGAATTTAAATTTGTCATAGCTGAGGACTGTGAATGGTGGGAAAACAAAATTGAAGAATCTCCAGGAAAGTAGGACAAAAAATAATCAAGGATGGAAATTAGGAGGAAAAACTATGACAGTTAGATACCCAGTGCAAGAAATCCAACCTGTGAATACTCAGAGTTCCAGAAACAGATAACAGAAGAAACCGAGGGGAGGGAATCACCAGCGAGATCATTCTAGCACATTTCCTGAAACAGAAGGGCCGTTAGTTTCCAGATTGAAAAGGTTCATTAAAGGCCCACACAAATGGGTGAAGCAGGCCTGTGCTAGCGCACATCACCGACATTTCAGAGAAGTGGGCAGCTTGGACCATCTTAGGAGTTTCCAGAAAGAAAGAGCAGATCAGGAATCTACCCTTTAACAGGAGCAGCATGGGAAGCTGCGAGACAGTGGGGCAATGCCCTCGAATTCCTAGAGGAAAATGATTTTCAGTGGGAAATTTTATATCCCACCCAGCTATCTCCCAGGCACGAGGACAGAGAGAAGACATCCCCGGACAGGTGCACATCTGTAACAGAAAAGCAGACAGAGATCCATGCACCTGTGCTCGGAGGAGCATCTTTCCATCAGGAGGGAGAAAACCAAGGAAAATAAAGGACTTAAGAACCAGGGGAAAAACCCAAGAGAGAGGCAGATAGATTGTGTGAAAGGAGCTCCTTCGTGGTCATGAAAATGCAAACGCAGGACGTTGATCTCAGATCATCACAATGTGACTATTGCAGAGGACCCAGAAGCAGTGAGAGAGAGCTAGGTCCTTACCTTCCACAATAGGGGAAATACTAGGAAAAGCCACTAAGGAGCATATTACCTAACAAAGTGGAATTAAATGCCAAAAGAAACAGCTAAGGAGTTGAAAGAGTTTGTTGTTGGCAGGGAGGTGTGGTGGAGAGAAGGAGCAGGAAGACATCTGTGGATTTTTTTTTTCTACGAGCCTTTTAGAACTATTTGACTCTTTGAATAAAATTATGTGCACATATAACAAATACAAATGAAAGCTAGAAAAAGTACTTCTAAGTGGCTTCCTTCTCTGCAACTATTTCACATAAGTGTAGTAAGAATCCCATGTTGTCCTTTCATTTATTCTGCAAATCTTTTGCTAAGCGTCTGCTCCATGCTGGTCATTGAGGCAATTTCATTTCTTTCTTCACTGCTCCCCCCTCTTGTTGCCTCTGGACTGGACTATCCTGTGGAGACCCCGGTTTAAGGAGCTAATGATGGCCTGTCCCATGCCCTTGTCTCTTGGTGCTTGCTGTGGGGTCTGTGGCTATGTGTCATGTCGGGGAAACCTCACTTGTTTTTCTTTCCTGCTCTGTCTTGGGAGCTTGTCAGGGTGGTGCATTTTGCATTTTCTTCTAAGGGAGCAAAGGTGTGTCCAGCCTACAAGTTCCTGGAGAGCACAGTCTGTGGTTTGTTTGCTTAGCACGGAGGCTGGCACACTATGCTCTTGGTGGATACATGGGCTGGGCAGCTGTGACATGGGCTTATTTCCTCTCTCCTGCCCCTTGTCCTCACAGCGGGCCAACCATCCACCTTCTGCATCCTCAGGATGAATGGGCCACCAGGAAGGGCCTGTGGTCACTTCTCCCAACCCCTCAGATTCTACTTTTGCTGCCTGTAATCTCATTGTTCAGTGCTTTGAGTCCTTAAAGGTATTTGGTATTTAAGGAAAGTGCAAATGCTCCTAAGAGAGAAAATACTATGAACCATTATCATAGTAATTTCCAGTCTGGAGTTCCCATACCTAGTATCTCGTGAAGGGCACAATGGCGACCAGAGAGCTCTTTTTAGAATTTCAAAACACCTAATGGAAATGGCCCATGTATTCAGGATAAGGCTGTGCACAGTCACTGTGTTTGTTGACTTGGTACAACCGCTGTGGCTCCTGGCGTTGGATCGGCTCAGCCCTGGCTGTTGAGGCCATTTAGGGAGTGCACCAGCGAGACTTGGTGCAACCACTGTGGTTACTCCATGCTGACTGGAAGCTCTGGTTGGTAGCCCTCTCTCTTTGATAAGTGTAGCAGTGGAAGACGGAGAAGCTAATTGCCAGTACACTTATTTGGTTGACAAAATCTTCCCCAAGCAGTGCTGGTGCCATGTAACATGGAAAAGGTCTTGGGAATGAAGAGGTGGGGACACTGCGTGCTCGTCACTCATTCTGCTTGGATGCTGAGCTGAGAGCCAAGGGCTCAGGCAGAGGACAGAACATGGCAGGCAAAGAACGGTGTGAGGGCATCAGAGGTCAGCTTCGGGGCTTCCTTTATCCTTTTTTTAAATTTTTTTTTTTTGTGACAGGCAGAGTGGACAGTGAGAGAGAGAGAGAGAGCCAGAGAGAAAGGTCTTCCTTTTGCCATTGGTTCACCCTCCAATGGCTGCTGCGGCTGGTGCACCACGCTGATCCAATGGCAGGAGCCAGGTGCTTCTCCTGGTCTCCCATGGGGTGCAGGGTCCAAGCAGTTGGGCCATTCTCCACTGCACTCCCGGGCCACAGCAGAGAGCTGGCCTGGAAGAGGGGCAACCGGGACAGAATCCGGTGCCCCGACCAGGACTAGAACCTGGTGTGCTGGTGCCCCAAGGCAGAGGATTAGCCTGTTGAGCCGCGGCGTCGGCCTTCCTTTATCCTTTTGCAGGGGCCTGACCCGCGGGACCAGTGTGGCTTACCAGGTTCTCATGTGTCTACCTCCTGCAATGCCGGTCCATTGTGCAGCCTCATGAGGCAGAGAGAAATGTGCCAACAAGGTGACTGAATCTAGAGGGAGTGGGCACCTCAAGTTGGGAAGAATGATGGACGCTGTGGCCTACTTTCTTGTTTTGTAAAAGTCACCTGCAGTTTTCTGGGTCATGGCCTCTCCGATCCTGCTGCAGAGGGGAGATGTGGGGGAATGACGTCGGTCTGTTGAAGGGTGCCTCCTGGCCTCCAGCACTTACCCAAGCTGGAGATTGTATACACGGCTTTGCCAGCCCATTTACCTCTTTGGTGACTCAGAGGGCAGCCATGGTCGTTGGGGAATTTTGTTTTGTTCTGTTTTGTTTTGGAAGCAGAAGCTCTCAATAAATACATCCTGACCTTCCTAGCCCTTAAACCGCCACCATAGACCTTGACACTTGACTGTTCTTTGTTTGTTTTGATATGCCTTAACTTTGTGTTTCCAACCAGATTGTACAGTCACTGACATCCACTTATTTACGAGTAAGCTTCGGTTTTCTCATCTGTAAAACAGAAAAAATTGACTATTTTGCAGGTTTGCCATATGTGTGTGGGGTTCAGAGTTTAGATTTGGTTCTAATTTCTCCCATCTGCCCGTCCCTTCCAGGGCTGTCTCAGAGTGGACCTTACATCCACAGAACAATAGCCACAAGGGAAAGAGATGATTGCTTTCTTATAAAGCTTGGCAAGCCCCCGACAGCCACTCCCTCCTCATTTTAGAACTCCCTCTTCTCTCCCACTGAGTTGAAACCAGGTGCCTGAGGAGTAGCCTTCGGCTTATTGATCCAGCCTGGATGATTTTACCACTGTGGGGACGTGAGCCCCACCCAGTTTGCTTTCCACAGGGACGCTGGAAGTACAAGAAAAAGTTGTGGAAATGAGCAAGGAACAGAGGGAAATGGCTCATGCATTCTTTTTTATCATCCACAAAGCAAAGATATAAAAGAAGGGTCAGAATTTGGCACAGTGCCTAAGATATCACTTGGGATGCCTGTATTCCATGTTGGATGCCTGGGTTGGAGTCCCAGCTCAGCTTCCCATTCCAGCTTTCTTTCTTTTTAAAAAATAATTTATTTATTTATTTATTTATTTGAAAGTCAGAGTTGCAGTGAGAAGGGACACACACACACACACAGAGACACACACAGATCTTACATTTGTTGGTTCATTACCCAGGTGACCTCACTGGCCAGGGCTGAGTTAGGCTGAAGTCAGTCCCAAGGAGCTTCTTCAGAGTCTCCCACTTGGGTGGCAGGTGCCCAAACACTTAGCCCATCTTCCGCTGCTTTTCCTAGGCCATCAGCAGGGAGCTAGATCAGAAATGAAGCAGCCGGGATACTAACCACCACCCATGTGAGATACTGGTGTTGCAGGCAGTGGCTTTACCTGCTATGCCACAATGTTGGACCCCCATTCCAGCTTTCTGCTGGTGTGTACCCTGGGTACACGAATGCCTGCTCAAGTGCTTGAGCCCCTGCTGTTATGGGAATATGTATCCAGATTTTTATATTCCAAGTTCTTGTACCCACAGAGATAAGAATTCAAAGCAGAGGTATAAATGAGCTGCACAAGCGAGAGTAGGACTTATTTAAAAGAGAGAGCATGAATATACATTCATGTGTGGGTGAGCCACCCCACATGGAGAGATACCCATCATGACTGGGCCAGAGAGCTGCCATGAGGAGAGAAAAAGAGGGAGGAGCCTGAGAGGGACCCAAAAAGCATGTTCAACAGTCCCTTTTGTGGGATAGGGAGTGGTGCCCTAATGGGATGGAGGCTGGGCAAGGTCTAGTGTGCATGAGGCTTTCTGGAAGTTTCATGGCGCCTCCACATGGAGCTTCCATGTGGCCTTTATGTTGTCATCTTCCTGGTCCTGGATGAGACACAGGTGCATCATATAAAAGTAGGCTCACTGGATTGATAGGTTAGGGGTAGAGTTACAATGAAGGGCTAGAGACAGAAATTATGAAAACAAAACAAAACAAACCAACTTCTAGCTCACCTATTCTTACCTAATGTTCCTTCCTATCTCCCAGTATCACTACCACCCATGAGTGAGACCCAGATGGAGTTCCTGGCTCCGGCATCAGCCTGACCCAGACTCAGCTATTGGAGGCATTTGGAGAGTTCACCAGCAGATGGAAGATCTCTCTGGGATTCTCTTGCTCTGTGTTTCTGCCTCTCAAATAAAGTGAAAAGAAATGTGAAACAGGGAGGACATATCTCTAAGAAGCACAGTAGCCCTGCCCATTGACTCTCCCGGGGTGTAACTAATGATGAGTTAAAGTGGAATAAAGAGAGAGATGGAAGTGCCCTCATCCAAGCAGAGGGGGAGACACAAGGGCCTGCAGGAAGTTGCCTCCCTGAGAAGGGGAGTTTGTCCAGCCCTAAGCACACCACCTGGCCTAGGGAGGGGCTCCAGAGGGGACTCGTCATGATTAGGAGTGGCTTTGTCATTCCCAGGCTTTGTGTGCATGCTGACGTCATGGAGTTCTGCTGAGTGAAGTGTCTCTGCCGTGTGCCTCTGTGGATCTCTCTGTTGAGACCCAACAGAAAGCAGGGCCTCCTTGAGCGTCTTCATGAGAACTGAGCAGATGTGTGCCCCTCACTTGCCCACGTGTCTGAGAAACTGTGGCTCTGCCTTTCCCGTTTAAAGAGAGGGCCGCTGGAATGTGTGTGTTGCTTTCAGACCGACCATGACCGTCCTTGTCTGCCGTTCAGGCCTCCTACCAGCCGTGTGGGCTAGACAGTAGTAGCAGTGTCACGCCCACGGTAAGGACACTGGTGCTGCAGTGTTGCGGGCACTGTGCCACGTTCCTGTGCTGAGAGAATTACGAGGCAAGGTGCAAGCCTGGACGCCACGTCCAGTGCTCTTTTTGTAATCCTTGGTGCTTCCTCAGCCTTGCAGTGGAGAGCTTGGACCCAAGACTTGTTGCTTTTTTTTTCAGCCCTTGATGGGAGCCAGCATGTGTAGACTTTTATGTTTTCCAAGGGGATGAAGAAATGGCTCTCAGCTTGTGGTGAAGGTTCAAAGAAACATGGGATCCAGAAACGTCTTCAGGCTTGGCCCAGGTGTAGAGGAGTTCGGCAAGTGAGTTCACCAGGGCTGAGTCAGGCCCTTCCTCCCCCTCTCCCTAGAGTTTGGATCGATTTTGCAAGGACTCTGGCTGTGTGTGTGTTTCCCTTGGCCTCCAAGGCATTCCAGTGATGATGATGGCTTGTCAGGGTCATGGCTGCAGTACAAAGCAAGGGCTATTTGTGGCTGAGCTAAAACACAACTGGAGCCACCTGTGACCCAGGCTGACTTTTCAGCCCCTGGGCCTGTAACTCAGCTGAAGTTGAAAGTTCATGTCAGCATGTTTAACAGGTAGCAAAAGTAACGTCTTTTGAGGGGGTTTGCCCAAGTCATTGGAAACCAGGGTATCTGTTACTTTGCTGTGATTGACCAGGCTGGTCGGCTCCGTATTTCATCCCCAGAGCCAGGAATGCCACTCTTTCCTCTCTGTGTCTGTCTAAATCCTGCTTGCCTCAAAGGCCCTGCTTTCTCCAGGGAATCTCTTATTGCCAGAATGCACCTGAGTTGGTACCATATTAAATATCCCCTTGTGCCATTTTCCGATTGTTGCAGGGGCGATAATCCTGACTCTGCGTTCTTTGGGGCCAGACACTGGCTCTGGTTTCTTTCCTTTCTCCTGGAGTGCCAGGGTGTGTTGCTTACGAGTGAATGCTGACAGATTAGTTTGATGAAACTTAGTACAGGGTCATTGGAAAAATGGAGACTTGGAAGCCTGGGACCTGGTTTTGTTACCTGGGAAGAATTTACTTCCCTGTTTCTTTTTTTACAAAAAGATTTATTTATTTATTTGAAAAGCAGAGTTACAGAGAGGCAGAAGCGGGGGTGGGGGGGTGGGAGTGGTCTTCCATCAGCTGGTTCACTCCCCAAATGGCCGAAAGGCTGGAGCTACGCCAATCTGATGCCGGCACTGCAGGCTGGAGCTTTAACCCGCTGTGCCACAGCACCAGCCCCATATGATAGCATTTTAATAGAGTTCCATAATTTATGGAATTGGGAGAGACTTACAAAAACATGGACTGACTCTCTGGAGTCTCAAATTTCTGGGGAGTGATTCAAACAGTTACTCTTGCTTTCTTTTGCCAGTGTAAACAAGCCAAATGTAAACTTTCTTTTTCAACTAAATTGTGAAAAATGGAACAATTCAGTGATAAGAGACTGTTTTAATGAGATGCTTCAATTTGAAGTGATTTACTAAGGAGAGTTTCTCCAGTTTGTCCTTGAACTACCAAAAACAAAAGACTTACTGTTGAAATCACTTTTCTCTTTCCAGCAGCTCTGGGCTTAAGTAACTGAAGCCTTCTCAAGTATTATAGTTGGAGGTGGCTCAGTGATCCAAGCAATTAATGCTAAAGAAAGACTTTGGGTTTGAACAAAAAATTTCTACCTTGCCCTGAGATGCTGGGAAGGTCACTGCCTATATAACCTTAGGTACCTTAATCTTGCCAATGGAATGAATGCCTTGATAGCAGGGTGTATCCAGCCTGACTTTAGAAAATGGAATGGATGGACATAACCTGGTTTTAAACGTAACTTTAGCTGGTATTTTTATATTTAAGCAAGAAAAAAGTATCTTGACTCAGTGTTACCTTTCAAACAACTTCTAGAGAGTCGGTGTGTATGTATATGTGTGTGTGTGTGTGTGTGTGTGTATTAGCCTGAAGCTCAAGTGCCTGTAGAAGTTTCCAGCATACAGTCTTTAAGAAACAGAGAGATCAGTCTGATCAAAATGTCATTTTTTTAAAAAAAATATTTATTTATTTGAAAGGCAGAGTTACAGAGAGGCAGAGGCAGAGGCAGAGAGAGAGAGAGAGAGAGAGAGAGGTGTCTTTCATCCGCTGGTTCTGTCCCCAGGTGACCCGCAACAGTTGGAGCTGGGCTGATCTGAAGCCAGGAGCCAGGAGCATCCTCCAGGTCTCCTACGCAAGGACTTGGGCCATCTTCCCTTGCTTTACCAGGCCGTAGCAGAGAGCTGGATCGAAAGTGGAGCAGCCGGGACTAGAACTGGTGCCAATGTGGGATACTGGTGCTTCAGGTGGCAGCTTTATCTGCCTCACAGCACCGGCACCCAAAGTGTCATTTTATGAGTGGTAGGTGACCTAGACTTGGGCCTTCCAGATCTCCCATGTCTTATCTTGATTTGTATTGAACTGCATTTGAACACTGACTCTCAGAATCAGAATGCATGCTAGGAAATAAAGGAGAACAAGAAAGCCAAATTTTAATAAATACTCAGAGAGCAAAGAAAAGTAATGGAAATGGCGTACATGCAGAGGGGCACGTAGCTCGTGAAGAAATAGCTTTGATAAAACAGAACAGGACGAACTTCAAAGGAGTATCTTCTACTCACTAATCCCATTAGTGTTCCCGTGATTTCTCGGAGATTGATCATCTCTGGGGAAATGTGTTCCATCAGGCCTGGAACTGTTTTCCAGTCCCATTAGGCCTAGCAGACATTCTGTACTGTTGGATGATGGGCTTTATGCCTGTCTGTCTATCTGTCTTCCTCTTGCCTGTTCTCTTCCTCACCAGCCCCATTGGGGAGCAGAGAGCTGCCTCCACCCTTAGTAGAGAGTCTTTGGGAGTCTAACTCATGCCCCTTTGGAAGACAGACTTACACGGAAGGTAAAGGCAGCAGTTGTTCAGGTTGTTTTTATGTGGCTTCATGTGGCTTTTGGTGTTTATTTAGGATTTTCATGGTGAGTGGACACATTGTCCTCAATCAAGTGCGTTCTTTAAATTAGCACTAAGTTGCTCAAAGAGTGTCAAAAATGAGAGGAGAAAAGACTTCTGTGAAAGCTTCTTTCTTTGTCTAGTGTGGTGGGCAAAGGAATTTGCCAGTTACTAACCTTGTAAATAGCCTCCATCAAAAATCTCAGTTTTGTTATAGGTAAAATGACAACAACAGTAATACCTCCCTTGTAGAGTCGATAGGAGAGTTAAATGGGCAGCTGTGTGTTTAATGCTTAGCACCATGCCTGCCTAGCACTGTAGAAGGCACATGAGGAAAGTTAGCTGAAATTATATTCACTATTCTCAGGGGAAGATTGATTACCGGGCATGTTGGAGCCAATATTAAGGAGAATAAGACCCATTTCAGGAGAAGTGAGGAGCATGGGAAAGACTAGTCTGTAGACTTCTGAATGTGGGACTATGCGGTTGTATTAATCTCTGTATTAACTTTCTGCATCTTTGCCACGTTAAGGGATAAAGGACCTACGTGAACATGATTCAGAGGGACTACCCATGTGTCAGTGATACTAAAACTTTTAATATTGTTCACTGTTACTTCATTTGTTTTTCTATTCATTCAACTCATATTTACCATCAAATTTTTCCTGTACATTGATGTTACAGGTAAAAATGAACTACTCCTTGTCTTTAAGAAAGTTGAAGGAGGAAGTAACCAGAGAATCAGACAACACATTCCTGAGTGATCAGGAGTAATGAAGGGCAGATGGAAAACAAGCACATAATGTTCTAGTGAGGGGAGAGGGCTGTTTAAGGTAGAGGGTGCTGCATGTGCAAAGCCGTGGAAGACAGAGCTGTGTGTGTGACATGTCTTCGTCTGCCAATTCCAACAGCTGAGTCAGCTTAAGATCAAACTCCATTGATTGCCTGTTCTCTTTAAGTGTGGGTCATATTTGCATATATCTAGTAATTTTGGATTATGTTCTGGAAATTGCCAGTGAAAAACTGTAGAGATATGAATCCCGTTGTTTTTAGTTTTAGCAGGCATTTGGTTTGACCTGAACACAGACACCAAACTCTATCTTCTCTGTGGTGAACAGAAACTGAAATCTCTGATCAGTTCTATTAATTTTAGCAGCACTGCTCAAAATGTGCCCTATGCATGTACAGCTCATGTGTCAGCCAAATTTGTAGCTTGTATTCTTAGACTCACTTCTTTCAGGATTTCTCCTCTCATTTTCCAGTTGCTCCAAACTTTTTATTTTTATTCTACAGGTCTCTAGTTTCTAGCTACTCTACTCGGGACAGATCTCTCATAAAAAGCTTAAAAACCCTATCCAGTAATCTTCTCTCCCATTTTTCTCCGGCATTTGTTTGCTTGCTGGTACATACAGATAATTATTTTAAAATTTTGGTTAAATAATAGTTAAATAACAATACTGGGAGCAAAACACCCACAATGTATATTTCAAGAACTTTAAGTCATTCAGCATGGTTGGAAGAGTGTGTGTTTATATGTGTGTGGGGAGGTGGGCAAGGAAGAGGGATGGAGACTAGACAGACACACACACGACTTGGAGGAAGGCAGAGACCAAATCATCCAGAGTAGTTACTGGATGTTAGGGAAAAGATTTGGACTTTATCCTGAGCACTGCTATGGAGAGCTTTAATCAAAATAGTGAAATGATCAGAAGTGTGTCTCAGAAACACTGCTTGGCATCTGTATGAAGGGTGACCCAGATGGGTAGAAAGATAGTTGGGAGACTGATGGGCAAAAAAGAGTTCAGTTTTCTCCTCTGTAAATTGAGAGGTTGAACCAACTGCTCATTAAGTCTCTTGCAGCTCTAATTCTCTGGTCTTCCCATTAATGCCCTTGCTTGGCCTTACTGGAGTTGGGAGGTCTCACAAGGCTGTTTTTCAGAGCACTATACACAGACCTTTGAGCCCAAGCTTTAAATGATGCCATTAGAAGAAAATGTACTTGGTGGTGTTGTGCGGCTTACAAATAGATTAAGGTAATGTGGGCAACACATATGAACTGCACCATGGGTGGCGAGTAGCCTTTGAATTTCTCAGACTACCTGTAACACGATAGATATTTGATTGTGATCTTAAAAAGCTGTCCTCAGACTTTGGCAAAAAAAAAAAAAAAAAAAAAAAAAAAGACCTATATGAAAGATCTCTGTGAGTAAGATCCCAGTGGAAAGAATGGGCCATCAAAGAAGGAGGTACCTTCCTCTGAAGGGAGGAGAGAACTTCCTCTTTGACTATGACCTTGTCTAAATAAGATCAGAGTCGGCGAACTCAAAAGGCCTCCATAGCCTTGGCAACTCATGACAAGAGCCTAGGGTGATTACTGATGCCATAAACAAGAGTGTCAATTTGTTAAGTCAACAACAGGAGTCACTGTGCACTCACTCCTCATGTAGGATCTCTGTCCTTAATGTGTTGTACATTGTGAATTAATAATGCTATAGCTAGTACTCAAACAATATTATACACTTTGTGTTTCTGTGTGGGTGCAAACTGTTGAAATCTTTACTTAATATATGCTAAATTGATCTTCTGTATATAAAGAGAATTGAAAATGAATCTTGATGTGAATGGAAGGGGAGAAGGAGCGGGAGAGGGGAGGGTTGCAGGTGGGAGGGAAGTTATGGGGGGAAAAAGACGTTGTATCCATAAGCTGTGCTTTGGAAATTTATATGCATTAAATAAAAGTTTTAAAAAAAGTTGTCCTCAGAAAGAAGGTATGGGCTTAGTAGGAACCAGGTGGTGTGGATCTAGTGCATTAGGGGCTAAGGAAGAGTGGGACACACCCTATTGCAGGCGCTTGGAGAACCTCAGGAGATGCTGATGGCAATGTAATTGGATATGTTTATCCTTTCCTGCTTCTGAACCAATAGTGAGGTGAGGCTCCCTGCCCCTTGTAAGGGTTCCTGTAGAGCAGGTAGGGATGAGTCAGGGATTGGATGACACCAAGAAAAGCAATCGGGTCCTTGCTCAGGAGGGGAGCCCAGGGCCCAGCAGCTCACCTTCAGCATGGCACATTTCTGTGTGCCTTGCCTCCCTAGGAGGTCAGGTCTTTTAGTGCTTAGGTGGCTGAGTGCACCGCCTTGCCAAATTGATCCTGCCTTGGGTTTGTGAAACGTCAGGCCTCAGGAGTTGGAGAGGCAGCAACATAATTGTCGCATGCTGTTGCTTGTGTGCAACTGTGAACCAAGGCTTTCCTCCTAGGATTGCAAGACCTGGTGTGGTGAGTGGTGAATTACTTTCCTGCCTTTTTATTTTGATGAATGTCATTTTACTTAGACTTGGCTGATAGCTGTTATCTTATATGGCTCTAATGTTTTCCTCTGATCTTTTCCCAGTTCGGAGTGTATGATCACATTGGCTCAGGTGTTCTCCAGGCATTGGGGCCTGGTGTGAAGGCATTTATTCCTTGTCCTCTGTGGGGGCCTGGTCTGAGTACCTACTCATGTCCTTTCCTTGACTGTGCGGCTTTCTGCTCTGCAAGCTGAGCTTGTGGACACTGTGTGCCTGTCCATACTGGTTCCCCCTCTTCCATCGTGTTGGGGTTACTGAATTGCACTTGGCAAAAATACCAGGAAGTGGGAGACTGTGCTTGTGGCATGTGATGTTCAAGTTAGATCACACTTGACATTTGCCAGTGTCTGCTTCTTTGGTTCTGGTAGAATCAGGCCTATGCTTGGACTCTTCTGCTATTATTTGGGGGTGCTCTGAGGCCTGTTCCGAGTATGTCTCTTACTTCCTTGCCTCTGTGCCTGACATTTCTTCCATTTATGTAGCTCACAGGGGTTTGGGCACCACCTCTAGAAATCTCCTATTTATGAAGGCCCATTACATTGGAAAAAGTCAGTTGAGGAAGCACACTAACTTATTTATGCTGCCCCATCTGGGCACTGTGGACAGCAGAAGTAGGAAGTGGGGATGAGTTTCAGAGATTGAGGGGGAGAGCGAGAGAGAGAGCGAGAGAGAGCGAGAGAGAGCGCTCCAAAGAAGCATGGGATAGGAGGAAACTGGAAATTTTCCCTGGTTGGGTTCTGGCAGGGTTTATGCCTATTTCTTTAGTCTGTATCCCCAGCACTTAGCCCAGGGTCTGGCATGTAGTAGATGCAAAGCAAATGAAAGCCCCACGCCCAGCTGTGGCTGGCAGTTGGATCTGTGAGTCTCAGCTCTGACTCCGTGTGGCCAGGGCTGAGTCATTAAAAGATTCTTTGTCTTTTTGCATAGTGGAATGTTTGCTCAGTCTCCTTCTTTTTAATATGACTTCCACATGATCAGGACTATGAGATAAGGGGTGTGTGTCTCAACATGGGACTAAGCCCTCTGTTCTGGTTTACCTGCTGTAATTCAGAGCACATACCTGTGTTTAGAGGGAAAAGTGCATGTTAGAACTAGAGAGAGAGGAGTTAGACCTAAAGAGAGGAGAGGGCCCAGGCTGACCTACTGCTTCGTGCTCGGTTGACTAAGCCAACTTTGCTGCAGGACTGAGTCCTGGCCCAGGATGGAGAAGATCTGCTAATGAGGCAAGTGACTTCAGGAAGATCAACATAATTAGTCAGTTTTACTGCAATGTGAATCACCACCTTAAAGACATAATGTTCCACTTTCAGAGTCAGGGAGCTGGGGCAGACTTCTGGTTTCTACTCCCTGGGGAGCAGCCCGAGTGCAGGTGCTGAAAGGAAGGGGGACCCGAGTTCCTGTCTTCTACCTGTGCTTTTGCTTTCTCCCGCCTGCCTCCACCCCCACGTTCAATGAGAAGGAGGGTGAAGAACATAGCGAGCTAGATGTTGAGGTGGCTTGAAATGGGCCAGTTGGAGGCAGGTGAATGGCCTATCAGAAAGGAATGAGCCTTGTGCCGCTTCTCTGGAGAGAGCTCCCTCGGACTCCTGGCACTTTGGAGGAATATTTGGTGGGTGTAGCTTTCTAGAGGGGCGAGGGGCCCCAGCTCGTCTTGGAGGCAGGGAGGTCTGCACTTGGACTGAGGAGCCTGCAGGATGTCTGTGCTGGGAGGAACGGATCCTGCCCTGAAAGCACTGGGCTGCATTTCTGAGAATGTTTTTCCCTGCCAGGGTCTGCTCCCTGAACAGAGGAGGTGGACATGGGCCTGGAAGACTCACTGATGTCTTCCCAGAAGGCCAGGGCAGAGGCATGATGACCTGTCGGGGTAATGAGATGTGTAGCTGCTGGTCAGAGTTGAAGGTGTGACTGATGGAACGGAACTTGCCTTGCAAAGGAACAAGTTGGCCCCCATAGAAATTGAGTCTTTGACCTTGGGGTTGTCACATGTCTCCTACTGCAGCCAACTCAAAAGAAGGAGCCTGGAGAAGGGAGTGGGTGTGGCTGAGAGCACACAGCACCATTGCTGAGGAAGGCAGACGCATGGTCTCCTTGGCCAGGCTCTGCCGCTCCTGGCCTAGGGAGGGACGAACAGCCTGCTAGGTTTGGGCGATGAGCCCCATAGGGGAGCTCACAGACAGAGGATGCTTCTTTCACAGTGTGTTCTTCCTGGATAGGGGACCTCAGGGACTTTGCTTAAACTCGTCCTTCGTCTTCCTGAGCCTTCCTTTCTCCCTTTATCCTTTCTTTCCTTTTCTCCACAAACCTCTGTTGCCAGCCCATAAGGTTTCAAGTCCTGGAAATGCAGAGGAGAATCGTAGAGACAATCCTGACATTCTTGGGGAAGGGAGAGCAGCACGGCCAATGAGCAAGTCATGGAGACTTTCAAATGCCAGCAGGTGCTGGGAGGACCCAGAGGTGGTGACGAGGAGAAAGTGGGGCTGTGGCTGCAGGGGATGGGCCAGGAAGCAAGGCCTCCCTGAGGAGCTTGATTAGGACTCTGACCCTGTGATAAAGAGCCCCTCGTGACAGGCCTGGGAGAAGGTCATGGTAAGCAGAGGGAGCAGCAAGTGCACTGGCCCTGGGGTGAGGAAGACCAGCATGCAGGTGGCCGTGGTGCCCCAGGGAAGGATGGAGCCAGTGTCTGAGGCACCGTGTGGAAGACAGCTGAGCCAGAATTGGTGGTGCTTTGTCCATGAGCAAGAAATAAACTCACATTGTGCTGAGGCACCCAAATGCTGGTGTTTATTTGTTATGGCAGTTAGCGCCACGCTAACGAGTACAGTATGAATCATGGTGTGCAGCAGTGAGAAGACCTGGAGCAAATGTGGAAACTCCAAGGCAGGAAAGTGGAGCCAATTATCACCTCGGCAACGGGAGTCCATGCAGGAGCTGAAGGGGCGCTCATCTGGCCCTGCTGCTCTCTGCTCGAGCAAGTCGGAGCCAGAGGCTCTGTCCTGCTGTACTGTCAACTCTAAAGGCAGCATCACCAGGAGCACTTAGCCCTCTAATGAAGCAATAATGTGCTTGTCCAATAAGTACCATATGGTTGCAGTGAATCAAGACCAAATTATCTTAGCTCTAAAAATTAATATTAATAATGATGATAATAAGATCTTACCATTTTAGATCCACTTTTCTTTGGAAGAGCTCAAAATGCAAGCAGTAAGATACACATACAAATATCCTACCAAGTGTATCTTTGGGAGGAATGAGACCCATACAGAAGTTGAGAAAATGGCTTCGGATCTTAAGATGCAGATCAAATCTTCCCCTTGTCTTTATCTCTGACTGCATAGAGATAGCTAATCTGTCCTAGCAATTTAATGATAGGATTAGGGAAATGGGATTATCATAATGTCACTGTAGGGAGATGTAGCCCACAGAAGGGACTGGTTAATTAGCTGCTGCAGAATGCCAAGCCTGCAGAACACCATCAGGGACCAACTGACAGTCCTGGCTCTGTAGAGCTCATCCTGGTTAGGACAGGGAGTCGAGGAAGCGAACTGGGCAGTGTTGGTTGGGGTCTCGCTGGACTAGAAGTGACAGGTGACAGCAGAGCTGATGGGAGGTGTGAGATGGATTCATCAGAAGTGGGTTTTGAAAGGCATGGACATTCAGGACAGAAGCCTGGACCTGTCCAAGGCAGAGCAGGCTGACGTGAGCCAGGTGAAGGATGGGAGGACAGTGTGTCCAGGGATGTCTTGCTTGGGAGTCACAGATAAAAGTGCAGGAGGTCCAGTGTTTGACTCCAACCCAGGTCCACTTCTTCACTGACCCAAGAAATGCTGTGAGTGACCCAGGGGGGCGTCTATTTAAATGTGAGGGGATGAGTTGCAGGATTCACAAGAGCCACCAAGGAAACCACAAGACCTTTACTTGGTGAGACCCCCATTCCCAGAGGTCCATCACCATGAAAAGACACTTCATTGCATTTTATTCAACAGCTCATAAGCAGTTGCTATTATGTCCCCCCTCCATGCTGGAGGATCTTAAAGTCAAGATGCTCGTATAAGTTATCGTCTGAACTTGGGCCACATTTGAGCAAGAAAAAGGGCACTGTTAATAATTATGAGGAAACAACAGGCCTGCATAGTCACTGACCCAGGGAGCCTGGGACAGTCACTGTACTTCTGGTCTAGGACGTGAGGTGCCATCCCATTCAACACCAGGTGTGAGGACACGTGTGCTCTGTGTGTGTGCATCCAACCCAACCCCCATCTGCTCCAGCCATGTGGCTCCCTTCCTCCCTGGCACCTACTCCACCACCACTCCAGCTGCTGGCTGGGTGTGTGACTTAACCTTTCTGTGCCTCAGTTTCCTGATCAGTAAAATGCAGATAGCCGTAGTAGCTACCTCATAGTCATAGAGAAGAGGCAGTTTTCCAAGAACAGTGCCTGCGACAGAGGCAGCCATGCATGTGTGGCTGTTGTTAGGATCGGCTCCAGGTTTTGGTTGACTTTCCCAATCTCTTTCATTTTAGTTTCCTCGTCTGAGAAACAGAGACAACTCTACCTGCCTTTTAAGGGCCTGAAATTCAATAAAAGTTAGCCCCCCTTCCCTCTGAGAACCAGTACCAGACATCCCAGGGTGTTTTAATACTTTCCACACAAGTTCACAGATTTATTGCATAATATATTTAGACGTGGTTAAGGAACATCTCACTGAAGTGATAGGACTTGCCTCAGGGGAAGGAAGCAGATGAGAGGGATGTATGGCCTTACATGGAAAAGGTAGGCAGGACCCTGATAAATGCCTGCTGATCCTTCGCTGTGCTCAGAAGTCGCTGGCGTATCTGGCCTTTGTCTCAGCGTAAAAACCAGGGGGGCTTTCCCTACACCAGGGAAGGCAGGCTCTAAGGTTCATCTGCAGTCATAAAATGACGAGCTCTCTTGCTGCTGGCTTCTGACCTCCCGCTAGCATTGATGGGGCACACAGAACTCTTCTATGCTACTTTGAATTTTATTATTACTTCATTAAGTTCATTTGCAGAACAGGAAGTCATATTTTAAAAAATGTTTTTATAATGGAAAATTTCAAATATAATCCAAGTGAAGAGGACTTATACAGTGAATATCCATCTCCCAGCTCCAGCTTCAATGACTGACTCTTGCCAGTTGGTTTTATCTGTTTCCCCAGACTTTTTTTCCCTGGAATGCTTGAAAGTAAATTCCAGTGATTATGTACTTTTACTTGTAAGAACTTCCGTGTATATCTCTAGCAGACAAGTAGACAAGTGCTTTTTTTCCCCTCATAACCAAATGTCTGTGTCACCCCAGATAACGATAACAGCAACAAAATCCAGGAGGTCTTTAATGTCATCTAGTATCAGTTCATATTGAAATTCCCCGTATTATTGCAAATTGTCTTTGCTGGTTGGTTTGAATCAGGAACCTAACGAGGCCTACACATTTCTCTTGCTCATATGTCTTGCAAATCTCTGTTTACCGTTAATGTCCCACTTTTCATTTTGCGTGTCCTCTGTTTGCTGAAGGACTTTTGATCTGGTTGATTACTTCCTCATTTTGTCATTTAATTTGTTCCTTTATCTTCCATATTTTCTGTAACCTAGAAGTCAGACTCAGGTCCCGATTGTTTTGAAGGGAACATCAAGGAGATTCTAGCTGGGGCTGTGTCCTTCCCGTTGCATTGAACCGGGAAGCACAGGCAGTGCTGCTGCTCTGCTGCGTGGGCTCAGGACCCCCAGCCCCATCTCTCAGCCATTGGAGAGCGCCCCTTGGGCCTGCCCCTCCCAGAGTGGGCGTCCCTTGGTGATTGTTTGCTCAGATTCCTGACTCCATTAGAGCTTGTGAAATGCTCGTTTTGTGATTCTGTCATTCCTTTTGCATTTAGTGGCTGGGATTCTTCTACAAAGAAAAACACTCCCTCATCAACGATTCAGTTTTCCTGACAGAAAGAGCAGGACAAGTGCTTTCCCATCATTTATCAGTTTTCAGAGTAATGAGCTGGTGTCCTAGCAAAGGAGGATTTTTTTTTTTAATGGATCCATTAAACAGCTATCTATTGAGTTCCTACTGTATGCTGAACATTATCCTAAATCCTGATCAGTGCAGAACACCACAGAGGAGAGTCCTTGCTTTCTTGGAACTTATGTTTTAGTGGAGAAAGGCAGGTGGTGAACTCAAACAGTAAGTTTGAATGTTGAGTTAGGTGGGGGCAAGGGCTATGGAGATAAATAAATCAGAACTGGAGTATAGGGACTGCTGGTGGAGGTGGCAGGATTTGGACTTACAATTTTTATTTTTATTTTTTTAAAGATTTATTTATTTATTTGAAAGTCAGAGTTACACAGAAAGAGGGGAGAGGCAGAGAGAGAGAGAGAGAGAGAGAGAGAGAGAGGTCTTCTACCCGATGGTTCACTCTCTAAATTGCTGCACCAGTTGGAGCTGTGCCGATCCAAAGCCAGGAGCCAGGAGCTTCTTCTGGTCTCCCATGTGGGTGCAGGGGCCCAAGGACTTGGGCCATCTTCTACTGCTTTCCCAGGCCATAGCAGAGAGCTGGATTGGAAGTGGAACAGCCTGGTCTTGAACCGGCGCCCATATGGGATGCCGGTGCTTCAGGCCAGGGCATTAACCCACTTAGCCACAGTGCTGGCCCCGGGACTTGCAATTTTTAAATAGGGTTAGGCAAGCTCATAAGAAAGTGGTAGTATGTATGGAAGGTTTGAGGCCAACATTGCCCCCTGCAGCTGGTAAAGGTGAGTGGAGGGAAAGTTAGTGAGAGATGGGGCCAGAGAGATGGTGAGGGCAGATACTGTAGGGTCTTTTTTATTGTCATTTATTTGAGAAAGAGAAGAGAGAGAATTTTATATATGAGAGCAAGCACACTCCTATCTAATGGGTCCCTTCCCAAATGCCTGCAATGGCTTGGGCCACAGCTGGAGATCCAGGGACTCAGTATGCATCTCCCACATGGGTGGCAGGAACCAACCACTTGTGCTGTCACCTGCTGCTTCCCAGGGTCTGCATTAGCAGAAAGCTGGAGTCAGGAGCAAAACCAGGACTTGAACCAGGCACCCTGATATGGGATATGGCCATCGCAACTGGTGTTGTAATTGCTAGGCCGAATACCTGCCCCCTGTAGTGTCTTGTAGAATATTTTAAGGGCCTTTTTGTTTTTTATTTGAATGAGACTGGCAACTGCTGGAAGATTCTAAAGGAAATACAAATAAGGGAAATGCAAATCTAAACCACGATGAAGTATCACCTAACCCTTGTCAGGATGGCTATCATCCAGAAGACAGAGAGCAACAAATGCTCCTGAGAATGTGGGGAAAGGGAAACTCTTATACACTGTTGATGGGAATGTAAATTAGTGCAGCCCCTGTGGAAAACTGTATGGGGATTTCTTTAAAAAGCTAGAAAAAGACTTGCCATATGATCCAGCAGTCTTGCTGTGTCTGTATACCCAAATACTTGAACTCATCGTGTCAGATATCTACTCTAACATGTTCATAGCAATGCTATTCATAGTAGACAAAATATGGTATCATTCTGCCATGATATCCATCATCAGATGAATGGATGAAGAAAATGTGGTATTTAGGGGTGTGTGTGTGTGTGTGTGTGTGAGAGAGAGAGAGAGAGAGAGAGAGAGAGAGAGAATATTATTCAGCTATAAAAGAGAATGAAATTATATCAGTTGCAGTAAATGGTTGGAACATTTATGTTGAGTGAAATAAGCCAGGCACAGAAAGACAAACACCACATTTTCATCCTTATATATGGGAGCAAAAATTTTAAGAAGCAAAAAAAAAAGATTTTAAGCAGAGCTACAACATAGTTTGACTTGTGTCTTATTTTATTTATTTCTTTGAAAGGCAGAGTTCTAGAGAAGCAGAGGCAAAGAGAGAGAGAGAGAGAAAAAAAAAAAGAGAAAGAGAGAGAGTAAGGTCTTCCATCTGCTGGTTCATTCCCTAATTGGCAGCAACGGCTGGAGCTGCACTGATCCAAAGCCAGGAGCCGGGAGTTTCTTCCAGGTCTTCCATGCAGGTGCAGGGGCCCAAGGACTTAGTCCATCTTCTGCTGCTTTCCCAGGATGGATCAGAAATAGAACAGCTGGGACTCGAACAGGTGCCCATATGGGATGCTGACACTGCAGGCAGCACTTTACCTGCTATGCCACAGCGCCAGCCCCTGACTTGTGGTTTTAAGAGATCTCTCTGGCTGCTTGGAGAGGAGAATAGACTCATCAGGTAAGGGCAGAACTGAGTTTAGAGTTAAAATCAGAAAGCCTTCAGTTCTGGTCAAGCTTCCTCCTGTGCTGGCCAAGCCTGGTGAGGGGGGATGGAAGGTGCTTCATCTGTTTGTAGAGGAACTCTGTGTATCCACATGGCTGGATGTTGGATTACAGGAAATGCTTGCCCCTTGATCCCAGTCTTAAACATTCCTCGGCGTAGCTCCTGGGTGCTGTTGAATGCTTCATGACTTAAAATCCCAGAGCAAAAACCTTCTTTCCCCAGATTTCAAACAGAACAACTCTGTCCGTGTCCCTTGTTCCCGAGAAGTGGAGTCCACGCTTACTCTAAATGTGTGACACATGGGGAAATGCCTCTAATTGACCCTTTTTTTAGGCTGGTTTGCAAGTCTGTTAGAACAGCGTCACTGTCACTGATGAATCAGTGTTGGCTAACCACGTGTGGATATCCAGTGGGAATGTCTGACATTTCCAATGTTTCTCTTGGGGTTGTCCATTCGTCTTCTAAGGGTAGCCACTTTAACCATGGCAAGGACTGGCTCAACTAAGAGGGGCCTTTGCTTTGCATGTGGACTTTTATAGGCAGCTTGGAACAGACCTTTTCATTCAAGCTGCCTTCTTAGCATCCAGGAAGCCTGTGTGTGGATGAGCATCTATCTTTGTAACTCCTGCCTATTGTCTGTAACTCCTGCCTATCACAGGCTGCTTATGAATTTATGGGTGCTTAGCAACCAGGAGAAGGTACGATGCAAGCAGCCTCTGTCCCTGTCAAGTAGCTGTTCCCCACCTCCTGCACCCTGGCTTCTCTTCTTCTCCCCTCTGAGTTTGTATATGCAACAAAAACAACTGGGGAACCACTTAACCTCAACTTAAACAGTGACTTTGTAAATTAAAGCAAAAATTAAACTGAATCTAGTTCAAGCAGATCTTGCCTCAAAGAAAGCTTGCAAACATCCCTTCCTGTCCTTTCTGGTCATTATTGCCAATGCTCCTTTCTATCCCTCTGAGATCTTCCCTATAAGCCTAGCACAAAGATGAGACACTAAGAGAGGCCAGGAGGTGACAAGAGGACAGACTCTTCAAACTGTAAGTTTCTTTTCAAACTGTAGGCTCTGCCGAGAAAAAGGAAGGACATAGTGAGGGATGTGGATTTGCCAAGGGAGGGATATTGTGACTTAAATGTTAGAGTGGTAGTCCTTCGTAGCTTAATATCCATCAGGTCAGCAGGAGAGGGACTAGAGCCCCCATTCTCAGAGATTTCTGCAGGATCCAGGACTCTTTGGGAAGGGAGAGTACTAGAGTTTTCTGGGTGTCTGCAAAGGACCAGAAAAACCAGGCTCTTGATGGTTTTTCTTAAAAATACCTGTAGGAGGCATGAACCATGCTTTTTGCATGTGATGAACTTACTCAGAGTTGAAGCTGCTTGTAGGATTTTGTTCTCAGACAACCTAAGGACCCACAAATGATTGACCTAAGGATCTGAGTTGGAATCTAAGCAGTGGTCTTATAGAATCAAGACACCTATTTCCAGGGAGGTGGAGGCTACGACCTGGACTCTGGACCCCTTCTGAGACTGTCCGAAGAGTATGAACATCTTTTTGGCCCCTGGGCATACTCTGTGAACTCCTTTCTGATGTGGTTCTCACCAGGGGGCCTTTGGGACTCCTTGAATATACCATACTTTTAATAACACCTGTGGGTGTGCACTTCTTTCAGACAAATCCCACAGGCCCTGAGAAGAGAAAACAAACAGATGTGATAAGGGGGTTTTCCTATGGTTAGAACAACTTTGTAGCTCTTTAATGGATTAAATTGCCATTAAAATGAATGTTTGAAAGCTTGGAGCTCAGCCTTGTATCCAAGTGTTCTCCTGTATCCCCAGGCATCCTTGGCCATTACAGGCATCCTGTCTGTTGGAACTGGGAGCACAACAATAATGCAAGAGGAAGGTGCATGGCCAGAGATTTAGGAAGTATTTCTTGGGCTTACTTATGGTAGGGTAGTGAACTGATGGCCTTAGCTGGGCTCTTGGTTATGTGAGTTGTCCAACACGAGGAAAAAATATAATTTTATCAGTGGAGTCAATATCTTGGATCCACAGATTCTTTTTTTAATATAAGAATTTATTTTATTTGAAAGAGTTACAGAGAGGCAAGAGGCAGAGGCAGAGAGAGAGAGAGAGAGAGAGAGAGAGAGATCTTCCATTCGTTGATTCACTCCCTAAATGGCCACAACAACCAAGGCTGGGCCAGGCCGAAGCCAGGAGCCAGGAGTTTCATCTGGGTCTCCTAAATGGGTATAGGGATCTAAGCACTTGGGTCATCTTCCATTGCTTTCCCAGGCACATTAGCAGGGAACTGATCCACAGACTCTTTTTAAAAATATTTACTTATTTACTTGAAAGTCAGAGTTACACACAGAGAGAAGGGAGGCAGAGAGAGGGAAGGGAGGTGGGGGGGGGGAGCACAGGGGAGAGAGAGAGAGAGAGAGAGAGAGAGAGAGAAAGAGAGAAAGTCTTCCATCTGTTGGTTCACTCCCCGGATGGCTGCAATGGCCAGAGCTGTGCTAATCCGAAGCCAGGAACCAGGAGCTTCTTCCAGGTCTCCCATGTGAGTACAGGAGCCCAGGGACTTGGGCCATCTTCCAGGCCATAGCAGAGAGCTGGATAGGAAGTGGAGCAGCCGGGACTCAACTGGTGCCCATATGGGATGCCGGCACTGCGGGCAGCAGCTTTACCTACTATGCCACAGTGCCGGCCCCAGATCCACAGACTCTTAAGGTCTGTTTGAGGTCATTGAACCCATTGCCTCATCGGACACTTGATTAATAATTACTGCAAAAACTCTGGGCTCTGCCTACCGGAAGTTGACCCAGACCCTATTGTTGTTAGAGAATATTATTGTAATTAGTGGAGTGCTGCTAGGATATTGGCTCCAGACATGAACCCACAGATTGGAAGAGATTCAGAGTCAAGGACATCCAAAGGAAGCAATGGACGTGACTGAAGTTAGAAAGGAGAAGGATGAACAGGATCATCAGTAGGTCCCAAAGGAGCAGTCCAGCTGCCATGGCCATGCCCCCAGTGTATTCTCCGGTGTTGGGCAGGAAGTATGCTTATTCCGCTGTCACCTGATGCTCGTCTTCCCTCAGGAAGAATGCTTGCTTTCCTGCATTTGTTTTATTTACCCTCTGACCCACTGTCCACACCACTGCTGGACTGGTCTCTTGATTGTTGGTTTCTACCATGTTCCTTCTGTGCTCCCAAAGAAGCTTCCATGGTTTCTCCATTGGCCAGAAGAAAGGTAGAACTTTCTTAGCTTGGCTTTTAAGGCTTGACTCTTTTCTCCACCCTGCAGCGTAAGCTTTTCGGGGGTCAGGTTGGTCCCCCAGCTGCTTCCTCAGCCAGACTTGCCTTGAGTATTTACTCATGTTGCTGGGATGGGGAGCATATCTTCCGTGCCCTGTAACCTCCACTGGCATCTGTTCTAAGGTTCAGCATATGAATGAATGAAGGAAGCCTTCCGTTTGAGTAAACAAACAAACAGGTTAAAATGCTCACCTGCATGCCAGAATCCCATGTACTCCTAAGCATAGACAGAGAGACGTCTTCTGTCTTCCCACTCAGGCCAAGGGCAAAGGGACAGTGATAGGACTCATTAACCCTGGCCCTTCATCCTCCCTAGAGCCAGCTTTTGCGAGGAAGCCCAGTGAGGCCCAAGCACCAGCAAGCCTGGCGTGGAGCCCTCTGCTTTCAGAGGAAGCAAATGTCCCGGCAGGATGAGTCAGTGGGAGAGTGGAACCAGCGTGAGTCACTCTGGGAGGAGAGGCTAAAGGATCTTCTCTGCTCAAGGATATTTTAGGTCTTGGGTTTTTCCCACTTCTCTGCTTTAGATGTAAGTTGGGGGTATGTGACTGCAGCAGCTAAGTTCTCAGATGTGATGTGAAAAGCCTTGCCCTGACTGTCCACAGGGTTGCATTCTAGAACATTTTTGTTTATAGGGAGGCAGTGAAGTGAGGGGTTAAGGGGACTGGCTCTGGAGCCAGGCAGACTGGGTTCTAATCACAATGCTTCCCAGAACCAGCTGGAGACCTTGTTTAATCTCTTGGTTGGGAATGTCAAACAGATCATGTGTTTGTTTCCTGAACAAGAATGTCCTGAGTGCTTCGTGTGTGCCTGGTGAGTGCCTGCCCTCCGGGAGGAGCTCTGTCTAGGGTAGAGCCCGCGGTGAAGCAGGTGGCCAAGTGCCATGTGGAAAGAAGGTGCTCACACAGGACAGCTGTGCAGTGCTTGTGTCTCCGCATCTCAGTTTCTTCGTCTTGGGACTGAAATGAAATCATCTCAGAGAGGCAGTGGCCGAGTCTCTAGTCTTGGACTGAATCTCTGGTCTTCGAGCTCATGCTTGGAGCTACTTTGAGAACCTCTAGAAGACCACTGAGCCATCGGAAGGGGCAGCCCCCAGGCCTTCATCTGGGACCAGGTGAAGATCAGTAATGATTGTGACACGCCGGGATGGAGAGCTGAGACACACAGGAAGACGTCTGAGGCTGAAGCTTTGATTTTCAAACTCAGTTGCCCAAACACATGATGGGAAGGAGCAGATTTGAGGGTAGTTCCCCTGAAAACAGTCCAGGTGTTGTCTTTTATTCTTGCTGTGAGCAGGGCTGCTGAAAAGATGGCACGATTGCAGGCTGCATCCTTAGATGAATAGTGTTAGGGAAAGAAAAATCAGAGTGAGAACAGTTAATATTTTGGAGATATTATAGGCCAAGAGTCCTGCACACATGATACTTAATTTTAGCTTATTATTTAATCCCCATAGTAACTCCACGGGGTAGATAGTATTGTTAGAGCCATTTTGTAGATGACACTGCTGAAGCTTAGAGAGGCCCAGTAATGGGCTGCAAGGGATCCTTTGCCCGTAATGAACAGCTGGAGGGCCAGGCAAGAAGCACTTGAAGAGGAGTGAACTGGTGCTGGACTACTTGCTAGTGTGGAATGCAGACCAGTGGGAGGATGTTAGGGGCTCAGTCAGGACCTGCTCAGAAGTGGAACAACTTAGGAGGCCACGAATTCTCCATCCCTGTAGACATTTGAGCAGAGGTTGGGTGGGTGACGGTCAGGGTTACCAGGGAACAGGTTTTGACACTGGGACCAAACTGGCCTGATGACACGTGAGTTTCTGTTAGCAATCAGTGGTGGTACTGCCTTGCACCCAAGTGGTCTTCTCAAGTGGCATCCACAACAAGAGCCAGCATCACAAAACTGTGTGCATGAATGTGGTCAGACTGGTGGGAGCAAAGCATGAGAATCAGGTCCATGGTGCTGAGTATGTGGCACCGTGTGTGAGGGGAAGGGGCTGTGCACCTGCATCGTTGTGCTGATGGGTTCATTTGCTTCTGCTTCTTCTGTCCCCACTCCTCATGCCTTCCTTAGGTCTCTGTCCTTACTGAAAGATTTCCCCTCCTACACTCCCCTAAGCTAAAATCCACTCATATTTGTGGAGGTTTCACAGCCTCTTTATATAAAGGTCACTGGTTTCTTAAAACATCGTAGTCACAAAATCTAAAGTCACTCTGGGGGAAATGGCTTCTCTCTTGAAGTTCTTATAGGGAGAAGTGATCAGCTTAACCTTACAGTTCTCTCCTTTCCCTGTCTAATTATCCAGAAAATAATTGTTTAGCACTTGTGTGGGCCAACACTATGCTAGGGGCTGGAGTTTCCTCCTGCCTCCTTAGTCCAAGGGTGGACGAGAAAGTTGACAGCTGGGCAGAGGCAGCGTGATGCACCTTGGGGTGGTGGCACACAGGGTCCTGAGGCAGCAAGGGGTGGGGGCACTTTCTCAGAAGTCACCTGGGTAGGGAAAGACATTGACAGAGAGAGAAGAAAGAAAGAGATCTTCTATCCACTACCCACACTGGTTATAATAATTGGGGCTGGTCCAGGAGCTCAGAGCTTCATCTGAGCCTCCTGCATGGGTGGCAGGGGTCCAAGCACTTGGGCCATCTTCCTCTGCCTTTCCAGGTGCATTCACAGGGAGCTGGATGGGAAGTGGAACAGCCGGGACTTGAACTGGCACTCTGATATGGGATGCAGGCATCACAGGCAGAGCAGCAGCTTAAGCCACTGTGCTACAACGCTGGCCCCTGGGTAGGGTTTTGATGGTGCTGTCATAATCAGGAGAGGATTTGGGATCCAACTGTTCTGGGTTTCAGTCCTCAAGCCTTCGCATACTGGGTAATCTTGGGCAAATTCTTTAACCTTTCTGAGCCTCTGCTGGGTACTCTTGGATGCAGATGATGTGGGTTCCATGGTGCGATTTCTACAAAGATCAAGCTAAACACATTAACTGAGGGAAGCCATTTATCATACACTCACTTCCTCCCTGACCTTGGAGGAGAGCGATGGTTAACACAGGACCCATGAGTCCCTGCAGCTGAGGTTCCCAAACTCTTGGGCATAGGTTGGTGTCCAGCTGGGTCTCATAGTTAGCAGAAGTAGTTTCTTATCCCCCGAGTTTGGGTGCCTCCTCTTGAGTGTCTATTTTAGTGAGCGTGGGAAGGGACTGCCTAGGACTCTGAAGAGTTCCCCGAGTGTGTCTAATGCAGAGCTGGGTTTGGAGACCTGCTAAAAATAGGCACAAAAAAGTGTGTGTGTGTGTGTGTCTGCGCATTTCTGGATAGAGGCCTCTGGTCTTCATCAGTGTCTCAAAGTGCTTTATGATCCCCCCGAAATGAAAAGACCCTCCTGTGTGCCGTGTGCAAGCGGGCACGAGCGTGGGCCTGGACGTCGTGGAGGGGACGTGAAACTGTGCTACTCTGCACTACCAGTGCCCTCCACTCCCAGAGGCTTCCAGGAAACAGGAGCAGGTGGTGGTTATGGGACTGTCTGCCAGGCAGGTGAGCAGGGAGGGAAATAGTGCCACCTTGCCAGTTCTGACTCCAGAGGTTCTTAGACGCTTGGCTCTAACCAGCTTGAAGAGTTGACATGGGAGAAGGTAGCAGCCTGGTTCCTGTGTTGTGAGTTCTGTCCATTGTAGTGAAAGGCAGAGAGGGGAAGTGCAGGGCAGTCCATGTGGTCTGCATGCTGGTGTAATTTTTCCTCATTGGCCCGATCCTTTCCACTAAGGTATCTCCTCCCCCTTTTCTCCATTCCGCTCCCCACTGCCTGCAGTTCCTTGTTCCCAGGCTGGTGTTTGCAGGGTTTTTGGGTATACATACTGAAAACAGATAGGATGAGAGTGGCCCAGGAACTTGGTTTTCAACATGTCCTCTGTGGTGGGGAGCCTTGGACTTGATTGCTTGTTTCCTTTATTCCTGATACGACTCCTATGATGTTGCATGGGCAGTGGGAGGAACTCTGACTTCTCCTGGAGCTGACCACTCAAGAGACAGAAGGACACAGCTGCTTCCAGTCACTGTGGAAGACTTGCTTCCCTGAGAGTCTGAGCTATGTTTGTGCGATTTGCAGTCATCGGTGAAGACTTTGGGATACATAGGCCTTCACTTCTACCAGAAAGAACGAGGGACCAGGACAACCTTACATGCAGCCTTATTTCTTCTTCCATGTGGCCACATTCTTGCCGTCTCTACCTGCATCTGTGCTCATTAGCACTAGCATCTAAATGTCTCATAATACACTAAGTGCTACCTGTCTCTTGGATATTTGCTTATTGACTGGGGTTGAAATCTTAAGGAAAGGGATGTGGAGCCAACTTTTGTATGGGGGGAGGTGGGACCCCTCCATTTCTCCCCAGTCGGCTGCATGTACAGTGTGAAGTAGCTATAGCTCTGCCACCACGCCCATTGCCCAGCAGTGGGAAAGTTTAGATGTCACCATTGCCTCCCTCCGAGTTGTCGCTCTTTCTTGGGCTTCTAGTTCTGTTTTTTTCCCTCCCAGTTTGCCACTGGCCCCAAATTCCTTTCTATTTTAGTGGGCAGCAGGCAGGCACGTTGGACAGTCAGAGGGAGGGAGGAATCTGCAGTAGGAAAGGGGGCAGTTCTGCACCTGCGCGATGGCTCTCGGCTCCCGGTGCCAAATGTGCCTTCAGGACCTTGTTTGGCATAGCAACACCTTCCTGCCTGACTGTTCTTGGTCAGCTCTTACGGGTTGTATTGTCATCTGCACCACTCCCTACCCCTACTACATCCCCATTCACATATCAAAGTTCTAACCTGTTAACTGGGAAAGTGACTAAGTATTTGGAGAGAGCGTTTTTAAAGAGATAATTAAGTGGGGACCAGTTGTGGCACAGTGGGTTAAGCTGCCGCCTGTGATGCTAGCACATTATATGGTGCTGGTTCAAGTCCTGGCTGTTCCACTTCCAATCCATTCCCTGCTAATGTGCCTGGGAGGGCAGCAGAGGATGGCCCAGGTGCTTGGGTCCCTGCACCCACGTGGGAGACCTGGATGTAGTTGCAGTCTCCTGGCTTCCTCCTGGCCATTGCTGCCACTTGGGGAGTGAACTGGCAAATGGAAGATCTCTCCCTCTCTCTCAGTAATGCTCCCTTTCAAATAAATAAATAAGTAAAGCTTTGAAAAGGAGACAATTAAGTGAAAATAAAGAGTGAAAGATGGGCCCTAATCCAGTATGACTAGTGCCCTTGGAAGAGCAGCAAATGAGGGCACAGACGCAGAGGGAGACCTTGGCTGCCTCCAAGGACAGAGGTTGCAGAAGATTCCAATCCAGCCTACACCTTGGTCTTGGACCTGCAGCCTCCAGAACTGCGAGGAAGCCCATGACTGTGGCATCAGCCACTTTGCCAGGGTAGCCGTGGCAATACTGACACAGGCACTTCCCTCCTGCCCTGTCTGCAGCCCTGAATCCAGGCTCCCCCCAGGCTTCTCTGCTTGCCATGATGCCTGTAGGTTCCCTGAGAACAGCTCTGACTTCGGGCAGCATCTTAGACTTCTTCCTGGCCCTAATGTGCTCAGTGCCTGGGAGACACTGGTGACCGGAGAGTCAGCTTCCCGGCCACAGCTGGACTCCTTTCTTCAGATGCATCTCCCGGTGCCCTCATCCTGTGTTAGGCTGCAGCCGGATACAAGGCAGCTTCCACTGCCACCTTGGGCTGTGGTTGTCTGTGAGCTGCCCTCTGGGCCTCTCATCTGCATGGCCACCTGCCC
Source organism: Sylvilagus floridanus (assembly GCA_949820135.1). Lineage (NCBI taxonomy): Eukaryota > Metazoa > Chordata > Mammalia > Lagomorpha > Leporidae > Sylvilagus > Sylvilagus floridanus. Next base: position 37,063,698 of record OX463230.1, read on the forward strand.
AGGATGTTAGAACTGGGTTCTTGCATTGTGGTCAAGCACGTGCCCTTCCCTGGTGCCCTTCTTGGGCTCCCAGCTGTGCCCAGCTGCCTGCCAGGGCAGCTGGGAAGGCCGTCTTCTGCTGTGCCCTGTCCTGGGTAATTGCAAGATGGTAACTGACTTCTTCCCTGGGAAAAGACTGCTTGTGGCCAGTGGGCTCCTGGAGTGGCAGAAGTTGTGGGGAGAGCCCCTGCGGTGAGGATGCCTCTCAGGCAGAAGTGTGCCTTCTGCCCAAGAAAGTACAGGCTGAGTTTCATGTTTAGATAAGTGAAGGGAGAAAAGGAGACTAAGAGAACGCTGGGGTCAGGATCTGAAAGAAAACCTGGGATGGAGACAGAAAGAGGATAAGAAACCTGTGTGTGTGTGTGTGTGTGTGTGTGTGTGTGAGAGAGAGAGAGAGAGAGAGAGAGAGAGAGAGAGAGAGAGAGAGAGAAAGAAAGAGAGAGATCAGGGGAGGGAGTCAGAGAGGTGAATGGTAGGCAGAGAGAGGGGACATGGAGAACCTAGAGGGTACAGTGGTGATGTTGCTCTGGATTTTCCCGTCCTGTGTGCCTGGAATCCTCACTTACACAAATTTCCAGAGTAGAGTTTTAAGAACAATATGTTTTCTTGAGTGAGTACTATATGCCAGGGATTGTATGCTAAGTCACTCCTAACCATGACCTCCTACTGTAATCCTTGTGACAATCCAATGAGGGGACTCTTATCAACCCCATTTTAAAAGGAGGAAGCTGGGGCTGATGCTGTGACGTAGTGGGTAAAGCCGCCGCATGCCACACTGACATCCCATATAGGCTCCAGTTTGTGTCCTGGCTGCTCCACCTCCAATCCACACTCCCCGCTAATGTACCTGGGAAAGTAGTGGTAGATGGCCCAGGTGCTTGGACCCATGCATCCATGTGAGAGACCTGGTAGAAGCTCTGGGCTCCTGGCTTCAGCCTGGCCCAGCTCTAGCCGTTGTGGCCATTTGGGGAGTGAACCAGTGGATGGAAGATCTCTCTCTCTCTCTCTCTCTCTCTCTCTCTTTCTCACCCTGCCTTTCAAATAAATTAATAAATCTTAAAAAAATCAAAGAGGAGTGTAAGTTTCAGGGTAAGTCATATGATTAGCTAAAAGAGGAGCTGGGACCGTGACCCCAAAGCTCATCACTCTGTCACTTGGTGCCATTCTTGTTAGCAGGAGACTCAAGCACACAGACCCCTGGGGAAAATGAACCTCAGGTTTGTGCCAGTGTCAAGTTTCATTCTCACCACCATTCTGTAACTGGGCGTTATTTTCTACATCGTATAGGTGAGGAAACTGTGGTTTAGGGAGATTAAAGGCTTGCCTACAGTTGCATTGCTCAGCTTCTACGAGGGCACATCAGAAAGTTCATGGGAAAGGAAATGAAACGCTGTTTATTTTGGTGCAAAAATGCTGAAATCCATGCATAGGAGTCTTTTTTTTTTTTTTGACAGGCATAGTTAGACAGTGAGAGAGAGAGAGAGACAGAGAGAAAAGTCTTCCTTCTGTTGGTTCACCCCACAAACGGCCACTACGGCCGGTGTACTGTGCTGATCTGAAGCCAGGAGCCAGGTGCTTCCTCCTGGTCTCCCATACAGGTAAAGGGCCCAAGCACTTGGGTCATCCTCCACCTCCTTCCAGGGCCACAGCAGAGAGCTGGACTGGAAGAGGAGCAACCAAGACAGAATCCGGCGCCCCAACCAGGACTAGAACCCGGGGAGGATTAGCCTAGTGAGCCGCGGTGTTGGCCAAGGTGGAGTCTTTAAAAAGTTCATGACAACTTTTTTTTTTTTTCAAAGTTTATTTATTTATTTGAAAGGCAGACTTAGAGAGAGAGAGAGAGAGAGAGAGAGAGGGAGAGAGAGAGAGAGAGATCTTCCATCTGCTGGTTCACTTCTCAAATATCCACAATAGCGGCCAGCGCCGTGGCTCAATAGGCTAATCCTCCGCCTTGTGGCGCCGGCACACCAGGTTCTAGTTGCGCCGGATTCTGTCCCGGTTGCCCCTCTTCCAGGCCTGCTCTCTGCTGTGGCCTGGGAGTGCAGTGGAGGATGGCCCAAGTGCTTGGGCTCTGCACCCCATGGGAGACCAGGAGAAGCACCTGGCTCCTGGCTTCGGATCAGTGTGGTACGCTGGCCACAGCGTGCAGGCCATGGCGGCCATTGGAGGGTGAACCAACAGAAGGAAGACCTTTCTCTCTGTCTGTCTCTCTCACTGTCCACTCTGCCTGTCAAAAATAAAAAAAAATCCACAATGGCTGGAAGTGGGCCAGGCCGAAGCCAGGAGCCAGGAGCTTCTTCCTGGTCTCCCACATGGGTGCAGGGGCCCAAGCACTTGGGTCATCCTCCGCTGCTTTCCCAGGTGCATTAGCAGAGAGTATGGATCAGAAGTGGAGCAGCCAGGACCCGAACCGGCACCCATATTGGAAGCAGGCACTGCAGACAGTGGCTTAACCCACTGCACCACAGTGCCAGCCCCCATGACATTTTTGCACCCCATAACCGTACCTTTTCATTCTGTTTTTCCATTGACCCTTTGAATTACGGTGGTGTCAGAGTTCAGTCTGGCAGCTTTTGCCCTGGTTAGGACCTCTCTGAGAAACACTGGGCATGTGGCATTGGGGTCAGCCTGGCGGTGAGTAGAGACTGCAGCATTGAGGGACCGAGGGGCACGCGCATGCTTCCCTCTGGATGCAGTGACCTCTTCCGAAAGCAGAGGGTCTGAGCAGTGGTTTCACTTGTTCATCCTGGGGGTATTCGTGGGAAGCTGCTAAATGTTCCCTCTCAAAAAGCAAAAAGACGGCTCTTCCAGGCGACTGTGAGGAGAGCCACCTTTTGTAGGGTGTGTGTGAGTGACCAGCAGGCCCCAGGCCAGGGCATGGCAGGGACTGTGGAGAGAACTGAGAGCAGCCAAAGAAAGCAGTGGCAGTATCCAGCATGGGCGGGACTTGGCTTGGAGTGTTTGGTCCCTCTCCTTGCAGAATAATAACCAAGGAGCAGAAGCAGAATTGCTCTGGTGACCTCTCCTGGTGCCACAGCTTTTGGGCCTGTGACAGACGGCTGGAGGCTCCAGAGTCCCTAGCACCTTATCTTGACTTTAGGGTCCAGTCTGTTGACCCCAAGATGGGATCTGAGGCACTCCACCTGCACAGAGCTTGGGGAAGGCACCCAGGAGGGACGGTAGCCCTCAGAGAGCCATCAGCAGCCACCTGGGAGCTGCCTGTCCTTGAACCCCTTGGCTGAGCTATTGGGAAAGAGCCATTGTCAGAGAGAAGCAAATGCCCAAACAGAAGGTGCCTGGGCAGGAGTCTTCCCTCTCAGTATCACGAAAGCTAAAACATGGAAAGAAAACTCGTTATGGACGTAATACCCTAGGGGCCACACATACTAATAACCTCCCTCTTGGCCAGAGTGGTTGGAGACCTATGGGGGCCCAGGGCTTTCTGGTGTTTGGCAATTCTGCCTTGAGCACATCAGAAATCTTAAAATGTATCCACAGGCCACATCAAATGGAATACATTTGCTCTAATGAAATTGGAAAGAATGGCTATGTTTTTTATAATGTTGAGTTTTATTAAGAATAAATTATTCATTGTGACATAACTGCTATTAAATGGATAGATAATTCTGTGAGTCGAGCTACATTTGAATAGTCAACACAATGCTATATTTTGTCAATGTTGGGTTAAACACTAATTTTGATTTTGCAGTTTTGTATTTTGGGCCCCATCTCATTTTGTTGTTTTTGTTTTTTATTTTTAAATGTTTTTACAAGATATTGAAAAGCTTGTAAATATGGGAGTTGAATCTACAGCCCCTAATGGATTAAACCTCTTCTGTCCCCCTATTCCCCATCTCCAGAGGGAGAGAGAGAGAGAGAGAGAGAGAGAGAGAGAGAGAGAGAGATTAAAATAAAAAGAGATGATTTCAACAAATTACTAGTCAGTTTCTAGGCCTAAATTACACTGAGTTCTCAAGTCCTTGAATCTCTTTTTTAGTGGTGTTTTTATAGCCATAAAATACAAGTGTCCTTGGAGAAGTGAGGAGAGTTGCTGTGTGCCCCACAGAGATGATGCCGGTCAGCTGCCTTGAGTCCTCTGAAGAAGGGAGGCCACCGATTCTACATAGGAGTGTGTCCAACAGCTCAGCCTTTTACAAGTGGAGGCTGGAGAAGCGTGTATCACGGGGCTGGCTCTCCCGGAGCCTGGGGTGAGCAGCTTTGTGTGGCTCCAACGTAATGTGGAGGCAGGATTTCTCTCCCTGCCCAGTAAGAAAGCCTGCATGCAGCCAGGACAGAAACATCTTACAGTGTGTATGTGTGTGTGTGTGTGTGTGTGTGTGTGCGCGCGCGTGTGCAGATACTGAGCATCAAGGAACAGGAGGCAGCAGCTGACTTGATGGCTAAGTGCCCTATACATACAAAGAGAGGAAACTCTTCCCAGGCCAAGAGACCTTGCTCAACCAGAGATGCTGGAAGGATTTGTTACACAGACATAGGTAGACACTGCCATAGCGGGGAGCACCATGCCTTTCTTTGTGGGGACTGAGGCTGGGCCCCAGCTGTGCTGCCCCAGATGAGGGGCCCAGGTCCAGCTTGCCAAAGTCAGTTTTGAGGTAGTGGGCTGCAAACCTGAAAAAGTCTCAGCCAGTGGAGTGAGAGCCTGTGTTGGATCGGGAAAAGGGAGAGCGCTTGGGTGTCCTCAGCCACGTGCTGGACCCAATGTGGAAAAAAGCTAACTTAGCGTGCAGTTGTGATGGGCCCATTCAAGGGGTGTGCTCACTGAGGGCTCTCCCAGGTGGCGAATTGAAAGAAGAAAGAAGGACCTCACAAGGATACCCAAGGAGCTTTGCTTCTACAGGGTAGATCCCTTGAGATCACTGAGGTGAAGGCCACTGAAGGTGGGATCACTGAAGCTGGCTGCCCTTGATCAAGGTAAGGGCAGAAGTGGTCAAGGTTGGCACCAGCACTTCTTAGCCCTGGAGGAAGCATCATGGAGGCTGTGCCTTGTGCTCCTCCATGATGGGAGTCTCTCTCTGTGAGTAGGACCGAATCCCCTTTCTACACTAGAAGTGAGAATCTGTGAAATCCTTGAAAATTTCTTTGAAGGAGGGTGGGCTTTTCTGTGCATGGGGCAATACCATGAACTGACACTGACTTTCCTCTTGTTGCCTAATTAGTAATTTTGTACTTCAGCATGCAATGGTGTGTTTAAACATTGCCAATCAATTTAAACAAAAGATTTCAAAATACTGTAGGATGAGCACAGTGAAAGCTGCCTGCCAGCCAGCTTCCTCCGAGGTAAGGTTTTTGTTCCAGGTGGGCCCAGGCAGTGGGAACCTAGCAGGAGAGGGAAGGGTGCTCTTGTGTTCTAACCCTCCTCTCCCTTCATCCATGCCTTTGCTTGCTTTGGTATGTTTTTGTTATTTATTTATTTATTTGAAAGTCAGAGTTACAGAGAGAGAGACATCTTCCATCTGCTGGTTCACTCTCCAGATGGTCGCAACAGCCAGAGCTGAGGCAGGCTGAAGCCAGGAACCAGGAGCTTCTTCCAGGTCTCCCACATGGGTGCAGGGGCACAAGCACTTGAACAATTTTATACTGATTTCCCAGGCCATTAGCAGGGAGCTGTATTGGAAGTGGAGCTGCCAGGAATCAACTGATGTCCATATGGGATGCTGGAGTTGCAAGCAGCAGCTTTAATTGCTATGCCACAATGCCTGCTTTTTTTTTTTTTAAAGTTAATTTTTGTAGAGTATTATAGACATTTGCATTGGGCTTACCTGGGCTGTTTCATTCACTTATCTATTTTTTTTTCATTATCCACTTAATGAAGACATAAATTTTGTATTCTAGACTTAGAAATGAGTATAATGCAGTTCATTTCCTTGAGGTCAATCCAAGGGAGAAACATGCATTTTGGTAAAAATGTTGAGATACAGCCTGGTAGACCAGGACAGTAGAGGGATCAACACATGTGTGTTAGTGGGAGTAGCAGACCTGCCCTACAAACAGCCCCATCTTGTCTTGGCGGCATGACAGGATGGAGGATTGTAGGGTGCCAACCGGGGTTACACAGAGTCCTAGGCTCCTGTCCTGAGGCTGTGCTATCCTTGGCCTTGGGATCTTCCTCTGGATGCCCAAAATTCAACCAATATATACAGGACAAGAAAGAAGCATGGTGGGTTGCACCTGCGTTTTAGCATCCAGGCCCACAAGTGACACCTGTTTCCTACATGTGCCATTGGTCAGAACTTAGTCTGTGGCCCACCTCCTGCAGGGAGTCTAGGAAGTGGGGCTCAGCTGTGTGTCCAGGAGGAGGAGATGCAGCCTTGGGGAAGTCAGGAGAGGTGCCCTCGGCTGTGATGTTGTGGGTGCTGCATGTTGGATGTGGGGAGAACTGTCGCAGGATAAGAGCGATTTGAGCAAAGGAGGGGAAACAGCATGGATGTGTCTTCAGACAGAACTGGATTTAAGGGCTGGCCCGCAGTCACCAACAGTGTGACCCTGGGTTTGGTCCTTAGGCCTCCCAGGCATTGACCTCATCCCTTCATCCCAGGTGCTCTGTAAGATGCTGGTGTTGCTTCGGGGCCCTTCCCTGGTCACTGCTGGCCTCAGTCTTACCAGGACCCTCTCTCTGGCTGTGCCCTTTTCTGTGCTCTGAATTAACCCAGACAAGGACCTGATTTTTTTCTTTCATTTGCAGCTCCCCCACCCCCTACACTCCTGCACAGGGCTTTGCTTCATTTAGTCTGTGCTTAAATTTTGGGAAGATGGAGGAGGTTCCTGACTTTGTAAGGTGAATATTGAGTATTTTGACATTTCTGGGCTTAAAAGTCCCTCAGGCATTTTGGTTTTTGCCAGCTTTGGGATCAGTGTTTTTGTGTATTTCTTGCCCTTTCCACCTCTCCCCTTTGCTACTCCCAATCAATGCCCCCTCCACTCCTGCTCTCTCTGGTCCCAGCCCAAGGTCAGCTGGGCTCAGCTCCTTTCTGCAGGGCCATGAATGTCCCTTTCAGCTCAAGGGCCCGTCAGCTGTGGGTCTGACCCTGTCTCTTTCCAAGACGGGGGGCATGCTTTGAGCCGTGTCATCCTCTGGGAAGGGGGAAGCAGGGACGTCAATTTTTATTTTGAGTGACTTCTTATCCTTTCATATTTACTTTGATCAGACTTCAGTTTATGCTTCTGTACAATGGGTGTGTTGCTTTCAGAATTGCAAGAGTGTTGTGGGAATTCAGGAAGATAATGTGTAAACTGTGGTCAACAGTAGATCCTATCTTTTGTAAGACTGAGTTGAAATCCCCTGGCACATTTCTAGTTCCACCATTGGAGGTAAGTCTGAGATGGCATGTGCCAACCTATATATCTCCTCCCTCTCTTATTCCCACTCCTGTGTTTAACAGAGATCACTTTTCTGTTAATTTTAAACGCCTAAGAATGATTGTGCATTGATTACAGAGTTCAACCAGTGGTTTTATGTAGAACAAACAGAGCAACAACAACAACAACAACAACAAAAATACTAAAAGGAATAAAATAGTAAGTTGTTCCTCAACAGTCTAGACAAGGGCTGATCATGTCATTGTCTTTCATAGTGTCCATTTCACTTCAGTGGGTATCATTTTAGATGCTCGTTTAGTTGCCATCGATCAGGGAGAACATATGATATTTGTCCCTTTTGGACTGGCTTATTTCACTCAGCATGATGTTTTCCAGCTTCCTCCATTTTGTTGTAAATGCCTGGATTTTATTGTTTTTTACTTCTGTATAGTGTTCCATAGAGTACATATCCCATAGTTTCTTTATCCAGTCATCCGTTGATGGACATTTAGGTTGATTCCATGTCTTAGCTACTGTGAATTGAGCTGCAACAAATATTGAGGTGCAAATGGCTCTTTTTTTCTCCCCTTTAATTCCATTTGGGTAAATTCCAAGGAGTGGGATGGCGAAGAGATTTCACAAATAAGACCAGTGTAAGCAAATAATGAAGGATAGAATTACAAGGGAAAGAATGATCCTGCAGGGGAAGCAGGACACACAGCAGACACATAGAATGGCAAATGCCCAAAACAGCCCTCCTGCCTCAGAATCAACCCTTGGGACATTCGGATCTGGCTAAAAGGTCCATGAGAGTCTGACAGGCATGGAAAGCCATGGCATGGTGGCAAAAAACAATCTAAATGAAAGATCCTGGTGAACAAGACCCCAGCAGAAGGAACAGACCATCAAGAAGGGAGGCACCTTTCTCTGAAGGGAGGCAGGAACCTCCACTGTGATACGGCCTTGACTAAACAAGTTCAGAGTTGGTGAACTCAAGGGGCTTCCATAGCCTAGACAGCTCATAGCAAGAGTCTCGGTGATTGCTGACGTCATAAATAAGAGTGCCAATTGTTAAATCAACAACGGGAGTCACTGGGTACATGCTCCCCACATAGGATCTCTGTCCTTAATGTATTTTACTATGAAACTTAAAAACAACAGTACTAGTCGAACAATACCCTATACCTTGTGCGGTTGTGTGAGTGCAGCCTGTTGAAATCCTTGCTTAGTATATAATAAGTTGATCTTCAGTACATGAAGGTAATTGAAAATGAAACTCGATGAAGGGCGGGGTGGGAGAGGGAGTGGGAGAAGGGAGGGTCTCGGGAGGGAGGGAGGTTGGGGGAGGGAAGCCACAACAATACAAAAGTTGCACTTTGTAAATTCACAGTTATTAAATAAAAAAAAACCTATATAACAAACAAAAAAAAGGAAAAAAAGAAGTTAATACTTTACCCTTTTAGTATTGTTTATGTTCTACATAAAACTATTGGTTGAACCCTATAATTAATACACAGTTATTCTTAGGTGTTTAATTAATGCTATAACTAGTACTCAAATAGTATTTTACACTTTGTGTTTCTGTGTGGGTGCAAACTGTTGAAATCTTTACTTAATATATGCTAAATTGATCTTCTGTATATAAAGATAATTGAAAATTAATCTTGATGTGAATGGAAGGCGACAGGGAGTGGGAGAGGGGAGTGTTGTGGGTGGGAGGGAAGTTATGGGGGGAAGCTATTGTAATCTATAAGCTGTACTTTGGACATTTATGTTCATTAAATAAAATTAAAACAAAACAAAACAAACAAACAAAAAAAACACAGTAGATCCACAGTCAAAAGGCAGCTCTCACACCCACCCCCTCAACCCCTCCCCCCCGCCCCAGTCTCAGTCACAGCATTGGAGGGCCACCCTGCCACTCAAGTGGAAGGTGCATGATGGCAGAAGTGAGAGTGGGTGGAGCCAAAGAGCCCCAGGCTTTGTATCTTTGTAAGGAGAGAGGCATCCTGGAAGTCCGCCAGGATGGGCAGAGGATCTTTAAAAACAGCCATGTGCTTCTGCAGAAATGTTTTCCCTTCCATCCAAGGCGCGGCCCCAAGGAGGTTTTCCTGTGCAGGTCCGTTTGGGCAAGCAGTCAGCTGCTCTCAGGTCCCACACAGGGCAGCAGGGGAGCGGGCAGTGTCTCCTTGCCAGTTGGCCTGGGAGATCTGCAGTGAGCTGGTCACCTCAGGGGAGCTGATCTGCAGGAGGGATCCTGAAGAGAAGAGGCTGATGGGTTGGAAGCCTCATTGGCCACCTCCTCCTCTGCAGGAGGCTGGTGTTGAGAGCCCTCTGCCTTGACTTCTCCTTGGGGCTGGAGGAGAACTCAGGGCAGCCACGAGCGGCTGGTCTCACTTGGGCAAAGGCCACGTGGATGGAAGCACTTCTGTCCCACGAACTGAACGGGGCCTCTGCAGCTCACCCAGCAGAGGGGGGCCTTCTCCTGCAGCAGCCTGGACAGGTATTGGGGCCCCCCAGCCAATGCCCTGTGATTTCGGCGTGGCTGTTGGTGTGAGGATGCCTACCTGCTGAGGATGGATTTCCTGGACAGGTGTTGGGGACCCCAGCCAATGCCCTGTGATTTTGGCATGGCTGTCAGTGTGAAGATGCCTACATGGTGAGGAGGGTTTTCCTGGAGCTGCCATTCTTGGTCTTCCACCTGCTGTCCCTTCTTCTTGATGAGGAAGAAGGAGCTCCTGCGCCTCAACTCATCTTTCTTTCCATTACCTGTCCTCACCCTGCAGCCCCGGCACTCTCCTCTGAGTGCCCGTGTTTCCTGTCTTCACCCCTGCATCCTGTCACTCTCCTCTGAGTGCCGGTGTTACCTCTCCTCACCCCTGCAGCCCTGTCACTGTCCTCTGAGCGCTGGTGTTACCTGCCTCACCCCTGCAGCCCCGTCACTGTCCTCTGAGCGCTGGTGTTACCTGCCTCACCCCTGCAGCCCCGTCACTGTCCTCTGAGCGCTGGTGTTACCTGCCTCACCCCTGCAGCCCCGTCACTGTCCTCTGAGCGCTGGTGTTACCTGCCTCACCCCTGCAGCCCCGTCACTGTCCTCTGAGCGCTGGTGTTACCTGCCTCACCCCTGCAGCCCCGTCACTGTCCTCTGCCCAAGATGATGTGCTCCTCTTCCCCTCCCCTCCTCCCCTTTCTCACTCCCCTCATCCTCTTCCTTTTCTCGTTCCTTCTCCTCCCCTCTTTACACCCTCTCCCAACGCTGTTTCTTCTCCTCTTCCAGTTCCTCCTGCTCTCCCTCCTCCCTCACTCCCCTCCCCTTCTCCTCCCCAACCCCCTCCTTCTTGCCTCTTGCCATCTCCCCCTCCTCTTCTTCCTCCCCTCTTCTTCTTCCTTGCCTTGCTCATTCTCCTACAATCCCCTCCCCTCCTCCTCCTCCTCTCCCCACCCTACTCTGCTCACTCCTTCCCCCTCCTGCCCCCTCCCCAGCCCCCAGTCGCAGGGTACGCTCCCATTGACCTGTGGTGCTGGTACAGCTTTGTTCTCTCATTCTGCTCTTGACTGGTCCCTTCTCTCGGAAATTCTCTGCCAAGTGGTCTCATTGGCAGCCTGGCCTCTCCGTGCTCCCTTGCCTGTCTTCTTCCTCCCCCTTCCTGCCCTGTCACATTTTTGTTTTGTTTCTCCACTGTGAGCTCAGTATTTCAGCGCCTGGAGGGCATCATCTGATTACGCTTCTTTCCCTGCTATCGTTTTTGTTCCTTCTGGCTCTATCCCATTTTCGCAGGCAGCAGCACTTGTCCCCAAAGTCTTGGCCCCGCCTTCCTTACCTGAGGGAGGAGACATGAGCTTTCTCGTCCTCACTGAAGCTCTGTGATCCTCAGGGTTTGTCCTGTATCCTCTCCTGGAATGTCTGAAAATCCCATTCCTGGGATTTGCCAAGCTCTGGTCTTTTGAAGACACTGGGGACACTTGGTTCCCAGAAGCAGATGCTAACTAGGATGTCTTTTTGGCCACAGTGGGATCTGGGAGAGGTCTCAGGTCACTCTGACTGCATTCGAATGTTGTCTTCTACAGGAACCAGACACCCTTTCTGAGTGGAGGAAGGGCTATGTGTGTTCACATCGCTGGTAGTGAGGTCAGTGACCGTCACTCACCACGTGCCTGGCTGGGTGCACGGCTCTGCACACACACACACATGGAAAGTAGCAGGTGTTCACTTCTGAGGTCTTGGGGCCAAGGGCAAGGAGCCAGCACCAGCCCCAAGCACCTCTCCACGCCCTTCCCTGTGGCAGCAGGGTTCTTCATTAGGAAGTCATGTTTTCCCACAGGCACAAAGGACAGGCAGGGGAGAGGAAGCACTTGGGTTTGGGGCCCCTCTGGTGGCCACTTGGCTGAGTCTCTGGGCCTCAGTTTCTCTGGGTGGTGGGTTCTGATTAACCATGCATAGGAGTGTTTCTGGCTCTGCAAATTGGTGATCTAGCACCTCCTGATCCCTTTGAAAAATAGTGTTGTCACAAGAAAAACAAATTCTTTCACCGAAATGTCTTCTGGTCTTGGACAGACTGAATGAGCTTAGGTTGGTGGTATTCAGGAACCACTTCTGGGTGAACTGTGGGTGGGGAAGAAAGTGAGAGGAAACAGCGGGCAAGCAAGCTAAACAGAAGAGCAAATAATTTCTGAACTGGCTTTTCTGGGAGACGCAAGATTACCTACGTATCTCTGACCTTGTACCCTGTAATTCGAGTCCACTCAGGACAGGGGATGTCTCCACTGGTGAGGGTCTTCCACTGAATCTCCCAAATTCAGAATTTGTATGTCAGATCTGGAAAGAGACCCCATTGTGCATTGAATTCATCCTTTGTTTTATGTCAGTCTCAGTGCAGGACCCAGCCCAGAAGCATGAGATCTCTGAGGCCTTGTGGTCCCAGCTCGTGGGGCAGCCACAGCAGAAGAGGCTCTGGGTCAGTGTTGCTACCACGCTGTGTCCACCATGTGTGCCCTCCTTTGGGAGTGGGTCTTGGTGAATAGGGCTTGCTTAAGGAATGTGGGGCTTATAAGAGTCTTTAAGCTCTCTTCCAATAACTCCTGCTCTAGAGATTCTTGTGGAACGGCTGGGAACTGTCTTGGGACTTGCTGTTTTACTTAGAATGGACGGAGCAGGCTGCTTGGATGCCAGGTGCCTGCGCCCTTCTGCTGGGTGAGGGAGCTCCTCTCTCCCACCTGGGCCGAGTGCGTAGGACTGCCCAGCTCGCTTCCACAGTTAGTTACCTTCTCACTGGGGAGCGATGAGTCCAGGATTTTTTGCTACTTCTCAGGTGATGCACTGTGAAAAAGTAGTGACAAGCCTAAATGAGGTCTGCTGGGTAAGAGACTTGCATTTTTTCACACAAAAGTCATTTGTGGATGATACCCGGTTTTCATTATTAAGTTGGTGTTTCCAACTCGGGAAACTGAAAATGGCATTTAGTTTTCCAGGCTGGGCTATTGAACCCACGACAGGGTGGAAACAGTGCGGAGTTGGCGTGAATCATACGGGAGCATGAGGCGGTTGTGAATGAACGGCGCAGAACTGCAGTCGGGGACGCTGCCTGGAATGCTCCCCTGGAGCCCTAGCACGGTTTCACCAAAGTGGGAGAGAAAGACGTCTGGTTCATGGCAACTCTGGCAGGAGGGCTGGCGGGAGGCTGCAAGGAGGTTCTACACTTGAGCAGTCCTCTGCTCCTTCTTGGGGAGGCCTCCTGCCCCCCCCACCTCCCCATGTGTTGCATCCACCGAAGCCTCTCACTGACCACTAATAAAGCCCAGTTAAGTCTTGCGTGCTGTGCACCAGCAAGCCACATGGTAGCCCAGGAAGTCCCACACAGTCTGTGTTTCCCCTTGATTTTAAAAAAAATTAAGACTTAGCGATATAATGTAACTTATTATTATGTAATGAAAGCCTATTATATATAGCAATTTTTCAGTAACTAACTTAATTTTACCTATTAGTGCTCAGTTAAATCTTAGTTTGTAATTTGTTCAATACCACTTTTCTGTAAAAGTCAGCAATTTGGAATTGTTTCATCAGTTTGTCAACATGTCCCTCCCTCCCCCTTGCCTCAAAACATTCAGATAATCAAGATTTTTCCATATTTAAGTCACTGATGGAACAGAATGAAAGTGGGGGGTAAGTCATGTTTGAATCAAAAGCATCAAAGCCTAAATGAATTTTATTAATTTCAAAATCTCACGGTGTTGAGGACACTTTTAGAAGCAGAGCTGCTGCAAAGATACACCTGCCGTGTCTGTTAATGAACTTGCATCCAGAACCATGTTAGGTTCAGCCTTTCCCAAAACTAGCTGCAATTTCACTGGGAATGTGCCTCTCATTTACATTTTCTGCATTTGGCAAATGGAATTCAAATTTATTTCCGGTCTAAATGAAGTTTTACCACCGGAAGGCCCTTGTATGGAAATGACCTTCCCAAATGCCCAGCCCAAGGGATGAGATGGCCTTGAAATTCACGAGCCAGCCCTGGAGAGGATGGCGGGGTCTCCATTCGAGGCTGGGAGTGTGGTGATGTGGGCACGAGAGACCCCTGGGAAGGAAGGTCTTCTTTGTGCCTGGTCCTTTCTGAGCAAATATCCAGGCCAGGCAGTGTTGCCTCATCTCCTGGAGAGCTGCCTGCTCTGCCTCCTCTCTGCCCGTCCCCTGTCCCCGCCTCTGCCTCTCCCTAGAGAGGTGGCTGCTGTGGAGGCTGCTCATGATGGCGCCAGGAGAATTCCTGGTCTCTTGTGAGCCCAGAGGCGTCCTCTCTGAGGCTATGTAAGTGTGTTCCTCGGGCATCAGGATGACTCACTGTTTAACAATTAGTTACAGCCCGGTGTCTCGTGGGCGCTGCACGTCTGTGGGGTTGTCATCTCAGTGTTGCACAACGTTAATGAGCTTCTCCACTTTACCCACTTATGAGGGCTTCGGTTCTAAGAAACAGAAATCGAACCGGCTTTGAAGGAAAAGGTCGTTGATATTCAGTCTTCATTTACTACCCTGTAGCTTGCAGCTTCCCTGAGGGTAAGGTGGGTGCTGGGGCAGGGTGGGGAGGGTGGGGTCGGGTCGGACGCAGGTACAGGCAGTTACAGAAGAATGGTGAAGAAACTCCCCCAAGCTTTGGTGCCCAGCTCTGCCGTGGCTGGCGTTCATTGTCACAGGGCCATCAAGAGGTGACCTCGGTGAGGCAGGCTGCTCTTTGGCAGTTCTTTAGTTCTCCATGCGAAGAGCCCTTCTACTGGCCTCAAATGTGTCTTCATCGTCTATTAATGGCCTAGTGTCCAAAAATCGTTTACAAACTTTTCCTGAAATAAATACCGTAGCCTTTATGAAAGTGTTGACTGCATAAAGTCATCTCTCCTGGTATTTATTGCAAGTGTGTCCCATTTGAGCTGTGGGTACCTGACTCTATCATATCCATGGTGTCCTGGTGTTACCGGAGAAATTTGCAGGGTTCTTGTCTTCGCACAAGAAAGAATTCAGGCTTGAGACAGAGAATAGTGGGAGGTAAAATAGCAAGGTTTATTAGGGAAGGGACATCCATAAGGATGGATGGGCACCTCTCCAGACAGAGCCTGAGAGACTGGGGGGAGGGGAGGCAGTGGAGAGAGAGTACACCTGACCAGGTCAGGCGGGTGGCCCAGCAGAGAGGCAGAGGGCTGAGCGTGCACTCGGGTTGAGGCCGGGAGTGGGGTGGGGGTGAGGGGGGTGGGGGGTGTTTTTCCCTGAAGGTATCAGACAGGAGGAAGTCTAGCTGGCGCCATCCTGAGTTTGGAGGAAGGGTGAGCAAGACCCCCTGGAGAATGGGGATCCGGAGCAGGGTGTTTGAAATGCAGATACTGGGCTATATCTGGGAGAATGGGAGAAGGGACGGGGACCCCACCAGGCAGGTTATCAGGTAGAAGGGGGCAGGGCAGGATGTGAAGGCCGAGCTGCTCCTGAAATGTTGTCAGGATGACTCTGAGATGCAGGTGCATATGCTGGACATAGATGTCTTCTCTTTAGGCCTTTTATGTCACACACACATAAGCTCATAACTGACTTCCTACCTAACATTGGTAGACTGTTAGGCTTGACTTCTCCCAATCCCTGTTCCCTTCTTGCCTCTAATTATACTTCAGCTCTGTTACATTTATTTTGGTCCCGGGTTAAGGCTAAGCTTATTTGGGCCCCAGGGACTTTGCACGTGCTGTTCTTTCTGCTTGGATTGCCCTTCCCACAGATGGCACCCACCTCTCTCCATCTCCATTATCAGGTTTCTCAAATGTTCCACAATCTGGCAACCTGTGGAATATGACACCATCTTCCCAACTCCCAGTTGATGTTCTATTATCTCTATTCCCCCCCACCCCAACTTATCGCTCTCTGAAATCATCTCATTTGTTTACTGATTTCTGTTGCTCTGGTCTGCCTCCTACCAGGATGTTCTCTGCTGTACCCCTAGCACTGATAGCAGTGCCTGTATGTGGTGAATGCATATTAAAACTCATCACAAGAGTGAATGAGTGGATGCATGGATAGGCCCTGGGTTCCCTTTTTTTTTTTTTTTTAAGATTTTATTTATTTATTGAGAGAGAGGGAGAGACAGAGAGAAAGGTCTTCCATCCACGGTTCGCTCCCCAAGTGGCTGCAATGGCTGGAGCAGAGCTGATCTGAAGCCAGGAGCCAGGAACTTCTTCTAGGTCTCCCACGTGGGTGCAGGGGTCCAAGCACTTGGGCTATCTTCTACTGCTTTTACAGGCCATTAGCAGAGAGCTGGATCAGAAGAGGAGCAGCTGGGACTCTAACCCATGCCCATGTGGGATGCTGGTACCACAGGCATTGGGCCACAGCACTGGCCCCGGTTTTTTGTTTTAAAATCCAGGCAACATTGCAGAGTTTCACATCTCAGCCTACCTAGGAGGAAGGCTGGTGTCATGTAAAGTGCTTCCTGGGATTGCTCCATCCTGAGCTTTTCTGGTGTCCATCTGGATCTATAGGGTGAATACTTCAGCAAATATTCATGTCAGGCACGATTCTAGAATGGTGTTTCCAACCAACTGATGATTTTGGCCTCCACTGTCTATGTCTAGATTTTGGTTGTCACAAGAGGCAGCAGGTTGCTCCTGGTATCTCATGAGTGGGGATCAAGAAGGCTCAGCACAGGGACCAGTGTGTGGTGCAGCGTGTTAGGCTGCTGCTTGGGCAGCCTGCATCCCATACATGAGCGCTGGTTCCAGTCCCACCTCTGCTTCCCATCTGGCTCCGTGTTAATGTGGCTGGGAGGCAGTGAAGGATGGCCTAAGTACTTGCATTTTTGCCACACATGTGGGAGACCCTTGTGGGAGTTTCAGGCTCCTGACTGTGGCCTGGCCTAACACTGGCTGTTGCCAACCTTTGGAGTGTGAACCAGTGGATGGACGTTCTCACTTCCTTTCTGCCTTTCCCCCTCTCTCTGTCACTCTGCCTTTCCAATATTTAAATAAATAGAATGTAAAAAGGAAGAAGACACGGCACAGCACCCTCCGCCCCTCCATACACACCAAGAAGGTGTGGGCACAGGATGTCGATAGTGTGCTATTGGAGTGTGTGGATACAGTGGTAGAGGGGCAAAGCTCTACACTCAAGAAGCTCATGCTCCATTGACGGAACTGGGGTGGACAGACAGTGAACCAGTGAGGTGACACTGCCCAGTGACCAGGGCTGAGGAGGAGGTGAAATGGAGCCCCATAATTGCAGCTCTGGGAGTCCCTCAGAGCCAGCGATCAGGGAGGGCTTCCTGAGGAGGACGTCTGGGATGGGACTTCACAGTTGAGCCTGAGGCAGCCGTGGCTAGCCAGCAGGTCTCACCCAGGAGGATGGGCTGGTATGTGCTCATGGGAAAGGGCAGAGCTTCCCACGGGCCCTGAAGTTCGGATTGCTTGAAAGAGAACCCGTCATTATCGGACTTAAATGGTGCTTTCCTCCAGTACAGGTAGCCTAGAAATCTGCTGGAAAAACAGATTGAGATGATTTTGATGGTGATGATGGTGATGATGATGATGACGGTGATGATGGTGATGATGGTGATGATGGTGATGATGATGGTGATAGTGATGATGGTGATGATGATGATGTTGATGATAATGGTGAAGATGATGGTGATGGTGATGATGATTTTTGCCATATTGCATTCCTTGGGAAGAGCTGAGCTTCTTGAAAAAAAAAAGTGTTTTTTTTTTTTTCCCAACATGAGTAGTTTTTTAACTTTAGACTTCATGACAAGTGATGGTTTATCTCTTTTCCTTTTCCAATATCAGAAGTTTTACAGCTTCCTTTTTCCACTCCTGCACATAGAGTTGCAGGATAGTATATTACAGTAATAAGTCAGGACACAGAGAATGTAAGAGACTTTTCCCAGAACACATTGCTGCTTTGGGATTTTCAATAACTGAGCCATAGACATCATTTTTGTTTCCCTAATAATAGTTTGGTGTTCTTATCCGTTGAGTTCTATGGCGGCTACAGTGCAGCATAATTCACTACCATTGTGCTGCAGGTGCACTTGTAGCTATTCTTTTTTTTTTTTTTTTGACAGGCAGAGTGGACAGTGAGAGAGAGAGACAGAGAGAAAGGTCTTCCTTTGCCGTTGGTTCACCCTCCAATGGCCGCCGCGGCCGGCGCGCTGTGGCCGGCGCACTGTGTTCATCCGATGGCAGGAGCCAGGTGCGAGGTGCTTTTTCTTGGTCTCCCATGGGGTGCAGGGCCCAAGCACTTGGGCCATCCTCCACTGCATTCCCGGGCCACAGCAGAGGGCTGGCCTGGAAGAGGGCAACCAGGACAGAATCCAGTGCCCCGACCAGGACTAGAACCCGGTGTGCCGGCGCCGCAAGGCAGAGGATTAGCCTGTTGAGCCATGGCGCCGGCCACTTGTAGCTATTCTTGGATGACCAGTCTTGCCGCCCCTCTTAGGAATACCTTGCTGTTCAGAGTCTTAAGTCCCAGGAACTCTGCCTCTCCATGTTCTTCAGGACCAAACAAAAGTCTATAAATTGTCTTAGCTGAGTTAGGTATTCATTTTATGCTTCTAGAATGTGTTTTTCCTTGATATAAATGTAGCATTGTTTGCCACTTGTATGTCATCTAGGCTTCTGTTGGCTGCCAGTGTCCTAACAACTCTGACCACAGAGACCCAGGCATCCAGAAGTATTGGGGAGGGGATCTCAAGGCTGCAGAAGTCAGCAGCTCTGGCACATGAGCAAGATCCCAGAGCTGTCTTCCTCTGTGCTCTGCCCTGGTTTGTGTGGCATCTCAGGGAGCCACCTCTGAAATCACTTATAGGTGTCACAGGCAGGGGCTGCAGTGTTGGGAGGCCATGTGAGTGTCTCTGAAGGGAGAACAAGCATTCCAGGAAGCTTCTGGCTTCTTGGCGTCATTGGCCAAGGTTTGGGCAGATGTCTCTCCAGGGAGGAGAATGGGAGTGTCTTGACTCCATCCCAAAGAGACAGGTGGCTGCCCCACCAAACCTAGCCCCATCACCAAGGGAGAAGATGGGATTGCATCTGTGTAAGTGATGATTCCGGTTTTATCACTTGTCTTCCACCAGGGCCAGAGGATTCTGATCATTGCATTTTTCTAGCCTTTTATCATGTGAAAAATGATGTTATTCCTTTTTTTTTTTTAAAAAAAAAGAAGTTTATGTATTTGAGAGGCAGATACACACACGCACACACACACACACACACACACACAGCTCCTATCCATTGGTTTAACCACTTCCCAAATGCCTACAATGGCCATGGTTGAAGTTAGGAGGCAGGAACTTAATTCAGGACTCCCATCTGGGCTGTAGGAGCACAACTGCTTGAGCCATCACCGCTGCTTCGCAGATTCCATGTTACCGGGAGACTGGAGTCAGAAGCCAGTACCAGGAATTGGACCCAGGCACTCTGATGTGGGGTGCAGGGATCTCGACCGCTGGGCTCAGTGCCTGCTGTCAATTTCCTTTCAGGTTATGAAGATCAAAGAAGTGATGATGATGATGGTCTTTGGCCTGTTTGCCCTTGCTTGAGCTGTGTCTTTGCAGTGCACAAAAGCTGCTGTTGATAAAGTTGGGGGACAGGAGTTCAGAGTTACAAGGCCTGAGAAGACATTTTCTCCTTTTATAATGGGGACCCAGAGGCTCAAGCGGCCAGGTGGTCTGCCCAGTGTCTCACAGCTCATTTAGCTGAGTTGTGCATGTCTTTGGGGCTCAAGGTCTTCCTTTTGTGTCTTCCTTTTTCTACTTTCCTGGTGCTCAATCCCTGTTCCCTCCAGGTAATCAGTGCTATTGTGCGCTTCTAAGTTTTTATCTGAGTTAAAACCTGCACAAGAGCTAAAGAACTAAGTAGCAGTCGCTTATAGCTCAGCATGAATATTAGCTATTTTACGGTTTTCAGTTCTCACTTGATTCATCTAAAGACCTGTCAAGCACATGTTAGTAGGTGTGGAGATTATTTGGGGGTCAGGGGATCTTTGGTTCCCTATACTGTCTTTGTCGTCCTCCTCCTCTATGGCGGTCTCCGCCACAACCAACTCAGCAGCCACAGCAGAGGAGAGAAAGGGGCCTTGCTTCACATGGGGAGAAGTGTTCTGCTTAACACTACCCTGGGGCTCTCAATTTAATTAATTTTTAAAAATCTGTTTGAGAAGGACCAGTGCTGTGGCGTAGCAGGTAGGGCCACCACCTGCAGTGCTGACATCCCATATGGGCACTGGTTCAGGTCCCAGCTGTTCCACTTCTGATCCAGCTCTATGCTATGGCTTGGGAAGGCAGTGGAGGATGGCCCGGGTCGTTGGGCTTCTGCACCTGAGTGGGAGACCCAGAGGAAATTCCTGGATTCTGCCTTTGGATCAGTGCAGCTCCGGTCATTGTGGCCACCTGGGGAGTAAAGCAGTGGATGGAGGACCACTCTCTCTTTCACTCTGCCTCTCTGTAACTTTGCCTTTCAAATAAATAAAATAAATATTTGAAAGAAATAAAAGTATTCTGACCTCTATAGTGTGATAAAAAGAAAGGTCATTTGTAAGTCATTCAAAAAAATCTATTTGAGAGGCCGAGAAAGGATGGGTGAGGGAAGGACAATGAAAGAAAGAAAGAGAGAGAGAGAGTAAAAGAGATAGGGAAAGAGTGTTCTTATCAGCTGGTTTACTCCCTAAATGCCTGCATTGGTTGGGCCAGGGCCAGGGCCAGGGCCAGGTCTGAGCCAAAGCCAGGAGCCAAAAACCCAATCCAGGTTTCCCATGTAGATGGCAAGGATCTAATTACTTGAGCCATAACCTGCTGCCTTGCAGGATCTGTGTAAACTGGAAGCTGACGGCAGGAGCTAGATCCCAGATTCTAGTCCAGGCACTCTGATATGGACTTGGCATCTTGCAGGCCAAATGCCTGCTCCCTTGTTTGAACTAAAAAATGTTCTATGAGTAAATGATGGGCTCTGTGGTCTTCTGTCCCAAGAGCAGAGGTGAGTTGAGGCTCAAGGATAAAGGGCTCTGGGACCTGAAAATGCACAAAGGCATGTGCCTAGCCAAGGACTCCACACCCCCAATCAAGTCAGAGCACTGTTCTCCATGGGCAGAGGCTTTGCTGCTGGAAATCTGTGTACTTGATGACAGGTACCTAGGAAGTAGTAACTTATTCTCCGAAAGTTTTCTGTTATTTTCTTTTGCCTGCAGAGCCATCGTGGGCATTGTGGTCATGTCCCCTGTGGGATTTAGAAAGGGACTTGGTTTGGGCACTAAGGGTTGTAGCTGCATGCATCTTGTTTAAAGTGAAGCTAGTGTAGCCTTTCATACAAGGTGGCCGCTTGCAAACCATTCTGACCTTTAGGTCATGGAAGCTACTGGCTGCTACCAAGAAGATGGTGCCGTGCTCCCCATTGCAACCATTAGCAGCAGTTATGGACATGCGGCTGCTTCTGCCTGTGTCTATCAGGTTGGATGCTGTTTGGGTGTCTTGCCTGTCCACCCATTAGAGTGTTCAGAGTCCTTGGCTTTCTCCTCTACCTAATTCCCCACCCCAGGTATTGTGACAAGTAAAAGTGGCTCCAGTGACTTCTTGCTACCTGCTAGGGGATAACTGGCTCCAGGGTGAGAACCTCTGAAGAAAGCAGTAATTAAGAGTCCGAACTATGGGGCTTGACTTCATCATATGTCTAGAGCCCCCCTTTGGCTTCCTCTGATCCACTGTTTCAGGACCACTTCTGAGTGGAGGGGACACTAGGTTCATGCTGGACACTAGGTTCATTGTTCCTTGGTGTGTACCTGGCCACAGCACATCCTGGCTTCACCCAGCCCATCCATGAAATGAATGCTGAGGAGCTGTCCCCTCCTTTGCTCCTGCCCTCAGCCCCTGGTCGCATCACCCCTACATTCTTGGCACATTTTTGCATCAGAGAGCTTGTTAAACAGAGCCCATGGGGATGGAATGTGGTGTTGTGACCTAAAGGATCTACATCTTGCCAAATCACAGGGCCAGAACCCCAGGCTTTGTCCTTCAACACACAGGCCATGAGTGAGTGACGTGTGCATAGTCACCACTTCAAAGAGAAGCGGGGTGATGGAGGCTGGGCAGTTGCTGGGACATCAAACAGAGCTTGCAAAACAATAATTTGATGAGTGATGAATGGATTAGAAACAGACAAGTTATGTTTCTCTCCGAATGCATATTTAAAACTTCTTACACATGCATGCACATATTGACATGTACTCACTCTCTGCCCCAGAGAATGTTCATCTTTTCCCAGGGCAAAGGGGTCTTGGCTGCAGGAGTTGGGGAAGTTGTTAAATCAGCTTTCCCGGCATCCCTTCCCTTCCCTTTTGGTGGCTTCAACCTTCCTAGAAGGAAGTTGTCCATGTGTACCTACTTAAAAGGCTAGGTGAAGCTGGGCAACAGGATTCTGCATATCAAACTGGGAAAGCTTCTTCCTGTGGACCTGAGAGCCCTGGTTCTCACATTTCCAACCTGGGAGCTGGCTGTTGGGGCTGAGGCTGCAGGAAGCCCTCAGTAACCAAGGGGTGGAGCTTTGGAAGGTGGCAGGCAGCTAGGAGAGAAGGCTGCAGGAGGTATCAGGTAGCCACAAGGGGCGGAACACTCACTCTTGGCTTGGTCTTCAGATCCCATTAAACATTACTTCTTTCGAAAAGTCTTCCCTGACTCCTATTCTAAATCACCGTTCCAGGTTTTTTTAAAAAAAGATTTAGTCATTGATTTGAAAGTCAGAGTTGTGCACAGAGAGAAGGAGAAGCAGAGAGAGAGAGAGAGAGTCTTCCATTCCTTGGTTCATTCCCCAGTTGGCAGCAACGGCTGGAGCTACACTGATCTGAAGCCAGGAGCCTGGAGCTTCTTCTAGGTCTTCCATCTTGGGGAATGGGCCCAAGGACTTGGGCCATCTTCTACTGCTTTCTCAGGCCACAACAGAGAGCTGGATCGGAAGTGGAGCAGCCAGGACTCAAACCCGTGCCCATATGGGATGCTGGCACTGCAGGTGGTGGCTTTACCTGCTGTGCCACAGTGCAGGCCCCAACCTTTCCACGTTTTAACTTTTATTTTGTCCTATTGTGCTGTTGTCCCAGTTAGCACTTAAGACAGTTTGGACCTCTGTGTTTATCTGTGTGATTGCTGTCACTCCTAGCCAATGGGATCCTTGGTCTACTATCCATGTGGTCTCCCCAACACTGAGCTGGTACTGGCTGAAAGCAACTCTGTGGAATGAGCAAATACAATAACTGAGTCTCCTGGGCTCCATGCTTCTGCAGCAGGAGTAGGCAGAGTATTTGATGTTGTCTTGGTCTGTCCCTGGTCCTGTAACAGAGCACCGTAGAGAGGGTGGCTTATGAGCAGGAGAAATTTATGTCTTTGTTTTCTGGATCCTGGGAAATCTGAGCTCAAGGCACTTGGGCAGGGCTGGCTTCCTGGTTCATGGATAGTCATCTTGTTGTATTCTTCCCTGGTGAAAGCCTGCGCAGGTATTTAGGAACACCTTTCATGAGGGTTCTGATGCCATTCATGAGAGCGTTTCTCTCGTGACCCAGTCATCCACTGGAAGCCCTGCCTCCTCCTCCCATCTGCTTGGAGCTTAGGTTTTCAACAACAGATGGATTTATAGCTGCACAAATGTTCAGTCTATAGCATTGTACCTGGACTGCATTGGAATTAGCCTTGATTTTGGACGGTGTTAGGGAGGTAGGCAGGTGAATTGGACATACTGGGGACTATTCCGTCTGTAGATGCCTGGTAGCATCCATGAGACCCAGCCCTTCACAGGAGCATTCTGATATGTGCAGTCCAGCCTTGGAAGAGACCCAGAGGGAATCAGTCAAGTGACAGCTTATAAAATGTAGATGTGTGTTTCCAGAAGCTTAGGACAGTGTGTTAAAAAAAGAGCATGAGACTCTGGCAACAGGGAAACTGAGGGAGCATGAGTGGAGCCTGCTTGCACCTGGGAGGAGGCAGTGTACGCTGGTGGAAAGAGCCCAGGCTTTGCAGGTGAGCCTGCGTTGAAGTCTGTGCCTCTCCAGTCACAGGAAGTATGGCTCTGGGCCGAGTGGTTTATCCAGTCTGACACCAGTGTTTTTACTTGTAAGATGGGGCTGGTAATACCTTCCCTCTTTGAAGGATCATGCATCTTCAATGAGATGGTAAACACGCTTCCCTCCCTACCGCAAAGCTTGCTTCATAGTGAGTGTCCTGGGGATGTTGATTCTTCCTTCCTTTTTTCTCCAGAATAGCCAACATGACCAGCTCTCCAGCTTACTCTAATTTCTAATTTCTCTGACCTCGCTCATTTTTCCTTTGAATCATCAGATATACTGTTTAGTCCATAAGTTCACAGTGTGCATGTGTGGTGCTCTCATTGTTGTGGTAAGGGTGGTGAAGGTTTAGAAGAAATACAGATTTATGCTGTAGATTCTCTCATGTGAACACATTCCTGGGAGAATACATCTCGATTTTGAATGGCATCGCTTCATATTTTATACACAGCTCTGAATAAAATGGTTATGTTGATGTTTATATAGAAAATGTTTATATTTTCAGCACCCATCCCTCAAATCTAAGACTTTATATTTTTGTTTTTTTTAGACTTATTTATTTGAAAAGCAGAAAGACAGAGGGGACACATGTATGTATGCATACACACACACACACACACACACACACAGAGAGAGAGAGAGAGAGAGAGAGAGAGAGAGAAATTGATCTTTCATCCATTGGTTCACTCCCCAAATGGCCACAGCACCTAGGGCTGGGCCAGGCTGAAGCCAGGAGCCAGGAACTTCCACATGAGTTGCAGGGGCCCAAGGACTTGAACCATCTCTGCTGCTTTCCCAGGCCCATTAGCAGGAATCTAGATTGGAAGTGGAGCATCCAGGACTCAAACTGAAGCTCTAATATGGTATTTTCAGGTGGTGACTTAACCACTGCACCACAATGCTGGCCCCGAGACATTTTTAAGAAAGGTCTGCAGTTGTGTTTCACATCCAGTTAGCTGCCTCTGAGACCCACTTGCAGGTGTGCATAAAGCCCTCTAAGTGTCAGCAGTGGGATGTGCTGTGGGGATGTTTCTGGCCTGTGTGACTGAGTTCAAGGAACATTCATCCTTCCCCAGAGTGAGGAGTCTTGGCTGCGTGTGGCAGAGGATTGGCCAGATCTGTGTGTTGGGAGGTAGAATAGGCTGCTTTCCCAATCCACAATGCTCCTGCATTCTCTTCCATTCCCCTTTTCTGGCTGCCAGCTTTCCTAGAGGGAGGTTGTTCATTTTGGCCCTTTTGCAGTCTGGGTGAAACCTCCTGACAGAATTCTGCACCATAAACTTAGAGATCAGGAGGTGCTATGTTGAACATCTTACATGCAACTTAAGAGCTTCATGATACTATGTAATAGACATTATGTGGCCTTTTGCTACGTTTTTAAAAAGATTTATTTATTTATTTGAAAGGCAGAGTTACAGAGAGGCAGAGGCAGAAAGAGAGAGAGAGAGGTCTTCCATCCGCTGGTTCACTTGCCAGATGGCTGCAATGGCTGGAGCTGGGCAGATCTGAAGCCAGAAGTCTAGAGCTTTTTTTGGGTCACCCACGTGGGTGCAGGGGCCCAAGGATTTGGGCTGTCTTCCACTGTTTTCCCAGGCACATTAGCAGGGAGTTGGATTGGAAGTGGAGCAGCTGGTGCCATATGGGATGCCCTGCCTTTTGCTACATTTTAGGAAATACAATGTGTTTTGGTTACATTTAGGAAATTGGTTTTTGTGTTGACATACAGTATATTGTTTTTTCCTAATTAAAATAATGAGAAAAAAGTTAGCATTTTCCAACTTACAGGAAAGAATTATTGACATGTGTCTGTTTATGTAGGGTCCCTAAATTCAAGAAGTGTTAGGGAGGTGACAGGATGAAGAACAGGAGATGAACTTTTACATAAGTAAGGTGCCAACACAAGGTGGTACCAGTTCAATTCGGTGTTGAGTGCACAGCACAGTCCAATGAGTCTGTGGAAATTAAAAAAAGGAAGCATTGCTGGGGGGGGGGGGTGGCAGAGTCCAGAGGCATCATGGAGAGGACCACATCTGGGTGAACTTTAGGAACAGCAAGGCCTGGATAGGGTGGCAAATTTCTTCCAATGAACAACTCCCTAAATATCTATAATGCACTAGGAACTGCACTAAACATAAAATATCAGCAAGACATAAAACATAGCCTGATGCCTGCTGTGAATTGCTTTAAGTCTAAGACACATGGGAAAACATTAATAACATGCTCTTAACACAGTTCAAGGTGGAAAAGTTATAATGTGCTATGAGAGAGGGACAGTTTGATAAAGCCCTGTTCAGAAGAGGGGAAATTACATATCTAAGAGGGTGCCCAGGCTTTGGCTAGGATAGTCATGTCAGTTGAGAATGGTCTTAATGCAAGATCTTGATGAGGGCTGCATGTATTAGAGCAACAACTGGTACTATGGCCAACCAGGGGATCTAAGCATACTGTAGCCAGGCATAAACCCTTGACTTACTGTATTGTAGGAAGCATCCAGGAGGCACAAGTAAGGATACCTGGGTGATGGGGGGCATTGCGAAGACTTGGGGCAACTGCTGTTGTCCAGTCAATACAGAAGAGCTTTAATATTTAGTGACCGATACGTCCTTACCATACACCAGATCCAACTAGGACTCAGGGCTGGATAAATCCAGGTGTGGGTTATCTGTCTCCCTTCACCCCATCCTGAGGTTATTCTGCCTCACTTAATCTGAGGATCTACCTTAGGGCCTAGGTGCCCGCATGTAGATGTAATGGAGACACCTGTTATCTGACCACTGTACGCATTCTAATCCATGTGCCCCCACCACCCTGTCCCACCGCCACAACTCCTGGGCCTCTCCAGCATCCATCAAATAGCAGGCTTAGGCTTGGCAAGGGCAGATGACTCCAGAGCCGTGCACCAGTTCTCCTGGCTGCCAGTGTCCATTCTGGTGAGTGGATACCTGAGCAGCCTGAGGTGTTGAATGTCCTCCCAGCTTTGGCTCTCACCTCTCAGCTTCTTCTGCCCGTAAGAAGCCACAGACCATATGATGCTGCATTGACATCTTGGTTTTGGAAGTGGTGTACTTGAATTTATTTCCGTTGAAAAATTATCGTCAAACATCTTTAAAATTTTTGTAAGCGTCCACTCTGTATGGCATGACAGAAAACCAAAGTAAAACAAACACCAATGATCCTCATGAGCAAGACATGGAAGTGGTGTGTTTGATGGTGGTGATAAGAAGATGTTCACTGGGAGAGCGATCATGTGCCTAGAATTTCTTGGCTCTCAAAAAAAGATGGTATTCTGTGTGTGTGTGCGTGCATGTAGCTGTGTGTGTGTGTGTGTGTGTGAGGAGGGAAGCATGCCCAAGTGTGTGCAAGTGTGTGTGTGAGGGGGGAGCATGCCTGTGGTGTGCAGATGAATACGTGTCAGAGGAGTGTGCCTGTGTGTGTACAAGCCTGTGTATGTGAGGGGAGGAAGTGTGCCTGTGCCTGTGCAAGTGTGTTCATGTGCTAGCAGGTGTGTGTGTGTGTGAGCATGTCCATGTGTGGGCAATTGTGTGTGTGTGTGTGTGAAGGGGGAAGCATGTCCATGTGTGGGCAATTGTGTGTGTGTGAAGGGGGAAGCATGTCCATGTGTGTGCAAGTGTGTGTGTGTGTGTGAGGGAAGGAAGCGTGACTGTGCCTGTGCAAGTGTGTACGTGTGGAGGAGGGGAAGTGTGCCCCTGCTGTTCTGTGGATTGGCTGCTGTTTCATCTGGTTGTTCACTGATTTGTGCTGCTGTATGCACAGGGCCCTGTTAGCAGCTGTTTGGGCAAGAATCAAGAATCTCTAATTAAATTTTAGAAATTCAGTTTAAGGAGCTGAAGTCTAAAATAACTGCCTTGAGCCTCAGAAAACTCATCTTTGTCAACAGCCCATGGGAAAGTGTCTGCCTTTCCCAGGAGATCTGATGGGGTAAAACGCCAGTCCTGTTTTTCTGTGTTGCACTCGGTGGCCCCCTTAAAGGAGGGTTATTCATGCATTTCTTTAAAATAGTAATTGCTTGATTTTCTCCAGAGCCAAGATCCATTCAGTCCCCAAATCAAATTCTCAACTAAAATCAGAAGGCTTAAAATCCAGTTATTTTAAGTGTTGCATACTCTTAAAAATATGTGTCTGGTTCTGTTGTGTATATAAGCGGCTCATATCAGAGATGCAGTGAGTTAAGCTATATAAATTCAGTGACACGTGCCAGAGAGGAGCTGGTGGTGGTGGCGGGGCTGAGGTGGGGAGAGAAAGATTAGAGAGAGAGGGATGGAGGGAAGGAGGATGAGAGGGAGAGAGACAGACAGATACACACACACACACACACACAAATACACTGCCTTATCCTTCTCTCCAAGAGAGTTGGGTTTTACTTTCAACCTGTTTCTAAAAATGGCAGATGCAAAGTAAGAAAAGAAGTTTATCTGTTTCAGGAAGGAAGAAAGGGCAGGGAAGGGAGTCAGATCTTCAGCTTGGTGTGGTTTATTTCTACCCAATCATTTTTGCAGTAGAACATCTAGAGCTGGTGCAGACTTGGAATCTGCTTATGTTTCAACAGCTCCTTTAGGGTCATGGAGATTTCACCAGGGCCATGATGGACAATCAGAAGCCTGAGTGAGGATGGGGTAGGCTGAACTGGTGATTATGTGAAGGAGTGTATATTGTCAAGTGGGATGTGATGATGGTGCTAATGACACAGCTTGTGGTTCAGCCATCTTTGCAAACATGATCAACTGTAGACTGGAATCACAGAGGACAGGGCCCGAGTTTCAAAGTCTGGAAACCTCCTATTGATGAGAGTGTATTAGAGATACAAGCTGTAAGCTACTTTTTCATGTGTTCAACATGTAATTCTTGCTTACCCACTGAGTGCTCCGCGCATTGCTGGAGATGGTATCTGGGGTAGATTGAAGCTGGGTGCAGTGTCACCTGCTCTCTCGTAACTGGCGTTTTATTCCATAGAGAAGGAAGAATACATAAGTATGAGTGGAGGATGAGGTTCAGTTGGGAATTTGTGTATCAGGATGGTGGTTCAGTGATGGCAGAACTGCCTCCTGGAGTGTGTTTTCCAGAAAGGGATATGAGCCATTCAGATGAACCCTATTCTTCCATCAGTGTCAGGGCTAGCTTTTCTGTTTGCTCTGTGGTCAAGGGAAGACCCTTGGAAAACCCAGGTGTCAGGTGAGTGTTGGCATGAAGGCCAATAGCAAGACCTGATAAGTTTTAGCAGCAAGAGCAATAACTCAGACAGATTTCACTTTTTTTTGGAATTTTCCGAAGGCTGTCAGGTCAAGGTCACATAAAATTTGGGAAGTTGTCATTTGCACGATGTTTCACCTTGTAGAAATTACATTCCAGCAGCAATACCAAACTGGTCTGGGCTGCTGCTGGCCATGTTGTGTGGACACGTGGTCTCACCAGTAGGGGTCTGGGTGTCATACTTTAGTAGAGGAGGAGGAGAGAGAGTGTTCCCACCCCTGATTCATTCTTCAAATGCCTGCAAAGGCCAGAGTGGAAGCTGAGAGCTGGGAACACAATCCAGGTCTCCCACATGAGTGACCCATTCCTGGAGCCATCACTGCTGCCTCCCAGGTCTGTGTGAGCAGGAAACTAGAGTCAGGAGCCAGAGCGGGGTATGAGACTCAGGCACCTTCCTTTGTGGGATGCAGGTGTCTTAACCACTAGGCTAAATGCCTGCACCCCTCTATTACTTTCTTTTTTTTAAAATTTTTTGACAGGCAGAGTTAGACAGTGAGAGAGAGAGAGAGAGAGAGAGAGAGAGAGAGAGAGAGAGAGAGAGTTATAGACAGTGAGAGGGAGAGACAGAGAGAAAGGTCTTCCTTCCGTTGGTTTGCTCCCCTAATGGCTGCCACGACCGACGCTGCGTCTATCTGAAGCCAGGAGCTGGGTGCTTCCTCCTGGTCTCCCATGTGGGTGCAGGGACCCAAGCACTTGGGCCATCCTCTGCTGCCTTCCCGGGCCACAGCAGAGAGCTAGATTGGAAGAGGAGCAACCGGGACTAGTACCCGGTGCCCTAACGGGGACTAGAACCTGGGGTGTCAGTGCCGCAGGCGGAGGATTAGCCAAGTGAGCCACGGTGCCGGCCCTCCTTCTATTACTTTCAAGTTATTTATACAATATTGGAATACCAGAGGTATGAACTGGCATTAGATTCATGACTGGATAATCCAGAATAGGGATTATGATTTTATGAGTTATGTGTTATTATGGAGTGATGGTCAGATACAGATTGTTACATGCTATCTAAAGGAGAAATTAGGCAGGTTTTGTATTTAGGGAAATCTTTTTATGATTCTATATATAGAAAATCATTACCACCAAAAATCTGAATTTTAATTTATCTGATTTGTTTACACCTATTCACATGATAACTCATTTTTTGAGAATAGAGACCTAGATAGGGAATAGGATTTAATTCTTAGAATTCAGAGCTTAGAATTTTAGAAAGAAGCACATTTATTTAGATCAGATATTATTACTACTAGTATCTTGAAAGTTTGTTTCCTTTCTTTTTTAATTTTAAAGGGCAGATTGACAGAGGCACACAGAGATCTTCCATGTACTGGTTGATTCCTCAAATGTCCACAGCATCTGGGGCTGGGCCAGGCCAAAGCCATGAGCATGCAACTCCATCCGAGTTTCCCAGGGACCCAAATACTTGAGCCATCACCTGCTGCCTCCCTGGCTGTCCTTCCTGGGAACTGAATCAGGACTGTAGCCGAGACTTGAACCAGGCACTCCAATATGGGATGTGAGCATCCTTAGCGACAGTTTAAACACCTCCCCAGATGCCTGTCCCTAGAGTTAAGATCTTCACCATTTGTCCAGAATGTGAATTCTCTTATGTTTGATCACTTGTTCTGTTCCCTCCATTCCTCTATTCATGTATTTATTGTACTCTCTGTGTCTCAAATACCAGCACATGCTGAGGTGGTAAGGGTGTCAGTTGGATTTCTGCCTTTATGGAGGTTGGCATCTGGTGTGAGAGATGGACAAAGGGAACAGATAACTCTTGGACACCATACATTTTGTCCTCTGATACCACAATCAAACCTGAAAATAATTCTATTGCTTGTCTCTTGAAGAGATTAATGCATCGCTCAATGTTTTTTGTTGTTAAAACATCCTGCTTTGGGGAATTCTTGTTGCCATGATTCTCCTAGTGGTGCTCCTGTTACGTTACAAGAAGCTGTGAGCTGCTCATGCCACACTATGGGCTCCTGACTGCCCCAGGTGCCCCTGGGCCCTGGGCTTGGCTAAGAATTTTCCAAGAAAGCAGGGGTCTGTTGGGAGAGAGCTCCTGCCATTTCCCATTCTCTAAGAGCCACGGATTTGGGTGACTCTCTGACTGCCTAGGGTAGGCCTCTGCTTCAGTCTGGGGTCAAGGTCAATGCCCAGGGTCAGCAAGTTGCCCCTCCCAGATTTGCCCTGAGCCTTTCCTGGTGCTGCCCGTCAGGTGACCTTCAGATTTTAGGCAGCATCTGTCTCTAGGTGTCTCCCTCCTTGTCTCTCCCCCCTGCACAGGGTGTCGCCTGTCCCAGGTGGTGCCCAGGGCTGGGAGCAGCGGTGGGGGCTGGGGTGAGGAGGAGGCGAGATTGTTGCCTGTTACACATGGACATCTAGACGGGGGAAGAAACATAACAGCTTTATTTTTAGGCTTTGCTAATTCTCACTCTTCTCCTAGTTCCCTGCTACCTGGCAACAGCTCATTGTCATGGCAACACCAATGTTAATGAGTGAAGCTCTCAGTGCGCCTGTTTTACCCTGTGCTCTGTGACAGACACTGTGTGCAGCCATCTTTCTGGCCATCACAAGCAGATCGCTAGACTCCCTTCCTTGCCACTGGCCTCCCGGAGCCTGTCCACAAGGGGAAGGAATGGAGGCAGTGTGGACCAGGGCATTGTGACAGAGGGACCTGTCTCTTCACACCACCTCTTCTCCTGGCAGTGTGTTCCCCGCCTGTGTGTGTCTAAGTGGCAGTCATCAGCTGGGTTTCTCATGGTGGGGCTCCTTGGGATGTGGGCGGGTTGCCCAAGCAGCTTTTCTGCAGTGGGTCAGCAAGGCTCTGTGTCTTGGGTCCCGAGAGAGAAAGAGAGGGACTTGTTGTTAGTCTTGGAGGGGATGGGTGCTCACGTTGGAGCGTGTTGGCCTGAACCTCTGGCCCTTCAGACAAAGAGTCAGTAACATCACATGGTCCCTTCTTGTCTGGCTTTCCTCCACCTGCCCAGGGTGCCACAGTCATCTAGGGGAAGAGCAGGGCGGGTTGGCACCAGACTCCCTGCTCCTTGGTTGTTCCGTGCCTAGAGCAGCAGCTGTATTCTAAAATCCGGAAGGCCCTTAGGCCAGGAGGGGTGCAGGGGAGGGGCTCCGGGCTCCTGCTCACCAATTCTGTGCTGCAGGTCACTTGCTGGACCTCTCTGACACTATGTCCTCCCTTGTAAGTCAAGGATAATAAAACTGCCTACCTCTGAGCATTGATGTAAGACTTAAACCACAAACATGCATCTAGTGCTTCAAGTAGAATGAACATAGAGTCAAGGCTCAATAAACATTAGTTGTTATTGGGTCTGGTCATTATTTAATCTCCCCATGCATCTTGTGAACTAAAGATTGTTATTGTTTTCCAATTACAAACAAGGACACTGAGGCATAGAATTTGAGCCACTGTGCAGTCACTGTAAGTGACAGCCTTGGACGCAAAGTGATGTGTGCTCTTAGCCATCATACGGCACGGGAAGCCTGCCTGAGCTCGCCCTCCGCGCCCCTCAGTGAGCTGCTCCCTTCTACTGGGAGGTTGCTTTGGGAGCTCAGGAGCGTGCCTGGCACTTTGCACTCCTTGGATAAAAGGCACTATGTGCATGCAGAGTATGGCCATCTTCGTCAAGTGTTACCTCCAGAGAGGTGGCTTTTAGCTGCTGTGGCTCATCTTGAGGCCCTGTAATGAGCACTGGAGTCAGAGCTCTGTGCAGCCACCTCTGTGTGGCCCTAGGCATAGGATCCCTGTCAAAACCACCTGCAGGTGGGCTAAGGAAGGACATTTCCACTCATTTACTCCGGCTAGCTTCTCCAAGATTTTCAGTCATGTGTACCAGCTATACATATATGTTCTTTTCAGGGTCATAGTTCTTTTAGGGGCAAGGCATTGGTGTAGCAGTTAAGATTATGCTTGGGATACCTGCATCCTGTATTGGAGTCCCTGAGATGAAGTCCTTGCTCTGCCGGGGATTCTAGCTTCCTGCTAATGCAAATGCTTGGAGGCAGCAGGTGATGGCTCAACTGGTTGGATATCTACCACCGATGGAAGAGACCTGAATTGACTTCCTAGCTTTGGGCTGGCCCAATCCTGGCTGTTATGGTCTTTTGGAGGAGTGAGCCAGTGGGTGTGAGATCTCTATCTGTCTCTCTTGCTTTAAGAAAAAAAATTTTTTATATGTTTTTTTTTTTTTTTTTTTTTTTTTTTGTGACAGGCAGAGTGGACAGTGAGAGAGAGAGACAGAGAGAAAGGTCTTCCTTTTGCCGTTGGTTCACCCTCCAATGGCTGCCGCGGATGGCGCGCTGTGGCCGGCGCACCGCGCTCATCCGATGGCAGGAGCCAGGTGCTAGGTGCTTTTCCCTGGTCTCCCATGAGGTGCAGAGCCCAAGCACTTGGGCCATCCTCCACTGCACTCCTGGGCCACAGCAGAGGGCTGGCCTGGAAGAGGGGCAACCGGGACAGAATCCGGCGCCCCGACCGGGACTAGAACCCAGTGTGCCGGCGCCGCAAGGCGGAGGATTAGCCTGTTGAGCCACGGCGCCGGCCTCTTTGTATTTTTTTTTTTAAATTTATTTATTTATTTGAGAGGTAGAGTTACAGAAAGTGAGAGGGAGAGACAAAGAGAAAGGTCCTCCACCCGCTGGTTCATTCCCCAAATGGCCGCAACAGGCTGGGCAGATCTGAAGCCAGGATCCAGGAGCTTCTTTCGGGTCTCCCAGGCAGATGCAGGGGCCCAGGGACTTGAGCCATCTTCTACTGCTATCCCAGGCCATAGCAAAGAGCTGGATCGGAAGAGGAGCAGCTGGGACTAGAACCGGCACCCATATGGGATGCTTGCCCTGCAGGTGGAGGATTAACCTACTGTGCCACAGCGCTGGCCCCTCTATGCATTTTCTAAGCATTAACTCATCTACAAGGTACAAAATTAGAAAAATACACAAAAGGGTTTTTCGTGGAAAGGTGGCCTTCTCCCCTTATTGCCAGCCCTCCTAGTCTGGAAGAAGATCCACGTCTTAGTGAAAATACACACATCGATTTCTTAGGCACCCTGAGATGAACACTTGTATATTCCTGCAGTATGGCCTTTTTCACTTAGCAATGTATTTGGGAAACTGCTCTGTGTCAGGGCATAATCAATGATTCATTCATTTTCATTAGATAATTCAAACACTGTTGTTTCTCCTGGTAAATGAGGGCAAGGTTATGAATCCTTGTGCAATAAGCTTAAGAAAGCCAAACTACTGGTAATAAGTTAATAGCAATCATAAGGAATTACTGAGTGTCACCACCATGAGAATACTAGGATTCTTTCTAGTCCATGAAACTGTATTTTATCTCTTATTTTAATGCTGAAATTTTGTGTCACAAAACCTGAGCTGCAGGTTGAATCCAGATCTCTCTGCATCCGTATTCCTGTGCCATTTGTGATTATACTAGGCTCCTTCTCATGTATAAGTATACTCAGACATGGATCTCAGCCACAGGCCTGGGCTGCAGGTATTATTTAGGAGTGACTATGACTTTCTGTTTTTCTATTTTGTTTATGCATGTGCATGTGAGAGAGACAGAAAGAGAGAGAGAGAACGAGAGGACTCTCCAATCCACTAATTCAATCCTCAAATGCCCACATGAGTGAGGGCTGGGCCAGGCTGAAGCCAGGAGCTAGGAACTCCATCCGGGTCTCAAATGTGAGTGGAAGGGACCCAGATACTTGACCTATTACCTGCTTCACGTTAACAGGAAGCCAAAATGGGAAATGGGGCTGGGACTCATAGCCAGGTGCTCTGCTGTGGGACGTGGCAGCCCAACAACATTTTAACTGCTTTGCAGAAGCCCTCTCGCCATGGTGTCTTACTTCTATTTTTATGTTTTTAAAGATTTATTTATTTGAAAAGCAGAGTTACAGAGAGAGAAAGAGAGAGACAGACAGACAGACAGATAGATTCCATCTGCGGGTTCACTCCCCAAATGGCTGTAATGGCCAGAGTTGGGCCAAGCTGAAGCCAGGAGCTTCTTCCAGGTCTTCCACATGGGTGCAGGGGCCCAAGAACTTGGGCCATCCTCTACTGCTTTCCCAGGTGCGTTAGCAGGGAGCTGGATTGGAAATAGAGCAGCTAGACCCCTATCAAGTGCTCATATGGGATGCAGCTTAACCCACTATACCACAACACATGCCCCACCGTGCTGTTTTAATTTAGCATGTATAAATACAAGGGGACTTGCAAAAGTTCATGGGAAAATGGAATTAAAAGATGTCTGTTGGGCCGGTGCCATGGCTCACTTGGCTAGTCCTCCACCTTCAACGCCAGATTCCCATGTGGGCACTGGGTTATGGTCCCGGTTGCTCCTCTTCCGGTCCAGTTCTCTGCTGTGGCCCCGGAGGGCAGTGGAGGATGGCCCAGGTGCTTGGGCGCCTGCGCCTGCGTGGGAGACCGGGGCGGGGGCACCTGGCTCCTGGCTTTGGATTGAAATAGCTCTGGCCGTGGCAGCCATTTGGATGGTGGGCTGGTGGAGGGAGGACCTTTCTCTCTGTCTCTCCCTCTCTCTGTTGTAGCTCTACCTGTCAAATAAAAAAAATAAATAAAAGATGTCTGTTTTGTGCAAAAAAATCCATGCCCGAAGTTTTCATAATGTGTGCTTTATGTGAACTTTGTGAAGAGCCCAGGTAGTCCTCCCTCCCATCTCCCCTGCGGGCCCAGGTTAATCCCAGCAGATATTTCCAGCACTCTTTTACTGATGTGTGAGCTTCTTTTGAATTCCTTCTCTTCTGCCCTTGTGTTTCTTTCCCTTGAAAATGTGCAGGAATGCCTCAGCCTCACCTCCAGGAGGTGCTGAAGGAGAGGTGAAAACAATGCGGAGCTCATCCTGCCTCTCCCTGCTTCCTTCCCTCTCCTGTAGCAGAGAGGATTTGTCTGGGTTTGGACTTAGCTCCTTGTGGGTAGGAGAGAGGTGGCATAAAAACCAGAGGCAGGTGTGTAGTAGGTGCTCAACAAATGCATGCCGCAAGAATGATCTAGAGACGCAGGCCCGTGCTTGGCTGCTTACCCTGGGTTCCCTGTGCAGACACAGGCTAGAAGCAGATCGGTCTGGGTTGCCATGCATTAGTCAGGCCTTTGTGTTTCCCTTTCCCATTCCTTGTCCTTCTTATTTCTTCTCCTCCCTTGACCGTGAGCTTGCCTGCTCATTAAAACAGAGTTTGGTCAGCAGCCATGGTGTGGGTGCCCTGTTTCCTGAATGGCTCTGGGGGCTGAGCCTACTTGAGAGAGCTTGGGAAGCATTGACAGCTGGGCCATCCAGACCCAGCTGCATTCAGGCAGGTCCTGTTCCCAGTGTGCACTGCCTTTCTC
The DNA here is from genome assembly GCA_949820135.1 of Sylvilagus floridanus. Taxonomy (NCBI): domain Eukaryota; kingdom Metazoa; phylum Chordata; class Mammalia; order Lagomorpha; family Leporidae; genus Sylvilagus; species Sylvilagus floridanus. The sequence goes on from OX463230.1 coordinate 37,100,233, forward strand.
CGATGCTAGGCTCCGTCCCATCTGTTGCCACTCTCCTTCCGCAGGGGCCCCTGCACTCTGATCCTCCCCACGGCCCACCTGACTGCTAGCTCAGAGCTTGCTTGCTTTCTTCAGAGCTCCTACAGTGGTCTCCGTCCCCTGCACAGATTGGTACTCGATGATACTGGCATTTCACAAGGACATTCAGTCCCCTGGGGACAAAGTCGACCTGCCTGCTGGGGATCTGGGCACATCCCAGACCCTCAGATAGAGGCTCCATGGCAGAGGAAAGGCTGAACCCTCTGGTCCCAGATGGGCCATTCCCTGGGATCTCAGAGCTACTGCTGTGACCCTGTGTGGAGCGCTGTCTCCAGGGAGGCAGGGGAGCCCCAGCGAGAGCGGCAAGGCCCTGCACTGCCCCTCTTGCGTCTGCTTGTGGTTGTGGAGTTTCTGACAAAGATGCCTAGAGCTCAGCTTGCTCTTGAGGTCACAGTGCTCCCCTTTTATTGGCACCCTTTGCTGTCAAAAACTCAGTAAGCAGAGACTGTGTAGGCAGCATGGAGATGTATCCTAAAGCTAGTGTCAGATGAGGGGAGCTCATTACCGCCAAGAAATTAGCACATGGCAAACTGGACAAAGCCGCACCAGATGTCCCTGGGAAACACCAAATTAAGTTGCTGAGAGTTCAGGGGATGCAGGTGCTGCAGGACTTGGGTGCTTTCAGAGTGGAGTAGCAGGCGGTGCAGGGAATGGGCCCTTTAGCACTGGGGGCACTGGAGGTGGCTGGGACCACATCTTCTGCCTCTCTCACTGTGCCTGCTGCGTTATAAGGTCAGGGTTGTAATTACCTGAAGGACTGAGCGGGCCTGGAAATACTTGCCTACCTGCTCACTCATGTCAGCATTCCTTCTGAGAAGGAAGCCGGCTCTCCTTCCAAGTCAGCAGTGGAAGCCGTAGCCTGGGAAGGGAATGCTGCCTCTCGAGTGTTGTGCTGCGGAAATGATGTCGGTCATTTCCTACTCCTGTCAGCGCATTGGAATGATCGGGGTGGCTTTGGCAACAGACCCAGCTCCTCTGCCTCAACCCATAGGAGTTCAGACTCAGAGGTCTGGGTGGGGCCGGGACCCCCAGGTGACTCTGACGTACAGGTTTACAGGTGTTTAAGGCAAGGAAGCAGAATGTTTGGACTCCAGTGTGGAATTTTCTGTTTTCCAGACTGAGGCCCAGTTGGAATGTACCCGACTTTGGTCTCCTGTGGCATATCCTGAAAATACACTTTAGGATTTAAAAAGGTTATGTGCTTTAACATATTTACATACCCATGTTCATATCCATATCATTCACAATAGTCAAAAAAGTAGATGCAAGCTGAGTGGTCCTCAGTGGATGAACAAAGTGTGGTTCGAATCCATGGAATGGGACTTTTTTCAGCCTTACAAATGAATGAAATTCTCCCACGGGCTGTGACGTGGATGAACCTGGAGGACATTGTGCTGAGTGAAGTAAGCCAGTTATGGAAAAATAAATGTTGTATGATTTCACTTACATGAGGAGCTGGAATAGGCAAATTTATTGAGGCAGAAAATAGAGTGGTGGTTCCTGGGGACTGGGAGGAGGGAGAGATGGGGAGTTCAGTGGATACAGAATTCCTGTTTTGCAAGATGAAGAGTGTTCTGGAGATGGATGGTGTTCATGGTTAGCAACAATACAAATGTATTCAAGGCTGTTGAACTGTACACTTGAAAATGATTACAGGGACCAGCGCTGTAGTGTAGCAGGTAAAGCCACTGCCTGTAGTGCTGGCACTCCATATGGGTGCCAGTTTGAGACCCGGCTTTTCCACTTCTGATCCAGCTCTCTGATGTGGCCTGGGAAAGCAGTAGAAGATGGTCCAAGTCCTTAGGCCCATGCACTCTTGTGGGAGACCTAGAAGAAGCACCTGGCTCCTGGCTTCAGATCAGCTCATCTCCAGCCATTGCAGCCACCTGGGGAGTGAACCAGTGGATGGAAAACCTCTCTCTCTCTCTCTGCCTCTGCCTCTCTGTAGCTCTGCCTTTTAAATAAATAAATAAATCTAAAAAATGGTTATGATGATAAATTTCATGTTTCATGTATTTTACCACAATTTAAAAAATTAAATTCATATGAATATGAATTATGCTTATTTTAATATTTATTATTAAATATTTAATTATTTATCTGGGTTCAAATTGTTTAAACACACACACACACAGAGTTTAGGATGATATTGCTTTGCAACCTGGGTTTTCATTTGGACTCGCTTTGTGGAGTGCTTGTTTCTTACAGAGCTGGTTCCATTTCATGGGAATCAGGGGAATAGTGAGTGTGGTGGCACAAAGTTTCTTCAAAACGTTTATAGAGAATGCGTTGTGAAAAAAATAACCCATGCAGTTCGAATTCTTCTAGTACTGAAGAACATATTATGTAGCTGTGTATCATGAAAAAACTATGCATGAGTTTCAAACTTCTTTAGCATTTATTTTTATTTATTTGAAAGGCATAATGACAGAGAGACAGAGGGAGAAACAGAGAGATCTTCATCTGCTGGTTCACTTCCCAAATGGCCATGATGGTTGGGCCTGGGCCAGGCTGAAGCCAGGAGCCAAGAACTCTTTTCAGGATCTCCCACATGGATGGCAGGGGTTTGGGTTCTTGGGCCATCTTCTACTGTTTTCCTCAGGCACATTATCAGGAAGCCGGATTGGAGGAAGAAGGACTTGAACCGGTGCCCACATGGGATGCTGGTGTTGCATGCAGGTGGTGGCTTAACCTACTATGCCACAATGCCAGCCTAGAGTTTCAAACTTTTTTTTGCATCAAAATAAAGTTATCTTTTAATTCCATTTTCCATGAACTTTTGGAAGTGCCTTCTTGTATTACTAGATAGGCAATGTGGAGCAGACAGGTTTGAAGTCAGACTAAACTGGGTTCTAATGGCAGCTGTAGCATTCATGCTCCATGCAATCCAGGCGAGTTTCCTCATTTCTGGGCTGCTTTGCAAACTGAAGATGACTTGGGCGTCAAGTTTTTACTCAGACCCTCAGGAAACAGTAGGTGTCATGGAGGGATCACACTTACCTGCTGTATTTGTTACTCTTTACTAGTCTCCCTGGACGAACTTTAGGAGGGAGAGCTGGGAAAAACCTTAATCTGAGATTTCTGCAATCACGGCTGCTGCCTGGTGTTGCCTACCTGGGTATATCCTTTTCCTTTCTGGGCCTCAGCTGCTGCATCTGTGGAGTGGGCACAGTAGGCTGTAGAGACTGGGTTCTCCCACCGCACCTGCTCTTGGCAGACAGTCTCTCACTCCCTGAGCTAGGGCAGAGCCCTCTGCGCAGTCCAGTCAGTGCTTGCTGACCCTGAGCTTCCTGGTATGGCTGACGGTGTGGTGGTCTTGTTAGGTTCATCATCAACAACACTATCCTGGATGTGACTCACTCTCTCCATAGAGGGAAAGCTGCTTCCTGGCAAACTCAGCTCCCCTTTTTTAGGGTGTTACTTTCTTATGTTGAAATGCTTTGTTTTGCAGGAACTTGGAGAGGCCCTGTTGGGAGGCCAGGGATATTTTTTCTCCCTAAAAGCAGTGTGCAGGGGCAAAGGGTCAGATTCTCCTCTGTGACTCCTGTGGGGCTTGAAATGGGGCAGGGGATGCAGTTGGATTATCGGGACCAGGGAAGGAGGTCCTGAGTCCAGCTTGGGGCTGAGCACATCTTTCGGCTGCCAAATGGAAGGTCTCTTTGTGGCAATGCTAGGAAGGAAAATCGAGTTAGGCTGGCTTGTTCCAAATAAAATGCTATATTTAATTTCACTCTGGGAAACGTTTGATGTCCGGACTGCTGCAGTACGTGAAATATATTTAAGAAGATCTGTTTTGTTAGAACAACAGACAGAAGAAAGTGGGGGTTGGCCCCAGCTCGGCTGCAGGTTGCACATAGAAACGTGGTCGCTGCAATCAGCTTTTCCGTCCTCTCGCAGCTGCTGATGCGGGTTGACTGACCAGTGCCTAGCAGCCAGGATGTTTTCCTGCAATTTCACGATGTCTCTGGAATTCAGTCTACAAGATGCCTTTTGAGTAAAGCAAGGCAGGCAGCAAGGGAATGGGAAGCTGTCAGTTTCAAGATGTGTGATGTGCACTTGTGTGCTTGACATGTGGGAGGGAAGGACTGGGTCTAAACTCCTGCTGAGTTACATTCAGCAGATACGTGTCTGACTGCACTTTTTAAAGCACAGCCTGGTGGAGTCTCACCTCCAGATTTAGGGGTTCTGATTGTTATAAATGCAGGGGCTGTCCTCCACTTTTCCCGTCAGTGGAGGCCTGCCCTGCTGCATTTCTGGGCTGCTGGGCCACCCAGGATCTCAGAGGATGAGCCTGCTTCATACCCCTACCCATTTTCTTCCTGATTTCCCTGTGATTTTGGGGGCGATGTCAGAAAAAAACTCTCATTCCCTCTTCTGCCTTTGTTTTATTTACCATTCAGAGGCCCTTACTGAAGCAGGGAGTCCAGCAGGTAGGGCTGCTGACTCGGTCCTGGAAATTTGTATTTTACTGGACCAACTAGAAGCCAAGCATTTTATTCTGTGTCCATTCCTTTGTTTAAATCCAGAACCAAGTGTGTTTGAGGACTGTGCCACTCTCTTGGGCACAACACCTCGCTCTGGGTCCAGTTTTCCAGCCTGCTTCCCCATAAACATACTCCATGGTGATGATGCAGATGAGAGAGAGAAACCCATCCTTTGAAGTGACCATGAAGGCTTTTCTTTTGGAGCACCCAAAACCCTGGAAACTTCCCCCCATCCCCCACAGTCACTGCAGGCTTCACTGCACATGGGCAGGATTTTCAGGGCCTGTATCTCAAGAGAGGCCCTGGGAGGGTAAGGGGATTCCAGAAGCTATGTGGCCTGGTGACAAGGGACCTGCTGACCCTGGGCAGGGGCCAGACAGCACCGGTCTTGGAGAGCACTCTCTGACCTTGAATGAGCTTGGGACATAGTGGTGGTCATGGGAATTGTAGGTGGAATGCTGTTCTCTGTGGTAGCAAGGAGGCATCACGCATCCAGGATCAGCGTGAGGTGGAGGAGTATAATCAGGGGTGTCAGCTGGCACCCCTATTTTAAACTAGCAGTACTCTGGGCTTCCCAGGCCCTGGTGCAAAAAGCACTTATGAAAGGACTTCAGAGGCCGGTGCCACAGCTCAATAGGCTAATCCTCCACCTCTGGTGCTGGCACACCGGATTCTAGTCCCGGTCAGGGCGTCGGATTCTGTCCCGGTTGTCCCTCTTCCAGTCCAGCTCTCTGCTGTGGCCCGGGAGTGCAGTGGAGGATGGCCCAAGTGCTTGGGCCCTGCACCCCATGGGAGACTAGGAGAAGCACCTGGCTCCTGGCTTCAGATCAGCGCATGTGCTGGCCGTAGCCCGGCGGCCGTGGTAGCCATTGGAGGGTGAACCAATGGCAAAAGGAAGACATTTCTCTCTGTCTCTCTCTCACTGCCACTCTGCCTGTCAAAAAAAAGGACTTCAGAAGGTTTGTGGAAAATGGGAGCAGATGCTTGGTGCAGTGATTGGGGTGACTGTATCCCATGTCCTGGGGTGTGGGTTCAAGCCCTGACTCTGCTCCTGATTCCAGCTTTCTGCCACCCTGACCCTGGGAGGCAGCAGATGATGCCTTAAATACTTGGGTCTCTGCCATCCACAGTGAGAGAACTGCATGGAATTCTGTGTTCCTAGCTTTGACCTGGCCCAGCTCTGGCTGTTATGGGCATATATAGGCTCAGTTATCTCCATACCTTTCATTTAATAAAAAGATAAATGAAAATTTAAAAATTCATGGAAAATTGTACTTAAGAGGTAAGTTTATTTTGGTGCAAAAAATTTAAAGCCTATGCATTTTTTATAACATATTTCAATGAAATTTTTGAAGTTCTCACATAAGCATGAATTTCACATTTTGGGGGATACCAAAATAAAAACTTATTTTTTAAAAAGATTTATTTATTTATTTGAAAGGCAGTTAGTAACACAAAGGCAGAGAGAGAGAGAGAGAGAGAGAGAGAAGGAGGTCTTCCATCTTCTGGTATTTTCCCCAGATGGCCAGAATGGCCGGAGCTGTGCCAATCTGAAGCCAGGGAGCCAAGAACCTCTTCCGGGTCTCCCATGTGGGTGCAGGGGCCCAAGGACCTGGGCCGTCTTCCACTGCCTTCCCAGGCCATAGGAGAGAGCTGGATCGGAAGTGGAGCAGCTGGGACTCGAACCAACACCCATATGGGATGAAGGCACTGCAGGCGGCAGCTTTACTTGCTATGCCACAGCTTTGGCCCCTAAACTTATGCTTTAATTCCATTTCCCATGAATGTTTTAGGAAAGTGCCCTCATGTTTGGAGTCAGATATGTGTTGGTGTCAGATATGGCTCTGTAATCCATGCCTCTCTGAACGTCAGTTTTCGTCTCTGTAGGAAAGGGGACAAGGATCCTGCAGGTGGGTGAAGGTTGTATGTGATAATTCACGTGATACACCAAGTGGAGCATGACTCCCTTAAGGGCTTAGTAGTAGGCAACATGTACCAGCATTTCATCTGCCCTCTTGTGGGACAGCACAGGTGTACATGGGGCTGATATGGTTGGATGTGTCAAAGAGAACTTCTGCTGGTGGGAATAGCAAGTGCAAAGACCAGGAGTTAGGATAACCTCATTGTGTGTCAGAAACAGAAGAGCAAAGCTGGCACACAGCAAATGACCCACAGGATGACAGGCGAGGAGATCAGAGGGCTTGACAATGGATGGATCATGATGGTGATCTATAGATAGATAAACTGGTGGTGGTGGTGGGGTCGACATGCTTTATTTCTTTATTGAAAAGATCTTTCTGCTTGTGAGTTACAAAATGGACTTGGGAGGGGATGAGACACCAGTTGGGTAGCAGGGATGGAGGCTGGGAGCAGGTAGCAGCAGCAGAGGTGAGGTGAACAGACCCAGTTGTCCACTGAGGAGAATGGTGTATGCTGGAGGCAGAGCTGCCAGGACCTGCAGGGCAGGTGAGCAGCTGGACAGGTGGGCAAGGAGGCCCAACAGGAGGGCAGGCAGTACAGGTGGATATATGGGCACTGCAAACGTTGATTCAGTGTTTGGGGAAGTTGGATGTTCTGAGACATCAAACTGATGGCAGTACAAATAGTTACATTCATGTTGGAGAGTGCTTTGCAAAATATATAGGCACCTTAAAAAATTCATTCCTTTTGAATTTTATCCTATAAAAATAATCAGAAATTCAGAGATTACTTGCAAATATAGTTGTTGCAATCTTGCCCTTATTCAGAGTGGAGCCAAATGTGGAGTATGAGGAGGGTCTTCAAAGAGTTCACAGAAATGCATATTATGAACAAACTGCATAAAGTTTCCAATTTTTTCACACCAAAGTAAGCTTGTCTTACAATTCTGTTTTCCGGGCCGGCGCCGTGGCTCAACAGGTTAATCCTCTGCCTTGCGGTGCCGGCACACGGGGTTCTAGTCCCGGTCGGGGCGCCGGATTCTGTCCTGGTTGTCCCTCTTCCAGTCCAGCTCTCTGCTGTGGCCCGGGAAGGCAGTGGAGGGTGGCCCAGGTGCTTGGACCCTGCACCCACATGGGAGACCAGGAGAAGCACCTGGCTCCTGGCTTCAGATCAGCGTGGTGCGCCGGCCGCAATGCACTAGCCACGGTGGCCATTGGAGGGTGAACCAACGGCAAAGGAAGACCTTTCTCTCTGTCTCTCTCTCTCTCACTGTCCACTCTGCCTGTCAAAAAAAAAAAATATTCCACAAACTTTTGGAAGTACCCTTGTAATTTATTTCCTCAATCATTTGTTGGTTGAATTAGTTGGAATGCATGTGAATATTATAGAATACCACTTAGCCATTCAAGTGATGATTGGAAAGATATTTAATAGCATAGGAAGATGTTCAACTGGATTTTATGTGAAAAATGTAAAATGTTATCTATAATGTGAGTCCAATTTTATAATACATATAAACTCTATTTAAACTTCATATATTTATAGACAAGATGTACTATACTCTGGGAAATCTAATAGGGTGCACATTAAGCCAGTTAAAATAGTTACAAGTTATTTGATTTCTTTTTATGATCATTGATGATTATTCTAAATTTTCTACAGTAAACATCTGAAATAAAAAGTTAAGAAAATACTATATTTAAAAACTGATGTTGGATGGTTTTTCTTTCTTTCTTTTTTTTTTTTTTTTATTTTTGACAGGCAGAGTGGACAGTGAGAGAGACAGAGAGAAAGGTCTTCCTTTTGCCGTTGGTTCACCCTCCAATGGCTGCCACGGTCGGCGTGCTGCAGCCGGCGCACTGCGCTCATCCGATGGCAGGAGCCAGGTGCTAAGTGCTTATCCTGGTCTCCCATGGGGTGCAGGGCCCAAGCACTTGGGCCATCCTCCACTGCACTTCTGGGCCACAGCAGAGGGCTGGCCTGGAAGAGGGGCAACCGGGACAGAATCCGGCGCCCCGACCGGGACTAGAACCCGGTGTGCCGGCGCCGCAAGGCGGAGGATTAACCTGTTGAGCCACGGCGCCGGCCTCTTTCTTTTTTTTTTGACAGGCAGAGTGGACAGTGAGAAAGAGAGACGGAGAGAAAGGTCTTCCTTTGCCGTTGGTTCAGCGGCTGGCGCGCTGCGGCCGGTGCACCGCGCTCATCCGATGGCAGGAGCCAGGTGCCAGGTGCTTTTCCTGGTCTCCCATGGGTGCAGGGCCCAAGCACCTGGGCCATCCTCCACTGCACTCCCTGGCCACAGCAGAGAGCTGGCCTGGAAGAGGGGCAACCGGAACAGAATCCGGTGCCCCGACCGGGACTAGAACCCCGTGTGCCAGCACCGCAAGGCGGAGGATTAGCCTGTTGAGCCACGGTGCCGGCGGATGGTTTTTCTATACCTGAATGTAAATCTGAATAGTGACTAAATTAGTGAGCTAATGGCCTTTCTCAATATGCTACCACATATAACACAATCAGTTATATTCAGAAAGTTTGTGTTGAGAGGCTGCCATTTGGTTTTAGTTTTTATTTATTTACTTTTAATTATTTTGAAAGGATGGAGGGAAGGAGAAGGAGAGAAAATGGAGATAGATAGATAGATAGATAGATAGATATCTTCCATTTGCCGAGTCACTGCACAAGTGCCTATAACAGCTGGGGCTGGACCAGGCTGAAGCTGGGAGTCTGGAGACACCTGCAGCCCGTGCTGGAGTTTCTGTGCTTGCTTCCCAGCTCCGTCTCTCTGCTAATGTGCACCCTGGGAGGCAGCAGTGATGCCTCAAGTGGTGGGTGAATTGGCATGGGGTTCCCACCCACATGGGAGACCCAGATTGACTTCGGCCTGGCCCAGCTCCAGCTATTGTGTGCATTTGGGGCCGTGAACTAATAGGTGGGAGACTTCTCGGTTTCTCTCTTCCTCTCTGCTTTTCAAGTAAAATAAACAATTTCTCAAAGTTTGTCTTCAGAAAAGTGTTACATTTGTGTCAGAAATATGAGTTACAGTCTCATCTCTGCCATTTGCTGGCTCTGGGATCACATATACTTCTAATAATAAACCTCTAATAATACATAGAATTTTGGCTTCTTTGATTTGCAAATAGAAATAAATGATGGCAATAATAAAAACAACAATAGTGTTTTCATGGTGTTGTGAGAGTTATATGATAAGGAATGACAAATATTTTGCAAGAGGAAAAGTACAATGTAAATACTAGTTTTTCAGGGCCCCAGTTTTCACCCACAGACTTGACTGTGGGCACAGATGTATTTTTGAGTGGCTGATTCCTGATGCACTGTAGCACCCCAGAGCATGCATCTCATGCAACCGTATGGTATACTATGTCTAAGTGTTAGGCCACTTCGTTTCTGATCCCATGACCTGAAGTAAGTTGGCAATCAGGACTTCAGGTACAATTGGGTTATCCAGAGCAGCAGGCTCCTAGACTCCTGTCAAACAGGAGGCCTTCTCGTTCCCTGGAAAACTGTAAATGAATGCTATCTCGGCAGTGGCAGCAGCACCCAGAGCCCCTGGGCTACGTTGCTCGGCTGTTTGGTTACATAAACCCAGTGGAAATGAACCCGCAAAGGAGTAAAGCAGAGACAGGCAGCAGTCAGAATGAGGATGAAGGAGAAATGCACCGCTTCTCTGTTTCAAGGAGATAGTGGTTTCTAGAGCTTGGGCTCTGAGATGTTATGGTCCTTCCCTATTGAAATGGACATGCACAGAACTGCTGATGAGCAGCTCACTGGGCACCTGATTTGAATTGTTCAAGCCCAGGGATATCCTGCTGGGCTTTATAAGACTCATAGTGTACTGGACTGTGCACAGCTGTCCATTTCTGGATGCTGTAGTGGGAAGTCACCCCTCCAAAAAGAAGCTGTGTAGAGAATGGGTTCAGAGCTAGATCTTAAAGGTTTGAGCCCCCCGTTTTCAGCCTAGACCATTGAGATGAAGCAGCCAGATCTGACCAGCCACAAGTGTTTTTTTTTTTTTTTTTTTGGGGGGGGGAGATTTTCTCTTAGCTCCACTGAGGTGTAGAAAATATAGCACACACCAGTTACCATGAAGGATAACCCCCCGGGTGGAACTACATTGTTCAAGGAAACCTGGTAGTCAGCAGTGCCTTTTGACTTTGAGAAGAGCGCCCTGACTGTATTGTCTTGAACAAGTGCCCACATAGCTGCTAATTCAGTGTGTCCATAATACAGGCCCTTTTCATGGACCATCCATCATCCTTCCCATAGTATGTGACCATGGGAACCCACTTGTCAGCACATACAAAAGGATAATAGCAATAGTGCTACTGTTAGAAGAGCATGTAATCTGCCATATGCTCCACTTACATCATCTCATTTAAGCCTTACATAAACCCTGGAAGCTAAGTATTCCTGTCCCCATTTTGCAGATGAGGAAACTGAGGCTGTATAATTTGCCCAGAGTCACAAAGCTGCAAAGTTACTCACCTGGAGTTTTAATCCAGATCTCTCTAATTCTAAAGTTCTTGTTCTTGACTCCCCTATTATCTTGCTTCTTACTAAATTATTTTCCCAGCCCTATTGGTTTTGAATTCAGTTGCATCCGACCTATGTTAATAAGTATCTGCTCTGTACTAAGTGCTGCTTGGGATAGAATGCTAATAAATTGGGGTTCTATCTCTTAATAAAACTGTATATGTTATTATTTTGTAACAGTTTAAAGTCTGAAGGAAGAACTCCATAAATAACGGTTGAGTAAATGGTTTTTGCAGAAATACCTTCTGGTTTAGTTTATAGATCTCTGTGACACTGTTTTGGTTATGATGCATCCCATAAAGGGTGCACACACAAAACCCTTTGAGAGTTTAAAGAAGGTAGGGAATAAAAAAATCAGAGAATAAGAAACAAGTTGAATGAAACATTTGAGATGGGTCTTAGAGAATGGAAGTGATTTTGACAGGTGGAGATGGTGAGAGTTAGTCCCAGCTGACCTTGCCTTTTGGGTTATGAACTGAACCTACTGCCTGTTGATAAGATACTGTGTTCCTGATCTGTTACAATTCCACTTGTCTGTGAGTTCCCAACTAAGATCTTGGAAATGGAGCTTTTATTATGATGGACATGGCTGGTCACAGGGGACCTATTTGAGAAAATAGGATTGCCAATCTTCTCCACTATCACTTGTGTGTGAATGAGTCACACACATCTGTATCTTTGTTCTAGAACTCTCTCCTGGACTTCTAGTCTGCCTGGCTAAGTCTCCAAACCTTGTTATGCAGCATTCTCTTGGACTTTAGTCTGAAGTAGAATGAATTACTTTCCCATTCTTCTTCCTTCGTGAGCTTCCGTATTCCAACCACCTGCTCAACACCTCATGGGTCAGCAAGGAGTGACCTGTTGTGTTGTAGTTTAATATTAAGGGAAATGTGTGATTTGTCTGACTCTTGTGTTAAAAGGTGACTTTGGAGATTAAGTTCTTTTGTTGGCTCACTTTGAGATCTTGGACAGTGGTGTAATTTTGCCATCAATTTCTTGATGAAAAAATTGCAACTTGACTTCTTTCAAATAAGCAAAGAGCTCTGTATTGGAGATCATTCAATTACAAAGCACCTTGGGGTCGAGTCCGAAGATGGGAGGTGTCCTGTAAATACAAGTATGCTCTTGCCATTGTTGTCACAAGGGGGTGGCAATGTGAGATGTGCTTGTAAGGTAGTTTTCTGATATTTAGCTGGAAGAGATCATACATACCTGAGCCAACTGCTGGGACTATTTTTTAAAGATTTATTTTATTTATCTGAAATACAGAGTTACATAAAGAGGTAGAGCCGGGGAGGGGGGAGATGTTCCATCCAATGGTTCACTCCCCCAGATGACCGCAATGGCCAGAGCTGAGCTGATTGGAAGCCAGGAGCCAGGAGCCTCTTCCAGGTCTCCCACATGAGTTCAGGGGCCCAAGCACTTGGGCCATCTTCCACTACTTTCCCAGACCATAGCAGAGAGCTGGATTGGAAGTGGAGCAGCCAGGACTCGAACCGATGCCCATATGGGATACCAACCCTGCAGGCTGGGGCTTTAACCCACTGCGCCACAGCACCAGACCCTATTTTTTTTTTCTAACACAGTTTATAAAGTGCTTTCTGTCATACCCACATTTTGCAGGACTGGAGAATTTGGATGTTTAAGGTTGTGGCTTTTTTGAATGAATGGATAAGCATTAGCACTCCACATTGAAGAGTATGAAGGCTGTCAAGGCCCCATTTCTGATTTGCTTTCTGATCTCATGCAAGTCACTTCACCTCTCTGCTTTTTTGTTTCTCCATCTGTGAGACATTGCTCACTTCGCCAGGATATCTTCAATATGAATAACATAATGTGTGCAACCCTTTCAGCTGTGGCATCATTAAAAAGCATTTATTCAGCACTTGTGTAGTGTTGCACAGAGAATTATAAAGACCAGATCTCTGCTTTGCCTGCTGGATTCTATTCTAATATCTTCTTAAAAAGGCAGAAACCAGGCGACTAAGAAGAGCAATAATTCAAATGTTACCTTTTGTGTTATACAAATAAAAATAGCATAAATAATTAATGAGAAATGGTACTGAAAGAAATCAGCTCTCAAGATGGTGACGATAGATGAAGTGATCACAGTTCTCCTCCCCTATCTGGAACAGATCCATGTGGGGACTTTGTTTTGTGTAAATGACATCACAAGGCCTGAGTAAGACGGAACCCCAAGTGGGATGCGGGGAGGGAGGAGATCCTCTGCAGAGTTGGGTTTGGGGCGCTAGTGTGTAGGTGTCTGTGTCTGCCTGTGTGCCCTTGAGGCACAGGGGCAGACACCTGCAAGGAGAAAGGTGTGCACTTTAGAGAAAAGCTCTAAGCATGTAGGCAGCCGCTTGCCATGTTCTGAATACTGTGGGCTTTGCACTGTGGGCCTCTGTGGAATTGCAGGCCTTTGTGAAAATGAGATCCTGGCTAAGCAGGGCCCAGGGGAGGCCCTGGTGAGCAAGGCCATGATCCCTGAACTGTCTGAGTCATCGTGAGGACCTCCAGCAGGTCTGACCTCTGCCTGCCCCTCAGTGAGACACTTGGATGGCGTGACCTTAAAGGGAAGAAAACCATGTGAACTCCCCACTGCAGGGAGGAGGAAGGAAGGTTGATGATGCTATCTACTGAATTATTCCCTGCTCTTAGAAAGCACCGGAGATGCATCTCTCTCTCTCTCTCTCTCTCTCTCACACACACACACACACACACACACACACTTCACAGGTAGTAGAACCTATCAGGAAATGAATTAATTAGTTATTATCTGTACTTTTCTTAAAATTTACAACATTTGACATTTAAAAAATTAGCTTTCAAGGTAGGTGAGCTAATGTTAATTATCCTCATTGTGCAGATGAGGGTATCTGCAGAACTCAGAGGCTGAGTGACTTGGCCAAGGCCACGGAGCCAGCGTAAATCTAAGGCAGGGGCAGGTCTTTAGCTCTGTGTTTACTCACACACCTTGCCTGTCTCTCTGGGGAGCAGCAGCCTTTGGAAGCCACCTGTGTTTATTAAAGGCCACCTGTCCCTGATGAATGTTGCATACAAAGACATCAAGCCCCATTTAAATATCTGGATTTCTTTTCAATATCTCACGTTTCTGAATTCTTATTTTTGTCACTATAGCACACGGTATGGTTAAAACCTGGCTTGTTGCTATTAATAATTATGTAGTGTCACTGTTTCCTCCAAGGAGCCTCAACATGGAAGCCAGTAAGCCGGGGACTTGTTCTTGCTTGTACTCGATCTTAAGCAGCTATGCAGTCCACAGAGCGTGACTCCATCTTCCTGTCGTTCCCAAGCTCTCTCCCTGTTGGTCTTCAGCACGGGCTTCAAGTACGCTATTGGCATAAGGAGGACTCTTAAGAAGTGGCCCATTTCAGAGCAAACTCCCTGCTAATGGCTGCATCGTGCGGGCAGTTAGCAGGAGGAGCTGCACCTGGATCCCTGTCCCAGGAAAAGGAGCTCAACTGACCTTGGGCTTCCAAATTCCCCTGTCCCGAGCCTCACTGCAGACCTGCGGTGCTTGAAGCTGACACCATGGCCTGCCTGTGCAGGGAGGCGATCAGCCCTACGAGTTCACTACACAGAGCCCCCCGGGTTGGCAGCAGATTCTCTGTTCCCTGGCTCTTCCTCTTAGCTCTCACTCGCCTCTCGGAAATCCTTCCTTCCTGACTGTAGCCCAGGCTCTCCTTCTTCCTCCAAGACAGGTCTCCACCAAGACCTGCTCTCTGGAAGAATGGTTACTGCACCTCAGTGTCAGTTCTTCCCAAGAACATTAGCATTTCATGCTTTTCAAGTTAATCGGGAACTGCGTTTGGCTGAGGGGATCTCTCAGTCAGGCGGTAGTAGTTGAGTGATTCGGTCACGGGGGTTGTGATCAGAGGGATCTGAGTTTGAATCCCAGGTCTACCTTTTACTAACCTTTGCTGAGTTACTTAACCTTTCCGAGTCTGTGAATGAAGATGATGATATTTTTCTCTGTACGGATTAAATAAGATCGTGTAAAGTGCCTGCTGGATCTGCTTGGCTTATGGGAGTCTCTACATTTTCACTCCATTTTCTGCTTTCCCTCTTGGAGAACTCACATGACTTCTTCAAACAGCTTTGCACATGGCATCGGGAAGTAGAAACCACACGCCATCTGCCCTCAGTGACCGCCCTCCCTGGCAGTGCACATCGGCTATCAGCTTGCTTCAGGTTTCATCCACAGGTCCAGTCTCTGCAACCCAAACCTCCGAAATCTGAAATGCCCCCAAATCCAAACTTTTAAAACGCTGACATGAAGCCACAAGTAGAAAATTCCACAACTGACTTCTTAAAACATAAGCGCAACATTACCTTCAACCTATGTACATAAGGTGTGTCTGAAGCATAAATGAATTTCATATGTGGAGTTGGGGCCCATCTTTGAAATATCTCATTATGCGTATGCAAGTATTCCAAAAATTAAAAAAAAAATCTGAAGTACTTCTGGTCCCATGCATTTTTGAATAAGGAATACTCAACCTGTGGTGGATTTTATTAATTCTGTTGAACCTAAGACATACATTTTCCCCATACTTTTTTCTAAGACTGGGATGTATTTTCCAGTGGATGGTATGTTGTATGCAGTTGCCATTATTTTCTATTTCTTATTGGTACACAAAATAGTCTTATAATCCATGAATTCCTTAGTTGATGAAAAACCAGTTGTTGTCTTAAAAACTGAGTCCAAATTCCCTGCGCCCAAGTGGCAGACATCTGCACTGACCTGGTGATGCTGAGGCAGTGTCTTCCTGTCCCTGCTTCCAGCCATCTGTCCGGCATTCCTGTGTGTAGAAGTTTCTGGGCCTCTGGGACACACCTGAAAGGGTAAAAATGACAGGATAGCATTTCTGAGTCAGAGTTCAGGTGACTTTCAGTAACTCAGATTCTGTTTGGCCCCAAATTGCCTTTGTGACTCCTGACACAGGGATTCCCTGTTGTATGGTAAGCAGGTTAGGCTTTTTTATAGACATTTATTGAGTGCTTTCTGTGTCAAGCACTTGACATATGTAGACTCTTTTAATTAATAGAATAATTTCATAAAATACATACTTCTATATCTTCATCTTACAGATGAAAAAATCAAGGCTTAGGAGTGACTCCTTGCCTAGGTCTTGAACCCAGATCTGTCCCATTCCAAAGTGCATGACTGGAACCATTGTGCCGCACTGCCTCCTTCCCAGGCTGAGGGAGCAAAGTGATTCTTAGCATTCTGCCCACTGCATCCCAGCTGGTGGTGATGATCAAGCAGCCTAGGACCTGAATCTGACATTCAGTCCATTGAGAACCTGGTTGATGAGTCATATGCTTGAGATGCCCAGACTTTGGGCCCTGCCTAGTGGGTTTTCAGACTCTCCCCTAAAAGCTGTGCCCCATCCATCTTTCTACCTCTGGTGTGGTGTCCTGAGGCCCTGTGGTGTCCTGAGGCCCACTCCCCTGTGATGGGAGTGGCTGTGGTCGTCTGGCCCGAGCAGCACCTCACTTTGTCCATTGGGATTTTCTTTCTTTCTGTCTTAAATCAGACATGTCCCAGTTGCTAGGGAAAAGGAAGGAGTAATGCTTGATGGTTTCTCAGCTCAGGTGGATATAAAGCTAGCCTTTCCAACCATGAGTGATGTAGGCACTGATGTGCTGGGACCCGTCCTCTGGCTCTCCTGTGTATGTGTGCATGCACGTGTGTGTATATAATGTATGCGTGTGTACTGGTGTGTGTATCTGTAGGTATCCTGGGAAAGATGAGATGCAGAAGAAGCTGCCATGGCCTTAGGAGCGCCCAGTCCATGAGAAAAGGCAGCAGTTGTCCGGGCCATTTGCTGGTAGGGCGGCAAGTTACCAGGGGTTGAGCTCTGAGAGACCAGGGTAACCAGTGGAGGAGTACAGAGTTGGGAGTTCTGAAGGACATGCTCAGTATTGTCTGTGCCTTGATGGCTAACTCAGGGAAGTTACTTAACTGTGAACTCCAGGTTTTTCACCTCTCTACTGTGTGGATGTGTGTTTTTCTTACTGCCCCATTGGAAGGCTTAATCAGACACTCATATAAAGTGCGGTGCTTCACATAGATCTCAACTGGTTCCTGGGACGTCATTGGATGTTGTGGTAGCTCCGTGTGTGCATGTAGGAAATACACTAGTGCGTTTGTGTATGTGTTGACAGATTTTTAAATTCCTTCCTTGCTTCATCAAATATTGATGACCTGTTCTAGGTACCAGAGATTTAGCAATAATTAAAAGAGCTCTAAACTCTTGCCCAAAGGGAACTTACATTATAGTAAGAAGAGGCAACAAATAAGTAAGCACAGTGCAGTTTGTTGATGATAACTCCTGTGGAGAAGAATGAGCAGAAAAATGGGGGGAGTTTCATATTTTGCATAAAATGACTAGGGGAGGCCTCCCAAGGGTAGGCTTGGGTGCAGGCAGAGAGGCCTGTGGGGATGAGAGAACCACATGAGCAGGTGTTTGTGAACGAAGCATTCTAGGCACAGGGAGTTGCAAGAACATATGATTGGGGGTAGCGGCAAGTGTGTGCAGGGAACAGCAAGGAGGCAACCCACCTGGAATGGCAGAGCAAGAGGGGGTGTTGGTTGGAGGTAGAGGTGGCCAGGTGGAGCAGCACTTGTAGGCTGTGGTTAGGGGGTTGGCTTTCGTGGAGAAAGAGATGGCAGCCATGGAAACTTTGAGCTGAGTGGCTTGGGCTGCCCTGTGCCATAACAGGGTGGCTGTGGAATTCCATGGGGGTTCTGTGTGGATGTGTGTGTGTGCATCTCCCTGGTCATCACGGGAGCTCTGCTGTGAGCTGAGCAAGTGACTCCCTCTGTCCAGAAGTGTAAACGAGAATAGACAGGGCAGGAGGAGGAAGAGGCTGGGGAAATGTGGGTCACATTGTGGCTTTGGCCATTCTTTGTTTATTTCCCGTCACTGTGGGCTTGGAACACTGCAGTAGGAAGTCAGGGACTGCCTGCCCCTCCGTCCCTGGGTAACATGTCTGGGTTGTGGTGGGCTGGCCGGGAAAGGCACATGGTTGGACTGTATGTCAGAGACAAGAGCCAGGGCATAGGGTGAGACTGGAGGGCACGCTGGGGACAAGAAGGACACCTCTCACCCTGGCTCTCCCAAGAGGCTGTTACAAGGAGCCATAGAGTTCTCAGGAAAGGCAGGTGGAGCCAGAGGTTGGCTGCACAGTCCCTGATGAGTGAGAAGTCAGAAGTATGTGTGTGTGTGTGTGTGTGTGTGTGTGTGTGTGTGTATCTCTACTCCTCAGAAGACTTGGGGAACTTAGAAGCCAAGGGTACAACCAGGTGTCTCAAAGGCAAAGAAGGGCACAGGTGGGAATGGCGAGTGAGGTCACATGACACCCACGCAGGTTGTCAGTGGCCCTGGGGCTAGCAAGTCCTCGCGCCACTGACAGAGCCTCCTTTTCCGGAGAAAAGAGACCTTTGCAATGAGAGTTTTCTATTTTGATTTGTGTGGGATTTCATTTTTCCCTACTGCCCATTACAAAATATTTACATACATTTCCCTAAGACAAGATACCAGTAGCAGCAGCAGCAGCAAGCTAAGTTTTGTATTGTATTTATTTTGTGCAAGGTGCTGTGCTGGGTACTTGGTCTGTATGAACTCCTTTAGAGCTCAGAACCCTCCTGAGGGTAGGTGGTGGTGTTTCCCTGTTTTACGGAGCATGAAACCAAGGTGGAGGACCCATAGCTGAGAGGTGCTGAAGTCATTATTCAGACTCATGCTTGTAGCTGTGGAAACCTTATCGCTTTTCCTTGTATCATTCCCTACCCACCGTGTGGAGTTCTGTGAAGGAGGTTTTAGAAATAACTTGTTCAAATCCATAAAGGAACTGTGTGGTCAGAAAGGGGGAAAAGAAGCTGGCTGAAGTCCTTTCTCTTCCCCGTATCCGTGTGGAATGCCTGCGGGGCAGCTGGCAATTTCCACTTCCTGTTTTGTGTTGTAATTGACATTTGTGCCACCCTGAGTCCTGAGGCTGGAAGGTCACTGAGGCCAGAGTGCCTGTGGGATGCATGTTAAAATTACCATCGTCTCTAAGCCAATGCCTTGAACATAGTAGGGCTCAGTGACTTTGAAAGAATTTCTGAAGCTGAATGGATGTTTTAGTAACTGATTCTCACTGGAGCCATTCAGTTTTGTTTTTTGTTTTGTTTTGTTTTTGTTTTTGTTTTTTTTTTGACAGGCAGAGTGGACAGTGAGAGAGAGAGACAGAGAGAAAGGTCTTCTTTTGCCGTTGGTTCATCCTCCAATGGCCGCCGCGGCCGGCATGCTGCAGCCAGCGCATCTCGCTGATCCGAAGCCAGGAGCCAGGTGCTTCTCCTGGTCTCCCATGCAGGTGCAGGGCCCAATGACTTGGGCCATCCTCCACTGCTGGCCTGGAAGAGGGGCAACCTGGACAGAATCTGGAGCCCCGACCGGGACTAGAACCTGGTGTGCTGGTGCCACAAGGCGGAGGATTAGCCTAGTGAGCTGCGGCACCGGCCCGCCATTCAGTTCTGAAAACAACAAAAAAGAACATGTCTTCAGTGAAGCGAGACAGTGACCGTTGAGTGGAGCCTTTATGATTCACAAACCCTTCCATAGCTTGTCTTCATCTTGTCCTTACACGCATGCTGTGAGGGTGGCAGGGCACATGTGATTTGCCCCACTTAATTTTGAGAAAACTGAGATCAAGGACAAGTGAGCTACCTGAGGTCACTAGCGGGATTTTGGTCTGGTTTTAATGTCAGAACAACAATCAGAACCTTCATCTCCTGATTTCCGGGTTTGTGGGCAATGTCACTGCCCACACCTACTGGGTATAAAGTTTGAACACAGGACTTTGTAATATTTATTAGATATCAATAATAGGGCATTTTGTTTCCTCTCTTTCTGGTCAATTACAGTCTACTACTCACAATGTGATCTCATGACTGGTAGACCAATTAGTTACCCATTACTACTCCCTGGCAAGATTAAATAGAATCAATCATGCTTATAAACATACTTAGTATTCCTGACCTTTATTTTGGGGGGGGGGCATGTATTATTTTGAAATAATTTTATTCTGACATAAAAGCTGAAAGATAGCTTAGAGAGTTTCCATACACTGTTCCTTGGCAGTGTTAACACCTTGCATAAACACAATACCGCGATCAAAACTAAGGAGTTTGAAAAAATGTGTTTGGAAGACACATACACATGCACACACACATATACACGCACGGAGAGACAGAGAGGGAGAGAGATGGAGATTTTCCACTCTCTGGTTTACCCCACAAATGCTCAGATCAGCCAGGGCTGGGCCGGGCTGAAGTCAGGAGCTGAGAAAGCAGTGCAGATCTCCCATGCGGGTGGCAGAGATCCAACCACTTGAGCCGTCACTGCCATCCCCCAGGTTTCTGAACTGGCAGCAGCTGCAATCGGGAGATGGTGGTGGGAAGTGAACCCAGGCACTCTGCTATGGGACGCAGGCATCTTAATTGCCGGGCTCAATGCTCACCCTGCTGTAGTGCTTTTAATTACCCTTCAGGCTTCATCTTGACCTCACCAGTTTTTCCTTTTTCTGCTCCAGGATTCAATCCTGGGCCCCACGTTGCATTTCGTCACCATGGCTCCTTGTCTCCAACCTGCGTTAGTTCTCAGTGCTTCCTGTGGTTTAGGACTTTGATTCTTCTGAAGAGTCATGGGCAGTTGTCTTGTAGAATGTTCCTTAATTTCAGTATGTTGCCTCTGAGTTTGCTTCCTTGTGATTAGATTGAGGCTTTGTGTTTTTTACATACTGAATGTGTGCTTCTGGTTTTCGAAGAACTGATATGTCCTTCATAGGTGCCTGTCTGTAGCTAAGTGATGTGGACTCTGCTTTCGGGTGCCATCGGCCTCCACTTGGTGATTGTAGTATCTGTCGAGTTTCTATGCTATGGAATGGTTTTGTCTCCATTTCTAATAAATATCCTGGGGGAGATATCTTGAGACAATGCAAATATCCTGTTTCTTCTCAGACTTTTCCCCATAATTTCAGCATTCGTCAGTGGATTTTTTTAAATAAACTTTTTTTTTTTTTAAAAAAAGATTTATTTATTAGAAAGAGAGAGAGAGAGAGAGAGAGAGTGAGAGAGAGAGAGAGAGATCTTCCATCCACTGGTTGGCTTTTCAAATAGCTGTAGTAGCCCAGGCTCAGGTAGGCTGAGGCCAGGAGTTTGTAAGAACTTTATCTGGGTCTCCCACATGGATGCAGGAGCCCAAGCACTTGGATGGTCATATGCTGCCCTCCCAGGCACATTAGCAGAAAGCTGGATTGGGAGTGGAGTAGCCAGGACTTGAACTGGTGTTGCAATATGGGATGCTGGTTGCAAGTGGTGACATAACCTGCTGTGCCACAATTGCACCTCATCAGTGGATCTTGGCTGCAACAGTTATTACTCTGGTGTTTATCTAATAATTTCCTTCTACATTTATTAATTTGGGTTCTTCTGTTAGGAACAGCTGTCCTTTATGCTCCGTTTATTTGTTCAATTATTAATTTATATCAGAATCATGTTTGTTTATTTTGCTCTGTGAGTTATAATCCAATGCTACTGAGAAAACCGAGATAAGAGGCAAGTGAGCTACTCAAGGGCACTAATAAGGTTTTGTTTGCAAAATCAGAGCAGAGATGATTTCCAACTTTGTGAGCAATGTCCATGCTCACACCTCCTGGCTACTTGAATGTGGGGCCTAATGATACTTGTGAAGCAGGAACAATAGGGCAATGGGGTTGGGCCAGTTCAAAGCCAGGAACTCCATCCAGGCCTCCCCATGGACGGCAGGGGCCCAACCATTCGGGCCATCTTCTGCCGACTTCCTAGTCTCAATAGCAGGAAGCTGGACCAGAAGCAGGTACCGTGATATGAGAAGCCCAGCCCACTCTCCACAATGCCAGCCCCCAAAATAGGGCATTTTGATTTCTTTCTTTCTGGTAAGTGGTGAACAGCCTAGCACAGTGCTACTCAAAATATGATACCGTGGGGCCGGCGCTGTGGCATAGCAGGTAAAGCCGCTGCCTGCAACACTGGCATCTCATATGGGCACTGGTTTGAGTCCTTACTGCTCCACTTCCAACCAGCTGTCTGCTATGCCCTGGAAAAGCAGGAGAAGATGGCCCAAGTCCTTGGGCCCCTGCACCCATGTAGGAGACCCTGAAGAAGCTCCTGGTTCCTAGTTTTGGATTGGCTCAGCTTCGGCCATCTGGGGAGTGAACTAGTGGATAGAGGACCTCTCTCTCTCTCTCTCTCTCTCTCTCTCTCTCTCTCTCTCTCTCTGCATCTGCCTCTCTGTAACTCTGCCTTTCAAATAAATAAATAAATCTTTAAAAGAATGAGATACCTTGACTGGCAATTTGTTATTAATTTGTTGCTCAAGTTCTTCTGGGTCTGGCCATTGGGAGCTCTTTTGGGTTGGCACCTGTGTCTGTTGACATATCTACATCCTTTCTCCAGGGTTCTTCTGCTTGTGGACCACAAGGGCCTCTTGGCTCATCTCAGATTTTTCCTACCCTGGTGCTAGAATCAGCCAGTTCTCCAAGGAGTCTTGGTTCCTTTTACTGGGGAGTGGTGTGTAATGCCCATGACCTGTATACTAGGTATGTACTCTGTTCTCTGTTTTCCTATATCCAGATTTTTCTGATGAAGGAAGTAGTATGTTGCTTCCCATTTTGATGTGGGCTCCCTGTCTTGTCATGGGTCAGTGACCATTTGTGACTCTCAGTGATCTTTACAGTCTCCTCTGTCACCGTTTACCTATGACCCCTCTGGTGGCATTTTAAATTCCATTGAAGTAAATTCATGAGTCAGTAGTACCCTTTCATTGGTGCATTAAGCAAATCTATGTTGGGTACTTGGTGCAACAGGCCTTGTGATAGGTGTGGTTTTGCTCTTGTGAGTCAAGTTCTACGTCTTCCATGAAGTCTAGGAAGCATTTTCCTCTTCTTGGCCAGAATAAATTGTGAGAATTCATTTCAGATTATTCAGCATTATAAAACCTTGTACATCAGCTTGGGTGATTTTTTTTAAAGATTTATTTATTTGAAAGTCAGAGAGAGAGAGAGAAGAGGGAAGAGGAGGAGGAAGAAGAGGAAGAGAGAGAGAGAGAGAGAAAAACAGCTTCCATCCCCTTGTTCACTCTCCAAATGACTGCAATGGCCAGAGCTGTGCAGATCCGAAGCCAGCAGTTTCTTCTGGGTCTCCCACATGGGTGGCAGGGGTCCAAACACTTGGGCCATCCTCTGCTGCTTTTCCCAGGCCATTAGCAGGGAGCTGGATTGTAAATGGAGCAGGGAGGACACAAACCAGTGCCCATATGGGATGCTAGTGTTGCAGGCAGCAACTTTAACTGCTACACCAAAATGGCCCTGCCTGGGGCAGGGGGTTAAATTTTTATTTCAGTTTCATAGGTTGTGAGAATATGAAAAGGCTGTTTTCTCACACACATGGTACTTCTTAGCACCATTAAACTTTTGCACATGACTTAATTCTGACACATAGTTGGTTGGCCCTTTTAGGCTTCATGCAAAGAGGCTGAAGATGCATCCTTTGACTTGGCAAGACCTTTGGAGCCTAACAGCTCCCTCTGTCCAACATATGGAGTCTTCTGGCAGGAAAAAGAAAAACTGACTGCAAGAACAGGGCTCCATCATGAGTCTCCCCATCTCCCAGGGGGCTGGGGCTGGGGTAGGAGTTCTCCCCTTCAAATTGCTCCCAGACCCCTCAGTGATCCTTTCAGCCCAAGTGTGTTTGCAGAGATTCTGTTGCTTGGGTTTAATCTAGTCCACCTACACATCAAGTTGGGTCTGTGTTCAGATTGAAGGAGACTAAGGGTATGTCAGTTAAGGTCACTTGGACATGCCTTATCCTCACTCCCACCTCGTATACTTCTGAGCTGATTCAATACAATCTGGCGTTATGCCAGCGCTTTTCTCTCTGACTGGATATTAGCCATTTTCTTCAGATTTTTGAAAATAGAGAGTAAGAATCACTTTCACAGCCCAAAGAGGTGTCTCTGGTAGGGAGTATTTTCCTGATTGGACAATGCAACCCTTTCCAACAAGTCAGTTGGCTGGACGCATCTGCTGGAAAAGAGGGGAATGCTGGAAACTCATGCTAATGCAGACTTTTCCATTCATTCCTTTGTGGCATCTGTTAAATCCTGTCTTTTGTGACACTGAACGAATGTGTGTTCTCCGCATGCAAAATCTGCACACAATGACTGCCCTATTGGCTGTTCTTGGGAGGGTGAGACAATCAAATGTGGTCAGGTTGATTGCTATGCACTCTGTGGTCGGAAGAGCGAGGCCTGAAGAGATCACCTGCATTTGACTTAAAAAGTAACACAGGATCCAAGTACCTGAGAATTCATTTTCCAGATATGCCGAAGATGTTGCCAGAGATAAACAACTAGGTACAGGTGCTCCACAGTGTAGAGCCATGCCCCTAGGCATCTCTGACCCTCTAGCTTTGACCCTGGTAGATGGCTGGGAGCCAGGTTATAGACGTTAATCTTTAATGCCATTCTCCATTTTCATTATGCTCCTTTTCACAAAAGTCTCTCTATGTATGGTATGTGTGTGTGTTTTACTACATGAAATCTAGCTTATAGATCAGCCTTGTATGGCCCGTTCTGCTTGGAATGCAGTGGTCTGCTCTTGAGAATTTTAAATTAGCTGACCTACATAGTAGCTTAACTGTTTCAGTTCAAAGTAACAGTGCAGATTGGCAAGAGGTGGAGGACAGGGAGGGGAATATGCTCCTCGGAGCTCTGGTTCAGGCAGAACAATAGCAGTGGCAGGAGATTGTGGGGAGAAATCTGGATGCACAGTTGCCATGGAATCTGTGACGCCCTTTCTTGGCGGAAGTCCTTGTGATGGTGCTTTCTCGCTATCACCCTGCTATGGACCGATAGTCTCTGTGGAGTTGCACAAGGCAGCTCTCTTCAAGGCAGGGGCTATGGCAGCAACACCCCTTAGTTTTCCAAACATCCATTCTTCCATCTCCAGCTCTATCAATATCTGAGTCTTTGAGGGCCAGTATTCTCTCCATGTCTCCAGCCTGCCCCAGAATAGGAAATATTGTTTTTGGTATAAGCTAGCCATTCTTGCTTTCTTCTCCCCCACCTTCTCTCTGCCACTCAGAGTTCTGATTCCACAGAAATTCCTAATTAACTCACTTGCTCTACAGTGACAAGCTAGCATCTGGAGCTACCAAGGCAGGAAGGCCATTCGGCCTGGCTCCAGCCCCTTCGCACCCAGCTCAGCAGCTGGGCACTGCTCCAACCCCGGCATTGCAGGGGGAGAATGCCAAGGGCTGGAGCGACTCAGGGCTAATTGTTTCACCCAGAAAATCATGGGTTAGATATTTTTAAATTGCCGGCTTATTTTGAAGCATTTTTTTCTGGTAGGAGATGGGGAGATCATGTATTCCCCAGAGAGGCAGTCTCTTTTACGTGCTCCCTCTGCAGTACCACTAGACCAAGATCATCTCAGCAGGAGGTGAGTTTACTCAGGGCTGTGATAGAGTGAGGTGTAGTACTCTTCAGCTTCTATCTATGGGGCTCCTCAGAAATCAGAAACAAAAGCTGTGTGAGATGGGGAAGGGGGATAAAGGGATAAATGACTAACAAAGAGACTTGTCTGTCAGTCTGGTACACAGGAGCTGTAGAGGCCACTTCCAGGCTCCATTCTTTGTTTCTTTTATTAAAAATATTTATTTATTTATTTGAACAACAAGGCAGAGAGGGGCAGAGGGGAGAGAGAGGTCTTCCATCCGCTGATTCACTCCCCAGATGGCTGCAATGGCTGGAGCTGTGCCAATCCAAAGCCAGGGGCCAGGAGCTTCTTCCGGGTCTCCCATGTGGGCGCAGGGTCCCAAAGACTTGGACCATCTTCTGCTGCTTTCCCAGGCCATCACAGAAAGCTGGATCAGAAGTGGAGCAGCCAGGACTCAAACCGGTTCCCATATGGGATGCCAGCACAGGAGACGGTGGCTTCGGTTCTTGTTCACATCCATCCTACCACCTATCTACTTCCTGTATACAGAGTTGGTTTTTCATCCTTGGATTCAACCAACCAAGGACTGAAATATTTGGAAACATATTGTGTCTGTGCTGAACATGCACAGGCTTTTTTTCCTTGTCATTATTCACTAAACACTATGGTATAACGACTATTTACTCAGCACACACACTGTATTAGGTGTCATCAGTAATCCAGAGATGATACAGAATGTGTGGGAGGAAGTGCGTAAATTCTGTGCAAATATGATGCTATTATAAATGAGGGTCTGGGCACCTGTGGATTTGGTCTACAGAGGGTCTTGGAACTGGTGCTCCTAGGGTGCTGAGGGCAACTGTTGTGTCTCCCGCATAACTGGCACAGTTCTAAAAGCTTTACATATGTGACCTTGTTTGAGACTCACAGGCTCATGTGAGGTAGGTATTGCTGTTATCACTGTTATGTAAGTGAGGAAACTGAAGCTTTTGAAGGTTAATACTTTTTCTAATGAGCATTTGCCTTTGGAGCTGGCTGGGCAGATTGGTCTCAGAGTCTTTTCTTGCTATTATTTAAAGTCAATATCAATATATTGATAACGCAGGTCCCTTTCCATTCCAAATGAAAGGATTTACAGATTTGCAGAGGAGGGGAATTGAGATAGTGCTCCTCAAAACCTGTGTGTGCACTTGAATCACGGGGGTCTCTGGTAAAATGTGGTTCTGAGATGTGGGGTGTGGCCTGAGAATTCCATTTTCAACAAGCTCCCAGCTGATTGTCAACATGATGAAGTAAGTGGTGGTCCACATGTCAAGTAACAAAGCCCTAGTCGACTATTCCATCTGTTCTCTTCACTGTCAGTACATTAGAATAGAGGGCTCTTTTGGCAATAGAATAATACCAGGAAGAATTTGGGATGAGCATCTAGCCTCGCAGTGAAGACTCAGGTTAAGATTAGTGTGTTCAGGCTGGCGCCGTGGCTCAATAGGCCAAACCTCTGCCTGCGGTGCTGGCACACCGGGTTCTAGTCCCAGTCGGGGCACCGGTTCTGTCTCAGTTGCCCCTCTTCCAGTCCAGCTCTCTGCTGTGACCCGGGAAGGCAGTGGAGGATGGCCCAAGTGCTTGGGCCCTGCACCCCATGGGAGACCAGGAGAAGCACCTGGCTCCTGGCTTCGGATCAGCGAGGTGCACCGGCCGCAGCGCACTGGCCGCAGCGGCCATTGGAGGGTGAACAATGGTAAAGGAAGACCTTTCTCTCTGTCTCTCTCTCTCACTGTCCACTCTGCCTGTCAAAAAAAAAAAAAAAAAAAAAAAAAAAAGAGTAGTGTGTTCCCATCGGAGTCCCTGCCTAATACTCAGCTGTGGATTCTAACTCTATATTCTTGCTAATGCAGAGCCTGGGACTCAGGTGGTTGGGTCTCTGCTATCTATGTGGGAGATCCGGACTGAGTTACCAGCTCCCAGCTGCTACCTAGCCTAGTCCCAGTCCCAGTCCTAGTCATTGTGGGCAATTAGGGGAAGTGAACCAGTGGATAGGCACTTTCTCTCTCTCACTCTTTACATCTCTCTACTTCTTAAATAAATAAATGAAAAATAAAAATGAAAAAGAATTTAATGAGGTGTCTACTAGAGAAGTAGCAGAAAGTAACCATTTTTAAAAGCTTTAAAACTAATTTTCCTGGGCCCTTTGTGGAAAATGTTGAGATTATATCCCCCCATTTTTTTGGTTTCTTAGCCAAGAGTCTTGCTTTTGTCCTTGGGTTTAGCTTGACACTCTGGGCTACTTTCAGTCCTCTTTTTCTGAGATACTTATTAGATGCAGTTCTCTCAACCGCACCCAGCAAGGTACAAGGGATCAGACACAAAGTTCGGTGATTCCACCACAGAAGCAGTATTACCATGGCAACCATTGATTTTTGAGTGTGCCTAGGAACACGGGCAGAGCTGATGGTTGAAGTGAACCAAGTGTTTCTCCGAAGAAATGCAAGGGAGTGGTGTCCTGCCCTCATCGGGTTGCTGTGTCTTCACTCCTAGGGTCAGGGAGCTTCCATTTACTCTGAAGATTCCAGACACCCAGAAACTCCTCTGCCCTGGAACCCCTGAAGTTAGTTTCCATGGTGTTTCTGATCCTAAACGTCCAACACCATGGAGATTATGCAGTGCCTTGGGGTCCTCTTGTTGCTCTGGATTGAGTTTTGGTGGATAACCACATCTGAGGCTTGCTGTGTTAATGGGTCAGGATTTTGGTTTATCTACTTACTGGTGGTGTAGGGCATATGACAAGTCCAGTAGTGAATGGGCCAGGCCAGACCAGACCCAGCCACATGGTGGCCTCGTGGGGAACCATAATTCCAATGCATGGAACCAGTGAAAGTGTGGCTTTCTGGATATGTTAAAGCAAAATGCAACTTCTTTCACTTGGAACAATCTCTTCTCCTTTCTGTCTTTTTCCATGATGACTAGCATCAAAGAGGGCTTCTGAGTTGGATAACATCATCAGAGAAGCAGTATGCACCTCTCCACTGAGAGGAGAATAAAGGAACCACAATGACCCCCTGGAATGTAAATGCTGATTATTGTTTGCTAGCAAGGAAACTGAATTAAGTTGCACTGAATTAAGATGCACATCCATCTTGCCAGCACCTTTCAGATATGGAAGCACTTCAGAGGGTTGGTCTCTAAGAGACGCTGAGCACTTGGCTCCCAGTGATCAATAACTGACCTCTTTTGAGCCATAACCAATGGGGAAGGATTCCTCTGGAATCTCGTTTTTAATGATGTTGTCTTAAGGAAGAACTAGGTACTGTGACATTAATCTTAACCTGTCTTCATGAGCTACACTGCTTCTTTTTGCACGTTCAATCTCTACTCTTATATACTTTCCCCAAAACATGTCAAGTGTATAAGGGTGATGGTAATAGGCTTTAATATTGAAGATCTGAAATTAATAAATGCAGTTTTGAATGCTTCTCCTATCTGCGTGTTCCTTTATGTAGCTTTATTAAAAACCCAAACAATACACTTTGTTCTAGTTCTCATCACAGCAGACAGCATCAGGTTTGGGAGCAAAGCTCATGGACAGGAAACTGGGAAAGTATTATGCAGGAAGAGGATTATTTTTTCAAGAGTAACCAGTACAGATAGTAGGCATGGTGTATCTAAAGAAGTATTTCCCATGAGGGAGTAACTAGGTAACCAGTAGACTTTGACATGATCTTCCCACAGAAATAATGACTCTGGACCATATGCAGACAGAGATAGTTTCCTGAATTTAGAAAGTACTGGAAATGTGCTTCCTCGCCTTTGCCTTAAATATGATTTCTGAGCTTGCAGACTCAGAAATTTCCATATTCCATTATCTGACTGTCATGGTGGTGATGGGTAAAAGGTGTTGGAACTATGGTAGAAATTCCACCAAAATCACATTGACTTTCATAGCAAAATTGGAAGACTGCCTTGTGAATCATAACCAATACATAACTGATTGGAACTAAAGGGTCAAGTTAATGCAGTCCCCAGGTTTTGGAATTGACTCACGAGGAAGGACTCAGCTGTTCTCTGAGAGTGGAGGGAATGTGGATCATTTGGTCCTTTGGTTAAAAGGTCGCATGTGACCAAGGACAGGCTTCTTGAAAAGGTGTTCACCATTTTTGTCTTCTCTGAGAAGCACAATAAGAAGGTTGTACTTGCAGGAAGCAGAGAAGAAGAAATTAGGAGAAAATCTCCCTGGATTTGGCTGAAATGTGAGGATTAATGATCCAGAGAGATTCTGGAGTGCCTAAATTTTTGCAAAGGGTGGGCATTTCACCTCACAGTTAAGGTGCCAATTCAGACACCCAGCATCCCATGTCGGAGTACCTGGGCTCCAGCTTCTGATTCCAACTTCCAAGCAGTGCAGACCGTGGCAGGTAGTGATGATGACTGAAGTACTTGAGTCCCTGCTACTCGTGTGGGAGACCTGGATTGAGTTCTTGGCTCCTAGCTTTGACCCTAGATGTTGTGGGCATTTGGGGAGTGAACCCATGGATAGGACCTCTTGCTCACACATTCTTTTTCTTGAATAAAACAAGCTAGTGGAGAATGGAACTGAAAGATTAATTTATTTTGGTTGAAGAAATTTTATAAACTGTACATATGAGTGGTCTTCAGAAAGTTCATAGAAATTGTTGTGAAAAAACTACATAGATTTCACATTTTTTGGCACCAAAATAAACTTATCTTTTAAATCCATTTTTCTTTTATGAAATTTTATAAGTGGGCAAAAAAGGAGTTACGTAGACAATCAAGTGGTAGACATTATATGCTGCAATAGAGCTATTTGGAAGGAGGTTGCCTACAGAACACCCCAGTGTGGTTCCATCCACCAGGATCCATTTGCCATTAGTGGCCCGAGTGGTGGTCTGAGTTGGAATGATTCTAGCTTGTCCCAGTGGCCTGAGTCATAGCCTAGGTTGGGGTGACGCCAGCTTATGCCGGTTGCCTGAGGGATGTGTTGGGCTGGGGTGAGCTTCATCCCAGTGGCCTGAGGGGTGACCTGGGTTGGGGTGGCTCCAGCTCACCAGCTCATAGGGCTTTCCTTCCATACATGCTTTCCCCCTATGCATGTATTGTATTCTGGAAGTCAGTTGGTGGAAGCCACAGCTGGGGCATGGCTGGAGGATATGGGTTTGGCAGTAATACCAGAGTGAGTTGCCGAGATTGTGGAGGGGTCAGCTGCCCAGACCTGATGGCCTTTGTGCTCAATCCCTGATGTCCTAAAGGCCATTTGCTTCCAGAGTCTCTCTCACCAGCCATGGGGTTTTAGCTCCTTTCCTGAGCAGCCCAGTTTCTCACTGGTAAGAGATTTTATTCCAACAGAGTGTTTCGGTTCCCTTCCCTGTTTTTGACTATCCCTCTTCCCTCCCACCAGCCTCCTACTCTGCCCCACTGCACACCCTGCCTCATTTCCAATTTTAGCGATGTTACCAGGGCAGGTTTTCAGAAAGCTTGCTTCAGTGGCTTTCGCCTGGGCCATTTCCACACAGGCTGTGTGCCCGGGTACCATTCACTGAGCCTCAGCAATTGTGCCCCATCTGTCCCTCTGGCTGCAGCCACCAGGCATCTGCAGGGGGCGGCGAAGGCTGAAGATGCCCAGACAAGGGGCAGGGAGGCCCTTGGCCTGCGTGACAGCCAGGCAGAGTGGCAGAAGGATGCTCAGCGTAAGGGGTCCTAGTGGCCTCCACTGGTAGGGGGAAAGCACAGAACACGGAAATAAATATTAAAATGTTTTAAAAAGTTATTTGTGAAGAATTGCATTTCTTTCAAACTGCTTTCTTCTACTGGTAGGAATTGAATCAATCACCAGTGAGTGCTAAATTGCTGGATCAGTGAGAAAATATTGTTGGAGCTGACGAATCAATGCTAATTGAGTCATTAGGGCGTTATTACAAGAAACACCAACAGCTCGGTAAGATCGTTCTCTCGACTCCTGTAGTCTCCAAAGCCACCATGAAAATGCCACGGTGCTGCCTGCCCCACCGACTCGGGTGCTCTCCCTCCATTGTCACCTTTCTCATTGGAGAGAAAGTGGACGAGGAATGCAGAAATTTCCTCCCTTATATAAAAAAGTTGTATTGAACAATCCTGAAATTTAGACGTTAAGGAAGAATTTGAGAACTCTTTCGGTGACGTCCATGATGTGTGCAGAAATGCTGCGACTTTGCAGAGGCGGGCCAGACCCACACAAAAGCCACAGGCCCAGGTGGGCTGAGGATATGAGGCAGGACCTGCTGGGGGGCAGTGGGTACAGCCTGGACTCTCAGGTCCAAGCTCTAAGCTGGCTGGTCTGACTCCTGAAGGGGTGAGATGTTTGGTGAAACCCTGAAGGCCAGTGTGAGAGCTGGATTCTCTGCCGTCCAAGCACTTGGCATTGGCCTTGCTGTGTAGCTGGTGCTGCTCTCTGCTGACCATAGAAACTGGGTGCCTCCTTCAGCCACGTCTGGTCCCAAGCACACAGTGAGGTGGCCATGTCTGGCTTCCTCACTCCCTCTTCGTCCACCCCTCTTCTGATCATTTTCCCCATGAGATCTCGGGCAGTCTGGAGCTCCCTTGCAGTGCTCACCTAGTCTGTCCCCAGGGCCTGGATTTCCATGGTGAGAGACCTCTCACCCCATCTTCTTGTCGGAGCTTTGGCCACTGTGGGATCCCTGCCAGGGATTCCATTTGCATTTTAGAATATTTGAACCCAAATGGCAGGGAGTTCGAGTATTTCTTTTGAAAGCCCATAAGAGGCATAGTTTGCATAACCAATCTGTGCTCTGTCCCTCTGGACAAAATGAGGTGATGGCAGTGGGAAGGGGGGCATTTCCCTGAGAGGCTCTGGTTTCTGATTTGTAAGCAGTTTGAGCAGCCAACTCCTCCCATGTGATGGGAGCAAGGCAGGAAGGACAGCACATTGCAAACCCACGCAGCCCCAGGTGCTGGGCTGGCTTTGTGCTCTCCTACAGATTATGTCTTTTAATCCTCATAAAATTTCTCCGATCTAAGTATTATTACCCCTCACTTGTTTATTCGAAAGGCAGAGATTCAGAAACACAGAGACAGACAGGCAGAGATATTCTATCTACTTGTTCTCTCTCCAGATGCCTATAACAGCTGGGGCTGGGCCAGGCCAACGCCAGGAGCTAAGAACTCAGCCTGGTTCTCCCATGTGAGTGGTAGAAACCCAACAACAGGAGCCTTCACCTGCCACCTCCCAGGCTGCACATCATCAGGAAACTGGAATTGAGAATAGAGCAGGACTCAAACCAAGGCACTCCAATTTGGGATGTAGACATCTCAAGTGACATCTTAACTGCTGCACCAAATGCCCATCCCTCCCCATTTTTCAGTATGAGAAGACAGAAGCTTAGAATTAAGTCATTTAACCAAGGTCATGTAGAAGAGTTCCAGATCTTTCCATTTGACTATGCTATTATTATTATTGTCATTATTTTGCCTCTCCCTTTGCTCATCACCCATCAGACATACTGCAGACAGTGGGCAAGCAGAGGAGCACTTGCGTGTGGAAATGTAGATGTGATCAATCAC
Source organism: Sylvilagus floridanus (assembly GCA_949820135.1). Taxonomy (NCBI): domain Eukaryota; kingdom Metazoa; phylum Chordata; class Mammalia; order Lagomorpha; family Leporidae; genus Sylvilagus; species Sylvilagus floridanus. The sequence continues at coordinate 37,133,382 of OX463230.1, forward strand.
AAAATGTGAACAGCCTGGAAAAATAGGTCAGAGGAATGACAGGACCCACTGCATCTGCCTGAATGCTGAAGTTCATCCAACGTCTTCAGAAGATTAATGAGGAAGGTGTGGAGCTGCTTTGTGCTTTCAGGGACTGAGCAGTGGCAGGTGGATCATTTTTAAACCCACCTCTTTCCCTTCCTTTCTCCCTCCACTTACAATGGGTTTTGCCGTTTGCCCTCTGTGGCTCAAAAACACCTTATGCATTAACCAGCTGTCCTTGGACATTAGTGGCAATTTTTGTGGAAAGACCTGCCCAGCTTGGCTGCAGATGCCATGAAAGCAGGCATTGTTTTGTTTTGTTTCCTGCTGTATTTGCAATGAACATGACAGTGGCATACAGTGGCGTGGCATACATTGGGTGCTCAATACAATCTTGTTGAATGAATGAGTTAGCAAAGTTTGCTAGTTTTTAATCATCAGCACTTTCATTTCTTCTCTCTTTCCCACCCCCACTGTCTGCCAGGTAGTACTACCACCTGCTGCCACCCCAACCACCACTGCTGTCATTATCAGCACTCAAACTCCTCACTCTATAATGCCAACTCATTTCTTGGTCCAGATGTCTTCTGGGCTCTCTGCCTGTCCCCTCCCCCATCTGTGAATTTCCCCCCCCCTCCGGTCACACTGCTCCCTGGTGGCCTCCTGCAGTCCCTGGCCCACTTTGCACTTGCTGCCCCCAGGGGCTATCTTCGTCCTTCAGAGGATGCAAATTCAGATGTCTACAGGAGCCTGACAAGAAACATCTGTAAGTAGGGGGAAAGTCTTCACCTTATCATAGAAATACACTTGGTCCCATTGCTATCTGGCAACAATATATTCAAGGGTCATGATGAATGGCCACTGACACTGGCTCCCATGTTGGAGAGGGGGACTGTGATAAACTGAACAACACTACTTCCCGAAAGCGCAGCTACAGCAGTGCTATGGCAGTGAGCTCCTCTGATTTTTCAAGACAGGCAATTGGATCTCATGTGAGACCTACTGCTTTAGAATTTTCATTACTATTGTTTTATTTATTTGAGAGGGACAGGGAGAGGGGAGGATGAGAGAAAGAGAGAAGCATGACTTGGTTCACTCTCCAAATACCTGCAATAGGTAGGGCTGGGCCAGGGCAAGAGCTGGAGCCAGGAACTCAAGTTCAATCCAGGTCTCTCACAGGAGGGCAGGAACCCAGCTACTGGAGCCATCACCACTGCCTCCCAGGGTCTGTATTGGCCCTGTAGTGAAGAGCAGGGGTTGGGAATCAAACACAGGAATTCCCATGTGGGACATGCGTGCATTAACCGCTAGGCAAAATGCTCTGCTCCCCCTACTGCTTCTTAAATGTTGAATTGAAGAAAAAAACTTTTTACCATCTGCGCCAGCCAAATAAAACACATCTGTGGGTCACGCTGGCCTGCTAGCCTCTCATGTGTGACCTCTGCTTCCGGGAGACTTCCCAGATCACCATGTACCGGTTGACTTTTTCCTTTCCTGGAAAGTGAAGCAGCATCATGGAGTGGAAAGACCACTGGCCAGAGACTCCAAGGACCTGAATTCTATTCCCAGTTCTGGTGCTGATCTCACTTTCCTCATTTGTACATGAGAGCAGTAATATTTGACCTGCCCAATACTATATTAGCTTGACTTGCAATGCCACAGTGCTCTCATGGTTTCATTTGATCCTCAAAAGAATCCTGTGCACTAGGGGCTTGGAGAATAGGATTATTCTTAACTGTAGAGGAAAGAGCTGAAGCCCAGAGAGGAAAGGTGACTTACCAAATGCCATATGTATTCTAAATGATAGATATGGCCTCAGCACTTGGGTCTTTGCTGTATTATGAGGTTTGGCATTTTGTTTTGTTTAAACTCTTGAGTAGAAATGAGATCTTCCGCTTTGTTAAGACGCTAAGTATTGTGTAGTATTTAGAAAGGAGTAAGAAGCTCATTAATATATGGGTTCTTGCTAATACAATCTATGCCACACCTATGCTCATAGTTTGTCACATAGTTTTACACCATGGTCTTATTTGATTATTTGTTGTGTGACAGGCTTACGTCCCCAATCTGATGTGAGTACTGGGAGGCAGGGGTGAACTGTACTGCAGCGATGCCTGTAGAGGCACATGAGAAGCAACTGTTGATAAATTGAATGGAAGGAAAATGGGGGTGCCACCTCATAGAGAGCCGTGACTTCAAACCAAAGCTAGGCTGGGCCTAAAGACACTCAGGTTCCTGGTGGCTCAGTGATTCCAATCCTCAGTCCCTCCCTGTTAGTCAAATGCGCATGACGGGTGTGCAGTGGCTGCCATCAATATGGTCACCATCTGAAAAGCGCAAAGTGGGAGACAAGAAGGGAAGAAATGACAGAGTGGAAATGGTGTTTTAGAGTCAGGTCTGGATCTGACAAATCCTTGGCTGTGGAGCAACTCTATTGAGCTTTGATTCCTTCACCTATACAATGGGGACAGCTGTATTTTCCTCATATGTGTCTGGCATAGTTCCTGGAAGAGCAGGAGCTCCAGTGGAAGGCCCAGTCAGAAACTGCTTCATTAGCCTTGTGCTCATAAGGCTGTTGTCTGTTGGGTTTGCCAATACTGGGCATTGAATTCCTCCCTGCATCTGGTAGACGAAGTCCACTCAATTCAAATAGTCCCTTCCAGCAGTATCTGGAGGAGCCTTTTGACTGGAGATTTTATGAAGATAATAAAGTCAAGTGGAGAATGACTGGGTGCACACAGTGGAAAGAGAGCTATTCTCAATTTACTTAAACTGTGTACAACCATGAATGTACAGCTGAGTTTTGATGTGAATTCTAGTGTCTCTTTACTAAGGAACTGGCTCAAATCTTTAGCCAGGGAGAGGATAGTTTCTGGATAGGTCTTAGGAGCAGTTTTGCCCACTCTGCAGATCTGGCTCTGGCTGCTCTTTGCTAGGACTCTGCTCTCTGTTCCATGGTCTTTAGGCCCCCAGTGTGGTTAAGCACTTGCTCCAAGATCGTTTCAGCTATGCAGGGGGGTGCTTTCACTCCTCCCAGTGTGCTTTGTGGAACCGTGGCTGCATGTCTTGCTCATTTACCTGCAGCCTAGGGGTGTGGTGTCCTCGGTTGCAGCTCTGCTCTTGAACCTGAGTAGCCTGATCCTGGGTACCTTCTTCACTAGATAAAGAAGGGGTTTCCTAAGGGAGACCCCTGGTAAAAGCAGACCTCATTCTTCCCTTATCCAGCACAGGCCCGGCTGTCCCCCAGGGTCCTGCAGTGGTTCTGGGTTCTCTTGTTAATCACATTGTGGGCTCACTGTCATTTCAGCAGTACTCACTTCCCACCCAGTTTAGGAGCTGTACGGAATTCTGGTGTGTTAGACTCATGATGTGCAAGGCCATAAGCAGGCTTTTGAAGCTCCTCCTTCTGAGAGCAGAATCATTGCTTGCTTTTGTGTGTGTGAGGGCTCTTGTTCAGCAGTTCAGAGCCTAACATTGAACTCTCCCCACAGAATGCTCTGAGGATTATTGGTTAATGCTGGTAAAGCACTCGGGCTATAAATGTCAAGTTTAATGTTAATAAACAGGGGGATTAGGTTCATTTATGCAAAAGAGAACTCATCAGAATGGACATTGGAGGAAAGACTTTTATCAACAAAAAACAGAGTAAACTGTAAACCCGGACTCATCAGGCCTGAGGCCTTGATCCTGTCTTCTCGTTCTGACATTCCCACTGGATTTCTCTCCTGCTCTGTAAACTCTGTATCAATGTTGTGATGATAGTCTAATTGAGTTTGTATATTTTGATGTCTTTCAAAAGTAAACGCATCTTAAAGTGTTGCAAGAAGACTAGACAGGGTCAGATGTTTGGTGCAGTGGTTAAAATGCCATATGGATGCCCTCAGTGTTCCTGGGTTTGATTCCTTGGCTCAATTTTGATCCAGTTTCCTGCTAATACACACCCTGGGAGGCAGCAGGTCATGGCTTAAGTAGGTGAGTTCCTACCACCCACATGGGAGACCCAGATTGAGTTCTGGGTTCCTTGCTTCAGCCTGGCCCAGGCATGGTTCTTGTGGGCACTTGGGGAATGAACTAGCAAATGGAAGCTCTCTGTCTTTGTAGTTCTGCCTTTCAAATAAAGTGAAAACAGATAAAATTAAAAAAAAAAAAGAAACAGCAGAGATTGTATGGCCATGAGGAGAAGCCCACACCATTTGTGACATAAGTAGAATGTGTGTTCCTACCTGGGGCTTTGCGTCTTCAGTTAACAGTATTGGCTGGAGTGCATTCCTCTGCACGCTTCTCAGGTGAAGCCTCAGCTCGCTTTTCCTTAGAGGACACTTCAGTGCATGTGGGCTCAGCCCCCCAGTGTTTGAACTAACATGTATGGAATCCTGGCCGGAGTTTTTTGGTACCCTCGAAACTTCTCCTTGTCAAGTATGTGTCATCCCATTTAAGAGACAAGGCAACTGAGTCTCAGAGGAGGTGCTCTACAGCTTGTCCAGGCTTCTGCCTTTCACTGGGCCTCCTTTTTTTTTTTTTTGGACAGGCAGAGTGGACAGTGAGAGAGAGAGAGAGACAGAGAGAAAGGTCTTCCTTTACCGTTGGTTCACCCTCCAGTGGCTGCCGTGGCTGGTGTGCTGTGGCCGGTGCACTGGGCTGATCACCAGGCAGGAGCCAGGTGCTTCTCCTGGTCTCCCATGGGGTGCAGGGCCCAAGCACTTGGGCCATCCTCCACTGCACTCCGGGGCCACAGCAGAGAGCTGGCCTGGAAGAGGGGCAACCGGGACAGAATCTGGCGCCCCAACCGGGACTAGAACCTGCTGTGCCGGCGCCGCAGGCAGAGGATTATCCTATGGAGCCGCGGCGCTGGCCTCACTGGGCCTCTTAAAGCCCAGTTATAATGTGCATTTCCTTTCTACATTTGTTTCTTTTTTTAAAGATTTATTTATTTATTTATTTGAAAGGTGGAGTTACAGAGAGGCAGAGATGCAGAGACAGAGAGAGGTCTTCTATCCTCTGCTTCATTACCAAATGGCTGCAACGGCTGGAGCTGAGCTGATCCAAAGCCAGGAGTCAGGAGCTTCTTCTGGGTCTCCCACGTGGGTGCAGGGGCCCAAGGACTTGGGCCAGCTTCTACTGCTTTCCCAGGCCACAGAGAGCTAGATTGGAAGTGAAGCAGCCAGGACTTGAACCGGCGCCCATATGGGATGCTGGCACTGCAGTTGGCTGCTGTACCTGTTACGTCACTGCGCCGGCCCCTCTACATTAGTTTCTATCCACAGAAAATCTAGTACAGATCCAAGTCCTTTATAATTCTGAAATGCAGAGATCTCTGAGAAGCAAAGTTTATTGGTTGTTCATTAAACTTGCTCTATCCCAGTTCTGGTGGCATCCCATATGGACACTAGTTCATATCCTGGCCGCTCTTCTTCCAATCTAGTTCTCTGCTATGGCCTGAGAAATCAGTGGAAGATGACTCAAGTGCTTGGGCCCCTGTGCCCACCTGGGAGACCTGGAAGAAGCTCCTGTCTCCTGGCTTTGGATCCACTCAGCTCTGGCTGTTGTGGTTATTTGGGGAGTGAACCAGTAAATGCAAGACCTCTCTCTCTGTCTTTAACTCTGCCTCTCAACTAAGTAAATAGAAAGCTTAAAAAAAGTACTCTATTTCAGACTCATCCAGAGGCAAAGCAGCCCTCATCTGATGTGAGCAGAGTTGTGGTCTGATTTGACCTGTGGGGGAATGGATAATCATAGGCTTCACTGAGGAGACATGTTTGCTTGTGTGGCCCCTCGTCCTGTTGTAGCGTTATACTCATTTCAAGGGTCTTCAAAAAGTTCATGGAAAATACATGGCATTTTATGTTATGCATGGATTTAAAATTGTTTTGCAACAAAATAAGCTTACCTTTTAAATTCCCCTTTCTGCAAGCTTTTCAGTGCATAAATGACTGCTAAAACATAAAAAATGGTGAGCTCTGAAATGCATTTGGCCCCAAGTGTTGCCATAAGAGACTGTGGCTGTCTGTAGAGCTCTGTGCCCAGTGAGCACTACCTACTTGCCGTGGCTTCCTTGGTGTGAGTTCTCAGTGCCTTAACTTCTCTGTGTTACCTCCCCATGCTGAGGTGGTCATAGCAACCTGGGCGAGTCTTTAGTAAGCGTCTACCATTAGGTTGGGAGAGGAAGGGCCAGCAAGGCAGAACAAGAGGAGATTCTTGGTGCAGGTACTAAACGATGCAGGGCAGCTCATGGGTGCTAGTGAAGACTGAGTGCTGTGGATGACAGGAGCTGGCTGGTTGCACAGAGCCAGGCAGAAAGGATGGATTCTGTAGACCTTGACTGCTTGGCAGGGGGCCAGGACCCCATTCTGTATATAGGGCAGCAAGATGGAATTCTGAGCAGGAAAGGTGTCTACTGGATAGGGGGCTTTGCTGAGGCCTCTTGAATGATGGCTCCCAGGAGGAATTAGATCCTGAATCTCAGGCTTCCTTTATCCCGCTGAGCACTGTGCTTTTTTCCTGAAACATGACTGTATAGTATCAGCAAATGTTTTCCTAGGACTTCCTATATAGTAGGCACTCTCCTTAATGCTTTAGCTATTAAGTCACAATTCCATGAAGTAGATACTATTGTTATCCCCATTTTATAGATGAGGAGACTGAGGTACAGGACAGAGTGGTCCCAGGAGTGGTGAATTTGGAGGCTGTGATGAGAATCAGCCCCCACAGTTCTGACTATGCTGTTTTAAAAAAAGAATTGGGAGACAGAGAATCAGAGAGAGAGAGAGAGAGAGAGAGAGAGTGAGCTAGAAACCATCCTCATCTACTGGGTGCTTCCCCAATTGCCCGAAATGGCTAGGGGCTGAAGCCATGGGCTGGGAACTCAAGCCAAGTATTCCATATGGGTAGCATGAGCCCGTTACTTGAGCCATCACCACTGCCTCCTGCGGTCTGCATTAGCAAGAAGCTGAAATCAGGAGCTGGAGCTGAGGAGTGAACCTAGGCGCTCTGATAGGTGATGCAAGCATCTTCCCTGCCTCACTGTCTGTTTTTAACTGCTACCCTCTGCCTTCAGCTGTTCGTCGTGTTCCAGAAGCGAGGCTTTTTCATGGACAACACTGCCTCCTGGGTGTGGAAGAACCCTTTAGTTCCATTGGCTTCAGCAAGCATTCTGTTCTTCCCCTGGAAAATGTGATGGAGGTGGAAGGGGTAGGGTAGGAGAGGTGGTGACCAGGACACAGCAGAAAAGGTTAGGGATGAACACTGAAGTTCTCAAGTGTGTGATCCAACCAAGAATTGTGGTTTGGTAACTTCAAGGAGACAAGCCCTTGATTGACAGCTTGATGCACAGAGGCTGCTTCTCTGCTTCTGTACAGCTCCCATCCAGTGCCAGGCAGGCCATCTTCCCCATGCACACACACATTTGGGTACGATCACTCTTGATAGGCAAAATTCAAATTCTTAAAAGCTAAAGAGAAGCTAAGACTGCAAAGTGAGAAAGGCAACTCCAGTTTCTTTCCTTCAGTCCTTTGATTCATGCAAAACCTTAGTTTCCTTAAATCCATTCTATGTTTTTTTTTAACCCCAGGTTCTACCTTTATTATCCCAGAAACAAATCTTTTGTCTTAAAAAATAGGAAGGACATATGAAGGGAGGTGGCATTTTATAAATTCTCTTTCTCTATGTGGTCTTAAAGCATTTCCTGGATATTGGGAGCACCTTTGCCTATTTCCATAAAGTCACCTTTGATTTAGTATATCCTCTCTCTGCCCTGTCAACACCTTAGGGTCCTATAAGTGTAGCACTCTTGCCTTGAACTTCATTGTCTGAGTATACTTTAATTAGCTTAAATTTGCATGTGCCAAAATGAGATATAACCTTTGTAGGAAAATTGTTCACAGATTTCTGGGTTGGGAGAAAGCACAACGGTGCCGTATTGTGATGGAGCGTCCCAGTTCAACATGGCAATGTGACTTCAGACTTCATCCTCCTGGCGGGCACTTTGTCCCCATGGCTGGGATCCAGGCTTCCTGACCTTCCTGGTCAGCAGCCAAAGTAGCATCCAGATTCCCTGGTTGTTCTGCTCCCTATGGACTGTGGTGGTCAGAATTTGCAGAGAGACAAAAGGAAATCATTGCTGAAACTTTTTTGGTCTTTAGTCACGCACTCTTTTCTTCTAAAAATCGGGCTTGCTGAGCTTTTTTGCCCTTCTTCTTAATCCTCTCTCATCTCTGCTTACCTTTTACCTGCTGTTTTTCTCTTTGTTCTCCAAGGGAGAGGAAGACAACTTGAAGTTGGGGAAATGGGGACATGAGAGAAGGTGTAGAGGGCTCAGGCCCTTTGTAGACCAGAAGGGACTCTTCTTTCCTGTCCCATGCTCAAAAAAATTTAGTGACTTCTAGAAGTGAGCTGGGGCCAGTGTTGTGGCTCAGTGGGTTAAGCTGCCACCTCTGATGCCAGCATCCCATATAAGCAGTTTGAATCTTGCTGCTCCACTTCCTATCCAAAATTCTGGTAATGCATCTAAGAAGGCAATGGTAGATGGCTTCAGTTCTTGGACCCCTGTCAGTGATGTGGGTGACCCAGATGGAGTTCAAGGCTCCTGGTTTTGGCCTGGTCCAGCCCTGGCCATTGTGGCTATTTGAAGGAGTGAATCAGAGGATAAATGATCTTTGTCTCTCCCTCTCTCTCTGTAACTCTGACTTTAAAACAAACAAATAAATAAAAGAGAGCTGCAATGTGACTATCTTTTTCCACCCTCCATTTTTTGTAACTCAAAAGTTCTATGTGTATGTGTGCATAAGTGTGGAAGCAATAGCACCCCTCCAGCCCAGGTCACTGAGGAAGCTTTACCTCAAATGTTCACTGTAACATCATTAGGAGGCACTTCCTCTGGGCTCTGTTTGCACTGTGCATTCCCGTAATCTCCACTCCCTGGCTACTTGACTCCCCTGGACAAATACAGCCACTGAGAGGTGATTCTTCTGTGCCTGACTCCTGAACAGCTAAGTAGAGGAACAGATGGCTCTAGGAGCCAGAGCTGGAATGCCGGAAAAGTCTGTGATGTCCTTCCAAGGACATCCTCTGTGCTCCTCTGTGGCTGGCCCAGCAACCCAAGAGCCCCTTCTGTGATGAAGGATCCAGGGCCCCATGCCTGGGCTCCATTTTCCTTTCCCATATTTTAGTTAGCAGCCTCCAAGTAAGATGTTAAACCCAGGGTGCCACAGAAACTGGCAGATGATGTGTGTTGCTAAGTGACATCCAGGACAAGTGATGATGATGCTGGGAAGGCAGTAGCTGCCGTTGGGAGGGCTTAAACGGGTGGGATTATAGCCAAGACAGTGCAGGAAGCTGTTGTGTCCAAAGCCTCAGTGAGTATAAACTCTGGAGAAGAACAATGCCCAACTCCACTTTGCAGAGAAGAAGGGGGCCGACCTAGCCTCTTGGCCCTGTGCCTCCGAGCATGAAGGGAAGGCTGGCCCTGGAGGCAGACAGAATCAGGTTCAGGTATGACTCTGCTACTGCTCACCAATTCTGACAGGACCTTTCACAAGGGACTTCAGCTCCCCACCTCAGTTTCTCCATCTGTACAAAGACTGTCAACCCAGTCCTGCTCTCTCGGGGCTCCTGTGAAGGTTCTGGCATGGGAAGCATCTGGAACAGTGGCTGGCATGTTAACAGGCACTGGGTACAGTTGGCTGTAATTACCACAGGCGCCTCTGTTCTATGTAGTGGTTGCTACATTGCATTTCTAGTGTGCTGAAGAGGCTATCAGCAGGGAGGTAAAGGCTGTGGAGGCAGACTGCCTTTGTCTGAGTCCCAGCTCTTTCGCTTGCACCTGCATGACCTTGAACCAGTTAATTAACATCTAGGGACCCCATCTTTCTCAGCTGTACAGTGAGTATAAAGTGCTGCATACTTCAGAGGGTCATAGCAAGAGACAGTGGGTAGAGTTGATAAACCCTGGCCCAGTCCTGCCTCCCATTTGCCTCATAAGAGCATGATGTCAGACAGAGCCCTACTCCTCACCTGCGTCCTGCCAGTGCCTGCTCTTCTGCTGCAACAGTAGAGGTGAGTAGCTGTGACAGAGACCGTCTGGCCAGCAGATCCCGAAACATTTACCATCTGGCCCTTGCAGAAGAAGTTTGCTGACTGCTGGTCATGAGAAGGTTTAGGTTTTCCAGGCATAGAGTAAACGTGTAGCAGGTGCTTGCTCTTAGGACCAGTGTCATCCCTTCACAATCTAGGCACCCATTGCTCCACATGTATCTGGTGAAACAGCACCCATGAGTTGCAACCATTCCTTTTTAAGCATCTGGAATTTGTAGGACTCAAAGGATCTGCAAAGGTGGAGCCAGACCTCCCTCTTCCTCTGCCTTACCTTCTCTCTGGATTCCTCCAAGACAGCGGGCCTGTCTGTCCATCTCTGTACCTGCCCCCCTCCCTGAGGTGCTCAGGCCCAGTCAGCGTCCCCTACTCCCACCCAGCCAGCCCCCGGCAGTGAGCTCCCCTGTAGAGACACTTCCCACTCAGCTGCTTGTCACCACGGTGGATGCTCTGGAGTCATGCTCCTCTCTGCCCCCAGACTTGTAGTCAGGACCATAGGTGAGGCTGACAATGGTGCCTCTCTGGGTTGGGTGTCCTGTCTCCTGAGTACCTTCATATGTGTGATCATGTTTGCTCTTCATGGCAAAACTCGGGATGAGTGAGGCGGTGGTGTGCCATGAACTGTACCTGGAGACTGACCCCAGCCATGGCTGTGTATTACACAGATGGCTAAACTAGCAGGCCCCGGTCCTCCAGGTGAACCCAGCCTCTCCCCATTTCTCCACAGGCCCTCCTGGCTTGAGCACTGTGGCAATGCCAACACCATACCTTCCAGGTACTTGTTCCATTGGCTGATGACCATCAGTGGCCAGTGTTTCTCTTTTGGCTATAAAGGACATTCCTATACTGTAGGGGTTTGTTCTGTTCTCATTGTAGATGAAGAGAATCCACCAAGAATGATTACTTGATTTTCTAGTCTGTGGCCTTGAGGGCGTCCTCTCCCTAACCAGTCCAGGCCTGGCCTTTCTGTTCTTGTGGAAAAAATACTATCCCATCTCCCATGTCCTGCACTTGGAACAACTTCCTGCACGAGGCAGAAGGTCGGGCAGTTTGCGCTGAGTCAGCTCAGTGTGTCTTTAGGGGAGGCAGTCATGTCATTTGGGGAGGGCCCAGGTTGGGCTGTGTGAATGTGTGTCTGTGTGAGACAATGGGACACAGGTACAGTCATCACACAGCTAAGTTGCTGCTGGGTAATGTGGTGCCACCAATGTGTGTCTCTGGGGACTTTAAGGTGGTCAGTGGCTCCACCAATAGCTGATCAGGGCTGTGTCCAGCTTCCAGTGCAGACAGGTGAAAGGACCCTGTTGGCCTCTGTTGAGTCCCCTACCCATTTATAATGAAAAGTGGATGCAATAAGGGGAGAAGTAGCTTTGGTGGAATTTCTGGCAAAGATTCCAAACCAGGAGGGTTGATCTGGTTTAGCAAGGTCTCCAAGGGGTCAGCCAGACACCCTGGGGTTTGTCCACGTGGAGCAGCTGCAGCCCTGTTGTTCCCCATCAGGAACCTTCCTGAGTCAGTAGAATCCTTCGAGGCAGTGCCAGTGCCGTGTAACCAAGTCCAGCCTGGTCCCATGTGAGTGAATAGACATAGAAACAGAAGTAGCTTCATAACCAAAATACCCTTTTGGTTATGTGTCTTTCTTGGAAAAATAATCAGAAACAGCTGCCCTGCCATTCTCCAGTGAATGGAATCTTCCAAGCTTCCATGAAGTGAAAATATTCAGCAAATCAATGCCAAAAGGGGGCTGGGGTGAGAGGTGGGGGCTTAGAAGGGACTCTTGGCACCACTGCGGACTGACCCTAAGTCACTTCCTTTCTCTGGCCTTTCTCATGGTGTCTGTTAAACAGGGCTAATGAAACTGCTTTCATACTGCAACTCTGCACCATGAAAATTTATTCTGTCATCTGCAGCCGGCTTAGGCGAAGTGGCCAGCTACATAAAACAGCTTGAATCCTTGAACATGGCGGAGGTTGTTTCATGGGTGAAGCTGTATAGCCTACTTCGTGTCTGTCCTACCATTAATGTTTTTATTGTTATTTGTGAAGTATCCACTGGAGTTCAGAAAAAGCCCCTACACTGCTAAATTGAGGTGACTCAGCTCCTGTTCAAATGAGTGCTCTAATCCCCGTTAATAATGATTTTTCCCCCTACCAGAGTTGGCTGTTTGCATGAGTGCCAGGCAGGTCTTGTGGGCTTGCTCCCACATGTGAGCATTCAGTACATCTGACAAGGAAAGCAGGTGTAAGCCAAGCGGCCTCTGCAAGGTGGCCGGAGGCAAGGGCTTCTTCAAATGATCAGCTCTGATATTGTACACAAACCTTTGGGTTTCTGGGACAGCGTGGAGAGGGGACGCAAGCTGGAGGGCAAAGTGCTGAGCAGGAGGTGTGAGGGAAAAGAAAAACCAAACAGCAGAGATCTGGGATCTTGGGAAGCAGTGAAGTCAGGCCAGAGGCTTCTTGTGCTTTGTGGTTTGTCCTGCGTGTCCCTCTTCTGTTCATCAAGAAGCAGCACAGTTCTGCTCTCTGAATTGCAGGGTTGTCTCTGCAGGGGGTGGAGGAGGAGGAAGAGGAGGAGGCTTGGTTTGTCCCGGGAGATTATTCAGTTCTTCCCAGAGCAAATGTCAGATCAGATCAAGGCGTTTATCCATTGACAAGTGTATCCTTTGTAGGACAGACCTGTCCAGTAGAGCCCTTTTCTTTTTCCCAAGCTTCTATTCTGCCCCCATGTATTTCTTTTTTTCCTTCCCAAATCTTCTTGGATCCTTCCAAGGCCTTTGTGTCATCCTTTAGAGGATGAACCTGTGCTTGGTTCCTGGATTAGTTACTCTTGCCTTTCCTGTACACTCGAGCTAGCTTCAAAACTTGGAGGACCACCTCGCCCCCACAAAAAGAGGAAGGCCCCTTACTGCTACGCATTGTGTTAGTGTGGGCAGAGTGAGGGGGAGTGGGGGTACACTTCCCACTCATCCCTGCCTCCTCATGCCCTGGATCTCAGTGGCAGGGGGTAGCATGGGACCTTATCTGATTACAGAGTTTGACAGAGCCCTTCTGGGCCTCCCTTTTGAATCAGTTTATCCCCAAAGAAGGGTTCACCAAGTGACTGTGGCTGCTGGCTCTGGCCTTGTGGGGAAAAAATCTACAAAGAGCCCATTTTTTGTTTGGGTGAGTATGTTTAATTGTGGATAAAATATTGGGAAGCCCTTGGAGTCCATCTAAGCCACTTCTTCCATTTTATAGTTTGCTCATAATAAAGCTCTTAGTTTGATTTTGATCTGTATGCTTCCTCCATCTTATTTCTTAATTGCTCCTGAGCTTTATAGGGGACAAAAGGGACTATTCTTTATTTGCCTCCACCCAAGGCCCAGAACTCCTTGGCCGTTCACTGGTGCCTGTCGAAGGCTCTCTCTGGGCAGCTCTGAGTGTGATGGAGCCTACATCTGTGACCCTTTTCTTCCCCAGGGATCCTTGGAACCAAAGTCTACAGCTCCTGTGTTTCAAGAATGTCTGCTATTATTATTGTAGCTTTCCACTCTCTTCATCTCTGAAATAATGATACCTTCCTGACAGGCAGCTGTGAAGGATTAGTGAAACACAGAGTCACACACACTAGGTATTCCATAAGCAATAGGGCCTGCCCCTCCGGTGCCTTGGTTTTACTTGTTTTATAGTTAAATGACTCTTGCTGTCAGAACATTCATTCGGATATCTAGAGCATCCTTCTCGTTGGAGTTGTAGGCCTTTCCTTTTATCTCCTTGGAACAGTTTACAAGCTTAATTCATGATGAGAAAACCTCATATCTCATACACCTGACACACAAGATTATTTGAGAGAAAACCTCAAAATCAGTAGAAGTGAATGTGTCTGCTTTTGTCACTATAACATCATCCCCAAGACAAGCTATTTATGAAGAAAGGAAGTTTATTTTGGCTTACGTTTTGGGAGGTTCATAGACCAAGAGCAGGCAGCCCTGTTGGTTCAGCTGTTTGTTGGCAATGGTGAAGCCTGTGTGAAGAAAGGATCACACAGAGAGCCACGAAACAGAGAGGGACAGCAGGTGGGCCTGACCCAGGCTTTTATAACCATCCATCTTATGAGAACTACCTTCCCAGGGCATGCCTCCAAGGATGTAAAGATGGCCCATTAGACCCACCTCCTGAACACCACCATTGGATTAAGTTCCCATCATGCTAGCACCATTAAACTATGACTTTGGGGTTTAATACCTGCCAGAGTTCAGGAGCTATATCCTGTTCAAACAGTAGCCCTAACACATGTGTGCTGAGTGGGAGAAGGAACAGGTTCGTGCTCCAGAGGAGGAATGGATCAGGAGCTTGGTTGTTAGTGGTATTGAGTGCACAGTGATGAGCCTTGAGGTAGCCATTGGCTGACCTCACTGTGGCATTCCTGAGTTTGGCTGTGCCTGGTGGGTGAGGTCCAAAAGGCGCTGGAGGTATCCTATGTGCATGTACAGTTGTCTGTCCCCAACTCAATGCAAAATCAACTCCTCTGGAACATTACAGTGTGTGTCCAGCACTGTACTCACTCCTGCAGGATGTCCAGATAGGCACCCACACTCCACTGCTCTCAGGCTGGTGGGGATGAGGATGTGAGCACAGAGGAGTCTTGAGGACCCAGAGCTCTGCCTGAGAGTGAGCTTCCTGACATTGGTGAGTCTTCATTTCTGACCCTGAGCAGCCAAGTGGCCCTTCCACTTCATTCCTGCCTTGCCCTCCTTCACTCCTTCTATTCCCTCTCTGTTTCTCTGAACCATGGATGGGAACTCTGGCTGTAATCTGTATTTTTTACTTGCTTGTTGGTACAAGAATGGAGCTTTGGGATCTGAGAGAACTAACTTGCAGAATTGTCTGATTTTAGCATTGTCTGATTTTAGCATTGTCTGCACCCATGGTGCAGAAATGGATACAGGGCCCCTGGGCTCCTCACCCTCTGTGTCTTTCTGCCTTTCAAATCAATCATAAAATCAATCAATCAAATGTATCAGAATTCTGCCAGAAAAAAAATGTTTATTTTTTTCATAAAAATTTTGAAACTCAAGCATAGTTTTTTCATAATAGACATTTCCCATCAGAAATTTATTAGTTTCTATGTATTTGGAAAGGAGAGAGAGCGCGAGAGAGCATGACAGGGCTGGGTGAGGCCAAAGTCTGGAGCTGGAAACTCAGTCCAGGTTCCCCATGTGGGTGGCAGTGACCCAAATGCTTTCGCCACCACCTGCTGCCTACCGGGATGCACATTAGCAGGAGGCTGGAATCAGAAGCAGAGCCAGGGCCTCTGATATGGAATGTGCATGTCCCAAGCATTGTCTTCACCCCTGTGTCAAACTTCTGGCCCTAAGCTGATTTTTCAGTTCCATTTTTCCATGATTTTGTTGAAGTATGGTCATACGTTGAGAAAGTTCTTTAGGTGATTCTGAGACCAACAGGTTTGCTTCCATGGTCCAGAGAAAGATCTTCCATTATCCCTCTGTCTTCTCTTCACCTTGGATGGCAATTGAGGAATGATCTCTTTGCCGGTGAGTCATCCTGAAGGTCTTTTCAGTGAGGGGAGATCAATCTTAGCTTCGTGTTTCTTTTCTGAAGATCACACTGTCTCCAAAACACAGCCTCGACTCCAAGCAGCCACGACTCCCTGCAAACCTAAAGGCACTTTGGCTACCTGAAGACTGTGGCTTTGGATGCTCAGAGCTTGGATGCCCTCCCTGGCCTCATTGCTGACCTGCTGTGTGACCTTGGGCGAGTCAGATTTCCTGTCTGTTTGCCATCTGCAAAATGTGGATGAAAACTCCTGCTTCCTAATGGTTTGACTGAGTTGCTATGAGAGCCAGTGAGATCATGGAAGGAAAGTGAATTCACCTGCATACACCAACCTAGTCGTTAGAGAGACACTGTGGCCCAGGTCCAGGGGGCTCTGAGAACTTCTGCAGGGGCTGCTAACAGTCCCGGGGTCATTCCAGGCTTGCACGTCTGGGTCCAGGTTCGCTTGTCCATGCCCTTGCCCGTCTGTGCCCACAAGGAGGAATGAATGTCTGAGCTGTCAGGAGGTCCAGATGCTCTCTGGCAGAATGAGAGGGAAATGCCAATCACAGGAGGCTGGCCTCACTTAGAACTCTGAGCATATGGGTTTGAGGCCGCCAGGGGCCACTCCCAGGTGACTGAGTATGTGACAGTGAGCTAGCAGCTTTCAGGGAGCCAGAGGGGTCACTAAGCTCATTTACTTTCTTAAGGAAGGGCAGGATTTAAGATAAGTCAGGCAGATGAGTGTCCTCCTCATGCAGGACAGAGTAAGCTTAATGACAAGTGGGGAAGAGATGCCCAGCCCCACAGATGTGGCATCCAGCAAAATAGACCTGATCTGGCCTCAATGATGGTGGCGCAGTCACCCCCACTGTCTGATGCCAGTTGTCCAAGGATTGTGGTTGGGGTAGGAGGAGGGATGTCATACATTCAGTTTCCCATGTCCCACCTGGGTTTGAGCCCAGGAATCCACATTTTAAGCAAGCTCCCTAGTTTACCCTTGTGCACATGATAGTTTGAGAACTAGCCACCTACCCACCTCTTTAAAAATGTTTTAAAAGCAAATTTCATGCACACACACACACACACACACACACGCATGCATACACAGAATTGGAATGG
Organism: Sylvilagus floridanus; assembly: GCA_949820135.1. Lineage (NCBI taxonomy): Eukaryota > Metazoa > Chordata > Mammalia > Lagomorpha > Leporidae > Sylvilagus > Sylvilagus floridanus. Next base: position 37,150,145 of record OX463230.1, read on the forward strand.
TCTCACTGAGTCTAGCCTCCTATGTCTGGGTTGCAAGAAAGCCCTTTTCTTCCTTAATCTGATGATATGGAAAATAACTGCTTGAATAAAATGAATTACAGTGTTGATTGAGCTTTTATTACCTTTCTAGCTTCACGCTGCTCAGGAAAGAAATATAAAAGCTACACTGCTACCCCTGATGAGCATGCAGGGGTTTTGAGAGGGGAAGACATAACTGGTTAACCAGTTAAAGGTGAGAAGGTGGTGTAAGATGAAGGGCTGAGATGCAGTGCAGATGAGGAGTGGGTGTCCAGGCATACAGAAATGAAGATGCTGATGGGGATCAGGGTGTGGCCACAACTTTCCCAGCCATCCTCTGATTCCAGACTGATGCCCAGAGTCAGAGTCTACTAAATAACTTTAAATATTTTATTTATTTATTTGAGAGGTAGAGTTACAAAGAAAGAGAGGGAGAAACAGAAAGATCTTCCACCTGCTGATTCACTCCCCAGATGGCTGCAACGGCCGGAGCCGAGCCAGTCCGAGGCCAGGAGCCAAGAGCTTTTTCCAGGTCTCCCACATGTGTGCAGCGGCCCAAGCACTTAAGACATCTTCCACTGCTTTCCCAGGCCATAGCAGAGAGCTGGATTGGAAAAGGAGCTGCTGGGGCTTGAACCGACATCCATATGGGATTCCGGTGCCACAGGTGGAGGCTTAGCCTACTACACACAGCACCAACCCCTATTAAATAACTTTAAAAGAATATTCTGTGGAAATTTGAGAGACCCCCCATGGGGAGGGGATTGTAGGAATGTGTACTGAATACAGAGTGCTATGGGTGGTCCTGATAAGTTACCCAGAGTGGGAACTGGCACCATATCTTTTTAAACAGTCAGTAAGTAGTGTTCTTTTCCATAGTTCAGTTTTCTCTTGTGAGGATGTAAGAACCGTCATTCCTTAATCTGTTCCTCTACCACATTAGCTATGTGACATTGAACTCTGAAAAAGCACGGTGGCTTAAAAAAACTTTTTTATTATTCATGTGAATCCAACAAGGCTGGAGGTGGCTCTGCTCCCTATTTGTTGAGAAACCATGGCTCTGTCCTCTTGGACAGTGGCTTCCAAGGCCTCCCTGGGTGTGGACCTCCATCTGCTTATCAGCCCGAGAGGATTGGAGTGGCAGCTCTTACTGGTAAGGCTTGGACATGGTGACTGTCACTTCTTCTGATATTACATTGGCTTGAAATGGGTGTGTGTGTGGCCACACCAGTCAGCAAGGAGGCTGGGAAATGCAGGCCAAGCAGAGAGCCCTGGAGGAAAGGGACCTGGGCAGGGTGAACACCCAGCTCATCTCTAACTCATTCCTAGCGTACTTCCTTCCTGCACCACAGCCCTTTACTTATTTTCAGTGATTTCTTCTCAGGTTCCCAAGCAGTGAGGTTCAGAACTGATCTGAACTGTCTAGACTTGGTCATTTTCTTTTATAATGGTTTGACTGCAAAGGTAGCCATGAGGTTGTATATTCTTTGTTTTTTTTTTTAAGATTTATTATATTTATTTGAAAGTCAGAGTTACAGAGAGAGAGGGAGTGACAGAGAGAGCAAGATCTTCCATCTGCTGGTTCACTTCCCAAGCGGCTGCAATGACTGGGGCTGGACCAGGCTGAAGCCAGGAGCCAGGAGCTTCTTTTGGGTCTACCACGAGGGTGCAGGGACCCAAGGACTTGGGCCATCCTCCTTTGCTTTCCCAGACACACCAACAGGAAGCATGATCGAAAGTAGAGCAGCTGGGACTTGAACTTGCACCCTTACGGGATGAGATACCAGCATCGCAGGGAGCATGACCTGCTGCACCACAGCACCATACCCTGATGTTGTATACACTTTATATCCGTTCCCTTCTTGTGCCTAGTAGCGCCTCTTCCTCCACTTCACTTGGCCTGTCTGTTGGGCTAACCTCCATGAAATTGCCAGTATTGGATTGGTTTTGACCTATGAATATGGCATTTTCATACAAGTAAATACCACACTCTCAGCTTTTTTTTTTTTTTTTGACAGATAGAGTTAGACAGTGAGAGAGAGAGAGAGAGAGAGAGAGAGAGGTCTTCCTTCCGTTGGTTCACCCCCCCAGATGGCTGCTACAGACGGAGCTACGCTGATCCAAAGCCAGGAGCCAGGTGCTTCTTCCTGGTCTCCCATGCGGGTGCAGGGGCCCAGGCACTTGGGCCATCTTCCACTGCCTTCCTGGGCCATAGCAGAGAGCTGGACTGGAAGAGGAGCAACTGGGACTAGAACCCAGCGTCCATATGGGATGCCGGCGCCACAGGCGGAGGATTAACCAAGTAAGCCACGGTGCTGGCCTCCACTCTCATCTTTCTCTAAGAGCACCTTGGCTCTGCTTTCGGTAATGCACTCCACCATCTTCAGTAGGCAGAGATTTCTCTGGGAATCTAGGCAGAGGGAAGAGAGAGAGGAGATGTAGAACGTGAGCACTTTCTCTGCATTCAGTGCTGTTACCGGATGTGTGTTGAACCTGCCCTTTGGAGCAAGCCCGCATCCCGCTGCTTCATGACCCTTCATAACGGCGTCTTCTTTCTGCTTATTTACCAAAAGCTTTTGCACACGTTTTCTCATTTTATTGCTTCGAGGAATTTGTTCCTGCCTCTCAATTAATGAGATAATAAAGAGTTAGGTAATCAGTGCCATCTCCAGCTTAGCTGCCAGGAAACTTAGGGCAGCGTACGGATTTAGTCAGAATCATTGAATGATGCTCTTAGTTGGCATCTTTGCGTTTTTTAAAATATATTTTACTTTTTGATAACTCATTTTTTCTCACATTTTCCAAAAGACATGACATTTTAAAAATTCATGCTCTTTTAGAAACATGAGGTCTATAATAATTAAGGGTGTTTTTTGAGCTCAGAAAGCTTCTCAGCTGGACTAGGTTTGGCTCCACGTCCAATCTAGGGCTCCTTCTGCTGCATAGTGCTGCCCTTCCCCAACTGCCCGTTCTGGCTTTAGTTTTTAAGTAATTAATTTGAGAGGCATAGACACAGAGTGCACTCCCAGCCGTTAGCTCACTTCCCAAAGGCCCACAGTGGTTGGAGCTGGACCAGGCTGAAGCTGAAAGCTAGAAACTCATTACAGACATCGTATAGAGGTGGCAGGGGTCCAAATGCTTGCACTGCTTCCTCCCAGGGTCTGCATTAGCAGGAAGCTGGGATTAGGAGTGGAGCTGGGGCTTGAACCCAAGCATTCTGCTGTGGGATGTGGCTATCCAGCTGGAACCTTAACAAAATGCTTACCCTATTAAAACCCTGATCTCCTTCCTCTCCATTTCACAGAACTCAGCTTTTAAGAGAGGACAATTTCCTATAATATTTATTATGACAGAGGCTCCTTAAAGTCACTGGCTATTTCATCAAATCTCGGTTACTTTTGTCCCATTAAAATGGATTTAAAGTTTTCCAAAGAGCAAAAAAGAGGGGGAATCTCCTTTAAAAAGCAATCAGTTTGAGAGATGGGTTAACAATAATGTTATGAATTCTATATACAGTAACTTGTACAGTTTGCAATTTCCAAAAATTGGCAGTGGAGATAGAATTACACGAATGAGTTCAGTGTGATTACCAGTTGGGCCCTCCCATAGTTGCAAACGATTTACCTGAGTATGGGGGAAGTCTGAGAGCTCAATATTTCTTTTGCCTGTTTTTCTTTTCTGTCCAGAGAGGAAAAAAAAAACCAAAACAGGATCCACAGAGATGTCAGGAAACTAGTGTCAAGTAGTAATTCCCAAAATAGGGCCCTGAACTGGCATCATCACAATGACCTGGGAACCCATGTGACGTACAAATGTCTCAGAACTGGAGGGTACCCCTCCCCTGCAGGGGACCCAGCACTCCACCTCTGAGGTCAGTTGGAAGCCACTTGTTCATGCAGAAATATGTGTGGAAACACATTTGAGTAAATTAAAAATGCTAATGAGAGGTGGGTGCTTGGCCAAGCAGTTAGGACCCCACTTGGGATGCCCATGTTCCATTACTGGAATGCCTGGTTTCAAGTCTCAGCTCTGCTTCCAATTCTAGCTTCCTGCTAACGCATACCCTGGGAGGCAGTGGTAATGCCTCAACTAGTTGGGTCCCTGCCACTCAAGTGGGAGACCTGGGTTGAGTTCCTGGCTCCTGGCTCTGCCCCAGCTGTTGTGGGCATTTGGGGAGTAAACTGGCAGATGGGAGATCTCTGTCTTTCTGTTTCCCTCTCTCTCAAATAAACTAAATTAAGTTTGCTTAAATGTTAATGAGAAAAATCAATGCTTTTGTCTTAAAACAAAACAACACAACAACAAAAGACCCTCACAAGTTAGTGGTTAAAGACCAGAAATAAGCTGTTTGTCTTCTTTTAAGAAGCAAAACTGCTCTGTAGGATTGAGGTGGAGAGCCAGGAGCAGCACAAAATTTTCCAGGGTCTTGACAGGAGGAAATGGGTGGGAAGGCTTATTTCTGTTGCTCAGAGGTTACCTTTCAGCGCTGGATTAAGCGTTGTTATCAGATCTAAGAGAGTAGCTTTCTTTATATAATTTCAGAAAAGTGTTATACTTTTTTTTCCCACTAAAAATCAGCCAATTAATGCAATTTTTGTTTTAATCAAATTTCTTTTCAGTTCAATAGAAAAAGCCTCAGTAACAGCATTGTCTGTGCATCCCTGATCTCCTGGGTGTTCTCTGGTCACAGAGAGTTCCTCTTTCTCTGCTGGCTCCCACCAGATTGGACCCTAGTGTCCAGGGAAGAGTGGCTGCCCCAGGAGTGTCCATCCAACAATGCCTAACTGTCTGAAGACGGCAGACACACAGCTGCTCCAGGAGGTCATTAGCTCCCTGCTATGCTAGGCATTGTAGCCTCAAGTAGGCCCATGACTGCTACCATCTGGGGAAGAAAAGACTGGTGCAGATCGCCCGATCCCAATAGGCAAAAACCCCCTTCTGCTTGTTAGGTCAGTGCCATCCTGGAGTGAGGGTAGCACAGATGGTCAAGAGCATGGCATTGTGTCCACCCAGGCTCTGGCCCAAGTCACGTTCCCAATACTTGTTAGCTGAGTGATCTCCTCAATCTCAATGTTCTTATTCTTAAAGTGGGGATAATTACATGTACTCTGCAGGATTATTTGAGAATTCAATGAGTTATGGCAGTGGCTCCTTTGTAGTCTTAGGACTCCTTTATGCTCTCAGTAACTCTTGAGGACCCCAAAAGAGTTTTTATTTGTGCACATTGTAGGTGTCAGTGTTTGATGTATTAGAAATTAGAACTAAGTTCATTAAGAAATGAACATTTTCACAGTTTTTGTGAGATAACTGTATTCTAAAACAAAAATAAAATTTGGTAAGGAGAATAGCACTGCTTTGCGTTTTTATAAATTTCTTACATGTCTGGTTTACTAGAGGACAGTTGGGTTCTCTTGTCTGTTCTATCATTTAATATATTGCAACATCCCCTGTCATGTGGCCTTTGTGAAACTCCATTGTATATTTGTAAAAGCATGGGAATGAAAGGGGAAAATAGCATTTTAGAATTATTATGAAAATAATGTTGGGGCCAGCACTGTGGCTCACTTGGTTAATCCTCTGCCTGTGGTGCTGGCAACCCATATGGGCACCGGGTTCTAGTTCCGGTTGCTTCTCTTCCAGTCCAGCTCTCTGCTATGGCCCGGGAAGGCAGTGGAGGATGGCCCAGGTGCTTGGGCCCCTGCACCCGCATTGGAGACCAGGAGGAAGCACCTGGCTCCTGGCTTCGGATCGGCGCAGTGCTGGCCGTGGCGGCCATTTGGGGAGTGAACCAATAGAGGGAAGACCTTTCTCTCTGTCTCTCTCTCTCTCTCACTGTCTATAACTCTACCTGTCAAATAAAAAAAAATAAAATAATGTTGACCTCAAAGACTCACCAGAATGGCTTCAGGGATCCTCCCAGGATTCCTTAGGACTCAGTTTGAGAACCAATGAGTTAATAAGTTATGACGTGTTTACTATCATACATTGTATAGAGTAATAAGTAAAATGAAAATAAAAATTATTAGAGAGCCCACCATTAACTAGGAGATATAGCTTCTACACAAGGGACCCCACAAGAGGGTCCCTATACAGCCCACTCAGCCAACAGTTGCCCCTGTTGTGGCTGCAGGGCAGTGCTTGTCATGGTGTCTGGCCAGCAGGATCCCTGAAAGTGCCTGGATGTGTTTTGGGCTGCAGCACTGGGTCGTATTCACAAGCACTAATGTGAGAATGGCACTAAGCAGATGTTGCATGGTTGCCTTCCCTCATAGGAAGCAAAGCATTCACTTCCACATCATCTCATCTGCTCTGCTGGGAAGGCCATCAGACTAGTTCTTCAGTGAGTCATGGCCAGAGCTGGGGCTTGAACCCAAGAGTCCTGACTCCCAGTGGAATTGGACTTGAAGGGGAGCAGGCAGAATAGAAAGTGTCTTCAGGCTGACAGAGGCTTGCCAAGGGCACAGAGCAGACTGTTGTCAGGATGCAGCTTCTGGAACCAGACCTTGTCAACTCAGTCCCGTAGATGTTCAGAGTCTCTGGGAGATGTAGCCATGACTTGGTCCCTCATCGGGGACTTGCAAGCTTTGTGATACCCAGCTGGCACTCCCGATCACTTCCCTTGGCCTTTGTTTGAGTCCAGAAATCATAATGCGAGCTGTGGGCTGAAAGCTACAGCAAGCTGCTGTGTTGGCGTGCGATTTGGAAACTCTTTTCACTTAGCCATCTATTCAACACCTGGTGTGTTTTGAGTCCCCAGTCTGTTTCCTCCCTCATCTCCCACCAAGGGAGAAATCCAAGGAACTGTTGACCAATCAGAGTGAGCGCACAGCCTTGCAGTTCCAGTAGTCCAGTCTTTCCAGTGGCCAAGACTTTCTGGCATCTGCAGTGGGTGCGTGCAGCCCTAGGTTGAGGATGAAGGGCAGGGAGCTGGGATCAGGACTCTGGCCTGTGCCAATGGCTGTGCTCATGGCAGACCAGCATCTGTAGATGGCAGAGGCTGAACAAGCTAGAAGTGGCTGGGAGCCAGAGTGATGCTTTCCAGGACCAGGGTGGAAGTGGGCTGTCTAAAATGTGAGACAAATGGCATAGAGTACAGAAAGTTAGTAGAGCAGGAAAGAGTAGTGACAGCAAGCAGATCAGAAACACGGTAAATCTGAAAGTGCTTCTTACCCTTCCTGGCCAAGTGATCTCCTAATACCTACTGCAGGTAAAAGGTACTGTTCACTCAACAGAAAATTTACTGAGTGCCTGTTGTGTGCCACGTGTTGTTGTGGATGCATCAATAATTATGTCATTGAACAAAGCAGAAAAAAAAATCCCTGCCCTCAAGGGGCTTACCCTTTCATGGGCAGAAGAAAATAAAGGAACAAAATAAAATATATAAGAGTACTTCAAAATTTTTGTGGAAAAATGGAGTTCCAAAGTAAGTTTAGGAATAGGCATTTGACCTAGGGATTAAGACACTGAGTAAGATGCCTACAACCCACACCAGGAGCTTCATCTGGTCTCTCATGTGGGTGCAGGGGCCCAAGTACTTGTCCATCTTTCACTGCTTTCCCAAGTGCACTAGCAGGGAGCTGGATCAGAAGTGGAGCAGCTGGGATTCGAACCGACACCCATATTGGATGCCAGCATTGCAGGCCATGCCTTAATGTGAGCCACAATGCCAGCCCCGACTCAAAATTTCTTGGTTGCACAGCCAGTCTTGAGAATGGCCATTATTTGAGATAGGCAGGGGCTGACTGGGCATGGGAGGAAGTTCAGGAATTGGAGTTAAGTTGGAGATCAACTTGGGATCAGATACATAAAGGAAAGGAGATCTTAGAGCCAGCCTCAAACTGTGGGCCTAACCCAAAGAGCAGCCGAGGAGGTGAGGGGTTTGTACTCCCCCGCTTCTCCCTGTTGGTGCTGCAGCACGGGAAGCAGAAGGCAGGGCCTAAAGCCTTCCTTCAACCAGGATGACCCCTGATTGGCTGAGAGCCCCACTGGACTTGGAATAGACACGCCATGTGTCATGTCTCCTAAGACTGGGGCTGCCTCTGAAAGGGCTCCGGGGTGGCCCTGAAGAGGAGCCGAGCTCTGCGTTTCCTCAGCCCGCCCTCCGGCTCTGCTCTGCCGTGCCTGTCTTCACATGACCACAGTTAACAGAGGAGCTGGGGCTGGCAGATCAGGAGGCCCTGATTAGACCTGCAGAGTATCTGAGCTGACAGGGACTGCGGCCAGCATCCTGTCCAGCTCTTTGTTCTTTCAGATGAGGGGACCAACTTGGTCAAGTTAGAAGTTTCATGACCTAGGGCAAATCATTGAAGCCTTGCAGTGGAGCCAGGCCCAGAGCCTTTTCCCAAACATCCTTCTTTGGAGATGGCTGTGTGCTCTTTGTTCCTTCTGTTTCTTCCTGACCCTCCTCCATATGGGCTTGTTGCCGCCAGGTCAGAATTTAGGGGATGAGTGGTAGGCCTGAGGTCACCCAGCCCTTTTGGCAACCCTGCTACAATTGGATCACACGTGGATTCCCTGGCGAGCCACTCCTTCTCAAGAGCTAGCTTGGCTTTGCTAATTTCCCATGTCCTTGGTGGGGCAGAGTTACTTCTGTCCCAAGATGTCCTTCTCTGAATGCTGGAGTCCATCTCTACCCCATCTCAGAGCTGTCTTTACCCTGTCCGGTCCCACATTGTTCTCTTTTGCTCCCTGCAAATCCCTCTCTCCTTCCAATTGTCTGAGCTTCCTATTTCCTAACCACTTTGTAAGCCTCTGGATCTCTCCTTAAATATCAGCCCCCGGATGCCTGCCTGATGAGCTGAGGTCATTCCTACCCTCAAGTGACCTGGTGAATGAAGCAACAATACCAGGGATTCCGGGACAGTGAGTTTGAGGATCAGCATCTTTGTTGGCCTGGTGGGTGGCCCTGGGCCCCTCTGGAAGTGGGTAGAGTGATGCTGACCTTCTGCCCAGGCTTTGGGAGGGGACTATTCATTGCCGCACATCTGACTCCCCAACCCTCTGCCCCACAACTGACAGTTCTGCTTTACAGACCTGGAAGCAAAGTGTAGGAGCTCTTGTTCCTCTTCTGTTTCAGGCAGAAATCCTAGCCTGGGGTGCTTCAAACCCATAAGAACTTGGTGCTTCATTCCAAGGCCGGGAGAGAAGATGCCCCTTCCACCTCGGAGAGGTGGGATGTTACTAAGGATCAGGACCTCCTGTATGCTGCCTCTTTCTGCTTCTCCACCTCTGCCACCTCCTTCTTTCCAAGCAATCAAACTCTTTCCTTAGCAACTCCAGGGGGACAGTCTTGCCTGCAAACCCAGCGTGAGGCTGGGCAGCGGCTTCTGTGCCACCATCTTTCTGTGTCAGAGATGCCAAAGCACAACGCTGTGTGTGATGGGAAGAGCCTGGAAGCTGGCCATGAGATGCCAGGCGTTTTATGCTCTGCCCCTCCCTCCCTTGGTCAGCCTTCCCTCTCTCTCTACTCTCTGACCTCAGTCTCGCGCCTACAGGGAGTGCTGGGTAGGCCAGTGATCTCTGGGGTTCCTGCTGGTTCAGATGGTCTGAGGTTCTCTGTAGGTTCTCAGTGTATTGTTAAAGGATCCCGTGTTATTTATCTCGGTATTTCTGCTCCCCTCCACTGCACACTGCTCTCTGTGCAGTAATGCCATCGAAACACCCACACTGTATCTCAACAATCTGATGAGATAAACACCTCATCCTTGGACTCTGTGGATACAGGGTCACAATTCCCCCCTTCTGCTGTCAGAGAGCTCAGAAAGCACAGGCTGCCCAGAGGGACAGGCGGGCGTGTGGACTGCCATGCACATATCATTAGGCAAAAAGCACTTTTGCTCTGACCCAGAGCTCCTGTTTTTTCCAATGCTGCCTCATTCTCCCCCTTCCTCCACCTCCAGAATAATGCCTCTGGGCTTGTTGTTTGAGAATGTGCTGGGAGGGCTGGCATTGGGAGCATATGGCCTTGTTATCCTGCACAGAGCTCTGAGCTGGATGCACCAGCCACTGGCTGGGTCCTGAAGTCATTAAGCTGAGCATATTGATCCAGGATGGAGCGGGGGGCCTTGGGCCTGCTCCAGCCTCTGACACCTGCTCTCATGTTCCTTCTGCACTGACCCTCCTGCTCTGGGCACACCTGTTAGATGGAGTGTGGGGCTCACAAGGTGGCTGCTGCCAGGGCTGCCATGATGTTTCTGTGTCCCTGCTCCCTTTATGGGCCCTTTATGGGAGGCTGGAAGACATGTTGGGTTCCCAGAGAAGCAGGAGCTGGTATGATCTCTAGTGAAAATTGATCTGGCTCTGGCATGCTTTGTCAATAGAAAGAGAATAGGAACATCCTTCCACTTTCTCAGGAAGGCTGTCAAGACATAATGAGATAACATTTGAGGTTCTTAGGAGAGCTTAGAGAGAGGGTTTCTAAATCAAACACAGAGGCCATGGGACACAGAAGGCAGGCCAGAGGTGCTGCAGCTGGGCAGGCAGGGCTTGCATCCTGGCACTTCCCAAAGGGAAGCACCTGGGACACGTGCTTAACTGTGCTGAGCTTCTCTTTGTGATCTGTAAACCAAGGAACAGCAAACCTACACAGACAGCTACTGGTAATGATGATATTAGGCCCCAATTTTTCTCTTTTTGAAACCTCCATAGAATGTGGCAGAATCGAGGAGTTTTGCTAGTTTATGGAGGTCTCCCTGGCCAGGCAGTAAGCTTCCCGAAAGCAGGGCATGTTGGTGTCACCCATCATTTTGTTCCCAGACTCAGGTACAGCCCCTGGCCCATGGAGTGCTCAGGAGGTCTTTGTAAACTTGGGGGAGCGTGAGGGCTTTACCATTACTCCCTACGGTGAGCATGTTTTATATACAAGGGGACTTCAAAATGTTCCTGCATAATAGAATTCAAAGATGTTTATTTTGGTGCAAAAGTTTAGAAATCCATGTGTAATTTTTTTCATGATACATATTTCCACAAACTTTTTGAAGCCCCTTTGCACATTTTTGTAAACATTGAGATTTGGGTGGGGGGAGGGCAGAGAGCAAGTTTCCATCTACTGATTCACTCCCCATATACCTGTAATAGCCAAGGCTGGGCTAGGCTGCGGTTGAGAGGAACTCAGTCCAGGTCTCCCACATGGGTGAACAGTGTTAGGTTTTAGGATTTTAGAGTTTGAAGAAAGGCAAGGAAGTAACTAGTTAGAGAAGACTTTTGGGGGTAAAGAAAGTGGATGTTCAGTCTGCCTGGACAGAGAGTGGTCAGGTTTGAAGGCAGGCTTCCAGAATATTGGGAAAGGAAGGACCGGCACTGTGGTGTAGTGGGTAAAGCTGTTGTCTGCAGTGTCGGCATCCCATATGGGTACTGGTTCAAGTCCTGGCTGCTCCACTTCCAATCTAGCTCTCTGCTATGGTCCGGGAAAGCAGTAGAAGATGGCCCAAGTCTTTGGGCCCCTGCACCTGCGTGGGAGACCCAGAAGAAGCTCCTGTCTCCTGGCTTTGGATCGGCACAGCTCCAGCCATTGTGGCCAATTGGGGAGTGAACCAGCAGATGGAAGACCTTTCTCTCTCTCTGCCTCTCCTTCTCTCTTTGTGTAACTCTAACATTCAAATAAATAAATAAATAAATTTTTAAAAAATATTGGGAAAGGAGAGCTGGACAAAGAGGATGTGAGATAGGAAGTCACAGTCAGAACAAGGTTATTCAAGGGAATAAACCTGAGAGGAGCCCACTACCAGTGTGCATACAGGATGATCATGTGGCAGAGAGCAAGGGTTCTCCGACAGGCTAGGTTTATATAGCAGAAGGCAGCTGGGTCATGAGAGGGCATTAGGTGGGGCTGAGCTGGTTTGTCAAACTTGGTGGCCTTCCTTTATGCAGGCTGGTTGGTTGGGGCAGAATGCAGGGGGACCTGTCTCAACAAGGTGGGGAAGGGACTTGGGGTCTATTCTCAGTCACTAGGCAGGGTGGCAGGGTGTCCTAACTGAGCTATTTGAGGGAGAGAGCAGGGCGGGTGTCTCAAGAATGCAGGGGGTTGCTTTTTATCCTTGCTCTATCAGAAAGGACCCAACTGCTTGAGCTATGGCCACTGCCTCCCAGGCTGTGCATTAGCAGGAAGCTGGAGTCAGGAGCAGAGCCAGGACCTGAAGGCAGACAGCTTAACTATCTAAGGGCAAATGCCTACCCCCTCAACACACATATGATTATTATCCTCATTTTAAAGATGAGCAAAGTGAGGCTGAGAAAGACTAAGTGATGTGGAACTGATGAAGTAGGCCTTGTTGCATGATACTTGTGAGGGCTTCTGTGGAAGTTAAGGAACAGAGTGTGGCAGGACAGGGCAGGGAAGAAATGACAGCACCTACCATGAAGACACACCGCACATATCCTCCCAACAGCCCACAAAGTAGGTATTCTAGTGCCCATTGTACAGATGAGAAACTGAGGCTAGGAGAGGAACCTGAAGGACCACTCAGCTCCAGTCTGAACAGTTCAAGTGAAGGAACTGAATCATGCAAAAGGAAACCTCATCCCCCCCCCCCCATTCCTCCCTCACCTTGGAGTGGGGTCTCGGCCTTTGTGGGCCTGCGCCCGCTGATCCCACTCTCTGAGGCTGGGATGTCCTGACTTCTGAGGGCCACAGGAAGTAGCCGCCAGATTCCTTCCATGCGGCACATCTGGGAGGGGTGTCCCCTGCGGTGACTCTTGAGAAATCCCGACGTCCGGCTGCTGGTGCCAGCCCTGTTTCTCTGCCTGTCCTTCTGGGCTTGCAGCACTCGCCAAACATCTGCCACTGTTGAGTTGCTCACACGTCAAGTGAAGAGTGGGGATTTCAAAGCATGCTTTTTGTGTGTTTTTTCCCCTCCTCTGTTGTTGTTGTCTAAGAAACAGGTTTTTAGGTTCTTTGATTTCCTCCCAGAATAACAACCATATGGGGCCTCCACTTCCACTGAACAGCCTGTGCCTTTTACAAGGGACCAGTTTGTTTTCATTTGGCATTGAACCTTGACTTGCTCCAAAATGTTTAATCAGGTGGTTTCTGAAACAGGCAGAGACCAGGGGCCAGATGATGGTTGGGTCCCTCAGAAGACAGCTTAGCTTTCAAGGATGTGGCAGGAGCGGGACTGGAAGAGGAGGAGGGTCACGGCGGACCCGTGAGATCCGTGCTCCGTGGCTGGAACAAAAAACACTTTGAACCACACAGGGCTCAGACATGTTTGTTGATCGACTTATCCAGGGCCCGAGCCAGCTGCTTTTGTTCCAGAGGATTTCAGGGATTAACCAACTCCCTGGGCTTCGGAAAGTTGTTGGGAGAAAGGGAAGTTTTGAGGTGGCTGCAAAGGAAATGTGCCTGTGCCCGGGTGGGCTGGGCAGGGGAAGGCAGGGATTGGTGTTGGAGGGATTGGTAGATCATGGCCAGTGGTAGAATGTCCAGTGGCTCCTGTGGAGGGAGCAATTGGATGTGTGGTATGAACAGCCCTGTGAGGGCTGCTCCAGGGGCCTCTTTTTGTAAGTGGGTGTGGGGGTGTGGACCTTGAGCCCACTGGGGAGCATTGTGGGCAGTTGGGGCAGAATGCAGCATGGACCCCCCAGTGCGGATGGTTGCTAAGCAGCGGTGTGGGGAGAGGGAGGTTTCCCAGGGAGACCGTGGCTAGAAACACCATCTGCCAAGAGTATTTCTTTCCAGAAGAGGCAGGGGAAGTGCAAGATGGTCCTTCCGGTCTTAGGTTCCTATGGGTGCTATTCACCCAGGCTCAGAAGCCCTTTCCTTCGGAGGGGGAAGTGAAGGCGAACTCAGGACTTGGAAGAAGCAAAGTGCCTTGTAAAAGTGGGGCAGAGGGACTGTCCCAATTCCTTGACTCCATGCCTGCCTCCTGCCCCTGTGCAGGGCCTGGATGGCCCTATAGCACCCTGACCACAGAGACCAGAAAGGCCTGTGCCCGGCAGGATAGGAGAGTAGCAGGCATGTGATCAAATACTCAGCCTTGGTCAAAACACTGACAGTTACAAAATGCCTCTGCCTCTACTCAGGGAAAGCTGAGCAATGAGCAAAATGACTTCAATATGCCAAAGACAGCCCCTGGAGGCTGGAGGGAATGCTAATCCCAGGACCCGACGAGAGCAATCAGGATTAGTGCTTGATTTATAGACGGGTTGGAAGAAATTAGCGAGGCAAAACCTGCCCAGATTGTGATATCTGCGTTTGACTCAGTGAGGCCTGAAAACGGCCCCCTTGCTGTTGATGGGAGCGGCAGTGAAATGCCCGAGTGAGGTTTCTGCTAGGTTCTGCATCCGGAATCCATATGCAACCCATGGACTGTTGTATGGAGCATTTGAACAATGAGTGTGGTGATTGTCTACCAGAGTACAGCAAAAAGTTGTTGGAGAAATGGGACAGAAAGACATGTTTTATTTTGGAACAAAAAAAACTTTTGAAGTCTATGCATAATTTTTTTAATAATACACATTTTCCGTTAACTTTTTGAAGACTCTCGCCTTTAGGGTGGGCTTGGGTGCAAGTGTTGGTAGAAGCAAGGATTCAACCTGCAAGTGTGGAAGCTTTGTGTATCTTAGGGAATCTGAGCTGCATTCTGAGAACAGGCTGTGAATATTCAGCCCATGGTCCAGTAGGAAACAGAGTTGTACATGCAGGGTTCAGCTGAAAAAGATTTTTTCAGGGCCTGTTTCTAGAGGGAGAAGGAAACTGACATGGGATAGTGAGGCACCCAGGGTTAGTGGTGACCATCTCAGGCCCGAAGGTATCAGGAGAGAGAAGGTGCCGCTTGAGCCCAGTGGGAGCTGAAGCTGTGGGGGAAGGACCACGAGGTGGAGACTGGGATCTGTGGAGGGCACAGCCTCTGCCAGGACCAAGGCACCAAAACCAGGGGAGTGGAAAGAAAACCTTGCTTCTTTCTGCACAGGCCCTGTGGCTGTCCTGTGTGTGCTTCTCACTGGCCAAAGCATCCTGAAGGCGTGCATCTTCCTTCCAGGGCACACGACAGGGCGTGCAAGAGGGGAGAGAGGAGCCCGCGAGGCGGCAGGCAGTGAGCACCTGCTTGGGATGCTGGCCGAGCTTGGCCCACACTGGGAAGTTCATCCTGGGAGGGAGAGATTGTAAAGAGGTTATCTTCATTTAGTTATTCTGTCCCCGAGGCCAGCAAATCTGCCTTTCAACGCACACTGAACAAACCACAGTGGAGCTTGGTGACGTCCCACATATGCCTCCTGTCCTGAAACATCAGCTTTTTGAGGACGAGGACTGAGCCTTTTTTTTTTTTTTACAGTTGTAGTAACTTCAGCCCTCTATACACATACGGGTATGCAGTGCTGGACGTTTTACAAAGCCCTAGAACTCAACGAGTCCTCATAACAATACTCGCAAATATTTATCTATTTTTACCTGAGGTGGGGGTGGGGGGTGGTGGAGAGAGTGCCAGCTACCCACTGGTTTGCTTTCCAAATCCATGTAAAGGTTGGAGCCTGGCGCTGGGAACTCAATCTGTGTCTCCCGTGTGGCAAGCAGGGACTCAACTACTTGAGCTGTCCCTGCTGCCTCCCAGGGTGTGTACGGATAGGAAGCAAGAGTCAAGAGCAGAACCAGGACTCAAACCCAGTCACCCTGATGTGAGACATGAGCATCAGCGGCTTAACCACTAGGCACCACAGCCATGCAACCAAGAGAGGTCTGAGTGAGGGACAAGGTGGCATTGATGGAAAGTCATTGGCCTTCCCTCTGGCTGAAGGCTGGCCTTGACTGTGGCCCCACAGGGCCCTGGTCCCTGAGTGTCCCTTCTTCCCAGAGACCATGGTGTCAGCCCGCTGCAGGTGACATTGTTTTTTGCGTGAGGTCTGTCTGCCTGAGCAGGGAGCATGGGGAGTGCTGAGCAGGCCCTCGTGGATGCACGGCCACTTCCCTCCCAGGGAGCCCCCATGGTGGTGGTGGTGCAGCTGAGGGAGAGCACAACGCAGGCCTGGTGGGCTGGCGCGTGCTCCCCCAGGGCCCAAGGTGGGGGGCTTGCTTGGGATGATAGCAGCGACTGCTCTCCCCTGTAGCCATCTCTTCCCTGGAGAGCTCACTGAGCCTGTCTCCACCGTGGAGTTCCTGGAGGGGTTGGGATTTGTCTTCCGCAGCCTCTGTGAGGTCACCAGCAGGTTGCCACTGGAAATTCCCAGGCAGGGATGGACATGGAATCCAGTTCATGGCTTCCTGTGCCAATTTGGGTGAAATGTGGATTTTCCTCCATTCTTGTCTTTTTTCCCAGTGCTGTCCTAAATGGAAAAAAAAATTCTGTAGATTTAAGTCCAAGGTGCAGCCATGGAAAGCTGATGTTTTCCCTTTTGACGCAAAACAGAAATTGGAGACTGTCCTGAGCCTTGGGAAAAGTACCTGGAGAGATTTTCCTCAGAGGCAGCGTGGCTCAGTGGTTACGAGCTGGACTGCCTGAGTTCAAGTCCTGGGCCTGCGTGACTTGGCCTCTTAGGTCCTACACTTCCCAGTCCACAAGGTGGGGATCAGAACAGTGTCTCCCGCCGGGAGTTGGTGGGAAGATTCAATGATGGACAGCGTGTTGAGTGCAGAGAGAGCGCCCCCTGTGGCATGCTTTGGTTTATTCCACAGCTCACACCCAGGCACAGCGTCCTCCTCCTGGATTCTGAGAGATAGGGTATCTGGTGGGCCACCGAGGGGAGCAAATATCCCCCACCAGCTCCTTCACCAAATTATTGCCTAGCTCCCAGACCTTCAGGGGATGTGGGCTGTCTGCTCCACAAACTGGCGTCCGGCTTGCCCACTGCTTGCTACGAACCCTCTACTCCACTGTGAAAATCTGCTTCTGGTCCTCAGACTCCTGTTTGCTTCAGCCTTCACCTTTCCTCACCCACAGCCCTCTCCTTCCTCACCTTTACCCTCCAAGCCCATTCATCCTTCGGGTTCCAGCTCACCTTCCAGGCCGCCCTGCAGCCTGTCCTCTTGCCCCTGGCGCTCCCATCCTCTGAGCTCCTGCACCCTTTCCTGCCTGCCCTGCAGGGCTGTCCCTGCTGGCCCTGCCTCCTGCCATCAGTTTTCTCCTCGAGTAAGTCTACGGCTGTCTATGCTGATGACACCATGAGCAGGAAGCCAGAGAGCAGATGCTATCAAACTGCAGACCTGTGGATTGCCTCTATTTTTCTAACACTGTTTTAAGACACGAGAAAGGAGCTGCTTTCTAGAAGTAGCATGCTGGGGGGGTTGCACAGTTGACTTTGTGGGTGAGAATGTACTCCAAGGCAGGTGGCTTGTTTCAGGTCTCTCTCGCTGCTCCGTAGCTGTAGTGCGGACACTCCTCAGGCCTTCGCGTGCCATGAGAAGAGAGCCGTGCTGAGGCATGTCTGTCTTTTTCTAGCTCCAACTCTTCCTGAAAGAGGAACTTCACCGTAGGACCAGTGGGGCACTGTATTGATCTGTTCTGCTGAACGCACATTCATAGGCTCTGGACCTGAATCAAATAAGTCCAAGGCTAAATCAATGTATAGGCAAATAAGACTGATATTGGCCCTTAAAAAGAAACTGCTTGGGGGCAGGTCTTTGGCTTAACAGTTAAACCTCCTGTTAGGATGTCTGCCTCCCGTATCAGAGTTCCTGGGTTCAATTCCTGGCTCCACCTCCTGACTCCCGCTTCTTGCCAATACAGACTCTGGGAGCAGTAGTGATGGTTGAAGTAACTGAGTCCGTGATACCACAAGGGAGACTTGGATGGAGTTCCTGGCTCCTGGTTTTAATCCATATTCCTGAAATGGCCAGAGATGGGTCCAGACCACAGAAAGAAGTGATGCGGTTTCTCTGAGGAGTATCTGATGGTGGAGGAGTGCCAGGAATGCCTGGGACTGTGGCCCCTGGATGCCACGAGATTCCGTCCCTCGGAGTCTCAAGTGTCCGGGATGGGACGAATGCTCCCATTACTAGATGTTGGTCTCCAGGCAGCCAGGCATGCTGGCAGCACTCCCGGCCCTGAACGCCCTGCACAATTCCTTCAGCAGGCTTGAGCCTCTTGACAGGAGTGACAGCTGTGATTCAACGCTTGCACCAGTGGCAGGAGAGACGTGGGTAAAACAAGGGGGAGAAGACTGTAATTACCTCTTAACACGTTTCTACATTTCTCTGCTGTCAGAATGGTTTTGTTTTCTGATTTATTTTGATCTGCTTGAAAATTAGTTGCTGTGGCGCGTTTGGTATGTAATTGTTGTCCTGCCTGCTAGCAGACATCAGCAGCCATGTAAGCTGCGGGGAATTTTCTCTGCTTCCCCAGTGTACATCAGGCTCTGTGTGCATGTTGATGGTGTGGGAAAGGGATGGCTGTGTCGGCCCTGACTCCTCACCATGCCCTACCGGGGGCCAGTCTCACAGGCTGTGTCTCCCAGCAGATTCTTGCCCCCGTAGAATGTCTGCTGAACCTGCCACCTGAACTTCGTTGCTCTTTGCTCTTTCCCCTAGCGCTCTCCCCACCCTCCCACGCCAGTGCAGCTCCCGCTCCCACCCCCCTCCCCAGACTTCCTTCTTATGTGCCTTCCAACCCACATGCAGCTCGGCATTCATGCCATTCCCACTTGCAGCCCCACACAATCCCAGGTCCTGCTCTTGACCTGCCGCCTCCAGCTGCGCCCACTCATGGAGCTGTATCCATGGAACAGAGTCAGACCCGCGTGGTCTCAGCCCACAGCACCATCAGATTCTGGTGCTCTCTTTGTGGGCAAGTGGCTGGCCTGTGTAATACCATGTTATATGGACCTGTTTCTCATGGCTGGGCCAGGATGGGAAGGAAGCCACCACGTTGCCATGGAAGCTATGGTGTGGGAGAAGAGAGCCAGAGCCACAGCACAGAGAGGTGCTCAGTGACCCTGAGTGTTCATCAGCTGGCTCTTTGGCGGAGGGGATCACCTGCTGCCAACACTCAGGAAACACGAGTTTTAGAACCAGAAGGAAGCTCAGACATCATCGAGCCTCCTGACTTCGTCATTCAGAGGAGCAAACAGGGATGTGGTCAGGACACAGAGCAGGTTGGCAGTAGGTCTGCGGTAGAACCTGGATCTCTGCTGCCTTCTACCCGAAAGTGGGCCAGGGTCGTTCCAGTACTGGAGCAAATAGCTGCCCATGTGCTGTGCCTGGGGGATCTGCCGTTTTCTCTCTGAGATTCCTGCCTTTACCTTTGGGGGAAGTCACGGATTAGCAAATATTTTTACAACTGGAGAACCTTGTCTTTTGAAAAGATTTTACACAGGACACACAGGGCAGGGATGCCTGAGTTCAAGTGTGTGGGGGAGAATGGATGATCCAGGGTGCACCTGCTGAGCTTTTCCTGATTCCCCAAGGAGGCCAAGTGGGCTTGCCAGAGCCTGCAGAGCTCCACAGGTACAGTGCGAAAACATTTAGGGCCTCTGTTACCAGGGCAGATGAATAGAGACATTAACAGCCCCTACACCTTGGCGTGGATGTGTTTGGCAGAGTAACTGAATGCAGAGACCACGACTATAGGCGAATGAGATTCCCACCAGGCCAGTTATGATGAAGGAAAAGTTCAGAGAGGAGGAGACGATTTTCAGCAAAGGCAGGGCAGTTCAGCTGGGGTGCCCTTAGGAAGAGGGTGCCTGAATCAGGTGGTCAGGGCCCAGAGGGCCCAGAGCAGTCTCAAGCATGACCTTTACCTGCTCAGTGGAATGATGTGGAATATGCACGCCCTGACCCCTCTGCCATGGCCTCGACTCTCTCTGGCACTTCACAGGGTTGCAGAGTCACTGAAAAAAACTTAGAGCACTAGGCTTTGCGGTCAGGGATGGTGCCCCCAACTAATATTGGTAGCTGATGTTCACAGTTCCTGTCTCACTCCAGAGACTCTGCTCCTGCTGTTAATATTATCATCCCCATTGTACGGGTTCGGGGCCCAGTGGGTCATTGCTTGGGTGCATCATCTGTAGCAATCACTCCTCAGCTAATGTTCTGGAAGCATTTAGTTCAGTTCATTCTCTCTCCTTCTGGTAGACCAAGGGTGGGGCACATCAGGCCTGCAGGCCATATAAGGCCTGCAGAATCTTTTGGTCTGGCCCTGCCAGGACAACCACAGGCAGCACTCAAAATTCAACAGATCTATAGCAGGCAAAATTCAAAGTTGGTAATTTTGTATGGCCCACAAATGGTGTTGTAAATATCAGGCAGACAGCAGACGCACACTCCTCTCTCAGGGCTGATAGGGGAGAGGATCTTGCTCCTTGCTTCTCAAAAGTGCTTCCTGTCCTTTGCTTCTCTAATACAAAACCACCTTCAGAAACCCCAGCTCTGCTCAGAAATCTAAGGAGGCTTCCATCAGCAGCAGTGGGGTCCTCACCCCTACTTGGCCTTCATACAGCTCTAGGAGGGAGGCCCAGCATCAATGCTGTCTAGAATCCCAGTGCAGTGTGGCTTGAGTCTTTCATCTCTGGGTCTTGACCAGCAATATCCCAAGAAGCCAGGGGAATGTCTCTCTCTCTCCCCCTCCTCCACCTGGTCTCTGTAACATCCTTTACATATCAACATGGTAGCTCCTGTCCTCCCCTCTGCCCGCCACAAATGGGTTTGTTTTCTCTGCTGCTTCTTTCTTGCATGTTAGCACTTCATTACGTGGCTTGATCCTACTACACTGGCATTAAGAGTGTGGAAGGGCCCTGCAGATGTTACATTCCACGAAGAAACCACCTTTACTCTGATCACACCCAAGCGTCTGTGGTCTCATCACTACCTGGAGACGGGGGCACCAAGGGCTGTGGCCAGGGCCACCTTCCCTCCCCGCTGGCCTGCCCATGCCAGGGGGCGGGGGGGATTTCAGGAACTTATCTTTGCTGCTGGCATCATCGGCACAGGAACCAGAAGATTACCTGATTCTGAGTTCTACAGGGACAAACCGGGGATGGAATTACCAAACATCGTGATGTCTCTCCTGGCTTTTTTTTTTTTTTTTTGAAAAGATGCTTTTGTTGACCAAGATAGAATTTTCATCCATACAGTAAAATTTACCCAGTTTCAGTCCATGATCTAAGAATCCTTTAGAGACAGCTTTATGGAGATATAAAATATATCCAAACTATGTATTTCAAGGATATGCTTTGAAAGGTTTTGACATGTGTGTACGCCCTGCGAGACCATCACCACAGTCAAGAGAGAGCATATCCACACCCTCTAAGGTTTTTGTTTTATTTTTATGTAAGTGGCAGGAGGAGGGATGGGGGGGGTGGAGAGAGAAAGAAGGAGAGAGAGTTCCCATCCA
This sequence comes from Sylvilagus floridanus, assembly GCA_949820135.1. NCBI lineage: Eukaryota > Metazoa > Chordata > Mammalia > Lagomorpha > Leporidae > Sylvilagus > Sylvilagus floridanus. The sequence goes on from OX463230.1 coordinate 37,171,420, forward strand.
CTGTTTTACTCCCCTAGTTCTTGCAGCAGTACCTGGTTGGACTGAGGTTGGGAGCCAGAGAGTCCATCCTTATGTGAGTGACAAGAACCCAAGTACTTGGGCCCTCATCACTGCCTTCCAAGGTGCATTAGCAGGAAACTGGAGTCAGGCGCAGAGCCAGGCATACGCAGGCACTGCTCTGTGGGACAGGTGTGGCTTAACCAGTGTCTTAACCACTAGGTCAAGTGCCCGTTCTTCCCTTAATGATTCCTTTTGCTTTTTGTAATCCTGCTAGCTTATGGGCCCTGACCCTCTTCCACTGGTCTCTTTTTTTACGCTCATAGTTTAGTTTATGTATTCTATAGTTCTATATAAGTGGAATCATAGAGCATGTACTCTTTTTTGACTGACTTTTTCCATTCAGCAGAATTAGTTTGTGGTTCATTCAAGTTGGATATTTTGACCCCATTCCTTTTTATTGCTGAGTAGTATTTCTCTGTATGGATATACAACAACTTGCTACGTGCTTTCCTATTGATGGACATTTGGGCTGTTTCTAATTTGCGACTATTTAGATAAAGCTGTTGTACACATTTGTGGTCAAGTCACTGTGTGAACATACGCGTTCCTTTTTTTGCTGGTGAATACTTAGGAGTGGGATAGTAATGTCCTATGGTAGAACCTCATGTTTAAACTTTTGATAAGTTGCCAGCCTTGTTTCTTACACTCCCTTCATCAGCATATGGGTGTGGCTATCCTTTTGTCAGCCAGACAATACCTGGGATGGTCAACGGTTTGACTCTTAGTCATTGTAATATGTGTGCAGTGATGTCTCATTGTGTTTTCTTTTTCTTTAAGGTTTATTTATTTACTTGAAAGGCACAGTTACAGTGAGAAAGTGGGGATGGGGAGGGAGATAGAAGGAGAGATCTTCCATCCGCTGGTTCACTCTCCCAAATGGCCACAATAGCCAGGGCTAGGCCAGGCTGAAGCCAGGAGCCAGGAGCTTCTTCCAGGTCTCCCATGTGGGTGGAGGAATCCAAGCATTTGGGCCATCTTCCACTGCTCTCCTGGGCACATTAACAGGGATCTGGATTGGAAGAGGAGCAACCAGGACTCAAACCAGCGTCCATATGGGATGCGGGCATCACAGGCAGTGGCTTGAACTGCTACACCACCGTGCCAGCCTCTCTTTACGTTTTCAATTTGTACTTCCCTAATGACTGAACATCTGACCTGTGATTATCTGCCATTCATATAACTTCTTTGATGAATGTGTCTTTTCATATCTTTTTCCATTTAATACTTGGATCATTTTCTTATTTATTTTGAAATTTATATATCTGGCCAGCTGTTTTAATTGATCAGATATATATTTGCAAATACTTTATCTCAGTCTGTGCTTGTCTTCTCTCTCTCACATCTTTGTTGGAAGTCATGATCTGTGCATTGTGGGGTCTATTTCTGTACTATCTGTTCTCTTCCACTGGTCCAGTTGATGTCTATACACTGATAGCACCTTTTTATTACTGTAGCTTTATGACAAGTCTTGAATCAGGTAGTGCTTATTACCCCTTCAACTTTGTTGTTTTTCAAAGTTGTTTTGGTTATTCTAGGTCTTTTACATTTTCTATTTTTTTAAAAAAAAGATTTGAAAGTCAGTTGCAGAGAGGGGGATAAAGATAGAAATATATGTATAAGAGAGATAGGGAAAGAGAGAGAGAGGGATCTTCCATCACTGGTTCACTCCTAGGCTGGCCGCAATAGTCAGCGCTGGGCCAGACTGAAACTAAGAGCCAGGAGCTTTACCAGAGTCTCTTGGGCCGTCCTCTACTGCTTTACGCAGGCCATTAGCAGGGAGCTGAATGGGAAGTGGAGCAGCCAGGACAAGAATCATCACCTGTATGGGATACCTGTGCTATAGGTGGTGACTTTACCTGCTATGCCACAATGTCTGCTGCCCCCCCCCCCCAATCTTTTGCATTTTCATCTGAATTTTATGTTTGTTTATTGGTACAATGAAAATCCTTGGCTTTATATATTTTTCTAAAGATTTATTTTTATTTTTAAAGCAGAGTTACAGAAAGAAGGGGAGAAACAAAGAGACAGATCTTTCTTCTGCTAGCCAAGAGCCTGGAGTTTCATCTGGGTCTCCCACATGGGTGCAGGGGCCCAAGAACTTGGGCCATCTTCCACTGCTTTGCCAGGGAAACTGGCAAACAGGGAACTGGATTGGCAGTGAAGCAACTGGGATTTGAACCAGTGCCCATAGGGAATGCCAGTATTGCAGGTGGCAGCTTAACTCATTATGCCACAAGACTGACCCTTGGCTTTATGTATTTTAAAGTGTGAATCACAGTGTACACATTTAGAATTGTTAGGTGTTCTGGAAGACCTTCTTTATCCCAGCTGATACTCTTTGCCCTTAAATCTACTTTGTCTGATAATACCGTAGCTACTCCAGTTTTCCTTTGGCTTGTGTTAGTATTATGTATCTTTCCCATCCTATTACTTCTAACCTATTTGTGTCTTTATATTAGGGTGGATTTCTTGTAAGTAGCATATGGTTGGGCTTTGCTCTTTCATTCAGTCTGAGGATCTTCAGCCCTTGCTCACTTAAAGTGATGACTGATGCATGCCCTGGCTTAAGTTAATCATTTGCTATTGTTTCCCATGCGCCCCATAGCTTCTTCTAAAGAGAACATAAGTTTCCTTTTCCTTCTTTTTCCACCTCCTTTTGGAATAACTGAGAGGATTTCTTCATTCTGCTTTATCTCTTTTGTTGACTTATTAGCTAAAGTTTTGTTTTATTATTTTAACCGTTGCTATAGGGTTTATAGTATACCTTTTAATAATCATTTTTTACTTTCAGTTATTATTATACCACTTCACAAATAGCATGGGGATTTTACAATGATATGTTTATACATCTCCTATCCTGGCCTTTCTGGTATTATCTTAACATTTTAATTAATTACTTATCTATTTCTATTTGTTTGAAAGGCAGAGAGGAAAAGACAGAGACAGAAATAGAGAGTGAGATCATCCTCTGGTTCACTCCCCAAAAGCCTACAATAGCTGAGGCTGGGCTAGGCTGGAGCCGGGACCTAGGAACTCAAACCAGGTGTCCCACCTAGGTGTCAGGGACCCAAGTACTTGAGCCATCACTGCTGCCTCCCGGGATGCAGGTTAGCATGGAGCTGGAATCTGGAACTGAACTGGGACTTGAACCAGGCACTCAGGATGGCAAGGGGGCATCCCTGTCTTAACACCTGAGCTAAATGCCTGCCCCCTGTGCGCTACTATTGTTATCAGCCTCACAATACATTGTTATGAGTTTTGTTGACACAGTCGGTTATCTTTTAAAGGAAGCATCTTCGCACTTACCCACTGGTCATCGTTTCTGCACTCTTCATCGCTTGAGGCCCTTCCACATCTCCATCTCGTGTTGTTTTCTCTCTGCTTAAAGGGTTTTCTTTAACGTTTCTTGTGGTGTGAGTCCGCTGGTGAGGAAATCTCTTAGCTTTTGTTGTGTCTGGAAAGGAGCCTTTGTTTTTCACCTTTCTTGTTGAAAGATATTTTTACTTATAGGATTCTGAGGTGACAGTTTGTTCTTTGGGTAATTTAAAGCTGCTGTCCCACTGTCTTCTTGCTTATGTGGTTTCCAACAAGAATACGTAAATGAATCTTTATGCTCTGACTACTTTTGGCATTTTCCTTTTATTACTGGTTTGGAGCAATTTGACTATGATGCACTCTAATGTAAAAAAAAAAATTTTTAATGTTTCTAGTGTTTGGCATTCACTGAATGTCTTGAGTCTATGGGTTTGTATTTTTTAGCTAAAGTTGGTAAATTTCTGGCTATAATTCCTACAGATTTTTTTTCTGCCCCCCCAACACCCATCCCTGTGAGAACATATTTGGCTTCTTAAAGTTGTCCAACAAATCACTGATGCTCTTTCCTTTTACTGAATTCTTTTCCCTCCACCTTTTATTTTGTCTGGTTTCTATCTCTGTGTCTTCCCATTTACACATCTTTTCTTTTTTCGGCCATGCGTAATCTGCCTGCCTGCTCCTTTTCCTTCCTTCAGAATAACCTAGCCAGATATCCCTAGTTTGCAAAGGATTATTTTAAAACCCATCCGGAGTCTCCATCCACGAAGAGGGGAAACCTGTGGGTGACCTTCCTGGGATCTGGTGGACCTCACTCTGGAGTATGTTAGTGCTTCTGGAAACTGTATTTTGCAAGATACAATGGCTACAAGTATGCAAAAGAGGCTGACAAAGTCTCTTGCTTTGCCCACTCTTTATAGCAGAAAGGGCAGAAGAGAAATGAGTAGGAGAGAGTTTGGGTAGCCAGCCAACAGGAGCTGCAGAACGCTACTGAAAGTGCAGGCCATGGAAGTATCTGAACTCATAAGCTTTGACTTAGGACAAGTTGATCTTTGACCTTCATGAAGGAAGACCATGGGCCCCTCACACTGTGTCCTCACCCAGCCCATGGGGACAGCGTGTCATTGCTGTCCAGTCTATTCTGTGTGTTCACCAGAAGAGGCATTAATTCCGTGATCTCAGCTCCAAGCACAGGGCCTGGCGCAAGGCAGCTACGCAGCCAGTGTCTGTTGAACTGAGCTGTTACTAGCTCGTGGTCTTAAGACAGTGCTTCTCAAGGTTTACTCTGCTGCAGACTTGCCCAGGGACTCTTCTGATCGAGGACATCTGGGGTGGGGATGCAGGATGCTACATTTGGAACAAGCACCCAGGGGTCAACCAATCTCGGGCTCTTCTTTGAGCAGAAAGAGCCTAGCTCATAGACAGTGAGGTCCTTCTTTGCGACTTGGCCACAGCTGCCTGTTACACACTCATGTAGGCCAGAAGCTGTTGGTATGGATGTTAGGAGGTGGCAGAGCTGGGCCTGTGTGGGAGGACAGGAGGGCCCAGGCCATGCTTATTTCCAAGTTAGGAGGGCTGAGTGCTGGGAGATCTTATCACCTGCTTCCTGGGGCTCCTGCTTGCTGAAAAGGAAAATGAGCAGGATACAGGGCGAGGAGGGAGCCCAGCCAGGCACATCTGCCAGCACTCCCAACTAGCTGGGCTGCCGCCACGGGGCAGCAGTGGGCCGCCCCCCACCTCGGCCCTGGCCTGTGGGAGGAACGGCAGCACCAGGGATGCCCAGGGACTGATGCATTTCAGATGTTTGAGTTTCAGCCTGGGATGAGGGGCAGGCTGGGGAGCAAGAGTGAAAGGCAGTTTTTTGGGGGGGTGGAGGGAGCGGGCAGTGAACATTTGTGCCAGTAGAAAAGTGGAATTCTCTAGAGCACAGTTCTGATTTTTTTTTTTTCTTTAAGTAGCGGGAACTGAGTTACTGGAATTTCTTCTGAATTAGAAGCCAAACAGAAAGTTTCTTGTGGTTTCAGTTACACAAGAGGCGGCTGCCGAGACGGATGAATGAGAGGAGGGCTGAAGGGAAGAGCCCATGAGGGGCTGGGACAGGGGTGAGCAGGGCAGAGTCCTTGGACACAGCCCAGAACCCTTCTCCAGGGTGGGGCCCTCTGCCTGGGTACATGTTGTCAACTTTTTAGGGGAAGAATAGACTGAACCAGGATCAAAGTGAAGAAAAAAAAAAACAGGTTGCCAAAGTGTGGTGCAACTGTCAGACACGTACTCATGCAAGTGGCAATTGTGTCCTTGTAATTTCCCATAATTCTGGGCCCTGCGCTATATGGGGCCTTGCTTTGTTCCCTGCCCTAATGGCTTGGCAATGAGACCAGACTGGTCTCTTCCCCCCCCCCTCCCCCGGCCCCTAAGCTCAGGGGGAGGCAGGGAGCCTGAATTCTCTAAGTGCCCAAGTTTTTGTAATCTCCTCCTGGTAGTCACAGAAGAGGCCTGGGCAGGGCCTTGTCTCCCTTCCTTTGTGCAGCTGCCCCCTGCTGAGAGCACTTGGGGAGGGGCCTGAGGTGTGCAGGGCCACAGCATCCTGGGCTAGCCTGTCTGGTGCCTGGCCGCTTTCCTCTCCTGGAGGGGCGTAAGGACCAGTAAGTGCTGGTGGCAGCTGGCCTCCAAGACTCCTTTCCACCTCTGCATTCCATCCCTGCTCCTGTCCCTAACAGGAATCACCCTTCCTTGGATCGAGAGAGCTCATGGAACTCATCGTGAGCTCAGCGTTCAGGCTCCCCACTGACAGCTGGGAGGGGACACTGGTGGCAACACAGGCACCATGAAGCCAGCAGGGGCTACAGCCAGAGTCTGCCTACGCCCTGCCCCTGCAGTTGTTCAGTCGTTTACCGACATACCCCTGGTTAGGACACTTGAGCAGGTGGGGCGGTGGGGCAAGTCACCAGCTTCCTTTCCCTGAGTGGGTGCTGGCTCTTGGGACTCAGGAGCTCTGTTCTCTGATCCTCACCCCAGGGGTGGGTCCGGCTGGTCCATGAGCGCTGGGGTGCTTGAGGCGGAGGTGTAGCCAAGCCTCACTGTGTTCCTAGTCTCCATCTGACCTCCCTCCTCCAGTCCCTGCAACCCCATCTCATGATCTGCCCTCACCACGCCTTTGGTCCTTGTTTCTCAGCCGGCTCCCACTGTGCTCATTCAGACAGAGGCTTATGCAGCCCTGCTCAGGGGTGCATTTTATTAGGGGGTTAATTACTAGTCCAAGGAATAACACACTGGTGGTGGCTTTGGCCTGGCCCATCACTGGCTATTGTGGGCATCTGCAGTGTAAACTAGTTAGTCGCTCTGCATAGGCTGACTGCACCCAGAGGGGCCCTTCCCACATCTTCCCACCAAGGATGTCTTCCATTCGTTTTGAGCCAGCTTTTCTGTGACTACATCTGTTCCCTGACCGCAGCTGTGTTCCACGGTCCTCAGGGATGGCTCTTTCCATCCACTTAGGGGGCGGGGCTGAGAACTCGTCCTTGCACCGTGTCCATGGAGGGCCTGTGCGTCCCATCTGTCTGGTCTCCCCCAGGACCACTCAGCCCTCCGTGAGGTCGTGAGGAAGAGCGTGCACGTTTAGCACCACGCCACTCCCAGCCACTCCTGACGGCAGCCCCCGCTGACGGGTTCCTGCAGTGCAGCCTTCGTTGCTGGAGCTGCCACTGCTAGAAGCCAAAATGTGTGTTAGGAGGGAAACAGGGACACATGGCGAGGAAGGCAGGTTTGAATGACAAGTCTGTTCTCCACCATAGGCTGCCGTAAGCTTTCAGAAATGCCACGAGCTCAGGTTGCCAGCCTGGCTAGGAGGGTTCCCCTGTGCCAAGTGGGCTGCGCTGGAAGAACTAGGCCTTCCTTGAAATCCGATGCCTTTGCTTAATTAGGCACCAAACGCATACCATATGAGGAATACAGCCCCCAGGCAGTGAGCAGAGCTGCGGGAGCCCAGAGCTTCCGGAGCAACGTGGGGCTCCTCGCACACAACCTCGGGGTGCAGACGGCACAGAAGGAGGGCGTGAGAGTCTGGGCTTTAGTGCCTGAAAATGGAGTCAGAAGGAAAGGACACATGGCCCAAAAGCCAGTTGTGTGTCCTCGAGAGGATATAGCTGTGAGTTTGGTGCCCAGTTGTCATCCTCAGCTTGCCGGCCTGCTCAGGGAAGCACAGACAGAGCAGGGGAACCAGTCACCTCCAGAAGTGACCCTGTTGGATAGAGCTCACTGTTGGGACAACTGGAAGGATAATATCCTATAAAAATCTACAGGACAGGAGTAGACAGGGCTTGTTAAGTCTGTGCTGACTGCCTGGTCTCTGGTGTTCTCAGTCCGTCAGATCTGTGCAGTGGAACAGACGCTCCCTGAATCACTACAGTGTGCTGGGATGTAGGCTCACGGGCTACAGCGCTAGATGAGCCAACCGCCGCCCCTGCCCGCTGTGATTTCTGTGCTGTCAGAGGATGCAAATGTATCAGGATATCATGTGACAAACCTGTCGCTGCCATAGGTACAGTGGGCCAGGGTGCTTCTGAGAGCACACTGGAGACACGGAGTTCTGAAACGACGTTTAGCATCCTACGTGGATGCAAGCCCAGGCATTCTGTTTTTTTGTGTTTTCAGAAGAACAGCTTTCCTGTTTTGCCATGTACTTGTTCACCCTCACTTAGCTCACGTTACTCTCTGCTGGTGAGACAAATGAGTATCAAGTCACAAAGATTCACTGGAGATTTGCTGTCGGAAGGCCACCTGGTCCTAGCCTCTTATTTTAAACACAGGAGTATGGAAGCCAGAGAGGTTAAAAAACTTCCCCCAAACCATGCAGCTAATTAGCAAGAAAGCTTGCACGGGAAACATGCTTTCCTGATGCCCAGCTTAGTATGAGGGGGTCTTCAAAAAGTTCATGGAAAAATGTGTACTATAAGAACAGCGAGCGTGGATCTTGAAAATTGTTACGCCAAAATAATCTTTTCATTGCATTTTCCATGAACTTTTGGAACTGTCCTCATATTTCTTTGACTTCACCTTTTGAAAAATGAAGCTAATTCAGGCAAAGTTCTTAGGCACGTATCGGCCAGCTGCCCTCACTCTGAAGAGTTAATACTTTAATTGGCCCAGCAGAGCTGAAGTCTGCAGGTGGGTAAGCGTGGACAGGTGGAGAATCAGCATCACACGAGAGCCTTCTGGACAGCACCTGCCCCACTCAGCAGATGTCGAGGCAGTGGGGGGCTGGGGGTGGGGCACAGCCAAGGGCATCAGGAAAGGGACAATGCTGGGGCACTGTCCTCTCCATCTTCCTGGGCTCAGCAGGGCAGGTGCATGCTTTGAGACTCCCTCTGAGAAGACCTGCGGGGTGGTGGTCCCACAGGTGAGTCCTGGGAGCAGATACCTTGGAGGATAAACATGAGAATGAGGGAGGCAGTAGACATTTGGTGCAGCAGTTAAGATGCTGTTAGGATACTGCATCCCATATCAGAGTGCCTGAGTTCAAGGCCCCGCTCCTTCTCCAATCCAGCTTCCTGCTAATGTGGCAGCAGGTGATGGTGAAAGTAGTTGAGCCCCGTTGGGCCGGCTCTGTGGTGCAGTGGGATGAACCTCTGCCTGTGGTACCGGCATACCAACCGGGCGCTGGTTCTAGTCCCGGCTGCCCCTCTTCCAATCCAGCTCTCTGCTGTGGCCTGGGAAAGCAGTGGAAGATGGCCCAAGGACTTGGGCCCCTGCACCCACATGGGAGACCCGGAAGAAGCTCCTAGCTCCTGGCTTTGGATCAGCGCAGCTCCAGCCATTGCGGCCATCTGGAGAGTGAATCAATGGAAGGAAGACCTTTCTCTCTGTCTCTCCCTCTCATTGTCTATACTCTAACTCTCAAACAAAAAATCTTAAAAAAAAAAAAAGTAGTTGAGTCCCTGTCACCCACATCAATTTGAGTTCCAGGCATCTGGCTTCAGCCTGGTCCAGCTTCAGTCTTTATGGGCATTTGAGGAGTGAACCAGTGGATGGGACATCTCTCTGCTTGTCTCTCTTGTGCCTCTGCCTTTCAAGTAAATTAATAATAAGAGTAATAATTAATAATAAAAGACTGAGGGAGAAAGTGCTGGTTGGATGCAAAGAAAACACCGTCTTTGGTGGAAGAAGATGATCTGTGTCAGGGATGTCCTGCCCCTGCCATGCAGTCCTGGCTGGTGACCACAATGAGGAAAGGAATTCTGCAGGGAGAGGGTTAGTTGGGCTGTCTTGGAGAGCGCCCTGAAGAGCTGGTGCCTGGTCTGTAGGTTGGAGGTGTGTTCAGGGAAGGCCGGCCCAGGATCCCTCCCTGCGGGGCCAGAGCTGGTCCACTTGGTGTCAGGCAGCTGAGCAGAGGAGTCAAGGGCATGCAGGGGTCGGGGCTGGGGGGGGTGGGCGGGCCTTTCTGGAGAGGTCAGACCTCTCATGGGGCCTGAGATGCGTTAAAGGAATGGAACTTCCGGCGTCATTAGTGCTGGTTACAGGATCTCTGGGACTTGGGGATGCCTTTGTGATGGCTTTAAGATGTCACTCCCTTCTCTTTTTCAAATGCCAAGAATCATCCAGTCAGCCCATCCAAGAAAACTGGTGGTGGTTTCTGGCATGGATAGTAGTCTCCAGACTTACTGTCTCTTAGTAATATGAGGCCATAACACATGAGATTGTTGTATGGATTAAAAGTATATAAATACATATTAATGTGTCTGGTGCATAGGGCCATGGAATTGTTAACCCTTGATAAGACAAAATAATTGGGGCCAATGTTGTGGTGTAGCAGCTAAAGTTGCCACCTGCACTGCTGGCATCCCATAAGGATGCTGATTACTGGTTTGTGTACCAGCTGCTCCATTTCCTATCCAGCTCCCTGCTAATGGCCTGGGAAAAGAAGCAGAAGATGGTCCAAGTACTTGGGTCTCTGCTACCCATGTGGAGACCTGGAATAAACTCCTGGCTTCTGGCTTTGGTCTGGCCCAGTCCCTGCTGTTATGGCTATCTGGGTAGTGAGCCAGTGGATGGAGGACCTCTCTCTGTCTCTCTCTCTCTCTCTATAACTCTGACTAAAAAGGAAAAAAAATAAAGACTAAATAATAAAAGGCCCTTCTTTTGAGACCTCCCAAAAGTTGTTTGGAAATGGAGCAGTCTCTCCAGGAGGGGTCGTCGGAATCCAGAAACAGCGGTCAAAACAATCAGAGTGGCGCACAGGCCATGCTCTGGGCTTACCTGCTCCAGTCCCGTCCTGGAGCCTCGGCGAGGAATTTGCCTGCACCACCTAGTGGTGGTTTCTTGCAACTACAGACTCTTTCTGGATTTGGCTCCTTGTTGGGTGGGCCACCAGGGAGCAGCAGGAAAGGAAGGTAACTGGTAGTTTTGTAACTGTTTTGATTATTTCAGATTGAGATGTTTGTAAATAGGAAGTGAGAGTCTGGAGGTTTTGTTTGGTCTTGTGTTCAGCATAAATATCGTTTTATTAAAACTTGTCACAGAAGCATCCACAGTAGAGAACGGAGCTGGAAGCAACTTCTGAATGGCAGCACTTGGAAGCGCCCTGCCTGGGCCACTTGCCGTGCACTGCTTGTCCCTCCCAAGAAGCAAGAGAGGTGAATGTAAGCAACCCTCTGCAGTCAGGCCCTTTGCCAAGAGCGCACCCCCGAGTACTACAGGGAGCAGTGGCTCACATGCAGAGGGAAGTCTTTTCCAGAAATCCCCAGGGGGCCAGCAGGAGGGGGGGTGCCCATGAGGCAGTTGTGTCACATGTCACTTTGAGATTTCCTTTTAGAAACAGTTTTCCATCCAAGAAGGCAGGAAAGGACCATTTGGGCTCCTTCTTGTTCTGTTGGGTCAGATGACCTGCCCAGCCTCAGACCTGCTCGGCGGGACACCCCCATGAGAGCGTCACTGGGAGTGGAACTGGGGGAGATGAATTGACAGCCATCTGTGAGCACTTCTGAGAGCCAGGCCCTGCGCTGGCTCCTCGGGAAGCCAAATAAAGCAAAGGACCTTGTTCTTCAGGGAGTGAGAGTTGAGGAGACACGCCGGGCTAAACTATGCAATAGTGAAACAAACGATGGCCCCCCCAGGACAGGGCCCTCCTTTGCGGGAGACTAGAGAACGAAGCACGCATGTGTTTAGTTGGACACAGCTGCTCACTAAGGTGATGGTTCAGTTCTGTGCACGTTCCACCTGTCATGAAGAGAACACGTTTACAGGTATTCTGCAGTGTCTGGAAGAGTCAGATTGGCGGCCATTTATCACCCCAGTCACCCTGTCCATCAGAGAGGTCAGGAGACAGCTGTGGAACCAGACAACTCACATTGGAAACTGCCAGTGTGACCTTGGCCGAGTTGTCGACCCTGTCCATAGTCTCGTGTATTCAACAAGCAAGCACTTGCCAAGTGTCTACTGTGTGGGCACTGGGGTATGACAGCGGCCAGAGTGGACGGGCTGGAGGGGGTGAGGGGCCCATCAGCACAAAGGATGTGCAGAGGAAGGTGATCGGGGCAGGAGGGGCAGGCAGTGAGAAAACCCAGACAAAGCTGCCTTCCTCCAGGGGCCTGCAGACCGCTTGGTTCTCAGATATCTGCGCCCATTGGGCAGACCGCATGAAGGTCCACTTGGGAACATGGTGTTCGCGTCCCTTCCTGTGTTCTCATTCCATTTCATCTCTGCCCTGCAGCGCCAGGCCCAAGGGAGTGCTGCTGGGGGCCCCGTGCTTGAGTGAAGGCGCACTGCTAACGAGCTCCTGTAATTGCTTCTTTTCCTTTAGTTTCAGGTGTACTTATTAGTTTTATAAGCCTTTGGCAACCCAGGAAATTCCACTTCCCTCTGCAGCTTTCTATGTCTTCCCTGGTAGATGGCCAGGCACGGATACTTGCATGTGTTTCTTGCTCTCGTAAAATCAAGGCCCTGGCGGTGCACTTCAGGCGTGGGGGAGGGGGAGGGAGTGGATGGGGAGAAGGCCAGCAGCGTCTGGGTACCTGTGTGCCTGTGTGGAACGTGAGGTGGACCAGTTGGCTCACTGCCCCTCCGTGCCCAGGCATCCTGAGTGTGGAGTGGCACTGCCTAAGTGATGCCTTCAGTGTCTTTTGAAAACCAAAAGTGGAAGAAATGGGCTCAGACTGTAGCATGAGTGTGCCAGAATAACCATGAGCCAGCCGCTCCAGACTGAGGTAAGACAGTGTTGGCTTATTACCACTCAGCTCTTATAAATACGAGTGATTCTGATACGATGGCCTAAGTGTGGTCCTAGCTGCAGGTACTGGAATGAACTGCATGTCTAAGATGCCTAATTAGTGTTGGGATAATTAATATTTTTCCCTCTTTAATTCTACGAGTGCCTCCAACAACTTGAGTCTTCCACAGTTTGACCGTCAGAGTCGCCTGCTCTGGCTTCTTTGCTGTCTTTGATATGCACTTTAGTGTTCAAGCCAGTTATATCCTCATTGTTTCACTCAGATCCCTCCCAGAACCTAGAATAGTGTCTGAATGCAGTGAATGATGGGTGTTTGGTGAGTGGCTAATAGATTACAGCAGCTTCTAGATTCTGTTAGAATATAATTTTTCATTTTTTTCTCAAGGTGACGATGACCTCTTATAGTAACCCTAATAGTGAGTACTCATTTGTACTAATATATTAATTTAACTGTTTGCTAACTGTCTAATCGTATGAACCAGCCGTCATCAGGTGCTAATCATGCAAAGTAACTCAAGGCACAACCCTGGCCATCTGAAGGTACTTCCAAAAGTTGCTGGAAAATGAAATTAAAAGATAAGTTTATTTTGGTGCAAAATATTTTTGAAATTCATGCATTAAAGGGGTCTCCAAAACATTCATGAAAATGCATATTATGAAAAATCATGCATGGATTTCAAAATTCTTTTTTACACCAAAATAAATTTACCTTTTACTTCCATTTTTCATGAACTTTTTGAATTAACCATGGACATAAGAGTGTTTACCTCCCATCTGGGGGTTGGACATTCAAGCTGATAGGAAGCTGGAGTCTTCATACAATTTAAAATCAAATAGCGGTTGAGAAGATACTATTGAAGAGCAGCTGTTGACCAATTAAGGCAGAGGGAGTGTTTTTTGCATGACATGGGAAGGGAAAGCTCGACAGGGACTCTTGTTGGAGCTGTGTCTTGATGGATGGTAGAATTTAGACAGCGGTAATAAGAAGGAAGTGCATAGAGCAAAGTGGGGTGTATATGACACTAGAGGTGTCCTTGAACGTCTGATAGGGACCCAGGGAGACAGTTGGGGGATGCCCGACCTGTGGAAAGGTCCACAGTAGGGGCAGGAGGAAGAGTGGACAGGGAGGCTGGTCAGGGAGCCCTCCCCACAGGTCTGGTGAGAGAGACAGAAAGCCACTGTGACACAGAAGTGACTCTGTGGAAGTGGAAAGATCCCCTCCGTGAGCGCCGCTGGAGCCCAACACAGAGCTTGAGGAAGGCCAGCGGGCCGAGAAGCGGAGAAGCCCTGCGGCCTGGGTGGGACTTGTGCCTCCCACACCAGGGAGGTCCAAAAGGGCTGCTGGTGACAGTGGCTTTGCTAGTTACCAAGACGGATGCCCCCTACCATGGGGCACCTCTGGCAGCTGCTGGGATTGCAGATGCATTATCGGTCATGCTGTCCCAGACAAGTCATCCAGGCAACTTCCACCAGTGACCAAGCAGGGAACCCAGCAAGGGGAGGGTTGGGTAGTCTGCGTGCACGTGTGCACCCGCCAGTCAGTGTGTCACATGTGCTCGTGCAGCGTAGTCTCCATGGTTAAGGGAGCGATGGCTGTGCTTGTGGTTCTGGGTCAAACATTCCTAGGGAAGGGGTTCATTTGGCATTTGTCTCCTATCTGAGCACCACCTCGTTTTTCCATTTGCACACTGTCCTCTGGATCTGAACTATCTGAGCTCGCTCCCTCCCAGCAGCCTGTCATTCACTCATGCTTCTTCCGTCGTCTTCCTCTTAAACCCCTCTTTGCTCTTTTTTTTATAAAAGATTTATTTATTTTACTTGAAAGAATTACACAGAGAGAGGAGATGTAGAGATAGAGAGAGAGGTCTTCCATCTGATGGTTCACTCCCCAGTTGGCTGCAATGGCTGGAGCTGCGCTGATCTGAAGCCAGGAGCCAGGAGCTTCTTCCAGGTCTCCTACATGGGTGCAAGGGCCCAAGGACTTGGACCGTCTTCTACTGCTTTCCCAATCCATAGCAGAGAGCTGGATTGGAAGTGGAGCAGACAGGTCTTGAACCGGCGTCCATATGGGATGCCGGCGCTTCAGGCCAGGGTGTTAACCCGCTGTGCCACAGCGCCAGCCCCCCTCTTTGCTCTTGAATGCCTTTTAAAAAGTTTCCCAAGTGACTTGAAGCCTAGATGGTAAAGTTCCTGAATTTGACAGGTGGCCCTTGGCTATCTTCTCTTACCTATTCCCGCTGCTCTCTTTTGGGAATCCTCCCAAATGACCATGCTGATTGATGCAGCATTTCTTGTTCATATCATACCCTTCTCACCTATCACCCCCATTTAAATGCCTCTCCCCTTCTGTCTTTCAAGGTTTCATTCAAACCAGGTCTCCTTCATGAAGCCCTCTGCAGCCACCCGGTACAGCAGCACTTCCTGCACACGGCTTTGGTACATGGCGAGTGTGCATGTGTGTGTACCCCTATTGCTTTTTGGTAGGCAGGGAATTTTCTTGTGTCTCCTTGTGTTCCCAGAATTCCCTAAAGATGATAGTCGTTCTGTGACGTGTGTAGATGTTAATGAATCTGGCCCAGCTGAAGGGGTCAGCATATAAAAGTAGTAATGAGATCTGCCATTTATTCATTGCCACAATCAGGCACAGTGCTAGGCTCTGTGGTCACTCCATGCTTGGATTAGGGGCACCACCCACATGGTCTGGTATTATATCCATTTGCAGGTGAGACTGAGAAGTGACACACCTTGTCCTAGTCACATGCTAGTAAGTGGCAGGTCTGGAAGTGGGACAGTGTTCTGACTCTCTTAAGCCCACCTCTATGCTCTCCACGTGGGTCCTGTCTGCATCTCCTATTGTTTATTACAGGATGTTTGTCTGCTGCTTTGTTCTGGTGCCTGTGTTGCCTCCTTATTCCTGTGGTTGGGTTTTGCCTGCCTCTCTAACATGAGAGCAGCCTTGGTAAGAAGCAAAGAGACTGGAAGGGATGTCACATGCCAGAGTGGTCAGAAAAATGAGGTTGCTCAGCAGGTGTCATAAAAATGGATGACTTGTGCCCTGTGCCTTGGAGTAGAGATGGAAAAATGAAAAGGGAGTGGGGAAAGAGAGCTGTTGACAGATGATGAGTGAGCACAAATGTTTATCCATGCTAATGGAAGGGGACGTGATCATTGCTCTGCCCTAATGGTTATGAGGCTCAGTCTCTTGCCTGCAAAATGTGGAAGCCAGGGATTCTGCACCCTACAGAGGAACCTAGGCCCCTGCCAGCCCAGGGTTGAAGCTTCTCTAATTGTCCTTCCTCCCAGGTCTAAAAGACAGGTCAAAGGTGACAAAGGCATTTGCTATTTAGGAAAAACTTCACCTTGATATTGGTTTCTGTTTTTTTGTAATCTTTGGATACTTAGCTAGTCCAAAATAATTTGTAGCTCCACTCTGGGACAAGTAGGAGGCTGGAAAAAGATTGCTGGGGCCCAAAGAGGGGTAGAGAGGCCAGCTTCGTGAGCTAAGTGTGCAGTGAGCTAAGCTGCCACCTGCATTGCTGGCGTCCTATATCAAGTACTGGTTTCAGTCCTGGCTGCTCCCTGACAATGTGCCTGGGGAAGCAGCAGATGAGGGCCTGAGTGCTTTGTGGGAGACCCAGAATGGAGTTCCTTGATGTTGGCTTCAGCCTGGTCCAGCCCTGACCCTATCAGCCATTGGGAGAGTGAACCAGCATTCTCTGTCACTCTGCCTTTCAAATAAATGAATACTTTTTAAAAGGGGCGTAGGCCCAGCTTTTCTCTGCCTTCCATGGTCAACCCAAAGGAATATTTGGAGCTGCTTTTAGAATATTCTCTTCTGCTTTTAGAATATTCCCCCCACAACATCCCTGCCCCCCTCCACCAGCACCACGTAATTCCTGCCTTAGGGGCTCTCTGTCACACTGAAAACTGCTTAAATCCTGTGCCATAGAGCCAAGGAGTGAAGAAAGGAGGAAGAGAACCAGGGTTAGACAGACACAAATGGATATAAAAAGCCCCCAGGTGGTGTGTGTCCACCTACAAGGAAACATCCATCCGCATGAGGTGGACATCTCTCTTCCTCGTAGGCCCCCATTGCCTGAAATCCCACCATCATCGCTGTGCTTTGCTCCCACTATCCCATCATCTTGCAGCCAAAGAGAAAACCTGCACTCGCCAGCACCTTTATCAGAATCTCTTCATCACAGGTCAGATAAACCCACAGAACAGCGGAGGGGAGGAGAAGGCCTTAGAAATCCAACTTATCTTGATCACATGTGGCCTGGGTCCTGCCTTGGACGCCCTCCGTTACTTTGTGGGAGATGAATATCCGTGATAAGAGGGAAGAGGAGAGGAGAGTGGAGCGGATGGCTCACCACAGAAGCCAGTTCTGACTGTGCCAGAATCGGAGACGCTTGAGAAAGCTTCCTGAGTTCTCTCTCCGTGGGCCCCGAGTTCCTGTTGTCATCGTCTCTCTAGGGGCTGGGCACACATAACCTATGGGAATCGCCACTGCAGCAGCAGTTTTAATTCCCCTGAGAGCTGTTGCGTTGTTTCAGGAAATGGGCTGTTGGCTTTGCCTCCTAAGAGAAGGGGCGAGCCGAGAGAGATGCCCGGGAGACCCTTCCCCACCATCGCTGAGGCTCACGGCACGCGTGGGGGTTTTATGAGTGATATTGGAACAGCAGTCATTCAGATTGTACCTTTGTGAGAATCTTGGATCCTGTCCTTGGCATAGCGTAGCTGCTGATAGATACATCTAACCAGTCACGTATGTGTGTACAAGAGGACTTCAGAAGACTCACAGACAATGGAATTAAAAGATACATTTATTTGGGTGAATTTTTTCAGAAATTTACATATTGTTTGGTCATAATATGCATTTTCCACAAATGTTTTGAAGACACCCTCTTATATAATGTGTGTATACCTGTATGTTTTTAGCAGTTGGATAGATGTGTTACGGCACTCCAGTTCTAACCAAGAAAACACACATGTACATAGGACACACAAATAAATAGATAAGCAAAGCAAGAAGAAAGAAAGGTGTCTGAAGGAGGCTGTCTTTTCTGTTTCAGGGATCTTTATATCTTCCCCACAGAGCCCCTCTTCCTGGTTCTCTGGTGTCTAACATCTGAGGGACAGAGTGTGACACAGTTTATGGAGAGGCCCTCGGAGTCACACAGTTCAGTTCGAGTTCTGGGGACTTAGCTCCTCAAAGCCTCCATTCGCCCATTTGAGGCAGAGGAGCAGTACTTCCCTCTGCTCACTGGGCTGCTGGGATGCTTAAGTCGAAGAGAAGCTTCTGGGAAGGAGCATGGCACCTGCCCTGCCTGCCTTGGGACAAGTGCTCATCAGGGGTCTTTTACAGTGCCAATGACAGAGTCATAAGTCCACATGGAGGTTGCAGCGACCCCATAGTATTCATTTGTGCCCCCTGTCTTTGAAAAGCAAAAGGTAGCATCATGCTAGGGCTCTCACATTAACTGCGGCTAGACCACAGTCCTGCCGGGGTCAGGTTCTGGGGTCACCATATGATCCTTGTGGCCCCTGGAAGGTCAGTTCCCCTGCTCCAACCACATCTGACCCACCCAGGGGCTCTCTGAAGTCCCTCTCGGCCCTGGCCCTGCTGTGTCTGGTCATCAGTTCATGCAGGACAGGACAGCGTGCTCAAATTGACTTAGCAGATGTGACCACCTCTCGGGGACTTGGAGTGTATGCTGGGACACACGTTCGGTTTCCCTTTCCCGATGGGGCTGAACCAAGCTACTGAGGTTATTAAAACAGTTTAGTGTTTTTCATTTTAAAATAAGCCGGAGCCCTTAAGGAGAGTCCCTGCTTGCTTTGTTTATTCGAGAAAGGCGTTGTCAAAGGCCAAGGTTGAATGGCCAGAGTCTTTCATCCTACATGGACAAGTTTATGAGCTACAAGCTAGAATCACCAGGGAGACCTAAAACCACAGATGTGGGGGGCCTGGGCCCCTTTCCCTTGCTCTACCCACACTCCCTGCATGTCAGGTGTTCTTTGTCTCTTTTTTTAATTTAAGTCCCCTGAGTGATTCTAATGTGTTCCCGGGTTGAGGCCCACTGGGCTCAATGAAATCTATTTTCCCGTGTGTTGGGGGAAGGCTGGTGTGCTGACCAGCTGTTTCTCATTTCCGGCTTGGTAGGTGTTCAGTAAATGTTGGCCTGAGATCTCCCCTCTGGTGCAGCCTTGTTCTAATTCAGGGCCTGTGGACAGAGAAGCACACGTGAGGCCATGCTTCTCAGTCCTTGAAGACCACTGGAGTCCCCTGGTGCTCTTTGAGAACATACAGATTCCTGGATCCCACCCGGATTCCCTGAAAAGCAATCTCTGGGGATGGGGATGTGGAATCTTTTATTCTAATTGTTATGAAAGTTTCCCAGAAGATGATTTGGGTAATTGGCCAGATTCAGAAACCCCTGGGAAAGGAAGACTCGGCCCTCATTTTCTGGGAAAGAAGATTTTAAAAAATATTTTGTTTATTTAAAAGGCAGAGTTACAGAAAGGGTAAAGCAGAGAGAGAGAGAGAGAGAGAGAGAGAGAGAGATCTTCCATCTGCTGGTTCACTCCTTAAATGGTTTCAATGGCCAGGGCTAGACCAGGCTGAAACCAGGAACCAGGAATTTTATCTGTATCTCTCAGGGTGGGTGCAGGGACCCAAGTGCTTGGGAATATTCTGCTGCTTTCTCATGAGCATTAGCAAGGAGCTGGATCAGAAGTGGTGCACCAGGGCTTGAACCGGTACCCGTTTGGGATGCTGGCATTGTAGGCAGCATCTTAACCCAGGGGCCCCAGGAAAAATTTTGTAAATTCCCTTTTGGTCATCTTGGGCCCACTAAGGAGACAAGGGACTCACCTTCTAAGCCTCAGTTTCATCTTTCATAAAATGGGGATCCCTGATGTTGCCTACTTATAACCGTGACCTGAGGATTGAATGATTAATGCCCATGAAGTGCTTGGCATGACAGACAGGCAATGTGCTCATCACCGTCAGTGTCATCATTTTAATGCCTATGGAAGCTACAGGCTACAAGATAAATTTATAAAATTTAAAGAACATGGAGTCAGTGCTTCTGACTCTGAGGTCAATCTAGAGGCTGAGGAAGGAACTCGTTATGAACTTGTATCTGAACTGGAAACTTCCCTGGGAGAGCTGGAGCAAGACCCTGGTGGGTCTCGCTCAGGACTTACTTGTAAAGAACAGAAGTTGTTCTTGGGAAAACAGTAAGGTCCCGACGGTCACCCAAAGGGAATCAGCTTTGCTGTGGGGGGCTAAGATGCTGGTTGAGATGCCTGTGGCCCCCATCAGAGTGCATGGGTTCCATTCCCATCTCCAGCTCCTGACTCCTGCTTGCTGCCAGTGCAGATCCTGGGGGGCAGCAAGTGATGGCTCAAATAACTGAGTCTCTGCCACTCATGTGGGAGACCTGGATTGAGTTCCCATCTCTTGGCTTTGGCCTTGGCCTTGGCCTAGTCCTGGCCATTGCAAGCATTTGAGGATTGAACCAGCGAGTGGGAGCTCTCTTTGTCTCTCTACCTCTTTCTCTCTCTTTTTTTTTTTTTCTTTTGACAGGCAGAGTTATATACAGTGAGAGAGAGAGACAGAGAGAAAGGTTTTGCTTCCATTGGTTCACTCCCCAAATGGCTGGTGCTGCTCTGATCCGAAGCCAGGAGCCAGGAGCCAGGTGCCTCCTCCTGATCTCCCATGCGGGTGCCACTTGGGCCATCCTCCACTGCCCTCCCGGGCCACAGCAGAGAGCTGGACTGGAAGAGGAGACTAGAACCAGCCCCCAAATGGGATGACGGCGCCGCAGGCAGAGGATTAACCAAGTGAGCCACAGCGCCAGCCCCATCTGTACCTCTCAAATAATCAATCAATCAATGGAAAAGACAGCTTTTCTTTCTTCAAGGCAATGCAGCCTGATTTGGGAAGCACAGTTAGCACACTATTATGACCAGGAGCTAGATGAGAGGATGTGTAATTAACCGCAAAACTGTGTCATCGGAACTCTCCAGGGCTAAAGGATTCAAGGACAGGAACTCAGTGAGGCCTGAAGATGGCTAGAGAAGCCCCTTGAGAGATGGTGACAGGGTTTTGAATCCAGAGGCTGCCAGAAAATCCAGACAAGAACTGTCCAAGGAGAGGACAGCAGCCTGGAAGAAGGAAGTGACAGCTGAGATGGGAGATGGTGAGCAGCCTACCTGCCTGCCCACCTGGGATGGACAGCATGGTCTTGTTCATCCTGGGACTGCATAGCCACTTCTGATCAGGGTCCTCCAACAGCCGTCACAGGCCATGGGCACACAGCCTTCTGGGAGTCGGCCCTCAGGGCTGTGTCTGGAAGCTGTAGGCACACCTGGTGGCACTGACTGGGGAAGGTGCTCTCCTCCACGGCTGCTCGGATGGGGGCAGCAGAGCAGGCAGCCTCCCTCCTCTGGCCACCATGTAGGAGACATCAGTAGATCTCTGGCTCAGAGTACCAACCCCATATCCTGCTTTTTCCTGACTGTGGGGTCTTCAAAGAGTTCTCACCTTATAGAATAGCATTTGAAGGACATGGTTAGAGCTTAGGCCTTAGGGTCTGTTGTCCAGCAAGCTCTTAGTTTTGGGTCCACAGGTGAGCACAGATCAGAGCAGTTTTCCCCCAGAAAATCCGTGGTCTGTGACTTGCTCCAGGGACCCAGGTGAGTGGGATTCTCTCAGTCAAGTGAGCATGAGAATGGCTGCAGTTTGTCCCCTCCTGGAGAATCACTAAGATCAGTTTTGGGGCTCAGTGATGTCCTACTGGGAAGGGCTTGTGTCACCCTTTTGACCCTAGAATCCTTCTTCCTGTACAGCTCCTGGGAATGCTGTGCTGCCCAGAGACCGAGGCCCTGCAAGACAGAGCCCAGAGGAGCCTGATGCACAGTCACCTGCCCTTTCTTTCCAAGAGAGGAGGCTGTAGGTCCTGGACACCAAGGCCAGGGTCCCCAGCCTGGTCCTGCAAGGGTCCCAGGCTGGGTTCCAGGTCCTTGGCTGTGAAGCAGCTGAAAGTCAGACTGAAACGAGATTCCTAGGGGGGCTTTGCGATCCTGTGAGCTGCTCACGTGGTTGGAGGCTGTTTTGAGGACATTTTTCATTTGTTTCTGGTTCCATAATTTTGCCAAAGCAGTGTGATCCAACTGTTGTACCGGGGAACATTTTGCAAACTTTGGGTCACTGATGAGACAAAGTGCTTCTTTCTCAAGAAGAGGCTGCTTTTGAGGCTCTGTGGTTTGCATGACTGTTCAGTGTCCGTGACCTGTAGAATGGCTGTCCCTGACTCTCAGGAGTGCCTACCCTGAGGGCTCATTTGTAGCCCCTTCATCATCCCTGGCCCTGGGCTGGGGGCCCTCCTACTGTTGGGACACTAGGATGGATGGGGGGTCCTGGGCTGTGTCTTGGTAGGAGCAGAGAATCTGACAGGAGTGAAAGGCAGTGCCTTGCTCCCCATCAGTGCCAGGCTGGCTTAAGTGCCTGAAACCAATGCCGACACCATCCTTCCACGGGAGGCAGGAGAACAGCCATATTGTCAGCCTCTTGCCTCATTCATACTGTCGCTCCCCTGCCAAAGTCAGCAGTTCCTGGAAGTTCCTCTCCGAGTCACTCTGGCCTCCTGGAAGCCTGAGGCCTCTTCTGCTTTGCTGGGCAGGGCTGTCCTTTGCGTGTCTGTGGCCTCCCCCTTGCCGTGACGCACCGTGAGCCGGCATGGGCTGGGAGTGGCGTGCAGGTGAGGTACAACCATTGCCTGTCTCTGGCACAGCTGCTCTTTCTTTACAAGGGTTAACTACATCAATAGCTTGTTCACTGCGATGTTTCCAGACCTACTTTTAGTGCTTTGAACATGTTGACACTTACATAAGATTCATTCAGTATATATAAACTATTCAGTAAATACTCCCTCGTGAGAAGCGTGGTATTTTGGTCTGCTTTATTTCTCTGCCCTTCACTTTCTAATTTGGGACTGGCCAGCATGTCAGCTCTGTTTGGCTGTCGGTGGCTTTAAGATGGGGTGCTCCTGCGGATACCATCGCCTGCCAGGGCTGGGGGCTCATGCAGTCCAGGAGGCTCTGCCTCACCTGCCACTGCGTGGGGATCCTCGCTCCTTGGGACCCTTTGCCAGCTTTGATGCTCCTGCTTCTGAGCAGTCTCCAAGCTCATCCCCTTCTCTGCCTTCTCTTCCTCCTCCTGCAGCCTTCAATGGAGGCAGGCATCAGGCATGGGGACCTCAGGCCTTCATTGGCGGGGATGTGGTTGAGTATTGCAGCCAGCATTCTGTTGGCTCATGAAGAGTGGAATACAGGTTGGGAAATGAGTGCAAGAGTCAGTACAGGCTGGTGGGCTACTCTGAAGGTGTAGCATGGACCAAGGGCTTCCCAACAGCAGTGTGCCCCTTATCCACTTCTGGGCCAGAGAGATTTCTGCCGAGACTTCCTACCTCACTGGCTTTTCCCTGAATCCATCTCGGTGTCCACACTTCCCCTTCTTGGGAGCACACTGGCCATGGTGGACAGGGCCCACCCTTATGGCCTCCTTTTAATGTAGTTACCTCTTTAAGAACTCATCTGTAAATGTGGTCACATTCCCAGGGGCTTGGGTTGGCATTCAGCCCAACACATTCAGCCCCTAACAGTGCCTGTGCACACTGTCATCTGCATGGTGAAGGCTGCCCCATGAGGCTGAGCGGAGGGTGAGCTCATGGCAAGAGGAATCTAGGAGAAGCATCTGTATGTGGTTCCATGCAGGCACCCTGTGGGTTGCTGGCAGCCCTGAAAGGTGGTGTCCCCTGTGACTTTGGGCAGTGACGCTGTGTTAGGGTGGAGGAGGTAGGTCCTACTTGTCTTTTGACCCAAATTCCCCCAGCATGTGGGCAGTGCTCCTGGTGTATCTGTTGAGTGGAGAGATGAGGACAGGGCTTGTGGAGGGACTTTTTGCAGAGGGCCCGGCTTCTCTCCTGGGGACAAGTGGTCTTTGCGGAAGCGGGATCCATGGTGGCACGTGCTGGGCTGTGTGCAGTGGTTCTCCTATCAGAGCACCGGGAGTTCAGACAAGAGGGTGTCTGTCGGGGGCCCTGAACTCTGCCAGCAGTGGGAAGTGAAAAGTGGAAAGGTGGGCTCCTGGAGCTGTCAGTCGGGGGTTGTGTCTGGAAGGAGGTGCAGGGGGAGCTGGGGAGGCACAGGCCCCAGGAATGAAGCTGGCGAGTGATCCAGCCCTGAAGACTGCTTGCAGCTCTTGCCTTCCAAGCCAGGCTTCCCCAAGCGAGCAGGTGGTCTCTTTTCAAAGCAGCAACAAACCCCACTTTTGGTTACTACCCCAGCGGTGGGAAGACCCCTTTGTACAGGTTTTTCGGAGCAGGTTTAATCCCCCTGTATTGTCACTGTTCCACCTCTTAAGCCCGGGTAGATGAATCTGGTGCAGCTGGAAGGGTGAGGGCAGCTCCTGTGACCCGGTGTCCAGGGGAGGCTGACTCCTGCCTCCTTCTCGCCTCTGTAAAGGCACAAAACGCCCTTTGCTTTACAGGCCACTAAGCAAATTCCCAGAAGGCCTGGGCACATCCAGATCTCCTAACCTAGGAGTCCTCTGCACCGCACAGAGATCTGTTCTTGCCAGGACAGCCGGTTGCTTTTAAATGCAAACAACAATAATATTCTTTTTTAAAAAAATTTTTTTGACAGGCAGAGTGGACAGTGAGAAAGAGAGACAGAGGTCTTCCTTTTTCCCTTGGTTCACCCTCCAATGGCCGCCGCGACTGGCGCACTGCGCTGATCCGATGGCAGGAGCCAGGTGCTTATCCTGGTCTCCCATGGGGTGCAGGGCCCAAGCACCTGGGCCATCCTCCACTGCACTCCCTGGCCACAGCAGAGAGCTGGCCTGGAAGAGGGGCAACTGGGACAGAATCCAGTGCCCTGACCAGGACTAGAACCCGATTAACCTATTGAGCCGTGACACCGCCATCAACAACATTCTTTGCATCCAAATGCCAAATGCAGAGTTAAGGTGAGGTTTACTCAGCATTTAGGACTGGGTACCCAAAAGAGCTACTGGGTGAAAAGAGGTGGGGCAGAAAGGGCCAAGCATTTGGATTAGCAAAGCAGCTGCACCCAGGGAGCCTTGCATTTTCATGGATCCTTATTGTTGAATCTGCCATTCAGTTCCTCCCCGGCTCACAGGAACTTCAGGGCAGCTGAGCAGTGTGCTTTCAGGATGATGACTGCCTTGGCGTCAGCACCATCCTGAGCCACTCAGAGTACTGCTGGGCAGAGATCCTCTGCAGGGACGCTGGGAAGCATCTGAGCATCCATCTTCACAATCTCCTGTCCCACACACAGATGCATGCACTGCAGGGGCCATTTCTTTACCCGATCTGCTTTTTGGTCACCTTCTGGCTCTCCCTCTGCCTGGTATCTGTTCTGAGGAACCTGGAATTTAAGTTCTGGGACGGAGTCTGAGACCACTTCATTTATTCTGTTTTTTTTATGTGGGAGGAAGCAGGGGCTCAGAGAGGTTAAGAGACTGATCCCTAAACACAACGCAGAGTTGCTGGGAAGGCTCAAGTGGAGCCCAGGTCTCCTGGTTCCCAGCCTGGTGTGCCTTCCCCCCACTGGAGTATTTTGTGTGGTCTTCTGTTGATTTGCTACCTTTAGCAATGTGCCCATTGCCTTGACTTTCTTTCAACTGTGTCTATCTGTGAGGGCTCAGACATGACCCAGGCCTGGTTGTCTCAGGCTGCAGCTGCAGAGTGGACATTTAGCTCACTGGTTAAGGTGCCCATGGCTCATCTCAGAGCACATGGGTTAGACTGCCAACTCTAGCTCCTGACCGTGTCTTTCTGCTAATGCAGACCCTGGGAGATGGTGGGTTGGATCCCTGCCACTCACGTGCTGGATTCCAGTTCCCAGCTTTAACTGCAGCCCAGTCCTGACTGTTGCAGGCATTCGAAGGGTGAATCAGCAGATGGGAACTTCCTGTCTCTCTGTCTCCCTTGCTCTCTGTTTTTTGGCCTCTTAAGTAAATAAATATGTGGCCGGCGCCGTGGCTCAACAGGCTAATCCTCCGCCTTGCGGCGCCGGCACACCGGGTTCTAGTCCCCGTCGGGGCGCCGGATTCTGTCCCGGTTGCCCCTCTTCCAGGCCAGCCCTCTGCTGTGGCCCGGGAGTGCAGTGGAGGATGGCCCAGGTGCTTGGGCTCTGCACCCCATGGGGAGACCAGGAAAAGCACCTGGCTCCTGGCTCCTGCCATCGGACGAGCGCGGTGCGCCGGCCGCAGCGCGCCGTCAGCGGCGGCCATTGGAGGGTGAACCAACGGCAAAAGGAAGACCTTTCTCTCTGTCTCTCTCTCTCTCTCACTGTCCACTCTGCCTGTCAAAAAAAAAAAAAGTAAATAAATATGTAAAAGAATAGGTTACTAGTGGAGCAGAATTGTGATATTACATTAATAATACACTCACTTTTCTGGTCTTGCCATATGCCAGACATCATTTTTGGTTAATTACTTATGTTTGCTCATTTAATGCTTCTATTGACCTTCCTTGTTTTACAGTAGAAGAAGCTGGGCTGTAAGAGTTTCAGGAACTTACTGGAAATTATGGGGCTGTGGGTGGTAGAGCCAGGATTTGAGCTCAGGTGGTCTTGCTCTAGGTCTGATGTGCTTAAATTCTACGGGGAGACCATTGTGCCACTCATCCTGTTTTGCGACAGGTGGCTAGGATGTGAAACAGACTTTGGAAACTTCCAGAAGCTGTGGTTTGTGCAGAGTGGTGCTTTTCAGGCTCCATCCATGGGGGGAAGCATTGAGTGAGAGACACAACTCACTTCCAGCCCCGGTGCTGTGAGGTGTGACCCCTGGAGGGTCTGCATGCAGGGCTAGCACAGAGCCCTCAAGGAGAAGGTGATGGACAGAGCTGACAGCCTGTTCCGGGCCCCTGTCCCTGCCTGAGTTGCTGCCAGAGAGCAGACCAACTAGAGGGACCCTGGAGACGCCTGTCAAGTAGCTAGATTGAGTCCTAGCACCTAGGTAGTCGTAAAGTTAAGCCTTGGTGGTCTTTCATCACGTAGAATATGAACTCAGGAGAAAAGAGCCCTAGAAGCCATTCCTCTTCGCTTCTCCCCACCTGTGAATCCTCAAAATGTCAATCGTCTCCCAAAACCCACACTCTTGAAGTACATTCAAAACCATATCCCCATATATCACAAACTGCCTTTCCAAGAATTACTGGAGAGATTTTACTTGTAAAAAGAGTCTAGTAGTAGTAGTAGTAGTAGTAATAATAATAATAATAAAGAGACATGCTGACTTGAAATATTCTACACAAGTTCATTCACCAGAGGACTTAGCAAGGTCTTTGATATGCAAATATGCAGGGGGAGGGAGAACCAATCCAAGGTTTGGTAGAAACCAAAACCCACCCCTCCAGCACACATGGAAATGAGAGAATGTTTTAGTGCTGTTGGCACTGCCCAAGGCAGTGATGGGAAACCAGATAGCGTCCCTGGCCCGGCAGGAAATCTGGACCTCACCAAACCACCATCCTGCTGCCCAGATCCTACCCGGAGCCACTGCCATGCAGCTGGAATAGAGACGTCCTCCTGCCAGCTAGCCTTTCTCCTCTCATCCTGGGGTCTGTGCAGTGGGCTTTCTGCCTATCTACCTCTGGGAGCAAGTCTGACCTGGACATGAGGTCCTGGGCCCAGGGAATTAGGATGTGTGAGCTCCTGCCCTCTGGGACCCAGCAGCAGTGGCTCCATGGCTGATGCTGGTAGTGCTTGCCGCTCCTCTTTAATTTCTTTCCTGTGCCCAGGTTCTGGGTAAGTTTCTTTGGCAAAAATGATTTTTTTTTTGTTAGAAGAAAATCTGATAGCTGCTGACTTCATTTAATTCTCTTTATTTAATAATTGAGGCATATTAAAACTTCCAGATATGAGGGTCAACGCATAATCCCACAGCTCCTTGCAGAAGGCAGCTTCCTGCTTCCCAGAGCTGATAGGCCTACTGCTGCGTGTCTCTGTCCCTCTAGCAAGGAGTGGAGATGTGTGGCCTTGAAAAGTGACTCTCAAATTTCACTGTGTAGCAGAACCACCTGTGGCACCTTCTAGAAATTACAGAACTGTCTTGAAGAACGAGGACCGTGCAGAGGAGCACAGGGTCATTACCTGGGAGAAAGGCTGCCTCTTTTGAGGCTCTGATTGGAGGGCTCTTTCTGTGATGCTGAGCCCGGGCAGCAAAGGGAGAGCTTTGCTTGCTCTCTGGTGCATTTGAAACTCTGAGGTCCCTTTTACAGAGCAGAAGGAACAAGCTCCTCTTGGTCAAGCGCATTTATGTAAGGAGCTGGTCACACCTCCCAGCACACATGCCCACTGGGGTAGACTGAAAAGTAGGAGCAGAAGCAGAAGTTCTGGAAGCTGTGGAGGCTGGGGACGGGGTGGAGGTGGGGGGGGGGGCTGTTATCTAGAGGGAGGATCCCTAGTTGTATCCCCAGAAATTATAATTCAGGAAGTTTGGGGTGGAGGCCAGGACTCTGCATTTTTACGTGGTATGGGTTCTTTCCACATGGTTTTGATGCAATGCATACTTGGACCCACCTGAAGAAATGCTGACATACAGAGTAAGAACCCAGAATGCAGGCATCACTCAAACACCTGCCTGCTAGGATGTGTGGCCAGAAACTCAGGTCCATAATTATCCACGTGGGGTGGAGAAAGGACTAAGACATCTTGATTTTTCATGTGGCTGGCATGTAACATAGTGCTAGCACCCCAGTGATCATTTAGAAATATTGTCTTTTTTGCTGTTGAGGTGTACGAGCTCCTTATGCATTTTTAAATATTAACCCTTTGTCAGATATAACTGTAAAAATACTTTCTCCCATTCCAAAGGGGCCTTTTCATTTTGTTGAATATTTGCTGTGCAGGGGTTTTGCAGTTCGCGGTGGAAATGCTTGCTTATTTTGCTTTTGTGGCTTGTGCTTTTATGTCCTGTCCAAAAAAGTCATTGCCAAGACCATTGTCAGGGAGCTTTTTCAGTATGTTTTCTTCTAGGAGTTTTACAGTTTCAGGTCTCACATTTAAGTCAGTCTTCCATCCATGTTGGGTTAATTTTCGTCTGTGCTGTGAGATAGGATTCAATTTTATTCTATTGTATGTGGATCTCTGGAAGAAGCTGTTTTCTCCTCACTGTCTTGTTGACACCCTTGTGAAAGATTAATCGGCCATATATGCATGGGTTTATTTCTGGACTCTTCATTGTGTTCCATGGCTGTGTCTCAGTCTTTATGCCAAGGCCACACAGTTTTGGTTACCATAACTCTATAATATTGTTTGAAATTAGGACACATAATGCCTCCAGCTTTGTTCTTTCTCAAAGGTGCTTTGGCTATTCAGGTAAATAACTTAATTTAAAAATGGGCGAAGGGCCTGAATGAATATTTTTCCAAGGAAGATATATGAATGCCCAGCAAGTGCATGGCTTAACAATGTTTAACATCACTAGTCATTAGGGAAACCCAAACCAAAGTGAGCTATCACCTTTCACATGTGAGGGTGGCTGCTATGACAAAGACAGGTGATAACAGATGCTTACAAGAGTGTGGAGACAAGGGAGCCCGGGCTATGGGAATGCAGGGATAGCCACTGTGGAAAGCAGCATGGGAGTTCCTCAGCAAAGCAGACACAGAACCGCCAACACCATCCAACAGTTCCGATTCTGGGTGTGTACCCAAAGGAAATAAAATCCAAGCGAAATCGGCTCTTCAGTAGTCACTGTAGCATTGTTCACAATAGCCAAGACACGGAAACAACTGTGTCTGTCAATGGGTGAATGGACAAAGAAAACAGATTTTTATGGACATGACAGAATATTCAGCCTTTCAAAAGAAGTACACAGACACACATAGAGAGAACTGCTGTATGGCCTCACTTGTGTGTGGACTCTAAATTGTGTAACAGAAGCAGAGGATAGAACTGTGGTTACCAGAAAGATAGGAAGGTGTGAGTCAAAGCATGTAAACTTTGTTATTAGCTGATTAACTTCAGGGGGGTCTGAGGTACACCAGGGTGACTATAATTAATAATGCTGTGTCGTCTATTTGAAATTTTCTAAGAGTATATTACAGGAGTTCTTACCACTAACACAAAAATTCAAGCAAGTGAGGTGACAGATGTGTTAAACGGCTCGATTGTGGTGATTGTTTCACAATGTCTACATCTCACTTTGTATACCTTAAATACAGTAGTCCCCACTTATCTTTCTGAGGTGTGGTAGTACAGAATTCTAAGTTGTGTGCAGTTCCAAATAGTGTGATAGATTCTCTTACCTGGCATGGGGGCCATCTCATTGCCCAACACATTCATGCTAGGTGGCTGCCCCTTAGTCACAGAGTTATCTTTGGTTGTCTGACTGTTGCAGTGTCACATATCAGTTCAAGCAACCTGGTTTTATTTAGTAAAAACCCAAAGTGCAAGATAGTGATCCTGGAAATTTGAATATGACAAAGAGAAGCCATAAAGTGCTTTCTTTAAATGAAGAGCTGCAAGCTTTTGACTTCATAAGGAAAAAAAGAAAAAGAAACTCAAAACCAGTGTAAGCTGAGGTTGCTAAGATCTACAATAAGTTGTTGTTAATCTCTTATTATACCTGATGTGTAAATAAAACTTCATCACAGCTATGTATGTAGAGGAAAAAGCATGATATACATAGAATTTGGTACTGTCCACAATTTCAAGCCACCACTGGTGGACTTGGGACCTATCCCCTGTAGGTACAATTTGTATTTGTATTACACCTGCATAAAACTGGGAAAAATCAAAATATAAAAAAAGTAAAAACTACTTAAGCCTCACTCAGCAGGTAACGTTGCAAGCACTATGCTGCATGTAGTGAGTCACATGGATGCAGCCCCTGCCCCCTGGAGACTTAGCCTCTAGGAATGGAGCAGTCCAGCAGTGGGAGGCATGAAAGAGACAGCAAGGCAGATTCAGGAAGGTCTGAGGTTTCTTGGTCTAGGTGGTTGCAGCCAGGAGCAGTCTGGGCAGATCCAGTGCCATCTGTAATTAGAGACCTGGTGGCCTGGGGATCTGTGAGTGAGTGATACATTTGAACCTTGTTTCATGGTCCCTAGAACTGCTCAGCTCACTCCTTGGCTACCACAGATGGCGCTACCTGCAAAGGATTAGCTCATGTGACCCTTAACACCCCCATCCAATAAGCCGTGCTCTCATCCCACCTATCATGTGAGGAACCTGAGGCTCAGAGGTGACAACTAGCTTAGCCACAAACCAGGTCTGTTGACTCCAGCACCCACGTCTCATTCCCTGAGCTGGAGAGATGTGGTGGCATTCCATTCCCAGCCTCCAGTCACAGAGGCTGTGTGAATGCCGAATTCTTGAAGTGTGGTGCCGACAAATGTAACTTGGCTTTTGAATGAGTGGGAGGCAGAGTGACATTGACAAATACTAGAATTTCCATCAAGTTTTGATTTGTTTAGGGAGATGTTGTAAACTCTATGGCATTGTTGACTCATTGGGAAATCTGACTTCCAAAGGAGCAAATTCAAAGTATTTTTCATGCCCTACACCTACTTCTTCAGATCTGAAGAGGGAAATGATACAGTAGGGAGCTGAAAATCTGGAGCGGTTTACATTCAGCTGTGCCTAAAGGCAGGGGGATGGACTAGATGAAGTTGGCAAGGGCATACTACACATGGCTGCTTTCATTCAGTGGAATCCAGTTGTCAGTGCAAAGAGGTGTCCAGGATCCTGCATGCTCTGGAGGTGTCATACAATCAGCTTGTAGTATTCTGCAGCACCACATCAAAGGAACCAAGTGTTGCACCCGGCATCCGTCCTGTTGCAGATAGAGTTCTCTGAATCCTGGAAGGTGCACTTGGTGGGGGTTGGTAGATAAGGTGTGAGAAAAGGAAGACAACCCAAACAGCACAACCCAGGGCTTGTAACCCAGTTACAACACAAAGTAACTCCTTGGGGCAGGGATTTGGTGTAGCAATTATGGCACAGGTATAACACATCAGAGTAACTTGGTTTGCTACTTTTCTTTCTTTTTTTTTTTTTACAGGCAGAGTGGACAGTGAGAGAGAGAGACAGAGAGAAAGGTCTTCCTTTGCCGTTGGTTCACCCTCCAATGGCCGCCACGGTCGGCGCGCTGCGGCCGGCGCACCGCGCTTGTCTGATAGCAGGAGCCAGGAGCCAGGTGCTTTTCCTGGTCTCCCCATGGGGTGCAGGGCCCAAGCACCTGGGCCATCCTCCACTGCACTCCCGGGCCACAGCAGAGGGCTGGCCTGGAAGAGGGGCAACCGGGACAGAATCCGGTGCCCCGACGGGGACTAGAACCCGGTGTGCCAGCGCTTTTCTCTCTCTCGCTTTCTCCACCCTCTAACTCCCTCTGGAACTTAAAAAAAAAAAAAAAAAAAACAAAACAAAACAAAACAGGGACAGTGTTTGTTGTATTGGTTAAGAGACAGCTTTGAAAGCCTATATCCCATATCCAAGTGTCTAGTTCAATTCCTGGCTCTGCTTCAAATCCAACTTCCTGCAAATGGGCTCCATAGGAGGCAGCAGGTGATGGTTCAAGTACTTGAGTTTCTGTTACCCATGGGAGACACAGCTGGAGTTCCTGATTCCTGGCTTTGGCCTGGCCAGCTTTGGCTATGGCAGGCTTTTAGGGAATGAAACAGTGGATGGATGACCTCTCTTTCTCTCTCTGTATGTGTCTCTGTCCCTCCCCTCCCCCATATCTGCCTTTCAAATAAATGAAAATAAATAATAACAAAAAGGGGCAGAATGCCTTAAGCAGACCAACATTTTCCAGACATCTAACCCTGCTGGTAGGTGTGATGCCTTTCCTGCAGGCCCTTGTTCTAGGCGTCCTCTCAAGCTGGTGGCTTTCCTGAGACCACAGGACGTCACCCTTGCTCTGGAGCCAGCCTGGGCCTTCCTTACGTCAGCAATGTTGGGGAAAGCCAGTGTCCCCTCATCTCCCTCTTGAAGCAGATCTAACTGTCTCACATAGCAAACTCTGGCTGTAAATGTCTTACAGATGCTGGCAGTGGCTGGTGGAATTTCATTGCCCCCGAACTGTGGTTCTGGGCTGCATGCTTCTGACTTGAAGGTAATTTGGAAATGTAAACATTGCAAGGCGTGAACTGGAGTTAATTAAAACTACCCTGAATTCTGCAAGCCTGCAATGAACTGTTTACATTAACACAAAGCAAGGCAGGTCAGCTGGTGTGTGCAGGAACCTTTAATTGTCCCCCTTGACCTTCAGACAGGAGTGAAATTGGACCCAAGCTGACCCATTTACCCAGGGGTGGTTGTCAGTCCCAACCCAAGAAGAGACTGCCTAACCATCCTTCCTACCCAAACAGGAGACTGACAGGGCCTGGGAAGTGTAGCCCAGCATGTCATGTCACATGAAACCAACAGCAGGCATGCATCTCTACCTGATGTATGAGACAGAAGAAGCTTAGCTAATCAGGGATGTGAACATGCACATAGAGGGGAAGAGTCACAGCTATCATGGGCCTCCAGAGGAAACCATGGATCTTGGCAATTTTTTTTTTTTTTTTTTTTTTTTTTTTTTACAGGCAGAGTGGACAGTGAGAGAGAGAGACAGAGAGAAAGGTCTTCCTTTTGCCGTTGGTTCACCCTCCAATGGCCGGCGCACCGCGCTCGTCCGATGGCAGGAGCCAGGAGCCAGGTGCTTTTCCTGGTCTCCCCATGGGGTGCAGGGCCCAAGCACCTGGGCCATCCTCCACTGCACTCCTGGGCCACGGCAGAGGGCTGGCCTGGAAGAGGGGCAACCGGGACAGAATCCGGTGCCCCGACCGGGACTAGAACCCGGTGTGCCGGCGCCGCAAGGCGGAGGATTAGCCTGTTGAGCCACGGCGCCGGCCGGATCTTGGCAATTTTAAAGAAAATATTTATTTATTTGAAAGAAAGAGTTATAGATAACGAAGGAGAGATAGTGAGAGATCTTCCATTTACTGGTTCACTCCCCAAATGGCTGCAAAACCAGGTCTGAGCCAAGCCAAAGCCAGGAGTCTGGAATTCCATCCAGGTATTCCACGTAGGTGGCAGGGGCCCAACCTCTCGGGCCATCTTCTTCTGCTTTCTCAGGCACATTAACAGGGAGCTGGATCAGAAGCAGAGCAGCCCGGACTCTAAACAGCACCCAGATACGAGATGCCAGGCAGTAGCTCAACACTGGTCCTTGAGAATAATTTTTTAACTTTACAGTGGCCTTTCAAATAGCATCATAGTTCTGAAGATGGATGGTGGTGTTGGTTGCATAACACTGTGAATGTATTTAATGCTAATAAACTGTTTACTTGCTAATGGCTGAAATGGTAAATTTTATTTACTAAATACACAGTTCAGACTGTGAAGGCTCTTAGGATCATGTAAACTCTGGGAACTTGTGAGATATTGCTCATCCCCCACCTCCGCAACTCCTGAATACAAGGAGATGAAGTTATGGGTCAGGGGAAATGTTCCACAGAGAGTCAGGGGATTTTAGGACACATATGGAAAATACCAGAAAGCCATACCTCTAGGCCAACCAGCCGCTCACATCCCCAGTGTCTTAGGGGTGGAGACTCAGGGCAACCAGTTTTAAGAAAAGCTGAATGGGGCCGGCGCCATAGCTCAATAGGCAAATCCTCCGACTTGCGGTGCTGGCACACCGGGTTCTAGTCTTGGTCAGGGCGCCGGATTCTGTCCCGATTGCCCCTTTTCCAGGCCAGCTCTCTGCTGTGGCCTGGGAGTGCAGTGGAGGATGGCCCAAGTGCTTGGGCCCTGCACCCCTTGGGAGACCAGGAGAAGCAGCTGGCTCCTGCCTTCGGATCAGCGCGGTGCGCTGGCCACAGCGCGCCAGCCGCGGTGGCCATTGGAGGGTGAACCAACGGCAAAGGAAGACCTTTCTCTCTGTCTCTCTCTCTCACTGTCCACTCTGCCTGTCAAAAAAAAAAAAAAAAAAAAGAAAAGCTGAATGGGGGCAGGCATGTGGCCTATGGTTTAAGATGTGCATACCCTACATTGGAGTACTTAGGTTAAGTACCCAGCTCCAGTTCCCAATTCCAGCTTCCTGCTAATTCACCCCCCTGGGGAGACAGCAAGAGGCTGATGTGATTGGGTCTTTGCAACCCACTTGAGAGACCTGGATTGAGTTTCTGGATCCTGACTTTAGCCTCAGCCCAGTTCTGGCTGTTGAGGGTGTTTAGGGGAGTGTTTAGGGACCCAGCAGGTGGGAGCTCACCCTGTCTGCTTCTCTCTCTGCCTGTAAGTGGTTCTCTTCTCCACTGACTGTACCAGGGACCTTGGAAGTCCTCTGGTTTAGCCCAGCTCCTAGAGGAGGAGAGGAACTTGGGACTTTTCTTGCATGCTGGTGGGACAGGTGTGTGGGTCACTCACTGACTTCTCCTTTTATTAAGAAAGTCAAGGATGACAACACAGCACTGTAATATGTCGATTGACTGTCATATCAACCTCATAGAAAATAAGGCCTGCTCCTGTTCCACCAGTAACAGAGAGATAAT
Organism: Sylvilagus floridanus; assembly: GCA_949820135.1. Taxonomy (NCBI): domain Eukaryota; kingdom Metazoa; phylum Chordata; class Mammalia; order Lagomorpha; family Leporidae; genus Sylvilagus; species Sylvilagus floridanus. The sequence continues at coordinate 37,206,595 of OX463230.1, forward strand.
TTCTAACACTTCATCAGTTCATGAAGAGCCTCTGCCTGCTCTCTTCACATCCTTCAATGTTCCCCCTTGGATGTGGCTTCCAGACCTCTTGGCATCCTGGGCACCTGCTTTGGGCTGACTATTGTTTTGGGGGAGATGTGTAGAACTCAGCATGGTCCCAGCCTGCTCAGAAGGAGTTTCACTGCTGGCTCTGTTTTGATTTCCTCATGTCCAATAATATAGCCCCATGTTGTGCTCCAACCATCATCTCACTCTTGCCTTGAAAAAGGCTGAGATCGATAAATAAATCTTTAGAACATCTTCTCCCCCCACCCCCTCGCCCCCTGTAACTCTGTCTTCCAAAGACGAGCCCCTGACATTTCTTTACATGAGTGACTGTTGAACACGAGCTGCCCAATCCTGAATGCAGATCAGTTCACTTAACCTAAACCCAGACATTTACCATGAGCTTTGTTATACTTCCTCATGCTGGAATAAGTGTTCGATGTTGAGGTACTGAGTCCTGACTCCCACTTTCTCTCTCCTCTCCTAGCCTTGGGTGTGTCTGTCTTCATCTGAGTTATAATTCTGTACATCACAGTTGGATAGAAATGTGGCCCGTGAGCAAGGGGACTGCCTTTTCTGTCCACGGTGGACATTAATCACCAGTCACCGCTGCATGGGTGGAGTAAAACGAGTCTGCATGTCCCGGGCGCATCATCCAGCTTGTCTTTGTCCACTGTGTGCCCAAGCCCTGACAGTGACTCCGCCCACAGGCTGGTTTATTGATACGGATGATGACTTAGGCAGGGCAGGCTAAAGGGCAGTGTGGCTCTAGGCACGTGGGGTTGTCTAGGACGTTCTGATCATTCTGCGAACCTCAGTGACATCCCCTTGCTGTCTACTGGAGAACAGTTTCCTTGAAACTTCTCCCAGAGTAAGGGCTGTGAGTGCAACTTCAGGGCACCCTCTGGCAGGGCACTGAGCAGCGGGAGATGAGCTCTAGAAAGGAGCAACCTGAGGGGGAAAGACCTAGAGATTCCCCAAGAAAAAACGCCACTAGGGGAGAAAGAAAATGATGGGTTGGGTGACATTTGGTTGCATTCGCTCACTTAGAGCCTCCATTCAAGGATTTGGGGAGTGGGTTTTCCCGGCTTATAGGAAGCAGAGGCTTTTCTTTCTGCCGTAATCAGAGGCTCGCTCCCTCCCTTGCACAGCCAAGGGGTCTGCCCAGTAAGGGAGGGCCCGCCAGGCGCTTTCTAAGAGAAGCTCTGTTAGCAAGCTGGTTAGGACTGGGGCAGACAGGGCCAAGGCGAGGACACTGTGTTCAGCTGAAAAAGCTCTTCATGCTTTTTCTCTATTGACACTTTTTCAATTAGGGAGGCTCCCTGGAGACGCTCTATCGCCTACTGGGCTGCATGGGGCGTAACCACAGTCAGAGCGACTGCATGTGGGGCCCTCATGCCTCATGTCTTGGTTCCTGTGGTCAGGAAGACCCAGAAAAGTAGCAGCAGTAGCTTCCCGCTTGGCCGGATCCAGAGGACAGGGCATGTAGCTCGGGAGGCCACTGTCTGGCAGGTTCAGCCCTTTCTAAATTTTTTTAATGATTTGTTTTTTGTTAATTTGAAAGGCGTGTGTGTGTGTGCACACACAGAGGGATGGAGGAAACAGAGGTTGTGGCTTGTCCAAGGTCAAGAGCCAGGCCTTTGACCCCTCACCCAGTGACCTTTCTGTTACCTAAAAAGACTTCTTGAATATGTGTGAGGACAAAGGAGACATCTCCTTTTTCTCTCTGCAGCTGCCCTAGACCCATTCTTCTGCACAGAGTGCCTGTTTTGAATGTCTAGTGTTTAAACACAGGTGCACTCTGTGGGTGTGGCCTGTCCTTAGTTATCCAGGGGATTTGGGGAAGCTGAGTCCCTGACACTCCCTTGATGGAGATCACCTATGACCATCTGCTTTCTTTTTATGCCAATAATCTGGGCACGAGAGACGAATGAGTGTTTGCTTAAGACTGGATCTATGACAGCGTAGGACCAGCCTCCTTCAGCTAGACAGATGCATGCCCAGGAAGACGTGCCACCCAGTTGTGAGTGTTTCCCTTGCAGCTGATTAAGAAACCATGTTGTCCATGTACTTGATTTATGAGGGGGGCAGAGTGGGCCCGCCCTTGCTTTATGCTGCAGGCAGTTTTCATTAAAAACTGGAACTCAGGTGGACTTTCTTGTGCCCATGCCTAGCGCTGAGCCTGGGGAGCTGCAGGTATCCTTGCATCATCCATCCTCCCTCCGAGGGCTGGGGCTGGAGGTTTGAGAGGGAAGAAAAGTCTGTTGATTGAGCACAGATTAAGCTCTAGGCATTATTTGTTATGTGGATACAGTTGACTGAGCAAATAAGTGAATGAATGATTAGTTTCCGAATACAATTAAAACGGTGTAGCCTGCTTCCCCTGAACAGAAATCTGATCTTACCCAGAGGAGGAATAGGAGTGCTCTAAGAAGGCCTGGCTTTCGGCCACAGACTCTTACTGTCACCTGGCAGGGGGTGAGGGGGGCAGGTATGTCATCAGGCAGAGTGGCGACAACAGCAGAAAAGTGAATGTTGTGGTTCTGTGTGTGAGGAGTCTCCTGGCCTATGGGGAACCACCTTTCAGGGTGACAGGAACCTCAAGTCGTGGCCCAGGGGCAGGACCTTTGTGGACAGAGGGGTGACTGGGGACTCTGAGCTCCAACCCAGGTATCCAGTGGCACCACTAAAAGAATTAGCCCCAGGCCTGTTTGATTTCTACTGATGTCCCCCCCTTCCCCTTCCAAACAGAGCATATCCAGGGAGGCAACAGGGTGGAGCAGGTAGGGATCAAATTTGGGCATTGCTACCTCTTAGCCATGTAGCCTTGGCAATGTGCCTGTGTTACTCTGTGAGACCTCCGCTTCCTTACCTGTGGATATCCAGGCCAACTCCACTGGGTTGTTTTCAGGAGTGAATCGGTCAATGTGCATCATATGCGGGGCATGTAGCAAACATTCAGAAATGCACAGTAATTACTGTTGGTATTGCAGAAAAATCTTTGCTGAGCCCCTGTGTATACGGAGATGGGCGTCAGGCCTCTGCTTGCTGCGGAGCTGAGGCAGTGCTGATCCATTGCTCAGGTGGGAGAGTCTTGACCATGGACTTTGCTTTTTAGCTGCTAAGAAAGCCCTAGGATGTCCTGGGTAAAGTGTCAGGCTCGCTCTCAGGCATGGTAGAGTCATGTGTGCAGAGTCACCAAGATTCAGATTCTGGAGCCCCCTGTGGCCTAAGAAAGATGCCTTCAACTACTTTCTGATGCACAGGACACCATTAGCTCCTTAGTTCACTGCCAAGAAACTGCCCAGCATCTGCTAGTCAGGCCCCTGCAATGTGCGTGTGCACAGAAAGCCAACCAGTGAGGCAGTGAAGAAAGCAGTCACCACTACTCGGCTGTTGCTGTGATGCAGTGCATTAAACCCATGGATTTGCGTCGAGCGAGTGTCCAGACATAAAGGAAACTTACTCACACCTACTAGGATGGCTCCTGTAAAAACACTCACAAGACAAGCAAAAGCTAGACAGCAAGTAGTGGTGAGGATGTTGAAAAATTGGAGCTTGTGCATGGTTGGTGGGAATGTAAAATGGTGCAGCCACTGTGGACAAAAAATTAAAATTAGAATGACCAAGTGATGTAACAGTTGCACGGAGTGCAGTGTTTCAGAGAGATATGTGTACATCTGTGTTCACAGCGATAAAATAGCCCAAAAGTAGAAGAAACCGAAATGTCTATTGATGGGTCAAATGTAGCATAGAGGTACAGCAGAGTATTATTCAGCCATGAAAAGCAAGGGAACCATGCCACGTGCTGCAGAGTTGGATGAACCTTGAGGACATTATGCCGAGGGAAGCAAACCAATTACAAAAAGACAAAAATGACAAAAAGATTCTATTCTTGTGTCATACGTAGAGCAGTCAATACCCTAGAGACTGAAAATGAAGGGGGCTGCTGGAGGCTGTGCAGAGGAGAGATCAGACAGTCAGCGTTTAGTGGGGACAGAGTTTCCATTCTTCAAGAGGGAGAGAATTCTGGAGATGACTGCACAACAATGGCACCGTCCTGACGCTGCCAACCTGCGCTCAAACCTGGTCAACATGCTCAACTTTGTATCACGCATGCTTTACCACAGTTGTTTAAAAATGAAACAATTGGAAACATAGTGTGTCTCTATGATAAAATAAAGCCAATAAATAAACATCACTGCATCTGAATGCAGCTGAACACAGAATTGCCTTGAAAGGAGCAAGCTCTGTGGCCCAGGGCGGTGGGGCAGATCCTGCTGGTGAGCTAGTCTGGGAAGGCAGGGAGGAGGGCAGCCAGGCAGGCAGGCAGGTTGGGAGGGGACAGCTGCTACCTCTCAGGCTGCTGGCTCTCTTGGTCTAGGTGGAGAGATCCCAGAAGGCAGGAACAAACAACCCGATTCCCTTTCATTTCGTAATCTTGGCGAGGCCAGCCCTGGGAGAGGTGATGACACGGTGACTTACACTCTTGCTAGGGAATAAATCACTGCTGAGAAGGTCAGGGGAGCGAGGCCTGGGGAAACATGTGTTCCTGCACAGGCCAGCGGGGACAGAGGTGGCCAGCACCAGGGCAGAGCTCCTGGGACAGGCCCGGGGGTGCTTGGGGGGAGGGGGGAGGGTGCTGCTGGCTGGAGCCACAGGCATTAACTGGCCAGTGGTTAGAGATGTACAGTACAGTCCTCGGCGGTTGCCTTCTGTCCTGAACCAAATGTATGCATGTTTGAAGACTTAGCAGTAGGCCCCTCCTGTCTGTCTTGTTCCTTCTGGAGCTGGTACCCACACAACGAGATGAGGTTTTGTTAGAACTGTGAAGTGTAATTACAGACCTGACAGGTGGCAACAAGTCAGGGGTAACATCTCACTCTGCAGACGCCTGAACAATGACTTTAACCAAGGCGACAGGAAATTCGCCCGATGTATAAGCTGTCCCTGTCGGGCCTCAAGCCAGCACCAGATCTTCAGGTGGAATCACTTCTGGTGGCAAGGGACCTCCTTCTTAGGGGAGAATCAAGGGCAGACCCCGATGACCCTAAAATGAGCTGGTCTTTATCTTCAGGATTGCAGACCATAGCAGAGAGGTTCCTCTTGCTCCCTGCCCACCACACCAGCGGGGCTGGCTCTGTTTGGGCACTGGGCTTTGCATCTGTAAGCACAGGGATTCTGCTCTCAGGGGCTCAGCATGGAGGCTTCTCTGAGGGTCCCAGAAAAGAATTGGGCCTGGGAGACAGCTGGGGGCAGAGGAGGGGGAGTGAGTTCGGAGTGTGGCCGGCCGCTGGCCTCCTCCTCCAAGTCCTCTCAGGAAGATGACTGAGTTCAGAACTGAGCTCTTCTGACAACAGCAGTGTTGTCTGGGGACCAATCCTCTGTGCCCCCAGGGGTCCTTACCTGGGAACAGGGTGGGTTCCTGGCCCCGTCACCTGTGTTGGCCAGGCAGGGCTCCCCTGTGATGGGGGGGGCAGGAACACATCCTTAGTTCTTTGAGCAGGTCCTGCTCCTTGGCTCCCAAACCAGTCCTCCACAGGCCCAGCTGGCAGCCCGAGGGTGCGTGCCCCAGGGAGAGAGGGCCTGTCCCTGCTGGGGTGCAGCTCTCTTCCCCAGCCTCTGTGGCCCTTCCCACAGGCTATCTTCTTTACACATTTAATTTAATTTCAGAGGAAGTTTCTCCTCCTCTCAGCTGGGTCTGTCTACGAATTGTAGTAGGGGGCTGGCAGGGTGGGAGCTGGGCTGCCAAGGGTGAAGTGTGGAGAGGCAAGTGGGCAGCAGCTGCCGGAAGAGACCCTGAGATAACCTGGCTCAGTGGGCAGTCCCCGGCGGCAGCAGGCGGCCCTTTCCATTGGTGACCTGAGCTGCTGCAGGTCAGCAGGGGGCTCCACATCTCTCCTCAGGGCTAAGGAAGCCCCAGGAGTGATTCCAGTGTCCACACCAACTCCCGCCTGCCAGCTACAGCGCATGCGCCCTAGGGCCATCTGGGGTCTTGCTCCAGGATGGGCACATAACTCTGCCAGATGCCCTTCCCCTCTTCAGAGAGCTTCATCCCATTCTAATGGGCCCAGCATTAGGGACACTGAATGTCCCCTGCCTAATGACAGGCCACCTTTTTCCTGACCCCCTGAGCTCCAGACTACAAACTGGGCAGAAAATTGTTTTTGCAGTGGGCCTGCCCTCAAAGCCTGCACTTGGGGTCCTGTGGGAATGAGCCTCTGCCTTCCCTAACTCCCTGCCTTGACCTTGCTCCAGGCAGCTGGCGTTGCCTGCAGTCCCGCGGCTGCACTTCTTTCCCACGAATTTATGGACTCTCTACATCCACGAGGGCCATTTGCAGAGTTCACAGCAAATGTGTAACATGCACGAACTATACGTGGAATTTAAAAATTGTTTTACACCCAAGTAAATTTATAATTCCATTTTCCATGAACTTCTCAGTTAAAAGAAAAAAGAAAGCAGCAACCAATATGCCAGCAGCTCTGCCAGGCGGCTGAGAATGCACTCAGTCTGAGGAAAACACACAAACCATTAGACAGCAATCGCTGTAATTAGTGAGATGAGCACGTGATTTATCACCCTTCTGCTCCTCTGCTCTGGTTCCCTTGCCTGTGGGCACCCATGGATGCTGAAGCGGCTCAGAGCCAGGTCATCCTGCAGAGGAAGAAGGGAAGGGCCAGGGTATTCTCTCTGAGTCGCCATCACCTCTCTCTGAGGCTTCCTTTCTCTCCTGTGTTTCTCTGTGACCCACCCAGGACACAGTTTTCCTCCAGAAAGAGCCTGTAGCAAATAAGCAGCGTGGAGGCTTGCAGCCCTCCTCAGACACTTAGGCCAAGGCAGCCAGGGGTGGGAGCAGCAGACAAGGGTGGAGCTTACTGGAAAACCTCAGCTCCGTCTGCACCCTCCATGCCTCTCCCCCCGTTAATGGGTCCTGGGTGGGAGCCAGACCGGCTTGGTCCTCTGCAACCCTGACTCAGAGAAGGGGCTTCAGGGGCCATGGATGTACTCTCGCTGGCACGCTGTAGCAGCAGCTGTCTGAGGGCTACGACTGGCTGGAGTGGCAGCCGGTGATCACGTATTTGTAGTTGCTATACTATGGAAAATTAAAGGTGTGTGAAGCAAGGCTCTTTCTCCAGCCAGTCCCGGGTGTAGCTCAGGCTGCTGCCAGCGTCTGCATCCGCCAGCACTCACTGACCTCCAGGCCAGCTGCTGCACCCCTGCCCTGCCCCCACCTGCTCCTGAGATCCTCCCACCTTTCCAGGGGAGGGCATTCTTTCTGGCTTCCCTGATTGGTGGGGGAGGGAGCAGAGCAAGTACCCTCTCTATTACCTTACCACCTCCCCTTTGGCCCCAAGGCATGTCAGGGTGGCTTGTTCTTTCTGTCCCCCCAGTGAGGGCATATTGAGCACCTACTGTGTGTTAGGTATGACCTACTTTAAGCTATGAGGACAGAGTTGTAAGGTGGGGCTTCCCTTTAGTGGTGTGTGAACCTGTGGGTGAGAAAGGAACAGACAAACAAGTAAACAAGAAATCGGTGAGACAGTTGGAGGGAAAAGCCAGACAAAACAAGGGGACTTCAAAAAGTTCATGGAAACTGAGTTAAAATAAAAGTTCATTTTAGCACAAAAATTTTTTTTGAAATCCATGCAGTTTTCTCATAATGTGCATTTTTTGCAAACTTTTTGAAGACCCCCTCCTATGGGGTGGGAGATGAGCGCTCTCTGAGCTGACCCTTGAAGTAAGATCAAGTCCCAGCCATGGAAAGCTCTGGAGGAGAACATTCTGGGCAGAGGGAACAGTGGGTGCCAAGGCAATGCCAGTGCCCCAAGGTGGGAAATGGGCAGTCTGGCTATGTGAAAGAAACTGGCCCCTGCCTCCCAGGCTAAGTGCAGACTGGGTTTGTGTGAAGTCCTGTGGTGGCCCAGGTGGGGGACATCCAGAGTCTCTTCTGCCTGAGATGAAGGGCTGGGCTCCTGGGAGGCATCCTGGGTTTGCCAGATCTGTCAGGACAAGATGCAGCTGCTGACCCTCCTGATTCTGTTCAGTGACCAAAACATATTTCTAAGGACTTCTTCAGCAGTTGATGGACTCCGTACTTCTGGTTAGTGGCATTGCTGCACATCAGTGTACTATTTGCCATGCAGGTGGTACCTGCCCTAGGGATGAGCAAGGGGCAGTGCTTGAGAACCCAAGAAGGGCACACCTGCCCAAAAGGCAGATTCCCAGGTGATCCATGGGGTTCTGGGGCTGCCCACAGATTGCAGTGTCTGATTTTTGATGAAACTAACTGCGAGGGCTGGGAGGGATAGCACATTGACTCCAGGCATCATGTATTATGTCTTCCTGCCACCACCAGAGGTTTCCCCAGTGGCCTCTGATGGGCGTGGAACTGTGTGACCACAGACCACTTCCGCATGCAGCGTCTCCCTGTGAGCAGGCAACAGAGTTATCATCTCCCTTCTACAGATGTGAAAAGGAAGGCTCAGGAACTTTGGCCAACTGCCCAGGGTAGAGATGGGCTCCATGTTCAGGACTTCCTGCCTGCCTTCCTCCCTCTCTCCCTTCCTGCCTGCTGCTCGCTCCAAACCCATAACCAATCAGCTTCTTACTTTGCGATATTGCCTGATGGCCCGCCATTCAGATGGCCTGGCTTGAATCTCAGCTCTGCCGCTTAGCTAGTTGTGCGGGCATCTCTTGAAGTTAACATGGTGATTAAGTAAGCCAATACAGGTCGAGTGCCTAGGGCAGTGCTTGGTCTGCAGCCAGGACTCAGCAAAAGTGAGCTGCCTCTGTTGTCATGTGCCTGGCCACCCCATCTGTTACACTGTGCTGTCCTCGGCTCTGCACTCCCTGAGATTGGTCCAACTCTTGGGTCCTTCCTTTTTTATTCTCTTCCTGTATCTGCCTGTTCCTTGCTACTATCCTCAATTCTTTGCTGTTCTGCATCTTCCTCTAACCTCCTTGCCTTGTTTCTGTCCTGAATGTGTGTGTTTGGGCACACGTGTGTGTGCGCGTGCACACACACAGACACATAGACATGACACCCAAACCTTCCCAAATGTGGCTGTTTCTCAGCAGACCTTGCTCCCTTTATCTAGTCTGATAAATCACTTTTCTTTTTTTTTTTAAAGATTTATTTTATTTACTTGAAAGACAGATTTACAGAGAGAGGTAGAGACAGAGAGAGAGGTCCTCCATCCGCTGGTTCATTGCCCAGATGGCCGCAAGGCCGGAGCTGCGCCAATCCGAAGCCAGGAGTCAGGAGCTTCCTCTGGGTCTCCCACGTGGGTGCAGGGGCCCAAGCACTTGGACCATCTTCCACTGCTTTCCCAGGCCATAGCAGAGAGCTGGATTGGAAGTGGAGCAGCCAGGACTAGAACTGGTGCCCATATGGGATGCCGGCACTTCAGGCCAGGGCTTTAACCCACTGCGCCACAGCGCCAGCCCCGATAAATCACTTTTCTAAGTAAACTTGAAGTTGAAAAGAAATTCTTGCGAGTTCATAATCCAGAAAATTAAAACACAGTGCAGGGAGTGTTTACAACAGGTGTCAGAAGTCACCCTTCAGACCATCTCTATCAGGGCTCAGGACCTCCACTGGGTCCCTGACCCCTTTCCACCCCTCCGAGTTCCCTGCAGAGCCTGCGTGGTGTGGGAGCGAAGGACCCAGAGCAGATGGAAGCTGAGAGCGGCCTCCAGGCGCCCAGCGCAGCAGCGCCTCCTGTGGAGCGAGAGGGTGCGGTTACGTAGGCAGTGGGGATATTTCACTTGAGAACATGCCAGTTGCTTCTAAATATAACCGCGATGTCCAGAGACTTGTCAGTCCTTCCCTTCAAGTACGAAAATGTGAGTCAAGCCCCACTCTGATGCTTAGAAGTGACTCACTCTAGCCTCCCTGCATCTCGGGGGAGCGGGAGAGGGGGCTGGCACCGCCTTGTTGGAAAGACAGGCGCTCAGAGGGCCCAGCCAGCCTTCAGTGTGCTGCTCCTTCTGCTTTGGGAATGTTTCTGCCCTCAGTTCCCTGGGGCCAAGAAGGGACCAGCCACACCCTTCCTTTCCAGACGCTCCGCCTGGTGGCGTCTGAGGGAGCCCTGGGCACTCTGGCTGGCCACACTTTGCCCCCAGAAGCCCCGCCCCCATACTCAGTGCTGCTCAGGCCCTGCCTCCCACAGGCGGATGTGTCCCCTTCAGCCTGCACCTGTTGGCGAGGGAGTGCTGCCAGGCCCCTGACGCTTTCAGCCTCTTTTCCGCTCTGCAATTCTCTCTGAAGTAGGAAATAGGGCAGACATGCTGTTAGATTCCAAAGGTCATTAAAAATATGAAAAGGAAATAAACAGACCTCCATAAATCAGTTCCTTGGCAGCCTGCGCAGAAGGGTGCTCGCTGCGGAGATGGCCGAGCAGGGCCTGGGCACCACATGGGGTCTCTCAGCTGGGTCTGTCTCTCTCGTGGTCCTGCTCTCCATCTGATGAGCCCAGTCAGGAAAGTGAGTACCTACTACGCGCCGGGGACTGTGCGGGGACTTTTACATTCGTCATTTAATCGTTGCACAACCCCGTGAGGACGGAATCATCTCTGTTTAACAAATGAGAAGACTGGAGCTCAGAGAAGTTCAAGGCGTAGCCCAAAGGGTGAAATTACTCAGATTTAAACCCGGCTTAGGTTCCAGAGCTGTGCATGGACAGGAGCTCTCTTTCCCTAGCCTTTTGTCATTCTATGAACATGTGAGTGCCTGCCCAGCTCCTCTTCCCGCCCCCATCTCCCCTCCTCTCTGTGCCCCCTGCTGTCACCTACCCTGCAGACCCTTCCCAAGCAGCCTCTGCCTTGTCACCAGTGCTGTCTGCTCTCAAGATGTGTTTTCTCCAAGCCACTCACCCTGGAAGATGACCCGGGGAACGCCCAGCTACAGTGAGATGACAGGCTCCTGGAGTACTGGATTAGTTCACTCCTGGGGCACCTCGGTGAGCAACATGTGTTTTAGCAGAGAGCTGCTGGGACAGCCCTAAGAAGTAACTGTCCAATGGTTGAACATTTTTCTTTTCTGATGTGTGGTACATGGTCTGTTGAAAGGAATACATTCACTGCAGCCGATCCTGACCCTCACTTACTAGCTGTGTGAACTTGAAAAAGGACACAGAATTGTGAGCCCCCACTGTAGCATTTGTAACCCAGGGACTAGACACAGCTGTGCATGCCCAGCACTTAGTACAGAGGGATCCTCAGTGAGTGCCTGTTGCTTTTCCCCCTTTGAGGGGCAAGCTTGCTTTGCATTCGGTGAGAGTGACAGCTGCTACTCCGCTTACGTGTGCGAGCGTCCTGGCTGTGTGGATGCCTGTCTCTTCCTCTCAGGGGCACTCAGGGCACCGACAGTGTGGGTGGCAGGCAGCTGTCTTGAGAGGAAGAAGGGGACTGAAGTTGGACCTCATCCTGACCTCACCGCTGACTCCTCGGGGTGTGCGAGTGGCTTCTCAGGAGGCCACCTGGCAGGCACTGCACCTGCCCACAGCCTCTGAGTGCTGTGGGAATGCCCAGGGAGAGGGCGCATGCTGGCCTGCAGAGACCCTGGGGACGGGGAAGGGGCCTCAGCACCTCATAGGCGGAGAGAGAAAGCAGTGAAGAGAGAGGAGAAAGGGTGACTGGAAGTGGGGCTTGGGGAGAGTTAGGGTAGAAACAGTGCAGTGTGGGAGCTGCCCGTGCTTCAGAGAAACACACAGACACTGTGCTTGTTAAATATCACCCAGGAGTCCTGTTGAACTGTAAACTATAAAAACAAATGTGAATTCTAGAACTCTGCTTAAAGCAGCCTGAGCTGGGGCCTAGGATTGGGCACTGTGACAAGCTCTGCCAGCAGTCCTGAGGTGGCTGTTCTGTGCCACACTGCGGGAAGCACCGAAGCTTCATCCGGGCCCCTGAGACGCTGGAGAAAGCGGGTTCTGCACCCCTTTGCAGAGTGCCTGGGCGCCCGGCTCATTTGAGGGGCTGCCCCGTGTCCCTCACACTGCAGGAGCTGTCTTCCTTCCATCGGGCGTGAGCCCCACCTCCCCACGCTGGCTCTCCTGCAGCTGTCAGCGCTGTTCCTGGCCTGCAGGGCCTGCTTGGGTTTCATGCATTTCTCAAGGCCCAGCTGCATTGATGAGCCCATTGCTTTACTGCCTGCAACAAAGCTCAGTGCGACTCCTCACAGATAGCTCCTCATTTCTTGTCACTCAGCGTGGCTCGAGATGGGAAGCTACCTAAGAGGCAGTCTAGTCTAATGATCCTTAACCAGGATGGGCATCAGCGACTCCTCAGGAAGCTCTCAGAAAAGCTGCAAGACCAAGCTCCAAGAGGCTCATGACTTTGTAAACTCTCTTTCTATAGTGCTGTGGTAGCTAGAATACTTGCCCTCTCACATTCACTCATGCCTTCTTCCTCTGCTAGGAGTGTGGATGTGATGGCTGGAGCTCTAGCTGCCATCCCGGACTATGAATAGGAGACAATCAACTGTAAGATGGAAGCATCTATTCTATCTCTAGAAGCTGGGTTGAGTGGGCTGTTTTACTTAAGGGAAAAGAAAGAAATTCCTTTTTTGTTTGGTTTAGTAAAAAAAGGAAGCCTGGGTTTACCCCTTGAGAGTTAGGTTCTGGACGTCAGATGCCTGCTCCTCTTGCTTTTTCAGTAGCTTTTTAAATTCTTTGCAGAAGTAACTCGCTTATACTTCCTTCAAGCATATTACCAGCTGAAGCACACTGCTAGGCATATGCCATTAACTGCAAGTGCTCGGTTGATTGAGCAATTGATTGACTAGGCTGCCCATGTTGCCTCCTGTTTTCTACCCAAAGAAGATGGGATTATTGGTCAGGAGTTCTAGGGCCTCCTTCTGATTCTGTCCATAGCTAGCCCTGGCTCCTTGCAGTTCACTGAGGTCATTGGAAAAAGGCAGTTTCTGACTTTCCACACCCCATCTTTCTTTAACATCCGTGAGGCTGGCCGTGGTGGGGAGAGGTGTTTGCGTGGAATGAGCAGGAGTTCAGAACGTGAGAACCTGATTGACTGATTACGCTCATCTTGTGACGCTGCTGGATGAGGCATGACTAGGACGTCATGACTAGGATGGAGCTGGCAAATGATGCAACAGTTTCACTAGGAGAAGATGGTGAACTTGGAAGGTGTCCTTGTCAAAAGCAAGAAGAAAGGTCAGTTGCCTCAATTTGAATATTCACAAAGGAAGATGGAGTCAAAGCAAGAAGTCCACGTGACTGGATGTGGGAGGCAAGGTTAAGCCTGAAAACCGGCCCCCTGATGGAAAACCTGGAGGTGGCTCCTCTCATCTCTCCTTCCTCTGGCTGCCACCCAGACTCTCCAGTTCCAAAGATGAAATCGTGCAGTTTCTCTGCAGGAGAGCACATCTCCCAGATGCCCCAGATAGGGGGGGTCAGTTCTTTGCAAAGAGAAATTTTGATAGAACTTCAGCCAAAGACTGACAGCGTGTGTTAGATCTGCCAAAGGCAAGGCTGCTTGCTGTCTTTCTCTCTGTGTGTTGAGAGTGGGGCGAGCCCTGGCTGGAATAGCCCTTGCTCCTGGAAACGATCCTTCTGCTTGGATCTCTCCATCTTCTCTTCTTGGTACTTGGGCAGCAGAACCTGCCTGGGGATACCACCTGCTGTAGTTGGGGCAGTCTCTGCCTGAGAGAGCTTTTACCTGCATTTAAACCCAAGTCCACAGCTTGTGATCAAAGGAGTGAAGTCACTATGGTCTAGCATTTTTGTTCCTGCTTTTATTTAATTGGCCCCAAATTGTCACGCAGTTCTGACCCCAGAATGGGTAGTGAAATGAGCTGAAGGTAGAGCTCCAAGTTCCAGATCCATCCCGGGCGGTCAGGTGTGTGCCCTTGTGCATTCAGTCCCCTCTGCTAGTTCTCTTCTTGGGCCCTTTATTGCCATCTCGGTGCAATTAGATGATGACGGTTAGACGGGGGCTTTTATTATGTCAGCTCCAATTAGAAAGTCATTTTTAGTTATGGTTAAGGTATCTTCTTTATTGTGTCATTGATCATCTGCAGCATATACTTTGACAGTGTGGGTAGACAAGACCGCTCAGTGCAGCCTCCACAGAATGACTAAAGAGTAGTGCAGAGGCGCATCTGGGACCAAGTAGAATTTGTCTGCGTCGGAGGCAGGTGGAATGAAGTCCTACCTGTTGCCGCCCTGTCACGTCTCTGATTGATTTGCTCAGGAGAAACAGCAGCATGGGAACTCCAAGTTTGCTGTGAGTGCTTCCCACTTCTGTGACCGAGAGCTTGAGTAGCAGCATCCACATGCGAGGGCTGCCTCGTCCCTTCAGCCGCCTCTTGTGGTCCCTGAGAGATGCTGCTTTGGTGGCTGCGTCAGCCTCTACCTTTTCTATCAGAATCACATCTTTTCCCCTTGAATTAGTTTGGCATGTTTGATAAGCTGAATAAGAGCATCAATACTCTCTACTATTTAATTTTTATGTTTTTTTTCAACTGCATGGGATTCTATAGTACATGAGTCAGAATTAGGTGCTTTGCCTTGGTATCATAATGGCGGTGTGCTATTCTCAAGGCAGTGTGGAAATTTGCTCGTGAGGAGGGGCTCCCTGCACTGGCAGGATGAGCAGACCCGCAGGGCAGTGCACCTGCCACCAGGGTGGTGAGTCTGCGATGCCTGCCCTCATCAAGACACGCAACCACACAAGCCCGTCCTGTTCTGCACGTGTCACAGAATTCATCCTGACTCATCAGTTTAGGTTTAAGTCTTACCCCAGGTGGTGAAGTTTTAAGCCTGGGAAAGCTATAGTCCCATATACACTCAATGAAGTTTACATCGGAGGAGAGCAGAATTGGGAAAGGGGAAGGCATAAGGGAAAAAAAATGCCCGTTGGGTTGGTAGAACATTAGGACCACGGTCGTTTCTGTGGATAAAGCCCCTGTGGAAAGCCTTAGGCTGCAGAAGGATCTTCTGCCTCTCGGGAGGGCCACAGCAGCTGATTCTGCTCCACAGGGCTGAGCAGTCTGTTGCTGGGGCAATCGAGCCCCTGCTGGGAGCATGAGTTGGTTTGTGGTTAGAGGCCACGTTGTTTGGAAGTTTTGAGTCCTTAACAAATGGAAGCCCACCAGTGTGAGAGCTGTCTCTTCCTCTGTGGGGAGAAAGACTTGCAGGAGCTAAGAAAGGCCAGGTGAGCAGCTGGTTTGTGTCTCCCCACTTACACGGGGTGCACACGCACCACCTGCTGTACTTGGATTGCATCCTCCTGCCCTCTCTCCGCAGTCCCCCTTCTCCCTTTCCCTCTCCTACAGAAGAATTTACATCCATCAAGAGCACGGAGACAGAACTTGACCAGAGCAGGAGATGCTGGAGGACCCCCCCCACACACACACACCTCCTCCCATTTGTGGGAGATGTGCTGGTGTGGGATGCTGGGATGTGTGATCCTTGGAAAGTCATATTTCTGAGCCTCAGTTTCCCATATGAGAAAAGTAGGGGTTAACCTAAGGAAATTCCCAAAATAACGCTGACTGGCATCTATTGAGTTCATTCATGTACTGAATATTGTTCTCAACACCTTAAGGGTTTGGCTCCTTTACTCCTCATCATGACCCCTGAAGCAGGTACAGTTATTATTCCTGTTTTAAGGGTAGGAAGGCTGTGGACCTGGATTTGAATCCAAGCAGCCTGGCTTCAGTCCAGGGGCAAAATGCTTAGCCAGTGTGCTGTTTGTTTCCCAAGGTTCTAAATTGTGTGAGATTAGGAGAGAAAAACAGTTTTACCCTGCAACCTTTATAAAAACCACTTGGCCAGATGGAGCTACAAAAAGCAATTTCTAAAAACAACAATGATAAATCAGTGATGAAGGGAAGGATTATATAATAAAGGGTGCTAGGACAATTGGTTAGCTACTTGGAAAAAATATCAAAGCCATTTAGGTTCTCATCTCACATGGTTTGCCACAATATAGTCCAAGTTGATTAAATAGATTAATGGGAAAAGAAGAAACAAAAATAAAAGTGAATATCAAATTTCTGGATGGGGAGGATGTTAATAGCTCAAAACAATAGAAGGAATTTCAAAAGTTGATGATAGTTCCAACTTCAAAAAATTAGAAATCTTTGCATCAGAAATAAAAAAGCAAGCAATAAATTTGAAAAGTACCACAAATGTAGCATTTTTCTTAATATCTATATTAAAGTATGTATAAGGCAATAAGCAATATGAAGACCTTGATATATACACAAGCAAAGGATCCATATAATATCTTTTTTAAAAAAGATTTTATTTATTTACTCGACAGGTAGAGTTACAGATAGTGATAGGGAGAGACAGAGAGAAAGGTCTTCCTTCTGTTGGTTCACTCCCTAGATGGCCACAATGGCCGGAGCTACGCCAGGAGCCAGAAGCTTCTTCCTAGTCTCCCATGTGGGTCCAGGGGCCCAAGCACTTGGGCCATCTTCCACTGCTTTCCCAGGCCACAGCAGAGAGCTGGACTGGAAGAAGTGCAACCGGGACTAGAACCGGCGCCCATGTGGGATGTTGGTGTCGCAGGAGGAGGATTAACCTAGTGTGCCACGGTGCCGGCCCCTCCGTATAATATCTTAAGAGACATTTGGAAAAAAAATTCAACCTCAGTACTAATTGTAAAAATTCTAATATGATTAAATTTGTGCCTGCATATTATGTATATATGTGTATATGATTATATACAGGTGTCCTTCTGTAACATACACACATACATACATTTCCTGGCTGCATTGCTGCTGAGACGATTTAGAAGTGAGGAAACCACTGTAGCAATAAGTGAACCGAGCATCCAGATCTCAGTTTCTAAGTATCAGTCTCCACTAGAAGAGTCAAAGGCAAAGTTAGCACAGCAGAACTCAGTGTAACATCTGGTTGTGAGGATGTAGTATTCATGGGAGGAGAGGGACGTGTCAAAGCACACAGGAGCCAGTTCCTGAGGAGTCCTGCTGGCTAAATCTGGAATAATGAGAGCATCCAAGTAAGTGTTGATGTTAACAGATTACATAGGAACCCACGGTTCAGTCTATTCTGATATTAGTCCGTTAATGAATAAATAAACAGGGGGATTGAGGAAAACTTCTTTGGACATGATGCCAGCCAATAAATGTGGAAGCAGAAAGGTAGCTAGAGAGTCACCACTCAGCCGCCATCCTGTTGCTTCAAAAGAATCATCAATGCCTGCTCAAACTAGCAGGTGCACCTCTAATGAGGAGCAGGATATTTGCATAAATGACTTATTCATTAGATAGTCACCTTCTAGTGGAAAAGCCTAGATACCCCTTTAACTAAGTGATCAAAGTTAACCTCCCTGCTCATGGAACACCTCCTGATGCGATGCCCTGGGATGGACCAAAGGCCACTCCTGTGATGTTCCTGCCCCAAATGCCTGACCTTAATCTAATCAGAAGGAAATACCAGACAAACCCAAAGTGAGGGACATGCTACAAATATCCTGGCTTGTCCTTTTCAAAAATGCCATGGTCATGGAACACAAGGACTGAGGGAACTGTTCCATATTAAAGAGACATGACAACAAAATGTAATGCGTAGGCTTGGACTAGATCCTGGACTAGGTTTTTAAATTTTATTTTTAGTGATAAAGGACACAGGGTGAAATTTGAGATCTGCAGAATAGAGACAATACTGTGTCAATGCTGGTTTTCTGGTTTTGCTGATCATTCTATGTAAGAATGTCTCTGTTCTTAGAAATATGGGCATTACAGTACCATGTTTATAATTTAGTCTCAGATGATAAATAGAAAATGTTCCTTTAATGACATATGTGGGTGTTATGTTAAATATGTGTTTTTCTGAAGGATGACACAGCATATACGGCAACATGTTAACAATTTGGCAGTCCAGGTGAAGGGTATATGGGTTTGCTTTTCACTATTCACACAATTAAATTGAAATTATTTCAAAATAAAAAGCTAAAGATAAGCCAAGTGCCTATTTTGCCTCTCGAATTAACAAGGATAAGCAAGAGAGGAGCAGAATGCTGACCAGATGTTTCTAGAATGCACCTCAGCAACTTGTAGTGAGAACCTTCAACATATTCATAACTTTCAGTCCCATGTCTACACAAAGAAAATATTCTGAGATGCAAAAATGTCCTCACAGATATCTGCTTGCAGTGTTCCTTTCAGAAACCCTGCATGGAGACAACCTGAATATTTAGCAGTGGGGCCTGGCCTGGCCCCACAGTGGAATATGTTGTGCCTGTTAATGATGTCTCTGTGACAGCATGACGAGATGCTTATCTGATGCTATGCTGAGAAATATCAGAAGAAACGCACATGCAGTCAAATCTCAATGACACTGAAAACATGCATTAAAAATCTGAGTGAAAACAAGTCAAAATGTTAAGAGTGTGCCCTTTGTGGCATTTATCGCTACTTATTAGCGCTTTTCGGCACTAGCAAGATTTTTATCATGAGCAAATATATTCCCGAGTCAGAAGACAACCACAATAAATGAAGTAGCAATGACATTTTTAGTCTTCTCATAGTCATCGCCACGTGAGGAAAGTGTGTGGATGGTACTTGCTCTCAGCAGCCACAAGGAAGCCCTCGTGGGCCTCTCCCAGGCTCTTGTTCTTGAGAAAGGCATCACAGTTTTGCTGGGGATGAGGAGTGAGTGTGATGTGTGGCCCTCTGACAGGTCGTGGTGGGAGGTACTACAGAAATCTCATAGCATCCTGCAGTAAATAAGGAATACTGGATATCAGGAGAGATTAAATGATCTACGCTAGGCCAACAGGTACTAAGACATGAGGCTGGAATTCGAAGTGAAGTCAAGAGACTCCAAAACCTGCGCTTTCAGTCCCAACCCTGATTAGCCTCTGGGGATGGACTTGAGGACTTCTGACATTCATCGGCTTGTTTTTGCTTCTCTCTGCCTTGATTTCTTGAAGCTTTCGTGTGAAATATCGAGCATCCTTCTCTTTCTTGTTTCTCCCCTGGAATTCTCATCCCACCACAGCCTAAGAGAGGTAAAACATTTGCTCAAGTGCAGGGAGATCAGCCTGTAATCCAGTCTTCCTCCAAAGGTGTGGCACGAAGCCTTCGAGCAGCCACACAGCCTGCATCTGCTGGGTGGGCTGACTGCTCATCCTCCATTGCCCCAGAAGGCGAACTGTGGGGAGAGATGTTGTGTGGCACCCAGAGCCTTCCTGACCAAGTGACCATGACATGTAATAATTTACACAAAGACACCATTTGCTCCCTCTCAGAGGTCCTTGAGAAGATGTGTAGCTCTTTGAGATGCTCAAAGTCTGGTGTGTGTGGCACCTTGCAGTGTACCAAAAATAAGGTAGGAATTAGTACTCTTGGGAGAGTAAACCACAGCAATAGAAATTCAGCTACTTGGCTCTGGTCACTCTTCTCAATTCCTTCCACAGGTGGTCATGCTGGGCAGCCACAACTGCACCTTGTCCCATCCTAGGGCAGGCCGAGGAGCTAGGTCACTGCTCTTACTGCTTACTGCCTCAGAAGGTGAATTTGTCTCATTTAAGAGGCTCTCCATGGTTATGCACCTTTCTCCTCCAGGTTACTACCAACTAGGGGAAAAGACTCACATGAGGCAGAGTGGATGGGAGCCACTCTGTTTGTCCTGTGCTTGAGGAAGCCACTCTAAAATGCAGGTCCCTCAGCATTACTGTATCTCAGAGGTGTTTGTCAGCAGCAGCCAATAATACCACTGGGACTGAAGAGAGCTAAAACCAAGGGAAAGATCTGGACACGGGTTGAATCAAAAAACTCATTCTGGGGGTGGCCTCTGGGAATGGAATAGAGGTCAAGGTAGCAGTTAAGAAGTCTGTATCCCATATTGGAGTACTTGGGTTCAACTCCCAGCTCTGTTCCCAGTTTCAACTTCCTGCTAATGCAGACCATCTGAAGCAACAGTGATGGCTCAAAGGAGTTGGGTTCCTGCCAACCACTGGAGAGCTGGATTGGGTTCCTGGCTCCCAGTGTTGGCCCAGCCTAACTCTGGCTTTTATGGGCATTTGGGGAGTGAACCAGTGGATGGGAGTGCTCTCTCTCTTTGCATCTCCAAAAAAAAAAAAATTCCTTCTAGATTGAAAAGAATGTTGGTATTAGTTCCATGGAATCTGGAGACTGGGCAGATGTTCCAGGAAAACTGTGCTGCAGTGGAGCCAAAATGGGCTATAGTGTACAGCCAATCATGGTTCAGATGCCAAATTTGCTTCTTAGTTCTGTGACTTCCACCTAATTCTGTAGCTTCACCGACCCTCAGTTCCATTGGGTGTAAAGTGTAGATAATAGTGAACTCTCATGGTATGATTGTAAGGATTAAAGGAGATGACAGACACTCGAGGCTTGCCACAGTTGACTCTCAACAATTTTATTTCTCTCCTAAATTAAATGCAAATGTCATGGTTTTGGATTTCTGTTGTATTCGAGAAAGACAGTCCCATAATTCCTTTTGGGAATGTCCCAAGCTGCATTTCCAGGACGTCTCACAATTTTTACGCAAGCTGTACCCTCATTGGCTTATGCAAATGTCCAAGGTTGAGGCATCCAAGAGTGGATGCCAGAAAGCTTCTAATTCAGGGACTTTTGCACAGGCTTCCAAGCTAGTGGCAGCCACTCCTGAGTCCCAGCCTTATCCTGAAGATGTCCTGGAGGTTGACAGTCCAAGTGTTTCAGCCATATTGTCCTTTTCCCCACTGGTCATAAGCGAATGTGGCTATACTCATTCAGCAGCTTCCCTTTGTTTCAGGCTGGGTTCTGCAAGTGACCCCAATGATTTATGCCCCATAACCCAGTGGTCTGTGCCCAAGGCTAGCAGCCTCCATCGGCCTGAAATCATTGAGAATTTAAAACACCAGCAAAAACAGTTGCAGTTTCCTATGTCAAGAGCCATTTCCTTCTTCTTGCAGACAGTCTCCAGAGTTGATTTTCTTTAGGTCATCTACTCTGTGTTAGGCGTATTAGCAAAAAAGCAGCATAGCATCTGGAAAGGTGGACAAGGGTAGAAGACAGAAGACCTCGCTCCATGAGGAGCAGCCTATCAGACAGAGTAGGAGGGCTACACACTGGCTCCCTCCTGCCCCAGGAAAGCATGTCTGTTCTATTCCTGCAAATGTGTCTTCTCCGGGCCATTCCAAGTACATGGCAGGGTGAGTCAGAAATCCTGGGCGAGAGCCCACCTGTCGTCTCCTTCTTGTGAGCAGTTACTCTTTGATCATCAGAATCGCATTCGAAGATCAATGCTCACCCCATTGCAGACTGTTGTGAGGTCAGATAAGGTGTAGCTAAGTAAAAACCCATGGTCCATTCTGAGGAAGAGATTCAGCATGTAAGTTGTCATAACTTTGGTTTGAAAGAATACTTGCCAGTGGTGTAGATATTTTTCACCAAAAAAGTTAGGCTGGAAAAAAAATCAAGGCTGATCCCAAGTTGTTCAAGCACTAACACACACTTTGTAAGTAGTGGAAAAAGCTATAAAATTTTAACATAGGAAGAACTCAAAAGCCTTGAAAGGAAATATAAAACCACTCTTACCCCTGACCCTGCCCCTGCCAGAATAACTAAGCATCTTCTTTGTCTCTCAGTGACAAATTCCCAAACTATTTGAAGCCATGTTGATTCTTAAGGGAGAACCCAGCACCCGAGCTTAGATGGAGAAGGTTCATTTTCCTGCCCACTGCTATGAAAATACCCTTGTACCAATGTAAGGATATAGAATTTTCTAATAAAAACAGCCAGACATAATTATCCTGACTGTGTCGTTCTATCTATTGTACCTGTCTGTCACCCTTGCTGATTCCCCAGGGGTGAGGACCAGCCTTATTGATGAATGTACGATAGCCTGGAAGAAGACAATTACAGCCCCTGCTGGAGTCCCTTTTACTTTACAGATAGGACAGGAGCTTTTAAAGGGCCATGTTTGTCTTGTCCTATTTTGGGGTCCAGGTACATGCTTCCCATTTTTAGCAGCTTTGTGGTGTTATGAATCGGAGATTTCAACCACTGGTGAGTCAGAAGGTCTGGCTGCCTGGAGATAGGTGACTCAGATGGGCAGGAATAGTCTGGGTTTGAAGGGGGAGCTTTTGTGCCTAGTGAAGAATGTAAATGAAAACAAGCATTTCAGCAGAAAGCTATTGCCTTCCGCGGCGGGGTGGGGGGTCTTTCCCCTTGTCTCCTATTGTTCTCATCCCATCCTCAGGGAAGAGCTGCTGCTGCTGGAATGGGATTGGGGCCACCTCATTAGCCATTCCCTGTCCTGTGAGAGCCCTCTGTGGCATCTGGAAGGAGGTTCCTGGGTCACATCAGTCTCTGGAATAAACAAAACAGCCCCCTTTTGGGCAGGAAGGGTGGGTGAACAAGGTGAATGGAGTACAGATGGAGAACATGGGGCAGATTTTACTCTTAAGAAAGAAGAAAAAGTGGAAGCAACAGGTTGGTATTTTCATGGTCAGGGATTGGATCAGAAGTGGTAGAGAATTCATTTGTCCATTTACCACCCATCCATCATCCATGTATCCATTTACCTGTTTATCCATTCTTTCTCCATCTGTCCATCCTTCCATCCATCCCTGAATGCATCTGTTCATCCATCAAATCATCTAATTTATTTGGAAAGAGGACTATGTACCCTTTGCTAGGTGCTAGGGGAACAATAACCACTCTGTAAAGCCTACAGTCTGTGTGAGGAAGATAGACAGGTGGAGAGGCAGTTGTGGTACAAGATCTCTCCCAAGGCCAGGGGTTTATTTTAAGTTGTCAAGTACTTCTGCTTTTCCAACAATCTCTGCAAGGTTCTGCTGTAGCAGAGGTAAATGAGTAAACCCGCGTGGACAAAGCCAGGATCATTGTGTTCAATCCCCCTTTGCATTTCCTCCCAGCTCTAGACCCCTTTGGGAGCTAAGCCCCTCCAGACCCTCTCTGGCTATGGAGTGAGGATCTTAGATCCCAGATATCCTAAGCTGCAACCCCCATCCTGTCCCCTGTCTGCTGTCCCCAGCCTACGAGGATGAAGATGCTTATCATAGAAGCTGGGAGGGTTGTGTTTTCTGCAGCTGTTTAGATTTTCCAATGTTCCATGAAAGCTCCTGAATCTCTTCCCTAAATAACAAAGTCCTGTTTGGTATTTGGTGAGATGTTTGGAGCGCCATGTTCAACCGAGCACAACTAAGCTGCTAACAAAATACTGTCTCAGCCATTTAATAATAATAGCTAACATTTGTATAACACTCTGCAGTTCAGCAAAGCATTTGGAATGCACCCAGTCTCCCAGCTCTTTGCAGCAGTGCTTTGAGATCGGAAGGCAGGGTTGTCGTGTGCACTTCACCCCTGAAAAATGGGCTCCCCAGAGGAAATGAGTAGCACACAGCTAGGCTAAACCAGTTGGGAGCAGACCCTGGTCAACTCCTGGTATTGCCTCTCCACAAGGCCAGAGGGGTGCTTTGTTTCTGGTTTTTTGTTTTGTTTTGTTTTGTTTTGTTTTTTTCCTATTGTAGCCTTTTTGATGTCTGGTGAGGAGCTAGTTCATTAGCAGCAAACCTCTTCTGACTTAATAGTTCAGATAATCTGTAGATGAATAAAATGGGCATCAGTATGGGCATAACAGCATCCCTATGGAGCCAAGAGCAAGAGGAGGCCCCAGGTGGGTGCCTTGTAGGCAAGGTGCTCCCTCAGATAGTGACCAGATGCCACCAGCAGGTCCTGGCTGTGTTGCTATGACAAACTGTTTTATGGAGAAAATAATTTTACTTTCCCTCCACAACAGTAATAGCTTCTGTTTTAATTTAGAGAATAATTTAAAAATTATAGTTACACTAATAATACATAACCATTATAGAAACATTAAAGAACATATTTTAAAAAGGCCCCCCAAAATTCATGCAAAATGACAGGCCTCAGGGGCCCTACCCTTCTCTATGTGTATGTCCTTCTGGCTTATTTAACTGCAAACACAGAACTGCATACTTCTTAAAAAAGAATCTTGATACTATGGGTACACTGTATAGCCTAGTTTTTCAAATCAAATTACACACAAGTATATCTTACTGTGGCACTAAATATGAAGCTATTATGTCATTTATTACTTTTTATTTATTAATATATAGAGAATGGATTTCATAGCTACAATTCCAAGAATTCAATGATACCTCCTCCCTCTCCTTCTTTTCCCTTTTTCTTTTAATTTTTTATGATAACATACTTTCCATTTACTTTATAATCACAGGCTCAATGCTCATAAACAAAGAGCTCTACAAGTAAAAGGTAGATAGAACACTGTTCTTCAGGGGAATAGACAAGGGTTATGGATAGCAATCAAATCACAAGATGTCAATGTAGCTCAATATACATTTCTTATACTCTGTTTCATTTTAATATTTGCCCAATATTGAATTCTGTGAAGGTGCTGTTGAAAGCTAAAATTACAACAAATTTAATTAAGATCTAAATTGATTTTTTTTTCCAATTCTAGAATTGGGTAACACCTTGTGTTTGTTTCTTTTCTTTTTTGTTTTTAAGAGTTACTTATTTATTTGAAAGGCAGAGAGAGAGAAAGAGAGAGAATATTCTATCCACTGGTTCCCTCTCCAAATGGCTGCAATGGCCAGAGCTGGGCAGATCCAAAGCCAGGAGCCAGAAGCTTCTTCCAGGTCTCCCACATGGGTGCAAAGGACCAAGAACTTGGGCCATCTTCTACTGCTCTCTCAGGCCATAGCAGAGAGCTAGATCAGAAATGGAGCAGTTGGGACTTGAACCAACATCCATATGGGATGCTGGCACTGCAGGCAGTGGGCTTTACCTGCTGTGCCACAGTGCTGGTCCCAACACCTTGTTTTATAAACAAAATTTGAGTGTTCCAGTGAGCTGAGCAGAGGTTGTTGGTTTTATAGGCAGGAAAGAGCTGAGGAAAGCAGAAAGCAAAAACAAAAAGCAGGGTGATTGTTCCAGAAAGTTACTTTCCTTGAGAAGTGGAAGGAATTTCCGTCCCATGCCTGCTAACCCTGGGTTGTTGGGGGGCGTTTGGCTCTGCCGTCTTCTCTTCTGATTTCTCAGGTGAGGTGCACGACTTAGCTTCAGTCTGGGGACTTGGAGCAGTGGTGGAGCGACTCTGGGCTTGTTTGGTTTATCAGGCTCAGTTCAGGAGCCTCATCCAAACCACTCGTCTCCTGCACAATGGATTTAACAGGGACCTGGTGTGTTTCATGGCTTCCGACCGAGACCGTTTTCACTACTTGTGTTATTTGCAGCACAGTGAGGAATAATCCTATTCTAGATACACCTTTAAAATATAAGTGGTAGATAGTTTATTTTATATGTACCTTTTTTTTTTTTTGTAGTTGTGTGATGGCGAATTCTGATTGTGGGATTCGTAGGTGAAACTGTGTACTTTTTTGCTATATTTTGCTAAAAGGCATCTAAGAAAACCTGTCCAAATTTGGATTCCCAACATCGGAGTTGAAAAGCTCCTGGTCCTTCTTTACTAATCTGAAAGAGAGAGGAAAAAAAAAAACTGCAAACAAACAGACTATAGCTTTAGTAAATGTTCTACACTCACTCTCATTCTTTTAAAACACAACCCTAGAACCACCTGTAAAACCTCAAAAAATTAGGGCCAGACTCAATCCAGGAGCATCCTTATTTCTACCTGTAGTTAAGACAAACAAAATTGGGCTGCACCAGTGGAATCTGGAGGATTCCTGCGAATGTGGTGATGGGATTTCTGGGGTCCATATCTGGGTGGCCTTGAAGAAAGATCAGGCCCATGCTCACCGCTTTGATTATGCATTGGCATCTTGGCTTCCTGGCCTGCTCTGGATGGTGAATAAAATACAGTTTTGGGGAACTTCAGAAGTCAAAGCCTGGGGCTAGGCCTGGGTATGCCACTCGTGATCGGGGGCAGGTGCCTTCTTGTTCTCACCTGGGATGGAGGGTGCAGGGAGGAAAGAACTTGGCTTTGGTTAGACTGAATCCCAAGTGCCTGCTCACGTCCTAGCTGTGACTTTGGGCAGGTGATCTGCACGACGATTCCACCTTCTACCTCTGGGAGTCTTAGTGGAGGTCAGGTAGCTTGTTAAGAGCTTGGCTCCTGACAATCGTGTTTCCTTTTTCCCTTTCCCTGTCTCCTCTGCTCAAATGAGAGACTCAATGATCTGAGCTCCGAAAACCCCTTTAGACCTCATTTTCTTAGGATTCCAAGTCAGCACAAGTCCTGTCTTTTTATGCGCACATTTCAGAGCAGCTGGAGAATCCTAGTTTATGGAGGGGATGATGCTGCTGACTTTAGGGTTTTGCAAGGTAGCAGCGACCTCAGCACTCCCGTGGAGACTCTGCTGTGATATCCCTTTCTGTGATATCATCCGCGTGTCTCTGTAGCAGATGTTGTTAGTTGTCTTCCTGCCTTTGTGGGCTTTGTCCTCTAGGGTAGAAAGCGAATTTCCTAAGGGCAAGACTGCATCTGACATCTTCGATGTTCCTCTGCCTTCGACTCAGTTTTGAACATGTAGGTGCTTGGTGATGGACCCCCATGGAGGGGTAACTAATTCCCAAGTGTGCAGTTTGATTGGCAGGGACCTTATCTCAAAGGGTTGGTCTTTCAGATCCTGACCATGACACCCTCTCTGCCATAGTTTGACATTGGTTTGTTTTAATTCATCTGCACAGTTCTAGTGTTCCCACTCAGCTGTTCACCGCATTTAACCCTCACGGACCTCCTTGAGGATGGGATGTGAATCCCATGCTGCTCCAGGAAGTTTCTACCTGCCCTGATGGGCACAGGGGTGAGGAATATCCAGCCTGTGGGCTGTGTGAGGCCCACCAAGTCATCTGGTCTGAGCCTGCTGAGGTGGGACCCGAAATTCAATAATTCTGTAGCAGGCTAATTTTTAAATTGATCCTTTTGCATGGCCTGTGAATGATGTTATAAATATCTAAATGGCTCTTGGCAGAAAAAAACATTTCCCACCCCTGCAAAACAATGAGAGTGAAGGTGCCCTGCCATTTGTCAGGGGAAAAAAACCCAAACAGATTATTTCCAAAGACTAGAGATGCAGGATGACATTAAATATTAACCACTTACAATTATCTTCAGGAATGTTCTCTTTGTTCCATCAAGCAATGTGATAAGGTGTGGATGGCATTGCTGAGTTACGACTCCTACCGCATCACCCACCCTGTCCTCGTGCCACGTGTGCCCCTCAGTGATGGAGCGCAGTTCTCTAAAAGTTTCCCCTTCTTGCTCCTGCTGGTGCCTTCTCTTTTCGCAGCCCTCTGCTGTCACTTTAACATAAAGGGAGTGAATTCAGTCACAAGGGTATCCTGAATCCCTATTGTGTTTCCAAGGCTTTGTAAATTCACCATGGGGATTCATCCATCCACTTCTGATTCAATCAACAAATATTTATTAGTGGGATAATTGCCAGTTGCTTTGAGCAGAGTTTCTTTGTAAGCCTGTGAATGTGGTTACACCTTGCCCAGTGCCAGGCACATCACAGGTGCTCACCGCACCTTGGATCACAGCTCTCAGGGTTCCTGACTGGCCTGTGTCAGCAGCAGAGCCCCGAGGTGAACCACTGCCCTACCTCCTGGAGCAGAACGCAGTGAGTATTACGTGGTCTCGAGCCCTCAAAGCCGCCTTGTTGAGCATCAGTGTGGTCGTGGGAAGATGTGACCGCTCTGTGCTGTCAAGGTGTACAGGGTCCTGTCCTTTTCCCTCAAATATGTCCAGAGCACTGTCTTTGTAAGAGTGCATGTTTCATTGTTAAGGTTTGCCTCTTTCCTGTTAGACTGAAGAATTTTTTTAAAGATTTTTTTAAGATTTAGGTTTTTTTTAAAGATTTATTTATTTATTTGAAAGTCAAAGTTACACAGAGAGAGGAGAGGCAGAGAGAGAAAGAGAGAGAGAGAGAGAGGCCTTCCATCTGATGGTTCACTCCCCAATTGGCCGCAACGGCCAGAGCTGCGCTGATCCTAAGCAGGAGCCAGGAGCTTCTTCCGGGTCTCCCATGTGGGCGCAGGGACCCAAGGACTTGGGCCATCTTCTACTGCTTTCCCAGGCAATAGCAGAGAGCTGGATTGGAAGTGGAGCAGCTGGGTCTCGAACCTGTACCCTTATGGGATGCCGGTGCTTCAGGCCAGGGTGTTAACCCGCTGAGCCACAGTGCTGGCCCCATAAGATTTACTTTTTTTTTTTTAAAGGTTTTTTTGTTTTTGTTTTTGTTTTTGTTTTTGTTTTAAGATTTACTTATTTGAAAGGCAGAGCAAGAGCAAGGGACAGATCTTCCATCTACTAACTAGTTCACTCCCCAAATGACCACAATAGCCAGGTCTGGGTCAGGCCAAAGCCAGGAGCAAGGAACTCCATCCAGGTCCCCCACATGGCTGGCAGGGGCCTAGAACTTGGGACATCTGCTGCCTTCACAGGTGCATTAAGTGGAAGCTAGATCAGAAGTGGAGTAGCTGGGACTTGAACGGGCACTCCAGTGTGGGATGCTGGTGTCACAGGCAGAGGCTTACCCCACTGTGCCACAATGCCAGCCCCTGGGTTCTTATTTCTTATCCTGGCAGTGTGTCTTTTTGTAGTAACAAGCACCTCACAAGTGTTTAACATTTTTCATGTGCATTATTTTACTTAATCCTTATATCAACTCTGTAAGATAGATGGGGTCACTTCCGATTTGTTGGTTAAAAGAGGCAACAAAAACAAACTGGAAATTTCAAGGGCTGGGCAGTGTGTTGGTGACCACATGATCAGAGGGGGATGCTGGGCCTCCGGGCAGGGTTTTCTGTCTCTGAGTCGGGAGCTTGTTCTGTGCCAGCATCTTTCTTCCCCTGAGCGAGCCTGTACCGTTTTCTAGCTTGGTACTGGGAAGCTGTCAGAGACTGTGGAAGCTGAGTATAAAATGACTGGTAAGGTTTCAGAGTCTCCCCTTGGGCGAGGGTGTCTGACGCAGAGCACAGGTGGTGTGGTGACCTCTATTTATTTACTGGTCACAGGTCTTTTTCTTTTCTTTCTAATGGGTAAGCAAAGAAGATGGATAATAGCTGGGTTGCCAGGTTTAGCAAAAAAAACAAAAACAAAACAAAACAAAGAAACAATAGAATCTAACCCAGCACAAAGTAGTCCAGTTAGACATGAATTTCAGCTAAATAATATGATATGTGTGGCATACTTATAAAAAATTATTGTGGTCTATCTGACCACAATATAACTATAAAATAACTATATTTTATCCCATTGCCCTATATTTTATCTGTAGCCCTCATTGAGGCAGCCAGTGGGAGGAAGAGCTATTCATGTTAAAAAAAAAAAAAAAGCAACTTGGAAAAGACTTAGACTTGGAGGTACATGTTGGCACTTCAGAAAGTTCCTGGAAAATGGAATTGGAAGGCAAGTTTATTTTGGTGCAGAAAATCTTGAACTCCATGCATAGTTTTTTTTTTCATAACAATACATTTTCATAAACTTTTAAAAGATTTCTTATATGCAAGAAATTCAAAAGTTTTTATGCACAAATAAACAGATCTTTGAATTATATTTTCCAAGAACTTGTTGAAACACCCTTGTATGTACCAGCCAGGCAAGGGCTAGCTTATCTAAAAATGAATTAGTTTTCAGATATACTCACATTTCGGTTCCTACCTAACATGATGACCAGTTCAGTGCTTATACAGCAAGTAGAGAAAATCCGGCTACCTTCCCCACACAGACCAGCCGCTCTGACGGTGATTGTTGGAAAACCTTCAGCTTCCTCAGGCAGTACAGTTAAGGAGCAGCCCTGTCTTGAAAATGGAATTAGGTCACAAAGACGGCTTCTCGGCTGCGCACAATTTCTTGGAATCTGGGATATCATGTTTCCCCCCATTATGTCTTCTTGAGCTCTCACCAGTCCTGCTTTGAAAGCTGATTGATACCTGCTAGGAGGTCCCCAGAGGAGAGTCCGTGGGTAAGTTAGTAATTGCAGACCTGTTCAATAGAACGGCGTGGCCAAGAAGGGACTTTCACTCTGAGGGCCACCTCTCCCCACAAGGGGTGCACATGCTGCACACTCAGCATTTTCACTGCATCTTTGTGCCGGTGGCTTTGTGCTCCTCTGCATCCCTGGGAGGTAGGAGCATACTCAGTGCCCGTTTCTAAGTTTCTCCTCTTTTTTGGGGATGAATTTGTTACGAATCCATAGACCAAGTACTCTTTTTTTTTTTGAGATTTATTTATTTATTTATTTAACTATTTGAAAGTCAGAGTTACACAGAGAGAGGGAGAGGCAGAGAGGGAGAGAGACAGAGATGAGAGATATAGCAACTGTCTACTGGTTCACTCCCCAGATGGATACAGTGGCTAGGGCTGGGCCACGCTGGAGGCGGATGGATGGGAGGAAGTTAAGCTCCACGTTTTTGCTGAGAGGTCTTGCACATGGCCAGCTTGGAATCACAGAATGTAGCCAGCTCCAGGCCCAATGTGAACATGGCAGTCTCCTGGGTTTCCTCTGACCCAAGCAGCAGCTGGGCTTCTTCTGGGATCAGAGTCTCAGAGGGCGGCAGCCCAGGACTCTAGACGGGTCACCACACAACTCATGCCTGTGGAATTCCTGGGAGTGCCGACCTCTGGGATCCCATCCCTTGAGCCCCATCCACATGGCCAGGCCCCACTTCCTCTTTGCCTGATTTGTGCCTGAGTTTTGGCCACCAGGCCCTGCTGTCCCAATAACGGCCCTGGTCAGCCTCTGTAGAGGCCAGGTTCCCGCACTGGGAGCAGGTCTCAGATCCAAACCCCAGCCTCTCTCCCTCCCACATGCTCCAGCGGGCTGTGCTCATGGGAATTGGGCAGGATGCTGTTTAAAACTTCACACCAGATTCCAGGGGAGGGGCTGCAACACCCAAAGGCTGTTCCCTCTGGGGCTGTGAGTGTCCTAGAGAATGCAGCGAGGTGACTACAGCAGGCATCGCCCCAACAGTGGACAAGCCCCTGCTCACCTGTCCTAACAGCCCAGCTGCTGCCCTGTCCCCTGTTGCCACCATGGGCTCTCTGCTCATCAGCAGCTATGCAAGTCTCAGACCCAGCTTCCTTCTCTGGCTGGGCAGGGGTCCTGAGTCCTGCTGGTGGGATCAGTGTGCGGGGGGCTTGCCAGTGGTTTCCAGCCCTGGGTGGACATTCCATATCAGGCTGGAATTCCAGCAGCACGGGCCTCTTCTGAAGTCTGCCGGATCCCAAATGCCATGATGACGGAATTCCTTAGAGGCAGTGCTATGACTTTATGTTTGGATTCGTTAGCTCCGAACAGCCACAGAAATGGCTGTCCTCTGTCGCACACTGAATTGAAGGATGGTGGCCGCAGAAAAGACTATGCTCTTTGATCCAGTCCCCTCATCTAACAGACGGGAAAGCTGAGGCCCACATAGAAGACAGTGACCTCCTCAAGGTCACATTGCCACTCGGCACAAGAACTCAGGCTGTGGGTTGCACTGTGGGAACATGTCACTGGAGAGAAGGCGAAAACGCTGGGCGGCTTGGGCTGGGACCCCCGTGGAGCTCCTGTGGGAGCTGATGCTTGGCTTAGGAAGTGACCTTCAGCACCTTTGGGCTCTGGACGCAATTGGGCTGGGTTTGAACTGTACATAGTATCTTCAGAAAGTTCACGGAAACTGCATATGACACAAACAGCTGTGTATGGATCTCAAAATATTTTTACACAAAAATAAACATACTTTTAATTCCATTTCCCACTAACGTTTTTCAGACGCCCTGGTGTGTGAAATGTCAGTGGACTGTCAGGCAGATTGTCCAGTACTAATTCCATGGGCAACACCTTTTTTTATATATTTTTGTTTGTTTGTTTGAGAGGTGGAGTTACAGACAGAGAGAGGGAGAGACAGAGAGAGGTCTTCCATCAGCTGGTTTACTCCCCAATGGCCGGAGCTAAGCCAGTCCAAAATCAGGAGCGAGGAGCTTCCTCCAGGTCTCCCTCCCACTTGGGTGCAGGGGCCCAAGGACTTGGGCCATCTTCTACTGATTTCCAAGGCCATACTCAGAGAGCTAGATTGGAAGAGGAGCAGCCAGGACTAGTTCACTACCCAAATGCCCCAATATCTGTGGCCGGGCTCAGTCAGACCAAAGCTGGGAGCCTGGAGCTCAGTTTGGGGCTCCCAGGTGAGTGGTAGGAACTCAAGTACTTAAGTCATCATCTGTTGCCTACCAAGGTGTGAATTTACAGGCAGCTTGGCTCTGAAGCAGAGCCAGAACTCAAACCCAGGTACTGATTTGAGATGCAGGTATCCTAAGCGGCATCTTAGCTGCTGCACCAGACATCTGCCCCCATGACTCCATTTCACAGATGAGGAAGTTGAGGTCACCAAGCTCACCCAGACTTACACAAATAGTCAGGGCAGCACTGAGACTTGCACCAGGCAGTCTGGCTATAGTCTGTGCCCTTGGTCACTGTGAACACTGCCTTTAGTACTAGAAAGGGGAGGGGAAGGTGGGAGAATTCCTTCTGTGCTAGCAAGTAGAAGAGGGATCTATGATCTGGGTGGCTGGTTATTTCAGTGGACAGAATGGCCTGGACGCCCAGATGTTGAATGGCAGACCACCCTAAAGATGAAATAGCTGCTCCCAGCAAACTTGCCTGTTATTGGCCTAAATTGCCAAGTCTCCCTTTTTTCAGCCCTTCTCCACTGAACGATTGCTGAGTTCTACTCCCTTCAGTGGGCACACCCTACCCGTTGTTCCTCTGCCAGCCCCATAGCCACAGGACACAAGAGTCTTCTGAGTTGGGAAGGACCATGGAGGTCAGCAAGCTTGCTCTGCTGCCCAGCTCAGGAGTGCCTTTGGCGTCTCTTTGGCAGGATCTGTTGAATCACCCAGGGGTGATGACAGCTCCTTTGCATGGGCATCCAGCTGTTGGGGAGCTGTTGGGAAACTGAAGGCTACCTGGGAGCCCTAACCACTGGCCCAGCCTGGACCTCTGGTCTCTTCCCTCAGGGTCATTCTCAGGGCTGAATGAACTGCTTCGGATATTCCAGTTCCAGGAATCTCACTGTTAGGCCCTATTGGCATTTGAGGATGGATGTGTCTGTTGTCAGAGGACTGTTCTGTGCATTGTAGGGTGTTTAGCAGCATCCCTGGTCTCTACCCACCAGATGCCAAGAGCTGTCCCCTCTCCCCAGTGTAACAACCAGAAGTGTTTGCAGCCACTGCCAGACGTCCCCCTCCATCCACCCTATTGAGTCACTGCTCAAAATCTGCCTTGGACACTGCTCAGAGGGTGGCCCTACCCCAGCCTCATCAACTACAGAAAAACTGCCTCTCTTCACCTTGACTCTGCTGCAGTGGCCCAGCAAAACAAGCCAGGAGTCCTCACAACCATTTCCTGACCCCGGACCCAGCCTGGTGTCCTTGGTCTCCCCACCAGAAATTGGGGGTGTGTGGGTGTGGAGGGCAGCGAGGGGCTGGTTATGTCTGACGCCTCCTCCCCCAGCTATCCTTTCTCGAGACCCTATCTGCAGTGATCTCGTTTGGTTTGGTGTCTATGGTCCTGCAAAACAGAGAGCAGCATGCTCAGTTCTGCTGGGGCTTGATGTCCAGAGAACAGGTTACCTACCAGGAAACTTCTGTGTTCCACTGGGCTATGCCCTTTCCACGCTACCCCCAAACACACCCCACTGCCTCTTCCTCACACACTCTGGGGCTGGAAATTAGCCATCAGGGAGCTTGGAGCAAGGGAGAGGCACCCCTAGGCTCTGTAAAGGCTTGGGGACAAAATCCAGGCCTCCTGTCTGCCTGGTGCAGATGGCTCAAGTCACCTGTCCTGTTCCCTGTGGCCTGGCTCAGAAATGTGTTGGTGGCAATGTTTGCCTTCTACCCCAACGACAACACAATCACCCATGTCCCCAGGGTCACAAAACTCCCTTTCTGTGCTTCTAGATTACTCTGCATCAGTAGCTTGGTGAGAAGGTAGACGGTCTGGGGGCATTGGCCAATTACATCTGCGTCTAATGTCCCTGAACCTACACTGTGGGCCTTCAACAAGAAGCCTCTGCTGGGAAAAGTCACCCTACGTGGCTCTGTCATTTTCTCCCCGTCTTCTGCACAGGTAATGAGCTCTCCTAGGCTGCGTAAGGTTGTCAGAAGGTTTATATAGTGAGACCTCAATTGACAGCTCTTCTGGAAATGCGGTTACCCTGTAATTAAATTCTTATGTTAAAAAAAGAGAGTCTTCATCAATCACACAAAACAAGCTGCCTCCCTCTGATGTGTGCAAGTTGCAGGAAGAGTAGTTGGCAGGTGGTGGGGTTTGACGACCTCAGCAGCAGGTGCCGACGAACCCACTCACGGCTTTACGTGCCAGTCCCCATCTCCACTTCCTCCCCAGAGGGGATGTGCTGATTCCCTCTGAGGACCACTGAGGAAGAACTGGGTTATTTGTTGCAGGAAACAGACTCTGTGGACAGTGGAATGTCTGAGAAAGAGACCTGGTTCAGTACTACCCCTCACCCGCCTCTTGGTTGTGGTGCAGGCTTTGAGAAGGCAATTAGCTATTTAAGTCTCTTTGAAAATTGGATAATGATGTGCACACTTAGTTTCTTGCAGCAGTCGGGAGGGTCAAATAGGATTTTGCAAGACAAATGCATTTTGAACGTATAGAGCATCACAAAAGGTATTGAAAGGTTGTTATTGCAGAAGAAAGGGAGGATTGAGTGGCTCCCAGTGTGCTGGCTGCCGGAGGGGTGTTGCCTGGTTGGCTGAGATGCTCAGGGCTGTTGTCTTAGCAAAGGTGACACCAAGCTGGCAAGTGAGTGGAGGTGCACTGTGCAGAGGCACTTGCCTGTCCCACAAGTCGCCTGTGGCTTGATTAAGGCCGGGCAGTGGATGCCCTTAATTTTCAGAAATTCTGAAGCCATGGTGCCTTGTGGCGCCTTGTGGCGCCTTGTGGGGCCCTGTGTCTCCTTGGCTTTGCCTCTGTGGTCCCTGCCTGTTCCATGCCGGTAGCACTTCCACACTGCTGTCTTTGGTGACTCCTGGCACGTGGCCCTGCCTGCTTAGCACAGGAGTTGGGTGCAGCTGGGAAGAAGAGCACTGTGTCTGACTATTGGGAGCCCTGGAGCTTCTCTGAGGCAGCAGGTGGAGGAGGAGAAGACCTTGATGGTCTACTTGAATCAAGCCTGGGCCCAAAAGTTAGAGGGGCAGGGGCTTGGCCAAGTAGTTAAGATGCTACTTGGATGCCTGTAGTAAACTGGCTGGGTTGAAGTCCTAACTCCACTCTCAATTCCAGTTTCCTGTAATACAGGCCCTGGGAAGCAATGGTGATGGCTAAAAGCTGAACCCTTGCCACCCATGTTGGAGTCTAGACTGAATTGCTGGCATTGGCCTAGCCACAGCTGTTGTGGGCAGTAGGGGAGTGAATTAGTGGATGGGAGATTCCCCCCCCCATTCCACCTCTGCCTTTTTTCAAATAAATAAAAATAAATAAATATGTAAACATTTTTTTAAAAGCCTAAAGGGTTCCCAGGAGGAGTTGGGTCAGGAGCCTCTACCTTTAGATTAGCCAAGTGCCCCCAGTGATATTGGGGTCCAGGGAGAGTACTCTGATTTGGAGGGCTTCCTGGAGGAAGTGGAGTGTGAATTGTGCCACAGCCAGAGACAGGATTTGAAGGGGAGGACGTTCAGGGTGGGAGGTGGAGCTCCGGCTTAGGGCTGGTGGTGGACACAGCCTGTGCTGGGGATTATGATTAGATGCACCTGGCTGAAGCAGAGCTGTGTGCAAAGAAGCAGGGGATGCCTTTGTGAGATTCAGGGAGGGTGCTGCATCACACGAGCCAGGCCTGCTGGGATTCATCTGGCCACTGTGTCCACAGAGGCTGCAACGCAGAGAATCTGGGCGACCACTGGCATGGTCCAGCGGTCAGGGGGAGGAAATGCAAGGGGGAGGCCACTTCAAAATGCACATGGAGTTGCTGGGCTGCTGGGAAGGACTGGATGGACTCTGTTCTCCACAACCCCCCGGAGCAGTGGAAGCCCACCTCCAGGTCGGCTTCTCGCCGTTAATCTGCCAGAGCCCCTCAATCTTCTGGCGTCCTCCTGGGGATGGCAGCCCCCTCAAGTCACTGCTCTCTGTACCTAAGCCCATCCCAAAAGCCAATGAGAAGCAGCAAGTGCAGCACACAAAGCCAAGCACAGGGCTGCGCACGCCCTCCCCTGCCTCCACTGCAGCCCCCAGTCACCTGAGTGGGTTGGTGACCTCCAAATCTTTCTTCAGAAGGACAGCAGGCCAACTGGCTGGGGGCCGCTGCCCATGCAGTCCTGACCATAGCAGAAAGGCTGGTGGCAGTGGGCGCTTGTTGTAAACAGGCTCCGGGCATCTAGTGAGGACGAGGGCACAGGGCGAACCAACGCTTTCCTGAATGTGGGCCTTCCTATCTATGGTTGTGAGAAGTGGGAGTTCCTGGCCAGGCCACCGGCTGGTTCCCTGTTGTTTCATCAGAAGAGACCAGAAACGGGGTCCGTTCTTTACTCCTGCAGAGGAGGAGAGCTGAGGCCTCCCTGTCCGCAGGGTGAATTAGAGTTTGCTTTTTCTGAGCTCGGCAAGAGACTGCTGTGTGTCGGCTGTGGCTGACACCTGCGTTGCTTTCTACACACACAGCAAGCTGGCCTTGGCGTCTGGTTCCAGCCTCGTGTCCCTGGGTTTCTTGCTAACTCTCCAGCTCAGAGCAAACACTCCATCTAGGGCTGCTGGCTTTCCCCACTTCACACTGTTTTGGTGACTTGGGCAGGCTGAGGAACCAGAAAGAAATGCTGCCAAACCCCGGGAGGGGCTGGGGCTGGGGTGCAGAGCTGACTCAGGAGCAGTGACATCTGTCAAGTGAGATGTGAAAGCTACAGCAAGCGGCAGGACTAGCCTTGCTCCCGTGCCGGGTTGGTCATGTTTACCTTCTACCGCATGTGCTTTGAGATGGCCATGAGTGCCGTTTCAAATCTCTGCTGAAGTGGGTTAGGAGTTGGACTGCCCTCCTCCAGTGGGGGAAGGGCAGACTGGCATTCAGCTGGCATGTACCAGCAGGGCCTTTGGCAGTGGGTAAACTACTGAAAAACTCCAGCTGCCCGGAGGTCTCAGATGCCCCGTGCCCCTCCTGGGGCCCTCTCCCCATCCCACATTTTAGCAAGGCATGGCTAATGCCGTGCTGGTGTAACTCTGCTCCCACGCTGTGCCCAGGGCCCATTCTGATGGCTGGGTGCCACATTGGCCGTCAGATAATTTGAGATGCTCTCAGTAGCCTGCGGGTTATGCCGAGTTCCTAGATTTGGGGGTCTTAGGGTTTCCTGCTGCTTTCTTTTTGCCTTGTTAACATAGAAATGGTATTTGTCAAAAATCCCACTCACTTTCTTAAGCCCAGCCCCCATGGCACCTGGTCCCCGAAGTCTAGGACATTTGGTGTCTACCGCTTTGATGGAGCCGATGATCTGTCACCTCCTGTTACAGCAGTGGCTTCCACAGGGGATATTTGGCAATGTGTGGAGACAGTTGTGGTTGCCACGGTGTGTGGGGGTGCTGCTGGCGTCTAGTGGGCTGAGCCCGGGATGCTGTGGAACTTCCTGTGACACACAGGGCAACCTCCGCAACAGGAACTGACCTGGCCCACGTGTCAACAGTGCTGGGGTGAGAGACCTGGGACTAGAGAGACCCCCGTCCTCACCGAACCCCTTCTCCTGAGCTACTGGAGGGCAGGACCTGCTACTTGTGTCTTGCCCACCCCACTCCTCCCTGCCCCGACCCCCCAGGAACCAGGGCAGATGTTGCACTTAGTTGGACACTCAATAAATAGGGCTGAATTGAATTCATTTAGGCAAATTGAATCAATTTGAATTGAACCTAAGCTGCTGGGTAGATCATTAGGCAAATACACCAATTACCCTGGGTGGTCGCTCAATCTTTTCTTGCTTGGCACTCAGGAGGGGTACTGGGTACAGCTCAAGCCCTCAGGCTCTGAACTTCTTACCACCTATAAAAGCGAAGGGAATAAGAACTGTCCTTGCTAGATTCTCTTTGGAAAGGGGTTGGAAAAGTACACATTCTCATGTTGGATCCCACGGAGGGAATGTTCCCATCATCTCTGTAGGCAGGCAAGAGGGAAGCAGCAACCCACCTTGGTGCCTTTGTTGTCCTGGTCCCTGTCCTGCTGCTCTGGGGCTGGCGGGAGCGTGCACGCATTGGGGTACACTGCATGGGGTGCTCCAGTGGGGCAGAAAGATGTGGAACGAAGAGGCAGATAGCTTGTGTTTTGTCCAGTCCTTCTAGCTGTGGACTGTCTGCCTGTGACTTGTGGGCTACATTCTCTCACTTGTACATGCAAATCATGAATTATTTTTAAGATTTACTTGAAAGGCAGAGTGACAGCAAGAGGGAGACAGAGACAGTGAGAGAGAGGGGGTATCTTCCATGCTGCTTCACTTCCAAAATGGCCTCAATGCTGGGGGCTGGGCCTGGCCAAAGCCAGGAGTCTGGAACTCTATCTGGGTCTCCTACATGAGTGGCAGAGGCCCCAGCACTGGGACCGTCTTGTGCACACAGCTCCTTCTCACACACATCAGCAGGGAGCTGGATCGGAAGTGGAGCAGCTGGGACTTGAACTGGCACGCATATGGGATGCTGGTGTCACAGGTAGTGACTTAACCTGCTGCACCACAACACTGACCCTGGAATCAAATTCTTATGTGCTTTCAGGCATTGACTCTACTCTGTCATCTGCTATGCCTCCCTTTAAATATGAGAAAGCATAGATGTAAATTGTTTTTTGCCACCAAATTACCTTATCTTTTAATTCCATTCTCCATG
This sequence comes from Sylvilagus floridanus, assembly GCA_949820135.1. Classification (NCBI taxonomy): domain Eukaryota; kingdom Metazoa; phylum Chordata; class Mammalia; order Lagomorpha; family Leporidae; genus Sylvilagus; species Sylvilagus floridanus. Next base: position 37,245,469 of record OX463230.1, read on the forward strand.
AACTTATTTGGAAAACAATTTTCATTTATTTGAAGTGCGTGTGTTGGGGGGAGGTAACAGAGGCAGAGAGATTCTCCAACTGCTTGATTACTCCCCAGTGTCAGTAACAGCCAGGTCTGGGCCAGGCTGAAGCCAGGAGCCCATAACTCAATCCATGTCTCTCATGTGGGTGGCAGGGATCCAAATACTTGAGCCATCACCTCTGCCTCCCAGGTTGTAAATTAACAAGAAGCTTGTATTGGAAAGCAGAGTGAGGACACAAACCCAGGCACTCTGCTATGGGATGCAGGCATCCTAGGGTCTGTCCTTCATGACCTTTTTGATACATCCTCGTAGAAGGAGTGTTCTAGAGATGCGGTTTCATCTCTCCCTCCATCGGCATTCCCATTCCACAGAAGATACAGAAAGTTCATGTTCCTTGCCCACAGTCACACAGCTGGTGTGCAACCGAAGACTAGTCTGAACTTACAGCCAATGTCCTGCCCATTCTAGAACACAGCTTCCTTCTTTTCCTCCACTTCTCAAATGCAGCACCTTGCAGTCCTCTTCATGGGATCCTGAAACCACCTGGTGAGGTGTCATTAAGCTCTCTGTGCAAAGAACACAATGATTTGTGTATTGTTCACTGACAAAGAGCCAAAATGGGCAAGGTTAGAGTTAGGGCTTTCCTTCATCTCAAGACTGATTTTCTGCTCCATCCAGAATAGCCTACCATTCCCCAGCCATACTCCCTGGTTTCTAGCAGATCCAAAACTCAGGAGAATTGCCTTGCTCCGAGGTTGCTGGTGTCCCTGTCTCCTGATGAGAGGAGAGGCTGGAGAGCAGAGGTGCCTTGAAACCAGGGCTGTGTGTTGGCCACAGGCAGGCAAGGCAATTCCGCTTTCTTACCCTGGCCCTCTTCAAGCTGAGTCTAATTCGGGGTGTGATTTGTTTGGTTCGTCTTCTCTCTGGAGAGGCTCCTCTTTTTTCCCTAAGTGACATCTTTCTTGAGCACACAGCTCCTTCTGCACAAGGTGACTAATCCCCTCTCCAGCTGCTCTTAGTGACTAATTAGTGAACAAAGGGACTGATAACCAAAAGAAGCTTTGGGGCTAGGGTTTGGGATTGAACCAAAGGGAGCAGAAAGATCTTAGTTGGCTTAGGGTTTTTGTTTTCGTTTTTCCTTAGAAAGAGGATTCGCCACCAAACACTGACATGTCCATACCCAGCATATTCACTCCAGTTGAGCAGTGACCACAGATTCCCTGTCTCATCAGGAATGGGGGCCCCAAAGAGGTTTTCCAAAGAATATGCCTGACTCCATGGTAGGAGAGAAGAGTGAGGTGCCCTCCTGCAGATGGGCTACACTTCTTCCTATCTTGTCTGCTGCTGGACTGGCCCAGGAGAATGGTACCCTCTCTCTCTCTCTCTCTCTCTCTCTCTCTCTATATATATATATATATATATATATATATATATATATGTATGTATGTATTTAAAAGATATGGAGGCATTCATATCAGCTAACATTTTTGAACATGTAATTGCACCATTTCTTTTAAATTTTATGACTCTTCCTATTATTGGAACAAAGAGATAGGAGCTAAGATTTGCAGACTTCCTCAGGAATACACCTTATAGGTGGTGCTAGGAGTTGACTGTGGTCTCCAAACTCAATGCCTGGAGTCTTAGGAATTTATAATGAATAACTGGCAGCCTTGTTGGACAGACAAAAATAACACATGCAGAGGGATTTGAAAACAGAGAAGTGCGCATTGATGAGCCACTGGGTGCGTTTGGCTTTTTGGAAGCTACACAATCCAGGTTAAGCACCGCACGGTGGGCAGCTTGTGAGTGGGACACCAGGGCTGTCACCCGCACAGCCATTTTTTGAGTTCCCCTCTCAGGAAGTATTTAGATTCTGATGTCCACTTTCCTAACTTCCCAGCAAAGCCTACTCTCACCCCCCCCCCCCCCCTGGGCAGTGCAAGAGCTGTTCTCCCAGGTCCCTGGAGGCTGCCAAGGCAAATTCTTTCTCAATTTCCCTGCCCTTTCCCCTGCCCTCTCTTCCTTCTGCTGTCTTCTCCCTTTCTTCCTGCTCTGCAGAGAAAATAGGTCGATAGCAAACACTGAACTCTCTCTCTCTCTCTCTCTCTCTCTCTTCTGTTCTGTCTTGTTCCCTTTCTTTCTCCTTCATCTCTGCCTGGCTGATTTTTCGTATCATACCCTTGAGAAGGTTTTTTGCATCCCTTGAAAATCTTTTCCAAAGTGGATTTCTGCTTACGATGAGCTGCTGCACAGCGAGTCACCAGGGCTCGCGATGACCTGCGCTCTCGTCCACCCACGTCCCATCCTGTTTTCTACCACTTTCTTGGCGAGTGGGGTTGGGTAGTCTCAGCCTGCGCTGAGCCCTGCCTCTTGGAACACCTGAAAGGGAAGCAGTCCTCGCTGGCCCCTGGGCCACAGGTGGCTCTTCAGCTCACACATTCACCTTGCTGCATAACAAGCTGCAGAAAACTTCTGGGATGTGTGGCTGCAGGGATGAGGGCGTATTTAGTGTAGTACCTTCCCTAGACTTTCTTATGCAACCTGCCCTCTTTCCCGGATTGCTGTGATGCTACGGGGAGGTTTCTTAATTTAATCCTGTCAAAATAGCCTTCGAATCCTTTATGGAGCAGGATTTTTTTTTTTTTATTTTATCTCACAAGACACAAACTGTTCAAGGGAAGAATTGGGAACAAAGACAACTCAGGAGGGCTGGAAGGGACTTGGAGAGTGTGGAAATGATTGATGGGTTGGAAAGCAGGGCCCTGGATGAGGGAGGAGAAAGAAGGGGGCTATTTAACTGGGAGAAGAGAAGGCTGCAGGTGACCTAGTAAGAGCTGCAGCTTGGTGAGGGTTAGGATGTGGAGGCTGCCGATTAGCTGGCTGCCTTCCCTTAATCACGGGAAAGGAAAGATTCTGAAAGTGGGGGGTTGGGAAGCCTGAAGCTGCAGGAGGAACTCATTATCACAGAGTGTGTTCAATAAAGCAGAGGAGGACGGCTCACGAGGTCGTCCGGATCAGATGCACAGGACGGTGATGGAGCTTGGCTGAGAGCCGTCGGCACAGGGGTTCCCAGTCACGTGGCCTCAGGTGTGCCCAGACAGACACATCAGTGTCCCTTGGGGCATGTGTTAAAAACACAATGTCCTGGGCTCTACCCAGGCTTCCTGGTTTAGAATTTCTGATAGAGAAATCCAGTATCGTGTGGGGGGGGGGGTGTGGGGGGGTGTGGGTGTGTGTTTCCAATAAATTCCCTTAGGGGAACCTCAGGCCTGGCTCACAGTGGACCAGGGAACTGGTGATATGAAGGAGGATAAATCACCTGCTCCAGATTCCTCTTCATGTCCCAGTTAAGCCTCCAGCAGGTGCTTCCACCACCCAGGATCTGTGCCAGAGCCCAGGCCACGTCTACCTCAGTGGCTCCTCACTGGAATGGACCCAAGTGATTCAGTGCAAAGGGGCTAGGCAAAAATGCCCATTCCTTGTGTTCGTTCTCGACCTCACAGGGAAGCAACTGAAGGCTTAGGCTGTTATTCCACAGGATGTCCCATGCCAAGGAGTCCCTCAGAATCCATTGCTGGTCTGAAGGGCACAAATGGAATGGATGGAGCCTGGTGCTCCAGAGGTGGCTATAACTTTGGTTTCTAGCCTCTGCTGCTCCCAGCTTCTGTCGTGGAAAAGGAGGAAGCTGTACTAAATAATCTCCAAATTCCCCCAGTTCTGTCTTTCTGTCTGCTGGCTGTGGGAAGATTTCACTGTCTAAAGGGATCTGACAGAGTGTTAAGTCTTAGATGCCGTGTATGTCAAAGCAGGATATGTTAACTTGGGGGATTCTTTCCTGGTTTTGTTTTTTCATGCCTTGTCCTGGAAAGGTTGGGATGCATGAGGAAGATGCTAATAACCTTCTCCCCAGTCCACTTAGCCCAGGTGCCGAGCTGCTGTTCACCACGTGTAGCCCTACACCTGCTGTCACTTAGTGGCAGCATCCCAGACTGGAGCTTCTGTTATTTTCCTGAGAATAGTTACTTGTATGTTTTATTTATTTATTTATTTGAAAGGCAAAGTGGGAAAGAGAGAGAGAGAGAGAAAGGGAAAGAGATTTTTTTTCTATCCTCTGGTTCACTCCTCAAATGGCCACACAATAGCCAGGGCTGGGCCAGGCCAAAGTCAGCAGCCAGGGACTCTGGTCTCCCACATGATGGCAGGGGCCCAAGTACTTGGGCCATTATCAGCTGCTTCCCAGTTACATTTGAAAAGAGCTGGATGGGAACCAGAATGACCAGGACTTGAACCAGTGCTGCTGTGTGGAATACTGGCATCACAAGTGGCAGCTGAACCCTCTGTGCCACAGTGCCAGCACCCCCTGCTTGCACCTTTTAAATGAGGAGTCTGTAATGGAAGAGAACTGCTCATGGGGGTAATGGGAGTGGGCAAGTGCTGGGATAATGACTTTGTGACCTTATTTGCTTCAGTGGGAATGACTAACCTTGTTTCTGAGCTGTTGCAAACCAGCCATACCTTGGTATTTGAGAAAAATGAAATTTTAGTATTGGAAAACTGACTCTCTGCCTACCCTGGCCTTCTACTTTAGTGACCTCACCCCACTTTTATCAGCTCCTTCGGCCGCAAAAGGAACGGCACTGCTCGCAGTTAATCGGTCCTCAGTACACTTTTACTTAGAAAGAGTGGGAAAGAGAGTGGGGGACCGGGAGAAGGGGGAAAGATGGCACGCACATTCCTTAAGGGGGAAAGCTAGTGTGCCCCGCTCCTTCTCCCGAGGTCCGCTTATATACCTAATTCAACCAATCACAGTCCATGCACAGAGCTCTCCAATCCGACACTTGATCACGATCAGCTGTGGAGTCACACAGCAGGCAGGGCATCAGTGCCATCTTGTTGTTTTCCATGATCCTCAGCTAGATTCCCGTGTATGCACATTTATCCTTTTCTTACTTCCTGCTTCCAGTGACCGGTCCGACGATCCAAGTCACGGCACCACTTGTCGGATCCCTCGCCAACCCAAGTCTTGTTGGCAAAGGTCCAACCCGCAGAATCACGACACGACCGCTGTTGATCGGTTCTCGAGGAACTTTTACTCTTAGGGATTGAAGGGAAGGAGGGAGGGGGGAGCAGCCGGGAGGAAGACGGAGAAAGACTGAAGTGGCTGCCCCCCTTCTCGCCCTTAACACGGTCTTTTATCCATCCCCCATCCCCCCCCCCCAGCAGTCCATCAAAGGGCATGCGCAGTCTCAGGTCCAGGTGCATCTCATCTCGCCAGGTTGTCTGCAAGTCCTTCCAGGTCAAGGTGTATCCCATCTCATCAGATCAAGGCGTATCCCATCCTATTACCCTGAACTTGCTCTGCTCTGCAGGATGAGGTAGTGCAATGAGAAGGTCCCCACAGGTGGCCAGCCTGTGGTTCCCCACACACTTTGGGGGACATTACCACCCAAACGAAGAGACTAGGTTTTCTCATCTCCTTCAAGGCCAGCGAGCTCTGTCCAAGGAGAGATATAAGCTAACGTACTGTATGCTGTCATTTATGGCAGACTCCTTAAGAGGGAAAGGATGATGCAGGCTTTCTCCCTCCTCCCTCCCTCCATCCATTCATTTCTCTTTCCCACTTTCGGAAGTGCAGTTGTAATGGCTGGAGTCCTAGCAGCCAGTTTGACCAGAAGTTGGAAGTTGAAAAGAAGGATGGCAAAGCAGAAAGGGGAGCCTGAGACTTGATGACCTTGGAGCTGCTATCTCACGCCATGGCTGTCTCCCTTCAAATAGCGTTTACTGGAGAGAAAACCAAAGTTAACATTATTTTCTTATTTCCTTTATGCAGTGGGACCAAATCCTAATAGATAAGTTTAGGTTCCAGGTGAGCGGCTTAGATGGTGCAAACCAAGACCAAAAGCCAACAGCAACCTATGTAGGTAGATACCATGGTGGAAGTGTTCAGAGCAACACACTTTTACTAGGCAGTACACAGACTTTGGAGTCAGCTCTGCCTCTGTTTGACCATGACTTTGATCCAGTTATCCTCTGGCACCTGCTTCCTCATTTGTCGTTAGAACAGTAATCTCTGCCTCATAGGCTGTCCATGTGTAGTAGGTGTCGTTTTTATAAGGTGTCTTGTTTAGTGTTTGGCGCACAGTAAGGGTTTAGAAGTGGTAGCTGTGCACATGCCTGTGTTTGGATGTCTAACCTGCTTTGCCATGGGGATGTTTGGATAGACACAAAATAGCTCCTGCTCTTGGGGGTGTGGCTCAGGGTAGTGGCATAGTAGAGCTTGTGTGTGTCCACAATGCAGATGGTGTCCTGTGCAGAATCAGAGACTGAAGGATGCTGCCTCCTCAGGGTGGGTGGGTGGGGTTCATTGGACCCCCCCCCCCACACTCCAGGGTTGGGGCTGCATGGGAACCTTCCCTCTCCTCCTTTGCTCCTCTGAATCCTGTTTTTATTGCCCACTGAAGTCTGCCTGCCTGTGTGGTGCCAGCTGACATTTCAGCGAGTGTATTTTAAACCACTTCGTTCAGGGCTCACCATATCCTGGCTGTGTGTGTGTGTGTGCATGTGTGTGCATGCATGTGCATGAGCATGTGTCTTTCCAGCTGCACTCAAATCTTGAACTCAGATACTGGGTTTTATTATTCTTTTAATGTTGACTATCTGAGGGGTCTTCAGAAAGTTCAGGGAAAATGCAGATTGTCAAAAAACTGCATGATTTCAAAAAATGCTTGCAACAAAATAAACTTATCTTTTAGTTCCATTTGCCATGAACTTTTTGAAGTCCTGCAGTCCCCAGCATACAATGGTTCGATTTAGGATTTCTTTTCTTTTTTTAAAATCTATTTATTTATTTGAAAATCAGTTGCAGGGAGGGAGAGAGAGGGGGAAAGAGAGACAGAGAGAGGGAATCTTCCATCCATTGGTTCACTCCCCAGATGGCTGCAATGGCCAGAGCTGGGCCAGGCTGAAGCCAGGAGCCAGAGTGAGGAACTACATCCAGATCTCCCAAGTGGGTGAATGTGTGTGGGGTCCCAAACACGTGGGCCATCCTCTGCTACTTTTCCTAGGCCCTTAGCAGTGAGCTGGATTGGAAGAAGAGCAGCTAGGGGCCCATAGGGGATGCTGGCATCTCAGGCAGTGGCTTGACCTGCTATACCACAATGGCAGCCTCATCAACTTGGGATTTCTTGACTGCCCTGCCCTGTCCTGTACAATGACGTAAAAGCAAAATGCATTTCTCTAGGTGCCGTACTTCACGTTTGGGCATGTGCCCCTTCCCGGGCTGCTGTGTGCATTCCTATCCTCTCTGAGGAGGCTGGGCAGGAAATGAGAGCTGAGCTCCCAGTCACCCCAGTGGCAGTGCTGTGATGCTTGGGAGGTTAAGGCGGTTACCATGCATTTTCACCTTGCGATATTTTCAGCTCATGATGTGTTTATTGGGGTGGGACTGCACTGGTAGTCGAGCAGCATGAGTTGTGGGCTATTCTATACTGTTATTGAGAAAGTAGCATTCCATAGGTTGAGAACTGTGCTTCTGTGAGCACCCAGATCAGGCCGATGGTCCTCCTCTGGCCCCTGGGGGAAGGAGAGAGCAGGCAAGGCATGGCTGGACTTGGGGGCACCCAGCCTTGGCCCAGACTCGGGGCCCAGCGGCAGTGATAGCATTTTGCTGGGCAGGCACGTGCAACGCCTTCCTCCTCCCCAAGTGTGAAGCAGATGATAAGAGCTGATTCTCACCCTAGGAAACACTGGCATGAAAGTAGTTCCTGCTGTGGGTTCTCCCAGCGGCTGTGACAGCTGGTAGTCACGTGCACTGATGGCCAGGGTGCAGTGATATCGGGCAGCAGGGATGAGCTGTCTCAGGGGCAAGTCTTGAAATCCTACTTAGAATCCATGTCTCAGCTCTCAGGAGGGACCAGTGCCCTCACCTCAGAAACTGTGTGGGATCCTTTCCTGCCTTGGTCCTGTCATACCCTTGACTGACCCACACCTGGTCTGTCCCCAGGGCACCTGTGGGGATCCAGGAGAATGGCCACCTTCCAAGGCTCCCTGATAGCCCACCAGGTTCTCCCCGGAAACCCGCTTTGTCTGCTCTGGTGCCCATTAGAGATGACTGCAGAAATCACTAGAGTGATCATTGCTTTCCCCTCTGACTTCTCTGTTCCTGTTTTTATTAATTCCACATCATTTTGACCTGGCACAGCTAATACCATTGTCCATTCCGAATCCCTTACACAGCTGTCTGGACAGAGCCCATGTTAGCTGTGTGAGGCCTCAGCGATGACCTGTCTGCCTTGGCAAACAGTCTTCTCTACCCTTGAGGGGAGTGTGCCCCAGGCTGCTTGGACTTTCGGTGGAAGAGTCCTTCCTCTGTGCCCAACCTTGGCAACCTCTCCCTGCCCTCACCTCCTTTCTGTTCCCAGAATACTTTTCTTTCTTCCCTCTGGAGGTGATGTCTCGGTAAAAACAGATACAACACAGAGCCCGCGCTGGACCTTAGTAGGGCACTGGAATCCTATATGGATGCTGGTTCAAGTCCCAGCTGCTCCACTTCCAATCCAGTGCCCTGCTAGTGTGCCTGGGAAAGCAGCTGAAGATGGCCCAAATGCTTGGGACCTTGTCACCCATGTGGGAGACTTGGATGAAGCTCCTAGCTCCTGGCCATTTGGGGACTGAACTAGTGATTGGAAGAACTCTATCTCTCTCTCTCTCCTTCCCTCTCTCTCTCTAACACTTTCTTTCAAATAAATCTTTTATAAAAGCAGATGTAACATACATATGAGAGTTGAGGAAGATGACTTGGAAGCCCTGCCTCTTGCCTCCTTGAGAAGTGGGCTTCCCTCGAGTGTCTTGGTGTGAGTGGCTCTGTGTCCTATGCTTCTGGGGGCTGGAAGTGCTGGTCTATACATCTACAAACAAACAAGGAATCCCAGTTTGTAAGGGAGAAGGTTGAGGCTGTTTAAAGAGCAGTCAGGCCCACTTGAGCAAAGCTGCAGGTGTGCTTCCAAACTTGCCAGAGGGCCTGGGAGCCACAAGGCCTGTGCCATGACCAGGACCCGGACCCAGAACTTTGAGTTTGGGGTCAGCCCCTTCCAGGAACAGCCTGACCTTGGGAGTCAGCCCTGGCTCCAGGGTCCCCTCCTTCCTGTGTGAGTCCTCAGACCCAAGTGGGAGATGCGAGCAATATGAAGGCCATCACTTCCCTTTGAACTGTTTTCCTTCCATAATTGATGTTATCCTGAAATGCTCTAGGTGAATGCATGGGATAAGGAAATGTGTTTGAAGTGTTAATGCAAAAGGGAAAATGGGCCGAGGAGTGGCAAGTGTTTGAAAGGGGCTGTGCTGGTAGCAGGGGCTGGGAGTGAGACCATCTGTGAGTGAGGTCTGCCCAATGAATGTGGTGGCCAAGGGGAGGGGCTTCATCAGGATGAAACAGAGAGAAATTCCGGGTACCGGGTAGACGTGTACCACAGACCGCCTGGGTGAACAGATGTGGGTAATGATTTCTGAAGTCAGCTTATCAAATAGCACTGTATTCTGCTGAAAGACTCGATCAGCTGGAAGCAGAGCCTCTGACTGTCCTCTTGCTGTGGGTGACCGAGAGCCCCGGCTCTCAGAGAGCAAGGGGAGAAGCAGGCAGCACTCATTCTGGACTAAGAGGAAGGGCTTTTTTGGGGGAGGAGGCAACCCTAGAGGAAGGGGACCAGCTGCACGAGGGTTCCTCCTCCCCGAAGCAGGAGCTGTGGTGCATAAGACAGCACAGACACCAGCAAAGAGGATTTCAGCAGGTGCAGAGCTTGGGGGTGGAGTGGGCGTGGGGGGTGAGTCCATGAAAATCTCTGAGAATGAGAGTAGAGTAAGCCCAGGTTTGTAGAGAAGCTGAGGACACAATGTGGCCTTCCGAGACTAAGGCAGGCACAGCCCCATCTTCCCAAGAGTGGTCTACACACTGGAGGCAGTGCAACACATCCTCACAAAGGAATTGAATAAATGCATGAAAGGATTCCTGTCTGTCTTGACCAATGTTATGCAAACAAGCAGAAGAACCTCCCTTATGTTTGCTTAACGCTTCTGGTAGTGACCTAAGTGAGACTGTGGAACAGAGACAGTGGATGATGGATGTTCCTGTAGCTCAGAGGCCCTAGAAGAACAAGCCTAACATTAATTCCTGGCAAACTCTTAAGATATGTTTCTTAAAAGATGACTTGTATGTGCCTTATAAAGAAATCAGCAGAGTTGGGAACATGCCAAATTAACTGAGTTTTCTTTTGTTGTAGGGTTGCTAGGCTTAGATTAAAAAATACTAAAGGCTGTTGGTTTCAGTAAGGAATTTAGGAGCATCTATCATGATTTCTTTGTAAAAATACAGTGAAATGGGCTTGTAATTGATTGGCCAATACTGATCAAAGAATGTAGGATAGCAGTCTGGAAAGAGGCCTCCAGTTCAGTGTTGTGGATCTCAGGGCCTAGTCAACATTGACTTCCCTGGAACTGCAAACAAACTTACCAGCTATGTCAAAGATACACTCGGGAGAGACGGCTAATGCCAGAAATAGTAAAAAGCAGTTATGAAATCCACACTGGCTTCTTACTGGACAAGGAACCAAACATGCTTGATATGCTTCCTAGGAACATTTTTTTTCTTCAAAGATTTATTTATTTATTTATTTATTTATTTATTTATTTTCTGTATTTGTGAGGCAGAATTACAAACAAAGAGAAGCAGAGACAGAGAGAAAGGTCTTCCATCTGCTGGTTTATTCCCCAAATGGCTGCAATGGCTGGAGATGGGCCCATCCAAAGCCAAGAGCCAGGAGCTGCTTCCAGATCTCCCCACACAGGTGCAGGGGCCCAAGGGCCATCTTCCACTGCTTTCCCAGGTGCATTAGCAGAGAGCTGGATCAGAAGTAGAGCAGCCGTTACTTGACCCAGCACCCTTATAGGATGCTGGTGCTGTAGACAGAGGCTTATTCTACTGTGCAACAACACCAATCCCCTAGGAACTTTCAGAAACACAGCATAAAACTTCCAAAAACTTTGAAACTGGCAGTCCCTTTGTAAATTAAGGAGCAATTCGGAGCACACATGGGAATGGGTGGCTTGAGAGGCACATTCCCGACATGCACGCCACATGCCTACCCATGGACAGTCCCAAAGGACCGGATTGTTAGATAAGACATGAGTCAGAAACATACCATGAAGACGTAGGAAGACATGCAGCATCTCAGAAAATAAAGCCCTCATGTCTTCCTCCTGAGACAATGAATTAATTAATCCTTAATGCTCTAGGTGACTGATATGAATCAAAATCAAGGACTCTAAGATAGCATAAAATAGACCAACAGTGAACTTGGAACCAATTAGAGAGCTAGGGATTAATAATTTAAAATGAAAGGTCTGGGATCAGAGAGACCTGCAGAAGAATCATACTTCTGCCACTCACTATTCATGGGACCATGCAAGAGTTATTTAATCTTTCTGAACCACAGTGAAATGGTGTGATTTCCACAAAGATTACATAGAAAATGTAGATAAAGTACTCAATGAATTATAGCTCTTACCAAATATACAGATATTAGTCATGAGAAATGTTTACTCTGGTTAAGAGAGAAATTGGAACTTCACATTCTTTTTTGAGAACTAACAGAATGAGAAGTTGCATATGTAACATAAGATTAAATTACTAATGGCATTATGGGATAGTGGAAAGCTGCTGCCCAGGATGCTGGCATCCCTTATGGGCACCTGTACAAATCCCAGCTGCTCCCCTTCCATTCCAGCTCCCTGCTAATGACCTGGGAAAAGCGGCAGAAGATGGCCCAAGTGCCTAGCCCACTGCCACTCACATGGGAGACCTGGAAGAAGCTCCTGGCTCCTGGCTTTGGCCTGGTCAAGCCCCAGCTGTTGTGGCCATCTGGGGAGTGAACCAGTGGGTAGACGATCTCTCTCTTGCTCTCTCTGTCTCTCTCTATGAAACTCTTTCAAATAAATAAGCACATCTTTAAAAATATTACTTGCCTTAATGAAGAGAGCCATGAGTTAGTTTTGTAAATTATAGCAGTTTAGATTGCATAGGTATTTAATAGATAGAAAGGTTAAAAAATCAGGGTTTCAACTTTCAAAAACATAAAAAGATCAAAATAAAATACTCCCAAATGAAACAAAGAAGAGAAACACACAGAGAAATGTCCAGAAGCATAAAAATGCCAAAAGTAAGCTCAAATATATTAACTATGATAATATATGTAAGTGGGTTAACTGCTCTTATTATTGAAAGCCTAAGACTCAGAGATTCAGGTTAAAAAATGAAATCCATCTTTATTCCGTACAAGAGAAACACTAAAAACAAAATGATGCAGAAAGTCTAAAAATAAAATACATTAATTATTTAGGGAACAATATAAGACTAGATTTGATAAATATATCAAAGATGTAATGCTATGAAATAAATTAGGCGACCTCTGAAAAGTTGAGAATAAAAAAAAAGAAAAGAAAGATTAATAAAGGAAACATGATGACATAAACATGGGAGATTTTCAGATTAAGCGAATGAATGCTATTCACAGTTGTATGCTAAGAAATTTGAAAATTTTAGTTACAACAGTCTGGAAAAATATAAATTTCAACTTCAGAAAATTTGTCCCAGAACACAGAAAACAAATTAAAATTAAGAATCTCTTTAGTAAAACTAACATTATCCTGAGAAAGATGTCACCAAAAATAGCAACAATAACAATGTTTTAGAACGATCTTACCTTTGTACAAAAGTGAAAAAACAAAAACAAATAAAAAATGGAATCTAATGGCTACACATGAGGTAGGATATATACAGTAAATTAAATGACTATTTAATATTGGGAAAATTATTATTATCATAAACACTTAATAAGCCAACTGAAAAAATGCAGCGTGCAATGCAATCCACTCTATCCATCCCAAGCCAACAGCACATGTTTAGGACTGCAACCCTGGAGACATTCCCTCTAAAAACAAGAACAAGGAAGGAATGTGTCCTGGGATTACTGCTACCTGGCATTGTGAAAGGTCCAGAGGATACCATGAAGCAGGAAGTAGAAGGAAAGATCTAAATTGTCAGTATTTGCAAATAATATGATTACCGTCCCAGAAATTAATTAAAAATAGCTAGGATTGATAAAAATCAGAAAGGTGGCTGGATAGGACATAAATGCTGGTGTCTTCAAAGTCAATAGCTTTTTGTGTATCAAAAATGACCATTTAGAAATAGACTGGGGAGTAATTCCTATTTATAATAATTCCAAAACTTAAAATATTCTTAGGGGAAATACTCTTAAAAACATGTGACTACATGGCAAAATTGTTTAACTGAAAGACATCGAAGATTATTTTAATTAAGTGGAAATGTATTTTTGTAGGAATGATTGACTATCATGAAGATATTAGCTCTTTCTAGGTTAATTCATAATTTATTAAGAAATCCCAATCAACAGCCCAGTTTTGGTTTTGTTTGTTTGTTTGTTTGTTTTGATGGGAGTAGAAAGGAGGAGGTACCTGGCAAAAACCATCCTGAGTTGCTCTGGACAAGCAGCAGGCAGAACTCACCAAGGCAGGCATGCAGAGGCATCATGAGGCGAGTCCTCTCCTCCAGCGGGGAATGCTTCTCCCTGGTTGAGCAGATGGGTGCAGGTGAAGGAATCCACACAAGCAGGAAACACACTCTGGAACAAAGGTAGCTGATGTATGGAATAACATTTTTGGACAGAAATGTGTCTAAAAAAACTAGTGTACAGTAATAGCATTTTCAAAGTGGAAGGCTAGAGCCACGCAATCATGCATCAGTTGAAAAGCGGAAGAAAATTTACTTTATCCTGTGCATCTCTCTATGGGAGCATACCTTGTGTACTAGAAAACAAAATCTGTTTTCCCCTCAGAAAATCTGTTTAACATTACCTCTGATTCATGGATGGTGAAACAAACTCTAAAATGTCTCTCAAAAAATGAATTTTGGATGTGTCTTGTCTAACTGCATTTATAGTTCATGAGAACCTACTCAAAGGAAGCAGTAGGGCCCAATGGAGGGTGGACAAGGTGGGACCTCCTAATTGTTAAGTATTATTTGAAAAGAAATAACTTCACCCACCTACCAATTTGGCTACATTTAGCCAAATTAATTACAGATGTATCAAACAGTTAAATGTCAAATAATAGGCTAGAAGAAGTGGGGGAACATGAATTATTTTTTTTTTATTTGACAGATAGAGTTATAGACAGTGAGAGAGAGAGAGAGAGACAGAGAGAAAAGTCTTCCTTCCGTTGGTTCACTCCCCAAATGGCTGCTATGGCCTGTGCACTGTGCTAATCCAAAGCCAGGAGCCAGGTGCTTCCTCCTGGTCTCCCATGCAGGTGCAGGGACCCGAGCACTTGGGCCATCCTCCACTGCCTTCCTGGGCCACAGCAGAGAGCTGGACTGGAAGAGGAGCAATCGAGACTAGGACCCGGTGCCCATATGGGATGCTGGCACCGCAAGGCGGAGGATTAACCAAGTGAGCCAGGGTGCTGGCCCCTGGGGAACATGAATATTTAACTACTCTCAGAAGTAGAACTTTTTTTTTAGACATTTATTTTTTAATTTGAAAAGCAGAATTACAGAGAGGCAGAGAGAGAGAGAGAGAGAGAGAGAGAGAGGTCTTCTATCTGCTGGTTCACTCCCCAGATGGCCACAACGGCCAGAGCTGTGTCAATCCGAAGCCAGGAGCCAGAAGCTTTTTCTTGGGGTCCCATGTGAGTGCAGGGGCCCAAGGACTTGGGCCATCTTCTACTGCTTTCCCAGGCCATAGCAGAGAGCTGGATCAAAAGTAGAGCAGCCAGGACTTGAAGTGATGCTCATATGGAATGCCGGCACTGAAAGTGGCAGCCTTATCCACTATGCCACAGCGCTGGCCCCAGGAGAACTTTTAAAGATTTATTTTTATTTATTTGACAGAGTTACAGAGAGAGGTAGAAACAGAGAGAGAAATAGAGGTCTTCTATCCACTGGTTCACTCCCCAGGTTGCCACAACAGCCAGAGCTGAGCTGATCTGAAGCCAGGAGCCAGGAGGTTCTTCTGGGGTCTCCCACATCGGTGCAGAGGCCAAAGCACTTGGGCCATCTTCCACTAGTTTCCCAGGTGCATTGGCAGGGAGCTGGATTGGAAGTGGAGCAGCCAGGACTTGAAACAAGGCATGTATAGAATGCCGGACGCAGGCTAGGGCTTTAACCCGCTGCACCACAGCACCAGCCTCCAGGAGAACTTTTTTAAAAATAAAATTAATGGAAGAAAACACAAAAGGAAATATAAGCAGATTCAACAAATAAAAATATAAAACTTTTACACGCAGGAAAATTTCAGAAAATTCTAGAGTGCAAAACTGGGAAAATGTTTATTTTAAAAATGTCCTAGGCACAGCGTCAATATTGCTGTTACATAAAAAGATCCTGGAACTTAACCAGAGAAACACAAAGGACTTGAATAGACTTCTTGCAAAATGTAGACTACCTGTTGTTCAGTACATGCATCTTTTTAAAAAAATTTATTCATTTATTTATTTGATAGACGGAGTTACAATCAGAGAGAGGGAGAGACAGAAAGAAAGGTCTTCCATCTGTTGGTTCACTCCCCAAATGGCCACAATGGCTGGAGATGGGCAAATCTGAAGCCAGGAGTCAGGAGCTTCTTTCAGGTCTCCCACACAGGTGCAGGGGTCCAAGGACTTGGGCCATCTTCCACTGCTTTCCCAGGTATAATAGCAGGGAGCTAGATCAGAAGTAGAGCAGCCAGGACTTGAACCAATGTCCATATGGGATACCAGTGCCTTAACCTATCACCACAGTGCCGGCCCAGTACATGTATTTTTAAAACCAGCCTTGCAAATAAAAGAGAAGTGTAAATTAAAAGAAGGTGCCATTTTCCACTTATTAAATTGACAGAGATTTAAAAAATAGTAATACATTAGCAAAAAGTGTGGTGAAATAGGCTCTCATATATCATGATATACGTAGGAAAAAAATTGGAAATGATTTAGTAATATGTATCAAGGTTTTTGAAATGTTCTTACGCTTTTATCAGTAATTTACAGAGATTTATATTTATGTACAATGATATTCATTGTAACAGTGTGCATAACAGCAAAAAATTGGGGAAAAATCCAGTGTCAAAAGGGAATGTTTAAGTTGATCATCCTATAATTCGTGTGATGAGCTAATAAAAAATGTTTCTGAATGTAACAAGTCTAAATTCTCATTTTACAGTAATAGTAGGATATAAAATATATGGACAGCAATATAATAGATTTTAAAAGAAAATGAACATGCCTAATATCACATTTTCTATGCCATATCAAAATAAATTGAATAGTATGTGAATAAAAATTCCAGGCCAAAGCTAATGAGATAAATTTATTATTAGAAATGGAAAGGTATGTGCTCAGGCCCCAGAATAAATAGGACTAATGACTGTTGCATTTACAAAATAGACCAAGGGTTATTTGAGTGATATGGCTGTAACCAAAGCATTGTAAGGTTGCCTTGTCATTGTTTGTGTTTATAGTGTCTAGTGTCCAGTGGGGGGGGCAGTTCACAGCCTTCTCTGCAGGTGTAGAGCACCAAAGGCCTCAGCCTGCACATTTCCAGCATCTCAAGAGCTTCCTCAGCTACAGCTGGCCACATGCAAGAGGGAGCTCAAGGGAACTGTTCTATGTGGAACTGTAGGGGGATCTAGGGATGTCTAACCTAGAGAGAACATTTGGGTGGCAACGTAAGAGCCGATTTCAAATACATGAGGGACTATCCCAAAGAAGAGAAATGAGATGAATTCTGAGTGACTTTAGCAAACAGAACTGGTTCCTGGGGAGGAGTTAAAGGCTGAGGAGATTTTTAGAGCTACGTAAGGTGTGGCTAGGTGTTCATCTTGCAACATAGTGAGCTCACTGGGACAAAGAATGTCCTTAAAGAGTGACACTGCAAGGCTTCATTGGGCGGAAATTGGACTGAAACATCACATTCTAGCATTTGCAGCAAAATGGCTGGAACAGGAGTACAGCATGTTAAATAAAATAAGTCGAGCATAGAGACAAACACTGCACGTTCTCACTATATGGGGAAGCTAAAAAAATTGATTTTACAGGAGGGGTAGTAGAACAGTGGTTACCAGAGACAGGGAAGGGGGGGGTAGATGGAGAGAGGATGAGTCATGGGAGCAGGGGTGCACATGGTTAGGAGAATAGCTTTTAACGTTGTGCAGTACAATAGGATAACTCTGGCTGCAGCAATTAGTTGAATATAAGTAGCTAGTACAGAGGATTTCGGATATTCTCAATTCAATGAAATGATATGTATCTGAGATGCTAGAGAGACCAGTTATCCTGACCTGGTCATTACACATTGTATATATGTATTGGAATGTCACACTGTACCATATAAATATATACAGTTCCATGTCCACTGAAAATAAAAATGAACTTTTTAGACAGTAGGCGTTCAAAGATCCCTGTAGCAAGAGTCTGTAATTCCATCAGCGACTGAGTGGAGGCCAAGTTGGGCAGACAACAAACACTGAAGATTGAATAGATTCCTTAGGCCAGTGATTTTCAACCTTTACTTTGCAACAGACTCAATCTGATGACTTGTGAAAACAGGGATTGGACCCACCCCCAGAGTTTCTGAGTCAGCAGGAATCGGGAGGATGGTCAAGAATCTGCATTTCCAGCACACTGCCAGCTAATGCCCTGACTCCTGTTGCTTCAGCAGTCACACTTTGAGAACCTCTGCCTTAGGCCAATGAAACAAATAGATTTTCTTAAGCTTGTAGCATAATGATATAGAAAGCCCAGCAACAATAAATGGTGTGGGGAGTGGGGTGCACATGCTATGGGGCAACTGTCTCTCTTACCTCAGACTCTTGGGCCATAGTGTTGAAATGCGTGGAATTAAGTGACAAGCTATTTGGAGGTCCATTCTTTCCAGACCCTGATAATAGAACAGCTTTATCACCAGGCCAAGCAACGTGGCACTGATCATTAAAAGTAGCTGTGGGGAGCATGTGCTATGTTTTCTTCTCTTTTAACTCTTCTTGGGCATTGGGGAAGTTAGAAGGGCAAGGAGGAAGCTTTTGTTTTATTGGTTAGTTGATTATTTTTGACATGGCCCCAAAAAGAGACCTTCCTTCGTGAAGCACGTCGTTATGATAACATCAGATTGTTTATGATGTAGGAAACTGCATGTGGGCCCCATAAATTTGATGGTATCCCCAATGTCTGTGGGCAGTTCTGATGAAGATGCCCAGCCTCTGTGGTTTTCTCCATTCGAAATGAGCCTCATTTATATGAGTTTTCAACTAATTGGTTTAGGAAATATCTGTGTTCCACCTCCTGCTGCTCTCTTCCCAGCTTAGGAAGATAGGGAGTGTGAGCCGACTGTGTCATGTGCTTAACACACTTTGGAGTCTGTTGCTATGGCGCTGGGGAGAAATCTGGTTGCCGTGGCAACATCAGGTTGACTTGGTGCACCTTACAGCACAGGCAGATCTTGAGCCAGGCTAATGTGATCTCTGGTTAATCCAGG
This sequence comes from Sylvilagus floridanus, assembly GCA_949820135.1. Lineage (NCBI taxonomy): Eukaryota > Metazoa > Chordata > Mammalia > Lagomorpha > Leporidae > Sylvilagus > Sylvilagus floridanus. Next base: position 37,264,070 of record OX463230.1, read on the forward strand.
AGGGCTGGGCATGAACAGAACTGTTCCATTTTCCCACAACCCACCCAGTCCTTCCCACCTGCCCCTCACTCCCCCACATTGCCAAAATCATCATAGGAATAATAATAATAAATTCACACTCCCTTTCTTTGGAAACCTACAAAAATAAACCAGAGGATTAGTTTAGTGTCCTCATCAGATGAGGATGTCATTTCGAGGATGCTGATCATATCTCCCCCTTTCCAAAGCCAGTCCACTCCTTGGCATGCTGCCTGCCCCTCTGGGCCCACCCAACAAGTCTGGTCAGCTGCTGGGGGTGGGGACTGGCAGCTGCAAATCCAGGGTCACACCCCTGATGGCAAGTCTCTGAGCGGGACCAGGGGCATTCGTTTTCTGCATCTAGCTTCATTGCAGAGGCTCGTTAGCAGCGGGCACAAATGGACGTGGGGGCAGCCCCAGGAGAGGACACAAGTCCAATGTGAAGACACTCCTGGAGTCCTCGTCCAGAGAGAGAAGGTGCTGGCCATCTGTGTGTCGGGGGGAACTGGCCTGCAGCTCTAGGGTGCTTTCGTCATCTGGACTCGCTGCACAAGGAGCCACTCTGACCTGATCGCTCCTAACAGGCAAGGCCCTCATTGCTCCTCACACACCGTCCTTCTGTGCACCTGTGCAAAACATGGGTCTGTATTTCTGTTTACACTACCAACAGAACACCATTCATTCATTCAGCCAGCGTTCACCAAGCTGCTCCCTGTGCCCAGCTCTGTTTACCACGCTGCACGCTGCACGTTGAAGAGCACAGACAGGGGTTCTTCTCTCCTGGTCCCTACCTCCTGGTGGGGGAAACAGACGACCAGGAACTGGACATCTGATACAGTGACCTGCTGCAGGGTACCAGGGGAGGCTGCGCATGGAATCGTCTGCCAAGGCCTGTGGGGGAGTTGTGGAAGCCTGATTTGCAGGGGGGCTGCCCAGGCAGAAAGGGAAGGCCAGGGTTGCACACGCGGCTCTGGGAAGGGCTGCTGGGGAGGAAGCTGGGGTTGATCCAGTCCCGTATCTGTAGGGCTTGTGGGCTATGAGGAGAGACCAGACTTTGAACGATGGATGTGGGAACTGCTGAAAGTATTGCAGAAGGGAAGTGGCAGAATCAGATTTGTGCTTTTAAAATCCACCCATCTGCCTGTCAACCTTGTTGAATCTCATGTTCCTTGTGCCTTTCCATTGGTGGCTGCCTTGGTCCATTTTCTGTTGTGTGTGTACCTGAACACCAGAGCCTGGGATAGTTATAGAGTAGAGGTTTATCCAGGTCATGGTTCCAGTGGCCAGAAGGTCCAAGAGCATGGTACTGGCATCTAGTTGTGGCTTCTTGCTACTTCAAAACAAGGAGGTGGTGCTACATGGTGACAGAGCAAGTGTATGTCTCTGCCTTTTTTCTTTTTTTTTTTTTTTTGACAGGCAGAGTGGACAGTAAGAGAGAGAGAGATGGAGAGAAAGCTCTTCCGTTGCCGTTGGTTCACCCTCCAATGGCTGCCACGGCTGGCGCGCTGCGGCCGGCGCACCGCGTTCATCCGATGGCAAGAGCCAGGCGCTAGGTGCTTTTTCCTGGTCTCCCATGGGGTGCAGGGCCCAAGCACCTGGGCCATCGTCCACTGCACTCCCGGGCCACAGCAGAGGGCTGGCCTGGAAGAGGGGCAACCGGGACAGAATCCGGTGCCCCGACCAGGACTAGAACCCGGTGTGCCAGCGCCGCAAGGTGGAGGATTAGCCTGTTGAGCCACGGCGCCGGCCCTGTCTCTGCCTTTTCTAAGGCCACCAGTGGGTACTCCATCCTGACAGCCCTGTCCAATCCCAGTGACCTCCAAGCACTGTCAACGTATGAAATGAGGGATTGAGTTTCAACTTGAGTTTTGCAGAAGACATTCAAGACAGGACATTGGAGAGTAAGAAAAGCTATTTTCCACTCCTTATGTCCTTGAAGACAGGTTACAAGCCACACTGCCTCCTTTCGCTCATGCTCAGTAAGCTCAGTCCCATGTTCCTTCTCTTGTGCCTGGTGAACTTCGTGAGGCCAGCCTTTAGGGAGTATTCCAGGTTCCTTTGTCATGGGCTTCTAGAGTGGGCAGCACCTCGGATGTCACTAGATCCAGCCTTCATTTGATAGATGGGGATACTGGGCTGCCAAAATGGTGATGTGCCTGGGCTCACACAGCTCATCAGGGGCTGGGCCTCTGGCACTGGAATGCAGCACCTGCTCCACTCCCCACCCCATGCCCCTGAGGAGTGGTCTTCCCATGTGCACTTGAGCTTACCAGAACTCAGCTTTATGTTCTCTCCCTTTTCTAATTATTCTTCTCTGCCTTCCTCTGGGCCCCACCATTCTTCCCTAGGATGCTAGAATTTTCTAGTCTTAGAATGTTGATTACGATATTTGGGAAATTTGGCCATCATTTTTGGTTCTGCTGAGGTTTTTATTGTGGTGGCATTTGTTATTTTTCCTGCCGTCTGCTTCTGTGTTACTTGTGGCTCCCACTGGGGCCCTCCTAAATTCCCCATGCCTTCCTAAACCCTGCTTATTTTTTCATGATTGGGAATTGGGTGTTGATGTTTGTTCATTGACAACTGTGTGCACCAGGCTGATGTGTTGAGGGGGGCAGCTAGAACATGGCCTTCAAGGTCATGTACCCTCCGCCTGCACAAAGCCTAGCACTGCCTATAGTACGTTGCCCTTCTATTGTGGTGCCCAGTCATGGGTGGGCATTCAGCAAGGGTGGTTTTCCTACTCCTTGGCCTTGACAGAATGGTCAGGGTACCCCCCTGCCCCTGCAGCTGATACCCACAGGTAGGGTCCTACCTTCATGATTTGTCCTTCCCTTTCTGTCCACTGCAGAGCAGGGCCCCTGCACCATCCATTTAGCAGTAAAAGAATCTTATCTTAGAGATAAGCTTCAAGAGTGACACATTAGCATTAGGTGACTAAAAAACCATCTCCCATCAATGTGAGCCTCGACCATCCAAAAGGCATGATTGAAAAAGCAAACAACGGCCGGCTCCGCAGCTTACTAGGCTAATCCTCCGCCTGAGGCGCTGGCACCCCAGGTTCTAGTCCCGGTCTGGGCGCCGGATTCTGTCCAGGTTGCTCCTCTTCCAGTCCAGCTCTCTGCTGAGGCCCGGGAATGCAGTGGAGGATGGCCCACGTCCTTGGGCCCTGCACCCGCATGGGAGACCAGGAAGAAGCACCTGGCTCCTGGCTTTGGATCAGCGCGGTGTGCCAGCCGCAGCGCGCTGGCCGCAGGGGCCATTAGGGGGTGAACCAATGGAAAAGGAAGACCTTTCTCTCTGTCTCTCTGTCTCTCTCTCACTGTCTACTCTGCCTGTCAAAAAAGAAAAAAAAAAGAAAAAGCAAACAACAAGCTGAGACACATTTCCTCAGTCTCAAAGTTGTGCATCCACTAGAAGCTGGCACTGCAGGTGCGCGGTGGGACTAGTGGTGGGGAGCCTGTGTTTGCCAGTGTTGTCTTGGATCAGCCCTGATATAAGATCGTGCTTCCACTTATGAGCAGTGCCTTAACCCTTACAAATACTCTCAGGGATCAGGGATGAGAGTATCAGCCTAATTTTCAGACAGAGAGACCAGGATAAATGATTCATCTGTGGGCTGGGAAAAGTCAGCTAGAAACCAAGCACTTGTTCTGGGCTCACTCTTTATATGCTGTCCTGGCTGGGCTGCCATGGTGGGGCTGGGCTATACCTATCCTGGGCAAAGGCAGTGCTTGGCAAATGAAGCATGGGGCCGTGGCTCGGTGGAATGAGCCTGACTTGGGTGGCAGAAGATGTGCATTCTGTGTCTGGCTCGTGGTCCCAGTACGGATGAACCTTTAGCTTTCTTACTCCAAAGTGGAGGAGCCCGATGAGAGGTCATCAAGGGCACCTTGCACTGGGCAGTGATCCCACCAGGATATTCCCAGATGGGCACTATTTTTGTTTTTTTTTCAAACTTTAGTGTGCACACAGATCAGCTAGGGTCTTCTCCCATGCAGATTCTGTGTGTTTCTTTTCTTTTCTTTTCTTTCTTTTTTTTTGACAGGCAGAGTTAGTGAAAGAGAGAGAGAGACAGAGAGACAGAGAGAAAGGTGTTCCTTTTTTCCATTGGTTCACCCCCCAAGTGGCCGCTATGGCCAGCGTGTTGCGGCCGGCACGCTGCGCCTATCCGAAGCCAGGAGCCAGGTGCTTCTTCCTGGTCTCCCATGCGGGTGCAGGGCCCAAGGACCTGGGCCATCCTCTACTGCACTCTCGGGCCACAGCAGAGAGCTGGACTGGAAGAGGAGCAACCGGGACAGAATCCGGCGCCCAGACCGGGACTAGAACCTGGGGTGCCAGCGCCTCAGGTGGAGGATTAGCCTAGTGAGCTGCGGTGCTGGCCCTGGGCACATATTTTCTTTCTGAGGTCAACTTCCCAGTCATAGTCACCTGTGGATTTCCTGGCCCCTATGGATGCTTTTTACCATTATTGTTGTCATTGAACTGAGTCCATCTCTTAGTAGGGATTTTTTTTGAAAGTCAGAGTACACAGAGAGAGAAGGAGAGGCAGAGAGAAAGAGAGAGAGAGAGAGAGAGAGAGAGAGGTCTTCCATCCACTGGTTCTCTCCTCAGTTGGCTGCGACAGGCAGAACTGTGCAGATCCAAAGCCAGGAGCCAGGAGCTTCTTCCAGGTCTTCCACATGGGTGCAAGAGCCCAAGGACTTGGGCCATCTTCTACTGCTTTCCCAGACCATAGCAGAGCTGGATCGAAAGTGGAGCAGCTGGGACTCGACCTGGCACCCATATGGGATGCTGGCACTGCAGGCAGTATCTTTACCCACAGTGCCAGCCCCAGGGATATTTTTAATATATCAACCAAAGGATAGTTTTTATCTCTTTTTTTAATGATTTATTTTTATTTATTTATTTATTTGAGAGGCAGAGTGACAGAGAGAGTAGGAGAGATAGAGATCTTCCGTCTTTTGGTTCACTCCCCAGATGGCAACAATGGCCAAGGCTGGGTGGGGCTGAAACCAGAAACTTGGAGCTTCATTGAGGTCTCCCATGTGGGTGCAGAGGCCCAAGCACTTGGACCATATTCCACTGTGCTCTCAGGCACATTAGCAAAGAGCTGGATCAGAATGCTAGGACTTGAACTTGTGCCCATATGGGATTCTGGCATTGCAGGTGGTGGCTTAACCTACTCTACCACAATGCCGGCCCTTGATAGTCTTTCTAACAGTAATGCTATCATCAACAAAAAGTCTTTACTTCTACCCCACTCCTGCCCAGGCCTAATGCATTGCCAAATGCTGGACATTGGCTGAGGCCATTGGATAGAGAGCTGTCTTCTCCAGGGATGAATCCAGTGAGGACCTTACAGGCACGGGTGGAAGAAGATCCAAGCAACCTAGAAAACTGCAGAGAAGAACGAGGGAAAGGGGCAAAAGTGGACTGAGCAGGGCTTGTGCAGTACGGTTCACCATCGCCAGCACTGAGCACACGGCCTGGCCCAGCAGGTGTTGCATGAATGTTTCTTGACTTGCCACAGTTACCTGGGTAGGAGTAACAGCTGAGCTAAAGGCCAGAGTGGCCCCTCCAATGCCCACCACTATTTGGGGCATGGTGTCCTTCTGCCCTTAGAAAGCACACTGCCACAGAGAGCAGAGTGCACTGGATCAGAATGCAAGGTGGAGACCTACTGTGTGACTCGGGGCAAGGCCTTGAACTCTGAGCCTGCGTCTGTAGGGACAGCCACCCTTCCTTCTCAGCCTCCTTGCAGTCCTTATAAAATGTGAGTACATGATACCCATGTGAGCACCTGCTGTGGGGGAGGATGGGGAAACAGAGTCGGGGTGAAGTCTTACCCGCTTTTGGGTCTCCAGCATGTGGTACAGAGCTGGCACTTAGGAGGTTCTCAACCAAAAATGAAAGGGTGGTTGGCTGGATGAATAGCTAGGGGAGGTGGCATAGATGTCCAGAGAAATGTACATGGAGTGCTGTGGGTGCTGCTGAAGATAAACTTCACTTGCTGCCAACGGGTTGTCCTGCCTTTTTGTAACAGGCCAGGAGACTATGCCTTGCTGTGCCGTGCTGTGTCAGTCGGTCCACAGGAACCCTCTTGCTTGGGGAGGAGTGTGGAAGGTAGACCAAGGCAAGGGCACCCTGGACTCTACTTCTCTGGGTCAAACGACCCTACACCCAGAAGCGTTTGTCCCAGGCACACCTTTCTGTACATAAATCTCCAGCCTCCACCTGTTTTAACAGAGGCCGTGGGAGGTGGAGGCCCTCCCAGAGCCAGCCCAGGGCACGCTCCGCCCCCTGTCTGCCTGGCTGGAGAGGATGACAGTAATCACAGAGGCCATCTTCTGGCCTTTTCTGCCTGCCCACCTGCTGCTGCTGCTGTTGTCACGTTCTGTACTCCACTGCCAGCCTCCCCTGCACTGGAGCCTGCATCTTGGCAGCCCTGGGGTAATAATTAGGGGTAAGGCAGCTCCCCAGCTGGTGTGGTATTTGAGGAGGGGCCTGTAGGAGAAAGGAGAACTGGGATCCAGCCAACAATAGGAGAAATTAAAGGGGCTGTCCTGGGAACCCACAGTTAGCATTTAAACTGCAGCATTAGTTGTGGGTTTCACCCAAGAAGCAGAGCTTCAGGGAGGGCTCAGTGGCCTCCCCCTCCCTGGCCCCCTCCTGTTGTGAGTAGGATTGATTCTGGCAAACTGGGAAGAGCCTCAGCAGAAACGCTGAGATGTGATATTATGCCCACGCTCAGGGAGCCAGGCGCGGGTCTTCTATGCAGTGTGAGGACAAACAGCAACAGAAAACCAGTGAACCCTGCACCACCAGCAAGGCCGGGGGCGCCATCCGCTCCCAGTGCTCAAGAACTTACTGTCTTATCCAGCGTGGTTTGCAGTGTGCGCCATGTGTGTGGTCTGCAGATCACTGGTGTGTCTGTGAGCATTAGGTCCCTAATGCAGAGGGATTCCAATTGTTTCATATACTGTTGGTGCTGTTGACACTTCCACTTTGATTGTGAAGAGACAGCTAGAAAAGACAGAAAAAACACTCGACAGTGACAGATACTGTGCATGGAGCACACGCTCCGTTCCTTACTCCATGCAATCCATCTTGCACGCTGAAAAGGTAAGGCCTATTGTGCCTATGTTAACGCTGCATAAAGGAAGCTTCACAAGCATTTTGGGGCTGGCCCAGGCTCACGCAGGTAGTGAGGAGGAGAAAGGATACAAAAGCAAGTGTGTCAGAGTGCCAGCACTCTTCATTTCTCCACCATTCTCCTGTATGGGAGAACAGGTGAGGAGAGGTGGTCCTGAGCCTCCCAATGCTTTCTTGAGCTCCAGAGCTGAGGATAGTGGGCTGGTGAAGGGATTGAGTCGTCCAGAGTCAGTGGGCTCGAGCCTGGTGGTCCAGATTCTGGAGCCCAGAGAAGGGTAAGGGTGGGTTGAAGAGGTAGTCCTCTGCGGGCCTGGGTTGTGACTTCTCTTCTGCCGGGAGCAGAAGAGCAGAGTGAGACTGCATGCCCTTCTTTGGACTTGGTTTCTTCCTGTCAAATGATGACACCAGTGAGAAAGAATACAGTTAATAATCACAACTGTGCCAAAAACCACTTGGGAATGAGTGTAGTGCTAGTTATTATGAGTGGATGGTATCCAGAGGTAGAACAAGCCTTAGAAACACAAGTCGGGAAAACAGAAACTGCAAAATTCCAAGAAGGTTCTGAGTGTGCCAGGGGATGCACAAACCCCTCTCTGTGGTTCCATCTGAACGCCCTGGTATGCTGGACAGATTCAGCAGCCTCCTCTGACCTCTGCAACCTAGAGTTTTTAAAATCATTTTTCCATCAGAACATTCTAGGGCTGGTCGGCGCCTCCCATGAAACCACCTCCTGCCCTTGCTGATGACCCCTCCAATCCCCAAACCTGAGCGCCGGACAAGTGGCGCATGTGGGGCAGGCGTGCCAAGGCCCGTGGAAGTCATCTGCCCTGAGTGGGCACGAGGGGAGAGCATGCCCCACAGGGAATTAGAAACAATAATAAAACTGGCAGAAAGTCTTCTGCTTCTCAAAGTCGTCGTGCCCCCTCCATCCTACATAATGTCTGTGATAAAGTATGCCCCCTGCTGGGGCAGATCACTCCCGGTCCCCATGGCCACCACTGTGCATACTACTGAATCTGTGCTTCTTGGATCAGTTGTTGGCTTGGATTTTCTTGTTTTTTGTATGTTTGGTTCATCATGTCAATTTCTTTTTTGTTTAATATTTAAAAATGTATTTATTTCATTTGAAAGGCAGAGCGACAGAGAGAGAGGGAGGGACACATCGAGAAAGATCTTCCATCCATGGGGTCACTCCTCAAATGGCTACAATGGCTGGGGCTGGTCCAGGCTGAAGCCAAGAGGTCCATCCCAGTCTCCCACATGGCTGGCAGGGACATGAGCACCTAGGCTATCTTCTATTTCTTCCCAGGACACATTAGCAGGGAGATTAGATCAGAAGTAGATTAGCTGGGACTTGAACAGTCACTGCTATATGGGATGCTGGTGTTGCAGGCAGTGTCTTAACCTGCTGTGTCACAATGCCAGCCTCTCACCACATCAGTTGCATTTGTCTTTGTGGTCAATTCCAGGGTTACTACACACACTGAGTTTCCTTTATTGAGGTTGTATTTGGGAAACTCCCTAGAGAATGGAAAGAAACCACAGAAGGGAAGGAGAACAAGGGAGAAAAATACTGTTTTCCTCTTCTTGTTGTTTACTTATCAACGTCACAGAGATATTTCTATTCATTTTGGGTGTAAGTCAAGTGCTTTTTTTAACTCGGGCCTAAGCTGGGGGCCTCTCTTGTCAGTGTCCCTTTAACAGAACCGGGGGAGGGACAGCATGGCGGGGACATGGAGCTACAGAGGTACTTGTACTGTACAATTTTCTGGGTCCTGACTGATAAATTATTGTGCATCTCCCATGAGCTCTGACATGCAATACAATTTGTCCACGTAACAATGATGATAGCTTTGCTGGGCTAATCATCAAGAACCCTTTATTTAGCTCCTTCAGCCTTTTCCAGAAATGTTAAGGAACTCTTCGTATCCTTTGATCGGTTTTCTCTTCCACATTTAGCATAAGTGGAAAAAGCTTTTAACCTTGAGAATTTTACTCACCCAGGGCTAGGGGCAAGGAGGAAGATGAGCTGTTACAAGTGTAAAGGAAGGGGAAGGATCTTAACACCCCTAGAAGTGGCTTTCTCTTAGCCTACCTCCCCGGGGTGTGAGGTTGTCAGGGCTCAGAGATGGGCCAGTTCACCTCCCATTGTCCCGGTGAAAAAGCAGGGCCTGAGAGGGAAAGGACTTGCCTCAGGTCTCCTGGTGCATCTGTGGCAGAGTCATCTGGGAGTGACATGGAGCTCCTGTCTCTCCTCTGTCACACAGAGCCCTCTACCACTCCAGGATGTGGGCCTGGGGCATTGGTTCCCACACTTCTATTCCCACCCCGCTGGTGGTCAAGTCAAATACACGTGCAAATGTCTATCCCTTGCGCATTTTTTTGTGTTGGAGTTACTGGTGCCAGAGTGTGTACTCTCAATGACAGATGCTGTTTTTGTGAACATGACTTTGTGCAGGTTCTGCATGGCCTCAGCCTCCCTTGAACAAAGCAGAGATGGTCACTTCTGTGTCATTTTCTGCCTGTGGTTTGCAAAACTTAACACGTGAAGCAGCCTATTTCTTTGCAGGCACAGTGCTTGCAGTCTGGGTAACTAAACAGCAACACAGGGACCACGGTCTTGCAACATAATTACGGCTTCCAACACACAAGCCCCTGAGGGCACCAGGTGTAGTGCCCTGATCCTTTGAGCTCTGAACCCAGTGCCAAGGGGACCTCCACACTCAGGAGCTTGCTTACCCAGCATCATCCTCTCCTGTCAGACTCTTGGGCCTGGGTGAAAGACGCTGCCGCTTTTCTGCCCCGGAAAAGCCTGTGCTGCAGAGAGCTTTGAACATGTGGGTGCCACAGAGGTTTGTTCTGGGCTGAAAACTTGCATGAAGGGTTCTGCCAGACAGCCACGTTTGAATTAAAGGCAGAATCATACCAGTTAGCTTCCCCCTGTCCATGCTCTCTGCATTTATGATGTGTGTAGAGATTAAGCCTTAAACAGAAGGCACGGCCCTTTGGGAGCCGTGTGTGATGGGGAGCGGGCAGCTTCCTTATTACAGAAGGTGAGATGGATGGGTTCTGAGACGTGGATAACCCAGAGAGGGTGAGGCCTCCTTCCAAGCCAGACCTATGTGCTTTCTCCCGACAGTATGTGGGGTGGGGAGAGCTTCCAAAGTGTGGCAGGAGAAGGGATTCCCAGGGGATGGGGCCCTGCAGGACCACCGTCTCCAGCCTCCACTTGCACAGAATGATTTGCCAGGCAGTCGCCTGCATTTCTCATTTGGAATTTCGCCGCCGATACCTTGGTAACAATGAGTCTGACTGTGGGCAGTGCTTCAGAAAGTCTTCCAGAGCACTTGGAGGTATCCTGGGAGGAAGAAGCAGCAGCTCTGTTTGGGCACTGGGGCCTTTGGGAAGATTCCAGAAGATTCATGCCCGGGGACCACCTGGGAAGGGGAGGCCCCCTCCTCTGGTGCATGCCATTGCACTCTTTGGTACATTCATGTCCCCACCCCATTTCCTTTATCTCCCCCACATCCTCCCTTGCTCTAACCTTGAGCTCTTTACCTGGAGTTCACAGGGTCTCCAGGAGGTCCCAGAACTTGGATGGGAAATAATTGGATCTCTGTTTTCTCAGACTTCCACCCGGAGTTGGCCATGTTGTTCCTCCGTGATGACAGGCAACAGGCCACAGCAGTGGGAGCAGCTCTGTGACTTTGTCCACAGTTAGAGATAACGGGTGTCATTACGGCGCCTTAGGAGGTTGCTGGTATCTCAGCAGTGTGGATTTCCCTCATCACTGTTTTGAAATTCTGGAAGTTAGATTTTTTTTTAGTCCACTAGATTTTGTTATTTAATGCCTTAATGGAGGAGAAGCATGCACACTTTTATATTGCAAATTTGTCACTTAGACATGTTAATAACTAGATTTCAGTATAATTGGTTCTATTTGCCATCCTTTATTTCCATTTCAAACATTCCGTGAAGGGATCCACAGGCACCCCAGAGCACAGACAAGCTGGTGGACCCCTGCACCAGGCCAGTGACCCCTTTCATCCTGTGCTGCTCTGAGTCCTATTCAGGGTGCGGCTCTGTGCTTCTGTGAGGCTCGGGGACAGAGAGGAGATAGAACTCCAGATGAAGGCACCAACCTTGTTTGTGCCAAGTACTGAAGCAATCAAATACCCTACAAGGACAGGTTCCGAACTCGTCCCAGAATGTGTTCTGCCCTGGGTACTCTCCCACCTCCTCATTAAATAAGAAAATAACCCAGGAGTGTCTAAAAGGAGCTCACATCAATATGGAGGTGACTGACTTCAAATAGAGCTCATCAAAACCCTCAAATCCGTTTATTTGTTCAGGCCCCTTTCAGCTGCTCATCAGATCCCCAGAGGGAGGGAGAGAGGCTGTGATATTAATCCCCAGGATCAGGGCTAAGAAGCTGCTTAGCTCTGGGCTAAGCAGGGCTCCAGCAAGGCCAGTAGCAGGTGAGAGGGACGGAATCAGCTAAAACGAGCTTGAATCCTGGGTTCAAGTCCCAGCACTGTCGCTGACTAACTATGAGCGAGGCAAGTTGTTCCCTCCATTTTCTCATCTCTAAGAGGGGGTGCTGTGCCGGTCATCATGCCTGGCTGATCAGAAGCACTGAAGCAGGGTAGCAGTTGCTGTCGCTACGTGCAAGCGGCTCCTGGCAGCATTTGGGAGCCCCAGGAAAAGAAAGGTGGGGATGGGAGTACAAAGGTGAAGGGGAGTTCTGGGGACTGAAGTCCGGAGGGGAGTCTGGCGGCCGCACTTCATCCAGGGGCAGGGATTTCCTTGTCATTATTATCTTCATCTCCTGGGTGATAAGAGAGCAGCAGAGCACCGTTCTCGGTGTCTCTGTAGTGGTGTCCCTGTCCTGGTGTCTGGGTGAGTGAGGGGCTGGCTGTGACTCTAGAATAAGCCCGTAAACCCGTGCAGTTATAAATAGATGGTCTGAATTCCCAGACAGAGGGGAGGGGGGAAATGAGACGGCAGAATAAGTTGGGAATTTTTACTGCCTCATCTGTAATGATAATGTTAATAGCAGTCAGAGCCAGGGTAGGGAACAGAAAGCCCTTTTCCCATGCCTTCCCCGGGAGAGTTAAACGCTCAAACCACGTCAAAACAGAAGGAGCCAAAAATACAGCAGAGTGCCCTTTGCCCCAGTAGCCTTCACAGAGGAACCTGCAAAGGACCCAGGCCAAAAGGGGGCTTCAGAGGCAGGGGCTGGGGCCTGAATTATCTTCTGGTTTTACCTTCCTCCTCTGATCACTTCAGAAGAGCTATTAAGGAGCAGAGACTCTAATTGATTAGCATTTCAGCCCCTGGCTTCCCCTTCTGCCAGGGGTGCTGATAAGCAGGGATATCACAGATCTTCCTAGTCCAAGGTCCTGAAGAGGCCAGGAGGTGGCAATTGCCACCCCTGCCTGCAGGACCTCTCTGAGTCTCTGGTGTTTGAAGCTCTCCAGACAAGCTACTTATTGATCAATGATAAGTAACTTCTGACCCCACAGAAGTCAGCAGCACCAGGAACTTCTCCTTCCACCCCACCCAAGTTCACGGCTCCTTCCTTGATGGCAATCACTGGTCACTTTTCTTTTTCAGATTTATTTATTTATTTGAAAGGCAGAGTTACAGAGAGGCAGGCACACACACACACAGAGAGCGAGAGCAAGAGCGAGAGCGAGCGAGAGAGAGCGAGAGAGAGAGAGAGAGAGAGAAAGAGAAACAGACATCATCCATCTATTGCTTCACTCCCCAAATGGCTGTAACAGCTAGATCTGAGCCAGGCTGAAACTAGGAGCCATGTGGGTCTCCCACATGGATATAAGGGCCCAAGCACCTAGGCCATCCTCCACTGCCTTCCCAAGCACATTAGCAGGGAGATGGATAGGAAGTGGAGCAGCCAGGACTTGAGCTGCGCCCATATGGGATGTCTGCGCCACAAGCAGACCTTAATGCACTACGCCACAATGCCGACCCCCAGTCATTGACTTTCTGTAAGAGTCTTTTGTGTTCTCAAAGACAGTCTTATTTGTTAAGTGTCTTTCTGTTTTATTTATTTATTTACTGCAAAATCACAGTGATAGAGCAGAGGAAAGAGGGAGATCTTCCATTTGCTGGTTCCTTCCACAAATGGCTGTAATGCCCAGGGCTGGGCCAGGCCAAAGGCAGGATCCTAGAACTCCATGTGGGTCTTCCATGCAGCTGACAGGGACCCAAGCTCTTGCACCTTGGTTTGCTGCCTTCTCAGGCGCATTAGCGGAGACCTGGATCAGAAACAGAGTAGCTGGGACTTGAGCTGGTGCTCCAATTTAGGGTGCTGGCATCATAGGTGGCAGCTTAACCTGCTGTGCCACAACATCGGCCTCTCTTCAGTTTCCTTACTGTCTTTTCTCCAGATTGCACAAGTGTACATCTTTCATCCTTTCCATGCAAGGATGCATTCTCCTTGGCCTACCCTGAGTGAGGGTCCCAGAACCGGGCATAGAATCCATGAACAGCTTTAACTTGAGTGGGTGCAGTGAGAGGAGGCCTCCTAGCACCCCACTGTTCCCTCCTTTCCTTCTCTCAAAAGCAGGGTGAATATTCCTCCAGTGCCTGGCTCTGTCTCAGCTCCAGTCCCCCTTCCCTCTTTTGTGTGCCTGCTCTGCTTTTCTTTCTGAGCTCCACAGTCCTGACCTCCTCCTTCTCAGAGCAGCAAGAGTGAAAAGTGAGGGCAGCTGAGGCAGAGTAGGCAGCATGGGCCGCCTGCAGCCTGAGTCTGCAGCCTGTTGCAGGCACAGTGTTTGCTCTGGCCTTGTCCGGTGCCCATGAAGGGCACTGCAGGGACAGATCAGCTCCGCGGGCGCCTTTCAGAGGCTTTCCTCGGCCACTGGAGCAAAGCTCACTCCTCGGTTTTTGGTTCAGTAGCATTTCCTGCAAGAGTCGGTATCCCAAAGATGTGGGTGAGCCCCACTCGGCTTTCCTGGAGCCTGTGTGACGGGGTCTGGAAAGGAGCTGGGAGGGGTCTGCTTCTGGGATGGGGAGCCAGCCGGCCAGGAGCAAGTGGAGAGAAAGAAACCTGCCGGTGCTCTTGCTCCAGTCTGGAAATCACTTCCATCCCTCGACTGGAGACGTGCAAAGATGCAGTCTGGATTTGCAGGGCCAAGGAGTCTTTGTGCCCATAACAGGTTGTAATCTGAGTCATAAAGGGAGTTAAGAAAGTGAAAACATGAGCAGATGCCAGTGTGAGGGAATCCTAGTCTCCAACCTGGAAAAGGCTCCTGGAGGGGCCTGTTCTGACTTGTAGGGGCGCACCAGAGAGGCCCACTCTCCTGCCCTGCACCCCCCCCCCCCCCGCAGCTAACAAACCTCTTCACCTGTTTCACAAGTGAGTGGGCAAATAAGGCTGTCAGAAAATAACTCCTTCAACTTTCTCTGTCCCCACCTGTAATTGCATCGGTTCCTGGCCTTACCCTCATCTTGTCTGTGCAGTGCCCCTGCACCCAAGTGCCCGAGGGCCTGCTGCCGTCTCCCCCACTGTCTTCACCCTGCACTCCTTTGTACCCTCCCTCTGTTGCCTTAACTAACTGTTCTTCGTTAAACTGCATGGGAGATTACTGCCTTCCTGCAGTCCTGATCTAGCGCATCACTCTGCAGCTAGTTCCTGTCTAAACTACAAACCAGATAAAATCACCTTCCTTGTAAAGTCTTCAAGTCCTTCAGCAGCCCACCCTGCCCCTAGGATAACTATCAAGTTCCTTACAGTGGCTTGCAGAGCTGCACTTCTTGCCCCTGGATGCACACTGCCATCACGTGGGGATCTTTTCAGAACTGCCACTGCCTGGGTCTAATGCCCAGGGATTCTGGATGACAGTCTGGGGTGTGACCAATAGTGAGGAGAGCCAATCATTCAATTTTCAGGCTCCTGGCAAATGGTGTTTTTTTTTTTTTTTTTTTTTTTGACAGGCAGAGTGGTCAGTGAGAGAGAGAGATAGAGAGAAAGCTCTTCCTTTTGCCGTTGGTTCACCCTCTATTGTCCGCCACGGCCAGCGCGCTGTGGCCAGCGCACCGCGCTGATCCAATGGCAGGAGCCAGGTGCTTCTCCTGGTCTCCCATGGGGTGCAGGGCCCAAGCCCTTGGGCCATCCTCCACTGCACTCCCTGGCCACAGCAGAGAGCTGGCCTGGAAGAGGGGCAATCGGGACAGAATCCGGCGCCCCGACTGGGACTAGAACCTGGTGTGCCGGCACCTCAAGGCAGAGGATTAGCCTATTGAGCCGCAGCGCCGGCCAACAAATGGATTGTTAAACATGGCCTTTATTAAAAATGAAATGATAGAAACTTACAATTAAATAAATCATATTAAAAACAAAAGGTAATACTTAAATGTCCTTCTTTCCCAATTCTTTCACTGCATTTTATTATGAACAGTGCTCTCCAGGTCATTCTCACCCACTGTATCTGTTGTGTGGAAATATTACCTAATGCTGTGTCACTCATGTTCCTGTCTCCCCAACTTTGCATTCAGGGATGTCCTTTTGAGGGCTGGAAGTTGGCCATGGCAGTGGTCATACTAGGAAAACTGACAAATGCCGGTACAAAGCAGTGCACGTGCGTGTCCCTACCTACACGCAGTCATTCGACCTTTGCATCGCTGAGTGGGGCTCAGGGATTTCCATCATTGTTTAAAAGACCTCCAACTTGGTTCTCATGAACAGCCCGAGTTGATGAGCACCAGCCAGGATCTGCCTTCTCTCTGCTTGTCTCAGCTCATCTATGGAAACCCCCACCCCAGCTTCCATCAGTGCAGCGACACAGAACAGCCTGTCATGCCCCGACTGTGTCGTGTTCCTTCTTGTTCTGTATTTTCACTACTTGACCCGCTGACTCCTCTGGATGACCACTGCTTCCCTGGCTCCCTGATAAGCACCTATTGATTTTTGGAGATAGTTTGATGTCTTGTCCTCCCTGAGGCTCTTCCTAGAGTCGCCTCCTCCTCTCATACCTTCCACAGGCTCACCACTCTGCCTTCGCGATCTGGACACCTTCTCATTGTGATGCCTTTAGAACTTTGTGGCACTTGTCCACCTCCCTGCCATCAGACAGTGAACACCCAAGTGCAGGGGCCATGTTCCGCTTCTCTGCATCCCAGCCCTGAGCATAACGCCAGCATGGTAGATGCTCAGTGTATGATTAGTGGATGGATGGATGGATGGATGGATGATCCCAGGTCTCCTGTCTGCCTCACCGTACCACCTGATTCAGCCTGTCCACGTTCCTGAAGAGGTGACTGTTCCTATACCTGTATCTGAGTCATGTTCTGTGCTTACTGCCATTCCGCTCAGTATGAACATGCCTCTCATGGTTCTTTCAAGAATACACCTTGTTTGTTGACTTACATTTAGTTTCTCCAGTTTAGAATTCTCTCCAGTCGTTAGTTATTTGAAAATTCCAACATTATCCTAGTGTAGGGATGCAGTGGTACACAGGCGAGTGAGGGGACTTCAGGTTAATGGGAAATTCAGATGATTAGAAAGCCATGGCCTTTAAGTGCAGTAAGTGCAGTAGAAGGAAAGATAGCTGGCTCCAGGGCTAGCCCTTGGGCTGTGGGGTGGTATGAGGGCTTCTCAGATGCAGTGAAATCTGGCAAACAGGAGGATGGAAAGGTGTGCTGTGCACCTGGAAGAGCCTGTGTGAGAGCTGCCAGCTGATTGCAAGGACTGAAGGAAGTTGGCACATAGCATGGGTGAGTGGTGACAGCTAGGCTGGAAAATCAGGGGCCAGGACAGGGGCGTTCTTGCAGACCATTTTCAGGAGTCTGGATTCTCTCCTAGAAGCAGGAGGGTACCCCCGAGGCATCAAGCAAGAGAAACACTCCCCCAACCCCCATTTCTCACCACCTCATGGCATCTGTGTTAAGAGAATGCAGGCAGAGCAGTAGTCTAGGAGTAGAAAACAGGAGGCAAAGAGATTATACCTTTGGGAGGAAAGAGGCTGTTGGAATGGATAGAAGGGAATGGATTTAAGAAGTGGGCTCATGTCCCACTTGTATGTGGGATCTGAAGAAGTCCAACTCATAGAAACAGAGAGCAGGGAGGTAGCTGTCAGGCATTGGGAGGTGGGGAGGGAAGGAGAGGGTTTGGGTCAAAGGGTTATCAGATGGATATATTCTAGAGAGTGAACATACAGTGTGGTATGATTAATGAATTGTATACCTGAAATTTGCTCTAAGAGGAGATCTTAAATGTTTTCCCCACTTATACACACATAACTATATGAGGTGATACCTATGTTAATTAGCTTGATTATGATAATCACAATGTATATGAATGTGAAAACATCAGTGCTTCAGTTATACATGACTTATTTGTCAGTTACAGAGCTGGGAGGGGGGAGATATGTGGAGAATTGTGGATGACTGGGTTTGGCAGTGATGGTGAGGGAAGTACTAAGAACCTAGGATAGAGAGGGAGTGGGGAGCCACTCACGATTCTCTTTGCATTCATGGAGTTGGCAACGTCCAGGGCATATCTAAGTGCAGTTGACCAGTTTCTTGGTTTCTCTTTAAGCTTGCAGTTGGAGGTGTCTACATAAGAGTGCAAGTGTAGTTGTCTAGAAGACAAATTTTTGAATCTGGTCTCAAAGGGGAAGTATGACAGAGAAATAGAGATTGAGGGTTTATCAGAAGATGAGGAGCCATCTAAAGATAGTCACTGAAACTGTAAGAGCAAATCCATTCGTTGTCAAGGAAGAATGGCTAGAGTAATAAGAGCCTGGGACTTCTTATGACGTATCTTTTTTTAAAAGATAAATTTATTTCTTTTGAAAGTCAGAATTACTGAAAGAGAGGGAGAGACAGGGAGAGAAATCTTTCATCTGCTGGTTCACTCCCCAGATGGGTCCAACAGCCGGGACTGGGCCAGGCTGGAGCCAGGAGACAGGAGCTTTCTCTGGGTCTCCTATATGGGGTGACAGGGGCCCAAACACTTGGGTCTTCTGCTGATTTTCCCAGGCCATTGGCAGGGAGCTGGATCAGAAGTGGAGCAGCTGGGACATGAACTGGCGCCCATATTGGGATGCCAGCATCCCAGGCAGTGGCTTTACCTGTTATGCCACAATGCCGGCCCCAGACATTCCATTTAATCAATGTCCAGAGTAGGAAGAGTGGTGACAGAGATGAGACAGGTTGGCCAGAGAGGTGAACCGAAAACCAGGAGAGTGTGGAGTCACGGAAGCAAAGGGTACAGTGTTGGGAGGAGTGAGTGGTGAAGAGTGTCCCGTATTTGTGAGCAGGAAAAGTCAAGGAAGACAAGGAGTGAGGTGTGGCACTGGGCCCAGAGACATGTGGGTCACTGGGGAATGAGGAGGCAGAGGCCAGGCACACTGTGCTGAGGAGGCGAGAGGCGAGATCAGAGACAAGTATCTACATTCCTTCAGGACTCTGGCCTGGAAAGGAGAGGAGACAAACAGTCGGGGCAGTTTGTGGATCAAGGGAGGTTTTTCTGTTTTTGTCACTTGTTTGTTTTTAAGCAGGTGAGGCAAGCTGGCTGAATTTGGAGTCAGAGGAAGATTGTTATCCTGTCCTCTGAGAATGAAGGAGAGCGACCTTGGAGTGCAATCGATGCCATGTGTCACTTGGCAGCCCCCGTGTCTAACCTGATAGACGTTGGGAACTGTCAAAGATGTTTCCCTGCTTAGCTTCGTTTCATTGATAACTGCTCTGCGCGTTCGCCATTGCCTCCTAATTGTCCATACTGTGGGTGCTCGTTTCTCTTCTCTTTGACAGATTGTTTAAATAAGCCTGCTGTCGCCAACCTTTCAGAGGCGTCATTAATTCCATGTGTTTGTGCTCTGTTCTTGCTCCTGCTCTGCTCCAGCCCACCCGTTCCCATTCTCCTTAGCCCCTCTGGTACTGACTCACTCCACTCCTCCCCTCATCCTTTCTGGGCAAGCTCCAGCTGGTTAGAATAGACTTGTGTAATTCCTTCCTCTCAGATTTCTCATTTATCAGTTTCCTGAAAACTGTGCCTCCTATTCCCAGGCTTAGGAAATTAAAGTGGTTGCATTTTTATTATAGCTCCTTTCAATGATACCTCTAGAAATCATGGAATCCTAGATCCTTGTTCCTAGAAGAGACATTCTGTGTAAGTCTGACTTTCAAATAAATATATAAATCTTAAAAAAAAAAGGATGAAATGGGGCCCTAATAATAATACACTATGACAACTGATGTCAGTTGGGACTGTACTGAACTAGCTAAGACATATACTCACCCTTAACAGGATGAGTGTGAAGGATATAAGAACCATGAGAGAATCATTTTTGGCTAGTGTTTAACTTCAGGGGGTTGCCCTGAGCATTTACTATAGCATAGTCATTGTTGTAGATATTGGAACCAAAAAAGGATAGGTTTTAATCTTTGCCTTAAAAATCCATTGGGGAATGAAGACACAAATAAAATTCATCTTCATTCAGTGTGATAAGTTTTGACTTCACATTTGAAGGTGGTAGTTTTATGAACAAAATGCTTTGGGAACAAGGTTGGGAGAGGGTCAAGAATCAGAGGAGGTGACACAAGAGCTAAGCCTTGAAGAATTACCAGGATTCTTCTAGGAGCAGGGTTGTAGGGAGGGGCAGGTCCCATGAAGAAAGCAGTGAAAAGGAGAGGCAGAAAGTCAAGCTGGTAAGTGGGATAGAGCCCTGTGATGGGGCTTTAACCTTTGTGGGGCATGTTAATCTCTGCATTTGTGGTATCTTTTTGCATGGTTGTAATGTCTCACGCAGGGCTGTGGCAAGATGAGGGTACAGAGAAGTCAGAGCAGGAAACAGCTGGAGATGAGAGGGGGCAATTCAGAGATGCTCCTTACAGTAGTGGGGTTGTGATGGCCCTGAACCAAGGCAGGTTCAGGAAGGACCAAGGGGAAGAAACAGCTCTAAGAGATTTTGGCTGTAGGACTTGCTGGCCAGCGTGAAAGGTAAGGAACACAAAGATGTCAAATCTGACATGTCTACTTTGGAGGACCTAGAATATGGGGCTTCCATTCATTAAATTGGAAGTAATAAAGGCACTGAGTTTTGGGCACTGGGCCTAGCAGTTAAGATGCTTA
The DNA here is from genome assembly GCA_949820135.1 of Sylvilagus floridanus. Taxonomy (NCBI): domain Eukaryota; kingdom Metazoa; phylum Chordata; class Mammalia; order Lagomorpha; family Leporidae; genus Sylvilagus; species Sylvilagus floridanus. The sequence goes on from OX463230.1 coordinate 37,284,342, forward strand.
CAGTCCTACACTGGAGTGCCTGGTTTGATGTGACTCCAACTCCAGTGCAGGCCCTGAGAAGCAGTAGTGATAGTTCAAGTAACTGTGTCTCTTCCACCCATGTGGGAGACCTGGTTTGTGATTCTGGTTCCTGGCTCTGACCCTGGTCAAGGCCCACTGTATTGAACATTTGGGGAACCAGTGGATAGAAACTCTCTCTCCTGCATGCTCTTTTCTGACCTTAAATAAAGAAAAAAATAATGAGAATAAATCTTAAGTCTGATGTTACTCAGGCAGTCTGTGGCATATGTTTAGGTGCTATGGAACATTCACAGGGAGATGTTCCATGAAGAGTGAGACCTACAGGTCTGAGGTTCAGAGGACCTGAAATGTCAGAAATACTGATCGCTCAGCAGATCGATTGCAGACACGGTTGTAGATGAGCTCACTCAGGGAATGGATGTGGAGTGGATATGGGGACCCAGGGATGATCTTTGGGAAACATCCAACCCCAGAGAAGGGGGAAGCATAGAGAGCTGTTTTAGAAGGAATGATTAGTAGGTGGGAGAGATCCAGGCAGAAACTTGCTAGGGGAGGCCAGGAGAGAAGAGTTCAAAGAGACAATGCCCGGTGTGACCAGAGTAACTGAGAAGAGGCCACTGGATCTCAGAATGAGGTGGTCTTTGGGGGATCTTTACAAGAGCAGTGTTAATAAAGTGACTGGGCAGGATCCATGACCAGGGGGTAGGGACACAGAGGAGTATAAGCTGCTTATTTCAAATATATGAGGTTAAGGCAAAGGAGAAAATTTGAAAATTGTGGATTTCATGAAAAGTATTTCTTTTCTGCTTAATAGAGCTCTCCATTTTTTACAGTGAAGCCTTAAACAGCACCCACTCTGAAGTGTCAGGAGAATTAGACTTCACTTGGGGCCAGTGTTGTGGTACATGAGGTTAAGTAGCCACCTGTATTGCCGGCATCCCAGGGGGCACTAGTTTGAGTCCCAGCAACTCTACTTTCAATCCAGCTCTACAATAATGTGCCTGGAATAACAGCAGAAGATAATCCAAGTTCTCAGGCCCCTACCGCCCATGTGGGAGACTGGGATGAGTTCCAGACTCCTGGCTTCAGCCTGACCCAGCCCTGGCCATTGTGGTCATTTTGGTAGTAAAGAAAGAGGATCTCTTTCTTTCTGTCTCTCTTCATCTCCTCTAACTCTGCCTTTCGAATAAATAAGTCTTAAAAATTACTTTGTCTTCTGGGCCTGTGCTATTACATTAGCCACAAGCCAGGTGTGGCTGTTTACATTACAATGAAATAAAATTTAAAATTCAGTTCCTCAGTTGCACTGGGCACAGATCAAGCGCTTCATAGCCATCCGGCTTTTGGCTGCCGTATTGGATAGCGCAGAAAGGCAGCCTGTCTGTCGTCACAGCAAGTGCTACTGGGTAGCCTTGCTCTAGACTTCACTTCCCATCACCCTCCCCATCTGGGTTGTAGAATTTAATATGGTATCAATGATACCTAGTTTCAAAACCCAATTCTAAGGTCAAAAAGGTCAGATGATGTTTTTATCAGATAAACTGTAGGATTATTATAATTTTAAAATCAACATTTTCCCCCAGACATTGATCTATAATACATTGCTCCATGATGTTAAATGAGAGACAGCGAAGGAGAGAAAAATGTGGATTCTTTCTGATGAACCATCTATTTACAGTCTTTTCATAGCTACCGTCATGACTATTTCCAACTAATAAGTAACCTTTGTGCACCCACAGGAACTTAATTTTTTCTATTTTTTTAAAGTTATGTGCTCATTAGGAAAATTTGGCAGCATAGCCTCTTTCTTCCAGGAAGCCACAGGGGCCCTGCTAGCTTTCCACCTGTCTGGGCACCACATACAGACCGTATCAGCTGGCAGGAAGAAAAAGCATCCGATTTGCCAGCTCCTTGGATGTATCCATCGGGTGTCGTGGATTTCTGAGAAACCACATTTGGGCCCCGGGCCCGGAACATAGTTTTCCTTTCTCCCTAAGCTACTCTGCTCGTCCCCCTCATTCTTCCCAGGGAATTTGTCTTTGCGTGATTTTTTGTCTCCAAAAGGCTTCTGTTCATGATGGTCTTTGTATTGTTCTCAGCACAGTAGGACTTGAACTGATGCCAAGGTGGGAGGCACAGGATTATCCCCCTGGTAGTCTCTGCAGGGGGCTGGATGTTCTGGGGGTGTGGCTTGGTCCCACCCCTCTGGATGTGTTTGTGGACCCCTTCAGCAGAATGTGGCACATCCACTTGGGCTTTGCTGGTTTGCTTACATTCCTAGCACGATCCTTGCATCTATGCTGTGCTGTGGATAGACCATTGACTCCTGTTCACTGTCTGGTACAGCAAAGCACTGCAGCACACTTCCGCCCCTCGGCCCCTCAGCCCTGCCTCCGACTCAACAGCCCATGGAAATGCACTGCTTTCCCTGATAGCCTGAGGCTAAGGCTCCAACTTCATCTTCCACAGAACCATTGAGGCTCCCCCGAGAGGCAGGGCTCCAGACCAGTGTCTCACAGTAGAAGCTGACAATCTGAGCAGACAATGCACCTGGGGCTGAAGGGCCCTCTGTGAAAAACTACTAAAAACTACTAGTTGAGCAGTGTGTGAGTGATTTCTGGCTCTAGACAGGACCTTCGAAGGTCTCCTCCTGCAGGCAGGGCCATGCCATCCAGTAGTGGGGCTAGAATACGGGTTCTGACAGCGAATTCCTTTCATGTTCTGGATCTGCCATCAACTGCTGTGTGACCTTGGGCAAGGGAGGAGTGGGAAGAGCTTTGGAGCCTGGCAACCCAAACACCTCCACCCCTTGCTAGCAAACCGCTGAACTTGTCTGGAAACAAGTTTAGAACAAGTCGAGAGACAAGTCCAGAAACTGTTTCTAGGCTTTGAAAGATGGTAAGAGGACAGTCATCCCTCGGTATCAGTGAGGGACTTGGTTCCAGGACATCATGGGTACCAAAAGCCATGGATGCTTCAGTCCCTTACATAGAATGGTACAATCTATGCACAGGCTTCCTTATAGTCCAAATCACCACTAGATAATATGTACTACCAATACATTGTAACTGCTATGTACATAGTTGTCACACTGTATCACTTAGGGAATAAGGACAAGAAAAGTATTCTGTGCCTGTTCACTACAGGTGCAATTTTTAAAAATATTTCCAATCCATGTTGACTGAATCTGTCAGTGTGGAACTCGTGAATTCAGAGAGCCAAGAGTTTGAAGGTCCTTTCAAAAGTTTATGGAAAATGAAATTAAAAGATAAGTTCATTTTGGTACAAAAAGTTTTTGAAATTCATGCTAGGAGATCTTTAATATGTTCTTAAAATACATATTATGAAAAATTATGCATGGATTTTTAAAATGTTTGCACCAAAATAAACTTATCTTTTAATGACATTTTCCCATGAACTTTGTATGGTACCATTTTACATACTTTGCAGTGTTAGTGGAGGTTTGATTGTGTATATCAAATGCCTAAAACAGACACTCTGTTAGTTTTAGATCCCTCATTCTCCCGGGCTTAAACTTTGCTGGTCTTGGTCTTCATACCCAAAAGGTTCCAGGATTTACAATTCTGTCCCCAACATCCTTGCAGGGTAGGATCCGTGTCTGTGAATTAGACTGAAAAGGGAGACTTGGAAGGAAGTAACACAATTTTCCAAAGTCCCAGTGCCAGTGCCAGTCGCAGACCAGCATGGAGGCCGTGCTATATGACCCAGCCCGAGCCTCTTACTGCTCCTGATGTGGCTTCTTCCCAGTGTGAGCACAGTGGCTGCTCCCTGTCTCCCAGGATAAGCCTGGACACAGCCATGATAAACACCATCTTTAGAAGGAAGGGCTTGAAACAGTAAATGTGACTGATAGAATGAAAACGTCTCCATTCCTTAGTGTTTGAATGTCAAGGGAAGAGGTGGAAGAGATCCGAGGATACCTTTAAATGTTAAACATTTTACTGAGCTACAGAATCCTAGAAGGGCCTGTTGCCTGGAGAGAATGGCCATCTTCTCTTCTTGGTGGAGAGGATCGTGTCCACTTCCTGTCTGTGTAAGTGTGAAGTCTCTCCAGCATGCTCGAGCCCTGGGTGCCTGTGCCTGAAGCCTGTTTGCTGGGTTCACCCAGAGTAGTGTGGGTAGATGCTTTGGGGAGTGTGTGAAGCTGAATGGAGGGGCTGCAGGAGTGGAGGGATGGGGAGAAGGGGCCTCAACAGGAAAGGCCTTTCTTACCCAGGACCAACAGGATCAGGAGCTAGAGCTAGAAGCACCAGCCCATCTGTGTCAGGTTAGAAGTTTCAGTGGTTTGTTTTCCCATCTACAGCAAGGCCTGTACCATGAGCTACACCTTTAGACTGTGGTTAGGTTTGGATCTAAATTCTGTGCTTTCAGTGGACTAATTTCCATGTATATAACTTGAATTTTTTTAAAGATTTATTTATTTATTTGAAAGGCATAGTTAGAGAGAGAGAGAGAGGTCTTCTATCCACTGGTTCACTCCCCAGATGGCTGCAACAGCTGGAGCTGGTCTGATCCGAAGCCAGGAGCCAGGAGCCAGGAGCTTCCTCTGGGTCTCCTACATGGGGGCAGGGACCCAAGGCCTTGGGCCATCTTCTACTGCTTTCCCAGGGCCATAAGAGAGCTGGATTGGAAATGGAGCAGCTGGGACTCAAACTGGTGCCCATTTTGGATGCCAGCACTGCGGGCAGCAGTTTTCTTGGTATGCCACTGTGCCAGGCCCTATAACTTGAATTTGTTTTCCTTTTTCTTAACTTCTCAGTGATTTTTTAAAATTTTTGTATTTTTTTAACTTTTTAAAATTTTGGATTAACATGAAATACCTAAGGGCTATAGTGCAGCATTTCAAAAGATAGAAGCACCGTAATCTGGCCTTGGCAGGCGTTTCCTTTACTGCAGATTCTAGTTACCCACCCCCTTCACCCCTGTGTTCTGGGGCCCATCAGCCAATCCACCCATCCCTCACCCTTCCCAGACTCTGGTAATTGGTATTGTAGCTTCACATGGACTACACACACACACACACACACACACACACACACACCTTTTAACCTCCACACGTGAGAGAGAACATGTAGTATTTGCCTTTCTGTGTCTAGCTTATTTTACTATACATAATAAGCTCCAGTTCCATCCATTTTGTTGCATATGTCAGGATGTTATTCATTTTTTTGCAGAATAACATCCCATTATCACATTTTTTTCTTTGTCCATTCACCTACTGGTGGACACATAGGTTGATTCTGTGTCTTAACTATTGCAAATACCGATGCACTAAATATGAGGGTACAGGTATCATTTTCATATGCCGATTTCACTTCCTTTGAATATATTCACAGAGGTGAGATAGCCGGGTCACTTGGTAGATCTGTTTTTAGTTTCTCAGTGAGATTTCCATATGAAAATTCCTAGCCTCATTGAGCTGAATAAAGGGAAAGGCTTTTTTCATGACTCCCTTGAAAGTCAGGGGAATCAGTGCGCCTCTAGTGGCCATCATAGGCTGTAGTTACGGGAAAAGGAGTTTGGAAGAGCAAGGGCTGCTCAACTGCCCAGCAAAAAGCAGATTTCCCAGCTGGAGCGGTTTCTTTTCTTCTTCCTGAGTTTACCATGTATGGCTTATGCAGAGGGACACGTGTGTACTTCACTGATCCCTGTGATTTGAGAAGTTAGGAAATGAGCAGGGAGCTGATTTCTGGCTCTATCTTTTGCATTTACATTAGCACAGGTCTGGGCCAACGTTAACAACCACCTTCTTTCAAGACTTTAGGCACTGTCACATATCACCTGAGTGAATCCTTTCAAGCCAGGATCTGGTATTAGGGCCCTTTGTTTTCAGAGAGAAAACTGTCAGGATCACATAGTGCCTGCTGCTCTGGCTGGCCGGAGACTGGGCACTCATTGCCATGGTCTGTTCTCCTGACACTGAACTTCAGAAGTGCACGGCTCTGGCCAGTACAGGCATTCAGCTGACACAGGAAGTGCATGCAAGTGGTATCTTTGGTACAGTCTTGGCCATGGTGTCCAACACCTTCTTGAATAAACAGAACTTCGAGGAAGCAGGGTGCTTTTTGGGGCTCTGGGTTATTTGCTGGGGTCTGCCTGTGCCATGCTCTGTGTATCTCAGTGACATGCATCTGTTCTCTGAGCCTTCTGAGATGGGGAACAGGAGAGGTGAAGGGAGGAGTCACGCTGGGAGAGGTGGAAATTCTTGCGGCTTGATTGTTCCTACATAATAACTAGCAAAGCTGTCCCATTCCCTTTCTTAGTCTGCCAATGCAGAGGTTGCCTGAGCAAAGCGGGGAGTATTTTCTCTCTGTGAGTGGGGGATAGAAAAGTAAGCCTGCTGAACAAGAAGCTGGGGCAGGCTTAATGGGGTCTGTGGTGTGGGGAATGTGCTGAACTTTGATTCAGCTGAGCAGTGGCCTGCTGCCCAGGCTTTGTGGTCCTCCAAGTCACCAGCTGAGGTCCTGAGCCGTAGGGCCACTGTGAACAGGGTGAGTTGTTGTTACCAGGACTAGCCTGTCACCACCTATTAAATTTTCTGGGGACCCAGCAGCCCCCCGCCTGTGACCACACAGCGGCCTCCTCCTGGCCCAGAGCTCTGGCATGAAGCTAGGCCTCTCCAGCTATTTAACGTTTCATTAGTGGTTTTCCAAAGGCATGGGTCCAAGCTTGGCTGACTCACTGCGTTCGGAAGTACGTGAACACTTAATAAACCCAAACTGTTGAAGGATCCCAAACCCGGGAAGCTGGTAACTTGGAAACCCAGGCTGGAGGCCCTGGGAAAGCTACTGCATTGTCTCAGTTCTTTTCTTGTCCAGATGCTTTTGGGCCACAGATCTGTCTCTTTCAAGCTGTCCAGCCTGGTCACAGTTCTTAAGCATTTGGGTTTCCCTAGCATCTTTTCATATCTGGTGGGAGCTCTGGACACTCTCCCTGAGAGAATATACCCATGCACACATGTGCAGTTTTTTGCCTGGACTTGCAAGGCATTCATGAGCTGCACTCCAAGGAGCATCAGTGCTAAGGAACATTGCTTCCTGGCTTGGGCATGGGATTTGGGGAGTGTTAGCTCACTAAGGGTAAACAGAGTTTGTGTTCCCTCAGTATCTCCTTCATCCCCTTTGGAAAATTCCAGAAGTTCTCGAGTCATAGTTTGAAGGCTAGATCATTAAAGTCCACAGGCATGAGTGGCAGGCTCATCCCAGGCAGAGTAGCTTCACAACTGTGCAGAGACCCAGGAGCAAGTCCAGTGAGTCACAGCAGGGCCTGGGGGCATGGTTTCCAGCTGGTTCGAGTGGTGGCAGCCAGGCATGGAAGAACCATACAAGTTTTAGAGGCAGCACGCCTGCAACCAGATGGTCACTGCCGTGGATGGGCCATGTGTTCCTAGGGAAGTCCAGAGGCCATGGCTCTTTCCAAGGCAGCAAAGTGTGTGGTTGCAGGGGAATTAAGGTGGGCCGAATGTCCAGTACAAAGTGGGAGCTGATGACAGAGAGAGCGGGGTTCCTGAACCCTGTGAGGGTGGAAGCACACTCCATGGCGTGGCATCAGGGTTAGAACACTTACGGGGGGCTCCCTGCTGGCTTCTCAAGTCATAAGCCTTATGATGGGGGAGGTGGGACGGTGGGGGGAAAGCAGTTAGGTGGTTGGGCAGCTGCCCATGGCACGCAGCATGCCTTCTGCCTGAAGTGAGCTGGGTGGGCCGGAGGGAATCTGAACCCCAAAGGGCTGAGGTAGAAGAACTCCTGGCCTTCCCAAATCTGCACCATCAGCTCCAGAGCAAGTCCAGGGCTGGGATAAGCCCATGCCTGGCTGGAGAGGCCATCAGGAGGGAAGCTGCTGTGTGTGGCCTCTTCCAAAGGGAGAGGGAGGGCTACTCACTTCCGTGCACTAGACGTTAATACACACACTTCTGAAGTCACTCTTAGCATCTTCTGAGTTCCTCTGGCCTTGTCCAAAGCCCAGTAGCCAAACCTACTTAGAGTTCTGAGCACCTGTTCCACTTCCCTCTGCCTCCCCAGCTGAATCTCTGACCCCTTCTTGAGGCCCATGGCCAAGAGAATTGCATTGGTCTTTACTTTGTGAATATTGTGTTACCGAATGAGCCTTTCCAAGCGATATCCTCCTGCATTTGAGCCCTTTGCAACTGTGTCCCTGGAACACCCTGAGATGCTCTGACTGTGAAGTGGAAGCAGGGAAGGGCCAGAGCTGGGGCCCAGGGCTGTGAGTGTGGAACCTGCTTGTGTTTACACAGGGACAGCACATGCCCTATCCCTGCGTCCTCTGAAGTCTCAGCTGAGCAGAAACAGACCCCAGCTGTTCCGCCACTGTCTGCAGAAGTGACATCTGCACTTGTGCCAGGCTCCACAGACCCCCAGATGCTCCCAGGTGCTGTGGCTACTTGTCTGGTGCTGTTGTCTTCTAAACAGTCCTGGCCTGTGTGTGGGGCGGGGCGGGGGGAGGTGGAGGCAAGGAGGCACTCAGTGAGGCAGAGAACTGTGCTAAGAGCGTGCCATGAACCAGGTGTCCTTAGGTGCAAGCTGGACAGGGTGGGTCCTGGGTACCTGATCGTCCCCACCTTCCACAGCAGTGCTGTCCGGAACACCAGTCTGGAGGGAGGCTGCCGTGCCGCTCAGTCCTGTAGGAAGAAGTAGAAGCCTGTGGGGTCCGAAGAGGAGCAGGTGGCGTGTCTAGAGCTGTGCCACATAGGTCTTGTGCCCTACATGCTGAAGAGGGCTCTGCAGGTTTGGAAACAGAAGAGCAAGGAGGCAGATCATGTTCTTACCTGGAGACTAAAGAATTCATAGAACTCTGTTGCTGGAAAAGCCAGAAGAGCCGTTGTGAGGGCAGCTGGAGGAAGAGACTTGTGTGGAGGGGCTGGCTGGCTCCAGCCACCAGTGACTCAGGGACTGTGTAGCCACACTTTTGTCTCCCTCTGGCCATTCTCTCCCCAGCACTTGGGGTTCTGAAGACATGGATGTGAATGGATCCTTTAAAACCCCATAACCAACAGGTTGAGTCCATGTGCCTGAGTGTGCTACTGAACGCCCCCAGAGTGCTGGCCCTGCCTCCCTGGGCTGCTCACCATCATCAGCCACCTTTCAGCCATTCAAAATCTGCCATTCCCCAAACTGCTCCCTAAGCTTTGTGCCTATCCTGTTTGTCTGCCCAGAGCTCTCTTCCTCCCCTCATTCTTGAAGGAGCCACTCAAAAGTGACCTCTTGGTGCCTTTTCCCTCCTCCTCATGGCCTTGCAGACCCAAGCTCCCCCCTGAGTCCTGGCTCCCACGGGTGGTGAATTCCCCTGAATTCGTTCACGAGCACAGTGCCTGGTTCACGGGACACGTGAAGGGCCAGCCGACTCCGGTTTAGTACATACTGTCGCCTCCCCCCATGAGATTTTGGTCTGGGCTGGCTTCCAGGGCTCACTCTGTTCCCAAACCTCTGCCCTTCTGAGGCCAAATGGCCATTTCTTCAGTGACCTCCTAGGAGCCTTCCGTCTAAGTGGGTGGGTAGAGCAGGAGCCACAGCCTGTCCCCTTGGACACTATACTTACTGGCCTGGCTTGTGGGGGTAGGGCCAGCAGCACGTGCAGGGTAGGGACATGCAGTAAGGGGAGGCACCATGGAGCTGGGGGAAGCCTTAGGCTCCTCTGTCTTGAGCCAGATGTTCAAGACTGTGGGTAAGAAGAGGCCTCCAGCCCACACTGAGACATAGCCTTTCCCTGTCCCTGCCTCCTGCTGCCCTCCTGCCCCGCCCATCGCTATTGCTGGTTCTGTGCTGATTAACAGGTAACTGGCATCAATTCCCAGTGGCCGATTCGCTCTCCCGTTTGCTTCTGCTGATCTCCTCTGGAAGAGGGTGAGGGTTGCCGGCTGGAACGAGCTCCCCAGGTCGACCCGAGGTGCCCCTAGTAAATCGCCTAGGAGAACTTGCAGTGGCACGAGGACCAGGCTATTTAATGCCTCACCACAGCTTTGCACAAAGAGCAAAGCTTAAAGGATTAGGGCTGGGCTGGTAAAGCAGGAAGACTTGTCCAGAGCATCTGAACAGGCAGGGCTAGCAAAGGGAAGGCTGTGTTTTGTTTTGCAGGGAGCCAAAGAGAAGAGTGATTTGGCTCCGGGATCTGTCAAAGAACAGAACATGAACATAAGGGAAATGCAAAGGACAGGCTGCTCCAGTGACAACGTCTTGGGAAACAGGAGAGCCCAGGGTGTTCAGCCAGCTTTGTCACCCTAAGCGGGATTGCTGTGAGTGATACTGAATATGTTATTCCAGCACCCAGAGGGTGGCGAGCTATGTCAGTACTGAAGCTGACTAGATTGGGCATTAATCATGCAGTTGGCAATGGCCCTGACAGATAGTCCTGGAGCAGGCTGGTGGGCAGAGGGGCTGCCCCATGTCGGATGAGCAATGCCAGTGCCCAGGGAGGCATGCTCACCCTGAAGGCAGGTGCTCCACAGCATTTCCAGAGAGGGCCAGGCCTTACTCTGTGGCTTAGAGGCTGCTGTGGGGAAGCAGGCAGCCCCACAACCTGGAGCTCCAGGTGGCTTCATGAATCAAATGGGGCACCAGCTGTTTGACCTTGAACAAGTCACTTGACCTTGCTAACCTGAGTGGGTCTTGCTTGTTGAGGAGGAAATGGGAGGTTGGAGGGGCTTGAGGATACTTGCCCAGGCTTTTGGGTATGGAAGGAAGAAGGGGGCTCAACGGAGAACTGGGGGCTCCTACCCCTTAAGGGTTCCTTTCTAGCCCTAGGCCAGAATCAAGAGAAAAATCTTCATGGCTTGGCGACTCGTTCCTTCCAGAGCCTTCCTTGGAGCCCTGCGGGCAGTCTGCGATGAGCCAGTGGCCCAGGGGCAAGGGTATCTCCGAAGAGACAGAGTTTCCCTGAAGCTGTGGGGCCTCCGGAAACCACAGTTGGTTGGGCATTTTACTCCAGAGTTCTCCATTCAGAGAGATCGAGTGGGCAGTTTGGGCTCAGGGGAATCTCACGATACCTGAGGCTCTCAAATGGATTCTGAGATGCGGCCTCTGTGCTCAGCCACAATCAATGCCACAGAGCTTTGTGAGTGGCTTGACCCCTCCCCCAACCCGCATCCCAGTCCCCCAGCACGCATGACTCTCCTGTTAGTAAAGAGCTGCTCACCGAGTCTTCAGATATTAAAACAACTCAGGATCAACCCAGTGTTCAGAATCTGGATCCTGACTTTCCTAGGTCTGTCGGCATTTTGGAGATGCTAACGCCAGAGTGTGTGCCTTTAAGCTCATTTCCCTCCACAAAGGACAGTGAGTCCTGCAGCCACCTCAGCCCCCTTTTATTTTTTTTTTAAAGATTTGTTTTATTTATTTAAAAGACAGAGTTACAGTGAAAGATAGAGACAAAGAGAGAGGTCTTCCATCTGATGGTTCACTCCCCAGATGGCCGCAGTAGCCGGAGCTGCATTGACCCAAAGCCAGGAGCCAGGAGCTTCTTCTGGTTCTCCCATATGGGTGAAGAGACCCAAGGACTTGGGCCATCTTCTACTGCTCTCCCAGGCCATAGCAGAGAGCTGGACTGGAAGAGGAGCAGCTGGGACTAGAACTGGCGCCCCAGGGGATGCTGGCGCTTCAGGCCAGGGCTTTAACCTGCTGTGCCACAGCGCTGGCCCCTCTCAGCCCCCTTTTAAAAATCTCACTTCCGAGAGACAAAAGCAAAGGTAGAGGGCTCCTGAAACGGCCATAGAAAGCCAGGGTTAAGTGCCCACCATTGTGCATGGTCTCACCAACCCCATTTTACAGAGGAGAGAGCAGAGGTTCTGCCGGGTAAAGAACTTGCCCATGCAGGAGGTCACCGGTAGCCTGGGATGCAAACCTAGCCTTTTAGCTCCAGAAGCCAGTCTTTCCTCTGCAGCTACTGCCTCTCTCCCATCCCTGAGGCCGACCCAGAGGGAGGCACTCAGTCTTAAGGAAGTGCTCCCAGCCACTGCAGGAGGCCTGTCTTCCTCCCAGGGTATCCTTAGGGTCAGAAGGACCTGGGCCTTAGGGCCTACTCCACATCCACACGCTGTGTGTATGAACTCGGCCTCACTGAGCCTCCATGGGTTTCCTTTCTTTAATGTGATAACCCAATAGGGACAGTGTGAGTATTGAATCAAGAGCTTAGTGCAGTGCTTTCTCTCAGCACCTCACACAGCCCAGGGCCCCCCTTATGCACCTGGTGGCGCTCTGCTCGCACCTCAAGCACCCTTCCCTCTGGCTCACCTGCCTCCCCCAGGGCCCTGCTGAGTCCCTAGCCCCACCTTGGTGCCTGCTGGAGACCTGGCAGCTGCAATCACAAGTCCTGTTTGCTTCTGCTCCCAGACCACACCTGCCCCAGCCTGCCCACTGCCCTCGCGGCCCCCTCATTCTCTACCCTATGCTTCTCTGCATAGGACAGGCTGCTCAGATGCAAGTCCTTCCCTAAGCCTCTCCCAGTCACTTCCCATGACCTTCTTAGGGAAACTGGGCACTGCCACTGCAGTGTTTGGTGCAAGGCATAATCATTCATGTATTACTGCATGCGTTTTAAAAAGATTTTTATTTATTTGAAAGACAGCTAGAGAGATACTCAAAGATAGACAGAGCTCCCACCTGCTGGCTCACTCCCCAGAATAACTTTTAGAGCTGTTTTTCTGCCACTTAGTAGACGCCTCATGGTCGAGATTGGAAGAATGGGAATAGAAGAGGTTCAATTGTGATTTGGAGAAAGGGCGAAAGGTTGCCTTTTTATTTTTCTTGCTCCACCATCATCACCACAATCCATTCACTTGGTATTTTATGCACATGCTCCTCTGATAAGCACTGAATCAGAAGAGGTTGACAGACCTGTTTTCCAGCTTCGCAATTTTCAGATTGAAAACCCGACTCACCAATGAGGACTTACACTGCACCTTCCCAGATGAGTGCCAGACACATTCGTGTCACACACTTGTTATAAAGGACACATTTTCGTTTCCATGGCATCCTGATCAGCATAAACTGACCTATGAGGTCGATAGGTAGGACAGGTCTCCCCTGTGGGCAGATGGGGAAACTGAGGCAGTGCATAGGGTTTTAGAGCTGGCAGTCATGAGAGCAGCCTTGGGTCCCTGCTGGGTGCACTGCTCATGGTGATACAGAACAGTTTGAGAGCTAGATGCCTGGGTGTGAAGTCTGTCCACTTTTTCAGTTTTGATTCCTTGGCAAGGAACTTAACCTTTCTAAGCCTCACTCTCCCTGTCTTTAAAATGGGTATCATGCTTGCTTCATAAGAGGATCATTATGAGGAGTGCAAGAGTTGATATCTGCAAAACAAACATGCACCTACCATGTACCTGGATGTTTGTGAAGTAAAAACACACACCTAAAAAGGCGCAAGGAGCTCCTCGTACGATGCCCTCTCTTGTGTACCTCCAAGCATCCCCGCAGTAAGCAGGAAGGGAGGAGAATGCCACAATCCTTCTGTTCTGTAAAGAAGGCTCCAGGTATGGAGTGAGCCTGGGGAAGGTGGGTTGGGGACCTACTATTTAAAACCCTACTCTAACACATCCTGGATTGCCTTCATACGTGGACGTTGCATGTCCGGGCCTCTCGTTGGAGAAGACGAACACAAGCTACATCGCAGTGTCTCGGGAACAAGATGAGTGCTAACCTCAAATGCTGGAACATCCTGCCTGAGAAACCTCGATTTCCAGCCTGTTTCTGTGACTCTAGCGAAGCGGGATAACTACCCAGGCAGCTCCTGGCCTTTCTGACTGCTTATCTCTCCAGGCCTTTCCTGCTAAGCTTCTCTTCCTGTTGCTGGAGCTTTAAGGATAAGGAAGTGAGAGTGACGAGGCTGTGTTCACTGTGGCCAGTTCAAAGGGGCACCTCCATGTGTTTCCAGAAGCCTGGGCTGGGAACGGGTGTTGCTCTGGATGACAGAGCCAAGCAGCTGGAAGGGAAAGATGGAGGTAGCACTGCAGGCAGCATACATGTGCTATCTCAGTCCTTGTCATGCCATTTACTGCTGTGTGGCCTCAAGCAAGGGGCTTATGTCTCTGAGCCTCAGTGGTGCCGTGAAAGGGGAATTTGAAAACAGGCTCTGTGGAATCATTTATCAGTCTTAGAGGTCACACTGATGTAGTGATCTGAAGATAGGCAGTGGAGCATGGCATAGTCTTTGCGTCACCATCAGCAAGGTGCCTTCAGCTCCCATTCTCTCTTTTTTTTTTTTTTTTTACAGGCAGAGTGGACAGTGAGAGAGAGAGACAGAGAGAAAGGTCTTCCTTTGCCCTTGGTTCACCCTCCAATGGCCGCCGCGGTCGGCGCGCTGCGGCCGGCGCACCGCGCTCGTCCGATGGCAGGAGCCAGGAGCCAGGTGCTTTTCCTGGTCTCCCCATGGGGTGCAGAGCCCAAGCACCTGGGCCATCCTCCACTGCACTCCTGGGCCACAGCAGAGGGCTGGCCTGGAAGAGGGGCAACCGGGACAGAATCCGGTGCCCCGACCGGGACTAGAACCCGGTGTGCCGGCGCCGCAAGGCGGAGGATTAGCCTGTTGAGCCACGGCGCCGGCCCCAGCTCCCATTCTCAAAGCAGCCTGGTCAGGGAGCTCTGTGTTCAGGTCCAGAGCAGGGAAGTTCTGCTGCACTGCCCAGTCCCTCCCACCTCCACACACATTCCAGAACAGCATTGCCTTCGGGAGGGCTTTTTCTTTCAATGATGATTTTTTTTTTTAAATTTATTAGACAGGTAGAGTTACAGACAGTGAGAGAGAGAGACAGAGAAAGGTCTTCCTTCCATTGGTTCACTCCCCAAATGACTACCACAGCCGGCGCTGCACCGATCCGAAGCCAGGAGCCAGGTGCTTCCTCCTGGTCTCCCATGCGGATGCAGGGGCCTAAGCACTTAGGCCATCCTCCACTGCCTTCCTGGGCCACAGCAGAGAGCTGGACTGGAAGAGGAGCAACCGAGACTAGAACCCGGTGCCCATGTGGGATGCTGATGCCGCAGGTGGAGGATTAGCCATGTGAGCCAAGGTGCCAGCCCCTCAATGATGATTTGCACCGTAATCGGTTATAATACCTTATGTGTAATAGGTTCCTTCAGTTTTTCCCAATCCATTTGACTCTCCTAGGAGCAAGTGTTTCTGCCGTTTGCGTTTTGAGTTTTCATAGGTATTGGAGTTGAAAGGGCCATCCCATCACCGGTTGCTGGTGGTAGTGAAATTAGAACAGCCTTATAGGGAAAGGGAGAGAGACTTGGGTATGGAGGAAGATGTAGGACCAGGGTGATAAGGGACAAGCCACAGACTCCCCAAATTCCCTAGAGATCACTCTGCTTCTAATACTCTTTTTTTTTTTTAAGATTTACTTATCTATTTGAAAGGTAGAGTTACAGAGAGGCAGTGGCAGAGAGAGAAGTCTTCCATCTGCTGGGTCACTCCCCGGGTGGCTGCAGTGGCTGGAGCTGTGCTGATCTGAAGCCAGGAGCCAGGAGCTTCCCCTGGGTCTCCCATGTGGGTGGGTTCAAAAACCTGGGCCATCTTCTGCTGCTTTCCAAGCCATAGCAGAGAACTAGATAGGAAGTGGAGCAGCCTGGACTTGAATTGGTGCCCATATGGGATGCTAGTATTGCAGGCAGCGGCTTGATCTGCTGTGCCACAGTGCCAGCCCCTTCTAATACTATTAATACCTTTCTGACCACCCACTGCAAAACCTTCATTAAGTTAAAGCAGGTACAACTCCAAGCCAGACTCTTGCACTCATCACTAACCTGGTCCTGGCCGCACGGCTGGGTGTGTGTGCCTGAGCAAGTAGCTTCCTTTCTATCAGATGAGAGGGCAACTGCCCAGTGATGGGGTGGGAGGTGGGCTGAGGAGGTGAATTTTGAAGAGCTTGGAGATGGAGTGGCACAACTCCTCTGCCCACATTGCCTGCCGGAGCTCCTGTGAGTCCCTGGGCCGACACACCAAGGCTGCTCTCCCTTTCCCTCCCCCCCTTTAATTAATTTAAACTCTTTTGATTAAGTGACAGCTTTCATCACTCTTGGCAGCTGCAGAGAGACAAGATAATTTATAGATGCATTGATACTATATTATTAGGACAAGTGCAGTAAACAACAGACAAGAAGGTGACTCTCCCAACCTGAGGGCCCTCCCCCATCTCTGCAGCCCACCCCCTGCCAGCCCCGAAGCGAGTCCCAGGTAGCTGTGTGCGCATCCCTCATGGGCTCCATGGAGCTTGGTGTTCCCCCGTGCTGGAGCTGAAGGCAATGCTCTGTAGGAGCTGCTGTTGGCCCTCGGACCACGGCTCTGCCCCGGTGCCTCGGCGACTTTCCCTGAGCTAATTGCACTCGGGGGTGATGCGTGGATCCCATCCTGGAAGCATCTTGAGATGTTCACATGGCAAAGTTCCTTGCTGGTGTCCCAGGGCACACCTGTGGGCTCGATCCAGCTCTGGCAAGGATAATATTGATAATATTGATAGTTTTTAACCTGCCCCCAGAAAGTGCGTGTCTGTCGGGGCTGCGGCCTCCTTGCGAATGTGCTGGTGAAGCCGGCATTGAGGCTGGCAGTTAAGACGCACACACCAGAAGGCCTGGGTGCTTCCTGGCTTCAGCGCCTGTCTCCAGCCTCCTGCCAGCCCAGACACTAGGAGGCAGCAGTGATGGCCCAAGTCATGGGGGCCCTGGATTGAGTTCCCAGCTTCTGGCTTTGGCCTGGCCCAGCCCCAGCTGTTGTGGCATTTGGGGAATGAGCCAGCAGATGGGAACACACTTCCTCTCTGTCTCTCTGCCCATCGGGTAAATCAAGAAACGGAATGTGCCGGTGTTACCCCTTCCTCACATTTTCTGGGAACGTTCAGGAGGATCTGCCCAGGCCTCTTTCTGGAAGCTGTGTTCCAGCCTGGAACATCCCAGCTTCCCTCCCACGTGCTCTCTTTCTTAGGTGAAGGTTGTCCTGTTCTCGCAAGCACCCCCACCCTGGTTGATGGTGGTTAGCGGTCCACTCAGCAGGTACTTTTCACAGGTGGGGAGCTTGCTCTGTGTATCTATAACCTGTGTTTTCCAGGCAAAATCAAATCGGTGACACCCAACCACGTACAAACCTGAACAATCACAGGGTTAGTGGGAAGGTGAGCTCTGTCTCGCTCCTGATGTCCAACTTGCTGGCTGTGCCTCTTCCGGTGTGGGTGCTTCTCAGGGGCCTGCAAAGGAAGAGCTGGGCTCCCCAGCCTGTTGAACGACAACATGCTCTGGCTTCCAGAAGATTCAGTGTCCAAATATGCACAGAGAAAACTGATGTATCTTGTCATCTTCTGGGAAGCTGCTTGCTAACGTGGAAAGGCAGGGAGCAGTTGAGATTCCCAGGGACTGGGGACCATCGGGAGCTGGTTTTTTGTGTGTGGCTTTTCTTTGGAAGAGCCAAGCATGAACAGGCAACAGAAGGGAGCTTTGGGATGCTACGGAGGGAGCCAGGCATGCCCGGGCCTAGTTTCCCTGGTTTCGGGATGCAGTAGATGACCCCGTAAACACACTGCTAAACTGCAGAGACGGAACTCCATGCCTCTATTTCCCTTCCTGACAACCTGGGCTTGCTGTTGTGGATTCCTAGAAGGAAAACTGAGCTACTTCCTGTAGAAAATCTGGAAAAATTAGGGAGGGGTACTGATATATTCTGCTTACCTGAACACTTTATTTTTTGGATTTTTCATTTTTTAATAGTTATAGATCCATAGGAAGCTTCAAGGATAGTACAGAGTACCTGCTGGCCCACCCCCATGGACAGATCTTATGTAACTGTGGTGCAATGTCAGAACCATGAAGCTGTCATGGGTACGTGTGTGGTGTGTAGAGTCATGTGACCACCATAGCACTCAAGCCCCAGAGCTGTTAGACCACTTCTGAGGGCTCCTTGTGCTACCCTCATAGTCACACCAGCTACCCCCCTGGCAAACACTGTTTTGTTCTCCATCTCTGTCCCTTTTGTTGTCTCAAGAATGTTATATGTAGAAATGAATTTTCTTCTCTTTCTGTGGATTACTTGAACATTTTTTATACTTCATTTTTATACTTCATTTTTATTTCTCTCTAGTGTTTTTAAGTGTATCTCTTTATATAATCCTTTTCTCTTGGTTGCTCTAAGTATTACGTGATGTACACATAATGTATCAGTCTCCTGGTATTTCATGTTCTCAGTTCAAATGAGCACAGACACTTTTTCTTCCTTTACTCTCACTCATTTATAATATAATTGCCTTAGATATTTCCATCCCATGCATGACGTGTCAGAGTTGACTTTTGCTTTCAACAGTCAGATATAATTTAGAAAACTCACAAGGAGATGGACAGTCTTTTATGATTACCCATATTTTAGATCTATATATTTTTTTCTTCCCGATGATCCAAGACTACTTTTTCTTTTAATCACTTCCTTTCCTTTTAGAGAACTTCCTTTGCCACTCTTCTAGGGCAGGTGTGCTAGTGACAAATTCTCTTAGTGTCCCTTCACCTAGGAAAATATCTTCATTTCCCCTTCATTCATGAAGAATATCTCCACTGTATATAGGATTTGGGTTGACAGTTCTTTCTGTTTGTCACTTGAAAAATACTATGCCATAGCTTTCTGACGTCTAAGGTTTTTGAAGAAAAATCCAGTATCATTCAGATTGTTCTCCCCCTTTTCATTTCTCTTGCACTGCTTTCAAGATTTTTTTCTTTGACGTTAGCACTCAGGAATTTGAGTATGATCCATCTTGGTGTGGATTTATTTGAGTTTATCTTATTTGGGGGCTTACTCAGCTTCTTAAATCTGTAGGTGTGTGTCTTTTCAAAGTTTGTGAACTTGTTAGCCATTGAGTATTCCTACAGCCCCACCCTCTCTCCCCTCTCCTTTGGAGTCTCCGATGATGTGGATGTCCAATGTTTTGTTATAATCCCACAGGCCCCTCAGACTCTGTTCACTTTCTGAAGACTGTTTGCTCTCTGCTGTTCACACTGGGTGATCTCTGTCCTCCATTATTCTGTATTCCAGCTTACTGATTCCTTCCTGTGTTGTCTCCATCTTGCTATTGAGACCATCCATTGAGTTTTTAAAATTTCGTCTGTTGATTTGCAAGTTCTCCAATTTCCATTTAGTCTTCCTTATGTCTTCTGCGTCTTTGCTAAGACTTTCTGGTCCTTTCCTGACTCATGGTTCTTATTACTTTATTGTTTGAAGCGTGCTTCTAACTGCCTGTTGAAACACATTTCTGTGGTAGCTGCTTTAGAATCCTTGTCAGAGCTTTCTAGCTTCTGATGTCTGTTGATTGTTTTTCTCTCAAGTTGACAGTTTCTTGGTTCTTGGGAAGATGCATGATTTCCAGTTAAAAACTGGATATTCTGAGTATTAGGTTACACAAGACTCTGGGCGTTTATCTAAAACTTTGTGTTCCAGCTGGTTTCCCTTTGATGCCGACTCAGCAGGGAGGCAGAGGGTAAGGGTGGAGGTCCAGGTTTCCACTCAGCCTCCATGGATGCTCAGCACTCTGTGGCCTCCTCATGACTTCTGGTGCTAGTCCAGGCTCCCCATTAAGCCTCTACTGATGCCATTGAGGCTGGGAGGAAGAGAGGACTCTCACTGCAGCCTTACGGACACCGCAGCAGGGGAGGGGACTCCTTACCTCTTGGCATTGGTGAAAGTCCTGTCTCTCCACTAGGGGTGGGAGTTCGGTTTGCTCACGTGGTCTCCACTGACAGGGTGCAGGTGCTGGGAGGTCGGGTTCCACTCAGTGGGGAAGAATATCCTGACAGCACCCTACAGGGAGGTTTGGGTGCCTTCTTACCAACCTGAGGAGGGAAGCTGGACTCCCCTCTTGGCCTCTGCTGGCGAAGCTGGGGATGCAACCACCATTTTTCCTGTGGCGTTTGGCTTGAGTGGAATGGTTATTTTCTAATGTTTTCTGCTTAATTTAAAAATAGGCACAGGACTTGAATAAATATTTCTCCAAAGAAAATACTTAGATGGCTAATAAGCACATGAAAAAAATGCTCAACGTCACTAGTCATTAGCTAAATGCAAATACAAACCACAATGAGATAACAGTTCAGATCCATTAGGATAGCTATTATCAGACAGACAGAAAATAGTATGTGCTGGACAGGATGTGCAGATATTGGAACCCTTGTGCATTGTTGGTGGGAATGTAAAACAGGGCAGCCACTATGGAAAATAGTATGGCAGTTCTTCAAAAAAGTAAGCCTAGCATTGGCATGTAATCCAGCAGTTCCACTTCTAAGTATATTCTCAGAACTGAAAGCACAGACGGGTATTTGTATACCCAGGTGCACAGTATTATTAACAATATCCACAAAGGAGAAACAACCCAAATGGCCATCAAGGGAATGGATGAATCGGTAAGCAAAATGTAGTGTCCACTGACAGTGGAATATTGTTCAGTTCTAAAAAATACAAGAAGTTTTGATGTGTTCTACAATATGGCTACATCCTGAACACATTTCTTTTTCTTTTAATCACTAAGTGAAATAAGCCAGACACAAAAGGAGATTGTATATAAGATACCTAGAACAGTAAAATTCAGAGACAGAGAGTAGAATAGTGGCTATGAGAGGCATGGTGAGAGGGGTGGGTAATGAGGAGTTGATGGGCAAAGAATTCCCATTTGGGATGATGAAAGCCTTGGAAGAGGTCTAGGCATGATGGTTCCACACCAATAGGAATGTACCTAATGTAGGATAAGTATGCACATAAAAAAATGGCTCAAATGATAAATTTCTTGCTATGTATGTTGTACCACATTTTTTTAAAGAGGGTCTCGCTTTGGCTTCCTCTTCCTAGTCCTTTGGCTAAAAAGAGAAGACTTTAGTGGATCTTTCTTTTTTATTTTTCTGTCCCAGTTGATGTTTCCTGGTTGCCCAGAACCACAGGAGGTTATGGGTCTCTTATGCTGTGGGTTTTGTCAGCATCATTCCTCGGGCCCTGAGTGTCACAGACAGTTGCCCTTCTTTGCGACTTCCAGAGTCCTTTGTGTGTTTTATATGTAACACCCAGGGGTTTTGCTTGAACGTGGTGGGGAGAGATAGGGGAAATATGTCTCCTCCTTAATTCCAGAAGCAGAAATTTCCAAGCTGCTTTATTTTAAAATTTATTTGAAAGGCAGAATTACTGAGAGATGAGGAGAGTCAGAGAGAAAGAGAGATCTTCCAGCTGCTAAATGGCTGCAGTGGCTGAAGCAGGGCCACACTGAAAGGAGCCTGGAGCTTCTTCTGGGTCTCCTGCGTGGGTGGCGGGGCCAGAGCATCTGGGCCATCTTCTGCTGCTTTTCCTAGGCCATTAGCAGGCAGCTGGAACAGAAGAGAGCAGCTGGGACTATAACTAGCACCCATATGGGATGCTGGTGTTGCAGGCAGAGGCTGAACCTACTACACCACAATGCCAGCACAATTTAAAAAAAATTATTTGTTTATTTTAAATTCAGAGTTATGGGAAGAAGAGTGATTCCATCTACTGGTTCACTTCCCAGGTGACACCAGTGGCCAGGGCTGGGCCAGGCCAAAGCCAGGAGCCAGGAGCCTCATCTGGGTCTTCCATGTGGATGCAGGGGCCCAAACACTTGGGCCATCCTCTACTGCTTTTCCAAGTGCATTAGCAGGGAGCTGGATTGGGAATGGAGTGTCCAGGACACAAACTGGCACCCGTATGGGATGCTGGTGTCACAGGTGGTTGCTTTGCCAGATAACCCACAATGACAGTCCCAAGCTGCTTCATTTTATGCAAAGAATACACTGCCCATGTTTCATTTTGTGTTGCTAGTGAAGTCTCATCCATTCCAATTGGGTAGCTAAAGCCTATAGCTGAAAAAATCTTCAGTCTTCTCCTACTTCTGAAGCCTTCTGTTAATATTTCTAAACATTTCTAGGGCAACATCTAAGATGTCGAACAAGTAGCAAGTTGTCAGTCATCTGCCAGATCATTTCCTTCCTCAGCATCTCCTCCTGCAGGCTGCAGGTGTATCTGCCTAGTGTCCATTCACAATCACAAAATGAATTCACCGTGCTTGCACTGATGGTTCTCTTTCTTCTTGTCCTGTTAGTTTCTTCCACTCCCATATCTTTTACCTTTTTATTAGCATACATGATTATAGATGTTTGTGTTGGAGCATCCTTTTTTCCTCAAAATAGCTACTGATGTTAAAAGCACTCCTTGGGGAGAAGCACCTGTGTGGTAGTAAGGGCGAGGAGCTGTGTGTGATGTAGTACCCAAATTATTAATGATTTTTTTCCTCTCAATATTAGTAACTTAGTCACAGGTCTTCATTTTTAAGATTTATTTATTTATTTGAAAGGCAGACTGAGAAAAAGAGAGAGAGAGAGAGAGAGACATCTTTCATCTACTTGTTCACTTCCCAGATGCCCACAACAGCTAGGTTTGTGCCAGGCCAAAGGCGGGAACCAAGAACTCCATCCAGATCTCCCATGTTGGGGGCAGGAACCCAAGTAGTTGGGCTGTTATCCGCAAACCTGGCGTTCTGACATGGAACGGGGCTTCCCAAGTGGAGGCTCAAGCCACTGGACCACAACACCTGCCCCTCAGGTCTTCTGTCTGTCTTTCACCTCTTCCTGTTGGTCTCCCCACAGGGTCCCCTTCCTTCCTGAATCTGAAGCGCTCACCTCAGTAAGTCTCCCATGCTCCCTCCATGCACAGCCTCCCCTGCCCTGCTCTTGAGAAAGAAAGAAGCCAAGTCAGGACCTGCTGTCCATCGCAGGAGATGGAAGCAGTGCGGGTGTGATGCTCAGGGTCCCTGGGGACCAGGGGAGAGAAAGAAGTAAGGCTGCAAAGAAGATGAGGTGGGAGAGGATGGAAGAGCATGAGGCAGAACTAATAGAGTGGAGACATGGATGAGCAGGATGGCTCCAGGAGACGGGAGTGCAAACAGGAGCATTTTCTATCAGGGTACGGATGAATCATCCTCACCTGTCAGCCACCAGGCCTCAGCCAGCTGGCAGCCTTGGATATAGGGATTATGCATCCTGCTCCTATTAAAATCTGCCGGAGGGGCAGGGTCACTCTCCAGAGCAGCGCGGCTTGGCCAGGCGTAACGCCCATGGGGACTGCAGAGTCGGCGTCACCTAAGTCATGGCAGGCCACTGTTGCAGCAGCCCCACTGCCCTTTGCTGCAGACAAGCTTCCCCTCACCCACAGCATGAAAGGCCCTCCTGTTCCAGCTCTTGTCTTCCTTGCCGTAGGAGCTTTTCAAGAACTGTGTCCCTGCAGAGAACTTGCTGTGTGACAATTCTTATTTTCAGAGGATCACGCTTTCCATGAATCACATTGTGCAAAGGAAACTAAACCCAGATGTTTAAAGTGGATGAAAGAAAAAAATGTTGGATGAAAAACGCATGGACCCTGTGGGGGGTTGTATGTGTGTGCATGTGTGTGTATGTGTATGTGTGTATGTGCATGTGAGTATGTGTATGTGTGTGTGCATGTGTGCATGTGTGTGTGTGTGTGTGTGGTGTCCGTTTCCCAGGAGAGGGGGTGGTGCCCCATCCTTCCTTTGTCCTTGCCACCTCCTTCTGCCACCTGGACTTTTCCCGTCTTCCTATCCCTGTACCACTTTTCAGAACAAGAGGCCCAGCCCCTTCCAGATGACGTCCTGCTTTGTTACTTTTTTTTTTTTTTGTGACAGGCAGAGTGGACAGTGAGAGAGAGAGACAGAGAGAAAGGTCTTCCTTTGCCGTTGGTTCACCCTCCAATGGCTGCCGCGGATGGCGCGCTGCGGCCGGCGTACCGCGCTCATCGGATGGCAGGAGCCAGGTGCTAGGTGCTTTTTCCTGGTCTCCCATGGGGTGCAGGGCCCAAGCACTTGGGCCATCCTCCACTGCACTCCTGGGCCACAGCAGAGGGCTGGCCTGGAAGAGGGGCAACCGGGACAGAATCCGGAGCCCCGACCGGGACTAGAACCCGGTGTGCCGGCGCCGCAAGGCGGAGGATTAGCCTGTTGAGCCAGGGCGCCGGCCCTTGTTACTTTTTCAGAGGGGCCCGGTGCACCCTTTTTGTTCGAGGAAAAATCCCCTAATTTTGATGCTCATCAGTCCTCCCCAGGTGTGCATGTGTGTTGGGTGTTACTGGCGCCTCTTCCCAGCCTCTGAAGCCCTGTGGGCTGTTGGGTGCATCCACCCCTGGGGAGGAAGGCAGGAAGAAAGAGCAAGATGAGAATGGAAATTGGTCTTTCTCTGGGCTTTCGCAAGAAGAGCTCAGCTGGTTCATGACAATGGGACCTTTAGGGGACAGGACTCTTGAAAAGCCTGGAGAAGGCGGTCTGGGGTTGGGGGATCACTAGCACGTTGTGTTCTGTTTCCCACTGGATGAGACTGGCAGGTAATTACTACAGAAACCTGTGGGCACAGATGCTCAGCTACCTGTGTGGTCAGAGCTGGGATGATGCTTCCACTGGTCTTCCGAGCCCTAAGCCTCTGGCCCTGCTGCAGCCCCCAGTGGCAGCCGAGAGCCTCCGGCTGGGGCCTTGAAGCTATTTCAGAAAGGCCTTTTGCCTTTCAAACTAAGAACCTCAGATGTCCCCTGAGCGTTCTGAGATGAATTCCAATGAGCAAAAGACTGCAGAGTGTGGAGTGTGCACATGTGTGTGCATTAGACATGCAGGTGCCCCGTCTGTCCCGCGGCTTCATCCTGTGATCCTTTCCACTGTACCCTGAAATCTATCCTCAGTGAGCAGATCTTACAAAGCTTCTCCTTCCTTCCAAATCTGGGCCCCTAGGGAACCATAGGTGTCTCTGTCCTTCCTTATAGTGAGACATGGGCCTCAGGAAAGGTGAAGACATCTGGTTTCAGACGACTTTCCCTGCCACATGTGCCCCAGAGCTTTCATTTGGAGCCAGGGAAAGACTTTTGGAGGTCCAGAGCCATCGTCTTGTCCTTGTGGCCCAGGTGCCGCAGTGTCCCCAGCCTTCCCCTCCTGCACAGCCTTAGCCCCGGTGGCCGCAGAGAAGCAGGGAAGCTGCGACGCTGGCTGCATTTGCTTCAGGGTCGGAAAGAAAGAGCACCCAGCTGCACCTAAGGAAACCTAGTTTCTGGTCTTAGGTCTGCCATTAAAATTCAGATTAACTCAGCCATCTCCAGTGGTAGGTGCTCAACAAATCATCTCACTTTATGTGTTTATTTTTGGGGGACCAGGGAATAAATATAAGAGGACTTCAAAAAGTTCATGGAAAATGAAATTAAAACCTAAGTTTTCTTTATTATTACATTTTGAAATCCATGCATATGTGGAGTCTTCAGGAAGTTCATAAAAATATATATTATGAAAAATATGCATGGATTTCAAAAAATTTTTGCACCAAGACAGAGTTTTTTTTTTTTTAACTTCAGAGAGAGAGAAATAGATAGATAGAAAGAAACTAGCAGAAAGAGAGAGAAAAATCTCTGTCTGCTGGTTCACTTCCTAAATGTCTACAACAGCCAAGCCTGAGGCAGGACCAAGACCAGAGCCAGGAGCCACAAACACAATATGGGTCTCCCATGGGGGTTGCAGGAACCCAATTACTTGAACCACTACTGCTGCCTTTCAGGGTCTATACTAGCAGCAATCTGGAGTCAGGAGTCAGAGCTGTGACTTGAACCCAGATACTGCACTGTGGGGCCAAACGCTCACTTCTTAATATGTTTTAATTCTGTTTTTCTGTGAATTTTTGAAGTCCCTTTGTAAATATATCTTGATCAATATGAAAATAAATGCATATTTAACAGATGCTTATAAAATATATTTAGTGCATTTTTAAACAATTGAAATCAGAATGAAGGGATTATGTTGTAGGGAAAAGGCATTTGAATATTGGTCTTGATTACTTGTTGAGAACCAACATGCCACTAGGAGACAATATTCTGGACAAAATAAGATGTAGCATCACTGAGAAACGACTTTGAGAACATGTAATTCTACCCAAGGAGCAAAGATGTAGGTAGAATGAGATTTAAAAGATAAAAGATTGAAAGATATATTCATGAAGCCACTTAGCTTTTGGGCTCACTCATTGCTTTCTTGATGAATGAATGAATGGGTGAATCAATGAATGAAAGCAATCTGACCCATGGGAATGCCTCTCCCACTCCATTGCCACCCCTATGTCCCTTTGTCCTGTACCTTCCTCTCTGCTGTTTGAGTAGCCATGTGAATTTATTGCTCCTGCCAAATGAAGTTGGCTGAGATGGAAATGCTAATTTATTGGGCCAGACATGTGTCGGCACAGCCCTGATGAAAGGCACCCACACAACCTTCCATAGCCCACTGTCCTGAAGCTACTCACGGGACTGCTGCACTGCAGAATGGGTGCACTGGAGGTCTCAAGGCTACTTGGGCTGGATCCCTCCTCCTACCACCTCTGGCAAGTCCCACTGCCCTGTGACTAACTTCACATGGGCCATGTGGGCCCCAGAGCTTCCTTGTCTTCTCCCACCTCTGTGTCTTGTCACTGCGCTTTTCCCCTTAAAAGGCTGTCCATTGTCATTCAAGTCATTGGAACCCTAAGGTCCTTTAGGACCCAACTCAAATGCCAGCCCTCTGTGCAGTCCTCCTCTGCCCTGCACTAGACAGAAGTGCCCTCTCCTCTTTCTAGGCACTTCCTTGTTCTGTCCTTATTTGAATATACATGATCATCTTCTTCTCCTGCTGAATCATATCCCCTTAAAAGCTATGACTCTCAATGAATGTTTAAGTCACCCTCCACGTGTCCCCACGCTCAAAGCAGTACTCTCATGAAGGAGGTCCAAGATGCTGTAGTGCAGACAGAATGGGATTCCCAGAGACTCTGGCCTAGTTATCATCCTGGCTCCATCATTTGCTGCCCTGGGGGTCTTGAATAAATTGCTTAGCCTCGGTTTCCCCGAGGTAGGATGGAAATAACACGCATCACCCGTGCCAGGAGAGCTACTTCATTTACTGTGCCTGCACTTGTCCTGTCACCCAGCATGGGGTTGTCTCTGTCTCCCCTCAATGCACCTATTATGATCAATATTTCTCTTGAAAGGACTAGTACCAATGCAGCACGGCATCCGAGTTGCTTCTGCTTCAGAACTGGGAATGGGAATTCTACTGAGAAGATCAAAGGGTTGCCTCGTAGAAGCCATGGGAAGGGACCTGTGGATGAGGGACTCTTGGTTGTGCTCAGAGATGCCTGAAGGGAAGGTAGGGCCTTGTGAGGTCCAAGTGGAAACCAAGTTCAGCTGGGGTCCTTTT
Organism: Sylvilagus floridanus; assembly: GCA_949820135.1. Taxonomy (NCBI): domain Eukaryota; kingdom Metazoa; phylum Chordata; class Mammalia; order Lagomorpha; family Leporidae; genus Sylvilagus; species Sylvilagus floridanus. Next base: position 37,311,613 of record OX463230.1, read on the forward strand.
GCATAGATCAGGTTCCCACCCACCAGTGTCCTTGGAGAGGTCAACAGCAGCCTTGAGATAACAGAAACCAAAAAGTGTTCTGTGGTCTGAGTGTCAGCATGTTCCATCCTGAAAGTTTCTGAGAAGTCCTGCGACAAAGAAACCCTTTTACCTTTGCTTACCCTGGTGTTTCCCAAGTTTATTCAACTTCTTGCTGGACATGGGTGGCCCTGAGCCACAGGTATGGTTCTAGCCCGAGGGTGTCCATGGGTCTATGGGTGACCTTGGCCTCAGGTGGGCAGAGGCACTGGAATCACCAGTTTTCTTTCTGCAAAGGAAACAGACAAAGGGCCAATGCTTTCCCCGGTAAACCAAAGCAGTGCTCTTCACCTCTGGTTACCTGTACAGCTCCTGGAGTCAGGTGGGTGGGTAGCAGAGGCGTTTTGACTTCTTGCCCAGCAGGGTTCTGTGTCCCAGGTTCTCCTGCAAGTCACAGTGGGAGCCAGGATATACTTGACATCACACCTGTGTGTGTGCTGTGGGCTCATGCTTCACAGGTGCACTGTTCCCACCATTGGGCTCTTACTCCAGGGCATTGTGAACACAAGGACCTTGACCCTGAGTGTCCCTTGGTGTCATTAGCTGGCTCAGACAGGTGTTGCACTTTTCTTTCTTGCTTTTATACATTTTCCCCTTCCTGGCTATTTGCCTCTCTATCTCCCTCTCTGTTTTTCAGTTTTCTTCTCTAGCAGTTTCTATTTATCTTTTGACCTGTCATCTATTTCTTCCTCCATGTCCAGTCTTCTCTGCTCAGGTTTTTGAATTTGACTCCAGCCAGCACCCCTGATTTCCTTTCTAAGCCACTGCTGATAGCCACACAGTGCCCCTGTGCAGCCTCCTCAAGGCGAGCTGCTGTCCTGAGTTCTGATCCTGACAGTGAAATGTTCAGTCTTCTTCCATGTGGAAAAACTTCACAGTATGTTCTCCAAGCCCATTGAAAGTGAAAATACAAGCTAGCAACAGCAGCAGGACTGACAACAAAATCATGACATGAAATAATAAAAACCAGTGACAGATTGGAATGTGAGCATCATTGGTACCACCAGCCTGAGGCTGCCAACTCACCTCTAATTTGATCAAGAGGCACTGGCTTCACAGATGGTGGCTGTTAGTGGCCAGGGCATATCCCTGTGCCTAGGGTACCCTCACTCTCTTGCATGGTCAAGAACAAGTGTGTTGGCGATCATGGGAGCACAACAGATATAAGTAATGACTCCACCCTTCCTGCCTCTTCCTTTAGCCCATGCTACGCCTCCATTCCCCTCATCCCAGTGGGAGACAGCTGCCTCTGTGCTGGCTGCGTCTTCCTCTGTCCCCATTCCCTGCCCTTCACTTGCCACTCTCCTCTGGCACACTTTGTGATTCTTGCTGCTCTCGGTCCTGCCGGCTTCGCTTCTGCTTCTGGTCCTTTTCTCTCTGCCTTCCCTTTCTGGCCCCTCAGAGGAGACCAAGTTCAAGCTTTCTTGGGCCAGGGTCTGGGGAGGCACAGGGTTTGGGGAGCAGGACACTCCTGTAGGTGGAGGACCTGTCCCGCCTTGTCTTTCGGATCTGAGCCTCATCTGCAGAGACGTCGGCCTTCAGCCTCTTTATTTCCCTGTAACAGCCATCGCTAATTTTTAAATCTTTTGTTTGCTCATTCATTTAACCTTCTTTTCTTCTCACTGGACTGTAAGCCCGGTGAGAGCAGGGGGCTTTGCACTCTGTGAGCTTTTCCTTTCTGTTCTTTTCTGTTCTTTCTGCTCCACTGTATGCCTGGGGCCTGGGAAGGGCCAGGAAGTGAGACAATCTCTGTTGGACAGGAAGAAGGGAAGGAAGGAGAGAGGGATGGGGAGGGAAGGAGGAACTGGAGGATAATTGTATTATTTGTAATTTTTATCCATGGGATCCTTGTGTAACAGATCCATGGGATAGCTACTACTGTCTCCATTTTACAGATAGGGAAACTGAGGCATGGTGTTGAAATAACTTGGCCCAGGACAAGCTAGTAAGTGGTAGGTGGTTGCACAATCAGGTGAGCTCAGAGCCTGGACGAACAAGTGCAGGCTGAGAGCTGCTGCTGTCTGGCAGGACTCTGCCCACTGAACTGGGACCACCTCCAGCAGGAGCCCAGGAGGCAAGTTCATCTTTACTCCACCTCTTTGGTGGGAGTCATGGTCACCTACATTTCATCTTTGTCCTCACCCCGGAGAAGGCGTCACCACCATAGTTTTTTTACAAATGATGGCCAAGTATCGGATTGGCTGGGAGACTGGCCAGGGCTCACACAGCCAGCAAGAAACTGACTGGATTCAAACCTGAGTCTTCACTGCCTTCATGCTGCTTGCCTCCCATCTGAGACACTTCCTTTGAAGGCAGTGATGCCCCACTCTGCTGTGGAAACTCCTGTTCCACACATCACCAGAACATGTTTGTAGTTGAGCAAGCCCGACCCTGTGCTCACTTCTATCAAGTGTGGAGCATCAGGCTTCTGGAGAGGATGTTGGCAGCGCTGGTCCAGGGGTGACATCAGATCCAGCTCATGATGTTTTGATGTGAATGGCTTTCCTGGAAACGGGACTTCCGCTGCCGAGGAGCCTCCTCACACCAATGCTGTGCTTCGAGTCCCAGCTGTTGGTCCCCTGCAGACACTGCCAGGAGACAGGACCGCCTTGCAGTCCCAGTCTGGTGTTCAGCTGCTTCCAAGGTGCAGCTTCAGATTCCCACAGTGGATCCACCTGCAGCTCTCAATAGCGTTTTTAACACTGATGCTGGGCCTCCTGGGCACAGCACCTCCTTCTCATAAGAGATCCTGACCCCAAGACCCAGTTTCAGCCACAGCTGAGGGGGTGTCCTGACTAAGGCTGGGACTGGATGTTTCAGATGTGTTGTGGTGGGGCCAGGGCCTGGAGCTCGCTGTGCAAGGGCCACTTCCCCACTGTCCTGTTATCTCCCACATCCTACAGTTCAACCCCCACTGAACTTAACTCAGTCTTGCTCTGAACACTACCAGTGTTTCTCCAAATGAGACCACTTTGGCCATGGCCCTGTCCCTTGCCATGCCGGCCATAGCCCAGCTGGGCACACATCCACAGTCAGGCAGAATGGTGTGTGTGTGAGAGAGAGAATGTGTGTGTGAGCATGCTGGTACGTATGTGGATCAGTGTGAATGCATATGTGAAATTGTGAGTGTGAGAATGTGAGCATGTGTGAATATGAGTGTGCATGAGTGTGAATGTGTGAGAGCATGTGACCATGTGTGAGCATGAGTAGGAGTGTATGTGTGTGAATGTGAGCAAGTGTGTGAGTGTGGGTATATGTGTAAGTGTAAATGCGTGTGAGAATGTGCACATGTGTGAGCATGAGTGTGAATGTGTGTGTGAATGCCTGTGAGGATGTGAGCATGAATGTATGTGTGTGTGAGAATGTGAGCGTGTGTGAGCATGAGTATGATCATGTGTGTGTGTGAGTGTTGATGTGTGTGAGAATGTGAGCATGAGTATGATCATGTGTGTGTGTGAGTGCTGATGTGTGTGAGAATGTGAGCATGTGTGAGCATGAGTATGATCATGTGTGTGTGTGAGTGCTGATGTGTGTGAGAATGTGAGCATGAGTATGATCATGTGTGAGTGTTGATGTGTGTGAGAATGTGAGCATGAGTATGATCATGTGTGTGTGTGAGTGTTGATGTGTGTGAGAATGTGAGCATGAGTATGATCATGTGTGTGTGTGAGTGTGGATGTGTGTGAGAATGTGAGCATGTGTGAGCATGAGTGTGTGAGTGTGGATGTGTGTGAGAATGTGAGCATGTGTGAGCATGAGTGTGTGAGTGTTGATGTGTGTGAGAATGTGAGCATGTGTGAGCATGAGTGTGTGTGTGTGGATGTGTGTGAGAATGTGAGCATGAGTATGATCATGTGTGTGTGTGTGTGAGAATGTGAGCATGAGTATGATCATGTGTGTGTGTGAGTGCTGATGTGTGTGAGAATGTGAGCATGAGTATGATCATGTGTGTGTGTGAGTTGATGTGTGTGAGAATGTGAGCATGTGTGAGCATGAGTGTGTGTGTGAGTGTTGATGTGTGTGAGAATGTGAGCATGTGTGTGTGTGTGTGGATGTGTGTGAGAATGTGAGCATGAGTATGATCATGTGTGTGTGTGAGTGTTGATGTGTGTGAGAATGTGAGCATGAGTATGATCATGTGTGTGTGTGAGTGTTGATGTGTGTGAGAATGTGAGCATGAGTATGATCATGTGTGTGTGTGTGTGTTGATGTGTGTGAGAATGTGAGCATGTGTGAGCATGAGTGTGTGAGTGTGGATGTGTGTGAGAATGTGAGCATGAGTATGATCATGTGTGTGTGTGTGTGTTGATGTGTGTGAGAATGTGAGCATGAGTATGATCATGTGTGTGTGTGAGTGTGGATGTGTGTGAGAATGTGAGCATGTGTGAGCATGAGTGTGTGTGTGTGGATGTGTGTGAGAATGTGAGCATGAGTGTGTGTGTGTTGATGTGTGTGAGAATGTGAGCATGAGTATGATCATGTGTGTGTGTGAGTGCTGATGTGTGTGAGAATGTGAGCATGAGTATGATCATGTGTGTGTGTGAGTTGATGTGTGTGAGAATGTGAGCATGTGTGAGCATGAGTGTGTGTGTGAGTGTTGATGTGTGTGAGAATGTGAGCATGTGTGTGTGTGTGTGGATGTGTGTGAGAATGTGAGCATGAGTATGATCATGTGTGTGTGTGAGTGTTGATGTGTGTGAGAATGTGAGCATGAGTATGATCATGTGTGTGTGTGAGTGTTGATGTGTGTGAGAATGTGAGCATGAGTATGATCATGTGTGTGTGTGTGTTGATGTGTGTGAGAATGTGAGCATGTGTGAGCATGAGTGTGTGAGTGTGGATGTGTGTGAGAATGTGAGCATGAGTATGATCATGTGTGTGTGTGTGTGTTGATGTGTGTGAGAATGTGAGCATGAGTATGATCATGTGTGTGTGTGAGTGTGGATGTGTGTGAGAATGTGAGCATGTGTGAGCATGAGTGTGTGTGTGAGTGTTGATGTGTGTGAGAATGTGAGCATGAGTGTGTGAGTGTTGATGTGTGTGAGAATGTGAGCATGAGTATGATCATGTGTGTGTGTGTGTGTGGATGTGTGTGAGAATGTGAGCATGAGTATGATCATGTGTGTGTGTGAGTGTGGATGTGTGTGAGAATGTGAGCATGTGTGAGCATGAGTGTGTGTGTGTGTGGATGTGTGTGAGAATGTGAGCATGAGTATGATCATGTGTGTGTGTGAGTGTTGATGTGTGTGAGAATGTGAGCATGAGTATGATCATGTGTGTGTGTGTGTGTGTGGATGTGTGTGAGAATGTGAGCATGTGTGAGCATGAGTGTGTGAGTGTGGATGTGTGTGAGAATGTGAGCATGTGTGAGCATGAGTGTGTGAGTGTGGATGTGTGTGAGAATGTGAGCATGAGTATGATCATGTGTGTGTGTGAGTGTGGATGTGTGTGAGAATGTGAGCATGTGTGAGCATGAGTGTGTGTGTGTGGATGTGTGTGAGAATGTGAGCATGAGTGTGTGTGTGTGAGAGATTTGAGGTGAGGGAGCGTTTACTTGGGAGGGGAGTACCAAGGAATAAAGAGCTCCAGAGCAGGGCGGGGTGTGGAGCTGCTCCCAGCAACTGCACCTCCTTCCTTTCCTCGCCTCCTGCTTCACTGCCTCCATCCTGGGAAAGTGCTTTCCTCCTCCCTGTGACTGTTCCTTCCTGTGAGACGCTGCATCAGGGAGACGCTGCCACCCTTGTGCCCGCTGTAACGAATGAGGTGGTGGGCAGCCGTGTAGGACTGCTTGGGGCCACCTTTGTCAAAGCTGGGTCCTGATAAAGCTGCTTGTGGCTGTGCTGTGGCCTCTAGCTGGTTGCCTTCTTCCTTCTCAGGTCATAACTGTTGTCTTTGTCCTGAAGCAGGTGCATACTGGTCCCAGGTGGGAGGAGAGTGCCACCGTGGGCCTCCACATTAACCAAGTCCCTTCAGGTGTATCCTCTCCACGGAGAGCCAAGTGATCCCTCATCAGCCCACGGTCTGTCTCTCTCTATGTATCCCTTTTTAAGAAGACTTATTTTATTTATTTGAAAGACAGAGTTTTATAGAGAGAGAGAGGAAGAAACAGTCCTGCCTCTCTCATGATTACATGAAATGCACTCATCCTTCCATCAAATCCTGTGAGTTAAATTAAAAATGATCATAACAGCTGAGATGGCAAACCTACAGACTAACAGAGTTAAAGACAGTCAGAAGACAACTCCATTTGCTGTTAAATAAAATTCTTATACTCCCAACCCAAAGTGTCAAAAAATGTAAAACTTAGTATAAAACATTATAGGAAACATTAATATTTATGAAAAATATTATAATCAGCATTCCCAGTGTCAACTGGCTTTGCCAGTTTTTATGATAATTTGCCCAATTAACCTAACAATTAGACAACTTTTGAAAACTTTGTTTCATAGCAGAGAAGGCATAAGGTCAAAGAACAAAAATGTCATGATCAATATCTTAAAGCAAATTAAAGGCAATGCCCCGTGGAACTTTTCACAGCTGAAGTTTCAATTGTTAATTACATCTGTCTCGATTCTTTTTTGAGGAACGAATGGGTTTCACTGTGGGAAACAGAATTATCTGAGAGGAACTTTCAAGATGTGGGGAGAACTCACCATAGCCCAACTAGAGGGGTCCAACCTTTGAATTCCATTTTGTTGCAGGATGTTTTCTGGCCAGCAAGCCTCGTGATTTCATTTTCTGTCTCCTAACTGGTCTCTGATGTACTGCCATTCTCTACCCCTTGTTATGCTTTCCTAAGACGTGATGGGCCTGGGAGTGAAAGAGATGCCTTCCTCCATTCTTCCACTTGGGGAAATCCATCAACAATTGGACTTTAATGTTTCAGTGTTGCTGTCTAGAAATGGAAAATGCGTATAAATCTTCCAAACCAGGAATCAAATGCAGCCGGTTTAGTTATCAATGAGTAAACCAATTCTTCTTCCACAATATTCTTAACACATTTGTAATTGGCCAATTAAACTACCAAAGAAACTGTTCTTCAATATGAGGAGGACAAAGAGAAGAAGAGGAAAGAGTGGGAGTGTTAGCACACGCGTGTTGCTTTGGGCTGTTATGGGCCAGTGGAACGGAGAGAAAATAATGGGAGAGTGGAAAATAACCCAGTGGCAGTGACATCCCTTCTGCAGACAAGTCTGTGGACCAAAGGAGAGCCTTTGTCTTTTCATACTGGGAGCAAATCCTTTCTATTCCCCTTCTTCCCCTCCACTTCCCTGCCCCAATCCTGTAGGAAGATGAGCCTGACAAACTGTCCTTCCAGTTTGTGGCAGTTCTACCCATAAAGACTTGGCTGGCCTGGACGCCCTGGGAGATTCACTGATGTGTTTTCCAGTCCAGTCTCCACCTGTGAGCCATGTAATTATTACTAGTGCTCTCTTTCAAAAGTGCTGTGTTCAAATGATAAATGATACAGTCAGCTTGTGCATAATGCAGGGAGAGGTAGTGGTAATTCATGTGTCAGTTCTTGTGGATTGGCAGTAGCTGCCTAGAGTGCTGTGTTGAGAAGGATTCTGGATTCATGGTGTGGTTCAGCAAGTTAAGCTGTAGCAGTAGCTTAGCAGCATCTGCAGGGGGCCAGATAAGGCAGGAGGCAGCGCTTCTTGGTGTGGTTGTTGAAGGTCAGAAGATCTAGACTTCAGGCCCAGCTCTGCTGCTGCTTTCTTCGTTTCCTTATGTGTCAGGTCTCCTTCAATTTCATGATTCTAATCTAGACTTGTCTTGAGTGGGAACTTGTGATGGATGCCATCTGAGCTCCCTGCCATCTCTAACATCATGTGAACCTACTAAAATTGTATGGAAAGGTTCTCTCTTTTCCAGCTTGGATCTACATCGTGGGACAGCTGGTAACTAGTAGTTCCATCATGCACTTTAAAGTTTACAGAGTGCTTTCATGTATGTAATCCCAGTCACATGACTCAAGCTTTCTTTTCATGATCTATATTTTATAGATGAATAAATTAAAGCTACAAAAGGTCAGGTGACCAGAGTTTGGGCTCAGCCTGCCTGAGTTCAGACACTTGCCGTAGCATTTATAACCTGTATGGTTTGGACAGTTAACTTCATCTTTCACTGTCCCAATGCCTTTATCTGTAGGGTAGGGATAACAGAGTTACACCATAGTGGTGTCATGGGGGCTAAATGAAAAAATCCCTGTAAGGAGCTTGGAACAGTGATTGGGAGATGGGATGCATGTAATGGTGGGAGGTGTTACAGGTGGTAGAAGTAGAGGTAGTGTTGGTAGTACAGCAGCTGCCATAGCCAATGAGTCAATGGCGTCATTAGGACTCTCCTGAGACTGCGTCACAGGGTCCAGATGTGATCCCACAGTTCACTGCACCCTGTCTACTTTAGAATTTAGAGCCACAAGTCCGAAGCAGTAAGCCTAATAATGAGAAACATAAGGACCCTGTTTATGGTGGTATTTTACCCATCTTGCACAGAGAGAATTGTAGCTGGGAGCTGAAACTCCTCCCTTCTCCACATTGCATGTCTGAGGTGACTTCAGAGGCAGGGTAGATGGTCATTCAGGTCTCGATTCTACTTGGGCACTCATGCCGGTGCTCTGCCTCCCCCCTTCTCTCGGGCCGGTTGCCTGATATCAGTGTCCTTGGTAACACATGCTCATTATGTGGTTCTATATTGGTCAGAGATTTCCTTCAATCCTTCACAGCAAGGTCTAGTGTTTCATTAATGGCAACACCATACCACAAACTGATGCCCATGGTGCTGTGTTTTTCTGTTTTCAATGGTCCCCACCGATTTTAAGCCATTTGCAAGAAGTACCTCAATTAGCCAAGCTTCAAGGTACTTCAGTGAATGCTCAAGGCTCACAACTGCCCACCTGTGTCTCAGATGGAGAAAGGAAAATCTAAGGTGGCTCCAGAGGGCAATGGAAGGAAGGAATAGGTGAGAAAAAGAAAAAAAAAAAAAGATGAAACCAAAGGAGATTCTAGAAGAGAATGGCCAAGGACTGAGCTGTCTGTACCCAATATGAGAAAGATTTCTTCTTTCTTGGATGTTTGGTGTCCTGGCAAAATAGATCGACTGGATGGGTCTCAGAGGCAGGGCGATGGAGAGCCAGGGTGGGAGTGAGTTCTCAGGTTGTTTTAGGAGTGGAACCCCAGAGCATGTCTAGCACAGAAACTCATTTCACAAGAAGGTTCCCAAATGCCAGGACCCTTCTACTGTCTCTATTTACTGGTTGCATTGTCAGGGCTCAGTGTGCCCTGCTGAGCAATGCAAAGAGAAGTTGAGGGAAGCCCATCTCCCAGGAGACCAAGCAGGTGTAGAGGTTGGTAGGGGTCAAGAAGGAGGCAGAGTCCTCACACCAAGAAAAGGCCAGGTGTTTCAACACTGCCACAGGACTGTTGCCCTCCGTGGGCCAACAGCAGCTCCTCTGCATGCTGCAGGAGGATGCCTGGCTGCTGGGTTCAGTTGGGCCCCAGTCTGCTCTGCGGGAGAGAAGGAGAGGCCAGGAAAGGTAGAACAGTGTATGCACATCAATCTGGAGCTGAAGCAGCTGCTGGCCCTGAACCTCCCCTGAGAGGGACAGATCTGTGACCATGGCCAAGTAGAGTAGGACCCCCAAGCACCAAAAGCAAACAATTGGTTAAGTAACTGAGAATTCACCTATCCTGCTACCAAACAATGTAAGGTTATTGAAAGTGATCCTGTAGCTACAAAGTGGACAACACATAAGATGTCTAAAGGCTGTTGTTAGACAAAAGTAAAGGAGGACCTAACATCACTTGGGGGCAGGGTGTTCAGTGTAGCAGCTAAGATGCCACTTGTGTTGCCTACATCCTCTATCAGGGTGCCCGAGTTCCAGTCTGGACACCACTTCTGATCTAGCTTCCTGCTAATGCACACTCTAAGAGGTGGCGGATGGTGGCTCAAGTACTTGAATCCCTGCCATTCATGTGGGAAACCTGGTTTGAATTCTTGGCCCAGTTCCAGCTGTTACAGGCATTTGGGAAGTGAATCTGCAAGTGAAAGATTCTTTTCTGTCTGTCTGTGTCTCTGTGCCTTTCAACCCAACATAAGTAAGGAAGGAAATTAATTAAATAATATTATGATATTATCAATTTTGGAAAAGCACACATGCACATATACACACAGGACAAAAATGAGCAATATTTCACTTTCTTTCACTTACCGTTGTTCACAATAGGTGTGTGCAGGATTACCCTTATTTCCTGCGTGTATGGGTGTGTGTGCATGTGCGTGTGTGGTTTCAGCATTTTCTTACATTTCTAACATGAAATTTGTTACCTTTGCTATTAGAAAGAAGATGGCCAAGATTATAAGGAAAAGATGGGCTCAAATGAGGGAACCTTAAGGGGTCTCAGAGCTGTGACCTCAGGCAGGATCTTCGGGGAGAGAGCAGGGACAGCAAAATGCGTGTCAATGACTCCTTACCAGCCATTTGAGGAGAGCGTGGGAGCAAGGAACCCTGGCCTTTACTTTCTGCACTTCAGTCCTTAGAGCTCTTGCTTTAAAATGTACTCCCTCCTTTCCACTCAGGGCTTACTGTGTTCCTCATTTGCAATGCTAAGCTTTTTATCTGTTTTCCCCCTCAAAGCTTTGTACTTCCCTGAAAGACCTCAGTGAAGGCTGAAAGGCACAGGAAGCCTGGATTATCCAATGCCAGTGACCAGGAGAAAGGAAAGGTCACAGGAATGAGAAGGGAAAGTTCTAGAAAGCCCCAGGAGACTTGGGAATTCAAGTCATAATTTGGCAAGTGCAATTGTCTGCCTGGTTTTGGTGGGCCTCTGATTTTTCCATGGTATTCATGCAAGGGAACAGGTGACCCATCCCCATGACCTTGAATGCATTGATGGTGGGACTGAGGAATGAGCTTATCCCTGTGGATACAGAGCTATGATAGTCCTCAGAGCTGGGCAGAAAATATATCAGTGAGAACTGACCTAGCATGTTATTTTCAGATATCTCTTGAGTGTCTAAGACCCATCAACCAATGAGCAATAACTAGACCAACTTGTACAAAATAGTGGGTTAAAAGCTGAGGGGTCTGAATATAAGACCAGCCTTTGCCCAAGAAAGACTGGCAATCTAATGGGGAAAGCAAGATGGAATAAACCATGTCAGGTTAATGTCATTAGGAATGGTTTACAGCAGTAGGCAAGAAATGCCACAAGGTGATCAGTGTGTGATTAACGGGTTAGCATAGAGCGTGAGAGCTGAGTCTTTTAGAATGAGTGAAATCTATGGAGAAGCTAAGCAGATAAGTCAGGCAGGAGTGGAGAGCCTATAATTTAGGTAAATTCTCAGAGATAAGAAAGCCCAAGTATTCCTAAAAGACAGTGGGAGGGTGTAGAAAGCCCATGGAGATTGGGATTGGAGAGGGATTGTATGGTTAGTTTGTGCTGCATCGCTACCCCATTCTTAGTGGTTTTACACAGCAACTGTTTATTTAGGTCACATTTCTTCAGGTTGGTTGCTTGGATTGGACTCATATGGGTGGTTCTTCCAGACCTAGCAGTTTTCGGCTGATCTTGGTTGGGTTGCCCAGGTGTCTGCAGTCAAACTGATGGCCTTGGCTGGGGTGGCAGCTATGACTAGGTTCTGCCTTCATGTGTTATCATTCTGTAGTGTGCTGTCTTGGGTGTGTTCAGGTGGTGGGAGAGCACCCAGTGTGACAGGACCTCCAGAGGCCCAGGTTTAGATGTTGCAGTCTCTCTTCTGCAGAATTCTGTAGATCAAAGCATTCTGCAGATTTCTGTTGATCAGAGCAAATGACAAAGTCAGCTTGGGTTCAAGAGGTGAGGAAATAGACCATCCTGAGGGGGACAGTTGCAATCTGCCATGGCCACTTTTGCCATTCTCCATAGATGGATTGGTTGGCTTGGGTGACAGACCAAAGAACAATCTAGTTGAAAGGACACAGAAAGTATGCACAAGCCAGAGATAGGAGGGGCTGTGTTTCCCACATGCCATTCTGCTGAGCCACACCAGTCTGCAAGGGGAGGTTGGCCAGCCTGCAGCTGGATGAGAGAAACAAGAAGGGTGCATGTAAGTGCTGGTGGCCAGGAGGATACCTGGGGCTGCCGACTGCTTTTTGTTCTGCAACTATTTCTTCTTTTTCAGAAACTAAAAGGAAGATCAGTCTTCATTGTTTTTACTATTTCTACTTGGCAGAATAAAAGTTGGTGACCCTCTGCCCATCCTTAACTTTCCTTTGGTATTTTACTGATGAGTGAAGTCTTCACAAGGACCTGGGAATCACTGGAAAGATAATTAATTATTCCCAGAAAGCAGAGCTAGCTCACTTCTGACCTGCACAATCAAGGAAGGCTAAAATCCTATGCTATATCAGCTTCTCCTGATCAGAGCAGACCCTCAGCCCCATCAGTTCAGAACTTTCAAGCCAGGAAACCCTTCCAAAGGAAATGCTGTTTTGTTCTGCTTACAAATAGAAAACCGGTGTTATTTTTTTTAGAGAGTACTTTCATAAGACGGACTTATTCTTGGCTCAACACTGCCTGCCTACAGAGCGCAGCCTGAATTCGTTTCATGGACAGGTGAAGCCTGCCCTGACTGGGTCTCCACTGCGTTCCCAGCCTCTGGATTATGCCTTCCTTCGAACCCCCACCCCAGCCATGTCTAAAGCTTTGTGCTTGAACAGGCTGTCTCCCTCTGACGCTAGGCCATCCTGTGCCCCTGGTGTTCTATTCTGTCACTCCCCAGCTCTCTGCTGAAAGCCTTCCTCTACCTGCTGTGGTAAGCCATGGCATTAATGTCTGTGTCCCTCCATGTATAGTTCTACTTCGGAGGGTCGTTAATCCTACCCACATGCACTGCCACCTTCCTGGGGACTTGTCTCCCTATTCTTTGTGTGCACCACAATGTGTGGAACCTTGAATTCACCCCATTGGGTCTAAGTGACACAGTTAGCTGGTGAGCTGAGCATGGGGTGTGAAGGTTAGTGGGACCAGGGGGCAGAATCAAGGGGTGTTTTGTGGTGCCAGTCGTGTTTGTCATGCTGCCCACTTCTCTGTGCTCTGAGACTGTGGTCCCATTGAACTCATAGCCTGAGGGGAAGTCTGCGAGTGGCTGCACATTTCACTAACACCAGAGACATTTGCTGCTGCACTGTTCTATGCCATTTTTCTCAGCTTTAGGTGTTGTCTCAGTCCACTGGGGCTGCTACAACAAAATAACATAAACTAGGTGGCTTTATCAACAGCAGAAATTTATTTCTTATGGTTCTAGAAGCTGGGAAATCCAAGATCAAGTCATTGGCACATTTGGTACCAAGGAATGACCTGCTTCAAAGATGGTTGTCTTTTTGCTATAACCTAACATGACAGACAGAAGGACTGAGCTACCTCTCTGGGGTCTCTTTCATAAGGAAACCAATTCTATCATGAAGGTTCTGTCCTATGACCTAAGCAACTTCCAAAATCCCAACCTCCTATATCATCATCTTGGGCCCATCACAGGCAGTGATCCTGATGTTTAATGGATCTTCTGGGTTATACCTCATCCCCTGAGTTAGCAGGCATGTGGTCTTCTTTCTTTTTTTTAAGATTTATTTTATTTATTTGAAAGGCAGAGTGAAAGAGAGAGAGAGAGAGAGAGAGAGAGAGAATGAGAGAGACTTAACAGAGAAAGATAACTTCCATCCATTGGTTCATTTCCCAAATGGCCACAACAGTCAGGGCTGAACCAGGCTGAAACCAGGAGCCAGGAACTCCATCCAAGTCTCCCACATGGGCAGCAGGGGTCTGAGTACTTGGGCCATGTTCCACTGCCTTCCCAGGCACATTAACAGAAAGGTGGATCAGAAGTGGAGCAGCCAGGGCTGAAACTCACCATTGTGCCACAATGCAATGCAAGCCTCAGGTGTTCTTATTTATAACTGGAATCCAGAGTCACTAAATGTCTTACCCGAGAATCTGCAATTCGTTAAGGGTAAAACCATCCAGATACCTGGACTCAAGGTCCAATAGAGTCTTTTTTTCTTTTTTTTCTTTATCTTTTCTTTTTTCTTTTTTTAATTTTTAAAATTTTTTTATTTGACAGGTAGAGTTATAGACAATGAGAGAGAGACAGAGAGACAGAGAGACAGAGATAAAGGTCTTCCTTCTGTTGGTTCATTCCCCAAATGACTGCTACGGCTGGCACTGTGCTGATCTGAAGCCAAGAGCCAGATGCTTCTTCCTGGTCTCCCATGTGGGTGCAGGGGCCCAAGCACCTGGGCCATCCTCCACTGCCTTCCACAGCAGAGAGCTGGACTGGAAGAGGAGCAGCCAGGACTAGAACCTGGCGCCCATATGGGGTGCTGGCGCCACAGGTGGAGGATTAACCAAGTGAGCCATGGCGCTGGCCCCCCAGTAGAGTCTTTTAACAAGTCCCTGAGATTCTGTGCTGGGAGCCATTGCTTTGGATTTGCTTCTCCCAACTGGAATGCTCCCATAGTGCTCTCCAGAGGCTTGGGAGCTTGCTAGGAATCCAGACTCCCAGGTCCTCCCTAGAAGATTCAGATTCTGCAGATTTAGGCCCCCTCAAGCTATATTGTCAAGGATCCCCAACACTTTTGGGGAGTTGTCAGAGAACAAAAGTTTGGTGTCCACCATTAGAATCCAACCTCCTCCTTTAGTGCATGGGAAAAATCAGGCTCATATAGGCTGTGTACCCTACCCAAGGTCACCCAGCTTGATAAGGATGAGACTAAAATTAGAAACCAAGAGTACTGGCTTCCAGGATGATCCTTTTCCTGCCACAGCTTGCTCATCCCCCTTGCTGTGTTTCCAGAGAGAGAAAAGTCAACAAGAGACAGTGTGGAAGCCAGTGATCCACAGCCGTGTTGCTATGTGCTGAGAAGTTGCAAACACAAGCTTGGACACCAGCTTGGGGCCAGGCAGACCTTGGCCTTGGTCCTGTAAAATGAGCATAAGGCTCATACTCACCTTTCTGGACTGCTGCATGGTTATCTGTGTGAAGCATTGAGCTCAGGACCTGGTCTGAAGCAAGGATTAGGAGCCAAGAGTTGAGCCTATTTGAGAGGCAATCACCAAGTTCATCTTCATTTGGGAAACAACTCAAGGCCCAATGCACCCCTATGAGGTCGCAGAAGCAAGGACCACGAGTCCCTTTCATCACAACTCTCCTTTGTAGGGCATGCCCTCGGCTTTGGCTGTTCTCTGTTTTATGTCATTGTAATGGAACCAATCAGACAGGGAAAGAGGCCCAATCTTACAAGGGAAGGGAGACACCTGCAAAAAGCCAAAATCATGACTGTTTACAGCTTTCAGGAAACACCTTTTAAATTAGATCTGCCTTTGGTAGAGGAGTCAGCCAGTTTCTGAGAAGAGCTCATGCCGGAGGAGTGAGTCCCGTCTTGTGAGCTCGTGCTGGGTGAAGAGGCAGGGCTGTGGTTGGGAGTGAACCTCGCTGATTTACCAGGGTAGGAAGCATTGGAGGGCTCCTTCAGAGCAGGGTCTGTGTCTTCACATCACTGGGTGCCCTGTGCTTACCCCAGTGCCAGGTGGACCTTGAATGCTTCCAGCTGGCTTAGGAAGTGACTCAAAGGTCCTGAGGTCCAGCTTCTCCTGCCTAAAGAAGTATGCTCTTTCCTCTCCACCCACGCTTAAGCTCCTGATGCTGGGAACAATTAGTGCAAGTGAGGCCTTAGCATGAGGACATGGGTCCCACTCTTCATGTCCCCATGATCTTGCTTGACCTTGGGGAGGTCTCTTTGTTTCTGTGTGTTTCAGTCTTGGCTAAGAAATCAAGACTTCTTGCTTCTTGTTTCCTGTGTTTTAGACTGTTTTCCTTTTTTGTTGATTTTTATAGCAATGATAATTCATATTTGCACAGCACTTTGACAATTACTAAATATCTTAATAAGGATTATTTAAGTTTCTTCTTTAAAATTCAGCATATCCCTTAGGTAGGTCTTGCTATCCCCATTTTACCGGGGAGAAGACTGATGCTCAGAAAGCTAAAGGGATGTGCCCAGGAAACATGGTGATAGCAGACCAGCACCTGACTCCGTGTCCTGTGGTTTTGGCTGGGCTGACACACAGGCAAAACGCAGATGCTGGCCTCTGGAAGGGCCTAGTGTAACAGGGGAAGTGGGCTTTGCTCACAGTGAACTGTAGCAAAAGCGGAATATTGCTGCAAAAAGGATCCTCCCAACCCCAGTCCTATCAGGAACAGAAGTGTTGTGGAAGTTCCGATATTAGAACCATTGCACGTTCTGAAAGGCAAGGGAAAGACGTAGATGCAGGATTCTGTTTCTGAAAACAGGGAGTATGTGAACCACCATTGTTACCTTATCATCTATTTTATGCAGCTCTGTAGCTTCAGGCAAGTGCCTCCTCCTCTCTGTGCCCTACTGTCCTCATCCTGAAAATTTAGGCATTGGGCTAGATGAGCCCCCAGGTGTCTGTCAGTCCTGACAGGTGCCCATGTCCATGAACCACAGAGCCTGTTGGCATCTGCAGCCTTCTGGGTAAAGGGCTAGAGCATCAAGAGGGCAAAGCAAGCAGACCCAGTACTGGAGGAGGGAAAGTGTCCCTTTAGAGACAGCCTGGGGCCACTGAGGCAGGGCAAGTTCCCATCCCAGCCACCTGCACCATAGGCGCCTGGCTGCCTGATTAAGCCTCTTGTTTTGTGGTATTTAGTGTGCATATTCAAGTTGCAGTGCTGTGTGGGAAGTGTGTCCAGCTGCTGCTAGTGGGCATTTCATTTCCCTGCCTTCTCCTTTTAAGAATCTTGAACTGATGGTGCTACTTGTCAGAGTACACAAAGCCCAAACAGACATCCAGCCTGATGGACCCAGTGGTGCACAGGGCTCAGGTTGGTCCTGCACAAGTCAACCCCTCCTTGAGGGGCCACAAAACCTGGAGTAGTCTTAGTCCTGTTGCAGCCAGATGGCTAGGAAGGTGAGAGAGTTGGGAAATATGACAGAGAAGCTCTGGGCTTCACTGATCCATTCTGCCTTGACAAGTAGCCTTACTCTGGTTCAAGTCCTCCTCCACCCATCTATCCATCTATCTCGCCACCCATCCATCTATCCATCCACCCATCTACCATACATCCGACATCATCTATCCATTCACCCATGCATTTACCCAATCATCCATCCACTCATTCATTCACCCATCCTTCCACCTACCCATCCACCCATCTATCCACCTACCCACCATCTATCCATACATCTACCCATTCACAACCTGTCCACCCATTCATCCCCCCATCCACCTGCCCACTCACACATTCACACACCCATCCATCTATCTATCCATCCACCCATTCACCTGTTCATTAACTCATTCATTAATCCATTCAGTCATTCATTTTGCCTCCCTGTCATTCATGAATATCAAGATTCCTCATGGCACGAAGAGCGGTGGTTACCCGTACTTGGAAGCAACATGGTCTAGTTCTCTACCTTCAGCTTGAGTTCCTGAAGTCATGGTTAGTTGACTCCCTGGTCTCTACATAGCCATATTGCATAGCCTCTGGAGGCAGCCACTTCTTTGCTGGAGAGCTGCAGCCCTAGAGGGCTCTTCTGTCCAGACAAAATCAGCCTCCTCTAATGAGCCCCCAGATGTCAGTCCTGACAGGTGCCCATGTCCATGAACCACAGAGCCTGTTGGCATCTGCAGCCTTCTGGATAAGGAGCTAGAGCATCAAGAGGGCAAAGCAAGCAGACCCAGTACTGGAGGAGGGAAAGTGTCCCTTTAGAGACAGCCTGGGGCCACTGAGGCAGGGCAAGTTCCCATCCCAGCCACCTGCACCATAGGCGCCTGGCTGCCTGATTAAGCCTTTTGTTTCCTGGTGTCCTGCTTCCTTCTTCCTGTCTTCTGGAGCATGTGGATTAAGTCTGATCCCTTCAAGGGACAATCCTCAAGCCCATTGCTTCCCCAAGTGTGGGATGGGTACCTCTGATCGTGTGTTAGACAGCTTTGGGAAATAGACAAACATTTGTAGTAGGCATTTTCACTGTTAATTTTTACTGTGGCAAGCAGTAATAATAGAGCTTCTCATATACAGTTTCCTTTTAAAATGTTTAAGGAAAGTGTGTTGATTTGAAGAAAAGGTGTTAAGAAAAAATATTAAGTAAGCAGTTCTGCAGATGCATGGATCTGACAAAAATTGTAGTGGCTTCGTTATACCGTCCCTCACCAGTGTCCCCTTGTGGACCAGTTTCCTCTCTCCATTGCTTCTTGAACACACAGCTTTGATGTGACCCAACCACCATCTTCTGTCACCTGTATACATTTCCACTTCAATATTGCAGCTTCTCTTCCTCATATCACGTGTCTATCATGTCTAAGGTAGCCCTCCCAGATACCCTGGACTTCTACAACTGCTAGGAGTAGGGAAGGGAGACATTTCCTCAGGAAACACTTAGGAGATGTTTCCCCTTAGTCCTGAAGGAACTTCTTCTTTTTTTAAAGATTTATGTATTTCTTTGAAAGGCAGAGTTACAGAGAGGCAGAGGCAAATGCAGAGAGAGAGAGAAAGAGAGAGAGAGAGGTCCTTCATCCAGTGGTTTACTCCCCAAGTGGCTGCAATGGCCAGAGCTGGGCTGATCTGAAGCCAGGAACCAGAAGCTTCTTCCGGGTCTCCCTTGCAGGTACAGGGGCCCAAGCACTTCAGCCATCTTCTACTGCTTTCCTAGGCTATAGCAGAGAGCTGGATTGGAAGTGGAACAGCCAGGGCTTGAACTAGCACCCATATGGGATGCCGACACTGTGGGTGGCAGCTTGACTCACTATGCCACAGCACTGGCCCCCTGAAGGAATTTCTATAGGAAGTTCTTACCTCCATTTTATAACTAAAGAAATGGATGCATATGCAGGCTAACCCCTTAGCACATTGTCCAAGGTGCAGTGGTGTGGGAGGTCTAACAATTAAACTCAGGACCATCTCCTTCCATGCCATCCATAGCATTCCCACCACACCAAGTCACCTTCATCCTGGGGGCAGAAAGGGAAGCAGCGGTTGTCTAGCCAAAGATTGCATTTGACAGACAAAGAAACTGCAGCATAGCAGGCTTACATGACACGGCTGAGCCACCTCCTGCCCAGTGGCCAGCCCTGCTGTTGCTGTATGCAATCTGTTGCTGTGTGCAATCTTTACACTCTTCCAGCTGCCCTGAACAAAGTCGCGCTGTCCTGTTTGATAGTCTCCTCTGGCCCTCCGTGAGCCCTCATGTTCTCTGAATCTGTCCTCATCTGTTCTCTCCCTCTGCTCTTTCCTTCTCGTGTCATTCCTGAACCCTCATTGCATCACTGCTGGACTCTGCATCACTCCTGGACTCTCTCATTCCTGTGCTGCTCTACCCCGTTTCAGTCTAGCCCATTTGAAGGTAGCTTTTTATATCTATTTTCCTATACCATAGTTTGGGATGTATCATCAGTCCAAGTCACGATGGCCTTTGAATCCCAGGTACAGCATCCTCAGTGTGAAACACAAGCTCTTCCTGTACTTGGGACCTGCTTTAATTTAAACCATAGTGCAAACTTTCTGGCAAAAATGGTCTGCCCCTTGCTTCTAGGTAACTTGCATTTCCCATATAGAGGCTCCATGAAGAGCCATGGAGACTGGGCCACGAAAGCAGCCTCATGTCTCCCAGCATCCCTCCAACTCTTCCCATGTCTGTGCTTCCTCAGTCCCTGGCGCTTTGTAGGCACTTGGAGAGTAGAGGAAAATCATAGTGTAGCTCTCACCTTCACAGCACTCACATCCTGAAGGCAAGAGAGAGGTGGAGTATACTTCCTGCTCTCAGAGAACTCACCAGACAAGCAGTTGTGTATCCATGACCTATAATGTGCCATCTATCAATGTCCCAAATGACCAGACAGACTGGTTGTAAGGCCGCAGGCCACAGCAAAAGGAGACTGGGAGGCCTGGGGAAGTCAAAGCCACCCTCCAATAGGAGGAGGAATCTAGGTATCCTTGAAGGAAGGAAGAACATTCTAGATGAGGCCGGAATGGAAGTAGCAAGGTGAACAGCTAGCATCTTAGCTGGAGTGATGTGTGTTGAGAGGAGACAAGATGCATATGTGGGGAGACAACGATGCAAGCAGAGAGCTGGGGCCCGGAGAGTGAGGAATAGGGAATGCATGTATGTGTGAGGAGGGAAGCATTGTGGTCAAAATGAGTTTCCAGACAGTTCATTGCTCAGAATGTCATCTTTTAAAAAGTTATAATCAATTGAAAGAGAAACAAAGAGAGGCAGTGAGAGAGAAAGCCCTCCCATCTGCTGGTTCACTCCCCAAAGGCCTACGAAAGCTGGGGTTGGGCTGAGCTGAAGCCAAGAGCTGGGAACTCGTCTAGATCTCCCATGTGGGTGGCAGGGCTCCAATTACTTGAGCCATCACTGCTGTCTTCTCCCAGGGTCGGCATTAGCAGGAAGCTGGAGTCAGGAGATAGCAGTGGGATGCAGGTGTCATGACTGATGTCTTAACTGCTAGGCCAAATGCCTGCTTTGCCTTTAGACTTTGAAAATAAGAAAAACCTACACCAGAGAGGGAACTACCAGGTCTGCATCCCCATCTCTCTCTGTAAGCTTCTGATGCTGGAATGTTAACGGGGTTCCTTCCTTGCCTCCCTGCCTGATTTCTTTGGCCCCACAGCCCTTTGCTATAACAGGAACTAAGCTCAGAATTACATGGGGGGTACCCTCTGATGGGGATTTAGGCTGATCTCTGTGGCTCTAGTCTGAGAACATAATCTGAAATAAGCACCTCACACGCAGGCTGCAAGCTAACCAGAGGCAGAGCATTTGTCTTCCAGTGTTTACGAGCTCTTGCTTTTTCTGGCTGAGCAAGACTGCGCTTAGTTTTAATGAGCCCAAATGGCTGATACAGGGCGGAAGCAGTGAGCAGTATGGGATAAAGAGGCAGAAGAAGTGGTGATGAGTAGACAGCAAACAGAACACATCCGTAACTGAGCTTTCGGAAGCAGGTGCTAGGAAACTCAGAAAGGAAATTTTACCATACATGGAGGAAGCCCCAAATTAAATGACACATAAGTCGATTAATTCATTGGTCCAAGGACTTTGCCTAGACTCCAATTCTTTCCCCCTTTTCTCTTTGCCACCCTCAACTCATTGCTTTTGACCTTAGCCAGTAGTCTTTGTGGTCCCAACGTGATTGCCACAGCTTCAGACTTCAAACAAGACAGAAATGGGTGATTGTGGTTCTTTACTGCCTGTGTGCCTCTCTCTGTCTTCTTTAGCCAGTGAGAAAATTCCCTTTCAAGGCACATGGGCAGGGTTGGGACCAAGCCTCTTCTGGACAGGAAGGGCATGACTCTTCCGGATGGTGGAGAGGAAGGGCATGATTCTTCCAGACGGTGGAGAGGAAGGGCATGATTCTTCCAGACGGTGGAGAGGAAGGGCATGACTCTTCCGTACGGTGGAAAGGAATGGCATGACTTCAGCCAGGTTGATGAGTAGAGCCTGCAATGCTCCTCGCCAGTGCCCGTAAAGTATGGCCAGCACTGGGCAGAGACCACAGGAGCCCACGTGGTAGCCAGCACATGATTCCCTGCAGCTCTGCTCCAGATGCAATCCATGGGAACACACAGTGCCCTGACACAGACACCAAGTGTCAAATGAGTGCTTGACATCACTGGACTCTGCACAGGAGTCAGGCCTTCGGTGTAGCCCCAGCAAGGCTCCTATGCCTCTTCTTTTCTGACAGAGGTGCCAGGGTCCTCAGGTGATGAGAAGAAAACTGATGGAATCCAGCTTTCTCTATTTCCACAAAAAAATGGGAAAACATTAATCTTTGAGTCCTAGCTGCATCACTCATGAGCTGCATAACTTAGTGGAAGGTTACCTAAGTGCTTTGATTAGTTTGTTTATGTTTCTGTGGGAGATGACACTTAGTAACTATCATGCAAAGTTACTATTAGATAAGAACTAAAACAGGCAGGCTTAGACTTGTTAATGGTAATGGTGGTGGTGATGGTGGTAGTGACGGTACTGGTGGTGGCAGTGATGATTATCATGGTGGTGATGGTGTTGATGGTGGTGATTTTAGTACTGGTGGTGATGGTAGTAGTGATGGTGATGATATGGTGGTAGTCATGGTGGTAGTGATTGGGATGGGGATTGGGATGGGAATAGTGAGGAAGAGGAAGAGTTGTAAGGAAGAAGAATTAAAGAAGGAGAAAACTACCAATTTTGCCTAACTCATAGGACCATTATGAGACTCAAAAAGGAAAATGGTTAAGAGGGGCAGGCATGTGTCATCATTTAAGCTGCTGGTTAAGATACTCATGGCCCAGATCGGAGTGCCTAGTTCAGTTCTTGGCTCTGGTTCCTGACTGTAGCTTCTTGCTAATGCAGTCCCTGGGAGGCAGCAGCAAAGCTCAAATAACTGTTCCTGCCACCAACATGGGAGACCTGAGTTGCATTCCTGGCTTCCAGCCATTGCAGGCATTTGGGAAGTGAACCAGCAAATTCGGGTTCTCATTTTTGTCTGTTCTCTCTCTCTCTCTCTCTCTCTCTTTCTCTTTCTCTTTCTCTCTCTCTCTCTGCTGTCAAATAAATAAATTTAAGAACAAACTTCTCTGTGGCACCGGCACACCAGGTTCAAGTCCCGGTTGGGGCTTGGGGCGCTGGATTCTGTCCCAGTTGCCCCTCTTCCAGGCCAGCTCTCTGCTGTGGCCCGGGAGTGCAGTGGAGGATGGCCCAAGGGCTTGGGCCTTGCACCCCATGGGAGACCAGGAGAAGCACCTGGCTCCTGCCATTGGATCAGTGCGGTGCGCCGACCGCAGTGCGCTGGCCGCGGCAGCCATTGGAGGGTGAACCAACGGCAAAGGAAGACCTTTCTCTCTGTCTCTCTCTCTCTCACTGTCTACTCTGCCTGTCAAAAAAAAAAAAAAAAAAAAAAGAACAAACTTTTTAAGTGGCTGAGAAAGTGCCTTGTGAACATAAAATACTATCTGATGAGTTATCACTGTGATGGTGGCACAGGTTGGCAGATCTCCTGTAGCCACAGATGCCTCTGCTCCTGAGGACCCCAACCAGCTGCCTCCTTCCTTCCTCATGCTCCATAGCTGGCATCGGTCACCGTGAGAGGCAAAGGACCGGCCAGTTCTAAGAGACACGGGAATTCTGAGGCTATAACGGACCTATTCTCATAGATCTAAGGCTAAGGAGGGAGGCAGGGCAAGGATCCCTGGAACACATGGAAACCAGCAAACAGCATAGAGAGAGGGTTTTTGTTTTTGTTTGTTTGTAAGTGGCTTGGGTAATGGGAAGCAGCTGCAGGGTCCCGAGTCTCTGGTTTTTGTTAAAGGGAAGGGGATTAAAAGAGGACAGTGACTTGTGCCACCACTCAGAGCCAGGACAGATGATGTGGCGCTGAGGGAGAGGAGGTGGAGCTGGGATCTCTGGGGAGGAGAAGATGTGTCTACTCCACAGGTGTGCCAAACAGCTTGAGCACCAGTATCTGTGTGTGCAGGTGTGAGGCTGTAGCAAGGACGACAGCTGCCACTGGAGTGACCCCTCTGTGTGATTCCTGCTAGTCAAAAGTATCCCTGGATAGGAATAAGTAGTTCTGCTTTGTACCTGGAGGAGCCAGGATTTGGAAGGCTTGTATAGCCTTGGTCATGGGTACAAAGTTGGATGCTAGGTGTGTGTATATGACTCCAGAACCCTTTTCTTTCTCACTTTGCCATTCACTTACATATATTTCTTAACCAAAGGGGACAAAGGCAGATGCTGTTCCTGGAAGGGAGCAGAGTATAGAATGCACGCACAGGTGATAATGTGCTGTGTTGGTCACACAAAGAAAGGGTGCTGCCTCTGCAGGTGGAACTAATTCCACCCTTTCATGTCTCCTGAAAGGGAAGACAGGTAGGGGTTGAGAAGTCCAGACAAGGTGATGGCAACTCTCATGGAGGGGGAGAAGGAGTCTTCCAGGTAGAACCATGACATGCATGGGAAGGGTATGAGATGCATTGAGTGACACAGCTTGTCTGGTTTGAGCGTAGTGAACCTTAGGCATGGCCAGAGCTCAAGGGGCAGGCGGGGGCCAGCTAGGAGTCATCTGTGATAGGACTTGGAACCAAGCTACAGAGGCCAGGTTCTATTTTAAGGCCAGAGGGATGCCACCAGAGGCTTTTGAGCAGCAAAATCACCCAATGTCAATGAATCCATTAGGAAGCTGCTTCAAAATCCAAACAGGTGGTGATGGCAGCCGGCTGGGACAGGTCACCAGATGAGGCAGAAAGATGGGGTCCTGCTCCCCTGGACCAGCTGTTGAGCTAACGTCTCCAAAGTGCGCAGTTAGTAGAGTTTTCAGGCTACTGCTACACCTCCCCCCCACCATGGGAAATTACAGACTGGCTCACAGGTCACTAAGCAAATGCCCCATTGTCCCCAGGAGTCATTCAGCTCTGATTGGTCATATCTGTCACCCTCTCCCCACTCCATTACCTCTAAAGGAAAAGTAAGATGCATGAGCCACAGTGAGCTCCTTGGAGAGGAAGGGGCTGTGCCAGGCTCCGACAACCAGTGCTGTCCAGTGCCAGGACAGATAGCCTTGTGGGAAATGGCAGCCCTGGGGTGGAGGTGAGTGGAAAAGGGGCTGCTGCCCTGCGCAGGAGACTGACTCACATGACCTTTGTGCTTCCCTGCCATGCCAAGACGTGATGCAGGCAGCAGTGTGGCACAGGTTGATTGTTCCTTCTGTCTCCTCCAGATGCAAGACATCAAGTAAAGTAGAGAAATCAAAAGGGGTGTTCCTGTGCTATGGGAGGTTATAGTTAAAGGCTCACAGGCTAGAAGGTCATGGGCATGCTCAGAAACCCTGTATGGGGCAGGAATTGCCTGTGAGAGGTCAGCAGTAGTCATATGTCTGGGCCAGGGCAGTGAAGGGCAGACACCTGTGGCCGTCCTTGGAACTGTGGTGTGAGTGCCTGTGATGCTGTGCTGGGGCCCTGACGTGAGGCTGGCCTCTAGGAGAGAAGCCATGAACGCAGGCAGGTGGGCTGGGAGTCACTAAAGTTTACCACCAGGGCAGCACAGAGAAGCAGGCTCTCGCTTCTGTACCATGAGTGTCCTAGTTACTCTTCCAGCTTGTTGTACCCTACAAGCCCAGCAGTATCCGGAAAGGCACTGTGGCAAGTGGCATGGGGCAGAGTAGCCCCTCAGGAAGTGTTTGCAATATATTGAATGATTACCTAGGAGGAAGACTGCAGAGTGAGGAGCTCAGGGGTTACAGCTTCTTTGTCTCTTGGCTCAAGCATCGGCAGGAGGCTATATTTGGAGGTCAGATTGAATGGTACTTAAGTTATGAAACAATCTGGAGTACCGCATACTACCTGAAGTGTTGCTATTGTATTGTCTCTGTGCCTTGTACTGGGATGAAATTGTATAACCGAGTTTCTCATCGATTCTCTTTGGTGTGGAATTCTTGGCAGTTTTGGTAAGTGCACATAAATTTAAGTGGGTACACAGGTGCACATGAACTCTCTCTCATGTTACGGATTCTCCTATCCTGGGTCTGTTTCATATCTGACCTAGGCCTTACTGTGTTCCAAACAGAATATTGGGCACCTCACGGTCTACCGTGTATGTGTGTGTGCCGCACACATGTGCATTTGTGAATTCACAGGTTGGTCTGTCTCGACTGACCTGATCCTAAGAGATCTATGTTGGCATGGTTTCTGCTCACATTGGGTGTGTGTTTCCCTCAATGCTTAATACTCTTATTAGCAAAGAATAATTTCTTTTATAAAATCTTCTGTTGACTGTGGCCCTCAAAACAGTACATGTGAAGGAGAGGAACTCTGCTGCATTCCGGGTCCTGGAATCCAGCTATGCCTTAGGCGGAGCCACATACAGACCAGGAATCAGCACCCTCACCTGCCAGACATATTTGCAGGGACATAGGAAAGCACCAAGACCTTTAGAATTGATGTTCAGAGTCACAAGGAACACACACAAAGCCATGATCCCTTGTTTCAAATAAAGTCTTATGTAGCACCCAGTGTATAAAGTGGGTACCAGTCTTCCGGACTGGTCAGTAGGAGGTAGCTATGAGGGAACTTCAAACAGTTCATGGGAAAATGGAAACAAAAGACATTCATTTTGGTGCAAAAGTTTTTTGATGTCCTTGTATAATGTTTTTCAAACTAAGTATTTTCCATGAAGACTCCTCATAGGCATAGATTTAAAATAATTTTTGCACCAAACATAAACTTATCTTTTAATTCCATTTTCCATGAACTTACTAAAGTACTCTTCTACTTCTTTTCCCTTGTAGTCTCTGTGCACACTCCTGGACTGCATTTCCCGTCTTAGGACCCTTGGGCAACTGGCCTGTGGCTTAAAATGGCACTGTAGGATTAGAGCCCCACAGAGGCAGCCTCCTGCTTCATTCACCTGCTCCCTGCAGCGTGTGGAAACCTGGGGCTCTCTGCAGCACCCTGCTCCCCTAAGTCTGTTTACAGATGAGGACACACAGCCGGTTGGTACCAGAATCAAGATTACTACCATCAAGGGATTATTGATTCTCTGCCCTCTAGGAGCTTATAATAGAGTGGAAAAGTAGGAGAGGTGTACAAGAGGAGACAAGTAGACAGTCAGGTAGCCTGGGCTGTTTGGCGCCCAGCTCCTTGCGTGCTCCGAAGGCATCGTGACTCCTGGAAGCAGGGCTCTCTCCACTCTCTTCTCAATATTTCAGACATGAGTGTGACCAGGGGCCCCCATTGCCAGCAGTAGGCCGAAAGAAATGAGCAGGGAGAGAGGAAAGGAAGGAAGAAGAAAATGGAAATGGAAAGGCAGCAATAAGGGGAAAAATCATAGGTCAGAAGAGAAAGCGATGGGGAGGAAGGAGAGAGGCGCCATGGGGAGGCACAGTTGTCTTAGCTGCCCTGAGGCAGGCAGGTCGGATCCTCCACCCCTACTGGAGGATCAGGGTCCTCTGGGAGCCCTGGGGTGTTCCTCCCAGCCCATTTGCAGCTTTGCTGGCTTGGCAGTTTCCAAGCTACAGTTCTGTGCTTTCTCCTGTGTCTTGCAGCTTTTCAACCTCCTCTGTCCTCTGCAACCTTAATCTAGAATAGTAGGCATAAGAATCTCTGTCCATCCCAGGCTGGCTTCAAAGTTTCCCAGTTACCAAGGTCATAGAAAGGCTGATTGACATCTGAGTATTTGGTGTGTGTAGCCACCCAGGACCCAGGAGAGGAGAGCACATGGATCTCTGCACTGGTGCAAGGTGGACCAGAGGCCCGTGGGGCATGGATGAGCATATCGTTTTCAAACTTTTTCCCTCGCCACTCCTTTCTGACTCACCCTTAGACGTTTCCATGGCAATACGATAAACCTTTTGAAGGGATTGAGCAAGTCATTTCATTTGTTTACGTTTTCTAGGTAATTCTGCAAGAGCCTGTACGCCTTAATGTCAGAGTGAACTACACTGCTGTTTGCAGCACCTGGTTGGCCCACGCCTGTGCTGTACAGTGGGCTGTCAATGAAAGGCAGCTGCCTCCCTCCCAGATTCTGGTCTGGGCCCTTTTTTCTGGCTCCTGGACCCTTTCAGCTCCATGTCATGTCCTTAAATAACTTAGCATAAGGAGACTGAGACTGAACCTAGATATATCTTTGTGGGCAAATGGGGTCCATCCCCTTACCTTCTTCACCTGCATAACTCTAGCCCCTCAAGATTTAACGCAGAGAGCTTTACTGGGGGAATCCTATCTATAGCCAACTGTGTTTGCCTCCAGAATGCCATGTACCCACTATGCTGGAATCAGCTGTCCCTTTGCCCCCTTTCATACCAGGAGATCCTTGAGGTCAGTTTCTGAGCTGCTTCTCTCAAATCTCCAGTACCCAGCCCATAACATACATGTGTTTATGACTTGTCTGTGAATGTCTGAGTGAATGATTTGTAAGGATGGTCCTTCTGGTCTGCTATGTTACTTTCCATGGTGTGGGACAAATGTTACATGATATGGTTAAGGAATAGTCTTTACTGGGAGAACTCACAAAGGCCAGAAGTCAACAAGAGAAGCCGCAGATCCCCCATCCTCCTGTCTCATCAAGGATGTGAGTGCAAGGCCCCTCCTCTGTGGCACTCTCTTTCTATAGCCAAGTAAGAAAGGAAAAGCAGCCTTGTCAATGAGGGAATCAACAGACCACCTGGACTGGGAATGCCAACTGTTTGAAGGAGATGTCTGATAATGCCAGCTTCCCAGGACACAAGACCCTTTGAGCCTTTGGAATATTGCTGTTCTTCCTGCTGGAGACAGGAGGGATTCTGAGCTTGGATGCTGCCTCTCCCAGAGGGCTTGTTGTCTAGACAACTCAGAGAGGGCTCCTGGGTCATTTGCTGATGATTTGGCTTGTTGCACCATACCCTCATAAATGAGTGAATGGGTGGGTGGATGGATGGACAGAAGAGTGGATGGATGGATGGATGCATGGGTGAATGATGGATGGATGGGTGGGAAGTGGATGGATAGTTGTGTGGGCAGCTGGGGGACTGAAGGAAAGCGTGAGAGCCATCAGCACGTATGTGAATATACGTGTATGTCAGTGCCCAACTTGTGTTTGCTTCATTTTCCTTTTCTTCCCTTCTCATCCCAACTCCATCTTGACAAGTGTCCTCCACAAGGTTTCTGGGGGTAGCAAAGGGAGTGCCCCTGTCGTCTGGTGCTAAACGCCAAAGCTGTGAACCATCGCGGTGGGGGGCGCGGGGGTGGTGAGGAGCCTGAGGCTGAGCAGCTTTTCCAGTCTGGCCCCTTCCCTCCTCCTACCACCCACAAACATCCTCAGCTTGCCTTGTTCCCTTTTGTAACACATTTTCCCTTTCAACAGTATCCTGATGTACCTTCTCACCCAGTGTCACTTGATTTTAAAAGATCATAGGCTCCCACACACTGTGATTTGTTCCTGGGTCATGACCTCAAAGCAGCTAGTGTCCCTAGACCCACTTTATGGTACTGGGATGGGTGGTGGCAGTTCTGCTTCTGAGACCCCAGTTGCATCTGGCCCCACCACCCCCTTCTCATTGGTGCTACCTGATCTGCGCCTTCATCAGCTCCCGGGCCAGAGGTTCTTTAACTTCATGTTGTCTCAGAAACACCTGGCAATTGCCTGTAATGCACATTTCCAGGCACCGTGGCTGGGAGCTGTACTTCAGTAGATCTTGGTAAGCGCCAGCATTCTGCAGTTTTTGACTTTGCATCATGAAACTGCTCACCCCAAACTGGCACCATGAGGCCAGCAGTTGCCAAATGTCCAGGGATTGGAGAAGAGTGAAAGGCAGCCTAAGGCCCCCGGATAGCTGAGCTCTCCCTGCAGAGCTGCAGAGCAGGCCCCTAACACCCCGCAGTGCTCCTTTTCCAGAATGTGGGTGGACCAGGAAGTCTTCAGGGAGCTGCTTCTGCCTAGGCAGAGGAGGGAGATAAAGGTTTGGGGTTCTGAGCTGAGGGCTGTGGATGGGCCTTCCAGGCTTTGGGAGGCCTGGGACACAATGCTACAAGTGTTTTGTGGCTCCCAAGGGAGAGCCAGGCTGAGGCTCCTGCTGAGACGAGCAGTGGAGCATGAAGGCATCCAGGCAGCCTCTGTCTGGTGAGGCCATTAGGCTCTGTGCTGGGGGGGGGGGGGGGGGTGCAAGAAAGCAATTAGTGGTGAGGGAAGCGCGTGAATCAGTGCCCAGAATGGGCTCGCTCTAATTGAGCCAGCGAGTTTGTCCTGTTGACTGCTGTCTCCCAGGGACGGGAGCTGCATCGTTAATGCAAAGCCCTTCTTCAAGGCAGCAGGAAGGGAAGAGACTGCCTCCCACCCTTTTAGAAAAGACAGAGCCTTTTCCATCCCTACCCCAGCCCAGAGCCGGCCTCCATTCTCCAAATGCTGATTTTCTCTGTGGACCTAGTCTCTGGCTTTGAACAAAGCGTTTTATTCTCCCAAAGATAGGGACTGCCAATTTCTGGTGTCTGTGAGCAGGTTAACTCTGTTTGGGCTGCTGTAGAGAAATCAACATCTCAACTTCCTGCTCTGCCTTTTCAGAGGGCTCGGCCAGTGCCTTCCCCAGCACCAAGGCTCTCACCTTCAGCCGCTGTTGATGCAGAATTGTGGCTCAGTGGCCTGAGGTTCCGCTTCACACCTTCTCTGCTTCCCTGTCCCCTATTCAAATACTGCTTCCCTTTAGAGCAAGACAGTGTGACCGCTCCCTCTGACAAGGTGCAGAGAGATGCTCACTGATCAAATAAGATGTTTTGGAAAAAATGTGCAATTTCCCCACCACCCTAATATTTACATCTTAACAGGTAATCTTTGAATGCAAAGATAACCTTTCATCCCCAGTAGACTGGAGCTCTCCTGGCCGAAAAGGTTGTAGGTTGCTAATGTGTCTTGGGGGTCTCACCCAGGGTCTACCTAGGTACAACCTCTTCCATTTATGGCCATGTGCTGTTATATACTGAGAAATGTGTCTCAGATGATTTTGGCATTGTGCACTAAGATGGCGATGACATCACTAAGCAACCTGGTCTTGTGGGCCCATCAATGTATATATTGTCCATCCTCGACTGAAATTTTGTTATGCAACGCATGGCTACATTTGTGAGATCTGCTCATTCAGAACTTTCCAGATCCCCAGCCTAATGATTTCCTTTTCTCTTTTTGTTTCCTAGGAACGAGTGGAATATCTCTTTCTCATAATTTTTACTGTGGAAGCATTTTTAAAAGTAATAGCCTATGGACTTCTGTTTCACCCCAACGCTTACCTCCGCAATGGCTGGAATTTACTCGACTTTATAATTGTGGTTGTAGGGTGAGTATAACTGTCTTTCTGTTTTCCATCATCTTTTTCTTTCTGTATTTATAGCTCTTTTTGATTTGGTCATAACTGTACTACTGGCCTTCAGGCAAGATGAAAGGATCAGTTAAAAATCACTTTGAATTCAGACTTTCTCCAAGGGAGAGAGAGGTTACCTAAGAGGCCCCTTGTCTCCTGCTCCCACGTGCATGGAGGTGGCGGGAGTGGAGGGGATGGGGAGTGAGCATGTGCACTCAGCAGCATCTAATTGCTCTTAATGGAATCCTGGGTCCCTGCGCGGCTTAGGAGAGGCCCCTGATTAAGGACTTTGTTCCATCTCTGGCCACATCTGGGCTGACAGCCCCTCTGGCCAGTTTCCCTGTTGTGACACTGAGCGGTTCAGTTCAGCTTGCCTGTAAGGTGGGGGCCCTCATCGAGCTGCCAGGCTGTGCCTGTGGTCCACAGGATACTCATGCATGATGCCTGGTCCCCTCTGTCACCCCTATGGTGGGCCTTGTTCTGGGACCCCTGGAAACCAGGCTGCTCAGGACATGTGGATGAGAAGAGAACAAGGAACCATGAAAGGCCAAGGCGGTGGCGGCCAACTTGAGCCAAACACACCTTCCCCCTGACATCCTGCCCCACTTGAGTAAGAGGCTTTTAACAAACAGCAAAAGGGATCTTCAGTACAATTTAGAAGTGAGACTTTCCTTCCCAGGAGGCTAGGAGCTTCAAACTGATTCTCCATGAAGCTTGGTACCTAACAGGCCTGTGCGTGCAGCGTGGGACATGGTTCACTGAAAGGCAGCTGCTAAACTCCCAGCAGCTCATCTGCTTGTAAGGGAGGGCTTTCAGAAGAAGCTGGCTCCTCGGAGCCCAGCCCTTGGGACTTGGGGCACGGTGGGTGCTCAGGCAGCAGCACCCACTGTGTCCCAGGCTCTCGAGGGTTCAGTGTGAAGGCCAGGTTGTCAGGAGGCTGTGATTCCAGGAGGAGCCGGTCTTCCTGTGCCACCCTCAGCGCCCTGCTCCTGATCCTGTGGGTGCGCCTGGTCTTTCCTGTAGGAAGTAACACTGGCCGCATCTAGATGATTTCCCAGTGATTCCCTTGGCTCCGGCTGTCTGGATGGCTCATGACAGTTCTCTGCAGCTGCGCTGGGGTTCTTTTCTGTGCTGTCTTACTTCACCTGGCTAAGGAGTGATACACTCTGGCCACCTGAATATCATGGGCATTTGGATGACATGCAGAGCACTAAGGCCTGGAGGAGAGGTTCAAGTCGGAATAAGCAGAGTGGCTGAACAAATGCCTGGAATTAACTCAGTAGATTGTAGCAAGGCTCTTTAAGGTGGGCTGTTCCCAACGACCCTAAATCCTTTTAAAATGGAGCCTCTTTCTCGAGGTCTCAGTCTCCTAAGTCCCTGCCACACATGCATTGAAACAATTTTGTTCAGGCCAAGAATCTGCCCTTTCTTCTCCTGTTTTTGGGGTGGGTTGGAGTTAACTATACTGTACCCCATTCCTGGCCTTAACTAAAGCCTGGGGGATGGAGACCAGAAAGTCAGGGCAGGCATCAAACGGTTGCCCTGGGAGCGAGGGCCAAGTACTTTCCCGCTCAGTGGCACAAGGAGGTCTTGCTGCCCCACACCTCCCATCTGCAGCTCGTTTGCATCTGGCTGTGTCCCTGCCACTGCAGATCCTCCCCACCACCATAGGGCAGACTCTTTGTAGGGTCAGCCCCTATGCCTGTCACATCTTCCTGGGGTCTGGGCCATGAGACCGAGGAAGGGGCAGAGACATCTAGATGGGGCACTCTGAAAGACACCCCTGTGCAGCTTTCTAAGCCAAAGCCGTTAGGATGCCAGCCGGCTCCTGGCTTAGCTGTGGCTGA
The DNA here is from genome assembly GCA_949820135.1 of Sylvilagus floridanus. Classification (NCBI taxonomy): domain Eukaryota; kingdom Metazoa; phylum Chordata; class Mammalia; order Lagomorpha; family Leporidae; genus Sylvilagus; species Sylvilagus floridanus. The sequence continues at coordinate 37,344,398 of OX463230.1, forward strand.
CCATGACCTTTTGGGTTTTATTCTTCACTGATCTCACACTTGGCCAGATTGATCACCTCATTTCTCCTCTCCAGGGGTGGTGGTGCTGGGGCTTCTCTGTTCATCGGTCTGAGCCGCAGCTCATGTGATATGAAATGGGTGCCCCCTTGCCTCACTGAGTCCCATGGGACACATCTGCTCTCCTTGGCCCCTCCTCCCTTGCTTCCTGGGGGAAGGTGTCTTCTGGTCTCCTACAGGTCCTGTCTGAGTGGCCTGGGGCAAAGAGGGCTTACCCCCCTGGTGCTGAGTGCCAGGCCAAGAGCAGCAGATGGCAGGAGGCAAACTGCTTGACGAATGTGGAGGGTCTGTTGGAGGCCAATGGAATGGCCTCTCCTCACCCCAGCTCAAGAGTGGAGAAGCCCTTGATCAGCTCCACCGCTCGGTCCAGAGCCCTTTGTCCCATCCCTGTCTCCCTCCCAGGATGGTGGCCCTGACTTTCTGAGAGCCCGGGCTCTCCAGAACCCCACTGTCCTCTGAATGGCTCTACTGCCTGGCTCCAGGGCTGCCACACACCTGCTTCCTGGAGACAGCCCCCTACCAAGCGTGCCTCAGAAGCCAACCCTAGGGACCAGTGAGCATGAAGCAGAGTGTGGCCTTGTCAGTGCTGGCTTGAGGAGAAGTGTGGCAGCCACTGCAGGCTAAGCCGATGCCACCTGTCCCCACGTCTGAGTTTCTACCCCTTCAGGATTACAGCAGATGCTTCACAAAAAGTCTCAAGCTGGGGTCAGGGTTAAAGAGGAAGATGCTGTCTGGTCTCTGCTCCCTTCTCTGAAGAGCGTTCTGTGGACATCTCTCGCCCTGATACTCACGTTGATTGCTCCCGGGAAAAAGTCTGGTCTGGATTTGCAGTGCTGTTTGACACACTTGGGAGCCAGCATCCTTGCGTTTCCACGTGTTTCAGGGATCTGGCCTTCATGGCATGGCAGGGCCCACTGCCCCCATCTTGGCAACTTCTGCCTGGGCTTCCAGGCCTTGCCGACCAATGCAGGGGACCCTCACCGTGCCAGGCTAGGAGAAGGAGCCATACAACTGAGAGTGACTTGGGATGTGTCTGGCTGGGGCAGGCAGGGTCCTTTCAGCTGAAGAACCCATTGTTCAAAGTCACAGTCAGAGACCCCGTACAGCCACTGCTCTGCTGTCTCTGAGGGAGAAGAGACTGAGCCCCAGCCACTCAGCTCTGCCTCACTGCCCGAGAAGTCCACAACTTCCAAAGAGCACAGTGTGAAAATCCTGTGACTGAGCCTCTCTGCCTCTGCTGCACCTGGCCCCAGTGCCCCGAGGCAAGAGTCATTTGAGGAGCTCAAGCCCATGGCTTCAGAGCCCCAGACACCCTGGCCCACAGTTCCTGTCTGCTAAGGGGCCCCAATTCTGCTACTGGGGCTTCCTCCTTGATCCTGTCCCCCACAAGCCATCACCCATTCAGAAGCCAGCAAACGTTTCCTGCAGAGGGCCAGATGCTAGCTTTGTGAGTCCAGTAATATCTGTGCCAGCAGTAGTCACCCATCGCATAATGAGCGTTTGGGTCAGCAGTGGGGCCCAGACCCATCGGTGGTCCCATCAGATCATATCGCTTAAATATGTAGGTATCCTGGTTTGCATAAGCACACTGGGTGATGTTCGCACAACAGAATCGCCTACGGAGGCACTTCTCAGGAGGTGACCCCTGCTGTTAAGCAAAACGTGAGGTACCCAGGTCTGGCCATAGTAGGAAAACAGCAACATGCGAAAGAGCAGGTGGAAGTGAATCTCAATAAAACTTTATTTACAAAACTCATGCTCTAAATCCTCAGCTTCTGGCCGTTCCGAATCTTCCCTTTCTGGCTCCCCACTGAAGGCCTTGCTTCCCGGGCCGCCTTGGGAGGAAGCCACTGTCTTTCCCAGATGCCTCACTTCACTGGGCCTGGGGTTAGGGATGAAGGCCGCCTCGCTTTCTCCTTGGTTCTGCTTGCAGGCCATGCCCCTCCCTGAAATCCCCCAGTTTTGATATTTGTGTCATCAGACCTTCCACTCTGCAGACCTGTGGGTCCCCCTCCTCGTGCTGCTGGCTCGCTCCAGCTCTCCTGCACTCCGTATCTCTGCTGCTGTGCTGCCAGCAACTTCCTGGTTCCTTGTTACCTTCTTCTCCTGGGATCTGGAAAATGAATACATTTTTTAAATGCTGTAATATCTCCCATTTAAAAACAAAAAAATACTGTCTTGATCTACACCCACACTCACTTTTCAAGAAGATTTTATTTTAGAGGCAGAGTGAGAGAGATGGAGAGACAGAGACATAGAGAGATCTTCCATCTGCTGATTTACCCCCCAAATAGCTGCAATGGCCGACAGTGGCCCAGGACAAAGCCAGGAACTCCATTCAAGTTTCCCTTTTGGGTACCAGGGTCCCAAGTACTTGGGCTACCTTCTGTTGTTTTCCCGGGCAGCTGGGTCAGAAGCGGAGAGCCAGGACTTGAATTGGCACTCCGATATGGGATGCTTACTTGCAGCTTATCCCACTATGCCACAGTCCCCGCCTTTCTGCTCACTTTTACAGCAAATCCCTTGGGAAAATTCTCCATGTAGTAGCCACTTGCCACATGTGGCCATCTGGCACTTGTAACTAAAATATATTGAGATATCCTACAAGTGTATATTTAGTACAAAAACAAACAATGCCAAAATTTCTCAATAATTTTTATATTTAATACATGTTGAAATGACAGTGCTTCGATTATGTTGAGCCAAATAAAATATGCTCTTACAATGAATGGCACCCTTTTAAATGTGTCTGCTGTAACAGGTAAACGACGTTGGTGGCACGCATTTGTGGGTCGAGCCAGCTCGCCTCAGTGTCTCCAGCTTCTGCTCTGTCATGTGCCGATATCGGTTAAGCTTTTGTCCTCATCATGTCACAAGGGCAGATGCTTTCAAGGTCCCTTAATGGTCTTCATGTTGCCAAACCACTGGTCACTTTTCCGTCAGGGTACCGGTAGCATTTGGCACATTGGCTGTTGTCTTCTCACCAACCTCATTGGCATGGGCACTGTTCTCCCTGCCTCTCCTCCTGCCCCACCAGCCGCACTGTGCCAGTCTCTCCGGCTGCTTTCTTCTCTCCATGTCCCCTCAGCTTTGCAGTGTTCAGTCCTTCTGTATCCTCACCTTCTCTGTCACCTCCCAGGTGGCTTCCTGTGATCTGAACTCAAGCACAATCTGTACAGCTGCCACATTTTTGTCTCCAGCCTGGACCTTCCCTGTGACCTCCAGAGACAATGGGGTCACCTCCAGGTGCCCAATCCAAGGTCCAATCACCTACTCCAGCATCCAAGAGCCCACAGTAGATTCTTGCTTTCTGTTCCAGAACTTTCCCTCCCAGTCACTCAAGCCTGGGCTTTTGGAATCCTGCTTGATTTCTATTACTCTCTCACCTCAGATCTAGCCCCACAAACAAGCTCACCAGCTCTGTCTTAAGCTAGTTCTCTGTCTCTGTCTCCTCTGCCTGCGGGGCTGGCATCCCATATGGGCGCTGGTTCTAGTCCCGGCTGCTCCACTTCCAGTAGAGCTCTCTGCTATGGCCTGGGGAAGCAGTAGAAGATGACCCAAGTCCTCGGGCCCCTGCACCCATGTGGGAGTCAGGGAAGAAGTGCCTGGCCTCCTGGCTTTGGATTTGCACAGCTCCAACTATTGCAGCCATTTGGGGAATGAACCAATGGGAGGAAGACCTTTCTCTCTGTCTCTCCCTCTCACTGTCTGTGACTCTACCTCTCAAGTAAAATAAATAAAATCTTTAAAAAATAAAAAAAAGAAAGACAGGGATGAGCAGAGAGAGAGTGTATGGATCCTGGCACCCACATGAGTGGGACCTAGGATAGCGTGGAGAGGCTCAGAGGATGCTCGCCTGTTTTGCCCTTGGATCAGGATCTGCCCAGGTCCTACAAAGCCAGATGTGCCTTCTCGCCTGGCGCCGTGCCGTGGATGAACGTCGGGTAGCCTGTGGCCAATCACGGAGTGCTGTGAACACATACTTGTGGCGCCTGCTCCTGTATTCCAGGTCGTGCTCAGACACTGGGAGCCCAGCTGGGCAACAAAGCACTGTCCTGACAGCTCCTTCTCTCTTTCTTCTCTTCTAGGCTTTTTAGTGCAATTTTAGAACAAGCAACCAAAGCAGACGGGGCCAATGCTCTAGGAGGGAAAGGGGCTGGATTCGACGTGAAGGCGCTGAGGGCTTTCCGTGTGCTGCGCCCCCTGCGGCTGGTGTCTGGAGTCCCGAGTAAGTAAAGCTGATTGCCCTCTGCAGGAATGTCTTGTCACCCACCGCTTTCTGCTTTCCTTCGGGAATGGCAGAGTCCTTTGTAGAAGACACTCCTGTTACATAAATGGAGGGTTTTTAAAAACACAAGTATTTTTTATTTCAAGAACGGAGCTCCGATGTAAGTATGTTAAACACACTATGGTCCCAACTCTTGCACTCACCTAGGGAAAGTTCAAAAGGATCACCCAGCCAGCTGACGACAGCCTAACGACCCCATGGCTGTCTGAGCCATCCACAACAGGCCCTGGCTGGGAACTGAAAGACTTGCTGCAGAGGCGCCAGGTGAGCACAGCCAGCGAGGCCCCATGGATCGCAGGGGGTTGCAGCCAATGGGGTGACCTCCACGGTCTGCATCTCGCCAGGGACTATGATGGTTCTGAAGGTGCCGGCCCTTACCCCCTTCACCTCTAGCTTCGGGGGCCCTATCTGGGGATGTGCCACCTGTCACGGTGAGAGCTGGCTTTTCCTGCGGAGTGAAGAGTGTTCGGCTCTCAGAGTGCAGGGCTTTGAAGAGCCTATCAGGATCAGCCGCACAGACTGCCGGCGTTGTGTCGCCCCTCCAGGAGCGGGGTCCACTGTGGACATGCCACTGGCACCCTGCACCTGCCCAGTGGACCCCAGCCCAAGTTGCTAGCGAGCTTTTGGGGAGCTCCCCCTCCTCTTCGTTGTTCCACTAGAGCTGTCGGAGAATCATTCTGGACTCGCTTCCTGAGATTTTGTACTCTCTGGTAGATTCAGCCGTGTTTCTGGGCTGACTCATGGCTCATGATAGGAGACAGTGAAAACTGCACAGGAATCCGGCTAGCTTGGAGATGGGGGAGGGGCAGGAAAGCAGAGAGGTCTCGGTTACACTGCCTTTACAATCCGTACCATGCACTGAGTGCTTGATTATGTTTATGCTGCTTGGTGATATCTCTTCGATTCATGAAGCTGTAGCAGTGCCATGGGCCTTATGTCAATCTGTTCATTCCTTTTTATACATGCACAGATTAGCAAGAAAGAACTTCCCATGACTTTCAGTAGCTAGCAGCACAGCTGAGTCTGGAGCCAGGCCTCTTAAACTTCTACACCAGTGCTCTTTCCCGCAAGACAATACTACCTCATTTAAAGTGTAAAGTGGTATGAAACTCTTGATGGTCATGGGTTTTTACACATATATCCTTATGCCTCTTTGATTATAATATAAGCCTCTTGAAGCCCAGACTTGTACCTTAAATTGTCTCTGACACCTGCACAATACCTAGATTAGTCTCTAAACAAGGGAGGAGAATTTACTGAACAAATGAAAACCAGAGTTAAGCATTTTTCTTTGCAGTGGAACTCCCTGAGCAAAGCCTATGGTTTATCTCAAGTGCAAAAAGAGCGTAGAGCTAAGCCACACAAATGCAATTAAAGCAGACTTGCTCTATCTTGCCTTAATCATTCGGGGGTACTTAGAAATGCAATGGTATATTTGATAGCCAAGACCAGACTCCCCTTTTGTGATGCCTATGATTATTGGGTTTTCTTGGTTAATCAGTCATAACTAAATAGAACAAAATCCGTGTGAGAGAAGGGAAAGTGAGAGTGGTGTTAGACGTGACCTTAAGAAGCTTTCAATAGTACAGCCCATGTCAATGATAGGAACTATGAATTAATCCCAAACTTCAGCACTACAATGGAAATAATGACACCTACCCCTTTACGTTAAATCCAGGCTCACAACTTCACAGCATTGTGTTGAGTTTTAGGGCGTATCATAAACAGTGACCATGGCTTTATCACTTGAGGAATCTGATAGTCTAGTAAAGAAGTCTGTCAGTCAGCTTTTGCTGCAGGAACAGACAATCTCAAACTCTTCCTGCCTTGAAGCCAAACATTTTGACCTGGTTTGCAGTACATGAGGGGTTGGTCAGCTACAGCTCTAATAGAGTCAGCTTGGGTCTGGCCTTGGCCAAGTTCTATGTGTCTTGCAATTTCAGAGCTCAGGTGGACTTAGCAGCCCCTTGCAGGCTGTATCATGCTCCTGACAGATGACAGATACTCACAAAGCAGGCACAGAGCTAGCTCACACCAGCAATGTAAAGTTTATGCTTAAATACAACTTGCAACATAATTGCTCACCTTCTAACAGCTCAAGCCATTCATATGTCTGACCTTGGAGATAAAATGATAGAGAAGTGTGGTCAGCTCCCTGCATCTGCAAATTCTGCATCTATAGATTCAACCAACCATGGGTCAAAATGTTGGGGAAAGTGCATCTGTACTTTTAGAGACATTTTCTTGTCATTATATTCCCTAACCAATACAGTATAATAGCCAATTACATTGTACGAGGTATCATGAGGGATCCAAGAATGATTCCAGCCTACAGGAGGATTGCACCAGTTATATGAGAATACTATGCCAATTTCCATTAGAAATTTGAGCATCTGACAATTTGGGTATCTCTGGGAGATCCAGGAACCAATCCCTCATGCATACTAAGGGATGAGTCTACAAGAACCCACAGAAAAACACTGTCAAATAATTATGGATAAATAATGCAATCTGCTGCAAAGATCCTGAAATACTGTTATCAAGAGAAAAAGTTACTGTGAATCCTCTAATCCAGCAATTCTTAATTAAAGATACATATGGTTGAGTCACTCATGTTTCAGGACACTAAAAGGTGAATTCAGCTGGATACAGTAGCAAGGGTTGCACCAGAGAAACTTCCTGAAGAAGGTGCTTTGCTTTCATCTGCATTAAATAATGATGAAATTAAAAGGGCACTTCAAAGAGTTAATGAAATTAAATGACAAGTTTGTTTTGATGCAAAAACTTTCCAAAGTTTTTCCATAATCTGCATTTCCATAAATTTTTGAATGCATGGGTTTCAGATCTTTTTGAACCAAAATAATATTTTAATTCCATTTGCCTTGAACTTTTTGAAATATCCTTGTATTGTGATGTCAAGAAGAGGTAATGTTCATTGGAATTTCATAATCAAGAAAATGAAGATGGGATAGAGCACCTTGAATCCAAGACCCCCATGACCCTTGCGATGACACTGAGATGATTTTGCGATTGTGGACAGCCTACCGATAACTCCACATTTCCATAAAAGACCCACGACTGTGTCTTGTATATTGTGGGCCACGAATAAAACAAGGATGATTCTTCTTGGATCTTAAAGAAAGGGCTTATCCAACCATTCGTCCTTTCTCACTGGGGTAGTGTCTGGGCAGCTTTTTGAAATAGTGAAGTCTGTAGAAGGTCAAGGTGAATAAGTGCACTCCAGTTTGGTTGGAATCATCAATAAAAAACATCAATATATCCTACAGCTAAAGGAATAGCTCTTCTATTTCTTATGACTTTAGGTTGTCACCTTTTGTATTTCAGCAAAACATCTCAGTACCTATGTCTCCAATTCTTGTTCTCCCGTTCTTTCTTGAATCTACTCCAATCAGGCCTTCTCTCCCACTATTACATCAAATATCTCTTGTCAAGACCGCCAATAATCTCCACTTTGCTGAACCGATAGTCGGTTCTCCCCTGCCACTTTACATGGTCTGGCTGCAGTGGGAACCGGTCATCCTTTGAATCACCATTGTCCCTGGCTTCTAGGACACTGCTCTTTCTTAGCTCTGCCCTTACTTCACTTAATTTCCTTCCTGGGATCCTTTGCTGGTTTTCCTTTCATCTTCTTACCCTCAAAACTTTGGAGAACCCAGGGATATTGGACCTCTTTTCTATGTGCTCTCTTTTCCTACCATGTCCAGTCTGATGGCATTAAGGATCACCTGTCCATCTTCTAATAACATCCAACTGTGTGTCACCAGCACAGACTGCTGCCTTAAACTCCAGACCTGTGTCCTTAACTGCCTACTCCATCCCTTGAAGAAGTCTAAGAAGTGTCTTGAACTTAGCACACCCATAACTTCTCCAAATTTTCCCCATCTCAGTAAATGTCAGCACACTCTTTCAGCTTCACAGGCCAAAAATCTTCAGTTGATTTCCAGTCTACTAGGAAATCCTATCCTATATCCAAAATATATTCAGGTTTTTTACCACTTCCTCACTCACTCCAGTGCTAGCCACCATCATCTCTTACCTGGATTATCCCAGGATTCTCTGCTAACAGGATTCTCTGCTTTTACCATTGCCCTTGTCACAGCCCAGGCTTAACACAGCAGCCAAAATGATCCTCTTAGACTCTAACCCAGATCATGTTGTTGCCCTGCTCAGAACCCCTCAGGGTTTCCTTGGCTGAGATTGAGAACTAAAGTGCACAGGCCCTAAGATATCCCCCTTCTCTCCTATCTGACCTTTTGCTTCCTTCCGCTTTCACCCCCCTCCCTCCTCACCAGCCCCAGTGCCCTCCCTGCTTATTCCTCTACCATGCCAAGCTCGCCGCCATGGCCGGGCTTCACAAGCGCCATGCCTTCTGCCTGCCCTTATGCCCACCTCCCTCAGTCTCTGCTGAGCTGTCACATCCCTGGCCTCTGCTGCATCCTCACACTCCCTAAACCCTTCCTTGCTTCAGTTGTGCACGGCACGTGTCACCATGTATCACACTGTGTATTTACTCTTTTCTTTATACCTGTGCCTTGTGAAAACACGACCTCCGTGAGGGCAGTAGTTTGTGTTAGCTTTGGTCTCAGCTGCATCCACAGCATCTGCAACAATGGTAGATAAATATTAACAGACACTGTTGCTCAGACCCTGCTGGGTTTGGATGTTGACTGTCCTCCACCGGTCCATTGTGTTAAAGGTCTCCAAAGTCTTATGTTCATGAAACTAGGAGGGTGGGACATGGTCCAGGGAGGGTGTTTGGATGTGGAGCCTGTGGGAGGTGATTGGATTGGATTAGGCTGTTAGGCTGCAGCCCCGTGATGAAATCCTCATGGCTGTTTAGGAGGCTACATAGACAGAGGCAAACAGCCTCCCTGTCTCTGTGGGGTGACCCGCTGTGTTGCCACCTCGGGACTCAAGTGCCATCCCTGTGGCTGAGTCAGTGGTGCCACCTGATTTGCACTTGAATCTCCAGAACCAGGAGCCAAAATACACTTACTGGCTTTCTTCATACTCTGAGGCTGCCTCAGGTGTTTCAGTGGTGTGACAGTAGGCTGACTCATGCAGACCCCATGGCTGAGTGACAGAGCGACCCTCGGCAGTTACTAAGAACTAGCAGTCGTACTCAAATGACATAATGCGAAAAGGCCTTCCCTCCATATATGTGTGCCTCTTTTATTTAGTCTTTCCAAAGGGTCTTTGTTTTTTTAAGAAGAGTATATTTTTAAATTATTTATTTATTTATTTATTTATTTTATTGAGAGGCAGAGTTACAGACAGAGAGAAGGAGAGACAGAAAGGTCTTCTATCTGGTGACTCACTCCCCAAATGGCCTCAACTGCTGGAGTTGGGCTGATCTGAAGCCAGGAGCTAGGAGCTTCTTCCAGGTCTCCCACATGGGTGCAGGGGCCCAAGCACTTGGGCCATCTTCCACTGCTTACCCAGACCATAAACAGAGAGCTAGATCAGAAGAGGAGCAGCCGGGAGTTGAACCAGCACCCATATGGGATGCTGGTGCTGCAGGCAAAGGCTTAACTTACTATGCCACAACACCAGCCCTCTTTTTATTTTTTAAAAGTATTTATTTATTTCAAAGGCAGAAAGAGAGAGAGAGAGAGAGAGAGAGAGAGAGAGAGAGAGAGGATGAGGGAGAGGGAGAGAGCACCACAACAACTAGGTCTGGGTCTTTTTCCTCTTCCTGATTTGATCTTTCTACCGCCTGTGTACCATGTGGGCATAAACAGAAGTGGCATGTGTAGAAATGCCAGGTGCTGGTTCTTGTAACAGATCATTGACTGGTGGTTTTCGATGCCTGAAACTCTGAACCTGCAGTGTTAAAGGCCCAAAAGGTTGCTGTTATTTTATAACCATGTATAGCCATTCTCAATGCCATTGAAATCTTACAGTCAAAGATTATCGAGGGAGAGAAATGCTTGTGAGAGTACAAGTCCATGAAGTCATTTATGCATTTATTCAACAGAATCTACTGAGTATCTCCTTTATGTAAGCATTTGCTAACCAGAAGTGAGTCAGATACTAAGTGTGTTCTCAGAACACTTGATGTGTAATTGAAGAAAAGAATGTTCCTAAAAACAGTTGCATGGAATAAACATTGGAAATACTCTCCCCACAAGTGTAGGTAATGATCTACTGAGCTGTACAACAAGAATGCTCTGGAGATGGTATGCTTTTGGGATTAGGGACAGAATCAGGAGTGGCTTCTATGAGGTGGTGGCATTTGGGATCTTGAAGGATAAGTGAGGAGAGGCATTCAACAAAATTATGAAAGGGAAAGAGAATGATTGTGGCCCTGGAGATGCACACAGTGAGGCTGCAAGGTTTAGGGGTTGGTTACACTGGACTAAGAATCAGACCAACTCTTTCACCAAAATTCCATGTAATTTAAAGATTTGGTCAGGTTGCCTCATAGAGACTCTTCCACAGGAAAGGAAATCGGTTCACATTTGATGCTTTGAAGCATCTCCTGTGCCACAGCAGAAGTGCTGTGAACGCACACATTGCACAGAGGATAAGCCATATGGAACAATAAACATTGCACAATGAACATGAACAATAAATATGGAGAGTTGTGGTTAAATATTTGCAATGTATATGCAGGGAGTGCATTTGTTTGCAGAGCAATAACGAGGGGTCATTTCCTCCTCCCCATATCATCCCATATGTCCTCCAGGAGAACTTTCAAGAGAGGCTGTAACAAAGGGAGCAGACAGATGGAGGTGAGACTGTGTCTTAGGTTTGCGAGGGCTTTGACAAAAACCCAGAGCAGCGCAGCCTTGCTCTGAAGATGAAGGCTGTTGAACAGTCACCTCGGTGCAAGACAGCATCAATCTTAGAAACATCCTCCCTTCACCGTCAGCATCGCTGCACACGCTCCACAAGCCAAGCACAAGGCAAGGCACTGGGACCCAGAAGTAATGGGATGCACTCCCCATGTGTCGAGCTTTTCGAATGCCTTAAAGACGTCTAATGAGATATATTTTTCCTAGTGCGTGAATTGAGATAAGCTCAGCATTGTGAGGCTATCTCTTTCCTCAGCTAAAACTGTTATTTCTGGAAGTGCATAGAGTAGAAAAGTGATTTGTTATTAAACAAAGATAAGAAAGAGCATTGAGGTCCAGTGTGTTCAGAGGGGTCATACTCTTACTATTTTTCCTGGCTCAGATTTAAGCTGTGTCCTAAAGAGAAACCAGCACTAGTCAGTTGGCAAATACCTCTTGAATGGATACCTTACAGAAAGACCCAAGACACAGTGGTCTTCAACATGAGTTCTTGACTCAAATTGACTGGTTTCTGCTGCTTACTCACTTTGTAATCTTGGAGATGCTACCTCTTTGTCCCTTACTTAGTTTCTTCTATGAAATGGGAAGAATAAGAGAAGCTATTATGTGTATTGTTGAGAACACTAAATGAGCTAATGCATGCAACACACTTAAGCAGTGCCTTGTCTATAATAGACGCTCAGTTAAATGGTGGATACTGTACCCTATCATACTTGTGTATAATAGAATGTAAATGAGAAATAGGTGGCAACGTTGATAATGAGAAATTAGATACACTTAAAAAGATAAAGACTATTGAGTTACCTATTAGTCTGGACAGAAAATACCAGAGAGGTGTGTGTGGCTTCCAAGGGAGAGTTTCTCATGGATTGCATCAGTCTGAACAACTTTAATGAAGGAAGCTGGGAGGCTTATGCAGAATAGACAGGATGGAAAAGGAAAGGCATTTAGGGGTGAAAACTTCATTTGTTTGGGTCACCAGTGCACCAGTCAGCATCTAGGACTGTGCCTGGAACAATCTGCTGATGGAGAAGCAGGTGAGAGAGCAAGGTGAGCAGAGACTGCAAGGAGCAGCCCTCAGTGGGTGCTGGATGCCAAGCCAGTGGCCTGTTAGTGATGTTCAGAAGGCTGCACCCTGGAGAGGCAGCTAAGTGTCCTGGAGCGCTACTAAAGAATGTCAGCCCTGAGGATGGATGCTGATTTCCAGGGATGTTCATTAACCCTCCCTGGACCCAGATGGCTGGTGGCAGTGCTGGGGGAAATACAGACCAAAGCAGACCACTGTTGTCTCTCCCCACACAATCTCTACTCCAGAGGCCATATCTGGGGCTTCCTGCTCTCTCCAGACTACTCCAACAGGCTATCTCAACACTCCTTTTTGATTATGATTGATAGAATGCATCCTTGACTTAGAAATTCCTGCACTGCTCAGGAGCTCAGGGGACCCACACCCATCCCACTGCATGCAGTTTTCTCCCAGGATGATCAGCTGTGAAACTGGCCATGCTGCTTAGTATGCAATACCAGTGAACCAGACCCACTGCAGGCATGGTGGACCTACTAGAAACAACTTCTTGGAGTGTTTTTCACATGTCGGTGGTTCAGAAGCAGTCTGGCCATCCTATGCTCTTTCTATCTGAGCGCCCCCAGCACAGCTCCCAGGCCAGCGCTTCCTGCCCGGGAAACATCTCTACACCAAATGAGGGAGGAGGCGGGCTCTGCGCTGGCCATGGTCCTGAAAAACACTGTATTCATTAAATTTCAACTCTAGTGCCACCCTCCATTGTATTTAAGGACCTGGAGGAAACTGGGTGTTGAAGATCTTCCCAGAGTGGAGGCTCAAGTCCATGCTGCCTCACTCCCATCGCTTGCTGTCTCCTCTGGCTGTGCCATCCTCCTCTGAACTTCCCTTTCACCCTGGTCAATGTGATATAAGCCTCTAAAGTGTCAGGGGGATGCAGGTGGCTGCTTGGGGCCCAGCATGACAGGGATGGAGGACTCCCCTCACCAGCCCTGCCCTAGCTCTGACCTCTCCATGACTGGCTCATGGACTTGGCCCCTGTTCTCCCTCTGGATCCATGTCCATTGTCTGTACCTGATTGCCCACTGGTCCTCCCTGCTCCTCTCCCACATTCGCCCTCATCCCCCGCCCACCACACTGCCCCTCTGCAGGCCTTCCTTCTTCATTGCCCTCACCTCTTTTCCCCTTTTCATCTCCCTGGACTTGATCTCATTCTCTTATTTTCTGTTTTTCTTACTCTTTTGTGCTAAATGGATCCTACATAGAACCTAAATCCAAGGCAAAGGGACACTTAGAAGATGACTTCCAAGGACAAGAGTGTGTGTAGGGGACACCCATTAGTCCATTTCATACTCAACTTCTCAGGCAGCCAGAAGCCACCTCCCCCTACTGCCCACCCTACCCCCAAATCTTTCTTGAGCATGTTCTATGTCCCTTCTCAACCACGTCTTTCATTGGCATGGGAAGGAAGCAGATCTTGTCCCCACATCACTTTCTGCCAGTCCTCCTGAATCAGAATGTTTGGATGGGAAAAGACCTTAAATGCCTAAACCAGCCAAGTGTCCATCCTACAGATAGCACTGCAGCCCAACAAGTTCAATGGCCTCAGAATCACCTGGCACAGATGACAGGGCTCTGGTTTCTGCGCCATGTGTGTGTGGATCCTCTAGCTTTGTGAGTGCACAGACCCTGCAGGAGGGAAGGCAGCACAAGGGAATGGCTCTACTCTGGCAACAGCCCTGAGCTGGTGCTCTGACGGTGAACAGAGCCCTCTGGAGGAAGCTTCAGGCAGCATGGCCTCTTAACATTCTGAGCAGGTTGGTTTCCAGAGGAAAAACTTGTCCATGGTGTGTGTCAGCCTGGCCTGCTTTGCTGTGAGGAGTCTGAAGTCAGCCCCCTTATGTACACTTACCTTCTTTGCCTGTCAGAAATAAAACCAGAGAAGAGCACCCCACATACCCTGCCCTGGTTCCCCATGCCTTCCATGTTCATGGCAGCCAAGAAGAGATGCTCACCCTTCCCCACACAGCCTTCCACTGCAGGCACATGGCTCTGTGCCCCCTGTCTCTTCTGATCAGGCAACTCCTGTCCCTGTTCTTTGAAGACTGCCTGGACCAGGAGCCTGGGGATGCAGTTACAGTGCAGGCTGTGCTGCCGACTTCAGTCTTCCTGCTCCCCACTTTGCCTCTTTCTCGATCGACAAAGTGAGATGGATGATGGATATATGTGGAGAAGGCTGCAGTTTTGCTGGGAAAGCCCCAGAGTTTCTAGCAACACAACTTCTTTGAAACCTACCTTGTAAAGAACCCAGTGTCAGGCAGGAAGGAATGAAGGAAGACCAAGTGTGGCACCATTAGTTAAGTCACATGGTGAACGTATTTCAGAAGTGCCCATCTCTGCTGCTGTACAGTTTTACAGAGAGGTTCCTGAGTATTGATAATGACCAGGGATGAAATCGGGGAAATCTGTATTATTTGGTGTTCTAGCTACAGGGGGGGATAGAATAATCATGACAGAGGATGCATCCAATCACCCTGTGAAGTCTCCTATTTACTGAAGTGCCCAGGCATTCCCCCAGTGATGAAAATGTCCCGTTTTGATTTGAGAATAAAATGTAGGTGGTGATAAATGGGGGGTTTGCCAGCACTGGGAAGCATTATTCAGCATCAGACTCTGTGAGAGCTTAATTAGCTGATGAATTGGCCCAGCGGTCTGGGAAGAGGGCGACATTATCCCTAATTCAGCAATGGCCAAGGACAGATCCAAGTGCCTCTCACGATTGATGGGTGGCGATGGTCCCTGTGTCCTGTGGTCACGGGTCTCTCAGGTATGAGCAGAGCCCAGCTGTCCCTAGCACAGTAGAATGCCCTTACTCCCCTGCTGTAGGGTGTCCTGACAGGCATTAGAGACCAAAGACAGCTCATAGTGTGGTGTGGTTTGTGTATGTTCAAATGGCTTGTCAACCCCCAGGGGGTGGCAGAAGCTGAGAAGCAGCACTATTGCTGCCTGGAATCTTGGGATGAAGTGGGAGGCACATGAGCCTGCAGGTGAAGAGACCAGGGACCTGAGTCATGTAACCTCTGGTTCTCAGTTTCTCCATCTCTGAAATGAGAGGATTAAGATGTGCTTGCTCTAAAATCCCTGCAAGTATTATCATTCGGAGAGCAGTGACCTGGGGGTTTCCTTTTGAGTGACTAATTCTAGACCTAAGGTGGTCACGGGCAGGACAAGTCCCTCTCTCTCTATTCCCAGTAAGGCAATCTTGCAGCCCAGTGGTGGGACAGTGGCTATATAATCAATCAACAGCTACTTGTTAGCACAACCATGGGCCCAGGAACATGGGAGGTGGAATAAACAATCACAGAAGATAGACCAGGATGCTCCATGGCTAATTCCCTTTTGTTCCTGGCCCTTCTCTGCAGATGCCTGAATGAGAAATAAGAGCCAAGAACAAGGTGACTATAACCTAATTAAAAATAATGGTAACAATAAAGACCACTTAGGCTTCTAAGTGACCCAGGCTTTCCCAAGACTGGGAAGAAAAATGAGGGGAGAGTGAAATGAAGATACATGGGCGTCAGTGTCCCGTAAAGTGATCAATAACAGAGCAGGAGCTCTGTGAACTGTCATTCTTGTTTGTTCTCCCAGCTTGATTCATGGCAGCTGGTGCTGGAGGACACAGGCGCTGGAGTCCCACACCCAGGTTCAGATTCCCAGAGCAGCCACTTGTTAGCCCTGTGCCTCACTTTCCATATCTGTAACATGGGAATCACAATGGCACCTTCTGTGTGGACCTGTGGGGATTAACAGAGGAAGGGGGCCTCAATGTTGGATTTACAAAGTAACTTTATTGAAGTATAATTGATATTCAATGACATTATAAAGGAAGTGACTCTGCTAAGCTCTTTTTAACAAGACCAGCAATACTCTAATACCAAAAGCCAAAAAAGACACAATAATAACCCCTAAAACCCAGTATCCTTGCATAGAGACAGAAGTTTTCAACAAATATTAGCAAAATGCATACTTTTAAAACTGGAGAGAGAGAGACATTCCTTTCATCTGCTTGTACACTCCCCAGTGCAATGGCCAGCTCTGGACCAGGATGAAGCCAAGAGCCACACGCTTCTTTCGGGTCTCCCACATGGATGACAAGAGCCCAAGCACATGAGCCATCTCTGCTACTTTTCCAGGTGCATTAGCAGGGAGCTGGGTCGGAAGTGGAGCAGGCAGGACTCAAACCAATGCCCATACGGGATGCAAGTGTCGCAGGTTGGGGCTTATTCTGCTATGCCACAACATTGGCCCCCAAATCCACACATTTTAAATCCAGTCACAAACATAATAATCTTACATGCTTAAATCTTATAGTTCCATTTATCCAACCCTCTGTTTACGACACATTTTTTACTTATGTATGCTCTATAAAGCTCACTCTACATTATTATCATTTGGCTTTAAACAACCAGTAAACTCTCAGAACAAATACAACATAGTCTTCTGTATTTGCCTACTTATTTGCCATTTCTGGTGCCTGTTTTCTGTATATCCACCTTCCCTCCCCTACCCTGTGGCACATCCCATAGCATAGTATAATTCGGGCCCAATACTGATGAATTATTTCAGCTTTCTTTCTGAAAATGCCTTTGTCCCATCCCCTTCTTGAAGACAGTTTTTGCTGGCTATGGGGTACTTAGTTGACAGGTAGTTTTTTCTTTTCTTCTCTTTCAGAGCTTTAAAGATTTTGTTCCATTTTCTTCTGGCCTCCATTGTTTCTGATGAGAAGTCATTTATATTCCTGTCACAGTTCCCCTGTTCATAATATTTCTTTTCTCACTGAATGCTTTTAAGATTTTCTTTTTCTCTGTGGCTTTTAGCAGTTGGATATGCTGTGCCTCATTGTGGTTTTCGTTGTGTGTATGTGTGTGTGTATTTGAAAGAATTACAGAGAGAGGAAGACACACACACACACACACAGAAATATCTTCCATCTGCTGGTTCACTCCCCAGACGGCTGCAATGGCCATCACCAGGCCAGACTGCAACCAGAAACTTGGAAATCCTGCTGGGTCTCCTGCATAGTTGTCTGGGGCCCAAAGGACTGGGCCATCCTCTGCTGCTCTCCTAGGCATATTAGCAGGGAGCCGGATGTAAAGTGGAGCAGCTGGGACTCGAACTGGTGCTCACATTGGATACAGGTGTCTCAGGTGGTGGCTAACTGCTTTGCTGCAACACTAGTCCTTGTTCTCATATTTGTCCTACTGGGAGTTGACAGAACTTCTCAGATCTAACCATAGAGTTTGGGGAGTTTAGGGCTGTGATTTCTTTAAATCCTTTTTTTCTGCTCCAATTTCATACTTGTCTTTCTGGGACTCCTGTCTATCTGCTTCCTCTTTAATACCATAGACTGACTTGTTTCATTAATATATTTTCTCTTAATTGATGTATATATGTATGTATATAATACTAATATTCATTATTATTAGTATATTATAATTATATAATAATATTTTTATAAAAAATTGGGGAACTAACTCAGCTGTTTTAAAATGCTTCTCTGCTAAGTGTGACATCTGAACAGTCTCATCTGCTGTTGTCGGTTGCCTGCTTCTTTTCTTGTCTGTATCTCATTTTCCTGTTTCTTCATGTATCCAGGTGATTTTTTGATGAATAGTGGGAGCACGGATAATATGTTGTAGAGATTGAATTCTTTCATCTTCCTAAGAGTGGCCTCTTCAGCAGGCAGTCCAATGACTGGGTGATCACCATGAACTTGGGCTGGCTTGGTTTTATGCTTGCCAGGGCTGACAAATCAAAAGCCCGAAGCCATCAATCTCCCAATGCTATTTCCCTTCAGATCCAACCCTGCCTTGGTTTTAGGATTTGTCAGGTCTTGCTCTAGGTCGAGCCCCTTATTCCCAAGTTGTGCCCTTTCTGGTGACTCAGTCAGTTACCCAGGCTGTTGGTGAGACATTAACTAGATCTGTCTATGGGCAGGGGCAGAACTCCAACCTCCTGACTCTGCCCTTTCCCCAGCATTGATTAACCTGTGCTTTCTCGTGTCTGCTGTCAACCCCGTAGCAGCTTCTATCTGATATGCCTCAGTGGTTTCACTGCACACACGTTCAACCTGACCCTAAGCCCACACAGACTTCAGGGGCCTCTCGTCTTCCTAGCTGCCCTAGCTGTCTCCTTCACATGCCCCACTGTGCCACTGCCAACATTCTGATCATATTTCTTCCTTTTCAGCTTAACGGGACTACAGTGGCCTGCTCAGATTGTATCCCTTTGTGCGACAGTCAGGAAATTGTTCACCCTATGAGTTCATTTCTCTTAGAGATTATCCTCCTGTGCTGGTTTATGTCCACTTTATGAAAACAGTTTCCCCCTATAATTTCATCCAGGTTTTAAAATGTTTATGATGAAAAGGCTAGTGTGGTGCCAGTTACTCCAACATGAGAGTTAAGGGAAGTGTACTTGATCTTTAAATCTCAAAATAAATGTTTAATGTATTAGCAAATGTAAACTGTTCCCTCTACATTGTATATTTACTATATCCTATATCATATGGCATATAATATAATGTAGTGGTATAGTTTATGTTATATATTAATTAATTCATCACATCTTTATCAAGTACTTACTGTGTATAAGGCACAGTAACAGTTGGAGGAAGGGGAGGTACTAGATCTTTTAAAAAAATTGGGGAACTAACTAACAAATCTTGGAGCCAGAGTGGATTTTCTCATCCAATATCTTCATTTGAAAGATATTGAATCCTAGACCTAAAAGGATACATGGTTTGTCAAGGTCACACAGCTATAAGCAGAACAAGAGGAAATAGCTGGGCATGTTTTCCCCCACTAAACTTCAAATATATTATTTTTAAAACTGAACATGATGTGTAAAGTTTTTTTCCCTCCATAAAAAATATGATCAGTGCCAGGGTCTATGTTGATACAGTGGTGATTGGAACCAGAATGAATAAATAACTAAGGCTGGGCTGCTAAGAGCATATTCGAGTTGCCTAGAAAACTCAGTGTTGGTGTAGAGTCACCATCAGCTGACACAATGAACAAGGTTGGTTCTTGGTTACACTCCTCCTCAAGAACAGCCAAGTAAAACAAAACTAGGAGTTGCCTGGATTTAATAGTATTTTATTGGAACAGTAGATATGCAGGGACTTCACAGAGTTCATGGAAGGTGAAATTAATAGATAAGCTTATTTTGGTGCAAAAATTGTAACTTCAAAAGTTTTTTCATCATGTGCATTTCATAAACTTTTTGATGACCTCTTAAATGCATGGATTTTCAAGATTTTTTGTACCAAAGCAAGCTTATATTTTAATGACATTTTCTATGACCTTTTTTTGAAGTCCCCTCATATAATCAGGACTATCTTAGGAACCCATCCAACCTGATAACTTCTTAGTGAGTATTTCATTTGCCACCAGAAGTGTGAAGAAATTATGCTCCAAGCTCCTGACTGAGCGCTGGCTGTTAAAACTTTTTGAATCAGCAGTTGGAAAACTCTCTCTCTCTGTCTCTGTCTGTCTGTCTCTCTCTCTCTCTCTCTTTCTGTTGTTCTACCTTTCAAATAAGCAAATAAATAATTTTTTTCTTTAGTGTGGGTCACTAGTCACAGCCTGGTGATGATGATGATGATGATGTTGATGCAGTTATCACAGCCATGAATATAGACAGTTTTGTTTTCAGACTCAAGTGTGACTTTAGATGAGGAGGACCCAGCATTAGTGAGGGAGCTAGAGTCAGAATGTCCATGTGACCCCCCGCTTCTCTGAGAGTAGACCTGTTGACTCGCCAAGTTTAGAAGCCTCCAAGTAGCGTGACTCCTTCTGTCTTAATGGGTGGGTGATAGTGGACATGGAAAGCTGAAAGTCCCTTACCAGCTGCTGCAGCCCAATGTCCTAGCTGCCAGACACCTTCCATCTGCCCCATCACATCCACTCTCCATCCTCCTCCACTCAGCTTTCTGGCCCGAGGGGCTGACCACATGGACTCCATGCAAGGGTTCCTTTCCCCCCAGTGTTGAGGTGGGTTCAGTCAATGGAGAGCAAGCAGGACCTCAGTAGGAGGGAGTGGGGGAGGTCAGGTTCTTCTGTCCCCAGGCCCTTCCCTGCAGGTTGTTTTGGACTGGTATTGTCTCAGCCACTCCAGATGGTCCTTGCCATAAAATGCACTCCTTCCTGCTCACTGTAGCCATGTCCTGCAGTCACTTCTTCAGGCCTAGGGCTGGTCATAGATCACTGCTGTGGCCACCTCCAGGCCACCACATTCTCCCTGTTCTCCCTTGTGGCTCTTATTACTTCTGCCCTGTGCCTCCATAGAGCATCTCACACTGTATTAATCTGAGCATGCCTCTTGTTTCTTTTGGGAACCTACTGTTTGAATATTTGAAATCTGTTGTCATGCTTCCTGCAAATGCATTCTGGGTACTTACTACTTGGAGATCATGTAGAAGGGGAGGTGGAGTCACCCTCTAGGATGGAGAATTCCTGGCATTTTCTGAGCAGGACATGGTTGTGATGAAAGCAACATTTAAGGAGGAGTTATGGGGTCATGGTGCAGAGTGGTTGGGTTGCAAGGGAATTAGACAGGAAGCACAGCCTACCAATCCAGGCAGGAGGCAGTAAGGACAGCAGTGTCTATGGAAGAGAGAGCAGATGTGATGGATTCTGTGGATGGAGAATGTTGACAAAGAAGCAAGCAAGGGTGACTGCAAAGTTTTTAGCATTGTGGGGACCAGTTTTAGGGAGAAAGATATGAGCTGAGATTTAGATTTGAGTATCATAAAATAGTGGAACAACCTGGTAGAGATATCTAATATGCTTACGGATAACATGACTTGAACTCAGAAGGGGTGTGGATTTAAGTGCAGGGGCGAATGTTGTGGCACAGCAGGTTAAGTGGGCACTTGTGACACTGGTATCCCAAATTGGAGTACTGGTCCAAATCCTAGATTCTCTGCTTCTAGCCCAGCTTCCTACCAATGGATCTGGGAGGGCAGTGGAAGATAGTACAAGTGCTTGGGCCCCTGCCACCCTCATGGAAGATCTGGATTGAGTTCCTGGCTCTTGGCTTTGGGCTGGCCCAGATCTGGCTGTTGTGGCCATTTGGGGAATGAACCCATGGATGGAAGATCCCTCCCTCTCTGTTGCTCTTTCAAATGCATAAATAAATCTTTTAAAAAGAAAATATAAGTGGGGGGAGGGAATGAATTGAATGAATTTGAGAGAATTGCATGAATGGTAGAAGATAAACCGAAACAAAGGACCAAAAGAAGCTTTGCCCATGGAGTCAGTTCACATGTCCATTTATCAGGGAGATATTTTCCTAATTTCCCAGAATTAATTCTCTCTCTCTCTCTCTCTCTCTCTCTCCCCCCATGTCTCCCTCGTGCTTTGGGCATAATTCTTAGGAATATTGTCTCCTGCTTTTGCAATTGGCTGCTTTCCTGCCTGTCTTCCTGTCCAGTCCACAGCTCCTCAAGGGCAGGGATTACATTGCTTTTATCTTTGTAGGATTCCCAGATGCAAAGGGAGTCAGAAGGGAGGGGAGGAGTAAAGGAGGTGAGGAATTAATTATAGAGTTGGAAGAGAACTAAAATCGCACACTGTCATGTAGTCAAGGAGAGCAGAGAGTTTAGAAAAGGAAGGAGAGGAGTAAACAATATCAAATAGATCAAGGGAAATGGTGGCCAGAGAAAGGCATGGATTGACCTGTCAGAGTTTGTAAGTGATCTCGAGGATGCAAGCTTGATAAGAGTGGTAATGGCAGAGGGAAGATGCATGTGGAGCCATTCGTCCTCAAGTTACAGCCCTGGATTGCAGTCATCAGAGCTTCCTCCATAACTCCATTGAGTAGCTTTTATTGCTGCTGCCATAAGAGATGCCAGCATGTATCACTTACACTCCCTGGTGGTGCAGTGTAGGTGAATGCCTCCCTGGCTCCCCCTCTGCAGCAATCGTGTGTTTATAAAATATCCTAATAATAAAAAGTGGAAAACAACCCCGTAGCAGCCTCGCACCCATTAGTGTAAAGCATCTTCTAAAGCCAGCACAGGCTTCACATGCTTTAACGATTATGCCAATTGCCCGAGACAGTGACATGCCCAGGACCATCCCTGTGAAAACCTAGTGTCTGCTCAGGAGCAGCTCAGAACCTCAGCCATGCTGGGCAGAGCAGCTTCTGCCTCCCACGAGGACCAGGGCCTGGCTTCTCAAGGCATAGTCATGGAGCGGCAACATTGGTATCAGAGGACGTGATTAGAAATGCATGACCAAGGGGTGAGTGTTGGGTGCAGTGGTTAAGTTGTCTGTGGTCCATATGGCAATGCTTGGGTTCCAGACTCGGCTCTGCTCCTGACTCCGTATTCTGCTACATCCTGGGAGGCAGCAGATGATGCTTAAACACATCTCTGCCACTCACTTGGGAGACTCAGATTGAGTTCCTGCCTCCTGGCTTCAGTCTGGCCCAGCCCTGGCTATTGTAGACATTTGGAGGTCAGCAGATGGAAGATCTTTGTCTCTCTGATGCTGCCTCTTCTCTCTCTGCTTTTCACATAAATATAAATAAGTGATTTAAAAAAATAAATACAAGCCCCAGACCTTACTGTGGATGGACCAAATCAGACTCTGCCTTTTTTTAAAGATTTATTTATTTGTTTGAAAGGCAGAGTTATAGAGAGGGTAGGGGGATATATAGAGAGATCTTCCATCCACTCGTTCATTCCCCAAATGGCCACAACAGCTAGGTCTGTGCCAGGCCAAAGCCAGTAGCCTGGAACTCTATCTGGGTTTCTCATATGTATGGCAGGAGCCAAAGTACTTGGGTCATCTTCTGTTGCCTTCCCAGGCACATTAGCAGGGAGCTGGATTGGAAGTGGTGTAGCTGGGACTTGAACCGGTGCTAAAATGGGATGCTGAAGTCACAGGTAGCAGCTTAACCCACTGTGCCAGAATGCTGGCCCCCAGAATCTGCCTTTTAACAACACCCCAGGTGACCCGGGTGCACATCACCTTAAGAGTTCCACTAGAACCTGACTGTCCTTACGGTAATGATGGCTGTCACTTATACAGCATTTGCTGTAGTCCAGGCATTGTTTGGAATACTTCGCATGAACTCATTTAATTTTCACAGTGACTTCCTGAGGCAGACACTATTATCATCCTCCCTTTATGGTGTGGTCCAAAGCTTGTGCAGTGCTGTGTGGCTGAGATGTGATGAGTCAGGGTTCATGTGTCCCAGGGGTCCCATGTCTCAAGCACTGCACTGCCCTTTCTCTCTTGCCTCCCATGGCGACTGGCAGGGTGCATCCTAGGTGCTCTGAAGGCCCACCCATGAGGAATGGCAGAGCCGTCTGTGGTGCCCCGGGAGGGCAACCTTGACCCTCAGGGAAGATATACCTGGTTCTCTCTGTTAGATGAGGGAGAGGCCCTCTAAAAGTATTTCCTTAGAGAATGCGACTGAAGAAGAAATGCCACATTGTAGATCCCCTCCTGGGAGAGGTCGGTCAATGTTTTATCTGCACCTGACAAAGTCTCTCCCAAGTCCAAGGCCCAGGGGGCAGTAGGGCTTTGGCAGGCACAGTATGGACATGGCTCTTCACTGTTTCAAGGGATAAGTCCATTCCTTCCACGTGGCCTCTGGTTCTGAAGCCAAGGGCCCATGAGGAAGCTTAGAATTTGCGCACCATCGAGTGACTCTATCATTTTGTTTGCATTGTTGGAAATACAGGAGGAGTAACTCGCTTTGGTGGGACCAGCCTCTTAGTGAATCATCTGCAGCTGCTTTCTCTGCTTCTGCCAGTTTAAAGCAAGAAGTCATTTTCTAAAACTCTGAGGGGGTGACCCTAGAGGAGGGTGGGTCCTGATTCCTAACCCTAGTCTCAGATGTAGGAATATGTCTTTTTAAAAATAATTATCTGTATTTATTTTATTTGAGAGAGAGAGGAGAGAGAGAGAGAGAGAGAGAGAGAGAGAGAGAGAGAGAGAGAGAGAGAGAAATTCCCCATCCATTGGTTCACTTTCCAAATGCCCACAACAGCTGGGGTTGGGCAGGCCAAATGCAAGAGCCAGGAACTCAGTCCAGGTGGGAGCCAGGTGGATGGCAAAGACCCGGTACTTGAACCATCATCCCCTGCTGCCTCCCAGGGCTTTCATTAGCAGGAAGCTGAATTCAGGATTGGAGCCAGGGCTCTAAACCAGGCACTCTGATGAGGGACACAGGTGTCCCAGCTGGTGTCTTAACCTCTGTGAGAAGTGTCTGCCCCAGAATATGGCTTCTTATTTTGTTAAGGATTTGTTCTTTTCTTTGAAAGGCAGAGTTATAGAAAGAGAGAAAGATCTTCCCTCCATTGGTTCACTCCCCAAGTGGCCGCAATGGCCAGAGCTGGGCTGATCCAAAGCCAGGAGCTTCATCCGGGTCTCCCATGTGGGTGCAGGGGCCCAAGGACTTGGGCCATCTTCTACTGCTTTCCTAGGCCATAGCAGAGAGCTCGATTGGAGGTGGAGCAGCTGGGACTCGAGCTGGCACCCATGTGGGAAATCAGCACTGCTGATGGCAGCTTTACCTGCTACGCCACAGTGCCAGCCCCAGAATATGTCTTCTCAATGACAGCTGTGAGGCCCGGGAAAACCCTGGCTGCACCCGGGGTGTGGTTACCACATTTATAAGAGTTGTCTCTGAGTCGCGGCCGACTGGAAATGTCTTCCCATCAAGGTTCCACACTGGCTGCTTTGCACGTGGAGCCACAGTTCTCTCCAGTTGGGTTGAATCTGCCAAGACATTGTGATTAAGGGAGACCTCAGAAAGCCAGTTGAGAAGCAGAGGATTCTTGGACTGATTCTCTTCCTTCCCACTTCCTCTGTGGTGTGGGACAGGCACCATCTCCGCTGTTTGACAGCCGAGGCAGTGTGGGAGGGCCTTTCTCAGGTGCTTCCGGAATGCTCTCCCTGGAAGTGCAAGTGATTTCTGCTCCCTCTGAGGTTCAAACTGAAGCCACAAGCTGGTTCACCGTGCCTCCTTCCAGTAGTTTCTTGTAAGTGGCAAAGTCAGGAGGAAAACCTGGGGCTGACCAAGGTGGGTGTCTTGCCAATCCCCAAGGCAGCCTGCCCATCATCCGAGCCCCAGGCTTCTAGGAGCACTCACCTGACCCAGTCATCTCTGTCCTTTGGCCTTTGGGTCAAGTGTCCCTTCCTGAAAGTCCTCCGTCCACCTTCCCTGTCCAAGGAGGGCCCTCGGGAGGCCTCTCTGTTCCCTTCAGGCTCCTAACGGAGTTTGTCTGAGTGTTTAATGCTCGGCTTCTGCTACGAGCTTGGAGGGCAGGGCCTGCAAGCCTCTTATTTGTCACTGTATCCTCATCCCTAGCACAGTGAGTGACCCTGGAACACAGCTCTGTGCATACTCTCTGAAAGAGTGGGAGTTGGGGCATGGAGTTAAGTGATGTCTGAGGCCATCTGTGAGAAATGTGTACCCTCCATCGCTGTCACCCTGAATTTCTCTTTTCCTGCTTCAGTCACTCCCAGAGTGTTTTCCTTCTGAGTTCTGTCTCCAAGCCCCCTGGCCTGTTTCTATTGTTTCCCAGGACTTGTCTGGAACCATCGAGTCTGATAGTTGGGAACAGGAAATGTTCTATGTGGAATCTGAATTCTGAGGTCAAACTAACAGTAGCAAAGAGCTCCAATTTTGGAGACTTCAATGATTTCTTCCTTTCCTCCTCCCATTTATGCCAGAAGTAAAACCTGGATTTGAAAGAGGGAAGCGAGAGGTAGAGTTCAGCAGAGAAAAGCCCAGCCCTTGAGTTGCACTGTGGATCCGGTGCCATTGTCCACACCACCCTTCAGCCCCAGTGAGTTTTCCTTCTCTTTCTCAGGCTCTTGCTCATATAGTCAGGGTCAAACTCTTCCCAGAGCAGAGCAGTTGGTCACCAACACAGGGCTTAGTGACATGCCCCTTTATAAAGAGTGTGTGGTCTGTCCCCTGCCTGTGTCTGTCACAGTGGCCTGTCTGTAACAGGTTGTGCAAGCACTGACTTCAGCCAGCCTAGGCAACCCCACCAGCATCTCAGCATGACCTAAGGGAAAGATGCCAGGTGCTGCTTCCTGTAACTGAAGGTTTCTTTTGTTCCTTTAAGGATAAATGGGATGATTTATATGTACAGGTCGTTTCAGCCTGGAATTCTCAAGTTGGACCTCAGAGAGAGAGCAGGTTTCTGTTCAAGGCCTTCCAGCAATGTAAGAGGGAGACAAGGAAAAGCCACAAATGCCAGCAAAACTCCATCATCGCCCTTCTCCTCATACCATCATGTGATGCTGCCACGTCCCAAAGTCCATCTCCCTGGGACGCTTCCTGAGACCCACCACCTAGCAAGGGACGGTTACTGGACTCAAGCTACAAATTGGCAGAGACTGGATTTCTAGATTATATGTTGTCTGATCCCATGTGGAACTGTACAGTCCAAATTTTCCAGTATAGTTCTATATCCTGTTGTCCTCATGAGTTTACGTGTGAATCCCCCGTCCTGAACAAGGACTCATCAAGCGCACCAGCTGATAATGGTCTTGTATTCACAGGGCTTTTTGCAGTCAGCCCTGGAGAAGGGCCCCACCCTTGCTTACCTACCCTAAACGTGGCCTATCTGAGGAGGACATTTGGGTGGAGAAATGTCACCAAACGTTTTCCAAATTAGACATGGGCTGGAGGAACTGTTTCTGGGATAGCTGTGAGCCATTCCCAAGGAGAAGCTATTTAACACACAAGCCTTGAGAGCCAGACTCTGTATGGTGAACTGAACAGAAGCAGTGCCAGCCCCATGCCTCCAGATGCCAGGTTGGCTCCTGCCACCCTGTGTGGCCAGTGAGGAAAGCAGGCAGAACCTAGGAGCCTTTCCTAGACAGGGCTCGGTAACGTGCGCTCACCTGGGAGCTCTCCCACATTCCTGGCTGATGCTATAAGCATGTGTTACTGCTATATGGATACAGATCTTGGGGCCTGAGAGCCAGACCAAGAGGTCTTGCATGGGGGTGGGGTGGGGCATTTAGCACAACAGTGAAGCTCACAGGCCCTGGAGCTGGACCACTTTGTCTTGAGCCCCATGCTCCACTCACTTCGTGTGACTATGGGATGGTCATTTCACCTCTCTGGACTCACTTTCCCATCTTTAAACTATGGTTAGTAATAAGACCTGCTTTATAGGGTTGTGGCAGAAACAAATGGACTAATCTGAATAGAATGTGTTAAGAGCTACACCTGGCCTGCAGTAGGTCTTGAGAAGGTGTTCATGAGGTTGCTGGGGCTTTGGTATTCACGAGCAATCCTTCACCCACTGGCTGAATCCCCACTGGGGCACTTTTCTCTCAGGAGCTTTTTCAGTCAATGCTGAATATCCCTGAAGATGGGGAGCCCACTCCGTCTTAAAACTCTGCGCTCCACCTTCAGGTAGATGTGCTTTTTGGATGGCTTCCAATTGTGTTGAGCCTGACTTTTCCAAATACTTCCGGGTACTTCCTGGGTGATTCTAGTTGCAATCTTGTGTTCATGCAGAAATCTTCTAACCCCTCTTCTTCCAAACAGCAACTTAAATCAGTGAAGTCATAGACTTCACACTCCTCACTGGTATCTTTCTCCCATCCTCACAAATCTTGTCTTTTCCTGACAAAATATCTTCAGTTTGCTGTGGTGCTCATGGCATTATGTGGCTTCCAATTCCATGTTTACAAATGGGACTTAGATGCTTGTTCACTGAGTCCCTGCTATGTGCCTGAGAGCCAAAGATGAGAAGACATGGCACTCAAGGAGCGCCCAGTTAGGCAGGGAGTGGCATTGAAAGTATGGAGAACAGCATGTGCTGAGATATGAGCGCAGGAGGCCCCCTGTCAGGTGACTGGGCTTGCTGCGCAGGTGCAGATGTCACTTGGGAATTGTATAAAAGCAAATTGAGGAAGGAGACAGCTTCACCTGCTTGGGGAGTCATCAGAGGACTTTCAGAAGTGACACATTCCTGTGTGTACTTTAGTGACAGCATTGAACAACAGCCTGAGGGAGACCAGTTAGCCCAAGGGCAAATGCCAAGGGGATAGGGGACGAAAATGAGTCATGGACCAAAATGTCCAAAATGTATACAAAAAGGCTAACAGTGGTTGTCTCAAGTGAGTAGGATGAGTGATTGCTTTTCTTTCCCTGTGTTTTCTAATTTCTGTGTAATTAGTACTTCTATTTTCTCTATAATTAACATGTATTATTTATGTAGCAAAAATCATTTTTTCATGTCTAAAGATACTTCAAAATCAAATCAGCAGGATTTGGTAACTGATTGGAGGGAGGAGTCGAGGAAATCCATGTTCTGGGAGGTGGGAACACGAGGAATGGAGTATTACTTGGGAACTCAGTGGCACCCTTGGCTGTTGAAAACGAAGTCCACCGGCTGTTTTGACTCCCATTTGGCCTCTTCACAGCTTGTTTAGCAGCCTCTGTCCTACCCCACAAGCCTTAAAGCTCACCTGTCCTTTATACACCTCCCTGAAAGCAGACCCCATGGCAGCAAAGCCCACAACACCCCAGGGGAGTAAGGGGATTTATTTAGATGATGTGCGCAGTCACTGCTGTCACAGCCCCAAGCCAGGCTGCAGGGAGAAGAGGGTGAGAAGAGCATACACAGTCCCCGTCTTCACAGGTCTCAGCCTGCTGTAGAGTTTTAGAATCACGCTAATTCACAGGCATTTCAAATGGAAATGAATGCTCCAAAGGAAGGAAAATGGTACCAAGGTCATTTCTGTGGGCTGCAAGTTTGCGGAAGGGCCTCTGGGCTGAGAGCTAAAGGGCAAGCTGGAGGGAGTTAGAAAGAGATCTTCCAGGCAGAGGGGATGCAGCTGTGACAGCCACAAGCAGGGGGAAATCAGTCACAAGTGCCCCAGAGACTGGCGGGTACTGAGACCTGTGTCCTTAGGCAGTGGCGGCGCTGTGCTAATGTCACAGTGTGTACTTGGGCAGACCAAGATGGTGTGGATCAGCCACCCACGGTGCCTTCTTGGTGCAATCAGGAGATGGAGAAACACAAGATGTATGAGGCTGCAGTCCATTAACACAGTATACATTTTTGTTGTTGTTGTTGTTTTATTTTTTGACAGGCAGAGTGGACAGTGAGAGAGAGACAGAGAGAAAGGTCTTCCTTTTGCTGTTGGTTCACCCTCCAATGGCCGCCATGGCCAGCGCGCTGCGGCCGGTGCACTGCGCTGATCCGAAGCTAGGAGCCAGGTGCTTCTCCTGATCTCCCATGGGGTGCAGGGCCCAAGCACTTGGGCCATCCTCCACTGCACTCCCTGGCCTGGAAGAGGGGCAACCGGGACAGAATCCGGTGCCCCGACCAGGACTAGAACCTGGTATGCCAGCGCCGCAAGGCGAGGATTGGCCTAGTGAGCCGTGGTGCCGGCTAGTATATTGTTTTACAATGAACTTTTTCTTGTATAGGTAGGAGTATGTTCTAAAAGAACAATAAAAAATATAGCAAAGTAATATATGTTTGAGGAGATAGATATGTTTATCTTGATTTGGTAATTCACAATGCATACATGTGTTGAAGCATCCCATGGTACCACAGATATATGCATGATTTTTGTATGCAAGTTAAAAACTTTCAAAATATAGTCCATTCAATGCATAAACCAGAAGCACAGTCATTTGTTACCACGATCAGGAATTATGTCCTGTACCTGCTTGTCAATGCTTTTGTGCTGCATCACCATGCCCATGGGAGCAGTGCCTCTGTTACGAGGGCTGTAAAGTCACTAGGCGAGAGGAATTTTTTTTCAGTTCCATTATAATCTTATGGGACCACCATAATGCATGTGACTGCCGTTAACTGAACTGTCCTCCAGCATGGGTCTGTGTGGAATGTTTGGGTCTCTAACAGGAAAGCTGTTTGACTGGAGGCCAGAGAGAGGGGCTGTGAATAGGCTGGGAGGGGATGGGGCCCAGCAGGACAGGTTTTGTAGGGGCACCAGGGATTTGCAGTTCTACCCCAAGAACAGGGAATCATTGATGGTTTTTGGCAGGCCTGAAGGCTCTTTCGCTGGTTCCTACTTTACCTGCCCCACCCACCACTTTCTTGCCTTTTGGGGGCCCTAAGAAGAAGTTCCCTGCTGGCCTGGGTAGCTGAGCTTCAAGATTTCCCTCCCTCTCCCATTAGTAGTGCTCAAGACCCTCCTCCCCCCAGCAGACACCTCTGGAAGTCACTTTGCAGTTCTGTTTTCTCCGTGGCTTCGCATACTTTAACACTAATGTGTGTACACCTCGCTAATTAATGGAATCATTTGGATCCGAAAACATCTTGTTCTAATGGGAAGCTGCAAAGCACTCTCGTTAATTCACAGGTAAAATTATTCCAACTTTTCTCTTATTTTTTTTTTCTCTCCCCAGCTTGGCTTAATAGCTGGGGGGAATTCTCCTAATGAGCTTGTGAAAACCATCCTCCAGAGCACAGAGCCCCAGTAACTGACTGCCCTGGGATCAGGCACAGGGGACCCAGCCTTTGTCTGCCCAGTGAGGAGGCTGCAGAGAATGCCCAGGCGAAAATCCCTCAGCTCAGAAGGTGGAAGAATGGTGTGGCTGGGATGAGGGAGCCCTGAGAGATGGCTAAGTCCTGTGAAGACAACAGCAGTGACCCAGGGGGTGTGGTTCCAGGGTACATGTGTTCCAGTGTGACCCATGGGATAATTGTCCACACAACCTGCAGAGAGGCAAGGCAAGGATACCTTCTCCACTCCTCTTAGGATGTGGCTACTTGGTGCACTTGCTGTGGGCAGGAAGCTCACAAGTGCTTCTTGGGGCTGGGTAGAATCTGGGGGTGTCTTCCTGGTAACAACCTCCCTGCCATTTGCCAATGAAGATCCACAGCTCCCCCTTTCAATGAGTCGCACTCTTGGTGCATTATTTATGGTATGGTTGAGCTTACAAATCAGGAACTCCTTTTCCCTACTAGACTGTTGTCCAGCTACATGGGTGCTGGAGCTCACCAAGACCCCTGTGCTCCCTGGGCTTCTCAGTCATTCTTTTTTTCTCCCTGGAAGGACCTAAACTTTTAAAAAATGTGGTAATATGTACACAACAAAGCATACCATTTTAACTGTCTTTAAGCATATAATTCAGTGGCACTACATATGCACATCAAAAACTTGTAGACAAGGAAATTAAACAATAAATTTATATTGGGACAAAAAATCTTTGAAATCTATGTAGAGTTTTTTATATTGGATGTTTCCATGAATTATTTGAAGACCCTTTGAATGAGTAAATTTCAAAAAAATTTTGCACTATAATAAACATCTAATTCATTTTTCCACAAATTTAGTGAAGTCCCCTCATATTCATATTGTTGCTTAACGGTGTCCCATTCATTTCCAGAACTTTTTTTCATCTTCCCAAACTGAAACTTTCTACCTATTGGGCAGTAAGTCCCTTTCTCTGGGGCTATTGTGTCCTTCCAGCACGGGCCCTGAGACAGCGTGGCCGGGCAGAAATCTATAGGAAGGGCGGTCCAGTCACGCGCTCCAGATCTGGTCCTCAGCTGTGTCATGGAGCTCTTCCCACCCACATGTCCTGGCCTGTGGGTCACTCTCAACACACAGAGTGCCCTGCCTCACAGTGCCATACAGCCAGGCCCATGATGTTTCCTAGCAGATGGGTCAGCCAGGTCTGCCATAAGCTCCGGTAATCCCACGTTGAGTAGTGAACAAGTCCCTTGAATTGGTCAGCTTTTCATTACTACAACAAAGTGCCTGAGAAAACTAACTTTATAAAGAGAAATGGGTTATTTTGGTTCATGGTTTGGAGGTTTACAGTCCAAGATTGATGGCCCCATTAGTTGGGCATTTGGTGACTGAGTTCTTGCTGGCTGAGTCCCCAAGTGACATAGAGCACCATGTGGCAAGAGACAGTGTCTATGTCTCTGCCTGTGAAGCCACCAGGATTGGATGACAGGGCTCACTCTAACAACCTAATACAATCCAATCACTTCCTGAAGGCTCCACCTCCAGACACTATCTTTGGATTAAATTCCCACCTTCTTAGTACATAAGACTTTGGGGGTCAAGCCTTTAACACATGGGCCTTTGGGGGACATCTTACAACCAAGCCACAGCATCCCTGCATGGCTATCTCTCATTGGTGAGTTCTGACTCTGGAGACACTGCTCTTGGAGAAAGATGTTCAGTTGTCTCTAAGATGGGATAGTAGAGAGTTGATGGTTATAGCTGAAAACAACATGTTCTTCCTTTGGAAGTACAGCTTCTGCCAGTCCTTTTGTTTGGATGTGCCTCCAAGACTGATTTGGAATGAGGACAACCTGGATCAGAGCCCCACTCTGTCACTCACTGACTGTGTGATATGGAGCCTCAGTTTCCTCATCTCAAAACCGCAGCTGTGCCGAGCCCCTAAGGAGGATGTGTGAAAGAGGTCATGTCCATCTGGCCCTAGGGACTCTACACTAACCCAGGGCTCAGTGTGTGTAAGCTGATATTCTCGCTGTTGTTTCTGTTTATGATGTTCTCACTGCAGGTCTCCAGGTGGTCCTGAACTCCATCATCAAGGCCATGGTCCCTCTGCTGCACATTGCCCTGCTAGTGCTGTTTGTCATCATCATCTATGCCATCATCGGCCTGGAGCTCTTCATGGGGAAGATGCACAAGACGTGCTACAACCAGGAGGGCATAGCAGGTAGGAGGAGGGCTCTGGGCCGGGGTGGCAGGTGCTCAGGGGTCATGGTGCTCTCCTGCAGCCCATGAGCTGCCTTCACACTACCAGCCATGTCCAGCAAGGGCCCTCCTTCAAAAGCCCTTGTTTCCCTACCATTGTTAAGTGGGAAGAAAACATAAGTACCTTTCTCTGTTGATTCCAATGTTTCCTAAAAGTCTCCGTTGAAACAGCCAAACGCCAACCTAGTCCAGAACCATTAAACACTATTGAAATGAGCTCCATAATGGGAGAAACATTTGAAGACTTAGGAGCCTATCTTCTAACAGTCTCTCACTTTGTAAGCCAAGCCTTGGATATCTTGGATATCTTACGGATCAGAACTGACTGCTGTGTGCCTTCCGCCCGCACTGGGGAGTGGCTCGCTGTCAAAGCCCCTTCAGGAGGCAGTGCTGCCCTTGGCCAGCGTTCTCTCATCAAGACCCTGAGGCCTTTCCCTTCTGCCTGTGGATTCTGGGTCCTCTGCAGTTAATGTTTCCCCTTCTCTGTTTGCAGGCGGTAGCCCCCAGACCCCCATCCCAGGGTTGGAGAAGAGGGGAGGGGTGGAGTTGTCCCCTGACCAGCAACTGAACTTCTTTTTCTCAAGGCCAAGGGTTAGCCCAGCCTCCTGACTGCTCATTCCGTTCCTGATCGAGACTTCCCTCTTCATGTTCCTCCCATAAATCAATATGTTTCACAGGCAATGCAGGCTCATTATGTGCATCCCTGAGTAGCTCTGGAGTATGGGCTCAGGGGGTATGCTACAAACTGCTGTCTTAAGTTACTAACTTCTCAGCTTGACCTTTAAAAAACATTTAAACAGAAATTGACAAGGCTTTTAAAGAGACATATAAAGCGTGTAGCACAAAGAACTTGTTGAAAAAGATCCCTTGGCTCACAGGGGTTAGCAGTGGTCAATGTATATATGATTGTTTTTTCAAGAACAGGCTCTGCCGGCTTACTGTGTGTGGCATCATGGGGGAGGGGTATCTGCCTGGGGCATTGGGGGTTCTTCTGGACCACTTCTCTTCCCCTTCAGCCAGGCGTTAAACTGAAGTTGCCACTTCATACTTTGGGGAATAAGGAGCATGAGCATTTATTCAGCAAGGAGTGAAGTGAATTGTTCATAATCAGAAACCAAAATACCTGGCATGTGTAGTCCTGCTTGACTTGGTGGATGGACTCGGCACCTGCCAGCTGCCTGGGTCATTGTCTCATGCCCACAGTCTGAAAAAACAAACCGAACCTGTAAACTATGGTCCCTGAGTCACACATTCATATTTATTGTTTTGAGGGAAAATCTAAGAGACTACTTTTGCACTCTAGGGAGAAGATCCAAATGACTTGGGTCATACTTGTACAAAATCTACCATCATGTTTTCAAAAATAGTATCCCTTTAAAATTGGAAAAAAGCAGCTTTTGCCTTAAGCTGAAATATTGAGATTGTTCAACCTTGCTTGAAAGAACACCAAACGATGTAATGAATCATATTTCTTCTTCACTTCAAATCCTTCCTTTCATTTGATGCAATCTAGCTGGCTGTGTATGAATACATTTGTATTAACTGTGTAGATTTGTGAGAGCTCATTCCAAGACCTCCTTACAAACTGAGTGTATTATGTCTGATGTGCATGCAGTTTGGATCCAAATGTATAAGAGATGCGGATCCCCCTTCAGTGCACCAAGGCCTGACGATGGGGCAGGCGGGGGTAGGGGGTAGGGGTGACTCTCAGCAAGACAATAGGAGCTGGCAGAGTGGTGGCATTCTGCCATGGAGCCGAGCGTGACAACCCCGCCATGCAGCCCAGCATGTGTGCACCATGAAGCCAAAGGCAGCTGCTCCTGAAACTCAGCTGATTTCTCTCTTCCTCTTGGGAAACAGTAAAAGTATGCCGGTGCCTCAAAAAGTTTGTGGAAAAATAGATTTAAAATATAAGCTTTTTGATACAGAAAAGATTTTGAATCCACACAATTTTGTTCATAATACACATTTTCCATGAGCTTTTTGAAAATCCTTTTTGTACATTGATATTTATCCAGAAAATAAACTTATCATTTAATTCCATTTCCATGAACCTTTTGAATACATACTTTTCTCCCCCCATAAACCTTTTAAATACATTTCCATGAACCTTTTGAATACTTCATACGTCTTCTACTGGTGCAGAATTCTCCAGGGGCCTATGTGAACAAGAAACCTTGAATATTGGTTGGAAGTCACTGGACTTTGTTATTAGGGTCTCAGTGGCCTTAAACACCAAGAAACCAGAATGGGAAGCTCCTGTCTTGACTACAATGAGTGGGTCTGGTGGACACGCCTCCCCAAGCACCGAAACCATTCCTGGCCTCCTCTACTCTTAGGATAAATACCAGGCTTGGACTCACCAATCGGAGTTGTCGCTTTGTCTTTACCCTGCAAGTTCAGAAGATAAATAGGCTCCTATCATGGAATTACCACCAGCCAGGAGAGCCAGGGTGTCAGAGGACAGCAAGAGAAGTGTTCCCAAGAGAGGAGTCATGCCAGGTTCCACCAGGAAGGTGACTTCACTGTTGTGCATGGAGCCAGACTCCCTGCTGGGAAAGGAGCCCAGGACCTGGCCTCGGAGTGTGCTCCCCGATACTGTGCAATGAGAAGCTCACTCACCTCCTTGTCTTTGGACCTGCCATCTGAAAGTGACCTAGAGACGCAGTCCATTACTCCCAGCGGAGCACACCATTGTTCACATCAGGGCCTCATCCACTCATGCACTGACAGCCCTGATGAGCAAGGAAAAACACACAATGGATCTGGGCATATTCCGTGAGCCGTGGAGTAGAAGACCAAAACCCTGCAGTGTCAGAAACTGATCCCATGTATCTTGGAGAGCTTTGTGTAACCTTTGCACTGGGTGGGTGGTGTTTGAATTTAGATCATAGGAAAGTACTCTGTGAGTCCTCGTTATATAATCTTCTAATGGAATTTACATCAAATTCTCCTTTATACACTTGGATATTATTTCACAGACTGGGAATGCCATGCACCATAGATTTCAGAATCCAGTGGATTTGAAGCCATGTTGCCTGTACAGTCCATGAGCTGTGGGGACAGCCAGAGGCACCATTGTTCTGCAGGCTGCCCTTCCAGTGGGCAGTCCCCAGGAAAGGTGGCCTCAGAAGAGGCAACTTTTCTCTAGTCCTTGGGGCATCTGTGAAGCACATTCTTGGTTCCTCAACAAATACATCGCCATATGCCGGTACTTTTGTTTCTGCTTGTCCCATCTGTCTGATGGTGCTCTGAGCCCGGTCACTCTGAATAGCTCTCCCAAGCACAGTTATCACCCATGAGTTGGACAAAGAATTGGTTGGCAAAACCTGGAAATGAAATTACCCTCCTTAAAGTTTGGAACTTAAAAATGTAAATGATTTTGTCTTCGGTGATTTCTCCTTGGACCCCTAACTGGAGCTCCTGGGATTTCATGCACTTGTTGGTATTAATTGCGTTTCAAAAATCTCTTCTAGTATTTACTTCTGTTATTTCACTGAAAACTTTAGGTGCATTTTCCACAGTGTTGTCCTCTTCATTTCTGCTTCAAAATGTAGAGCCAACGTTGTTTTGCTTCCTTCTCCCACCTCACATACCCACCTTCCTCCCCAGCACTTCGTGACTCCGCGAAAGAACGCCAGCACATTTTTGTCTTGAAGCTAATTTCCCCTCACTCCAGAGTACATGTTGCTGGGACCTGCTGGTTAGTGTGTGTGCACATTTTTCCAGTGTTCCATTAGTGCTTTTTATAGATACCTATTTTTACT
The DNA here is from genome assembly GCA_949820135.1 of Sylvilagus floridanus. Taxonomy (NCBI): domain Eukaryota; kingdom Metazoa; phylum Chordata; class Mammalia; order Lagomorpha; family Leporidae; genus Sylvilagus; species Sylvilagus floridanus. Next base: position 37,381,117 of record OX463230.1, read on the forward strand.
GGCTCATCACTGCTTCTTAATTGTTCTCCAATCTTTTTTATTGTTGTTCAAGACAGATTTAAAATAGCAGAGCCACACTTGAGCCTGTAGATAATCTTTCTGCATCGTAGTCCTTTCTCATTTATTAATAAGATCACATCCCTCTAGTGCCACTTTCTCTGTAACTGATATTTGTGAAATCCACAGATAGGTTTTCCTTCTGTGAGGATACTTGCCCTCTGCCTGGCAGCCTTCCCCTTCTCCTTGGTTCTGCTGTTGCAGGGGATGCAGTCAGATCAGTAGTCACATTGAGGGGGAGCAGCATCTTTATTCCACTCAAGCACAAAACGTGAGAAAAAGAAATGCACATTACTGGCTATTTTCACCCTCTTTTTGTCCCTTCTCATGTCACTCCAGCAGTTTCATCACATTGACTGGAGACACCACTCTGGAAAGCTATTTCCAGAATGAGTGAGAACCCAACAGAATTTCTGATCTGTCTGGTTCTTGGTTTTACAGTGTCTCAACTCTTATTTTTTAAGGTATTTATTGTCCACTTTTTAATGTATTATTTAGGTTTGAGATTCACTTTTTCATCTCTTTTTATATCATAACTTCCAAATGTCTAAAGATTTCACAGTTTCGAAGTCATTAAAAATTGTTAAGTAGAAGACTGCTTGATGCAGCTATCGTAATGGAGCCCTATTGGGAACCAGACCCTGGAATAAGAAAATGGTGTGGACGCTGTCATTCTCTCAAGCACATCAGGGACCAGGAATGCAGGACTTTCATCTTGCTCATCCAACAGAAGATCACACACAGCCCTAAGCACCAGGCTGGGGAAAGACTCACACACAAGACTACATGGCAGGCTAAGCACCAGGAGGCTGCATCATCATAATAGCTCAGTCCTGGAAACAATCCCAACTCCTGTCCACCAGCAAATGGATACACATGCTGTGACTACACTGCTGGACAATGCAAGGAGCAGGATCCGCTGATAGATGCAGCAACACTGACACCCTCAATAACATTATGTGAAGTGAGAGAAGGTGGACCCAAAAAGCCAGGTAGTGTATGATCCCATTTGTGTGACATGTCTAGAAAAGGCAAAGCTATGGCTAGAGAATGCAGATCAGGTTGCTAGGAGCTGGAGATAGGAGCAAGAACTGACTACAAACAGGTACTCGGGGTTTTAGAGGACGATGGAAGTGTTTTTAAATGGATTATGGTGATGGATGAACAACTATAAATTTACTAAAAATAATTAAGTGTACATTCACATTGACGGAGTCTAAGACATGCAAATCATATTTCAATGAAACTGTCAGAGAGAGGAGGGGGAAGAAGAGGAGGAGGAAGAAGCCACCACCACTGCCACATATAATTTCAGCCACAGAATTCACTCTGTTCTTCTAGAATTATCAAAATTAAGGATTAATATTTCTCTTCCTGTCCTCCTCTTGACAGTGAGCAATCTCAAATTTAAGCCACAGTCTGAGGAATAGCCAACTGGCCAGTAGTCTCCAGGGCAGAGCCTGTGTCCAACAGGCAGATGTACTTCCTTGTGATTGTTCTGTTACATCTGAAGCAAGGAAAGATCCTGGTGAGCTGCTGTCTCTAAATGAAGACCGACAAGCAAATCTGTCCCTGTCTGCCAGAACTGAGGTCTCTTCTGGTACAGGACAATGTCCTTAATTTCGCAAACTGCTGTGAACTCCATGCCTGCTACAGTTGGAGCCAAGATTGTCTCAGTATTTTACCATGATGAAAGTTCTTAGAGCACTTAATTCATCTACATTTTCCAGCCATCTCCACAGCACAATTATAAGCCACACCTCAGCTTGCCAGTTTGCTTGTCGCCATTCCCCACAGGCGGAATCAGCCCAGGCACTGTCTTTAGCTGCAGACAAGATGTTCTGCTGTTTCCTGAAAGAACCTTGTCCGTATCTTGGTGATCATTTCCCTTTCCTCTGCTGCCACTCTGTCCTAATCAGCGGTCAGGGAAGGATTATCTTTTTCTTTTCCTGAAAGGCATTAACACTGGAAAGCAAAGGGCAGCACTGCCCGGCTCTGCATGACGCACATGAAACACAGCCAGGAGCATGTGCATGCATAGATTGTAATAAAGCCTGCTGTGGCTGAGGTTTCTCCCCTACAGTCGAAGTTCACGTTTTAATCCTTCATCTGTGAAAAGCTCTACTATGAAGTGACTTGTGGTACTGCATCCTATGGCCTGTGATGAAACCAGACTCATATGGAGTCAGAAGCGTTATTGGATGGCACCGTGTAAAGGAGTCTCCAAGTCAGTACAAGTCCAGCCCTCGCCCTGGAGTACCCTGGTATCCCCAAAGAAGTATCTATGGATACTTTCCCTCCAGAAAGAAAAGAAACTGTGGACTTCTCATTATTTTCCAGGAAAGTTTTCGTTTGAAATGGTTGCATCATTATTATTTTTCGAATGGCCATTTGACCAAGATGCTGACAGGTTATAATAGAATGGGCATTAGTCTTACTATCTTTGAAATCAATGACTGAAGTCAAAATACAGTTTTACAACATTTGTTGAAAATGCTGCCCTTCAAAATCTGTTGCAGCCTAAACTGAATACCTAGTTCCTTGTGCTTTTAATTCCTATATGGAAGAACTAATTAAAACTTGTTCTGCATTATGGTTGCTAGGGCCACCTTACCCATCTCATCCACCTTCTCCTATCACGTTTCTCTCTAACTCCTTTTCTTCTTTCTCTGCCCATCTCCCCATCCCTTCTGCTTCCTCCTCCTCTTTACCCCTGGCCATTGGAGATGTCCCAGCAGAAGATGATCCTTCCCCTTGTGCTCTGGAGACGGGCCACGGGCGGCAGTGCCAGAACGGCACCGTGTGCAAGCCCGGGTGGGATGGACCCAAGCACGGCATCACCAACTTTGACAATTTTGCTTTCGCCATGTTGACGGTGTTCCAGTGTATCACCATGGAGGGCTGGACCGACGTGCTGTACTGGGTATGTAGCTTGAGATGGCCAGCAGAGGGCAAGGAGTGCACAGGCTGCAGGCCTTCCCCCCACACCTCCCTTTCCCCTCTCCCCGTGACTTTGGGGTCACTTACACATCATGATGCAATGGTTGATGAGTGTCTTTCATTTCTTCCAGGTTTTGCCCAAGAAACAAAGCATGACACTTTCACCCTAATGTGTCCTCTATCCCTGACCACCAGTCCTTAGAGAAATGTCATCTTTCATTTGGGCCAACCATAGTGCGGAACACTGGCATGTGGTTAGTGCTCAGTGAATGAGTTGGCCAATCCTGGCACAGGGTTCTGTGCAGCTCTTCTTCCCATTATGCCTCCTTCCCCACAAGAGAGTCAGAGGGCAGAATTATGAATCCTTAGGGATAAAAGGGGAAACCAGGCCTGGTCATCTAAAAAGAAACCATTTTATTGAATTGTATAACATTATGGCATGCTGCTATATTTTTATTTCTCATATTAATCTTCCCTTAATTTGAATCGTCCATCAGACAACTGTATTGTCATCATTTATACTGTTGACAAAACACTCTGCTGGTTATGTGGTGTGTGTTTAGAAATACCACTTCCTGCATGCCAACCAGCCAATAGTCTATCTCCTTTTACTTTAAAGATGCCTTTTTATTATACATCAGCCAGCACTACTTTGCCAGCCTTTGAGCCACTGAAGTGCCAGATCTGTATACAGTCTATCCCATAGGCAAATACACACTTCATATTTGAACTGTCTCCAGTCTGGCAGAGGCAAGTCCATTATTTGTAAAACCTCCAGAAAATATATTCTTTGTAGTATCTCCTACTTCAGCATGAGAAATGACTTGCCAGAACCCAGTGTTGCTCTCCAGAATTCGGGTGAATGAAGCTTGTTGCCAATCTTGAAAATACCATCTCTCCCAGAGTTTTGCAAATAGTCAAATTTATTTGGCCATCATACAAACAATCCAAAAGCTTGCTTAGGGAGTAGCGTCTACAGATGAAAGCAGGGAAGAGTGAGAGGGAAGGGAATGCTTTCCCATGGAGCAGAGCTGCCAGAGAGATGGGAGACAATGCCAAGAGAGGTGTTGACTTCTTCCTGAGTCGGAAGGAAGAGTTTTGTAACAGTGTAGAAGATGTGATGCATACTATGATATTTTCTACATTTTCTATAAGCACCATGTCCTATTGATTCAAAAACCTGTCTTTCCAGTTTTTACCTAAGGGTTGGCATGCCAAAACCTGTACTGCTATAAAATTTGTTTCTCTCTGTCAATGACGACTTGAACTCAACAAACTTAGGTTGAGTGTCCTTGCATGCCAGAGGTGCCACTGGGCACTTAGGAGCCAGTCATAAATAAGATCTAATTTAGCCTACAAAGCTCAGTCTAGGAAAGCAATGAAATTCTAAACTGAATAATCATGGTGCGACTGGAGCCTATCCCATGGCAATGTCAATGCATTGTGATGCTTTCAGGAAACAAAGGTCAATTCAGCTGTGCCTCAAACTAAAACGAAATATTGGAGAACATTTCTCAGATGTATGCTCCATCAGGACTTGATTTTGAATAATCTGCAAGACATAGAGAGGGCGTTGAACTCATTATACTTGAGCACATTTATTTTATTTAGCAAAGCAGATCAGATTCCCACGTGGCCCTAGCCAGTCTTTCTGCCTAGGATAAGTATGGCCAGCCAAGGACAGAGCCGTCCTTCTGCAGATGGGCAATGTGTGCTGATGGGCCAGAGAATGTGTGATTGTATGGGACTGCACTTCCACAGCATCAGATTGTGGGCAGGGTAGCACTGGGTGGATGGGTGTTGGGTTGGGGGAATAGGTATAATTTACTTTGCTGATGGCCCTGATGTATTTTTGTGATCCTCCTTTATAGCTCCCTCCCTTTCTCCCCACCACAAGTCGTTGATACCCCACCAGCCAGATGTGACCCAAAGAAACACTGTCATAATGACAGCCAGAGTGGGGAATGGGAGGAAGCACACTATAGTAACTACCAATTTTCGGCAGCTGTGTTGTGCTTTCTCCCCTGGGGTGTGTGTGATAGAGCTCAGACTGCACATGGGAAAAGGGTCAGAGGTGAAGGAACAGGAGAGGCTTGGGGGTCATGTCTCTCTTTGATTTTCCCAGCACCTTTCCAGAATGTCATAGTGTGTGTGTGTGTGTGTGTGTGTGTGAACATGCACACTTACATATTCCTAAAACTGAGACAGAGCCCCCTACTTGGTTATTCATGGTAGAAGTCCCTCTCAGCCCAACGCGCCTGCTTTCAGACCGTTTGTCTAATTGTTTGATCTTCTCCTGGCCCTTTCTTCCCTCTCTCTCATCCTTCTTTTCCTTTCGGCATTCATCCTCCTTGCTTAAAGGCCTGTATCTCTAACCTACACTCTCACATCTCAATGCGTTTTTGCATTAACTGTGGAGCTTTCTAAATAGAAAAACACCCAGACCTCTCTCCAGGCCTTTGAATTAGAAGTTCCTAAGTTAGGGGCCAGGATCTGCGTTTTGAAAAAGCTCTCGCAGTGATTCTCAGATTCAGGCTGGAGTTTGAAATCCCAAGAAATACAACATATTGAATTTGCGTGGTGCTGCTGTGATGCCACTGGATTTGAACCTCTGTAGTTCCCACAGAGACTGAGGAAATGCGCATTTCCCTTTGAGCCCAGAGGGCAAATCTAGAAGACTTGGGAAAGAGCAACCATGTTTTTCAAGTATAGCAACAAATAGCTGGGTTCATGCTAAACCCCCATAAAGATGGGTAAAAGTTTCTGAGGAAAGAGTGGGTCATCGAAACATTCAAGAAGAATTTGATTCCATCACCGCACATGGCTGGAATAGGAGGGACCAAGGAAGTCACTGTAGTGAATGGTGGGCACCTGGCTTCTACTGTCATGATATTGAGTCCATTTCTCTTTCTCTGTGACATCTATCACTGCATTTCATTGTTAGGATTTGGGAGACTTAGTAGGCTAAAAATGAAATTAAACTTAGTCAAGTAGTACTTGAACTTTGCCCTAGCTGTGAAAGCGATGGGCCATGCATTGGCTGGAGACCCTAGCAAACTGAACAATTTGCTTAGAACACTTCTTGTCTTGTTCCTGGAGTTTGCAAATGACAAGGAAAGGACCAGTGATACCTGTGTTTTGGAAACTAAACCAAAATTCAAATTTAGGAGGGATTTTCTTGGGAAATGACTAGTTAAGTCAAAGCCTCTGCATTTACTCTAGATTTCCAAGTCTCTAAAAGTATAGTAGGGAAAATGTGATTAGATAAGGAGCACTGGCCTTTAGGGGTAGTGAAGCTCCAGAAAGGATGAATCCAATGTTGTGTAACAATTTCAGTTGTTTCCATGTCCTCTTTCAGGTGGGCTTAAAAAAAAGCTTTTTTATTTGAAAAGCAGAGTGACAGGGAGAGGAGGAAAGACAGAGGGAGGTGGGGGGTGGGGGTGGGGTGGTGGCAGGCTTCCATTCACTGGTTCTTTCCCCAGATGGCCACAACAACCAGGGCTGGGCCAAGCTGAAGCCAGGGGCCAGAAACTCCATTCTGATCTCCAATACGGGTGCCAGGGGCCTAAGTACTTGGACCATCTTCTGCTACCTTCTAGGGTATATTGGTAGGAAGTTAAATCTGAAGCAGAGTAGCCAGGACTTGAGCCAGGACTCAAACATAGGATGCTGTGTCTCAATGGTGGCTTAATCCACTGTGCCACAATGCAGACCCCTAGGTGTTTTTTTTTTAAAACCAAACATCACTAGCCTTCTGCACACAATTCAAGACTGTTTGTTCCATATATTTTAATGTGCCTTCCTAACGACATACAAAGCTACTGAATCAAGTTTTTCTGCAAGACCTGAGAACTAGGGTCACTTTGAAATTCTGAGCATTCTCCCTTCTACTTTGCATCCAGAGCACAGTTAAGTAGCATAAATATCAGTCAAGTAAATGCATGTTCAGTGCTGACTTTGTGCCCATCACTGGAAAAAGCCTATGCTTATGGGAAGCATAACTCCATGGCCACTGACCTGGGGCTTGGAACACCAGAGAAGTTGGCATGTGAGGACTGTGGCACAGGGAAGTAGCTGTGGCGCAGAGTAGGCGTCATGCTGAAACACTTGTTAATAGCTCTTTGGGGAATCTAGATGCCTGGATAACTCTTGGTTAAGAGAGAATTCTGTTGCTGTCTGCTCACCCAGTGCCCATCTGATTAGGGTCCCTGGGCATGTTGCACACTGTACATGAAGTAGAGCACTTCTGGTCTGTCTTCCTGGACTCTAGTCCTACTGCCTCATCAGAACCATGCTCTTCCTGACCCCACCCATTGCCTCCTAATGGGTTTCTCCACCATCACTTCTTTTATGATTTTTTTTTTAATTTAAAAATTGAACTTACAGGGCCGGCGCCACGGCTCAATAGGCTAATCCTCCACCTTGCAGCGCCAGCACACCGGGTTCTAGTCCCGGTCAGGGCTCCAGATTCTGTCCCGGTCGCTCCTCTTCCAGTCCAGCTCTCTGCTGTGGCCCAGGAGTGCAGTGGAGGATGGCCTAAGTCCTTGGGCCCTGCACCGGCATGGGAGACCAGGAGAAGCACCTGGCTCCTGCCTTCAGATCAGCGCAGTTCGCCGGCCACAGTATGCCGGCCGCAGCGGCCATTGGAGTGTGAACCAACGGCAAAAGGAAGACCTTTCTCTCTGTCTCTATCTCACCGTCCATTCTGCCTGTCAAAAAAAAAAAAAATTGAACTTACAAAAGGCTAGAAAGAATTCTTAATGAGAAATCAAGTAATGGGAAGAATTTCTTTTGAATCAAAAATCATGTCTTCCTTTGTGTCTGGGTATAATTTTGGCCTACAAACAGGAGACATTGGGAACAAGTTAGTTCTTAGTAAAGGTATTTCCACTAAAGACATTCACATACACAGGACAGGCACTAAACTCTGGTCTTTTTTTTTTAAGAAAAAGATTTATTTATTCATTTGAAAGGCACAGAGGCAGAGAGAGGTCTTCTACTTGCTGGTTCACTCCCCAGATGGCTGCAACAGCCAGAGCTGTGCCAATCCGAAGCCAGGAGCTTATTCCAGGTTTCCCACACAGGTGCAGGGGCGCAAGGTCTTGGGTCATCTTCTACTGATTTCCGAGGCCATAGCAGAGAGCTCTACCGGAAGTGGAGCAGCCAGGACTCAAACCTGTGCCCATATGCAATGCTGGCACTGCAGGGGATGGCTTTACCTACTATACCACAGTGCCAGTCCCTAAACTCTGGTCTTGATGCTGATGGTATATTTCTGATTTAGAACGAACATCGTCTGTATCCAAGTAGGTTGAATTTGGATGTTTTGCCCTATTTTTTCCCCACTCCGTCTTGTCTTCAAAATGCCACCTCCTTTCACTACGTAATATAGAAAATGAGTCTCAGAAGACACAGAAAAGCAGAAGTGGTGGTGCTGTATTCTTCTGAAGCCCTTGTAATCAAAGTGAGGAGTGGAGAGAACAGGCCTCACATGGCTCAAAAACAGCAGCCTCGCTCTTCACCAGGTCTCAGAGCAGACACAATGTCAGGTCACATGGAGGACCAGGCAGTTCTTCCAGTCTGTATTACCCTACCTAGTGCACATACTGCTTAAAACGGAGACTCTGCTTTGTGCACAATAAATGGGTGCTTTATAAACACTTCAACGAAGGGAACTAGCAGCTCTCAAAGCCATTAAGTGTTCAGTTGTTGGGCTTTATTTTACTCATTTCGTTGGCGTTAGAGGAGTCCTTATTATTCAGTAATTCAATTTTGAAAGCATTCATTGAGTATGACCGAGTTTCCAGGACTGAGTGGGGCTGAGCACTACAGGACAGTGTGTTCCGTGAGAGTGGAGGTGGCTGGGCAGAGGCACAGAACTCCTTGTAGGCTGTGGGATTTGGCCAGCTTTGAGGCTGGATGATGAGCAGGAAAGGAGGTTCCCACACCTAGTGAGCCAACTCTATTGCTGTGGAGGTTACTGCATAATCCAGAGATCATGTTCTCTTAATAGACCCAAGAAATTGCTTGGCCACTCCAAATTACCCTTGGTATCTGAAAGGTCCCCAAGTAAGTCACAGGCATTGTATGCAACCCTATACCCTGTTGGCAGCCCCTCTGGCTGTGAGCTGTCCCCTACACACACTGGGAACCACTGTGTCTACAGCTCCTAACCTCCCACATGGTGTCACTGTGTGATGTTATCTGATTTCAGAGATTTTTTTTTCTAATACATGGAGGAGTTGGCTGTGTAGGCTTGCCATAGTGTTAGGAGCCTAATGTTTTCTTCCTCCACATAAGCCAGGGTCTTCCTGTTGCTCTGAGGCATGCATGGATTTTCACCATATGATAAGCAGGTGCTAGGTGGAAAGGTGAAATCTGTTGTCACTCTGAAACTCAGTGACCTATCAGATAGGCACTTGTGTCCTAGCAAGCAAAGTGACAAAGGTGTATCAAGCCATTGCCCTGGGCTGACTGGCTCAGGGCATAAGCAAAGCCTGTCATTTAATGATGGTCCCTGTAAGGCACTGTCACTTTTATCGGTTTACACATCCTGCTTTTGATGGCTAATGGTTTGTCTCCTGTCACTAAAGCTGTTTAGTCTTTTTATCAAGAATCTTGTGGAAGGCGGCACTGTGGCTCAACAGGCTAATCCTCCGCCTTGTGGCGCCAGCATACCGGGTTCTAGTCCAGGTCGGGGCACCGGATTCTGTCCCAGTTGCCCCTCTTCCAGGCCAGCTCTCTGCTATGGCCTGGGAGTGCAGTGGAGGATGGCCCAAGTGCTTGGGCCCTGCACCCCATGGGAGATCAGGATAAGCACCTGGTTCCTGCCATTGGATCAGCGCGGTGCACTGGCCGCGGCGGCTATTGGAGGGTGAACCAACAGCAAAGGAAGACCTTTCTCTCTGTGTCTCTCTCTCTCTCACTGTCCACTCTGCCTGTCAAAAGAAAAAAAAAGAATCTTGTGGGAAAAGGTGTATACAACTTGAGAACTCATAGAAATCAGCCAGGATCCACAGTGACCTTGAGAGGATGGGGACAAGGACTGTCGTTCCTTCTGTTTTTCTTTTGGGAAAAAAAAATTTCTGAAGTTTCAAGACTGGGGTTCCCCTTAAGAAGCTTAATCCTGGCTTCAGAGGGGCCTTTGGTATTTTTTAGCCAGTGTTACTCTAGCCCTGTCTGCAGCATCTGGGAACAGGAAGGCTGTATGCTTCAGCAAACGGCTCATCCTGTTAGCCCTTCAGAGGCCCTTGTGGCTGAAGATGGGGGACATCAAAGCACTTCTCTATATGCCTTTATTAGGAAAGTAACCGTATTGATCAGCATTCTCATTACCACTATGAAGTGGCAGAGAGAGCTAACTTATAAGGAGATGAGTTTTATTTAGCTCACAATTTTGGGGTTTCAAGTCCAGGACTGGTTGGGGCGGCTGGTTTGGCCTCTGATGAGAGTGCTGGATGTCAATGGCAGAGCACATGCAGAGGGAGAATCACATGGCGAGCCAGGGAGGAGAGAGAGACTCGGCCCAGATTCAGGGTTTTATAACAACCCTCACACAAGAACTGCTTTCTGAGGCATAACCTATGACCTAAGAACTTCTATTAGGTCTCGCCTCCTAAAGACCATAGTTAGATTCAGTTTCTACCCTCTTACCACCATTAAATTATGATCTGGGGTTTGAAGTCCTGTGTGACTTTGGGAGACAAATCATATTCAAACCAAAGTAGTCACGAAGCTTCCTTTGTTATAGACCTAAGAAATGTCTGGTTTAATGGTTTGAGATCTATCCCCTTTTCATCCCCAAATAGAGGTGTCAGCAATCTGGGTCACTTTTTAAAAATATGCCTTTATTTATTCTTTCCCTTCATAATAGCTCCATTCCAGATGATTTGAGACATCAATCTCATCACTCCAGGCATTGCCCTACTTCAGAGTCACCCAGCATTGCATGTTCCCTACCCAGTCTGCCCCCAAAAGTAGGTGGCCCAGAATAAAGAGGAGGAAGCAATAGAGAAAGCAAAGGGGGCCTTTCTTTTCAAAACAGAGCCAGGCAGACCAGAGAATCACCATCTGGAAGCTTCCATAATTGATCACCAGGGAGTTAATGAAGTTCTTAGGACCTCTGGGAGCTCTAACCTGTCATCTGTCCTTGTACCTCCCTCTCCTCACCTATCATCCCCTCTCTCTTTTCAAAGATTTACTTATTTGAAAGGCATAGTGAAAGAGAAGGAGAGACACAGAGAGAGGTAGGTAGGTCATCCATCCACTGGTTCAGTCCACAAACGTCCACAGCAGCCAAGTCTGGGCCAGGCCAAACACAGAAGCCAGGAACTTGATCTGGGTCTCCCACATAGATGGCAGGATCCCAAGTACTTGGGACATCTTCCACTGCCATTAGCAGGAAGACTCTTTAGCAAGAAGCTGATTCAGGAACAAAGCAGCTGGGTCTCAAGCCAGCACTCTAATATGGGATGCAGCATCTCAAGTGGTGGCTTAACCCACTGCACTGCATGCTGGCCTCCCATTCCCCTCCTAGAAACTGGAAGAGAACAAACCCATAGTGAAAGAGGAGGCCCAAGCAAAAATGCAGGACAATGGGCCGGCACAGCGGCTCAATAGGCTAATCCTCCACCTGTGGCACTGGCACACTGGGTTCTAGTCCTGGACAGGACGTCGGATTCTGTCCCGGTCGCCCCTCTTCCAGTCCAGCTCTCTGCTGTGGCCTGGGAGTGCAGTGGAAGATGGCCCAGGTCCTTGGGCCCTGCACCCGCATGGGAGACCAGGAGAAGCACCTGGCTCCTGCCTTCAGATCAGTGCGGTGCCACAGCGGCCATTGAGGGGTGAAACAACAACAAAGGAAGACCTTTCTCTCTGTCTCTCTCTCTCACTGTCCACTCTGCCTGTCAAAAAATGCAGAACAATGTGGAGAAACAGAGGCTGTACATTCCCCCAACATGGCCCTGGCTCTCTATGGAGGATGATCTTGAGGACTGTAACACATCTGAGATCTGAGATCCCTAATGATGTGTGAGGCCCAAAGGCCTCAGAGAATTTCCAAGAGTCATTGGTGCACCGGTGTGGCCTGGGGTGGGGGGTGTTGTTTGAGAGTGGCAGTGTTCCTGAAATATAGGGCATGTGAGGAACCGGTAAGGGAGATCTCATTTCAGGGAGGTTGGCTGTGCACCAGCCACCCCTTCCCACTCACCATCTGCCCAGGCTCCAGAGGCAGCTCTGAGAGCACACTGGCTCCTCCCACCTGTCCTGCGGAAGGTGGGTCTGCAGTCCAGGGACAAGCAAGAGGAGTCTGCTCTCCACCATGGGTCCCCCACCCACACACGTGGAGAAAGCACAGAACAAGCAGGGTGGTCATGAGAGCAGGTCAGGAACACCAGGCCTGGGCTTTGGCTCCGGGAGCTGTTACCCTGTGAAACTGTGTGCAGAATGATCAATCATATGCATTTTTTTCTAGTGAGGGATCATAGTTCTCTTCAGCCTCTCCAGACCTCCCTCTTCTCACCCAACGATAAGGAAGCCCCAATTTGGAGGAAATGGAAGGGATTGTTTCTGACTGTTACAATCAGGATTTAACCCAAGAGAGGAAAAGCTACAGGAAGACTCAGAAGCCTTGCGTGGCCATGGGTTCCATAGCAGCTCTGCCCAGGCAGATGCCTGGCACTCGGGTCTCGGGGCTGCTTGTCGTCCTGTTGCTTGTGCTGTAGCAGAGAGTCCAACACAGAACACACACCTTCCACGTGGTCGGCACTCAGGACACGCTGACTGGACACATGCAGACTGTGATATCCCTGCTGTTACGTATAACTGAAGGCTCATCTCCCAGTTGTCAGAGCACTGCGCGATACGCATTCCCTGCTGTTGCACGGCCGTTGCGGCCTCTGGCCTCTGACTCATCATGGCTCCCTCTGGTCTCCTGTCATCATTCCTTCCACATCTTGTATTGTAAGTTTTGTTTGTCTTCTCCTGGGGGTGAAGCCTTCTAAGGAACTGCCCTCAAATGGTCTGACTAAAGGAAGGTCCCCGCTCCCTGAATGGGGACAGAGTCTGGCACACAAAGACCTTCTGCCCTTCTCCTGACAGCTGCTGTTTGCCTGGATATTTTAGTAGCTCAGCCACTGGGAAAATCCTCCGCCCCGTAACCAGGAAGACTTCACAGCTGTAGGCTCTATTTTTAACAATTGCCAGTTTCCCAGGAAACCCCTGTTCCCATCTCAGGATCACGTGGACTCAGCTTCCTGCTTGTGCCTTCACTCCTTCTGCCTTCTGTGACTCCCCCGTCCTTCCAGGTCTGGCCCTTGTTGATTTCCACCTCACACAGCCCCTCTTTCCTTTGGGATTTTTAAAAAGATTTATTTATTTATTTATTTATATGAAAGTCAGAGTTACACAGAGAGAGAAGGAGTGGCAGAGAGAGAGATCGGTCTTCCATCCGCTGGTTCACTACCCAATTGACTGCAACAGCCAGAGCTGGGCCAGGCCAAAGCCTGAGGCCAGAAGCTTCTTCCGGGTCTCCCACATGGGTGCAGGGGCCCAAGGACACAGGCCATCTTCTACTGCTTTCCCAAGCCATAGCTGAGAGCTGGATAGGAAGTGGAGCAGGTGGGTCTCAAACCGGCACCCATATGGGATGGCGGCACTGCAGGCGGCAGCTTTACCCGCTATGCCATAACACCGGCCCTTCTTTGGGCTTCTGTAACTGTGACTACTTACTCCTGCAGTTGCATTTACCACCCTGTTGTGTAGTTGCCTTTCAGGCTCCTGTAACCCCTAACAGCAAGGGGTGCTATTGCCCCACACATCTTAAGCTCATTCATTCACTCAACAAACATGTACTAAGTACCACACCCATGCAAGGTGCTCTTCTTGGCACATGGGATTCACCAGGAAACAAAATAGACCCAAACTGCTTATCCTCTTAGAGCTACATTCTAACACAGAAGACAAATAAGAAATAATAAATACAGTAAGTAAGTGAACTATGCAAAGTGACAAGTCCTAGAGAAAAAAACAGAGCAGGGTGTGTTTGGAATGGAAATGTTTGATAAGCTCACATTAAGCTGAACTTAGTTGTGATGTTGTTACAGTGGACATACAAGAGAGGACACTAGAAAACGCCTGTAGAAAATGCATATTCAAAAAAAAAAGCTGCCCTGGATTTCAAATGAATTTGCCCTAAAATAAACCCATATTTCAATTCCACTTTTTCATGCACATTTTGAAGTCCCCTCCTCTGTTAGGAACTCTTCCCCACTAACTTCGTTCAGTCCATTTTTGGCACAGTATTTGCACTATATTGGGTGGGTTTATCTAGTCAAAGTATGGTAATACCTGCTAAGTATTAGTGGGTTCATCAAGGATGTTGGGATGTGATGCTTCAGACTAGGTAGGCTATCAGCACTTCTCAGGCATTTTTATGCACAGCACACAAAGAACATGAGATGTGTCCATCCCACTCAGGCATACGAGCCTAAGATGAATGGAGGCTGAGGGCATTATTATCCCAGCAAATCATATTCACCTGAGACTCAAGAAGCAGAATTCATGGCAGTGGCTATCACATTTCAGCCCACTGTCAAGCTGTGGGATGACTGATAGGCAGCTTTGTGAGCCACGGTGAGATCTTGGGGACAGAGCGAAGCTGTCTGTCTTGCTAATCCTTCTCCCGAGGGATTCCACTGCTATTGGCCCATGGGATCACACTTGGAGAACCAATGACACAAATCATTCAGGGAACTCCTGCCTCTTAGGGATTTGGATTTCCATAATCTAATTTCACAGGGACAAAGTTGGGGTTCATTTTTAGGGAGCTAGGCCTAAAAAAAAAAAAAACAGTACTTGCTTGCTCTATGACTTTTCTTCATGGCCACCTGCTAGGCAGCGTTGGTCTGGTAAATGTCTACAGCTGCTTCTTAGGGACAAGGGCTTGGGGGGTGGAGGGGTGGGGAGCCCCTGAGTATTGCTTGAACACTTGTATGGTGTAAATGCTTCCCCCACCAACGCTGGCCAGTGTCAAGTGCCAGCACTAAGTGAACATGGAGTCGGGAAGAGCTATGTGCAGCCAGCTCTCCACAGCTGTAGAGGCACCACTGCCTTGAGTGTCTCCACCCTTCTGTTAGTTGCAGGTCCCCATTGTCGTCACCTAGCCTGCGAGTCCAAGTGCGGGACCTCTTCTCTGAGGACATAAACCAACACGACTGCTTTTCTTGTCCTGTCACCTGCAGTACTTGAAACCCTGAGGTTTAACCTCTACGTTCTGGGCCCAGCCAGTGTCCGGGCGGCAAGACCTTTAGGAAGACACCTTTCTTCTCCCCAAATCCTTTAAGGTTTCCATTTTCCAGCTCAGTCTGCAAGAGCTTACACACTTTAGACATCAAGGTCAGCATGCCTCAGGGTGCAGCAGAGTTAAAACCTTCCCATGCTGAAAGAAATTATTTTCTGAGGTGACCCACCTTCTTCGACAACTGAGTAGGAAATGGTGGGACATTTGCTTTTCCAGGGAATGAACCAATAGAGAGAACCAGACAAGAGTCCTCAGGAGGCAGAGCCTCCAAAGGCACTCTGCAGTTCAGGCCAGGGTCACGTAGGAGTGGCTTGCAGATGATGATAAGAGTCACGGTGGATCGGATCCGCGAGAACAGAAGTCGAGTTTGGCCCCACTTGTCTGCTCCAGATGCGTTCAACCCCGCTCTGCCTTGCCTCTCTGCTGTAACTCAACTCTGCTCTCTCTCTTTCCTGCCTTTCCTTTCCTTTTCCAGATGCAGGACGCTATGGGCTATGAGCTACCCTGGGTGTATTTTGTCAGTCTGGTCATCTTTGGATCCTTTTTCGTTCTAAATCTGGTTCTCGGTGTGTTGAGCGGGTAAGCTGACCATTTCTATGCCCCCCTTACAATGCAGCCGAGCAAGGTCCCAGGTTCCACCGTGTCCATGGCCAGGATCCTCAGGGATGGGACCCTAACAGGCCCAGGAAAACCAGGACAAAAAGTCTCCATGCAAGCACGAGTTCTGACCCATTGACTGGGCAGCCTATTTGGCCTCTGATTCGCACCTAGAGGATCCGCGGGTCCCGGCGCTGCTCGGGTCAGCGTCTGGGGAGCCAGGGGCTGGCGCTTGGCCGTGCTCGGTTGCTGTGTGTGCCTCACTAACTATCATTCCATTCTTCCAGGTCAATGATGCCGTAGGAAGGGACTGGCCCTGGATCTATTTTGTTACACTAATCATCATAGGGTCATTTTTTGTACTTAACTTGGTTCTCGGTGTTCTTAGCGGGTAAGCAGGACCAAGGAAAAAGGTCTCGATTTTTCCATTTATTTTTATTTATTCTTTCTGCTATTCCTGGCTCTATTCTGTTTTTCTGGGATGATGAACCTGGGATAAGGGGTCACCTGGGGAGCCTTGAAGTGAATGTCCTTGGCCTGGTTGCGTAAAGGGTCAAATACACAAGAACAGTTGGGACTGACAATGGAGAGGAGCATGGTGGCTTCGCCGAGAGCTGCCTTGTCCCACCTGCCTCCTGCTGATGCTTGCCACCCGCTCCCTGCCCGAAGTGGCTGTTCAAGTAGGCAAGCTGCTTCTCTTGTACCATAGTGACCATGGCCCCTGGAGTCCTGTGGTCAGGCCCTTGAGTGGGGAGGGTTTGGCAGCAGGAGTTTTCGGTAATACCCGCAGACTGTGTGCTTTCTATAGAGCACCCTTGCAGTTAAGCACTCGCCTGACTCTTGCACCAGTAAGTGTGTGGCAGGCTCCTAACAAAGATTTCAGATCACTTTTATTCAGAGGTGAACAGACCAGAGTAGAGTTTAGTTTAAAAAGATAAATAAGCAGATACAGACGGGAAAATCTAATTCTCTTCAGGCTGAACGATCCAACTCAGGTGTTTCTTTTCTCAACAGAAAGGGGACTTTACTGTTTAAATCCTGACGTAGAGGGGATGGAATACACTCCCCTTTAATTTCTCTAATTGGCTGCAAGTGTAAAATGTGTCTAATGCAAGACCTTGCTCCTATGACACTAGGAGTAGTAGAAGTAGCTTCCGGTTGCAGCATTGAGCTGCCCAGAAGACAGCCACCTTTTTACTGTGGAGACTCATGGGTATTGCCTATATTTCTCACAAGGCCATACCAGCCATGCCAAGGCCTGACACCTAAATGCTCCTGGCAACCTGCTCACAGGTGACCCTCTGCTGCCTTTGCTATGCTGGGGGCGGGGGAGGGGTGGTCAACGATTTCTGCTCTGCTTGAGACAGGTCAGCTACTGTGAGTAGTCATTCCTGGGTATCTAGGGACGTCTGTGCTGGGAGCAGTTTGGGCATAAGGAGAAAGATTTCTCTTCATTTTCACTCAACGCATAAACTGGGAAGGTTGACTCCTGCCTCCTGCAGGGTGTTGGGTCCACTCTTGGGAATGGGGACAGGGAGGTGGGAGGAGAAACTGCTCCTTCCTCGCCCCCTCCCACAGTGGGTGGTCTGTAGAGACCTTGAGAACATCACTTCTTTTGCCAAGGTGAGCCCCCCAGAGCCTAGAACCTTCCATCAGGGATAAGAAGCAATAAGCAAGACTACATCAGCTCCTGATCACTTGTCTGGAGGGTAGAGGGGGTTTTATTTTTGTGTCCCAACACAAGAAAATGCCCTGCATTTCTATATAAACCTGCAAGACAGGTTTGGAAAAAGTCAACCTCATCTTCCCCACTGGAAACAGGAATTTGTTTATCACAGCTCTGCATTTGCTGGATGCTTATGCTGGGCCCCTTTCCCCTCTTAAACTTTAGTTTCCTCATCTGAAAAAAAATGAAGATAATAATATCAACCCTTGAGTGGTTGTGATGAAACAATGAAGTCATTTATGTCAACTGTCCAGCACAGTGACTGGTAGGTATGTAGTAAGTGCTCAATAGTGATGCTGCCACTGCAATGATTCCTCTCCATTGGATGCCTTTCACAACAGGGATTATTGACTAGAATCATCAGATATCAGAGCTACTGGCCTTTCTTTTAAAGAAGGAGAACATAAGCCTGGAGATGTTTGGTGGAGTGTGCACCACCACTATGTTAGTAAATAGCACAGCCAGGACCGGAGCTGTGGTCCAGCCTGGATTTCATCATCCTGTCAGCGCCCCTTAGCTGTACAGTGAATGAGTGACCATGTAACACAAGCCAGCATTCAAAACGTTAAAAAACCTGACATTCTACTTTCCTGCCATAGAATTGAGGAAGCAAATCTGAACAAGTAACGTCTTCTTTCCCCAGAATCGGAAGTGGAGAATGAGGACTGGCCCAGGAGGGCTTCCTTAAGCAGAGTTTCTTCTCACAGCCAGAGAAATTATCTTCCTGGTCAAAGCCAAGAAGGCAGTGACAGCGGCTGCCAAGTGTTAGAGAAAAGGGCATTTTGAAATCCGTGTCTTAGCCTGACCAAGTTCAAATGAGGTAGGGTACGTAAGAACCCTTTGCCCTAACCCTGGCGCATAATAGTACTCAGAAACCTTCGTTGACTCATTAGAGGAGCATGAAGGCTGTTTGACCTCAGAACCCATGGGTCTTTCAGTGGAGACCTCCCCAGCACCTGCTCCCTGACCCATCCAGAAGCTGCAGTCTGTATCCTGCAGTTCCAGAATCGCTGAGGGAACATCTGCCAAGGTTTCCAGGGCGTCTGCCAAGCAAGAGGCATCTGTGGGCAAGCAGCTCCCCTTCCTGGTGAAGAGGCCTCTCTCCTCCTTTGCTGAGGGCTGCCACTGTAAATGGGACAAAAGCTGGATGCAGACTTGGCCAACCATATAGTGGCAACAGTGTCAAGTCAGCTAGGACAATGTACAGCAGCCTGCCCATCCGTGGTTTCACTTCCTGTAGTTTCAATGGTCAACCATGGTCCAAAAATATTGATGGAAAATTCCAGAAATAAACAATTCATAAGTTTTAAATTGCCCTTCTGAGTACCATGATGAAATCTCACACTGTCTCACTGAGTCCTGCCAGGGACATGAATCATACGTCTGTTCAGCAAGTCCTTGCTCCCCACCCCCCACCCCGCTGCAGCCAAAAGAGAGAGACCACGCACACACAACTTTTACTACACTATTGATCATTGTTGTTAATATCCTACTGTGCCTAATTTATAAATTTACACTTTGGTATAGAAGTGAATGTATAGGAAAACACTTAGTGTATGTAGAGTCTGGTGCTGTCCACAGTTTCAGGCTTCCACTGGGGGTCTTGGAACCTATCTCCCACAGGTAAAGCCATCTACCGTCATGGCTACCATAAGAATGTGGTAAACATCTGTTTACCCATGAGTCATACTTCTGATTAAGCCAACCTAACAGAAGCATTCAAAAAAGGCTTGGAGGCCCATGAACTTCATTGTCACCATGACAGCCTTGTCCATCACTACCAGCCTGAGTCAGGCTCGGGGATGCTTTCTGGGAGACTGACTCATGCACTGCTCAGGATGATTCTGAGCGAGATGCTAGTTAGCTCTCTGTCCCCCCAGGGAAGAAAAGTGAGGATTAGAAGGTTCTAGCAGGTGAACAGTGGAGTTCCACCGGAGCAACGTGAATCCACAGCCTGTCTTCCTACCCTGCATGGTATACCCTTCCCAGACTCATTGACCATGCAATCCCATGTTCTTCATTACGTGGGGACTGGGGAGCAGGAGCTGTGGTAGGAAGGGTAAGGGGCAGACATGCAGCAGAAGCGACACATAGACAGGCCACTGGACGCAGTGAGTGGGACCCGGAAGAGGCCCAGGAGGAAGCTGCAAAGGCACTACCTAGCATCGCCCTGGGTGAGTGGTTGGGGAGGCAGCCTGCAGATCTCAGTGACCCTTGGGAGAGAGCATAGCCACCGAGTCAATGGCTCTGCAGCCTTGGGAGAATTCTGGGACTAGGGGCAGGAGTGTGACACTTGACATCCTGAGTTAATATTATTTTACAGCCCAGCACATCCTCATAAATCATGTCTTCAGTCACTTGGGAAATGATTAATTTTGCCTTGTGTGTGCATGGAGGTAAGGAAGATGATGCTCTTTAAAGCGTCTGTTCAAGAGTAGAAGTTAAAAGGGTTTGGCCATCAGAGGGCTGGGCATCCTTAACCTGGAGCCCTCATGTATTCAGAACACCTCCTTTCTGATAAGGCCAGGTGCAATTAGTGTTAAAAATGTATATCTCTTGGAATTTTACAAAAATGCTTCCACATTCCTTGTCTATCAGGACTCACATCTACCCTGTGCAAGTTATAGGACTGGTATTAATAGAGATAATGATCAGACTATAATTAATTTCCCCTACAGAAACCTCAATCTCCAGCCTTTAACAAATTAAAATGACAACAGTGACAATGAAATTCTTGCAAGTATACTTGAAGCTGTAATGAAGTTGAAGCCTCTGGACTCTGGTTCGTTTTGGTTTTTAGAGGGCTACCTTTATGTGGCTTCCACCGGCAAAAGGCCAGGAGGATCTGTTCCATGGGGACTTGACCCATCCTTTTCTCACTGGGCGATGGGCACACCTAGGGCCTGAGAAAGCTTATCTAGCACACGTGTTCTCCCTGTGAGCACGTCTTGGCATTCGCAACCTTCTGTCCCTTAGGAACACCAGACGGCACTTTAACATCATGTGTGATGGTCACTTTAAACAGGGTGATCACCCACAAACGAAGCACAAAACGTGCAGAAATGCAAGGCACTAAATAGACTGTAAAAAGCATCCCTGTTTATAGCATGAGAGAGTTTATATTACACCGAGAAAGGTAGAGTGTTGCCTTGTGTGAGCTCAGCTGGGAGCAGGGGACTATATGGCCACTCCATGCACATACACAAATGACTGTGAAAGTGTCATGAGGATTGATTTTGGGCTTCCAAATAAATTTCAGCAGGCAGATAAATTCATAAGCATGGAAGCCACAGATAATGGCTATCAGCCGTATTGATTACCTATGTGGTCTACATGGATTGGATTTTCTGCAGCCTCTCCCTTGGTGTGCTTTATGTTACTGTGCACCAACTCCCAGCCCTTCACTCTACCCCTCATTTTTCCCTGTTGGTGGGAGATGCACTTCTGCCTTTTGACAAATCCCACAGCTGTGACTGATTGCCCGTTCTGGCCCCTGGGCCCAGCACAGCCCATCAGGCTGGGGCTTTATGTCTTCATTGGCCCGGTCCCTAGAGCTACACATGGCTGGCATCCAGGCAAGGAGACAAAGAGAACCAGACATTGCTGCCTGGCACATCCTTTACCACGTGGGGTCTGGGGAGGGGAACCTTGGCTCCCTTTGCCTCCAGCCTCAAGCTCGCCTACAGCCCACCCTCCATGGGAGCCAGTGCCAATCTGGCAGTGCCCCTAATTCTTCCCCCAAACACATCCTACCACTATGACAGAAACATCTGAAGGCCAGTCAGAGTCATCAGCACCCCTCATTTTCCTTTTCTCCCCATGGATGTTTCCGTTAGTTCCTCATAGATGGTAGTTTCATTCCATGGGGCAGGTGCTGTAAAACAAGACTGGGCCCAACATCTTGACTCCAGTTGGATCCCAGTTATCCCCCCAACTACAAAAGAAGAGTGAGTAGAAGTTTTGTAACCAGAACTTGAGCCCTCTGCAAAATCACCCAAAGAGTCCAGGTGAGCCCTCGGCCATTCACCACTTAAGCCGCAGACACACTCCAGAGGTGAGGGACCCAGACTGCCAATGAGTGTAGACAGAAAGAGTCTGGAGAGGGGCTTTGAGACATGGATTTTGCAGTTGGCTCACACAGGATGAGTGATGCTCTATGAAGTTGGCTGTCCCTAGAAAACATGACCAAGCCCCTGGGAGGCTTGGAGGAACAGGGCATAAAGGTTTGGGGGGCAGGGAGCTGGCATCTTTCCAGCAGGGAGGGAGCAAAACAGAGCAAGGCTCCCATCTTCATTGTGAGCTGTCAATCCAGACTCCTCCCTGGCATAAAGCTCCCTGGGAAGGAAATGAAGGTACTCGCTGGTTGGCAGGAAGCCCAAGAAATAGCAAGTTCAATCCAATTAGAATTGGATTCAATCAAATTTAAGAAGAAAATTCAATCCAAACCAGAGCATCATTAAGGCAGCAGTTGACGAGAACTCATTAGCTTGAGAGCCCCATGTTCCCCCAATTATGGAGTTCCCCAGACCCCTCCCCAGCCCCAACCCCAGTTCACCATGAAAACTGTGCTCTCCCAAGTGGCACAAGCAGGATGTGAACATTAGACAGTTAGGTGGTGATGGGACGGGCTGCGTGGTGGCAGATTTAGGAGCCAAGCCTTCTGTCTCCCTATTTGTTGGGTGTTTGGCTTCTGCAAGAAATTCCTTCAAGGTAGATTCAGCCTCTTGTGCTGCTCCAGGCCTTTACTGGTGAGAGAAGGTGGAGTCATGGCTCCAGGAATAAACCAGGATGCCCAGTGCATGTACACACACACACACACACACACACACACCATTCCAAAGACAAAAGCACTGCTATACACCTACTTTAGAAGAAAAGGCACAGCCTCGCTTTGGATGGAGAACAAGCCTTGTTGGTTGTTGACTTTTGCTGCCAGCCTTCTTCTTGCATAAAGTGCAGTTGGAAATCAGAGAGAAAATGAGAGTCATAAAAAATGGAAATCACTGTTCTGTTAGAAATCATTCAGTGGGCTCTTCTAGCAAATCTGAAACCAGATCCAATTTCTATGTATTACTACTTTAAACTGAATGCATCATTTAACTTTGATGTCATCTTGACTTTATGTATTTTCAGATTCTGATTGGTTTTTTTTTAACCAAAAGGGCAGCTCCAGGACATTTTCTTGTGCTGGGAATCATTCATCTGCATGTGGTAAAGAGCCCCCTCTAGTTCAGAGATCCCTCCAGGCATGCAAAGAGGGCAGGTTGAGCTTGAGTCGCTCTGGACCTGAGAGCTTTCCTGGTTCCTGCATCAGTGAGGTCCTGCAAAATAGTTACCAGTCTCCGAGAGGAAGCAAGCTCCAGTTTATAGCATTTGCCCATTTCCCTGCTGTAAGCGTTCCCACCATGACCGATCTCAAGCTGCCAACAGGACATCACTGAGGCCAGAGGCGGCAAGTGACAGCACCCCAGGCTCTGTCGATCCTGTGCGGGGGAGCGGGCTTTGGCACACTGCTTGTCCATAACTGTTGTGGGGTTTTTAAAGTTACTGTTTGGAAAAAATTTTCAAAGTCTTTGGGGGGCATTTTTTATTAGAAGGCAAAGCCTATGATTGTGACCTAGAAAAAAGGGAAATGGACTTCAGTCATGCCCTTGGACCTCATGCCTTTGTCAACCATGTGCCCCTCAGTGACTCCTCCATCTATCTGAGAATAGAAACAAAACCTGGGCTGGCCAGAGAAAGCTGTGGAAAGTCAGGGCATGTGGCGCCTTTCTCCCTGCAAAGCGATTAATACTCTTCTTTCATCTTATCTCCACCTCTCCTCCTGTGCCCGACCCCGTCTCTGCACCCCCGCCTTGCCTGCTCCTCTCTGCCTCACCAGAGAGTTTTCCAAAGAGAGGGAGAAGGCCAAAGCTCGGGGAGACTTCCAGAAGTTGCGGGAGAAGCAGCAGCTGGAAGAGGACCTCAAAGGCTACCTGGACTGGATCACTCAGGCAGAAGACATCGACCCTGAGAATGAGGATGAAGGCATGGATGAGGAGAAACCCCGAAACAGTGAGCACCCATCCTGTGTCTTTGGGCCGCGTTTTGGGAAAGACAGGGACAGCAGGAAACTCTTACCACCACCTTTCTTTGCAGCCTGTAGTTTCTCTTCCAGGGGCAACAGTTGTCTCATTGCGATCATTCGCTACTCATGGGAATTAGTTGCAGATGGGAAATAATTGCTGTTGTCACTTCTTTTAGAATCTTTGACCTTAAAAGACACTTAAGATTGTAAAGTGAATTCTTTTTTTTTTTTTTTTTTGAATCAAACTTGCTCCTCTTCCTCCAGGTTCCAGGTTTGTTGGAAAGGAGACATTCTTATCAGGCAGCTATGTGCCTGCGCAGAATTGCCAGTACCCTTAAGGTTTCTCCCAGGAAAGGGAGTGGAAAGTTTCTCTCTGGGAGGTTAGACGTAAGAATCTGGGGAGACACAAAATGGGAGGATGAGGGGCCCAGAGGAGTTTGGCGGAGTATAATCAAGATGACAGAGAAGGCGCCAAACCTCTTCTTCTGATGTCTTATGAGGCTGGTGGCTGGATAGGCTATTGCTGGAATATATAGGAGAGGGACTGATGATATTGACTCACCAGTGTATTAAACAATCATGGAAATTGAGGCTCGTATCAGATTAGCCCAGTGATTTTCAAACTGTAGTCCCTGGACCAGCAATATCAGCATCACCTGCAGGCCCCCTCACTCAGGATCTCTGGAGTGAGGCCAGCAATGTAAATGTGTGTGTGTGCACATGTGCGTGTGTGTGTATGTTAAGATTTATTTATCTATTTTAAAGGCAGAGTTAGAGAGGAAAAGAGAGAAAGGGAAAAATAGATTGTTTATATGCTGAATCACTCTCCAAATGCCCACAGCAGCCAGGTCTGGGCCAGGCCAAAGTCAAGAGCCAGGATCTCCATCAGGGTCTCCCACATGGGTAGCAGGAACCCAAGTACTTGGGCCATAATCTACCGCCTTCCAGGCACATTAACAGAAAGCTGGATCAGAAGTATGGAATACATGGGACTCCAGTCAGGCACCCCAATGTGGGACACAGGTGTACCAACCAGTAGCCTAACCTGTTGTACCACAGTGCATACCCCAGGAGTCTGTTTTAATAACTCCTCCAAGTGACTCTGATGTGTGGCTAATTTGAGAACCACTCTGATTATTCTTTGTATCATTTGGACTTGATTTCTGTGACTTTAATCATACCCTTTGCTCTGTCTTCTATATGCAATACCTTCCCGTTCATTTTAATATTTGGATGGGAGCATTTCTGTCCAGCCTAGTTTAGGAACAGGTTATTAAACACTGAGCATCCAGAGAAGTCAAGGAACCAAACAGGTTAAAGGGCAGATTAGGGCATGCACTATATGTAGGCATGCAAGTAAGGATAGGAAGCCAGAAGGCTTTCCTAGAGAAGAGAAAGAGAGAGACAGAGAGAGACAGAGAGAGGCTAAGATACACACCAAGAGAAGGGGTAGATGGAGGAAGATGGGAAGACAACCAAAGATGCTAACAGCATGCAGAATCTCTGCTCCCTCATTTCAGTGATTGCTTTAATAAATCTGTCAGTGACTCCCTTTCTGATAACTACGCTCAAGGTAGAAATACAGAATTAAAGCACACGAATGGCAAAGGGCTGGTAACAACATAATTTAATAACCCAAGGAGGCCTTCATGCTCTGCTAAGTAGTTTTGCAAGTTGGAAAATGGGGCCTTTGATGGATTAGAACAATGAGAAATGATGCCATTGAGGGTCTTTCTGGGAAAATGCCTGACAGCTTCTATTGTGCTGTGGATGGAACTGCAGATCAGTTGATTAGTTGGTGGCACTGAGTGGTATAGTAAATAGATAAATTGGCCTGTGAGCTGCACAGAGGCTTATCTCTACAACATAGGAATCGGTATCTCAGCTCCTTGCTCTAGCTTAAGTCAGAATGGGGCCTCTGGCTCGTGATTAATGGCAATGAGCATTTTTTTTGCATGTGCTATTTCAAAGTGCGCTACCCACCACTTGCTTAGCAGCCAGTCACGATCCGGGGAGACACATCATTATTCTACTCTCTGCTTACAGTAAGAGCTTCCAAGGGGGACGTGTGCTGTTTCTCCATCTTGCCATGCGCTGAGCAAATTCCAAAGAGACTTTCCAGCATGGTGCACCATCTTGGCTGCTGGGGCCATCACACTGACAGGGTCCATCTACCCAGATTTCTGCTAAGCTTTGAGAAGAGTATGGTGAATTGCCTACCACAATCAAAAGTCAGTTTCTGCCAAGACCGTCATAAGTCCAATTAGGGACAAAATGTGACTCTAGAGTCTTCTGCTCCTCCCTGCTTGTGTGGCTTCCTCATGGCTGGAGGAGCCCTGTGGATCTGCTTTTGTCCTAGGCCAGTCTTGTCCTAAGAGGCCTGGAATGGGAACCTGGGTCCTTCATTAGTGGAAATGCTGGTTGAACAGTTGCAGGGACATGGGGAAATGGGTTGACCATCTAAAAAAATTAAAAGGTAGAGAGTCAGATACATGCAATGAAATGGAATGTGAGAAACCTAGGAATGGAGCCAGGAAAAGAGTTGAAAGAATTGTGTCTTTCTCATACGTCCCATTAAAAGTAGAGTTGATGTGATTTAATAACTAAGGAGTTGTGCCCTGATAGACTTGTAGAAAAGTCAAGTCTGTGGCTTGGCAACTTATCTTTAGAGCTTCATAGCTGGCCCTTTGACACAAATACAGGGGGAGTGCTGCTATGGGGAGATGAGTGTTTCCAGTGGTACAGGAGTCTGGTCTTTGAAATCTTTGAATGGTGGTGTATTTCTAAGTAATGGGATGCTACATTTTCTAATTCTTGTAAGCTCAAAAACTAGCTAGTATTTTAAGAAGGAAAAAAAGCATAATCATTCCACCTGTGGTTCTGGTGACTCTGTTTTTACCCAGAGTGTCCTCCCTCTCCGCACACAAAGGTGCCCCTGGTATACAGCTCTCACCAGACAGAGGTGGCTGCTGTGCAGGCAGGACTCAATGTCACATCTTACATGGTGGCTGAACACACCGAAGGGGAGCCTGATTACTCAACTTTCCTAGGAAAAGCTACAAGAGCCACTGCAGAAGTAGAAGAGACAGGACTTGGGAAGATAGGCAAACCAAAGCACATGATTGGGAGGCATTTCCTTAAATACAGTACATAAAATGGCCATCGAACTATAAACAACCATATATTCCAGTCCATCCATCTATCCATCCTGTTCCCCCCCATCTCTCCCTCTATTTATTCACAAATAGAAGGTCTGTTCCTGCCAGGCGCAGTTCTAGACACCAGTGATATAGCCACTAAAAAAGTAGTCAGAGATCCTTGCCCCTGTGGAATTTATATCCTAGAGGGGGAGACAGAAAATAAATTTAAATGTGCTAGGGGCACAGAAGTGTTGAGAGGTTGTAATTTTAGATCTGGTGGCCAGGGAAGAGCCTGTTAGGGAGGTGGCAATTGAATGAAAACTTGAAGATGGTAAGGAGAGGAACCATAGAGATATTTGGGAAAGGAGCAATGCTAGCAGAAGGGAGGCCAACACAAGTGCCTTGAGGTGGGAGCATGGCAAATGCATCCAAGGAACAGAGAGGAAACTAGTGTAGCTGTATGGTGGGGAATATGGTGGGGAGTGGTAGATGACGTCCCAGGGAACTGGAATATAATCGTGTAACTTTCTCTGAAAACTTATACCTTGGCTGGGACTGAATAAAGTAGCCTTTGGGGGTTTTATGCAGAGAAGGAACATGATCTGACATGCATTTAGTAGGATCCTGGCTGCCATGAACGGAGTGGAATGGCGTAGCAGGGATCTAGTTAGGGAGCTACTGCCTCAGGAGATGATAGTGTCTTGTGGAGGTGATGGCAAAACTTCAGAATGACATCATTTACTGACATATCAGATATAGGATGTAAGAGGGGGACAGAGAAGTGAAGGGAACTCAAGGGTGATTGTCCTGAACAACGGTAAAGTGGGATTGCCATTTAATGGTACAAAGAGGACTGTGAGAAGAGTATTAGGAAAGTTGGGGTGGGTGTTGTGGTACAGCCAGTTAAACCACCACCAGGAAGGCCCATGGGCCATAACAGAGTACCTGGAATCAAGTCCCACCTCTGCTTCCGAACTACCTTCTGCAAATATTCCTGGGGAGAAAGGTAATGGTGATGACTCAAGTACTTGAGTTCATGCCACCCACATGGGAGACCAAGATAGAGTTCCTGTCTCCTAACCCACTTGGGAGACCCGGATGGAGCTCCTGTCTCCTTACTTCGGCCTTGCCCAGCCCCAGCTGTGTCAGGCATTTGAGGAGTGAACCAGAAATGGAAGATCTCTGTCTCTCACTCTCTGTTGCTCTGGCTTTCAAATAAATAAAATGAATAAATTTACATTTTAGAAAGAATATCAGGAAAGTCATTACAGACATTTAAGTTTGAAATGCTTATTAGATACCCAAGTTGAGATTCTGAGTAGCAATGGAAGAGATCTGCGAATGAATTAAAATTTGGGGAGTCAACAACATAGTGAATATTTAAACCCAATTGTCTGGATGAAGTCACTAAGAAATGAGTGTAGACAGAAATGAGATGAGTTCCAAGAACTGAGCCAGGGGCCCTACTGATGTTTGGGGGTTGGGGTGATGAGGGACAAGCCTCCAGAGAGATCTAGAAAAGCTCCAGAGAGCTAAGGAGGAAAAGCAGAGGAATTGTGTCAGTGCTGCCAGTGGTTAGGTAAGGTGAAGCCAGCAGACTTAGTGGCATGGGGGTCACTGGAACTTTGACAAGGGCTGCTGGGTGGAATGACGGGGGGGGGGGAGCAAAAGCTTGGTGGCAAATCAGAGTCTGACTTTGTGAGTCTCTTGAGTCTATGTTCTTCCCACAATGGCACTGAGTATTTCTCTGTGGACCTTCTGTTCTGGTAGTGTAGTCTAAGCGCCAGCCATCTGAGGAATTTAGCCATGACTAGACCAGAAGGGGAGAAGAGGAGACTCCTCTCAATTCAGGGCACCTATGGCCTTAAGGAGGACACTGTCTAGAGCCCAGCCCTTCGTTATGTCGCCATCTACAGGCATGTCAATACTTGGCCTTGCCTCTGCAATTGGCAAAGGAGGACATGATACTCAAGAGCCATCTCGGAGCCAAACAGGCAGGAGAGAAGCAAGAGAAAGGGGCATGCTTATGCACCATCGCCCTGTGTGCAGCTTCCAAAGTGGTGCAGCCTCATGGATCTTGGCTTCCCTGCCTCTGTTCTCTTGGGGTAAAATCTGGGATAATTTGAGGTTTCATCACTCTCATGACTGCTACTTCTCCTCCAAGCTCAATAGCATCCTCCTCGAAAGTACCATTTGTAAGACTATCACTGTTGTGCAACGACCACGCACTGCTTCAGGGGATCAGGTTCATTTTCCAGCTCCAATGTTGCATCTGTTCGAAGGCCAGACATAAAGAAGGGGGCGGAGTGGGAATTTCCCCTTTCTTTTTCCTCCTCAGGATGAAGAAACATGCGTATGACATGTCTGTTCATTTGGAAATCTCTTTCATGTCATTAAGACAATTCAAATATAGTCCTAACCGTCTAAAGCTTACAGTTTAAGACAGACACTTATGTGGCTGCACATATAAGAGACAGAAAGACGATGGAACCAAAACACAGCATTTCCACCTAGATAGGCAGAATTAAATATTTACACCAGTGGTATTTGGTATGTCTCACAAGAGCCACTTTTGCAATCATCATTAACCAACAGAGCCACATGGCTGCTGAAAACCCTGCAGAGCTGAGGATAATTCATTACTGCAATACAGAAATTTGAGGACTTGTGAGAGCTGCAGGTTGCTCACGAAAGGGCCCCATGTGGCTTGCAAGCAGTAAAATGAATTTCACTTATCTATATTATATATGTGTCAAGAAAATATGCTTGTTTATTTAATCTTTTTTATTGCATGCTAATTCATGCAATCAGTATTTATCCTGGGCCTAGCTCATGGCCAGGGCTGACATGTGTCTAGGTGATTACAACTGAATCCCATGAAGTACCTGGTCAGTCTACTTGAGATAGCACACTGCCTTTTTTGTTTTCCTTGGTTCTTCCTTTGCATTCTTAAATTATCATGCTTTAAAGGGCTGCCCTGACCCCGTGCCACTCAGAGAGGGTGGATGCCCTCATGTACAACCCAGAAATTCCTCCTTTGCCTCCCATGAAGTCTCAGCTGGTCCTAATCGGAGCCCTCACACTTGAGTGCTGGGAAGTTACATTCAAGGTCAGGTGAGCCAACTGGAGCCCGAGTTGGAAAAAAACTACCTAGACTAATTGCTAGAGAAGCCAGCACTGAAACTCAGGCCTTCCAGTTGTCCCAAACGGGACTCTGCCCACCACACCATGCACGTCCCTGGCTAAAGCATTCCCTAACTCTCTTTCTTTTCATGTTCCCAGGATACCTGGGGCACATTCTGTACCTGTCTTGTGGAATTAAAGCTGCTCATAGCATGCCTGTCTGCTAGGTTACTCTGAGGGGCCTTGGCGGGGCTGCCTAAAACTCATTGTACTTGCCATAGCACAGGGCTAGGGAATGTTCTAACACATAAAAGCCAAGTGTGCCCAACTGTGTGTGAGAGCTGTGATGGAGTTCTGGCAAGGTGTCCTTCACCTGGCACTGAGCTGGTAGAATAGGTGTGCTCAGACTATCCCAGATTTGAGTAAGCTCATCCTTCTGTTCACAGTGTTTGTTAATGAACTTCCTTTCAAAGTCATTTCCTTTAGCGAACACATTTGCTTCTCAGTTGCTTTAAGTCACTCTCCATTCTTGGAAGTGGCACTGGAAAACAAATGACTAGGCATGGAGGGCCTAGGCAGAAATGTTGAAGTGCTGTGGGAAGTGTCCAGAGTTCCTAAGAAAGGAAATCATGCTGTACCTTGAAGGCAGTGGTGGTTAATGGGGGTTTCTCTACCCTGGGGCTCTGCAGTGAGACCATTGAACGGACTCTTGTGGTTCTGGTAGTAATGATTCCCTGTGGCAGGTTCCCATGCATTTGGTGTTGTGCACAGTCCCTCCTTGGGTGGTCAAGGATCTAGATGGGGCATTTTCAGACGTAGTGCATTTGCCTTGACCACTGTCCTGTCTGACTCTAGGGAGCCAAAGAGCCACCTCTACTCCATGTTGAGTGTGCAGTGAGCAGTACTCATGCCATCCAGTCTCAATGAGCTGTCAAGCATTCCCTAAAGCAAAACCCACATGCCAGTCTTCTGATGGCCGTGTGCTTCTGGAAGGCTGCGAGGTGGGAACCACATAGCATTTTAACGAGAGCCTTCTGTGGCTTGCCTGTGGCTGGCATGAGATCAGCAGGTCTGCCCAGTGGTCAGTTCACCTGTCCCCTCAGGAGGCACGTGAGTGAGGCTCCCACTTCACAGCTCGCCCTCAAGACAGAAAGAAGCTCTGTATCCCTGAGGAGCCCAGGACCGCGTGGTGAGGATGCAGGGAGCAGAAACTGCCATGCTCAGTGCAGACACTGGCACTCACAGGGCTGTGGCTTTAGAGGAATGCCCCAAACCAAACCATAATAAGCCTGGCAAACTCCAGAGCACAAATAGTTCTATTTGTGATGGAGAAGATGGTCAGCACCAGCTGGAAAGTTGCCAGGGGAGGGACTCAACCCTTTTAGTTGCCCGCCTTGACCTTGGTCTAAAGTCTGTTGTCCATGTGCAGCAGTGTTGAGAGCCCATGGTGTGGCAGGGGCCAGGCCAGTGCCATGCAGACAATGGTTTCTGAGGGCCAGAACTTAGCAGAGAGCCACCAGGGCCTCTCCTGTGGTTTGAAGCTGATGAGTGGGAGTCACATTCCTGGGCTTTCTAGCCAGCCACCCTCACCACCCCCAGCAGGGTGGGGGCAGGGCAGGCAGGCTGTTCACCCTTGAACATCTGAGCGTGGCTGTGAGTTATCGGCAGGGAGGGCTTGGAAGGCCTGCTTCTCTAGCCCAGGAGGGGGACTTGCTCTGCCTTCATCCAGGTTTCAACCCGAAGCCAGGCCTTCCGAGCCCACTGCTCTCTCCAGCAGCTTCACCAACTTCTCACTGAGCCAGGCTGCCAAGCCCTCTTCTTCCTCCTTACTTCTCTCCCTTTTCATCTGTGACCCTCACATTGTGAGCAGATCCTGCATTCTGATCAGTTGCCCTGCCGTGTTGTCTTCCCATTTTCTCTGCCTGACTAGGGGCCTGGACTAGGAGCAACCTCACTGCCCTGACTCCCGTGCAAACCACAGGCAGCCAGATTAGTATTTCCAGAGCTGACCATGCCATTCCCTTGTTTGAATGCTTCAAGGTCCCTCTGTGGCTGCCATGTAGAGCTCATGGGGGTCCAGGCATCTCTGCTGTGGCCCCAGCCAAATGGCTTAGACCTTCTTCCTCCCTCCTTCCCTGCAGCAAATCAGACAGCTACTGCTTTTCCCAGCACTCCTGCAGCTTCCCTGCCTCTGGACCCCAATGCATGTCTCCCCTCCCTGCCAAGATACGCCCCCTGTGGACTCCCACCCAGCCTTCCAGCCCAGCACGGAGAGCACCGCTTGGCCAATGCAGTCCAGAGCATGCAGAGAATTTCTGTCTTATAGCCAGCCCTACACACTTACCTAGTTGGTGAATTCATCTTTGTCTTGTCTTAGGCACACTTCGGGTAGGCCCTCGAGAAGGTGTTGTGGTTGACAACGTGGGCAGAAAGGACTGCAGTGTTGAGCAAGTGGGCCTAGAAGGAAGGGTTGGAAGGAAACAGAATGATGAGGTCCTTAGCAGAGACAGCTGGGAAGTCCGTGGGGCAAGGGACAGCCTTCCTCACTCCTGCCTTCTCTCTTTGAAGTGGAGTCCTTGTTATGTAGCTCATGTGGAGTCAGGTTTTGGATTCTGAGGTTGGGTAGTGGGCACCCATCAGCCTCCAGTGGGCCCTTCCGAGTGAGAGGGCAGAGGTGTGAGAGGGGACATATCCTCTCCTTTCACAGAAGATAGGCAAGGCACAAATCATCTCCTTCAGGGACAATTAGCCCTTTTTTTTTTTTTTTTTTTTGACAGGCAGAGTGGACAGTGAGAGAGAGAGACAGAGAGAAAGGTCTTCCTTTGCCGTTGGTTCACCCTCCAATGGCTGCCGCAGACAGCGCGCTGCGGCCGATGCACCGCGCTCATTCGATGGCAGGAGCCAGGTGCTAGGTGCTTTTTCCTGGTCTCCCATGGGGTGCAGGGCCCAAGCACTTGGGCCATCCTCCACTGCACTCCTGGGCCACAGCAGAGGGCTGGCCTGGAAGAGGGGCAACCGGGACAGAATCCGGCGCCCCGACCGGGACTAGAACCTGGTGTGCCGGCGCCGCAAGGCGGAGGATTAGCCTGTTGAGCCACGGCGCCGGCCAATTAGCCCATTTTGTAGATGGGAAAACTGAGACTCAGGAAAGTTCACTGGACTTGTGGTACGGCTCTTCCATTGCTCAGTTGGGTAGGCCTCAGAAGGTGTCATATCAGTTGTAAGGCCTGGCTGTCTCCTTTGGACTCAATTAGAGGAGGTAATTGGCCAACCTGAGTGCTTGGGAATGGGATCCCTGCCTTGGCAAGTACAGTCAAAGGAATGCAGTAGGGTGTGTCTCTTGATGCAGGATCCTGCATTGCCATGGAGTCTTCACTTTTGAGTCTCTGGTCATCCTGGGAGCCTCAACACTATGGGGGACCTAGAAGGGGTCTTTTGACAAGGGACAGCCTGAGAAAGAGGCTAATATATGGTGTCTTTGGACAAGTCCTGTCTCCTCCCTCAGAGCCATGGGGCCTTTTGGCAGAAGGATCTGCCTGTGCTCACGTAGTGATTTGATTTGGGTCTGGTATTTTTAAAAATATTGATTTATTTATTTGAAAGAGTTACACACAGAGAGAAAAATGCACACACACACACACACACACAGAGAGAGAGAGAGAGAGAGAGAGAGAGAGAGAGAGAGAGAAAGAGAGAGAGAGGGAATCTTCCATTGCTGGTTCACTCCACAAATGACCACAATGGCCAGGCCAGACCAAAGTCAGGAGTTAGGAGCTTTTTCTGGATCTCCCACATGAGTGCAGGGGCCCAAGCACTTGGACCATCTTCTTTTTTCCAGGTGCATTAACAGGGCGCTGGATCAGAAGTGGAGCAGCCAGATCTTGAACTGGTGCCTATATAGGAGGCCAACATTGCAGGCGGTGCCTTTACTCACTATGCCACAACCGTGGCCCCAAGAGTCTGCTGCTTTTTAAACATTGATGCAGCTGGGAGTAGAACATAGCTCAGCAGAGGGATTGCAGGGAGATGAATCTTCCTAAATTTCTCTCTGATCTCCTCCCTCCAATCATTAGAGCTCAGCCACCCTCCCTTCTGTACAGGAGATGAAAAGCACACTACACTAACACGTATCATCTGTCAGAAGGTCGCTTGCTGATGTGGAAAATGTCATTGGTAATGGAGGGAGATTAGGCTCGGACTGTTTTTCCATCATTGGACTGTGTGGCGGGGGGAGGCTGACTTGTGGTCCATGGAATCTGGAGTCGGAGGAAAGAACGCAGAAGCTGGACTCATGGACCTCAGAGGAGTAAACACTGAGTGTTTGGGGGACCTCCTGAGGGACACACTCTGCCAGGCCACACTCATACCTCCTATGGGTTTGGCAGACATTGATGCATTCATGTTTAAGTGCCCACTGTACACTCAGAATTCTAGGAGGATAAAACCCAGTTTCTGCCCTGACTTGAAGGTAAAACAAGGTACTGGAGTAAAACAGAGAGGACAGCATTTGGAGGAAGGTGAGAGGGGGACGTCTCCCCAGAGAGTGGTGCTTGAAGAGGCCTAGCAGTCAGCATAGGCTCCTTGTCAAAACAAGCGCTCCCTAGATCCAGTCTCAGTCACTTGAACCGTGGAAGTGTGGGGTGGGGAGTTGGACTGCAGACTGTCTTTGGGTTCAGGGCACTTCCCTCATGTGACATGGCCCTGGTCCTCTGCATCCAGCCAGCTGAAGAGGGGATGAGGAAGATGCTGGAGGGTCTTAACAGCCAGGTCCAGGAGTGCAAGTATCATTTGCTGCCACGATCTATTGGCCAGAACATAGATAACAGTTCTGCCTACCTCCCAGGGTGCCTGGCAAGTGGCATCTCGTTAAGTGCCCAGCGAGACAAAAGAACTGGGGCTGAGCGGACCCCTAGCAGTGTCTGCCACAGATTTGTCCCAGGTCATATGAACAAAAGGTGGAGAAAGGACATTCTGAACTCAGGAGGCTGCATGAGCAAACTAATGCAGCTAAAATAATTTTTAAAAGAAGGCAAGAGGGGCAGGTATGTGGGGCAGTCATTAAGATACTGCTTGGGATGCCACCTGTCACATCAGTGTCTGGGTTTCAGTTCCAGTTCCACTTCTGATTCCAGATTCCTGATAATGTGCACCCTGGGGAAGGGGCAGCTGGTAGTAGCTCAAGTAGTTGTGTTCCTGCCACTCAAGTGGC
The DNA here is from genome assembly GCA_949820135.1 of Sylvilagus floridanus. Classification (NCBI taxonomy): domain Eukaryota; kingdom Metazoa; phylum Chordata; class Mammalia; order Lagomorpha; family Leporidae; genus Sylvilagus; species Sylvilagus floridanus. The sequence goes on from OX463230.1 coordinate 37,416,271, forward strand.
AGGATTGAGTTCTGTGATCCTAGCTTCAGCCTGGCCCATCTCCAGCTACGTCTTGTATTTGGGGGAGTGAACCAGTGAAAGGAAGAACTGTCTCTCTCTTTCAAATAAATACAAACAGATTGTAAAAACACATAAGGAAAGAAAACGGAAGTGTGCATGTTCTGGTGTGACTTCAGAGTGCAGAAGGGAGAAGCCAAAGATCAGGCCAGCATGGAAGACTGAGACCTGGCCCAATAAGGGCCCCTGAGTTACACTTTATCCTGCAGATAAAGAGGAGACTTGGAAGGGAGGAACGGCAAGTTCACTCTGGAAGGTTCACCGTGTGACTGGGTGGGAATGATGGGTTGGAAGGAGAGAGAGGCTGGAGGTGGGGAGACCCACAGCAAAGGTCTGTAAGGCCTGAAAGTGGTGGAAAGAGGCCTACACCCAGCAGGAGAGTCCCAGGGCTGGCAGGCCTCTGAACACTGCCCTGGAGTCTCCAGTATAAGGAGCTGTGCTTTTCCAGTGCTAGGTTGGTGGAGGGATTACAGCAATGGTATGGCCTCTGGGGGCTTCCTCCCACGAGTTGGTTTGTCTGCTCAACAGTGGGAGCACTGTCATGGCCCTTGGCCCTTCGCTGTTCAGAAGCCCCTTTTCTATCCATGACAATAAACATCCAACAAACCAGCCCCTGACCCTACAAGGTCCATATGTTAGAATTCCAAGCGATGCCATCTCATTTAATCCCCGCCCTGATGATCATGTGGCTGGTGGGAAAAAAAAAAGGTGAATAACAACACTGAACATAGGGCTTGGATGATGCCAACCTTCAGGAGCCTTGCATGGAAGGAAAACACAGGCCCGCAGCTCACGTTCCCAAGGAGAGTCATGCTCTTCTGTCATACGCAAGATTCTGTCCTCTTAACAACTGTGATGCCTGCTCTAGGTACTGGACCATTAATCACTGCGATCACTTTGTATGGAAGCCACTCGATGAGATACGAATGAAGCCTGATCAGAAATAACAGAATTTGCTTAATAAAGGGGGTGAGATGAGGGGATAAAAGAAGTTCTTTAGAACAGGATGCAGGGGTAGGTGTTTGGCCTAGTGGTTAAGATGTCAGGACACCTGCATGCATATCAAAATGCCTGTATTCCACTCCCATTTCCAGCTCCTGATTCCAGCTTCCTACCAATGCAGACCCTGGGAGACAGTGGTGATGCTCCATGTAATTGGTTTCCTGCCACCCACATGGGAGACCTCAATTTAGATTCTGGCTCTCACCTTCTGCAGACACTGAGGGAGTGAACAAGGGATGGGATATCTATCTATCCATCCATCCACCCACCCACCTATCTCCTTATCTCTCTGAGCCACACATCTACCAGCTGTGCTTTTATGATGGGCAGTGCTGTTGGGGCCAAGACAATTATCTGGGCTTTTTGTTCCCAACAGACTGGATTGGTGCTTTCAAATTCAGTTTCTCTTAGAAATAGACAGACGTCAACACTTTCTCCAAATCACATGCTCAAAGGTTGCATAATGGGACCTGTGCAAGTGCTTCCTGGAACAAAGCAGGCAATTTTTTCCGTTTCCAAACACCTGACTTTGAACCTGAAGTTGGACTTTCTCCAGAAGGCCATACGCTTTACTCCTCCTGCTCCTCATGTGGATCCACCACCAGGACTCACACCTGCAGCAACAGAACCATCCATCCCTCCTCAAAAGAAAGAATGAGAAAAGAAGATATGTTGCCAGGGAAGATCCTGAGTCTCTAGTTAGATAGCTGGCAGATGAATGGTCTCTGCTGAGAGCACCAAGGTAGACCAGATGTCGTCTTCCACTTACTGTCTTCAGATAGCCTAAGGGGTAAGAAATGAAAGAAAAGAAGGATTTAGCTGTTTGATCTGTCATAAACATATACAGTCATTGCAACTTGGACTTAGTTCATACAACCCCAGTATTGATCTGCTGGGGCGTGCCCCAGTAGGTGGATGAATCGGATAAGAGAAGTTTAAAGGTTTATCCTTTCCACAAATATAGTTAGTTGAATTTTGATAAGATTATTCAGTGGTTTGTTTTGTTTTACAAAAAAGGAAGGATATTAAGATTTTTTTTATTGTCTAGACAGAGGCACCCTTGCTGCTACCTAAATCAGGTTTTAAAAATTGCTTGCCTGGCCTGAGGTTGGTTTTAACTAACATACCTTGTGCTTTATTCTGGGGACTTGAGTGAGCGCCTGGTTCACAGGGACACAGCATCCCAAGATTAGAGGTCAAGAGAAAACAAAACCATAGGCCAGAGGTGTGAAAGAATTACTACAACTGCACAGTGCGTCTTGCCTGGAAATGATAGAATAAATCTGTTCTCAGTGACTGCCTGAAGTGGTGAAAAGCCTTAATTATATGCTTGACAGGCTGACTTTAAAGGAAAAAGCCTTTGTTTACCTCCTCTATTCCAATCTCAAATCAGCCTGCCCAACCATTATTGCTTATCTCAGTGACTCATGGGATATTATGATGGTATCCAATATCAGGCCAGTTATGTTAACAGAATTCCCTGGAAATAACAAAATGCAAGTGTACCCACACACGTACTGACACAGGCTCGCACAGACTCGACATGGGGGCCAGAAGAAATGGAGGACCCTTTGTAGTCAGGAGTTCTCACAATTAGGATCTCACTGTGCTTATTAATATTTGCTAAGATTATAAGATCAGCTGTGTCCAGCAGTGAGCTGAGGCCTCGGTGTGATATCTCAGAGGCTGAGGAAAAGATCCCCACTGCCCCTGAGAGGAGAGCACTGGATTGCCATGAGAGGTGCCCAGTAGGAGAGGGGCCCCCAAGCGCCTTGGCGTACAGAGCACTCAGCCCTGCTATGTTGAGTAGGAGGTTACAGCGGTCTGTTTCTCACAATCACGCAGAACGTCCAGGTTGTCAGCAAGAAGGAACTAAGCCTCTGTCGAAACTGCAGAGGTTCTTCTCGAAAATCATTTCCATTAATTATAATCTCCACAATCCCTTAATTAATTATATTAATCCATTAAGTCATACCCCTTGATGAGATGAGTTGAGAGTACAGCACTACGAGATAAATGGCTCTCATCTTTCTCTCCTTACAAGATGCATGAGTGTTGTAGTGGAACTTCGGGAGCCTACAGGCAACCTGACTTCAATAACCAATTGGCGATTTGCCTTTCCCAGCTGCCTTGTCTGTGAGATCAGGGGGTCAGATCAGACAGCTGTTTCTATAGTCCTGAGTCGACCTGGATGAGTTTTGGCCCTAGGAAAATGGGCCAAACCTGGAATGTTCCAGTCCATCAGACCCCAGAGGAATTTAGTTGATTCTTGAATGCTGCAGTCCCTAGACCCCTGGAATTGTGCTGAGTCTCCTATAGGATCGCCTGTACCCTGAAAGCCAAGCCTTGCTTCCAAAGATCCACCTTGCTGTTTCTGCATAGAAAGCCATGCCCCACCATCTACTGTATGTACTTCAAAATGAGCTCAGCCATCTCCTCCCTCTCTGCCTTGCCTGTCTTCCCCACCCCCTCCTCCCTAGAAGAGTCTCCCTCTTTTGTGCTCCCCAAATCCCCATTCCATACCTGCATAATCGTGCTTACTGTACTCCATCTACTGTGTCTACAGGTTGATCTCTCTTAGACCATCTGCTGAGTTCTACTCTCTTAAGGGTGGGGAACTTTATTTTCCCAACACCAACAGAGCCGGGTGCAGAGGCAGTCAATGTATATTAGTTGCCTAAGGGGTGAGAAATTGGGCAAAAGTAGTACAGACTTGACTTGGAAGGTCTTAGGGTTCTGCTTCTGGGGACAGATGACTTGTGCCTGCTTTGTCACTATGTCATATTTAAAATCAGACTGGGCTAGATCTGGTTCAACAGAGTGTATATAATGAACCAGACACACACATTAATTTTTCATCTGCCATTTCTTGTTTATTAACATTTTAATTTCAAGGAAGACAGGACTATTCCATGATGATTTTCTTTATGTATGTACCTCTTTTCCCATTTCTTCTTTAAATAAATCTGGAGAGGTGTTAGAAATAGTCCTTCTTTTATTCTATCTGAAGAAGGCCAGCTAACCAGCTGAGAGTAACAGTTAGGAAGTGGTTACAAGACGGCCAGCAATATGTTTTCAGTTGTTTCTTGAGGACCAGAAAGTAGGCTGTGTTTGAGGCTTGGAGAGGTCAGTCCCCTCCAAAGGGGGCAGAGACTTGATTTTCTTCACTATGTGGCCTTCAGTGTAATGCTCGCTTCATTCACTGGCTGTGCTGGAGATTTATGGAGTCAATGTTATCACAAGCTGAGACTTAATAAGATCTCAACTGTATCTCCTGGATGTAGTGGAAAGCAACCATTTTGGTAATAAATAGAGAACAGCATCTAATTTGTAAATTCTTCTTTCCGTTGCTAAGTTTAATCAGATCAGTGAAACTGAAGGGAATTGTTGATGACCAAAAATTATTTTCCATGCTTTAATCTGGCCAGGAAACATTACTCCTAATGGAAATGGCATGTTGCTCTGGCCATGGTAGAGGATGGCATTTGTCATTAGACTAACCCAATTGCTGCATATTAAAAAAAAATACATTTAGACCAAAATCTATTTAAAACCAAACTGGAGCGGAGGCCCCACATTGCTCTCTTACTGGTGTCACTGGCTCGTAGAAGCAAAACACTTCCCAGCTAACCCGCTGAACTCTGCAGCACTGATCACCCTGAAGACTTCATCTGGGCTCTACTGAGAAGCCTGAGGGAGGCCAGCTGGGCCACTGGGTGCCCAAATTGTTGTCACAAGCAGCCTTTTATGATGTGGCAGAAAGCCAGTCAAAAGGACAGAACACCATCTCTGGCAGGGCCGTGGTTTCGTTTAATTCAAGAGGTTCAAAAGGGAGGTAAAGGCAACTGTCTTGCAGGTTGTGCTTAAACATTTTTTCCTGATTAGTCATCATGGAAGAGTCTGATGAACTGCCTTCTCACAAGTCGTTTGCATTTCCAGGGCGGGGACCATGTGGTAGGTGAGGTGCTGTTGGCACACAGTAGGAACTTCATGAATATTCCATAATAAGAATGACAACAGTGATGAACCCATCTGGGAGGCTGATGAGCCCCGGGGGAACATGGTTCACTGCAGCCATCCGTGGGGACTGGCCCTGCAAACACGCACGTCATCACCAATTAGTGTTCAGACTCCAAATGACCTTTGAGATGCAAAGTAAGTGATCCTCCCTGAATCTTCTTCTCCCTGATCTGCACTTGGCTTATGCATTCCCCAAGGAATATACACAAGAGTGCTTCACACACACACACACACACACACACACACAGAATTGTTATTGAATAGCATGAACCACAGCTACCATTTACTCAGCCCCTCTGCTCACCTGTATTATCTCTAATCCTCAACATTACCATTTGCAGACGAGAAAGATGAGGATCAGTTCATTTACCCAAGGCCAGGTGGCCAATGGGAAGCTTGTGTAGGCTCACACCCAGGCACCTCCTGTCTGACTCCAGCACCCACCCAAAGGTATCCCGGTAGATCCCCAGGATAACAAGCCCGCTGATAGGAAGAAGGAACAGAGAAGAAAGAAGTGGTAGAAAGGAAGTCAGGAGACCCGGTTGCTAGTACTGACTCTGGAACTAACTAGTTCTTTGGCCTGAGACAACCTTTCCCACTCTGGGCCTCCATTTCCTGTGTGTAGCAGTAATAGCCAAAAAAACCTCAAGTTGTCTATAAGTCCTTGACTATTCCAGTCCCCTTAAAACTCCCTTGGTTCCTTTCTTTTGGAGTCCCGTGTTCCAGCACTGCCAGGGGCTGGCCCAGGAAGAGGAGGATGCTTTCACTCTCCAGGGAGTCATTCTCCCTATATCACCAGGCAGCAGGTGTCTCTAAAGAGGAAGTACTGGCTACCTAAGAACTTCGGACATCTGGCAGCAACCTTTCTCCATGGTCCATCTTCTTATGCTCCTCCCCAGAACCAGTGTCCTGATAACTTTGTCTTTGCCTTGAAACCTCAGTGCTGGTGAGGGTAGAAGGGGGTTTGGAAGACTCTCTCTTCCCCTCCACATCCCCATCCATGCTCGAATCTCCTCTGTCTCTAGTATGGAGTCTCACCTGCTCCTTTCTCAAATGCATGGAGGTAGCATTTACCAGATCACCAGAAACCCCTTCCATTTTTGTGCAACTCTAATTGTTGGAAAAATCCTCCCTTCTTTTGAGTTGACACCTGCAGCTGTTTAATGTCCACACCATGGTCTGAGGTATTGTGGGTGCAACCCTGTCCCCCCAAGGGTGCTGTTAATTATCCTTACATGGTTAATTACACTAATCGCTTTTTCTGTCTTTGCCCTCCCTCCTGCCTTATGTTTCCACTAGGGGACATGCTTTGTAGGTTGTGCCCCACCTCTTGTCTCTTGTTCCTACCTGTGACCCAGGCAGGAAGCGCTAAGCCAGTCAGACAATGTGCCTTCCCAGTCAATGGGCCTGTGTTAAGGAGGAGACTAGAACTTTGGACTCCTGCTTCTGCCATATACAGTTGCTCGGAGACCTCTCTGCCTGCTTTGAACCCTGCATGAATGCAGTCCCTCTCGCCTCTCCCCAGGGCTGATACCCATGCTGGGTCACTCCCATTGCATGCCCACCATAATGTTAGGATCCAGACTTGGCCACTGTCTCCTCTCCACTTTCCCCAAGACAGACAGATTCCAGGTTCAAACCTGTTCAGCTGACTGCCCAGATAGTCAAGACTCCTGCCAAGCAATAGAGTGACTTGACCCTGCCCAAGGCCCCCTTGCCCCAGCTGTTGTCCTGCCAACACCTGCATATCACACAGTGAACACAACCCACACCTACAGGAAGGGCCTTTCTGTAGCCCAACCACACAGCCAAGACTGTCCAAACACTGGAACCTCTGTTATCCTTTTCTTCCCTCTCCATCTCCCAGGCCATGGAACCTGCGGTGTGGATCCTCATAGAATGGGAGGCTGAGATGGAGGGAGGTGACAGGGAGGTAGCAGTGTGCCCCAGGCAGCGGGGGCCCTGGGAGCCCAAGGTCAGCAGGCTCCCACTGAAAGCAGGCTTCAGGATCATTAGCATTCCTCCTCTTGTCAGGCCTCGGGTCTTTTGCTGTTGAAGACAGCGGTTCCTGTTCTCTAGGTTTCAAAAACCACCTTTTGCTTCTAAAGGAAAAAGTCAGCCTCTCCAGCAAGCCCAGCTCTCCTGAGAAATCCTCAAGGGGCTCTGAGACCAGCGCGGAGACAGAGGCACGGAGGCTGAAGGATCCTTTGATTCAGATTCCGTGTGGGGAGGAAGGCTCTGGGCTCATCAGCACAATAAGGGAAGTGACACTGCCTGCACAAGAACAGAGCTGGCGTGGGGCTGGGTTCTCTTTCTCCCTGCTCGGCTTGGAGTCACCCCAGCTGCTGTAGGGGTAGGAGTACCCGCTGCCCACCAGTGGCCGTAACATGGCCATTTCCCAAAATAGCATCAGAGGGAGGACAGAGCTCGTGGTGGGTGGCCGAGTGTGTGTGTTCTAGACCCAGCTACAAAGAAACAGAATGAATGAAAACAGTGGTGTCTCTGGCCTTGTCCTGGCGGCCCTCCTTCCTATCTCCCCTTCTCCAACAGAGGAGGAGAAAAAACGAAAGAAAGCAGAATTAGATGTGAGCTGCAGGACCAGCCACTGGGTACGGAGTGCCTCCTTGCCCTCCAGCTTCCCAGGGAGATCAGCTTGGTGTGACCACAGGTGCCTGGGAGAGCAGGACAGCAGAGTCGGAGAGATGGGGCTAGGGAAGCCTTAAGTCCTCTGTGCCCTTCATCAGCAGCTGCGCAGGGCGTGGGTGGCAGGGGAAACAGCAGGGGGCCAAGGGCAGAGAGGCCCGGGGCACCCCTCCTTGCTCCCAGCTCCATTCCTCCAAAGCCTCACTTTCCTCATCTGCAGCTGTGGGAGAAGACACCGTCCCTCCCTGTCTGCTCTGGCTGTTGTGAGCATGCACCTGCTCTCACAGCACATGCGGCTGCACGCTATTCTAATGTGTAGAAAAAGGAACTTCAAAAAGTTCCTGGAAACTGCATATTATGAAACAAACCATGCATGGCTTTCAAAAACTTTTTTTTTCTTTTGCACCTAAATAATCTTGCCTTTGATTCCGTTTTCCCACAAATTTTTTGAAGTAGCCTTGTAGGTGAGTCCTATGTTTCAGAGTACAAATGTTGACCACTTGATGCAAAAGGCATTCTGGGGCCCAGCATAGGTCTTCATGAGGGAGGTAGGGCTGGGAGGGTAAGACGGGCCCACGTGTGTGGCCAAGCCTGGGGAGTGTGAGAAGGAGGCAGTGGGGCAAGACCAACCATCCCCTGCTGGCTTCCTGCCTGCATCAGGCCCCGTCCAGGTGCTGTCCAAGCTGGCCTGTGGAGGGCATGTTCTAGAGCCACAGAGTCAGGCGAGCCCCTGCCCTGGAGGACAAAGGCTGGGCAGAAACCCGCATGGAGGTTGCACGCCAGAGTGAGCCCAAGTTCCCTAGGGCCTTAGCAGAAGGTACAGGCCAGGACTGTGTGTGGTGAGGGACAAGCGTGGGCTGATGGGTAACATGATGCAGAGCAAGACTCCTCCAGCCCACGGGAGAATGAGGTGTGGGCCCCCCAGCTCCACTCACCCCTTCTCTCGTTCACATCTCAGCAGCCCTCTCTTGTGAAGCTCAGCTTATTTGTTCGAAGGCAGTGGAGGTCGCAGCCATCTCTCAGAGCCTCCAGCAAATTCTTCGCGAGCCTTGCCTTGGGAACGCCGGCTGATGAGCACCTCCCAGTCTGCGAAGGTGCTCAGGCTGCTTGGGAGGCATTTCCCTCCCTCTCCAGTTCTCGTCCTTCGGTGCCCAGTCCTTGTGGAGCTACTCCGGGCAAGCAGTGTCTTCCTCCTGCAAGAGAAGGCTTCCGACGCATGAGACGGGGCTGAAGTTGCCTAACCTGATGGTTCTAAGTGGAGCCCTTCTGGTTCCTTCAGCTGTTCTCCGTGAGCCAAGGAGCAGGCATGCCCTCCCACACATGGCACTGGCCACTGAGCCTCTCACCAGTGGGGCCTGCCGCCGGGGAGAGGGAAGCTGTGCCTTCCTGGCTCTTGGCACTCAGCGGTGGCCCTGGAGATGCATGACACCGTCCTGCTGAGTGGCCTCTCAGGGGACGTTGTCATTTATTCACAGCAAGGACTCGGCACACGAAGGGGAGCAAAAGAACAACGGCAAGCAGTGGGCAGGCAGAGAGGGGCAGGTGGTAGAATGGGATAAGGGCCCCTGCAGAAGGGGGCAGTGGATTCGCACTCGGGCAGCTGCCCGTGAACTCTGGTGAGATGCTGGAGCAGACGCGGCACCATGGGGTTGTAGCTAAAATGACTCACTTCACTTAAGCACTGCTAACAGAGGCAGCTTCGAAATTTAAGGCTGCGGCTTCCTTGCCTGCAGGAAGGGGCGACAAGCCTGAGACCCTTCGAAGAAGTATTGCTGCTTGCTCAAGCCAGCCCCCCGCCGTGGTCCTTCAAGGTAGCGCTGGGGCCCTGTGGAGCCTCCTTGCAGGGAGTCTGCCCTGGGTTGAGATTGTCTCATGCAGCAGAAAGCCAGGAAGAGGAAGAGAGAAAATGAGGGCTGTGGGCTCTCCCTAGCTGTTGTGAACAGCAAAGAACAGGGTGCAGAGTTCACAGCTTGTCCACAGAGGAGCACATGAATACTGGACAGGAGAGGGACCCAGGGCTTGTGTTCAGCTGGGCACCTTTCTGTCCAGGCAGGTGAGAGAGGTGGAGGGAGGTGCAGAACACTACCCCTCCCCCACTGTGTGACCCCAGCAAGTCGCTGGCCCTCTCTGGACCTTGCCAGTGCTAGCTATAAAGGAAAGGCTGCCTCACTGTGAACACTCCTTCTGACTGCACAGTGCAGGTCCCACAGAGATCTCCATTCCCAGGGGAGCAAGTAACGTGCCCCGGGGCACCCAGCTCCCATTGCTGGAGCCCGGATCCAAACTCGAGCCACCTGGCTCCAGAGACCATGGGCCACAGCACACTGTTCTGCTTACTGCCTTCGCCTTCTGGGCTGGGATACACAGCAGGCAGCCTCTGCCAGCACTCCACCTGCCGCTCCTCTTAGTGATCCAGCTCATCCCCAGGACTGGCTGTCTGTCTGCTTACGGTGTTGGAGAATTATCCCATACGTATGGCGGCTAAGAGCACGGATTCAGCGTCAGATCTGTGTGAGTGCAAATCCTGGATCATAATTGCTTGCTTTGAGTAAATGACTTAATTCTCTGTAAAATGGGAACATGCATTACCTCCTTCATAAAGTTCAATCAGTTTCTGTATGTAAAGTGCATGAAAGAGTAGCTCACATAGGCTAAGTGATAAAAAAAAAAAAGAGGATTCTTTTTTTTTAAAAGATTTATTTATTTACTTGAGAGACATGGTTACAGACAGAAAAAGGGATATACAGAGAGAGGTCTTCCATATGAGAGTTCACTCCCCAAATGGCCTCAATAGCCATTGCTGAGCCAATCCAAAGCCGGGAGCCAGGAGCTTTTTCCAGGTCTCTCTCATGGGTGCAGGGGCCAAAGTACTTGAGCCATCTTCTACTACTTTCCCAGGTCATCAGCAGGAAGTTGGATCATAAGTGGAACAGCTGGGATTTGAACTGGTGTCCATATAGGATGTCAGCCCTGCTTGCAGATACTTAACCTACTATGTCACAATGCTGGCCTCATGATGTTAAGATAGAAGTGACTGACTTTGCTGTTATGCCCTGTGAGGAGACAATGCCTTGCAATGTGGGAACGACCATGAGATGGCACTGGTCTGGAGTGGAGACAGATGAGGGGAACAAATCTCCATCTCATAGCATAGCACATGGGTGACCATCTAGGAACCAGGAAAACCTAAGCAAATTTTTACTTAAAAGGATGGCTTTTCCAAAAGAGCTTTACAGTGAGGCCACTTCCATGTCTAGAAGATCTCCATTCCTCCCCTAATGGCTACAGGGGATCTGGGTCTTCCCTCTGGTGCGTCCCACCCCTCCTGTGTGATAAGACACCCTGTTTTATCCCAAAGCCTCCAAGGGCCCAAGAAAGTTCCATGCTGCTCTGTCAGCCCTCATGGAGGGGTGGGCAGGAAAGGCTAAAGTTCAGACTCTGCCTCAGCTGAACTCCCTCTCCTGCCTCGTCCTCCTCCCCCTGCCTGGGACTCTCCCTCTCCCGGGAGTAACCTAGGTGGCCTGGCTCCACCGTAATGATGGAGAGAAATTTTCTGCTTGGGAGTGCTGGATGTTTATGGCCTGCTGAGATGGCAACGACCCTGGTTTTCTTCTCTGGGTTATGGCTGCAGATCAAGGACAGGTATTTCTGCTTCCTCCCAGTTTATTGCTGTAATAATAATTATTAGGGTGGCACATCATGCTTATATTGTGTTTTTTTAATAAGGCCACTTTGTATGGCTTCTTAATATTTAATCCTGTTTTATATTTATTTTCTGATGGCTTAAAATCAACCAGAGTTTAATTGCTCATGTGGAGGAAGCCAAGCTGGGCCTGGGCTGTCAGGAAATTGTTGAGAAGGTTCTGGAAGCTGGTGGCCCCTTTCAGCTCAGGCGGGCTGTGGTGGCCTGCAAACTACCTTGTGTTCTCTCTTCTTTCTCTCCTGCTGCCTCTTTCCCTTCCCGTACAATCTGCTTTTCTCCTACCCACCCCTCACTTTCTTTCCCTTCTTTAGAAGAGACCTCCAGCTGCTCATGTAGCTCCATTTACATATGCACAAGATGGAGAAAGTGAGACCCAGTATTACCACGTGGCCTCTCAAAGCTACGTGGTTTCAGGGCCGAGCAAGGGCTGTCTTTGGTGTTTTGTGTACACACAGTACTGAGGGGATGCCTCAGACTCGGTTAGACACAGAGCTATGAAGAACTCCTTCCCCCATTAGACTGTATGTGGTCAGGTGCTTATCTATCAAACTATAGAAGAAATAACTGTCCACATCACTTTTTTTTCTGCAAGAGGTAATTAAGTCAGATGGAATGCACCCTTGTTTTTCCCCAAAGAGCCTCTTGGGGGCAGTCTCCATGACTGGAATGTTCTGTTCCGTTCTCCATAGGGCTAAAGCAATCCTATCATCAAACCTGCATCACAGTTCTTAACAATAATTCAACAAGCAGATACAGACATGAGCACAGTTATTCCAGATGTTTATGGATGTGGCCGGGCTCAAGACCAGTCATTCTGCACCATTTACCATCTTTTTCTTTGGGAACTGACTTAAACTTTGGCGGTCAGCCCTTTCACCTGTCAATAAGGAAAACAGTATCTACCTTACCTCCACCATAGAGGTGTATCAGTCAGGGTCCTCACAGAAAACAGGGTTCTCTTAAATCCATTTACAGAGAGTTTACTAAAAGTTACAGGCAGGGTTTAAGGAAGCCAGCAAGGACAGTGAAGGGACAAATTGAGGGAGCAGGTAGCAGAGTCAGAGAGAGTAGCTATGCAGATAGGGTCATGTGACCAGACCTGTGGCCTTCCACAGCCAATGTAGCCTGACACTGCAAGCAGAACCGGGGGGCATATTCCCAGCCTCACCCTTCTCAGGACCACCAGTGCCCCCCACTGGCCCACCCCCACAAAGGAGAGTACACTGAAAGAGCTTACACAGGCAGCTCCTGTAACAGAGCACAGTAAGAATGGAGCAGGATGAAGCCCAGCACAGAGAGGGTACCCTCAGACCACTGTAGAAGACAGGAAGTGTGCTTACCAAAGTTCCATATCCAGTACTACTAGGATCAAAAGTGGAGTCCAGAGAATTCCAAGATGGAGTCTCTGGCCTTTGAGAAAGTTCTGTTTAGTCAGGGAGACAAACCAAACACTTGTGAAATAACAACAAACTAGAAGAAAAACATCAAAATTAGTTGGTAATAGACACAAATATGTATGGCATTTACCATTTTGCAAAGTTCTTTTGCAGTGTTATTTCACTTAATCCTCACCAGGAGCTCTTGAAATAAATAATATTATGTCCTTGTTACAGATGCAGAGTGCTGAGCTCAGAAAAGTCGAATAACTTACTCAGAATGACACAGCTAGGAAAGGTGGAACTGAAACCTGAATCCCAATTTTTATTTAAAATCCCCACACACCCCAGGGTTCTAGGTACTCACAGGAGGCTTGGGTGGTCCTGGGAACCACCACAGACTAGAACTGGGCCTCCAGGAATGGATGAAATTTGAACAGATCCAGGTCAGCAGGCTCTTTAGGCTCGTACATATTTTAGGCTCTGCAGACAACACTGAGTCTCTCCAGCAGGTCTTTGACTTTGCTGCTGTTGTAGCAAAGTGGCCTTAGATGCTGCATAACCAAATGGGCATGGTTGTGTTCTAATAAAACTTTATTCACAAAACAGATAGCTGGCTGCATTTGGTTCCCTGCTATGCATTGTGGGTTGAATTATATTCCCCATGAAATTCATGTTCTGGAGTCTCAACTTCCTCCTATGTCTGCTTATCTCAGAGTTTGGCCACATTTGCTAACCCAGCAAGTGGACAAGCACTCCACAGAGAGGGCATGATCCATGATGCCATGTATACAGAACCCCAGAGATTCAAATGAATATGACACACGCAAGGGGCCACCTGACTTGGTTGGAGAGTTTGTGCAAAAAGCACTGGGAAATCAGAAAAGACAAAATGTTGTAGTCAGTGGGAGCTGCTACAGACCAAGTGACTGAACTGATGTAAATTGATTCCCACACCTCTAGCGGCTAGAAGCCAGGGTGGTCCTTTGTGAGGGCCATGAGGGAGGGATGAGTTCCAGGTCTCTCTCCTTGGTTGTAGGTGCCCATCTTCTGCCTGTGTCTTCACTTGATCTTCCCTCTTTATATCTTTGTGTCCACATTTCTTCTTCTCAATAGGAACACCAGTCACGTGGGATTAGAGCCCACTTTCATTATTTCATTTTAATTTAATCACTTTTTAAAGACCCTATCTCCAAATATTGCTACACTCTGAGATATGGGGTGAGAGTAGGAGGTTGGACCTCAGCTGATATGTTTCCACTGGGACCTTATTCAACCCTTAACAGACAGGATGGCAGGGAGTTTTGGATTCTAGATTAGTCACTGAGCTAGGGAATTGAGAATCTTCTTGCTTGTTAGCCATAACTCTGATTAGTACTTAGAGAAAATAAATATTAATTATATTACTCCTATGCAAGGAAACATAATAAAAATGGGCATCCAATCAAGTAAATTATTCAGTTCCATGCTGTAGTGCATGGCAGCCTGGGCAATTAGATCCCAGCAGGCTGGCTAACCAGGATGCAGCCCTTTGGCTCTGAATGGCATCCCACCACATTGGAGAAGTTCAGGTTGGGTGAGAAATGCCTTCAGTACATTCAGCTTCTGAACCTCAGCTACTACTGCCTGAGATGTCCAGCCCCAACGTTCAAGCCTCTCCCAATGTGAGGAAGCGAAAGATTGACAGCAGCTGATGAGTTCTGTGACCTTGGAAAATGGGCTTCCCGCTATATTCTGAATAAAGACTGGGCTTTCCTTTAGGAAATCTCCTGAGAGGCCAGCCATTGCCACCAACAGTCACATCAGGACATCACACAACTAATACCTTTGTAAGAGGTGACTGAAGGTTTCAGAACTGGGCAGATTGCTTCATCTCTTCTCCAAATTCACTCTCACATGCAGCTTTGCTCTGATGGATCAGTCAGCCCTGATGCATAAAAAGATCTGAGGAAGAGCAGGGCCAGAAAGCTTGTATGTGTATGGCCTTCTGGGATTGGAAGGAGGGGAGACAGGATACAGGGAAGGGAGGAGGAAAGAGTAAAGGAAGGAATACCAAAGGATGTTTGCTCTGTCCTTCACGGATTTATTACTAAGTTGCCCTAGTACAGATGCTCTGGCCCTCAAACTTTTGCCAAAACCTTCCCTGGCTTCATTTTTAGTCATGCAGATGGCTTTGGCCATCTTTGGACATACATATCACAGTATGTGTGCATGGTGGTGACTAAATGAGATCTACTCTCTTTTTAAGGAGGACTTGAGTGTGAACAGACTGGCCCAGCCTGGAGCATTTTCACCACTTGGAGACTTGTTGGAAGCAATATATGTCCAGAGACACTTGTTCATTTTATAGAGAGTTCACTTCCTGTAGGGGGAAATGAGGAGGATGTGCCATGAGCCTAGTCTTTGCTGTTGACCTCAGCTACAGAAAGCCCGGCGAGCTGATCAATGCAGCCAGACTTGCAAAGCACCGCCTGGTGCTTCATGTCCAACTCCCAAATTTCAGGGAGTGAATTCTCAGATTTCCAAACCCAGATGTACCAGGGAATACCAGGCATCATCATGGCTCAGGCCAAGGGCCCCTCCCCAGCTTCATTTCCAGCTTTCAGGTGATGCCATGGAGAAGGTGACTTCCTGTAATCTCCCCACAATCCGTAGAACTGTTCTCCAAGCAAATCCGGGGAGACATCAGTAGCTGTAAGACAACAACAGTGCATCTCCACGGAGACACAGAAATAGTCTAACTAAGGACCACCCAAGCAAGAGTGGCTGCTAAGAGTAGATATTTGGTAGGAACTGAAGAAGTAATTCAAGGATGCTGTCAGTTGTGGCAAGACAGAGTCTACTTACCTCATTGTAATCACTGAAAATACAAGGGCACTGCCCATCACCTGCAATGGCCACTTTTAGTTACTTTTTAAAAGAAAATATCATCTTTATCTGGGATATTCTCACCAGAAGCTAAGAGACAGGCCAGCCCAGGGACCCTCATCTGGTAGCTGGAAACAGTGAAGTTAGGAAGTGGGAAGGAAAACAACCTCCCCCTTTAACTTTCTTCCCTGGCATTCTCCTTCCCAACTCCGTTCAATAATACATCACAGTGTATGTTACAGAGTCTAGGCCAGCATGTCCTTGTCCGCAGATGGGCACTGCCAAGGGCATTGGAGCAAGTTGCCTTTAGACAAAAGGTGCCCTCAGGCATCTGGGTTCTTGACCGTCTTTCTGCCTTAGTTTCCAACACATCATTTGAATGGCCAAAAGAGAGGAGAAGCTTTCTTTCTATATATCTGGGGAATAAATATCCAGCATTCATGATTCTAGGCTTTGAGCAATTTGGGTATTGCATGTCCTAGTTTTCCTTAAAAAATCAGCTCCCGCACTACTGTCTAATATCTTTGTAAAAGGTGCCTGAACCTTGTCTTCACCCATTGTATTTCTTCGGTGCTATGGGACAAACTCTCACAAATGAACAGGCACTGGTTTGTTCACCCACTGCTCCTTGCAGGTGAATTACTTCCATTTTCAGCAAGGAGTCTCTAGATACATGTCTCGACCCAGAAGAGCAGCTCTGTGGATACCAATGCAGGCCATCGATGGGGGTGACTTAGACGCTTTCTACATTGATGGCTGTCAACTTTGCACACATGAACATCCAGCCCTGGTCTATTTCCAGTACACATTAGCTGACCATGTATTTATCAACCTCCTTTTGTTTTGTGCAGTTATTTCTGAAGTTGAACAAGATGAAACATTGTTTGTGTGCAAGCCAGAAGCTGTACAGTGTTTCTCCACAGAGTCTGAATGTCCTTAGGTCCCTCTCGCACCAGGGCTCTCTTCTCCTCACACAACCACATGAGCAGACAGAAAACTCAGTGACTGGTAGTCTTATATTTACCCTTTTGCACCTTGAAATAAAACACCATTCAGCGTGAGATGCTCACTTCAGTAACTGTTGGCGTTCTAAATTAAGACACACCTTTCTCTAGGAGAAAAACTTGAATCAAGTCATTCCTAACTCTCAATATTTTCTCATACAGGATTCTTAAGATGCTTAAAACTGTGCTCCTGATTGTGAAGTTTCTGTTTAATCCACACTTTGGATGTTAAATATCAGTATGTTTGAGACATGACCCTTTACACAGGTTAAAAACACAAGGTTATTTCAAAAAAATTCTTGAAAAAAGAGCACTTAAAAATAAATATATTTGGGTGCAAAGACGTTTTGAAATCCATGCATAGTTTTTTTTAATAAACATTTTCATGAACTTTCTGAAAGCCCCTGATATGCATGGATTTCAAATACTATTGAGCCCAAATAAACTTATCTTCATTTTCCACAAAGTATTTCAAAGCTGTTCTCCACACTGCTGACTTCTCTTTTCACAAACCAGTCTTCAGAATTCTCACTAACAAGCAACTTTCAGGGAAGGTCTTTGAACGTAATCTGAGCAGAGGATGAAATTAAGAAACAGCTAAAATGGGGGTTGGCCTTCTCACCCTTTCTTGAAACTGATGGGGCCACCCACCCAGTCCTCCTCAGGGCATGCACTTGCTTTGGTAATGGGCGCTGACTTCCCACCCCCACTGGTTGCTGCTCCCCAGTAATAAGCTGTGATTATTTTATGCCCGTCACTCATTCTCAGTGCCAGCCATGGTAGTCTCAGAGTTCGTTCTAGTTAATGCTCATCCTATCCAAGGAAGTGGGAAAACCCTTTCTGAGAAATCAGCTAGCACCAGAACTGCAAGTCCACTGCAGAACACAGAGCCCCTCCTCGCCCCTGTGCAGAAGTCACGGTCTTCACTGCCTGCTTAGCACCCTCCTCTTCCACCACAGCCCAGACCCAGTTCTCCCTTATTTACAGACCTCCTGAAAACACCACCCTTTGACAGGCAAGGTAACGTCTGCTTTCCTCATTTAAGCTGCTCAGAAGCAGATACATGCAGGTTTTGAATCTGATGCTTGGGATGGGCCTTTACTGCGCCAAACCCGATGATTGAGCTGGACAAAGGGGCAAGTGGATCAGTGAGCTGTTTTTCCACCTGCAAGAGAGGTCATCCAGTTGTAAGTGGTGAGGGAGCCCCTGAATTTACTGCAAATGGAGGGTTTTCAACATGGCCCTTGGCCACCGGGAAGGGATGGAGGGGACACTAATGCTGTAGTTTGATTTTAGTGTTACCTCTGGTGAGTCTGTAAATGGGGCACCTCCCTAAGGAGGTGGCTGGGACATGTGGCAGCCACCTCCTAGGAATCCTTCTCAGTCACTAATTAGATACCAAAAGCCTCTACTGGAGTAACTCCTCCTCCACAGAATCCATTATTTGTTCTGTGTTGTTAATTTGTGTGATTTGGGGTTTTGGTTCTATTTTCTTATGTTTTCTTACATGTTTTGGTTTATTGCTTTTTAAATTTTTGTTTGGTTTATTTTCGGAGATGAAAATGAATGTTCTATGTGAAAGCTGAGTTCCTTGTCTCTTTCTTTTACCCGTGGCTGACTGCATGTTCTCTATTGATGTCTTGTTCCTGGTGCTTGACAATGACCATCTTGTCTGTGAAAGGAGGCACTCCAGCGGGCTTGCTTGCCCAGAAGAAAGGGAAGTTTGCTTGGTTTAGTCACTCCACAGAGACCCATGGTAATGCTCCCCTGTGCTCTGTGTGTGTGAATGTGTGTGGGTACCTACCAAACCGGAGGGGAGGGTGTTTTTCTTGATGGCTTGTGATGTGGTGGTTGTGGTTTTGTGAGTCTTTGTGAGGGGATGGTAACAAGTCCCTCTCAGAGCCTCTTCATATGCGTGGAATCAGCAGGTGTGATACTCCGCAGAAACTTTCCTTGATGCAGCCCTTCCTTTGGGTAGTGCAGTCCAAGATCAAGGTCACTGTTAATGCAACTTGGTACCAGTACAAGCAGTGCCTTGTGGTTATTCCTGATGTTCAGGCCTTCCCACCCCTATTTGTTTGTCTTTCTAAACCTAGCACCACTGCCATCCCAACTCTCCATTGCAACATAAGGGGCTCTCTAGGAATGAAGCGTTACACAGCCAGATGGCTTCCTATCCATGGCTCAGCTCTTTAAACCATAATGCCTGGGGAGTTAACAAAACCTTAGGTCAGAGGTGACTGGAGATAGATGCATTGAAAGACTGAGACTATTCAATTTTGTGACTTCTTCCTTAGTTTGGATTGAATGGGGGCCCTGGAGAGTTCTGAAGGTATATCTTCCAGATCCCAGTGCTAAACCCAACCCTATGTCTCACCAGCTCCCTCAAACCTTGGGATACAAAGTTAATGTAAACACTGTAAAACCCAACACCACTGCTAAACAATTCATTACCCTACTATGATGTTTCCAGAAACTGCTTTGGTGGTTTTTTTTTTTTTTTGACAGGCAGAGTGGACAGTGAGAGAGAGACAGACAGAAAGGTCTTCCTTTTGCCATTGGTTCATCCTCCAATGGCCGCCGCGGCCAGCACACCACCAGGAGCCAGGTGCTTCTCCTGGTCTCCCATGGAGTGCAGGGCCCAAGCACTTTGGGCCATCCTCCGCTGTACTCCTGGGCCACAGCGGAGAGTTGGCCTGGAAGAGGGGCAACCAGGACAAAATCTGGCACCCCGACCAGGGCTAGAACCCGGTGTGCCGGCGCAGCAAGGCGGAGGATTAGCCTATTGAGCCCTGGCTCCGGCCCAGACACTGCTTTGGTTTTAAGTTCCTTGTCCTGTCCTAGGGTGTACTGTGAGGAGTTGGTCAACACTGGGTCAATCAACATAAGAATAGTAGAAGGGACAGATACTTGTCCCCTGGTCTCAGTCCTACCCCAGCACATTGTGTGACTTTGTATGTCACATCCCTTCTCAAGGCCTCATTCTCCTCTTTTGCGAAGTGAGCGGAACAGATTAAAGCTGGATAATTTCTAATGTCCATCCAGCTCTCAACTTCTATGTAATGATGTTCAGATCCCTTCATTGTAAGGGAGTCCTAGGTTGGAGAGGTCTCTTGTGTGACAAACAGACGGCAAGTCATGGACTTTTTATTTGTATGCTCTGTTCTTGATATAAGTCTCTTCTCACCCACCTGGTTTATCTTCATCCAAAAGAAAATGGGAAAATCCACATCTATCCATGTTATGCATACAATCAGTCTTTTCCTGGGCTGTGGCAGCCCCATGGGGACTTGTTGCCTAAAGCCACACCCTCACCAATTGCAGATTCTTTGGTGATTTGGTGATTTCCTCAGCCAGATGAAGAGTTCTGTTCTGGAAGTAGAGCTGAACCAAGGCCAATGATGTCATATCCACTCTAAAGAATAAGAGTTGGCAAAATCAAGAAACTTGTGTCATGTTGAAAGGGTGATAGAAAGCGAAGAATTCTTTGAGTTAAATGTTTATTTAAAAGAAAAATCATTATAATAAGAGAAACAGTTGCTCTCAAGTCGTCAAACTGGATTCTAAACTAGAAAATTCCTGCTAACCTGGAAATCCAGCCTACAGTGGCCTGGGGAAGAGGCTGGAGATTGACTAGCCAGGTTGGCTCTGACATTAAATGGTTTATAGCTCAAGTCAATCTGCTGAGATGGGAATGTCAGGGTTTCTGAAAGGGATGATCGTACCCCTGGCAGGCTGTCTTCAGGCCACATTCAAATTTAATTTAATTTTATGCATTCCACACTTATACTCTTGAATTTCTAATGTCTGCAGTGCTGGTTGGAATCTTGTAATGGGATTCAAATGATGGCCAAGCATGTCAAGTTCTCTGTTTCAGAAACAGTTGTAGATGTGATTGACTCAGGACCCAATGTGCACTACAGGAAAAGGGGTCTTCTCCAAATCCACCTGTCCCTTCTACACACAAGCCAGACCCTAATCTTGGTGATGGAACCCCTTGGAGTTGATGTGTCAAAAGAACCAATGAAGACAAAACCTTTTTGTGAAAGCTCCTCTTTCTTTGGAGAATGGTAGATGCAAATGGAAATGCTTCCACAGCTTTTTTTATGCAGTTGAGTTAAGGGGAGTGAAAGCATTGAATGGTCAGTTTTTTCCTAGATATGCCCTACTGAGTAAAATGGTTATCAGATGTCTTCCCATAGTCCCGCCAGTTTACAGTGTCCTTGAAAAGCAAATCTTCCCCCCAGACAAACAGCAGATATGAGAGTCAAGGAAACTCAGGGTTCAGCCCCCATAGATTGCTCAGGCTCCTTCCTCCCAATCTGTAGTCTGGATCAGGATTGTGTGTTGTTGCTGACTAATGCTCTCCTATTCCCCTTTTTCTCCTCACCCTCCACATCTTGCTCTGCATCCCTTTGACTCTTGCAGTGAGCATGCCCACAAGTGAGACCGAATCTGTCAACACTGAAAACGTGGCTGGAGGTGACATCGAAGGAGAAAACTGCGGGGCCAGGCTGGCGTGAGTAGGCACGGCGAGCCCAGGGCTGGGGACTCTCTGGGGGTGGGCTGGGATGCATGCTTGTGCAGGCTGAATGGGCTGGCTCATCCCTTGGAGGAATAGCGTTAGATCTAACCACAGGAGGCAAAGCTCAGGTGGTTGAGTGGTGTGGGGAGAACAGAGCCCAGGCATTGAGGATGGCTTTGGGGTTGAGTATGCTATGAGTCTTAGAATGATGTTAGCCTTCAATTCAGCACTTGTTGGGCAGGTCTGGCTCTTGGATTTTGAGCTCCTTTTCATCAGATCAGAGTCTTACAGAGCATCAGGAAGGTCTCTAAAGTCTGTTCCTGTCCAGTCCCTCTCTCCCCTTTCCTAAGAGATGACCCTGGTCACTCCTATTATGATCGATGATCTAGAAATAAAGCAAACAGGTAAGAAAATACCCTGGGAGATGAAAGCATTTTGGTCCTTATGTAAAATGTTTAGTTATCCTCCTAAAGAAGGGACACAGAAGTGCCTAAAATGTCCTTTTGAATTAATGGAAAATTCACCTGTGCTTAGCCTAGAAAGAGACCAGTCCCTCCTGTAACCAAAGCCCACACTTAGGTGTTCCCATCTGCCCTCCCTTTGTCGAATCCAGACCCTGACTTCTGTGAGCTGGCTTTGGACTAGAGGTGGGCAGCTGAAGGCACAGGGTAGGGGCAATGGGAGCAGTTCCCATGAGAATTCTCAGTTTCAACCATTGAAACCAATCATGTCCGTGAAATACCTCCTCATCCCGAATGAAGGGGAGAGGGCTTAGCTGCTCAAAATCAGTGAAATGCTGACATAGCTATCAATGTTTCCAAAATAGGCGCTGAAGACTGCATTTGTTTACTGTCAGGTGGCCACACTGACCTAGAGTACGAAGCCTCCTACCATTCAGGGTCTGCTTGGCAGAGTGACAATTGCTTTTCTGGTACAAGGATAGTAAATTCACCTGGTAACAGGGAGGAACAGCCAACAGAAGGCCATGACTAGAAACAGTCCCAGAAAGCTGAGTTTTTCAGTTGCCCCTGCAAGGGAACCACATCTTGGCTCACCCCCTGCAAGTGACTCAGTAGCCTGGGCCAACCCTGGCCTTTTGAAAGGTGAGCTGTTGGTCATTCTGACCGTAGCAGTGCCGGTCCTGAGAATGGCCATCGAGCCACTGGAGGAAGAGGTCTGAGGCTCCGGAGCAGACCAGCTCTTGCTGCCTGTTTCCAGGGCACAGGGAACCTCAGTATCACTCACTCTGACAGTGGCACCAGGGAGTCTGCACTGCAGATTCTCAGCATTGTTGGAAAGCTATTATTGTCAAAATGTTGTTAAAATACGATGCTAATTACATTTTTAAGCAGCAGTCCAAAGCTTTTCCCTCTCCTCTTCTTTTGGAATTACATACAATAAGCACTTGAGTTTCTGGAAGTGGGCCCCAGACAGCAACACTATGGAAAGGCATTAGGAGCTCTTCAAAGTCCGTAAGTTCTAGGCCTTTTTGTTTTCTTGACACTGAGAGTAGGATTGTAGAGAAGACGGCCAAGGACCCTGCGCCTCACTTTGGGGCACAACCCAAGTCCCACACCAGGAGGTGCCAGGGAGCTGGCACCAGGAAGTCACTTGGGAGTGTGAGGCTTTGTTGGAAAGACAACATGATTGTCCCCTGCAGAGGGAAGCTGGCGATTTCTAGTCTATCCATCATTTCCTTGGAGCGTGTACTCCACAAGCTTCAGAGGACTGTAAATTCTGCCTGTTACCTCTACGCATTCCACACCTATTCTGTGCATACAAAATACCCAGCACAGCGCCAGAATTATAACACGCTATTCATAAGCCATGGTCTTTCCTCATCTCCCTAACCTTCCCACCCCTCCCCAAACCATGATGGGATGGTACAACATTCCTTAGGAGAGAGACAGCACAAGAAGCTCATACAAGCTCACGGTCTTGTGTAATAAGATAAGCTCAGGATGAGGACTTCCAGCTACTGGGAAGGCCTAAGAGGTGATAGTTCCTGTGGGGCTCAGGGATCAGAGGGAAAAGAACTGTGAAATGCTATTTTGCTGGGAAGGCAGCAAGTGGGCAAGGGAGGTGATGAAGAGGAATGAGCCCGCAACGTTTAAGAGAGAAAATGACAATGAGACTGCAATAGAATTTAAAGCAGGTGTCCAACTTGAGGGATCTGTAGGTATCATAGGGTCTGTGGGATGTGGAGATCCAGATCTCACTCTGAACATAGATAGAGGCAAAAATGTGATGTGATGCTACCAGTGAGATGATGTGGCATGATTGGATCACAGAACAGTAGGAAGCAGACCAAGCGCTCAACCTTGGAAACTGACACGCAGAAGAGTAAGACCAAGAGGATATAGATAAAAAACATGTTAGGAGGACAGCAGCATTGGCCTGGAAACTAGGGGAGGAGGAGTTTTAGGACAGGGGTATTTATGAGAGTACTTTAAACTGGAAAATGGAATGCATGTGTAAGTATTTTAGTACAATTTTTTTTCAAATTCATGTACATTTTTTTCATGATATGAGTTTTCTGTGAACTTTTTGAGGATTCCTCATATCCATGGATTTCAAAAATCTGGAACACAAGCATGAATTTATTTTTTAATTCCATTTTCTACCACCCTTCTGAAATGTCTTTGTATTTGTCCATCCACCCACAGGGTGCTCAGCTGGGTGTGAGGCAATGGGGCTGCGTGGCCTTAGAGAACATGGCCATGATCCCTTTGGAGCTTATAGCTGAGCAGGAGGTGACACTCAACAAATAAAGAGGGGATCTTGGATTGGGATTAGGGTTAAGAAGGAAAAGTAAAGGTAATGGAGAGTTAAAAACAGAGGGACCTGTTAGGATAGGAAAAGCTTCTTCGAAAAGCTGAAGGAGGAACACATGTATGGAGGTGAAGAATGAGAGAGAATGTTCCAGTGAGAGGGAAGCAGCTGCCTCCAGGCCCGTAGATCTGGCCAGGGCTTGAGGGAGAGGAGAGAGTGCGTGACAAAGCAGGAGACAGACTGGGGCTGTAGACCCCTTGACAATCATAGTCTTTGTCCTGAGAGTATGAGGTGCCATTGAAAGGTTCCAGGAGCAGGGAATGGTTGGGGAGGTCGGTGTGCATCCTTGGAGGGTTGCTGTAAGGTTAGAAACAGCATGGGAGGCTGCAAGACACGGGAGAGCAGTGGCAGCAGCAGTTACCCCTGTGCAGGACGTCGGGTAGTCTCCGTGCAGAGGTGCTAAGAAGTGGCTGGCTTGGGGGTTCTGGAGCCCTCTTGACAGACTTTGAAGGTGCACTGAGGTGTGGCTTGGTCAGCTTGGGAGAGGGAGGGGTGGAAATGGGCCGGCATGGGGCAGCCACTCAGTGTGGGCTCACGGAAGGGGAGAGGAGAGCAGGCAGCGTAGGGAGGCACGGCGTAGACAGCCCCTTTCTCTGAGCAGCCATGGGGCTGGATTGACCTTTGCTCTCCAGGTGCTCTCGGCAGAGGCTGGGGCTCCACCTGCACCAGGCAGCCACGTTCATCTCTTTGACTCGTTGGGCTTCCATGTAAGATTTCACCTGCATTTGGCCACCTGAGAAACTGCATACCAGGGGTCCAGGAGGTACCCAGGGTCCCCCTCCGGCTCTCACCATCTATGGTTCTGTAGAGAATACGGAATTCAAAACAGAGGGCTGTTGGTGGGAGTCAGAATGAGGGATCTCAATCATCTCATCCCAGAAAGGGAGCATGGAGCATGATGGGCAATGCAGCGAGTCACACTGAGATCGCTAGACACTCACTGCTCAGCGTGGAGGCTGCAGTGGCAACTGACATCGTGAATGTGGAGCAACCTCACGGAGGAGTTCAGTGGCCTAGGAGCACTCAAAACAGACAGTGGGTTAAGCCAGGGTCAGGGGTTAGCCACACAGGCACAGCAGAGGTCCAGGTGATATGGGGTCTGTATGGTAGTAAGGGGCAACCTTGCCATGCGCTTGGGCCCATGTTGAACCCTAGAAGTCAGGTCTGATGCTAGTGCTGATGTCTTGAAAGGGTGTGACCAGAAGGACCTGAGGACAGTGGAGACTGAAAGTGGGAGATTGAGAGTGAAAGAGCAGGAGGGCTAACAGAAAAGCAGACCCTGCTAGGTCTAGGATGTGCCCTTCCCAGCAATCAGCCATGGTGGTGATGGAGTTGTGGGGTGCAGGGGCTGAGTCAGATGGCTGCCGACGTGGATGACGACTGCAGTGCCATCTGATTATGGTAAAGGCAAATTCGGGACAATTCACAGAAATACTATTTCACACAGCAGGTAGTAATCATATGGTGCTCATTACTCTGAGAGGGAAGCCTGAAAACATAAATAGCTCCCAAGAAGTTCAAGTATTTGTCAAACAATGACAAATGCAAATTGAGTAACTAAGCCAAAAAAAAAAAAAGTTGTGAGTCGATCTGTAATTTTGAATCTCAACCTCAGAGAAGCATATGATGACCTTCCAGAAGCTTTGTCTTGGAAGCCTGCACAGAGAAATTATCTTGGGTGGAGTGAACTTTGGTTCCAACCGAGTAGGGCTGTCCTGGTGGTGGTCTCATGTGTTAATTATTAACTCTCCTCCTTGCTCTTCAAGAATCCTCTTAAACATGAGATAGGAATGACGCCTCACTAGGATGAGTGGTGCCCCAGAACTCTGGAGCAAGTTGTATGCGCCCCACTGGGTGGGCCTGGGGGAAGCTAGAGACCTCTGCAGCTCTTTAGAGACTTTAGAAGTCGGTGAGAGGAAGCACGTGCCACTGGGTCCCCAGCCCCACTTGAGGAGTGGCGCTGCCATCCCCAGGATTCCCCAGGCTCCTGGGCTCCCTTCCTCACACCACAGGAGTGACTTTCCAAACCTCCCACCAGGAGGCGAAGGGCTGCCAAGAAACAGAGTCCCTCTATTTCGATGAATCCAGAACCTACAGTCAACTGCCCCTGTACTCTCCTGTACAAGGGAGGATGTGAGAAGCAAGGCGTTCAAACTTGACTGAGTTCTAACCTCATCTCTCCAAAGGCCTGGAGTTTGCCTTCATCTCTTGGCAGCTGCTACTTAAGCAATCCCTCCCCTTGCTTAAGGAGAGCTGTCTAAGCAATATGGTGCTCGGCACCTCCACTGATCATTGATAAAATGTGCCAGTCACCATTAATGTGCTATTTATTTATTTATTTATTTATTTATTTATATTTGAAAGGGAGAGGGAGAGAGAGAGAGAGAGAGAGAGAGAGAGAGAGAGAGAGAGATGTTCCATCCATTGGTTCACTCCCCAAATGCTCATAACAGCTGAAGCTGGACCAGGTTGAGGCCAAGAGCTTCAGTACAGGTCTCCCACCGGAGTGGCCCAGACCCAAGTACTTGAACTTCCACCTGCTGCCTCCCAGGGTGTGCACTAACAGGAAGCTGGAGCAGAATTGGAGGCACTCCGACATGAGATGTTGGCATTCCAAGCGGCAGCTTGGCCACTGCACCACAATGCCCACCCCAAACATGCCAGTCATAAAAAGCAAAGAATGTTTCGGACGCAGTGAGTTATGTTCTTGGTCTCTTGAGGACAGCAACAAGGACAGCAGGAAAATCTGTCTTCCTGTGTGCTGTTCAGCCTTGACCTCATGGACCTAATACTGAGTGGACAAGAAGATCGTGCCTGGTCTCCCCCTGCTCCACATGTGCAGAATGCCAAGCAAGGTCCCATGCTCCCTGAGTTAACTTGAGCTAGGATGGCATTTAGGATGGCATTAGGATTAGCATTTAGGATGGCATTTCAGCCTCCCCTGGCCCTGATCCTGCCCTGGGCCCGTGTCCAAGTTGCTTCCTTGGGGATACAACACCCACAACTAAGGTTCCCCACTAGGAGCTTTCAGGAGCCTACTTTGGCTTGTGAGCCACTTGGCTGGAGGGAGAGTGAGCTCTCCAGGGAAGGGCACTCCACAGAGGAACACCGAGACAAGGCCCCGGGGCCAGGCAGGGCTGGGGAGGCAGAGTGACAAGGCTGTCACTGGCTTATGTGGGACACCAAGGGGAGCAATCTGCCTAAAGGCAAGCCTGGACCAGGGAGGCTGAAGGCCCCAACTTCTCAAGGCCCCCCGCAAAGAGGAGAGAACCCTGGTCCCCCAGCAACCCAATTAGCAGCAGGGAGACATTTGAGTCCCCCTAGGGCTGTGGCTTTAAATAAAAATGCTGCCCTGGGCTCCCGGGACTCCTTCCATGCGCTTTGTTAACTTGTGATTAAGACCTTCAGGCCTAGCAGGCCGACTTTGGGGGAGGGAAGAGGTTGTTAGCTAAGGGTTCCGAACAGCAAAGGCGCTTGGCTCTGATGACTCTGTGCCCCAGAGATATAATTATCTCATGCACGATGGCTTTGCCACCTGTCACATCTTCTGCTTTAATTTCTTTTAATAAAAAATAACTAGAGGGGTTGGTGTTTTCTGGCTATGTGACACATCTCGCTCTCTGCCAGGTTGAGACAAACTGCCCTGTCCTCTTTTCTGCCCGGGTTGCTCCTTGTCTGTGCCCGTCGTCTCCTTCCCTTCCTGTCTGACCTGCAGCCTCTGTCTGCTGGGCGTGCTCGCTGCACCGGCAGTGTGCACAGTGAGCACCAAAGCCGAGCGACACGTGCCTTCGCTTTTCTGGACTCCAGTGCTCTTGCTCAGGGCCTCCCTGAAGGTTCTGCCATCCCCAGATACCCCTAGAGCAGGCTCCTGGCAGGCAGCAGTGAGGGCCACGCCCACCCTGCTGTGCCCGTGCCTGCGCGGGTCCTTTGTCTTCATAGAGGCCTTCCCTGCCTCTGTGGCGTGCCCCAGCTGCAGCTCTTCCCAGCCTGACCTCATGGGTCTCGCTGGGGAGGCCTTGGCCACCTGGGGATGTAGTGAGAGAGCTGTCTGTACCCAGAAGGTGGCAGATTTGGATGCTCAGCTGGCCCAGCCCTCAGTCTCCACATTGGTCTTCTTTCTCTCTGGAGTGGTTTGAATTCCCATTGCACAGCCTTCCATCAGACTTAGCTGGGGTGGTTTTAAATGGAGGAAATGCTGTGTCTGTCCTCTGGTAACGTGTCTGTTTTCTCTTTCAGCCACCGGATCTCCAAGTCGAAATTCAGGTGAGTGTGCGCATCGCTCTTCCTTCCTTCTCACCGTCAGCGCCATCCTCAGCCACTGTTTGGGTGGCCCAAGGTAAAATCTGCCCGTTCAGAGGCAGCAGAAGGGTTGGTCTTCCACGGGAGTAATTGCTTTCTTTTTGTTAGCAAGAAAAGTCTGGGAATCAAATCAGGACAGTAATGTTGAGGTTTGTGGAATTATTGTGTTAGACAGGCAGTCATTTGATAGCTCTGTCCCTTGGGGGTTACGACCCAAGAGCTGAAGGCCAGTGAAGATAAGGTGCACCTGCTTCATGGGGCTGAGGCGCGGTAAGACATGAACCGTGAGGACAGAGACTGGGCTCCATGTCGTTGCTCTCTGACTACCTCAGCGGCTCCCAGAGGCTCTGGGGTCTTCAGCCCCCGCCTACCTCTCAGCCTCAGCCCCTGTGCATCCCTGCAGATACGCTCCTTCCTGACTACATGCCTCCTTGCACTCGCCCACGAGTTCCCTGTCCTCTTACATGTGGAGCCTTGCCCCTCCCCCAATGTTTTCACCCAGAGCACTCAGACTTGCACCACCAGTCCCAACTGTGCCTGCATCTGTGACACCTTCTGCACACTCCCCAGGGGGAGTTTACTCGCCCCTGCCTGATTCCCACAGTGCTTTGCTGTTCTCTCTAGCACAGCCCCACCATGATACCCCGAAATACCAGCTCCTGGGCCTGTTCCCCTGATAGGCTTTGTCTGCGTGTCTCAGAGACATTACTTCCAAGCAGTCTAGCCCAGTGCCTATCCCATGTGGGCTGTGCATACACGCATATTGAGTGGACAAACACGTGGACAAATGAATGGACAAACATGTGGCGTGGGAATGAAAATTTACTCCCACGAATCTTAGACATGCCTAAAGATATTGGCTGTTTATTTTCCATGATGGCTCTTTTCTTGCTTCCTCGGCTCACCCAGGATGTAGCAAAAACATAAGTGCCGCTACATTGTAGTCTAGCTGAGTAGGGTTAATGTGTGGTCTCTCATCTTTCCCCTTCCCCAGCTCCCCTGTGGGATGGTTCTGGATGCATGAGGGTGAGGGACTTTGAATCCCAGGAATCAGGGCCTGGTGAGGACATAGCGGGGCTTCCTAAATATCTGCTGCATGAGTGAGTGAATCAATGGTCTTTCCGCAGGGAGATAACAAACTTGACACAGATTCAGACGAAATGTCTAATTTGACAGCCAAAGCTGAGAAAGCCTGTTGTGCTTTTGACAATTCCAGAGTCTCCACCCTAGTAAGAGTAAATACATTTGAAATTATTTCCAAAATATTACTCTTATTATGTGCAAATGAGTAAATCGTGAAGGAAGGGAGGGAGGGAGGGAGAGAGGGAGGAAGGAAGGAAGGAAGGAGGGAGGGAGGGAGGAAGGAAGGAGGGAGTTATCATGATCTGGAGGATGGAAGAGAGAATTACATTCTTGTAAAGAATCTCTCAAGCTGCCAATTGCCCAGAACGCTCAGGGTTATCCAGGGATATGTGATATAACCTGCATTTTTGAGATGAAAGGGAAGAGCAGTGGCACCTCTCCTGAGGTCTCTGCTTGGCTTTGAGACCCTGCTGAGCCTGCTATAGACAAGCCATTGGCCCTGACCTCTCACTTTGGGGAGAATTCCTTCTTCTAGAGCCCCCAATCATGACATGGCAGAAATATGGAGAGCAGATGCTGTATTCCCAAAAGGCTTTTCCTGGTTGCTACCATGAAGCCCATTTTCAGATGAAGAGACTGAGGATAGAGAGGCCAGAGTCACATGTTTCATGTACATCCATGTCAGAACTCACACACAAGACACCTGCTGCTGTTCACCATGACAGCTGGTGGTAAGGCTCTGTCCGGCAAAACTAAGCCCTGTCCCTGCACAGCTGTTGTATCTTGGGCACAGAGTCACTAACACTAGAGCAGTGCCTCTGAACAGAAATAGAATTTCTTATAAAAGTTTTCTAGGAGCAAGTGTTTGGCATAGCAATTAAGATGCTGCTTAGGACACCCAGGTCCTGTATGAGAGTGCTTGGGTTCAACACTGGGCTTCCAATCCCAATTTCCTGCTAATGCACACCAGGGAGGCAGCAGTGATGACCCAAATAGTTGGGTCCCTGCCACCCACATGGGAAATCTGGGTTGAGTAAGCCCCTAGTTCCTAGTTTTGATACTGGCCCAGACTCAGGTATTGAGGTTATTTGGGTAATGAAGCAGTGGATGGCAGCTTGCTTGCTCTCTCACTAAATATATATATATATATATATATATATATATATATAGTACATACACAAATATATTATATATACACACATATATATACACATATACACTCGCATACATATATATTTATATATATGTATGATGTTTCTAGTAGCTGTTAAAAATTTTAAAGGATTTGATAGTTCATATATCTAAAACATTATTATTTCAGCATGTAATTAATGGAAAAAACTTAGTGATCCCTTTGACATCCTTATTTTAAACTAAGTCTTTGCGATCCAGTGTGTCTTTTACACTGACTGTACATCTCAGTGTGGACTGGCCCCATGTCAGTGCACACAGCCGCATGTTGCTTGGGGATACTGTATCAGACAGTGTGATTCTAGAAGTTCCAGGAAGTCGTCTAATTCAGATTCTGTAGATTCTAGTTGACATCTAAGGCTGGCAGTAGGTTGAAAATGCCAACAAAATTATCAGCACATTCTTAATTATTTTCTCTGTTGAGCGAAACAGTTTAACAAAGAGAAATATGAGGGGTCTTCAAAAAGTACCTGGGAAATGTGTACTATGACAAAAATACAGGTGAATTTCAAAAACATTTGCACCAACATAAACTTATCATTTAATTCCATTTTCCACAAACTTTGTGAAGTCCCCCTGTAATCAACGTTGAGTGTCAAACTGGCCTATTCCACCTGTAAAACTGAGTGGTACAGGTTGTGGCTTATTTAAGAGAAATATTAGGATGGAGCTTTTAGACAAAATTAGTAGATTAATGGACTTATTATATTAAGGCAATAATAGGGTATATCCTATCAGCAAGGCTCAATTCACATTTGTCCCAGCCTCCAACAGCCCATTTTAAGTGACTATTTATAAAAGAGTTAAATCTCATGATTTTCTGTGTTACTTGTTCTTGGTCTCAGTCAGTAGAAAACAGAAACTTCCTCTAGCCTCCAGACAGAGTCTGCAGTGCCCACCAATTTGATGTGGTCCACTGTCCGAGATGCCCATGAGCAGTGACAGGCCAGGCAGACTACTGTAGGAGCTCTGGCCTCCTCATCTCCACCCTCAGCCCTGAGTCTCTGGAGCCTCATAAATCTCTGTTGTCTCCACTGCTGAGCCAAACTGTCAGCCCTGAGTTCTGGTGTGTAAGATGGGACTGTGCCAAGCACCGGGGGTCGGTGGCATGGTCCCTTTCCCTCATGGGGCTGAGAATCTCGCTGGAGAAACAAGAACTGTGACAGTAAAAGCTAATTGACAACCCAAGGACCTGGGAAACCTCTCCTGGCTGCTCCACGTGCTCAGACACCTTCTATTGTGACAGCTTGCTTGGCACTCTGCAGGTTTCATGCAGACAGGGACAGTGCCTGTTGCATGAACTGTGGGCTCTCTAGCCCATGCAGGTGTTTAGTGAAGATTTCTCACACGGGTCACTAAAATTAGTGATGCAGGCAGTAAATGCTCTGGGAGTGCCACATGCTGGGGAGACTAGAAAGTTTATCACGGAGATGCTGGGGCCCAAGCTGAGCTTTACAGGGTGGGCGAATGTAGGAGGCAGAAGGTGGAGGCCCTGGTGGTTGGTGGTCCTTCTATACAAAAGAAAGTCGAAAGCCAGGCCCAGAGTTGGGCAGAGGGGGCAGAAGCAGGCTGCAGTGGTACAAGAACTCAGAGAAGCCCAGTAGACCCATCGGCCTCCATCCTTCTCTGTCTGCATGGGGATGGTTCCGTTTGTAGAGCAAATGGCTTCCAATCGGTGTGAAGGGAACGTGACTGGAAGGCAAGTTTCTCCTCCCTATTTTACCACTTAATTTCTGGATCTTCCGTGAATACGTAAACACAAATAAATTTACACATTCCAATAAAACCATTACATTTATTATACAGTAGGAAGTGTTGCCAGGAAACCAGTTGTCAAGCAAAGCTATATTTTGAAGAGTGGGAGGTGTGTAATTATCTTTAAATACTTTCTCTGGATAGTAATTACCCCCACCCCCACCCCAGCCCAAAATCCATGTGACTCCCTGAAAGGCCCTGTGCCGGAGCAGCCCCCTGTCACTGGGGTGTGGGGGAGGGTGGCAGTCCTGGCTGGGCTCCCTCCCCTGGGAGCCCCTACAGAGCAGGTCCAGAGGCACGTGACAGAGTGGCCGGCCCTGCACTTGGGGGAAGAGGGGCTTCAGGTCGTTGGTGTTCAGCTGACTCCAGGGTGGGTGCCTACACACTATAAAAGAAAGCAACTGTGATTGCTTGAGACTCCAAGCAATTATCAGTGATTTCTATAGTGAGACTGTGTCTATTTAAAATAGTCTTTGCAACCACAATGTAGGCTATTTAAGATCAGAGATGAGTTTGTCCTGAAAATTCATTTTTTAGGGGGGAAAAAAAAAACCCTACCAAGTTTCTGTACAACATGTTAGTCACACTCCCAGGAAAGAAGCGGAGCCGTGCTCTGCCAAGGGAAGGCGCTCAGCCTCAGGAACCAGTGGCCGTGGAGTCGCTTCACACTGTGGAGCACCTGCAGCTCATCGTCCCACGCCTTTGTCCCTCTCCACACACACGCACTGCTAGATCGAGGGTGTGCTGACCAGAGATGACAAGCATCCCAAGTGCGTTTGGAAGCCGCAGTTTTCCGACCACTTGGTGTTTCTTCTCTGGGGAGGGAATTTTTGAGTGTCCCTGTGAAGGCCTGGCGCCCACTGTCGATGACATTCAAGCAGCCCGCGACCCACAGGTCGGATCAGAACATCACCCAGGTGGCTCCTTCCCTTCCCGCCCAGCTCTGCAAGCTTAGCCGAGGTTTTGTACCAGGGTGTTCTACAAACCAAGCAGAAATGCAGATGGGGCCAAGCTGTCCCCAAAGGCAACTTGGCAGGTAGGTGCAGGGATCCACTTCCCTGCATCCTGGAGTATGGGCTAGTTGGAGGGACACTCTTTCTGGAAGTAGAAGAGTAAGGCTTGACCCCCATGACTGATCTTATGCCTGCTTTGGACACACTCACATGTGGTGCTGCCTGGCCCAGGGGCCTGGAAACAAACACACGAGTGGCAGAAGTCTCACTTCACTCACATAGAGTCTGCCGTTCCACCTGAACCCGCCCGTGGAGGAAGGGCCTCTGCAGGGGTTCATGGTCATCTCTGGCCAAAAGGCCAGAGACACAGATCTAGAATATGAGGCCTGATTCAGTTTCACTGCCCTACAGTGGAAGGCCAGCATTCACATACCACACCCAAACATGCACACACCAAAACCATTATTTTAGAAAAGAATTTCCTTACTAATTTTTTTTTAAAACCACCATCCTTATGATGTGATCTGTGCTGTTATAGTTTCTGTTCTAGTCATTTTTCAGTGCCAGAAATGACCTCCTGGTCAACCCACTTGTGAGCTGCAGTATGAAGTCTGAAATCTGCATGCTTAGAGAATGTCTCCCTGACTGGGGGAATTTGTACACTGGGGATCATTTTATGGAAAAACTATAGTTACCGATTCTGCTCTGCTTCTTTACTGCTCCAGCAAGTGGATCTCTCTGTGTGCCCTGCAAGCACCCCCAGCCCCCATCCAGAGCCGAGCACACACCTGCTCATAGCTGGCCTCCCTTCCCGGGGCCCCTCCTGTGTCACTCAGCCCTCTCCTGGCTCAGGGTGTCACCCTTGCAGACCACCCGGACTAGAACTTCGGGCAGCTCCTTCCATACTTTCCCATCTCACCCTGGGCATCTGGTCAGCTCAATAGCTCACAGATCCTCCGAAATTGCTTTGCTGTTACTAAAGCAACTGCCATTATTGTCTCTAACCTGCAAAACCAGAAGAGTCTTTTTCATGTTGCCTCTGACCCAGAAGCTGACAGGGGGGTGTTTTTGTTGGGTGTTTCAGTTTCTGATTGTGTCCCCTCTGCTGCCACAGCCCTCAGCCCAGCCTTGTGCCGCCTTCCTCCTGTATATCTCTCTGCTTCTCTGCTTTGCACAGTGCAAGGCGTTTATGAAACGCGTCATCTGTCGAATTACCAAACCAGCAAAGTTCTCTCTCTCTGTCAAGAGCATGGAACTCAGGGCGAGTTATAAGCCCTTTTACCGTAGAATGACAAAATGGGACCAATGAGCTTCATGGTTCGTAACCATAATTACACATTAGAACACCCTGGGGACTTTGAAAGTACCTAACCCCCAGAAATTTGGGTCAGTTAATTGATGTTAGGGTCTGGGTACAGGTAAGGTTTCTTTTTGGGGGAAACGGCTATAGTTTTCTTGGGAAATCTGTGTATAACCAGGTTTCAGAATCACTGACAAAGGCCCTGAGAGACCGTGGGGGCACTTTGGGGACCATGGATGAGCTGAAGATGTCTGAAAAGGCATGTGTGTGTGTGTGTGTGTGTGTGTTGGGGGGAGGGTCGCTTGTTTTCCCAAATAAAGGATATACACTTTCAGATCCTCCAAAGAGTCTATAACCCATAAAAGCAAAGCACCTGTGCTCCCGCTTGTCCTTTGCTTTGGAGGCGGTGTGGGGTAAGGTGCAGGAGACCCGGCTGGGGAGAAGACCAGGCCTGGCCCTGCCGCTCTGCGGTATTAGCCAAGGAATCCCCACCTGCCGTGGGCGTTCATTTTCTCCACTGCAGTCAGGGTGACCCCTGCCTTGCAGAGTCATTAAAGGAACCAGCGAGACATCCTGAGCAGGACCGGATAGGCTGGGCATGTTTCAGTAGCTGCTGCTAATCCTATCATTAACAACACCGCGGTTACTAACAATGCCCTTAATACTTGCAATCCCACTTCCAACAGTGCCATTAGTGGAAGGCATTTCCAGTTATGAGCACCTTCCGCTCTAGGCAGATATGCTAGGCGGTGTTTTATCGATACCCACCACAACCCTGTGAGATTGGCCCCAGTCCCATTTCACAGGTGATAGGACTGAGGCCTGGAGAAGTTCAGACACATCCTCCCCTCCCCGCCCTGATAGCACTAATGAGTCAGTGGGGCAGCCCCATTCTCTTGCAGGAAAGCGTGCCCTGTGGCAAGGCCAGGTGGGCTAAGGGTGGAAAGCAGCCCGGGGGGAAATCCCATCTCATAGCCAACCCCACCCTTCTCTGCCTCCCCTTGCGCAGCCGCTACTGGCGCCGGTGGAATCGGTTCTGCAGGAGAAAGTGCCGCGCAGCGGTCAAGTCGAACGTCTTCTACTGGCTCGTGATCTTCCTGGTCTTCCTGAACACGCTCACCATTGCCTCCGAGCACTACAACCAGCCCCACTGGCTCACGGAGGTCCAAGGTGAGCCCCAGCCCCGGCTCAGTCCCCTCAGCCCTGAGTCCCCCGGGTGAAAGAAAAGCAACCTGTGGCTATGGCTCTTGGCAGGTGTCAGGCTGGAGTCTCTGAGGGCCTGGTGGCTCACAGGAAAATGCCCAACCACAGTAGGAACAGACGCGGCTCACCCGACTGGACCCACACCATCTGCCTGCCCCCACGGTCGCCGTTGGGTCCAGGTGGTGACAAGGACATGAGCTGCCGCTTGTTTGGCTAGCTCAGGCCCTTGGCTGCCAACTTCTCAGAATGGATTTGCAGTGCCCCAGGCCTTATGCAGACGTGCAAAGATGAAATGTGCAAATGAGCAGGAAGTGCAAAACAGAGGTCCACCCCCCCGGGAGCTGTCCTCACGGGGCTGGGGGTTTAGCGGCCAGGTGGGTCATCCTCCCAGGAGAAGAGGGTCCCACTGACCACTCAGCCCTCGGCATCCCCGCAGCCTGGGGACCACACTCCAGAATTCTGGGAGGCAGCTCGCCTCGGGTGAAGAGGTCCGGCTCAGGCAGGTTGGACTGGGCAGATCACCACCCTCTCCAGCGCTCATCTCTCGCTCTGTGTGGACAAAGGAAGTGTGCACAAAGCCTTCTGGGTTGGCAGCTGCTTGCAGACACTGCGCTTCACAGGGCCCCTTTCCCACGAGCTGGGCTCCCACGGGAGTGGGCGGCCTGGGTATCGCTGGAGACGGGAGGGAGTGTTCTTTCACTGGTGGTGGTGGTAACGGCCCTTTCTGTCTTCCCCCTCCCCATCCCTGCTTGGATCCTGCTGCTCTGGGGAAAACATCCTCGCCCCACAAGACACGGCCAATAAGGCTCTGCTGGCCCTGTTCACTGCCGAGATGCTGTTGAAGATGTACAGCCTGGGTCTGCAGGCCTATTTCGTGTCCCTCTTCAACCGCTTCGACTGCTTCATCGTGTGCGGGGGCATCCTGGAGACCATCCTGGTGGAGACCAAGGTCATGTCCCCCCTGGGCATCTCTGTGCTGAGATGTGTGCGGCTCCTGAGAATATTCAAAATTACGAGGTATTTGGCTCCCTGTTGCTGTTTGGAGATGGGACTGGGGAGAAGTTCTTTGGGAAGGGAAGGGAGGAAAGACCTAGGTGGGAGACTGGCTGTAGTTTCTAGAAGGTTCTGCCCTCAGCTCATATGCAACAGAGAGGCATTAATAATTTGGAATTTCACTGGCTGCTAATATCAGAGGTTCAACTCAGTGGTGTAAACAAAACAGGTTTATTCTGTCATGTGAAGGAAGTCCAGAGACAGGCAGCCAAAATGTCTTCAAAGAAAGTGTCAAGGACTCAGTCTCTTTCTGTCCCTCACTAGCCTTGGTGTTGATTCTACCCCAAAGGTCACAAAAGAGCTCTAATTCAAAGCAAAAAGAAGAAGAAAAGGGTCTGATGGGGGCACCTGTCCCAGCTGAGTTAGCCTCTCTTACTCCCAGACACACCTACTAGCCTACTCTCAGAACAAAATGTAAAAAATAATATGTGCTGGTGAGGGCATGGAGAGATTGTAGCCTTTGCACATTACTAGTTAGAATGCAAAATGTAATACAACCACCATGCAACTGTGGAAAACAGTGTGGCTGTCCCTCAGAAAAATAACAAATGGAATTACCATATTATCCATCAATTCCACCTCTGGGTATGTAGTCACAAGAGTGTGAATAATGGCGTAGAACAGATATTTGTACCCCTGTGTTCATAGCAGCATTTTTTACTGTGGCAAAACCTGGAAACAACCGTAGTACCCTATGGTTAGTGGATAAACAAAATGTGGTATAAGCAAGATGAGATATAGACATACAATGGAATATCATTCTGCTTTTAAAGGGAGGGAGTTCTACAGTGTGCTACTACAGGGGTGACTCTTGAGGACTGAGTGAAAGAAGCCACTCACAAAAAGACAAGGACTGTAGGATTCCATGCATGTGAGGTACTTGGAGTAGTCCAGGCCACAGAAGCAAGGGCAGGTGTTTGATTCAGTGGTTTAGATGCTACTGGGGACACCACAGCCATATTGATGTAGCAGAGTTCAAGACTTGTCTCCACTTCCCATTCCACTTCCTGTAAATGGGCACCCTGGAAAGCAATGGAGATGGCTCAAGTACTTGGGTCCCCACCACCCAAATGGAGTTCCTGGCTCCTAGCTCTGGCTTCACGCAGCCCCAGCTGTTGGAGTGA
The DNA here is from genome assembly GCA_949820135.1 of Sylvilagus floridanus. NCBI lineage: Eukaryota > Metazoa > Chordata > Mammalia > Lagomorpha > Leporidae > Sylvilagus > Sylvilagus floridanus. Next base: position 37,454,262 of record OX463230.1, read on the forward strand.
ACCAGTGGGTGGAATTCTCTGTGTGTCTCTATCTATGTGTCTCTGCTTTCAAACCAGTAAAATAAAAATAAACTACAAATCACGGTAGACAGTAGAATGGTGGACGGGCATGAGGAGGAGTTACTATTTAATGGTTAGATTTCAGTGAAAGTTTTTGAGAGGGGTGGAAGTGGTGCTTTCATAGCACTGTGAATGTCTTTAGCATCACTGAGCTAAATGCCTAGAAACGGTGATGATGGTGATTTTTGTGCTGTGTCAGTGGGGGGAACAATGTCTCCCAGAAATCTTACCAAGGGCGGCTGTTCTCATTGGCCACCCTAGCTGTTAGGCAGACTGCGAAGTGAGTCTTTTGGCTGGGCTTTTGCTACTGCAAATGCAGTCAAGATCCATTAGCTGTGGAAGGAGCCTGAGGGACATGGTGCTACAAATGGCTTTCATCCCTCCTTCACACGTCCACCCCCTCTCCATCTGTCTGTCCATCTGCCCACCCAAAGACTGAAGACTCCCTCACTGTCCAGGGTGGGCCAAGATTCTCATGATGAGGATGGGGACGGTGGCATGGGGAGGGGGCAGTGTTCTCTGGGACAATTTTTGACTAGGTTGTGATCTGTTTCTGGCAGTGAAATCAATTTATTGGATCACAGCCAGCATTTTTAACCACTTTATTGAGATATAATGCATATACTATACATTCACCCCTTAACATATACTAGTCAGTGTTTCTCTCTCTCTCTCTCTCTCTCTCTCTCTCTCTCTCTCACACACACACACACACACACACACACTCACTCACTGTTTTGCAGCCATCACCACGCTCTAGCTGTGGGATATTTTCATCACCCAAAAGACAGAGTCCTCCTGTGCCAGCTCTAGGCGACCACTGCTTTACTTTCTGCCTCTTGATTTGTGTGCTGTGCACAGTCTGCATCAGTGCAGACATGTGGTGTTTGTGTTGTTTCAAGGTTCTTTGGTGCTGTAGTAGGTAGCAGTACCTCAGTCCTCTACTGCATGGCTGAGTTACAATCTATGTCTGCATTCGTGAGTGATGACCATTTGGTTTCATGCTAACTTTTGATTACTATGAATGATGTTGTTATGAACATTTAGATCCATGTTTTTGTATACCTGTATGTTTTTTTTTTTTCTCTTGGATATATACCAAGGAGTGCTACATCTAGGTCATGTGGTAACTCTGTGTTTAAGACTTTGAGAAATTGTTTTCTAAATAGACTGGACTATTTTACATGCTCACCAAAAACATACAAGGGTTCTAATTTCTGCACCTTCTCACACCCATTGTTTGTAACAAAAGAATGATATTGAATAGAAGAACATTAGAGGGGCTCCTGTGTACATAGCACTGAGATCTGAATCTGATGTGCAGTGTAATATCTGTTTCTTCCTGTGGATGGCAGTCAAATAGAGAAGGAAAAATTGCAAACACATGAAAGGGGGCCTGTTTTCTGAGGTACCAGCCCCTTCTTCTTAAGAATCTCTACTCTGGGGCAGACATTTAGCCTAATGCTTAAGATGCCCACATCCTGTATCCCCATATCAGTGTCTGGGTTCCATTCTTAGCTCTGGCTCCTGACTCCAGCTTCCTGCTCATGCAGACGCTGGGAGGCAGTGGTGATGGCTCAAGAGATTGGGTCTCTTCCACCCACTTGAGAAACCTGGATTGAGTTTGTGGCGCCTGGCATCAGACCCAACCCTGGCCCAACCCTTACCATTGTGGGCATTTGGGAAGTGAACCAGCAGATGGGCTCTCCTCCTCCTCCTCCTCTTTCTTCTCCTTCTCCTTTTCCTTATCCAATAAATTAAAACAAAAATAAGATCTCTGATTAGGGACCCAAAAAATCTGTGCTGTGGGGAGTCTTTGGTAGTCAGCACACTAACGAAGATTGGCACACCTAGCTCAGTGTCCTTCAGAACTTGGCCGAGTGAGTCATCTGGCCCTGCAAAGCATCCCTTGGTATTTCTGTTCTCTTCACACTATTCTCAGCAACCACCCAGCACACACACTGCTGTTACAGATGATCCAGAGAGACAAGGCATTTAAAAGTGTTGAGTTCGGGGTGGCCATTGGTGCAGTAGTTAAGAAGCTGTTTGTAATGCCCACATCCCATATCAGAGTGCCTGGGTTTGGGTACTGGCTCAATTTCTGCCAGCTTCATATTAATATACACCCTGGGAGATACCAGATGATGGCTCAAGTAGTTGGGTCCCTACTGGGCTAGGCTGAAGCCAGGAGCTGGGAACTCCATCCAGGTCTCCCAGGTGGGTGGTAGGAATTGACTACTTGAGCTATTACCTGTTGCCTCTCCGTGTATGCATTAGCCAGAAGCTGGAATCTGGAACAGAACCAGGACTCAAACCCAGACACTCTGATACCAGACATGGGCATCTTAACCAGTTCTTAACTGCTAAGCCAAACGGCTGCCTCACATACACGGAATTTACATCCATATGTTTAGCACGTCTGAGCAACAACCTCCTTCCCCATCTCCTCCCAAAAAAAGAGCTCTTCCTAAAAGCCCTGAATATGTTGGCATTTTGGAAAAATCCTTGGTTTGTAGTGAAAGTATTAGAAACACTACTGACACTCATCATTAACATGCATCAGTGCTTACTCTGTGTCGGATAGCATGACCCAAAAGCTTACCTATGTTAGTTCCATTCATCTTCACAGTTTCCTGTAGGAGGATGAGGATAGGCTACTACCATTACTACTCTTCCTATTTTGCAGCCTAACAATGAACACAACTATGTCCCACATCCGAGAACCTAGATTTGATCCCTAGTTCTAGCTCCTGACACTAGCTTCTTCCCAATGTGTGCCCTGGGAGGCAACAATTGGCGGTTCAAGTAACTGAGTTCCTGCATCCAAGTGGTAGACCTTTGTTGAGTTCCTGGCTCCTGGCTTTGGCCAAACGTCATTCTGAGTATTGCAAGCATTTGAAGAATGAACCAGAGGATGGAGTGCTCATTCTTTCTCTCTCAATCTCTCTCTCAAATAAATAATAAGTAATGTTTTAAAGGCCATTCTTCAGTTACTGTGTTCCCAGCCACTCCTTGTATTGCCTGTGAGACAAGACTTCAAGAATGTTACATATTGAATCTTATGGATAGATAGATGGTGATTTTACTTGCTTCCCCTGAGGTCTGGTACAAGCTATTGTTAACTTGGAGTTTTCAATGCCTCTTAATGCTCAAGAGTCTATGCATTGGGGGTTTTGTTTTGTTAGATTTCTATAAAAAAGAAGCATTGCTGTTAGATATTGTAATACTATCTTGAAGAGATTTAGCATTCATTCTATTTTAATCACTAATTTGTCTATTTGTAATATGAAAGTATTGCCAAAAAATTTTCAAAAGCTAATTCTTTTGAAAATATTTATTTATTTATTTTAATTTTATTTGAAAGGCAGAGAGAGAGAGAGAGAAAGAAAGAAATGACAGACAGGCAGAGATACTTCGTCACTGATTCACTCCCCAAGGGTGTACAACAGCCAGAGCTGGGCCAGGCCAAAGTCAAGAGCCTGGAACTCCATCTGGATCTCCCACATGGGTGGCAGGGGCCCAAGTACTTGAGCTGTCATCTGCTGCTTCCCAGGATGTGTGTTAGCAGGAAGTTGGATCAGAAGTGGAGTAGTCAAGACTTGAACCAGGCACTCTGACATGGGCTGCAAGCATCCCAAGTGGCCACTTAAACTGTTGCACCAAACACTACCCCTCAACAATTACCTTTGTCAGAGAGCTCCTCGGAGTTCTCCCATCAGAAGGATTAATAGTACTTTCAGGTCTCTATGGGGTTTATACACAGAATAATGTTATTATCTAATTGGAAGTTGCTTTGACAAAGGCTATTATCTTCCTATTTTCAAGTCTCCAAACCTTCTTGGGACTTCGGAAAACAGCAAAAAGGCCAACTGAGCTGGGGAATCGCATGTGTCCTCTGGACCTCGTCCCCAGCCACAGACATGAGCTGCAATCCAGTGACCATGAAAGTGCCTAAACTATGGGCTGCGTGTGGACATTGTGGTCCCTTAAGCTGAGCCTTGAGATGGGTTGCCTGTGTGTGGTCCTGCCATCAGACACATATATTTCTCTCTCTTCTTTTTAAAATCACCCAGAAAATATGTTGTAGGCTCTTACTATAGTCCCTATGCTTTAGAAGTATTTTTTTTACAATGTGGTTTGAACCCATGAATGTGATTCTTAAGCTGAGTTGAACCCATTAAGGGTAATTACAATGTAGAATCTCCCCTACAGAGGCAGGCCAGTGACCCCTAGAGAGTTCCATGCTGGTGTCCCCATGACCTCACTTTGAGAACCACTGCCCTATTTCCTGCTGTTGTCCTTTGTCCACTTTCTTATATTAAAAAATAGCCCTTTGTAATGGTGAGCTGCTATGAATTCAGCATTTGAAATGTATTAATTCTGACCTGCCCTCCCCCCGCCCATGCCTTTGCCAGAGGCCCAAGAGTTGGGAACACCAATGTCAACAGTGGCCCTCATCCATGATGTCACGACAATCATTATGTTCCCAACAGTTGAGCAGTGTGTGTAGTAAATCATTTGTAATTACTGCAAGCTAAAAAATAGTTTTCATTTCTCTTTTTAAAAATATTTAAAGTTTTTTTAGTTTTCAAATTTAGCAATTTTTAAGATTTTTGTCATGTTTACTTTATGTGTAGACCCTATATGCATGCATATGTGTATACTATTTTATTGAAAACAGGGCTATTAACATCACAAAGTGAAGGGTTCATGACATGATCCAAGCATGGCAGATGGAAGGGTTATGTTATCATGTACATGGTATGATTCACTGAGGCACTGTTTATGACTACCAAATGATATGACATCCACACACTTTTTGTATTCTAATCTATTAATTTCCACAAAATAAGAGAAAGCCTGTGAATTTATCTTTCTGGGTCTGACTTATTTCACTTAGCATAATGACCTCCCGTTCCATCCATTTTGTTGCAAATGTCAGGATTTCACTTTTTATGGCTGAATAATATTCCATCATGTGTATAAACCACATTTAGAAATAAAGTAAAATAGCATGTTGTCTTTGTGGCATCATCACTCTTAGTCCATTACATTCTCAGCTGCTTTTATGAGTGGATGTGGCTGGCATGGACTTCTGACCCATCCATACTGCCTGGCGAGACCAGAGGTCTTGGCCAGATCGTTGATAAACTGAATTGTCAGTGTGCTTACATTGTGTGTGTTGTTACAGTCTGAAAACACCTTGCAGAGCATACTCTGTGTGTGTGTGTATGTGTATATATATATCTTCCATCCCTTGTGCCTCATGAAAACAAAATCCCAGAAGCCCTGGACTAGACTGCAAGTGCAGAGCTGTCACGCGCACACTGCTGAGTGGGCACAGCGCTATCAGTGGGATAGGGAAGAATAAGGAAGACAAAAGCCCTACCCCTGGGAAAACAGAGGGGCCTGCACGTGCTCTGAGTTTTTGTCCTTTTTGGGTAAATTGTGCAGAGCAGCAGGCCTTCCAGCTACATGATGGGTGGGGTGCTTTCTCCTGCTCTGAGGTTTCAGGGTCCCTAAATACTGCTAAGACTCAACGTCCAATCGGTCTCTGTGTCAGTCCTGTCTGATCCATCACTCTAAGGAGGAAGAGGGGCCTCAGGTAGGTTAAGTCTGGATGTGCCTCCAGGTTCCTAATCACACCCCATTATTCACACAGTCAGCTTGGAGTGCCACAGGATCCCCCCTGCACTTGCTATTCTCCCCCCTCTGGACCTGCGGCACTCCCTCATTTTTCCAGCTCTTCCCCTTCCCAGGCCCTGCAATGGGAGCTGGGACTGACTCAATAAGGAGTCACTCAGGAATCATGACCACCCATGGAGCTCCACAGAGCCCCAAGGTGAGAGCCTTTTGCAACTTTTCCAGGCTGTGAATGCCTCTGATTCCCTGCCAGAGTTTGGCTGTGCGCCTCGGCCCCACTCCCCCTCTCCCACCATTACCCGCCACTCTTCCCATGGATCCATGGGGCCTGTGAGCTCAATGAGGGCCCGTGGGAAGGAGGTATACAGTTGGCCCCCAGTGTCCTGAGAGGGTGCACACAGATACCAAGCTCCACAGATGCTCATGTCCCTTGTATAAAATGGTATAGCGTTTGCAAATCACCTGCACACATCCTCCTAAACACTTCCAACCTCCTCTAGACTACTTGTGCCTACTACAGTGCAACTGCTATGTAAACAGTTGCTGTATGCATTGCTTAGGCCTGCAGGGGTGGAGAACCTTTATCTGCCAAGGGCCATTTGGATATTTATAACATGATCCTCAGGCCATACAACTAGATCAACTTAAAAATTAGCCTGCCATAAAATTTTGAGTCCCACCTGTGATGGCTGTGACAAGGCCAGACCAAATGATTTTGCAGGTCTCATCACCCCTGGTAATGACAAGATAAAAAGTCTATAGAGACACAAGTTTTTCCCTCCAAATATTTTCATTTCACATCTAGTTGAATGTGCAGATGGAGAAAGTATGGGCAAGAAGGTCAGTGTTTTGTGTTTGTCCAGTTTTTGGCCAAGAATCTGTGGAGAAGGCAGCTCAAACACAAGAGCTGCACCTGGGCATGGGCCTAAAGGGCAGTTATTCTCTGTGATGGGGGCTGAGTGTATCACCTCCTGGGGACCAGGAAGATGCTTGGGAGATGACTTGAATGTGCTCCTTCCCCATCCCTGACAATCCCATTGCCTTAGGGGACAACTAAGTGACCCTGAGGAGCTCCTGGTCCAGCAGTTCTAAGGGGCATCCTCCTACAGCCACCCCAAGGTCAAGGCCAGGCTGCCTTGCAGCTTGGTCTGGTGTAGGTTCTATGTGACCAAGGCATTAGATGCGAACAGATTAGACAAAACCTTGAACTTGTTAGCCAAGCCAGGTTTGACTAAGAGTGATGTTGAGGGAGCAGAGGCAGAGACCAACAGGAACTGAGCCAGTGGATGAGGCTGTCACCCCCAGGCTGTTCCAGACCCTCACCAAGACAATCTAGAATTCTCTGTGGTTTCTTCTGGCCCAGAATATGCCCAGTTCAGCCTCCTGTTAAACTAATCCCTCCAGGCCTTATTGGATCTTAAAGGACCAGGGCTTCCCTCTACTGAAGCTCTGCTCTGACGCTTGCTTGCTCCGCTCTCATGCTTGGTGTCCTCATGGCTTGTCCATGGAGAGGCGAGGTCAAGGCTGGACTTAACACACTGAGTTCTACCTGCTTCCCAGGTCATTTCACCTGACTCCCATTCTTCCTGGCTTCATTCCCTCCCAAGAAGTCTACATCTCATAGACTCATCCCCTGAAATTTGCTTTATACATATTCTTCCAATAGATCACTTGCCAGTGAGACTAAGAGGATTTTGTCTTTACCTTTCAGGAAAGGAATGACTGGGACAGGTATAAATTTAGTTATGACCCTCTCTGCAATGGAGAGGAAGGACAGTGGAGCATCTGCAAAGCACCCTAAAGTGGTTGGTGCTGGTTTTTGAAGATATTTTATTTATAGAAAGCTCAAGGCTCTGTTCTATACCTAGAATAAAGGGAAAGGACCACACTCTGAGCTCTTTGAAGCAAAAGACTCATGAGATGAAAGCTCCAATTCAAGGAAGGCAAGGGTCTCTTTATATTGCAGAAAAGGAGGTAGAAATCCATAGAGCCTCAAGCTCAGAGATAGACTTAGAGGAGGAAAAACAAATGAGGATGAAATTATACGTGAACAGATGATGGTAACTTAAACCCAGAGAGGCAGAGGGGAATGGTAGCAAAAGTGAAGGGGTGGTGATCAAGCGACAGAACCTACAGGAAGGCTGTTGGGCCTGGGGAGATGTTCCCTAACAAAGAAGGGCATGTGATTAGAAGCCCTCAAATGTAAATAGATGGGTGTGGTTTGGGTAGACAAGCACACGTGCTTTGAAGAAAATGATTCTGAGTGGCCAGAGGATGGGAAAAAGAAGTTGACACCAAGGCAGAGGGTGGGGTGGGTGGAGCATGTGAGGAGGGGAGGGGCGCCTTTGCAGCTGGCCTGCACTTAGGGCCCTGGGAGCCCAGACGCTGAGTGTAGATCTCTGTGGGTGCCCTGAGTCTGTTCTGAAGTGGTGATAGTGCTCTTGGCTCAGGTCTCCTCAGTCCTCAGTGTGCCATGACCAAGATACCGCGTACTTGAAATGGCTCACTATTGGCATGTGTGTGTGTGATTTCATAGCTTGGACCCTTTAGGATCAAAGCTTCCATAAGTTCATGGTTAACGTGCCATTGACCACTCTATCTTGCCAGCAACCAGTCTTCCTAAATAGGAGGGAGGTACTGGTACACGAGAGGCCATTGTCTCATCTTAGGCCATAATGGCAGTGCCATGGAGTCCGAAGGATGCTAATGAGTTGAGAGTGTGAAGATCTGTAGGGCTGCCAGCCAGTTCCCCCATGTGGTATTCCATGTCACTCCACTCACCTGTCAGGCTGCTGCCTGGGCACCTACAAATCTCATTTCTATCAGCAATAAATGAAGGCCCAGCTGCTTGAGCCAGGCCTCCCAGAGTCTGCATTAGCAGGAAGCTGGAGTCAGGAGCCAGAGCCGGGAATCAAACCCAGACACTCCAATGTGGGATACCGGCACATTTATCACTAAGCTGAACACCTGTTCCAGTTCTCACTTTTAATAGAATCCTTGCCCGTTTTCAGCCTCCCTTGGCCATCCCTGCTCTTACACTGATCTCTCTGCTGGTCCCTGTAGAGAGTCACTACTTGCCACTGCTCATGCCAACCATTTCCAGAACAGAGTTCTCCGATAGTGGATGACTCAGTTTGTTTCTCCATCACAGCCTCCTCTTCCCTAGATGCCCAGGCTCTCTGAGAGGATCCTCCCTCAGGAGATGTCCCTCCCTCCTCTCCTCTCCTCTCTGCCTCCTACAACTGGTCCACACTGCCGAACTCCTTCCCCATTTATGAAGACTTCCTCTGTGGATTCAGGTGCTTCCTTGTCTAGCTACCTTGAGAGATAGGACAGAGACATGAGTCTGGGTTGAGTTATTTCCCTCCTGTCCATGTACCCCATGAAAATTAAGGCTCTGCCCTCCCACAGCCATTAAGACTATTCCAGAATATTCCATGACAATTGAACATGATACTGTGGCTCTCCACAGGGCTCTGTGACCTTAGTCCACATGCAGACGCCCTCCCCTGTGGATTAGCTGGAAATTTTTGTTATGAACATGCTCTGAAAATACTGGTTCCTTAAATAAATAACCACTATGGTTGGAGCTTTAATGCCCATGAGGCACCATGAGGGCTGGGCTGGCTGCATGGGGCTCCCCCAAGCCCCAGCTCCATGGTCGTGATGTTACGGTTCCAGAGTGGGACCTGGGAACTGAGTTTAGAAGATGAAGAAGCTCCCCAGCTGGTTTTGATCTCCAGGCAGGTTGGGGAAGGCTGCTTTGAGTTTAGGAGCAGAGGGCGTTGTACCCTAGAGAGTTTTTCTTCCTTCCTTCTTCAAGCAGAACACTTTACCCTCTAACCCATTAGGACCCCACACAGCCCATCACACATACTGGGTTACGCAAAATTGATTTGGGGCCAAAGATGGGGAAGATAGAGGGAGAAGCCTCTGGGCTCAGAGCCTATTTGGATTAAACAAGACTGTCACAAATAAATAACACTGCAGAGTATGCCTAGAACACATAAAATAAATGTAGATTAACATTCTGCCTACAGAGGAGTTGTGGCTGGCAGGTAAAAGGGAAAGGAAATGAATTTGTGAAGGAGAAAGAGTGGGCAAGGCTGCAGGTTCCAGGGTAGACTTTGAGCCTGGTGATAAGATGGCTGCCTCCAACACTGGAGTGCCTGGATTTGTTACCTGGCCCTGGCTCCTGCCAGTGCAGACTCTAGGACACCGCAGTGATAGCTCAAATAGTTATGTCCTTGCTACCCATGTGGGAGACCTGGATGGAGTTCCTGGCTCTAAGCTTCAGTCTCAGCTCACCCCAGTCATTGTGGGCATTTGGGAATGTGGGGAGTGGGCCAGTGGATGGGAGCGTGTTCTCTCTCTCTTTCTCCCCTCCCCCCAATAAACCATTGGGCCACCTGCTCCTGCACTTAACTTGGAGGTATTCTCTGGAGAAGTGACTGGACTGGATGCACAGCTGTGGGCTCTGCCATGGGGTGGTTCACACATCATCCACTTAAGCTAGTGATGAGCTGGGATCTCTAATGGGGGAAGTCAAGAGTCAGTGGCTTGGAAGGCAGGCAGGCCAGCCCAGGAGCCGTAGGGAAATGCGATTTTTCTGGTTTCTGTACTTGCTCCCTGCAGGGACTGTATCCCTTTTGCTACAGTGCATTTCCTGGTCCTGAACTGACCCTTGCACAGGTGCCCAAGCCACTGTCAGTAGCTGTTAGTGGGTTCCCCTCACTCACTTTTCCCTGAGAAAGGGATTTCCCTAAGCTATGGTAAGTGCCTCTGTATCAGCAGAGGAAAGATTGTTGGTCCTGCCCCAAGGACCCCCCTGAAGCTGCTCTCTGCTTGTGGCAGAGCTGCCTGGCCCCCTCACGGAGGACATGTATGTTGACCTGTCCTCCGAGGCTGTGACGGGTTTGTTACAATCTGCGACTTCCTTCTCAGAGTCCTGTGGGATCCTTGTTGAAAATCCAGATTTCTGGGGCCCAAACTATAGCTACTGAATCAGAATTTCCAGAGGACTAGCTTTTACCCAGCCCATTCTTAAGACAGTAAATGTGGGAAATGTTGCTCATACATGGGTGACCTGATTCGGGTCCATGCAGGACAACTGTTGTCTGGGCTCGACTCAAACTGGCGCTCTTGGGAAGAAAGTGGTTTGTTTCTGCTTGAAGCCCAGCGGTGGAGTTACTAACCCTCAGCCACTGTGTGCCAAGCTGTGTGCTGGGGCTCTTCCTGGGCAGCTGGGGGTTACATCATGTAATCTTCCCAGCAGCCCAGCAGCGTCTCCATTTCTCAGACAGGGAGGCAGAAGGAAGTGGGGAGCTAAGGGACTTGTCCAAGGGTGATGCTCCAGCAGGCTTGGAGCCCTGAGTCCCTTCTCCAAGTTACACATCACTGGTCCCGAGATGGGAGCCGACAAGCTCCACACTCACCCAACCCCCCTCCCCACTCCACCCCTACCCGGGGAAAGGGGAGAGCAGGCAGTGGGAACCCTCTTGTAGCAGCGAGTGAGGAAGGATGGGCGGGCGGGAGCCTGAAGGGAAAGGCAGCTGACCTCCCTCCCCATGTTGGGCTCCAGGTACTGGAACTCCTTGAGCAACCTGGTGGCCTCCCTGCTGAACTCGGTGCGCTCCATCGCCTCCCTGCTCCTGCTCCTCTTCCTCTTCATCATCATCTTCTCCCTGCTGGGGATGCAGCTGTTTGGAGGCAAGTTCAACTTCGATGAGATGCAGACCCGGAGGAGCACGTTCGACAATTTCCCACAGTCCCTGCTCACCGTGTTTCAGGTACAGTTTCTTCCGGGAGGGTGGCAGAGTGCTAAGGAGGTGGGGAGGGTGGTGGGAGGGGCCTTGACAAGGTAGCAGGAAGCCTGGCCTGCTGCCAGGCAAGCAGAGCCAGCCTGGGCAGTCATCCCTGATGGGCCCTGGGTCCCCTGTGTAGTGTCCCCTCCTGCCAGCCCCGTGGAGACCCACCCCAGGGGGCGGGGGTGGTGGTGGTGAACTGTTACCAGAGAAATCTAAGGGAGTAGCTTAAAACTTCACTCTAAGCCATGGAACGCTTGGGTCGGATTAATTCTGCGTGAAGCCCTGGCTGCTCTTGTTGGGGGAGGGGAGGCTGGAGGAGCTCTGTCTTGGCTACTCACACACTTGCCCCAGGGAAGCAAATATAACTAGTCCATCAAACTTGTGATTTTGTAGTGATCTTGACTTAGGAAAAACTTTTATGGCACTTATTAAACTTGAAACTGATTTCGTTTACACAGTAAAATGAAAAATAATGTAGGTGGTACCAAAAACCTTAAAGGTAGTACCCCCATGACTGGTGTTTGGGAAAAACTGGCTGGTGCAGTTTAATACTATCTAAACAAATGCATTCAAAACAGTAAAGGGGCCCAAAGCCCGGCCTGAGGTGTGGCTCCCGGGGTCAGCTCATGCACTGTGTGTGGATAGTAGGAGGGGTTTTGATCAAATAACGATGCCTATAGCCACACACTTTGCCTGAGGATAGCATCAAACTCACCCAGGTTAATATCTCGGAGCCCCTGGGGTGGAGACCTGGGGGCCAGGAGGAGGGAGAGCAGTGGAAAAGAGACTTTGGACATTTTTATTAACATAGAGGGGCAGGGCAGGGCAGGGCAGGGGCGTTTTGGGGTTTGCTGTTGGTCTAACGCTGTGTCCCTTATTGGTGGGAATGTGTCATTCAGATCCTGACCGGGGAGGACTGGAATTCGGTGATGTATGATGGGATCATGGCTTATGGCGGCCCCTCTTTTCCAGGGATGTTAGTCTGTATTTACTTCATCATCCTCTTCATCTGTGGAAATTGTATCCTTTGCTGCTGACCCCAACCCCTCTGCCCGCCCCCCTCAGCCTGTGGCACAATGCCAAACTGGTGTGCCTGCTGGGCCTATCGTGGGGCACAGAGCACTGGGTGCCCCGGCGAGCTGGGGGAGGCTGTTCTGGGGAAGAAACGTGTCCCAGACTAAGGCTGCTTTGGCAGTGGAGGTGGGTGTGGGTGGAAACCTCAGCTTTGGTGTGAGGATGCACATTTCTCTTCCTGAGCAGGTTCAGGCTGCATCATTGCTCGACTCCACAGGCGCGTTCTGGTCTTAATCTAGATGAACACCGCCCCCTGGTGTTGTGGTTTGGGTAGCTACTCACCCCGACGCCCCTGTGGAGTTGGGCACTCCGCTGCCATGGGGGGAGGGGGGAGCTGTCGCACCTGCTGGGAACAAGGATGCTCAGTGAGGGATGACCAAGCCTTTGTCCTTGAAATGACCTTCATCTCTCCTCCCTGCTTTCCACTCAGAGTCCCTCCCTCTGAAGCTGCTCCCCAGGACCTATAATCACAGGCAGAGCAGCCCAGGCTTCCCCAGGCAGACCCTGCCGACACTCCCTGAGCCGGGCCACGGGAGCACTATGTCCAGAGGCTGGGAGGGAAAGTAAAACAGCGCTGGCCAGAGACTCAGGAGTTAGATACCAGCTCCAGGGAAAGCACACGTGGACAGCGAAGCCTACAGATAAGGCTTCCCACTGGCCAGCTGGGTGGCCTCGGCAAACAACAGGCTCTACCTGAGTAACTGTGAATTGTGGTCTGGGATGAGCATCCCCGATCCAAGAATCTGAAATCTGAAGTGCTGGAAAATTGGGAATTTCTAGAGCTCTGACCTGATGCCATGAGTGGAAAATTCCACACCGTGAAACTTTGTTTCATGCACAAATTATTAAAAACCTGATATAAAGTTGCCTTCTGGCTATGTGTTTGAGGGTACTTCAAAAAGTTCATGGGAAACTGAAAAGATGTCTGTTTTGATGCAAAACACGTTGAGAGCCATGCCTAAGAGAGATCTTTCAAAAGGTCATGGAAAATGCATATTGTGAACAGCTATGTAAGGGTTTCCATTTTTTGGCACCAAAATAAACATCTTTCAGTGCTGCTTCTCCACAAACTTTCTCAAATTACTCTTGTATAAGATACAAGATATAAGATACATTATGAAACATAAATGAATTTTGTGTTTCGACTTAGGTCCCATCCCCAAGATAGCTCCTTAGATCTATGTAAATATTCCAGCATGCAAACAAAAAAAGTGGGGTGGGGGACAGGAACCTGAAACACTTATGGTCCTCCCAACCATTTTGGCTAAGGGGACCTCAGCCTGTAGTAGACTATCAATAACTGACTGCTACTTAGGTGATCATTCTGAGTTGTTGTGGGATGATGCGGACAAGGCCCCTTGGGGTCTGCACTTCCTGGGACGAGCCTGTTATCGGCTTGGTTTTCAGTTTTCCTATACGGGAAATGATGGGGATGGCTGGCACCTGGGGGTAGAGGTCAACAACATGAACTTGAAGACCCCGTCCAGCTGTCCTTTCTCTGAACCTGTGGTTCTGTTGTTGGGGTGAGGGAGGGAGGCAGGGTGGGCAGAAGTGGGCAAATAACTGCTTTGATTTGCAATTCCCAAGCTCTGGCCAGCTCCAGGCAGACCCTCCAAGGGTCTTTATATGTGTGGGTTCATATAGAGGATTGGCAGAGATGCCAGGCCACCTCCTCAGTGCCAGTTATAATAACCACTTTTAAGAGCATTCTACCTTCTGTTAGAGACAATGCTGTTGACAGTATCAGTCACAGCAGTTCTCTCGGCGGGACACCCAACAACAAAACCCCGCAATTAAAGAGCAAGGCAATCCTTGCTACCTCACTCCCACCCCGCTCCAACCTGCAAGCTTGCCTGGTCTCAACCCTGTAGGCAACTCCAGGTGGCCAATAGGGTGATGGAGAAGGAAGGGGAGAGGGTCACTGTTGGGCTTTGAACCTCTCAAAGTGGGTCAGTGTCAGGCTGTCTTTGCTGGGGAACTCTACCCCTGTGTCTCCTGCTTCTTCCTTGCCCCCCATGCCCACCAAATACCCCCAAGGCCAAGCATCATTTTCTTTAAGAATGGACACAAACAGATATCCTACTGAATGTGTTCTTGGCCATCGCTGTGGACAACCTGGCTGATGCTGAGAGCCTTACTTCTGCCCAAAAGGAAGAGGAAGAAGAGAAGGAGAGAAAGAAGCTGGCCAGGTAACCCTCTACACTCACCCAGGCCGAGGCCCCAGAACCCAGTTCTGGAATACGTTCCCACTGGAGGGGCAGGGAGGCTTGAGTGTTGGCCTCAGATCCCTTCACTCCTCGGAGGCGCCTGCGCCTGAGGCTTCCTGCAGTAACTTGGGCCTCTCTCTGATTCCTGGGTGGTGCTCTAAAGAAGGACCGTTGTGGATTGCAGTCCCCACCAAGGTGTTGCATTTCCCCCACCAGAGAAGCCATCAGAGGTGGTGGGAATCTAGGGTGGGGAAGGAGGAAGGCAGCCCCCTCAGAGGGGAAACAGAATCACAGCTTTCAGAGTGCTGCCTCCTCGGTGTTTTCTACTTCATTTCCAGTGATAAGAAAGCAAGAGCCGGCGCCGTGGCTCAACAGGCTAACCCTCCGCCTTGCAGCGCCGGCACACCGGGTTCTAGTCCCGGTCGGGGTGCCGGATTCTGTCCCGGTTGCCCCTCTTCCAGGCCAGCTCTCTGCTGTGGCCAGGGAGTGCAGTGCAAGATGGCCCAAGTGCTTGGGCCCTGCACCCCATGGGAGACCAGGAGAAGCACCTGGCTCCTGGCTTCGGATCAGCGCGGTGCGCCGGCCACAGCGCGCCGGCCACGGCAGCCATTGGAGGGTGAACCAAGGGCAAAGGAAGACCTTTCTCTCTGTCTGTCTCTCTCTCACTGTCCACTCTGCCTGTCCAAAAAAAAAAAAAAAAAAACAACAAAGCAAGAATGGGCCCTGCATTGAGTGTCCCCTCAGTGTCTAGGTGGGACAATCATAGGCCATGCATCCACCTGGCACCGGGTAGAGTTCCTCCAGGAACTAATCCTAAATGAGAGCCAGAATCATTCTTGGATGTATGGATGGAGCGGCGGCTGGAAGGGGCTCACTGAGTGCCAGGCAGAGCCAGGTGCAGCCCAGCTCAGTGGCACTTGTGATTAAGTTGCACATGCAATGTGCCCTGGATGTCCATGTGCTCCCACTAGCCCAGCAGACCCAGAACAGCTCCCTGTCACCCCAGTAAACCTCCGTTTATCTTTTCCTCCTGCTGACCGGCCAGGACTGCCAGCCCAGAGAAGAAACAAGAGGTGGTAGGGAAGCCGGCCGTGGAGGAGGCCAAGGAGGAGAAAATCGAGCTGAAATCCATTACAGCTGATGGAGAGTCCCCGCCTACCACCAAGGTGAGTCGCCATCTCCTTCCAGGAGCTGTGGCCACTGCTGAGGGAACGGGGACCATGGTCTTCCTAAGAGGACAGAGGGAGGCCACTTGGTGGGAATAAAGCCGATGCACTTGACTGAAACCAGGCCTCTGCTGGTGTCTGAAGGGGATGTCTCAAGCGACAAAGGCGGGTTTTTGAGCTCAGCCACTGATTGTTGTGCAATTTCAAGGCTACTCTGAGCCTCTAAAACTGTGGAACTTATCTAACTTCTTCTTCTTCCCCTCCTTGGCTGCCCAGATCAACATGGATGACCTCCAGCCCAATGAGAGTGAGGATAAGAGTCCCTACCCCAACCCGGAAACGACAGGTACCGGTCCCACTGCCTGACCTTGAGATGGGAGGTTGAGGGTAGAAATGCAAATTCTAAAGCCATGTGCGGACAGCCATGGGTTAGGGGCCAGTGGCTCCAGGTTTTCCTTGCCAGCATGTGGCACTGTTAAATCTCTCTTGTCTCTGTACTTACGTATTGCCATGATTATCTGGGGGATAACTTTGTTTATGGTTTCCTCATGGTACCAACACTAGGTTAGATAAGATTGGAGTTGAGTAAGGCTTTTGTGCTCTTTGGAAGCTGGCTTCTATAGACCTGTAAGGTTTTCCTATATTCTGTGTTGATCAAATCATTGTTTTCTTGCCTGATTTATTAGTGTGTAGCACCTGTTGCTGTGTTCTGCTCTCTTTGTAATTGTGGCAAATCTCACGTCTGCCCTTGCCCTTACTCAGAAAGCAGAGCTGGGTGCAGGGATGGCTGCCACCCCCGGCGTCCCCCCTGCTGATCTGTAAAGTTCTTTCAGGTCTCTTCTTGTCCAGAGAGCTCTTACTGACCCCGTCTTCTCATGCTTCCATCTGATACGTGACTGGAAAGGGAGTCCCCTTTCAGGAGGTTTTAATATCAGAGGTCCTCTGTCCTCCCCCAGGGTTCACTTGTCTTGCTTCCTGCAGCCTCACATCCTGTCCAAACCCCAGACTTGCCCTCCTCTTACCTAGATTTGCAGATACTATCATCGGCTTCGAGCTTGAAGTCAGCAGCTCCGGGTCAAGGCATTTCCTTCTCGTGTGGACCAGGCCGTGTCTGGCAGGAAAGTCAGTTAGGTGGTGGAAAGCCTTCTCGCTGTACCTGTTCTCTCCTCCATGCAGGGACACCAGCAGACCTCTTCTGTTGTCCTTGGGAAGCAGGGTCCACCCTCACCCCCTCTCCCACCCCCACAAGGGCACAGATTGGGTGCCCTAGGGCTTGGCCAGAGAAAAGAGCAGGAGGGCTGCTTCCACATTGGGACCCTTTGAAGTCCTAAAATCCTTTGCAGGGCGGGATTAGGGGGCCGATCTTGCAGACTTGGTAGACACACGGGGAGGATCTCCTCTCAGCCCTGAATCAGCAAATGAACCAAAGTGACATTCTTTAAATAATTGGACTAAATGGAATATGGACTGGGAAATAAATGACCGGAGATGGTTTTGGTTAATCTTGTTGACATCCTATTATTCTAGCTCTGTTTTGAAAATGTCAAGCTGTCTAAAATGTTGAGAAGTTACTTTTTGAATGTTCCAGCAGCAAAAGAGGGGCAGCAGAGAAGATAAATGAAACAAGATCAGCACAGTGTCAGTGATTGTTAAGGCAGGGTTTGTGGAGGTTTCCTGTAGCAGCCTGAACTCAAGCATCGTTTTGAAGTTTAAGGAGATGGACAGTGGTGACATGAATCCCAGCCTGGCCCCGCTCTCTCCAGCACACAGCTTCCTGGCACACAGCAGAGGGGACATCTGGATCTGAAGGTCTCCCCGCAGCCCCCCTCCCTGCTGCAGTCAGGCCTGAGCCTGTCCCTCCCACGTGGCTGTGGGGCAGACCGACCTCTTGCATCTATGACAATAATCTCAAATTCTATTATTCTAAACATCCTCCTGGCTTTTCTCCTCTTTGTGGCTTTAATGAAATCAAAGAGAAAAATGTCAGGGACACAGAAAGATGGATGATGACAGTATCGTCACCACGGTGGCCATCACAGGAACATCTCTCTGATGACCCAGCAGCTTCACGGAGTCTTGGAATGCGTGTGCTTTTGAACAGAAAGCGATTCCCACACTCTGCTCATGCCTCAGGATTCTTAAGCTGTTTCAGAATCCTTTCTCTACCCCCCTGCACACCTTGCTTTCACTTCTGTTCGCCCCACATGTCTCCGTGCCTTTGAGACCTCCCGTCCATAGATAATCGAGGCTGTCCTGCCCTCGGCATCAGGACCAAACCATGGTCATTGACGTGAAGAGGTGCAAGAAACCTTGGCAATGTTCATTCACTTAATAACTGCTTACAAAGCACCTACTGCAGGCCAAGTGGGGTGCCAAGCCCCAGGGATACAGCTGTGGGCCAGACAGAGACGGGTCAGCGGGGAGATAGATAAGAAACAAGAAAGCAAAGCAGCCAAAGAGGTAGCATCAGGTGTTGTGAAGATGATACAATCCAGGGCTGTGTTAGGGTGTCTGGCAGGGGCAGGCTGCTTTGACTGTGTGATTGAGGAAGACTTCTCTGCAGACATGACTTTTGGGCTGAAACCCAAATGATTCCAGGAAATCAGAGGGAAGAGCTGTCCAGGTAGGGGACCAGCAGGTGTGGAACCTGAGGTGGAAGCCATGGCTGCGGGGTGCTCCAAGGAGGGAAATTGCACCTGACAGCGAAAGGACAAAGGCAGAGCGCCAGACGGTGAGACTGGGAGGCCAGGCAGGAGCAGAGGGGTAAGGGGGTGACCTGAGCAAGAGCCGCCAGAGTCGCCAGGCAGAGGAGGACTTGCCCTTTCAAGGTCTCACGGAAGAAAGGACAGCCGATGGTGAGAAGCAGCACTGGGGACAGGGAGGAGAGTGTGCAGTGGTCCAGGCGAGGCAGCATCACCACTGGGTGACAGCTCAGGGAGTGATCGGATTTGGGGCACACTTTGCAGGTCTGGCCGACTGGGCTTGTTAATGGCTTGGATGCTGGAGAAAGTGGAATGAGGGTGACTCTGGGGTTTTCCCAGCCGCTAAATAGAAGAGACCCTGTGCAGAAGCTGCTTCCTCCGCTTTGCTGTCTGCCCTCCCACTGCACTGCCCGGGTGTTATTCCTTTCCTACCACACGTCACCCTGTCTCTGCCAGTGAACCCCGTGCCTCGCTAAATGCCCGAGCTTCCAGAAGGACCAGAGCCACAGCTGCGTCTGTGTGGTTCAGTACTTTGTAAAAGTCACGAGACGTTTGCCACTGATGCTTTTATTGTCGTTGGCCATGAGCACAGTCACAGAGGGGAGGATGAGTACCCAGTGGGGAGGGCGAGTTCACCGAGAACGAGGACCACAGTCGGGAGGGTGAGCTGGGCAGAGGTTTTGCTTGCGCAGATTCTAGCCCTGTTGTCTAAAGCAGCAGCTCCCCCCTTACCACTTTTTCCAACACCTCCCCTTCCCCTCACCCTGGGGAACAGAAATGAAAAAGATCCCAAAGGGATTTCTCTGGCATTCGGAAGCAGAAGTCTAGTGGTTCGCTTGCTAACCCCAAAATGAACTGAACCAGGCTTTTTCTGATCTGTCCCCTTCCTCCTTACCCATAGTAAATGCTAGGCATGCTGTCACATTTCTGCCCCTTGACAAGTTTGAGTTTGCCCTTCAGAAAGAGTTTCCTCATATATATGTGTGTGTGTGTGTGTGTGTATTTAAAGATTTATTTATTTATCTGAAAGTCAGAATTACACAGAGAGAGGAGAGGCAGAGAGAGAGAGAGAGAGAGGTCTTCCATCCAATGGTTCACTTCCCGGATGGCCGCAACGGCTGGAGCTGTGCTGATCCAAAGCCAGGAGCCAGGAGCTTCTTCCCGGTCTCCCACGCGGGTGCAGGGGCTGAAGGACATGAGCCATTTTCTACTCAGGCCATAGCAGAGAGCTGGACAGGAAGTGGAGCAGCCGGGTCTCCAACCAGCGCCCATATGGGATGCCGGTACTTCAGGCCGGAGTGTTAATCCACTGCGCCACAGCGCCTGCTCCAAGGGTTTCCTTTTAAGCATTTGGCCTGAGTTGCAACTGACACGTATCTGATGGCGTAACCGATGTGCCTGCCTCTGCAGAACTGCCCAGTAGTGCGGGTGGCCAGTGCAGCTGCAACAGCACACAAGCTCCCTTGCTAAGAACTCAGAAAAACACAGCACTAGGAAATACGGCTTTCTATAAACATAAGCAATTAAAATAAGCATAAAAAGTTACCTGTGACTAAATTGTCATGAATAAGAAACTCTTGGATCATTTAGAGCAAAACTAAAAAGCATACAAACACCTAGGCAGGAGTTTAAAGTTTTTCTCGATTAAATTTCACTCACAAATATTGAGAGGTAGGCCAGCTCTGGTTTTACTTATTCTGCATCAAGTAGACTTGTCTCTTCCGTACCAAGGTTGGGATGTCAAAAATCGATACTCTTGACCTGTACGCAGATTTCCGGCTTGCACCTCTCTTCTGCTAGGAATGTCAGTTGCCTTGCTGGTCAGCTCCAAGTGCCCAAGGGAGAGGGTCTGAGTCACACCTGTATTCCTCTGGGCCTCCCAGACAGCCTTGATGCCCTAAATGCTTTGCGCTTAACAAAGAACCCCTTTCTGTGCCACACGTTTTTTCCTCTGCACCACCTGGCTTTGCTTGAACCTGAAGAAGAGGGAGCACACAAAGGCGTGGCTGGCTCTGCAGATGAACTCCCCAAAACTGCCTTCTTCCAGCCAGATTGGTCTCTGCTGGACACTCCTATGGCAAAACCTCCTTCCTTATGAAGGGTGTGGTGGTCCCATCATCTGCAAGAAATAATGGTTCTTGTGCGCCGGGCATGGCCTCTCACTCCCAGGTCTCCAGCACGTAGATGGTTCAGGTACCCTGGAAATCAGGTGTCTGAGGCTTTGCGTGTTAATTGCCTATTGAGTGTTGGGGGTGCAGAGTGTTGCTGGGGTTCAGAGGAAGGTCACTCTCTGGAGCACAGGTGCTCAGGAGAGCTGGGTAAGGGATACTCTCTGGAGGAGGGGTTCTTGTAAGCTCTGCTGGAGAGACAAAGGTGAAGGGAAGTTTAGTTAGGGGGAGAGCAGGTGGAAAGATGAGGGCCCATAGTGACTGCGTTCGTTCCCTGGGGCTGCCAGAACCCATTAGCACTCACTGGGCATTTGGCTTAGCAGGTAACACATCAGCCCAGACCCCCACCTCTTATGTCAGAGTGCCTTGATTTGATTCCTGGCTTTGGCTCCTGACTCCAGCCAGCTTCCTGCCAGTGGAGACCCTGACAGTTAGTGGTGATGTCTCAAGCCGTTGGGTCTCTGCCACCCACGTGGAGACCTGGCTTGAGTTTCAGAGCCGCCTCATTTCTTACTCAGCCAGTCCTGGCTGTTGCAGGCATTCTCTCACTCTTCTGGAGCCTAGAATTTCAAAATCAGGGTGTCGGAACAGCGCTCCTGCAAGGCTCTGGAGAAGAATCTACATTTGCCTCGTGCTGCCTTCTTGTGCTTGCTGGCAGTGCTCGGCTTGTGGATGCATCCCTCCGGTCTCTGCTTCCATCTTCACAGGGCCCCCTCCCCTGCATGAGCCGTTGTCTTCATGTCTCTCCTTATGAGGACAACCATCAACAGACTTAGGGCCCAGCATGACTCTAGCATAGTTAATTGTATCCGCAAGGGCTCTGTGCCCCATGGATGTCATGGTCAGAGGTCCTGGGTGGACATTCATTTTGAGGGGGCACTGTTCAACCCACTGCAGCCAGCATTTAGGGAGTAGTTGGCTGCAAGGAGACAGTTTGTTAGGGAATACTCACAGATATGGATCAGGCTGAGAAAAAATGCCGGGTGCTGATGTATAGGCTCAGTCTCATCCCCGGGTACAGATAGTTATACAAGCAGCGAGCACTTACATAGCAGCCGTTCTGTGTCAGGCACGGTTCTAAGGAAGCTTGTGCTGCTATTATGATTCTTTCCTCGATGGATAAACTGAGGCATGGAGAGACTCAATAAAATGCCCATAGCCAGAAAGAAAAGAGCCACGATTAGGATCCAGCTTTCTGGCTGGAGAACTAATGCTCTTAAGTCCCATGCCGTCACTGACCCACTCACAGACATCTCTGTTGATGTTCAACCAGTGGGCTGGCTGGTGCATCCTCCCCTGGGCAATGTGCTTGCAAGCGAAGGAGTAAGTGGCCCACATGAAATGTGCTCACTGATCTGGAGGACAAATGAGTTTTTTAACTGGTGACAGTACATAAACTTTTGAACAGAGGGTCTGTTGAGGGCAGGGTTTATGTCCTATTATCCCTGCATAAGTGAGTTTGTTTGTTTTTGTTTATTTCAGAAATGGACAACATCTTGGCTTTGAATTCTTGAAATTTTCAAGGATAGGGTTGGTTACAGGGGTTCCACAAGTCAACTGATCTTTCCATTTGGAGCAAGGTTGGAGGAATAACACCTGACAATGTCCTGGTCTTCCCTGGTCACCCTCTCTTGGGTCTTCCAGCCAGGATGTCTGACCAGCCCAGTTTCCCCAGGACTGAGGATTGTGATGTGGGATTTCAGTATGGAAGCTGGATAGTCCTGGGTGAACCGTGGCGAGTTGGGCATTCTACTTACATCCACCTTACTGTGTACTGCCAGGAAAGCTTCTCTCTAACAGAGGTGAGCTCCAGCGATACCCACGCACAGACAGCAGGGTGTCTGTCTTGGCTGGACCTCTACATGTTCAGGGATACAAACGACGTCTTCATCCTGCCTCTGGAAGTAGGTAAGTGACACGGCGGAGTCACTTCAAGAGCTGCTGCTTCTCCTGCAGGGGAAGAGGACGAGGAGGAGCCTGAGATGCCTGTTGGCCCCCGCCCTCGGCCACTCTCCGAGCTGCACCTGAAGGAGAAGGCCGTGCCCATGCCAGAAGCTAGCGCGTTCTTCATCTTCAGCCCCAACAACAGGTATGCGAGGATGGCGAGGGAAGGCAGGACTCTGCTCTGTGCATGGTACAATCCGAGCAGATGCCTGTGTCTCCCCTGAACCTCTTGGTGGAGCGTGGGCTCCTCCCAGCTCCCCACTCCTGGAGTAAACAGACGCTGGTTCGGGGAAAACAGCCCTGAATTCTGAATCAGACAATCTGTGTTCATTCTCCTCTCCACTGTTAGAAATGCGTAAACTCAGCTTCTTTCTTTGCTGATTATCCTTCATAGTTTACCAGTCTTTTTAAATTTATTTATTGACCAACAATAATTGTACATATTTATGGGGTACAGTGTAATATTTTGATACATGCATATGTTTTTAATGATCAATTAGGATAATTAGCATCCATAAACAGCACCTTAAACCTCCTGCTGTGTAAGAGAAGGACCTTAGGCTGTTTTAACTCACTTTTCTCCTGACTTCTGTTACTGTTTTTTTTTTTTTTTTTTTTGGACAGGCAGAGTGGACAGTGAGAGAGAGAGACAGAGAGAAAGGTCTTCCTTTACCATTGGTTCACCCTCCAGTGGTCGCTGCGGCCAGTGCACCATGCTGATCCAAAGCCAGGAGCCAGGTGCTTCTCCTGGTCTCTCATGTGGGTGCAGGGCCCAAGGACTTGGGCTATCCTCCACTGCACTCCCGGGCCATAGCAGAGAGCTGTTATGGAAGAGGGGCAACTGGGACAGAATCCGGCGCCCCGTCTGGGACTAGAACCTGCTGTGCCTGAGCCACAGGCAGAGGATTAGCCTATTGAGCCGCAGCACTGGCCCTTCCGTTACTGTTGATTAGCATCTTAGTCCCAGCCTTTATTTTTCACCCAATATAGATGTCACATTATTATCATTATTATTATTATTCAGACAGTGTGTGTTTGGATTTACATACAACTTACCTTTTTATTTGTTTACCATTTAAAAAAATTAAAGACATTCATTTATTTGAAAGGCAGAGTGGTACACACACACACACACACACACACCAGAGGGGGGGAGAGAGAGAGAGAAATCTTTCATTCACAGGCTTACTCTCCTAATGGTCACAATGGCCCAGACTGGGCCAGGCTAAAGCCAAGAACCTGGAACTCCATCCAGGTCTCCCGCATGAGTGGCAGGACCCTAAACATTTAGGCCTTCTTCCACTGCTCTCCCAGGTGCATTAGCTGGGAACTGGTTTGGAAATGGATATCCAGAATTCAAACCCCACTCATACAGGATGCAGCTATTGCAGTGTCTTACCCCACTGCACCACAACAGCAGCCCCCTACCATTTTTTTTTTCTGGTGGGGGGGTGCATCCCAGCCCATCCTTCTGTAAACATTTTCTTTCTTCCTAAAGTACATTCTTTGGAAACTCCATTAATTCCTTTATGGAAAATCTTTTGGCCTCTCTTTATAATCGCTTTCTCTGTTGTGTATAGAATTTTAGATTGATAGGTTTGTCCCTCAGCACATTACAGGTGTTATTTCACTGTAACTTCGCTGTAATTACAACAGTCACCCCTCCGTAAGTAACCTGTGTTCGTTTGTAGCTGCCTTTGCTCTATTGTTGGCCTCGATCTGCTGCAGATTTACTACTATGTCTCCTGGCGTGGGTTTCTTTCTATTTATCTGGCTTAACATATGTTATAGCTCCTGGGTCCATATATTTATATTTCTCTTAAGTCCTAGAAAATTTTCAGCCCTGATCTTTAAATACTGCCTCTCCTTAGTTCTCTAGTCTGTCCAGCTGGTGGTCCAGTGTTAGACCTTGTCCTCCCTATCTCTTAATGGATCTTTTACCTCCTTATCTCTCTGTCATTATTCTGGGTGGTTTCCTCCATTTACGCCATCCAAGTTCTTAATTTTTTTAACTTTATCTTTATTACTGTTTAAATCATTTTTTCCATTGACAATCCATTGTATGTTTTTTTCATGTAAGTCCTTTATATCATTAAAAATTGCAAATATTCATAGTATCCAATAGTTGTAGTGTCAGAGGGGAGAATCTTAATCACTTACTTGTTTCTTTAAAAAAAAAGATTTATTTTATTTATTTGAGAGGCAGAGTTACAGAAAGAGAAGGAGAAAGAGGGAGAGAGAATGAGAGAGAGAATCTTCCATTCACTGGTCCACTCCCCTGATGGGCATGACAGCACTGGGCCAGGCCGACGCCAGGACCCAGGAACTCCTGGTCTCCCACAAGGGAGGCAAGGGCCCAACTACTGGGGCCATCTTTGGCTGCTTTCCCAGGCACATTGGCAGGGAGCTCGATTGAAAGTGGAACAACTGAGACTCGAATCTGCGCTCATATGAGAAGCTGCTGTCACAGATGGTGGCTTGAGCCACTGTGCCGCAGTGCCAGCCCCTCGTTTCTTCTGGTTTCCTATCTTAGTGGCTTAGCCTGTTCCATGTGTGGTGATCTTTGGTTGTGACCTCAGTGACTTCAATCCTGAGGACTGAAATCGGGACTGGGGAATCTTTCTTCTGCATGCCCTTTGGGGAAGCTGGCTCAGCCCGACTCCCTGGCTTCCCAGACCTGCTTACTTTCTCAACTGCACTGCTGTTGTTAGCATCTATCCTCAGGCAGCCCTGTTCTTCGCAGCTGCCCAAACTCAGACCTCAACTCAGTGGCTGAGTGGGTATGTATGTATGTAGGTAGGTAGGTAGGTTGGTTTGAAGGAGAAGATCCCTGCAGCTGTCTCCTCACTCTCACAAAGCCAAAAGTGCCTCCAAGGTTTTGTCCTTTCCAGGCTCTGCAGCTTCTCAGACCGTTTAGGCAACTGTAATGCCAGGAGCACAAGTCTGAAGGCCTGGGCTCAAGCCCTGAGTGCCCCACACTGCAGGCTGTCTCTCTGGGCAGCCCCTGCCTCCCACATGTCAGTGTCTTTCTCTGTGGTGATGCCAATAACCTGCCTACCTCCCATCCTGCACTGTCATCAGGGGTAGGGTGTAGCCAAGCCATCCATGGCATGCAAGTACCAAGCACTGTACTGTATTGGAGGAGTGAACTTGAAAGCTGTAACCTAGGGGCAACCCATCTAGCCGGAAAGTGGACTTCTCCGGCTCTCGGCCTATGCGTCTCCAGTTAGTGCTGTTGTTTCCTGTGCACAGAAAAGAACAAGTAGATCTCCTAAAGGGATTTTCCCTCGATGATTGCAAAAAGAAAACTCGAAACAAAAGTCAGTTGATAATGTCAGAGCAGCATGTGAAAAGTCAGATTCCCAGGAGTCTCAGAACCCTCCGAAAGGTCAATAGCAGCTTGGCGCCGTGAAGGGGCCCACGAACTACCCCAGTTCCATGGCGATGCGCATCATGGGGATGCAGATGGGTTCTCCTTACCAGCGCTGGTGAGATTTTAGCTGGGGGGCTACCCGCAAACCACAAGCACCTTTTGCAAACTGAGACAAGGCAGGGAGGGGAGGTGCTCCTGAGACCCCAGGAGCTGCTTCCCCTGTCTCTTCTGACAGCCCCCTCCCCTCCTCTGCTCCCTGGCAGGTTCCGCCTGCAGTGTCACCGTCTCGTCAACGACACCATCTTCACCAACCTGATCCTCTTCTTCATCCTGCTCAGCAGCATCTCCCTGGCTGCCGAGGACCCTGTGCAGCACACCTCCTTCAGGAATCACGTACGCACCCCCCTTTTGTCCTCTGCACCCCTTCCTCCCCGGAGTGTCACCACACCCAGTGCTGCTTGTTGCTGGCGTCATTGTCCCATCGGGAGTCCAGGTCCAAATCCTATAAACGTCTCTCTAAGGGACTAGAGCTTTGCTGGAAACCCACCCTGGGGCCACCAGCAAGTGAAATAGCGGGCATGGGCCGGTTTGGGAAGTGACAAAGTTCAGGACGGCCATTGCCCTGTGGATGTTCCCCAGGAAGCTCTCGTTCCCACTTGGCACAGTGCAGCCCCTGGCTTCCTGCCCTGTTCTGCCTGGAATGTTCTGACCAGAGGGGGCATTGGCAAACAGGTGCTGGTGGCAAGGCCCAGCCAAGAGGAAGGAGAGCCTGGTGGTCTTCTGTAGAGCAGAACTGTATCTGGAGGCCCACCCAGGGCACCAGTGGGCAATGGTAAAGGCTGGAGTCAGAGCCTCAGGGCTTCATCCGACCCAGCCTGGTGGGCTTGAAGAGAGTGGCCCGCTGATCTAGAGCTGTCCCCACGCTGACCCACTCAGCAGCCCTGAAGCTGTCTGGGGCCAAGGCTCTCTGCCCAAGGTTGGAGGTGTTGGTCCTTGCTCTGACCTGAGGTGTAATAAAGCGTGGACCATCCTCAGCCTGGATGTACTTCACCTGGAGGGTGCTCCTTCCCCAGAGGACGTGGTGGCACAGATTGCCACCAACACAGGACACCGGCTGGCTCAGCTGCACCAGCATAGGAGCGGAGCATTTGGAAGCTCCCTGCAAAACAGAAACAAAAACAAGTCTACCCCCTGCCCTCTTGACGTGTCCCAGTGTTTTGATTTGGGTTTCTTGGTTAATTGCATTAATACAAATGCATCCAGCCAGATGCTGCTCAGACCCATTTCCAGCTGAGGCCTGCACTGGAAACTCACATATCTGGGGGCTCAACACAGCGCCCCTGAGTTGCCTGGGACCCCATGCACAGGAGGGGCGCCTTGTTTGGAAGCGGGGTTCCTTTGCTGGTGAACATCCACTGACCTCCCCTCCCATTCTGCTTTCTCCCACCCCTGCCCCATCTCGTTTCTTTTTGTTTTGCAGATTCTGTTTTATTTTGACATTGTTTTTACTACCATTTTCACCATTGAAATTGCTCTGAAGGTAAAGCTCCATCCCCCCTCTCCTCTCTTCCCAGCCTCTCTGCTGCTGTCTCTGTCTACGGCTAACACACACACTCCTGCTGGTGTTGGGTTCACTCTCAGAGCCACTAATCCGATTATGCTTATTTTTCAGATCCTAGGCAATGCAGACTATGTCTTCACTAGTATCTTTACATTAGAAATTATCCTTAAGGTAAAGCAACCTGAGCGAGGCATGCTCTCTGCCTCTCGCTTTGTGTACCTGTACGGCTGTCTCCTCTCTCTCTTCTGTTTCTCTCACTCTCTCTTTGTTCTCTCTCAAGCCTGCAATTGCAAAAGTTATTGTCCCTCGCTTTGGGTTGTGCTTGGGCCCAGGCTCGCGAGCCGGACATGGGTGTCCCTGAGCCCCTCCTTTCTGGCCGCCCTTAATCAGCTCTTGTCCTGGAAGAGGCACGCAGCTGCCAGTGTCGCCACTGAAGCTGCGATGTCACTGGTTCGGCCCTGCGGCCCTCAGCCACATCCCTACACACACGAGCACACACCATCACTGGCTCCTGATGACAGAGCCCTGCTCAGAAGCCTCCTGGCCTCCTCTCCCCAAAAAGGAATGCCACATAACCTCGGAAAGTGGACCGCTCTGGGCCACCAAGAACTCACTTTACTGCTCTCTTTGGACGGCCGTCAATACCTTCCTCAGTGCATGGGGCAGACCTCAGGGCTAAGCTAGGGTTGGGCAAGATTTGGAGCCAGAATCCCCACTGAGGGCTGTCAGCAGGTGACAACAGACTGCTCCTGACTCCTCAGGCACCTGCTGAGAGTCCTGGTTCCAATGGCCTTTGCCTAAGCACAGCAGAGGGAAACATGTATCGGGAGCTAAGTGAGATGAGAACCAGGTGCCCACAGGAGCTTGGGCAACCAGGCCCCTGCCATGCCGGCAGCTGACCCAGCTCACCCCTGCCTGTGGAGCCACTACCCCGCGGGTATCCTGAAAGTGGGCAGAGCCGCGTCTGAGCAGCTCCGGTTGGAGGATTATTTCTGGGTTCTCCTAGCACATTTCTGAGCCTCTAAAGCAACATGTGGCCAAGCCCGTTCATCTGAGATTCAGGTTGTGAGTGTGAGACCTTGGGTCAAGTGTGCCTCTCCCAGAGCAAGTGTCTGACTCAACTAAAGGAGGCTTGCCTGGGACGGCCCAGCCCACAGAGCACAGACTCCCCATCCCGGTGGCAGGTGTGAGCTGATGTCCACACCTGGCTGGGGCCACTTAGTCTCCTGGGGAAGCTCCCAAGCCCTGCCCAGCCCCTTCATGGAAGTGACTTCTGTCAGGGGCAGTGCAGACTGGGCGGTGTTCATGGGCTTCCACGTGGCTTCTGTCCCTGGCTGCAGCAAACCAGGAGCACTGCGTGGAATTTTCTTTCCAGCTCAGGCAGAGTAGATCTGACCAGGGCCCCGGTTCCCGGAGGTGGGAGAGAGGGGTCCAAGCTGCCTTCCTGCCTATGCTGAGGTGCAGGGATGGGAACCCCTTGTCTAGGCTGCGCGGCTTTTCTTCCTGGGCTTCGGACTCAGGGAGGCCAAGTTCTTTCCCAGGACAAGCAAAGCCTAGGCCCACTTCTCAGTGCTCTTGTGGGCTTCAGAGGTGCTGTTTCTCCTGCAAGACCTCCCTGCAAGTGGAAGGGAAAGTCTCTCTATGGGCACTGTCATGACACCATGGCAAGGCCTCCCCCCTCCCCTCGCATCATTGGCCTGCATGTTGCAAGTACTGTCAAGTAGAGGAGGAGGAAGGCAGAAAGAGAGGAATGCATAGAAATGCAAATGCAAAAGACAAGACGCCTCTAATACCAGAAGAGCTGCCCTTAGAAGAGGCACTAGCCCCTGGCAGGTCAGGGCCATGTCCCTCCCTGCCCTTCCCAGTAGCAGACGTCATGAGCCTATGTCCCAATCCCTCTCCCTCTGCCGGCTGGAAACACCTCAGTAATGGACCTTCCCTGGGTAATGGCTTAACCTTTCAGAAACCAGAATAGGTGGGTGGCGGTCAGAAAAAAGGCAAGAAAGGAGGCTCTGTGCTGGGCCCCTGAACATGGCTTCTTTGTCCTGCATGCCACTGATGATTTTCAATAAATTCCGTTTCCCCAGCATCCACTTGTTCTTTCTCCCATGGCCACTCTTCCTGGGTGTGTCCTCCACCCTGCCCCCATACACGTCCATGTGCTTCCTGAACTGCTGTCTCACTCAAGGGTCCCTTTACCCAACAGAGGCCCAAGCCGAAGGACAGCAATTGGCCCCATAAGCCCCATGTGTCCACCTCCATGCTGAACACTGTTTGCTGAGTGCACAGGGCTCTGTCGGACCCCAGCAGTTGCTCAGAGGGTCCGGGCCGAGAGTCAGGAGAGCTTAGAGCCACACCTCCTGTAAGATGGAAACGAGGTGCTAGGGAAGGTACTCAGCCCTGTGCAAGCTAAGGGGCAGGTCTTCACAGGAGCCTCCTGCATGCCGTCTCTGGGGTCCCAGCTCACTGAGACGTGTCACGGAGAGCCCTCTTTTTATGTAATACACCTACTTTAAACATTGTTGCAGAACACAGGTGCCCAAGTCCCCTGTGACCCCTGCTGCAAAAGATAAGTGGAAAGAATTAGGTTGCGAGAGCTATTTCTGTCCCTCTCCCCTCCGTGTGTGCTTTAGAACTGCTCTGCAGGCACCCTGCACGGGCATGCTCTGATTCCAGAGAGATAAGCTGCACCCCAGGTGACCGGGAGAGCTCTCAGCTTCCCACCCGTCCTCAGCTTCAGATTTTCCCCTCTGGCTGACATGTCCTCCCTGTGGCCTTTGACAGCCCTTCTCCTGGACGCCCCCCGCCCCCGCCTGCAATTCCAGGCAGCCAAGGGGAAGGCAGCTCTGCGGGAGGCAGCCGTGGTCAAGTCCTGGGATGCTCATCCTCACCTAGGTGGCCTCCTTTTCAGAGTTTTCCGAGGGGGTTCCACGTTGCTTCTTGTGTGAGCCTCACAGAAACAAGGCAATAAAAGGAGCTGGACTTGCCTCATTTGGGAAGAATCCAGGATCCAAACCGCAGCTGCAGGGGCGAGAATTGCCTGCAGGGCAGTAGCCCACGTGTGTTGCATGCAATGACCCAGTAGATGATGCTTGCAACCCTTCCGGGTGGATATTGTCAGTCTTACTGCCCAGATAAAACACAATAGGGTGGGATTCAAAGCCAATGGTCATGCTCTGAACCAACACCGTACCACATCGCCCCTCTGAACACACTGCTTCTGCCTCTAGAAGACAGGCAACCTAGAAGTCTAGACTGTTTGGCAGAGCCCACCAGCACCGCTTGCTGGAGGCCAGGAGGTGGAGGGTGCTAATAACTGGAGTCGTTGGTCCAGCTTCTCACTGGGCACTGGAGTGCCCAGTGGTCTCAGATTCCCAAAGACCAAGGGTTTCTTGGAACACAGGGCTGTCACTGATGGAGCCAGTTAAGTCTTGGGCAAATCAGAGCAGTTGCGCAGCCTCCTGGGCACTCCCCCACATCAGTATTCTCAGCCGGCCCTGAGGACAACAGCATTTGGAAAGGAGGTTGAGACATGTGCATACAAGGGACACCAGCCTGGGGAGCATCAGCAAGGGACTGCTGAGGGTTGGAGCCATGGAGCTGTGATGGAGAAAGCAGTGGAGAACTAGAGAGGCTGGTGGGGGCCGTTTGGGAGGGCTTTGACTCCAGGACTGAAGAACCCAGCATGGTGTGCTGGGTGCAGAGGCCACCTTTACCTCGGGCTGGGGCCGTGCCTTGCTGACTGTGGGATGGTGCAGAGCCCCTGTCTTGGCATCGTGTCTCCTTCTTCAGTCCTTCCTGGTCCCCAAAGGCAGTGCCTGGGTCCCTCCTGGAGGCTGCTGTGGGAGGAAGGTGGGGTGGGGGGTCTCTGGAGCATGGGCCAAGTCACCCTCACTGGTGTTTTCCTGTCCCCCTGCAGATGACTGCGTATGGGGCCTTCCTGCACAAGGGCTCTTTCTGCAGGAACTACTTCAACATCCTGGACCTGCTGGTGGTCAGCGTGTCCCTCATCTCCTTCGGCATCCAGTGAGTAGGGCTCGCTCAGCCCAAGATGGGGGCGTGCGGCTAGGAGGGGCTGTCAAAGAGGACAGCCCAACTCCAGGGACCTTCCTGCAGGGCAGCACAGGATGACTGTGATGTCACCGGGGCAGGGCCTTTGAAGCACTCACAGCATGGTGGCTTTGATTTCTTGCCCCCATGTCCTCAGTGGTATGACATTTGGGGGTGTGTTGATGCTGCAGAATAGGTTGAAATATCTGGATTTTGCCAGGGCTGGGCCCAGTTATAAAGAAACTGTGGTCTTCATTCTCTTCTTACCCTCTCAGCCGTGTGCCCAATCCCTAGGCTTCCCTTTAGCTGCCAAGGGCCTGCCATCGCCATGGCCTTCCCTGACCCTCTGGCCCATTCCCCCTTCTCTCTCACCTTGTTCTCCAAAGTACCTGTGGAGGACGGGGGAGATGGTGTGAGTGAGAGAGAGACAGACAGACAGAGAGAAACTGCTGATTCTCATCTTGGCTGCCCAGTAGTGTCACTTGGGTAGCTTTACAAAACAAGTATCTGCTCGGATTCCAGGGCCAGTCTTATTTAGTTGCACTGGGTACAGTCTGGGCTGCAGGGGTTTATAAGCTCTCCAGGTGATTCCCCTGCACAGCCAAGGTTGCAAACTTTCTCCGATCTCACTACTAATTTCTACCTGTTTCTAAGAGCTGGTTGTGTTAATCCTGCACTTTAACATTCAAAACACTTGTTTTTTGTTCTTAGAAGGAGAAAAAAAAACAAAGCAAAAATCCCATGAGGTAGGCAGGACAGGTAATGTTATCATTATTTTGTAGATGAGAAAATTGAAGTTCAGGACCTTACAAGATTTACTCAAGGTCATACCAAAGGCAGAGAAAGGTTTGAGTCCCAAGGGCTTGGGTCTCCCTCCCCAAGATGTTTTCATGATCAGTGGAGATAGGGTGGAGGCTGGGGCCCTGGAAGGTGAGACCCTTTTCTGTGATCATCAGTTACCTTGTCCTAAATCTTCTGCCTAGAAACTTCAGGGCTAGAGACCTTGAACCAAGACTCCTCCTCTTTCACCTGTTTTTCCACACTTGGCTTGAAGTCCCTTCTATGTGATTCATTGCAAACTGATCGCCTCCCAGCGCCTCCCAGAGCTGCTGTGGTTAATAAGCCCCCCGGGTAGGAGCTGGCACTCTGGAAACCATCCAGACACATTGCCAGGGAGCCTGGGGGTCTTGCCTCTCCTGAAGAGCAGGAGCCTGCGGCTCCCAGAAACTCTGTCTTGGCCTAGGCCTTCCCACTGCGTGGGACCTGCTGCGAGGAGACTATTGGAGTCCCCAAAGTGCCATAAAGCAGTGTGAGTGTCACATGGAAGTGTGATGGGCAACTCCCAGGAACATGTGTTGGAGATGAACATGGAAAACAGCCTCCCCACACCTGCCACTCCAGCCGCGAGGCCAGAGGGGCCGCCCTTGCCATACAGTACCAGGAGGTCTCGACAGGCACAGAAATAAAAGCCGCTGTACGTTCAGTTCTTAAGAAAAGGGCAGCTCAGCACTGTGGCTTATCGGGTAAAGCTACCACCTGCTGTGCCTGCATCCCATATGGGCGCTGGTTCCAGTCCCGGCTGCTCCACCTCTGATCCAGCTCTCTGCTGTGACCTGGGAAAGCAGTGGAAGATGGCCCAAGTCCTTGGGCCACTGTGCCTGCATGGGAGACCCGGAAGAAGCTCCTGGCTCCTGGCTTTGGATCAACCCAGCTCTGGCCATTGCAGTCATTTGGAGAGTGAACCAGCAGATAGAAGAGCTCTCTCTCTCTCTCTCTCTCTCTCTCTCTCTCTCTCTGCCTCTGCCTCTCAAATAAATAAACAAATCTTAAAAAAAAAAATCAAAGAAAAGGGCACCTCAAATGGCTCATGGAAAACGGAATTCAAATATAAGTTTATTTTTCTGAATTTTCTAAGTCCAGGCTTACAAGGAGTATTTCAAAAAAAATTCATGGAAAATGTGCATTATAAAAAAAAAGAAAAAGAAAAAAAACTATGGGGGTGTCGGCATGTGACATAGCAGGTTAAACCTCTGCCTACAACCCCAGCATCCCATATGGGTGCCGGTTCTTGTTCTGGCTTTCACTTCTGATCCGGCTCCCTGCTAATGCACCTGGGAAAGCAGCAGAAGGTGGCCCAAGTGCTTAGGCCCTGCCATCCATGTGGGAGACCTGGAAGCTTCAGGCTCCTGGTTTGGGCCTGGCGCAGCCCTGGCCATTGCAACCATTTAGGGAGTGAACCAGTGGATGGAAGATACCTCTCTCTTTCTCTCTCTCTCTCTCTATCTGTATCTGTGCCCTTCAAATAAATAAATATGTCTTTTTACAAAAAGAACTATAATTGAATTTCAAAATATTTTTGTACCAAAATAAACTTTTTCCCCACCAACTTTTCAAAGTGCCTTCAAAAGTGCCTAGCCCACTGCAAATGATTCACATAAAATTCCCATTAAATTCTTGCAACAACCTTAAGAGTTGATTACTGCTCCATTGTACAGAGGAGGGAATCTAGGTTTGGGAGGGTTAGGCAGTGTGTCCTCAGTGACTCAGCTGGCAGATGGCAGTGCTGGGTGTAAGCTCAGGTTTGCCTTGCTCTAAATCCTCTTTCTTTGACATGGGGATGCCCCCTTCCAACAAGGAGCACACCGTGTTGCAGGTGACGCACGGTGAGCTGTTTACCAGGTGGCTTACTCACCAGCAGCAAAGGCCCCATCACAGGCAAGCTCAGGGTTCTGAGGGCAACTGTCCCATTCTGTGGCCCATGATGGGAGAGTCCTGAGACACAGGTGTGCCTGGGATTGGCCTGTCAGCACACCACCTCCACACGTTGTTTCCTGCTCCCCCAGAAATAAGAGGAACTTCGCATCCTACCATGTTTCTCTCCCAGGTCCAGCGCAATCAATGTCGTGAAGATCTTGCGTGTGCTGCGAGTGCTCAGGCCGCTGCGGGCCATCAACAGGGCCAAGGGGCTAAAGGTGAGGTGGGCAGGCCTAGGTGGAAGCTGAGCCGGATGGAGGAGATAATGGGCA
Organism: Sylvilagus floridanus; assembly: GCA_949820135.1. Lineage (NCBI taxonomy): Eukaryota > Metazoa > Chordata > Mammalia > Lagomorpha > Leporidae > Sylvilagus > Sylvilagus floridanus. Next base: position 37,489,043 of record OX463230.1, read on the forward strand.
GGCCGGGTGTCTGCTGGGTTGGGGACTAGACTTAGTCCCGGTTCAAGGCCTGGTCCCGTGATGAGCAAATGAACTCAGCCACTCCAAACCTGAGTTCCTAAATGAAGCTGCAAAGGGGAGACCCCCACACAAACCCAGTGTCCCCTCAATGTGAGGAGTCCCCTTATATTCCTACCACCATCAAGTTAGTAGTAGAGCTTCTGTCCCTGTGGTCACCTGGAATCTTACGGGGGACTTTGTTCCACCGCGTTCCATTGCTCACTCACTACTGTAGGAGGGTTGCTGTGCCTCATTGAGCTGGTTTCTCCACCTTGAGGCAGAGGGGCTGCTAGTACTACCTCCCCAGAGAGGCTCATGGCACGGCTGAGGAAGCTCGGGCCGCAGGTGTCTTCTGAAACCACACCCCCTGCCCTGGCCCCCTGTTTCCACCACAGCACGTGGTTCAGTGTGTGTTCGTCGCCATCCGGACCATTGGGAACATCGTGATTGTCACCACGCTGCTGCAGTTCATGTTCGCCTGCATCGGAGTCCAGCTCTTCAAGGTAAAGTCTTGGCTCTGCTGCCCGCCCTTTCCATCAGTATTCCCAGGGAAGGGACCTGGCAGGCACAATAGAAAGTGGACGTGGCCCAAGCCGTATTGGGAGTGGACGCAGTGTCCAGCCACAGCCCTACTCGAGCCTCCCAGAGGACAGGAGGAGGAGAAAGCCAGAAGGAGACACTGCCCTACCCAGCCAAAGGCCCATCACCCTCCTAGCTTTCCTGCTGTTCACATCCCTGCCCTTCCTTCTAGCAAGAAGGCGAGGACTTTCCTGTTCCAGAACCACGTGCCAACCACTTGCTTAACACCTGCAGCCAACTCTTCCTCTCTACAGTGGCACATCCGCCTTCCCTTGTATCTTTTGGAGCGCTGTGTCTGTCCGGATAGCTCCCTGGCTGAGCCCTCCCTGGGGTCTTCCTTGGCTTCTGCTCACTTCTGCTTCAGCCATTCAGTCCTGCCATTCTCTCACCTAACTCACCTCGACCTGCCCTCCCTGGCCCTCCATGGATTCCCTCCCACCTAATTCATGCCTCCAAGCCCAACTCCACTCCTTCCTTCCTCACAAGACCTTTCTGACAGTCCGGCTCTCAGGGGTCCCTTTACGGAGTCCCAGTGGTACTGGCAGCACTGTGCGTCTCTACTCTGGCTGCTTGTTGTATGTAAGTCATGTCTTCCACATCTGGGTTCTGCTCTTCTTGTGCTTTTTAATTCTGCAATCCCAAGCTCAGCGCTGGGCTGAATGATGGCCACTGATCATTTTTGTGATTGCTTCATTGGTTAATTACCATCTCTAGTCACTTTGTTCTTCTGCCTTCCAGGGGAAGCTGTACACCTGTTCAGACAGTTCCAAACAGACTGAGGCTGAATGCAAGTGAGTACAGCCTGCAGGGCCAACAGCACCACGCTGGTGAGCTCTGGGGAGCCAGGGACTTGGCCTGGGAAGAGGGACAGTCTCCTCCCTCAGACAGAGCAGCAGCAGGACTTCTGCCCATGTACAGTATGTGCTAACTATTCTGGAAGGTTCTGCCCACTGAAGTTCTCTCCGGTGGCTGGAAGTGTGAGGTTGAAGCCCATCCTGTCCCATCCTATCCAGCAAGCCAGGAGTCATTGCTGGGTCAGCTGCAAAGGGAGATAGGAGGCCCCAAAAGTGACTCTTTCTCCTCCTCTCTCAGGGGTAACTACATCACCTACAAAGATGGAGAGGTTGACCATCCCATCATCCAGCCGCGCAGCTGGGAGAACAGCAAGTTTGACTTTGACAACGTCCTGGCGGCCATGATGGCCCTCTTCACTGTCTCCACCTTCGAGGGCTGGCCAGAGTGAGTCTACACATCGAGGCCCCTCCGCCTGGCAGGAGAGGGTCACTCCCCACACTGCGCTTCCACGCTTGCAGGGGGCATACTTACTGGTGGCCTCTGCAGGCCATGAGAGTGTGCTTCTAGAGTAACCTGTGAACCATACTGACTGCTGATATTTATGAGGGGACATCAGAAAGTTCATGGAAAATAGAGTTAGAAGATAACTTTGTTTTGGTCTAAAACATTTTGAAATCCATGAACATAAGGAGTCTTCAAAAAGTTCATGGAAATACATATTATGGAATACCTGTGCGTGGATTTCAAAACTTATTACACCCAGTACACTTGCCTTTTACTTCCACTTACCCAAAAACTTCTGGAAATACTCCCTTGGGTTCTTCCTCGATAAGATGTCCACATTTATGAAACTCCAGCCAAAAATGAGCTTTTTTCCTGGCTCACTTTATCAGGGGTCTCTGTCATTGCCCTCACAGTGTCTGGGAACGAGGACTGGGAAGAATTTCTCCAGGTCTCAGGCTCTTGATTGCCATCACATCTGATCCCAAAGTGCACCCAAGATGGCAGAGATAACAGAGATGTCTCTGTTTCATTAGACTCTACCCCAGTCCCCCTAGAGGAGGCCTTGTCTATTCACAGTAGGAAGTGGAAACTGATATAAAAGCCTGGGTCCCATCCCCCTGCAGAGGCTGCGCCTTCACACCTGGGCCAGCCTGTTGGTCTTTTATACTGTGTCACCTCCATCAGGCAGCTCTTCCATCAGGAGCTCCATATATCTTTGTATAGGCACCTGCTTTTCCCCAGTAGGTATTCCAGGGAAGTTACAATCAAAATGTCAGAAAATCTCAGTATTCTGAGTCAGTAACAGCACATAGATCTTATACGTGAGTCACTGTAGGTGATACCTAGAGAATAACCAACTACTGTGCCAGGCACAAAGGAAGGCAAGGAGATGATCCCTGGCCATGCAGAATAGCCAGTGTAACTGGGCACACAGCCCAGGCCCTGATGAGTGGAACTATCTAAGGATGAAACCGAGCCCATGTTTATGATCTGAAGCTTGTGGGGAATGTGAGTAATTGTATCTCCATGGGTATTTGCTCTCAGCTAGATTTATTTCACGTTCTCCCTGACATCCTCTGAGTCTGTGCCAGTTTGCAAAGCTGTCTCAATATTTACCAGTTTTTCCATATTTGAAATTGATGTCCATGGCTCATGGTGCAGTTCTTTCCAGTTTCGTATGCATTCTGTCACTAGCCCACAAGGCAGGAACGCCAGGGATTATTGTCTCCATTTTAGAGATGAAGGATCTGAGGCTCAACGAGGCTAACTAATGCTCACAGGGTCACACGGCCAGAAAGTGGCAGGGCTGGGACCGGAGCCCAGACCTGGCTCCCCAGCCTAGAGCTGTTGCTGGTACCCCCGCCCCAGGGACCCTGGGAGCAGCAGTGCTATCCTCCTACAGAGGTGACACTGCGTTTCCACATCCCTCAGGCTGCTGTACCGCTCCATCGACTCCCACACGGAAGACAAGGGCCCTATCTACAACTACCGAGTGGAGATCTCCATCTTCTTCATCATCTACATCATCATCATCGCCTTCTTCATGATGAACATCTTCGTGGGTTTCGTCATTGTCACCTTCCAGGAGCAGGGGGAGCAGGAGTACAAGAACTGTGAGCTGGACAAGAACCAGGTAGCTCCCCAGCAAGGAGGGGAGAAGGAAGGCAGAGGGAAAGCAGGGCCCATGAAAGCCATGGGCACAGCTGGCATCCTGTGTCCTACTCAGAAAGGGGCAATGGTCAAGGCAGAGATCCATGTGGATTTCAGGGTCACCCGCTCTCTTCTCAGCCAGAACAGGGCTGCGGGTCGCCACAAATCTCAGACACAGTGAATGTATTCGGCAACACATTTTCTTTAAGCTTTTACTTAAAGAGACTGTAAGATGAGCTCTGTGGGGGAGGGGGGTCCTTATGCCCTGTCTAGACATTGACGAGCTAGAAAGCGTTCAGGTGGTTAGATGAAGAGGGAAGAAACAAGGACACCGAGAGAGTCCTGAGAGTTGTTGGTGTGTAAAGCAGAAAACTGCTCTGGGAAATCGCTCTCAAATGGTTACTCAAGTCAATCATAAAGACCAGTGCAAGAAGGGGACAGCAAGGAGGCTTAAATGGGAGGAGCTGTGCTGCCGGGCACTGTGGTGGGCTCCCTTATTAGCCTTTGCGAGGGGCTGGCCTCTCCCTTGGTGAGCAACAGGGCTCTGCAGGTGGGATGCAAGTGCAGTCACTGGGGTTAGCAACCCAGCGAGAGTCCCACTCGGAGGCCCACTCTGTTGGTGGCGGGAACAGAACCCTGTCTGGGACTGAGGACTGCATGGGGTGGGGGTGGGGGTGCAGTACACTGAGCCAGGCTCCACCCTAATGAAGCCCAGAGAACCCCTCGTGGGTCTTGGCCTCCACATCTCAGCTTGAGACTCATCCTTCAGACTTCTAGGTGGACTTTGGACTGGAAGGAAGATAAGAAAAAGAGAGAGGCCAATTAGAGAGTGTAGATAAGAGATGGTTAGACCCTGGTCCAGCTCAGGTGAGCGACAGCACAGATGAGAAGCTGTGAGGGAGATTGAATCAGGAAGGCTTGGGGGCTGGGTGTGGAGGGTGAGGATGAGGCCAATGTGACTCCCTGCTTCCTGATTTGGGGATCTAGGCATAGTACAGAGAAATAAACTAGGCCACTGCTGGCGTCCCAGGAACCTCATTAACCCCAGGGCTCCTCCCCATCAGTGAACTTTGTCGTCTGACCTCGTGGACATTGGCCAATGAGAAGGGTTGATTCAGGATGGAAAAGAAAAATCAAGGCAAGAGGTTCCCCCAGGAAAATCTGTGACATAGTTCACGGGGCCATGTAGGTAGTGAGTAAGTATTTACCACATGCTGACTCCCTGCAGGTATTACCAGGTTGAAACAAGGAGATGTGTACTCCTTACCTGTGATATAGATAAGGAGATTTGACTGGCAAGGATTCTGTCTTGATGAAGGGAGTGATGGAAAAAACCATAACATTTCCCAGCTAGATTCCTTCTCTGACTTCCAGAGGTGCAAGGACTCATTCACATCGCGCCCTTCTGTGCCACCCCCCACACATCATGCAAGTGACTAACCCCACTCTCTCCCATTGCCACCCCACCCCTCTGCGGCCTCCCTTCCAGCGGCAGTGCGTGGAATACGCCCTCAAGGCCCGGCCCCTGCGGAGGTACATCCCCAAGAACCAGCACCAGTACAAAGTGTGGTACGTGGTCAACTCCACCTACTTTGAGTACCTGATGTTCGTCCTCATCCTGCTCAACACCATCTGCTTGGCCATGCAGGTCAGTCCAGGGGGGAGTCTGCTCCCACGGTGCCTGCAATGGGAGAACGCCGTGGGAGGCTAGACAGTGTGAAAGAGCTGCATGACCATCTCAGTTTGTCACCTCCCCGATAGCAAAGCGAGGCAGAAAGAGCAGAGCTGGACTCTTCCCCTATGAAAGGCCCAGGTCCCTTCTCGAGGGAGAGCTCCTTTCTGAGACCTTGTGAAAGCAGCCATAAGCCCCTGCCTGGTGAAGTGGTGGAGGTGGAGCACAGAGGCCTTGAGTTCGTGGTGCTCACTGTTGTCAGTAAGACAGGGAGCAAGGAGGGTCACCCTAGTGCCACCTGCATTCAGGCGCACAGAATGCTAGCAGGCTGTTCCCAGTACAAAAGGAAGGGAATTCTTCCTTCCCCCGGGCTCCTGCCACCTTGGCTGCCCACAGGCAGCTGCGCGGCCTTCTGGGGGGTCTGTCCAAAGAAGGTCTCAGTTGAGATGAGGGCCTCCCCGGAGACTGGACAGCAGGGTGTGAGGAGTAGGGCTACCCGGCCTCACCTTCATGGTTCCTCTCCTCCCTTCCACTCAGCACTACGGCCAGAGCTGCCTGTTCAAAATCGCCATGAACATCCTCAACATGCTCTTCACCGGCCTCTTCACCGTGGAAATGATCCTGAAGCTCATTGCCTTCAAACCCAAGGTAGGCCTCTGAGAAAGTGTCCGGGTCACAGACGTTGCAGGAATGGACAGGAAGGAGCTATGGAGTGCAGACATTGAGAAAAGCAGTGTGAGGGAGGGGGCGTCATCAGTGACGACATCCCTTCTCCCACTGTATAGGCTCCAATGCCTACACCTGCCAAGAGTTGGGCCAGGCCAACTTTTTGAAACAGAATCTCACTCGAGGTCTTGGCCGTGACTGGTGTCACAGGAAGCAGATTCCTGCCTGAGCTGAGCCTTTTCTTAGAGAAGCAGGTGATGGCCCTTTTCCTTCCATTTCCCATCCTGTGTCTGGCCCCAATCCCCAGGAGATAAGATAGAAAAATTAGTGCCCACAGAATGGCAAACCAGACCTCTGCAGGCCTCCCCTCCACACAGTCTCTGTTCTGCCTTCCTCCCTTTTTATTAGCTGTGCAGATCAACCTCATGGAAAACCTCAGCCAGGCCTGTCTTTGCTCAGGGCTTAGGGCTGCAGCCTCCAGGCACTAGCAGTTCCCTGCCTCACCGTCCCTCATACCTACCTTCCAACACAGGAAGAATAGGTACCTTAAATTTTCTCTTCTTTGCTGCACACAGAGGAGAGAAGATTAGAACCACGGGCCGGAAGAGGTCAAGTAGGGAAGACTGGATTCTCTGTCTCTTTGGGTTATCTGTGCCCGTCCTAGCCTGCCTCACTCTCGCGTCCCTGGGTCTAGGGGAAACAGACTGCTGTGAGCAGTGCCTTTCCCCTTCATCCTCTGTAGACAGATCAGTCATGGCAGCACCGGCCTGGGATTCAGAGGGAAGCACCTGCAGCAGCTCGGTGCCTCGCAGCCACCGCAGCACCCTCTGGAGCAGTGGAGAGGAAGGCTTGCTTCCGCGAGACTCGTGCGCTTACTGACTTGAGCTTTCTGAGCCTTCTCTTTGCATTCCTTGCTGCTTCTCCCAGCTGCAACACAGATCAAAGGGAGGCAAAAAAAAGAAGAGTTTGTGGCTATGTATCTATTTTCTGTTTAGAGTTTTACATCCCAGAATTAACTGGAGGTGGAGGGTCCTCTTGGGCTGCTGGATCCATGTTCAGTAGCCTTCTGTGAATATGCAGGTAGCCTTTTGACGATATTTTGATGGTGTACCCTGTCCTGCACACACATCACTGCATGTAATCCTCTACACATTGCTGTGTGATCATTGCTGTGCGATGGGTGTTAACATGTCCACTGCAGGGAGGAGGAAGGTGAGGAAGGTGAGGCTGCAGCAATTAAGTGCCCGACATTAATTGCATCACTATTATGAAGTGGAAGAACTGAGGCTGGAGCCAAGTCCCTCTGAATTTACAGTGTATATATATTTTCCACCACACCGAGCTGTTAGCAAGCACTTTTCAATGTCAAGTGCTCTCCTGGGGACGTCTCAGAAAGAAAGGAAATAACCTTTGAGCGACTTAGAAGACAAATGAGACGGTGTTCTTACAATGCTGTCTCTTCCTCACTCAAAGAACGCCTAGGAGCCTTGGGTAATTTTCAGAGAAGAAGACCCCTAATGGACATCACTGGGTGATGACAATGGTACTGTCCTACCTCCTCCAGAGAAGAAAATAGCTCTTTTTTACTTTCCCTTCAAGATTAGTCTTTCTTAGGGTCCCAACCTAGCAAGGACCATTGAAGTGTCTTCTCTAAGGCCTGTAGTCTCTCTCTCGACACATGTCCAGATTCCACGTCCCAGACTCCAGGAATACTGGAAGGTTCACCACCCACAGCAGCATGACCCAGTGAGGCTAGGAATGTAGAATCACTGCCAAGTTGAGCTTTAGTCTCAGATGCCAGCGTCTCAGTAGGAAACTGGCAGCATTTCATCTACTGTCATGGGACATATGGTTTAAATATTTCAAAGCCTTGAGTCACCCCACAGTTGACTCAGCTGTGTTTCTGCTGATGGGTGCCCAAGGCAGCCTACAGAGGCTAGCAATGGCTTTCTGAATCATATCTCACGAGCACAGGAGATGGATGGGGCACCCTACCCCAGGAAGCACATGAAATTGACCCCTGCAGGAACCACATTCTGAAAGACTTTCTCCCTACATCCTGCAAATAAAAGAACAAACTAGTTTCCTAGGAAGTAGCCAGTTGCGGTGGTCTAAACTATAAGTGTCCCCTGGTGTCCTCAGTCTCTAGTTTTCTATAATAATAAGAAGAAGCAAAAATAAGAGAGACTTTCCAAAGACAGTAGAGAGCCTCCCGGGACCATTTGCATTTGCCACATGCCAGGGTCAATCTGTGCCATAATCAGAGAATAAAATGATTCAGTCTTCCTGTTAATTCTTCCAAAGGGACTTCTGGCAATAGAGGGTAAAGGCCATTGTCTCTGGTTGGCCAGAAAAGGCCGGGTGGTTGGGAAGAGCCCTGAGGGGAGCCAGGTCTCCTGAATCCTCACTAAGCTATGTCTTCCCTTAAGAAAGAACAGCCCCAAACAGGCAGAAAGTCAAACCAGAAACCATTGAGCTCTGGTGGAGATATCTCACTGGATCTGTCCCCAGAATGAGTGGCCCCTTGCCAGTGACCTGAGCAAGGTGAACTGCAGCTGTCCTAGCTCACCAGTCACCAGGATCCGGTTCTGCATGTTTTACATCACTGGCATGGTTGTTGGTACACCAGAGCAGTGAGTTCATACTTGGAAGCGTTAGCTGTGAAAGTGTGATTAGGCAGCAAGGATGGAGGAGGTTCACAGAACTGTAGTCAGGGAGAAGTTAGCCAAGTTGTCGCTGCTCAGGTTTTCTTCTGTATCCTAATTTTAGTCTCATACTTGGTTGGTTGCTTGATCCATCAGTTGGCCAGTTTGTTCTCTTGCTTCCTTTTTTTCACCGCCTTCATGGTGGTTGATGTTCCCGATCTCTTCATTTCTATCCATTCTCCCATAACTCCATGGAAAGTGGATTCACTCCTAAATCCAAATGCCCAATTCCTTGAATTCATCCTGTTCACACACACACAAACACAGGTGAATACAAATCAATGTAGAAAGCTTCAGTCTGCAACAAAACTTCTAGAATCTGTAGAGATAGCATGAAGAGAGTGGGGTAGACAACGGTAGTATTGATTCGAATACCCGATGGCAATGCAGAAGAAGTACCTTCTCTAGAAGTAGGAGGTATCTACCTATAAGCAACTGGACGATCCCTGGGTCCCACATGAGACAGCATGAGAAAGGTTTGCTCTACGGATAACAAAACAGCTGGCTTGTCCTCCTGTCACAAGCTGAAACTTATCAGCCAATACAGGAAAAAAATAATTTGAGATATCCTTTCTAAGTAATAAAAATCATCCCCTGAGACTGGCACTGTGGTGCAGCAGGTTAAGCCGTCATCTGCCATGCCAGCATCCCATATAAGCACCAGTTCAAGTCCCTTTTGCTCTGCATCCCATCCAGCTCCCTGCTAAGGTGCCTAGGAAAGTAGTGGAAAATGGTCCACATTCCTAGCTCCCTGACACCTACATGGGAGACCCAGATGGAGTTCCAGGCTCCTGGCTTCAACTTGGCCTAGCCCCAGCTGTGGCAGCCATTTGAACAGCGAATGAGCAGTTGGTACAAAATATTCTCTGTCTCTCTCTGTCTCTCTCTCTGTCTCTCTCTCTCTCTAACTCTGCCTTTCAAATAACATAAATAACTTTTTGAAAAAATTATCTATTGCCTAAGAATAAGTCTAGCAGAAAGTAACTAAGATCTATCCAGAGAAGATTATAAAGTTTTATAGAGAGGAATTTCGGAAAAGCTAATAACTAGTAAGTCATATGTTGATGAATTGGGAAACTCAGTAAGATATCATTTCTCCTCCAACTTATCCTTGGAGTCAATATAATTGCAATCCAAACTCCAAATTGAACCTTATCCGAGGTGAGAAGAGGGAGCCACCCAGCAAACCTTCTGGGCCAAGGAGGATGAGCTGGGTGATCCTGAGGCATCGGCCCATTCGGGCAACTCAGGCATCACTGTGGAGCGAGAGAGTGCAGGAATCTGGTACAGGAAGACATGCTACTCATAGACAAGCCACTGTCAGCTGCAGATTTGGGGACCAGCAAGAATGAGGGTGTCTTTTGTTGCCTGGGGTTTGTTGTTGACTGTGCCTCCACAGGACAGATGAGGGAAGAAGAGCTAGAGGAGATGATGAGATGGAGGCGAGGCTACGGCTTCTCCTCATCAGCCCAGGAAGATAGGGGTTCACACCAAACGGAAGGTTCCAGCTGCCCTCGCCCCTTGGGGCTCCTTCATGGCTCATGGAGGGTGGGACTCACCTAAAGAATAAATGTCCCTGGTTTTGACCTATTCTTGGGTCTTTTTAAAAAATTTGAATGGTCTAAAATGTATTATTTTTATTTATTTGAAAGGAAGAGGCAGACAGAAATAGTCAAACACGATTTCCATCCACTGGTTTACTCCCCACATGCCCACAATGGCTGTGGCTGGGTCAAAGTCTCCTATATGGATTGCAGGGACCCTAGGTACTTGAGCCGTAATCTGCTGCCTTCCAGGGAGCACATTAACAGGAAGCTGATATCCAGAGAGGACTCAAACCTGGTACTCAGAGGTGGAATATGGGCATCCCAAGCCTCTTCTTAACCATTATGCCAAATGCTTCTTCCCATTCTTGGTTCTTGTTGAGCCTCCGGCTCACTATCTTATTTATCACTGAAAACTTTCTGTTCAGCCTGGTATTCATTTTCCAATGTAAAACAAAGCCATCAACAAATACATTGACCAATCTTATATCAATTCCTACACTTAGATTAAGCAACGTAGGGAAGAGAATGACACATAAGTGCCTATGAAGAACCAGACACTGGGCTCTATGTTTTATTCCTTATCTCATTCAATGCTTAAGAAAAGTAGAGGTTAGAGAAAGACTAAGATTAGTGACAGGTCTAAGATTGCAGAGCTGGTTTTTCTGTTTTGTTGTCTGTAATAAACACTGTCCTGTTTATTATCTACCCCACACTGCTCTAAGCACCTGAACAAATGTGAGTTCAGTTAAACCATCATAAAAATCCTGAGATTTTAAGCCAAGCTCTCCCCTGCACCCCACTAAAAGAAGACTTGTGAGCAGGCTGGTTGTTGCTGTGCCTTGGTGGGTCCTCAACCAATGTGAGTTTCTTGCCTATAGGAAAATCGGAGGAAAAAATGAAAGCAAGCTATTCCTAAGTAACAGCTCTATGGAGCTGACTGCATCCCTTGTTCCTAGGCTCTTCCTTCTCTGAGGCCCCTGCTTTCCCCTTACCTCTCATACGGCCCTTCTGTCTTTGGCCTCTATGTTTCCTTGAACTGGTGCTGACTTTCTGGATTTCTTTCCAAGTCTCAATTGACAGCTACTTCAGGAGAGGGGGAAGGCACCAAATAGGTGAGTTCAGGGCCAATAAGCCACAGCCTGATACACACTCACATTCACATGTATCCATGTGTGTACGTACACCTGTTTTCATGTCTCCACATATATGCACACACATGCACATATTTGTGTCAACCCATGCACACACACATATCCGACACTTATATTCATGTGTATGTATACACACACACCACATGCATCCACTTGCAGCAGAAAGATTTGCAAGTTGTGGATTCAAAAACCAAATTGCTGAGTCCCTTAAAGACAAACTCTTTCATACTCATTTTTGTGTCCCATGAGAAACCTTCAGTGAAAGCTTAATGCTTGCATGCATGAACATTCTAGAACTGGAGAACAAAAAAAGGAAAGAGAGTCAAAATGTGAGTGTCAGAAAGCATTGGGATCATTGATGTTGCATCGATGCAGAAGTCTCTGCACCCTCCTGCCCTGTGTTGCAGAGACTCCCCGTCTCTAGAGGCAGCTCTCTGCTGGCTCACACTGGATCAGTGTTCCTGGCTTCCACTCACCAGTACTTCTTTGCCTCTCTCTTTCTTCCGTAAATGTTACTGAGCGTCTCCGTGATGATGTGGACACACGGCATTGTCTCAGTGCAGGAGACACCGCACACGAATACACAAAGTGACAGGTGCAGCACATGCTGCAGCACCGGGGAAGATGCACCTGCTTTCAGTAAGCTGTCAGGAAAGCCCCACTGAACCTGAGCCCGCGGAGGCTGAGAAGGGGGCAGAAGAGCCTCTGGACAGAGGGATGAGCAAAGCCCTGTGGCAGGGCCCCGCTCGTTCTGAGCATTGAGAGCAGCAAGCAAGGAGGCGAAGCAGCAAAGAGGCCCAGGCAGGCAGCCCTTCAGGGCCCAGGAGGGAGAGTGGACTCACCCTGCAGAGTGGACTGCCCTTGACGGCCACAGGGCCTGGGCCTGAAGTGCAGACATTGCATAATCTGTTCTGCATCTGTGAACCGGCATGCGGAGTGGAGAATGACTGGGATGGGGAAGAAAGAAGTTAGGAGCCTGTTGCTGGCATTGCAGGTGACAGCAGTAGAGGTGGAGAGGGGAGCAGAGCCAGGACGTTGTGTGGTGGCAAACTGGATGTGAGGGTGAGGACAAGGGGCCAAGGATGGCTCTTGGGTTCCTGACTTGTGCCTGGGTGGATGGAAGGTGATGTCATCTTCTGAAATAGAGAAAAATGTGAAGAAACCAGTTTGCAGGGGGTATTTCAGGTATATTAGGTTAAAAATGTCACATGGGGGCAGGCAATGTGGAGTGGCAGGTTAAACTACTGCTCAGGATTCTGCCGTCCCATATTGGAATGCATGGTTTGAGTCTCAGCTCCATGCTTCCAGTCCAGCTGCCTGATCATGTGCCTGGGGCACAGCAGAGGATGGCCCAAGTGCTTGAGTTCCTGCACCCAAATGGGAGACCTGAATGGAGCTCTTGGCTTTAGCTTGGCCTAGACCTGACTATTGCATCCATTTGGAGAGTGAATCCGCAGATGGAAGATATTCTCTCTCTGTCTCTCTCCCCTTTTCTCTCTGTTATTGTGCCCCTCAAAAATAAATAAGTAAATATGTTTTAGCAGTGTTATAAAATATGGTATGAGCACCGTGGTGCAGTGGATTAAACCACTGGTTGCGACACTGGCATCTGTTATCTGTGTGCTGATTTGAGTCCAGGCTGCTCCACTTCCAATCCAGCTCCCTGCGAATGCACTTAGAAAGGCAGCAGAGGATGGCCCAAGTACTTGGGCCCTGCACCTATGTAGGAGACCCAGATGGAGTCTTGCCTTTGGCCTAGACCAGTCCCAACTATTATGGCCATTTAGAGGGTGAATCAGCAAATGGAAGATATCCTTCCCTCCCTCCTCTGTCTCTCCCTCCCTCCCTCCCTCTCTCCCTCTCTCTCTCTCTCTAACTCTGCCTTTCAAATAATTGAATAAAGCTTTTAAAATTTTGCTTAAATAAAAACATCATATGAGCTGTTAAAATCTGAAATCCAAGCAGGTAGTCTAGGCTGGAGTTCAGGAAATGGTATTATCAGAAAGAGACAGACAGAGCTCCCATCTGCTGGTCCAGTCCCTACATGCCTGCAATTACTAGGACCGGACTGGGTGAAAATAAGAGCCAGGAACTCAAACCAGGTCTCCCATGCTGGTGGCAGAATACAATTGAGCTACCACTGCTACCTCTCTGGGTCTCCATTGGCAGGAAGCTGGAGTCAGGAGTGAGGCAGGTATCAAATCCAAGCCCTGAGTGGGACATGGGTTTCTTAACAGCTAAGCCAAACTCCTACCCCCACATTATTTTTTAATTCAGTTTTCCCATGAACTTTTTGAAGTACCTGCACATATTTTTGGAGTCAGGGCATAGTTTGGAAGTCACACCATAGACTTTCCTCTGAAGATAGCAACCTTCCAGAAGTCTCTGGGCCCTGGGACAAGAAGTTGGAGAAATGGCAGAAGAGGAAGGAAACTGGTGGGGGGCTGAGAAGGGGTCCAGAGGCCGAGAACCAGGAAGTTGACAGGGAGGGGTGAAGAAGGAGATCCTGCTTCTGAGGATGAGTCCAGGAAGGAGTGAAGCCAGATACAAAGTAGCGTCCCCCTGGCCTTCCAGACACCAGGGAAGGACAGAGAGAGGCCAGAACACCTCTGCTGTTCAGAGGGTGGGAGGCTCTTACACGTGCAACTCCCTCACCAGCACCCACCTGGGTGAGCATCTCAGAGACTCCTAGGATGCTCCCCTTTCCGCTGGAAAAGAAATCCTCGCCCAGGAGGGAACCAAGGCAGGGGCTCCTCGGGGCTTGCTGGGCATGTGCAAAGCACCAGGGTCCTCTCCCTTTCCAGCTGTGCAGGGTGGAATTGAGGGCCTCATGGTTCCCTACGTGGGGTTCCCAAGACAGACCTTCTGTACTGCGCCTCCCTTTTGTTAAGAGTGTCTTTGGTGCAAATATACTAGGTGAAGGGAGAGTAATGCTACCACCCAGGCTCGTGCTTCAGCCAGGGGTAGGCGTTCTCACATGTCATCTTTTTTTTAAGATTTATTTTATTTATTTGAAAGACAGAGTTACAGAGAGGCAGAGGCAGAGAGAGAGAGAGAGAGAGAGAGAGAGAGAGAGAATGGTCTTCCATCCACTGGTTCACTCCCCAGATGGCCACAATGGCCGGAGCAATGCCGATCCAAAGCCAGGAACCAGGAGCTTCTTCCAGGTCTCCCACGTGGGTGCAGGGGCCCAAGGACTTGGGCCATCTTCTACTGCTTTCCCAGGCCACAGCAGAGAGCTGGAAGAGGAGCCGCCAGGTCTCGAACTGGTGCCCATCACATATCATCTTCATTCCTCACCATCTTCTTCTCTCCCAATCCCATCTTCCCCACCACTGCCACACTGCTCTGTCTGTACAGTCACTAGGTCAGCCCAGGGCTCAGAAGTCTGGCTGGCTCAGCTCCCTGTCTCCCCATGGACTTTATGGGGGGCTCAGAACAGATCATTAGGGCTCAACAACTGATCTCAGCTCGGGGGGACAACCCTGGCCACCAGCAAGAAATGCACAGAACACACTCTCTCTCTCTCTCTCTCTCTCTCTCTCTTAACCATTTACTTACTTATTTGAAAAGTAGAGAGAGAGCACTGCTATCCATTGATTTATTCCCCAAATGACCACAATGGCTGGGGCATGGCCAGGCCCAAGCCAGGAGCCCAGAACTTCATTGGGGTTTCCCACATGGGTGGCAGGGCCCCAAGCACTTGGGTCATTATCTGCTGCTGTCTCAGGTGCATTAGCAGGGAGCTGGATCAGAAGCAAAGCAGCCAGAATGAGACCCAGTGCTCGGATATGGATGCCAGAATTGCAAGTGTCAGCTTAACCCGCTGTGCCACAAGTAGGCCCCCAAATGCACAGCTGCTGTAATCCCTTCTGAGGGAGGCATCTGCACCATGGGGTAGGCATTCGAGGTACTGGGAAGTGCCTTGAAAGCTTTTCTGGGAGTGCGGGGCCCACTACTCCCTGCTGCATCCAGCCCTGCTCTGTGGGGAGGTTTCACACAAGTCTTATCGTGGTGACTAAAGAAGAAGGAAACAGCAGCCTAGTGAGCCACGGGTTTAGGATTCGGGCTGAAGGATGGTGGTTGTGAGCGGGTCACCTTCCAGAGTTGGCCCTCACTTTGCATCATCTCCCCTGCCCCTCTTTTCACGTCCGTCCCCTCTGCCCACAGCCTCATTGTCTGTCCTCTGTGCAGCAGTGTCAGCTTCCTGTGACTCTTCCCGGCCCTGATTAGCCCTGAGCAGCTCTCGATGCAAGTCCTGGGTGTGCCCCGGTCCTGCTTTCCAACCCTCATCCCCTCCTCAGGGCTCCCATGCCCTGGGCTGCATTCAGATGGAGCCCTCGCTCTTGACCATTTCCCCGTGGTAGGTCATAAAAACCTGTGCCTCCTCCCCGGCCCAGCTGCAATGTGAGATCCTCCGAGAGTGGCCTCCCAGATTGTCCCAGCCCGGCGTGGTCTCCACTGCTCTCAACTCCCAGAGTGCCTTCACTCTATCCTGGCCCATTTCCTTCCAGCAGGACGGGATGGTCTCTGATGCATCCTTCCATCCTTCCAAATGCTAGCACACAGGAGCACCTTGCACCTCTTAGGTGCCCTGTGCATGTCACCTCCACAAGACAGAACCAAAGGTGGCCTGCACAGTGTGCCCAGCAGCCATGGAGGGGGCCCCACACCAGCATCCCAGGAGAGATCCCTTCAGTTCTCGTCCCAGTCTCAGTGGTGACCCCTGCTGGCCGCCAGGGAGGGAAGCAGAGACAGCAGCCCCTGATGCCCACGTGGCCACCCTCTAGGGTGGTGGCCAGCAGGAGCTAGAGCAGGGTCCTCTCTGGTCAGGAAGCCCTGGGTCGAGTGGGAGGAGGTGGGTTTCGTGTGCAGACTCAGCACCTGCGCTGTGGAGTACTCTCTGGGACTGCCCCATCAGCTCTGGAAGTCAGTGCTTGCAGGCTTCCTGGAGGAGGGAACCCTCATCTTTGGGTTTATATAACTGGTTTTCCAGAAGCCGGTTAACAGCCCACAGAAAGCAGTTTTGGAACTCTGCAGAGGCATCCCTGTGATCCCAGGAGGAGAAACTGACACCCAGTTTTTTTGGGGGGAGGGGCTGTGTTGTGTCCTGCCCAGGGAAGGATTATCCTGTGTGTCCTGGCAAAGCATCTGGGAGGTGTTGGTCACAGGGGGAACTTTGATGGGTCCTTCTCCAGGGCTGGTCAACTGCCAAGGTTTAGCACAGACAAGACTGGTGGGACAACACAGTTTGCCTTGTGGGACTCAGTATTTCTTCACTGATCTGGAATTTTCCACTTAGGAAACCTTAACACCTATCAAGCATATTTTCTTTTAAAAATTGTGTGGAAACTTAGAGGTATTCTTAAAGGCCAGCAGTACTCAGTCCCTTCTAAACCCCAGACCCTTTATGTGATAAATACTTAGGAAGACCTCCTTAATTTCCTTAAATAAAATCCATGGGAAACAGAAACAATTCACATGTATACATATAATGCTAAAAATATATAATTCCTTTACTGCAATGCAATGAGGAAATGTTGTGCTTAGTAGAAGAATCCATTCCACACACAACAAAGTAGAGGATAACGAGAGAAGACCTGAGACCTGGGAATAAGCCCTGGCCACACCTGTGGGGCCTTGCTTGCATTCATTACCGCCCCCTGAACCTCTGCCACACTTCCTCCTTGGGCAGAGCTGCCCCACACGTTGCAGGACACTGAGCATGCCCACCCCCACTCCCACCCCTCCCAATATGAAGGCCAGCGTTGACTCCTGGATCCCTTGTGATGACCTCCAGTCTCCTAACTGTCCCCATTAGGAACCCTGCCTCCAGCTGAAGAGGGACTTCATTCAACTCCTTTGGGGGCTGTAGTTGAAATTTTCTTATCTACAGCACCTCCTGCCATCAGTGGAATCCATAGGCCCAGAACCTCATTAAAAAACACAGTAGGGTAGGTATTTGGCCTAACAGTTAAGCCACTGCATCCCATATCCATGTGCCTGGGTTGCAGTCCCAGCTCCACCCCAAGCCCAGCACCCTGATCACACAGACCCTGGGAGGCAACAGGTGTTGGATGGCTCAAGTAGCTGAGTTCCTGGAACCCTGTGGGAGACCTGGATTGAGTTCTTCCCTTACTAGCTTTGACCTGGCCCAGCCCCAGCTATTGCAGACATTTGGGTTCTCTCTTTCTCTCCCTTTCACCCTCCCTCCTTCCCTCCCTTATCCTTGTCTCGCTGGCTCTCAAATAAATAATTTCCTTTGTTAATTTTAAGGCATAGAGAAAGGAAAGGGAGGCAGACAGCTGGGGGTGGATTGTGGCACCTCCTTCTGCACCCCAGCCTCTGAGAGCAGTACAGGATGAAGAGGCTTAGGCCGTGTGAGGCGTAGGCCATGTGCCTGCTTCTGGCTGGCTGCCTTGCGAGTTGGCGTTACCCTGATTATTGTTTATTTACGGGGTGCCCACAGGCTACTGAGAACAGGCAGGCACACATGGGCTGGTGGGGAGCCCCACTCCCCCGCAGCTCGGACTGGAATTTGCATATTCCAAGCAACATTGTGACAACTTGCTTTCCTGCCTGGGTTTGAGCACTGTCAGGTTACTGTGAATGCTAAAAAATAATTACAGGACTTCCACAAAGCCTTCATGCGGGAAGGGCAGTGTTAGCTATTACATGTGATTGTTTAATGTGGAAAACCATTCATACCGTGTAGAAAAGCCCAGTGGGAGAGTGCCCTGCGGTGCCCAGCTCCATCCCTGCCCCTGGGAAGGCCGTAGGAACACAGGGAAGAGGGATTCCAGCCTGCCCAGGGGCTGCCACATGAGCTCCACCTGTTCCGGGGGCAGGAAGGGCTTTCCATGATGTGAGAGGCAGCAGGCAGTGCCACCAGCTAGGCTGAAAGGACCGAGCTTCTCCGAGAGCCAACAGCCCTCTGCGCAGGTGCATTCTCTCTGCACCAGGCCCTGTGGGAATTCACAAGCTCCTGATAAAGCCCTTGGGGGCAAAGGGTAGGATCACCCATTTTGCAGGTCAGGAAGCCGAGGCATGGAGGGGTTAGGTCCCCTGCACGCACAACTCGCGGCTCATCTCTGCTAGTGAAGGCAAAGGGTGGGCTCATTCCTTTCAGCAGGACCAGACCCACCCCTTTGCCAAGCAGTGAGTCCTGGCTGCACCGTGGGAGCT
This sequence comes from Sylvilagus floridanus, assembly GCA_949820135.1. Lineage (NCBI taxonomy): Eukaryota > Metazoa > Chordata > Mammalia > Lagomorpha > Leporidae > Sylvilagus > Sylvilagus floridanus. The sequence continues at coordinate 37,507,536 of OX463230.1, forward strand.
GTGAGGGCATTAAGCAGGAAGGGACCTGGCTGGTGTGGGTCTGGAATGCTCTAACCAAGGCCTAGTTCAGCTGAGTTGCACTATGAAAGGATTCAGGGCAGGCTGCCACGGGTCCAAGCTTACCACAGCAAAGGCACGGGACTGCTGCTTGTCCCTTCACTCCCAAAGATGCCTCCCGTCCTCCAAAGAGCCTGTGATGATGTGCTCTTGACCTGCAAGCTGCCTGCACCCTGGCACTGTGTCTTCCTACCTCATCCAGCGGCTGGGATGCATCTGTCCGACACCCCTGCCCTGGAAGAGGCTCTTGGAGAACTTGCTCGTTGGTACAGCACGGGCAGGTGGAAACTACCCCCGAAGTTCCTAATGGCCCCAAGAAGAGCTTAGCACAGAACTCCCTGCTGTGTCGGGAGGTCCGGCTTGTGCCGATCATCTCTGTGTGCTCAGGATGAGTTGATAAGTAAACGAGGGAGTGGGCACATGCACGAAGGCCTTGTTCCAAAGTAAACCGGAGCAGGTGGCGTCCAGGAGCATGCCGCCCCCGGTGGGGGCTAAGCTGCCTGTGCCCTGTGTGTCTGCAGGCGCTTCTGCGTGACCCCAGCACAGGACAGGCTGGGCGCTGCTTTCTCTGTTGGAGGCACTCAGCTCCATGACTGCCATGATGTTAACTGACGTCCTGTGTCACACAGTTCACGTTACCTCTGCTTGCTGTCGCTGTCCATTTGCATCCCACCATACTCCAGGGATCAACCCGTCACTGACACATGCCAGCCTCGTCTGCTGCCACTGCCACTGCTGCCAGGCCCAGCTGCTCTCCCTGGGACCCAGGAAAGATCAGTGTTTCCCGGAACTGGGCACGGCCTCTCTCCCGCCCTTGAGTGAAGCCATCTTTACCCTGCCCCAGCCCCTCCCATCTTAGACTCCACCCCCCGGGGGCCGTGGCTACCTCCTCTGTCCCCACTCCCTGCCCACAGCTCCGTCGCTGGGTGCTTGTGTTCTGCCTCTCTTTGTGCACCCAGCCTTCCCTCCTCTCTCTCCTTCAACCTTTCCTTCTCTGTCTTCACTCAGCTCTCCCCTGGGGCTGCCTTAGCAGTTAACACTCCGGGGCTCCCTGTGGCCCCAGGAGGGAGGAGTCCGGGGCAGGTACCCCCAGCAGGCAACTTCCCAGCACGGACAGGCCACATGACCTGGTCTCCTCTTCTATGCGTTTTTGCTTTGGCAGGGCCGGTATGAGGCAAATGATGAGAGTAGGCAAGATGAAACCGGGAACAGAAAGAGCAGGTAATGGCAGCAAAATACTATTTTTCCCCTCAACTTCTCTAAGAAGCAACAGCGCCACCAAGGGTGCAGATGAGAAATGTGTGCCTTGTCTCTTGTTGCTGCAGGAAGAGCCCTCTGGGCAGGCAGGGAAGGAGCCAATGGCTCTAGAATTCCAAGGCTAGGCATGCCCTGCTCTTGGGCATCAGAGACAGGAAACGAGTGCTCCGGCAGCCCAGCCCCTTCTTCCACAGCTGTGGCTGTGTCTTCCCTGGTGGGGACAGGGCTCTTCAGAAACCCAGCAGGTGTGACAAGAGCTCACCATGTAAACCTGCCCGTGTCGCCAACCTCGGGCAGTGCCAGCGGACTTCATCCCAGGGAGTCTCAATGTTCATCACCCGGAGGGAGGGCAGACAAGGCCTTAGAGACAAAGGAGAGCTCAAGGTTCTAGAGCCTTCCACACACCTAGACTTGGCTTTTCCCTCTGCTCAGTCCTACACCCAAAACTCAGCCTGTGAATCTGACTTGATCACGAAGGGGGCAGATGGACTCAGGTTCAGAACAACTGTGGTTAGTGCTATGCAAAGTGTATTTCACATCAGCGCAGTGCTAGGTGCTTTGCACGTAGAATCTCATTAAAACGCACCTTACCCCTTTGACTTATCCCTTTTTCCAAGTGAAGAAATCAGGGCACGGAGAGACCAGGTCATTTGCCCGAGTTTATCCAGAGGCAGGATCTGAACTGCGTCTGCCTCTGAGACCAGGCCCTTAGCCGCTGCGCCACCTTTCACCTCTCTGCGTCTCTGATGATGCAGCTGAGTCAGGGCACAGGTGATCCCAAAGAGAAGACCATTCAAAACCCCACGCATGTGTGAGGCCTCCAGAGATGCTTTTGCAGCCAGGGTTCCTTCCTGAGTTTGACTTGGTGCCTCCTCTGGAGTGTGTTTGCCCAGCCTGCGGCCGTGGGAGCAGCACCAGGAGGAGGGACCCTGGCCAAGGGCGTCAGCGCCTGCAGAGCAGCACGTGGCCCCGGATGCTCAGGAACCTCGGTGGGGCTTGGGGAGGACAAGGAGAGGCTTCCAGCCATGCAGACACCACCCCTCTGCAAGGCCGCCTCCGGGCTGTGAGCAGGCGGACGTCAAGAGGTGTGGTTTGCCGTGTAAAGGAGAGCCAGGAAAACCCTTTCCCCAGCCACCTGGGGCCCAGTCACCAGGGGAAGACAGAAAGACAAGGATAAGCCGGCTCCAGGCCACACTGAGGCCAGAAGGAAAAGTCTATGACTTCTTCCCTCCCCCCCTTCCCTATGAAACCTGCAGGCCCCAATTTCCATTGGTTCCCACAAATCAAGGGGTGGATAAAACAGATAGGGATGTGAAAAAGACAGACACCAAGGCCTGTCACTCGAGAGAGTGTAGAGGAGGCACACCCCTCCCAGGCCCCAGCCACTCAGGGATTCGGCCTGGTGTCTCCCTTGGGCAAGCCATGGCTCTGGGCAGGGGTGTGGAACAGAAGGCAGGAAGGGGCTGTTGAAAAAGGGGAAGGGAGTGGGAGGAAGGGAATGGACCAGAAAGCTGCAGCTGATGCTGCCTTCGTGGTCCGGCTTGGAAGACTGGTGGGCTCAGTGTGGCGGAGGGGTGGGAGGGCGGGTGTTTGGCGCCTCCCGAGGGGACCCTGCCTGCTTTCCTACACCTGCTCCCTCCCCCTTGAGGGTCAGCTGTGCCTGAGTTTCACTCAGGATGGCTTCCCAGGGAACCCCTTGGCAACAGGGGAGCTGCTCTGTTTGCTGCAGCTGGTGGAGAACCACTGCTTGTCACAGAACAGAGACGTCAACCTGGAGACTCCAGCAGCACAGCTGGCGATGCCTGAGGCGTTTATGCCCACAGAGTCCAGCCAATCCCACGCAGGCTCGTGGTCGAGGAGGCACTGAGACCACCTGTGCAGGCACAAGACGTCCCAGAGAAAGGGCAGCCGGGGATGCAGGACCAGGAGGCTGGCAGGTTCCCCTCTGTGTCGCACCTTTCCCCTGCGCTGGGGTGGGCTAACCTGTGCGTGTGCCTCTGGTTTTCAACATGGAGCTTTGCTCTGCCCTCTGCCTTTCTTCCTTCCCTTTCTCCTCTCTCAGAGGTGTTGCAGCCCAAGGCCAACTGACTGCTTTTGTTTCAGGTCTCTGGTGGATGAAAAGACCCCACTCACCTGCCTCTCTTGAGCACTGGGACTCCCACCTTCCCGTGCCTGTCCTGCCCTCACCCCCGAGTAATGTTCCATCACCACGTTTTCTAGGTGGATGCTGGGCCTTCCGGAACCTGCTCTCGTTCCTGTTCCTGTGTCTGTCCCTTCTCTTCCCTGACCTCTTCCCCTGCCTCCCTTCCTGGAATGGCTATACCCTCCACGAAGGCATTCTTGTCTAGAGATAGCCCCCTGTGCCTTCCAAAATTGGATTTTCTGATGCACACCTATGTGTCTAGTTCGTCTGGGGGTCTTTTCTCCCCCAGAGTCAGGGTTCTCCTTTGGCCCTGGGAGTGCTGCCCGGAATGTGTGTGATTCCATTTGGACAGAGGCAGAGGGGAATTTCTCTCTCTCTCTCTCTCTCTCTCTCTCTCTCTCTCTCTTTCTCCCTCCCCCCCTCCCTCCCTCTTCCTCTCCCTCTCTCTCTGTCTCTCTTTCTCTGCCTCAAAGGCTCTGGGTTATTCAGAAAAATACTCTGGGAAGCCAACTAGAAAGCCAGGATTCAGGCTGACCCTCACCTAACCCATGCCCTGGCCAACCAGGGTCTCTGTGCTGCCGTTTGTTTTCTTTTGGCAGAAATGCCTGGGAACAGAGAGGCCCCTTTCTCTGGGACCTGACCTCCCACCCTAAGCATACCAGCCTCAGGGCTGGAAAGAGGGCATGGCTGGGAAGTGGGAAGTTCAGCGTGCTGGCGAGAGGCAGCAGGGAGGGAAGAACACAGAGGCTTGGCTCCTGTGACTAGCAATCTGGACAGGGAGCACTGGCAGCCTTCCAGAGCGCCGGGGTGAGATCTGGGAACTTCCCAGGGTGCCCTTCAGCCTCAGAGGACAGGAGAAGGCTGGTCCGCTCCACCACTGTGGCCAGCTCTGCCTGGTCCCCTTTGCAGAACATTCCTTGAAAAAGCAAATGTCCTTTCTTGAAGAGGACAGCACCCCCCGCTCCAGGGACTTGGTCCTGGCCCTGGGCTTTCCTGTGCTGTGCTGCCTGCCCCCTGGGTCTCACAGCATTGCTCCCCAGGCCCCACAGCTCCCAGGGAGGCGAAAGGTCCAGACCACGAAATCCTCCTGCTTTTGGTGAGGAGTCTGCCCACGCAGAACTCCATGGCGCCTGGGACAGCCTTGTCATTGGTTGTCCTGTTGCCCAGCTACCTCAACAAAGTTTTTCACTGAACATCTGTCTCCTCCCATCTCCAAATACAGTGCAAAACGAAATCCATGCCTGTAGGATAAAGGGGTAGAGATAGGGCACGTGCCCTTCTGGGTCAGGATGCTCCCACCCCACCCCTTGCCAGCACTGTGGCTGTGTCACCTTTCTAAGAAGCCAGGGTCCCCAAGCCTGGTCCCCAGCCCACCCCTGTCAAGCCTGTCTTCCGGGAAAGGCTTGGGAACGTCTCTTCCTGTGGGTGGTGTTTACATGACCGACATCAGAGCAATGATGCTGGGAGACACCCCCTGGCTCTGTCTGGAGCCATCTAAGTCATTGCCAGACCGTGAGACTGACCTTGACCCTGTCTGCTCTCAGCAGGGCCTTCGCCAGGCAGCAGTGCCCCCTGAGACACTGGGCGTGTCCAGGGCAAAAGGAGGGGTGCCCTGGCTGGCTCGTGGGAGGCAGTGGCTCCGTGACCTGGACCATTTGATATTTCCGAGCTCTCCGTGAGCGCCTGTGTGCCTAGATGACCTGGCCGTCTTCCTGGCCTCCGTGCTGAGATTCTGGTCCCAGCGTCGCTCATAGGCCCATAGCCAGTACCCTTCTAAGGGGTCCCATTCCTGTGTCCCCTCCCTGAAGACAGTCCTTCTGATGGAAGAGAACAGGGGGTGCAGGAGATGCTGAGCGTGGGCTGCGAGGAGAGCCTCGCCCTGCTCTGCTCTGCCCTGCCCTGCCCAGGCTGGGAAGAGGAGAGGGCCTCTGTGTAGGAGCCGTGAGGCGGGCTGGGTCGGTGAGCGAGGCAGTACAGGACAGGAGGGCCGGGCCAGATGCCACCTGCGCTCCCGCTGGCCCCGGGCCGCAGGGAGGACGCCCGGACCTGGAGCAGCCGCGCTGAGGTGCCTGGACAGTGATTCTGATGGTGATGTTGCTCTGTTCTTGTCTGTCTAATATTCCTTTTTAATCCCCATCCTGCCTGCCCCTCCCTTATGTAGGGTTACTTTAGTGATCCCTGGAATGTTTTTGACTTCCTCATCGTAATTGGCAGCATAATTGACGTCATTCTCAGTGAGACTAATGTGAGTATTACTCTGCCCTCCCCAGGAAACCTCCCCCTCCCTCCTCCTCCTCCCCCTCTGCCTCTGTCTCTCTCTGGCTCTCACTCTCCTCCCTCGTGCTATGATTTATTATTTTTTGTTAATTTCCTGCTCTGACCCGCCTCCAGTCATGCTTTTTACTGAGCCTGCCGTCGTGCTGTGGGGGAAAAGCGGGAGCCGCTCCTCCTTTTCCCCACCGGTCCCAGCTCTGCCCGGCCGGGCCTGGCCTAGCGCGGAGCTGTGCCCAGGGAGGCGCCGCCCGGCTCCCTGCCCCGGCGGCCACAGGCCCGCGTCACGTCTGAACTAACCCAGCTTTTGTCAGCCCTCTCCACTCCGTGAAAAGCAGGTTACCCAGGTTTGAGCCGCCAGAACTGTACAGTGGTAAGAGATGATTTAATATGCCCACGTAACCTCTTTCTTTTCTCATTTTTTTTCTCTTCTCTCCCTTTTTTCATGCTTTCTTTTTTTCATTTTCCCCTCTCCCCTTTTGTTTTGTTTTTCTCCTTTGTTGTTGGTTTTTTTCCCCCCCTCTCCTCTCTCTCTCTCTCCTCTCTCTCTTCCTCGGCTTCTCTGCCCCATGCAGCACTATTTCTGTGATGCATGGAATACATTTGACGCCTTGATTGTTGTGGGTAGCATTGTTGATATAGCGATCACCGAGGTACACGTAAGTACACGGCGTGCACCTAACTGGCCGTGCTCGCTCTAACACTCATTTGTCTCTCCCCGCTTTATTTTTTCCCCTTCATATTATATTTTCTCCTCCCCACCTCATTATTTTTATTTCTTTTTTTAAAAAAAAATTTGTTTAAATTGGTTCAGAGGATTTTTTCTCGTTGCTTTATTTTAACTTTCGTTTTTTAAATTTTTTTTTTTTTTAACTTTTGGAACGCGTCAGGGCTTCCCGTTTCCTTTTGTGTTTTGATTGCTGCATCTTTTTCTCTCCCCTTACAATCGGCCTGGCATGAGTCACACTGTATGGGAGGATGCAGCTGTGTGAGCCACGGAGTGAGAAAATCCTGGGGTGTTTATTATTCCTAGGCAGCTGCTGGGGCAGGGACTCAGACCTCTGCCAGCCCCTACCTGCACCTGCGGACCACTGCCCCCCACCCCCCACCACACCCTGAAAAGGCTCTCCCGCAAACAGAACACCTGAGTTAAGGCTAGGACTTTGCCTGTGTTGTCAGCCTTAGGCCTCCCTCGCCCAAAGAACTCCACTAGCCTCGCCTTGAGCAGGCCGTGTCTCAGCTTGGCACCAGCAGCCATGCGGGCGGCCTGGCCCCTCCAGGCTCCTTCGGGAGAGGATGGCAGAGCCTCTTGTGCTCATTCCCTAGCTTGTGCCCCTCCTCTCTGGAATGGCAAAAGAGCCGAGGTTGGGGGATCTATCGGTGGGCCTTGCCTCCCAGAGGCTGTGGAAACGGGCTCCCTTGCACCTGCCTGGTCCCTCTGCACCGACTCCCACTCCCTGACTGTTCACAGCCCCGCTCCTGACTCCCTGACCTGACAGCCCCGTGCCCCAGGCCTCTGGCCACCTCCTCCTCCCGAGAGTTGCGTCCTCCGATACAGTTCCTAGCAGTTCCTGCACATGTCTTTTTGTTACCTGGCATGTTTAAATCTTCTCTCTCTATCTATAGGCAAGCCCTCCTGCGGTTAGTCTTAACCATGTGTTGTTTAATTTGTTTGTCATGATTTTTCCTTAATGAAGAGGAACTTGGTACTGTTTGCATAAACGTTTGATGCACTGAACCATTGAGTAACAGCTCAGAGAAGATACTTGAGAGTTTTGATCTAAGATGTTGGAAAGTGTCCCAGTGACCACCCCCTCCTCCCCCCAGCGTCTCTCTGATGCTCCCAGTTAGTTGAACTGACCTGTTATCAGCCTAGGAGTCCTGTGTGCTCCCCTCACAGCAGGTGTGTCCACGAGGTGGACACACTTTCCATACATCCCCTCCCTGCTCACCCTGCCGCTCCAGCTCCACTGCCCCCTGTCTCCGAACATTGTCTTAGTTGTGTGTGTGTGTGTGTGTGTGTGTACATGTGTACCCTCTCCCTTGACTTCTTCTGGTAAGTCCTCAAATCATTAAGCAAAGTCAGTCTTCTTGCTGACGTTCTGAGTCTCCCTTGACCTAGACCCCTGCCCCTGCTTAGGGGACTCCGGTTTTGCGGGCTGAACAAGCCTGTGACGTTGTGTCCCAGTTGCTATCCAAGCCTGGGAGTTTAAAGGCCAGAGTTGCTGTGCTCAGAGCTGGTACCAGGCAGCGATCTGCACAGCGGGTTCTGGGGTGTTGAAAAACAGGGAAGAAATAACAGTTGGGCTCTGCTCTCAGAGAGTCTCCTTTTACTAATATTATTTTAAAAATATTTATTTAGGGCCAGTGCCGAGGCTCAATAGGCTAATCCTCTGCCTGCGGCGCTGGCACACCGGGTTCTAGTCCTGGTCGGGGCGCCGGATTCTGTCCTGGTTGCCTCTCTTCCAGGCCAACTCTCTGCTATGGCCCAGGAGTGCAGTGGAGGATGGCCCAAGTGCTTGGGCCCTGCACCCGCATGGGAGACCAGGAGAAGCACCTGGCTCCTGGCTTCGGATCAGCGCGATGCGCTGGCCACAGCACGGCGGCCTTTGGAGGGTGAACCAACAGCAAAGGAAGACCTTTCTCTCTGTCTCTCTCTCTCACTGTCCACTCTGCCTGTCAAAAAAAATATTTATTTATTTGAGGGGAAGAGTTATAGACATAGAGAGGAAGAGACAGAGAGGTTTTCCATCTGCTGGTTCACTCCCCAAATGGCCGCCTGCCCAAAGCCGGGCCCATCTGAAGCCAGGAGCCAGGAGCTTCTTCCAGGTCTCCTACGTGGATGCAGGTGCCCAAGCACTTGGGCCATCTTCCACTGCTTTCCCAGGCCACAGCAGAGAGCTGGATCAGAAGAGGAGCATCTGGGACACCAGCTGGTACCCATATGGATGCGGCAATTCAGGCAGCAGCGTAACCTACCACACCCCAGCACCGGCCCCAGAGGGTCTCTTTTTGGCAGAAAGTAGTGCAGATCCATGTGAACACCTGTGCAGAAGGACACAGCACCACAGCAGGAAGCTACAGGAAGGGGACAGCAGCCAGCACTCCAGGTGGCGGAGAACCCATCTCAACCCCAGGGGCTCCTGGCAGGTCCTTCTCACTGTTGGCATGGTCTATAGCTGTCCACCTGTGATTTCCTCTCAAAGGATTTGCATGTGTAATAGCAAAATTAGAAAGAACAAAAAATTCCTAGAATATAGAAGGTTTTACAGAAAAAGTAGCTGGAGGAGAGAGGGGTGGAGTGGGTGTAGGACAAGAAGGAAGACTGAAATTGTCAGATCCTTTTGTGTGTATATATTTTTAACATTTTTTATTTGTAAAGCAGAGAGATGGAGACAGAGAGATATATAGACAGAGAACTCTCTCTCTTATCCACTGGTTCACTCCTCAAATGCTGGCAAGAGCCAGTATTGGGGCAGGCCAAAGCCAGGAGCCCAGAACTCAGGCCAGGTCTCTGACATGAGTGGGGAGACCCAAGCACTTGGAACGTCAGCTGCAGCTTCCCGGAGCGTGCATTAGCAGGAGGTTGCAATGGACAGCAGAGCTGAGATTCAAACCCAGGCACTTCAGTGTGGGCTGTTGGTGTCCAAAGAGCCGTCTTCAACTCTGTGCCAAACGCCCACCCTGGCATCATGGCTTTCTACTTAAAATTCACTTTTCCACTTGCCTCACTTAAGTGTTAACTCTGAACCTGGCAGGCAGGAAATTTCATTCCCCATTTGCGGATGTTAGGACTGGTGATGGAGAGAGTGTTACCCCTCCTGCCCAGAGCTGGGTCCAGGCATCCCCTGGGTGGCCAGCTCACCTTGCCCTGGGCCAGAGGCACCTCTGTCTCTGTAATTCCTGGTCTGGTGCTCTATGATAAGGGTATGAAGTTATATTTCAAATAACTGTAGGGTTTGGGATTGGCTTTCTTAAAATTTCATCTTCTAAGAAAGAAATCATTGCTCCACCCACCCTTGGAGGGTCTGAGCCCCCTGCCCTCCTAGTGGGTGTGGGAGGAGAGGCCCCCGGGCTGGGCAGTGGCAGGATGGACTTGGTAGGGGCAGTGCATGTCTGGAGCTCGGCCTGGCCATGTCCATTCAGCTCCAGAGTGGAGACACGAGGCAGACACCTGGACATGCAGATCTGCGGTGTGGGTGCAGCTTCACCCATACGTGGTAGCATTCAGAGCGGTGGTGCCAGGGGGGAGTGCCAAGGGAGAAAAGAGCCAAGAGGTCGCAGGCAGGGGCCTCAGCATGAAGAGGGGACACTCTGTGGTACCCAGAGCCACCACGTGTGGCAGCTGCTGCCGTCTCTGGCAGACGCCTCTGAAGAGCTGCCGAGTGTCACAGGAAGGCCCCCTGCGACCCCACCTTGTCCAGTTAGTCTGAATTCCGCCTCAGTGGCCAGGACCCAGCCCCACCCTCCTCCTTCCCTCTAAGCTGCCTTGTTCCAAATCGGGATTGCCCAGCTCTGTGTTTTCTGCGAGGTCAGAGTGCAGCTCATGTGGCTCAAAGGAGCTTCTGGCCTTGGGTCTGAAATCATCCATTCCAGAAAGAAGACCAGGGTTGTATCTGAAAGCCACCGTGGCGTCCAAACTGCCTCCTCGTGTCATCCCAAGTCCGAATCCATGTGGGTGCCAACACTCTTCTTTCTCATTCTGGAGTTTAAAGTATTTTGAAAAACAGAAGGTGCTCAGAGGCCTGGGTCCTTGCGTTGGCAGACCTAGAGAGGGTCTCACGCAGAGAACTGAGAAGCTTTGTTTATGCCCGTGGCTCTGGCCCTAGAAGCTCAAGTGACAGTGGGCAGTTAAGCCCATGCTCTGAGCCTCCAGCTCTTTGGACAAACATGGGGGGTGGGGGATGGGGTGGAGATGGCGCTCCAGGCTCTTAGCTAGGCTGGGCGTTTTCAGGTGGCTGGAGACAGGTGCTTCACCGTCCCCTCATTGCCTTGGTAGCTTCCCCTCAGAAAGCTCCCAGGGCCTGTGGGCATCAGCTCCCGTGGTTTCCGTATGGCTCACCTGGGGATGCTCAAAGGGGGGGTGCAGGAGAGAGACCTTGGGGAAGAAGGGCGGGCACAGAGATCATGTGGGGAAAGGGCAACTCTGGGCCAGGCCCAGAGGAGGAAAACTGAAGTATTTCCTTAGGCGCAAAGTGTCTGGTCCTTCACAGTGGCTAGAGCAGGAAAATAAAGCTAAGTAATGGTGGCACTGACCGTGACCTTATTGATTAGGAGCAAGGAGGGGCAGAGAGGAGGAGGAGGAAAAAGAAAACAAGGAGAGGAGAAACAGGAAGGCATTCTAATGACGAGTGGCCCAATGTGTCCCACGTCTGAGTGCCTGGGTGTGAGTCCTGGTTCAGGCTCTACCAGTGCATACCCTGGGGTAGCACCTGATGGCCCAAGTAGTTGGGTTCTGACCCAGCCCAGCCCCAGTCATTGTAGCAAGACTCTCTCTCTCTCTCTCTCTCTCTCTCTCTCTCTCTCTCTCAGTAAAAGAGAGAGACTGTCTGATTAGGGTATGTATCAGGCACCATGCCAAGGACATGGTACCATGATGAGCTTGCTGAACTCTGCTAGGACTTAGTCTCCATATGAGGAAATGGAAGCTCTGGCAAACCTGGGGCTCAGATCCACGTGTGTGGGAGAATTCCCCTTGCCGACCCGCTGGGGCAATCTGGGCTCCACACGGCATTGCCAAGGGATGGGGATTGGAGGCCCTTGATGCTCACAGGTCATATCCAGTGCCCTCCCAGCAAGTGTCCTGGGCCAGAGCTGCTTAGCTGAGCTTCTCGGTGCCTGTTTGAGCTGCTGAGGTGGAGCAAGGGAGGCCACAGTGCCCTCGGAGTGCCTGGGCAGAGAGCAGCAAAGGAAGCACCAGGCAGCACGCACTCCCCTTGCCCAGCGGGCATCTGCAGCTTGACAAAGGGGAAGCGAGGAGTGGGAGGGAAGCATAGGCGAGAGGATAAGGCACAGTGGCCTAGGGTCAGCTGCATGCCAAGGACAGACATATCCGGGGCCTGAGCATGAATCTGCCTTCCCCCTCAGGCCTGGAGCCTTCCACCGGCAGGCACCACTCCCAGTGAGTGTCCCTCCCTGGCTACCCATGGAAATGATGAAGCAAGTCTGGCTCCTGACCTGGCATCCAGGCCCTGAGTCATAGAGAGCTGCTTGCTACACAGCCACCTCTCGGGGCTGAGTCAGCGCCCTCACCCGGCTCCTATCCTCAAGCCACACCCCTCACACGGGGCAGCAGGCCTGGTGCCCTCTCAGACTGCTCCCATGGCTCCATCCGCCCCTCCCTGCCCCTGCCCCTGCCCCTGCCCCTGCCCCTGAGAAGGGACTGGCTGGAAGGGACTTGAGATGTGCTGAGGGAGGAAGCTGGGAAAATGCAGTCAAAGAGTAGATTTGTCCCAGAATGCGAGGGTGGACACAATTGCAGAGTATCTGTCCCTGAAATGTGTGTTGGGATCTGCTTACAGCTAAGGCACAGAGGACCAGGGGCAGGAAGTGACTTGCTGGTTTCTCCAGCTTTTCCATGGCAGGGCCAGCCCAGAACCAGCCCCGGACTCTCACGCCTATGTGTGCAGTCGGGGGCTCCTATGTGTGCTATTGCCCGACACTGAGTGGATGGCAGTGGTCGGTGTGGCCTGAGATAGTTCCAGGGTAGATAGATGGGGTCAAGGTTGCTGGTCTCAGGGCAGATGGGTGGGGTGGCGTTCACCCTTGACCTCTGCCCTCACTTCCCTTTTCGATTACTAGATCCCTCCTCTGTCACCCTCAGAACCCATTCCAGCTGCTTCCCACTTTCAGCAGCATCCTTAACCCCTCCAACACAGCAAATGCCACCAAGGGGTTTGATTTCAAAAGGAAGAGATTCCAACACACCAGTTCACACCGAGCTATCCCTCCAAGAAATAACCTTACCTTTAAAGAAGAGAAGTGTGTGCTCTAAAGGTAACACATTCAGTGTCTGGGGTCAGACAGCAGCCGTGGGACACCTGCATGGGGAAGGAGTTTTGTTTTGGTGTCTTCCCACTCTGCAGCCTTCCCCTCATTCTGCAAGGGCAGTTTTCTGTTCTGTTTAGAAATAAAGCAGAAGCACACTCATTCCCAGAAGGCAGACTCACATCTGACCATCGGGAGGGATCTCCAGAGCTAGGCTCACCCAAGAAGCCGAGGCCAGACAGGGTGGAGGGAAGAGAGCCAGGCCTGATACAGTGGCCTGGGACAAAGTTTTCTCAAAGTTATTGCCTTAAGCCGTGAGCTGCAGGCTTGACCCCAAATGTTCATGGGAACTCTTCTTCCCAGCCCCGGCTGTCTTGTATTCTGGTTCTTAGTTCCATTGTAGCAGATCGCCCGAGTGTCCTGACACAGCTACAGCGAGCCCAGGCTCCCCTGCCCTCCGCCTTCTGACCAGCACCACTTCACCTGTGTTTTCCTCTGTTGTCTTCCCTTAGGCTCATCTTTGAGACTCACATCCAACTCCCTCCTTTCCTATAAAAGCGAGTGAAAAGGACTCCTCACGACACGCCCCCTGGGTTGTCCTCAAGGCAGTGTGGCTTGCTTGTGCCAGGCCGGTGTCTGTCACTCAGTCTCTACAGCTCAGCAGGCTGCTGCTGGTGGTTTCCAGACAGCAAAGGGACCTAGCAGACTCCATGAGCTGGGAGTGAGCAGGAGAGCTGTGCCGTGGACAGGTTCAGGAAGGCCCACGGTGCCTGCAAAAGTAGGCGGCTTCGGTCGCCTTCCTTTTCCTCTCCTGTGTAGCGCTCCTGCCCTGAGACTCACTTGTGTCTGTTCATTAGCTGTCTCTTTCCATTTTGGGTCTCTGTCCCTGCCTGCACTTGTTCTATTTGTCGTCTTATCTATCCTTCTGATCTCTCTCTCTCTCTCTCTCTCTCTGTCTCAGTTTGGAATTCTTTGATATTGCTAGCACTGCCAACAAGCTGATCTCACTCATTCATTCTTTGTGGGGCTTTTGTTGTTGTTCTTTTGTGTGTCTGAATGATGGCTACGGCTGTCCTTCCCAGGGGCAGATAGGAACACCCTGGCGGTTTTGTAATCGGCCCTGTTTAGTGCTCTTCTGGCAGGTGATAGCACCTGGGAGCCATCAGGTTGCAGGTGAATAACACAATGACTCCTGAGGCTTAAGCCGCTTCCAGCCACGTGAGCTGGCAGCTGTACTGCTCCTGATACAAGCTGGTCACAGTGGTCAGCCTTGCATTGTTCAGCACAAAAGACAGGAGGAGCAAGGGAGAGCCACGAGCCAGCAACTCCCATGACCTGTGCCTCTCTCTGAGTCACCTTGAAGCCAAAGACCCCCTCCAGGGGAGTTCTGAAAGGGCAATGCCAGAATGGGCCTGGCCCTAGAGATACAAGGGGGTGTCCCCTCCCTGCTAGAATTTTACTGGAGAAACATGACGTGGGCCAGTGAGGGGCAGCTGCTCACCTCCTGGCTGTCTGCTTCACCCTCCTGTTCACCACCCTGTCCCATCCTGGCTTTCAGCTGGCCTCCCTCTGCGGAGCGCGCCCCTGCACCCACCCAGCTCCATCTCCACACCAGCACTGTACTGCGAATTCCGCTTCCAGCTGGCTCCTCACTGCTCAGGTTGCCCCCATCGGCCCTCCCACCTGGAGGCCATTGCACCCCAGGCTCTGCGTATCCCAGGTGACGTGCGCTTGCTCATAGTGCTTCTCTCTTGGCAAGTAGGCTCCTTGTTCAACCTTACGAGGCTTATTGTTGGAAACCTGTTTGCCTTTGGCTGTCCTTTTTCTGCTGCCGTCTCTAAGACCCAGTGTCTCCCAACTCCTCCACAAAGACACGGCCACACTGGAGTTTCTGCACTCACCCAGCGTGTGTATACACACACACACACACACACACACACACACTCTTAACCTACCCTGATGGCCCCTGGGGGGAGGCAGTGTCACACCCAGTTCTCTCCAGCTACCAGCCTGATGACTGTCCTCCCAACCTAGAGGAACTCTGGGTCTCACCAGCAGGGCACAGCCCCTCAGTCTTCCCCGTCCCCACCCCCGTCCCCCCACATGACACTCTCCCGACAGAACCGGGTGCCCTGTCTTGCAGAGGAAACGGGGATGAGAAAGGAGACAGTGAGGGCAGAGGAGTGCATCTTAGTTGGGATGCGAGGGGAGCCGGCTTGGCCCCATCTATCTACCCCGGAACTATCTCAGGCCACGCCGACCACTGCCATCCACGCAGTGTCGGGCAATAGAACACATAGGAGCCCCCGACTGCACACATAGGCATGAGAGTCCGGGGCTGGTTCCGGGAGTTCGGAAGGTACTCTGTATCAGACACAGCGCCTCAAGTTCTGGACAAAAAACAAGGGCTCCATAGCAGGGCAGCCAGTTGGAGCCCCACCTGCTCCCGTGACACTGTTTGATCCTGGCTTCTGGGACCCATGGAATCGCAGTGGCAGCCACTGGGTCTGGACAGCCGTCCTCTGGAGTGCTGGGAGCAACCCTTCCTTGCAGTAAGCCAGGTCACCTTCCTTCCAAGGTCACCAGGGCAAGGGGAGTGCCGTCATGGCCTGTGGTCATGGCCTGTGGTCCCTTCAGAACATGCTCTGCCCACCTCGTCCCCAGAGAATCACCCCAGAGAACAACTCGGTTGGGTATGCCAGCCCAGCCGTCTCGACCCAGCCCCTGAATTCCTAGTCACCTTACCTCCTGGGCGTACTGGGTAAAAAGAATCATTTTTGAACAGGACGTTTGTGTATGGTCAAGAGCCATCTCTCAGCGGCATTTCGGTTCTCCAGAGCAATGGTGTAATCTCACAGCTGGGAAACACATGCCAGGGATTCTGAAGCCATTCTCTTGGGAAAACCACCCCACCCACCCCACCCCTCTCCCTGCCAGCCTCTGGAACTCCCTGAGTTCACCCCTCAGCCCCTGCGGGTGCTCTAGAGTTAGGACCTCGGTGAAAAGTCACAGTGAGTGCACACTGGGAGCCATGGCTCTGAGCCTGAACTTCATTCAGAAAGACCGTTTTCCAGAGATGATCTTTTGCTGGCTGCCTAGTACTTTGCCTGTCACCAGCGCCAGGTACACCAGACCAAGGAAGTCTGCACAGATACGTTGAAGTGAGGTGGCTGGTTCTGCCTTTTCTATTTGCCCTGTGCCTGTTGTCTAGAGCCATAGCCAGGACTCTGACTACGCCTGACCCCCGCCTCAGACGTGGAAAAGGAGCTTTATTTCAGTGTATGCCAATTGCATGAACAAATTAATTGCCTCAATAGCATGACATCCTCAAAAACTGCCAGCCCCTTAGGGCACACAGCCGAGTGAGTTCTCTGACTTGTTCCATTTTATCTGAAAGAATCGGCTGCTCAGAACTTTACTCCGTGCTAGCATCAGGGGGAACAGCATTTGTAAAGCATCCAGAATGTTCCAATTGGGCAAGCAGCTCTGTTGCCGCCCTTAGAGGTGGGGGTCTCTCAATGCAGGGAGGACCCCCAGGTTCATGGGGCTTTAGTCTTCAGGGATTCTTACCACTCCTCCTACCCCCACAAAGTCCAGGGAGGAAGAAGCTATCAACTCAAGGCCCCTAGGAGCAAATCTAAGAAAGAGTCTGAGTTTGGTGGCACAAGCACTCCAGGCTACTAGCTAATTCTGAATTTTAGTCCAAACGCAGAACAGCTGCTGCGTGCCCTCCCAAGTCCCTGTACTCGGCATTCATGGAGAGTGGCACACACACACACAGTTGCGTCCCTGGCTGATTGCTCAGCTTGAGGCGCCATGGGTCCTCCCAGGACCATCCACACCTGCAGCCGGGTCACCCAGTAGAGGTCCTCCAGGTCTGCAGGGCATCAGCAGAGCCGGGGTTCTCACAGGGCAAGGGCTGTGCCGTGGGTTTCTCTCTGTTGTCCTCAGCTAGAACTCCCTCAGTGAAAGTACTCTGGTTTGGTTAGGAATGTTTTTTTATTATTATTATTTTCAAGACCTTAGTCTTGTAAACATATCCCACTAGAAAATGGAAAGTGTGTCCTAAACAGCATGGCTTAAGGCCCAAGGGCAAATTCGTCTGGACATCTCTGAGTTCTCCCCAAGCAAGGCTCCTTGAGGAGTGGTTGATGCCTGGGCTGGGAACCCACTGGGGATCCCAGAGAGCCCCCTTCCCTCCTCTCCACTGCCCTCCTGGCCTCTTGTCTCCTGTTTCAGGGACTTACCAAACAATCATTAAGTAAATACCGATTACTGGAATAATAAAATGCAACTAAGAGGATTAGAACAGACTGAAAACTAAATCTTCACATAATATATGATTTAAATAGATGAGATCTTAAATGGGAGCCACGAGATATTAAAAAGCAACAAGGGAAAAGTGAAGAGAACTTGTTAAAAATCCCAAATGCAGCGTTCTGCAGAAGTAAAATGAAAGTGTTCCATTTTCAGTTGGGCCGGGTGAGCCGAGTGGGTGCTCTGATTGGCCCCAGTCTGTCTGATTCAGGATGGCATGTGCTGGGAGTCTTAAAAGTCAGGGGTGGCTGTGATGGTTTTCAGGGTGGATCTGTGCCTAATACCCTGGCACTGCACGTAGTACCGACAACCCCGCCTCTGCCGCCACCTGAAGCTTGAGTGACAGAGCTGCTTAGCCACTGACAGAGGAGCACAGGCCCTGCATCAGCCCGAGAGACAGGAAGGAGCCAGAGGAGACAGCGGGGCGACTGTCACCCAACCGCGGAGAAGGGGGTTCAGTGCTTTGACAAGACGCTTCCCGTGTGCTTGTGTGCATGTGTGTCCCCGTGTGTCTGTTTCTGTGTTCCACCTCATCCCTGAGCCAGATGCGAGCGGCCGCCGCCCCCCAGGCCTGTGCAGCAGGTCTAGCGGGTATTCTGTACATGACAAGAGGAGTGACCCTCACCTCACTCAGCCACCATTTCCAAAACAGGGCCCCAAACAGCTTTGGGAAACAAAAAGTTTGCTGAGAAGTCTGTAGCCAAAGAAGCATTCGGGCTGCAAGCACAAGTCTAGTTATGTACATTTTCTTCCTTCCGAAATCCATCACGCAGTTTCCTTGGTTGTGACCTAGAGAAACAAGAGCAGCTGTTTGGAGGTGGAGGATGCAGGCAGCTCCTAACCGTGCAGAGGGTCAAGATGAGTCAGGGCCTGTGCTCCATGTGCTGGGCCCCCAACAACTAGGGCATCATCCAGATACAGGCTCAAGGGACTGGCTGAGAGGGTTGGCCCAGGATACCCACCTGAGGCCTGTGCCCTTAGCTTCTGCCCCCAAGTGAGGTCAGCACTCAGACCCATGACAACAGCCTCTTGGAGTGTTGATAACCATACCCCAAACTGTGTGCAGGGCTTTCAGGTTTAAAAAAAAGTCATCGCACATTCAAGAGTTCATGCCAGTGGCCAAGACTGTATGCACCTGTCAACTAGGAGCCAAGCGAGACCATCTACCCTCTAGGCCTAAGCTTTAAGATCCAGACCCTGCTAAGGAGGATATTGGAAGCCATTTCTTTGGGTTCTCTGTGACCAGGAGGCTTCAGTCTGCCCCTGAACCTAAAGGCTGCCACCCTTGAGTTCCTTTGTGTGGCTGCGTGTGGGCAGAGGTGGTCCTTGGCATCAGCAGGGTCTTCATCTTTCAGCTGGCGCTGCTTGGGATAAGGTCAAGTGCAGGGAGCATAAACCCTCCAAGGTCATCATAGAACATGTGGCTAACTAGGGAGCAACACCTCCAACTACAAACTCTGGAAGACCTTGGGTGCTCGTCTGTAACAGGGGCGAGTGATTTAATTCATCTCCAGAGATGCCCACAGGTAGGAGAAAGCTGGCTGTGAGGCCTGCTGACACAGAGCCCCAGCCGTGGTGACGTCCCTGCCAGGCCCATGCTTCTGTGTCCTGTCACTTGTTCCTCTGGCCCTCTCCTGCCACTGTGTTACTCTTGTGTTAGCGAGACCTAGAGTGCCGGGCGTCTTCATCGGGACTCATTACAGCTTATCTCTGTCTGCCTTTCTTTAAAGCCAGCTGAACATACCCAATGCTCTCCCTCTATGGTAAGACCGACCCTCCAGACCATGCTCCCAGCTTCCGTGGCCCCCGAACACCCCCACTTTTACCCACCCAGCCTCAGAGACTCTTGGAGCCCAGCCTGGCTCCCAATGCATGTAGCCACCGTGGCTGTCATGTGCCTTGCCTGCCTGTCTCGTGTGAGCTGTGAAAATGCTGTTCGTGTCTTGGTTGTCTTTGAACCCTCCCAAGCTCCCTTGGGGCGGTGTGTCTGTGACTAGCTAATGAGTCACTGGGAGAGAATTGGACCCGAGGGCCATTTCCTGTTAAACATCCCAAAGACTCAGCCTCCAGTCTTCATCTGATGTGGGAGATTTGCAGAGGGCACCCGGGAGAGCCTTGGTAGGGAAGAGGAGGGAAAAGAGATCACCTAGCCAGGAGATGGACAGATGATAGCTTCCTGTTAATCAGTGTCTGAGACCAGCAGCCTCCCAGGTGCACTGCAGTGACGGCCACCAGGAAAGTTTCAGTCACCCCAGCCACGTTCCTGCTCGCATTTTTCAAAATTCTAAGTTCATACCAATTCGGCTGTGCCCAGTGTTGTGCAGCAGGCAGGAAGCACAGAAACACACTCAGTTGATTGGACCACTCCTGATGTCAGAGCCCAGGATGCACTCTGGCTCCACTGACAGAGTTGCCACGCAGGTGACCTTGAAGTCTCCTTGGAGCAGCCTCCTCCAAAGCAGCTACCATCACACATTTCCCATCGGGCCTTTAGAAGGTCCAGGGGGTTGATTCCCTAAGCCTGGCACCTGAGAGGTGAGATTCGGTGAGTGCATGGTATGTCCCAATGCAGCCCCTCCTAGGCAGACCAAAAGGCTGCAGGGAAAGCTGCCCCATGGCTACTCAACCCGGTGCACAGGGGCCGCCCTGGGGACCCGTGTGTCCTTGGGCTGATGAGAGGAACCTGCTTGTCCATCAAATGGCGAGCTGGCCGTGCTCCTTCTGGGGCAGTGTCAGGAGCTGCAGCTGCTGGGGAGCTCCGAGTAGCAGAGTGGCGCTCTCACTGCAAGCCAGGCTTTTGTCCATGATGACTGCTAACTCAGCACATCCAAAGGTCTCAGTGGTGCTCTGGACTCAAACTCACGACTCCCATGGCTGAAGTTGCCCGCTGAAGCCTGTTCTTTTCCGTCAGGTCCTTCCCTGACCGTGGTGGAGCTGACACCTGCGTTCCAACAGCCTGAGCCTTCTCTGTATGCTCTTGTCGGGGGACACAGGCTTCCATTAAGGGGAGAAGACAGAATTTTGTGCAGAAATCACCTGCCACAGGTGACATAAATATGGAGAGAAGGCGCTTTGTTTGGAGACCTCAAAATACACAGGGAGGCTCAGGCCCTGGGACAGAGCAAGGGCCGTTCCCTGCTCCCTCTGCAGTCCCCATGGCAGCCCAGCTGGCCGTCCCCAAACACCTGCAGCTCTCTCTGGTCCTGTCTTGCAGCGGACAGGAGCCCGCTCAGGATTTGAAATACGAGGGCCTTTACCTAAGCTCAAGGGAAGTGTGCATTATGAAAAAAATGGGCATCAATTTCAAAATTGCAGGAAAATGAGCTTTCAGCCTCATATTTCTGTGGGTGTTTCAAAGCACCCCATAAATAAAGTGTTTGTCTCTTCTCTTGGAACACCAGGTAAGGGCCCTGGCCTGGCTTCCCTGGTGGCCTCCAGCCCTGCCAACCTAGGAGAGCCGCCTCTGAATTTTCCGGCCTCCCTCGTGGGTCCCTGCCCTGAAAAGGAGAGAGAGGAGTGGCCTGAGAGGCTGTGCAGCTGTGTCAGTGACAGTGACAACAGGTGACCAGGACAGGGTGCAAAGGCCCATGGGATCCGGCCTCCAGTGTTTTAGTGCTTGGTGGGGTTTTCAGGGGTGTAGCCGAGGTGTGGCTATTGTCAGGGAGGAAAGGGTGGACCTAAAAATAATGAAAACTAAAGCAAGAGGAAAAGGGAAGTGGGACGCAGGAGGGCCAGAATGCTCCAATAATGTGGGAAGCACAGGGTGGGAACAGGCAGGGGCACCTCCAAGGGTCCATTCTCTCCCGGTGGGTGCCAGCAGGGCTGGGTGAGCTGCACTAGCTCCAGGGACAGGACCAGTGGCTCCATCACGGGTTTCTGCCCAGCCGACCGGTGTGGACAGGGGTGGGGGTGGGGGTCGATCCACGGTGTGCTCAGGTCTGGAGGCAGTTTGACAGCGTGGCCAGTCCTGCCCCAGAACCCTGATCAGGCCAGTGCCCAAGCCCCCGGGCTCCTTCAGGTCCAGGGCAGCCTGCACCCTACAGTCCCACTTCCTCTTGCCTTGGCCTCAGTGCCTTCAGGACTCCACTGAGGGAGAAGACAATGCACTCTGAGCTGCACACCTGTGCCCTTAACAAGGGACTGCCTCCCTTCCCCCCCCTCCCCCCCGCCCTCTGCCCCTGTGCAGCCTGCAGGACAATAGAAGGGCAGGAGCCCTGGAGAAAGGCAAGGGCCAAAGACCAATCTCTGCCCAGCTCCAAGCCACTCCCTGCCCCTCCTGACTCTGGAGCCACTGGGGGCAGCGGTCCCAGAGAAGGCTGGAGCTCCGAGCAGCTGGGGAGTGAGGACACTTCAGCGGGCAGCCGCTGCACACCAGGCCCCCCAGAAGTGGTCATCCCCACTGCCTGCCTCCTGGCAGAGCCCAGTCCTCCTGTAGTGCAGGATCCTCAGCCGAACCAGATGGGCCAGGCTGGGTGCGCCCTTGGCACCACACAGACTCTGGGCCTCAGAGATTCTAAAGCATCTGGAAGTTCCTGATGGAATTCCTGGGGCCCCTTCCAGGGAACCCAGAACCAGGGATGAAAGGGAAGAGGGTGACGGGAAAGCCAGGGCTGTGAGCACGGGGGCCTTGGCACAGCCTGGCTCTGCGGAGACCATGCTGCGCTGGGCTGTCCACCCGGCCAAGGTGGTGGTCTGGGCCTCCAAGGCTGCAGACAGGAGCCAAGGAGTCTCGTGCAGCTGAGCCCTCCCTGCCCCGCCTGCCCCACCCAAGGGCCGTGTCTCGGAGTGGGCCCACCCCCTCCTGCCCCACCCCCTCGCTGTGTTAACTGCACCTGTTGCCAATGGATTCCAGAACGCAGAGGAGAACTCCCGCATCTCCATCACCTTCTTCCGCCTGTTCCGGGTCATGCGCCTGGTCAAGCTGCTGAGCCGTGGGGAGGGCATCCGGACGCTGCTGTGGACCTTCATCAAGTCCTTCCAGGTAGCTGTGCCACCTGCCCACGCCCAGCCTGCCTGCCGGGCTCATGCTCTCAGCAACGGCCCCGGGGGCAGAGAGCTGCAGGCCCTGGGCTGTCCACTCATAGCCACGTGGCAACACCTTGCTTTCTGCAATAAGGGGCCCAGAGTAGCTCTGGGGTTTTCAAAAACAGGCTCCTGGAGCCCTCAGGTCCACCCACACCTAACCCAGAGTCAGTATCTTTCTCTGCAATTATTTTCCAGACAAAGGGGTTTGTGGCACGAAACAAATTTGAAGAACAGAGGCCCATATCATCTGCTAAGCTCCCTGGTCCCCTCCAACTCTGTCATTTTTCCTATCTGGCCGTCACCTTCCTCCCAATGGGCATTTCTGCTGTCCGCTCCTGTGTCTGTAATTACCCAGGTTCTTACTACCCTGTTGTTACCCAACTTGGGGAGAGTGGTCCCTGCGTATGGGCACAGGATTGCCTAACTGAGTGGTTCATTCCCTTTGCTCAGTCCTCATTTTCCATCTGTAAAAACAGAATAATGATCGCTCCTGGCCAGCTTGAAGGAGAGTTATGTAAGTCTGAAGTTAAAGAGAAGCAAAGCTGTTAGGTCACTTGAATTCCTGGAAGATGAGTGTACAAACCTCTAAATATGGCTCCTTGCCTCCCTGGCCTGGTGCCACAGGAGGGTTTTTCTCCATCCAGGGACATGCCGCTCAGGCTTCCCAAGCAGTGGCGGACTGACCAGCAGTGTCCTCGGCTCTGGCAGGCAGGCCTGGGGGTGGTGCTGGTGGCGGTGGATGCAGCCAGGGGGCAGGTGCTCTGCCACCAGGTGCCTGCCTGCTTTGGAGGTCTTCCCCAGAGCACAGCCCTCTAGGAACCAGCAGTCAAGGCCCTCAGCCAGGCCACACCCCTTACAGCCAGACCCCCTCTGGCCTCGCTGTCAGACCCTCCATGATAATCAGCCAGTAGCTCCCCAGCCCAGTGCCTCGCTCAGCCCTGAGGTTACATTAGAGGCTGACAGCTGTGAGTGGCTAAAGAGCATCTCCCCACCCCCAGTATTTCCCTGGGCTGGGAAGAGTCCGTGGATGGGGGGTGGCGGAAAGGAAACGACTTGAATGTGGAGTAGGAATGTGAGACCAAAAAAGCATCATGTGGGCTCACAGTGCCACCTAGTGGTCCTGGGCAGCTGGCTAAGCAAGGAGCTTGAGTTGGATGCTCACACAAAAAGGGTACTGAGGCCCCTACACCTCTCCAGAAGTGGCGGGGAGATGAAATTGTCTGAGCTTCTGGGCAGATCATATGTTGAGTTGAAGAAATGTGTGGAACCCCCCTCTGTGCAAGACATTGCACCACACACTTCATATGCTTTTTTTTTTTAAGATTTATTTTATTTATTTGAAAGAGTTATAGAGAGAGGTAGAGCCAGAGAGAGTGAGGTCTTCCATTCTGCTTGTTCACTCCTCAAATGACTTCAGTAACCAGAGCTGAGCTGATCTGAAGCCAGGAGCCAGAAGCTTCTTCTGGGTCTCCTACGTGGGTGCAGGAGCCAAAGGACTTGGGCCATCTTCTACTGCTTTCCCAGGCCATAACAGAGAGCTGGATAGGAAGTGGAGCAGCCAGGACACGAACCAGCACCCATATGGGATGCTGATGCTGCAGGCTGGCACTTTAACCCACTAAGCCACAGCATCAGCTCCTTCATATGCCTTAAAGCATTTACACACCACACAACTCCCGAGAGGTGATGATTGCTATTCCCATTCTTCAGATGAGGAAACTGAGGCTGAGAGAGGTTAAGCAACAGGCACAAGCTTCAGAGTGGCAGAAAAAGTTGGCGTCAGGATCTTCATTCACTTATTCTTTATTCAGTGTTCTTACTACAATAGTAATAGCTGCTCACCACAACTGATGGAGCAAAAGTAGGCCGCTCCCCGTGTCCCCACCATGAGCAGTGTTCAGGCCCCACCACTTTCTCCTTGCCGTACGTCCATCGGGTCAGAGGCAGCCTTCTCGTCTCCGTTGGTTTCCTACAGTGGGATCACACCGTATCCCACTCTGTACCTCCTTTTCCTGGCCCACCACACTGTTGCTCAGCGAGTTAAATCCGAGCTGAAGTGAGAAGTCAGTGCCCATCCCCGAGGCCTCCTCCCAGTGCCCGTACATGGGTGCCATGCCAGCAGCAGGCAGCGGCTGCTGGCTAAAGAGATGAGCGCAGTGCTGCCGGGGCAGGGACCCAGCCGGCCTCCCGTGCCGCCTCACTGCAGTCCCGTCTGCTTCCTTCCAGGCCCTGCCCTATGTGGCTCTTCTGATCGTGATGCTGTTCTTCATCTATGCTGTGATCGGGATGCAGGTAGGCAGGGCCCCGGAGCCGCCTCCTTGTCTTCCAGTTTCCGGCACCACCTCCCTGCCCTTCCTCCTCCGTCCCTCACTCTTGCTGGCTGGGTTCCCCCAGATGGGTCTCCTCTAGGTAGAGGGCTGGCTGGTCAGTTGTGGGCTATGTGCAGAGAGCTTCCTCCCCACGGCCCCAGGCCTGGGTTCTGCCTGTGGTACAGGAAATTGCTTCTGGATTAGGCCAAGACCCAGCCCTTTCTCAGGAAACAGGGAAGGGTGTGCCTGACCAGATGCCCTGCTCTGGCCAGGTCTGGTGGCCCTGAGGGTGACTGCCCACCAGTGCTGCTCAGTACAGGCTGGCAACTGGGAGGGCCAGAAGGCAGGCCCGCCCCACCAAATGTGCTGCAGTTTTCTGGGGGTCTTCCCTCGCAGACTCCCCGTGCGCCTTCTCCTGCCCCACACCCAGAGCTCCCAGCCCCTCTCCAGGTCTGTGGCTGGGTCCCCAAGGTCAGATCCGGGAGGACCTCCCTTTGCCCACCCCCAGAGCTGCGAGCTTTCCCTCCGTGGCTCCTTCCGCATGCTCAGTGCAGAAGGACCCAGGGCTCATGGGCCAGCGCCTTTTGAGATCACCCTGATACCTGCTGGGTATCAGGGTGGCTGTTTCTAAGATGAGTGTTGCTTTCACACAAAGATCAGGGAAAGAGGAGACCTCGGGTTTCAGAAATGCATTGAGGTTGCCTAAGCCCTGGATCACGCATTCCGTATCACCCCAAAGCCAAGAGCTCAAGCTGGAAGAGTACGTGGACATATGGAGCTGACACGGCAGAGGGCAGAAGGCAGTGAGCCCCAGGTTCAGCCCAGAAGGAGGGTCCCCTTCTCAGCAGCCCCAGCTCACCCTGGGTGCAGGGACCTTTCCCGAGGGTCAAGGGCACTACTCCTCTTTCCCTTGTGCAGGGGAAGGAATTGGGATCAGAGACTGGGTGGGCAGCAGGTGCCTCCCAGGTTGCATTGCGAGATTGTTTGCCTTGTATGTCAGCCAGTCCCAGAGATACCTGTACACCGAAAGAGACCACTGACCCCTGGTTGGATGTTAGGACCCTCTGTGTGGCCACAGTCACTGAGTACTCTTCCTTCCCCCAATCAGGTGTTTGGGAAAATCGCCCTGAACGACACCACGGAGATCAACCGGAACAACAACTTCCAGACCTTCCCCCAAGCTGTGCTGCTCCTCTTCAGGTGGGTCTCCAGGACACATGCGCACACACCTGCATGATGCAGCCTGGGCGGAGAAGCAGGGAGCCGTCTCCCCGCTTGCAAGTCTCCCCTCTGCTATTCGACGTGACTTTCCCTCTGTGACACACCTGCTGGCCACTACTGAAACCCCTTTGGAGACCAAAAAACCAAACCCTTAAAACACACTGGCTGGGAATCTGTACGGGCTCAAGGCCAGGCCTGCCACACACTGGCTTTCTGACCTTCAGCAAGATACGGAATCTCTGGTCTCAGTTTCCTCACCAGATGAACACGGAGGTAGAGCCATTGGCCTATGCCTGCCGGTTGCTGTGCGCTGTTTTATCTCCACATGAGCCAGCCTCGGGTTGTGCCGCCCACCCCAGGTCTGTCCCCGAGGAACCCAGATGCAGAAATCCTCAGCAGAATGCCATCACCTCAGAAGGCTCATTTACCAGACAAGCAGCGTCTGAACTTGGGAGGCAAGGACAGTTCCACACACAGAGATCAGTAAAGGTGATGCAGCACAGTAAGAATGAAGGGCAGAAGCCATGTGAGCATCTTATAGGCGCAGAAAAGCATTTGACGAAATTCAGCATCTTTTCATGATAAAAGCCCTTGGCAACTGAGGCAGAGGAGGAATACTCCTCAGCACAATAAAAGCCACCCGTGGCCAACCCAGAGCAGACAGCAGACCCAGCGGAGAGTTCGAAGGTTTGCTTCGAAGATCAGGAGCAGTATAAGCATGGCCATTCTCATTTTTTTTTTTTAAGATTTGTTTATTTATTTGAAAGAGTTAGAGAGAGAGAGAGAGAGAGAGAGAGAGAGATCTTCCATCTGCTGGTTCACTCCCCAAATAGCTGCAGCACCCTAAGCTGGGCCAGTCCAAAGCCAGAAGCTTCTTCCAGGTCTCTCACATGGGTGCAGGGGCCCAAGCACTTGGGAGCATTAGCAGGGAGCTGGGTTGGAAGCAGAGCAGTCGAGACTCCAACTGGCACCCATATGGGAAGTCGGCACTGCAGGTGGCGGCTTGACCAGGTACACCACAATGCCAGCCCCCATTCTCACTCACTGTTTCTATGCAACACAGGACTGGAAGTTCTAGTCAGAGAAATTAGACAAGTAAAAGAAATAAAAGGTATCCAAACAGGGAAGGAAGAAGAGAAATTATCTCTGCAGTTCTATGGTTCTATATATAGAAAACTTTAAGACTTCACTAAGAAATAGGTAGAACTGATAAATGAATTCAGTAAAGTTGTAGGATACAAAATCAACACAAAAAAATTAGTAACATTTATTTACGCTAACAAGGAACAATCTGGAAAAGAAATTAAAAATTAATATCATTCACAGTAACATAAAAATACTTAGAAGTAAGCTTAACCAAGAAGGTGAAATATCCGTATATAGAAAACTATAAAACATTAATGAAAGAAATGTTGACAACACAAAGAAATAGAGAAGTATGCCATGTTTATGGATTGAAGAGTTAATATTGTTAAAGTGTCCATACTACCCAAAGTTTTCTATAGATTTGGTGGAATTCCTATAAAAATTCCAGTGACATCTTTTACTGAAATAGAAAGGGAATCCTAAAATTCATATGGAACCACAAAAGACCCCCAAATAGTTAAAACAATCATGAGAAAGAAAAGAAAATTGGAGGTATGATGCTACCCTCAAAATTAGTAACCAAAATGGCATGGTCACTACATAAAAACAGCCACAACTGACGTAACATATTAGATTCCAGAAACAAACCCATGCATTTCATCCACTGAGGTTCAACAAAGGAACAAAGAACACACATGGTGGCAGGAGTTTGGCATAGTGGTTGAAACACCGTTGGGATGTACAGCATCCCACATTGTAGTGTCCAGAATGAGTTCCCATTCCAGCAAGTGAGGACCCAAGTGTTTGCGTCCCTGCCACCCTGTGGGAGACCTGATTTGACTTCCTGGCTTCTCGCTTCAGTCTGTCCCAGCCCTGGCTACCACAGGCATTTTGGGAGTGAATCAGCAGATGGGAGCCACCCCAATTAATTAAATTAAATATAGTTTCTGTTAAAAAAAAAATAGAGAGAGAGAGAGATAAGGAGGGAGGGAGGGAGGCAGGCAGACAGGCAGGTGGGCCGGTGCTGTGGAGTAGTGGGTAAAACCACTGTCTGAAGAACCAGCATCCTGTATGGGCACCGGTTTGAGACTCGGCTGCTCCACTTCTGATCCAGCTCTCTGCTGTGGCCTGGGAAAGCAGTGGAGGATGGCCCAAGTGCTTGGGCCCCTGCACCCACATGGGAGACCTGGAAGAAGCTCCTGGCTTCGGATTGGTGCAGCTTCAGCTGTTGCCGCCAACTGGGAAGTGAACCAGCAGATGGAAGACCTCTCTCTCTCTCTCTCTGCCTCTCCTTCTCTCTCTATGTAACTGTGACTTTCAAATAAATAAATAAATCTTTTTTTAAAAAAAAGAATATGCAATGGAGAGAAGACAGTCTCTTCTATAATGAGGTTGCCAAAAAAGAAAAAACAAATTTCTCTCAAAAGAATCAACATCAGACTTTTAAAAATTATGAGGAAAATGTATTTTTGAACCTAGACTCCTACATACAGTCTAATCAGCATTCAGAAACATAAGAACCAAGAAAGTTATTCCCTCATAAAACCCTTCCCTGAAGCAGTTACACAGCAGTACTCTTCCACGAAATGAAAAGTGAGTCTAAGAAATAGAGTATGAAGATAAATAGCACAGGTAAAGAAATGATAAACGTTATGGTTATGAGTTGTATGAAGTGTAAATAATTGGTCAGAGAAAGTATCCACAACTTCAGTCATAATTTGGCAGCATAATCCCCTATTATGCCCACAAATAGGGAGTGAGAAGGTAGACGAATGAGAAGCATGAAACTATATTAAGATTCTTCTCTTCTTTGGGGAGAAGAAATTGATACTATAATTCTATATGTAACTTTTTTTAAAACAGATTTTTATTTCATTAATTTGAAAGAGTGATAGAGAGAGGGGGTTCTCCAGAGGAAAATATCTTTGATCTGCTGTTCACTCCACAGATGGCCCCAAAGCCAGGAACTGGGAGCTCCATCCAAAGTGTGTATAAATATATATATATTAAACACTTGAAATTCAGGCCACATGTTTGTCACCGAGGTTAAGATGCCACTTGGAAGGCCTGCCTCTCATATGAGAAGGCCTGGGATCCAGGCCTGGCTCTGCTTTCCATTCCAGCTTCCACCTCTTGTGCACCCTGGGAGGCAGCAGCAGTGGATCAAGTGCTTGGGTCCCCGCCACTGTGTGGGAGATCTGGGTTGAGTTCCATCGGGCCGGACCCTGGCTATTATGGGAATCTGGGGAGTGGATCACTGTATGGGAGCTCTCTGATGTCTCTGTCTCTCACTTTTCCCTTTAAATGCAGTGAAAAGCTACATTTACAAACATTTAAGTATATTTAAATATCGACCACTAGAAAACAGGGAATGCAATATATATATATATATTCCAAACCACTGTTGGGGAGTTGGGGAGTAGACAAAGAAAGCTTGAGCAATTCATCAAAAGAAGGAAATAGAATGTGGAATGTAGAACAGTGTGGTAAGATGGCAGCAATAGGAGTAAAGATAGTCACAGTCACTAAAAAAATAATGAGAAATTTCTCTGTTAAAACGTAGTCTATGTTGGATTTAAGAAATGTAACTCTAGCCTATTTGTTATAATAGATACAGTAATTTAAGATGCCCTAAAGAGAATGAAAATAAAAGGACGTGGAAGGAATACCAGATGGTGCTTACACTGTAGATGTAGTAGTAGCAGTATCAGAATAAAGAGAACTCCAGGCAAAAGACACCAAACAAGATGAAGAGGTATAAGAAAAACGAGAATTTAGACTTGTCATAAAACTGACTGAGCCCAACTATGTAATCTGGAAATGAATCAGACATTGATAGAACCATAAGGAGAAAATACACACATGCGCATACACCCACAAGCACACAGTGGGAGGCTTAATATAGTTCATAAAAAGTAACAGATCATGCAGCTGGCATTGTGGCACAGTGGGTTAAGCCACCACCTGCTTTGCTAGCATCACATATGAGTGCCAGTTCGAATCCTGGGTTCTCTGCATTTTATAGTCCTGCTCTCTGTAAAATGTGCCTGGGAAAGCAGCAGAAGATAGCCCAAGTGCTTTAACTTTGCCAGCTACCTTTGAGACTTGGATGGAGTTCCAAGCTCTTGGCTTTGACCTGCCTCAGCCCTGGCCATTGCAGCTATTTAGGGAATGAACCAGTGAATGGAAGCTCGCTCGTTCTCTCTCTTTCTCTCTTCTTCCCCCCCTCCATATAACTCTACCTTTCAAATAAATAAATCTTAAAAAAAAAAAAGATCAAATAGCAAAAATTAAAAAATAAAAATAAAAATACACATACCTTTTGAGCACCCAGAAATATTCATAAAAGTTAGACAAAATTGGGGCCGGCGCTGTGGCTCATTTGGTTAATCCTCCACTTGTGGCGTTGGCATCCCATCTGGGTGCTGGGTTCTAGTCCCGGCTGCTCCTCTTCCAGTCCAGCTCTCTGCTGTTGCCTGGGAGGGCAGTGGAGGATGGTCCAAGTGCTTGGGCCCCTGCACCCACATGGGAGACCAAGAAGAAGCACCTGGCTCCTGGCTTTGGATCAGCACAGCGCTGGCAGTGGTAGCCATTTGGGGGGTGAACCAACGGAAGGAAAACCTTTCTCTCTGTCTCTCTATCTCAATGTCTATAACTGTACCTATCAAATAAAAAAAAAAAAGTTAGACAAAATTTTAGTCATGAGAAGAATTTGATAAATTCTAAAAATTCGGACTCCAATGTAAGTAAATCAGAAATTAACCATGAAACAATAGCCCCTCCAAATATATTTCCTTAAAATAGTTCTTACTCTTCTAAGTATGTGGAAGCTGAAACTACAAACTACTTAGGAATGAGAGAGTAATAGTACTGTGTCTTAGGCGTATAAGACACATCAATCAACACCAAAGAAAACAGAGCCCAAAATTCACCTATTCCATAAAAGATTTTATAGTAAAGAAACCAATAAATGCAAAAAGGAATCAAAATATAATCCCAAGTTATAAACAAATATATATCCTTTAAAACTAAAAATGAAACAACATAAATTAACCACATATAGAACAAAAATAGATTTCATCAATAAATTCTAAAGCTGATTTTCTGGGGAAAATATATAAGCAAATTTTCATCAAATCCAATTGGAAAAAGACACAAGAACAGGAATGCAAAAATCAATGTAGTTAGAATGTAGACAAGAGAGTTTTACACTTCTTTTTTGTGGCAACCTGGAGATGATCAGTTGCCTCAAGATGAGACTGAGGATCTCCTGCCTGTGCTTGTGGGAGAAGGACGTGGCCACCAAAGTTGGCTGCAGACACCTTGGGCAAAGAATGGATGTCGTGAAAGAGCTGACAAATGAAGCTTCCCTGTGTCGTGTGACTGTGTGCACCTGCTACGGATAAGGGACACTCCTGTTAGAAACCAAGGAGAACTGAAGCAAGAACGGGCGGATTATGAATCCTAGCTTTCTCAGTTTTGTTGTACAAATAGAAAGGAGAGGGACTCAGTAGTGATAGCATGGTGTCTCATCAGCTGGGACCCAGAGAACAATCTGCAAACTCTTCAGTCTCTCTAGCAATGGTCCCAAGCTGTTGTGCAGAGGCCGCTAAACAAAGACTGGAAAAAGCCTAGGAAAAATGCACTGAAGTCTCATGTCTTGTTACTGTACATGTCCCGCAGCAGAGACACAGGGGCATGTGCCAAGAAATGGAACACCATGACAGAAGGAAGAGCCCAAAGGACTCTTAAACTTTTGGCCCAGGGAATGGAAACTGAAGAAAAATGCCATGGGCAAATTGTCAAGAGATGGAGGATGTCCTCTCTGAGAACATTGGTCTCTGAGTATGAGTCCTGTCAAAAATAAGGTTTCCTAGGAATAACAAATAAATAGGATCAGCCCTTAAAGGAAACTACTACTACTACTACTACTACTACTACTACTAACCATCCTGTGGCAGACGTTTAACCTGCTGGTTATGACATCATAACCAGTAGCTATGTTCAATTTTTGGCTCCAGATCCTGTCTCTATTTTCCCACTAATGCAGACCCTAGAAGGCAGCAGTGTTGGTGCAAGGAGTTGGGTTCTTGTCACCCACATGGGACACCCAGATTCAGTTCCCAGCTATTGGCTTCAGCCTGGCCCAGCTATGGTCACTATAGGCGTTTGGGGGAGTGAACCAGCAGATAGGATACCCTTTCTCTCTCTCTCTCTCTCTCTCTCTCTCTCTCTAAAAGATAAATAAAAATTTAAGAGAAAACAGAAGAGAGTATTATGAACAAACTTATGTCAATACATTTAGAAATCTAAATGAAGTGGATACTTTTGTATAGGAAAATAGGAATCACAAAAATCCTAAGAATAAATTTAAATCGAAAAGATAAAGTCTCAGCCTCCAAAAAGACCCAAGAGCCAATATTTTCCTGTGTGGAGTCTACCAGATTGTCGAGCACCAGGCCATCCCTGTGTCACCTGAGCTCTCCAGGAAAGAGAGACTGGGACATCTCTCTGCTCATCAGCACAGACTGATGCCGACAAAGAAATGAGAAAAAATGCAGGTTGTACATACGAAAACGTAGAGCGTAACTGCTGTTTGTTGGATAATGCAAGTAGAAAATTCATGCAAATCAACTGAAAACACTTTAACACAATTAATAGGATACAAATAGAATAAAGACAACATGATACTGCAAGTCTTATCCCATGCTATGAGAAAAACTAAACCAAATGATAAGAAATGGAGAGGAAGAAACAAAATTAAATGGCAAAACCTGATTGCCATGGTAGAATATACAACTACAGAAAATATGGAAACTACAGAAAACTTAAAACTAGGAGTAGAGTTCACTTAGTCTTGTGTATAAGACATCAATTCTGTTTCCTCTCCATCAACAGCAAACTGATACAACTCTTAAACTAGACCATTTACAGTGTGCAACAGATACCTAAAAATAATGTAACAAATTTTGTAAAAAGTTTGTAAATAAATTTTGTAAAAACTTTAAAAACCAATGAAGTCAAATTAAATGGAGAGGTGTGTCACAGTGGATTTAATAGCACAAAGATGTCAGGATTCCCCAAGCTAATCTAAGTTTTAATGAAATTCTATTAAGATTATCAACAGCTTCATTCATAGAAATTGACACTCCATTGCTAATGTGTCTGTGGCATTGAAAAGAAAAATTAACATTAGGACAAACTTGGAAGAGCAAGCTGGAGCTCTCCCAGGGCAGGAAGTGGGGGCAGTGTGGAACCCTGGTGTCAAGACAGATGAGGAGGGGCCAGCACTCTGGCACAGTAGGCTAAGCCTCCACCTGAGATGCTAACATCCATACGGGCACTGGTTTGTGTCCCGGCTGCTCCTCTTCCCATCCAGCTCTCTGTTTATGGCCTAGGAAGGCAGTGGAAGGTGGCCCAGGTGCTTGAGCTCCTGCACCCATGTGGGAGACATGGAAGAAGCTCCTGGCTCCTGGCTTTGGATTGGCCCAACTCTGGCCATTGTGGCCATTTGGGAAGTGAACCAGCAGTTGGAAGACCTTTCTATCTCTCCCTCTGTCTGTCTGTAACTCGACCTCTCAAAAAATAAATAAATCTTAAAAAAAAAAAAAAGGAACAGACAGTCAGTCAAGGAAACCCATGCAGTGCAACAGAGGCTGCCACAAGACCCAGGCATCTATAGAAATACGATTTATGTAAGAAGAGATATCTCAAATCAGTAAGTAAAGGTGTGCCATTCAGTAAATAGCTTTTGGAAAATTAATTATTCAGAAAGATAAAAGCATATGCATACGTCATGTTGAACACAAAAATACAATTCAGGTTTATGAGTTAGTGTGAAAAATAAGACTTTAGAACCTTTTGAAAAATATAGAGGAAAATACCTTTGTGACGTAGAATAGGAAAGGGTTTTTTAAAAAAGATTTATTATTTATTTGAAAGTCACAGTTATAGAAAGAGAGAGACAGAGAGATTTTTTCCAGCTACTGGTTCACTTCCCAAAGGGCTGCAATGGCCAGGGCTAGACAAGACTGAAGCTAGGAGCCAGGAACTTCTTCTGGGTCTCCCACATGGGTACATGGGCCCAAGCACTTGGGCCATCCTCCTCTCCTTTCCCAGATGAATTAGCAGGGAAATGGGTTGGAAGTGGGTCAACCTGGACTCAAACTCGTGCCCATACAGGATGCTGGGATCACAGGCAGTGGCTTTACCTGCTATGCCACAGTGCCGCCCCCACCAAATGGGGTTTTTAAGCAAGATGCAAAAAGTGTAAAATGTAGGAAAAAAAGGAATAAAAAAAGGAATTTGGCTACATTGAAATTTAAGACTTAGATTCACCAAAGTATGCTACAAATAGAGCAAGAGGCAAGCCACAGACTGGAGGAAGATACTTGTAATGCATATAATTACCAAAGGATGAATATATGAAGAAAATATAAAAGATCCTACAAATTGAACAACCAAAATAACCCAGAATCCAACAACCCAAAATATAAACATGCAGTTTAACTGAAGATAAAATTCTCGATTCATTTTAAAACAGCCACTTACTGTATGAATGACATTTTTTTAGAATTCACTACTAATACCACAAGTTGATGCATCTCTAATAACACTTCTCCACACTGATGATGGGAGTCAGAACTGGACAAACACTTGGAGAGTAGGAAATGCCTGGTACCAGTGAAGACACATGTACTTTCAACTAGCAGTTCCACTTCTAAACAGATACCTAAAGTGTGCATGGTTATTTCAGTGTTGTTTGTAATAGAAAAGGGGGCGGGGCACGTTGTAGCACAGTGGGTTAAGCCACCACTTGAGATGCTTGCAAGTCCATATTGAAGTGCCTGGGACCAAGTTCAAGTTCAACTTTTAATCTAGCTTCCTGCTAATGAGCCTGGGAGGTCTCAGATGATGGACTCTGTACTTAGGTTCCTGCCACACATGTGGAAGACCTGGGTGGAGTTCCTGGCTCCTGACTTTGACCTGGCCCAGCCCATACTGTTGTGGGGTTTTGGGTAGTAAATCAGCAGGTGGAAGGTCTGTCTTTCCTTCCTTCTCTATCATTCTGTATTTCAAATAAATAAATAAAACTAAAAATTCTAAGCATTCCTTAACAGGAAGGTAGATTTTTAAAAAATTAATTTGAGAGGCAGAGACAGATAGGGCAGGAGCTCTCAGGTGCTGGTTCATTCCCCAGATGCTCACAGTCAGCTAAGACTGGGCCACGGCCAAAGCTAGGAGCCAGAAACTGAATCCAGCTTTCGTGGGTGGCAGGAACCCAAACACTTGAGCCCTCAGCACTGCCTCCCCGGGTCTGCATTGGCAGGGAGCTGGAATCAGGAGCTGGAGGTGGCTACCGAACCTGGGTACTCTGCTGTGGGAAGCAGATACCTTAATTAATCACTAAGCCAATACCCACCCCTGGATTTTCTTAATGTTATGCTGTACAGCAGTTAACATGAATGCACTAGAGCTAAAATATACCCAGGTGGCTAAACCTCAAAAATTGAATATTGATAGCAAAAAGGATGTTTATAGAAAAGGGATAATGTGTCCCTGTTCAAAACTTCAAAACACTCAGAATTCTGCTCTATATTTTCATCTTTTATGACTGCATCGGAGCATTCAGGGAGTGATAAACATCACACTCATTCAATAATTCCCCATGGGGAAGGGGCAGGGGGGCTCCAGCTGCATCTGTGAGGTTGGCTTTAGGGATCTCAGGTTCTCTCACCTCTCTCCTAGGTGTGCCACGGGGGAGGCCTGGCAAGACATCATGCTGGCCTGCATGCCAGGCAAGAAGTGTGCCCCAGAGTCTGAGCCCCACAACAGCACAGAAGGGGAGACCCCCTGCGGCAGCAGCTTCGCCGTCTTCTACTTCATCAGCTTCTACATGCTTTGTGCCTTCCTGGTAAGCCAAGGAGGGACTCAACAGTGACAGGGGCAGGCCAGCACCTTGGTCTCTGCAGCTCATGATCAGGGTCACCCCATCAGAGAAGCTGACTTGGGAAGACTTACGTTATTAGGAATGCCCAGCCACACAAAGATACAGGCAGGAAGCCCTTGGCCAGAGCAAGTTCAGCCAGCATCTTTCTGTCCACTCTCAGCTCTTGTCCTGGTGGCGTTGTCCCAGAGGTCAGAGGTGATGGATGGAGGCCTAGAGGGAGCTTACACTCTTTTGGAACCTTGATGATAGATAGCCTGTTCCAGCAACGTGGTGTAAGGGAAGATGTCCAGCCTACATGTGGGCTCATTCCATACAACTCTCAGGGGAGCCAGGTCAAGTTTATGTCCAAGAGACCCAGGATCTAGGAGCTGGTGTTTAAATGGCGACATGATGCTGGGATTTAGAGATTTTGGCTTCTGCTGTGCAAGGGCACTAGCTGGCAAAGTAGATTCAAGAGGCAAGGTGTAGGAAAGTCCTCTTCGAGTGCCTCATTTTACTCCTTATTCTCTGCAGATCATCAATCTCTTTGTAGCTGTCATCATGGACAACTTTGACTACCTGACAAGGGACTGGTCAATCCTTGGTCCCCACCATCTGGATGAATTTAAAAGAATCTGGGCAGAGTATGACCCTGAAGCCAAGTGAGTGTCCATAGGAAAGCCTGATTTCTCACATTGAGAGAGTGGACTGAGTGACCAGATCTGCAGAAGGGTTCAACACAGGTCAACACCAGGTGCATCCACTGGAAACACTGAACTGCACCAGACTCAGGGTGGAGGCCAAGTGCCTTTGAGTCTGAAACACAAACCACCACTTGAGTTGAGCAGATGGATAGGAGATCCTAGCTTACCACGGCTTGACTTAATGATCCTTCAAGTTTACAGTGGTGCAAAAATGATGCACATTGGGTACAAACCATACTTCAGAGTTTGCATTTTGCTGTTTCCCTGGGCCAGCAGTAGACAGTAGGATCCCTTTTATCAGTGCTAGGCAGCAGCAGACAGTGCAGCTTCCAGCAGTGACACAGTCTCTACCTGGTGGTAGAGTTCTCCACAATGCACCGGGTCACTAATTTGCTAAGCGACATTTGGCAGATTAGGTGTGCTAAGTGCATTGTTGATTTACAGTATTTTCTACTAGTGATCAGTTTATTAGGACATCACAGCTTCATAAGTCAAGTAGAGCTCTGCTCTATTGTTGCCTCAGGTCTAAGAACACTCTCATTAGTCAGTCACCTTTGATTCACACTCACTGAATACCTTTTGGTCATATGGTCAGGTGATTGAAGCAGCAAGTACATATTGAGAATTTAATTGCAGTGCTAAAATCCCTTCCACCTTGAACATAGTACTGAAAGAAAACTGTTCATTAAAATCTAAACACCTTTGTATTGGTTTGGGAGTTTTACCATTCAGTTCTGCATGGAGCTGACCAGTAGGGCTCCACCTTGGAGAGTTCTTCCCGTACATGGGCCCCTAACTCTCGGGGACCTGTGAGTCCTGGGCTGCTGGCAGAGTCTGGGGTCCTCTGATGGCTCTTCCTCTCTTCTTCTTCTTCTAGGGGTCGTATCAAACACCTGGATGTGGTGACCCTCCTCCGCCGGATTCAGCCCCCACTAGGTTTTGGGAAGCTGTGCCCTCACCGTGTGGCTTGCAAAGTAAGAGACGACCTGAGTTCATTGGCAAATGAGAAAATAGAAGGGGCAAGAGTCTGTTTGTCTTGTGACCCTTTGAGTGAATGAAGATAATATTTTTTGGACCTAAAAAAAGCAAGCCTGGGGCAGGTTAGATTTTACAGGTCCTTCTAGACTCTGTTGAGGCACAACAGAGTGAATGCCTCAAGTCTGAGTGGACTCTGCACCCGTCCTGAATAAAAGACTCAGTCAGCTCAGCAGGCTGGGTCACCTGGGCATCTTGGGTGGATTTCCTTATGAAGGAAAGAGGTTTATTTTGGCTCATGGTTTTGAAGGCTCACAGTCATAGACCAGGTGGCCCAGCTGGTTTGAAATCTGGAGGAATTCTTGCTGACAGAGGCCCAAGGCGGTGCAGAGCACCACATGGCAATAGGGAGCACAGAGGCGTCTTCTATGTCTCTCCTTATAGGGCCATCATCACTCAGTCATGGCCTCATCCAACCCAATCACCTCCCCAGATACCACCTCTAAACCTCTGATTGGGTGAAGTTCCCACTCTCTTAGTGCCGTTGACATAAGACTTTGGGAACCAAGGACACATAAGCCTTTGGGGGAAATCCAAACCATAGCACCAGAAACTTCCTAGTCCACGGTGCACAGGTTGGGAGGATTTTTTGTCTGTTTGTTTGTTTGTTTTCTTGCCATCTGAGAGCCATGCATTGGCTTCAGACATTTATGAAGCCCTAAAATGTATGCAAAAGCAGTAAAACACTCAATAGTCTTACCAGGCAGGGGCTCTATCACTTTTATCAGATTCCTGAATGAATCCAAGACCAAAAAAAGGTTAAGACAAACATCCTCATTTTTAGACACATCGCTTGCCCTGAGAGTGAGACCCCCTACATGTGTGCACCCAGGCACACCATGCAGCCCAACAGCAGGAGAGAGTCACCCCCTTCCTCTCCCCCATAATTCCAGCTGCCATGTCACTCCCACTGTCACCATTCTACACCCCGTGCTGGGTCAGGAACCAAGCACCAAAGAAGAGGGGCTAGAGTCAGAGAGCTGTAGAGAGAAAGAAACACAGACGGCAGAAAGATGCAACTCTGTAGATAATCCACTTGTGGAAGTGTCACTCGAAAAGATTGTACGTTTCCCCAAAACACAAATTAAATGTGAGCGAAAGCTAAAACATGATGGAAAACAAGAGTAGAGAGGAGTGCCCTGTGGCTGAGGCTGAAGCCCAGCCCTGCTGACCTCCCAGTGAGCCTGGGCAGGCTGCGCTGGGCTCAAAGCTTCCCAGTTAACCTGCTACACAGTTCTGTGAGGGTCACAGGGTCCAGTCACTGAGGAAAATTATAACCCCTCCCGGTGCTAAGATTAACAGGAGGCTGCCATGGGAGCTGACAAATAGTGTCTTTGACCACACCCTTGGCACAGATGCTGTAATGAGCTTCATGCAACCCTCCCGCCCCTGTGTGTGCTGTGACGCCTTGCAACAGAAGCGCACTTTGGGGTGGAAAGGAGGGAAGTTGGGGAGGTGGCCCTGGTCCAGCTGGATGTGGAGGTGTGCTTGTCAGTAGTCAGAAAGAGGACACAGTACGTCTCCTCCGAGCAGCCTCTGTTACCGTTTGTCTTCTCTGGGCTGTGGATGAATGCTGCCTGGCACGCAGCTGCCTTTTGTCTCAGCGGAGAGCACACTGTCTCTCAGAGCAGACAGCTAGGCAGGGCAGGGGAGGCTTAACGTTGTTCCGAGGGAGAGAGCATCTAACGGGGGTGCCTTCCATCCCTGCCTAAGCCAAGATGCTCCCCAGAAAAGACTTCGAATACAATTCCGTTTGACCACACTCATACCCTCCCAGCATCCCCCGGCCCTCGGGGTTCCGTAGGCCCTTTGAGAACCATCTGCTGTGGTCACCAGCTCTGCCTTCCCTTCCCCTCCAGCGCCTGGTCTCCATGAACATGCCTCTGAACAGCGACGGGACGGTCATGTTCAACGCCACCCTGTTTGCCCTGGTCAGGACAGCTCTGAGGATCAAAACAGAAGGTAAGGGTCACCTGTGGGCCACCAGGAGAGCCGCTTAGAAGAGCCAGCAGGCCAGCGAGGAGCTCAGAGGTGCTGGGTGCTGCTGGGCCCTTCCCGTCCCACGCAGCGTCGGTGCAGGGAGACAGGGCACGTGTGCACCCAGCGCACAGGGGCTGGGACCGCTCGTGCCCCCTTTGCCTCTTGAGCGGCCTCACTGCCTCCCGCCTCCATATTTGGAGCCCTGGCTTTCCATCAGACCCAAGCTGTTATTCTGGGCGATGCCTTGAAGCCGGGCTATCTAGTTCCAAAAACCTGGAGGGGCCCAGCCTCAGCAGCAGCAGCACATGGGTCTCTCCCTTTTGAAATGGAAAAGACCTGTGTTGGGGAAGGGACAGCCTGGCAAGCAGCGGCTGTGCTGGAGGGCGTGGCCTGCCTTTGTGCAGCTAAAGGTGAGAGTGAAGACACCACTGGGCGCCCCCTTTCACACTGTTCCCCTGCGGGCCGCATCCCGTGGAGGGGTCCCTGCTGCTGTGCGCCAAGGCGTCCCGTGGGTTAGTAGCCGCCATGGCTGCGGCAGGGAGTCTGCTGCCCTGACTGGCTGTTTCTGAGCCACTGGGTGGGAAAAGCTGTGTGACGTGCACCTGTGCTGCCATTTCTCTGCAAGAGCTTGTCGCCCACTGCAGCGTGTGGCCACGGGCCCCCGCCCCGGCGTCCACTGCGGGGCCTTCTCTGCCCCAGCGGCAGGGGCCATTCATCTGTAGCTGAGGTTTGAAGCCCATGGGCACAGCAATTACAGAAAACACAGATGAGGCAGAGTGCGTTTTCCGTGGCTTCTTTCATTTCAACCTCAGAATCTCGGCTGCCAGTCAGCGCCACCTTCTGTGGAGATGGAATGTATCCCAGCTCTGTCCCTAATCCCAGGCCTCTTAGTCATTTTCTCTGACACTTCTTGCATTTCTTCATTTGTAAAGCAAAGAAAGGTGAGGACCTGCGGGCATTTGGTTCAGTAAGTAGCCTGGGAGGTGCCTCCTTCCAGTAAAATTCTTCCAAGAAGCATCAGAAACATCAGAAACTAAGAGAAAAGAGAACCAATCCAGCAAGAAATGTGGTAGAATAATGAGCTAATCTTTCTTTTTTTAAGGATTTATTTATTTGAAAGGCAGAGTTACAAAAAGGCAAAGGCAGAGCAAGGGGGGTGGGGGTCGGGGCTTCCATCCGCTGGTTCACTCCCCAAATGGCTACAGTAGCCAGAGCTACAATGATCTGAAGCCAGGAGTCAGGGACTTCTCCCGGGTCTCCCACATGGGTGCAGGGGCTCAAGGACTCAGGCCATCTTCTACTGCTTTCCCAGGCCATAGCAGAGAGATGGAGCAACCAGGATTCGAACCAGTGACCATATGGGATGTTGGCACTGCAGGTGGGGGCTTTATCCACTATGCCACAGCACCGGCCCCTGAGCTAATCTTCAAAAAAAAAATAGGAAATAGGTCAACTGCTACTCCTAAACTACAAAGCAAGCAAAGGCTAAAATGCCAATGCAATAGCAGTAGCCAATGAATAATTCACTCTGAAATGAGTCTAAATAGATGTACTTTAAAAACAACTAAATACACATTTAAGCGCACACGGTGCATATAGCATAGGAGAAGAATTGGAAGGAAATTCTCCAATATATTAATAGTGATTATTACTGAGTGGTGGCTGTGCCTTCTTCCTTACCAAGTTTTCTGCTATGAATATTATTGCGCTTATGCTCTATGGAAAGGGTTTCCCTTTCTAAGGGAAGAAGGAACAATGACTTCTGGAAGGAATATGCCGTTAATACTTAAGGCTGATGCCACTTCCTGAAGCCAGTTTTGCTCCATGGCGGAGCAGTGACACACTGCTCTGCACAAGTCAAGACTCAGCAATGCTGGCGCTGCACCACCAGAGCAAACTCCATGGCACCTGGACAGCGCCAGCTGGGACAATGCGAAGGAACTACCGAAAGGGGTCAAACACAGATGGCCAAGCTTGAGGTGCGGATTCCCAAGACCAGGGGCCAAGGTAGCCGCGTGCAAACTACAGCCAAGTTGTGAGCTAAAGAAAGTCCTGTCCACACAAAGATGTCTGAGAATGTCTACCAATGTGAGCCCTTTCCGAAACAAGGCCTCCAAAACCTGCCAGAACCCTAGGCCTGGAGGGCAAGGCACACTCTAGGAAGCAGCTAGGAGGAACTCTGAGCAAACATCTGCCCTCAGCCCTCAGCCCTCAGCCCCGAGGCTTTTGGGAGCTTTTGGGGACTGGAGAGAGCTGAGCCTTCTGCAGGGACCTGGAGCTGTCGTCCCAGTCTGGCAGCAAGGCAGAGGCCTTTGTCTTGTGGCACGGAAGGAAAGTGTGTGGAGTAGAAGCGTGACCTACACGTCGGTGACATTGCACAGTCACGCAGATCCCGAGGCCTGAAATGATGTGA
Organism: Sylvilagus floridanus; assembly: GCA_949820135.1. Lineage (NCBI taxonomy): Eukaryota > Metazoa > Chordata > Mammalia > Lagomorpha > Leporidae > Sylvilagus > Sylvilagus floridanus. The sequence goes on from OX463230.1 coordinate 37,549,270, forward strand.
AAGACCCTTTGGGAAGATACACCAGTTTTTTTTTTTAAAGATTCATTTATTTATTTGAAAGTCAGAGCTACACAGAGAGAGAAGGAGAAGGTGGGGAGGGGGTCTTCCATTCACTGGTTCACTCACCAATTGGCCACAATGGCCAGAGCTGCACTGATTCAAAGTCAGGAGCCAGGAGCTTCCGGGTCTCCCACATGGGTGCAGGGGCCTAAGACCTTGGGCCATCTTCTACTGCTTTCCCAGGCGATAGCAGAGAGCTGGGTCGGAAGTGGAGCAGCCAGGACTAGAACCAGCTCCCATATGGGATGCCGGCACTGCAGGTAGTGGCTTTACCCACTACACCACAGCACTGGCTCCGATATATCAGTTTCCTAGATCTACCATCTCAGGCGATCACAACCTGGGGAACTTAAAACTAAGAAAAGGTTATTCTTTCAGCATTCAGGAGACCAGAATTCCAACATTTAGGTGTGGGTGGGGTAGGTTCTTGAGAAGAATCTATTTCTTGCTTCCCTCCTGGTATCTGATAGTTACCAGCCGTGCCTGGTGTTCCTGGGCGCATGGCAGCACCACTCCAGCCTGTGCTTCCACCATCACAGGGCCCCCTTGCCCTTGTGTCTGTGCGTCCTCTTCTTACAGGAGCCACCCTAGGCCAGCGTGACCTCATCGTAACTAACGTGGGAAGACCCCATTTCCTCCCGGGGCCACATGCTGAGGTCCAGGTAGACATGAATTAGGAGGGGAGGGAATATTATGCAACCATAATATTTCTGCATTATTTATGCAGCTCTCTGGTTGCGTGTGTCATAAATCACTAAGTACCTTAACCCCAAAGGGAACTGAATGCCTCTCTAACTGGAAGCCAAGGAGCATTCTTCCAGAGGCTGTTTGTACGTGGTGCTCAGATGAGGAGTCCGGGAGCCCATCACCCCCTCTCCACTGCCTTCCAGGCACAGAGGCAGGTTTGACCTCAGGCAGTCTTGTTCTGCACTGCCTGTCCTCTTTAACCGCAGCAACCACTGCCTCTAGTGTCCTGTGGCCACCAGCGAAGCACCACACTGCTTTCCCCTGACTGGTTCTCTGGTCCGTGAGTGCAGCCATGGCATAGCCAGGCTCTCAGCTCAGGATCACCCAAGACCAAAATCGGGCTGTGGAGGAGGCCGCGTTCCCTTCTGGAGGCTCTCGGGCAGTGTCTGCCCCCAGGCTCATTCAGGCTGTGGGTGAAATTCATTTCTCGCTGTTGCAGAACCAGCGTCCCCCTTTCCCTGCCGGCTGCTGGCTCATAGAAGCTGCCTGTCTGTCTTCTGCTGACAAAGTGGATGTCGGTTTAAGTTTCCATCCCAGCCAGCCAAAGCCCAACTCCCCCATTGCCCCTCTGCCCCAGACTGGAGAGGACTCCCCGCTTTTAATGGGCTCATGGGATTCGGTCAGGCCACCTAGATCATCTGCCTATCCTAAGATCCTAGGTGCCATGGAACATAACCCCATCATGGCAGTGAAGTCTGTGCTATTCCCAGCTGCAGGGATTAGGTGCCCCGTGGAGACTGGGGGTGGGGAGCACCTTAGAGTCTCGCCTCTCCCGCGCTCTTTTGTAGCAGCGGGTTCTGAGCATTCCTCTCCCCAGCCATAACTCCCAATATCCCAGAGGCCACATGGGACAGGCACCAATGGAGCCTGTCTGTCCAGAAGAGGAAGTGGACTCAGAGAAAATGCACAGCCCCAGGACCCAGTGTCTTCCGATTTCTGCTTCCGCTGGGAGGTTTGGCCACCTCCTCCCTTCGGGAGACTGCGAGGGCAGTCTTCACCGACACAGGTGTGTGTCCACGTGTGGGGGAGACTGCCTCTCCTTGTGATCACACAGGATTCCTGTGCATCCCAGGGCGGCCCTGCTCCGGGGAGCCACCCTCTCTGCTCTCCTGATGCTGGCCATCGGGGCTCATGAGAGAGGTCTGGCCAGGCACTGCCGGGGCAGCGGCTCAGACCCGGGCCACCCACAAGAGAACAGCATGGCATGTGGGGGACCCCGGGGGCTGGCCTGAGCAACAGGCAGGGAGGAAGGGAAAAGCAGTGCCATTGCACAGGACACAGGAGGCAAGGGGGACGGAAGGAAAACTGAGAGAGAGAGAGAGAGAGAGAGAGAGAGAGACACGAAGGGCAAGAGGAGGGAGGGGCCAGAGGCAGCCTGGGGCAGGGCGTTGTGGGGGAGGCAGTGAGGAAAGAAGAGACACAGAAATCAGGCTTCTGGGGGGCCACTGCCGCCATCAGTGGCCCCCTGCTTTGTGCAGAGGGATCCATCCCATCCGGGGCCCTCCACGGGCTGATGACCCTTCCTCTTTGCACCTCCCCTTCCTCAGGAAACCTGGAACAAGCCAATGAGGAGCTGCGGGCCATCATCAAGAAGATCTGGAAGCGGACCAGCATGAAGCTGCTGGACCAAGTGGTGCCCCCTGCAGGCGGTAAGTGCTTCTTGGCTGTGTGCCCTGAGGGCGCTCAGCCACCCAGGAGCTTTCTCTGCCTTCCTTTCCGTGGGCTGTAGCATCATTAGAAATGTGAACATGGGTCCTGAGGGTCCACTAGGCTTACAAGAGGCCTGCTTTCTCCAGACCATTCCTGTGGGGCTCAAAGACCCAGTGGTTAGAAGGGACAGGGGTACAGCATCCTGTGCCAGCTCAGAGCCCCGCTGTCACGTGGGGAATCTGCTGCAGGCCTGCAGCCATGGACAGGCACATGTGTGCAAGTCTGGCAGAAATTCCCAGGAAATCCACAAAGTATAGGCTTCCCCAAAAGCCACCGGGCTGATCGCTCTAGGGGCCCAGAAGAAGAATCCTCCGAAATCCTGCCCCTCTTCTTTGAAATTCCAAGTTCGAAGCCCTTTTTCGTGGCAAATTCTTTTTATGAAGATACTCCAGAATGCAAAAATGGGATTAAGAGAAAGGTTTATTTTTGTGCAAAAAAATAAAAAAACCTTTGCCTATATTTTACATAATACACGTTTTCCACAAATTTCTTGAAGACCCCTTGTATTGTTACTTATTAGAATTCCAAATGAAAATCAAAGATAGTATAATATTCATATACATAGAATTTCCAAAATACTACTGTAATGCCTTAAGTCTAATATAAAACATTCTATAAGGAAATCTTTTCAATGCAAGCTATATTTCAAAATATTTGTGGGAAATGGAACTAAAAGGTAGGTTTACTTTGGTGGAAACCAATTTTGAAAACTGCATGAGGGGTCATCAAAAAGTTGATTAAAAAAGCATGTGATGGAAATACTCTGTGTGAATTTCAAAATTGGTTTGCACCAAAATAAACCTTTGCTTTAATTTTTAAAAAAAGATTTATTTATTTATGTGAAGGCAGCGTTACAGAGAGGCAGAGAGAGGGAAAGGGAGAGGGAGAGGGAGAGAGAGATGGGTCTTCATCCGCTGGTTTATTCCATAACAGCTGGAGCTGGGCTGATCCAAAGGCAGGAGCCAGGAACTTCTGGGTCTCCCAAGCAGGTGCAGGGGCCCAAGCACTTGGACTATCTTTCACTGCTTTCCCAGGCCAATAGAAGAGAGCAGGATTGGAAGTGGAGCAGCTGGAACTCCAACCGGCGCCCATATGGATGCTGGCCCTGCAGGTGGTGGCTTTACCTGCGAAGCCACAGCGCCGGCCCCTGTGCTTTCACTTTTCCACAGATGTTTTGAAGTACCCCTCGTATATAAATGCTCAGGCACGGCTATGTCAGAAGTTGTAACTAACTGATGAGCTGCTCCCATGCACCCATTTGTCATGAACCAGCTTGTGTTTAAAAGGAAGTAACACAAAGCTGAGTATTGTCAGCACTTTACATTCTCCATCTGCCAGGAAGGGCTAAACAAGTGTACATACGGGATGTAGATGAGTGTGCACACACACACACAGGCACAGATGCGGAGTGACCATGACTGTGACAACACTGGAGGAGGTTCAGATACCAAAAGAGCACTGCCATCAGGGAAACAGTTTTTCCAAAATGTAAACCCCTCTCGGTCAAGTTCAGACAACACAGAGTACAGTCTTCCACCAATTCACGCAGGAGTTGTCTTCCTGCAAACCCCCAGGTGTACTAAAACCATTCAGGAAATGCTCCAGGCTCGTAAGTAGATGCTTAGCTCAGATCATTATGAACACGTTGCTTGCCCAGACAGGCGTCTGGTACAACGCGTAGGTGCCATAGGAGGACAGAGCTGTGATGTGCTTAGGAGCACCTCTGGAGCCCCTGAATGCCAGGAGACCCCGGGTCACTAGCGCCACCGGAAAGCATCCCGTCCTCTTCCGAAGCTCTCCTGAAGAGGTGATTCACCCCTGCTGAGAGCTGCTTCCCAAGGGGAACGCAGGAAGGGGCTGAAGCTCACACAGAGGCAAGAGTCACTTGCTGTTTTGCACCTGTGATTTTATTTCATTCTCGTAACATTTCTATGGCATTTTTTCAAGGGACGCGATTTCTTAGAAGAAGCCGAGTAGCTGGCTCAAGGTGACATGGTGAGGGCAGAGCAGATTCAGGATTCAAATCCAGGTCTGAGAGGGCCTGGAACTCCACTTGTACCACCATGCAGGTCCTCCCCCTGCCTCCCCTCCCCTGCCCCCGGCTACCCTGGACAGGGACCTCCAGGGCTTTCTCTCCCACACTGTGAGATGGGAGGCCCTTTGCTGCTGTGGACCTGGCTGGTCTGGAGGGATGGTGGGGGAACAGGAGAGCCAGGCAAACCCCCAGATCTCACCCAGCCAGCTGTCGCCTTCACTAGAAGCCATGGCACAGCTGCTCTCGGCCAGATGTGGTCCCCATACAGCTTCCCCATGCTCTAGCTCACTCCCAAGACAGATGCTGACTCTGTCACACGGAGTCTTGGGTGCCCAGCTGAGCAGGGAGGCAGCCAGGCCACATGGCACCAAAACCCATGCATCTGATTTGAAACAAAAACACAAACTCCAAAAGGAGGAAAGCCTCCCTTGCACCAAGCTCTCTCCCTCCGACCTGGAAGCATAACCTTGTTTGCAGTCAGGGCTCAGGCCAGCCAGTGACTGGCACTTGAAGCTGTGGAATCAAATGAGAGCTAGCAATGGCAGGTAAGTTAGAGAGAGAGAGAAAATAAGGATACATTTACTATTTGCATCAGTTGTTTACAGAAGGAATTTCTGGGAAAAATGCTCAAGAAGCTAATTATCTGCCAAGCTAACTGCTGGAGGTGGTAGCTAAGCAGAGGGCTCTGGTGGGATAACTCTCTGTTTCTGTCTGTGGGCCGTGGGCATGTACCGCCTTCCCTAAAAATCACCATGAAAAAGTCAAAAAACGTGCGGATGCCCCCTGTCTGCCTCTGACAGCCCTTCCTCTCCTCTGTCCCAGATGATGAGGTCACAGTCGGCAAGTTCTACGCTACCTTCCTGATCCAAGAGTACTTCCGGAAATTCAAGAAGCGCAAAGAGCAAGGGCTTGTGGGCAAGCCCTCCCAGAGGAACGCCCTTTCCCTGCAGGTGAGGGGCTGGGGGCTCGAGGGAGGGGTCTACACCCCAAGGAAGGTCCTGACCTCCGACAGGGTCTCAGGGTTTTCCCAGGATGCCGGGGGCCCTGCCCCTTCCAAAGGAAACTTCCTGAGAGCCCCAGGCCTCTCAGGTGGATGTGAGGGGGGTGATGTAACCCCTTCCCTCCCACAGTCCCTTCATGCACACACTGCCCTGAGCAGTCCTGCCTGCTCTCAGGAGTGCAGAGCTGATCCCTTCTGGACAGGTGAATGGACTCTGCATGGACATTCCCTAGTGCAGGGAGGGGGTTCAGGGGAGCCATCCTCTGGTTCGCACACACAGACACACCCTCTGGAGGTGCACCTGCCCCACGGTGTGGGTGGCTGGGGCCAGCAGCGGCAGGTCCTGGTGCTGGGCGGTGGCGGCTGGCTGGGAAGCCTGTGGAAAGGGTTGGAGGTCCTCACGGGACCCTCTGTGTTCCAGGCTGGCCTGCGCACTCTGCACGACATCGGGCCTGAGATCCGACGGGCCATCTCCGGAGACCTGACAGCTGAGGAGGAGCTGGACAAGGCCATGAAGGAGGCTGTGTCTGCTGCCTCTGAAGATGACATCTTCAGGGTAGGTGGCCGCCACAGGCGTGCCCCTTCACTTTGCAAGGTCCTCAGCCCTGTGGCAGACTCCTCCCACCTGGCCTGGCTCAGCCCTGCCCCTTGGCCGAGCCTGGCTCGATCTCCAGCCAGGGCTCCGGGGACGTGGTGGCTGGTCCTGGGTGTCACCGGCTCTCAGGGAAGGGGGAGAGAGCTATTTTCCTAAGGACACATTTCCAAGGTGAACTTCTTCCACATAAGAAGTTGAAAAGTGGTAGCTTCTGGGCCATCTTTAATCTGCAAACCCATTTTCTTTGCCATTACTCGAAAATCTGGCAAATTTGAGCAAAAATCCAGACTTTCGGCTTCTCTTGAAAAAAAAAAAAAAGCAATCAAAAGATTTTGGGCTGCATTCCCGTGTGGCAACAGAAGCTGGGACGAAGTGGCACTGCCCTGTGAGATGGAGCGTGTGTACTCCAGGTGAAGAAGCCCCCCCAGCCCTCCTTCTCCATCCCTGGAGATGGAGGCCGCCCGGCAGGTGCAGTCATGAAGGCTGTGTGTGTGTGGGAATGCCAGAACCCCAGCGTCTGGCTCTCTCTCAGCACCCCTGCCTCGCCCTGAAGGCATTTGGCTGCAAGTCCTTCCATAGCAAGGGAGAACCTGCCAACCGCAATTGTAGGGGGGCCCTGCCCACACCTGTCCCTGCAGCCCCCCGAGGCCAGCCCCCCGCTGTGGATCAGCCCGTGCTGCCCATGGCTCATGCTCATCCTCACTTCCATGAGCTGTCCCTCACCAGGTGGTCTCAGGGACCCGGTATCACATTACCAGTGCCCCGACAAGACCCCAGAAGCCAGGACTCCTCTGCCAGAGCCCAGAGACATTCTCAGGTCAGGGCCGCCTGCCTACTCACCCAGGACAAATACAAACAAGGAAGGAGTGCACGGGGCTGGAAAGAGAACACTGGTTCCTAATTTTCAGTGTCCCAGAATCCCCTAGGGAAAGAAAGCCATGGTGGCATTGATGCAGGAGGTAGCTTCTGCTCCCTCATTTCCTAGCTTCTCCCTCTGGGAGCCAGTGGGCTTTTCCTGTGGAAAGTGAGAGGTACAGTCTCAGGCCCTCAGCGCCCACCGTGCACTGTGCTGTGGAGGACAGCCACCCCACACTGTCCCCGGGACGCAGCCCGGTCTTCAGGGGCTCCACTGGGAACTCCCAGGACAGCTGTCACCCTCAACAGCTGCCCTGTGTGACTGGTTCCCGGGATGGGGAGCCAGGATGCTGTGTCTGCTCCCTCCCTCTCCATCTGCCTTGGAGGTAGGGGTAGCTGAGGGGCTTCTCCCCACCTCCCATCTTGCCTACAGAGGGCCGGTGGCCTGTTCGGCAACCACGTCAGCTACTACCAAAGCGACAGCCGGAGCGCCTTCCCCCAGACCTTCACCACGCAGCGCCCGCTGCACATCAGCAAGGCCAGCAACAACCAAGGCGACACCGAGTCGCCCTCCCACGAGAAGCTGGTGGACTCCACTTTCACCCCCAGCAGCTACTCGTCCACCGGCTCCAACGCCAACATCAACAATGCCAACAACACTGCCCTGGGCCGCCTCCCCCACCCCGCCGGCTACCCCAGCACAGTCAGCACCGTGGAGGGACATGGGTCCCCCTTGTCTCCTGCCGTCCGGGCACAGGAGGCAGCGTGGAAGCTCAGCTCCAAGAGGTAAGCGGGGTGGGGGGGCACCCAGGGCCAATGCCTGCGCCTCATGCACTGCAGCCAGGGGCCAGGTGGAGGAGGAGCACTTAGCCCCAGGCTGGCCTCCCACCCCCAAGCTTCAATGGAGGCTGTAGCCCCGGACCCCCTGTAAGAGAGGTATGTGCTAGGGTGCCTCCCAAGTCCTGCCCTCGGTTGAATGGGCTCAGGACAAGTCGACCCGGCCCCTGACAATGCCTAGCATATAGGAAGTACTCACTGAACACCTGGGACAGAGGTGTGCACGGGCATGGAAAAGCTGGCTTTGCAAGGGACGTGCAAGTGGCTCATCCTTGCCTGTCCTGGTGGCCTCCCTCCCTCTTCCAGAACCTTCAAGGCTTCAGCCTTGGCCCCACGTTCTCCCCCACTCACCTCTTCTTCAGGAAGGCTCCTTAAGTCCCGCATTAGCATGTCTGTGTAGATGAAATGACCTCCTGTGCAGGACGCTTCCTGTTCCTCGGGGCGAGAGCGACTGGCAGAGAGGAGCTGGCGGGGGGAGGAGCAGAGGTTTTCCTCCCCCACAGACACCTGTCCATGAAACATAACATATGCAGAGCACTGAGCGCATCCTAAGTGCCCGCTAAACCCCAGTCCCTCTCCCCTCACCACTTTTGGTAAAAACAACCTTCAGGGTGCGAAGAGGAGAATGCAGCCGACACTCTGGAGTCCTGGGTCTTGTCCCTCCCACCAGAGCTCGAGGCAGACGGTAGTGGCTCTGGCGGCAGCATCGCTGTGGCCGAGAACAGACGGTGGTCCCAAGAAGCGGTGCTGCCTGCCTGCCGCCATCCCGTGTGAGCCACACCCGCTCCACACGCCTTTCCTCCCACTCCATCTGGAGCCCCTGACATCTCATCTTCCCTGTGACTGTGGCGGGAGACGGTCCACGTCCTCCCCGGAGAGCTCTGTCCCAGTCTGCCCAGGTCGCTCTGTGAGCCCACAGCCAGAGTGCGAGGGGGAGGGGTACACTGGGCTCTTTCCCAGATGCCTCTGGGGGCCTGAGGGCAGAGTGGGCTCCAGCCTACAGGGTAGGAAGGAAGACAGCCACCAGACGAGATGGGCAGAGCCCTGAGCCCGGAGCGAGGAAGACGCTGTCCCAGAGAGAGGGGTACACTGGGCTCTTTCCCAGATGCCTCTGGGGGCCTGAGGGCAGAGTGGGCTCCAGCCTACAGGGTAGGAAGGAAGACAGCCACCAGACGAGATGGGCAGAGCCCTGAGCCCGGAGCGAGGAAGACGCTGTCCCAGAGAGAGCGCGTCACAGTGCAAGCCCCCGCTGGGCTCGGCAGGGACTGAGGCCCACCCCCTCTGCTCAGTAGGACACAGCCCTCCACGTGAGGTGTCCTCTCTGGGCCTTCACTCCAGGGAGCCAGGTCAGAACCAGATCTGGCAGACCACGATGCCGGGGACGTCTCTGCTGGCCAAACGTCTGAAGGCTCAGCCGTCAGGGGTGGGGAGAGCCCTCTCTGTGCCGTCAGGGGTGGGGAGAGCCCTCTCTGTGCCACTCTGCTCTGGAGAGGACAGCCCGGGGCCCAGCCACCCTGCGAGCAGCAGCACAGTCATTCCAACTTTACAGGAGGGGAAACTGAGGCACGGGGTAGGCTGAGTGACTTGGGCCAGAGGCTGAGTGAGTCCTTCTCCCACCAAGAGCCTCAGCCTCAATCTTGATGCTTCCATGGCTCCCCGGCTTCATCAACAGCTGCCGGGGGAAGAGGCCACAGCCACCGTGTGTGTGTTGTGTGTGTGTGTGTGTGTGTGTGCACAAGCACACGCATGTGCATGCCCGTGTGGCCCCTTTCTGGCTGGGGGAAGGGGAGGAGGGCTGGCGGTCCCTGAGCTTTCCTCTGCCTTGGATGTTTTAGATGCCACTCCCAGGAGAGCCAGATAGCCATGGCGTGTCAGGAGGGCGCGTCCCAGGACGAGACCTACGACGTGAGGATCGGTGAAGACGCCGAGTGCTGCAGTGAGCCCAGCCTGCTCTCCACAGAGATGTGAGCCCTGCTGCCTCCTGGCCCAAGTGGGCCCCAGCTGTAGGGAAGGAGAGATCAGAGAGCAGTCCTGCCCGCCCTGCACCTGTGGTCACTTTAGGGCAGGGAGAGGCCACCCCCAACACGCACACAATCCCCTTTAGCTGAGTCCTTCCTCACTGTGATTCGCTCCAGGGAAAATGGCTGACTGTCTTTCCTCTTTGGCTGCAAGCAGCAGCCACAGCAGGTTTTCTGTGGGACACAGCACATACATACGTACATCTACAGTTAAGTGTTTCACGGAGCTACTGTTCTAATAATAAGGCTGCCCAGTGGGGGCATTTGAGCTATAGTGGTTACGATGCTGCCTGGGATGCCTGCATCCCACAGGGGAATGCCTAGGGAGTCCTGCTAGGGTGCACTGTGCGAGGCGCCAGGTGATGGCTCAGCACTTGGGGCCCGGCTGCCCTGGGGGAGATCCAGATTGAGTTCTAGCTCCCAGCTCTGGCCTGGCCCAGTCCCAGCTGTTGCAAGCATTTGGGGAGTGAATCAGCACGTGCTCTCTCTTTCTGTTTCAAGTAATAGCAACAACTTTTTTAAACAGGAAAGCTGCCCAGAAGAGGGCACTGCTGGCAATCTGGGACTGAGGTCTGGATTCTTGTTGGATTGCTGGAGGCGAGCTCTGGCCCGCAGATCTGGGTGCGCCTGAGGTTGTGGCAGTCTGTTGTCCAGCAGAGCACGGAAAATAGCAGTGTCTGCCGTGGCTGAATTGCCAACACGGATGCCTGTCTCCCGTGCCTCCTTGTAAGATGCACTGATGGCTATGGGTGGCATTCGGAACAGCCAAGATGCACTGTTTGGGATGCTTTCTGGAGAGCACTTTGTGCTTTCTAGGTTTTTTTTTTTTTTTTTCGGGGGGGGGGGTGTGTGTGGCTGCAGAGGCAGGAGTAGGACAGGGACACAGGCCCCCAGGGAGTGGCGGGAGAGGTCGAAGAGTAGCAGAGCCACCTCCTTGTCCCCTGATGTTATCAGAATCCAGCAAGTGAGGGGAACCGTGGAAAGAGCAGCAGGACCATGACAAATCAGTTAACCCCTGTGCCTTCATGTCCAATCAGCGGAGGGGAGAAGGGGCGAAACACCTGCTTTCTGACTCAGTGAAACACGGTGCGTAGGAAGTCTAAGGTCCTCTGAGGGTCCTTAACAGATAACACTCTCCTAATTGGAATTGTGACTATATTTTCATTTTATTTGAAAGACAGGGACTGTCTGAAGTCAGGAGCCTAGAACTCAACCTGGGGCTCCCACATGGGTGGCAGGGACCCAACTATTTGAGCCATTAGGGTGCACATCAGGACACTGGACTCAGCAGGAACAGGACTCAAAACCAGGCATCTTACTTGGAGTGCAGGCGTCCCAAGTGGCATTTTAATCCCTGCACCAAATGCCCACCTCTAAATTAATTTTTTATAGATTTATTTTACTTGAAGGTCAAAGTTACACAGAGAGAGGAGAGGCAGAGAGAGAGAGAGAGGTTTTCTATCTGATTCACTCCCCAATTTGCCGCAATGGTTGGAGCTGCGCTGATCTGAAGCCAGGAGCCAGGGGTTTCCTCCCAGTCTCCCACACAGCTGCAGGGGCCCAAGGACTTGGGCCATCTTGTACTGCTTTCTCAGACCACAACAGAGAGCTGGACAGGAAGCGGAACAGCCGGGTCTCGAATCGGTGCCCATATGGGATGCGGGTGCTTCAGGCCGGGGCATTAACCTGCTGCGCCGCAGCATCAGCCCCTAAAATAATTTTTAGATAATGCAAATTACTGCATGGCTACATATCCTAGAACTCAGAAAAAGCACAGGCTGCGTGCTTGGTATCCGGGAGTTCTGCTGAGTTACTAACTACAGTCCACGCTCTAGGCTGTTTTACAAACTGGTTTGGAAGCCGAGAGGATCTCAGACAAGAAAGATGGTTGGCAACTGTCTAACTAACTGCCCACAGAGTGGGCACACACTGAGCTGCAGAGGCATTCTGAGAAGGGGCGGGGGCAGGGTGACCGTGATGGGTGTGAGTCCAAGCTCAGACAGAAGCTGGGTCTGCAAGAGCGGTGGTGGTTTGGATAAGAAGGAAATACAATAGGGAGGGCTTGCATGGTTGAGAAGAAAGGAGCAATGCATACAGATGACTGTAGATACAGTGAACATCTACGCACGGAACAGGGGTGTGCTCGGTGGTGAAGGCAGCACACCCCTGCCCACCATGTAGGGGAGCACTGGGGACAGCGTCCGGGGCCTCACCTGTGGCATGGAGGGGTGGATGCGAGCCATGCAGGCCGATGCACGAGGGGCTGTGAAGTCCATGGCGTGTGTTGCAGCCCAAGCCTTTTAATAAAACCAAGCAGACGAGTGTAGAATAGCAACGTGCAGAGTGCAGGGAGTGCTGTCAGGTGCGTTTCCTTCCGTTGGTCTGCCGGGCAGGGTGCCCGAGGTATTTCTTGCAGGGGTCACCCTTGGAAGGCTTGGCGGCCATCCACCAGATACCCCTAAGGTCCCTCTCCACCCCGCCACTGACTGGCTGCATCTGTGTCGCGAGCAGCTGCTGAAGTGCACGTGCAGGGGGATCTGGGGATTGGGCGCTGCGCTGGGGCTGAGGCTGAGAACAGCCCTGGTGAAGAGCGTTGGCCTTTGTGAACACAGGAACCTAGGCCACTCTGAAAGAGGCACAGGGACCTGGAATTTCCTCCAACTTTCTCACTACCTTTGTCCCAAGAGTGCCCCCCACTGCCTGAAGTCAGAAATGCAGGCTCACCACATGGGCAGGGGATGGACAGCCCCTTGGGCCAACATCTGTGATGTCAGCCGCCCCTCCCCAAACCTGTACATAAGCACCCCCGGGTGGGGAAGGGTGGGCGTTCCCCTCTGCAAGGGAAAAGGCAAACTGGTTTCTGGGGACGAAAGCTCTGAGCCTCCAGGAGTGAGCCCCGAGAATTCTGTGTTCCAGGCTCTCCTACCAGGACGACGAAAACCGACAACTGACGCCCCCGGAGGAGGAGAAGCGGGACATCCGGCTGTCTCCAAAGAAGGGCTTCCTGCGCTCCGCGTCACTGGGTGAGCACACCCCTGGCTCTGCAGAGGGCGCTGGCGGTCACCCTGAGGTGGCCCTGGTCAGGGACTCGGGGATGGCCCGGGGTCAAACAGCATCCAGGCCGTGGGCTGGGCAGACTTCCAAAGTGAGAAGAATGATTGCAAAGACAGGGTTTGCTGGGGGGGAGCTGGGCACACGTGCTCCGAAACGCCTCAGCGACAAAGCAAGAGGCCAACAGGAAGGTGTCTGAGCCCCAGACCCTGCCCCCACCGGGTTCCGAGCTGTCGCAGCCCTGTCCTCTCTTCCTGCCCTGAGCCCCTTCTTTGGCTGGCTTTGCAGGTCGAAGGGCTTCCTTCCACCTGGAGTGTCTGAAGCGGCAGAAGAATCAAGGGGGAGACATCTCTCAGAAGACAGTCCTGCCCCTGCATCTGGTCCACCACCAGGTAGCCCATGATACTGCACTAAGCCAGCCAGCTTGGCGTGGCCAAGTTGATATCAGTTCAGCTCAAAGAAACCCATCATTTTGCTTAGCCTGTGGAGCGCTGCCCATGTGTGAATGATTTCTGCCGGGCTGTCCACACACCACACATAGCCTTAAACTTCCTTTAGGTTCCCAGGCAGCCAGGAAGCCCATCGGGAGCTGGGGCCGGGACAGGGGGAATGGCAGGAAGTGGGGACAGCATGCTTGCTATTTTGGAAGGTGGTTTTAGCAGCCGGTTCCACCCATCTGTTCTTATCACGCTGGTGGGCAAGGCATTCTTCCTTACCTGTATCTGGCCCCTCCAGCCACCCAGTGTCGCCCCCTCCCACCACACACCGCAGCAGAGCAGCAGACACTGCGGGGCTGAGTCCTGACGCAGCGGTAACGCAGCCACTGCCCTCGGGCTGCCCAGCAGCAGCCAGGGACACAGGACACAGACACGTACATGGCTTCCCAGCAGCGCAGTGTGAGGCTTCCGCCACGGCTCAAAGACGACCCGAGCTAGGGGTTGGCAGGGTTCCATTCCTCGTCCTTGCTTTCTTCTCTTTTCTTTTCTTTTCTTTTCTTTTCTTTTCTTTTCTTTTCTTTTCTTTTCTTTTCTTTTCTTTTAAATAAAAGTCATAACAACAAGTACTGGCTTGGTCTAGCTCCTCGTGAACTTCTTCACAGACCTTGAACCTCACCCCAACCTGCAGGGCTGACTGACAGGGCGTGCGTGTCCTGCATCTAACATACAGTGTAGGGTCATCGCTCACCGCAGTCCACCAAGAAAGAGAGGGTTCACAAGCACAGATGATCCTGATTCCACTCAAGTGCAGCTTTCTGAACTCACAGAAGAAGAGATCACTTCAGGCAGACTGAGTTGTGCAGAGATGTATTTTTAGGATTATGGAAACCTAGGCCAGGTCTCGATGCGCTAGGGCTCAGAGGGGGTCAGACAGATGGGTGTGTGTTCCAGATGGGTGGAAGTAACTGGAAGACTAGAGGCCTGCGGCCCTTGGGTCCCCATCACTCCTAGTAACTCGTGCTTCTGTGTGTCCACAGGCATTGGCAGTGGCGGGCCTGAGCCCCCTCCTGCAGAGAAGCCATTCCCCCACCTCGCTCCCCAGGCCCTGTGCCACGCCCCCTGCCACACCGGGCAGCCGAGGCTGGCCCCCCCAGCCCATCCCCACCCTGCGGCTGGAGGGGGCCGACTCCAGCGAGAAACTCAACAGTAGCTTCCCGTCCATCCACTGCGGCTCGTGGTCTGGGGAGAACAGCCCCTGCAGAGGGGACAGCAGTGCCACCCGGAGAGCCCGGCCCGTCTCCCTCACTGTGCCCAGCCAGGCTGGGGCCCAGGGGAGACAGTTCCACGGCAGCGCCAGCAGCCTGGTGGAAGCGGTATGTGAGTGTGGGCTGCGGGGCAGAGGCAGGGGAAGGGCATGTGGACTGGAGAACTGAGCAGGGGGAGCCGCTTCTGTCCCCCTAGACTGAATGTCATCTCCCTGACCGCCACTTTCGGGGGCACACAGAAAGTGATGGGCTCTCATAGCTTCTGTTGAAGAAAGCACTGGGCAACATAGCCAGTGAACCCCAAGAAACGGGCCTCAGTGTTCAGGGACCGCTCAGAAGCCACACGCAAACCTGGGCTGCACACACACACACACACACACACACACACACACACACACAGTGGCCAGGGAGCTCTGGAAGACTGTGGCAAATTAAACTGAGACTTTTAAAGCTCAGATACACAGCCAGGTTGGAGCGCCATCAAGAACACGAGTGCTTCCGGCTGCCCAGTCCAGGGCATCTCGTGCAGTTCTGGTGCCACATTTTAGGGGGCCTTTCACAAGCTGGAGCAAACCCAGAGGAGGGTGACTCCGAGAAGGAGTGGCTTACAAGGCTGTGGTTCTCATCTCACACCTATCACCGGCACTCAGCAGAAAAGGGTTACAGCCCTGGGCAGGAGGGACGGGGCAGCTGGATCAGACGGACAGGCCGGCTGATTTCGGCTCCTTTCCAATGAGCTCTGCCAGAATGAGGAGGTCTTTCCTATAAAGTAGGAAACTTCCCACCACAGGACCTAGGCAAGCAGACAGGGCCTTCCAGGCCACCAGGCTGCCTGCAGGAGGTTGGGAGTTGAACCAGGTGACTTCAAATGTCTGTTGATTCTGCTGCTGCACCTGGCCTTGTGGCCCTCGACTCATTTCACAAATCTCCGCTGAGCACCGGCCGTGTGCCGCCCCAGGTGCTGGTCTACAGTGCTGATACAGGGCTCCTGCCTTCCTGAGCTCTCACTGTGATGAGGAGAGGCAGGCACTAAACAGGCATGCAGGAAGGAGCCGTGCTCTGGAGGAGGGTTAGGTGATGCAGATGGGGAAGGGAGCAAGACCCACGAGTCCCCAGGAGAAGTGTGTATCGAGCTCCACCCACTCGCTTCCTCCCACGCCTTGGCTCAGGAGCTGATTCTCCCAGGCTGGAGGAGCTTTGGGGGTCACCACGGGCCCCTTCTGGGCAAAGCAGGGCCAGGTGCAGCCACGGTGTTTTGCACTTATCACACGCCCGGATCCTCCTGCCCAGGAAGGCAGCCAGATGACGAGGGGTGGGCAGCACAGGTTAACAGTTACCCAAAGTGGGAATGAATGTTTCTTGCAAAGATTAATAGGAAGGCACATGTTGGGGCCAGAGGGGAGCGAAGAGGCCAGGCTGCAGTCTGCCCCAAAACAGCAGAGCTGGGCCCTGCGGCTCCTTATGTGAGCCCAGTGTCACGTCTTTGCTGGCAGCTGCAGACACTCCGCAACTTCCCTGCTCTGTCCGATGCTCCATCTCTACAGCGTTCCTGTGGGCGCCACCCCTCCCCCAAATACACGCAGCCCCAGTATACACACATGCCTGCCTAGACGCATGTACACTCACACACATGCATGTGCAGTGTCCACAGGCACACACACACACACACACACACACACACACACGCTTCCTGAAGCCGCCCACCGGAGCAGCTCTGCTAACGACGCTCCCCTGTGGTTCTTCCCCATGGTCCCTCAGGTCTTGATTTCCGAAGGACTGGGGCAGTTTGCTCAAGATCCCAAGTTCATCGAGGTCACGACCCAGGAGCTGGCTGACGCCTGCGATCTGACCATAGAGGAGATGGAGAACGCGGCTGACGACATTCTCAGCGGGGGCGCCCGGCAGAGCCCCAATGGCACCCTGTTACCCTTTGTGAACCGCAGGGACCCGGGCCGGGACAGAGCGGGGCAGAACGAGCAGGACGCGAGCGGCGCGTGCGCCCCGGGGCGCGGGCAGAGCGAGGAGGCCCTCGCGGACCGCAGGGCCGGCATCAGCAGCCTGTAGGCGCCAGGGCCGGGGGTGCGGGTTTTTTATTTGTCTCAATGTTCCTAATGGGTTCGTTTCAGAAGTGCCTCACTGTTCTCGTGACCTGGAGTTAACCGGAACAGCGTCTTCATTCATTTCTGTTGGGACGAGACGCAGGCTGGGAGGTGTGGAGCCCTCTGTGTCCGCAGAGGTAGAGGCGAGGAGGGGGCGGCGGCCGCGGGAAGGGGAGAGACCCGCCCTCGAGCTCTGCTCCAGGCGCGCCCCGGGCGGGAGAGAGAACCTCAGCTTCCTGCGGTGGCCCTCGCTCGCCAAAAGGACCCTGAACCAAACGGGTGTCTTTCAACTTTGCTTGTAAAAAAAAAAAATCATTTGCACATATTCTGTATGAGCCTCACTGTCTCCATAGAGCCGGGCCCTGTGGACTGGGAGAAGGGCGCAGGGCAGGACTCGCGGCGAGGACCCCGAGAGGGGCAAGGACGTGCAGGAGGCTGCGCAGCGGGTACGGAGGAGCGGAGGGCGGGTAGGCCTCAAAGCTCCGCCCCGCGCCCAGGGGTGTCGGGGGTGCTGCCTAGCCCACACCCGCCGCGTCACGCTCCGCATCCGCAGCTGCTCGTGCGGGTAGGCGTGTCGCTGTTCCGCGCGACCGCCTGGATCCCGGGGTCCGGGCCGCCAGCGCACAGCCTGACCGGGTGGTGCTGCGCTTCCGTTGAGCGCTCTTTTGTTTGGGTGATTTGCCATGTGTTTGACAGCATGTTACGGTTTTCAGTTTTTTTTTTTTTTTTAAATCGTTCTCATTGTTTTCCCAGGGGGAGGGGAGGAAGTAGAGCGTTTATAAATTTTGCAGCTACCCATCTTCCTGCTTTCACTTTTTCATATGTAAATCTGGCTTGGTTTTATTGTATTATTTAAAGGCTGTGGGTTCCTTTTCCCATGGAGAGGGGGTTCCATAGAAGCCACTGTGGGAGTTTTACCAGCCATTGTGTATGCCCCCAAATTTGTTACCGTTTCCTGGGGTAGTAACGGTTTTTTTCTTTTTCCTGGTTTGGTTTTGATTTATAATTTAAAGGTAATTGGCAATGCACTTGATAAGGTCTTGCACATATGGGTGATTGAGTTGGGTTCCGTGTTAAGCTGGGTGTTTGGTGGGTGCAGGAGAGCGGCAGCATGTCTGAGGGTGTCTGCGTGAGGGTGTCTGCGCGTGTGTGCGTGGGTTGTGTGCGTGTGGATGTGCACCCACACAGCGTGCCCGGGAACACAGGTGACCACGCACTTCCCTTCTGGTTTAACTACGGGGAGGTCAGAATGTGGGGCCATTTGAAAGCAAGAACAAACCACTGTCTCTACTTCTGAAACGGGAATCAGTAACTCTGCATCTTCTGTCCCACAAGATATGCAAAAACAATGCAATAATATTCATTTTAAAAATACAATTGTGAGTTGTGTTGGCATTAACTGTATTTAAACAAAACAAATTTAAGGGAAAAAAGAAGGCATTTTGCTTCAATATATTCCGTGTAACGTTTTATTGCATTGATAATGTTTCTGTTGAAGAAACTGTTATACTTGAATTCAGGTCAGTTTCAGTATTTTTCACATATTTTTTTAAAACTGAATTGCAAATTGTGCCAAGCGAATATAATGAATTGAATTAAGTTTGTTTTTGAATTCACTTCTTGTATGTTTTGCTGCATGTAAAGTAAATAATTTTGTATTTGGAGTGTGACAAGCTTTACCTTTGAACTCAGAAGTGCTTTTCTATATTTGACTGGGGGAAGGGAACTCTTTATTTGTGCCATGAGCAAAGGTATCGCCGTTGTAAGTCTTCATTCTGCTCTCCACCAACAGGTCTGGACATCACTGCTTTGCATATCTTGTGTTTGCTTCCATTTCCCTCAGTTCTTCCTGAATCACAAGATAGGTAGGTTCAGAACACATCTCACTTAGAGAGAGTAGGACATGTCTGATTCCACTTTTCACTCTGTCCATTGCTCTGCTTCTTGGATTTGCAACTCCCAGAGCAGCCCGTCACCATGTGCTACACAGTGGCATTCTGACTGGCCTCTTTGTCCCTGGGCTGGTGTCTACTCCCCTACAGAAGAGTTGGTTTCCTTTATACAGTGCCCACTGACTGCCAGCATGAAATCAAAGCCAGGCTGTTTGGCAGTGAGAGGCTCCTTTGCTTTTTGACCATTGCTCTTCTCATACACAGAGAGCAAGGCCTAGAGAAAGTCACCTGGGTGAAACCTTGGTCCACCAGAAGTCACTGTGATGTGCTCACTTCTCATCGCTTCCTCCTCATGCAGCAGGACTGCCTCCAGGCACACCCTAACTTACATGGCAGCCGTGGAGGGGACCTGGACATGGGGAGGAGGCATCAGGAGCTCACAGTGGAAACAGATTTAGTGGGGCTATGTCTTATGCCTATTTACATAGACTGAGGACATCATCCAATTGCTGCTATGTCCTTCAGATATATTTCAACCACGCTGGTTGAAATGTAACAGATTTGCGGGACATAGGACCCAATGATTCACTAAGAAATTACCCACTGAATCTCTTCCATTGCCAATGTTCTGGTAACACTTCTTGGCACATCTACAAGCAAGCTAGAAATTAAAATAGTGGACAGTCTGTTCCTCAGTAAAGATGAGCTGCATTGTCATGGACTGATTCATTGTAAAGCACAGATAATCCCAGGTTGACGTAAATTCTGGAAACAGATTCCTCATGGTTCTCCATGCCCAGTCCACCCACACTTTCATTATTCCTTCTCAGTGCTGTCAAGGTGGTCCAGAAGTTAAGGTTAGCTGTCTTCCTTGGCCCAGTTTCCTGAAACTTCTACCACTGTGCAGTGAAGACTTTAGTGACACTGGAGAGGAGGCTCTCCTGGGACATCTGTTTCCTGCTGTGCATTTGGCTCCTACCTTGGAATGTGGAATTTTGATTGACCCAACACACCTACACGCTCACTCAACCTTTTCATGCTGCCTTCTCCTTCTTTTGAACTTTTCATCTGCGTCCGCAAGGCTCAGTGGCATGCACTACAGGCTGGGCTTATGCCAGCTCCTCCTAGGGACCTGCCCAGCAGGATTCCCTGCAGCACTCACACCCACTGCCTTCTTTCTCCTTGATGGTCACCACTGGCAAGAAGATCAGAGCAGCCCTCATCCCTGCACTGCACATGAATGACATGAGCAAGGACAAGGGCACACTTGCCCTCTACTGCTGGGGAGCTAGGGGAGTGCAGACAGGAGTTTCCTCTCTAGGGCACTGGGGCTTTCCTAGGTTGACCCCATGGTGATGCGGGCCATGATGATAGTGGTACAAGCAGTAGTGGAATCAGCAAACCATATCCACCATGTATTGAGTGATGTTTCCTCAACC
Organism: Sylvilagus floridanus; assembly: GCA_949820135.1. Lineage (NCBI taxonomy): Eukaryota > Metazoa > Chordata > Mammalia > Lagomorpha > Leporidae > Sylvilagus > Sylvilagus floridanus. The sequence goes on from OX463230.1 coordinate 37,569,310, forward strand.
CTGAGATGGAATTCTCTCCAGGACCTTGTTAACCAGTCATCGCCTCTTCAATAGGCCTTCCTGACCACCCCTGAGTGGTGGGAGAGAAGCAGTCTGTGGCTGAGGACCATGAGTCCTGAACAAGTGCAGTTTGATAAACTTAGTTTTTATTTGTCCTCTCAACAGCCCTGCATCTTTTATTTTCACACCTCAGTCTTTCCATAGTTATTCGTGTGCCTGGCCATGTTAAGCAGAAAGATCTTCCACTGTCTCTTTTCCATCTGTTCTTGAAAGCTTCTTGTTTTGTTGGGGCACAAAGAACTTTCTCTGTAGGTTTTGGTTTGATTCATAAGTTTGTTCCTGCTTGGATTCAGAAACTATTGGGTATTTTCCCTTCCATCTTCTTAACGTGGTAGGCTTCCGTCTGACTGGGAGATCCAAAGGCAAAGGAGCAAGGCCAGCTCTTTTGACCTCCCATGTTTCTATGGGTCCAAATGCCAGGTGCTGGTTGAGAGTGAAGCTGCATGCCATTTCCTCATGGTCATTCTCTACCCAGAACATTCCTGCCCATCTGGCTTCTGATGGCAGGGCAAACACACAAGTATATGAGGGCGCTTCCAAAAGTTCATAAAAATGTATTAAAAGATTTTTTATGTAAAAAAATTTGAAATGCAAGTATATGAGGGATCTTCAACAAGTATATGGAAACTGCATATTATGAAAAAACTATGCATGCGTTTTTAACCAAAAATAAATTTATTGTTTAAATTCTGTTAAAATCCGGGAACTTCTGGAAGAGCTTTCATATGTTTCAGTGCCAAAGTTAGTGTCACTCTGATGAACAAGATGGAGATGAGATGTTTGGAAATAATCACCAGGGTGACGGCTATTTCAGAGGAGGAAAGGGTACACCCATTCCTCCTGAAGGCAGAGAAGTGAAACAAGGTTGGCTGCAGGGCAGAGCTCTTGTGTTTAGCCCTTTTAGCCTCATCAAACCATAATCAGACACGTGGCTAAAGAGGATAGTGGCCTCTCTACCCCTAGAGGCCTAGAATAATTGAAATAGGTTGTCTAGAAGTTAGTTTATCAAAGAGACTGGAAGAACTCTTTAAGCCCTTGGGAAGTAAAAGACATGCTGATATTGAGTCTAGGCTGATTCTGATTGTTGTTTCTTTTTTATGTGTTTGAGAGAGTTGGGAGTCAGTGGATAAAAAAAAAGAGAGCTCCCATCTACCAGTTCCCACAAGGGCCAGGACTAGGCCAGGCAAAAGCTGGGAGCTGGAAACTCAATCCAGGTCTCCTACATGGCAGGTGCTCATCATGGCTGGAGTCAGTATCCCCAGCTGGGAATCAACCCCAGGTACTGTGATGTAAGATGCAGAGTCTTACCACTAGCCCACCCCAACTGCAATTTTAAAAGCAGACCTGGCTCTAGTGACAACTGAGAGGCCTGGAAGACAAATGGAGAATATTTTGACTTCCTGTGGGCCTGTTTCCATTTTATGGAGAGCAATGTCCACTTCAACAGCCCATAGTGAGCAGTGTGGTAGAGAGGCCAGTGCCTCACTGATCTACTTTGGGCAATGAGAACAATGAAATCTCCCTCCACCCTGGCTGGGCAGCTGTGTACTGTGCATGCCACACACACCCCTCAGGTTACCCAGCAAGCAGCTTGAACCAGGCTCCTGTCAGAAGCAGCAGGGAAGCTCCAGTCTGGGTCACAGCTCTCAGTCCCCAAAGTCCTAGCTCTCCACAGCTGCATTTTGAGGAGAGAGGGAGTATTTAAAAAACATTTGTGGAAAATGGAAATATAAGCAGAGTTTATTTTGGTGTAAAAATTTTGAAATCTATGCATAGTTTCTTTTCATAATACAGATTTTCTGTGAATAGAAGAATAAGAAGATCCATCTTATAAGGGAAAGAAGCATCATACGCTTGGGTGTGTGTGGGGGGGCGGGATTTGTCTCCTCCCTAAGAGTTCGCTCTCTTCCTGCTTCCTTCCAGCCCTGAGCTGTCCCTCCTCCTCCTGACTGGTGACAGGGACAAAAAGTTCCAATGTGTAGACTCTTACAGTATCTTTGTCAAGCCACTTTAAGTTTTCACTTTGTTTATTTATATTTCAAAGCAATGGGGCATTGCTTTAGGAGTCAGACACCAATAGAACAGACAAATGGATTTCTAGAAGATTTCCTCATTGCCCACCACACACACACACACACACACAGGCCCCAAGTGCTGGGTCTGAGCTCTACCTATATGGCTTCTCCCATACAGGTGAGTCCTGTGTAAAGAGATACAGGGAGAGCAGACCCACATCCTTTTGTGGGAATAGGGCCATCTCAGCTATTGTTGTGATAAGGAAATAAATATAATTTAGCAACAATAGAGAAAAAAAAAAACATTATCCCTAAAATCACCACTCCTCCTTCCCCTGAGATGATTGTCAGAGCTTTGATCCACAGCATATGAAGGGATAAGACACTTGTCCTTCTAGGATATCAGAAATGCCTTTTACTCAAGGGTCTGAAAGGAAATTTGAGCTTGTGGCTGCATATATGAGCCACAGAAAATCCATTCTCCCCTGAGTCGAACCAGAGTCAAGCTTTACTGTGGAGACTCTCTTAAATCTCTACTAACAATAAGGAAGACAAAAAAGACTAGAAAATGGAAAAGTTGGAAATGTTCCATTGTTTGAGCCAGATTCTTTCCTTGCAGAGCAGGTGGTGGCTGTTTCCAGGGCACCCCTCTCCTTGCTGACATATCCCATGCATCCTAGCTTTCAGAACTTTGGCACTGAACCTGGTGTGAATCTGCTGTTTACTGAAAATCTCCTACATAAAAATCACTCAGTTACCACCTACTAAGGTCCTTAGCAGTGAAAGTTCTGGGTGGAAGAGGTTGTAGGTATTCCAAAAGGGTCATTTATATGAGAAATGTGGAAATGGACAGAGTGATTTTTATTCAGTGTGGAGCCTGAAGAATTCCTTTTCTGGTCTCTTAGCCCTCAAGTTCAGGAGCAGGTAGATAAGGAAGAAGGGAGTGAGCAGGCACTGGGGTAAACAGGGGCTTGCTTCCCATGGGAACCTGATGGGACAAGTTTTAGACCTCCTTGCTGAAGTCTCTCTTGAGTCTTTAGTCAGGAGAAGAGAGAAGAGAAAGCTCCTTTCTGTAAAGTCACAAGAAGAGCAAAAGAGAATGGATGGGTCACTGGGTCCTGTACAAAGCTCCGCGCTTTATGACCTCTCAACGTGGAGAAACTATACCCACGTTAAAATGGGAGAGGGGTACCGAGGGCAGATGATTTATTCACAAGCAGTCCTGTGCCAGGGGATCCTGCAGAAGGAAAGTCCAGTGGTCCAAAGGCTGTGCCCTTCTGCTTCCACACCATGCCATCCATGCATCAGCCGCATCCCATTCCTCAAGCCTGAATTCCATGGCCACTCTGTAGCTGCACCATGCCTTCCCATCATATAGGTTGTTTCCAGAACCTCATGGGCACAAGGTCCTGTGCTGAAATAGGCCATGAATAACAAAGACATAAGCAGGTTTGGATGCCTCTGTGATGACAGAAATGTGGAAAAACCCAAAAGTTCATTAATAGTGACAGATCCCCAGGTGGTGAAGCACTGGAATGTCTGACTCTCATAATGTTGCTGTTTATTTTAAACACCAGGGCTAGAATGCAAACTGCCCTCCATGTAAAAGGTCCAAAGGACACCCCTCCAGCCTCCTCCTGTTGTCTCTTGTTCAGGCCACCTTCATGCCCCAGCTCAATCTGTATCACATCTTTTTGCAGAAAGGTATGGAAAGATGGAGAGTGCCTCCACTGCCTTCATCCCCCATGCATCTGCACACCCCTCCAGGCTCCAGGACTTCACAGTCTGATTGTTGTAAATATTGTTGTACAGTTTGTAACCGTCAAACAACCCCATTGTCAAAGGCTTCGCCTGCTGCGCCTTCTCACCCCTGAGAAAGGCCAGGGAATCTAGAAGGGGGCAATCTTTCAAGGAGAGCTTCAGGGTCATCTCTGTGTGAGACACTATTGTATATTCCTGTAAGATTGCATTTTTATCTAAGGAATGATGTTATTTAAAAAACAAACAAAAATCACAAAAACAAGAATTGCAAATAAATTTCTTAACAATGTCTACATTGGTTTAATTGTATCTTCCCTCTTTCATATTCTTTCTTTTGTTTCCCAGAGGTCATAAAACTACACCCAATTATTTTGGTTGTCTCAGATCCTCCACATGAGAAGTCTGGAGAGAAAATGAGGAATCTGAGCCCAATGCTAACACCTAAATTCATTTAGCAATTAATCTCCTTACCTACTTCTTTCTTCCAATTAAAGGGTCAATAGAAAAATGGCCAAAAGTAGTTAAGAGAATGGGACGTTAGGAATTAAATTAAATTAAATCCAACAAAATGGAACAGCTATCCACCAAATAATTGGGAAAATACTAAACTGGTTTTGAATGAAGGGAAGAAGGAAGGAAGGTGGTAATGTAAGAGAGAAGAGAGAAAATACCACATAAAATGACTTGAGGACTATTGGAAGTGAAAGGGGGAATTTTTCTCTTGCTACTATAACTTAAATTCACTTAGACAAAACTTCCAGAATAATTTCCTAGGTAAAAATAATTTTTGCCAGAGAATTCTGAAAAGAAAGCTGAGTAAGCAGCACCAGAAGTCTGTCTCCCCACCTAGACAACAACTACATGAGCAACATCTGTTTTAGGTTAACAGTTCTGGTACTCTGGAATCTATTGAAGACCTGCCACTTCTAGGGGAAGGCTTGAACTATAAATCCAGGTGAATTTTGGTTAATCTCAACTCTTATCACAGTAGTAACGACCCACACCACACCTCAGCACCAAGGCAGGCAGCTGAACATTTGTTCCAGGAGTAGTTTACATACAGTTTATAGGGGGACCAAATTGGACAAATAGTAGCCTGTCCCCAAAATGTCAGGGATCTGTGCTCATAACACAGGTGAGAAAACAGAGGTGGGAAGCTCTAGTTACTACATCATCTCCATTTTTGTAAACCCCTCCCCAACCAGCTGCAATAATTTACAGAGAATTTAAATGACTAACAGACTTCCCCTTCATTTTTCTTTTTTCATGTTTGGGAGGCAGATATTATAGACTAAGTCATTCAAAAGTAAGTGTATATATGGGGGAAATTTAAGTGATTTCACACGTCCATGTAAAGATGCAATCTTTTCTGAAGAAGACCTGAAGAGAACTTAGTTTAAAACACATGCAGATCTTTGGCACACAGGCAGCCTATAATAATTTTTTTTAAGATTTATTTATTTTTCACTTGAGAGTCAGAGTTATACATAGAGAGGAAAGGCAGAGAGAGAGAGAGAGAGAGAGAGAGAGAGAGAGAGAGAGAGAGAGAGAGTCTTCCATCCTCTAGTTCACTCCCCAACTGGCCACAATGACTGGAACTGCACCGATCTGAAGCCAGGAGCCAGGAGCTTCTTCTGGGTCTCCCACGCAGGTGCAGGGGCTCAAGGATTTGAGCCATCTTCTACTGCTATCCCAGGCCATAGCAGAGAGCTGGATCAGAAGTGGAGAAGCTGGGACTAGAACTGGCTCCCATATGGGATGCTGGCGCTTCAGGACAGGGCATTAATCCGCTGTGCCACAGCGCTGGCCCCACCTACAATAATTTAAAAAACAGCTACAAAGGGGGAAAATCTAATTCCAAGAGTTACCACATTTTTAGATTCAAATATCTACTTTTCAACAAAAAATCTCAAGGTATATTAAGAAACACATTCAGGCATGTTAGAAAAGTATGGTCCATTCAAAGAAAAGAAATACAGAAACTGTCCCTCAAAAAGACTGCAGATCTACTAAACAGACTTTTTAAAGATTTATTTGTTTATGTATTTGAAAGGCAGAGTTACAGAGAGGCAGAGGCAGAGGCAGAGGCAGAGGCAGAGGGAGAGGCAGAGAGAGAGAGAGAGAGAGGTCTTCCATCCGCTGGTTCACTCCCCAGATGGCCGCAACAGCTGGAGCTCTGCCAATCCAAAGCCAGGAGCCAGGGGCTTCTTCCTGGTCTCCCACATTGGGTGCAGGTGCCCAAAACCTTGGGCCATCTTCTACTGCTTACTGCTTTCCCAGGCCATAGCAGAGAGCTGGATCAGAAGTGGAGCAGCTAGGACTTGAACTGGCACCCATTTGGGATTCTGGCACTGCAGGTGGCAGATTTACCCACTACACCACAGCACTGGCTGCTAAACAGACTTTAAAACAACCCCATGGGGAGACCAGGAAAAGCACCTGGCTCCTGGCTCCTGCCATCGGACGAGCGCGGTGCGCCGGCCGCAGCACGCCGACCGCGGCGGCCATTGGAGGGTGAACCAACGGCAAAGGAAGACCTTTCTCTCTGTCTCTCTCTCTCACTGTCCACTCTGCCTGTAAAAAAAAAAAAAAAAAAAAAAAAAAAAAAAAACAGCTCTTTTAAAGATGCTAAAAAATAAAAACAAAGGAAGACATGGATAAAGTCAAGAAAGTGATATATGAACAAAATGGAAATATCAATGAAGGGAGTTAATACCTAAACAAACCAAAAAAATTCTGGAGCTGAAAAGTTCAGTAATTGAATAATTCACTAGAAAGATCCAAAAGCAGAATTGCATAGATAGAAGTCAGTGGATTTGAAGAAAGGATAATAAAAATGATCAAATTTGAGGAACATAAAGAAAAAATATTGACAAAAGGTAAACATAACCCAAGAGGACCTATGGGACATTGACAAGCACAATAACATACATATATGGGAATCCAAAAAGCAGAAGAAAGGGAGAAGGAAGCAGGGAGAATATTTGAAGAAACAATGGCTGAAAACATCCCAAATTTGATTAAAGACATGGACATAAACATCCCCAAATCATAATAAACTCCAGAAAAGCTGAACACAAAATTTCTGCATCAAAACACATGAGAATCAAACTTTTGAAAGGCAAAGACCCAGACAGAATCTTAAAGCAAGAGAAATGTGACTCATTACCCAGAAGAAATCCTCAGTAAGGTTAGCAACAGATTTCTTACCAGAAACTTTGAAGGCCAGAAGCAGTGGGCTAATAAAATCCAAATGTTAAACAGAACAAGAAAACCTGTCCACCAAGAACCCTATATCCAGAAACATGGTCCCTCAAAGTGAGGGAAGAATTAGGACCTTTCCAGGTTAAACAAAAGCCTATGGAGTTTATTACCATTAGACCTTCCTTGCAAGAAATGCTCATATTGGGTAAGGTAAAATAAAAGAAGACCAAACAGTAACTGAAAGCTGTGTGAGGAAATAAAGATACCTCTAAATGTAAATACATGGGTAACTGTCGCATTATTGTAACAATGGTTCATAACTCTATTTTTTCTTTTCTTTTTTTAAAATTTATTTTATTTATTTGAAAGAGTTACAAAAAGAGGTAGAGCCAGAGAGAAAGAGAGATCTCCCATTCACTGGTTCACTCCCCAATTGGCCACAATGGCCAGAGCTGCACTGATCCGAAGCCAGGAGCCAGGGGCTTCTTCTGGGTCTCCCACGTGGGTGCAGGGGCCCAAGGACCTGTGCCATCTTCTACAGCTATCCCAGGCCATAGCAGAAAGCTGGATCGGAAGTGGAGCAGCTGGGACTGAACTGGTGCCCATTTGGGATGCTGGCGCTACCGTCCAGGGCTTTAACTCATTGTGCCACAGCACCAGCCCCATATTTTTATTTTCTACATACTTTAAGAGACTAAAACTTTAAAAAAATATTTTAATTTTAAAGGTAGTATTGCTGTAACTTTGGTTTCTAACTCTATATTTTGTTTTCTACAAAATTTGAAACTGGGGCTGGTGCCATGGCTCACTTGGTTAATCCTCCACGTGTGGTGCTGGCATCCCATATGGGTGCTGGGTTCTAGTCCCAGTTACTCCTCTTCCAGTTCATCTCTCTGCTGTGGCCTGGAAGGACAGTGGAGAATGGCCCGAGTGCTTGGGATCCTGCACTCACATGGGAGACCACGAAGAAGCACCTGGCTCCTGGCTTTGGATCGGCTAGAACTTTCTCTCCATCTCTCTCTCTCTCACTGTCTATAACTGCCAAATAAAAAAAATTTTTTTTGAAACTAAGTCATTTAAAATAATCATTAGTTTATGCTTTGGAGCACACATTGTATAATATTGGTAATTTTGTGACATCAACAACCAAAAAGGGTTGGATATAGACTTATAAAGGAACAGAATTTTTCTACGTCATTGAAGTTAAATTTGTGTTTAAATTGAAATTAGAGCACTATAACTAGGATGTTAAATGTAATCTTCATGGTAAACACAATGAAAAGAGTTACAATATATACACAAAAGGAAATAAGAAAAGAATTTCAATGTTTCATTACAAAATTCAATTGTACATAAAGGAATACAGTAATGCAGGAAATGAAGTATTAAAAAATTATGATATATAAAAATAGCCAAATGATGGAATTAAATCTTTCCTTATCATTATAATCACTTTATTTTATTTTATTTTTTGACAGGCAGAGTGGACAGTGAGAGAGAGAGAGAGACAAAGAGAAAAGTCTTCCTTTACTGTTGGTTCACTCTCCAATGGCCGCTGCGGCTGGCGCACCGTGCTGATCCAAAGCCAGGAGCCAGGTGCTTCTCCTTGTTTCCCATGCGGGTGCAGGGCCCAAGGACTTGGGCCATCCTCCACTGTACTCTCGGGCCACAGCAAAGAGCTGGACTGGAAGAGGAGCAATCGGGAGAGAATCCGGTGCCCTGACCGGGACTAGAACCTGCTGTGCCGGCGCTGCAGGCGGAGGATTAGCCTATTGAGCTGCAACACCGGACTATAATCACTTTAAATGGGTTAAACTCTCCAATCAAGAGTTAGACTGGCAGGGTAGATTAAACAGCATGAGATAATGATGTTATATCTATGAAAACTTCACTTAAGAGCCAAAGGTACAAACAGACTGAAAATGAGGGATGAGAAAAGATATTTATGAAATTAATAACCATAAGAGAGCAGGAGTGGTTATACTAATACCCACCTAAACAGACTTACATGGCAAAAAGTTACAAGAGACAAAGGCATTATATGTTAAGAAAAATTTCAATACAGCAAAAAGATAAAGTTATAAACAGTTGCACACCTAATAACTATCAAAATATAAAAAGCAAACACTGTTAGAAATGATGGGAGACATATTTCTATAACAATATTTGGATACTTCAACAACACATTCTCAATAATGGAAAGGACAATTGGAAAGAAGATAAACAAGGAAAGAGAAGACTTAACATAATAAACTAGCTTTACCTAGCACAAGACACAGATCATTCCACCAACAACAGCATACATGTTCTTCAAAGTACATAGAGAACATTTTCCTGGATAGACTGCATCACATGTTAGTCTACACATTAAGTATCAATAAATTTAAAATTGTATATATTTATATTTATTTAAAAGGCAGAGAGACCAAGATGGACAATGAGGGAACTCCAATGTATTTCTTCAATTACCAAAGGCCACAATAGCCAAGGGTGGGTTAGGCCAAAGACAGGAGTCGGGAATTCAGTTCAGGTCTCTTATGTGGGTTGCAGAGATTAGAATGCTTGATCCATCACCTGCTGCCCCCCAGGATTCACAGCGGCAGGAAGGTGGTATTGGAAGTAGAGCCAGGAATCAAACACAGGAACAATCAATATGGGAAGTGGGCACCCCAAGAGGCATGCATTTAACTGCTGTGTCAAAAAGCTTGTCGCTTGATAGATTTTACAAGATATATATCATACAACATCTTTTCTTCAACCACAAAAGGAAAAAATTGGAAATAAATAACAGAAAGAAAATTCACAAATTATAGAAACCAAATAACACAATATTACTAAACAGCTAGTGGATAAAAAAAAATCACAAGGGAAATTAGAAAATATAGAGACAAATGAAAATAAAAGCACAACATTCCCAAACTTATGGAACACAGTGAGAGCAGTGCTAAGGAGGGAATTCATAGCTATGAACTATTACAAATCAACAACCTAACTTTACCAGTTAAAGAATTAGAAAACAAAGAACAAACTAACAAGGAAAGAAATAATAAAGTTTAGAACAGTCATAAATAAAATAGGAGGTAGAAAACCAATAGAGAAAATCATTGACACCAAAAATTGCCTCTTTGAGAATATCAGTAAAATTAAATAAACCTTCATCTAGATGGAATAATAAAAATGAAAGACTTCCAAATAACTAAAATGAGTAATAAAAGTGAGAGTATTAGTACCAATTCTAAAGAAATATGAGAGTGTACTAGAGAGGCCAGTGCTGTGGCGTAGCAGGTAAATCTGCCACCTTCAGGGCCAGCATCCCATATAGGCACCGGTTCTAGTCCTGGCTGCTCCTCTTCCAATCCAGCTCTCTGCTATGGCCTGGGAAAGTAGTAGAAGATGGCCCAAGTTCTTGGGCCCCTGAATCCACATGGGAAACCTGGAGGAAGCTCCTGGCTCCTGGCTTCGGATTGGCGCAGCTCTGGCCGTTGCAGCCATCTGGGGAGTGAATCAGTGGATGAAGACCTCTCTCTCTCTCTCTCTCTCTCTCTCTCTCTCTCTCTCCCCCTATCTCCCTATCTTTCCATCTCTCTCTCTTTCTGCCTTTACTTCTCTGTAACTCTGTCTTTCAAATAATAAAAAAAACCTTAAAAAAAGTGTACTAGGAAGAATTTTAAAACAACAAATTGGCTAATTTGCATGAAATGAACACATTCTTAGAAACAAAAGTTACCAAGACTAAATGATGAAGAAATGGAAAATCTGAAATGGCCTATAGCCAGTAAGGAGATTGAATTAGTCATCAAAAATCTCCTGATTAAAAAAATTCTTGAGAAAGGACATTTGGCCTAGCAGGTAAACTGCCAGGTAGGAGGTCTGGGTTTGAATCCTGGCTCCAGCTCCTGATTCTAGATTCTAGTTTTCTAGGCAGGCACTGGGAGGCAGGTGATGGTTCAAGTGACTGGATTCCTACCACCCTTAGGGGAAACTGAGTTCCCAGTTCTGAACTTCAGCCTTGGCCCAACCTCAGCAGTTGTGCGCATTTGGGATTTGGGGAGTGAACCAATGAATGGCACCCCCTCCCTTCGCCAAATAAAAATAAACTAATTAAATTAATTTTGAAAGCTTGGACCTGATGGCATCACTGGTGAATTCTATGATATATTTAAAGAACTATCATCAGTCTTTCTTGAACTTTTTTTTTTTTTTTTTGACAGGCAGAGTGGACAGTGAGAGAGAGAGAGACAGAGAGAAAGGTCTTCCTTTGCCGTTGGTTCACCCTCCAATGGCTGCTGCGGCCGGCGCGCTGCGGCCGGCGCACCGCGCTCATCCAATGGGAGGAGCCAGGCGCTAGGTGCTTTTTCCTGGTCTCCCATGGGGTGCAGGGCCCAAGCACTTGGGCCATCCTCCACTGCACTCCTGGGCCACAGCAGAGGGCTGGCCTGGAAGAGGGGCAACCGGGACAGAATCCGGCGCCCCGACCGGGACTAGAACCCGGTGTGCCGGCGCTGCAAGGCGGAGGATTAGCCTGTTGAGCCACGGCGCCGGCCTTTTCTTGAACTTTTTAAAAACATTGATCAGGAGAAAAACTTCCGAACTCTATGAGGCCTGTATTACTCTGTTATCGAATCAGACACTACAATAAAACTACCCATTAGGAACAATGATGCAAAAATCCTCAAAAAATACTATAAAAGTGAGTTCACCAGGATATTAAAAGGATTATATACCATAACTAAGTATGGTTTACTCCTAGAATTTCTTCTCGCTGAAACAGGCACAAAGTGGGGTACCCATTTCCCTCCCCAGCCCCCAGGCAGAGAACAGTAGGGTAGGCAAGACGACTGTGCCCCCTGCCCCCAAGGGGCCTTCTGCCCTGGCACAGCCACAGAACCTGTGCCCTGCCCACAGTAAGGGAGCCCAGAAACTGTGGCTGTTGGGGAAGCCAAGTCATCATTATCCCTTGTGTCCCTGCCATGGCCCCTCTGCCCCAGAAATCTAGAGAGAGGGGCTCATCCATGGGAACATGGGAGCTGGGCCAGGATTTCAGATGCAGCAGGTGCTGGGCACCCCCACGGCCCAGATACTAAAGGAGCGAAACCTGCCCTGGGCTGGAAGAGCTGAGGAAGGCACTGGGGGGAGGAGGTTCCCTTTTGCCTTAAATGATGGCCAGACATGGAATGCCAAGACATCATGGCAAAATGACCTAAATGAAAGATCTCTGTGAGTGAGATCCCAGTGGAAAGAAGGGGCCATGAAAGAGGGAGGTACTTTTCTCTGAAGGGAGGAAAGAACTTCTACTTTGGTTATGGCGTTGTCTAAATAAGGGCGGAGTTTGTGAACACAAGAGGCTTCCACAGCCATGGCAGCTCATGACAAGAGCCTCAGGTGATTACTGATATCATAAATAAGAGTATCAACTGTTAAATCAACAACAGGAGTCACTGTTCACTTGCTCCTCATGTAGGACCTCTGTCCTTAATGTGTTGTGCTTTGAGAATTAACAGTAAGCTCACCAGGCTAATCCTCCACCTGCGGCACCGGCACCCTGAGTTCTAGTCCCGTTGGGGCACCGTATTCTGTCCAGGTTGCTCCTCTTCCAGTCCAGCTCTCTGCTGTGGCCCAAGAAGGCAGTGGAGGATGGCCCAAGTGCTTGGTTCTTGCTCCTGCACTGGAGACCAGGAGGCAGCACCTGGCTCCTGGCTTCAGATCAGCGCGGTGTGACAGCCACAGCGCACCAGCAGTAGGGGCCATTTGGGGGTGAACCAACGGAAGGAAGACCTTTCTTTCTGTCTCTCTCTCTCTCTCTCTCTCACTGTCTAACTCTGCCTGTCAAAAAAAAAAAAAAAAAAAAAAAGAACTAACAGTAAAACTGGTCTTTATAAGGTACATTATACTTTGTATGTCTGTGTGGGTACAAACTGTTGAAATCTTTACTTAGTATAGAGTTGATCTTCTGTATATAAAGATAATTAAAAATTAATCTTGGTGAAGAATGGGATGGGATAGGAGTAGGAGAAGGGATGGTTTGCAGGTGGGAAGGTGGTTATAGGGGGAAGAACTGCTATAATCCAATAGTTGTACTTTTGAAATTTATATTTATTAAAAGTTTTCTTTTTTAAAAAAAGATTTATTTTATTTATTTGAAAGACAGAGTTACAGAGAGAGATAGAGACAGAGAGAGAGGTCTTCCATCCACTGGTTCACTCCCCAGATGGCCACAATGGTCAGAGCTTCACTGATCCAAAGCCAGGAGCCAGGAGCCTCCTTCGGGTCTCCCACGTGATTGCAGGGGCCCAAGGACTTGGACCATCTTCTAGTGCTTTCTCAGGCCATAGCAGAGAGCTGAATTGGAAGTAGAGCAGCCAGGACTAGAACCGGTGGCCAAATGGGATGCCAGCGCTTCAGGCCATGGCTTTAACCTGCTGCACCACAGCGCCGGCCCCTAAATAAAAGTTTTCTATTAAAAAAAAAGAAATTTAAAAAAATAAATTAAATGTAAAAAAAAATAATGGCCAGAATCAGGGCTGAGTGGGAAGGGCATCCATCTGCTGCCCTGTCTACCTGCCTGCCCAACAAAGAAGCACTCTCGCAGCTGCCAGCCCAGAGCCCAGCAAGTCAGAGCCTGGTGCTTCTCAGTGCTCAGCAGAGGCTGTTTGACCCGAGCTCTGGGTTTCTCTGTGGATTTGACTGCTTTATTCAGAAGTGCCTTCTGTTCCTCTGGGAAAAAGAAGACTTAAGAGCTTTGTTTATTTGTTGTTGTTGTTGTTTTTAATAAAAGCAATCAGGGCCAGTGCTGTGGTGTAGCAGGTAAAGCCACCACCTTCAGTGCCATATGGGTGCCAGTTTGAGTCCCAGCTGCTCCACTTCTAATCCAGGTCTCTTCTATGGCCTGGGAAAGCAGTAGAAGATGCTCCAAGTTCTTGGGCCCTGCACCCACATGAGAGACCTAGAAAATGCTCCTGGCTTCAGATTGGCACAGCTCTGGCCATTGCAACCATGTGGGTAGTGAATCAGTGAATAGAAGACCTCCCTCAGCCTCTCCTGCTCTCTCTGGGTAACTCTGACTTTCAAATAAATAAATAAATAAATCTTTTAAAAAATCTAAAAAAGAAAAAGCAATCCCTATTCTTCATGTACAAAGTGACCACAGGGGTACATTTGGCCTAGCAGTAAAGATGCCCATGTCCCACTCCAGCTTCCTGCTGATGCAGACCGTGGGAGGCAGCAGGGGATGGCTCAGGTAGTTGGTTCTTGCCACCCACGTGCACCTGGATTGATTTCTCAGCTCACAGCTTTGAACTGGCCCTGCGAAGGTCATTGTGGGGATCTGGGGAGTGAACCTGCAGGTGGGGGCTGTCTCACCCTATCTCTCTGCCATTCAAATTTTTTTAAAAAGTTGTAGAAATAGCATTAATCAAAATAAACTTTGGATCAAATATCGACTTCAATGGAAATCATAAAATCACATAATATAGAGGAATATGTATTACATGTGAAACCTTTTCACATAAAAAGGATATTCGTTGAATTTGAGAGGCTGGAGAAACCTAAGCATGACAGGAAAGGCAGAAAGAGTCAAGGAGAACACAGAGAGATTGAAACAGGACCCTGAGCTGCAGTCTGGCCTGGGCCTCCTGAACAAAGCTGCAAGGCTGACGGCAAAGAGTGGGGCATTTGCAAGATGAATGACAGGCCAAGCATCCATCTCCCTGCTGCCTTGTTAAAGAAAGAGGCCTCATAAATAGGTTAAAATTGGGGACGGCCTGTGGATTACCAGGTAAAGCCGCCACCTGCAGTGCCAGCATCCCATATCGGCGCCAGTTGGAGTCCTGGCTGCTCCTCTTCTGATCCAGCTCTCTGCTGTGGCCTAGGAGCACAAGTCCTGGCCCAAGTCCTGGGGCCCCTGCACCTGTGTGGGAGACCCAAAGGAAGCTCCCAGCTCCTGGCTTCAAATCGGCGCAGCTCCGGCCATTGCAGCCATCTGGGGAGTGAAGCAGCGGATGGAAAACCTCTGTCTCGCTATCTCTGCCTTTGCCTTTCTGTATCTCTGCCTTTCAAATAAATAAAAAAATCTTTGAAAACATAGGTTAAAACAGGGAGAGACAGAGAGATGGAGAGGTAGAAAGATGGAGAAGCACACACACATACATACAGAGTCCAAAAGAGATGGAGGCAGAGAGGTAGAAACAGATACTCAAGAAGACACAGACACCAAGAGAAGAACAGAAGCAAAGTAGAACAACAGGGAACTTGGTAAGAACCCAGCTAGCCTGGTCTTCAAATCTCAAGATCTCCCTGCCCCTCCCAGGATTAGCCAGAGCTAAGGCTGCAGCCCCACTCTGATCTGTTCACTCCCCAAATGGCCTCAATGGCCATGGCTGGGCCAGGCAGAAGACAGCAGCCGGGAGCTTCCTTTGGGTCTGCCACACAGGTGCAGGGGCCCCGGGACTTGGGCCAGGACTTGTGCTCCCAGGCACATGAGCAGGAAGCTGGATTGGAAGTGGAGAAGCCAGGACTGAAACTGGTGCCCATATTGGATGCCAGTGTTACAGGCAGAAGCTTAACCTGCTGTGCTACAGTGCTGGCTCTAGACCACACATCTTTAGAAAAGTCCTGCCTATCTCATTTCTCCCAGCTTTTGATGGATATTAAATGGTAAAGAGCGACAGACTGCACTACTCAGCAGAGCAAGGGGCAGCCATTATGCACTGCTATACAGCAGGAAGCCATGGCCTTTAGCTGTCACTGAACACAGTGGGGATGGGAAGGGTCTGAGACCACTTACTTCCCCACTATCATTTCAGAGCCCATGGACAGCTGCCTGGCTAGACAGCTGCTACCTTGTCTATCCCAACAGGAAGGCACCAGTGACTAAGATCAATCAGTCAATCAAGAAACAACAGCATAAACTTCTACCTGTGAAATACGCTGTACAAATATAACTGTGTCTGAAGAACCAGTGGAAAGACCTGGAAATGCCCAGGAACAAAGTTTGAGCAATCTAACTTTTGATTTGATACACATTTATCTTTGATTAGAATTTTTTAAAAAACCCAGCTGTCCAGCACTTTCCAATGTTGCCAGCAGTCAAGGAAGAACTTGAGCTGTTCCAGTTAATTAACCAGGGGTCACTGCTCATTGTAAACAACACTTAGTGGGCTGCTAGGGAAGGAGCCACAGCACAGGTTTAAAGGAAGGCACGACCTCCAACCGAGTAGGATCTGAGAGCACCCATTGCTCTGTATCTGCGACCCGTCCTCTGTACAGGAGAAACAACTCAGCTCAATGACAGAGCACCCCGGCTGCACCATTGCAGTCCTTGGAGAGTCCACGGGCTTCTCCAGTGAGCTAGAGGGAAGGCAGATGTTGCGTTCATTCACTCATTCCTCAACACATCCACAGCAGGGGCCTCTGTGGGATGAGAGGAGACCTAGAGTGGGGGTAGGGGTCCAGCTCAGTGTGGGGCCCGCACCCCAACATGCACAAGGGGACTCTGGAAGCATGAGGAAAGTGGCACGAAAAGGCAAGTGTACTGGCATAAAGGATTTTGGAAATCCATGCAATTTTTTTTTTAGCAATCCTAGAAATATTCTTATTAGTATAATCCTTCATTATAATGAATTTATATATGGAAAAAACATACATGTTTCTCAAAGATAAATTCTCTCATTCATAAAAATGCCTTTCTTCCTTCAGTTAAAAAGGCACTGATTCTACCAGTCTATGTTTTACTAACACTATCTTTCCTTTTGGGTTACTTTTTCTATGTCTGATGTTTACAGAACATGATAGATCTGGCTTCTGCAAAATATTATGAGTTAATGTGTTCCTAATGTCAGCCACAAAAGTCATTGCTAAGTTATTTACTGTACCTTTCAAATCATTATTGAAATGTGTTTTTATATGATTTCTAAAACATCTTATAGCAGATAGCCCCAAAGACATATAAAATATTAAATAATAAAGTAGCAGTAGCTTTGGTCATACTTAAACTTAAAAAAACATTCTAGAAATGTCTCTCCATTTAACATTAACTTGAAACATACAAAAAAGATATATACATGAAACATACTATGTCTAAAATATTTTCTGATACTTTAAAAGATTAATTCTTCCAACACCTTCCATATTGACATAGAATTAAAACTATTAACCAAAACACCAAATTAATATCAAATAATTCTTTAAATACTGAAAGAGTCATTAGTGAAATCTGATATGTTTTCATCTCTACAACTCTTGTCAAAACAAAACCTTGGCCGGCGCCGTGGCTCAACAGGCTAATCCTCCGCCTTGCGGCGCCGGCACACCGGGTTCTAGTCCCGGTCGGGGCACCGGATTCTGTCCCGGTTGCCCCTCTTCCAGGCCAGCCCTCTGCTGTGGCCCGGGAGTGCAGTGGAGGATGGCCCAGGTGCTTGGGCCCTGCACCCCATGGGGAGACCAGGAAAAGCACCTGGCTCCTGGCTCCTGCCATCGGATGAGCGCGGGAGCGCGGTGCGCCGGCCGCAGCGCGCCGACCACGGCGGCCATTGGAGGGTGAACCAACGGCAAAAAGGAAGACCTTTCTCTCTGTCTCTCTCTCTCACTGTCCACTCTGCCTGTAAAAAAAAAAAAAAAAAAAAAAAAAAAAAAAAAAAAAAAAAAAAAAAACCTTGAGCATAAAGTCCTGGCCCTCCTCTTTACTTCTCTCTCCTCCCCCAAAGGGAAAGGCTAGTTCTCGTATTTTTAGCCTAGTGCTAGCAGCAGCAGCAGAGGCATCACTTAGGAACGTGCTAGATTTGCTGTTCCTGGTCCCCACCTGACATGCTGACCTGAGTCCAGCAATCTTTCTCCAGGCCCTGAGAGACAGCCAACCCTTTACTAAAGTGGAAGAACAGACGTCCCAGCCTGCAGGGACCCGGGACTCTGAGCCAGAGGATCCAGCTCCTCGCTGCTCTGAAGCCCTCCGTGGAGAAGGCACACACACCTGCACCAGGTCCCGGGAAGCTGCACCAGTCCTCGGGCCTCCTGCCTCTCAGCCGGGTCAAGGTCTCCACACTGGGCTTTATCACTGCGCCCTAGGACACACCTGCTCCTCCTCCCAGGGCCAGGGCCTGCCAAGGGCCATTTGGGCATTAATAGCATCCTCTGCAGGTCACACAGATTGTCAACTTGACGGAATTCTGAGGCCCAGCTGCGGCTGCCTGGGCAGCACCAGGCCACAGGATTTCAGGGGCCTCAGACAGCCACGGGCCTGACTTTTCCGCCCCTAAGATCGCTTCCTTTAGAAGTCACTTCTAGCTGTCTGGCAGGTCCCTCTTTCCTAGGCACACATACTAACAAATATAAACCCACTTATTAACACTGATAAACCCAAGACCCTTCGTTACTACCCTGGCCTCAAAGACATGTGGGGTGTCTGTCAGTCCCGTTATGAGGGAAGGTCACCCGCTGCTTTCCCGGCATCCTTTAGGGGACTCCCAATGACCAGAAGTGGAGGGATGGCTGGTGGGCGGATACTCGATTATGCAAAGTAATTAATTGCTCCAGGGCATTCACACCCCAGGTCATGTGGGGAGACTTCCTGAAAGGACACCTCCGGAGAGGTGAAGACCCCAGACCACCTGGGGAAGCCCCACAGGCGCCCCTGGCAGGCAGCCCCTTCTGCAGCCCAGAGCTGTGCAGACAGCTCCAGGAACGTCACCAGCAAGCAGAGCACCGCGCCCGCCCCGCCCAGCGCCGGCTTCCCCGTCCTCCCCCGCCTTCCCGCTCCAGCTCCTGTCCCAAGCCAAGAGTCTTCGCAAGTCTCTGAGCTGCGAATACCAAGAGGGCGAGCGGCCAGCCGCTGCTCTCGCGACTGGAAACCGGTGAGCGCGCACACCGGCACGGCCCCCGCCGGTCCCACGGCCGCCTCAGCGCCGGGACTCGGCTCACCTCCTCGGCCGGTCTGGCCCCGCGCCACCAGCAGTGCCGGCCCCCTGCGTGCGCTGCGCTGGCCAAGCCCTCCCTGCATTGCCACCCCGACTGCCTTCCTTCACTTTCTACGGCCGCGCGTTTCCACAGCGCTAAACGCCGGACATCGTCCACACTCCTCCCTCGCGCCCGGACACGAGCTACAGAACGGGAGGCCCCGCCCCCTCGCGTGGGGTCCCCACCTGTCCGTCATGACGAAACCGCTTCCCGCCGAGGGCGCGCCCAGTCCTTCGCACACAAGGAGCCGCAGCGCTCAGCCCTCACGAGCGCTCCCGCCGGAGACCGTCCGTTCTCACCTCAGTTTCCCCCCGTCGTCACGCAGCTCCGCGCTCACCCTCTTCGAGGCAGCACCGCTTCCAACCGTCCGGCCGCGAGGAGCCGTTAACTGAGGCGAGACTGGCCACGCCCCTCGCCACGGCGCCTGCGCGCGCCGGGATTCCCAGGGGGCGGGTTTCGGCGCGCCGGGGGCCCGGCTCTGTGGAGCTTGGGGAGCCCCGACTCCCCAGGTCTGACGGTCGGAGGGCTGTGGGCCGCGCCGTGACTGGAACCCCTGGGCCTGGCGCCGTCCCTCACCCCTCCGGCCAGGGCAGAGATGCGCGACCGACCGTCCGCCCGAGCGCGACAGTCCCCTCACTGGATCCGCCCCGGGGCGCCCAGCGCGGAGGCCGAGCCTCGGGGACCCTGAGTTCGGCCCCGGCCTCTGGAGCGGGTGCGTGAGGCCCTCGGGCCCGCGCTGCTCGCCGCGGCCGGGTGGTGCGGGAGCCCCCAGTCGCGAGGGGCGGCGCTGCCGAGGGGCGGGGTCCGCGGGCGGCGTCCGGACCCGCGGAGCTGCAGCCCTGCCCCGGGGCGAGCGCGCTCGCAGACCCGAGAGCGCCGCCCAGCACCTGCACCCCGGCGAGCGCGGGTTCTCCCGAGTCCCGCGGGGCGCGAGATCGGCCGCCCTCAGCCTTTCGGAGCGCCTGCTTCTGGAAGCGCCCGCGGAGCGGCCTGAGCGGCCAGCGTGACGGCCCTGCAGGGAGCCGGAGGACCTCGATGAAGCTTCTCGGAGAGGAGCCGGGTCCCCAGGGTATTCTCTAGTAATGTGATCGTTTCACGCTATAGCTAAGTCTCTGATCCTTTTTGAGTTCATTTTTGTGTAAGCTGTGAGGTAGGGGTCTTGTTTCATACTTCTGCATGTGGAGATCCAGTTTTACCCGCACCAGTTGTTGAAGACAGTCTTGGCTCCAATAATTGATATTTGCTCCTTTGTCAAAGATAAGGTGGGTGTAGATATGTGGATTTGTTTCTGGGTTTCTATTATGCAGCATTGGTTTCACGTCTGTTTCTGTGCCAGTACCAGGCTGTTTTGATTATAGCTGCCCTGTAGTATGTCTTGAGGTCTGGTATTGTGATGCCTCTGGCTTTGTTTTTGTTAAGGTTGCCTTAGCTATTCAGGGTCTCTTGTGAATTTTCCACATGAATTTTAGCATCATTCTTTTCTGGATCTGAGAAGAATGTTGTTGGTATTTCGATTGGTACTTCATTGGATCTAAAAATTGCTTTTGAGAGTATGGACATTTTGAATATTGATTCTTCCAATCCATAAACATGGAAGATTTTTCCACTTTTTTATGTCTTCTTCTATTTCT
The DNA here is from genome assembly GCA_949820135.1 of Sylvilagus floridanus. Classification (NCBI taxonomy): domain Eukaryota; kingdom Metazoa; phylum Chordata; class Mammalia; order Lagomorpha; family Leporidae; genus Sylvilagus; species Sylvilagus floridanus. Next base: position 37,589,927 of record OX463230.1, read on the forward strand.
TTCTTTACTGTTTTGTAACTTTCATCAAACAGATCTTTGATGTCCTTGGTTAAATTTATTACAAGGTATTTAAATTTTGTAGCTATTGTGAATGGGATGGATCTTAGAAATTCTTTCTCAGCTATGGCATTGTTGATGTTATACAAAGGCTATTGATTTCAGTGTGTTGATTTGATATCTTCCTACTTTACCAAACTCTTACACGTTCCAATAGTCTCTCTGTGGAGTCTTTTGGGTTCCCTATATATATAGAACATGTGATCAGCAAATAAAGATAGTTGGATTTCTTCTTTCTCTGTTTGTATCCCTTTGATTTCTTCTTCTTGTCTGATGGCTCTGGTTAAAACTTTCAAGAATATATTAAATAGTGGCGAGTGTGGGCATCTTGTCTGGTTCTGGATCTTAATGGGAATGCCTTCAATTTTTTTCCCATTCAGTAGGATGTGGGAGGTGGGTTTGTTATAAATTGTTTGATTATGTTGAGGAATGTTCTCTATACCCAATTTGCTTAATGTTTTCATCATAAAAGGGTGTTGAACTTTGTCAAATGCTTTTCTGCATCTATTGAGATAATCATATGATTTTTGGTCAGTTTGTTAATGTGGTTCATCACATTACTTGATTTCCAGATGTTGAACCACCCCTGCATACCAGGGATAAATCCCACTTGGTCTGGGTGAATGATCTTTCTGGTGTGTTGTTGGATTTGATTGACTAGCATTTTGTTGAGGATTTTTATGTCTATGTTCAACAAGGATACTGGTGTATAGTTCTCTTTCTCTGTCATATCTTTTTCTGGCTTAGGAGTTAAGGTGATACAGATATCCTGAAGGAGTTTGGAAGGATTCCCACTTTTTCAATTGTTTTGAATACATTGAGAAGAATTGGAGTTAGTTCTTCAAATGTCTGGTAGAATTCAGCAATGAAGCTGTGGGGACCTGGGCTTTTCTTTGTGGGAAGGTTCTTTATTGCTGATTCAATCTCTGTTTTGGTTATTGGTCTGTTTAGGTGTTCCATGTCTTCAAGACTCAGTTTAGGTACGTTGTATGTGTCCAGGAATCTATCCCTTTCTTCTAGGTTTCCCGATGTAGGCATACAGCTCTTTGTAGTAATTCCTGGTAATTCTTATTATTTTCGTGGTATCTGTTGTTCTGTTTCCTTTTTCATCTCTGATTTTATTGATTTGGGTCTTCTTTTTTTTTTTTTGGTTAGTTGGGCCAATGGTGTGTCAATTTTGTTTATTTTCTCAAAAAGCCAACTCTTCATTTCATTGATCTTTTTTTGTTTTTTGTTTCAATTTTGTTTATTTTTTAATTTTAATTATTTCTTTCTTCCTACTAAATTGAGGTCTGGTTTGATTTTTTTTTCTTGATGCTTGAGATGCAATGATAGCTCATTTATTTGGTGACTTTCCAACTTCTTGATGTTGGCACTAATTGCTATATATTTCCCTTTTAACACTGCTTTGGCTGTATTCTGTGAGTTTTGATATGGGGTATTGTCATCTTCATTCATTTCCAGAAATTTATTTTTGTTTCTCTTTTGATTTCTTCTATTACCCACTGTTCATTTAGGAGCATGTTGTTCAGTCTCCATGTGTCTGTTTATGTTCTTGAGATTCTTCAGTTGTTGGTTTCAAGCTTCAATCCACTGTGATCAGAGAAGGTGCATAGTATGATTCTGATTTTTTTTTTTTAATTTGCTGAGATTTGCTTTATGGACTAGTATTGGTCTATCCTGGAGAAAATTCCATGCACTGCTGAGAGGAATATGTATTCTGCCACTTTGGGGTAAAAAGTTCTATAGATAACAGGTCCATAAAGTCCGTAGTCTTGATTAGCTCTGTTGTTTCTGTTGATTTTCTGTCGGGTTGATCTATCCATTGATGAAAGTGGGGTGTCCACGTCCCCCATTACTATTGTATTGGAGTCTATGTCTCCTTTTAGATCTGTTAACAGATCTTTCAGATAGCCAAGCACCTTTAATTGAGTACATATACATGTATTATAGTCATGTCTTCCTGTTGAATTGATCTCTTAATCATCACATAGTGTCCTTCTTTGTCTCTTTTAACAGTTTTTGTGTTAAAGTCTATTTTGTCTGATATTAGAATGGCTACATCTGCCATTTTTTTCCATTTATATGAAATATATTTTCCATCCTTTCACTTTCTGCCTACATGTATTTTTGTTGGTGAGGTATGTTTCTTGTAAGCAGCAGGTAGATAGATTATGTTTTCTAATCCATTAGGTGATTCTGTATCTTTTAACGGGAGAGTTGAGGCCATTTACATTCAAAGTAACTACTGATAAGTAACTACTTGGACCTACCATTTTCCTGTGAATATTCCTATTATTTACTTTGGGTTTCTTTTGTACTTTTACTGAGGGACTTTCTATCTTTGCATTTTTTCATGATGCTGGGTTTCTTTTTGTGTTTCTATGTTTAGCACATCCTTTAGCATCTTTTGTAAGGCTGGACACATGGTGACAAATTCTTTCAATTTCTCTCTGTTGTGGAAGGTCTTTATTTCCCCTTCATTTATAAATGAGAGCTCTGCAGAGTACAGTATTGTGGGTTGAAAATTTTTTTCTCTTAAGATTTGGAATATATTTTGCCATTGTCTCCTAGCCTGTAGGGTTTCTGATGAGAAGTCAGTTGTGAGTCTAATTGTAGATCCTCTGAAGGTAATCTGGCATTTCTCTCATTCACATTTTAAAATCTTTTCTTTACCCTTTACTGTGGAAAGTTTGAACAATATGTCGTGGTGAAGATCTTTTGTGGTTATATCTGTTAAGAGTTCTATGTGTGGGCTGGCACCGTGGCTCACTTGGTTAATCCTCTACCTGCAGCGCCGGCATCCCATATGGGCACTGGGTTCTAGTCCTAGTTGCTCCTCTTCCAGTCCAGCTCTCTGCTGTAGCCCAGGAGGGCAGTGGAAGATGGTCTGCATGCTTGGGCTCCTGCACCTGCATGGGAGACCAGGAAGAAGCACCTGGCTCCTGGCTTTGGATCGGTGCAGCACTGGCCATAGCAGCCATTTGGGAAGTGAACCAACGGAAGGAAGACCTTTCTCTGTCTGTCTCTCTCTCTCTCTCTCTCTCTCTCTCTCTCTCTCTCTCTCTCTCTCACTGTCTATAACTCTACCTGTCAAAAGTTAAAAAAAGAAATTATTAAATACATTTGTATATTTGCTTCAAAATATCAAAATGTATACTTTTAAGGGTAGTTGCCCCAGTGACCCTGGGAGAGATATCTGCACATGACTTTCAGAATGAGAGTGGCTAAAGCAAAGAAAGCAAAATATTACAAAGATGTGGAATCTAATCAATCAGAAAAGTAAGTAGTTATAATCTGGAGAGAGGACTCATTACTTCATCAATTCAAAAAATAAAAAAATAATAATAAAAACAGAGGCTGGTGTTGTGGCATAATGGGTAAAGCTGCCACCTGCAAGACTGGCATCCCGTATGGGCATGGTTTCGAGTCTCAGCTGCTCCAAGTTCTGATCCAGCTCCCTGATAATGCACCTGGGAATGCAGTGGAAGATGGCCCAAGTGCTTAAGTCCCTGCCATGTATGTAGGAGACCCAGAAAAAGTTTCTGGCTTCTAGTCTTGACCTGGCACAGCCCTGGCCATTGTAGCCATTTGGGGAATAAACCAGCAGATGAAAGTTCTCTCTCTCTTGCTCTCTCTCCCCCTATGTCTCTCCCTCTTCTCTCTGTAATGTGCCTTTCAAATAAACAAAATAAATCATTTAAAAAATCAAATAAGGAGCATGAAGGTTGTGAAAGACATCTTATTATATTTTAATTTATAATATATTACATTATAAAATGGATGAATGTTCCAGGTTTCAATGGAAAAATCTTTCGGCTTGGAAATGTCCATTACATCAGAAGGATTTCAGTTTTTTTTATCAGTTTGCTTTTGCTGCCTAACAAAACTCAGTGGTTGTATTTCCTCTGACTATTTCTCCCTGTCTGTGGGCGAATCACACAGTTCTTCTAGGCTTTTTTTTTTTTTTTTGACAGGCAGAGTGGACAGTGAGAGAGACAGAGAGAAAGGTCTTCCTTTGCCGTTGGTTCACCCTCCAAAGGCCACCACGGCCGGCACATCACTTTAATCCGAATCCAGGAGCCAGGTGCTTCTCCTTGTCTCCCATGCGGGTGCAGGGCCCAAGCACTTGGGCCATCCTCCACTGCACTCCCTGGCCACAGCAGAGAGCTGGCCTGGAAGAGGGGCAACCAGGACAGAATCCGATGCCCCGACCTGGACTAGAACCTGGTGTGCCAGTGCCGCAAGGCAGAGGATTAACCTATTGAGCCCCGGCTCTGACCCTAGGCTTGTTTTATTTGGCTAATGCTGAATGGTCAGGGCTGAAGGTCAATGGCTGCTTGTTGGAAGGTTGGTTGATCTAGAGAAGCCTCAGCTGCAATGGCCTGTCTCTGCTCCACACAGCCTCTCGTTCTCGAGTAGGTTAGCCCTGCCTTCCCGACACAGAAGCCCAAGGATTCCAAAAAGCAATGAGAGAGCAATCCACAACGTGTCACATTGTCTGTGGTCCCTTTGGCCAAATAATTCCAATGGCCAAACCCAATGTTAGTGTGAGAGTGGATTAATTACTCGAAGATCAGTGGACAAATTGGGGGGCATTACTTCAAAAACCTATTTAACAGTTTATTACATTTTTAAGTGTTTAAATGCTTAGAATTACTTTGCTTGTTAAATGTATAGCAATCTTAGCAGTCAGCATTTGACATGGTTAAGAGAAGCCAACACATAAAATTTATGATGTGGTTTCACACCTCTAAGGAAATTTAATTACTCATCTTAAGTATGCTAAATGTTTTAAGAGAGCTTCATAAGGTATATTTATATTTATGTTATGTGTTATATTTATGTCTATGTTATATGTATGAGTTAATAGTACATGAATTGAAGAACAAGCAAAAGTAATTATTCTTAATTTATTTCCACAAATATTACTAAATAAATGGACTAGCAAGCTTTATAAATTGAATTTAAAAACTTACAACTCAATTTAAGTGGAAAATAATTTCCACATCAGTAACTGAAAGAAAATTTTATACACACAAAAATTTCTCTTGGGCTTCAATAAATCTTGGTTGATATATTTATTTAATAGCCATTCACAACATATTTATTGATCATCCACTGTAAGAGGTGCTATGAGGGTACTTGAAAAATCCATGGAAAATGGAACCAAGGTTATTTTTGTGCAAAAAATGTTGAAATCCATGCACAGTTTTTCAAAATAGGTATTTGTCATGAGCTTTTGGAAGAACCCTCATGTGCGTGTATTTCAGAATTTTTGCATCTCAGGCCAGTGTTGTAGCATAGCAGGCTAGGCTGCCACTTGTGATGCCAATATCCCTTATCCGAATGCCAGTTAGAGTCCTGGCTAATCTCCTTCCAATCCACCCCCTCTGGTTACTTGGGAATGTAGCAGAGGACGACCCAAGTACTTGGACCTCTGCCACCGATATGGGAGATCTAGATGGAGTTCCTGGCTCCAGGCTTCCACCTGACCCATCCTAATTGATGCAGCCATCTGGGGGAGCAAACCAGCACAGGGAGGATATCTCTCTGTGTCTCTCCCTCACTCTGCCAAGCTCTGGCTTTCAAATATGTACATACATACATCATACTTGGGTCCCTGCTACAAACATGGGGGACCAGGATGGAGTCCCTGGCTCCTAGCTTCAGCATGGCCCAGCCTAGATATGTAGCAAACCAATGTTGTGTATTGAATCTTTTGCTGTACTTGTATTGTTGATTGTGATAGTACTCAAGATTATTTTAATAGTGTATGTTGTGACTTAAGGTATAAGAATATTGATTTTCTGGCCGATAAGTGATATTGTTATGATTAGGTATATATATTAAGATAAGTAGTTATGTTAAGCTAAGTAATTCAGTAAGTGTGTTAAGTTAGCTATAAGTTATGATAAGTGATATTATTGACATTATTGATAGTGATATTAGTGATATTGATAAGTGTGTTAAGTAGTTAAGTTAGGGGATCAGGCCAAGTAGTTATGTTAAGCAGTTATATTAAGAGTGTTAAATGCAAAAATTGATAAGTATAGTGACATAGATGAGTATATTGATCCAAATAGCTAAGCAGTGGAATAATGTAATAAACCCCTGGTGTGTCCCCAGTGTGTAAACAATAAAAAAAATCATTCATGGGAAAGGAAATCTTGTGTCCATGTGTTCCTTTCTTCCTTGTGACTGACAAGTCATACGTCACACTTGCTACTGTTGAGCTACGTGAAAGTAGGCGCTGGTGACAGAGTCCCCCTGCACTGCACACACCACAGTGCCGTACTGTGGGGTATCATGTTCTGAACCCCAACAACTGCAACAATGAGTCTAGTTCAGCCCAGGCTCAGACAAAGAGGCCAGGATCGAAAACGTCCCTGGAGAGGCTGCTATGAGCTGAGGAGAGGGAGGAGGCTTTGCGGCAGGCAGGGGGGTGAGACAGAAGAGTTCTCAAAGCCTGGAGGGCTGAGGTGTCCTCACGAGTGGGCCCAGCACTTGGCAGTGGTGCTGGACAGTGGGCCTAGGGCTGGGAAAGCTCCTGCACCATGCTACAGAATCTGGGATGCATGCAGCAGCTGGACAGGGGCATTCAGCTGTCACTAGTGTGGACTGCCAAGGTTGCATGGTTGGAAGAGAATTCTATGGGGAGTATGGAGATGGACTGGACAGGTGAGAGAAGTAAGGCAGGGAGACCAATCAGAGACAACAAGAGAAGCAAACTGAACATTGCCACTTGTCTCCTATTAGTTACACGATAAGCCCTCGTTTTCCCAAAACAGCAGACACTTTCCCAACCCAAACAAGGAGACACTTTTGAATACCCATGGGACATTCGTTGTGATTAAATCATGGGCTATTTGGAGAACAAAGCAACCAACTTGGTCACTTGCTTTGAAATTTCCCATAGCATTAACAAAAGACCAGAAATGACGCTTGCAATGTTTAGGTATACATGGTTACAAACGGTGAATGCTGCTGGTCCTAAAGCATGCTTTGCACACATCCAAGTATTCTGCCCCAACGGATGCTGCTTCTCACAGGTGCTCAGCCACGGCTTCGGGAGCAATTAAGGTGAAGCAGACAGACACTATTCTAGTGGCCCAGATATTTGGTTTTCAGCAAATGCAAAGAGAATTAGATGTTTATACAGAACAGGGCAAAAATCAAGATTCATAATCAGGGCCGGCACTGTGGCGTAGTAGGCTAAGCCTCTGCCTGTGGTGTCAGCATCCCATATGGGTGCTGGTTCATGTCCTGGCTGCTCCTCTTCTGATCCAGCTCTCTGCTGTGGCCTGGGAAAGCAGCAGAGGATGGCCCAAATGCTTGGGCCCCTGCACCCACATGGGAGACCCAGAAGAAGCTCCTGACTCCTGGCTTCGGATTGGTCCAGCTCCAGCTGTTGTGGCTATTTGGGGAGTGAACCAGAGGATGGAATACATATCTCTCTGTAATTCTGCCTCTCAAGTAAATAAACAAATATTTAAAAGATTCATAGTAAAAAAAAAACATATGCACTGTGAAACAAATACATGTGTCATAGGCAGAAAAGCCACAAGTGCAACCCAAGTTGAGTGTGCTCTGTCTTTGCTGTCTTCAATTCATTGTTAATGCTAACTGGAGCCAGGAAAGCCTCCTACACTCTCTGGTGTTCACTGGCCTGAGATGCAAGGTTCCAAATGGTTTGAGTCATTTTTTCAAGATTTCTTAGCCCAGAAGACTGTGTATCATAGTAAATGTATTTTTATTTCCTCATCCTTATTTATGAAACACTCTGATAATTATTATAATAATTCAAATACTAGAGACAAGGAGGTCTCGGGTTTGCTGATGGCTGCAGTGCTGAGTTGACTCCTGCTAGAAGTGGAACTAATGAGAGTGCAGAGAGGAACTTGAGGACACGATATCTCCTGACATGAATACCCAGAGAGAGGGGACAAGGACTGAATGTGTATATCAAATAGCAGAGCTTGGGAGGCCAAAGAGGATCACTAAGCACAGACCATAGCCAAGGAGGGTGGAGCCCCAGAGACCTTCGTGGGATTGTAGACCAGGTCCCAGGAGCAAGGAAAACCTGAGAGCACTGGGAATTTGAGGGTTGCTGCAATCTAGGTTAGATCTGAGATGCACAGCAGAAGACTCTCAGAACACAGGAAAAGAGGCCACCCAGGAAGACAGAGAGTTCCCATTCCAGAGAAGTCAGCAAACACGAGCAATGTGGTGTGTGTATTTGTGCTTGCCAATGGTCCTGGAAGTTTCTGAATGATGCTTAAAAAATGTTTTTAAACCTAGAGGGCATGAACAAAATTGAAATCAGACAAGAGGCTTTGGGAACATGTCTCATGCCTGGGGTTTTGGTCAAGGAAGAAATGGGACTCAGGGCTCAGAAAAGCTCTTCTCTCACTTGTTTCCTGGTGGAGCCCAGCACATGGCTCTGGCACACATAAGACCCAGCCAATGTTTATTTCTGCCCATTGGAACTGACCAAGGCAGAATGACACAGGGGTCAGACACAACATGTTGATCAATGAAATCAGTAAGCAATCAACAGCTCCCTTAACAGCCATTGGATACATATGGGAGGTGGACTATTTATGTACTAGAATGGAGCTTACCTATATGTGCCCATCCCTCTATGATATTCTACAAGGTTACCTTATGGTCAGTCTCCACTCACTCCTCCTTCCTTGGAAGGACCCTGGCATACTAACCAGGGACCTACCTGCCGGGCTCAACAGCTCCCATCACACTGAATGACCTGAAAGTCACCAAAGGCACTACTTTTCAGGGAACAACTTGAGTGATTGCTCAGAAGCTTCCCGAGGCTTAACAGCTAGCAGAGCTTACCTTAGGAAGCGCGCTGACATAATCCCGTTGTGCTCAAAGGAAGAAGGAGAAAGGGTTCCTCTTTGTTGAATAGTGCTGCTGGCCTGACTTTAATGAACCAAAAGAATTGCGAAGAGTGGGAGGGGAGCACTTCCTGTGAGTGTTTGCGGTATCCCCGGTGCAGGCAGATCATTCCCAAACACAAATGCCTCACCTGACAGGCAGAGTTAGACAGTGAGAGAGAGAGACAGAGAGAAAAGTCTTCCTTTTTTTCCATTGGTTCACCCCCCAAGTGGCCACAACGGCCGGCACACTGAGACCAACACGCTGGGCCAATCTGAAGCCAGGAGCCAGGTGCTTCCTCCTGGTCTCCCACACAGGTGCAGGGCCCAAGGACTTGGGCCATCCTCCACTGCACTCCTGGGCCACAGCAGAGAGCGAGTCAGAATCCGGCACTGCAACTGGGACTAGAACCTGGAGTGCTGGTGCTGCAGGCAGAGGATTAGCCTAGTGAGCCACGGCGCCGGCCGCTGACATGTATTTTACTTTTACATTTGTTATCCATCTCAGAACATATTGCTATTAGTTTTGCTTAAAGAGAAGTAAGACTTTTTGCCAAATGAAAAAAAATTCTGACTTTGTCCCAGAATTACTGTTTCTGACATCTTCATTCCTCTGTTCACACCCAATTGTCCACCTGCCTCTGATGAAGCAACTTGTTCTAGTTCGGGTTTGTTAGGGAAGGAATTTCTCAGTTTGCCTCTGCAGATGCCATTCTGCACCCTTCTTTTGGAGGCTATTGCCATTGACTTTTTTTTTCCTTTCAGGAAATTTACTTTTGGCTTTTCTGAGAAGTCATGGTCATGGTCATTCTCAATGTAGTTTCTGTTTGCTAACTTTACAATGTGCTTGTTCACTGTGGGCTAATTATTTTTTTTTTTTTTGACAGGCAGGATTAGACAGATAGAGAGACAGAGAGAAAGGTCTTCGTTTTTCCATTGATTCACCCCCAAAATGGCTACAATGGCTGGTGCACCGAGACCGGCGCACTGTGCCAACCGAAGCCAGGAGCCAGGTGCTTCCTCCTGGTCTCCCATGTGGGTGCAGGGCCCAAGGACCTGGGCTATCCTCCACTGCCTTCCCAGGCCACAGCAGAGAGCTGGACTGGAAGAGGAGCAACCAGGACAGAATCCAGCGCCCCAACCAGGACTAGAAACCAGGATGCCAGCGCCGCAGATGGAGGATTAGTCTAGTGAGCTGCAGCACTGGCTCACTGTGGTCTAATTCTAACATTTTTATTATGATGTGCTTTCAGGTTGTGTGTAGGGGAGTTGTGTGTGTGTGTGTGTGTTGGGTTGCTTGTGCTTGGATCATCATACTGGGAACATGTTCTGCCTTCATTGCAGCTCCAGACAGAGAAACTTATAATACATGAGACTGCCTGATGTTGTCTCCTGGGTAACCAAGGCTCTTCATCTTCACTGGGTTTCACTCTACACGTGTAACTTAGCATCTATTTATTATATGGTATCCCTCTGGAAATTAGTGCAACTCCTTTCTCAACAGTGTGCTATGTGGCAAAGCTGAGCTACCTCCATCTCCCCAGATTCACGTCTCGTCTCATCTACTCAACTTTCAGAATGGACTGTGTTTTACTTGGGTAAAATTTTTGTTCCTGCACCATGGGACAAAAGCCACCTCTAGACAGTAAGTCTGGGTAATGATATGAGATTGCTCACTTTATTTCCATTCTCTAAGCAGTATCAACCTGAGCTTTCCTTTGTCCACTGCCTGAAAATAGTCATTACATATATTTTTCCAATTTTCTAATAGTTCCAAGCAAGGGCACCAGTTCTGTATCAGTTAGTATATTATAACTGAAAGTGTATTTCCCCTGGATGATTTTTCAAAGCAGCTTTATTGAGATTTAAATAACCAGTTCATACATGTAAAGTATATAATGCAATGGATTTTAGTATATCCACAAATATCTGCAACCATCAGTTTTAAAATATTTTCATCACCCCAACAAGAAACCCTGTACACTTCCAGTGTTACTACTCCCTTACTCCCTTCTGACCTGAGCAGCCACTAATGTACTTTACATCACTGGAGATTCACTTATTCTGGACATTTTGACAAATGGCACATATTGCATATGGCCTTTTGTAAGTGGCTCTTTTCATTTACCATGATGCTGCAATTCAATGCAGGACTGATTCCTTGCATGGAGAGACTGTTTGGCTACCACTGTATGGATATACCACACTGTACTTGTCATTTGTGGATTTTTTTAATGGGGAAAATTTTCTTATGTTTAGTGTCTTGTATTTTGCATTCCATTTTCCATCATCTTCACAATCTTTCATAACTTGTTGTTTTGTTAGCCAAAGAATTCTCCTGCAACTTCTACCTCACCATTCAAAGTACAATTGAATAATAAACTATCCACTGGGTTCTCATGTGCCACATTATCAGAGAAATTCCCTCCCCACAATGTTTTCCCTTGTTACTTTCTCTTTTCTTATAAAGATTTACTTATTTGAAATGCAGACTGACAGAGAGAGAGGAAGAGGCAGAAATAGGAGAGATCTTCCATCTGCTAGTTTACTCCCCAAATGGCTGCAGTGGTCAGGGCTAGTCCTGGCTGAAACAAAAACCTAGAATTTCATCTGAGTCTCCCACATGGGTGCAGGGGCCCAAGCACTTGTGCCATCTTCTGCTTCTTTCCCAGGTGCATTGGTGGGGAGCTGGATCAGAAATGGAACAGCTTGGACTCGAGCTAGCACCCACGTGGGATGCCGGCATTGCAAGCAGCACTACAACACCAACCCTAAGAGGTGAGAACTTTTAAAATCTGTTCTTTCTTATATGTCGCTGCTCTTTACATCTGAATGACACAGATTTGTCTCCAACTTTTAAAAATTATTTACTTGAGAGAGAGAGCGAGCGAGCGAGCGAGCATCCATCTGCTGGTTCCCTTCTTAAATGCCTACAATGGCTGCGTTTGGGGCTGAGGGGCCAAAACTGGGAATGTACTCCAGGTAACTGGTAATCTACTCAGAGGTCACCACTGCTTCCCAGGGTCTGCACTGGCAGGAAGCTGGAGCCGAGAGCTGGCACCAGGAATCAAACCTCAGTACTCTGATGCATTACATGGGCATCTTTGACTCGATGCTCTTTGACTCCATTAGGCTTAATGCTCAGATTTGACCATAATGTTGAAATATACTTTGAAGATAAGCTGAGAACAGGCAAGTCGGTAGAGGGTAGAGGGAGCAGGGGGAGAAGGATAGCAGTCACTGGGCATAGGCTGAAATGCATTCTGTTGTGAATAACATTCTGCTATATTGAAGCAACATTCACTGGCTGCGAAGGTTGGAACAAGCAAGTGTGGTGTATGACCAATGCTTCAGTCTTGGATTCTGTATTATCCCAACCTGGATGGCGGTTGTGGTGCCAGTGTGTGTTGGGGGCAGAGTTTGGCCAAGGTTCAAGTTAGCCATTGGGTCCCAGATACTCCCCTCTGGAAGAGGGGCTCAAGTATACTCAGAAAGGCTCAGGAGGGGCTCAGCATGAGTAGGTCTTCTGGAAGCACAGGAGCTGTCAGGGACTCTTCCATGGCCTCCCCTGGTCTATGGCTGGTGCGCTGGCTCACACCCCATCTTCCCCACAGACCTCTAAGCAGATAGGACTGTGGACAACGTCCCCATCAGTGGTCAGAAGTCAAAGATGGCAGCTTGACCGGTTGCTACGCATTGCCAGCCCCTCTCATTGCCTTTTCTTCCTTCAAACAGGTATCAGGTTGTTGGGTTGATTTGATCAGAGCCGTCATTTTGGCAGGATAGAAAATAGAAGTAAGCCTTCAAGAATTCCTGCCCTTTGCTTCTACAACCTTGCTAAATAGGATACAGTTTGAGGAATGAGACTTTACCCTTTACCAGAGGAAGGATTTGAAAGACACTGGGGTGACGACATGTCCCAAAAGAAGAGTGGTTCTCTGAGGGATGTGAGGCCATGAGTGCTGGGATTTTCAGTGAATCGATAGCTCGCACAGACACCTCCTAGAGCTGCCTGACTGAAAGGCAGCCTGTGTCCCAGTGGCCATCTGTGTGGGCAGATGACAGAAGACAGAGGGTGCTCTATGCTCTGTACCCTGTGAGACCCTGGGAAGCTGGGCCAGCCTGAGGCAGAGCTCCAAGGGTGACCGAGGTTGAACTTCGCACTAGCTCTCTTGGGTGGAGGAATCAGAATGGAGATGAAACTGAAAATACTGGAAATCATGACATCTGTTAATTCTTGCACACCTGATTCTGAGGTCTGAAACTATACCCATTATGGGAGTTCATTGAAATTAAGAATATTGTGCAAAATCATAGAAACAGAATGTGACTCCAAGTGACAGGACATCCTCTCTAAAAAACTGTTTGATGTGTTGCCTCATGCCTCTAATTTGTGAGTTTGCAAGACACAAAACGTCTCCATGGTTCCTTTCCTGTTAGGCAACATGACGTCTTTTATCTCCCCCCACCCCAACAACAACTTGCACGAAAGCTTGTTTTAGTGAAACGTAATACTTTTAATTTTATACTTCAGATTGAACTGCTAAATAGCTAGAGAAAAAAATATATACATTCACAGCTACAGAAAAAATATATGCATTAGGTAAAACATTGAAGAAGTTAACAAAAAGCCAAAAGCATTCCCTCACTGTTTATCTTCCTGACTTTGTTGACATAAAAATAACAAACTGCTTGGCCAAAGGCACAGAAGTGGCAGGGAGTGCCAGCTCGACTGACCAGTCTCAGTGAAGGACATGGGGGTGCAGGATGCGCTGGTGACCGAAGTCTCACTCCAGGAAGATATCAGTGAAGGCAGCATTGGAACTCTGCTTGCGCTGGTTTCTCCCGGGGTTGTAGGAACGGACTAGTTCTTCCTGGGTCATCACAGACTGCTCTGTTTGGGAAAAGGAATAGCCACCTGGAAAAGCAGAGACAGAGGAATCTGTTAAGGGCACACATGTTCTGGTGAATATCCTGGTGACAGAAATCAAGCTTCCAGCTGGACTGAGACACACTGGCCAGCCATCAGGGCAAACTGCATAGGCAAACTCACAGATCGAGTGAGGGTGTGGGATCGGCTTGCAAATGGGGCTGTATTACAACCTAGGGAGCCCCTTACAACAGTCCCTGTTTCTGGGCCCACAGTTGATCTGTGCAGGTTATCACCAGATGCTTTTTAAAGCTCGACCAAGGATCCTAAAGGGCAGCAGGTGCTGTCTGAACACTGCTGTCCTACAGGGTGCAGCCCGGCCGGAGCTGCTCACTCTGCTGCTTTGATCGTCTTCACTGCTTACTGAGGCTGAGTGGGAAGCGGCTCCTCTGTGGCCGAGCCTACTCTGCGTAGCTCCAGTAGTGGCCCTTGGGGTTCCTGACTTCCTTTCCATTCCAGAAGAGAGGAGCCGGAGACATCTGAATCTTGAAACTCAGAAACGCATTTGAGGCTGAAAATGTACTTAAGGACAACAGGCTATCTAGCTGGAAATGTTTTTGTCTAAAAATCCGGCAGATTTAAATAGGTTTTTAAAGTGATCTACTCAAATTTACATAAATAATAAGGTCACCAAGAGAAATCTCCAGAGGAATTAACTGACCAGTGCTGTATGCCCAGGAAGAACAGTCTGATAATCATTTCTATTTTTTTTCTTTTTTTAGAGATTTATTTATTTGAGAGGCAGAGTTACAGAGAGACAGAGAGAAAGGTCTTCCATCTGCTCTTTCCTAAATGTCCACAACAGCTGGAGCTGAGCCAATCCAGAGCCTGGAGCCAAGAGCTTCTTCTGGGTCTCCCACATGGGTGCAGGGGCCCAAAGAGTTAGGGCATCTTCCACTGCTTTCCCAGGCCATAGCAGAGAGCTGGATCAGAAGCAGATTGTCTAGGAATCAAACTGGCACCCAAATGGGATGCTGGCACTGCAGGAAGCTGCTTTACCTGCTACACCACAGCACCGGCTCCAAATAAATCATTTTTAAAAGGGGGGGGGGCATTTGGGCTTTGACTCTTAGTGATGGAGAGATCGTTATTGCAGGCTGTTGAGCCAAAAGCGAGAGAGAGACAGAGAGAAAGGTCTTCCTTTTTCCGTTGGTTCACCCTCCAATGGCCGCTGCAGCCGGCACGTTGCGGCCGGCGCACCACGCTGATCTGATGGCAGGAGCCAGGTGCTTCTCCTGGTCTCCCATGCGGGTGCAGGGCCCAAGCACTTGGGCCATCCTCCACTGCCCTCCCAGGCCACAGCAGAGAGCTGGCCTGGAAGATGAGCAACCAGGACAGAATCCAGTGCCCTGACCCCCGACCGGGACTAGAACCTGGGGTGCCGGCACTGCAGGCAGAGGATTAGCCTATTGAGCCGTGGTGCCAGCTGAAATAAAACTTTAAAAAGATTTTGTGGCTAACCAAGCTTTGTTAACTTTTACATAAAAAAAAAAAGGAATATGGATGTTTTCTTTAGGTAAAAATGATCTAGACTCAGATAGCCCTTTTCGGTATAAATGGAACATTGCAAATCTGTAAAGGATCTTGAAAATGTTGGGGTTTTACACTGAATGATTTTGTGATTTAGGCACGAGGGACCAGGAGTTATTTTCTTTCACATTCCACTTGCTTTAGGCCAAACATAGTAATTTCTTAAATGTAATTGATCCCTTCTCTTCAAAAACTACCCTACTTAGGCCGGCGCCGTGGCTCAACAGGCTAATCCTCCGCCTTGCGGCGCCGGCACACCGGGTTCTAGTCCCGGTCGGGGCGCCGGATTCTGTCCCGGTTGCCCCTCTTCCAGGCCAGCCCTCTGCTGTGGCCCAGGAGTGCAGTGGAGGATGGCTCAAGTGCTTGGGCCCTGCACCCCATGGGAGACCAGGAAAAAGCACCTAGCACCTGGCTCCTGCCATCAGATGAGTGCGGTGCGCCGGCCGCAGCGCACCGTCCATGGCGGCCATTGGAGGGTGAACCAACGGCAAAGGAAGACCTTTCTCTCTGTCTCTCTCTCTCACTGTCCACTCTGCCTGTCAAAAAAAAAAAAAAAAAAACAAACCTACCCTACTTTTTAAAAGTAGATAAAAACTTAAGTGTTTTCATTTTAGCTATTTTTTCTGCTTTTGGTACAATATGCATAACGTAAGCTTTGCCATGGTAACTCGGTTAGAGCACAGGTCAGTGGTGTTAAGCACATTCACGTTTCAGGTGCAGCCGCCCCCCTGCCCATCTCCACAGCCATTTCCACCTGAGATATTGCAGCTGTGTACAAGGGGACCTCGAAGAGCTTCTGAAAACAGAATGAAATGGTAGGTTTATTTTGGTGTGGAAAATTAAAATCCAAGCCTAGTTTTCCATAACACATTTTCCATGAACTCGTTGAAGGCCTCTTCACGTGCATGGATTTCACAACAACTGCACCAAATAAGCTTTCTTCTAACTCCATTTACAGAAGCGGCTGAGGCTCCTCACTGACTCACTGAGAGCTCCCCAGTTTCCCACCCAGCAGCCCTCAGCAGCACCTTCCCCTTTCTGTCTCAGAATCTGACTACTCTGGAACCCTACAGTGTGGGTCTCTTTGTGCCTGGCTGATTTCACTGAGCACGATGTCCTCCAGGGGAAGGCACTCATGCCTCTCTTTGAGCAGATGGGGTTTCAGTGTCTTGACCCGCTGGATGGCATTTTACTTACGTGGGGCGCTGAGATCCACGGAGTTGTTCTCAAAGACCATGTCGAGACTCGCTGCTGTCGCCCTGGGAGTGAATCAATACAGCCTGACTTTAGTTCATTCAGAGAATCTCAAAGGAATTGCATTGGAAAAAACATTGAGTTGCAAGGTGAAAATTAAAAAAAAAAAAAGCATTCAGATTTTGGGGAATATTCATGCATTAAAAATTTTTTAAAAATGTTTTCCAGACATGGTCTGCCCTGTGCTGCTTCTACACCAGTGTTTTCCCCCGAGCAATTCATAGAATTCTGCTCAGCGGCCTTCGCCAGTAGTTACGGTGGTTAGGCGGTCACCTTTTAGCCCTGGACTTCCCAGAGCACCGTAGGTATTTTGGCCAATGTGTCTTACAAACTTTAGTCCCAGTTTCCCTTCCTAAGGGCAAAGGGAATGAGTGCCTCTTGGCCAATGCAGTACACTAGGCTGGTTTAAGGCTCTTGGTCACATGTCAGGAAGGGTTAACCTTCAATCTAGGTGGCCCCCTTCTGTAGCTCCCAAAGTGCACATTCAAGTGCAAGACTTTTTTCCACTCCAAGTACTGAGGTCATTTTATGAACTCGCTCCCTCCAAGACTGCCACTGCTGTAGGTGTAATTAGGAAAATCCAGTTAAAAGAATTTTTGTTACATTATACACCCAAAGGTAGAGTTTTAAAACACTCGTAACCCTGAAGTCTGGCCTGCTCTGTTCTCACTTCTTGAATGTCACCAGGCCCCCAGGAGACTTCGGCTGTATTGCATCTGCCATGTACCTTGGTATTTCCAGGGATTTGAGGCGCTTGGAGGTTGTGTGACAAACTGCAGCTGCTTTCAGAGATCACAACAGCCCCCTGGCCGCCTGCGGGAAGAGGGTCCCCTACGGCCAGCTCTCCCTGTCTGACTCTCTTCCTGCTCTGAGACTGGCCCATCAAAAGCCTCTGCCTCTGGCCAGGCTGAGAACTTGCCCTTGGCAGGCAGAGAACGCTTCCTCACTGCCTGAGGAAGAGAGAGAACGGTGAAGTATCTCAAAGCAGTCCAAAGAATCAGACGGCGGCTTTACTTTTGCTCATATAGCCACGAACTGAAATGTATTTCACTTGGGACTTTCTAGAACCCATTTGTCCATTTCCATTCCCCCGCCCCCTTCTCCTTCTGTCACAGACAAACATGCATGGTTCAAAAATTTTAAAAATAAATGTAAGGAAAATGCTAGCACTCCACTTTCCTTGCCCGCTCTCTGGTCCCTCACTTCCGTGCCTTCCTGGTAACCACTAGGATGAGATTTTTGGGTAATGTTTCAGAAGTAAAAGTGATTATATACTTAATTGATCCTGGCCCTTTGCACACAGATTTGTATAGCATATATCGTATTCTGTGTTTGATTTTTCCACGTTACTGTGAAATCTACGCACAGCTTTTTCACGGCATACATTTCCCAGGAGCTTTTCAAAAACCACTTGTGAGCATGGATTTCTAAAGTTTTTGCACCAAAGTAAAATCTTTTAATTCCATTTTTCCCATGAACTTTTCACACTGTCCTGTTAGCTCCTTGCCTATGAACTGTTCATGTAAACTGCCTATTTTTCTGTTGCTTGGTGTTTTTCTTGCTGATTTCTGGAATCGTTTTCTTTCTTCGTTATCTGCATTCTCTTTTCTACATTTCTACTTGCTTGCATCTTTTGTCTTGGTTTCTTTCATTGCGCTTCATTTTGTATATGATAAAGTGCACAGGTCCCAACAGCTCAGGGCTGTGACTTTTTGCCAGAAGTATTTCTTATCTACCCATCTCTCACCTCAAGAGAGAATCATTTCCTTTATAAAATCTGAAATCTGCCTCCTGAAACTTCCCAGTCAAAACCTCAGTGAGGCTGGTGCCGCGCCTCACTAGGCTAATCCTCCGCCTGCAGCACTGGCACCCCAGGTTCTAGTCCCGGTCAGGGTGCTGGATTCTGTCCCGGTTGTCCCTCTTCCAGGCCAGCTCTCTGCTGTGGCCTGGGAGGGCAGTGGAGGAGCCAAAGTGCTTGGGCCCTGCACCCGCATGGGAGACCAGGAGAAGCACCTGGCTCCTGGCAAAAACCCTCAATGGGTAGCACTGCTTTGCTTTTTTTTTTTTTTTAAAGCCACTTAAATGTGTATCTTCCTGGATCCTGTGTTCACCTGAGTCGGGGAGAGGGGACCGCTCCACCAGCACGGCCTCCAGGTCAGGATGCCTGGTCGACACGGACTTAGTCAGCTGGGGGCTCATGGACAGTGTGGAAGTTCCTGGGAGGGGAATGCAGGCCAAAGGACAGGGAGAATGGGCTCCTCACAAAGGACATGATACAGAGAACAACCCACCTCCTTCCAGACATTTTAGAAATATCAACTTCTGGAACTCTGTTACGTTCCATCTCCCGAACTTCCTCGAGAAACGTTCTTTGGTAGGTGTTTCTCAGCCTGTGTCACGTGGGAGAGACAGAAAGGACAGACAAAAAGGCAAGAAAAACCAAAAGCTTTAAAAAACCTCACTGCTATTTATACTTTCCTTTTTGAAAATGAGTATTTACCAGCTCATAGTAATTTATTTGCAGTGGCAGGGCCGGCGCTATGGTGTAGTAGGTTAGGTCTTCACCTGCAGTGCCGGCATCCCATATGGATGCCAGTTCATGTCCCAGCTGCTCCTCTTCCAATCCTGCTCTCTGCTATGGCCTGGGAGAACAGTGGAAGGTAGCCCAAGTGCTTGGACCCTGCACCCATGTGGGAGACCCAGAAGATGCTCTTGACTCCTGGCTTTGAATCACCTCAGTGCCGGCTGTTGTGGCCAACTGGGGAGTGAACCAGCAGGCAGAAGACCTCTCTCTGTAATTCTACCTCTCAAATGAATATTTAAATATATATATATATTTAATATATATAATATATATATTTTAATGGCAACTTTGACATGCACTAGAATTTAATTATTTTTAAAAAGTTAAACACAACTTCAGAGTGTGCCAGGATTTAAAATCTCAAGTTTCAAGATTGAAAGTGATGGCAATATTTAATTTAATGGCTATATACCTGAAGGTTACCAATTCTTGCTATTCCTTAAATAATGATGTGCAGCACCCAGGCAATTATTTTGCTTCTCAGTAATAATTTTTTAAAAGATTTATTATGGGGCTGATGCTGTGGCATAGTGGGTAAAGCCACCCATATGAGCGCCAGTTTAAGACCCAGCTGCCGGCCGGCGCTGTGGCTCAATAGGCTAATCATCTGCCTGCAGCACCAGCACACCAGGTTCTAGTCCCAGTTGGGGTGCTGGATTCTGTCCCAGCTGCCCCTCTTCCAGGCCAGCTCTCTGCTGTGGCCCGGGAGTACAGTGGAGGATGGCCCAGGTGCTTGGGCCCTGCACCCCATAGGAGACCAGGATAAGCACCTGGCTCCTGCCTCCGGATCAGTGTAGTGCGCCGGCCGCGGCAGCCACTGGAGGGTGAACCAACAGAAAAGGAAGACCTTTCTCTGTCTCTCTCTCTCTCTCACTGTCTACTCTGCCTATTAAAAACACACACACACACACACACACACACACACACAATGCTCTCTAATAATTTGATGGTGTTGGGTCGTAGATTTAAGTCTTTAATCCATGTTGAATGAATTTTTGTGTAAGGTGAAAGGTAGGGATCTTGCTTCATGATTCTGCATGTGGAAATCCAGTTTTCCCAGCACCATTTATTGAATGACTGTCCTTACTCCAGGAATTGGTTTTGGATCCTTGATCAAATATTGTTGGCTGTAGATGTTTGGATTGATTTCTGGTGTTTCTATTCTGTTCCATTGGTCTATCCATCGGTTTCTGTACCAGTACCAAGCTGTTTTGATAACTACTGCCCTGTAGTATGTCCTGAAATCTGGTATTGTGATGCCTCTGGCTTTGTTTTTGTTATACAAGATTGCTTTAGCTATTCGAGGTCTCCTGCATCTCCATTTGAATTTCAGCATTCATTTTTTCCAGATCTGAGAAAAATATCTTTGGTATTTTGATTGGTATTGCATTGAATCTATAAATTGCTTTTGGGAGAATGGACATTTTGATGATATTGATTCTTCCAATCCATGAGCATGGAAGATTTCTCCATTTTTTGGTATCCTCTTCTATTTCTTTCTTTAAGGTTTTGTAATTTTCATTGTAGAGATCTTTAACGTCCTTGGTTAAGTTTATTCCAAGGTATTTGATTGTTTTTGTAGCTATTGTGAACGGGATTGATCTTAGAAGTTCTTCCTCAGCCGTGGAATTGCCTGTGTATACAAAGGCTGTTGATTTTTGTGCACTGATTTTATATCCTGCTACTTTGCCAAACTCTTCTATGAGTTCCAGTAGTCTCTTAGTAGAGTTCTTTGGGTCCCCTAAATAAAGAATCATGTTGTCTGCAAAGAGGGATAGTTTGAGTTCTTCCTTCCCAATTTGTATCCCTTTAATTTTTTTTTCTTGCCTAATAGCTCTGGCTAAGACTTCCAGCACTATATTGAATAGCAGTGGTGAGAGTGGGCATCCCTGTCTGGTACCAGATCTCAGTGGAAATGCTTCCAACTTTTCCCCATTCAATAGGATATTGGCCGTGGGTTTTTCATAAATTGCTTTGATTGTGTTGAGGAATGTGCCTTTTATACCCAGTTTGCTTAGGGTTTTCATCATGAAAGGGTGTTGAATTTTATCGAATGCTTTCTCTGCGTCTAGTGAGATAATCATATGGTTTTTCTTCTGCAGTCTGTTAATGTGGTGTATCACGTTGATTGTTTTGCGAATATTGAACCATCCCTGCATACCAGGGATGAATCCCACTTGGTCTGGGTGGATGATCTTTCTGATGTGTTGTTGCAGTCTATTGGCCAGAATTTTATTGAGGATTTTTGCATCTATGTTCATGAGGGATATTGGTCTGTAATTCTCTTTCAATGCTGCATCTTTTTCCGGCTTAGGAATTAAGGTGATGCTGGCTTCATAGAAAGAGTTTTCGAGGATTCCCTCTTTTTCGATTGTTCTGAATAGTTTGAGAAGAATTGGAGTTAGTTCTTCTTTAAATGTCTGGTAGAATTCAGCAGTGAATCCATCTGGTCCTGGGCTTTTCTTTGTTGGGAGGGCCTTTATTACTGATTCAATTTCTGTCTCAGTTATGGTTCTATTTAGGTTTTCTATGTCTTCCTGGTTCAATTTAGGTAGGTTGCATGTGTCCAGGAATCCATCCATTTCTGATAGGTTTCCCTGTTGGCTGGCATACAAGTCCTTGTAGTAATTTCTGATGATTCTTTTGATTTCTGTGGTGTCTGTTGTTACATTTCCTTTTTCATCTCTGATTTTACTGATTTGGGTCTTTTCTCTTCTTTTTTTAGTTAGTTGGGCCAATGGGGTGTCAATTTTGTTTATTTTTTCAAAAAACCAGCTCCTCGTTTGGCTGATTTTTTGTAATGTTTTTTTGGATTCAATCCTGTTGATTTCTTCTCTGATTTTGATTATTTCTCTTCTTCTACTAGATTTGGGTCTAGTTTTCTGCAGATTTTCTAGATCCTTGAGATGCATTGAAAGCTCATTTATTTGGTGCCTTTCCAATTTCTTGATGTAGGCACCTATTGATATAAACTTTCCTCTTAACACTGCTTTTGCTGTATCCCATAAGTTTTGGTATGTTGTGCTGTTATCCTCATTTACTTCCAGGAAATTTTTGATTTCTCTTTTAATTTATTCTATGACCCACTGTTCATTCAGGAGCATGTTGTTCAATCTCCATGTGTTTGCATATGCTCTAGGGATTCCTGAGTTGCTAATTTCCAACTTCATTCCCTTATGGTCTGAGAAGCTGCATCGTATGATTCTAATTCTTTTGAATTTGCTGAGACTTGCTTTATGGCCTAGTATGTGGTCAATCCTAGAGTAGGTTCCATGTACTGCTGAAAAGAATGTAAATGCTTTCTGTGTAGGATGAAAAGTTCTGTAGATATCTGTTAGATCCATTAGGGCTATAGTGTTGTTTAAATCTACTGTCTCCTTGTTGATCTTCTCTCCTGTCAATCTGTCAATATCTGTGAGTGGAGTATTGAAGTCCCCCAGTACTATTGTATTGGGGTCTAAGTCTCCCTTTAAGTTTCTTAACAAATTTTTAAATAAACCTGTGCCCTGTAATTTTGTGCATATACATTGATAATCATTATATCTTCCTGTAGTATTGATCCCTTAATCATTATATATTGGTGAAACCCTGCAAGACATAGGTACTGGCAAAGACTTCTTGGAAAAGACCCCAGAAGCACAGGCACTCAAAGCGAAAATTAACTATTGGGATTGCATCAAATTGAGAAGTTTCTGTACTTCACAAGAAACATTCAGGAAAGTGAATAGGAAACCGGCAGCATGGGAAAAAATATTTTCAAACTATGCAACAGATAAAGGGTTGATAACCAGAATCTACAAAGAAATTAAGAAACTCCACAACATCAAAACAAACAACCCACTTACGAGATGGGCCAAGGAATTCAATAGACATTTTTCAAAAGAGGAAATCCAAATGGCCAACAGACACATGAAAAAATGTTCAAGATCACTAGCAACCAGGGAAATGCAAATCAAAACCACAATGAGGTTTCACCTCACCCCAGTTAGAATGGCTCACATTCAGAAATCCACCAACAATAGATGCTGGAGAGGATGCGGGGAAAAAGGGACACTAATCCACTGTTGGTGGGAATGCAAACTGGTGAAGCCACTATGGAAGTCAGTCTGGAGATTCCTCAGAAACCTAAATATAACCCTACCATTCAACCCAGCCATCCCACTCCTTGGAATTTACCCAAAGGAAATTAATTTGGCAAACAAAAAAGTGGTCTGCACATTAATGTTTATTGCAGCTCAATTCACAATAGCTAAGACCTGGAACCAATCCAAATGCCCATCAACAGTAGACTGGATAAAGAAATTATGGGACATGTACTCTATAGAATTCTATACAGCAGTCAAAAACAATGAAATCCAGTCATTTGCAACAAGATGGAGGAATCTGGAAAACATCATTCTGAGTTAATTAAGCCAGTCCCAAAGGGACAAATATCATATGTTCTCCCTTATCGGCAACAGCTAACTGAGCACCAAAGGGGAAACCTGTTGAAGTGAAATGGACACTATGAGAAACAGTGACTTGATCAGCTCTTGTGCCGACTTTTGTTGTACAATGTAATACTTTATCCATTTTAGTATTTTTTTATCCTAGTACTAGTGGTTGAACTCTGTAATTAACACACAATTATTCTTAGGTGTTTAAATTTTAACTGAAAAGTGATCTCTGTGAAATATAAGAGTGGGAATAAGAGAGGGAGGAAATGTACAATTTGGGACATGCTCAATCGGACTTGCCCCAAATGATGGAAATAGAATCATGCCAGGGGATTCCAATATAATCCCATCAAGGTGGCATGTACCAAGGCCATCTCACTAGTCCAAGTGATCAATTTCAGTTCACAATTGATCACACTGATAGGTCTAAGAGTCAAAGGGATCACACAAACAAGACTAGTGTCTGCTAATACTAACTGATAGAATGAAAAAGGGAGAGAATGATCCAACATGGGAATCGAGATACACAGCAGACTCATAGAATGGCAGATGTCCTAAATAGCATTCTGGCCTCAGAATCAGCCCTTAAGGCATTAGGATCTGGCTCAAGAGCGCATGAGAATATTTTAGGCATGGAAAGCCAAGACACTCTGAAAAACAAAAAAAAAGAAGACCTAAATGAAAGATCTCTGTGAGTGAGATCCCAGTGGAAAGAACGGGGCCAGCAAAGAAGGAGGTACCTTACTCTGAAGGGAGGAGAGAACTTCCACTTTGACTATGACCCTGTCGGAATAAGATTAAAATCGGCGAACCCTAAAGGCTTCCATAGCCTCGGCAACTCATGACTAGAGCCTAGGGAGATTACTGATACCATAAACAAGAGTGTCAAATTGTTAAATCAACATCAGGAGTCACTGGGTACTTATGTCTCATGAAGGATCTGTCCTTAATGTGTTATCCAATGTGAAGTAATGCTATAACTAGTACTAAAACAGTATTTTTACACTTTGTGTTTCTGTGTAGATGCAAACTGATGAAATCTTTACATAGTATATACTGAATCGATCTCCTGTATATAAAGATAATTGAAAATGATTAAAAAATCTTGATTTTAAATTGGAAATTGCATAGATAATTAATCAATTTTTTAAAAAAAAATCATGTAGGATCTCTGTCCTTAATGTACTGTACATTGTGAATTAATAGTATAACTAGTACTCCAACAGTATTTTCACTTTGTGTCTCTATGTGAGGGCAAATTGTTGAAATCTTTACGTAATATGTACTAAACTGATCTTCTGTGTATAAAGAGAATTTAAATGAATCTTGATGTGAATGCAAGGGGAGAGGGAGTGGGAAAGGGGAGGGTAGCGGGTGGGACAGAAGTTATGGGGGGGGAGCCATTGTAATCCATAAGCTGTACTTTGGAAATTTATATTCTTTAAATAAAAGGTATATATATATATATATATATATATATATATATATACCCAGCTGCTCCATTTCTGATCCAGCTCTCTGCTATGGTCTGGGCCTGGGAAAGCAGTAGAAGATGGCCCAAGTGCAGAGCCCTTGCACTCGCATGGGAGACCCAGAATAAGCTCCTGGCTCCTGGCTTCGGATCGGTGCAGTTTCAGCTGTTGCAGCAGAAGACCTCTCTCTCTCTCTCTTTCTCTCTCTCTCTCTGTCTCTCTCTCTCTGCCTCTCCTTCTCTCTGTGATTTGCAAATAAAATAAATATCTCTTTTATTTTTAAATGCAGAGTTACAGAGAGGCAGAGGCAAAGAGAAAGAGATATTCCATATGTTGGTTCACTCCCTAAATGGCCGAAACAGCCAGTTGGGCTGATCTGAAGCCAGGAGACAGGAGCTTCTTTTGTGTTTCCCACACAGGTGCAAGGGGGCCAAGCACTTGGGCCAGCTTCTACTGCTTTCCCAGGCCATAGCAGAGAGCTGGATCAGAAATGGAGCAGTTGGCTCTCAAACCAGCGTCCATATGAGATGCCAGCACTGCAGGTGGCGGCTTTACCCATTATACCACAGCAAAAGCCCCAGTAATTATTTCTAAAGTTAAACTGAAAATCTTTCAGATAAGATGTAGTTTTTGAATATAATCTGGAATAATTAGAAAGAAAATATTTCATGTTTTTCCAAAGTGAACATTATCATTTCCAAAGTGAATATTTAATAAATTAAATCATCCTTGGTTGAGTATGTAATAGAAAATTTTATCTTTCTGGAAATGAAACACATTTTAACTTCATTCACTGTAATAAAAATGATTTACACTCAGTGGGGAAATACAAGAATTATGGAATATTATGTTCCACTAGCAAAAGCAAATATAGATTCAAGTAGGACCAATACCTAGCTTAACACAGAGACCTACACTCTGGTTTAGACATGAAACACTTGTCTTGAATTGGGAGTCTTCCATATATTCTAGTTTAGAAACAGCCCTGTCTCCCCAGTAGTCAGTCCCCAGAGCTGCCAGGCACACTTGGGTACAGGGTGAATGCCTTCCGGGCTGTGCATTCTTTAGCACCCAGAATAAAGGTGCCCAAATGATAGAACATGGTTGGTTAGGGGACATTTTTGGTTGTCATCATTTTAATGAACACAATCACAGATCTGTTAGGTCAAATCTGGGTCCAGAGCTCTTCAATACATGGGGAAGATTTCCTCCCTGAATGGAAAACAAATTGTCATGAAGGCAGACACGAATATGTTTCTGGAGGGGATGAGACCTGGGTCTATGAAGATATTCCAGGAACTGTGAACTCAGAGACTCTGAGACTTGTTTACATTCCAAAGGGTGAGGAGCCTCGACCCTTCCCCTTCATTACCCAGGGAGAGTTTGTTCAGGAGAAGGAGCAAAGCCTGCTGCACTCTGGGACAGCTGTTTGTCTCCGGCACACACTCCCGGGTTTGCGCTCTGCCGCTGCTCTCCTGTGGGAACTCGATTTGCAGGGCCGTCCATCCTCCCTCACTGCATTGCCTCAGCAAGGGGAGCCCAAGTGCCGCTGCTGGGTGTAGGGAAGGCCCGTCTCTGCCTCGAAACCTCAGGCCTGCTTTCCGGACAACCCACATCAACACAGGTACTGCCACCCCGTCTCTTTCTGCTAAATTTGGTTGACGAGTTAATGCCAACATAAAGATTTCTTCAAAAGACTTCTTAAACTGTCTGTCAAAACAGTGCTTCATGGAGGAATGAATGGACACATAAATGCATGCACGCACACACAGAGGGGAAATGGAGAGACAGCATGTGTGGGGAACCTCATTTGTCTGCCAGGAAAAAGTCAGTGTCCACTTTGGGATTGGCAGATAATTATGCTTTCCTTGATATACTGAAAAATTAAGGAAGAACTGAACAAATGAAAAAGCAAAATTAGTATTATTCCTTCCAGTATATTGTTAGAAATTTATACCGTTTTAAAGCTTTGATGTACATATAATGCAATACATGTAATAATTCATACTATAAATCAATTTTTCTAATTTAAAAAATTTCTATTGCATGGACCATTTTTCTATAACATTAGAGATTTCAAGGATCCTCAACACTGTAATTTAAAGCATCTTTATTTATTTACTTTTTTTTTTTTTACAGTATGTAGTTTAAAAAATCCTGTAATTAATACAACAAAGTTTGGGAGAACTGTTTGAGAGATTCTTAATCTACTTTTTTGGAAAAATGAAGAGTGTTCTCTATTTAATATCTCCCTCCTATTGCTTATTTCATTATTCATTCTTAATCTTTGATTCCATGGCATCAGGTTTTGATTCCTGTAGATTAAAGTGACATAAATCACATCTCTAAAAAGTGAAGAAATAGACCCATTTTCCAAAAAACCCAGAAAATTCCAAATTTCATAGTTCTCCCATGCATTTTTTAAAAAGATTTATTTATTTATTTGAAAGGCAGAGTTACAGAGAGGTAGAGGCAGAGAGAGAGAGAGAGAGGTCTTCCATCTGATGGTTCACTCCCCAAATGGCTGCGACAGCTGGAGCTGAGCCAATCTGAAGCCAGGAGACAGGAGCTTGTTCTGGATCTCTCACATGGATACAGGGGCCCAAACTTGGGCCATCTTCTACTGCTTTCCCAGGCCATAGAAGAGAACTGGATAGGAAGTGGAGCAACTGGGACTCGAACCGATGCCCATATAGGATGTTGGTACTGCAGGTGGCAGCTTTACCCACTACACCACAGCACCAGCCCCCTGTCCCATGCATTTTGATTTCATATTTTTTAGCCTCGTAAATTGATTTTGGTCCATCATCAGAAAACATTTGCTACATTTAAAAGCCCTGTGGCATTTGATATTCACAAAGTGGTACTCAGCACTATTTGAATATACTTAGTTGGGAAACATAGTTAAGCATGACAATATATTTTGGCTAGCATCCCTTATTTTTAAACTTACGATTTCCATAATACATTTTGAATCAGGCACATGGTAGGAACTATCAAAATACCCAGCCAGAAGAGTGGGCAAATCAGGACTAAATCGGCCTGCAAAGAAATAGAAATAGAGAGTACTTAGAGAAGAATCTTTGTTTGTCAACATCAAGTCCCAGTGCTGCCATCAGATTCCAACCCTTTCCAAACCTGGAGAATCAAGAAGAGATAGGAAGACAACCACACACAACTGGAACTGCTAAATCAACCTAGTACACAAAACCTAAATATAATATCAGGTAACAATAAATATCATATTCCATAAACAATGAGCCAAATAAATATACTGATAAAATAAGTTTCTAGCCCAAGAATGCAAGGATAGTTCAATATTATATTACTTACCAATATATCCTCACTGCTTGACATTGTTTTTAAAACAGTTATCTTTCTGTTCTCCTGATAGACTTCACCATTCCCTTTGACAGATTAATTGGTGGCTGGCTGATCCCTTTAGTTCAATTGTGACTTGAGACTGGGCAATGTTCCCCCTACCTCTAGGTCATCTTTGATTCTCCACATTTTTAATTAACTGAGTACCTGTGTATTCTTTGAATGTCATACCTCTGGGAGGCCCTAAAGTCCGAGTCTCCTGAGTCTGATCAATACTCTGCTTTTTATTTTTTGTTTATTTTTTAAAATTTATTTTATTTGTGTGAAAGGCAGAGTTACAGAGAGAGAAGGAGGGAGAGAGAGGGGTCTTCTGCCAGCTGTTTTACTCCCTACATGGACACAATGGTCAGGGTTGAGCCAGACAAAAACCAGGAGCCAGGAGCCCCCTTAGGGTCTCCTACATAAGTTATGGGGCACAAGGACTTAGGAAAGCATCCTCTGCTGTTTTCTCAGGTGCATTAGCAGGGAGCTGAGTCATAAATGGAGCAGCTGGGACTTGAACTAGTGCCCTTATGGCACACCAGCACTGCAGATGGTGACTTTACCCACTATGCCCCAATGCCAGCCCCATAAAATAAATCTTGAAAAAAAAAGTACCAATTCTGGTCTTTGTTGATTTTCTCCATTGTACAATTGTTTTCTATTTCACTGACCTCTTTTTTAATTTATTTTTTATTTATTTGACAAGTAGAGTTATAGACAGTGAGACAGAGAGACAGACAGAAAGGTCCTCCTTCCACTGGTTCACCCCTCAAATGGCCACTACGGCTGGAGCTGCTCTGATCCGAAGCCAGGAGCCAGGTGCTTCTTCCTGGTCTCCCATGCGGGTGCAGGAGCCTAAGCACTTGGGCCATCCTCCGCTGCCCTCCCAGGCCACAGCAGAGAGCTGGACCAGAAGAGGGGCAGCCGGGACTAGAACCGGCACCCATATGTGATGCCGGCGCTGCAGGCAGAGGATTAACCAAGTGAGCCACAGTGCTGGCCTGTGACCTCTTATTTTTTAAAAACTATCTATTATTTGAAAGAGTTACAGAGTTGCAAAGAGAGACAGAGAGAGGTCAGGGTTCTCAGGAGTTACTGAGTCAGGAGGAAATGGATATAGACAGAAGCAGGAGAATCTGGTAGGGTGTCAGCTCACATGTCATGGTTGCTGAGAAGGCCTATGATAGGTCATTTGTGGGCTGGAGATAGTGGGCTGCCAGGTGTGTGGTCCAGTTCAAGTCCAATAGGCTCAGGACCAGGGAAGCCATGGTGTTAGTTCAAGGCCGAAAGGCTGAGTGGCAGCATGGCTGCTGGTGGAAGTCCTGGAGTCCAAGGACCAGGAGCTGACACCCACAGCAGGAGTGCAGTGTGTCCAGCTCTCACAGCAAGGGGCCAGCTTGTCTTTTCTACTTATTCTCTGACTGAATGGGGCTGGCCTGGTTCCACACCTCCTCTATTCAGACCACACGCTGATCTCATTTGGGAACACTCTCCCAGACCCACCCAAAATAACACTTTGCTGGGTTTCTAAGTATTCTTTAATGCAGTCAGGTTGACGCCATAAAATAAACCATCCCAAAAGAAATTTAGCAGGGAACTCTGGGCTTGCATTTTTTCACTTAATCCCTGGCTGGGTTTGTACCAAGGTTACCTCTAGTTCTAGTAAAATGAAATTCTGTGGCTCATTTTGTAAGCAGCTAATAATCCCCTAAACAGGCAGAAACAAAGTAGAATTTAAAAATACAAAAATAAATGTAAAAATCTAGCTAATATATAACCTCTGATATTTACACAATTAAAGAATAGTTTCCATATATTTTAAGTATTTGCAAGCTTATAGCATACACTGTATCTGAAACACTAAGTCACAGCTATTCTACTAAGTTAAATATTTTAAATAATTATGTTTTCTTAGTTATTATACTTGCATTACCAGTACTGAACAATCTGAGCACAAGACAAATATAATTACAATGTTTACTTAAATATTTTAGATGATTCTTATATTACAGCTTCTTTCAGTTATCACTGAAAGATAAACATTTCAGAAAGAGTACACTTAGTTTGAAGTACTGAGATTTTAGTGGGGGGGAAATAAATCTCTATTGTCACTAAACCAGAATTTAGTTGGATCAACAGCTACTTATTGCATTGATTTTGTCTTGTCTTCCCAAATTCTCCCGAAAATAGGTAACATCAGCTTCTACGATTAACGGACCTAAGTTTCCATGAGGCATGTCAATCACACTCACGGTTGGAAGAACTAACCTGTCCCACCATGTCGGAAGCAATGGGAAGGGTCGGCCAGAAGCGAGAGTAAATTATGAAGAAGACCAGCCATATGGAGATGCTGCCCCAAATCGCCAGGTGACTAAACTGCAGACAGAAAGTGCCAGAGAGAAGAAGAAAACACTTAACTCCATCAACCAGCAAACTGCGTTTCCCCAGGTCATCCGTCTTCATGTGAAGATACGGATGATCTCTGAATCGTTTGGTATTTGAGACTTCTGCCCCCAACGTCCTTCTCGGAATCTTTTGCTGTAGATTCAATGTTTGAATATCTAAAATAACAGTCACTTGGGTCACTCTAGCTGAGTGGTATCCAGTCTTCGGTGAAAATGGTCAGCTCTTAGCAGGAAGTAGTTCACACAGCTGATGGGTTCTTTTGCAAGACTATCTGCTTCTGCCTACTGATTAACACAGAGCTTTCTTAAGGACAAATAAAATAAAATAAATAACTGAGACAAAAATCCGACCAATTCGATTTGTTCTGTGTAAAAGGTTCTGAGCCAATGGCAGAAGTTGTGATTTTAAATTGATGAACCATGCATGGGAGCCTGGCTGAAAGATCATTGCTTGTGTCTGGGCCTGGGAACTTAGGCCAAATTCCACAGTGGTTAATATTAAGGTCACACCTGAATGGTTATCTGTGGGTGACTCTGGTGTGGTTTGTGTTAGCAGAGGAATAGTAAGGGGGCCCTCAGAGAGTGCTGTCCTGAACTTCTGGTTATGCTGGGCAGTGGTCTACTGTCTCTAGTGACAATCTATTTATTATCTGTATATGCTACTTATTATCTGCACTAGATGACTTCTTCAGGGCTTGAATTCTGTCATCTCCTATTAGGTACTGCTTGGCAGTGATTACGTCCTAGCAGCAAAAACAAGGAGGGGAAAAACCAACCTGCTACTTCTCAAAGTATGTGTTGACATGCAGTCACCAATCATCTTCAAATGCAATTTTTCACACTTTTTTTTTTTTTGACAGGCAGAGTGGACAGTGAGAGAGAGAGAGAGACAGAGAGAAAGGTCTTCCTTTTTGCCGTTGGTTCACCCTCCAATGGCTCCCGCGGAAGGCGCACTGCGGCCGGCGCACCGTGCTCATCCCATGGCAGGAGCCAGGTGCTTATCCTGGTCTCCCATGGGGTGCAGGGCCCAAGCACTTGGGCCATCCTCCACTGCACTCCCGGGCCACAGCAGAGGGCTGGCCTGGAAGAGGGGCAACCAGGACAGAATCCGGCGCCCCGACCGGGACTAGAATCTGGTGTGCCGGCACCGCAAGGTGGAGGATTAGCCTGTTGAGCCACGGCGCCGGCCACACACTCTTTTTTAAATAGACACCTGTTAGTCAAAGAGTTTCCTCTTTCTGGTTGGAGCGGATAGAGCTGGCCTCCTGGCATGGATCATGCAGAGGATGATGGGAACAGCTGGGAGCTTTGAATTTTCGAAACACTGCAGTGTGTTTGTCCAGGTTTGCATTAGCTGCAAAATGCTGGGCAAGTCTCTCCAGGTGGGTCTTCACAGGGACAGTCCTCCAGGGGGCAGTGGCAAGCCACCGTGCTGCTCTGAGAGGCATCTGCCGCCTCAGGAGCTCATTCCCTGTATCTGTATGAGAACACTGGGCCCAGGCCTGTGCAATCATTTGCTCTGGCCCTGCCATGGTGACCACAGGCAGGACTCGAAATTCAGTGTCTACAGCAGGCTCCTTTTGAAACTGCTCGTTTTGTGTGGCCTGAGAATGATGTGTTTAATATGCACATGGCCCTGGGCACAGAAGGGTTTCCCCAGCCCTGAACCCGACCTCTAGCATCCTGCACTTTCTGCAACCCCAGCCCTGCAAGAGGCAGAAGCCGAGACCAGTCCCCTCGCAAGTGCTCCCTCCCAGACTCCTTCTGGAGACAGAAGCGGGGGCGGGGGGGGGGGCGCTGAAGAGAGACCTCTACTTGTTGCTAAGTCTATTCTGGACGTGAAAAAATCAACAAGTGAGATTCACTACATGTGGGTGTGAGTGATCCTGGGTCTAGGCAATACTCTCCCTGGAGCAAATTTAGCAACAATTAAAAGCAGAAACAGAATATTTTTTACGTTTCTGTTTCATTTATGTGGTATGATGCCACACTTAAAACTAGTAGGCCTTATGAATTGCTCACATAATATTTTTGTTCAGAAACAGTCAGTACAGTTTGGAAGATAGCACCGGTCAAGAACTCTAAACGGCAACATCAGAGAAAAAATATGTGATAATTTACATTCATCTTGGTTCTTTAAAGGTGATGGGCTAATAAAAATTCACTTTCTCTTATTAACTTTTTGAGTGAAACTTGTAAAAACAGTTCACTCATAACTGTACATATGTATATATATTTATTATTTAAGTTACTGATAAATTCATAAAAATAAAATTCTGCTTAACTCATTAGAGGTTCCACTTTTAATAATAACCTATGGAAATTATTTATGTCTTTAAATGCACAAGTGTATGTATGAGGGTACTTCAAAATGTCCATGGAAAAATGGAATTAAAAATGAGGCTATTTTGGTACAAAACTATTTTGAAACCCATAATAGTCTTTTATTAATATTCATTTTCCATGAACTTTTAAAAGACCCCCATCCTATGCATGGACTTCAAAAAGTTTTGCATCAAAATAAACTTAACAGGGCACTGTGGGCAGTGAGTTGAGAGTTCACTTGGGATTCCAGCACCCCATATCAGAGTCCCTGGTTTGCATCTCAGCTACTCAGCTTCCCATGCAGCTTCCTGAAAATGTGATAGCTCAAGTACTTGAGCCCCTGTCACGCACGTGGGAGACCCAGTTCTCAGTTCCAGGCTTCCGGCTTTGACATGGCTCAGTCCTGGCTGCTGCCAGCATTTGGGGGAGTGAACCTGTGGATGGAAGATCTCTTCTTTTCTCTGTCTCTCTCTCCTTCTCACTTTCTCACTCTACCTTTCAAATAAATGAATAAACATTTAAAAATAAATTTATTGTTTAGTTCTATTTTCCAAGAACTTTTTTTTTTTTTTTTTTTTACAGGCAGAGTGGACAGTGAGAGAGAGAGACAGAGAGAAAGGTCTTCCTTTGCCGTTGGTTCACCCTCCAATGGCCGCCGCGGTCGGCGCGCTGCGGCCGGCGCACCGCGCTCATCCGATGGCAGGAGCCAGGAGCCAGGTGCTTTTCCTGGTCTCCCCATGGGGTGCAGGGCCCAAGCACCTGGGCCATCCTCCACTGCACTCCTGGGCCACAGCAGAGGGCTGGCCTGGAAGAGGGGCAACCGGGACAGAATCCGGCGCCCCGACCGGGACTAGAACCCGGTGTGCCGGCGCCGCAAGGCGGAGGATTAGCCTGTTGAGCCATGGCGCCGGCCTCCAAGAACTTT
This sequence comes from Sylvilagus floridanus, assembly GCA_949820135.1. Taxonomy (NCBI): domain Eukaryota; kingdom Metazoa; phylum Chordata; class Mammalia; order Lagomorpha; family Leporidae; genus Sylvilagus; species Sylvilagus floridanus. The sequence goes on from OX463230.1 coordinate 37,624,105, forward strand.
TTAAGGATTCTCTTTTACGTTCATAATAACATTGGTGACATATTGTTTATAATAATAAATGTTAAGACAATTATTCTACTAAAATAATGTTAAGTATTCATGTGATGAAATATGATACAGACATTAAATGAGCATAAAAATTAAAGATTTTAGAAGACTGTTAAAGGCTTATTACTAAGAAAAAAGTGTTACATAATATTAGGTAACTTGTGATTCTAGTTTTAAGAAAAATATCTAAAGAAATACTGAAAGAATATAAACCAAAATGTTAGTATCATTTACATTTAACTGTATTGACAATATATATTTCCTTCTTTTTCTGAATTAGTTAAAGTTTCTATTATAATTCTGAATTTGTATACTAGTAGCAAATGAAGGGTCTCAATGGTAACTTGAATTAATTTCAAATTAAAGGCAGGAAAAAAAGTCAACACCCTAAAGACATTAGATAGATAATCTTGCCTTCATCCAGTTTAAATAATCACCTGAGTATGCAACACAAGAGAAAGTAAAATGGAGACCAGGAAAGAAAGCTTATTTTTTTCTGAAGTTTAAAAGTAAATCTGAGAAGAAATCCTAAAGAATACTCACTTTGTTCCAAGACATTGTCTCCAACCCAGCTTTCAGACAAACGGTAACCACTACATACTGTGGGAGGTGACAGGGGAGGGAGAAAGAGATGGAAAATGCATTACAAATTTCTGTCAGAATCCACCGCTCCCCAGTGCTTTCCCAACCCCACACCCCTGGTACTGTCACTGACCTCTCTGCCAACATGCTGACCCCAGAGAGCTTAGTGACCATACCAGGCTGAACCTGCAGACTCTTGCTGTATTTCTCCAGCAGCACCAATGTTGAGGTGTCTTTGTACAAAGCATTTTGCTAATTTCCTTTTCTTCTACAGTTGCTGTGGTGAATTATTTTGCTATAATTTTTATTGTTGGATTTACCATTTTGGTTATATATATTTTTTAGCCTTGGGAGATTGAGAGTCCATGAAATCAGTTTACTCTGGCATCTTAATGAGGTCTCTCTCTGTATGTGTGTATGCACTCATGCAAATACTCTGAGAAATTCTGTAACCTATGACTAAAAACAATGCTTATGCCATCAGTTCTGACATTCACATTCTCTATAAGTGACATGGAAGAATTTGACTCTATCTAAAAATCCTACTGTTATCTCTGAAGAATATAATTTTTGGGAGGACTTGCTTGGGTTTACTGCCATCTGTTTAACACTCAACACAGTATTTTACACGTGACAGGTCTCAAGAAATGTTGGTTAGTGAAGGAAACAAAGAAACAAAATCTTGTTTGATTTTATTGATTTTTTTCCTAAGGCTGAGAAAAGGATAAGGCCTGAAGCAGCGGGATTTAAAAAGAAGCAACCTTGTTCTATGCACATTTCCCACTAAAAGAGAAAAAACTATCGAGTCATATGTGATATCAAGAAATGTGTAATATAGAGTTAAAATCACAACTAATAATATAAATAAGACAACCAGTGAAAGTGAAAACAGGCAATATCTTAATAAGTTATTTCTTATACAGGGGAAAACATGGAGCCAATGGTTTGTGATATGTTGTTAAATGAAAACATAAATAACCCAAAATACAGAGGAATGTTTTTACTTACATGCAAATGGGATAACACAAAGTTGAACACGCATTTATAATGTTTAAAGTTATGGATAAGAAACTGCTAGCAGTAAAAGCAGACACAAAACTGAGAAGTTATAAATAAAATATTGATAAACTTAATTTCATAAATGTTTATATGCAGAATACATACTGGCAAATGTTAATGTGAAACTGAGTAAGTATTTTTGAAAGAAATATGAGAAAACAATCAACATCTTTAGTATGTAATTACTAATAATTAATAAGACAAAGATCAACAACCCAATAGAGTAATTAGTAAAGACAGACACAGAAAGTAAAAAGTCTGTGATTACTTTTTTCATTTTATGCAAATACGTTTATTCTCAAAGTAAAAACTGCAACAGGATATCATTCCAAACCCTGGATCCAAATACAGTAATATCACTTCCTATGGAGTCTTGAGGAATCCAACATTCTTTTTTTTTTACAGGCAGAGTGGACAGTGAGAGAGAGAGACAGAGAGAAAGGTCTTCCTTTTGCCGTTGGTTCACCCTCCAATGGCCGCCGCGGCCGGCGCCGTCCAATGGCAGGAGCCAGGTGCTAGGTGCTTTTCCTGGTCTCCCCTTGGGGTGCAGGGCCCAAGCACCTGGGCCATCCTCCACTGCACTCCTGGGCCACAGCAGAGAGCTGGCCTGGAAGAGGGGCAACCGGGACAGAATCCGGCGCCCCGACCGGGACTAGAATCTGGTGTGCCGGCGCCGCAAGGTGGAGGATTAGCCTGTTGAGCCACGGCGCCGGCCAGAATCCAACATTCTTATTGCTAAATTTGTGCAGCCGCTTCAGAGGAATATTTTATCTCTTTCAAAATTCACAGCACCCTCTGACCCAGCAACTGCACTTGCAGAAACACATCTTTAAGATGCACCGGGTCGTGGCATCAGGAAGAGCCTCTGCAGCGCTGTTCAGACAAAGGACCAAGGTCACCTTCAGCGTCCTTCCCCAGGAGACTGGCTGACTAGGCAACGGGCTGTTGTTCACACGAGCATCCTTGAAAGGCTGAGGCAGATATTTAAGGGCTGATTTGAAACCATCAATAGGTCTCATTATATAGCGAAAAATTAAGATGTATAAAACATCTTGTATCACAAAAAGGGGGTGGGGTTGGCAGCTGGCTATTGGCAAAGGTTTTGGAGTGTGAAGGAGACTTCCACTGTCTTAGAATGTGTGACTTAATTTCTTCAATTAGAAACTAGAAAAAGTGATTTCATGTACATGGGTGAACTTACCGAATAAATAAAATTTCCAAGAAACAAATAGTCTGTAGTGTACCCATGCTGTAAGACCATATCTGAAAAGAGAAAAAGTTTTTTTTAATCATCACAGAGTCTGAAACACAGATGTTGAATTTATTCTACTACATAAATTTATTTTTACTGGGCACTAAAGATATTTACAATTATTGTTCATATTTCTAACTTGCCATCAGTGACAGCAATGCTTCCTTTGCCTGTCATGATCATGGCACTTTCTTTCACCTCTTACTCTCTCCAAAAATACATTATCAAATGGTAAAATAAGTCACAGGAGTACATGAATGTGATTATTAATCCAAGTTTCACATATATCAAAACCATTTGGAAGAACATAAAATTCAAAACCCAACCTGTCCAATGAGTGATGTTAGTGAATAGGAGTTTTAATAATTTTGTCATTATAGTTCCATGCTATTCCTTTTCTAAGATTGCTAAAACTATAATTACTAAAGTAATAATTTGAAATCATGGTAAAGTTTTTAATTCCCTCCAGCTATTGCTAAATCTTCCACAAAATTTATGATTTTCATCCTATATGAAATGTCAGTATTATCCCAAGATTAGGATGATTTCTTTCTTTCTTTCTTTCTTTTTTTTTTTTTGACAGGCAGAGTTAGACAGTGAGAGAGAGAGAAACAGAAAGGTCTTCCTTCCACTGGTTCACCCCCCAAATGGCTGCTACAGCTGTCGTGCTGCACCAATCTGAAGCCAGAAGCCAGGTGCTTCCTCCTGGTCTTCCATGCGGGTGCAGGGCCCAAGGACTTGGGCCATCCTCCACTGCCTTCCTGGGGCCACAGTAGAGAGCTGGACTGGAAGAGGAGCCACAGGGACAGAACCGGCACCCCAACTGGGACTAGAACCCGGGGTGCCGGCGCCGCAGGCAGAGGATTAGCCTAGTGAGCCGCAGCACCGGCCATGGGTGATTTCTAAGACAACTTTTATATTTAAAATTTTTTCAGTTATATTTTGGTGGTTTCTGATCCTGGTAGGTATGAAAATTTTGGAGTGAAAATTCCTGGCCCTAATATCATTCAGATGTAATACATATGCATCTGAAGATTATTTATTCTGTTTTCCCCTGAGTCCAAACCCATTAAAATATTCAAGGCCAAATCCTATCCTAAGACCATATACAATGGACTGTTTGGGGCATGTGATGGATAGAAACTTAGATAAATACATGGGTCAGGTTAGACAAGCTAGGAAAGTGAAAATCATGGTTCTGGGGTAGGTACTGACCTAGACTTAGAGTTTTACTGGGAGTATAAAGATAGTATAGATGAGAAGAACACTACCATTGACTGGAGAAAATAAAACCACTGTGCAGGAAAGCAATATTGACTCCTACTGTTCAGATACATGTTCGCAACGGACAGGGAGAAATTACCAAGTACAGTGGGGTTGGAGGGAAGCGTCTAGTGAACCTATGGAATGAGACAGAAATTCCTTGCCTCCTAGATTTTATATGAAACAACCACCCCATGAGAAACCTCCACGAAATCGATGTCAGGGACTCCAGGTGACAAAAAGCCCCACAGAAGCAGAGGCTAATGAGGGCGTCAGGCAGCTGAGCTGAGCCCAGGAGCTGCGCTTGGTGACTGGCAGTAAAGACTCTGACGGAAGCCCCAAGTGGGCCTACAGCAGCAGAGCCCAGGAGACTTTCCCCAAAATACATGCCTGTAGGCAAATGGCCTAGCACCAAGATGCCAGCGTGCCGTAAGAGAGAGCCTGGGTTCGAGTCCCAGCTGAGCTTCTGATTCTGGCTTCCAGCAGATCCTGGGAGGCAGCAGTGATGGTGTAAGGAGTCAGTGCCTACCAGCCACATGGGAGACCTGGATTGTGTTCCTGGATCCCAGCTTTGTTTGGCCTAGCTCTCACTGCTGCAGACATTTGGGGAGTGAAGCAGTGAATGAGAGCTAGCACTTCCCTTACTCCTCCAGCAAATTTGTTTTTAAAAGTACACTACTTATGGGGCCGGCACCATGGCTCACTTGGCTAATCCTCCGCCTGCAGCACTGGCATCTCATATGGGCACTGGGTTCTAGTCCTAGCTTCTTCTTCCAGTCCAGCTCTCTGTGGCTCGGGGAAGGCAGTGGAGAATGGCCCAGGTGATTGGGCACCTGCACCCACCAACGGAAGGAAGACCTTTCTCTCTGTCTCTCTCACTGTCTAATTCTACCTGTCAAATAAGTAAAAAAAAAAAAAAAAAAGTACACTACTTACAAGAACTGTTTTCAAATACCTAGGACAGAAAATTCTAATTCCATGAACAGTAACATAAAGAAACAAGCATTTCGCCTGTAATAATAAACCATAAGGGGCCTGCACTGTGTTGTAGCAGGTAAAAGTCATGGACTGCAGTGCTGGCTTCCCATATGGAATCTGGTTCAAGGCCTGGCTCTCAGCTTCCAATCCAGCTCTCTGCTATGGCCTGGGAATGCAGTGGAAGATGGCCCAAGTCCTGGGGCCCCCGCATGCACATGGGAGACCTGGAAGAAGCTCCTGGGTCCCGATTTCGGATCAGCCCAGCTCCGGCAGTTGAGGGCATTTGGGGAGTAAACAAGTGGATGGAACATCTCTGTCTCTCTTTCTCTCTACCTCTGTCTCTGCCTCTCTGTAACTCTGTCTTTCAAATGAATAAATGAATCTTCAAAATAAAAATAAATAAACTGTTAGGAAAAAGTAGAATGTTGTGTTTCATGATTTTGTGTGGTAATTTTTCATTATACTATCAATTTTGGTCATTTATATAAAATATATTTTTAAATGGTTTAAAAGTAAATGAGTGTAAAAGTACAGCAAAACTCATCACATGAGGAATACTCACCAGGGAATTTTGCAACAAAACCCAATGTAACCACACAACAAAGAAATCATCAGAGAAGGCACAGTAATAAGGCAGGCTGTGAGTGTTTGACACATTAAACTGTAGAGTTAAGATTAAGCAGGCTGGGGCCAGTGTTATGGTATAACAAGTTAAGCCGTTGCCTGCTTCTGATTCAGCTCCCTGCTAATGCACCTGGCAAAGCAGCAGAAGATGGTTCGAGTGCTTGCGCCTTGCCACCCACATGGGAGCCTCGATGGGGTTCCTGGCTCCTGGCTCTGGCCTGGCCCTGCCCTGGCTGTTGTGGCTATTTGGAACTTGTGAACAGAAGCCCTCTCACTCTCTGTCTCTCCCCACCCCCACTCTGTTTCTCTGCCTTTTAATAAATAAATAAATCTTTTTTTTTTTTTTTTTTTTGACAGGCAGAGTGGACAGTGAGAGAGAGAGAGACAGACAGAAAGGTCTTCCTTTTGCCGTTGGTTCACCCTCCAATGGCCGCCGCGGACGGCGCGCTGCGGCCGGCGCACCGCGATCGTCCGATGGCAGGAGCCAGGAGCCAGGTGCTTTTCCTGGTCTCCCCATGGGGTGCAGGGCCCAAGCACCTGGGCCATCCTCCACTGCACTCCCGGGCCACAGCAGAGGGCTGGCCTGGAAGAGGGGCAACCGGGACAGAATCCGGCGCCCCGACCGGGACTAGAACCCGGTGTGCCGGCGCCGCAAGGCGGAGGATTAGCCTGTTGAGCCACGGCGCCGGCCAAATAAATAAATCTTTAAAAAATTTATAAAAGACAAAGCAGGCAAAAGAAACTGTGATGGTAGGATGATCAATGTGACTGCAATTTCTGCATGTCCACATGGTGTGGAAATCATTCAGTTTTCATAGTATGCAAAGGTGCAGGTGAAGCAGAAGGGAAGTAGAGGACATCTGCAGATTGTCTCATCAATACTAACTGCAAGTCCCCGAAAAAACATTCAAAGCTAGCAAATCAAGTAACAGAATTATATTCCACAGTATGAAGGCATACCATGTACAAGATAATGGGATGCTGGGGAAAAGGGAAAAGAAAAAGAAGGAAGAGAAATAGGATAATTCTGTCATTATTCACAAAGGAAACACATGGATTTTTCTACAGAAATAGAATATTGCTTATATAAACTTATAATAAAAAATGACCATAAGAACAAAAATTCAAGCCTTCCTGAGTATCATAAGGTCACACAAACAGAACAAAGAAGACCAACCACAGAATTAAAGATTAGAAAAATATATTAAAACAGGAATGCAAGCAGTGGGAATTCTGTGGGAGGAGGAGTGGAAGGCGCCCATGTGGGTGCGGCACTGCAGGCAGTGGATTTACCTGCTATGCCACGGTGCCGGCCCCATGCAGACTCTTTTCCAAAGCAGCTGTACTGTGTTGCCTTCTGGTCAGCAGTACGTGAAGGTTCCAATCTCTCCACAACCTTGTCAACACTTCTTGAATCTGCTATTTAATTATAGTTATCCTAATTGCTATGAAGTGGTATCTCATTGTGGGTTTAATTTCTATTGCTTTAATGATTAATGATGTTTAATATCTTTTCATGTCTTTATTGGTTATTTGTTCTTTGGAGAAATGTCCATTTAAATCCTTTACCCTTTTAAAACATTGTGTCATTTGCCTTTCTATGGTTGACTTAAGTATTCTCTACATATTCTGGATACAAGTCTCTTGCTGCATAATTCACAAATGCTTTATTCCATTCTGGGGAAGCAAAATTCTAAATTCTTCAGGAACCACCAAACTGTTTTCCATAATGGCTGTACTAATTCACATTTCCATCAACAGTGTGCAAAGTTCCTTCTTCATTTCCTCACCAATGCTTATATTAGTAAAAGGCATTCTAACAGGTTTGAGATGAAATCTCGTTGTGATGACTAGTGATTATGAGCATATTTTCACGTACCTGTTAACTGCTTGTATGCATTCTTTTGAGAAATATCTGTTCACTTCCAAGCCTACTCTAATTTGGGTATTAGCTGTCTTACGATTAAGCTGTTTGAATTCTTTATATACTTTGGATGTTAATCCCTTAGCAGACGTATAGTATTACAGAAGCTTTTCAGTTTCATGTAATCCCATTTGTTTTGCTTTTGTTACCTGTACTTTGGGGTTCATATTCAAGAAACCACTGCACAGACCAGTGTCATGGAACTTTTGCCTTGTTTCCTTTCTTCTGAGTGATTTTATAGTTTCAGGTATTGCGTGTAAGTCCTTAATGCATTTGAATTGATTTTTATGTAAGGTATGAGATAAGGGTCTAATTTCACTCTTGCACATGTGGATAACCACTCATGTCAATAACGTTTATCAAAAAACTGCTTTCCTTATTGTCTATTCTAGGTAACTTTGTTAAAAATCAATTCATGCATGTGTGGCTTAATTTCTGGGCTCTCTATTCGGTTCCATTGGCCTATGTGTCTCTTCAGGCCAGAACCACGCTGTTTTGATCATCATAGCCTTGCAGTGTACTATAGTATAACCCGGATAGTATTATGCCCAGGCTTCTTCTTCTTTTTTTTCCCTTCCACATTGCTTTGGTCGTTTGTGGTTAAATACAAATTTTAGGATTGATTTTTCTCTTTCTGTGGAAACTTTAATTGGAATTTGCATAGCAACTACATTAAATCTGTAGATCATTTTGAGTAATATGGACATTTTAACTATCAATTCTTCCAATCCATGGATGCGTCGTATCTTTCCATTTACTTGTTTCCTTCGAAATTTTATCTTTTCTTTTTCTAAAGATTTATTATTTTACTTATTTGGAAGGTAGAGTTGCAGAGAGAGAGAGAGAGAGAGAGAGAGAGAGAGAGAGAGAGAGAGAGAGAAACTTCCCCAATGGTTCGCTCCCCAAATGGCTGCAGTGGCTAAGGCTATGCCAGAGCGAAGCCAGAAGCCAGAAGCCAGGAGCCAGGAGCCAGGAACTTCTCCCAAGTATGCCACGCAGATACAGGGACCCAGGAACTTGGGTCATCTTCCACTGCTTGCCCAGACCATTAGAAGGGAGCTGGATTGGAAGTGGAGCAGCCAGGACTCAAACCAGAGCCCATATGGGATACCAACACTGCAGGTCATGGCTTAACCCGCTGTGCCACAGAAATGGCCCTGCTTCCTTCAATTTCTTTCAGTGTACAGATCTTTTACCTCCTTGATTAAGCTAATTCCTAGTTCTTTTTAGCCATTGTAAATAAAATTATTTTCCTAATGTCTTTTTCAGGTGGTTCACTTTTAGTGTCTTGTGTATAGAAATGCTACTAGTTAGTTTTGTTTTGTTCTGGATCTTAGAGAAAGAGCTTCTGAGTACGGTGCTAGCTGTGGGTTTGCCATATACAAGCATGCCACTTAGCACGAGGATATATTCCAAAAGATTTTATTTTCATGAATTCTGGTTTCTTTATTCTTGTGTTGCTTGTGTTTCAGTGTCTTCTTAACATGGTTTAAAAAGTTTATTCCTGTACTTTATTCTGTGAGATGTATATGTTTAACCCTCACATTTATTTTATGATCAGTTTTTATTTAATTTGTGTGTTTGGAGTAAGGTAGAGTCTAAATATATTATTTTTTAAGATTTATTTTATTTATTTGAAAGAGTTAAAGAAAGTGTCAGAGCCAGAGAGAGAACTCTAGTGAACTCTCTCTTTCCCTTGACCTGTCTGAGAGATACATTGTCTGTAACTAACAGAGTTGTTGTTAATAAGAAGAGTTGTGATTTGGGAGCACATTTTTGACTTAAATTTCCTCCCATTCTGTTTCAAGTGAAGTCATTTCTTTTGGGGAGAGCTGTGGAGCTGTTTTATATACATGGTCTCTTCCCACAGGCAAAATCTTTGAGCCACTACACTTGTAGAAGGGTGGCTGCTGGTTTCTAGACCTCTCTCCCAGTTTTTCCGATATTCTCAATTTCCCCAGTGTTCTCTTTTGGGTCATTTAGGTCTTTGATCCATTCTGAGTGGATTTTTGTGTAAGGTATAAGTTAGGGGTCTAGTTTCATACTTTTGCATGTGGAGATCCAGTTTTCCCAGCACTGTTTGTTAAAGAGACTGCCCTTGCTCCAGGAATTATTTTAGCTCCTTTGTCAAAGTTGATTATAGATGTGTGGAGTGATTTTTGGAGTTTCTATTCTGTCCCATTGGTCTACACGTCTGTTTCTGTGCCAGCATCAGGCTGTTTTGATTATAACTGCCTTGTAGTATGTCTTGAAGTCAGGTATTGTGATGCCTCTGGCCTTGTTTTTGTTGGATAAGATTGCTTCAGCTATTTGGGGTCTCCTGTGTTTTCATATGAAATTTAGCACCATTTTTTCTATATCCGCAAAGAACGTCATTGATATTTTGATTGGGATCACACTGAATCTGTAAATTGCTTTTGGAAGTATGGGCATTTTCATGTTGTTAATTCTTCCAATCCATGAACATGGAAGATTTTTCCATTTTTTAATGTCTTCTTCTACTTCTTTCTTTAGTGTTTTGTAATTTTCATTGTAGAGATCTTTGGCATCTTGGTTAAATTTATTTCAAGGTTTTTAATTGTTTTTGGAGTTATTGTGAATGGGACTAATCTTAAAAGTTCTTTTTCAGCCATGACATTGTCTGTGTATGCAGAGACTAATAATTTTTCTGTGTTGATTTTATATCCTACCACATTACCAAACTCTTTTATGAGTTCCAATAGTCTCTCAGTGGAGTCTTTTGGATCCCCTATATATAGAATCATGTCATCTGCAAATAGGGATAATTTGACTTCCTCCTTTTCAAATTGTATCCCTTTGATTTCTTTCTTTCTTTCTTTTTTTTTTTTTTTTTGTTTTTCCTAATGGCCCTGGCTAAAACTTCCAGGACTATATTAAATAGCAATGGTTAGAACGGGCATCTTGTCTGGTTCCAGATCCAGCTTTTCCCAATCAATAGGATTTTGGCTGTGGGTTTGTCATAAATGTCCTTGATTGTGTTGAGGAGTGTTCATTCTATACCCAATTTGCTTTAAGGTTTTCATCATGAAAGGATGATGTATTTTCTCAAATGCTTTCTCCTTATCTATTGAGATAACCATATGGTTTTGGTTCTTCAGTTTGTTAATGTGGTGTATCCCATTGATTGATTTCCCAATGTTGAACCATCAGGGATAAATGCCATCCACTTGGTCCAGGTGAATGACCTTTCTGATGCGTTGTTAGATTCGATTAGCTAGTATTTTGTTGAGGGTTTTGTTTGAGGATTTTATTTTTTAGAATTTAAATATGTCCAAGGTAAAGTATATGGTTGCTAGAAATGCCTAATAAAATATAATTAAACTGGCTGACACCACAGCTCATTTGGCTAATCCTCCACTTGCAGCACCAGCACCAGCACCCCGGGTTCTAATCCCAGTTGGGGTGCTGGATTCTGTCCCGGTTGCTCCTCTTCCAGTCCAGCTCTCTGCTGTGGCCCGGGAAGGCAGTGGAGGATGACCCAAGTTCTTGGGCCCTGCACCTGCATGGGAGACCAGGAGGAAGCACCTGTCTCCTGGCTTTGGATCGGTGCAGCGCGCCAGCCATAGCAGGCATTTGGAGGGTGAACCAACAGAAAAGGAAGACCTTTCTCTCTGTCTCTCTCTCTAACTCTGCCTGTCAAATATATATATATATATATATATAAAATTAAACTTCACATCTTATTATATGACATATAAACCCATTGTATATAAATGGTATCTTTATAAATATATTTCCTAGCTTTGGATGACCCAAATGAATTTAGAATAAAATTTTGTACATAATAGTATTGGGAATATCATATGTCATGAAAAGAGGACTTGTTTGAATAATCAAGTGTAAGTTTAAATTTTTATATGATCTTGTTAGAATCATGTTACAGTCTAAATTTAACCATGACATTTTAGAAGTGAAAATGACATGGTACCCAGAATAGACAGGGAGATAGGGAAAAATCAACTGGAAGATATTCCCACAATTTCTGCCTCACAGACATACACTTTAATTCCACTCCCATATATGCTGATCCACTGTACCAACTTTCCCATGATGGACCTGGTTCTGAGACTGGGAAGTAGACGCTGTGTTGAACATATGTAAGCTGAGCTCCATGTGAAAATGCCATGAAGCTCCCAGAAAACCTCATGCACACTAAACCCTGACCAAACTCCACCCGATCTGCATGATCTTTAGGGCTTTAACCCTCACCCCATAGAAGGGATAACTGGATGTGGGAGTGGAGTGGCTCTTTTCTTGCCTTCTGCCATACTCTTCCCTTGTGGCCATCTTGTAGGGAGTATCTTTCCTTGTGGGGTTGTCTACTCTCATGCCTGAATGTATACTCACTCTCACTTTAAATAAATCGTGATTTCACTTATGTACCTTATTTTGTTTCTACTTTGAATTCTTATCTCACGTGGGAACAAGGACTTGGAATAAAGACTGGGAAACATATTCCTACAACAAACACAGGAAATCAAGTAGGCTTAAAAGCAAACTCGCTAATTAGGAGGCATCTATGATCATAAATGTTTATCAGAACTACTGTGCTTTGCATCAGACCACCTGACTCAGGTATTTATTAAAAATTAACAACAAAAATATTGGTTCTCAATTTATATATGTCAGAGGCAAAGAGAATGGGTCCTAAAGATCACCCATTAACTGTTCAAAGTGCAGACTGGTAACCAGAGGAATGTCTAATACCAGAATTAGGTGAATATTTTATATTTTGCTAAATGTTATCTCTGTGACCTCCAGTTCTTTCTGTGGGCAAACATAGATTCAAACATTAATTCTGGTGAGAGTAATATAGTCTTTGCTGAATATCTGAAAAAGTGAAGGCATTACCATGCTTCAGCATTTTTGCAGGAAACCAGAAGAGAATGAAGGAGTGGACCAAAGCATTCATACACTGGATCCAAAACACCTAAAAGATGACAAAGGAAGAAAGTCAAGATGATACCTTCATCAGAATATAAACAAATGTGATACTATCAGGGATATTTGCTGAAGAGGACAGTTACAAAGTTAAAATGTTTTTCTGGTGTTTGAAAAATTTATATTTCATTATTTTACTTTGAAAGAATTGACTGCAGGGGTCAGAGCTGTGGCATAGCAGGTAAAGCCGCCTCTTGCGATGTTGTCATTCTTTATGAGCACTTGTTCTAGTCCTGGCTTCTCCACTTCTGATCCAGCTCCTTGCTAACGCTCATGGGAAAGTAGCAGAGGACAGTTGAGGTACGTGGGCCCCTGCACCCATGAGGGAATTCTGGCCTGTTGCAGCCATTTGGGGAGTGAATCAGCTGGTGGACGTTCTCTCTCTGTCTCTCTGTCTCTCTCTCTCTCTCTGTAACTCTGCCTTTCAAATAAGTGAATAAATCTTTAAAAAAAAGAAATGACTGGAAAATTATAGGATAATATTATTTGAAAGTACATGAATTATAGGCTAATATAATTTTAAATTATAGAATATCATTGGAGTTATTTAATATTATAATATTATAAGACAATATAATACTGTTTTTATTTTATTAAATATAAATGTATAGAACTGAGGTGTATTTATTATAAAAATTATGAAGGCTTAAATTATCCAGTGTAACAGAACAAGAAGTAATATTTTTTAAAGATTTATCTATTTATTGGAAAGGCAAAGTTACAGAGAGGCAGAAACAGAGAGAGAGAGAGAGACATCTTCCATCTGCTGGTTCACTCCCCAGATGGCTGCAATGGCCAGAGCTGCGCTGATTGAAAGCCAGGAGCCAGAAGCCTCTTCTGAGTCTCCCATGTGAGTGCAGGGGATCAAAGACTTGGGCCATCTTCTACTGCTTTCCCAGGCCACAGCAGAGAGCTGGATCTGAAGTGGAGCAGCAGGGACTCGAAGCAGTACCCACATGGGATGCTGGCCCTGCAGGCAGTGGCTTACCTGCTACACCACAATGCTGGGCCCTGAAGTAATTTTTAAAATAATAAAAATTTTTCAATTTAGAAATTATAGAACTTTAAATGGAATTTGTTCTGTACTTTGTATGATATAGTTTGGTCTTTTTTGGTTTACATTTACACCTTGACTTTGCTCAAATTAATTTTCAATAATCCATGAACAATTTTCTGAAAGAAAGTCTCAATAACATGAAGTCTCTGAGCTCAATCAAACAATAGTGCACATTAGTTAGATGATAAAAATAATGAAAGTGAAAGTTTTTATTCCTTCAGTTTTAAATATACCAATTATTTCAGGTTTCCCAGAAGTATTCATTAATAAAGGACTAAAAAAGAGTGTGGAAAAATATAAGCGGCATATCCACAATTTCCTGGAATCAGATAGTTTTAAGGAAAAAATGTAAGAAAAGAGTTTAAAAAAGAAAAAGCAAATGTCAGATTGGAAAACCTCAAGATTCATGGAACGCTCAATACAGTGACTGAAAAGGAGTAAAGAGTCGTTCTCCCTGTATTGAACCCTGCTCCTATTCTGAGTGGCCATTCTTTTTATTTATTTATTCATTTTTATTTTTTTACAGGCAGAGTGGACAGTGAGAGAGAAAGACAAGAGAGAAAGGTCTTTCTTTTCCGTTGGTTCATTCCCCTAATAGCCGCTGCGGCCGGCACACTACAGCTGGCGCACCGTGTTGATCCGAAGCCAGGAGCCAGGTGCTTCTCCTTGTCTCCCATGCGGGTGCATGGCCCAGGGAGTTGGGCCATCCTCCACTGCACTCCCGGGCCACAGCAGAGAGCTGGCCTGGAAAAGGGGCAACCGGGACAGAATCCGATGCCCTGACCGGGACTAGAAGCCGGTGTGTTGGTGCCGCAGGGAGAGGATTAGCCTATTGAGCTGCAGCATTGGCCTGAGTGACAATTCTTAAGTCATACGAAAAAGATCAAAATGTTTCCAATGAACTGGCTGTGTTCTAGAATACAGAATACTAAAGGCAATACCAAAGTACCCAGCACTTACCCAGGTAAAACTTAGGTATCAAGAATTCAATCCAGAATTACTGGACAGGCAAAGAGGTAGGAAAATACTACCCAAAATAAGGAGGTAAATAAATCAATGAAATCCCAGAATCAACACAGATATTGTAATTTTAAGACAAGGATAATGAAACTATTATTATAGCTGTATATTATATATTCAAAAGTTATGGCACTAATGCAAACTTAGATACTTTGTAAACAAACACGCAGGGCTACAGCCCATTGAAACTTTACCAAAAAAAGCAGAGACTAGAACAGGCCCAGAGATCCTCCTACTCACAAACCCACTGATAACAAGAGACTCAGCGAACCCCACCAGACCTAAGAAGCACAAGAAACGTGAATAAGGCATCCCAATTGAAATTTTCACATCCAGTAATAGGAATAATTGCTTTAAGTATTAAAAGTAGCCAGAGAGGTTTTAAAAAAAAGACACATTACTTACAGAGACATAAAGAAGAGGATATCAGCAATTTCACATCAAAACAATGCAAACAAGAAGGCAAGTGGAAAATACTGAAAGAAACTATTAACTCATAATTTCATACCAAGTAAAAATAATTTTAAAAAATGAAAGTGAAAGATTCCTTCATAGATAAAAAAAAGTTGAAATAGTTCACTGCCAGCAGATTCACGCAAGGAATGTTTAAGGCAGCCCTTTAGAAAGAAACAAAATTAGGAAAGATAATAATGTGAATTTACACAAAAGATAGAAGATCATTGAAAATAATTATAGGGGCAACAATAGTTTAAAAATAATTATTTACTATTACTTAGCTTAAAAGTAATTGTTTAAACAAAATAAACCAATATAGTGAAGAGTTTCTAAAGTATATAGTATGAATATCCAAAAGATTAGGCAAGTAATGGAAGTATACTAAATTAAATTTTATGTTATATGTAAAGTATTATATCACTTAAAGGTAGACTATAATAACCTAAAGACATACATAAATCCTAAAGCAAGTTCTAACATAAGAAAACTAAGAGTTATAGCTAATAAGCCAACAAAGAAGATAAATAGGAATTTATGAAAATGAATCAATCCAAATGAAGGAAGAGACAGAAGAAAAAAATTAAAGATAGGACAAATTGAAAATGGCAAGATGCTAAGTTTACATTTAGCCATATCAGCAAGCACATCAAATGTGAATGCTTAAACATTCAGTTAAAAGGGACACATGGCCAGACTGGATAACAAAGCCAGAGTACAAACTGCCTACAAGAACCATTTAAATACTGGGATTCAAATAGGTAAAACATAGAAGCAGCTAGAGTAATTGCATCACTATAAAAGTAGATTGCAGTGCAAAGGACACTTTCAGAAGTGGAAAAGGTCATTGATAAAGGGATCAATTAAGAGAGCATAAAAATCCCAACATATAATAGAATACAATAGGTAGAAAGTAATATACCTAATAACAGGTTCAAAATACAGGATGCAAAACAGGTAGAATTTCAATGGTAAATAAACCCACAATTGTGGTTGGAGATTTCAATGCCTCTTCATAACTGATAAAACAAGTAGAAATTTTGAACAACATTAATTATAAACTTCACCTTGCCCAGTTTTTGAAGTAAAGATGAATTGTCTCAAAGACAGAGTATACTTTGAGCCACCAAATAAGTCTTAATACACTTAAAAGGCTTCTGTTTCTTCTAGGTGTCTATATTTCTTGAAAGCACCACAAATAATTGAGATGCACAATCAGAACTGACAAGGCAGTGTGTCATTGCTCTTACAGCCTATAAGTCTTTTCACTCTCCCTGACGTCCTGCCAGAGAATCACAAGTCCTGTGATCTCAGGAAGCAACTCTCCCAAGAGAATTACCTGGAGCAACGTCACGTTTGAAGGCAGACTGAAGTTCCTCCTTGGTTCTATCCACCCGACACACAGCATACCTCCTGAGACAGCTCAGTGAGACAACACCTGACAGCTTCCTTCTCTCTCATAACATTTTTTTTCCCATTTCCCACATAAAATTATTTCTATTCTTTGAATCTCAATCTCTGGATAAGCTAAACTAGCAGGGCAATGGCACAAGGCTGCACTTCTTTTTTTAAAGAGTTATTTATTTATTTGAAAGAGTTACAGAGAGGCAGAGGCAGAGAGAGAGGTCTTCCATCCACTGGTTCACTCCCCAAATGGCCACAATGGCTGGAGCTGCACCGATCCGAAGTCAGGACCCAGAAGCTTCTTCTAGGTCCCCTACGCAGGTACAGGGTTCCAAGAACTTGGGCCATCTTCTTCTGCTTTCCCAGGCCATAGCAGAGAGATAGATAGTAGAGAGACAGATTGAAAGTGGAGCAGCAGGGACTTGAACCTGCACCAATATGGGATGCCAGCACTACTGGCGGCAGCTACACATGCTATGCCACAGCACCGACCCCTTTTTTTTTTTTTTTTTGATAGGCAGAGTGAACAGTGAGAGAGAGAGACAGAGAAAAAGGTCTTCCTTTTCCATTGGTTCATCCCCCTAATGGCCGCTGCAGTGGCACACTATGGCCAGCGCACCGCGCTGATCCGAAGCCAGGAGTCAGGTGCTTCTCTTGGTCTCCCATGGGGGTGTAGGGCCCAAGCACTTGGGCCATCCTCCACTGCACTTCCGGGCCATAGCAGAGAGCTGGACAGGAAGAGGAGTGACCGGGACAGAATCCGGCACCCCAACCTGGACTAAAACCTGGGGTGCCAGCACCGCAGGCAGAGGATTAGCCTACTGAGCAGTGGCACTGGCCCATCCTTTTGTCTTTAAAATTATTTTTCAGGGTGTTGGGAATGTGAAGCAGCTTGTTAATCTACCACTCGCAATGCAGGAATCCTATATCAGAATGCCAGTTTGAGTCATGGTTGAACTGCTTTTCACCCAGCTCCCTGATAACATACCCAGAAAAGCAGTGGGAGATGGCCCAAGTGCTTGGAACCTGCTATCCATGCTGGAGACTCAGATGGAGTTCCTCGATTCTGTCTTTGGCCTTGCCCAGCTGTTGAATCCATTTGGAGAATTAACCAATAGATGAAAGTTCTCTCCCTCCCACCTCTCCATTTTTCTCTCTCCTCTGTCACTCTGCCTTTCAAATAAACAAAATCTTAAAATAAAATAGGGGCCAGTGCTATGGTTTATTGGGCTAAAGTCTCTGCCTGAGTTGCAGGCATCCCATGTGGGCATCAGTTCAAGTCTTAGATGCTCTTTTTCTGATCCAGCTCTCTGCTATGGCATGGAAAAAGCAGTAGAACACATCCCAAGTCCTTGGGCCCCTGCACCCACGTGGGAGACCAGGAAGAAGCTCCTGGTTCCTGGCTTCGGATCAGCGCAGCTCAGGCTTTTGTGGCCATCTGAGGAGTGAACCAGTGGATGGAAGACCTTTCTCTCTGTAACTCTACCTCTCAAATAAATAAAAAAAATCTTAAAAGACAAGACAAAACAATTATTCCTAAAACATCAGAAAAGGGAGAGACCAAATATGCCTTTGGAATCAAGTTGAGGTGACAGACCTGCAACACATTTTCTGTTTACCTTTGTGTTGAAAGTTTCTCCCGTCTGAGAAATTCTGTAGAGTTCTGGATACTTCATCAGGCTCTCCTCACTGCAACACCGTTCAAAGATTCCCAGAGTTAAAGGTGGTAATGATGTGAAAATCTACATGGAAACAAGGATCTATTTTTAAAAAATAAAGCTTTGAGGCTGTCTCTGAGTTCGTACCACAGTACCAATGCCGATCTCCTTGCTCTGATAATGGATGGTGTCTCTCAAAGACAGCATGATGGGGGAGACTCAGAGCTCTCAGTGACTTCTGCAACTCCTAGTAAACTGCTTAAAAATAAGTTAATTACAAATGAGCTATAGGTGAGTCACATAAATTCATTCAGATCTACCAACTCATGATGATCTAATTTTCCTAACCAACTCATTGTTCAATAGCTATAACTATATAAGTGTTCCTTTGTGAGTATAATGGATCTATTTTATTTTGTTGTGTTTGCAAGTATAAAATGAATGGATTGAGTGTGCAGCTATGGAAGTAATAAGTGTAAGACTGCACTAACGTAGCAACATCATCTACTCCCCTCATAAGAATCCCTTGTTTTAGAGCTTATTTACCTGCTAGGTTTTAGTACACAGAAGGCACTCGATACTGATAAGTGAAAGTTAGACTAAATGAAACCAATTCATAAGACTTCTTTATTCAGATTACTATCATTAGAAACAAAAAAATGAAACATATTCCATTCATTTGCTCTTTGAATATTTATTAAACAACCATTATGCTAGGAACCCTATTAAATGAAAAAGATATAATCCTTTAAAAAAAAAAAACTATGAATCTTCTCAAGGAAGCAATCTGGTAAAAGCAACAGCTCCAGCTGTTGCAGGCATTTGGAGAATCAACAGGTGGGCTTTCTCTTTGTCTCTTTGCCTCGCAAATAATTTTTTTAAAGCAAGATACTTTTTGACAAATCAGTTTATACAAGGAATGCAATGATTTACTATTTAAAGTTGAATCAACTGGGGCCAGCACTGTGGTGCAGCAGGTTAAAGCCACTGTTTGCAGCACCAGCATCCCATATAGGCACTGGTTCAAGGCCCAGCTGCTTCTATTCTGATCCAGCTCCCTGCTAATGCACCCAGGAAAGCAGTGGAGGATACCCCAAGTGCTTGGGCCCCTGCACCCACAGGGGAGACCCAGAAGAAGCTACTGGGTCCTAGCTTTGACCTGGCCCAGTCCTGTTCATTGCAGCCATTTGAGGAGTAAACCAGCAGATGGAAGACCTCGTTCTCTCTGTTTCTTTCTACTTCTGTGTAATTCTACATTCAAATAAATTCAAATTCTGAATTCAAATAAATAAATAACAGACTTGTTTCATTGCCTAGCATGCGACTACGCATTTAAAAAATATGTATATTCTGCTGTTGTGGAGTTTTCTACAAATATTAATTTTGTCAAATTGGTTACAATATTGTTCAAATCTTCTATACACTTAATGATTTTTAACCCATAATTTCTATCACTTAGAAAGGAGTGTTTAGGGGCCAGCGCTGTGGTGTAGTGGGTAAAGCTACCGTCTGCAGGGCCAGCATCCCATATGGGTGCTGTTCAAGACCCGGCTGCTCCACTTTCAGTACAGCTCTCTGCTATGGCCTGGGAAAGCAGAAGATGGCCCAAGCCCTTGGGCCCCAGCACCCACGTGGGAGACCTGGAAGAAGCTCCTGGGTCCTGGCTTCGGATCAGCGCAGCTCTAGCTGTTGCAGCCAATCAGGGAGTGAACCAGTGGATGGAAGACCTCTCTCTCTCTGCCTCTCCTTCTCTCTGTGTGTAACTCTGACTTTTTAATAAATAAATAAATCTTTTAAAAAAAATAGAGAGAGAGAGGAGTGTTTAAATCTCCAACTACACGTGGACTTATTAAATTTGCCATTTAATTATATCAGTTTCTTCTTTGTTTCTAATAATTATCTTATTAATGATTACAAATCTAGAATTATAATGTGTTGTGATAAACTAATCCCTTTATTATTAAGAAGTGTCTATCATTAAAAACAGTTCTTGTTCTGAAGTCTGCTATTTCTGTAATTTATACAGCTACTTCTGCTTTCTTTGGGTTAGTGTTCACATAGGAAAATTTTTTTCTCTTTGCGTGAATCTGGGAAATTGAGTATTTTCTTTATTAAAAATTTGGAATGGGCCAGCACCACAGCTCACTAGGCTAATCCTCCACCTGCAGCACCAGCACCCTAGTTGGGTGCTGGTTCTGTCCCGGTTGCTCCTCTTCCAGTCCAGCTCTCTGCTGTGGCACAAGAAGGCAGTGGAGGATGGCCTGAGTGCTTGGGCCCTGCACCTGCATGGGAGACCAGGAGGAAGCACCTGGCTCCTGGCTTTGGCTCGGCACAGCCATTTAGGGGGTAAACCAAAGGAAGGAAGACCTTTTTCTCTGTCTCTCTCTCACTGTCTAACTCTGCCTGTCAAATAAAAAAATTTTGGAATGTTCTATAAGTGTAACTACTGATTCTAATTATTTAGTTTATGTAGGATTTTCCTATGTTATAGTAAATTTTTGTTTTTGATAAATCAGTTTTCAAAATTTTTCAGAATTTGGTCTCTGTTTTAAAAATCTTACTCCTAAGTATTTCAGAAAATCCTCTTAGTATCTTGTTATGGTCTATATGTTCTATAAAAAATAATTTTCTTCTGATTCCTAAAATTGGCTATGTGTGTTACTTTTTTCCATTAATGATTTTACTAGTTTTTATTATGTTAATTTAAAAAAATCTTTTTCCACCTTTAAAAAAATGTTTTAAGAGTATTTGAAGGACAGAGTTACAGAGAGGCAGAGGCAGAGCAATATAGAGAGAAAGAGGTCTTCCAGCCATACTGGTCACTCACCAAATGGCTACAACAGTCAGAGCTGCACCGATCCAAAGCCAGGAGCCAGGAGCTTCTTCTGAGTTCCCCACGTGGGTGCTGGGGCCCAAGGACTTGGATCATCCTCCACTGCTTTCCCAGGCCATAGCAGAGACCTGGACTGAAAGTGGAGGAGCTGGGACTTGAACTGGCGCTCATATGGGATGCTGGCACCACAGGTGGTGGCTTTACCTGCTATGCCATGGCGCCTGTTCTGTGTCTTTATTCCTTCAG
Source organism: Sylvilagus floridanus (assembly GCA_949820135.1). Lineage (NCBI taxonomy): Eukaryota > Metazoa > Chordata > Mammalia > Lagomorpha > Leporidae > Sylvilagus > Sylvilagus floridanus. The sequence goes on from OX463230.1 coordinate 37,645,468, forward strand.
GAGTTCCTTTATAGAAATCATGTAGTTGTGTTTTTGATTCAACATGGCAATCTCTGCATTAATTGGAGTATTTAAATTGCTTATATGCAAGGTAATTATAAAGATATTTTGGCTTAAATCCAGCACATTATAATTTGTTTTCTATCTGTTGCATTTATTCTTAATTTTTACCTCACAAGCTGATTCTGTCCTTAATTATTTTTAAAAATTTTTTGTTAGTTTCTTAGCTATAATCTTTTATTTGTTTAGTTGTCCATTAAAATTTACATACATATACATATATATCTCAAAATTCAAAATCTGTTGTACTTAATACCATTCTTGTATTTAATATTGCTATATTTACCACATACTTAAACTACATAACTGATAAGACTAATAATACATTATTAGTTTTGTTTTAAACAGCCTATTAATCTGTTTAATCTGTTAAAGAAACAATATAGAAATTTTGAAGACCTCTTATATTTACCCATATAATGGACATTCCTGTTGTTCTTCATTACTTTGGAGAGATACAGATTTCTTTCCGGATATATTTTTTTCTCTTTTGTGAAGAACTTAATAGTTATGTTATTACAAATCTAGTGATAAATTCTCCGTTTTCTCAGTTTGAATGTGTTTATATTTCATTTTCATTTTCTAAAGACTTTTTCTAAGTATAGAATTCCAGTTAATCACTTTTTCCTTTCAGAGCTTTAAAGATATTCTACTGCCTGCTGACCTGTGTGATTTCTAATAGGAAGTCTGCTTTTGTTCTTTTTTTTTTTTTATTTGACAGATAGAGTTAGACAGTGAGAGAGAGACAGAAAGAAAGGTCCTCCCTCCGTTGGTTCACCCCCAAAATGGCTGCCACGGCTGGCACTACATCGATCTGAAGCCAGGAGCCAAGTGCCTCCTCCTGGTCTCCCATGCAGGTGCAGGGCCCAAGCACCCGGGCCATTCTCCACCGCCCTCTGGGGCCACAGCAGAGAGCTAGACTGGAAGAGGAGCAACCGAGACTAGAACCTGGCACCCATATGGGATGCCGGTGCCACAGGCGGAGGATTAACCAAGTGAGCCACAATGCCAGCCCCTGCTTTTGTTCTTAAATTTATCTTCTGTGTAATATTTGCTTTTTTGTTCTGGTTACTTTAAATATTATTCTCTTGGTCACCGATTTTCATAAATTTGATTATGAAGCACTTACATGTTTTTCTTTAGGTGTGCTCTTGAAATTTGTTGTGATTTTAAATATTTGAATTCATACTTTTTATCAAATTTATTAAATTTTACATTTTCAACCATTATTTCTTCATAAATTTCCTCCCTCTTTATTTTGAAGCTCTAAGTATATGAATATTATATTACTTGATATTATCTTTTTTATACTCTCTGCTTCTCTATTTTTTTTTAAGATTTTATTTATTTGTTTATTTGAGAGGTAGAGTTACAGAGAGAGAGGGGGAGACAGAGAAAGGTTTCCATTTTCTAGTTCACTTCCCAAATGGCCCAAATTTCCAGAGCCAGGCTGATCCAAAGCCAGGAGCCAGGAGCTTCTTCCAGGTCTCCCACGTGGTGCAGGGGCCCTGCACTTGGGCCATCTTCTACTGCTTTCCCAGGCCATAGCAGAGAGATAGATGGGAAGTGGAGCAATCAGGACTCGAACCGGTGCCCATATGGGATGCTGGCACTGCAGGCTCAGGCTTTAACCCACTGCACCACAGCGCTGGCACCTCTGCTTCTGTGTCATGTCTTTGTAAGTATTGATTTCTTGGTTTTTTGTTGTTGTTGTTGTTTTTGACAGACAGAGTGTACAGTGAGAGGGAGAGAGACAGAGAGAAAGGTCTTCCTTTACCGTTGGTTCACCCTCCAATGGCCACCGTAGCTGGTGCACCGCGCTGCTCTGAAGCCAGGAGACAGGTGCTTCCCCTGGTCTCCCATGCAGGTGCAGGGCCCAAGCACCTGGGCCATCCTCCACTGCCTTCTTGTGCCACAGCAGAGAGCTGGACTGGAAGAGGGGCAACCGGGAGAGAATCTGGTGCCCTGACGGGGACTAGAACCTGGTGTGCTAGCGCCACAGGCGGAGGATTAGCCTATTGAGCCAAGGCACCGGCCAAGTATTGATTGCCTATCTGAAGTTTATAATCTAATTTTAAGCCCTCCAGAAGCATTTTCATATCAGACACTGTATTTTTCATCTCATGAAGTTCCATTCTGTTTTTTTTCTGTATCTTTTCTCTCCATTACAGACATACTTCCCTTTCTTTCCTTGACCGTGCTTGTAAGATTTACCATGGTGGTTTCATCTTCGTCATTTCCAAATCTGCCCTTTATTGGCTCATTTGCCGTCTAATTATTTGTCTTGCTTCTCTGTTTTTCAATAGGCCTGGTTATATTTGATTGAATATTGAACACTGCACTTTTAGGTTCTTTATTTGTCCTTTAATTACTGTTTGCCTGTGTTCTGATGTGCAGACAGGTAATCTGCAAATCAGTTGGATCTTTCTGAGGCTTGCTTTTAGGTACTGTACTGATAGGTCCAGAACAGTGACTATTATGGGACAAATTTGCCTTTCTCTTCCAAGTGTGACCCATAAAAGGAATTTACCTAAGTTCCCGTGTGGGAAGTCCACCCACCGAGGCTGCTGGGGAAGCAAACTATTCCCAACCCTGAATGAGCTCAAGGATGTCTCAGCCTACTGTTTCTGCTGCTGCTTTGCCCAGCTTCAACTTTGCTGATGCATGCACAGATCAGTCCACAAACTCTCTGTCTCCATCTCTGTCTCTCTTAAGCGCCTTATTTTCTCATGTCCAGCCTGGCAAATTCTATGTATCCTGGCCTGTTGAGCTCTGTGTCTTCAATTCAGTAAGACACTGGGTATTCCTTTGGTTCTGTATTTCCCTCACTGTGGCCTGGAAACAGGGATTATGGCCTTGAACCATCAACCCAAAGTCAGGTGTCTAAAAACCACTGTTTTGCATTTTATCTAATTTTTTTCTAATAAGAGTGTAATTCTCGTGGCAATGAGTCACACGTGAGCAGAAGTAATAGGTGACCCTTAGAAATAGTAAGACAATCTGTTTAAATGATCAAATCTGAGGAGTCACTGTGCACTTACTCCCCATGTAGGATCTCTGTCCTCAATGTATTATACTATGCGAATTAACGGTAAAACTAGTATTCAAACAGTACTTTATACATTGTGTATCTGTGTGGGTGTAATCTGTGGAAATATTTACTTAGTATATACTAAGTTGATCTTCTGTATATAAAGAGAATTAAAAATGAATCTTAATGAAGGATGGGATGGTTTGTGGGTGGAAGGGTGGTTATGGAGGGAAAAACCACTATGATCCAGAAGTTGTACTTTCGAAATTCATATTTATTAAATAAAAATTTCCTACAAAGAAATAATTTGGAAAAATTTTCTGAATACTAAAAAAAGTAGAGAATAGTATATAATAAAACCCCACATATGCATCACTCAGGATGGACACAATTTTTTAAAAATTATTAAATTTGATTTAAAAAATCTTGAGGTAGGCATTTGGCCTAATAGTTAAGATGATCACATCTTATATCAGGGTGCCTGCCCAGTCCATCCTTGTTCGAGTGGACTGAGACCCAGCAGTTATGGGGGGAAAAGCCAGTGTAATCCAAAAGCTGTACTTTGGAAATTTACATTTATTAAATGAAAGTTAAAAAAAAGAAAAAAAAAACAAAATACATGGAATACACAATGCATGTACTGACCCTAGAATCATCTGTTATGATTGAAACTGCATGTGAAGAAATTTGAGCTACTGCATCATTTGTTGCAACAACAAGCCTGAAGATGTATTTGTGCTGCCTGCTAAATTCACAGATGGTTGAATTAGAAACACTTCCCACAAATAAACAGTTAAAGAATGTCCCTAAATTCTTTGTGCTATCAGATGGAGAGGAAGAAGGCTTACCACATTGTACAAGCTGATGCACCAACGTTCGAATATAATCTGTCCAGAAAATCCATTGGCAAAGGAGAACCAGAGCTGAAAAGAAAAGAAAGCCAGATGAGGTGTTTTATCAATGTTGACCTAGATGTGTCTACATGCGAAAAAGAAATAGCACAAAGTCAGAGCTTCCGGAGGAAAAGTATTAAGTCACATTTCTGTATACTAGCAATGAGTGCCTGGACACTGAAATTGAAAACACAAGCCACTGGAGCAGGCACTGTGGTGAAGCAATTTGTTCTGCTGCCTGCGATACCTGCATCTCATACCAGAGTGTCTGGGATGGAATCCCATATCTGCTTCCAATCCAGCTTCTTGCTAATGTGCCTGGGAGGCAGCAGATGATGGCCTAAGTACCTGGGTTCGCAGTACCTATAGACCTAGAGCTCCTAGCTCCTGGCTTCAACCTGCTGAGCCCTGGCTATTGTAGGTATTTGGGATAAACCAGCAGATAAAAGATCTCTCTCCTCGCCCCTCTCCGTTCCCATCACTTTGCCTTTCAAACAAACAAATAAATAAACATTACAAAACCATAAAAACACAAAGCCATTTACAATTGCTCTGAAGAAAGTAAAATACTTGGGTGCAATCTAACTAAGCACATAAAAGATCTGAATGCTGCAAAGTACAAATTAAGGAAGAATTATCTTATGTTCATGAATTGGAAAACTCGCCATGGTAAAGATATCAAAGATTCCCAAATTGATCGATGGGTTTGATTCAATTCCTATCAAAATGCAAAAGAGTTTTCTTTTGTAGACATAGATATGCTTGTTTTAAAATTTATATGAAAAGGTAAAGGATGTAGAATTTATAAGAACAATTTTGAAAAAAACTGGGAAGAATAAGTTTATCTGATATTAGGGCTGTCTACCTAGCTACAGTAAACAAGGCAGTATGATATTACACAGAGATATGTGCACTGGTCAATGGACAATATTAGAAAATCCACAGGTGCACAGATATATGCTCATCTGAGTTTTCTAAATTTTTCTAAGAAACATGTAACAAAATTTACCATCTTCCTTTAAAAAGAGGTGATTTTATTTACTTATTTGGGAATCAGAGCAACCAAGGGAGAGGGAGGGACAGACAGGAAAAACTTCCATCTGCTTTTTCACTCCTCAAATGGCCAAAACAGCCTGGGTCATGTCAGGCAGAAGACAAGAGGCAGGAACTCCATCCAGATCTCCCATATTTTTCACTTTGTGTTGCTATGTGAGGGCAAACTGTTGAAATCTTTACGTAATATGTACTGAACTGATCTTCTGTGTATAAAGAGAATTGAAAATGAATCTTGATGTGAATGCAAGGGGAGAGGGAGCGGGAAAGGGGAGGGTAGCGGGAGGGAGGGAAGTTGTGTGGGGGGAGCCATTGTAATCCATAAGCTGTACTTTGGAAATTTATATTCTTTAAATAAAATCTTTATATATATTAAAAAAAATAAGAGACCAGTCCTGGGACCCATTCCCATAGTCACCAGCAGCACAGCTACATAGCAGGGAGAAAAACGTCCAGTTAAAGAATTCTACAATGAGGCTTATATGGAAAGCCAGGGCTTCAGCAGAAGTCAGCTTATGAAGAGCCCTAGCAGTTCTGCCAGCCAAGAGTTGGGTCACTGGAAATGGAACTGCCCTGGAGTCAAAGGACTTCAGGTCAGAGCCACAGACCTTGTTGGCTCGAGGCTGAAAAGCCCTTCACTCGGCCCAGCTTCCAAAGTGACCACTGCTGCTAAGGGGACAGCCAAGTAGGGTCAGTAGCACTGCAGGCAGAACTGCAAATTTCCTGTTAGAGATGCCACCTGCTTTTACCTAGCCAGCTCTCTTCCCACGCCAGCTAGGTAATGGAAGTCAATAGGGTGCCTTCCCCAAGGAGGTTCACACCTCCCTTAGGATGTGTGAAGACATAGCTAGACCTGAGCCTCATATCTGGCAAGGCCTTAAAGCTCACCTGATTATCATCAGGCCCCTCTGTCAGTCTATTTGCCTCTCAATCGGAAAACTTATTCGTGTCTTAGCATCTTTCTTAGGCCCTCCAATAATAACTCTGTCCTTTGTTCTAGACCCTATCTAGCCCTTTTGGGGCCTCATTCCTTTGTAGTCATAGCCTCTACTCTAACATCAATGGCTCTACTCCGACCTGTGTGTATTGATGGTCCTCTCCTCCACTTAATGTTGTATGATTGTTCCGAATTTTCTCTACAGACAAACCCCTCTACTCGCAAGAGACAAATGGCCTTTCTCCCAGGCTTGGTTGGGATCAGCTTCAGACCACATTCATCAGTCTTCACTAGAGTCCAGTGGCCTCCCCATCCTCAATTTCCTCTACTCTGTGAAATCCTCTCATTACTTGGTTAACGCCATTTTTAGGATCATTGGCTGCTATTCTCACCCTGTCTTTTATACTACCGTGTCTGTTTAAGTGTTTACAGGAGGTGATAATGGAACGAACCAAAGCCTTCACCAACCAGGTGGTCAACCAAATGCTGCTACAGGGACATACTTGGCTCCCCACCCAGGAGAGAGCAGCTTGAGACATTGCCTCATGCCAGCAGAGTGTACCTCATCACCCCACATCAGCAGGAAGTAGCTCTAAAGAGAGTTCATCGTCCTTCCACCCCTCTTGGACTTTTGGGGCTGATGTAATCCCATACAACTCTTGCTTTATGGAAAACTAAAGGGGGAAGGTGTGAGTAAAATGGCAGTCTTATCTGTGGTGCGATCTATGCCCTGGACACCATCCTAGGCTTTAGCACCACCACCACCCCTCGCTGCCATTGCTGGAAGCCAGGTGACTCCATGGTCCAACCACAGGTGTCAGCTCCACCTCCACCCTAATGGGATTCGCTGCTCCTACTTCCCTGCTCATCCCCCAGCAAAGGTTTAACAGGAGCTGTTCCCTAATACATGCTCTATGGTCTGTCTCTCTTGGGGTTTCTTACCCTCTCTTACTCTCTTGCCCTCTCCCCCTGGCCCATTGGGCTTCCCCCACCCAACAATAAACCTTTCCTCTAAAAAAAGAGTTCTACAATGAAACACCAGGGAGAAGAAAGCATAAATAAGATGCTTACATTCAGTCTACACTGACTACAGGTAAGAGAGATGGGGCAATACAAAGTGAGCAAAGTGTTGGGATAGGAGGGCAGTCCCCAAAGAGGAGTACTGGGTGCTTCATGGTTGGTTGGTTTTGCAAGCAGAACACAAGGAAGACTTGATGCTCATCTTCAAAACATGGGAAAATACGTTGAGTAGTTTTTGTCTTTGTTGCTTTAGCCTGAAGCAGTAAGTTAAGTAACTCCTCTTAACTTTTCCTGTCCTCCAATCTCTGGCATGAAACTAATTTTAGAAAACTTCAGAATCCTTCATTTATCAGCATACAGATATTTTGCTTACCCATTCATATGCTGATAGATATTTGGATTGCCTCCACCTGTTGGCTTTTACAAACAATACTGTAATGAACACAGATGTGCAAATATATCTTTGAAATCTTATTTTCAATTCTTTTGGATTTATGCCCAGAAATGGGACTGCTGGATCATATGGTAATTCTACTTGTTAAAGAAACTTATTACTACATTATATTCTCAGGGTCACAGCAAATGCATGATAATTACTACAAAACAATTCTCTTCAATTCTCATGTTAATACAAAGAAAACAGATTTCATGTAGCTCATAGATATAATTCTAAGAACAATATATCTTTTCCTCCCTCCTGCTTTACTCCTGCCTCTTTTCTTTCTTTTTCTTGTTCATTCTTTTCTTCTATCCTTCCTTCTTACCTTCCTTTCATTATCTCATTTTAATTTTTGAGATGACATGTTTTTAACTTATGCTATAGGCAAAAGCATAATGCTCCACTGAATGAAGAGTTCAATAAGTAAAAGGTAAAAGACCACTGTTCAGGGGAAATATAGGCAAGAGTTATAAACAATAATCAAATAAGAAGATGTCCATTTCACTCACATACAGTAAATTCTGAGATAACCACAGATCATTAAAATAATAGTAGTATATCATTTTGAACCATTGGTTTGACAAAGATATAAAACAAAGTTTGACAAAACTGTATTTGCAGAAGTACTGATACACAGAGGCATTTCTATCTTTTTTGGTTTTGTTTTTGTTATATTTTTTTCCTTTTTTAGTTTCCTACATAAAAGGTAGAACATGCAGTATTTGTCTTTTGGTGCCCAGCTCATTTCACAAAACATTTTGTCCTCCAGTTGTATCCATTCTAATGCAAATGACAAAATTTCATTTTTATAGTTGAATAATATTCCATTATGTAATAATATTTTATATATTATACATATATTACATTATATATATTGCATTTTTTATCCATTCATCTGATCAACCAATCAGCTTGGTTGATTTCATATTTTGGATACTGTGAACTGTGCTGCTATAAATACGGTGGTGCCAGCATCTCTTTAATAAAATGTATTCATGTCTTTCACATATATATACCTAGTAGTTTGATCACTGTTCATATGGAAAATCTGTTTCTAGTTTTTAAAGAAATCTCCATGCTGTCTTCCACAGTGGCTGCACTAATTGGCATTTTCATCAACAGTGTATAAGAGTTCCCCTTTCTCCACATCCTTGCCAGCATTTGTTGCTCTGTGTCCTTTGAATAATAGCCATTGTGATAGGATGAGGTAATAGTTCATTGTGATTTTGATTTGCATTTCCCTAATGGCTAGTGATGTTGAATACTTTTTCATTTATTTGTTGATCATTTGTATTTCTTCTTTTGAAGAAATTGATGTCTTTTGCCCATTTATCAGTTGGATAGGCTAGTTTTTTTGTTGTTGCTGCTGTTGTTGCCAAGTTTTTTGAATTCCTGAAACATTTTGAATGTTCATCCTTTGTCAAACAGCTGGCTTGCAAATATTTGTCCCATTGTTAGATGTTTCTTCACTCTATTGATTCTTTCCTTTTCTGTGCAGAAGCCTCTGAGTTTGATATAATCCTGTCTATCTAGTTTTGCTTTTGTTGCCTGTGCTCTGAGGGTCTTACCCAAGAAGTCATCACCTTCACCAATGTCTCGTGTTTCCCCTACATTCATTTTCTTCAGGTAACTTCAAAGGTTCAGGTATTAAATTTGGGTCTTTGAGGCCGGCGCCGTGGCTCAACAGGCTAATCCTCCGCCTTGCGGCGCCGGCACACCGGGTTCTAGTCCCGGTTGGGGCGCCGGATTCTGTCCCAGTTGCCCCTCTTCCAGGCCAGCCCTCTGCTGTGGCCCAGGAGTGCAGTGGAGGATGGCCCAAGTGCTTGGGCCCTGCACTCCATGGGAGACCAGGATAAGCACCTAGCACCTGGCTCCTGCCATTGGATGAGCGAGGTGCACCGGCCGCAGCGCGCCATCTGCGGCAGCCATTGGAGGGTGAACCAACGGCAAAAAGGAAGACCTTTCTCTCTGTCTCTCTCTCTCACTGTCCACTCTGCCTGTCAAAAAATTAAAAAAAATAAAAAGAAAAAGAAAAAAAAATTTGGGTCTTTGGTCTCTCATGAGTTGAATTTTGTATATGGTAAAAGGTAGGTATCTAATTTTATTCTTCTACATATACACAACCAGGTTTACCAGCACCATTTGTTGAAGAGATTTTCCTTTCTCTAGTGTATGCTCCAAAAACTAATGTCAAAAATCAGCTTGCTGTATGTGTGTGGATTATTTCTGGGGTTTCTATTCTGCTCTATTGATCTACATGGTTGTTTCAATGCCAGTACCATGCTGTTTTATTTACTATAGCTGAAGTCAGGTATTGTGATGCTTCCAGCTTGATTTGTTTGCTCAGGATTGCATTTTTGTGATTACATATGAATTTTAGTATGTTTTTTCTGATTCTGTAAAAAAATCATTGGTATTTTGACAGAGATCGCATGGACTCTGGAGAATGTTTTAGGTAGTACATTTTTTAAGAAAGCTTTTATTTATTGAATACAAATTTTATAGGTACAGCTTTAGGAATATAGTGGTTCTCCCCCCATATCTGTTCTCCCATGCCCACTCCCATCCCACCTCCTACTCTCTCTCCCATCTCATTCTTAAGATTCGTTTTAAAATAATTTTATATATAGAAGACCAACTCTATACTAAGTAAAGATTTCCACAATCTGTATCTACACAGACAAAGTAAAAAGTACTGTTTGAAAACAAGTTTTTACAGTTAATAATGAAAATAAAAGCAAGATTTTAAAGTTAATTCTCATAGCACAGCTCATTAAGGACAGCGGAACTCTACATGAGGAGTAAGTGCACAGTGACTCCTGTTGCTGAGTTAACAATTGACACTCTTATTTATGACATCAGTGATCACCCGAGGCTCTTGCCATGAACTGCCAAGGTTATGGGAGCCTTTCAAGTCCACACACTCTGTCAGTTTTTAGACAGGGCATATGCAAAGTAGAAGTTTTCTCCTCCCTTCAGAGAAAAAGTACATCCTTCTTTGATGGCCCCTTATTTCCACTAGGGTCTCACACACAGAGATCCTGCATGTAGATCATTTTTTGCCACAGTGTCTTGGCTTTCCAAGTCTAAAATGCTCTCATGGGTTTTTCAGCAAGACCTGAATGATTTAAGGGCTGAATCTGAGGTCAGGGTGCTGTTTGTGGAATTTGTCATCTATGAGTCTGCTGTGTGGGCTGCTTCCCAAGTTGGAACATTCTTTCCTTTTAAATTCTATTGTTATTACCAGATACTTAGTCGTATTTATGTGATCCCTTTGACAATTAATCCTGTCTATATGATTAATTACACACTTAGTATGATCACTTTAACATGTAAGATGGCATTAGTACCACCCAGATTAATGGGATTTTGATTCCCATGGCAAGTTTTTGGCTTTACCCTTAGGAGTAAGTCCATGAGAATGTGTACAGAACACTTCTCTCTCTCTCTTGCCACTCTTATTTTTTACTGGAATCTATTTCAATTGGTTTTATACACCTATGAATAATTCTATGTTAAGTAAAGAGTTCAACCAATGGTACTAAGTAGAAAAAGAAAATAATTTAAAAATAAGATAATAAATTGTTCCTCAACAGTCAAGACAAGAGCTATTCAAATCCTTGCTTCTCAGTGTATATTTAACTTCTAAGGTTTCTTTTAGGTGTTCTGTTAGTTGTCACAGATCAGGGAGAACATATGGTATTTGTCCCTTTGGGACTGGCTTATTTCACTAAGTATTATGTTTTCCAGATTCATCCATTTTGTTGCAAATGAATGGATTTTTTTTTACCACTGTGTAGTATTCCATAGAGTACATATCCCATAATTTCTTTATCAAGTCTTCCACTGATGAACATTTAGGTTGATTCCATATCTTAGCTATTGTGAATTGAGATGCAATAAACATGGAGGTGCAGACAGCTCTTTTATTTGCTGATTTCATTTCCTTTGGGTAAGTTCTGAGGAGTGGGATGGCTGTGTTGTACTGTAGGACTATATTCAGCTTTCTTAGGTATCCCCAAACTGTCTTACATAGTGGTTTTACCAGTTTGCATTCCCACCAACAGTAGATTAGGATATCTTTTACCCCACATCCTCACCAGCATTTGCAGTTTGTTGATTTTTGTATGAAAGCCATCCTAACTGGAGTGAAGTGAAACCTCATTGTGGTTTTGATTTGCATTTCCCTGATGGCTGGTGATCCTGAACATATTTTCATGTGTCTGTTGGCTGTTTGGATTTCCTCTATTGAAAAATGTCTGTTGAATTCCTTGGCCCATCTCTTAACTGGATAGTCTGTCTTGCTTGTTGTGGAGTTTCTTGATATACTTGTAGATTCTGGTTATTAATCCTTTATTAGTTGCATAGTTTGTAAATAATTTCTCCCATTCTATCGGTTGCCTCTTCAATTTCCTGTTTCTTTTGCTGTATACAGAACTTCTCTATTTGATGTAATCCCATTTGTTAATTGTGGCTTTGACTGCCTGTACCTCTGGAGTCTTTTCCAAGAACATTTTGCCTGTGCCAATGTCTTGCAGGGTTTCCCCAATATTCTCTAACAATTTGATGGTGTCAGGTCAAAGATTTAGATCTTTAATCTATGTTGAGTGGATTTTTATGTAAGGTATAAGGTAAGCGTCTTGCTTCATACTTCTGCATGTGGAAATCCAGTTTTCCCAGCACAATTTGTTGAAGAGACTGTCCTTGCTCCAGGGATTAGTTTTAGCTCCTTTATCAAAGTTGGCTGTAGATGTTTGGATTGATTTCTGGGGTTTCTATTCTGTTCCACTGGTCTATCCATCTGTTTTTCTAACAGTAACAGTCTGTTTTGATTATAACTGCCATGTAGTATGTCTTCAAATCTGGTATTGTGATGCTTCTGGCTTTGTTTTTGTTCTATAAGATTGCTTTAGCTATTCAAGGTCTCCTGTGGTTCCATAGGAATTTCAACATCATTTTTCTAAATCTGAGAAGAATGGTATTTTGATTGGTATCACATTGAATTTGAAAATTGCTTTCGGAAGATGATGATACTGATTCTTACAATCCATGAACATGGAAGATTTTTCCACTTTTTTGTATCTTCTATTTCTTTCGTTAATGTTTTGTATTTCTCATCATAGAAATATTTCACATCATTGGTTAAATTTATTACAAGGTATTTAATTTTTTGTAGCTATTGTGAATGGGATTGATCTTAGAAGTTCTTTCTCAGCCATGTGTATACAAAGGCTGTTGATTTTTGTGTAGTGACTTTATATCCTGCTACTTTATCAACCCCTTCTATGAGTTCCAATAGTTTCTCAGTGGAGTTTTTTGGATCCCCTACATATAGAGTCATGTCATCTGCAAATAGGGATAGTTTGACTTCTTTCTTCCCAATTTGTATCCCTTTGATTTCTTTTTCTTGCCTAATGGCTCTGGCTAAAACTTCCACGAATATAATGAAAGCAATGATGAGAGTGGGCATCCCCATCTGGTACCGATTCTCAGTGGGAATGCTTCCAACTGTTCCCCATGCAATAGGATGCTGGCCGTGGGTCTTTTATAAATTGCTTTGATTGTATTGAGGAATGTTCCTTCTACAGTGAATTTGCTTAGAGTTTTCATCATGAAATGTTAATCAAATGCTTTCTCTGCACCTATTGAGATAATCATATGGTTTTCTTCTGCAGTTTGTTAATGTGATGTATCACATTGCTTGATCTGTGAATGTTGAACCCTTCCTGCATATCAGGAATAAATCCCACTTGGCCTGGGTGGATGATCTTTCTGATATGTTGCTGGAATTGATTGGCTATGACTTTGTTGAGGATTTTTGTGTCTATGTTCTTCAGGGAAATTGGTCTATAATTCTCTTTCTCCATTGCATCTTTTTCAGGTTTCAGAATTAGGGTCATGCTGGCTTTGTAAAAAGGATTTGGGAGGATTCCCTCTCTTTCAATTGGTCTGAATAACTTGAGAACAATTGAGTTAGTTCTTCTTTAAATGTCTCGTAGAATTCAGCAGTGAAGCTATCCGGTCCTGGGCTTTTCTTTGTTGGGAGGGCCTTTATTAATGATTCAATTTCTGTCTTGGTTATGGGTCTGTTTAGGTTTTCTATGTCTTCACGGCTCAATTTAGGTAGGTTGTATGTGTACATCAATCTATCCATTTTTGCTAGGTTTCACAGTTTATTGGCATATAGCTCTTTATAGTAATTTCTGATGATTCTTTTTATTTCTGTGATGTCTGTTGTTACATTTACTTTTTCATCTCTAACTTTTATTGATTTGAGTCTTCCCACTCCTTTTTTATTTGACAGAGTGAGACAGTGAGAGAGAGAGATTAAGAGAAAGGTCTTCCTTCCGTTGGTTCACTCTCAAAATGGCCACTACTGCCAGAGCTACACTGATCTGAAGCCAGGAGCCAGGTGCTTCCTCTTGGCCTCCCACGTAGGTGCAGGTGCCCAAGCACCTGGGCCATCCTCCACTGCCTTCCCAGGCCACAGCAGAGAGCTGGACCAGAAGAGGGGCAACCAGGACTAGAACCCAGTGCCCATATGGGATGCCAGTGCCGCAGGTGGAGGATGAACCATGTGAACCACGGTGTTGGCCCCCATATTAATTTATTTTTTCAGAAAACAAGCTCTTAATTTTGCTGATCTTTTGTAATTTTTTTGGATTCAATTTTGTTGATTTCTTCTCGGTTTGGTTGCTATTATTTTTCTAGACCCATGAGATGTATTAATAGCTCATTTATTTGGTGCTTTTCCAATTTCTTGATATAGGCACCTATTGCATTAAACTTTCCTCTTAACACTGATGTTGCTGTACCCCATAAGTTTTGATATGTTGTGTTGTCATCTTCATTTGTTTCCAGAAATTTTTTGATAATCTTTTGATTTTTTCTTTCTTTTTTTTTATATAAAGCTTTTATTTAAAGAATATAAATTTCCAAAGTACAGCTTATGGATCACAATGGCTCCCCCCCCCACAACCTCCCTCCCTCCCCCTACCCTCCCCTCTCCCACTCCCTCCCCCCCTCCGCCCACATCAAGATTCATTTTCAATTCTCTTTATACACAGAAGATCAATTTAGTACATATTACGTAAAGATTTCAACGGTTTGCCCTCGCATAGAGACACAAAATGATAATACTGTTGGAGTGCTAGTTATAGTATTAATTCACAATGTACAGCACATTAAGGACAGAGATCCTACATGATTTTTTTTTAAAAAAATTGATTAATTGTCTATGCAATATCCAGTTTAACACCAAGATTTTTTAATCATTTGCAATTATCTTTATATAAAGAAGATCGAATCAATATATACTATGTAAAGATTTCACCAGTTTGCACCCACACAGAAACACAAAGTGCAAAAATACTGTTTCAGTACTAGTAATAGCATTATTTCACATTGGATAACACATTAAGGACAGATCCCTCATGAGACGTAAGTACACAGTGACTCCTGATGTTGATTTAACAATTTGACACTCTTGTTTATGGTGTCAGTAATCTCCCTAGGCTCTGGTCATGAGTTGCCGAGGCTATGGAAGCCTTTAGGGTTCGCTGACTTAGATCTTATTCCGACAGGGTCATAGTCAAAGTGGAAGTTCTCTCCTCCCTTCAGAGAAAGGTACCTCCTTCTTTGATGGCCCCGTTCTTTCCACTGGGATCTCACTCGCAGAGATCTTTCATTTAGGTCTTCTGTTTTTTCCAGAATGTCTTGGCTTTCCATGCCTAAACTATTCTCATGGGCTCTTCAGCCAGATCCGAATGCCTTAAGGGCTGATTCTGAGGCCAGAGTGCTATTTAGGACATCTGCCATTCTATGAGTCTGCTGTGTATCCTGCTTCCCATGTTGGATCATTCTCTCCCTTTTTCATTCTATCAGTTAGTATTAGCAGACACTAGTCTTGCTTGTGCGATCCCTTTGACTCTTAGACCTATCAGTGTGATCAATTGTGAACTGAAATTGATCACTTGGACTAATGAGATGGCCTTGGTACATGCCACCTTGATGGGATTGTATTGGAATCCCCTGGCACAATTCTAACTCCATCATTTGGGGCCGTTCTGATTGAGCATGTCCCAAATTTTACATCTCCTCCCTCTCTTATTCCCACTCTTATATTTCACAGAGATCACTTTTCAGTTAAAATGTAAACACCTAAGAATAATTGTGTGTTAATTACAGAGTTCAACCACTAGTACTAGGATAAAAAAAAAATACTACCATGGATAAAGTATTACATTGTACAACAACAGTCAGCACAAGAGCTGATCAAGTCACTGTTTCTCATAGTGTCCATTTCACTTCTACAGGTTTCCCCTTTGGTGCTCAGTTAGTCATCGCCAATCAAGGGAAACAAATGATATTTGTCTCTTTGGGACTGACTTAATTCACTCAGCATGATGTTTTCCAGATTCCTCCATTTTGTTGCAAGTGACCGGATTTCATTGTTTTTGACTGCTGTGTAGTAATCTGTAGAGTACATGTCCCATAATTTCCTAATCTAGTCTACTGTTGATGGGCATTTGGGTTGGTTCCAAGTCTTAGCTATTGTGAATTGAGCTGCAATAAACATTACTGTGCAGACGGCTTTTTTGTTTGCCCATTTAATTTCCTTTGGGTAAATTCCAAGGAGTGGGATGGCTGGGTTGAATGGTAGGGTTATATTCAGGTTTCTGAGGAATCTCCAGACTGACTTCCATAGTGGCTTCACCAGTTTGCATTCCCACCAACAGTGGATTAGTGTCCCTTTTTCCCCACATCCTCTCCAGCATCTATTGTTGGTGGATTTCTGAATGTGAGCCATTCTCACCGGGGTGAGGTGAAACCTCATTGTGGTTTTGATTTGCATTTCCCTGATTGCTAGGGATCTTGAACATTTTTTCATGTGTCTGTTGGCCATTTGGATTTCCTCTTTTTAAAAATGTCTATTGAGGTCCTTGGCCCATCTCTTAAGATGGTTGTTTGTTTTGATGTTGTGGAGTTTCTTAATTTCTTTGTAGATTCTGGTTATCAACCCTTTATCTGTTGCATAGTTTGAAAATATATTTTCCCATTCTGTCGGTTTCCTATTCACTTTCCTGACTGTTTCTTTTGCAGTACAGAAACTTTTCAATTTGATGCAATCCCAGTAGTTAATTTTGGTTTTCAGTGCCTGTGCTTCTGGGGTCTTTTCCAAGAAGTCTTTGCCAGTACCTATGTCTTGCAGGGTTTCTCCTATGCTCTCTAGTAATTTGATGGTGTCGGGTCGTAGGTTTAAATTTTTAATCCATGTTGAATGAATTTTTGTGTAAGGTGAAAGGTAGGGGTCTTGCTTCATGGTTCTGCACGTGGAAATCCAGTTTTCCCAGCACCATTTATTAAACAGACTGACCTTACTCCAGGGACTGGTTTTGAATCGTTGATCAAATATAAGTTGGCTGTAGGTGTTTGGATTGATTTCTGGAGTTTCTATTCTGTTCCATTGGTCTATCCATCTGTTTCTGTACCAGTACCATGCTGTTTTGATAACAACTGCCCTGTAGTATGTCCTGAAATCTGGTATTGTGATGCCTCCGGCTTTGTTTTTGTTGTACAAGATTGCTTTAGCTATTCGAGGTCTCCTGTGTCTCCATATGAATTTCAGCATCATTTTTTCCAGATCTGAGAAGAATGTCCTCGGTATCTTGATTGGTATTGCGTTGAATCTGTAAATTGCTTTTGGGAGAATGGACATTTTGATGATATTGATTCTTCCAATCCATGAGCATGGGAAATTTCTCCATTTTTTGGTATCCTCTTCTATTTCTTTCTTTAAGGTTTTGTAATTTTCATTGTAGAGATCTTTAACGTCCTTGGTTAAGTTTATTCCAAGGTATTTGATTGTTTTTGTAGCTATTGTGAATGGGATTGATCTTAGCAGTTCTTCCTCAGCCATGGCATTGTCTGTGTATACAAAGGCTGTTGATTTTTGTGCATTGATTTTATATCCTGCTACTTTGCCAAACTCTTCTATGAGTTCCAATAGTCTCTTAGTAGAGTTCTTTGGGTCCCCTAAATAAAGAATCATGTCGTCTGCAAAGAGGGATAGTTTGAGTTCTTCCTTCCCAACTTGTATCCCTTTAATTTCTTTTTCTTGCCTAATAGCTCTGGCTAAGACTTCCAGCACTATATTGAATAGCAGTGGTGAGAGTGGGCATCCCTGTCTGGTACCAGATCTCAGTGGAAATGCTTCCAACTTTTCCCCATTCAATAGGATATTGGCCGTGGGTTTTTCATAAATTGCTTTGATTGTATTGAGGAATGTGCCTTCTATACCCAGTTTGCTTAGGGTTTTCATCATGAAAGGGTGTTGAATTTTATCGAATGCTTTCTCTGTGTCTAGTGAGATAATCATATGGCTTTTCTTCTGCAGTCTGTTAATGTGGTGTATCACGTTGATTGTTTTGCGAATATTGAACCATCCCTGCATACCAGGGATGAATCCCACTTGGTCTGGGTGGATGATCTTTCTGATGTGTTGTTGCAGTCTATTGGCCAGAATTTTGTTGAGGATTTTTGCATCTATGTTCATCAGGGATATTGGTCTGTAATTCTCTTTCAATGCTGCATCTTTTTCTGGCTTAGGAATTAAGGTGATGCTGGCTTCATAGAAAGAATTTGGGAGAATTCCCTCTTTTTCGATTGTTCTGAAAAGTTTGAGAAGAATTGGGGTTAGTTCTTCTTTAAATGTCTGGTAGAATTCAGCAGTGAATCCATCTGGTCCTGGGCTTTTCTTTGTTGGGAGGGCCTTTATTACTGATTCAATTTCTGTCTCAGTTATGGGTCTGTTTAGGTTTTCTATGTCTTCCTGGTTCAATTTAGGTAGGTTGCATGTGTCCAGGAATCTATCCATTTCTGATAGGTTTCCCTGTTTACTGGCATACAGGTCCTTGTAGTAATTTCTGATGATTCTTTTGATTTCTGTGGTGTCCTTTGTTACATTTCCTTTTTTATCTCTGATTTTACTGATTTGGGTCTTTTCTCTTCTTTTTTTAGTTAGTTGGGCCAATGGGGTGTCAATCTTGTTTATTTTCTCAAAAAACCAGCTCCTCGTTTGGCTGATTTTTTGTAATGTTTTTTTGGATTCAATCCTGTTGATTTCTTCTCTGATTTTGATTATTTCTCTTTTTCTACTAGATTTGGGTCTAGTTTGCTGCAAATTTTCTAGATCCTTGAGATGCATTGAAAGCTCATCTATTTGGTGCCTTTCCAGTTTCTTGATGTAGGCACCTATTGATATAAACTTTCCTCTTAACACTGCTTTTGCTGTATCCCATAAGTTTTGGTATGTTGTGCTGTTATCTTCATTTACTTCCAGAAAATTTTTGATTTCTCTTTTGATTTCTTCAGTGACCCATTGTTCATTCAGGAGCATGTTGTTCAATCTCCATGTGTTTGCATATGCTCTAGGGATTCCTGAGTTGCTAATTTCCAACTTCAATCCCTTATGGTCTGAGAAGTTGCATCGTATGATTCTAATTCTTTTGAATTTGCTGAGACTTGCTTTATGGCCTAATATGTGATCAATCCTAGAGTAGGTTCCATGTACTGCTGAGAAGAATGTGAATGCTTTACGTGTAGGATGAAAAGTTCTATAGATATCTGTTAGATCCATTTGGGCTATAGTGTTGTTTAAATCTACTGTCTCCTTGTTGATCTTCTGTTCTGTCGATCTGTCAATATCTGTGAGTGGAGTATTGAAGTCCCCCAGTACTATTGTGTTGGGGTCTAAGTCTCCCTTTAAGTTTCTTAACAAATTTTTTAAATAAACCTGTGGCCTGTAATTAGGTGCATATACATTGAGAATTGTTATATCTTCCTGTAGTATTGATCCCTTAATCATTATATAGTGTCCCTCTTTGTCTCTCTTAACAGTTTTTGTGTTAAAGTTTATGTAGTCCGATATTAAGATGGTTACACCCGCTCTTTTTTCATTTCTGTTGGCATGGTATATCTTGTTCCATCCTTTTATTTTCAGTCTGTATGGATCTTCGTTGGAAAGATGTGTTTCTTGTAGGCAGCAAATAGATGGTTTTTGTTCCTTAACCCAGTCAGCCAATCTCTGTCTTTTAACAGGACAGTTTAGACCTTTAACGTTCAATGTGACTATTGATAAGTGGTAAGTTTGCCCTGCCATTTGCCAGATATTTTTTTTTTTTTTTTTTTTTTTTTTTTTTTTTTTTTTTACAGGCAGAGTGGACAGCGAGAGAGAGAGAGAGACAGAGAGAAAGGTCTTCCTTTTGCCGTTGGTTCACCCTCCAATGGCCGCCGCGGACGGCGCGCTGAGGCCGGCGCACCACGCTCGTCCGATGGCAGGAGCCAGGAGCCAGGTGCTTTTCCTGGTCTCCCCATGGGGTGCAGGGTATGTATGCTTTGAATTCCCTGTGATCTTTTGCTGTGAGGTTCCCTTCATTTACCTTCTTTCATGTTGATGGTCGTGTTTCTGTGTTTCTGTGTGTAACACGTCTTTAAGTATCTTTTGCAGGGCTGGACAAGTGGCAACAAATTCTTTCAATTTTTGTTTGTTATGAAAGGTCTTTATTTCGCCTTCATTCACAAATGAGAGCTTTGCAGGGTATAATATTCTGGGCTGGCAGTTTTTCTCTCTAAGTACCTGGGCTATGTCTCGCCATTCCCTTCTAGCTTGTAGGGTTTCTGTTGAGAAGTCAGCTGTGAGTCTAATTGGCGATCCTCTGAGAGTAATCTGACGTTTCTCTCTTGCACATTTTAGGATCTTTTCTTTTTGCTTCACTGTGGTGAGTTTAATTACAATATGTCGTGCAGAGGATCTCTTTTGGTCATGTTTATTAGGGGTTCTATGAGCTTCCTGGATTAGGATTTCTCTGTCTTTCTCCAAGCCTGGAAAGTTTTCTGCTAGTATCTCCCTAAAAAGGCCTTCTAATCCTTTCTCCCTCTCCATACCTTCAGGAACACCTAGAACCCGAATGTTGGGTTTTTTAATAGTATCCTGTAAATTCCCAACGATATCTTTTAGTTTTCTAATTTCCTCTTCTTGTCTTTGGTTTGACTGTTTCCTCTCCTGTTCACTGTCTTCTAGGTCCGATATTCTCTCCTCTGCTTCACCCATTCTGGTTTTAAGCCCCTCAAGATTGCTTGTCACTTGATCTATTGAGTTCTTCAATTCATTAAGATTTTTTGTCACTATCGTAGCTTCTTGTTCTACTAGTTGTTTCATTTCGTTTTGATTTCTCCGTAGTGCTTCATTCTCGCGAGAGAGATTTTCTATCTTATCCATTAAAGATTTCTGTAGTTCAAGAATTTGTTTTTGAGAACTTCTTAATGTTCTTATCAATTCTTTGAGATCTGCTTCTTGCATTTCTTCTATCTCATTATCTTCACAATCCTGACTTGGGGTGTCTTTTCCGTTTGGGGTCATCATAGCGTCTTCCTTGATCTTGCTCCCTCGGAATCTGTTTTTGTTTGGCATTTTTTTTTCCCCACACTCTTTCTCTGGGTTGTCAAGGTAACGGAGTTTGTGTGCTCGGTGTGTTCCCAGTTTTTGGATCCCCTTCAGGTTTCTACAGCCTCGGGTTTTTGGTTCCGTCTGCCTCAGTGATGGGCGGGCGCACCTTGTCCCACTGCGTTTAATCAAATTCGACTTCGTAAGGTGGGCGGCGAGAGGGGCTAGTGTCCGTGCGGGCTCGCCTCAACTGTGCTGTTTCCCCCGTGGGGGTCTGCTTCCCCCCGCCAGTGTCTCGGGATCCCTGTATCGGCTCCCGTTTAAGCGCTCAATTCCAATGGCGACTGTGTTCCGTCCGGTTCCCGTCCCTCCCGGCAGCTCCCGTGCCACTATGGCATGATTTGCCGTTCGCAAACTTACTTTTCCCTAGGTCCTCTGCGTCTCATTCACTGGGTCCGGAAGAATTTCCACTGCATTTTTTTCCCTGAGATTTTTCCTGAGGCTACAGTAACTCTGTTTTTATTAAACTATCTTTTTGCGGACTGCTAATGCGCGTCCTCACTATTCCGCCATCTTGGCTCCGCCCCCTCTTTTGATTTTTTCTACCACCCACTTTTCATTAAGGATCATGTCGTTCAGTCTCCATGTTTTCTCAAATGCTCTAGATTCCTGAGTTGCTGATTTCCAGCTTCATTCCTTTGTGGTCTGAGAAGATGCATGGTATGATTTCGATTTTTTTTTAATTTGCTGAGACTTGCTTTATGGCCTAGTACATGGTCAATCCTAGAAAAAGTTCCATGCACTGCTGAAAAGAATGTGTATTTTGCAACCAAAGGGTGAAAAATTCTGTAGATTTCTGTTAGGTCCATTTGGTCTATAGTGTTGATTAAATCTGATGTTTCCTTGTTGATTTTCTGTGTGGTTGATCTGTTCATTGCTGAAAGTGGAGTATTGAAGCCCCCCATTACTGTTGTATTGGATTCTAAGTCTCCTGTTTAATCCTTAACATTTCTTTTAAGTAGCCAGATGCCCTATAATTAGGTACATATACATTTATAATAGCTATATCTTCCTGTTGAATTGATCCCTTAGTCATTATATAGTTCCCTTCTTTGTCTCTTTTAACAGTTTTTGTGTTGAAGTCTATTTTTGGTTTCTGTTGGCATGAAATATATTTTTCCAACCTTTTACTTTCAGTCTGCATGCATCTTTGTTGGTGAGATGTATTTCTTGTAGGCAGCAAATAGATGGGTCTTGTTTTTAATCCATTTAGCCAGTCTGTGTTTTTTTTTTTTTATAACGCTTTTATTTAAAGAATATAAATTTCCAAAATACAGCTTATAGATTACAATGGCTTCCCCCCCGTAACTTCCCCCCCACCCGCAACCCTCCCCTTTCCCACTCCCTCTCCCCTTGCTTCACATCAAGATTCATTTTCAATTCTCTTTATATACAGAAGATCAGTTTACTATATATTAAGTAAAGATTTCAACAGTTTGCCATCACATAGCAACACAAAGTGAAAAATACTGTTGGAATACTAGTTATAGTATTAATTCACAATGTATAGCACATTAAGGACAGAGATCCTACATGATATATTTTTTTAAATAAATGATTAATTTTCTAGGCAATTTCCAATTTAACACCAAGATTTTTTTTTTCATTTTTAATTATCTATATACAGAAGATTGATTCAGTATATACTAAGTAAAGATTTCATCAGTTTGCACCCACACAGAAACACAAAGTGTAAAATACTGTTTCAGTGCTAGTTATAGCATTACTTCACATTGGACAACACATTAAGAACAGATCCCACATGAGACATAAGTATACAGTGACTCCTGAAGTTGATTTAACAATTTGACACTCTTGTTTATGGCCTCAGTAATCTCCCTAGGTTCTAGTCATGAGTTGCCAAGGCTATGGAAGCCTTTAGGGTTCGGTGACTTCAATCTTATTCTGACAGGGTCATAGTCAAAGTGGAGGTTCTCTCTTCCCTTCAGAGAAAGGTACCTCCTTCTTTGATGGCCCCATTCGTTCCACTGGGATCTCACTGACAGAGATCTTTCATTTAGGTCTTCTTTTTTTTCCAGAGTGTCTTGGCTTTCCATGCCTAGAATATTCTCATGGGCTCTTGAGCCAGATCTGAATGCTTTAAGGGCTGATTCTGAGGCCAGAGTGCTATTTAGGACATCTGTCATTCTATGAGTCTGCTGTGTATCTCGCTTCCCATGTTGGATCATTCTCTCCCTTTTTCATTCTATCAGTTAGTATTAGCAGACACTAGTCTTGTTTGTGTGATCCCTTTGACTCTTAGACCTATCAGTGTGATCAATTGTGAACTGAAATTGATCACTTGGACTAGTGAGATGGCCTTGGTACATGCCACCTTGATGGGATTGTATTGGAATTCCCTGGCCTGTTTCTAACTCCATCATTTGGGGCAGTTCCGATTGAGCATGTCCCAAATTGTACATCTCCTCCCTCTCTTTTTGCCACTCTTATATTTCACAGGGATCACTTTTCAGTTAAAATTTAAACACCTAAGAATAATTGTTTGTTAATTACAGAGTTCAACCAATAGTACTAGAATAAAAAAATTACTAAAATGGATAAAGTATTACATTGTACAACAACAGTCAGCACAAGAGCTGATCAAGTTACTGTTTCTCATAGTGTCCATTTCACTTCAATAGGTTTCCCCTTTGGTGCTCAATTAGTTGTCACCGATCAGGGAGAACATATGATATTTGTCCCTTTGGGACTGGCTTAATTCACACAGAATGATGTTTTCCAGATTCCTCCATCTTATTGCAAATGACCGGATTTCATTGTTTTTGACTGCTGTATAGTATTCTATAGAGTACATGTCCCATAATTTCTTTATCCAAATGTATGCTTTGAATTCCCTGTGATCTTTTGCTGTGAGGTTCCCTTCGTTTATCTTCTTTCATGTTGATGGCCATGTTTCTGTGTTTCTGTGTGTAACACATCTTTAAGTATCTTTTGCAGGGCTGGACGAGTGGCAACAAATTCTTTCAATTTTTGTTTGTTATGAAAGGTCTTTATTTCACCTTCATTCACAAATGAGAGCTTGGCAGGATATAATATTCTGGGCTGGCAGTTTTTCTCTCTAAGTACCTGGGCTATGTCTCTCCATTCCCTTCTAGCCTGTAGGGTTTCTGATGAGAAGTCTGCCGTGAGTCTAATTGGAGATCCTCTGAGTGTAATTTGACGTTTCTCTCTTGCGCATTTTAGGATCTTTTCTTTCTGTTTCACTGTGGTGAGTTGAATTACAACGTGTCGTGGTGAGGACCTCTTTTGGTCATGTTTCCTAGGGGTTCTATGAGCTTCCTGTACTAGGATGTCTCTGTCCTTCTCCAAAACTGGGAAATTTTCTGCTATTATCTCACTAAAAAGGCATTCTAATCCTTTCTCCCTCTCCATGCCTTCAGGAACTCCTAGAACTCGAATGTTGGGTTTTTTAATAGTATCCTGTAGAGTCCCAACAATATTTTTTAGATTTCTAATTTCCTCTTCTTTTCTTTGGTTTGACTGTATAGTTTCCTGTGCTCTGTCTTCTAAGTCCGATATTCTCTCTTCTGCCTCACCCATTCTGTTTGTAAGGCTCTCTAATGTGTTTTTCATTTGATCTATTGAATTCTTCACTTCATTATGATTTCTCGTCACTATCACAGTTTCATGTTCTACTAGTTGTTTCATTTCAGCTTGATTTCTCCTTAATATTTCATTTTCACGAGAGAGATTTTCTACCTTGTCCATCAAGGATTTCTGTAGTTCAAGAATTTGTTTTTGAGTACTTCTTAGTGTTCTTATCAATTTTTTGAGATCTGCTTCTTGCATTTCTTCTATCTCATCATCTTCGTAATCTTGAATTGGGGTGTCTTTTTCATTTGGGGATGCCATAGTGTCTTCCTTGTTCTTATTACCTCGGTTTTTGCGTTTGTTGTTTGGCATATTGGTTTCTTCACTGTGGTGTTTTTTTCTTGTTATACTATGACTCTAGATTAAGTGGACTGTCTGCTTTTGATGGAGCTTTAGAGGCTTGAGATGGGTGTGGCCTGAGAGCTCTGTTTGGTTCCTCAGGGTTGAGGGTGTGTCAAAGGAGACACTCCCAGGTTAGGCGTGGTAAATCTCTCTCTGTTACTTTTTTTTTTTGGTTCAAAAGGGAAGTAATTCCACACAGCTGAATGGAATTGGGGGTGGTTAGCAGGCGAATGATATACCCACAGGAGCCAGAGATCGGAAGCTCTTTCCCAAAGACCAGAGAAGGAATCTTTGCGGCCCTTTGTGTGGGCTGAGATTCTCCTGTAGTCTCCCACTGGGCTGCCAAGGCTACTGAACTGTAGCGTATCTGGAGAGTACTCACATGAATTCGTGATTTCCGTGAGTTCTCTCCCCCACCGTCTCTTTTTTCACAGTCTCAGTTCATTAGCACCACACATTCATTAGGTTCTAATCTCCTGTTATTTCACCCCTCCCACCCAGAGTCAGGTTTTTCTGCTAGGCTTGGGGCCGGTGCCGACCCGAGGTCGCCCTGCTTATGACGTATTCCAAAATGGCGCCTGCTCTTTGTCTTGCTTCCCTTTGAGAGGTGAGCGGAGAGAGAGAAGCTCGTGTCCGTATGGGTCACTTTTTTTTTTTTTCCCCTCTCTCTCTCTCTCTCTTCTAGTTAGCCTGGTGAACTTTTCCCTGCAGGGTTTCAAGCCTTGTTCGCTCTAGGCTCCCTTTTCCGCTTCCCTCCTGGTATATCGGGCTATTGAGATTCTGCTCACCTCGCGTTCCAGCGCTGGTGTGTTGAATCTGCTGCTGGTGTCCCAAACTGCGGGCTCCCACGCTCTCCACGCAGGTCCACTGTGAATCTCCAGTTCCAGAAGGGTTTCCTCTGCTGTTTCTTCCCCTACTCTTCCTTGAACCTGCAGTATCTCCACTTTTATTACATTGTCTCTCCCCAGACTATCGGTGTGCTCCCTTCCTATTCCGCCATCTTGCTGCTCTCCAGTCTGTGTTTTTAACTGGGGAGTTGAGGCCATTTATATTCAAAGTGACTATTGATAAATAATGACTTTGCCCTGCCATTTTTCCCAAAATTATCCTATTTTTTTTTTTTTACTTTGGATTCCCTTTAAACTTTTACTGAGAGTTTTTTTCCTTTACTTTCTTTCAGAGTGATGACCATGTTTCGGTTTCTGTGTGCAACACATCCCTATGCATCTTTTGTAGGGCAAGACAGGTGGTGACAAATTCTTTGAATTTCTGTTTGTTATGGAAGGTCTTTATTTCAACTTCATTCATAAATGAGAGTTTTTTAGAGAGGTAGTACATTTTAATGGTAGCAGTTCTTCCAATTCATGAGCAAGCAATATTTTTCCATTTTAGTGTCCTTGATTATTTCTTTCACCAGTGTTTTATAATTTTCATTATAAAGATCTTTCACTTTTTAGTTAAATTTATTCCTAAATATTTACTTCTTTGTGTGTGGCTGCTGTGAATGGGATTTCTTTTTTCTGTGAGTTCATCATCAGCTTATAAAAAGCTACTTTTTAATGTATATTTTATAATCTGCAACTTTATGGGATTGGTTTATCCATTCGAACAGCTTTTGGGAGGATGTAGGTTTGTCCACGTACAACATTGTGTCATCTGCAAACATGGGTATTTTGACTTCCTTCTTTCCAATTTTGATGCCCTTTATTTCCTTCTCCTCCCCAGTTGCTCTTGCTAAAACTTTCAGTGCTGTATTGAATAAAAGTGGTGAAAGAGGATATCCTTGTATTTTCCAGATGCAAGGGGGAATGCTTTCAGCTTTTCCCTGTTCATTATGATCCTGGCTGTTGGTCTGTCATATATAGCCTTAATAATTATGAGATATGTTCCTTACATACCTAATTAATCAAAGGATTTTATCATGAAGGGATGTTGAGTCTTATCTCTTTCTCTACATCTAGGGAGAAGGCCACATGCTTTTTTTCTTCATTCTATTGATGTAGTTCATGACATTTATTGATTTTTAATGTTGAATCACCCTTACATATAAATTTTCAAAGTACAGCTTATGGATTACAATGGCTCCCCCCCATAACTTCCCTCCCTCCCGCTACCCTCCCCTTTCCCGCTCCCTCTCCCCTTGCATTCACATCAAGATTCATTTTCAATTCTCCTTATATACAGAAGATCAGTTTAATATATGTTACGTAAAGATTTCAACAGTTTGCCCCCACATAGCAACACAAAGTGAAAAATACTGTTGGAGTACTATAGTATTAAATTACAATGTACAGCACATTAAGGACAGAGATCCTACATAATATTTTTTTAAAAAACTGATTAATTTTCTATGCAATTTCCAATTTAACATCAAGTTTTTTTTCATTTTCAATTATCTTTATATACAGAAGATCGATTCAGTATATACTAAGTAAAGATTGCATCAGTTTGCACCCACACAGAAACACAAAGTGTAAAATACTGTTTCAGTACTAGTTATAGTATTACTTCACATTGGATAACACATTAAGGACAGATCCCTCATGAGAAGTAAGTACACAGTGACTCCTGTTGTTGACTTAACAATTTGACACTAAGAGCCTTGTATCTTGATTGCTGTGGTGATTCTATGAATCCACACATGGCAAGAGTGCACAGTTCTACATACATACATGCAAATACACCCCTGCCCACATGCATGCAGCATACACACATGGGTGCATGTAAAGCTAGTCTCTGCACAGGATCTGTGGGTTATACCACAGAAAAAGCCAGGTCTCTTTTTAAGATTTTATTTATTAATTTGACAGGTAGAGTTACAGACAGCGAGAGACAGAGAGAAAGGTCTTCCTTCTGTTGGTTCACTCCCCAAATGGCCATGACGGCTGGCGCTGTGCCAATCTGAAGCCAGGAGCCAAGTGCTTTTTCCTGGTCTCCCACGCGGGTGCAGGCGCCCAAGCACTTGGGCCATCCTCCACTGCCCTCCCGGGCCACAGCAGAGAGCTGGACTAGAAGAGGAGCAGCTGAGACTAGAACCCGGTGCCCATATGGGATGCTGGCGCCGCAGGCAGGAGATTAACCAAGTGAGCCGGGGCACCGGGCCCCAGGTCTTTTCTATCCCTTAGTGAGAGACACAGAAATAGGGAGGCACAATTGCCTCCTGCCACAGATTTTCCATTTCAATGAGAGTGCAGCTAGGAGAGCCCGGAGGTTCCTGTTCGTTCATCACAGGAGGATCTCGTGCTATCAGAAATGCCTTAGACTTCCAAGCAGGGCATTTACTTCTAACCACTTGTTACGTTAATGAATCAGGAGGTCAGTACCTGTTTCACTAAACATAACTCTCTTTCTTCACTTTACCACTTTTGTGAGCAAAAACTTAAAGCAGGCTTATATATTACTTTAAGTGAGAAAAATAAGAAAAAATTTGAACTACCACGCCTGGTGAAAAGACCTAACTCCTCCATGAAAAAAAGCAAATCTCCTTTCTTACCTCAATGACGTACAACACCACGTTCTTGTAGAAACAATACAATATGCATTTGGTCACTCGAAAATAACTCCAAGCTCCATGAACTAACAGAAGCTTCTCCAGGTAGCTAAACTGAAAGACAGAAATAACAGTCAAGGCAAGTCCCCCAACTATATAGTTCAGTGGCAACCCCCACCAAATGTCACTCCCCGTACTTCAAGGCCCCACTACTCCCTCTGGAGAGAATACCACAGAAGACAGACAGAATGAAACCAAAGCCACAATCTTAACATAGCAGTTTGCCATAGAAAAATTTTCAAAGGCTTCATAAAATCAACTCTTAGTGTTCAAAAAAGCACTAACCACCACTTAGCATCACTTTTTTTTTTAAGCCTGGTAAATGCTACTTGATTTTTCACTTGTCACCTGCAAGGCTTTTAATTTAATTGAATACATATTCAGGATCTAACTCATGAGAAAGGAGTCAGAATTATTTAAGGAAAAGCACCTTGTGTTGGAAACAGGAAATTCAAGCCTAGTCACTGATTTTTCTGTCAGGTCAGGCAGAAGCCTGTGTCTCTTGAGGCATCATTTTCTGTCATGCTTGATTTACTCTTAGGTTGCTTTCCTCACTGTGGCCCTTAGAACCACGGGCTACACCACAGGGGCAAAAAAAAAAGCATTCTTCAAAAAGTTCGTGGACTGTATATAATGAAAAAATTAAGGACGGATTTCAAATTTTTTTGCACCAAACTGAATTTATCTTTTCATTCTATTTCTCCGTGAGCTCTTGGAAGTACCCTCAAGTAGACACACATATCACTCAGCTTGTGTGCAGTAGGCTCTGCCATGTACATTTGTGTAGGCTACTTCATGACATTCACACAACGATGCACTTGACTAATGATGCATCTCTCAGAACATGTTCCCATCATTAAGCACTGGATGACTAGAATTGCTGAGACCATGGGAGGCATGCATCCCAATGGCATCTCGGGATCAAGGAGAGGAAATAGATGAGTGGTGTGGCCAGTCCCCTGTCTATAGGCAGCGTCCCTGATCATAGTCCCATGGCACCAACCTCAACTCACACCTCCTAACACACAAGTGGCTTGCACTTCTATAAAAGCAAGACAGTTTGTAAGAAAGAGAATCTCAGAACTGACTTGATTCACAGATGGGGACCACATAGTTTCCTCTCTGAGGAAGAACACCTAGGAACACAGGTTGGTCCCACTCCCGTTCTAGGCATCTACGTGGCTGTGGCCAGATTACCAAACCACATAGCTGCTCTGACATGGGCCACAGTAAGGGCACAGCCCAACAGGGAGAGCTCCCCAGAGCCTGTGGTTATTGCAAGGGAGCTTCTCAATGTGATTCCTCCAATCAGCAAGAAAGAAACATGTTACTGTTAATTGCTTAAATGTGATTAAAAGATTATAGTCCCAGGGATTCAGCTCCTGAGAGCCACACCAGACACGGTATTGGTCTCCCACATACACAGGGGCTATAAATTGCAGAGTACACATTCTTCTTAAATGCCTACCAAAAATGGCATAGCCACTGTGAAAGACAATACTTACAAAACAGCTCAGTAAGGCCACCCCTTGGTATTTACCCAAAGGAGCTGAAATCTTACATCCACCCAAAAACCTGCACACAGATGTTTACAGCAACTTTATTGACAGCTGCCAAAAGTTGGAAAACACCCAAGATCTCATTCAATGGGTAAAGGTAAATAACCCGTGGTAAAAGAAATGAGCTGTCAAGCCACGAAAAGACATGAAAGAACCTTAGAATTCTCCCTATAATAGTGCATATCATTAGGTGAGAGAAGTCAGCCCAGAAGGGTTACATACTGCATGATTCCAACTGTATAGCATTCTGGGAAAGGCAAACTATGAAAACAGTAAAACAACTATGGGATACTAGGGGTTTTATGGGGGTAAGAATATTAATAGAGCACAGCGGATGCTTTAGGGCAGTGTAAATACTCTACTTCCGTCATGGTGCATGCATGTTATGGTACATTCGTCCAAACCACACAATGGTGAACCCTAATGTAAACTAAGGCCCTTGGACGATAACAATGTGTCAATGTGGGTGCATCAGTTATAACAAGCGTACCTCTATGGTGAGGGTGGCTGATACTGGGGAGTGTGCATGCGGAGGGGAAGAAGATATCAGGAAAAATCTCTGTGCCCTCTGTACAACTTTGTTGTGAACCTAAAACTGCTTTTAAAAAAAATGTCTAATTGTTAAAAAACAAAAAAGCCCACTAAGATGTAATTCTTCCTTTAAAAAAAAGGAAATGGGGAGATTATATGTCTTTAAGAAATCTTCATCAATGGCCACCACACAGGAAAGCACACATTGTAGATTATGAGAACTGAGGATTTAGAGATGACACGAGGCGTTAGCGGGGCTGTAGGTTCCTGGAGGCAGCTGCTTGACCAACCCCATTAGCTGATCAAAGGAAACCTCTGCTGCTCCAAGTGCATAAGGACCTAGCTGCACTTCTGGAGAAGTGGGTAGAGCTCTGGGGTGGATCAAAGGTTTTCACAACACTATGCCCAGCTGGTCACCCCCACGGCTGACCTGTGCGATGGCGTAATCCGAGTTGTTGGTGGCCTGCATGCCCTCATTCCCACTGATGCCCACTCCCACGTGTGCTGTCTGGATCATGCCCACGTCGTTGGCACCATCCCCGATGGCCAGGGTGACGGCCCTTACATTCTTCTTGACGACGTCCACAATTTCAGCCTTCTGCAGGGGAGAGAGCCTGGAAAGGGAGATGGGAACAACTATATTTTTCTCATTTGTTTTGGTTTGTTTCACGGCACGCTGTTCTGAAGGTTTTTACAGAGATGATGATGATGTGCATGTGGCTGCATTTAAATCACAGTTATGGGAAAATGTCCAATTCTTTAATTAAGCTTTCATACACACAAAAAAAGCCTCCACCCACATCCAGCAAAAATGAAACAAATACAAACCACACAAAAGCTTCTCCGACATCTTAAAAGAAATACACAGCATCAGCCACCAGCTACCCCTCTAAGCAGATACACTTGTCAGTTTGTGCTGCCCCCCACCAATTCCTGTAGTCGATCTGCAGCCTGCTATATGGGCACCAGTTCAAGTCCCGGCTGTTCCACTTCCAATCCAGCTCCCTGCTGATGGCCTGGGAAAGCAGTAGAAGATGGCCTAAGTGCCTGGGCCCTGCATCCACATGAGAGACCAGGAAGAAGCTCCTGGCTCCTGGCTTTGGATCAGCCCGGCTTGGGCCATTGCAGCCATTTGTGGAGTGAACCAGTGGATGGAAGACCTCTCCCTCTGTCTCTCCCTCTCTCTGTCTGTAACTCTGCCTCTGAAGTAAATAAATAAAACTTAAAAAAAAAAAAAGAATGTGTATATATCTGACACAGATTAGGATATGGCATTAATATGTTTTTCTTCAAGTTACAAAAACAAACTCAACAGTCCTAAAAATTTTCAGACTAGCAGATCATGTCTCTCCCTGAAATATTTACAAATGCTGCTAAGAGCTGGGATTGTGCCAGGTCAAAGCAAGGAGCCCAGAATTCCACGCAGGTCTCTTACTCGGGTGGCAAGAACCCAAGCACTTGAGCCATCATCTGCTGCCTTCCAAGAGCATTAACAGGAAGCTAGATTAGAAGCTAAGGGCATTCCAAGCAGTGGTTTAATCTGCTGTGCCACAATGCCTGCCTTCATTTTCTTTTGAAGGTTCTTTTGACAATTAAAACTTGAATTAGATCACTTTATATTTTCTCCCTGTTGCTCTGTCTTCTGTCAATTTAATTTGCAGGCCCAGTCAAAATTTCCTAAGAGAGTAAAGGGGAAATTTTTCTTCCCTTACAATTATGTATCAGAATGTAAACAAGAGCTAGACAAACACAGAGTTGTCCCTTGAAAAGATTACTAAAATTAGTAAAGCAATTTTACCTAGATGCATCAAGAGATAAAAAGAGAGAGAATAGATACAAACTACTAATATAAGGAAGGAGAGAAGGAACATTACTATAGTTCACACAAAAATAATAATAACCATGGAATATTGTTAAAAATCTTATGCCTTAAATTTACCAACTAGGTAAAATAGAAAAATCCCTTGAAAGACACAAAATAACACAAGGGACACAAGAAGATGTCTGCAAAAGAAATGAATTATTAATGAGAAATTTCCAGAAAGAAATTTCCACAAAGAAAACCCTAGGTCCAGATGGCTTCAATAACAATCTTTATAAAATATTTTAGGGACAAATAATACCAACGCTATGGAAATGTTTCAGAAAATAGCAGACAAAAGAATACTTCTCAATTCCTATACCATGCCAGAATTATCCTACTAGCACAGCCTGTGAAAGAATAAAGCCAGATAAATAGCCTTTGTAAACACAAGCTACAAATCCTTAATGAAATTTTATTACATACAACACGTACAGAAAAACAGCCAAATTAAAATAACAAAAATGCAAAGCCATGAAGAACATTTAGATGGGATCTGCACTCACTCCCTTCCACCACAGCCTTTCAGGTTAGCAGTTTCAGCCAATTCACTACCAACCTGTTTTGACTGGTTCAGAGTACAGCTGAGTCAGGAGACTTCAACTTTGTAGCCTTTTATGTTTACTGTTCAACTAATGGAGACCCTTAAAGGAGTTTGTTAAGTGGAGAAACTAAGACCCTGAATCACCTAAGTCTTGCTGATGTAAAAAGACAACCATTTCAACAAATCTAGTTTTGCAGATAGTAACTGGTCTTGTTCATGAGTCTAGGTGCAATAGCAGCCTGGGCCAAAACCTAAAGGTCACCCAACCCCAGAGCTATCGTCTGAATCCACATGAATCAAATGGGAGACACCATTTGAGTCTGTGTCAAGCCATGAATTCTGAAGCCGGGTTTTGGACCTCCCACGAATAGTTCTCTGCAAGCCAACTGCTGGAATTTTCTTTGTGGCAAAATTAGCCCCGTGTTTCTCCCTCTCTGCTTCTTCAGGATATTCTTCCCCCAGTTCCACCAACACGAGCATGGAATTTGAAGGAGAAAACATGAGCACTCCTTGAAATACTTGAATGACACAAAATGGAAACCATTAGATCTAAATAGAAGAAATCAGGAATTTCGAACTGGCTATTAACGAATTTGCTTGCTTCCCTTGAAAATATCAGCTCTATATGCAGGCTTTTCATTACATAAACTAATAAATTCCTCCCTTTTTGCCTAAACTGGATTTGAATTCTGTCTTTTGCAGCATAATTTCCAGCATTTCCAATACATAGAGTTCTCACTGACATAAGATCGGTCCCAAAGAATCCTGAAGGCTATACTACAGACAAAAGGTAGGACAGAGTACAGAGAAAAATAGAAGCTGTTGACTTTTTAAAAATAGATCCTAAATATATGTGAACTTGGACATTAAAATAAATGAGACATTTGAAGTAAATGGTGAAATTCATTGATTGAGGAGTGTTCTCTAATATATAGAATACCAAGTTATCAATGGTTTAGTGATTGGTTCATTTCATATTCTAATTGCAGAGCAAGAAGCAAGTATTATGTACATACCTCAATGTTTTCTCAGTTCAGCCATCTTTGCTGTGGACAAGTTTGCTTTTTAAAAATCTCTGTTTTGACATGCATAATACTGATAACTTCATTTTTCTCTAAGTGTCTGAACTTTTTCCATATTTGTGCATTACTGTAACACATGGAGGACTTCTGATCTTACTGAAGACCGCCTTCATCTTGTCATACATTGATAAATAATTTACAGTTGAAAAGGTAATAAACCTTAGGCCTAACAATCTGAATCAAGTACAGACTATTTCACTTCAATTTGACCATCTGTTTTCCTAATAAAGACCTTTGCCTCTGCAAAACTTTCTATTATCCAGGGCAATGCCTGCATAGCCTAGTTAACTTTCTATTTTTTTTTTTTTGATTTTTTTTTTGACAGGCAGAGTGGACAGTGAGAGAGAGAGACAGAGAGAAAGGTCTTCCTTTGCCGTTGGTTCACCCTCCAATGGCTGCCTCGGACGGTGAGCTGCGGCCGGCGCACCTCGCTCATCCGATGGCAGGAGCCAGGTGCTAGGTGCTTTTTCCTGGTCTCCCATGGGGTGCAGGGCCCAAGCACTTGGGCCATCCTCCACTGCACTCCTGGGCCACAGCAGAGGGCTGGTTAACTTTCTACCCAGTCCTAAACCCTAACATTGTTTCTCTTTGAAACAGGATGGCATATGTACAAAAGTTCCTTCCCGGGGCAATGGTTTAACTCCAAGATGGCTGCCAACCTGACCTCAAGCCTCATTGTAATCTCATTTCCAAGCTAACACTCACCCCTACTCCCACAGAGACCATAAAAGGACAAAGAGAAGATGGCTCTGATTCTGAGAATTACACAGCTCCTTTACGAGAAAATCCATGACTACTCTGCCTGCTGACGAGCATGTTCCTCCCCCTCATGCCTGTGGCCCTGTGTCTGGGATGCCCCAACCTCCAGCAGGCTGAGAAGCAGATCTGCCAGGGAGGCTCCTGCTTCTCTCTGCTTTGGCCACTGAATAAAGGTGGTGCTTGCTGATGTTCGGTTTCATCATTGGCTTCATGACACTAAACAAATGACCCAATTTGGGGGTCTTTCCCCACACAACAGGGTTCTCCAAAAAGGGGGGTGACACACATTTTCACACCCATATTTTTTTTACATAAGCAGCATTAAGTACAACAGAAATAGAAGAATAAAAGAAAAATGAATATATTCTTACCTACAACATAATACTGTTTTACATGACAGGGCCAAATTTAGGAAGTTCCTCTTAATTTCAAAACTGAGGGCATACTTCAGTGTTTCACCATCAATGATTAGGGCCACCTCATTTTCTTTACCTAGCAAGTGTTTAAGATCTTGACAGTTTTGAGTAATTGCTTGTTTTGTTGCCTAGAACAGAGAAAGAAAAAGTCACTTTATAGTTCTCATCTTGAATATAAATAAAAAGACTTCTGAGTCAAGATGGTGCGTTGAGCCATGTGTTTACCTATTCTTCCCTTCAAAAATGTCATGGAGATGAGGTGAAAAATCAAATAGATAACATGAAAAGGTGCTTGACATTATTAGCCATCAGGAAAACACAAAATGAAACTACATTATTTCAGACACATTAGCATGGCTAGAATCAAAAAGTGAGATATCAGCAAGTATTGGCAAGGACGTGGAGAAATCAGACCCTCATACACTGCTGGTGGGAATGTAAAACAGTGTGGCCACTGTGGACAACAATCTGGCAGTTCCTCAAGTGACTAACAGTGTTCCCATACAACACAGCAGTGTTGCTCTAGGTGCATGCCCCAGAGAAACGAAATGTGTCCACAAAGAATTTTATACACAAATGTTCATAGCAACATTATTCACAACTACCAAAAAGTGGACACACTGTGACATATGGATAAACAAAGTATGGTGTATCCATAGAACCGATTATTCATTAGCTACAACCAAGGATGGGGTGGGTGTTTTGTCTAGCTGGTTAAGATTTCTGAATTGGAGTTTGATTTCCAGTTTTGGCTTCTGACTCCAGTTTCCTGCTATTGTAAATGCTGGAAGGCAGTGGTGATGGCACAAGTAATTAGCTCCCTGGCCGGTGCCACGTCTCAATAGGCTAATCCTCTGCCTTGCGGCGCCAGCACACCGGATTCTAGTGCCGGTCAGGGCGCCTGATTCTGTCCCGGTTGCCCCTCTTCCAGGCTAGCTCTCTGCTGTGGCCAGGGAGTGCAGTGGAGGATGGCCCAAGCGCTTGGGCCCTGCACCCCATGGGAGACCAGGAGAAGCACCTGGCTCCTGCCATCGGATCAGTGCTGAGCAGCGGCCATTGGAGGGTGAACCAACAGCAAAAGGAAGACCTTTTGTCTCTTTCTCTCTCTCTCTGTCCACTCTGCCTGTCAAAAATAAAAAAAATAATAATAATAATAAAGTAATTAGCTCCCTGATGTACATGTGGGAGACCTAGAGTGATTTCCCAGCTCCTGGCTCTGGCCAGGCCATTATAGGCACTTGAGGGTGGGGGGAGGTGCTCAGAGGATAGAAATATTCTTTCTTTTTTTAAAAAATTTTTTAAAGCTTTTATTTAATGAATATAATTTTCCAAAATACAGCTTATAGATGACAATGGCTTCCCCCCCCATAACTTCCCTCCCACCCACAACCCTCCCCTTTCCCACTCCCTCTCCCCTTCCATTCACATCAAGATTCATTTTCAATTCTCTTTATATATAGAAGATCAGTTTAGTATGAAATATTCTCTTTCTTTCTCTCTTTCTCTCTCTCTCTACACCCACCTTCTCAAAATAATTTTTAAAAAAGAGAATGAAGTACTAATCCATGCTAGAACATAAATGAACCTTGAAAACATTATAGTAATTGAAAGAGGCCAGTTACAGAAGACCACATACACTACGATTCAATCCTATGAAAGTCCAAAGTAGGCAAACCTATAGGGACAGAAAGTAGATTAGTGGCTGGAAGTTAATAGACCAGAGGTAAAAGGAAGGCAGGATAAGGGGGGAACAATTAGACAGCATAGGGCTTCTCTGAGGTGGAGAAAATACTCTAAAATTTACTGTGGTGATAGTTACATGTGTCTGTGAATATATTAGAATCCATTGAATCGCATGCTTTATGCGGATGAATCATAAGCTAGATGACTCAGAACACAGAATGTTGATTACTAGAGGCTCAGAGAGGTGGGAGGGATGGGAGGAGTTCAAATTAAAACAATAGGGGAAATTTAGTGTCATTTATTAATTGTGACAAAGATACTAACAGGCAGTGTTAATATGCGAAATGGGGTGAAAGATAAAGAAACTGTATTACCACCTCACAATTTCTGTTTTGTAAATTTTAAACTATTCTAAAGGGAATAACCATTATATTCTTGGAATTATATCTGAGCTGCATTAAATCTATTCCCTTTGTATTCATATCACATCAACATGAGAATTGATGAGAATTGTGTTGTAGTAATTACCATTCATTTGCTGTGACCATAAGAATATAATGTAGTAATGAATTCCTTAAAAATAATTAAAAATCTTGGCAGGCGCTGAGGCTCACTAGGCTAATCCTCTGCCTGCGGCACTGGCACCCCGGGTTCTAGCCCTGGTCATGGCGCCAGATTCTGTCCCAGTTGCTCCTCTTCCAGTCCAGCTCTCTGCTGTGGCCCGGGAGTGCAGTGGAGGATGGCCCAGGTCCTTGGGCCCTGCACCCGCATGGGAGACCAGGAGGAAGCACATGGCTTCTGGCTTCAGATTGGCGCAGTGCGCTGGCTGCAACACACAGGCCGTAGCAGCCACTTTGGGGGTGAACCAACAGAAAAAGGAAGACCTTTCTCTCTGTCTCTCTCTCACTGTCTAACTCTGCCTGTCAAAAATAAATAAATAAATAAATAAAATAAATAAAAATAAATTAATGGAAATCTTCCCAAAGCAAAATGGATATATCAATGTTAAAAAAGGAAAAAAAAAATTAAGGCGGGATATAACATATATGGAGAACTTCAAATTTATGTAATTATTGATAAGATTATACCAACCAATATGAAAACCTAGATGACATTATCAAAACAAGCGAGAGTTCTTAATTCTGGTTAAGGGTATGAGGGACCAAAAAAGGCAGGCGGGTTTTAGACAGGAAACCCAGTGTGGGACGGGTAACCAACACTGGTCATGCTTTGTTTGCTAGTTTTCTGCTCCTTCCTCAGTGTGGCTGTGGTCATGGCAGTGGCAACAACACAGAGACCGCTAACATGCAACAGCAAGCCTGCCATCTCTCCAGCTAGAAGAACCTGGTGAAAGACCTCAGGCAGTCAGGCCTACCAGTGAGCAAGGCAGGGGGAGAGGGACTGGAAAGGAGAAAGACAGGAAGGTGAAACTATACTCGCCATAAACTTACCCCAATCTGCGTTAGAATCCTGAACAAGTACGTACTGATAAACTGAAAGTGTATTGCAACCAAGACTTAAAAACTGAACATAGCAATATATCTGAATTCAGAATTACTACAAGAAAACACTCACGATGCCTAAGATTTAATCTACAAGCACTCAACGTAAGAAGAACCTGGAGAAAATGATCTGGTAATAAGGGAAAAGATAATAAACAAATTTAACCGTCAGATAACCCAGATGCCAACACTGCCAAAGACTTTTAAAAAAGCTATTATAATTCTGCTCTTAGAGAATAAAAACATTGAAAATCTGAGAGGAGAAACAGAAGATTGAAATTTTTGGACTACAAATTAAAAGAGCTGAAATAAAATGTTCAATAGATAGGATTAATATCAGAATAGAAATGGTAGAGTCCATAAACTTAAGATAAACCAGTCAAAATTATCTAATATGAACATGAAAAAATGAAAGATGGAAAAAACATGAAGACAAACACAGAGATCTCTGAAAAAAATTCCCATGATCTAACATACAGATAAGTTTTAAGTTTCAGAAAAATTATTTGAGGAAATGATGATCAAAAATTTTCTGAAAAGCAGAAGTTTAGACATTCAACAAATTGTGGTGAAGCCTAAACAGAATAATTAAAAAATAAAATGTGCAGTGGGTGTTGTGGTTCAGAGGTTAAGCTGCCACTTGGGACACCTGCATCCCATATCAGAGCACCAGTTTGAATCCTCACAGCTCAGCTTCTGCTCCAGTGTCGTGCTAATGCATCCTGGGAAACAGCAGATGATGGGCCAGTCACTGGGTCCCTGCTACCTATGTGGAAGACTGAGATAGAGTCCTGGCCCAGCCTTGGCTGCTGCTGTTACAGGCATTTGGGGAGTGAAACATTCAGATGCAGGAGGACAGAGCATCTAGTGGATTTACAGATCTTGGTCAGAATGGCAGAAACATTGAATTACAGAATCAGTTCAGATAAGGGAAAGGTCTCTTAGGTGACAAGCACGTACTGTCTGTCATTAAATTCTTAGTAAATTGTGACTGAACAAATCTTCAGTTTGAATTGAGGGTTTCAATATTCAGTTGCCTTTTAAAATACTTTTCTTTGAAATAAAATTATCACTAAGTATACAATATTAATATCCTCTCATTATTTCATTGGATTGTCATCATTTGAAGAGGAATATTACTTTAGCAGCCACAAAGTGAGACAAAATGCTTTTAAACATGTTCTCTGTTTTCACAAGGCTGCTATAGATTTGTGCTGTTGTTCCCATTTCATAGATGTAGTCACTGAGGCACAGAGATGTTGACTGCTGAAGATCCACAGCTTCCCTGAGGCAGAGCCAGGGATTGGAAAATCAGGTTCTCTAATTCCAGATCACCAACACATCAAAATTTCTTTCATTTTTTTGAAAGATTTCATTATTTTATTTCACAGAGCTGTAAGGGGGGAGGGGAGGTGGAGAGAGAGAGAGAGAGAGAGAGAGAGAGAGAGAGAGAGAGAGAGAATGAATGAATCTTTCATCTGCCGGTTTACTTCCCAAATGGCCACAATGGCTGGGGCTGGCCAGGCCAAAGCCAAAAGCCCAGAGCTCAATCCTGGTCTCTCACGTGGGTACAGGGGCCCAAGGACTTGGGCTATCTTCCACCGCTTTCTCAGACACAGTAGCAGTGAGCTGGATCAGAAGTGGGACTCAAACTCAAATATGGGGTGCTGGCGTCACAGGCAATGGTCTTACCCACTACACCACAACACTGGCCCTGTAAATATTCTCAAAGAACATGTATAGAAATGAAATGGAAAAAAGAGACAACTTGTTATACTCATAGATCCCAAGAGAAGGAGGTTCACCATGCCACAGGGGCCACATGGGAGAAGCACTGGGGTCAGTCAGGAGGCAGAGACATAAGAGAGAATTGTGTGGAAGAGCCTTTCCTATGGTTTCCCTGGGAAGGAACAGGCAAGGCAGGACAAGCAGGCTTACAACTGGCTAGTTTGAATAATTTTAGCAGTTTTGGGGGTACTGGAGCCGTATCTAGTTTTCTAGGACCTGATCCTGGGATGATCAGAGCAGGTGCATAGTGGTCCATAGTGTGAGGACCCAATAAAGAAGGTGGTAGGGTTGCAGGCTCTGATCTGGTTGGTACATTCATGGGTGAGTTGTTATTGTCTTCAGGAACTTGCCAACTCTGCTAGGGTCCAGCATGGTTCCAGCTGTTAAATTATCAGACTCCAAATAGTAAAAGCCATGTTTAATATTCACATCTCAAAAATCTAGAACAAAGCAAACACAAAGCAAGTAGGAGGAATAGGAATAATAATCAGTGATATTGAATAAAGACAAAATATAAAGCAAAAGAACAAAGTCAAAATCTGGTTCTTTGAAAATATCAACAGGAGGGGCCGTCGCTGTGGTGCTGGCATCCCATATGGATGCCGGTTCGAGACCTGGGTGCTCCACTTCTGATCCAGCTCTCTGCTATAGCCTGGGAAAGCAGTAGAAGATGGCCCAAGTGTTTGGGCCCCTGCACCCACATGGGAGACCTGGAGGAAGCTCCTGGCTTCAGATTGTGCAGCTCCAGCCCTTTCAGCCTTTTGGGGAATGAGCCAGCGGATGGAAGACCTCTCTCTTTCTCTCCCTGTCTCTTCCCCTCCTTCTCTCTGTGTGTAACTCTGACTTTCAAATAAATGAATAAGTATGTAAGTAAATCAATCAATCAATCAACAGGTGCCAGCACTGGGGCAGTGGGTGAAGCTGCTTCCTGTAGTGTCAGCAGCCTATATGGGCACCGGTTCAAGTCCCACTTCTTTTTTTTTTAATTCAGCATCATCTATTTCTCTCAAATACAGGTGCAGTGAATAAAAAAAAATATTAAACAGGAATGACAATATAGTAACAAAAATAGAACATGTATATTTACTCAAATTAAATTAACTCTCTGAATTTAAGGTGGATGGCAGGTTAAATGTGATCTTGGCAACTGTCACATTATCAGTTTAACACTTTTCAAATAGTTGAGGCATTTCTCTGTTTACACAGACTTAGTATGCATATGTTGACCTAAAAATAGTTTGTCTGCATGTTGGATATCTAGCCATTAATTATAAATACTTATCACTACTCCATGTGACCGTGGGCCCCTCTCTTCAGAAAGTCAATAATGCATTTGGCAAATGTCTTAAAACATCAATTGTGAATTAATATAGGTACAACTGTAACACTATGAAGAAAGTCCCAAATGTATATTTTAAAAATGACAGCATTTGAGAAAAACAAAACTACAATCGTCACTAGCTATATTCTCTGAAAATTCAGTTGAGGTAACCTCTGCAAGTTGCAGCTCCACATTTTCACACAGTTCTGATCCTTTTTGGCTGGGCTGTGGTCAATAGAATCTGAAGATACAACTCCAGAACCTTTCATTTGATATTCAAAAGTGAGCTCTTCTCCAGCATTTATGGTTCTTGTAGAAAATAATGCTATTCGTGAAAGATGAATATCAAGTTAATCAATGAAAACACTGAACACCTGAAGATTTGGGTCACAACTGTGATTTACAAAATGAGACACATTTCCATATTGAGCTGCATCTACTGTGAACTCATTAGATTCACAGTCCAGATCAAAGAGATAAGTTATTCCTTTGTTGTCACAGAACTGTCCATGTCTTTCAGCTTCTTCACTTGTGATCACCTCTCCAACATATTCCATGACAAAACTCATTCTTTTAATCTTCACAAGTGTTTTCACACCCAAGTCACAGCCACCGCTAGTTTGAAAGATGCAAAGTGAATATTGTGTGCCTTTTTGAACAACCCTATTGGGACAATCAGGTCCACATCGGCACCTCAAGTTGCATTCATAAATGGGAGTGCCATGTGGGATTCCAATTTGTCGGTTTTTATTATAAGCCAAAAGAACT
The DNA here is from genome assembly GCA_949820135.1 of Sylvilagus floridanus. Lineage (NCBI taxonomy): Eukaryota > Metazoa > Chordata > Mammalia > Lagomorpha > Leporidae > Sylvilagus > Sylvilagus floridanus. The sequence continues at coordinate 37,687,723 of OX463230.1, forward strand.
CCAGCTTCAGCAGGACAATGTTTCTCAAAGAAGCAATCTGTGCATGAACAACCAAAGGTAGCTTCATTTACTAAGCTGATTCCAGGAGCTGTTTTGTATTCATTGATGTAGTAGAAGTCAGAAAGTGGGCCGTCTAAGTCAACAGTATTTTCAACAAATATCATTTCTTTATGATTCTTTATTCTGTTGAGTTCATCTTACCATCTCTGCAAAGCTATCCTCTGTTTAGCCTTCTTTACAATGTACTGAGCAACAGCAGGTTTCAAAACTTTATTATATTTTGGAATTATTGCTTTGTATTTTTTACCTGAGATAAATAATTTTTTAACTTTTATTTAATGAATATAAATTTCCAAAGTACAGCTTATGGATTACAATGGCTTTTTCCAAGCCATTACTTCCCTCCCACCCACAACCCTCCCCTCTCCCACTCCCTCTCCCTTTCCATTCACATCAAGATTCATTTTCAATTCTTTTTATATACAGAAGATCAATTTAGTATATATTAAGTAAAGATTTCATCAGTTTGCACCCACACAGAAACACAAAGTGAAAAATACTGTTTGAGTACTAGTTATAGCATTAAATCACAATGTACAGCACATTAAGGACAGAGATCCTACATGAGGAGTAAGTCACTGACTCCTGTTGTTGACTTAACAATTGACACTCTTGTTTATGGCATCAGTAATCACCCTAGGCTCTTGTCATGAGTTGCCAAGGCTATGGAAGCCTTTTGAGTTTGCCATCAATGATCATATTTAGACAAGGTCATAGTCAAAGTGGAAGTTCTCTCCTCCCTTCAGAGAAAGGTACCTCCTTCTTTGATGACCTGTTCTTTCCACTGGGATCTCACCCACAGAGATCTTTCATTTAGGTTTTGTTTTGTTTTTTTGCAAGAGTGTCTTGGCTTTCCATGCCTGAACTACTATCATGGGCTTTTCAGCTGGATCTGAATGCCTTAAGGGCTGATTCTGAGGCCAGAGTGCTGTTTAGGACATCCGCCATTCTCTGAGTCTGCTGTGTATCCAACTTCCCATGTTATATCATTCTCTCCCTTTTTTTTAATTCTATCGGTCAGACATTAGTCTTGTTTGTGTGATCCCTTTCACTCTTAGTCCTATCACTATGATCAATTGTGAACAGAAATTGATCACTTGGACTAGTGAGATGGCATTGGTACATGCCACCTTGATGAGATTGAATTGGAATCCCCTGGTATGTTTCTAACTCTTCCATTTGGGGCAAGTCCAATTGAGCATGTCCCAAATTGTACATCTCTTCCCTCTCTTATTCCCATTCTTATATTTAACAGGAATCACTTTTCAGTTAAGTTTCAACACTTAAGAATAACGGTGTATTAATTACAGAATTCAACCAGTAGTATTAAGTAGAACAACCAAAAAAATACTAAAAGGGATAAAGTATTAAGTTGTTCATCAACAGTCAGGGCAAGGGCTGATCAAGTCAATTTCCCATAGTGTCCATTTCACTTTAACAGGTTTCCTTTTTGGTGCTTGGCTAGTTGTCACCGATCAGGGAGAACATATGATATTTGTCCCTTTGGGACTGGCTTATTTCACTCGGCATGATGTGTCCAGATTCCTCCATCTTGTTGCAAATGACCGGATTTCATTGTTTTTGACTGTTGTACAGTATTCTATAGAGTACATGTCCCATAATTTCTTTATCCAGTCTACTGTTGATGGGCATTTGGGTTGGTTCCAGGTCTTAGCTATTGTGAATTGAGCTGCAATAAACATTAATGTGCAGACAGCTTTTTTGTTTGCCAATTTAAATTCCTTTGGGTAAATTCCAAGGAGTGGGATGGCTGGGTTGAATGATAGGGTTATATTCAGGTTTCTGAGGAATCTCCAGACTGACTTCCATAGTGGCTTTAGCAGTTTGCATTCCCACCAACAGTGGGTTAGTGTCCCTTTTTTCCCCACATCCTCACCAACATCTGTTGTTGGTAGATTTCTGAATGTGAGCCATTCTAACCGGGGTGAGGTGAAACCTCATTGTGGTTTTGATTTGCATTTCCCTGATAGTGATCTTGAACATTTTTTCATATGCCTATTGGCCATTTGGATTTCCTCTTTGGAAAAATGTCTGTTGAATTCCTTGGCCCATCTCTTAAATGGGTTGTTTGTTTTGTTGTTGTGGAGTTTCTTGATCTCTTTGTAGATTTTGGTTATTAATCCTTTATCTGTAGCATAGTTTGCAAATATTTTTTTCCCATTCTGTTGGTTTCCTATTCACTTTCCTGACTGTTTCTTTTACAGTACAGAAACTTCTCAATTTGATGCAATCCCAATAGTTAATTTTGGCTTTGACTGCCTGTGCCACCGAGGTCTTTTCCAAGAAGTCTTTGCCTCTGCCTATATCTTGCAGGGTTTCTCCAATGTTCTCTAATAATCTGATGGTGTCAGGTCATAGATTTAGGTCTTTAATCCATGTTGAGTGGATTTTTGTGTAAGGTATAAGGTAGGGGTCTTGCTTCATGCTTCTGCACACGGCAATCCAGTTTTCCCAGCACCATTTGTTGAACAGACTGTCCTTGCTTCAGGAATTGGTTTTAGATACTTGATAAATATAAGTTGGCTGTAGATGTTTGGGTTGATTTCTAGTGTTTCTATTCTGTTCCATTGGTCTATCCATCGGTTTCTGTACCAGTACCATGCTGTTTTGATTACAATTGCCCTGTGGTATGTCCTGAAATCTGGTATTGTGATGCCTCTGGCTTTGTTTTTGTTGTACAAAATTGCTTGAGCTATTCGAGGTCTCCTGCATCTCCATATGAATTTCAGCATTCATTTTTTCCAGATCTGAGAAGAATGTCTTTGGTATCTTGATTGGTATTGCATTGAATCTATAAATTGCTTTTGGGAGAATGGACATTTTGATGATGATTCTTCCAATCCATGATAATGGAAGATTTTTCCATTTTTTGGTATCCTCTTCTATTTCTTTCTTTGAGGTTTTGTAATTCTCATTGTAGAAATCTTTAACATCCTTGGTTAAGTTTATTCCAAGGTATTTGATTGTTTTTGTAGCAATTGTGAATGGGATTGATCTTAGAAGTTCTTTCTCAACCGTGGCATTGCCTGTGTATACAAAGGCTGTTGATTTTTATGCATTGATTTTATATCCTGCTACTTTGCCAAACTCTTCTATGAGATCCAATAGTCTCTTAGTAGAGTTATTTGGATCCCCTAAATAAAGAATCATATCGTCTGCAAAGAGTGATAGTTTGACTTCTTCCTTCCTAATTTGTATCCCTTTAATTTCTTTTTCTTGCCTGATGGCTCTGGCTAAAACTTCCAGAACTATGTTGAACAGCAATGGTGAGAGTGGGCATCCCTGTCTGGTACCAGATACCTGAGAAAAATAATTTTGCTTGTCATTAGAGAACTGTTGGAGCAGTAATGGGCACTTGAGATTGTGCAGTTTCCCAAGTATTTGTAGAATCTGGCCATCCTTTCCATTTTACAAGATAATATTCCATATCCTCCTTGCACCTCAACCCCAGCCGCTGCCATCTTGTGGAGCATTCATTCAAACTGGTTCAATCTGGCCGGCGCCGTGGCTCAACAGGCTAATCCTCTGCCTTGCATCGCCAGCACACCGGGTTCTAGTTCCGGTCAGGGCGCCTGATTCTGTCCCAGTTGCCCCTCTTCCAGGCTAGCTCTCTGCTGTGGCCAGGGAGTGCAGTGGAGGATGGCCCAAGTGCTTGGGCCCTGCACCCCATGGGAGACCAGGAGAAGCACCTGGCTCCTGCCATCGGATCAGCGTGGTGTGCTGGCCGCAGCCCGCCGGCCGCAGCGGCCACTTTGGGCCGGCAAAGGAAGACCTTTCTCTCTGTCTCTCTCTCACTGTCCACTCTGCCTGTCAAAAAAAAAAATCCAAACTGGTGCAGTCTGACAGGATAGCTCAGCTGGCCCTATGCCCTCCCAAGTCCCACTTCTAATATGGCTCCCTGTTGTGTGCCTGGGAGAGCAGTGAAAGATGGCCCAAGTTTTTGGGGCCTTGTACCTGCATAGGGGACTTGGAGGAAGCTCCAGGCTCCTGGCTTCAGATTGGTCCAGCTCCAGCCATTGCAGGCATTTGGGGAGTGGACCGGTGGATGGAAGACTCCCTACCCCACCCCCGCCTCTGCTTCTTTGTAACTATGACTTTCAAATAAATAAATGAATCTTTAAAAAAAAAACACCAACAAAACTAATAAATTCATGACTATAGTGATCTGGAAAAAGAGATAATATAAATTACCAGCATCAAGAATTCAGAGGCATTATAACCACAAGAACATATATAAAATAAAAGGATAAGAAGAAATAGTATTTTGAAGTAGCTTCTGTCAACAAAGTGAACAATGTAGATGAAATAAACGTCTTGGAAATTTCCAGAGCATATTAGAGAGGAAATTCATCTTTTAGATAGCTCACAGAATTAAAATTATAGCTAAAAAATCTTTCCCAAGGAAAACTCTAAACTTAGATGATTTAACTGATGAATTTTAACAAATAACTAAAGGAGAAAAATATACCAATCCCAGACAAAATTTTGGAAAAAAATTTGAGAACTTTTTCCAATGGACAGTATGAGGCCAGAATCATCTTCATTTCAAAATCAAAAAAGACATTACAAATGAAGAAAGGAGTGACATTTCTCTATTTGATAATTTGTTTGAAATAGCTGTTTAGTCTGTCCAGTTTCTTGGTGCAGAGCAGCTAAAACCCATGGACTCTCCAGAGTGACAGTTTCTCTGGTATGTTAATGAGATGACTGGCAGCCCAAAGCACCTAGAGAGAACCTTACACCCACCTCCTCAATCTCTTGGAAGTGGGGACTGAAAGACAGCAGGTTAAGTTGAAGGTTAAGTTGATCAACAATGGTCAATGATTTGATCAATCGTGTCTAAGAAATGAAGTTTTCCATAAAACCCAAAAGGACGGGGTTAGGCGAGCTTGTGCATGGCTGGGGAGAGGGTTGTGGAGGGTGTAGCACCTGAGGAGGGCATGGAAGCCCCATACCCCTCCCCCCATGCACTGCCCTGTGGGTCTCTTCATCTGGCTATTCATCTTTACCCTTTGTACACCTGTAAATGTAAGTGAAGGGTTGCCCTGCACTAGCACATTGGCTAAATCTGTGGAGGGGGCAGTGGGAGCCCTGATTTATAAGTCCTTGGTCAAAACTATAGAAGATGAACCTACACCTTGTGACTGGCACCTCAAGTGGAGACAGTTTTGTGGGACTGAGCCCTCCACCTGTGTGATATGACAGTCTCCAGGTAGACAGTTCATTTCCAGAACTGAAATGATTTATAGGCTGCCTCGTTGGTGTCCACTGGGGAACTGTCTGGTGTTTGGGGACATATCCCCTCCCCCAACACACATACATGAAGTATCAGAAGTGTTGTGTTGGGTGGAGAGACAAGAGTAGGAAAAAATAGATTTTTCTTATATCCTCACATAGCATGAATATAAACGCAAAATCTACAACAAAGCAAGAGAAAATTGAGTTCACCAATATATTACAAAGATGATATACTGGATAGGCATTTGGCCTAGCAGTTAAGATACTTGTTGAGGTGCCCCCATTCCATATGAAAATGCTTGGGTTCGATGCTTGGCTCTAGCTCCTGACTCCAATTTCATGCTAATGTACACACTGGGTTGTGTTGATGGTTCAATAGCCTGGGTTCCTGGGGCTGGCTCTGTGGTGTAGTGGGTAAAGCCACAGCCTGCAATGCCATCACCACAACACTGGTTTGTGTTGTGGCTGCTCCACTTCTGATCCAGCGCTCTGCTAATGGCCTGGGAAAAGCAGCAGAAGATGGCCCAAGTGTTTGGACCTCTGCTACCCACTTGGGAGACCTGGATGAAGTTCCTGGGTCTTGGGTTCAGTCTGGCCCAGCCCTAATGGCTGAGGCCACTTGGGGAGTAAACCAGCTGATGGAATTTCTCTAGCTATATAACTCTGACTTTCAAATAAATAAATCTGAGAGAGAGAGAGAGAAAGACACTAGGTTCTATTACCCACTTGGGAGAACTGGGTTTAGTTTCTGTCTCCTGGCTTTGATTTGACTCAGTCCTGAAGAATGAGGGTCTTTAGAAAGTGAATCAGCAGATCACTGTTTCTCTCTCTCTCTGTGTGTGTGTGTGTGTGTGTGTGTGTGTGTGTGTGTGTGTATATATATATATATAGCTCTCAAGTAAATAAATACTTTGTAAAAATGATAATATATTATGACCAAATAGAATTTATCCTAAAAATGCAACCTCAGTTTCAACATTCAAAAAATCAATTTACTATACTAACAGATTAAAGAAAAACTATCATTTTGCCAATGGATTAAAAAAAACTAACCAAAAAAACAACATCCATTCAAAATAACTATCCTGAGAATACAAAGTAACTTTCTCAATCTAGTAAAGAATATCTATGAGAAATTTACAGCTAGCATTATACTTAACACTGAAATACTAAATACTTACCCTCTAAAATCGGGACCAAAGCAGGAATAGCCACTCTCATGACCTATCTCTGTATTGTACAAGAAAACAAGGACTAAAGATGGTAAAGGAAGAAGTACAACTTATGCAATTTTAAGATTACATGATTGTAATCTACAAAGAATCTATAATACAACAGAATCAACAGGAGAATTTAGCGAAGTCAGAGTATGAAGTTAATTTAAAAAATGCAAGTTCATTTTTGTAAACTAGTAAATGATTAGGAAATTAAATTATAAAAGAATTCTATTTAAAATATTTTCAAAATGTAAAATACTTAGTTATTAATCTAACAAATCATATGTAAGACCTCTACACTAAAAATTGTGGTTTTTTAAGATTCATTTATTTGAAACTCAGAGTTACATAGAGAGAGAGAGTCAATCTAATGCATATTTTTAAGGAGCTGAATAACTCCTAATGAGTAGACTGTACTAAAATTAAACATTTTTTAAATCACTTACCTCAAATGAATTTGCATTCAAATGAATACGAGGCATTTGACCTGATATCAATTTACAGGAATACGCTAGAAAGAGAAAAATGAAGACGTTATATTTGAATACTCAGTGCTTTCCATGAGCATTCAAAAGAAATGAAAGATTGTTTATATCCTCCTTTCATCATATTTGTGACTTCAAGATTATTTCAAAGTCTTTTATCACAATCACAAAAAAAAAAACTGAGCAAGATGTTGCAGATGAAAAAGGAGTTGAAATACTGGTTAATTTTTATCTTAGTAAGCAACTTAAGGAACTTTTGCTTTGTAACACCAAATCCTGTGATATTTCAACCACCACTCTGTATGTTTCTCTTTGGAAGACGTGAAGACGCTGGCTCTCAGATGCAGCCCTCCCAGAGAGAATACACTTTCCTGGCTGTTCATAATCATGGAAGTAACATAGGGGCCAGTATTCTCCCATGGGCTCACCCCATCCTTATGTGGCATTGTCCTGTATTCTGTTCCATTCCAATTTCTTCCAGATGTTTGAGTCTATAAACCCTGCTCGGAGACATCAATTTATTTCTGTTCTTAAAAATCTACCACACTCAACTTCAGTGTTGAAATGAATGCAGTGCAATACAACAATTATCTAAGAATCCAGTTCTTCTGAACTCAGAAGCAAGGAGGAAAGTGATTATCAAGTCCTTGTATCAGCTGGGCTTCACCCTGCATTCACACTAAGTATGGGGCCACTGAGTGTGTGGTTATACAGAAGCAGCAAGCCATGTTAAGCCAGAAATACAGGAAAGCTGGAAAAATGAGATTATATTTAGGATATGTCCTCCAATATTTGTCAGATGGAAAAATGAGTGACAGCATCATGGGTGGAATACTAAAGGTTATATCAATATCTAATGTTCATGGAGGAGGTACCCAGCACTGGGCACCAAGCTGAGCTCTTCATAGCACTAACTTGGAGGGAACAGCCCACTGAGGGAAAATGATGTTGAGAGGTTAAGTAACTCTTTCAAAAGAGCAACCTTTGATTGATCACTCTTCCAACTACCACCCCTCTTTTCTGCCCCCCATAGAAAACTTGAGTTGTCTACACTCACAGAACCCACACCAAAGCATGCTGATAGTTCAACCTACCAAATGTGTCCCCCAACCCATGCAGTTCCTCTCCATTTTCCTCATCACACTCTAGAACAAGTCACCTTCATCTCTCGGCTAGACTTCTACCAAGGCTGCCTAAATGGTCTCCCTGTTTCCATTTTGGCCTTAAAGCACACATCAGATTATATCACCGTTTTGCTCCAACCCTGACACATGCTCCACCATGGCCTGCCATTTCTCCGCCTGCCCCCTGTGCTCCAGCCCTGTGGCCTTTCCAGGGCTGCTCAGTAATGACACCCACACCTCCACGCCAGGCCTCTGGTGCTCGCGGTTCTCCTGGTCTGAAATCTCCTTCCCAGAGATCTTCCCAATGTTTACTCCCACTTTTCATTTAGGTTCCTGCTTTAATTGTCCTCTCCTTAACAGGTCTTCTTATCTGAATTATCCCCCTTATTTCACTTAATGCTTTGCTTTGTTTTTATTCTTCATGTTTATTACAATCTTAATAAATCTAATTTATCACAAATTATTGATTTTCTGTCTTCTCTGCTTGGATGTCAGGACAGTGAGACTGAGACCTTCCTACCCAACTATTCTTTCCAGCTCCTAGAATTTCTTGACACATAGCAAGTGCTCAACACCATGGTACAAATGGAAATAATGTAAACAAAGTAATGGAGCCAACAGGAGCCTGCAGGCTCAGTTCACCATGTATGCTCATCTAACCAGAACTGGCTACTACATGACTGGGGAAAGAACAGAAGTTTCAGTTTCTTCTCACCATCAAAATGTGCCTATACACAGCTAACAGTTTGTTTTTAACTCCTTGTCTACATTTATCAACCTAAGATACAATCATAAGCAAAGGCAGGAAGGACTGACACTGAAAATCAGAGGAAAGGACACCATCAAGATATTCTCACTTATAATAAAATGTTTATAAGAGAACATATATAATACAAAAATTGGTATATACATAGTAGGGCAAAAATGCCAACAGATGACTTAAGTATTGAAGGATGGGAGAAGAGGCTAATGGATTATTCTTGTTACCGTTCTGTATTCTGTGTTTCAAGAATATGGAGACAGAATAGTTTGCTTAGTTTGTTCAAATTCTCTTGGTGATGGCAAGATTCTGTTGCATTCCATTTTTCCAAGGACATGAAGCAATCACTTGAAAGTTCAGTCACACATTCTTGACATTGGGACGTATTTAGAATACATGTATAATGAGATTTATAAAAACTCTATTATATCTATTACCTATGTTAACTGCAGTTTCTTGTTTGTCTCCTGTCAAGACCCATATTCTTATGTTTGCTCTCAGTAAAGTTGTTATGGTTTCTGGAACACGTGCTTGAAGACGATCTTCAATAGCTGTGGCTCCAAGAAGCAGAAATTTCTAGATGTTTTTGAGAGATTTTTAAAAATTACTAAGTATTTAAGATGAAAGAATAAATTTTGATGGAAGATATGTAGTCTAATAATTTTATTAAATGAATTATATATATGTACACACATACATGCTTTTCTTCTATTATTTCCATTGATCTATTTTCTGACAACATGAGACAGTGAAGCATTATGGTTAAGAACACAGGTTCTGGGCTGGCGCTGTAGTATTGTGGGTAAAGCCACCACCTGCAGTGATGGCAACCCATATGGGTGCTGGTTCGGGAACCGGCTGCTCCACTTCTGATCCAGCTCTCTTCTGTGGCCTGGGAAAGCAGTAGTAGATGGCCCAGGTGTTTGTGCCCCTGCACCTGCATGGGAAGACCCAGAGGAAGCTCCTGGCTCCTGGCTTTGGATGGGCACAGCTCTAGCATTGCAGCCAAATTGGGAGTGAACCAGTAGACAGAAGACCTCTCTCTCTCTCCCTCTCCTCTCTCTGTGTTACTGTTTCAAATATAAATAAATAAATATATTTTTAAAAATATCATAGGTTCTTAGATTCATGTCTTCACTCTGTAATTTACTAGATGCATGCATGATATTAAGCAAATTGCTTAAGTTCCCTTTGCCTCAGTTTCCTCATCTATAACATGGGTAAATGGGGAAGAAAAGATTACTCATGTAATTTTTATGAGTAAACATTGTAAACAATCAGAATAATATCTAGCAGATTTAAGATAGGTAATAAATATCCACTATATTAGTCCTGACTTTAAATCCTGATGTCTAGTCAGGTTAAGTTCCCTCTCATTCTCCAAAAATTACCTTGGTCATTCTAAGTCTCCACCTACTTCTATATGAATTGTAAGGCAAACTTGTCAGTTATGTGAAACTTCTGTTGGGAATTTGATGTACTCCTGCACTGCACTAGTTGGAGAGTTTCTACATTTATTATGTTGAGTTTTTCTATATACAATACATACCTATCCATTTATTTCAGTTCTTCATTTTGCCCTTAAGTAAAATTTCATAATCTTCTCCATAAAGTTCTTACTTGTTTAATAGTTTCTTTTAGAATCTTGTTCCTGTTGTAAATTATTTCCCTATCACTGGAGAGATTGAGAGGTTTGATGGTAGACAGAGGGTTTTATGCAAAGCATAAGGAGATCAGAGATGACCTCAGATCATCTGAGATACATTTCTCAGAAGTGAGCATAACCCAAGGATTTAAGAGTATTCTACATTACTTCAAGAGGAAGGGAATATCATGTTCTTAGAAGTGTATCTACAAATAACACTGAATCTCTTAAAAACTAATTAAAATTAAAATAAAGACAAAAAAGGTACAAGGCAAATGTATTCTTTGCTGATAATTAGTATCAAAATAACTGAAATACTATGATACATAAACAGTAAATACAAACCTTAAGTGATCCAGAAAGCCATTAGTCTTAAGAACAACATGAAGTTTTTATAATACTAAATATTCAAACCAAACTGATCCTGTTGAACATCTCTATTTTCATTATACTATATTTTGTGTCATTTCTGCTATGATATTGTCAGGATATTTCTATATTCAAACTTTGTAGTTTAATGTGAAATTTCTTACAAGTAGCAGGAAATATTTTCAGAAATGGATTATGCTTCCAGGTAAGAGACATGAATTTTCAAAAAATGACTTAAACCATTTTATTATACAAATACTCAACAAACAAAATAAAAAGCCATCTGTGAAAAACCCACAGTTTTACATTCTATTTAATGGAGAACCCAATACCTTTCCCTTAAGATCATGAACAAGAGGAGGATGCTACCCTCACTACTTATATTCAACACTTTTCTGGAGGTTCTACTGGGCCATTTAGACAATAAAAGAAATGAAGGTATCTAAAATGAAAGAATATTCAATGACATGTAAAAATATTTCCAATTTAGTAAGTGAAAAGTTCATGATTCATGTAGTATGCCCAGTATATGCTAATTTTCATAGAAAAAAGTCTGTGCATGTAAATTACACACAATAGAATACTATAGATATACAACACATATATGTAAACACAGAAAGGAGATGGGGTGGGCAGCAGGGCCAGCACTGTGGTGTAGTGGGCTGAGCCTCCTGCCTGCAGTGCCAGAATCCCATATGGACACTGGTTCACATCCTGGCCTCTCCTCTTCCAACCCAGCTCTCAGCTTCTGACCTGGGAAGGCAGTGGAGGATGGACCATCATCAGCCCACTATTACAAATGATTATTTACATCTTAGCTTAATTTTCTATAGTGAACATGTATTTCTTTTGAAATAGGAAAAGTTAAAAAAAGAGATTCTAAGATTAAAGTACTTAAGATATGATTCAGGAGGGGGAAATATTTTAAAATATTTTATAAAGAGACATTTTATGGATTTGCAGGGAGACAAGACAAATTTTTACTTCTGAAGAAAAAATACACAAAGTGTCACGGTTCTGAAACTGACAGCAAGGCAGGAAAACACTGACAACTGGATTTCCCTCCCACGTTTCTCCAGCCTGCTTAGTACATGCGGTAGTTACCTTTTCAATCTTATCATAGCATTCTTCAATCCTTTTGATTCTGTCATGTAAAGTTAGAGTAGCTTTCTTATAATCCTCCAGCCACCACTGATATTCTTCCTCAGTTAAATCTGTGTAGGCAACACAGAGCGTTCTCAGACCTGCAGGAAAGAACAGAATACATGTTGGCTGTGCAACCAGTGATTGAGGCAGTGGAGCATGGGAAAATAAAATATGGAGGCACTTTATTTTGTTTTATTTCATTTTTTACCTAGAAACCTTTTACTTAAGCTAATCAAACTTCATGCATTTCATATTTACAAATTAGGAACATAGTGATTCTTCCTACCCTACCTCTCCCTCTTGCCCATATTCTCACCCTTCTTATTCCTCCTTCTCTTATTCCCATTCTTATGATCTATTTTCAATTAACTTTATACACATAAAATTAACCCTACACTAAGTAAAGAGTTCAACAAACAGTATGAAGGAAAAAAAAAGCTGTTCCTCCACAGTTGAAACAAAGGCTGTTCAAGTCACAGCATCACAGGGAGGTGTTTCAGAGTCACAGGGCGGTAAAGTGCTCTATGTGGCTCTGCCCGCTCCTCACTCACTGTGGCCTCCCCACTGATCCCCTTCCTCCCAGACTCCTGCGTTTGTTCACCCTTACCTGGCAAATGACATCCAAGAAAACAACCCAGTTCTCCCTTCCTTCCTTCCGTCTCTGCCTAGATCATGCTATTTAAAGAGCACCCATCATTCTCCGCTCCCCTTCCCCTGTTTTACTGTTCTTCAAGCACTCATCACCCCCCAACATTATTGATTTATTAGCAAGTTCCTTCAGGGCCTGACCTTTTTGGGTTTTACTCACTACTGTCCTACATGCTTAGAACAGTGTCTGGCACTTAATACATTCTCGAGAACTATTTGTTGAGTGAATGAAAGAATGAATGATGGTTTCTGGCCCCCACCCTCATCCCTGTGTGCCCCGAAAGCATCAATGACATGCATTCAGGGATTCTAAACAATCTGTACTTTTACTTACCCTCTTTGGCAAAATGTTCCAGATGGGTTAACGTCTCACCCACAAACAGAGAATCGCTTGAAAGTCTCTCATAAATCACCAAGTCCTATATTAAAAAAAAATTCCACAATTAATATCTCATATAAGTTTTCCAGTCAGATTTGAGCATTGTTATGTATTTCCTGGTGTATAGAAGACTGAGCAGCTACAGTGAAAACACAATGCACTCAAAAGTAAGCTATAAAGTTGTAACTGATCTGGTCATTTTAATTAAAAGTGACTTATCTCCATGAATAAAACACTTTGGAGAAGTCCACAAATCAGGGGGAGTAATGAAAGAAAGATGGCACTGCTTTACATTATCTCAAACTTATCAAAGAAATAAAAATTTACATATTTAAAAAAATACCCATTAGAAACAGTAAGAATTAAATACCACATTCCAAATGATTTCGAATGCAAACCAGCAGTCCCAAGCCAAGTGGGTCTCAGTGCCATAGACACTCCAAAAAAGGAAACACTTCTGATCAGGAACAGAGTTTATAGGTGGAAACTTAATTTTCATTCTTACTTTATATTTCAGGTAGAGGTTCTAATTCACAATACTTCCCTGTACTGTTCTAAGATTTGGAAAAAAACAGAAAAACCTAATTTGTTCCTTCATATATTAACAGAAAATCTATTAAATAGAAAAATACCCTTATAAATACGTCACAACATAGTGAATATTTTATTCCCCAATGTATTAGTATGGATAAGGCTGTCAGTGATTGAATTATATATTCTGATAAAATGCTTTCTATGATGGGGAAAGAGGGAAGGCTAGGGGGTGTAATGTGCTACCCAAACACCATACATAAAAACTTTTTCTTCTTATTTGTTTTCAAAAGATAATTTACTATATAATTAACTAAATTAGTAACAATGTAGTGTGAGGTATATAGCATTTGTAAAATAAAATATATGACCACAGTAGCACCAAGTTTGAAGGAGAGAAACTGAATTAGAGTAATGTAAGATTCTTACACATGAAGCAGCATAATATCATTTGAAGGTAAATTTAATAAATTAAAGATGCCTACTCTAAACTACCAAAAGAAAAGAGCAGTGCGCAATGCGCCGGCCATGTCGGCCATTTTGGGGGGTGAACCAATGGAAAAAGGAAGACCTTTCTCTCTCTCTCTCTCTCTCTCTCTCTCTCTCACTGTTTAATCTGCCTGTCAAAAAAAAAAAAAAAGAAATGAAATGAAATCCAGCATGAGAAACACAGTTATTAGAATGGTTGAAATGAGAGACTCTAGCAGGTGTTGAGGATTCCTGGTAGGGATATAACCTTGGTTTTGTTGTTTCTTAAAAGATTGAACTGCTTCTGCCACATAGTGCAGCCATTTCACCCCTAGACAGGTAGCCAGGAGAAATGAACCCAAATGTCTGTAGAAGGACTTGTACACAAATGTTCATAGGAACACTATTTGTATTGCAAAAATTACAAACAAAATACCCACCAACAGGTGCATGGATAAACAAACTGTTATACACCCATACAACGAAATACTAGTCATCAATACGAAGAAATAACTACTCATACTCTTATATAGTGACAGAAGGCACATCAGGGTCAAAACGTTTGTAATTCTACATGTTGAATATCTACAGTCTATATTTTACTTCAATAAGCCTCAATTACACCTGCCAGTAAAGCTGAATCTTTAAAACACCTATGGTAATTAACAAATATGTAAGTGCTTTAAAAAAATATTTACACAGGTAAAAGTGAATTCCTGAGACCCAGAAAATCCAAACACCTAGGACTTCAAACTAGGATCAAAATTCCTGCTACAAATCCTTAGCATCAACCATCTAATTATTGATTCCCAATAAAACAACTGAGTAACAGGAAGCTTCTCACTTAAAGCTTGATATTCTGCTGTGGGCCACCATCAATTTCAAAGGGGGTCAGCTGTTGGGAAACTCTTGATTCCCTTAAAATGAACTTTTTAATATTGAAAGGCATTGTCAACAATCAATGGCGGCAGCACATAAACATTTTAAAATAATGTGAAATTTCATGTGGGAGATTGGGATGGAGTTCCAGGCTCCTGGCTTCAGAATGGCCCAGCCCTGGCCACTGCTGCCATCTGGGAAGTGAACCAGCAGATGAAAGATCTCTCTCTCTCTCTCTCTCTCTCTCTTTCCTGCTCTCTTGCTCACTCTCTCTTTCTGCCTTTCAAAGAAGTAATAAATATTTGAAAAATTGTGAAATTTAAAAGGCTTCTGATGAGTTGTTGGAACAAAGATAATGAATGACTGTGAACACTGAACGCAAATACTTACAGCCCCTTTGCAGTAGAGACGGAGCTGTCCTGCGGGAGTCCGGACAATGATGGACATTCTTTTTCTATTACTAGAACAATGTAAAAAGCATTATTTGTCTTTATCGATTTTGTACATGGTGCCAACACACACACACACACACACACACACACACACACACACACTCTTAATCAAACAATCAAAGGCAAGAGAATTCAGAGTCCTCAGCTGACAGTGAGTTAAAAGCCCAACATGTTTTTTCAATTGCCAGTAACCATTTATTTACCTAATTCCTTAAACTGGAATTTCAATTATAAATCTACACAGCCCTCTACTACTACTACTACTATTTCTCAGTTTGTGTTCTTTTCTTCCATGGAAACTTTTTATCATAATTATACATATAATATATACATTATATTATATATTATATGTATAAATCATGAGTATATGATTATAATATATGTACATTTCTATAAAATATACACAAAATATGTTTGTCATTGTACACAATATACATGAGGAGCATTCCAAAAGTTTGTGGAAAATGCACATTGCATGGATTTCCAGTCGTATTTACACCAAAACACACATGCATGTTAGTTTCATTTTTCCAGGAACATTTTAAATTGCCCTCATTTGTAACAGAATCATGAAAACCCTTACAAAGAAAGAGGACAGCTGCCCGGGCTGTGTGTGTTCAGACCTCACAGTGTCTCTATCCAGCAGATCTTCCTGTTCCCCAACTGCTGCTCAGAGATGTTAAACTGCTGCCTCAAGAGATCCCGGAGAGTTAGTGTTTTTTTTTTTTTTTAATGTAGATTTCTGTTTTCCAAGGCCTCCAGAACTTTTTCTTTTTCTGTTTTCTAAATTAGTGCTATTATTCCTGACTTGGCAGCCTTAGTGGGGGCCTGAAGGTCGCCCTTCCCCCCTCATCCCACACCTGGCCCAAGTAAAGTGTCTGAAACAGAACCTCTTCCTCATCCTATTATTCCCCCAGCCTTCACCTTTGGGTGGCTGTTTATGGCCTAGGAAGACATTTCAGGGGATCCCTGCACAAAACCTCCAAACGCCCACATCCTCAGCTCTTCTGCGTATCTCACAACCCTCTGTCTTGCACAATCCAAGCTTAAATTGTGCCAGAAGATCCTCTGTTCCCTGAACATTCTCCTCCGTGTTGCCACTGGCTCCATACCCTCCTCCCAAGACATGCGCTCTATTCCCAGCTACCACGTCTACCTGCACTCGGAATGCAACCTCCTCCTTCTCAAGGCCTTCCCCAAGCTCTTCAACCAGGAACTATCTCTTCCCTCTCACCTACAACTTGCCATATCCGTCTGCTTTGATATTCCTGGGTCCTGCCTGGTACTAGGCTCTCTAGATCCTATCAAGACCCTGCACATAACTTTGTCTTCTAGAAGAGTGTAAGCTTCTCAGGGCAAGGCCCATGCCTCATGGTGACACAAACGGCCATGCCCTGGTGCAGTGCACATACTCAAATCACTGATCGTCCAGCAAGTGATCAGTAGGGAGGCAACGAGAACTTCCAGCACTGAAAGCTTTCATACAGACTTTCAAACTGTGCTGCAATCCCCAAGGTAATCCCGGAAACACAAATCAGATGACACCTGCCCGAGCGTTTCATCCTCCAATGGCTTTGTGCCACATCCAAGGAGAGAAAGTCCCGCTGTGAGTCGCACAGCCCAGCTCCTGCTCGGCTCCACCACCGCTCCCTCCATGGCCACCCCCCAGGGACTGTGGATCTGAATCCTGATTCTGGCACCTGTTTGCTTAGCAATGTCAGGAAGGTCATTTAAATTGAGCTTGTGTTTTTGACAGAGGGCAACTGCTGTCTACTTTAGCTTTGCACAAGTCAAGTGCACCAAGCTGCCTCCCGGTCATTAGTTCTTCCACGGTCTCAAGCCCTTCCCACAAAATGGATGTTGTTTCTTCTCAGGATTAAAGCTGCTTGAGAAAGGGATGACGAGGCTGAGAGCACAAGGAAGAGATTCGCAGAAATGAGTCCTGAGGGAGAGAAGCAGCGTCTCCTTGCAGAGGGGTGGCTTACCTAGAAAATTCCAGGATATTGAGGATTTCAAAAATGCATTTTTGTCCCATCTGCAGGAAGACAAAACAACATATTCTCACTTGAGGAAGAAAGTGTTCATCTCAAAGCCATTCACGTCCCCAATCACAACGTTTGACTTTGCATTTACACGTTTTTTCTAAATGTAAACTGTTGTTGCACATCTGATGAGATGATGGCGCCCTCCTCTGGTAAGAGTGTTCTCTGCAACTCGGGCAGTGGTAACAGCACGCGTGTTTCTAACTGCGCGATTTAGAAGTGGCACCGCTGGTTTCAGTCTCCAATCAGCACTCTTAGAAACCTTCTAAGTAGTCTCAGGTGGCAAGGGTAAATGTAGATAACGAGACAATCAACACACAGCAACTGAGGAATAAATAAATCTTTTTTGTCACATTACAGAGATCCAATGAAATCCTTAATGTTCCGATAATTTGAGATGAATAAAGGAAACAGGTATCATGCTATAAATAATGTTTCAAAGAAATGATATATTTTCTAAAGTTTTCCAGTCACAGCCTCTTGAACTTATCTCTGAATCCACTGGCTCCTAGCATCACCAATATAAGGCACTGCAGAATTGCAAAAAATTGTTTGCAAGTTGTCCATCTGCCGGGTATATGGATATAAGGATAAATTAACCAGTCCCTTCTATGAAAGACTTAATGTGTAGTAAACATCTCAGCCATCACATTATTATTAGAAAAGGAAGTCAGCATGTTGGTCACGGTGTTTGCATAGATTCCATTTTTTCCCCTTTAATACCAAAACCTTGTGGTTAACAGTTAACAAGACAGAAGCAAAGAAACACATGTAATGCAGTAAATAATCAGCACAATAACAGAACGCACCCAGGAATAATTTGAGCCATGTAGTTCCTCATAAGGAATTTCTTGAAGGTCTGATGAGTCTAACAGTGGAGTAACTCACTTCTGACGACTGCATTTCAGTGGCCTCATGCAATCCTCACAAGGACCCAATGACCCAGAGGTCATGATAAAACGTGGGAAAAGAGTGGGAAGTGAAGGAAGGGGCCTGAGATAATGGCTGGGAGGGAGGGAGCTGGGTGGGACTCCCCAGCACTGTGACCCCAGGGCTCCGTGGACATTTTCTGGAAAGGCAAGTATGTTATAAAGTGTTGAAAAGTATTCAGGGTCCTACTCACAGCTTCTATGGTGACTGAGTATGGTGTTCTTGCAGTGAAAACATAGCCAAGTTTTTTTGCCCCTTTCACTAAAGCTGCTTCGTCTGTCAATAAAAGAATAAATAAATAACAAGGATTGAGCAAATGTATCAACAGAGAATTTAATTTAATACAGATTTTCATTCTCTAGCAATAAAATATTGTGTCATTAAAAGATAAAACTTTCCTTTCTTGATCCAAATACACTTAACTGGATTCTAGGTACTGGATTATGTTCATGAAAGAGGAGATTTGGTTAAATGAGGCCTCTTTTGGTTAGGTTTTCTGGTGGACAGTGAAGTACTTTTTTTATTACTCATAATGATCTTGTTTGTTCCCCAAGCATTTAACAGCATCTCCATCTAGTGCTGCAGGGCCTTGACCTCACCTCTGCTTTGTTACTGATAAATCCAAGCATGGTCCTTGACCTTGGGCTCTATGGGCCAAGGCTAGCCTTCTCACTGCAGCTGGCGGGGGCGGGGGACCGGGAGCCCCAGACCTGCAGAGCTGCTCAGAGCTCCTCTGTATCGTGAATGCCCCAGCACAGGAGAAGCCTTGGGAAGGCCAAAGGCAGGAGCAGCCAAGGGGACCAGCAGCAGCAGGAAGCCTTGCCAAGGCCTTGACACCTGCCTCCCATGATGCACTTTACCTGCACAGCGTACACACCTGGGGAGGAAGCTTGGTAGTTTATCTTGTTTCCATCTTTTTCTGGAAAAACAGTGTGGCACACACATAACAGGGTGAGAAATTCCTTTATGTAGCTTTCTGTGGGCTGTAAAAGGGACACAGAATTAGTGGGTCTCTTCCTATGCCAGCAACATGAGATTCAATATTTTCTACAATTTATACCAACTGAAGTTTTACCTCCAGCGCACATAAAGTCTAGTACAAGCTAAAAACCACTCATGCATTTGAAATGTGTTGGTGCCATGCCTACATAGAGTCAGAGATGATGCAGGAGAGTTGGGGGACCTCAGAGAATAAGTCAACTCTGCCCTCTTGGAATTTCTGTTCTCCTTGGGCAGGTGAGATTGGCCAAAACCATAAGAAACATATAGGAGCTGTTGTAGAGAAAGACATTTGGCTGCGATGGGGGCAGGGAGGACTATTTACATGACTGGACTATTTTATATAGCATATGAGGGATGATGTTTAAATTAAGGTCCAAATAAAAAGGCTAACTAGGCATTTGCATAGTTGACAGTCATGGTGACATGTATATGTCATATAGAGCAGCATGTTCAAAGGCCTTGAGCCAAGAAACAGCTTTGCTTGTTTGTGGAGTTTCTGGACAAGTGTGACTTAAGTATTTTGAGCAAGGGAAACAATGATTGAGCTGGCATTATGGCACAGTAGGATTAAGCCATAGCTAGCACATTATGTTGGAGCAGCAGTTTGAGTCCCGGCAATTCTGCTTCTGATCCAGCTCCCTGCAAATGGGCCTGAGAAAGCAGCTGAAGATGGCTCAGATGCTTAGGCCCCTGCCACCCAAATGGGACACCCAGATGTTCCTGGATCATGGCTTTGGCCGGACTCAGCCTTGGTCATTGCAAGTATTTGGGGAGTGAACCAGTAGATTGAAGATCTCTCTCCCTCCTTCCCTCTCTCTGTCAAACTATCTTTCAAATAAGATGCTTTTTTCAGAAGATGAAGATTTCAAATCAAATAAATCAATATCTTATAATAGACAAATGTAGAGGTCTGTGGAATGCAATGCAATAAAACCAAATAGTTAAAAGCAAATAGACAGTCTTCACACAGATTGCTGCCTAGGAAAAAGGTCTTGCATAATTTAAATTCATTCACATTGATCAGTTCAGCATTTAGCTCATTAGTACGAAACCCCTGGATCATTATATGAACATCAAAAAGATCCAGACTCTATCTCTTCCTGTGTTCAGAAAATTACACCTGTTAGGATACTATATCAATATTTGTTTTTAAAGTTATATATTATTGTTATATCAAATTAGAATGAAAATACCAGACTCACATGGCCATTCTTTAAATTCTCCAGTAATCTGGGATCATTAAATTCACAGGAGTCTGTGATGGGAGGTGACTGACTATGAGGAAAGGGAGAAAAGATCAGTTTCAACAAATAGTCCCTCGCGGTACCAGCCACTAATCAGAAGGAGCTAAAGTAAACACATAGCCCCTTCTTCTGTTTTCAGGAGGACCATATCCAGAGAACCCACGGAAGTGCCTATGTCATGGCACAGTGAGTGTCATACCTACGACTCTGGCATCTCATGTGAGCACCAGTTCGAATCTGGGCTGCTCCATTTCTAGTCAACCTCCCCACTAATGCACCTAGGAAAGAAGCAGATGACCCACTGCCACCCATATGGGAGACCCAGATGGAGTTTCAGCCTCCTGCTTTTGGTCTGACTCAGTCCCAGCCTTCACAGCCATTTGGGGAATGAACTCAGTGGATGGAAGATCTCTCTCCCTCTCTCTCCTTCTCCCTCTCCCTCTGTCAATCTTCCTTTCAAATAAATAAATAAATCTTTTATTTAAAAAAGTCTACAGAACTATAATCAATATTTACAGTGTTGTCAATGTTACACCCTCCCAAGCCTGGACCTGAAAAAGGGAGTTGGAAAGTGCATCAGGTATGGTGCGGAAAACCATATAGTTATCAGGAATTTGAGGCCAAGTAACAGCAAAAACAGTACATTAAAGCTGGATCCTAGGTTCTTTGACTACTGCATGGGGAAGATGTACTCAGAACAGTTTTCTGGAAGCCACCATTGGAGGTGTGAACAAGAGGGCTCTGTGGTATTCCAAGCCTCTGGTCCTACTACAAGAAGGTTGCAGGGAGACAACAAAGGCAAAGTGGGACAGGACGTGGTCTCTACCTGAATTCTTCTGAGGGGGTGTCACTCAGCTCGCTGTCTCTAAAGGAAACAAGGGAGGAAACGTGGTGAGTCTTTCAGTACAAACCCCTCAAGCACTCCAGCCATGCACAAAGCATACACCCTGGTTTGTTTTTTTTTTTAACAACTGCAGGTTTTCATTTAGGCTACATTAAGTTTCAGTCTCATTCAGACATAGCTATTACACAAGTCTTGGAGTAAATAAAAGAGAACTCATTTTAAGCCAAAAAAAAATTAAAATCCCCAATGGGAAGGCAATGGAAACACTTACCCATACATTATACCTGCAATGGTACACTTCTTAAATTTCATAATATTGCAAGTGAGGGTTCCCGTTTTATCAGAAAATAAGTATTTTACCTATCAAAGAAAAAAGAAACATGAAAATCCATATAATTTAAAATATATCTGAGATCAAAAACAACAAGATGCCTTTTCTCTTTAAATCCTCAAAATATGGCATTGTGGCAGAGTGAGTTAAGCTACCACCTGTGATCCTGGCATCCCATATCAGAATGCTGTTCTACTTCCAATCCAGCTCCCTGCTAATGTGCCTGGGAAAGCAGTGGATTGATGCCCTAGGCACATGGGCCCCTGTAACCCACGTGGAAGACACAGATGGAGTTGCTAGCTAATGGCTTCGTACTAGCCCAGCCCTGGCCACTGTGGCCATTTGGGGAGTAAACCAGCAGTTGGAAAATCTCTTTCTCTCTTTTTGTCACTTTTTCAAGTAAATAAAATATTTTTTAAATTAAAAATACATGAATTTTTTAGCAAACAAGAAACTCAGTCTCTAAGAATTCTATAATATTTATACTTTTTTTTCTCTTTTTTACAATGAGGGTGAAATTAAGTAGTAATATACAGAGTAAATTTTAAGCCATAAAACCTAAGAAAATCAAAATTCCAAGTTCATTTTTCTTTCCACAAGAAATTTCAACTAAAGTATCTAGAAAAGACTGACTATATAGTCAAATGAAAAATGAAAACTAGTCTCAAAACTATTTTCATTATGGTCACAAAAATAAAGCTCATTTCAAAATACAAAAGGACACTGGGTAGGTCATCATTTTTATTCAACAAGCAATGCAAAGCAATATGGAATTAAACAATTTGAGATTTTTGCATTATTTGAGAAGACAGATACTAATTAACTCTCAATTTTGTTAAGTAACCAAAAATAAGAATTAAAGGGATATGTCAACACATATCTACACATACACACACACAAGCAAACATATTTAAGTAATGTGATTTTTAAAAGGAAAACCAGGGATGAAAAAAACAAATGAGAATAAAGAGATATCAGCAATGGCAACATTAATATCAAAGTAGAAATTAAAAGTTTGTGGTATAAAACATAATAAAGACTGATATTAATGACAAGAAAAAACATTTACAAAGAAATATGACAATCAAGAACTTGTGGTAGTCAAATAAAACATAAGTAAATACACAAAATAAAAGAACTTGATAAAACTTGATAAAAGTAAATGTTACAATATTCAAAATATTTCTTGCAGAATTTCAATTTCCTTCAGCTATGAATGCTTTAAGATTTCAATAAGTAAGGGAAAACAGAGGAAAACTGAAAATATAATAAATTTGATTTAATAAGTATAGAAAAAATACATATATATTTTAAATGTGCTTGACAGAAATGAATTACAGGGGTGGTAGTGTGGCATAGCAGTTAAATATCCACTGGCAACACCCCCATCCGACATGAGAGTGCCTACTTTGAGTTCTGGCTACTCCACTTCCAACCCAGATTCCTGCTGATACATACGAAACAACAGGTGATGGTTCAAGTACCTGGATCCCTGCTACCAATGTGACTGGATATTAGGTTCTTGGCTTCAGTCTGACCCAATGGAAGATGGATCTCTTTCTCTCTCTCTTTGTGTGTGTGTGTGTGTGTGTGTGTGTGTGTGTGACACTCTGCCTTTCAAATAAAATGGAAATTTTAAAATACTTTATTAATATAAAAGAACAGATTTCATGTATTTCACAGATATAATTCTAAGAATATAATGGTACTTCCCTCTCTCCTTCCTTCCTTTTTTCTTTTAATTTTGCAAGAGCATATTTTCAATTTACTTTAAAATCACAGATTTAATGTCTAATTGGCCACAAAAAGACCATGGGTACAATTTTTAAAATATAAGTTTTTATAAATCATATTTGTTCATTATAATCAAATAAAATTAACAATTAGATTATAAAACATATCAAAAACCTTAATAGTTGAAAATTAAGAAACAGACTTTTAGTCAAAGAGAAAATCAAACTGGAATTACAAATTATCTTTTAAAAACAGGGAGAGTTCTTCATAACAAAGCTTACAGAATTCAGTCAAAGCTGTAAACAGAAAAATATAAAATGTATGAAATTGATTAAGTATTAAATAGAAAAAGCTAAAGCAAAGAAACATGCATTTAGTTTAAGAAAATAATGGGGAAAAAAATCAGTTGAAAGAACTAGTTAGAATAAAAAATTAAAATGTTAAAAAGTCCATATTACCTAAAGAAATTTATAGACAATGCAATCCCTATCAACATATTAATGACATTCTTTACAGAAAAAAAAAAAACCCTCTAAAATATATATGGAATCTCAAAAGATCCAGAGTAGCCTAAGCAATTCAGAAGGGGAATAAAATAAAGCTCTAGGCATAGCTGATTTCAAACTATACTACAAAGTCATAGGAATTAAAACAACATGGTACGGGCATAAAAACTGGCACATAGCTCAATGGACAGAACAGGGAGCCCAAAAGAATCCATTCTCATGCAGCCCAGAGATTTTTGACAAAGTTGCCAAGAACATACATTGGAGAAAGGAGAAAGGATAGTCTTTTCACCAAATGTCACTGGCAAAATTGGATAAAGGGAAAGACATAATGTTTCTTTGATCTCAGGTACATTTTAAATTTATGTGGATTTTCATGTTTCTTTTTTCTTTAATGGGTAAAATACTTATTTCCTGATAAAACTGGCAAAAAGAATAAAAATACATCACTACCTCTTACCATATAAAAAATTAACTCAAGATGGATCAAAGTCCTAAATGTAAGTCCTGAAACTGTGAAACTGCTAGAAGAAAACAGAGGAAATGCTTCAAAACACAGGCACAGGCAATGATTCTTTTGGAATAAGACCCCCAATGTGCAGACATCAAGAGCAAAACTAGATAAATGGGATTATATAAAACTCAGAGGTTTCTTTTGGAATAAGACCCCAAATGTGCAGACATCAAGAGCAAAACTAGATAAATGGGATTACATAAAACTCAGAGGTTTCTGTACAGCTAAAGAAACAATCAATATAGGGAAAACCAATAGAATGGGAGAAAATATATGCAATTTACTTATCTGACAAAAGATTAATGTCCAAAATATATCAGCAACTCAAAAAAACTCAACAATAACAAGGAAACCAATCCAGTTAAGAAATAGACAAAGGATCTAAAAGGTCCTCTGAGACAGTTCTCAAAAGGAGAAATACAAATGGCTTGGGGCTGGCACTGTGGTGCTGTAGGTTAATCCTCTGTCTGCGCTGCGGCATCCCATATGGGCACTGGTTCCACTTCCGGCTGCTCCTCTTCCAGTCCCGCTCTCTGCTATGGCCTGGGAAAGCAACGGAAGATGACCCAAGTGCCTGGGCCCTGCACCTGCATGGAAAACCGAGAGGAGGCTCCTGGCTCCTGGCTCCAGCCCAGCTCTGGCCACTGCAGCCATTTCAGGAGTGAACCAGCAGATGGAAGGCCTTTCTCTCTGTAACTCCCTCTGCCTATAACTTTACCTCTCAAATAAATAAAATATTAAAAAAAAGAAATACAAATGGCCAACAAATATATGAAAAAATGCACAATGTCACCAGCCATCAGGGAAATGAAAAACCACAATGATATCAAAACCTCACCCTTGTTAGAATGGCCATTATCCCATGGTACTTCTCTTACACACTGTTGATGGGAATATAAATTAGGAATATAAATTAGTGCAGCCACTGTAGAACACAGCACGAAAAATTTTTAAAAAACTAGAAATGGAACTGCTATATGGTCCAACAATCCCACTATTGGGTATATACTCAAAAGACATGAATTCATTGTATCAAGGAGATACCTGCTTCACCAAGCATATAGCAGCACTGTTCACAATAGCCATGATATGGAATCAACTAAGGTGTCTGTCATCAGATGAATGGATAAATAAATATCACACAGACACTTACACACACACACATATACATGCATACAATAGAACATACATACATACAATAGAACATATATACATACAATAGCACATACATAAAATAGAACATACATACACATACAATGGAAAATAACCCACAAAAATGAATGAAATCCTTTCATTTGCAGCAAAATGGATGAACTAGACAATATCATGTTAAGTGAAATAAACTGTCACAGAACAATACATATAGCATGTTCTTCCTCCCGTGTGAACTAAAAACAAAACAAGGAAAAACACTTCAATATGAACACAAAGTGTTGATTACTAGAGGCTAGCAGGGGTGGAGGGATAGGGAGAATTTGGATTTTAAAAATAGTGGAAGTTGGTTGTGGTTTATAGATTGTGACAAATCTACTAATATGTTAATAATAGGGTTCATTAGGTGTGAGGTATATGGAACTCTTTGTACAAGCCCACAATTTTTATTTTGTGATTATAAAACTATCCTGAAATAAAAAGTTGTTTAAAAATGGGGAAAAAACAAAATGAATGAAATGAAAAACAAGTTGGTAGGAAAATTAATAAATCCAAAATTTGATTTTCTGAGAAGATCAGTAATATAGATTATACACCCATCATTAGGGAAGATAAATAAGATAAATATGTAAGGTGATAAACAAGAAAGGATATACATCTACAGATTAAAAAGAGATTTTTAAAATATTTTTTGCAACTCTAAAACATTTTAAATTGGCAGAAATGGGTAATCTCCTAGAAAAAAAATACCCAGAAGTTGATACTGAAGTGAAAAAATGAACTATGAAAAAGCAAAAGAGATCTTCCATTTTCTGTAGAATGATGAACTAACAATGAATGAACTAACCACCCTTCTCACAGAAACAAGAATATATTATAAAAAAGAAAAACATATGGAATAGGAACAGGGCACACCGACAGTCCAGGGAGAGACAGTTTAATAAAAGTGGAGATACTGCAGGTTCAAGGAAGAGTAGGGGAAGAAACAGCAGAGGAAACTCTACCAGAACTAGTGATTCACAGTAGACCTGTGTGGAGAGCGTGGGAGCCCACAGTTCAGGACAACAGCAGCAGACTCAACACAACAGCGCTGGAACGCGAGGTGAGCCGATCCTCAATAGCCCGAGACAAAGGCAGGGAAGCGGAAAGAGGAGACTAGAGCGAACTAGGCTTGGAACCTTGTGGGGAAAAGTTTACCAGGCTAACTAGAAGAGAGAGAGAAAAAAAAAAAAAGTGACCGATACAGACACCAATTTCTCTCTCTCTGCTCACCTCTCAAAGGCAAGCAAGACAAAGAGCAGGTGCCATTTTGGACATACGTCATAAGCAGGGCGACCTCAGGTCTGCATGGGCCCTCAGCCTAGCAGAAAAACCTGACTCTCTGTGGGGGGTGGGAAGATGGGGGTGAAATAACAGGAGATTAGAACCTAATGAAAGTGTGGTGCTAATGAACTGAGACTGTGAAAAAAGAGACTGTGGGGGAGAGACTCATGGAAATCACGAATTCACCTGAGTAACCTCCAGAGACGCTAAAGTTCATTACAGTTTGGTAGCCTTGGTAGCCCAGTGGGAGACTGCAGGAGAATTTGAGCCCACAATGAGGGCCGCAGAGATTCCCTCTGAGGTCCTTGGGAAAGAGCTTCCGATCTCTGCCTCCTGTGGGTATATCATTTGCCTGCTAACCACCCTCAATTATGTTCAGCTGTGCGGAATTACTTCCCTTTTGAATCAAAAAAAAGAGAAAGAAACAGAGAGAGATTTACCACGCCTAACCTGGGAGTGTCTCCTTTGACACACCCTCAACCCTGAGGAACCAAACAGAGCTATCAGGCCACACCCATCTCAAGCCTCTAAGGCTCCATCCATAGCAGACAGTCCACTTAATCTAGAGTCATAGTATAACATGAAAAAAACACCACAACGAAGAAACCAATATGCCAAACAACAAATGCAAAAACCGAGGTAACAAGAACAAGGAAGACACTATGACACCCCCAAATGAAAAAGACACCCCAATTCAAGACTACGAAGATGATGAGATAGAAGAAATGCAACAAGTGGATCTCAAAAAATTGATAAGAACACTAAGAAGTACTCAAAAACAAATTCTTGAACTACAGAAATACTTAATGGACAAGGTAGAAAATCTCATGAAAATGAAATATTAAGGAGGAATCAAGCTGAAGTGAAACAACTAGTAGAACATGAAACTGTGATAGTGAGGAGAAATCATAATGAAGTGAAGAATTCAATAGATCAAATGAAAAACACATTAGAGAGCCTTACAAACAGAATGGGTGAGGCAGAAGAGAGAATATCGGACTTAGAAGACAAAGAACAGGAAAGGAAACAGTCAAACCAAAGAAAATAAGAGGAAATTAGAAATCTAAAAAATATTGTCAGGAATCTATAGGATACTATTTAAAAAACCCAACATTCGAGTTCTAGGAGTTCCTGAAGGCATGGAGAGGTAGAAAGGATTAGAAGGCCTTTTTAGAGAGATACTAGCAGAAAATTTCCCAGGTTTGGAGAAGGACAGAGACATCCTAGTACAGGAAGCTCATAGAACCCCTAGTGAACATGACCAAAAGAGATCCTCACCACGACATGTTGTAATTAAACTCACCACAGTGAAACAGAAAGAAAAGATCCTAAAATGTGCAAGAGAGAAATGTCAGATTACTCTCAGAGGATCTCCAATTAGACTCACAGCAGACTTCTCATCAGAAACCCTACAAGCTAGAAGGGAACGGCAAGACATAGCCCAGGTACTAAGAGAGAAAAACTGCCAGCCCAGAAATATTATATCCTGCCAAGCTCTCATTTGTGAATGAAGGTGAAATAAAGACCTTTCATAGCAAACAGAAATTGAAAGAATTAGTCACCACTCATACAGCCCTGCAAAAGATGCTTAAAAATGTTTAACACACAGAAACACAGAAACACGGCCATCAACATGAAAGAAGTTAAACGAAGGGAATCTCACAGCAAAAGATGACAGGGAATTCAAAGCATATATTAGAAAATATCTTTGGGGCCGGCGCCGTGGCTCAACAGGCTAATCCTCCGCCTTGCGGCGCCGGCACACCGGGTTCTAGTCCCAGTCGGGGCGCCGGATTCTGTCCCGGTTGCCCCTCTTCCAGGCCAGCCCTCTGCTGTGGCCCATGAGTGCAGTGGAGGATGGCCCAGGTGCTTGGGCCCTGCACCCCATGGGGAGACCAGGAAAAGCACCTGGCTCCTGGCTCCTGCCATCGGACGAGCACGGTGTGCCGGCCGCAGCGCGCCGACCGCGGCGGCCATTTTAGGGTGAACCAACGGCAAAAGGAAGACCTTTCTCTCTGTCTCTCTCTCTCACTGTCCACTCTGCCTGTAAAAAAAAATATATATCTTTGGCAAATGTCAGGGCAAAGTTACCACTTTTCAATAGTGACATTGAACATTCATGGTTAATTAACGTTAATGGTTAAATAATGTTAATGGTTAATGGTTAATTCCTCAGAAACCTAAATATAACCCTACCATTCAACCCAGCCATCCCACTCCTTGGAATTTACCCAAAGGAAATTAAATTGGCAAACAAAAAAGCTGTCTGCACATTAATGTTTATTGCAGCTCAATTCACAATAGCTAAGACCTGGAACCAACCCAAATGCCCATCAACAGTAGACTGGTTAAAGAAATTATGGGACATGTACTCTATAGAATACTATACAGCAGTCAAAAACAATGAAATCCAGTCATTTGCAACAAGATGGAGGAATCTGGAAAACATCATGCTTATCATATCATATGTTCTCCTTGATAGGCGACAACTAACTGAGCACCAAAGGGGAAACCTGTTGAAGTGAAATGGACACTATGAGAAACAGTGACTTGATCAGCTCTTGTGCTGACTGTTGTTATACAATGTAATACTTTATCCATTTTAATATTTTTATTCTAGTACTAGTGGTTGAACTCTGTAATTAACACACAATTATTCTTAGGTGTTTAAATTTTAACTGAAAAGTGATCCCTGTGAAATATAAGAGTGGGAATAAGAGAGGGAGGAGATGTACAATTTGGGACATGCTCAATTGGACTTGCCCCAAGTGATGGAGTTAGAAATGTGCCAGGGGATCTCAATACAATCCCATCAAGGTGGCATGTACCAATGCCATCTCACTAATCCAAGTGATCAATTTCAGTTCACAATTGATCACACTGATAGGTCTAAGAGTCAAAGGGATCACACAAACAAGACTAGTGTCTTCTAATACTAACTGATAGAATCAAAAAGGGAGAGAATGATCCAACATGGGAAGCGAGATACACAGCAGACTCATAGAATGGCAGATGTCCTAAATAGCACTCTGGCCTGAGAATCAGCCCTTAAGGTATTAGGATCTGGCTCAAGAGCCCATGAGAATATTTCAGGCATGGAAAGCCAAGATACTCTGGGGAAAAAAAAAAAAGAAGACCTAAATGAAAGATCTCTGCAATGAGAGCCCAGTGGAAAGAACGGGGCCATCAAAGAAGGAGGTACCTTTCTCTGAAGGGAGGAGAGAACTTCCACTTTGACTATGACCCTGTCGGAATAAGATTGAAGTCAGCGAACCCTAAAGGCTTCAATAGCCTCGGCAACTCATGACTAGAGCCTAGGGAGATTACTGACACCATAAACAAGAGTGTCAAATTGTTAAATCAACAACAGGAGTACTGTGTACTTACGTTTCATGAGGGATGTGTCCTTAATGTGTTGTCCAATGTGAAGTAATGCTATAACTAGTACTGAAACAGTATTTTTACACTTTGTGTTTCTGTGTGGGTGAAAACTGATAAAATCTTTACATAGTATATACTGAATCGATCTTCTGTATACAAAGAGAATTGAAAATGAATCTTGATGTGAATGCAAAGGGAGAGGGAGCGGGAAAGGGGAGGCTTGCAGGTGGGAGGGAAGTTATGGGCGGGGGAAGCCATTGTAATCCATAAGTTGTACTTTGAAAAATGTATATTCTTTAAATAAAAGCTTTAAAAAAAAAGAAAAACTTAGGATTTAAAATTTTATTTTCATTTGAAATGCAGATATCTCTGCCACCCACTGATTCATTCCCCCAAATGCCTGCAACAGCCTTAGAAGAGACAAGCTAAAGCCAGGAACCATGAAGTCAACCGGTCTCCCATATGGACCCAAGCACTAGAGCCATCACCTGCTGCCCCCCATGGTATGCATTAGCAGTAAACTCAATCCGAAGTGGAGCTGGAACTTGTACCCAGGCACCTCTGTTAATGGGATGTGGGCAATCCAAGCTGTCTTAAACGTTGCATCAAAGGTAACCCAAATTAGGATCTTAAATACAGTCCTTTCTCAATATCCACAGGACCTCCTGCTGATACCAAAAGCCACAATTCTCAAGTGTTTTCAACACAGGCCTCAAAGAACTCCTACCAATAAAGGATCATGGGGTCATAATCCAAGCAAAGCACCCAAGTGAAAACAAGCAGAAAAAAAGAGAACCAATCAAATTCACAAACAATTCTCAACCTCTTCTATGGGATGCCAGGTCCTAGAGGCGTGGCGGGGGTGGGGGAAGGGAGCCACATTTCTTCACATCTTTCATCAGCAGGAATCCAAGTCAGGATCTGTCTTTAGAAGAAATTCCACTTTAAAAAGTAGAAGCTTTATTGTTGCTCTTCTGGCAGCTATGAGTAAACACAGGAGTTTGGCAGGTGTTAAACTTTGTGGCAGTCTCTAAAATTTCCTGCCATCCTTGGGATGATTTCCATGGGTGACCTGCTGAGGCAGAAGAAATTCAGAGCTCCCACAGCAAGTTCTTGTTGCTGCCTGGTAACTGGAATCCTAAGAGTCAAAGCAAGTTCTTCTACCTTCCCCTCCAGCTCTTTCACTCTTTCATAAGCACACAGTAGCCAACAGTAGGTCTGCTCTGCTTGAACATGATGCATAGTGTATTATCCAGGATGCTATATTATTACCCATGATGCAGCATTATTACCCATGATGCAGCTGTATTACCCCTGATGTGTATTACAATGTTTTGAACAAAGGTTCCTATTTGTGTCAATTTAAACTCCCTCCCATGGCAAACCAGCAGGTTAACTAGCACAAGCTCTCCCTGGAGACTTCTTTTAAGCTCCTATGACATTGTCCCATTCCCAAAGAGGCGCTCACCTGCCCAAGCTCTTCATTAAGATTGGATGTTCTGGCCATGGCATAGACATCATTTACTTTATAATGCATATCTTCATCCTGAAAAACAAATGAAAAATATGGCCCAAACCAGACTCAAAATGAGGCTCAAAATTTCTTCAGAAAGAAAATACTAATCTTTCTCTATGACTGAAATTCAGAAAGAACTTGCAAAGGAGAATGCAAACTACTTGGATTAAACCAATATATGTTAGTTTCTCCTATATGTTAAGAGACTCAATTCAGGAGAAAGTGGGGCCATGTGGAAAGAAATTTTGAGGGGCCAGCATTGTGGCGCAGCAAGTTAAACTACCACCCATGGCATCACCATACCACACGGGGCACTGGTTTAAGTCCTGGCTGCTCCACTTTCTGATCAAGCTCCTTGCTAATATGCCTGGGAAAGCAGCAGGGGATGGCCCAAGTTCTTAGGCCCCTGCCATCCATTTAGGAGACCTGGATGAAGCTCCTGGCTCCTGGCTTTGGCTTGGCCCAACCCTGGCTGTTGCAGCCATTTGGGGAGTGAATCAGTGCATGGAAGATCTTTCTCTTTCTCTTCTTCTTTCTTTCTCTCTCTCTTTCTCTCTCTCTCTCTCTCTCTCTCTCTCTCTCTGTCTCTCCCCCTCTCTGCAACTCTGCCTTTCAAATAAAATAAGTAAATCTTAGAAAAAAACAAAGAAAGAAACTTTGATGTGTTGGTGATCTGGAATTAGAAAACTTGATTTTCCAATCCCTGGCTCTGCCTCAGGGAAGCTGTGGATCTTCAGCAGTCAACATCTCTGGGCCTCAGTGACTACATCTATGACATGGGAACAACAGCACAAATCTTACAGCACCTTTGTGAAAACCAAGAACACATTTCAAAGCATTTTGACTCACTTTGTCGCTATTAAAGTATATTCCCCTTCAAATGAATGCAATCCAATGAAATAAGGAGAGGACATTGTTAATATTATGACACTTAGCAATACTTTTATTTCAAAGAAAAGTATTTAAAAAGGCACCTGAATATTGAAACCCTCAATTCAAACGGGAAAATTAGTACAGTCCCAATTTACCAAGATGTAATGACAGACAGTACATGACTGTCACCTAAGAAATCTCTTCCTTATTTCAAGTGATTCTATAATGACTATGTTTCTGTCATTCTGACCAAGATCTGTAAATCCACTCCTAACCTCATCCATTGAGTATCCTGAATTTTAATGGATTGAGTATCTCTCTACACTTGCTATTAAGCAACTCTCTCTTAAATATTTCTTATCAACTAGGAAAAAATATATGAAAAATTGTGTCCTCCAGGTTAACACAGAGACCCAGGTACTGCTGAGCCATGTTGGCACAGATGCTTGAGTTTCCCAGTAAAAGCACATGTCACCCCTGGCTGTACTAGCACCATCACAAGGACTCAACTGCCTATACTGATTCTTCAAAACAAGACAAGGGGCAGGCTTCTGTGCAGCAGCTGAGACTCTGCTTGGGACACCTGCATCCTGTACTGGAGGGCCTGGGTCTCAGCTGTGCTCCTGAGTCCAGCTGTCTATCAGTGCAGATCCTGAGAGGTAGCAGGTGATGGCCCAAGTAGTTGGTTTCCTGCCATCCGCATGGGAGACTCAGGTTGAGTTCCTGACTCCTTGTTTCAATCTGGTCCAGCTCCAGCTGGTGCTGGCATTTGGGGAGTGAACCAACAGACAGGAGATTCCTCTCTCTCTCTCTCTCTCTCTCTCTCTCTCTGTACCTTTAAAATGAATAAAAAATAAATTAAAAAGCAACAGAAATTTGTTTTAAAAGAGAAAAGAAAACAAAAGTCGTGGATCGAGAGAGAAATTTTTTTGATTTCTGATTTTAATACTCACCCAGTTTATAAACTGGGCCTGAATAAATTTCACAACTTCCAGAGTTACCAGCAGACTGATGGGAATGAGATTGTGGTACAGGATGATGAACACCAAAATGTCAAAAGCAAAGCTGTGGTAGCTGACATCTGGAAGAAAATCAGAAGAACCATGTCACAGCTCCAGTGTCACCTTGACACCATCTTGGGACTGCCACATCCCGCATTGGAATGTCTGTGTTCGAGTCCTAACCCTGCTACTGATTCCAGCTTCCTGCTAATGTGCATCCTGGGAACCAGCAGGATACCTCAGATACTTGGATCCCTGCCGTCTATATGGGAGCAGCAGGTTAGGTTCGTGGTTCCTAGCTTCACCCTGGTCAATCTCTGGCTGTTGCAGGCATTTGGGAAGTGGAACAGTGGATAGGCGATATCCCCCTATCTGTCTGTTTGTCTGTATCTGTCTCTGTCTTTCAAATAAAATGGAAATACTTTTTTTAAGGTTGTAGAATTTTCTCCATGAAAATTATTATTAACAGTGGACATAAATATAAGAAAAATCTAAAGAGACCCATAACTAGCAACAAGATTTGAAGCAGTAATTAAGTCCCCCATCAAGGAAAAGTCCAGGATCTGATGGCTTTACTACTGAATTCCACAAAACATTTTAAGGGGAGTTAACTCCAATACTTTTCAAACTATTTCAAAATATTAAAAAGGATGGAACTCTACCTAACTCTTTTTACAAGGCCAGCATCACTCTGATACCAAATCCTACTCAAGACACAGAACACACACACACACACACACACACACACACAAGCTGCAGTGCAATATCCTTGATGAACATAGACACAAAAATTCTCAACAAAATAATATTAGCAAACCAAATCCAACACCACATCAAAAAGATCACACATCATGATCAAGCAGGATTCATCCCTTAGATGCAAGCGTGGTTCAAAAATCAATACACCTCATAACCGGCATTGTGGCATAGAGGGTTAATCCACAACCTGCAATGCCACTGGCTTCCCACATGAGCACCAGTTCATGTCCTGGCTGCTCCACTTCTCATTCAGCTCCCCACTAATGGCCTGGAAAAGGCAGCAGAAGATGGACCAAGTGTTTGGGCCCCTCCCACCCACATGGGAGACCGGGATGGAGCTCCTGGCTCCTGGCTTCAACCTAGCCCAGTGTTGACCACTGTAGCCATCTGAAGGGTGAACCAGCAGATGGAAGATCCCTCTTTTTTTTTTTTGACATAGTTAGACAGTGAGAGAGAGAGAGAGAAAGGTATTCCTTTTTCCGTTGGTTCACCCCCAAAATGGCCACTATGGCCAGCGTACTGCGCCGATCCAAAGCCAGGAGCCAGGTGCTTCCTCCTGATCTCCCATACGGGTGCAGGGACCAAGCACTTGGGCCATCCTCCACTGCCCTCCCAGGCCACAGCAGAGAGCTGGACTGGAAGAGGAGCAACTGGGACAGAATCTGATGCCCCAACCAGGTCTAGAACCCAGGGTTCCAGCGCCACAGGTGGAGGATTAGCCAAGTAAGCTGTGGCACCAGCCGGAAGATCCCTCTTTATCTAAGTTCCCCTCTCTCTGTGTAACTCTGACTTTCAAAATAAATACAATACAGCTGTAAATAAAAGTAGCATTTTTATATACCAACAATGATACCACTGAAAGAGAAATCAGAAATCTCATTAAAATAGATACCAAAAAATCAAATATGTGGGAATAAAGTTAACCAACGAAATGAAAGTTCTCTAAAAAGAAAATTATAAAACATTGATAAAAGAAATTATCAATGACCCAAGAAACAGAAAGATATTCCTTGCTCTTGGATTGGAAGAATTAATTAAAATGTCTATATTACCTAAAGTGATCTACAGATACAATGCAATCCTTATAAAATACCAACGACATTCTTCACAGAATTAGAAAAAACAATCCTGAACTACATATGAAATCACAAAAGACCGAAAATAGCCAAAGCAATCCTGAGAGAAAGAAAACAACTGGATACATCATAATACCTGATTTCAAATTATACTACAAAACTATTGTAATTAATTAAAGCAGCATGGAACTGAGTTAAAATTTAACATATAGATCAATGGATCAATATAGAGAATCAAGAAATTAATCTACTCAAAGCAGTCAATTGGCTTTTAATGAAGGTACCAAGAACATACAGTAGAAAAAGGATAGTCTTTTCAACAAATGTTGCTAGCAAAACTGGATATGCATATACGGAAGGATGAAATTAGCTCCCCACCTCTCACCATATGCAAAACTCAATTCAATATTTATCAGACATCTAAATGCAAGACCACAACCTATGAAACTGCTAGAGGAAAACATTTAAAGACATTTGTGTAGGTGATGACTCTTTGGATGAGACCCCTAAAATACAGGCAACAAAAAACAAAACTAGACAGATGGGATCCTATCAAACTCAGAAGTTTCTGTACAACAAAGGAAAAAAGCAGTAGAGTGAAGAGACACCTGACAAAATGGAAGAAAATATTTGCAAGCTACTTATCCGACAAAGGGTTAACATCCAGAATACAGCAGAAACTCGGCAACAACAATAACAACAAAAATCCAGTAAAATTGGCAAAGGACTTCATAATTCTCTGAAGAAGAAATATGGGGGCCAGCACTGTGGCACAGTGAGTTAAAGCACCAGCCTGCAGCAGCAGCATCCTATATGGGTGCCAATTCGAGTCCTGGCTGCTCCTCTTTTGATCCAGCTCTCTGCTGTGGCCTGGGAAAGCAGTAGAAGATGGCCCAAGTCCTTGAGCCCGTGTACCCACGTGGGAGACCTTGAAGAAGCTCCTGGCTCCTGGCTTCAGATCAGCTTAGCTCTGGCTGTTACAGTCATTTGGGGAGTGAACCAGTGGAGTGGAAGACCTCTCTCTCTGGCTCTACCTCTCTCTGTGATTCTACCTTTCAAATAACTAAAATAATTCTTAAAAAAAAGAAGAAAAAGAAATACAAATCACAAACAAATGTAAGAAAAAATGCTCAATATCACTTGCCATCATGGAAATGCAAATCAAAACCACAATCAGGTATCACCTCAACCTGTCACAATGACTAGCATCCAAAAGAGCGAGAGCAACAAAACTGGCAAGGATGTGAACAAAGCTGAACTCTTTTACACTGCTGGGGGGAATGTAAATTAGTGCAGCCACTGTGGGAAAAAGTATAGAACTTTGTTTTTAAACTACAAATACAACTGCTGTATGATCCAGCAATTCCACTATTGGGTATGCACCCAAAAGACATTAACTTATGGTGTCAAACAGATACCTGCTTCACCATGTGTACAGCAGCACTGCTCACAACAGCCAAGATATGGAATCAACAAGGTGTCTTACCAGAGGAATGGATAAAGAAAATGGGGTATATACATCTATATTAAGTAATTAATTAATTAATAACACATTTTTAAAATCTTAGGAAATTAATACATATACACATAGGAAATATATATATATATATATATATATATATATACACACACACATTTGAATACTATGGAGCTGTAAAAAAAGAATGAATTCCTGTCATTTGCAGAAAAATGGATGGAACTGGAGTTTATTAGGTTGAGTTAAGTAAGACAGGCACAGAAAGACAAACACTGCATGTTTTCCCTCATATGTGGGAACTAACATTAAAAAAAGAAAGCTGAATCTGAATGTTGATTACTAGAGGCCAGGAGGGATGGAAAGCACATAAGGAGTTAGATTTTTAAAAAATTGGAGAAAATGACTGTAGCTCATGAATTGCGGCAAATACATTAATTTGGGATGTTAATATGGTAAATGAATGAGGGGTATATTGAAACTATTTGTAGTAACACCTCTTAATTTTTGTTTTAAACATTTAAAACTACTCTGAAATAAAATGTTAAAAATAACAATAATAGGGGCCCACGCTGCGGCATGGTGGGTTAAGCTGCCGCCTGCCACACCAGCATCCCAGATAAGTGCCGTGGCCTTCAAGTCAGCTGTTCCACTTGTGATTCAGCTCCCTGCTCATGCTCTGGGAAAGCAGTGCAAGATGGCCCAAGTCCTTGGGCCCCTACACCCACATGGGAGACCCAGAAGAAGCTCCTGGCTCTGGCCTGGCCCAGTCCCGGTTGTTGCAGCTATTTGGGGAGTGAACCTGAACCAGCAGATGGAAGACTCTCTCTCTCTCTGTAACTCTACCTTTCAGATAAATAAATAAATCTTTAAAAAAACAATAATAATGCACAGAAAAGTGGAGGAACAAAGTTGTATCGGCATAGTTTTTGTCCATTATTAAAAAATACTTATCTGACAAAAATAAATAAAATAAGTAAAATGTTATGTTTTTATCACAAGAAAATGATAAATATGAGATGATGGGTATATTAATTGATAAAATGATAAAATCATTTCACAACATATAGGTGTATCAAAACATCCTATTGTATTTTATAAATACTATACAATTTTTATTTGTCAATTAAAAATAAATCTTTAAAAAATCTTAGGAAAATAATATTCTGTTTGTAATACTCATTAGTGATCAGTTTCTTTTCCAAAAATGCACCAAGTAGAGTAAGTACTTTCCTTTTCAAATAAAAGCACAGAAACGAGACTCTAATGTAAGTTTTAAAAGCAAAGCAACCTCAAAAAAAGGCAGTTTCTTACCACATCCTCATACTTACCATTGCTTAGGTACCAAATGGTGGCCCCGTACTGCTTGTTCCACAGCACTCCTCCCACAAAGCTCACCAAGGCCATGACCAGCAGCATGGTGAACAAAACCAGGATCTGCAAGTTGGTCACTTTCTCCACCCTGGATCTCTTGAGAGGTGATTTGACAGAATTCTGCACAACAGCACATGGACACACAAACACAAAGCCAAAAAAAAAGACAAAAATAAAAAAGTAACGGCATTGTAGTATGCAGACATTTTGATGGCAATGGGAGGTAAAACTTTGTAACAGCTGACAGAAGAGTGAGGGATGTTTAGCCTGGTGGTCAAGAGGCCAGTGTCCCACATCTCTGAGCCCTGGTTCAATACTGGCTCTGGCTCCTGACTCCAGTTTCCCACCAATGCAGACTCTGGGAGGTGGCTGTGGTGGCTCAAGTACCACCCACATGGGCAACCTGTGGCTCTCTCCAGGCTCTCTGTTCCAGGCTCCTGGCTTTGGCCATGGCCCAGTTCTCCCTGCTGCACATATTTGGGGAATGAAAAAGCAAATGGGAGTGTTTCTCTATTTCTCTCTCTCTTTCTCTCATCTTCTCTCTTCCTCTCTCTCTCCTCCCTCTCTCTCACACCCTTCTTCTCTCTCCCCTCCTTCCTCTCCCCACCCCGTCTCTCAAATAAATACATTTAAAAAAAAAAAAAAAGAGGAGACTACAGCCTTCACCAAACAAGTGCATTCTGTCGCTGGAACAGGCATGTTTTTCTCACTTCAGTCCTGACAAGCCTTTGTTACTCCCTAGAAAACACACTCACGTAGCTGATCTATCACCTCTGTGTTCTAGGGTTTTTAAAAACACCAAGTGTGATAAATCTTGAAGTCTAAGTGGTTGGCTGTGTAGGCAAACAATAAGTAAAAAAACGGAATGCATTTGTTAATTGTACTGCTCCAGTTTCCCTTCTCGTTATTGACTTAGTACTAATTTCTTTTCTTTTTTTTTTTAACAGGCAGAGTGGACAGTAAGAGAGAACAGAGAGAAAGGTCTTCCTTTTGCCGTTGGTTCACCCTCCAATGGCCGCCGCGGCCAGCGCGCTGTGACCGGCGCACCGCGCTGATCTGAAGGCAGGAGCCAGGTGTTTATCCTGGTCTCCCATGGGGTGTAGGGCCCAAGTTCTTGGGCCATCCTCTGCTGCACTCCCAGACCATAGCAGAGAGCTGGCCTGGAAGAGGGAAAATGGGGACAGAATCCTGCACCCCAACCTGGACTAGAACCTGGTGTGCTGGCGTCGCTAGGAGGAGGATTAGCCTATTGAGCTGCGGCGCAAGCCTACTAATTTCAAAACTATTTAAAAAGATATTTTTTACCTACATTTGCTGGGAAAATTTTAAAGGTTTTATTAGGACAAGAACTGCCTTAACATGTACATACTTTAGGGAAACCAAAGCTGCTAA
The DNA here is from genome assembly GCA_949820135.1 of Sylvilagus floridanus. Taxonomy (NCBI): domain Eukaryota; kingdom Metazoa; phylum Chordata; class Mammalia; order Lagomorpha; family Leporidae; genus Sylvilagus; species Sylvilagus floridanus. The sequence goes on from OX463230.1 coordinate 37,727,613, forward strand.
AATCTTCAGAGCTAAATCCCACACCTGAAGTGACAGGTTTAAATGTTGGTTTTCTATTAACATTTCAAGAGAGACTCCTCAATCTCTGTATAACTTGTCTGCAGAGGTGCATAGAATCATAGACAAAAACATTCTTAACTTTTCAGACTTTTCCATATAAAATGTACTATTTCTATCTTTTAATGAAAATGTTGAAGCAAAATATAGAAAGTTCACAAATTATGAAATATGAGCTAATAATGGAAATAACCATTTTCTTACAAAACACAGAAATAGACAAGGTTAAAAAATCCAAAGTTTGGGGCCAGCGCTATAGCACAGTAGGCTAAGCCTCTGCCTGTGGCACCAGCACCCCCTATGGGCACCAGTTTATATCCTGGCTGCTTCGCTTCTGATCCAGCTCCCTGCTAATGAAGCTAATTAAAAGTCAATGGAAACTGACTTTTCTGAAGCCTCCTTACTTACATACATTTATATTACACATATATATGCACATCCAAGGCAATCATGCTATTATCTCTTCTGTTAACTTGCACAAGCGTGCTTCAAAAAGCTTGTGGAAGAATGAAATTTAAAGATAAGCTTATTTAAGTGTCAGCCAGGCTAAGCTGGATCCCATATAGGTGTCGGTTCAAGTCTTGATGGCTCCTCTTCGAATGAGGCTACAAGCTGATGGCCTGGAAAAGGCATGGAAGATGGCCCAAATGTTTGGGCCCCTGCACCCACATGGGAGACCTGATGAACCTCCTGGCTCCCACCTTCAGCCTGGCCCAGCCCTGGCCATTGTGGTCATTTGGGCAGTGAACCAGCAGATGGAAGATTCTCTCTCTCTCTCTCTCTCTCTCTCTCTCTCTCTCTCTCCCTCCCTCCCTCCCTCCCTCCCTCCCTTCCCTCCCTCCCTCCCTCCTTCTCTATAATTCTGCCTTTCAAATAACTAGATAAATCTTTAAAATATTTTTTGGAAATCCCTTCAAATGAAGGCTCTTCAAAAAGTTCAGGAATGTGCATATATGAAAAACACTATTCATGGATTTCAAAGTTTTTTCATAAAAAATAAAATTGTCTTGATTTCATTTTCCACAAACTTTTTGATGTTTCCTTGCATGTGTAATAGCTTCAAATGCTATATAATAGAGATTTTCAGCCAAGTGTGTTGGTTTTAAAATTTCTGGGGAAGGATGTACTTAAATAGTTGTTGCTTTACCAAGCTGTGATAATTCCCTCTCTTGGATTTATATTATTCTGAGACAACTTGATCAATGTGGATAATAACCTCTGTTATGATTTAGATACACAAAATTCTGTGATGGAGCAGGATGTGCTTCATCCTGAACTGCTGTGCCAACCAACCACACTGGGAGGAGAATACGATGTTTTAGGTTCATTTACTGCATGCATTTAAGTCATGGATGAACTGCTTTGCTAGTGTGTGTAGAATCAATAGAGTATACAACTGAAGACAAAATGTGTGGCGTTGAAGAGCTGTGCACCTTGCAATTACATCATGATTGCGCGGGTTCCAGCAGACCACATGCAATGAGTGATTGTTAACCTTGGTAACTCGTTCAAATATAAACTCCTATTTGTGACCAAACGTGAATTTATACCACTGTCTTAGCCTGAATCTCTTAGAAGACAGAGTCTGTGGTAAAACGCCTTATTGCTGGGTGCAGTATCAGGAGAGTGACAGTGAGGGGAAAAGGAAAGTGATGCAGAGAAGAGAGAAGCCTATGCAAAGTGCGTTCTACTGAGTCACAGCTTTACAAGCAAATGCACCAGATCCTCAGGTGCATGGGTACTAAACACTCGCCAAGTATTGTCTCACCTCTGCGTGCCTTCTGCCCTCTACACAACAGCCACCTTGAGCTGCATTTGCCAAATGGTGTTCCAACACTGACACGATATTTGGCCTACAACTCTCTTTCCAGCCTCTTCCTTCTTACCTCCTCACTCCTTCTAATTTCCATCTACTCTACACATGTGAAGGTTTCACTTTACATGCTGTCTCCCCACAGGAGCTTCAGCATTGTGTTGGATAGGGCGCCCGTGTACACACACAGCATCCTTTACCTATGCCTTCCTCCTTATCATGTGCTAGTCTATCACCTTGACTGTGCTCCTGCATGCACTAAACGTGAGTTCAGGGACAGGAACTGTACCCAAGTCCCTACTGTACCATGAGTTTAAGTGGCTGCTAAACAGATATTTGTGGAAGGAACAGTTAAAGCCAAATGTTACTTATCGATAACAGAAAAAAGGATAGATTAGCAAGTTACTTCTTATTAACAATACTTTAAACAGGCCATCAAAGAAGGGGATACCTATCTCTGATGGGAGGGGAGAACTTCCACTTTGAATATAGCCTTGTCTAAATAAGGTCAGAGTTTGTGAACTCAGGAGGCTTCCATAGCCTTGGCAGCTCATGACAAGAGCCTCGGGTGATTACTGACATCATAAATAAGAGTGTCAATTGTTAAATCAACAACAGGAGTCACTGCACTTGCTCCCATTAGGACCTCTGTCCTTAATGTGTTATACTATGAGAACTAACAGTAAAACTAGTCTCCAAACGGTGCTCTATGATTTGTGTCTGTGTGGGTGAAGTCTGTGGAAATCTTTACTTAGTATATACTAATTTGATCTTCTATATATAAAGATAATTAAAAATGAATCTTAATGAAGAATGGGATGGGAGAAGGAGTAGGAGATGGGATGGTTTGTGGGTGGGAGGGTGGTTATGGGGGGAAGAACCTCTATAATCCAAAAGTTGTACTTCCGAAATCTAATTTTATTAAATAAAAGTTTTCTTAAAAAATAAGTACTTTAAATATCCTATGGCAAAATAAGATGTTCTGAAGGCTGATCAAAAGGTGACATCTTAGAGGAGCAGTATGTGAGAGAGAGAACTTAAGTAGAACTTCTAATATACATTTGGAAAAAAATTTTAAAAACCAAGTCTGACCTTAACTGGGAGCCATATACAAGGATGATTCCAAAGGTTCATGGAAAATGAAATTTTGAAGTAAGTTTATATTGGGGCCAAAAAAATGGAATTCATATATACTTCTTCATAACCTGCATTTCCATGAGTGTTTTGAATACCACCCATATACTGACTTTGCTCTCTTCTTAAAAGCAGAAGGAAAAATCTAGAAGCAGAACTATTTGTCATTAGTTTATTTTACCTGCATGAATTTGGTGTCAAAGCCAGTGTAAATCACTACGCCAATGATCCACTGAGTGTTTCTTAGTTGGGTCCCTCTTAGCAAGACCTGGTCAGGTCCAATTGCAACAGGGCTACAAATAAAAGAGAGCATTAATAAAGGACCAAAGAAGTTTCCTCTTGTTATGATGCACAATAAAAGCATGGGCTTTAACCTACGTTTCTTTTCTATTGTCAAGTTCAACTTTTGGGGGCCAAATGACAATAAAACAAATATTTCTTCATAAAACACCTCTCCCTAAAGGATCAGCGGTAGCAGGGTTGGGGGGTGGGGAGGAATTGGCTTAAGTATTAATTGTTTACCAATGCAGGGGCATGCTGATTAAAAACTAGGGAGTGAGAAAATTATCATTTAAACTTAGGGTGACTATAAAATTATTTGTCAGAGAGGACTATGTGGGCAAAGAAATAGCTGTATGCCTATTTATCAAGCTATAGAAGGCCCAATGTGGGATAATTTAGAGCACAGAAGACAAGCTCAGCCTGCTTTGTTGGTTTGGTCTGCTCCCCTCTGGCACTAATGACCCACTAAGTAGAAGATGCTCCTGTAAAAGTCCTATACAACACACACATCTAGGACAACAACAAGGATAACTCCTGCATGATTATCAACCACAAGTCCAGTGGCTTCTTTTTTGGTCATTTTTTAAAACCTCGTTCTTCCCATTGATTTACTTCCAAGGGATATGCTAACTACTTCTACTCACAGGGAACCTGGACTTGGCTTCTCTAGCAGCTCCTAATAGCATTGGCAGACACTGATTGAGAAAATGCCCTATATTTTCCACCTATATTTAAGAATTCTTTTTTAATGGTTACAAAGATGTGTCGGGATATGTCATTGTGGAGGAAAACAGGAAGGAACCAGTGAAACGCTTTAAAATGTTATTAGTTGACAGAACAAAAACGCTACATTCTATGTCCCATGAAAGAAAAAAAATGTTTGCAAAGAGAAAGATGATACCTTTTACCAGGTAGGTACAAGGTTCCAACAAAGGTATCGAAATGATGATTAGGTCCTTCACATTCTATTTTTCCAGTTAAGTTTGCCAGTTGCTTGTTTGTTTGCATGTCAGCTGTTTCTGGCAAAGCCTATAAAATAACATCAAAGGGGAAGGGAACTAAAATAAAACTTTCATGTACCATGGCAAAGCTCCACGTTTCTAGTAGTTAATAAAAATGAAGACGAAAGTCAGTATCAAGAAATGCACTGCACTTACTGGATAATCAAATAAGTACACATTAAGCTTTAACGTAAACTTTCCTAGAAGACATGTAAATGACATTTTTGCAAATAATTTTAATGAAATCGAAAGAGGTAGAAAAGTTAAGTGTTTATCACTTCTCTTGACAATATAATTGGGGAAAAAGCACCATAACTGAATGTATACTGTCAATACATAGAAGTGCATAGCTGATGACACTGAACTATGCATTACAGTTAGAGCAGGAGGGATCCAAAATAGTGGTTCCAAACCTTTGCAAGCATCAAATTCACACAGAAATCCTGTTAAAATACAGATCGCCGGGAACCACCTCCAGGATTTCTTAGTGTGTCTAGAGGGAGGTGCCATTTCTAACAGTTCCCAGAGGTGTGATTTGCATTTCCAACAGTCCCCAGGGAATGTTGCTGCTGCTAGTGTAGAAATGGTCTTGGAGAACCACTGAACCAAAGGGTGTCTCATTCCAGCAGGACTGTCTCAACTGTCCAGGCAGAGAAAAGGCAGATCATTTTCAAGACAGCAACGGGGGCAGGCATTTAGCTCAGCAGTTATGACCCTGATCAAGGTGCCCATGGCCCATGTTATGGTGCCTGGATTTTATACCCTGTTCCAGCTTCCTGCTAAGTGAGACCCTGGGAGTCAGTGACGGTGGCTCAAGTATATCGATTTAGACTGACTTCCCAGCTTCATCCTCAGCCAGTGCAGGCATCTGAGGAGTGAACCAGTAGATGAGAGTGCTTTACCTCCCTCTCCCCCTCCTCCTCCCTCTCCTCTTCCCTCTCCCTCTCCAACAAACAGAAAATAAGAGTTTCTCATAATGTGTAGTTTTTTAAAAAGAGCACACTAATCAAATTTTCATCAGAAATATATGATAGAAAAACAGTAGATTTTTATTTTTTAAGTATTGAATTAAATGCCTTTAAATGTCTTACAAATGTCAAAAAATGCAAAAAAAATTAAAAGAAATTTTTTCCAGGCATGCACACAAGATCTCAGAAATTTGGATGTCAGAAACCAGATTTCAAAAACAAAAACAAAAAAATTGAGCAAACAACATGAACAGATATTCACCAGGAGAGAAAAACAGGTATTGCCAGCAAACTCAGAAGCAGATGCTCATGAATGGTATTTAATTGAGGGTAAAGTTATATTCTTTTAGCAAGTTGCAAATATAAGGACATTTTTCTAATTTGGTGAAGGTAACGATGCATTTTTAGAGTCAGGAACAAGAAGAGACCATTCGGGCTGGCATTGTGGTGTAGTGGGTAAAGCTGATGCCTGCAGTGCCGGCATCCCATACGAGTGCCAGTTCAAGTCCCAACTGCTCCACTTCCCATCCAGCTCTCTGCTATGGCCTGGGAAAGCAGTAGAAGATAGCCCAAGTCCTTGGGACCCCGTACCCACGTGGGAGACCTGGAAGAAGCTCCTGGCTCCTGGCCTCGAATCGGTGCAGCTTGGGCCATTGTGGCCATTTGGGGAGTGAACAAGTAGACTGAAAACCTCTATTTCTGTCTCTACCTCTCTCTGTAACTCTGTCTTTCAAATACATAAAATAAATCTTTAAAAAAAATCTGGAAGGTACGCTAGACTGATAGAACAATTATCACACGGGATAAAGGTGGAATTTGGGAGGTGGAGAGGTTAAACAGACTACATTCTCTGTGCTGCTTCTATTGCTTTTACAGAGATAACGTATTACCTTTATAAGTTCTAACGTTTTCTCATGTTCTATACATTATAATTTGCTAAAAATTATTAACAAGCAAACATGTAAATTGTCAAGTGTAAAGTCAGGGATTTCCTTACTAAGCAAACTAACAAAGCAGACAATGAGTAATTATAAGCATCAATGTCTTTTTTTGATTAATGAACAATTAATTGGAAAATCTCTCATTGAATTCATAATCACCAGTTTCTCTGATATTCAAACAATACTTTTTAAAAAATATTTTAAAATCGTTGAGATTTCTTTTTTGATTTATGTGTTATTTAGACGTCTAATTTTCTGAAATGCGTTTTCATTTTACTTGAAACACAGAGACACAGAGAGAAGGAAAAACAGCAACAAATTGAAAGAAGCAGAACTTCTTCTATCCTTCGGTTCACTTTTGAAATGCCTGCAACAGCCAGGACTGGACCAGGCTGAAGTCAGGAGCCAAAAACTCAATCCTGATTTACAATGTGGGTGGTAGGGACCCTAGCACTTGAGCCATCACCTGTTGTCTCGCAGAGAGCACATTAGCAGGAAGGGGTCAAAAGCAGAGCTGGAACTCAAGCTCTGATGTTGGATGCATCACAGTAGCATCGTAACTGCTGTGCCAAACACCTGACTTCAAGAGGGAATTTTTAAAGCAGTGGTGTACAAGATAGGTTAAACCTCACAGACACCATCCATTCAATCTAATTATAACATTTAACTATGACAGTCATTGTATCACCAAAATATTAATGAAAACAGTTTCAAAACAATACACATATGAGCTGACATTCATAGTATACACATTTTCCTAACAAGAGTAACACATTCATCTAGTGCCCTCTTGTAACAGAAAACAACAATAACAACAACAATAATAATATACTCTTTAAATATTTGATGAGGATAAATCACATCCATTCCATAGAGGTGAGAGAATTCATCTTCTTAGTGAATAAAACAACTGGTACCTGACAAAATTTGACACTGGCTCCTTGGATGTATAGTTAGGATTTTTAAAAAATGTGTCTTTACCTGCCGTATCTTTAGATTTGTCTCTCCATCCAGATTAGATGTTGCAATATAACACATTGACAGAGGTTCACTAAGGAAAATAAAACAAATAACATTGAAGACTACTTCTTTACCAAATGGAAAGTTACAACCATTCTTCAATGCTGAAAGGACTACAAACAACTTCTTTATTGGGAGATATTAGCAGTCTGATCCTACCAGCCTAAAATTCACCTAGCACAATGACTGCTTCAGTGGAAAAGGATCTGCCCTTACAGTCATGTGTGATTACTCTTTAACCTCAACAAGAGAAACTGCTGAGGATAAACAGATATGCTGTAATTCAGAGGAGACGCATCTGAGGTGAAATCCACAATCCTGTTTTTTCTCTAAAATGGAGCCATTCACAGCAGTTAAGACACTACTTGCAGTATCTGCATCCCATATTGGAGTGTCTGGTTCAAGTCCCAGCTCAACCTCAGCAGTGAGGGAGTCAAACACTATATTAATAAGCATTTGCCTTGTGAGACTATTCCATGTCAGATGCCAACTCATTTATAAACATCAATCGTTTAGAGAAACAAAAATTATCCACTGAAATGCACTGAGTCTGACTTGTCTTGTTGACTATATATCTTATTCACTGAGCTGTTAATTTTAAAGAAAAGCCATCTAATAATTTAACTAATACACAGTAGTCTCTTATTTGTGGTTTCACTCTCCATTGTTTCTTACCCTCGGTTAACAATGGTCCCACAATGTTACATGGAAAATTCCAGAAATAGCCAATTGATAAGTCTTAAATTGTACACCATACTGGCACCATTACACATTGTCCAGCTTCTTCCTGTCCACTTGTCCAGCAGACCTACACTGTTATGCTACCCATCTGTTTGTCACTGAATAGTCATCTGGGTCATCAGACCAGCTGTCCAGGTACTGTAGTACTTGTGTTCAAATGACCCTAACCCCTATGTATTAACTCAGTGTTACATCTCAATGCCTACTTAAATTTACCTCACTTCATCTCATCACAAATTGAATCATCTCCCATCATCAGAGAAAGTCTGAGTACAATATAATATTTAGAGAGGCATCACATTGACATAGGTTTTATTACAGTGCATTGTTATAAATTTTATTTTATTATTAGTTATTAACCTATTACTGTACCTAATTTATAAATTAAACTTTATCATAGGTATATATGTACAGGAAAAAAAAACAGCATAGATAGGGTTCAGTACTATCTGTGGTTTTAGGCATCCACGAGCAGTCTGGGAATGTATCCCCTATGCATAAAGGGGATTACTATAACCCCAAATGATGACTAGTACATAGTCTAATATTATGAATATAACTTCATTGGAATTCTGATGATGTGACACATAACCCCTCTCCTCCATATATGATATATAACCCCTCTCCTGTATTAAAAACAGTGAGAAAGTTGGAAAAAAAATAATAAAAGTTTTTTAGCACTCTGAAAATTAACCAAAGACTTTAAGTGAGCCAGGGATATTTCTCTTAAAAAATGGCTGAATCTGGGTTTAAAAATTTTAAAAACAAACCAGTAAACTTTGTGATAGTTTCACTTGGTCTAGAATCATCCCCTTCTTGGAGGCTCAACTTTGAAAAATAACCCACATTCCCAGTCCAGAGAGGGCAAAGCAGAGCTGGACCTGTCCGGAAGCCTCATTCCCAAGGAGCCATCATTTGGTCTGTTTGGTGTTTCTCTACAAGACAGCACTTGAAAGGCTTGTCTTTATTTGATGTCACTTGAAGCCATACAGTGCCGAAAACCTCTCCCTGGGGCCAGTGCGGTGGCATAGTGGGTAGGGCCACTGCCTCCAGTGCTGGCATCCCATATGGGCACCGGTTCAAGTCCCGGCTGCTCCATTTCCAATCCAACTCTCTGCTATGGCCTGGGAAAGAAGAGGAAGATGACACAAGTCCTTGGGCCCCTGCACCCAAGTGGGAGACCCAGAGTGGGAGTGAACCAGGGGATAGAAGACCTCTCTCTCTCTCTCTCTCTCTTTCTCTCTCTCTCTCTCTCTGCCACTCCTTCTCTCTGTGTGTAACTCTGATTTTTCAAGTAAATAAATAAATTTAAAAAAAAAAACCTCTCCCTGGCTGGGACTTGCCTATCAGAGTCTCCCTGTGGAGGGGGCTCTGGGCTTAATGGTTACCTCTATGCTGCTCCCCATGCTTACAGGTCTTTGGGGTTTGGCAGAACCTTTCAGGGAAAAAAGCTACATTGACACAGGATTATCCTCCATAGTTCCTTTCAGTTCATTCGGGGACTCTGGTTTTCTTACTTTTGCACCAGCTCAAATAAGCATTTAGGGGTGTGTGTGTGTGTGTGTGTGTGTGTGTGTGTGTTTTCTGTTTTACTGGAGGCAGGGAGAATTACTTAGAAAATAGGATCTAGATAACTAGAAAAAAAATTTCTTTTTTTTATAAAGCTTTTATTTAAAGGATATAAATTTCCAAAGTACAGCTTATGGATTACAATGGCTTTTTCCCCCCATAACTACCCTCTCACCCACAACCCTCCCCTTTCCCGCTCCCTCGCCCCTTCCATTCACATCAAGATTCATTTTCAATTCTCTTTATACACAGAAGATCAGTTTAGTACATATTACGTAAAGATTTCAAAGGTTTGCCCTCACATAGAGACACAAAGTGAAAAATACTGTTGGAGTAGTAGTTATAGTATTAATTCACAATGTACAGCACATTAAGGACAGAGATCCTACATGATATATATTTTTTAAATTGATTAATTTTCTATGCAATTTCCAATTTAACACCAAGATTTTTTTTTTCATTTACAATTATCTTTATATACAGAAGATCGATTCAGTATACACTATGTAAAGATTTCATCAGTTTGCATCCACACAGAAACACAAAGTATAAAATACTGTTTCAGTACTAGTTATAGCATTACTTCACATTGGACAACCATTAAGGACAGATCCCTCATGAGACGTAAGTACACAGTACTCATGTTGTTGATTTAACAATTTGACACTCTTGTTTATGGCATCAGTAATCTCCCTAGGCTCTAGTCATGAGTTGCTGAGGCTATTGAAGCCTTTACGGTTCACCGACTTCAATCTTATTCCAACAGGGTCATAGTCAAAGTGGAAGTTCTCTCCTCCCTTCAGAGAAAGGTACTTCCTTCTTTGATGGCCCCATTCTTTCCACTGGGATCTCACTCACAGAGATCTTTCATTTAGGTCTTCTTTTTTTTCCAGAGTGTCTTAGCTTTCCATGCCTAAAATATTCTCATGGGTTCTTGAGCCAGATCTGAATGCCTTAAGGGCTGATTCTGAGGCCAGAGTGCTATTTAGGACATCTGCCATTCTATGAGTCTGCTGTGTATCTCGCTTCCCATGTTGGATCATTCTCTCCCTTTTTGATTCTATCAGTTAGTATTAGCAGACACTAGTCTTGTTTGTGTGATCCCTTTGACTCTTAGACCTATCAGTGTGATCAATTGTGAAATGAAATTGATCACTTGGACTAGTGAGATGGCATTGGTACATACCACCTTGATGGGATTGTATTGGAATTCCCTGGCATGTTTCTAACTCCATCATTTGGGGCACGTCTGATTGAGCATGTCCCAAATTGTACATCTCCTCCCTCTCTTATTCCCACTCTTATATTTCACAGGGATCGCTTTTCAGTTAAAATTTAAACACCTAAGAATAATTGTTTGTTAATTACAGAGTTCAACCACTAGTACTAGAATAAAAAAATACTAACATGGATAAAGTATTACATTGTACAACAACAGTCAGCACAAGAGCTAATCAAGTCACTGTTTCTCATAGTGTCCATTTCACTTCAACAGGTTTCCCCTTTGGTGCTCAGTTAGTTGGCACCTATCATTTGTATATATACATATATTTGTCCCTTTGGGACTGGCTTAATTCACTCATAATGATGTTTTCCAGATTCCTCCATCTTGTTGCAAATGACCGATTTCATTGTTTTTGACTGCTGTATAGTATTCTATAGAGTACATGTCCCATAATTTCTTTATCCAAATGTATGCTTTGTGATCTTTTGCTGTGAGGTTCCCTTCGTTTAACTTCTTTCATGTTGATGGCCGTGTGTCTGTGTTTCTGTGTGTAACACATATTTAAGCATTTTGCAGGGCTAGACGAGTGGCAACAAATTCTTCCAGTTTCTGTTTACAATGAAAGGTCTTTATTTCACCTTCATTCACAAATGAGAGCTTGGCAGGATATAATATTCTGGGCTGGCAGTTTTTCTCTCTTAGTACCTGGGCTATGTCTCGCCATTCCCTTCTAGTTTGTAGGGTTTCTGGTGAGAAGTCTGCTGTGAGTCTAATTGGAGATCCTCTGAGAGTAATCTGACATTTCTCTCTTGCACATTTTAGGATCTTTTCTTTCTGTTTCACTGGGGTGAGTTTAATTACAACGTGTCGTGGTGAGGATCTCTTTTGGTCATGTTTCCTAGGGGTTCTATGAGCTTCCTGTACTAGGATGTCTCTGTCATTCTCCAAACCTGGGAAATTTTCTGCTATTATCTCACTAAAAAGGCATTTTAATCCTTTCTCCCTCTCCATGCCTTCAGGAACTCCTAGAACTCGAATGTTGGGTTTGTTAATGGTATCCTGTAGATTCCCAACAATATTTTTAGATTTCTAATTTCCTCTTCTTTTCTTTGGTTTGACTGTATATTTTCCTGTGCTCTGTCTTCTAAGTCCGATATTCTCTCTTCTGCCTCGCCCATTCTGTTTGTAAGGCTCTCTAATGTGTTTTTCATTTGATCTATTGAATTCTTCACTTCATTATGATTTCTCCTCACTATCACAGTTTCATGTTCTACTAGTTGTTTCATTTCAGCTTGATTCCTCCTTAATATTTCATTTTCATGAGAGAGATTTTCTACCTTGTCCATTAAGGATTTCTGTAGTTCAAGAATTTGTTTTTGAGTACTTCTTAGTGTTCTTATCAATTTTTTGAGATCTGCTTCTTGCATTTCTTCTATCTCATCATCTTCGTAGTCTTGAATTGGGGTGTCTTTTTCATTTGGGGGTGTCATAGTGTCTTCCTTGTTCTTGTTACCTCGGTTTTTGCGTTTGTTGTTTGGCATATTGGTTTCTTTGCTGTGGTGTTTTTTCTTGTTATACTATGACTCTAGATAAGTGGACTGTCTGCTTTCAATGGAGCCTTAGAGGCTTGAGATGGGTGTGGCCTGATAGCTCTGTTTGGTTCCTCAGGGTTGAGGGTGTGCCAAAGGTGACACTCCCAGGTTAGGCGTGGTAAATCTCTCTCTGTTTCTTTCTTTATTTTTGCTTCAAAAGGGAAGTAATTCCGCATAGCTGAATGAAATTGGGGGTGGTTAGCAGGCAAATAATATACCCACAGGAGGCAGAGATCGGTAGCTCTTTTCCAAGGACCACAGAGGAAATCTCTGCAGCCCTCATTGTGGGCTCAAATTCTCCTGCAGTCTCACCACTGGGCGACCAAGGCTACCAAACTGTAGCGTCTCTGGAGAGTACTCAAGTGGTGAATTCCGTGAGTTCTCTCCCCCACAGTCTCTTTTTTCACAGTCTCAGTTCATTAGAACCACACATTCATTAGGTTCTAATCTCCTGTTATTTCACCCCCACGCCCAGAGTCAGGTTTTTCTGCTAGGCTCAGGGCTGGTGCAGACCTGATGTTGCCATGCTTATGACGTATGTCAAAAATGGCGCCTGCTCTTTGTCTTGTTCACCTTTGAGAGGTGGGCAGAGAGAGAGAAACTGGTGTCCGAATCGGTCACTTTTTTCTTTTTCTCTCTCTTCTAGTTAGCCTGGTGAACTTTTCCCCACAGGGTTTCAAGCCTTGTTTGCTCTAGTCTCCTCTTTCCACTTCCCTGCCGATGTCTCGGGCTATTGAAGTTCGGCTCACCTCGCGTTCCAGCACTGGTGCATTGAGTCTGCCACTGGTGTCCCGTACTGTGGGCTCCCACGCTCTCCACGCAGGTCCACTGTCAATCACTAGTTCCAGAAGAGTTTCCTCTGCTTTTTCTTCCCCTACTCTTCCTTGAATCTGCAGTATCTCCACTTTTATTAAACTGTCTCTCCCCGGACTATCGGTGTGCTCCCTTCCTATTCCGCCATCTTGCCCGCCTAGAAAAAAATTTCTAATAATAATGATTTTTGTCTCCTCTCCTCCCTGCCTTCCCTTCAAATAAATAACGGCTCTCACACAAGCAGTACAGCACAGGGAGCAAGGAAGCAGCCAAGAAAGCCGCACATAAGACTGACATGGAGATTATAAAACGAAGTGTTCTTATGGTATACGCCTGGCCTCCTGCGCCCACCTCATGCTCTGAGACAAACCCAAGAGAGAAACAGACATCACCTACAGTTAAGTTTATTTGCCGATTAGCTGAATGCATCTGGCCAAAAGAAGAGCTGTTTAGGTCTTACTGCTGTCCCAGAGTTTGGAGAATGGACCCTGAGTGAATCCACCTCTCTTTCCCAAGTGATATGAAGCTATAATAGTGGGGACACCTTTCTGATCCCTTTAGGATGACTGTGACTTGATCTGGGACTCAAAGGTGTCCTGTGCAGCTGTGGTCAGGGCTGTGCTGTAGCCACTGAGAGACACCCCGCTACCACACATTTCAGCAAATGTGAGGGAGGCAACGTGGGGTTCTCCGAGGGCCCAATCCAGAAGCAACGTAAGACCTAATAGGGAGGTGGGGGGTGGAGGGGTGGTTAGTGAGTAAAGCCACTACCTGTGACACTGGCACCCCATATGGGCCTTCAGTTCTAGTCCTGGCTGCTCCACCTCCGATCCAGATCCCTGCTAATGTGCCTAGGAAGGCAGCAGAAGATGACCCAAGTGCTTGGGCCCCTACATCCACGTGGGAAACCTGGAGTAAGCTCCAGGCTCCTGGCTTCAGATCGGCTCAGCTCTGGCCACTGTGGCCATTTGGGGAGTAAACCAGCAGATGGAAGATCTTTCTCTCTCTCTCTCTCTCTCTCTCCCCCTTTCAAGTAAATAAACAAATCATTAAAACAAAAAAAAAAACTTAATGGGAAGTGAATAAGTTCCTGTAGGAAGTATCTGTATAAGCATTCTTCAAAACAGTTGGTGAACAAAACAGCATAGTTCACAATTGATCACACTGAGAGGTCTAAGAGTCAAAGGGATCACACAAACAAAACTAGTGTCTGCTAATACTAACAGATAGAATCAAAAAGGGAGAGAATGATCCAACATGGGAAGCGAGATACACAGCAGACTCATAGAATGGCAGATGTCCTAATAAATCACTCTGGCCTCAGAATCAGCCCTTAAGGCATTAGGATCTGGCTCAAGAACCCATGAGAATATTTTAGGCATGGAAAGCCAAGATACTCTGGGGAAAAAAAAAAAAAAGAAGACCTAAATGAAAGATCTCTGCAAGTGAGATCCTGAGATCCCAGTGGAAAGAACGGGGCCATCAAAGAAGGAGGTACCTTTCTCTGAAGGGAGGAGAGAAATTCCACTTTGACTATGACCCTGTCGGAATAAGATTGAAGTCGGCGAACCCTAAAGGCTTCAATAGCCTCGGCAACTCATGACTAGAGCCTAGGGAGATTACTGATGCCATAAACAAGAGTGTCAAATTGTTAAATCAACATCAGGAGTCACTGTGTACTTACGTCTCATGAGGGATCTGTCCTTAATGTGTTGTCCAATGTGAAGTAATGCTATAACTAGTACTGAAACAGTATTTTTATACTTTGTGTTTCTGTGTGGGTACAAACTGATGAAATCTTTACATAGTGTATACTGAATCGATCTTCTGTATATAAAGATAATTGCAAATGATTAAAAAATCTTGGTGTTAAATTGGAAATTGCATAGAAAATTAATCAATTTAAAAAATATATATCATGTAGGATCTCTGTCCTTAATGTGCTGTACATTGTGAATTAATACTATAATTAGTACTCCAAAAGTATTTTCACTTTGTGTCTCTATGTGAGGGCAAACTTTTGAAATCTTTACGTAATATGTACTAAACTGATCTTCTGTGTATAAAGAGAATTGAAAATGAATCTTGATGTGAATGGAAGGGGAGAGGGAGTGGGAAAGGGGAGGGTAGCGGGTGGGAGGGAAGTTGTGGGGGGGGAGCCATTGTAATCTATAAGCTGTAATTTGGAAATTTATATTCTTTAAATAAAAAGCTTTATATATATATATATATATATATATATATATATATATATATAAAGAAATTTGGCCCTAAAAGAAGCCCACTTAATACTAAGTAAATCATTAGTGTGTTATACCACAAGAACACCTGGTACTGAGATAAGTGTAATTTTTCTTTAGTTGAATGCTTCTAGAAATTACAGAAGAGATGGAATTAATCTAAGTGTTATGATAGCAGAAAATGTGGCCAGGGAAATTTTTTTAAAAAACACACAATGAAAATATAGAACAACGGTCCACAAACAGGGCCACCAGTGAAATCTGGCTCTCATCTGTGTTAATAAACGTATTGGTGGTGGAATCCAGGGGGTCTGCCCATGGCTGCTCCCAGCATTGTAGCGGCTGAGCAGAGCAGCTGCAACAGAAAGTGTGGTCCACATTGTTACCCCTTCTCCCCCAGCCCGGAACAGAGTGAAGGAGGGAAAACGACTTCTGTTCTTAAAACTCCCGGTTCTGTGGAGGCCCATGAGCGTAGGGCGACTCACCTGGAAGAGATCAGGACCATGTCTGCAGGCAGGAACTCGCCGTTGGAAGCCTTCACAACGTCACCCACATTGACCTTTAGAACCAGGACAGAGAAGATGGGAGTGGGACATGGGAAAACACAAACCCAGGCAAAAATTTTCAAATGTTGCCATGAAAGAGTAAAATATGCAGAGTCTAGTCATCCTAATACATTTCAGCTACATTCCTGATGGAATCATCTCCCCTAATGCCATTCTTTTCAACCCAAGGAGACTTTATCCTCCCCATCCACTGGAAGAGGGTAGCATCTGGCAATGTCTGGGGACATTTTTGTTGCTTTTTGTCACAATGTAGGAGCGAGGAGGATCAGATGTTGCTGAACATTCTACAACACACAGCTCAGCCTACCAAGGCATGGAGCAACCCTCTCCAAAATGTCAGTGGTGCTACAATTGGAAGATCCTGCTCAAGGACAAAATGTCTCAACATCTGGACAGGGGATTTCAAAGGGAAGAGACCCCAAATAGACCTATTGGCAGTACTAATTTTTTTAAGGGCAGAGTTACAGAGAGACAGAGGCAGAGAGAAAGAGAGTGATGTCTTTCATCAGCCGGTTCACTTCCCAAATGGCCGCAACAGCCAGAGCTGCATTGATCCAAAGCCAGGAGCCAGGAGTTTCTTCCAGGACTCCCATGCGGGTGCAGAGGCCCAAGCACTTGGGTCATCTTCCACTGCTTTTCCAGGCCACAGCAGAGAGCTGGACCAGAAGTGGAGCAGCTGGGACTCAAACCAGCACCCACATGGGATGTCAGCACTTCAGGCGGTGGCTTTACCCACTATGCCACAGCACCAGCCCCGGCAGTACTACTTTTGCAGTGATGTTGTGTCCCTACAAATATTGCACTGCTGTGTGCAAAGCAACAGAAAAGGATGCCTTTTTTACTCTGAGATGAATTCCTAGGGCTCAGCATAGTGTCTGCCCTGCATGAGATAAGCACCGAATGTATGAATGAATGACTGATGTTATGGATGAAGTATGGTTTGTAAGTGAGCGATTGGGGGACATGTAAATATTAGGAGCCATTCATGGAGAAAGCATTGGGAGCTCTTCCGTGCTTATGCTTTAACAAGCCATTTGAACGCTTACACTGTGTTGAGTAGTGATGACCTAAGGCTTAAAATTGCAGGCCCTTCCTAAGCAGCTGCACAAGCATGTGGTCAAAATGCTTTCCTAAACCCATTTCTGGACATATCCTGAAAATACATTGCTGAGCAAAACAAACAAAAAAGAACAAGCAGACCAGGTTTTTCTTTTTATAATATGATTAAGCAGATCATTTCTATCTTAATTGAGCTACAGGTTAATTAAACACAAACATCCTTGGTATTCATGGGGATTTGGTTCCAGGACCCCCACAGATACCAGAATCCATAAACGCTGAAGTCCTTTATATAAATTGGCATAGAACCTGCACACATTCTTCAGTAAATCTCAAACCATCTCTGGATAACTTCAGATTCCTAGTATCATGGAAATGCTGTACAAATAGCTGTTATACTATACTGTTTCGGGAATACTGAAAACAAAGAGGTCTTTATATATTCAGTACAGATGCAAAGTTGTTTTTCAAATATTTTCTATCTATACTTGGTTAAATCTGCAGATGGTGAACCTGAGGATATGGAAGGCCTGGAGGGCCAAATGCACTCCTATTTCAAAGTGAGGAGAGAATCTTAAAAGCTACCACGTGTCTTTAAAGATGGGAAGGACAAGTTCAACATGGGAGAACCAAGAAAGAGAAAACAGTCACATCTTATTAAAACGTTCACAATGCAATAAATAATACCACGCTCATAACCAACACAAACAACATACAAGGAAAAGGGCTAGCAAAGGCCATCAGGAGACAAAGTGAACCTATGCAATTAAAACCAGATTTTCCCCTGAAACAATACTGATGTAGGAAACCAAGCACCTGTGGGCCTGACAGCAGCCTTGTGCAAGGGCAGTCAGGACCCCGTTCTTATAAACCCCTCCTTTCTTGTCTGACTACAGCACCCCCAAATTCACCCCTCTTCCTTTTTTTGAGTTTGAAGGACTCCTTTTGATTGTACCTGGCAGATGGTACACAGAGGACTGAGAGGGACAAGAATTTCAGGTCCTTGGCTTTGGCTGTTTAACTTGTTCTGCCACTGCCAGGCATTGGTGGTAAATTAGATTTCAATCACAGGAGCCCCCTGGGTAGAAAGCCCACCACTGCAGCCCCACTTCCTCCCCTCTCCCCTGCCTCCCTCCCGCAGGAAACAGACTGTGACTCTGCCACCAGAAACGGAGGCTCTCAGTGGCTTCTCTGAGTCCCAGTGAGAAGCACAAAATACAATCATCATTCAGGGAAAGAAATGTTGATGCTACTTAGAAACCAAAACATTCTTAGAGTTAGCTTCCTAAAACATTTCACATTGGTTTTCAATTATTGATTGTCGATGTATTGATAGTCAATGTCTAGCCCCAGTGCATTCAGGGTACCTTCAGTTTATATTCTGCCATGATCGAATGTTTGTGTTCCCCTAAATCTCCTAAGTTGAAACAGAAATCCGAACCTCACCATGTGGCAGTGTTAAGAGCTGAGGCCCCCGGGAGGTATTTAGGTCCTGCAGGTGCATCCCCCATGAATGGGATTGGGGCTCTTACCAGGGAGGCACCAGACAGCTGCCTTGCCCCTTGCACCATGGGAGAACCTGACTGGAAGACAGCATCTGTGGGGAAGCAGACCCTCACCAGAAACCGCCAGCACTGGGTGTGGACATCCCAGCCTCCAGAATGCAAGAAGTAAGTTTCTGTTGTTTCCGAGTCACCCTGCCTGAAGTGCCGGTTACAGCGGCTGAGTGAACTAAGACCAGTAGCAGGGTCTGTGTTCCTGACAGCATTCCCTGAGGCATGCATCGTCTAAGAGCTGACTTGCACCCGCGCAGCCATTTTGCAGCATTATCCCTGAATGCTCTACACAATGGTGCAGATCATACCATGGTCGATTAACAAGCATGTAGACTTCCAGCTAGATTTAAGTTCAAATCACATTTTCACCACTTGAACCAGACACTTACTCACTGATCCTCTACTTCTTCATCTACAAAATGGGGATAATACTGGGGTTCCTGAAGACACATTCCACACAGATAAAAATCTGTAACTTAAAACACAAAATAGGTGCTGTATAGAAAGTTGTAACATATTCTTACCTCTTTCCACATAATGGAGTACCAGGAATCCCGTCTTAACACTGAAAAAGAAAGTTATATTTTAATTCTAATTATTGCATGAGGGAAAGTTCAAAATAATAAAAGTTATGTTTTCCAAAACTGAATGGATTTCTTTATAAACTATTATCTTTGTACATTTGACTGCAAGAGTATGTATATTATGTTTGTATGCACTGTACTAAAATGGAGTTACATATAAGTATGGTATCATAACATAGCTTTATATAATGATAGATAGATAGACAGACAGACAGATAGATAGAGGCTACATTCACTTCCAGTCCTAAAGAGAAAACACTTTGTTGTTATATGCTTGGATACTGGTTGATAACCTGAAAAGTAATTATATTTCTAATCAATCACAGAGACAGCAACTACCAAAACTAGGAGTGGGAGAGCATACATAACACCCAGATGTTTTTATGGACATACTTGTTCATGTCCTGACCTATTTTGGTTTTTTTACTAATAAAAATTTGTGTTTACTTAGAAATATTCCAAATGTCAACAGAATAGCTGCAACTTTTTTTTTTGCAATTACAGAGTGGTATTTACTTAACAGAACAATTATTTCATATAAGCTGCATCAGAGACGACTGAAAATGAAAAAAACTGCCACCCCCATATGTACCAAGAGAACTTGCTTTAAATGTCCATCCCAATTTACAACCCCCACACTGTACCAGGCCAGGTTAGTGGTACTGAAAACACCACTAGGACAAGGCTATCTAAAGACACATTTGGTAATGTGTTAACTATTCAAAAAAGAGAGTACAATTTAAAAATCAATATCATACAGTCTTATGTTTCAATAGTTTTCTTTAAAAGGAGTGAGGTGCGTGCAGGGAGGTTAAATGCTTTATAGACAAGAAATAAAAACTGTGCTTATTCATCATCCTCTTCATCTTCCTCTTCTTCCTCGTCTTCCTTCATTGTCTTGCTCTTTCCAGCCCTCATTTGCTGCATCAGGCTTTCCTTTAGTTCAGTGTGCAACAATATCCTTTTCATATTTTCCCTTCAGCCTACCAGCCTGTTCCCATCTGCAGCAGAGTTATTCCACTACTCTCCCAGGTTCTTTGCAGCATCACCAATGAGTAGCACAGGATGTTCTCCTTTGATTTTTGGGCGATACACAGAACAGAGCAAGAAAATGGCTGAAGGAGGCTTCCTGGGTGCGTTGGGATCCTTGAATTTCTTTTCGTTTCCCCCTTAGTAGGGATGTAGGTTTTCATTTCTCTTTCATAACTACCTTGTCTGCCTTTGCTGTGTCTTCAAATCTTCCCTTCTCTTAGTGCTTCTCAGAAAACAAAAGCTGATGGAAGCATCCAGGTGTTTCTTCCTGTATCCCACCCAGCAAGTTTGCACAAAGAATGCACCTGATACATTTGGCCTCTGAGGTTCTTAGAATATCCTTTACCCATATTTAGTTATTTTTCTTCAGCAAGGCACAGTCGCCCAGTGCCCACCTGGCTCTCCCGTTTCCTGGCACTGTCTCTATGAAGCTCAGTGTACCACAATGGCTATGAGAGTGGGAGCCCCTTGTGCTTTTTTTTTTTTTTTTTTTTTTTGACAGGCAGAGTGGACAGTGAGATAGAGAGACAGAGAGAAAGGTCTTCCTTTGCCGTTGGTTCACCCTCCAATGGCTGCCGCGGTCGGCGCGCTGCGGCCAGTGCACCGCGCTCATCCAATGGCAGGAGCCAGGTGCTAGGTGCTTTTCCTGGTCTCCCATGGGGTGCAGGGCCCAAGCACCTGGGCCATCCTCCACTGCACTCCCGGGCCACAGCAGAGGGCTGGCCTGGAAGAGGGGCAACCGGGACAGAATCCAGCGCCCCGACCGGGACTAGAACCCGGTGTGCCGGCGCCGCAAGGCGGAGGATTAGCCTGTTGAGCCACGGCGCCGGCCACCCCTTGTTCTTTATTCTATTCAAATTAACATAATTATTGATTCTAATATATGGAAACTGTTTTATTTTTGTTTATTTTCATTTTATTTGAATGGCAGAGATAGAGATCATCTATCTACCATTTCACTCCCTAAATGCTCACAACAGCCAGAGCTAGGCCAGGCCAAAGCCAGGAGTCAAGAATCCATTCCAAGTCTTCAACACAGGCAGCAGGAATCCAATCCCTTGAGCCATCACTGGCTATCTCCCAGGATATGTATCAGTAGGAAGCTGGAATGGAGAGCCGAGCTGGGACTCAAATCCAGGCATTCCAATAAGCAATGGACATGGAAAACCAAAGCAGTGGCCCAAACTGCTGCACCAAATACTAATCTTTCCTTCTGATTTTTGTTGTTTTTATATTTCTTAAAATATTTTGTAAAATTTGTTATTTGTATTCATTATTTCAAAACATATTACAGTCATCTACATGGTGAATTGGATATTTTCTCATAATTAAGGGGCATAGAAGCTCAATAAAATATTTCACTGTATTAGGGTTCTCCAGAGAAACAAAACCAACAGGAGATAGAGAAAAAGACAGATGGCTGATAGATGATAGATAGTTAGATAGATGATAAATAGATCGATGGATAGAGATTTATTATAAGGAACTGGCTCCTCATGAAGCTCTTTTTTTGAGCTGCCAAGCCAGAGACCCAGGAGAGCCAATGGTGTCTCTCCAGTCTGAAGGCTAGTAGGCCTAAGACCCAGGAAGAGTCCATGTTTCAGTTCCCATTTGTAGGTAACAAAAAACCAGTGTCCTGGGCCAAAGGCCATCAGGCAGAAAGAACGCTCTTACTCAAAACTCAGGTCATCAAGTGACTGGATGAAAGCTACTCATATTAGGGAGGGAAGACTGCCCTACTCAGTCTACAGATTTAAATGTTAATCTTATAAAAAAAAAACTCTCACAAAAACATCCAAAATAATATTTGATCAAATATGTGTACATCTCACAGCCCAGAATAGTTGACATGTAAAATTAATCACCATGAGTCCACTCCTTGTCAGCCAATGACTCCTGTGCATCTCCTTAAACTGTATTAAATCTCCAAATAAAGGCAACATCAAGGCCATTAAGTCCACCTAACATGACACAACTGTCCTACAAGTACCCAAGAACACACGAACCACTTCCCCAGCAGGTAATGCCCTTGAGCATTGCTTCCTCTTCTCTACAGCCCATAACTTAAATGCCACCATATAAAGTTGACAATGCTTAAATACTATGACATAAAGTCACCACAGCTTCTGTTAAATGATAAGGGAATAACAGAGGGATGAAAACAAATATTATGTACAAAACAGATTCGTAGCAAAGTAAGGAAGAGGTACTCATGACAACTGCGCCCTCTTTTCTGTAACTTGCTATGTGGTCATAGCTGGCATTTGCAGATATCTTCTTCTACTCATTTTGTACTTGCTTTGCTTTCAGCAAGCACTTATGCTGGTCGCTGTTCACTGGTCTTGGTTCTTCACCTGCAGCGTGACCTGAAGGGCGACCGAGTCAACAGTAATCCACCTGAATTAGGTTTGCAGTTTCCCACTGACCCTAATTACAGGGCCTGGTAATACTAAGAGATGCCCTAGGGGATCTGTATTCTAGACATACTCTTCCTTATCTCTACTTGGGAAGAACAGTTGAATTTCCCCCCTGGGAAGGCAGGATTGATCTCACCAGGTAGCACAGTAACTGCCTTCTCTGTCTTTTGGTTCTGAGGCAGAAGGAGCCCAACATGACCAGGTGTCAGTCTTAACCTCCAATTCAATGGAACAATTGAATTGTTGCGCCTGCTGGTAGAAGTCTTTCCCTTGGAACTTAGACCTTTAGCCCAGTAGAGCATAACGTTTCAGGAACAGGAAGCAGAAATGTTGCTGGTAGACTACTAGGAATAATGGTGAGTGGTGCCACTCCCATTTCCACTGCCTGATTCATGCGTGTGTGAATCCTGGCTATGGGAGAAACAGCACCATATGACATGGATTGAACACCAATTCAGAGCCTCCTGGAGAACTGTGATCCAGCTCTTCAAACTACTGTCCATTCTACTGCTCTACCAAGCCAGCTCTCAGGATGGTGGGGAATGTGGTAAGAGCAGCAAATGACACAAGCAGGGACACATTGCTGCACTTCGTTCGCTGTGAAGTGAGGTCTTCGGTAAGAAGAAATGCTGCATAGAATACAGTAATTTGGGCAGAAGTACTGCGTGCAGAGAAGGCAAATCCATATCCAGATTAAGTGTCTATTCCGGTTTTAAAAAGAGGGGGATATATCTTGGCGTGTTCCATACCACTAGACCCCCTAGATGGTTCAACAAACTAGAAGGTCCCTGAATTTTGGTCAGATTAATTTCCCATGTTCTGACATGCAAATGTCTCACCAAAAAGTCTGGAGTGACCACTACTGCTTGCTCACTCAGTCCAGGCAGCATGTCATCAATATAATGGACTGAGATCCTGTCTTTTAGAAAGGAAGGTTACTCAAGGTTCCTGTGAACTAAATTATAACGTAGGGCTGGTGTGTTGACATCCCCTGAGGTAGGACAGTGAAGGCCCTGCTTCACTGATACGTGAAGTGCTTCTTGTGGTCTTTTTATATACAGATAGAGAAAAGTCAGGCACTGGATCAGTAGCTGCATACCAGGGGTCAAGGGATATGTTAATTTACCCAAGCAATGAAACCACTTCTGATAACAGCAGTTGCAACTGGAGTCAGCACCTGATTAAGCTGTGATGATGCACTCTCATTCTCCAATGTCCCTGTGTCTTCTACACAGGCCAAACAGGAGAGCTGAATGGGGATATGGTAGGGATCTCCACCCCTGTATCTTTCAACGTCTCAATGGTGGCACTTATCTCTGCAGTCCATCTAGGAATGCACCATTGCTTTCTTATTTACTACCTTCCCAGTAAAGGCATTTCTAGTGGTTTCCGCTTGGCTATTCCACCATAACAGACCTCCTTTAGAGAACCAATGTGAGAAATCTGCCAGCTATGAGTCTGTCTCCTTGGACCGTGTATTCCAGAATCCAGGAAATAATCACAGGTTGGTTAGGAGACCCACTGAACCACCTGTGAGACAGATGTGACCAACACCTCCATAGATCACCCAATCTGCATGAACTGCTCCTCTGACCGGAGGGCCACAGTGACATTTTGGACTCAATGTTAGTTCAGACCCAGTGTCCCATGGCTCTCAAAAGGTCTGGATATTTCCTTTTCATCAATGCATCCTGGTAAGAGGCTGTAGTACTGCTTTTGGGAAGCCCAGGAGAAAAACCAAGGGTATAAATCGTTGGCAGTGTGCATGGGTTCTTCCTTAAGGGGCTCCAGCTTCCCTTGTATCCATGGGGTTCTGGTCTGTAAGTTGACTCAAGTCTGGGAGTTGGTTGAGGGACCATAAGTCTCTGTTTCTACCATTCAGGTTTTACTTACATTGTTTCCATTTATATAGATCAAGTAAGAATTTAATAAATCTCTTCTATGTTTTGGGCTACCCAATTCACGTTGTTGTTTGAACTCCCAGAGTCATGGATTGATGGATTAAGGATGGAGGCTTGATTCTATTATGCTGCTTGGGAGACAGGCCTACTGGGAGAGCCTTAGGCCATTAGGGGAAAGCCTTCAGAAAGTAGTTCTGTCTGGAGGATTGGCTATATAAACCAAGGCTGGCCTAATTGTGCTTCTATGTCTGTCTCTGTCTCTCTTCCTGTCTCTCTCTCTCTCTCTCTCTCTCTCTCTCTCTCTCTGTGTGTGTGTGTGTGTCTGTGTGTGTGTGTGTGTGTGTGTGCTTCTTGGGCTAACATGTGATCCTCACATTTTGCTATACACCACTCTCATCAGA
Source organism: Sylvilagus floridanus (assembly GCA_949820135.1). Classification (NCBI taxonomy): domain Eukaryota; kingdom Metazoa; phylum Chordata; class Mammalia; order Lagomorpha; family Leporidae; genus Sylvilagus; species Sylvilagus floridanus. The sequence continues at coordinate 37,752,525 of OX463230.1, forward strand.
TGTCAGACAAATTAAATCACTTGATCTTAAACTGTGAATCTCCAAAACTACAGCCAAAAATAAACATTCTACCTTCCTAAGAAGCTCTTCTCAAAGAGCTGTTGTTGCAAAGAAAAGCTGCCTAAGACAGCCTCCTATCTATTTCCCATCTCATCAACTAGCCAACATCACAGGTTTCTAGGAGTCAGACTATTGGTTGCTGCTCTGACTCTGCTGTCCATCTGTCCATCCTTGATAATCTCACTCTGCCTTTGGTGGTTTAATGCTGACACTTGACCCTGGCCACCCTGGGATTCAATTATTCGCATCGATTTTGGTTTCCCAGTGTAGTCTCTGTAGTTCCCACTGTAATGTCTGGCCTACATGGAAGAGTGATCAAAGAACTCTGCAAGGATGCTGAGACTCTCCTCACAAACTTCTTTCTCAGTTTTAGTGAAACAAATTTCTGGACCATTCGGAGGAGGGCAGGAGGGAATAGGTGTTACATGACAAATTCAATCTAGCATTCCAATCACTCTAAGCATTTGAATCCCTTCTTTTACATTAAACCAAGACAGTTTTGGCATGTCATTACTGTGGATCATCTTCTGGTCCATGTTTCAACCAACCAAAAACCAGTCACTCCCCAAGATTTTTTGACATTAAATGCAGACTCTCTGTTTAATGTATCCATGTTGATAAATTCAGCCTGATTCCATGCAACGTTCCTCCAACCATTACCCTACACCTTTAATGTTGATTCTCACACATGTTTCCTAGATTTCTGCCCATAGAAGTTATTCTTCTGGAGTGTAGTGAACCTCACCGTAAGTCACCCACTGTGCTTCGCCTCTAAGGGTCTGATCTGGGATTTAAGTCTAGCTGTGAGTCTAGAGTAGTCACAGGGTAGGTCCCAATGAGAATCAGCATAGTTCTGTGAGATAATTGCCTCATTAAGTTTTCTGAGGTATGAAAGTTTAATTCTCTCCAACTAAGGTGGAAAGGCTGATACCACTGGGTGCAGAGGTTGATACTAATAGGGAAAGAGAGGTTGGTACCATTAGGAGTGCATAACTGCTTCTATTGGCAAAGAAAACTCATCAGAATTTATGAATTCAAGGTCTCCAGCTTCATAAGGGCCTTCCCAAGCATCTCCATTTCAACTATTACATTTAACTAAGTTTGGCCTGAGGAGGCCTCCATACTTGAGTCCTTATGTAACAGACATCACGCTGTGTACATAAACTAAACTGAAAGCCTAACTTAGGATCATAGTCTTGTAACAAATAGCTGAGGAGGCCGGCACCGTGGCTCAATAGGCTAATCCTCCACCTGTGGTACCAGCACACAGGGTTCTAGTCCTGGTCGGGGCGCCGGATTCTGTCCCGGCCACTTCTCTTCCAGGCCAGCTCTCTGCTATGGCCCAGGAGTGCAGTGGAGGATGGCCCAAGTGCTTGGGTCCTGCACCCCATGGGAGACCAGGAGAAACACCTGGCTCCTGGATTTGGATCGGCACGGTGTGCTGGCCACAGTGGCCATTGCAGGGGTGAACCAACAGCAAAAGAAAGACCTTTCTCTCTGTCTCTCTCTCTGTCCACTCTGCCTATCCAAAAAAAAAATATAGCTGAGGACAATGATGGCAGTCAAGCTTCAGTAAATCACAGGTGGTCAACTGACTCAAATAAGGCAAAACCCTAAGCTACAACCAATTGAACTATATCTGTACCTTCTGTTTTCTAAACATAAATGCTGCCTGACTACACTGCAGGGCAGAGTTCTCTGGGCCTATTGAGGTTCTAAGGACTACCTGATTCATGAATTGTTCTTTGCTAAGTTAAACTCTGCTAAATTTAATTTGTCTAAGATTTTTATTTTAACACAAATTTCAGAATCCTACTTCTTCCATTTTAAAAGTAGACAATCTGAAAGCCTTGGTGTCCAACCTGTGTTGTAATTCATCCAGTTTTTAGGATGAGATTCTGGCTTTGGTGTTCAGCAATCTCAGCCCCACAGCTATAAGAGAAAAGGGTATCTTTCAGGGGACACATAAAAGCTTTCAGGACATTTATGTAGTTCTTGAGCAGGGAATTCGAATCCCTGAGTTCTTTCTTTTCTTTCTTTGCCTTGTCCAGTGACATTAGGAGCAGCTTGCCAACTTCATCATAGTTGTCAGTTTGACAAAAATGTCTGAAGGTGTTCTACACGGTCACCCAGATCTTCACTCCTGAGATGTGATTGATGAGGATTATCTACAAGTGATATATTTTATATATCTATTGCCAGATCACAGCATGCTCTCTTTATTACTGGGAGTAGCAGTGTTTTTAAATTTAAACAGATGAGAAAGACAACTCCAAAAAAGTCCACAGAACTCATTCAGAAACCTCATCTTCAAAATTCTGTTCCTCTGAAGCCACTTAGAACAGGAAGAGGCTGATGATAAGGAATTGGCTCATGCAATTGTGGAGGCTGGTGAGTCCTGAGATCTGCAGGGTGAGTTGACAAGCTGGAGACCCATGAGACCCAATGGTAGTTCAAGTCCAAATGCCAGCAAACTTGAGATCCAGGAAGAGCCAGTGTTTCAGTTCCAGTGAAAAAGCTCATGTCCCAGTGTGATGGCCATTAGCCAGGAAGAATTCCCTCTTGTTCAGGAAATGGTCTGCCCTTTTCTGTTCTACTTGGGCCTTCCATTGATCAGGTGGGACTCAACCCTATCATGGAGGGAAACCTTCTTTATTTAGGCTACCCACATACATATTCATCTCATCTAAACATTCTCACATACACTCAGAACAGCATTTGACAAAACATCTGAGCACTCTGTAGCCAAGTCAAGTTGGCACACAATATTACCCAAAACACTTACCTAGTGTGTTCTTTGTATTAACTAATCTGTCTGCCATATGTCGTCTCTGTTGTGGAGGGGAAAAAAGCTCATTACCTCAAAGTTCAAAAATGAATAATTCAATTCATAATACAAAACATAAGTTTAAGAAATAGAAGCAGCTGAGCTAACTGTAAAATCCTTGTAGGCTGAAATTTATTTCCATTTCATTTGTGCCTACATGACTCCCTACACCAAGACATGACCAATGGAAGGGAGTCCAGCCAAGAGACTAAGTGTGGGCTTGGAAGCCAGCTTGCTGCTGACATCCCAGGACTGCCTCTAGTAGTACAGCCTTGTCAGTCATGGACCTGTCTGTGCCTCAATTTAAGTGACTATAAACATACACACATGTACACACACTCAACAGTACAGTGTGCCTGGTACATAGTAAGTAGTTCCTCAACATATTAGCTTATACAAAGGAACTTCAAAAACTTCAAGGAGTGGCCAGTATTGTGGCATAGTGGATAAAGCCACCACATGTGAGGCCAACATCCCACATAGGCCTCAGTTCATGTCCCACCTGTCCCATTTCCAATCCAGCTCCCTGCTAATCACCTGGAAAAGCAGCAGAGGATGGCCCAAGTGCTTGGGCCCCTGCCACCCATGTGGGAGACCCAGAGTAAGCTCCTGGCTCCTGGCTTCAGCTCGACCCAACACTGGCCATTCTTGCCATCTGGGGAGTGAACCAATAGATGGAATATTTCTCTTTCTCTGTCTATTTCTCTCTTTCCCTCTCTCCATAACTCTGACTTTCAAAATAAGTAAATAAATAAATACTTATTTCAAAATAAGTAAATAAAGAAAGTTCACAGAAATGGAACAAAAAGATAAGTTTATTTTGGTGCAGAGGTATTTTGAAATCTATACCTACAAGGGATCTTCAGAAAGTTCATGGAAAATGGGTATTATGAAAATACTATGTATGGATCTCAAAATGGTTTTGCCCCAAAATAAACTTGACTTTTCTTTCCATTTTTCCACAAACTTTTTGAGTTACCTTCCATATGTTACTTTTAATGACCATATTTAGTTAAAAATCTAAAGAGCAATTCTAGATTTTGCACTAACTTAGTCTGAGGCCTCTGATCAAGTTTAGGAAACTCTCACATGCTGCACAGCAGGACAATATCTGAATAGACTGACACATCTTTACAAGGTGGTGGGAGTCAGGCAGAAGCATGTGACTAACAACACTAGTGATCTGGGGAAATGAGCATCAGAGTTGTGAACGTGGAAGAAGGAGACTGCCACAGCAACCCTGGGAATCATCTGTGACAAGGCTAAAGGAGAAATGAAGACACAGCATGACTCATGTGCACATCCCTTTTAGCTAACGAAGACTTCCACCTGTGCTTGGATTACATCCCCCAAAGATACTTTCAAGGTTTTTATGACAGCTCTTAAGTCCTAGTCGTTTCTCAACTATATAAGCCAAAGAGTATAACATTTAACATTTAAAACCTCAAAACTTTAATTCACTCTTCATATTGAGTATAAACTTAGAAAGAATTCTACCAGCCACAATCAACTGCCTGGAAAAAAGAACAACAAATAATACTTTTATGGGAGGGGAGCCTTCAAAAGTTCATGGAAATGGAATATTATGGAACATATATGCATGAATTTCATTTTTTTCTGCACCAAGATAAAATTATATTAAAAACAGTTTTTGATAGTAGACTGGATAAAGAAATTATGGGATATGTACTCTATAGAATACTGTACAGCAGTAAAAAAATGAAATCCGGTCATTTGCAACAAAATGGAGGAATCTGAAAAACATCATGCTGAGTGAAATAAGCCAGTCCCAAGGAACAAATATCATATGTTCTCCCTGACTGGTGACAACTGAGCACCAAAAAGGAAACATATTGAAGTGAAATGGACACTATGAGAAACAATGACTTGATCAGCCCTTGTCCTGACTGTTGAGGAACAACTTAATACTTTATCCTGTTTAGTATTTTTCTTTTGTTCTACTTAATACTATTGGTTGAACTCTGTAATTAACACACAATTATTCTTAGGTATTTATATTTAACTGAAAAGTGATCCCTGTTAAATATAACAGTGGGACAATTTAGGACATGCTCAATTGGACTTGCCCCAAATGGTAGAGTTAGAAACGTGCCAGGAGATTCCAATTCAATCCCATCAAGGTGGCATGTACCAATGCCATCTCACTAGTCCAAGTGATCAATTTCAGTTCACAATCGATCATAATGATAGGATTAAGAGTCAAAGGGATCACATAAACAAGACTAGTGTCTGCTAATAATAACTGACAGAATTAAAAAGGAGAGAACTATCCAATGTGGGAAGCGGGATGCACAGCAGACCCATAGAATGGCAAATGTCCTAAACAGCACTCTGGCCTCAGAATCAGCCCTTAAGGCATTCGGATCTGGCTCAAGAGCCCATGAGAGTATTTCAGGCATGGAAAGCCAAGACACACTGGCAAAAAAAAAAAAAAAAAAAAAAAAACCTAAATGAAAAGATCTCTGTGAGTGAGATCCAGCGGAAAGAATAGGCCAGCAAAGAAGGAGGTACCTTTCTCTGAAGGGAGGAGAGAACTTCCACTTTGACTATGACCTTGTCTAAATATGATCGAAGTTGGCGAACTCAAAAGGCCTCCATATCCTTGGCAACTCATGACAAGAGCCTAGGGAGATTACTGACACCATAAACAAGAGTGTCAACTGTCAAATCAACAACAGGAGTCACTGTGCATTTTCTCCCCATGTAGCATCTCTGTCCTTAATGTGTTGTACAATGTGAATTAATGCTATAACTAGTACTCAAACAATATTTTACACTTTGTATTCCTGTGTGAGTGCAAACTGTTGAAATCTTTACTTAATATATATTAAATTGATCTTCTGCATATAAAGATAATTGAAAATGAATCTTGATGTGAATGGAATGGGAGAGGGATCAGGAGATGGGAGGGATTCGGGTGGGAGGGAAGTTATTGGGGGGGGGGCACTGTAATCCAAAAGCTGTACTTTGGAAATTTATATTTATTTTTTTAAAACTTTTATTTAATGAAAATAAATTTCCAAAGTACAGCTTATAGATTACAATGGCTTCCCCCCTGCCACCATAACTTCCCTCCCACCCGCAACTCTCCCCTTTCCCGCTCCCTCTCTCCTTCCATTCACATCAAGATTCATTTTCGATTCTCTTTATATACAGAAGATCAGTTTAGTATATATTAAGTAAATATTTCAACAGTTTGCCCTCATATATCAACACAAAATGAAAAATACTGTTGAGTACTAGTTATAGCATTAAATCACAATGTACAGCACATTAAGGACAGAGATCCTACATGATATTTTTTAAAAATGATTAATTTTCTATGCAAGGAAATTTATATTTATTAAAAGAAGTTAAAATTTTTTATAAAAATAGTTTTTGAAAGGCATAGACAGACAGTAAAAGCTCCCATCTGCTGGTTCACTCCTTGCAATGCTCATGGTGGCCGAGACTGGGCCAGGTCAAAGTTTGAGCTGAGAAAACAATCCAGGCCTCTCACATGGGTGACAGGAAGCCAATCACTTGTACCAACACCTCCCAGGGTCTACAGGAAGCTAGAGATAGGAGCCAGAGTGGGACATCAGACCCAGGCATTCTGATATGGGATATGGACATCCTAATAACTAGACTAAATACCCCAAACTTTTAATTCTATTTTTTTCATGAACTTTTTGGTTTTGAGAACATTTAATTGCATATCAGCAAACTTACATAATCTTCAATAATCTCTTTGATGCCTGAAATAGTAAGAATAACCATCAAAGGCAAGAGAGTTGTATATTTTCCTGTTGGAGAAACATCTGGAATTTGCTGCAAAACAGTTAGAATTGCACCATTAGGTTTACGACAGATCCTTGCCATAGTTTTCTCACACTCAAAGCCATGCTACTAATGGCAAGGCCCAGTACATGAAAACAAAACACACATTAACAAGGGGAAGGAAACTCTTAGCACCTCAAACCCACTCCTTGAGTGTGACACTGAATATCCCACTAAGGAAAAGTTACCAGTGCAACTGCTTAAAAACACTTCAGTCACTGTGTCACCTTGTAGGATAAAATTATTTTCAAAGAAGTAGTTCAACACCCCTAGTGTTAGTTTGCAACAGCATCTTTTCAAAACAGTCCAATCCAGATAGTCAGCCATCTTAACTGAATCATATTTCTTTCTGAGGCAGAGAAGAAATTCTGTAGAGGCCCAGGAAAGCAAAGTTTCCTAGGTACAAAATAATTGTGGAGAGTACTCAAGGTCTATTGCCATTGTTTAAAACAAGAAAAATAAAGTGCTTCAGCTACCAATTTACTCTGCTTTGAAACACAGTCGTGCATCACATAATGAGAAATGTGTCATTAGGCAATGTCATCATGGTGCAAACATCATCGATAGTAGCCTCACAAACTAACTTGCTATGAAGTCACTTGGTGATATAATACATGGGACCATCATCATACACGCTGTCTGTTGCTGGCTCAAATGCTGCCATGTGGCATATGACTAACCCCTCTGTATCTCTCCCTCTTCTCTTTGTCCCTGTGATATAGTCCAAGTTGGTCTCTTATCCCAAGAACCTCTGCCTGCCTCTTCCTCCTTTAGGGACACCCAGAGCTGTACACTTTGCTGGACATAACTGCCATGACCTTCTCACCCTCAGGGTGATGCCCAAGCTTCAGGGGGTACCACTCTGGCCTCTTGGTAACCCGGCCCCACTTAACACTTTGGCTTCTTTTACTCTAGTCTATGGTCCAAAAGCAAGTTTTTGCTGTTTCCAGAGCATTTCACATACTAGAGAGAAATTTAATACTTCTAATTTGTGTTTATTCTTTTTTGAATAGGTAACACATTTAAATATTTCACAATTCAAAACAAACACAATGACAATTCCCCTCAGTTCCTGATCCTCCTCCAAAAAGGTAAGAGATGTTCCTCATGTCCATGTGCTTTGCTGCCCCTGTGTCCCAAAATTGTCCTTCATTGGCCCCCAACACCCTGTTGCGCTCCTCCTTGTCTAATGTGTGGGCCATTCATGAGCGCTTCAGGAGCTTTTTCCTAAGCCAAGTGCATTCCCTGTTCCTTTATAAACATGTCTTAAAGCATTCCTATATAAGACTCTGAACTCTCCATGGGCAGGAGTCAAATCTAGTAATTCATCCTTGAATTTTTGATTCCGTGGACAGATTTTGATACAAGCTATGTGGCCTCTATATATGTTTACTGAACCAAATCCTTTTGTTTAAGGTCAATTCAACAAGTTTATTGAATTCCTATCCCAAAGCTCGGCAGTTTCAGAGACACTCTTTCTATTTCAAGGAATTTACAATCTGCTGGGAGAAATAAAACTAGTTATATTAGAAACATATACTTAAAATCTATAAAAATGAAATTAAAAGCTAGGCCTGTTTGGAGGAATTTTTTTGAAACCCACACACATAAGGAGCCTTCAAAAATTTCATTGGAAATGTACATTATAAAAAAAACTGAGCATGACTTTCAAAAAAACTTTTGCCCCAAAATAAACACCTTTTTATTCCCCTTGTCCAGGATCTTTTTAAAGTACCTTCCCTTAGCATAGATTATTGTTATAGACATTTAGAGAAAGGAGAAATCATGACGGGCCGTGACATTTGGGGAAACTTGGAGGACACTTTTAAGCTAGGCTTCTACAAGAATGGGAGGCATTTAGCCAGACTGGTTTATAGGTTTAGGTGGTCATATAGGCCAAGGCCTGCAGAGAGGGAGAAAGCTGGGTAACTGTGAGATGAGTTGCGTAATTGGATTGTGGGGGTCATGCTCAAAGTAAGGTTTCACAAACAAGAATGAAATAGATTATGGAAAGTATTGAACTTACTGTTTTGAAAAGATGCTGTTTTAAGCTAGTATTTGAGTTTCCTTTAAATTATTCCTTCAAGATGTAATAAAATTATTCCATTATGGCAATGGTATAGGTGACCAAAATCACTCCAATAAGATCTCATTAAAGGTCTTGATCAAGACAAACTGGAGGCAAATTCATTGCTTATGCATCCACCTGTTTTTTCAGTCCAAAATTTATGTTTCACTGTATGACTTAGCCATTGAAAGAGGATTCCTTTCTTATAGTATTTAAATGCTTTATGTACATCAAACTATTATTTCAATTAAATGGGCTTTTTACAAGTGTTCTCTTAAGACTGCTTAGGGATCTCAATCTAAAACCTTAAAATATTACCTGCAATATAGCAATGAACAGGAAAAAAGCATTGGCCGCTTTGCTAAACTGCAGGTACAGATATCGAGGGAGAAAGGACCACAGGCTGTACTTGGCTGTGCTGTGGGTAGGAAGGAAAATACCACTGTCAGTTTATAATCTAGACTCTAAGAACATGAATGGAAAACACAAAGAACTCATCATAAATCACAGGTGGATTAAAAATACAACACAGTCATAAACACGGATCTTTTCCTCAAGCCATTTTGTGCTTTCTGAAAGCACTCACAGTCCCCCAAAAACACTGTCAGAATAAAGAAGGAATATGGTCCCCATCTGAGAAACTAAGTGCTGTGGACACAGTGGATGTGGAGAACTAAGGATCAAAAACTAGAGAGTGGGGGCTGGCACTGTGGCGCAGCAGGTTAAGCCTCTGCCTGTGATGCCAGCATCCCATATGAGTGCTGATTCCAGTCTGGGCTGCTCCACTTCTGATCCAGCTCCCTGCTAATGTACCTGGGAAAGCAGCAGAAGATAGCCCAAATGCTTGGACCTCTGTACCCACGTAGGAGACCTGGATGGAGCTCCTGGCTCCTGGCTTTGGTCTGGCCCAGAACTGGTTGTTGTAGCCATCTGAGAGTAAATCAGTGAATAGAAGATCTCTATTTCTGTCTGTCTGTCTCTCTCTCTCCCTGTCTAACTCTCTCCCTCTGTGTTTCAAATAAACTACATCTTAAACACACACACACACACACACACACTCTTAAGTCATGTTTTTCCCTAAATGGTAGAGAACACCTCTTTCTAGAAGAGATTCCTCTCTCCAAAACCCACTAGATTTATTTATTTGAGAGGCAGAGTTACAGGGAGAGGTAGAGACAGAGAGAGAGGTTTTCCATCCGCTGGTTCACTCCCCAGATGGCCGCAATGGCCAGAGTTACACCGATACGAAGCCAGGAGCCAGGAGCTTCCTCCGGGTCTCCCACATGGGTGCAAGGGCCCAAGGACTTGGGTCATTTTCTATTGCTATCCCAGACCATAGCAGAGAGCTGGACTGAAAGAGGAGAGCCTGAGTTCAAGTCCCAGTTCTGCTTCCAATCCAGCTTCCTGTTAATGTGCACCTTGGGAGGCAGCAGATGAAGATCAAGTACCTGGGGTCTGGACATGGGAGACCTGGACTGAATTCCAGGTTCCTCACTTTGCTCTGGCCCAGCTCTGGCTGTTGTAGGCACTTGGGGAGTGAACCAGCAGATGGAAAATCTATTTTTCTCTGTTTCCACCTTTCAAATAATTTTTTAAAAGACAGATCTGGAGTAGTTGTCACCTAAAAATGAGATACCCTGAGTAGTTCATTGGAAAAAGTGCTAAAAACTCTATTTGTATGTCAGGTGTGTGAGGTGGTCAGGATGTTTGAATAATTCTTAAAACGATGCAATCTGTTGTTGTTTGCTTTTTTTGCTTCAACTCAGAGCCAAGTTTGAGAGGTCAAATTTCCACACCATATCCCAAAACAGATTTTAAAACTTTTTTATTTATTTTGTTTATTTGAGAAACAGAGACAGACGGAGCTCCTATCTGCTGGTTCCCTCCCTAAGTACAACAGCTAAGGCTAGGCCAGACAAAAGCCAGGAGCCAGGAACTCCATCTGGATCTCCCATGTGGGTGGCAGGGACTCAAGTACTTGAATCATTTGCTGCCTCCCAGGGTGTACATTAGTGGGAAGCTGGAGACTCAAACCCAGGCAGAACTCCAATAGGACATGTGAGTGTCCCAAGAGTCATCTTTTTTATTTTTAAAGATTTATTTTATTTATTTGAAAGACAGTTACAGAGAGAAGTAGAGCCAGAGAGAGAGAGAGGTCTTCCATCTGCTGGTTCACTCTCCAGATGCCACTACTGAACAACTAGAGCTGAGCTGATCTGAAGCCAGGAGCCTGCTCCAGGTCTCCCACTCAGGTACAAGGGTCCAAGCACTTGAGTCATCCTCTGCTGCTTTCCCAGGTGCATTAGCAGGGAGCTGGATTGGAAGTGGAACATCCAGGACGTGAACCAGCACACATATGGGACAGCAGCACCACAGGGCGGGGCCTTAACCCTCTGCGCCACAGCACCTGCCCCACAAGAGGGTTTGAAACCACTGCACCAAAGTCATGCCCCGTCCCCCTAAGACAGATTTAAAAAAAAAATATTCTCCCTTCATTTAAATGTGGCTCTGCAAAGTCTTGATTTTGCAGGGGTAGGGTCTCTAACTCTGTATTCCACCCTGTGTGGGCTCTAGCTTCACAGCTCCATGCAACTGAACACTTAAACCAAAACTCTAGGTCCTCAGGACAAGGCAGAGTCCCGGGGCAGTCACCTGCTTCAGTGACCCACCAATCCTCAGAATCCCTCTTTGCCTTCATTTGGGACCTCCACAGATTACTCTTGTTTACATGTTGATGATGTGTATTTTTAACCTGTAGGATGAGTTCACAATCAAAAAACGTAAAGACTACCCAGCTATTGTATTCAACCTGATCTTAATGCTGGTTAAAAAAAAAAGTAGGAGCTGAGGGGCTGGTGCTATGGCACAAAGGGTTAAGATGCCACCTGCAGTGCCAGCATCCCATATGGGTACGAGTTTGATTTCCAGCTGTTACACTTCTAACCCAGCTCCCTGCTAATGTACCTGGGAAAGCAATGGGAGATGACCCAAGTCCTTGGGCCCCTGCACCTATGTGGGAGACCTGAAAGAATCTGCTGGCTCCTGGCTTATATCCAGCCTAGCCCCAGTGTCCATTGAGGAGTGAACCAGCAGATGGACGTCTTCCCTCTGCCTCTGCTTCTCCCTCTCCCTCTCTGGAGCTGCACTTTCCAAATAAATAGGTCAATCTTTTTTTTAAAAAAAATGGAAAAAAGCAGGCACTGAAACAATGGTTTTCTTCTGGGTGGGCACTGTGGCACCACTTGGGATGCTGATCCAGCTTTTCCTGCTGGTGTATCCTTGGAGGCAGCAGATGATGTCCCAGTAATTAGGTTCCTACCACTCATGTGGTCTCTGTGGTCCAGCCCTGGCTATTTCAGGCATTTGGGGAGTGAATCACCAGAAGGAAGATTCATTCATTCTCTCTCTCTCTCTCTCTCTCTCTCTCTCTCTCTATCTCTTTCACTGATGCTCTGCCTTTCAAGTAGATGAAAATCAATAAACAATAAAGAAATTAGTTTCTGTTAGTAAAAGGGTGTCTTATCTGTGGCGCCATCTCAGGCTCTGGCCCCATCACCAACCTCACTCACTAGAGGCCAGGTGACCGACCAACCAGCCCAACCACAAGTGTCAGCTCCACCCCCAACCTAACGGGATTCGATGCTCCCACTTCCTTACCCCCTGCAGGAGTATAACAGGAGCTGCTTCCTACACAGGCTCTCTCTCTCTCTCTCCCTCTCCCCTCTCCCCCTTCTTACCCTCTCTTCCTCGCCCTCTCTCTCTGGCCTGTCAGATTTCCCCATCTCTCCCCTTTGCCTTACTCCGGTGTTGGGTGTGTTTTGTGATGGACTTACAGTTTCCTTTGCTTCAAGTTTTCATCTAACTCTGCCTCTGAAGTAAGACTCAGCTCAGCAAATTGCTCGGAGAGAGAATCCCTAAGAAGCTCCATGTGCAGTCGCCCTAATCAGTATGCTGGTGGGAGCTCAGCAGATGTGCGAGGTGCCCTAGGAAAACATGTCAGCTTCTATTTACAGAGCTGCCAGAGTGCTGTCAGTCGGCATGGGCTGCATGGTAACGGCCATGAGTGGAAACAAGTGAGAGCAGAACCTGTTGTTGGTAGTGAACCTGAGAACTGGAACTCCTGAAGGCTGCAGGAAACAGCCACAGCCCTAGCATGCAGTCACAGGAGCGGACCTACGGGGAGTGGGGACCAGAACTCCTTCCTTCCTCTCCTCCCAGCCACATCCGCTTATCTCACCTGATCCAGTTTGGGCAGAAAATGTTCTTCAGGGGGTCATTGATGTAAATGGTACGAATTCTGGACGCTTCTAAGGCTGGCAGAGATTGTTGCCAGCCCATCCTTTCCTCCACCTTCTGACTGCCCAGGCAGACTGGAGCAGACCCTGCAGTGAGAGGGCACAGAGGCTTACAGCAGAAATGCAAAGGAAGGCAGCTGGGGACCTCAGCCACGTGGGCCCCTATGTGGGGGGATGGGAGGAGCAGGCTGCTCTCCAGCCCCCAGCTCCTCTCTTGCCTGGCCCCTCCTCCACCCTGGCTCCCTGCCAGCTCACACAGCCATACCTCTACCACAGGCTCCCCAGGCTCCATTCCACTCTGCAGGCTCCATGTGGCTCCAAGGCTCAGCGTGACCCCAGGAGAGGTGGTGACGGAAGGTGCAGAGGCTGGGCTCAGGCAGATGAGCTGGGAGAGGCAACAAGAGGGAAGGAAGGGGAGGGAAGAACCACCTGAGGAGCCCTGTCCCTGGAGGGCCTTAACATTGCCCTCAGCTTGTCTAGACTGCAGGGTTCTTCTGATTCCAGGGCCCCGGTTCCCCCTTTTCTTCATCTTAAAATAAAGCTTCTATGATAGGGCACTTGTATTTATAAATTCTTTCCCCATCTTCTTTGAAACATGCATTCTTCTCCTTACTAGCTTCCTGACGGCCCCAATGCTCAGGGGAAATCTTCCTCAGGGACCTAGGGCACCCCTGTGACATGGCACTGCCCAGGACCATGGCACTCCTCTCCCCCAGACTCTGAGCCAGGAGAGGAGCCTAACTAACTTCAGCAGGTACCTTGGTGCAGACTGCAAAACTACTTCCTGCCATGAAGATGGCAGAAAACTTACCTGTCCTCCAGACAAAGCCAATTCACAAACACAGGTGCCCACCATCCGCCCCACTCACGCGCGAGGCTGCACAGTCCTGCAGCCTTTGCCTCAGCAGACTTGAGGCCATCCTCTCCTCTCTGCAAGCATCTCAGATACCGTTTTCCATAAACGCTGTGTCCAGGGCCACTTAAACCCACAAGAGAATGAGATTTTTGATAAAAGGGCCAAGGGCAAGTTTTATTTGTTTTTGATGCACAATAGAGGTCAGACTGGTGAGGCATTTGCCCTGCAGGCCCTCAACACCCAGGAACACCTCTGTACCAGGATCCATGTGCTTGGATTTTCTCCATTTGCCAAGCGTTCTTGTAGTCCAGGGTCAGTGTAGATGTTCACAACCTTGGGAAAAGGGTTTGTTGTTTTTTTCACCATTGTCCTCGTATGTTTAATATAGTTATCTCTCTTCAGACATTTCATTAACAACACATTCCTTCGTGTGGGTGGAAGAACAGAAGGGGGGTGACAGCTAGGCAGCTGCTGATGAATTTAAAGTCCCAATCACCCTGCTGTGACCTTCAAGGGTGCCTCATGAAATCTGCTGACCACCTGCTACCTGAGGGAAGGTGGCTCCTGGCCAATGTCCCCAGCTGAAAGGCTAAAAGCTAAGCTAATGCCCCAGCTCAAACACCAGGTGCCTCCTTCCATCCAACACATCTTGTATAACTAGCCTGTTACAGTGGCCCCACTTAAACTGAGTAACAGTAAAAGTGTGAACCAGCATGGGTTCTGTGTGTAAGTCCTTTGTTCAAAATATAAGAAAGTCTGAGAAGCAAAGACAAAGGGAATTTCTTTTCCCATCAAAAAAATAAATAAATAAAATCAAGTTACAAACCAGGTGAAAACAATGGAAAAATGTATTTCCTTTCAAAGAAATTAAATAGAGAGTTTATAAAGCAAGAGTTCAAAAAAATAGTCACTTTTTAAAATGACAATAAAACCAGAGAAGAATTTTAAAGTGATATGAAAGAGCTCAGAAAAGAAATGAAAGAAAAATACCTGAAGAAAAAGGAAAACTACATCAAAAGCAACTCAAAGCCTAGATATCTGAATGGAGGTTTGTGCTGCAGAGACTACAGAAAACTAGCAAAGTGAAATGAACAGAGCACAGCAGAGAAAGGCTTGGAGAAAATTACAGATATGGGACAGAGGATATCTAATACAGGCATCTGAGCAGGCTTCAAAAGCTCATGGAAAAAGTGTAAAACTGTGTGTGGATTCCAGAACGTTTGCAACTAAAGAAAACATATTTTGATTCCATTTTTCCACAAACTGTTTGAAGCACTCTTTTCTTTTTTAATTTTCTGACAGGCAGAGTTAGACAGTGAGAGAGAGAGAGAGACAGAGAGAAAGTCTTCCTTCCGTTGGTTCGCTCCCCAAAATGGCCACCACAGCTGGTGCACTGCGCCAATCCCAAGCCAGGAGCCAGGTACTTCCTCCTGGTCTCCCATGCGGGTGCAGGGCCCAAGCACTTGGGCCATCCTCCACTGCTTTCCTGGGCCACAGCAGAGAGCTGGACTGGAAGAGGGGCAACAGGGACAGAATCTGGAGCCTGAAGCACTCTTGTGTTTATTGTTCTTGGGAAAGAAATGAAAATGAAAAATTCAAAATTCATAGCAGGATAAACTTTTCACTAAATTAAGACCTTTTTTTAATGAACACAACATAACTCAGGAAAATCTGATATGAAGCCACCAGTACTGAGACCTGTCTTGGCAAAGTTATTAGACTTTAAGAGCAGTTGGAAAAATTCATTATTCTTTTATTTTTAATTTAGCTTTTTTAAAGAAATAAGAATGTTGTAGTGGGTTTTTCTTGTTTCTTAGATTTATTTATTTGAAAGAGATACAGAGAGAAGGAGAGAGAGAGAGGGAGAGCAAGATTTTCCATTTGAGGGTTCACTCCACAAATGGCCTCAACAGCCAGGGCTGAGCCAGGCCAAAGCCAGGATCCAGAAGCTTCTTCTGGGTCTCCCATGTGGGTCAGGGGCCCAAATATTTGGACCATCTTCCACTGCTTTCCCAGGCCATCAGCAGGAAGCTGGATCAGAAATGCAGCAGCAAGCACGGGATGCCAGCACTGCAGGTGGAAGCTTAACCCTCTAGGCCACAGCGCTGGCCCAGAGATTCATTATTCATAATCACAAACCAATTGAATTACTCAATCTGCAGAAAGAGATTTGCAGAAAGATGGAATATTGGCACTACACTTAGCCGTCACCACTGAAACATGCAAGCCACAGGCAGAAGATAGATGGAAAGTTCTCATAAATAAGATTGGTAGGAAGCAGTATAATATTTAAATATGAAAGTAAGGCTTTAGATAATACTGGGCCATCCTATGGGACCAAATTTTCTTCTAAAGCAATGTTAAAGGCTTGGTATTTTTAAATTTAAAATCCTTTTGAAATGCATTGAATAGTCATGATACTAGCTATTAGCAATATAATCATAAACAAAAATCTAGAAAAACAGATAAAGAATTCAGAAGTACTTTTCAGCTGAAGAAATTGTCCACTTCCTACTAATGCAAGGGAGGAGAGACTCAGTTCATGGAAAAGATGAAGAACCTGAGGGACCCTATGAGCATGCAGATGCATCTCAGTTAAGGGTCAGAAGAGAGAAACTTGCTTCACTCAGCACTCAACCACTCCCTTAGAGCTTCAAGGAAACTTGGATTAGAACTGCCCAGAAGGAGAAATGAACAAGGAAGAGAGAGAAAGGGAGGAATGAAGGAATGACGGTTCCATTTCTGGAAGGCTATGACATTTCTAATGGCTCAGTAGAGGAACAATGTCCCAATCAGCATCACCAAAGCTGTCTAAACTTCAGGCACCGAATTCAGTTTTAAATGGTTCCAGATTGGTAGTGGTCTCGAACCGGCTGTTCCACTTCTGATACAGCTCTCTCCTGTGGCCTGGGAAAGCAGTAGAAGATGGCCCAAGTCCTTGGGCCTGTACCCATGTGCGAGACCTGGAAGAAGCTCCTGGCTCCTGGCTTAGGATTGGCACAGCTCCAGCCATTGCGGCCATTTGGGGAGTGAACCATTAGATGGAAGACTCCCCCCCTCTTTCTAATTCTCCTCTCTCTGTGTAACTCTGACTTCAAATAAATAAGTAAATAATTTTAAAAAAAGAAAAGTAAAGTAAAACACAAGCTTTAAAATACCCATGGAGGCAGGGCACAGTGCTTGGTCTATCTTGCAATGCCAGCAACCCATATGGATGCCAGTTCATGTTCCAGTTGCTCTACTTCTAATCCAGCCCCCTGCTAATGGCTTGGGAAAAGCAGCAGAAAATGGCGCAAGTGTTTTGCCCCCTACTACCCACACTGGAGACCTGCCTTTGGCCTGGCAAGCCTTGGCCATTTCAGCCATTTGGGAAGTGAACCAGCGGATGGAGGATTTCTCTCTTTTTCTCTCTCTGTATCTTAGCCTTTCAAATAAATAAATATTAAAAATAAAATACCTAAAAGAAGAGGAAAAAATGAAAGTGACCTGGAAAGTTTTGGGAAAAAAATGAAACCCCTAGGAATAGGAGGATAGTCATAATCAAACATAAAACACAATG
Source organism: Sylvilagus floridanus (assembly GCA_949820135.1). Lineage (NCBI taxonomy): Eukaryota > Metazoa > Chordata > Mammalia > Lagomorpha > Leporidae > Sylvilagus > Sylvilagus floridanus. The sequence continues at coordinate 37,770,030 of OX463230.1, forward strand.
GTAAGTTTGGCAGTATGTAGGATTCTGCTGAAAGGGAAAATACAAAGTGAAATATAGGTTAAAAATTACCAAAACTGCAGCATGAAGAAGCAAAGATACAGAATTTACACATAAAAGATCTAAGACCAAGTGAACAGAGTGAGAAGAGATAACTGAAGTCCCAGAGAGAAAGAGAGCTACAAAACAGAGCAGAAACAATACATGAATAAACAATGGCTACAAGTTTTCTACCAATGCAAGAAACCCAATAAACTTCAAACAGTAAATTTAAAAAAATAAACCTTGAGATTTACAAAGAAAATGCAAAAAAAAAAGAAAGAAAGAAAATCACAAAGGTGGCTGGAGAAGGGGACAAAGATCCCAGATGACTCTAAAAGATGCAGCCCTAATCTGACATGGAACTTCTCAACAGTAACAGAAACCAAGAAAAAATTGGATGATATTATCAATGGACTAAAAATTAATGATCAATCTACAGTTCTTTATCCAGTATGTACACATAGGCGCACACACACATACATTATGAGAATTAAGAGTGAAAATAAAATATTTTCAGACAAGAACATTAAGAAAGCTAATTAAAGACAAATTTTCATCACCAGAAGAAGACTAATCAAAAAAATTATAAAGGATGATAGTTGGTTAAAGTCAAAGGTTATTAAAGGATGAAAGGAAATGATATAAAGCAAGGTATTAGATACTAGAAGAAATAAAGAGTGAAGAAAGTGGTTAATATGTAGATAGATAGATGTAAATGAATATTGACTTTATAAAACTGTAAATACAGGCCTTTGTTTTTGCTCAGGATGTAGAAAGCCAAATAAACATTAAACATACGTGGTATAAATATTCTAATTAAAAGAGCCACAATGGACTTAAAAAGCAAGATTCAATTGTATGTTACTTATAATTAACCCACTTTGAATATTGCTATGTAAATGGGTTAAAAGTAAAAGGAATAGGGTAAGCATTTGACCTAGCAATTAAGACACTAGTCAGGATGCCTGCTTTCCACATCTCAGTCCCTGGGTTTGATCCCCAGCTCCAGCTCCTGCTGGCTCAAATGGCTGAGTTTCTCTCTTTCCCCTTTAGGTAGACAGACTGCGGGTGATACTGTACCCAGTGGGAAGTCTGCCTGCCCTGCCCACGTAGGAGGTTGAAAGGACATGGCACACCATGCCTCCTGGGAAGGACCCCACAACCTGACTACTGGCAGGTGACCGAAGCTCCAGGCACTTTTCCCCACCCCAGCTCCCTGTTAAAGGGCCCTGTAATTGCCAATCAGGTAAGCAGCTCTGGATGTGGCCCAGGCCCATTAGGACCACCTGGAAAGCTACCCTGGCTATGTGACCTTCAAGGTGATTGGAGATGCATATTGGCACCAGTGTCAGTTCTGTCCTATAGTTAGTGTTCCTCTGAGTTAGTTATGCCCCTTCTACCTGCCCTTTAAAAATATGCGTGGCTGTGAATAATCTTGGACATGTTCACCAAAGCCTGTCCCCAGTGTTTATTATGGGAAGGACACTGTCGCTCTGTTCTCCTCACAGTGTGGCCTTGCAGGAGAAGCCACATCAGACATTCAGGACAAGAACACTCAAAAACAACTGCAAATATTAGGAAAACTAGAAAGTTACCATATCTGCCCTGGGAAAGGCTTGGGCTTAGAAAAGCCCTGATGAGACTTTAAGTGTCCATCTCAGTCTAATCCTTGGCTTAGAAACAGCATATGATAATTTTTAAAAAGTAAAAATAAACAAAATTAATAAAAAAACAGCCTCCTGGAGACTCTGATTTCCAAAATGACCACATTATTTTATTCAAAGGTCCAGTTTTCAACCACAAAAAAATCACAAGGCATGCAAAGAAACAGAAAAAAATGTCCTATTCCAAGGGAAAAAATATCAACAGCAACTGTCCTTGAAAAATAACAAAAACTTTAAAGCAAATATCTTAAACATACTCAAAAATCTAAAGAAAGATGTGAAGAAAGTCAAGAAAATGATGAATGAATGAAATAGAGATACCAATAGAAATAAACCAAAAAGAAATTCTGGAGCTGAAGACCTCCAGTGGACACCTGATATTGTGGATTGTACCAAACTCTATATACAAGCACTGTGATCACACAATAGTTCATATGATAATCAAGGTGACTACTCAGAATGACATGTAATTTAAAACTTAGGAGTTGTTTAGAAATTCTAGAATTTTTCACCTAATATTTTTGGACCATAGTTAACCATAGGTAACTGAAACACAAAAAGCAAACCAAACTACAGATAAGAGGAGCTACTGCACAATAATTGAAGTCTAGAAAATCACTACAAGGATTCAAAGATTTGAGCAGACAAAAGAATCCGCAACCTTGAAGACAGGATAATGAAAATTATCAAGTTTGAGGACCAGAAAAGAAAAAACAACTGAAGAAAAATGAACAAAATCTAAGGGGTCTGTAGGAAATTTTCAAGTAGAACAACATGTGCATCATAAGATTCTCAGGAGGAGAGAAGGTGTGGACATTTGGACCAACAGTTAAGAAGCCACTGGGAAGCTTGCATTCTATATCAGAGTGCCTGGGTTTAAGTTCTGGCTCCACTTTTGACCCAAGTTTCCTACTAATGAAAACCTTGGGAGGCAGCAGATAATGGATGGCTTCAGTAGTTGGGCCCCTGCCACTCACATGGGAGACCCTGATTAGGTTCCTGGCCTCCAGCTTTGACCTGGCAGTGAACCAACAGATGGGAGATATCTCTGTATCAGCCTATCCATCTCCTTACCCAGCTCCCCAATTTCTCTGCCTTTCAATTTAATAAAAATCAATTCACTAGTTAATTTTTAAAGTGAGTGAGAAATTAAGCTATTTCCAGATCAACAAATTTGAGGGCATTTGTTACCACTATACCTGCTGCTATGATATGGATATGATTTGTCTCCTCTGTAGTTTTGTGTTAAAAGTTAATCCCCATTGTGAGGGATTAAGAAGGTAAAAACTTAATCTGACTATGGTGTTTAGAGATGAAGCCTTTGGGAGATGAGTAGGATTAGATAAGCTCATCAGAGTGGAGCCTCATTATTGAACACTGGTAGTTTTATAAGAGGGACAGAGAGACCAGCATACACATGTGTGTTCTGTTTCTCTCAGTGCATGACATCCTGTGCCACCTTGTGACTCTGCCAGCAAGCAGGCCATCACTGGAGCTACAGCAAGGACAAACAGACGGCTCTACAATAACAGTTGGAGACATCAATACCTTCTTCTCAATAACGAATAGAACCACCAGACAGTAGATAAGTAAGGAAATAGAGAACTTAACACAATACGCCAACTGAATGTAACAGACAACAGTATACACATTCCTCTCAAGTGCACATGAGACATTCTCCAAGACAGACTATATGTGAGGCCTCAAATTTACAAAATATCTTCTCTGACCTCCATGGGATAAAATTAGAAATCCATAGCAAAGGTAAAAAAGTCACATAATCTTGTATATTAACATACTCTTAAACTTCTAATGGATCAAAGAAGTCAGAAATTAACCCTCACAATACAGTCAAATGATTATTTAGAAAGGCTCAAAGACCATGCAATTGGGGAAATAATAGTCCCTTCAGCAAGTAGTGTTGGGGAAGCTGCACATCCACATGCTAAAGAATGAAGCTGGACCCTTCCCTTACCCCACTCACCCACCCACACACACACCCACACACATACATATACACATACACACAAGCCCAAACGGATCAAAGACCTAATCATAAAAGCTAAAACCACTGAAGTCTTAAAACAGAGGAGAATCTTCATGACATTGAATTTAACAATAATTTCTTATATATGACACCAAAAACAAAGGCAACAAAAAGAAAACAGATAAACTGAATTGTATCTAAATTTTAAAAACTGTTGTGCCTAAGAGACTATGAAAAGAATGAAAAGACAGCTTGCAGAATGAGAAAAAACAATTGTAAATTGTATATCTGAGAAGATTTCAATTCCAGGATAAAGAACTCCCACAATTACCAATAAAACAAATAACCTATTAAAAAATGGGGCAGGATTTAAATAGACATTTCTGAAAAGAATACATGTAGGGGCCTGCTTTGTGACACAGTGGGTAAAGATGCTGCCTGAGACAACAGCATCCCATATGGGCGCCAGTTCAAGACCCGGCTGCTCCACTTCTGATCCAGCTCTCTGATAGGGCCTGGGAAAGCAGCCCTTGGGCTCCTGCACCTGTGAGGGAGACCTGGAAGAAGCTCCTGGCTCCTGGCTTTGGATCGGTGCAGCTCCAACCATTGAGGTCAACTGGGGAGTGAACCATTGGATGGAAGACCTCTCTCTCTGCCTCTTCTCTCTCTGTGTAACTCTGACTTTCAAATAAATAAATAAATCTTTTAAAAAAATAGAATTACCTCCTTAAAAAAATATATTTCACAGGCCTGATTAGTTGTGAATGGCATTATAAGACATTAGAAAATGAATGGCCTTTTCGTCAAATGACACTAGAATAACTAGCTAGAAATATAGAATATATATATAATATGTATAAATGTTAAATATACATTTATGAATATATATACATACACATATATACACACACCTTATACTACTCAAAAAAAAATACATTCTGACAGGCTAAAAGTCTAATAAAAAGTAAAACATTAGGGGCTGGCACTGTGGCAAAGAGGGTAAAGCCACTACCTGCAGTGCTGGTATCCCACATGTGTGCCAGTTCGAGTCCCGGCTACTCCACCTCCAATCTAGCTCTCTGCTATGGCCTGGGAAAGCAGAGGAAGATGCTCCAAGTCCTTGGGCCCCTGTGCCCATGTGGGAGCCCCAGAAGAAGCTCCTGGCTCCTTGCTTCAGATTGGTGCAGCTCCAGCCATTGCGGCTATCTGGGAAGTGAACCAGTGGATAGAAGACACTTCTCTCTCTTCTTTCTCTCTCTCTCTCTCTCTCTCTCTCTCTCTGCCTCTGCCTCTCTGTAACTCTACCTTTCAAGTAAATATAATTTAAACATTAAATATTTAAAATAAAAATATTACTGAAATCTTTATATGAGAATCTGAGAAAGATCCCTCCAAAAAGTTTCAGATTCATAAACCACAAAGGGAAATACTATTCTGGCTTCTTTACAACAAAGAAACTCCCGTACATCAAAATAGTAAAACAAATTTTAAAAGCAAACCACATGCTTCTAATATGATTTTAATATATCTAATTGACAAAAGTTTTATTTCTAGACTATTTATAAAGAATTCACACAAATCACTATAAAATAGAAACAGGAGCAAAAGACATAAACAGGCAAAGAACTTAGAAAAGGGAAAAAATCCAAATAAGTGGTCCGTAATTATATGAAAATATGCTCACACTCAGTTAAGGTCAAGCTAAAAGTTAAAGGAGCATGAGGAAGTCAAAGGTTGACAAGGGCACTGGGAAGTAGAAATAGTACAGGTGGAGTATAACTTGGTACAATCACTTTAGAGAGATCAAATTTGGGTTGCAAATGCCCTATAATTCAGTACTTCCATATTAAGCAATAGGTTGAAACATCTCATGCATGTATGCAAGAAGAAATGAACAAAGATGTGATCTCATCACTGTTCCTATGAGCAAAGAAATGGGAAACCTAAATACTCATCAATAGAGGATACTTAAATAAAATCTGCATTCATATGATGCAATATGACATTAAAATGTGACTATAAATAAGTAATTGATAGATGTCGAAAACCTTAGAGTGGGCCCCGCAGTAGAGAGCGGCTGCAGCATGGCAACGCTGGGGGTGGAGTCGGAGGAGGGAGGCGGCGGTGATGAGGAAGAGGACGAGGCTTGGGCAATGGAGGTGGCGGACGCGGAGGTGGCCGGAGGCTCGCAGGGGGTTCAACAGAAATATTTAGTGGTTACCTGCAACTATGAAGCTAGGAAACTTGGAGTTAAGAAACTTATGACTGTCAAGGATGCAAAGGGAAAGTGGCCACAGCTGGTGTTAGTTAATGGAGAAGACTTGACCCATTAAAGAGAAATGTCATATAAGGTTACAGAATTGCTGGAAGAAAATAGTCCAGTTGTTGAGAGACTTGGATTTAATGAAAATTTTGTGGATCTGACAAAAATAGTTGAGAAGAGATTACAGCAGCTTCCAAGTGATGAACTTTCTGCAGTGACTGTGTCGGATCATGTGTACAATAATCAACCTGTAAACCTGCATGATGTCCTGCACATCAGACTACTTGTTGGGTCTCAAATTCCAGCAGAGATGCGGGAAGCCATGTACAATCAGTTGGGACTCACCGGCTGTGCTGGAGTGGCGTCTAATAAACTACTGGCAAAATTAGTCTCTGGCGTCTTTAAGCCAAATCAACATACTGTCTTATTACCTGAGAGTTGTCAAGATCTCATGCATAGTTTGAACCACATAAAGGAAATGCCTGGTGTTGGCTATAAAACTACCAAACGTCTTGAAGCACTGGGTATCACTAGTGTGCATGATCTCCAAACCTTTTCATCTAAAATATTAGAAAAGGAATTAGGAATTTCAGTTGCTCAGCATATCCAGAAGCTCAGTTTTGGAGAAGATAACTCCCCTGTGATACCCTCAGGGCCACATCAGTCCTTTAGTGAAGAAGATTCATTTTTAAAATGTTTATCAGAAGTTGAAGTCAGAAAAAAGATTGAAGAACTGCTTACTAGTCTTTTGAACAGGAAGTAATGATGTGATGACCCCTATGGTTGATATACTTATGAAACTTTTTCGAAATATGGTGAATGTGAAGATGCCATTTCACCTTACCCTTCTAAGTGTGTGCTTCTGCAACTTTAAAGAACTAAATAGTGCGAAGAAAGGGCCTATGGATTGTTACTTAACACCATCATTAGCAACCGCACGCCCTGGCAAGCGCAGTTTTAAAATAAAAGACACTCATATTAGCCGGCGCCGTGGCTCAACAGGCTAATCCTCCACCTTGCGGCACCAGCACACCGGGTTCTAGTCCTGGTCGGGGCGCCAGATTCTGTCCTGGTTGCCCCTCTTCCAGGCCAGCTCTCTGCTGTGGCCCAGGAGTGCAGTGGAGGATGGCCCAAGTGCTTGGGCCCTGCACCCCATGGGAGACCAGGAAAAGCACCTGGCACCTGGCTCCTGCCATCGGATGAGCGTGGTGCGCTGGCCCCAGCGCGCCGGCCGCGGTGGCCATTGGAGGGTAAACCAACGGCAAAGGAAGACCTTTCTCTCTGTCTCTCTATCTCACTGTCCACTCTGCCTGTCAAAAAAAAAAAAAAAGACACTCATATGGAAGATTTTTCTAAAGACAAAAAAACAAATTGGAGTTTTGTACTAAGTGGAAGAATTGAAAGTACAAGGACTGGGGTGTCTCCAGTAGATACTACAGATTTTTCTAAAGAAAAAGGTATTAATGAATGTCCACTCCATTCACTTCCTGAGGGTATTGACCAAGAAGTCTCTCAGCAGCTTCCAAGAGATATTCAAGAAGAAATCCTTTCTGGAAAATCTACAGAGAATTTTCAAGGAAAAGAAAGTTTGAGTTGTCCATTGCACACCTCTAGAGGAGTGTTGTCTTTCTTCTCTACAAAACAAATGCAAGATACTCCCTTAAATACTAGAGAGCATTTATCCAGTAGCAAAGGGATATCCTCTTTGTGTGAACCTGGGACATCAGGCTTAAATAGCAGTAGTTCTTCTTTTCTGTCTAGCCAAAAGGATTATTATGTAGATAGTAGACTAAAAGATGAAAGAACGGGTCAAGAATCTAAAGAATCTCAGGGGTTCCACTTTTCTTTTTCTTTTTCTTTTTTTTTAAGATTTTATCTACATATTCGACAGGTAGAGTTACAGTGAGAGGGAGAGACAGAGAGAAAGGTCTTCCTTCCGTTGGTTCACTCCCCAAATGGCCACAACAGCCGGAGCTGCACCGATCTGAAGCCAGGAGCCAGGTGCTTCTTTCTGGTCTCCCATGCAGGTGTAGGCGCCCAAGCACTTGGGCCATCCTCCACTGGCTTCCCGGGCTACAGCAAAGAGCTGGACTGGAAAAGGAGCAGCCAGGACTAGAACCCGGAGCCCATATGGGATGCTGGCTCCGCAGGCGGAGGATTAGCCAGTTGATCCATGGCGCCAGCCCCCAGGGGTTCCACTTTTCAAATGCAAACCCTGCTGTATCAGTTTTTCATTCATTTCCAAATTTGCAAAGTGATCAACTATTCACTAAAAGCCACACTGCCCATAGCCATAAGCAAACAACAGCAACAGCTTCTCATGATGAAAGACTTACAGAAAATAGAGAGCAAGATTCTGCCCATGAGAAAATTACTTTTCCTTCTGACATTGACCCTCATATTTTCTATGAACTGCCAGAGGATATACAAAAAGAACTGTTGGCTGAGTGGAGGAGAACAAAATCAGATGTGCACATTGTACATAAGTAAACATGTTAAGAAGAAAGGTCTGAAAAGCTAGAGATTAGCAGCTTATTAAGCTGTTCTAATTGAACACTAATAGATATCCAATAATGTGGAAATCCAATGTAAAATGTTTCAGGAAGTAAATTCCAGCACAAAGCATAAAAATCTAACAGAAGAAATAATGTAAAATGTTAATATTATTTCTATTTTATATTGCTTTTCAATAAAAATAATATCATGGTCAAAAAAAAAAAACCTAAGAGTGGAATGAAAAAGATAAATATAATATATGCACACTCTTAAATTATGTAAAATCATAAAGTAACTATACTATTATATGTTGCATATGGGAAATATAATATGTTACATATGCATAAATATAATTTTAGACCTAAAAAAATCCTTATACACAAACATTGTTAATAATAGTTTGTGGGGTTGAGGGAAGAAGGAATGAACCTTAGATAATGGTTAAAAGCAATTTTTGCTTTGCCTCATCTTCAAAGATTTCTTTCTTTCTTAAATGATTTATTTTATTTGAAAGACAGAGTTACAGAGAGAGACAGAAAAGGAAAGACAGAGAGAGGTCTTCCATCCGCTAGTTCACTCCCCAGATGGCTGCAACAGCCTGAGCTGGGCTGGTCCGAAGATAAGAGCCAGGAGCTTTTTCTGGGTCTCCTGTGTGGGTACAGGGGCCCAAGCACTAGGGTCACCTTCTACTGCTTTCCCAGGAGCATTAGCAGGGAGCTGGACTGGAAGTGGAGCAGCCAGGACTTGAACTGGCACCCATATGGGGGATGCTGGCACCCATATGAGATGTTGGCCCCAAGAATTTATTTATTTAAAGTAAAAAAGAAGAAGAAGAAAAAAAAAAAGCATAGAGGGGCAGGCCACTGTCTGGTGCATCAGTTAAGCTGTTGTTGGGGCACTGGTATGCCACACAGGAGTGCCTGGATTGCAGTCCCAGCTTTGCTTCTAATTCTAGTTTCCTGCTAGTGCACACCCTGGGAGATAGCAGTGATGCCTCAGGTACTTGGCTCCTGCCACCCACTTAGGAGTCTTAGATGGAGTTCCTGGCTCCTGGCTTCCACCTGGCCAGACCAGCCTGTTGCAGGCATTTGGGGTATAAGGAATGATGGAAGATCTTTGTTTCTCTGCCTCTCAAATAAATAAAAATAAAATTTAGAAAGAAATGATAAAAAAGAAAGCATAAAGAAAATCCTGAGAAGAAATATAACAAAATAGTAAAGGTTGTTTATTTTGAATGGTGAAAATTTGAGTGTTTGTTTTGTGCACACACTCACCTTTCTATTCACACACATAGACTGTACCAGCACCCAACAAACAGCTGCTGTCCAAACTACTGGAATGTTTTTAAGCTGTACCTAATCACACTTGAACATATCATCTCGGTTTATTATTTCCCTGGCTGTGTAGGAGACAGCACACTGATTTCACTATCTCAGTGCCAGTCACAGAGGATTCCCAGGGCCAGAACCTGGAAGGAGAGACTCGCAGGCTGCCTGAGCAAGCCTGGGACATTGAGAATGTGCCAAGTTCAGTTACAGTGACTGTTGCAGGGCAGCACCGGCTTAAAGGCACAGGAACCTGAAAGCCAGTCACTCACCAGTCAGGCTGGGGACACCACTTGTAATTACAAAACTAATCTTTTAGTGTTAATAACCTGAGCGTTGTCGCACAACACGGATGGTCCTGGTCCCAGACTGTGGCGTCTTATCTTCACCTGGTAGGAGAGGGAAGCCTTCCCAGCTTGCCTCTGAAGATTCTGACAGTTGAGGGCTCAGCAGTTCCCCTCCACCCCGTGTTCCTGGGACCAGGCTGCCAGACCCACTGTCCTGCCACACTCACAGGCTGCACTCTCATTCCCTCTGAAGTACCCCATCCTTTTAACTCAGCAAAGAAGGGTGCAGGAGACCTTCCACACTCAGAGGTTAATCCGCTTTGTTTTCAAGTAGTGAAAAGTAAGTCTTGTCCCCTATCAAGGAGCAAGCCCATCATCAGACAGCATTTCCGCTGCTGCATAAGTTCATGAGCGTGCAGGAGTCATTCCACAAGTATACACACTTTAGAACATCGTGTTCTACACTGCGAATGTGGAGAAAGCTTTGCTGCTCAGGGGCCAGCATTGTGGCACACTGGTTCAAGTCTCAGCTGCTCCACTTCCAACCCCGCTCCCTGAAATGCACATGGAAAGCAGTGGAAGATGGTACTTAAGTTCCTGCCACCCACATAGGAGACCAAGATGGAGTTCTTGCCTCTTGGCTTCAGCCTGACCCAGATCTGGTTGTTGTGACCATTTGGAAAGGAAACCAGCAGATGGAAGATCTGTGTGTGTGTGTGTGTGTGTGTGTGTGTCCCTCTCTTGTAACTCTGCCTTTCAAAAAAACAAATAAATCTTAAAAACCAAAAAAAAAGTAGAGGCAGAGGGAGGAGAAGAGAGAGAGATACTACTCTGCTTAAAACAATGTGAATTCGATGTAAGTTTGGTCACTGGCAATTATTAGCAATACTTGTGCAGTCTAAGTCATTGTGTCTCAAGCTTTATGGCCTCAGGAACACTTCATATTGTTATAAACTATTGAAGAACACAAAGAGCACTTTTTATGTTGCTTATATCTTTTGATATGTACCACAGTTAAAATTACAACTGAAGGGAAATGTTTAAATGCTTATTCATTAATCTATTTTAAAAACAATCTAGACACTACATGTTAATATAAATAATGTTTTTATCAAGGTAATATTTTCTTTTTTTTTTTTTGACAGGCAGAGTGAATAGTGAGAGAGAGAGACAGAGAGAAAGGTCTTCCTTTTTGCCGTTTGTTCACCCTCCAATGGCCGCCGCGGACTCCGCTGATCTGATGGCAGGAGCCAGGTGCTTCTCCTGGTCTCCCATAGGGTGCAGGGCCCAAGCACTTGGGCCATCCTCCACTGCACTCCCTGGCCACAGCAGAGAGCTGGCCTGGAAGAGAGGCAACCGGGACAGAACCCGGTGCCCCAACCGGGACTAGAACCTGGTGTGCCGGCACCACAAGGTGGAGGATTAACCTATTGAGCCGAGGCGCCGGCCTATCAAGGTAATATTTTCAAAAATAAAAATAATTGAGTGAGAACAATGACATCATTTTACATTCTCACACATTTTACTGTCTGGCTTAATAGAAGAAAACTGGAAATAAATTAAGAAAATCTAGCCACATAAAGATACACAGCTGGAGGAGTACATTAATAATCTTATGGTGAGTTTGTTTCTTAAAGGTTAGTTGTGATGTGGGATAGGAAACTTTATCAACAAACTTGCATTCTGTTATCTGAAAATCTGTTGGCCTATTTTGCATTTTGCGTGAATCTTTAAGTCACAAGTAAATTGGAAAATACTGGATCACCAATCTTCTCAATTATGCTTCTTAATACTGTCAATGTTCTCATAAGAAAGTCTTCAATTAGTGGGCCGGCGCCGTGGCTCAACAGGCTAATCCTCCGCCTTGCGGCGTCGCCGGCACACTGGGTTCTAGTCCTGGTCAGGGCGCCGGATTCTGTCCCGGTTGCCCCTCTTCCAGGCCAGCCCTCTGCTGTGGCCCAGGAGTGCAGTGGAGGATGGCCCAAGTGCTTGGGCCCTGCACCCCATGGGAGACCAGGAAAAAGCACCTAGTACCTGGCTCCTGCCATTGGATCAGCGCGGTGCGCCGGCCGCAGCGCGCCATCCACGGCAGCCATTGGAGGGTGAACCAACGGCAAAGGAAGACCTTTCTCTCTGTCTCTCTCTCTCACTGTCCACTCTGCCTGTCAAAAAAAAAAAAAAGAAAGAAAGTCTTCAATTAGTGGAAAGCTGTCCAGCTCATGGAGGTGGATACATGTTTTCCAAAATTGCTATTTTCACTTGAAAACTCAAATTTTAACATTAGAAACAATACTGTGTGTTGTTTTCCTTAAAATGGCAATGCTCACTTTATTCAATTTTGAAAATGTCTGCCAAATGTCAAGGTTTGAAAAAAATCTAGTTTGACAATCTTATTTTTCCTCAAACATAACGAGTATTTTTTAGAAATATGGTTAGTTCAGCTGAGAACTCCAATATAAAGACAGCTATGTTACTTGAAGCAACCAAAAGCACTTTATGCATCTGTCCCATTTTATCTCACAGAATAGTAAAAAAGGCATGCATGCAAGGTTCCAGACCTTAAAGTTAAATTTTGCCACTTCATCGTGTACTCACTTAAGTGATACTTTTTCTGAAAAGTGCATGACATGAAAACTACAATAGGGGCCAGCGCTGTGGCATAATAGGTAAAGCCCGCTGGCATCCCATATGAGCAACAGTTCAAGTCCCGGTGCTCCACTTCCGATTCAGCTCCCTGCTAAAGCACATGGGAAAGCAGCAGAAGACAGCCCAAGTGCTTGTGCCCCTGTGCCCACATGGCAGATCCAGAGGAAACTCCTGGCTTTGGACTGGCCCAGTTCTGGCTGTTGTGGCCATTTGGGGAATGAATCAGCAGACTGACTGAAGATTCTCTCTCTCTCTCTCTCTCTCTCTCTCTCTCTCTCTCTGTAACTCTTTCAAATAAATGAATAAATCTAAATTTATAAAATAACTAATAGTACAGTTTGGTACCACTACCTGAATTTGTGCTAAGGCACCAACTTTGCCTGCTATTTCTTTTAGACCAAATGATAACTCATTGAAAATTTTAAATAACATCTTTTTAAAAAATATTTATTTATTTGAAAGTCAGAGTTACACAGAGAGAGAAGGAGCAGCAGAGAGAGAGAGAGAGAATCTTTCATCCACGGATTCACTCCCTAATTATCCTCAACAGCTGCAGATGCACCGATCTGAAGCCAGGAACCAGGAGCTTCTTTCAGGTCTCCCACACAGGTGCAGGAGCCCAAGTATGTGGGCCATCTTCTACTGCTTCCCCAGGCCACAGCACAGAGCTGGATCGGAAGAGGAGCAGTCAGGACTTGAACCAGCACCCATATGGGATGCTGGCATTGCAGGCAGCGGCTTTACCCACTAAACCACAGCACCAGCCCAGGTAAATAACACCTTAGTGATATCAAACAATACTCTCTGTAAATACCCATGGTTTGTCTCAATAAATGAAATGTACCTATTAAATAATTTCTAAAAAGCCATTTGCAAGTGCCCTTGCAAGCACCCTGATCCCTAATTACCATGTTTTGCTCAGACACCCACCCTCTTGAGGCACTTAAGTATTATGAGATTTTTTCCAAGGAGGAAACTGCATATCACATAAATGTAATTTTCCTCCCTAAAACAAGTAGAAAACGTAACAGTCAAAAGGCAACAAACAGAGGGGATCAGCACGTTCCTTTCCATTAGCGCTCATGCAGCCACCAGTGCTGACGGCCTTGCTACTAATTCTATGCCAAATGTGTCCCAAATGTTTAGGTGGGATTCCCGTGGGCTAGGGATGAGTGCAACCTTCAGCCACTTACCTTAAAGAGGATGCCGTCTTGAGAGCCCCCCAGTGAGTCATGTCAATCACAAGCATTTTCTACTCTTGCTCCATTTTGGGGGATAGGGTGCTTCAGCATTACCCTGTACCCCACTGGAGGACTGGAAAAGGAAAGAAAGGAGCAGACAGCAAAGGCAGCTGGAAACTTTCATTCAATCAACACACCTTGATCAAGTACCTCCCACATGTCGGTCATTGTTTTCAACAGAGTCAGAGAGTCATACCTATGACCACTTACATAGAGCTTTCCATCGGGTTGAAGCTTCCCAGGCCTGTCTAGGAGTCACGTGGTTGAGAAGCCCAAGGCATTCACTAGCAGATGGCCAGGGCATTGGTTCTCAGCTCCTATCCCAACTGTATGCTAATTACCCATTAGTATCAGTTACACAAAATCATCAAGTAATGGGTGTTGATCTAATTCTAGATCACGGCCCACAAAAGTACCTAAAATTCTGAAATAAATACATTAAAAAGCATCCAACATTTCTATAAGGAATGCATCATAATTTTTCAGGAAAAAAATCCATGGATGTACTCACCAACTTGTTCAGATGATATTTTCTAAAATGCAAAAAAAAAAAAATACATTTAACTATGTGCCTCTCAGGTAATACAAATAAAAGCGACTACTAGAAACATCAAAATCACTGCTTATATAGGGGTGCTAACACTGAGGTTTTCTAAGGCCTGACAAGATTACTGGATACCCATAAAACAATAGATACATATGGAGAAAGGGTGAAGTACTCAGCCATTTAGAGTAAGTTGCCTACAGCCATTTGCCAGTAAATCTCTCAGCACGTGTTCTCTAAGACATCTGTTCAACTCATGTTCTCTAACCCAAGCACAATACCATTCATCAGGAAACTGAGTACTGGGGAAAATGTTCCTTAATGTGCAATCCATAATCACATTTCCAAATTGTTTTCATTTCATCTTTATTGAGGTGCTATGAAATTGAGGTGTCAAATAGAAATTGTATATATTCACAGTGTACATTTGCTGTACATGTGTATAGGGGGGCACATACTGCAAAATTATCACCTCGGTGAAGCTAATTAGCATCCCCATCACCTCATTCAGCTTACCATCTTAGTTCATTTAGGATACTGCAACAAGAACACCTAAAACCAGGTAGCTTAAAAGCAACAGAGGTTTGCTCCTAACAGCTCTGGAGGCTGCCCACTCCTTCCAGATGCTGGCAGACATGCACCAGAGCTGACGCCTTCTCACTGAGTCCTCACACGGTGGAGGGAGACAAGGGCTCTAATCCCATTCCTGAAGGACCCAGGATCCAATCACCTCCCACAGGCCCTGCCCCCAGTACTCACACTGGAGGTCAGGCTTTACCATAGAATGTGGGAGGAACACAATCACTTAGACTACAGAAGTTAGCATTTCCATTTCTTTGTGTGTGTGTGTGCATGTGATGAGACCTACTCTCTGGGCAAATTTCAAGTATATAATACACTACTGTTAACTACAGTCATCATGCTGCTCATCAGATCCCCAGAACTGACTCATTTGCTTAACTGAAACTGTACCCTGGACCAACATGTCTCCATTCCCCTTTCCCTCCAGCCCCTGGCAACCACCACCCTACTGCCTGCTTCTATGAATTTGTCAGTTTAAGATTCCATGTATCAGCATAAGGGAAGTCATACGATATTTGTCTTCCTGTGACTGGTTTATTTCGCTTAGCACAGTATCCTCCAAGTTCATCCATGTTGTTGCAAAAGACAGAATTTCCTTCTTTTTTTTTAAAGACTGACTATAGTTTGTTGTATATTCGTATTCATATTTATTTCAGAAAAACCCAGTGTGTGAGAACTGGTGCCAGGGACCAGCGCCATGGCGCACTAGTTTAATCCTCCGCCTGTGGCACCGGCATCCCATATGGGCGCCGGTTCTAGTCCTGGCTGCCCCTCTTCCAGTCCAGCTCTCTGCTATGGCCTAGTAAATCAGCAGAAGATGGCCCAAGAGTTTGGGACCCTGCACCCGCATGGGAGACCGGGAAGAAGCACCTGGCTCCTGGCTTCGGATAGGCAGAGCTCCGGCCATTGTGGCCATCTGGAGAATGAACCAATGGAAGGAAGACTTCTCTCTGTCTCTTCCTC
Organism: Sylvilagus floridanus; assembly: GCA_949820135.1. Classification (NCBI taxonomy): domain Eukaryota; kingdom Metazoa; phylum Chordata; class Mammalia; order Lagomorpha; family Leporidae; genus Sylvilagus; species Sylvilagus floridanus. The sequence goes on from OX463230.1 coordinate 37,786,067, forward strand.
TCACAGTCTGTAACTCTACCTCTCAAGTAAATAAATAAATAAATAGTTAAAAAAAAAAAAAAGAACTGGCTGCCAAAGGCAGAAGGGGCCAAGAGCCCAAAGAAAGAAAGCAACTCCAGGATTACATAGAATGTCATTTACTAGGGGGAACATCCAATCAGAAGCATAATCTTGGGTGGCCACAAGACATGTGGATCCCTGTGCCATGAGCCAGGAGAAAAGGAATTTTATAGACAAAGGAGGCTTGCAGCTAATCAGAATGCACTGGACTATTTCAAGACATTTTAACATTCAGGGCCAGTGTTGTGGCGTAGCGGGTAAAGCTTCCGTCTATGATCCCGGCTTCCTATATGGGCATCAGTTACAATCCCAGCTGCTCTACTTCTAATCCAGCTCCCTGCTGGTGTGCCTGGGAGAGCAGCAGAAGATGGCCCAAGTTCTTGGGCCCCTGCTACGCACGTGGGAGACCCAGATGAAGTCCTGGCTCCTGGCTTCAGCCTGGCCCAGCCCTGGCCACTTGGGAGTAAACCAACAGAGGGAAGACTCATTCATTCTCTATCTCTGTCTCTGTCTCTGTCTCTGTCTCTCTCTCTCTCTCTCTCTGCCTCTCCTTCTCTGTAACTCTGCCTTTCAAATAAATAAATGAATCTTTAAAAAAAAAAAAAACTTAACATTAATAGGAAACATTACAGATGTCAAGTAAGAGACATTCCAGGCATCAGATAATAGTACAAGCTTTTATCTTAATGATATCTTTTATCCTATAAGCTGATATGGCAGTTGCATCCAGTATGAGTACAGTCATGTCAAGCTGAATGCCTACGATACTGTTAATCAGAGATACCATGAAACCGCATGAATCCCCTAGAGAGGAACACTGCACAATGGTTATCAATCCTAAGGGAGGACTCCAAACACCTCGCCAATTTCTGCTTTGGCAAGAGGTTTTGAACAATCCAGCTGCCAGAGTTCAGAAAGGTTCTTGATTCAGGCAGGAGCTGAAAGCAGACCCAGCTGCCCCAGCAGTCATCTCTCTCCCTCCTGTCACCTCAGGTCTGGCCAGGTGACACAGCACAGTCACTAAGGGAGGCAACGCAAAGGCATTCCTCATTTAGGCAAGCAGAAATCAACAGAAGCCCAAGACCTGTGGCAAGCCGGTCTCCCAAAGCACCGGGAAGCATCCCAGGCTGGATGGGGTCTCAGCTGCAAGTGCCACACATCACACCTAAGCTGAGAGACCCTGAAAGTGCTCCACTATATCATTCCTGGGTTTCAGCACCAAAAAAAAAAAAAAGAAAAGAAAAGAAAAGAAAAGAGCTCCACTCTGTTCATAGCCACAGTTCCTCCTTGTCTCAGGGCATACTCTGTGCTTATCCTGAAGACTACAACAGGGAGGGGGAGGAGCTGGATCAGCCAAGGCCATTCTACCTGTCCTCCTGGAGTCCCCTGCCCCAACTCAGGAACCAGCCCTCTTAGCAAGGCTAGTCTACCTCCAACAACCTCCTTGAGGTGGAAGTTTATCTCATCAGATTGATAGAGCACCTTGGCTGACGCAATGTCAGTGCAAAACTGCTAAACCACAGCCAGGAGGAAGGTGGCCATCAGCCACCAGGCCTGGGATCCTAACAATCCAGGTAAGAAGTTCCCCCAGGGCATGTACTCTAAATGGAAAAAGGAAAAAGAACGACTGGGATCACTGACATCAGAATTCTACATCACTGGGATCACCGACTTTGGGATTCCACAGCCTGATCAGGAGGCTGCCTGGCCCAGCTACCCATGCTTACAGTTTGATTAACTCTGTTACCATTCTCCTGACCCAACTATTGACAATGGTCCCTCAATCAGTAAATATGTGGCAGGATATGCCAGCAGGGATGGCTTGCGCCGCCATCACCACTGAACAGAGGTTGTCCCAGGACTGGTGCTGTGGCATAGTGGGTAAAGCCACCGCCTGCAGTGCTGGCAATCCATGTGAGCACAGGTTCGAGTCCCAGCTACTCCACTTCTGATCCAGCTCTCTGCTATGGCCTGCACCCATATGAGAGACCTGGATGAAGCTCCTGGCTTCAGATTGGCCCAGCTCTGGCCATTACAGCCATTTAGGGAGTGAACCAGCAGATTGAGGCCCCCTCTCTCTGCCTCTCTATAACTCTGCCTTTCAAATAAATAAATAAAATCTTTTAAAAAAAATTGGTTCTCCCTATTGAATGGAGCATCCAAGTCTAGCCTCAGTCAAAGGATGGTCATCAACTGGCTGGATGGCAGCCACAGTTCACTAGACCCATCTGCATTTAGCATTGCAGAGCTGTGGGTAAACCATGTCATACCATTGGCAGGCATGTCTAAATCTTGGGCACCTCCCCATGGCGGTGGGGACAGATCAAAACCCAGAGGATCTCTCTTGGTGCCAAACTGTGCCCAGCTGGGGCATAGGATGGTAAAGGTAGAATACTACTGCTACTTTTCTCTGAAGTCTTTGGTTTTCCACTGGGTTACGATAGATTTCTAATTACACTTGGGCTCTGTCAGAGTGACTTTCATTGGTGGGTAGTGAAGCTGTTGTTTTGGGAAGGGAGTAAGAGCTGGTGCCTCTTGGGCCACCATCTTGCTGAAGTCACTTCAATTTTCAGGGTTTTTTTTTTTTTTTTTTTTTTTAAAGACAGAGAGAGAGTCTTCCATCACTGGTTCACTCCCCAAATGACCACAACAACCAGTGCTGAGCTGATCCAAAGCCAGGAACCAGGAGCGTCTTCCAGGTCTCCCATGCAGGTGCAGGGGCCCAAGGACTTGGGCCATCTTCTACTGCTTCCCCAGGCCATAGGAGAGAGCTGGATCAGAAGTGGAGCAGCTGGGACTTGAACTGGTACCCATATGGGATGCGGATGCTGCAGGCCAGGGCTTTCACCTGCTGCGCCACAACACTGGCCCCTGAAACTATTTTTGTATCTTGACCAGGACCCAGGCAAAGATTTAAAATTGTAGTTAATCTATTTTAATCTGGAACAAACAGTTCCTCCCCCTTTTTAAAAAATCACATTGATATTTTTGACAAGTTCAGACCTATTGTTTTAAAGAATGTCCCTTAATTTGAATTTGTCTGCTTCCTTGAATTAGACTCAGACTATACATCTTTGGCAAAAATAAGACAAATTGTGTCCTCCTTGAGGCATTACATTAGGGGTGAAAATTGCAGAGTTTTCTATTATTGATCATCTAATTAAAATAGTAACCTATAAATTTTTCCACTGTAACAGTACCTTTTTAAATTTGTAATTAATAAGTAATTTACTTTTAGAAACCCTGACCAGCATTCATAATCTAGTATCCCATATAAGTTATAAACAAATTCAAAAAAAGAATTCCTTTAGTGATTTTGAGTAAGCAAAAGATGAGAACACTGGATTCGCCTATGGGTTTTGAGGTAGGAATTCTGGGAGATGTATACCCTTTGGAAACTATGGCTGCATTATGTGCTGCCTGCACAATTTTCTTACTTGACATTTGTTACGGAGTCAAATTAAATGAAATAAGTTGTGAAGGAAATTTCCATCCAATGTGAGTAACTCAAAATCATTGTACAGCTAAAGCAATTCTAGTTTGTCTTTTTTCTTTTCTTTTACCACCTTGCCCTGGCATTTGGGGGTCTTCAATGGTGAATGTGTTATTTGTGTTAGGGTGAGGGATCAGGATTCTTATTTGCTTATAATCATCTGTCATTCTGCCTGTATTCCCCCCACCCCCAGACAATGAACAGCTTGGAGATAAGTGAAGCTTAGATAGATTCTAAAGCAGACTAGCTTTTTTAGAAGTAGAATTGAGGCAGTAAAAGTGAGAAGTTGGTCACGCAGCAAAAACCAGTTTGAACTAATAAATGATAGATAGCAACTGAATTATTTATCCAGATACTGGCAACTTGGTAAACAACTTCACAGCTGGCTACATTCTGTGCTGTACTTTCCATTCACATTTCTCACAGAAGATGTAGATGAACTTGCTGGAAATTCATACACACATCTGTAATATACTCCAAGGACTGCCTACCCCCTGTATAAATAAATTCAAGATATGTTCAAACACTGAACTATTCAAGTTAAAAAAAATGCATGTCATTTTAGAGAAATTTGTTCAGTTTTTCCTCTAAAGTCCTCAAGTCTTGAAAACTCAGCAGGGCATATCCCACAAAGCTCCAACAACATAATTCAGTTGTCTTCAAAGGGGAAAAATTTGTAAGATTGGACACTGAGAACACAGTAATTGCTTTACCTTTCCTGAGTACTGATCCTGGTGTTAAGAAGTGGACACTCAGCTTCGAGTCACTTCTATTTCGGAAGTTTCAAGGTTTTCTGATCCATTACAACTGTAAAATACAAATATTTCTGGCTCTTAAAGATGTGCTGGCAGGGCTGGCGCTGTGGCACAGTGGGTAAAGCTGCTGCCTGCAACATCAGCATCTCATATGGGTGCAGCTGGAGTCCCAGATGCCCCACCTTGATCCAGCTCCCTGCTAATGCACCTGGGAAAGCCGCGGAAAATGGCCCAAGTCCTTGGGCCCCTGAACCCACATGGAGACCCAAATGAAGCCCTTGGTTCCTGGCTTCGGTCTGGCACAGCCCTGGCCATTGCAGCCATGCAGGGAGTGGACCAGTGGATGGAATATAGCTCTGTCTCTCCCTCTCTCCTGTAACTACCTTTCAAACAAATAAAACAAATCTTTTCAAAAAAATGTGCTGGCTCAAAATTATGCTTCGCTTTGCATTTTCTACAAATGGGAAATAATGTATACTATGAATGCTAAGAGTACATGCTGCGTAGGCCACAATACGGGAGACCTGTTGCAGCCTAACTCACAGGCAATCCAAAGCAACTGTCTGCAGTTACCCTCTACAGGGCAGCCTGTTCCTGCAAACCATCTTGGGCTTCAAAGTGCACTGCAGGAAAGTATTTCTGAACTTTCATTTACAAGTATTATTTTTAATGCATTCATTTACTTCAAAGACAGAGTACAGAGAGAGATGGAGAGACAGAGAGATCTTCCATCCACTGGTTCACTCCCCCAAATGGCTGCCATGAGCAGGGCTGAGTCAGGCCAAAGCCAGGAGCCAAGAGCTGTGAAGCCCTAATCATGGCAGCCATCTTCCAGCTGCTCTTCCCAGGCCATGAGCAGGGAGCTGGACAGAAGTGGAACAGCCATGACACAGACAGGAACCCGTGTGGGATGCCAGCATCCCAGGCAGTAGCTTAACACTCCATGTCACAACCCTGTTAAATAGCTAACATGAAAATAATACTTAGAGCCGCCAGGGTTGTGGCACAGAGGGTGACTTGTCTCGGAACACAAAGTGCCTTCCTTGCTTCCATTCTGTAAGTATTTGGAGAATAGCCACCATGTCTTAGCTCCTCCTGGATTCTGAAAATACAGTTAACATACAAAAAGGAAATAGCCCGCCCCATCCCTGCATCCTTATGAAACTTACAAAGGAGTACACCTAAGTATTAAATAAACGTAAAATCTGTTTTAAATCATAGCATTAAGTGCCAAGGACAATAACATCTGGAACAACCAGTGAAGGTCTTCGGGCTTGGCAGTGAGAGGAGGTGGAATCTCTAACCCTGGTGGAAACCGAAGGGCAGGAAAGTTTGGTGTCTCCCAGCGCAAATGTGAAACATCCATGCCAGGGGGCTCTGCGCAGGAAGAGAGGCCGGCCCAGCGCACAAGGTCTGGGCCACCACGGCTGGAGACCTGGTGAGGAGTCCAGATTTCAAAGTAAAATAAGGGGGGGGGGGGGGTGTGTGTGATCCCATACGACCCGGGTTAGTGTCCTGGCTGCTCCACTTCCAACCCAGCTCTCTGCTTTGGCCCCTGCACCGCGTGGGAGACCCGGAAGAAGCTCCTGGCTCCTGGCTCCAGATCGGCGAAGCTCCGGCTGTTGTGGCCATCTAGGGAGTGAACCAGCAGATGGAAGACCTGTCTCTCTCTCTCTCTCTCTCTCTCTCTCTCTCTCTCTCTGCCTCTGCTTCTCTGTAACTCTGCCTCTCAAATAAACAAATAAATGTTTTTTAAAAAGCGCAGTGGGGAAGACTTACAGGCTTTACTCAGGATTGAGAATTCATTTTCTGAAGTGCTCGTTTCCATTGATGAAAATCACCATGGTTTGCCTACAACGTGTCAGACTTGATACGGGAGGGTACTTCCAAAAGGGGGTGCAAACATACTACACAAAACATTTTTTTGAAACCCGTCCATAGTGAGAAGACACCTCGTAAACACTACAGAGGAACATTTCAATTTTTAAAAAACAAAATAAAATAGGACTCAAAAGCATTTCTGGAGGGAAATCTGGCAGATTAGGAGCGCTGTGTTTGAAAGGCCTGAGACTGCGCAGTGAAACACCTAAAGGGGTAGCGAGGTCGAGCTGTTGCCTTTCTCCGCTAGGGGTGCGGGGGAACCAGACCGCGTGCAACACGCACCCAGCAGCCGCCACAGACCAGCGGACGACCGAGAAATGCTCAGAGCGCCAGCAGGATGCGCGCGCATGCGCAGACGCACGTAAGGCACGTACGCGCATACGCATGCGCACACACGCATGCGCGGACCCTAACTGGGCGGTTGCTCTATGTTTCGGTCCGCTCTGTTGGCGTTGCCCACTGGGCCTTCCCGGAGCAAACCGGGTGCTTCGCCACCATCGAGTTAGCTGTGCTGCGTTCGCATCCGGGGAACGCTGGCGCGCCGGCCGGGTCTCTAGCCGCCGCCGCCCACTGGCCAGCTGCCCTCCGCCTTTGCTCAGGGACTAGTTGTGAACCTCGTCCGGCCAGAGGTTCGGGTCAGCGGCGTCCCCGCTCCCTCGCTGTCGGGCCATAGGCCTGATGGCAACTTGGCCTGCCACCGCGGTCTCCTGTGGTGCTGGCTGCGACTTGTATCCTTTGTAGGATAAAACAGTTTCTGCTGGCCTGGCAGTGACGGCCTTGTGGATCGCAGAGTAGGAGTTCACGGGGTGTCGGGTGCAGCTGGAAGGAATGGCAATCCGTGGACTCTGGTGTGCAGGAAACAGCTCGCCTCTAAATTTTGAGATCGCCAATTAACTTGATGTCTTTGAGCCTCATCCAACCCATGGTTCCCTTGCCCCGTCTGATGGACTGGTTGGAAATTACCCCAATTCCTAGAGGTCCCTCCCATTCCCGGAAATTAGCCAAGTTCTGGAAGTTTAATCAGTGACTTGGGAGTATGGTAATGGGTAGGTGGCATTCCAAGAGCACAATGCCAGTGAATGGCGGTCAAGATTAAAACCCAGGTATTCTCGACCAGTGCACGGCTCAATAGGCTAATCCTCCACCTTGCGGTGCCGGCCACCAGGTTCTAGTCCCGGTCGGGGTACCGGATTCCGTCCCGGTTGCCCCTCTTCCAGGCCAGCTCTCTGCTATGGCCAGGGAGTGCAATGGAGGATGACCCAAGTGCTTGGGCCCTGTACCCCATGGGAGACCAGGAGAAGCACCTGGCTCCTGCCATCAGATCAACGCGGTGCGCCAGCCTTAGCGCACCAGCCGCGGTGCCCATTGGAGGGTGAACCAACGGCAAAAGGAAGACCTTTCTCTCTGTCTCTCTCTCACTGTCCACTCTGTCAAAAAAATAAATAAATAAATCTATATTTTAAAAAATTATATTAAAAACCCAGGTATTCTGGACTCCAGGTTGATGTGTGTTGGCCCAGTGTTAGACCCCTCCCGTGACCTGTTTGTGGCTTAGGCCACAAAGTACACTGGAAACTAGGAGTCAAAAAAATAGAACTGGAAGTCAGCATGTGATCTAAACACCCTAGGCTTCCGTTTCCGCACATGGATGAAATGAGATTGCACCTGTCAACATCCAGGGTCCCTTGCTGCCGTAATAATCTGAGAACTCCAGAAAGTGTAATTGATCATTTTCAGGCTGCTGTCCAAGCCCTGATGGGGGCTTTTAGATTAATGTGCATAGAAGTAGCAGCTCCAAGGTGAAGTGGCCTCATCATTGCTGATGGGAAGCTAAAGTCTGTAAGGGTAAAGGCGCCAGTTCACAAGGACAGATGAGAAATGCTGATGGTGACAAGGGAGGTGACTATGATATTATCCCACCACCCATACCGCACCCCTTCTAACACATAGCAACTTGATTGTGACACTCAGGTAGGCATGCTGGTGTGCACTCCCATAGGGATACTGACCCTTGAAACAAGAACTCATCGGTTGTCAAAATGCTCCTGATAATGGTTGCAGGGAGAGCCTCATAACAGTTGTGACTGAGTAGCTACTTGGAATTATCTAGTGCAGTTGAATTTCTATGTTACTTTACAAAACAAAGCATGACAGTAACCAACAAAGCATGACAGTCCTGTCGCTGTTTAAGGCATGTTTGCTGACTTCTCTGAAGCCAGTGGCAGGTGACACACACAAGGGCAGACAGGGGAGTTTAAGTGAAGGCTCGCTCTCCATCTTGGTTGGGCCAATCAGAACAGAAACCTGAAGAGTTTCTGTTGTGTGCCTATTGTAGTTTGAAAGCTCTAGAGTGCCCTGAGGTAGGAGAGACTCAAATTTAATACATAATCCAAATGCTTTTCACGGTAACAGCCCTTTGGATGACACTATGTAGTCTTACTTCAGTCAATCAGAATCACATGAGAGGCTCAGTTTGGACAGAGTTGGAATAACACATAAATGGCTGATTTTCTATGTATATATGAAGGTACTTCAAAAACTTCCTGGAAAAAAGTGAAGTTAAAAGATTATTTTGGTGCAAAAAAAATTGAAATGTGTGGTTTTCCATAAGATCATTTTCCATGAATTTTGTGATAATCCTTTGTGTATGTTCATGGCAGATAAGAAATAGAAGTTACAAACTGCTTCAGTTTCAACATTTTTTAATAAAACTTTCACAAGGAAAATTGTTATCATTTAAAGGTAATTTTTCCAATCTTAGGAAAACCCTGCCTCCTTTTGCTTTGGGGGAAAGTAATTCATTTAGTTCATCTATGGGATGCCTTGGGTGATAGAACTGAGGTATAGACAGGTAACATTCATCCACTTTCATCTTCAGGTTCCTTGAAGACATGGAATTGCTCTCATGGCTGTAATTCAATCTCTGCACCAACAATGTAGCATTTTGGAATCTTCGATCTGGCAAATAACCTTAAAGGTCATAGTATTTTCCACATTTGATGGATTAAAACAAATTTATTATCTTACAGCTCTGCATTAGAAATCCAACACAGCTCTCACTGGGCCAAAACCAAGGTTTTGGCAAATGTGTTTCTTTCTGGAGGCTACTATTTTGAATCTTTGCCTTACCTTTTCTACCATTACCATTGAGAGACTGACCGCATTCCTTGGTTTGGGCCCCCTCCCTCTATCTTCAAAGCCAGCAAATGTCTCTCTGTGGCCATTCTTCACATTTTTCTCCAACTCAATTTAGCTGGGAAAGGCTTGCTGCTTTTAAGGATGTGTGATTAGATGGACCCATTTATAATCCAAGATCATCTGTTCATTTTAAGCTCCTTAACTTGATCTCATCCACAACATCCCTTTTTCCACATAAGCTAACATATTCACAGGTTCTGGGCTTTAGGATGTGGACATCCTTGGGGGCCATCATTCTGCTTACCACAGTTAACTCTTCCAATTCCTGTCTCAAGTCTGGAATGCTATAATATTCTAATACTTGTGATATACACTCATTTAACCCTGAGCACTTCCATCGACGGGGAGGCCTCCGATTCATGAGGCTGCCCACAGTATTGTGGACCCACTCTCAATGTTCACTCCCAACAGTTCTCATACCCCAGATCCCTTTCTGCTCACCATCCACATGAAGTTCTTCAAATATCTGAAGACACAAGAAGAGCTCACTTGATTCATTAAGTGAACATTTTGGGCATGTGTTGTATTTGGGTGCTTCTAGGCTCCAGAGATACAATGACTAATGAGCCAGATAAGAATCCCACACTCATAATGCTTTCCTTCTAATGTAGGAGACAGGTGAATAGTCCACATTGAGCTTTTATAGCATTCTGATTACCATCAGATCACAGGGTACCAAAATAATACTAGAAAACTTTTGTTATTTAAAAACAATCTAAATGGAAATTATTGGGGGAAATTTGAACTTAAATAGACTTTTGTGTGTGTATTTTGTATATTAGAATTTTCTTTACCATGTGGAGGAACAACAAAATATTTTTAGAACTACAGTCCTCTTAAGGTCTTACTCAGCCCTAAGAGACCTAAGATAATTTCTGATACTTACAAGTGCCATGGGGAACATAAATAAGGTCAATTAGAAAAAGATGAAAAGTTCTGGAACTGCTGAGTTTCAAAGCATGTGTCCAGTGTAAAAGTATCCTCAGGGGTCTTGCATGATAACTGGAGGATTGAAAAAAGGATCCAGATCTGGCTGAAGAGCCCATGAGAGTATTTCAGGAATGGAAAGCCAAGACACTCTGGAAAAAAAAAAAAAGAAGACCTAAATGAAAGATCTCTGCAAGTGAGATCCCAGTGGAAAGAACAGGGCCATCAAAGAAGGAGGTACCTTTCTCTGAAGGGAGGAGAGAACTTCCACTTTGACTATGACCCTGTCAGAATAAGATCGAAGTTGGCGAACCCTAAAGGCTTCCATAGCCTCAGCAACTCATGACTAGAGCCTACGGAGATTACTGACGCCACAAACAAGAGTGTCAAATTGTTAAATCAACATCAGGAGTCACTGTGTACTTACTTCTCATGTGGGATCTGTCCTTAATGTGTTGTCCAATGTGAAGTAATACTATAGAACTAGTACTGAAACAGTATTTTACACTTTGTGTTTCTGTATGGGTGCAAACTGATGAAATCTTTACTTAATATATACTAAATCGATTGTGGTGGAATGAGAAGGCCATGCCAAGGTGGCCACTGGCAAACGAGTGTCAGTTACTCAGGAACAGCTTTGAAACCCACCTGGCAATGGAGCCTGCCTGGCAACAGGCTGTGATTGGTTGGGGCATAGACCACCCCTTGACCAAATTGGCTAGTCTTGGCTATATAAGATGTGGTTCCCACTGTAATAAAGGAGTCTTCAGGCTGCTCGCCTCAAGCCTGCTTTCACCGGACTCCCGGAGTCTGTGTGGTGACTCCGCATCTCTTGCCCCCACCACGCTGCTCCTCTCAGAAATGAATCCACTGCAACATTGTTGAGAAATCAACTGTAACAATCGATCTTCTATATATAAAGATAATTGAAAATGAATCTTGATGTGAATGGAATGGGAGAGGGAGCAGGAGATGGAAGGGGTGTGAGTGGGAGGGAAATTATGAGGGAGGGAAGCCACTATAATCCATAAACTGTACTTTGGAAATTTATATTTATTAAATAAAAAAAATTGCACCAAAAAATAAAGAAAAAGAAGAAAAAGATCCAGAAACAAAACAGTAACTGTGGCCCTGATTCTATGAGGGAAGTGAAAATACAAGGGCCCTTGGAAAAGTTCATGGAAAATGGATTTTAAAATGTTCATTTGGGTGCAAAAAATTTTTTTGGAAATCCATGTATACACAAGGTCTTCAAAAAGTTCAAGAAAAATTAGTATTAAGTAAAAATTATATATGGCTCTCAAAACTTTCTGCAGCCATAAAACATTATCTTTTAATTAATTCATAGTTAATTATTGCCTAATTTAATTAATTACTAATTAAGCCCTAGAGTACATATAATATATAATTCGAAGAGAGAAAAGTTTCTGATAGGGCAAAATAGCTTCTTGGAAAAGGAGCAGCCTTCCAAGATAGCAGATTTAGATAAATAAAGGCCAGAAAGGAAAGTATCATGTAAATTCACACTAATGTATGGCACCTTTGAGTAAATAGTGGTGTGACATTGATATCCTATTCAGTTATCTACAAGGTTATAGAGAACTTTGAACACCCCCTTCTTTGAATACCTGTTTCAGCTCAGGGGATTTGAACAGTAGCAGAGATCAGTGGTTCCCATTTCTGAAAGGCAAAATGTAACCTTTCTGGGGCAGGTAACAACTTGGCTTCATTTGTTATTTTCATGGATGTTTGGATGTTTAAAGATGCAGTATGATTGAGACCATTTGAGGAAACCAAGCCACACCCACTTAGTGTCCACAAATATTGTGGAAAATAACCTTCAAAGTGTGCTCTTACAGAAAGTTCTGGGATAGGTCCACAGTTGAAAGGTCTAGGATAGGACCACTACAATGTCGGGTCCCTATTAACGTTACAGCCTTAGACAACAGGTAGGTGTAGAGAGGACTTTTTTGCAAGCACATGTGATATTCATCTTGGAAGACAGGCAGAAAGAAGCTGGAAGACACAGAGGAGCTGGGAACCACGCACTGGCTGGTGAAAGTGAGGACTGCAAAAATTACTTAGGACAGGTGTGTGGCACAGGAGTTAAGAAGCCACTTGCTGGGACAACGCAGTGGCTCAACAGGTAAAGCCACTGCCTACTGAATAAAAAAGAAAGAGGGAGAGAGAAGATTTAGCACGCCAAACCTGGGTATGTCACTTCTGACACACGCTTAACCCTGAAGAACTGAATAGAGCTCTCTGGCCACACCAACCACAAGCCTCTAGAGATTCACCAAAAGCAGACAGTCCACTTAATCTAGAGTCATAGTATAACAAGAAAAGCCACCACAGGGGAAAGAACAGAAGAAGTAAACAAAGAATATCCACACAATGCCAAACAACAAACTCAGAAACTGAGGAAATAAGAACAAGACATCATGATGCTCCCGAATGAACGTGACACTCCAACACAAGATTATGAAGATGATGAGATAGAAGAAATAAAAGCTATAGATTTTGAAAAATTTATGATAAGAACATTTAGATGTTATCAAAAACAAATGTATGAACTACAGAAATCCATACAGGGTGGGACAGAAAATCTTTCTCGTGAAAGTGAAATTTTATTTCAAAGCTTTTATTTAATGAATATAAATTTCCAAAGTACAGCTTATGGATTACAATGGCTTCCCCCCCCCCATAACTTCGCTCCCACCTGCAAACCTCCCCTTTCCCGCTCCCTCTCCCCTTCCATTCACATCAAGATTCCTTTTCAATTCTCTTTATATACAGAAGATCAGTTTAGTATATATTAAGTAAAGATTTCAACAGTTTGCCCTCACATAGCAACACAAAGTGAAAAATACTGTTGGAGTACCAGTTATAGTATTAAATCACAATGTACAGCACATTAAGGACAGAGATCCTACATGATTTTTAAAAAATTTATTAATTTTCTATGCAATTTCCAATTTAACATCAAGGTTTTTTTTCTCATTTTCAATTATCTTTATATACAGAAGATCGATTCAGTATATACTAAGTAAAGATTTCATCAGTTTGCACCCATACAGAAACACAAAGTGTAAAATACTGTTTCAGTACTAGTTATAGCATTACTTCACATTGGACAACACATTAAGGACAGATCCCACATGAGAAGTAAGTACACAGTGACTCCTGATGTTGACTTAACAATTTGATACTCTTGTTCAAGGTGTCAGTAATCTCCCTAGGCTCTAGTCATGAGTTGCCAAGGCTATGGTAGCCTTTTGAGTTTGCCGACTTCGATCTTATTCCGACAGGGTCATAGTCAAAGTCTCCTCCCTTCAGAGAAAGGTACCGCCTTCTTTGATGGCCCTGTTCTTTCCACTGGGCTCTCATTGCAGAGATCTTTCATTTAGGTCTTCTTTTTTTTTTTTTTTTTCAGAGTGTCTTGGCTTTCCATTCCTGAAATACTCTCATGGGCTCTTGAGCCAGATCCTAATGCCTTAAGGGCTGATTCTGAGGCCAGAGTGCTATTTAGGACATCTGCCATTCTATGAGTCTGCTGTGTATCCTGCTTCCCATGTTGGATCATTCTCTCCCTTTTTTATTCTATCAGTTAGTATTAGCAAACACTAGTATTTTTTGTGTGATCCCTTTGACTCTTAGACCTATCAGTGTGATCAACTGTGAAATGAAATTGATCATTTGGACTAGTGAGATGGCATTGGTACTTGCCACATTGATGGGATTGTATTGGAATCCTCTAGCACGTTTCTAAGTCCATCATTTGGGGCACGACTGATTGAGCATGTCCCAAATTGTACATCTCCTCCCTCTCTTTTTCCCACTCTTATATATATAACAGGGATCACTTTTCAGTTAAAATTTAAACACCTAAGAATAATTGCATGTTAATTACAGAGTTCAACCACTAGTACTAGAATAAAAAAATACTAAAATGGATAAAGTATTACATTGTACAACAACAGTCAGCACAAGAGCTGATCAAGTCACTGTTTCTCATAGTGTCCATTTCACTTCAACAGGTTTCCCCTTTGGTGCTCAGTTAGTTGTCGCCGATCAGGGAAAACAAATGATATTTGTCTCTTGGGGACTGGCTTAATTCACTCAGGATGGTGTTTTCCAGATCCCTCCATCTTATTGCAAATGCCCAGATTTCATTGTTTTTTACTTCTGTATAGTAATCAATAGACTACATGTCCCATAATTTCTTTATCCAGTCTACTATTGATGGGCATTTGGGTTGGTTCCAGGTATTAGCTATTGTGAATTGAGCTGCAATAAACATTAAGGTGCAGACCATTTTTTTGTTTGCCAATTTAATTTCCTTTGGGTAAATTCCAAGGAGTAGGATGGCTGGGTTGAATGGTAGGGTTGTATTCAGGTTTCTGAGGAATCTCCAGACTGACTTCCACAGTGGCTTAACCAGTTTGCATTCCCACCAACAGTGGGTGAGTGTCCCTTTCTCCCCACATCCTCTCCAGCATCTATTGTTGGTAGATTTCTGAATGTGAGCCATTCTAACTGGGGTGAGGTGAAACCTCATTGTGATTTTGATTTGCATTTCCCTCATTGCTAGTGATCTTGAACATTTTTTCATGTGCCTGTTGGCCATTTAGTTTTCCTCTTTTGAAAAATGTCTATTGAGGTCCTTGGCCCATCTCTTAAGTGGGTTATTTGTTTTGATGTGGATTTTCTTGATTTCATCGTAGATTCTGGTTATCAACCCTTTATCTGTTGTATAGTTTGCAAATATTTTTTCCCATTCTGTCAGTTGCCTATTCAATTTCCTGACTGTTTCTTTTGCAGTACAGAAACTTCTCAATTTGATGCCATCCCAATAGTTAATTTTGGCTTTGACTGCCTGTGCTTCTGGAATATTTTCCAAAAAGTCTTTGCCAGTTCCTATATCTTGCAGGGTTTCTCCAATGCTCTCTAATAATTTGATGGTGTCAGGTCATTGATTTAAGTCTTTAATCCATGTTGAGTGAATTTTTGTGTAAGGTGAAAGGTAGGGATCTTGCTTCATGCTTCTGCATGTGGAAATCCAGTTTTCCCAGCACCATTTATTGGATAGACTGTCCTTACTCCATGAATTGGTTTTGGATCCTTGAGCAAATATAAGTTGGCTGTAGATGTTTGGATTGATTTCTGGTGTTTCTATTCTGTTCCATTGGTCTATCCATCTGTTTCTGTACCAGTACCATACTGTTTTGATAACTACTGCCCTGTAGTATGTCCTGAAATCTGGTATTGTGATGCCTGCGGCTTTGTTTTTGTTGTACAAGATTGCTTTAGCTATTCGAGGTCTCCTGTGTCTCCATATGAATTTCAGCATCATTTTTTCCAGATCTGAGAAAAATGTCTTTGGTATTAGGATTGGTATGGCATTGAATCTATAAATTGCTTTTGGGAGAATGGACATTTTGATGATATTGATTCTTCCAATCCATGATAATAGAAGATTTTTCCATTTTTTGGTATGCTCTTCTATTTCTTTCTTTAAGATTTTGTAATTTTCATCGTAGAGATCTTTAATGTCCTTGGTTAAGTTTATTCCAAGGTATTTGATTGTTTTGTAGCTATTGTGAATGGGATTGATCTTAGAAGTTCATTCTCAACCGTGGCATTGCCTGGGTACACAATGGCTGTTGATTTTTGTGCATTGATTTTATATCCTGCTACTTTGCCAAACTCTTCTATGAGTTCCAATAGTCTCTTAGTAGAGTTATTTGGATCCCCTAAATAAAGAATCATATCATCTGCAAAGAGGGATAGTTTGAGTTCCCAATTTGTATCCCTTTAATTTGTTTTTCTTGCCTAATAGCTCTGGCTAAGACTTCCAGCACTATATTGAATAGCAGTGGTGAGAGTGGGCATCGCTGTCTGGTACTAATTCTCAGTGGGAATGCTTCCAACTTTTCCCCATTCAATAGGATACTGGCCGTGGGTTTTTCATAAATTGCTTTGATTGTGTTGAGGAATGTGCCTTCTATACCCAGTTTGCTTAGGGTTTTCATCGTGAAAGGGTGTTGAATTTTATCAAATGCTTTCTCTGCATCTATTGAGATAATCATATGGTTTTTCTTCTGCAGTCTGTTAATGTGGTGTATCACGTTGATTGTTTTGTGAATACTGAACCATCCCTGCATACCAGGGATGAATCCCACTTTGTCTAGGTGGATGATCTTTCTGATGTGTTGTTGCAGTCTATTGGCCAGAATTTTATTGAGGATTTTTGCATCTATGTTCATCAGGGATATTGGTCTGTAATTCTCTTTCAATGCTGCATCTTTTTCCGGCTTAGGAATTAAGGTGATGCTGGCTTCATAGAAAGAACTGGGAGGATTCCCTTTTTTTCAATTGTTCTGAATAGTTTGAGAAGAATTGGAGTTAGTTGTTCTTTAAATGTCTGGTAGAATTCAGCAGTGAATCCATCTGGTCCTGGGCTTTTGTTTGTTGGGAGGGCTTTTATTACTGTTTCAATTTCTGTCTCAGCTATGGGTCTGTTTGGGTTTTCTATGTCTTCCTGGTTCAATTTAGGTAGGTTGTATGTGTCCAGGAATCTATCCATTTCTGATAGATTTCCTTGTTTGCTGGCATACAAGTCCTTGTAGTAATTTCTGATGATTCTTTTTATTTCTGTGGTGTCTGTTGTTACATTTCCTTTTTCATCTCTGATCTTATTGATTTGGGTCTCTTCTTTTTTTAGTTAGTTGGGCCAATGGGGTGTCAATTTTGCTTATTTTTTCGAAAAACCAGCTCCTGGTTTGGCTGATTTTTTGTAATTTTTTTTTTTGGATTCAATCCTGTTGATTTCTTCTCTGATATTAATTATTTCTCTTCTCCTACTAGCTTTGGGTCTGGTTTGCTGCTGATTTTCTAGATCCTTGAGATGAACTGAAAGCTCATCTATTTGGTGCCTTTCCAATTTCTTGATGTAGGCACCTAGTTATATAAACTTTCCTCTTAATACTGCTTTTGTTGTGTCCCATAGGTTTTGGTATGATGTGCTGTTATCCTCATTTACTTCCAGGAAATTTTTTATTTCTCTTTTAATTTCTTCTATGACCCATTGTTCATTCAGGAGCATGTTGTTCAGTCTCCATGTGTTTGCATATGCTCTAGGGATTCTTGAGTTGCTAATTTCCAGCTTCATTCCCTTATGGTCTGAGAAGCTGCATCGTATGATTCCAATTCTTTTGAATTTGCTAAGACTTGCTTTATGGCCTAGTATGTGGTCAATCCTAGAGAAGGTTCCATGTACTGCTGAGAAGAATGTAAATGCTTTCTGTGTAGGATGAAAAGTTCTGTAGATATCTGTTAGGTCCGTTTGGGCTATAGTGTCGTTTAAATCTACTGTCTTCTTGTTGATCTTCGGTCCTGTTGATCTGTCTATCTCTGAGAGTTGAGTATTGAAGTCCCCCAGTACTATTGTATTGGGGTCTAAGTTTCCATTTAAGTCCCTTAACAAGTCTTTTAAATAAACTGGTGCCCTGTAATTAGGTGCATATACATTGATAATCATTATATCTTCCTGTTGAATGGATCCCTTAATCATTATATAGTGCCCCTCTTTGTCTCTCCTAATAGTTTTTGTGGTAAAATTTATGTTATCCGATATTAAGTTGGCTATGCCCACTCTTTTTTCATTTCGGTTGGCATGGTATATCTTTTTCCAGCCTTTACTTTCAGTCTGTATGGATCTTTGTTAGAAAGATGTGTTTCTTGTAAGCAGCAAATAAATGCGTTTTGTTCCTTAACCCAGTCAGCCACTCAGTGTCTTTTAAATGCACAGTTCAGGCCATTCACGTTCAATGTGACTATCGATAAGTAGTAACTTTGCCCTACCATTTGCCAAAGATATTTTCTAATATATGCTTTGAGTTTCCTATGATCTTTTGCTGTGAGGTTTCCTTCACTTAGCTTTTTTCAAATTGATGACCGTGTTTCTGTGTTTCTATGTGTAACACATCTTTAAGCATCTTTTGCAGGGCTGTATGAGTGGTGACAAATTCTTTCAATTTCTGTTTGCTGTGAAAGGTCTTTATTTCACCTTCATTCACAAATGAGAGCTTGGCAGGATATAATATTCTGGGCTGGCAGTTTTTCTCTTAGTACCTGGGCTATATCTTGCCATTCCCTCCTAGCTTGTAGGGTTTCTGATGAGAAGTCTGCTGTGAGTCTAATTGGAGATCCTCTGAGAGTAATCTGACATTTCTCTCTTGCACATTTTAGGATCTTTTCTTTCTGTTTCACTGTGGTGAGTTTAATTACAACGTGTCGTGGTGAGGATCTCTTTTGGTCATGTTTACTAGGGATTCTATAAGCTTCCTGTACTAAGATGTTTCTGTCCTTCTCCAAACCTGGGAAATTTTCTGCTAGTATCTCACTAAAAAGGCCTTCTAATCCTTTCTCCCTCTCCATGCCTTCAGGAACTCCTAGAACTCGAATGTTGGGTTTGTTAATAGTATCCTGTAGATTCCCAACAATATTTTTTAGATTTCTAATTTCCTCTTCTTTTCTTTGGTTTGACTGTATAGTTTCCTGTGCTCTGTCTTCTAAGTCCGATATTCTCTCTTCTGCCTCACCCATTCTGTTTGTAAGGCTCTCTAATGTGTTTGTCATTTGATCTATTGAATTCTTCACTTCATTATGATTTCTCGTCACAATCACAGTTTCATGTTCTACTAGTTGTTTCATTTCAGCTTGATTCCTCCTTAATATTTCATTTTCACGAGAGAGATTTTCTACCTTGTCCATTAAGTATTTCTGTAGTTCAAGAATTTGTTTTTGAGTACTTCTTAGTGTTCTTATCAATTTTTTGAGATCCGCTTCTTGCATTTCTTCTATCTCATCATCTTCATAATCTTGAATTGGGGTGTCTTTTTCATTTGGGGGCATCATAGTGTCTTCCTTGCTCTTGTTACCTCAGTTTCTACTTTTGTTTGGGATTTCTCCGCAATCTCTCACCAGGTTGCCAAGGTTACCGAGTTTGTGTACTTGGTGAGTTCTCTGCCCCCCCCCTCAGATTTTCACAGCCTCAGTTCATTAGCTCCACCCACTTTCACTAGATCTAATCTGTTAATGGCGTTTTATGTAAAACAGCACCTGCTCTTTGTCTTGCTTAGCTCTGTAAGGTGAGTGAAGAGAGAGGCTAGTGTCCGTGCCAGTTCCCCTTGTTTATTCGTTTTTTTTTCTCTCCTCCAGTCAGCCTGGTGCACTTTCCCCAGGGGGCCTGCCTTTCCCCACCAATGTCTTGGGTTACCGAGGGGTTTTTGTCTTACCTCCCCTTCCAGAACTGGTGCGCAGATTCTACAGCTGGGCTTCTGTGACTGTGCTCCCTCCCGCAGCTTCCTTCCTGCGGCATGGCTTCCATGTGGTGGGCGACCTTGCTCTCCCCATAGGTCCTCTGTGTCACATCCACTAGATCCGGAAGAGTTTCCTCTGCAGTTTTTTTTTTTTTCTGAGTCTTTTCCTGAGGCTACAGTAACTCCACTTTTATAAAACTATCTTTTGCCAGACTATTGGTGCGCGCCCTCACTATTCCACCATCTTGGCTCTGCCCCCAATTTCAAGGTTACTTTTGATAAGTAACAAATTGGTCAGGCCATTTTTCTGTGAAAACTCCAATGTTTGCTTTGGATTTCCTTTGTACTTTTCCAGGGAGATTTTCTGCCTTCATTTTCTTTCATAATTATGACTATCTGTATTTCTGTGTTTAGCACATCCTTAAACATCTTTTGTAAGGCTGCATGAGTGGTGAAAAGTTCTTTAAATTTCTGTTTGTCAAGGAAGATCTTTATTTTATGCTCATTCATAAATGAGAGCTTTGAAAGGTATAGTATTCTGGATTAAGAGTTTTTTTTCTCTTAAGACTTGGGCTATGTCTCTCCATTCTCTCCTATCTTGTAGGGTTTCTGATGAGAAGTCAGCTGTGAGTCTCATTGGAGATCCTCTGAAATTAATTTGGAGTTTCTCTTGTGCACATTTTAGATTCTTTTATGTTTTATCTTTGAAAGTTTGACTACAATGTGTCATGGTGAATATCATTTCTGGTTATGTCTATAAGGATTTCTATGAGCCTCATGTATTCAGATGTCCTTGTTTCTAAATTAGGGATGTTTTCTGTAATGATTTCATTGAATAGGCATTCTAATTCATTCTCTCTTTCCACACCTCCAGGAATTCCCATGATACACATGTTGGGTTGTCTGATAGTGTCCCACAAATCTCAAACTTTTTTTTAACTTTTCTGTTGTTTTTTTTTTTTCATTTTGTGTGTATATGACTGATATATTTCCAAAGATTTGTCTTCTAGCTCAAATATTCTTTCTCCTGCCTCATCCAGTCTGTTGTTCTTTGATATACTGAATTCTTCATTTCTAATATCTCTTCAAAATCTCAATTTCCTGAGGGTATTTTTCATTCATGTCAGCTATGTTCTAATTCAAAAATTTGCTTCTCATTGCTTCAGAGTAATCCTATGATTCATCTTTCAAATTCCATTTCAGTCATTTCATCAATCTCTTCATCTTCAAAGTCTAATACTGAAGTGTTGTTCTGTTCCTGTGGAGGGGGGGGCACATCATGTTGTCTTCCTTATTGTTTCTTGAATTTCTGCATTTATTTTAAGGCATTTGTGGACACACTTGTTGGTGTGTTTCTCTGATGGCTTTTATCTTTGATCTATTCCTTTGTGGCTTGGTAGATTGCCTGCTCTTTCAGTGAAAACCCAGAAGTGTGTGCTGGGTGTGGCCAGAGAGCTTCGGTCAGTGCTACAGAGTTGAGCAAGTACCCAGGGTGACACCCAAGTTGGGCATGGTATATATCATTTTTTATTAGCAGGGAGTGCTTTATCACCTCTGTTGTCATAATCACACCCTCATCTTTTCTTCCAATGTGATCAATGCCTGGGTATTAACCCACAGTGGGTGTAATACTTGTCTGAGCTGCTGTAAGAACCACACAAAGAATCAGCACAGTTCTCAGTGTCAGCATGGACTCTATTGCAATGACCCAGTTAATCAGAGAGCTCTGAGCATGTGGAGCTGCTCACAGTGATTGCCCAGAGACCCAGCTACACCTTGCACCCTCTCGTGCAGTCAGAATCCCCACAGTCTCAGCATACAAGGCTTCCATTGTCACAGGGCACATAGGATCCACTCCAACCTGTTAGACTGTCCCATCCAGAGAGCAGCAACAATGTTCCCAGAGGCAGCTCCTATGGGTACTCCACCTAGCTGGTTTGAGCCCCAGAGCCTGTGATACACTGAGATGCTGAGAGCACCTCATAGGCCTATGTGGGTACCCAATCTCCTGTTAATCTTCCCAGCCAGACTTGATGTCAATAGGGAATGTGGATTTTTCCCTCTGGTTAATTCCCCATGTGCCTAAGAGTCATGGGCACAGCTCCTTCTCGTTTCACAGTGGTGCTTTCTCACTGTCAGTTGCCAGGTGTGTGGACCTGAGCAACTGCCACAGTAGTGATAATATGGCATCTTGTTTAGGCCAGTTCCTGGGCTCCTCGGCACATGCACAAGAGCTGGCACAGCTGTCATGTATGGAAAACATGTATAATCTTATGAAAGATTCTATTACCTTTGATATTTTCAAATTTTATATAAATTTAGTCATAGTATACTTATTCAGAGACTTTCTTCTTTTGTTCAACACTATGCTTTTGAGATTAATACATCATGAATACATGTAACAGTTCATTTTCTTTGTATATGTTTCAAACTGACTAATATCTCAAATATATTTACCTGTTCTAGTGTTGAGGGATATTTGAGAAGCAATAATTATTTTCTAGTGCAAATTTCACTAGTATAAGCATTCTTGCAATCATATGTGCTCAACCATTTGTGCCAAGATTCTCCAAGACACAGGGCAAGGACAAAAATTACTAAGTAATATGAAAGCACCAATATATGCTCCCACCAGGAGTGTACAAGAGTTCTCAATTCTCTGAAACGTTCCCAACCCTTGCTATTGCTCACTTTCCCAATTTTGAGCTAATTTTGAGAAATTTTTCATTGTGATTTGAGTTTCAGTTTCCTTATCTTTAATGAAGATGAGTATCTTTTTAGGTGTTTATTGGATATTCCTATTTAGTCATATGTTAAAAGCCACATCTAACACTTTTCACTCCTTTACCTATAGTTTGGGGAGAGTTCTGGAAAGAAAGTTTTCCCAGTAATTTACAGTCACAGTTTGTATATATGTTAAAGATATTAGTATATCCTATCTATTATTCATCTATCAAACATATGCTTTATAGGTAATTTCTCCCTATTCGAGGTTTTATTTTCTCCCTCCTTATGAAATTTCTCTTGGACAAACATTTCGATTTAATAAATTCAGTTATCAAACATTGTTTTTTTTGACAGGCAGAGTGGACAGTGAGAGAGAGAGAGAGAGACAGAGAGAAAGGTTTTGTTTTTGCTGTTGGTTCACCCTCCAATGGCCGCCGCAGCCAGCATGCTGCAGCCGGCGCACCACACTGATCCGATGGTAGGAGCCAGGTGCTTATCCTGGTCTTCCATGGGCTGCAGGGCCCAAGCACTTGGGCAATCCTCCACTGCACTCCCAGGCCATAGCAGAGAGCTGGCCTGGAAGAGGGCACCCCAACTAGAACCCGGTGTGCCAGTGCTGCAAGGCAGAGGAAATCCTAGCCTATTGAGCTGCGGTGCCGGCCCAAACATTGTTTAATATTTTGTCAGAATAAACTGTAATAATCCTCTAATGCTTGATTTTTACATCTACCATATTTTATAAAGTTATTAATTATCATAATTTATAGATTGAGATTTTCTATATAGACTATCATATTATCTACAAATAATGATGGTTCATTTCTATTTCTTAGGACACTGTACAATTAAGCACCTCTAGAGAGTGCTGAAAAGGGTCAATGAAGATGGATAGTTCTAAACCAACAGAGGGTTGGTTAAGCATGAATTGAGCCCAGATGCTCTCTATCTGCATCATGTTTTGCCTTGTGATTCCTCAACCTATGTTTTATGGCTCACCATTGCCACCCACCATCTTTAACAGTAGCCAAATATATGTGGCCACTTTATCTTAGACTTGAACATCCAAACTGTGTGCTGAATAAATAAAAATTTTCTCCTTATATTTTAATAAGTGTCACTGTAGTAATGTAAAGCTGACTAATAATGACTTAAGTAACGACAGATGCTACAGAAAAAAATTCAGTCAGGAAAGAGAAACTTCAGAATGTAGATTTTTTTTTTGACAGGCAGAGTGAACAGTGAGAGAGAGAGAGAGAGACAGATAGAAAGGTTTTGTTTTTGCTGTTGGTTCACCCTCCAATGGCCGCCGCAGCTGGCATGCTGCAGCCGGCGCACCACACTGATCCGTTGGCAGGAGCCAACGGATGTAGATGGAATGCTAGGGAATGCTTACTGAAGAATGAATTTTTCTAAAGGCCAGTGAATTAATTTGAAAGAGCGAAGCAGGCACCACACACACACACACACACACACACACACACACACGGCAGGGAGGAGAGAGAGAAAGAGAAAGAGACTCTTCCATCTCCTGGAACACTATCTGGGAATCCCATATGGGTGACAGGCACCCAAGCATTTGAACTACCCTCTGTTGCCTTCCTAGGTGTGTTAGCAGGGAGGTGGAGCAGGAGGCACATGAACAGGCACACATAAAGAATGCTGGCATCACAGGTAGAGCCTTAATCCACTGTGTAACAATGCCAGCTTCAGGAATGATACTGAGTGAAGTAATATGGCTATGTTGACACAGAAGGAGATAAGGGGAGCAGCGCAGAGAACAGTCAAGGCTTTCACAAGGGACTGATCAGTGTGGTAAGTACATAGTAAAGAGACTGGAGCAGATGCAGACAGACAGAAAAAGTAGGAATAGGGCCTTGGAGGTCACAAGTCCTTATTCCACATGAAGTGAATAGTCATGTGTGGACAGGTTCTGAGCAGAGGTCCAGCATCAAAATTCAATTTCTACAGGTTTACTCTGTCTGCTGACCAGAGAATTAGTAAATGGATGGGCAAAGGAGGATACAGAGTGACCAGTTAAGACCTGATTTCTATAATCCTGGTGGGATTCATAAATGGGGTACAGAGATTGCTTAAAAATTTATCCCTTTTAGTATTTTTTTTGTTCTAGTTAATACTATTGGTAGAACTCTGTAATTAACACACAATTATTCTTAGGTGTTTAAATTTTAACTGAAAAGTGATTCCTGTTAAATGTAAGAGTGGGAATAAGAGAGGGAGGAGATGTACAATTTGGGACATGCTCAATCAGACTTGCCCCAAAATGGTGGAGTTAGAAATGTGCCAGGGGATTCCAATACAATACCATCAAGGTTGCATGTACCAATGCCATCTCACTAGTCCATTGATCAATTTCAGTTCACAATTGATCACACTGATAGGTCTAAGAGTCAAAAAGATCACACAAACAAGACTAGTGTCTGCTAATACTAACTGATAGAATAAAAAAAGGAGAGAACCATCCATCATGGGAAGTGGGATACACAGCAGACTCATAGAATGGCAGATGTCCTAAATAGCACTCTGGCCTCAGAATCAGCCCTTAAGGCATTAGGATCTGGCTCAAGAGCCCATGAGAATATTTTAGGCATGGAAAGCCAAGACACTCTGAAAAAAAAAAAAAAAAAAAAAGAAGACCTAAATGAAAGATCTCTGTGAGTGAGATCCCAGTGGAAAGAACAGGGCCATCAAAGAAGGAGGTACCTTTCTCTGAAGGGAGGAGAGAACTTCCACTTTGACTATGACCCTGTCAGAATAAGATCGAAGTCAGCAAACTCAAAAGGCTACCATAACCTTGGCAACTCATGACTAGAGCCTAGGGAGATTACTGACATCTTGAACAAGAGTATCAAATTGTTAAGTCAACATCAGGAGTCACTGTGTACTTACTTCTCATGTGGGATCTGTCCTTAATGTGTTGTCCAATGTGAAGTAATACTATAGAACTAGTACTGAAACAGTATTTTTATACTTTGTGTTTCTGTGTGGGTGCAAACTGATGAAATCTTTACTTAATATATACTGAATCAATCTTCTGTATATAGATAATTAAAAATAAAAAAAATCTTGGTGTTAAATTGGAAATTGCATAGAAAATTAATCAATTAAAAAATATATCATGTAGGATCTCTGTCCTTAATGTGCTATACATTGTGAATTAATACTATAACTAGTACTCCAACAGTATTTTTCACTTTGTGTTGCTATGTGAGGGCAAACTGTTGAAATCTTTACTTAATATATAGTAAACTGATCTTCTGTATATAAAGAGAATTGAAAATGAATCTTGATGTGAAGCAAGGGGAGAGGGAGTGGGAAAGGGGAGGGTTGCGGGTGGGAGCGAAGTTATGGGGGGGGGAAGCCATTGTAATCTATAAGCTGTATTTTGGAAATTTATATTCTTTAAATAAAAGCATTATAAAAAAATAATAAAATAAAATTAAATTAAATTAAAAAGAATGACATATACCTGCCAATGAAGAGACACCCTTGTTCCTTGAACTCCTACTCATCTCGACACAGCAGAGTCACTGAAGCCTGAAAGGGAACAGGCAAGAAATACCCAAGAGAGTATACCTCCTCCTGCCATGCATGCCCCAAGGGGAGGAATAGGAACAAAAAACAGAAAAAAACTAACAAATCTACCATTTTCCATTTCACATCCCCAGAGACACATATCTATCTGGCCAGTAAGAGAAGCAGGTAAAGCTTTCAATTTCACCTGGAATTTTCAATGCTGAACCTTCAATGACCCTCAGTGACCAGAAGGTTGTGAAGTCAGTCAAGGTGTCACCAAGTGATTAGCCCCCTAGGGAAGAGAGACTTCAACAAAGCATACTGTTGGGTGCTTTGCCTGGAGAGAAACAGAATCATCAACTAATCTCCCAAGCATCGCAGTATGTGGCTATGACCTGCTGGAAGTAATTTCTTTGATTGCCCTGGAACCTGGATTGGGGGGACTACTAAAGTTTCTGAGGAAGCAAAGTAGAATTTCATAAGAACATAATGGATCGAGAGGAGAAAACCCATGGTGGCTGTGAAGGCATTAACACCATGTATGTCATGTTGGTATCTTATGACAGTCATGAATTTATTTTAAAAAGAGAACATGACAAGAATATGTACTAACATCAATAACAATTACAGACATGTTGAGTGGCCCTGGTCAATTAGCTGAAAATGAAACCAATGAGGTCAATTTTAGAGAGATCCCTGCACATGTGATATCAAAAGCATGCATATATTTTACCTACAAGGTTCACTACATTCACTACACTAACTGCTCCACTGAGATTTCCAATTCCCAATTGCACCTGAAATCAGTTGCAATGGAAATACTGATGGCTGCAAACTTCCTAGATTGTTAACTAAAATAAATTATAATAAACTGTTAATTTTTTTAGTATTTAATATCTGTAGTTCAGTTAGTAATTTTTCATATATAGCATGTTGCCCATATGCAATTGCACTATGAAGCTCATTACAAAGCAGATTATCTTCTATTATTTTCCATAGCAATCTGAATTGAAAATAGTTGGCTACATCAAGAAATTAAGGGCATTTTCATAAACAGAAACAGATATGCCAATTCATAGATGGGTTTTAAAGATAAACTGTAGGCTACAGATGACAATACTATGTAATTTCAAAATCACTTCCTCTCTTTTAAACACTTTTAAACCACTGCATTTTAATAAACAGACCACAGTAAACAGAAGTTTAGATATAGCTAGGATGAAGCCAGGCAGAATTCTAATCCAAAGAGAATCATCATGATGAGGTAGAAAAAACAAATTATTCATGGGATGACTGGATCCTTCAGACCTGGATCTGCTAGTTAGGTCTTTCACTTAATTCCTGTGCTCATCTTCAGCAGAAAAAAAGGGACTAAGATAACAATAAGTTATCAATTAAGGTATCAATTGAAACTGGGGCTGCATTAGCAGGTTAAGCTTGCTGCCAGTGATGTCAGCATCACAAATGGGTGTCTGTTTGAGTCCAAGCTGTTCCACTTCCAATCTCGTTCTCTACTAATCTGCCTGGGAAAGCAGAGGAAGTGGGAAAGCAGAGGAAGATGGTGTAAGTACTTGGTATCCTGCCACCTCTGTGTGAGACCCAGAGGAAGCTCCTGGTTCCTGGATTCTATCTTTTCCAGCCCTGGTCATTGTGGCTATTTGCGGAGTGAACCAACAGATGTCCAATCTCTTTCTCTTTTCCTCTCTCTGGAACTGCATTTAAAATAAATAACTTTTTTTCCCACAGGCACAGTTAGTGAGAGAGAGAGAGAGAGAGAGAGAGAGAGACAGAGAGAAAGGTCTTCTTTCCATTGGTTCACCCCCCCAAATGGCCACTACGGCCGGTGTGCTGTGCCAATCCGAAGCCAGGAGCCAGGTGCTTTCTCCTGGTTTCCCATGTGGTTGCAGGACCCAAGCACTTGGGCCATCATTCACTACCTTCCTGGGCCACAGCAGAGAGCTGGACTGGAAGAGGAGCAACCGGGACAGAACTGGCACCCCAACTGGGACTAGAACCCAGAGTACTGGTGCCGCAGGCAGAGGATTAGCCTAGTGAGCTGTGGCACTGGCCAAATAAATAACTTTAATAATTTAATAAATTAAAAATTAAATAACTATAATTGAACCCACTATGCTGAATATTTACTCCTATCAAGTAATATGCAAGTCTCAATCACAAACATAAATACACTCATACACATACACACACACACACACAGTAAATGGGTTAGATATACCATTCCCTACTGTTACAAGTAAGTGCAACTGGCTGGCGCCGCGGCTCAATAGGCTAATCCTCTGCCTTGCGGCACCGGCACACCGAGTTCTAGTCGGGGCGCCCTCTTCCAGGACAGCTCTCTGCTATGGCCCAGGAGTGCAGTGGAGGATGGCTCAAGTGCTTGGGCCCTGCACCCCATGGGAGTGCACCTGGCTCCTGCCTTTGGATCAGCGCAGTGCACCGGCCACAGCGGCCATTGGAGGGTGAACCAATGGCAAAAGGAAGACCTTTCTCTCTGTCTCTCTCTCTCTCTCTGTCTCTCTCTCTCTCTCTGTCCACTCTGCCTGTCAGAAAAAAAAAAAAGTAAGTGCAACTAAAAACCCAAGGCCCAGTGACCCTTGCTCAATAGTGTCCAAGAAGCCAGATGTGACACTAAGACATCATCCTGAAGACTAACAATGGCCACCACTCACTACTGTATGCTCAGTGGAGACCACATGGGAAGGTGGGACTCCTGCCCCCTCCCAAAAGCAATGAGGAGCTCCCTCATATCAT
The DNA here is from genome assembly GCA_949820135.1 of Sylvilagus floridanus. Taxonomy (NCBI): domain Eukaryota; kingdom Metazoa; phylum Chordata; class Mammalia; order Lagomorpha; family Leporidae; genus Sylvilagus; species Sylvilagus floridanus. The sequence goes on from OX463230.1 coordinate 37,814,737, forward strand.
GAGTGTCAAAAGAAGCTAAGTGGGGAGCCTGGGTCTCTACCTCCCCTGGATATAATGAGACAGTGCCTCCTCCACCACCACTGAAGCAGTATCATGAAAAAAAACCAGTTAAATGTAATATGCAAATCAGATGTAGAGTATCAAAAGAATAAAACATGTATAGGTTTAAATGGAAAATAATTTATTATGCAAACAACCAGGAATATATCAAAGGGAGTGAAAAAAAGAATCAAACAGAAACCAAAACTTGGATGGCAGACACACTGGAATTATTGAACAGATTTAAAAGCAGCTGTGATAAAAATGCTTGAATGAACAGTTAGAAGCACACTTGAAACAAATGAAAAAATGGAAAGCTCAACAAAGAAACAGGAAGTCACAAAACAAATATAAAAAGAAAAACCAAACAGAAACTTTAGAACTGAAAATACAGTAATAAAAATAAAAAGTCTACAGGCTTCACCACAGGATAGAAAGGATCAAAGAAAAAGTTTGTCCACTTGGAGAGATGGAGGTTGGCCAGGTCTTGATGAACCTACCTTGCCTTTTCATTTCCATTCCACCCCTGCCATGAAACCACAGGACCAGAACTGGGAGAAATTCAGCCACATGGCTGACCCTCTGAAGGCACATGTGGTTCTTAAATACAGGCATTCTGCCAGGAGTTCTTGTATTCAAGTAACAGGTGATTTGCTTGGTGAGTGAATGGAACAGACTGAGTTCAGGATGCAAGGAAGGCTGAGAAATACCACAGTCAACTAATACAATTTATGGCAGCCAGGAATCCCACAGTGCTGGCATGGTGATGGGCTGAAATGAGAGAGAGCAGGCTGAGTGACCATCCCCACATGACTAAATATCACTGCGAATGTCTATGCTTTTGGGGGTGGGGATGCCTGAGACCGGGATCCTATAGCACCAACACTTTCACAACACCCAGAAAAACACTCGTGGCACAAAGCCCTGCCCCACCCCAAGCTGGGCAAAAGTGCTTCTTAAGTGTTGGCCCTGAGCTGTCCTGGGGACCTGCAGGCCACACCTCCAGGTGCCCCTCCTGGGACTTGAACCACAGTGGGCCATGGAGAGTAGCTGCCCTAGAGACCACAGATTTTAAAGACCAGGACACCAAAGCACACAGAGGAAAAGTGACTTTTACACAACACCTTCTGCACCCTGTGCCCAGGTAAGGAGGCTGAGCTGGGAGTTATGCCTGGAGATTGACTGTGAAAAGGGAACCAGGCTGGAGCACTGCTCTGCAGAAATAGAACTCCTCATGCTAGTCCCAGACTTTCTGGGACTACTGCCCAGCCTGCCTCCACCTACCCCAAATGGACAGCAGATCTCTACCATTTGCTCCAAGACACAGGCTCCACACCAGGCATGCAAAGGAGCTGTGGCTGGAGACAGGGTGGCTGGGGATGGCAGGTCTTGGTGACGTGGTGCAGGGCCCAGTAGACCTCCTCAAACTCACCAAGGTCACATGAGAACTGCAGATGCAGTGCATCAGGGCCCCTATAAGCCACATCCTAGCTGGCCTAAGCAGCAGGACTGAGGTCAGTTTGGTGTGGAGGACATTGGAGGAGTAGAAGGAGCAGGGCGCTGAAAAGTGGCCAGGACAGCACAGGGCTCTGGAGGGACAGGACGTGCTGCAGGTGTGGTGCCAACTGGCAGGGTGTGCACAGTATCTCAGCACACAGAGCCACCCTTTCTCACCCTGAGCACCACTTGCATTCCTTGCATTTTTCCCTTTATTGAGGGAGAGGGCAGGGAAACCAGGCCAGGGGTGTAAGGTCTGGCTGACTACTGGAAGTGAGCACTACATGACTCAGAAATGGGCACCCCACATACATGCAATGGGCATGGACCATGTCCTCCACCATTTCTTCAGTGGGGAGAGTGGCTCTTCTCACATTGGAGGCATTTTTTAGGGGTTTCAAAACATGACAGTATACACCTCCCATGTAACCTGACTAGAGAACAGAAGGATACAGTACCCAGAGACAACAGCCAGGCATTCAGAAACAAGGTCAACACAAGCCTACAGGGTTACCAGATCAGGGAATACACAGGCAGAGAAACTCACATCAACAGTCAGTGGATCCCAAACAGGTCAACAACTGCTGTGTGTACGAAGTGAGGACAAGGTCAGCACACATGTACTAAGTGAGCCCAGAAGGAAAAACACAGGCCGGGTCACTCAGGAAATGGTCAGTGGTTCCTCAACAAGGACAACATATGCCTACAAGGCCTGATTAGGGAATGACAGGCACAGTCACTCGCAATAACACGTGCCTACTAAACAAACTCAACACATTCATATCATGTGACCCAAACAAGGAATACAAAGGCAAAGTTCCTGAGCACAAGGGCAAGTGGTTCCTAAGAAAACCAACCTGTGTGTGTCATGTGACCAAATCAAAAATCACGGTGGTCAACAGTTAGTAGATGCTAAACAAGGCTAACATACATCTACCATGTAACTACAGCACTGAAGAGACAAGGATGGTCACTCAAACAACGCTCAGCACTTACTTTACAAGGTCAACATGTACCTCTCCTGGGAACCAAATTGGGAATGCATGGCACATTCACCAGCAGTATTCCCTAAGACAAAGGCCAGTTTGTCTTTGAGCCAGTCAACTCATACCTACCATTTGATTTCCACCAAGGAACACAAAGAGTCACTGAGGATAATGATTGGCAGTAGAACCTGGGCCCTGGTGGCTTCTCCATCCCCAATGCTTCTGCCTTCCAGGTTCTGAGCTCTTTCCATGCACGTGTTGGGTCAGGTCAGTCCTTACCTGCTGCTCTTCACACTTATGTTGCTCCAGGCACAAGACTCCAAGGTGATGCTAACATATCAGCCACGGGGAGCAGGAGTGCTACAGCACAGGCCCCGATGTCCTCATTCCACACAACTATGGTCTATTCCAGCACGGTCCACAAGAGTTAGCAGGCAGTTTGTTACAGGGCTGGCAGAGGTAGGAGAGGACAGACATCAGTGGTCCGGTTCTTACTCCTTAATCTCCCACACCTAGATGCCCTGTCTTGTGTACCCTGTTATAGCCGATTGTGCCAGCCAGCAGCACACTAACCTGAGGTCTGTGCTCCACCTGGCCACTCAGCAGTCAGCCTCAAACAGCCTGCCATCTGCCTGCCTGGCTGTCTGCCTGTCCCTGCATCTGTGCATTGGAAAAACTGGCTATTAGAGGGGTGGGGTCTGACTGGGATGGTAGAAGGTGTTGCACTGGAAGCGAGTAGAGACAGGCAGTGAAGCTCAGCAGAGTAGAAGCAACCAGCTGCCCCTGCAGGAAATGCTGGGCCTCCCCACAACAGCTGCCAACTTGCTGGAGCAGAAGGCCCTCAGCTACTCACGGCTCCTGTGCTACCAGCCCTGTCCTGCCTCCTGCCTGCCTGTCTTGGGTGCTGACATATGTCGCTGTGCTGGGCTGTTGGAGAGGGAGTTCTCAGGCAGGAGTGGGGACAGCAGCAGGGGCAAGAGCAACAGGGGTGCCCAAGTGTAACCCTGGCTTCACTACCATCAGCCATTACTGATGACCCTGTCCAGCCATGACTCCACTCAAATCCTACTTTCCACAGCATCCCTGCTGCCTCCTGCCAAGGGCCCCTGGGTCTCCAAACCACTTCAGGGCTATCAGATGGACCACAGTCAGGCTGGCAGGGATAGGCGAGCAAGTGGAGGTGGCAGAGGGGACAGGGTGCCTGGGGGGGGTGGTCCTCAGGTCTAGGCACAGACCTGCTCACACAATTGTCCTCATACTTCCCTCTATGGTACGTGTCCACCAACTGCCGCCTAGTTGCCATTACCACCAATGACACATGCTCCTGGACCTCTAAACACTGTCCAAGATACTGGGAGGAGTAGGAGGTTGGAGGGTATGAAGGGGTGTGGCCATAGTGGAGAGACACTGGCCACTTGGGTGTCCTGGGGGGAGGCAGACTTGCCCATGGCATTGCCCCATCTTCCACTGCACAGAATTTGTCTCCACATCGCACCCCCATTGCCATGTCCTCCATCGCCTCCAGAGCACGCTTCTGGGCCTCAGATCCACAGCCAGGGTCGCGGCCTGGTTGCCTTGGTGAAGGGCTTCCAGGGTACCCAGGCTGGGGAACAGGAGCCTGGCTACCATCTCCTGGCTCGTGTCATCGTCCCTGTGCCCCTCTCTACGCCCTTGTGCCCACTGTGCCACCCGGTCGTTGTCATGTCCATTGCCTACCCCCACAGCTCCCCCAAGGTGCTCCTGGCCTAACAGCCACGCTGGTGAAGTGGGCACAGTCAGGCTGCTGTGATGGAGGGGATGAGGTCGTATGGGCACGCAGGTGGACCTTTTTAAGCCTGAACACCACTTCTCCATCGATACTGTCCATACTACCCTCAGTTTGGCCCCAACCCTGCGCCACCTGCTAGAGTTCATGGTTCCCGGGCCTCCTGAGACACTAGAGAAACTCACTTCCCACAACCCTCCAGGCCCCTCAACCGCCGGCCTGGTCCTTCCAGTAGTTTGAACACTACACGTGCGTGTGGGCATGCGTACGGGCAGGCGTCACCGCACACGTGGCACTGGCAAGCGGCTCTCAGGAAGCGTGGCAGGGGTGAAACCCAATGTTCACGAGCAAGGGAGACCTCCCAGCCATTGTCACTGGAGCCCGGGTGCAGTGTAGAAGCCAAGGGCTCCCAGGCCTCTGGCTCCAGTGTGTCGCCCTTCTCTCTGAGCAGAACAGAAGTGGTTCCTTGCTCCAGCTCCCACAGGAGCTGGTCCCTAGGGCAGCCCAACTTCTGTGTGCACCACCTGAGGACTTTTATGCACTCGCTGTCCATGTGGCTGCATGGGTTGCTGAGCCTCGCGGACCAGCAGCACAAGCGCAGAGAGCAGCAGATGCAGACTAGATGAGCACCAGAGAGGGCTCGGGCCTGGCAGTCAGAGGCATGGGCCCCGGGAAAGGGCTGCCCTCAGAGGTCAGTGCTCCAGGTCTTCCCGTCCCTCCTAGGTGATCACGGTGGAGTTGAAGCCTGGGGAAGTCCCTCCATTTCTCTACCCTGGCACTTCATGTTGCATCTTCATAGGAGGTTCTGAGCACTCTAGGCCCAGAACAGCTCTTCCCAGTGAGTGCCAGGGTCCACCTGGTCCAGTTTGGCCCCATGGCACCTTTGGGTTTGTCCCTCCACAGCAGGCCTGCTCAGCCCCTTCCTGTAGGATAAGCACTGAGGGGTCTCCCTGGGAAGAGCTGTGTGTTTCCAAAAAAAGCAAGATAGAGGGTGCAGGGCCCACAGCATCCTGTGGAACCTGTCCCTGTACCCAGGGTGTTCCAGAGGCCCAAGTGCCGCTTAGGGTACAGAAGGCCATGAAGGAGAGATATTCACAGGGGTGGGCCCCCAAGGGCTGGGCTGCTTCTGTGTGGGGAAGGAGACTCGTGGGCCTGATGCCCAAGCACAGGCCTCCCAGATAAGCCCAGGCCATTAGTGTACCTTCCCCAAATGCTTCCAGGACTGCTTGAGAACAGCCCCCAGCTGCAATGGTGATATCAGACCAAAGGCCCAGAGCCTGCAGGCCCCAGGCCCCCAGCATCAGTCCCTGTATTCCAAACCCAGTGGGCTGCCTGGTAGCAGGAAACTGATCCTCTTCCAGCTTCACATTCTTTCCCACAACAAGTCCCTCCTGCCCTGCATGCTCAAATCTGTTCTCCCTCTCACCTGGCTCTCTGGTCCCTCCCTTGCCCCTCCAGTGCAGACCACACCTTTGCAACTGTGGAAGGCTCAGGCCCATGCTATCTCCATGCTCTCAGAGTGATTCCGTTTGGCCTGCATGTCCTCATCCACAACAGCAGGGAGCTGAGCAATGCTCCAGCACCAAGAGTCTGTGATTCGTCCCTGCAGCCTGTGGGTCTGCACGATCTCTGCCTTGAGGCGGTGAAGAGCCACCCAATGAGGCACTACCCCTGCTGGGGGCCCAGCCTCCTGCAGACCATCTCAGAGGCTGTCCAACTAGTTATCCAACCAGGCCTAAATCCCTATGGACCGCCCCTACAGCCTCAGCATTTGGTGGATGGGAAATGTCCAGCTCTGGAGCCATGCAGAGCAAGCCTGCTTCTTCCTGCACACACAGCCCTGCATTGCTGGGGGAGCACCCTTGTGGCCATGGCTGTACTCCCTCCATGCTGGGCCCTCTGGGTCTCCTTCCTTGAGTCCGGCTGAATACTGAGTACTGGATCCTCATCCCATTCACTGACTCCAGTGCTTCCTGGGGCACTGCTATGGGGATGAAACCTTGTCCCATCTGGAACTCCTGCCACTGCTCACACAGAAAGACACAAGATTGGTAGGCTCCCTTGCATGCCCCAAGATGCCCAATGGCTGGGCTGAGACAAGGACAGGTCCACAGGAGCTGCAACACTAAAGGAACAAGAGAGGCACAGACAGGTGGGCAGAAGTCTGGGGTGGCAGGGTAACCTGAGTCAGAGGGAAACAGATCCAGAAAAGGACCCCACTGTGGCCTCTCTACCTCAGATTGCAGGCCCAGTCTACCACAACCCACTGAGAGTGGCGTGACCCCAACTACTCTAAGCCATGTACTTGCAAATATGGAGTGAGTCAATGTACCTTCCCCTTGACCACACTCAAACCCCATCTTGGTATGGAGGCTCAGGAGAAGGAGCTCCTGGCCATTCTCAGAAGGCCTCCTGCTGGCTGCCTGGTTTTCTGCCAGAGGCTCCATCTGCCCCTCAGCTGTCCCTTCCCTCATACAACCTCCAGCATGCACTGAGTGCCTATGCATGTCAGCACTGTGAAGCACAGTCCTACGTCTGAGCATGCAGGGCTGTGTTCACCACGGTGGGCAGCCGGCCTAGTGGCCCTGCTCAGAGTGAGCAACTCCATCAGGTTCTCTGTGGACGGGGGAAAGACAGGCTTGACCTGGCACTGAGATGACTGTATGCAGATGCATGAGACGGTTCCATTAGACATGTCTTACTTCCCCTTGCTCACCAGAGCTCAGGGTGCTGAGCTCCCTGACTCTGCCTTACCCTGGGAAGGGGCTGGGGTGGCCTCTGGACTCCAGCCCAAGTCTGTCTACCAAAGGCAGTACCTGTTCAACAGCAACACACACTGGGACTTTAGGGGGCCACCTTGTGCGAGACTCACCTCAACTTCTCGAGGTAATTGTGTGAGAAGGGCTGTGGCCATCCCATGCAGCTCACATCCTTTTGTGGATGGACACTGGGAGGACATTTGAGGCTGCAAACCATGCGGGTGGCGATGTCAGAGAGACCATGGACAGACATGGCCTCCCATGCACATTGTTGTGGCCACCTTGGCTAAGTCACCCCATATTGTTCCCTGGGGACAGGCCCAGCCATGGCCCCAGGACATTGGTTCTGGCCTGCTGTGAGACCCTTGAGACCAACTCCCAATGTTCTGCCTCCTCTCCCCATCCCACCACATGCTTGCTCACCATCTCCTTGATCACATACGTGTTTCAGGACAATGGCCAGCCTGAGAGCACTGTTGTGGTGCTGGTGATGAGGAGGGGGCTGCCTATGGCCCTGGCACATCCCCTGTGATGCAGTGGTGCATGAACAGCACACTCCTAGGAGGGGAACCCTTCACCTTTCCAGGGTTCTGTTTCAACACATCCCCTCTAGCTCTTGTTATTTTCTGTATTTTTTGAGAGTAGGTGCGATGTGCATTTTCACTGTGGTTTGGGTTTGCATTTCCCTAATGCTTTGTGGTGCTGGGCATTTCTTCATGTGCCTGTCAGACAACTGTGTATCTTCTATGAAGAAATTCCTATCCAAGTCCTTTGGTCATTTTTTAGTCACATTGTTAGATATTTTGTTGTTGAGTTTTAGGAGTTTTCTTTGTATTCTGAAAATAATCCCTCTCCACATTTTGACTTGCAAATGTTTTCTCTCATTTTGTAGGTTGCCTCTTTGCTCAGCTAATAAGTATTTTTTGATGCATAAAACCCTGTAAGTTTCATGAAACCTATATCTAGTCAAAAGTTTGTCAATTTTGTTGATCTTTTCAAAGAACAATTTTTTTCATTGATTCTCTTATTTTTATATATTTTTTTTTGTTTGTGCTCTGATGGTTGTGAGTTCCTTCCTCCTGTCAGCTTCAAGTCCCAGCTGCTCCACTTCAATCTAACTCCTTGCTAATGTACCTGGGAAAGCAGTGGAAAATGGCCCAAATGCTTGGTTCTCTGCACCCATGTGAGATTCCCAGAGGAATCTCCTGGCTCCTGGCCTTGGCCTGGCCCAGCCCTAGTCATTGTGGCCACTTGGGGAGTGAACCAATGAATGGAAGAGCTCTTTCTCTGTCTCCCCCTCTCTCCTGTAACTCTGCCTTTCAAATAAACAAACAAACAAAAAAACTTTAAAAAAAAGAAGTCAGAGACCTCAGATTGTTGTGGGTGTTGAGCACTCTTTCTCTAGCAAGTTCCATTAATGATACCTTTGCTATATTTTATTCAAGCACTGTGCAGAGAGTTTAAAACTTAATGAGTTAGGATAAACAGACCTGAGGGTGCCTGTGATTGTAAGAAAAGGCAAGACATTGCTTGTACAGATGACAGGGTTCTAGAGGTTTAAAGATTTCTGTAGGATCAGCAAAGGGAGCAGTGGGGTCCTTGATATGAACTTTGACATAAGCTAGGGTCCTGATCAGCAGAAATGAGAGGAGTGTGTTTCTTCATAAATTCACAAAGTGAGAAACCTCAAGTGTGGCTCATGGACTGGTCAGTCCCAGAGGCCCCAAGGCTCCTCATTTCAAACATGCAGACAGATCCAAGATTGAGCTACCCAAGGTGACTCTATAGAGAACAGTACTGCATGGAACACAGTCCCATCGGGACACACTGGACATACTCTAGATGGAAAATTTAGAGTGCTACAAGGGTCCACACTTACTTCCAAGGCGACCTTTTGTTATGATGAAATGCTGATGCCAGGACAGATATGATCACAGAATGCAACTAACTGACCTCACTCTGACTTCAGATTTGGATCATCACAATTATTTAAAATACATCACAGAGAGAGGTACTGAGTGATCATTATCTATGCCTGGCTGACCCTAAAAGTCATTTTCCCAGCGGCACCTCACAAAGAGCAAATCAGTCATGAAGATAAGAATGAGGTTCTCTCTCATCACTGGAAAATAGCCAAGATTGTAAGCTTTTTTATTATCATCACTGATAAAGCACAGCCCCTTGAGTGTTCTTCCAGTTCCACACGGAGACAAGTGCTAGGAGGTGCTATGGCTACAGTGAGACTCTGAACGTAACTCAGCATCATTGTTCTTGGGTCTTTCCTTGCTGATCAACACCCACGGGATAAGCCGGGAAACTCTTCAAGGATGTGTGGTCCCTGAAAACTTAGACCAAGAATAAGCAGATACCATCACCAGGTATAAGTAGTTGTAGACCAGGACACTGTGTGGAGCAGGGAAAAGCTACTGCCTGACAGGACCTGGGGATGACAGAGGACACCTGACCTGCATTTAAGTGCCCCTCTGGGGGGACTGCCAGGTGTGCTCACACTGCCATGTCTGCTCACCCTTGGCCAATCAGGTAGTCACAGCCCACCTCCTCTTGAAGCTGTAAGAAAAAGCCTGCAGCATAACACCTCCTCAGGGACCACAGATGGCAGTGAAACATTAGAGCATGAGTGGTGACAGGCCCAGACAAGACCATTCCCAACATGGCAGGCACTGATCAGCTCTGGGAGAGCCATCTCGGGGAGCAGTGTGTGCGGCTGCCCCATGGCCAAGTCTGGGTGCAGCACCAGCAAGGCGCGACAGTACTGCTTCTTCACCAGCTCTGGCATCCCTGCGTCCAACAGCTTACCTGTCCCACAGTGCCATGGGCAGTGTGGCCATCAGCTCTCAGACATTGTTCTCTTTGAAATCAACCCAGTCCAGGAGTTTTGGCCTGAGCAGGTCCATGTTTCTGGCCAAGTCTGTGGTCTCTAGCCACTTCCTGTCGGCCTTGGAGGCAGAGCCTTAAGGTTGGTCTCTGAGACTTTCAGCTTCTGGGCAAAGCTGGATGCATGGATGCCCTTCTCCCCTCAGCCCCAACCACACTGAAGTACATGGCACAGTTAAGCCTGGGCCAAGCACTGGCTTTGGAGGGTGGGTAGGCCTTGGGGCCAGGAAGTGCCCTGGGCTGGTGGCCACCTTCTCTGCCAAGCACCTTGGAGAGCAGATCTGAGGTCACCAAAGTCAGCAAACACTCTAGGCTCTGAGATTTGTTTCAGGTGGCCTGGGGGCTGGCCCAAGCACGGCGCTATTGCCCAGGCATTGCAGCATCCTAGAAGGTCCAGGTGGTTGGACGACCCTGCCATCTTGCTAAGTGCTGCTGGCAGATGCCTAGGTGCAGGAATTCTGTCCTGCAGGACAGGTCCTGCCCCTTTGCTAGTAGCACAGGTGCCTCCCTGCTCTTGTTCCCTTCCATTCCTGCTACTTCCCTCCCAGTATTGAGAGGGACCCAACACCCTCAGGAACAATAGAGCAGATCAGAACCCCACTCCACCATCTTTCCTGCACATTCAGATTGTTGAGTCAGGATGTGGTACTTAACAATGAGGGCCCTGATGTGCCTAGTTCCAGGTAGCATAACCACAAAACATTCTCCTAACAATGTCCTCTTTTTCAACTCTGATCATAGATGCCCTGCTGAGCAATAACAGCCATCACAGCAGGGACCAATCAGCCTCAGCCACTGGGCCTGTGGAAACCAACCCATAGAAGCCTCATACATACCCCTAGACTTCTGGTCTCCCTGGGATTGGTCTCTTCCCATCAGTGCCTCCTGCTGCTGGGAGCTTTTTAAACCACTACTAAAAAATCTTTGCTTCTCTTCTCAAAAAAATAAAAATGACAGTCTCTTGAGCTGGGCACTTGGTGCAGTGGTTAAGACACCATCCCATAATGGAGTGTCTGGTTGCAGTACTGGCTCTTCTTCTGATTCCAGCTTTCTGCTAATGTGCATCCTGGGAGGCAGGTGATGGCTTAGCCCAAGTACTTGGGTTGCTACCAGCTACATGGCAGACCCATATTGAATTTCCAGCTATTGCCTCATATGTCCAGTGCCAGATCTTGCAGACATTTAGAAAGTGAAACAGTGGATAAAAGGGCAGAGACTATAATATTCATCTTCATCCAGATAATATCTTCCAAGTGACTATATCAGAAAAGTTAAGGGACAGCTGAGGAAGTTGATATACTTAATTCAGTAGAGATGTGGGAAATAAGCTCCCTTGAGAACACCTATCCACCAAAGGTCAGACAGAGAAACATGAAGGAAGCAGACAGTGAGGCATTTATTGCTAACAGGTCTCAAGTGCTGTGACCGGTAGGAGGAAGGCGGCACCTGCCTTTGAGACAGCTTCTTTTATCCCTGTCACACAGATCTACTTTTCTTCTCCCTGGTTTCTCTCTGGTTGAACAGCTGGGAGTACAATCTAAACTCCCCACAGAGCCTAAAGGGAGGGGTAGGGTAATGGCATGAGTGTTGCTGGGCAGATCTAGCATAGGGAGAGGGCGGAGTTACATCCTGATAACAGAAAAGCTTCCAGGACATCAGACAGGACAGCACCATGTAATAGGCATTCAGTGGTTACAGATTACAGAATTGATGAAGGTTACAAATATAACAGGTGGTGCATGGTTTGCAAAGCAAACTCAGCAGTTGGCCTACTTTGGAGTTTTTGTATCCCTCTATCCTACATGCTACTGAGGCCTAGTATCATGGCTGCACTACGGCTAAACTAAGTCTTTTATGAAAATACAGCATGGTCATTTTTCACAACAAACCTAAAAATATTTAAGAAAAACCCCAAGAAGAAGGGCTGACAATGTGATGTAGGGTGTTGAGCTGCTGCCAGCGAAACCAGCATCCCAATGGGCACCAATCTGAGATTCAATGGCTCAGTTTCCAATCCAGCTCACTGTTAATGTTGCTAGGAAAGCAACTTAAGCCTCTGAATCCATGTGGGGGACCTGGGGAAGGCTCCAGTCTACTGGTTTCACCTTGGCCCAAACCTAACTGTTGTGGCCATTTGGGCAGTAAACCTACAGAGGTAAGATCTATCTCTTTCTCTCTCCTTGCCCTAATCCCTCCATCTGTAACTCTGCATTTTAAAAAAATCCAGAAAGAGAGCAGATTTACAATTAATACACTGTATCCTGAACTCTAACCATGGATTTTAAGCTCATTTCTGCAGGGCTCATCTCCTACTTCTTTTAGTGTTCCTTGTGTCGATTCTTTGCTACCCTCCCAGCATATACAGTAGCTGGCCTATATGAAAAACCCCCTTTAGAGAATCTGTGTGTCAGTGAGGAATGTTACAGTGGGTCTCCTATGACATCACCAGGACTGGAAGGTGATGGTTAACAATCAGTTCCTAGAATGGTTAGCCACTGCCTGTGGGAGCAGGAAACCCATTTTCTTTGCTTCCTAGTGGATACCATTTCTTAGTATTTGCCTAGATTCTGTGAAAAAGAATAAAATCACCGAATTTCTCCACATTTTTATTAAAATGTCAAGTGAGAAAGATGGTGAATCTGAATTAGAAAAAAATGCCAAGTATTCCCCCACCATGGGAGGAAACCCCAGGAACACTGAGGATGTTCCAGCAGTCCCAATGCTTGAAATCCCAGCCTCCGTACAGGACATCATCTCTCGGATTGAGCGAGCACAGGCCGTTCGAGCCAGAGAGGTAGGAAATGAACCAGAATTATACAGACTGCATCGCTAAAAATATTATTTCTATTTCAGAGATGGGGTGGGGAGAGAGAGAGAGAGAAAGAGAGAGAAATATCTCTGATTCATTCCCCAAGTGCCAATACTAGCTGGAGCTTGGCCAGGCTGAAGGCAGGAGCCAGGAACCCAGTCCAGGTATTCCAGGTGGATGACAGGGACCCAACTATGTGAGCCATCCCTGCTGCCTCCCAGGGTGCACTTGTGCAGGAAGCTGTAATGGGGAGTAGAACCAAGACTCAAACTCAGGCACTCCACAGGGTGCAGGCATCCCAACACCTGTCTTAAGTGCTTAGGCCAGATGCCCACACTTGCACTTTTAAAAAATCTTTCCAGGACCAGGCAAGTTCTTTTTTAAGCTGTGTTTTCATGATATTTGACTTACTCTGATTCTTTGATTCATAACGCTCCAACCTGATATCTCTTCTTGTCAGAATTAATCAAGCACTTAAGAAATACAGCACGTGTGGTCACGCTAGGGCACAGGGGGTGAAGTTGCACTTGGGAGGCCAGCATCTTATATGGTGGCTTCTCTTCTTCTGATCCAACTTCCTACTAATGTGCCTGGGAGAGCAACAGAGAATGGCCCAAGTGCTTGGGCCCTGCTACCCATGAAGGGAGCCAGCATGGAGTTCCTGGCTCCTGGCTTCAGCCTGGTCCAGATTTCAGAGAGCGCTCTTGCTCTTGTTCTTTCTCTCTCTCTCTCTCTCTCTCTCTCTCTCTCTCTCTCTCTCTCTCTCTCTCTTTCTCTCTCTCCTCTCTCTCTCTCTCTTCTCTCTCTCTCTCTCCCCCCCCTTCTGAATTTCTTCCTTTCAAACAAATTGATGTCTTTAAAACATCCATCAAACTCTTTGAAATGTGATCATCCTGCTGTACATTCCTGTTAGAAATATATGAGAGTTTCAATTGCTCTTCACCTTCATCAACACTTGCTGTGATCAGTCTTGTAACTATCATCCACTCAATGGATAAGTGTATCCATTTTCACTTTCATAGCAACAGATGATGCTGACATACTTGCCATGGGGTTATCTGCACTGGGTACATCTTTTTGGGTGGTTAAATATTTTTCCCACACACCGGGTTCTAGTCCCGGTCAGGACGCCAGATTCTGTCCCGGTTGCCCCTCTTCCAGGCCAGCTCTCTGCTGTGGCCAGGAAGTGCAGTGGAGGATGGCCCAAGTGCTTGGGCCCTGCACCCCATGGGAGACCAGGAGAAGCACCTGGCTCCTGGCTTCGGATTAGCGCGGTGCACCGGCCACAGCATGCTGGCTGCGGCGGCCATCGGAGGATGAACCAATGGCAAAAAGAAGACCTTTCTCTCTGTCTCTCTCTTTCACTGTCCACTCTGCCTGTCAAAAATATTTTTCACACATTTTTTAAAAAACTAAGTGACCGAGTGGTATATTCTTATCATTCAGTTTGGAGAATTCTTAGTCTGAATGCAATGTCTTTATTGGATGATTTATAAATATTTTCTCCCCTTCGCTGGTCTCTCTTTTCATTCTAATAATAGTATGTTTCGAAGAACAGAACTTATAAACCCAATTTATCATTCTGTTTTCTGCATCAGGTTTCTGGTGTGGCACATATGCAAATTTTGCCTGACCAAAAGATGCAATCATTTCCTCCTATGTTCTAGGAGTTTCACACTTTGTGATTTTACAAGCATGTCTCGGATCCATTTAGTATTAGTATTAGTATTATTTAGTATTACTATTAGTATTAAGTATGATTCAGACACTGTGTTAGTCAGCTTTCCATTATCATAAAGAAATGTCTGAAGCAGGCAGTCTTTACAAAGCAAAGAGAGGGTTACAGTTGACTGAGCTAAGACCATCACTATAGATTTGAATAGAGAAGAGACATCACCGCTTTGTCCTTCATCCTGGGGAAAGCAGTTAGTTCTTTACCATCAGACAGGGTCCAGAGCAGCTGCACATCTTTAATAGTCTTCTTCATCAGGTTGGGAAACTTCTCTTGCCTTTGTTTGCTGAGATTTTCAATCAGGATTATACAACAGGTTTTATTAAAAGATTTTACTGGGGCCAGCGCTGTGGTGTAGTGGGCAAAGCCGCTGGTTCAAGTACTGCCTGATCCACTTTTTTTTTTTTTTTTTTGACAGGCAGAGTTAGGCAGTGAGAGAGAGACAGAAAGAAAGGTCTTCCTTTTTCCATTGGTTCACCCCCCAAGTGGCCACTACGGCCAGCACGTTGCGCCGATCCGAAGCCAGGAGCCAGGTGCTTCCTCCTAGTCTCCCATGTGGTGCAGGGCCCAGGGACTTGGGCCATCCTCCACTGCCTTCCCAGGCCACAGCAGAGAGCTAGACTGGAAGAGTAGCAACTGGGACAGAATCCGGCACCCCATCCGGGACTAGAACCCGGCTTTGGATCGGCCCAGCTCCAACTGTGGTGGCCAACTAGGGAGTGAACCAGAGGATGGAAGACCTCTCTCTCATTCTCTCCATCCCTGCCTCCCACCCTCCCTATCTCTGCCTCTCTGTAACTCTGCCTTTCAAATAAATAATAAATCTTTAAAAACAAAACAAAACATTCCTGTTCATCATGCTTGATTGAAGCGAACTGATGATTAACAGCAGAAACAATCACCAAAACAACAGACATCTTCACTGGTGTGGCTTACACAATTCTGAGAAGAAAATTATAGGTGAGCAAAATTTCTGCTCAATGAGTTTCAAAAGTGTTGCATCCATCCAGATAAGCAGCAGACAAGAGCAGAGCTTTACTTGAAGATTTATTTGAAAAGTTTATTCAAAAAGACTGAATGTCTGCTGATTCATTCCCCAAATGGCCACAATGGTCAGGGCTGGACTAGGCTGCAGCCAAGAGTCTGGAACTCCATCTGGATCTCCCATGTGGGAGGTAGAAGATGAAGCACTTGGGCCATCCTCAGCTGCCTACACAAGTGCAACAACAAGGAGCTGCATCCGAAGAGGACCAGACTGTTCTGGAACTGGCTTTCCCATAAAGGATCCTTGTGTCACAGGTGGTGGCTTCACCTGCTGTACCACAATGCCACAACACCAGCCCCAGGAGCAGAGCTTTCAGTGGAAATTTCAAACAAGTGGATCTAGATATCTACTAAGGCATATCGTTGAAGGATTATAATAGGAGATAAAAAATGGCTTTTCCTGCACACTCCTGAAGACAATCACCCTTAAGGCAATGACTCTCAAGAGGTAGAATGATCCACTGAGAGCAAAAGTAGTCTGGTCAAGAGCAAAGGCCAGAGCAACAGGTTTCTTTGTTTGCTTATTAGGATGTTCCAAGTTTATTGCTGGTTTCCTTCCTGGACAGCAAAAGAATAATAACACCTGCTTAGTACAGAGGGATTTGCTAAACACAGCCACAACTTCAGCAGAAAAACACCTGGGACAGCTTCAGCAGTATGCATTTTTCACCACCATAATGCTCCTGTTCATTCCTTTTGTTAAATACGGGCACTTCTGAAAGGCTTTCAATGAGAAATCATTAGGCATTGGGCTTTTTCTGGTTTCTTCTTGTTTCCTTATTTAGAAAATCTTTAAAGGGAACCTATTTCTGTTTTATTAATAAGGAAAAACAGTCACACAGGCATGGTCAAATTCCTAGAGCCCTAGGATTCCACAGGGATGGCCTAAATCACTGGTATCTTTGCTTTAAAGTATATTCAGCTTGTAGAACTTATGTTAGAAATAGTTTAAACTGTTTCTTCCATGAACAGCTGAAGTTTCCTTATATGCAAGAGTACTTCAGAATGAGTTAAGCTGCCACTTGGAATGTCCGTACCCATATCAGAGCACTGGTTCAAGTACTGAATGCTTCGTGCTTCCAATCCAGCTTCCTGCTAATGTACCTGAGAGGCAGTGGAGGCTGGCCCAATACATGGGTTCCTGTCAACCTTATGGGAGACCTAGATAGAGTTCCTTGATACTGGATTCATTCTGGCCAAACTCTGGGCTTTGCAGGCATCTGAGAAGTGAATCAGTGGGTGGAAGACTCTCTTTCTCTCTCTCTCTGTTACTATGCCTTTCAAATAAAATAATTTTTGAGAGAAAGTTTTACAAAGCTGTTCATTTTGAAGCAAGAGTATTTTTTAAATATGTATAGTTTTCCCCACACATTTTCTATGGATTTTTTAAGAAATTGCATAACATGCATGGATTCCAAAGTATTTTGCACAAAAATAAATCTATTTTGATTTCCTTTTTAGTGAGCTTTTAAACTTATTTTATACAGATTTATGTTTAGGCTGTTGTTTCTCTAGAGAACCCTAATACAGATATGGGGTACCAGGATTGGTTCTAGGAAACAGATTTTTTTTTTTAGTTTACTTATTATTTTATAGAGAACCACTGTCTGCCAGGTAACTCTCCAAATGCACACAGTGACTTGTGCTGGGATGGTCAGGAGACAGGAAATCAACCCTGGCTCCAACATGGTGGCAGAGAACCAAGGACTTGAACTATCACTGCTGCTTCTCAGAGTCTGCATTAGCAGGAAGCGAGGGTCAGCTAACCCAGGCACAAATACGGGATGCAGGTGTCTCAATCAGAGTCTCAAGATATAGGCCAGTGCCTGCCTGTAGCCCCAGTAATTTTGAGTTTTCTTAATTTTGTCTTCATTGGGTATTAGGGTTCTGGAATTTGTTCTCTAAGCTGATGGAATTTTAAAACGCTATTCACTTTAAGGGTTGGTGTTGTGATGCAGTGGGTTCAACTGCATGGTGGAGCTGGTTTGATTTCCAGTTGCTCCACTTCTGATCCAGCTTCCTGCTAATGTGCCTGGCAAGTCAGTGGATGATGACCCCAGCACTTGGGCCAATCCAGTCAACCATGTGGGAAACCCAGATGAAGTTCCTTTTCCTCGCTTCATCCTTGCCTTTCCCTAGCTATTGTGGCCTTTTGGAAATCAGTGGACAAAAACTCCTTAAGTGGATTGAAGATCTCTCTCTCCCTCTCTCTCTCTTTTACCCTGCCTTTCAAACAAATAAGAACGTCTAACACAAAGGTACATCAGTGGTGATTTTCACCATATCCTCATGTAATTTGCCTGTTTTACTTGAGAGTGAGACATACATGGATTTAGGAGAATGATAATGGATAATTGGAAGCTAGCCCCTGTGGCAAGCAGCTGTATCATTGGTTTCACTACTTGGGCACATTTAAACACCTTACCTACTATAGTTCTTGCATTGTGAGACTTCCATAGAACACCTTTAAAAAACTGGCTATACTTAGGTGATGACAACTGAACTTTAACCACATTAGAAAAAAAACTCTACATTTTTACTTTCCCTTCTACATTGTTTTTGAGGTCAATTTACATCCTTTGATATTGTATTTCCCTTAACAAATTGTCACAGACATTATTACTTTGAATAGCTTTGCTTTGCATCTTCATACTGAAGACATAAATGATTTTCACTCCACCATTACAGCATTAAAGCATTCTGATATTACTGTGTATGTAGTTTCATAAGTGAGTTTTATACTTTCATGTTACTAATCAGTATCCTTTTCTCTCTGCTGAAGAACTACCTTTAGCATTTATTGTAAGGCAGGTTCATGCTGCAGCATGAACTAACTGCTAGGCTAAACCTGACACTGGATTTTTGACAATTTGTAAAGAAAGTGGCTGAGGTTAGGGGCTAAGGGTTATGGTTCATGTCATAGCATTTGTTTTCCCAGGAGAGTCTTTAATTTTCAAGGACAGCTTTGCGAGTAAATATTTTGTTGGCAGTGATTTTCCTTCAATTCTTGGAACATATCATTCCATTGCACCTTGATCTGTAATATTTCAGTTGAGAAATCCATTGGTAGTCTTATCAAATATCCTTGCATGTTAGATGCTCCTTGTCATTTGCTGTTTTCAGAATTGTCTTTATCATCTTTTTTTTCAAATTCTTTTTATAAAAAGATTTATTTATTTATTTGAAAGACAGATTTATAAATAGAAGGGGAGAAAGAGAGAGAGATCTCCCATCTGCTGCTTCACTCTCCAAATGGCCACAACAACTAGGAATGAGGCGGGCCAAGGGCCTGGAATTCCATCTGGATTGCCAACAGGAGTTGCAGGAGATCCTCCATTGCCTCCCCAGGCACATTAGGAGAAAACTGGATCAGAAGCAGACCAGCTGGGACTCAAACCAACCCGCCACCCCAATATGTGACATCTGCACTTTAAGTAGTAGCTTAAGCTACTGTAGCATAATGCCAGGCCTTGGTTATGTTTCCGTAAAGCAATTATGTCTATACAATTGGTGGAGCAGTCACTTCTTTGAGACTTCACATCTGCTGTAATTCTGTTGGATACATATCTTCTATGGACAGTAGAGTAAAAGGGCACTGTCTGCATCGGTTACAATGGTCTGGAAACAGTGAGGGTGCAGATGTGTAGTCTCGGTGCATCTCTGCTAAGAAGGTGTTAGAGATTTCAGAGACACTCAGCTCCAACAAGGTGGATTTCCAGTCTAGGCAAGAGCTGTTGGAAGGCTACAGTTCTCCCAATATCTTCTTCACATGCGCAGTCATGACTGAAAGAATCCTTCTTGGCATTGACCTGGCTTGTGGAATGACTTGTGTCAGTGCACTGGTGTTTGCTGTGTGGTACATGTGCACAGCTATGTAACACAGGCCCAAAGCACATGCACACGGGGAGGGACTATGGTTCTGGAGCCTGGGGTGATAATGGCACCAGATCCCA
Source organism: Sylvilagus floridanus (assembly GCA_949820135.1). Taxonomy (NCBI): domain Eukaryota; kingdom Metazoa; phylum Chordata; class Mammalia; order Lagomorpha; family Leporidae; genus Sylvilagus; species Sylvilagus floridanus. The sequence continues at coordinate 37,834,216 of OX463230.1, forward strand.
GGGTACAGGCACTTCCTCTGCAATGCTGGCAACACTGTGGAAAGCACAGGTGCTTGTAAAGTAGTTCAGGAACCAGGGATGGGAGCATGGGCATGAACAGAGCCTCAGTGTCTCTGGGGGCCTGGGTGGGGCCTGGCTCTTGATGGTGGTTGACCCTGTGAACAGATCGTGTGCTTGCACAGAGAGACCTTCCTTCTAGGACCTGGCTTGTGACCTAGCTCACTATGGTGATGGCTCCAGTGTCTGAAGTGCAAGCAAGTGCAGTGAAGCCACAGAGACACAAAGTGTGTAGGCACTCGTGGAGCAGCCATGGCTCCGGGACAAGGCACCAGTGGGTTGGTGAGGGGTGATAACTCTGGTCCCAGAGCATCAAACAGACCTGTTTCTTGAGGAAGAAGCACCTCCTGCTCTCTGTGGTTCTCTAGTGATAATGGTTATTGGTTACCTCAGTGCCCAAAGATGTCAGTGTTCTTTGTGGAGCAGGCCAGTGGGACATAAAGGTTCCTACAATGTGACTGATAACAGTTATATCTACCTAGAGCTGGCGCTGTGGCATAGCAGGTAAAGCCACTGCTTGCAGTGCCAGCATCCCATATGGGTGTCAGTTCGAGTACCAGCTGCTCCACTTCCAATCCAGCTCTCTGCAATGACTGGGAAAGAAGCACAAGAAGGCCCAAGTGTTTGGGCCCCTGCACCTGTGTGGGAGACCAGGATGAAGCTCCTGGCTCCTGGCTTTGGATCAGCACAGCTCTGGCTGTTGCAGTCAATTGGGGAGTGAACCAGAGGATGGAAGACCCTTCTCTCTCTCTCTCTCTCTCTCTGTCTCTGTCTCTGTCTCTCTCTGTCTGTCTCTGTCTCTCTCTGTCTCTGTCTGTCTCTCTCTCTCTCTCTCTCTCTCAGGGTGTGTGTGTAACTCTAACAATCAAATACATAATTAAGTCTTAAAAAAAAACAGTAAAATCTACCGTTACTTGTTCTAGCTGACTCCTGCCAATGTTTACAGAGACAGAGACAGAGAGAGACAGACAATCCATCTGCGATTAATTCCCAAAGTGGCCAGAGCTGGGCTGGTCTGAAACCAGGAGCCAAGAGCCAGGAGCTTCTTCTTTTTAGGTCTCCCACGTAGGTGGCAGGGTCCCAAGAACTTGGGCCATTTCCCAGGCACATCAGCAGGGTGCTAGATTGGAAGTGGAACAACTGGGTTTCAAGCCGTGGCCCATTAGGGCTGCTGCCCTTGCAGGTGGCTGCTTTACCTGCTACACCACAATGCCAGCCCCTGCTACAGATTTTTAAATGGACCTCTGATACGTCCTTGCCCATTCTGGTATGTACATAGTTGTCTATGGTTGTTATTTGTAGAGGATCAAAGCTGGTTATATTCTACTTCATCATCTTGATAACCTCACTGTCAGCACCTTAAGTTTCATTACTATCATTCCATTTTATAATTTTATCCACTCTGCTATTTGTGGTCGCTACAAATATTATTGCTATAAATGTTTTGTTCATATCTTTTGATGCATGTGTGCATGAACTTTATGACTGGAATCACTGCATCATTTCAACTGCCCCCACCCACCTACCTTATCCAGTTTCACACTCCATGGTTTGGGTTACTCATGGCCAATGGCAGTCTGAAAATATAAAATAGAAAACTTCGGAAGTAAGTAGCTGGCATGTTTTAAATCGCATGCTGTTCTGGGTAAGTGTGATGAAATCTCATATACTACTATTACATCTCTCCCAGATGTGAATCATCCATTTAACCAGTGCATTCATGCTGGATATGCTACCTACCTATTAGTCACTTAGCAGCAATCTTGGTTATCAGCTAAGCATAGACTTAGGTAGAGCCACCATTTCAGGCATCCACTGAGGGCTTGGCATGTATCGCCCATGAATAAGGGCAGATTTCTGTACTAAGACTATCAGTAGCATTTGAATTTTACCAGTTTCCCTACTGTTTAAAAAAGATTGATTTGAAAGATAGGGTATCTCCTCTATAAATAAATGGTGCTGGCAAAACTGATATAGCTATATCTTTATAGATATAAATATAGAGATCAATGAAATGAGATCCCTACCTCTCATCAAATAAAAAAAAAAAAACTCATGATAGTTCAAAGACCTAAATTGAAGACCTGAGACTTGGAAGAAAACATAGGGAAAACACTTCAAGACACTGGTATAGGTTATGACTTCTTGGATACGACACTCAAAGATACAAGCAACAAAAGCAAATCTAGACAAAGAGGGTCCTATCAAACTCAGGAGATTTTTCCCAGCAAAGGAATCAAACACTAGAGTGAAGAGACAGCCAACAGAGTGGGAAAAATATTTATAAGCTACTTATCTGAAAAAGGATTAGAATTCAGAATATATCAGCAATTCAAAAAACACAACAACAAAAAACCAACAAGTCTAGTTAAAAAATAGGCAAAGGAGCTCAATAGACAGTATTCAGGCATAATGAATCATATCTTCATTGTTCACACATGAAGGATGTGGTCTTTTGCATTTACTTTTTTAAAACTTAACTTTATGGCTTGGCAATCATTTTACATCACATTAAACCATTTATTTTCTTTTTTTTATAAAGCTTTTATTTAACGAATATAAATTTCCAAAATACAGCTTATGGATTACAATGGCTTCCCCCCCCCCCATAACTTCCCTCCCACCCGCAACCCTCCCCTTTCCCGCTCCCTCTCCCCTTCCATTCACATCAAGATTCATTTTCAATTCTCTTTATATACAGAAGATCAGTTGAGTATATATTACGTAAAGATTTCAACAGTTTGCCCTCACATAGCAACACAAAGTGAAAAATACTGTTGGAGTACTAGTTATAGTATTAATTCACAATGTATAGCACATTAAGGACAGAGATCCTACATGATATATTTTTTTAAAAAATTGATTTAAACCATTTATTTTCATCTTTTTTAAGAGCTAGATACAAGTTGGCTGTGGGGCGATCATTTTCTACCTAAACTTATGAACCATTTTTTGGAATCTTATAAAAATTTTATAATTTTCACCCCACATTTGTCTTTAGGCTTCCCTAAACTGCTTTTTGTGAAAGTATGGGGCAGAAGTTCAATTTACTATGCTTTTTCTGGATGGATAAGTGCTTGTGTCAACACCACTTGGTTATAAGTTCATTCTATCCCCACTGATGTGTAAAACTCCTTCTTTCATAAAGCAGCTTTCTGTGTATGTGTGTGGGCCTGTTGGTGGTCTTCATTCTGATTCACTGGTCGATTTGCAGTACTACACAGCCCGATTACCACAAGTGTAGAAAAAGGGCTTAATAAAACTCTGATGCCCCCATATCATCAGAATATTGACCAATCAAATCTTACTTCTACCTCCAACATCACTATCAAATGTTTCTACCTGGGAGAGTCTTGGAAATGTTAGTAGAGCCATTTGCTCTTCTATCTGTACAATTTCTGGAACTGGATTGAGAAGTTTAAAATCAATTGTAAAACACATGTTTGAATTTTGCCTGGATCTCTACTGAGCATCTTGATTAATCTGGGGAGCCATGTGATCTCTACAATGCTGTCTTTCAATCTGTGAGATGGTGCAGCTCTCCATTTCTGAGACTTAAATTTCCTTCAATGCAGTTCTATAAGCCCCTCCCTTCAAAGCTTTTGTTTACATATTATCTCTTTGTTTTCTTCAGAACATTAAAACACAGATGAGTGAAATAATGAGCAACGTGCACCGAATAATGGCTCGCTACAATCTCGACTTTGACTTGCCCTCCGGACACCGCATCTCTCTTACAGAACACATGAGGAAACAGAGATCCCTGTTTCTGGAGAGAATGGGTACTTACTCTAAGAACGCTGAAAACAGAGAAAAGACACTTGCCTACATTCTGGCCTGGTTAGAGGAATGGAGTAAGTTTCTAGAAGTGTTTCTGAGAAAAATCACAAAGTCAGCAACTCTACTGTGGAGGATTAGTCAGATTAAAGAAGAAAACACTAAGGAGGCTTTTCAGAAAGTGTCTGTCTCATTCTCCAGTAAGAAGGAAATACAGATTTGCTCACTTAGTGAACATTATGCTGACTTCCTTGTTTTTCTTCAAGCATGCCAGTAATGCCCCAGCCCAATGTCTTTATGCTTCCTATTTGCTTGCCTGGAACAATTTTCACTCATTCCTTGCCTAAATTTCACTTTGAAAACAATGTGTTTTCTGACATCCTCATTACTTGTTACCTCACACTCTGCATTACCAAGCATCTTTACCTTTGTCTACACCATTCGTATCTGCCATACCACACAATTTTAATTTTTATTTCCTGTCTGTCTCCTTTCGCTAGAATGTAAGCAGTAGGAAGTTAGGGAACTTGTTGTATTCAATACTGTATCAACAGAATCTGCAACAGTACACATCTGAATAGACACTGGTTGAATTAAAGAATGAACAAGCATACAATAATAAGCACAGCATCAGAGAAAGAAGGAGAGAGATAAACAGGGATAGTTAGATAGATAGATAGATAGATAGATAGACAGACAGACAGGCACTTTATTCACTGATTCATTCTCCAAATGGCCACAATGGCCCAGGGTGTTCCAGACCATAGCTAAGAGCCTGGAACCCCATCCTGTCTCACATACTGGTGGCACGGGCCCAAGCACTTTGTCCATATTCTGCTGGGTTTCGAGGCACATTCACAAGAAGAGAGATTGGAAGCAGATCAGCTGAGGCCCAAACCGGTACTCTGATATGTAGAATAAGGAGAATCCTGCAATCCACGCCACAATGCTGGGCCCTTCACCATTTGTTTACAATATTTCATCTCCTTACAAAAAATTCCATGAAATGGGGGTTAGTAAACACTAGAAAACTGCCCAAACAGGTTGATTTACATTTAGACACCCAATATGAAAGCATCTATTCCTATTTTAGACACTGACTTCCTTGGAGTTGAAGAACAAAACCAAACAGATACCTTTCAAAAACTTCATTAATAAGACTCAGCTTCTTCCTCCAAGCCTTTACCTGTTTCATTGAGAAAAGCCTCAGAATAGCAGTAAATGCATGATAGCCATGATTGTACTCCTGAATACAATTTATTTAGTAGTTACCTGATGTTAAAAGCTACTTGGTTAAGCTTATCTATTTGTATGCACAAAATAATGCTTTACCTCTCTTCAAGATGTTATTTTGTCTGACATAACTGCATTTGATGTTGAAGAACACTACCATTGGATAGTACAAATGGAGATGTTTCCAGAAACACTGAGAGCCATTGAGAACAATGTCAATATACTATGTAGCATCAGCACCACTTTCTTGAATGATAAGAAGACACAGAAGAAAAAAATAGGTAATTGTGTTTTGTGACTTTGCAAATGGAGTTTTCTTTTTTTCTCAAAATGCAGGTTGGTGAAAGTATCATTTATATACCATAGAACTCAACATGTTAAATGATTCTCAGTACCTTTCAAGACCTCTGAAATCCAATCAGAGGGCCCCAACACAGGTCCATGTTCCACCCACTATTGGGGACATTGAGAAATGGAATTCCCCCACACTATGATGTTATCTACTTCTCCCTTTAATTATGTCAGTCTTTGTATGTTTGGGGGCTTGGCTGTGTGCTGCATATTTATAATCATTACAGCTTGCTGATGTATTGACCCTCACTGTCTCTGTCCATTGTTGTTGTGCTGATATCTGTTTTGTCAGATAGTGTATAATCTTCAGCTCCCACATATTCACCATGTATCTTTTTTCTATCACTTTACTTCTGCTCTCTTTGTGTCTCTGAATCCAAGGTGTGCCACCTATAGTTGGATCTTGTGGGACTTTTGCTTTTCATACATGTCTGACAATCCAGGTGTTCCACATGGGCAGTAGGGACCCAGACACTTCAGTCATTGGTTGTGGGAGGAAAGTTGCTGAGTTTCTCCTTCAACCATTCAGTATATCTTTTGTCTATTGATTTATGGCCCTTTTGAAAGAATCTAAGTTTCTCACAGTAAGAAAAGGTAGAAAAGGGGACAGGAACCCAAAAGAGAAAACTGAACAAGTCAAGCATAGCCAAACTCAGGGAAAAGTTGGATTTGCATTCTATCGAATCCCAAAGTTGAAGTAAAACTGAGTTAATGATGTCATAACTGAGATCATCTCCTTACCTCTGGAAGCAATTCTGGGTGATTGTAAGAAAACATGATTCTAAAACCAAAACTTTTAGAGCTACAGTTTTCTCTCTGTTTTTCTTTTTTCAAAGATTTACTTATTTGAAAGGTAGAGTGACAGAGACAGAAGGAGACACAGAGATAATGAGATCTTCCATCTACTGGTTCACTTCCCAACAGGGTGAAGTCAGAAGCTTGGAACTCCATCCAGTTTATCCCCATGTGGGTGACAGAGGCTTTGAACTCAGGCCATCCCCCACTATCCTCCTAGGCACATTAGCAGGGCATCTGGGACTCCAGTGAGTGCTCCAACATGGGATGACAGGGACATAAGTTGTGGATTAATGTGGTGTGGCACAAGGCCAGGGTCATAGCTAAAGTTTTCTGACTAATCTTCAACGGACAGTTACCTGTCCATTTGGTCTAAATTCATTAGGCTTAAACATAGAGCACAGCACCAAAGAAGCAATGTGATCTCATTGTTTTGTTTTACATTTTTTTCCTTCCAGTATCTAGAGGTGCTCTATGGAAAACATGGAAAGACAGATTTATAAAGCGACCTGCAACAGCCGTTGCACTAAGACCAGATCAAATGATCTCTGATCAATTTACAACCAACACCAAGGTTTTGGAAATCCAACGTATGTTGCAAGAACTTATAGGTTCTTCAATGTTCAACAAAATGGAAAACACTGCAATCAAATATATCTCAGCAACCATATTAAATCTTTCCAAAGCCTTGAGTGCCGTGTGTGAACAAGTCAATGTTTCTAACATTGTGAATGACAGCATGTTTTTCGAAAAGTATGAAACAGAAAAAGAGCTCTCCAGAAGGATGATCTGTGACCTTAGCGAGCAAAACGAGCTGCTCCAACGAAAATTGCAAGAGAAAGAAGAAAACTATGAACAGCTAATTCAAACCACAGGCCTTGCAGGCCAGCAAGAATATACATCAGTGCCCACATCCAGGACCAATATCAAGGCTGGGGACACAGCAGACAGTATGGACAATATTTTAGCCAAGGAATTGGAAAATACTTTATATAAGTCTCCAACAAAAAAGAACAAATCCTCTGAGATAAAGTGGGGCTCTTCACTTTTACTTAAAGCCCCAGCTGTACTGACCCCAGACTTGCCAGGACAACAATACCATCTACCTGAAGACCATCAGCAAATGGGTCCTGGGCCTTTGAAGGGTACTGATGACTTGAAAACACTGGGGCCAATGAGGCAGCAAGAAGAGAAGAAAGAGGAGAAGCTGAGCCAGGGCCTGAAGATAGAGAAACAGCTGGAGCTGAGCACAGATGCCACTCCCCTCTTCAACGAGTCCTCACCACCTGGAGCACCTCCCGCTTACCCACAGCCCCACCCCAAATACAAAACCCTCACTCCCCTGAAAACCCAGGCCCTGATGACCACTCTGACACCCCAGCAGGCTCAGGCCCTAATGACCACTCTGACCCCCCAGCAGGCCCAGGCCCTGGGTACCACTCTGACCACCCAGCAGGCAGAGGCCCTGGGGACCACTCTGACCCCCCAGCAGGCCCAGGCCCTGAGGACCACTCTTACCCCTCAGCAGGCCCAGACTCTGGGGACCACTCTGACCCCCCCAATAGCCAAGGCTATCAGGCCTCTAACCTCTCAGTTGGCCCAAGATTTGGGGACTATGACTCCTCAGCTGGCCCAGGCCCTGGGGAAAACACTAACCCCTCAGCAGGCCCAGACTGTTGGGACCAATCTTACCCATCAGCAGGCCCAGGCCATGGGGACCTCTCTTACCCATCAGCAGGCCCAGGCCATGGGGACCTCTCTTACCCATCAGCAGGCCCAGGCCGTGGGGACCACTCTTAACCCTCAGAAAGCCCAGGTCCTGGGAACCTCTCTGACCTATCAACAGGCCCAGGCCATGAGGACCACTCTCACCCCCCAGCAGGCACAGGCAGTGGGGACCACTCTGAGCCCCCAGCAGGCCCAGGCTGTGGGGACCACTCTTACTGATCAGCAGGCCCAGGCCGTGGGGACCTCTCTGACCCATCAGCAGGGCCAGGGCATGGGGACTACTCTGACCTATCAGCAGGCCCAGGCCGTGGGGACCACGCTGAGCCCCCAGCAGGCCCAGGCTGTGGGGACCACTGTGACCCATCAGCAGGCCCAGGCTGTGGGGACCACTCTTACCGATCAGCAGGCCCAGGGCATGGGGACCACTCTCATCCCCCACCCAGCACAGGTGGTGGGGACCACTCTGACCCATCAGCAGGGCCAGGCTGTGGGGACCACTCTGACCCATCAGCAGGGCCAGGCTGTGGGGACCACTCTTACCGATCAGCAGGCCCAGGGCATGGGGACCACTCTCATCCCCCAGCCGGCACAGGTGGTGGGGACCACTCTGACCCATCAGCAGGGTCAGGCTGTGGGGACCACTCTGACCCATCAGCAGGCCCAGGGCATGGGGACCACTCTCACCCTCCAGCAGGCACAGGCGGTGGGGACCACTCTGAGCCCCCAGCAGGCCCAGGCTGTGGGGACCACTCTTACCCCTCAGAAAGCCCAGGCCCTGGGAACCTCTCTGACCCTGCAGCAGACCCAGGCTGTGGGGACCATTCTGAGCCCCCAGCAGGCCCAGGCTGTGGGGACCACTCTTACCCCTCAGAAAGCCCAGGCCGTGGGGACCTCTCTGACCCTGCAACAGTCCCAGGCCCTGGGGACCTCTCTGACCCTGCAACAGGCTCAGGCCCTGGGGACCTCTCTTACCCATCAGCAGGCCCAGGCCGTGGGGACCACTCTTACCCATCAGCAGGCCCAGGCCGTGGGGACCTCTCTGACCCTGCAGCAGGCCCAGGCCGTGGGGACCACTCTTACCCATCAGCAGGCCCAGGCCGTGGGAACCTCTCTTACCCATCAGCAGGCCCAGGCCGTGGGGACCACTCTTACCCATCAGCAGGCCCAGGCCGTGGGGACCACTCTTACCCATCAGCAGGCCCAGGCTGTGGGGACCTCTCTGACCCTGCAGCAGGCCCAGGCTGTGGGGACCACTCTTACCCATCAGCAGGCCCAGGCCGTGGGAACCTCTCTTACCCATCAGCAGGCCCAGGCCGTGGGGACCTCTCTTACCCATCAGCAGGCCCAGGCCGTGGGGACCACTCTTACCCATCAGCAGGCCCAGGCCGTGGGGACCACTCTCACCCATCAGCAGGCCCAGGCCGTGGGAACCTCTCTTACCCATCAGCAGGCCCAGGCTGTGGGGACCACTCTTACCGATCAGCAGGCCCAGGCCGTGGGGACCACTCTTACCGATCAGCAGGCCCAGGCCATGGGGACCACTCTGAGCCCCCAGCAGGCCCAGGCTGTGGGGACCACTCTTACCCATCAGAAAGCCCAGGCCCTGGGGACCTCTCTGACCCTGCAGCAGGTCCAGGCCCTGGGGACCACTCTTACCAATCAGCAGGCCCAGGCCTTGGGGACCTCTCTGACCCCCCTGCAAGCCGAGGACCTAGGGATCACTCAGGCCCCGGCCCTGAGAACCACTCTGGCCCCTCACCACACTCAGACTCAGGGGCCCCACCTTACCCCTGACAAGGCCCCTCCTACTCCAGGGCAGCCCCTTGAGCTGGAGGCTGTGAGGCCTAAGCAGGACTTTCCTCAAACTGCCCGGCCACCTCCAGCAATGAAGGCCCCGCTCACTCCCAGGTGGCCTATTAAATCCAGAACAACATCTACCTCTACAAAGAGCCCAGGTCTCCATGGTCCTCTCTCTCCTGGCCAGCCCTTGGCTCCCGGGCCATCTTCCTTCCCTGGAGAGCTCTTGGAGTCTGGACCCTCCTCTGCACAGCCTCCAGCACACCAGCCTCCTGTCTCCACTGGACAGCCCCCCTCTCTCCAGGCCCCTTCTGATCTTGCACAACATCTGGCACCATCAACCCTTCCTGGAGAAACGTCTCCACCACAGATTCCTCCCAGCTCTGAGCATCCCTCCACATCATGGACCCCCTCAGCTGCTGGAATGCCCCAGAAAGGTGTGGCCTCTTCTGGGAGGAAGAAAGGACTGGTAAGGATTGCTTCTCAGAAATTGGTCCAACCCAGTCCTCTGGGTTGGAAGAGAGATCTCACTCCATTCATTGCCAGCAAGCCTTCTGCGGAAAGCCAAACACCCCAGGATTCTTCACCCATGGAGCTTCAGTCCCATCTCACCAGCGACAGCATACCAACATCATACATCACTTACACCGATGAGGGGACCCTGCACCCTCTGCAGAAGCCTAAAACATCACTGCCTTCTCTCGCTCCTCAACTGACACCAGCAACATGGGTCCCTTTCACTAATGAAGGGGTCCTGCACACTGGCCAGAGGTCGAGAGTGGCCCTGCCATCCATCACTCCTCAACTGTCCCCACCAGCACGGGCCCCTTTCACTGATGAGGAAATGCTGCACACTCGGCAGAAGCCTAGAACATCACTGAGTCCTGCCACTCCTCAGCCTTCCAGGACATCACAGAGACCTCTTTCTCAGAGGGCCTCGAAATCCCCATACCCCTCTCTAGATACACCATGGTTCATGAAGCCAGTTTCAGACACCAACAAAGACAAAATGATGGTGCCCCCTTCCTCTCCTGAAGAGCTTGAAGGGAGGATGTATTTTGTTGATGTGGAGGCTCAGAGGAAGAACCTGATGCTATTAAATTGGGCCTCAACAACCAATGGACTCCCTTCCCAGCTCCACACAACAGCTAGGAATCTCATCATCGAGACCCTTCACACAGACCAGGTTCGGCTAGGATACCTGTTCCACAAGTACACTGCCTACAGGCTGATCCAGCGCTTCAGGTAGATAACTCTCCAATGATCTAGCTGATCTATGCCCAGCTTTTTCCTGAACAGTCCTGATATCAAATATCCTCCCTCCTTGCCCGAGAAGTATATTCATGTTTGTCAGATTGCATATTGTGAAAGAACCTTTTATTGAAGATATGTGGGATGGAAGCCTGTTTAAGACAGCAAAAGGATACATTTCTAAGTGAATAAGAAATGGCAAATAACAAGATCCATTTCATTCTTTCATATCTCAAGCAAAGATGCTAAGGCATGTTTTGTGAATCATGGTTGATCTCCAAAAGATCAACTTCTAAAGGTCAGAGATGCCAGCTGGTCACTCTGAGCTTCTTTCATCTTCAGTTCACCAGAAGATGTAGGATTTTTCTTTCTTTTTTAAAAATAATGTTTAGGCCGGCACCGCAGCTCAATAGGCTAATCCTCCACTTAGCGGCACTGGCACCCCGGGTTCTAGTCCCGGTCGGGGCACTGGATTCTGTCCCGGTTGCCCCTCTTCCAGGCCAGCTCTCTGCTGTGGCCTGGGAGTGCAGTGGAGGATGGCCCAAGTGCTTGGGCCCTGCACCCCACGGGAGACCAAGAGAAGCACCTGGCTCCTGCCTTTGGATTAGCGTCGTGTGCCGGCCACAGTGCGCCGGCTACGGCGGCCATTGGAGGGTGAACGAACAGCAAAGGAAGACCTTTCTCTCTGTCTCTCTCTCACTGTCTACTCTGCCTGTAAAAAAAAAAAAAAAGATAAGAAAAAGAAAAAGAAAAAAATAATGTTTAATTATTTTTTAAAATAACATTTAATCATTTTTAAAATTCACTTGTGAGACAGAGAGAGAGAGAGAATACTTCCATCTCCTGATTTACTCCCCAAATGCCCACATGGGGCAGAAGTGGATCAGGGCCAAAGCTCAGAGCTAAGAATAAAATCCTAGTCTCCGCAAATTGGCAGAGACCCAGCTTGCATCATCACTGCTGCCTCCCAGGGTCTGCATTAACAGGAACCTGAAATCAGGAAGCAGAGTAGGTATCAAACCCTGACACTTTGATATGGAAATGGGCATCTTAGCCACTAGCTTAATGGGTGACTTACTGGCTAGACCCCCAGTTGATGTACGATCTTTAAAAATAGAGATGGACACTGATATATGGCCTATCAGGTAAGACAACCTGTTAGCATACTTATGTCCTATATCAGAGTAATTGTGTTGAATCCCTGGATCCGGCTCCCAATTCTGATTCCAGATTCCTACTAATGCAGATCCAGGGAGGCAGAGGGACGGCCAAGTGACTGGGTTCCTGTCAACCACATGGGAGCCCTGGTTGAGTTCCTGGCTCACGGTTTAGCACACCGACTACCTCCTCAGTGTGGCAGGTATTTGAGGGAGTAACCAGCAAATGGGAGTTCCTGCTCTGTCTCCCTTTTTCTGCTTTGAAATAAGCATTTTTAAAAAGAGAGTTAATTTTTTAACAAATTGTTCATTTTACCTACTTGAAAGGCAGAGAGACTGAGAGAGAATCTCCCATCCACCCAGTGATTTACTCCCCCAAATACATTCAACAGTTGGGCTGGGCCAAGCTGGAGCAGGAGCCAGGAACTCAATGCACATTTCCATGTGGGTGGTAGGAACCCAACTCCTTGAGCCATCACCTCTGTCTCCTAGGGTGTGCATCAGCAGGAAGCTGCACTGGGCGCAGGAAGCAGGCTTGGAACCCAAGGACTCCAACACATGATGGCGAGCTTCCCAAGTGTCACCTGAACCACTGTGTCGAATGTCCACCCCAATGAACAGATGTTTAAAAAGACTAGCATGGGGTATTGCACTTTTTGTTCATTGCCAATACAAAAGATCAAATGTGGAATCTCATTGTTTTAGTTTGTATTGCTTTGTTGTGGGTAAGGCTAAGTATCTTTCATAGACATCAGATCCATCTGCATTTCATTTCCTGTGAAGATCCTATTCAAATACCTTGCCCATTTTTCAATAGTTACCAACTTTTCATGAAATGCATTCATATGCCCTATTCAAATATTTGGAAAAGTAGCCCCTAGCCAGTTCCACCCATTTGTGTTTTTACTCCATTCTTGGTAATTTTGTGTTTGTAGAAAATTCTTATTTTTATTTGCTGGTTTATTAAAATAGGCCTTCTGCATTCTGAGATTACATTTAGTAATCTGAATTTCTTTGGGTGCCTTTAAGGTTGGTTATTAGCTTGATTGCTTGTCTTACAGTTAAGTCTGATCCTTAATTTTCTACAGTAGTAGATGGACTTTGCTGGGGTGTTTTTCACATGGCTACTCAGCTGCCCCCTAGCATTTTTAAATTATTTATTCATTTGAATGCCACAGCGATGGAGAAAGAGATCTTCCTTCTGATGATTCACTTACCATATGGCCATATCTGACAGGTCTGGGCCAGGCTCCAGCCAGGCGCCAGGACTTTCACCCAGGTCTCTCACATGGGTGATAAAGGGCCAAAGTACTTGAGTCATTTTCTACTGCTCTACCTGGTTCATTAGCAGGGACCTGAGTCAGAAGGCCAGTAGCTGAAACTCAAACCTGCACTCTGATATGGGATGTGAGCATCACGTGGTCACTCAACCCACCCTGCCATAAAACTTGCTCCCCAAGTTTTTTTTCCTAGGAAAATTCCACATTCAAGGGGTTTAAAAATACCCTTTACATTTACATTCTCCTTTTTGAGAAGTTGTGAAGTACTTTGTGTTTTCTTAAGTAGCACAGATGTATAACTGAACCAACCAATAACACAGGACTTGGAAAAAAAGAGAAAGTCAACCCCTAACTAAGCATGTCCTGCTTTCCAGACAACGGTGACCTCTTCAGCTTGATAGGATTAAGATGGCAGTGCCCCTGATGCAGGATCAGTAGGTGCGCCTTCCCTGTTGCAGTTCCTTAAAGTTGCAGTCTGATTCTTTTCCATTGTCTCCTCTGGGAGTGCCACCTGATTTCATTACTAGTTTTCAACTGAATCCACTGAAGAAGGGGGTAAATTTTTGCCTTTTGCCCAGGAATCTCTTTCTGTGAAAGTCTTATGAGAAGACTTGGCAAGGCAGAGTCAGGCACGCTCACAACAATGGCAGAGAAAATACAAAACATTCTTAAACTTGGTCAGTTTCACTCCCAGTATAAACTTCCTAGAATGTGTTGTGAAATCTGTAATATTTTATTAGGGGCTTTTTAACTGGTATTCATGAGTAAGTTTGGCAGATGGTTTACTTCTATGGTTTACTTTTATTAAATTTTGTTATGATTCTAATTTTGTACTATTAAAAGAAGTATGGATGTTCATCTTTTTATACTCTGGAAAAGTTTAATAGGAAAGTTAGCTATCTTTGAATATTTGGTGGATTATAGGGACTTGGCGCTTTTTTGGAGTTCTTTGACAGCTTTCCAGTATTTACATAACAACTTGTTGGAAAGATTTATTGATGATGCTGAATATCTCAGCAACAGGAACACTTACTTCAGTAAAATAATTTAAAAATTGAAATATATAGATCAACATTCCAGAATATTTAACTTCATATAACTTTAATCCCATCCAGATAAATTTATCTTATTAGAAATTTATTTAATTAATATTTTTAAACAGGAAGTTTTTAAAAAATGTGTTGATGTTCCTTATTTGAACAGCAGAATGGCCAGGTAACAGAGAATCTTAAATAGTACACTAAACTTGTAACTCAGTCTGCACAAGACAGAGGATAACTGAAGAGCCTTTCTAGGGCAGTGAAAGCCATTCATGTGGAGGACGGATCTAAGGGGGAGTAAAGCTTCATGCACAGCCATAAGCTAGGACCAGAGGGCATCCACCTAACTCCTGAAGGAATATAAAGGTGGCAGTGAAATTACTACTGCAGGGTTTCCTGTTGTCCTAAAGGACACTCTGCCTTGGTGGAATTTCCACACTGTAACTCCAGTTAACTAAGGGAAAGCTGTGGGGTTTGTAATTGAAAGTGGATTCACTGACCTTTTGAAACAGTAAAAACCGATAGGCCAAAGGAAATATGAATTTTGTAGGGGGTGGGTGGCATTCAGCCTAGCAGTTAAATGTTCACATCCCAACCCACTGTGTCCCTGGGTTCAATAGCTGGCTCTGAGTCTGGATCTTGACTCCAACTCCCTGCTAATGTGAACCCTGGGAGGCTCTGGTGATGGCTCAAGGTAATTTGGTTCCTGCTCCCCATGTGGGAGACCTGGTTTGACTTCTTGGCTCCCAGCTTTGGCCTGGCCCAGGCCCAGCTATAGAAGGGAGCTCTCTCTGCCTATCTCTGTCTCTCAAATAAGTAAAATTACAAAAAGAAACTTTTGTGGGAGACTCAAACTTGTCTAATCTAGAATTGTTTGAAGAAATATTACATGAACAAGGAAACCACATGAAAATATACTACTCAGATTTGGTTATGGAAATCAGGCAGACTTGGGTTTAAATGTCTAATTTTGAATCTCTCTGAGATGTAAATGTGATGTTTATACTGTGAATGCAATGATATTTGCTTCGATGAAAAGTTGAGAGGATTGATATATAATTTCTAGTACTTGGTCTGACTCTTAGTAGATATTCCGTAAATGCAAATCATGGTAAACGTAAAGTGTGGGGACCCATGGATAGGCTTGCCATGGGACCCCCCCCCCATGCTGGGCTTGGCTTATAGCAGTAATGTGGATGTAGCAGCTGATTGAACTTTCCATCTAGCTGAGGATCGTGGAAAACAAGATGGCGCTGATGCCCTGCCTGCTGCGTGACTCCACAGCTGATCGTGATCAAGTGCCGGATTGGAGAGCTCTGTGCATGGACTATAACTGATTGACTGTGATTGGTTGAATTCTGGATATAAGCGGAGAGCGAGAGAGAGAAGGGGGCACGCCAGCTTTCCCCCTTAAGGAACGTGCGTGCCATCTCCATCTCTCCCCCTTCTCCCGGTTCCCCCACTCTCTTTCCCACTCCTTCTAAGTAAAAGTCTTTTGAAGACCGATTAACTGCGAGCAGCGTCGTTCCTTTTGAGGCCGAAGGAGTGGACAGTAAAGCAGATAAAAAACATTCCTTACAATGGGGGCAATATGTTATCAATACAAATGGCACTGGCTAAGAGAGTGGAAGCAAAAGGTTAGGAGGATGAATAGTCTTGCTTCTGTGCAGGGACTTTTAAATAAGGAGATAATCCCCATGCTTCCCCCTAGGCTGAATATGAGTAGTTCAGAAAGAATTATCTCTAAAGATACATGAAACATAATATACCAAAAATTAAAAGGAACAAAATGTTACCAAGTAGTTAAATATTATATCAAAAGGGGAAAATTATGGGGGGAGAGATCTCAAAAGACCACATTTAGTAAATAGAAAATGATAGAAAACATGTGTTGTGAAAAAGAGGCTTATGGGAAAAAATAAAAGTCAATACACATTAGTATTAAAATATCAATATATATGGCAGGTTTCAAAGTATTAATTATATCTACTTAAAAAGAGACCTATAAGCAAAGTTATTCTCTCTAGAAAGAAAAGGTAGAAAGAAAGGAAGTGAGGGAGGAAGAAAGAAGAAAAAAATTATTTTTAATTAAAAAATCTGTATTTAAAAATCTTTTTAAAATATTTCACATACACAGATTTTGGAGCATAGTAATACTTCCCACTCTACCCAGCCTCCTCCTTTCTGTATCATTCCTTCCTTTAATTTTCATAATGATCTACTCTCACTCTATTTCATACTCATAAGATTAACCCTACACTAAGTAAAACACTCAACAAATAGAAGAAACAAACACTGTACCTCAACAGTAGAGACAAGGGCCATAAATAATCACTGAATCTCAAAATGTCAATTTCACTCATATACATTATAATTTTGGTACTCTAGTAGGTACTACAGTTCAGGGAAAACATATGATGTTTGTCCTTTTGGGACTGGCTTGTTTTACTTAGTATAATCGTTTCCAGTTGCACCCATTTTGTTGTTGCAAAACAATGGCTGAGTAGCATTCCATAGAAAGGCGATTTTTCTTTTTTTTTTTTTGACAGGCAGAGTGGACAGTGAGAGAGAGAGAGAGAGAGAGAGAGAAAGGTCTTCTTTTGCCGTTGGTTCACCCTCCAATGGCTGCCGCGGTCGGCGCGCTGCGGCCGGCGCACCGCGCTCATCCGATGGCAGGAGCCAGGTGCTAGGTGCTTCTCCTGGTCTCCCATGGGGTGCAGGGCCCAAGCACTTGGGCCATCCTCCACTGCACTCCCGGGCCACAGCAGAGGGCTGGCCTGGAAGAGGGGCAACCGGGACAGAATCCGGCGCCCCGACCGGGACTAGAACCCGGTGTGCCAGCGCCGCAAGGCGGAGGATTAGCCTGTTGAGCCACGGCGCCGGCCAAGAAAGGCGATTTTTCAAACAGAATTTCAGGTAAATTGTATGGATTCACCTGAGTGAATATATCAACACACACACACACACACACACACACACGCACACACAGGTAGGTACATCATAAAATTCATGGGAAATAGTTATAACATTATTCTTGTGCCAAAAATTTTTTGAAGCTCATGCATATGACTCCTAAAAAGTTCATGGAAAACAATGCATATTATGAAAAAAGTAGTCATGGATTTCTAAATTTATATATACTGAGGAAAATATTTGAAGGGTCTCTATAACCCACAAAAACATTCCAAACTCTTTAAAATACCTATGAAGATCTTCCATTACCCAGCCATCCTTGTCTCATTCTCTCACTACATCCTGACACATTTTCTCATACTTCTGTGTTCTCCCAGACTACTCACCACCCCCAATGTAACTGTCATTTTCTGCTTGTTGGTAGTATTTTTTTAATATTTTATTTATTTATCTGAGAGGTAGAGTATCAGATATTGAGAGGAAAAGATGAGAGAAAGGTCTTCCTTCCATTGGTTCACTCCCCAAATGGCCCCAAAGCTGCCCTGATCCGAAACCAGGAGCCAGGTGCTTCCTCCTGGTCTCCCATACGGGTGCAGAGGCCCAAGAGCTTGGGCCATCTTCTACTGCTTGCCCAGGCAACCTGAAACTCTTCATCCTCTTCTTCCCACGCTGGTGGTTAGCATAATGGTTTTCAAATTTTAGTAAAAGAAAATTTACCTATTTTTTTGAAACTGCATATTCCAAAGGACTATCAGCAAGATAGTGACTCAAAATGTCTGGGGAAGCATCCTGGAATCTGCACTTCCAACAAGCACCCTCAGTGATGAAGTCCAGGTGCTCAGGGACCACACTTTGGGAAATACCCATGTTGCTTTATGGAGAGAGAGAGAGTAGAACTTTAGAAAAAATACTGATTTTGACTGAGATTCCTTTTTCTCTCCTGTAGAAATGAGAATGGCAAAACTTGGGAGAGGGTGTTGTATGCCATTTCTTCAAGATTTACTTGGTACATTCCTAAAAATCTTCTTCATCACATGAGCATCTGGCACACTGCTTAAGATGCTCGTGTGCTTGGATCCATTCTACACACATGGGAGTCCTAGTTTGAATTCCTGACAATGGTTTTGGCATGCCACAGCTCTGGTTGCTACTGGCATTGGGGAGTCAACCAGTGGATAGAAGTGCTTTCTGCCTTTCAATTAAAATAAAATTTAAAAGATTTTAAAGCTTTCTTTACTACTCTTCTATTAATTATGCTTTTTTCTCACAGAGCATTGTTTTCTTTTTGTTTAGCATTTATTCATTGTATCTTTTACACAGCTACTTTGTCAATCCCTATCTCATTTATAAGTTCGTTGGCACTCTGGCCTCAGAATCAGCCCTTACGGCATTAGGATCTGGCCAAAAAGAACATCAGAGTACCTCAGGCATGGAAAGCCAAGACACTGTAGCGAAAAATGAACTAAATGAAAGATCTCTGTGAGTGAGATCCCCGTGGAATCAAGGGGCCATCAAAGAAGAGGTACCTTTCTCTGAAGGGAGGAGTGAACTCCCACTTTGATATGGCCTTGTCTAAATAAGGTCAGAGTTTGTGAACTCAAGAGGCTTCCATACCCTTGGCAGCTCATGACAAGAGCCTTGAGTGATTACTGACATCATAAATAAGAATGTCAATTGCTAAATCAACAACAGAAGTCACTGTGCACTTGCTCCCCATGTAGAACCCCTGTCCTTAATGTGTTGAACTATGAGTCTTCACACAGGACTTTATACTTTGTGTGTCAGTGTGAGTGCAAACTGCTGAAATCTTTACTTAGTATATATTAAGTTGATGTTCTCTATAT
Source organism: Sylvilagus floridanus (assembly GCA_949820135.1). Taxonomy (NCBI): domain Eukaryota; kingdom Metazoa; phylum Chordata; class Mammalia; order Lagomorpha; family Leporidae; genus Sylvilagus; species Sylvilagus floridanus. The sequence goes on from OX463230.1 coordinate 37,853,439, forward strand.
AAAGATAATTAAAAATGAATCTTGGTGAAGAATGGGATGGGATAGGGAGTAGCAGATGAGATGGTTTGTGAGTCGGAGGGTGGTTATGGAGGGAAGAACTGCTATAATCAAAAAGTTGTACTTTCAAAATTTATATTTACTAAATAAAAGTTTACTATTAAAATATAAGTGTTTTGGAGCAATGGACATTGTCTTTTAATAATTGTATTAAGTACTTGCTACATGTCTTACAGATCAGTTTTTTTAAAATGGAGAATTGTGCCCATTGAGACAATTTTTTAAAAATACTTGTATTTAAACATCTTAACATTGAAATGACAAGCAATGCTTTTGAGTGCTAAAATACTCTAAATAGTTAATGAAAATCCAGTGGCCATATAGATTTGAAAGTGTATTTGCATAGAGAAGTAGATTAATGTCCTGTTAAAAAGTAGAAACAAAAGCCCTTATTCTCATCCCATCCCATTGCTCTCTACATGCAAGAGATGATGTGAGAAATGAGGAAATGAGGAAAACAAGGAACGATTTGAGAAATGAGAAAACTTAAAGCTCTTTAACTAATCAATCTAATCCCTGTCTTTTTTTTTTTTTTTCAAGAAACTACATAATCTGTCGAGTGAAAGCCACCCGAAACACTGGGAAAGGTTATGAGATGCAGAAACTCTATGTCATGCTGAGCAAAATTGATGACTATCAGAAAAGAGTGATGCATGTCTGGACTGAGAAGCAGAAGCTTCTGGAAGAGAAACGGAATCAGTGCCTGAGGAAAATGACAGCTTTATTTGGCCAGGTAATCTGTTTTCTGTTCCCTGTCTGCAGTGTGTTATGACAGAAATATGAAATCACTACTTTTCTTAAGATTTATTTTATTTATTTGAAAGACAGTGTTACAGAGAGAGGTAGAGACACAGAGAGATGTCTTCCATCCACAGTTTCACTCCCCAGATGGCCACAATGGCCAGTGCTGCACCGATCCGAAGAAAGGAGCCAGGAGCTTCTTCTAGGTCTCCCACGTGGGTGCAGGGGCCCAAGGACTGGGGCCATCATCTACTGCTATCCCAGGCCACTTCAGAGAGCTGGATCAGAAGAGGAGCAGCTGAGATTAGAACTGGTGCCCATATGGGATGCTGGCACTTCAGGCCAGGGCTTTAACCCACTGAGCAACAGCACCAGCCCCAGCACCATGTTTTGAAAGTTTAACACCAACCTGCACAGACCACAAATGCCACTTTTCCAGGGACATCCTAACGAATTACCAGAAACTTGATGGTACAGGGTGGGGAATGTTTTGCCCATGGGCCAGACAAGATCCATGAAATCAATTGTTTGGTCCTGGCAAGGCAACCACAGGCAAGACTTGCAATTTAAGGAATTTATAGCAGGCTAATTTTTAAGTTGACAATTTTCTATGGCCATGAATGATGGCATAAATATCCAAATGCGCCCTGGAAGAATACAAAGTCCCCCAAGGAAACCTGCCATGGTTCCAGAGGTCAGAAATGTGTGAAATCAAGGTGCTGCGGGCCTGGTTTCTTCTGGGTCCTCTGAGGGAGAACTCCATCCCATGCTTCTGTCCTAGACTGCAGTGCCACCGGAAATCCTTGGTATTCCTAAGCTTGCAGCCACTAAACTCCATCTTTGCCTCCATCTTCCAAATGACCACCTCAGCATGTGTGTTCTGGATTCACTTTGGTCTCTTTGGAGGCCACATGCCCAGTGACATCTTGGTTAATGCATGGTGATCTTACCTTGAGATCTCCAACTAAATTACATATGTAAAGACCCCTCTTCCAAGTAAGGACATTTTCAGAGGTTCCGAGTGCACACAGCTTTTGAGACGATTCAACTCACCATGACACTATGACCAGTGACACTGCTAGATGGACAACAGGAATACTTGGTAGATCTCTAGAGGAGAATAGGTGCAAGTTTCAGAAACGTTCAACTCCTTCCTGGTCATCCCACCTCTCCCTGACTCCAGAGGTGAACCCTCTTGAAGTCACTGCTCCCTAATCCTGGGTGGTTGGTTACCTTTCTCATCAAAACTCTCAAGCAGCTGGGTTTACTCTCATTTTACAAGAAGGCAGACAACCTGCTTCCACAGTACTAGGCCAGACAACCCTGTTCAAGCAGCCAAACACTCACTATGGCCTAGAGCCCCTTCTAAGAAAACTGCCAATATGTTTTGGGAGTGACAGCAGCCTTCCAAAAGCTGAGATGGGAATTTTCCCCCTGGGATTATGTGTTTCAAAGCTCCTAGCACTAACTGAAGTTCTAAGAATAAACAACACAAACTGGAGTTCTAGGACCATTTTCTCTCTAAATATTATAACTCTTTGGCACTGTGGTGCACTGGGTTAATCCTCCGCCTGCATCACCGGCATCCCATCTGGGCGCAGATTCTAGTCCCGGCTGCTCCTCTTCCAATCCAGCTCTCTGCTGTGGCCTGGGAAAGCAGTAGAAGATGGCCCAAGTCCTTGGGCCCCTGAACCCACACGGGAGACCCAGAAGAAGCTCCTGGCTCCTGGTTTCAGATCGGTACTGCTCCAGCCATTGCAGCCATTTGGGGAGTGAACCAATGGATGGAAGACCTTTCTCTCTGTCTTGCCCTCTCACTGTCTGTAACTCTACCTCTCAAATAAATAAATAAAATCTTAAAAAAAAGAACATCCCTGACTTTTTGATTTGGGAAATGGGAAATATGCCCAATTGTGCATGGATCCCAGCAAGATGTGACATGAGCCATCTAACAAGAATCACAGGTCTAGCACATTTCAGATGATGAGTAAGGCTCTGAGTCCAGGAATATTGCAATCTGACATATTGGTATGAAGGCATTAAGAAGAGACAGTAAAAACTAAAATGGATAAGAGGGCAGATAGGAATGAATACCTAACACTGAATTGGGGTGATCATTAAGAGGACTGGCTCTGTTACCAGATTATCTGGTTCAAATCACTTTCACCACATGCTGGCTAAGATACCTGGAAACCTTAAGATTTCATGGACTCAACATGGCCAAAACCAGGAGCCAAGAAATTGACTCTGGTCTCCCACATGGGTGGCAAGGTCTTGAGAATTTGGACCATTTTCTGCTGCCTTCCAGGAGCATTAGCAGGAAGCTGGATTGGAAGGCAGAGATGAACTCAAGCACTCTGATATGTGATGCAGGATTCCTGAGCAGGTTAATAAGCTGCATCACAGGGGCAGGCACTGTGGCATAGTGAGTAAAGCTGCTGCCTATCGTGATGGCATTCCATATGGGTGCAAGTTCAAATCCTGGTGCTCCACTTCTGATCCTGCTCTCTACTATGGCCTGGGAAAGCAGCAGAGATGGCCCAAGTCCTTGGTCCCCTGTATCCATGTGGGAGACCTGGAAAAATCTCCTGGTTCCTGGCTTTGGAACAACACAGCTCTGGCTGTTGTGGCGAACTGGGGAGTGATCCAGTGGATGGAAGACCTCTCTCTCTAATTCTGCCTCTCCTTCTCTCTCTGTGTAACTCTGATTTTCAAATAAATAAATAAATCTTAAAAAAAAATAAGATGCACCATAATACATGCCCCAAAACTAAAGTTTTCCTTAGCTCCCTCCATATGTAAGACATAAATAAAAATTCCCAACCCTAAGGTAGTTGTAAATTCCAAATGAGCTGACGTGGAAAGTGCCAGGCTCAGTGTCCACCATCCAGTGAGTATTCAGTAAATGCTAGCTATCTTAGGTTTGTATAGTGTGTCACAATTTATGTTCCACGTATGTTGCCTTATACAATGTTCACACTCCTGTTATTCCTATTTTAGAAATAAAGATAAACAGGTGTAGATAAATAAGCAACTAACACAGAGTTTCATAATTAGGACCAAGACTGGCGCTTAACTGGGACCCAGGTTTTGATTTGCCATAGATTCCTTTATGACATCCTCTTTCTGATTTAACTTTTTATAGCTCCAAGAGACACATAAATTGAATCTTAGTCGACCAATTCCTTTGTGCATCCATAAAAAGGAGATACCTTCCTCTAGAGAATTTGTTCAACAGACATTCCAACAACAGACATTCCAACAGCCACCAGCAGAAGTGGATATGCAACCTGTCAAGAATATTAGGTATGTGGTGGAAAGACTGACACATTCAGATAATGTGCAAAACCTAAAGTAGTTTTTCCATCCAAGACTCTCCTCTTCCCCACCACTATGATACGGTGCAGGGGAGAGTCTAAGGGAGTATTAATTCTCTGAACTAATTTACCAAAAGGTTGATTTATTGGTCTTGAGTTCCTTTCTAAAAACACAAAGAGGGAATGCATTCTTCCTCATTGAGAAATAAATTACCTTAAGAATGTATAATAAAAAAGTTTAGAAGCATTAACTCCTGGAGGAGCTCTGGGATGGGAGCAGAAAACACCCACGTCTGCTGTACTTCTTAATGCTAAGAAGGTATTTTAATATGTATTTATAGGTGAAGTCATGGAAATTCAGCCTTGTTAACCATTTCAGAAAGTTCTAGTTTTTCATCCACCTGTCTGTAATAGTGGGTACAGCTGATGCTTGTCAGTGCAAGGGGAGGGCAAAACAGGACAAGGCAGTGGTGAAGCGCTGAGGGGAGAGTAAGACTCAGACATTTTGATTGGCTATTGGCACAGCCCAGCCATGCACTTTCACTTAATGCTTCTCTGACTCTGCAGACACCAAGATGACCAGATGGATGCCATCTGGAAAACTGTTATATGCGATTCAAGCTACCCAATAACAGAGAAGACACCAACAAATATACCCTGGGACCAGTTGGGTGGATATCCAGACATTCCGAGGCTGCTCGAGTTAGACATCCAGTCTACCTTCAGGAAATCTCTCGCATCCATTAAAACACGGTAAGGACTGGGAGCACCCTGGAAAGTAGGTTTTTCATCATCTGGCTTTCGTTTCCCTAACCTTTCTCCTGCGGTACCAGGCAGTTGCCAAAAGTAAGAGTTTGGTGTGTCACAGACATGAGGATTTCATTTCTGAAAAATATAAAACCAACCAAGCAACCAGCCATCTCAAGAGTCAGCTTAGCCCACTGTACTGCAATGCCAACTCCCAGGGTCAGGCATTTTAGATGCAGAAGTTAAGGGGAAGCAGAATTTCAGATATGTTCCTGTGCCACATCATAGACACGTAAAACAGACTGTCAACTGCAGAGTTTCAATACTGAGCAAATCAAGAAAATCTTACCAAATAGGGTGAGATCAGGGCCTCTGAGAATGACTGTCTGCCATTTCTCTTTTCACTCAGCCTGTGTCTCTGTGACTCTTTGGCTCTTGGAATTTTATCATTAAATCTTTGTTGAAAACTCACAGCTCGCACATAGTATCCTACATCAAAATCCTTTACTTCCCTATATAGGTCTTGGCTGGGGCTTTGCATTATTGAAACTAAGTATATGATAATCTTAATTTTTAGATGTTTGCATTGACTTGTTAGAACATTTGCCTTCTACTTTAAAAAACTACTTCAGATACAAATTATAAACTAGAAAGTTGGCTGGTGAGTACAGAATCAGGGCAGATACTAATCGTGGGATATCAATATGACTGGGACTTAAGATCACAATTTGGATTTGTCTCTGCTGCAAGGACATACCTGACATGCACCCTGGTCCTGCATGCTGGTTGTAGACAACCCGAAACAACTCCCTGACCCTGTCTTGTTCTCATGCTGACCCGTCTGCCACTCCATGTCCTTTTTTTCTTTCCTTAAATAACTGAAATTATTTTGTTTTGCTAAAATTAAATTTCTTTTTTCAGAATATACACTAGGTATATTTTAACAAATGATTTTCAGGAAATACATAAAATATAAGCACGGAAAAAGAAGAAAAACTACAGGCCTTTGGCACAGTAATTAAGAAGCTGCTTGAGACTCCCTCATCCCAAATGGTGGTCATTGGGTTTGAGCTGCATCTGGAGTTCCAATTCAGACTCCTGCTAATGCACATCCTGCGAGGCAGCAGGTGGTGATGGCTCAAGTAGCTGGGTCCCTGCCACCCATGTGGGAGAACAACATTGTTTCCCAGCTCCTGATTTAAGCCTGGCCCAGCCTTAGGTTGTGGGCACTGGAGTACTAAATCAGTCTGTCTGTCTGTCTCTCTCTCTCTACCTTTCAAACAGATGAAAGTAAATAAATGTTAAAAGCAAATTTGTCGGGGCCAGCGCTGTGGCTCACTTGGTTAATCCTCCGCCTGCAGTGCAGGCATCCCATATGCATGCCGAGTTCTAGTCCTGGTTGCTCCTCTTCCAGTCCAGCTCTCTGCTGTGGCCCGGGAAGGCAGTGGAGGATGGCCCAGGTCCTTGGGCTCTGCACCAGCATGGGAGACCAGGAGAAAGCACCTGGCTCCTGGCTTCGGATCAGCACAGCACTGGCCATAGCAGCCATTTGGGGGATGAACGAACAGAAGGAAGACCTTTCTTTCTGTCTCTCTCTCTCTCTGTCTATAACTCTACCTGTCAAAAAAAAAAAAAAGTAAATTTGTCACTAAAACATCACTATATAGTGATGTTGTTTTCTCTCCTTCTCCTTCTTAAAGCTTTGTTTTTAGCCAGCACTGTGTCTACCATGTAGTTGACAGTATCTAGCTGACAATACAAAACATTAATAATACATTTAATTATTTCACATTTCTCTTTAAAATAGTAGCTGTATATACTTATGCAGTACAATATGATTGTTCAATATATGCATATATTGGGGAATGATCAAATCAGGCTAAGTATCACATGCATCCACAGACACATCATTTCTCTGTGGTATAGAAACTGAAAATCTACTCTTTCATGGTAGGCAATGTGGCACAGGACCTTAAGCTTGGGATTGCCCACATCCTATCAGAAGGCTGGTTTGCATCCTGGCTATACCATTCAGATCCAATTTCCCACTGATGTGCCAGGGAAGGTAGTGCGTGATGGACCACATGCATGAGTCCCAGTTCACACCCTTCAGAGGCCCAGATGGAGTTCTGGGCTTCTGGCTTTGTCCTGGCCAATCTTCAGTTATTGCAAGCATTTGGGAAGTGAATCACTGGGTAGAAGATCTGATCACTCTACCTTTCAAATGAATGAATAAATCTTTGACAAAAATCACAGGAAATTTTGTGAAATATGCTACAGTAACTCTGACAATTATGTGTGTAAGAGAATCCTAGGAATTACTCCTCCTGTCTAAAGAAAACGTTGCATCCTTTGACAAACATGTCCCTTCTTCCTGAGAACTCCCTTGCTTCAGTCTCTGGTAATCATCAATCTGCTCTACTGTTATGAATTCAACTCTCTGGGTTCCAGTACAAGTGAGATCATATACTATCTGTCTATGTTCTTGGCTCGTTTTACTTGGCAGAGTGTCTTCTAGATACATTCATGTTGTTGCAAATGACAGAACTTCTTGAGATAACATTTTAAATTTGCATTACAGTAAAAGGGCTTAATACTACACCAAATAAGAAGTTAAACAAGTAAAAAAGCAAAGAGACCCAATGTTGAGGTTGATTTGTTCTGAGAAGAGGAGCATGGTGGGGGAAAGAGGCACAGAGTCACCACACAGACCCCGGAAGTCAGGTGAAAGTGGGCCAGAGGCGAGCAGCCCACAGATTCATTTATTTCAGTTGGTACAACAGCTTATATAGCCAAGGCAGCCAATCCGGTCAAGGGGCGGTTTATGCCCTAACCAATCACAGTCTGTTGCCAGGCAGATTCCGAAGCCATCCAATCACAGCCTGTTGCCAGGCAGGCTCCATTGCCAGGTGGGTTTCAAAGCCATTCCTGAGTAACTGACCCTTGCTTACCAGTGGCCATCTTGGCATGGCCTTCTCATTCCACCACATTTCCCCCTTTTCATTTATTTTTGAGCAACGGGAGGCATGATTTTTGGCCATACCATTGTTGACCCCATTTCCATGTGGTCTCTGTATGTGGCTGTGGCTGTCTTAGGTTGTCCTCCAGGGGATCTTACCCATCATTGACTAACCAGTGCTCAAAACGGGAGACCACAGGAGTGCTTGCTCAGATAGGGGTAGGAATGAGGAACAATGGTAATCAGGAATGGCATGACCGCACACAGACTGTGTGCCATTTGAGTGGCTGACCAGAGCTAGTGGGGTATAAACAGTAATGGATGTGGCTATGGGCAGTTTCTCAAGGTAGGATGATAGGGCAGGTGTGTCTGCTAACAAGGCAGACTCTCAGTCTTGTTCAGCTGGTTCTGGTTGGCTGTCAGTTGCAGGCTTGATATTTCTGGCTGGTACCCAAATGGGCTGACCTGCATTCTCTGGAAAGACACAAGCATATCCTTGGCCCTTGGTTAGTAGAAGCCTTTCTACAGGTGTTGGAATCTAGTGCCTGAATTTTGTGTCCACTCCTACATTAACGGCAAACATGCAGGTGGGATGAGGTCTAGTGGCTGCCCTGAGAGCCTAGGGTGCCTGAGTACTGCCACAAATGTGGGGATCCTCACTGGGTGCGGATGGGATGACCTCGCATGAGTTACTGTCTCAAGGTCCTCTAAGTTCATCCCATGGGTATGTGGGGGGTGGCTGACTAGGCATTGTTACCTTGTTTGCTACATTGTCATTTTCACTGTCGGAGCTCTCCCTAAGTCATCAGCTGTTGTCTGTGAGGCAGACGCCTGGAGTGGCAGGCTCTGATCACTCACAACCCTACTTTAGTGGGAATATAAACAACTGCTACAAGCAAAAATTGAATGGGAAAAATGACCATTTCACCCATATACAGTCATCATATATACTTGTATCTTGATTAAAACCAACTGACCTTGGATAGGGGTCTTCTTGGCTCTTTCTCCTATTCCATTGATCAAGTGGAATCTTTTGGGATTTATACACCTTAGTGCTCTCTGAGCTTCATGGATATGGTTTGGTTCCTGATGTCAATATGAGAAAATTCTCAGTCATTAATGCTTCAAAGTTCCTCTGTTAGTTTTTCTTTCTTCTTCTGGAATATCCATGACTCATATGTGATACCTTTTGTGACTTTCCCACAGTTCTTGTTTATTCTGTTTTTCAGTCTTTTCCCCCCTTTGCTTTCTGGTTTGGGAAGATTCTATCACCACATTCTCAAGCTCAGGACGTCTTTCCTTAGTTGTGTACAATTTACAAATGAGCCTATCAAAGTCATTCTTCATTTCTGTTAGCGTTTCTGATCTTCAACTTTTTTTTTTTCAATTTTTCTTAGAATTTCCATCTCTCTGCTTACATTTTCTACCTGTTTTGGCATTTGATTACTTTTTACATTTGGCGCTCCATGGCACACTTCTCATGATTCCTTTAAATACTGGTCTGAAAATTCCAACATTCCTATCACACCTGGCTTGCTCTGTCTCTTAAGCAGTGCTCTGTTTTATTTTTTGCTTATTAGTATACCTTGCATTTTTCTTCAAATATAGACATAATGTACCAAGTGAAAATGAGCTCACATTGCGTATGTTTTTAAACTTGCTTTTGTTTCACTTAACAGCATATCTTTGAAGTTTTTCTATATTAATGTAGACCTACATTGTTGTTCTATTGATTATTCAAATGCATGAACACTTACAGTACTGTTCTGCTGTTTCTGATAGAAATTAGAACAACTGTCAACATTATACGAATACTGCTCCATTTTTCCTTGCAATGATTGCCATACTGATATGATTATTGCCCTATGAAAATGCCATTAAATATTTTAATTACAAAAGCAATGCATCCTTGCTGTAGAACACTGGAAATGAATTCTACCCCCAGAAATAACAACCATTGTTCATTCTGAAGCCATGTTTTAACTTTAGAGATAAGAATACTGTGGAATGGGTTGGGCATGAATAGTGATTAAGATGTCACTTGAGACACTCAAATCTCATATTAAAGTGTTTGAGTTTGAGTCCCACCTCCAGTTCTGATCTAGCTTTCTGCTAATAAACACCTTAGGAGACAGCAACGAATGGCTCAAGTATCTGAATCCTTGTCACTCAGCTGGATGATTGAGTTCCAGTCTTCTGGCATAATCCCAGATACTGCTGGCATTTGGGGAGTGAACAAGCAGATGGAAGATCTCTCTTCCTCTCACACTCTCTCTCACTCTCTTCCTCTCTCTCACTCTCACCCTCTCACTCTCTTCCCCCTCTCTTCTCTCCCAACCTCCCTCTACTCTTTCAAATGAATTTTAAAAAATACTACCTGGTAAGTAATTAGCTTTTGTCAAACCATGCTCTTTCGGTTTTTTTGTCCTTGAAGACATTCTGTCCCTTAATATGACTTTCATGAATATGGATTACAAACTGATTTTACTAAGGTTGCCTTGTGAGTTCTGAAGGCTCTCTTAGGTTCCCTATGCTTTACCTATATCCCAAAAATGTGTTTCTTAGCAATTTGTAATAATATTTTCTTGTTTCACTCCCAGGATTAAGAAGACTCCTAAATGACTATAAAAATTCAATACAAGCATGTTCAAAACAAATTTCACTATGTTTCAATAAAATGCCCAGTTTGTTTTTCATGAATGTGCATGGCTTGATCTGTCTTTTGCATTTATGTCCTGCTACATTTTCTTAGATTGAACATCATAATTTCCAGACAACTACTAGGATTACTTAAAGAGAATATCTCCTGCTCTAGTTCACTGGAAGCAAAGTTTAAGCAAACCCTGGTGAGGGCTGAGTCAGAAAAGGGATATATCAGGGGCCAGTGCTGTGGCATAGTGGGTAAATCCATTGCCTGCAGTACCGGCAATCCATATGGGTGTGGGTGCGAGTCTTGGCTGCTCTACTTCCAGTCCTGCTCTCTGGTATGGCCTGTAAAAGCAGTAGAAGGTAGCCCAAGTCCTTGGGCCCCTGTACCCATGTGGGAGACTGGGAAGAAGTGCCTGGCTCCTGGCCTCAGATCAGCCTAACTCAGGCCATTACAGCCAATTAGGGAGCAAACCAGCAGATGGAAGACTCTCTCTCTGCTTCTCCTTCTCTCTGTGTGTAACTTAGAGACTTTCAAAGGAATGAATAAATCTAAAAAAAGGTGTGGGGGCAGGGGAGGAGGCATGTCAGGGCCCCTGAAATGAAAGCAAAGTGGCAGTCTTACTTCCAAAAATCCAAACCCAAAGATGCAACAGAAGTGATGAGTGGGTATAAGAAGGAAAACAAGGGGCCCTTGCTGTGACATAGCCAATAAAGTGCCACCACCAATGCCAGCATCCCAAATGGGTGCCAATTCTAGTCCCAGCTGCTCCACTTCAGATCCTGGCTAATATGCCTGCTAAAGCAGCAGAGGATGGCCCAAATCCTTGGGTACCTGCACCCACGTGGGAGACCAAGAAGAAGCTCCTGGCTCCTGACTTCGGACCAGCGCAGCTCCAGCCATCTGAGCCATCTGGGGAGTGAAGCAGCAGATGGAAGATCGCTCTTTCTGTCTCTTCCTCTAACTCTCTCTCTCTAACTCTGCTTTCAAATAAGTAAAGAAATCTTTAGACAAATAGCAGAAGAAACCCCTAGAAAATCAGAAAGTGGTTATGACTTGGTAGAGAAGGGAGAAAAGATTTTATAAATAAAATAACTAGACAACCAGAAAGGGAATAAATTAAGATATCTTCTTAGATGACAAGACTAGCAAAACTCAAGCCATAGAATGAAGTGATGAATCATGTACAATTGTAAAAAACAAAGTAGGAGGATTATTATATATTCAAAACCTACTTATAAATTAGATAAGATACACAGGAAAATGGACATAGACCAATATTAGGTCAAGGTACTTTTCAAAGGCATTTGGAAGAAAGAATAGATGAAAAATACAAAAGAAATGCAGGAGACATAAAAATGACAACCTTCTTTTTTTTTTTTTTCATTTCATAACGCTTTTATTTAAAGAATATAAATTTCCAAAATACAGCTTATAGATTACAATGGCTTCCCCCCCCCATAACTTCCCTCCCACCCGCAACCCTCCCCTTTCCCACTCCCTCTCCCCTTGCTTCACATCAAGATTCATTTTCAATTCTCTTTATATACAGAAGATCAGTTTACTATATATTAAGTAAAGATTTCAACACTTTGCCCTCACATAGCAACACAAAGTGAAAAATACTGGACAACCTTCTTATAATAGGAATCCTACCAAGAGAGAAAATAAATAGAGGAGGAGCAGCCATTGTCACAGCCATTAAGCTGCTGCTTGGGATGCCTGCATCCCACATCAGGGTCCCTCATTCAAGTCCCAGCTCCTCTTATTCCAATAGAGCTTCCTGCTAATGCACACCTTAGGAGGCAATAGGTAATTATTAGAGCACTTGGGTGCTCACCATACAAAAGGGAGACCTGGACTGCACATCCACTTCCTGGATTTGATCTGGAAAACGAACCAGTGGATGGGAGATTGATTCATCTACCTATCTACCTACCTACCTTCCTTCCTTCCTTCCTTCCCTTTCTCTCTCTCTCTCTCTCTCTCTCTCTCTCTTTTTCTTTCTCTCGCTCTGTCCCTCCCTTTCCATTTTTAAAATCGGAACCATGATTGTGGTGTAGTGAGTTAAACCACTGACTCTGGCATCCCATATCAGAGCAATGGTTCAAGTCCTGGTTACTTTGGATCTAGCTTGTTGCTAATGCATCCTGGAAGGCAGGTTATTATGGCCCAAGTACTTGGTTCCCTGCCACCCTTTTAGGAGATCGGGAGGGGGTTCATGGCTCCTGGCTTCCCCTGGCTCAGAACCAGCTTGTGTCCATTTTAGGAGTGAACCATTGGGTGGAACAGCTCTCTCTCTCTCTCTCTCTCTCTCTCTCTCTTTCTCTATCCCTCTCTCTGCTTTTCACATAAATTAATCTTTATAAAAATTATTTTAAAAAATGCATTGGAGGCACTGGCACTGTAGTATAGTAGCCTAACCCTCCTTCTGCAGCTTATGCCATATGAGCGCTGGTTCATGTCTGGGCTGCTCCTCTTACAATCCAGCTCTAGATATGGCCTTGGAAAGCAGTAGAAGATGGCCCAAATGCTTGCACTCCTAAACCCATGTGCGAGAGCTGGAAGAAGCTCCTGGCTCCTTGCTCTAGATGGACCCAGCTATGGCCATTGCAGTTATTTGGGGAGTGAACCAGCAGACGGAAGACCTTTCTCTCTGTCTGCTTTTCTCTATCTGTAACTCTACTTCTCAAATAAATAAATAAAATCTTTAAAACAAGTATTGAAGGAAAAGAAGCTGAAATATGAAAAAACTGGTAAGATCTTCCAAAGAAAGGTAAATCTTGAAATGACTATGGAGTGATAAATAGGGTTGAGAGGGAAATATGAATACTCAGAGATACTTCAATGGAATTGAAGATGAATTCTTAATCATGTTGACTAAGCAAAGATAAAAAAACTGACAAGCTTTCAAACAGTAGCTCACCCATAAAGAATGAGATTCAGAATGCTATCAGGGTTTTCAAGAGAACCATCAGAAGCAGGAAAACAATTCTGTAGCCTTTTCAAAACACTGAAAAAAGAAATTTTAACTCTAAAATTCTATGTTAGGACTGTTAGGACTATGTTAACTGTTAGGACACAATAACTATATTCCCAGACCTCCAAGTCTGAGTAGATTATCATAAAGACCCTCTTAGAAAATACTCTTGGAGTACTAATTTATTAAACAGAAACAGTTAAGAAATGCTATGAAATATAAGAGTAAGAATGATGGGGCTGGTGAATGGCACAGTTGGTTAAAGGCCCGGGCGGAAGTGCCAGCATCCCATATAGGCTCTGGTTCTAGACCCGACTGCTCCTCTTCGAATCCAGCTCTCTGCTATGGCCTGGGAAAGCAGAAGATGACCCAAGTCCTTGAGCCCCTGCACCCACGTGGGAGACAGAGAAGAAGGTGCATGTCTTTCAAAACCATAGGGAAAAATTATCTATTCGAGGAAATAAAAAAAGAAAAATACCAACTAAAGTGTAATACAAAGCTCTAACATGAAAGTGATTCATTCATAGAAAAACAATTCCCACACTGAATTAAAACACACGACCTAGCAATACACAGTCTGGAAGAGACAAGTTTCAAAAAAGGGTAGGACAAACAAAAACAAAGGAATGGAACAAGGTAAATATGAACCAAGAAACAAAAAGCCAGGAGGACAACTATCATCAGACAAAAATAGATTTAAAGGCAAAATCATCATGAGGGACAATTGAGGACTGTGGATAAAAAATGTGTAGTGATCATTAATACAGACATTTATAACAATATGACCTCACAACATATAGAGCAGTAACTGACCTCTGGCCCTCACTTGATAACACTGCCTCACCTGGAGCTCTCTCAGATACACCTGTTAAGTTCCATATCCTTCTTATCTTTTGGCTATAAATGACACAGGGGAGTCCTCACTCCTGAATACTACTTCCAGACCATTCCCCTCTACTCCTCCAAAATACTCAATTTTAACTCACCTATTACAGACCAGCTACCACTTACCACCCTAGATGTTGAAGCAATACCTCCTCCTTGTGCATCATCACTCTATCAGTCAGAAGTCCCAGCAACTTCAATATTCCATAGGTCTTTCCAATACTTGGCTTCTGATATTTTTAAAATATCCTCTCCAATGATGTAGTCTTTTAGCCATTGGCCAAAACCTTTAACTTGTCATTACAAAAACAGAGAACTGCAACTTCCCATAGTCTCTTTCAAATGTGTTATTCTCTAAATATCATCTGTTAATAGCTCATACCCCCAGTACCCCAACTGCAACAATTTTCTCCACAGCAACATTTACATCATTGATTCTACTGCCCTCTTACACTCCGTCACCACTCACATCCACATGTTTGTCACTCCATTCAAATTCCATGGTCAATAATTATAATGGGTCCCTTGTAAATACTTCACTCCATTTCCTTTGCTCCTGTATTGCTTTGAGGTAGTCCATGACTGGTTATTGTCCAGACGATATATAGTTTTCTCTGCCTACTCCATGACTGCACATTAGTGGTAGAATGTGGCTTCCATAAAACATTTGAACTTGTGGACTAGTCGTATTTTAAATAAACATTAACCTCAAATGACCCCATAATGCTGCCTGGCAACATACTTTATTACCCTATTCTGACTGTGCTTAACAGTTTTGTATTTTCTCTAGTCAATAAACATTGAACTGGAGATCAATATCCCCGATGAACATAGATGCAACAATCCTGAACAAAATACTAGCAAATCAAATCCATCAACACATTAAAAGATCATCCACCCTGACCTAGTGGCTTTATCCCAGGATGCAGGGATGGTTAAACATACACAAATCAATAAATATGGTACACCACATCCTAAAAATGATATGATGGAATACCAATACCAGATTTCAAACATAATACTGGGAT
The DNA here is from genome assembly GCA_949820135.1 of Sylvilagus floridanus. NCBI lineage: Eukaryota > Metazoa > Chordata > Mammalia > Lagomorpha > Leporidae > Sylvilagus > Sylvilagus floridanus. The sequence continues at coordinate 37,868,800 of OX463230.1, forward strand.
GTTATAATCAAAACATTCTGGTACTGGTCCAAAAACAGAAACATAGACTAATGGAGCACAACAGAAATTAACCCATGTATCTATAACCAACTAATCACTGGCAAATGAGCTAAAATCATTCCCTGGAGAAAGGAAAGTCTCTTCAACACATGGTGATGGGAAGATGGATTTCTCAACATAGAAGTGTGAAACAAGATACCAACCTTATATCCTATACAAAAATCAAATCATGAATCAAGGACCTAAACTGAAGACCTGAAACCACCAAATTTCTTTTTTTTCTTTTTTAAATATTTATTTAAATATTTTTTTCTTTTTTAAATATTTATTTTATATTGAAATTCAGAGTTATACAGAGAAAGAAGGAGAGGCAGGGAGAAGGAGAGGTCTTCATCCACTGGATCACCCCTCAATTGGCCACAATGGCCGGAGCTGCAAAGATCCGAAATCAGGAGCCAGGAGCAGGAGCTTCTTCCAGGTCTTCCACATGGGTGCAGGGGCCCAAGGACTCGGGCCATCTTCTACTGCTTTCCCAAGCCATAGCAGAGAGTTGGAGTAGAAGTGGAGCAGCCAGGACTCAAACCGGCACCCATATGGGATGCCAGCACTGCAGGTCGCAGTTTTACCTGCTACGCCACAGCACTGCTCCCATGAAACCACCAAATCCACATGGAAAAGCACGTTTCTTTCTCCCCAACCCCCTACAAGGGCACCCTGCATCTGGTGAGAAGAAGGCACCATACTGACACCAGTAGAGCCTATGAAAGCTCACAAGGGCACGACCAGGGGATTCTACCAGAGGGGGAAATCTGCATTTCCCACTGAATTTGAGTATGGCCATGAGGGTTGAGGAGGGAGCCAAATAGGACCTTGAGGTGCTCACATCGTCTTACCTGTCACAGGCTCTGGGGTTCAAACTGCCAAGGCAGAGCACCTGCAGGTAGCTGATTCTGGGAATGCCTGTGCTCTCTCTGTGGACTGGGCAGGATCATGGGACTGAGAAGGGATTCTCTGAAACCCATGACTGTGAGAGCATTGGTCACTGTGACTGTAGATCTGTGACTTCACAGTAAGGTGTGGGGCGGGGTTGCTGGATCTCTGGGAAATCACTGAGTCTGGCATCAGAAGCTCAGAGCTCCCTAACTGCCCATGGAAGGTCAATGCAGATGGATCATGCTTCCACTGAAGACTGCACAGAACCTGTCTATAGTTCATGTGCCAGTATGGATGAGGGTTGTACCCAGGGTGGACTGGAATCAGGCACTGACCACTGTGGAACAGAAAAGGTGAGGTTGTGATTACACTAGCAGATGGGACCACACTCTCCCTCTGCTGACAACAGAAGAGATCTATCATGCCCATGTGCATGTCACTTGAGATTCTTGCCTCATCCTTGAACACTGACCAGGGGCAGACACTCCACTAAGCCACAGAGGATAGGTCAAAGATAAAATGCATCAGCGGAGAAAATCAACAAGTGTTTCCACAAATGCCTAAAAGTAAAAGCTGAAATACTAGAAATGATAACAAGGAAGACAACACAACTCCCTCAATGAACACAGCAACACTTCAACATTAGAGTGTGAAGACAAAGAAATTGATGAAGTGCCTGGAAAGGAGTTCAAAAGAAGGATCACAGGATTTCTCAGAGGACAGGAGAAGCAAAATCATGCCTATTTTGTGCCAGTTCCAGGCCGTCTGATTATAACTGCCCTGCGGTATGTCTTCAAACCTGGTATTGTGACGCCTCCAGTTTTGTTCTGTTGTTTAAGATGGCTTTAGCTATCTGGGGTCTCTTGTGTTTCCATATGAATTTTAGCATATTTTTTTCTAGATATGAGAAGAATGTCATTGAAATTTTGATTGGGACCTATTTGAATCGGTAAATGCTTTCCATGGTATAGATTTAACAAATGTGCTAACAGCATACACAGGCAGAAGCCATCACTTTAATAAAATCTACTGGGAGAACAAGTTATCGATAGGCAGAACCATACTGGACTCCATTGTCTCCCATCATGTTAGAAATCAATTAAAAATGCACTAGAGACTGAAGTGTAAGTCCTAAAAATAAGAAACTATTAGAAGAACATGCTATTAGAAGACATGCTATGAGATACTGCAGTGCACAAGGATTTGTTGGATATGACCCCAAAAGCAAATGAAACAAAAGCAAAAACAGAAAAATGGGATCACATCAAACAAAAAAGTAAATGCAACAATCAACAGCCTGAAGAGAAAAACACAAGGGAAGAAAGTATTTTCAAACTACACATCTGATAAAGTGTTAATATCCAATATATGTTAAGATGAAAACAACTCTACAGCAAAAACAAAAAGGAAAGCGAGACTTCTCAGAAGAAGACTTACCAACAGCCAACAGGTATATGAAAAAAATTCAGCATCACTAGTCATGAAGGCAAAGCAGATCAAATGGCAGGGAGCTGCCACTTCAGCCCACTTACATTGGCTACTATCAAAAAGACAGCAGCAACTAGTTGTGGTGAGGATATGGCAAAAAAAAAAAAAGGAACACTTACAAACTGTAGCTGAGGAGTCAAGTTAGTACAGTCATTATGAAAACATTATGGAAGTTCCTCAAGTGATTATAAATAGAACCACTGTACAGTGAGGCGGAAATCCTACTACGTGGTACACACCAAAGAGAAATGCAGTCAGTATACCTATACACACGATGTAACATGATGGAAATCAGTATACCTGATACATGATGTAACTCAAATGTGGACTCTACAACACTTCAGCTCATAATCTGAGGAAAGAAGGCTGGCCACCAGAGGCTGAGGTTAGTAGAGGGGAAGCAGATAGTAAGTTAGAGGAGAGGAGAGATAAGCTCTTCCACCCTAGTGCACAGTCGGGTGGCTGTAGATAGTGATAGCACACTATGTGTTTCTGAAACCTAAACATTGTCCTCCCCAAATAAATGAGAAATGTTTAAGGATACAGATAAATTTACCTTGATATGAACATTCCACAACATATAAATGCATCAACACATCACATACCTACTTCATGATCTACAATTTATATGTGTATGTTTAAAAAATGATTCACTCCAGAGAGGGCATTGTGGCATAGCAGGTCAAGCTACAGTGTGCAGCACCAGCATCCCATATAAGCACGGGTTTGAATCCCAGCTGCTCTATTTCTGATACAGTCCCTTCTCATATGCCTGGGAAAGCAGCGTCATATGGCCCAAATCCTTGGGACTCTGTCACCATGTGGGAGACCTAAATGAAGTTCCTGACTCCTGGCTTTGGCCTGTCCCAGTCCCAGGCATTGCAGCCATTTGAGGAGTGAACCAGCAGATGTAAGTTCTCCCTCTGTCTCTCCTCTCTCTCTTTCTGTAACTCTGACTTTCAAATAAATAAATAAACCTTTTAAAAAATAGACTACTCCCTGGACAGCACATATTATATCTGCAGTACTTCTTTGCAGAGGTTTTTAATAAGGAGGATTGCAATGCCATGTGAACATTTTAACAACAGACAGCACTGAGCCACAGCCCCCAGAAGTGCTGATTTACTTAGACAAGAGCAGATTGGCTTTAGACATTTTTAAAGCTCACTAGGTCATTTGAAAGCACTTATTGTGAGGAACTTGTAGAAATCATTGCATGGTAAACTGAGTTTTGCATGGCTTTTCAGAAGTAAAACATCCAAGTACTCTTTTAGCAATCATGCTAAACTGGTAATAACTGAAAACAGAAGACTAATTCTATTTAACAGAAAGCTGAGGCCCCAGGATCTATTCCTTCAGTCAGCAGCAGGGATGAAGCAGCACTGAGAGTCCTGACAGTGTCCCACATCATCCTGGCACAGCCTTGCCAAACTATCTGATGCTGCTGGAGTTGTGACAATGAGGTCTAGTGGAAGGAAGCTAGTCTACAGTTAAACCTGTCACTGCTGAGTCATGTGGGAAATGCTTCCTAGTCTGTCTCTCCTCTCTGACAGGACAATGTCTCCTTATACAATACATACAAGCACCATCTCCTTGCTTACAATGAGCGTGAGCTGCAAAGGAGGATCTGATATAGAAGCCCTGGCCACTCAGGAAGTGGATGTAAAGAAAACCTGGCCCCTTCTGGCCCATTAGGGAAAGACAGCATGAACAAAGGAAAAAGGACATGGTCCTCATCCCCAACACCATCCTGCACACTCTTCCTTCTCACCCAGTCAGGCTCAACTCCAGTGCAGCTTCAGAAATACTGAGACTCTAGCTACGCAGACACGACACGGGAGGCCGCTGAGCCTGGTGACAGATGCAGGAAGACACTTCCAGATGACTTCAGGCCCTATAGTCCCCTAGCGAATTGTGTCATGTTTTCATAAAATATTTGTAATTTTCAACATCAGTGTAGATTGGGGAGGCCAAAATTCTATCCTTCATGACAGTCAATTTAGTTTCACGCATCAAAAGTCTTACAAATAAACGAGTTGGAAATTATCACCTTTAATACCACATCAACCTGTAAGGTAGCTATTTAAGAGGATGGTGAGTGGGACTTTCCAAGCACCCCACCATTTGCAAACAGAATCTTCTTTTTTTAAAGAAAGATTTATTTTTCTTTTCTTTTTTAGATTTATTTTATTTATTTGAAAGACAGAGTTACAGAGAGAGGTAGAGACAAAGAGAGAGGTATTATATCCACTGGTTCACTCCCCATATGGCCGCAATGGCTGGAGAGTCCCAGGAGCCTCTTGTGGGACTCCCACATAGGTATAGGGGCCCAAGGACTTGAGGCATCTTCTACTGCTATCCCAGTCCATAGCAGAGAGCTGGATGGGAAGAGGAGCAGCTGGGACTAGAACTGGTGCCCTTATAGGATGCCGGTGCTTCAGGCCAGGGCTTTAACCCACTGTACCACAGCACTGGCTCCTGCAAATAGGATCGTACATCTACAGATGAAGAAGTTTAAAAAAAAAAGTCAGCAACTAGGGCAAGGTTAGCTCATACATTAAGAAGCTACATAAGATCTTCCAACTAAACACCCTATGTGCCTCTGTACTGTCCTGTCCCTGTCACAGTCCACAAATAAGTAGACATGGCGGAGGGGAAGTCCTAGGTTGCTTGACCTACAGGAAAGTACTGAATTTTGGGATGGTATTTGCCCTATCCCTCAGTGGAATCTAAGAGAGATTAGCGGATCTGAATAGAAAAAGTGTGGAGCAGGAACTTTTATATATTGTAATGCCTGGTGACTATCTGCTCATCAATCGACTGTCTGCAGTAACCTTAACAGAGGAAAGGAAACGGGCAAGAAGAAGAACAAGTGTTGTCACTCCACAGATTGGCATGGAGGTAAGTCCTCAGGGTCACACATTCCCATGGAGATTCTTGCCCTTCAGACCTCCACCCAAGAGGGCTGCCCCTTGAGCACACAGACAACAGCTAGGGGTATCCAAAGAGGAGTGGCTTGAAAGAAACTGACAGATCATAACTTAATGTCTTCTCCAGAAGTAGGGACAGTGCATGAGGGAGTCCACCCTCCAAAGAACTCACACTCAGGTAGCACTGGCCTGGCAACCAGTAAATGTGATCAAGAATGACTTAACAGCTGCCACTTAAGAGACACTCCCCTGTCCCTTGTCCTCCTACTCATCCCTAAAGAACCTGAAAAAGCACTGGCAAGAAACATCTGAGAGTGTGCCTCCTCCTGCCCTGCACGCCCCAACACAAGGTACAGGGATGAGAGTAGAAAAATGAACAAATCTATCTTTTCCCATTTCACATCCCCAGAGACACACATCAGGCCAGTAAGAGAAGCAGATAGAGCATTCAGTTAGACACATGGAACTTTCAAATGGTGACCTGTCAAAGACCCACAGTGACCAGAAGGCTATGAAGTCAGCCAAGCTACCACCAAGTGATCTGGCCCCTGGGGATGGGAGACTTCAACAAAGCACACGTGGGCACACTGCTTGGAGAGAAACAATCATTCAATCTGCACTCCTGAGAGCTATACCTGTTCAATCAACAGATTCAAGAGACCATTTGCTCCATTGTACAGATTCAGAAATTCAGGCTCAGAAAGATAAAGAAGCATTCACCAACCCAGAAAGCACTGGTGGCTCACTGGAATCCAACCTCAGACTCACCAGAGGCCACGCTTTGTACACTACACAGGATTGTTCAATGTGGGATCCAAAGACATGTCTTCAGGGATCTGACATCCAACAAAGAACTGTTTTTCAATGTTCAATTTTCATCTCCAGAGTGATCTTAAGATCCATCAGCATGGTCTTGAATAAGGGTCATCTTACAAGCAAAGGCTCTACCTCAATGGCCAAAATTTGCATTTAGAACCATACTGACATCAAGTACTGAATGCTGTAATCCTCATACACCAGTGACCAGCAGAAAAGAACACAGGGCCAGGATGGAAGTCATGTAGGCATGCCCCTAGAAAGCCAGATGATGCGCTACACACCCCGTAGCTGACTGCGGTGCAAACACAGCAACCTGGTAGGAGAAAAGGGGGCAGGGGACATATGGAGATAATCCCAAAAAGCAAATGCCTCCTTCACATTTGCCCCTGAAGTTGGATTTCAGCAAAACAGATATTGCTCTGGTGAATTATGTTCATCCTGAAGGTCTGAATTTCATTTGCAAATTGTTTTCTTCTAGCACTGTGGAAGAGCTATAAGCACATGCCTTCACCTGACAGTTTTCATTTATACACATTTTGGTAAAATATTCAGTATCAAGGGCCCATGGAAATGTCTGCTTCAAGTATCATTCTTTTTTTTTTTTTTTTTTTTTTGGTGACAGGCAGAGTGGACAGTGAGAGAGACAGAGAGAAAGGTCTTCCTTTGCCGTTGGTTCACCCTCCAATGGCTGCCGTGGACGGCGCGCTGCAGCCGGCGCACCGCACTCATCTGATGGCAGGAGCTAGGTGCTAGGTGCTTTTTCCTGGTCTCCCATGGGGTGCAGGGCCCAAGCACTTGGGCCATCCTCCACTGCACTCCCGGGCCACAGCAGAGGGCTGGCCTGGAAGAGGGGCAACCGGGACAGAATCCGGCGCCCCAACCGGGACTAGAACCCGGTGTGCCGGCGCCGCAAGGCGGAGGATTAGCCTGTTGAGCCACGGCGCCGGCCCAAGTATCATTCTATTACAAATACTGGAGAAGCTCCATATTGGGCCATTCTGCTTGAGTGACCATGAGTAGACACGTCTTGGGGTAGGCATTCGGTACAGCAGTTAACACGCTGTTTGGGATACACACATACCATAGTGGACTGCCCGGGTTTGAGTCCTGGCTCCACTTCCTAGTCCAGCTTCCTGCTAACACACATTCAGAAGACAGCATGGGATGGTTCAAGTTGTCAGATCCCTGCCACCCACATCAGAGAACCAGACTGAGATCTAAGCTCCTGACTTCACTCTGGCCTAAGCCTGGGTGTTGCAAACACTTGGGGAATGAACCAGCATATGGTCTGTCTCTGTCTCTCTTTTTGACTTGTTTCACTTACAAATACATATAAATCATTTTTTAAAAACCCATGACTTCAGATACTATTTGTTGACACAGGAAAATATTTTCAAAACAAGGTGGTACAGTCACGTTCCCACTTTGTAAAATACACATAGCACGTACAGACACAGAGACAGAAGGGATGAAATACCCTAAACTATTCACACTTCTACTTTTTGTGGCAGTATTCAGGTGTCCTCTACTAACATGGTTATTTATTTTCTTGTGATCCACTGTGCTTACAGTAACTTTATTATAGGAGTAAATTTAAGCATCACCCCCACGATCTAATTTTTACATCCCATCCTGTGATCTTCCCAAATCGTCATTTTTTTTTAAAAAGTCATGAATTCAATTCAAGCTGAAGTTCTTCTCCAAGAAAATGTAACCGATTCTAGAGAAATATTTGCTCAAAACTTAAGCACGTAAAGTATTAACCAACCAATGACTTACTGTGATTTAGGTACCCTGGCTGCAGAGAAGAACAAAGGACATGCTGCACTCCAGAACTTCTGGGCTGGAAAGGAAGCAGAGTGTAACCCAAGTTACTGAGCAATACTAAACCATAACAGCGACACAGTAGAGTGCAGGAGGACACATTTGATAATTGAAAGTACTATACCTGGCCGGCGCCACAGCTCAATAGGCTAATCCTCCACCTTGTGGCACTGGCACATCTGGTTCTAGTCCCAGTCGGGGCACCGGATTCTGTCCCAGTTGCCCCTCTTCCAGTCCAGCTCTCTGCTGTGGCCCGGGAGTGTAGTGGAGGATGGCCCAAGTGCTTGGGCCCTGCACCCCATGGGAGACCAGGAGAAGAACCTGGCTCCTGCCTTTGGATCAGCGCAGTGTGCTGGCCACAGCGGCCATTGGAGGGTGAACCAGCAGCAAGGGAAGACCTTTCTCTCTGTCTCACTGTCCACTCTGCCTGTAAAAAAAAAAAAAGTACTATACTTAATATTACTCCTATCAAGCACCTTTGTATACACAATTCTCAACCAACACAGAGAGGGTAAATGGACTAGATATACTCTTTCCTATTCTTTCCACTAAGTGCAACTAAAACCTTGGGTATTATCTATTAAATAATCTCATATACATCCACAGCTGTAAAGGCTGAGCATGTTCCTAGTCTCCCACCCTTGACAAGCAGCCACATGACCCAGTGACCCCTGCTCAGTGCTGTCCAGGAAGAGATGTGACTCTGAGACATCATACTGAAGATGGACTGGGAACACCACTTGCTACTGCACGATCAGGGAGACCACACAGGAAGATGGGACTCCTGTCCCCTCCCAAGGGCAATGAGGAGCTCCTTCCCCTCATGAGTGTCAACAGAGGCTAAGCGGGGAACCTGGATTTCTACCTGCTCTGGATGTAATGAAGCTGTGCCTCCTCCCACCACAGCTGAAGCAGTATCAGGAAAAAAAAAAAAACAGTTAAATGTAAGATGCAAATCAGATGCAGGTTATCAAAAGAATAAAACATGTATAGACTTGAATAGAAAATAATTCATTATGCCAAGAACCAGGAATATATCAAAAGGAGTGAAAAAAAAAGAATCAACAGACACTAAAAATGAGATGATAGGGATTCTGTAACCTTTGAACAAAGATTTTTAAAGTGCCTGTGATAAAAATGCTTGAATGAGCAATTGCAAACACACTTAAAACAAATAAAATGGATAGCTCAACAAACAATCACAGCAAATAAAGAGAAGATACAAGGAAAAACCAAATGGAAACTTTAGAACTGGAAAATACAACAACAAAAACAAAAAGCTCTGCAGGCTTCACTGCAGAATAGAAAGGACAAAAGAAACAATAGGTCCACTCGGAGAGAGGGAGGCGGGCCAGGTCTTGCTTAATCTACTCCCACAGCCTTGTCCTTCATTAACATTCCACTCTGGGCCACAGGAGCACAGTACCAGAACTGTGAGATGTCCAGCCACACTGCTGACCCTAGACAAATGAGGTCCTCAAACACAGGCATTCTGACAGGAGTTCTTGTATTCAAGTAACAGGTGATTTGCTTGATGAGCGAATGGAACAGACTGAGTTCAGGATGCAACTAAGACTGAGAAATACCACAGTCAAAGAACGCAATTTATGGCACCCAAGGAATCCCACAGTGCTGGCATGGTAATGGGCTGAAATGAGAGAGAGCAGGCTGAGTGATCATCACTGTGAATGTCTATGCTTTGGGGAAGGGGACGCCTGAGACCGGGATCCTACAGCACCAACATTTTCATAACACCCAGAAAAACACTCGTGGCACAAAGCCCCTAGCTCACCGCAAACTGGTCCAAATCACTAATTAATTATTTGCCCTGTGCCATCCTGGGGCCCTGAAGGCCAGGCCTCCAGGTGCCTCTTCTGGGACTTGAACCATGGTGGGCCTTCGAGGGTACCCACCCCAGAGATCACAGATTTCTAAAGACCAGGGCACCATAGCACACAAAGGAAACGTGACTTTTACACAACACCTTCTGCACCCTGTGCCCAGGTAAGGAGGCTGAGCTGGGAGTTACGGCTGGAGATTGACTGTGAAAAGGAAACCAGGCTGGAGCACTGTTCTGCAGAAATAGAACTCCTCACGAACTCATAGAACTCCTCATGTGGGATCTGCCCTTAATGTGTTGTCCAATGTGAAGTAATGCTATAACTAATACTGAAATAGTATTTTACACTTTGTGTTTCTGTGTGGGTGCAAACTGATGAAATCTTTACTTAGTATATACTGAATCAATCTTCTGTATATAAAGATAATTAAAAATGAAAAAAAATCTTGGTGTTAAATTGGAAATTGCATAGAAAATTAATCAATTTTAAAAAAATATATCATGTAGGATCTCTGTCCTTAATGTGCTATACATTGTGAATTAATACTATAACTAATACTCCAACAGTATTTTTCACTTTGTATTGCTATGTGAGGGCAAACTGTTGAAATCTTTACGTAATATATACTAAGCTGATCTTCTGTATATAAAGAGAATTGAAAATGAACCTTGATGTGAATGCAAGGGGAGAGGGAGTGGGAAAGGGGAGGGTTGCGGGTGGGAGGGAAGTTATGGGGGGGAAGCCATTGTAATCTATAAGCTGTATTTTGGAAATTTATATTCTTTAAATAAAAGCGTTATAAAAAAGTAAAAAAAAATAAAAATAAAAATAAATAAAAAAAAGAACTCCTCACACTAGTCCCAGGCATTCTGGGACTACTGCCCAGCCTGCCTCCACCTACCCCAAATGAACAGCAAATCTCTACCATTTGCTCTAAGACACAGGCTCCACACCAGACATGCAAAGGAGCTGTGGCTGGAGACAGGGTGGCTGGGGATGGTAGGTCTTGGTGACGTGGTGCAGTGCTCAGTAGACCTCCCCAAACTCACCAAGGTCACATGAGAACTGCAGATGCAGTGCATCAGGGCCCCTATCAGCCACATCCCAGCTGGCCTGAGCAGCAGGACTGAGGTCAGATTGGTGTGGAGGACACTGGAGGAGCAGAAGGCGCAGGGTGCTGAATAGCGGCCAGGACATCAACAGGGCTCTGGAGGGACAGGAAGTGCTGCAGGTGTGGTGCCAACTAGCAGGGTGTGCACAGCATCTCAGCACACAGAGCCACAGTTTCTCATCCTGAGCACCACTTGCATTCCTCACATTTCTCTGTTTACTACAGCCCAGAGAGGCAGGGAAACCAGGCCAGGGGTGTAACGTCTGGCTGGCTGACTGGAAATGAGCACAAGACGTCTCGGATGTGGGCACCCCACATACATACAATGGACATGGACCACCACATCCTCTACCATTTCTTCGATGGGGAGAGTGGCTCTTCTTGGACCTGAGATATTGTTCAGCGGTTCCTAAATGAGGCTGCCCAGGGAGGCTGGGGTTCTGTGGCTCTGCAGACATAGGTAGAAAGTCCTTCACAAGCAGGCTGCCAGCTGTGGCTGAAAAGCTTCTTCCAAGACCTGCCAGCACCTCCCCCACTACCGCTTCTTGTGCTTGTGTGACCTTGCAGTTTCAAATCACACCTTCAAGTTAGTTGCAATCTTCCACCTAGAGCTAGCAGAGGAGGGGTCTGAGCCCCTAAGGAGGATCAGGCTGCCTCTAAGAGACCTCTGTTGCCTCCATGAGCCCCAAGCCAATCAACATACAGTATGTAAACCCACCGTCCAATAGGCCAACCCATATAGGATGACCCAAGAAAAAATAGTAATGCCTTAAAAACCCCAGGCAATTCCTGAAATCCAATGTCCCGTTCGGGCATTCTGCCTGGCATCCTCTTGGACCAGATGCTTTTCTTTTAAGAAGTTTCTGCTTCTTTGCAAACTGTTTCCTGGCTTTTTATTTTTGTACTGAGCTGAGGAAAAGAAGCCATGAAACTCGCTGCAGCAACCTCCCTGACATGTGCCAGCAATCTGTGTTTCACCAGGCCTTCGGAGACAGCCTACTGTTTACTAAAGTGGAAGAACAGACGTCCCAGCCTGGAGGGACCGGGGACTCTGAGCCAGAGGAGCCAGCTCCTCGCTGCTCTGAAACCCTCCGTGGAGAAGGCACACACACCGGCACCAGGTCCCAGGAAGCTGCACCAGTCCTCGGGCCTCCTGCCTCTCAGCCGGGTCAAAGTCTCCACACTGGGCTTTATCACTGTGCCCTAGGACACACCTGCTCCTCCTCCCAGGGCCAGGAGCCCCTTTTCTGCCAAGGGCCATTTGGACATTAATAGCATCCTCTGCAGGCCACACAGATTGTCAACTTGATGGAATTCTGAGCCCCAGCTGCGGTTGCCTGGGCAGCACCAGGCCACAGGATTTCACGGGCCTCAGACAGCTGTGGGCCCTCCTTCCCGCCCTAAGATCACTTTCTTTCTTTTCTTTCTTTCTTTCTTTCTTTCTTTTTTTTTTTTTTTTTGACAGGCAGAGTTAGACAGTGAGAGAGAGAGACAGAGAGAAAGGTCTTCCTTCCATTGGTTCACCTCCCAAATGGCTGCTACAGCTGGCACCACTGCACTGATCCGAAGCCAGGAGCCAGGTGCTTCCTCCTGGTCTCCCATGCTGGTGCAGAGCCCAAGGACCTGGGCCATCCTCCATTGCCTTCCCGGGCCACAGCAGAGAGCTGGAGTGGAAGAGGAGCAACCGGGACAGAATCCGGTGCCCCAACCGGGACTAGAACCCAGGGTGCTGGTGCCGCGGCTCAATAGACTAATCCTCCGCCTGTGGCGCCTGTACTCCGGTTCTAGTGCGGGTTGGGGCGCCGGATTCTGTCCCGGTTGCTCCTCTTCCAGTCCAGCTCTCTGCTGTGGCCCGGGAGTGCAGTGGAGGATGGCTTGGGCCCTGCACCCGCATGGGAGACCAGGAGAAGCACCTGGCTCCTGGCTTCGGATCAGGGCGATGCGCCGGCCGCAGCGGACATTGAGGGGTGAACCAACGGAAAAGACCTTTCTCTCTGTCTCTCTCACTGCCCACTCTTCCCGTAAAAAAAAAATACAAAAAAAAAAAAAAAAACCTAAGTAAATAAAAAGAAGTGTCACTTCTAGCTATCTGGTAGGTCTCTCTCTCCTAGGCACACATACCAACAAATATAAACCCATTAACTGTAATAAACCCAACACCCATAGTTACTACCCCCACCTCAAAACCTCAAAGACGAGTGGGGCGTCCGTCAGTCTGATTATGAGGGAAGGTCACTGCCACGCTGCTTTCCGGGCATCCTTTAGGGGACTCCCAATGACCAGAAATGGAGGGATGGCTGGTGGGTGGGTACTCGATTATGCAATGTAATTAATTGCTCCAGGGCATTCAAACCCCAGGTCACGTGGGGAGGCTTCCTGAAAGGACACCTCCAGAGAGGTGAAGACCCCAGACCACCTGGGAAAGCCCCACAGGCGCCCCTGGCAGGCGGCCCCTTCTGCAGCCCAGAGCTGTGCAGACAGCTCCAGGAACGTCACCAGCAAGCAGAGCACCGCGCCGCGTCCCGCCCAGCGCCGGCTTCCCCGTCCTCCCCCGCCTTCCCGCTCCAGCTCCTGTCCCAAGCCAAGAGTCTTCAGGTCTCTGAGCTGGGAATACCAAGAGGGCGAGTGGCCAGCCGCTGCTCTCGCGACTGGAAACCGGTGAGCGCGCACACCGGCACGGCCCCCGCCGGTCCCACGGCCACCTCAGAGCCAGGACTCGGCTCACCTCCTCGGCCGGTCTGGCCCCGCGCCACCTGCAGTGCCGGCCCCCTGCGTGCGCTGCGCTGGCCAAGCCCTCCCTGCAGCGCCACCCCGACTGCCTTCCTTTACTTTTCTATGGCCGCGCGTTTCCACAGCGCTAAACGCCGGACATCGTCCACACTCCTCCCTCGCGCCGGGACACGAGCTACAGAACGGGAGGCCCCGCCCCCTCGCGTGGGGGCCTCACCTGTCCATCATGACGAAACCGCTTCCCGCCGAGGGCGCGCCCAGTCCTTCACACACAAGGAGCCGCAGCGCTCAGCCCTCACGAGCGCTCCCGCCGGATTCCGTCCGTTCTCACCTCAGTTTCCCCCCGTCGTCACGCAGCTCCGCGCTCACCCTCTTCGAGGCAGCACCGCTTCCAACCGTCCGGCCGCGAGGAGCCGTTAACTGAGGCGAGACTGGCCACGCCCCTCGCCGCGGCGCCTGCGCGCGCCGGGATTCCCAGGGGGCGGGGTTCGGCGCGCCGGGGGCCCGGCTCTGTGGAGCTTGGGGAGCCCCGACTCCCCAGGTCTGACGGTCGGAGGGCTGTGGGCCGCGCCGTGACTGGAACCCCTGGGCCTGGCGCCGTCCCTCACCCCTCCGGCCAGGGCAGAGATGCGCGACCGACCGTCCGCCCGAGCGCGACAGTCCCCTCACTGGATCCGCCCCGGAGCGCCCAGCGCGGAGGCCGAGCCTCGGGGACCCTGAGTTCGGCCCCGGCCTCTGGAGCGGGTGCGTGAGGCCCTCGGGCCCGCGCTGCTCGCCGCGGCCGGGTGGTGCGGGAGCCCCCAGTCGCGAGGGGCGGCGCTGCCGAGGGGCCGGGTCCGCGGCGGCGTCCGGACCCGCGGAGCTGCAGCCCTACCCCGGGGCGAGCGCGCTCGCAGACCCGAGAGCGCCGCCCAGCACCTGCACCCCGGCGGGCGCGGGGTGCGCGCTCAGCCGCCCTCAGCCTTTCGGAGCGCCTGCTTCTGGAAGCGCCGGCGGAGCGGCCTGAGCGGCCAGCGTGACGGCCCTGCAGGGAGCCGGAGGACCTCGATGAAGCTTCTCGGAGAGGAGCCGGGTCCCCAGGGTATTCTCTAGTAATGTGATCGTTTCACACTATAGCTAAGTCTCTGATCCTTTTTGAGTTCATTTTTGTGTAAGCTGTGAGGTAGGGGTCTTGTTTCATACTTCTGCATGTGGAGATCCAGTTTTACCAGCACCAGTTGTTGAAGACAGTCTTGGCTCCAATAATTGATATTTGTTCCTTTGTCAAAGATAAGGTGGGTGTAGATATGTGGATTTGTTTCTGGGTTTCTATTATGCTGCATTGGTCTCACGTCTGTTTCTGTGCCAGTACCAGGCTGTTTTGATTATAGCTGCCCTCTGGTATGTCTTGAGGTCTGGTATTGTGATGCCTCTGGCTTTGTTTTTGTTAAGGTTGCCTTAGCTATTAAGGGTCTCTTGTGAATTTTCCACATGAATTTTAGCATCATTCTTTTCTGGATCTGAGAAGAATGTTGTTGGTATTTTGATTGGTACTTCATTGGATCTAAAAATTGCTTTTGAGAGTATGGACTTTTTGAATATTGATTCTTCCAATCCATAAACATGGAAGATTTTTCCACTTTTTTATGTCTTCTTCTATTTCTTTCTTTACTATTTTCTAATTTTCATCAAACAAATCTTTGATGTCCTTGGTTAAATTTATTACAAGGTATTTAAATTTTGTAGCTATTGTGTATTGGATGGATCTTAGAAATTCTTTCTCAGCTATGGCATTGTTGATGTTATACAAAGGCTATTGATTTCAGTGTGTTGATTTTATATCTTCCTACTTTACCAAACTCTTACACGTTCCAATAGTCTCTCTGTGGAGTCTTTTGGGTTCCCTATATATAGAACATGTGGTCAGCAAATAAAGATAGTTGGACTTCTTTCTCTGTATCTCTCTGATTTCTTCTTCTTGTCTGATGGCTCTGGTAAAAACTTACAGGACTATATTAAACAGCAGTAGTGAGTGTGGGCATCTTATCTAGTTCTGGATCTTAATAGGAATGCCTTCAATTTTTTCCCATTCAGTAGGATGTTGGCTGTGTGTTATAAATTGTTTTGATTATGTTGAGGAATGTTCTCTATACCCAATTTGCTTAATGTTTTCATCATAAAAGGGTGTTGAATTTTGTCAAATGCTTTTCTGCATCTATTGAAATAATCATATGATTTTTGGTCTTCTGTTTGTTTTGTGATTAATCACATTTATTAATATCCAGATGCTGAACCACCCCTACATACCAGTGATAAATCCCACTTGGTCTGGGTGAATGATCTCTCTGGTGTGTTGTTGGATTTGATTCACTAGCATTTTGTTGAGGATTTTTATGTCTGTGTTCAACAAGAATACTGGTGTATAGTTCTCTTTCTCTGTCATATCTTTTTCTGGCTTAGGAGTTAAGGTGATACAGGTATCCTAGAAGGAGTTTGGAAGGATTCCCACTCTTTCAATTGTTTTGAATAGATTGAGAAGAATTGGAGTTAGTTCGTCAAATGTCTGGTAGAATTCACCAGTGAAGCAGTGGGGACCTGGGCTTTCCTTTGTGGGAAGGTTCTTTATTGCTGATTCAATCTCTGTTTTGGTTATTGGTCGGTTTAGGTGTTCCATGTCTTCAAGACTCAGTTTAGGTACATTGTATGTGTCCAGGAATCTATTCATTTCTTCTAGGTTTCCCGATTTGTAGGCGTACAGCTCTTTGTAGTAATTCCTGGTAATTCTTTTTATTTTTGTGGTATCTGTTGTTATGTTTCCTTTTTCATCTCTGATTTTATTGATTTGGGTCCTTTTTTGGTTAGTTATTTGGCCAATGGTGTGTCAGTTTTGTTTATTTTCTCAAAAAGCCAACTCTTCATTTCATTGATCTTTTGTGGTTTTTGTTTCAATTTTGTATATCCTTTATTTTTAATTATTTCTTTCCTCCTACTAAATTGGGGTCTGGTTTGATTTTTTTTTCTTGGTGCTTGAGATGCATTCATAGCTCATTTATTTGGTGACTTTCCAACTTCTTGACGTTGGCACTAATTGCTGTATACTTTCCTTTTAACACTGCTTTTGCTGTATTCTATGAGTTTTGATATGAGGTATTGTCGTCTTCATTCATTCTCAGAAATATTTTTATTTCTCTTTTGATTTCTTCTATTACCCACTGTTCATTTAGGAGCATGTCGTTCAGTCTCCATATGTCTGTTTATATTCTTGAGATTCTTCAGTTGTTGGTTTCAAGCTTCAATCCACTGTGATCAGAGAAGGTGCATAGTATGATTCTGATTTTTTTTAATTTGCTGAGACTTGCTTTATGGACTAGTATATGGTCTATCCTGGAGAAAATTCCATGCACTGCTGAGAAGAATATGTATTCTACCACTATGGGGTGAAAAGTTCTATAGATAACAGGTCCGTTTAGTCCATAGTGTTGATTAGTTCTGTTGTTTCTTTGTTGATTTTCTGTCAGATTGATTTATCCATTGATGAAAGTGGAGTGTCCAAGTCCCCCATTACTATTGTATTGGAGTCTATGTCTCCTTTTAGATCTGTTAACAGATCTTTTAGATAGCCAGGTACCCTTTAATTGGGTGCATATACATGTATTATAGTCATGTCTTCCTGTTGAATTGATCTCTTAATCATCACATAGTGTCCTTTTTTGTCCCTTTTAACAGTTTTTTGTGTTAAAATCTATTTTGTCTGAATGGCTGCACTTGCCATTTTTTTTCCATTTACGTGGAATATATTTTTCCATCCTTTCACTTTCAGTCTACATGTATTTTTGTTGGTGAGGTGTGTTTCTTGTACGCAGCAGGTAGATAGATTGTATTTTCCAATCCATTAGGTGATTCTGTATCTTTTAACTGGAGAGTTGAGGCCATTTACATTCAAAGTAACTATTGATAAGTAGCTACTTGGACCTGCCATTTTCCTGTGAATATTCCTGTTGTTTACTTTAGGTTTCTTTTGTACTTGTACTGGGGGACTTTCTATCTTCCCATTTTTTCATGACACTGGGTTTCTTTCTGTGTTTCTATGTGTAGCACATCCTTTAGCATCTTTTGTAAGGCTGGATGCATGGTAACAAATTATTTCAATTTCTGTCTATTATGGAAGGTCTTTATTTCCCCTTCATTTATAAATGAGAGCTCTGCAGAGTACAGTATTGTGGGTTGACAATTTTTTTCTCTTAAGATTTGGACTGTATTTTGCCACTGTCTTCTAGCCTGTAGGGTTTCTGATGAGAAGTTAGTTGTGAGTCTAATTGTAGATCCTTTGAAGGTAATCTAGCATTTCTCTCATGCACATTTTAAAATCTTTCTTTATGCTTTACTGTGAGTCTAGCATTTCTCTCATGCACATTTTAAAATCTTTCTTTATGCTTTACTATGGGTTTTCTTTTGTGATTCTATCTGTTAAGAGTTCTATGTGCGGGCTGGTGTCGTGGCTTACTTGGTTAATCCTCTGCCTGCGGCACCAGCATCCCATATGGGCACTGGGTTCTAGTCCCAGTTGCTCCTCTTCCAGTCCAGCTCTCTGCTGTGGCCCGGGAGGGCAGTGGAGGATGGCCCAAGTGCTTGGGCTCCTGCACCCACATGGGAGACCAGGAGGAGGCACCTGGCTCCTGGCTTCGGATCGGCGCAGCGCTGGCTGTAGCAGCCATTTGGGGAGTGAACCAACAGAAAGAAGACCTTTCTCTCTCTCTCTCTCTCTGACTGTCTATAACTCTACCTGTCAAATTAAAAAAAAAAAAAAGAGTTCTATGTGCTTCCTGTACTTGGACCTTCCTTTCTTTCTCCAAGTTAGGGAAGTTTTCATTAATTATTTCACTAAGTGAAATTATTTCACTAATCATTTCACTTCTATTGCCTTCTCTTTTTCTGCTCTTTCAGGCACTCCTAAGACCCATATGTTGGGTCATTTGATAGTGTCTCATGTATCTCCAACATTGTTTTTAAGTTTTCTAATTTCTTTCTCTTATTTTTGGTCTGACTGTAAAATTTCCTGAAATTTGTCTTCTAACTTGGATATTATTTATTCTGCCTCAGCAATTCCTTTGTTGAAGCTTTCCACTGTGTGTTTTTTATTTGATCTATTGAATTCCTCATTTCTAGTATTTCATTTAATTTCTCTCTAAAATCTGAATTTCATGTGAGAAATTTTCATTCATGTCATATATGGTTTTCTTTAGCTCATGGATTTGCTTCTGATTACTTTTAAGTAATCCTATGATGAATTTTTTGAATTCTGTTTCTGGCATTTCCTCAATCTCTTCATCTTCACCTTCTCATATTGAAATACTATTGTACTCCTTTGCAGAAGTCATGGTGTCTTCCTTATTCTTGTTTATTGGGTTTTTGCATTTATTTTTAGGCATTTGTAAAATTCCCCCCTCCCCCTGCCTTGGAGGTTTTTTTAATCTTTGAACTACACCTGTGTGGTATAGTGGAATATCTACTCTTTCAGTGAATACCAAGAAATGTATGGTGGGTGTGGCCAGGGAGTTCTGGTCTGTGCTCTAGGATGGGTATCTGGGGTAGCACCCAGGTTCAGCATAGTAATTTTCCTCTGATTAACCAGAGGGAAAAGAACGATTGCCTCTGTTGGTGCAACCACATTTTCTCCTCCAGGCTGAGGAGTACCCAGGTGTTAGCCCCAATGTGTTCAACACTCATCCACACTGACACACAAATGATCTGCCCAGCCCCTCCTGTAAGCACTGTTCTCTCTCCTATGAGCTGTTCTAGGCCACCAAGGAGCTCTGAGAGTGCGCTGCAGCACTCTGTGATTGCCCAGAACCCAGCCAAACCCTATCTCCTTTCACAGGATTACAATGTTTTCTCAGTCTCAGCACCCAGGGCTCCTAGGGCCAGGGAGTGCAGGTGGAGCCACTCCACCCAGCTAGCCCATCCTGACAGCAGAGGGGCCATGGGATGTGTTCAGCCCACTAGATCATGTCCTGTCCTCCTAACCAGATGTGATACCAGTGAGGTACTGGGGTTTTCTCTCTGGGAAGATCTCTGGGTCGTAGGCATGCACTGTACCCCCCAGCCATAGATAGACCTGCTCACTTCACAACTGTGCTGGGTGCTAAGAGAGCCCACAGGCTGCACTTCCCTTCCAAAGGGATGGTTTCCCCTCAGTCTTGATGGCGGGTGAGAGTAGCTGGCATGCAATGGCGGCCACTTCAGAGGGTTGCTCTTGCGTTGCTATGTGTGCCCCTGCTGACTGGGTGGAGGGTGATCACAAGAAATGCTGGGTGCTGCACACAATCTGGAGTGGCCACTAAGTGCCTAAGTCCAAAAATGGTGCCGCCCCTCCCAACACTGGCTGCAGGTGCTGTTGCAGGAGGGAGGAGGGGACAGACAGAGAAGCTCTGCCTTTTTTCCTTTCCTCCCCTCCCTGGGTGAGCTGTAAACCCTGCTGTTCCCAGGGATCCCCAGTGGATGAAGGGGTACAGTTCACCAAGCCTTGCCTCTTGAGCATGGGCCCTGGATGCCTATCTCTCCTGTTTTACCAGGGCGGGCATGCACCCCCTTCCCGGATCCAAGTTGCTGGGTACTCCATCATCTCCTATTAAATTCACTTTTAATGGTGTATGATCATGTGAAAGCTACACCAAAAATATAAATTATTGATACTTCCTCATTTTTCCTCACCCTAGGGGACAAGCGCCTGAAATCACTATCTTCTTTATCCCATGTCAAGACTGAGAAACTTAATAACTACCATGTTCACAGCTTTTAAGCTAGAATGGAATTGCTGTCATTGGAAATGCCAGGACATCTTGCAGCCCTTTAAATACCAATTCTCATTAAAATTTTCTCTGCCAAGGAAAACACAGCCACTCTTAGATAATAATGGCTTAAAACACATTTTAATGCATTGATCCCTTACTTAGAATTGTTGAATTTGTTAGGAAATTGCTTTTCATATCGAATAATATAGATTTGGAATTGTAGTCATCAAGAAGAGGTCAACTTTTATTATAGAATTCTAAGAACATAAAATTATGATTTTTCTTTTCTTTTTAAACCAAATGGGGAAGTATAAAGTTAAAAAGCCAGAAGTTATTTGAAAATATCGAAGTTCTTTATGTTAAAAATGGTTTTCTTTGATAATTTAAACATGCTGTTCTTTTCGTTTTCTCCTTTTAAAAACAATTTATAAAAGTTATTTGTGTTTCTGATGAAATATTCAATGGTGCAAAGATTTTAAATGGGAATAGCAGTTCTTCATTACCCCTCTGCCCCTTGGTCAACAGGCCCCATAATATTCCCTTGAAGCAAACTCTTAACTAACTTTGGGTTTAGTTGTTTTGATTTTCTGCACATCTCTAAATAATATTGTTATTTGTTGAATTGCCAATGACTTTTGACAAAGCCTTTGACTTCTGGTCTGAGTTATGAGAATTTAGTTGGTTTATTTCTTTCCCTCCTTCCAAGTAGTGATAGTTACATTAAAAAGAATATTAGCTGTCTTTGTATACCAAAAAGCATAGCTAAGCTTCTGCTTCTTGCTGCTGCAAATTTCAACAGCAGCTCTTGATTCCTTACTTTTCAAAGTGGAGGTGTTAATTCTTTATTCTATCTACTTGTTACCTCCCCATCCACTTTTAGCTGGCTTCTAGTACTACCTTTAATTTTACATCTTCATGCTCAAGGTTAGTGACATTAACATTGTATAGAGCAATTGGGGTCGGCTCTGTGACATAGTGGGTAAAACCTCTGGCTGCAGTGCTGGCATCCCATAGGGGCGCCGGTTAAAGTCTGGGCTGCTCCACTTCCGATCCAGACCGCTGCTGTGGCCTGGGAAAGCAGTAGAAGATGGCCCAAGTCCTTGGGCCCCTGAACCCATGTGGGAGACCGAGTGGAAGCTTTGGATCAGCGGAGTTCCAGATGTTGTGGCCAGCTGGGAGTGAACCAGCAGATGGAAGACCTCTCTCTCTCTCTCTCTCTCTCTCTCTCTCTCTCTCTCTCTGCCTCTCCTTCTCTCTGTGTGCAATTTTGAATAAATAAATCTTTCATAAAAAAAATTGTATGGAGCAATTTCAAACTTCTGTGCTTTTGTCTGTAAGTGAAAGACCCATAAAATATCTATCCATTGATAACAATCATAAGTACCTAATGCCAAATCAGACAGTATAGTAGGATTAGATTTCCAGTGACTATAATGTTGTGATTCCCTCAGCTACCCAGTGAGTCACAGTGTTACAGGACAATGGAAGCAGTCTCAGTTCTTGTCTCATGTAGAAGAAAAATTCCCAGGTGGACAAGGAAGGTGAGCAAACCAAGATTTATTTAAGTGAGAAACTTCCTGCTTCAGCAGTCAGGAGGGTGGCTGCAAAGGAGGAATTGCCCTGGGGAAACTTGGCAGTGATGGGACTTTTATACATAAAGTGGCTATCTAGAGTTAGCTAATCAGGGGAGAAGTAGAATAAAGCTAAGAGCAGATCAAAGGGCTAGGATAACAACCAGTCAGAGGGCTGGGATAATGACCAATCAGAGGCTGAGATAACAACATCAGAGAAAAATACAAAACTCATTAGAGGAGTGGGGATTGATAGTCTTGCAAGTACCTGTCCACTCTTAAAGGGACTCTAACCTTTTTTCATTCCAACAGAGACCTGATCTAACTGAATATTAGCCTGTAACTTCCTCACAATAGCATTTAGGTAAAATAAAAATAGGTTACTTTTCTTTCCTTTTTTCCTTGAAATCTATTACTTGATTAAAATTATACTACAGGGGCTGGCCGTGGCATACAGGGTAAAGCCACTGTCTGCAGTGCTGACATCCTGTATGGGCGCTGGTTTGAGTCCCAGCTGCTCCACTTCTAACCCAGCTCTCTGCCATGGCCTGGGAAAGCAGAAGATGGCCCAAGTCCTTGGGCACCTGCACCCACATGGGAAACCCAGAAGAAGCTCCTGGCTCCTGGCTTCAGATCAACCCAGTTCCAGCTGTTGCAGCCATTTGGCAGTGAACCAGCACATGGAAGATCTCTTTCTGTAACTCTTTCAAAAAAAAAAATTCAAGAAATCTGATTAGGAGCATGTAGCCTCTCTTGAGTTGTGATTATACAACAGAGGGAGAAAAGGGATTTCTAAGGTAGCCAGAGCCCAAACTACTTAAAGCTTCACGGAATAAAGTCAACATCTTTGAACTGAAAATTTAAGCCAATGGGCAGGCAGACTGTAGAACACTGGTATTATGTACTGTACCATGTATCTCTTGGTACCGAGCCACAGAACGTAGCCTCTGTAGTAGCTTCAGGGTGGGACAGAAGACTAGAACTACAGTTAGAGACATAAAGCTGATGTTCAACCAGGCAAAAAAAAAAAGTGAGAATAACAGTTTTATTTAATCAAGAATTACTCTCTGAATGATATTAAACTGACAGCTTTATTCTCTTCTACATTTGTGTATCCTATTTTAAACAAATATATTATCTTTGTGTGCAGCATTTCATACAGTTCTCTCTCTAGTTTGGAGACAGACAATATATGAAGAAAGGTGTTACTCCTTTTGGGGAACTTTTTTTTAAAGGTTTATTTATTTATTTCTAAGTCAGAATTACACAGTGAGAGGAGACGCAGAGAAAGAGAGAGAGGTCTACCAGCCACTAGTTCACTCCCCAGATGGACACAACGGCCAGAGCTGTGCCAATCCAAAGCAAGGAGTCAGGAGCAGTCCAGGTCTCCCAGGCGGGTTCAGGGACCCAAGGACTTGGGCCATCTTCTACTCATTTTCCCAAGCCAAACCAAAGAGCTGGATCAGAAGTGGAGCAGCTGGGACTTGAACCGGTGCCCATATGAGATGCTGGCACCGCAGACGGCAGCTTTACCCACCACACCACAGCACCAGCCCCAAGGGAAGTGTTTCAATTAACTTGGGACTTAACATACCTATTTTTATTTAGAAACGACTGTAATGTGATATGAAAGGAAACATTAAGTTTAAATTTTCTAATGTTCCCTAAATTGTTGGCTATCTTGTTTATATTAAATCTGTGTATATATCTGTATATATGATACAGTAAAATAACTGACAAATTCTATCTAATGACTACAATACAATACAGCAGTTAATCTTAAGTAAGCAATGTGGATAATATCATGAAAACAAAATGATAAAATTACTGAAATGCTCATCTTCAAATTATTTGTCATATTATAAAAAAACTAAATATTAAATTATTAAAATGAAATATCAAGAAAAAAATTAAATATCAAAGGAAAGAAAATTACCTAAATTTTTTTGTTAAAATGATAGAGGGATGAGCACTGTGGCATAGAGGTATAGCTGTCGACTGCAGTGCCAGCATCTCACATGAGCACCAGATGCTCCACTTCCAATCCAGCTCCATACTAATGCACCTGGGAAAGCAGCAGAGAATGGCCCAAGTGGTTGGGCCCCTGCCCTAGTGTGGAAGACCTAGAAGAAGCTTCTGGCTCCTGGCTCCTGGCTCCTGGTTTCAGATCAGCCAGCTTGGCAGTTGCAGCCATTTGGGGAGTGAACCAGAAGATAAGGAGCTCTTTCTCTTTCTATAACTGTGCCTTTCCAGCAAATAAAATAAATCCTGAAAATTAAAAAAATAAAACAACAACAATAGCAATGAGATGTTGTGGCATAGTGGATTAAGCCACCTCCTGCCACATCAGCATCCTATATGGGCCCCAGTTCAAGTGCTGGCTGCTCCACTTCTGATCCAGCTCCCTGCTGATGCACCTGGGAAAGTAGTAGAAGATGACCCAAGTGCTTGGGCCCCTGCATCCACATAGGATACCTGGAAGAAGCTCCTGGCTCCTGGCTTTGGATTGCCTCAGCTCTGGCTATTGCAGCCATTTGGGGAGTGAACCAGCGTGTGGAAGATCTTTCATTCTGTCTTTCAAATAAATAACTCTTTAAAAAATGAAATACCTTGAATAATAAGATATTAATTAAATACTTGAAATTTGTAATGGAAAAGATTTTCACACTAGTATTCAGCTATTCATTAACCTGGCCATTTAAGGACTCACAAAATCGGCCCCCATAATCTTATGATGTTCTACAGAATGTGTTTCATAAATGACATACTAAACCAAAGGAACAAAACATATAGAATCCAAAATATATAATAGTTGCCTCAGGGGAAGAGAATGTCACAGGATGGCAGATCTGCAGTAGAGCAGGTGAACATCTACCTCCAATAAGGCTTAGAATCAGAAAGTCAGACCCCAACAGATAGCTCTGGTGGGAGAAGGGCTGAAATATGAAATATCTTCAGAATTCAAAACAAGTGCATAAGGTGAAAAAATAAAAAAGTAAACCAGTTTAAAGAAGACAGACTTTTGTATAAAGTTATTGAATTTGATGACATTAAATCAACCAAGAAATAAAGCAGATTAGAAAATATGGGAAGCCATAAAGTGGCAAAAATAATCACATAAGAAGCAGTGCTGGAGTTGCAGGAAGATGGTGGAATCAGGAGGGAGCACACCGATGTTCTGGGAAGGGAAGGTTCAAAGAGTGGTGAGAATTTGTAGTTTTGGGGAAGGGGAGGCTCTTCCGAAACTGGGGAGACGAGGTGGACCTGCGAGGAGGACGCGGATGCCTGAAGCACAGGACACCAGTGGGACTGTGTATGCACCAGCGCTGGAAGCCAAGGTGAGACAGGGCGCTCGTCAGGCACAGCTGCACCAGCCGACACCACCTCTCCCCCAACCCATCCTGGGACAGACACTGAGACACGCACCACTGAGTGGGGGAGGAAATAGAAAATGGAACAGAGTGAGTAGCACCTGCGGAAAGAGTGCGCAATCCAGGGGGACTAATTGAGGGACTAAACAAGCCAGGAGCCCTTGGTGCCTCCACCCTCCCCCATACTGGAGCTGCAGCGGGCGGGAAGCAGCCATCTTGTTTGTTTACATTCAAGCTTAAAGGAGAACTGCCTCCGCCACCACACTAACCTTCAGGGGTGGAGCCCAAAGGTGAAGTGGAGCAACACTACACTCCTTGCAGAGGGGCAGGCAGCAAGGGAGGGCAGCTCAAAGCCCTGATGCCAGTCTACTCAACTTACCAGAAAAAAGAAAAAAAAAATTGAATAGCGCCCATGGGAAGAGAGCAGGATCCAGGGGGCGAACTGAGGGATCAAAAATGCCAATCCCTAGGAACCTACCAACCCACAATCAGAGCTGCGGCGGGCAGAGTGCAGCCATCCTGTTTGTTTACATTCGGGCTTAAAGGAGGCTGGCCTCTGCCCCAAAGGAGGAAGCAGCAGGGGCGGAGTCCAAAGGTGGTCTGGAGCTACTTGACACTCCTTCTGCTGGAGGTGCAGTGAGAGAGAGTGGCTGACCAACAAACCCCAGGCACAGATATGTAAGGGTAAACATAGGAACAAGGAAACCGGCCCCAAAGGGGCAGAGATTGGCACCTCAAAGCCCTGACACCAGCCCACGCAAGTTATAAAAAATAAAAAAAAAAGTAAAAAATAAATAAACAAACTCTAGAAGGCAGAGCAGCCTGCTTACACTGGATATTGGTACAGACTCAGCAGTCTATAGCAGAGGGAAATCAACCTGAAAAACCACCCAGATGGAATGCCAAAAAACAAAACAAAAACCCACAATAAGAATATAGAAGAACATATAAACTCACCAATGGAGCAGACTAAATCAACCATAACAGAGGCTGAAGAAGAAGAAGAATTTGACACCATGCCAGAAAAAGAATTCAGAAAATTAATAATCAGATTACTTAGAAATAATGAGAAACAGTGTCAAGAGCTGAACAAAAAGCCCAAGGATTAGAGATCCTAAAGAGAAGCCAGAATGAAATACTGGAAATGAAAAACTCAATTGACCATATAAAAAACACCGTGGAATCCCTCAGAAATCGAATAGATGAAATAGAAGACCAAATATCAGAATTTGAAGACAGACTTCCAGAAATAATACAGTCAGTTCAAACACAGGAAGAAGAAATTAAAAAATTAAAAAATATGATCGGAGACCTACAAGATTCAATCAAATGGTGTAATGTTCGGATAATAGGAGTCCCTGTGGGGGTGGAAAGAGAGAATGGATTGAAAGGTGTTTTCAATGAAATAATATCAGAAAACTTCAAACAAAGGCAGCTGGATAACAACAGCCAAATTCAGCAGATAGCCAGGACTCCAAACAGGGTAGACCAGAAGAGAAATTCACTGCAACACATTGTGGCAGCACTCAGCTCAGTGACACACAAAGAACAAATCCTAAAATGTGCCAGAGAAAAACGTCAAATCACATTCAGGGGTAAGTTAATCAGACTCACCCAAGACTTCTCATCACAAACACTACAGGTAAGAAGACAATGGCATGATATATTTCAAGTTTTAAAAGACAAACAATGCCAACCTAGAATACTATACCCTGCAAAGCTATCATTTATGAATGAAGGGGAAATAAAGATCTTCCAAGACAAACAGTAACTGAAAGAATTTGTATCCATGCATCCAACCCTACAACACTTGCTCAAAGACGTGCTGCACACAGAAATACAAAAACAAGAACTTCACTACAAAAAAAAAAAAAAGCGAATGTAGAGTAACATACAAACAGAGTTCAAAATACATAAACAGCTCATTCCAGGAAACATGAATGGGAAAAGACAGTACGTAACAGTAATCACACTGAATGTGAATGGTCTTAATTCTACTACCAAGAGACATAGACTAGCTGATTGGATCAAGAAAGAGAATCCATCTATATGCTGCCTTCAGGAGACATACCTCATCAGCAAAGATGCACGCAGACTGAAAGTGAAAGGATGGAAAAACATACTCCAAGCTAACAGAAATCAAAAAAGAGCTGGTGTGGCCATCCTAATATCAGACAAAATAGACTTTAACATAAAAACTATTAAAAGAGACAGAGAAGGGCACTATATAATGATTATAGGATCTATCCAAAAGGAAGACATTACTATTATAAATGTATATGCACCTAATTACAGGGTGCTTGGCTACCTGAAAGAGTTACTAAAGGATTTAAAGGGAGATATAGATTCAAATACAATAGTAACAGGGGACTTCAACACCCCACTCTCACCAATGGACAGATCAACTAAACAGAAATTCAACAAGGAAACAACAGAGCTCATTGATGCTATAGACCAAATAGATGTAATAGATATCTTCAGAACCTTCCATCCCACATCCACAGAGTTCACATATTTCTCTTCAGTACATGGAACGTTCTCTAGGATTGACCATATGCTAGGCCATAAAGGGAGCCTCAACAAATTCAAAAAAATTGAAACTATACCATGCAGCTTCTCAGACCATAGCACAGTGAAACTCGAAATCAACAACCCAAGAATCTCTACACCATATGCAAATATATGGAGAATGGACAACATGATCCTAAGCGAACAGTGAGTCACTGAAGAAATTAAAAGAGAAATCAAAAGATTTCTAGAAACAAATGAAAATGATAACACAACCTATCAAAACCTGTGGGACACAGCAAAAGCAGTGCTAAGAGGAAAGTTTATAGCAATTGGTGCCTACATCAAGAAGCTGGAAAGGAACCAAACAAATGAACTCTCCATGCACCTCAAGGATTTAGAAAAACAGCAGCAAATCAAGCCCAAATCCAGAAGGAGGAAAGAAATACTAAAGATCAGAGAAGAAATAAACAGAATGGAAACCAAAAAAAAAAAAAAAATACAAAAGATCAACAAAACCAGGAGCTGGTTCTTTGAAAAAATAAACAAAATCGACACACCATTGGCCCAACTAATCAAAAAAAGGAGAGAGAAGACTCAAATCTGTAAAATAAAAGATAGTAATGTAAATGTAACAACAGACACAACAGAAATAAAAACCACTACAAAGAGATGTATGCTAACAAATTGGGGAACCTGGAAGAAATGGATAGATTCCTGGACACATACAACCTTCCTAAACTGAGCCATGAAGATATAGAAAATTTAAACAGACCCATAACCATGGAAGAAATTGAATCAGTAATAAACACACTACCAAAAAAGAAGAGCCCAGGACCGGATGGCTTCACCGCCAAATTTTACCAGACATTTAGAGAACAACTAACCCCAGTTCTTCTCAAATTATTCAAAATGATTGAAAGGAAGGGAACCCTCCCAAATTCTTTCTACGAAGCCAATATCACCTTAATTCCTAAGCCCAGAAAAGACACAACAGAGAAAGAAAACTACAGACCTATCTCCCTGATGAACATGGATGCAAAAATACTCAACAAAATTCTGGCAAACCGAATCCAACTGCACATCAGAAAGATCATTCACCCGGACCAAGTGGGATTTATCCCTGGAATGCAGGGATGATTCAATATTCAAAAGTCAATCAATGTAATACAGCACATTAACAAACTGAGAAACAAAAATCATATGATTATCTCAATAGATGCAGATAAAGCATTTGACAAAATACAACACCCTTTCATGATGAAAACCCTAAGCAAATTGGGTATAGAAGGAACATTCCTCAACACAATTAAGGCAGTATATGATAAGCCATGGGCCAGCATCATATTGAATGGGGAAAAGTTGGAGGCATTTCCATTGAACACTGGCACCAGGCAGGGATGCCACTCTCACCATTGCTATTCAATATAGTCCTAGAAGTGTTAGCCAGGGCCATCAGGCAAGAAAAAGAAATTAAAAGGATACAAATGGGAAAGGGGGAAGTTAAACTATCCCTATTTGCAGATGACATGATACTATATGTAGGGGACCCGATAAACTCCTATAAGAGACTATTGGAAGTAATAGAAGAGTTTGGTAAAGTAGCAGGATACAAAGTCAACGTTCAGAAATCAACAGCCTTTGTATACACAGATAATGCCAGGGCCGAGGAAGAACTTCTAAAATCAATCCCATTCACCATAGCCACTAAAACAATAAAGTAGCCGGCGCCGTGGCTCAACAGGCTAATCCTCCACCTTGTGGCGCCGGCACACCGGGTTCTAGTCCTGGTTGGGGCGCCGGATTCTGTCCCAGTTGCCCCTCTTCCAGGCAAGCTCTCTGCTGTGGCCCGGGAGTGTAGTGGAGGATGGCCCAGGTGCTTGGGCCCTGCACCCCATGGGAGACCAGGAAAAGCACCTAGCACCTGGCTCCTGCCTTCGGATCAGCCCAGTGCGCCGGCTGCAGCACACCGATCGCAGCAGCCATTGGAGGGTGAACCAACGGCAAAGGAAGACCTTTCTCTCTGTCTCTCTCTCTCACTGTCCACTCTGCCTGTCAAAAAATAATAAAAAAAAAAAAACAATAAAGTACCTTGGAATAAATTTAACCAAGGATGTCAAAGACCTCTATGATGAAAATTATAAAACACTAAAGAAAGAAATAGAAGATGACACAAAAAATGGAAAAACCTGCCATGTTCATGGATTGGAAGAATCAATATCATCAAAATGTCCATTCTCCCAAAAGCAATTTACAAGTTCAATGCAATACCAATCAAAATACCAAAGTCATTCTTCAAAGACCTAGAAAAAATGATGCTGAAATTCATATGGAGAAACAGGAGACCAAGAATAGCTAAAGCAATCCTTTACAATAAAAACAAGGCCGGAGGCATCACAATTCCAGACTTAAAGACATACTACAGAGCAGTTATAATCAAAACAGCCTGGTACTGTTACAAAAACAGATGGATAGACCAATGGAACCGAATAGAAACACTGGAGATCAATCCAAACATCTATAACCATATTTGACAAAGGACCTAAAACAAACCCCTGGAACAAGGACAGCCTCTTCAACAAATGGTGCTGGGAAAAGTGGATGTCCACATGTATGAAGCAAGACCCCTATCTTACACCTTATACAAAAATCCACTCAACATGGATCAAAGATCTAGAGATGCACCACGACACCATGAAACTAATTGAGAGCATAAGGGAAACCCTTCAAGATATTGGAACAGGTGAAGAATTCCTGGAGAAGACCCCAGAGGCACGAGTAATCAGAGATAAAATAAACAAATGGGATTACCTCAAATTGAAGAGTTTCTTTACAGCAAAGGAAACAGTCAGGAAAGTGAAGAGGCAACCAACAGAATGGGAGATGCTACTCGCAAATTACACAACAGGTAAAGGATTAACAACTAGAATCTATAAAATGATCAAAAAACACCACAGAATCAAAACAAACAACCCAATAAAAAAAAATGGGCCAAGGACCTTAACAGACATTTTTCAAAAGAGGAAATCCAAATGGCCAACAGACACATGAAAAAATGCTCAGGATCCCTAGCCATCAGGGAAATGCAGATCAAAACCACAATGAGGTTTCACCTCACCCCAGTTAGATTGGCTTACATACACAAATCAACCAACAACAGATGCTGGTGAGGATGTGGGGAAAAAGGGACACTAATCCACTGTTGGTGGGAATGCAAACTGGTAAAGCCACTATGGAAGACAGTTTGGAGATTCCTCAGAAACCTGAATGTAGCACTACCACAGGACCCAGCCATCCCACTCCTTGGAATTTACCCAAATGGAATTAAAGGGGAGAAAAAAAGAGCCATTTGCATCTTGATATTTGTTGCAGCTCAATTCACAGTAGCTAAGACATGGAATCAACCTAAATGTCCATCAACGGATGACTGGATAAAGAAACTATGGGATATGTACTCTATGGAACACTATACAGCAGTAAAAAACAATGAAATCTGGGCATTTACAACAAAATGGAGGAAGCTGGAAAACATCATGCTGAGTGAAATAAGCTAGTCCAAAAGGGACAAATATCATATGTTCTCCCTGATCGATGGCAACTAAACGAGCATCTAAAATTATAACCACTGAAGTGAAATGGACACTATGAGAGACAATGACATGATCAGCCCTTGTCTAGACTGTTGAGGAACAACTTACTATTTTATTCCTTTTAGTATTTTTGTTGTTGTTGCTGCTCTGTTTGTTCTACATAAGACCACTGGTTGAACTCTGTAATCAATGCACAATCATTCTTAGGCATTTAAAATTAACAGAAAAGTGATCTCTGTTAAACATAGGAGAGGGAATAAGAGAGGGAGGAGATATATAGGTTGGCACATGCCATCTTGGACTTACTTCCAATGGTGGAACTAGAAATGTGCCAGGGGATTTCAACTCAATCTTACCAAGGAGGCAGGTACCAATGCCAGCACACTTGGTAAAGTGATAAGTATAAATATACAACCGATCAAAAATATAGGGTATGTGTGGCAGAGATTTCACAAATAAGACCAGTGTAAGCAAATAATGAAGGATAGAATTAAAATGGAGAGAATGATCCTG
The DNA here is from genome assembly GCA_949820135.1 of Sylvilagus floridanus. Classification (NCBI taxonomy): domain Eukaryota; kingdom Metazoa; phylum Chordata; class Mammalia; order Lagomorpha; family Leporidae; genus Sylvilagus; species Sylvilagus floridanus. The sequence continues at coordinate 37,900,799 of OX463230.1, forward strand.
TAGGGGAAGCAGGACACACAGCAGACTCATAGAATGGCAAATGCCCAAAACAGCACTCCTGCCTCAGAATCAACCCTTGAGACATTCGGATCTGGCTAAAATGTCCATGAGAGTCTCACAGGCATGGAAAGCCATGACACGGTGGCAAAAAAACAATCTAAATGAAAGATCCTGGTGAACAAGACCCCAGCAGAAGGAGCAGACCATCAAGGAGGGAGGCACTTTTCTCTGAAGGGAGGAAGGAATCTCTGCTGTGATGCGGCCTTGACTAAACAAGTTCAGAGTTGGAGAACTCAAGGGGCTTCCATAGCCTAGACAGCTCATAGCAAGAGTCTCGGGTGATTGCTGACGTCATAAAAAAAAGAGTGCCAATTGTTAAATCAACAACGGGAGTCACTGGGTACATGCTCCCCATGTAGGATCTCTGTCCTTAATGTGTTTTACTATGAAACTTAAAAACACTACTAGTCGAACAATACCCTATACCTTGTGCGGTTGTGTGAGTGCAGCCTGTTGAAATCCTTGCTTAGTATATACTAAGTTGATCTTCAGTATATGAAGGTAATTGAAAATGAAACTCGATGAAGGGCGGGATGGGAGAGGGAGTGGGAGAGGGGAGGGCCACGGGAGGGAGGGGAGGTTGGGGGGGGGAAGACATAACAATACAAAAGTTCGCCGGCACACCGGGTTCTAGTCCCGGTTGGGGCGCCGGATTCTGTCCCGGTTGCCCCTCTTCCAGGCCAGCCCTCTGCTGTGGCCCGGGAGTGCAGTGGAGGATGGCCCAAGTGCTTGGGCCCTGCACCCCATGGGAGACCAGGAAAAAGCACCTAGCACCTGGCTCCTGCCATTGGATGAGCGCGGTGCGCCGGCCGCAGCGCACCGACCGCGGCAGCCATTGGAGGGTGAACCAACGGCAAAGGAAGACCTTTCTCTCTGTCTCTCTCTCTCACTGTCCACTCTGCCTGTCAAAAAAAAATTTTTTAAAAATAAAAATAAAAAAATACAAAAGTTACACTTTGTAAATTCACATTTATTAAATAAAATAATAATAATAACTAAAAAAAAAAGAAGTGGTGCTGATAAAAGCAACAACACACAGTAGGCCTGGCAGGAAGGTGTTCACAGGATGTTTCTCTAGCCTCAGAGATGCCAAAGTTCTTGATTCATCCTAACTCAAGGTATCTACACCATCAACTTTGGCAATCCTTACATTACTATGTCCTGACCTAGCTACCTCACTGTCAACATTGTTTCTTGCCTAATGTGTTATCTATTAGGAAGTAATAATTGATTAGTGGTAGCTCTATAAGAGAATGGGACCTAGAAATATAGCTTTAAGATATGACTTAATTAGGTAATTAATAAATTAATAATTAGGTAATTAATAAGCACACCATCATAACTGATGGTGTGCTGAGTTGAGAAAATCATCGCTCACCTGGCCTTGACTCTAGAACTGTGTAAGTCCCAATACAATTCGGTAACATCGGCAGGTATACCTGCTATCTGAATGTTTTTTTTAAAAAGATTTATTTTATTTATTTGAAAGACGGAGTTAAAGAGAAAGGTAGAGTCAGAGAGAGGTCTTCCATCCACTGGTTCATTCCCCAATTGGCTGCAATGGCCAGAGCTGAGCCGATCCAAAGCCAGGAGCCAGGATCTTCTTCCAGGTCTCCCATGTGGGTGCAGGGGCAAAGACTTGGGCCATCTTCCACTGCTTTCACAGGCCATAGCAGAGAGCTGAATCTGAAGAGGAGCAGCCAAGACTTGAACCGGTGTCCATGTGGGATGCTGGTGCTTCAGGCCAAGGCTTTAACCTGCTATGCCACAGTGCTGGCCTTTAGTGCCTTTTTTTCCTACCATTGCTATCCCTCTGTGTTACCTCTCTGTTACTCTTTCTTATAGTTAAGCAAAGTTTGGGAGATTGGGGAAAGTCTTGTGTGCTAGTGCTCTTTGTTCAAAAAGTAACTGTAGACGTGTGATTACATAGGTAAGAGATTTATTGAGTGAAAGAAAAGGTTTTTAAACTGCAGTAATTTTTTTCTATAAATATAATTCCTAATTCAATCTGAGCTGCCACTAAGACAAACCACAGGGATTTTTCTTTTGCAGCCTAGTGCAGAGCAAAAGAACAGCCAATTATTCCAGACCTATCAGTGGATGCAGTGCAATGCTCTTTCTTAAGAAAGCTTTAGAAGCAGGCTCTGTGGCATAGCAGGTAAAGCCACCGCCTGCAGTACAGGCATCCCATATGGGCACCAATTCGAGTCTCCCGGCTCCACTTCCAACCCAGCTCTCTGCTATGGCCTGGGAAAGCAGCAGAAGATGACTCAAGTGCTTGGGCCTCTGCACCCATGTGGAAGACCTGGAGGAAGCTCCTGGCTCCTGGTTCCTGGCTCCTGGCTTCAGATTGACTCAGCTCCAGTCATTGAGGCCATTTGGGGAATGAACCAGTGGATGGAAGACGTATCTCTCCTTCTCTCTGCCTCTGCTTCTCTGTAACTCAACCTTTCAAAGGAAGGAAGGAAGGAAAGAAAGAAGGGAGGGAGTGAGGAAGGGAAGAGAGGAGGAAAGGAGGAAGGAAGAAAGTTTTAGCCATACTAGTGAGTCCTTCAGCCAAGACCGCCTATTAAAATAGTTTTGCGTCTTGTGATGGTCCTGCTCAGTACTCCTGCCTTGCTCAGTCATTAAGAAATTGAACAATCCACAGGAAATGTGGCCTAATCCCAAAATGAGGTGGATGTGGAAGAGCAGTATCTTGGCCATTAATTAATATACTCCCTGTAAGAGCTCTGAGAGTTACTGGTCTTGATGGATTATCTGATGATGTGGCACATACATAAATTCTTGTGGAATATCAGCCCTTGGAAATTGTAATTTTTCAGGTTGGGTTGCCATCAAGGGTTCATTCAGCAGTGGTGGGGTAAGGGAGAATAGGAGATGCCTAGTGGATCCCCTGGGTTCCATAAATATGTTACCCTGACCTCATTAGGTAAACCATCCTTACCTCCTGCTAATTATAGTCAACTAAACCTGTCAAAATAATGGCTCTTCCATTAACTATTAGGCCCTGAGTGCAAGAGATCCAAAATGCTAAGGTCATCGCTGTAATTCAATGGAACATTTTCTTTGTCCTATGGCAAATAAGAGCCCCCCCTCCTTGAGGAAAGAGCATCCAGCCCTGAAGAGTGAGAAACCAAAAATGCCCTGGGCATCATTGGGAATGATGGCAGTGAAATTGCTGCTATTTCTATCACTTGGTTCTCAGATCCATTTATTCTTCCTGCTGGGAAGAAAGAACTATACAGAAGCTTCTGATTTAAAACACGTTCTACATTCCCCCAAAATTACCACCCCTCTTTTCATAGCATTGCCTTTGAGCTTGTGCTTATCTGTGTGATGATGGGGGCCAAGCAGGGAGCCAGTGAGAGACAAGGAGCTGAGAGACTGCCAGTGGTCTCTTTGGTGGAGCTCCCCCACCACTCAAAACCCAGCCCCTTCTGTCTGATTCAACATGGCTGCAGGCCTGGCACCCCCCACTTCCCCATCATGCACTTGAGCCTCATTCCCCTTCATGCACCAAACACCATGATGACCATGTGTATGCTGAGGGCCACATGAAAACACCAGGACACCTTCCTAGAGATCACCACTTGCACTGAAGCCCCACCCAAACTCCACCCCATTGTACATTCAATTAGGGCACCACTTTGGTGGACACAGACACTGTTCTTTCCTCATTGTAAACCTTGCTCTCCTTCCTGCACTTCTATCCATGTCTACTTTGAATGTTTCCCTCGGGCCAAGACAAGAACTTGGAGGGGCTGGCATTGTGTCCCAGCTGGTTAGGCTGCCACGCTTCCTTAAGTGTGTTGTAGTCAATAGGCTCCTCCCCCATGAGAATACTGTGCTACTGAGAAGGCCCTCAGATGCTCATTCCTACAAGTGTCTACATCTGCATACTATGCTGATTGATCCCTGTGAATCTCTTGCTATATTCTCTCCTACCCAAGACCCGGAAATGATGTATATCTTTTCAGCAGGAATGCAGGGTTTCTGCTTTATTGCATGGCAACTGCACAGCTACATGATTCCTTTTGAAGCTGTCATTATGTCCCCCATTTTTATCATTACACAGGCCTGCATTTATGCATTTTTCTCTTTTATGAAGTCAGGTGTGGGGCTAGCACTGTGGCATAGTAAGTTAGGCCTCCACCTGCGGTGCTGACATCCCATATGAGTGCCAATTCATGTCCCCGCTGCTCCTCTTCCAATCCAGCTCTTTACTGATGGTCTGGGAAAGTATCAGAAGATAGTCCAAGAGCCTGGGCCCCTTTACCCATGTGGGAGACCCAGAGGAAGCTCCTGGCTCCTGGCTTCAGATTGGCCCAACTCCAACCATTGAGGCCATTTGGGGAATGAACCAGCAGATGGAAGATCTCTCTCTGTGTCTCCCTCTCTCTATCTGTAACTCTGCCTCTCAAGTCAATAAAATAGATCTTTTTTTATAAAAAAAAAAAAGTCAAGTGATAGATAAATCCATCAAATTTAAATTCAAATGATGGCAACTCATCATCTACAGAGATGCCTCAGAGAGCAGTCACATGATGCCTGCTAACTTTCTACAACAAAGAGGTTCAGTGCTTGGTGATTTGCTTTGTATTTTGGAAGAAACTAGAAATCACCCATGGGCTCACAGTCCTGAGTAAGGATCAGAGCAAAGGAAAGTTCTGTAGCAAGCCCAGGCTGCAATATGAGCTGGTTTTCACTGACTTTATTACTCAGTAGGTTCTTTTTTTAAAGATTTATTTACTTGAAAGCCAGAGTTACAGAGAGAGAGAAGAGACTGAGAGAGAGATCTTCCATCTGCTGATTCACTTCCCAGAAGGCCTCAAAGGCCAGAGCTGAACCAATCCAAAGCCAGGAGTCAGGAGCTTCATATGAGTCTCCCACGTGGGTACAGGGGCAAAAGTATTTAGGGCATCTCCCACTTCTTCTCTCAGGGCATTAGCAGGGAGCTGGATCAGAAGTGGAGTAGCTGGAACTTGAACCAGCACCCAAATGGGATTCTGGTGTCACAGCCAGCGGCTTAACTCACTACACCACAGCACCAGCCCAATTTTTTGAGTATCTGTGTAAAATAATAGTGTGTTTAGGGCCTCTGACAGAACCTATAGGATAATACAGCTCAGGCCTCGCAGATTTTTTAATACAGGTATGCCTCCTTCCTCAGATTACAATTCTTTTGAGAAACACCTTCAAGATTGCTACCAGCTCTTGGTAGAGATTACACATGTAATCACAGGTGTAAGGTGGCTGAGCTTCCCATCATGAACACTACTTTACCTCGTGTTATTCGTAAGGTTGGGTGTGCAGCACAGCATCTGTCATCAGGGAGATTTGTATAAGAATCTGAGCTCAAGAAGACACAAGGACAAAGCACGTTACATAAGCCAGTGACTCAGGGCTCATGTACACCAATGTCTCCTACACCAAGTCCTCCCCTCAGTTCAGGCCTACTGCCTTACAGGAAATTCCCTAGGAATTTCCTCGAGGAAGAAAGAATCAGAGGCTGGTGTTGGAATTTGGCCCAGTGGTTAAGTTGTAGGCCATGTCCCATATCAGAGCACTTCGGTTTAATACCTGGCTCTAGATCAGGAATGGGAAAAGCCCAGCCCATGAGATCCTTTGGCCCTACCAAGGCAACCACAGGCAGCACTTGAAACTTAATAAATCTATAACAGGCTAATTTTTAAGTTGATAATTTTGTATGGCCCGTGAATGATGTATAAATATCCAAATGGTCCTTGACAGAAAAAAGGTTTCCCACCCATGCTCTGGATTCTGACTCCAGCTTCCTGCTAATCCAGACTTTGGGAGACAACAGGTAATAGCTTGGTCCCTGACACCCATATGGGAGACCTGGATTGAGTTCCTGGCTCCTGGCTCCTGGCTCCAGCCCCAGCACAGCCCAAGTAATTGCAAGCATTTGCAGAGTAAACCAAACCAGCAAGTAGAAAATCTCTGTGTCTGTCTGTCTGTTTCTGACTCTGATAATAATTTTTAAAAGAAAATAGTATTTCTCTTTTTAATAAGATTTATTTATTTATTTATTTATTTATTTATTTATTTGAAAGAGTTACAGAGAGAGAGGGAGAGCCAGAGAGAGAGAGAGAGAGAGATCTTCCCTCCACTGGTTCACTCCCCAGATGGCCAGGGTTGGGCCAGGTGGAATCTAGGAGCCAGGGGCTTCTTCTGGGTCTCTCACGTGGGTGGCAGGGGCCTAAGCATTTGGGCCATCTACTGCTTTTCCCGGACCATTAGCAGGGAGCTGGATTGGAAATGGAGCAGCTGGGACTTGAACCAGCATCCATTTGGGATGCTGGTGTCCCAGGCAGTGGCTTTACTCACTATGCCACAGTGCTGGCCCCCAAAACAGCATTTCTTTTGTCATTTCAGCAGCAGTGATTATGGAGTCTGTGACATGGGATCAGTGGCCCACTGGAGGGAATAAGGGGCTCTAGACTATAAATATCCCATAACCTCAATGTCCCCTCCCCTCTGGACAGATTGGGGAAATTTGAAATCCAGCCTCACCAAGTGAGTAATGGTGAGAGGGGTCAAAGACAAACAAGCCAGACATCAGTTAAAGAGATGCGGGCAGAGCTTCACCAGCAACACTCTGCTGAGACAGGGAGTGGGCTCAGTGGGGACTACACTCTGCTCTGATCTGTACAGCAGGGACTGGGGCTTTAAAGGCAGCGTGAGACAACAGGCAGGGGTGAGGAGGCTCAGCAGAGGCTGGAAGTGACAATTACAAAACGTGGGAGGCAGGCTGGTCCATGTGCAGCCCGTCTGGGTTTGTCAGCTGGCACATGCTGAGGTCGGGCTCTTTGTTGGCAAGTTGTATGTCACCATACCAGGAGGTTTACTTGGACTCACAGCTCTGGAGGTTCATAGTCCAAGATCTGACATGCCCGTTTGCCCAGCCTCCAGTCCTGCTAGAGTCCCAGTGCAGGGGAAACAAGTAGCAGCAATGTCTCGCACCTCTCAGGCTACACACGATGGATGGGGCTCTCCCTCTCCTTCCCCCCTCCCCTTCCCACTGGAGCACTGGACTAACCAGGTAGGGAGAGCTTACCCACACTTGGCTTCACAAAGCTGAGCCCCTATACTAACCAAAACTTTATGTAAAGAGAAAACTGCTTCTCTTCTTGGAAGTCGATGTTATACCAGGTCTCTGCCTCAAGCAAAACTTGTGTCTGATACTAGCAGATGCAGGGATGTGGGGCCAGACCGAGTCAGGCAATCTCAGAGAATCCGGACAACACTGAGTAGGCAGCAGAGATATCCAGGGACAGTACAAACCGCAACCCAAGGAAAAAGTTCTGCAAGGGGAGCAGAAAGCACTGCCTTGGAAGCAGCCACCAAACACTGCCCTGGCGAACCCACGGGTAGGGCAGAGCCCAGTCACACTGAGCATCCTGGGCCCCTGAGCCTGTGGGTGACTATCTCGCTGTGACGGTGTCCTGAGGCAGGCAGTGACTTCCACAGAGCCTGAATTCGTAAGCCCCACTTCATGAGGGTTGACCAGATAAACTCAAGGAACTGCATGGGAATAGGGAAAATAACCCTCGGGGAGCCCTACAAGGAAACTGTGAGACAAATATAAGGCAGGCTATGTGGCCATCACATCACAGGGAAAGCAGAGGCTTCGAGGGAGAGTGCATCATGCATCCAGTCTGTCTTGAGAACTGAAAGGTGACCTGTATCAAGCTGGAATTGGCTTGGCCCCTGCACGCACTGACAAGTGCATGAATATTCCCTGAGATTTGTACAAAATAGAAGGGTCTTGGATGCTGGCTTCCTGGTGCACATGTGAGCCCATGAACAACATAAAAGGCAGCAGGCCTGTGTTTCTGGGGAACCCTGGCCTGGGAGGCTCCTCACTCAGGGCAGATGTCTGAGAATAATGAACTTCAGATGTGCTTGGGTAAGGAGCAAGGATGCACCAGGTGGCCAGGTCTAATCACACTGATCTCATGTAGAAGGGTACTTTATAAAGTTTGTGGAAATATGGAACTGGATATTTCAGAATATGCATTTTCCATTAATGTTTTTGAAGATCCTCAATTATCCTATCCCTTTCTTGTTTACTGGTTTTGTACTTTTTAAAATGTTTATTTGCTGGGGCCAACGTTGTTGTGGAGTGGATTACGCCGGCATCCCATATGAGTGCTGGTTTGAGACCTGGCTGCTCCACTCCCAATCCTGCTCCTTGCTAATGTGTCCTGTCCCGTGGGACAGTAACTGGGGCCAAGCACCTAGAAGAAATGAAAGGGACAGGAGACACAAAGATGGCAGCAAAACATGTCTTGATCAATCTGCACTTTTTATTTTTCAACCACACACGTATATATCATAAAGGCAGGGTGTCAGGCGGGGGAAGGAGGGGTGTTTAGGAGGGCAGGACATTGGGCAGGGAAGGAGAGGGAGCTTATCTTGTAGCTGCAATGCTTGTGAAAGGGAAGGGAAAGGTTACAAAGTCTTAAGGCACAAGGTCACACAAGGTTGCATTATCAGTACTCTCTGGTCTGGGCTGTTTTAGCCCTGCCTCAGTAGTTTTCCACTAAGAGACCACATGCTGCGTGGTCCCTGACACTAATGCACCTGAGAAAGCAGCAGAAGGTGGTCTAAGTGGTTGGTTCCCTGCCACTCAAATGGGAGAATCAGATGCAGTTCCAGGCTCCTGGCTTCAGCCTGGCCCCCTGGGTACTGTAGTCATTTGGGAAGTGAACCAATGGACAGAAGATTGTCTCTTTCTCTCTCTTTCTCTCACAAATAAATAAATAAGTCTTTAATAAATAAATAAATGTTTATTTGCTTACTTTCATCAGCTTGCAAGGCAGAACAACAGAGAAAAACTAGAGACAGGGGCCTGAAACTCCATCTGGATCTCCCATATGGCTGGAAGGGACCCAAGCATTTGAGCCATCATTCACTGCTTCCCAAGATGCATTAGCAGGAAGCTGGATATGCAGCAGAGGAGCCAGGGCTAGAACCAGTGCTCCAGTGTGGGATGTGGTCATCCCAAGCAGAAGCTTCACCTACTGTCGGGGACCACACAGCATGTGGTCTCTTAGTGGAAAACTACTGAGGCAGGGCTAAACAGCCCAGACCAGAGAGTACTGATAACGCAACCTTGTGTGACCTTGTGCCTTAAGACCTTGTAACCTTTCCCCTACTAGCACTAGCATTGCAGCTACAAGATAAGCTCCTGCTCCTTCCCCCGCCCAGCATCCTGCCCTCCTAAACGCCCCTCCTTCCCCCGCCCGACACTCTGCCTTTATGATATATAAGTGTGTGGTTAAAAAATAAAATTTGCAGCTTGATCAGGACATGTCTTGCTGCCATCTTTGTGTCTCCTGTCCCTTTCATTCCCCATTCTAGGTACTTGGCCCCAGTTGACAACCCACGGGACGGGACAACCTACTACACCACACCTGTGGTTCCATTTTAAAAGGGGGAAAGAAGTAGGCATTTGTTGCAGTGGTTGTAAATACCTTCAATAAATGAATAAATACCTTCATCCCATATCAGAATGCCTGGGTTTGAGTTCCAACTCTGCTGCGAATTCCAGCTTCCTGCTATGCACCCTAGGAGGCAACAGATGATGGTTCAAGTGGCTGGACACCTACCACCCACATAGGAGATCCAGATTTGAGTTTCTGGCTCATGACCTTGGCCTGGCACAGCCCCAGCTGTTTGTGGGCATTTGAAGAGTACACCAGTGGCTGGCACTGTGGAATAGCAAGTAAAGCTGCCGCCTGCAGTGCCAGCATCCCATATGGGTGCCAGTTTGAATCCAGGCTGCTCTACTTCCAATCCAGCTCTCTGCTGTAGCCTGGGAAAGCAATAGAAGATGGCCCAAGTCCTTGGGTCCCTGCACCCGTGTGGGAGACACAGAAGAAGCTTTTGGCTCCTGCTTTCAGATTGGTGCAGCTCTGGCCATTGCAGCCATTTGGGGAGCAAACTAGTGGATGGAAGACCTCTCTCTCTTGCTCTCTCCAACTCTGCCTTTCTGCAACTCTGCCTTTCAAATAAATAAATAAATCTTAAAAAAAAAATGCATGAGTAGATGGGGGCACTTTCTGTATCTCTGCTTCTCTCTATCTTTGCATTTCAGATAAAGTAAATAAACATTTTTTTAAAATAAGTAAAGTTAAAAATCGAAAAGAGAAAATGCAAAAGGAAGAAATAAATCTCAGTTGAGTCATCACATACAGGGGCCTAACTTGTGTACCTTGCACCAGCAGATGGCGCCATTCCCATGGATTACAAAATTGATGGCATTTCCACTTCAGTGGTCATTATCCCAGTTCAGAACCCAGGTGGGCAGACATGGTCCACCTGGCTCAATAAGCAAACAGACCAAAGAGGGCTCCAAGACTGGGAGGAAGAGGGCAGGTTTGAGAACTAAGGACCTCTGGGAGGTCCCAGAATCGTGAGTACTGAAGGTGTGGGGCAACTAGGAGAACCTTGATATCTTCCTCAAAACTGTATTTAGATTTAATTCTCGTGTACACAAAAGCCCTGCGATGTGACTTTGAGTAAATTACTTAATCTCCATAGACTTGTTTGTTCTATAAAATACTGACCCCCACCGGGTGGTCAACAAGATAACTTGGGTACCCACGCCAGGACCTGGCATCCAGTCGATACCCAGCTAACACTGGTTTCCTCCCCTCCCATCTCAGCTGGGCTGCACTTCCTGAACCAATATACCGAGCTGTTTTGAGCAAACATGGGACTTACGACCCGAGGAACTGGGAAAGTGAGCAGGTGGAGACAAGAGAGCAGGAATACAGGTACGGTGCATGGAGGACAGGAAAGGGCTCTAGGGGCCGGCACTGTGGCACAGCAGGTTAAAGCCCTGGCCTGAAACGCCAGCATCCCATACGGGTGCTGGTTCTAGTCCCGGATGCTCCTCTTCCCATCCAGCTCTCTGCTATGGCCTGGGAAAGCAGCAGAAGATGGCCCAAGCCCTTGGGCCCCCGTACTGATGTGGAAGACCCAGAAGAAGCTCCTGGTTCCTGGCTTCTGATCGGTGCAGCTCTGGCTGTTGCAGCCATCTGGGGAGTGACCAGTGGATGGAAGACCTCTCTCTCTCTTTCTCTACCTCTCTCTGTAAGTCTGTAAGTCTATCTTTCAAATAAATAAAATAAATCTTAAAAAAAAAAAAAAAAAAAAGGAAAGGGCTCGGGGCTACCCAGAGCTCTGCTCACTCTGCTCTACGACACCCAGACATCACCCTGGAACTTGCTTCCCTGACATTTTTTAGGACTTCATAAGTTTCTTCTCGGTGAGAGTTCCACTCCCCCAACACCCACTTTCTCCCTGGGACCTGATTTCAATCCCCATAAACCACTGGGATTGTGTTCTCAGTAGTCAGGTGCCACCTCTTCAACTCCCCATCCTGTGTCCTTGCTAGCTGTAGGGCCCTGTGCGAGGCTTGGCTCCTAGAGATCAATGGATCTTTTGTGAAATTAAAATGCCTCCCTTATCTGGTGGTCACCACCTTACCCAGGCGATCAAAGGTAGCCTCAATAACTGGGATTGAGGATGGTGGTGATTGCACAACCCTGAACATTCTAAGCAGGTGAAGTGTGTGGAATGCAATTAGACCCCAATAAAGCTGATAAAAATGAACCTAAGAAGCAATGAGAACAACCTGACCCTAGGGGCGCTTGTTGTGACAGCACATCACAGATACAGATTCGCCTGGGAGGTGTTCTTGCCGAAAATGTTAACCTAAAACAGATCAAGTCTTTAGACCCCACTTCCAATCTGTTGTCTGATGTTTTTCCCATCATGTATTTGTTTTGCCTGTTACCCAACTGTGCAACTTCATAAATTAGAATAATAAAATGCATGCTGTTTTGTGTAAGATGCCTTACACATAGATTTGGGGGATTCATTCATGCTGCTGTGTTTTACAACTGTGCCACGTATGGATATGCCACGGTTTATCCCTGGTCCTCCTAATGGACACCTATCCTATTTCCAGTTTGGAGCTACTATAAATAAAGCTTGTTCAAACATTTTTGTACAAGGCTTTTTGTAGACATTTGTTTTTTTCTCTTGAGTAAATACCTAATAATGTGGATTACAAGGTAGACATGGTAAAATTTTAAGAAATAACTTCTTTTATATAGAAAAATTTTTAGTTATTTGAGAGGCAGAGTTTCAAACAGAGAGGGAGAGATAAAAAAAAAAAAGTCTTCCATCTGCTGATTCACTCCCCAAATGGCCACAATGGCCAGGGCTGGGCCCATCTGAAGCCAGGAGCCAAGAGCTTCTTCTGGGTCTTCCACATCAGTACAAGTGCCCAAGCTCTTGGGCCATCTTCATTGCTTTCCCAGGCCATAGAAGAGAGCTGAATCGGACTAAGAGCAGCTGGGACTTGAACTGGGCACCGATATGGGATGCCGGCCCCTCGGGCAGAGGCTTAGCCCACTATACCACGGTGCCGGCTCCCTGCATTCCTCTTTTATTTATTTATTTATTTATTTAGATTTGTTTATTTGAAGGCAGCATTACAGAGAGAGAAAGCGGTCTTCTATCTGCTGGTTCACTCCCCAGATAGCCGCAATGGCACCAATCCAAAGCCAGGAGCTTCTTCCGGGTCTCCCATGAAGGTGCAGGGTCCCAAGGACTTGGGCCATCTTCCACTGCTTTCCCAGACCACAACAGAGAGCTGGATTAGAAGTGGAGCAGCCAGAATTCGAACTGGCAGCCATATGGGATGCTGGCACTGGAGGCAGCAGCTTTACCCACTGCACCACAGCGCTGCCTCGTCATTTCTCTTTTCTAACACTGCTTTGGATATATCTAGATATTCTGAGTTTCCACATAAATCTTAGTAACAAGTTGCCAACTCCTATTTTAAAAAAAAAGACTGGTGAGTTTGTTTTTTTTGTTTGTTTTGTTTGTTTGTTTGTTTGTTTGGACAGGCAGAGTGGACAGTGAGAGAGAGAGACAGTCTTCCTTTTCCGTTGGTTCACCCACAATGGCTACTGCAGCCGGCATGCTGAGGCCAGTGCATGGCGCTGATCCGAAGCCAGGAGCCAGGTGCTTCTCCTGGTCTCCCATGGGGTACAGGGGCCCAAGCACTTGGGCCATCCTCCACTGCCCTCCCGGGCCACAGCAGAGAGCTGGACTGGAAGAGGAGCAACCGGGACTAGAACCTGGCAACCATATGGGATGCCGGCGCTGCAGGTGGAGGATTAACCAAGTGAGCCACAGCGCTGACCCCAAGTTTCCTTCCTTTTCAGGGGCCACTGTTTCCTGCCCACGTGACTGACAAGCACTTTCACAGTTCCACACCTCTCACCATTGTTCTTGCTCCTTCTCACAAACAGGATTCACTTCTAAGCCTCTGATTCCATGGACTCACCTTATTCAATCTCTTCCAACACTATTTCTTTTTCATCATCTTCATCCCTCCCCTCGCCCCTTTTAAATGTCAATGCTTCTTTTTATTTTTTAATGTATTTACTTATTTGAAAGAGAAAGTGACTGAGAGGGACTGACAAAGAGAGAGATCTTCTTCCATCCACTGGTTCACTAACCAAATGGCTGCAACAGCCAGGGTGCACCAGGCAGAAGCCAGGAACCAGGAACTCCATCTGGGTCTGCCACTTGGGTAGCAGGGGCACAAGCACTTGCCCATCTTCTGTTGCTTTCCCAGGCACTTAGTAAGGAAGAAGAGTAACCAGGACTCCAACCAGAGCTCTGAGATTGTAAACTAGAGTCACAAGCAGTGGTTTAAGTCACTGTGCCACTACACCAGCCCCGATGTTCCTTTAAACACACACACATGCACGCACCCGCACACACACACACACACACAATTAGGGTAAGGTGTTTGATGCAGTAGTCCGGTGCTCTTGGGGTGCCCACATCCCATGTCAGAGTGTCTGGGTGTCAGTCCTGCTTCTGCTTCTGATTTCAACTTCCTGCAGACACAGATCCCAGGAGGCACCAGGTGATGGCTCAAGTGACTGGGTCCCTGACACCCATGTGGGAAACTGGTTTGAGTTCCTGGTTCCTGGCATCTGGCTTCAGCCTGGCCCAGTCCTGGCCGCTGTGCACTTTCAAGGAGTGAATCAGTAGATGAGAGTGTTTCTCTCTCTCTCTCTCTTCGTTTATCCCTCTCTCTCTCCCTTTATCCCTCTCTCTCTCTCTCTGCCTCTCTCTCCCTCCCTCCCCCTCAAATAAATTATATCTTTTTGAAAAAAAAACGAAGCTAATCATTTGTAGAATTTGGTGGCATTCTCCCCTCAGGTAATATTTCTCCATCTTCCAATCTGTTTCATGAAATATGAAATATTTTAGCATGAAATATATTTAGCAATGTGGAACTCCTACTTCTGCCAAATTTAGCTGGAAATGTTGATTTGAATTTAAATAGATATGTTTTAAATAAAATAATTTTAAAATATTTTTATAGCACAGCAACAATTAAAAATCAGGTAAAGGAATTATATTGGAAGCATTGTTGTCTGTGATTTACTTTTTTATTTAAAGATTTACTTATTTATTTGAAAGTCAGAGTTACAAAGAGGCAGAGGCAGAGAGGAAAAGGTCTTCCATCCACTGGTTCACTCCCCAGATGGCTGCAACAGTCAAAGCTGGTCCAATCCAGATCCATGTGTCAAGAACTTCTTCCAAGTCTCCCATGTGGGTGCAGAGGCCTAAGGACTTGGGCCATCTTCCACTGCATTCCCTGGCTATAATAGAGAGCTGGACAGAAAGTGGAGCATCCGGGACTTGTACCGGTGCCCAAGTGGGATGCCAGCAGGTGGCAGCTTTACCTGCTTCACCACAGCACCAGCCCTGTCCATGATTTACTTTTAAAACTATAATTTGTACAACTGTACCACTACAAACAATCTACCCCCACTTCAGACTCCTGAGAAACAGATAGATACACACCCCTAGAACCCTGGTAGGGTCTCTAATATGAGGGTAATTCAAAAGCTTGTAAAAAATGGAATAAAACATAAGCTTATTTTTGGTGTAAAATGTTTTTTATTTTTTTTTTATTTAAAAGGCAAGGCAGATTAAGAGAAATCTGCTAGTTCACTCCCCCAAATACCTGCAACATCTGGGCTGAACCAGGCTGAAGCCAGGAGCCGGGAATTTAGTCAAGGTCACACAGGTGGGTGGCAGGGACTCAGGTACTTGAGCCATCCCCTGCTGCTTTTCAGGATGCACATTAGCAGGACATTAGAAACAGGAGCCGGTGCTGTGGCGCAGCAGGTTAAAGCACCGGCCTGAAGCACCAGCGTTCCATATGGGCACTGGTTCGAGACCGGGCTGCTCCACTTCCAATCCAGCTCTCTGCTATGGCCTGGGAAAGCAGTGGAAGATGGCCCAAGTCCTTGGGCCCCTGCACCTGCATGGGAGACCCAGAAAAACAGAGGCTGGTGTTGTGGCATAGTGGGTAAAGCTGCCACCTGCAAGGCTGGCATCCCGTATGGGCACCGTTTTGAGTCCCAGCTGCTCCAAGTTCTGATCCAGCTCCCTGCTAATGCACCTGGGAAAGCAGTGGAAGATGGCCCAAGTGCTTAAGTCCCTGCCACCCATGTAGGAGACCCAGAAAAAGCTTCTGGCTTCTGGTTTTGACCTGGCGCAGCCCTGGCCATTGTGGCCATTTGGGGAATAAATCAGCGGATGAAAGATCTCTCTCTCTCTCCCTGTGTCTCTCCCTTTTCTCTCTGTAATGTGCCTTTCTAATAAACAAAATTAATCTTTTAAAAAAATCAAATAAGGAGCATGAAGGTTGTGAAAGACATCTTACTATTATATATTTTTTAAAATTTTATTTGACAGGTAGAGTTACAGACAGTGAGAGAGAGACAGAGAGAAAGGTCTTCCTTCCATTGGTTCACTCCCCAAATGGCCACAACAGGCAGCACTGGGCCGATCCGAAGCCAGGATCGTGCCTCCTCCTGGTCTCCCATGCGGGTGCAAGGCCCAAGCACTTGGGCCATTCTCTACTGCCCTCCTGGCCACAGCAGAGAGCTGGACTGGAAGAGGAGCAGCCAGGACTCGAACCCAGTGCCCATATGGGATGCCGGTGTAGCAGGCAGAGGATTAACCTAGTGCGCCACGGCGCCAGCCCCCTTATTACTATATTTTAATTTATAATATATTACATTATAAAATGGATGAATGTTCCAGGTTTCAATGGAAAAAGCTGTTGGCTTGGAAATGTCCATCACATCAGAAGGATTTCAGTGTTTTATCAGTTTGCTTTTGCTGCCTAACAAAACTCAGTGGTTGTGTTTCCTCTGACTATTTCTCCCTGTCTGTGGGTGAATCGCACAGTTCTTCTAGGTTTGTCTTATTTGCCTAACGCTGAGTGGTCAGGGCTGAAGGTGAATGGCTGCTTGTTGGAAGGTTGGTTGATCTAGAGAAGCCTCAGCTGCAATGGCCTGTCTCTGCTCCACACAGCCTCTCATCCTCCAGTAGGTTAGCCCTGCAGAGGGCCAAGGATTCCAAAAAGCAATGGGAGAGCAATCCACATCATGTCACATCATCTGTGGTCCCTTTGGCCAAACAATTCCAATGGCCAAGCCCAATGTCAGTGTGAGAGTGGATTAATTACTCGAGGATCAGTGGACAAATTGGGGGGCATTACTTCAAAAACCTATTTAACAATTTATTACATTTTTAAGCGTTTAAAAGCTTAGAATTACTTTGCTTGTTAAATTTGTAACAATCTTAGCAGTCAGTATTTGACATGGTTAAGAAAAGCCAACACATAAAATTTATGATGTGATTTCACACATCTAAGGAAATTTAATTACTCATCTTAAGTACACTAAATGTTTTAAGAGAGTTTCATGAGGTATATTTATGTTTATGTTATGTGTTATATTATGTCTATGTTATATGTATGAGTTAATAGTACATGAATTGAAGAACAAGTAAAAGTAATTATTCTTAATTTATATCCACAAATATTGCTATATAAATGGACTAGCAAGCTTTGCAAATTGAATTTTAAAATTTACAACTCAATTTAAGTGGAAAATAATTACAACAGCAGTAATTGAAAGAAAATTTTATACACACAAAAATTTCTCTTGGGCTTCAATAAATCTTGGTTGACATATTTATTTAATAACCATTCACAACATATTTATTGATCATCCATTGTAAGAGGTGCTATGAGGGTACTTAAAAAAAGTCCATGGAAAGTGGAACTAAGGTTCCTTTTGTGCAAAAAATGTTGAAATCCATGCACAGTTTTTCAAAATAGGCATTTGTCATGAACTTTTGGAAGGGAGGAGGCAACGGGACGGGACTAAGAAAATGGTTCTCCTTGAGTGCCCATTTGAGGGTTGCACGAGCAATCCCAACACGCCGGGCGCGCGGGGAAACTAAGTCTGAGGCGAAGCGCACGGGCGGACTGAGGCCAGGGCGCCTGCGCGCCGTCAAGGGCGGTGAGCGCGCGCCAGGGACGCCCGGCCGGGGCGGGCCCGGCGGAGGGACGGTGCCCAGCCCACTCCCCGCCCCCGGCCCGGCCCGGCCCGGCCCGCCTCCGGCCGGGGCAAAAAGCCGGAAGCAGGCTGAGCGCAGTGAAGTTTGCTTCTCCGCCTGAGGAAAAACGCCTGGGCGTTCCTTCGTGCGCCCCGCGACCGTGCCGCGCCATGGGGGTCCCGAGCCTTTGGCCGCCCGTCGTCCGGGGACCGCCGCTGTGGCTGCTGCTCCTTCTCTCTGGCGCGCTGGCCCCGGGCCGCGCCGCTCTGCATATCTTGGACCACCCGGCGCCCGTCTGCTCGCAGCCGGTGAGCCCCAGACGTGCGAAGCTGATGCGGGCAGGCCACCGGGGACGACGCGCCCGGGCAGGGGCGCGGGAAACCTGCGCGAGGGTGTCCAAGAGGGGTCGGGGGTTTGGGCACAAAGAACGCAGCGCGCTGGGGAGGACCCTAGTTACGGTGAGGGAGAAGAGGGAGTTGGAGGGCAGGGGGTCGCACGGCGAATATTGCAAAGCTTTACCTGCCAGGATGTGTTGGGAGGCGGGAGTGACGGCCCCGCCAGGGCCGTGGAGTTTAGGGAAGCGACCGAGGCCCTGGGCCGCGGTTTGCCGCGCGCGGCCGGGGTAGGCTGAACGCGCGTCCAGAAGCGCCCCCTCTTGCCTTGCGGCCTGAACTCTGCGCCGGGATTCGGGTGCGGCTGTGCGGAAGGGGGCGTCCCCGACGGACCTCAGCCCCGCCCCCGGGGGCACCCCACTTCGGTCCTGAAGCAAAAATGCTGGCCAGGATCGGGGTGGGGGGATGGAATCTGGGGCGCGGAGTGGCCTGATCTTTCAGAGAACGGCCTTGTCCCCAAAGGGCGATGCCCTGAGGACGGGGCAGTTGATTCTCAGGACCCCACTGCCCACACCCCCAACCTGGGTCTGGGGCTAAGTGTGCTGTCGGCCAGTGGGTAGCTGTCCAGTAGGAGCCTGCTGGGTCCACTGGCAGTGACACGCCCGCCTGTCGCGTGGCACCAGGGCCATCTTCAACAAGAAACAACAAAACTGCGTGCCCTCCACAAAGACCCTCCTCTCTGCCAGGTAGGCCCCCCCCCCCCCTTCTGCTTTCTGTACCTTTCACCACCCACCGCAGACCCGGAGGAATAGGGCTCAGGTCTGAGTCAGAGGCTGTGAAGCCCAGGGCTCATGCTCCTTGGCTAATGTTGTGGAAGGCTTACCGAAAGAGGGTGGAGGGCCAGTGACTGCTTCACAGCCGAGGTGGGGGGCTGGGGGGTGTTTGCAATGCGAACACTGCTGGGAAATGTCCTTGTGACTGGCACGACTGGGGAAAGGCGGTAGGCGCTTGCTGGCCAGGTCCTCCTGCAGACCCGGTGCGGAAGTCGTTTGTTGACCGTTTGTCAGGTGCCTGCAAAGCGAAAGTCCTCCGCTAGGAACTGAAACTGTAAACAAGTGCTCCTGGGACCCTGGTGTCGGAGGCCTCGTGTCATCCACGAGGGAACCGGCTGGGAGCCCGGCCACTGGCTTGCAGGGCAGCCTGGAGCCTTGCTATTTGCACAGCGGGTGAGGGGAAAGGCGTCGAGAGAGTGCCAGCTGGGGTGTTCTTCATGGAGAAGACATTTGGGCAGCACTGAGCGGTGGTGACAGGGGCTTGGCCAAGGCCCTTGAGTGGGACAGGGTAAGGGGTATGGCCAGGGGTGGGGGTCTGTGTGGCAGGAAAGGGAGGTGGTCTCCAGAGTGTCAGGGTGTGAGAGCTGGGCTGGAAGGGTGGGGACATGAATTGCACAGTGAAGCAGGACACAGGTGATGGGAGACAGGGCCGGTGAGCTTGCAAGCTCCCGACCTCTGCCCACTCACTGTCCACTGACAGTGGCTTCCCCACTCCACTGACTTATCCTTGTGCAGGAAAGCCCTGCTCCTCTCGCCCTCCTCTGGAGTTTTTCCTGATGCCACGGGGCACAGAGAGGGTTTCAGTAGAACCTGATTTCCATGCCGACTTCACCACTGCTGGTTGTTGGGCAGTTTAGGCTGTGTGGGCCTGGATTCCTCATTTCCACAATGAAAAAGACAAGGTGCACCATTTCAAAGTGAGCCCTCACGACTGTCCCGAATAGAAAAGTACTTCGAAAACTTTACGGAATGTGGAAATGAAAGATAAGTTTAAGGGCTGGCATTGTGGCGTGGCAGGTAGAGCTGCCACCCGTGACACCGGCATCCCATATGGACCCCGGTTCATGTCTCAGTTGCTCCCTTTCTGATCCAGCTCCCTGCTAACGGCCTGGGAAAAGCAGCAGGAAGTGGTCCAGGTGCTTGTGCCCCTACCTCCCACATGGGAGACCTGAATGAAGCTCCTGGCTCCAGCCTGGCCCAGCCCTGGCCACTACAGCCATTTAGGGGGTGAACTAGCAGATAGAAGATCTCTTTTTCTGTGTGTGTGTGTGTGTGTGTGTGAGAGAGAGAGAGAGAGAGAGAGAGAGAGAGAGAGAGAGAATCTATCTCTTACTTTCAAGTAAGAATAAACAAACATTAAAAAAAAAAAGGTTAGGGGCCGGTATTGTGGCACAGTGGGTTAAGCTGCTGCTTCCAGTGCAGATGTCCCATACTAGAGCTGCTGTGCCTAGAAAAGCAGCAGAAGATGACCCAAGTGCCTGGGCTCCTGCTACCCGTTTGAGAGGCCGGATGGAATTCCTGGTTCCTGGCTGTGGCCTGGCTCCACCCAGCAGTTACAGCTGTTTAGAGGGTAAACCACTAGATGGAAGCTCTCTCTCTTCCCTCTTTGTCTCTTTCCTCTGCCTTTCAGGTAAATAAGATTAATCTTAAAAAAAAATAAATAAATAAGTTCAGGGTGGGCGTTGTGGCACAGAGGTTAAGCCTCAGCTTGAGAGCCCTGCACTCCATATCGGACAGAACTTGGCTTCCAGTCCTGACCTCACTCCTAATGCCATCTTTCTGCTCATGCCCACCCTATGAGGCAGTAGTGGTGGCTCCAGTAGTTGGGCCCTTGCCCTCCGCGTGGAAAACCTGGATTGGGTTCCCGGCTCCCAGCTTTAGTCTGGCCCAGCCCCAGCCATTGCAGCCTTTTCGGGAATGAGCTCACTCTCCGTCTTTCTGCTTCATGACTAATTCAAAAGAAAAGATGTTTATTATGGCACAAACATTTTTGAAACACATTTCTGATTTTTTCTCGGTATACATTTTTCATGAATTTTTGAAGACTCCACATGTAAAAGCCTGGTGGGGTTTAGGGCTCAGTGACTCTGTCCTCAGACAGAGGCGGCTTCCAGTGCTGGGGCTGATTCATGTGTGCCGAGTGAAAGAACAAAGCAATGCGTGAGTGAAGGAATGAGTGCTTACGTCTGCCTGAAGAGCCAGGAGACCAGCCACAGCCCCAGTCCCAGAGGGCGCTGGTTTCCCTGCAGAAACCAAACCCCAGCAAACCCCAAGTCGTTGCATTTCCTGGCACCATCTTTTGGTTGAACCCTTCCCACTGCCTGGGCTTTCTTGCACGTTTCCCATGACTGCCAGCCCACAGCAAAACCCACAGGGAAAGACAGCCACAGTTGGGAGTTGGTAATGTGAATGGTAGCATACAACTTCACAAACAGGATGTGTGTTTCGTTGCTTGTGGTTTTGACTTGTGATAGTAGAAGAACTGTTGGGCTTAACCCTCTTATCTGCTGGGAGCCAGAGCTGCCTGCAGCCATGCCACCCTCCAGAGTGTAAAAATTGTGTTCCATGGGCATTCTAGTGTGGTGTAGGCCCTTGGGCAGGCAGGGCCGGGGTTGCAGTTGGCAGTAGAACCAGCAAAGCTAGGAGGCTTCTCGATCTTTGCCTCTGGCTGGTCGTCCTGGCTGCTCGCTGCTCTGGCCAGGTTCCCTCCTCTCAGGAGTCTGTGTAACATCCACTGGCACTCTGCAAACAGCCTGAGGCTCAGACTCAGAAGACCTGGGCTGGTCAACCTCCTCTGTCACCCCTACCCGGCCCTGTGAGGAGCACGTGTGCCCCCTCTGGCAAAGGAAGCTCCTCGCCACGCTGGCCGTGTTGCCCGCTAGCCATGTGCGAGCATCAGGCTGGGCACACTGCAGCCATGCAAGAATATTTGCCTGGAGCTTTGTCAGAGCCAGGCACTGTGCAGGTGGCTCACATCTGTGAGGGGACTTAGAAAAGTTTCTGGAAAAATGGAATGAAACATACAAGTTTATTTTTGTGCAAAACAATTTTTTTTCATAACACAAAGAAGATGCATGTTGTGAAAAAACCAGGCCTTCGGTCCATGCTCACTCAACACACAGTTCTCGGGCAACAGCCTTGGAGGCCACATGATTCCCTGCTTTGCAGAGGCAAGGTGTTGGCCCCGGTCACACAGGTAGTGAGTAGTGAGTGCAGGGCTAAGCCTGCAGCCTCAGAGCCCGCCTTTCAGGCACTCACACTTGAATGGAGACTTGCATTTCTTCCTTTTGGTCTTCACCACCACCGAAGACAATACTGACCTCCCAGTGCTGGGTGTTCCTGTTTGTGTTTAAAGAGGCAGCCTAGGAGCATTAAGATCCTGGGTTCCAGAGCAAAACTGTGTGATTTGAGTGCCAGCTCTCTGGGACCTTGAACCAATGAACTAAAGTCCCTGTGCCTTGAGGGTTTTTTTTAAATCAGTAAACAGTAAACAGTTTTTTAAACAGTAAACATCCTGGGGGCTGTGTCCTTAGGTGATTCTGTCGCCATGAGAACGTCATACATGTTCTTACACAGACACAGATGGTGTACATCAGTCACTTGCTGTGATCTCTTGATAAAGTCAAGAGACTTGGTCCACATATGGTTCACATATGTGAAGCTGCTGTCTGCCCACAAAGCATACTGTCTTATAATGAATACTTTTGTAAGTAGAAGGAATATACTCTTTTTTTGAAAAAAAAAAAAAGCCTTTTTTAAAGATTTTTTTATTTATTTGAAAGGCAGAGTTACAGAGAGAAGGAGAGGCAGAGAGAGAGAGAAAGGGGTCTTCCATCCTCTGGTTCACTCCCCAGTTGGCCATAATAGCTGGAGCTGTCCAATCTGAAGCCAGAAGCCAGGAGCTACTTTTTGGTCTCCCACACAAATGCAGGTGGGCATCTTCTACTGCTTTCTCAGGCCATAGCAGAGAGTTGAATGGGAAGTGGAGCAGCTGGGACTCAAACTAGTGCCCATATGGGATGCCAGCACCACAGGCAGCAGCTTTACCTGCTACACCACAGCATAGCAGGCCCCTGGTTCCTATTTAAATCTTCTACTTCTTTTCTCTTTGTGGTTTTAATTGAGCATTTTCTATGATTCAATTTTCTCTCCTTGTTTTAAAAAAGATTTATTTATTTACTTAAAAGAGTTACACAGGCTGGCGCTGTGACTCAATAGGCTAAACCTCCACCTGGCGGCACCGGCTCACCAGGTTCTAGTCCCGGTCGGGCGCCGGATTCTGTCCTGGTTGCCCCTCTTCCAGGCCAGCTCTCTGCTGTGGCCAGAGAGTGCAGTGGAGGATGCCCCAAGTCCTTGGGCCCTGCACTCCATGGGAGACCAGGAGAAGCACCTGGCTCCTGCCTTCGGATCAGCGCGGTGCGCTGGCCGTGGCGGCCATTGGAGGTTGAACCAACGGCAAAAGGAAGACCTTTCTCTCTGTCTCTCTCTCTCACTGTCCACTCTGCCTGTAAAAAAAAAAAAAAAAAAAAAAAAAAAGAGTTACACAAAGAGGAGAGGCAGAGAGAGAGAGAGGTCTTCCATCCACTAGTTCACTCCCCAGTTGGCTGCCATCGCTAGAGCTGGGCTCATCCGAAGCCAGGAGCCAGGAGCTTCTTCCTGGTCTCCCACCTGGGAGCACCATAGCAGAGAGCTGGATGGGAAGTGAAGCAGCCCAGACTCAAACTGGCACCCATATGGGATGCCGGCACTGCAGGTGGCAGCTTTACCAGCTACATCATGGCGCCAGCCCCAGGAATATACTCTTAAAGGAACAATAAACGTATAATAAAGCAAATGCATAAACCAGAAAGAGTCATTTATTAGTATCAAGTACTATGTACTGTATACAATTGTGCTATACTTTTATATTTTTAATATTTATTTATGTGAGAGACAGAGCAAGCTCCCATCTACTGGTTCCCAAAATGGCTGCAGGAGCCAGAATTTCAATCCCGAGCTCCCACATGGGTGGCAGGAACCAAATTTCTTGAGCCACCACTGCTGCCTCCCAGGGTCAGCATTAGCAGGAAGCTAGAATGAGGAGCAGAGCCCGGAATCAAACCCAGGTGTTCTGATGTGGGACACAGCATCGGAACCAGCATCTTAACTGCTAGGCTACACCCCCACTGCTGTGCTGTCTTTTTAGATGACTGGCAGTGCAGTAAGTATGTCTACACTGGCGTCACCACAGATAGGGAGTAATACGTTGTGCCAAAAGGAAATCACTTAGAATTCTCTTTGTTGGCCTTAGCCTCCATATTTCTAATTGCACCGATAGTGTTAATTTTCGATTTATCAATTTTAGGCGTTATCTACAGTAGATAAAATGAACAGGGCCAGGCCTTTGGTGCAGCGGTTAAGATACCACTTGGGACACCTGCATCCCATATCAGAGAGGCTGGGATTGCGTCCTGGCTTTGCTCTGGTTCCAGCTTCCTGCTCCTGCATACCTGGGAGCAGCGGGTATGACTCAAGTACTTGGGTTCCTAACACCCACGTGGCATTGACTTTTAGGCTCCTGGCTTTCTCCTGGCCAAGCCCTACTTTGGGAATTTGGAGAGTGAACCAGTGGATGTGATCTCTTTCTCTTTCTCTCTCTCTCTCTCTCTGCCTTTCAAATCAAAAAGTAAAAACTTCAAATAAATTAAAATTTTTTAAATAGAAAACTACATTAACTGTTACCACTTGTCACCTCTGTTATATCATAACCAACTAAATCAATAATCAGCTTTATATTTTTATAACAAGTAAGTAATCTTCATGACTAAGGAAAGCTTATTTCTTCTATACAACTAGCTTAGACTTTTCTCTGATTTGTCATACTTTTTTTCCTCAATTAACAGATATGAGGAGTCTTCAGAATGTTCAAGGAAAATGCACATTTCTTTTAAATGGTTATTTATTTACTTCGAAAGGTAGAGAGATATACAGATGTCCCATCCACTGACTGAATCTCCAAATGCCTGCAACAGTTGGGGCTGGGCCAGGCCAAAGTCAAGAACCCAGAACTCACTCCCTCCACATCCCCCACGTGGGTGGCAGGGACCCAAGTACTGCGTCATCACCTGCTGCCTCCCAGGATGCATGCTAGCAGGAGCAGAGCCGAGACTTGAACCCAGGCACTCCAGGGCGGGATGCAGGAGTCCTAAACCATCTCTCTTTTTTTAAAAAATAGTTTGTAAACATAACCTTTTTTTAATAAAGCTTTTATTTAAAAAATATAAATTTCCAAAGTACAGCTTATAGATTACAATGGCTTCCCCCCCCCCTTAAACATAGCTTTTAAAAGATTTATTTATTTATATGAAAGGCAGAGTTACAGAGAGGCAGAGGTAGAGAATGAGAGAGGTCTTCCATCCACTGGTTCATTCTGGCTGCAACGGCCAGAGCTGCACCGATCTGAAGCCAGGAGTCAGGAGCTTCTTTCGGGTCTCCCATGTGGGTGCAGGGGCCCAAGGACTTGAGCCATCTTCTACTGCTATCCCAGGCCATAGCAGAGAGCTGGATGGGAAGAGGAGCAGCCAGGACTTGAACTGACACCCACATGGGATGCCAGTATTGTGGGTGGTGGCTTTACCCACGATGCCACAGCACCGGTCCCTAAGCCATCTCTTAACCACTGCACCAAGTGCCTGCCCTTCTGAGTTTTTCCCTAAATAATTTCTTCCTGTTTGTTTTTTGTTTTCCTGTAATATGACTCTGGAAGTCCAATTAATCATATCTTGTACTTCTTAATTTGGTTCTGTAATCATATTTTTCCTGTATCTGTTTATATTTGCTCAACTTTCAGAGAAAGTGTTCGCAGTGTTCATTTCTGTTCTGTGCTTGCTTATTCTTCCATAGTTTCCATGCTGCACTGTCCTCTCAGCTTTGAGAGCTGTTTTAGTTTTGTTTGATTTAATTTTATTCTGTTCCCAGCAAGATCTTTTGTCTTCTAGGAACATTTTTGAAAATTCTGATTGTTTTGGGAGTGGGCTTTTGCCTAGCCCTTCAGATGCCTGGTTGGGTCACCCACATCCCACATCCCATATCTGAGTGCCTGGTTTGGAGTCTTGGCTCCATTTTTTTTTAAGATTTATTTTGTTTATTTATTTGAAAGGCAGTTAGAGAGAGGCAGAGAAACAGAGAGATCTTCCAAATGCTGGTTAACCCCAAAAATGGTCACAATGGGCACAGGCGGGCCAGGCCAGAGCCAGGAGCTTCATTCATGTTTCCCACATGGGTGCAGGAGCCCAAGTACCTGAAAAAGTATTTGTCTGGTGTCTGGCACTCAATGTCTGCTAGTTAATTAATGGCTCCCTTTCTTTTCAGCTTGGCTTTTTAAAAATAATTAATTAATTAATTTGAAAACAGAGTTAGAGAGAGGCAGAGACAGAAGGAGCAATCTTCCATTCACTGGGTTTATCCCCAAGATGACCACAATGGCCTGGTTGGGCCAGGCTGAAGCCAGGAGTCAGGTTTCCCACATGGGTGGCAGGGACTCAAGTACTTGAACCATCACTGCTGGCTCCCAGGGTCTGTCTTAGCAGGAAGCTGGAATCAAGAGTGGAGTCAGGGGGCTGATGTTGTGGTACAGCAGGTTAAGCCATGGCCTGCAATGCCAGCATCCCACATGGGCACCAGTTTGAGTCCCAGCTGCTCCACTTCTGATCCAGCTCCCTGCTAATGCACCTGGGAAAGCAGTGAAAGATGACGCAAGTACGTGGGCCTCTGCCACCCATGTGAGAGACCCAGATGGAGTTCTCTGTTTGGCCTGGCCCAGCCCCAACCACTGCAGCCATTTGGGAAGTAACTAGCAAAGATATTTCTTTCTCTCTCTCTCTGCCTTTCAAATAAATAAATCTTTGAATACATATATGTGGGAACTTCAAAATGTTTATGGAAAAATGGAACTAAAAGATAAGTTTTTAAGTCTTTTTACTTTTATTGACTTGAGAGACACAGAAAGATCTTTCATTTGCTAGTTCATTCCCCAAATGTCTGCAACAAACAAGATTGGACCAGGCGGAAGCCAGGCACCCAGAATTCAGTCTGTGTCTTCCGCACGAGTGGCAGGGACCTGAGTAGCTTGAGCCTGCAGCCTTCCAGGGTGTGCATTAGTAAGAAGCCAAAATCAGAAATGGAGCCGGGACTCCGTTTGGGATGCAGGCTTTCTAAGCCGTGGCTTTACCACTGTGCTAGATGTCTGCCATCCTCTCTCTGTCTTACAATTTTAAAGTCCCCGGGACATAACCTTACTCCCTCCTAAAACCCAGTTCCCTGCTGTCATCCGCTGTGCCTCTTGTCATCCCGGCTCCCCAGTTGGGTGGGATGAGAATGCTGTGAGGAGAGGCCCCTCCCCAGAGCGCCCTCCCGAAGTGCATGGGCATCCGATGAATCCCATTCTTGGAAATGAGCCAGGGCAGAGCTCTGGGGCCTGGCACGTGAGTGAAGTTCCTTCCCGGCTGTAATTGCCACCTTCGTTTTCTCCACAGGAGCTAAACTGCACAGTGAAGAACAGTAAGTCATCTCCCCTTGTTCCTCCTGGTGTGGCTGTGCTATAAAGCGATCGCCTCGTGCTGAGTTCTGACACGGGCCCCGCCATCCCACCCCGGGGTCCGGCTGTGGCTGCATGCACTGTGGGAGGCACTGTGGAGAGCCCTGGATGTGTGCACCTGCACTGCCTGCTTGGAAGCCAAAGTCAGGAAATGAGGAATGGAATTGTGGGTTGGATTTGGAAAGGATTCCCTGGGGTGCTGCCCTAGTACAGCTGTAAGCCAGTTTCAGTCACCACAACTTGCTTGTGGAAAGTCACAGACACCTGTGCTGCTGGTTAGGCTTTGTTTAATTCCAGAAAAGGTACATATTTCAAGTGTCCTGACATACCTCATCCCTCCTGGGCCATATTTCTAACCACTGCTTCGCTTCATCTAAAAACCAACCTGCACACTTTTTTTGGCTCCTAAAATGCCCTTTAGACATCAGAGCTTTGCAATAACCCCAGGCAAGTGCTAGAATAGTGGCAGTGGAGCTCTCTAGACCTGCTGCCGGGCCACCACAGGGCCTCCATTTCAACTCTGATTCCCGCCTTTCCCTGCCAGGTACCTGCCTGGATGACAGCTGGATCCACCCTCGAAACCTGACCCCCTCATCACCAAAAGATGTCCAGATCCAGCTGCACTTGGCCTACACCCGGTCTGGAGACCTTGTCCCTGTGGTTCACATCGAATGGATGCTACAGACAGATGGTGAGTGGGCGTATCATGGGATTCTGCCACCTCCATACCACCTGCCCCTTCTGATTCAGAGTTGGGTTCCCAAGCCTGTGTTCAGACACAAGGACCCAGATTCAGAGCTGGAAGGATCCATCGTTGCATGCAGTTAATGCTTTTTCTGCACTTTAAACAGCAACCCCACTAATATCTTCTCATCATGCCATCCTTCATAAAAGGCCTTCCTGCGGCCGGCGCCGTGGCTCAACAGGCTAATCCTCCGCCTTGCGGCGCCGGCACACCGGGTTCTAGTCCCGGTCGGGGCACCGGATTCTGTCCCGGTTGCCCCTCTTCCAGGCCAGCCCTCTGCTGTGGCCCAGGAGTGCAGTGGAGGATGGCCCAGGTGCTTGGGCCCTGCACCCCATGGGGAGACCAGGAAAAGCACCTGGCTCCTGGCTCCTGCCATCGGACAAGCGCGGTGCGCCGGCCGCAGCGTGCCGACCGCGGCGGCCATTGGAGGGTGAACCAACGGCAAAGGAAGACCTTTCTGTCTGTCTCTCTCTCTCACTGTCCACTCTGCCTGTAAAAAAAAAAAAAAAAAAAAAGGCCTTCCTGCAGTCTGAAATGTTTATCACTCTGGGGAGAGGGGAGGCAAGTAGTTAATCTTAGGACTACAGTGCCAAATACTTACTGGGAAAACGGTAACACATTGGCCAGCCTGCTTTTTTCCTTCATTTAGGGGTTAACACTTTTAAAAACACATGCCCTGAACCTCTTCAGAGAGTGAGTTTGTGTTGCAGAACTGGGAGGATAAGGTGCTGTGAGAGCCTTAACCTCCACAGGAGGATCAGTGAACAGGGCATGGGGGAGGTACTTCGTGTAAAGCCCCAGCCTGAATGCTCCCTGCTGGCTACAGGTGGGGAAGGCTGCATTTGATACCCATGCCATGTTGCCCATGCCCAAGCCACAGATTTGCAAAGCCTGGTGGTTAAGATTGCCCATGTCCCAAGTCACAGTGCCTGGGCTCACTTCCCAGCTGTGCTCCTGGCTCCAGCTTCCTGCCAATGCACACCCTGGGAGGCAGCGGTGAGGACTCAAGTAGTTGAGTCTCTGCCACCTATGTGGGAGACCAGGACCAGCCCTGTCTGTTGTGGATGAGAGCTCTTTCTTTCTGCCTCTCAAATGAATAAATAAAAGTAAAAGAAGCACACGCTACTCTAGCAAATGTGCTTTAAATATTCTGCTTTTGAAATGGCAGAGCCTTCACTGAGAACCCAGTGTGAGGCGTCCTTGTCCTTGTCCAGTAGATGTAACTGTCCACATGCAGAGGCAAATCAAGGCCCCAGAGTGACCTGAGGAACAGGAAGCAGAGAGTTAGGCAAGACGGGAAGTGAGCAAGCATGGCAGAGAGGGAAGTGACACACCCTGTGGTTATGATGGCTGAGCTGCATCTGTTTGTCTCCTCTCCCGCACTCTGACCTTCAGCCAGCATCTTATACCTGGAGGGTGCAGAGCTATCCATCCTGCAGCTGAACACCAATGAACGATTATGTGTCAAGTTTGAGTTTCTCTCCAGACTGAAGCATCATCACAGGCGGGTAAGGACAGAGCTCGTGAGCGCAGCATGTGCCCTTCCCTGCCCCAGTATGGACCTGCCCTCAAAGGCAGGCGCAGATTTACCATGGAGGCTGCTTCCAGGACGGGTGGTGTGTTTGTGGGTGCCTCCCTGACCTCCCAGCCTTGTGCTTTCTTCCCGTTTTCCTTTTCCACTCTGTGAGGAAGTAGACTTGGCACATGACCTCCACAGCCCTGCCTCTTGCCATTTTTGTTTGTACCTGGAATTAATCTGGTGATGGCCACCAGGAATAGAACACGGTGTCCAGACCAAAGCTGCTGTGGGTGGCACAGAGCTGTGAGTCCAGCGGTGGTTTCACTGCTAGATGGGAGAACGTTCTGCCTATTCAGTTTGCTTAAAGCAGTGGATCTCAGAGTATGTGCCCTGGGGCAGCAGCATCAGCAGCTCCCCGGGATTTGTGTATGTGAATACTTCAAAAAGTACATGGAAAATGGAATTAAAAGATAAGTTCAGAGATGGGTATTTTATGCAGCAGTTAATACTGTGCTTGAGATTCCCACATTCCATCAGGGTACCAGTTTGAATCCTGGCTCCTCGGAGTCTGATCCAGCTTTCTGCTAATGCCTCTGGAAGGCAGCAGATGATGGCTCAAGTTCTTGCGCCTCTGCCACACCTGTGGGAGACCTGGATGGAGTTCTGGACTCCTGGCTTTGGGTCTGGTCCAGCCCTGAGGTCTCTCTGTGTGAGACCCTCACCGGTTGGGCTGGAAGAGTGACAGTGTCTCTCGACAAGAAACACCAGAGACAAGCCTGATGAGTGTGTCCGTTTATTAGCAATCAGGCACAGACTTTTATAGGGTAAGAGGGGGAGAAAAAACCTGGGATAGTAATGGCGATTCTATAGGGCAGAAAGGGCAGCATGCCAAAAGACCCCTAACTAATCAACTTATAGGTCATGTAGGCCACGTAGGCCCCTGGCCTGCTTTGTACAACCTGCCCACATCTGGAATGTGGGAGTTGCTTATCGGCTCTCTGTTTATCAATCGTAAAGGCACAGCCATAGGCTTCCAACAGGAAGGAGGGATGGGGGAAATGGGCCTGGAGCTCCTGCTGCCTGCCAGCAGCCAGGCTGTGGGGTCCCTCCCAACCTCCCATGGGATCACCCACACAGCCCTAGCTGTTGCAAGCATTTGGGAGTGAACCAGCCAATGAAAGATCTCTCTCTCTCTGTCTCTCTCTCTCTGCCTTTCAAGTAGTTGAAAATAAATAAATATTTTTTTAAAAAAAGATAAGTTTAGGGGAGGGTGTTTGGTGTACCTGTTACAATGCTGCTCGGGGGCCAGCACTGTGGCGTAGTAGGCTGGGCCTCTGCCTGTGGTGCTGGCATCCAGTATAGGCACTGGTCTGTGTCCCAGCTGCTCCTCTTCCACTCTAGCTCTCTGCTAACAGCCTTGGAAAGCAGAGGATAGCCCAACAGCTTGGGCCCCTGAACCCGTGTGGGAGACTCAGAGGAGGCTCCTGGCTCCTAGCTTCGGATAGGTCCAGCTCTAGCCATTGCGGCCATTTGAGGAGTGAACCATCAGATGGGAGATCTCACTCTCTCTCTCTGTCTCTGTCTCTCTTTCTCTATCTCTTTGTAACTCTGCCCTTCAAATAAATAAATTAAAAAGAAAGATGCTGCTTGGGATGCCTGCACCCCACATCAGAGTACCTGGGTTCAAGTCCCACCTCAGCCTCTCGATTCCAGCCTCCTACTAATGCACACTCTGAAGCAGCAGGCGATGGCATATGCACTTGGGTCCCTGCCACCCAAATGGGAGACCTGGAATGAGTCTCCACTTCCAGGCTTCATCGTGGTCCAGCTGAGGCTATTAGAGGCATTTGTGGAATGAACCAGTGCATGGGAAGACTCTCTCTCTCTCTCTCTCTTTCTTTCTCTCTCTCCCTCTTTCTCTCTAACACACACACACACACACACACACACACTCACTCATTCTCTCTGCCTTTCAAATAAATAAGTCTATTTTGATGTAAAAAAAATTATAATCCATACATATGAGGAATCTTCAAACGTTTCAGGGAAAATGCATATTGTGAAAAAAGTATGCATGGATTTTGGAATTTTTTGCACCAAAATAAACTCAGCTTTTAATTCCATTTTTCATGGACATTTTGAAGTACCCTCTTTTTTTTTAAGATTTTATTTGTTTACATGAAAGAGTTACAGAGAGGCAGAGAGTGAGAGAGGTCTTCCATCCATTGGTTCATTCCCCAGATGGCCGCAACGGCCAGAGCTAGGCTGATCCGAAGCCAGGAGGTTCTTCCAGGTCTGCCACATTTGTGAGGGGCCCACGCACTTGGACCATCTTCCGCTGCTTTCCCAGGCCATAGCAGAGAGCTGGATGGGAAGAGGAGCAGCTGGGACTAGAACCGGCGCCTGTATGGGATGCCAGCATTGCAGGCAGTGGCCTTACCCACTCTGCCACATGCCAGTCCCTACCCTCATGTTTTATATTGTAAGCCCCACCCAGGCATTCTGAATCAGAAACTGGGGTAAGGCCAGCTCTTGGGGTCCACAGCCCTCCACATGATTCTGGAGCATGCTCTAGTTTGAAAGCTCCTGGGTGAAATCTGCAAATAGCCCTCTGCAACAGGCTAGATCTCCCACAAACACAAGTAGCAAGGCAGAGCCTCCCCCAGACTTGGCTGCTGTGCGGAAGGCGAGGAACAGGTTCCTAGCTCTACTCAGAGGAGAGAATGAGAGTTCTTCTGAGCCAGCTGGGAAACAACTCAGCACAATTCGGTTAGCTCTGCAGCCCAGGTAGGTGAGGATCTCCTTCTCTCTCCACATTTTCCTGCTCTGGAATGTTTTTTTTCTTCCCTTCCTTCCTGCCTTCTTTCTTTCTTTCTTATTTGACAGAGTTAGACAGTGAGAGAGACAGACAGAGAGAAAGGTCGTCCTTCCGTTGGTCACCCCCCAAATGGCCGCTACAGCTGGAACTACGACAGTCCGAAGCCAGGAGCCAGATTCTTCCTCCTGGTCTCCCATGCAGGTGCAGGGCCCAAGCACTTGGGCCCTCCTCCACTGCCTTCCCGGGCCACAGCAGAGAGCTGGACTGGAGGAGGAGCAGGACTAGAACCCGGTGCCCATATGGGATACTGGCGCCACAGGCGGAGGATTAACCAAGTAAGCCATGGCACCAGCCCTGGAATGTTTTCAAGAGAACCCTGGCTTTCCCTTTTAAGGAGAAAGAGTCATTTAACAAGGAGTTTGTAGCTGCCTCTTATATGCCAGTTCTGACAGTTCCAAGTCCCCTGGCTCAGCCCTTATTCACTCATTGTCCAGAATTTGAGAGGGCTGGTGGGAGGGGAATGGCTACTTCCACTTGCCCAATTCTTTTGTCTATGACTCCAGTACCCACTGATGAGGTCCACATCTAAGATGTATGAAATAGGGGCCAGCTCTGTGGCGCAGTGGGTTAACACCCTGGCCTGAAGTGCCAGCATCCTATATGGGTGCCAGTTTGAGACCTGGCTGCTCTACTTTCTATCCAGCTCTCTGCTATGGGCCTGGGGGAGCAGTAGAGGATGGCCCAGGGCCTTGAGCCCTTGCACCTGCGTGGGAGACCAAAGGAAGCTCCTGGCTCCTGGCTTCAGATTGGCACAGCTCCAGCCATTGTGGCCAACTGGGGAGTGAGTCTTTGGGTGGAGGACCTCTCTCTCTCGCTCTCGCTCTCGCTCTCTGCCTCTCCTTTCTCTGTGTAACTCTGACTTTCAAATAAATAAATAAATCTTTAAAAAAAAAAACAGATGTATGAAATAGGCATGAGCGGGTGTTCGGCACAGCAGTCAAGATGCCCACATTGCATAGCGGAGTAGCTGGGTTTGAGTCCCAGCTCTGCTGGTGATCCCAGCTTCCTGCTGATGCACACCTGTGAGGCCACAGTGATGACTCAAGTAGTCGGATCCCTGCCACCTGTGTCAGACCCAGGTTGAATTACCAGCTCTTGGCTTCAGCCTGGCCATTGCAGCCATTGGGAAGTGAACTGGTGGATAGGAGAGCTAGCTAACTCCCCGGCCCCTCAGTCTTTCAAGTAAATAAAAATTCGAATTCTTTTCTAAAACTCAAATATATATATACAGACAAAAACAAGAATACAGATAAACTACTGCAATCTCAGATTTTTGGATTTTGGAGTTTGTCTTATTTTTGACTGATTTTGGGGAGCAGGTGGGGAAGGGGGTGCTTTGAGCCAAGTGCATGAGAGAGGCGTGCGTGTAACCTTTCCAGTCCTTTTCCTTTCAGTGGCGTTTTAGCTTCAGTAACTTTGTGGTGGAACCTGGCCAGGAGTACGAGGTGACTGTTCACCACCTGCCCAAGCCGATCCCCGATGGGGACCCAAACCACCAATCCAGGAACCTTCTTGTGCCTGGTAAGAGTATCCTGCCCAGCCATTGCCTTCACCATGGGGTTCTGTGGTGGCTCAGCTGAACCTCAACACATAGCACCCCCAACAGCCACAGTCGCCGGGCACTGGGAGCTAGCTCCTTGATGTATGGCTGCAGGCTATACTCCCCAAAACAGAGCCCCTTCTCTCGTGACACAGCTGTAGGTACTGGCCCACAATCCCAAGAGTTCTTCTTGAGAGAGAAGCTGCATACTCCCTGCCTGGAACGTGTCTGGGAAACAGGCCACTCTCAGGAGGGTGGTAGCCCTGGCCTCAGGCCAGCCCCAGCCTCCACCATTGTCGACGTGTCCCACCTGCATTTCTCTAACACCCCTCCTGGGGTGACACACCCCCCTCTCCCTCTCCTCCATGCTGCCCATGTTGACTGCTGGATTACCTTCTAAACCCTCACTTGCTATGTGTGCCTCTTCTCTCTGCCCTCCCCACATCTCAGGTGCTCAAAGTCAGCTACGGGACAAGGTCTGGGTCTTCCCTTTCGTGTAATCTTCCTAACCTCTCTCACACAGTAGCTGGTCAGGAAGTTCTTGTTGAGGGTGGCTATGGGGTGGGCATTGGTGCAATGGCTAAGGTGCTCATATCCCATGTCAGAGTCTCTGGGTTAGGGTCCTGGCTCCACTCTCTATTCCAGCTTCCTGCTGTTGTGCACCCTAGGATGTAGCAGGTGATGGTTCAAATAGTTGGGTCCCTGCACCCATATGGGGGACCCACATTGAGATCCTGACTCCTGACTTTGACCTGGTCCAGCCGTGGTTGTTGCTGGCATTTGGAAAGTGAACCAGAGGGTGGAGCATTGATCTCCATCTCTCTGCCTTTCAAATTAAAAACCTTAAAATCTTCATCCCTGGACACCTACTGACATACACACACACACACACACACACACACACACACACACTGCCTGCTTACTCCTCTGTCTGTTTCTGCATGGGACTCATCCTTTGCTCCTTGCACAACGTCTCGGGCTGCCGCTCTGCTGGTGTTGACCTCTTCCCCAGGAATCGAGTATCCTGAGTGCTGGGGCTTGTATTCCAGTGCCTGTAGCAGTGCCTGGCACAAGAGATGTTCAAGAAGAACGTGGTGCATGAGTGAACCTCCCCTGTCCCTCCTGGTTATCCACACCTATCACACATCGTCCTAACAAGAGGGAAACCACTGCAGGGGCGGGCAAGTAAAGAGGGGCTCGGGAAGGTAACCGCCATGGTGGTTGTCGAGATAGGCTCGTGGGCCAGCAGTGCCGACAGATCGATGCCCTCCCAGCCCTCCTGAGTCACTGAGGCAACACTCACAAGCACAGCGCAGCAGGGCATTGGTGCACCTCTGCCTGTCAGAGGCAGCGGCAGCTCTGGAGAGAGGACAGTGCGGATGCAATAATAAGAATTAGGAGTGACCCAAGACAGATTGGTCACCCAAAGCAAGCTTAGGAAGAATAAGGGTCCCCATGGAGAGGCAGAATGGGACAGCCCAGGCAGCCCCTAACCCCGGGGTCCACTAGCCAGTGGCAGCAGTCTGGTCCTGTAGCTTGCTGTCCCTGGCATCAGGAGTCTGGATGAACAAACCTGCTAAGGCAAGTGCTTAATGATGTCTCCTCTTTCTGGGCTGGCAGGCTGCGAGGACCCCAGGATGAAGATGACCACGCTGTGTGTGAGCTCAGGTAGCTGTGGCTGGCCCGGGCGGACCTTGACCGGGTACATGCACACACCCACCCTTCCTCCCTCCCGACCTGCTGTGTGTCCTTGGCAGGCAGCCTGTGGGACCCCAGCATCACCGTGGAGACGCTGGAGGCCCAGCAGCTGCGGGTGAGCTTCACCCTGTGGAACGAGTCTGCCCATTACCTGCTGCTGCTGAACAGTTTCCCCCACGCCGAGAACCACAGCTGCTTCGAGTACATTCAGCACATACCTGCGGTAATCCTCAGCCTTTCGGAGCTCTCTCTCACAACGCGGAGCCCAAGACTGCTCAGTCAGCAGTGGTCTCCTGGAGAGCCTTGCCCTTTTCCCTGCTGAGGGAGACGAGAGCTCCTCACAATGTTCGTGGAGGGGTGAGGGTGTGGCGCGGCAGTTTAGCCGCTGCTTGGGACACCCACGTCCAGTCTTGGAGTGCCTGGGTGTGAGTCCCAGCTCCGCCGCCCGTTCCAGCTTCCCACCAGTGTGCACCCTGGGAGGCAGCAGGGGGTAACTCACGAGACTGGGTCCCTGCCACCCACGTGGGAGACCCAGCCCTGGTTGTTGCTAGTATCTGGGGCGTGAACTGGCAGATGGAAGATCTTTGTCTCTGCCTTTCAAATGAGTAATAATTTTTGAAAGTTCATAGAAATGCCCATCATAGAAAAAATGAATTTCAAAATTTTTTTGCACCAATATAAGTTTCTCTCTTTAATTCCAACTTTTGTGAACTTTTTGAGGTGCTCTCGTAGGTGACTGTAGCTGACTTGTGGTCTTGCAGCTGATTCTGTAGCTGACAGAAACAGAGTTGATGCTGCCCTGCCCAGCCCTCCAGGCTTCTCTGTCCCATTCTCTATGTTTTTGCCATGTTTATTCCACTTTATTCAAGAACGGATTTGAGGACCAGAGAACTGTCGGGGTTAAGACAAAGGGGAAATCCGATGGAGCTGGGTTAGTGCAAAATGCTGTTCCCTGCAGCTGTGCAGTCCAGTGCTGCTGTGTCCCCCTGGTCTCCAGCAGCCAGAGGGAGATGCCAGTCACGAGATGTGCTTACACGTTAACGACGAGCTGCCCGTCCTGCAGAAGTGTTGGGTTTTCTGAGCAGCACTGCTTCCTTGTGGCGCTGCTGCAGAGTTCTCGATCAGCAATGCTTACCTGGCCTCTCCCCTCTCTGCAGCCCGCACGGGAGGATTTCCACCAGCGATGCAACGTCACGCTCTTTCTGGACAGCTCCGAGTGGTGCTGCCGCCACCAGGTGCAGGTGGGTGAGTCGTGTGCAGACAGGTGAAGGAGAGCATGCGCAAGTGGGCCTTCCTGCTGGCTGGGCAAGGTGAGGAGGGAGGGCGGCTCGAGCACTCATGCTCCCCACAGGCACCCAGTGCTTGCTACCACCCGGAGTTCTCTGCCCAGCAAGGCACCGTCTGCCTTTCTCCTGCGCCGTTCTTCCAGCCTCCCGTGGACAGAGGTCCTTTGCCCTCTCTTGCTGATGGGAGCCCTGGCCTAAAGCCACACGGACAGCCTGGAGTAGCCCGGGTGCCTTGCTGCCCCATTGCCTCTGCCTGCACAGAGCCCCAGGGCCTCATGTCCCCCTGCTCTGCTCTTGCTCTCCAGATCCAGCCCTTCTTCAACAGCTGCCAGAACGACTGCCTCAGACACTCTGCGACCGTCTCCTGCCCTGAAATCCTCTATGTTCCAGGTAGGACGGCTGGGGCTGTCCAGGCGGGTCGCCCTGGGGGTGGGGGTCGGCAGCCAGAGCTGATTCCACACCTGGGGTATTGGGTGGGGCGTTCCAGGACAGACTCCTGGGCGAACTCCTGTCTGCCTCTTTAGCTGTGCAGCCTGGGGCAAAGTACTGAGCCTTTCAGAACCTCTGTTTCCTTGACTGAAGGATGGGATTTTACTATCTCAGAGTTAAAGTTCAGTTTTTGTTTTTGTTTGATTTTCATCTACTTGAAAGGCAGAAAGAGAGAATCTTCCATCTACTGGTTCACTCCCCAAATGCCCATAACAAAGAGGGCCAGGCCAGGCCAAAGCCAGGAACCTGGAGCTCCATCCAAGTCTCCCACATGGGTGGCAGGAGCCCAAGTCCTTGGGCTGTCACCCTCTGCTCTCCCTGGTCCATTTGCAGGGAGCTGGATTGGAAGCAGAACAGCTGGGACTCCAACCTGCGCTCATGTGGGATGCCACATTGCAAGCCCAACTTAACCCTCTGCACCACAGTGCTGGCCCCAACACCATTCACTTAATGCTCACAAGTTGTGAGGATACTGGGAAGTGGAGACACTCCCACCCGAAGGTTCACAGATGAGGAAACGGAGGAGACATTAGGTCACTTGTCCAAGGTCGCAGCTGAGCCCCCGGTTCCGACCCGAGCCCGTGAGACCCAGGAGCCCATTGCCTCCCCCACACTGCCACTGAGAAGCTGTGCTCCGTGACTACCTTGGACCATGGCCACACTGGTTAGGAAGCAGCAGACGTGGCCCTAGGCTAGGAGAGAGAGCCCCGGCCTCCCTGGTGGGAGCTGAGCTTCTGTCCTCAGGCCCACAGCCACGGGTGTTCCCTGCAGTGGTTTCCTTTAACCCAAATCCACATGGTGCTACGGGCAGGGGCAGGGGCTGGGCCAGGTCATCAAAGACTTCAGCACTGCTGTTTGTGATCGCTCCCGTAACTAAGAAGTCTGCTTTTCCTTTTCCCTATGTTCTCATTGCAGACTCCGTTGCAGGTGAGCTCAGATCTTCCCGGGACGCTGCCGGAGCCCCTGGGGACCTTGTGAGAAGGCCCTGCCTGAGCCTCATCCAGAGCCAAGCAGACAAGGCTGAGCCAGAGGCTGGCGTGGGGGCAGGGGTGGTGATGTCACCTGTGATGTTGAAGAACACCTTGGGGGAGGGGGTCAAGAGGGCAGGGCCCAAGGGTCGGGGAGAGGGGCTGGGAACCCCCGCATGCTGCTCACGGTGCTCTGCGCCCTGCAGACTTTGTCCCGCTGTGGGTGTACGTGTTCATCACGGGCATCTCCATCCTGCTGGTGGGCTCCGTCATCCTGCTGGTCGTCTGCATGACGTGGAGGATCTCTGGTAAGGGGCCTGGGCCTGGGGCTTTGCCCTCTGTTCCCTGCTTTCTCCTGACCTTCTCCTCCTTCTAGACCCTCTCTGTGAGGCTGTGCCCCCAGGGGACCCTTCAGCTCTTCAATTGCTAATTTTAAGGACAGATGTGGCCCCTTATATGCCACACCTCCAACTCAGTTATTGGGAACCTGGGACCTGGGGCCAGCCTGACCTGGGCTCAGATACCAACTCTACCACCTACTGCTGGGGCTGTTTACAAGGAAGAAGTGAAATAATGCACAAGAATTCTTAGCATAGAACTTGAGTTGTGATATTTGCTCAGCGTCTCTTAGCCACCATTACATTTGTTGCTATTAAAATCAGTTTTATTAAACACATTGGAAGGAGCTAGCGTAGAATTTGCCTGCTTCAGGAGTGAGTGATCAGCCAGGCAAGTGGAGCAGTCTGAACAAGCCCATCCTGCAACCCCCAGACCTGTGCATCTGAGGTCTGGGCGAAGAGCAGTGTGATAGTAATGCTTCAGGCTCTGGGCCATGGGCCAGGGGGTGGGCGTGGACTCCAGCTGTACCTCACTTTACCTCCAGTCACAGGCAAGTCACTTAACAAACTTTGGACTCGGTTTCCTTTTCTGTAAAATGGGACAGTGCCTGAACTGAAGGGAGGATTCCATGAGATGACACGTGAGACAGTCCAGGAACGTGCTTGCTGGGTGGTATTGGTGGCTGTCAGTCAGTGGCCTCTTCCTGTGCTGACAGCTGGAGAGAACGTGGTCATAGGGTTCCTTCCTGCCCTCCACGCCCTGGGCTGTTTGTATGGCCCTGGAGAAGCTGTTCCCATGCTGACCAAGGCTCTGCAGGATCGGGTATTAACCACTCAGTGTTATGGTGTGGTAGCCATGCTGGGGGAGTCGGGAAACGTAACTAAGAGCTGCTGTTAATAAGCCATGCGGCTCTCTAGGTGTCAGGGGCTGTTTGTTTCATTTCTGCTGTTGATGAAGTGACCTCAAGAAGTTCATGCAGGGGCTGGCGCTGTGGCACCGTGGATAAAACCACCTGCAATGCCAGCATCCCCACGTGGGAGACCTAAAAAAGCCCCTGGCCCCTGGCTTCACCCTGGCCCACCCCTGGTTGTTGTGGCCATTTGGGAAGTGAACCAGCAGATAGGTGATCTCTTTCTCTCTCTCTCTGTTTCTCCTCCTCTCTGTGCAACTCTGAGTTTCAAATAAATAACTAAATCTTTAACTTTTTTAATTTTAGATTTCTTTATTTATTTGAGAGATAGAGTTACAGAGAGGCAGAGGCAGAGAGAGAGAGAGAGAGAGAGAGAGGTCTTCCATCTGCTGGTTCACTCCCCAAATGGCCACAACAGCTGGAACTGAGCCAATCTGAAACCAGGAGTCAGGAGCCTCTTCCTGGTCTCCCACATGAGTGCAGGGGCCCAAGGACTTAGACCATGTTCCACTGCTTTCCCAGGCCATAGCAGAGAGCTGGATCAGAAGAGGAGTAGCCGGGACTTGAACCAGCACCCATATGGGATGCTGGCATTGCAGGCTCTACCCACTACACCACAGCGCCAGCCCCTAAATAAATCTTTTTTTCTAAAGATTTTATTTATTTATTTATTGGAAAGATAGAATCACAGACAGTGATAGGCAGAGATAGAGAGGAAGGTCTTCCATCCACTGGTTCACTCCCCAAATGGCCACAATGGCCAGAGCTGAGCCGATCCACATGCAGGAGCCTGGAGCTTCTTCTGGTCTCCCACGCAGCTGCAGGGGCCCAAGGACTTGGGCCATCTTCCACTGCTTTCCCAGGCCATAGCAGAGAGCTTGATTGGAAGTGGAACAGCCGGGACTCAAACTGGCACCCAAATTGGATGCTATTGCCACAGGCAGAGGATTAACCCACTGAAAAAGTTCATGTGAAACAGAATTAAATGACAGGTTTCTTTAGAAGAGCATGTATGTGAAAAGTCTTCAGAAAGTTCATAGAAATGCATATGGATTTCAAAGATTTTTACACCAAAATATACTCATCTTCTAAAGGCATTGTTCACAAACTTTTTGAATACTGCTAAGACTTCTGACCATTTTCTGAATACCCTACACTGCTTGATGAAGGAAAGGGAAAACATCACTGGTTATGTCACTGTCTTTTTCCTTTTTAAGGTTATTTATTTATTTGAAAGGCAGAGTGATAGAGAAAGAGGAACAGGCAAAGAGAGAATCTTCTATTACTGGTTCACTCCCCAAATGGCCACAATAGCCAGATCTGGGCCAGGCTGAAGCCAGGAGCCGGAAACTTCACCTTGCTCTCCCACGTGGGTGGCAGGGGCCCTAGCACTTGGGCTGTCATCTACTGCCTTCCAAGGCGCATTAGCAGGGAGCTGGGTTGGAAGCAGAGCAGCCAGGACTCAAACCTGCCTTCCTGTGTGTGTGACAGAGGTCACAAGCAGCAGCTTAACGCACTGCCCCACACACCAGCCCTGTGTCACCGACTTCTGAGAGTTCTTGGCAGAGGCCCAAAGAGTGAGGATTGAAACGAAGCTTCTAAGTCCCTGGCTCGGTCACCCATGAGCTTCGTTCATCCCAGCTGCCACTGAGAAGCCAACTCCCTCACCGCAGTTTCCTCACCGTCGCTGAGGGGAACAGTTGCTTCACTCTGTTGGTTTCCCCTCCTCACCTCAAAAATACTGGGAGGAAATGTTGTAAGGGGCCTGCTGGGGGCTGCTTCTAGAAGGAAGTATTGTGAGGGGCAGGTGTTTGGTCCATACAGAGTGCCTGGGTTCGAGTCCCAGCTCTGCGACCAGTTCCAGCTCCCTGCTAATGTACACTGTGGGAGGCAGCAGGCCTCAAGTCACTGCCACCCACAAAGACTTGAGTTCCAGCCTTCTTGTACAGCCCTGGCTGTTAGAGATAACCCAGTAGATAGATCTCTCTCTGTCTGTCACTGTCATTCCGCCTTCCAAACAAATAAAAAAGAGTAAAAATGTATGTGTGTGTGTGTACATGTGTAGACACACAAATATATGTGTATGTATGTACGTATGTATATGTCTCCTGCAAGGACAGAGTTGGGAATGAGAGAGCTTTCCTTCCAGTGGAGTCTGTTACTGATGGCCAGACTGCCGGGAAGGCAGGGACCAGGGTGGAGGCTGTTCTGGGGGTCCCGGCTACTACAAAACCATCCCAGTGAGCCCACCTGATTGAATGCATGTGATGTGCCAGGCACGTTAGCATATGTGATGTCCGGTAATGCACCTCCCCAGAGAGGAAGACTGGCTTGCAGAGGTGAGGTCATAGGCCCAGGATTCGCACCTGCACAATGGTCAGGCCCTGCCCCCGGCTGAGGCCTGGAGCAACCACCGACCCTTTGCCCTTCGTCAGTGCAGGACAGCGCTCCTGTCCCTGCTTCTCTTTCTGAAGAGCCACTCCAGCATATTTCTTTTCCCTACAGGATCTCATGAAAAACGTGATAATGACACCAGATTCACTGGTCAGTATTTCCTGGTTCCTGGGGGCTGGCGTGTGTGTGTTTGTGTGTGTGTGTGTGTGTTAAAGGCATGGTGGAGGGTTTTCTGGGAGGAGGAGGTAGGTCACCTTTTGTGTGCTGACTCCTAGTCCCCTCAGGGGGAGCCCACCTTCTGCAGCCCACACAGGGCCTTCAGGGCACCCCAAGTAGCCAGGCCCAGGGTGCCGTGTTTTCAGTCACTCGGACAAGGAGCAGAAGGGAGGGCACCCTGTTTTGGAAAGGAGGCCTTCCCTAGAGCAGGTGTTTATTCCACAGGCTGGCCTTTGTGCCTTTTTTCATCTTCCAATTAAAAAGCATCAAGTTTCAGCCAAAGGCCAGGTGGGAATGAGAGAGATTCTTTTTCCCATGAGGCACAAGACTGTAAACTTTTTTTCATGTAGCCAAAATAGGGTGAAATGACAGCATTTG
The DNA here is from genome assembly GCA_949820135.1 of Sylvilagus floridanus. Taxonomy (NCBI): domain Eukaryota; kingdom Metazoa; phylum Chordata; class Mammalia; order Lagomorpha; family Leporidae; genus Sylvilagus; species Sylvilagus floridanus. The sequence continues at coordinate 37,943,452 of OX463230.1, forward strand.
GGCTTCCTCCAGCAGGCCTCGGGTTCGTTTCCTAGGCTGAGGGGTGGGATCCAAGCTCTGCATTTGGCACAGCCCCCCTGGGCTAGCCAGAGGGGTCATTGCCTTCAGTCTGTGTGTCAGTCTTGCCTCCCTTGTTTCCCATAGGCACCCCGCCTGCGGCTGACCTGACCCCCCCACCCCTGAGGCCAAGAAAAGTCTGGGTCATCTACTCAGCCGATCACCCCCTCTACGTGGACGTGGTCCTCAAGTTCGCGCAATTCCTGCTCACAGCTTGCGGCACCGAGGTGGCCCTGGACCTCCTGGAAGAACAGGTCATCTCGGAGGTGGGGGTCGTGACCTGGGTGGGCCGTCAGAAGCAAGAGATGGTGGAGAACAACTCCAAGATCATCGTACTGTGCTCCCGAGGTACGCGGGCCAAGTGGCAGGCCATCCTGGGCCGCGAGGAGCCCGCCGTCCAGCTGCGGTGTGACCGCTGGAAGCCCGCGGGGGACCTTTTCACGGTGGCCATGAACGTGATCCTCCCAGACTTCAAGAAGCCGGCCTGCTTCGGCACCTACGTCGTCTGCTACTTCAGCGGCATCAGCAGCGAGAGCGACGTCCCCGACCTCTTCAACATCATCCCCAGGTACCCCCTCATGGACAAGTTTGAGGAGGTTTATTTCCGCATCCAAGACCTGGAGATGTTCGAGCCTGGCCGGATGCACCGCATCGGGGAGCTCACGGGGGAGAACTACCTGCAGAGCCCCAGCGGCCGGCAGCTCAAGGAGGCCGTGCAGAGGTTCCAGGAGTGGCAGGCCCGCTGCCCCAACTGGTTTGAGTGCGAGAACCTTGGCTCGGTGGATGAGCAGGACCCCCTGTCCCTGGACGAAGAGGTGTTTGAAGAGCCGCTGCTGCCCCCTGGGAGTGGCATCATCAGGCAGAGGCCCCTACTGCAGGAGCCTGCCTGCCAAGGCTGTGTGGCAGTGGAGCCGCTGGTCGGCGAGGCCAAGGGAGGACCGTCGAAGCTGGAACCTCAGCTGCAGCCCCAGGGGGAGCTGGTGGCCCAGGCCCTCCGCACCGTGCTGCTCCCCGGGCAGGAGGTCGCCATGACCCACGTGCTGGAACCCGAGCCCCTTGCTGACGGGAGCAGTACAGCAAGCCGGCTGGCTGTGGTGGAGGAGGGGGAGGTCTGTCCGCTGCTGGGGGGCCATGGCCCCCGGCGGAACAGCCTTCTGTTCCTCCCCCTGGACCCAGAGGACTCGCCTCTCTGCAGCACGCCGCTGGAGTCACCAGAGCCACTGGCATCACCAGAGCCACTGGCTGGGGCTGTCAGGGAGCAGCTGGAAGGCCTGATGGTCTCGCTGTTTGAGCAGAGCCTGAGCTGCCCCAGCCAGGAGGGGTGGGAGAGGCCCGCCGTGGCCCTCAAAGACCTGTACACGCCGCACGAGGAGGAGCAGCGGCAGTCAGTGCAGTCAGACCAGGGCTACATCTCCAGGAGCTCCCCACAGCCCCCTGACGGACATGCCGACATGGAGGACGGAGAGGGGGGGGAGCAGGGCCCCTCTGAGCACCTCTCTCCCGAGGACCTGGAGAGCCTGAGGAGCCTGCAGCACCAGCTCCTCTTCCAAGAACTGCAGAAGAACTCTGGCTGGGAGGGCGTGGGATCAGACAGAGCAGCTGCCGAGGGGCTGGCCTCTTCCTAGAGCCCCCGGGGTCCCCAGCGTGGGGGTGTGCTTCTGGGCGTGCGCACATTTGTATGTAGACTTGGTGTGCAGTGTTCCAGTGCACACATCTTAGTTCTGTGTGACCATCCTCCACCCCAAGAAGCCATAGCCCATTCCCAGGAACTCGTGGCCGTGTGTCCATTCATTCAGTCTGTGTTTTGAATCTACCATGCGCTGGGCAATTGGGGTACAAGGAGCAGCTGGTTTCCTGAGTCAAGCGATTGGGGCCTCCTAGCTCCTAGATGGGGGCAGCATGTGGGGTGAGTGCTGGAAGGGAGTGGAGCCCACGAGAGAGACGTGGGTGGGGAGAGCCTGGTGGGCAAGGCTGGGAGCCGGGACATCAGCCTGATGAAAGTCAGGACTCCTTTCGCTAGATGGGCTGTGCCCTGCCCGGGAGAGGCCAAGGGCCAGACATGCCAGGAAGTTGCCTCAGATGGCTTTTAGCAAGAGACAGCGTAGATGTATGTGCTGGGGGTAGGGGGCAAGGTTTGGGTAGTTGTTAAGACACCACTTGGGGGGCCAGCCTATTCGGGTCCCGGCTGCTCTACTTCCAGTCCAGCTCCCTGCTAATGGCCTGAGGAAAGCAGTGAAGGATGGCCCAAGTGCTTGGATCCCTGACACCCATGTTGGAGACCTGGGTGAAGCTCTGGCTTCCACCTGGCCACTGTGAACCAGAGGATGGAAATCTCTCTCTCTCTCTCTCTCTCTCTCTCTCTCTCTCTCTCTCTCTCTCTCTCCCCTCTGCCCCCCTTCCTCTTCCTCCCCTCTATAATTCTTGACTTTCAAATAAATTAATCTTAAAAAAACATAACTTTGGATACCCACATCCCATATCAGAGCGCCTGGATTCAAGTCTGTCTGTACTTCACATTCCAGCTCGCTGCTCCTAAGCACCCAGGGTGACAAGAGGTTATGGCTCAAGTACTTGAGTCCCTGCCACCCATGTGAGAGACACACATGGAGTTCTGAGCTATTGGATTTGGCCTGGCCAGGCCCTGGCTGTTGTGGACATTTGGGGAGTTAGCCAGTACTTGCAAGATTCTGTTACTGTATCTCTGATTTTAAATAAATAAATTCAATGTTTAAATATGCTGGGAAGCCTGAGTGTTCAGCAGGAGAGAAGTCTAGTCTGAGCCTGCACTTTGGCTGGCAGTCAGAGGGAGCGGGGTTCTGCAGGGATGGGCTGGCTGGGCCCCCGGGGCACCTCAGCCCCGCTGTGCTCAGGAAGCACCTGGAGCTGCAGGCTGAGGGCTCTGCGCTGGAGTCCAGCAACAGAGCAAGGTGTGTGGCGCCCCCAGTGGGGCAAGAGTGGGAGGGCGGCTCCCCGGGGCCAGAAATAGTGTGCTTCTGTGTTCTGGAAAGTCTGAGTTTCAAAGGCAACATTTGAGGAGAGACTCAAAGGCCAAGTGTTTGAAGAAATTGTTTCCAAAACGCCTTCTGGGGTTCGCATTCTCTGTGACCTGTGCTTGAGTCCTTAGCTGTCCTTTCCAGCTGTTGGAAGGAGAGGATGCTGAAGTGTGGTGGAAAGCCGGAGGGACAGGTGTGTGTGCGTGTGCATGTTCGTGCGCACGTGTGTGTGTGTGTATGTGTGTGTGTGTGTGTGAGAGAGAGAGAGACAGAGAGACAGAGAGCTTACCAATGGAAGAGTGAATACATGTCTTGCTCTGGGATGAACTTCCAGTGGTGATTTTGAGTCACACACAGATTGCAAAGTCCTGAGTTGTCAAGTTCTACTGAGCAGTGAGACTTTGCTCAGTGGCAGGACCACCAAGGCTTGAAGTTCCAGGTAAGACAAATTCCAGGTAAGCAAAGGAACTGAGCCCCCCGACCCGCCTTAGCCGAAGCTCTCCCCAGTCACCTTGGCGCTCCTCGTAGTGAGGTCAGATGCCTACTGAATTGTGACATTCCCTCAGCTTCCAAGAAACACTTCCAGAGTGACCACAGTGCAGAAAGCCAGGGTGGACCCTTCCCTTGCTGGAGCCCGGGCTCTGCCTGGCAGCAGAGAGACCCCAGTGCACTGTGGTCCTAGCACCTGGAAGCACCCTGTCTCTACTGCAGTCGCATCTCCAAAGCCTCACCTTCTCACTCTGCCAGCCTTGACAGCAAACGTCCCCTTTGGCTCTGTGTACCACACCCCTTTATCTCCAGGGTGTCTGCTTTTTGTGTCCCCAACGGGTTTACTGAGACCATTTACATACCAGGCGACTCCGAGGACCCTGACAGGTCGGTAACTTTTGTAGTCCCAGAGCTCAGCAGCCCTCAGTGCTGTCCATTGTAGAACTGTGGTTGGCCCCAGCCTCTGGTTGCTCTGAACCCTGGCTGGTCAAACCCTGTCTCTCCCAGAGACAGCCCCTCCGAGAACAGACACCCTCCAGCCTGTGCTGGCCCAGCTCTTGGACCCCATCCTGAATGGTGCAGCAGGGCTGACTCAGGGTGGGCCCAGAACATGCGGTGTGGACCTGCACCTGGAGCAACCCTGCTCCGCCACCAGGCAAGTTTCCAACTCCCATGTCCATTTCCATGACTGATCCTAGTTTAAAAAGGGGGGCGGGGTGGATAATTAGGTGGTGACCAGGAGTTGCTTGGATTCAAACCTAGTTTCTATTTTCTGCTTAAGAAGGTCCTCACGGTGTTTTTTAAGGGGGTTCTGTTTTGTTGCTAGCCATTCAGCAGCTGAGCTGCAGCCCCTGAATGCAAGGGTTTGGGGATTTTACTTATTTCCTGCTTATCTCTGCAGATTAAACACAGTGTGAGGGGCTGGCGCCATGGCTCACTTGGTTAATCCTCCGCCTGCGGTGCCAACATCCCATATGGGCGCCAGGTTCTAGTCCCAGTTGCTCCTCTTCCAGTCCAGCTCTCTGCTGTGGCCCGGGAAGGTAGTGGAGGATGGCTCAGGTCCTTGGGCCCTGCACCCACATGGGAGACCAGGAGGAAGCACCTGGTTCCTGGCTTTGGATCAGTACAGTGCCGGCCGTGGCGGCCATTTAGGGGGTGAACCAAAGGAAGGAAGACCTCGCTCTCTCTTTCTCTCTCTCTCTCATTTTCTCACTATCTATAACTCTACCTGTCAAATAAATAAAATAAAATAAAAACAAACACGGTAGAGGGAGAAGCAGCTGTACTGACAGCACAAAGGGTGGGTTGAATTCAGCAGCAGCCAGTGTGTGTGGTTGGTGTTCTCCCTTAAATAAATCAGGGAAGTGCCAGGCTGTTCTCCACTAGTGCTGCCTGAGAAGACCTGCGGGCTGGAGACCACAGGACACCAGGCTGTGCGCGAAAGCAAGGGTCCGAGGCTGCCTCCTCAGCAAAGTGCCAGGCCTCGTGTCCCACAGGTCAGGTGTGCTCCCTAGAGAGGTTCTGGGCACACAGTTAACCGCAGGCTGCTGCTCTCCCGCCAGCGGGCTTGAATTAAGTCATCTTCTCTAGGTCTTGGGCTGCTCATCTCTAAAATGGGCAGAGCAGGAGCTCCTGCCTCATCCAGGTTTCGTGAGGAGCAGATGAAATCTATGAGAAACCTGGAGCTGTTTCCCTGCACCCAGGAAGTGCTGAATACTTGGCCACCAGCAGGTCCCAGGCGTTGCCTTCCCCCCGGCGCTTCTGCCTCTTGTCGGAAGCCCAGGGGCTTGTTGGTCTCTGCCTCTGAGCAGAGAGGAGCGCTCCCACCTGCTCCAGGCACAGAGCACCTCAAGGCACCGGGGGCCCTGTTTACCCTCTCTGTTCTTGCTCTCTCCCACCAGGACCTTATATGTGCTCCAGTGCATGGCAGACGGTAGGAGCACAATACGTGTGGTGACTGGGTAAATACACTCACCTGGTGAGCACGGATGGAAAAATTGCACCAATACAGATCCTAGAGATTGTGTCAGAGAAGAATATAAAGTAAAGTGCCTACCCCCTGACCCACAGGTGTAAACTGTTAAGCTGTTGCACCCCATGGCTTCTTCCCACATCCCATCACTCCAAAATGCTCCCCTGGCCATCTCCTGGCTCTTGGCCTCTCCCCAGCGCTCCATGCCCCAGAGCCTGGTATTGAGTCGGTGCTCTCGACCTGACCATTTAGGTTGCTGAGGGCAGGCAGTCACCCTGTGGAGCCAGCCCTGCCTATTGGAGGATCAGAGAGTCCTCTCTCGTGACTTGTTTTCTTAATATTTATCTATTTCTATGAAGTGACAGAGAGAGGGAGAGACAGAGACAGCGAGATCTTTCATCCAAATGCCTGCAATAGCCAAGGCTGGGCCAGGACAAAGCTAGGAGCCAGGAACTCCATCCAGGTCTCCCAAGTAGGTAGCAGGAACCCAAGTTCTTGAGCCATCATCTGCTGCTTCTCATTCACATTAGTTACGAAGCTGGATTGGGATTAGAGGCAGGATTCCATCATAGGCACTTTGATGTGGGATGTGGGACTCCCAAATGATGGCTTAACCCACTGTACCACAATGCCCACCCCTCTCTCATGATTTGCTGTGTGCCAGGGAGTCTCTCCCAGCATGCCTCCCCAACCCTGGAATCTGGATGTCTCTCCTAGGAGGAGCAGCGCCTTCGGTTATTAATACCTTAGTAGGAACCTGTCCACTGCATCCTTCCGCTCTGCTTAGAGAGAAAGAAGATTCGATGGTGACCTGAGGGGAGGGGAAGGAGGAGAGAGAGCAGTGGGCTGGCCCCTCCATGTGCCTGCCCCTTGGAACAGGTGTAGCAACAAGGGTTGACTTTCCTCACCTCCTCATGGGGCTCCTACAGAAAATAAAACACAGCCCCTGCTTTTCAGCAGGGTGTATAGAGCTTTCCTGAAGGGGAAGCTGAACCCAGTCGACAGACAGCTGAAGTCTGAAGGCTGCTGGGGGTGGTGCAGGTCTGGGAGGCAGACAGCCCTGGCTTCAATGCCACCTCATCTCTGGAGGTGGCTGTGAGCAGAGACGAGCTGATGTGCAGCCGGGATCGCACACATTCAAGCACATCCTGTACTCTCCTGCTCTTCCTTAGGGCCAGAACTGCAGGGCCAGCCTCTGCCTTCAGGCCAGGCCTGCCTGTGGCCCCCAGCTTCCGGGGCCCTCACAGACCACCCCCGAGCCTCTCCTGTGCCTTTTACAGGGTGCTGCCTGGTGTGCTCCAGCTAACCCAAATCCCAGAGCCAGCTTGCCTAACTGTGGATCACTTACAGATATTTATAACACTTGGTCAAGTGAGTCATCTTATTTTACATGGTTTAGGAAGAGACAGAGACATACTCTTATAATATTCTAGAACTACCCTGTGCATAAATTTTGAACACTCTTACAATGATTGATGTCTTAAGGACAGGGTCATTTTTGTACATGTCCCCCCTCATTGAATTTTCACCACAGTCCTGAGAGACAGATATCATCACTCCTATGTGTAAGTTATGAGAGGGACCAGTGCTGTGGCACAGTAAGTTAAACCTACACCTGCAGCACTGGCGTCCCACATCAGTGCTAGTTCAAGTCCTGGTTGCTACACTTCCCATTCAGCTCCCTGTTAATGTGCCTGGGAAAATGGTAGAACATGGCCCAAGTGCTTGGGCCCCTGCATCTGCATGGGAGACCTGGAAGAAGCTCTTGGCTCCTGACTCTGGCCTAGCCCACCTCAAGCAATTGCAGCCATTTGGGGAGTGAACCAGCAGATGGAAGACCTCTCTGTCTCTCCTTCTCCATCTCTGTGACTCTGACCTTCAAATAAATAAAAATAAATAAGTATTTTTAAAATGTTATGAGAAATTCAAAGTCAGAGTGAGAGACCGGGTAAGCCCAGCTGCTGGGCTCATCTGCTCCTGGATTTTCCTCTCGGCTCCCCTGAGTCAAATCCCTGCATAACCTTTGGAAGGAGCCAGAAGCATCAAACAGTAGAGGAACAGCACACAGCATTTAGACAGAACATGCTGCCTCTACACTAAAGAACAGGACTACAAGGGAAGATGGGCGTTTGGCATGGTGATTAAGACACAGCCTGGGAGACACCTGCGTTCCCTGTCAGAATGCCTGGTTTGATACCCAGCTTCTCTGCCTCAGATCCAGCTTCCTGCTAATGCACACCCTGGGGGGCAGCAGGGGATGGTTCAAGTGGTTGGATCCCTGCCACCCATATGAGACACCCGGGTTAAGTCCCCAACTCCTGACTTGGCCTGGCCCAGCCCGGGCTTTTACAGGCATTTGAGGAGTGAACAAGATGACAGATCCCTCTCTGTCTCTCTCTGTCCCTCTGCTTTTCTACTAAAATGGAATTAAGAAATTTTAAATTTTGAAAAATACAAGTGTACTTTTTTAAAAGTTCATGGAAATAAAATTAAAAGATACTTTGATGTATTTTGAAATCCATGCATAAAAGGAATCCTCAGAAAGTTCATTGAAAATGTGTATTATGGAAAAATTATGCAACATACTTTGATTCTATTTTTCCATGACTTTTTTGGGGACATAGGAAAAACTTCCATCCACTAGTTCAGACTTCCCAAATGCCTGCAATGCTACTTGGACGGGCTGATTGGGGCCAGGTACCCAATCCAGGCCTCCCACCTGGGTGGCAGGGTCCCAGATACTTGAGAAAGGATGCACACGAACAGGAAGCTGGAGTTGGAATTGGAGCCAGGACTCAAATCTAGGCACTCCAAAACTGACATCCCACCAGCGTTTTAACCACTAAACCAAATGCCTGGCCCTTCCCAAGAACTTTCTGGATTACTCTCATATAATTTTATTTTGGTGTAACTTGTCTTAGACTTATTAATAGTCTCCTGATCATGTTAAACACACACACACACACACACACGAAAAGGGGGCAGAAGTTTTGTATAGTGGTTAAGATGCTGCTTGGAGTAGAAGGCCCAGGTCCTTGGGCCCCTGCACCCACGTGGAAGACCTAGAAGAAGCTCCTGACTTCTGGCTTTGGATCAGCGCAGCTCCGGCCGTTGCAGCCAATTGGGAAGTAAACCAGCAGATGGAAGACCTTCCTCTCTGCTTCTGCTTCTCTGTAACCCTGCCTTTCAACTATAAATAAATCTAAAAACAAACAAACAAACAAATAAAGACGCTGCTTGGGTGCCTACAGCCCACACCCAAGGGTCTCTGTCCCTGATTGCAGCTTCCTGCTAATGTGCATCTTGGTGGGCACCAGGTGATGGCTCAAATGGTCAGGTCCCTGCCACCCACGTGGGAGACCCAGCTTGGCCCAGCCCCAACTGTTTAGGCATTTGGGGAGTAAACCAGCAGAAGAAAGATCACTCTTTTCATGTCTGTCTCTTTGTCTCTCTACCTTCCAAATAAAGAACTTTTTTAACCCTAAGGCTGGGGGTATTGTCCAGCTCCGGTGGTGGCACAGTTCAGGTGGCAATGGTGGGCATGTGGCTGGGCTGAGTGGGGGCAAGGTTGGAGGCAAAACTGGGAGGACAGAGGGAAGACTGTCCTAAGGAGGGCTCTCTCACAAATAGCAAGGGTACAGTTTCCTCTGGGCCGCATACCCAGACGCTTGAAGACTCGCACCAGAAGCCATGCAAGGGTGGGTGCCGCCGCTGCTGTTCTGCAGGGCCTCTCTGCACTTCCAGAGAGCTCTGCACCACTTGCAGCTTGCAATCTGGGGTGAGGAAGAGTTGGACTCTAACAAAGGCTGGCATGGCTGGGGGTGCTGTGCTCCCTCATGCCCACGAGTCTCCGAGTGGAACGAGTGGACAGCGGAAACTGTGTGGAGGGGTGTTTCTCCCCGTCATTGGACTGGGGCTGGGACAGAAGTCCTAATGAGGATATGAGCAATTTTTAAAAAACAGCTCAATGGAAAAGTGTAATTACTGTAGATATGATAAAAGAAACATTTGCTCGCTGTCAGGCTCTGAAGTTTGATGAAAGTACCTTTCCATATTGGGAGAGTTGTGTTCATTGGCTAGCTTTCTCCATGTTTTATAAAAAAAAAAAATGGAACTGAAAAATCATGTTTTTAGAAATAGGGGGAAAAAGAACCTAAGGCTTTTAAAAACAAACAAAAAGCCAATGCCCTCATTTTTCTCATTCATACACAAGAAGTCACACTTCTGGCTGCGGCAAGTAGTTAAACACTAATCGTGCAAGGCTTTCCCCCTTTGGGAAGGAACAGTGGGGAGAGCCCAGGGTGACCGGGTGCCCTGAGTTAGCCACGGCTACAGAAAGCCCAGCGTGGAATGCGCGTCTCCACAACGTTAACACCAGCCTATAAAATGGTAGCAGGTGTCGCAGTGGCATTTAAGAATTCAGTACGGAAACCAGGACAGGAAAGATCTTAAAACGAACCACACAGGAAGCTTGTCACAAGTTGCAAGTTTTTTATTTTCAGAACAGAGTCTGGTTTTATTTTTAAAAAGAGAGGGGGAAAATCGTGATAAATGCTAGTGAGGCGCCACTTTCCGCCTCCTTCCAGGCTCTCTGTGCCAGCAGGCTCCCGTCCAGAAAAACCCACGGACTCAGAACCAGAGCATGTGGAAACAGAGTAACCTTTAGGGAGGGTCTCGTCTTCCTTAAACGGACAAGGATCTGGGGGCTCAGAGGAAGCCCCTTACTTGCTCAACTGTCAGGAGCAAGCAGGTCTAGATTCCCAGCCCAGGGATCCTCCTGTGATCCAGGCTGCTGTGGGTTGTCAGACCCCTGGACTCATCTGAGTCGACCCTTGCACTAAAGATGCCTCAGGAGGCAAGGAAAATGGGTCATTTCTTATGAATGGGGCAAGGAAAATGAGTGAAAAGTTTCAAGAAAAACACAAGGAAGAACCTGACCCTCTGAGCACAGAGCACTTGTGCCAAATGCATGGAGGAGGATGCCCAGGGCTGGCCTCTGCAGAGCCGGCCCCCTGGCTGTCCTGTCAGTCTCGGGACACCCCCTGGGAAGTGGCAGTAGCTCCTGGGAACCCATTACAGCTTCCCTCTGGCAAAGCCCACAGCCTTCGGAGATTCACACAGTCGCTCAGCAATGGAAAGAGGGCAGGTCGGGGGCCAGCCGGGCCGGCCATGGCTCAGACACAATGTCTGTTCTGTCACTGAGATTAGGCAGCAGAGAAACAGAGCAAAGCTGAAGAAAGGACAAGGGGGACAGAAGGAGCAGCTATTGGTACCCCACCCCCGCCAGGGGCCGGGAGCCCCAGAGCCCGAGCACAATCAAAGGGAGAGAAGAACAGTGTTGGGGGTTGGGGAGGAGAGAAGGCAGAAAGCCAGTTCATTGCAAAATCCACCCAACCAGCTGGCACTGAGTAGGTGGAGAGCCTGGGAGCAGAGCACATGGTGCAGCAGCATTTTCCCCTTGTTCCCCGACCAGAGCAGGAGGGATGCTCACAACTCTGGCCCGGCCACCAGCCCCTCTTGTGTCTCTCTCCACCGAGATCTTATGCCCACGAGCAGTTGGGAAAGAGGGGCTTCAAGCTCTTCAAGAGCCATAAACTCAGAGAATGTGAGAGTTGAAAGATTTAAAGAACACTCATCCAACTTCTAGTTTCTGAATACAACAAAACTGAGGGCAAGGGAGGAAAAATGATATCATTCAAAACCAGTGAGTGACAGAGTCAGAACAGAAACCAAGTCTTCTGGCCCCCTGTCCAGGGTTTACTACACTACAAAAAAAATTCCAAGAATTAAAGAAGAGAAGAAACAAAAATTCTTGAAGTCCCACCCCCACCCCCTCCTCGGGGGGGGGGGGGAGATTTGCCAGCCTTGCTCCCTTCCAGCCTCCTGCACCCTCACCACCCCTGCAAACACTTACCCCACCTCAAAGACTCCTGAGTGGCACCCCACATCAGGACTCCATGTGGGCAGCCCCAGGTGTCTCTCCTCACCACCCTCAACAAGAGGACCTCTGTGGGAGAGGAGGGGGCAGGGCTCTGAGCCTGCCTTTTCCCTAGTGAGACCCTGACTAGGAGCAGAACAGAAAGGTCGCCACCGTCCTTTCTGGTCTACCCCAAGCTTTCCAAGAGGCAGGATAGCTGGGGAACTGAGTCCCAACTCCACATCCATCCAGGAGCCCCACCAAAGCAGTTGCTCAAAGTCTAGTTCTACTGCAGCCAGCACCGAACCACCAGATGGCTAAAAGTGCAGGGCAGAGAGGAAAGCAAGGAGGGGCAAGCTGGTGGCTGAGACTCCATGGACCCTGTACTAACACCAGCACCCAGCCCCAACGGGAGCCAGTGGCCGTGTTGAATGCAACTTTTGATTATTTTGTCTTTGTTTTTTGCAAGCAGCATCAGTGCGTGATGTGACAAAAGTTGAAAACACAGAGGTAGAAATGCCATTCACCCAAGAAAGGGTGCAGTTTGGTCCTTAAAATACAAGCACCTTCTTCCCCGGAGCCGAGAAGAGAGGAGCAGGAGCGAGGAGGATCCAGGGTGAGCTTCTTCCTTGGGGGAAGGCAACTGGGCGGCCCCAGGGCCCAGCTCTTCCTGGGAAGTCATGGTCACAAATCCAGGCAGGCAGGAGGAAGCTGGGACACACATGATGAGGAGGGCAGGCCTCCCCAGATCCCCTAGCCGTTTCCAGGGGGCCACAGGGTGGAGCAAGACAACACCGCACACAGCTCCAGTCTGGAACAGACACGTGGGGGCAGTGGGGTGGATTCTGGGTCACTGGGCACTCTCCACAGCCTCAGAGGGGCTGGTACTTCCAAACACTCCCTGCCCGGGAACTCCTTTCCTCCATTCTCCCTCAAAATGGAAGGGATGAGGGTGGAGACAGGGGAACCGGAAGCAAGGGTAATGCAGCCCCTTGGAGGTGAGGAGTGGGGTAGAGGGAGTGCACCTTGCTCACCACCAACTGCTAGTCTCTCCCCCACACAGTCTATAGCCAAGCGGTGCAGGGGGCACACCAGCCCTCAGCCCTATAGACAGTTTTCTCTTCAAATGGTGCCTGATCAAATCTGGGCGAGAGAAGATTTGAGGACAAGGAGGGTGGTGGCGCTCAACCTCAAGAAGCCCCCTGCCCTTCACCCTTTCAGTTCTGGGAGGCCACCGCCAGGGTGTTGACATAGCCATGGGGCCCCCCATCGTTCTCCGGGATGCAGTGGCCCAGCTGGGAGCCCCCCTGAGGCGGCAGCGGGGCTGACGGAGGGGCACCATAGCCCCCTCTGCTCCGACTTGGGGAGGCCCGGCTCCCGTGGTCCCAGCAGCCCTCCAGGGCCTCCAGGCCGCGGCAGCCCAGGAAGAAGAGGTTCTTCAGCATGAAGACGGAGAGTGGCTGCTGGTGGCTCACCACCAGGAGGCAGCGCAGGGCCAGCAGGGGCACGTCCACCAGGCAGCCGCCCAGCAGGCGCAAAAGGCGGCTGCAGCTGCCCGGCCCCGAGGCCTGGCCCCGCGACGACGGGGCGGCAGCCCCGGCATTGAGCTCGTAGAGCCAGAGCACCGGCGAGGCGAGGGTGAGGAAGTAGACGGCGAGCAGCAGATAGCGCAGGTGCGCAGGCAGCGGCACGCGGCCTTCCAGCGTCAGCTCCACCAGGGTAAAGCTGTCGAGCAAATCCAGACAAGTGCCCAGGAAGCAGCCTGCAGCGCGGTGCTGCTGCGGCTGCAGGAGCAAGGGCCCCGCCGAGCCCGCGGGGGCGCCCGCCTCGCTGATGGCCCGCACCAGGCTGTAGAGCAGGGGCACCGACAGAGCCATGGTGAGGCGGAAGCCCGTGGTGCCGAAGGGCGCGCGCAGTTCGATGAGGTCCAGGATGGACGTGCCCAGGATGAGCACCACCTTGGGCGTGAAGGCGATGGAGTAGATGAGCCAGGCCAGGTAGGCGAAGGCGAACTCGCCCGTCACCCCCACCGGCCCCGGTCCGCACCCGGGGCCGCCGGCCACGCCGCGGCCGCCGCGCGCCTTGGCTCCAGTCGCGGCCGCGGCCGAGGCGCCCGAGGAGGCGGGCAGGTGCAGAGGCGGCGCGGCGTGGTGGTGCTGGTGTGGCGGATGGCTGTGTGCGCTGCCCCGACGGCCCCGGCTGTTCTTGGCGAAGAAGATGGCCCAGCCCACCACCACCACCAGGTCAGTGGCGATCCAGGAGCACCAGTACAGGTCGGTGACGGCGATGAGGTACAGGTCCAGCAGCCCGCCCTGCGCCAGCAGCAGCACCACGGACAGCGCCTGGTAGCCCCAGCGGCACCCTGGCCCCGCGGCGCACCCGCGGCGCCCTCCTCTGCGTCCGGGCCGGGCCGGACGGCCGCAGCAGCAGCAACACGGGCAGCAGGAAGCGCCGCCGCCGGTTCCCGCGCCGCCCGCGCCCCCCATGGAGCGGCCTCCGGGACCCCCGACGGGCCCGGCCGCGGCGCCCCCGCCGAAGTCGGCGGCAGTCATGCTGCAGGAAGAGGCAGGTGTGGACGCGGAGGAGTAGGTGGCGGCGGACGAGGAGAAGGCGGCGGGCGCGGCGTCCCCCGTCGCTGGGGGTCCCGCGGGCGCTGCGGCCGGCACCAGCGGCTTGCTGAGACTGACGCTCTCGTCGTCGTCTTCCCGTCCCGCGGCGGTGCCGCCGCTGCTGCCGCCGCTGCTGCTCACGGAGTCGCCCCCGCAGCGCCGGCCGCCCCCGCGGCCGGGGCTGGGGCTACTGCTGCTGTCGCCCGAGCCACCCGGGCCGCGGGGCGAACCCCCGCGGAAGAAGAGCGGCTGCAGTCGGGCAGCGGGCGGCGGCGGCGGGAAGGGGCCGGGCGAGGACGAGAGCGGGCGAGGGTGGCCGAGCGCCGGGTGCATTGTCCTCCCGGGCTCCCTCCCCGCCAACCTGGGACTGGCGCGGCGGCCGAGGGGAGCCGCACCAGCCGCCGCCGCTTCTGCCCAGCGGCAGGGCCTCGTACCCCGGCTGGGCGGCGGCGAGATCAGGACTGGAGCCGCCGGACCGGGCGATCCAGGCCCGGGCGGCTGAGAGCGGGGCTGGTGAGGCGTGGGGCCGACCGCGGTGGCCGCGGCGGCGGCAACGGCGGGCTGGGCGGAGAGCAGCCAGGCGGGGAGGAGAGGGAGGCTGGCGGTGGGGAAACCAGGACTGGATTCTAGGGGGAGAGGAGGAGCGGAGACCAGAAAGGGAGAAAACCTGGCTCGCCGAATCCGCGGCTAGAAGGGAGGGGCGCCCTAGGGGTCTGGAGAGGAAGGAGAGAGGGGCCGGTGACCCCCAGAACGAGGAGGGGTTTGGTGTGGGGAGGACTTAAGGGTGCACAGGATGCTCGAGGCAGTCGCTCGCAGGCAGAACCGTGGCTGAGAGGCGGGAGCACAGGTGGCCGTCTGGCTTTAGTCTCGGTGTAGACCGTGCCTGCTAGCACCGGACTTAGGCTCCTGCACCTGCTCAGCACAGCTTCTGCTGCCTCTATCCTCCATCCCCTGCTCTGCCCACTGGGCCTCCCTGTATCTCCCTAGGGCGCTTAAAAAGGAATGGAAGAGCCAGGCCCTTCTCAGACAAAGAACCAGGGACCGTAGCACCATTCATTGTCCTACGGATTCACCGCCCTGTACCGAGTTGAGTGAACCCTGCCCCGGGAGACCCCAACTTCGAGGGGATGAAGTTCCCTGAATATTACTGATTGGAAAGAAAATAAAGGCATTGGTCAAGTGGTCCCAACCAAGTGAGGTTTTTTATTTTCTTAAAGGTTCTTAAAGTGGAAGTTGGAACTAATAGGGAGATGTACCCAGCACAGAGGAAAATAAAGGGAGTTTTATTAGTTTGTTAGAAGCAGAGGCTCAAAGGGGGTGATGGCAGGCAGAAGTGAGCACAGTGAGCGGGCAGGGGTGGGGTACGGCATCAGCGATCCCCACCAACAAGCTCAAGAACTCCCCTTGACTCAGGACCCACCCTGACTCACTGGCTCCATGACTGGGGTGGATGTCCATGAAGTGACTCTGGAAAGCAGCAGGTGGGGAGAATGAAATGGGGCTCCTGTGTGAAGCAGACAACACATGCCCATTCATCAGAGCAAGGCAGGAAGCCTGACTGCAAGTTCTCTGCCCAGGTTTTGTTACCTTCGATCTGCTGCAGCTGCCAGGCTCATCTTCCTGGAGAAGTCTGCACAGCACTAGGGCATGGGCACATGGGACCCCTGGCAGTTAGTTGCCAAGGCCTTGCCCCTAAATCTGCCACTTGAACAAATCTGCTTCCTCCAGCTTCCTGGAGGTCAAGCTGTGCAAACAATCCTTGGTAGTGTGGGATCCAGAACTCACAACACTGGACAGACTTGGTGGTGCAGCAAGTTGGCCTGCAGTTTGAAACACAAGCATCCCATGTTAGAGTGCCTGGTTTGAGTCCCACTTACTCTACTTCCTATCCGGCTTCCTGCTTTGCACATGGAAAGGCAGTGGAAGACGACCCCAGTACTGGAGTCCCTGCCACCCACATGGGAGACCTGGATGGAGCTCCAGACTCCTGGCTTCAGTCTGATCTAGTGCTGGCTGCCACAGGCATTTGTGGGACGGACCAGTGGATGGAAGATTTCTTGCTGTCACTCCCCCTCTCTCTCTGTCACTCTGCCTTTCAAGTGAATAAATCTTGAAAACACAAATCTCACAACCTCTACTGTTTCCACTGTCCCCCTGGCACACAGCCTTTGAAAGCCCTGTGTCCTATCATCATGCAAGGTATAGCAAGTACAATGGTGAGAGCCTGTACCCTGGGCCAGCTCTGGCACTTAACAGTGTATGGTTATTTTGCCTCTCTGATCCTTGAGCACCATCTTTTTTTTTTTTTTTTAATTTTATTTATTCATTCAACAGGTCTGTGACAGAGAGAGACAGAGAGAAAGGTCTTCCTAATGGAAGCCAGGAGCCAGGTGCTTCCCCTTGGTCTCCCACATGGATGCAGGGCCCAAGAACTTGGGCATCCTCCACTGCCCTCCTGCGCCATAGCAGAGAGCTGGACTGGAAGAGGAACAACCGGGACTAGAACCTAGAACCGGTGCCCAAATGGGATGCCGGCGCCACAGGTGGAGGATTAACCAAGTGAGCCACAGCACCGGCCCTGCTTGAGCGGCCTCTTAACAGCTTGTTGCGAATATGGTATAAAGGGCTAGCCCAGTGCATGGCACAGTTAAAGGCATCTGGTGTTATCGTAGCTCCACTTAGCTCAGTTCTCTGTCTCTCAGGGGACATTCACTCAAAGCAAGGGCTGTCAGGGGTTGTATTCCTTCCCGAGGCCACACTCACAATTCTGCTCCCCAACAGCTCTGCACTTCAGAGCATTGGTTCTTGGGGCTGGTTTTTCCAGGCCCCGCCATAGGAGAGACTCAGCCACGCCAGCTGGTGCCGTGGGGTGAGGCGGAGAGACAATAGCTCGGCCTTCCCATGTACATGCATGGCAGCTGCAGGTCCGGCAGATGTCAGAGCAGAGCAGTCCCTGTGAGAAAGGGGACCGGGGAGCTGCAGGCCGCTAATGGGAGTGATTATAGCCCATCTCCCTGTCTCCCCAGCAGCTCACATGGAGTTAATGGAGCAGTTGAAGAAGCAATAGCAGCTGATGGAAAGCAAAGAACTGGACTCACGAGAGAGCACCGCAGACCCTGCCTCCACCCCTCCGGGACCCCTGCCCCCTGCAGGCCCACACAGGGCTCAGACCTGGCCCTCCTGTCACAGGTGCTCAGAGAGGACTTCTTTCCTCCCCTCACAGCTGAATGTTAACTGTCCTTTGAAGTCACTCTGCATTTCTAGCAAATGTGCTGTCAGTTAATCAGATTAACTTTCTTCGAGAGACTCTTCTGCCCCACTTCTTTCAGGCCTGAGATCCTGGATAACAGTACCACAAATAATTAGGGTGAGAAGTCAGGTACACTACAGAATATGCTGGAGGCCTGGGATGGTTGTGATCTGCTCTTTGCACTGGGTTTTTCCAATCTTCTACACTTAGGCCACACACATTCACACACACACTCACACTTACACCAACACACACACACACACACAACCTTTGCTTCAGTCAGGAAAGGCTTGATAAAGATGTGATAAGAGTGGGAAGAGGAATGTCCAAAAGACTTTTTTTTATTTATTTTTGATAGGCAGAGTGGACAGAGAGAGAGAGAGACAGAGAGAAAGGTCTTTCTTTAACCATTGGTTCACCCTCCAATGGCCACTGCAGGTGCTTCTCCTGGTCTCCCATGCGGATGCAGGGCCCAAGTACTTGGGCTACCCTCCGCTGCACTCCCAGGCCACAGCAGAGTTGGACTGGAAGAGGGGCAACGGGGACAGAATCCAGCGCCCCGACCGGGACTAGAACCCGGTGTGCTGGTGCTGCAGGCGGAGAATTAGCCTAGTGAGCCACAGCGCCAGCCTCAAAAGACTTTCACACCCAGAGTTAGTACAGAGGAGGACATTTGGTCTGACAGTTAAGATATTGCTTAAATATATTTGCATCCCATATCAGAGAGCCTGGGTTTGAGCCCCAACTCCACTTCTGATTCCAGCTTCCTGCTAAGCCACACCACCAGAGGCAGCAGGTGATGATGGCTCAAGTACTTGGATCCTTGCCACCAACATGAGAGAACCAGATGGAGTTCCTGGCTCCTGGCTTTTTTTTCTTTTCTATTTTTTTTTTTTTTAATATTTACTTCTTAGGGGGCCGGCACTATGGTGCAGCAGGTTAAGCCATGCAGTGCTGGCATCAAGCCTCAGCCACTCCACTTCCAATCCAGCTCCCTGCTAATGCACCTAGGAAAGCAGCGCAAGATGGCCCAAGTGCTTGGGACCCTGAAACCACATAGGAGACCCAGAAGAAGCTCCTGGCTCCAGGCTTCAGCCTGGCCCATCCTGGGATGTTGTGGCCATTTGGAGAGTGAACCAGCAGATGGAAGATTCTCTCTCTCTCTCTCTCTCTCTCTGCCTTTCAAATAAATAAATATATCTTTTGGGGCCAGTTACGTGGTACAGTAGGTTAATCCTCCACCTGCGGTGCTGGCATCCCATATGGGCGCCGGTTCTAGTCCTGGCTGCCCCTCTTCCAATCCAGCTCTCTGCTATGGCCTGGGAGAGCAGTGGAGGATGGCCCAAGTCCTTGGGCCCCTGCACCCACATGGGAGACCAGGAAGAAGCACCTGGCTCCTGGCTTCGGATTGGCGCAGCTCCGGCCATTGCAGCCATCTAGGGAGTGAACCAACGGAAGGAAGACCTTTCTGTCTCTCCCTCTCACTGTCTGTAATTCTACCTCTCAAGTAAATAAATAAAATCTTTTAAAAAAATACATCTTTTAAAAAGAGATTTACTTTTTATTTGTTTGAAAGGCATAGAGAGAAAGAAATCTTCCACTCACAATAGATTGAAAGCATAGAATATTTGGTGATAGAATGTTCTGGTCTTTCTAGAATGGGAAGGCCAGTGACTCCCTACCTTCCCAGGTAGGAGTAGATGGACTAGTAGTCGGCTAGTCACTAGTAGAGGACCAGCAGGGCCAACCTTTCCCAGTACCAAGTGCAGCTTCCCTCTGCTCAGAGCGGGAATAAAAGACAGCCACAAAAGAAGACATCAGAGGGGCTCCCTGTGTGAGCGGAGATGAGAAGGAACACAGCCCAGACCTCTGGCTCTCATCGCACCGTCACCGCAGGGCTCTGACACGGGGCGGCCAGCAGAGAGCGGGAGCAGGGCGGGTGTGTGCAACCTGGAAGTGTCACCCCAGCTGAACACAGGCACCAGCCCCACCCGGACTCAGGGCCCCTGCAATAGCAGGGCCAGGCCGCGTCCCTGAGCTGCCCTCACTGGCTGGGAGAAAGGCGAAGCCAGCGTTACAAATGAGTCCCTAGCCAAGGACTGGGCCCCAGACTTAAAGTTCTTTCTTAGGAGGGAGCCAGACACTACAGGAACATAAGCAAGGGCAAACAGTGGCCAGCTGGGGTCCCCTGCAGGCACACAATGGGAGGGTTCTGGAAGGGCTTGGTGGAGGTTGGGACCAGAGCACAGCTGGGGAGCAGGCGGGAGGGGCTGGAGGGACAGAGGGGCCAAGTATGAAGCAGCAGGGCCTCTTTAAAGAGTCGCAGCTCCTTGGCATTGTCTGAACACGTTGGACAAGGAGCACATACTAGAAAGAAGGCAGGGGCCAGCGCTGTGGCGTGGTGGGTAAACTGCTGCCTGCAGCGGTACTGGTTCAAGTCCTGGCAGCTCCACTTCCGATCCAGCTCTCTGCTAGGGCCTGGGAAAGCAGTACAAGGTGGCCAAGTCCTTGGGCCCCTGCACTGGCATGGGAGACCCAGAAGAAGCTCCTGGCTCCTGGCTTTGGAACAGTACAGCTCTGGCTGTTGCAGCCAATTGGGGAGTGAACCAGTGGATGGAAGACCTTCTCTCTCTCTCTCTGCCTCTCCTCCTCTTTCTGTGTAACTCTTTCAAATAAATAAATCTTAAAAAGAGAGAGAGAGAGAGAAGGCAGAGCGCACACACTGGGCTGGGTGCCAGCGGCCTCCCGGGCCAGGCTGAGCTTGGGCTGCATTCTGAGGGAACCGAGAACTCCTGAAAGCTGAGATGCAACAGAAAGGGGTTTATATTTTAGAAGAGTGGTTTCGTAGTGGAAATGATGGATTGAGGGGCAGAGAGAACAGGGAGGCACAGAAGTTATGTTCTGGCTCTGGCAATAATGTGGACTAAACAATATGCAATATTCCCTGGCTTACCAAAAAAAAAAAAAAAACCACACTAAATAAAACAGCCTCCTTTTAAAAGCATAGCTAATCTCACAAGAAGGTAAGGGAAATTCTTGGGGCCGGTCAGTGGAGAGGGAACTACAAACCAGCATGGAAGGTGAGGTAAATGAGTGAATGCACGCAGACACACACTCTCAGAAGGCCACACAAGTGGCCACCCAAACTTCAATGTATTTAAATTAGTATTAAGTACAATTCATTAAAATTAAAAATTTGGATCTCACCCCCCCCCCATTTCAGGTGCTCGAAAGCCCCAGGTAACTTACGGCCGGGACGGCGCAGAGCTGAGCTTCCTGCAAACCACAGCCCTCAATGAAAGAGTGGGCGAGGAAAGCAAATCTCTCACCGAAAGTGGGAGACGCCGTGGAAATGAGTGGCCTGGGCTAAAAGTGCTATTAAGTCCCTCCTGAGAATTCATGACCCTGGGCTTACTTGTATCACATAGATTTGGGGCGCGATCAATGCCATGCTGAGAAACTAACTGTAACTACGGGCTTTAGTCCCACTGCAGCTATGGGTTGCCCTGTAAAAGCAAATATAAACAGTTCCAAGGACACACCTTTAACCCAGGCCTTCTGAGATTCCCATAGAAAAACACCAGTAAAAGTGAGCTCACAATCCCTGATCACAAACTACACAAGGAAATAGCCCAACATGAATGAAAATCAGCAGAGAAAATACACTGTTAGACCACCAAGAACATCCTGTGATGAAGGCTGCAATACTAATAGATCTACCGGGATTTACCCACGACGTCACAGCGCCGGCCCCCTATAGGAGCGCTGGTTCTAGTCCCGGCTGCTCCACTTCTGATCCAGCTCTCTGTTATGGCCTGAGAAGGCAGTGGAAGATGGCCCAAGCACTTGGACCCCTGCACCGCGTGAGAGACCCAGAAGAAGCTCCTGGCTTCGGATTGGTGCAACTCGGGCGTTGCAGCCATTTAGGGAGTGAACCAGCAGATGGCAGACCTCTCTCTCTCTCTTTCTCCCCCTCTATCTCTGCCTCTCTGTAACTCTGCCTTTCAAATAAATAAAATATCTAAAAAAATAAATAAATAAATAAGAAAGAAGGATATAGATCTCAGTGAAACCATTGTAACTGGTGGAAACTATAAAAACAATCACTTAAAGTTCCTGAAAATTGTTCCAGGACTTAGCAAATGCACAAACGTTTATTCAAGAAAATTTACTAAGGGCCCAGCGCTATGAATGACCCAGTGGATAGGAGACTTTTCTGTCTCTGCCTCTCTCTGTCTATAACTCTACTTCTCAAATAAGTACATAAATAAAATCTTGAAAAAAAAAAAAAAAAAAGAAAGAAAGGCCGGTGCCGTGGCTCACTTGGCTAATCCCCTGCCTGTGGCTCCCAGCACCTCGGGTTTTAGTCCCGGTTGGGGCCGGGTACTAGTCCTGGTTGCTCCTCTTCCAGTCCAGCTCTCTGCTGTGGCCCGGGAGTGCAGTGGAGGATGGCCCAAGTGCTTGGGCCCTGCACCCACATGGGAGACCAGGAGGACGCGCCTGGCTCCTGGCTTCGGATCGGCGCAGCGCTGGCTGTAGCGGCCATTAGGGAAATGAACCAACGGAAGGAAGACCTCTAACTGTCTAACTCGACCAAAAAAAAAAAAAAAAAAAAGGAAGAAAAAGAAAATTTACTAAATTTCAGTAAGAGGAGTGACAGCCTGTGCCACCTGAGCTGCGACTGCTCTCATCCCTGTCCAAGCGCAATGTGACAGAAGCTCTTCTCCAGGCAGATGCGACCGAGGCAGGACTCCCTCTCGCCCAGCTCTGTCTG
Source organism: Sylvilagus floridanus (assembly GCA_949820135.1). Lineage (NCBI taxonomy): Eukaryota > Metazoa > Chordata > Mammalia > Lagomorpha > Leporidae > Sylvilagus > Sylvilagus floridanus. The sequence goes on from OX463230.1 coordinate 37,965,513, forward strand.
GGGCTACAGTTTCTCCCTGTGCGGGGCTGACTCCCGGCGTTTCTCATTCCTGCCCCCTAGCGGGGAGTTGAAGAAACTATCTGAAGCGAGCACAGCTGAGTCCCGTGAGGCTCCGATCTTTACCCAGCTCCCACTTGCAAAGTACATCTCTGAATCAAATCACCGTGTGTGCGCTCACTCACAGCGCTGAATTCCACGCAGGGAAAAGCGAGCCGAGAACATCAAGGGCTTCCATTGTCTTTACCCATCTCCTTCCCACCCACAAAGGGGTTTTCCCTCCAAGAGGAGTGGGCCACTGTGCCCAGCTCCAGAGCAATGGCACCGAGTTTCCACCCAGGAGCGGGGGCAGATGTAGAAGCAAAGAGCTCTCAGAGGCCAGTGCTGTGGCTTAGTGGGCTAAGCTTCTGCCTGCAGCGCCCGCATTCCATATGGGCGCCAGTTCAAGTGCCAGCTGCTCCTCTTCCGATTCAGCTCCCTGCTGATGGCCTGGGAAACAGTGGAAGATGGCCCTGCACCCACATGGGAGATCCAGAAGAAGCTCCTGGCTCCTGGCTTCAGATCAGCTCAGCTCTGGTCATTGCGGCCATTTGGGGAGTGAACCAACAGAGGGAAGAACTTTCTCTGTCTCTTCCTCTCTGTCTGTAGCTCTACCTCTCAAATAAATAAATACATCTTAAAAAAAAAAAAAAAAAGAGCTCTGCAGCTCAGCCTAAGGGAATGACTTTGTTTGGAACACAGGGTGGGGAAGTTCAAGCACAAGGGCACTGTTAAAAGCCATAGAGATCCTAGAAGTAATTTAGAGGAGGCCGGTAGCTTCCAGATGGCAACAAGTGAAAAATAAGACCAGCTATGAGCCTAAGAGAACCAGGGAGACAGACAGCTGAGAAGAGTCCTCCAGAAAAGCTTCAAAGACTGGTCTCAAGGACCTCCCCTGGGAGCCCGCGTGTGGCCGCAGCAGGTTAAGCCGCCCCCTGCCATGTCAGCATCCCATATCATAGCACTGGTTTGTGTCTCTGCTGATTTGCTTCCAATCCAGCTCCCCGCGAATGCACCTGGGAAAGCAGCAGAAGATGGCTTCAGTGCTTGGGCTCCTGACATCCATGTGGGAAACCTGGATAGAGTTCCAGGCTCCTGGCTTCAGCCTGGTCTAGCCTTGGCTATTGCAGCCATTTGAGGAGTGAACCAGTAGATGGAAGATCCCTCCCCCACCTTTTAAATAAGAAAATCAATCTTTAATAAATAAATAAATGTTTATTTGCTTACTTTCATCCACTTGAAAGGCAGAGCAACAGAGAAATATATATATATATATATATATAGAGAGAGAGAGAGAGAGAGAGAGAGCGCACTTAAATCCACTGGTTTACTACCCAGATGCCCACAACAGCTACAACTGGGCCGAGCCAGACCCAGGAGGCTGGCTCTCCATCTGGATCTCCCATATGGGGAAGGGACCCGGGCATTTGAGCCATCATTCACTGCTTCCAGGATGCATTGGCAAGAAGCTGGATACGCAGCAGAGGGGCCAGGCACTGGTTAGGGCTCAGCACCTGGCTCCCCCTCCTGACTCAGCTTCTGACGGTTATAAAGGGAAGGCCTGCTCTCGCTTCTTTCTTTGCTGAGGTCCTTTTCCTCTATTGGGAGTTTTTCCTTGGTGAGAGGCTTTCCTTTGGAGCCATTTTTGCATTTCAGCTGTTTACTTATTCTCTCCCCACCCCTCTCTCTACCTGACCTGATTTAGGTCTGCAGGTCCCTCTTCTGCATTTGCTTTAAATAAATCCTGGGAAGTCCCTGCCGTCAGCCCAGACTGGAGCCGCGAGCCCTGCAGCCCACAACACCTGGCCATAGAAGAGCGACCCTAAAGACGGTGCACAGGTCGTCAGAGCTATGCCTCCCATGACAGGTCCAGAACACGTGGGTCAGCAGAGCAGCGCTCCACAGAGGGGCTGTGGCCAGGAAGCAGGTCCTCGCCTGGCACCCGTCTCCACACTGTGAGGAATGACCGTCTATCTGTACAGGCCATCCAGCCTGCAGTGCTGTGAGATGAAGACACAGGCCACTCTCGTCATGAACCCAGACAGCCAGCCCCTAAACTAATCCTAGCTGGCAGCAGCCAACACTCAGCATACCCAGTTCTGGTTTATCTGGGGGAATTCAGGGAAGAACAAAGACGGAAAGACATCTGTGAATGTAGTTTACCTTCTTTTTTTGAGGTTTATTTCTTTCAAAGACAGAGTGACAGAGAGGGAGAGATAGAGATCTTCCATGCAGTGGTTCACTCCTCAAATGGCCAAAACCAGGAGCAGAAACAAGGAGTCAGGATCTCCTCCTGGTCTCCCACAGGGGTAGCAGGGGCCCAAGGACTTCCCAGGTGCCCTAGCAGGGAGCTGGCTCGGACACAGAGCTGCCAGGACTTGATTCAGCACTCAATACAGGACACCAGCGTCACGAGCAGCTTAACCCTCTACTCCACAATGCTGGCCCCTAGTTTGCTGTATCAACAGATTAAAGGAGAAACTCCATAAATGTAGCAAAACAATAGCAGTCAATGAATTTCAGCAGAAACTTACAAAACAGAATCTCTTCATCCTAGCAAATTGTATTGTGGGAGAGGAGATGTCCAAACCCATTTCCTTTTCCCAGGCACAGAGCAAGAGCCCATGGCCCACCTTCTATGTAGGTGCCTTGGAGCCTCGCGCCTGTCCCATATATATGCACGCGAGTGACAGACACCACTACCTGGCCTGGTGGAAATCCCCTTTGCAGGCATCCACCCTGTCTCCTCCACACAGGCTCTGGAACTCCAGCCAGGTCTCCCATGTGGGTGGTAGGAGCCCAAGCCACTTAAGCCAGTGCTGAGGATGACAGCACCGCCAAGGGAAGGCTGGATCCCTGAGCCATTGCTTGAAAGGGAAAGCCAGGAACAGCCACCTCGAAGGCGGCACTGCGACTCGGCACCCATACGGGAGGGCTGCTCTGATCCGGCTCCCTGCTAATGTGCCTGGGAAGGCTGCAGGAGACAGCCCAAGTGCTGGGGGCTCTGCCACTCACATGGGAGACCTGAATGGAGTTCCAGGTCCTGGCTTCAGCCTGGTCCCGCCTTGGCTATTGCAGCCATTTGGGGAGTAAACTAGCATGGAAAATCTCTTATCTCTCTGCTTTTCATTTTTTTTTTAAGAATTATTTATTTATAAGTCAGAATTACAGATAGAGAGAGAGAGAAGGAGAAACAGGGCCAGGGGTAGGGATCTTCCATCTGCTGGTTCACCCCCCAGGTGGCTGCAATGGCTTGAGCTGCGCAATCCAAAGCCAGAAGCCAGGAGCTTTTTCCGGGTCTCCCATGCAGGTGCAGGGGCCCAAGCACTTGGGCCATCCTCTGCTGCTTCCCCAGGCACATGAGCAAGGAGCTGGATCAGAAGTGGAGCAGCCAGGACTCGAACCAGTGCCCATATGGGATGCCAGTGCTTCTTCTGACAACGGCTTAACCCACTGGGCCACAGCACCAGCCTCCACTCTGTCTTTTAAATAAATAAATCCTAAAAAAAAAAAAGCACAACACACTGTATATGAAATGAACAAGAAATAAATAGTTCCCTCAGCCACACTTTCATTTATGTGCTGTCTTAATTACCGCAACTTGATTAAAAAAAAAAAGATTTATTTTATTTACTCTAAAGGGAAAGTGACAGAGAGGGGAGAGAGAGAGAGAGAGAGAGAGAGAGAGAGAGAGAGAGAGAGAGAGAGAATGAGTTCTTCTATCTGCTGGTTCCCTCGCCAAATGGCTGCAACAGCCAGGGTTGAGCCAGGCCGAAGCCAGGAGCCAGAACCTCCACCACGGGGGTGGCAGGGACCCAAGCACTTGGGCCATCTTCTGCAGCTTTCCCACATTCAGTAGCTGGAAGCTGAATGATAAACAGAGCAGTCAAGACTCAAACCGGCACTCATATGGGATGCCAGTGTTGCAGGCAGAGGCTTAATCAGCTGAGACACAATGCCAGCCCCTAATAACTACAACTTTATATCAAAAAGCTTGATATCAGCTAGGGCAAGTCCAGGGTCAGGAAAGCAATGATTTCTTCCAAGACAAGAGCAGTTTCTCATTTCTTCTCCCTGGGCTTAGTAGGTGCTCCACAGACATCTGCTGAGTGCATCATAATGAAACCAAAAAGGGAAGTTAGAAGGAACATGCCCTCCCCTCTCCCAAAATAAGGTCCCAGGCACCAACGCCCTAAGGATGCTTAAGGAGGGCTGGGGAACCAGAAGCTCGAGGCAGGGTGGGAGGCGGCGGGGAGAGCAGCAATCGAGAACTCTGCTCTCTCCCTCCTAAGAAAAACAACACAAGGCTTTGGAACCAAGGGTTGGAGGAAGCTGGAAGCAAAAGCCGAAGCTCTGTTTGCTTGCCACCAGTTCACACCCAAGACATCTTCCCACCTCCAGCCAGGAAGAAGCTGCCAAGAGCCCTGGGCAGCGAAACAGGAGTCCCAGCACGACCCACCTCAGCAGCGCGATGATGCACTGGGGAAGTGACAGAATGATGTTAACACGCACACAACTATTATAGCTGAGATATTTTAAAATTCCGCCCTCAAGGCAGCACCGGTTGCCACAGCAACCCCAGCCCTGCTGGGTGTCCTCATTCCCAATGTGCTCACTGCACTTGCCCCAGGAGGGGGCGGCCACAGGAATCTAGACGCTGCTGCCACCGTGGGGAGCACTGGGGAAGTGCCCAGGAGGCTCAGGCAGCTGCAGGCAGATCTCGAAATTCAAGAAATCGACAGCAGGCTAACTTTTTTTTTTTTTACAGTTCATGTATTTGAAGGGCAGTTACAGAGAGGGATAGGCAGAGCCAGAGAGAGAGATCTTCCATCCACTAGTTCATTCCCCAAATGGTCACAATGGCCAGGCCTGAGCCAGGAGCTTCTTCCAGGTCTCCCACATGGGTGCAGGGGCCCAAGAACTTGGGACATCTTCTGCTGCTTTCCCAAGTGTATTAGCTGGGAGCTGGATTGGAAGTCGAGCAGATGGGTCTCAAACCAGTGCCCAAAAGGGATGCTGGCGCTGCATGTAGCAGCTCTATCCATTATACCGTAGCACTGAGCCTGCAGGCTATTTTTCAAGTTGACAATGTTGCATGGCCTGCAAATGATGTTGTAAATATCCGATTGGCCCTTATCACCCATCCCTGGTATACAGTCTCTGGGGGATAGGACTGGCATTGGAGTCCAGTAGCTGGCCCTGCTCTCTCATGCAGATTTGCATATGCAGTGTCGCAATGCACACGTTCTTCTGACGAGAAGAGAAATGGCCACAGAGCTGAAACAACAGCTAGCCAAAGGGACAGAGCCAGAGGCAAGCAGACACAGAGATGCTGATGCTCAGTTTGAAGCTAAGGATTCTCCATTCCAGAAAGATCCCTCCCTGCACAGCCACATCTGACTTCATTTTCTGGTTCCCTTCTCCACTCCGTCGTCATCTCATTTGGTAACGTCAACCCAGGAACTCACCTGGGCCGTATCTAGCATGGCAAGTTACTGCAGGACCTAAACCAGTGCTCAGGAGAAGGCAGAGGGCTGGTTAGCAGCGGGGAGGATCTTGAGAGCACAGTCTGGGGGAGAACACTGGACTCGAGGTTAAATAGCAGACTGACCCTGAGGCCTGGCACCTCCGTTTACTGTGACTTTGGACATGGTCTCACTAACAGAACTCCACAAGCGACAGGGATTACTGCCAATGACCGGTCAGTGCTTGGCACCTAGAATGGTGCTTGGCTTCTAGTAGACTGACAATGTTCTCTGTTTGCTTGTTCATTTGTTTAAGAGGCAGAGACGATGGGGAGCTCCCATCCATTGGTTCACAGCCAGGACTGGGCCAGGTGGGCCAAAGCCAGGAGCTTGGGTCTCAGTTCAGTTCTCCCACATGGGACACAGGGACCCAGCTCTCTGAACCCGGACCACTGCCCCTGAGGATCTGCATTCCTATCAGGAAGCTGGAGTCAGGAGCCAGACCTGGGACTCAAACCCAGCACTCCAGTGTGGAAAGAGCTTTTTATTTTTTTAACTTTATTTATTTATTTGAAAGTCAGAGTTACAGAGAGAGAAGGAGAGGCAGAGAGAGAGAGAGAGAGAGAGAGAGAGAGAGAGAGAGAGGTCTTCCATCCGATGGTTCACTCCCCAGTTGGCCGCAACAGCTAGAGCTGTGATAATCTGAAGCCGGGAGCAAGGAGCTTCCTCTGGGTCATTCCATGCGAGTGCAGGGGCCCAAGGACTTGGGCCATCTTCTACTGCCTTCCCAGCCCATAGCAGAGAGCTGGATTGGAAGGGAAGCAGCCAGGACTCAAACCGGCGCCCATAGGTGATGCCGGCACTGCAGTCGGCGGCTTTATCTACTGCACCACGGCGCCGGCCCCGGCAGCTGTCTTAACTGCCAGACTAAATGCCCACTACATGGGGAAGGCACGGTGGTGCAGAGGGCCCAGTGCCTGGGACACCCGGATCCCATATTGGAGTGCCAGGTCAAGTCCTGGTTACTACACTTCCAATCCAACTCCCTGCTAATATTCCTGGGAAGGCAGCAAATGATGGCCCAAGTACTTGGGTCTGACACTCCCAGGGGAGACCCAGATGGAGTTCTGGAATCTGGTCTCCTGGCTTCCACCGGGGCCAGCCCTAACTGTTGTAGGCATTTGGGGGTGGAAGTACACTTGCTCGCTCTCTTTTCCTGTTACTCTTGCCTTCCAAATAGACCTTAAAAAAATGCCCACTCCCCTTCAATGGTTTTGAAATGAGAGGATGAATGACCTCTGCCTTGGGCCATCACTTGTAAAAATGGGGTAGATGGGAATCGTCTCTCTCCATGAGGGGCTTTGTGATACTCTAACACAGCATGAGCAAATGTCGCCTGCTTTAAAATCCTCTGGCAGGGGAGAAAGTGAGGTTGATTGGTGGCTGCTAAATCACAGCTAGGTAAGAGAAGTTCCGGGTTTGCAGTGTGCAGTAGGGTAACTACAATGTTAACATATGGGGTCCATGCTGTGGTGTAGCAAGTTAAGCCGCCGTCAGCAGCACTGGCATCCCATATGGACACTGGTTTGTGTCCTGGCTGCTCCACTTCCAATCCAGCTCCCTGCTAATGTGCCTGGGAAAGTAGCAGAGGATGCCCCAACTTTTTGGGCCCCTGGACACACATGGGAGACCTGGAGGAAGCTCCTGGCTTCTGACTGGCCCAGCCCCAGCCACTGAGGTCATTTGGAGTGTGAACCAGTGGGTGGAAGATCTCTCTCTCCTTCTCTAACTCTGCCTCTCAAATAAATAAATAACATTTTTTTGAAAAGTTAATGTATGTTTCCACAAAAAGATTAGAATATAAGATTTGGAATGTTTTTGCCATACAGAAATGCTAGATGTTTGAGAAGACAGATATACTTACCTTGATTGTACATGTATCAAAACATCACATAATGGGGCCAGCATTGTGGCGCAGCTGGTTAAAGCCCTGGCCTGAAACACTGGCATCCTATATGGGCACCGGTTCTAGTCCCAGCTGCTCCTCTTCAGATCCAGCTCTCCGTTATGGCCTGGGAAAGCAGTAGAAGATGGCCCAAGTCCTTGGGCCCCTGCACCCACATGGGAGACCTGGAAGAAGCTCCTGGCTCCTGGCTTCGGATCAGCACAGCTCAGGCGGTTGCAGCCATCCTGGAGTGAACCAGTGGATGGAAGACCTCTCTGTCTCTACCTCTCTCTGTAACTCTGTTTTTCAAATAAATAAAATAACTCTTTAAAAAAAATCCCATAGTACTCCCAAAATTAAGTATAATTTTTATGTATCTGTTTAAAGAATTTTAATAGGGATGGGTGTTGTATGCTCACGTCCCACACTGGAGTACAGTTTGAGTCCCAGCTCATCTGCTTCCAATCCGTCTTCCTGCGAATGTATCTTGGGAAACAGCAGATGAGGGCTCAAGTATGTGGGTCCCTGCCACCCAAGGGGGAGACCTGCATGGAGCTCCAGGCTCCTGGTTTTGGCCTGGAGCACTTGGGGAATTAACCTGTAGATGGAAGGTCTCTCCTTGTCACTCTGCCTTTCTAAGAAACAAAAATAAAAATGCTTTTAATAAAAATAAATAAAACAGGTCCAGGTGCCACTGCTTAGAACACAGGCATCCCATGTCAGAGCACCTGGCAGAAGTCCCAGTTACTCCATGCTTAATCCAGCTTCCTGCTGATGCACCTGGGAGGTAGCGAGTACTAACCCAAACACTGGGGTTCCTGTCAGTGCTGTGAGAAACCTGGATGGAGTTCCTACTGACCCAGCCCTGGCTGTCACAGGCATCTGGAGAGTGAACCAGCAGGTGGATGATGTCGACTCTCCCTCTCTGCCTTTCAAATACATAAGTCTTTTTTAACAATCAAGTGCTAACTACTATGCAGATGGAAGGCAGCAAGCAGCAGAGTGGACTGTCAGACGTGGGGCCTCAGGAGGCCAGGACTTGGCCATTTCCCCCAAGATACTATCCATGGCTTCTGGGTAGCCGGCGCTGCAGATGGTACTGCTGGGTGCCCGGCCATCACCTACTCTACCACTCCCCTTACAACCAGAACCCTACTTCCATCTGAAGGACACTGTGCCATGTCCTTGCCTCCCTGCAGCTTCTGTGCAGCCCGGCTGTAGTCACCCAGACAGAACCCGAAGCCTGACGTTCTTGGAAGGGAATCAAGGTGCTCTTTGCCCTTCCTCCTTCCTCTTTGAAAGGTGGATGAAGCTTGAAAATAAAACTGTGCCATCCTCTCCTGGACAAAACATACAGCACTAAGGATGGCGGGCAAGCCCACATCCTCGAGGCCATTCCAGAGCAGACTTCCTAGTCTCGAACTTCCTCCAGCTTAGAAAAATAGCCTCGTACTTCAGGCACTGTAGTGATTTCTGCTAGCAGCAGCTGCGCATAATCCTAAATGATGCAGCACTACGTTTAAAATAGCTCACTTACTTCTCATATAATCCTATGAAATAGGTATCACCAATGCCAATTTCACAGATAAGAAAATGGGAGCTTGGAGAAGTGAAGAAAATGGCCCAAGGCCAGAGAGCTCCTCAGTGGCAGAGCTGGGATTTGATTCCCAGGCCTACAGGATTTTTTCTTTTTTTACTTTTGCCACACTCTCCAAGGCAGAACGAGGAAGGCATTTAAGGACCCACTGGAGGGCTTCCAGGTCTGCAGGGGACATGGACTCTATGCACCTTCTGAATCCTGCCAAGGCAGACATGCAGGTGGGGAGGAAAGAGCGAGCCCCTATGGCAATGGGGTAGGCACTGGGCCTGTGGCTAAGATGCCTGCATCCCACAACAAAGTACTGGGTTCAGCACCTAGCTCCTGGTTCCTGTTCCCCACCAATGCCGAGGTTCGAAGGCAGTGGTAATTGTTCAGGTGATGAGGCTCCCACCTTCCACATGAGGAACTTAGATCGTATTCCCAGTTCTAGGCTTTGGCTCCAGTCCAGCCCTGGCCACCATGGGCATTCAGGAAGTGAACTAGCAGACGAGGGCTCCCTCTCTCTCTCTCCAGTGAATTCGTTAATTTTAAAAAAGAAAAAAATACAAAGTCCATGGAGCTTTTATTTTAGAAGACATAGAATAAACAAATATAGGGGTAGATGTTGTGGCACAGTAAATTACGCCAGCACTTGGGATGTGCCTGGTTTCAGTCCCTGCTGTTCCACGCTACCCAGCTTCCTGCTGACACACTGCAAGGCAGCAGAGGATGGCCCAAGTACTTGGGTTCCTGCCGCCCAGGTGGAGGACCTGAACGGAGTTTCTGGATCCTGGCTGTTGTAGGCATTTGCGAAGTGAATCAGCAGGTGGAAGCTCTCTTCCTCTGTCTCTGCCTGCATTTCCAATCTTTGAAAAATAAGCAAATACACATATGTACATGTGTCAAGGGATGATGAGTACGATGAAAAACTAAGCAGGTAAGGGGAATAAAGAGTGCTATTCTTTAAAAATTCTTTTTTTTACTTGAAAGGCAGAGATCTTCCATTCACTGGCTCACTTCCCAAATCCCCCAGGGCATTGCCAGACTGAAGCCAGCAGCCTGAAACTCGACCTAGGTCTCCAATGTGGGTGACAGGGACCCAAGTACCTGAGCCATCCTCTGATGCCTTCCCAGAATGTGCATTAGCAGGAATCTGGATGGGAAGTGGAACTGGAACTTAACCCTGCCCCAAGGTCTTACAGACATTGAGAAAGTCCCTGAGGTGACAGATCTACCAGGCCTTTTAAGTACTGGGGTGAGGTGGCATTGTAGTACAGCAGGTTAAGCTGTAATGTCAGTATCCCCCACGGGTACAAGTCCTGACTACTCCACTTCCAATACAGCTCTCTGCTAATACTCCTGAGAAAGCAGTAACCAATGGTCCAAGTGCCTGGGCCCCTGCACCCATGTGGAAGACCCAGATGGAGTTTCTGGCTCCTCCCTTTGGCCTCGCAAAGCCCTGTCCATTGCAGCCATTTGGGTAATGAACCAACAGATGGAAGATCTGTCTCTCCTCTCTGCAACCCTGCCTCTTAAATAAAATCTTTATTGCTGCCGGAGATGCCAGCATCCCATATGGGTTCAAAACCCAGATGTTCCACTTCCAACCCAGCTCCCTGCTAATGTACCTGGGAGCTGGATAGGAAGTGGAGCAGCTGACTCAAACTGATGTCCATATGCAATGCCAGCACTGCAGGTGGCAGCTTAACCTGCTGTATCACAGTGCTGGCCCCAATAAATAAATCTTTATTAAAAAAAAAAAGTGATGAGGGGAGTGGGTGTTCGGCGCAGCAGTTAAGATGCCCCTCAGGGCACCTGCATTCTCTATTAAAGTGCCTGGGTTGAGTCCTGGCTCCACCTCTGATTCCAGCTTCCTAATGTGCACCCCGCGAGGCAGCCAGTGATGGCACAAAGGCTTGGGTCCCTCCTGCCCAAGACCTGGATAGAGTTCCTGGCTCCAGACTTCAGCCTGGCCTGTCTGCCTCTCTCTTTCTCTGCTTTTTGATTAAAAAAAAAGTAAAAGCAGGATGAAAAAATAAAGGAGATGGAGCACGCTGTATGGATCCTGGCAGAAAGCAAGAACTGCCAGCTGAGGCTGTGGGGCAAGAGTGTGCGTGGCAGAGCTGCAAGGGAGCCAGCGCAGCAGAAGAGGGCGACGGCTGACAGTGGAACAGCAGGTGGGGGTCCGAGGAGGCAGCCGTGCAGTGGGCAGAGCCATTGCGCTGTGGCAAGGCGCTATGGCTGGCTTCTCTGATGAGATGGGAAATCACGGAGGGGGTTAGAGCAGAGAACAGATCAAATTCATAATCTGGGTGATTTTATGGGTGTGTGCGGAGACTAGTGGGAGTGAGCCGGAGGCTGAAGTGTTGATCCAGGTATGAGACAGAAGGGGACTGTGGCAGGTCCAGGTCGGGAAGTGCCTTCAGCTGGATGTGTGGTGAAGGCAGAGCTTCTGTGGGGAAGCAGCGCTCCCAGGCTTCGGTCTGCACACAGAAGGATGCGCTGCTGCCCACCACAGGACTGCGGAGCAGGGTCACTGGAGAAGCGAGGTTGGCCCTCTCGCTGCTGACTCCAGAGGCCCTCACCGATGCCGGGCGCTCAGGATTCCCCGCGTGCAAGACTGTAACGCACTGCTTCTCTGCAACAGGCGTTCTGTCACAGCAGCACAGACGAGGACCTGTCGCGCACGGGCCCTCAGTCCAGCCAGCTTCCCAAGACACAGCACACCGAATGCTCACTGTGATTGTTTTAATTTAAAAGTCAGCTCAGAGTCCGTGGCACTGAACTGACAGAGCGGAGAGTGGCACGAGGGCGAGCGGCACACCCTGCTGCTGCGCGGGGGCTGTCGAGGAGGGCAGAGGCGCTACGGAGCTGTCCACGCCACTCCACGCTGCCTCCCTTTCTTCGAAAGCCCCTACTGAAAGGAGGCAACTGAGGCACCGACATCCATGGACTGGCCTGAGGTCAGCCTGCGGGCACACAGGCCACGCGAGAGGCCCCAGGTTCATTTCTGTGGCTGGCGCCCAGCAGGAGAAAGCCACTGTCTTCAAGTGCCCACTGAGACCTCGCTTGTGGGACAGAGGGCAGGAAGCAGGCCGGGTCAGATGCCCAGGAGTCAGGACCCACCTGCAGCCCCCACGCCCACCATGCCGCCCTCACTACACAGCCCAGCCCTCCTCGCGCAGGACGAGCTGCACAGCCTCGTTCACATCCTTCACAGTATGGGAGGCCTCCATCAGGCCGGGACTGAAGCCGAAGTCCCGGTGCCCGTGGAAAGGGGGCTCGCCGCCTCCCGGGCCCGGCCCTGTGGATGCTGCATCCCCGGGACTGTACACGCCGGTGCACACTAGGATGGAGGTGCAGCTCTGGGTGGCTGAGGGCTGCTGCTTCTGGAGGCCGCTGGCCCCTCGCGCCTCTGCCCTACCATGCTTCACTCTCTGCAGGTACTGGTGAAACAGGTTGGCACCGTAGACATCAGACATAGGGTTGTCACTGACGGCACAGCCACACCGGCAAAGGAAAGAGGAGAAAACCTAAGTTCAGTGTCAAAGGCAAAGGCAGCAGAGAACACTTTGGAGGTGTGTGACTCAGATACAGGGAAAGAAGGGGAGGAGAGGAGCTGGGGAGGCTGGGGAGCGGAAGGGTAGAGGTGAAGAGTGAGGCTCACCCTACAGCATAGAGCTTCCGGATGGGGGCAGCCCAGCCCCGGCGCTCCGCCTGCTGCCTGATCAGCTCCTCCGCGTACTGGTAGGTGAGGATGCTGGGTTTGCCCATCAGGCCCTCGTATCTCAGCTCCCTGCCAGTCACCTTCCGGTAAATGGCTTCCAGGCACAGCAGGAAGGTGCCGTGGCCAAACCTGCCAGAGAGCACAGCACCTCACTGCCCACCTCCTGGCTCCCCCAGGCCACCTGAGTTCTCTAAGCACCACCTACGTATACCAGCCTTTTGCTCCAGGACCCTGGTGGTGATGGATCAAAGTGAAATCCCTTCTTAAGGAGCTCTGTGCTAGCACTGGACACCATGTATCCCATTTAACCCCCCGAGAAACCCTATGAGATAGATGTTGTCACCCCGATTTTGCAAATGAAGAAACTGAGGCACAGCGAGATTAAGTAATTTGCCCAACGTGGTAGAGCTCGGATGATAGCCCAGGCAGTCTGGCTCTAGAAGGCCAAGCTAAAACCTGCTTTAGGTTCGCAAAGACCACTGGCTGCCCTCCTCGTCATCTTTGTTAGAGCCAGTGTGAGTACTGCCAGGAGGTATAAAAGAGCACGTGGGGGGCTGGTGCTGTGGCATATCGGGTAAAGCCACCACCTGCAGTGCCAGCATCCATACAGGCACCGGTTCTAGTCCTGGCTGCTCTACTTCTGATTCAGCTCTCTGCTATGGCCTGGGAAAGCAGTAGAAGATGGCCCAAGTCCTTGGGCCCCTGCACCTGCGTGGGAGTCCTGGAAGAAGCTACTGGCTCCTGATGGGCCCAGTTCTAGCAATTGTGGCCATCTGGCGAGTGAACCAGCAGATGGAAGACCGCCCTCCCTCTCTCTCTGCCTCTCTGTAACTCTGCCTTTCAAATAAATAAATAAATCTTTAAAAAAATTTTTTTTTTTAAAAAGAGCACCTGTTCTCGCAACCAGGAGCAGCCAAGTGACTCACCTACAACCCAACAGTGGAGAGACAAGAGCTGGGCTACACTGTCAGTCGTTAGCCTTAGAGCTGGGGAGCGGGCACTGCTCCATCCTCCCCGAAGCCTTCCTGTCACCTGGAAGGCTGTCGTGACAGCAGCATGAAGCCGTCCCGAGTTATGCAGTGAAGGGCTAGGGATCACACAGAAGGAAGACAGAGGCAACTGCATCTCTAATGAGATGGAGCCCGCACCCAAGGTCTGGACGGCCAGCCTCAGAATTCTTTACCTGAAAACCCTCCATCTTATTTAAGACACCTTTAAAAAGTTATTTATCTGAAAGGCAAAGAGACAGAAAGACAGAGATCTTCCATCTGTTGATTAACTCTGCAAATGCCTACAATAGACAGGGCTGGGCCAGGCTTAAGGCAGAGCTAGGTACTCAATCCAGGTCCCTTACGTGGGTGGCAGGGACCTGATTACTTGAGCCATCACCTGCTGCCTCCCAGAATGCGCGTTAGCAGGACGCTGGAATTGGGAACCAACATCTGCATGGAGGCACTACAATACAGGATGCAGGCGTCCCAAGTGCTGTGCCAAACACTGCCCCTCTGTAGGACACTTCTGCTTGGGCTTTTTTTTTTTTTTTGAAAGACAGAGTTACATAGAGAAGGGTAGAGACAGAGAGAAAGGTCTTCCGGTCTTCCATCCACTGGTTTCACTCCCCAGATGGCTGCAACGGCTGGAGCTGAGCTGACCTGAAGCCAGGAGCCAGGAGCTTCTTCCGGGTCTCCCACATGGGTGCAGGGACCCAAGCACTTGGGCCATCTTCTACTGCTATTCCAGGCCATAGCAGAGAGCTGGATCAAAAAAGGAGCAGCCAAGACTCGAACCAGAGCCCATATGGGATGCCAGCACTTCAGGCCAGGGCTTTAACCTGCTGTGCCACAGTGCTGGCCCCTTGTTTGAGCATTTCAACCCTTGCTGCTAACCCAAATCCTAACTGGTAATGTCTTTTAGTCCAGTTTCAGAATCATTTTACTTATATAAATAATTTCATTCTTAATTTTTTAAGTGAAAAGTTTATCTCAAATCTGGTTTACAAACTGAAATGTGCCCTTGGCTACTCAGTTCACAGTTGCATACCCAAATCCTGCCTCACCTAGGGTCAGCACATCCTAACTCCAGGAATAATACTTTGGGGAAAACACCAAACCTACAGAAACGCACTTTTAAAGTGACCACAGGCCAGGCATTTGGCCCAACAGTTAAGACACCGCTTGGGATACCTACATTCCACATCAGAGTGCCTGGCTTCAAGTCCTCGCTCCACTCTTCACTCCAGCTTCCTGCCAACGCAGACCCCGAAGGCAGTGAGGATGGCTCAAGTACCTGGGTCCCTGCCACCCAAGTGGGAAACCTAGATTAAAGTCCCAGCTATTGTGGACACAGCAGATCAGAGACCTCTGTACACCTCTCTGTCTCTACCTTTCCAATAAATAAACAAGTAAATGACGACAACCAGAAAGGGCTGGGCATTGTGGCACAGAGAATGCCCTGCTTCCCACTAACGCATACCCTGCGAGGCAGCAGATGATAGCTTAAGTCCTTGGGCCCCTGCCATCCATGTGGAAGACCTGGATGGAATTCCTGGCACCTGGCTTCAGCCTGGCCCAACCCCAGCTGTTGCAGGCATTGGGGGAGTGAACCAGCAGATCGATCTCTCTGCCTCTCTTCTCCATCACTCTTTCAAATAAAGAAACAAATCTGAGGCACCCAGGGCCTCCCCAGGTGGGCTCCATCAGAATGAGGGTGGGAAAGCACCTGCAGGACTGCTCCGGCATCAGCTGGAAGCAAGCCTCCATGGCCAAGGCCGAGACTGGCTCCTCACCTAGGCATCTTGGCTTCCGCCATCCAGAGGAGGTCCATGTTGCTGGCCAGGACGGGGAGGTGGGGGTAGGGAGCCGTGGCCAGGCCAGTCCCAGGGTTCCCGTTGCTGAGGAGGACATCCATGATCAGCTGCAGGCTCGTCTCCCAGCGCACTGGCTCCCCAAGGAGAAGCACCCCTTTGAAGAGCAGAGGCACGGGGATGAGGGTGCAGGGCGTGCAGCCTGCCTTTGAGGGGGCGGGCAGGCAGTCCTCAGAAGGCCAGCTGAGGCCAGCAGGTGCTACCCACGCAAAGTAAGCCCACCAGGACAAGGTGTGGCTCCCTGTGCCAGCCAGGGCACAGCCACTCACCCATGCACCCCGGGTGAACAAAGCCCAGGGGCCAGGAAGGAGCTCCCTAAGGGCTCCCATGGGAACATGTGAGCACCAGCACTTCTCAGAACAGGGTAAAAGAACAGCAGCAGGGGCTGGCGTTGTGGCCTAGCAGGTAACACTGCAGCCAGTGATGCCTGTACCTATATGGGTGCTGGTTTGAGTCCCAGCTGCTCCATCCCTGATCCAGTTCCCTGCTAACGGCCTGGGAAAAGAAGCCTGGGGAAAAAAGGCCAAATGTTTGGCCCCTACCACCCATGTGGGAGACCCAGATGGAGTTCCTGGCTCCTGGCTTTGGCTTGGTCCAGCGCTGGCCATTGTGGCCATCCGGGAAGCGTACCAATAGATCTCTCTCCCTCTCTCTCTCTGTAATCTTACTTACAAATATGCAAAAAACAAAAAACAAACAAAAAAACACAAATCCAAAGCCAGGAGCCAGGAGCCTCTTCCAGGTCTCTCACATTGGTGCAGGAGGCCAAGGACTTGGGCCATCTTCCCCTGCCTTCCCAGGCCACAGCAGAGAGCTGAATCAGAAGCAGAGCAGCCAGGACTGGAACCGGTGCCCATATGGGATGCAGGCACGGCAGGCGGTGGTTTCAGCTACCACGCCACAGTGCGGGGCCCCATAAATACTGATCTTTCCAAAAATACAATTATCATGTAAGCCAAGAAAAGACTATAATTTGTTTTCTTAAAATTTAACAATAGGGTTGGTGTGGTACAGCAGCTGGTCAAGACCCTACTTGTGACATTCATCCCATATCAGAGCACCGGTTTGAGTCCTGGCTGCTCTGCTTCCCATCCAGCTCCCTGTTCATGCGTCTGGGAAAGCAGTGGAAGATGGCCAAGTATTAGGCGCTGTCACTTACATGGGAGACATGGATGAAATTCTGGGCTCCTGGCTTCTGCCTGGCCCAGCCCTGGCTGTTCAAGTGTTTTGGGGAGTGAACCAGCAGACAGAAGACATTTCTCTCCCTCTTTCTCTGTTCTCTGCCTTTCAAATATATATATTTAATGGCCAGCACTGTGGCTAACTTGGCTAATCCTCTACCTGAGGCGCTGGCACCCCAGGTTCTAGTCCTGGTTGCTCCTCTTCCAGTCCAGCTCTCTGCTGTGGCCCAGGAGGGCAGAGGAGGATGGCCCAAGTGCTTTGGTCCCTGCACCCGCATGGGAGACCGGGAGGAAGCACCCGACTCCTGGCTTCGGATCAGTGTGGCGCCAGCCATAGCGGCCATTTGGGGGGTGAACCAACAGAAGGAA
Organism: Sylvilagus floridanus; assembly: GCA_949820135.1. NCBI lineage: Eukaryota > Metazoa > Chordata > Mammalia > Lagomorpha > Leporidae > Sylvilagus > Sylvilagus floridanus. Next base: position 37,982,678 of record OX463230.1, read on the forward strand.
GACTTTTCTTTCTGTCTCTCTCTCACTGTCTATAACTTTCTCTCTGTCTCTCTCACTGTCTAACTTTGCCTGGCAAAAAATAAATATATATATACATATTTTATATATTTTATATATATATATATATATAATTTCTATTTTGGAAAATCAGTTCACTAGTTGCACTGCTGCCTAATTTCTGAGTCACCCATGACACATCCGTAGCACCACTATAGACGCTTGTATCAATGTGCAGTTGTTGCTACAACATCACACTGATGTCAATTTGAGTGCAATCATTTTGCTTCCTAGGTAATTATTACATATTGAAATACATTACAATCTGACTATAAGTTTTCCTTTTTATTTCCTCCAGTATGGTTGGGGCTTTATACTGAGTTAATTCATTTTTCATGTATGTGTATAGGAAACTTATATTATCTATGAACTTCACTTCAGGGTAGTGAAGGGAATATTACAGTATCTTTGTTACACAAGGGGAGAATCGGTTTAATAGAGTTGAGAAACAGTGGAACAGGTTACCTGTAGGTACTTTTCCACCTGAAGTTCCCCAAGCTTATGATTTTTCTGGAATAATAAGGTGAACACCACAAAGAAGGACAATTCAGAGCAAATGTCTCAGAGATAATGAGTGGCAGATTCAGGGCCAAAACCCAGTGCTCTGATGCCCACTGGCCCCTTGCCCCAACCAGGAAAGGGCCTCCTTTACCTTCAATGGCTGGGAAGTCATTCCTCAGCAGGGGCTGCCAAGACACAAAAAAAGAGGCCATCAGGACATCAGCCACCTTCCCTGCCCAAGAGTCGCACTCCAGGGGCATGGGGCACATTGCACACAAAGCAGAAACCAGCCCATGGTCTAGCCCAAGCCCAGGGAAAGCTGGATAGGATCAAACAAGAGATGCACAAAGAAAGGAGAAAAGTTCAGGAGCAGGCTGGCCACAGGGCAGGTGCAGGATATCACACATGAAGGTGAGTGGAGGAAGGGCTGTCCTTCTCTACCCAGACGGATGCAAGACACGGGCCAAGCAAGAGTGTGCAGCACCAGGCAGCTAAGGCTGAAGCTGGGCCTATAGAGAAAAGGGGGCCGTCGGGGCCTGATGGACCTCCTGTCCCACGTCCCTACAGGAGGCCGGGCCTTCACTTAGCCAGCCTCTTGGGGCCCACCCCTGCCCTGGTCCCTGCAGCCTTGGACCTGCCTCTCACCGGCCATGAGACTAGGGCTATGCTAGTCAGAACGGACTCTGAGATCTGTTCTTTGACATTCTAGTTCAAGGAGAAAGCTCTCACAGGACAAGAAGTACTCCATCCAAACTGACAATTCTGGAGGAAAAAAGGAACTGAGCTATGAAAATAAAATAATAATAAAAAAAAAGTAAACTGAGTGCTTCCAATGCATGTCATCCAGTGTTGAGGGTGGTCTGACTGAAAACACAGGCCATGTGACACACCCACGAGGAAGGAGTCAGCTGAGGGCACCTGAACAGACAGGCAGTTGGGGTGGGCATTCGGGACAGTGGTGAAGATACCATTTGAGATCCCACGCCCCATATCAGAGTGCCTGGACTCAAGTCTTGGCTCTGCTTCCTGCAGATGCACACCCTGGAGGCAGCAGATGATGCTCAAGCACTTGGGTTCCTGCATTCATTTGGTTGTTACGTTTGTTGTTTGGCATTGTGGAGATACTCTTTGGTTTCTTCTTTTCATTTTCCCCTGCGTGCACGCAGCTTTTCTCATTATACTATGACTCTAGATGAGTGGACTGTTTGCTTTCAATGAATCTCTAGAGGCTTGTGGTGGGTGTGGCCACAGAGCTCTGTTCAGTTCTTCAGGGTTAAGGGTGTGCCTAAGGTGACACACCCAGGTTTGGCATGGTAAATCTCTTTTTTTTTTTTATCAGAAGGGAAGTAATTCCGCTCAGCTGAGCTCTTCTCCTCAATGGCAATCAGTGCCTGAATGCTAGCCCAGTGGGCATAATATTCGTCTGCTCTGTCCAAGGACCACACAAAGGATCTGTGCAGTCCTCAGTGTAAGCTCAGATTCCCCTGCAGTTTCTCTCACCGGGTAGCCAAGGCCAACCGAGCTTGTGGCGTTTCCACAGAGACTACTCACGTCTCAACCACACCGTGAGTTCTCCCACACCCTCAGTTGTTTTTTTTTTTTTTTTTCTCAGTCCCAGTTCATAAGCTCCATACATTCACTGGGTCTTAGTCTCCGGTTATTACTCGCCACCAGAGTCAGGTTTTTCTGCTTGGCTGATTGCCGGGCACAGCCCCGAGCTGGTGCAGCTGTTACGTATGTCCAAAATGGTGCCTGCTCTATCGGCTCGTACACCTTTGTTGAGTGGAGAGAGAACCATGTCCGCACTGTCCCTTTTATTGTTTCTCTCCTCTAGTTAGGCTGGTGTACTTTCCCCCAGGGCCTTCGAGCCTCATTCCCTCTAGGTTCTTCCTGCCGCCTTTCCGCCAGTGTCTTGGGCTACTGTGGTCTCGTCTCACCTCTCTTTCCAGCGCTGGTGCGGAGGCTCTCGGCAACTGGGGTCCCAAGCCATGGGGCCGTGCTCTCCACGTAGGCCCACTGTGTCCCTCTAATTATGGAAGAGTTTCCTCTGCCGCTTTTCCCCTAACTCTTCCCTGAGACTACACTATCTCCACTTTTATTAAACTATCTTCTCCTGGACTATCAGTAAGATCTCTCCCTATTCCACCATCTTGGAGCCCCCTCTCCTCCTGCACTCATTTGGGAGACCTGGTCTAGCCCAGCCCTGGTTGGTGGGGGCATCTGAGGAGTGAACCAGTGGATGGAGGATCTCTTTCTGTCTGTCTCTCTCTGTTTCTACCTTTAAAATAGAAATAAAATAATTTTTAAAAAATGGGCAGTCACACTCTTGAGGAACACTGAGGCCCTGGAACTGCTATTTAGAATAGGTAAGACAAGCCAGTGGGGCTGGCACTGAGGCTTAACGGGTAAAGCCATTGCCTACAGTGCCAGCATCCCATAGACAATGGTTGAAGTCCCAGCTATTCCATTTCCAATCTAACTCCCTGCTAGTGCACCTGGGAAAAGCAGCAGCACAAGGCCCAAGTACCCATGTGGTAGACTAGGAAGAAGGTCCTGGTTCCTGGCTTTGGCCTGGCAAAGCCCTGGCTATTGAGGCAATTTGAGGAGTGAACAGTAGATGGAAGATCTCTCTCTCTCTCTCTCTCTCTCTGTAACTCTGCCTTTCAAATAAAAAAATAAACATTAAAAAAAGGATGATTGAAATGAATGAAAACCAAGCCAGTGATTTGAATATGAGCCCAAAAAGTACTAGGGCAGGTACACAGAAGTGCTGGTTAGAAGCACGCTGCTTCTAACAAGGGCAACTTCATGCCCCATGCTTCAGGATAAAGGAGGAATGGTGGCTAATTTAACAAAGGCTAATGATTCTCCCAAGCAACACTGGGCAAGTGAGGTGGTAAAATGCCCAGCTATCAGCTGGAGAGGATGCTGGGGCTGTGAAAGGGGCCTCCAGCTATGTGTAAACACTACAGAAAGGAACAGATGGGACCTGTTGCCTCTCTGGCTCATTTTTATTTAGTTAGTTATTTTTATTTTATTTGAAAGAGACAGAAACAAATGAACAAAGATCTTCCATCTGACCCTACTGGTTCATCCCCAAATGCCCACAAAAGCTAGGCTGGGCCAGAGCCAGGAGCACAGAACTTAATTCCTCTCTCCTAGGTGGGTGGCAACAAACCAACTACTTGAGCCATCACTGCTGTCTCCCATGGTGAGCAACAGCAGGAGGCTGGAACAGGAAGTGGAGCCAGGACTCAGACCCAGGCATTCTAATATGGGATGCAGGCGTCCCAGGCGGCATCTTAACCGTAGTGCCAAATGATGCCTCTGGGTCACTCTCACACAGCCAGGGAAGACCACTGGCCAGGGGAGCCTCTCCCAGAGGACAATGCCGCTGAGGCAGGGACAAAATACAGCTCTAGCAGGAGGGGCAACGAGTCAGCAAGCGGAGCCAGTGCAAGGAGTAGGACAGAACAGAACATGGAGACCCTGGGAGCAACGCAGAGGGCGGCAGGGCCTGACATGTACTCCTCACCGTGGTCTTCGGCCGCCGCTCAAGGTCCACCATGTCAAGTATGGGGAAGGCCATCCGCAGCTCATCTACAGTGACCACGTTCCGGAAGCCCAGTCTGCAGCAAGGTAAGGGAAGCAACGCCAGGTGGTTCTGAGGGAGGAGGCCTTCCTGAATGCATCGGGTCAGTGCAGGCAACAGGGTCTGGCAGGAGCCCAGCAAGAAGGAGGTGGATCTTAAAACGCAGGCAGCTGGCCAGGACGGCACAGTGAAGAGACAGCAGTTCCAAGGCAGCCAGAAGCAGCCTCTGGGTACTGGGGTGCAAAGACCTGTCCACCTCAGTGCTCCAGGGGCTTGCAACACTGCCTCTGAATGCTGCCTTCAGAACAAGAGTCCAGCAGAGTCAGCGGAGCTTAGGATGGAGCTAAAGCCTAGAAGGATGGACTCCTTCAGCAAATTCCTCTCAACGTGATGATTCCACCACCAGGGCGGCCTGTACGGCCTCCCTGCTGCTCAGAGAAGCCCACACTCCCGGAGCTCACTGCAGATGCACCCCAACCCATACCATACCTCTCCATCTTTAATTCCCTACGCTCCTAAGTCCCCCAGGGGGCTGCAGAGTCACAGAGTTCCTGCCCCAGGGATACGCCCTTACCACCTGTGACTTCCACTAGACCATTGCAGAATTCTTTTACTGCTCATGGGGGTGTTACCTGCCCCCTCAAGCAGAAACCCCTTCATAAGTCACAGTTCCTACTCCCTTGTCCTGGCCCCCTGCTCCCAGTAGCACAGAGCACAGCCCCCAGGGAGTTCTCAGCTGCTTGCCTGCAAGACCCAAACTGCTTCCTGAGTGCACACCCCCAGCCCACTCCCAGTGGCAGAAGGACCAGTTTGCTGAAGAAACTGGTCACTGCAAGGACAAGGGACAGAGCAGCGGTCCCCAACCTAGTTACAGAATGAGTTCTAGCACCTTGCTGTTTTATGAACAGATTCCTGAGTTTCCCCTAGACCTGGTGAAGTCAAGAGTCTCCAGGTGTTAGACTCAGGAATCTCTGTTCTAGGCTCCCCAGGAGATTCTGAGGCAGGGCAAGTGGCTGGCTCCTGGAAAGCCCTCCTGAGGGCGCACCACACCTCCCAGGAACCCCGGCACTCTGTGTCCCAACATCCCTCACTACTGTCTCCACCCAGTCAAGGAAGGCAGGCCCAGTCCTGCCCCTTCCTCTTCAGCCAGAGCCAGAAGACCAAAAGGATACGCTCGGGCATTTTCCACCAGCGGTCCCTGCCCGGACACCAGCATCCGCTTGTCGTGGTACTGGGTGAAGAGCTTCATGGGGCTGTGGGAGAGAATGACTTGGTCTGGATCCACCTGCAGGGAGAGGCAAGCAGAGGTACACGCAGGCTGAGATAAATAAAAGTTCTTTCACCTGAGGAGGCAAACCACTCGCCACCGCCAAAGCTTATCCACGCAGGTGTGAGGTGAACCTGTCCGATTTGGTTCTTGCTTCCCAAAGTGGGAAAACAGAAACACTACCCAAGGTAAGTTCTGAGCACCCACCAACCCTGTGGGGCTCGACCAATGTCCCCTCTGGAGTTCTCAACCCCAGAGTTGGAAACTCTAGGCTTTGCACATTCTCCATCACTTTCATAGAATCTGCCTTTGCCGTTTTGCTTTCAACTCTACTAAAAAGACTTAGCTTTTCAACATTTCTGTCAACCCCAGCAGTGCAGCCCTCACTCAGAAGGTCTTGGGAGCCCTCTCTGGACACCCAGCTGGGACGCCATTTTATTCCTCACCCTCTGCATTCGGCCCCAAGCCACATGCCCCAGACAGGCAGTTTATTTACTCTGTGGTTCCAAAGAGCTCTTTTCACCCTGAACAAGAACGTGCCAGTGCTGGGACGCAGGATGGAGCTGCAGCTGGGTGAAGAGGGACTGCTTTGGGAGGACACGGCTCCCTCATACAGGCGCACACATCCTGTTTGTGAGAACAAGGGCTGGGGCGAGCACCTGGTACAATGGTTAAGATGTCCCTTGAGGCGCTCAGCCCTCCCCCCCTCTGCTGAGCCACCCGCCTGGCCTGCCCAGGTGTATTCTCTCCATCCAACCATGTAACCTCACTCTCCTCCAGCACTCTCTCTCAGGTCCTGTCTGGAGAGGTGCCCATCCATTCTTAGCGATGTCCCTACACTAATAAACCTTGCTATTTTGCTTTCCACTTAAAAAAAAAAAAATGTCCCTTGAGACACTACATCCCATAGCAGAGTGCCTGGTTCGAGTCCCAGCCCCTCCCCTTCCAATCCAGCTTCCTAAAAATGCACACACACTCCAGGAAATAGGTGAAGCCTCAAGTACTTGGGCCCCTGCCACCCACATGAGAGACCTGGGCTGAGTTCTGGGCTCCTAGCTTTGGCCTGGCCTAGCCCTGGCTGTGGCAGGCATTAGGAGAGTGAACTAGCAGATGGAAAATCTCTGTCTCTCTGCCTTTAAAATAAAATGAAAAATAATGTTTTAAGGAACTTAAAAAAAAAAAACCAAAGAGGGCTATTACTTCCGTTTCCTACCTGGTAAGTAGAGTTCTAGACAAATGGGTCCTTTGCTTTCCAGGGGCTAGCAATCCACAAAAGAGCCCCTGATGCCCAGAAGAAACAAAATGGCCACAAAGACAGTAAACTAAAACTACCAAATACACGGACAGGATGTTGTGGCCACTTGTCCACATGCATATATATACAGTCACATGCTGCACGAGGGCTGATGAGGCACCAACAGACCACGCATGCAATGGTGGAACCATAACCTTTGGCACCAAGTGACGTCACAGCCATCCTAGTTTGTGTAAGCATACTCTAAGATGTTCGTACAATGACAAGCTGCCTGACGATCTATTTGTCAGTACATAACCCTGTCATCAAATGACACAAGACTGTATGAGTGAATATTAAGGGAAAAAAAAAAGACCCTAATTATGGGGTCCTACTCACGAGGCAGACTTGAACTTTCAAGTTACTTTTCCTGCAGGGTTCAGATTTCTACTGACTCAACTGGCCATGACATCAGGCTTACGAAGAGCAGGCTGTGTGTCCAGGGAAAGGGGCACGGACAGGAGCAGGGCTTTCTTTAGGAACCACGCCACAGGCCGCCTCCTCACCTTGCATCCCAGCAGGGCTGACAGCTCCTGGGCTTTGCCATGTTGCAGGATGTTCCCAGCATTTGTGACAAAAACCACAGGCACTCGCAACTGTCCTTGGGGGTTGCAGAGCATGTGGAAGGCTTCTAGAGCGGCAGGGATCACACGGTGGCCTCGCACCAGCACCCCATCAATGTCCAACAGGAACCCAAAAGTGGGCGAGCTCTGCAGGGGGCAGGAGAAGAGAATTACCACTTCAGGGGTCAGGAGTTGACAGGGAAAGAAAAAAGAAAGGACCAGCACAGGGAGAGGTTCAACATCATCCTCAGGGAGCCGATACTGTGGCTCAGTGGGCTAAGCCATTGCCTGCAACACTGGCATCCATTATAAGCACCAACTGCAGTTCTGGCTGCCCCATTTCCCTTCCAGCTCCCACTAACATGCCTGGAAAAGCTGAAGACAGTCCAAGTCCTTGGACTCCTGCCACCTACTTGGGAGACTTGGATGAAGCTCTTGGCTCCTGGCTTCAGCCTGGCCCAGCCTTGACCATTACAGGTATTTGGGGAATGAACCAGCGGATGGAAGATCTCTCTCTCTCTCTCTTTCACTCTCTCTCTGTAACACTGCCTTTCAAATAAATGAAAAATTTTTAAAGATTTCATTTATTTATTTGAAAGACAGAATTACAAAGAGAGAGACAAAGAAAGAGGGAAGGAGAGAGGGAGGAAGGGAAAGGGAGAGAACTCCCATCTGCTGGTTCACTCCCAAAACGGCCTCAATGACCAGGGCTGGGCCAGGCCAAAGCCAGGAGCCAGGAGCTTCATCCAAGTTTCCCACATGGGTACAGGGGCCCAAGCACTTGGGCCATCCTCTGCTGCTTTTCCAGGTGCATTAGCAGGGAGCTGGATTGGAAGCGGAGCAACTGGAACTTGAACCTGTGCCTATATGGGATGTTAGTGTCACAGGCAGGGGCTTTACCTGCTAACACCATCCTCAAGTCCCTAGTACCTTTGAAAAACTGTTAGGGAGAACAACAACAAAAAAATGCATGGGATTTTTTTTTCTTCTTTCCTTTTTTATTTTTGAATTTATTTATTTGAGAGGCAAACAGACAGGCAGAAAGAGCTCCCCATCCACTGGTTCACTCTGCAAAAGCCCACAACAGCAGGCCTGGGCTGATTACCTGCCTCATCACTATTTTGGCTCGGGCCCTGCAGTAGCAGGAAACTGGAATCAGGAACTGGAGCTCTGAATCAAACTCCGTGTGGGACCTCCGTGTGCGACACAGGCATCTTAACTAGCTGAATACCCACCGCAGCCTGGAATTTCTGACAGGGCAAATCCACCTGTAACAGACAACTGTTCCTTTCTTGTTTTTCAAGCATGTAACTATTTTGTTCAAATTATTTTTTGCATAATTAGTATAAAATAAATAGGAAAATAGAGAAATTCAAACATGATCCCAAAACTTTAACACATTCAATTCATATTTTCCTTCTTTTTTTATCTTACTGTTTGTGTTGTAGCTACAATTGTACTTTATTTATGCAATATTGTATCTTTTTTGTATCTTCATTTAACATGTCATAAACATTTTGACTTGTTACAACAATCTTCATGACCATCTTTTAAAAAAGATTTATTTATCTATTTGTTTATTTATTTATTTATTGAAAGGCAGAGGGTCAGAGGTGATGTCATGATGTCAAAAGTTAAGCAGTCACCTGCGACAACGGCACCTCATATAAGCAGTTGTTCAAATCCCAGCTGCTCCATCTCTGATCCAGCTCCCTGCTAATGTGCCTAGGAAAGCAACAGAAGATGGTCAGAGTGCTTGGACCCTTGGACCCATGTGGAAAACCAACAGAGTTCCAGTTTCCTGGCTTCAGCCAAGCCCAGCCCCAGCTGCTGTGGCCACATAGGGAATGAACCGCGGATGGAAGACACTGCTCGCTTACTTCCCCCACCCTGTGTAACTCTCAATAAATCTTAAAAAAAAAAGGGGGGGGGGTGACAGATGGAGAGAGATAGATATCTTCAATCCTCAGGTTCATTCCCCAAATGGAGCCATCTTCTGCTGCTTTTCCCAGGCCATTAGCAAGAAGCTGGATCAGAAGTAGAGCATCCAGGACCCAAACTGGTGCCCACCACTGCACATGCATGGTGGTTTAACCTGCTCAGTCACAGCACCAGCCCCACTCTTGTATATTTTCCAAAAAGTTCCATGGATATGAGTATAGTATATACTTAGTATATACTTTTTAAAATCTTTCTCAGATGGAATCATGTTGCACTTGGTTTTCCATTCTGTTTTTGATTGGTATCCATTGGCCATCCAAATCAATACACACAGCCTCACCTCCAAAACATCATTTTCTACATAATGTTCCAAGTAATTCACTATGTTTCCCTATTTAGGACACTTAGGTTATTTTGGACATTTTTGTTATGACAAATAATGCTATCAGGAATCTCTTCATGATCCTGATTTTTCTCCCATATTATGGATATTTCCTTAGGCTAAGTTCTTAAAAGTAAGGGTAATAAGTCAAAGAGGATGAATGTTGCAATTATATAATACCTACTGAAAACTGTTCTCCAAAAGCATATTTCAACTACATGGCCACTGGTAACATACTTTACCCTTATATTGATTTTCAGGGGCAACTGCTGGGGTGCAGCAGGTTAAGCTGCTGCTCAGGATGCCCGCATCCCATGCTGGGTTCCTGCTATGGTCCTGGGAGGCAGGGGGAGATGGCCTAGCTACTTGGGTCCCTCTCACCCATGTGGGAGCCCCACATGGGGTTCCTGGCTCCTGGCTTCAGCCTTGCCCAGCCCTAGCTGTTGTGAGCATTTTGGGAGTAAACCAATAGATATAAGATCTCTCCCTCTCTCTCTCTCTTTCCCTCTCTCTGACTCTGCTTCTCAAATAAATAAATTTTTAAAAAATACTTATTTTCAGGCCAGCGCTGCATCTCACTAGGCTAATCCTCCGCCTGCAGCGCTGGCACACCCGGTTCTAGTCCCAGTCGGGGCGCCAGATTCTGTCCCAGTTGCCCCTCTTCCAGTCCAGCTCTCTGCTGTGGCCCAGGAGTGCAGTGGAGGATGGCTCAAGTCCTTGGGCCCTGCCCCCATGGGAGACCAGGAGAAGCACCTGGCTCCTGGCTTTGGATCAGCGCAGTGCGCCGGCCGCAGTGCACCAGCCATGGTGGCCATTGGAGGGTGAACCAACAGTAAAAGGAAGACCTTTCTCTCTGTCTCTCTCTCTCTCTCACTGTCCACTCTGCCTGTCAAAAAATAAAAATAAATAAAAATAAAAAATACTTATTTTCACATGTATTAGTTAGCAATTATCAAATTTTTGTTCATTTAAAGGTTAAAAATGGTATTCCGATCTGCAATCTGCAATTCCTGCATTATAAAGTTGAATACTATCATTTTGGAAAATTAATTCCATTTCTTATTGTATAAACTGCATAGTAACATAACAGATATACGTCAATTGTCAAAAAGTAAAACTAACCTGTTTGCTAGTTTTCTTAGTGCCAAAAGATTGCCATTCTTATTTTTTCAAAGACTTATGTATGTATTTATTTATTTGAAAGGCTGAGTGACAGAGAGAAAGAGGGTGATACAGAGATCTTCCATCTGCTGGCTCACTCCCCAAAAACCTGACCCTCAGTCCAGCCCAGGCTGTTGCAGGCATTTGGGGAGTGAGCCACAGGATAAGAGCTCACTCTGCCTCTCAGATAAAAAATCTATTATATTCTATGTGTATTTTTCCTGGGGAAAAGAGTCTGGTTCTTTTCAGATGTCATCATCCTATTCTTAAGAGAATCACTGTGAGGGCCTAGGGGGTGAGAGGATGTGACTGCCCTCAGTACCCCCATGCCAGCCCAGCATGCAGACCCTTGCAGGCACTCAGAAAACGGGAATGAACATCAAGTGACCCAAGGATGAATGGTGAGGTCGGCGTTGTGACGCAGCGGGTTAAGCTGCCTCCTGCAAGGCCAGCATCCCATATGGGCCCTGGTTCAACTCCTGGCTGTTCTGCTTCTGATGCCACTCCCTGCTAATGCTCCCCGGAGGGCAGCAGAAGATGGCTCAAGTCCTTGAGCCCTGCAAACACATGGGAGATCAAGATGGAGTTCTCGGCTCCTAGCTTCAGTTGGGTTCAGCCCCAGCCATGGCAGCCATTTGGGAAGTGAACCAACGGATGGAAGATTCTCTGTCTCTTCCTCTTGCTTTGTACTCTGCCTTTCAAATAAATAAATGTTTTTTTATGAATTAAAAATAAAATAATAATTTCGGAAAAGGATGAATGGTTAAGGAGAAGGCAGAATTCTCCCTGTAGGCATTCCCTGGCACATAGCTGCTAACTCCTAGAGGTCACTCCCACAGTTTGCCTTCTGTTCTGTACTCTACAGGCACACAGTGAACTGCTGAAACTAAAAGTTTAAACTTAAAACTCAACTGCTTATGATTTTGAGATATTGGAGAGATTTTAATAAGGCTTGGACTTGGAATTCCATCCAGGAATAACTAATGTGGTTAGGTATGGTAATAGCATTGTGGCTATTTTCTCAGAGGTCATATAGAACTTAGGGTTGAAATGACAAGAATCAATGATTTATTCTAAAATCTAACAGCTGAAGTTGGTACTGTGGCACACAAGTTCAAGATGCTACTTGTGAGGCCAGCACCATGGTGCAAGTTAAAGCCCCAGCCTGCAGCACCAGCATCCCATAGGGGCAACAGCTGGAGTCCTGACTGCTCCACTTCCAATCCAGCTCCCTGCTAATGTGGCTGGGAAAGTAGCGGACAGAGCTCCTTGGGCCCCTAAACCCACATGGGAGACCCAGAAGAAGCTCCTGGCTCCTGGTTTTGGATAGGCTTAGCTCCAGCTGTTGCAGCCATCTCGGGGAGTGAACCAGCAAATGGAAGACCTCTCTCTCTATAATTCTGCTTTTCAAATAAATAAATCTTAAAAAAAAAAAAAAAAAGATGCCGTTTGCAACACCACCATCCTGTGAGTCAGTTTGAGTCTCAGCTGCCCCACTTCCAATCCAGCTTCCTGCTAATGGGCCTGGGAAGGCAGTGGAAAATGGCCCAAGTGCTTGTACTCAGTACAACCGGAAGGTTTTCAGGATACTTCAGCAACATTCCTAGGCCTCTCTAGCTCTCAGGATGCACACGGAGAGGCCGGCAGCAACATGAACAGCGAGGAAGCACATCCACTGTAACACACAGTCCACACCCACGCTGTCACGATGCCAGAAATGTGAGGGGCGGCATTCCAGAACCCTGCACTTCTGGAAACCTAAAACTGCTCTGAAGAATACATTCTATCACGCTTTTTAAGTGAAAGTGCCTAGAGAAAAGGAGGCAGGAGTAGGCCTTTTCATTTTACCCTCTTGGGTGCCTGTATCCTAACTTCTCTTCTGGATCACTTCTTTTTAACTAGTCCTAGGTAGTAGGCCACATCTTCTAATTAAAGTTCCTTTTTGTGGCAGTGATAAAATATGTGGGGTTTTAACATTAATTTGACATAAAGGGACCAATAATATGGCCCTTGGTGATTTTGCTTCCTACCTAGAATTGGTTTAGAATTTTTTTAAAAAATCACTTATTTACATGAGAGACAGAGTTCCTGTCTGCTGGTTCACTCCCCAAATGCCCACAAAGGCCATGGCTGAGCCCAGCCAATGTCAGGAGCTGGGAATTCAATCTAGGTCTTCCACATGGGTGGCAGGGACCCAATTACTTGAGCCACCACTGCTGCTTCCCAGGATCCTGCATTAGCACACAACCAGAGTCAGGAGCCAGAGCCAGGTATCAAACCCAGGTACTCTGATATGGGATGTAGCTCCTAGCTTCTTCTTGGGCCAGACCTGGCCACCACAGCCATCTGGGGAGTGAATCAACCAGATGGAAGATCTCTAACCACCACCACCCCCACACACATACTCCACCACTCCTCTGCCTTTCAAATAAATACCTTATTATTTTTTTTTAAATGAGCGTCCTGGGAGGAAGCAGATAACAGATCAAGTAGCTGAGTTCCTGCCTGGACCTGGAACTGGACTGAGTTCCTGGCTCCTCGCTTGTACCTGGCTGGCATCCATTTCAGCCCCGGCTGTTGCAGGCATCTGGGAAGTGAACTAGCAAATGGAAGATCATCTGTCTTTGGCTGTCTCTCTCTGTCTTTCAAATACAATAAATTTTTAAATACATAAAAGGATTACTGTGAAAGCGCTCCATAAACTTACAATATTATTGCTACATACAGAAACTGGATTTAGGAGGGAAAGTCTCTTTTAATGAAGTGGCAAAATGGCCCAGAGGAAGCGAGCAAAGTCTACAGCTGATTAACCGCGCTTCGCTGCCGGCACAGCCCTCCGCCGGCCAGCAGTCGGACCGACTCACACCAGGTCCTGGCTTCGCCCCAAGGTGTTGAGGGACTTGGACAGCACTACAATAGCTGGCACCAATCCGGGACCCCACACTTCCCCTCCACTCCCTGCAGGAAGCGGCTGATGCTCCCTACAAACCACGTCCACGGGGCCAAAGTCAAAAGCCTGCACGAAACCCCCATTCCCTTCCGGACCGTGCGCCTTCACGCGCGGCTCCTCCAATCTCTTTCAAATGCAGTTGAAAATCACAACCAGAAGGTTCTCGCGGCGGAAATCGACGAGTAAGGGCAGCAGTCACACCCGGACCGGACCAACAGGAACAAGGAAACTGCTGGGAAACTTTGAAGTCGGGGGACGGCCGGGAGCCACGAAGCTCAGGAGCGACGTGGTTCGCGTTGGTCGATCTCCGGCTAAGTAACTTTTCCTAAGCCCTGAGCGGCAGGTCGCCGAAGACTGCGCTACCGAGCGAGACCCAGGTGCACTCGAGGCCAGCGGTTCCAGCAAGGCCATTTCCCAAGGAGGAGGGGACGCGGGAGACACGGGCCACGGCCCTCCCGCCCCACCGCCAGTCCTGAGTACCGGCTCGGCCGGAAACCGGACGTTCTCACCTGAGCCGGGCCCCCGGTGTAGCCCCTGGCGGGGCGATAGCCCCGGAGCCCCAAGGCAGCGCGCACCGGTCGCCAGCGCAGCCCCACTGCCGCGCGCAGCGGCACCGCCCAGCCGAGCGCAGCCATCCGGCCGCCCGCCGCGCTCACGCGCACACTGCGCCGGCCCCGGTGGCGCGCGGCCGCTCGCAGGCACAGCCAATCAGCGGCCAGGAGGCGCGCGCGTCCTCTTGGGACTTGTAGTCCGAGGAGCACGACCGGTTACGCGCGCACAGCACGCGAAACCTAAGGAGTAGCCCGGCGCGCGGAGCCAGCGAGGGCGCCTGGGGCGTGGAACCCTGTGCCCTGCGGGCCGGCTGGGCTGGGCTGCGCTGCGCAGCTGTGAAGCGGTGCAGAGTCCCACCACTTCGTAGACGCAGGCGGGGCCGGCAGGCTGGAGTGTCCAGTTGGCGCGTCCGAGGTGGACAGACACCTGTCCTCGCTCTGTGTACCTGCTGACTTCCTGGAACGGATGTGTTGGGTCGTTGGCTCTGAAGGGGAAAAAACCAAGTGAAGAGATTGACCTTGATTTCCGGGCGAAATTGGAGAAGCGCACTCTTTAGCTTCAAGTCCTCTCGTTACCTGGGAAGGTGCTCAGATGCTCTGTCTTCCAGCAAGAAGGAATTCAGAGGTGAGACAGAGAGTAGCAGTAAGCTTGTTAGCCAAGTTTGATGACAGAAATCCACCCGATAGACCACATGCTGAGCCCTGACGCCAACACTTGCCCTGTCTCGAGATACAATGGCGGACCTCTACTCCAGCAACTTAACACAACCTAATCATTCCCAAGGCCCTATCGTTAGACACCACAATTGGATTAAGCACCATCCTTAATCCATTAACACAGGGGCCTCACCAGGACACCCAAACTGTTATCTAAAACGCAGTGGGCACCAGTGGACCTTGGGTGTTTATTCTGAGGGGCTAGCGGCCTGCAATCACCTATTACTCATGGGACAGGTTCACCTTGATTTTTAAGATCAGTTTTTGTCCCAGAGGGGCTGCAGTGCTTGCACTGTATTTGAAACTTGCATCCGCCAAGGCACTGGGTCTCGCTAGCTTCCTGCCTGGGTGCAGAGGCCAGGCAACCTCAACCCTGGGTATGCATCAGAATCAGCTGGACGGTTTTTCCAAGGCTGATTGATTGATGTATTTAAAAGGCAGACAGTGCAAGAGATGGAGAGAGATCTTCCATATACAGGTTCATTCCCCAAATAGCCACAATGGCCAAGGGCTGGGCCAGGCCGAAGCCAGGAGCCAGGAACTCCGTGCAAGATAGGCAGCAGCTTTACCCGGTATGCCACAATGCCAGCCCTCAACACTTATCACTCTTTTGTGTTAGAAATCTCAGACCCCATTCCTGTGTGGATTTAAATTTTAGCAGGAAATCTGAGAACATGATTTATTGATTTACTGGTAAAACTCCCACAGCCTCCTCCCTACTCTGGCCCTAGACTTGCCCGTACCTGCTGATGAGTGGGATAAGTGGCCACTTGTGCCATAGGCAAATTCAGGTGCCCAGGTGACCTTGAGGGCCTCTCCTTCCAAGGCCCCCAAACCCCTCTGGAGGCAAAGAACCATGAGCAGAACACAGAGCACAGAGACTTGAACCAAATCATGCCAAGGTGTGAATAACTGATAGTTGCTCCTACCCTAAAGGCAATATTTACAAGCAGGCAAGAAGGAGGGAGAACAAGAGGCACCGTGAGAAAGACTGGGGCCATGGGACCCGCATTGTGGTGTCCGGGTAAGCCGCCGCCCGCAGTGCCGGCATCCCTTACTGGCCCCAGTTCAGATCCTGGCTGCTCCATTTCTGATCTGACTCCCTGCTAATGCTTCTGGGAAAGCAGGAGATGATGGCCCAAGTGCTTGGGTGCCGGCACCCATGTGGGAGACCTGTATGAAGCTCCAGGCTCCTGGCCCATTTCAGCCATCTGGGGAGTGAACCATGCTCGGAAGCTAGCTCTCTCTGTCTCCCTTTCCCGGTCCCCCCCCCCCCCCACACGCCCTGCCTTCCTTCAAATAAGGAGAAAGAAACACCAATCCTGAATATATTGTCGAAAAAGAAAATGGGGAGACAGAGAAAGCCCGAAGCCTGCGATGGCAAACTGAAGTGCCGCTCTCAAGTCCACCTGCTGCCCCGCTGGAAACAGGCCGGGGTCATGGCCATGTTGATTCCAGGCTAAGAGTCACACTGCAGCTAGAGCCAATGGGGAGGCAGTCACCTGGCTTCCTCCCAAGCTGTCTCAGAACCCTCCTGTGGCTGTGCCCAGGGGTCTAGAAACAGAGATGACAAGACACTTCCCAGGTGCCGCAGCTGGGGCAGGGCATGGGGGTCCTGGTCCCTGGTAGAGGGTGGGACCCTGGCACTGAAGCCTACCTGCCCTTGACCTCTGTGCCCCAGCCCCCATCTGGGAACGGGCGGGGGAAAGGGTGATTTTCTGACGTCTCCACCTACGTGGGAAAGGAAATAGAGGACTCGGGAGGCCCCCAGCTGCTCTGAGGAGCTCTCCCCTCGGCCCTGCCCCAAACCTGCCCAGCTCTTCCTCCCTCTGCCTTGTCCCCTGTTCCCTTCTTGTGTCCACGCTCTCCCCTACCTCTCGCCACCACCTCTAGGGAGCTCCAGCCCGGGAGAGGCCAGCTGGCCCACTGTGCAGGTGGAGAGGACACAGGACAGAGGCCCTGGGCAGGCTCTTGTGGATGGGTTAGCTGAGTGCTGGCTCCCAGGCCACCAGGAAAAGAGACCCTGTGATGCAGGACCTGACTGCCGGCAGCCGTCCTTGTCCCTTGTCCAGCTCACCTGCTGCCCCCTAGTGGCAGTCTTCAGGCTGCTCTTTGCAGTGGGTCCACCCTAACACAGGTGGCTACCTTCCTTTCTTTTTAAATGTTGTCTATTTGTTTTTGAGAGGCAGAGAAACAGAAAGACAGGCAGACAGACAGAGCTCCCATCCACTGGGTCACTTCCCAAATACTCAACAACCAGGGCTGGGCCAGGGTGAAGCCAGGGGATCATCCAGATCAGGAACTCCATCCAGATCTCCCTTGAGGGTTGTCAGGCCCGAGTACTTGAGCCATCACCTGCTGCCTCCCAGTGTGCATGAGCAGGAAGCTGGAATCAGGAACAGAGCCAGCAATGGAAGCCAGGCACTGGGACATGGGATGCAATCGTTCAAACTGGCATCTTGATGGCTAGATTAAATGGCTGTCCCTATGAAGGCAATTTTTTTTAATTTTTTTATTTTTGACAGGCAGAGTGAACAGTGAGAGAGAGAGACAGAGAGAAAGGTCTTCCTTTTCTGTTGGTTCACCCTCCAATGGCTGCCGCGGCTGGTGCGCTGTGGCTGGCGCATCACGCTGATCTGAAGCCAGGAGCCAGGTGATTCTCCTGGTCTCCCATGGGGTGCAGGGCCCAAGCACTTGGGCCATCCTCCACTGCACTCCCAGGTCACAGCAGAGAGCTGGCCTGGAAGAGGAGCAACCGGGACAGAATCCGGCGCCCTGACTGGGACTAGAACCCGGTGTGCCAGCGCCGCAGGCAGAGGATTAGCCTATTGAGCCGCGGTGCTGGCCCCTATGAAGAAAATTTTTAAAACTCAACCAAGAGCTGAAGAGGGAGAAGTAAGGAAACCCCCAGAAGACATAGTTCTAAGTGTTTTTTTTTTTTTAAAGATTGATTGATTGATTTGAAAGTCAGAGTTACACAGAGAGAGGAGAGGCAGAGAGAGACAGAGAGAAGTCCTCCATCCAATGGTTCACTCTCCAATTGGCTGCAATAGCCAGAGCTGTGCCGATCCGAAGCCAGGAGCTTCTTCTGGCTCTCCCATGCAAGTACAGGGGCCCAAGGACTTGGGCCATATTCCACAGCCATCCCAGGCCACAGCAGAGAGCTGGACCAGAAGTGGAGCAGCCAGGTCTTGAACCTGCGTCCATATGGGATGCCGGTGCAGCAGGCTAGGGTGTTAACCCACTGCGCCACAGTGCCAGCCCCTGTAAGTGTTTTTGAAGCGTGTGATGTCCATGTGGGCCCAGTCTGTGTTCTCGGCCCCACTGCTCAATGCCTGGTGCCGTCCTCTGCTGCCTGCCAGCTGCCAGCCCTGTGCTCCATAAACAGCCCTTCCCCAGGCCGCACTGCAGTGGGGGTCAGACTCCTCTAAATATGGCCCCTGCCATGATCTGTCCTCCAGGGCCTCAGGGAACATGGTGGTACGACCCTCTCAGCTCAGCCTCCCCCTCTCCAAACACTGCAGCTGCCAGTGGGCCCTCTAGCAGAAAGAGCAGGGCCATCCTGCAGGCTCCCTCCTGAGTGGCCGGCCCCAGGGCATGTGGGCTCAGCTCCAGCAGGCCTGACTGCTGCCCAGAGCGGCCTCATGGGGGGCTGAGCAGGTGAAGAAGCAGTCTACTCCTGCTGGGAATTCCCACGCGCCTGCTGGCCCTGCAGCTCTGGCCCTGCACAGGTCACTGCCTCAACCCATGGTCTTCACTGGTGTGATGGTTAACTGAGGGGTTGGATCAACTGGATTAAAGGATACCAGGGGGTCTGGCACTGTGGTGCAGTAGGTTAGCTACAGGTGATGCCGGCATTCCATGTGGGTGCCCATTCAAGTCTTGGCTGCTCCACTTCCAGTCCAGCTCCCTGCTAATGTGCATGGGAATGCAGTGGAGGATGGCCCAAGTGTTTGGACCCCTGCACATACGTGGGAGACTCAGATGAAGCTCCAGGCCCCTGGCTTTGGCCTGGCCCAGTCCTGGCTGTCCATTTGAGGAGTGAGCCAGCAGATGGAACATCTTTCTGTCTTTCTCTCTCTCTCTCTCTCTCTCTCTCTCTCCCCTTCTCTCCCCTGGGGCCACATGCACTTCTTCTCCTGCCCTTGGAGAGCAGAACTCCAGGGACATAACCTATTAAGTAGATCTATCAAAAGAATCAGTCCTGGGGCTGGGGCTGGGATACCAGGTTAAGCCACAGCTTATGACACTACCATCCCGTATGGGGGCTGGTTTTAGTCCTGCCTGCTCCTCTTCTGATCCATCTCCCTGCTAATGCACCTGGTTTAACAGCAGAAGATGGCTCAAGTCCTTGGGCCCCTGCACACATGTGGGAGACCCAGATAAAACACCTGGCTCCTGGCTCTGGCCTGGCCTAGCCCTGGCCACTGGGGGAGTAGACTCCTATAGCAGACTGCCAGCTGGAGTCCTGACTGCTCCACTTCTCATCCAGCTTCCTGCTAATGCACCTGGGAAGGTAGCAGAGGGTGATTAAGTGCCTAAGCCCCTGCTACCCATGTGAGAGATCCAGATGGAGTTCCAGGTTCCTGGTTTAGCTTAACCCAGCTGCAGCCATTGAATGAAGCAGAAGATGGAAGGTCTCTCTCTCTCTCTCTCTCTCTCTCTCCTCTCTCTCTCTCCCTGCCTTTCAAATAAATAAACCTCTTTCTTTTAAGACTTATTTTTATGTATTTGTAAGGCTGTGACAGAGAGAGACAGAGGGAGAAGGATCTCCCATTTGCTGGGTCACTCCCCAAATGGCCACAATGACGGGGATCGAGTGGAAGCCAGGAACTTCTTCCAGGTCTCCCACATGGGTGCGGGGACCCAAGTATTTGATTCATGTTCTTCTGCCTTCCCAGGCGCATTAGCAGGGAGCTGGATCAGACATGGAGCAACTGGGCCTCAAACTGGTACTTGAATATGGGATACTGGCATTGCAAGTAGTAGCTGAACCTGTACCACAATGCTGGACCCTCAAATAAATACATCTTTTTAAAAATAAATAACTGGCTTAAGTTTCCACCCTTTGAGTGTCAATAACTTCTAACTTTAGAGCTTAAACTCCTGCGTGAGTGCAGACCCAAGTCTTATTCAAACCATAGCGGGATGAGAAGGGCATTTAGAATGTACCTGTCCTGTGTCAGAGTACCTGGGTTCTATTCCTGCCTCTGACTCTTTACCCCAGCTTCCTGTGAATGCAGACCCTGGAAGCCATCTCCTGCCGCCTTCCCAGGCACATCAGAAGGAAGATGGATAGGAAACGAAGTACTGGGACTCAAGCTGGCACTCCACTTTGAGAAGCCAGCATTGCAAGCAGTAGCTGACCCAGCAGGCCACAGTGGCAGCCCCTTTTGAAAAACTGGAAACTACGTAAACGCTAATAATGGGCTGCCTTTATAAGCCGCAGGACAGCCCTCCAGCAGCTGTCCTGTTACCTGGTTCCTTCCACAAAGTCAGCTTGTCTCACAGGTAGTGTACAACTTTCCGGAATGATACTCAGCGGTCAGGATCAGATTGGGCTGTGAGAAATAAAATCCAGGCATTGGTGCTCTGGTATAGTGGATAAAGCTGCCACCTGCAGTGCCGGTATCCCATATGGGCACTGGTTCAGGTCCTGGCTGCCCCTCTTCCAATCCAGTTTTCTGCTATGGCCTGGGAAAGCAGTAGAAGATGGCCCAAGTCCTTGGGCCCCTGAACCCGCGTGGGAGACCCAGAAGAATCTCCTGGCTCCTGGCTTCAGATTGGCGCAGCTCCAGCCGCTGTGACCATTTGGGGAGTGAACCAGTGGATTGAAGACCTCTCTCTCTCTCTGCCTCAGCCTCTTTGTAACTCTGCTTTTCAAATAAAATAAATAAATCTTAAAAAAATAAAATCTAAAGTAACAATAGCTTCAGCAAGGTAAGAGCTTACTTCTCCCTCCCTCATGGAGATGGAGATGGAGATGATCAGTCCACAGCTGGCATGGGGACCCACAGTCTCAGGACTTTAGGCTCCTGCTGTTTTCTTTAGCAGATACCCTCAATGTATAGCTTCTACCTCACAGTGTACTATGGTTACCTGAGCTCCAGCCATCACTTCTACATTCCAGCTAGCAAGAAAGCAGAAGGACAAAAAAAAGAAAAAAGAAAAAAATAAACAGCCCATCCCTTTAAGGAGACTTCCCAGAAGTTATGTCCATGCTCCTATCCACAAACCATGGACCACCTTGATTCTCTTTTTAAAATTGTGTTTATGTGAGAGACAGAGACTGAGATGGACAGCTGGATAAAGCTCACGGCTGCTGGTTCACCCCCAAAATGCCTGCAACAGCCAGGACGGAGCTAGGAACTGAATCCAGGTTCCCCACATGCCTGGCAGTATCCCCATCACTTGAGCTACCACCTGCTGCCTCCTAGAATCTCCATTCACAGGAAGCTGGAGTCAGGAGCAGGAGCCAGGTTTGGAGCCCAAGTACTCCGACAGGGAACAGACAAGGCGGCTCTCTTAGGGACCTGCTCCACGGTTGAATTCTCCTTCCTCTCTAACTGGTGTTCTTCGGGACTTCCGGAGACGGTTTTCTTCCTACAATATTAATTCTTCCGTAGAGTCCAGAGGCAGAATGGTCCCTAAGAAGATGCCCAGGCCAGTGCTCCCAGTTGTTGTGGGGATGGGGGATCCCCAAATTATGTTGTGGGGATCAGGACCTCTGGTTGGACTTTGTGCAGGTTCTTGTCTTCCTGTGTGTAAGAATACAACCAGGAGACGTAGGCAGAGGTGGACAGCAGGTAGTCCACACTGAGATGTGAGTGTGGGCAACCTTGAGAGAGAACTGCCTTTGTGGGCAGGCAGTGTGGTAAGGGGTCCCTTATGCACTACTGAACGTCAAGCTCAGGCTAAGCCTCCGCCTGTGGCACCAGCATCCATATGGGTGCCGGTTCGTGTCCTGGCTGCTCCACTTCTGATCGAGCTCTCTACTATGGCCTAGGAAAGCCGCAGAAGATGGCCCAAGTCCTTGGGCCCTTGCGCCCGCATGAGAGGCCTGGAGGAAGCTCCTGGCTCCTGGCTTCGGATCGGCCCAGCTCTAATTTGGGGAATGAACCAGCAGATGGAAGACACCTCTCTCTGTCTCTCCCTCACTGTAAATCTACCTCTCTAATTCAATCAAGCAAGCAACCAAGCAAGCAAGCCTACTAGAGAAGAAAATGAACCTATGCTTTTTGCCTTCAACATGCTGTCTGTATGTCTCTCTCCTTTCCATTTCTACTACTTGAACCAGGCCTTGGACCTGAAAGCCAGCTGCTCCTCATCAGCCCTGGTGCAGGTGGTTACTCAGTGCCTCCACTAGGGGGCTCACCTGAGCTGATGACACCGCTGAAGGGGTGGGAGATGAGGCGGACACAGCTGTCAATCCAGTAGACTGCTCCGGCCCTTCTCACCTTATTCAGCCACTTAATAAGTTAAGTAGTTATTATGTTGCAACAGGGCGTATAATAATGGGTATCTGAAAACAAGCCAGGCACCCACCTTGATAATTAAACTATGGTATGTCCCCCCCAACAAAACCCTCTACAGTTCTCCCAGCCCAGAGAAAGGAAAGAACCCCAGGGCACAGCCTGTGGATAATACCTGCTTTCACATCACAATGGAGAAAACAGGATGTATATTTGCATTTGTTTATTTTGAATAAAGAAACGCAGGGATCAGTAGTGGGCTTTTGGCACAGCAGTTACAATGAGTGCTTAGGTTCAGTTCTCTGCTTCTGACTCCAGCTTCCTGCTAGTGCTCGCCCTGGGCGGCAGCCGGTGAGGGCTCCAGTTCTTGAATCCCTGCCATTCATGTGGGAGACCCAGATGGAGCGTCAGCCTGGACGTCTTGAGCCATCATCTGCTGCCTCCCAGGGTGCACACTAACAGGAAGTAGGATGGAAGGTGGGCAAGACTAACCCAGACACCACCATAAAGGACACACTGAACGCCTGCCCCACTCACTTCTATTTTGAATTTGTGCTGCGGAGGAGTGAGCTGGGCCACAGCCTGCAGCGCCAGCATCCTGTTTGACCGCTGGTTCAAGTCCCAGCTGCTCCATTTCTGATCCAGCTCCCTGCTGGTGTGCCGGGGAAAGCAGTGTGAGGACAGCCCAAGTCCTTGGGCCCCTGCACCCACACGGAAACCCAGATGAAACTCCTGATTCCTGGCTTTGACCTGGCCCAGCCCCAGCCACTGTAGTCTGCCAGGGAGTGGACCAGCAGATGGAAGATCTCTCTGTGTCTTTCTCTCTAACTCTGCCTTTCAAACACATAAATAAATATTATTAAAAATTAGGTATAATATTTTGAAATATTGCTCTACTCTCAGCCTCTCCCAAGAATCGAGAACCAGATGGCCCGAAGGCCCACGGCGTCCCTTCTACCTGGGAGGGGAGAGCAGAACAGAAACCAGTGGGTGCGGGAGGCAAGGGCAAGAGGCCAGAGGAGCGGTGGGGGAGGGAGCTGGGCGGGAGCCCAGTGAGACCCCAAGGACAGAGCAGGGTGCTGGGTGGGAAGTAGGCGAGTGGAACAAAGCGTTAACGGGGGCAACTGTGCGTGATTGCTGTTTTCATCTACGCTTCTGAGTTTCTCAAATTTGCTACTACCGGCGTGCTGTAAGGTCAGAAGTGGTTATTTAAGTCTTCCCACGCCGAGAGCCGGCGGCCGAGGCGTTGTGAGCGCCGCGGTGGCCGCCAGGGGGCAGCCACGCCTCGCAGCCCGCGCGCCGCCGCCACAGGTGGCCGCAGGGGGCTCCTGCCGGCCAGGACCTGCCTGCGGTCCCCCGGGTCCCGCGCGCATCGCCATTTGCTCTCCGCATGCCTCTGTCTCGGGCCATTTCCCACGTCACGGCAGTCGCTGGGGTCTGGGCAACTACGGCTGCCTGCAAACTGGGGCGGGAGCGGGCCGGGCTGCCCGGGACCCTGGACAAAGGGAAGGCTCTCAGACCACCGCCCTGGGCTCCAAGACCCTTTCCTTCCAGGGGAGGGAGGAACAGGAAACCGAGGCCGTTTCCGGGGATGGGATGCGGCCAGAGAAGGATCGGGGGTCAGGAGTGCGGGGAGGAGGGGAGGGAATGGGAGGGGAGGGGAAGCTGGCTCGCAGTGGGGCTGCTTAGGGACTGGGGAGGGGAGGCTGGCCTTGCCCATCAGGATGTCTGAGCCCCTTGAAGGAGAGAGAAAGAGCCCATCTTGCAGGACGGTCCCTGAACGGTCCCCACTGTGCGCCCTTGGGGAGTTCCTGAGCCCTCTGGCCTCGCTCAGTCCTGTGTGACATCCAGGGATTGGATTAGGCGACCTTGGGGCCTCTCCCATGTCTGCTGCCTTCACCCTTCCCCACCTGGGCTGGCCCTAAGCTGGCATCTGTCCCAGCAAAGGCTGCTGGAGAGGAGGCAGCCCTTGCTGGCAATAGTGTCCCCCTGGCATGGCTGTGGGGAGCATGGAGCCGGGGGTCCTGAGGGCAGAGCCCACCCTCCAGACACCGCAGGGACTCTTCTAGCCCCCAGAGCACACCCTTCCCACACAGAGAAGGAAGTCTAGAGCAGGGGCAGTTACTCTAGGATGACTGCTATTAAACCAGCAGACAGGAGAGTGATGTTTGTGATCCTCACATGCTCACTTAATTTGGGCCTCTGCTCTTAGCTACTTCAGGTACCACCAGTCCTCACTCGACCAGTTCCTGGGAGAGGCAAAGACCGCACTGGCAGCGTTCAAAATCCTGACTCTAAGAAAGTGATATGATCCTTTGGGGATTCTGGACTGGGTGCCTGAGGCACCTTATAGACTCCTGTCTCCATGAGCTTTGGAAATCAAACATCTGGGGCCAGCGCTATGGCACAGAGGGTTAAGCTGCCATCTGCAGAGCCAGCATCCCATATGGCTGTCGGTTCGAGTCTCAGCTGCTCCACTTCCAATCCAGCTCCCTGCTAATGCACCTGGGAAAGCAGTGGAGGACGGCCCAAGTATGGGAGACCTAGAGGAATTCTAGGCTCCTGGCTTCTGCCCAGCCCAGCCCACAGTCATTGTGGCCATTTGGAGTGTAAACCATCATATGGAAAATCTCTGTCCTCTTCACCCTGGCCACTCTGATTTTCAAACACACACGCGCGACACACACACACACACACATTTAATTGACTTGCTGTTCAATTCTAGAATCAGGCAGCACTTCATTCCACAGAATAAGTGTTCCAATGAGCATGATAGGGGAATAGGCAGGGAGGTAGGGCGAAATGAGCTGAATGGTTTTCCCACAATTCCTGTGTCTTGCAGCCCTGCACTTTAACTCTCCCCTCTTACATGCACCTGCGTCCCCTTCACTAGGAAGGAGGGAATGCTGGGACGAGCACGTGGAAGTCAAACTCCACGTGGAGATGCCGAGAAACACCTGAGGGGGGCGCTGTGCAGCTCCTGGCTGAGGCCATTTGGGGAATTAATTTTAAAATAAAGTTTCAAACAAAACGTAGTGTTCAAACTACTTCACTGTCCTTTCATCAACTTCACACACATTCAGTCTTCACTGTCTGAGTTTCCGCATGGTCCGCCAACTTTCCCTCACGCCTGTTCCGCAGCTGAATTTATAACATCACATCGTTCCAGACCAGCTCCGGCCTCCACATGTCCTCACGCCAGATCTCACCTTCTTGTCTCTTCCCAAAGCTCCAGGTTGCTGCCTTTCGGAAGTTACCGGTTGATTCTCTGAAATACTTGCTCTCTTTGTTTTGGGGGCTTTTCTGTCTTCTGCTTCCTCTCTGCCACTTTGAAGAGTTTCCGCTCTTTCCTCCCCTTCATGAAGGTCTTCTTTCCAGCGTCCCTGTTCCAGCTTAGATTGAAGAGATTCTTGTGACTCTCAGTAAGGACTCTGCACCCTCTGAGGATTCAGTTACTGCAGACTGCTTGTCACTAACACTTTATTATAATAATAATTATTATTATTAAAGATTTACTTGAAAGGCAGAGTTACAGACAGAGAAGTCTTTCATCTGCTGGTTCACTCTACAAATGGCCGCAACAGCCGGAGCTGAGCTATCTGAAACCAGGAACCAGGAGCTTCCTCTGGGTCTTCCACTCCCACATGGGTGTAGGGGCCCAAGGACTTGGGCCATCTTCTACTGCTTTCCCGGGCCATAGCAGAGAGCTGGATGGGAAGAGGAGCAGTCGGGACTTGAACCGGTGCCCACATGGGATGCCAGCACTGCAGGTGGCAGCTTTACCTGCTGTGCCACAGCACCGGCCCCTGGCCCTTTCTTGTCTTCTCCCACATGCTCTCTCCTCTTGGGTGCCTCCCTGGCTTCTCACTGGAAGCTCTCCTCCTCATGGAGTCACCTGCCCTCCTGCTTGAAAGCATTCTGACTCTGCCTCTTTAAATAAGTCTTGCTTTCATGATTGCACATTATTTATGCCTCTGCTTTCAATTCTTATCTCCACTGGGGGCAAGGACTGGGAATAAAAACCAGAAACGCATCCCTACAAGTTGAGTGAGGAGGTTGCTTTTACAGACCCTGGGATGCAGCAGTGAGGGCTCAAGTAGTTGGGTCCCTGCCACGCATGGCATTGGGGGGGTGGGGTGGGTGGAGGGACCTGGATTGGGTTCCTGGCTGCTGTCCTTGACCTAGCCCCATTTCAGGAATGAATCAGGGATTGAGAGCTCGCTCTCTCTCTCTCTCTCTCTCTCTCTCTGCCTCACAAAGTGAGAGAGAGGGTAAAGAATTAAAGAAAGTTCAAACAAAACACCCTAGAAAGTGGACTGGTTATTTCAGTTACTTTTCTGTTAGGAGGAAGGCAGATTAGTAAAATAACAACTGGTGGCTTAGCAGTCACATTGCCTTTTTTGTGTCAGATTAAGGCAGAGGGAACCTCATATCTTGCCCACTGAAACCGGCCTGTTTGGGGGCCGGCATTGCGATGCTGCTGGTTAAGCCACCTCTTGCTAGGCTGGCATCCCATTCCAGAGAACCAGATCAGATACCAGCTGCTCCACTTCTGGTCCAGCTCCCTGCTAACACACCTGGGAAAGCAGTGGAAGATGGCTCAAGTGCCTGGGCCCCTGCACCTGTGTGGGAGGCAAAGGATGGAGCTCCTGATTTGTGACTTCCACCTGGCCAGACTTGGCCGTTGCGGCCATTTGTTGAGTGAACCAGCAGATGGAAGATCTCCCTGTCTCTCCCCCTCACCTCTCTATCACTCTGTCTTTCAAATACATAAATAAATCTTAAAGAAGGAAGGAAGGGGGGGAGAGAGAGAGAGAGAGCGAAACTAGCTTGTTTGGGAGATTTGGCTATTATCTCCCTAATCCTGATTTTTCAGAAGGTCGGATCAACGGCTCAGTTTTGGCTTGGTGGTGGGCATTTTAGTGTGAGTGACTCCATTTCGATTCTTAGCCAGGGCTACTGGGGCCTAGGGCAGGAGCTTGGTCCAAAGCAGAGACCTCCTGCAGTCTTTGTTTAACACTGTGAATCTGCTGCATTTCGCAGGTCACTTCCAGTTCTAACAATCTCCTGATTTTCTCCTCATCTGTATTCATCTATGTTCCCTTCCTGTAACAGCTGGGTGACTTGAAAAGAAAAAGAGCTTGTTTAGCCCACAGCTCTGGAGGTTCTCGGGCCTGGTGCTGGCATGAACTTGGACGTGGCAAGGACTCCGGGTAGAGGGCATCGCAGTGGTGGGAGTGCCTGCCAGGGGAGAGAGCACCTGGCCATACAGGGCACTAGGAGCGCCAGGAGAGGCCAGACTTAGTCTTTTTTTTTTTTTTTTTTAGATTTATTTATTTATTTGAAAGGCAGAGTTACAGAGAGAGAGACAGAGAGAGAGGTCTTCCATCTGCTGGTTCACTCCCCAGATGGCCACAACAGCTAGAGCCGTGCTGATCTGAAACCAGAAGCCAGGAGCCTCCCACGTGGGTGCAGGGGCTCAAGGACTTGAGCCGCCTTCTACTGATTTCCCAGGCCATAGCAGAGAGCTGGATCGGAAGTGGAGCAGCTGGGACTCAAACCGGCACCCATATGGGATGCTGGCACTGCAGGCTGCAGCTTTACCTGCTATGCCACAGTGCCAGCCCGAGACTTAGTCTTTTTTTTTTTTTTGGACAGGCAGAGTGGACAGTGAGAGAGAGAGAGACAGAGAGAAAGGTCTTCCTTCCGTTGGTTCACCCCCCAAATGGCCGCCACGGCCGGTGCACCGCACCAATCCAAAGCCAGGAGCCAGGTGCTTCTCCTGGTCTCCCATGGGGTGCAGGGCCCAAGGACTTGGGCCATCCTCCACTGCACTCCCAGGCCACAGCAGAGGGCTGGCCTGGAAGAGGGGCAACAGGGACAGAATCCGGCGTCCCGACCGGAACTAGAACCCAGTGTGCCGGCACCGCAAGGCGGAGGATTAGCCTATTGAGCCACGGTGCTGGCCAAGACTTAGTCTTTTATGAGAATTCACTCCCCAGAACTAACTCAAGGTCCCATGGAACTACCGAGTGCGGAGCTCCTATGACATTGTCTACTCCCTGTTACAGCCACCCCTTGAAGACCCCACCACGTCTCAACATTCCAGGTTCCAGCAGGGGAGCACTTGGGGGATACCCTTGAGGTCTCCCACATGTGTGCAGGGGCCTAAGCACTTGGGGCATCCTCCGCTGCTTTCCCAGGCACATTAGCCGAGAGCTGGATGGGAAGTGGAACAGCTGGGACTAGAACTGGCAGCCATGTGGGATGCTGGCGTCTCAGGCAGTGGCTTACCTGCTGCGCCACACACTGGCCCCTAGGTAGTATTCTCTAGTGAAAGGAACTGGAAAAGTTGCTCAACTTCTGGAGAATGTTGCTTTCACACGCAAGACAGAGGAAACACAAAATGATCCTGGAATACCTTATTGTTTCAGACAGTAAAGAAGTGCTCAGAAAATTACAGTAGCGTGTCAGGAGCCAGCTTAACAGGGTTCCCATGCCGAATCCAAAACACAGTGACTGAGAAAATAAATGACAGTAATGGATTGTAGTCCATCCCCTAAAGTCAGAATCCAATGCCGAAGTGGCAAAAGAGTGAAGGCATGAGTGAATGAGTTCTTCCTCACATGAAACGGCAACTAGAAATATGGACGTAATGACAGAACCAGAAAGCTGCCATTTGGTCATTACATTTTCTAGCAAATTCTTTCATCCTACAAGCCCTTCTTATAACATGACTGACAATTTCCATCTCAAGCTAAAAACTCTGCCCCCTCCCCTTCAAACGGTGTGTGTGAGTGTGTGTGTGTGTGTGTGTATGTGTGTGTGAGTGTGTGTGTGTGTGTATGTGTGTGTGTGTGTATGTGTGTGTGAGTGTGTGTGTGTGTGTGAGTGTGTGTGTGCGACTGCTTTGGCCGGTGGAGTACAGCTGGAGTGACAGCATGTGGCTTCCAGAGTCTTTCTTTCCTTTATTTTATTCGAAATCAGAGTTACACAGAGAGAGGAAGCGACACAGAGAGAGAGAGATCTTCCATCCTCTGGTTTACTCCGCCAAATAGCCACAGTGGCTGGGCTAGGCCAGGCTAAATCCGGGAGCAAGGAGCTTCTTCCAGGTCTCTCACATGGGTGCAAGGGCCCAAGCACTTGGGTCATCCTCCACTGCTTTCCCAAGCACATTAACAGGGAGCTGGATCGGAAGTGGAGCGGCTGAGTCTCCAAGCAGCGCCCAAATGGGATGCCAGCATCAGAGGTGGCGGCTTTGTCTACTACGCCACAACACTGGCCCCCGTCTGCTTTACTCCCCAGAATACTTACCCTTGGAGTCTGGGCCACCAGCTCAGCAGCTTGACTGGCCTGGGCCCCTGTGAGGAATCTCCAAGTGCCCAGTAGAGAAAGGCCGTGTGGCTGAGGCTCTCTACAGAGAAGGGGACACCTGGCTGGCCCCCAGCTGTTCCAGCCCTCCCCCTGCTTTCACTGCAATGCCCCAAGAGACCAAAAGGCAGAACGGCAGGGCTGGGCCCTTCCCAGGTTCCTGGCCCACAGAAACGGGGAGATCAGAGCCTGCATGTTTGTTTTAAGCTACGGTTTGGGATAACGTGTGACGAAATAGTTGTGCTGACTGGTAACCATCATGCGATGGACTCAGCTCTAAGCGCTCGGGGCAGTGGGCGTTTGGTCTGGCGGCTAAGACGCCACTTCAGACCCCTGCATTGCCTGTCACAGTGTCTGGGTTTCCCTTCCAGCTCTGGCTGCCGACTGCAGCTTCCTGCCCCTGTGCACTGAGGGAGGCAACAAGTGACGGCTCCAGTGGCCCGGTCCCTGCCCCCACATGGGAGGCTCAGATTGAGTTCTAAACTCTTGACTTTGGCCTGGCCCAGCTCTGGGTGTTGTGGGCATTTGAACCAGTGAATGGCAGAGCTCTCTGTGTCTCTCTTTCTGCCTTCCAAAGAAAGAAATATTTAACATTTTCATTGAATGCAAAAGTTAATGGGTAAAATTTTAATGAAGAATACAATTTAAAAAAACATTTATTTATTTGAAAGGCAGCATTACAGAGGAGGAGAGAGAATGAGAGAGAGTGAGAGAGAGAGTGAAAGGAGAGGTCTTCCATCTGCTGTTTCAATCCCCAAATGGTCTCAATAGCCAGGGCTGTGCCAGGCTGAAGCCAGCAGCCAGAAGCTTCATCCCGGTCTCCCACGTGGGTGTTAGGGACTCAAGCACTTGAGCCATCTTCTGTTGCTTTCCCAGGCCATTAGCCAGGAGCTGAAT
Organism: Sylvilagus floridanus; assembly: GCA_949820135.1. Classification (NCBI taxonomy): domain Eukaryota; kingdom Metazoa; phylum Chordata; class Mammalia; order Lagomorpha; family Leporidae; genus Sylvilagus; species Sylvilagus floridanus. The sequence goes on from OX463230.1 coordinate 38,013,394, forward strand.
CAGAAATGGAGCATCCAGGTTATGAACTGGTGCCCATATGGGACCCCGGCACTGCAGGCAGTGGCTTTACCCACTATGCCACGGCGCCAGCCCTAGGAATACAGCTTTTACATAAATTGTCTCTTGGTGTCATAAAGGGGAAATGATAATTTTACAGTGGTAAATTGTGGCAGGTATCTCCCAAAGAATGTGGTCAAACTCAACACACCTTGTGGAGACAAACCGACAGGACAGTCATTGCTGTTGCTGCCGGGGGACACTGATCTGTCACATTTGTTGATTTTTGTGGTGTTCAGTTTCCCACAAAGATCCATTTCAGTCCCAGCTGCTCCAATTCCAATCCAGCTCTCTGCTATGGCCTGGGAAAGCAGTAGAAGATGGCCCAAGTCCTCGGGCCCCTGCACCCACGTGGGAGACCCGGAAGAAGCTCCTGGCTTCGGATTGGCCCAACTCAGACCAATGCGGCCATTTGGGGAGTGAACCAGTGGATGGAAGACCTCTCTCTTTCTCTCTCTCCCTCTCTCTGTCTGTAACTCTACCTCTCAAATAAATAAATAAATAAATAGAATCTTTTTTTAAAAAAAAGGTATCTTCATAAGGAAATAGTAGACAAACCTGAAATGAAGAACATTCTGCAAAATGGTTAGCCTGCACTCTTCCAAAATATGAAGTCACCAAAGGCGAGGAAAGCCTGAGCAGCCGTTTCAGACTGAAGGAGACCAGGCAGATGGGAGAATGCATGCAGCAATGCAGCAGAGATCAGAGACTGGGTTCTAGACTAGGAAAAAACAACAAAACTCTCAGCAGGGCCAGGGCAGGGCCAGGCAGTGGTGTCTCCCCTATGTGAACTGTCTGACTTGGGTGGTGCCCCATGTCTAATCGGGAGGACCTCGCTGTCTTTGGGAGACGCACACTGGAGAATTTAGGAGTGATGGGCAGAATGACTGCATTGGGCTCATTTGGCTAGAAAAAGGCAGGATAGTGAGCAGGATGAGACACAGCCAATGCTGTAAGGTGCTGACAGCCAGGGAGCTGTGGCAGGCACCATGTTAGCGTTCTTTGTATTAGTCTTGCAGTTTGTCTAAAGGTTGGAAATTATTTGAAAATGATAAGAAAAATGTTCCCTGGGCATTTAGTTCAGGAGGCTCAACCTGATAAAGTAGGCGTGAAAACAGCAAAGAAGTGGATGTGAAGGCAAAACCATCTCTGGTTCCTTTTTGCCAAATCAGAGATCACACGAGTCCACGTGATCTATGCTGAGGCCCCTATGGACAGGGCTAGTGCCCCATGGAAGGCCGTTCCTGGGCAGACAGGTGGGGCAGTGGTTAAGCCACTGCTCAGGACCCTGCACCCCGTTTTGGAGGGCCTGGGTTCCAATCTTGACTCCGTTTCCCATTCCAGCTTCCTGTAATGCAGACCCTAAGAGCCAGCGGTGAAGGCTCAAGTAGTGGCCACTGCTGTAGGAGACCTGGACTGAGTTCTTAGCTCTTAACTTCAGCTCCAGATCAGCTCTCGCCATTGTGAACATTTGGAGAATGAGCCAGCCGATGAGAGCTCTCTCTCTCTCTCTTTCTCTCTGTCTATCTCTCAGTGCCTCACCTCTCTAAATAAACAAGCAAACCAACCACATTCTGTTACGTTCTGTTTTTGCCAGTCATGGAATATGAGTCAGCTGTGTCAGGACCGGAATGAAATCTGCTGGGATTAGTTAAGGCAGGATGTGGGAGGTCATCTTATTCCACCTGGAACGGTGTGTGTTGAAGGACCCCTGGTCAGCAAGACTTTTCTCAGTAATGAGCGACAGGTGCAGAAGGGGCCCGGCTGTCCCCACCCACCACTACCACCTCCCGCCAAGATGCTGGTGGCGGATGATGGCTGGGAAGACAGCCAAGGCCTGGTTCTGGTTCTGGTTCTGGTTCACATCCTTTAGTTGGGTGAGGGCAGATCTGGCTTCTTGACTTCCTTCTTCCAAAGCCTAGGCCAAGAGCCAGAATCTGTCATGAGGTCTTCTGCTTGGGGACACTGAGTCCCCTCTGCCTCAGCAGCCAGCTAGCAGACACAGATGACACCCACACAGTCCACACACGTTTTACGGAGCACAAACTACACGTGGGAAACAAAGTTAGTCTCTGGTTTGCAGCATTTGGAAACTATCGTTGGGCATTGGCGTCTGCCCACGTGCATCATATAGTCTGGTGGGGCAAGACTGTGGACAAATGAATACCTCACTGTCAGAATCTTGAAGGAATGGAGCCAGGCGCCTGGAGAGAGCGACAGGGTAGGGTCAAGAGAACTGTTCTGAGGCAGTGGTCTGACACTGAAGCATGAGAAGTGAATGGGACGGAGTCAGACCAAGGTAGGACGAACGAGCGTCCCGTAGAGAAAGAATGGGAGAAGACCCTGGCACAGGGCAGGGTCTGGGGTGTTTGAGGAGCAAAGAGCCTGTGTGGACAGACCTTGGGGTCCCAGGGGAGAGTGAGGCTGCAGGAATCCAGATTAAACAGGGGAGTGTCTCCCTTCCTGGGCCTCCCTTTACTTTGGGCACAGCTCCGCCCCCAGGTGCACTCCACCATGGGGCGGGGGCGGGACCTCGCTGCTGCCTGGTTCATGAGTGGCTTAGGCAAGAAGCCATTCCCAAGGAGCTTTACTAGTGGGAAAGGGAAAACAAACAGAGGAACACAGAAAGCAAATGAGTTCAAGAGAGAGAAATTTCACAGGAAACAGTTTAAGAACAAGAGCAGAGGTGGGGGCAGGTGTTGTGATGCAGCAGGTTAAGCCTGTTTGAGTTCCAGATACTCTACACTTCCACTCCAGCTTCCTGCTAATGCACCTACGATGGCAGGGGGTGACCCAAGTCATTGAATTCCTGCGCCTCATCCAGGCCAAAGCCAGGAGGCGGGAGCTTCTTCCCCGTGTCCCACAAGGGTTGCAGGGATCCACACACTTGGGCTATCTTCTGTTGCTTTTCCCAGGTCATCAGCAGGGGGCTGGATGGGAGGTGGAGCAGCCAGGACTCGGATGCAGCTGATGCCGTATGGGATGTCAGCATCACAGGAAGTGGCTTTATCCGCTACGCCACAGAGCCAGCCCCCCTCAATGTAGGGTGTTTTTTTTTTTTTTTTTTACAGGCAGAGTGGACAGTGAGAAAGAGAGAGAGAAAGAGAGAGAGAGAGAAAGATCTTCCTTTACCATTGGTTCACCCTCCAATGGCCGCTGTGGCCGGCGCACTGCGCTGATCCAAAGCCAGGAGCCAGGTGATTCTCCTGGTCTCCCATGGGGTGCAGGGCCCAAGGACTTGGGCCATCCTCCACTGCCCTCCCGGGCCACAGAAGAGAGCTGGCCTGGAAGAGGGGCAACCGGGACAGAATCTGGTGCCCCGACCAGGACTAGAACCTGGTGTGCCGGCGCCGCTAGGCGGAGGATTAGCCTGTTGAGCCACGGCACCCGCCTCAATGTAGGTTTTATGAATTGATCAGTCAACCGCAAGGTGCAAAACTGAGTTTCAAACCTCGCTGCATCTAGTGCCATGGTTGGTACTTGTCTTTCTATTTTCCTTTGTTTCTAGAATTGTTATCTGGGAATCTTACATTGTGATCTTTATAGAATGCGTTGCAGATTCTTCTACTTGTAAGTCAGCATAGCTAGCTGTATATACTTACTTTTCTAGATTTATTTTTATTTTATTTATTTGAAAGGCACAGTTACAAAGTGTGTGTGTGTGTGTGAGAGAGAGAGAGAGAGAGAGAGAGAGAGAGAGACCTTCCATCTACTGATTCAGTCTCCAAAAGGCCACAATGGCCAGAGCTGGGCTGATCTGAAGCCAGGAGCCAGAAGCTTCTTCCAGGTCTCCGACGTAGATGCAGGGGTCCAAGCATTTGGACCATCCTCCACTGCTTTCACAAACGCATTAGCAGGGAGCTAGATTGAAAGTGGAGCAGCCAGGACTTGAACTGACTCCCATTTGGGAGATCAGCACTGCAGGCGGCAGCTGTACCCACTGTGCCACATTGTCGCCTCCTATACTTACTTTAACTTCTGTATTTAACAGTATTCTTCTGACACTGTCAATTGCTGAATCCCAGTGGCCACCACTAACAAACCATGACCTATGCTCCTGGCTGCTCCCTCCCCAGCAGCCCCCCAAGCACCTTCCCTACCGCTGGCACCCTCTTCACAGGGACGAAGGACAGATTCTGACTTCCCAGCCTCCCTTGCAGCTGGGGTCCCAGTGCTGGCCTGGGGGCTTCCTCCCCAATAAAAGAGATGCACTGGAGGATATGTCACATCTTTGACTTCATTGGATATGGTCGCTGCTAAAAGTGCATTTACCCTCGACAACCCAGCAGGGCAAAATCACCAACACAACGAGCATAGCCAAGACTGCTTATAATGAGGAATAACAAGTGCTTTAAAATCCGCTGGGTACATGCACTCCATCTTACGGCCCAACGCGTCCTAATGAGCCACATGCAATATGTGCAAATTCCATTTCTTCAACAGGGGTTCCCTCTGCTGGTTAAGGCAGGGATTTGAGCTGTATTTTACCAGTTTTAAAGATTTATTTTTCTTCTTTTAAATAAGAATACAATTTTTCGATACCAAATACCCACATCCTGGTAGAAGCATGTCCAAGGAGCATGCATCTTGGAACTTTATTCGAGCCAGGATTACATTTCATACTCTCAAAACTCTTTCACACAAGCCACAAGTTCTTCAAAGTGAACAACCCCCCTTCCCCCTCCATGCCCTACAAACAACTCTATAAATCTCCTAAAGCAGACTTTAATCTAAATTGGATCTTTTTTATTATTTATTTATTTATTTGACAGGTAGAGTAACAGAAAGACAGAGAGACAGAGAGAAAGATTTTCCTTCTGTTGATTCACCCCCCAAATGGCCGCTCGGCCGGCACTGTGCCGATCTGAAGCCAGGAGCTAGGCACTTCCTCCTGGTCTCCCATGTGGGTGCAGGGGCCCAAGCACTTGGGCCATCCTCCACTGCCCTCCTGGGCCACAGCAGAGGAGCAACCGGGACTAGAACCTGGTGCCCATATGGGATGCTGGCACTGCAGGCGGAGGATTAACCAAGTGAGCCATGGCGCCGGGCCCCTAAATTGGATCTAAATGGACTCAAAATGTCAGAGAACTAGCTGCTCGCACAGGGTGCTTCCTCTGGGAGCCAGTGTGACGGAGCAAGGTTTAAGCCTAGCGTGGGGTGCAGGCTGCCCCCTCCCCTCTTCTGAGCATGACGGGTGTCTGTGGCACTCTGAAGGGTGCCAGGGGCTGGGGGTGCAGCAGAGAGCTTCCCTGGCTGCTGGGCCCCTTTGGAAGGGCTTGCCCCAAATCTCGCCTTTGAGCTGAAGTTGCAGCCATGGTCTTTGCCGAGGAGTCACACCTTTGAAGGACTGCAGTGTGCGTGGGACTGAGAGCTGACGGAGTGACCCCATGGACTGGGCATTGGGATGCGGCCAGGCTGAAGGCATTTCAGAAAGAATAGCAGCCAAGGACTGCTTGGGATAGGGACGGTCTCCCCTTCAGCACCGGTGAATGTGGACAGAGCAGGCTGCCTTCCAGCTGAGTCACTGTGGATGGTTAGTTAACCTCTCAAAAAGCGCAAGTCACTAGTAGCACGGACATCATCAGAAAGGTTTCTATTCAGGCTCCAAGGCTCCAGTACTCACTGCCTCTTTAACATGGGGCCAGTAATATGATCCTTGTAGCCTTGGGCTTTTCATCTGTAAAATGGGCATAAAACCCTTCCTAGCAGGGCTGGGTGAGACTTGGCAATGCTGCAGGTTAAGTGCCTGGTACTGTTGCTGCTGCAAGGATTAAGTGCGATGCTGCTCAGAGAGGCGGGGACTCCAGGTGTCTGCGTGGTATGAGCCTTGCTTTGCTGGTGGTGCATGCTGCAGCCTACAACACCCAGGCCTGCCCCTGCCACTCCTGCCTGAGACCTCTGTCACTTGGCCTTCTAAAAAGGAACAGCAGCAGAGCCAGTATTGTGGCACAGCAGGTTGAGCCACAGCCTAAACGCTGGTATGCCATAAGGGCACTGCCAGTCCAAGTCCCCGCTGCTCAGCTTCCTATTCAGCTCCCTGCTGGTGCACCTGGGAAGGCAGCAGAGGATGGCCCAAGTGCTTGGGCCCTTGCCTTCCATGTGGAAGATGTGGATGAAGCTCCTGGCTCCTAGCTTTGGCCTGGCCATTGTGGCCATTTGGGGAGTGGACCAAAGCAGGTGGAAGATCTGTGTTTCCTTTTCTCTATATATAACTCTGCCTCTCAAATAAATAAATCTTTAAGAAAGAAGGAGGAGGAGGAGGTGGTGTTTTGGCACAGTTGGTTAAGATGCAGCTTGGACACCCACCTGCATCCCACACCACAGTGCCAGATCAGCATTTAACTCCTCCACTTTATTTGTTTAAGATTTATTTATTTATTTATTTATTTATTTATTTATTTGAAAGGCAGACTGAGAGAGAGAGAGAGAGTCTTTTTTCTTATTTATTTAATTTTTTAAGGAATACAAATTTTATAAGTACAACATTAGGAATATAGTTATTCTTCCCACCATACCTGCCCTGCCACCCACACTCCCACCCTTCCTCCTCCTCCCCTTTCCAGTCCCACACTCCATTAAGATTCATTTTCTTTTTTTTTTTTTTTAAAGATTTATTTTATTTATTTGAAAGAGTTATAGAGAGAGGTAGAGACAGAGAGGTCTTACATCTGCTGGTTCACTCTCCAGATGGCCTCAATGGCCGGAGTTGTGCTGATCCAAAGCCAGTAGCTAGGAGCTTCTTCTGGGTCTCCCACATGAATGCAGGGGCCCAAGGACTTGGACCATCATCTACTGCTTTCCCAGGGCATAGCAGAGAGCTGGATCGGAGGAGGAGCAGCCAGGACTAGAACTGGCGCCCATATGGGATGCCGGTGCTTCAGGCCAGGGTGTGAACCCTCTGCACCACAGCACCAGCCCCAAGATTCATTCTCAATTAACTTTGTACACAGAAGACCAACTCTATACTAAGTAAAGATTTCAATAATTTGCACACACATGCACACACACACACACAAAAGGTTTGAAAACTAGTTTTACAGTTAACTCTCATAATACAATTGAGGACAGAGGTCCTGCATAGGGAGTTGGTGCACAATGCTCCTGTTGTTAATTTAATAATTAACACTCTTATGTAAGACATGAGTGACCACCCAAGGCTCTTGACATGAGCTGCCTAGGCTATGGAGCCTTTTGAATCCATAAACTCCGTCAGTATTTAGACAAGGCCATAAGCAAAGTGGGAATTCGAGAGAGATTTTCCGTCTGCTTGTTCACTCCCCAGATGGCTGTAATGGCCAGGGCTGAGCAGGTCACCCATAGGGGTTGCAGGGGCCCACAACCTGTACCATCCTTCACTGCTTTCCCAGGAGCATTAGCAGGGAGCTGGATCAGAAGAGGAGCTGTCAGGATTTGAACCAGTGCCCATATGGGATGCCAGCACTGCAGGTTACCTGCTATGCCGCAGCGCCAGCCCCAACTCCTCTGCTTCTAAGCCTTCCACATCCTGCTAATGTGTACCCTGGGACGCAGCAGGTAGTGGTTCAAGTCCTTGACTCCCTGCCCTTCCCCTCATGTGTGGGAAACTCAGATTGAATTTGGGGCTCCTAGCTTCGGCTGGGCATTTGGGGAGTGAACTAGCAGTTGGAAGATCTCTCTCTCTCTTTCTGCACTCTTCAAATAAAAAAAAAAAAAGAAAGAAAGAAAAACAAAAGTAGAATGAGTGATAACGGAGTTGGGAAAGAAAAGAGTGCATTTTTGCCTGAAATAATTGCCTCCTTATCAGAGGTTGTGCCATGCACCTTCCAGGCATCTGCATCCTATCTTCTCACAGCTTCCAGGCCCCTGTGCCTTAGCCCTGCACTGCTGTGTGTGTGTGTGTGGTGGGGGAGAAGATAGTAGAGAGAGACTGGGAGAGATACGGAGAGTCTAAGAAAGAGTGTGTAAGAGCCCTGCACCAGGCTTGTGGTGCAGGGGGCTAAGCTGCTGCTTCTGGCCAGCTTCCTGCTTCTGCACCTGGGAACAGTTCACGTCCAGCAATTCACTTTGGACCCAGCTTCCTGCTAGTGCATCTTGACAGGCAGTGGTCAGTGGTCCAAGTCCTTGGGCATTCCTGCCACCCACATAGGATAGATGCTTGGGCGGAGCTCCGGGCTCCTGGCTTTGGCCTGGCCCAACCCTGGCTTTTGTGGGCATTTGGGGAGTGAACCAGTGGATATAAGATCTCTATCACTCTGCCTTTCAAATAAATAAGAAGTAGATGAGGCCGGCGCTGCAGCTCAATAGGCTAATCCTCCGCCTTGCAGCATCAGCACACGGTGTTCTAGTCCTGGTCGGGGCACCGGATTCTGTCCCGGTTGCCCCTCTTCCAGGCCAGCTCTCTGCTGTGGCCAGGGAGTGCAGTGGAGGATGGCCCAAGTCCTTGGGCCCTGCACCCCATGGGAGACCAGGTAAAGCACCTGGCTCCTGCCTTCAGATCAGCACGGTGCGCTGGCACAGTGCGCCAGCCGTGGCAGTCATTGGGGGGTGAACCAACGGTAAAAGGAAGACCTTTCTCTCTGTGTCTCTCTCTCACTGTCCACTCTGCCTGTCAAAAAAAAAAAAGAAGAAGAAGAAGAAGAGGTAGGTGAACAGTGTGGTCTTGAACAAAAGGCAGAAGGCAGAGGAGTGGGGAATCTTCATGTAATGACTATCCGAAGTCCCTGAATCCTTCCATCTTCTGGAATGTTCTTTTTTAGCCATCTGGTTCTTTTGCTCTCCCCCCCCACTCCCGCCCCGCCATGCCCTGCCTCTGCCTAGATGCGGGGCCAGTGCTGAGTTCTGACCAGCTCTGCTGGGCCACCAGCAACCCCATGTGTATCCCCCACTCCTCCCCTTCCTGCCAGGGACCACAGCAGGCTCCACAGGGACCCTCACTCTCCCAAAGAGGGGTGGGTCTGGGCACCATGGGAAAAGTTTTGCTTGTGCTTGGGTGAGGCCACGGGGCCTGCCCGGAGCTTGCCCTGTATCCCATGAGAGTGGGTGGTGGCATGGATGTGGTGCAGGGGTGGGTGGATCAGTTTCCCTCCACTGGACACCTGGGAAGTGCCACATATCACCCAAGTCCCTGGCAGGGCAGCTGGACGCAGTAGCCATATGGCGTCTAGCTGAGACCCTGGACACTCCCGGAAACCTACAGCCCAACTGCCGGTGCTCCTGGCGCCCTGCCCCCCTTCAAGGCAGGCAGGGGAGGAAGCAGCAGGACATCAAAGGCCTCCTGTGACAAAACACAGCTCCAGGGCTGGCGCTGTGGTAGAGTGAGCTAAGCCTCTGCCTGCCGCGTCTGTATCCCATATAGGTGCTGGTTTGTTTCCCAGCTGCTCCACTTCCAATCCAGCTCTCTGCTATGGTCTGGGAAAGCAGTGGAAGATGGCCCACGTGCTTGGGCCCCTGAACCCACGTGGGAGACTTGGAAGAAGCTCCTGGCTCCTGGCTTTACATCCGCCCAGCTCTGGCCATTACAGCCATTTGGGGAGTGAACCAGCGAATGGAAGACCTCTCTTTCTCTGTCCTTCTTGCCTTCTCTCTGTCTGTAACTCTACCTCTCAAATATATAAACTTAAAAAACTTATTAAAAAAATAGCTTCATGACAGGATGAACATCTTGGCCCAGCCACTGGCTCACCTGTTCCTACCCTCAGTGCTGGGGGCTGTGCTGTCCTGCCCCACCTCTGCACAAGGCTCAGCATTAGAGCAGCCACTCTTCAACATAAGGGCAGAGTTCTTCCTCTGGCAAAACGGAAAGGAGGGGCAAGTATTAAGGCACAGCTATTGATGGGGCCAGCGCTGTGGTGCAGCGGGTAAAGCCACTGCCTGCAGTGCCGGCATCCCATATGGATGCCAGTTCAAGTCCCAGCTGCTCCTTTTCCATTCCAGATCTCTGCTATGGCCTGAGAAAGCAGTAGAAGACGGCCCAAGTCCTTGGACCCCTATACCCACATGGGAGATCCAGAAGAAGCTCCTGGCTTCGGATTGGTGCAGCTCCGGCCACTGCAGTCAACTGGGGAGTGAACCAGCAGATGGAAGACCTGTGTGTGTGTGTGTGTGTGTGTGTGTGTTTGTGTGTGTGTGTAACTCTGAGTTTCAAATAAATAAATAAAATTTTTTTGACAGGCAGAGTGGACATTGAGAGAGAGAGAGAGAGAGAGAGAGAGAGAGAGAGAAAGGTCTTCCTTCTGTTGGTTCAGTCCCCCAAATGGCCGCTACGGCCGGTGCGCTGTGCCAATCCAAAGCCAGGAGCCAGATGCTTCCTCCTGGTCTCCTATACAGGTACAGGGCCCAAGTACTTAGGCCATCCTCCACTGCTAGAGAGCTGGACTGGAAGAGGAGAGCAACTGGGACAGAATCCGGCGCCCCATCCGGGAGTAGAACCCGGGTGCCGGCGCTGCAGGCAGAGGATTAGCCTATTGAGCCGCAGCGCCAGCCCAATAACTCAATCTTTAAAAAGGCACAGTTACTGGGACACTTCTTGGGACAACTGCATGCCACATTGGAGGACCTAGATTAGAGTCCCTGGCTCTACTCCAGCTGCCAGCTACCTTCTAGTGCACACCCTGGGGGGCAGCAGCAGCTTGGGTCCTGAATTAAGTTCCCAGACCCCAGCTTCCACCAATACCAGCCCTATTATAGTCACTATTTCAGGGCCTAGAGGAGTGAACCAGCACTCCTCTCTCTGTCAGATCAAAAGAGAGCTCTCTCTGTCATATCAAAAGAAATAAATACATAAACGTTTTTAAAGAAGATGGGGGCCGGCATATGGCATATCAGGTAAAGCTGCCGACTGCAGCCCCGGCATCCCATATAGGCACCGGTTCAAGTCCCAGCTGAACCTGCTGCCCGGCAACATCCGCTCTTCCAATAGGTCTCCTGCTTTCCCTTTCTGCTCACTATCTTGCAACCAATCTTTTTTGTTTGTTTAAATATTTATTTATTCGAAAGGCAGAGCAATAGAGAGGGAGATACGGAGTGAGAAATGGTTTTTTCCATTGATTCCTTCCCCCTCAAGGACTGCAACAGCCAGATCTGGGGAAAGACAAAGCCAGGAGCCGGGAACTCCAACCTGGCCTCCAATATGGTATCAGCTTCCATAAACCAACATAATATTGCCAAGTTTTACTGTCAGAGACACCATTAAAAGGCATCTGGCCCAGCAGTTACAAGGCAGCTTTGGACACTTGCAATCCACACTGGAGTGCCCAAGTGCCAGTCCCACTTCTGACTCCAGCTCCCTGCCGATGCGCACCCTGGGAAGGCAGCAGGTGATGGCTCAAGTGCTTGAGTCACTGCCACCCACGTGGGAAACCCTGAGGATCCATGCTCCTGGCTCAGTCCCAGCTGATGCAGGCATTATGGGGGGGAGTGCCTCAGTGGATAGAACCTCTCTCTGTCTACTTTCAAATTAAAAAAAAAAAAATTAAAGAGAAAGATATCATGGGCCAGTGCCACGGCTCACTAGGCTAATCCTCCGCCTGTGGCGCCGGCACACGGGGTTCTAGTCCTGGTCGGGGCGCCGGATTCTGTCCCGGTTGCCCCTCTTCCAGGCCAGCTCTCTGCTGTGGCCCAGGAGTGCAGTGGAGGATGGCCCAAGTGCTTGGGCCCTGCACCCCATGGGAGACCAGGAAAAAGCACCTGGCTCCTGGCTTCGGATCAGCGCAGTGTTCCGGCCACAGCGGCCATTGGAGGGTGAACCAATGGTAAAGGAAGACCTTTCTCTCTCTCTCTCTCATTGTCCACTCTGCCTGTCAAGAGAGAGAGAGAGAGAGAGAGAGAGAGAGAGAGAAAGAAAGAAAGACATCATGCAAGTACAGAAATTTGAGGCTCAATGGAGCTTCAGGGGAAGGTGGGAGCTCAAGGTAACAGGATTCTCTAGGACTCCAGTCTCAAACTCCATGGAATTCACTTTCCCCTCCAAAGCATTGTTGGTTTATCAAGCCCTGAGTTTCCACGGTGTGCCAGGGTTTACATCATAATCTCACTTAATCCCCAGGACTACCCTCTGGTGGGTAGGTAGGTCTCATTTTACAGTGAAGGATTCTGAAGTTTTAAAAGGCTAAGAAGCCCCACTTCACCGCTTGGTTGCCCCTGGGTGATGGTGATGGTGAGGGCTGCTGCCACCTGTGAAGGTGACACTGGCGTTCCAGTGAGAGTGGGAGGAAATGCCTGGGTCTCACCCCCCACCCTCATCAAATCAGAGCCTCTGGGCACAGCCCTGCGTGTCTTTTTCAACCTCCAGTGGCCCTGCCCAGCCGCGTGCAGCCAGGTTTAAGCCTTGCAGGGTTTGGGTGTGACAACCAAGCGAACAACACGATTACAGCAGAGTGCGTGCTGTCGTAATGCAGAGCCGGCACAAGGGCGAGTTTTCTTGCCCAAGTGACACCAATCGCAAGAAACCGCAGGCACTAGAAGCATCCGCCGGGAGTCCAGGGAATAGCACCGAGGAGGGGTGGGGGAGGGGCGCACCAGTAGGGCGCTGTCCAAGAAAATGTCTCGGCACGACCGTGCCGGGGTCCTCCCCCGGCACCGCGCGCATCTCTCCGGTGCCCCGTCGGGGAGAGCCCGCAGGGCAGGCCCCTTAGGGCTCCCGCGAGCTCCTGCTAAAGACGCGGACCCAGTTTTGGGCCTCCGATTCTGGCCGTGGGGGAAGGGTCTGGAGCCCAGGGGATAAGACCCGCCCAGCGACTGTTGCTACAGGCAAGTAGCCTTTGTTACAGGGCATTAGTAACACAATGGGAGGCTGAGCCGCCAGGATAGTCCATCAACATCACCCCGGGCCCTGAATTAGCCCCGTCCCCGAGGGGGAGGCTAGGCGGCTCCGCAAAAGCATTCCAGCCGAGGCGGTTTTTAGTTGTTAATGTCTGGAGGGCCTCCCGCGCCGGCTGACGGGAGGCGCTAAGGCCTGGACTCTCCCTTGCAAGGGGCCTTTGTTCCAGGGTCAGGCCAGAACAAATGGTCAAATCCCATCCCCCTCAGCCTCGCCCAGGACCCTTCCTTCCACCTTCTGCAATGGCTGGCAGCGCAGGCAGAAAGAGAGAGAGAGAGAGAGAGAGGTCGGGAGCGGAGCAAGTGCCGGCCTTGGGCCCACTGCGGAGAAGGGGCAGGCGGAGCCCTCTTTCCTGAAACCCAGATTCTCCGTGGCTCCCCGCCCCCCCACTCCCCACCTCCACTGCCACCATGATGGAAGTCACAGCCCTCAAACCTACAGAGAGCCTCCCCTCTCTGCCACCTTCTGCCGGCCTTGAGAGCACAAGGCTCCTAATTCACGAGCTCGCCGGGCCAGGAAAGTCATCGGGGCTTGACCCGCAGAAGCTAGTCCGCTTCCAGGGCCGTGTCCATGCAGGGGACGCAGCAGTTCAGCCTGTCCTGGGAATATCTTCCTTCCTCTGGGGAAATTGCAAAATTGAAGCCGATACTCCTTTTAAGATGAGCATGGCTATGCAGATGCCCAGAGAGTCCAGCATGGCGGGGAGAGTGGACAGCCAGTGTGCCCTCCATCAGTCTCTGGCCTGTTTCCACATCTGTAAAAAGAACGAACGCCTCCTCCCACAGAGGAGGCAATGTAGGCAAAATGCTTTGCGAAGGTCAAGGTGAAGAAGGTCCTTTCTCTTTTGTAAAAAAAATTCTTTATTTTGAAAGAGTTACAGCGAATAGAGAGACCACAAGAGAGCTCCTCATTCGCTGGTTTGCTCCCCAGATGGCCACAATGGCTTGCTCTGGGCCAGGCTGAAGCCGGGAGCCATGAGGTTCATGTGGATCTCCTGTGTGGGTGCAGAGACCCAAACACTTGAGCCATCTTCTGCTGCTTTTCCCAGGCTGTTAGCAGGGAGCTGGGTAGGAAGTGGAGCAGCTGGAACTTGAATCAGCGCACACATGGGGTAGGTTATGTGCTATTGCCACAACTCCAGCCCCATAAGGCCTCTTCTCGAAGTGTGATCAGAGCTGGGCCGGCTGCATTAGAAAGAGCAGGGCTGGGTAACTCTGTAGCTTCCTGGCTACTCCACAGCACAGAATTAGGATCCTGGAAATCAGGGTCCAAAATCCGACTTGAAACAGAACCCCCGGCTGATTTGTCTGCACCCCAAAGCTTGTGGGCCATCATCAAGCAATGCAATTATCATTTAGGTGTGCCTCTCAAGGGTGGCAGGCTCCCCAGAACCTGGGGCTGGTCTGAAACATCACCATGTAGTGTGGAAATCAGGGCTTACCCACTGCAACGTAAATAACACAGGGCACCACATAATGCGTGCCGGAAACTCAAATCACAGGGAGAGAGGTTGAATGATACAGTCCCAGAAAGTGGTAGAGGCAGGGCTGGTTGACCTTGGGTGGATCAGAGTGTGCAGTGTGCCCACGGAGAAGGGGGGATCTAGACAGGGCGGAGGCCAGGACGGGAGGGGATGGTCTTCCCAAGTGTCAGTTCGAGTCCCTGCTGCTCCACTTCAGATCCAGCTCCCTGCTGATGGCCTGGGAAAGTAGTGGAAGACAACCCAAGTGCTTGGGCCCCTGCCACCCATGTGGGAGACCTGGAAGAGGGTCCTGGCTCCTGGCTTCAGCCTGGCCCAGGCCCAGCATTGTGGCCAGTGGATGGAAAAATCTCTCTCTTTCTCTCCCTCTTTCTGTCACTCTGCCTTTCGAATAAATAAAATAAATCTTTAAAAAATAAGATCATTTGTGCCCAGGCCTTACCTACTGTGTTCACAGCACTGATGAACACTCCACCTGGGGTAGATGCAAGGTCCTCTCTCAGCCCCAAGAACTCAGAAATGGAATCAGGTGTGCACAGGGGAGAGGTACAGCAAACACCGCAGACCCGAGGGCAGGTGCGCAGGCGCCTGAGGCTGCACTCGCAAGAAGAGTGAGAGCAGAGCCTTGGGAAAGCTTGTCTCCACCATTCCAGACCCACGAACTGGAGGAACTGCTCTGGGGGCAGGTGTACCTTCCTTATAAGGGTTCTAGAACACTCTAAACCGGACAAGGTAGTACAGTCAGCTGTGGAATCCCAGCCACAATTTTAAAAAGGAAACAATGCAACAACATCAGAGTCACTGTAGCTTGCACTGTTTCTGGAAACGAAGGCTTCGTGCCATAGCCGCGTGTGGATACCGGTGAAAATGTTATCTCAGACAGTCCGTTTACTGTCATGGGTTTTTCTGCCGTGTAGAAGAGTGACGGCTTTCATCAGATTTCCAAAGGTTAAGAACACTGGTTGATGCCCAGAGCTCAATGGTTTAAGCCCAGTTAAGGCTCACCAAGTACCCTCCTGACCATAACTTGGTTTCAAAGACAGAATTTCCTGATGAAGAAGCATAAATGTCGGGTCTGATGTGATGGTTTTCTCTGAAGACAGTGCTCTGCCTCTCCTGTTTATACATCTATCCCTTATGAATTTGGTCAATGTGTATCAGCCCTCTGGAACCCTATCACCTTTGAGTAAAGCAAACAATAAACTTTCTGAGCTTATGAAGACCAAAGAAGATGGCAACAAAGCCCCCTCTGGCCACCCCATGGACCCTTCCTTTCAGCTAAAAGGGATTAGTATACCCAATACATAGTTGAATGACTGGGCAGTCTTTTGCACACAGCATACAGAAGACTACCCAAAGGTCACTTGTCCCAAGTCACTGAAAACCTGTAGCAGCTCCAGCTCTTACAATTCTGCAAAATGGAACATTCAGGAATCCTGCCCGCAGCAAAGTCCCCAGGAATGTTCTCTTCGAGAAACTCCATGGAAGAACTCCCCTGGTGCATTTATCCACCTCTAGCCACTCCCCCCCCCCCCCCCCCCCCCCCCCGAGACTCTGCTCAAGGAGCATCTCCGGGCGCCCGGGATCGCTGGCGTCCCTTGCATCCGGCCACACGCGGCCCCACGGCCAGGCGTTTGTGACACTCCTTTTCCTTGGACTCCGCTGACTTCAGGAGGGGCCCCTTGTGCACCCAGCTCCAGCCGTGGTGCGCACTTCCGCCTCCATCGGCCCGGGCGCGTGAATCCTGAGGACACACGCTCGCCTTAGGTCTTGCACTGCCGCGGCTTCACCTCGGAGCCTCTCCTCCAGGGAGCTCTGATTCAGCGTGTTAGGTAGCAATAAACGCAGCGGGAAGAATTTCGTTCCATCATTTCTGAGTTGCCCTGCGTTGTAACTCCACCCCTTCCCTGTCAATCCAGTAAGCCTGCTTTCCCAAGATGCACCTGTGCCTCACCAGTGACCAGGCAGGAGGAGAAGCCATGATGGCCACATGGAAGTTAAACGCCAGGTGGTGGCGCCATGAAACACCCAGAAAGCCTTAGGCACACTAAACTCCACTCGGTTTGTATATCCAGTTAGGGTGCCACCCCTAGCTCTTAGCGCCTGGTCTTCTGTGGCTCCCCTATCTCCTCTGGCCCACTCCTGACAGGTATCTGAGTGCGGTGGCCCCCACCTCACTCTTACATAAGGCCTGCACTCACTTGTGCTCTGTGTTTACGTCTCTGTTTTGAATTCTTATCTCTTGTTGCGGAGAGACCACGGACTACAGAGGAAGATATTTATGCCCTAACAGACTGCTCTGGTAAGTTAAGCACAGACAAGGGGTTTCCGAATGCTGGCAGAGGGGCAGTTGTTTGGCTTAGCGGTTAAGATGTTTGTAACCCAGGGCCAGCGCGGTGGCGCAGCCAGTTAAGCTGCAGCCCTCTGCAGTGCCAGCATCCCCTATGGGCGCCGGTTCAAGTCCCGGCTGTTCTGCTTCCTATCCAGCTCCTTGCTAATCCACCTGGGAAAGCATGGAAGATGGCCGAAGTCCTTGGGTCCCCACACCCACATGGGAGACCTGGAAGAAGCTCCTGGCTCTTGGCTTCGGATCAGCGCAGCTCCGGCCTTTGCAGCCATTTGGGAATCAGCAGATCTTGCTTTTTCTCTCTGTCTCTTCCTCTCTCTCTCTGTAACTCTGCCTTTCAAATAAATACATTAAAATCTTAAAGAGATAAGTAAATAAAAGATATCTGTATCCCACATTGGAACATCTGGGTTCAATTCCATCTTCAGCTCCAAACCGGCTTCTGGCCCACACAGGCCTGGGGAGTCAGCAGTGACGGCTCGAGTAGTTGGGTTCCTTCCACCCACATGTGAGACCTCCACTGAGGTCCAGCTCCTGGCTTTGGCCTGGTCCAGTCCTAGTCACTGTGGGCATTTGGGAAGTGAACCAGATGGGACCTCTCTGTGTCTGCCTCTGTCTCGTTCTATCTCTTTCTCTCTCTACCTCTCAAAAAAAATTATTGGAAAAAGGAATTAAAATAAGATTATTTTTGTGCAAAAAATTTTGAAATCCATAAATGTAAAGCTCTTTAAAAAGTTTCTGGAAAGCAAACATTATAAACACATTATGCACAGATCTTTTACCAAAACAAACATACTGTTTGATTCCATTTTCTATGAACTTTTCTCATTTTCATTTGAGAGACAGACAGAGCCCTTTCCTCCGCTTGTTCACTTCTCAAATGCCCACAACAGCCAGGGCTGGACCAGGACGAGGCCAGCAGATTGCAACTCAATGTGGGTCTCTCACGGGAGTGTCAGGGACCCAAGGACATGAGCCATAATCTGCCGCCTCTTGGAGTGTGTGTTAGCAGGAAGCTGGAGTGGAGAATGGAGCTGGGAGTTAAACCCAGGCCCTCAGATTTGGGCATCCCAAGTGGCAACTCGACCGCCTTGCCCCAGCCACTGCTCCGCGGTGCCCTTGCGTTCACCAGCTCCTCCCCTCACACCCTGTCCTTCCTGCTTAGCAGCCGTTCTGCACATTCCACTTTCCACTCGGCTCTGTCCACCTGCTCTCCTGGTGTGCTTCCTGCACCCCCAGCTCAGAAGCTGCTGGTCATTCCTCCATCATCCCCTGGTCTGAACCCATAGTCCTTCACCCCCGGTTCTCTTCCCCTTGTTGGTCCTGCTGACCTAGGCTCAGTCAACGCACTTTCCACTCTCACAGGTGCACACAGAGAAGGCAGCGCACGCCAGTGTGGACGACTGCAGAGTCCTATCTGCCACCTGTCTGGCTCGCAGCATCTCCAGGGAATCATCTCACCTGTTTGGGATCAGCAGTCTGTCCCTTGTCCCCAGCAGGCTCCCTCTAACACCCGTCATTCTCCCCTCACTGGTCCTGCCTCAGTGCACATGTCGGCTTGTGAGTAGAGGGAGGCAGGGCCAGCTCGACTCACTCAGCAGCTCGCTCCCATCCCTGCATTGTTTTCCTCCATCCACCTTTCCTACAGCCTTGGAGAACCTTCTCAGGTTCAAGGCCATTCTCATTACCTGGTGCTTTTGACCTCAGTGACATCATGCTGTCTATGATTCTCTGTCTCCCCTCTATTTTTTTTGACAGGCAGAGTTACAGACAGTGAAAAGGAGAGGCAGAGAGAAAGGTCTTCCTTCTGTTGGTTCACCCCCCAAATGGCCATTACGGCCAGTGCTGCGCCGATCTGAAGCCAGGAGCCAGGTGCCTCTCCCTGGTCTCCCATGCAGGTGCAGGGCCCAAGGACTTCGGCCATCCTCCACTGCCCTCCCGGGCCACAGCAGAGAGCTGGACTGGAAGAGGAGCAACCGGGACTAGAACCAGTGCCCATATGGGATGCCGGCGCCAAAGGCAGAGGATTAACCAACTGAGCCACGGCGCCGGCCTCACCCCCTCTATTTTATCCTCTTTGTGCTCTTTCCTTATGGGAAAGAAAGTTTCTCCTACCCTAAAGACAAGAGGACTTCAAAAAGTTCATGGGAAAAAAAGGAATGAAAAAATAAAGTTTATTCTGGTGCAAAACATGGTTTTCTCATAGTACACATAGTACGCATTTTCCACGTCCTTTTTAAAGACCCCTCATAGAAACCACTTGGACCCATAATCCCTTTAGCTACCCCAGCTTTCTCTCAAATCATGGTCATCGCTGGCCAGACCTGGCTCTGGCTTATCAACTGCATTCATTTTCCTACGCTCGGAAATCAGGCTTCTCTTCCCAGCATGCTCTGGAACTGCTCCAAGGTGACCTCCTTTCCAAACCCAATAGGCTCCTATCTGCTGGGTCTCCGGCACAGCCCCAGCCTACTTCTGCCTCCACGGCTGGTCCTTCTCGGCTCACCTCCTGACTTCTGATCGTGTTTGCTGTTTGCAGGGCTGCCGCTGGGCCCCCTTCTCTTCTCGTTCCGCATCTTGCATGGGGACCGCATCATCATCACCTTTCTGCTGATAAACAGTAAGCGCATCTCCAGGCCAGGGCTCTCCTCTTGGTTCCAACCACTTCCTGGACATCTCACAGGTATCTGCACCTTACAAGCTCTAACCAAAGTGACCACTTCTCCCTCCTCGCCAGTACCTCCTCTTCATTCTCTGTGCCTGTCAGCAGCACCACCGTCTACCAACACAAGCCAGGGGCCAGCAGGTCACAGTGGGGTGCTCCCTTCCAAGCCTTTGGTAAGCAAGACCCGTGGATTCTCACTCCTGAGTGTTGCCTGGATTCAACTCCCCCTTGCTGCTTCCATCCTCACCCTGGTCCTCATCAACTTGCTCCTGCAGCTTCCCTGATTCTTTGGCCTCTCAGCCCCCAGGCCTCCCCTTCTTTCACTGGGGAGTGATTTTTCCCAAAATGCAAATGTGCCCACACTGCTCTGTTGCCTAAAACCATCCAACGCCTCCCTCTGGCCTGCCTGATGTGCCTTTACTAAGGGGCCCAAGGCTGTTTGCAATCAGTCCTGTAGAGCTCCTTATTTTCAACAAACACCCCCAGAACCTTACAGATCTAGTCAGGACAAGCTCCTTGTAGTCCTAAATGGGCTCCAGATAAGCATCTGTGAAATCTAGACTGTTTTCTATGCTGGTTGTTCTGGTAAGAAGTGGCTTCCCCCACCTTCATCCTTCAGCTCAGTGAAGGGTGAGCTTCTAGAACATATTAGAGCTTTCTCTTTCCTCTACAATGCATATCCAGTCTTTTCTCTCTACCTGCCAGGGGACAAGGACTAATTTTTTTTAATCTATTTACTTGAAAGTCAGAGTTACAGAGGAGAGATGTGGGGGAAGGATGACCGACAGAATGGGAGAAAATATTTGCAAACTATATACAACTGAAAAAGGGTTAATATCCAGAATATATAAAGAGCTCAAGAAATTCAACAACAAAGTAAAAAATCCAGTTAAGAAATGGGCAAAGGACTTGAACAGCCATTTTTCAAGAAAGGAAATTCAAATAGTCAACAGACACTTGGAAAAAATGCTCAGGATCACTAGCTGTCAGGGAAATGCAAATCAAAACCACAGTGAGGTTTTACCACACCCTCATTAGAATGACTCTCATACAGAAATCAACAAACAACAAATGCTGGTGAGGGTGTGGGGAGAAGGGTACCTTAATCCACTGTTGGTGGGAATGAAAACTGGTCCAGCCACTGGAAGACAGTATGGAGATACCTCAGAAAGCTGAATATAGACCTACCGTATGATCCAGCCATCCCACTCCTGGGAATTTATCCAAAGTAAATGAAATCAGCATATGAAATAATAATCTGTACCTTCATGTTCATAGCAGTTCAATTCACAATAGCTAAGATATGGAATCTACCCAGATGTCCATAAACTATTGACTGGATAAAGAAATTGTGGTATATATACAATATGGAGTACTACCCAGCTGTTAAAAAAAAAAGAAATCCTGTCTTTTGCAACAAAATGGATGCAACTGGAAACCATTATACTTAGTGAAATAAAGCAGTCCCAAAAAGACAGATGTCATATTTTTTCCCTTATTGGGGGTAACTAATAGAGTACCTAAAATGTAATGTATTGGAGTGAAATGGACATTTTGAGATTCGATGACTATTTACAGTTCCTGTTTCTTCCATTACATGGGGCTCCCATGGAGGGACTTGTAGGCTTGGGTCCACCCGGTGTGCCTCTGTACACCTGGCACTCAGCATAATGCCTGAGGCAGAGTAGAACCTGGCTGATGCTTGACAAATGGATGAAAGAAAAGAGAAAAAGAGACAGAAGAGGGGAGTGGGAAGGAGGGAGGAAGCAGTGGGAAAGGAGGCTGACAGGTGAATAGCTTAAGTGAGGCTCCTGCTACCTGCCCGAGGGTTGAACTTTATCCCACTAACACTTGAGAGTCATACACAACTCGCACAAAAGCAGGGAAGTGGGAGAGAAGAATGGAAAAGAAAGTTAGGTGCAGAATGATTGAAGGTGGTCAGCTCGCCTGATCTGATCAGGGAGGAGGAAACCTCTGTAGTGGACCAGATAAGCAGCCCACAGTGAGGAGAGCCGGCCGTGCCCACCAGGGAGGAGGCGACCAGGCAAAGGCTCCGGGCTTCCAGCACAGCACGTGATGGTAGAGAAAGGAGGCCCCAGCCCGGGAGGAGGGGAGTGGGGCCACACCCTGACCCCCTCCCCCATCACCACTGTGAGCCCCCCACAGCCATTCCCCGAGCTCTGCTGAGACATTGCCAGGAGGACACGTGTGAAACCGGGCAGAGAACACAGCCTTCCCATCCGCTCCTCTGCAATGGCAGCCCTGCCCGTGGACGCCAGCCAAACACTGCCCTGCGCACGGAGAGGCCCCGGGGAGCTCGCCCACCCCACACTTGCCGGCCATCCCCACACCAAGGCCTCATCCGAAGAGGCTCGGGGGAAATGAAATTGATTGGTCCAGAAAGGCCAAGGCAAGAGGCTGGTCCAGAAAGGCCAAGGCAATAGGCATGGCTCAAGGTCCAAGGCCAGGGCCCCCAGGCACGGGGAGGCACTGAGAACCATGGTGGAGGAGAGGAGTGGGGGCTATGGGACAGGCAGAGGGAGGGGCAGTGAGGGTCACCTTCATACTTCTGCTCCTGCTGGCCCTGTCCATCTCTGGGCTCCTTGCTCACAGTGGCCCCTGGAACATTCAGTCCTCTTCCAGTAACATCTGAAATCTAAGGCCAAGCAGAAGAGAGAGAAGGAGAGCCTGGCTGCCTCCTCTTAACCAGATCTTGTAGGAGGGGAACTCCTGTCTGCTGGCCTCTCCTGCTCTCCCTCTGCTGGCCGGCCACACGGACCCCACTCAACTCACATCTCAGACCCAAATGGCTGCAATGGCCAGAGCTAGGCCAATGCAAAACCAGAGTCAGGAGCTTCTTCCAGGTCTTCCACACGGGTCCAAGGGCCCAAGCACTTGGGCCATCTTCTATGGCTTTCCCAGGTTATAGCAGAGAGCTGGATCAGAAGTGGAGCAGCCGGGATTTGAACCAGAGCCCATATGGGATGCTGGCACTGCAGGCGGTGGCTTTACCCGCTATGCCACAGCACCAGCCCTCCTCCCCCCTTTTTTTAAAAAAAATTTATTTTATTTATTTTAAAGACAGAGTTATAGAGAGAGGTAGAGACGGAGAAAAAGAGAGGTCTTCTATCTGCTAATTCACTTCCCAAATGGCCGCAATGGCCAGATCTGAAGCCAGGAGCCAGGAGCTTCTTCCCAGTTTCCCATGAGCGTGCAGGGCCTGAAGACTTGGGCCATCCTCTGCTGCTTTCCCAGGCACATTAGCAGAGAGCTGGATAGGAAGTGGAGCAGCTGGGACTTGAACCGTTGTCCATATGGGACAAAGTCCCTGCTGCACACCAGGGCTTTAACCCACTGTGACACAGCGTCTGCCTTGCATCCCCAATTTCATCGACTTCTCTCTTATTAACAGCTGGTCTCCCACTTTCTCCATCAACACATCTGAGCTGACAAAGGATATGGCCATGACCCACACCTGGGAGAATAGGGCTGGCTGTCCAGGTGGAGCACCAGCCAGCATGGTGTCGCCTGGAAGAGCAATCTCTCAGGGGGCTGGCACTATGGTGCAGAAGGTTAAGCCGATGCCTGCGATGCCAGTATCGCATGTGGGCCCCATGCATTCCTGGCTGTTCCACTTCTGATTCAGTCCCCTGCTAATGCACCTGGAAAAGTGGTAGAAGATGGCCCAAGTGCTCGGGCCCCTGTACCTATATGGGAGACCCGATATAGGCTCTAGCTTGCTATGTCCATTTGAGGAGTGACTAAAAGATCCCCCCTCTCTCTGTGCCACTCTTTCAAATAAATAAAACAATCTTTTGAAAGAGAGAGAGAGAGAGAGAGAGAGAGAGAGAGAGAGAGAGAGAGAGAAATTGCTCAGATAGAAACTCTATAGCAGAACCGGAATGGCTGAATGGAAACCTGCAGAGTAAAGGTCTTCCTTCTCCCACCTGTTTTCAGGTTACCAGCAGGCAGGATGTGGAAGGATTCTTCTCTGAGCTCTTAGGGTAAAGGCCTCCAGGTACAGACATGAAAGGGGGTTCCCAGATAAAAAGTCGCTATTAGTGACCTTTGCAGTCAACAAGCGCAGCTCGCACAGAGACTTCCTGATCGGTAAATTTCAGGGTCAGAGAGACTGTGGGTCCCATCCGATGGCCCACTCCCCAAATTCCTGCGATGGCCAGGGCTGTGCCAGGCCAAAGCCAGAAGCCAGGAACCCAATCCGGCCTCCCACATGAGCGGCAGGAACCCAGTTACTTGAGCTACCATTGCTGTCTCCTAAGGTGTGCAAGAGCAGGAAGCTGGAGGCAGGAGCAGAGCTGAGACGCTGTACTCCAACAGGAGTTCCAGTGTGCTAACCAGGGATCTAAACTGCTAAGCCAAATGCTTGACCTTCCAATTCGACGTTTAGTGTTTCAGTTTTAAACACAATCAGAGAGGCGCGGGCGTTTTGGCATGGCAGGTTAAGTTATGACATGTGACTCCAGCCTCTGATATCCCAGTGCTAGTTGAACTCCCGGCTGCTCCACTTCTAATCAACCTTCCTGCTAATGGGCTGGGGAGCAGTAGCTGATAGCTCAAGTACTCCAGTACCCGATACCCACATGGGAGACTTGGTGGATGTGCTGGCTCCTAGCTTCAGCCTGGCCCAGATGTGTCTGTACTGGTCATTTGGGAAGTGAACCAGTGGACAGATAATCTCTCTCTCTCTCTCTCTCTCCCTCCCTCCCTCCCCCTCCTTCATTTCAAGGAAATAAATAAATCTTTAAAAATAAATAAGTAAATATAGTCACAGAGCAAAAAGCAACAGGACATTTAAGAAAGCTCCAACAAGAGAAAACAACGAAATCAAAACAAACAGAAATAAGGAACCGAGTGGAAACTGAGAAAACACAGGAAATAAAAGGAAAACCCGAAAGAGCTATAATTAATCTTCTTAGAGACACAAGAAAAGATAATGTGTCCACCAAACAGGAATAGGAGGTCATAAAAATAAACAGAGAAAGACCTTTTAGGAGTTAAAAATGTGAAAGAGCACATGTATACATGTATCAAATTATCACACCATACCCCGTATGTATAATTATCATGTGTCAATTAAAAATAAAAATGGAGGATGGGCATTTCCACAGTGATTAAGACGCTGCTCGGGACTGCTGCGTCCCATATTGCAGCATCTGGGTTGAAATCCTGACTTTGCTTCAGATTCCGGCTCCCCGCTAATGCAGACCCTGGGAGGCAGCAGGTGATGGCTCAAGTGCTTGAATCATTGCCACCCACAGGGAGACTTGGATTGAGTTCCTGGCTGCAGGCTTTTGCCAGGCCTAGCTCTGGCTGTTGCAGGCATTTGGGGAATGAACCAGTAGATGAAAGATCTCTCTCTCTCTCTGTCTCTGTCTCTGTCTCTCTCTCTCTCTCTCTCTCTCTCTCTCTGGCTGTCTTTGCTTTTCAAATACATTTTAAAATTAATTTATTCAAATAAATTTTAAAGTAGATAAATTAAAACTATGAAAGTTGACATATAAGAAATGCACTAGAAATAGTAAAAGATAAAATTGAAGAAACTATTTTAGAAAGTAGGATAAAATAAGAGAGGAGGAAAATGAGATGGTTAATGGTCTAGGAAATCCAGTACTGAAATTAGAAGAAAACAGAAGAAATATATGTGGGAGGAAGTACTCCTATATATAGTCATTCAAGAACCTGGCCCAGAGCTGACAATTTGGACCTCTAGATTGAAGACATGAGCAGCCAGGGGGGCACGATGACTTACTCAAAGGCCACACTAGGGTGTATCCTGGTTACACTCCAGAACATCAGCGAGGCCCTGTGTCTATGGGTCACTGGTTTCGGTGACCTCACCTGCAAGAAAGGTGACATGAATTGAAACAGTGATTTCCCAAGGGCTGATGTGCGTATCATCAGGGCCCCATGATACAGCTTTAGGTGATTCACAAAGGAATCTAAATTACTGTGATAGAAATGCAGTTTTAGGGACTGGTGCTGCGGTATAGTGGGTAAAGCCACCACCTGCGGTGCTGGCATCCCATATGGGTGCCAGTCCAAGACCCGGCTGCTCTACTTCCAATTCAGCTCTCTGCTGTGGCCTGGGAAAGCAGTGGAGGATAGCCCAAGTCCTTGGGTCCCTGCACCCACGTGGGAGACCCGGAGGAAGCTTCTGGCTCCTGGCTTTGGATCGGCGCAGCTCTGGCCATTGCGGCCAATTTGGGAGTGAACCAGCGGATGGAAAACCTCTCTCTCTCTACCTCTCCTCTCTGTGTGTAACTCTGATTTTCAAATAAATAATAAAATAAATCTAAAAAAAAAGAAATTCAACTTTTATAGATTTTTTTTGACAGGCAGAGTGGACATTGGTTCACCCCTCAATGGCCTCTGCGGCCGGGATGCTGTGGCCGGCGCACCGTGCTGATCCAAAGCCAGGAGCCAGGTGCTTCTCCTGGTCTCCCATGCGGGTTCAAGGCCCAAACACTTGGGCCATCCTCCACTGCCCTCCTCGGCCACAGCAGAGAGCTGGACTGGAAGAGGAGCAACCGGGACAGAATCCAGCGTCCTGACCGGAGCTAGAACCCAGTGTGCCAGCACGGCAGGCAGAGGATTAGCCTATTGAGCCATGGTGCCGGCCAAGTTTTATAGATTTTAAAAAAATATTTATTTATCTATTTGAAAGGCAGAGTTACAGAGAGGCAGAGAGAAAGAGAGGTCTTCCATCCACTGATTCATTCCCCAAATGGCCGCAATGACCGGTGCTAGACACATCCGAAGCCAGGAGCCAGGAGCTTCCCCTGGGTCTCCCACATGGGTGCAGGGGCCCAAGCGCCTGGGCCATCCTCCACTGCTTTCCCAGGCTCCCAGAAATGGAGCAGCCAGAATTTTGAACTGGCACCGATATGTGATACCAGCACCATAGGAAGTGGCTTTACCCACTATGCCACAGTGATGGCCCCTAGAAATGCAGTTTTTTGTTTTTTGTTTTTTGTTTTACAGGCAGAGTGGACAGTGAGAGAGAGAGAGACAGAGAGACAGAGGGAAAGGTCTTCCTTTTGCCGTTGGTTCACCCTCCAATGGCAGGCGCATCGCGCTGATCCAAAGGCAGGAGCCAGGTGCTTCTCCTGATCTCCCATGCGGGTGCAGGGTCCTCCACTGCACTCCTGGCCCATAGCAGAATGCTGGCCTAGAAGGGGGGCAACCGGGACAGAATCTGGTGCCCCGACCGGGACTAGAACCCGGGGTGCTGGTGCCACAGGCGGAGGATTAGCCTATTGAGCTGCAGCGCTGGCCTTAGAAATGCAGTTTTAAAACATGTATTGCCACCATCAAACCAATGAGATCATGATTAACTTCGTTTTTGACTGGGTAAAAACATGTTGAGTTACATTAATTTAAAGAAAAAAGCCAATTACAAGGAAGTGCAGGAATACAACAAAAATTGAAATTTTAGTATGCTCAAGATTCTTCCAAGTTTTGTCCTCAACAAAGAGGGGATTTTTTCCCCCACTTCATTTGAAAGTCAGAAAGACAGTGAGAGAGACAGAGACAAAGAAAGACTTTCCATGGGCTGATTCACTCCAAATAACTATAACTGCCAGGGCACAGTGAGGCCAAAGCCAGGAGCTCTGTGGGTGGCAGAGACCAAAGAACCTGAGCCTCCAGACCTCAGAGTTTGCATCAGTAGGAAGCTGGGTAGGAAGCAAAGGAACCGGGATTTGAACCAGGCACCCTGATAAGGGATGCAGGCATCTGAATCTCTGTGACAAATGCCTACTCGTTGAGGAGGGATTTTTAAAGATATTTATTTCTTTGATAGAACCATCTCAACCACAACGCAAAGCCCACCCCCCAAAAGGGAATTTCAAGAGAGACCTGGTATCACCGGTATCACACTTACAGTGTGTATGTGGGGGTCACACTCCCCAAATCAGAGTCAGACACTTGAAGAACTTCTTCAACTTCCTTAAGTCCTTGAAAATCTCCTCTCAGATTGCAATTGAAATCTCAAGTACAGGAGGACAATGACAGCTACGTCATCATCCTCCCCCTCCCCCACCATGCTGCATCCTCTGATCGGTGGTCTCATTGTCCCTCTCTCCCTAGTGATGCATAACTGCAGCCCATCCATGAAAAACCCAAACTCTTCAACTGCAGCCCATCCATGAAAAACCCCAGGGGGATGGTGGGTTTGGCACAGCAGTTTCTATGCCATTTGGGAGACCACCATTTCAGATCAGAGTCGTGGAGCTGAGTGTCAGCTTCCTGCTAATGTGTACCCTAAGAGGGAGCAGGGGACAGTACAAAGAGTTGGGTCCCTTCCACCCACAAGGGAAACTTGGATTGAGATGAACCAGTGGATGGAAGATCTCTCTCCATCTGTCTCTCTCTCTCTGTGACTCAAATTTTTCTTTTGCTTTTTTTTTAAAAAAAAAAAATATTGGCCTTGGCATAGTGGCACAGTGAATCACCCCCTGCTTGCAGTGCTGGCATCCCATATGGACATCGGTTCAAGTTCCAGTTCAAGTTCCACTTCCAATCCAGCTCCCTGCCAACCTGCCCGAGAAAGCAGCAGAAGATGGCCTGGGTCCTGCCACCCACATGGGAGACCCAGAGGAAGCTCTTGGCTCCTGGTGCTGGCTTGGCCCAGCACAGGCCATCGTAGCCATCTTGGGAGAGAACGAGCACATGGAATACCTGTGTGTGTGTGTGTGTGTGTGTGTGTGTCTCCCTCTCTCTCTCTGTAACTCGGCTTTTCAAATAAATAAATCTTTAAAATTTTATTTATTCATTTTATTTATTTTAGAGGTAGAGAAACAGACAAATCTTCCATCTGCTGGTTCACTCTCCCAATGACCACAACAGAGAGGGTGAAGCCAGGAGCCCAGAACTCAACCTGGATCTTCCACATGAGTGGTAGGGCTCAAACTACTCGAGCCATCAGCGCTGCCTCCTGGGGTGCACAGAGCAGGACGCTGGAATCAGAAGTGGAGCTGGGGCTTGTGTGAAGGTGTCCTGAGGGGCAGCTTAACCACTACATCAAATGTCTGCCCATTTCTTTTATGTCTATCACTTTATATACTTTTTAAAGATGTATTTTCTTTATCTGAAAGATAGAGGGACAGAGAAAGAGATCTTCCATCTACTGGTTCACAGCTTGGGCTGACCAGGCTAAAAGCCAAGAGCCAGAAGTCAGGAACTCCATCCGGGTCTCCCACGTAGGTGGCAGAGACCCAAGTATTTGGTCCATCCTCCACTGCTTTCCCAGGCAAGGAGCTAGATCTGAAGTGGAGCAGCCGGGACTTGAACTGGAGCTCCAATATGGAGCTTAACATGCTGTGTCACCCTGCTGCCTATATTTGTTTGAATATTATTTATTTATTTTCACTTTATTTGAAAGGCAGAGACAGAGATCCCCATGTGCTAGTTCACTCCCCAGATTCCTAGGACATGTAACAGCTGAGCCTGGGCCAGCCCAGAGCCAGGGGCCTGGATCTGGGCCCGGTTCTTCCACTTGGGTGGCAGGGGTACAAATGCCTGAGCCATCCCCTGCTGCCTCCCAGGGTCTGCCTTAGTGGGAAGCTTGAAGCAGAAGCAAAGCTCCAACAGGGGATGTGGCTGTCCCAGGCAGGATCTTAACCACTGGCCGAAACGTCAGCCCCTTCGAGAAGCAGGTGCATGGAAACTCTACGAAGCAGTTTGTCTCCAGACTCAGAAGAAAGCGACAGACCGGTGCAGCGGGGCCTCTGAGGACACCTCAGGGGCCCGCGAACCTCCTCAGAGCCTGTGGGTAGAAAGCCTGGTCCTTGCATTCCGAGAGTCTCATAGCCCCCTAACGAGGGGGCTCCACTCACGCCACCCCCAAAGGGCCGTTACTTCAGAATCCCTCCAGAAACTGCAGGCTGTTTGCTCGGTGCCCCCAACAGCTGTGGAAGAAGCCCCAGAAAAGCTCTCTAGCTGTTTCACTTCCTGTCGGGGCGGGTTTCACTTCCCCCCAACCTGGTGCTGCTCAGGCTGCTAAGGGTGGGCAGGGACGCCAAGGCAGCGAGGTCCAGGCGGCCAGGAGGCCCAGAAGGCGGGATTTAGGAGCCTTCGCGGGGCGTGCGTGGCTGTGTCCCGGTGGCATAGGGAGAGTGGCTTTGCCTTTGTGTGCTCTGGGTTCCTGTGTTTGTGCCGAGAGGTTGTGTATGTGCACTTGTGTTTTACGTGGGGACATCTATGTGGGGAGTTACGTATTTGTGTGTGGGGTCGTGTGTTGCTTGTGTGTTGGAGTGCATGCATACACATTGGTGCGAGTCTGAGCTCCGTGCACATGTGTTTGGGGGAGGTTGTTTGTGTGTGTTGGTGTGAGTGTGCATGTGAGTTTGTGCCTGTGAGGGCTGTGTCTTTATAAGGTCACAACCACACACACGACACAGATGAGCTCCAGGAATCTGTTGATGAACTTGGGAAGTGTAGCCTTCCTCTAAGTGTGTTGGCAAGTGGGGAAGACCGACAGGGAGAACATCAGGGAGACCCTGCCCTGATGCCCAGGGTAGTTGCTGTCAGCCTTTCCTTTCCAGTAGTGTGTGGCTCAGTCCTGTTCATTTTGCTGATCTGAAAATGGGAACAATAAAATTCCACATGGGGCCCTTTGTGAGAATCAAATGAACGATGCATAGAAAATAACTGTTGCTGGGTTTGGTGCTGTGGCGCAGCAAGTTAAAACCCCGGTGTGTAGTACCAGCATCTCATATGGGCACCAGTTCAAGTCCCGGCTGCTCCACTTAGAAACCAGTTCCCTGCTAATGTGCCTGGGAAAGCAGTGCAAGATGGCCCAAGTCCTTGACCCCTGCACCTGTAGGAGACCCGGGAGAAGCTCCTGGCTCCTGGGTTCAGATCAGCGCAGCTCCAGACGTTGCAGCCGTTTTTGTAGTAAAAAGCAGATGGAAAACCTCTTTCTCTCTCTCGCTCTCTCTCTCTCTCTCCCCCTCTGTGTGTGTGTGTGTGCGTGTCTACCTTTCTCTGTAACTCCATCTTTCAAATAAATAAAATAAATCTTGAAAAGAAAATACCTGTTGCACAGTCAGTTCTTCATAAACGTAAGCCATTGCTAATAGTTGTGGTGTGTCACTGGGCCAACGAGAAGTTAGGAAGCACTGGGGCTGACAGTGTAGCCAGTGATTCAGTCCAGGAAGCCAGCTGAGGGCTGCAGGTGCCCAGGCTGAAGTTACTGTCTGAACAGAACCCGCCTGGGCTGGACCAGAGGGGGACCCAGAGCTTGAGGTGGAAACAGCGAGAGGAGAATGGCTGGGCACAGGGGCCTGGATATCAGATCCGGCTGGCGATCCCGGCAGGGTCAGACCTGCAGGATGGCCGGTAGACTCTCAGAAGCTCCTGACTCCTGGCTTCAGCCTGGCCCAGCCTCAGCCACTGCAGCCATCTGGAGATTGAATCAGCGGCTGGAAGACCTCTCTCTCTCTCTCTCTCTCTCTCTCTCTCTCTTCCTCTCTTTGTGTAACTTTTACTAAATAAATAAAAAAAGAATATTTTTTTAAAGCCTCTATCTTTCTTGTGACACCATGAAGTAAATATATACTGTTGCAGTACACAGCCTATAGCAGAGTGTCTAGGAGCACTAGTACTACCTATGGTTAAGGCTTAAGGTGCAGGATAGATAATTTTTTTAAAGGCTTATTTTGTTTATTTGAAAGGCAGAGTTGCACACAGAGAGAGAAGGAGAGACAGGGAGAGAGACAGAGAGATCTTCCACCTGCTGGTTCACTCCCCAAATGGCCGCAGTGGCTGGGGCTGGGCCAATCCGATGTCAGGAGCCAGGAGTTTCCTCTAGGTGTCCCACGTGGGTGCAGAGGCCCAAGGACCTGGGCCATCTTCTGCTGCTTTCACTGGTGCATCAGCAAGGAGCTGGATCAGAAGTGGAGCCGGGACTGGAACTGGCATCCATATGGGATGCCAGCGCCATAGGTGAAGGCCTGGCCAGCTAGGCCACATCGCTGGCCCCAGGCAGGATAGATCATTCTTAATAGGATAAATAAGATTCTGACTCCCAGAGTTAAGAAAATGGGAGCCGTAAGTGCTAAAGCTTATTGAGAATTCTGTGTCATTACATAAGTGATTCTCGTCCTCGCTGCGATCCGTCAGGAGGGATCCTTGCTGCCCACCTGACAGAAGCGAGCACTGAGCACCAAGGCCACACAGCT
This sequence comes from Sylvilagus floridanus, assembly GCA_949820135.1. Classification (NCBI taxonomy): domain Eukaryota; kingdom Metazoa; phylum Chordata; class Mammalia; order Lagomorpha; family Leporidae; genus Sylvilagus; species Sylvilagus floridanus. Next base: position 38,044,942 of record OX463230.1, read on the forward strand.
GGAAGCACGTGGCACGTGGAGTTGTACCCAAGGAGATCCGAGCACACTGCCCTCCTGGGGGCTGGAAAATGATGGGTCTTCAAGGTGCTGCGGGCACATGAGCTAGAGCAGATCCTGCAGCACAGGAGTGTGAGCTCTGGAAAACATCTCCACCCGCAAAGGTGGGATACAGGAGTAGATGTCAGCAGGCCTGAAGCAGCTGTTCCAAATTCTGGGCGTTTGTGATTAAAACACACACTCACACGCACACACACACACATGCACACACGCACACACACACACGCACACACGCATACACACTTCTTTTTTGGAAAGGCAGAGTGGGAGGGTGCTTGGCCTCCGTGTTGGAATGTGTGGGTCTGACCCCAGCTCTGCTGCTGACTCCAGCTTCCTGTGAATGCAGACCCTGGGCGGCAGCGGGCGATGGCTCAGGTCCTTGGGTCTCAGGACTGGGTTCTGGACTCTGGGCTTTGACCTGGCCCAGCTCTGGTTGTTGCAGGCATTTGGGAAATGAACCAAGGGATGGACAATTCTGTCAGCTTCTAGCTCTCAGTCTCTCTGCTATTCAAACAACTAAATCTCACTCTGTCCCTCTGCCTTTCTAAGAAATAAAAAATTTTTAAAAGGTGGGGGGAGGAGAGAGAGATCTCCCATCAACTGGTAATGCCTGACAGTGCGCCAGGCAGAAGCCAAAAGCCTGAAACTCAATCTGGGTTTCCCATGTGGGCCACAAGGACCTGCTTACTTGATGCATCATCTGCTGCTTCCCGGGGTTTGCATTAGCAGGAAGCTGGAGCTGAGAGTCCAGCAGGAAGGACATGGGATACAGACGTCCTGAGCAGTGTCCTAACCTCTGCATCAAATCCCTGCCCCAGGGAGCTGTGCTTTCAAGTTTATCTAAACCTTCTCATTGCTCTATTTTCACTTCATTGCAAAGGCAGAGACAGAGAGAGGGAGAGACAGACAGAGATCTTCCATCCTCTGATTCACTCCCCAAGTGCCTGACAACAGCCAGGGCTGCTCAGGTTGAGGTCAGAAACCTGGAACTGCACTGGGTTTTCCACGTGGGGGACAGTAACTCAAGTACTTGAGCCGTCATCCGCTGGCTCCAGGGTAAGAGCTTGTGCTTTTGAATCACCAAGGTATTTTTAGGAAGCAGTAAAGTTAGCTCTCTCTCTGAACTGTTGTGTGATTTTGAAAAAGCCTTACACCCATGAGCCTTTATGCCTTTACCTGCACCAAGGGGGGAAACATCACATGTCTCCTATGAAGTTGTCTGGTGTGTGAATGTGCAAAATAATATGACAAAATATTCTAAATATTCTAAAGCAACTGAAGAGCATAATGCTCCTTGCACAAGTCCTTTTGCAAGGTGTATTTTTTCTGGCTTCCCAGGATGGGGAATGTGGTGTGACTTTGCTGATGTCTGGGGATCATTAGAACAAGCACTGATTACCATGCCTTGCTTTGGCTCTGTCACTAGATGTAGGATGTTACCGAGATATGTGGCACTGTCTGCTCCTGTCCTAACCGGCTGTAACTTGGTATGCTTGTACCAGGGGACCTCAGAAAGGTTGTGGAGGATGCAATTAAAATACAGGTTAATGGAGCTGGTGCTATGGCATAGTAGTTTAAGCCACTGTCTGCAGTGCCAGCATCCCATAGGGACACTGGTTCAAGTCCCAGCTGCTCTACTTCCGATCCAGCTCTCTGCTATAGCCTGGAAAAACAGAATAAGATGGTGCAAGTCCTTGAGCCCCTGCATGTAGGAGACCTAGAAGTAGCTCCTGGCTCTTGGCTTCAGATCAACCCAGTTCTGGCCATTGTGGCCATTTGGGGAGTGACCCAGCAGATCTCTTTCTGTCTCCGTCTTAGTCTTGATCTCTCTCTCCCTCTCTCTGTACCTCTGCCTTTCAAACAAATAAATACATCTTAAAAAAAAAAAAAAAAGAATCAAGGGCTGGCGCTGTGGCGTAGTGGGTTAAAGCCTCAGTCTGCAGCACTGGCATCCTATGTGGGTACCAGTTTGAGTCCCAGCTGCTCCACTTCCGATCCAGCTCCCTGCTAATGTGCCTGGGAAAGCAGTGGAGAACCAGAAGAAGCTCCTGGCTGTGAATCAGGTCAGCTTCACTCTGGCCATTGTGGCCATCTGGGGAGTAATCAAGCAGATGGAAGACCTCTCTGCTGTACCTCTCTCTCTGTGACTCTGCCTTTCAAATAAATAAAATAAATCTTCAAAAAGTATACATAAATCAATTGATCAAATAATTTTTAATAAATATATTGGTTTATTTTGGCACAAAAAGTTTAGAAATCAATATATTGTTTTTTCACAATGCACATTCTCCATAAAATTTTTTTAATTAAATATTTTTTATTTATTTATTTGAGAGGTAGAATTACAGACAGAGGAAGGGCCAGACAGAGATATGTCTTCCATCGCTGGTTCACTCCCTAAGTGGCCACAATGGCCAGAGCTGTGCCAATCTGAAGCCAAGAGCCAGAAGCCAGGAGCCAGGAGCTTCTTCTGGGTCTCCTATGCAGGTGCAGGGCTGGAGGACTTGAGCCATCTTCCACTGCTTTCCCAGGCTACCCCCAGGTAGCTAGAGGAACAGCCAGGACACAAAGCGGCACCCATATGGGTTGCCAGCACTGCAGGCAGAGGCTTAGCCCACTACAGCACAGTGCCGGCCCCCTCCATAAACGTTTTTTTAATTTATATGACTTTTCCACCCTTCCTCTGCAGTTCACTTGCTACTTTGTGGGGGATTTCTCTAGCAATCTTCCCCTCCCCTGTGATGCCTCTTGCTGTCCAGAAACCGAAGAGCTGGAAAACCACACACCCAGGGGCTGCGGATAAACTAATAGCCCTTGGTTCTGAGTGAGAGTACCTCACCTGTGCTGTGAGCGGGACAGATTGGTAATTGCTGGGCTGACTTTGTTACACACTGCAGGGGCGGGCGTTCGGCCGTGGGGAAGACCTCCACATCCGCCATCAGATTCCCTGGGGTTGATACCCGGCTCTGGTTCCCAGCGTCCTGCTAATGCAGACCCTGGGAGGCCGTAGTGGCGGCTCAGGCGATCCAGTCCCTGCCACCATGTGGGAGACCTGCGCTGAGGTCCCTGCTCCTGGCTTTGGTCTACCTGTCCCCAGTCAGTGCATGCACTGGGGAGCGGACCAGCAGAGCAGAACTCTCTTTTCTGTCTCTTTGTCACTCTGCATCTCCAACAAATAAACAAACACAGATTGCACACATGAGCTCCCCTTAGTTCCTCTCCAAAACCTACATTAAGAAGGCAGGCATTTGGCTCAGGTTGGGACCCACATGGGGCACTTGCCTCCCACATCAGAGAGCTTTGGTTTGAGTCCCAGCTCTGTTCATTCCAGCTTCTTACACCTGGGAGGCAGAGGTGATGGCCCAAGTACTTGGGTCCCTCCCATAACATGGGAGACCTGGATAGAGTTCTTGGCTCCTGGCTTCAGCCTGGCCCAGCCTTGGTTGTTGCTGGTGTTTGGGGAGTGAACCAGCAGATAGACAATCTCTCTCTCTCTCCCTCCCCTCTTCCCTCTCTTTCTCCCTATCTCTATCTCCTGTGTCTACCTTTCAAATAAAAATAAATAAATAATAAAAATTAAAAAAAAAAAAAGAGGTGGAAGTTCTGGTGTTGTAGAGCAATGTTCGTTAAGCGCCTGTCTGCAATGCTGACATCCCATAGGGACGTCAGTTCGAGTCCTCGCTGTTCCACTTCCGCTCCAGCTGCCTGCTAATGTGCCTGGGAAAGCAGCGGAAGATGGCCGGGGTGCCTGGGCCCTGGCCATCATGGACATCTGGAAGTGAACCAGCAGATGGACACTCTCTCTGTCCCTCTATCTCTGTCTCTCTGTGTCCACCTGCCTCTCAAATAAATAAATAGAATCCAAGTGTAGCCATATCACCTGTTTGGGGGATCTAAGAGGGAGTTACTAGCAGAGTGAAACATGCTGCCTCTAGACAGTGCAGAGCAGTGGGGTGGGGCCGCCGGGGAGGGGTGGCCTTTGTGGGACTCCACTCCGCACCGTGGGCCTGGTCGGAGCACCTTCTTCCTGTTTTTCTGGCTCTTGTGTTTGCCTGGGAGTAGAATGGAGAAGTGACTAGTGTCATACACAAACCACAGGAGTTCCACCCGAGCAGAGCCCAACAGACCATCGCTAACCCAAGCGTGGAGAATTCCCGCAGAGGAATTACTTCACAATTCTAACAGGCAAACTCTGAAAAGTAAGGCCAACGGGTGCAAAGACCCTGTTGGCTCAGTCTAGCCTCAGTCTGGTTCAACATTTACTTAACATTTGTTCGAGATTGGGTATGCCAAGTGCTTTATCAACAGTTGTCTCGTGGAGTCCTCAGGACAACCCTGTGAGGGAGATCTGCCCATTTCACAGACGGAGAAGTGGGGCTCCAGCTGACCATCTCCTGCCCATAGCTCTAGTCTACTGTCTTCTTTGTAATCTTTGCTATCTTTGTTATCTTGCTACATTCCCACTACCTTACACAGTGCTGGTACACGGTAGGTGCTCAATAAATATCTGCCTTTATTGTCCTTGTTGTTGGAATACACACAAAGGTACACCCAATAAGAGGGGCACCTGTGTGTTCCTTTTTTTTTTTTTAAGATTTATTTGAAAGGCAGAGACACAGAGATAGAAGGAGAGACACAGAGAGAGACAGAGAGATCTCCCACCTGCTGGCTCACTTTCCGATTGGCTGCAAAGGCCTGGGCTGGGCCAGGTCAAAGCCAGGAGCCAGGAACTTCATTCAGGTCGCCCTTGTGAGTACAGGGACCCAAGCACTTGGGCCATCTTCTGCTGCTTTCCCAGGCACATTAGTTGGGAGCTGGATCCAAAGTGGGGCAGCCAGGTCTCAAACCGGTACCCATACCCATATGGGATGCTGCTGCTGCAGGTGGAGGCTTAACCTTTTTTTTTTTTTTTTTTGACAGGCAGAGTGGACAGTGAGAGAGACAGAGAGACAGAGAGAAAGGTCTTCCTTTTCCGTTGGTTTACCCTCCAATGGCCGCTGCGGCCAGCGCGCTGCAGCCGGTGCATCGCGCTGATCCAAAGCCAGGAGCCAGGTGCTTCTGGTCTCCCATGGGGTACAGGGCCCAAGGACTTGGGCCATCCTCCACTGCACTCCCGGGCCATAGCAGAGAGCTGACCTGGAAGAGGGGCAATCAGGACAGCATCTGGCGCCCTGATCAGGACTAGAACCCTGTGTGCCGCACGGCAGGCGGAGGATTAGCCTAGTGAGCCGCGGAGCCGGCCTGAGGCTTAACCTTTTATGCCAAAGCTCCAACCCATCCAGTCTGTCTTGACCTTGTGGACAGAACATATGAGCAAACTTGGAAATCTCAAACTTGGTATTGCCAATACTGAATTTCCTACCTTCCCTTTCAATGAAACTTGATCCTCTTGCAATTTTCCCCTTCTTGGTTTTTCTACCACCCAGCTGTTTCAAAAAAAAAAAAGTCTCTGTTTCTGCCTGATTTCCCCTGCAGAAGATGAATGAGTTAGCTGGTATCATCTGCCTCTCCCGTCCCCAGCCTGCTCCTAGGCCTCCTGTCCTTCCACCAACGTGTGTCCTTCAGTCTGTCCACTCCTTCCTTTCCTTCCCTACAGTTCCAATCCCAGTGCAAGGTCATATTATCTTTCCTCTCTGCTCCACTTCAACGGCATCTACTTTTGTCCCTTTACAATTAATCTTCTCTTCTCTTCAGATTTATTTTATTTAATTGAAAGCCAGAGTCACTGAGAGAAAGAGGGAGAGGTCTTCCCTCCGCTGGTTCACTCCTCAAATGGGTGGAGATGGGCCAATCCAAAGACAGGAGCCAGAAGCCAAGAGCTTCATCCACGTCTCCCACGTGGGTGCAGGGGCCCAAGCACTTGGGCCACTTTCACTGCTTTCCCAGGCGCATTAACAGGGAGCTGGATCAGAAGTGGGGCAGCCAGGATACAAACCGGGACCCATATGGGATGTCATCAGTGCAGGTGGTGGCTTAACTCACTGCACTCCCTTGCCAGCCCTTCATCTTCCACTCTATAGATCCAAAAACAAAAATCTCAGTGTGTTCCCCCTGTGGGAAACTTTTCAGGCCACCCGCTACTCCAAGAGTAAAATCCAAAGTCTTGCTCTTGACCTGCACTGCCATGCCTCCTCTGGCCTGGGGTGTCTCTCCACCTTCTAGCTGTACCTGCCCGCTGCTGCCCCCTGGCCAGCCTTCTCCCGGCATCTCCAGGATGGCGAGTCCTTTCTGCTCCTTGGTGTGCACTGGAATTGCCTGGGAGAGTCTTCCCTCTTCTTCTCCAGGCCAGCTCCTGTCCACCTTTCAGATCCTGGAGCTGGGCAGCCTGGAGAGGAGGGCCCGCCAACCAAGCACCGCCCACAGTGCAAAGCCCACCACCTCCCACTCTGGAGCAGATCAGGTCACATCACCTCCCATCCCCACATTCCAATGTGGGGTGTGATTGCTCCCAGTGGCGACTTAACCACTGTGCCCCAAAGGCCGCCCCAGAACCTTCTCAGATGGGTCTTTGTTCCTCTGGTTGAAGCAAGTGCTTTATTCCTCAAGTGCATTTCCTTATCCTTGTTCTACATCTCCCTACCTCCTCGTTAGACCACAAAGCCCAGGCAGAGCTTGCAGATGGATGATTCTTCAGGAGGATCAAGGCCAGATGCAGAGCAAGGAGAAGAATGGGAGAGCGAGGAGAAGAATGGGAGAGCGGAGACACTGGAGGCGCTGCAGACCGTGGCGCTGAGATAAGGGAGGAAGCAGCAGGGATGAGCCCGCGCTTGCTGACTGCCTCTTTGTGCTCTGCCCTTTGCTTCTTCATCCTTCCAAGCCTGGGAGGCCCCTGTGGCTGGCCCTGGTATGCCAGATGTGGAAACTCTGAGGCCTCCAGGGTTAGGGGAACATGATCAGTTCTGCAGCTGCACGAGGCGAGTCAAGCAGACAAAACAGCTGCAGCTGATAGCCGCTGCACCGTGTGGTGGACATGGCTCGTGCTGCAAGTTGTCCCCTGTAAGCCCCACGGTCATCTTGGCAACTGGACTGTCTGCCCATTTGACAGATGAGAAGGTCAAACTCAGTGGGTGATCAGCGACCACCCACTGCTTGCTCACTGCTGAAAAAGGCGTGGAAGGCTCAGGGTCCAGGGCAGAGAGGTTCTGGAGCAAGGAGGAGGCAGCACTCGCTCTCCTTCACCTCAATCAGGGAGCCGGGCCCTGGTGGCTGTGTTTACATCACAGCTCCCTCAGGGGGCTCCCTTGCCGCTGTAAGGGCGGACAAGCTGGGAACTCCCATGCATTTCCCGCCCCCTCCCCCAGCTTCCTCCTAGATACTTAAATGTGCCCGCCCCCTCTCCCCTAATCCCCCAGTTGTAGCCCTCAGGACTCCCGCCTTCCTAGCAGCATTTGATCCAGGTTTCCACCTCCTACAGTGGGCTGGGCTCAGAAAAGGGCCCCGCCCTCCAGGCTGCCGGCCTTGATTTGTAAACTTGGAGCTCATAGAAATCTAAGCCCCATCCCTGATCAATAAAATCGCATTCCCTGGGCTGGGGACTTGGGGTTGGATTTTTTTTTTTTTTTTTTAGGTTTACTTATGGGGCCGGCTCCTAAAGTGCCGGCATGGCATATGGGTGTTAGCTCGAGTCCTGGCTGTTCCACTTCTGATCCAGCTCCCTGCCAATGCACCCAGAAAAGCAGTAGAAGATGGCCCAAGTGCTTGGGCCCCTGCACCCATGTGGGAGACCCAGAAGAAGCTCCTGGATCCTGGCTTTGGATTGGCTCAGCTCTGGCCATTGTGGAGTTGGTAAATGAACCAGCTGATGAAAGATACATCTCTCTGGCTCTCTGTAACTCTGCCTTCCAAATAAATAAATAAATCTTTTTTTAAAAAAGACTGCTAAGCTAAAAAAATCTTTTAAAATGACTTATTTATTTGAAAGGTAGAATTACAGGGAGAGGGAGAGAGAGAGAGAGAGAGAGAGAGATCTTCCATTTGCTGGTTCACTCTCCAGATGGCTGCATTGGCAGGGCTGGGCCTAACTCCATTGCTTTCCCAGGCATGTTTGGGAACTGGATGGGAAGTGGAGCAGAAGGGACTCAAACCCATACGGGGTGCTGGCACTGGAGGTGGTGGCCCAATCCACTGGGCACACAGCACCAGCCCCAGGAGTCTAGAATGTTTTAAAAAACATCCCTGGAGGGGCTGGCTCTGCGGCTCACTTGGCTAATCCTCCACCTGCAGAGCTGACACCCTGGGTTCTAGTCCAGCTCCTCTTCCAGTCCAGCTCACTGTTGTGGCCTGGGAAGGGAGTGGAGGATGGCCCCAGTGCTTGGGCCCTGTACCCGCATGGGAGACCAGGAGGAAGCACCTGGCTCCTGGCTTCGGATCGGTGCAGCGCGCCGGCTGTATTGGCCATTTGGGAGTGAACCAATGAATGGAAGACCTTTCTCTCTGTCTCTCTCACTGTCTAACTCTGCCTGTCAAAAAAAAAAAAAAAAAAAAAATCCCTGGAGTCCCCTCTGTGCAGCCAAGGCTGAGAACCCCTGACTTTGGAGATTAGTGTATGTGGAAAAGGTCAGTAGCAACCCAGGGCACCATATACACATGTTAAAAGGCTCCAATTCTTTGGGAGTTGGTATTCTTTGGGAGTTGGTGACTGCCTCTTCCCAAAGGTGACCCCGAACAGGAAGATGGAGAGAGGCCCTCCCCTGCCCCCCCACCCCGCCCCTGCATCATCAGGTTCCCCACCCTTCTAGGAGGCCCAGCTCTTCCAGCCCCCCCCCCCCCCCCCCCCCCCCCCCCGGGTGAGCTGCATCCTGGGCTCCCACTTGAAGTGCACTTTGAAAGCCAACACTGAGGCTCTTAGCTCCCAGAGCACAGAGGTGAAAGGAGAACCCCTGGGGCACGGGCTCAGAGCCACAGAACCAGCCCTGAGGCCGGAAGTAGACACCTGTTCCCTAAACGCATTCCATCACTTTTCTTAAAAAAAGATTCACCTTTGTGTTTAAAAGGCACAGTGACAGAGAGCTCTTTTGCCCGCTGGTTCACTCTCCAAATGCTACACCAGCTGTGTCTAGGCCAGGTCAAAGCCAGGAGCCAGGAACTCTCTGTCCACGTTGCCCACCAGAATGCCGGGGCCCAAGTACTTGCATTGAATGGAGGCAGAGTAGCCGGGTCTAGAACCTGCAGTATGATGTGAGATGCAAGCATCCTAAGTGGCAACTTCACTTGCTGTGCCACACGCCAACCCCCATCCACTCTGTCTCAGTCCTTTTCCCAGGCTTTGAGCGCCTCCTGCAAGGACAGCAGGTGAGGGGTAGGTCATGGCCCTGTTTCACAGACAGGGTACTGGAAGTTCCAAGCTGAGCGAGTGACCCCAGAGACCACAGAAGAGCAGAGCGAGCCCACAACAAGGCGTGGGACACATCTGCTTTAAAAGATCCCATGCACACTTCCTGAGTTTCCCAACCTCTCAGTCCACTGGCGACCAGGTTAGGGTCATCCATAAAGACTCAACTTCAGGGCTTGGAGACAAGGCCGGCCTGTGTGCCTGTGTGCCTGCCCCTTGCCACCCCAGCAACCCAGAAACACCAATCAGCCCCTGGAGGCTTTGTAAGGCTGTACCGGTTACCCCTAGTTGCCAAGATTTGGGACGACCCCGCCCTGCCCTCCACACAGAGACCTGGAAAGGTCTCTGTTAAAATGCAAATCCAGGGATCTTAAATATTTTAAAAATTGTTATACAAGAAACAGTGTGCCTAGGGGCCAAAGGGATTATCCTTTACATGCAAATGAAAATACTAAATCTTTAAGTGTAGTTATTGTCAGGGTGATGACCTGAATGAGCTGGAGGGAAGGCAGCCACCTGGGTGGCCTGCAGTGAGAAAAGAAAAAAAAAAAAAAAAAAAAAAAAACCAAGAAACTGGAGCAGAGAAGGAAAAGACGCCAGAGCCCAGGACAGGTGATTAAAACGTTCCAGAGCCCAGCCAGCAGGTAGACAGAGGATTCCTGGGGCTGGTAGCTGATAGGGACAAAGGAAGGCAGTTCCAGGAAAAGTCCAGGCGGTCCCCGGGGAAGAAGTGGGGCCGATGCACCGTCTCTGGAACCGAATGCAGGAACTCCAGACACGGCACCAGCATCCTGCCCTTCCTCTTCCAGTCCTCATCCTCGCTACGTAAGGCTGATTTCTAAGACTGCGTTCAACCGTAGATTGTTTTAAAATATATATTTTTAATGTATTTGAAAGGCAGAGTGACAGAGAGACGGGGAAAGACATCCACTGGCTCACTCCTCAAATGGCCACAGCAGCCAGGGCTGGGCCAGTCTGAAGCCAGGAGTCTGAAAGGCCATACTGGTTTCCCACTTGGCTCAAGCCCCTAGGCCATCTTCCACTGCCTTCCCAGGCACCTTAGTGGGGAGCTAGATCGCAAGTGGAGCAACCTGGGCTTAAGTTGCTGTGCCACAAAACTGGCTCCAGATGCTTTTTATTATAGGAGCTATATTGAGTTTGTATGTATGTATGCATATATTTCAGAGGCAGTGAGACACGGCCAGGGAACTCAGCCCAGGTTCCTCCTGGGTGGCAGGAATCCTGAAAATGGAACAGAGCTCAGAGTCTGTCTCAGGCAGTCCAACACGAGATACAGGTGTCTTACCCAGCACCTTAACTGCTGGGCCCAATGTCCTCCCTGAGTTTTGTTTTGATATCTCTACCGCTGCATCATGTGCTTGCCAATGAAGGAATGAGTGATTTTGGGGAAAATTCATTCTTTTCTTTTTCTTTTTTTTTTTTTAAAGACATTTATTTGAAAGGCAGAGTTACTGAGAGAGAGAGAGAGAGAGAGAGAGAGATCTTCCATCTGCTGATTCACTCCCCAGTTGGTTGCAATGGCTGGGGCTACACCAATTTGAAGCCAGGAACCAGGAGCTTCTTCCAGGTCTCCCACACGGGTGCAGGGGCCCAAGGACTTGGATCATCTTCTACTGCTTTCGCAGGTCATAGCAGAGAGCTGGATTGGAAAAGAGACAGTTGGGACTTAAACCAGAGCCCATATGGGATGCTGGTAGTCTAGGTGGCAGCTTTACTGGTTAAGCTGGCCCTGGAGTGATTGGTTCTTTGCCTTGGTTATTCACCAAATATTTATGGAGATCTTGCTATATGCCTGGCAATGGAATGCATACTGGGATATGCCCCTGTCCTCACGAAGTGTGTGGTCAACAGGGGGAGAGAGAACATGAATAATTGATTATTTAATTACCAAAAAAAGGATTTTATTTAAGGAATGGAGGGATAGGAGAGGCAGAGGAGAGAGGCCCAACCGAGAGCAGGGGTACAGGACCGCTTCCCCAGCAGCGGCTTTCAGGAGGAGGTCTGAAAGAGAAAGATTCAGGCCAAAGGAAAAGCACATGCAAAGATCCTGTGGTGGAAAGTTTCAGGAGCTAAAAGAACACACAAGGATAGCAAAGCAAAGTGAGTAAAGAATATTATGTTGCACCAGGCAAGAGGAGACCCTTCCCATCAACTTCCATTGAGAAGCCCTGCCCTTCTGATGCACTGACAAAATACAAGGAAATCAATTCCAAGAGACTCAAAATAGATTTCAAGAAAAAAAATTTAAAATATTTATTTATTTGAAAGGGAAGAGTAACAGAAGATAGATTTCCCATCAGCTGGTTCACTCCTCAGACGGCCACAATGACCTAGACTCCTCCAGGTCAAATTCAGGAACCAGGGACTCCATCTGGGTTTCCCTTAGGGGTGGCAGGGACCCAAGGACTTGGGCCATCTTCTGCCGCCTTCTCAGGCACGTTAGCAGGGAGCTGAATCAGAAGTGGAACAGCTGGGACTTGAACCTGTGCCCATCTAGGATACTGTTGTTGAAACCAAATTCCTATGTCTGTCCCTTTAACCCAAGGTGCCCTTGCCTGTCCTTTATCAAAAGGAATGCACTGGCTTGAGGTAGAGATCCAGATGGCCCTACAAGCTTCTAATCTCCAACTCAAGGAGTCATTTGCATCTCCGATAGATAAGAGCCACGATGTCCTGGGGTGGTTTGTGTAGGGGAATTTCAGGTCCTGGCAGAATGTAGCTGCCCCTTCCTTATAACCTCAAGACCAACTGGAGTCCACCTGGCCACCATAAATTCCCTAAAGAGCAGGGCGCCACTGACCAATCAAAGGAAGGTCACGAGCTCCACCGACCATCCAGGAACTTGGACACAAGCTGATGGCCCACTTCTCGGCCTCGACTTCAGTCTTTCAGAACCTTCACCCTAACTGGGAATTAAGCGACAGCTGCCCGCCCCTTGCTCTGCACTTTGCAATAAGCACCCACTGTCTTCCGCCACTCTGATGTCAGTGATTGGCTTTCTGGGTGACAGGTGAGTGGACCCAGTTTGGGGGTTCCACAATAATGCCTCCAACTAGTTTGAGGTGTTTGGCGGCAACGTTGCAGGCAGTGCCTTAACCTGCTGCGCCAAAACAGCTCCCCCCCCCAAAAAAATAGATCTGCATCTGTCTCACTGCTTGTCCTTTTTGAAAATATTTAAGTTTAGTTTCAAATTTGTTGCAAGGCAGAGACAGAATCAGACATACAATTTTTCACTGTTTATTTCAAAAATTTATTTTATTAATTTGAAAGGAGTAGTGACAGAGAGAGAGAGAATGAGAGCGAGAGCAAGAGCGAGAGCGAGAGAGAGAGAGAGAGAATCAATTTTCCATCTACAGGTTCATTCCCCCAAATGGTCACGACTGGGGCTGGGCCAGGTCTAGGCCAGGAGCCAGGAACTCCATCTGGGTCTCCCACATGGGGGCAGGGGCCCAAGTCCTTGGGCCGTCACTTGCGGCCTTTCCAGGTGTATTAGGAGGAAGCTGGATCAGAAGCAGAGCAGCGGGGACTTGAACCAGTGCTCTGATCTGGGATGCCAGCATCACAGGCGGTGGCTTTACCCACTGTGCCACAGTGCCAGCCCACATCTTCCTCTGGTTTACTCCTCAAAGACCCACAACAGCAGGGGCTGGGCCAGGCTAAAGCCAGGAACCTAGAACTCAGCCCTAGTCTTCCAAGTGGGTGACAGGTACCCATGCACCTGCTGCCTTCCCATCTGCTTTCTCCTGGTTCCTGAGCCTGGCTTAGCAGCCGTTCCTGTCTGGAGCTGCATGTGCGATGACCTCCCGTTGGGGTCCCTTGCCTTGGAGGACGGCAGCTTTTGGGGCGCTCATCACGGGAGCAGCACCAGGGTGTGAGGGAATGAGTGGCGCAGGCAGCCTGCGCAGCTGTTCAGGAGAAACTGGTGAGTTCTGCCAGACACCGAAGCTGAGAGTCCAGGCCACTACAGGAGGAAGCAGGGAGGGGCAGCAACCTGTGCGGCCGGGGTGTAGGGGTCCGGACGGGAAAGCAGAAAGAGTGAGCTGCGACATGCCAGACATGCCACGTGCTGCGGCGCGCACGCGCAGAGCTTGTCCTTTTGGGCGAGGAGCAGCTTGTGAATCCTCTCCAAACATGGGAAGAAAACGCAAAGAAAATGTGAGAGGAGGCGGGACCAGGGCCTCCAGGAAGCCCTCCCACAGGGTCAGAGGAAGTCCTTTCTGGAAAAGAGCACAGATCCCGAGCTGGGGCCCGGGGGAGTGCCAGCTAAGGCCCTCTGTGGAAATACCCACTAGTCTGAGGAGCTTAGAGGCGCGGAGGGCTGGGACGGGGCTACAGCTTGTGCTTCCTGGAGGCTCAGCCTGAGGGGCCACCAGACCGGTGGCCGTGGCCTTGACAGTGTGCGGCATGGCAGACCAGCAGGCTGACAGCTGGTCACAGGTCCTTACGGAAGAGCTGAGAATGTACCCTTATTTGTTTTAACTCTTGTTATTTGCAGGAAGAAGGAGCTCACAGATGCTGGTTCAGTCCCTAAATGCTAGTGAACTTGTCTGTGTGGAGCACTTGGGACATCGCCACTCCCTCCCAGCATCTGAATGAGCAGGAAGCTGGAATCCAGAGCTGGTGCCAGGAATCAAATCCAAATACAACGATATGATGGGGATGGCGCTGTGGTATAGTGGGTAAATCCCCATCTGCAGTGCCGGCATCCCATATGGGCACCAGTTCGAGTCCCAATTGCTCCACTTCCGATCCAGCTCTTTGCTATGTCCTGGGAAAGCAATAGAAGATGGCCCAAGACCTTGGGCCCCTGCACCTGTGTGGGAGACCCAATGGAAGCTTCTGCTCCTGGCTTCAGATTGGCACAGCTCTGGCCATTGCAGCCAATTGGGAGTGAACCAATGGATGGAAGACCTCTCTCTCTCTCTGTGTAACCCTTTCAAATAAATAGATAAACATTTAAAAACATACTCCCATATGGGATGCAGGTGTCTTAATCACTAGGCCAAATGCCCACCCTGGCAATGCTTCTGGAGCAGTTGAGACTACCTTCATATGCAGCAATGATTCTGCTTCACAAATGCAAGCCAAAGCCTTCATTTTCTGGGCCCTCAACCTCTCCAGGATTGCTAGGTACCTATAAGAGAGTGTCACCAAGCTAACTTGTCTGTAGCCTGAGAAACAGAGTGGAAAACACTCCAGGAGTCACACGGAAGAAATGACCTGTGTGTGTATAATTGGTCTCTGGCAGCTATTGATTGCATGTGGAATTCTAGAAGCAGATGGACCATCTACTAGTAAGAGACTGGCTAAGTAAATTATACCATGTGTTTATGTGGCACTGTGCTTTATAAGGACAAAGAATTTCTTCTATGCATTAAAACAAAGCAAGACAAAAAAAAAAAAAAAAAAAAACCAGGTTGGGGCCAATGTGTGGCACAGCAGGTTGATCCTCCAACTGAGACATCCCATATGGGTCCAGTTCCAATCCTGGCTTCTCTGCTTCTGGTCCAATTCCTTTCTAATGCACCTGGGAAAGCAGTAAAATATGGCTCAAGTGCTTAGGCCCCTGTACCCACATGGGAGACCCAGAAGAAGCTTCTGGATCTGGCTTTGGAACAGCTCAGCTCTGGCTGTCGTGGCCATTTGGGAGACTGAACCAGTGAATGGAAAACCTCTGTCTCTGTCTCTCCCTGTAACTCCTCCTTTCAAATAAACACAATACACTAAAAAAAATAAAAAAGGAAAACAAACAAAACAAAAACAAACAAACAAACAAAAAAAGGGAAAGGGAGCCAGCACAGTGAGTTTAGCTGCTGCCTGAATCCCCTATGGGTGCGTATTAGAGACCTGGCTGCTCCACTTCAGACCCTGGGGTCACTGCTAATGTGCCTGGGAAAGCAAGAGAAGATGGCACAAGTCCTTGGGCCCCTGCTGCCCATGTGAGAGACCCAAATGGAGATCCTGGCTCCTGGCTTCAGCCTGGCCCAGACATGGTTGTTGTGGCCATTTGGTGGAGTTAACCAGTGCATGGAAGGTCTCTTTCTCTCTCCATCTCTCCTGTTCTCTCTGTGTTTCTGCCTTTCAAATAAATTAATAAATCTTTTTTTAAAAAAAAAAGCCACTCTAAACTACATTTTAGTTTTCAAAAAAGCGAAGCAAGGCATAGAGATACGTACAGTGCACTACCTTTGATATAAGAAAGGAAGAAAAGAAATAACATAATAATAATATATTCATGAGCATTAATGCAGGCAAAACAGAAACTGGGTGGACATAGAGCCAGAGGAGAAAGCGGTTTTTCTGGGCGCACGTAGGAGAAAGGAGAGGAGCAGCGTCTGAGGGACACGCGTGAGAAATGACCTGTGTTTCCCCGGAGAGCCTTCCCATCGCTGGACTGCAGGAGGCAGACGCAGCGGAGCCCGCCTCCCCAGCCCTGGGACTGAGGCCTGGAGCCTCAGCGCACGCTGAGCCCGGGCTCCCGCTCTCTTTGGGGTCTCCCTCATTTTTTCTTGAGTTGGATCTCTCAAACAAGCAGGCATTGTCTAAATGGGCCGGCCAGGCCTCTTCTCAAGGGTTCCCACAGCACTGCAGATCTTGCATGATCTAATCAGGAGGATTTATTGAGTGGTGGTGGAGGTTAAGGAAGTATCAGACCCGGGCTGCAGTGGGTTGAGCCGCTGCTTACAATGTTGGCATTCCATATTAGAGCGCTAGTTCGAGTCCCGGCTACTTTGCTCCCAATCCAGCTGTCTGCTAACGGCCTGGGAGAACAGAGAGTGGCCCAAGTGCTTGGGCCCCTGCACCCGCATGGGAGACCTAGGTTGGAGTCCTGGGTTCTCTGGCTTTGGCCTTGGCCCAGCCTTGGCTACTGCAGCCATTTGGGGAATGAACCAGTGGGTAGAAGATTCTCTCTCTCATTCTCTACCTTTCAAGTAAATAAAAAAATAATAAATAAATCTTATTTTAAAGATTTACTTATTTATTCGGTAGGCAATTTCAAAAAGAGAGGGAGAGACAGGTCTTTCATATGTTGGTTTACTCCCCAATGGTTGCAATGGCTGGAGCTGGGCTGATCCAAAGAAGCTCTGGAGCCAGGAGCTTCTTCTGGGTCTCCCATGTGGGTGCAGGGGCCCAAGGACTTGGGCCATCTTCTACTGCTTTCCCAGGCCATAGCAGAGAGCCAGATCAGAAGTATATACAGCTTTTTGGTTTCTACCTGGCTTTGTTGCATGGGCCTCCATGCCCACAGGGTCCCAGGAGCTTCAGCTTGAGAGCTTGTGGGTGGGCCTGGGAGATGTTCCCAGAAGCCACCTCAGCACTGACCGACTGGCAAGTGTTCTTGTCTAACATAGCAGGACCAGGGCACTAGCACTGGTGTGGGAGAGGAGTGGGAGCAGCGGGGCAGGGCACAGAGGGCACCAACCCCTCTTGGTGGAGGTCGACACCCTTCCTTTGGTCTGCAGGGAGCCTAAGAAGGCGGCATTGCAAGACACATTTGGACTTCAGTGGCCTAAAAGGCACTCCCACACATGGGGGCCGCGTGACACCGGGGGATTCCCAGAGAGCTGAGGCGCTTAACCTGAGACAGAGGACACTTCCCTTTGGGGGGGTCTTCACTTCTCTGAATTAGTCGGCTAGGGCTGCCATTGCAAAATACCACAGGCGGGCTGGCTGCAACAGCACACGGCTCTTTTCTCATGGTTCTGGACGCTGGGAGTCAAGATCAAGGCTCTCCACAGGTTTGGTTTCTTCGGAAGCCTCTCTCTTTGGCTTCCAGGAGCTCTGCTTCTATGTACACACAGCCCCAACATCTCTGTGTGTGTGCCCAGGTGCTCTTCCTTCTAATTCATACTTATTTGCTTGTTGTAAAAGATTATTTACTTGAGAGGCAGAATTACAGAGAGGGAGAGAAAGGTCTTCCATCTGCTGGTTCACTCCCCAAATGGCCATGACATCCAGAGCTGTGCCAATCCAAAGCCAGGAGCCAGGGTCTCCCACATGTGTGCAGGAGCCCAAGCACTTGGACCATCTTCCAATGTGTTTCCCAAATGTATTAGCAAGGAGCTGGATCAGAAGTGGAGCAGCTGAGACTTAAACTGGCACCCATATGGGTTGCTGGTGCCACAGTTGGAGGCTCAACCTATTATGCCACAGCGCCGGTCCCTATTTGTTTTTAAAAATTGTTATTGGTGCTGGTGCTGTGGCACAGTAGGTTCAGCCACAGCCTGGATGCTGGCATCCCATATGAGCACTGGTTCAGTACTAGGTGCTCTGCTTCCAAGCTGGCTTCGTGTGCATGGGAAAGCTGTAGCAGACAGCCTACATCCTTCGGTCCCAACCACCCACGTGGGAGACCGGCATGGAGTTCCAGGTCCCTGGCTTCAGTGTGGCTCAGCCTCAGCCATTGCAGCCATTTGGGGGGTGAACCAGTACATGGAAGACGGATCTCTTTCTCTCTCTCTCCTTCCATGTAACCCAGCTTTTAGATAAGTAAATCTTTTGAAATTGTTATGTGTTACTTATTTTCATCTTACTTGAAAGGCAGAGCAAGACACACAGATCTTCCATCCCCTGCTCCGTTCCGCGACTTCCTACAAGAACTGGGGTAGGCCAGGAGCCAGGAACTTCATCTGAGTCCACCACATGGGTGACAGGGAGCAAAGGACTTGAGCCATCACCTGCTGCTTTCCATGGCGTGCATTAGCAGGGAGCTGGAATCAGAAGAAAATGGGCCTCAAAGTCATGTCCTCTGTCCAGTGTGGGATGCAGGGGACCCAAGGGATGTCTTAACCACGGGACCCAACCTTGTCCCTGGCCTGGTGGATTAAGGCCCTCCCTAACGGCCTCCTTTTAAATGTCACCTCTTTAAAGATTCTATCTCCAAATACAATCACATCTTGAATTATTGGAATTATAGGCCTTCAACCTATGAGATTTAGAGGAACGTGGTTCAGGCCATAGCTCTACCTTAGTAAGGAATACTAAGGCCTTTTCAGTGGCTGAGGTAGATGATTTTCAAAGAAAAAGCAAAGATTTGTTACAAGCAGGAGACCAGCTTGAGATTTAAGCAGCCCTGCAGCATTTCAGAAAAGTCTGCTGTGCCCTTGGTCAAAAGAAAAAACAAATCTCTGGTGCATGCAACTCCGTACTGAGCGCCTCTGCGTGCAGAGCATGGTGAAGTTCACGGCGCTAAAGCCAGGAGCCTCACCGCGGACACTGTCTGATCTAATCAAGGAGTATTTATTGAGTGGTGGTGGAGGTTTAAAAAGTATCAGACGCTTCACCCGAGTGCCAAAGGAGCCTGTAATTCTTGTGCAGAGGCAAGACAAACTCCAATGAAACCCCGGGCGATAAACAACCAGGTTCTAAATTGTGCAGTGTGGACTCCCAGTGCCGTTGGAATTCACAATGAGGAAGACCAACGAGGGAGAGGGTGGACCACAGGTAAATCACTTAGACCGAAGCATCCATTGGTCGAAGCCATTGTTCATGCTGCAGACTTTCTGTTCAAACAGCAAAAGCCAGCCAGGAAGCCTCTGGCACTCGAAGACCCCAGAGCTCCCGAGGTTCAAGTTTCTAACGTCACGAGAGTGTGGTCTCGCTCTGCTCCCGGGCCGCCTGCTCCACCACCTGCTCTGGGCTCTCTACCAGCTCGCACCTGCCCAAAAGAGCCCCTTGCCACACCCCAACAGGACACGGCGAGTGGACCCAAGCTCTTGGCCCTTGTTCCGTCAGTAGGCATCCGGCCGCTTATTGATCGCATCCAGCATCCGGTGACAAGATGTGGACGTGGAGGGAAGATGGAAGAAAAAAGAATTCAGTGGGGGAGGACAGAGAGCGTGGGGCTGGGGACTTCAGACAAGCTGCACTCTCCCTTACACGTTGGGGGCCCCCTGTTAACTTTTTTTTTTTTTTTTTGACAGGCAGAGTGGACAGTGAGAGAGAGAGACAGAGAGAAAGGTCTTCCTTTGCTGTTGGTTCACCTTCCAATGGCTGCCGCAGCCGGAGCGCTGTGGCCAGCCCACCTCGCTGATCCGAAGCCAGGAGCCAGGTGCTTCTCCTGGTCTCCCATGCGAGTGCAGGGCCCAAGCACCTGGGCCATCCTCCACTGCACTCCCTGGCCACAGCAGAGAGCTGGCCTGGAAGAGGGGCAACCGGGACAGAATCCGGCACCCCGACTGGAACTAGAACCTGGTGTGCCGGCGCCGCAGGTGGAGGTTTAGCCTATTGAGCTGCGGCACCAGCACCCCCTGTTAACTTTTATTTACTTATTTTCTTTCATGTAGAAGACAAAGAGACAGAAAAACATACAAGCAGAGGTTTCCTATCCACTGGTTTATTCCCCAAATGCCCACAGCAACCCAGGCTGGGCCAGGTCAAAGCCAGGAGCCCGAAACTCAGTCTGGGTTTCCCATAGGAGCGGTAGGGACCCATCTACTTGAGCCATTGTCTGTTGCCCCCAGAGTGTGCACCAGCATGGAGCTGGAATCCTGGAGTCAGGACTCTCATATGAAATGCAGGCATCCCCAGCAGGGGCTTAGCTGTTGCAGCAAATGCAGTGTTTGGTCTCCCTGTGTTTGCCTCTGCATCAGTGATGCAGTCCAATATCTCAAGGCCCGGGAGCCCTCCGTGGGTATGTGCCACGTGCACAAGCACGCCCTGGACTCTACACTGGCAGCTTGCCCTGATGACCCCTGCCTCCCCAGATGTCACACAGGGCTGTCTGGTCATCAGCGAGCAAGCTTCCAGGGATACGTTTGCTCATCTCAGTTGAATTTTTTTTTTTAATAAAAGATTTGTTTATTTCAAATGCAGAGAGAGTGAGAGAGAGAAAGGGAGGGGGAGAATCTTCCACCCACTGGTTCACTCAGGGTAGGCAGGGTAGGTTGAAACCAGGGCCCTGGAACTCCATCTGGGAACACCACATGGGTGGCAGGAGTCCAAGTACTTGGACCTCCCAGGCACAGCCGGAAGCTGGATCCAAAGCATGGAGTAGCAAGAACTTGAACCAATGTGAGATACCGCTGCTTAACACACAGCACCACACATCTGCCCCTTTCAGTGATTTTTAAAAAAATATTTATTTATTTGGAGGCTGGCACTTCGGTGTAGCAAGTTAAGGCACAGCCTCTAGCACTTGCATCCATATAAGCATCTTTGAGTCCCAGCTGCTCCTCTTCTGATCTGGCTCTCTTCTATGGCCTGGGAAAGCAGCAGAAGATGGCCCAGCTCCTTGGGCCCCTGCATCCGTGTAGGAGACCCAGAAGAAGCTCCTGGCTGCTGGCTTCGGATTGGCCCAGTTCCAGCAGTTGCAGCCATCTGGGGAGTGAACCAGAGGATGGAAGACCTCTCTCTCTCTCTAACGCTGCCTTTCAAATAAATAGATAAATCTTTTAAAAAAAAATGTTCATGGTTACTATTTTTTTAAAGATTTATATATTTTATTTGAAAGGCAGAGTTACAAAGAGAGAGAGAGAGTGAGAGAAACAGTGCTAGTCCCCAGATGAATTTTTTTAAAAGTTTGAGTTCCTATCATGTGATGGGGTTCCTGTGATTGGGTGGGGTTTGGTGGGGATATAGACCAGCCAGGTGAGCTATTTGTGGTCTTCCAATGTGTTCTTCAAGTCTCTATTTTTGTTCTGCTTCTTTTCCCATGTGAGTTATGTGATAATTTTGTTAAGTTCCATAAAGTTGTTCATTGGTGAATTAGGAAAATTGTGTTGAGTCTGTTCATTGATTTGCGGTTTGTCTACCTTATGTTTTATCATCATGGTCAGCAATGGTTTTCTACTCTTTTTAAAATGTATTGATTTATTGTATTTGAAACGAAGAGAAGCAGAAAGAGACGGAGAGATCTTCCTTCTGTTGGTTCACTTCCCAAATGTCTGCTACAGGGTCTCCCATCTGCTGCAGGGTCCCATCTCCCATGTGGTAGCAGGGACCACATGATGAGGGACTCCAGCCCTACTCAATGGCCTCCCAGGGTGCACACGGACAAGAAGTGAGACTTGGGAGTGGTGCTGGGAATCGAATCGAAGCTCTCTGACTTAGGATGCGAGGCCGAGTAGCCAGTCTTCTGAATGGCTGCCACCTCTGGGCTGTCTTTGCTGCTGACCAGCTTCCCTCCCTCTTCACAGGGGAGCCCAGATGGGGCCCTTCCGTGCCTGAGTCAGCTCCATCTCACCCAGGGGCTGCCCTTGGGACAGACAGGTTTATGTTCCTCTCCCAGACACCCATTAGGCTTCTCGCCTTGTTTGTCCGTTCCTGGACCTAGCACCTCCTGCTCTGGGTGCAGGGAGTTCAGCAGCCTCAAAGCTCACTCAAGCCTCCGGGGATTCAGGCTCAACAACAGGGCTTCTGGCTGGACAGGACATCAAGAGCAAGCTGCAAAACCCCACCAACGGGGCCGGCGCTGTGGCACTGCAGGTTAAAGCCCTGGCCTGGGGTGCCGGCATCCCATATGGGCTCCGGTTCTAGTCCCGGCTGCTCCTCTTTCCATCCAGCATCCCTGCGATGGCCTGGGAAAGCAGCAGAAGATGGTCCAAGTCCTTGGGCCCCTGCACCCAAGTGGGAGACCGGAATTAGCTTCTGGCTCCTGGCTTCGGATCAGTGCAGCTCTGGCCATTGTGGCCATCTGTGGATGGAAGACTTCTCTCTCTGTAACTCTGTCCTTCAAATAAATAAAATAAATCTTTAAAAAAAATAACCCCACCAACACAGAGGCTCCAGCTTCAAGTCCCCATCCTAGCACAGGGAATTAGAAAGAACAGTACAAAGAATATTCAGCAATCTACTACATAGCATCAGTAATGGGGACTATTTTACCATATTTGTTCTATTGTCTATCTATTATCTCTATCATCTATCAATGTGTCATCTATCTCTCTGTCTCTATATCACTTGTTAATCATTTCAAAGTAAGTCACAAATATAGTGACTTTACTCCATCAAATACATCTCCAAAAGTTAACATATTGTCCTATCTAGTTATGAAGCCATTGTCATGCCCAACAAAGGCCAAATCATTATTTAATTCAACCTAATAAGAAGGCCGTGTTCAAGTTTCTCTATATGCCCTTGGTTTCTGTGAACCAGGGCCCAGTTAAAGATCATATGTTGCATTTTGTTATTCTTTTTCTTATTCTTTTAGTTTAAGTTTCACTTGTTTGTATTTATTTGAAAGGCAGAGAGATAGAGACAGAGAAAGGTCTTCCACCTGCTGGTTTACTCCTCAAATGCCCAGAATGGCCAGGGCTGTATTAGGCTGAAGCCAGGAGCTGGAAACTCATTCCAGGTCTCCGATATGGGTAACAGGGGCTCAAGTACTTAAGCCATCAGTACCTCCCAGGGTGCAGTCGAAGGAAGTTGGAATCAGAAGTGAAGCTGGGACGTGAACTCAGCACTCGGACATTGTTTGCTTGAGTCCCACCCAGCATCCTTGACTCTGCACCAAACACCATCACTGCTATTATTTAACTTGTGGTTTTATTTCCTGTAAACTCAAAGTTAGTTTAGACCAGAGAGTCTTGATTAGATTCTGATTAAAGCCACTTGACATTGCCTATGGTTTTGTTTCATTTGTTTATTTTTTTGCAGATTTATTTGAAAGGCAGAGTTACAGAGAGAACACACACACACACACACAGAATCTTCCATCCATTGTTTCATTCCCCAAATGGCCTCAACAGCCAGGGCTGGGCCAGGCTGAAGCCAGGAGTCTGAAACTCTACCCAGGTCTCCTCACATTGGGGCCAGGGACCCAAGTACCCAGGTCATCTTTCACTGTTTTTCCAGGTGCATTAACAGGGAGCTGGATCTGAAGTGGAGCAGCCAGGACTCCCTCATATGCCAGTGTTGCAGGCAAAGGCCTGTTTCTGTGTTTTTTGTTTGTTTGTTTGTTGTTTTGTTTTTTAAGATTTATGTATTAATTTGAGAGGTAGAGTTACAGAGAGAGGGAGAGACAGAAAAGTCTTCCATCTGCTGAATCAGTCCCCAAATGGCAGCAACAGAGCTGGGCCTATCTGAAGCCAGGATCTTCTTCTGGGTCTTCCACGCAGGTGCAAGGGCTCAAGCACTTGGGCCATCTTGCATTGCTTTCCCAGGTGCATTAGCAAGGAGTTGGATTGAAAGAAGAGCAGTAGGATTTCGAACTGGCGCCCATATGGGATGCCGGTGCCGTTGGCGGAGGCTTAACCTGCTAGGCCACAATGCTGGTCCCTGGTTCTATTATAATCATGGAGGCTGTCACTGGGAGTCTGTTCCAAGACAGAGGCTCGGGGCAGGGCTCCACTCCAGGATGGAGAACGGGTAAGGAAGAAGCAGCACCTGGGCTAGGAGGAGCCTGAATTCTTCTCCCCGGACTTTCCAACACATCTCTGTGTGTACTCCTTAGCAGAAGGGTCCAACCTCGTGCACTGGGGGCTCAAGGGGCAGGCCCAGAGGGGAGTCCCTGGTGCAAGAGCCCTGTGGCCAGGGGGCTTGTGTTGTGGCAGAGGGGGTAAAGCTGCTGACTGCTACATCGGCATCCCAATGTGCTCTGGCTCCTGTCCCAGCTGCTCCATTTCTGATCCAGCTCCCTAATGGCCTGGGAAAAGCAGCAGAGGATGGCCCAAGTGCTTGGGATCTGCCACCCACACGAGGGACCCAGATAAAGCTTCCAGCTACTGGCTCTAGCCTGGCACAGCACTGGCCATTGAAGCCAACTGGGGAGTGAATCAGTAGATGGAAGATCTCTCTTTCCCTCAGAAAAGGAGAGAGAAAAAGAATAAAAGAGCCCCGTAGCCAGCATGCAGTTTCTCAGAGAGCTGCACCTGTGGGATTCCCACTGCACTCAGTGACAGCTGTGGTCTCCTTGTTCTGGAAACGAGTGACTGTGAGGCAACGTGGTGTCAGGAGAAAAGGGAGATGGGGACACAGACTGAGCTCTGCAATTTTTCTTTTTTTTTTTTAGATTTATTTATTTGAAAGAGAGAATTACAGACACAGAGAGACAGAGAAAAAGTCTGTGAAATGGTACTACATCCATCCTACTAAGCAGGGTGGCTTTAGACACTAGCATCAGTGAACACAGATGTGGGGCAGGGCCGGTACTATGGTGAGGTGGTTAAGTAGCCACCTACAATGCTAGCATCCCATGTGGGTGCTGGTTTGAGACCCAGGTGCTCCACTTCCAATCCTGCTCCCTGCTAATGGCTTGGGAAAAGCAGTGGAAGATGGACCCAGGGCTTGGGCCTCTGCACCCTCGTGGATGATCTGGAAGAGGCTCCAGGCTCCTGGCTTTGACCTGGCACAGCCTCAATCCTTGCGGACATTTAGGGAATGAACCCGTGGATCAAAGATCTCTCTCTCTCTCTCTCTCTCTCTCTCTCTCTCTCTCTGCCTCTTCCTCTCTGTAACTCTGCCTTTCAAATAAATACATAAATCTTTAAAGAATTAACAGCAGCTAATGTGAGTGAAGCACTGAGCAGGGTGAAGGGCCAGTGGCCGGGTCTCAGAACCACCCACTCAGATGCCACAATAGAGTGACTGAGTGCAGGTGTGGGGCTGGCAGGCCTGAAGCAGCTGTAGCTCCCTGATGTAAGGGTCTATTAATTCTCTAATTAGTGAGACAGTGGGTGGAGGCTGGCCCCAAACAAAGCCATCGGATAGGTCACCAGAGCCGTCCCGGCTTGTGGTTATGCAGGGTGTGTCACTGCCTGCTGGTTTATTCGGTCCAGGCTGCTTGGCAGAACCTCGCCTGCTAGGGCCGGGTCTGAGCGTTTGTCACACTGTTCTCTTGGCTAACACCCTAGTCTTCTGTAGTGCGGTGTTTGAGACACATTGATTTGCACGGTAAGTTTGAGAATGAGGCTGAGAATGAGCTCATCTCGTGAGATGTAAAAGACAAAGAAACACCAGTGCATAATGGCTGAGTACAGACTCGGACAGGAGAGACCTACTCCCAACGATGGTTAACAAACGAGTGCCCGGTGGAAACCAGGGAAGACTTCCAGCGCCGGCCAGCGGGCTCAGGCAGGAAGTTTGGAGTTTCAAACAACAGAAGAAGTCAGAGCCAGAGTGGCGCTGGATCGGTGCTTCTGTCTAGCTGTGAGTGACCTTTGAAAGTCACACAGCAGACAGGGGAAGTTAGGTGAGGGTGGGGCAGCTGCGGCCTCTCCACCCAGGTCAGATCTCCCACAGCTCCAGCGGCCGCCTGGGTGTAACTGGGCTCTGCCTGGGCATGGTCAGAGTTCTGGAATCTGCAGGTTCTGGGAAGGCTTACAGGCCCAGTCCCCCTGTCCCCCCACCCCATCTCCACTCCTCCTCAACAAATGTTGCTCATGAAGGGCTCTGGGACCCTCATTTACCTTTATCAGGGAAAGTGAATTCCAATTTACTTGGTTCAGATAGATCTTTTATTATTTAAAAATGTATTTATTTGTTTTAAAAGTGTATGCATTTATTTATTTGAAAGGCAGAATGACAGAGAAAGAGAGGTGTTCTATGTACTGATGACTCTCCAAATGCCTGCAACAGCCAGAGCTGGGCTAGGCAGGAGCCAGGAGCCAGGAGCCAGGAGCTCAACACTGGTCTCCCACATGTGTGGCAGGGACCCACGTACTTGGGCCATCACCTGGATGTGAGGTGGAGGCAGGATCCATGCCAGGCGCTCCAGTCCGGTCGGCACAGTGGAGTGCTGGGATCAAGTCCCACCTCTGTTTTCAATCCTGTTGCTGCTAACGTGCAACAGAGAACAACCCAAGTATTTGAGTTCCCACCATCCACAGGAGAGAACCAGATGGAGTTCCTGGCTCCTGGCTTCAGCCAGGGTGTCAGAGACTCAAACCCTACAGATGCACCAGCAGGAAGTCAGATTGGAAGTGAAGGAGCTGGGACTCAAACTAGGTGCTCCAATACAAGAGGCCGGTGTTGCAGGTGGAGGTTAACCCATCACGCCGCAGCGCCTCCATGAACTGTGAAGTGCTGTTTTACCATCCGCACCTGAAGGGCTGGCTTAGCCACCCCAGCTGAGCTGCTTGAAATTGTAATAGAATGCCAGCTTGGTCATTTTTTTTTAACATTTATTTATTTATTTACTTGAAAGGCAGAGTTATAGAGAGGCAGAAGCAGAGAGAGAGATAGGACCTCCATCCAGTAGTTCATTCCCCAAATGCCTGCAAAGGCCGGAGCTGAGCCAATCCAAAGCCAGGGGCCAGGAGCTTCTTCTGGGTCTCCCATGTGGGTGCAGGGAACCAAGAACTTGGGCCATCTTCTACTGCTTTCCCAGGCATGTTAGCAGGGAGTGAGATTGGAAGTGGAACAACTGGATCTCGAACCAGTGCCTTTATGGGATGCCGGCACTGTAGGCAATGGCTTTACCCAGTATACCACAGCGCTGAGCCAAGGCACATTTTTTTTTTTAAGTTTTATTTATTTATTTGAAAGGCAGAGTGACAAAGGGAGAGACAGAAAGATCTTCCATCTGCTACTCCACTCCCCAAATGCCCACAATGGCTGGGACTGGGTCAAGTCAAAGCCAGGAGCCGGAACTCCATCCGAGTCTCCTACATGGGTGGGAGGGGCCCATGTACCTGAGCCTTCTTCTGCTGCCTCCCTGGGCGGACATTTGCAGAAAGCTGGCCTGGAAGAGGAGGTGGGACTAGATCCCGGGCTCTGCGGGCCTGAGTTGCTGGTGTTGCAGGCAGCAGCTCACCCCACGGAGCCACGAAGGCTGGCTCGGATGCAGCAGAATAAGTTCTCGTGGTCAACTTTTTAAAAATAAGATTTATTTATGGAGCTGGCCCTTGTTAGTAAGATTTATTTATTTATTTATTTATTTGAATGTCAGAATTATAGAGAAGGAAAGACAGAAAGATCTTTCATCTGCTGCTTCACTCCCCAAGTGGCCACAATGTCTGGGGCTGGGCCAGGCTGAAGCCGGGAATCTGAAACCACATCCGGGTCTCATAGGGGATGATGCTATCGCATACGGGATGCAGGCCGCTTACCTCGCTGTACCAAGGCCGGGCCCATAGTCAACTTTCTTAAAAACAAAGAAAGAAATTCCACGGTCATCTTTGACAGCCATTAGTCAACTGAGGGGTTTATTTTCTGCTACTCTCCAGGGTGGGGGGAAGAAATGGGAGATGAGTGACAGACATGTTTTCTAAGGGTTTTACAGGCAAGTTTTGACTCACCACAACCCTGTTAGGCTCAGGAGGAAGCCATACATAGCTCTGTATTCCTTTGGGTCCAGCCATGTCAGCTGCAGAATAAATACTCAAAAAATGTATGTTTAGTAAATTGAATAGAATCCGTCGGTAGCCCCGAAGCTCTGAGCTTACATACAGAGGCGCTCAGGGAGCTACAACCTCTGACCTGTAGGCGGCAACGTTGCAGAATCACAGCGTTTACAGGGTCGGTGGACGGAGCCCCTGGGTCAGAGAAAGACAGACAGCAACTCAAGCTGGCCGCGTGGCCAACAGCAGCACGGGGCGATTCTGCGAGGCTACCTTGTCTGCAGAGAAGGAAGTGGGCTACAGACACTGTCCAAGCCAGGCAAAGGACCCCGACATCAGAGCCTGCGTCAGCACCCAGGACCGCTCACTTGCGAAGCAGGCAGGAGCCACGCGCTAAGCTGGCTGACTCCCACATTCCCTGCCCTTCCCCGCACCAGCATCCAGCCCCTCTGCCAGGCAGACCCACCTGGGGCAGCCAGGGCGCTACTTCCTCTTTCCCGCAGTCTCTCATTCAGCCACACAGCCCTGGTCCTCCTTCCTGCCTGCTGGGCATCAGAGAGTGCAGAGGGCAGAGTGCTCCAGCTGAGGCTTGGGGTCCTCCGAAACTGTTGTGTTGTGGTTTTTTTCTCCTGACTGCTTAAAGGAACAGGGCAGGCAAGCATCGCCAAAGGCATCTGCATTTCTTCCACTGTCCCTCACCGCCAGGCCTGGTGCCAGATCCTTTGTCCAGAGGCGCCCTGGTTTTGTGCACAACTCGCCCCGGGGGACGAGGAAGAAGGAAGCACCCGCAGAAGTTCCCGCAAATGTGCTCTTTTAAACAAACAAGCAACAAGAAGAAAACGATACAGAATGTCCAGGAGGTGTTCTCGTTTCAACAAATGACAACAAGGAAATAATAAGCTGGACAAAGAGCCAAGCAGTAGGAGCAAGCAAATGCCTGGCATTGCACTGTGATTAAAGCATAACTAACTCCCAAGTTCTCCTGTGCCCACGGCAACAGTGTGTGTACTAACCTGGTCAGAAGCTACCGGCCAAATGAAGCTGCCTCCCTGTCTGGCATCCAAACAATTTAGCATGCAAATGAAATGGGGCACTGGGGCACAAAGGGCACCAAGAAATGACACTGACAAGTCTTGGGGTGATGGGGAGAGAAACCCAAAGGGGCTGCCCCAGGAGGCACTGGGGAAGAGTGAGCAGCGCTGGGGGGGGTGCCTCTCCTGTTTCCAGTGGGCACAGTTTTCATCCGTTTGGGCCAGGCTGAGCCCAAGGCCAGAATCTGGTTGCTGTTCACACGAGGACTGTGCCAGTTCCCATGTGGGAGTATATCTAAGTGAGCGCAGGCCAGTGTTCCCCCAGAGGGGAGCCCGGCATGCCCTGCGGCCAGGTCTGCCTGGCTGGTGTTTGCAGGGCAGAACCCGGCACAAGGGCCCAGAAGAAACCCCTCTGGGCAGAGGGAGGGAGGGCGCCGCCCACAGGAATCACCCTCTGGGGCTTTCGCCTAGGTTTCTGGACCTGTGGCTAAGGCAGAAGGACCAATAGGGCCCCCGGTCGCCTGGCTCTTTCTCCTCCCAGCTGCTTCTGTCTCTCTCTCAGGCTCCTGGACACAAAACAGCTGAGCAGATAAACAAGTCACCACCTGCTCCCTTCCTCCCTCGTGACACCGCCCCTGTCCCCAAGTCCCACCCCTTCTTCCTCCCACTCTCTCCCTCCAGTTCAGCAGGCAGGCAGCAGCGACAGGCTACGGGGGACAGGGACAGGGACGGCACACCTGCTGCCCGCTCTCCCTCCTGCGCGAGCCTCCCCAGCTCAGCCCCCTTTGGCCCCTGCTCCCGCCAAATGGCACACCAGGAGCTCTGCCTCCGCCCAGGGCCGCTTCCAACAAAACACTTGCAAGTGAGACTCAGGAATCCCGAGGGAGGTTTACGGCCTCCGCCAGCCCCGGAGCCAGCGTCTGGCTGCTACTTGGCAAAGAGCCCCTTTGCCAGGCACAGGAGAGCTGGGAGGAAGGGGTTAACCTGAGCAGACGCAGCCAGGAGAGGCCCAGGTCCATTCCTGACTGCTGGGGAGGCAGAGCCCTGGGCTAGAAGGCCACAGGGAGGCCTAGGCCCCCTGGGTGTAAAGTCTGCAGGAGGCAGCCCTGGTGGTGGTGTGGTGTTTGGGGGCGTGTGTTTTCAGGAACAAAACCCAGGTTCCACCCACAGATCCCAGACTCAGGCTCGGCATCTGGATCCCCCAGCCTGTGCCTTCAGTACGTCTCCCTGTGCCAATGGCAGGCGGTACTGAGTCCTCCCCCCCCACCCCCTGTGCATGGGGGAGTCGGGAGGCGGACCCGGGAGTGCACCTGCTCCTGGGAGGACATGGCAGGATCCCCCAGAGGTCTTCCTGGCAATGTAGAGTTGAAACCTGGGTTGCAGCTGGTGTGGCTGAGCTTTGCAAAGCTGGGGTCAGACGCTGCACCCAGGAGGCAGGGCCCCAGCCTGTCCTGGCCCCCAAGCTTCCATGTTCCCTGAGAAGTCCCTGCTTGTAGTTTCATGGCCAAGGTCACTGTGTGTTGGGTGTTTGAGGAAAACAGACCTGCCCTTCGTTTACCCACTGTTTCCCACAGGTCTGCATGGGAGTGGCCGCACCACTCAGAGCTGCAACTGAAAAAATGTTCATGGCTGTGTGACTTTGGGCGAGTGGCTCAGCCTCTCTGAGCCTCAGTTCCTTCACTGGTAAAATTGAAATATCTGCCTCGTAGGTTAAACTCCTTTATTTTTGAGACGAAGGTAAGTGATAAGGTGAAGTTAACGAAAGGTACATCAATGCCAGGTGTCCTGCTGGGGGTGCAGGGTCCCTCTCCCTTTCCTTCCCCCGTGTTTGTGTTGTGTTTTTGGTATTCCATGGGAGACAGGATGGAAAGGCCGCCAGGCTGGGGGCGTGGCAGTGACATCAAACCCAGTTGCTCTGAGGAGGGGGCACAGGAGGAAGTTAGCGGACAGGAGTCCCTCTTTCCTCCTGCCATGGAGCAGGCCTCTCCTGCGAGGCACTGCTCACATGCAGGGCCAGAGGCCCTGTTCTGCACACTGCTGGATGCTCACAGCAGTCTTGGCCGCTACCCTCTAACTGCCAGGAGCCCCCTCCCCCAGGGTCATGCCAATCACAACGTCTGTAGACAGGGACGGAGGTCCCTTGGGAACAGAATGGGCCCTGGTTGAGAGCCACTGCTCTGAACCAGGGCTGAGCGCTCTGCGTGCAGCTCTTGGAGGTTAGCACGACGGACACTCACCGCGGTCTTTCTTTTGAACAAGAGTGACCCCAACGTGCCCGAGAAGGGAGATGAGGTTATGGAGAAGCAGATGAGCGGCTACTCCAAGACATACAGGGGCTGGGGGTAGAGAGAAGGGGCCTGCTGTTGAACAGGGGGTCAGGGGTCAGTGTCCCCCAGGGACTGCCACTATTGGCCCTGCCTCGGTGGGAGTTTCTTGTTCCTGGACTTTTGCCTCTCCTGGTGTGAGGTGACCGAATCAGACTGGAAGCCCAAGGAGTGGGTGGTTAGCCAAGCAGTTAAGACCTGGCCCTGAAGCCCCAGCTCTGGCCTGGCACAGGCCTGCCTTCTGCGAGCATTTGGGTTGTGAACCAGTGCGTGGGAGCGCTCTCCATCTTTTTCCACCTCTCTGCCTCTCACATCAGAAGCAAATAAAGCAACCCTCTTCTTTTCCTACTTGGCAACGGACTCAGGGTGGCAGGAGTCAGACCTGCTCTGGCCCTTGCTGGCCAGAACCGGCTCCAGTAGCTGAGATCGGCCACTTGTTTCTTGCACTGTGGAACTGGGGGCGGGGTGGGAGTGGTCGGTGAGTTCTAAGGTCCTTCTCAGCTATGAATCCTTCGTCCTGGAGACACCAGAGTGTGATTAAACCAACGGGGTAATCAGAGTACTGTATAGCCTGTCTCACCGTGCTACCAGCCAGTGGTTAAAAAAGATTTATTTATTTACTTGAAAAGCAGAGTTACACAAAGAGACAGGGCGAGGCAAAGAGAGATCTTGCACCTGCTGGCTTATTCCCCAGATGGCTGCAAAGGCCAGGGCTGGGCCAGGCTGAAGCCAGGAATCCAGGTCTCCCACATGGGTGCGGGGCCCCAAGCACTTGGGCCATCCTCTGCTGCTTTCGCAGGAGCATTAGCAGGGAGCTGGATCAGAAGTGGAGCAGCTAGGACTCGAACCTGCAACCATACGGGATGCCAGCACTGCGAATGGAGCCGGCACTTGCTGCTTCAGAACCCTGTGCACTTGAGCAAGGCTGGTTCCAGGAAAGAGGCCGGCACACAGCACACGCATGCTTCCCTCTGACCTCCCAGTGGGCAGGGCAGAGCCGAGGCGCAGCCTCAGAGGTGGCGGGGCCGCCTTGAATCCAGACTTTCAGCTGCGATTCTTCTTGCGCCCCAGTTTCCTTTACCGCCCCAGTTTCCTTTACCGCGTGGCCCACAGCCTTTAATCTGGTGTTGGGGTTCATGTACTTCTTAATCATAAACAGCCTTGACTCTTGTCTGGATACAGACACTATATAAACAAACAAATACAAAAATGCCCTGACACAGTGGGTGTGCTGCACCAGGGCTGCAGTAATTCGCCCAGTGCATCCCCGGGGCCCAGGCCAGTGCCTGGCACACCGCGGGGGCTCAGGAAATGACTGCTGACCCCGGCAGTGATGTTAGGGTCTGCTTCACGGACGTGAGGGCTACTCCATTAGTGACGCCCGGACTGACTGTTCACTGGCCATCCCACACTCAGGCGCTTCATTTTGACTTCTTTGCACGTCGTCCATTGGTTGTTCTGGCTGAAGGCCTTGCTCCGGCCAGCTGGCAGACTGTATGTCAAGGACAGATATTTGTCATACACAGGGGACTTCTAAATGTTCATGGGAAAAACAGAATCAAACGATGTTTATTTTGGTGCCGAAAAACATGGAATCCATGCATAGTGTTTTTATAATATGCATTTTTATTTGAAAGGCAGAGTTACAGAGAGAGAGAATGAGAGGGAGATCTTTCATCTACTGGTTCACTCCCCAAATGGCTGCATCGGCCAGGGCTGGGCCAGGCCATAGCCAGGAGCTTCTTGGGTGTTTTCCAGGGAGCTGGATCTGAAGTGGAGCAGCAGAAACTCTGGCAATCATATAGGATGCCAGCACTGCAGACAGCGGCTTACCCCATTGCACCACAGCACCAGCTCTCTCTCTCTCTCTCTCTCTCTCTCTCTTTTTTAGTTTTTCTTTAAGAAGCTTATTTTTCACAGTGCTGGAGGCTGGGGGTCCAGGATCAAGGCGCCATAGGAGAGGAGCCTTCTCGCCGCGTGACTACAAGACAAGTGAGTGCACATGAGAGCTGGTGATTTTATCTAATGTTTTTCACGTTGTTTATTCACTTGAAAGGCAGAGTGGCAGAGGAGGCTGGAACCCCGGCACTCCAACAGAGTCAGGCTTCCCCAGCGCCACTGCTGCGCCCCACGCCCACCACCCCTCCCTGGGCCCTCCCTCCCTCCCTTCCTTCCTAGATTTATTTACTTATTTGAAAAACACACTGACAGAAAGCCAGAGACTCAGAGATCTTTCATCCTCTGGTTCACTCCCCAAATGGCCACACGGCCAGAGCTGGGCCAGGCTGCAGCCAGGAGCCTGGAACTCCATTTGGGTCTCCAACTAGAGGCCCAAGCACTTGGGCCATCTTCTGCTGCCTTCCTAGGCACATTAGCAGGGAGTTGGACTGGAAGTGGAGAAGCCAGAATTTAGACCAGTGCTCAAATGGAATACTGGTGTCACAGGTGGTTTAATTCTTTGGTGCTACAACACCAGCCCCTCCATGACTCTTTATTATTTTTTAAGATTTTATTTATTTATTTGAGAGGTAAAGTTACAGATAGAGAGAGGGGGAGAGAGAGAGAGAGAGAGAGAGAGAGTTCTTCCATTCACTGGTTCATTCCCCAAATGGCCACAAAAGCCAGGGCTGGGCCAGTCTGAAGCCAGGAGCTTCTTCCAGGTCTCCAACATGGATGTAGGGGCCCAAGGACTTGGGCCATCATCCTCCACTGCTTTCCCAGGCACATTAGCAGGGAGTTGGATGGGAAGTGGAGCAGCTGGGACTTGAACCGGCGCCCATATGGGATGCTAGAGCTGCAGATCAGGGCTTTAACCCCCTGTGCCACAGTGCCGGCCCCCTTCCATGACCCTTCTGAAGGCCCCTTGTACACCTGGGTCACTTAGAACTGTG
This sequence comes from Sylvilagus floridanus, assembly GCA_949820135.1. NCBI lineage: Eukaryota > Metazoa > Chordata > Mammalia > Lagomorpha > Leporidae > Sylvilagus > Sylvilagus floridanus. Next base: position 38,078,815 of record OX463230.1, read on the forward strand.
ACTAGCAAAGCTTGTCACAAAGAAGCCTCCTGAATTTCTGTGGCTTTGACCTGATAAACACTTGCAATTCCTGTGGTTGAACAAACATCGAGGATCCCAACCATCCAAGGGGGGGCTGGAATCATTTCCTCTCGTACAGAACATTCGCTAAGACGGAATGCTACGGCTTTCTCTGCTGAGCCAGGGAAGAAAACACTGCTCCTGGCTTCCCCGTCGAAGGTCTTTGGGGACACTTTCTCAACAGGTTGGGGGAAGGACAGAGTGGCCAATTCCAGCCTAGGGAGTGGCCAGAGGCTCCCAAGGGCAGAGAAAAGCTGGCACTCCACCACGGGTGCAAGGCCTGAGGGTGACACACAGAGCACTCCCCATGAGTCAGGGTTGTACTCGGGGCTTCCTGCAGAACCCCTGGGACCCACATGGCCAGTACACCCTCTCCCTCCCTCCTTCCTTCTCTCTGCTTCGGTCAGGGAAAGGACCAGTGGCTTAGGGTGTCAGGTTTCAGTCCCTGTGTCCAGGGAAATGATGAAATCTCTCCGCCTTCTCCCTCTGCAGCAGGTCTGGCTCCCCTGGCCTGCCTGGCCGCTGCGGGGCCACAGGGTGATGCGGGGCCAGAGGATGGACAGGGTCTCAGGGTAGAAGCTTCCAGGCCAGCTCTCCTCTCCTCTTGGAAGGATGCCCAGGGCTGCTGAGAGCCCCACTGACTTTGGGCCAGGGTGGATGAGGGCAGCTCAGCCAGGCACTCTCCGGGCGGGCATCTGGCATCTGGCCAGGCCTCTCTCTCTCTTTCTCTCTACTCCAAGGTCAATGGCAGCCAGAGGGAAAAGGGGAAAACACTGGGTTATTTGTGATCTGAGGAGAAAACAGAGAATGCATGGAGTGATGAGAACAGCAGGGGGGAAAGAGTGAGGGGCAGGGGAGCAGGATTCGAGAAAGAAGAGTCCCCTCGGTGCCAGCTGCCCTGGGTTCCAGCCCCAGGAGTCAGGGCTGGGTGGGCACAGGCAGAGAGAGGTCCACTCATGGATCCCGGGGGTACAGGAGGCTGAGCGAAGTATTCCGATTCAGGATGGTCGGGCAGCGCCGAGGCGCGGTGGGAGGCTGCCTGTTGCCGGGCAGTCGGCCGCAAAAGGCCTGCGGTCCTGAGTTCAAAACGAGCTGCAGACCAGACAGCAGCAAGGGCCTCTGCTTCCCAGGAGAGAAAACACAGCTGCGCGGCCCGCAGGGACCAGGCGATGCTCATGCTCGAGCCCCAGGCCCTGCCTCTGCTCCACCCCTCCCGGACTTGAATGAGTGTGAAGTGATTGGAAACAAACAAAACCACGCAAGGCAGACACAGGCAAGAGGCTGCTTTGGAGCTCTGCTGTGTGTGTGTGTGTGTGTGTGTGTGTGTGGATGGAGGGCGGCCAGGCCCCACTTCTGGGAAGGGACACAGGTGTCCCTAACCCCGCTCCCCCAGGGCGCCCGCCCGAGCGCCCGCCCCACCCATTCCTGGCTGCAGGGCTGCCTGATATTTTTCCGGGACACAATTTTTAGCACCCTTAAGAGAGGATGGAGGGGGCAGTCGGGAGCAGTGCGGGTTCAGATTTCCTTACTCTCAGCGGGACACAGCCAGGAAACTGCCCGTGAGCACCGCGCTGTCACTCAAGCGAAACATAAAACCGCAGCCCTGGGGAGTCCCACGTGGTCACCAAGGACACCCCAGCCACTGGCTAAGCTAAGGGCATTAGCCCGGGTGGCTCGGATCAGTCCCTCTGCCGGACACCAGCCCCAGCCCACCTGTCACCCCTGGGGTCCTCCTGCGCGGTGTTCCCTGGTCTTACCTTGGGTACTTCCGTCGGGGAAAGAGCAGGCAGCTTCCCAGGGTTATGAGAAATAACTTCCCTAAGAATGTCACCAGCTGCAGCCGCCCCTGTCATAAACTGTCCCAGCTCTAAGCCGCCTAGGGCTTTCATCCCCTCCTCTTAGCTACTCATTACCCAGTTTAATTAGGCCAGGAACTGCTCTGGCAGAAGACACTCTCGGCAGGAGGCGAGGCTGCGGGAGCGATCCGCAGCAGCCCACTTCCTGAGACTGAGCTGGGGGCTGAAAAAAAAAAAAAAAAAAAAAGGCGGCGGCGAAGGCGGCCGCGCGGAGTCCTCCGCAGCAGCTGTGTGGACCCAGGCCGAGATGCACGCGCTGGCTCCCCGGCCCTCCAGGGAGCTGAGGGCTGCACTTGTTTACGGGAACAGCCCCGGATCTGAACGCTTGGAAGTCCCTGCCCACCCCCACCCTCCCGTCCACCTCCATCCGCCAGCCGCAGCACCCCGCCCCCCACCCCCTCCGCGGAAGAGGTGGCTCCCTCGGCAGCCACTTACAATATTTCACCCCTGTCCGTGACATCACAGCCAAAGAAAGGCACTGCCCCAGGCAGCCTCCCGTTTCCAGCCAGCCCCTGACCTTCACCCTGAACCGCCCTCGTCCAGCGTGTGGTGGGCTGGGCCTCCCCAGAAAGACAGCACGGAGGTTCTTCCTGGGGGTGAACCTGCCTTAGAGCTCTGGAGCTTTCTCCACCGTGGCGTTAGAGCAGGGAGTAGGGCCGGCCGCTGGCTAGTTTCTGTGACCTTACGTAAGTTCTAAGTTTCATTTTTTGGCTGGCACCGCAGCTCACTAGGCTAACCCTCCGTCTGCGGTGCTGGCACCCCGGGTTCTAGTCCCGGTTGGGGCGCCAGTTCTGTCCCGGTTGTCCCTCTTCCAGGCCAGCTCTTTGCTGTGGCCCAGGAGGGCAGTGGAGGATGGCTCAGGTATTTGGTTCCTGCACCTGCTTAGGAGACCAGGAGGAAGCACCTGGCTCCTGGCTTCGGATCGGTGCAGCGCCAGCAGTAGCAGCCATTTGGGGGATGAACCAACGGAAGGAAGACCTTTCTCTCTCTCTCCCTCACTGTCTAACTCTGCCTGTCAAAAAAAGTTTCATTTTTCATTATTTTATTTTTCAACATTGTTTTTTGGAAGGCCAAGTGACAAGGGATGGGAGAGAGAGAGGAACAACGGGGAGACAGAGCCCTTCCATCTGCTGGTTCACTCTCTCCAAAGGGCAGCAACAGCCAGCTCTGGGCTAGGATGAATCCAGGAGCCAGGAGCTTCTTCCGGGTCTCCCACATGGGTGCAGGGGCCCCAGTACTTGGGCCATCTTCTGCTGCCTTCCCAGGCCATCAGCAGAGAGCTGCATTAGAAGCAGAGCAGCTGGGCTTGAACTGGCATTCCAATATAGGATGCCAACATCCTAAGTGGCAACTTAGCGCTCCACAATGCCAGCCCCTATTTCAATTTTTAAAAATTATATATATAGAGAGAGGAAGAGAGAATGTGCTCCCTTTTGATGGGCAGTAGCTGAGCCCAGGCTGAAGCCAGGAGCCAGGAGCTCAGTTGAGGTCTCCCATAGGTGGCAAGGACCCAACCACTTGAACCACCACTGCCACATAGGGTGCATATTAGCGGGAAGCTGGCATTGAACCCAAGTACTCTGATATGGGATACGGCTATCTTAACTGCTAGACTAAACGTTTATCCCCATGTAATTTTTCTGAACCTCAGTTTCCTTAGCTGCAAAATGGGAACAGTGTTGTCAGTCTTGGGGAGTGAGATGATCTTCTATTCAAGGAGAAGCAGCAGGCGCAGCCAGCATCAGCACACTGGTCACAGGGCTTTGCTTCTGACTTCCCCATGGTGCCCCCATTTTCTTTGAGGGAAGATTTAGAAAGGGGGAAACCAGGGGCCAGCGTTGTGGTGTGGCTGGTAAAGCCTCCTATTGCAACGCCAGCATCTCGTACGGGCACCGGTTAGAGTCCTGGCTGCTTCACTTCTGATCCAGCTCCCTGCTAATGCACCTGGGAAAGCAGTGGAAAATGGCTGAAATGTTTGGGCCACTGCACTCACGTGGGAGACCTAGATGGAGTTGCTGGCTCCTGGCTTTGGCCTGGCCCAATCCTGTTCTTTGCAGCCATCTGGGAAGCGAACCAGCAGATGGAAGACCTCTCTCTCTCTCACTCTCTCTCTCGCTCTCTCTCTTCCTCTCTCTCCCTTTCTCTGTAACTTTCAATTAAATAAATGAATCTCTTAAAAAAAAAAAAAAGGGGGGAAATTAGCATTAATGAGCTTCCCCAGCTACTGGGGCTCTCGCGCTCACTTCACCAATGATGCAGAGACTTCAGGATGCACCAGAGGACCCTGAGACTCAGAGAGGGTGGGTGGTGGCCAGTAAGTCCGAGCAGGTCAAGCAGTGGGACCCCAACAGCGGCTTTGTCTGGACCAGCCTCGTGGACGGGAAGTGTCGGAGTGACACCAGGCTAGAGTGAGGCCGGTGGCAGCCTAGGTGGCAGCAGCACACCCTTGGGCGGATGTCACCCTCCCAGAAGGGATTGGAAGGGGCTCAGAGTCCGAAAGGCCTCCAGGAGCCACTACCCAGAGCAGCTGTCGCCGCCCAGGAGCCCTCTTGCTCACATTTCCCAGGGTAAGTTTCCAGGCCTTGCCTCTCCCGAGGGGCCCACTTTTTTTTTCCAGAGAAAATGCACATTTCTTCTTTCTTTTCTTAATATATATTTCTTTATTTGAAAGGTGGAGAGACAGACAAAGTTCTCCCATCCACTGGTTCACTTCCCAAATGCCTGCAAAAGCTTGGGCTGGCGCAGGGCAAAATCTGGAGCCTAGAATCCAACCTGGATCTCCCACGTTGGTGACAGGGACCTGACCACTTGAGCCATCACCTGCTGCTCTCAGGGTGTGCATTAACAGGCAGCTGGAGTCAGAAGCAGAGCTGGGACTCAAAGTCGGGCTCAATGGTCTAGGCCATTGGCTTCCGAAGCGGGGACTGACTACAATGCCAAATACCCATTTCCCTCACCTGTAGCAAGACAAGGGCAAATCTTCATTCTTGAATATCCCAAAGTGCTAAGATTTCAAGTTTTATAAGTAATTTAAAAAACGATCTTGCACTTCACAAGATGATCTATTTTAGTAACTTTTTTTTTTTCCAAAGACTCACTTTATTTATTTGAAAGACAGAGTTACAGAGAGAGAGGGAGCAGTCTTCCATCCACTGGTTCATTCCCTATCTGGCCACAATGGCCAGAGCTGAGCTGATCCGAAGCCAGAAGCCAGGTGCTTCTGCTGGGTCTCCCACACAGGTGCAGGGCCTTGGGCCATCATTCACTGTTTTCTCAGGCACATTAGCAGGGAGCTAGATCAGAAGTGGAGCAGCCAGGACTCAAACCAGTGTCCTTATGGGATGCTGGCACTGCAGGCCAGGGCTTTAACCCGCTGCACCACAGCGCCAGCCCCACCAACATGATATAAAAATGGCCGACGGCCTGCTAGTGGGCACCGTGGGGTCTGGAGACCTCCAGTTCCATGTAGAGGAAGACAGCAATCCCTTCAGAGGCACCCCCTGAGGTCCAGGTGCTCCTAGGTTCCCCAGCAAATCTGGGTCTCCTCTTGACCTGCCCCAAGAATCTGTATTCCTGCTTCCTCCAGACTCCTGTGGGCTGGCTTTGGGGTCCGTTGGTTACGGCACTCTTAGATTTTAGTGGCTAGTTCCTCATCTGAAACACAGAAAGTCCAAGAAAGCTCCTGACTGAGCAGCCTGAGGCCTAAGATACCTCGGAGTCCTAAGCCTTGAGGGTCTCTGACTTTGTCACTCTGTGTTTGTGACCTAAGGTGAGTGATGGCTCAAGAACTTGACTTCCTACCACCCATGTGGGAGACCCAGACTGAGTTGCCACTCCTGGTTTCAGCCCGGCTGCAGCTGTTGCAGCCATTTGGGGAGGGAACAAGCAGATGGGATAACTCTGTTTGTGTCTCTGTTTCTTGGCCTTTCGAATAACATAAATATTTTTATTAAAAAGTAAATAAAAAGTACTTGAGCCATCACTGCCGCCTCCCAGGGTCCGCATTAGCAGGAGCTGGATCTGGGCATTGGACTTGTGTGCTCTGATGTGGATGAGAGCATTTTTACACCAGGCCAAACAGCTGCACCCACACAGACGTCCTTAATTCTGTAGTTGTTGGGAACTGCTGGCTTTTTGGCCAAAGCAGGCAGGCCAGGCCATGTAAGTGCAGGTAGAGGCTGGGGGCGAGGAGAATGGCAGTGCTACCCTCCCCCTCCCCGCCCCTACGTCCCCTGTGCCCCAGGCTTCTGTTGACAGAGATGCTGAGCTGGATACCTGGGTAGGGCGAGAAAGTGGGAGGAGTCGAGCCAGGGCTCCCAGTTCTGCCGCAGGAGGTTTCACTTAGTGCCATCTGGGGACCTCTTCCAGGCCAGCTCCCTTCCCTACTCAGCTACACCACAACCCTCCCAGCTTCCCACCCACCGGGAGGCAGCAGTGGGAGCCACCGCCTCCACCCCTGCAGCTTGGGGGCAAACATCTGCTGCCTGCATTGTTTCCCCGTGCAGAGGGTGGGAGGGTGGGAGGGGTCTGGGAGCTCCCAGGCAGTAGTGTGCAGAACCTGGTCCCAGCTCTGTGAGGGTTTTGCAGGGCGCCATTCCCATTCCCACGCTGACAGGGGAGGGGAGGAGAGGGAGGATGGGTGACATTTGCCCTTCGTGGCAACACCCTTGTTTGTTCTCAGGCTGCCCTGGGCCTGGCCAGGCCACGTGGCTGACCTGTGCAGTCACCTGTGTCCCCCTCCCACCCTGCTGGGCCTGCTCCTGGTCACTGCTGAACCCGCAGGCTTGCAGCAAAGCCGCTGGAGTCGGTTGTGGGCAGGTGCTTCTCTCGCCCAACAGCGTGGTGCAAGCCCAGGGCGCTGAGTCACACCGCCCTGGGCCGGGCAGGTGGTGGGTTCCAGCCTCCACCGGCTGACCTGCCTAGCAAGCACAGGTTTGGTTCCAGCATCTTCCTGGGCAACCCCACCCGCTTAACCCAGTGTTGAGTGGCAGGTGTGGAACAGAGGAGATCCCAGTGCAGGCTGGGATAGCTTCAGCTCTCTCCATTCTTGACAACTCTTCTATGTCGGTGCCGGGGACATGGTGGCAAAGAATTTGGCAGGACAGGGCCCCCTGTGCTGATGGGCGTGCTGTCAACTCCCACCTGGTTCTCATGACAAATGTGGACTGTGAAGAAAATGGTCGGCTGGAGATGGGGTGCAGCGGGTGCACAGTGAGTGAGGCTGCAGGACCAGGAAGGCCCCTCAGTGGGGATGAGGAGAGGATAAGGTGTGGCCAAGGCAGGCAGCCGGCCGGGGCAGGCGTCCAGCTGAGCAGCCAGGATGCCGTGTGTGGGACACCCGCATCCCCCGCTAGTGCCAGGGTTTGAGTCCCGCTCGGCTCCTGATTCCGGCTTCCTGCTCATGCACGCCCTGCAAGGCAGCAGGTGACTGCTCCCAGACTTGGACCCCTGCCACTCACACGGGAGACCTGGACTGGGTTCCAGACTCCTGACTTCAGCCTGGCCCAGCCTCGCACTGTTGTCGGCATTTGGGGGCATGAACCAGAAGATGGGAGATCTCTTTCTGTCATCCTTTTAAATAAAATAAGTGAATGGACACAAATTTATGACAATAACTTCCTTAAAAGAAAGAAGGAAAGAAAAAGAAGCCAGCCAGGCCTGGGTGGCAATCCTGATGGCTGTCAGAGATAAAGCTCAAGACAGTAGGAGCCAACACATTCCCTGCCCCGAGCCAGCACTAACTCAGTTCTCATCCTAACTCCCCATGTGGCCTGTCCAGCAGTCCTCCATTCCCAATGTGCGGCCGCTGGCCTGCCTCTCCGCGATGAGGGATGTGCGCTTTCAAGGGCTGTGAGCCCTTCAGATAAGAGCAAATGTGCTGTTCTTCTTCTTCTTCTTTTTTAAGATTTATTTATTTGTTTGAAGGTAGAATTACAGAGTGGAGAGAGAGAGAAAGAGAGAGAGAGAGAGAGAGAGAGAGGTCTTCCATCCACTGGTTCACTCCCTAGATGGCTGTAACTACTGGAGCTATGCTGATCCGAAATTAGGAGCCGGGAGCTTCTTCTGGGTCTCCCACGTGGGTGCAGGGGCCCAAGGATGTGGGCCATTTTCCACTGCTTTCCCAGGCCATAGTAGATAGATCAGAAGAGGAGCAGCCAGGACTCGAACCGGTGCCCATATGGGATGCGGGCACTGCAGGTGGTGGCTTTACCCCAAACATGCTTATCAGCTGCTCCGAAAGGAGCCCTGACTCAGGACAGACACCTGCGCCCCTCCCAACACTCCCCCTTCTCAGTGATCCCACAGATATTCCCTGAAACCCTCCATTCTCTCTGTGTCGGTGACCTTGACGTTTGGAGTCTGGGTCCTGTGTCTGCCATCTCACTGCTTTTGTCCCATCCTGGCCGGTTACCACTGTCAGCCATTCCATATGCATGTCCTGCGCCCTAACCAGTCAGACACAGGCGTCAATGGAGTCACTCCCCTGTGCCAAGATTGCATTTCTTTATTTAAAAAAAAAGTTTAATGTTTGTTTACTTCTTTTTTTTTTTTTTGACAGGCAGAGTGGACAGTGAGAGAGAGAGACAGAGAGAAAGGTCTTCCTTTGCCGTTGGTTCACGCTCCAATGGCTGCCACGGACGGCGCGCTGTGGCCGGCACACCGCGCTCATCTGATGGCAGGAGCCAGGTGCTAGGTGCTTTTTCCTGGTCTCCCATGGGGTGCAGGGCCCAAGCACCTGGGCCATCCTCCACTGCACTCCCGGGCCACAGCAGAGAGCTGGCCTGGAAGAGGGGCAACTGGCACAGAATCCGGCGCCCCGACCGGGACTAGAACCCAGTGTGCCGGCGCCGCAAGGCAGAGGATTAGCCTGTTGAGCCACGGCGCCGACCTGTTTACTTATTTTCATCTACTTGAAGGCAGAGAGAGAGAGAGAGAGTGAGCGAGCTTCCATCTGCTGGTTCACTCCCCAGATGCCCACAATAGCCAGAACTGGGCCAACCCTTGGAGCCAGGAACTCCATCCAGGTCTCCCACATGGGTAGCAGAGACCCAAGCACTTGAGCCATCAACCACTGCCTCCCAGGATGGAAGCGGAGCAGCGGGGACTGGAACCAACGCTGTGATATGTGTGCAGGAGTCCTAATTCCTGGCTGCAGTGCCTGCTGTCGGTGAGTCATTCTGCGAGTGATTTACCTTCCCTTATATGTGCTTATCTCTGTGTTTAACTGCTTTGTAGTATTGCTTACATTGTGACTTATCTATTTCCCTCCTGATGGATATCTGGGGTCCCCTATTCACCATTTATCTATTTATTTATTTATTTTGCTATTACACATTGGATGTCTTATTTCTACAAGGTAGATAGATGTAAGTGGGTTGGAGTTCATATTTACATATTTTTTTCATTTTTAAAGTGTTTTTAGGAAACTTTCAGCAACGGCAGGTGAAGCATGATCTCTGATACTGCTGCCTCTGACTCTACAGATGCGGCTATGGGTGTTTCTGCTTTGCTTTTCTGTACGTCCCGCTTGGAATCACGCCCCACTTGTGCTTGGAATCACGCCCCACTTGCGCTTGGAATCACGCCCCACTTGCTCTTGGACTGGTTCCCCTCACACTGCAGTGGCCCTAGCCTCCTTGCCCAATCCCATCCAAGATTGTCCTCATGCGGTGTAATGTGGCCATGGGTCATTTCCCTGCCGAAAGTGTCCAGTCTCAGCCAGAGCCAGACTTAGCATTTCAGGGCTGGAATTGGTCTATGGGCCCCCTCCCATGGTGGAGAGCCACCAGCATGAGAGTCATCATCTCCTCGCCGGCACCTCCAGCCTCCCGGTTCCCTAGGGGCTGCTCTCAGATTTTTTTTTAAAGATTTATTTATTTATTTATTTGAAAGGCAGAGCCACAAAGAGGCAGAGGCAGAGAGAGGTCCTCCATCCACTGGTTCACTCCCCAGGTGGCCACAACTGGAGCTGAGCCAATCCGAAGCCAGGAGCCAGGAGCCTCCTCTGGGTCTCCCGCATGGGTGCAGGGACCCAAGGACTCGGACCATCTTCTACTGCTTTCCCAGGCCGTAGCAGAGAGCTGGATCGGAAGTGGAGCAGCTGGGACTAGAACAGGCGCCCGTATGGGACGCCGGCACTGCAGGCGGCAGCTTTACCTGCTATACCACAGTGCCAGCCCCTCAATGCTGCCTTTGTCAGCACTGTCCATTTAGCCTTCTTCACGGTCTTCTCTCAGCCTTGATTTCTACAGGAGTCTCAATCGCACATCAGCCTGGATCACTCCTCTGCGCTCTCCTCTCCGGAATCCCACCCTGCTCCTCCCCTCTCCAGGCTCCTTTCCACCTGCAGAGCGGGCTCAAGTTCCCCAATCCAACAATGCCTTGCTCAGTAGCCCTTCTCCAGCTTTCCCTAAGACACAAAGTGAAGAAGGGTGGCAGTTATCTAATGAGTGTGCACAGGGCAGGCAGCCGATTAAAATATCCTCACCACAGGAGTGCCCTCCTCTTGGTCTGCCAGGCACAAAACTGGTCACACCCTCTAGGACCTGGGAGGGACATTATCTCCCTGGCAAGTGAGATTGTCAGCAAGCTCGAGGTCATGTCCTACAAGCACAGGTAATTAAATGCGCATGTGTGCACACGCACGCGCGCACACACACACATGCACATGGACACACACACAGGCCTTTTCTAGAGTTGTTTTATAATTGTAAACTGATATTAATCCTCAAAATGGGAATTTCATGAAAAATACTATTTGCACAGTCACTTAAATCCCAGTGTTTAAAGATATTTATTGATTCAAAAGGCAGAAAGGAAAGAGATCAAGGAATCTTCCTTCCTCTGGTTCCCTTCCCAAATACCTGCCCACAGGCAGGGTAGGCCAGGCTGCAGCCAGGAGCCAGGAGCCAGGAGCCAGGAGCCAGGAGCCAGGAGCCAGGAACTGCATCTGAGTCTCTCCCAAGTGTAACAGGGAGCTATGTGTTTGAGCCCTCTCGTGCTGCCTCTCAGGCACATTAGCAGGAAGCTGGATCAGAAGTGGAACAGCCGAAACTTGATTTGGGATGCCGTCCACCCAAGCAGAGGCTTAACCCACTGCGCCCCAACGCTCACCCTCCAGCATTATTATTTTTTTTTTTCATTTTCATTTATTTGAGCGGCAGAGAGATAGAGACAGACAGAGAGAGCTCCCATCTGCTGGGAGGGGACTGTGCTGAAGATAGGAACCCGGAGCCCACTCTAGGTCTCCTGCTTGGGTGGCAGGAACTCAAGTCCTTGAGCTCTCACTACTGCTTCCCAAGGTCTGCATTAACAGGAAGCTGGAGTCAAGAAGCAGAGCCAGGGGCTGGCGCCGTGGTTAGTGGGTTAAGACTCCACCTGCAGCACCAGTGTCCCATATAGGTGCCAGTTCAAATCCCAGCTATTCCACTTCCTGCTGATGGTCTGGGAAAGCAGAGGAAGATGGCTCAAGTGCTTGGGCCCCTGCACCCACGTGGGAGACCCAGAACTCCTGGCTTTTGATCGGCCCAGCTGCGGACCTTGTGGCCATTTGGGGAGTGACCCATGGATGGAAGATCCTTTCTCTCTCCCTCCCTCCCTCTCTCTGTAACTCTGCCTCTCAAATAAATAAAGAAATCTGAAAAAAAAAAAAAAAAAAAGACAGAGGCAGCTATGGACAACCCTAGGCATTCTGGTGAGAGATGCAAGTATCTTAGCCACTAGGCTCTGCTCAAATCTGTGAGCCCTGTTGCAGAGGCCTTTTAACTCTAAAGATCCCGATATTCCTCCCTCTTGCAAATTAAAGGAAGACTACAAAGTAAAGCACTGGCTGGGAGTTTAGGGCTGGGTAAAGACAGGTTTCATGTCGGCAACCTCAAGCATCGATTTTTTTTAAAGATTTATTTATTTATTTGAAAGTCAGAGTTACACAGAGAGGAGAGGCAGAGAGAGAGGTCTTCCATTCATTGGTTCGCTCCCCAATTGGCCACAACAGCCAGAGCTGCGCCAATCTGAAGCCAGGAGCCAGGAGCTTCCTCTGGGTCTCCCACACAGGTGCAGGGGCCCAAGGACTGGGGCCATCTTCCACTGATTTCCCAGGCCATAGCAGAGAGCTGGATTGGAAGTGGAGCAGCCAGGACTTGAACCCGCACCCATATGGGATGCCAGTGCTTCAGGCCAGGGCGTTAACCCACTGCGCCACAGTACTGGCCCCAAGACATCAATCTTGTATTTGACACTTACATTCCCTAATGCAGATTCTGAAGGAAATGACTCTGGCCCAGTCCACGCCAGCACCCAGACTCCAACATCAGGTTCAGGCTTTATTGCTCCCTTCAAAAGCAGGTGCTGTCTGGTCATTCTTGAAAAAGATTGGCTTCAAGAATGGGGGGTATGGCTTGCAGTGTTACTCCTAGGCTGATTTTCCAAGTGGTTCGTGAAGCTGCTTTTAGAAGATGAGAAACTAGAGTTTTCTGTCCAGTTTCAGAGCTATTTGCCTTAAGAACCTGGTTCATCTTCCCGATTTCATCATGTTTATTTCTGAAAGCATCTCATCTGTGTCTGCAGAGTCAGGAAATGGGAGGCTGTCCTGTGTGTCCTCCGCCCACTGATACTAGTATCCCTACGAGCAGGTGTTGAGTGACCCCTGAGAAGTCATTGTTCTTATGTAAAATACAGATGCATAACATTCTAGAGATAATATGTAATACTCAACTTGATAGTATACCATTTTATTCTTTTGTTGTAAACTGAGCTTAACAGGATGATAATAATAAAATAAATAAAATGTCAAAAAATACAAAAGAGAGAAAATACAAACTATACATTTGGGGCCGGCCAGCATGGTGGTTTCAACAGGTTGAACTACTACCTATGATGTTGGTGTCTCATACTGTAGCACCAGTTCAAGCCCTGGCTGCTCTGTGTCTGATCCAGCTCCCTGCTAACATGCCTGGGAAAGCACTGGAAGATGGCCCAAGTACATGGGCCTCTGCCACCCATGTGGGAGAACTGGATGGAGCTCCTGGCTCCTGACTTTGACCTGGCCCAGCCCCAGACACTGCAGCCATCTGGACAGTAAACCAGGAGAAAGAGGATCTCTCTCTCTTTCCGTCACTCTGCCTTTCCCTTTTTTTTTTTTAAGATAAAATTTTAAAATATTTTAAAGATAAAATTATTTTGTTTATTTGAAAGTCAGAGTTACAGAGTGAGGTAGAGATAGAGAGAGAGGTCTTCCATATGCTGGTTCACTCCCCAAATGGCTGCAACGGCCAGAGCTGTGCCGATCTGAAGCCAGGAGCTTCTTCTGGGCCTCCCAAGTGGGTGCAGGAGCCCAAGGACTTGGGCCATCTTCAACTGCTTTCCCAGGCCATAGCAGAGAGCCGGATGGGAAGAGGAGCAGCCGGGACTAGAACTGGTTCCCATATGGGATGCCAGTGCTTCAGGCCAGGGTGTTAACCCACTGCGCCACAGCGCTGGCTCCCTACCTTTCAAATAAATAAAAACAAATCTTTTAAAAAGTAAAGTATACATTTATACAGTGCATGCACAATACTGAAAAGACTATGGAATGCAAATATATTGTTTCTTTTAAAATATTTTATTTATTTATTTGAAAATCAGAAATACAGAGAGGGGGGGAGAGAGAGAGAGAGAGAGAGAGAGAGATAGCGCTCTTCCAATCTGGTTCACTTCCCAAATGGCCACAGGGCTGAGTCAGTCCAAAGCCAGGAGCCAGGAGCTTCTTCCCACATGGGTGCAAGGGCTCAGGGACTTGGGCCATTTTACACTGCTTTCTCAGAGGCATTAGCAGGGAGCTGGATCATAAGTGGAGCAGCCAGGACTTAATGCTGGCACTGCAGGCAGAAGCTTAACCTTCTAGGCCACCCCTACATTGCTGTCCCTTATGTTTATTTTTATTTTTTAAAAAAGCTTGAAGATAGCATTTTTAAAAAAAAATATTTTATTTATTTGAAAGGCAGAGAGAGAGAGTCTTCCATCTGCAGGACCACTCTCCAAATGGTTGAAACGACTGGGGCTAAGCCAGGCCAAAGTCAGGAGCCAGGAGCCAGGAGCTTCTTTCTGGGTCTTCCACATGGGTGCAGGGACCCAAGCACTTGGGCCACCTTCTACTGCTTTTCTGGGTGCATTGGCAGGGAGCTGGATCGGAAGTGGAGCGGCCAGGACATAAAGGAGCACCCATATGGGGCGCCGGCATCGCAGACAGGTTTTTGTTTGTTTGTTTGACAGGCAGAGTGGACAGTGAGAGAGAGAGACAGAGAGAAAGGTCTTCCTTTGCCATTGGTTCACCCTCCAATGGCTGCCGCGGCCGGTGCACTGCGGCCAGCACACGGCGCTGATCCGATGGCAGGAGCCAGGTGCTATCTCCTGGTCTCCCATGGGGTGCAGGGCACAAGGACTTGGGCCATCCTCCACTGCACTCCCGGGCCACAGCAGAGAGCTGGCCTGGAAGAGGGGCAACCGGGACAGAATCCGGTGCCCCAACCAGGACTAGAACCCGGTGTGCCGGTGCCACAGGTGGAGAATTAGCCTATTGAGCCGAGGCGCTGGCCGACAGTGGTTTTACCCGCCCTGCCACCACACTAGCTGCTGTTTATCTTCTAAGAAAACTCTTAATAACTTTAGTCAAATGTGATACTGGTTACTTTAATGAGGGGGTTGGGGGTGGGTGTTTCCATTTTGAACAAAATCTCCACTTCTGATTTGGGTGCTGTGGTTGCCTAGCCTTTGTGATTGTGTTATATTCGTGCATGTATGTAAATTACATTGAAGTTTATGCGTGTGATACAGGAAACCACAAAAGGGAAAGTATTTACAGATTTTTTTTTAAGGGAAGTGTTTCGTGAGTCAATCATTTTTATGTGACTCTTTTCCCTCTAATGATCTAAAACTGCTTGGTAGACAACAGTCACTTTACCAAGCAGGCAATCAATTGCACAATAATCCAACTGATAATTGTTGCACAGGACAGCACGAGAGCTGGGGTCTGGGGCAGAAAGGAAGGCGAAGTGCGGAGGCAGCGGTGGAGGCGTGAGCCCGGTGCGGGGCACGGAGAGCCCTTCAGGACGCCGAGAGCCCAGCGCCACGCCCAGAGCCCTGCGGCTCCCCGCGCACTGTGTGGCGGGTGAGCCCCTGCACTGTCCCTCCTCTTTGTGCCGCTGGGGGAAAGCCCCGCTCGCAGAAGAGAGAAGGCACCGCGCAGGGGGAGCGGGGTGCAGACCCCGGAAGCAGGGAGCCGGCCGCTTGGAGGAGAGGGGCGAGCTGCCAGGCCCCCAGCAGGAAATGAAGGGGACGAGGAAGGAGGAAGGTCTTAAGGTCATGTTCCAAGTGGAGAACGGGGCTGATCAAGCAAACTACAAGTCAGCACTCCCAGGCTCCTAATGTTACTGGGAGCCCTACTTCCTGAGGCGTCATAAATCACAGCGTTTCTCAGATAAATAAGCTTGTTTAATTACCCGCTCAGCTGCTATCGCTAAACCAGAGCCTTTTCCCAGGGAGAGTTCCCCGTCGTTTCAGATCCTGGGGGGCTGCGGGGGCTCTCACACTCTCTAAGTGCAAACAGATGAAATGTCCGTTGGAAACCCCCGTGACAACCAGCGGCCTTGTTCCCTGGGGTTACAGATGTGCCCGCGTGCAATACACCAGCTGTCATGCCCGGTCCGAACCCTCCCTTGCCTTTCACTGGGGCTCCCTTGCTGCCCCTGTGTGTGTGTGTGTGTGTGTGTGTGTGAGTGTGAGGGGGCACGTGTGGGAAAGTGTGTACGTATGAGTGTGTGTGAGTCTATGTGAGTGTGTGTGTGTGTGAGGGTGTGTGAGTGTGTGAGGATGTGTGTGTGTGAGTGTGAGAGGGGCATGTGTGATAAAGTGTGTGCGTATGAATATGTGTGTGTATGTGTGAGTGTGTGTGAGGGTGTGTGTGTGAAGGTGTGAGTGTGAGAGGGGCACGTGTGGGAAAGTGTATGTGTGCGTATGAGTGTGTGTGAGTCTATGCGAGTGTGTGTATGTGTGAGTGTGAGAGGGGCATGTGTGGGAAAGTGTGTGTGCATATGAGTGTGTGAGTCTGTGTGAGTGTGTGTATGTGTGAGTGTGTGTGTGTGAGGGTGTGTGAGTGTGTGTGTGAGTGTGAGAGGGGCATGTGTGGGAAAGTGTATGTGTGCGTATGGGTGTGTGAGTTTATGCGAGTGTGTGTATGTGTGAGTGTGTGAGAGAGGGGCACGTGTGGGAAAGTGTGTGTGCATATGAGTGTGTGTGAGTCTATGTGAGTGTATGTATGTATGTGTGTGAGTGTGAGAGGGGCACGTGTGGGAAAGTGTGTGTGCATATGAGTGTGTGTGAGTCTATGTGAGCGTGTGTATGTGTGAGTGCTGCATGGGTGTGAATGCCTTGCTCATTCAAGATCTGTGTCTTAACTGCCCCCATTTATGTTATCGTGGAAGCGAGGGGGTCCTGACAACCCCTGGCTCACTGCTGGAGAAGAGTCCCTGGTGAAGGTACCTGCGTGCCCTTCCTTTGCTCTCCACGCTTGGTGACATTGCTGCCCGTGTTAACGTCCCCAGTGCTTTCCGTCAACCCAGGCACTGACCGTGACTTGTCTCCCACACAGCCCAGCCGCGCAGGGCGAGTCTAATTTCTAAGAGTTTGTGGTTGCCTTTGAAGTGTGATTTGAGGAGCGAGGCCTTGTGCTTCCCTCCACTGAAGCCTAAACTTTAACCGTTAGACATTCATTTATCTGTACCTAGAATGTCCTTTTCCCAGTGCTCTTTTTAAAGACCTTTCCTTGAGCGGCAAAGAGAAGCTTCGAGAATTACGAAACCTGGGCAAGTCGCTCAACCCCTCCCTCTGCCCTGCAGTGGGGACACCACTGCCGGCCTCCAGCTGCCTTGAAAACACGTGAGAGTGCTTTGCACGAGCAGGTGCTCACCCACTGTCTGTTTTCTTGCAACTTCCTTTGTTTCACACCTGAAAATGGAGCTGAGAATTCCTGGACCGCAAGCTTCTAAGGTAGTTCAAGCATCTACGTGCATGCCTTTCCGGGTCGTTTTCCTTTTTTTTTTTTTTTTTTTTTCGGTAATGTTTGTTTATTTTAATCTACTTGAAAGGCAGAGTGACATAGAGAGACAGAAAGGGGAATCTTCCATCTGCTGGTTCACTCGCCAAACGCTTGCTGCAGCCAGGGGCTTGGCCAGGCCAACACCAGGAGCCAGGACCTGGATCCTGATCTCCCACGCGTGTGACAGGGACCCAAGTACTTGGGCCATCTGCTGCTGCTTTCCTGGGTGCATTAGCAGTGCTGGACCGGAACAGGAGCAGCTGGGACTCGAATTGGCGCCCATATGGGATGCGACTTTAACCTACTGTGCCACAGTTCCGGCCCGGAGAAATACATTTTATACCCTGAATCTGATACACATTTAAACTGAAGTGGAAGTTTCTTTAAGTTACCCTTTCTCTTGGTAGGGCACTGCAGTTGGAGATTTCCTATTCAATGCTATCTTTCACATCCTAAGACATGCTGCTTGAGACCCACTAACCAGTGTTTACTTCCAGTTTACTTTACTAGGACCGTGAGCTGGGGCGGGACAAGGACATAAGCCTGTGGCCCCAGTCTGCACCTCTTTTCCTTACAAGCTGTGCTGTGCAATAGCGTGTTCTGTCACCCCGTGGGCAAGCACAGGTTCTCTCCCCCATCTCTCCCGAGTCACCACTCATCACCTGATGTCCTGGGGTCTTCTCTTGGCTCCCAGCCCTGCTCACCTCTCCTACCCCCAGCCACTGCTCAGGGCCAGCAGTCACCCATCCCCTTGCACTTCTGCTGCCTTGTTTCCCACTGTGTGCTGCTGAATATGGATACTGAAGTATCCTTAGTGTAGGTTTGAGTCACTAAAGGCAGTTACGCTATGAGACAGAAAACAAAGGCCACGGCACCTCAGGAGACAGGCCCCTAAAGATCCCGCCTCCTGGCCCAAACACCTGTGGAGCCCACCAGGCTTCCCCTGGAAAATCAGCCTTTTCTTTCTCTTCTTCTTCTTCCTCCTTATTTATTTATTTGAAAGGCAGAGATACAGAGAGAGAGAGAAAGAGAGAGAGAGCTAGCGAGCGAGAGAGATATCTTGCATATGCTGGTTCATTCCCCAAATGGCAGCAACAGCCGAGGCTAGGCCAGGCCAGAGCTAGGAGCCAGGAGCTTCTTCCCAGTCACCCATGTGAGTGCAGGGGACTAAGCACTTGGGCCATCTTCCACTGCTTTCCCAGGCACATTAGCAAGGAGCTAGATGGGAAGTGGAGCAGCTGGGACTTGAACAGGTGCCCATATGGGATTCCGGCGCTGCAGACAGAGGCTTAACCTCTTTCCCTTCTTGTAGACAGAAGCCATGGAGAAGGTGATCCTTCAGCTAAGAAGATAATGGAGTTTTCCAAGAGCCATAATCTCTAAGCTTCTCTGTGCACCTCCAGGAAATGCACGTGGGAAGTGTGGCCCAGCAGGGGGCCTGTGTCTTCTGTGCACAAGGGCTGCAGGGAGAGCTGAGGAGATGTGCAGGGGGAGGAAGAGAAGGAGGCAAGCACTGCTCTACCTGGCGCTGTAAGTGGGGCAGCTCCAAGGAGCAGATGCCCCCGGAATTAGGAGTCAGAGCTGGCTGAGGTTTAGGCTGAGCTGCCTGTGGGAAGGGCTTGTCCTCAAGTGATGGGAGTGCACATTTGGCATCAGGCACCTGCTGGAAAGTGGAGAGAGGGTGCCCACGCTGCACACTCAGGGTTCCCGAGAGAGACAATAGGATGTGTACACAGGCATACAAAGGGGGATTTATTAGAGCAATCAGCTCACGCAATCATTGCACCTGAGAAGTGCCACGCCAGGCTGCTGGCAGGCTGGAGCCCCTGGGATGCTGCGGGTGCAGCCGAATTCACGTCCAAGGGCCTAAAATCCAGGGAAGCCAAGGGTGCAAGCCTCAGAGCATTGGGGGCTGAAAGTCTGGGTGCAGGGAGGGGCTGCTGGTGCAAGTCTGGAGTGCGAGGGCCTGCCACCTATGTGAGGCGGGACTGGAATGTGCACCAGCTCTGGGGGTGTGGGGTGGGGTGCTGGCAGCCTCCTGCAATCAGTCTCTCCAGGACCCTAGCCAGTGGCGGCGGCTGCTCCCCCAGAGGCCAGGTCCTCACCCGGCGTCTTGGGTGGTGAAAGAATTCGCCAGAACTATCAGACAAAGTGAGCAGGGGTACGTTTATTGACTGCTGCAAGGGAGTATCAGGCAGGACAGACAGAGGCTGGTGGCTGCAGCGGGGACTGTAATCTGAGGGGCGCAGCTGCAGTGGCTGCCATGTGCTTAGGGTGAATTGTGCCTCCTTGTGCTTAGGGTGAATTTGTTACCTTACATCCAAGGGGTTCTCCCAGTTAGGTAGTTTGCCTTTCTTTTTTTTTTTTTTAAGACTTATTATTTATTTTAAAGTCAGAGTTACACAGAGAGAGGAGAGGCAGAAAGAGAGAGAGAGAGAGAGAGAGAGAGAGAGAGAGAGAGAGATCTTCCGTCCAATGGTTCACTCCCCAAATGGCCGTAATGGCCAGAACTGCGCCGATCTGAAGCCAGGAGCCAGGTGCTTCTTCCTGGTCTCCCATGTGGGTGCAGGGGCCCAAGGACTTAGACCATCTTCTACTACTTTCCCAGGCCATAGCAGAGAGCTGGATTGGAAGTGGAGCAGCCGAGGCTAGAACGAACCGGCGCCCATATGGAATGCCGGTGCTTCAGGCCAGGGCGTTAACCCACTGCGTCTCAGCGCAGGCCCTGGTAATTTCCCTTTCTAGGTAGAGTAGGGAGGTTTTTATTGCTGTTAGCTAGGGATTCCCCTACCCTCACTCCGGAGAGAGCAACAATGACAAGTCTGTGTCTTCTGTAACTGCTTCATACTGAAGAGGAGGTTTCCTTGGTCTTGCCTAAGATTCTCAGTCCGTCAAGAGTTCAGGGTGTCCCCGGGTCCTGGTTCAGGGATCCAGCAGGTGGTGGAAGACATTTCTGATCCAGAAATGTCTGCCCACATTCCCCGGGGGACCGCAGGCGACCTCATCTGGAGGAGTCTGATGTTGAACAGGTTGATGTCCTTATTGCACTGCCATTTAGAATGGATTTGCTGTTTTCCTTTGCAGTCTGGAGTAATCTATGCTATGCTATGGCCTGGGAAAGCAATAGAAATGGCCCAAATGCTTGGGCCCCTGCACCCGCATGGGAGACCTGGAAGAAGCTCCTGGCTCCTGGCTTTGGATTGGCGCAGCTGCAGCCGTTGTGGCCATTTAGGGAGTGAACCAGTGGGTGGAAGGTCTCTCTCTCTCTCTCTCACTATTCCTCTCTGTAAATCTGCCTTTCTTTTCTTTTCTTTTTTCTTTTTTTTTTTTTTTTTTTGACAGGCAGAGTGGACAGTGAGATAGAGAGACAGAGATAAAGGTCTTCCTTTGCCGTTGGTTCACCCTCCAATGGGTGCCGCGGACGACGCACTGCGGCCGGCGCACCGCGCTGATCCGATGGCTGGAGCCAGGTGCTAGGTGCTATCTCCTGGTCTCCCATGGGGTGCAGGGCCCAAGCACTTGGGCCATCCTCCACTGCACTCCCGGGCCACAGCAGAGGGCTGGCCTGGAAGAGGGGCAACCGGGACAGAATCCGGTGTCCCAACCGGGACTAGAACCCGGTGTGCCGGCGCCGCAAGGCGGAGGATTAGCCTGTTGAGCCACGGCGCCGGCCAAATCTGCCTTTCAAATAAATAAATCAATTGGAAAAAAAAGCCAACCCAAGGAGGACTTAGTTTTTTTTAACTATAGTACCATTAAAAATATATATTTTATTTATTTATTTGAGAAGTAGAGCTACAGACAGTGAAAGGGAGAGAGAGAGAAAGGTCTTCTTTCTTTTGGTTCACTCCTCAAATGGCTGCAACGGCTGGAGCTGCACCAATCCAAAGCCAGGAGCCGGGAGCTTCTTCCTGGTCTCCCATGTGGGTGCAGGGCCCAAGCACTTGGGCCATCCTCCACTGCCTTCCCGGGCCACAGCAGAGAGCTGGATCAGAAGTGGAGCAGCAGGGACTAGAACTGGCATCCATATGGGATGCTGGCACTGCAGGCAGAGGATCAACCCACTGCGCCACAGTGCCAGCCCTGCACCTAAACTTTTGAAGTTTCAGAGCCTACTAAGAAATGACAACTTCAGTTACTCACTTACAATGCCAGGAACTCTTGAAGTTAGACACCAAAATGCAATGTTTCCTGTTATATCTTGTCATGATGAAAACAGATGCTTATTGGCCTCATGCAAATAACCACATTGCCACGAAAACCCAAAATCCTCTTCAAAGTTTTTGAATGTTAGAGGCAATTAAATTGGAGAAGAAAGGTAAACACTTCCGTCTCTGTTTAGAAAACTATACTTTACCAAAGCACTTACACTATAGAAATTACAGGAAAGAAAGTAAAACATTCAAATACAGGCCAGGGCTTTAACCCATTGCGCCATAGCGCTGTCCCCCAAATAATTGCTTTTTTTTTTTTTTTTTTTACAGATAGAGTTCGACAGTGAGCGAGAGAGACAGAGACAAAGATCTTCCTTCTGTTGGTTCACCCCCCAAATGGCCGCCACGGCCAGCACTATGCCGATCCAAGCCAGGAGCTTCCTCCTGGTCTCCCATGGAGGATGGCCCAAGTGCTTGGGGGTGCAGAGCCCAAGCACTTGGGCCATCCTCTACTGCCCTCCTGGGTCACAGCAGAGAGCTTGACTGGAAGAGGAGCAACTGGGACTAGAACTGGGCACCCATATGGGAGTGAGCCACGGCGCCGGCCCTGCTAATTCTTGTTTGATCTCCATTAGCAGTTTTCTGGAATTTCCAGTTTTTTTTTTTTTTTTCCTCAGAGTTCTGGAAATTCTTAACTAGTCCATTGATCTTAGAGCAGTCAGCAGCCTGCTTTAAAGAACATTTCTTAGAGTTTTCCCCATGAATCTGACTGCAAATGCTTTTAGAGAAGATTCAGAAATGTGGGTAACAAAAGACTTAACATAGCCATAGTTGCATCTGGAAAATGCAGCAGTTGATGAGGAGAGCGGTTACGTTCATTGCACGCAGCCTTTCGGGATCTGCGGACTTGTGATGCTCAGGGCAGCCTCAAAGATCTTCCATAGGCATCTGGGTTCCTATTTTTTTTTTTAAATCAAATAACCATTAAGACTGGTAATAGCATAACGGGAGCACCAGGATTTTATAACTTATACCATCTCTAGAACAGTCACGTCTATTATGAAACCAGCTACAGAACAAATTTAATCATAGCTAATAACTGATCACTCAAATATTTTTTTAAAGATTTATTTAATTTATTTGAAAGACAGAGTTTTAGAGAGAAATGGAGACAGAGAGAGAGAGAGGTCTTCCGTCCGCTGGTTCACTTCCCAGATGGCTGCAATGTCTGGAGCTGCGCCGATCTGAAGCCAGGAGCCAGGAGCTTCCTCCAGGTCCCCCATGCAGGTGCAGGGGCCCAAGCACTTGGACCATCTTTCACTGCTATCCCAGGCCATAGCAGAGAGCTGGATTGGAAGTGGAGCAGCCGAGGCTAGAACCGGCGCCCATATGGGATGCCGGTGCTTCAGGCCAGGGCTTTAACCCACTGCGCCACAGTGCCAGCCCCTGACAAATTTCAAAATAAGTAGATGTGTAAATTCAATCTTAAGGCTCAGCTTTCCCAAGCGGTTGGAATGTAGCAGAACAGGGAACACAGGAGCTGCCCTTCATAAAGACTGCAACAGAGGACACAAAGCTGCAGACAGTTTAGTAGATCAAAGGCGGGTCTCCCGTTCTGGAAGTTTCTACCAAGGCCAGACAATATCACAGCGCTAAGTCCTGTAGCCCAGCATCATCCCCAGTGGGGTGGTCAGCCAGAAAAGAGGCTTGGCACAGGAAGCTTTTGACCCTTGTGAAGGACTGAGGTGGAACAGGAGAAAGTGTAGCCTTTACCCCTGAGGACCACGGATTCGGGGCATCCTGGAACAAGGGCTTTCCGATGGCCCCTGGGCATGGCCTGAGCCAGGAACCATCAGTAGCTCCTGCATTCACTGAGGACCAGGGGTCAGGGAGGAAAGAGGGCTGCAAATGACTGGGACGCCCGCAGCGTGTGTGGATTCACCCGGACAAGCTGCCGTGGCACCGCACGTGGGAGGCTGGCTCCCAGTGATCATAGAAGTCCCTGGACAGGCCACTAAAATGTCGCAGGAGGCGACTGATGGCAGATGGCGAAGGAATTCACCAGAGCCGTCAGGGTGAGCAGAGTTAGATTTAAAAGGATTTATTTATTTGACAGGCAGAGTTACAGAGAAAGGGGAAGAGACAGAGAGAGATCCTCCATCTATCTGCTGGTTCACTCCCTAAATGGCCACGATGGCCAGGGCTAGACCAAGCCAAAGCCATGAGCCAGGAGCTTCTTCCAGGTCTCCCAAGTGGGCACAGAGGCTAAAGGACTTGGGCCATCTTCTGCTGTTTTCTCAGGTGCATTAGCAGGGAGTTGGATCGGAAGTGGAGCTGCTGGGTCTCCAAAAGTCATCCAAAAGGGATGCTGGCATTGTAGGCGGTGGCTTAACCTGCTATGCCACAATGCCTGCCTTGCAACCAGAGATTTTTGGGGAAAGAGGAGCAGTATGGCAGGAAGGCAGAGAGGAGGAGGAGGAGAAGGCAAAACTGATCACGCAGGCCATTGAAAAGGAAGAATTGGCAGTGATGATTTTGAGCCCCAGCTTTAGAACTCTGGGGCATTCAGAACTCCCTCCAACGGTGTGGCCTCACAGATTCTGCAGGGTCGTTCCCTTTGTTGATGGAGAGCCTCCCCAGCACCTCCAACCAGGCACAGAGGTGACTGCTGGGGTCTCGCAGACACAGCCTGTTCGGTGGAGGAAAGAATGCAAACAGTAATACTTCGGTGTGGTGGTGGTGGTGGTGGTGTGTCTTTTCACAAAGAAGAGTGTACTATACAGGGAGTAAGTCAAGGAAGGCCTCTCAGAGGAGGCATCTGGGGCAGAGGCTCAGTGGGGCAGGGCTCAGCCAGAGCATGGGCTTTGCAGGAAAGACCTCCAGTTAGTGCCTGCAGGGTATCTCAGGGAGGTCTTCAGCCTTGGGAGGTGGAGATGGAGGCAGGAGACGAGGCTGCACAGCTCAGCAGGGAGCCCCTTTTGGAGACCCTCAGACATCCTGCCAGGGCTGACGTTGGTCTCTCCAGAGATCAGCAGTTGCACAGGATGCTAAGCAAGGGGATGAGGGCATCAGTTTTGCAGCTCTGGGAGCCCCCTACGGGATGCAGGTGCACCGAGAGGGAGGTGACAGAAGAGCATGCAGCAGTTTGTGGGCACAGCAACTTCATGGAAAGGATTTGTTAAAAAATGTATTAATCTTGTTCTCTCTTTAAAAAAAAAAAAGATTTGTTTTTTATTTGAAAGGCAAAGTGACAGAAAGACACAGATAGATAGAGATCAATTTTCCATCTGCTGGCTTACTCCCCAAATTAGCTCAACAGAAAGGGCAGGACCAAGCTGAAGCCAGGATCCTGGAACTCCATCCAGGTCTCCCACTTGAGTGCCAGGGGCCCAAGCACTTGGGCCACCTTCTGCTGCCTTCCCAGCTACACTGGCAGGGGGCTGGATTGGAAGCAGAATGGCCAGGACTTGAACTGGAGCTACAATATGGGATGCAGGTGTCCTAAGAGGCTGCTGTGCCACAACGTTCCCCCTTATTCTCTTTTGTAAATATTAATTTATTTATTCTGAGAGGCATAGCTACAGAGAGAGGGAGTGATAGAGAATCTTCCATTCGCTGGCTCACTCCCCAAATGGTCGCTATGGCTGGAACTGGATCAGGTTGAAGCCAGGAGCCAGGAGCTTCTTCCAGGTCTCTCACGTGGGTGCAGGGGCCCAAGCCAAAGTGAAGCAGCTGGGACTGGAACCTACGCCCCGCAATGCCATAGCTCCAGTCCCCACATCTTACTTTTGCATCACCAGGCCCGAAAGTGGCAAGAAGGCCTTCTTTCCGGGTTGGGAGGCAAAGCCCCCTTCTTGTGGGAGGCGAAGGGATGAGAAGTGTGGCTGCCAGTGAGAGACCTCCTCCTGAAGACGGGCTGGCGACCCTGGCCGCCTGCGCCTTTGTTCGCATCTCTAGTTCAGCGCCTATTGCTCTGCATGGGAATCCTTTATTTGCTGAACAAATGATTTGTCTTCCTTGCCTGATGATGAGCTTCCTCAGTCATCTCGCTCTCTCCTCCAGGGCCAGCAGCCTGGCACACGCTCAAGAAAGTCAACCAGGGTTAGCAACAGATGAGCGATGAGCGAGTGTTGCTCGCCTGAGTTCCAGATGCCACCATCTCGTTCCCAGGAGGCAGTAACCCAGTAACTGGAAGCCCAGCTGTGGTCTTGTCTCCCTCCCTGCTGTTTGCCTCACAGAAGAGAGACCAGAGTGAGCTTTGTTTATTTATTTATTTTTTCCTTTTAAATTATTTGGGAAGCAGGGAGACGAAGAGAAAGAGAGCTTGCATCCACTGGTTCACTCCCCAAATACTGGCAACTGCTGGGGCTGCGCCAGGCTGAAGCCAGGCTCCAGGAACTCAATCCAGGTCTCTCACTTGGATACAGGAACCCAGCTTCTTGAGTTAGCACCTGCTGGCTCCCAGGGTGCATGTGAGTAGGCAGCCAGAGGTGGGTATGGAAGCCAGGCACACTGATATGGGAGTCAGTGTCTTAACAGGCATTCCAATGTTAAGTCAAATGCCTGCCTCTGACCTTTCTAATAGACAGATCCTAACACTTCTCTCTCCTGCCCTAAGCCCTGCAAATGCATTGTTCTTGAAATGACTTTCCACCAAATCTTTTTTTATTTATGGAAAGATTTATGCATTTATTTATTTGAAAGACAGGAGAGAGAGAGAGAGATGGATCTGCTGGTTCACTTCCCAAATGCCCACAATAGCCAGGGCTGTGCTAGTCGGAAGCCAGGAGCCAGGAGCTCCATCCTGGTCTCCTACATGAGCTGAGTGCGCACACTGATATGGAATGTTGCTGTCATAAGCAGCAGCTTAACTTGCTGCACCACACGTTGGCCCCTCTTCCTTTTCTTTTTCTTTTGGTTTTTATTTATTTATGTATTTGAAAGGCAGAGTGACAGGGAGTGACAGACAGAGACATTCTATCTGCTGGCTTACTCCACAAACACCTACGACAGTGACGGCTGGGCCAGGCCAAAGCCAGAGTCTCCCATATGGATGGCAGGGACACAAGTACTTGGGCTATCATCTGCTGCCTCCCAAGTGCACCAGCAGGAAAATGGGCGGGGACTTGGTCCCAGGCACTCTTAAATGGGGTGCAGGTGCCCCAAGTGGTGGCTTAGTCTGCTGTGCCACAACACTTGCCCCGACTTTCAGTCTCCTTAGCCTGACAGACCAGGTGTTATGTGACCCAGGCAGCTAACTTCTCATCCCCACCCCTCACCTGACTCTGAACGCGAGTCCTAGGTCTTGCTTTTAGTTCACCCACTGTAGGCGTCCATCTGGATACCTTTTGTCATTGCTGGTGACATCCTAATCCTTCTCTCCCCATTTTGCCTAGGTAATTCCTTTTGGTTCCAATTTGCCTTCCTTTGATTGCTGTCACTTAGATATCCTTCTACTCTGTTGTCACAGTGCTCTGTGCCTCTCCCATCAACACATTCGTCACTCTGTAGGGAAACTGCTTGTCTTGTGTTTTTTTTTTTTAAATTAATTAATTTATTTGAAAAGCAGAGTTATAAAGAGGCAGAGGAAGAGAGGGAGAGAGAGGTCTTCCATCCACTCATTCACCGCACCCCCACCCCCAGTGGCTGCAATGGCCAGAGCTGGGCCGATTCAAAGCCAGGAGCCAGGAACTTCTGGGTCCCCCATGCGGGTGCAAGGGCCCAAGGACTTGGCCCATCTTTTACTGCTTTCCTAGGTCATAGAAGAGAGCTGGATCGGCAGTGGAGTAGCCGGGACTTGAACCAGCACCCATAGGGGATGCTGGCACTGCAGGCGGTGGCTTTACTGGTCATGCCACAGCACTGGCCTGGCAACTGCCTGTTGACCCATGTGTAACCACTAAGGGTCTGTAAGGCAAGGGATGTGTTTGTCTCGTTCTCCATGCTATCCTCAGGCCTGACACAATGCCTGGTACAAAGAGTGGGTCTGGATGAGAAGAAAGAAAATAGTAGCCACAAGCAGAAAAGGAGAGGAAGCCAGAGTGAGTGGGAGTGGGAACGAGGGGGAAGTGAATGCTTATTACCTAGAGGTGGAGAAGACATGAACCAGGGGTGCAGCTGAGCGCAGAGCTGTGTTCATCCAGTGGTGGATCCCAGCGGGAGCCGTGAACAGGAAGCTGGAATTGGTGTCAGAAGAGAGGGAAGTGAGCGCTAGAGACTTAGGGGCTACAGCAGGAAAGAATGAAGTGGGAGAAGTGAAAACACGCAGCGCAGGGGTTTGGCTCCCATAGGGAGCAGCAGGAAGAGGCAGGGAGAAGAGGGAGAGAGAGACGCAGGATGCAGGCCAGGGTCATGGCTTTGAGAGAAAGGAAGTCCTGGGCCTACTGGTAGGGTAGACGCAACGCTGGGGCTAGAGAAAGACAGAAACATCAGGGACGAGAGACAGTTGCTGGAGCAAGGCCCCAGACGATGGGAGGGGCTGGGCCGGGGGCCTAGGCAGCAAGATGAGCCCTGGAAGGGAGTAAGGGCCACCCCTCCTTCCTCTGAGAGCCCAGAGCCCGCCAGGAAGAAAGGACAAAGGCAGTCAGATGCACGGGTGCTGCCGGGAGGAAAGCTGAGCGCGGCCACGCCTCACAACCTCAGCCTTCTCTGTGAAGTTGAAGGTCATCCCAGTGAGGAGTCGGGGCGGCTGGCCCTGGCCCTGTTGGTGACTGGCTGCGTGGCCTTGGGCTGTCACCGGATCAATCTCCTCTGCCTCCGAGCGCTTGGAAAACAAGCCCTTCTACCCCGGTGATTCAGCAGCCTGCTTTATAGGACATCTTAGTCTCCATAAAAAACATTTATTTGACACACAACACACAGTCCATCTCAACCTTGAAGGAAATGCCTTCTTGTTGAAGCGAAGCAAGTGTAGGGCAACAATAAAAGAGCTGCAGAGAGAAGGAAGGGACACAGCAATTTGCCAGTGTCACAGTCTGAATGCGCTGGCCTTGACATTTAGGGAAGGGGTTAATCTCCCTACTAGTGGAGCGTGGACACTGTGCAAGCAAAGGACAGCACTGACGCTCCAGCTTTTCAATTCTTGTTCCTTCTCCAGTGGAAAGTGCTACACGTATCAGAAACACTACTTTGAACAAATGTAATAATTTGTTAATGTGCAAAATAAAATTTAAGAAGCACCTGCTCTAGGCAAGGCATTGATATATGCTAAGGGAATGACAAAGATGAAACGAAGGCCAACCTGCAGAGGCTGGCACTGTGGTGCAACTGTTCAGCCACTGATTGCAGTGCCAGCATCCCGTATAGGAGGGTTGGTTTGAATTCAGCTACTCTGGCTTCCTGTCAATGTGCCTGGGAAGACAGTGGAGGGTGTCTTGGGATCCTGTCACCCAGGTGGGAGACCAGGACGGAATTCTTGGCTCCTGGCTTCTGCCTGGATCATCCCCAGCTGTTGCAGCCTTTGGAGAATAAACAGTGAACGGATGATCTCTGTCTCTCTCTCTCTCTCCCTCTGCCCTTCAAATAAACAAATCTTAAAGAAAAACATCCTGCAGTAGCAAGCACAAACTAGGATCTTAGAATATAGCTGTCCAGTAGAAACACAATGCAAAACACATATATAATTCCAAATTTCCTAGTAGCTATATTTAAAAGTAAAAAGAAACAGGTGAAATTAAATTTAAAATTTTTAAATTTTGGGATGGTATTGCGCAGTAGGTTAAACTGTTACCTGTGATGCTGGCATCCCACATGGGCGCTGATTCAAGTCCAAGCTGCCCTACTTCTGATCTGATCCCTGCCAATATGCCTGGAAAAAACAACAATGAATGGCCCAAGTCCTTGGGCCCCTGCACTATATGAGAGACCTCGACAGAGTTCCAGGCTTCTGGCTTTGACTTGGCTCAGCGGGGGCTGGTACACACATTTAGGGAGTGAACCAGCAGATGGAAGACTTTCTCTCTCTCTCTCTCTTTCTCTCTCCCTCTGTCTCTCCCTCTCTCTGTAATTCTGCTTTTCAAATAAATAACTCTTTAAAAATAAAAAAAAATTATTTATTTATTTGAAAAGCTGAGAGAGAGAGAGTGAGCTCCTATCTGCTGGATCACTGCTCAAATGCCCATAACAGCCAGGGTTGGGCCAGGCGGAAGCTGGGAGACAGTGACCTAATCCAGGTCTTCCTTGCTGGGGGCAGGTATCCAACAACTTGAGCCATCACCAGCTGCCTCCCCTATGCACATTAGCAGGCAGCAGGAGTGTGGCGAGGAGCTGGGACTCAAACCCAGGCTCTCCAGGATGGATACAGTTCTCCCAAGCAGTATCGCAGCCACTACACCAAATGCCCACCTTCGACATTAAATGCATGTATGAAAGTTTTTTTTTTTTTTTTTTTTTGCCACAAGCTTTCAAAATTCCTGTGTATTTTCTAACAACAGCACTCCCCAGTGCTCGCAACATTGGAGGTGGCTTGTAGTGACTTATTGGACAGGATGGTTCCAGAGTGGGTCCCCAAGGTTAATATCTTAACCCACGTGTGACCACTACAGGCTTGCACCGCCTCCACCTCCCGCGGCGCCTGGCAGAGCCTGAAGGACATGGGGCCTGGGCCTCTCAGCAGCCAGGAGCATGGCTGGCCTCCTTTTCACCTCTCTTCCCCGTTACCCTGCACCCAGACACACGCAGAGCCATCAGCTCAAGCTGTCCAATCTTAACCAACGATCTCCAGACCAAACTTCCTTCCCGGGGGCAAGAGGCAAAGGCAGTGATGAGCCTCTGTCTTGGGACCCGAGTGTCGCCGCGGGACCGGGAGGCTGTTTGTCCTGTGCCGTGGACGCTCAGCCACATGCAAGTGCAGCTGTGCGATTGTTTCTGGGCTTTCCCTGCCATGGCTGTGTCAGACACACGCTCATCCTCACCACTACTGTGCTTACTCGCAGTGGGGACATCTGGGTTTTTCTTTGTTCTTTTGAGGAACAAAGAAAATTATGATGGGGCTGCCAATCTTAGGGGCCTTCCCCAATCCTACAGAGAGGATGGGCACTTGACTCAGCCCAAGCCAATCAGATTCTCTCTCCTTGGAATTTAAATTTTTTAAAAGATTGATTTATTTATTTTTAAAAGTCAGAGTTACACACAGAGAGAAGGAGAGGCAGAAAGAGAAAGAGAGAGAGAGAGAGAGAGAGAGAGGTCATCCATCCGCTGGTTCACTCCGCAAATGGCTGCAATGGCAGAAGCTGTGCTGATCTGAAGCCAGGAGCCAGGAGCTTCTTCCAGGTCTCTCACACAGGTGCAGGGGCCCAAGGACTTGGGCCATCTTCTACTGCGTTCCCAGGCCACAGCAGAGAGCTGGATCAGAAGTGGAAGAGCCAGGACTCAAACTGGCACTGCGAGTGGCGGCTTTAGCTGCTACACCACGTGCCAACCCTAAATTTAAACTTTTTAAAAATATTTATTTATTTATTTATTTATTTATTGCCAGGCAGAGTTAGAGAGAGAGAGAGAGAGAGAGAGAGAGAGAGAAAGGTCTTCCTTCAGTTGGTTCGCTCCCCTAACGGCTGCTATGGCCGGGGCTGGACACAGGCATGGAGGAGGTTGCCAGGCTCCTGGGTGTTGGGGGGGGGAAGCTGGGACCAGGGAGGCAGGTGATGAGAGATGGAATCTGAAGGAAGGAAAGCTTCTGGGGGCGGGGGGGGGGGCATGCTCCCCCCCCCCCTTCCTTCCTCCTGGACCACCAATGGGCAGGAGGCAAGAGGGATTGGGAGATGTGGCTCCCAGAACACGAGCCAGGGCAAGAGCACAAACAGGCCAGCACCCTGCAGGTGGGCCGACGGGGTGGGAACAGTGAAGGTGCTGCTTTCCAGGGCTCGCTTATTTCCGCTGCCTAGGGAAGGGGTGACAGGTGTCCCATCGCTGCTGTTAAAGTGCTGCTGCAGTTGGCTGCGCCGTGCCAAGAACTCCGTCTGGAGACTCTCTGGCAGGTGGCTGTGTGTGTGCCTGCGACTCTGTAATCAGCCCATGACCTCAGGGTTCACACTAAAGCTTGGTCGCTCCCTGCTGCCGGTCCTCCTAAGGCAGAGCAGGACAAGAGGGCCTGAGGCACCTGGGAACGGACCTGGCAGCCAACTGTCAGGATTGCTTTATGTTGCAATGCAGTGGGGTCCTGGAGGGGCGCTCGCTGGCTCCGGTGTCTCCCCAGCTCCCCTGGCACTTTGTGTTTTGGCAAATCCCTCAGCTTCTGCCTGCCCAAATCCTACACACATCTCCTGGCCCAGGAGTGGATGTGAAGTGCTCCTATCTCTGGGCTCCTGCAAACACCTTGACTCCCTCTCTCTCCCTGGCACTGACTTTCATTCTTTTTATCAGCGTGGGTCATGGACAGCACTATCTCCGTACCTGGACGGAGAGACTGGGGAGGGTAAGGGTTGGGTCTGTTTCCTCTGGGTAGCCTCTGCCGAGCCCAGAGCTGCTCCCTGCACAAGCGCAGAATTGGTGTTTATCGTAAGGAGAGTGGGAGGGATTTTGTACGATTGTAAGAGACCGTGACATCTGGCCAAACTTTGGTTCCAAGCTGGGAAGACCGCAGGCATGGCAGTGATTGGTAACCTGCAGCAGATCACAACTCTACCTCCAGCTGTCTTACTCTTCTCTGCTTCCATTCTAGCAGGTTCCAAATGGCCCATCTGTGGTACAAGAACTCTTCCCGGTCTCCATCCCTCGACAAGATGCCTCCATGTCTTAGTCACTAAGGGAAAGAAGGTGACTGCTGAAGAGGGCAGGACGCTAGAGTGAGAAGGCAGAGTGGCTGAGACACCTGAACGGAAGACGGGCACCCAGAGTCCTTTGCCTGACCAGCTGTGTGACCACAAACAAGCCATTTCACCTCTATTTTTCCATTTTGCAAAAATGAAGAGATTGAACCAGATGCTCCAAATATCAGTTTTACATGTGAAAATCCTAAGAATCTATGGGGCCAGCACTATGGTGCTGGCATCCCATATGGGCACAGATTGGAGTCCCTGCTGCTCCATTTCCAATCCAACTCCCTGCTAATGTGTTTGGGGAAAGCAGCAGAAGATGATCCAAGTCCTTGGGCCCCTGCACCTATGTGGGGTGGGGGTGGGTTGGGTGTCCAGATGAAGTTCCTGGCTCTTGGCTTCAGCCTGGCTCAGCCCCAACCATTGCAGTCATTTAGGAAGTGAACCAGAGGATGGAAGACCTCTTTTTACCTCTCTCTTCATCTTTCTCTGTAACTCACCTTTCAAACAAAACAAATAAATCTTAAAAAAGAAAAGAAAAAGAAATAGCTTCTCTGCATTTTGGCTATGATCAAGTTTAAAAAAAAAAAGACTCTATGATTAACGAAGTCTGTGGACGTCAGAAAGACTTTCGTGAAGGAGCACGCTAAGGGGCAGCATTGTGGTGCAGCAGGCTGAACTCACTTGCGTCGCCAGTGTCCCGTATCAGAGCGCAGTTCCCCACTGTTCTGTTCCCATCCAGCTCCTGCTACTGCACTTGGGAAAGCACTGGGTGATGGCCCAAGTACTTGGGCCCCTGCCACCCATGTGGGAGACTCAAATAGAGTTCTGGCTCCTGGCTTCAGTATGGCCAGACCGAATTACTGCAGCCATTTGGTGAGTGTACCAGCAGATGGAAGATCTCTCTCGGTCTCTCCTTCTCTCTCTCTCTCTCTTTCTCTCTTTCTCTATGTGTCATTCTGCCTTTCAAATAAATATTAAAAAAACAAATGAACAAATGACAGAAAAAAAGCCACCTTGACAGGACAGGAATTTGGCCTCCTGGTTAAGACACTGGATGCTCATGTCCCATATCAGAGAACCTGGATTTCATCCCTGGTTCTGACTCCCGTCTCCAGCTTCCTGCTAAGTCTACCTTGGGATGCAGCAGGTGATTCAGTTCCACCCACATGGAAGACCCAGACTGAGTGTCTGGCTCCTGGCTCCTGGCTTAAACCCCATCCTAGCTCAAACCCCCACCTCAACCATTGCAGACATTTGAAAAGTGAACTAACTGATGGGAGCTCACTGTCTGTCTCTTTCTCTCAAATACATTTTTAAAACCTGCCTATAGGCACTTAATATGGAAACTGCTATTTCACCTGTATGGCATTCATTTACAACTGCAACTACTGAAGTAATGGTACCATAGTGATTGTCTAGTCACCTGTACATACATCTTATGCATGCTTTCTTGTTCCTGTGCAAAATTTAATCTGATCATGTGTATTAAAATAAGTTTCAGGTCAGTAGACTCTAATAATAAAATTTGACTTGTAAGAAACAAAACCGGGTTTGGTGCTGTGGTGTAGCAGGTAAAGCTGCTGCCTGTAGTGCCAGCATCCCATATGAGCACTGGTTCGAGCTCTGGCTGTTCCACTTTGGATCCAGCTCTCTGCTAATGGCCTGGGAAAGCAGTAGAAGATGGCCTGAGTTATCTTGGGCTCCTGCACCCGGGTGGGAGACCTGGAAGAGGCTCCTGGTCCCTGGCTTTGGATTGGCGCAGCTGTGGCCATTTGTGACCCTCTGGGGAGCGAACTGGCAGATGGAAGACCTCTCTTTCTCTCTGCCTCTGACTCTCTGTAACTCTACCTTTCAAATAAATAAATAAATCTTTTTAAAAAAAAGACTCAATTTTTTTAACAGTTAAATTCATTTTTATGTTTGTTCAGTTCCGTTCAAAGGGAAGGTCTTCCTGAAGCACCCAACTGGCATCAGTACAAGGAGAGGCTCCTTGGAGGCCTCTCCAGTCCCTGCCTTGAGTCCCTGCGTTCCCAGCGCCACCCTGGCCTGCACTTTTAGAACACAGAAGCAACCCGGGAGAGCGAAGTGCACAGGAAGCTTCCCTTAGCTCTGATTCAGGTTTCCTCTGCCTGATCGCTCACCTGCTCCTAGCATTTGATCGTCTCCTTGGAACCAGGTTAATTGATTTTTTTTCTTTGCTTGTTGAGATAACAGGCCTGGTATTATCTTCAAAGGCCAAATATTCCGAAGAGAAATAGGATGACATCTAATAATTGACTGGCCTCTGCCTTTGATTAATAATTCTGAATACTTTAACCTCTGGGCTCTGTTATTAGAAAACTTAAAGTTTTATTAGAAAGGGCACAGAGATTTATGCATTAAGACAGCGTGGTGGATGCTCTTCATTTTTCTGTGAACAGTCCAGTGTGCAAAGAAAGAACAAATAAATATAAAGGCTTGCAAAGTACCTGATCCAAGGGCCGTTTAATTTATTTCCTCATATTTTGAGCTGCTTTAACTTTAAATGAAAGAGCAATTCCTGAGTCATAGTCCCAAATTCATTTTTTATTCACCCCCACCTATCCCTTACTCCCCCAAAATGTCTGCAATAGGTGGGTCTGGGCCAGGCCAAAGCCTCAGGAGCCTAGAACTCCACAGGGGTCTCCTATGTGGGTGACAAGGACCCAAGAATGTGGGCCATCATCCACTGCCTTACCAGGTGCATTAGCAAGAAGCTGGATTGGGAGCCGAGTGGTCAGGACTCAAACTGTTGCCTCTATATGGGTTGTGGGCATTCTAGGCAGCGACAGCTTAACCTGCTGCACCACAATGCCGACTCCTGTTTCCTTCTTCTTCTTTTTTCAATGCAGAAGTTATTTTACTCTTTGCAAAGTTTATTTATTGGGGCCAGTGTTGTGGCTTATTGGGTAAAGCTGCCGCCTGTGGTGTGGGCATCCCATGCGAGCACTGGTTCATATCCTGGCTGTTCCACTTTCGATTTAGCTCCTTGCTGATGGCCTGGGAAAAGCAGCAGAAGATGGCCCAAGTCCGTGGGCCCCTGCCACCCATGTGGGAGACCAAGATGAAGCCCCTGGCTTCCGCCTGGCCCAGCTCCGGCCATTGTGGCCAACCAGGGAGTAAATCAGCAGTTGGAAGTTCTGACTGTCTTTCTCTCCCTCTCTCTGTAACTCTGCCTCTCAAATAAATAAATCTTTTTAAAAGTTTGCTTATTAGGCCGGCGCCGTGGCTCAACAGGCTAATCCTCCACCTTGCGGCGCCAGCACACCGGGTTCTAGTCCTGGTCGGGGCTCCGGATTCTGTCCCGGTTGCCCCTCTTCCAGGCCAGCCCTCTGCTGTGGCCCAGGAGGGCAGTGGAGGATGACCCAGGTGCTTGGGCCCTGCACCCCATGGGGAGACCAGGAAAAGCACCTGGCTCCTGGCTCCTGCCATCGGAGGAGCGCGGTGCGCCGGCCGCAGCGCGCCGGCCGCGGCGGCCATTGGAGGGTGAACCAACGGCAAAAGGAAGACCTTTCTGTCTGTCTCTCTCTCTCACTGTCCACTCTGCCTGTCAAAAATAAAAATAAATAAATAAATAAATAAATAAAAGTTTGCTTATTTATTTATATTTATTTGAAACACAGAGAGAGACACGAAGAGGTGGATTTTCCATCTTTTGGTTTATTCACCAAATGCCTACTACAGCCAAGGCTGGGCCAGGCAAAAACCAGGAGCTGGGAACTCCATCCTGGTTTCCCATGTGGGCGGAAGGGATCCAAGCACTTGAGTCATCATTTGCTGCCTCGCAGGGTGAACATTAGCAGGAGGCTGGATCAGAAGTGGAGGAGGAGCTACATGCCCAGTGGAGCTCAACCAGGCGCTCCAGTATGTGATGCTGGTATCCCAAGCAGCTGCTTAATCTACTGCAGCATCTCGCCCACCCACCCCCTTACTCCCTTTAAACAATCCCCTTAAACAGCAAAGAAACCAGCATACTACAATAGCATGGAAGATGTTTGAGACCAGCTGTCTGTTCATCTGGAAAATTATATCGGAAAACTTAGCTGGAGAACAAAGCTGGTGCTTTTAATTTTAAATTTTTACTTTTTCAATTTTTATTTATTTGAAAGGTAGAGAAAGAGAGAGAAAGTCGGGCACAGAGAAACAGATATTCCATTCACTCTCCAAAACCAGGGGCGAGGAATTCGATCCAGGTCTCCCAGGCGGGTGGCAGGGACTCAGCTACTCAAGCCATCACACACTGCCTCCAAAGGCACACTCCTTCAGGAAGCTGGAATTGGAAGCAGAACCAGGACTCGAACCCAGGCACTCTGATGTGAGACTGGGCATCCTAACCTCCACATCAAACACCTACCCCAAGCTGGGGCTTTTCTAGTACTTTTTCAGAGATGTTTAGAAACCAGCGATGGAAATAACTTTGGTACCCTACAAAGTCTATGAGTAAGGAGCCCCACAATGCTTGCTCATGAACAAACCTTCCGCTGATTTCTTGAGGGCACATCTGGCTCCTTTACTCCACAGTCAGTTGAAACAGGAGCTACAGCTGTGGACTATCATGAACTCACCTTGTCTTGGGCTTTACTTGGGCATTGGCTGGCTGCGTTTCAGTCCTGGGTCTGCTAACTGCTGGCTGCAGTGCCTTAGGCGAGTTACTCTTTCAGCCTGTTTCCTCTCCCATGTGACCTAACATTGTGAAACTTTTCACAGCCCTTGCTCCTCCTAAATCACATTCTGGTCAATCTTGTCAGCTCTCAGGATGTATCAGAAATCTATTGCTGTGTAACAAATCACCTAAAGTCTAGTTGCTTAAAACACTCAATCATTTACTGCTCATGGTTTCTAGGGGTCAGGAATCCAGGCATTGCTTAGTGGTGATTCTGGCTCAGGGTCCCCTGGGAAGTTGCTGTCAGGTGAGCCAGGGTTTTCATCGAATCTTGGGAGAGACCTCCCATCACTTTTGCCCCTCTTGTGGATGAAGGAACGGAGACCCAGAAAGATGGGTTACTTCACTTAATTGTCCCAGTCCTGTCCTGCCTGAGCTGACCTGGCCATTCCTGGAGATGGCTCTGCAGCAGCGTAGGGATGAAGGTTCAGGCACTGGGGTTCCAGTGCAAGGGGACGGGGAGAGGGGAGCGCTGCTGTGTGACTGAGAAACAGCCCTGCCAACACCAGTCTTTTTCCATCTCTCTCTCTCTCTCTCTCTCTTTGACAGGCAGAGTGGACAGTGAGAGACAGAGAGACAGAGAAAGGTCTTCCTTTTGCCGTTGGTTCACCCTCCAATGGCCACCGAGGCTGGCGTGCTGCGGCCAGCGCACCACACTGATCCGAAGGCAGGAGCCAGGTGCTTCTCCTGGTCTCCCATGGGGTGCAGGGCCCAAGCACTTGGGCCATCCTCCACTGCACTCCCGGGCCACAGCAGAGAGCTGGCCTGGAAGAGGAGCAACCGGGACAGAATCCGGCACCCCAACCGGGACTAGAACCCGGTGTGCCGGCGCCGCAGGTGGAGGATAAAATGCCTATTGAGCCGCGGTGCCGGCCTCCATCACTCTCTTATCTCCTTTCCTTTCCTCCTTTTGCCCTGTGTGTTCAATGTCACATATATTTTGTTTATTTATTCACTATCCTTCCTGTAAAAAATGTTAATGACTTTAGGGTCTCTTCCATATCGTCAGCGCTGGGACACAGATTTTCTTGATTTGGCCAGGAGATTGTAGTACACCAACAAGCCCTATGTGTAAGGTGGCCGTATAATTTATCATCAAAACTGAGACATAGCGGCAGGTGATTGATGCTGGTTGGGCGCCTGCATTCCACATTGCAGTGCCTGGGTCTGAGTCCCAGCTCCATTCCTGATTCCAGCTTCTTGCTAAGGCACACCCTGGAAGGCAGCAGGTGATGGCTAAAGTCCTTGAGTCCCTGCCACCCATGTAGCAGACCAGGTTAGAGTTGTTTTTTTTTTTTTTTTTTTTTTTTTTTTTTGACAGGCAGAGTTAGACAGTGAGAGAGAGAGACACATTGAGAGAGAGAGACATTGGTTCACCCCCAAAATGGCTGCTACGGCCAGCGCGTTGCACAGATCTGAAGCTAGGAGCTAGGTGCTTCCCCTGGTCTCCATGCGGGTGCAGGGCCCAAGCACTTGGGCCATCCTCCACTGTCCTCCCAGGCCACAGCAGAGAGCTGGACTGGAAGAGGGGCAACCGGGACAGAACCCAGTGCCCCAACCAGGGCTAGAACCCGGGGTGCCAGCGCTGCAGGCGGAAGATCAGCCTAGTGAGCCGCGGGGCCGGCCCAGGATAGAGTTGTAAGATCCTGGCTTCAGCCTGGCCCAGCCTGGCTGTTGTGGGCATTTGGGGAACAAACCAGCACATGGAAGAGCTCTGGATGGGTGGCTCTGTGTCTCTCATTTATTTCAAATAAAAGAAAATGGTCAAAACTGAGACATGTGTTAGAATGAGAGAGGGTACCATTCTTACGAATGCCAGGATCACAGGCATAACCAGACCATCCTCAGGGAACTGAAACACAGTGTGTCCACCCTGGCCAGCAGCCAGCTCTTAGCTCCCCGGGCCCTGCATTAACCCTTTCTCATGACATTGTTGGCTTTCTTCCTCCCTGATCTTCCTTTACTGTGAATTAAATGCTCCCTCCTTATGGCTTCTGAGCATCTGGCCTCTGACCGTCACTGTGTTTTCACATTTCATTTAGTAATCCATTACTGAACATTTATTTATATGGTGCTACATTACTGAATAGATACCTTTCTCTTGCTGGATTATAAATTGAGACCAATGAGCATTAATTATACATTTTTTCTTTATTTTTCTTTAAAGACTTGTTTACTTGAAAGGGAGAGAGAGAGAGAGAGAGAGAGAGAGAGAGAGAGAGATCCTCCATCTGCTGGTTCATTCCTGAAACTGCTCAACATGAACTGGTGCCCATATCAGAGGGCACAGCAGGTGGAGGCTTAGCTTACTGCAACACAGCGCTGGCCCCAGCCCTGTTTAATTTTAATTTTAATTTTTAAATTATTTTTATTTGACAGGTAGAGTTATAGACAGAGAGAGAGAGACAGAGAGAAAGGTCTTCTTTCCATTGGTTCACCCCCCTAATGGCCGCCACGGCCGGCGCTGTGCTGATCCAAAGCCAGGTGCTTCCTCCTGGTCTCCCACGCGGGTGCAGGGCCCAAGCACTTGGGCCATCCTCCACTGCACTCCCTGGCCAAAGCAGAGAGCTGGACTGGAAGAGGGGTAACGGGGACTAGAACTGGCGCCCATATGGGATGCCAGCGCGGCAGGCAGAGGATTAACCAAGTGAGCCACGGTGCTGGCCCAGCCCTGTTTATTTTTAATTTATTTCAGGTATGCTGATTTTATCTTACAATCAGATCAAAAGTTTCCATGCAATAATGACATTTTAAACTCTTTTTACATCTTTCATCATTTCCGTAGAAGCTTCTAGGCCCAGAGTTGAAAAACTCGGTGCTCTGCCTGAATCCTGCTGGCAGCGGCAAAGTCACTGGAGTTGGTAGTCAGTGGTTGATAAGTATTTCCACATGTTGGCTCTTCAGGAATTGACAGTCTGGGCTTGGGGCTTAGCAGAAGAATGACCACATCACTGAAGTCACTTCCCAAACTGTGAGACTTAATGAGCCAAGGAAATTGAATTATTCATTAAAGTGTACCTTCTGGTTTAGATCATAAATTAGTGACATGAGCTGTTACCACCAAATCTTTTGGGAAAAATGTGCACAGACATGGGTTCAAAAACTATCATTTGATTCATTCACTTAGGGGTGGGCATTCGTGCAGCAGTTAAGATACGGCTTGGGACACTTGCATCCTTTATAGATTGTTTTTTATTTTTAGATTTACTTATTTATTTGAGAGGAAGAGTTACAGACAGAGAGAGGGAGAGACAGACAGACAGAGGTTTTCCACCCACTGATTCACTCCCCAAATGGCCGCAACAGCTGGAGCTGAGCCGATTCAAAGCCAAGAGCCAGGAGCCTCCTCCGGGTCTCACACATGGGTGCAGGGGTCCAACTACCTGAGCCATCCTCCACTGCCTTCCCAGGCCATTAGCAGAGAACCAATTGGAAGTGGAGCAGCAGGGACTGGCATCTTCTTCTTTTTTTAAGATTTATTTATTTGAAAGGCAGAGTTACAGAGAGAGGTCTTCCATCTGCTGGTTTACTCCCCGAATGGCCAGAATGACCAGGGCTGGGTCGATCTGAAGCCAGGAGCCAGGAGCTTCTTTCAGGTCTCCTATGTGGGTGCAGGGGCCTAAGCACTTGGGCCATCCTCTGCTGCTTTCCAAGGTACATCAGCATGAAGCTGGATTGGAAGTGGAGCAACCGGGACTCAAACCGGCACCCATATGGGATGCCTGTGCTGCAGGCCGGGGCTTTAACCCGCTGCCATTGCGCCAGGCCCCAGCTACATTTCTGATGCTAGCTTCCTGCCAATGTACACCTGGGAATGGGGAGCGGGGGCAGCAGTAGCAGGTAATAGTTCAAATATTTGGGTCCCTGGCACCCATGTGGAAGATTCTGGTGGAGTTCCAAGTTTCTGGCTACAACTTGGCCCATCCCTGGCAACTGGGGGCATTTGGGAGAGTGAACCTGTAGATGGAGGGTCTCTGTCTCTGCCTTTCAAATAAATAAATAAAAATGTAAAAGAAAGACAAGTTACTATATGAAAGGCAAGTTTATTGCAAATGTACAGAGAACTTTAAGAATTCATAGAAAATGGAATTAAAAGATAAGTTTAGGGGCCAGCATTGTGTTACAGTGGGTTAAGCCACCACCTGCAACATCAGCACCCCAGTGGGTGCTGGTTTGAGTCCTAGCTGCTCCATTTCTGACCCAGCTTCCTGCTAATGCACCTGGGAAAGCAATGGAAGATGGCCCAAGTGCTTGGGCCCCTGTATCCATGTGATGACCTGGATTAAGTTCCTGGCTCCTGGCTTCGGTCCGACCCAGCCCTAGCCATTGTAGCCAACTGCGGAGTGACCCAGCAGACGGAGATTCTTTGTCCCCTGTTGTATCTGTAACTTTTAAATAAAGATAAATCTTTAAGAAAAACAAAGTAAGCTTATTTTAATGCACATAATTTTGAAATCCATGCATACTTTTTCTCATAACATGTACTTCCTACTTCCTTTTTGAAATATATACAGAATAGGATCCCTGCACATAAAATGTTTGTAATCTATCAGGAGAACCTAGCACAGAAACAAATAAATGTAAGTCTAATTAAGGTGGGAGCTTCTGGGAGAAAGCCTCCTGGGGGAAGTGGCGTGTATTCTGTGCTTGGAAGGGCAGTAGGATTTCCGTAGCTGGAGCTGGGCAAAGAGCAGCTGAGATTGAAGAAGGGAAGGCAGGCTGAGCACGAGGGCTCTGCAGAGGGAGAGTGGGGAGAAGGAAGAAGAGGCGCTGGGAGCCACAGCCAGGAAAGCCTTAAATACTAAGTCTTGAGTTTGGATTTCATAGGTTAGACAAGGAGGAATCCCTAAAAGCTTCCGAGTAGAACAATGTGGCCTTTGTGTATATGATGATGTGCACGCAAGGGAGACTGGAAATCACTGGAATGATGCAGGCATGAGATGGGAAAGACTGAAATTAAGGGGTAGCAATGGAAGTGGAAAAGGCTAGAGATACGCAAAGGACCCTCAAAAGATAGTAATGGATTCATTAACTATTTGGACATGAAAGTGTGGGGAGGCATCAAAGGGTGTGCTTTTCTAAGAGACGAGCTGAGATGTAGGTATGTGGATGTCGGTGCTATCTGGACAGTGCAGTACATTCTGGTAAACACTTATTTTTTTTTAAAGATTTGTTTATTTATTTGAAAGTCAGAGTTACACACAGAGAGAAGGAGAGGCAAAGAGAGAGAGAGAGAGATTTTCCATCTGCTGGATCACTCCCTAGTTGGCCGTAATGGCTGGAGCTTCGCCAATCCGAAACCAGGAGCCAGGAGCTTCTTCCAGGTCTCCCATGTGGGTGCAGGGGCCCAAGGACTTGGGTCATCTTCTATTGCTTTCCTAGGCCATAGCAGAGAGCTGGATCAGAAGTGGAATAGCTGGGACTCAAACTGGCACTCATAGGAGATGCCGGCACTGCAGGCAGTGGCTTTACCCGCTATACCACAGCGCCGGCCCTAGGTGAACACTTATCATATGGCTGGAGCTCAGAAGGTAAGTCAGAACCAGCTCACAGTCCTCCCATACAAGTACCCCTGTGCACTTGCTGAATGAGCTGTGGGGAGGGGTCCAGATCCGAGGGAAAGGAAGATGAACAGGCAAATTTGGGATCCTTTCCAGGGAACTGGAGAAACACTGAATTGAAAGATACCATAATTCTACCTAATGCTGATTAACTGTGTATTGTGTTCCATGCACTATTTCAAGTGTTGTATTAGTTCTTTAATTCTCACAATGAAGCGAGGTAAATAGCAAATCAACTGGGAATCGGAGAACATAAGCGACTTGTCCAGACTCATACAGCAAACTCCAAGATCAGAATCAAGCACAGGCCAACTGGGTCCAGCATCTTGGGCTTGACTCCCAGTCTATTCTGCCTTTAAAGCAGCAGTAGTGGGTTGGGTCAGGTCACCGAATCCAGGGGATAAAGGAGTTCCAGGCAGCAGGTGGTCAAAAGTGTGGTGCTGGTGACAGATCATGAACAAGAATCATTACCGTCACCTGAGGGCTGGAGGAGCTGGCCTACGATGAGCCCTCAATAACACGTATGTGCAAGCACACACCACGCTGGGCTTTTATACCTGCCCGGGTCTCCTTAACAAGGTTGATCAAGCATGACAAGAAGGTTCTCACTGCTGTGATTGTTCTGGAAACAAGGTGGCTAAATGCATTAGTCACCAGTCTTCTCACCATCTTTGATCCATTCAACCCATTCAACCTGCCATTCAGGTGGCTAGAAAGGAGCGAAAGCCAAACCCAGGCTGTCCGCTGAGCGAGCTCTTAATGAAAGGTCAGGGTAAGTTAATGAAAGCTTGAGCGCTCCTCTTTAGCCAAGGCCAAAGAAAGTGGGGAAAGGGATATTACAATTGAGGGACTTAAATAGGGCTTAAGTAGCGCTGAGAATTCTACTCCCCATTTATCAGGATAATAGAACGATACCCCACGAGGACACTTGAAGACTATTGAGTTTTTAGGGAAATCTAGTTCAGAGGCACTGGTATTCAACTGCCTAGGCTTGATTTGTGTCAAAATTTTTTATTTACTTATTCTATTTATTTGAAAGGCAGAGAAAGGAAAGAGAGAGAGAGAGAGAGATCTGATATCCGCTGGTTTACTCCCCAAATGCCTAAAATAGCCAGGACTGGCCAGACCAAAGCCAAGAGCTATATCTCTGTGTTAAATATTGCACAGTATCCAAAAACATGTACAAGTATTACATGTTAACCTAAAAATTTATTTATTTGAAAGTCAGAGTTACAAAAGAGAGGAGAGAGAGACAGAGAGAGAAAGAGATCTTCCATCTGTTGGTTCACTCCCCAAATGGCCTCAATGGCCAGAGCTGGGTTGGTCTGAAGCCAAGAGCCAGGAGCTTCTTCCAGGTCTCTTATTCTAGAAATTTATTCTGCAACTATACTCATACATATGCAAAATGAGAAATGCTCCAGGTTACTTATTAAAGCATTGTCCATCAGAGGGAGACTTAATTAATCGAGCTCCTTTGTACAGTGGAAGGCAATGCAACTGTAATATATATATATGTGTGTATATATATATATATATATATATATATATGAGATTTATTTATTTGAAAGGCAGAGTTACAGAGAGGCAGAGAGATAGAGAAAGAGAGAGAGAGAGAGTCTTCCATCTGCTGGTTCAATCCCCAAATGGCCACAACA
This sequence comes from Sylvilagus floridanus, assembly GCA_949820135.1. Classification (NCBI taxonomy): domain Eukaryota; kingdom Metazoa; phylum Chordata; class Mammalia; order Lagomorpha; family Leporidae; genus Sylvilagus; species Sylvilagus floridanus. Next base: position 38,122,606 of record OX463230.1, read on the forward strand.
GCTGGAGCTGGGCTGATCCAAAGCCAGAGAGCTGGATTGGAAGTAGAGCAGCTGGGTCTCGAACTGGAACCCATATGGGATGCTGGCACTGCAGGCAGTGGCTTTACCTACTATGCTACAGCGCCGGCCCCACAACTATAAAATAGAATGAGACCACACCAGAACAGGTGACTACAATTCACAACAAAGCACACTGCATAAGGCACAGGAAGAGAGGAGCTGGTCGGTTCCAGCAAAGAGAGGGTATGAAAATGGAAAGGCTAAATTGCCTGATTTTATCCGTTTATTTACTCATTTTTATTTATTTGAAAGGCAGAACAACTGAAAGAGATACACACACACACACACACACACACACACACAAACACATCTATTGATGGACTGCTGCTACTCAGGCATCATGGGAAGTGCTAGAAATGTGACTCAAGCAAGACATGGCTTCTAACCTAATGAAACTCACAGTCCAGTGCAGCCATTCCCAACTGGGGTGTTTTAATTTCCAGGACTAATATGGCAATGCCTGGAGACACTTTTAGTTACTGAAATGGGGACGGCCATTTGCTGCTTGTGTCTAGCGACTAGGCACCAGGGATGCCACTGAACATCCAACAGTGCACAGGGCAGTCCTGAGCAATCTGGAGAGTGAATGAAGGGTTGAAGTATTTGGATGCACATTTTACAAACTCACATCGTGGGGCTGGTGTTGTGGTTCAGCAAGTTAAGCTATTGCCTGAAATGCTGGCATCCCATATGAGTACCCGGTCAAGTCCCAGCTGCTCTGTTTCTGATCCAGCTCCCTGCTTATGTGCCTAGAATAGAAGCATAAGATGGCCCAAGTACTTGAGCCCCTGCCACCCATGTGGAACTCCCAGGTGGAATTCTTGGCTCCTGGTTTTGGCCCGGCCCAGATCTGGTCATTGTGGCCATTTGGGGAGTGAACCATCAGATGCAAAATCAATCTCACTCTTTCTCTCTCTCTTTCTCTGTCACTCTGCCTTTTAAATAAATAAAATAAATCCTTTTTAAAAGAAATTCGGGGGGCCAGAACCATGGCTCACTTGGTTAATCCTCCGCCTGCGGCGCCAGCATCCCATATGGGCACCAGGTTCTGGTCCCAGTTGCTCCTCTTCTAGTCCAGCTCTCTGCTGTGGCCCAGAAGGGCAGTGGAGGATGGCCCAAGTGCTGGGCCCCTGCACCCACATGGGAGACGAGAAAGGAAGCACCTGGCTCCTGGCTTTGGATCAGCGCAGCCATGGCGGCCATTTGGGGAGTGAACCAATGGAAGGAAGACCTTTCTCTCTGTCTCTCTCTCTCACTGTCTATAACTGTACCGGTCAAAAAAAAAAAAAAATCAGGGAGCTGGCGCTGTGACATAGCAGGTAAAGTTGCCACCTGCAGTGTTGGCATGCCATACAGGTGCTGGTTCGAGTCCTGGCTGTTCCACTTTTGATCCAGCTCTCTACTAAGGCCTGGGAAAGCAGTAGAAGATGGCCCAAGTGCTTGGCCCCTGCACCCATGTGGGAGACCCAGAAGAAGCTCCTGGCTCCTGGCTTTGGATGTGGCCAACTGGGGAGTGACCCAGTGGACAGAAGACCTCTCCTCTTTCTCTCTCTCTCGGCCTCTTCTTCTCTCTGTAACTCTGACTTTCAAATAAATAAATAAATCTTGAAAGGAAGGAAGGAAGGAAGGAACAAACGAACGAACTTGGGGCCGGCACTGTGGCATAATGGATAAAGACTCTGCCCATATGGTTGCCAATTCCAGTCCCAGCTGCTTCACCAGTCCCAGCTGCTCCACTTCCAATCAGCTCCCTGCTAATGCACCTGGGAAAGCAGCAGAGGATGGCCCAAGTGCTTGGGCCCCTACAGCCACGTGGGAGACCTGGAAGAAGCTCCTGGGTCCTGGCTTCAGACCAGCCAGCTCCAGCCATTGCAGCCATTTGGGGAGTGAATCAGCAGATAGAAGATTCTCTCTCTCTCTCTCTCTGCCTTTCAAATAAATTAATTAATTTAATTAAAAAAGGAAAAGAAACTCACATTGGCTGTGGCATGGAGGATAGACTGGCTTGGGGTCAAACTACAGGTAGGAGAGTTAGATGGCTGTGGTTATAATCAGGTTGGAAGGAAGAAGAGGCACAAAAAAATGAGAGTTGGGAGGGAGGGGAGAAAGGATACGGGGGAAGGTAGAGTCTGAGCTGTGGGATGATTTCTAGGTTTCTGAATGGTAGGCAACAGGGTGGACAAAGAGGGCATTCTGTCAAACAGAGAACACAGGAGGAGAGCAGGAGGGAAGTGAAAACCGGCAGGTTGGCTGGGGCTCCAGGTCAACATTCAGACCCGCAGATCAGCAGAAAGCCCTGGCTTTTGAAGTTCTGGATGTGGCTAGGGTCACCCAGGGGCAATGCAGGAGCAGAAGTGGGCGGAGCACAGAGCACTGGGGAGCAGCTGTCAACCGGCCTCCATGGAAACTGTCAGAGGTGCTGAATGCTCATGTCCGTGGATGGCTGTTTGCATTTCTCTTGCCCCGTCCACACGGCTGTTCTTTATTTTCTGCCCTACAAGCAGACAGCTCTCTAAAGGGCTACGCAAACCTAACTTATTATTATTATCCTGTTGTTTTCATTACCCTGGCTGCTCGTCCTGACCTGAAAGCCTTCTACAGCGCACCTCCTGACATCCTGAACAGCTCTGAGCAGTCCTGGCCAGGCACATGAAACCTTTGATTGTAATGGCCCAGCCACGGGAAAGGCTCCATCAGGGAAGAAATCACAGTTTGTTTCCGCCACTTAATACAGTACTTGGCATTTCCATTTACTGATTCACTCTCCGCATTTGGCCACAACAGCCTGAGCTGTGCCAATCCGAAGCCAGGAGCCAGGGGCTTCTTCAGGGTCTCCCACGTGGGTGCAGGGGCCCAAGGACTTGGGCCATTTTTTGCTGCTTTCCCAGGTATGTGAGCAGAGAGCTGGATTGGAAGTGGAGTAGCCAGGACTCGAACTGGGGCCCATTGGGATGCTGGCACTGCAGGCAGCGGCTCTACCTGCTATGCCATGGTGCCAGCCTATACTCTAAAGAATTTAAAAATAAAAAGGTATCCCACCCCAGGATGGCACCCGCTCAACCCTCCACGGAGCCCAGCTGCCACCATGTCTTCCGGGGCCAGCGTGAGGACCCTGCAGCACGTGGTGGAGCAGCTCAGACTCGAAGCTGGTGTGGACAGGATCATCCTGGTCCTCCGAGTGGGTGCGAGGGCCCAGGCGGTTGCTGAGCTTCGACAGAAGCCAGGACGTGTGCCAGTCAGAAGCAACCCCTTCCGGGAACCCAAGTCAAGACTGGAGGGAGGAAGTTCCCTGAGGAAGGCCGTCAGCACTAAGTGATGAACTGCCGTCTCCAAGTCTCCAGAAAACACTTCTGCAGCCAAACGACCTATAGGCATTTAGGGCCTTCCCTGTGGCCTCGTCTGGCCTCCAGAGTCCTACAGAAAGGAATGCGTTTCAATAACAGCGGCCTGATCGCTGTGGTGAAGTGCTTTCCCTTAAGACAAACAAAACCCTCACCACTGAGACACCAGGTCACAGCTCTTCCATGAGCGAAAGACTGGGGTTTCTACACCCGGAATATGTTGTCATGTACTGGATTTTTACACTTTAGGAATAAAGGCATTTTGCTTGTTTAAAAAAAGGTGACTGTTTGTAAGATTTTTATACTATAATAAAGTTCTTTCCTCATGAATTTACAACCACTAAATGAAAACAAGAAGTATAAAATGAGGGGGCAGAGAAGATTTTACTAATCAAATGGTTTCTTGATTTTTCTAAATAAGAAGATTGTTTCACTGTTAACACTAAATATGGGGACCAGCGCCGTGGCTCAGTAGGTTAATCCTCCACCTGAAGTGCCGGCATCCCATATGGGCACTAGTTCAAGTCCTGGCTACTCCACTTCTGATCCAGCTCTCTGCTATGGCCTGGGAAAGCAGTGGAAGATGGCCCAAGTCCTTGGGCCCCTGCACCTGCACCCACGTGGGAGACCTGGAAGAAGAAGCTCCCAGCTCCTGGCTTTGGATCCTCCCAGCTCTGGCCGTTGCAGCCATTTGAGAAGTGAGCCAGCAGGTGGAAGATTTCTCTTTCTCTCTCTCTCTGCCTCTGCCTCTCTGTAACTCTGCCTTTCAAATAAATAAATCTTTTTGAAAAATAAATAAATAAAAAGGTATCATGTCTGTAACTTACTCTCAAACATATTTGGAAAACATATGTACAGACATACATTATTTATATATGCATATGTGTATATTTGGAAAGAATTACTACCAAATGAAGTAGGGTATCATTTGAGTTTTTTTTTTTTTTAAGATTTTATTGGGGCCGGCGCCATGGCTCACATGGTTAATCCTCCGCCTGCGGCACCGGCATCCCATGTGGGCGCTGGGTTCTAGTCCCAGTTGCTGCTCTTCCAGTTCAGCTCTCTGCTGTGACCCGGGAGTGCAGTGGAGGATGGCCCAGGTGCTAGGGCTCCTGCACCCGCATGGGAGACCAGGAGGAAGCACCTGGCTCCTGGCTTCGGATTGGTGTAGTTCTGGCCGTAGCGGCCATTTGGGAGGGGTGAACCAACGGAAGGAAGACCTTTCTGTCTGTCTGTCTCTCTCTCACTGTCTAACTCTATCTGTCAAATAAAATAAATAATAAAGATTTTATTTATTTGTTTGAGAGATAGAGTTACAGAGAGAGAAGTCTTCCACCGGCTGGTTTGCTCCCCCAATGGCTTCAACAGCCAGAGCTGGAGCCGATCTGAAGCCAAGAGCCAGGAACTTCTTCTGGGTCTCCTACATGGGTGTAGGGGCCCAAGCACTTGGGCCATCTTCTACTGCTTCCCCAAGCCATTGCAGAGAGCGGGATTGGAAGAGGAGCAGCCAGGACAGAAACTGGCACTCATATGGGATGCAGGCACTGCAGGTGGAGGCTTAGCCCACCACATCACAGTGCCAACTCCTAAGATATTATTTGGAAGATACAGTAAAGAGCATATCGGAGGGGCCGGAGTTGTGGTGTAGCAGGTTCACGTCCTGGCTGCTCCACTTCCAATCTAGCTGCCTGCTAATGCGCCTGGGAAAGCAGCAGCAGATGGCCCAAGTACTCAGGCCCCTGCACCCACATGGAAGACCAGGATGAAGCTCCTGGCTCCTGGCTTCAGCTTGCCCCAGCCCTGGCTGTTGTGACCACTGGGGGAGTGAATCAGCAGATGGAAGATCTCTCTCTCTCTCTTTCTCTGTCTCTCCCCTTCTTTCCATAACTCTGCCTTTCAAATAAATATCAATGGAAGGAAGACCTTTCTCTCTGTCTCTCTCTCTCACTAACTCTGCCTGTCAAAAAATAAAAAAATAAAAAATATATATTTTAAAAAGAGTATATGGGACTTCTTAGTACCATGTTTGCATTATTTTTGGAGATTATTTAAAATAAAAGCCATACATTAATGCACCATCTGGGAAGCAGCAGGTGGGGGTTCAGGTGGTTTGGCCCCTGCCACCCACGTGGGAGACCCTGACTAGCTCTGAGCTCCTGCCTTCGGCCTGGCTCAGCCCCAGCTGTTGTGGGCATTTAGAAATAAACCAATGGATGGGAACGTGTCTGTCCATCTTTCTGACTGTCTGTCTCTCTCTCTGATTTGCCTGTGCCTCTCAAATAAATCATATACATATATATATATATATTAATAAAGAAAATGAAAGAGTACCTTTGGTACCAGGCTGTGGTTGTTTAGGTCCCTGCTGATAGATGGATGGATAAATGATAAAATCAAGGAAGAAAATGTTAGTTGTAAAATAAAGGTAGAGGTATATGTTTACTGTACAAGTTTTTCAACTTTTCTGTATGAAAGATTACATCACAAAATACTAGGGGAGAAATCACCCACAGACCCTGTCCTCCTAAATCTCAGTTTACTGTTTTTTTTATTATTATTAATATGTATTTATTTGAAGCTGGTGCTGCGGCTTACTTGGCTAATCCTCCGCCTGTGGCGCCGGCACCCCGGGTTCTAGTCCTGGTTGGGGCGCCGGATTCTGTCCCGGTTGCTCCTCTTCCAATCCAGCTCTCTGCTGTGGCCAGGGAGTGCAGTGGAGGATGGCCCAAGTGCTTGGGCCCTGCACCCGCATGGGAGACCAGGAGAAGCACCTGGCTCCTGGCTTTTGATTGGCACAGTGCACCGGCCGTGGCGGCCATTTGGGGGGTGAACCAACAGAAGGAAGTCCTTTCTCTGTCTCTCTTTCTCTCACTGTCTAACTCTGTCTATCAAAAAATAAATAAATAAAATTTAAATATATATATGTATTCATTTGAAAGGCAGAGTGAAGAGAGAGGTTCACTCCCCAGATGGTCACAACAGCTAGGTCTGGGCCAGGCCAAAGCCAGGAGCGAGGAGCTCCACCCTGATCTCCCACAAGGGCAGCAGGGACCGAAGTACTTAGGCTATCTTCTGCTGCCTTCCCAAGTACATTTGCAGGAAGCTAGACTGGAGGCAAAGTAGCTGAGACTTGAACCAGCACTTGGATATGGGATGCTGGCATTGTAAGTAGCAGCTTCACCTGCGGCACCACAACACAGGCGCCGTTTACTGTTCTTTCCATTCTACCACAATGCCTCTTTGTTCTAGCCCTCGCCTTGTCAGTCTTCCACACCTCATCATCAGATTTTTGCAGTCTACTTTGAAAAGTTAGTACAAGGGGCCGGTGCTGTGGCATGGCGGATAAAGCCACCGCCTGTAGTGCTGGCATTCCATATGGGCGCTGGTTTGAGTCTCCATGGCTCCACTTCTGATCCAGCTCTCTGCTGTGGCCTGGGAAAGCAGTGGAGGATGGCCCAAGTGCTTGGGCCCCCGCACCCACATGGCAGACCGAGAAGAAGCTCCCAGCTTCCTGGCTTCAGAACAATGCAGCTCCAGATGTTGTAGCCATCTGGGCAGTGAACCAGCAGATGGAAGACCTCCCTCCCTCTCTCTCTCACTGTCTCTGCCTCTGCCTCTCTTTAATTCTGCCTTTCAAATAAAATAAATAAATCTTTAGAAAAGAAAAGTTAGGACAGGGGTGGGCACAGTGGTGCAGCAGGTTAAGCCTTCACCTGAAGGGCTGGCATCCTGTATAGGCACCAGTTCAAGTCCTGGCTGCTCTGCTTCTGATCCAGCTCCCTGCTAATGTTACTGGGAAAGCAGCAGAGGATGGCCCAAGTGCTTGGGCCCCTGCACCCACATGGGAGACCTGGAAGAAGCTCCTGGCTCCTGGCTATGGCCTGGCCCAGTCCGACGTTGCAGCCATTTGAGGAGTAAACAAGCGAATGGAAGATCATCTCTCTCTCTCTCTCTCTCTCTCTCTCTCTCTCTCTCTCTCACTTTGACTTTCAAATAAATAAATCTTTCTTTTTTTAAAGAAAAAAAGTTAGAACAAACTAATTAAAAGGGAAGGAGCTAAGGAGAGAGGTAAAGATGTCCTCTCTTACCAGTTGTTTTCAGAATCACTTTGTTCTAGCACAATGTTCTAGCTAGCACAATGCAACAAGAAAAGAAAAGACACCAGATATAGGTTGGAGAGACAGAAATAAGACTATCTTTATTCACAGATGATGGGGATACCTATGTAGAGAATCCAAAACAATTAACCAAAATAAAACAATAAAAATACTTCTTCTAGAACTAAAACGCAAGTTTAGCAAGGTTGAAAGTTAAAATACAAATACAAAAGTCAATTGCTTTCCTATATACTGGCAATGAACAAGTGGAATTTTTTTTTAAAGATTATTTATTTATTTGAAAGTCAGGAAAGACAGAGAGAAAGCTGGGGGGGGGGGGTGGCGGGGAGAAACAGAAGTTTTCCATCTATTGGTTCACTCCCCATTTGGCCACAACAGCCAGAGCTGCGCCAATCCAAAGCCACAAGCCAAGAGCTTCTTCCAGGTTTCCCACGTGGGTGCAGGAGCCCCAGGACTTGGGCCATCTTCTACTGCTTTCCCAGTCCATAGCAGAGAGTTGGAGTGAAAGTGGAGCAGCCGGGAATTGAACCGATGTCCATATGGGATGCCAGCACTGCAGATGGCAGCTTTACAGATTATGCTACAGCATTGGCCCCAAACAAGTGGAATTTTTAAATTAAAACTGCAATACCGGCTAGCGCTGGGGCTCATTAGGCTAATCCTCCTCCTGTGGCGCCGGCACCCCGGGTTCTAGTCCAGGTCGGGGCGCCGGATTCTGTCCCGGTTGCTCCTCTTTCAGTCCAGCTCTCTGCTATGGCCAGGGAGTGCAGTGGAGGATGGCCCAAGTGCTTGGGCCCTGCACCCCATGGGAGACCAGGAGAAGCACCTGTCTCCTGGCTTTGGATCAGTGTGGTACGCCAGCCGCAGCAGCCATTGGGGGGGGTGAACCAATGACAAAGGAAGATCTTTCTTTCTCTCTGTCTCTCTCTCTCACTGTCCACTCTGCCTGTCAAAAAATAAAAAAAAATTTAAAAAAACAGCAATACTATTTATATTAGCACCCTAAAATATGAAATATTTAGGTATAAAACTAAAAAATAAAATATGTGTAAGATTCATATGAGGAAAACTACAAAACTCTGATGAAAGAAAGTCAACAATGAACTAAACAGAGAGGTAAGGATGGGAAGCCTCAATGCTGTGAAGATGTCAGTTCTTCCCAACTTACTCTATAGATTCAATGCAATCAAAAAATCAGAATCTCACCAAGTTATTTTATGATATCAATAAAGTGATTCTAGAGCTTAAAGAGGCAAAAGACCCAGAATACCCAATACAATATTGAAGAGGGCACCACCAATTTCAAGACTTACTATGAAGTTACAGTAAGCAAAACAGTGTGGTATTGGTGGAAGAAAGACAAATATCAATGGAATGGAATGCAGAGACACAGACTCACATATAGAGTCAACTGGTTTTATTTTAAAGATTTATTTATTTTATTTGAAAAATTAGCCGGCGTCATGGCTCAACAGGCTAATCCTCTGCCTTGCGGCGCCGGCACACCGGGTTCTGGTCCCGGTCGGGGCGCCGGATTCTGTCCCGGTTGCCCCTCTTCCAGGCCAGCCCTCTGCTGTGGCCAGGGAGTGCAGTGGAGGATGGCCCAAGTGCTTGGGCCCTGCACCCCATGGAGACCAGGAAAAGCACCTGGCACCTGGCTCCTGCCATCAGATCAGCGGGGTGCGCCGGCCGCAGCACGCCAGCCACGGCGGCCATTGGAGGGTGAACCAACGGCAAAGGAAGACCTTTCTCTCTGTCTCTCTCTCTCACTGTCCACTCTGCCTGTCAAACATTAAAAAAAAAAAAAAGAAGAAAAGAAAAATTACAGAAGAAGAGGAAGAGACAGAGAAGGAGAGAGAGAGATCTTCCATCTGCTGGTTCACTACCTAAATGGCTATAACAGCCAGGGCTAGGCCAAGCTCAAGCCAAGAGCCAGGAGCTTCATCCACTCTCCTACATTGGCAGCAGGGGCCCAAACACTTGGGCCATTTTCTGCTGATTTTCCTAGGCCATTAGCAGGGAGCTGGATCTGAAGTAGAGCAGCTGGGACTTGAACCAGTACCCACATGGGATCTTGGCATTGCAGGAGGCAGCTTTACCCACAATGCCAGCCTCTAGTCAACTGACCTTTGAAAAAGGCAACACGCTGGAGAAAAGGCAGTGTTTTCCACAAATGGTACTGGAATAACTGGACATTCAAATGCAAAATGTTAGTCTAGACACAGACATCACACTCTTCCCAAAGTTAACTCCAAACAGAGCATAGACAAATATGCAAAGCCATAAAAACTCACAGAAGATAACATAGGAGAAACTGTAGATGACCTTGGTTTTGGCTATGACCTTTTTTTGTGGTAAAGGTTGGGGTGAATGACTTTAAATAGATCAAGGCCACAGTAATTGATAAACTGGACTTTACTGAAAATAAAAATTTAAGCTCGGGGCCAGTGCTGTGGCTCACTTGGTTAATCCTCTGCCTGCAGCACCGGCATCCCATATGGGCGCCGGGTTCTAGTCCTAGTTGCTCCTCTTCTGGTCCGGCTCTCTGCTGTGGCCCAGGAAGGCAGTAGAGGATGGCTCAGGTACTTGGGCTCCTGCGCCCACATGGGAGACCAGGAAGAAGCACCTGACTCCTGGCTTCGGATTGGTGCAGCGCTGGCTGTAGCGGCCATTTGGGGAATGAGCCAATGGAAGGAAGACCTTTCTCTCTGTCTTTCTCTGTCTATATCTCTACATGTCAAAAAAAAATTTATGTTCTGCAAAATATACTGCCAAGGAAAGAAGATGACACACCATGGACTGAGAGAAAACATTTAGATATATCTTTTTTTTTTTTTTTTTTTTGACAGGCAGAGTGGACAGTGAGACAGAGAGACAGAGAGAAAGGTCTTCCTTCCGTTGATTCACCCCACCCCCCAAATGGTCGCTGCGGCTGTTGCACAGCACTGATCCGAAGCCAGGAGCCAGGTGCTTCTCCTGGTCTCCCATGTGGGTGCAGGGGCCCAAGCACTTGGGCCATCCCCCACTGCACTCCTGGGCCACAGCAGAGAGCTGGACTGGAAGAGGAGCAACTGGGACAGAATCTGGCACCCCAACCAGGACTAGAACCCGGTGTGCTGGCGCCACAGGTGTAGGATTAGCCTATTGAGCCATGGCGCTGGCCCACTTAGATATATCTTACAAAAAAATATTATCCCACACATAAAAGAACTCTTAAAGCTCCAGGAAAGAACAATGGATCAAAGACCTTAACAGATACCTCACCAAAGAAGTTATGCATCTGAAAAATAGGAATATGAATAGATGCTCTACATCATATGTCATTAAGGAAATGCAAATTAAATAATGAGATACCTCTACACACTTTTTAGGATGGCCAAAATCCAGCCCGGTGGTGATAACAAATGCCGGAGAGGAGTGGAGAGCAGGAGCAACTCAGTCTTTGCTGATGGGAATGCAAAATGCTGCAGCCACTTCACAAAGCAGTGTGGCAATCTTACCAATCCATTCTCTTGCAATCTGCAGTCACACTCCTAGGTGGTTACCCAAGGGACTAAACACTTGCCTCCATGCAAGAACTTGCACATGGATATGTACAGCAGCTTTATTCATAATTGCCAAAACTGGAAGCTATGACAGTGTCCTTCAGCAGGTGAATCAATAAACTATAGTGTATTCAGATAATGGACCACTATTCAGGACTGAAAAAGAAATGAGCTGGGGCTGTCATAGTGGCACAGCTGCTTAAGCTATTGTTTGTGATGGCAGCATCCCATAGCAGAGTGCCAGTTCGAGTCCCAGTTGCTCTGCTTTCAATCCAGTTCCCTGCTAATATATGCTGGAAAGCAGCAGAAGATGGCTGTGGTGCTTGGGCCCCTGCCGCATATGTAGGAGACTAGGATGGATGGGGTTCCTGGCTCCTGGATTTGGTCTGGCCCGGGCCTGGCTGTTGTGGCCATTTTTGGGGTGAACCAGAAGATGGAAGCTCTCTATTTCTCCTCTCTCCACTACTCTGCCTTTCAAGTAGCTAAGTAAAATAAAATAAAATAATAAAAATCAATGAGCTACCAAGCCACGAAAAGAAATGTAAGAATTGTGAAATAAAAGAAACCAATCCAGGGGCCGACATCATAATACAGCATATGCAACCACTGCCTGTGATGCTGGCATCCCATACGGGAGCTGGTTCAAGTCCTGCCTGCACCACTTCCAATCCAGCTCCCTGTTAATGGTCCTGGGAAAAGCAGGCTTAAATTCCAGGGCTACTGCCACCCACATGGGAGACCAGAAAGAAGTTTCTGGCTCCTGGCTTCATCCTGGCCCAGCTCTGACCACTGAGCCCACTGGGGAGGTGAACCAACAGATGGAAGATCTGTGTATGTGTGTGTGTGTGTCCCTCTTTCTGTGTCACTCTTTCAAATAAATAAATCTTAAAAAATAGAGAAACCAATCCAGAAATGCTATATACCATGTGGTTTCAACTATATGACATTCTGTAAAAAGGAAAAATTAAAGAGACAGAATATCAGGGTATTGGAGAAGGAAGGGATAAATCAGCAGAGCACAGGAGATTTTTAGAGCAGAGAAAATACTCCATGTGGCATTATGATGGTGGAGAAAAGGCATGATACATTTATCCAAGCTTATAAGACTGAAGCCTAGGGGTGGGCATTTAGTCTAGTAATTAAGACATCTGTTAAGATGTCTGGGACTGGCTCCTGACTACAACTTCCTGCTAATGCCAACACACTGGTGATGGTTTACGTGACTGGATTCTTGCCACCCATGTGGAAGACATGGATTGAGTTCCTGGCTCCAGCTTTAGCTCAGCTCCAGCCTGTGAACCAGTGGATGGAAACTCTAGCTCTCGATCTGTCCCTCTGTCTCTCTGCCTCTCATAATGATAAAGATGTGTCAGTGCAGATTCATTGATTGTAACAAATGTTTCACTCTAGTGAGAATGTTGATAATGTAGGGTGCCATCTGTGTGTGTATGTGTGTGTATTCTGGGGGAAGGGGATTGTATGGGAAATTTCTATACTTCTACTCAATTTTGCTGTAAGCCTAAAATCCATACGGCCAAGAACATTAGTAAGTAAACAATTCCAATCTGAAAAACAGTCCCCAAATTTAAATAAGGAATAAGCATGCATTGAAAATCTAAATCAAAAACATCTTGAGGAGGGGCCAGCACCATGAATGGCATAATGGGTGAAGCTGCCACCTGCAGTGCTGGCATCCCATGTAGATGCCGGTTCAAGTCCTAGCTACTCCACTTCTGATCCAGCTCTCTGCTAAGGCCTGGGAAAGCAGTACAAGATGGCTCAAATGCTTCGGCTTCTGTGGGAGACCTGGAAGAAGCTCCTGGCTACCATTTGGGGAGTGAATGAGCAGATGGAAGACTCTCTCTCTCTCTCTCTCTGCCTCTGTGTTACTCTGCCTTTCAAATAAAATAAAATAAATCTTTAAAAAAAACATCTTGAGGAAGGATCATGTTGCTTTTAGGTGAGCTAGCAGGTACCACACATATGGCGTCACCATAGCTGACATATAATTTCAGACTACGTTACAGACCCACACAGACAAGATAAGATTTAATAGGTTTTATGTTTGCATGACTTCTGCCTTCCCTGGACCTAACAGTTTCAACAAATTCATTCTTGAGTCATACTTGCTTAATAAACAAGACAAGATCACCAACAAGAAAGGTGGTGGAACGTAACTGGCTTAGCTGCACAGGCACAGGGATTTTGCAACTCCATTGGCTGAGTAAGACATGAGGAGGATGACTAAGAGGAGTACACAAGAGCAATCACTGAGTGATAAACAGGATGACAAATGGAGTGTGTGTCCACTGAAGCTCAGCTGTTAACACTGTTCTACAACGCTGAGTAACAGGAGCAGCAGGCAAACCTGCTTGGCCCATAGTGCAGTAATGGAGGGCCACTATGGCTAGCACAGAGGCAAGAGGCTGTGTACAGACAGCTGTCAGTATTGATTTAGGCTTCCCTGCAGCTGATTTGGAACACCAGATGGAAATCACTCCTGAATTGTTCCTAGTTTTTTGGTTTTTTAACAAATTTAATGTTTAAATGTTTACTTGTTTATCTAACAGGCAGAGAGAGAGAGTGATACAGACAGGAGTGCCCATCTGCTGGTTCACTCCCCAAATACCCACCATGGCCAGGGCTAGGTTAGGGAAAAACCCGGGATTGAGGAATGCAACTCAGGCTTCCCACAAGGCTGGTTCCCAGTCATCTGAGCCATCACAGGGTCTGCATTAGCAGGAAGCTGCAGTCGGGAGTTTGAGATGGAAATCGAACCCAGGTACCCCCCTGTGGAACACAGGTGTCTTGACTGGCATTGCAACAAGGCCAAATGTCCACTTTTCCTAGTCTCAAAAGGATGGCCAGGCTTCCTTGGACATGGTCAAAACATCTGGAACTGCACTTAATAGCAATGTTGACATTGAGTACAGGTTAATACACGCATAACCGTGGAGTGGGCATGAGGCACAGCAGCTAGGTCGCTCCTTGGGACGCCTGCATCCTGTTTCCTACTTTGATTCCTGGTTACTCTGCTTTGGATTGAGCTTCCTCCTGACCACACATACCCTGGGAAGCAGCAGGGCACCGGCTTGAGTACTTGGGTCCCTGCCTCTCATGTGGGTGGCCTAGTTGAGTTTCAGCTCTTAATTTCAATGTGACCCGGCCCTTACGGTAGCAAGCCTCTGGGGAATGAGCCAATAAATGGAAAATCTCTCTATATCTGTCTCTCAAAAAAAGTGAAAAATAAATGATAATGCATAACCTTTAACCTACAGTGCCAGCATCCCATATGGGCTCCAGTTCTAGTCCTGGCTGCTCCTCTTTCAATCCAGCTCTCTGCTGTGGCCTGGGATAGCAGTAGAGGATGGCCCAGGTCCTTGGGCCCCTGCACCTGTGTGGGAGACCGGAGGAAGCTCCTGGCTCCTGGCTTTGGATCGGCGCAGCTCGGCCATTGCAGCCATTTGGGGAGTGAGCCAATGGAAGGAAGATCTTTCTCTCTGTCTCTCCTTCTCAATGTCTTAACTCTAACTTTCAAATAAATAAATAAAAATCTTTTTAAAAAATAAAAGTGACATTTTCTTCTCTCTCTCTGCCTCTCCTTCTCTTTCTGTATAACTCTGACTTTCAAATAAATAAATAAATCTTTAAAAAGTGAAATTTTCCTATTGTAAAAGTGATTTAAACTTATGCACAATCTGGAAAATAAAAAATTATAAAGAAAAATTTTGATGTGACAATTATTTTCATCAAAATAATGTATTGAAGCATTTCTTTCCATTTTATCATGTTTTTCTCACATATTTAAAATATAATAAGCTCTTGTGGTATTTAGTCTAGCAGTTAATCCACAGATTGGAGGGGTTGGCACTGTGGCATAGCAGGTAAAGCTACTGCCTGCGAGTGATCCCGGCATCCCATATGGGTGCTGGTTCAAATCCCAGGTGCTCCACTTCTGATTTAGTTCCCTGCCAATGTGCCTGGGAAAGCAGCACAAGATGGCCCAAATGCTTAGGCCTCTGCACCCATGTGGGAGACCCAGAAGAAGCTCCTGGCTTCAGTCCAGCCCAGCTCAGCCCTGGCTGCTGTGGCTATTTGGGGAGTGAACCAGTGGGTGGAAGATTTCTCTCTCTGTCTCTCCCTCTCTCTGTATCTCTCTGCCTTTTAAATAAATAATTCTTAAAGAAAAAAAAAAAAAAGACGTGGATTGGAATACCATACCCCATTTCAGCAAGTTAGGCTCCAGCTCCTGACTCCTTCTTCCTCCTAATGCAAACCCTGGGGGGCAGCGGTGATAATTCGAGTAGTCGGGTCCCTGCTCCCCTCCTGGGAGACCTGAACTGAGTTCCCAGCTCCCAGTTTCAGCCTGGGCAAGTCCCAGCCACCACAGGCATTTAAGGAATGAACCAGCTGAGCTTTCTCTACGTGTCTGTGTGTCTGTCTCTCTTTATCTCTGTCAAATAAATACTGACAACTCTTATGTAACTCTTTTAGCCACCTTTTCATCAAAAGCTACATTATAAAAGTGGGGGGAGGTCTAGATTATAAATTACTAACTAAATATCATATAAAGTGCCAGTATTGTTAGTTCTGGTTTTACCACAATGCTAAGAGTCATCTCCTTAATCAAATAAGGCTGGGCTCTGCATCGCTCCCCTGAGTCAAGGAAATGCATTTGCAGTGCAGCTAGGATGACCACCTGAGGTTAAGAGCCTGCTGAGGGAGGCAGACCCGGGAGTGAGGTCACAGAGGCGGCCCCTGTGCACGGTGAACTTCTCCTAATTGGCAGCCCTTGGGGCTAAGTGCATTCTGGTTGCTGGGTCAGCCACGGCAAAGAGGACCTGCACCGGTGAGACCAAGCCTCCTTCTCATCTCCCTCTGGCCCAAGCATGGAAAAACATCAAGTCTTCCTCCCTTCCCAGCTGAGCATGGTTGAGGACCGGTGGGAATTGGCCCAAGGAGCTTTCCTAAAAACGAAGGCAAGGCACAGAGAAAACTCACAGCCCCAGAGTGGACAAGCACAGGTGTCGGCTTGGAACTGCTGCAGTGCTTGCCCACCGGTCCCGTTTTCTGAGGGTCCCCAGGATCCCTGTAGCAGGGACGGGATTGGGGTGGGGCTCTCAGCTGCTCCCAAGAACACCCTGAGCCACCAGAAAGGCTGTTGGCTCATCCCTTTATCCCCTTAGGCACCTGAGTATTCTCGTTCCCCAAGCACCCAGCACCCAGGAGGGTGTCCCTGCTCCAGGCTGTGTGTGGGAGGCCTCATGATGCAATGAACAGCACCAGGCCCTTGGGGTCCTCCTGGCCCTGCCTGAATCCAGGCTTTCTCATTGCCTGCTAGGGACTTAATTTTTCTAACCACTTTATGAATCACATACCACACACTTCACCTATTAAAGTGTACAATTAAGTGGCTTTTACTATATCCACAGAGTTGTGCAACCAGCACCACAATTGCTTTTATAACATTTGCATCATCCCTCGGAGAAATCCCATACCTGCAATAGTTGCTCCTTTCCCCAACCTCCCCTCCCCCTAGGCAACCACCAAGCTTTCTGCCTCCACAGACGCAGCCAGTCTTCAGTCGAGTGCCAGCGTATTCCCGTGTAAACTGGGACGAAGGACACCCCCACATAAGCCGCGCACAGGAGGCGGTCCATAAAAACCAGCTCCCTCTCTTTCACAAGGAACTTCAAGGACTCAAGTGTTTGTGTTGTTTTGATTTGTCTGACTGATTCCTGTGCCGAAACAGGGCCCATTATCACCCTATAACTTTAAAAAGCAGGGTTCAAACTCCTGAGATAATGACCATGCAATTTCATGCTTTTGGCCCAGTATACAAGCAAGCCTCTCACTAGCAGAATAATAATCACTCTCACTTACTGAAAGCTTCCTCGGTGCAAAGCATGGTTCTGAGCGCTCTTGTAGCAATCCGTGTAGCGTGCCCAACGCCTACGAAGCAGGTGCTACTGCTGTTCCTGCTCTGTAGACAGAGGCAGAGAGGGGTTAAGTCTCTCTTCCTCAGCAAGAAGCTCCGTAGTGGGGGCGCTGCACGCTTGCCCGTCCACCCATGCCTTTCTAGAACAAATCACTGCTCCTCTCACTAAAGCCCGGCAGGGCCTCAGCGTCGGTCCATTTCTGAGCCTCTGCTGATTCAATGTTCATAGAGTCCAGATCACCTGGAGAACACTTTTTTTTCTCCATGTGACTGTACAGGGGAGTTGGGGAATGCAGGGGACTTGGATGGAGCTCTGTGGACATGTTGGAAACACAGTGGATATGTTTCTATATCATTGTCACATCACTCACCACAGAACCACTCCATGAATGAAAGTTCCTAGATTTTCTTTTTTTTTTTTTAAAGAGTTATCTACTTATTTGAAAGGCAGAGTTACAAAGAAGCAGAAAGAGAGAGAGAAAGAGAGAGAGAGGTCTTCCATCGTTGGTTCACTCCCCACATGGCTGCAACAGCTGGAGCTGCATTGATCCGAAGCTAGGAGCCTCCTCTATGTCTCCCTCATGGGTGCAGGGGCCCAAGCACTTGGGCCATCTTCCACTGTTTTCCTAGGCCATAGCAGAGAGCTGGATCAGAAGTGGAACAGCCAGAACTATAACCAGCGCCCATATGGGATGCCCACACTGCAGGCAGTGGCTTTACCGCTCATGCCACAGCATCGGCCCTGGTTCTAGATATTCAAATAGTGTGAAAAGGTCTGAGCTGGTGGCAAACGCTTATCTTGGCAAAGTGCCTGTTTTTTTACTGACCAGACTCATCTCAAAAATGTTTTAAAATTCATTTATTTTCATTTCATTTGAAAGGTGAAGAGATAGAGGCAGAGAGAAGAGATCTCTCATCCATTGGTTCACTTCCCAAATGCCCACGAGAGCCAGAGCTGAGCCAGGCTAAAGCCAGGAGCCTAGAAATTAATTTTGGTCTCCCTCCTAGGGGGCAGGGATCAGCCCTGTCTCTCAGGGTGTGTATTAGCAGGAAACAATCAGAGGTGGAGGAGCTAGAATCAAAGCTGGCACTCCAGATAGGGCAAGCAGGTGTCCTAAGCGGAATCTTAACCACAGCACCGAATGGCTGCCACAGGCTCATCTCTTGGGACCACCTCCTCCCCTCTCCTTGTCTTACTCCTAAGGAGCCTTTGGAGTTCTTTGAATTTTGCCGGTCTTCCTCCCAGTTCTCCAAGCTGTGTGGCCACTGTGTCCCTATATGATACACCTCTGTAAGAGCGATGCAGTTTGCGGTGTAAGGACAAGCGGAGAAGGGGGCTGGGTTCGCGACGTGGAGGCCCGGCTCTCAGGTCCGGGGTCCAAGCGGCAGGAGTGCGGGATCCGAAGGGAGCAGGGAGCCGCCCTCCTGGCTCTCGCGCACGCCCGGCTCCTCCCTCCCTCCCTCGCGCAGCCAGGGCAGCGGTTCCTCTCCCCCTCCCCCAGCCCTGGCCCCGGGGACCCTGTGACGCGAGTTCGCACCGAGTGTCCTCAGGAGCGGCCCCAACACGCTCTACAGCGGCTCCAAGTGCCATTCCGTGGCCAGCAGAGCAGCAAGAGGGACGCACCCATCTGGAGGTGGTGCCCCAGCCTACAGCCCTGGCAACACTTACCCTGTAGATACCTTAAAGGATTAAAGGAGAATCCAACCCTGGTGACCTTGGAAGAGAGTAGTCAGAAAAAAAAAAAAAGCTGTTCTTTCTTAATCTGCAGGTGACAAGCCCACCATCATGTTGATGGGAAACTGGGCAAGGTTCTGGCCGTTTCTCATTGTGCAGAAGTCACTTAATTCAGATGGCTTCGGTTATGAAGAGCTGGAAAGGGGATTATGTCTTCATGTGGTGGAGGGAACAGTCCTGGGCTCAGAGCACCCCATCATCTTTTGCTACGCTCTGCTCTACTCCACCGGCTGCCTCCACCGAGGGCTATTGCTACCTCGGGAGCCCAGAACGGTAGTCAGTCCCTCAGCCTGAGCTTTGCTGACCGGCAGGTGCCTTGCTGTGAAATCCCCGGGTCAGCAGTGGCAACAGCAACCAGATAAGCTGAACTTGGCACAAAAGAACTTTGGTGGGAAAATTGTGCCCCTGATCGCCCCCATGCCCTCCAAAAAATTAACAGTTCCTGCACAGGGGTGCTGGGTGCTTAAATGGCTTTTTAAGAGAATTAGACTGAATTAAACTGAATGGAATCAAATTGCTCTAGCTCTGACTCTAACAGTCTTAACCTTTTTTTTTTTTTTTCCTACTGATGGGTGTTTCTGATTTCTTGTTGGTAACCTCTGTCTTGCTCCAATTCTGGCTCATAGTCCACTTCCAGGCCTTGCCTTCTGCTGGCTGTGTGCTTGCTCTCTAGAGACTAGAGTGTCGGGTTTCAGCCTGTGGTTCTTAGTCCCATAGGAACAGAAAATCAGTTGAAAGGGAAATCTAAGCTTCCTCTTTTTGATCTGACTGGTGGAAAGCCGGAGGAAAGAGGAGGGAGAGCCTCCTGCAGATTGCTAGGAAGGAGGGGGGCCTCTTTCTTCCCTGTATCCAGTTCCCACTCTCATGGGTACTAATATTAGTGGAAGAAGGTTGGTGCGTGAGGTCCGTCTGTCATGCCCAGTGGCCCAGCTGCATTGTTTTTGTTGTTATTACTTATTTATTTGAACCCAGAGCAGCTGGGAAGCAGGCAGACAGAGATAGAAAGAGCTTTTCCATCCTCTGGTTCACTCTCCAAATATCTACAACAGCTAGCATTGCGTCAGATGACAGTCATGGATCCAGGACAGTCTCCAAATGACCTCAATGGCTGGGGTTGGGCCATGCTGAAGCAAGGAGCCAGGAGCCTCTTCAAGGTCTCCCACATGGGTGCAGGGGCCCAGGGTCTTGGGCCATCTTCTGCTGCTTTCCAAGGTGCATCAGCAGGGAGCTGGATCAAAAGTAGAGCAGCCAGGACTGGAACCAGCACCCATATGGAATGCTGGCATCACAGGCCTCGGCTTAACCCACTGTGCCACAGTGCCGTCGCCCACAGCTATGTTTTTACATCTTGTATGATTTGGCCATCACAAATTGGCCCATGGAGAACCACATGATGTAACAATGTCCCACTTTCCTTCTCTCCCAAGTGACATTTCTATGCTTGGAAGTAGACTCTCCTTCAGTTTCTAGCTTCTTCTGGGCTTTGTTTAATGCAGTAGGCTGAGAAATCTCTATTTCAGTTGCCTTTCCAGGATATCAAACAGCAGGCTTACCTTCCTTTGTTACATTTCTAATTCTCAGTTTATGAAAACTGCATATAAGGGGCTGGCATGGTGGCGTAGCAGGTAAAGCCACCACCTGCAGTGCGGGCATTCCATATGGGCACTGGTTTGAGACCTGGCTGCTCCACTTCCAATCCAGCTCTCTGCTATGGCCTGGGAAAGCAGAAGAGGATGGTCCAAATCCTTGGGCCCCTGCACTGGCGTGGGAGACCTGGAAGAAGCTCCTGGCTCCTGGCTTCGGATTGGCCCAGCTCTGGTCGTTGCAGCCATTTGGGGAGTGAACCAATGGATGGAAGACCTCTCTCTTTCTGTCTCTCCTTCTCTCTCTAACTCTGCCATTCAAATAAATAAATAAACCTTTAAAAAAAGAAGAAAATTGCATATATGTTAGTACTTCAGAAAGTTTTGGGGTTGGCATTTAGCCTAGCTACTAAGATGATCACACCTCACATCAGAGCGCCTGCATCCCAGCTTCCAGCTGGTGAGTACACTAGGAAGCAGCAGATGATGGCTCAAGTAGTTGGGTCCCTGCCATCCATGTGAGAGACATGTACTGAATTCCTGGCTCCTGGCTTCAACTGGCCCAGCCTCAGCTGTTGCAGTCATTTGATATTTGGGGAAAGAACCAGTGAATGGCAACTCTATTTGTCTCTGTCTCTCTGCCTTCCAACCAAAACCAATAAAAAAAAATTTTAAGGATTTATTTGAAAAGCTGAGTTACATAGAAGGAGAGGAAGAGGCAGAGAGAGAAAGAGAAATCTTCCATCCATTGGTTCATTCCCCAGATGGCCGTGATGACCAGAGTTGAGCCAGACTGAAGCCAGGAGTCAGGAACTTCATCCGTGTCTCCTACGTGGGTGCAGGGGCCCAGGCACTTCGGCCATCTTCTGCTGCTTTCCCAGGCACATCAGCAGGGAGCTGGATTGGAAAGTGGAGCAGGATTTTAACCGGTGCCCATATGGGATGCCAGTGCCACAGGTGGTGGCTTTACCTGTTACACCACAGTGCAGGCCCCCATACACATAGATGTTCATATTGTAAATATATTTATATCAAAATATTGTAAATAGATTGTTTCTAGAATTTTCTAGAAGATCTTCAGAGCAGCAAAGAAACAAGAAACAAAATCTGACCCTATATCACATAAACTGGTTAAGTCAACAAAGTACGTGTTGAGGTTCTTCATCCTAAACTGACTACAACCCTATTATTTTACAGCCTCTGCTAATCTTAGTACCAACATCCAGAAAGAGGTGGGAGAGAAATCTTTCAGGCACCTTGTCCTTTTTACAGATGAGGGCACTGAGACCTCTGCCCCAAGTGCAGTTTCCAGAGCTATGCCTGAATTCTAGCTCTCAGCCACCCATTCTCTCTGATGGGGTCCCTGACCCCTGTCTCTCCTGATTTTCTGTCCCTTCTTCCTTTGTTGTAGAACAGTATGTTGTTCAGCTGGGTATTCCTGGTCCTGCCCTCCATGCTCTGACTTTTCTCTAAGAGGATGACCCCTGAACCCCTTGACAGCTGGTGGCTCAGTGGCTAGGTCCCTTACAGGCACTGAAAGAGATTAGAAGGCAGCAGAAAAGAAAGATGGAGATGTTGCTGCTTCTGCTCTCTCTTCTGTGGCCCTGGGACTGAATGTGTTTTCTGTGTCACTCTCCTAGGGAAGTCCTTTCTCTCTTGGCTCTCTCTGAGGCTCCTGCCCTGCAGGCCTGGGGTGGTAATGGCTCCCCCGAGTGCTCAGTATCACCTGCTGGTTCTTTTCACCTTATCTGCCTCTCTGTAAGATGTCCTTCACTGCACTCTCTTCTCACCCCATCTGAGTTTGATATCAGAGGTACCTTTGCTGACACTGGGACTAAATACAATCATAGTATAGTTCTTTGCTTACTTCTGTCTCCCTACCTATACATTTCCTGAAGTTAGGGGACTATCTTTTTTTTTTTTTTTTTTTTTTTTTTTTGAGTGGACAGTGAGAGAGAGAGAGAGAGAGACAGAGAAAAAGGTCTTCTTCCTTTTTCCATAGGTTCACCCTCCAATGGCCACTGCGGCCAGTGCGCTGCTGCCAGCGCACCGCGCTGATCCGAGCCAGGAGACAGGTGCTTCTCCTGGTCTCCCATGTGGGTGCAGGGCCCAAGCACTTGGGCCATCCTCCACTGCACTCCCGGGCCACAGCAGAGAGCTGGCCTGGAAGAGGAGCAACCTGGACAGAATCCGGCACCCTGACCGGGACTAGAACCCAGTGTGCCAGCACCGCAGGCAGAGGATTAGCCTATTGAGCCGCGGCACCGGCCAGGAACTCTCTTTTTTTAAATGTTTATTTTTTTCTTCTAAGTGAAAGGCAGGGAGAGTGAGAATGAGAGAGAGAAACTGATCTTCCATCCCCTCATTCACTCCCCAAATGGCTGCAATGCCCAGGGCTTGGCCAGGCTGAAGCCAGGAGCCACGAGCTTCATCTGGATCTCCCATGTGAGTTCAAGGGTCCCAGCATTTGGGCCATCCTCTGCTGCTTTCCCAGGCGCA
The DNA here is from genome assembly GCA_949820135.1 of Sylvilagus floridanus. Classification (NCBI taxonomy): domain Eukaryota; kingdom Metazoa; phylum Chordata; class Mammalia; order Lagomorpha; family Leporidae; genus Sylvilagus; species Sylvilagus floridanus. Next base: position 38,145,425 of record OX463230.1, read on the forward strand.
TTAACAGGGAGCTAGAACATCCGGGACACGAACCAGCACCCATATGGGATGCCAGCATCACAGGCAGTGGCTAACTTGTTACACCACAACGCCAGCCCCATTGTGTAATTTTTGACACTTATATCTTCCTCTTACTTCTAACCATTAGCAACCCAGATCACCTTCTTGATGCAAGCAATGTTTGGAATGTCACTTTAATAAAATCTGTGTAGGTAAGGCCAATGTTCACATTGCCCTAGATCTTTAAGTTTGGGTACAGCCAATGTAATAAACATTTTTAATTTCTAAGAAGATTGGAGGAAATTCTCTGTTTAGGATAAAATTATACTACCAGCTCTGAGGACTTAGAAGCTCGCTCAAAGTTCTTATTAAAAGAGGCAGGCTAGCCGGCACCACGGCTCACTAGGCTAATCCTCCACCTGCGGTGCTGGCACTCCAGGTTCTAGTCCCGGTTGGAGTGCCAGTTCTGTCCTGATTGCTCCTCTTCCAGTCCAGCTCTCTGCTGTGGCCCGGGAGGGCAGTGGAGGATGGCCCAAGTGCTTGGGCCCTGCATCCGCATGGGAGACCAGGAGGAAGCACCTGGCTCCTGGCTTCAGATTGGCACAGCGCGCCGGCTGTGGCAGCCATTTAGGGGGTAACCCAGTGGAAGGAAGACCTTTCTCTCTGTCTCTCTCTCTCACTGTCTAACCCTGCCTGTCAAAAGAAAGTGGGAGGCAGGCATGGAGTCCAGTGTTGCTCCCTACTAATGGGCTTGGGAAGGCAGCAGAAGATGGCCCAACTGCTTGAGTCCCTGCCATCCATGTAGGGGACCTGGATGGAGTTCTATGCTCCTGGATTTAGCCTGGCCCAGCCCCAGCCATTGCCAGCGGATGGACAATTTCTTTCTCTCTCTTTGTCCCTGTCTCTCTCTTTCTCTCACTCTGCCTGACAAATAATAAATCTCTTAAAAAGGGGGAGGGGGCAGGCATTTGGTTTAGCAGTTAAAACACTGGCAAAAGGCATCCCTTATCCCAGTGCCTGTGTTCAACACCCAGCTCTGCTCCAGATCTCAGCTTCCTGCCCAGGCAGACCCAGGGAAGCGACAGTGATTGCTCAAGAAATTGATCCTTGCTACCCACATGAGAGACCTGGATGGAATTCCTACCTCCTGGTTTTAGCTTTGCTTAGCTCTGTGTGCCACTCCCTACCCTTTTCAATTTCTGAAAAAAAAAAATTAATTTGAAAAAAAAGGGTTTTTTCAGCTTTGGCCCTTGTGGGCATCTGGGGAGTAAGCCAGTGGATGAGGGTCCTCTGTTGATCTCTTTCTCCTGCTCACTCTCTCTGTGTCTCCCTTTCAGATTTTTATACATTTTGAATTCTTTAAAAACAGGAAGTGTGTCTGAGTTGCTACTTGCCGAAGTCCTCAGGAGTTTGGTGTACAGCAGAGCTGCAACAGCCTTCGCCCGTCCTGCGGGGCATCCTATCCTCTCTGGTGCCACTGGAGCCTCCCTTGGTACCTGGCTTATTCACTCTGGTTTAAACCTTAAGAAGGGCTGATGTTGTGCAGTGGGTAAAGCCACCACTCGTGACACCTGCATCCTGTATGGGATTGCTGGTTCGAGTTCTGGTTACTGAACTTCTGACCCAGTCCCTGCTAATGTGCCTAGGAAGGCAGCAGAAGATGGCCCAAGTGCTTGGGCCCCTGCTACTCATGTGGGAGACCAGGATGGAGTTCCTGGCTCCTGACTTCGGCCTGGCCTGGACTTGGCTGTTGCAGCCATTTGGGGAATGAACCAGTAGATGGAATACTCTCCCCACCCTCTTCTCAATCTCTGTGATTCTGCCTTTCCAATAAAGAAGAAATAAAACTTAAGAGGTATCTTTTACCCATTCCCTTTCCTTCAGCCTGCACAGCTGAGCCAGCGTCCTGATCCTACCTTCCCAACTTCTCTTCAAACATTGCTTTCCCACTACTGCAGACCTAATCTTGGCCCTGGTTACCGTGTGCCTGCCTTTTGCAAGGATCCTAAAATAGCTTCACTACTGCAGCGTGTCTCCCTTAAGTCCTTCCTGGCCCTAGGCAACCTCCCCAAACTGTTTCCCAATCCTCACTAACGTTCTCCACCAGAGATAGCCTCCTCCGTCCACCCCAGGAGCCGCCTGCTCAATCCTGTCTCGGCCTGTCCCTTTGTTTACGTTGTTTCCCATATCTGAGATGCCTTTCCGCCTCTTCTCTGGCTGTCCAAATCTCACCAATAGTTTAAGTTCAGCTCAGATTTCCACCTTCACCTTGAGCCTTGCTCCAACAATTCTAAATCACAGTAACTGCTCCGTTTACAGGCACCTGATAGCATTTAGTTATAGAATCAAAGAGCTGAGAAGAGCCTTGGAGATCAGTGAAACCAAAGCACTGATTTGACAAATGAGAGAACAGGTTCAGGGAGCTCATTAAGTATCTATCCCTGGTTATTTATCTGGTAAGTGGTAGAGCAGGCAAACAACCAACATCCCCAACTCCTAGCCTGGTGCAATTTCTGTTACATGAGGCCATTTCACTTCCACTTGTCTTCACAGTTAGCAGGAATATACATGTTTTACTTAGTTTTTCATGGAACAAAGCTGTAGCTCCCTACATAGACTGAAAATCATAGGGCCAGCGCTGTGATGCAGCAGGTAAAGCCCTGGCCTGTAGCACCAGCATCTCAAATAGGTGCCAAGTTTGAGTCCCAGCTGACCCAGTTCTGATTCAGCTCTCTGCTATGGCCTGGGAAAGCAGCAGAGAATGGCCCAAGTCCTTAGGCCCCTGTGCCCATGTGGGAGACCCAGAGGAAGCTCCTGGCTCCTGGCTTCAGATTGACTCAGCTCTGGCCAATGTAGCCATTTGGGGAGTGAACCAGTGGATAGAAGACCCCTCTCTTTATGTCTCTACCTCTCTCTCTGTAACTGTCTTTCAAGTAAATAAATCTTTAAAGAAGATCCCTCTCAAGGGTAGAAACCATGGCTTTTACATCTTTGCTATTCTCACAGCAAATAATAGGCTCCCCAAAAAAATCTTTGTTGTATTAAAGTAAAAACAAAAAAGTGAAGTCTTTTGGCAACTGCACAGTTCCTTGCCCTTGATGAGCACACAGCAGATGCTTCAGAAATGCTAAGGGCAGGTGTTCAGCCTAGTGGTAAAGGCCTGCATCTCAAGTCACAGGACCTGTGTTGCTCCTGGCTCCAGCTCCTGACTCCCACTTCCTGCTAATGCACACTGTGGGAGGCAGTGCTGATGGCTCAGGTAGTTAGGTTCCTGTCACTGACATGGGAGACGTAGATTCAGTTTCTGGCTCCCAGTCCAAGCTATTATAGGGAAGTGAACCAGTGGATGGGAGTGCACTCTCTCTCTCAAATAAGTAAAGATTTTAAGGGGCCAGCACTGTGGCATAGACAGTAAAGCGGCTGCTTGCAGCATCGGCATCCCGTGTGGGCACCGGTTTGAGTCCTGGCTGCTCCACTTTTGATCCAGCTCCCGGCTGAAAGCAGTGAAAGATGACCTGAGGCCTGAGTTCTTTTTTTTTTTTTGACAGGCAGAGAGACAGAAAGGTCTTCCTTTTCCGTTGGTTCACCCCCCAAGTGGCTGCTACGGCCGATCCGAAGCCAGGAGCCAGGTGCTTCTCCTGGTATCCCACGCGGGTGCAGGGCGCAAGGACCTGGGCCATCCTCCACTTTCTTCCCGGGCCACAGCAGAGAGCTGGCCTGGAAGAGGAGCAACCGAGACAGAAACGGCACCCCAACTGGCACTAGGACCCAGGGTGCTGGCGCCGCAGGCAGAGGATTAGCCTAGTGGGCCACGGGGCCTGAGTTCTTGGGCTCCTGCACCCATGTGGGAGTCCTGGAAGAAGCTCCTGGTGCAGCTCCAGCCACTGCAGCCCTCTGGGGAGTAAACCAGTGGATGGAAGACCTCTCTCTCTCTGCCTCTGCCTCTCTGTAGCTCTGCCTTTCAAATAAATAAATAAATACATCATAAAAAAAAGTTCATGTAAAGAAGACTAGAAGCAAATACATCAATTTCTCAATAGCAGTTATCTCTGAGAGTGGGATTAGAGATCATTTTGTTGTATATTTTGTTTAGTTTACTTCTAAATGCTCCACAATTAGTATGTGCTTATTACACTTCTATTAAAAATCTGTTTGTGGCCAGCATTGTGGTGCAGCTGGTTAAGCTGACATTTGAATACGGTTCAAGTCTTAGCTTCTCCGCTTCTGATCCAGCTCCCTACTAATGCACCTGGGAAAGCAGCAGAAGATGGCCCAGCTTCTTGGGCTCCTCCACCCAAGTGGGAGACCTGAAAGAGACTCCTGGTTCCTGGTTTTGGCCTGGCCCAGCCTGGGTTGTTGGAGGAATTTGGGGAGTGAAGAGCGATGGAAGATTCTGTCTCTGTCTCTCCTTCTCTGGCTTTCAAATAAATAAACAAATCTTTTTTTTTTTAACAAGTCTATCTGCTGTATATATGAAATACATGAAATCTGTTCCCTTTTTATAAATAAAAGCATTATAAAAATAACTCTGTCTCTCAGATAAAAATTTGAAAATTGTTAAGATGATCTTTTTACTTATAATGGTGACACAGAATCATAACAAAATATTTGAGAAATTTGTCAAGATGGAAAGAAGGTTGTGGAGTGTGACATCAGTTGCTATACAGCCCAGGGTGAGGAAATATGTCTACTACATTTCTTTAATAAAAATAGTTACTTTAGTTTAGTTGAAAGGCAGAGTGACAAAGAGGGATCTTGCCTCCGTTAGTTCGCTCTCCAAATGGCCACAACTGCCAGCTCTGGGCCTGGCCAAGGCCGGGAGCCAGGAACTCCATTAAGATCTCCCATGGGGGTGGCAGGGGCTGAAGTACATGCAGCGGCTTCTTCTGCCTTCTGAGGTGCACTAGCAGGAAGCTGGATTAGAAGCAGAGCAGCTGGGATGCCAGCAGCACTCGAAGCAGCTGAACCTGCTGTGCTACAACACCAGCCCCCAACTCTAGGGACTTAAAAAATAATAATCAGCACATATTAGGAATATTTCACTTATTTAATCCTTGCAACAAAGCTATGAAGTATTATTTTGCCTATGTTATAGATTAGTAAATTGAAATGTTGAGATTCAAAAACTAGTCCAAGGAGGAAAGACTACAAATTGTTAAGCTGGGGCCATGTATTACTTTTTTTGAAAATCAGGTTTTTTTTTAGACATAATTTACGTGCCATCACATATTGCCTTTATAATGAAGAAAGATCACACTTGTTTATTCAAAAATCATAGACCAGGTTGGCGCTGTGGCACAGTAGGTTAAGCCCCCGTCTGTAGTTCTAGCATCCCATATGGATACCGGTTCATGTCCTGGCTGCTCCTCTTCTGATCCAGCTCTCTGCTATGACCTGGGAAAGCAGTAGAAGATGGTCCAAGTGCTTGGGTCCCTGCATCTGTGTGGGAGACTCAGAAGAAGCTCCTGGCTCCTGGCTTTGGATCAGCCCAGCTCGGACTATTGTAGCCATTTGAGAAGTGAACCAACCAGACAGTGAACTGTCTCTTCTCTCTGTGTGTCTGTAACTCTGCCTCTCAAATAAACAAAATTTTTAAAAAGTAATAATAATAAAGATCATAGACCACTCCAATGTCCTGGAGAAAATCGCTATAGACATCTTGCTATATTTCCTGTTCTGTGAGTGCTGTTCTCCAGAGTTCAGATCGCCCTGAGTCTCAAGGAAAGGAATGGAGTCAGAAGGGAGTGCTCAGGTGCACAGTGGGGCCTCCTGCAGAGTGTAGGCGGACAGGGTTGAAAGGTGAGGTCGGGTAGAGGTCAGCGACAGGATCACTGCTGCCACTCTTTGCTCAGCGGTACTTGAGGATATGTGTTGAGAGACAAAGGGTTCGACTGGGCTCAAGGAGGGCCTTGACTTGAGAGGCAGCAACGGAGAACAGCAGCAGTGGGAGCAGGGCTCAGCAAAGGAGTCTGAGCCTCGTCAGGACCCAGATGAGTCTGAAAAACCGTAACTGTCTGCGGCAGAGCCTGTTAGCTCATTTAACATGGTTTTTCTCCAGCAATAACAATGCATCCTCTTCTCTACGTGTCCTCTCTTAAGAAGTTTTTCTGAAACTTCGTTACATTCTCCACACAATCTTAACACGTGGCACCTTTATTTTAACGGCACGGAAAGCCTATTAAGTGCAGGTTATGAGGGTCATTGCCAGTAAGTAAATGTAAGATTGTGTAATCAGATTCCAAAAATAAAGTACAGAAAAGTAATGAGAGGAGCCATTAGCCTGAGAGTCTATTTAAAAATTGGGGGTTCAAGTCCTGGCAACTCCGCTTCAGATTCGGCTCCCTGCTAATGTACCTGGTAAGGCAGTGGATGCCAGCCCAAGTGCTTAGGTCCCTGCCACCCATGTGGGAGACCTAGATGGAGTTCCTGGCTCCTGAGTTAGGCTTGGCCTGGCCCTGGTTGTTGATGGCATTTAGGGAGTGAACAGCAGATGGAAGATCTCTCTCTATTTCTCTCTAGGCCTCTCTCTCTCTCTATGCCTCTTCCTCTCCCTCTCTGCCTCTCAAATAAATAAATAAATCTTAAAAACAAAACCTCACCATTGCAAAGTTCTGACTAAAATAAAAGAAACTGTGTTTCCAAAAAACCAAATGTGGTTATTATATATCAAGGAAAAGAAAAAATACTGTTGAACTGTGCATTGGTAAAACAGATTCTATGTTGTTTTTAAAGTACAATCACAAGAAGAACCTTGGCAAAGCAGAATAGGATATTTATTTAATTAATTTGTGTGAGAGAGAAAGAGCAAGCACTTCCACTCACCAGTTCACTCAAATGCCAATAATGGCTGAAGCTGGGTCAGGGCTGTCTTACACACACCGCTGGTCCGTGTGTTGAGCTGGATGGCTACCCTTGAATGCTCATAGTGCCTCAGTATTACTGTGTATGAACATGTTTGTCTCAACTTTCTCTCAAAAGCCATACTCCTCGTTTCAGGATGCAATAGCATCCCTTGCTCCATCAGGCAAGTCACTTAGACATGCTGTTCTCAAGCACTGTGCAGTCGGTCACCAGAGCTAATGAAGCTTTTTTTTTAATTATTATTATTATTATTTGATATGGATTTATTTGAAAGAGTTACAGACACACACACACACACACTCACACACAGAGAGAGATTTGCATCCATTGGTTCATTCTCCAAATGCTGCTGAGGTTGGGCCAGGCTGAAGCCAGGAGCTCCATCCAGGTCTCCCACATGGGTGGCAGGGGCCCAAGTACTCAGGCCATCCACTGCGGCTTTCCCACACTCATTAGCAGGGAGCTGGATTGGAGTTGGAACAGCTGGGACTTGAACCAGCATCCACATGGGATGCAGGTGTTGCAGGTGGCAGCTTAACCCATTTCACTACAAGCCAGACCCTGATGAAACTTCTAACTCCACAATACTGTCTACACATCCTCATCTCTCCATTCCCTCTGCTATTGCCCTAGGTTAGAGCCTCATTGCTTCTTCCCAGAATTATTGAATTCAGTATTTGTGACTTCAGTATTACACTTTCTGTCTTCAGCCTATTTGTTCCCTTCGCTTCTTCAAGCCATTCTCTAAAATTCTGACCATTTTTGACCAATAAAAAGCATTCATATAATCCTTTTGCTTAAAATCTTGTAATGGCGGGGCTGGCGCTGTAGCTGCAGTGCTGGCATCCCATATGGACGCCAGTTTGAGTCCGAGCTGCTCCACTTCTGATCCAGCTCTCTGTTAAGGCCTGGGAAAGCAGCAGAAGATGGCCCAAGTCCTTGACCCCTGCACCCATGTGGGATTCCTGGAAGAAGCTCCTGGCTTCAGATCGGCCCGGCACTGGCCTTTGCAGCCATCTAGGGAGTGAACCAGTGGATGGAAGACCTCTCTCTCTCTGCCTCTCATTCTCTCTGTGTATAACTCCAACTTTCAGATAAGTAAATCTTTTTTTTTTTAATCTTGTAATGGCTTACCAAATATTTTAGCATAAAGCTTCAACTCTGAATTTAGCAGCACTAGTTCTTCATGCTGTGGCTCCAGATCCCTTCACAACCAACAGAAATGCTCCACACTAGGTGCTCTGACTACTCCGCTATTTTTGTTTTGTTTTAAGATTTATTTATTTGCGAGCTAGAGTTACAGACATAGAGAGGTCTTCCATCCACTGGGTCACTCCCCAAATGGCTGTAAGAGTGGAAGCTGGGCTGATCCAAAGCCAAGAGCTACTTCTAGGTCTCCCACGTGCAGGGGCCCAAGCACTTGGGCCGTCTTCTACTCTTTTCCCTGGCCATAAGCAGAGAACTGGATCAAAAGAGTGGAAGAGCAGCAGCTGGGACTTGAACTGGTGTCCATTTGTGATGCTGCCACCACAGGCAGAGACTTAGCCTCCTATGCCACATCGCAGACCCCTACTCAGCTGTTATACGCCATCGTCTTCCTGGCTCCCTCTTCTCTACCCAGCTGGCAGTACGTCCTTCAAACTGCACTCTGCATCTTCTTCCCTGGGAAGCATCCACAGTCTTCAGCTGGGCTCCACAGCCCACTGTGCCTACACTTAAAACTCTAACCCTTGATTTACGTGTTTGCCTTCCTCTCTAGGCTTTCCTTGCTGTCGTACATGGACTATGGTTTATTGAACTTTATAAATCTAGATCTGGAGCCAAGTGCCACACAAGGCAGGGAAAAGGCTTTCAACAAATGATTTTTGGTTTGGTTTTGGCTTGATTTACTATGATCAAGTTGTGTTCTGGGTGTAAGGAATACAATAGTGAGCAGCTCAGACCTGCGACCTGTGTTGAATAAGTGAGCGGATATATATAGAATGAATGAACTGGGAGTATTGACTTAGCAAAGAGAAATCTTAGAGCTATCAGGCAGCTCTTAGGGGAAAGAGAAAGTACTACTTTTTTTTTATCTTGTTCTTAAATTAAGGATCAATGAGTTAAATTTACAGAGAGGCGGATGTCACATCACCATAAAAGAAGATTCTCTGAGTAATTAGAATTGATCGAAACTACAACCATTGGCTGAGACATCTCCTCGGAGGTGGTGTGGGAGGAGTTCCTCAGTGGGTGGGGTGTTGACTCTGAAGCCCTTTAAGGGCATCTTTGGATGATACACTTCTAATTTCTGTTCTTTTCTGTGCTCCATCTTGTTAGCCAGCCTCTGTATAACAATATTCTTTACCTCACTAACACCTTAATTTTGAAAATGTAATGCATACCATTTTTCCCTTTTATTAATCTTGTTTTCTTTTATAACTTGCCCTGATTATGGATAAGCATATACAGAAAATCATTTATACTGTCTTATAAAAACCTTTATTTATTTGAAAGGCAGAGGGGCAGGAAGAAACAGATCTTCCATCTGCTGGTTCACTCCCCAAATTCTCACAACAGCCAGAGCTGGGTCAAGCTGAAGTCAGGAGCCTGGAACTCAACCTGGGTTCCTATGATCTCTCATTCTTCGACTAGTGTTGATTAATCACTGGAAATCCTATGAGTACTACCTTGAATAACTCTGTCCTCTCTATTTCAGCCTCAACCAGAGATCCCACAAGAGGTTCTACTCTGGCACTGGAGTTGTGGTGCAGTGTAGTGAAGCAAATGTTTGCAGCGTTGGCATCCCATATGGGCGCTGGTTCAACTCCTGAATGCTCCACTTAAGATCCAGCTTGCTGTTAATGCATCTGGGAAAGCAGCAGAGAATGGTTCAAGTGCTCAAGCCCCTGCATCCACATAGGAGACCCAGAAGAAGCTCCTGGCTCCTGACTTCTGCCTAGCCCAGCCCTTGCCATCGTAGCCAATTGGGGAGTGAACCAGCAGATGGAAGATCTGTTTCTGTCTGGCCCTCTCTCTGTGTAACTCTGTCTTTCAAATAAATAAGTAAACCTTAAAAGAAAAAAAGGTTCCACTCTGTACCATGTGTTGTGGGTTTTGAGGTACAAACATTCAACTCCTGCAAATGGATTGATAACAACAATGTATTTTCCATAGTTCACCCTCTAGGCTTTAGCTAAAAAGTGTGTTTGCATGTTTCTTTTTAAAAATTTGTTTCTTAACTATTTATTTACTTATTTATATAAAGGCAGAGTTATAGAGAGCAAGGGAGATACAGAGAGAGGGAAAGAGAGGTCTTTCATCCATTGGTTCATTCTCCAAATGGCCGCAAATTTTGGGACAGGGCCAAGGCAAAATCAGGAGCAGGATTTCCACCCAGGTCTCCTACATGGGTGGCAGGGGCCCAAGTACTTGGGCAGCTTTTGCTGCTTTCCTAGGCACATTAGCAGGAAGCTGGATTGGAAGAAGAGCAGCTGTGATTTGAAAGAGCATTCTCACATGGGATACCAGCATTGCAGGCAGCATTTTAGCTCACTGTGCCACACTGCCAACCCCTTATTTATTTTATTGAAAGGCAGACACACACATGCAGATATATATAAAGGGAGAGGGACAGAGAGAGAGAGAGAGAGAGAGAGCTTTTTTCCATATACTGGTTCATGGCTAAAATGCCTACAGTAGCTGGAGCTGTGCCAAGCCAAAGCCAGGACCCTGGAATTCCATCCAGGTCTCCCAAGTGAGTGGCAGGGACCCAAGACTTGAGCTATCACCTGCTGTCTACCAAGGTACACATAAGGAAGAAGCTAGAATTGAAGCAGACCTGAGACTCAAACCCAGGCACTCCAATATAGAATACAGACATCCCAAGTGGCAGGTTAATTAGGTCAAAAGCTTGAAAATGTTTGTTTTTAAAGCTATAACCAGAATCTCAGGTCTTTCAAATCCTAGTACACTGCTCTTGCCCTTACATTTTATTGCTTTCCCTACTATGTGCGGGCGGCTCAGAGCTACTAAGTATCACTTTAGGTTAAAAGTTTTTTCTAAATTAATTGGGTTTAAACTCAATAAAATTTCATGTACGCATTTAAACTCTGAATAAAGACAGCCAATCATGTTTCTCACCAATTCAAGACCCCTTTTCCTGGGTTAGAGTTTGGCCTAGCAATTAACATGCTAGTTAGGGTGACCAAGGTTCCTGGTGGAGCCAGCACCTGGGTTCAGCAGCCATCCCCAGGTCCTGACTCCAGCTTCCTGCTAATGTACACCCTGCAAGGTAGCAGGTGAGGGCTCCACTGGTTGAGTCCCTGCTACCCGCATGGGAGACCTGGATGGAGGTCCTGGCTCCTGGCTTCAGACCAGCTCTGTCCTGGCAGCTGCAGGAATTTAGGGAGTGCACCAGCTGTTGGGAGCTCTCTCTCATGCAGCCTCCCCCAAACATTCTTGCAAATGCTAAATTTTTCCTTCTCTGAACTCATCTCTAAAAGGAGCAATTCAACTAGAATATATCCAACTTCTCTTTATAACTTCAGCATCATTTATTCTACTTATAGTCAATATTATGCTGTCAAACTTACTGTTTTACTGCTTGCATTAGAAACTCCTTGGGGCCGGTGCTGTGGCGTAGTGTGTAAGGCTGCCACCTGTGGTGCCGGCATCCTATATGGGCACTGCTTGGAGTCCTGGCTACTCCACTTCCAATCCAGCTCTTTGCTGTGGCCTGGGAAAGCAGTGGGGGATGGCCCAAGTCCTTGGGCCCCTGCACCCATGTGAGAGACCAGGAAGAAACTCCTGGCACCTGGATTCGGATTGGCGCAGCTCTGGCCATTGCAGTCAATTGGGGAGTGAACCAGTGGATAGAGGACCTCTCTCTCTCTCTGCCTCTCCTTCTCTCTCTCTCTCTCTCTCTGCCTCTCCTTCTCTCTCTGTGTAACTCTTTCAAATAAAAATCTTTTTTTTTTTTTTTAAAAAGAAACTCCTTGAGGCCAGAGACTAGATTTTCTATCTGAACATATATTTCTGAATGAAATAAATCAGAGAGACATCTCGGGCCCAGCTTAGGAGTTTGAGGCCACATGTACACAACAACCTTGGACACTTTGTCAAGCAAAATAATGTGACCTGTAAATTGAGTAGGGACAGTTTGAAGCCACAGAAGTGACACAAGGAACTAAAATAATTAAAAAGAAAGTTGGAGAAATTAAGGATTGTAGCCCCTTTGAAAAGAGATTAGGGACAAACTCATTAAGATTCACCATCTTCTGAATGGCACCGAGAATTGAGATGCTACAAAGCTATTTGACCTGGTGTCAAGAACAAGAGGAGATGCCACAATAAGATAAGCCAGAGCTGGACACTCCAGGAATTCAGAGAGGAATTTGGGAAGAACCCGGGGCAGTGGGAGAGCTGATTCTTAGGCACTGCTGTGGGCTAGAGTTGAAGAAGAACTCTGGCAAGCACTAAAATCAAGCAAGGAGCCCAGTTCTAAATCAGGATAGAAAGAACTCCCTTGGCCTCCTTTTGATTTTCACCCAGTGAATAGTAAACTCACTAACATTTGCAATCATCTCCCTTAAGGCTGCCTTCTCCGTTAACACAGTGGGCCTTCCCAGGCAGCCCACAGCTCTGGTCCGGGCTGGCTGAAGCAGACGCACAGAAGCCAGGAGGCTCCCTCTTGGGTCAGGAGGCTTTCAGGTCTGACACTGAGCTACAGTGGCAACAACAAATTCCCAGTCTTAAGGGCAAGAATAGAGAACTGCTCCCATAGCCTCGCTCCCTAGCAGCCCTGTTATGAAGGCATTGAGGAAGGCCTCACAATTCACAGTAATGAGATCCCCTGTTCCCCTTAAGAGGCTCTGAGGGAAGGTGAAGACAGGTGGAGAGGAGAGGCGTTCCCTTTGAGGGTGTTTCCACATCAATCTGGGCTTTACAAGAGATAACAGAAGAAATGCCGACAGCAATTTCTGGAGACAGGGGGACATTTACATATAGTGCAATGAATGTGGGTAGCCAAAGAAATTTCTGGCCTGCATTTACTGGCAGAAAATCTTTAGATTCTTTGTTTTTTGTTTTTCTTTTTGTTGTAAAGCTTTCTGCCCCTTTCTGAATAAATTATCTATCGTTGTCTCTATCATCTTCTTGCCCAACCATAACCAGGGGTCTGTCCATCCTTTAGGAACCCACTCTCACCTCTCAAACTTGTTTTGCAGAATCTTCAAGCATGACCAGTTTTCTGCGGTGGGTGAAAGCTGGAGAGACAGCTGGAACAGATGCTGGAACAGGAGACATACAGATAAGGAATGGTGAGATGAGAAAGGGAAACTTCATCCCTTTAGGATCTACCTTTTGCTCAATCACTGTCCGTGTGTGCCCTGTGTCGTTGGCCTTAAAGTAAGACCAACAGCTGCACAATTTTATTTGTTCATGACTTAGCCTGATGCCCCACGACATGAAGCGGTGCACAGAATTCGATGATAATGCAAACAGGAACCAAATGGGGATGGGATGCAAGCAGAAGATCAGGGTCAGGGAAAACAATCCCAAAATGTATTACGGAAATCACCGTACAGTGGAGAAATTAAGTGGAAATACAAAATCAAGTTTATATGGAAGTCTAAAGAGCCCTCTTAAATATCTCCTGGCTAACAAGGTTACATAGTAATCACAAGCAGGCCTACACTTTAAAAATGATACTACAGGCTTTGTGATCAAAAGAGACAGTGTTTTCTGTGAATGTTAAAGATTAGTAACATCCACACATCTATCCACATTTTCTTATGACCAATTACTTGTAGACTGCTCTAGGGGGGCAGGGAGGGGTTAGAAATATAGGAGCCCCATGGGCTGGTCCCAGGGAAAGAGCTGGGATTTAGTTAGGGAAATCAGTATTCTATTTTTTCCCTGAAATCCAACCTTATTTGTTGTTATTAAACCTTGCTTTTGACTGGACTCAGATTTCGAAGTAGGCACTCTCAGAGAAGACAGCCTATATCACTTGGTCATCTGTTCCTGGTGTTTTTCTTTGGCCTCCTTCATTCTCTTGGCCAAAAGTTGAGCACATTCTGCAGCCTCTTCCTTGTTCTTTAGAGTAGTTTATTGCATTGGTGTCGTAGGATTCATGGAGTAACTGAATTCTGAATCTTGGGCTTTACAACAAGCTTTTTTTTTTTTTTTTTAAAGATTTATTTATTTATTTGAAAGTCAGAGTTACACAAAGAGAGGATTGGGGGTGGGGGGGAGCGGGAGAGGTCTTCCATCGCTGGTTCACTCCCCAGATGGCTGCAATGGCCACAGCTGCACTGATCCAAAGCCAGGAGCCAGGAACTTCTTCCGGATCTCCCACATGGGTGCAGGGGCCCAAGCACTTGGGCCATCTTCTACTGCTTTCCCAGGCCATAGCAGAGAGCTGGATCGGAAATGGAGCGGCTGGGACTTGAACTGGCGCCCATATGGGATGCCAGTGCTTCAGGCCAGGGAGTTAACCCACTGCATCACAGCACCAGTCCCTACAACAACCTTTAAAATAAAGGTTTCGGCCAGTACTGTGGCACACTAGGCTAATCCTCTGCCTGTGGCACCAGCACCCTGGGTTCTAGTCCCAGTTGGGGCGCCAAAATCTGTCCCTTTCCAGTCCAGCTCTCTGCTGTGGCCCAGGAGTGCAGTGGAGGATGGCCCAGGTCCTTGGGCCCTGCACCCGCATAGGAGACCAGGAAAAGCACCTGGCTCCTAGCTTCGGATCAGCGCAGCTCTGGCCGTTGCGGCCATCTGGGGAGTGAACCATTGGATGGAAGACCTTTCTCTCTGCCTCTCCTCTCTCTGTGCAACTCTGACTTTCAAATAAATAAATAAATCTTTAAAAAAATAAAATAAAGGTTTCTTGCCTTCTTTTTTTTTCTTTTTAATTATTTTTTTCTGTTTCTTTTCTTTTTTTTGACAGGCAGAGTGGACAGTGAGAGAGAGAGAGAGAGACAGAGAGAAAGGTCTTCCTTTGCCGTTGGTTCACTCTCCAATGGCTGCCGTGGCCGGTGTGCTGCGGCTGGTGCACCGTGCTGATCCAATGGCAGGAGCCAGGTGCTTTTCCTGATCTCCCATGGGGTGCAGGGCTCAAGCACTTGGGCCATCCTCCACTGCACTCCTGGGCCATAACAGAGAGCTGGCGTAGAAGAGGAGCAACTGGGACAGAATCCGGCACCCCGACTGGGACTAGAACCTGGTGTGCCAGCGCCGCAAGGTGGAGGATTAACCTAGCGAGCTGTGGCGCCGGCCTCTTTTTAATTATTTTTAAGATTCATTTATTTTACTTGAAAGACAGAGGCAGAGAGAGAGAGAGAGAGAAAATCTTTCATCTGCTGGCTCACTCCGGAGATAGCCAGGAGCCTAGAGATTCATCCCGGTCTCCCACATGGATGCAGGGACCCTTGCAAGGACTTGGGCCATCTTCCGCTGCTTTTCCAGGCACAGCAGAGATCAAAAGTGGAGCAGCTGAGACTCAAAGTGGCGCACATATAGGATGCCGGCACTGCAGATGGCAGCTTTACCCGCTACGCGACAGCACCAGCCCCTCTTTCTTTGTTTAAGGGCTTTCTTATAACATATTGGTGTACATCATCTTTAGAGAAATTTCAAAGTTTTTAGAATTCTGTTGGCTCTTTTAGGACCCAGGAGACGAGGCACCATGCATGGTATCAGTCAATCCAGGAATATTTCTTTCTCTCTCTCTTTTTTTTTTTACAATAACCAAGTTGATAACACTCAAATTGACATCAACAATGCAGACCCAAACAGATTTGTACTTGCATTCTCCAGTTCTCCCTTGTCTGTAGCAGGAATGCCCCTTACTCAACAGGAGGCGGCCCGGGCCAGAGGTTAGGACACCTTGCTTCATGGGAGAACCTTGTTCGCCAATCCCAGTGCCGATTCGGACCACATAACCCTTCCATTCTTCACCCAGAATGCCAGCCATAACTTCTGTGGCCATACACTTCTCATCAAAAGTATGAAGTTTAAGTTCATTGTCCACTTCAGTGAGTTTCTGGCAGCCAGAGGCTGGGAAGGAGATATTCAGCTTCATTTTGAAGCAGCTGATCATCTGGGAGGCGCCAGAGAAAAGAGAAATCAGCATTCTTAACAGAGGTTAAGTTGGGAGATGCTGCCTCAGGCCAGAGTGGTTAGGAAAGCCCAGCTTGCAGCCTTTAAGAGGAGGTCAAGGGGCAGCCATTTGGTACCTGGGTTAAGAGGCTGCTTGGGTTGCCTGCATGCCCCGCAGTGCCTGAGCTCAGCTCTCCACCCTGGGTGGAGTCTCCTGCTAATGGGTACCCTGGGTGACAGCAGTGATGGATCAAGTATTGAATTAGGTCTGCCACATAGCACAGAACTGGATTGAATTCTGGGCTCTGGACTTTGGCCTGGCCTAGCCCCTTGTGGTCACTTGTGGAGTGAACCAGCTGATGAGAGGTTCTGTCAGTCTCTGTTCTATATCTCCGCCTTTCAAATATAGTTAAAACATTTGGGGCTAGTGCCGTGGTGCAGTGGATTAATTCCCTGGCCTGAAGCGCCGGCATCCCATATGGGCGCCGGTTCTAGTCCTGGCTGCTCCTCTTCCAATCCAGCTCTCTGCTGTGGCCTGGGAAAGCAGTAAGAAGATGGCCCAATGGCCAGTGCCGCGGCTCACTTGGCTAATCCTCTGCCTGTGGCACTGGCATCCCATGTTCTAGTCCCGGTTGGGGTGCCGGATTCTGTCCCGGTTGCTCCTCTTCCAGTCCAGCTCTCTGCTGTGGCCCGGGAAGGCAGTGGAGGATGGCCCAAGTGCCTGGGCCCTGCACCTGCATGGGAGACCAAGAGGAAGACCTGGCTCCTGGCTTCGGATCGGTGCAGCGCACCGGCTGAGCAGCCATTTGGAGGGTAAACCAATGGAAAAAGGAAGACCTTTCTCTCTCTCTCTAACTCTGCCTGTCAGGAAAAAAAAAAAAAAAAAAAGAAGATGGCCCAAGTCCTTGGGCCTCTACACCCACCTGGGAGACCTGGAAGAAGCTCCTGGCTCCTGGTTTCAGATTGGTGCAGCTCCGGCCACCGAGGTCAATTGGGGAGTGA
The DNA here is from genome assembly GCA_949820135.1 of Sylvilagus floridanus. Lineage (NCBI taxonomy): Eukaryota > Metazoa > Chordata > Mammalia > Lagomorpha > Leporidae > Sylvilagus > Sylvilagus floridanus. Next base: position 38,162,372 of record OX463230.1, read on the forward strand.
ACCAGTGGATGGAAGACCTTTCTCTCTCTCTCTCTCTCTCTCTCTCTAACTCTGACTTTCAAATAAAAAAAAAAAAAAACAGGAGAAAATTTTTCACTTTAGTTGTAGCAAAATAAATGCAGATGAAAATATTTTAAAAAATTTGTAAATGTAGGTATTGTAGCACGGTTAGTTAAGCTCCCACTTGGGATGTCTACAGCCACATCAGAGTGCCTGGGACTGAGTCCTTTCTCTATTTCTGATCCAGTTTCCTGCTAACCCACCCAGGAGGCAACACATGATGACTCAAATACTCCGGTTTCTGCCCTAGATGTGGGAGATTGGGAGATCTAGATGGAGTTCCTGGACCCTGACTTCAGCCTGGTCCAGGCATTTGGGGAGTGAACCAGCAAATGTTGAGATCTGTCTCTCCCTCTTTCTCTGTCACTCTACCTTTCAAATAAATAGGTAAATAAATATTTAAAATAATTAAAATAAAGGGAAGAGAGGTCAAGAACCAGTAATTATCAGGACAAAGTGAGTACTGGTCATCTTGGTTACTATAGACCTACATTGTCTAATAGGAGTATGGTAGCTACTAACTGTTAGTAAAATGGCGCTGTCTTATTTGTGGCGTGATCTACACCCTGTATACCATCCTAGGCTCCAGTCCCCGCCCCCATTACCACTGCTGGAAGCCAGGTGACCACATGGCCCAACCACCTTTGTCAGCTCCACCCCCACCTTAATGGGATTTGCTGCTCCTACTTCCCCGCCTGCCGCCTGCCCCCCAACAAGGCTTAACAGGACCTGTTTATCCTCTCTCTTTTCTTCCTCTCTCTTCCTCTCTCACCCTCCCCTCCTCCCACTGCCCCGGTCTTTCCTCTAACTTCAGTGTTTGATGTATTTTGTGGTGACCTTATATTAACCATGTGGAATGAATTCAGAACTGAAATATAGCTGTTCCTAGGGCTGGCGCTTTGGCTTAGGGGGTAAAGCCACCGCCTGCAGTGCCAACACCCCATCTGGGCATTGGTTCGAGTTCCAGCTGCCCTACTTCCGATCCAACTCTCTGCCATGGCCTGGGAAAGTAGTAGAAGATGGCCCAAGTCCTTGGGCCCCTGCACCCACATGGGAGACTTGGAAGAAGTTCCTGGCTCTTGGCTTTGGATTGGTGCAGCTCCAGCCATTGTAGCCATTTGGGAAGTGAACCAGCAGATGGATGATCTCTCTGTCTCTCCCTCTCTCTCTCTCTCTCTCTGTAACTCTGCCTTTCAAGTAAATAAAGATTAATCTTTAAAAAAAAGAATATTTAAAAAAATTTTATCTTTATTTATTTGAAAAATAGAAAGAGATTTTCCAACTGCTGGTTCTTGCTCCAAATGCCAATAGCAGCTGGGCTGGACCAAGCTGAAGGCAGGAGCTGGGAATTCCATTTGGGTCTCCCACATGGGTGGCAGGTCTTCAGGTACTGGAGCCACCATCTCCTACCTCCCCAAGCATACATCAGCACAAAGCTGAATTGACACTGGAGCTGGGACTCAAATCCTTGTATCCAACAAGGGATACAAAATACTGAGAAAGGCATGACTTACAAAGCTCGGAGAGTGAATGAATTCCATGAGGGAAAAAGTAGAATGTCATGGGAGGAATGAAGGAAAGTTCCACCCCAGACATTTAAAGAAGTTCTGAATTTCTTTTGATTTTGTGCCATGACCTAAATCATCACTGCATAATCAAATTAATCATTTAATGGTACAAATCAGGGAGGATCCTCCCCAGAAAAGTCCATATAGTGAAGAAGACAAACTTGAATTATAGTAAATGGTTTAAGTAAACTTCAAAATAAATGAAAGCCAGGGAGTGCTTGATAAGTGACTCATAGGCACTGTACTGCCTTAGTAAGAACACTCGTAGGGAGGGCACCACAGTCAGGGTGTTTCTGGAAAGCATGAGAACACCTGCAGAGCCAGCTCTTGTGTAGCAGTTAAGATGGAGCATGGGAGTTAGCGAGTGCCTGGCTTTGGGTTCTGGCTCCTGACTCCAGCAGGGCTTGGGCCCTGCCACTCATGTGGGAGATCCAGATTGAGTTCCAGGCTCCCAGCTTTGGCTTGGCCCAGCCCAGGCTGTTGCAGCATTTGGAGAGAAAACCAGTAGAGGGAAGATCTCCACCCTGGCTTTATTTTAAAGATAAAAGGATAGAATTTAGGCATCATTTAATTTGAGCCCTTCCTATCACAGATGAGGTACAGAGAAAGCCTTTTCTTAGAGAAAACCAAAGGTTCCTGACTACTAATCTTCATTCACTTTCTAAAGTTCTAAATCAGCCTGATAGCCCTCTTTGGGAACAGTGACATTATGGAACGTCACTCTCTAATGATAAAAGCAGGGATATGTGTGAAGGGGTGCTAAGAATTTGTGAGGCACCTGGACTTCATTGTAGATATTAAACAAGTGCTAACCCAACAGTTATATTCTGTTCTAGCTCTAGTTAGATCCTGGAACTGAAATAAGGAGTATCCACATCTGGTTGGCAGGTTAAGGGAGAGAAAGCACACTTAAAAAGAAGTGAAAAACTATAGACAAACAATTGTATGAGTGGTTCTAGTCTTGGCTAGCAGTGGTGAAAGAAGAAGCCATTTCTGTTTGTCTCATCTATTCCAAAGTTCAAATCAACCAGGCTACAAGTTTTTCAGTTGATCTTGTGGAACTCCCAAGGCATTTCCCAAAGAAACAATGTTATAAATAGGTAGCTAGTTTTTGCAACTCATCTTCCAGGAATCTATATAAATCAGGCAAGAGCTGAAATTACTTCACATTTTGCATGGGAAGTATATTTTTGTAACATTAAAAGCAAAACAAAAAAAGCCAAACTAATTGTTGTGGTTTTTGTTTTGTTTTGTTTTCTTAATGGAAAAGTTAATTAGAAGAGGATATGGAACTGAAGGTTGTAGAGAACCTGAAAGATTTTCTAGGTAGTTCAAGGTCATCTGAATTTACTACACTGGCTCAAAAAGAGAGAGAAAGGAAAAAAGGCAGAAGCTGTGTGTGTTTCTAAGGAAGGAGATTTAACTAGTGTTTAGAAGGCAAAAGAACGGGCCAAGCAAGAAGCAGCCAAGAAGGCACTACTACGAGGACTCAAAGGGAGAAAGGAAGGAGAGCAAGTGTCCAACCTCCTGCTACAAGGGTCATTCATGCAGATTCTAGACTAGGCTGAAAATGAGTCCAGGAAATTGATCTGAGGCCGTTAAGTCCAAGGGGAATGGTGAGACAAATGTTCAAAGCATTGGGGCAATGTTCCGTCTAGTGGTTAAGACACCCATGGCCCACATCAGAGTATCTGGTTTCAACTCCCAGCCCTGGTTGCTGTCTCCAGCTTCCGGCTAAGGTGCACCCTGGGAGGCAGCAGGCAATGGCTCAAGTAGGCAGGTTCCTGGCACCCACCTGGACTGAGTTTCCGGTCCTTGACTTCTGCCAGGTCTAGCCCTGGTTATGTTGAGATTTTTGAGGAATGAACCAGTGGATAGGAATGCCCTCTCTTAGTCTCTCAAATGTTGGGGGGAAAAAGCTAAACTTAAATATTCAGGATATCAATTCTAAAGGGTCCGAGACATGAGACCATCTCATGAGACATGAGATTCTAGCTGGAGCTGAAACCCAGGGCCCTCAGATCTAGAGGTACAGCCAGACCCAATATACTTTAGACCTCAGCTCCTGGGGCTAGGAAAGTCCCAGGCGCTAGGCAAAGATTGGGGTGGAGAGGAGTGAGCCTGCCAGGGAGGAATCAGGCGAAAACTATGGAGCCTGAATCAGAGTCAGAGAATGATGGAGGGAGATAGGTGTGAAGTACTGACCAGACCAACGTGGCGAGACTGCCAGGCAAATCCAGCCGAGGGGACGAGACCCGGAGACAAACTTCTGACCACCACCAGGGGGCACCTGCAGGTCCAGGACAGCTTTGTTGATCTCCAGGACCTGGGAAGGAAGGATAAGGACAATGGCGCAGGCTTCCCACGGGGAGTGGTGGGTGTGGGTGGCTGCAGTTAACTAGAGTGACCAGGCTTCTCGCCTTCTGCCTCCTGGTATTGTTAACCTCCGAGCCACTGTGACGACTAGCCTGGCTAGCAGCGCCAGCCCAGAGGCCAGGTAAGCCCGCGCGAGGCTGGTCGGAGGAGACACATGGACAACCAGAAAAAACCAGGAGCGGGAAGAATAGTCAGAAACACGTGAAGAACAGCAGTCACAGTCGAGAAGAGGATCGAGTGACGGAAGTCCGGGAAACATGTAAATCGGGGTGACTGCCACAGCGGCCAGACGGCTTTCCACATCTCCCCAGAGTAGCTGTGCTCCAACAACATCCAGACATCCAAAAACGCAGCCTGTGCTCCCTGGAAGGATTTAATGTCCGTTCATTTTTTTTTTTAAACAAAGATTAAAACACACGGTAGAACTTGAGGATGCATTTTAAAACATCAAGGAGTTCCAAGTCATGAAAGAACAAACTTTTAAGCTGTTTCTCTGCCTAGAGAGGGAGAGAGGTTAGGAAACGATGTGAGATCCTTGGATACGCGAACACACTGGTACATTTTCTTTGAGAATTTTTAAATATCTGAGGTGATGAAAATGATCAGAATAAAGAGGGGGGTGGGGGTAGAGGGGAACACGCAGACCACCCCCAAGTCGGGCTCGGCAGCCGCGGGGCTCCTCACGCGCTGGCCACTGTCCACACAGCTCACAGGTAGCAGATGTCTGAGGCAGTCACGGCGTTGTGCGAGCGCGCCTGTGGGGGCAGCCCAGGTGAGGCCCTCCGAGACTAGGGAGCGCCAAAGACCCAAGCAAGTATAGTTTTTCTGAACTTCCATCGGCGATGGAGGTAATTTTTTTTTTCCTTCGGGTAAATTCCACCGTCCTGAAGCAGTTAGCATTTCTAAAGCACACACCTGGGTCGGCTGCAGCCGGAGCCCAGCCCCTCAGCCCGACTAGCAGGTCTGCACCCCCCGCAGACCCCAACCCCTAGCTCTTACTCCCATCCCCTTCCCCGCCCCCAACCCACGCCCTAACACATTGTGCGCGCTCTTCCAGGCCGCGGTCAGTCGCCGGGCTCCAAGCGCGACTTCTTCTGGGAGGTCACACGTGTCCATTCCCTGGGGGCTGGGGGGGGTGTCCTCAGCTCGCTTGGCTGCTGATTGGTGCCTCCCCCTACCCCACCCTTCCCGCCGCTCTCCAGCCTCCATCCTACTCGGTTCCAGCCTAACCAGCCCCACCACCCTCTTCGTTGGAGCAAAGAGCCACTTTCGAGCGTCTTCAAGCACCGTTCTCGTGTGGAATTAAAGCGCTAAGGCACAGGTGGAAGCCACTTCCATCTCTCTAGACCTCGTATTTCTAGCGTAGACACCCAGTCCCTCTCCTGCGCTCCCCTCAACACCATAATAACTCAACTCCCACACGTGCACGTTTTCTGGATCTAGCCCCTGTCGAAAGCACCACCCAGCGGGCCCTTTAAAAAGGACGCGACCACTAAGGCCAGGTGGGGGGGGCGAAGAGACCCTTATTGTCCTCCCTCGCAAGTCCTCAAACTCCGCCGTGCCCAACACCTGAGAAGCGAAGTGCGGTTCTCAGCAGTTTTGGGGGGACGCACCTTGCTCCCCTCAAGGCTCACCACCCCTCTCCCTCGGGGGCCCGATTCCCCGCCCCTCCCCCTCCGGCTCCAATGCAGCTGTCCCGGCTGGGGGTGGGGAGCGGGGGCGGGGGTTGTTGTTGTGGTGAGCGGCAGCCCCGCCCCCTCCTCGTGGGCGGCCCCTCCCCCCGGCCCTCTGTTCGCCCCGGCCCCCGCCCCCAGCCCCATCTGTTTTCCCCGGCCGAGAGTCGATTATATTGTACGGGACGGGGGGCGGCCGCAGCCGAAGCCGCAGGATGGGGCGAGCGCGCGGACCGGGTCGGCAGCCGGAGCCGCAGCCGCCTCAGTAACTCGGGCCCCCGCCCCGCCGCCCCCGCCCGCCCTCGGCCCATGCTCACGCCGAGCAGCGGCCGCCGCGGGAGTAGCAGCCGCCGCCGCGCCGCCGCCGCCGCCAGAGGAGCTGAGGCGCTGAGGCGCTGAGGCGCTGCGCCGCGGCGGGAGTCCGAGGCGAGCGAGCTGCGCGCCGGCAGCGTGGGGGCCGCCGAGGCGCGCGTCGAGCTCGGGGTCGCCGCCACCGCCGCCGCGGCCGGGAGATGTGCCCAGAGGAGGGCGGCGCGGCCGGGCTAGGCGAGCTCCGCTCCTGGTGGGAAGTCCCGGCCATCGCGCACTTCTGCTCGCTCTTTCGCACCGCGTTCCGCCTGCCGGACTTCGAGATCGAGGTGAGCGGCGGCCGCGCGGGGCGGGCGAGCGAGGCGGCGCACGCCGCCCCCCTTTCTCCCTGTGTCCTCTCGGGGCGCCCGGGGCAGGAGGCTGCTGGGGCCGGAGCGACTTTGCCGGGAGTCCGGAGCCGGGAGGAGGACTCGAGGTGCGGGCGCGCGGGGTGGAAGGGCAGGCGGCGGGCGGGGCCGCTCGGGCTCTGCGCCGGGCTCGGGACGCTCGTTCGGGCGGCCGCGCTGCCGAGCCGCGGCTCCTGGCAGGGGCGAGGGGGGCGGCCGAGGGAGCGCTTTTGTAGGAGCGGGACCGGGCGGTTCTCCCGGGACTGGTGGGGAGCGAGCGCGCGCTCCCTTGCCGGGGCCATTGAAGCGCCGAGCCAGCTGCCCCGGGCGGGGACGCGGTGCGGCGGCCGCACCGGGGGCGCCGGCGCTGGGCTTAGGTCGGACCCGGGGCCGGGCGGCGGCCGGGGCGGTGGGGGAGGGAGAGGGCTCGTCCGGGCGCGTGGAGGGGCAACCGCACTCGAGCGACTCTCGGGGCCGCTCGGGCGAACTTCGGAGCGGCGGAGGTGGGGGCCCGATCTCCGGGGGCGCTCCCCGCGGGGGCGTCTGCTGGGCGCCGAGTCCTCGCCGGCGGCTGCGGAGGGAAACTTTGGGACTCCCGTTATTCTCCGGCAGCCCCTTTTCCCCCTCGCGCCGCTCAGCCCTCTTTATTCCGGCAGCTCGGGAACTCTTTGAGTTGGCCTCGCCACCATTATGCCCCCGGGCGAGCGTGGAGGGAAGGGATGGCTTTTCGGCCGGGCCGAAGGTGCTTTCACACTGGGGCTTTGTGATAAGGAACTAAAACTGGAGGGTCCGGGTGGCAGGGATGGTGGCGGGAGTGTGCGGACCGGAAGGCACACGACGGCCACGGCGGGCAGCCAGCTCCGGCAGCATCCTCCTTCCTTTTATTTATTTATTTTTATTTTTATTTTTTTGGGAAGGGGGGGCGAAATGGTTGAAGGGTTGGTTGGCAGGTTGTGTGTGGTGACTTACCACCTTTTGCCTTTGGACAAAGGTAAATGGGAACTGTGTGCCGGTTTTTGTTTCCAGTTCTGCCAGAGGGTTCGTCCGTGGAGTAATCAAAATTAGGGTCACTCTTTTGGAGGAGCCGATCCATGTTTTTTTTTGCCTCCCCACCCCCACTTATCTTACTTTCTGCCATTTTCGGCTAGGTTTTCGTTCGTTTGCTCGGAAATTCTCTGCCTCACTTTTATATTGTTAGATTCGGTCGTGTTTGTCTTGAAATATCATTTGCTTCTCACAGAAATGAAGTGTGGGAACTTGCCCTTAGAGCGTTAATGAAATCGGTAAAATAAAAAAGATCAAAGGGGTTGGGATGAAGGAGTGAAGAGGAATGTGGACTGATAAAGTAGGGCCACTGGCTGGCTTTGGCGAATGCCAGTTCCTTGAGCTGATTAAAACAAGGCGATTAAATCATAGGCTTCTCCAGTTTTTAGGAAGATGGAATAACTTAGGCAGTGCACCCTACACCACAGCGTTTGCTTTCAAAGTTTGAACGTGATTTTAACAGGCGGAGTTTTTGTAATAAACATTTTCACGAGACAGCAGGTTATAGTGACTAAAGAAGAGAAGCAGACCATGGAAATGAAAAGATTTGGGAATCCTGAAAGTTAAGATGCTTAACAACGACTTTGATGCCCTACGTTTTCTTTTAGTTGGTATAACATCCTGAGTAGCGTGAATATATCCTGCTGCTCAAAATGGTGGCTGCTGTGGGAGGTGTTGTTTGTGACAGTGCCATCTTGGGTGCTGGTCAACCTTCCCCCTAGACGTTTTTCTAAGTTGCAGGCTAGTAAAGTTGGGGAGATGGCTGGGATTACAAGTTTAAAATACTGTGGAAAAAAGATGTCCTTTGAAATCCATATATTCCCATTTTCTTGATGGAAAAGTAGAGGCAACTCTTTTTTTTCCCCCTTAAGTACTTACTGCATATCTAGTGTATCCTATAAGAAAAAAAAAAAAACAAACTTGTCTTCTGTTCTTAGAAGTAAAACTGTAGTTTCTAAGTGTTAGGTGGTTTGATTCCTAAAGGAAAGGTCAGGTTTATCTGAATAACAGAAATGAAAACTCATTGTAGTTTACCTAGTGAAGAATTAGGGCTGTTTGAAATGATTTTCTTTATTATTTATTTGCTTAAAATATGTGCTACTAGAAATGCATGTGCATATTTGGGTTATATCATGTTCATATTTTAGGAACTCCTCAATTTATTTGGACTTGCTCAGTAAATAGATAACAAATAGTACTAACCCCCCTTCACCCCACAGATCTTGTATAACTTCATGTTGGATGTGTTTTGATATGACTAGTGTAAGTTTTCACTTCTTATTGTTGGTATTATCAAACATTTAAAATTTTAAAATTAACTTTTTGTGGACTTTTAAGGAGTTTTGACTCATTGACAGTTGAGAATTTACTGAAAAAACTTTGAATTTTGATTCTCTAAATATAAACTTATTTTTTCTAGGTGACTTTAAAAATTAATAGTTTTAGAAGTTTTAGAAATAGTTTCTTGGTTAAACTTTACGATGCAGTGAAAGTCCCTTACAAAAAGAAAAAACAGCTCTGATGCTGAGTCTTACCTGGTAGACCATGTGCAGAGACAGGCAGGCCGTACAATCTTAATTTACTACAACTTTAAGAGCTACAAATTATGAATAGTACCAAATAGAAGTTGGGTATTTGTTATTTTCTAGACAACTAGTTTTTAACTGTGGGAAAGATCTCATTTTACCCTTGACCAGCTGGGTAAATCCATGGATCTATAGAAAATTAGGAAGTAGGATCCTCAAGGACTTGGCAATTTCTCAGCTAGGTGAAGGGCCTGGAGGATTCACGCTGCAGATCTGCAAGAGGTCAAGACATCCCATTCAGAGAACTGGTCCTCAGAGCAAGGATATTTTTATTTTTATATGCAAAAAAGTCTTTTTGCTTGGCAGAACAGTCCATATGCTTGATTTGTTGGCTTTAGGAAATGTTTAAGGATTTGTATGTTGCTGTCTTCCAGGAAGGGCCCCCCACAAATATGAAGGGTCTGTAATCATCATGCGTGTATGGTAATAAATACATACACATTATGTCAAAGAAGGTTACAGGAAAATATAGATAAGAATTAAAATCACCCATAATCATCACTTCAGGGTAAAAGTTGTTAACATTGTATCCTGCCACTCAGGGATAAAAGCTGTTAATATATTTCAAAATTACCAGATATACTCACAATGTATTTGTGCCATAGGTTATTTTTCAGATGAGGAGATTGAAGTATAGCTAAACAGTATTCATTACTCAGTACTTAGCATCATTAAGCACCTATTGTGTGCTTATCAAATTCACAGTTGGCTTCCTTTACCTCAGAAGATTATCTGCTAATATTTCAGAACCAGCAATTATACGCTACTTTATTTAAGTCAAGTATTTTATAATTGTTTAATGTTTTAGTTGGTTAGGTTGGCTTAATTTTGGCCAGCTTTGAGGAAACAAAAGAATGGTTAATTAACCTCCCCCAAAGATTTACTACTGGGTTTTTCCCTAGCCAGGTTAGGGGAGAATACTTTTCAGCAATCTGGTTGGGTGTTAATTATGATGGGTATGGGACTAGCGAGGGCCTTTAGGTAGCTATTTGAAAATGATCATGTAAAAGTATTTGAATGGTTTAATAGCAGAATGATCAAAATAATCTATCATTTCCACCATTCCTGCTTCCCACTGCTTGCTCTTTTGCTTTCCTTGTGTCTCTTTCCTGTTGTGGTAGTTTCTTACCTGATCACATGATTGTCAGGGGGCAGTGCTCAGATTCTGGAATTCTGCTCTTGGTACTTCCTTGGATCCAGTCTCTTAATCAGGAGCATCAAGGCATGTATTTAGTTAAAAATCAAAAGAGGTAGTCCAAATCATTGTGAGACATTTATGTGTACATCCATGATATTAGCAATTCTTGAACTTGATGGCCTGGACTTGGCTGTAGAAGATTTTGTGATGTGTTGTGTGTACTTCTTAGCACTTTATTTTTGGCTTTCATCGATTTTTTCTTTTGGAAGAGATCAGCAGCTAGATGAAGAAGTTGGTCCTGAGGGAGGGGATTCACCATTCAGAGTGCACTGGAGGAGTTAGTTCGCAAACTTGTATTTAAAATTCCACTGACTTTATGACCTTGGACAGGGAAAAGTAACAAAATGATAAATGACTTTTGTATAGTATTTTGTATATTTTCAAAATGTTAGTTTCTATCCTTAGTGGTCCTTAACTATTACCATGATGTGAGGTTACTCCGGAGGAAACTGGAAGTTTAGAGAGGCTAAGTAGCGTGCACAGGGACTCTTACCTAGATTTTTGTGAGTTTGATACCAAAATCTGTGCTGTTGCTGCTATGTCAGCTTGCTTTGTATTTGGTTTTTATTATTTAAAATGAAGGCTGAGACCTATAAGTAATGGCTGAGTTCTACCATACAAGTCTATTTTTGTTACTTATTGGAGGGTACAGAAGAGCCTCTGTTTTCTTCATTAAATTTCAGTTACTATTTGAGAGGGAGGGAGAGAGAGCGCCCATTGCTAGTTTACTCCCCAAATGCCCACCATGATGGGGCTACCTGCTAGGGTCTGCACTAGCAGGAAGCTGGGGTCAGGAGCTGGAACTGGATATTGAACCCCGGTACTCTGATAGGGTCCATGGGTATCCTAACCAGTACGTTTACAGTTGTATTAGATGCCTGCTTTTTTGTTTGTTTGTTTGTTTGTTTGACAGGTAGAGATATAGATAGTGAGAGAAAGGTCTTCTTTCTGTTGGTTCAACCCCCCCCCCCCCCGTGGCTGTTATGGCTGCGCTGTGATGATCCAAAGCCAGGAGCCAGGTGCAGGGTCCAAGCACTTGGGCCATCCTCCACTGCCCTCCCGGACCACAGCAGAGAGCTGGACTGGAAGAGGAGCAACCAGGACTAGAACCCAGCGCCCATATGGGATGCCGGCGCCGCAAGGCAGAGGATTAACCAAGTGAGCCACAGTGCCTGCCCCAAATGCCTGCTTCTTAAAACTTATGTTGAACTAAGTGCAGAACAAGAAGTTCACGTATTTGTTTTTTTCACTGTAATTTTTTAAAAGATATTTATTTATTTATTTGAGTTAACAGAGAGAAGGAGAGATAGAGACAAGTCTTCCGTCTGCCAATTCACTTCCAAATGGCTACAATGACCTGAGCTGAGACGATTCAAGACCAGGAGCTTTTTCCAGTCTTCCACTCTGGTGCAGGGGCCCAAGTACTTGGGCCATCTTCCACTGCTTTCCCAGGCCATTAGCAGAGAGCTGGATCTGAAGAGGAGCAGCCGAAACCGGTGCCCATATGGGATGTCAGCACTGGAGGCAGAGGCTTAGCCTACTATGCCACAGTGTTGGCCCCCCAAATTTTTTTAAAAAAGATTTATGTATTTACTTGAAAGGTAGAGTTAGAGACAGAGACAGAGCTTTTCTATTCTCTGATTCATTCTCCAAATGGCCACAATAGCCAGGCCTGGGCCAGGCTGAAGTCAGGAGCCAGGTACTTCTTCCAGGTCTCCTATGTAGGTGGCAGGGGCACAAACACTTGGACCATCTTGTTCTGCTTTTCCAGGAGCATTACAGGGAGCTGGATTGGAAGTGGAGCAGCCAGGGCTCCAACTGGTACCCATATGGGATGTTAGCATTTCAGGCCATGGTATAACTCACTGTGCCACAATGCCTGTCCTGACATGAGTGATTTAAAATGAGCTTCATTGTTATAGTTGTTCATATAATCTATTTATTGTGAGATGCCAGATGATAAACTGTCTTCTAAAGATTCAGGATCTGCTCCTTGTCTGTGGAGGAAAGCCCAAGAGCAGAGTGTGAGCTACAGAGGGCAGCTCTATGCAGTTTGAAATTCTCAAAGAGGAGAATGTTCTGTCCTTATGTAACGCCAAAAGCCAGTGCCCAGTCCCTTTTCTATTTATACCAACGTTTTGAGAGGGAAGACACTTTTCTTCTTCTTTTTACCTGCTGTGTGAAGTGTCAGGGGTGCAGTTGGGATCTTCCACAATTGCAGAATGGGCAGTACTCTCTCCTCTCTGAAGGGCAGCCCGTGTTAGCATCTGGCTTGCTTTACAACGGAAGTTAAATTCAGTCTTGCTTAATTTTCTGGAACACAGTTGGGAAAGCCTAAAATACAACTTGGCAGCTTTCACTGCAACCGACCCTCTGCCCTTTGATCAGGAGCAGCTGAGTGCTGGAGTCTGGTTGTTAGGGATCTGGAATGAGGAGCACCTATGGCAGGCGGGCACTTATACCCAGTGTGGCTAGTGCAAAGAGGGGTTTAGGTAAAAATAAAGTGTGTAGGCAAAGCCAGAGAGGAGCTTCTAACTATGTGGTCTTAGAGAGCCAGTCTCTGTGATTAAAGTCATTTCCAAGAGGAAACAATCAGAAACGTGTGTCATTAACTAGAGTTTGGTTCTTGAATAGATCACTTTGGGTTTCAGATGACCCATTCCTAAACTGGGAATTTGAGACTTGTTGATTCCTAGGTATTTCTTAAAGTTCCGTAATTCTAACAGTGTTTGTCAGCATACATAGCACTATTAAGTCATGGAGAAAATCTCTTAGGAACAAGGTTAAGTTCCGTGCCTCACAAATTAATTTTCTATCTAGTGAAAGCTGCAAATCCATACTCAGTGTGTTTGTAGGTTACATGATTTTTTTTTTCTGTGGAATCTCGTCTGCCAAAAAGTAACCTTGGAAATAGCTTTTGAGGCTTGAAGAATTAGCATTTTCAATGTCTCTAGTGACATCAGGCTGACCCAAAATTTTGTACTTGGAGATTCTGAGGAATTCTGGATGGTGAAAGTTTTGAATTATGTTTTGGATTATGTTGTTTTCCTTTTACTGCTTTTGTTTCTTTACTTACGGTTAGCATTCATACTCAGAACTAGGACTGAAATCCACTTCAGGCCTCCAGCTTGTGGCTGGCGTTTTGTTGGACATTCAGCCTTTTCAGATAGCTTTGGTACCCTTCCCCGTGCTTTCATATTTCATTGAATACTACATCAGCCTCTAACAGATGTTAGTCAACTTACATTGGAAAACTTGGACAGTCTTTTTTACAACGATTCCCATGATTGAGAAAGGAGTGTTGGACAATAATGCAGACACTGAGGGTTTCTCCACCTTAGCCCTATTGATAATTTGGGGGCTGAATAAATCTTTGCTGTGGAAATCTGTCATATGCATTGTATGATGTTTGCCACTATACCTGGCACCTGCCCTCTGGGTGCCAGTAGCACGCTTGTAGATGAGGTAGATGAGTTTGTCCTTCTCGATAGTGATTTTTTTTCTTAAATGCAAACCTTTAATATTTGTGTTTATAGAAATTGAAGGAAGTTAAAGTTGCTCCCAGATGTCCATGTCATCAGCAATTGCACATGTCAGAAATGTGGGAAACAGATGTTTTGTTAATTTTTTTTTCTTTTCTAAGGAGTCATTTAAGAAAGGAGAGCGTTAGTGGGTAGTAGGGAGGGAGTAATCAAGCTGACTGGGTCCGATAAAGAAAGGCCTCCCTCAGGCCGGGCTCGGCTGCCTGGCTGCCTGGTGCTGTTGGGGGAGGAGGGGAGGCTGTTGTGCTGCAGCCTCAGGCGGGCTTCAGCTGCTGCCGTTGCTTGTCAGGGCACAAGGCTCTTCTTGACAGATCTCTTGAGCATGGCGCAGTGGTGGACCATAGCGGCCACGCATGCCTGGAGGCTGGGGGTGGGGGGTGGGGAGGGGTGTTAGCCATGACCAGGTCAAAAGTTCAGTGGGACCTCAGTGTGTGTTTGGGGTTGTTCCTGTATTTGGAACGTACATATATAAAGTTCATTATTCCACCAGGATCTTCAAGTTAGAACGCAGGAGCCTTCTTGAAACTGCTGTGACCGTCTTTCACGATTCTCCTGTTTTAGTTTGCGTCTAGGCAATTATGTCTAAATATTTCATAGGTTCAAATAGCTTTTCATTTTGGTTTGATGAGGAAATGGTATCGTAATGGTATCTTAAATGTCTGGTGGACTCTGAAGGGCTTTGAGCTTAGAGGAAAGCCACTGATAGGACTTGGAGGAAGTGTTCTCTGTGATTTTGAAGAGTCTTTCCCTGAAGGTGTCCATCACCGCGTCTGTCTTTTCCATCTTGGGCAGCTCAGCACCTTACTTTTTGTTCCTTATCTTCCTGGCTGCAAACTAAGTAAGGCCTTACCACCACTTAAATCTGTCTACTCCATTTTTGTGTTTACCTCCTGATGCTCTAGGGTTTGTCTAGGGCATGCGTGTAGGAAGGGTAGAATTTCTGGCCTCTATCAAGGTGTTAAAACCCAGAATTTGTGCAAATAAGTTGGTGTAAAGTCAGTCACATCTGCAGCCAAAAGCTTTCTCTCTCTCTCTCTCTTTTTTTTTTTTTTTTTAGAGGCAAATGATCCCTCAGAATATTGCTTGGTTTTGTGCTGAGTTGTCCACTCAACTCCGTGAAATGTAATGTGGTTTCTGTAAAATATATGGAAGATAGTGTTTTACTCAGTTTAAAGTCCCTGACCTTGTGGGGCCCTTGTGGAAGGTGTTTGGCAGGTTTAAACATTACAATATTCTTGTAAGTTTCACACTGTAGTGTCAGCTTTTAGCTGAGGCTGCGGTCCATACGCTTCAAGAACTAAGTCTGATTTTTCTCTAGGGTGGGTTTTCTGGAGTTGCTGTGTGGCTTGGCAGTATGTCACTGAGTTATGTGGCCACCTGAATTAAATGTGTGAATGGTTGTCAAAACAGATATGTGCCTTCTTCCGTGCCCCTCCCCCCACCCCCATGACCTCCAAAGTAAGGGAAAATACAGGAAGCCCAGGAGCCACAATTACACTAACTGCTTCCAGTTTCCAGTGTAGAACTTTTAAATAACCACTAATTAATAATCCCTGAGAAGAGCTAACTTCTGGCTATTGAGAAGGCTGTGAAGCAGTCTTGTTGACTGCCCTGGTGTTTTCTCCTGGTCAGTTTCTTTTAATGGAAACCCCTTCCCCAGTGTCCATTGTTGCTGTTAACAATAGCTCTCTGGACAGTTGATTTGCTTGACAGAAAGTGTTAAATTAACAGATCTTCTTTAGAAAATCCTTCCTCTTCCCCATTCTCCTTGTGTGTCTCCTCTTTTCCTGAAAGGTGGTTTGTGGATTCTTTTTAGGTGTGGATGACAATTTTTCTAACAATGTTCTGGAGCTCTTTGTTCAGGGAACACTAATACTGGGGAGAAATTTCACATGTCACCATAATTAGAAGGTTTACCTTTGGATTCTTAACCCTCCTTAGACTGGCATTCATTTGGGTTATCATCTTTATCACTTTTGAAAGACTTTTCTGTTTCCTTTTGTGTTATTAATGTTTTAACTGATGTGGAGTATACCTGTATTTTCAAAACCCTCAACCCTGGAGCCTGTCTTCATTCCCCATGACTGTACTTGGATTTATGTAAATATGCAATGTTTTAAACAAATTTTTGAAACATTTATTTGAAAAGCAGAGAGATAGATCATCCACTAGTTCACTCCCCCAAAATGTCCACAACAGCCAGGTCTGGGCCAGGTAGAAGCCAGAAACCCACGTACTTGAGCTGTCATCTCCTTCCTCCCAGGGGGCGCATTAGCAGGAAGCTGGAATGGACAGAAGAGCTGGGACTTGAACAACAACCCAGGTGGCCCTTAGGATTCAGTTGTCCAAACACTGGCCTAACCGCTGTGCCGAATGCCTGCCCCTGTTAGATAAAATGTGGAACTTTTATGTTTTAAAGAAATTTGTTTATTTGAAGGGCAGAGCTACAGGGTAAGAGGAAGTGACAGGGAGAGATATCTTCCATTGACTGGTTCATTCCTCCAAATAACTGTTAAAGCAAGGGCTGAGCCAGGGTAAAGCCAGGAGCCTGGAACTCCATCTGGGTTGCTTACATGGGTGGCAGGGGCCCAGGTACTTGGGTGCTGCCTTCCAGGCACATTAGCAGAAAGCTGGATTGGAAGCAGTCACCCAGAGGTCACACTGGCAATCCCATATGGGATGCTGGTGTCCTGAACTTGCTGTACCACAATGCTGGCTTCCTGGAACTTTTTTAAAAAGGCAAAAAAGAGAAATATCTCAACAACTCCAACCCAACTTCCCTTTTGATATTGTCATCACTTTTAAGGTTTCCATAATGTGTGATAAAGTTATTGTTTTCCCACTGCCCTGAGGAATTAGTCTATTAAGGGGTGATACTGATGCAAAACCTAGATGATATTTATTCCATACCAGAGATAGATGCCAGGCTCACTGGTATTGATAATTTTTGCTTTAGACAGTAGGGAAACAGTTTTGAAGTAAGAATTGTTGATATTGCATTTAGGTTAAAACTGATACTGGGGGCTAGCACTGTGGCACAGTGGGTAAAGCCGCCACCTGCAGTGCCAGTATCCCATATGGGTGCTGGTTCAAGACCCGGCTGCTCCACTTCTGATTCAGCTCTCTGCTATGGCCTGGGAAAGCAGTGGAGAATGGCCCACAGCCTGGGCCCCTGCACCTGCATGGGAGATATGGAAGAAGCTCCTGGCTTCAGATTGGCGTAGCTCTGTCTGTTGAGGCCAATTGGGGAGTGAACAATCGAATGGAAGACCTCTATCTGCCTCTCCTTCTCTCTGTGTATCTCTGACTTTCAAATAAGTAAATAAACCTTAAAAAAAAAAAAAAAAAAAAAAAAAAAAACCCTGATACTGGTAGCCAAAGTACAACAGAATGGAGGAAGAAGACTGGATTACTGAGTGTAATGGGAATGAAATTCTGAGTGTAATGGTAACAGGAAAGGACATTTACCATTGGCCTTATTGAGGAAAGAATGGATAGGACTAAATGACCAACAGTGTAGAAATACATGAAGAAGGTTACATATGCTAGGATATTTTTGACTGGAAATAAGGGGAGTAATTGTGACTTAAACACTACGGATGATCCTCTTTACAGGGAAGCTGGGGAAGTGGCTCCTGGCAAATGTGGCAGCTCAGTACTGGATCCTGCTAACCACTCTTGGTCACAGGATGGATCTTGCAGCGTCAAGGTCTGCACGTGGGAAAATCACAGTGGAAAACTACATTTGATTTGAGGGTCCCAGATGATTTCAGAGAAGGCTGAGGGCAAAGGAAGGAAGGGGGAGGCAAAGATAACAACTGCATTCTCCTGGAAGCAGAGAAGAACTCTTGAGGAAATTAAGAGTGGTAAAAAAGGAAAAGCTTTTTGATTTAGAAAAATAAAACAGTTATTACAACAAGAAAAATTTAAGTTAATCCCAATTCCTACACAGTTAACATTTTGTTACTGTACTGAGGAGGTCAATAGTAGCAGTAGTAGTAGTGTTTTAAGAAACACTAACCTGTTTCCTCGTTCTGCTCCATGTTTTATGTAATCCTCTTTCTGTCCTCCCATTGCTGGGGAGTGGCTACTGCTCATCCTGGGATCCTCAGTTGCACAGTATTTTAGCCTCCTACTGAGTGAGATGAAAGTGAAAATCCATACACAGAAATGTATCTTTCCATCATTATAATTTTAGATTTACCTTTACTTAACTGTAAAGTATTTGGAATACTTCAATTTTTAGTTTCTCTGTTAAGTACTTTAATTATCTATAAGATTACTCATTGTGACTTTGTGATGCTTTTCTAAAGGGAATTTGTGTTAAAATGAGAAATTTGGTGATAATGTTATGTTTTGTTTAATAAGTCACCCATGCCAGAGGAAGTAGAAACTCAATGAAAAGACTAATTTTGTTTGTTTTTCTTATCTTAATTGGTTCTACAAAAAATGTTTTGGTACATCATATCTTAATTTTTTTTTTAAAAAAAGATTTATTTATTTGAGAGGCAGAGTTAGAGACACAGAGGTCTTCCATCCTCTGATTCACTCCCCAAATGGCTGCATGGCTGGAGCTGGGCTGATCTCAAGCAGGAAGCCAGGAGCTTCTTCGGGATTTCCCATGTAGGTGCAGGGGCCTAAGCACTTGGCATCTTGCGCTGCTTTCCCAGGCACATTAGCAGGAGCTGAATCAGAATGGAGCAACTGGGACTCAAATTGGTGCTCCATTGTGAGATGCCAATGTTTAGGCAGTGGCATAGCTGCTGTGAAGTGATTTTTTTTTTTTTTAAATAAAAACTTCAGGGCCTGGTGTTAAAAGGCAGCAGGTTAAGCCACAGCCCATATCTGAGCGGTGGTTTAAGTCCTTTCTGTACCTGGGAAGTCAATGGAAGATGGCCCAAGTGCTTAGGCGTTTGCCACTCCTGTAGGTTGAGACCCAGATGCAGTTCTTGGCTCCTGGTTTCAGCCTGGCCTAGCCCTGGGGGTGTTTGGGGAGTGAGCCAGGGAATGGAAGATGTTTCTGTTTCCTTTGTCTTTTAAATAAATAAATCTTTTAAAAAAAACTACAGGTCTCTTTTTTTACTCTTTCATATTTTTAAACATTTCAAACCTACAGTGAAGGTCAAAGAAAACTGTAGTGATTTCTTGTACATCCTGACTTTAATTCAACAGTTGTTCTCTAACATTTTGCCACATTAGCTTAGTTTTTTGTTGAACCCTTTGAAAGTAAGTTGGCATATTACCCCTTAGGGTATTGGCATGTACCAAATAGTGATTCTTCTCCAGTATGTCTACAGTATTATGCTCACATTTAGGAAAATTAACACTTAATCTGTAATAATAAGTAAGCAGTCCTTCTCCAGATATCTTCTGTTGTCCCTGTGATGTCTTTTATAGATGATGTACCACACTCACTTCCTTGTCCATTCAGGGGTTTTGTTGTCAGGGAATAGTTTTTAAGTGGGTTGAAGCCAACTCAATCTAGTAATAGAGAAAAATAGATTATTTAAATTTCAGGCTGCAAAGTATATTACTGAAATAGTAACAAAAAAGAATTTATTGGCATGACACTGGCTCTAGCCCAGACCGGGCTCAAGGTCTGGACTAACCACCTAACCTTGGAGCCTCATCAGTTAACTCATAGGATTATGATGAGATTCCAGTGAGCAAATGCATATGAGGGCCTGGCACAGTAGAGCTCAGCACCTGTGACTCTTACTGTTACATGTTTTCTCTTTTCAGATTTTGGATTAATGGGGTAATAATAAGGATATTATAACACATCATTTCGAACAAAGGAATTGACTATTAAGTTGTATGATTTCTCCTTTTTTTTAAAAAATAAAATTATAATGGAATTATAAACATCAATGTGGATTAAAGTGTTCCACTTAAATTATTTTTTAAAGATTTATTTATTTATTTGAGAGGCAGAGTTACAGAGAAAGAGAAGGAGAGACAGAGAGGTCTTCCATCTGCTGATTCACTGCCCCAAAAGGCTGCAGTGCTGGAGCTGGCCAATCTGAAGCCAGGGACTAGGAGCTTCTTCTGAGTTTCCCACGTGGGTGCAGGGGCCCAAACATGTGGGCCATTCTCCATTACTTTCCCAGGCCATCAGCAGGGAGCAGGATTGGAAGTGGAGCAGCCTGGACTTGAACTGGTGCCCATATGGGATGCGGGTGTCACAGGTGGAGGCCTAACTTACTACACCATAGTGCAGGCCCCCATATAAATGTTTTTGTTTAAAAAATAGCTTTTGGGGGGCCGGTGCTGTGGCACAGAATAAAGCTGCTTCCTGGTTTGGGCGCTGGTTTGAATCCTGGCTGTTCCACTTACTTTCCAGCTCTCTGCTGTGGCCTGGGAAAGCAGTGGAAGATGGCGCAGGTCCTTGGGCCCCTGCACCCACATGGGAGACCCAGAAGAATTCTGCTCCTGGCTCCTGGCTTCTGATTGATGCAGCTCTGGCTGTTGCGGCCATCTGGGTAGTGAACCAGCAGATGGAAGACCTCTCTGTCTCTCTCTGCCTCTGCCTTTGCCTTTCACATAAAGACATAAATCTTTAAAATTTAAAAAAAAAAAAAAAAGCTTTGGAGCCCAGTGCTGGTGTAGCAGGTGAAGCCGTTGCCTCAGTTGGTGCTATCCCATATAGGTGCCGGTTTGACTCCCGGATGCTCCCTGCTGATGTGTCTGGGAAGGCAGTGGAAGATAGCCTGAGTGCTTGGGCCCCTGCACCTAGGTGGGAGACCTGGGAGAAACTTTTGGCTCCTGGCTTCAGATTGGCCCAGCTCCAGCCGTTGCTGCCTTTTGAGGAGTGAACCAGTGGAGGGAATATCTCTTTCTCCCTCTTTCTCTCACTGTGCCTTTTAAATGGACAAATAAAACATTAAAAAATAACTTTATAAAAATATAACTTTCATACCATACAATTCACTTATTTAACTATTTAGTCAGCTTTAGTATTTTCTATTTTTTAGATTTTATTTTTTTTTTATTTGAGAGATAGAGTTACATAGAGAGTCAGAGGCAGAGAGAGAGGTCTTATATCTGCTGGTTCACTCCCCAGATGGCCTCACCTGCCAGAGCTGAGCCAGTATGAAGTGAGGAGCCAGGAGCTGCTTTCAGGTCTCCTACGTGGGTGCAGGGGCCCAAGCACTTGGGCCATCTTCTACTGCTTTCCCTGGCCACAGCAGAGAGCTGGATCAGAAGAGAAGCAGTGAAGATATGAACCGGGGCCCATATGGGATTCTGGCGCTGTAGGCCGAGGCTTAGCTCACCACTACAGGGGCCCCTTGGCTTTAGTGTTTTACAGATAGGTGCAGCTATTACCATCATCAGTTTAGAACATTTTCATCTCAAACCCCTTTACCCATCACTCTTTTTTTTTTTTTTTTTTTTTGCTTTTTTGACAGGCAGAGTGGACAGTGAGAGAGAGAGACAGAGAGAAAGGTCTTCCTTTGCCGTTGGTTCACCCTCCAATGGCCACAGCGGCCGGCACACCGCGCTGATCTGATGGCAGGAGCCAGGTGCTTCTCCTGGTCTCCCATGGGGTGCAGGGCCCAAGCACTTGGAACATCCTCCACTGCACTCCCAGGCCACAGCAGAGAGCTGGCCTGGAAGAGGGGCAACTGAGACAGAATCCGGCGCCCCGACCGGGACTAGAACCCGGTGTGCCGGTGCCGCAGGCGGAGGATTAGCCTATTGAGCCATTGCACCGGCCTATGCAGTCCTTTTTAAAAATATTTTATTTATTTATTTGAGAGGTAGAGTTAGAGAGAGAGAGAGATCTCCTTCCATTGGTTCTCTCCACAAATGGCAGCAATGGCTGGAGCTGTGTCGATCCAAAGCCAGGAGCCAGGTGCTTCTTCCTGGTCTCCCATGCGGGTACAGGGCCCAAGCACTTGGGCCATCTTCTACTGCTTTCCCAGGCTGTAACAGAGAGTTGGATCAGAAGAGGAGCAGCTGGGACTAGAACCAGCGCCGATATGGGATTGCTGGTGCCACAGGCGGAGGATTAACCTACTGCGCCATGGCGTCAGTCCCTTATTCAGTCCTTGATAAAACATCAGATGTTTCTCTTTGTGGCTGTTAGGAATACTGCTGCCATTTGTATATAAGTTTTTGTGAGTTTTTCCACTTTCAGGAGTGGACTTGGTGGGTCATATAGTAATTGTGTCTGATCAATTAGGAATTGGCCTGTTTCTGAAAGTGACTCAGCTTTTTGCATCCCCAGCAGTAGCAGTATATGAGGGTTCCAGTTTCTCGTCTTCCTTGCCAGCACTTCATATCTGACTCTGATTGCAGCTATGCCGGTTGGTTTGAAGTAGTACCTGGAGGTGATCTTGGCTTATACTTCCTAGATGACTAATAATAATATTGAGCATCTTTTCAGGTGCTTACTGGCCATCTGTATATTGTTCTTAGAGAACTGTCTATTCAGATCTTCTGCCAATTTTTAAATTGTGCTATTTATAAGAGTACTTCACTCTTCCAACTTCATCAAGATTTGTACCTATGCTTTCTTTTAAGAATTTTATAGTATTAGTGCATACATTTACGTCTTTGACCTATTTTGCATTACTTTTTATTTGCAGTTTGGTATAAAGAGCCAACTTCCTTTTTTTTTTTTTTCAGGCGGCCATATAATTGTCCCATTACCATTTGTTGAAAAAAGTGTCCTTTCCCCTTTGAATAGTCTTGGTACCCTTGTCAAAAATCATTTGACTTTAAATATATGGCTTCATTTCTAGACTGTTCCACTAATTGCTTTGTGTATCTTTGTGCCAATACTGCACAGTCTGTTTAATGTTGCTCTGTAGTGGGGTTTTTCTTTTTTCTTTCTTTTTTTTTTTTTTAGTATTTTTTCTTTTTATTTTAGAGGTAGAGTTACAGCAGAGGGAGAGAGAGAACCATCCTCTGGTTCACTCCTCAAATGGCCTCAGTGGCTGGAGCTGATCTGATCTGAAGCCAGGAGCCAGGAGCTACTTCCAGGTCTTTGATATGCAGAGGCCCAACTACTTGGGCCACCTTCTGCTGCTTTTCCAGGCAAATTAGCAGAGAGCTGGATCAGAAGTGGACCATATGGATGCTGGAGCTGCAGATTGTGGCTTAAGCAGCTATGCCACAGCGCTGGCCGCAATAAACTTACATTGTAATTGCATCTCCCACAGCCTGTTTGAAGTCTCCTGCTAAGAGCATAGCAGGTTACAGCCAGTTAGGACAGAAAGCTGAGCTGGAACTTGGACCCAGGTACTCGAACTCAGGTACTTCAGTATAGAATGTGAGCATCCCCAGTGGCCTCTAAGCTGCTGTGCCACATGCATGCTTTCAGGTTGTTTGCTGTTGGTGGCAATTTTGATCACTTGGTTCATGCAATTTATTGTTGTGGTTCAGTGACTAGTAGGTTTCTGTTCTTAATTGAGTCACTTCCAGAAGATAGTTCTGTGCCCTGCTTGGTGCCAGAAAGAGAGATAAGACATAAGGTTACTACCCCCAAATTTAAAGTCTAAGAGTATGTGATCAGACTGTACTGCAGTAAGGTGTTTGTTCTAACAGAACTCTATGCAAACTACAGTGGAAGGGGCCAGCATTGTGGTATAGTGGGTCAAGTTGCTGCCTGTGACACTGGCATCCCAAGTAGGTGCCGGTTCAAGTCCTGGCTGTTCCATTTCCAATCCAACTCCCTGCTAATGACCTGGGAAAGCAGCAGAAGATGGCCCAAGTGCTTGGGCCCCAGTCACCCACATGGAAGACCTGGATAAATTTCCTGGCTCCTGGCTTCTGCCTGGCCCAGCCCTGGCCATTATGGCCATTTAGGGAGTGAATCAGCAGTCAGGAGATCCCTCTGTGTGTATCTCCCTACGCATACCTACAGTGGAAGAAACAGTCAAGCCTGTTGGAGGGGGTGGAATTTGGGAAGGTTCCTTGAACAGAGCTTGGAATGCTTGGTGCAGATTGACAGGTGGATAGGTTTGAGGGGAGGGATGGAGGGGTTATCAGGAGGAGCTAACAGCTTGAGTGGCAACATACCAGAGGTAAAAGGGAATGTCAGATACTGAAGGAGCTTATTTAGAAGATGGATGGGAGTGATAAGAGATTAGGCCATATCAGTGGCATGGTGTTGGTAGATATGAGGTTATTCGATTAATTTAGATTTGATCCTGAAGGCTGGAGTTTTCAAAATTTTTTTTTCTTTTATTTGAGAGGTAGATTTACAGACATTGGGAGAGACAGAGAGAAAGATCTTCCATCCACTGGTTCACTTCCCAACTAACCACAATGGTTAGAGCTGAGCGATCCGAAGCCATGAGCCTGGAGCTTCTTCCGAGTCTCCCACATGGGTGCAGGGGCCCAAGCACTCCGGCCATCTTCTGCTTTCCCAGGCTATAGCAGAGAGCTGTGTTGGAAGAGGAGCAGCTGGGACTAGAACCAGGACCCATATGGGATTTTGATGCCACAGGCAGAGGATTAACCTACTGCGCCACAGCGCTGGCCCCTCAAACTTTTCAAAATGCTGTGTGTCACTTTATTAAAAGGAAATCTTGTATGCAGAAACTCAGTATATAAAATGAAAAATGAAGCACTGTTTGAAAATTGATGTGATCAAATTGCTCACATTTAAACGGGAGATTTCGTGTTTAGAGCAGATCTGGTATATTATCTGTGTGCAATAAATATTTGTCAGCTGAATGGAAAAATAATCTCTGCAGAATAGAAAGTTAACTTTGCTTTTGGTATAGCAGACAGGAACCAGAAGGACTAAAATGTAAGGCCATGTAAGAGATGACAGGACTTGAAATATGAAAGGCGACTGAGATCAGATGAGAGCTCTGTTATGGGTTTAGGAGACAGTTCACTGGAGGTGCTTGACAGTAGCTTATGATAGGAAGTCTAGCACAGTGGTATCACTCACAGGGCATTGTTTTCCTTTTTGGGAGTTCGCGAGGGCATTTTTGGTCAGAGATTGAAAGGTGCAACCTACTATTCAGTACATGGGAGCCGTCATGCTAGATATTAATACATAGGATGTTCCCAACAATGAAGAATTTGTACTTACCTAAGAACTTCTCATGTAGATGGAAAACATTCCTGTTTGAATTTAAATCCAAATTAAGTTTTATATATAAACACAAATAATTTTTGCTGTGTTTTAGCGTAAACCAAAATTTTTAGGAATATAGTTGTCATGTTAATCTAGGAAATACACATTTAATATTGCTTAGTACATTAGTAAGAGGTGGATTGTTGTTTTTTAACCATTTTGGAAAAATTCTGTATCATATTATCCTCGTAACTTTATACAACACTGTATGTCAGTATGTATTTGCACTTTAAGCATCTACATTTAGGGACAGTAATCCATTTTGTTTTCTAGTGAGGTCATGCTTAAGCATTTATTTTTTGAAATGTATTTTGTTATAGGTTTCTTGTTAGATCTCTCCTTTTTTTTCCCGCCTTGCAAAAGCTTTATTTCTACTTTATCACATCCTCACTTGGTTGCCGAGGCAAGGTCTCCTTTTGATTACAGTTAATATATTGGGGGGGCCCACACTGGGTTAGTAGGATAAGCCTTCATTTGTGGTGCCAGCATCCCATGTGGGTCCTGGCTCAGGTCCCTGCTTCTCCGCTTCTGATCTAGCTCTCTGCTTGTGGTCTGGGAAAGCAGTGGAGGATGATGGCCCAAGTGCTTGGACCCCTTACCCATTTGGGAGAGCTGGAGGAAGCTCCTGGCTTTGGATTTGCTCAGCTGTGGCTGTTGCATCTGTTTGGGGAGGGAACCAGCAGATGGAAGACCTTTCTGTATCTCCCTTTCACTGTCTATGACTCTGCCTCTCAAATAAATAAAAATCTAAAAAAAAAAATATATTGATTATATTTATGGAAGTAGGGACCTAGTTATTATTGACTATGAATTTCATTTCAAAATTGAAAAGGGGAGAAGTTGTAAACTATTTTTTTTAAAGGATTTATTTTACTTATTTGAAAGGCAGAGTTCAGAGAGAGAGAGAGAGAGAAAGAGACAGACACAGAGCTATCTTCCATTGGCTGGTTAACTTCCCAAATGGCTGCAACAACCAGGGCTGGGCCAGGCGAAAGCCAGGAGCCCAGAGCTTCTCCTGGGTCTCCCACATGGGTGCAGAGGCCTAAGGACATGGGCCTCTTCATCTACTTTCTTGGGAACATTAGCAAAGAGCTGGATTGGAAGTGGAGCAGCCAGGTTTGAACTGGTGCCCATATGGGATTCTGGCATGCAGGCAGCAGCTTAACCCATTACACCACAATGCTGGCCCCAGTGAACTACATTTTATAAAGAAGCGAGCATAGTCTGAGAAAGTTACATTGCCAGCCTAGTGTTACCTCTGGTATTCTGACATGGCGACTGCCTAGATGCTGTTACTGTTTGTTGAGATGAGGACAATTGAAAGAGAATTGTGTCTGATTGACATGTTAAGTTTGAGGTGTATGTGGGATTTTAAATTAGAGTTGTGTAGTAGGCAGTTGTAAATGGAGATTGGGTGTTCAGGAGAGAGTTCTTGTTTGGGGAGGGGAAGGGAATAACAGTTATCATTTATTGAGGAGTGTGATGGTCAGGATAACAGATTCTAGAGCTGGACTGGGTGTTTCCTGGTACCATGCCCAGTACCTGTGTGATGGTGGACTGTTTACTTAAATAGCTTTTGAACTCAGTTTGAACTCAGGATATGTAGCAGTACCTACCCAGGGACTTCATGTGAGAATTAAATGCCTTAAAAATTGTAAAGTGCCCAAAGAGTGCCAGCTTATAACTTGTGCTCAGATTAGCCATTGTTACTCACCAAACATCATTATATGTCAAGAATTATGAGTTAATATATGAATTGATTGGCCTTTACAAAATCATATTTTCATGAGAAAATTGAAGCTTGGGATTTAATACCAATTTGGGAATTAGAAGTATTGTAAGTAATAACTAATCCTAAATTGGTCAGGATTGGATCAGATTCCCCAGATTCCCCACATGAAAACTGTATGCATTGAAGTGTGAGGTTTGGGCTCAAGAAATCTGAGCTGGTGAAGTTCAGCAGGGCTACAAGAGTTGAGGCCTTATCTACAGCATAGTAAAAGGTTTGGGAGGTACAACACATTCTGTCTCTCTTTTTTTTAAAGATTTATTTTATTTATTTGAAATACAGAGTTAGAGAGAGAGGTAGAGACAGAGAGAGAGGTCTTCCATCCGCTGGTTCACTCCCTAGATGACCGCAATGGCCGGAGCGGTGCTGATCTGAAGCCAGGAGCTTCTTCCAGGTTTCCCATGTGAGTGAAGGGGCCCACGCACTTGGGCCATCCTCCACTGCTTCCCCAGGCCATAGCAGAGAGCTGGATCAGAAGAGGAACAGCCGGAGTAGAACCGGCACTCCTATGGGATGCCGACCCTTCAGGCAAGGCTTTAACCCACTGCACCACAGCACCGGCCCCACAACACATTCTCATCCTGGCTCCAGGTCCAACTTTTGGCTTTTGGACCTTGGCAGACCTCTTTCTTTTTCTGAGTTTCAGTTTTCTTATTTTCAGCTGAAACAGTTTCTCTTTTGACTTCTGTGTCTTGTGGTTCTAAGCCCAAGGACTTCCGGGAAGATGCTTCTGAGGGATGCTTGGAGTTGCTGGGTCAGGGATGGAGGTAAATGGTAATTCTGAATGGGAGAATCAACATTAAGAGCCTTCAGGAACGAGTGTACCATGAGGGTAAAGTTGTTTAGCTTACGTAAGTAAGTTTTAGTATACTTTAATCCTTTCTGAATTGTCAGGTTTTGAATTTAAGGAGAAGTTTGTCCAGAAATCTTAAAATTTAAGTATATCTCTTCAGATTTTGAGACCTACATTTAATGCTGCCCTAGCAATATTCACATGGTAATTTTTTTCATTACTAGGTTTGCTATAATTCTTAACATAAAGAAAAAAATCTTCAAAGGGCAAGGAGGGAGGAAGGGGAAGAAAGAGATCTTCCATCTGCTGGTTTATTCTCCACATGCCCCACAAGAGCCAGAACTGGACCAGGCCAAAGCCAGGAACCAAGAACTCCATCCTGGTTCCCCTCATGGGTGGTGGGTGTGGTCACTTCCTGTATCTCCCCATCACTTCCTGTATCTCCCCATCACTGTTTTCCCCAGGTAACCTCTTGAGGTGCTGTCACTGTACATTAGTTTTATTTCTTAGACATTTTTGTAATTGAACATGCATAGTAGGCAATCTTTATGTTTGCTTTTGGTCCTGCTTCTACTCGGCAGAGATCCCTTAATGCTGTAGCATGTATCAGTAGCTTATTTCTTGCTTCTTTTTTTGGAGAATTTTTTTTTCCTTTTAAGATGCACAGTAACAGATGTCTTCTATCCACTAGCTCACTTCCTAAATTAAATGCTGAAGCCAGGGGCTAGGAAGTCTGGTGTGGGAATCTCTGGTGTGGGTGGTAGGAACCCTAGTATTTGGACCACCATATGCTGGATCCCAGGTGCATCAGCAGGAAACTGAATCAGAAGCAGAAGTGGAGCAAGTCAACACCTACTCCGGTTTTTTTCCTTTTTATTGTTCAGTATTATTCAAGTGTGTGGGTATAATTTGTGCATTCTACCTAATGTTGCATATCTGTGTATTATTTTTGGGACATATGGTTTCATTACTCTTGGGTGGATAACTTTATGTAGGGTGTCCAGGTCATATGATAGGTAAATGTTAAACTTAAAATTTATACTTTTTGTGGGTATGTGGGGTGTTGAGATGCAACAGTTAATAACTGTTACTGATTGCAGCACTGCTATCCCATATTGTAGTGCTAGGTGGAGTCCAGCTGCTCCACTTCCACTCAGCTCCCCGCTAATGTGCCTGGGAAGGCAGCAGAAGGTAGCCCAAGACCCAGTTACTAGGGCCCCTGCCATCCATGAGGGAGATCTAGCTAGAGTTCCTGGCTCCTGGCTTAAGTGGGGACCAGCCTTTGCTGTTGCAGCCATTTAGGGACTGATCCAGCAGATGGAAGAAATGCTCCCTCCTGCCTACACATATACGCCATTAGTCTGTCTTTCAAATATGTCTTAACATTTTTTTTTCTCAAATTTTAGAATCATTTTAGATTTACAGAAAACTTCAGGGCTCAGCAAACTTGGCAAACTTCCTGTAATGAGGTAGATAATAAATATTTTAAGCTTTATTGATGGTGTTTCTTATACTACTCTGCTGATGTAGGGCCAGAGCAGTCATAGACAAATAGTACATGAATGGGCATAGCTTTGTTGCAATAAAACTTTATTTGTAAAAATAGGTGGTAGGCTGAATTTGGCCCTTGAGTTGTGGTTTGCAGATCTCTACTGTAGACTCTTCACTTAGCTTCCCTTTGTTTACCCTGATGTATTTGTCCAAACTAAGACATTAATAGTGGTACAACACTGTTAACTAAACTATGGAATTTACTTGTATTGCAATAATTTTCTCCATCTTTAAAATTTCATGATTCATAGCATACTACATTATGTTTAGAAATATCTCTGTTATTGTTATCAGTATGAACTCATTAATGTTAATTTCATTTGTTGGCCTTTTTTGAAAAAGATTTATTTATTTGAAAGTCAAAGTTATGTAGAGGCAGAGAGAGGAGAGAGAGGGGTTCACTCCCCAGATGACTGCAATGGCAGGAGTTGTGCTGATCCGAGGCCATGGGCCAGGAGCTTCTTCCAGGTCTTTCCCAGGCCATACTAGAGAGCTGGATCAGAAGTGGAGCAGCCAGAACTCGAACCGGCATCCATATGGGATGCTGGCACTGCTGGTGGAGACTTTACCCACTATGCCACTGCACTCTCTATCTAAGAGAGAGAGATATCTTCCATCCACTAATTTACTACCCAAGTGGCTACTACAGCCAGGACAGGGCCAGACTGAAGCCCAAGAGCCAGGAGTTTCATCTGGGTCTCCCATGTGGGTGCAGGGGCCCAAGTACTTGGGCCATCTTCTACTACTTTCCCAGCTGCATTAGCAGGGAGTTGGATCAGAAGTGGAGCAGTTGGTGTCCATATGGGATGCCTGCACCGTAGGCGGAGGCTTAACACTCCCCAGATGCCTGCGACAGCTGGAGCTGGGTTAGGCCAAAACCAGGAGTGAGGAATGCAGTTTGGGCCTGCGTTTCCCATGTGGGTGGTAGAGACCAAAGTACTTGAGCCATCCATCACCTAATGTCTCCAAGGGTATGCATTAGTAGGAAACTAGATCTGAAGCAGAATGGGGACTTGAATGTAGGTACTGTGATGTCCCAGCAGAAGCTTAACTGCTGCGCAAATACCTGTCCCATGTTTTCTACCTTTACAGAAACTTGTTTTCCAAAATAGCTTTGCCAGTTTTTATTTTATTTTTTGAAATTATTTATTCATTGTATATGAGAGGCAGAGAAACAGAGTCAGAGCTCCCATCCACTGCTTTACTCCCCAAATGCCTGCAATGTCTGGGCCAGAGCAAGGCTGAAGCCTGGAGCCAGGATGCTATCCAGGTCTCTCAGGTGGCAGGAAACCAATTACTTGAACCATCAATGCTGCCTTCCAGGGTCTGCATTAGCAGGAAGCTGGAATCAGGAGTCAGAGCCCCAGATCAAATCCAGGTACTGTGATATTGATGCCAGACCCCTCAAATCCTTTTAGTAGATTTTAAAAATAGATTCCCTTGGAGTTTCTACATAGATTATTATGTTATCTGTGAATAAAGACAGTTTGGCTCTTATTTCTTTTTCTTCCCTTATTGCACTGTCTAGAAATTACCATAAAATGTCAGATAATAGGACAGATTGGACATTTTGTCTCGTTCCTCTTCTTATGGAAAAGACTTTAGTCATTGAATGAACATTTCCCTTTTTATTTCTTTCTGAACCCATCATTTTTTTTAAACGTATTTGACAGATATAAACAGAGAGACAGAGAGAAAGGTCTTCCTTCCATTGGTTCACCCCCCACATGGCCGCTACGGCCGGCACTGTGCTGATCTGAAGCCAGGAGCCAGGTTCTTCCTCCTGGTCTCCCACGTGGGTACAGGCACCCAATCAACTGGGCCATCCTCCACTGCCTTCCCAGGCCACAGCAGAGAGCTGGACTGGAAGAGGAGCTGTTGGGACTAGAACCCAGTGCCCATATGGGATGTTGGCACCGCAGGGGGAGGATTAGCCAAGTGAGCCACGGTGCCGGCCCCTGAACCCATAATTTTATAAGGAATATTAATATATTGGAAGCGTTAATTTTAAAATATTTTAGAACTTTTTTGGAGAGCTTTCTGTTGATTTTTATTTTAATTCCTTTGTGGGGAGGAGTCAGGAAAGATACTTTGTGCCTTGTATCCTTTTAAATTTATTGAGACTTGTTTTGATCCTAGCATATGATTTCCTTTGGTAAATGTTCATGTCCAGTTGAAAACAATGTATACTCTACTGTTAGTGGCTGGAGTATTCTATAAATGTCAATTCAGAATTTTTATCTTTTAATACAGAAGAAGTGAAAGGACACAATTCATTTCCCTCTTGCCTGAATTCTTAGCGTGGGTCTGAAAATCCTGCCAGCTCTTTCTTTTAGCTGAAGAGCAGTCTCCTGATTGGAATGACAGCTTTGAACTGGAAGACATTATTTCATTAGTGCGCTAATCAACCACAGAGATTACCTGATTGGCTACTTAATAATTAAATGAAGTTGTTTGTAATTCTTTGAGCATACACAGAACTAATTAAATTAACTCTTTACTGCCCGTCATGCCTGGGATATTCTTGTGTGAAAACGGAAGGGCCTGAAGTCCTTCTTGAGAACTCTGGTGAGGTAAACAAGCAGATATTTCTGTCATTTTCCAAGGAAAGTACTTAAACACAAAATGCAGGTTCAGAGACTAGCTTTGAAAGCTTTTATTTTATATAAAAGTTTTATTATTTGAGAGTCAGAGTTACAGAGAGGTCTTCCATCTGCTGATTCACTCACCAAATGGCTGCAAGGGCTGGAGCTGGGCCTATCTGAAGTCAGGAGCTTCTTTTGGGTCTCTCACCTGGTTTCAGAGACCCAAGTACCTGGGCCATCTTCCACTGCTTTCTCATGCCATTGGCAGAGAGCTGGATCAGAAGAGGAGCAGCCAGGATATGAACTGGTGCCCATATGGGATGCTGGCCCTGCAGGCATTGGCTTAACCTTTCCCCAGATGGCTGCAATGGCTGGAGCTGAGCTGAACCAAAGCCAGGAGCCTTTGGGTCTCCCACACAGATGCAGGGGCCCAAGGACTTGGGCCATCTTCTGCTGCTTTCCCAGGCCACAGCAGAGAGCTAGATTGGAAGTGGAGAAGCTGTGACTTGAACCGTTGCCTATATGTAATGCTGGTACTGCAGGCAACTGCTTAACCCTCTATGCTTAAAGTGCCGGCTTCGAGGAGATTTCAGTGCTAAATCATTTCCTTAATTATGTTCAACATATTCTTGTAATATCCTAGTAATGTGAGATAAACAAAAGAGAATGCCACATTGAATTATACATCAGAAGTGATATCCAAAGCATACACTAGAAACAGAATTGCAAGGGTTTTGAATAAGATGAACATATTTTAATATCTCCTTTATATGTGTATGAGATAATGGTTGAAGAAATTAAAATACAGGGGAAGTTAGATACTTTGTTGAAAAATATGTCTCAGCAGGGGGTGATTTGCTCCTTTTAGGGCTTTGACAGTGTCTGGAGACTTTTGTTTTGTTTTTGTTTTTTTTCCATTGTGTCTCAGGCTTATTTATTTTAAAACAAAGTGATGTGGGGATTAAAATCAGGAGCATCATTGAACTTCACCTTCCCGCCAACCAGTTCCCAAAACTCCTTGCCCCACCCTTTGTGTTTCGAATGCCTTAGTGAAATGAAGAACTGAATCCCCAAAGCCCTGACTCCAGGTTCTTTCTCCCTAGCATCTCCCTTGACCTCTGCCCCCACCCTGGGCTCTTGGGAAGGGCGGGCAGCTCAGTTTGAATGCATGAGGGAGCCCAGAGCAGGGACAGGCACAGAGGGGAAGGCTTCCCCCTCAGGGAAGGGCATTGGCTAGTACAGGGGAGCGAAGTGAGGACTGCCATAGCTTGGGGTACCAAAATGGGGCCCCGGTGCCAGAGGAAAGGACATAGGCCCCCTTGCGAAGGGAGAGCCGGAAGCCTCAAAATCCTCTCTTTAGGAGCAGTCACTGCTTGATCGTTTGCCCTTCTGGCGCCGGATACAGAGCCACACTCTGACCACGTCTTTCTCGAGCCCCAGCTGCTGGGCGATGTGGCTGATCTGCTGCAGCGTGGGTTTCAGGCACTGCAGGAACATGTTCTCCAAGTTGCCTCTCACTCGGTTCAGGATATTTGTTCGCTTTCTCTTCCGGGCCTGCACGAGGGTCTCTGCTTTGCAAATCTCCTGAAGGTTCTCTTGTTGTCGGCCTCTTCCACCCATTTCTGCAGCAGGGGCCGCAGCTTACACATGTTCTTGAAACTGAGTTGTAGGGCCTCGAATCGGCAGATGGTGGTTTGGCTGAACACCTTTCCAAAGAGAACCCCCAGGGTGAGCCCCACGTCAGCCTGAGTGTAGCCCAGAGTGATCCTCTTCTGCTTCAGGAGCTTGGCAAACTGCTCCAGTTCTTTCTGTAGAGCTTTCATGTCCCGAGACTCCTGAGGGGTTTGCTCCAGCTTCTCCTCCAGCTTCATGGCACCAAGAGGCGGAGTGCAGGGCTCAGGGCTCAGGGGAGGGACCCTCCGACAGGCTCCCCACGCCTGCCCCTGCTTCACCCTCCGGCTGAGGTCTCCAGGCCGCCCTGAGGCACGAGGCCCATGGTGAGCTGTGGGCTGCAGTGAGCCTTCGCTCTGCAGAAGTCATATGGCGGCGGGCACGCGGGAGTCCCCCACACCTTGGTGCCCGGTGCAACCCCGGACCGGATGGTGGGTCCACCCGGAGGGCCTTGGAAACTCAGCCATGTCCGGGGGTCCACCCAGCCTGACTCCAGGCCTCCAGGCCCATCGCCACCACCGCCCGGTGGTGGCGAGAAGACAAAGTCTGAAGCCAGGTGTCCCACCATGGGGGAAGGAGGGCGCCCCACGCCCGGTGCCTGGTGAAATAAGGGCTCGCCAGGAGACTCTGGAAACTTTTTCAAAGGATTTATTTGAAAGGCAGAGCAATAGAGAGATCAAGAGAGATCTTCCATATGTTCCATATGTTGGTTATGTTGGTTCACTAGACCAGGCCAAAGCCAGGAGCCAGGGTCCCAACTACTTGAGCTGTCTTCCACTCCATTCCCAGGTACATTAGCTAGGAGCTGGATTGGAAGCAGAGTAGATTGGGACTTCACAAGTCCACTGTACCACCTGAGCCTATGGAGACATTTTTTTGTTGCCATTTCTCAGGGGAATGGAATTAAGCCAGTGTATAGGGGCCAGGAAATAGTCCCAAATACCCTGCAATGCATAATAGCTGGTTGGAACAACAGCAGCAACAAACAACAAAATCCAGGTTCTGAAATGTCAGCACCACAGTACTGAGCTTGGGAAATACTGGGCTGAAGCCAGCTCATCTTGAGTTTTTGGGTGAGAACATGTTTGCAAAACATGGCCTTTGGTGATTGACACTCCTGTCAAAAGCTGCACAGGTAATCACTTCTTTTCAAGTTTATTTTTTAAATTGAGGTAAAATCTATATAACTAGGCCTAGCATTGTGGCATAGTGGGTAAGGCCGCTGCCTGCATTGCCAGCATCCTGTATGGGCACTGGTTTGAGTCCCATCTGGCTTGCATTCACTAGTCTGCTATCTATCTCTGTGGATTCTTACTTATTTTATTTGTGTTTGTGTGTGTGTGTGGGGGGGGTGTTCTGGAAAGAACACAGAATATGAAGCCATGAGAATGAACCTAGCTTCCCTAATCATTCTTTTCATGTAACTGTGTGATTTGGACAAGCCATTCATCTGTCCTCCCCCTCTGTTTCATTTTCATTTATGCGACCACTGCCACAGTAACCAGAAAGCCATCTTTCTTTAAATGAGATGTTTAAAGTCTGAAATTCTAGCCCACATGTTGTTACCTCAGCATTCTTGTTGGACATCTCGCGATTTTTAATCCTGTACTGATTTTTCTCTCACCAGGGATGTTTCTGAATCTCCTTTCCAGGTCCTGAATTAGTATCCTTAGGCTAATGTGTTTGGTGTTAGAAATTGATGTTAGTTTCACCTCAAATAAAAGAATAGGGAGAGGTAAAGATGCATCTCAAATATTAATTTGTCCTATAGCTAAATGTAAATGTATTTTGGATTAACTAATTTAGCACCTATTTTTTATTACTTTTTAACTAAAAAGCCATATTCTTTTTTTTTTTTTTTTTGACAGGCAGAGTGGACAGTGAGAGAGATAGACAGAGAGGAAGGTCTTCCTTTGCCGTTGGTTCACTCTCCAATGGCCACCACGGCTGGTGTGCTGAGGCCGGCGCATCGCGCTGATCCAAAGCCAGGAGCCAGGTGCTTCCTCTTGGTCTCCCATGTGGGTTCAGGGCCCAAGGACTTGGGCCATCCTCCACTGCACTCCCTGGCCACAGCATTGAGCTGGACTGGAAGAGGGGCAACCGGGACAGAATCCTGCTTCCCGACCGGGATTAGAACCCAGTGTGCTGGTGCCGCAAGGCCAAGACATATGCCAGCCAAGACATACTCTTTTTTTTTTTTTTAATATTTATTATTTATTTGAAAGGCAAAGTTAAGCAGAGGCAGAGAGGGAGCGAGAGAGTGAGAGAGCGAGCTTTTCCATATGCTGGTTCGCTCCCCAAATGGCAGCAATGGCTGCAACTGGGCCTATCTGAAGCCAGGAGCTTTCTCTGGGTCTCCCACAATGGTCAGGGGCTCAAGGACTTCGACCATCTGCTGCTGCTTTCCCAGGCCATAGCAGAGAGCTGGATTGAAAATGGAGCAGTTGGGGCTCTAACTGGCACCCGTATGGGATGCTGGCACTACACGCAGTGGCTTTAACCACTACACCACAGCGCTGGCTCCTGGAACGCGTATTCTTATGTTCTCAATCCTACCTAAAAGCTTGTAATGGCTTTCTCTTACATTTAGCAAACATTCTAAATTTCTTTCCATTGTATTATATAAGGACTCCCACAAAGTCTTTCTGCTTCTATGGTTTTGCCTTGTACCATTCTCTGTTAGCCTGTGCTGTAGCCACTTTCTGTTCTCATAGACTGAGCACCGGGGGCCAGAGCTAAGCCAATCCCAAGTCAGGAGCTTCTTCCAGGTCTCCCACACAGGTGGCAGGGGCCCCAGTGCTTGGGCCATCTTCTCCTTTCCCAGGCCATTAGCGGAGAGCTGGATTGGAAGAGGAGTAGCTGGGATATGAACTGGCACCCATAGGAGATCCTGGTGCCGGAAGCGTGAGCTTAGCCTACAGGGCCACAGTGCTGGCCCTGCTCTGCTCCCTGCTAATGTGCCTGGGAAAGCTGTACAAGATGCCCTGCCACCCACGTTGGAAACCTAGATGGAGTTCAGGCCCCTGGCGTCAGCCTGGCTCCTTCCCTGGCTGTTGGAACCATTTGGGGAGTGAAGCAGAGGATGGAATATTCTGTGTGTGTTTGTTTTCCTGTTTCTCTGTGCTTTTCAAATAACTTTTTTTTTTTTTTTAAAGATTTCTTTGAAAGGCAGAGTTACAGAGAGATGAGAGTGAGAGATCTTCCATGTGCTGATTCAGTCTCCAAATGGCCACAATGGCTGGAGCTGAGCTGATCCAAAGCCAGGCACCAGGAGCTTATTCCAGTTCTACCACGTGGATGCAGGGGCCCAAGCACTTGGGCCGTTTTCTACTCTTTCCCAGGTTGGAACAGAGAGAGCTGGATTGGAAGTGGAGCAGCTGGGACTAGAAACGGTGCCCATCTGGGATGCTGGCGCCACAGGCAGAGGCTTAGCCTACTATGCCATGTGCTGGCCCCCAAATAAAAAACATCTTAAAAAAATTGGATTTAGAACCAGCCTAAGACTTCACCATTCTCTTATTGCTTCATAGTTTTGAAGTCTGTTTTATCAGTTAGACACTAAATTCTTTGTGCTTAGTATGTATTATACTTTTTAGTATCTTGTATTGTACTCTGCCTTGCATGGACTTTTGCATTGGACACACAGTAATTTTTTTTGGATTGAAAGTGTAATGTGAAGGCATTGCTTTGTATAAGAATAATTTAATCCCTTATTTTATTTCTACCTACCTTATGGGAAGAGACCTGGAGGGCAAATGTTGATTACTTGTGCAATGGGTATATAAAAAGAATTGGGAATGGGACAGATGAGATGCAGAGAATTAGCAGAAGGCTGCAGATGGTGGTTTAGCACTTTGGAATGAGTCCATCAGTTCCTGCTGTCCAATCCAGCATGAAAGATCCATCTGGGCTTCCCCTGAGTGTAAGAATGTGACGTAATGGACATAGGATGTGAAAGCTGAGTTTCAATGAAAATAATTATCAGGTTGGAGCAGATAGACTTGGAAATGCTAAGTATAGAGACAAGATGAGAAAAACGGAATACTTGGATTAGGTCACTCTTTAATATATATTCTCTTTCCATTTATTTGTAAATACAGATCCATGGCGCTTTGGTTCTTTTATTAAATTTTAAATAAATATTAAAATTTAAAACAATAGCTTTCCTTGCAAAACAGGTTATTGTGAAAATTTCAGAAACTTG
This sequence comes from Sylvilagus floridanus, assembly GCA_949820135.1. NCBI lineage: Eukaryota > Metazoa > Chordata > Mammalia > Lagomorpha > Leporidae > Sylvilagus > Sylvilagus floridanus. The sequence goes on from OX463230.1 coordinate 38,199,805, forward strand.
AGATAAGCAAAAGAAAACAAAATGACACATATTTTAAGAATAGGTGATGTCCTTATAATTTATGAGCATGAGATAAAATTCTTTTTGGGGGCAGGTATTTGTACAGTGGTTCAAACACTTGAGACGCTTGTATCTCATATTAAAGTGCCTGGGTTGGTTCTGCTCCTGATTCCAGCTTCCTGCTAATATATGCTCTGGTAGATCCAAGTAGTTGGGTCCCTGCTGCCCACATAGGAACCCATGCTTGAGTTTCGGGTTCCTGGCTTTGGCCTGGCCCAGTCCCAGCTGTTTTGGGAATTGAGCAAATGAAACAATATGTGGGATATTTTTTTTTTTTTATTTTAAAGATTTATTTATTTGAAAGAGTTACACAGAAGGAGAGGCAGAGAGAGAAAGAGAGAGAGAGAGAAGTCTTCCATCTGATAGTTCACTCTCTAATTGGCCCAAACGGCTGGAGTTGCCTCGATTTGAAGCCAGGAGCCAAGAGCTCCCTCCAGGTCTCCCACGTGAGTGCAGGGGCCCAAGGACTTGGGCCATCTTGTACTGTTTTCCCAGGTCATTGCAGAGAGCTGGATCGGAAGTGGAGCAGCCGGGTCTTGAACTGGCACCCATAGGGAATGCCAGAGCTTCAGGCCAGGGTGTTAACCCACTGTGCCACAGTGCCAGCCCCATGTGGGATATTTCTCTCTTTTACTGTGTCTCTGTCTTTTCAATAAATAAAAAAAGCAAAAAACTTTAAGAATGTTTTATGACTTTTTAGAAGTGATGTATAATGAATATTTTTCATGTTACTATGTAGATTTACACTATTATAATAATTCAGATGTGGTTATTCTGTCATTTAACCATTTCTGTATTGGACATTTAGGTTTCCCCAGTCTTAACAGTTATGAGATGGCATATGTATATGTATGCACATGAGTCTCTCCTTAGGAGAAAAAATTCATAGTGAAATTTCTATTGTCAAGGTTATTTTCCAGCTGATTTTGTAAAGTGATGTTTGTTTTTGTATTTTAATTATTTGAGAGGGGGAGAGAGAAGGAGACAAGAGCTCTGATATACTAATTCACTCCTCCAACTTGTGCAAGAACTGGGGCCAAAGTTGGGATCCTGACATGCAATCCAAGTGATCCACATAGATTCCACATGGGTGTCAGGAACCCAGTTACTTGGGCAGGAAGGGAGAATGAGGAACCTGAGCCAGGAATCAAACCCAGGTACTTCAGTGTGGGACGTTGACAACTTAACCTTTAGGGTGAGCACCTGTCCCTGGAACTGGTTCCAGGTCTCCTGAGTGAGTGTTAGGGACTCAGGTACGTAGATTGTCATCTGTTGTCTCCCAGGATACTCATTAGGAGGAAGCTGCATTGAGAGGTAGAGCTGAGCAGGGGTTTGAACCCAGACACTCAGAAATGGGATGCTGGTGTCCCAAAGTATGGATTAACCATCCCACCACAACACCTGCCTTAAAGTAATGTTTCTGATTGTTATGACTAACATTCTAATAATTTGCCTCATTCTCAACTAAGTGATGATCCAGAGCTGAGGCCGGACTCTCCTGTTCTTATCTATTGACTACAGCTAGAAATGATTGGAGAAGGCTCATTTCTATTTATTTAGGCTTCCCAAAGTAGATAGAGTAATAGTAATTGTCACCAGTATCCCTTTTTAAAAAAGATTAATTAATTAATTAATTAGGCAGAGCAACACAGAGGCAGAGAAAGAGATCTTCCATCCACTGCTTCACTCCTCTAAGTGGCCACTACTGCCCAGGCTGGGCCAGCCTGAATTGTACACCTTTGACCTTGTTGGAGATTGGCTTTTTGCAGGGATTAGATCTTCCTGTAGTCAGTCATGGGGCTAGTTTAGATGAAGGTTATCTGTAATGGAATATGGGCCTCCTATAAAGGGAACAGGGTCAGAAAATTTTTCTTGTCAGGGAGAATAGGCTGGAGAACAAAGCAAGCAAGTTTATAGTTCTGACCTTGAAAGCCAGAGTATAGAGGGAAATAGGTTAAGATGTGAATTGACAACAGCAGAGGCTGTGACTCTATAAGATTTTGCTGGTTCCAGGCAAATATCCTTAAAGATTCAGAGTGTATTTAGGTGGCTTATCATGCTCTTCAGCATGTCCTCATTGTGTTGTTCTGTCTGCGTTGTGGTTGCCTCACTTGATCAAGCTGATGGATTTGTGAAGCATGACAAAGTGGTGTGAGTGAGGATCACCTTTGCTTCAGGACCTTGTGTCTGGTCTTCATTTTTGTTTGTTGTAAGGATGTATTTATTTGAAAGGCAGAACAAGAGAGAGGGAGGGAGAGAGATCCTTTATCTGCTGGTTGATTCCACAAATTGTCTGCAACAGCTAGATCTAGGCCAGTCAAAAGCCAGGAGCCAGGAACTCCATCTTAGTTTACCAATGTGGATGGCAGGAGCCCTAGTACTTGTGCACCTTCCACTGCCTTCCCAGGTGCATTAGCAGGAAGCTGGATTGGAAGTGGAGTGCTGGAACTTGAACTAGGACTTGAGCTGGCACTCTTATGTGGGATTCTGGCATTAAAAGCACATGGCTTAACCAACTGCACCACAGAAACACCAGTCCCCCATTGGAATTTAGACTGTTGTTTTGGACATGCTTTTCTACCTGATCTGTAAACTGGTCTAGAGTAGTCCAGATTGCACATGTATTTGGAAGAAGGGTTCTTAATCATTTTAGGTCTCTCAGAGCACAGAGATTCTTCTTGATTTTAGTAATTTGAAGTATATTCTAAGTACTTTATTATTGATTGTGAATTTAGAGTGAATTCTCTAAATTAGCAAGTAGTATACCTAAAGAATTTTGAGCAGATGCAAGGTTTTTTTTTTTTTTTAAGATTTATTTATTTATTTGAAAGTTGGGCATTACACAGAGAGAGAGAGAGAGAAAGAGAGAGGTCTGCCATCTGCTGGTTCACTCCACCAGATGGCCGCAACAGCTGGAGCTGCGCCGATCCGAAGCCAGGAGCCAGGAGCTTCTTCCAGTCTCCCATGTGGATGCAGGGGCCCAAGGACTTGGGCCATCTTCTACTGCTTTCCCAGGCCATAGCAGAGAGCTGGATCAGAAGTGGAGCACCTGGGTCTCCAACCGGCGCCCATATGGGATGCCCACACTTCAGGCCAGGGCTTTAACTCACTGTGCCACAGTGTCAGCCCCTGCAAGGTTATTTTTGTAATGTTCTTACTCATAGCTTCACCTGCTGTCTAGGATGGGACAAAAATGGTGGAGGTGATGAGTTGGAGTGTGTGGGGGAGTTAGGAAGAGATTATAGTTTGTATTCCCCTGAGTCTGTTATTAATTTGCTGTTAGCCTTTTTTAGTGATGTATCAGTGATTAATTTTTGAAATGTGGTTCATAAGGTGAGACCTTCCTATATACAGTGTAAAAATATTTTTAATTAAATTGTGTCATAGATGGGTTATATGGAGTGTATGTTAATAATGGTTAATTTATTTAGAAGCCATTTGTATTATTGTTTACAGTGCCTAGTGGCGGGCACTTAAAATGTTTTTAATGAATGGATAAATAAGCATTTTTCCCCCCTTTTTATGTATTTGGCTTTTTTTTTTTTTTTTTTTTTTTGACAGGCAGAGTGGACAGTGAGAGAGAGAGACAGAAAGAAAGGTCTTCCTTTGCCGTTAGTTCACCCTCCAATGGCTGCCGCGGCCGGCGCGCTGCGGCCGGCGCACCGCACTTATCCGATGGCAGGAGCCAGGCGCTAGGTGCTTTTTCCTGGTCTCCCATGGGGTGCAGGGCCCAAGCACTTGGGCCATCCTCCACTGCACTCCCGGGCCACAGCAGAGGGCTGGCCTGGAATGTATTTGGCTTTTAGTCTGTGTTATGGACTTATCGTTTTTTTCTCCTTGATTTCAACATTCTTCTCTGGCCTTAGGCCCAGTGTTTTAATTCCATTCAGCAGCTGAAGCAGGAACATTAGGTGAATTGCTTTCAGCTATAGATTTCTAGTAATGAATTGTGCAACTTACAGAGAACTCCAGTGTGAACTGGTTCGAGGCTGGCATTTTGGGTATGATTCTTTAGAGTCCTGGCAGTAAAACGTAGGTCTTAGTTTCTTTGAAAATATTTTGTATGCTTTTCTAGAGGATATCCCCAAATAACATTTTCTGGATAGCTCCAAGACAGCAATTTATAATCCTCAATTTCATAAAATCTTAGGATTTCTCTGGTTACTAGTTACTAGTTGTGCAACTCAGGGCACTCAGTAAAATTTAAATTCACTTTGAGAAATAATTTCATATGAAAGGATACAGAGGACAAAACTAAAGTATAATACAGTATTTGAAATCAGTTCTTTTACCACGAACTAGATTAAGGAAAGATGAAACTTACATGATAAAAGAGTCAGACTGTCTTGTTTGCTCCCCCAAAATGTGTTAATGTAGAGTAGGCATATAATTTAATATTATGTCTAAAATACATGAGGTTGTAGTGTACATCACAAAATTTAATGGCCAAATAGCAGAACTCTGGAAGGAAGTGTGACCTATAATACTTCCCAAGTTTAGTAGAAATTGGCAAATCCAGCATTTTGTATTCCAGAAAATACTGATGGTATTTGGCAGCATCTACATGCCAAACACTAGGTACACAACAAGACTTTTATTATAGTACAATTTAGAAATGTTTGGCTTTCTGGTCTCTGTAACAAATAATGGTGTTTAATTTCATGTGACAGATGTTAGTACATCTGGAGTCACAGGTAGGCTTTAGCAAATCTTCAAAATGATTATTAATAGTGGATTTAGAATTTCTTTTTTGTTTGTGAGTCAAGAATATGGAATAGGGGCAGGCGCTGTGGCGCAGCGGGTTCACGTCCTGACCTTAAGTACCGGCATCCTATATGGGTGCTGGTTCTAGTCCTGGCTGCTCTTCTTCCGGTCCAGCTCTCTGCTGTGACCTGGAAAAGCAGTGGAGGATGGCCCAAGTCCTTGGGCCCCTGTACCCTTGTGGGAGACCCGGAGGAGGCTCCTGGCTCCTGGCAGTTGTGGCCAATTGGGGAGTGAGCTGGTGGATGGAAGACCTCTCTCTCTCTCTCTCTCTCTCTCTCTCTCTCTTTCTTTCTCTCTCTCTGTTTGTGTGTGTGTGTGTGTAACTCTGACTCTCAAGTAAAAATAAATCTTTAAAAAAAAGAATATGGAATATATATCTCATAAGTTGTTTTCCTTTCTTAGACTTTTTAATCCCTTTTTTTGGGGGGGGGGCGTGGTAATTGTTGGCTCTAAAAATTGATGAACTCTTCTTTACTAACCCTCTGATAAAATGGGTAAAGCCAGTATGATATGTTAGGATTTGGGGCTCATTCTAGGTTGCTGTTGTTCAGATCTTGGTCTTTCCTATGGGTAGTCATGATTTATCTGATTCTTCCAATTTGGACCCTTAGATTATTCCTGTGGCTTTGTTTTCTTTAAAAAACAGAACCAGTGGATGTAAACTTTTCACATTTATAGTTATTCTTGTAGAGAAATTCTTGAAGCTATCTTTAACAGTTGTATAACAATCTTCCTTCCTTCCTTATATATTTATTTATATTTATTTATTTATTTGGAAGGCAGAGTTAAAAAGACAGAGGAAGAGACAGGGAGAGAGAGTCTTCCATTCTGTGGTTCACTCCCCCAAATGACCATAGCAGACCACACTAGGCCAGGCTGAAGAGAGGAGCTAGGAGCTTCATGCTGGTCTCCCACAATGGTGCAGGGGCACAAGAACTTGGGCTGTCCTCCTCTGTTTTCCTAAGCACATTAGCAGGGAGCTGGATTGGAAGTGGAGCAGTTGGGACTCAAACAGGTGCTCATATGGGATGCTGGTGCTGCTGGCACAGTGGTTTATCCCACTGTGCCACAGCACCAGCCCCCATTATAACATTTTTTTTTAAAGATTTATTTATTTATTTGAGAGAGAGAGAGAGAGAGAGAGAGCGAGCGAGCGAGCGAGCAAGCTGTCTTCCATCCGATAGTTCGCTTCCCAGATGGCCGCAAAGGCTGGAGTTGCGCCGACCAGAAGTCAGGAGCCAGGAGCCTCCTCCAAGTCTCCCAGGTGGGCGCAGGTGCCCAAGGACTTGGGCCATCTTCTGCTGCTATCCTGGGCCACAGTAGAGAGCTGGACAGTAAGTGGAGCAGCCGGGTCTCAAACCGGCGCCCATATGGGATGCCGGCGCTTCATAACAGTTTTAAAAAAAATGTATTTTGGAGCCAGTGCTGTGGTGTAGTGGGTAAAGCCACTGCCTGCAGTGCTGGCATGCATATGGGTTTGAGACCTGTCTGCTCCACTTCTGATCCAGCTCTCTGCTTATGGCCTGGGAAAGCAGTAGAAGATGGCCCAAGTCCTTGGGCCTCTGCACCTACATGGAAGACCCAGAAGAAGCTCCTGGCTCCTGGCTTTCGATTGGCCCAGCTCTGGCCATTGCAGCCATTTGGGAGTGAACCGGCAGATGGAAGACCTCTCTCTCTCTCTCTCTCTCTCTCTCCCTGCCTCCCTCACTCTCCTTCCCTCTCTCTCTCTCTCCCTCCTTCTCCCTCTCTGTAACTCTGCATTTCAAATAAAATAAATAAATCTTTAAAAAATGTATTTTTTTCTTTTAAAAAGTGAGAGAGGAGAGCTCTTATCCACTGGTTCACTCCCCAAATGCCCACAGAGCTAGGACTGGACTGGCCAGGAGCTGAAACAGTCCAGGTCTCCTTTGTAGGGGGCAGAAACCTAATCACTTCTGCTATCACCACTCCACTCAGTCTCTCTCCATTAGCAGGAAGCTGGATTCAGGGCGTGATTTGGGTCTTGAACCCAGATAGCCCAGTATAGGATGTGAGCATAACCTGCATCTTAACTGTTTGGTTAGATATCTGCTCCGGTATGAAATCTTTTGAAGTCTGTTGGTATGTATGTCACATTGACAACAAAAGAGGGACATTCTTTATATCTTAATAATTTATATGGCAACAAATGCCTGTAATAGTCATGGCTGGGCCATGCTGAAGCTAGGAGCCAGGAACTCCATCTGGATTTCCCATCTGGGTGGCAGGGCCCAAGTACTTAGAGCCATTATCTGCTGCCTTCCAGGATGCAGTTGCAGGAAGCTGGATCAGAAGCAGAATAGCCAGGAGCGTTATTGGCCTCTGGCAACACTGAAGTATTGGGGTGGGTATGGGGTGGTCTTTGTTACATTTTAATAAGTGTTTTGTGCTCTTTACTTCCTCTCAGACAACTATGGTTCACTAGTGGCATTTTTGTAATAATTTTCTGTTTATTAGCAATTGTGAACTTTGAAGCAAATAACAAACATTAGTTAAAATTACATGGAAATTTGCCCATTAAAGTATTTTTTGGTCTTTCTAGTCATCAGTTTAGTTATGTAAATACGATTATGTTATGGAATGAGAAAGCATCATATAATTGTCAACATTTTGATTAAAGAATTTTTTTTAAAGATTTATTTACAGGGGCTGGCACCGAGGCTCAATAGGCTAATCCTCCACCTGCGGCGCTGGCACACCAGGTTCTAGTCCCGGTTGCTCCTCTTCCAGTCCAGTTCTCTGCTGTGGCCCAGGAGTACAGTGGAGGATGGTCCTAAGTGCTTGGGCCCTGCACCCACATGAGAGACCAGGAGAAGCACCTTTCTCCTGACTTCGGATCAGCGCGGTGCACTGGCCGCAGCGCACAGGCTGCAGTGGCCACTGGAGGTGAACCTACAGAAAAAGGAAGAACTTTCTCTCTGTCTCTCTCTCTCTCTGTCTACTCTGCCTGTCAAAAAAGAAAAAAATTATTTACAGGGGCTGTGGCATAGCAGGTAAAAGCCAGTACCACAGGCAGCTGGTTCTAGTCCTGTCTACTCGTCTTCCAATCTGGCTCTCTGGCCTGGGAAAGCAGTTAGAAGATGGTTCAAGTCCTTGGGCCCCTGCACTCATGTGGGAGACCTGGAGGGGCCTCCTGGCTCCTGGCTTTGGATTGGCCCAGCTCTGGCTAGTTGGGGAGTGAACCAGCGGATGGAAGACCTTCTTCTCTCTGTGCCTCTTCTCTTAGACTTTCAAATAAATAAATTAATTTAAAAAATTTATTTACAGACATATCTTCCATCTACTGGTTCATTCCTCATATGTATGCAACAGCTGGGTCTGGGATAGGCAAAAGCCAGGAGCCAGGAACTGCATTCTGGTCTCCCATGTGTATGTCAGGGTCCTAAATACTTGGGCCGTCTTTGGCAATCTTCCCAGGAATCTGGATCGGAAGTGGAGTAGCCAGGACTCATTACCGGCACTCTGGTATCACAAGCAGTAGCTTTGTGCCTCACAACACTGACCCCAATTAAATTGTCTGCTCATTTGTACTCATTATAATCACTTATTAATGTTTATCACATGCATTTACTTCATTATTGTTATCATAATAGCCTTTGGGGAGCAGTTTTAGGTTCAGAGCAAAAATTGAGAGAAAACATAGATTTGTCATATAACTCATCTCTAGGTCAAAGATCTTTTGTTAACAAAATAGTAAGTTTTCCTTCCTCCTATCCCCTGTATCACTGAGTCATTCATTTAACTTATACCAAATAAGTTGTTGCAGCTTTTATTTTGAACACACTTACTTGTTAAATTAAAAAATTAAAGTAAAAGCTTTTATTTTACTTTGACTTACTTGTTCTCCAGTGGTCTTCTTGATGTAGATTCAGGTTTCTGACTTTTATTGGTGTTCCCTTCTGTTAAGAACTCCTTTCAACATTTCTTACAAGGCAGATCTATTGACCTCAAATCTTTTTAATTTTTGTCTAAACAGTGTTTTATTAATGAATTTTTTTGAAATAGATCTCCCACTCACTGGTTCACTCCCCAAGTGCCCACAACAGCCAGGACTGGGCCATAACAGGCTGAAGCCAGAAACTCAGTTTGGGTCTCCCATGTGAGTGGCAGGGAGCCAAGTACTTGAGCAGACACTTGCTGAATCCTAGGGCACGGGTTACCAGGAAGCTGCAATTGGAAGCCAAGCTGGCACTCAAGTCAGCCACTCTGATACGGGATGCAGGCTTCCCAAGCTGTGTTTTAACCAATGTGCCAAATACCTGCCACTAAGAAAGTGCTTATCCTCCTTCAGTTCACAAGGATGATTTCACAGGGTACAGAATCTTTGGGTGTTGATTTCCCCTGCCCCCAACAGTGTGTTATTCCACTCTCTTCTTATTCCATTGCTCCTGAGAAGAAGTTAGATATGTTTCTTAGCTTGTTCCTTAATGGGTAAGTTTTTTTTTTTTTTCTTCTGTCTCTCTAACATACTGCAGGATTTTCCTTTTTTGATTTGCTGTAGTTTAAATATGATGTGTCTAGGGGTAGGTTTTTGGTGTTTGGTGTTCACTGGAGCTTCCTAGAATGGTGGTTAGGTATCTGACCTTAATTTGAAGAAATTCTCATCACTATTTCAAATATTTATCTCTCTCTGTCTCTGTCTCTCTCTTTTAATTATTTGAGAGGCAGAGTTACAAAGAGAAGGAGAGGCAGAGAGAACTTTCCAACCACTGGTTCACTCCCCAAATGGCTGCAGTGGCTGGAGCTGATCCAATACAGACTGATCCAAAGCCAAGAACCTACATGGATGCAGGGGCCCAAACGCTTGGGCCATCTTCCACTGCTTTCTGAGGCCATTAACAAGGAACTGGATCAGAAATAGAGCAGTTGGGACTTGAACCCATTATGTGATGATGTTGGTACTGCAGGCAGCAGCTTTACAAACCACTACACCACAGCACTAGCCCCTCAAATATTTCTTCTTTATCTGCCTCCTGGTACTCCCATTATGTTTATGTTATACCTTTTTGTAGTTGACCTACAGTTGTTGCTGTTCTGTTTTTTTAAATCCTTTTTTTTTTTTTGCTTTGATGTTCTCAAGCTCAGAAATTCCTCATTTCTTCCCGTCTGCTGATGAGCTTATCAAGACATTCTTCATTTCTGTTACTGTGTTTTTGATGTCTAGCATTTATTTTTGGTTCTTAATTAGAATTTCCATCTCTGCTTTCATTGCCCATCAATTCCAACATGCCATCTACTTTACCCATTAGAGCCCTTAGTTTATTAATCCTAGTTGTTTTAAATTTCCTGCTTGATGTTTCTAGCATCTCTGCCATAACTGGGACTGATTGTAATGTATGCTCTGCCTCTTTTAATTGTGTTTTTTTGCCTTCAGTCTGCCCTGTAATTTTTCTTGAGCAGGACCTGATGTGCTAGGTGACAGGAGCTTCTGTAAACAGACCTTTAGTCTGTGATGGTACAGGGTGGGGGAAGAGCAAGAATTCTGTGGTCCTGTGATTGGGGGCTTAGTCTTAGTGAGCCTGTGCCCCTGGACTGTGAACCTCACTAGTGCTTTTCAGTTGCAGGTCCCCTTCCACCCCACTCCCCAACCTTTCCCATGCCAAAAGTGGATTAGAGTTCCCCTAGTTAGGCTTTTATAATATCCCACTGGAAGTGGGAAGTTAGGCTCTGGTTAAATAGTTTGTCCTGAGGGCAGACCTTGTTAAGTGCTGCAGCATATTTCAAATGGTTCCTTTTGGAAACACTAGGGTTTTTTTTTACCCCTGTTATACAAAAGACCCCCCACCCCTACCCCCTGTCAACCCATAAGTCTGTCTCCCTGGAGTTAGAAGCTCTCCAATTTATCCACATTGAGCCAACTGCAGTTTGTTACTTGCACTTTAGGTTTTCCTACTTAGTACTCTCCCTCACAAGTGGTCTGGTTAAGTTGTGATTCTCTACATTCACCAGCTCTCTCCTCGATTTTGGGCGCGGTAATTTGCCATATGCTTCACTTCTTTGCTGAATCGAAGAAGAGTTGTTGCTTTTTCAGTTTGTTCAGCTTTTTTATTTGTTGTTTGGTGGCAGCCAGGACTTCCAGTCTTCCTTCCATGCCAGACTAGAATCCCGTTGTAAAAGCCTCAATGTGCAGAAGAAGAAATACCTTGCCTTTTTCACCATTGTGTTTTCCATGGTTTAGGTTCTGCCTCCCCTTACTCTCCCTGTGCCTTACTGTCCTTGAGCTGATGGCATGGAAAGCACACCTGCCAATATGTTGCTTTTACATCAGGGTGTACTAAGGGATGAAAGGAACTTTCAGAGGACAGTTGGATGTTTCGGAATAAAGACCATTTGTAAAGTGTTGTGTATTTATTTTGATCTTCAAATTGACCAACTGACTTGGGTCTGTTGTATTTATGTGTTAGCTGTAGGCATTAATTGAAGGAATATTTATTTTTTGCTTACTATGTACTAGAAATTTTGTCAAGATCAAAGCTATGACATAGATCTTGTTTTTTGGAGTGGCGTAATCTAGTGGTTAAAATTCATGTTTTGTGTTATGTATGCTTTTGTTGTTGTTGTCTGTTGTCTTTTAAATCTTTATAACTTCATAGGTTTCCTGTTTTCTGAAGTTTATTTATTGTCAAAACCAGGTTTTTCTTTTTTTCTTTTTTTTGTAGGCTGCTAGCTTGGAAGTTGCTGATTTTATCCATACTGAATCATAATATGTTCCTGTCTCTCAAGCATATCCTCCTATAAATAGGTAGTTAAGTTCAATTAAATTCAGATTTATTTTCCTTTTTATACAGGCATGATTTTTAAAAAATGTTTATTTTTATCTACTTGAATAACAGTTTGAGAGATTTTCTATCTGCATTCCCCTGATGCCTGCAACAGCCAGGACTGGGCCAGACTGAACTAGGACCCTGGAACTCCATCCAGGTCTCCCATGTGGATAACAAAGCCCAAGAACTTGAACCCTCATCTGTTGCCTCCCAGGATACATCATCAGGAACCTGGATCAGCAGAGGAGCCAGGGCTCATACTAGGCACTCCAATATGGGATGCTGTCCTTGCAGCTGCGGCTTGCCCCCTTTCAAACAAACAAACAAACAAATAGCTAAACAAATATATTTCTTTAAAAACACAACCAGTCTGGAGCAGGAAGATTAAAAAAAAGCGAGGTAGATTTAATTTGGAGATAGCATTTTATAATTGGATGACCATATTCTTGTGTTGATTAGAATTAAGTTTTGTCTCAAAGTGGTGTTCTTCACACCATTCCACTTTTCTCCTCTCTCAATTTTGGAAGCCCTAGCACCCTATAGAGTAATGTATCCTGACAAGGAAGGTGTCTTCTGGGAAATTAGCAAGTGAGATTTTTCATATGAAACGATTTTTACTTAATACAGTAGAATTCTCACAGACTAGTAGCATATTTTTCCTGGATTACACTCATTAGATCTCCTTTTATCTTCAAGAAAAATTTACCTAATTGAAGAAGGGCCCTTTTGCTCTATCCAGTTTTCTCATGGCTGTTCTTGTCCCCTTGTACTGTTTGGTGTCTAACCACTAACACCTTAGATGATCTGAAATATACTATAATAAAGTAGATTTGGGGCCATTGCATATATGCATTTTCAGTGATCATCTAAAGAGTACTGAGTGGGGCCAGTGCTGTGGCATAGCGAATAAACCTCCACCTGCAGTGCTGACATCCCATATGGATGCCAGTTCAAGTCTGGCTGCTCCACTTCTAATCCAGCTCCCTGCTAATGCACCTGAGAAAGCAGCAGAATATAGCTCAAGTGTTTGGGCCCCCTGCATCCATGTGGGAGTCCAGGAAGATGTTCCTGGCTTCAGATTGGCCCAGCTCTGGCCATTGTTGCTATTTGGAGAGCAAATCAGTGGATGGAAGATCACCCCCCACCCCTGACTCCTCTCTGTAACTCAACTTTTCAAATAAATGAATAAATATTTAAAAACAAAAAAAAGTACTGAGCACCAGGAAAGGTAAATCCAAATCAAATCTTCCATGAGATACCACCACCTCACTCCAGTCACTACAGTTAGAAAGGCTATTGTCAGATAGAACGTAACATGTGCTGCCCAGAGAGTGGAGAAAAGGGATTCTTGGGGCAGGTGGTGCTGTGAAAGTGGCACAATTATTGGACACCTGCATCACATAACAGAGTTCCAGGTTCAAGTGTAGTCTTCTGCACTTCTGATCTGTCTTCCTACTAATGCATTCTAGAAAGCAGATGCTAGCTCATGTGCTTGTGGCTGTGCCGCTCACATGAAAGACCCCTGTCCTGGTACTGCATGCATTTGGGAAGTGAACCAGCAGATATCTGCCTCTCTCTGCTTTTCAAGTAAGTGAAACATAAATATAAACATTTTTAAAAAGAAAAGAGAACCCTTACACACTGTTGGTGGGAACATAAATTAGTACAGCTATTATGGAAAACACTATGGAGATTCCTAAGCAAATGAAAAAGAGAGTTACTATATGACCCAGTAATCCCATCATGGGGTATGCTCATATCCCAAGAAAATGATGTCAGTATGTTGGGACCAGTGTTGTGGTGCAGTGTGTTAACCCGTTTCCTGTGATGCCAGCATCCTATGTGAGTGCCAGTTCAAGTTCCAGCTCCTCAGCTTCTGATCTGGGTCCATGCTAATGCGCCTGGGAAAGCAGTGCTTGGGCCCCTGTACCCATATGGGAGACTAGGACTGGCTCCTGGCAGAAAACCTCGGTCTCTCCATCTCCCTCTCCTTCTCTCTTTCAAGTAAATAAATAAATCTTTAAAAATAACATATATGTATATACATATATATATATATATAAATCAGTATGTTGAAGACATCTGCACTGTTAGATTTGTTGTAGCACTATTCCCAATAGCCAAGATGATGAATGAATAAAGAAAATTTAATTTTAGACACAGTGGAATACCATTCAGCCATGCATACAAAGAACAAAATCCTGTCATTGTGACAGCATGGATGGAACTGCAGCTTTTTATAGTAAGTGAAGTAGGTGAGCACACCAAGACAAGTCCTAGACAATCTCACTCATGTAGAATCTAAAATAGTTGATCTTACAGGAGTTGAGAGTAGAATACTGCTTACCAGAGGCTGGGCAAAAGTGGAAGGGAGGGAAGATTGGGACAGGTACAATGTGACAGGAGAAATAGTTTGTGAAGTTTCATTTCACATAGGGTGACTATAGATAACAGTGTACTTACATTTTTAAAAAGCTAAGAAGTGATGAATGTTTGAATAGATACAGACACCCTGATTTGAATGTTACATTTTATATATATATATATATATGTATCAGAACATCACATGGGACCCCCCCCCCCAAGTATGTGCAATTTCTGTTTCAGCTCAAAGAAATTAACATTTAAAAAGGTAAACTCTTGGCTCCTTCAGTTTCTTGGTGTTAGGTTTGCTATTTTATTAATGCTTCATTGCAGTTAAAGCTTAATTCAGGCTGTAAATAAAGCTCCATGCACAGTAATACAACACACAATACTTTTATTATAGCAACAACATTACCTGCGTCTAGTTCACTAAATAAAAAGAGTGACACAGAAAGACTTGGATTAATTAAGAATTCTTTACATGCTGCTTGTCTGTTCTTACCTTTGACATGTGTTTTAGTAAGCTTGCTTAATGGTCTTTCATCAGATGCTTAAGCTACAAGACTGATCCTTTTGAATTAATTAGCTGCTTTTTGGGTAACTGATTTTGAAAAACTGGCGTTTGTGCTAATTCTGACAACCCTTTTCCCAAGTTGCGATGCCTTCTGCACTTACCTCTGACCTGTTTGTGCATCGTTGACTGAGTTTGTCAGCAGAGGTTCCCCACACAGTACCCGGCCTCGGTCAGGAAAAGGTTGTATAAATAGCTGGTGTTCATACTCTAGAGGAGGAAAGGGAGGAGAATTTAAGTGTTGGGCCCCAAATGTGAGCTCCTATTTTTGTTTGAGGGTAATTAATGTTTCCCTAAATTAAGTTAAGTGTTGGGCTCTTGTACTTCTGGCTTCCAATTCTGAATCAGCAATCGTTAGGTGTGGGCTGGAGAAGGGAGGGGAAAGGAGTTTGTATTTCATATCATCCCCAGATGCGTGAAGTAACATGAGAGCAGTGCTTTCTTAAGCTTGGACTTGAGGCTGGAGAATGGGTTATGGAAGGTGAAATCAGTCTCCATAAAATCCAAGTGACTTGTGAGAGGTGTCTCCTTGTATTCTAGTGACTTCTCTTTTTAGAGGTACTGTTGGGTTTTGGGGTGCTTAGCGTCTAGGTTCCCTGGTTGAGTGTGGTGTTATAAGGTGGTCTTAACTCCTGTCTACCCTTCTGCCTTCCACTGTCTCCCCCTTCCCCCTTGGCCTCCCAAATTAGATACATTCCCTCTCTGCTCGCAGACGTCTCCATCTCTTCTTCCCCTGACAGAGCAATCATTTATCAAGTTGTTTCACGCGTTGTCGGGAGGGGGGCCCTGGGGACCTGAGTTTGTTTCGACCCTTTGTTGGAGCTCCACAGGGTCGCCCAGCTTAGTCTCCAGCCAACTGCTGAGAGTCTCTGGACTCCAGGAGGAAATGTTTAAAGGGGCCGCCTTTCATCTACTTGCTGCTACTTTAACCTTTTATTTTATAAATAAAGTTCCAGCTTATTGGAGATGTAATCATTTTGGACTCACACCCATATACTTTCTTGATATGTATGTAATCATCTGAGATTTCTTTTTCATTACAGGTTTTCCCTCCCTACCCAATCAATGAGGATATGGAAACAGATTTTTATTCTTTATTATTCCTTGTCTGTTTTCATTTCTTCCTTCATTACATCCCTATCTTCCAAATAGGAGGTTATGGTTATTACAGATCTGTTTAATACGGGGAGTTGCTGTTTTTTATATCACATTCTTGGTTTTTTTGGATATGCGTGAACTTACCCAGGTGTCTTTTCTCAGTGTCACACTGTTCCTAATCATAGAAATATCTACATAATACAAACATTTAGAAAGATTTTAACGTTTACCAACCTTTAAAATACAATGTGAATATTACTTCTTATGGAAGTTTTTCAAAGTGTCTAAAAAGATGAAAGGAAAAATGTTAGACTCAAAGATATGTAGTGTGAAGAATGTTTTCACCGATCATGAATTCAAAAGGTGTATGTAATTATTGTAATTGAATTGTTTAAAAGTTTATTTTATGGAATAAGAAATGAAGTTACAATGTAAATGAGATTTTCCCCCTGTGATTTGGAATATCTCTCCCCATCCATAATTTACTATGAAAACTTTGAAATGAATAGAAAAGTGCCTTATAAAGTTATGCTCAGAAGCAAAGAAACTAGAGTGCTCCATATTACATGTGCAATATACAGTCTGAATTCTAAAATGTGTAGCAAATATGTAATCACTTTGATCAAACTTGTGAACTAACAACTAGTTTATAATGAGAATAAATTATCCCAAGAGTCAAAAGTTGGTTTCTGTATATGAAAGATCTCTTAAATGATTTTTAACATAAAAATGAGCCCAACATGTTTACTTGTAAGTTATATTCTTATTATTGGGATAGTTGTTAACTATAAAACTATCATTTCTTACTGATTTTTCAAAATTAGGACAATGAAACTGCACATTGCTAAGAAAATTCTTCAATTAACAGCACTATTCAAATATCACCTAGCTTTTTCATGTTGAGTATGAGGGGGGAGGTGTTTGGTGCAGCAGTTATGTTGCCTCTTGGGGACACCCACATTCTACTTTGGGGTAATGTGCCTGGGTTAGATTTCCAGCTTCTGTACTTCACTCCAGCTTCCTGCTAATGTACACCCTAGGAGGCAGCTGGTGACGGCTTGGGTTCCTGTCACACATGTGGGTGACCCTGATTGAGTTAAAGGCTCTTGGCTAAGGCCCAGTGCCTGCCTTATAGCAGTACTTTAAAAAAATAAGTTAAAAATTAAAACAGTCACTCAGGCCTTAAAAAGTTTAGCAGTTTGTCAAAGGGCTTTCCTAGCTCTCACTTGATATCATAGTATGTCTTTATTGTGCATTTCTGTTTGTTTTATTTTATTGTCCTGCTGACTAAAGAATTGAAGTGTTTTCTCCATTTTTTTCTTTTTCTTTGCTTTTTTAAAATTTTTTTAAAAAAATTATTTATTTATTTAAAAGAGTTTTGGAGATAAAGGGAGAGACAGAGATCTTCTCTGCTAATTCGCTCTACAGATGGCTGCAGTGGCCAGTGCTGAGCCAGGCCAGAGATAGGAGTCAGGAACTTCATCTGGGTCTCCCATGAGGGTTTAGGGGCCCAAGCATTGCTTTCCTAGGAGCATCAGTGGGGAGCTGAATCAGAAGTGGAGCAACTGGGACAAGAATCAGTGGTCATATGGAAAGTAGTGTCACAGGCAGTGGCTTTACCCACAACACAATAGCACTGGCCCCGCTCCCTGTTTTTATGGTACAAAGCTTTCAGTAAAAGATTAAAGTAAAGATGCCTGAGAGAAATGATGACTCTCGAGTAACTGGAACTGAAAATTGAAAGCAGGTCCTTCCTTGTATTCCCCACTATATACCATCGCTTTGTAATCTTTGTCTACTGACACCCTAGGGCTTGGCTATTGGTCTGAAATGTAGCTTTCCTTGTGAGGACACCAGAGGGAAGGTTTCATACCAAAGAGACATGGGGGAAAAAAAAAACTTTTGCTTTTTAGTAGTCTTTCAACAGGTTTATTGGGAATGGGACTGTCACTCTTTCATATTCTTTTCATTTTCCTCTCAACATGACAATTATTGCAGATGCACTGAATGTTTTCTGACATATTTAGTAACTGTCCAAGAAATTAATACTTTTATCTCTTGATGAGTATAGTTCTAATTTCTTAAGTCATTCAGAGGATTATCAAAGCTTGTTAACACATTGAAACAGTATGTGTTGTGGTAGCAGGTGTTGGTTATTGGGTGTTTGGGGTGATACAGGTTAGATCTGTCCTGCTGACAGAAAAGTGAGGAATATGATAGAGGGTACAGTGTGAAAATGTACTTGGATGACAGTCTTAACATAATATGTGCAGCCACTGAATTTTGTTTCAGTTTAGTAAATAATATTCACACTATAGTATGGTAATTTTAAACCAATCAGTACTATTTGTATAGAATAATGCATCATTTTTTTCAGCCTTGATAAAGGCATTTTTTAGCCTCTGGGGAAATTTGCTAGGTTTTAAATGAATTCTCCCTGTCTTGCTCTGTGGCCCTTCCATTCTTCTTTTTCTTCTTCTTCTTCTTTTTTTGAATGAGTGAATGTTCTTTTTGAGAACATTGGCAGAGGATAAGTTTGTTAAATGTCTCTCAATAACCGTTTGTCCATTTCTAATATTTTTGATCTGTTGCTGTTGAACCCTTTAGAATCCCTTGCCTCAGACAGTTGCAGTGTTCTGTAAGCTTCTCTGTCTGCAGTGTCAGCCACTCCAATCTCAGTGCACATTGCTCTCCAAGGTATTTTGTTCTTTCCATATAATTCTTAGAATGACAATTTCTCTTATTTATGTGCATAGCCTCATGCCTACTAGACATGGTTCTGTGAGGACAGGGATGGCACCATATCTCAAAAAGCTGATGGTGCCCTCAGATATGAGAATGTAGTTGAAGAAACCGATCACTTTACCTTTAAGCAGCGAGAACACTAAGAGGCAGGATTTGGGGCCATCGGCCTGCTTATGGCTTAGAAGGTTAAGCCTCTGCCTGCATTGCCAGCATCCCATTTGGGCATGCTCGCTGCTAAGGGGCCTGGGAAAGCAGTGGAAGATAGCTCAAGTCCTTGGACTCCTGCACCCACATGGATAGACTTGGAAAGAAGCTTCTGGCTTCAGCCTGGCCCAGCCCTGGCTGTTGGGGTCATTTGGAGATTGAACCAGCAGATGGAAGATCTCCTTTCTATTTCTGACTTTCAAGTAAATAAATACAAACTTAAAAAAAGGCAGGATTCTTTGAACTTGACTTCTTAGCTCTCTGAATTTCTTTTTTCTTTTTTTCTTTTTTTTAAAAAATATTTATTTATTTATTTGAAAGTCAGACTTAAACAGAGATAACGAGAGGCAGAGAGAGAGAGAGAGAGATCGATCTTCCATCCGTTGGTTCACTCTGCAACTGACCACAATGGCTGGAGCTGATCCAAAGCCAGAAGCCAGGAGCCTCTTCCGGGTCTCCAACGTGGGTACAGGGTACAAGGACATGGACCATCCTCCACTGCTTTCTCAGGACACAGCAGAGAGCTGGATCTGAAGTGGAGCAGCCAGGACTCCAACCAGCAACCACATGGAATGCAGGCAATGCAGGCAGTGGCTTCACTGCCTATGCCACAGCGCCAGCCCTGAATTTCTTTTTTTTTTTTTATTTTTTTATTTTTTTTTTAATTTTTTATTTTATTTTTTTATTTATTTTTTTTATTTTCGACAGGCAGAGTGGACAGTGAGAGAGAGAGACAGAGAGAAAGGTCTTCCTTTTGCCGTTGGTTCACCCTCCAATGGCTGCCGCGGCCGGCGCGCCGCGGCCGGCGCGCTGCGGCCGGCGCACCGCGCTCATCCGATGGCAGGAGCCAGGTGCTAGGTGCTTATCCTGGTCTCCCATGGGGTGCAGGGCCCAAGCACTTGAGCCATCCTCCACTGCACTCCTGGGCCACAGCAGAGAGCTGGCCTGGAAGGGGGGCAACCGGGACAGAATCTGGCGCCCCGACCGGGACTAGAACCCGGTGTGCCGGCGCCGCAAGGCGGAGGATTAGCCTGTTGAGCCACGGCGCCGGCCCCTGAATTTCTTTTTTTCTGATGTAGAATTTGGAGTTTCTTATGTTTAAATATATGAAAACAGCTTACATTTTATGGAAGAAATGGTGTGCTTTTTCAATTAAACATCAATTTAAAATTAGTTTTTAATGGGAATGAGTGGTTATTAATTCTTAAAGGAATGAGTATGAAAACCTATGTAGTGGAAAGGAGATCTCCCCATTAACCATTGTTGGAAGATATCTTTCAAAAATACTTTTGCATATATAATCATCTTTTTTTTTTTTTTTTTTTGGACAGGCAGAGTGGACAGTGAGAGAGAGAGACAGAGAGAAAGGTCTTCCTTTTGCCGTTGGTTCACCCTCCAATGGCCGCCGCGGATGGCGCGCTGTGGCCGGCGCACCGCGCTCATCCGATGGCAGGAGCCAGGAGCTAGGTGCTTTTCCTGGTCTCCCCATGGGGTGCAGGGCCCAAGCACCTGAGCCATCCTCCACTGCACTCCTGGGCCACAGCAGAGGGCTGGCCTGGAAGAGGGGCAACCGGGACAGAATCCGGCGCCCCGACCGGGACTAGAACCCGGTGTGCCGGCGCCGCAAGGCGGAGGATTAGCCTGTTGAGCCACGGCGCCAGCCTATAATCATCTTTCTATTTAATAATATAGTCAGTGAAATTAATCTGTTGATTTAATTTCCCTGACCTCTAATCTAATTATAATAATTTCTGTCCATTACAATAAATGGAATTGTTATTCGCTGAATTTTTACTTACACCAAATACAAGCATTGTCTTAACTTCCTGCTTTTATTCTGTATTGCACTTCCAATCTACTTTGCTAGTAGTTTAGCTCCTAAAGTCTTACTCCATTCCAAACCACCACCATCTCTTGTCCAGGTTATTGCCATTCCCTTGTAAGTGGTCTCCCTGCTTGCCTTTTCCCCTTCTGATTCTGCACTGCCAGCAACTAGGGTCATAAACATACTAAGTTCCTATCATTTTCCTGTTTAAAAGCTTTAACAGTTTGTGTCAGAGAAGATTTGTACTTCAGGGTGATTGGTCCCTTGCCTACTCTGTCTCCTGTTGGGTTTCATCAGGCATTGCCGGGCACTGTGTGATCCAGTGGCACGAGATTCCTGACAGTTCGACAGAGCATCAAAACTCAGAGTTTTTTCAACTGCAATTTGTTTTGCCTAGAAAGTTCTAATAGTCTTTTTTTAATTTTTTTATTTTAATGGCAGGCTGCTTTGCATTCTTCTGGTCTGAGATTAAATGTCATCTCAGCAAGACTTCCTTCTCCTGTTACTCTCACTTTGTCCAGATTATTTGCATTAAAATATATTAGGGATACAGCAGTGAAACAGACTTCCTGTTCTCCCTTTGTATGAACAGCTTGATGTTCCAAACCTGTCTTTTGAATAGTTCTCAAAGAAAGAGAGTAGTTAATGCAAATACCTGGAAATGAAGGAAGATTTTAGGTGGGAAGTTCTTGGGGGCAGCCAATGCTCAGCCTGTTAATGAACCAGCAGGAAGTCTAGGAGGCTGCTGATGTAAGTCAAGGAATGGATGCCAAAAATTGCTGGGCTGCAGATAATTCAGGATTTGTTAAGCAGTGAGAAAAGTTGGATTTTTTTTTTTAAGATCTGTTTTATTTATGTGAAAGAATTACAGAGAGAGGTAGAGAGAGAGAGGTCTTCCATCTGCTGGTTCACTCCCCAAATGGCCACGCCAGCTGGAGCTGAGCTGATCCAAAGCCAGAGACCAGGACCTTCCTTCAGGGTGGATGCAGGGACCCAAGGACCCAAGGACTTGGGCCATCCTTCACTACTTTCCCAGGCACATTAGCAGGGGGCTGGATTGGAAATGGAGCAGCTGGACTCCCAACTGTACCCACATGGGATGCTGATGCTTTAGGCCAGGGCTTTAACCTGCAGCATTACAGTACTGGCTCTGAAAAATTTGGAGTTTTATTTGGAGTGATTGTGGTCCTTTATAAAAGGATCCTTCTAACACATATGTGGAGACTAGATCATAAAGTTTAAAGAGAGGAGGGGGAAAATGGTTTGGTGAAAGTAGTGAAAATTGATCTGTTCAATATGAAGACAGTAGGAATTGCTGCCAGGTTGGGTACAGAGAAAGAGAGAGAAAGAATGAGAGAAGAGTTAAGGATGATACCAGAATTTTTGACCTGTATAACTGAAAGAATGGAGGCAGCCGAGGTACTTCTGACAAGACAAGACTAGGAAATGAATACTTGTGGGATGGGTGATATCTGTATTCAGTTAAAACATGGAGTTTGAGATGTTTATTAGGCATTGATTGTTGACTAAGAAGTTGGGTATAGAGTTCTACACTGGGAAGACAATTTCAGTTGCTTTCAGTGAAGCAGAAATTACTTAGGGAAGGAAGGTTTGAGATAGAAAATAGGTTACTTTTCACACCTTGTACTATTTTTTTTTTTTAAACTTGGTGGTTTATTGATTGTGTTCCTAACAGGCATGATCTCTCTGAAAGCAAACTCTGCTTTACTGCTTGTCAGTTGCTTGTGGTGTTTATAGCAATCTTTTTTCCTCACACCTCATGACAGCTTTGAGGATGTACCATACTTTTATTCAGGTATTTTCTGCTAGACTTAAGTGAGTATTTTTCTAGATGTGTTATGTGCATTTGCTGGATTAAGAAATATTGCCAGCTTAAAAAAAAAAAGATTTATTTGAAAGAGTTACACTCAGAGAGAAGGAGAGGCAGAGAGAGAGAAAGAGGTCTTCCATCCGCTGGTTCACTCCGCAGTTGGCCACAACAGCCAGATCTGGGCTGATCCGAAGCTAGGAGCCAGTAGCTTCTTCCGGGTGTCCCTCGTGGGTGCAGGGGCCCAAGGACGTGGGCCATCTTCATCTTCTGCTTTCCCAGGTCACAGCAGAGAGCTGGATCGGAAAGGGCTGGCTGCTCATTTTCCAATCCAGCTGTCTGCTATGGCCTGGGAAAGCAGCAGGAGATGGCCCAAGTCCTTGTGCCCCTGTACTCGCATGGGAAGACCCGGAGGAAGCTCCTAGCTCCTAGCTTCGGATCAGTGTAGCTCTGGCCATTTGGGGAGTGAACCAGTGAAAGGAGGACCTTTCTCTCTGTCTCTCCCTCTCACTGTAACTCTACCTCTCAAAAAAATAAAATCTTGGCCGGCGCCGTGGCTCAACAGGCTAATCCTCCGCCTTGCGGCGCCGGCACACCGGGTTCTAGTCCCGGTCGGGGCGCCGGATTCTGTCCCGGTTGCCCCTCTTCCAGGCCAGCTCTCTGCTGTGGCCCGGGAGTGCAGTGGAGGATGGCCCAGGTGCTTGGGCCCTGCACCCCATGGGAGACCAGGAAAAGCACCTAGCACCTGGCTCCTGCCATCAGATGAGCGCGGTGCGCCGGCTGCAGCGCGCCGACCGCGGCAGCCACCGGAGGGTGAACCAACGGCAAAAGGAAGACCTTTCTCTCTGTCTCTCTCTCTCTCACTGTCCACTCTGCCTGTTAAAAAAATAAAAATAAAAAAAAAAATAAAATCTTAAAAAGAAAGAAATGAGATGTTTTGTGTAAAAAGAGTTGAGTATTCTTGCTGTCTTGCAGTGACAGTGCTATACAGGTTAGCTAATACTGTCATCAGTTGAGGCGATATATTTTGATACTTTGTGCTGCTGAGTAAAATGTTTTAATTTAAAAAAATAGAAAAGATAGAAAATTTAAAATCCTGGAAAAAATTGTCATTTTGTTTTGTCTTTTTCCCTTAATACCATGCGTATAAGAATTGTATTGATGCTCATAGCTTCATTTTAGTTTGGGGAGAGCTGATAAACAGGCCAACAAACATTACTTCTAGATTCCTTTATTGAGTCTACTTCTATTAATTGTTCAGAGGAATATTGAAATCTTCAATTTAGTTTTGGAAATTTAACATTGACAGTTTTAAAGGAAGACTCTTCAGAGCTGACTACCTAGAACGTTTGATATTGCTGCTGGATTTAAGAATAAAGTTTATTGTGAATTACTTTCATTAAGTCTTTTTAAAAAAAGATGTATCTATTTATTTGAAAGTCCGAGTTAGAGGGAGAGATGGCAGGGAAAGTGCTGCCATCCACCGGTTCACTCCCAAAATGGCCACAACATCCAGGGCTGGGTCAGGCAGAAGCAAGGAGCCTGGAGCTACATCCAGGTCTCACACAGGGGTGAGGGGCCCAAGCACTTGGGCCATTTTCCACTGCTGTTCCAGGCACATTCACAGGGAGCTAGACTGGAGGTGCAGCTGTCAGTACTTGAACTGGTGCCGCAGAAAGTGGCTTAACCTGCTGCGCTTAGCACCAGCCTCTTTCATTAGCTTATTAGAAGTGTATCTGCTAGCCAGCCTCCAAGCTCTAGTCCCCAGTGACCCTAGTGACTTTGCTTTCACACCACAGTATGATTCCTGCCCATACCAACCCAGGCTGACTGGAATTCTGTGGGAGGGGCAGTGTGTGACTGTTGAGGTTGGGACCCTCAAGGACACTGTAGCTTTGTCCTGGGTCTTGTGGACCCTTTGCTGTGAAGCATCACAGATATGAGGACAATAAAGTAACCCATCCAGAGGTGCATTTGAGGAGGAATTGAGTCCAGCCAGCACCCAGTGCCAGCAGGCTGCAGAGTGGGTATGGGTCTGTCACACTAGGCCTTTCTGCAGAGGAGCCTCACTTGACTGCAGGGTTCGAGACACTCTTGGCTAGAGCAGCCATGCCAAGTTTCTCCTGAATACTCAATTCACTAAATCTGTGAAAGAGAGTAAATATTTGTTGTTATTTTAATTAAGTCAGTGAGTTTTGTGGTAATGTGTTATACAGAAGCAGGTTAAATGAGAATGGTGTATTTTTTTAAAATAATTTACAGAAAATACCAAATTTTAAGGAAGGTAGGGGTCAGTGCTGTGGCACAGAGGGTTAAAGCCCTGGCCTAAAGCACCAGCATCCCACATGGGTGCCAGTTCTAGTCCCGGCTGCTCCACTTCCAATCCCGCTCTCTTCTGTGGCCTGGGAAAGCAGTAGAAGATGGCCCAAGTCCTTGGGCCCATGCACCCACATGGAAGATCCAGAAGAAGTTCCTGGCTCCTGGCTTGGGATTGGCTCAGCTCCAGCTGTTGTGGCCATCTGGGGAGTGAACCAGCAGATGGAAGATCTCTCTCTCTGTCTCTGCCTCTCTGTAACTCTTTCAAATAAATTAAAAAAATAAATAAAAAGAAAAGTAACTCCACTTGATCCATTTATCTTTAATAAAATTAGGGGCTCTTATAGTCTCTTGCATTGGTGTCTGTAGAGAATATCTTCATGTCAAAATACATCTTTTCTATTTTTGTTTTTTCCATTGAAGTATTTACTCTTTCAGTGGAGAAGAGTGTGAATCCTTATCTCTACATGTGGGAGAAGTGGTTCTCAGGAGGAGATATGCACTGTACTTCTTTGTGGAATGTTTAGAGAATATGTGTGTATGATTTAGAAATATGTGGGTATGATTTTAGCTATTTAACAGTAACTACAGGCTGGTTCTGGTGTTTAGGGAACCAGAGATGCCAAATAGTTCTCTTTTTCTGGTTCCACACTACCTATGAAAAGAGAAGAGAGTTCTGGAACTCCAGCATATTCCTGGGTTAAGACTTCAATCTCCAGGAGAAGTGTTAGCACAGCCATGCTTAGGATGGATGCATCCCATGCTGGAATGCCTGAGTTCAAGTCCTGGTGCTGCTTCTATTTCTAGCTTCCTGCTAATGTATACACTGGAAGCAGCAGGCAATGGCTCAAGTAGTTGGGTTCCTGCCCCAATGTGGGAGACCCATACTGAGTTCCAGGCTTCTGACGTTGGTGCTGCCCAGCCCCAGCTGTTGTGGGCATTTGGAGAGTGAACCAGTGCGTGGAAGAGCTTGGTTTCTGTCTTTTAAACAAATACACACACACCACCCACACTAACCTCAACCATTCATGAACCTCCCATATATTCAGTTGGTCTCAAGGAACTATTCTCTTAGGCCCCCTCCCCCTTTATGTCAGTCACTTCATTGCCTACACCAGTGCTACTCAAACCATGTCCATGGACTGCTGCTGCAGTTGTTCCTCATCTAAATAAGGTAAGCGGTGTGTGTATACCAGAACATAAACCAGTTATGTCACTAAGTATGAGGGGCCTTTAGAAAGCTCAAAGAAAATGTCTATTATGAAAACAACAGACATGAATTTCAAATTCTTGACAACAAAATGTTTCTTTGAATTTCATTTTTTCCATGAACCTTTTGAAGTCCCCTTGTATACTGTTTATTTTTTTATATTTAAAATTTTTTTTAAAGATATACTTATTTAGTTTAAAGGTAGAGTTACAGACAGAGGGAGAGACAGATTGAGAGGTCTTCTATCTGTTGGTTCACTCCCCAAATGGCTGCAACAGCTGGAACTGGGCCAATCCAAAGTCAGGAACCAGGAGCTTCTTCTGGGTCTCCCACACAGGTGCAAGGTCCCAAGGACTTGGCCATCTTCCACTGCTTTCCCAGGCCATAGCAGAGAGCTGGACCGGAAGTGGAACACAGCCTGTTTGGGATGCTGGCACTTCAGGCAGCAGCTGTGCCCATTTTGCCACAGCGCCGGCCTCTTGTATACTGTTTAGTATACAACTTTATGAGTTAGGAAGCAGTACCTTTAAAACATCCTAAATGTTTCCCATATTTTTTTTTTGGGGGGGGGGGTGATGTTTTATTTCCAGGACTGTAGTGACTTCTTGCTGCTTGCCTGGAAGTGGGATTGGTGCCCTGCTTGCTCCTCTTGTTTCCACATCATTCTGCTTTTTGTTGTTACAGTCATCTGTAGACCTTCCTGTCATTCCTGCTCGCTACTCAAATATTTGGATCCATGATTATTCTCTCTCTCATAATATTCTCGATATGTGCTTTGGTTTTACATTACTGATCATCTCCAACCCATTAGCCTCTAACCCCTTGCCCTCCTCTAGTAAACTTGTTTTTCAGGTAGCCTCCTGTGAACGCATTGAAATTCTTGGCCAGGGTTGTGATGTGGGATGTTCGGAATAAATAGCTGGGTTGAGAAATTAACCCCCTTCCTGCTCTGTCCCAACCCCTACAGCTGGGCAGGCCTAGGTCAGCAAGAATAATGACAGGAATTTTGCCCCTGAGGAGACTTTACAGTATATGAAGAATGTGAACAAAGAAAAAAAGCCTAGTGCTTTTCAACAAAACTACAGATCCTACAGAATTTCAATTTGAAATATACCGCCTATGTCCTAATGCTCTGGCAATCTTCATCTCTCCAGGGTTTACTCATCCTGACCTTCACCTTCCCACTGGTCATGTCCTATCTACCCTCATGACCCACCTTGGATTTAAGGATTCATCATTGCAAGTCCTTTCTTGCATATGGCTTATATTAGTTATCTATTGATGTAAAGCAATGTGTAACAGATTCAAACTTGAGGGCTTAAACAATACATATATAAGACCCAGTTCTGTGGGTCAGGAGGAGGTTCATGGTTCAGCTGCAATCCGAGTGGAAGCTGTGGTCTCATCTCGAAGCTCAACCAGAGGAGGTACCAGGAGATCCCAAATCAAATCTTCTGGTTTTCATAGCTACATCTAAGTATTATATTTAAATTTATTTACTTACATGAAAGGTCGACACAGGCACATCTGTCTGCTGCAATGCATAGCAGAGCCTGAACTCAAACCCAGGCTCTTGGATGTTGTGTGGGCATCCCAGATATGATTGTAATCACTGTACCAAATGCCTGCTCTGAGTATTTCTCTTTGTAACCCCCATAGTGCATGTTAGCACTAAACATCTCATCCTTCAGTATTTACCCAAGTACTACAACACAATGAATACTATTTTACCATGGATAACTGTTGTTCTGGTCTTATAACTGAGTTTAATTTTGAATTTTTCATTCTTTTCTATTTCATATAATGCCAGATGCCACACTTTTTAAAAAGATTCATTTATTATTTATTTGAAAGGCAGAATTACAGTGATTGAGCATTACTTGGAAACAATTTTTGTTTAATTTTTTTTAAAAAAATTATTTTGAAAGGCAGAGTTAGAGAGAAAAAGAAAGATATCTTCCATCTGCAGATTCACTCCCCAAATGGCTGCAACAACCAGAGCTGCGCCAGGCTGAAGCCAGGAGCTTCATTGGGGTCTCCTATGTGGGTGCAGGGGCCTGGGCACTTGGGCTGTCTTCCCCTGCTTTCCCAAGCACATAAGCAGGGAGCTGGATCAGAAGTGGAGCAGCCAGGTCTCAACCGGCACTTACATATATGAGGTGTCGATGTCATAGGCTGAAGCATAACCGGCAGTGCCAGCCCCTGAAGCAGGTTTGTTGTTTTTAAGTGATTCCCCTACCCCCGAATAGATTCGGAGTTTCTCTGCAAAAAGTGCCTAAAGTTGGCTGTGGTAGTTAACTTTTATATTTCACAATGCAAACTAAACCTTCTCATTTATAGTTTCAGATGACAGCTATTGTAAGCGTTCAGAAAAGTACTTGAGATGCAACCACTGCTTGATTTGCAAGCATCCTATATCAGAGCACCAGTCTTGGCTGCTCTAATTCCAATCTAGCTTCCTGCTAGTAGGACTGAGAAGGCAGCAGAAGATGGCCTCAGTGCTAGAACCCTTGTTACCCTGTGGCAGACAAGGATGGAGTTCTTGGCTCCTGGCTTCTATCCAGCCCAGACCTGGCTATGGCAGCCATTTGGGGAGTGAAAGAGCAGATGGAAGTTCTTTGTCCCTTTCTGCCCCCCCCCCCCTTGTTTTTCTTTAGTAAATATTTGTTTTACTGGCAGGGGGTGTATCTTCTATCTGCTAGTTCAGTTTCCTAAATGACAACAACAGGTGGATCTGGGCTAGCTGAAACCCAGGGCCAGGAACTCCATTTGGTTCTCCCTTGGGGGTGGCAGGGACTCAGGTACTTGAGCTCTCATCCCCTGCTTCCCAGGCCACATTACAGAGAGTTGGATTGGAAGCAGAGTAGCCAGGTTGGAACAGGCACTGTGACATGGGATGTAGTAGTCCCAAGTGGCGGCTTAACCTGCTGGGCCATGATGCCCAAATACACCCCAGAAAATACCCTGAGACATCCCTTTTAAACACAAAGTAATTGGGGCCTAAAAACAAGTAACCAGAGCCAGCACTGTGGTCTAGATGGCTAAACCTCTGCCTGCAGCGCCAGCATCCCATATACGTACCAGTTTGAGTCCCAGGTGTTCCATTTCCTATCCAGCTCCCTGCTAATGAGTCTGGGAAAGCATCAGAAGATGACCCAAGTCCTTGGGCCCCTGCACCCATGTGGGGGACCCAGATGCAGCTCCTAGCTCCTGGCTTTGGCCTGGCCCAGCCCTGTTTGGTGCGGCCATTTGGGGAGTGAACCAGCAGATGGAAAGTCAATTAACCGATTTACCTACCTACCTACCTGTCTCTGCCTTTGAAATAATTAGATAAATCTTAAAAAAAAAAAAAAAGAAAGATAACAACCTTCCTCCAGTACTTCTTTCAAGTAAAGATGACCAGCTTGGAGATGGCTGACATAATTCATCTCTTAAAATAAATATTATTTAAAAATATCATTTTGATGTAGATTTATTTTGTGTCTGAGGCCAATATTCTTAACACAATGTGGAAAACAGGTAAATGGCACTCATTAATGTAAAACAAAATGAGCAACATTGTTTTTGGCACATCTGAAATATGGGTAATTTTGTAATAAGGTAGTATGCATTGGTGTTTTTAATCCTTGTGAATAACATTTGTTCCCTATCTGATCAAGCTGTTTAGTTGTAACTTACATTTTTTTAAGTTTTAACTTTTCTTTCCCTGCTTATTTTTTAAATGCTGTGATTATAAAAGTTTTTTTGAGCCTGTTTCTAGCTGTGACCTGTTCACTACTGGGCAGTGGTTTTGGGCCATCTTATGTAGTGTATCCCCATCACCTACACCTTGCACATGAATTCTCAATAAATACTTGTTAAAAAGGACAAATACAAATAGAAGTGTACATTTAGTATATGGCACAACAGTTATACTCTTGAGACCTTAATCCTAGAGAAAAACTTTCACGTGAACATGCACAACAGTCTTTTTTGGTTGTAGCTCCAAAAGTGGAAATAACCCAGATGTCTTTTGATGGGTTAAACAAATATGACACAGCCAAACTGGAATATTACTCAGCAGTGAAAAGGAAAGAGGTTTTGTCATACAACTTGGACTGATCTCAAAGGAATTAGGCTGAGTGAAAATACTAGTTTCTTCCCTTTGATTATTGAAGTAACACCATAAAGATGGAGAACAGATTCATGGTTGCCAGGGATTGTGGATAAGGTGAGCAGAGAGTAAATATAGTTGTGGAGTTAGTGCAGTGGAGCTTTGTGGCAATGAAACTGTTTTTTATCACAGTTGTGATAGCTGAAATAATAGCGCATAGAACTCTACACATACAAGTAAAACTATTGAAATCGGAATACAGTGGATGAAATAGTACCAATGTCAGTATCCTGACTTTGATAGCATACTGTAGTTATGCAAGATGTTGCTATTGAAGAAAACTAGGTAAGATTACATGTGACCTCCTTGTACAGTTTCTTGCAACTTCTATAAATGTATAATTATTTCAAAGTGAAATTTTTTATTTTAAAGAATGGATGGAAAAGGCTAATAGCCCTGAGGCACACGTTGATCATTCACAAATGAATCAGAGCTATAGGGTTATTATTTGTAATTTCTCTGAAAGCATTGGTTTCAAGATATAGTAGTTGGCTTATGTTCTTTTGTTAATGAACAGATTTCAGTTTACTGTTTGTGTTTTTAATGTGCCTAATCTAATTTTAGGTGTTCAGTTTTAAAATTCCCTTTAAAAGAGCAAAACAGTTCTGACTTCAGGAGATTTAAAAATTACAGGTGAAGTTAGCATGTGGATGACACATTAACTATTAATTACCATCTTTATCAGTTTGCAAAGAAGCTTGTGGTGTCATACAGATTGAAATTATATGAATTTAGCATTAATTCAAAGGATAAGTTTCTGTTTTAGTTCTCTTTTGATATTAGCAGATCCAGAAGAGTGGTTTGAGCCCAACTCTAAGAATCTCCATGGTTAGCCTGGTTATGATTCATAACATAGGTGCAATTTCATACTACCAAAAATAAAGAAAAACAGAGGTAGAGGAAGAGAACAAAAAAATCACATATATTCAAAATCCTCATGATTATAGCTACTTCTCATTTGTGACTGAAGTAGTCTGTTTATTCATACTTTCTGAAAATCTTCAGCGCAAGAAGCCAGCTTCTCACCTGAACACGTTTTCCAAATCTGCAACCTAAAACTATTCTTTTTGAAGCAGATTGTCTAGCTCCTTTCAGCTCTTTAAACTGAGCTTGTAACTTGGCAGGTTGTCTTCGTGAAGGTCCACATGTATTTCCACTTAATATATGCTCTTCAGGTGTTTCTTAGGCACAGAAAAGCATAAATAACTGAAACTAAACAAGTATCCTGCGCCCCATAGAGTGCTTCCTGTGCAGCTTCCTGCTAACAGTGCTCCTGGGAAGCAGCCAGAGGTGGCCCAAAGTACTCTGGCTCCTGCCACTCCTGTGGGAGACCAGAGTGGAGCTCTTGACTCCTGGCTTTAGCTTTGCCCAGAGCTGGCAGCTGTTAAGGCCACTTGAGGCGTGAACCAGCAGATGGAAGGGTGATTATCCCTGCCATTCAGATAGACATCTTAAAAAAAAAAAAAAAAAAAAAAAAAAAAAAACTAGAACCTCTGCCGCATGAATGCAGCATCTTTCATTAATGCAAGGGAGATCCACGTGTGTTTCATGTGTAGCTCGCAGCCTTCTTTACCCTGAGTTGTTCTCAGACCTGTGAAAACAGTCTTCACTCTGTAGCCCAGACCCCATGTCCTGCCGTGAACTTCTCAAAATGTACCTGCTGCTGCCTGCTCATTTTTCTTTTCTAATTCTGACTTCAACATACTGAAGGGGAAAGTGGATGGGAAGGAATAATTTATCTTCTCTCATGTTGTCTCCTGCTAAACCAAAATGCATTATTTTATTTAAGTCATTTACTATTTAAAAAATATTTTATGTATTCCTGTATTATCACTTTGTCTGAATTGTTCCAGCTTTGGCCATAGGAGCTTTCTCAGTTGGTTCCTGTGTCCTGGAATATCCCTATCATTGTGAGGCTGTTTATTTGCAGTAGATGCTCCAGACACATCTTTTTTATGTTTCTCCCAGGAGAACTGGTTCCTTTTATAGGAGAATGGTGTTAGAAACCAAGATCTGGGTGCTTGGTGTATTTTTGCTACTCAGTTATTTTCGCTTTTGGGCCTCTTCACTGAGAAAGCCAGGAAAATTTGAGTATGCACAGATTACAAAATATTCTGCACCAAAATAAAACTTCTTAATTAAAAAATTTTTTTAAATGTATTTGAGAAGCTGACAGAAGCGCACAAAGAGCTCCCATAGGCTGATTGCTCTCCCTATGACTACAGGAGGGACTGGGCCATGCCAAAGCCAGAAGCCTGAAACTCAGTCCAGGTACCCATATGGATGGTCAGAACCCAATTACTTGAGCCATCTTCTCTGACTCCCAGGGTCTGCATCAGCAGAAAGCTAGCATCAGGAGCTCGAAGTGGGAATCTAACCCAGACATTCCAATGTGGGACAAGGGTGTCTTGCTGGTGTTTTGACTGTGAGGCCAAAAATCCATCCTGTAAAACATGTCTTTTGGGGGCTGGCACTATGGCATAGCAGATAAAGCCACTGCCTGGAGTGCTGGCATCCCATATGGGTGCTGGTTCGAGTCTAGGCTGCTCCATTTCCGATCCTGCTCTCTGCTATGGCCTAGGAAATCAGTAGAAGATAGATGATCCAGGTCTGGAAGAAGCTCCTGGCTTCAGATGGGCACAGCTCTGGCTGTTTTGGCCATTTTGGGAGTAAACAAGTGGATCAAAACCTCTCTCTCTGCCTCTCTTTCTTCTTTCTCTGTGTAATTCTGACTTTCAAATAAATTAAAAAAAAATCTTCTGAAAAGTATCTTTTAATTCCATTTTGCCACAGACATTTTTTTTTTTTTTAAAGAGATTATTTATTTGAGAGGTAGAGTTACAGAGAGAGGGAGAGACAGACAGAAGTATCCCCTGCAGTGTAGGGGCCCACGGACTTGAGCCATCTTCTGGCGCTTTCCCGGATCAGAAGTGGAGCAGCTGGGACTTCCAAGTGGCTCCCGTATGGGATGCCCATGCTGCAGTTGGAGACTTAGCCCACTACGCCACAGCGCCGGCCCTGCCACAGATCTTTGAAGTGCTCTTGTACATGTGCTTATCCTAACTCTACATAGACTACAGACTTTTCTGTGTAACCATCTGTATGTAGAATAAACCAAACACACCAACTCATCCTGATGTCTCCAGCTTTAATCGCTTACCATGTGGATCATTGTTGCCTCCTCCCATCACTTATCCATGAAGTCCCACTCCAAGAGTGAAAAACCTGGCTCCCACTGTTTGTCATTCATTTGCTTAGTTTAATTGTTGGGTTTGAGCATACACCTTCTCAGAATTGTTACTATATTCCCAAGGGAAGCAACTTTATCACTTACAATACAGTGTTTCTATAGAGTTTTTAAAAGCCTTTTGGACTTTAAAAATTGCACTCTTCTAGCATGATTTAGGACATACCTTTCCTCCCCACAGACCCATTTATTTTTCTGGATTACTGCTTCTTTCATCTCAAGCTGGTCTAGTGTCTCCAGTTGACTCTCACCTTTGGCTCTTTCTTGTAATGTGGAGTCTCCTGAAATTTCTTCATTCCTCATTTTGGACTTGTGAGAGAGAATGAAGGTTGTTCCTGTGTGACTCATGTGTGATTGTGAAGTGTCTTTGACTCTGGGATTTCAATGTCTTGCCCATCAGTTCTCTTACTCCCTTCTTAATTTAGTGCAGAGCTTCAGATTGGCCAGTTTCTATATCTAGTCATGTTCTTTTTATTTTTAATTTATTTTTATTTTTTATTTTTTTAAATTTTTTGACAGGCAGAGTGGACAGTGAGAGAGAGAGACAGAGAGAAAGGTCTTCCTTTGCCGTTGGTTCACCCTCCAATGGCTGCCGCGGATGGCGCGCTGCGGCCGGCGCACCGCGCTCATCCGATGGCAGGAGCCAGGTGCTAGGTGCTTTTCCTGGTCTCCCATGGGGTGCAGGGCCCAAGCACCTGGGCCATCCTCCACTGCACTCCTGGGCCACAGCAGAGGGCTGGCCTGGAAGAGGGGCAGCCGGGACAGAATCCGGCGCCCCGACCGCGACTACAACCTGGTGTGCCGGTGCCGCAAGGCGGAGGATTAACCTGTTGAGCCGCAGTGCCGGCTAGTCATGTTTTTAACACTCTTACTATCTTAATCTGTCATTATAGTTGAATCACATTCCTCAGCACTGTCTACATTCATATATTAAAGCAGTGACAAAAGAGATATAAAGGATTACATGAATTCTTTCATATTTTGTAAAGATTTATTTACTTGTTCGAAAGGCAAAGAGAGAGAATCTTCCATCTGCTGGTTGACTCCCCAAATGACCACAACAGCCAGGGATGGGTTAGGCCAAAACCAGGAAGAAATTCCATTATTTGAGCCATCATTCCATGCTTCCTAGGTACATTAGCAGGGAGTTGGATCAGAAGCGGAGCAGCACTGCAGTAAGGGACATTTCTCAAGTAGCTAACACACTATGCCACAACACCCTTCTAAATACTCTAAGTGGATCTGTTATCATTCAGTGCCCCCCCCCCCTTTTTTGAAATTTATTTATTTGAAAGGCAGAGTTACAGAGAGGCAGAGAGGTTCACTCCACAGCTGGAGCTGGGCTGGGCTGGTCCAAAGCCAGGAGCCAGGAGCTTCTTCTGGATCTCCCACAGCAGGTGCAGGGTCCCAAGACCTTGGGTCATCTTCTACTGCTTTTCCCAGGCCATAGCTGAGAGCTAGATCAGAAGTGGAGCAGCCAGGACTCCAACCGGTGCCCATATGGCATGCCTGCACTGTAGACACCAAGAAGTAGGCCCTGTAGCTTTTCTTAGTCCCAGGGTTAGGCTTAATTTCTTCCCACAGCAACACCTTTATCAGTGAATACTTAGAGAAAACAATTTTCACTAAGTATGTAATTGTGAAACTGTTTTAGGCTAGTTCAGAGTAATCACAAAATGTTTTGGATGCTTTACCTTTTTTTCTAAAATATCTTTTTTAAAAATTCTTCTACTTTCTTTTTCTTTGAAATTTATTTATTTGAATTACAGAGTTACAGAGAGAGGGTGGTCTTCCATCCACTAGTTCACTCCCCAAATGGCCACAGCTGAGCTGATCCAAAGCCAGGAGCTTCTTACAGATCTCCCATGTGGGTGCAAGGGCCCAAGGACTTGGGCCATCCTCCAGTGCTTTCCCAGGCCCATTATCAGGGAACTGGATAGGAAGAAGAGCGGCCAGGACTCAAACCGGTGCCCATATGGGATGCTGGTGCTTTAACCTGCTGTGGCACAGCACTGGCAGAGAGTGGAAAGAGAGAAAGATAGGTTGGTTCACTCCCAAAATGGTAGCAACCGTCAGGGCTGGGCCATGCAGAGGCCAGGAGTCTGGAACTCTATCTAGGTCTCCATGTGGGTGGCAAGATCCCAAGTATTTGGGCTATCTTCCACTGCTTTTCCTGGCACAGCAGGGAGTTGAGCAGCCAGGGCCTGAACTGGAGCCCCTATATGGGATGCTGGAATCACAAGTGGCAGCTTAACCTACTGTGCCACAACACTAATATCCCCCAAAATGAGTATTTAATAAATGTTTTAACTTAGCTACAATTCATGTTTCTAAACTTCAGAACCCAGAAGGAGCCCTGTGGCAGATAAAATTTGAGGGAAATAGTCACAAACTAAACATGGACAAAACTTCTCAAATTCAGTTTGTAATATTAAAGACAGAAATAAATGTGTATGGTGAACAGGGTAGTCAGTTGACTAGGAAAATAAAGTGGAGTATAGGCACTAAATAGTGATGGGGACCTACAGAAAGCCTTCCATGGAGATGCTGGGGAAAGGGGGCATTACAGGCAGAACAAGTGCAAAAGTCTTGAGGCAGGAACGTGCTGAGAATTATTTGGTGGCCAGCTAATAGACTGGCGAGGCTAAAGGGAGTCATCCAGGAGGAGAGCAGTAAGAAATGATGATATCAGCAGGAGACCGTACGAGGTCTTTAAGATCATACGGCAGGCATTTGGTGCAGCACCCACTTGGGCTGTGTGCATTCTGTATCAGAGTACCTGGGTTTGAGTCGTTTTATCATATAGCTGATTATAGCTTCCTTGGTGGGCATCAGGTGATGGCTCACTTGTGTCCCTGCCACTTACACGGAGACCCGGATTGAGTTCTAATCTGGCTTTGGCCTGGCCCAGCCATGGCTGTTGAGGGCACTTGAGGAATGAACTGGGGGAATGGAAGATCTCTCTCTTCTCTGTCTACCTTTCAAATAAATAAAAACTAATAATTAAAAAGATCATAATATAAAATTTTTTATTCTAAAGCAGGCATTTATGCAAAGGGTGGTATGTTATGACTTAAGTTTAAAAGGTTCACAGGCTGTTAATACATAAGAAACAAGGATAGAAGTAGGAAGTTCAGAGGAGTTAAGGATGCCTCAAGCTTCCTGCTGGAGCAATTAAAAGAAGATGATATTTACTGAGGACTTGGGAGGCTGTAATGGAGCAGTTTGAAAAGGTGAAATCAGAAGTTGAATTTTGATTATTCATTGAAAATGCCAGGTACTAGTATGCAATTGAACAGATGGCTTTGGAATTCTTCAGACTGGCAGGAGGTATAACTTAGAGAGTATTAGCATAATGGATGGAAAAAGAAAGGATTGGGTAGAGAAGAAGTTAAAAAAACTGAACCCCAGGGGGTATTTTTTCAACATTTATGGGGTTCAGAAATGGAAGAAACTACTGGGAAGGAATACCAGTAAGAAAATGTTTTCAGACAGAGGAAATAATCTGCGTAAATGCTGCTTTTAGCTCCAGTAAGAGATCTAAAAGCTATTGGAAGGCTAAAAGCTATTAATTAATTGGATTTATCTTGGTTCCAGTGATATTTGAATCATTAATATTGACAATAAGATTTTTCAGATTTTTATTGCTATCTGTGAGATTTTCTGTGGTAGAACTGTTTCATTAATTTCAGATAAATAATTAAGCAAGAGTTTTTCCCTTTAAGGTCAACTTGATGAATAGTGAGTTTTGAAAGTTATCTTTGTAATTAAAAGAAATTTTTAGTTCGTAAGTTGTCAAAGAAGTGACTGCAATATAGTCCATATTTCTATCTCCTGCAGCTGCTGTGTAAAGCTGAAGAGTTAGGGGTTTGACAGAAATTATCTTTTCTCTGCCATTCCTCTTTACCATGGCCCATTTCAGTTAATATTGGCAGCCACCACCATTAATATTATGCTGCTTGTGTTTTTGAGGAATAAAGGTGTATATATGAGCAGGTGCTTGTGTGTGTGTGTGTGTGTGTGTGTGTGTGTGTGAGAGAGAGAGAGAGAGAGAGAGAGAGAGAGAGAGAGAGAGAGAGATGTCCCTTGTTGAGTGGGCATTTGGCCCAGTGTTTGGAATTGTAGTTAAAATGCCATATCCCACATCATAGTACCTAGATTTTATGCCTCCAGCTTCCTACTAATGCAGACCTTGGAAGGCAGTGGTATTGGCTTAATTAATTGGATTCCTGCCACGTGGAAGACCTATATTGAGTTCCCTGGCTTTCAGCTCCTGGCTTCAGCCCGATTCAGCCCCAGTTTTTGTGGGTGTTTTGGAGAGTGAACCAGCAGATTTTTTCCTGTCTCTTGTCCCTCTGCCTTTAAAATACAGAAATCAAAAAAGGATGTAGTACAATTCTATGAGGAAGCCGAGGGAAGATAGAAGGAGAGCGGAACTAGAGAGGTGAAATTACAAAACCACCTTTTGGACTAGGGCCTTGTGAGCTAGAAGGGTGTGTATTTACAGACACTGGACAGGGCATGGGGTGTGGTGTGGGTAGTCTTTTGGAAATTGGGTAAAGTATATAATGAATCCAATAAAGCTGTGTTCTTAAAAGATGTGGGATTTTTGTAAAATACTGTCCATACCATTTCCCCATTTCAAATTGTTAGGATCTCTTCCTTTGTAAAAGGTCTGAATTCTTTTGGTAAAATGAAAAGCACATGTATTAGTCAACTTTTCATTATTGTAAGCACACACCTGAGGGGCTGGTGCTGTGGCATAGCAGGTTAAATCACCACCAGCAGTGCCAGCATCCTATATGGACGCCAGTTTGAGTCTCTTCTGCTCCGCTTCCAATCCAGCTCCTTGCTAATGTGCCTGGGAAGCATTGGAATATGGCCCAAGTGCATGGGTGGGCCCTTGAACTCACATGGGAGACCCAGAAGAAGCTCCTGTCTCTTGGCTTTGGATTGGCCCAGTTCCAGCCATTGTGGCCATTTAAGGAGTGAAGCAGTGGATGGAAAATTCTCTCTCTCTCTCTTTGTAACTGTGCCTTTCAAATCAATCAATCAATCAATCTTTAAAAGAAAAAAGAAAAGGCAAGCAAACACCTGCGAGCTAACTTGATAAGTGGAAGATTTTAATTACTCAGTTTTGGGGTTCAAGATCAGGTGTATGGGGGGGGGCACATGTTTAATTTAGCCTCTGCTGATGTGTAGTAGATGGCAATAGTGAGTGTATATACTGGAGCTGGAGGTCACATCTCCAGATGGGGTAGGGATGAAGGGAGAAGACAATTAAGATTTTGTAACAACTCTGTCATACACAGAAATATCTCATGCCCTCTGTGACTGCCCAGTAGGCTCCACCTCCTCCCACTCTCCTACCCAGGGCACCAGGCCTCTTGTTTCCAAACCACAGCAGAACATGGTTATTTTCTCAGTGATATTAACATACTCACCTATTTGTATAAAGTTACTAGATATATATTCAAATCTAGACATTATCCCATCTTTCCAGCGAGACAATTCAGTAAAATTTTGAGGGTATTAACCTGTAGTATATATAAACCTTTAATGATAGATTAAATGCTTGTTTTTTTGGGAGAATTTATTTTAGGGATTCTACATAAACATTTAATTTTAATTCTTCTCCCCTTCTATTTGTTGAAACAGTTTCATCATTACTAAAACTACTTTTGAAAAACTCAACTGCAGTTTTCTAGTGTACTTCAATTTTATTGTTAAGTTTTTTTTTTTTAAAGATGTATTTATTTACATGAAAGAGTTATAGAGGGTTGTGTGGAGGAGGGTGAGGGGACACACAGAAAGAGCTTCCATCTGCTCACTCCCCAGATGACTGCAGCAGCTAGAGCTGGGCCATGCTGAAGCTAGTAGCCTCTTCCAGGGCTCCCATGTGGGTGCCAGGGGCCCAACACTCGAGCCATCCTCTGCTGCTTTTCCTAGACCACTAGCAAGGAGCTGGGGTCATGAACCTGCACCCAAATAGTGGTAGGAGGTGGCTTTACCCACTTTGCCACAACTGCAGCCCCTATTTTTTGGTGTCTGCTTCTGATAATGTTTTCATGAATATTTTATTCCATGTTACAAGTACTTATTCACTTAACAGCTTAACTTTTCAGGTGCTCTGTGCATACATGCTTCATAATCATTACAATCTTTATAGTCGATATCACACCTTCAGGGCATTTACTGAATATTATAAAAATATCTTTCTGGAAAGGGATTCAGTTGAATGAGTGAATGAAAAACTGACATTTTTTTTTTTAATGCTATTGTGTTTTCTCTAATTTCTGTAAATACCCAGATTTCTGTTACCCAAAAATAAAACAGTTAAGTAAATATTTATATCCAAAATAACTCATTACTTTAAAAACAGATTATTTATTTGAAAGGTAGTGTGACAAAGAGATCTCCCATATGACGGTTCACTCCTCAGATGTCTGCAAGGCCTGGGGCTACTAAGACCAGAAACCAGGAAGCATGAAGTAGTTGAGACTCCAGGGGCATGAGTCCCAAGCAGTACCTGCTGTGTCACAATCTTTGCCTCAGCTCACAACTACCTTTTGGGAGAACAGGAGAAGCACCTGGCTCCTGCCATTGGATCAGCGCAGTGCACTGGCCGCGGCGGCCATTGGAGGGTGAACCAACGGCAAAAGGAAGACCTTTCTCTCTGTCTCTCTCTCTCTCAGTGTCTACTCTGCCTGTCAAAAAAATTAAAAAATTAAAAAATTAAAAAATGATGATTTTTATTACCCACTTTGAAGGATTTGATGAATGAAAACTTGCTGTTTGAGAGTACCTCAAAAAGTTCTTGAAAAAAGATGGAATTTGAAAAGATAAGCTTTTTGGAGCAAGAAATGTATTAAAGTCCATGTGTGTTTTTCATAATATGTATTTCCCATTTTTAAAAAAGATTTATTATGTAAAAGGCAGAGTGACACACACACACACTCACTGGGGGGGGGGGGGGCGCTTTTGTCCTCCGCACCTGACCACAACATCCAGGCATGGACCAGGCTGGAGCCAGGAGTTAGGAGTTCCAACCTGGTCTCCAATGTGGGTGGCAGGGGTGCATCTACTGTCTTCCCAGGCTCCTTAGCAGTGGGGTGGGATTGCAAGCAGAGCAGGTAACACTCAAGACTGGCTGTGCCCAGCTGTGAACTTTTTGAAGACCTTTTGTATGTCTCCAAAATTGCAAACTATTATTACCTAAAACCTGTGTTTTTTTTTTGTTCGCACACAACATTTCTCTTTTCTATGATAGTGTGTGCTTTTGCAAGACTGCAGAAGTAGTCCTGAAGCCTCAGAAGTTAGCAGCCACTATTTCCTTCTTGCTTCTCTTTTTTCTTTTTGTTCTTGCAGATCAGCCATTGACTGTGCTCTTCCTGTTTTCTTTCTTCTCTTATCCAGGTTAAAGGAACAGTCTTTATTTGGATAAAGGGGAAAGAGCCATAGTTGAACAATGTAATAATCTTTCAAGCTGCTGTTCAGAGGGGGATATTTCCCTGACCAAAGCAATTTCCCTAAACACATTGTGTATGATGATAAGTAGGATCAACTGTAGGAAGACCAATGACTGGCAGGCTTGTGGCTCACTCGTTTAAGCTGTTGCTTGGGACACCCACATTCCATATCAGAGTGCCTGTTCTGAGTCTTAACTGCTCTACTTCCCTTTTTTTTTTTTCAATTAACTTTTATTAAGTACTATATAACACATTACATGTTACATAATACATTACACAACCTTCTAACAGGGGTAGATGACCATAAATGAGTTATATTTCATCAATCAGGAAAATGCTTCTTTAATCGATGTTCTCCAAACCCTTAGTCACATAGTGACTATTAACTCCAGAGATGCGCTTATCTCTTTGCATCAAACTCCACTGATAATGAAAATGAGCAATCCTTTTTTCCTTGCGCCCGTTAGTGAACTTGTTAATGTACGCAGTGGCCACTCCGGGGATACTCAAACACACGGTCATAATGGCGACTCCAGGCAGAATCTCGAACCACATCTCGGCACCGCTCCCAACTGCTCTACTTCCAATCCAGCTCCCTGCTAATGTTCCTGGAAAGTAGCAGATGACTTAAATACTTGAATCCCTGCCACACCAAGACCCTGAAAGAGTGCCTAGCATCAACCTGGCCCATCTCGGGCTGATGGAGACATTTAGGGAATGATGATTTAATTGCCATTTTGTGATTTGAAGAAAGGCATGAGGAACTAAGTGGTGTCCTCTGTCTGAAGGCTGAAAGCCTAGTGTTCTTCAGTGTTTCCAATGAAAGCAGTTCCCCTCTGTGTCCAGTTTAATAAAGCAAGTATGGATTGCTGTGATTTTTGACAAAGTAGACCACCACTTGATTTTCATTTATTCTGCTTAATTTAAATTTAACTTGATTGTCCCATGATACAATGATAAGGGAACTCTAAGTACGGTGTGTAAAAATCTGACCCGATTGAGATCTTTGTCTATGTATTGATTTATTTAAGTCTGGATGGCCTCTGTTTAAAAACCTGAGGATGTCCATAACCCTCAGGTATCAGAATGACATTTTGTGTGCATTTAAAATTGGGAAGGTATGGAGTAGGCTTTTGCCTTAGTAGTTAAGGTCCCTTGGTGATGCCTGCTTCCTGTATCAGAGTGATTGGGTTCAAGACCCAGCTTCCCAGTTCCAGCTCTCTGCTAGTGCTCACTCCTCAGAAGCAGCAAGTCATATGGCTGAAGAAGTGGGCTCCTGGCTTCGACCTAGCCCAGCCCTGTTTCTCTCTCTCTCTGCCTTTCATAAACATAAATAATTAGAGGATGAAAATAAAACTAGAAATATTGCCTCTCGTGGCCCTGACAGTCCCACTCACATTCAGCAGAGGCCACTTTTATAATTCTGAGGCCCATTTACTAGCCAAGGAGTCAAAAGGGAGTGAATTGTTTTAAAGAAATGATTTCTCCCAGGGCTGATGAAATATTCCTGCGCCACAACAAAATATCAACATGCCTCTCTCTCAGAACAGGTTTGGATAGACACTGCCAAAATCTTTATCTTAAGATCTCTTTGTCTTAATAGATAGCATGCAGTTTATCCTCTTTTAACATTTCTTTTTTCATTAAAAATCTGTTTTCTTAGTTATAGTCATAACCTGTTTGCTGCTAGAGTGTCCTACCTTTCCAGATTCCGTTTCTTGATTGGATTTTAGGCATTTTCTTCTTTGCATCTTCAGCACTTAACAGAGAGTCGAGCACATACTACATCTTCAGATGCCAGGGCTTGCTGTCTTTTACTTGTGTGATGTCTGCTGTCACATGTCTATATTGGGGTGTATTGATTGAGCTGATTCAGTCGTAGGAACCTACCACACTCTCACACTCACACTGAAACATATATAAAATTCTCTGTTTCTTACATTTTCATCATTCTCGTACAGGAGACCAGTAATGCAGATAGACGTGAACAGCTGGACTTAGAACGTTACAACGGGAATGCCCTCTTCAAATTTATAGGACCTTGTCAAGGATCATCTTTGTTTCTGTCCCCTGTCCCCAATCTAGCCTTTTATTTTCCTTATTTCTGACTATCCATTAAAGATCATTTTGGGGCTTTAAAATGTTTTTTTAGACATTAAAATTTATATAAAATTTCCTTGGGTTTTTGTCTTTTTCTGCACCTGCAATCCATGACAAAACCCTATCATCTTTGCTTCTGAAATTCTCTTTTTTTTATAGTCATCCCTGTAGCATTGGCCCCATCACTTCTTCCCAGAACTGGATCAGGGGAGTTTTTGTCCTCTAGTGTCTCTACTGATGTGTCCTGCAGATTCTGTTCAGCTTAACCTTCTGGGTTTGATTATTTCGTGTCTCTGCTATGAAGTCTTGGGTGGCTCTCCAGTACTAAAACAATTTACAGCTGTTCCAGCAGTGAGCTCCCAGTGATGATTATGTAACCCCATGGCCCAGTGCAGTACTCTGAAGTAGCTCCTAAAATAAATTTCCTTATGAGGTCTCTTAGTTTTGTCTTGAAAATTCCTGTAAATATTTGCATAAAAATATCTTCTCAAACAATAGTAAAAGCAAAAGTAGAATAAAACTGACTCTTTAGGAAGCTGTGCCTGTTAAAATACCTTGTGATTTGCTATGTTAAGACCACACACTGTGCCCTGATTGGAAACCCTGGTCCCTATGATGAGATCTAGAGTACTTAAATTGGGCTCTGAGCCTTTGTGTGGTCTGCCAAGGGCCACACTTGTCCATTATATGTGCCTCAGAGAACATATTGGGAAGGTTTCCAGCTTTTTATGGTGTCTAAGAATTATTTGTATAACATGGACATTTTTTTCTGGCGAAGACCCATGACCTGAGTGTCCCTCCCCTTACCCCCTTTGGAGCTAATTTTGGTAACTTACATATTTTCAGAAAGTCGTGGACATTGTTTTGGATTCATACATTTATTGGTGAAATTAGTCGTTTCCAGTTAACCCAATGCTTTAGAATTGCCTTCATATTTGAAGGGAGGAGCTATTTTGGTTTCCTTTCCTCGTGAGCCCCACATCACAGCCAGAGACACATCTGTTTCATGGGAGGTAGAGAGGAGTGGTGTGGTTGCGGCAGAGCAGCAGCCTCCTGGGATAAATCTCTTGGCCATCTGAAAGTGTTATATAGCTGGTTTCAGATCCCTCACCATTATACCCACTTGAGTTGATTTATACTTTACAGTCTAAATTGGCATGGGGCATGCCTTTGGGATTAAATTAATTTATACCAAGTTAGAAAGCATCAGCTGCCAAAGTCAGGGGTGCCTTCTGGAGGCCGGTGTGCTTTTTTTCTTCCTGTATTCTAAGCCCACACTCCAGGCATTCTGTCTTGGATAGCAGCTGGGATGGTCCTTCAAGAGGGCCTGCTTTGCATCTCCTTTGTGTAAACTCCCGTTCTGGGTCCTATACAGAAGCCGGATCTTTGAGATACTACATTGTAATTTGGTCCTTGTGCAAATTAGGAAGATTTGTAATCCTCTAAAATCAAATACAACAAACACGACTTTTATTTAGGCATTTTCCCCTCCTTAAATAAACAAAAAGGAA
Source organism: Sylvilagus floridanus (assembly GCA_949820135.1). NCBI lineage: Eukaryota > Metazoa > Chordata > Mammalia > Lagomorpha > Leporidae > Sylvilagus > Sylvilagus floridanus. Next base: position 38,244,052 of record OX463230.1, read on the forward strand.
TTATTGTGCCCAAGTGTAGTGCAAACGTGTGATCTTAATCCTTACTCAGAAGTCGAAGAAACGGGAAGTTTTCTCTGAGCAGCAAAATTTTAACAAAAATTTCTATAGATATTAGTAACACATCAGACAAGAAAAATACTTACGGTTTTATTTAAGAAAAAGTCTGCTAAGTGTCTGTTGTGGTTACATTAAAGAAGTTTAGTAATATTCTGTGTTATTTTTCTTCCACCTGGAAATTACCTTTATTAGCATGCAGGACTTCTGACAGTGAAGAATTGCAAACATTTTTCTAAAGTGTATACTGAAGCCTCTATTTCTACTCTTCCCCATTGACTGTCAGAGGTTGGGCTCCCTCCCTCAGTTCTGAGTTCTTTTCCCAGCAGCCGCTGTGTGACTTAAAGATTTGTTCTTGAGGGTGGGAAGGTGGGCCAGTGTTGAACAGACTTTGCGCTAATGAGCTGTGATGCCAGCTGCATACGGGTCAAATCCTGTTACTCCCTTCAGCTACTCTCTGAAGCTGCAGAGAAGCAGGAGTAACCCGGTCTCCTTTCTCCATGCTGATTTGCTGCCTTTTCTGCTGTTTTTTTCCCCCTTCTTCTTCTGTCCCAGGGCATCTTGGCAAAGTTCAGATTTCTGTGCTCACAGCTCAGTGCTCACAGTGAAAAGGAAATACAAAGGGGAAGAGAGAAAGTGAGAAGAAAAAAAGAGATTGAGGTAGAGATCATTAGAAGGGTCTCTTACTGTCTTAGTCTAACACTTTAAAGTTCTGGGTTGAAACCGTAATCTATAGAACCTTTTAAATAACCTAGATTTCCAAGTAATTTGTTGGAGATAGTTTTATTGGTGCATGAATATGGTAGGCCATATATTAATATACTTTTGAATTTCTATTGTTCAGAAAAGAACACCATATCTCTTTAGTCTTTGTTCTTTTCCCACAAACTGTCATTGTAAAGAAGTATTATAATATTAACATTTTATACAGCATTGCTTGTGTGTCAGACATGGTGTTTTCTCTTTTAATCATAACAGCTTCTTTAAGATGCACACTTTTAATATGGGAAAAAAATGACTTATAGCCATAAGTACTGTTGAGTATAGTTATATTGTAATGAAGCAAATCTCCAGAGTTTTTCTATTGGTCTGAATTTTTTAAAAAAAATTTCATTATTACTTGAAAGGCAGAATTACAGAGAGGGAGAGAGAGAAAGAGAGGTCTTGCATCTGCTGGTTCACTCCCTAAATGGCCACAATGGCTAGAGCTGGGCTGATCTGAAGCCAGGAGCCAAGAGCTTCTTCCAGGTCTCTCACATGGGTGCAGAGGCCCAAGGACAGGGACCATCTTCGGCTGCTTTTCCAGGCCACAGCAGAGAGCTGAATCTGAAGTGGAGCAGCTAAGACTCTTTACCTTCTATACTACAGTGCCAGCACCTCAGTCTGAAATATTAATGTGTAAGACACTAACTGATTAAACCAATTCTTTTGATCATTGGGATGAAAATTACTTTCCTGTTTCTTTTCCTCGTGCCATTTTCCCTACAGCTTTTTTTTTTTTTTTTTTTAATAGAGAGACAGGTCTTCCCTCCATTGGTTCACCCCCCCCCCCCCCCCATGGCCGCCACGGCTGGAGCTGCACCTATCCAAAGCCAGGAACCAAGTGCTTCCTCCCAGTCTCCCATGCGGGTGCAGGGGCCATGCACTTGGACCATCCTCCACTGCCTTCCCGGGCCACAGCAGAGAGCTGGACTGGAAGAGGAGCAACCGGGACTAGAACCTGATGCCCATATGGCATGCCGGCGCCACAGCTGGAGGACTATCCAAGTGAGCCACAGTGCTGGCCCCAGCCCCTACAGCATTCTTAATTCTTATTTTACCATCGTGGCAAAAACTGAGTGTTGTATTGTCCTTGCCAATGCTAAGGAGAAGAGGAAAAGCTCTGCTTTCTGAGTGACTCACCCCACATTCCTGATTCTTAACTTTAAAATTCTGCGAAGACACGAGGGAAAACTTCACTGATAATTTTGGTTACCTCATATGTAGTTTGTAGCTACATATATATTTTTAAAATATTTATTCTATGTATTTGAAAGGCAGAGTTGGGGAGAGACAGAGAGAGGTTTTCCATTGCTGGTTCACTCCCCAAATGCTCACAACAGCCAGGGCTGCACCAGGCTGAAGCCAGGATTTAGGAACTGCATCCTGGCTTCCCACATGGGTGGCAGGGACCCAAGTACTTAGACCATTTCCCCTGCCTTCCCAGGTGCATTACCAGGGAGCAAGATTAGAAGCAAAGCAGCCAGGACTCCAGTGTGAGTATTCTGTTATAAGATGCTGGCCTCACAAGCTGTACCGCACTGCTGGCCCTGACTACATTCTTACTGGTTTCTAAATATATTTTTTAGTAGAAATGACATTCATCTATAAGGAACAAATGACTCATTTCTTCTACGAGTGACAACTAATCTTACACTTTATTTATTAATTTGAGAGTGTACTCCCATCCACTGGTTCATTCCCCAAATGCCTGCATTACCTGGAACCAGGCCAAGCCAATGTCAGGAGCTGAGAACTCAATCTGGATCTCCCATGTAGGTGTCAGGGACCCCATTACTTCAGCCATTATTGCTACCTTCTGGGGTGCACATTCACAGGAAGGTAAGGGTCACCAGATACTCTCATGTAGAATGTGAGTATCTTAACTGCTAGGCTGAACACCCACCCCTAGTCTTGTATTCAGAATATATTGTTTAGTCTCTATTTATTTGTTTTGATAGTCCAGAGAGGGGGAGAGACAGACAGGGATCATCCATCTGCTAGTTCGCTCTCCAGATGGCTGCAACAGCCAGGGCTGGGCCAGGATGAAGCCAGGAGCCAGGAGCGTTATTCTGTCTCCCATGTGGACACAGGAGTCCAAACATTTGGGTCATCTTCCACTGCTTTGCCCTGGCCATTAGCAGGGAACTGAGTCAGAAGTGGAGCAGCAATGCCTCAATGTCATTCCCTAGTGGTTTACTTTTACATCAAGATTAAACTTCTTCTATATGTTTCATAGGGTTTCAAAGCTTAGAGGCAGGACCTCTATAAATTCCACGCATTTTAATTAGTAAGCTTTATCTGCATGATCTAATAATATTCATACACTAATGCTAGTGTTTTTGAATGAGCAAAAATGGCTTTCTTTGTTGATGGTTTGAGTTAAAATATAAACATGTAATCAGAGTCCTTATAATGAATGTTAATATATACTAATGTATAATGCTTATAATATTAGAAATTAAGTGGTTTACAAATTGTGTCAGATATCTGCATTTTAGGTCCATGACAGTAGGAAGCTATGTTCTTTCACTTCTGTTGGTCATTTGTTTATGTCTTTTGTTCATTAAACCAACATTTATCCATCTTCCAATAGTTTTTGAAATTATTCCCTTCTCTATTGCCACAGTGCTGCTCTGTATCAGGCTACCCTCTAGATGGTGTGTTTGCGAATCATGAGGCTTTCGTTAAGACACAAGTTCTGGCTTTCAGTAAGTCTGTGTGAGGCCTGATCTGCTTCCAGTAGGCTTGCAGGTGATGCTGTTATTCTGAGGTGCCCACCTTCAGTTCCCTTCCCAGTGATTCTGCACACCTCAGAACTTTATATCTGAGACAGAAATCTAATCCTTTCTTTTTTCTTGTCACCCATTTGCAAATCTCTACTCTTTAGTTTGGTATTCAGAGAAAGTTTGTAAGAAATAAGCTTGGTCTTTCTCTCCATCCTCTAATAATACTCTTATCACCATTTCCACTTCTAGAGAGCACTTGATGCTTCCCACACTGGCCATGAACTGTCACAGACTCTAACTTTTCATCTAGCTGGAACCACTCTCTCCCTTCAAGATATCACACAAGTCTTGGCTCCCTGGCAGTTTGACTCCATGTTTCCTTAATTTCTTTAGTTTTTCCATATTACTTTATGTGTTTAATAGGATTTATCACACCTTTTTTAAAAAAATGATGTATTTATTTATTTTGAAGAATTAAAAAGAGAGATCTTCCATCCTCTGGTTTACTCCCTTGATGGCCACAATGAACTGTGCTGGCCCAAGCTGAAGCCTGAAGCCAGGAGCTTCATCTGGGTCTCCCACGTGGGTATCAGGGGCCCAAGAACTTGGGCCATATCCTGCTACTTTTCCCAGACCATTAGCAGGGAGCTAGATGGGAAGTAGAGCAGCCTGAACACAAACTGATATCCATATGGGATGCTGGCATGGTAGGTGGTAGCTTTTCCCCCTATGCCACAATGCTGGTCTCATCACACTGTTTTATAATTACTTGCCACCATTTGATCAAGAAAAGATTTGAGTTCTGTTTATATCTGGCATGATTCTGGTTGCCAGGTAGACAATATAGTGAACACAATTAAATTTTTTTTGCTCATTTTTGGCTTATATTTTTAGCTTCTCCATCCTGTTTCCCTTCTTTCCTTGGACTTTCTTACTCACTTTTGTATCTCTAATGTGTGGCAAGTGATGGGTGATATATTTATTTTTATTGTATTTTTTCCCTCTTTTTTTGACAAGCAGAGTGGACAGTGAGAGAGACAGAGAGAAAGGTCTTCCTTTACCGTTGGTTCACCCTCCAACGGCCACTGTGGCCAGCGTGCTGTGGCTGGCGCACCGCACTGATCCAAAGTCAGGAGCCAGGTGCTTCTCCTGGTCTCCCATGCGGGTGCAGGGTCCAAGGACTTGGGCCATCTTCCACTGCACTCCTGGGCCATAGCAGAGAGCTGGCCTGGATGAGGGGCAACCGGGACAGGATCCGGCACCGCGACTGGGACTAGAACCCGGTGTGCCAGCGCTGCAGGTGGAGGATTAGCCTATTGAGCCATGGCGCCGGCCTTTATTGTATTTTTTAAACCATCTTCTGTTTACTAAATTATGCTTAATGTTATAGATAAGGGCTATAAAAAACAGCATGTTCCTTTTTTTTAAGCAGTCTTATCAGAAGAAGTGAAAACACTAATATTACTAATTAATGCAAAAATAGCATTCGTGACACTGTTGTGTCCAGAACCTGCCTCTGGTGCAAGTGACAGTGACAGGAGTGGAGTCCAGAAAAGAAGGTCTCTGGGCAGAAACCACAGGTTGATGAGAAAGGAAATTAGATTTCTGAGAAACTGCACTTTAGCTTAACTCATGCAGATTTGATTATCTGCGGTATGCTTGATTGTTTCATAAAACTAATATTCTTAGTCATTTTCTACAGAATAAAGGTGACCCACATGTATGTGTGGCTAACTCCTCAAAGTGTCCTTGGATGTGGCCTTTGTTTATCACCTAATTCAGTGGCTTCTGTTCCCTTAAATCATGAGGTAGTCTCAACCACAGCACCTTCAATCAGGAATTACATTGTGCTAGCAATTCACTGTGCTGGAGATTCAGCCAGGTGTGCACCGGTGAAGCTGTGTAATGATACTTGCCTGTAATTCCACAGCGATGAAGGAGTTGCTGAGGGAACAGCAGTGTGGGACTCAGCCAGGAAGACTTAGTAGATGGTTTTTTACATAATGGAATACAGTGCGGTTTGGCAGAGGGAAATGGTACATGTCAGGGCATGGAGAAACGAGGTAAGTGGTCAGAGTGGTTATTGCAGTTGTTGAAACCATCAGGCCTGTATAGAATGGAGAACATTGGCTGCTGGGAACAACTCGGGAATGGTTGACTTGGGCTTCACTTGGCTCTATCACTGGTTTGCTGAGTGCCCTTGGGGAACTTAGTTAACCTTCATGGACCTAACATCTCTAAATTGAAAGAGTTGAAATATGTGGTCTATAATTTATCTTCCAGCGCTAATATTTGGTGATTCTGACTTTTCTGTCAAACAAGATGGCCTGTAACTTTCCTGCTTCAATAATTTTGCATCCGTTACAACCAATTTACTTTGGAGTCTTGCTTAGTGACCAGGTTTAAAATATGACCCATTCAAATCTCCCCTTGTTTTGCCTCTCGTTTACTTTTGTCAGATCTTAGATTTCTGTTTCTCCTTTCTTGTGTGTTGCATTGTTCAGTAAGTCCTCAAGACTCTCCCTCATGCCCCGTGCTTGTGCTGACATCTCACCTTCCACCCTCTGTTCCTGGAATTTGCTTTATGCAGCCAGCATCTAGATTAGTCTCACTTTGCCTCTCCATAAACTGTAGTGGATTGCCATTGTCTTCCAAAGAAAGGCCAAACTCATTAGCTTGGTATTCGGTATCGTCTGTCAATCTTAGCTCACATTACTCCTCTTGACATAATCTTCAGAATAGTTAACTGAAACCAGTATCCTCCCTGTGCCTTTGCTCATGTTGTTCCCTGCACCTGGTTATGCTCTGCCTCTCCCTCCATTGTCACACAGTCACAATTTTCTCAACTCAGAGGCCACCTTCATCAAATCTCTCAGGCTTCTCACAGCCATAGCTTTTATTATTCGGTAGCTTTTATTGTGTACCTAATAGTAATAATTACATTTATTATTTTCTGTAACATTTTCTCTCCTAACTAAATTAAACTCCTTAGGACTTAGAAGTTGCTACATTGTCATAACAGGATGGTACCCAGTAAATATTTGTTGAGTGAATGGACTCTGACTAAATACAGTTCAAATTCTTATTATCGCTCATTATAGAGGTTCTTTTTGTGTGTGTGTGCGTGTGTGTAAGAAGTGGAAGTTTTATTTTTTAATTTTATGTATTTTTCCCAGAGAAATTTTTCATTTAATGAGTAAAAATTTTATAACTACAACTTTAGGAATACAGTGATTCTTCCACTATACCCACCCTCCCACCCCCCTCCCCCTCCCTCCTCCTCCCTCTCCCATACCCAGTCCCGTTTCTCCATTAAGATTTGTTTTCAATTAACTTTATACACAGAAGACCAACTCCACACTAAGTAAAGATTTCAACAATTTGCACACACATGCACACAAAAAAAACCTGTTTGAGAACGAGTTTTACAGTTAATTCTCATAATATAACACATTGAGGACAGAAGCCCTGCGTGGGGAGTAAATGCACAGTGCTTCCTGTTGTTAATTAATTTTTTTTATAACGCTTTTATTTAAAGAATATAAATTTCCAAAATACAGCTTATAGATGACAATGGCTTCCCCCCCATAACTTCCCGCCCACCCGCAACCCTCCCCTTTCCCATTCCCTCTCCCCTTGCTTCACATCAAGATTCATTTTCAATTCTCTTTATATACAGAAGATCAGTTTACTATATATTAAGTAAAGATTTCAACAGCTTGCCCTCATATAGCAACACAAAGTGAAAAATACTGTTGGAGTACTAGTTATAGTATTAATTCACAATGTATAGCACATTAAGGACAGAGATCCTACATGATATATTTTTTTAAATTGATTAATTTTCTATGCAATTTCCAATTTAACACCAAGATTTTTTTTTCATTTTTAATTATTTATATACAGAAGATTGATTCAGTATATACTAAGTAAAGATTTCATCGGTTTGCTTATAACCACTAACTATAATGTAGAAAAAAAACTGCCCTTAGGAATTAATGAGCTAATGTAAGAATAAGAACCATTGCCATATACATGTGTTAACAATTTCCAAGTTTGTATTTAAGGCAAGCAAACTGTGTTCAAGCTGGCTCCTTGTCTTTGGATTTGAGTTTCATCTACCTGGGTTTTCAAGGCAGTACGGGACACCTTCCTTTCCAGTTGTATCACCTCAGGGTCCTTTGTCGTTGGTTTGTCTGTCAGTGAGAGCAATTTGCAGTTTTTGTCTTGTGAAGTTTTTTTTAGAATGAGTGCTTCCAAACTTAGAAAGCTTTAAGGATTAAAATAATAAATGGGATACCCACATTGCGTATTAGAGTGCCTGGTTTGAGTCCCAGCTGCTACTTTTCTGATCCAGCTTCCTACTAATACACAACCTAAGACAGCAGTGATGGCCTTATTGCTTGGGTCCCTGTCACCCAACTGTGAGACCAGATTGAGTTCTGTCCTCCTGTCTTCAACCTGGCTGAGCTCTAGCAGTTAGAGCCATTTGGGGAGTGAACTAGAGGATGGAAGAGCTCTTTCCATCTGATGTGTCTCTCACTTTCTGCCTTTCAAAAAATCTTAAAAATCATTTACATAAGACTTAGTATTTCTATGCTAGAAATAGACTAACCTCTTAAGTTTGTATGGTACCATATAATTGGTATTCTGATCAGACATTGTCTTGTGCACATCTCACGTTTTCAGAATTATAAATAAGAGTCTCAAAATTTTGACTTTTCTTTGGGTTATAGATCTGGCTATGCACCAGGGAAATCATGAACGGAGCGTTGGGAAATGATTTGCATCTAGAGGATGTACAGTGACTTGACAGAATACAGGCAAACTTCTGTCATAAGAGATAATGGCTTGCACATATTTCATTGTCTTTAAAAATGCATTTATTTTGGGCAGTTGAGAAGACTTTTCCCACTGCTGTTTTATCTAATAGCACCCCTCAACTGATCTGACTTTGAGTACTTTGCTGAGAAAAACTAGATCTTCATGCATTGTTTGTCTGAATCCCTAAAACAGCAAATTTGTCTCATCTGGGATTAGACCATTAACATAGACATTAACTCATTTTCTTCAGATGATATAGAATTAATCTTAGTTCTCACACTCTACTGTCATCAGTCATCTGGGTGTGGTGCCTGCAAAATGAAAACTGCCTTAATGCTTATTCTTCGTGCAATTTAAGTCAAGTGTAAAGTGTCTCTTTTTAAACACTGTTGTAGGTAGTTTATTTATTGAAATTGTGAGGTAAATGAGAAACACTTTATAATTACATGATTGCTCTTTTATTTTCTGTTGCTATTAAGATAAAAAGGTGCAGCATAATTATAGGCTAGCTCTTTGATTATGCAACTAGTATTGATTTATAAAAAAGAGATACACATGTTTCTTCTGTGCAAATAAAAGGACTGGGACTGGATAAGAACCAATGGGACAAGTAAATTCCAAGGAAAAGCCAAAAGTTGGAACCCTAATTGCTCTTGTAGTGGTAACTGTGGGAAGAAGGGCAGATTGGATGTTCCCTTTTGCTACACCGATCATGGAGTTCCTTGAGACTTGTGGTGGTGGTTGGACAGGGAAGATGAATTTAATGTTGATCTCTTGTCTCCCTCCCCTCACCCCCAGGAGTTAGAAGCTGCTCTTCACAGAGATGACGTGGAGTTTATCAGTGACCTGATTGCCTGTCTGCTTCAGGGCTGCTATCAACGAAGAGATATCACGTGAGTAATCCTGATCTACCTAAGTATTTCTTGTACAGGGAACTAATTAACCAGTCAGTAATGTTTCCTGTTTCCTGTAGCAGACCAGAACCAATCAACAGCCGGTATATAACTGTGTAGACTGAGCACATATAAATGAATTCCCTGGCCTTGTATTTGCTTATTTTGTAGTTGGGGTTTTATTCTATTGTAATTCTTGAGTTCATTTTATTCTAACATTTATATCATTTTTTCTTGGATATACCAGCTGAACTATTTTCCTTTTATATATATGCCTTTTTCTGGTTTTTAGTTTGTAGTGTTGATAAAGCACTGTCTAACAGATCAAAAGTGGATTTAACTATGTATGTGCTGCTTGCATGTCCCCTGCCAATCATATAACTGGTAGTGACAGCATCATTACCTTGGGGCCTCAGGGCTTTATTATGGTCCCATAACTGCCAAGCAAGCAGCTTTCTGGTGTTTTTGAGATGTGCAGAAATTTGGAGCAAAAATTTTATCAGTGTAGACAAAGGAACTTGTGACATGACCTCTCCCTTTGTTTTGTCCTTAACTTGATGCACATTTTCTTTGCTACATTTCTATACAGAACAGAACCACAAAGCAAACTTATTAAAAGGTGAGACACAATGGGTTTCCTAGTCTTTTAACCCTCTGATAACATGTAGGGATTTGAGTTGTATGGTTCATGTTGTTCAGACTGTTAAAAATGGTATCTCACATATCTCAGTTCCAGTGAATCCAATCTGTTAGTGTTGGCAAATGAGGTCTGGTGTTTATGTATAATAAAATTTAATAGAAGAAGAGAGAGGGATTAAATGAATGCCATTTTTCTCAGAGTGGAAGTCTGTGTTCCTTAGGGGAAAATTATCGTTCCTGGACTCTCTATGGCAACTTTTCACCCTTGAATACCCTGGTTTCACTGGTAAATACTAACAAACATAAAATAAAATTTATCCTGTGTGTAGGACTTTTCATTTTCATATCTAATTTTTTCATTTCGTTATAGCAGTCATTTTTCTTTTCTTTCTTTCTTTCTTTTTTAAATTTTGTTTATTTGAAAGGTAGAGTTACAGGGAGAGAGGAGGAGAGACACAGAGAGATCTTCCATCTGTTAGTTAACTCCCCAGATGGTTGCAACAGCTGGGGCTGGGCCAGGCTGGAGCCAGGAGCCAAGAGTTTCTTCCAGGGCCAAAGGACTTGACAATCTTCCACTGCTTTCCCAGATGCATTAGCAAGGAGCTGGATTGGAAGTGGAGCAGCACGGAGCTGGATTGGAAGTGGAGCAGCACGGCTCAAACTAGTGCCCATATGGGATGTTGGCAGGGTAGGCGGCAGATTAACCCTTTGTGCCAGAGTGTTGGCCTCCAGTCATTTTTCTTTAACCACCTTTTCTTTAAATGTGATTCTTAAGTGACCCAGTATAATAGTTTTTTATGTAGCTTTATATAGAATTCACTAGGTATACTAAAGGAAGTACCTGTTAGTGCAGACTATCAAAAGTACTGCCTTTGTAAGATGTTTTTGCTTTTTTTTTTTTTTTTTTGACAGGCAGAGTGGACAGTGAAAGAGAGAGATACAGAGAGAAAGGTCTTCCGTTGCCGTTGGTTCACCCTCCAATGGCCGCCGCTGACGGCGCGCTGCGGCCGGCGCACCGCGCTCGTCCGATGGCAGGAGCCAGGAGCCAGGTGCTTTTCCTGGTCTCTCCATGGGGTGCAGGGCCCAAGCACCTGGGCCATCCTCCACTGCACTCCCGGGCCACAGCAGAGGGCTGGCCTGGAAGAGGGGCAACCGGGACAGAATCAGGCGCCCCGACCGGGACTAGAACCCGGTGTGCCGGCGCCACAAGGCGGAGGATTAGCCTGTTGAGCCACGGCGCCGGCCGATGCTTTTGCTTTTTTAAAAGATTTGTTTTTATCTTATTTTATTTTATTTTAGGCAGAATTGGATAGAGAGAGATCTATCCATTGGTTCACTCCTCATATAGTTGCAACAGCCAGGAGCCTGAAACTCCAACCAGGTCTCCCACCTGGGTACAGGGACCAAAGGACTTTGGCCATCTTCTGCTGATTTCCCAGGCACATTAACAAGGAGCCAGATCAGAAATGGACCAGGTGGGACTTGAACCAGTACCTGTAAGGGATGCTGGCATTGTAGCCAAAGGTTTAAAACAGCTCCACCATAACACTGGCCTCTAAGATTTTATTTTCTTTTAACAAATTGTCAGACTACCTACCACAGAGTTGGTTCTGTTTCACCTTTGAATCATCAGTGTCTGTCTGCATAATCCTTGTTAACTCTGGACATGGCTCCCCTATACCACCCAGTACATATTGGCAGACAACACTCTCCTGGCTCTCAGAGCTTACAGTTCTGTACTGTTGTCTGGGCAGAGAGTTCTACTAATAATTGCAGTCATGATTATATAATTGCTGGTTACACTATGACTGCACTAAGTGGTCAGAAGTAAAAGTACAGTGTGTCAACAGTGATGTGAGAACATCATTTGAGAACTGAGCCTTCTTCGCATGGGCCATTCCCTCTTAATTTGTCCTCTTGTTTAAAACTTGTCTTAACTAATCTTGTTTGCTTGTTCTTCCACATAATGACTATACACTTATATCATATTATGGAAGAAATCCTGTAAGAAATCTGTTTAGAATCAAAGAAACCTATGAAAAAATTTTGACAAAGTTGACATCTTTACAACTGTGAGGTTAATTTGAGCATTTATGATCACTCAAGGTCACATAGTCTTGGCTATTTAGTTTGATTTTCATTGCTAGTAATACCAGAATCATATTCATAAATATTTTTGAAATACAGAATACTGTGCCTCTTTGCTCTGAATTTGTTGTTTTGTAAGTTGATTTTCCTAGGTTTCCAATTTGTTTTTTATTGTGTAGTATTTACTGTTATATTTTTTATATAACAAATTACCTTCATATTTAGTAATTTTCAGAAAAAAATCATTTGAAAGAGTTACAGAGAGTGAGGAGAGAGAGCTTTCATCTTCTGGGTCACTTCCTAAATGGCTGCAATGCTTGGGGGCTGGACCAGGGCAAAGTCAGGAGCCAGGATTTCATCCAGGTGTCCCATGTGGGTACAGGGGTCCAAGGACTTGGACCATCTTCCGCTGCTTTTCTATGCACATTAGCAAGGAGCTGGAATGAAAGTGGAAACATCCTGAATTCTAACCAGCACCCATATGAAGTGTTGGCATTGCACCACAGTGCCAGCCTCCAGTTATTTTTCTTGTAATCACCTTTTTCTCTAAATATGATTTTAAGCGATCACTATGGTAGTTTTATGTGTAGCGTTATACAAAACCCACTGTGCCATGGCACTGACTCCAAATTTAGCGGTTTAAAACAAAAATAGGTCAAGAATCTGGATACAATGTAGGTGGGTATGTCTAGCTGAGATCCTCTTAAGCAAGGCCAGAATTTAGGTACTAGATGTGACAGCAGTCATATCAAAACTTGTTATATAGCATACACATAGGGAAGTTCACATTTCTTACACAGCTCAGTGAATTTTCACCAACTGATATCACTGGACAATGGAGCTGAGCTCCTGGGCAGGAAAGAACTTTACTATGGTCATTATTTTTTCGTTTGAAGGGAATTGGCTAAAGTGATAGTAGTTGTTCCCACCAATGGTGATCCACATAATGAAAGTGGGAGTACTTACTCATTTTTCTCTAGAGTTTCAGTTTCATCTCGTCCTAAAGGAAAAAGAAATTTGGATGAATGAGCGCTTGCCCTTTCTGACTTTTAAGACTTCTTAATCTGTGCATAATTTTGTGTATAACTTGCCTTGTCTGTCAAGTGGGATTACTAGCAATACCCAGTAAAGGTTATTAGGAGTATTAAATAAAATTTATGAGAAGACTTAAAACAGTCTTGATAATGTATACATTATGTTCTATATAAACATTGTTACTAGTTTCTACAAAGGTTAAGTAGAAAGTAGACACTGTCTCAGATAACTTTATATCTGCCTCCATCCATTGTGGTATGCAGATTTTAGAACAGGGCTCAGCAGACATTTTCTGTAAAAGGCCAGATAGTAAATATCAGGCCTCTGGGTCCTAAGGTGAATTACAGCTACTCAGCTCTGTCACTGTAGTATGAAAGCCATGGGCAATGTATAAATGACTGATAGTGGCTCTGTTTATTAGAACTTTTTTTTAATTGACGTTGAAATTTGGATTTTATGTCATTTTCACATGTCAGAAAACACTACATTTCTTTTGATTATTCCCAACCCCACAACAATTTGAAAATATAATAAACCACTCTTATCTCATAGGCAGAGGAGAAAAAAAAGACATCAAGCCAAATATGACTCTCAGGCCATAGTTTGCCATCTTCTGTTTTAGGACATTAAATAGGTTACTGTTCTAGTTCTACCAGCTCAATCTGATCTTCAAGCTGAAATATGGAACCTGCATTTCTTCTTAACTGAGACTTTGTGCACTTGGAGTTCTTTGTGATACCGTGTCTGCTCTGTCCTGGGCATTGTGCTGAGTACTTTTCAGAAACTCTTAATTTAATCCTTATAAGAATCCTCAAACACAAAGTGCTCTCTCACCTATTCATCAAGGATGAGGAATTTGAGGCACTGAGAGGTTATATTAATATCCCAAGGTGACAAAATGGGTAATTGATACGGGACAGATTTGGCCTCTAAATCCTCCAGCTGTTAACCACAGACTCATTATCTAAAGGAGAAAGGTGAAAGAGAAATATTTAGTTTGAAAAGGTTTTCTTTGAAAAGTAGAATTTTTTCTAACATCTTTTTGTGATGTGTTTGTTGATAATTTAACTCCATCTAAGAATAATGTTTTGAAATCACAAAATAGGATTACAGTAGAATCAAGTTATCCCCCAAAAATAGCGACGTTTTTATTAATTAAAGAATTAACATTTTTTGGGCCTGTACTGTGGTGCACAGGGTTAAGCTACTGCTTGCAATGCTAGCACCCCATATGGGCATTGATTCAAGTCAGAGCTGCACTACTGCCAATCCACTTCTCTGCTAAACAGCCTGGGAAGGCAGCTGAAAATGGCCCAAGTAATTGGACCCTGCCACCCACATGGGGAACCCTGATGGAGTTCCAGGCTCCTGGCTTCAGCCCAGCCCAGTCCAGGCCATTGTAGCCGTTTGGAGACTTAAGCAACAAATGGAAGATCTGTCTTTCTCTGTAATTCTGCCTTTCAATTCATTCAGTCAATCAATCTTTTATATAAATATATGTATATTTAAGGTTTATTTGTTTATATGAGAGGTAGAGTTATGGACAGAGGAAGAGACAGAGAGAAAGGTCTTGTATTTGCTGGTTCTACTCCCCAAATGGCTGCAATGGCTGGAGCTGGGCCAATTGGAAGGCAGGAGCCAAGAGCTTCTTCTGGGTCTCTGTCGTGGGTGCAGGGACCCAAGGACTTGGGCCATGTCCCACTGCTTTCCCAGGCCACAGCAGAGAGCTTGATCGGAAGTGGAGCATCAGGGACTCAAAGGAGAAAGGTGCCCTTATAGGATGCTGGTACTCCAGGCAGCAGCTTTACCTGCTGTGCCACAGTGCCAGCCCTAATCAATAGAAACCTTAAAAAATTTTTTCCAAGCAGATGGGCTTTTTTTTTTTTTTTTAAAGAATTTTAGGGTGCCAGAGCTGTGGTGCAGCAGGTTAACGCCCTGGCTTGAAGCGCCAGCATCCCATATGGGTGCCGGTTCAAGACCTGGCTGCTCCACTTCCCATCCAGCTTTCTGCTATGTCCTGGGAAAGCAGTAGAAGATGGCCCAAGTCTTTGGGCCCCTGCGCCCACAAGGGAGACCTGGAAGAAGCTCCTGGCTCCTGGCTTCGTATCAGCGAAGCTCCGATCACTGGGGAGTGATCCAGCAAATGGAAGATCTCCCTCGATCTCTCTCTCTCTCTCTCTGCCTCTCCTTCTCTCTATGTAAGTCTGACTTTCAAGTAAATAAATAAATCTTTTTTTAAAAAAGAATTTTATTTATTGATTTGAGAGGTAGAGTTACAGACAGTGAGAGGGAAAGACAGAGAAAGGTCTTCCCTCCGTTGGCTCACTCCCCAATCTGCTCACTGCGCCAATCTGAAGCCAGGATCCAGGTGCTTCTTCCTGGCCTCCCATGTGGGTGCAGGGGCCCAAGCACTTGGGCCATCCTCCACTGCCTTCCCAGGCCATAGCAGAGAGCTGAATTGGAGATGGGGACTAGAACCGGCACCCATATGGGATGCTGGCGCCGCAGGCGGAGGATTAACCTACTATGCCACAACGCCGGCCCCTGCTGACAGGCTTCTGATGACAGCAGTTAGGATGCCACTTGGGATGCCTGTATAGGAGTATTTGGGTTCAAGTCCCTGCTTCAGTTCCAATCCAGCATTCCTGTTAATGTGTGCCCTGGGAGGCAGCAAGTGATAGGATAGCTCAGGTAGTTGTGTCCCTGCCATATTGGACAGATTTGGCCCCTAAGCCCTGGATTGAGTTTCCAGTCCCTGGCTTTGACTCTGGCGATTTTAGTCATTTGGGAAGTGAAGCAGAGGATGGGAGATATATCTGTGTCTGTCTCTCTCTGTGAAATGTAATAAACAAAAATAGAAAAAATTCTCAGAAATAGGTTCATTTTGTTTCTAATAAAAAGCAGCATTTTTATTGGGGAGTGATGCATTTGGACTCTGAGGAGGGTCAGTGTAAAATCAGGAGAAATAAATGAAGATTACCCGTATGTGGAAAATGTGTAAGGAAAATCAAGAGAATGCTTAATATAAATCAGGCAAGCGCTAATGCATGATGATGATGAGCAGGGATGGAACATTGAAGTCAGTGATTGTCAAACTCTGGATAATGTCAGATAACCCTGAGGGCTGATCACACAAACTACTGGGCCCTACTACCACCTACTTCCTAAGTCTGGGGTGCGACCTGTGGAGAACTGTGGATTGAATACTTTACAGTTACCAGGTGATGCTGGTCCAGAGCTGTGCTTGGCAAACCACTTATCTCAGGTGTGACTAAGTTTGTTTCTTAAGCTTGATGGTGTACATAGGGTTCTTGGTTTGATTTTGTTTTAGAGATGTTTTACTGAGTGTTTTCCTTTAGTGTGCAACTTAAACTTTTTTTTTTTTTTACAATATTTTGTATTTTTCTTAATTTATTTTCTTTGGAATTACATTCTAGTCTGTTGATTTTTATGGGCTATATCAATAAAAATATGTTGCGGATTCAAACTGAGCTAGTTCTTTCTGTCTTCATTCTTTATTTCTAAGTTTCTCTCTCCCCCTCCCCCTCCCCCCTCCTCCCTCTCCCTCTCCCTCTCCTTCTTTCTTTCCTCAGAGTTAGAGAGAGAAGGAAAGGCGGAGAGAGAGGTGTCTTCCATCCACTGGTTCACTCCTTAGTTGACCGCAATGACCGGAAATGTGCCGATTCAGAGCCAGGAGCTTCTTTCAGGTCTCCCATGTGGGTGCAGGGGCTCAAGAACTTGGGCCATCTTTAACTGCTTTCCCAGGCTTCAGCAGAAAGCTGGATCGAAAGTGGAGCAGCCGGGTCTTGAACTGGTGCCCATGTGGGATGCCGGCACTACAGGCTTTACTGGCCCCTGAGCCGTATTTCTCTTTATTCATTCAAAAATTCAAAGCCTGATTGAACACTAGATTGGATATTAGGAACTTCTGCTTTTCTGTTAGCTGTCAAAGTGAAGATAAGATCGAGTCAAACCATGTCTTGAACAATGGTGTATTTTAGCAGAATATAAAAATAACTTTCAGGGCCAATGCTGTAGGTTAGGCCTCTGCCTGCGACACCAGCATTCCATTTGGCGCCGGTTCTAGTCCCAGCTGCTCCACTTCCAATCCAGCTCTCTGTTAATGTGCCTGGGAAAACAGTGGGACATGGCCCAAGTCCTTGGGTCCCTGCACCCACGAGAGACCCAGAAGAAGCTCCTGGCTCCTGCCTTCCAATTGGCCCAGCTCCAGCCATTGCAGCCATTTGGGGAGTGAACCAGTGGATGAAAGACCTCTCTTTCCCCCTCTATTTGCCATAATTACCTCTCAGATCAATCAATTAAAAAAAAACCACTTCCATTAAATGTTCATTATGATTATTCTTGGCCATCAAAAGAGTTTTCCCCCTTTATTGGGTCATCTTTTGTAGGAGTGAGTTTTATTTCCATATGGTCTTTCCTCACTTTCTTGTGGTTTACAACCTAACTAGAAGTTTGTCAAAATTGTAAATTTGATTTTTCAGTGTTAATTATGTACCTGGCATTATTATTTGCTATATAATGGGTTCTTTAGTGAGATCACTTAAAAAAATTTTAAAGTGTTTTGGATTCACATCTGTTCTTCATATAGAAATATCTTTAATCTTTTTGTGAATTACAGTACCTCTGTTAAATGTGTTTATTTCAATTTGCCTTTTCATATATAATTTAGATATCATAACATTCACAAAATGTATTCAGGCAGATTTTTAAAATGTAAATATAGTTAGTAATTATTCAAGAAAGTGGTACATTTTCATCTGCTTAGCAGGTTTGTTTTGCTGTTCATCTCCATGTAAACATTGCATACCAGGCAACCACATTAAGTTTTACTTGTATAATTTTGTGTGAATGGCATTCCACAATGTGAAATGAACTCATGTTCAGCTTCTCAGTCAGCATAATATCTGTGTTACTCATCCATATTTCCATCAGTAGTTTGTTCCTTCACTGAGTAGAGGCTAATTATATCTGAAAAAAAATACCACAGTTTGTTTATCTGTTCACTTGTTGATAGAGATTTTGGTTACTTCAATTTGATGCTGTCGTGACTAAAGCTGCTGTGAATATTTACACACAAACGTGTGTGTATACATATGTTTTCATTTCTTTTGAGAATTGGTGGGGGTAATATGTTAAATGTTTTTGAAACTGCCAGAGTACTTGCAACATTTATATTCCTGCTAGCAAAAAAAATGAACACTTTAGTTGCTCCATGGTTTTGCCAATATATGCTATTTTTAATTTATTCTAGTTTTAAATTTTACTGCTTCTGTTCTGTCATGTTGAAGGTGATAACTTGTGTTGTTGAATTTTTTAAAAAGTTATTTGTTTCAAAGGCAGAGAGAGAGAGAGAAGTAAAGACAGAAGAAAAGACCTTCTATGTACTGTTTCACTCCCTAAATGCTGCCAACAGCTGAAATTGAGACAGTCTGAAGCCAGGAGTCCAGGATTTCTTCTGGGTCTCATGTGGGTGGCAGAGGCCCAAGCATTTGAGCCGTTGTCACCTGCTTCCCAGGATGCACTGGCTGGAACTTAAAAGTTAGAGTACTGGTCATGAGCCATTTTTTCTTTTCAAATACACGCTTTTTATCCAATTAGAGAAATTTTTATCACCTCAGAGAGACAGCTCATACCCTCAACTAATCATTCTTCATTTTCCACAGTGCTCAGCATCATGTTCTATTTGCTATCTTCATTGGTTTGTCTATTCTGAGTATTTCTTGTAAGGGGAATCATACAGAATGTCCTGGTGTGAAGTGTGATCCATATTGTAGGTGAAATCAGTACTTTGCTGCTTTTTGTGGTCAAGCAGTACTCTGTTGTGTGGATAAACATTTGTCTGTTCATCAGTTCATGGACATTTACATACTTCCCACTTGTTGTCTTCCATGAATTATGCTTTGAACATTTGTGTACATGCTTTTGTGCAGATGTGTGTTTTCGTGTCCTTGGGGTGTACTAGTGGAAAGGCTGGTTCATATGCTCACTCTGCTTACCTTACTGAGTAACAGCTCAGTGAGATGGCAGCAGTGTACCATGTTATGTTCCCACCAGCAAAGTGTGAGGGTTCCAGTTTCTCCACATTCGCAGTCATTACTTGCTGTTATCTGTCTTTTTTATATTCACTGTCATAATGGATGTGAAATACTAAATTGTTGTATAAATAGTATATTATTGTGGTTTTGTCATGACTGACAGAACTCCCAAATCCTGGTTCACTCTCTAAACCTTCAACAGCTGAGGCTGGACCAGGCCTAAGCCAGGAGATCAGACTGGAATTTAGGTCTCTTATGTGTGGGGCAGGTGCACATTAGCTGGAAGCTGAAACTAGAAATGGGGCTGCATTTGAAGTAGGCACTGCAATATGGGATATACGTCTTAACCAGTGAGCCAAAACACTGGCTCCTCATTGTGGTTTGATTTGCATTTCTCAAGTAGTTAATGATATTGATCATCTTTTTATATGCCCTCTTCTGTGTTTTGTTCTCTGTTGGTCCCTTGTTTTCTTTCAGGATAAATGATTTTTAAAATATATCACTTTTTTTTTTTTTGCTTCTATTGATTTCTTATCTGTGTATGTGTTTTTCAGTGTTGGCAGGGCTAACGGTATGCACCTTTAAGTTACCATTAGGAACTACTCATACTTTTTTTAAAAAAGATTTATTTATTTGAAAGTCAGAGAGAGGAGAGACAGAGGGAGATCTTCCATCCACTGGCTCACTCCCCATATATCTCAATCCAATCCTTGAGTTAAATTTGGCTTTATTGCATATATGTGTATTTAATTGATCGTAGTAAATGGGAAAATATATGTTTAATTTTTCATTTAGCCTCCATTCTGCTAAGCTTCACTGTCTTGCCTTAATTCCTTCTCCTGTAAGGAGACTTTGAATCCCTGTTCATTTAGGCAACACATGCCTCAGAGTACTCGAGCCTTTTTTTAATCTATGATCTTCTATAACAGGTTGCAGATATTAAAATTTGTTGTCCTGTATGGTGGTGAATTCTGCCAGTTGACACCAGCTGAGTCTTGTGTTAAATGTATTACTCAGGTCATGGCATCCTTTGTCTTACCCATAAAAGCATGTTTGGCCTGGAGCAATCTGAGAGCATCTCAGTGGGGTTCTGGGGTTCTTTGTTTTAATTAATTTATTTGTAAGGTAGAGATGGGGTATGGGACAGTGGGGCATGTGGAGATCAATCTTCCATCTACGAGTTCACTCCTCATAAGACCGTGATGGCCAGGGCTGGGTTGTGGTGGAATGAGGAGGCCATGCCAAGATGGCCACTGGCAACGGAAACTGCCTGACAACAGGCTGTGATTGGATGGCTTTGGAAACCACGTGACAAACTATAGCCTGCCTGGCAACAGGCTGTGATTGGTTAGGGCATGGACCACCCCTTGACCAGATTGGCTGTCTTGGCTATATAAGCTGCTGTACCAACTGAAAAAAACAAGTCTGCAGGCTGCTGGCCTCAGGCCTGCTTTCACCCGACTCCTGGGGTCTATGTGGTGATTCTGTGCCTCTTGCCCCCACCACACTGCTCCTCTCAGAACGAATCCACAGCAACACTGGGTGAAGCCAAAGCCAGTAGCTAGGAACTTCTTCTGAGTCACCCATGTGGGTGCAAGAAACATCTGCTGCTGCTTTCTCAGACATATTAGCAGGGAGCTGGAGCAGAAGTGGAGCCTTCTAAGCCACAGCACCTACCTCTCAGCTGGGGTTCTGAGACATGGCTAATACTGGAGTTTGGAAAGGTGGACTCATCTTTATTTTCATATTTTCTCTCTCTGTCTCTATTCTAATCCTATCTCTTCCATCGCAGGATAACATATAACAGCAGCTGTGGTCCTGCTATTTTGTAAGATGGAGGATGAAAGAGAAAGCCAATCATTTGATTTGGAATATGGGCACTGATTGGTGCAGCAGTTAAGAATCTGCTTAGGATGCAGCTTTGTGGCATAGAGGGTAGAGTCACAGCCCGCAGTGCTGGCATCCCATACGTTCGTGTTCAGACTGTTCCACTTCCAATCCAGCTCACTACTAATGGTCTGAGAAAAGTAGAGGAGAATGGCCCAAGTATGTGGGTCCCTGCCACCTGTGTGGGAGACTCAGATAAAGCTTCTGGCTTCGTTGCAGTCATCTGGGGATGAGAAGATCTATCTCTGTCCCTCCCACCTCCCACCTCCCACCTCCCACCCATAACTCTAACTTGAATCAATCAACCAGTCAATCAGCAGGTAAATGCCTGCTACCTGCATGGGAGATCTAGATTGAGTTCTGGGTCCTGGCTCTGGTCTGTCCCACCCCTGGCTGTTGGAGGCATTTGGAGAGGGAACCACTAGATATGGCGCTCTTTCTCCTCTCCCCCTCTGTTGTCTATTCTTTATTCTCTCTCTCCTTCCCTATTTTTCTCCTCTTTCAAATAAATAGAAAATTAAGAACTTTTTGGAAAGTATTCAGGAAATTTGTCAGACAGGAAGGAAAGTAGGCTTGGTGGTTATTGTCAGGACTTCTAGTTCATTTGATCATTTCTATGTTTCTTTATAGTTCAGGATAATTTCATAAAGATAGGTGGAAGTATTTTAAGTCATTGGAAGAGAATTGCACTGAATTGAATTTATGAGTAAATCAGTGAATGCTCCAGGTAATTTAAACTCTGAGAAATATTTTTCAAAGTACACACACAGACATACACACACACACATGAGTTTTCAGCGGTACGGTGCCAGTATACTCTATTCTTTTAAAGAGTTTTGTGTCATACAGAAGATTTAAGAATCACTAAGGAAATGTGCTAGCCTGATTTTTAACTTTCTGAATGTCTTTTATCTTAAATTAACCATAGTCTTAACCTTGCCTTCGGGTTTTATCCCCTTATTCTGATGTTGAGATTTGAGAGATGAGGACTTAAGATGAGGTCTTTCTGTATACAAGAAAACTTGAATTATCTTGAATTTACGCCCTGGAGTATCTTTTGGTTGTGGTGGTGTGGTGATGCCTTAACAAAACTTAGAGCCATAAGTGATGTAATTGAAACTGAGTTGGATAATAGAGCTGTTAGAAAGGAATCCCAAACATGTAGTTCTTGGAGACAAATAGGGGCTTTTCAGAAGGATTCCAGGCACAAACTCTCTTCATACAAACAGAAACTCAGTGTTTGTTTCCTATGCTCCTTTTTACCTCATATTGAAATAGGAAAGGTCTCCATAGCAGGGCTTACCTGTCACTTACAGCATCCTTCATCCATTGAAGCTGCAGTTCTCATAAAATGATCATTATATCACAGATTCAACATTGTATTTTACTGCAGGTAAAACAGGCCTTTTTATTTGGGGAACTTGGTGATGTACATGAAAACTCCTTGAAAGCATACAGTAGGCAGGGAGATTTATTACCAAGGGGAAATTGTTCTTTTCCCAATCCTGCCACCTTTTAGCAGTGGCATTGGTGCAGTGATTAAGGTACTGTCTGGAATGCCCTCATCGACTGTTAGAGTGCCTGGGTTTGAGTCCTGCCTGTATTTCTGATCCGGCTTCCTGCTGATGTGTACCCTGGGAGGTGGTGTGGTAGTTCAGTAAGCAGGTCTCCACTACCCACTTTGGAGACCCAGATTGAGGCTTCTGGCTTCAGCCTGGCCCAGTTCCAGCTTTTGTGGGCTTTTGGGGAGTAAACCAGCAGATGGAAGACCAATTCTCTGTCTCCATGTCTGTCTGCCTTTCAAACAAATATAAATAAATAAGAATTTTTGGAAGCTCTCTTTCCTTTCAGATTCACCATGCCATGCTGTTTGTGCTTTACTGTCTGCTACCAGGTTTTTTTTTTTTTCTTTATCTTTTTTTTTTTTTTTTTTTTTTTTTTTTTTTGGCAGGCAGAGTGGACAGTGAGAGAGAGACAGACAGAAAGGTCTTCCTTTTGCCGTTGGTTCACCCTCCAATGGCCGCCGCGGTCGGCGCGCTGCGGCCGGCGCACCACGCTTGTCCAATGGCAGGAGCCAGGAGCCAGGTGCTTTTCCTGGTCTCCCCATGGGGTGCAGGGCCCAAGCACCTGGGCCATCCTCCACTGCACTCCCGGGCCACAGCAGAGGGCTGGCCTGGAAGAGGGGCAACCGGGACAGAATCCGGCGCCCCGACCGGGACTAGAACCTGGTGTGCCGGCGCCGCAAGGTGGAGGATTAGCCTGTTGAGCCACGGCGCCGGCCTTTTTTTCTTTATCTTTTCCCTTTTTTTTAAATTCATTTGAAAGTCAGAGTCACACAGAGAAGGAGAGGCAGATAGAGAGTTCCTCTATCCACCGGTCCACTCTCCAACTGACCACAACGCTGGAGCCACGCCAATTGGAATCAAGGAGGCAGGAGCCTCCCCTTGGTCTTCCCACGTGGGTAAAAGGGCCCAAGGACCCAGGTCACTGCTCCCTCAGGCCACAGTAGAGAGCCGGATCCGAAGTGGAGCAGCAGGGACTTGAACCAGTGGCCACATGGGATGCCATCACAGTAGGCAGCGGCCTCACCTGCCACACCACAGCACCGGCCCCTACTACCTGTTGTTACCCAGCTCCTCCCTCTTGAGGAGGCAGCATCAGCTTCACAGGAATGGAAAGAGGAGTTGGGTCCAAACACTCCAAGGTTCAAGCTTATTAACAAGTCAGGGCCTTGCTTTGAATGTGAATGCCATGACCAAATCAAATTTGTGAGAGCCTTGAAACCTGGAAGTATTCTGATTTTTTTGCTTTGCTACCTATTCCTATTTCTCCTAATGAAGTAGTGATAATAGATTAATGAAGTTTCTTCTTCCTTTGGAAAAGCAAAAGTTTCATTTCTTATTTGATCCTTATTTTTTCTCATGAGTATTCCCTTTGACTTTTTCTACAGATTAAATTACCATCAATTGTAAGTCAACAAGGTACATGCCTCTTTTTAAAAATATTGACAGTTCCTTTGCTTTTTAATAAGAAAATGATTTCCCAACGAGCATGAGGTAAATTATATCTAGATTCTTTAGTAGTTGAGACGTAGAATGACCACCAAGCAAACAACTCTTTACTATATTTGGGTGTTAATGAAAACATGTTTACAGAATTGCCAGTCAGACTCCTGTCAGGAGAAAATATAGGTTGCCATCCAGCTGTCTTAAATGTTTTCTGTAGAAAAACTGTATTCAGGGGCTCACTTTGTGGTGCAGCAAGTTAAGCTACTGCTTACAATGCCAGTATTTCATTTGTGGGCACCAGTTCGAGTCCTGGCTGCTCTACTTCAGATCCAGCTCCCTGGTAATGGCCTGGAAAAAACAGTGGAAGAAGGCTCAAGTACTTGGGCCCCTACACCCAAGTGGGAGATGCAGAAAAAGCTCCTGGCTTCTTTGTGGCCCAGGCCCTGCTGTCATGGCAGCAGCTGTTAGAGCAGCCAGCAGTTGAGAAAATAAATAAATAATATTTCAAAGAAAGAAAAAAGAAAAAACCCTTGTTATTTTCAGAATTTAGCATATAGTATTTTTTAACATGCTCTAACGTTTATATGTAATAGAATACAAAATACATATACAAAATTATACGTATATATACATAAGAGTAGTTACTTGTAGAGAACTTTCCCACCCTTGCTCTTAACCTGAAATGAATTAAGTTAGAACAGGAACTTCTTTTTTTCCATGTTTTTGAACCTGAGTGACTGCATGAGTGGTGTATAGTTTCTAATTTTATGAGCAAAAGGAGAGACTGTAGCTTCAGCCTCACACACAGTCTATGCCACCGATTATTAAAGAAATCACCCATTTCCTTGGAATGTGGTGTTTATGGTTTGAAGTAAAGACAACCTATTTTGTATAAAAAAAATTTAACACACTTACCTTCTTTGTGGTTTGGCAAAACACAACATCCGAAGATGTCATCCTTTTATTAACAAGAAACTTCTGTTGGGGTCGGTGCTGTGGCGCAGTAGGTTATTGCTCCACCTGCGGTGCCGGCATCCCATGTGGGTGCCGGTTCTAGTTCCAGCTGTTCCTCTTCTGCTCCAGCTCTCTGCTATGGCCTGGGAAAGCAGCCGAAGATAGCCCAAATGCTTGGGCCCCTGCACCCACGTGAGAGACCAGGAAGCTGGCTCCTGGCTTTGGATCGGCACAGCTCCAGCTGTTGTGGCCATTTGGGGAGTGAATCAACAGAAGGAAGCCCTCTCTCTCTGTCTCTGCCTCAAAAAAAAGAAACTTCTGTGAAGAGCTTTCAGATCTCTCTTTCACTGCTTTCTACTTGTGCTCTCTTCATCTTTTAAGATTTTTTTTAAATTTTATTTATTTATTTTTTATTTGAAAGTCAGAGCTACACAAAAGTCAGAGCTACGGAGAGGTCTTCCTCCTGCCCGTTCACTCCCCAACTGGCCACAACGGTCAGAGCTGCACCGGAGCAGGAGCTAGGAGTTTCTTCCAGGTCGCTCATGCAGGTGCAGGGGCCCAAGGACTTGGGCCATCTTCTGCTGTTTTCCCAGGCTATAGCAGAGAGCTAGGTTGGAAGTGGAGCAGCCAGGATTCGAACTGGTGCCCACATGGGATGCTGGTACTGCAGGTGGCAGCTCCACCTTCTAGACCACGGTACCAGCCCCCACTTGTGCTTTCTGTTGAAAATTTGCCAGCTGTCCAGCCATCAGTTCTGTCTCCCCTTTTCCTACTCCCTATTTTTTTTTTTTTTTTTTTTTTATTAACGTACTTTTGTGTTTGGGGCCATTCGGTTAGGCCTCAGACATTCCACAGCTACCTGGAGGACATCATCAACTACCGCTGGGAGCTGGAGGAAGGGAAGCCAAACCCACTGCGAGAAGCCAGTTTTCAAGAGCTGCCGCTCCGCACCCGGGTGGAGATCCTGCACCGCCTGTGTGACTACCGGCTCGATGCAGATGATGTCTTTGATCTTCTCAAGGTGCTTAAATGGCAAGCCCTTTCCCTAGAGCAGTAAAAAGCCAGCAGCAAGTAACAAGTAATGTAAACTCAGAGAACTGAGAGAAGGCAAAGTTTACCTTCTGTCACTTATCTTTGGACTGTGATTGACAGTGACCATTGTAGCCAAGGGAATGCAAGACCTACATGTATATGAAAGTATGTTATTATTATTATTACATATACCAAGTATTAGCTGAGATAGTAAACACCAGAGGCATCTGTTTATTCCACCATCATCAGCCAAAGCTACAACTAAATTGGACACTGAATTTTATTTCCCAGGTTCTAAATTTGAGTATAATTGAAATGTTTATTAAAATTTCCTAGTGACTTAAAACGATATATGCTAGTGAGGTACATTCCAGAAAAAATGTGTTGGAAAAGGAAGATGGGGATACCATATTTCCCTCCTCTTTATTCTGTTGTTGTTATGTCTTTTAGCAGTACTTATGTGTCAGAGGGAGAGTGTATATTATTGCTTTCACTCATGGGGAGGTCAGTTTCTAATCCTGTTCAATCATAAATGATTAAATGTGTTGATGACTTCTCAGTTCTGCTCCACACATGGACATGTTATAAAAATCATTGTGTGATTTAGTGCAGTCTTTGCCGAGAACTCAAGGACTTGAATTGCAGTGAAGGCCAATACAGGTCAGGCCCTCGGGTAAATTGGGAGCTGTTCAGCAGGATCTCAGCTAGAATAAGAGGTTGCTATAGGTTATGAAATAGCTACAACAGAGAGACTCATGAACCTGAGCCTTCATAACATCTGATTCTGCTTCATTGTAATTATCTTTTCTTTCAAGTGTGTACATTTAAAAAACTCTAAACTAAATATATAAAATATTCACCAAAATTCCTTTTGATTTCTTTTTTGGTAAAATGAGAGCAATGGTGGGGATAGGTAACATTTGAAATCTTTTACATATCTTTTTTTTTTTTCAAGTGAAGTTATCACCTTTCTCATTTTCTTTCTGTTTCATATGTTCTAAATTGAAATTACATAAGATACTTGGGCATTTTAAAATATGACACATGTCTGAATATAAGCTTTGAATCCTCATTTTAGATTTCTCTTTTTTTATTTTGTTACTGTTTTCCCAAACTCCGTTTCCTTATTGTACCTAGGGTTTGGATGCAGACAGTCTCCGTGTGGAACCATTGGGTGAAGACAACTCTGGGGCACTCTATTGGTATTTCTATGGAACACGGATGTACAAAGAGGATCCAGTGCAAGGGAAATCCAATGGAGAACTCTCTTTGAACAGGTAATTCTTTAATGTCAGCACTGTAATAGCTACTGTATAAAGATGCTATTGAAATTAAATGCTTCAGAATGTCTTTTTAATGAAGGAATTAGCTGTACTTGCATACCTTTAAAGAGATGGCAAGGAGTTATACAAAAATAAAAAGCAATTACTATGTAGCCTCAGCTACCGGAATGGTGGAAGGTGAAGTCTTTTAGATGTGAAATTCTTGATGGGAGGTTCCTAAGAAATACAGCACTTTTCTTCTCAGCAGTAAGGTTATCTCACTATAACAGTTCCCATCTTTCGTAGTCAATTGATGAGAACCTTTTTTTCTAGTACAATAAATAATCTCCATTCTGAACATTGGGGTCCATCATAGCACCTTAAATGATGCCAGAAACTTAAAGCTTATTTATGAAGTGCTTTCTAAATAAGGAAGAGGCCTCGTTTCCAGAGCATCCCAGAACACGCTAATCTCTTGTTTTATTTGGACTTTCTAGATGGGAGCAGTGCTCACTACTAGGAAGATGTTGGATCTTACTTACATTTTAATATTAGAAAGTGTTAGTTTTCCTTAGCTCTGTGTTCTCACAGTGGAAGACTGGAAGTCACTCTGTCCTTTTCCTTGTGACTGTTACATTTAATCTTTTAAATATCCTCAGCCAGAAATGTGATAATTACTCATTTAAAAGTCCTATATCACATATCAGTGCTATGTCAGAACATTTTTATTTAGTAATACTAATTCCTAGGGAAAGTGAAGGTCAAAAAAATGCCTCAAGTGTACCTGGAAAAACTGGAAAAAGAAGAGGAAGACCCCCAAAACGGAAGAAACTACAGGAGGAAGCTGTGGCGAGGTAAGACAATCTTGGTAATCTGTGGTCTTTGATTCTCAGGCTGGCAGGGACCTTAGCTTCACTTGTCCTTGGTCCAGGATTTTAGCTCATGCTGTGGGTAGGACATGGGACTAAACGAGACCAGAATCAGATCTAACTGGGACCGACCTACATGACCTCTGCCAAGTTACCTGCCCTTTCTTAGCGTGCCTTTTCTGATAATAGTTATCCTTTTAATGAGGATTATGGTGAACATGACAATGTATGAGAATATACAAATATAGGTGTATGGGGCCGGTGTTATAGCACCACGGATTCAGCTTCCACTTATGACACCAGTATCCCATATCACAGCACCATTTCAAGTCCTGGCTGCTTTGCTTCTAATCTAGCTCTCTGCTAAAGCACCTAGGAAATCAATGAAAGATGTCCAAAGTACTGGGGCCCTTGACACCCACTTGGGAAATACACATGGTGTTCTGGGCTTCTGGCTTCAGTCTGGACCAGCCCTGGCTGTTGATGGTATTTGGGGAATGAAGCAGTGCATGGAATACCTTTCTGTCTGTAAGTAAATCTTTAAAAAAGAAAAAATTTTGGTGTTCATTATATGTTAATGTATACATTTGCTATACCATACTTTTAAAATTTTATATTATCTCTGAGTTTAAGTGTTTACTTACCACTGAGGAGAATTTAGTTAGCATGCCCAAACATGTGTTTAGTGTAGAGTGAAACTTCCTACAAGAATGAAAAGGTGGGCCGGCGCCATGGCTCACTTGGTTAATCCTCCGCCTGTGGTGCCAGCATCCCATATGGGCACCGGGTTCTAGTCTGGTTGCTCCTCTTCCAGTCCAGCTTGCTGCTGTGGCCCTGGAGGGCAGTGGAGGATGGCCCAAGTGATTGGGCCCTTGCACCTGCATGGGAGACCAGGGAGAGGCACCTGGCTTCTGGCTTCAAATCAGTGCAGCGCCAGCCATAGTGGCCATTTGGGGAGTGAACCAACAGAAGGAAGACCTTTCTCTCTGTCTCTCTCACTGTCTATAACTCTACCTGTCAAATTCAAATTAAAAAAAAAAAAAAAAAGAATGAAAAGGTAAAATCTCACACAGTTTGTTGTGTGAGATTGTGTAAAAGATTTTGTTATTTTTGGGAAGTTTTCATATACACATCATTATCATTATATTTTAGGTCATTGAACCATGTGAATCTTGATGAGAATTTTCAGAATTTATCCTGTCTAAATATGCTTTCTTTAAAAATTTTTATTCATTGGAATGGCAGAGTGGCAGAGTGAGAAATTTTCCATTCACTGTTTCATTTCCTGACTGGCCATGACAACTGGGGTTGAGGCATCCCAAATCCGGGAGGCAAGAATTCCATTCAGGTCTCCTGTGTGGGTGACAGGGACCCAATTATTTGAGCTATTGCCCACTCTTTCCTAGGCACATTAATAGAATGGATCAGAATCAGAGTAGCTGGGACTAGAACTGACAATCTAACATGGAATGCAGACATTCCAAGTAGCAGCTTAACCTGCTGTACCACAGAACCCGCCCCAAATACACTTTTTACTTGCAGATCAGATCTACCATTATAAGCCTATAGAAATGAGGTTGGATCTTTAACATTTCTTAACATAGGGCAGACAGCTTCTTTCTTCCAGATTTTAGAGCTACTATGTAAGTTACCGTGCTTGAATTAAACTGAATTTTGCTGTTGCTTTTTATTATTATTTATTTTGAAAGAGAGGGAGAGACAGAGAAATGTTTCATCTACTGATTCACTCCCCAAATTCCCACAGTGACCAGCGCTGGACAGGCTGAAGGCAAGAGCTTCACCTGGTTCTCCAATGTGGGTGGCAAGGTCCTAAACACTTGGGCCATCTTATCCTTGGCCAATAGCAGGAAGTTGGATCAGAATGGAGCTGTTGCTTTTTAATCACTAATAAATATTTCTGGGAACTCAGATGATTACTAAATCATTCATAATTTTATTTATTTTTATTTTTTTCCCATAATTTAATTTTTTTAAGAAATATTCTTTTATTATTATTTATTTGAAAGGCAAAGAGAGATCCTCCATCTACTGGTTCACTTCTAAATATCCACCACAGGTGAGACTGGGCCAGGCTATAGCCAGGAGCCAGAAAAACTTTCTTGTGCTCCTTCCCAAATGTGTGGCAGGGTCCCTAGTATTTGAGCCATTACCTGCTGCCTATCAAGGTATGTGTCAGCAGAAAATTAGAATTGTAAGCAGAGCCATGACTCCAACCTAGGAATTTCAATAAAAGCAGTAGGTGTTCAAGCATCATCATAACTGATGCACCAGACACCCCCAAAATGGTTGGCTTTGATTTAATCAGCATTCCAGAAATGTTACTTACAGTTTCCTTCCTTATTAGTGTTAGTGATGTGTTTTACGAATACATCATCTAATTTTGGGTTTTGTTTGAGGTCCATATATCCTTCTATTTTCAGAAAAGTGTTTTACATCGATCTACATTTTCCAGTAAATTCCAACAGTTAAAGGACCTAGGTATTGGGAATGTAGTCATTTTGACAAGCATATATGGACTTGTGCTACCCTCTACTGGTGATTTTATATCTTTAGAGCTGTTTGTCTGCGACTATTTAAATATTGTTAAATTAAAATTAAATATGGTTTTATTTAGTTTTAAGGTATTTAAACACAGTAGTCAAATTGCTGGTAGGTACTCAGTAGCCACATCAGGCTTGTGGCTTCCATATTGGACAGCATCAATATAGCATCTTTTCTTTTTTATTTTTTAAAATATATTATTTATTTATTTGAAAGGTGCAGTTACAGAGAGGCAGAGGCAGAGAGAGACAGGTCTTCATCCATTGGTTCACTCTACAAATGGCTGCAATGACTAGTGCTGAGCTGAACTGGAGCCAGGAACCAGAAGCTTCTTCTGCGTCTCCCACACAAGTGCAAGGGCCCAAGTGCTTGGTTCATCTTATACTGCTTTCCCAGGCTGTTACCAGAGAGCTGCATCGGAAGAGGAGCAATCTGGACTTGAACTGACAGTGCCCTTATGGGATGCTGGCACTGCAGACAGTGGCTTTACCCACTATGCCATAGTGCTGGCCCCTACAGCATGTTTTCAGTCGAGATTTGAAAGCCAAAACTATATTGAATTCCTTTTTGTTTCCGTAATACTCAGCTATTTTTACTGAACACTTTTGTATTTTATATTTTAGTCCCAAACATTGCTGCGAGGTAGGCATTGTTAATGTCTCCATCTTACAGGAACCTTTTTTTCCAAAGCACACATAAGAAGTGTCAGTCTCTGAGTAAAGGCCATCAGACAACCAAACCTATATTCTTAGCCTCTGTCTTACAAAAGTTGTATTAAGGGGCTGGCATTGTGGCGTAGTGTGCCTGTGACACCGGCATCCTGAATGAGCATTGATTTGAGACCTAGCTGCTCCACTTCTGCTCCAGCTTCCTGCTATTGCTTCTGGGAATGCAGTGGAACATGGCCCACCCAATGCTTGGACCCCTGCATATACGTGGGGAAATTGCCAGGCTCCTGCCTTCAGCTTGGCCCAGCCCTGTCTATTACAGCCATTTGGGGAGTGAACCAGTGTAACTCTCACTTTCAAGTAAATAAATACATCTTAAAGAAAAGTTGGGGCCTGTACTGTAGTGTAGTAGGTTAGGCCTCTGCCTGTGATGCTGGCGTCCCATCTGGGTGCTGGTTTGTGTACCAGCTGCTCCATTTCTGATGCAGCACCCTGTTAATATACCTGGAAAAGTTGCAGAGGACAGCCTAAGTCCTTGGGGCCCCTGTACCTGTGTGAGAGACCCAGAAAAATCTCCTGGTTCCTGGCTTAGTTCTGGCATAAGTCCTGGCTTTTACAGCCATCTGGGGAGTGAACCAGTGGTTGGAAGATATCTCGGTCTCTCCCTCCTCTCTCCCTAACTCTAGCTTTCCAATAAATATTTTGTTTTTTTTTCTTTTAAATAAAGACATGACTTGAGATACCTGCATTCCATATTGGAGTGCCTGGTTCAAGTCTCCTTCTCTGTCTTTGTCTCTGTAACTCTGCCTCTCAAATAAATAAATCTTAAAAAAAAATATGTTAATATGCCATCTTCATTGTAACTCTGAATCAAGGAGAAGGACATTTAAATACTCAACACTTTTTCTTCGCACTTGATTCATCTGTTTGATTTTTCATAAAAGTTAATAGTTCCCTTTGCCCTGATGTTGCCACAGTATTGGGTACCAACTCTGCTCTGCTGACATACCAACAGCCCAGTGTCCAGGAATTTAGTAGAATTGTTTGGTCTTCCTACCTTCATGCCCTTGATACATAAACACACTCTGAGTCCCTTGGGTCTGCCTTCTAAGGGATGCACAGAACAATTTTGGAAATGTCATTATAATCGGTGCTTGCTTTTCTTGTGTTTCAGTGAAAAAAAGGAAGAAAATGCCTTGGCATCTGAACCACAGACACGACACGGTAATGATCTTTGCTGGAGCTTAGAAAACATTGAGTACACGTGGTTCGTTAATCTGAAGGCTTCAGAAGTTGGTAGAAAATATGCATTCTCTGTTACTTTCATTTTTCCATGACATTTTTTTCAGCTCTGACTCTCAACCTTTTTCCAAAGTCATGCTAAGCAGCAGCCTCCTAGCCTCCTAACTAGCCTTTCTGCTTTCCTACACGTCTCTCTTCTTTGGCACCTACCCATCTCTCTGTCTTACGGAGGGCCAGGTTTTTTACTACTGTCCTATTACTTCACACAGTGTGGCAGACCCCCAGGCATTTGCATGAATGAGCAACTTCTCAAAGCAGTGTCTTTGTAATATCAGTGCTTTAGACATAACAGTTCTCTTAAAGTTTTACCACATACTAATTTTCTACATAAAGTACAACCCAAACAGCATAAATTTTGGAGGAAATATCAATTTACAACATTACAGTGCAAGTGAGTTAAGGTAGGTCTACAAAGGCTCCAACCAAAGTCATTTTTGTAGGAAAGTAAATACATTTAAGCATTTCTAGAATGATAAAATCTATCTTGTTAAAAGTCACAGTTATGTTTGTTTTGCTTTTAGGCATCCTTTTGGTTGCAAGTAAAAATAATAACAGGAAAAACAGAATATATACTGACCATCTTACAAAAGTTATAGGTCTCCTTCTTTTCCTGACTCCTGTGTATTAGTCCTGACACAAGATAAAGATTTAATTGAGAATCAACAGGATAAAAGGTCCCAATGGCATCTCTTGTACAGTGAATCCATCTCTGTCTTTTGCAGGGTCTCAAGGGCCAGGCCAAGGCACTTGGTGGCTCCTGTGCCAAACGGAAGAAGAATGGAGGCAGGTCACTGAGAGTTTTCGAGAGAGGACCTCCCTTCGAGAGCGGCAACTCTATAAGCTCCTCAGCGAGGACTTTCTGCCTGAGATCTGCAACATGATTGCCCAGAAGGTACGCAGACACTAAAGGGTATTCTTCTTCCTTTCCTCCATGGTGGGTGTCGTGCTGCATGATCAAAGGGTTACTCATTAGAGTACACTCTGCTGTCTTGGAAGTGGTAGAGACTTTCCTCCTGTCTGAACTGGAGTGTTAATATGGTATCTTGTGTCACCTATTCTCCTTCACCTATTGTCATATAATGTTCTCCTTATTCCCAAGAAGCCCTCCGTGCCCACCACCCAACAATAGTTAAAAGGCTTTTCACAGTCTGGAACCAGCTTCCTTCTTTCTTTACATTCCTCAATAAATGTTCTCTGAGGTGAATATTTTGTCACAGAGGTAAGCCACAGCCTTGGACCTGTGTGTCTCTTGTCTGAATGTTAATTCAAGCCTTGGCTGCTCATCTTCCAGTCTAGAATTCCTAGTAATGCATCCTGGGAAGCAGCAGATGATGGCTTAAGTGCTTGGGCTCCTGGCTTCAGCCTGGCCCAGCCTTGGCTGTTGCAGGCATTTGTGGAGTGAACTGGCAAGTAGAAATGTACACTCATACACTCTCATTCACATAGACACAAATCATCTTGTGGGTCTCTTTGACCACACATCAGTTTTTGTATCTCCAGTGCCAGCTCTCAACCTGGCTCTACTTGACACCAGAGCAAGATGTAGATTTAGATTATATACCCTATCTCTTCATGCATATAGATGCTAAATTGTGACATTTTCAAACACCTTTCCCCGTCTACTTTCTTACTCATTTGATTGGTACTCTCTCAAAAGCCCCACTTGAAGTCACTATGTCCATGAGCTGTCCCTGTTTTTCCCCAGTTTTATGATTTTCTTTCCTGACATTCTTTCATACGTTATTTCCTTGGAAGTTTAAGCTTTTTCAGCTCCGTGTACATGTCTTACTTGTCTTTTTGACCCACACTTGCACCTGCTGTAATGCCTTTTGATTGGGCATCATTGATGGCCATTCAGTTTGCTTATCTCATTGCATCTTCCTGATATATGAATGTATGTTAAAATAGAAAGCCAGAATTATTGATACATTGCTAATGAAACCTGAGGAGAACGTAATTATAAATTATTGCTGCAGTACCTAAAGAGCAATGCAAAATGTCAAATATATTACTTAATTCATTACAAATATCATGATGCGTTTAACCCTTATGGAAATTTTAAAACTTTATGAAAAGTTCTAGAAAGTCACATTTCTTTTTTTTTCCTTTTTTTAAAGATTTATTTATTTTATTTATTTGGAAGGCAGAGTCACAGAAGGGACACAGAGAGAGAGAGACTCAGCGAAATCTTCCATCTGCTGGTTCACTCCCCAGTGGGCCAGACCAAAGCCAGGAGCTTCCTCTGGGTCTCCTACATGGGTGCAGGAGCTTAAGGATTTAGCAGGTAGCTAGATTGGAAGTAGAGCACCTGGGATATGAAGGGATATTCATATGGGATGCCGGCACTGCAGGTGGAGGCTTAACCTTCTATGCCACAGTGCTGGCCCCAGAAATCCACCTTTCAAATATCAGGTACCTGTAAATAGTACTTCAATTTTCATTTTTCATTTTCATTGATGAACAAGAAAATCAGTGTACTTAATTCCATATCACATAATTACATTTAGTTTTTTTTT
This sequence comes from Sylvilagus floridanus, assembly GCA_949820135.1. Lineage (NCBI taxonomy): Eukaryota > Metazoa > Chordata > Mammalia > Lagomorpha > Leporidae > Sylvilagus > Sylvilagus floridanus. The sequence continues at coordinate 38,279,189 of OX463230.1, forward strand.
TTTTTTTTTTAAAGATTTATTGTATTTATTTGAAAAGCAGAGTTACAGATATGGAGTCAGTAAGAGACAGAGATCTTTTCTGCTGGTTCACTCCCCAAATGACTGCAATTGGCTGAGCCAGGCAGGAGCCAGTAGCTTCATCTGAGTCTCCCACGTGGATGGTAGGGGCCCAAAGCCTTGGGCCACCCTCTGCTGCTTTCCCATGCACATCAGCAGAGAGCTGCATCAGAAATGGAGCAGGCAGGACTTGAACCGGTACCATACGGGATGCTGGCATTGTAAGTGGTGGCAAAACTTGTTACGCTGCAATGCTGACCCCTACATTTAGTTTTGTGGTCTGTAATCCACTGTGATAATATCTGCAGAAATTAAAATTTATTTATAAAGTAACTGATATAAGCTATTTATAAAGGTTTTTGGCTTAGGACTGTGTATGTGACTTTATTGGCATGACTGTGATGGTGTCTATAACGTATCTATAAATCATATACCTAAGCAGGTTAAGTCATTTTTTATGAGTTTAGTTTTTTTTTTATTTTAGTATTCTATAGAATGAACTAAGAAGCATAATACTGATCAAAAAACTATGAGAACTGATTCTTTTCAAGAGAAGAAAAAAGTATGATCAACCTTAAATCTAATTTTAAGAACCATACAATTAGGGCCAGGCATTGTGCCTAGCAGCCAAGATATTGGTTAAGATACCAAAGTCCTGTATCATATCATAATGTCAGAGTTTATCACCTGCCACAGGCTCTTTTATATATATATAAAGATTTTCTATTACTTCATTTATTTGAAAGACAAAGTGATGAGAGGGTAACTCAGAGATCTTCCATCTGCTAGTCCATTCCCCAAATGGCTGCAATGACCAAGGATATGCCAGGCCAAGGCTCGTGCTCAGGAACCTCATCCTGGTCTCCTGCATCAGTGGCAGGAGCTCAAGTACTTGGACCATTTTCCACTTCCTTCTCTGGAGCATTAACAAGAAGCTGGATCGGAAGCAGACTGGTACTCTGATATGGGATACCAGCTTGGCAAATGCCAGCTTAACCCTCCGTGCTACAGCATCAGCTCCTGCCTCAGGCTCTTGAATCCAGCTTCCTGACTATGGCCGGAGCTACAACAATCCGAACCCAGGAGCCAGGTGCTTCCTCCTGATCTCCATGCGGGTGTAGGGGCCCAAGTACCTGGGCCATCCTCCACTGCCCTCCTGGGCCACAGCAGAGAGCTGGACTGGAAGAGGAGCAACTGGGACAGAACCCGGAGCCCATATGGGATGCTGGCACTGCAGGCAGAGAATTAACCGAGTGAGCCACAGCGTGGGCCCCTGGATCCCAGTTTTTAACAGAGAAAATTAGCAGATTTGGTGACCAGGGGATGGGTGGAATTACCCCCCCCCCAACACACACACATAAACACAGGCACAGACACATAAATACTAAATTTATATTTGAATAGACCATGAAATTAGAAACCAAAACCGTAGTAATAGATGATGATATTTTGAAAGATATCCACTACTGTGAATTTAAAATCTTAGGTGAAATAGAGTGTTAAGTAAAAGAATAAAATGATCTGAATTATGGAGGCGATCTTAGCAGATCAATGATTAGGATTGTATAGCATTGTGTTTTCATAAAAGGATTATCAGTAGCCACATAATCAGTCTGATTTACACACAGATAAATTTTTCTAAACTTTCAAGGAAAAGGGAGATTGTAAAAATTTCAAAAAATAAAGAAAATGGAATGATATTCCATTCATTTACACACAGATGTCTTTGATCCCCGTTTTTATTATAAAACAATCTTTCCTTATTAAATAATATAGATGTCAGGTTCTTAATACCAACAAGTAAAAGCTATCTCTCCCTGTAGAAGTAGTGCATCATAACTAATTAGAGTTAAGCCTGAAGCTATGTTACTGTTAAAATTGTTTTTGGAAGTCTTGTTTATTGTAGTGTAACCAAATAAAGAACAATAAGGTGAAAAATTTTAGGATGTTTGCTGGAGGACTATAAGGCCAGCCAAAAGTTTAATAAGATTTTTGTAACAGTGCTGGGTAACTAGACTACCTGCACCAGAATAACCCAGCATGCTTATTAAAAAGTCACATAGAGTACTGGCTTTGTGGTACCACCTGTGAGGCTGCTGTCCCTTAGGGACGCTAGTTAGTGTCCCAGCTGTTCTACTTCTGATTGAGCTCCCTGATGGGCTGAGAAAATCAGCAGAAAATGGCTCAACTGCTTGGGCCTCTGCCCACCCACAGAAAAGACGCAAATGGAGTTCTTGGCCCAGCCCTGGCCATTGCAGCCACTGGGGAGTGAACCAGCAGATGGAAGACATCTGTCTTTCTGTCTGTCTGTCTGTCTCTCTCTCTCTCTCTCTCTTTCTCTTTCTCTCTATCTCTCTTCTCTCTATCCCCCCACCCCCATCCCTGTACTATGATTTTCAAATAAATAAATCTTTTTTTTTTTTTTAAACAAAAACCCCTGAAATTCCAGGGTCAGCATTTTGGCACAGCCAATTAAGCTGCTACTTCCAATGCCAGCATGTCATATCAGAGCACTGGTTTTATTCCTGGCTGCTCAGCCTCTGAGGCTGCTCCCTGCTGATGTCCCTGAGAAGGCAGCAGAAGATGACCCAAATCCTTGGGCCCTTCCCACCCACATGGAAGATCAGGATGCAGTTCCAGGCTCTTGGCTTTGACCTGCCCCAGGCTTGGTCATTTGAGAATGAACCACTGGATGGAAGATTTCTTCTCTCTCTCCATCTCCATCATTCTGCCTTCAAACAAATAATTAAAAAAAAAAAAAACCTGGCCGGCGCCGTGGCTCAACAGGCTAATCCTCCGCCTTGCGGCACCGGCACACCCGGTTCTAGTCCCGGTCGGGGCGCCGGATTCTGTCCCGGTTGCGCCTCTTCCAGGCCAGCCCTCTGCTGTGGCCCGGGAGTGCAGTGGAGGATGGCCCAAGTGCTTGGGCCCTGCACCCCATGGGGAGACCAGGAAAAGCACCTGGCTCCTGGCTCCTGCCATCGGACAAGCGCGGTGCGCCGGCCGCAGCGTGTCATCCGCGGCGGCCATTGGAGGGTGAACCAACGGCAACGGAAGACCTTTCTCTCTGTATCTCTCTCTCTCACTGTCCACTCTGCCTGTAAAAAAAAAAACCAACCAAACAAACAAAAAAAAACCTCATATTTCTGCTACAGTACCATTCCAACCCACATCAGAATTGTTAAAGGTGATACCTATTACCTTGCAGTGGTAGTAGTGGTAGTGGTAGTGGTGGTTTTTATGGAAATCAGTGAACTAAGCCTATTTGCAGTAACAACAAAACAAATTTTAACAGTGATAATAACCAGAGTTTTGCAGAGTCTATTAGTAGGTACAGTGAAGTGACTGCCCTACCACGTTTCTTCATGGAAGTCAGCAGACCAGAAGCATTCCAAAAGATCTTCATTTAATATACCAGACAGAGTTAGTGACATGCCTGTGGAAATTTATCAGCTCAGTAATCTGTATTTGACATTCTGCAATTGAGATGTATGTTATCATAGTTGTATCTTTACAAGCCTGTTTGTGCCATTGTACTTTTTATTACAATTACACATTTAAATATTATCAAACCAATAAAATATAGCAATAAAAGCTGAGATAAAAGGATTTTATTGAGAAGTCATGGTTCCGATACCTGGCTTTGACTCCTGAGTCCAGCTTCCTGCCAGTGCTGATCCTTGGAGCCAACAGTGATGTCTCAGGGAGTTGGATTGCTGCCATCCATGTGGAAGACCTGGATTCAGTTCCCAGCTTTGATCACACCCAATATTATACCATTGCTGCTGTTTGGGGTGTGATCTTTCAGATGGCATGAACATTCTCTTTGTCTCTCTAATAAATAAAATATTTTAAAGCTACTTTAAAGGAAGACACAAATGTTAGTATGCTTTGAAGTGTTTTGAGCTTATAGAATATTTTGAAAACTTTCAAAATTTATATTATTGAAAGAATTCAAACAATGGCCTTTAGTCTCCATTGTCGGCATTTTGCGAGTAAGAAAGCAGAAGAGGGTGTTCTTTTGTCTCTGTCCCTGTCAAATACTGAATAATTATTTTTCAAAGTTCATGGAAAATGGGATTAAATTTATTTTGATGAAAAATAATTTTGAAATCCATGAATAAGTTATTCGTCATATGAGGCCAGTGCTGTGGCTCACTTGATTAATCCTCTGCCTTGCGGTGCCGGCATCCCATATGTTTGTTTGCTGGGTTATAGTCCCAGTTGCTCCTCTTCTAGGCCAGCTCTCTGCTGTGGCCCGGGAGGGCAGTGGAGGATGGCCCAGGTGCTTGGGCGCCTGCACCCGCACAGGAGACCGGGAAGAAGCACCTGGCTCCTGGCTTCAGGTCAGCTCAGCGCTGGCCCTAGCGCCCATTTGGGGAGTGAACCAATGGAAGGAAGACCTTTCTCTCCGTTTTTTTTTTTTTTTTTTTTTGACAGGCAGAGTGGACAGTGAGAGAGAGAGAGACAGAGAGAAAGGTCTTCCTTTTTGCCGTTGGTTCACCCTCCAATGGCTGCCGTGGTTGGCGCGCTGCGGCCGGCGCACCGCGCTCATCCGATGGCAGGAGCCAGGTGCTAGGTGCTTTTTCCTGGTCTCCCATGGGGTGCAGGGCCCAAGCACTTGGGCCATCCTCCACTGCACTTCGGTCCACAGCAGAGGGCTGGCCTGTAAGAGGGGCAACCGGGATAGAATCTGGTGCCCCGACTGGGACTAGAACCCAGTGTGCCGGCGCCGCAAGGCAGAGGATTAGCCTGTTGAGCCACGGTGCCGGCCTCTCTCCGTTTCTATCTCACTGTCTGTAACTCTACCTGTCAAATAAAAAAATTATGAAAAAAAAACGATAAAGAAAAAAAGTTATTCGTCATATATGCAATTTCTGTGAACTTCCTGAAGTGCTCTTTTTTGTAATAGTGTCTGTTAAAATATAGCAGATAAAAGAGGCACAGAAATACTGGGTAGTAGACAAAGGGTTATTGGGGTATAATGGAAACTGATTTGAGTTGTGTTGCTGCCCTGTTGCAGGTTTCCCCTAGATAGGTTACTTGATATCTCTGAATTTCAGTTTTGTTATAACTAGCAAAATAAATGTACTTTACAGAAGCTTTGTGAGAGTTAAAAGAGTCAGTGCCAATGGTTGAAGCATAGTACTTGGAATCAGTAGGTCTCCTCTTCCATTGTTTATGGTGATGGGTAATTGATGGGAAATCTTGGTTAGGAGAAGAGTCAAATCCACATTTCTTAATTAAATAAATGCGAGAAGAGAGATGATTTGATAACTCTTAGGAGATATGATAAGGCTGTGAACCTTAGAATACAGCAAAGGATCAGAAGGTAAGATCTTCTGTGACCATATAAAAGTTAATGTTTGGGGTCCAGTGCTGTGGTATAATGGGTACAGCCACTTGCCTGCAGCACCAGCATTCCATATGGACACCGGTTCCAGTCCTGGCTGTTGCACTTTCCATTCAGCTCCCTACTCATTCACTTGGGAATTTCATTGGAAGATGGCCCAAGTCCTTGAGCCTCTGCAGCCTCAAGTAAGACCCAGTTGAGGCTCCTGGCTTTGGCCTGGCCCAGCATTGACCATTGCAGCCCTTTGGAGCGTGATCTAGTAGATGCAAGATCTCTTTTTCTCTCTGTGTCTGCCTTTGCCTTGCTTTATCTGTAACTTTACGAAAGAAAAAAGAAAGTTAAACTTTGGGGCAGGTGTTTGATGCTTGGGATGCCCACATCCCCTGTTCCTGGGTTCAAGTCCCACCTCTGCTTTCAATCCAGCTCTTGATCATGCACACCATGGGATACAGCAAGTGATGGTTTAAGTGGCTGGGTCCCTGCCACCCCTGTGGAAGACCAGATGGATTGCTGATATTTGGGGAGTGAACCAGCAGTTGGAAGATAGCTCTCTTCACTTTTTCTCTCCCTCTACCCCTACCTTTTTTCCTCTTCCTTTCCAACAAAGACTTTTTCATTGATTTACTTATTTACTTGAAAGGTAAAGTCATACTGTGAAGGAGAGAACCCTCTCCTGGTTCCGTCTGCAATTGTTAGTAGCCAGGTGGTTCCAGGCAGGAACCAGGAACCCCATCTGGTCTCCCACGTGGGTGGCAGAGGCCCAGGTATTGGGCCATCTTCTGGAATGCCAGTGTTGGAAGTGGAATAATAACCTATTGTGGGGGCCAGCACTGTGGCATACCAGGTAAAATCTCCACCTGCAGTGCCAGCATCCCATAATGGGTGCAAGTTCAAGTCCCAGCTGCTCCACTTCCAATCTAGTTCTCTGCTATGGCCTGGGAAAGCAGTGGAGGATGGCCCAAGTCCTTGGATCCTTGCACCCACGTGGGAGACCTGGAAGAAGCTCCTGGGTCCTGGCTTCAGATTGGCCCAGCTCCCACTGTTGCGGCCATCTGAGAAGTGAACCAGTGGATGGAAGACCTCTCTCTCCCTCTCTCTCTGCCTTTGCCTCCCTGTAACTCTGCCTTTCAAATAAATAAATCTTTTAAAAAAATACATCGTACAGTACCAGTTCCTTTTCCCCCTTTAAAAAGGATTTGTTTACTTGAAAGGTAGAGTAATAGAGAAAGAAATTCTTCAAAGTTCAAGTTTTAAGAGTATGTAGACAGCTGAAAGTATTTTTCTTTTTTTTAAAGATTTATTAATTTTTATTTGAAAGTCAGAGTTACACAGAGGAGAGGCAGAGAGAGAGAGAGAGAGAGAGAGAGTGCGAGAGGTCTTCCATCCGATGGTTCACACCCCAATTGGCAGCCATGGCCAGAACTGCACTGATCTGAAGCCAGGAGCCAGGAGCTTCTTCTGAGTCTCCCACATGGGTGCAGGGGCCCAAGGACTTGGACCATCTTCTACTGCTTTCCCAGGACATAGCAGAAAGCTGGATGGAAAGTGGAGCAGCCTGGTCTCGACCTGGCACCCATAGGGAATGCCAGCGCTTCAGACCAGGGCATTAACCCACTGCACCACAGCTTCAGCCCCCAGCTGAAAGTCTTTATAGATAATGTTACTGAAAGTAATATTTAGGCAAGTTATAAACATTAGGTCTTTTGGTCAGTGCTGTGGAGTAGTAGGTTCAGCCTCCACCTGTTGTACTGGCATCCCTTATGGGTGCTAGTTTGAATGCTGGCTGCTTCACTGCTGATCTAGCTCTCTGCTAAGGAGCCTGGGAAAGCAGCAGAGGATGGCCCAAGTGCTTGGGCTCCTGCACCCACATGGGACACCCAGAAGAAGCTCCTGGCTTCGGATCAGCCCAGCTCCAGCTGTCGTGTCCATTTGGGGAGTGAACCAGCAGATGGAAGACCTTTCTGTGTGTGTCTCCCTTGCTTTGTAACTCTATCCCTCAAATAAATAATTTTTTTTAAAACAAATTAGGTCTTGAATAGATTGCTTAAGGGTATAGTTTATGCTTACATCGAAGGTAATATTGGGGACCTGTGCTATGGCTCAGTGGATTAAGCTGCCACTTAAACGCTGCCATCCTATATCAGTGTTGGTTCAAGTCCTGGCCGCTGTGTTACCACTTCATGGTAAAGTTCCTGGGAAGGCAGCAGATGATGCTCCAACTACTTGAACCCCTGCCACCCATTGGGAGGACTAGATGGAGTTTCTGCTTCCTATCTTTTGCCTCATTCAGCCCTGTCTATTGGTAGCCTAGCTCAGATCTGGCTGTCATAGCCGTTTGACTAGTTGAACCAGGAGGTGGAAGATTTTTCTTTCACTCTTTATCTGCCTTTCAAATAAAATGATAGTGAAGGGGAAATATTCACTCTCTATTTCAAGAATAACATGTTCCTGGTTAGTAACTTTTATCTGATTTGGTAAAGTAGTTGTGAAACTAGTGTTCTTTTGTTATTAATGTGGTAAACACAGCTTCTTTAGAAGATAGTTCCATGTTAAGTTTCTGTTTTTATTTCAAGAGATCTTCCTGTTAGGGTCTTTGAGGCTCATGAAGAAGATGCCTATAGGCGTATTTGAGGACATCCGTGGTGTAGCTCTTGGGGAAAAGCACATTAAGGAAGGTCAGGACACCCTTTGATAATTGGGATTCCATTTGCGCTGGGCCTGCCTCATTATCTTGGAAACAGAAGCTTTCTGCAGCTGCTGACTTAAGCCCACTGCCTGTGCTTTGCAGTGTTTATTATGTATAAACTGTCTCTTTTTGTCAGAGTTTTTTCTTCCTTTCCTCATTACCACATTAATTAATTCTTCATGAAATGCCAACCAAACCTGGATAATGCTGATTTTTGATCCTAAAGTACCAGAAGTTATATCATCTTAATGGAACACCCCTTCCTACCACTTTCAACGTAGGTTACAGTTACTGAATCTATGGGGCTTATTCCACAAAATTTCCCAATCTCCCTTGTACTAATAAATCTTGGCCTTCAAAATAATTATCTAGGTCTCAGTAGTTCTTCAGACTTGTCATATTTCCTACAGCAGTCACTTTTCAGAGCTGGAATCTTTTTAGGCTAGCTCTGATCCCTCGTCACTGGGCTTCTTCCCACTGCTCGTGCTCTCTCCTCACTACTGCCACTGTCCTGCACTTAAATTGGAGGTCTGCCCCAGCTGCTCAGAATGCCCTTCAGATGTATTCCTTTCAAGGAAGGGAATGGTGATAAAGACACCACTTTCCCTTCGTTTTTTAAAAAACATCAGGTTTTAAAATGTATAAACAACTCAGAGGAAGCTTCTTGCTGTTGATATAAAAGATGGTCAAAGGATACAGGTTTTTTGTTTTTGTTTTAAGAGTAAACGCGCTTAGTCAGACGCAGCTGAGGAGGGGTTTCCTTGATTGTCCTAAGGATACATTAGGCCTTCCATCTGGGTCAGTTGTTTGTGTAACTTATTGGCGGCGGCAGCAGCAGCAGCAGCAGCAGCAGCAGCAGCAGCAGCAACAGCAACAGCAACAACAACTGAGAGCACCATAATGTATGGTTTTCTTTCTTTTGCTCATTTCTAACCATGGGGAAGACATCCATAGCGCACACAGGCAAAGTTGCACCCTAGGTAGATACCTGACCAGCTGTTCTTCAGATCCATCAAGCAAGAGGTGAGTGTGTCAGAAAGAGAAAGTTTTAAGTTCAGCAAGGATAGTTGCTCCCATTTTATTTCATGTTTTATTCCTACTTCATTTTGTCTCATTTTTTAAATATAAATCTCAAACCTTTATTCGGCATTCTTACAGTTGCATTTCTGGAAACGGAATTATAAAATAAGACATAAGTTTATATATATATTTTATAGATTTATTTACTTGAAACAGAGTTACAGAGAGAGGTAGAGACAGAGAGAGAGGTCTTCCATCTGCTGGTTCACTCTCCAGATGGCCACAACAGCTGGAGCTGCACCAATCCGGAGCCAGGAGCTTCTTCCGAGTCTCCCCTGTGGGTTCAGGGGCCCAAGGACTTTGGGCCATCTTCTGCTTTCCCAGGCCATAGCAGAGAGCTGGATGAGAAGAGGAGCAGCCGGAACTAGAACTGGTGCTCATATGGGATACCGGTGCTTCAGGCCAGGGCTTTAAGCTGCTGCGCCACAGCGCCGGCCCTGAGTTTGTATTCTTATGGATCTTACAGTGTCCTGGTCTGGTTGCACATATGTATTTATTCTGGTATAGATAAGAATGATGAGTTCTTTTGTAGAAGTTGTTTTTGAATGCAAAGATGGAAGGAATCAGCTGGGCACAGATGAGAAATTTGGCAATGCTGTATCTGAGCTGAGCCTTGTCAGTCAGCTAGGGCTTTTGGATGGTGGACATATTGTTTTTTAAAAAAAACTACTGGCGGAGGTGCAGCAGGGCAAGCCACTGCTTACAACATCAGCATCCCACATTGGAATGTTGCTTTGAGTTCCTAGCTACTCTGCTTCCCATCCCAGGAGGTGGAAGATCTTTCTGTTTCCCTCTTTGAAACTCTGCAAAATAACCAAAATAATTTTTTAAAAGTATGATTTCAAATATTTTATGCACCAAAATGAACTTCTGGAACCTTGTATCTTACACAGTAGACATATCCAGTGCTTTGCCTGCATTACACACCTCCACTCTAGTGATTTTGTTTATATTACTCCTGTAGTAGGAGCACCCATTGTCTACCATCCCACTAGGCTCAGCTCAAAAAACCTGCACCTGCCTAGATTTCCATTTGTGCCTCACTGCAGTTCCTTCCATCTTTGCATTTGTATGTTGTGATGTGTAGTGGAAGAAAATGCTGGAATGATCAGATTTTTGAGCTCTCTGTGATGTTTGTACCTTCAGTCATGAAAGGAAAGGAGATTATGTCATCATATCTTTATTTTAGGAAGATGCTCTCTGTTCATCTCATGGCAAATGAGTGAGGAAGAACTGGATGGTGAGACTGAGCAATACTCTGAGCATGAAATAGCAGTAGAAACCCTGCTGTTAGAAATAGTGGAGAAGTGGATCTTTCAGAAAATTATTTTCAGTAGAGAATGGTCAGTATTGAGATCAGGTTGCAAAAGATTGTGTGTTTTTACTGATCACTGTGTTACCTGTGTTGTTACCTGTAATCACTGTGTGGAGAAGTATGACTGAAAGAAGATAAATTCTGCAACATTAAAGAGTAAATCAGCTTGTGCTTGCTACTTTTTGTTTTTAATTTGCGTTCTAGCAGGGGCATGGGAATTGTTTGTGAATGAGAAATCGTGTAGTTGCTCATGTTTCTCCCAGGATGGAAGGAACAAAACGAGGATATATAAAGATGGGAAACTTTTGAGCCATAGGAAAATATTTAGGGCTCACATTCTGTCACATGAAGAAAGAGGGCATTAGGTGGGATTTTTTTAGGTGAAGAAAGAATGTTTGGGGCACCAGGTAGGTGTCAGGGAAGAGATTTCCCAAGCAACATCCAGTATTTTCATTTTTTTTTTTATTTAGCTTAGAAGAGGAGTTATATGACTTGGAAGGGATGAATTTAACATTTGTATTTACTAAAATGTAAACAGTTGGTCATGTGGGAGTGAAATGAGACACAAAAGAATCTAGAGTGCCAGTCATGGTTGCGTGTGATAATAGAGTCACAGCGAAATACAGGTAGAAGCCCGGAATAAGGAAGGAGAGGCCACGCAAAGTTCAGAAAGCAGTTTCTCTAGCTCCCTGTTAAGACTGCAGGGAGCAGCCAGCTGCATACCTCCTGACTGCTGTTGCTCTCTGGCCTGGATTGCAGAAGGCCTGCGCCCACCCCGCCCCACCCCCGTCTTTGCTCCTTCACCCTGCCAGGTGATTCTCCTACCAGGTCCCATGTCCTCCCTGCTTTCTAGCTATTTACCTCTTGGGAGCACTATGTTTTAGTGATAATAGTTTAGGGATCACAGAGAGTTTTACCTTAGGAGCCAATAGTTTCTATTTTAGACTGTGTGTATTTTCATGGTCATAAATTGAAATATCAACACGATAGTATGTTACAGAGATCTTGCCATTAACTAAGCTTATTATACCTTGGTTGAGAAATAACTTTTTCACCTCTTGGGTGTGTTCTTCTTAGGAGATAGTTTGCTCCCGTCTGGGTTGATGGTTCTGTAATGACTGACATCTCATCTTCCTGGTCTTCTCTAGTGGCCCTTGGTGAGGTATTCAGTCATTGTTATGGTTTTCCAGCTCATCTGGCCTTGTTAGGGTCTTCCCCTGCCCGCATCTTTATTACCCTGATAGCACCTTGAAAGCTCTGTATTGTTCTCTATTCACCAATTTGGGCAGTTGGGATTGCAGAGTAATCTGAATACCACGGAAAGGTTCTTCATTGCTAGGAGCAGACCTTAGCATAAAACACTAAAATGTCTTGTTTGATACCTGGCAGGATTTCTGTGTGTTTTGTGGATGTGTTTTTTTTTTTTTTTTTTTTTTTTTTTTTTTTTTTTTTACAGGCAGAGTGGACAGTGAGAGAGAGAGACAGAGAGAAAGGTCTTCCTTTTGCCGTTGGTTCACCCTCCAATGGCCGCCGCAGACGGCGCGCTGCGGCCGGCGCACCGCGCTCATCCGATGGCAGGAGCCAGGAGCCAGGTGCTTTTCCTGGTCTCCCCATGGGGTGCAGGGCCCAAGCACCTGGGCCATCCTCCACTGCACTCCTGGGCCACAGCAGAGGGCTGGCCTGGAAGAGGGGCAACCGGGACAGAATCCGGTGCCCCGACCGGGACTAGAACCCGGTGTGCCGGCGCCACAAGGCGGAGGATTAGCCTGTTGAGCCACGTGTGGATGTTTTTGTTATGTGATTTTATTCTTTTTAACTTGCACTAGAAGGTATCTGGGGACCTTAGTGGTATTTTTTTGTTTGTTTCAAAAGCAGAAAACCTTAAGGCCTTTAAAGCATGCAGGCTAGGTTTCTGGCCTCTGGTGGTCACCCAGGAGTCCAGTCTTTGCCTCAGAAAGTCTTTTCATTGTGACTCCTGGGGAAAATATTCGTGAAGGGAGCTCGTTGTTGACCCCCAGGGTTAGGGCTAGAGTGGTTATTTCTCTCAGGAGACTCTGGCTGCTGCGGGTGCTGGGAAGCTGGGTTGGGGTGCATTCCCAAGTGTGCCACTAATAACATTGGCGAGGGCGCCAGTGAGTCTGGTGACCTGTCTCGGGAGAGGGGAATGTGTGTTGAAGTCTTCAGCACTGCTCAGACAAGGAATACTGCTAAGATTTTCAAATTTGGGTTTCAGATTAGCTGCTCATTAAAATCTCACCTCGATTCTAGCAGGCCTCTTGCTTATCTGTAAATTACTTAAACAGCCACACCTTGTCCCACTTAAAACTGACTTTTTTTTTTTTTAAAGATTTATCTATCTATGTGAAGTCAGAGTTACACAGAGAGAAGAGAGGCAGAGAGAGAGAGAGGTCTTCGTCCGATGGTTCACTCCCCAGATGGCCGGAACGGCCGGAACTGTGCGGATCCGGAGCCAGGAGCTTCCGCGAGGTCTCCCACGTGGGTGCAGGGGTCCAAGCTGGACAGGAAGTGGAGCAGCTGGGACCAGAACTGGTGTCCATGTGGGGTGCCGGTGCTTCTGGCCTGGACGTTAACCCACTGCGCCACAGCACTGGCCCCCAAACTGACCTGTTTTAAAGAAACAAATTTCAGTGTGTGAAAGACAAGATTCGGGGTGGTGACGAGGCCTAGCCCCTGCACCCTACATTGGTACTGGTTTGATCCCCAGCTGTTCCACTTCCAGTCCCTGCTAATGGTCTGGGAAAGCAGTGGAGGATGGCCCAAGTGCTTGAGCCCCTGCACTCACTTGGGGGATCCGGGAGAAGCTCCTGGCTTCTGGCTTTGGATCCAGCCCAACTCGGGCCTTTGCAGCCATGGAAGATCTCCCTCTCTTTCTCCTTCTCTGCCTCCTTCAAATATAAATAAATTGTAAAAAAAAAAAAAAACAGATTGTTTTAAACCAGATTTTTGACTGTACTGATTATTTGATAAATGTCTTTAGGTGGTAAGTCTTGACCTTTAGTGATGTTTCATCTTGAGGTGGTATAAAACTGAAAATGAGCACAGAGATTTTAAAGCACACTCTTGGTGCATGCGTAATTTTTTCCAGGTGTGTGTGATGTCATTTAAGTGAAATGTTGATTATTCACATCAGATGAGAAGCTGCTAAAATTATAACATGTGTGATGTAAGAGTAAGTGTGAGACAAAGAGGACTGCCAGTTACAAGGTGGTATTTTCAAGTAGCATGGCAATGCTAAGTTACTGGTAATTCTGGAGAAAGAACTTGTGAAGTATCCGGAATAAGTACACACACAGAGATAGCAGATTGGTGGTTGCCAAGGCCTGGGGGAGTAGGGATCAGGGAATGGCCGCTTCATTTGTGTGGTTTCCTTTGATGGTGTCCGGGTGTCTTGGAATTTAATATGAGTGGTACTTTCATACCATTGTATACTAAATGCCACTAAATTCTGTTTAAAGTTTTTTTGTGAATTTCATCTCAGTAAGAAAAAAAACTATAAGAGGGTAATGGTTACATATTTTATGGTGACACAGCCTTTGTTTTAACAGAGCAGCAATCGTTTTATAATGTTTTTTATATTTGCAAATTATACTTCATAATTTTCTAACATTGTAAAGTTCTTCATTTTTATCAAATATTATCAGTTTTAAATGTCACACCTTAATCATTCACAGTTCTTACAAGTTTTTTTATTTTAAAGATTTTACTTCTTTATTTGAGAGGTAGAGTTACAGACAGTGAGAGGGAGAGACAGAGAGAAAGGTCTTCCATCCGCTGGTTCACTCCCCAGGTGGCCACAACAGCCAGAGCTGCGCCAATCCGAAGTCAGGAGCCAGGAGCCTCCTCCGGGTCTCCCACATGGGCACAGGGGCCCAAAGGCTTGGGCCACCTTCCACTGCTTTCCCAGGCCACAGTAGAGAGCTGGATAGGAAGTGAAGCAGCCGGGACTAGAACTGGCACCCATATGGGATGCCGGCACCGCAGACAGAAGATTAACCTGCGCCATGGCATCGGCCCCAGTTCTTACCAGTTCTTTAAAAAAATATTTATTTATTTGAAAGGCAGAGCAAGAGAAAGAGAGAGGAGAGATTTTTCCATCAGCTGGTTCACTTCCCAAATGGCTGCAGCATTCAGGCTCTCCAGGCTAAAGCCAAAGGCTGGGCATTCCATCCAGGTCTGCTACATGGGTGGCAGGAGTCCAGTACTTGGTCCGTGTTTCCCTTTCTATCGAGAAGCTGGATTGGAAGCAGAGGAATCGGGATTTGAACCAATGGTTTCATATGGATACAGGAGTTCCAAGTAGTGGCTTAACCCACTATGCCAGAACACCTAGTCCTAATTTGATTCTTGAATATATTTTAATTTTAAACTTTAAAAAAAAAAAAGATTTATTTATTTAAGAGGCAGAGTTAGGTAGAGACGAGAGAGGGGTCTTCAACTCACTGGTTTACTCCCCAGATGCCTGCAATAGGCTAGCTGGTGTTGGGCCGATTTGAAGCCAGGCCAGGTAGCTTCTTCCAGGTCTCACATGTGGGTGCAGGGGCAGAAGCTCTTGGGCCATTCTCACTGCTTTCCCAGGCACATTAGCAGGAACTGGATTGGAAGTGGAGCAGCCAGGACACGAATCAGTGCCCGTACAGATGCCAGCCCTGCAGGCCAGGGCAAGGATTACTCATAGTGGAGTGAAATGTTAATAAAAAATTCCTTGAGGGGCTGGTGCTGTGTCTCAGAAGATTAACACCCTGGCTTGAAGCACTGGCATCCCATATGGGTACTAGTTCTAGTCTCGGCTGCCCCTCTTCTTATCCAGCTCTCTGCTGTGGCCTGGGAAAGCAGTAGAAGATGGCCCAAATCCTTTGCCCCTGCACCCACGTGGGAGACCTGGAAGAAGCTCCTGGCTCCTGGCTTCGGATCAGCACAGCTCCACCCTTTGCGGCCTTTTGGGAGTGAATCAGCGGAAGAAAGACCTTTCTCTTTGTTTCTCCCTCTCACTGTCTGTAAGTCTACTTCTCAAATTTAAAAAAAAAAGAGAAAGAATGGTTGGAAATTTAAGTAAGGACCTGGCAGATGTGGTATGAGGGGATGGTTGTCAGTGAAATACAGGGAAAGTGCTTCGCTTAGATGCAGTCTTCCCAAAATTCTCCTTGCCGAATCACATTGGTTTGCCCAATTCAGAATCATCATCTCCCATGTTTTAACTGCCTGTTCTGATTACAGAATAATGGAGATTCTGGGAAATGTTAATTCTAACCTGTTCTCCTGAGGTTCCTCATGAGTACCATGTTCTGTGTACAGTTTTTTTTTTTTTTTTCTGTTGTGTTCCAGATTTTTACCTTGTAAACTCCTTCAAAATGAGGCTCATAGTGAAAAATTAGAAAAAGTCTACCAGTTAGACAAAGCCACCTGAAATTCAGGGGCAAATGAGAATCTGAACTTGTTTTTAAGAACCATGAAGAATACATATAAAATTTTAATCAAAGCTGTTTCGTCGTTTGATGGCAACTTGTGTAAATGGCAGAGTGCACTCTTCTCTGCTGCCTGTCATCAAGACCACAGCATAAAACAACCGCCACAGTATACAACCTTTAGGTAACATAGTAGAACATTAGGTCTTCTTGCTAAAAAGATGGGTTAAAAAAGAAAACTTCATGGGGCCTGTGCCATGGCGCAGGATGCTAATCCTCTGCCTGCGGCACCGGCATCCCATATGGGCACCAGTTCTAGTCCCAGCTGCTCCTCTTCCATGTCCTTGGGTCGCTGTACCCACGTGGGAGACCCGGAAGAAACTCCTGGCTTCAGATCTGTGCAGCTCCAGCCGTTGCAGCCATCTGGGGAGTGAACCAACAGAAGGAAGACCTTTCTCTCTCTTCCTCTCACTATCTGTAACTCTACCTTTCAAATAAATAAATAAAATCTTTAAAAAAAAAAAAAACTTCCCATTCCTGATTATGAGGTAATTAGTATATTGTACATTATTTTATGCAGGCTAAGCGTTTACTCTCTCTACGTTAATAGCTGATTCATTGTTCTGGCTCTACAACTTAGAGGTTGCAGGTTGTAGTTGTTACCTATTCAGTAGCAGTGTGCTTTACAAGTTCTGGCTTTCAGGGTCTCTATTGCAGGTAATAGTTATTGCCTGTTTAATAACAATGTGTTTTAAAAGTTCTGGCGGTCAGGGCCGGCATTGTGGCATAGCCAGTAAAGCCACTGCCTACATCCCATATGGGTGCTGGTTCAGGTACCAGCTGCTTTACCTCCAGTCCATCATCTCCCTGCTAATGGCCTGGGAAAAGCAACAGAAGATGGCCCAACTGCTTGGGCTCTGCCCTGGAGGTTGCAGCTACTTGGAGAATGAACCAGCAGTGGAAGACCTGTCTTTCCCTCTCCCTGTAACTCTTTCAAATAACTAAACCTTTAAAAATGTTCTGGCTTTTGTATCAGGACAGAATTTAAGGAAAGAAATTTAAACAATTTCAGTGTCCTTGAATTACAGAGTGTTTTAGCACAAGTTTTGGGTTTTTTTTTTCCACTTTTTTTTTTTTTTTTTTTTTGACAGAGTGGACAGTAAGAGAGAGAGACAGAGAGAAAAGTCTTCCTTTGCCGTTGGTTCACCCTCCAATGGCCGCTGCGGCCCGCACACCGCGCTGATCTGAAGGCAGGAGCCAGGTGCTTCTCCTGGTCTCCCATGGGGTGCAGGGCCCAAGCACTTGGACCATCCTCCACTGCACTCCTGGGCCACAGCAGAGAGCTGGCTTGGAAGAGGGGCAACCGGGACAGAATCCGGTGCCCTGACCGGGACTAGAACCTGGTGTGCCGGTGCCGCTAGGCGGAGGATTAGCCTGTTGAGCCATGGCACCAGCCACAAGTTTGTTTTTTTAGATGGATTTATTTATTAGAAAGGCAGAGTTACAGAAATTGAGAGAGAGATTGTCCATCTGCTGATTCACTCCCCAAATGGCCACAGATACCAGGACTGGGCCAGGCTAAATCGCATCCAGCGGTGGCAGGGGCCTAAGCACTTTGGGCATTTTCTGCTACCTTCCCAGGTTCATTAGCAGGGAGCTGAATCAGAAGTGGAGCAGATGGTACTTGAACAGTGCCTGTATGGATGCCAGCATTGCAGGCAGTGTCTTAACCTGCTGTGCCACAATGCCGACCCCTTAGCACCAGTTTTATTGTAAAATATGATGAGTGATGGTCTGTTTTCCTTGTCATCTGTTAGATTACTTAGGCAGTTAACTTTCACTGGCTACCTAGAACTCTGTTGTTTGAGTGGAAAAAAGTCTAAGAGCAGGTATAATGGCACCTCTTGGAATGCCTACATCTCATGTTGGAGTGTTGGTTTGAACCCTGGCTATTCCATTTCTGATCCAGCTCCCTGCTAATGTACTTAGGAAGTAGCAGATGATGACTTAAATGCTTGGGTTCCTGACTTCTGGGTCCAGCCTTGCCCAGCACCAGCTGTTGTAGCCCTTTGTGTAGTTAACCTGGAAATGGAAATGTAGTTAGCATGGAAATGGAAGACTATGTGTGTGTGTGTGTGTGTGTGTGTGTGTGTGTCTTTCTGCCTTTCAAATAAATAAATATTTTTTAAAAACTTAAAGTTTGAAAGTCATCTACATTAATTGATATTGTGTGTCTGTTCTGAGTGATGCCTTTCCTTTATCCTTAATGTACTTGTCATCAACCGTATATCAAAAAGAATGGTATCTCTGAACTGTCTCAATTTCTGTTCTGTCCATCATATTATCCAAAGATTATTTCCTGCAGAATACACGTTATATATATATTGTACCCAAAATGTATTATACTTTAACTGTCCATTGTGTGTGTGCGCATGTTTTTTTTTAAAGATTGTTTTGAAAGTCAGGAGTTACAGGTAGAGATAGAGACAGAGAAAGAGAGAGAGGGCACGTGTGCTCTGCAACAGCCAGGGTAAAGCCACGTAGGAGCCAGGAGCCAAGAGCTAGGAGATTCCTGCAGGCCTCCCATATGGGTGGCAGGGGCCCAAGCACTTAGCTGTCTTCCACTGCCTTTCCCAGGCTATTAATAGGGAGCTGGATAGGAACGGCATTACTGGCTACACTTGCCCCTCCATTGTATTTTAATGTTAGTGTTCTTGTGTTTATATAAATCTGTATATATTTTGTACTGTTATACTTGTATTTGTGATATAAATTCTCCTAGTTTCTATTTGATACTTCTTATTGAATATTAACTCGAAGCAAAGAACTGTTGTTGCATTGTTGTATCCTGGCTTGACATACTCACTGGTTCCACCCAGGAGACTCCTGTGCTTACTAGAATAGAAAAACAGAAGCGCAAAGAGGAGGAAGAAGAACGTCAGATTCTTCTAGCAGTGCAGAAGAAGGAACAGGAACAGATGTTAAAAGAAGAGAGGAAACGTGAGTTGGAGGAAAAGGTCAAGGCAGTGGAAGGTATGTGGGTATTTGTGCTGTCCGGAGGGGTACATGTGGAGTGGGAAGAAACCTGCAGCCAGATCCCAGTCAAGCTAGGGGGTCCTTCATTTACTGATGGTACTGTTGTAATTCTTAATGAAGTATCTTGTGATTGTGTTCTATCATGTTTCTTCCAAGCTCAATGAATCTATTTCTGTGGAAGCACTTGCATTTATCGTTCTGCTTGTACCTTCTGATCTCTGCTGTGCCTCACATGTGGAGCAAAAAGAAAAAAATTAAGATATTGATGACAACTGATTTCAGATGTAACTTTGAACACAAATGAGATATGCTTAAGAAAAGTCTCATAGTTTAAATGCGCACCATTGCCAGTCTAAATATTACCATTAATATTACAAAGACAAAGTAGTGTTCTCAGACTAGATCTTGGTCTTGGACTTTGGTGTAAGGAGATCTTATCTATCTATCTTTTTTTTCTCTTTCTTTCTCTCTCTCCTCCCTTCCTGTTTTTCTTTCTTTCTTTTCTAGATTTATTTATTTTTATTATTTGAAAGGCTGAGTTATGGACAGAGACAGAGATTTTCCATCCACTGGTTCACTCCCCAAATGGCCTCAAGGGCTGATCCAAAGCCAGGAAGCCAGGAGCTTCTTCAGCTCTCCTACATGAGTGTAGGGACCCAAGTACTCGAGCCATTTCCAGGCACACTAGCAGGGAGTTGGATTATTAGTAGAGCAGCCAGAACAGGAACCAGTGCCCATATGGGATACTTTACCCACTACCCCACACTGGCCCCAGGTTTGACTTTTTTAATACAGTGTTTCAGTGCAAAATTCAGGAAATGGAAATAAAAGACTCTGGCCTTAAATACTTTTTTTCTTTCTATTCCTAAGTTGTACCTTCTATTACTTAATCATATCTTCATTCACAATTGCTTAGTGCACAGAATCTAATTTAGTCTCTGTTATTTTATGTGGAATATGTTGTAAAAGCCTGTATATGTTCTGTTTCCAGTGTTCGATTTAAATTCCTCAAGGTAATAACTATAGCTTTTATTTCTGTATATGTTTCAAATGAAATTATATCTCTTTTAAAGATATATTTATTTATTTGAAAGGAAGAGTTACAGAGAGGCAGAAAAAGAATCTTGCTTACGGTGGTTCACTCCCCAGATGGCTACAATGGTTGGAGCTATGCTGATTAGAAGCCAGGAGCCAGGAGCTTCTTCCTGATCTCCCATTCTGGTGCAGGTGCCCAAGGACTTGGGCCATATTCTACTGTTTTCCCAGGCCATAGCCCAGAGCTAGATCAGAAGTGGAGCAGCCAGGACTAGAACCAGCACCCATATGGGATGCCGGCACTGCAGGCGGCAGCTTAACCCGCTACACCACGGCACCAGCTGTGGCTCTGACTCCAACTCCGACTAATCATTTTTGAACACTGATTCTGTGCAAGGCTCTGTACTGGGTCTATGGTAATGAACAAATTAATTTCTTCCTTTCCTGGAGTTTACATTTTAATGGCAAGAAGATGGAATGTAAACAAATATTATTGAATTATAGATAACAATGAGAGGTATAAATAAAGTAGACATACCAATAAGAGCAACAAAATTGAAGTGACATTTAGTTAACATTTCATGAAAGACTTCTCTGAAGATGTGATGTCTAAAGCAGGAAGAGTGTTGTAGGCAGACAGAGTAGCAAATGGAGAGGCTTACTTGTACCGTGGCATTTTGTGTTCATTACAGATCGAGCTAAGCGAAGAAAGCTTAGGGAAGAACGGGCATGGCTGCTGGCTCAAGGGAAGGAGCTCCCCCCTGAACTTTCCCATCTGGACCCCAACTCACCCATGAGAGAAGAGAAAAGGACCAAGGACCTGTGAGTATTTAATGACCATAATAGCAGCAACTGGTACTGCAATACAATCCCCTCTGGAAGGTAATAGTGTCACCCCTTAAAGTTGAGAAAAGAGAAAGTGACAGGTGCAGGCATGCACTCACAGCTGACTGTAGAGCTCTTTATCATGCACGCACAGACACAAAGCGAGTGGGACCCTTTTCTTTCCCTTTTACATTCTTGCTTCATGTTCTTCAGAATCACAAGTGGTATTTATACACAAAGCTCTTGTTGTTTCTCCCAATTCTTTAATGAAATTTTACACACGCCTTGTGAAGTTGCCTGGTATTGTTTTTTTGTTGTTGTTGTTATTGTTTTAAGATTTATTTATTTGAAAGAGTTACACAGAGAGAGGAGAGAGAGAGAGAGAGAGAGAGAGAGAGAGAGAGAGGTCTTCCATCTGCTGGTTCATTCCCCAACTGGCTGCAACGGCTGGAGTTGTGCCAGTCCACAGCCAGGAGTTTCTTCCAGGTCTCCCACGTGGGTGCAGAGACCCAAGGACTTGGGCCATTTTCTCCTTTCCCAGGCCATAGCAGAGAGCTGGATTGGAAGTGGAGCAGCGGGGCTCGAACCAGTGGCCATATTGGATGCTGGCACTGCAGGTGGTGGCTTTACCCACTACACCACAGCACTGGACCCGGCACTGTGTCTTTATACTTCTTGCTGAAAATCAGGAAACAAATATTTAGTATTCATGAGCTCATTCTATTGTATGCTTTTGTGGGTTTTCAGATCACTAAAATATTCATTATAACTAATGTTATATAATAAAGTTGTAGATCATCTAGCCTGACCTCAACATGTTTATAGATTAGGAAAAATATATTCCCACATTTGCATCATCTTCATGTTGTTTTTATGGGTGTTAACCAGTTTGTTAAGAATGTTTGAAATCTTACTGTGTCTGAGGAGAAGGTAGTTAGTAATGATTTCTCATTTTATGATTTACAGCTTTGAGTTGGATGATGATTTCACTGCCATGTATAAAGGTTAGTTCCCATTCTCAGCTATTCTGTTTCTGACAGATGTATTCCTGTGTGACAGTGTTAATCACATTCTCTTCTTTGCCTCTTAGTTCTAGATGTGGTAAAGGCTCACAAGGATTCCTGGCCCTTTTTGGAACCTGTGGATGAATCTTACGCCCCTAACTATTATCAGATTATTAAGGTAGAGGCTGTCTTTGAAATTATACTTGTTAGAGCTTATCTTTCTTGGGTTTTTTGTTTGTTTTTTTTTTTGTTTGTTTTGCTAGGTATAGACCAGACTCTTGAACAACTCAAGTGATGTTTCCTGTGACATCTTTTGTCTAGCATATTTTAATTAATGACTTCACGTGTCCTATTTTAGGTTCCCATGGATATTTCAAGTATGGAGAAGAAATTAAATGGAGGTTTATACTGTACCAAGGAGGAGTTTGTAAATGACATGAAGACCATGTTTAGGAATTGTCGAAAATATAATGGGGAAAGCAGTGGTAAGCAGAGAAGGGTTTGTGCTACATGTGTATCTATTGTTATAATTGGAAGTCAGATACCTTCTCTGAGAAAAACATGCCACTGATCCGACTTGTCTTTGGAACTCTAGTTAGAATGTGTATTAGAATCCATAAGATGTCAACCATTTTCACCATGTGTACCAGGAACCTTCAGTCCCACAGAATACAAGATTACATTTAGAGACAGCCTGGGCTCAGGTTCTTTCTCATCCTAGAGACTTCTGGGTCTGGATTGTGGTGGGCCTCTTGAACACTGACAGCTGACCCAGGACAGAGCCTAGATGGAGCTGATAGAAATCATCCCAAGGAGTCAGCATAGTACATTTAAAGATTTATTTATTTATTTTAAAGAATTACACAGAGAGAGGAGAGGCAGAGAGAGAGAGAGGTCTTCCATCCCATGGTTCAGTCCCCAATCGGCTGCATTGGCCAGAGCTACACCGATCTGAAGCCAGGAGCCAGGAGCTTCTTCCAGGTCTCCAGGTCTTCCAGGTCTCCCATGCGGGTGCAGGGGCCCAAGCACTTAGGCCATCTTTTACTGCTTTCCCAGGCCATAGCAGAGAGCCGGATTGGAAGTGGAGCGGCCAGGTCTCAAACAGGCGCCCATATGGAATGCCAGTGCTTAAGGCCAGGGCACTAACCCACTGCACCACAGGGCTAGCCCTGTGCATAGTACTTTCTAATACTGCAGTATATTTGAATGTCCCAAGGTACTGAAGTTTTGGGTCATTTATCATTGAACTAAAAATATCTTAATTTATAAAATGAAAATTTAGTGATAGTATTTCTTCATTTAACCTTAAAGGATTTAATGTTCACTGGTGTGAGATAATGCTCCAGTCACTTCCAGCAATATATCCTTAGGTTCTTTCATGCACAAAACTATGTCTCCCTCTTGTGTCAAGCAGAGTTTACCCCAGTTGCATTTTTTTCTTTCTTTGATTTTTACTTACTTATTTTCATTTTTTATTTGAACACCAGGGAGAAACACACACACACCCGTGTGCACGCACACACACAGAAACACAGATCTTTTATTCACTAGTTCACTCCCCAAATCCCCACAATAACTAGGGCTTGGCCAGACCAAAGCTAGAAGCCAGGAACTCCATCTGGGTCTCCTTCCTGGGTTCCTCATCTGTTGCCTCCCAGGCACTCCGATGTAGGATGCAGGCTGCCCAAATGGCAGCTTAACTCCCATACCCTCAGTGGCATCTTCTATTGTGTATTAGTAGGAGAATTATCTTTTAAATAATATGCCCAGAAGTCAATCCTTGTGTCTTCCTATAGAGTATACCAAGATGTCTGATAATTTAGAGAGGTGCTTCCATCGGGCGATGATGAAACATTTTCCTGGTGAAGATGGAGACACAGATGAAGAATTTTGGATTAGAGAGGATGAAAAGCGAGAGAAGAGACGCAGTCGGGGTGCACGAAGTGGTGGAAGCCATGTTTGGACCCGCTCCCGGGACTCGGAAGGGTCTAGCAGGAAACAGCAGCCTGTGGAAAATGGGGGCAAGTCATTGCCGCCTACACGCCGGGCCCCATCTTCTGGGGATGATCAGGGCAGCAGTTCCACACAGTCGCCTCGAGAGGTTGGCGCTTCCAATGGCCGTGGCTTTTCCCGACCTCTGCATTGTGCTGGGACACCCAGCCCGGCACCCCTTTTAAACCAGATGGTAAGGAATGTCTTAAATTCTTTTGTGCTTTCTCCTAGCCGGGGAAGTAATAGGGAAGTAAAGACTATTCAATCGGCTTTTTCTCCAAAACAATTTTATGTATTATTTCTTTTCCCTCTTGGTCCTTTCTCTTAATTATTTACATCATGTGTTCTCAATATGGGCAGACTGAAATTAAAAGTTTATTCTCTTTGTATATGAAACATAGATACACATATGGTACATACAATGTACAGCTTGTCTGATGTATTAAAATTGCACAGTAGGATGCAACTTAGGGGGAAAAGTGTCAAAAAAGGCTTGGTGGCGGTAGGGATAGAGTGATAGCAGAGATGCTGATTTAATCTTGATTCCCTGGAGAAGGAAGTTCCTTTATTTTTTGATTAATTTATTTGAGAGGCAGAGATAGAGAGGTCTTTCATCCATTGGTTCACCCTAAATGGCTGCAGTGGCTGAAGCTGGGCCCATCTGAAGCCAGGAGCCAGGAGCTGCTTCTTGGTTTCCCCCTGCAGGAGCCCAGGCAGTTTGGCCATTTTCCACTGCTTTTCCAGGCACATTAGCAGGGTGCAGGATGGAAAGTGGAGCGGTCGGGACACAAATTGTTACCCATATGGGATGCCGGTGCTGCAGGCGAAGGCTTAACCTACTATATGCCACAGCGCCGGCCCCTCTTCAGTTCTTTAGGGGCCAGTCCCAGATCCCAGTGAGCTCTGCATCAGTTGTCTTCCTTCTCCTGTCACTGTATTCCCAGTGGTTGGCATCTGTGTAGTTCTAGCAGAGAATCTTCAGAGATTCCCTGACTATTTACCAAATGCCTTTGTCCCCCTTTCTTGCTTTACTCAATCCCTTGCAGAGGCCAGCAGTCCCAGGAACATTTGGTCCACTTCGAGGATTGGATCCTACCAATGTATATGGCACCTCTAGAGTCCCAGAACCACACTCTGGGGAACCTGTCCAACAGCATCAGCCTTTTGCCATGCAGGTAAGGGATCCACTTAGAAGAGGAAGGCATGAAGGGGCCTACAGGTATATTTCAGAAATAGTCTCTTCCTAAATTGAATTAATTGCCTCCTGTCCTGAAGAATCTGTCCCTGTAGATAAAGCACACTATAAGTTCTCTCTCATTCTGTGATTCTGGTTAACTCTCCTGTCTTGTCTTGTTGGCAGCATCCAGTTGGAATTAACAACCACCGAGGACCCAGGCTCTGTGCACCTGAAGAGAAGCAAATGTGTGGGGGACTACCACACCTTTCTAACATGGGATCGCCTCCTGGATCCTTGCAGCTCGGACAGATGAGTGGTCCCAGTCAGGATGGAAACATGTATCCCTCAGCTCAGTTCCAACCAGGATTTATTCCTCCCAGGCATGGTGGGGCTCCAGCACGACCTCCGGACTTTTCTGAAAGCCCAGAGATTCCTGCCAGCCATGTTTATCGATCCTACAAGTACATGAATCGAGCACACTCTGCTATTTGGAATGGGAACCATGGTGCTACAAACCCGGGACCCTTGGGGCCAGAGGAAAAGGTCCACTTAGGGCCAGGACCCTCTCAGCAGCCTCGTACTCTTGGTCACATGATGGAGTCCCGTGTGATGAGACCCCCTGTTCCCCCAAACCAGTGGACAGAACAATCAAGCTTTCTACCTCATGGAGTTCCGTCTTCAGGGTATATGCGACCACCCTGTAAGTCTGCTGGACATCGCTTACACCCGCCTCCAGCCCCACCGCCAGGCTCTATGTTTGGAGCTCCCTCTCAGGCTCTGCGGGGCGTGCAAGGAGGGGACTCCATGATGGACAGTCCCGAGATGATCGCCATGCAGCAGCTTTCCTCCCGTGTCTGCCCGCCAGGTGTGCCTTACCACCCCCACCAGTCCACTCCCCCCAACTTACCTGGCCCCTTTCCACAGGTAGCTCACTCCGTATCCTTAAGTATGTCCACTCCCAAGCCTGCCTTGGCCAATCCTGGGAGGACACAGGATAACAGCGAAGCCCAGGAGCCTGAGAATGGCCAAGGTAATTTACATTGTCAATTTTTTCTGACTTTTGGCTCCTTAAGGTGTTCCGATCAAGTAAAAACTGGCTTGCAGCCTTTTTTTCTTGAACCACTCAGTTTTGGGCTAATTATAATGCTAATTTTGGTTTGAAGATCCCATGTTGTTGTGTCTCTGAGACTTTTACCTGTTAACTCAGAGCAAGCCTTCAAGGTTGTCATTCTTAGCACCCTTGTCTTTGTAGCTAGAAAATCCAAGGTACAGAAATATCAGATTATTTGTTAATAAGTAGTAGAGGTGAGATTTGAATCCATACTTACTAGATCCAACTTCTCTGCTCTTAACCACTATATCATATATTGCTTTTAAAAGTAATTGTGAAATAAGTTTTCATTTTTTTTTAAAGATTTTATTTATTTGAGAAGCAGAGTTATGGACAGAGGGAGAGACAGAGGTTTTCCATCCATCTGCTGTGTTCACTCTTCAAATGTCTGCAATGGTTGGAGCTGGGCTAATCCTGAGCCAGGAGTCAGGAGCTACAAACCACATGGGTGCAGGGGCCCAAGGACTTGGGCCATGTTTCATTCCTTTTTCAGGCCATTAGCAGAGAGCTGAATCTGACGTGGAACAGCTGGGACTCCATTTGGCGCCCATATGGGATGCTGGCACCGCAAGCAGAGGCTTAACCTACCACGCCACAGCACCATCCCCAGTTCCAGTTTCTAATGTTTAACAAAATCTGTTTCCTTGCTTCCATTCCTTGGATATATACTTTAAAGCCCCTGTTTTTTGTAGTTTTTTTTTTTTTTTTTTTTGAAAGTCAGTTACAGAGAAAAGGAGAGGCAGAGAGAGAGGACTTGGGGCATCTTCTGCTGCTTTCCCAGGCTACAACAGAGAGCTAGATTGGAAGTGGATCAGCCAGGACTTGAACCGGCACCCATTTGGGATGCTGGCACTGCAGGTGGCAGCTTTACTGACTGTGGCACAGGCTGGCCCCAGTGCCTTTTAAGGGAGTAAATCGGAGTAGATAAATGAATTCTTTTTTAATGCTAGGATGATGTTTAGTATATACCATATGTAATTTTCTTCAGTTCAGAGGTAGAAAGAAGATGGAGACACTTGGACTTTTTTTTTTTAAGATTTATTTTATTTATTTGAAGGTGTTAGAGAGGTAGAGACAGAGAGAGAAGTCTTCCTTCTACTGGTTCACTCCCCAAATGACCACAATGGCTAGAGCCGAGACATTCCGGAGCCAGGAGCTTCTTCTGGGTCTCCCACGTGGGTGCAGGGGTCCAAGGACTTGGGCCGTCCTCTACTACTTTCCCAGGCACATCATCTTGGAGCTGGATTGGAAGTGGAGCAGCTGGAACTAGAACCAGCGCCCATATGGGATGCCGACATTACAGGCCGGGGCTTTAACCTGGTGTTGCATGACGCTGGGTCCTGTTTTGTTTTGTTTTGTTTTTTTAAGATTTTATTTGAAAGGTAGAGCCAACAAAGGGAGTGAAGAGAGAGGAGAGATCTTCCATCCATTGGTTCACTCCCCAAATGGCTATATTGCCAGGACTGGGCCATGCTGAAACCAAGTTTCCTATGTGGGTAGCAGGGACCCAAGCACTCGGTCCATTTTCTTATGCCTTCTCAGGCACATCAGCAGGGAACTGGATTGGAAGTGGAGCAGCTGGGACCTGAACAAGCAGTCATGGGATGCCGGCATAACACATGGTGGCTTAACCCACTGCATCCCTTGGCCTTTTATAATGATGAAGATTCTACAGAAACTTGAGGGTAGGCTTAGAACTCAGACTTGGCGTTTGGTGTTTCTCTTTGGGAGAGACCTGCTCTGTCAATACCAGCTCTACCTGAATTTTCTAATGCTGGTTTGAAATGATGTATAGAATTTAGAGCACCTGAATAGTCCCATTAGTGAAACTTTGGATAAGTCTGATAAGTCTGTTTTCCAGTTGCTGAGTTTTCTTTTGATTGAAAGATGGAAAGTATGGTTCTTAACGTTCCTTGTACAGTTTGTGCTTTTGCCCTTTAAAGGCACTTCAGTTCACAGATAGTCTGAGGTATAGTAGTTCTTTAGAAGGTGTTAGTAATCTTTAATCTTATCCTTTAAGGTCTATTCCAGATAACATCCAGACAACTCTGCCCTTCTGGAAATACTATAAATACAAAGATGATTTTGGTGTATGTAGATAAACCAAGTATATGACTGATACAGCAGCAAGTTAGAGAACCTGAGATGGTAATCAAGTATCAGAGTCTAGTAAATTAATTAGATTGTGTTTATTAAAGTTGAGAGTTTTATTGTAGGCATCTTGTTTTCAGGACATCCAGAAAAAATAAGTATATTTGTTCAATTAACAAATATTGATTCTCTGTTTTGTGTAAGTACCGAGAGTACAGTGAGGGGGAAACTTCCCTGTGGAGCTTCTTTTCTTTTATGAAAACTTACTTGTGTATGTATTTGACAGGCAGAGAGAAAGGGAGACCTTCCACCTGCTGACTCAGCCTGGGCAGGGCTGGAGCAGAGCCAGGAGTCTGGAGCTCGTTCCAGGTCTGCCACATGGCTGACAGGAATCCAGAGCCATCACCACTGCCTCCCAGGGTCTGCAGTAAGCTGGAGTCAGGAGCTGCAGCTCAGTATTGAAGCTGTGTGCTCTGACACAGGATGCTGGCATCTTAACCTCTAAGCCAAATGCCTGCCCCTCAAGTTTATATCCTGGTCCTTCTCAGTGTGTCCATTTTCAGAGCTTTTCATCCAGGACAACAATCCTAATAATAGTCCTACCCTCCTGCTGGGTTTCACATGCATCTGCCTAGAGTCCATGAACCAGGAATCTGATTGGGACAACACTGGGAAGGAGAAGCAAAGGACATTTCTGCCTTTTGGCAGACCTTAGAAGTAGCTCTAGAGGTGCTAAGTTTTTCTACCAGGTCTGTGAAAGGGAATCTGCATGGGCCACAACATTGTGGCCCCGACAAGGTCTCTATTGTTAGCTAAGGCTTAAATCTCCACACATGCACCCCAGCCCCGTGCCTGCGTGTCCTGGACTTTTCATTTCCAAATCCGTTCATTTTGTTTGTTCTTCGATTTTTTTGCAGCAGAGCCTGTGCCGGGGCTGGATGAGAAGCCAGCAAGTGTCGGTGCTTCAGAGGGCATGTACCTCGCTCCACTACCTCACCCCACAGCTCCCCAGCAGGCCAGCTGCCCCGGGCAGGGCTCACCACAGGGAAGGGACACAGAGGGCCCAGAGCTCAAAAGCGACTCCTCCGACTCTGCAGACAACTGCAAAGCAACGAAGAGCAAGAGCACCTGGCCTGCTGATAGCAGCTACAGCCACCCAGCTGCCCAGGGGTGTATGAGAGAACTCTCCACTGTGGCAGACCGAGGAGCCCTCCCTGAAAATGGAGTCATAGGTGAAGCGTCTCCTTGTGGATCTGAAGGGAAGGGCCTTAGCGGCAGCGGGTCTGAAAAGCCCCCCTGCCCCAGGGGCAAGACAGTGCAGGAGACCATGCCGTGCTCGGGACAAAACGCAACTACGCCTCCCAACACAGACACCAGTTTGATGGCTGGCACTGTGAGCCAGTTTTCTCCCCTGTACATGCCTGGCCTGGAATACCCCAATTCAGGTCCCACTTACCACATCAGCCCAGGCCTGCAAGGTTTGGGCCCTGTGATGGCAGGGAAAACCTCAGCATCACATCCTCAGCATTTTCCCCCTGGGGGCTTTCAGTCTAACAGTCCTCATTCTGGAGGCTTTCCCCGGTACCGGGCCCCCCATGGCATGCGATACTCCTACCAGCCGCCGCCTCAGCCTGCCTACCATCACTACCAGCGAACTCCTTACTACGTCTGTCCGCAGGGCTTCTCTGACTGGCAGAGACCTCTCCATCCCCAGGGAAGCCCAGGTGGCCCCCCAGCCAGTCAGCCTCCCCCAGCCCGGTCCCTCTTCTCAGATAAGAATGTCATGGCTAATTTGCAAGGCTGTGAGACATTAAATGCTGCCTTAAGTTCCCCGACTCAAGTGGATGCAGCAGCTGCTAAAGTTGTCCCTACTGATGGGCAGAATCTTGGTCCAGAGGAAGAAAAGCTGGATGAATCAATGGAAAGGCCAGAGAGTCCCAAAGAATTTTTAGACCTGGACAACCATAATGCAGCTACCAAGCGACAGAATTCTTTGTCAACCGGCGAATATCTCTATGGAACTCCCCCTCCGCCTTTGAGTTCAGGGATGAGTTTTGGTTCCTCAGCTTTCCCACCTCATGGTGTGATGCTACCGACAGGGCCTCCCTATACACCTCAGCGCCCTGCCAGTCACTTCCAGCCCAGGGCATACTCTTCCCCTGTGGCTGCTCACCCACCTCACCATCCTGTG
Source organism: Sylvilagus floridanus (assembly GCA_949820135.1). Lineage (NCBI taxonomy): Eukaryota > Metazoa > Chordata > Mammalia > Lagomorpha > Leporidae > Sylvilagus > Sylvilagus floridanus. The sequence continues at coordinate 38,309,565 of OX463230.1, forward strand.
GCTTCCCAACCCAATGGCCTCTCTCAGGAGAGCCCTCTCTATCGCTGCCAGGAAGAGGGCCTGGGTCACTTTCAAGCTGTAATGATGGAACAAATTGGCACTGGAAGTGGAATAAGAGGACCTTTCCAAGAAATGTATAGACCATCAGGGTAAGATTGGGTTTGTTTTTGGCAGTGGGGGTGAGGGTTGTGATTTGTAAGAATATCTCTTAGCAATTAAGATAAGCTTTGCTTTGCTTTGCTTTTCTTTTCCTTTTGTTTGTTTGTTTGAAGATTTATTTATTTGAATGGTAGAGTTAGAGAGGGAGACAGAGACACCGTCCACCTGCTGGCTTGTTTTCTCAAATGGCCACAATTGTTGGGGCCAAGTCAAGCCAAAGCCAAGAGCCTGGAACTCCATCTAGGTCTCCCACACAGGTGCAGGGTCCCAAGGACTTGGTCTATCTTCCAGTGCCTTCCCAGGCACATCAGCAGGGAGCTGGAATTGAAGTGGAGCAACCAGGATTTTAACTGGCATCCTTATGGGATGCTGGCATTGAAGGCAGCAGCTTAACCTGGTATGCCATGTGCTGGCCCTAAGATAAGCTTTTGTGAATTGGTGCTGCAGGGGCTTAGTGGAAACATACTAGGCTTAGAGTCCAGTGTTGTCTCTGCCAGCTTTTTCCCTTCATGAAAATGAATTGGCATTTAAGCGCTCCTTAGTTTTTGAAGCCCATAGTTTGAGAGCCATAGACAGAGGCTGTGAGCCTTGCTGCTGAGTTCAGACACCCTCACCACAGTAAAACAGGCTTGCTCTAAGTCGTAGGAGAGAGCATGTGTAATATTAAAGTTTTATTCCATATCTTTCATTTCTTTCCCTGACACTGAACGAAAAGATTAGATTTATCCAAAAATAGAGCAAGTCGAATACCATCCTCATAAGACTTCTAGTACTTGGTGAAGTGATCTGCCATCCGTATGTTTTAAAATAGTGGGCCAGCAGATGGAAGGTCTGTGGTTGTGTGTGTGTGCGTGTGCACGCCTTTCAAATAAATCTTTATTTTTTTTTTTAAAGTTTATTTAAAAGGCAGAGAGAGGAGGAGAGAAAGAGACTCTCCATCCAGTGGTTCACTCCCTAAGTAGCCACAACAGTTGGGGCTGGGCCAGGCCAAAGCCAGGAGCCTCTTCTGGGTCTGCCAAGTGGATGCAGGGGCCCAAGGACTTAGGCCATCCTCTACTGCCTTCCTAGGCACATTAGCAGGGAGCGGAATTGGAAGTGGAGCAGACAGGATTTGAACTGGCACCCATATAGGATGCTGTCACTGCAGGCAGAAGCTTAACCTTCTACAACACTACGCTGGCCCTAAATAAATAAATACATCTTAAAAGTAAATTAAGTGGGGCCGGCGCTGTGGTGCAGTGGGTTAACACCCTGGCCTGAAACGCCAGCATTCCATGTGGGTGCTAGTTTGAGACCTGGAAGAAGCTCCTGGCTCCTGGCTCCTGGCTTCAGATCAGCGTAGCTCTGGCCGTAGTGGCCATTTGGGGGGGTGAACCAATGGAAGGAGGACCTTTCTCTTTGTCTCTCTCTTTCACCAACTCTGTCAAGGAAAAAAAAAAAAAAAAGAGGCCTAATCATAGAACCAGTTGTGTTTACCAGAATATCAGCATGCCGCTCCTCAGTGCCACCTTGTCGACTTCTTGTCTAACTCTTTGCTTTAACACGGCTACATGTCTCTACATAGCCCGTGTGTGTTGTTCCCTTGTCCTTTCCCCTAAATCACTGGAAATTAAGTCACAGGAATATCATGACCCCTAAATACTTTAGTGTGTATCTCCTCTACAAATGAGGATGCCGTCTACGGCACAATCAAGAATTATCACCACAACCATGAAAAATAGTATTAATGGTGTCTAATAGTCCTTATTTCAGTTCCTCTGGTTGTCACTAGAATGTCTTAGAGCTTGCTTTGTTTTGTTTTGTTTTGTTTCTAGTCTAGGCTCATGTATTTGCATTTGTTGATTGCTTAGTCTCTGAATTCATAATCTTCTTATCTTTCTTTTGTGTTGTTTTCCAAAGAGTCCAGGCCAGTGCTACTGCAGATTCTGGATTCATCTCACTGTTTCCCCTCATTTAGACAAATACTTTAGTCAAGAACAAATGTAGGCACTGTGTGTGCTTCCTGTTGTCTCATACCAGGAGACATAGAAGGACAGTGGTGATTCTAGCAGTGATCACCTGGATAAGTGAGGCAGTGTATTTATCGCCTTTGAAATTGATGTATGTCTGCATAAGTTTGTAACTCTTCCTTTCTTCTGACTATAGGATGCAAATGCATCCAGTCCAGTCTCAGTCCTCATTCCCAAAGGCCCCAGCACCATCACAGGAAGAGCTGCCACCACACAAGCCCCCGACACTTCCTCTGGATCAGGTAAGAATTGTCAAAAATCAGAGCTGCTCTTACTCCTCCAGGAGGTAGGAGACAGATGGGACTGGTGTGAGTGTCTTATGTGAAATGCTTGGGACCAGCAGTGTTTCAAATCTCAGAGTTTTTCAGATTTGACAATTTGTTTATTTTTTATGTATATGAAAGTTAGAACTCCCCATCTGCTTGTTCAGTCTCCACATGCCCACAACAACTAGGACTGGGCCAATCTAAAGCCAGGTGTCAGGAACTCATCCATGTCTCCCCTGTGTATGCCAGGACCCCAAATGAGCCATCTCTTGGTGCTTCTCAGGGTGCACATTATTAGGAAGCTAGAGTCTGGAACAGAGCTGAGATTCAAGTCCAGGCAACATTTAAAACACTGTGCCAGATACTCTTTTGTGGGATATTTACAGACTTTACTGTTTGTCTATCCCTAATCCGAAACTTTTTGAGCATCATCACATAATTTCACTTCTAGTTTCACTCATGTAAAACTTTACTGCTACTCTGAGAATATGAAAATATATTTTATGATGTCCTGTTAATACAGGAACTTTTCCTCATAAGTGCTTGATATACTTCAGGCAACTAGGTAAGATGAACCACTAAGGCCCTGTGCCTCGAGTTGTCTTGGTGCTGGGAAAGATCAGTTATAGAGGCCTTGGAAGTAGCTTCTCTACTGTTTCCACATGCTCCTTGTTCCTTTTTGTAAGTGGTAACCAGTTGTTTGAGTACTTAATTTTTTCTAGTCTCTTCATGATCCCTTATTTGTTGTCATCCTTCCTAAATGCTCACTGAGAGAGACAAGGCAGTCAGGTTTTAGGGTGAGAGCAGCTCCTCGGGGCTGCTTCTCTACCAGGTGCTGTGCTTAGGGCTTCTGTATGCGGTGTCTCGTCTCACTCTCCCAGGCCTCTGTGAAGTGATGGTCCACAGCTGCAGCAGCATTGCCAGTTCCTAGTACACAAGGTGTCACACAGCTGCTAAGCCGTATGGGGGGCTGGGATCTGAGCTGAGGGAGACCCACAGACAAACTGGTTATTTAGAGCAGTGTATCTAGCTCTTGGGCTTATTTAATTTTTTAAAACAATACATTGTTTAATTTTGTTTAAAATACCTTTGTTTTGTTTGTTTCTCTCAGAGCTAGTCCCAGGAGGAACTGACCCCCAAGCGTATGGAAAGCTGCACTGAATGTGGAGAATCTGGGGGAATGAGTCTTGCCCGTCTCTGTTCCTGTCAGCCTGCACCACCCTTTTGCAGTGAATCACTTCATGCCATCAGGAACTGGAGCCATTCCCCAGACCCTGGAAAGCACACTCATTAGAGACTAGCACAGCCTGCAGAGGTTGCCTGTAGAGCTGGTGTACACAATAAGGAAGAACAGATGGACCTGGAACTGATGCTGGCTTTTCCACACCCTGAGACTCTTGTTCAGGGAAAAATCACTTTAAACTTGGGGGAGGGGCTTGTGTAAGAGTGGAGTGGTGCTTTTAAACATTCATGAGCAGCTAAACTCAGGTATCTATTTGGGGAAGGGACTACTCGTAGTATTAATGTTTTTCGAGCTGGGTCCAGTTTACAGAATTTTCATGTTGCCTTTTAAAATAATTTCTGTTGGAGGTGAATGTATTGTACATAAAGTGGGAGGGGGGGTGGGATTGGAAGAAATGGGAATCCTGACTGTGGGGGGCACACAGCACTGGAGTGGTCTTTACCTGTTTACAATCATGTCAGCTGGAAATAGGGTAGGAAAGATCTCATCTTGCACATCACTGTGTTTCCTTAGACAGCCAGCCTTTCATTTGCTAAAGGCCATCTCTCCAACCAGCTCAAGAGACTGTAGTTCCATCTGTCCCCCAGCTGGGTGCGTTCTCACTTGGGAGGCTGTGCGCTTTCAGGTGGCCTGCCAGATGCTTCCCCCACCAGGTAGTTGTAACAGAGATCAGGAACCGGATCACTAGAGCATTTCACTTCTTAGAAGACAGAATGACGTCCTTCACAGTCCTGTCGAGGCTGTGACCCAGGCGCAGTGCACCAGGCTTTCTGCACCAGCCACACGTTGTGGATGTGACTACTCAGGTTTGTGTATGTTAGCATCAATAAAGAAATTGCACAGGTTTGAATAGGAAAATTATTCTATAGACTAACAGTTTGAATTTAGAAATATTTCATTATATATAGTTTTTATTCATTTTAAGTGAATCATAGTAAAAACCAGTTGTGGTGATTTAAAAGAGCTATCAAGAACAGTTTGTGGAAATCATTTGTTGTATCTGTGATAGGAGACATTTTTACAGTATTACTTTATTACAGTTTCAGAACTGAATTAACACTGGATTCTCCTTGTGTAGCATCCTGTATTTGATTTTAGCTGAGATGATGTCACCAAAGTTAGGACCCACATTTAAACTTTTGAATATCCAACTAAGAAGGCAAAGAAACTGAGGGAAATGTTCTAAAATTACAGATCTTTTTTGTGAAGAACAGCATATTTTTAAGCAGGCTCTTGGGGTCGTAGAAATGCCTCCATAAAATGTTATCCTACCCTAGTTTCTTAAATTTAGCTGTGGGAAGGGGCAGTAGATGCCTTCCCTCCAGTTCCAACATCTCTGATGGACTGTAGAAGTTTCATGCTTACAGTCTGCTTGTCAGTAACTGAGGAAACAGAGACAACCCCGCTACAGAGGTGGATCCCACAGCACCATCTCCACTATGATGGAGGCACCTAGCAGTGAGTGGATATTTTTTAACCTTGTGCTGGTGCTGAGGGCTCAGGCTCAGGCTCAGGCTCAGGCACAGGTAAGGGTAAGGAACACAGATGCCTAGGAGGTATGATGAACAAAAATGGGAATTTTTCTCTGAGATTTTCATGCTGAATTTGGTGTTTGTGTGTGAATTGAGTTTGGAGGCTATGTTCTCATTTGATCAGAATTCTTGTTAGACACCTTTCGTGGGCATGATAAGATTTAGAAGAGTAAAGAGATCAGAAGATTTGTGGATAGGTGTCTGTATGCCCTTGATCTTGGGTAAGCTAACAGGGTCAAAGCAGTTGACTACTTCAGTTTCTATATTTGTGCATAAGCAGGGAGGAGGGGTAAATCTTGGGACCAGCTACACCTGGTCTGGCGCATTTGGCCACGTAAAACCTTGTCTTTCTGCATTGAAGCTGGCTTGAATGAGAGCCCTCTTGACTTCTTCGGTAAAGTAACCATAGGGCCTCTCCCCATGGTGCTAAAATGATAGGGGTCACTTTATAAAAAATTAACCATGTGGGTGGGATTGGGCTGGGTTCACCCTTTCCTTCTGCCCTCCTGGTATTTGAGCAGTTGTATACACACTGCTCCAGGGAACCCTTGCTCCTTGTCTCTCCCAGCCCCTCCCCCACCACCCTACCACCCTATCACTGTTCCTAGCAGATACTGTAAACAGTGTAAGGGGAAAATCTGCAAATTCCTTTATCTTTAATTTCCATTTGTAAACATGAGAAAATACTAAGGATGAGCAATAGGAAACTGAACTACTGTATTACATTTTAACACTGTGAACAAGAGTGACAGCAGAGGCCAGCATGGCTGCATCCTCTGTGGGGTTTGGTCGTGCATTGCAGGTCCTAGTGCTTCATCCTGTGTCTTCTGTGTCCTGAGCCTTTACTGGTCTTTGAAGTACAGGTCTGCCGAAAGCTGTCAGGAACACACATGACCCAAAGCTGCTGTGAGCCTCCGATCGGCTCACCCCCTGGCCTAGCCTTTTCTCTCACCTTTGCTTCCTCTTCCAGCACTTCTTATTTCCAAGTGTCTTAAAGCAAATGCAAATGCATTTGGCCATCTTCTCCACTAGGGAAATGATGGTCATGTGATATGCTTAGAAAGTAGCATATACGAGTGTCCTGAAGTGGCCTGCTCTCGGGCTGGAAAGACATCTTACGCTGTAGGTCACTGTCCCCTTGTCCCTGCGCCTGGCTCTCAGTGTTCCCCAGGAGGAGGTTACGGGACCCAGGGATGATGAGCAACACTGTCACACCTGTTTAACATTGGTTAGGGTTGTTAATAAGCTAGATCCTTTCTCTGAGGCCCAGCGAAATAAAAGATCCACAAGGGGAAAGTAGAGCCCCTTGGAAGAGTTCTGGTTTTCCTCAGAATCTGTTTATTTAAAAAGTAAGAGGAGCTGTTGGCTTTTTTTTTTTTTAAATGCTGGATGGATGAATGTGAAGACTAAAGTTTCAGGATGCTTAATGTAAGTTTCCAGCCCACCTCTTAAAATTAAGCCACCCCATTTCTTTGTTGAGCAGGTTGGTTTAGTTCTTGTGGTAGTGCATGTCTGCTGTTATTAACAGTACTTTCACTCTTGCTGAACACTAGTCAGACTGCTCTCAAAAGGCATAGTTTTTCACGATCATGTTTATTTTTTACATTTTGTTAAAAACCTTAAGACCTGCATTTTGTACCCTTGAGTTCAAACATTAGCTTTATTATGCTAACATATTTTAGCCTACCCCCTTGAAAGTGCTTCTTGAGACTAGCCACTTGGTACTGTTATGCCATGACATTTATGTGCTATGTTTTTATTTCTAATTCCTACTGGCATCAGAGAGTTTATACTCCCAAACACACACAATTCCAGTGCTATAGTCACCACAGCTGTCAGAAACAAGCGTTCAGTCCACACCACTTCTTGGACTTTTTCTTTACATGGGAGTTCAAATCTATAAATAATACACTGCTCTTAGGACGTAAATTGAAGTGTCCCAAGAGTGCTTAATCAGCAGTCCCAAGCAAAGGACAGTTCCATAATGTCTGAATCCTAATGTGGCTCCAGAGAACCTCAATTTGCAAAGAAATGAAAGGCTTAGGGTTTTCTAGTGTTATTGCCCCTTTTGTGTTTATCCCCCTTGGCCAGATTCTTCATTATCTGCCATGTGGGAATCCGTTCCGTGGATTAGAGAGTTGGACCGTGCTGAGTCCTGGCAGACAGCTCTTAGGAGAACAGCACCTCAGTGAGGACGCAGGGAGCTCACATCACTCCTGGGAACCCCGATGTGCTGGAGACTTGGTGTGGGAGGAGAAACGGGGCTCCTTTTCTCTCTTTTGATGGGTTGGACTCTACTGTCTCAGCCTTAGGACCCTGAGCTTTGTGTGCTTCCCCTTTGGGAAAATGGAATTGGAGTAAACACTGCTATCTCCCTTCTCTCAGATTAAGCTGTGACACAGGCTGAGTGTTGGTCCCTCCCTCTGCTAGACAGAAGTTTAGCAAGATGTCCCTGCGCTTAGCTTGAACTCTGCTGTTTTCCCTAGTCTCTTTCTCTGGAGGTTTAACTCTTGTAGAAATGCCTGCTAACCATAAGGTCGTCCTGCATGTTTTGAAAGGGTGGATGGGGTGAGAGCTGGGGTACGGATGTATCAGTGTAAGTGACTGGAATTCTGGTCCCCATGCGCGGACTGTGTGGCCCTTCCTTTCCCTTTCCTTCACTGGGGCTCAGGTACCTCACTCTCCTGCCTTGCTGCAGCTCCTGAGGGCCCAGGGCGTCTCCACCAGCCTCAGGCACACCGTGTCAGGGAGTCTGCTCCTGCTGCGAAAGCAGAGCCGTGTGAACATTCCCGGCCAGTCTGGAAGGGGGAATGCTATTTATTTTTATAGTGTGTATATTTTGTCGAGGTCTGCTGATTTCCTGTTTCACTGAGAGCGACACTTACCTCAATAGTTAGTTCAATATTGTGTGTTGGATAATTTTTTAAGAGAACTTTTTAAAAAGCTTTTTGATCGTTGGAGGTCTGTAGATTTATTTCCATATGAACTGGTTATTTTGTATAAAGTACATTCTTAAAATAGCAAGGCTCTGGTGTGTGTGTCCTTTTGTCATCAGGGCAACCCAGACTCCTGTCTGTACAAAGGTTTTTGAAGCAGATGATGCCATCATCTAAGAAGTTTGATGATTCTGATTCATCAAGAATGCATGACGACGAGCCAGTGCACCCGGTGCCGCTGATGGTAGTTCCTGCTGTGTGGAGAAGGTCAAAACGATTATGAAGCTGACCCCAGCAATTCTACAGCAAGTCAAGGACAAATTGTCCTGTCAACACCACCCACCCCACCCTTGGCACATCGCTAGTACAGGTCTCCGCCTTCAAAATGCTTCGCACCTGTGATGCACTGATTTTTGCCTTTCTCCAATGTCTGGGGTGGATGAGGGGCAAGTAACAAGTCCAGTTGGCAATTGGTGTGGGGGGGTGTCAGTGCAACCGCTCCAGCCTGGAGCCATCTGAATTTCAGGTGGTTAGAGGTGGTGGAAGCAGGTACTATTTTATACCTGCCTGAATTAAGATTTATCTTTTAAGGGGAAGAGAGCAGTGAGAAGATACCAAGTAACCACATTTCTATCAGCTGTAGTCTTTTTTCTTTTTTTTTTTTAAGATTTATTTGAAAGAGTTACAGAGAGGCAGAGGGGAGTGAACCAATGGAAGGAAGACCTTTCTCTCTGTCTCTCTCATTGTCTAACTCTGCCTGGCAAAAATAAATAAGTACATACATAAAGATTTTATGTATGCATGTATTTGATTTTATGTATTAATTTATTTGAGAGGCAGAATTAGGGAGAAAGAATGGTCCGCCATCTGCTGGCTCACTTCCCAAATGGCCGCAACAGCCAAAGCTGGGCCTGTCTGAAGCCAAGAAGAGCCAGGATGTTCATCCGGGTCCCTGACGTGGATGCAGGGACCCAAGCACCTGGGCCATGGCAGAGAGCTGGATGGAAGAGGGGCAGCCAGGACATGAACTGGCACCCATATGGGATGCCGCACTGCAGATGGCGGCTTTACCTGCTACACCACAGTGCCAGCCCCTGGGCTTGCCACCTCTGGAGCAGTGATGGATTGTTCCCTTTTCATCTCTATTTGGTGTCAGATTGCCCCCGTTGGTTTACTGCTGTTACTGGCTAATACGGGGCATTTTTGAGACCTTCAGGCTGTGTTCACATTGCAGTCATTCTCCCATCAAAAGCCTTTCTCTGTAAATTGTCTTCTCTCAAGTACATTTCTCTAGCTTAGCGTTTGCATTTCCATGTAATTTCTGAAGCAGTTTGCAGAGGAAAGCATTCGTGAGCCTGGGATCTGACATAAAGCTTTCAAATGTTTTGGCTGTTGATTCAGTGCAGGATACTGCCTGGTCTGCCTTCCCTCAGCATGGTGCCAGTTTATCCAGCTCTTAGTACCAGCTGCATCACTGGCTCTGATGGCATTAGCTCAACTCCTCGTGTGGTTAGCATCACACCCTCAAAACACGGCGAAGCCTTGGTTTCTTTACTGTCACATGAATTGCTCACCAAACTAAAGCCATCTTTTTTGTTGTTGACAGTTCAGCCCGTGATCACCTTTACTTATTTATTTTTTGACAGGCAGAGTGGACAGTGGCAGAGAGAGAGTGGCAGAGAGAGACAGAGAGAAAGGTCTTCCTTTTGCCATTGGTTCACCCTCCAATGGCCACCGCGGCCAGCATGCTGCGGCCGGCACACTGCGCTGATCGAAGGCAGGAGCCAGGTGCTTCTCCTGGTCTCCCATGGGGTGCAGGGCCCAAGCACTTGGGCCATCCTCCATTGCACTCCCAGGCCACAGCAGAGAGCTGGCCTGGAAGAGGGGCAACCAGGACAGAACTCAGCACCCCGACCGGGACTAGAACCCGGTGTGCCGGCACCGCAGGCGGAGGATTAGCCTAGTGAGCCGCAGCACTGGCTCAGCTTTATTTTTGAAAAGGAACTTAATTCTTCACTGAGTCCCATTTAAAGTTGCCCAGATTTATCTTTCTGGAACAAAGTACCAATAACAAATACATATGTGGCAAAAGTTAGTATCTTCCATCGGACTGCTTGGTGTCAAAAATTGGTTCTGGCCAGCGCCGTGGCTCAACAGGCTAATCCTCCACCTTGCGGCGCCGGCACACCGGGTTCTAGTCCCGGTCGGGGCGCCGGATTCTGTCCCGGTTGCCCCTCTTCCAGGCCAGCCCTCTGCTGTGGCCCAGGAGTACAGTGGAGGATGGCCCAGGTGCTTGGGCCCTGCACCCCATGGGGAGACCAGGAGAAGCACCTGGCTCCTGGCTCCTGCCATCGGACAAGCGCGGTGCGCCGGCCGCAGCACGCCAGCCGCGGCGGCCATTGGAGGGTGAACCAACGGCAAAAGGAAGACCTTTCTCTCTGTCTCTCTCTCTCACTGTCCACTCTGCCTGTCCAAAAAAAAAAAAAAATGGTTCTGGGGACAGTGTTAATCCAACTAATTTTTGAATTACTATTTGACATAACATTAGTAAGCCTCCTAGGTAATACATCCCACACAAAGGTTATCCTACACAAAGCCTGTCCTATGTGGGGAGCTGCTTCAAACTGGAGCATACAGGGAAGGCATTGTGGCCCACTTGTTAAGGCGACTCTGGGATCCCATGACTGCTCTGCCTTCAAGGACTTGGGCCCCTGCCAGCCACATGGGAGATCGGGATGGAATTTCAGGCTCCTGGCTTCTGCCTGACCCAGCCCTGGCAGTTGTGGCCATTTAGGAACCTTGGGGTGGAAGATCTCTCTAACTCTGCTTTTCAAATAAGTCCTTTAAAAAGACCATACAAAGAAAGCTGATAGGGTAAACTTTAGGGGAAACCATGGGATTTGTCATAGAATTCTGATCAACTTCCATTTTGACATTCAGAGACATCGAAAGTGCCTCTTGTTAAAGATGACGTTTTGTCTCTAAATCAGTCTTGTTTTTGGGTGGAAATGCATGTTAATTTTATAAACCAGTGGCCTACCTGGGGGCAGGGTCTTGCTGTAGTCTGCATTCTTTGAGAGTGCTGTTGAAACAGCATTAAGAAAACCACCCAGAAGGGCTCTTTAGGAGGCCAAACGTTGCCCTGGAATTTTCCAGAGGAGGTGAATGGCCCCTCATGAGGTTGTTATGCAAGATGTGCTTTTGGAAGAAAAGCTCTTGGACCAGTCCTACTGGGTGGTTGGATCCTCTGCCAGCTCGGCCAGCCTGGGCAAGAGGCGGAGCTCTGAGTGACTGTTCCCCACAGCCTGCCATGTCCCCTGCATCCTCAGAGCCTCCCTAGATAGCCCTGCAGATCTGTCTCCCTGGCCTTACGGTTTTCTCCTGGGTTTTCAAAGCGATGGCACCTGTGCCTTTATTTCAGTCCCCTTTGTGTTAGCGAGGCTAGTTTCCTTAGGCAGTTCTAGCCAAAACCTTCAGTTGCAAAATAAACTGTGAAATACTAGCCAAGAAGGCAGCTGGAAAATCTCCAGATTTGGCTATTGTGTGCTGAAATTCCAACCCCCTTCTGCATCCATGCCGTGCATATCAATTCAGGTGCCCTGGAGAAGTTCTCCAGGTTTGCAAGAGCACAACCTGCTCCTGGAATTGTGCGTTTGAACCTCACTCTGGACAGCATATGACAAGTTCAAGTAGCCCTGCTGTAGCCAGTTAAAGGTAGACAGTTTTTTAAGCCGTGGAATCAGTTCCTTGGATTGTATCCAGAGAGTTTGCTTTGGGAAGGCACTGAGTCAGCAGTAGGAAGGCAAACAAGATCCAAGTGGAGCCTGACCTGTCGGTGCCCCAAGACCTGAGATGAAGATGGACTAACTCAAGTATTTAGTAAGTATTCAATACCCACTGGGTGCTTAGCATTCTGCCTAGTTGCTAAGAATATGGGCAGGGGAGAAACCACTTTCTCTGCTCAGGGCTCCTAATATGGGGAGAGAAACGGAATCCAGGATGCCTAGCGACTAAGCTTTGGTGAGAGTACACTGCCTAGGTGAAGTAGTAGATGACGGACGGGTTTTGTTGTTGCCTTCCTGCCAGTGAGTCGCAGCCGTAGGTGGCGTGAATGTGTCCTCAGCCCATAGAATTCAAACAACGCGGTGTATAGGCCGGGTGTGGAGAGCTGGGACCTTCTTGTTTGGAGCCTGCCATTTGATGGCTTGTTCCATGCAGCAGTCTGCACCTCGTCCTCTCACCAGGCTGGACAGAGCTGGTGACAGCTGGGAAAAGTCAGCCATCAGGGTGGTGCAAAGGCCTGTTTCCTGGAGGGGTGCAGGTTGGGGAGGTGCTGGGAGGCAGCCTTCCCTGGTCAGTCTCCATTAGCCTTCGTGATTACGTGTGAGAGCGGCCTCTGGACCAGCAGCCCTGACGTCATCTGGGGAACCGGCTAGAAATGTTGAGCCTGGAGTTGTACCTCGGAGAGCCCAGCAGTCTGGTGACAGGTGTGTGCCCTTCCACACAGCTGATGGGCAACACATTCTAAAGATACTTTAGAGGGAATTGTTTCCACTCTGTTGGTTACCATAGAATAATGGTAATGCATGCCCCTCTGTATGACCGAATCGCACAGGCCATAGGCCAGTGTGGTGTGGCAAGGCCCTCCCTGCTGATGATCAGCGTCTCCAGCCACCGCTGTTGAATTTGTTCAGCCAACTCCAGCGAACTAGTGTTCGGCTTTGGAGTGTCTTTCCCTGGGGTTGCCGATTCCGGCTGCTCATTATGAACCGTTATCTGGGTTTAAAGAAGTCAGGTGTCTTGTCGCCGCCACACACATGTCTGGTCAGTGGTCAGGGTGCAGCCTGGGCATCAGCATTCTTTAGCTCCCCAGGCAGTCTGATCCTGTAGGCAAGGTTATAAACTGGGCGGTGCCTGTGGCAGAAGAACTTGGACATGCACATCATATCTTCTGGGGCATCTGGGTGAGATGGACTCCTGGTTCCAGAGTGTGCCGTGGATCCTGCTACTGGCGGGGCTGCCAGTAATTAAGGCCTCCTGCCGATTGACGCTGCCTTGTTAAAGTTAGATCCCTCTAACTTTGTGTGGGTTTTTTTTTTTTTTTTAAGGTTTATTTATTTATTTGAAAGAGTTACACAGAGAGAAGGAGAGGCAGAGAGTGAAAGAGGTCTTCCAGCCACTCATTCACTCCCCAGATGGCCGCAATGGCCAGAGCTGCACCGATCCGAGCCAGGAGCCAGGAGCTTCCTCTGGGCCTCCCACACAGGTGCAGGGGCTCAAGGACTTGGGCCATCTTCTACTGCTTTCCCAGGCCATAGCAGAGAGCTGGATGGGAAGGGGAGCAGCAGGGTCTTGAACCGGCACCCATATGGGATGCTGGCACTTCAGGCCAGGGCGTTAACCCGTTGCTCCACAGTGCTGGCCCCAGCTTTGTGTGTTTTTCTGTTGTCTTCCTCACCATAGCCCACACTCCCTTGTGCTTTGAATTCCAGCCTCCCTGTCCACACGCAGGCTGAACCCCTCAACTCTCTTCACGCTCTCCCTGGGTTCTTCTCTTCTGTAAGTGCAGGTGCAGCGGTCTCTGATGCACCTTGGGATAGAGCCTTCCTGCTGTGTTCCCCTGCCGTCCTCCTGCAGTGTGGCTTCCCCTGGCCTTCCCAGAGCCACCTGCCCAGGCTCTGCCTCATCAGGTCATCCCACAGTCCCTGGCTCCTCCGTGTAGCAGCTGGCCTTTGCATGAACCCTCCTGAGACTGGTTTCCATTGGTGCCTTGGTGCCACATCCTCCAAATTCTCTCCTACCTGCTCTTCCATTTTTATCTTTTGCTTCCCAAAAGGAGGCATTTCTCAAGACCTCCATCTGGTTCTCCTCTTTATGCTCCTCCCACTAGATGATTTTATTTGTACCTGCAACCTCATTTGTAACTCTCTGCAGACTCAAATTTCTTTTTGGGGGGGCACGGTGGGTTGCGAGAGGGCGACAGACTCACTGCTGCCTCACTCCCTACGACAGCCAGGGCTGAACCAGGTTGAAACCAGGAGCTAGGAATTCAATTCAGGCCTCTCAATTGGGTGGCAGGGATCCAAGTGCTTGAACCATCAGCTGCTGCCTCCAGGGTGTGCATTAGCAGGAAGCTAGACTCCGGAGCAGAGCCAGGACTTGAACCCAGACACTCCGGTATGCGATATGGATATTCCTTGTAGAGTCTTAACTGCTGTGCCGAACAGCTGCACCTCCATCTGATAAAGATGACCTCATCATGCTCTGCTCACTCTTTCCAAATTGCTACTGGAAATTGGCACTGACATGTTCTGCCATTGTTTTCAAAAGTTGTGATTTTTAGTTTTCAGACTTTGCTACAGCTTAACTGTTGTGTTTAAAATCATTTCCTAGGAGCTGTTACAGTGGCTTAGCAGGTTAAGCCACTGCCTGTGACACCAACATCCCCGTATAGGTGTTGGTTTGAGTCCCAGCTGCTCCACTTCTGATCCAGCTCCCTATTCATGCACCTGGGAAGGCAGTGGAAGATGGCCCAACTGCTTGGCCCCTGCTGTACATGTGGAAGACCCAGAAGGGGCTCCTGACTTCTGGATTCAGCCTGGCCTAGCCCTGGCTGTTGCAGCCATTCAGGGAGCGAACCAGCAGATGGAAAATCTCTGTCTCTGTCTCTGTCTCTCTCTCTCTCTGTGTAACTCTGCCTTTCAAATAAAGAAAAACGTTCACAATAATACACCTGCCCCACTTCTACCCCAGTGCCTTTCACTTTTTTTTTTTAATCTGAAAGCAGAGCTACAGAGAAAGAGAAGGAGAGACAGAGAAAGAAAGAGATCTTCCATGCACTGGTTCAGTCCCCAAATGACCACAACAGGCAGTGCTGGGACAGAGTTAAGCCAGGAGCCAAGAGCTTCATCAGGTGCAGGGACCCAAGAACTAGGGCCATCTTCCACTGCTTTCCCAGGAGCATTAGCAGGGAGCTGGATCAGAACTGGAGCAGCCAGAACTCAAACTGGTGCCCATATGGGATGCCGGCACTGCCAGTCATGGCTTAACCCACTGTACCACAGCGCTGGCCTCCATTCATTTATGTTTAAATGAAACCTAGCTTCATTGCTCACTTTTCTTTCTGTCCGTATTCCTGCTTTTTTTATGCTGGTAAAGTATACATAGCACAAAACGTTTCCACTGCACCATCTTCATCTCGAGGACTTTTTCTTGGAACCAAATTGAAACTATATATGCATTACGTGCCAACTCCTCATGGCCCTCAACACCAGCCCCCATAACCATTTTTCTGCTTTCTGTCTCTGAAGGCCCCTCCTTTTGTATCTTCCACCCTCTAGTTCATTCCCCAACTGACCAGGGCTGGGCCGGGCTGGGCCAAAGCCAGGAGCCAGGATCTCCCTCCATGTCTTCCACGTGGGTGGAAGCATTTGAGCCATCCTTTGCTGCTTTCCCAGGCACAATAGCAGAGAGCTGGATCAGATGTGGAGCAGTGGGGACTTAAACCAGCGCTCCGATGTGGAATGCCGGCATTGCAGATGGAGCTTAACCTGTGCACCCCAATGTCTGCCCTTGTGTTGAATTTTTCGAGTAACTGCCATACCATTTTCCATGGCAGCTGCCCATGTTTTACATTGTGGCTTATTTACATAAGCCAGCAAGGCTTAACACTTCTAGTTTCTCCACATCCTGGCCAGTACTTGGTCTTTTTATGTTGTGCTGTATTGTTTTGATAATATGCATCCTCATACCTGTGAAATGACACCAACTTGTCCTGTATGTATCATCCTCCTTTCATGTGAAACTGCACTTTGTGTTCATGGCCACAGCCAAACCGGTCTCTCCCCTCCCCTCCTTATCTGCTCAGCACTGCTGGCTAAGGTGAGGACCTGCTGTCTGCCCCAGGCATGTGGAGTCAGCTGCCAAGCCCTGGGGGCTCATTGTTAACACCTGCCATCACCCTGAACTCTGCCCTCCTGACCCTCCCCTTCCCACTCCTCAGTAGCTTCCTGCGGCAACTTCCCACTGCCCACCAGGAAAATGGAGAGCAAATTTCCACTGCATGAATACCGTTTATGGGCCTGGCACGGGCTGAGCGCTCTGCTTCTAAGTACGAGCCCCTGTTCATAGATGAACAAGCAGGCACAGAGAAGTTGCCTGGGTGGGTTAGGTCACACAGCTAGTGAGCACCTAGCAGGATTCAAACTGTGTCCGAAACAGACCAATTCTAAATCGCACTCGCCTTGACAGCTGCGTTTGATCCTGACCCCCTCACCATAAACCTGCTGTCCCCTTCGGATGAACAAAGTGCCAAATTAAGTGATCAGCCTCCGGCAAGGGAGTTAGTGACTTGAGAGCTGGGATTTGAATCTGAGTTGCTGGCTCTAACATCTGCTGATTGTTCATCTCTCCCAGACTGGTGGCCTGACCCCACCCTCCTGTCCCATCTGACCCCACACGGCCACCAGCTTCATCCCCCCCCCCCCCCCCCCCCCCGCCGCCGCCTCACTACAATGCCTAGGCCTCGCCTCCCATCAGGCAACCTGCCACTACTGAAAAGCCAGGTTTCAGTGTCACCTCTGTGGCCTTACTTTTAGAATTCCATCTCAGCCTTCTTTTCACCCTGAGGTCGGTTGCCACTTCCTCCCCGAATCCTTTCCGGTTGTCCAAACTGCAAGAGACCCTCTGGAACTGGCACGGCTCCAAGCTCACCATTCAGTGGTGACGTCGTTGAGGAGAAAGAAAGTGCCCCACCCTCGCACCGCTGAGCGCTGGTACCCCCGACTCCCTGAGACAGCGACTAGCAAAGCGGGCACTGGGAGTGTTTGCCTCGCATTGATTTCCCTTGTTTGTCCGCCTCCCTGGCTTCCAGGTCGCTGAGTGGGTTGGAGGAGGCTCCCTTCACCCCTCAGACCTCTTTCCAGCCTGGACTTTTTGCTGAGTTATCCTAGTTTGGCACCTGCTGGCCACCTGAGGAGGTCCTGGCTCTGGGAGAAGGGGAGCCTAGGAACTCCCTGCTCCTCCTCCTGCCCCATTGTGAAAGGACTGCTGTGGGGAGGAGGAGGGAGGGAGAGAAGGAAGGAAAGCCAGCAGGAGCCTGCATTGGGGACCAGCTTTGCAGACCAGGGGCCAGGTCAGGCCAGAGCCAGGAGCAGGGAACCAGTCCTAGGAGCCCTGCACACTAATGAGGCGCTGGAGGCAGAGAAGCTGTGACCAGTTGGTGGGAACTGTGCCCAGCGGCCGTGTGCATAGATCTGGGGGGAGCGAAGCTGGAGGCTGCCAGGGGCTCCAGGCAACAGGGGAGTAGGGGAGGAATAGCAACGGCCACCAGACACAATGGCTCATGAGACACGTGGGACAGAGTTTGTCCACCTCTGATGAATGACAGGTCTAACCCCGCTCCAGTGTGGACCAACAATTTTGTTTTTTAAATATTTTTATTTATTTATTTATTTATTTTAGATTTATTGTTTGATTTATTTGTTTGAAAGGCAGAGTTACAGAGAGGTCTTCCATCTGCTGGTTCATTCCCCAAATGTCTGCAACAGCCAGATTTGGGCCAATGAGGAGCCTCCTCCAGGTCTCCCATGCAGGTGCAGGGGCCCAAGGACTTGGGCCATCTTCCACTGCTTTCCCAGGCCATCACAGAGAGCTGGATTGGAAGTGGAACAGCCAGGACTTGAACCGGCGCTCATATGGGTTGCTGGCACTGCAGGTGGCGGATTCACCCACTATGTCCCAGCGCTGGCCCCAGGATCAACAGTTTTGAAAAACAAAGGTGAATTACTAAAAAGATAGAACTTTTAAAGATAAATATAAGCCTGTTTTCTTTCTCGTTTTTTATTTGAGAGAGAGAATGCTCCCATCTGCCTGTTCGCTTTCCAAATGCCTGCAGCTTGCCAGGCCTGGCCCAGGCTGCCAAAAGCTGGGAGCTGGGAATGGAGTCCAGGTCTCCCTTGTGGGTGGCAGGGACCTAAGGACTGGGCCATCACGTCTGCCTCTCAAGGCCTGCTCTGGAGGGAAGTAGGCGTCGGGCCCTGCAGCCAGGCATCAACCCAGGCCCACTGGTATGGAACCACCAGATTACATGCCCACTTTTCTCACTAATACATCTCTAAACAGTAAGTGACTGCAGAGTGCCATAAAGTTACTTATACTCACAGCCCAGGCCAAGCCACGTCCCCACGGGAGGCACCGGCTTCAGGGGGCAGAATTGAGAACCCAAAGACTGCTCAGCCATGGGGACATCCGAGGAAAGGCCAAACCAAGGCAGCTGGGCAGATGTGGCCTGGGTACCTTGATGGACGGTGGTGCTGGGCTCGGAGCTGGCGAACCGAGAGGAGGAGGAGCAGGCGGGGAGGCTGCCGTGGGCAGGAACAAGGGTTGACTGTTCTGTGTGCGTGGGCCATGAGGCAGGGACTGCCTGCAGGCCGCTCAGATGGTGATGTGGATGCCGGGGCGGAAGCCTGGGCTGCAAACACTTGCAGGTGTGAACCGCTGGACTGTGACGGTGCCAGATGCCCAGGTGGGGCCGGGCTGGTGCAGACTCAGTGTGAGGTGGGGAGGGAGCCCAGAGCCTCAACAGGATGCCTTCTGGGGTTACGGGGAATGAAGTGCGGTGGCATGCAAGAATGGAAAGAAGGAACCTGGTGTACCTGCCTAGCCTTTGGCTGCTGAAGCTAAACTCCATGTCACCAGTTGTGTGTGGCACAGTATCCTGAGCAAGGGGGTGTTAAGAGTCACTAGCATTTCCCGTGCTTTCTGAATGTTCTTTTAGCTCTGGAGGACTTCAGGAATGGAGCGAGTGTTCACCTGCTCACTCCCTAGCATGTCACTTAGCTGTTCCCTAGCGGCAGGGTGCTAGAGACTGGTTTTGGTGGGAGGAGCAGGAGCAGGCTGAGCAGCCCTGGGACGCAGGTCCCGGAGATGAGAGTGGCCCTTTCTGGGCTGTGCTGTCGGCCGCTGAGCCTGGGCCACAGCCATCCCGGGCCACCTCCGTGTGTCTGCCATGGTGAGAGACGAGGAGCAGGTGCCTGGAAGTAGGGCAGCTGAGGGTCAGAGGATGAGCCTGGGGCCCGCACTAGCAGGTGTGGTGCGGGGCTGGCCAAGCCAGGCCCCTGTCGCTGACCCCTGCTGGTCCCCGGTGAACCCCTCAGGGAGTCTTGGTGATCCCAGGCCCTGTCCCTGCCCGCAGGTGGCTTCCTGGCCTGGCTTTCCCTGCTCGCTCAATGCCTCGCGTTGCAGACCTGAGCTCCTTCGTGGTTTTCCCTTCTTCAGACCCGCACTGTCACCTCCTCCCCGGCTGACCCCGCCTCTCTCTCCCTCTCCCTGCCCTAGTCCTTCCTCCATACTGCATCGCTTTCCCATAACGGCCTCTCACTGGCCTCTCACCTCAACTTCCCTCAGCCTAGGCTTCGAAAAGAATCGTCTTACCTCATTCCGCATGGGGTGCCCCGCTCAGCACTCAGTGTTTTCTCACTGCCTGCAGGACTGAATGAAACCTGTTACTTGGGATGGGGAGAGGGCCCTCTGTCTCTGGCAATCAAGGGTCTCTGCTCCAGGCCTGGCCTACTTTGCAGCTTTTCTTAGTTGTTGACTTTGTATTTATTTGAAAGTCAGACAGAGAGCTCTCATCTACCGGTTCACTCCCCAAATGCCCGCAACAGCTGAGGCTGGGTCAAGCCAAAGCCAGGCTCAGGTACTCCATCCAGGTCTCCCCTGTGGGTGGCACAGACCCAGCCAGTTGTGCCATCAGCTGCTGCCTCCCAAGGTGTGCGTTACAGAAACTGGCATCTGGAGCGGACTGGGGACTCAAACCCGGGGAGTCGTGTGGGATGCGGCGTCCCAGGAGGTGTCTGCAGCTACAGCAGGTGCCCACTCGCCTTTGCAGCCTTCTTCCCGCAGTTGGCACAGGTCAGGGTGCCCAAGCCCTCTGCATGGTCCCACTGTTGCTCACACAGTGCTGACAGTCAGGCTGCCTCCTCTCTTTTAAACTTTCCCTAGGTCGTCTTCTACCCCCTCCTCCAAACCAGCCCATAATGACCGTGCACGCCTCTGAACCCTTACACACTCACTCTCTAAGCCACTCAACTGCTACTAAATGGAGTTTGAGTTTGTTGGTTCATTGGTTTTTAACTTTTTTATGTATGTATTTGAAAGGCTGCGAGGGGCCAGTGTCATGGCATAGCAGGTAAAGCTGCGTTGGCATCCCATACGGGTCCGGTTCAAGTCCTGGCTGCTCCACTCCCAATCCAGCTCCCTGCAAATGTGTCTGGGAAAGCAGTGGACTGCACCCACACGGGAGACCCAGAGGAAGCTCCAGGCTCTTGGCCAAGCCCCAGCCGTTGCAGCCATTTGGGGAGTGAACCAGTGGATGGAAGATCTCTATCTCTCCCTTTCTCTCTGTTAACTCTGCTTTTCAAATAAATCTTAAAAAAAAAAAAAGGCATGGATTTAAAAATGTTGTTGCCCAAATAAATTTCCTTTTAATTCCATTTCCACGAAAAGTCCTTCGTGCAGTATGTTGTCCCATACACTCAAATGTCAGTTCAGTTAGCATCTGTGAAATTGCAAATGTGCTTGTCTTCCCAGCGTAAGGAACCCAGTGTCATGGCCGGACTCAGAGGCAACGACACAGAGCATATTTACTAGGTTATTATCTTTGTAAAAAATGATTTTATTTATTTATTTGAGAGGCAGAGTTATAGACAGAGAGGGAGGGACAGAGAGAAAGGTCTTAGCATCCACTGGTTCACTCCCCAAATGGCCACAGTGGGCAGAGCTGGGCTCATCTAAAGCCGGGAGCCAGCGCTTCTGGGTCTCCCATGTTGGTGCAGGGGCCCAAGCACTTGGGCCATCTCCCACTGCTTTCCCAGGCCATAAGCAGAGAGCTGGATCAGAAGAGGAGCAGCAGGACATGAACCAGCACCATATAGGATGCTGGTACCACCAGCAGAGACTTAACCTACTACACCACAGTGCCAGCCCCTAGGCTATTATTTTTTAAAACATTTATGTATTTATTTTAAAGGCAGAGAGAGAGAGAGATCTTCCATCAGCTGGTTCACTGGGTCTCCCAGGTGGGTAGCAGGGCTCAAGTACTTGGGTCAACTTCCACCACTCTCCCAGGTGCATCAGCAGAAACCTGGATTGGAACAGTACTGGAACTGGTGCTAGTAACAGCTTAACCCACTGTGCCACAATACCAGTTCTGGGTTCGTTGTGTTTTTGTTTGGAGTTCCAGTTGTGGCCCCTGGTGCATCTGTATCCCAGTGCCGAAGTGGTCAGTTTGACCATCCAGTTCAGAGCCCCATCTCTCCTAAAGAAGGCAAGGGCGCCATCTGCTGGCCAAGCATCTGAGCCTGGGGCACACTTAGCCAGGGAGTGTCCCTTTCTTCACCAAATTCATTTCTCAAAAAATCCTTTTATCTTTTATTGGCTTGATTTGTACTGGTTTTATTTATTTATTTTTTCTTAAATTATTTTACTACTTGAAGGCAGGGCAACAGAGAAAGGGAGAGAGAGAGAAAGAGAGAGATCTTCCATATGCTGGTTCACTCCCGCAGTGGCCTCAGTGGCCATGGGCTGGGCCAGACCAAAGCCAGGAGCTTCATTCAGGTCTCCCAGGTGAGTGCAGGGCCCAAGCACTGGAGCCATCCTCCGATGCCTTCCTAGGTGCATTAGCAGGGAGCTGGATTGGACGTGCAGCAGCTGAGACTCGAACCAGTGCCCATATGGGATGTGAGCCTTGTAAGCTGGTGGCTTAACCTGCTATGCCACACCACTGGCCCTGGTTTTTGTTTTTATGACTTTTTTTGTGTTCGCCAAATTCTTTATCAGGGCTTTGAGCTCCTTGGTCGGGGACTATGGATGTCCCAGGGCTGGCTTGCTGTGGCCTCTCCCTTGCACAGGGTCTCCGGGGCTCTGCGGAGAGCACCGAGGAGGAGCTCCCTGGGTCAGGTGGGCAGTGTTCACACCAGGGCCTGAAGCAGCGGATTCTACACTTGTGATGACAGGGACTGTGTTCTGCTACCCAGAACTGTGACTGGCACCTAGTAGGCATTCAACAAATATTCATAGAACAACACTGGGCCCGTGGCGCTTGTGGTTCCTGTTGCCAGATTTGGGACTGTGTGGTGATGTGATTCCTTCAAACCTTGGCCCTGGGGCTGGAGGAGGAGCGGCAGGGAGGCAGCTGTTTAGCACAGCAGTTCAGACGCCCAGATCCCACATCACATGTTCCCGGTTCGAATCCTGGGTCAGCTTCTGATCCAGCTTCCTGCTAATGTGCATCCTGGGAGACAGCACGAGGCGGCCCAAGTATTTGGGTCTTTGCTTCCCCTGTGGGAGACCCAGGCTGAGTTCAGGGCTCCTGATTTTGGCCTGGCTTATGCCTCTTGTGGGTGTTTCGGGAGCAAACCAGCAGATGGGAGCTCTCTTTTCCTGGTCTTTGTGTCTCTGTCTTTCTCTCTGTTGCTGTGCCTCTTAAATAAATAAAATGAAAAGCAACTACCTTGACTGGCTGTCCGTTTCCTCTTGGTTGGCTCTACCAATAACCATCAGGTCAAGTCCTAGTCTCTGCGGATCTGCGGATCTCCGTCAGCTGCAGGGAAGCACCCAGGCTGCTCTGACATATACTCTCCAGCAGGGGGCGGTCCTGTGGCTGCCGCTGTCACTTCCGTCCAGTGGAGGCGCGATGGTGGTCCTGGCTTAGCATGTCGCCAGTTTGCTGGCTTCTCTTAAACACCTCTAATCCAATAGCTGGAGAACCACCATTTCCAAAATAGAAACTTAGCTGTGTGGGAAGCAGCAGGGACCATGGCTCCAGGGGCAGTCACACTGTGTTCAGGTGTAATTTCACTCTCTGCTTCAGAAGGACGGGGCTGGCTCCTGCCGCTTTTTCTGACAGCTTACTGGAGCTGGCTCTCTGCAAGCGCAATGCGCTTGAGTCACCTGTGAGCTCCAGCTGTGGAGGCGCACGGTCGGAGCTTCGAGTGATGTGAGGGGCTGCCGCGCAGGAACTGGTCCTCACAGCCTCTGCTCTGCTCTTCTGCTGAGTCCAGCCTGAGGCGTCTGTCGCTGGCAGAGGCTCCCTCCCATTGCTAACTTTGGGGATAGGACTATTGATTCAAAGGATCTGAACTCAGTTCTAAGGAGCCCGAGTTGTGGCTCAGTGGGTGAAGCCACTGCTTGCAATGGCAGCATCCCCTATCAGAATACAGGCTCCAATCCTGGCGACTCCGCTTCCCATCCAGCTCCCTGCTAATGTGCCTGGGAAGGTAGCAGAAGGTGGCCTGAGTGCTTGGGTCCCTCCCACCCACAGGGGAGATCCAGATAGAGTTCCTGGCTCCTGGCTCCAGCCTGGCTCAGCCCCTCTTGCTCTCCACAGGTGTGCCTGCTTGTCCATGTGTTACATGCCATGGGTTACATGCCATGGGTCCGATCACCACGCTGGTGTCCGCTCTGCTCCCATAGCACGTCTGGTCCATCAAGACATCCTGTTGAGGGGTAGGCGTTGTGGTGCAGCTGGTTAAGCCGCCTCTTCCAGCACCCACATCCCATAATAGAGGGCCTGGGTTCAAGTCCCACACCCGGGTGCCAGCAGTGATGGCTCAGGCTCTTGCCTGAGACCGTGTGGTTGATCTTTCTGCTTCGTCCTTGGCCCTCTGGTCTCTTCTCAACACACAGCCGAGATCCAGAGCAGTCACTGCTCTGCTCTCAAGTCTAGTCGCTGGGGGCAGGTATTTGGAACAGTGGTTAAGACACTGCTCGAGGGGCAGGCGCTGTGGTGCAGTGGATTAAAGCCCTGGCCTGCAGTGCCAGCGTCCCATATGAGCGCCGGTGGCAGTCCCGCCTGCTCCTCTTCTGATCCAGCTCCCTGCTAATGAGCTGGAAAAGCAGTGGAAGATGGCCCAAGTGCTTGGGCCCCTGCACCTGTGTGGGAGATTCTGAAGCTCCCAGCTTCGGTCTGGCCCAGCCATGGCTGTTGCGGCCATTTGGGGAGTGAGCCAGCATATAGAAAATTTCTCCTTCTCCCCCCTCCCCACCCCTTAACTCTACCTTTCAAACAAATAAAATACATCCTTAAAAAAACAAACAAAAAGCACCACCCGGGTCGCTTGCAACCCATACCAGAGTGCCCGGTTCAAATCTCAGCTCCTCTGTTTCTGATTCAGCTTCCTGCTAACACCTACTCTGGGAGGTCAGGCCCCCGCCACACACACACACACACACACACACACACATGCACACACATGCACACACATGCACACACACGGCCTGGATGGAGTTCCAGGCTCCTGGCTTTAGCCTAGCCCGGCCCTGGCTGTTGTGGGTATTTGAGGAGTGAACCAGCGGTTTGGATCGCTCTCTCTGTCTCTCTGCTTTTCAAATAAAATCAAAACATATTGATTAATTAAAAACAAAACCCACATACTACGTACTTAAAAAAAACAAAAACTCTCCAGTTCCTCCTCCTTTCACACTGAATAGGAGCCACAGGCCTCTGGGCCTTTCTCCTCCCCCCTCCCCCCCTGTGCTGCCTGCCCTCCTGGCTGCAGCCCTGGGCTCAGCTTGCCCTCGGGGTCTTTGCACCTGCTCTGCCCTCACTGCCTCTGGGTCCCCCAGACCCCGCTCCAGAGTCCTGCCCCGCCTGGACAGTCCCATCCCCCTTCCCTGCTGAAGTCTAAAGGATTTACTCCTTCCCCTCTGTCTCCTCCTCTCGAATTGGAATCCCCCAAGTTCTAAGCCTTCAGTCTGCATGTCCCAGACCTGGTGGAACAGTGTCTGGCAGGCAGTACTTTGTTCTTGACCGGATGAACACAACTCCAAGAGAAAAACTGGTCTCATCTGCCCTCCACCCCCGCCTTAAAAAACAAAAAAATACTTGGAGACAGCAAAGCATGGCAGGCAGCCTCCAGCACGTGGAGAGGGGGCGCCCTCATGCGGCTTGCAGGGGTCCCGCTGCGTGGGGCGGCCTCGGAGAGAGCGGGAGAGCTGGGTCATCCCTGTTGTCTCTGAGCACGCACACTAGCAGGAAGCTGGAGTCAGGCACTGGAGCCGGGTGTTGAACCCAGGCACAGGGCTGTGGGATGCAGGGGGCTTGGCCGCTTAGGCCGATCGCCCAGTCCCTCCCTCTTGCTGCCTCTGCCCAGAGCATAGGCTGGAGAATTCTGATCTGAATCTCCCAATTCCAAAAGGCCTAGGAAGGGAATGAACAGCAAGCAGGCAGGGCACCTGTGCGGTTCTTCAGAGCACGAGTGGGTGTTGTTTTTGGCCACTTACAGAGGAGGAAGCTGCGGCCTGCGGAGGCGGTGGCTTGTGCGCCGGTGGCTCAGGCCAAGAGCCCACTCTGCCCCAGGAGGCACTCCCGCTTCAGCCGGTGTGGACAGCAGCTGCACCATGTCCGCCCAGGACCTAAGGTAAGCGCTGGCTGTGCAGCCCTGGGGGCAGAGTGGCTGTGTACGAGTCTGTCGCTCCGCTTCCAGGTTCCTGCAGCACTAGCTGAATCCAGGGAGGGACAGGTCTGTGCAGTGTGCACCTACAGCACGTGTGTGCACACGCGCGTGCACACACGCACGCACACACATGCACACACGCGCGTGCACACACACACACATGCATGCACACTAGAATCAGCTATAATCTGGCGTCCTGCAGAATTTCCATCCCAGTTGTTTTCATTGTCTTGCAATGCTTGTCAAGGCTGCTGGGAGAAAACTCTACCCTTAACCCCTTCCAGGTAGTCTGGGCTCACTGGCCTGACAGATAAGAACACTGATGAGGTCCCAAGGAGCCTGAAAAAGCTTGAGTTCCTGGTTCTCCTTGTATTCAGAACCCCACCCCCCTCAGCGGAGGGCCAGCGCTGCTTCCAGCTAGGCTCACATGCCCTCCCAGCTTCCACCTGGTTGTATGCTGCCTTCAGGGACGTGTGTTCTCTTGACCATCCAGGGCCCTCACTTGCCCCATGCATTGGTTCATTTAACCCCAGCACCGCGGAAGGCAAAAGCCGAGCCGAGGGAGAACCTGCTCAAGTCAACGGCAGGGCCAGAGCTGGGTCTCTGCTCGGCCTGACCCTAAAAATGGCAGTCTGCCTGGAACCCTTTTCCGAGTGGGTGGCTGCAAGGGCGAGGGAGAGCCTAGGACAAGCCACTGGGGCCAGGTTTGGGAGGGGATGCTCTGGGGTTCCCTGAGCCTTGCTGGGGCCGGGGTGAGCGAGGGTACGGGTGTGGGAGGGGAAAAAGTGGGTTCCTTCCCAGAAATCCCTGGGTGTCCTAGCTCTGCAGGCAGCTCCCCGTGGATGAGGGATCAGGCTGAATGCAGTTCTCCGGGAAGAGCTGGGAGGGAGGCAGCCGGCCAGGTCGGGGCCCAGGGGAACCGGCCCTGCTCGCCTTCCATGGGACTGAGGTCCTGGAACCGGCCATCCCGACCCTGCCGTTCCTCTGCTGTCCCCGCTGTTCCCACTGGCGGGGGCTCCGTGTCGCTGTCTGTGGCCGGCCTCCCTCCCTCACGTCCCTCTCTCCTCCCCTCGGCCCCAGCATCGCAGCCAAACTCATCAATGGAGGCGTGGCAGGGCTGGTGGGCGTGACCTGCGTGTTCCCCATCGACTTGGCCAAGACGCGCCTGCAGAACCAGCTTGGCAAAGCTTCTTACAAGGGAATGTAGGTGGCGGCGGGCACCCCTGGGCCGGGCGTGGGCGTATGGGGAGAGGGGTCGGCTGGGTGTGCTCAGCAGACACGCACAGCCCCCGTTCACTCCCGGGCTTTTCCTGCTCTGCTTCTAGGATCGACTGCCTGGTGAAGACGGCGCGGGCCGAGGGCTTCTTGGGCATGTACCGAGGTGGGCTTTGCGGGCGTCGCGGGGACCTCAGAGGGGGCCCGGGGTGTGGTGAGGGGCCCCAGACCTTGCACGAACTTGTAGGACACCAGGCAGCAGTGTTCCTCTGCCCAGACAGCGGCTGCAGAGGGGCCTGGGCGATCAGCGCGCCCTGCCTCCACCTACCATGAAACTTGTGCACGCAGAAGAGGAAAACATGGGGAGAGACGAAATGGAAAGAAAACTCAGTTCCTGCTGGCCCCTTTCCCTGCGTGCTGGCCGGGCGCCACCAGGCAGGCAGGGCCCAGGTTGTCACTTCTGGGGTGGCCTTCACCTCTCGGCTTGGTGTTTCACTTCCAGGGGCTGCGGTCAACCTAACCTTGGTCACCCCCGAGAAGGCCATCAAGCTGGCAGCCAATGACTTCTTGCGGCAGCTGCTCATGGAAGATGGGTATGACCACGTGGGGCAAGGGCCAGAGGCCATCCCCTGGAAGTTCAGGGATGTGGGAAAGGTGTGGGGGTGGGAGGGTATTGGACTAAGAATATGTTTACCTGCCTGCCTGGAGCTACAAGGGAGTCTTCAAAAAGCTTTTGGAAAATGTGAAATTTACAATTATGAAAATTTTGAATTATGCATGAACTTCAAAATGTTTTTTGGGACCCAAATAATTTTTATTTTTTTTTAAAAAAAGATGTGTTCATTTATTTATTTGAAAGACAGAGGAATAGGGGCGGGGAAGGTGGAGAGAGAGCTTACATTGTTCTTGTTCACTCCCCAAATGGCCCCAACAACCAGATCTGGGCCAGACCAAAGCCAGGAGCCAGGCACTCCATCCTGGTCTCCCATGTGTGTGACAGGGGCCCAAGTATGTGGGCCATCTTCCTCTGTTTTCCCAGGTGCATTAGCAGGAAGCCAGACTGGAAGTGGAGGATCCAGGACTTGAGTCACACATTCTGATATGGGATGCAGGTGTCTCAAGATATGTATATGTATATATAACATTTATTTATTTGAAAAGCAGAGCAACAGAGGGAGAGAGAGATCTTCCATTGCTGCTTCACTCTCCAAATGGCCATAACAGCCAGGTCTGAGCCAGGCTAAAACCAGGAGCCAAGAACTCCATCTGGGCCTCCCAGATGGTGGCACAGGAGCCCAAACACTTGGGCTGTCTTCTGCCTTCCCAGGGGCATTAGTAGGGAGCCAGTTCAGAAGTGGAGCCACTGAGATCCTAACTGGTATTTCAATATGGGATGCAGGCGTCACAAGTGGCAGCTTAATCCACTGCACCACAATGCCAGCCCCCAAATGATCTTTTAAAAAGACAGGGAGAGGGGCCGGCGCTGTGGCATTGTAGACTAAGCCTCCGCCTGTGGCACCAGCATCCCATATGGGACTGGTTCATGCCCTGGATGCTTCTCTTCCAATCCAGCTCCATACTCTGGCCTTGGAAAGCAGTAGAAGATGGCCCAAGTGCTTGGGCCCCTGCACCTGTGTGGGAGACGAAGAAGAAGCTCCTGGCTCCTGGCTTCAGATTAGCCCAGCTCTGGCCATTGCGGCCATCTGGGGAATGAACCAGCGAATGGAAGATATTTCTCTCTCTCTTTCTCTGCCTTTCAAATAAATAAATAAATCTTAAAAAAAAAAAAAACACAAGACAAGACAGTAAGATAAAAAGAGGTCTCATTTGTTGGTTCACTGCTCAGCTGCTCACAACAGCTGGGACTAGAACCAAAGCTGGGAGCTGAGAATGCCACCCAGGTCTCCCAGGTGGGTGACAGGAGCCCAATCACTTGAACCATCTGCACTGTGTCCCTGCATCAGCAGGAAGCTGGAGTCAGGAGCCAGAGCCAGGACTCGAATCTGGAGACTCTGATGGGGGGTATGGCCGTCTTCACTGGTGTTTCAACTGCAAGGCTAAACATTTGCTCCAAACTTGGCTTTTATTTTTTTTTAAAGATTTATTTATTTATTTGAATGGCACAGACAGAGGCAGAGAGAGAGAGAGAGAGAGAGAGCGAGCGAGAGAGCACACTTCTATTAGCTCGTCCACTCCCCAGATGATTGCAATGACTGGGGCTGGGCCAGGCCAAGGCCAGGGGCCTAGAATTTCATCTCCCACATGGGTGCAGGGCCCCAAGCCCTCAGGTCATCTTGTGCTGCTTTCCCAGGTGCATTAACAGGGAGCTGGATTGGAAGTGGGAGCAGCTGGGATTTGATCCAGCGCCCATATGGGATGCTGGCGTTGCAGGTGGCGGCTTAACCCTCTGTGTCACAGCACCAGCCCCCGAACTTGTCTTTCCATTCTGTTTTCCATGAAGCCCTTCATAAATCCAGCTACTTATGGTTGGTGTGTGAAGGGAGAGAATGTGCAGGTGTGATTTGGGAAGGAGAGAGACAGACAAGTAATAGATAGAACTTTCAGAATGTATACAGATATATTCACCATGGCACATGTTTAAAACTCGGGTCCAAATGCTTCCTAGTTCTCTGTGTGCCTCCTGTCTCCCAAGTGATGCTGCCTAAAGGGCCGATGAGAATCAGGCATCGCCATGGGGTGTTCCCTTGTGAGATGCCTGCAGCCTTTGTCTTTAAGGGGTGGGCCCGAGGGCTGGGTGTCTGTTTACCCTGCTGGGCGAGTGGTAGCCAAGGGTGAGAGGGCACAAGTACGCCACGTCCCGCTGCGTGTGGCTGGGGTGGCAGGCCCGAGACTGAAGGGCTCCGACTCCCGCTCCCGTAGGATGCAGCGGAACCTGAAGATGGAGATGTTGGCCGGATGTGGAGCTGGAGTGTGCCAGGTGGTAGTCACGTGTCCCATGGAAATGCTCAAGATTCAGCTGCAGGACGCAGGGCGCGTGGGTGAGACCTGTCCCGGCTTGACGTGGGCTGAGCCTAGATCCCCCACGGCCCATGGCCCACTCTGACCTGCGGGACCCCGTGGACCCAGCCAGCTGTCGAAGCTAACAGCAGTGTAATTACTGTGACCCCCTTCAGAGCTTCTGGCTCTGAGTAGCAGGGACGAGAATCTGGGTCCGGGAGGGGCAGACGTCTCAGGCTCAATCCTCCTAACAAATCGCCCTGACAGGTAGGTGCGAGTTCCTTCAGATTGCAGGAGTCCGTCACTAACTAGTCAGCAGGTACTTTACGCTGTAGAAGTCTTTCTTTTCTGCTGGTTTTCCCTGGAAGAGAAGTTAGGGCCTTTCCCACTCCCTGGTCCTCTCTGAAGTACCCGGGGCGAAGCAGTGGGAGCAGGGCTGGCCAACGAGCGGGAGGAAACTCTGGTTTCCTATGGGGAAGGCCTGCGGCCCGTCCTCAGGGCTGAACTCCTGATCCGGAGTAGCCAGCGCCGGCGGGGAGGAGCTGGCTCTGGTAAACGCGGGGACCCTCCCTCCTGCAGCTTGGCTGTGCACATGGGCCGAGCTGGAACTCAGCCCAGTTTCTCCAAAGGACGCACCGGCCTGCAGCAGACCACGTAGCAGGAGGAGAAAGGGTTAGGTGCTGAAAAGCCCCCGGTGTGCTTCCCTCTGCAGAGGGTGGAAGCCCTGTGAGCGTTAGCTTTTCAGACCCGGCGTGAAGTGCGCCCGAGAGGACGGTGAGGGAAATCAGGTTCCTGGGAGTGAACCTCGCTTGAGTCCCTCGCCGAGGCCAGCACCAGGGTTACTCCCGTAGGAAAACAGGTGCGGCACCTGCCTCCGAGCCTGAAGCACGCTCTGCACTGCCAGACGCCTCACAAAACCGGGGGCGCGACACTGGCCAGCGTTTCCTTTTAGCAAGGACTGAAAACGTTTTTCAGAATCCGTCCAATTTCAGGGCAGTGAGTAGAACTCACGCTTCAAGTACTTTTTAATTAAAACGCTTAGGAAAAAAAAAAACAAAAACATTCCATTCTGATTTGTAGATATTGAACTCAGGACATGGGCCCTGAAGCAGTCGACCCAATCGGGTTGACTTGTAAAGCATCCCATTCCCCAGGCCGGTGAAGGCTCTGAGTGGCCCCCTGCCTACTCTCGGGGTCCTGGGGGAGGCGATCCCCGGACGGACAGGGCAGTTCCGGTCAAGGTGTGTCTGCGCGGCGTTGACACGGACTCCTCTGCGTCCAGGTGCTGAGGGGGTGCAGCCGTCTAGAGAGGCTCAGGGGTGGTTCAGAAACAACAGGCAAAAGCAGTCTTAACAGGAGAAGGAATCGGGGGTGTGCTAAGCCTCCTGTAATGAGACCTGGGAGGCCACAGCTGCACAGCACATCAGCACACCAGGGACCGTGGATGTCCCTGCAGCCCACAATTCATGTTCTAAGGCCAGGGTGTCTTCAGGGTTCTGGGAGCGTCTCACCGTGCCTGTTGGGGCTGGTGGTGATGGGGTCTGTCCTTTCCTTTCAGCCGTGCATCAGCAGGGTTCGGCCTCCAGGCCCTCCTCCTCCAGGTCCTACACCACAGGCTCGGCGTCCAGCCACAAGCGCCCGTCGGCCACACTCATTGCAAGGGAGCTGCTTTGCACTCAGGGCCTGGCTGGTCTGTACAGGGGCCTGGGCGCCACTCTCCTCAGGTGAGCCTTTCTCCTTGACCTTGAGGGGGCCAGGGGGCTTGTTGCCTGGTCTCTTGTGTGCTACCAGGACACCCAAGTGCTGGCTTGCATGCCCTCCCCAAGCTTCCGGCTTTGCCCAGACCTATCCAGGGATGCACACAGTGGGCACCTGAGGGCTGGGTTTGGGCTCCCTCCTCAGTGACCACGCCCACGTGAGTCGCGGGTATCTGGTGGCACCCGAAGGACTGCAGTTCACCCCCCAGGGAGAGGTCTGACCCCGCACCTCACCGGGCTACTTTGCTGCTTTCCCTTCCATTCGCCTGCCCATTCTCCTTTGCAGAGTGTGGTACCCAGGCTTCAGATCTGCAGCTAGCTCCTCGTGAACAGGTGCAGGTGCTGGGCGGGCCAGGGAGGCAGCTCTCCTCACAGTACCCATCACCCCGCATCAGCACAGGGGCCCTGGGCATGCTTCCCTCTGCCCCACAGCAGGCCCTGGTGCAGTTCCCTCTTCCTCTTTGCAGGGACGTCCCTTTCTCCATCATCTACTTCCCACTGTTTGCCAACCTCAACAGCCTTGGGTTCAGTGAGCTCGCCGGGAAGGCTTCCTTCGCCCACTCCTTCGTGTCAGGCTGTGTGGCAGGTTCCATAGCAGCCGTGGCAGTCACCCCTCTGGACGGTGAGTACGTGGCAGGAGCAGGGATCAGGTGTCTGGGGTCCAAGGGCCGGCTGGATTTACACGTTGGGCATTTATTATGGACTTATCTATGGGATCAATAGCACTTTTGCAGTTTTAGGAGAGAAATAGTCCCAACCCTGTTAACTCTTGGGTTGCAACCTGGGGCCATTGGCAGAAATGCACCCTAGGTCTTCAGAGAGAAAGTGGGGATCAGAGACCTTCCCCTGCGTCTTAGCACTGGCCACTGCCCTGGTCTTCCAGGTGGAGCTGGGAGCCTCAGCAGTGAATGAGAGGGGACAATGCTCCCCACCTCACAGGTGCTTTCTACAGAGAGTAACCTGAGGGTAGAGTGGTTTCCAATTCCCTCATTTTCCACATGGGCAGAAGAGCAAGGTCTTGGTTGCAGCCCACACAGCTGCATCGGGAAGGGACCTCAACCACTTGTTCACTTATTTTAACTCTCGCTTGTCTTAGTTCTCAAAACGCGAATCCAAACCCTCAAGAAAGGCCAGGGTGAGGACGTCTACAGCGGACTCACTGACTGCGCCAGGTGAGAGCCCAGCACCCTTGCGCCCTGGGTGGGGGCCAGGCCCTGAGCATGCGTCCACGCTCCTGCACCACAGCCCAGTGAGATTGACAGGTTCCAGTCTCCTCAGAACTCTCCGGGTTCCCTCATGGCTCATGGCAAACAGCACGTGCTGGGTGCGTTTCCCCGACCCTCCCGTCCAACAACAGCATCTCTCCCCCAGTCTGGAGCCCCCGTCCCTGGCCTTGCCCCAGCTGCCCAGGAACTGCACCCACGCAGCATGGAGCCGGCAGGGTGCTGCTCCTGCATGCTTGGGGCCTGGCCTTCAAGTGCTGAGCAGAGGGCGCTGCTGGGTGCTCCCGCCCGTCAGCTCACCAGCCCCTGCTTTCCCCCTAGGAAGCTCTGGATCCAGGAGGGGCCGCCTGCCTTCCTGAAGGGAGCAGGCTGCCGAGCGCTGGTCATCGCCCCGCTCTTTGGGATCGCCCAAGGCATCTACTTCATGGGAATTGGAGAGCGCATCTTGAGGTGCTTCGAGTAAACAGAGATGAGTTCGGGCCCTCCCCTCGCTGCATCCCTCCAGCCTGCTTCACCTAGACTAGAGGCCCTGAGGGTGCAGCAAGGTGACTCGCACACGTTATACTTTGCCCTCTAACTCGTAGCCCTGCCTTGGCCTTGGAAGACAACTCGCCAGCAAGCCCAGGGTGGCCAAGCTGCCCTGGGTGATGCCTGCATGGCAGGGACGTCCTGCCCACCTGGTTTCAACAACAGCAATGGCTTGCTCCGGCTGTTTTAGCTGCAGGATCTTAACCCACAGTAGGGCTGAGCTCTTTAACCTCTCCATGTGAGACTCCAGCTCGGCACGCTTGAGTAAGTTTGAGGCTTTGGTGTTTGTCACCTTGAACTACATAACTGACAGTCCTAGCACTGGCTCTGAAAGGGACAAGTTCAAGGGGACCAGGAAGAGCCAGCAGGGACCCTTCAGGTCAGGGTGCCTGGGGTCGACCCTAACTGGAGAGCCTGGGAAAGGCTGGGCAGCTGAAGCCAAGGGGCACGGTCACAGTCTAGCCCTGTGCCCGGCGGACGGGCTGCTGGCCACTCTCCAGTCCACAGCCAGTCAGAACCAAGGCTGCATTAGAAGAAGCCGCAGCAGGTCACTGTCACCCACTCTCCAAACGTGCCCAGGAGGCCGGAGGGAGGAGCGTAGAGCTCCACTCGGGCGCTGGGTTTGTGTCTGTCACCCTGTGTGCCGTCACCTTGAGGAACCCGGTGCTCCACCTGTGCCTCAATTCCTTCCCCATGTGACTGCCACAGAGGAGAGCGATGACGTCACACAGGAACCTCTCCCGTTCCCCGAAGCTGGTGCTGACTTTAGTCCTCACTGCATTTAAACCCTGGGCTATCAAGAAAGAGTTTGGTGGAGAGTGGGCGGCCCCATGGCCCCAGCCGCATTTCCTGCAACATACTCCAGCCCTGCCCTCTGCTCCCTGGCAAGACCTTGGCAGCTCTTAGCTGTCAGCCGGGAAAAACCAGCTCCTGGGGAGTGGGAGGACGAGAAGGGCCCCTGGGAAGGATTTCCAGGACAAAGTACCCCACCCCCCAAAAAAACCTGCTTAACTTGCTTTTTTCTTGCTACCAGAACTAATAAAAACAATTTTCCCAGTGTAGTTGTACGACTTCCAGAGCGTGTTGCCGTGCCGTGCCGGGGGAGCTGTGGTGACTTAAGGGACTGGAAAGGCCACTTCTGGGTGACTGGTGAAATGAGCAGGGAGCCCCAGAGGACCCTAATGGGGACAACGGTTTCCGGAACTGACAGCTGCGAATTGCCAAATGCTGAGGGGTCTGGAACATTCCTTTTCTAGGTCTCAGGAGGAACTTGACTCCCTCAAACCACACGTTTAGTGCCTTACAAAAGAACTTACAATGAAATCCACATCAACTTTTTGCTTTAATAAATACAGGGGTGCTCACGGCTTGGATATTAAACCACAGCAGCAGAGATGAGGGTGGAACAGGCCACAGGGAGTGAAGCCACTGTTTCTAGAAGGATGCATTGCCCACATGCGCTTTAGACGCAAAGAGCAGGGGCTTCCACGGCAGAGCACGACACGCGCCACCACCTGCGAGTATAGAGAAAGGGAGGAACAGGAGGCCCGTGCAGTCCACAGCCACCTCCCGCCGCCCTCCCTCCGTGCTGCGAAAGCAGCAGGAGCTGCAGCCTCCCCAGGAGGCTACCTATCTACCTACCTAACGGAGGTAGGTGCCTGATCACATCAAACGAGTCTCTACCATTAACACTCAGGCCAAGGGCCCAGCGACAGAACGGAGTCCACTGATAAACAGAGAACCATATTAAAGCGGCAAAGAGGGAGCTAGTAGATATTCTTGCTTCTTCAAATAGCACCAACTCCATATCATAGCAGCGGACTGTGGAGGGGCTCCACCTCCCAGAGGCTTAGTCCAAAGCTTTCTATTGGTATTAGCACCAAACCCAGCACCCCGTACTTCTGGCATCCCCTGTGAAGACACAATGCAATAAGTGAGTGTAGGGAACTGAGAACTCGGGCAGAGCTGTGTGTCCCATCCGCAGCAGGGAGCCACTGACCTCTGTGTGGCCAAGGAGGAGGGCATAAAGCTAAGTGCACCCAATCCATGCTGTACCGATCCGCACTCCAACAATCCTTTGTGAGAAACTTAACTGGGGATCTGGGGCTTAAGGCTGACTGCTTGGGGCTGGCGCTGTGGCACAGTAGGCTAAGCTTCCACCTGTGGCGTCGGCCTCCCTTATGGGCGCTGGTTTGAGTCCCAGCTGCTCCTCTTCCAGTCCAGCTCTCTGCTGTGACCTGGGAAATCAGTGGAAGATGGCCCAAGTCCTTGGGCCCTGCACCCATGTGGGAGACCCAGAAGGAGCTCTTGACTCCTGGTTTTTGGGACGGCTCAGCTCAGCTCTGGGTGTTGTGGCTATTTGGGGAGTGAACCAGTGGGTGGAAGACCTTTCTCTTTGTCTCTCCCTCCCTCTGTCTGGAACTCTACCTCTCAAATACATAGATAAAAATTTTTTAAAAAAAAGTTTGGGTGAAAAACTTATTCCTGCAGCTGATGAATCCTTAGGCAAATTCCTAAAGCTGTGCCGTCCAGTGTGGTAGTCAGCAGCCACCTGTGGTTGTCGTGCACTTAAAATGTGGCTAGAGAGAGGGAGACACTGAATTTTAAACTTTACTTAAGGATGCCCATGTGGCTAGTAACTGCTGAATTGGACAACATTGCTCTAAAGTTTAAGTTACCAAGGTGATACTCAAGGTCAAGTGTGCCATCTGTTAAGTACTTGCAGAACCAGTAAGCTGAACTTGAAGTGTCAGCAAGTGACTGAGTTAGCACCCACAGAAGATCACCACCACAAGGCCACCTAGCATTTCAGAGCAAGTGGGGTTTTTCCCGGCGTTTCCAACAGCACATTTGTACAAATCTGGAAACATCTGAAGAGCCTTGTGATGATTCTTCTAAACAAGTATTTACATTAGTTCCTATCTTTCCAGTCTGCAGCTCTGCATGCAAGAAAACATACACATTAGCAGGCAGCCCCGGGCCTCCCACCTGCAAGTGGCTATCAGCACTGTACAGCGCCCCGACATGCTTAATCTCACTCTTCTTAGGAAAATGTCAAAAAGTGTGAGTGACAAATCCCAAAACAGTGACTAGGTCGGTGTTCTGTGTAGCACTTCAAAGGGACAAGTGGCAGCTCCACTCACCTGCAGGGCTATGAGGTCTGGCCGGCTCTTTAGGGTGTTGGAAACTTTTATTTTATGATCCACGTTATAGATCTCAACTCTACCAGCTCTACAAAGAACACCAGGAATAGCAATTTCTAGATTTAAGGAAGACAGACACACACAATATGTTGGAGGAAGTCATTTTGGCGTGTGGCGTGTGAAACATAATGGCATAAAATTTAATTCCAAAAGATTGTGAAGATTTCAGATATTCAGGTCAATAATACCAAGTGACCGCTTGTGCAGTTTGCTTTTTTTTAAAGAATTATTTTAGGGGCCGGCGCTGTGGCGCAGTGGGTTAATGCCCTGGCCTGAAGCACCGGCATCCCATGTGGGTGCCAGTTCTAGTCCCAGCTGCTCCACTTCTGATCCAGCTCTCTGTTGTGGCCTGGGAAAGCAGTGGAAGATGGCCCAGGTCCTTGGGTCCCTGCACCCGCATGGGAGACTGGAAGAAGCTCCTGGCTCCTGGCTTCGGATCGGTGTAACTCCAGCAGTTGTGACCAGTTGGGGAGTGAACCATCAGATGGAGGACCTCTCTCTCTCTCTGCCTCTCCTTTCTCTGTGTAACTCTTTCGAATAAATAAATTAATTAAAAAATGAATTATTTTATATGAGAAGCTGAGTTGCAGAGAGAGAAGAATAGAGAGAGACAGAGACACAAGGGAGAGAGGGAGAGGGAAAGGGAGAGGGAGAGAGAGATATAGAGAATCTTCCATTTGCTGGTTCATGTCCCCAAATTGTCACAATAGCCAGGGCTGGGCCAGGCTGAAACCAGGAGCCTGGTGCTTCTTCCAGGTCTCCCATGTGGGTGCAGGGGCCCAAGGACTTGGGCCATCTTCCACTGCTTTCCCAGGCACATGGAGCACATGAACCAGTGCCCATACGGGATGCCGGTGTTCCAGGCGGCAACTCTACCTGCTGCACAACGCCCGCACCTGCTGTGTGCGCTTTGATTTGATGCACCTAGTTTACTCCTCCCAGTCAGCCCCCTCCAGCAAAATAAAAAGCGGAGGATTTCACCTCAGTTTGCAAGTAGACAGAAGGGATCTACTGATGAGACAGAGTGCTCATGGGAATGTTTTTTCTTGCATATTTATTTCAAAGGCAGAGAGAGTGAGAGACCTTTCGTCCACTGGTTCACTTCCCAAATGGTGGCAACCGCTAGGGCTGGGCCAGGCTGAAGCCAGGAGCCAAGAACTCCATCTGGGTCTCTCACATGCGTGCAGGGACCCAGACACTTGAGCCTCTGCTGCCTTCCCAGGTGCATTGGCAGGGAGCTGGACTGGAAGCAGAGGAGCCAGTGCTCTGATATGGGGTGCTGGTGTCACAGGCAGCGGCTTAACCCCCCACCCCTGTGCCACAACCCCAGCCCCAAGTGAGATGTTTTTTCAAGCCTCGGCTCTGCTAATTACTAAGCAGTAATGACACATGATGTTCATAATTGCGTGTTTATCAGATAAAGACAGCGCTGCTACCTTTAGGCAAATTAACTTTCCATGTCCCGCCTCCAGCCACACCAATGCCGTCATTTCTTTCCTCGGTGTTTCTCGGCATGTAGAGGTGTAAGGTAAACAGGTCAAATTCTATCACACGGAAGTTCAGGAATTGAGATTCGCTTGCTCTGTAATATTATCAAATACTCCTGGAAGGGCCCTGATCTGTAGCACGGCGGCTGAAGTCAGCACCTGTGATGTCGGCATCCAATGTGGGCGCTGGTTCAGGTCCCGGCTCCTCCACTTCCACTCCAGCGGGGAAAGCAGCAGCAGATGTCTGGACCCTGCCACCCACGTGGGAGACCTGGAAGAGGCTCCTGGCTCCTGGTTTTCCCTCTAACATACACAATTCCCTCTAACAAGCAAACAAACAAAAAAATCCCTGAAATAGGCCATCAAAGACTGGGAAAGAACCTTTATTTCACTCTCTGCCTCTTGCCCATTTCTTTGTTTCATTTATTTTTGGATTTCGACCTGACCCACTGTTTGGGACACAACTCTTTGTGCATGTTTTGGGAACAAGGGAAGGGAGACCACCATCAAGTGAGGCTGCCTACTGTGCACTAGGCGCTCCCTGGACATGAAGCCCAAGGCTCCCTGTGCCTTTATTTAATCTCCTCAACAACTTCTCACCATTGTGTGAACATGAGAAAAGCTACTGCAGAGGCAGCCGTTCGGCCTGGTGGTTAGGACACTGCAAGGGATGCCCGCATCTCATATCGGAGTGCTGAGTCCACGCCCCAGCTCCACTCCCAATTCCAGCTCCTGGAAGGCACAGGTGATGGCTCCAGTACCTGGGTTCCCTGACACCCACCCGGGAGACCTGGACTGAGTTCTGGGCTTCTAGCTTCGGCTTGGCTCAGCCCTGGTTTCTCCAGGCATCTGGGGAGTGAACCAGTGGATGGAAAATCTCTCTTTCTGTCCTTCTGTCTTCCAAATAAATTTAAAAATAATTTTAAAAAGACCAAAAATATGATAGGGTAACTGTCCTGACAACATTACTTTAAATGTGCATCAGGCCAGCACCGCGGCTCACTAGGCTAATCCTCCGCCTTGTGGCGCCGGCACCCCGGGTTCTAGTCCCGGTTGGGGTGCCGGATTCTGTCCCGGTTGCCCCTCTTCCAGGCCAGCCCTCTGCTGTGGCCCGGGAGTGCAGTGGAGGATGGCCCAGGTCCTTGGGCCCTGCACCCGCGTGGGAGACCAGGAGAAACACTTGGCTCCTGGCTTCGGATCAGCACAGCGCGCCAGCCTCAGCACACTGGCCGTAGCGGCCATTTGGGGGGTGAACCAACAGAAAAAGGAAGACCTTTCTCTCTGTCTCTCTTTCTCTCACTGTCTAACTCTGCCTGTCAAAACAAAAAATGTGCACCAGGCTAAGTCCTCAATCTTTATCTGCAAATGTGACATTCGAAAATCTCTGACCACAAACCAAAATCTAATTCTTATAGCTCCCCAAACTGAACTGGCTTTGGGCAGCAACCAACTGTAAGTCTTCCCGTGTTTCTCCCCCCTAGGGTGAACACTGCTGTGTTTCCATGCAGGGGAGTAGAGTACTGATTACAGGGGTGTGGCCTCCACACCGTTGGAGCTATTACGTGACAGGCAGTCTAATACATAGCACTATTTCTAAATGCTGAACTGAAAGCTCAGCCGGCCCCAGAGGTTTCAGACCAGGATAGAGGTCTTTATGAACCCATTTCTGACCAGCCCCTGAATCGTCTCTCACACCCTGTCCGCTCATCGCCTCTGCAGCCCTTTGCCCACCAGCTCTGCGTGGGAGCCTGAGTGCACCCCCAGCATTGTGTTCAGTGCTGCTGGGGCACAGCCACATTTCTGCTCTCTAAGAATTCAGAGGTAGGTGCTCTGTGCCAGTTCAGAGATGAGGAAGTCGAGGAGCAGAGAGAATAAACAACCAGTGCCAGGTTGCTCGGCTAGCAAGTGGCAGAATGGAGACTCAGACCCAAATCGGATGACGGCACTTACTGGGGCACATGGCCCCTCGGTGTCCAAAGCGCTCTTGTATCCCTTTATGAAGCACAACTCGTCGCATTTTCCAGGTGCAGTCCAGGTCCCACAGCCGGTCAAAGGCCAGGTCAGGGCTCAGACCTAGGTCTCAGAGCCCTGGGACTGCCCCTCTTTCCACCCAGTCTGTAAGTGGACTCTGTCGCCCCAGTCTCTCCACTGTGTCGGGTTCCCAGTGCCCACCCCAGCTGGGTCCACAAATGTTCTGCCGTTTCCTCACAGTCAGCCACTGGTGTTAATCACTCTCTCCCCAATTATCTTCTATAAACCACACTGGGTTTCCTGCGTGTCTGATGTGGAGATCTGTGCCCGGCTTCGGGTTCTGGGTACAGTAGAGCCACCTCCACAGGACAAGCAGAGAGACCACAAGCTGGACCTCAGATCCGTGTCACCAGTAACCATAGAGAATGGCACAGCTGTGAGGCCACACAACCACACCTCTACTCTGTGTGTTGCAGGAAACACATGTTTAAAAAGACCCAGGATTGGGCCAGCATTGTGGTGCAGTTGGTACAGTGACACATGTGACACTGGCATCCCATATTCCCATGTGAGCGCTGGTTTGAATCCCATGGAAGATGGGATTATTCTCTGTCTGTCTCTTATTCTCTCTAACTCTTTCAAATAAATAAAAGATTTTTTTTTTTAAATTATTGGTTAAAGGCCAGCACAGTGGCTCAATAGGCTAATCCTCCGCCTAGCAGCGCCGGCACACCGGGTTCTAGTCCCGGTCGGGGCACCGGATTCTGTCCCGGTTGTCCCTCTTCCAGGCCAGCTCTCTGCTGTGGCCCGGAGTGCAGTGGAGGATGGCCCAAGTGTTTGTGCCCTGCACCCCATGGGAAACCAGGATAAGCACCTGGCTTCTGCCATCGGATCAGCATGGTGCGCCGGCCGCGGTGGCCATTGGAGGGTGAACCAACGGCAAAAAGGAAGACCTTTCTCTCTCTCTCACTGTCCGCTCTGCCTGTAAAAAAATATAAAAAAATTATTGGTTTAAGAGGTAGAGTTACAAACAGTGAAGGAGAGGTCTTCCATCCACTGGTTCACTCCCCAGATGGCTGCAATGGCCAGAGCTGGGCTGATCCGAAGCCAGGAGCCAGGAGCTTCTTCCAGGTCTCCCATGCAGGTGCAGGGGCCCAAGCACTGGGCTGTTTTTCACTGCTTTCCCAGGCCATATGGAGGGAGCTGGGTAGCAAGAGGAGCAGCCAGGACTCGAACCAGACACCCATATGAGATGCCGGCACTGCAGGCAGAGGCTTAGCCCACTACGCCACAGTGCCGGCCCCATAATAAATGAATCTTAACAACAGCAGCAACAAAAAGCTGGTCCAGGATAAAGGCCACTGCGTCCGAGATGCTGACAGCGGGCGCACTCCTGCACGTCCTCGGGCAGGCAGTCTCCTGATCGAGCTGGACATCAGCATCTTATTGCGGAGGCGACTTTGTGCGTAGGGATTGCTTTCTGCATAGCACCCAGGAAGAGAGAAAACAACGAGAGGGTTTAATAGGAGCCATGGAGCAGATACTCCCTCCATCCATGAGTCTGCACGCAAAGACGTTCTTACGTATGTCAAGTAAGATTATAGATGCACGGCTGCTGGGTGGTTAAGCTGGGCAGCACTGAGGAAAAAGGAATGAAACAAGAGCTTGCCCACGGGAGGGAGGTGGGAGAGAGTTCCGTGAAGAATCAGAGCTATCAGGTGTGAAGCATGGAGGGCAGCAGACACATCATCACTCTAACCCAATCACAAGGAGAGGGAGGGGAGGAGAGGAGAGGGAAGGGGAAGGGAG
Source organism: Sylvilagus floridanus (assembly GCA_949820135.1). Lineage (NCBI taxonomy): Eukaryota > Metazoa > Chordata > Mammalia > Lagomorpha > Leporidae > Sylvilagus > Sylvilagus floridanus. Next base: position 38,351,317 of record OX463230.1, read on the forward strand.
GGGAAGGGAGGGGAGGGAGGGGGAGGAGGGAGGGAACCCAAGTGTCCATTAATGGAGGGATGGATAAGCAAAATACAGACACTGGGGAATGCTATTCAGCCCGGAAAAGGAAGAAAATTTTGCCAAGTACTACAACATGGATGAACCCTGAAGACATGAAGAGTGAAATAAGCCCGTCACAGAGGCCGGATGCTGTATAATATCACTCACATGGGGTAACGGGACAGGGCAGGGGAATGGGCAGAGTTTCAGTTTGGGAAGGTGAGAAAGTTCTAGAGATGGATGGGATGAAGGTTGCACAACAGGGTGAACATACTTCATGCCACTAAAATACACCTTAAATACGTTTATCACAATTGAAATGAGCTCACCAGAAAAAAACAGATGAAAATGTTTTTATGCTGGGGCTGGTGCTGTGGTGTAGTGGGTAAAGCTGCCACCTGCAGTGCCAGCATCCTATATGGGCACCAGTTTGAGTCCTGGCTACTCCACTTCTGATCCAACTCTCTGCTATGGCCTGTGAAAGCAGTGGAAGATGCCCCAAGTGCTTGGGCCCCTGCTCCCACATGGGAGACCCGGAAGAAGCTCCTGATTCCTGGCTTCGGATCAACACAGCTGGGGCCATTGCAGCCATTTGGGGATGGAAGACCTCTCTGTCTCTGTCTCTGCCTCTGCCTCTCTGTAACTCTGCCTTTCAAATAAAATAATTTTTTTTAAAAAAAGAAAATGTTTTTATACTATATTGCAATTATCGTGGCAAATCTAATTAGTAGTAGGAAGTCCCCCCCCCAAAAAAAATTTAGAAAAGGAGAGTGCGTCCATCCGTTGGTTCACTCCTCAGATGGCCAGCACTGGACCAAGTTGAAACCAGGAGCCTGGAACTTCTCCCAGATCTCCCATATGAGTAGTAGGAGCCCAGGCACTCATACCAGCTTCCACTGCCCCCCCAGAAGCATCAGCAGGGAGCTGGATCGGAGGTGGAGCAGACAGCATTCTGACTCTAATACTGGGTGTCGGCACTGTAGGGGGCAGCTTAACCTGCTGTGCCACAACACTGCCCCAGGAAGTCCCGTCTTCAAACATTGTACACACTCCAGTATCCATGGAAATAATAGTTTCTTAAAAGAGTTGAAGGAACTTCAATATTTTCTTCTGAAAATATTACTGATTGAACAAATTTATGCCTACATTTAATAGTTCCCTGGCACTGAAATCTGATACAGCTCACCGCTGACACTGGTCTGAGAAGTTTGAAAACACAGCTTGTGTGGCTCCCAAAAATATCCCTGTGTCCTCTAGAGGGCGCTACCTGGCAGCTCAGACCTGCGTCGGCAGGATGCCATCCCCACGGAGCCTTCTCAGCCCACTCTGCTACACGGGATCACACAAGAGGCAAGGTCAGCACAAAGCAGGACCCAGCTTACTGAGCTGGCTTACAAACCTCAGCCACGATTTATTACACTGAGAGAAACATACTCGTGTATCCCAGCCTGCACGTTCTCCTTCCCAGGAGACAAGAATAAACTAAGGACACAAATACAGATGTTTTAACTTAGAAGAAGAAATGTAATAGCCAGGGGAGTTGGTACTTACATCCTTGCCCAAACTTATGTGGAGGAATTTTCATCTAAAGAGTCACTTTTTTTGTTGTTGTTTATTTTTCTGAAAGGAGTAAGGGGTGGGGGAGACTGATTGATTGATTGATCTCCCACTGGCTGGTTCACTCCTCCAATGCCTGCTGGGGCTGGGTTAGGATACAGCCAGGAGCCTGGAACTCCATCTGGGTCTCCATGCAGTAGCAGGATCTCAAATACTCTCCCATGAAGAGTAACTTAATGATACAGAGTCTGAGTTGATCAACTTCTTCTGATATTCTTTCTCTAGTTATATGAAGTTATATTATTGGGTCAGAGCATAATTTGTCTGGCAGTAGGCTGCCTCTTTTAAGATTTGTGCTGTAGGGCCAGTATTGTGGCATAGTGGGCTAAGCCTCCGCCTGCGGCGCCGGTATCCCATATGGATGCCAGTTCTAGTCCCAGCTGCACCTCTTCACATCCAGCTCTCTGCTATGGCCTGGGAAAGCAGTAGAAGATGACCAAAGTGCTTGGGCCCCTGCACCCGTGTGGGAGACCTGGAAGAAGCTCCTGGCTCCTGGCTTTGGATTGGCCCAGCACCAGCCATTGCAGCCATCTGGGGAGTGAACCAGCAGATGGAAGAGCGCGCTCTCTCTCTCGCTCTGTCTCTCTCCCTCTGACTCTCTGTAACTCCGTCTTTCAAATAAAATAAATCTTTTTTTATTTTTTATTTTATTTTATTTTTTATTTGACAGGTAGAGTCTATAGACAGTGAGATGGAGAGACAGAGAGAAAGGTCTTCCTTCCGTCGGTTCACTCCCCAAATGGCCACTACAGCCGGCGCTGCACTGATCCAAAGCCAGGAGCCAGGTGCTTCCTCCTGCTCTCCCACACGGGTGCAGGGCCCAAGCACTTGGACCATCCTCCATTGCCCTCCCTGGCCACAGCAGAGAGCTGGACTGGAAGAGGAGCAACCAGGACTAGAATCCAGCACCCATATGGGATGCTGGCGCAGGTGGAGGATTAACCAAGTGAGCCATGGCGCTGGCCCCAATAAATCTTTTTTTTTTTTTAAAGTATATCCACCTGAGCTTTTCTGCAATGGTTTGCTGCCAGTACGCAGGTGTCATGAACACCACCGCTAAATCAAAGCCAAGGTGGGAAAGGAAGGCCTCCTGCCACCCTTGCGGCCATTGGACGTGCCGATTCGGGCAGGTCCGCCTCTCCTGGCCATCTGACCGACAAACGTGGTGGCGCGGACAGGAGGAGCAGTGAGAGAAATCTGAGGAGGAGACTGATGGGGAGGAATAGGGCTCTCTCCCGTGTGCCTGAGTCTCCATAAGCTAAGGCCGAGTCGGCGCGTGGTTATCACCATCAACATCGCGCTGTGGACACTGGGGACCTGCCAGCATCAGGTGACTCTCACGGATGCCCCAGCACACGGAGACTTAGCAAAGCCAGGAGCGCAGGCACGTCTCAGGCTGACCGTGCAGTCCTCGCGCTTGCTGCTGGCTGGGGTCAGGGAATTTGGAGCCGCTGTTTCCAGACCCGCGAGTGTGTGAAGCCACCAGCTGTTGGTGTCAACAGCATGGCTTCCACTGGGGCGCCGTATAGCCGGAGGAGACGCCAGGAAATGAAGAAAAAGTCGGCGCCAGTTGCAACCCTGCTGCCCTAGCATGTGTGCCGGTTTCTGGTTGCAACGGTGCTAACATGCGGGAGCCCAGTGCTGCCATGCCTTGGTTCGAGGGACCGAGAGTCACTGGCGATGATGGCCTCACAGCCACCCTCCTGGAGGCCCCGGCCTGCCTCCTCCTGCCAACTCGTGAAGCTGACAAGCCCCTGCCTGGGGCTCTGCAGGGTGTGTGCAGAATTGCTGGTGCGGGCCCCGCCTCCGTGGGTTGAGCAGTGCCCTCTGTTTTCAGGCCTGGCCTGGGGGTCACAACTCAAGTCCATTGAGTCTCACATGAAGCTTTGAGGGGTGCTCTCCCTGGGGACACCGTGGGCTCCCATGTCAAGAAAGAAAGAAGTTGGAAGCTGGCCCTAAGTTCTCAAAATCCTGTGGTTTGGTCCCTGGCAAGCCCACATGCATTGAGAACTTCTCCGACTCTCCTCCCATGGACTATTTTGCTGTGCATGATATGAGACGGACAGGTGCTGAGTGTGGGATCAACTAGTGGACACGAAGGCTGCACGAGTGGCCAGCGCTGTGGTGTAGCAGGCAAAGCTGCTGCCTGCAGTACAGGCATCCCATGTGGGCGCCTGTTCAGGTCCTGGCTGCTTCACTTCTGATCCAGCTCTCTGCTAGGGCCTGGGAAGACAGGGGAAGAGGGACCAAGTGCTTGGTCTTGTGGGAGACCCAGAAGCTCCTGGTCCCTGACTCCTGGTGGGCCATTCGGGGAGTGAACCAGTGGATGGAAGACTTCTCTCTTGGCAAGGCCACCACATCTGCCCAGAAAGCTCAGACGGCTACATGAATAGTATCCCTGTCACCTGCCACGCCATCTTAACAGCTCAGAGCTATTTGTCTCAATGGACAATTTGTCAATCTATGCAGGGTGAATTCATTGCCCTGAGCTAACAACGAATATTCCAGGAGGGGGCTGTCAACCCTTCTCACAGCCACCTTTCCATAGAATGTAGTTTCACTAGAAAGCCCTGGAAGATTCTGAATGTCTTCTGTCCCAGCACGGTAAGTCTGCGGCTCTGGAATCTTTTACAAAATGGTGGCCAGAACGAGGGTAGCAGGCTGCCTGTGGTTCGTGGAAAAGGAGCCCATCAAACCACAAAGTTTCACCACCAACCAACTCTGAAAGTCATACCGGTGGACATTCATTAGACAGATTCATTAGCAAGGCTCTGCCAGGAGGTGCGAACACTTACCATGGACCACCAGGAGAGGGCACCAAACCCCAACTCAACCCCTTGCACACAGAGCAGCAAGGAGCCCCGGTTTCCAGGGTTTCCAGAGCATTCCCAGAGGAGAGTAACTGCAGTCATCAATCTCTCTGGGTTGCTACCAAGAACCTCACAGGTGCCAAACCCTGAAGATGCTCAGTGGCGTTACAGCGAATGGTGTAGTGTTTGCACAGGACCTAAAACCTGCGTGTGTCCTTGGGTAGACTTCAACATCATCCCCAGGTGACTTGTAACGCCTAACCCGATGTAAAGGCGATGCAAGGAGCAGTTTCACTGTACAAACTAGAGGATGAGGACAAGAAACAGAAGTCTCAGGGCAGACATGTTTACCTTTTTTGGAATATTTTTGATTCGAGGTCGGCTGACTTTGCCAATGCAGAATCTGCAGGGTGTGGAGGGCTGGCTGTGCACACCAGGGCATAACCTTGCACCGTAATCCAGTTATGAATGTTTTAAAAGCCTGCCGCCCTGTGACCCCCCCCCCTTCCCTTCCTTAAATGTTCTGGCTGCACCCTGCCCTTCAGTGACAGGGCTAGAAAATGGGATACAAGGCTTAATGACCCAGAGTGAATGACCCCCCCCCCCGGTGAGCAGTGAGAGCAGCTGCTGTCCTTATGTCTGATGCTGGCAGCGACCCGACCCTGCGAGGAGGTGAGGAGGTGTGCTTGTGCTCCGGGCTCTTTCTCCTGTGTTATTCTTCAGGAAGATTCTTACACAATGCAGAAGTGGTAAAGCCACAGAGTGTAAAGGACACCCTCAAGGTCACAGCCTGCGTGTAGCACTTGCTAACCTTTCACCATAGTTGTTGAAGAAATTCTTTTTTTTTTTTTTTTTTTTTTTTTTTTTTTTTTTAATTTTTGACAGGCAGAGTGGACAGTGAGAGAGAGAGAGACAGATAGAAAGGTCTTCCTTTTGCCGTTGGTTCACCCTCCAATGGCCGCCGCGGACGGCGCGCTGCGGCCGGCGCACCGCGCTCCTCCGATGGCAGGAGCCAGGAGCCAGGTGCTTTTCCTGGTCTCCCCATGGCGTGCAGGGCCCAAGCACCTGGGCCATCCTCCACTGCACTCCCGGGCCACAGCAGAGGGCTGGCCTGGAAGAGGGGCAACCGGGACAGAATCCGGCGCCCCGACCGGGACTAGAACCCGGTGTGCCGGCGCCGCAAGGCGGAGGATTAGCCTGTTGAGCCACGGCGCCGGCCGAAGAAATTCTTATAAAAATTTATTTGAGAGAGAAAGATATATCTAAACATATATATATATATATATATATATAGAGAGAGAGAGAGAGAGAGAGAGAGAGAGAAATATAAAGAGAGAAAGAGAGAGGGAGAGATCGAACTTGAATTGGCAGATTCACTCCCCAAGTGCGTCCAACAGCCAGGCTGGGCTGGGCTGGAGCCAGGAGCCCATGGGAGTAGCAGGGACACAATCACTTGGACTGTCACTTGCTTCCTCCCGGAGTGGGATTAACAGGAAGCTGGAATTGGAGGTGGTGCCAAGACTCACACCCAGGCACTCCTGCATGTGGGGTGAGTGTCTTACCTGCTAGGCCAAATGCCCACCTCGTATTCCAATTCTTGAAATAAGTAATGCTGTCTTAACCACTGTACCAAACACCCACCCTGCCATGTTGGCCTTAAATACAAAGATGCTTCAAAAGGGTCATGGAAAAAAAAAAAAAAGGAAATGAAAAGCTAAGTTTGCTTTTGAAATCCATGTACCATTTTTTTCATGATATGCATTTTCTGTGAATGTTTTGAGGGTCCCCTGCATGCATAGATTTCAACACCTTTTATACCAAAGCAAACATCTTTTGATTCCATTTTACATGAACTTTTGGAAGTACTTTCATACTTTTCTTTTTGATTTAAATATTATTTTATTTTATTTTACTTTAAAGATTTATTTATTTGAAAGACACAGCAGGAGAGAGAGAATAAGAGAGAGAGAATAAAAGAGAGAGAGAGAGAGAGAGAGAATAAGAGGGAGAGATATCTTCCCATCTACTGGTTCATTTTCTAAGCGGCCACGACAGCCAGGTCTGGGCCAAGCTGGAGCTAGGAGCCAAGAGCCCAAGCACTTGGGCCATCTTCTGCTGCCTTCCCAGTTGCATTAGCAGGAAGCAGGGTAGCTCTGACAAGGATGCCAGCGTCTCTGGCAGTGGTTTCACCTGCTACACCTGCTACACCACAACGCCAGCCCCTGTCGAACTATTTTAAAGCATGATCACCAATCAGCAGGTATCTTTAGAAAGTCACACTTCCCACATCATCACAATGTCATTATTATACTGAGGGAAATCAGCCGTGATTATTTAATACCATGTGATGACCAACCCATATTCCCATTTCCCACTTGCTGTGAAATGTCTGTCGCAGCTGATTCGTTCCCACCTGACTCCAACGCAGCCCACTCTCTGCTCTACAGCTTGGGTCTCCTTCCTCCAGTGAAATTCTTCTCATGCTGCTCTGCCTCCACTTTTTAAAAAAATGACACTGATTTTTTTTTTAAAGACCTCATCCATCATCTCTAAAGTTGCCCTCTGGGCTGTCTGTCTTCTCCTTTGTGCATAACTTCTTTTGTCCTGTGTGTTTCCCATGAGCCTGTGCGGGAGCTGGCAGCCTGATTGGATTCAGATTAAATACTGGGTTGGTGGGGGATGCCGGAGATGGCACTGACAGTGTCACCCTGCGTCACACACAATCACGATGTCCATTATTCCTCACCCGAACTCTGATCCCTGGGCTAAGGGGACGACGGCCCTGTCTCTTTTATAAAGTTCCATTTCCCCTCTGTGATTGACAAGTAAGCTGGAGGTTGATGCGTGGGTGCTGCGTGAGCAGCCAGGTCCCTATCAGCAGCTCAGGGGGTGGTATCAGTGTTGGTAATCATTGTTGCAAGCATGTTTCATTTGGATTTGCCAAGTGGCAATTGATGTATTCCGACAAGCCTTCTCCATTCATTAGGTGAAGATGTTTTTATAACATGGAGCTCTCCTGCATTGATCGTCCTGTCTGCCCCCTGCTCTGAAGTCTCTCTCTCGGGGTACCAATATTCAGGAGAAAGAAATGGTGCAACGGGCACCACTGTGGGTGTGGCAAATAAAATTTTTTGCATTTTTTCTGTAGTTTTTCTCCTCTCTCTCTCTCTCTCTTCAATCATGGGATCATGGATTTTTATATGCATATATTCAATGTGTTTTAATCAATAGTATTCATTATTTCTTTGACATTCAAATTGTATGGACTATGCCCAAGCCTCTTCAAACCTGCTCTTGTACGAAATGATCCTTTAGTGAATTGAACTTGAACTGATTGCTTAATGAATTGAACTTGATTGCTTAATGAGTTGAACTTGATTGGTCAATGACTTGAAGACACTGGTAGTAAGTTAAGGGATAGGAGAATCAGAGAATGAAAAATCCATAGAGCTTGAGATGCAACCATTAAGGAGAAATCAGAGCCAATTAACTCAGGGTGGGATCACACAATGGCTCAAAGTCAAAACCAGAGACAGGGAGGTAGGAAGCAGATGCCAGGAGGAGCCTCCTGCCACACTGGGGGAGCTGACACCTGTGGGAGCCACTGCTGGATCAGAAGCCTGTGTGCTGCACTGGAGGTCCAGAGAGAGAGAGAGAGAGAAAGAGAGAGAGAGAGTCTCCCTCTTGCCCGGAGGCTTAAGCAACCATAACAGTTGGTCTAGCAGGGCTGGCAAGAGTGGCATGGAGCAGGCAGTGCTGTGGCCAGTCCCAAAGGTGGGTTTCAATGTGATGTTGACTCAATGAACTGTTTGGGGAAGCAGTGGCAACAGGCCAGTGCTGAATGGGTGATCAGCAGCCAATGCTGCATGCCTATGATTAAGCTGTATTCTCTTTGGTTGTATTAGAGAAACACGAGAGCAACAGGAGGGCAAGCGGTGAGGCTGCCTCATTCACCTCGTCACTGGGAGGGGAATGAGATACACTCAAGGAATGCTCCACCACAGCGGGTCCTCAGTCTTCCCGTAATGGTGGGAGGGTCTTCCTTACCTCTGCTCTCCTGAGTGCTCAGGTCACAGTTCAAGGTTTGTATTTTTTGCATATTTTAAACTGCAACCCTCCTTCATCCTTATCTTTAAGGAGCTGCCCCTACTAGCAGTATGTTGTTATTGCTTTTGAAATCCATTCTGATGGGCGTGGACAGACATTTGGCCTAATGGTGAACACACTCACACCCCACCTTGGAGTGCCTCGGGGCTGCTTCTCAGCTCCAGCTCGGATTCCAGTTTCCTGCTAACACAGACCCCGGGGAGGCAGTGGTGATGGCTCACGTAATTGGCTCCCCACCACCCAGCATGTGACTCTAGCCCCAGCGCTTGGGGAGTGAACCAGTGGATGGGCGCTCTCTCTGTGCATCTGTCTCTTTCACTGTTTGCTTTCCAGTGGCTGCACCTGTTCCCATTCCTCTTCTTCCCCATTTTGTCTTCTAGCTGGCCTTCATTTAGGTATGCTCTCTTTCCCACTTGTGGACCCTGAAGAATACAACAAGCCCCCTTGGCTGGCTGCAGTCAGTCCAGTATAAAAGGGCAGGTTGGTCGCTTCCCAGGGAATCCAAAGACCTTATCTGAAAGTCCTTTCTCCCTGCCTTGGTAACTGCTGCTGGCATGCAGCTGCTCTCGTATCTTTAAGACCCTGTAAGACATGGACGTGATTGCTCCCCAGCTCGCTGTTAAGTTCACTGTGATCATAGTTCCTCCTTCCAAGGATTTTCATTGCTTCCTGAATTTCTGTGCTTTCCTTTGAGGTCGTTTTTCTTTCTCTAAAGAACATTCTCTGGTATGTATGCGCTGGTAACGCTTGGCCCAGATTTTGTTGTCTGGAAATAATTTCAGCTTGCCCAAAATTTTTTAAAGGATTTATTTATTGTTTAATTTGAGAGAGAGAGGAGAGAACTTCCATCTGCTGGCTCTCTCTCCAAATGACTACAATGGCCAGGTCTGGGCCAGACTGAAGCCAGGAGCTAGGAGCATCTCCCAGCTCTTCCGTGTGGGTGCAGGGGCCCAGGCACTTGGCCACACTCTGATGCTTTCCCAGGTGCATTGGCAGGGAGATGGATCGGAACTGAAGCAGCCAAGATTTGAATCGGTGCCTACATGGGATGCTGGTGTCCCAGATGGCAGCTGTATCCCCTACACCACAACGCCACCCTGATGTCATTGTTTTTGACTTCTAGTGTTCTGATGAAAGTTAGCAGTCAGGGGCCAGTGCTGTTGTGTAGAGGGTAAAGCTGCTGCCTGTAGTGCCCGCATCCCATATGGACACTGGTTCAAGTTCTGGCAGCTCCACTTCCGATCTGGCTCCCTGTTTGAGGTGACTGTTCCTCGCCACCACCGGAGAATTAGGCAGGCTGCCCGCAGCTTGCCTTGACCGAGGAGGGGAAGTGTGCCACCCGCCACTCAGCCTTCACCAAACCCGGGGGACAATCAGGCGCGGTGTGGAGCCCAGTGGAATCAGGGTCTCACTTTATTGTAAAAGGGAGGTGTATATATAGCTGAGGTACAGAGCAGGTGGTACTGAGTGGATGAGCGGATGCGGGCAAGGGGTGGGGTGTTGTGATGCAAAAGGATCTTAGCCACTCCTATTATACCACCTTAAAGATCCTTAGGCTAAAGTGCCCTGGGGCTGGGGTGTTTGCCACCAGGGATTTGAAACTTAAAGTCAGGTTTTCAAATTCAAGGCAGGCTCAGGAAGTTTCCTCTAGGCCTCTCCGGATTCAGTGTCCCCCACACCTGCTATGGCCTGGGAAAGCAGCAGAAGAGGGCCCAAGTCTTTGGGCTCCTGGACCCATGTGAGAGACCTGGAAGAAGCTCCTGGCTGCTGGCTTCAGATCAGCCCAGCTCCAGCTATTTCAGCCATTTGGGGAGTGAACCAGCAAATGGAAGATCTCTCTCTCTTTCAAATAAATAAATAATTCTTTAAAAAAAAGAAGAAGAAAAAAGAAAGTTAGCGGTCAGTCTCACTGTTGGTCTCTGACGGTGAAACCTCCCAGCATCCTGGTTTCTTTTAAGATTTTCTCTGCCCCATTTTTCAGCTTTCATCACTTTTATGATACTGTGCCTGACTTTGCTTTTCTTACATCTCTCCTGCCTGGGGATCCTATTTTGCTTGGATCTGTGGCCTGATATTTTTAATCAGCTTTAAACATGTCTTTAGATATTGCTTCCTCTCCATTAACTCTCAGTCCTTCTGGGACCCCACTAACACGTATCCTAAGTCACTTCTGCTGTGAGCAATATGGCTCTTACGCTCCTTTCCGTAATCTTTATCTCTGTTTCTCTCCATGCTTCAGTCTGTATATTTTGATATTCTTTTAAAATTTAACGTAATTTTCAAGATTTATTTAGTAATTGAAAGGCAGAGCTACGGGGTGGTGGGGTGGGAGGAGAGGCAGAGAGAAAGAGAGATCTTCCACCTGCTGGTTCTTTTCCCTCCTAAATGGCTGCAATGGCTGGGGCTGGGCCAGGCTGAAGCCAGGAGCCAGGAGCTTCACCTGAGTCTCCCACATGGGTGCAGGGGCCCAGGCACATTAGCAGGAAGCTGGATCAGAAGTGGAGCAGCTGAGATGCAAATCAGCCTTGCAAGTGGCGGCCTAACCCGCTGTGCCACAATGCCAGCCCCTTATATGAATTCTTGACTAATTTTCTCTTAAGGGCTATCCAGTCTGCTGCTAAATCCCTCCACTGAATTTTAATTACAATTTCTGTATTCAACCATTTGAATTTTTTTTTGCAACTTGTGACAAAGTATTACTATCTTTAATAGAAAGTTGATTTTGCAAATCAATTTAAAAATACCCCAATGTAAAAATGGATAAAGGTAAAGGATATATAATTCTATCAAAGTAATATATTAAATAACCATAGAAATTCAAATCAAAACAGCAATTACCTATTTTTAAAAAATATTTATTTATTTGAAAGGCTGAGCTATAGAGAGGCAGAAGCAAAGACAGAGAGAGAGGTCTTCTATCCCCTGGGTCACTCCCCAGATGGCCACAATGGCTAAAGCTGTGCCAATCTGAGGCCAGGAGCCAGGAGCCTTCTCCGGGTCTCCTACACAGGTTCAGGGGCCCAAGGAGCTGGGCCATCCTCCACTGCCTTCCCAGGCAACAGCAGAGAGCTTGGATCAGAAGTGGAGCAGCCAGGACTCGAATCAGTGCCCATAGGGGATGCTGGCACTGCAGGCAGTGGCACTACCCACTACGCCACAGCGCAGCCCCAGTAATTACATACTAACACCCAAACTAATAAGGGCTACAAAAGGACACCACGAACTGCTGGTGGGAGTAGAGCAGCCATGGCACTCAGACCTTGGTGGGTCCTTTGAAAGTATCAGAGCCTTGTGATTTCCCATCCACTATTATATAGCTTTTTAAAATTTCTAAACAGCAGAAAAGTATTGCTCACAGTTCTAGAGGTGAGAAGCCAAGACGAGGGCACCGCAGATGCAGCGTCTGGCAGGGGACTGCTGTCTGCACCTGCTTGCATTACTGTCCCCGGCAGAAGCAAGCGTGGCCTCACACCTCCTTCATAAGGGCGCCAATCCCCATCCCTGTGACCTCTGCCCACATTACTCAATCTCTTTTTTTTTTTTAAGAAAAAAAATTTTTTAAAGTTTAATTAGTTTTTTAAAAACAGATTCAATGTGATTTGTAGTTGGGACTCTTTATTTTTTATTTATGTGAAAGGTAAAGTTACAGAGAGAGAGAGAGAGAGAGATTTTCCATCTGCTGGTTCACTCCCCAAATGGCCACAATGGCCAGGGCTGGGCCAGGCTGAAGTCAGGAGCCCAGAAGCTTCTTCCTGGTCTCCCACATGGGTGCAGGGGTCCAAGGACTTGGGCCATCTTCCACAGCCTTCCCAGGCCATAGCAGAGAGCTGGATTGGAAGTGGAATACCTGGGACTCGAACTGGCGCCCATAAGGGATGCTGGCGCTACAGGCGGCTTTACCTGCTATGCCACAATGCCAGTCCAACCATTTAAACTTTTTACACTTAACAGTTCACATCTGAAGATTTCCGTCTTGTTTAATTCCATGACCATCTTTTTTTTTTTTTTTATTTATTTGAGAGATAGAATTACAGATAGTGAGAGGAAGAGACAGACAGAAAGGTCTTCCATCCACTGGTTCACTCCCCAAATAGCTACAGTGGTCAGAACTGGGCTGATCCAAAGCCAGGAGCCAGGAGCTTCTTCTGGGTCTCCCACATGGGTGCAGGGGTCCAAGGCCTTGGGCCATCTTCTACTGCTTTCCCAGGCCATAGCAGAGAGCTGGATCGGAAGAGGAACAGCTGGGACTAGAAGCACATCTTGTCTTCCTGGGGAGGGCAGCTTGTACTCTGCAAACCCTCTGGTAATGGGGCACTTCTTGTTGGCAGGTACTCCTCTGAGTGGCCTGCACCCCTGAATGTTGATCTCATGGTGGTGGTGGCGGTGGGTTTTCCAGCCCACGGGGTCTCTACATTCTGCCTTGGACCGTCTCCTGCGTGCCCCTCCACTCAGTGGGTCAGAACATGCCAGGCAGGATGGCAAAGGAGGTTGTTGGTAAGAATAGATGTAAATGAATTGACCCGGAACCCTGGGGCATGAGTCCACGAGGCTGAGGCTTAGATACAACATGATGGAGAGAAAATAACAAATCCAAGTTCCAAATCAAGGACTCAGTGTCTGGAGCCTGAGCGGCTGCTCTGCCTGGGATGCAGGGATTCTGGGGATCAGGAACAGGAGACCCAGGACAGGTGCTGGGGTGCAGTGGGTTAAGCTGCTGCCCCAGACACCGAAATACTGTATGGGAATGCCTGCTCAAGTCCTGGCTGCTCCACTTCTGATCCAGCTAAGGTGTCTGGGAAGGCAGTGGAAGATGTCCCAAGTCCTTGTCCTCCACCACCTACATGGGAGACTCAGGTGGAGCTCCTGGCTCCTGGCTTCCTCCTGGCTCAGCCCTGGCTGTTGCAGCCATTTGGAGAGTGAACCAGAGGATGAAATATTCTCTCTCTCTCCTCTCTCTATCTCTCTTTCTCTCTCTCTCTCTCTTTCTCTCTCTCTCCTCCCCTCTGTCACTGTCATTCTGACTTTCAAGTCAATCAGTCTATAAACATTTTTAAAACACTGAACAGGGGACTTGGTTTCCAGGGTCTTTGTGGATCAACTCCAAGTTTTCTCCTTAGCAGGAGGCACTGAGCTGCAGCGACTCAGACACAAACCCACACCAGGAACCCCCGGCCCCATCTCTGAGTCAGGGTTTGGCAGCTGCTCACTCCGCTTTCATCACGCTACACTCTGTGAGCCTCTAGACAGGAGGGGCGCTCATGCTGATTTTGCTTAAAAATAATAAAACAGCTGCTACTGACTGTAACTCCTGCAAACAGGGAGCAGCAGGCCGGGGAGGTGTGGCCTTGGGGCTCCTGAGTGTGGGTCTCAGCTCTGCACCTGTGAACACAGGAGACCTCATTTCCTCACCTGGGAAAAAGGAGAACACAGCAACGACCTGGGGTCCACGGTGGCCGTGAGGGAGGGGAGCATAAGAGCTTGCTGGTGCCAGGTGCACGGCTGGAGGCTCAGGTGAGGCGGAGGGAGGGCAAGGCCAGGGAACACTAATGAAGCCCCTTCCTGAGAATCCCTCCCCATAAGGAGAGTCCTTGGGTGGCTTCGAGAGGAGGAGCTGTGCTTCTCGGCTCTGAGTCAGGGTAATAATAATAGTCACAGCCATGGTGCTGTAGGTGTGCATGGTGTACCAGGTGTTCCCCACATAGATGCTGCTATTTCTGATCGTGAACCTGACATTGCTAATGTTTGCAGCAACTCCGTACTGTTACACCTTTAAATTAGGAAAGCAGCTGTTTAGTAATTTGTAGGGCATGCCAAGGCTACTAATTGAGCTTCAAGCTGGGAGCCCCACCTAGGGACCTGAGACTGGAGAGACAGCAGCCGCAGAAGCCACGGTCCTGGGGTAGCTCTGTGGCTGCACAGAATGAGGCATGGTGAAACGACCTCCTTGGCAGATGCACATTTAACCTGGGCCCTGCAATTCATCAGCACAGTGGCAAATCCTTTTCTGAATGTTCTTGATTGAATCCTCATTGCCACCTGCTGTGAGAGGAGGAGTTGCATCACCAGAGCCCACAGGGAGAGGCAGGGTGGCTGCATGTGTCTCTGCTGGGGACCTGGCTTGCTCCCTCCTCCTCTCAAAAAGCCGGGTTGGGACTGGTGCTGTGGTACAGTAGGCTAAGCCTCCACCTGCCACACTGGCATCCCATATGGGCGCTGGTTCTAGTCCTGGCTGTTCCTCTTCCGATCTAGCTCTCTGCTGTGGCCTGAGAAAGCAGTGGAAGATGGCCCAAGTCCTTGGGCCCCTGCACCCATGTGGGAGACCCAGAGGAAACTCCTGCCTTTGAATCAGTGCAGCTCCGGCCATTGTGGCCCATTGGTGAGTGAACCAGTGAATGGAAGACCCCCCCCCCCAATTCTCCTTCTCTCTGTGTGTAGCTCTGACTTTCAAATAAACAAATAAATCTTTTTTTTTTTTTTAAAGAAACTGACGTATCTTCCCGAAGGGTCTTTCATATCATTTCAGGCCTCGGGATCTGCGTGACTGTGCAACGTCACCGACATGTAGGTCACGCTTCTACTCCACACACTTTCCTTCCGTGCCACAAGACAAAGGCCTCTCTGCCTTGCTGCCAGACTGCGACGACAGCTCCAGGTCCCTGCAGAAGGCTCAGCTCTCTCCAGTCCCCAAAACTCTCAAAAGCCTCGGGGCTGAGGGCTGAGGGCTGAGGGAAGATGTTTGCTCAGAGTTCCTCCTAGCTGCTTCCTAGAGTGTGCCTTGCCCTCCCGGCCTAGGGTTCTGGCAGGTTTCGGAGGCCTTGTTTCCGGTAAGGGCTCACATGGGCAGACATTCTGAGACATCATTGTGCGGACAGGACTTTCTTTAGCTCACAACTTGGCTGTAGTTTGCACGCGGCTACCTTGGCCCCTGGTCTTGGGAATCCGCACCTCAAGCTTGGCCATCTGTGTTTGACCCCCTTTGGGTAGTTCCTTCTCGTTGTCCCAGCTGGCGCTGTCCAATGCCATGGAGTTTGCTCTGGTGGTGCAGCGCCAGCATTGCTGAGTCTTGACTTGTGCAGAGCAGTGTGTCACTGCTCCGCCATGGAGCAAAACTGGCCTCAGGAAGTGACATCAGCCTTAAGTATTAATGGCATATTCCTTCCAGACGTCATTGTTCCTTCTTCTCTTAGAAAGGGAAACCCTTTCCATAGAACACAAGTGCAATAATATTCATAGCAGAAAGCTTGGTAAGGAGAAGGCACAGCCACCACTCAGTAATCATCACTATTAATATATTGAAGAATTTCCTTCTAATTCTTCTCTATGTTATATGCACCATGTGCATATTAAATGTGTATTTAGTTGTTTTTAAAGTACATCTATTTAGACCCATTTCAGAGTGAATTATTCATTGGCTACTGCTATTGCATTGGCATTTTAGCCTTTGCTTCCTTCGTAGTTTAGGAGTAGCAGTTGACCTATTTCCTATTTTTTTTTAATTTTTTTTATTTTTTGAAGATTAGCTCAGGGGCCGACGCTGTGGCATAGTGGATAAAGCCCCCACCTGCAGTGCCAACATCCCATATGGTCACTGGTTTGAATCCTGGTTGCTCCATCTCTCTGCTATGGCCTGGGAAAGCAGTAGAAGATGGCCTGAGTCCTTGAGCCCTTGCACCCATGTGTGAGACCTAGGAGAAGTTCCTGACTCCTGGCTTCAGATCATTGTAGCTCTGGCTACTGTAGCCATTTGGGGAGTGAATCAGTGGATGGAAGACCTCTCTCTCTCTCTACCTCTGCCTTTGCCTTTTTGTAACTCTGCCTTTCAAATAAATAAATTCTTTTTTTTTTTTTTATTTTTGACAGGCAGAGTGGACAGTGAGAGAGAGAGACAGAGAGAAAGGTCTTCCTTTGCCATTGGTTCACCCTCCAATGGCCGCCGCGGATGGCGCGCTGCGGCCGGCGCACCGCGCTCATCCGATGGGAGGAGCCAGGTGCTAGGTGCTTCTCCTGGTCTCCCCATGGGGTGCAGGGCCCAAGCACTTGGGCCATCCTCCACTGCACTCCCGGGCCACAGTAGAGGGCTGGCCTGGAAGAGGGGCAACCGGGACAGAATCTGGTGCCCCGACCGGGACTAGAACCCGGTGTGCCGGCGCCGCAAGGCGGAGGATTAGCCTGTTGAGCCACGGCGCCGGCCCAAATAAATAAATTCTTAAAAAAAGAAAGATTAGCTCATTATTCTACCACATTTCTTGCTGGATTGGTTCTCTTTTCTCTTGGTTTCTGATGTTTCTGATACTTCTTGGAAGAATTTTACTGGAAGGAGGCACCTCCCAGGCTACTCACTGAACCAAATGCCCGCAGGTCCTCACCTTTCTTTGCTTTACAAATGAAGAAATGCAAGAAGTGTCAGAGAAAATGACTAAGAGGCCTGGGATTAGGGACAGAGCTGGGATACATTCCATCTCCACAGAAGGTGGCGCTGACTGGCAGCCGAGATTCTGAGGTTGAAATGAAAGAAGCCACGGAAAACGCACTCTGCCTCATCTGTGTTTTCTGTAATTGCTGTGCCCATGCGCTTCAAACCTCAGCTACAGATGAATGACCCCTGCCGCTGGGGCAGAGAAGGCCCCGCAGTGGACGCCGGGGCGGGGGCCCGTGGCCACATGCTGCAGTGGGCGACAAGCTCTTGCAGAGAAATGGCAGCACAGGTGCACGTCACACAGCTTTTCCCACCCAGTGGCTCAGAAACAGCCAGTCAGGGCAGTAGACTCCCTGCCGCAGCCATGGCGGCTACTAACCCACGGGACGCCTTGGCGCACAGCAGCAGGGACCCCTCCACGGGATGCGGCCTGCAGGGGAACAGTCTGAAAGGGGCGCCCAGGTGGCGTCTTCACTCTCACCTTTAGCTGCACAAAGGCAGGCCACGCCCTCCAGCACAGCCGCTGCTTGCCAGGCTGTCCCTTCCCCAACACAGGTCTTTTCCATTTCAAAAGGGAGAGACCCATGTGCTGCTGCTGCTGAGGCTGGGCGCCTCCAGGTTTTCGGAACTAGATAGCCCGGCTTCAAGGCATCGCCCAGAATAACAGCTTGGGTCTGATGGAAAGCCAGGGCTCCAAATATGGAGGCGGGAGGCAGTGAGGCCGCTCAAGAGGCAAAGGGGGCACGAGCGGTCCCAGCCCCTGTGCGCTGGGTGCACACGCGCCCTGTCTCCCTGCACCGACGCTGCATGGGACGGGAAGGGCCCAGCAGCACCCAGCGCCTGCTGAGCTCCTCACTGGCCTGCTGGCTCTTCCAAGCGGCTCTCCTGGTGGCCACAGGCGACCCTTACCTTCTGTTTTGATCCTCGGAGCTGTCCTGACCAGGGCAAACAGGGTGGCGTTGAACATGACCGTCCCGTCGCTGTTCAGAGGCATGTTCATGGAGACCAGGCGCTGGAGGGGAAGGGGAGGCAGAGCTGGTGACCACAGCAGGTGGTTCTCAAAGGGCCTACGGAACCCCGAGGGCTGGGGGACACTGGGAGGGTATGAGTGTGGTCAAACAGAAATGTATTCTAGGTCTTTTCTGGGGAGCATCTTGGCTTAGGCAGGGATGGAATGCACCCCCGTTAGACGCTCTCTCCCTCGGAACAACATTAAGCCTCCCCTGCCCTGCCTAGCTGTCTGCTCTGAGAGACAGCGTGCTCTCCACTGAGACAAAAGGCAGCTGCGTGCCAGGCAGCATTCATCCACAGCCCAGAGAAGACAAACGGTAACAGAGGCTGCTCGGAGGAGACGCACTGCGTCCTCTTTCTGACTACTGACAAGCACACCTCCACATCCAGCTGGACCAGGGCCGCCTCCCCAACTTCCCTCCTTTCCACCCCAAAGTGCACTTCTGTTGCAAGGCGTCACAGCACACACAGGGGTCGGGAGGGTTGCATGAAGCTCATTACAGCATCTGTGCCAAGGGTGTGGTCAAAGACACTATTTGTCAGCTCCCATGGCAGCCTCCTGTTAATCTTAGCACCAGGAGCAGTTATAATTTTCCTCAGTGACTGGACCCTGTGACTCTCACAGAACTGTGTAGCAGGTTAACTGGGAAGCTTCGAGCCCAGCGCAGCCTGCCCAGGCTCACTGGGAGGTCAGCAGGGCTGGGCTTCAGCCTCGGCCACAGGGCACTCCTCTCTACTCTTGTTTTCCATCATGTTTTAGCGTTAGCTCACATTTAATTTGTGTTTTGGGGAAACGTACAATCTTTTCGAGTGACACTTCCACAAGTGGATTATCTACAGTGTTGAATCTTTCTGCCATCTGTGTTTGTTTCTTCCTCTCTACAGCTCTCTGACTCTACCCCCTCCTATACAGAGCTTGGTTCCTGACCCAGCACGGGGTGTAGAATGGTGACAGTGGGAGTGACATGGCAGTTGGAATTACGGGGGAGAGTATGGGGGTGACTCTCTTCTGCTATTGGGCTGCATGGTGTGCCTGGGTGCACACATGTAGGGGGTCTCACTCTCAGGGCAAGCGATGTGTCTAAAAATGAGGATGTTTGTCTTAACCTTTTTTTGGTCTTGGATTCATTCAGGAATCTGATAAAAGTGATAGAGCCCCTGCCTGGTAAGACTATTGAGTGTTTTACTGCTTTTGCATACATTTTACAGCTTCACAAATGTCTGAAGCCAATGCATGGCTCTCAGATGGCAAAAAAAAACAAAACAAAACAAACAAACAAAAAACCTCCCAACCTGTGCACCGTGGACTAGGAAGTTTCTGGTGCTATGGTTTGGATTTCCCCCAAAGGCTTATGTGTCCTTGGTTCCCAAAGTCTTATGTCAACGGCACTAAGAGGGTGGGAACTTCACCCAATCAGAGGTTTAGAGGTGGTATCTGGGGAGGTGATTGGGTTGGATGAGGCCATGACTGAGTGATGATGGCCCTATAAGGAGAGACATAGAAGACGCCCCTGTGCTCCCTATTGCCATGTGGTGCTCTGCACCGCCTTGGGCCTCTGTCAGCAAGAATTCCTCCAGATTTCAAACCAGCTGGGCCACCTGGTCTAGGACTGTGAGCCTTCAAAACCATGAGCCAAAATAAACCTCTTTCCTTCATAAGGAAATCCACCCAAGATGCCCAGGTGACCCAGCCTGCTGAGCTGACTGAGTCTT
The DNA here is from genome assembly GCA_949820135.1 of Sylvilagus floridanus. Lineage (NCBI taxonomy): Eukaryota > Metazoa > Chordata > Mammalia > Lagomorpha > Leporidae > Sylvilagus > Sylvilagus floridanus. The sequence continues at coordinate 38,371,033 of OX463230.1, forward strand.
TTATTCAGGACGGGTGCAGAGTCCACTCAGACTTGAGGCATTCACTCTGTTGTGCCTCAACAGAGACTAAAAGGACCCGTGAAATCTAATCTACCCCAGGCTTGCATTTTTAGGTCCAAAAATATTATCTTTATTCACTCAAAGGGTCACAAGACAAACAGCATCTTGCTCCTCCTATTTCCTCACTTGCCAATGAACTCAGGTCGTCTCTTACTTTGCAAGCCACACGGTGAGGGCACAGCTTCCCAAAACCCAGTGGGGGCTGAATCCACCAGAGGAGGGTCACCACATCCAGGTATTTGATACGACCCCTAGAAGAAGAAAAAGAAGAAAGGAAGAGCCATCAGAGGACCCCAGAATCTGCCAGCAGCCCAGGACTCACAGGTCCCAGAGAGTTAGGGGCCCATGTATGGGAAGAACTTTCCACGGTGGAGCCCTACTGGTCAGCTCCATGCAGAACTGAATGGTAAAACTCCCAAACCAATACAAAGGTGTTTAGATTTTAATGAACAGTTTTCTTTCAGTACTATGTTCAAGGTGGAAGGGATTTTAGCACTGCAATTAAATTCTCAATATGTACTTGCTGCTTCAATCACCTGACCATATGACCAAAAGGTATTCAGTGAGTGTGAATCAAAGGTGACTGACTAATGAGAGTGTTCTTAGACCTGAGGCAACAATAGAGCAGAGCTCTACTTGACTTATGAAGCTGTGATGTCCTAATAAACTGATCACTAGTAGAAAATACTGTAAATCAACAATGCACTTAGCACACCTAATCTGCCAAATGTCGCTTAGCAAATTAGTGACCCGGTGCATTGTGGAGAACTCTACCACCAGGTAGAGACTGTGTCACTGCTGGAAGCTGCACTGTCTGCTGCTGCCTAGCACTGATGAAAGGGATCCTACTGTCTACTGCTGGCCCAGGGAAACAGCAAAATGCAAACTCTGAAGTATGGTTTGTACCCAATGTGCATCACTTTTGCACCACTGTAAACTTGAAGGATCATTAAGTCAAGCTGTGGTAAGCTAGGGACCATTGGTCCTTGGTATTCATTCCTGATGCTAGGATCTCCTATCCATCCACTCAACTCAAGTGATGGTTGTGTTTCAGACTCAGAGGTACTTGGCCTCCTCTTCTCTTGCTGGCCCTTGGCCCTCCACCCTGGGTCTGGCGCAGTTCAGTGTTTCCAGTGGATGCACCTGGTATTGACCTGTGTTGAACCCTTCTGCAAATCTGGTCACTCAGTCCACTCTCTCAATGTGAGAAATCAGGCTTTCCTATGGACACTCACTTGGCTTCAGGGTCATACTCTGCCCAGATTCTTTTAAATTCATCCAGATGGTGGGGACCAAGGATTGACCAGTCCCTTGTCAGATAGTCAAAGTTGTCCATGATGACAGCTACAAAGAGATTGATGATCTGCAGAGAACAAGGAGTAAAATGAGGCACTCGAAGAGGACTTTCCTACACCCTTGCCTCTTGAATCTACTTTGCCAGCTAGTGCCCTTGCACAGCAGAAGCCAAAATCTCTAAATCCCAGCATCATGTCGCCATTTAAACACCAGCTCCTACATCCTGGGTCTCTTGGACATAAACTTGACCTGGCTCCCCTGACAGTTGTATGGAATGAGCCCACATGTATGCTGGACATCTTCCCTTACACCACGTTGCTGGGACAGGCTATCTATCATCAAGGTTCCAAAAGAGTGTAAGCTCCCTCTAGGCCTCCATCCATCACCTCTGATCTCTGGGACAACGCCACCAGGACAAGAGCTGAGAGTGGACAGAAAGATGCTGGCTGAACTTGCTCTGGCCCAGGGCTTCCTGCCTGTATCTTTGTGTGGCTGGGCATTCCTAATAACGTAAGTCTTCCCAAGTCAGCTTCTCTGATGGGGTTACCCTGATCATGAGCTGCAGAGACCAAGGTGCTGGCCTGCCCCTGTCACTGTTGAGTCCCTCCTTGGCTTACCAGGAAGGCACAAAGCATGTAGAAGCTGATGAAGTAGAAGACGGCGAAGCTGCTGCCACAGGGGGTCTCCCCTTCTGTGCTGTTGTGGGGCTCAGACTCTGGGGCGCACTTCTTGCCTGGCATGCAGGCCAGCATGATGTCCTGCCAGGCCTCCCCCGTGGCACACCTAGGAGAGAGGAGAGAGGTGAGAGAACCCGAGATCCCTAAAGCCAACCTCACAGATGCAGCTGGAGCCCCCCTGCGCCCTCCCCATGGGAATTATTGAATGAGTGTGATGTTTATCACTCCCTGAGTGCTCTGATGCAGTCATAAAATATGAAAATATAGAGCAGAATTCTGAGTGTTTTGAAGTTTTAAACAGTATACTTTTTTTTTTTTTTTTTTTTTTTGGACAGGCAGAGTGGACAGTGAGAGAGAGAGACAGAGAGAAAGGTCTTCCTTTGCCGTTGGTTCACCCTCCAATGGCTGCCGTGGACAGCACGCTGCGGCCGGCACACCACGCTGATCCGATGGCAGGAGCCAGGTACTAGGTGCTTTTTCCTGGTCTCCCATGGGGTGCAGGGCCCAAGCACCTGGGCCATCCTCCACTGCACTCCGGGCCACAGCAGAGGGCTCGCCTGGAAGAGGGGCAACCGGGACAGAATCCGACGCCCCAACCGGGACTAGAACCTGGTGTGCCGGCGCCGCAAGGCAGAGGATTAATTAGCCTGTTGAGCCACGGCACCGGCCACATTATACCTTTTCTATAAACTCATCCTTTTTGCTATCAATATTCAATTTTTGAGGTTTAGCCACCTGGGTATATTTTAGCTCTAGTGCATTCATGTTAACTGCTATACAGGAGTACAGTCTATAAACACAGCATTAAGAAAATCCAGGGGTGGGTATTGGCTTAGTGATTAATTAAGGTATCTGCTTCCCACAGCAGAGTACCCAGGTTCGGTAGCCACCTCCAGCTCCTGATTCCAGCTCCCTGCCAATGCAGACCCTGGGAGGCAGTGGTGAGGGCTCAAGTGTTTGGGTTCCTGCCACCCACCTGGATTCAGTTCCTGGCTCCTAGCTTTGGCCTTGGCCCAGTCTTAGCTGACTGTGGGCATCTGGGGAATGAACCAGCATATGGGAGATCCTGCCCTATCTGTCTCTGCTTCTCAAATTAATTTTTAAAAAATCTACCTTCCTGTTAGGGAGTGTTTAGAATTTTGTTTTTAGTTTTATTTATTTATTTATTTGAAAGACAGAATGATAGAGAAGGAAAGACAGACCTTCCACCTGCTGATTTACTACCCAAAAGCCCACAACAGCATGGGCTGGGCCAGGTCAAAGTCAGGAACCAGGAATTCCACCCAGGTCTTCCACATGGGTGGCAGGAACCTAAGTACAGAGTCCATCATCTGAGACCTCTCAGGCTCATTTTAATCTAGCAGGAAGGTAGATTAAAAATGGAGGTTGAGGGGCAGGCACTGTGGTGCAGTGGGTTAACGCTCTGGTCTGAAGTGCCGGAATCTCATATGGGTGCTGGTTCAAGACCCAGCTGCTCCATTTCCAGTCCAGCTCTCTGCTATGGCCTGGGAAAGCAATAGAAGATGGCCTAAGTCTTTGAGCCCCTGCACCTACGTGGGAGACCTGGAAGAAGCTCCTGGCTCCTGGCTTCGGATTGGTGCAGCTCCAGCCATTGTGTCTAATTGGGAAGTGAACTAGCGGATGGAAGACCTCTCTCTCTCTCTCTGCCTCTCCTTTCTCTGTGTAACTCTGGCTTATAAATAAATATATTTTTTAAAAAGTGGAGGTTGAACTTGGTCCCAGGCACTTCAATATGGAATTGCAGGCATCTCAGGTGTGCTATAATGCACTCCACCCTTTTTCTATTACACATAACACTGAAATAAACATGCGAGTCCACACTTTAGGTATCTGCTTAGAAGTGGGACTGCTAGTTGAAAGTACATGTGTCTTCACTGGTACCAGGCATTTCTTGCTTTCCAAGTGTTTGTCCAGTTCCGACTCCCATCATCAGTGTGGGAGAAGTGTTATTACAGTTGCATCAACTCATGGTATTAGTAGTGAATTCTTAAAAGTGTCATTCATACAGTAAATGGCAATGATATTTAATGGCTGTTTTTTTAAAAATTATTTTTGTTGTTTTGACAGGCAGAGTTAGACAGTGAGAGAAAGAGAGACAGAGAGAAAGGTCTTTCTTCCATTGGTACACCCCCCCCCCCCATGGCTGCTACAGCTGGCGTGCTGCACTGATCCTAGCTAGGAGCCAGGTGCTTCCTCCTGGTCTCCCATGTGGGTGCAGGATCCAAGCACTTGGGCCATCCTCCACTGCATTCCCAGGCCACAGCAGAGAGCTGGACTGGAAGAGGAGCAACCGGGACCAGAACCGGGTGCCCCAACTGGGACTAGAACCTGGGGTGCCGGCGCCGCAGGTGGAGGATTAGCCTAGTGAGCCATGGCGTCAGCTCTCTAATGGCTGTTTTAAAATGAACTGAAAATTTTATCTTCAGTTAAACTTCATGTTCACATTTGGGCTTGTTGGACTCTGGGTTATTTTGGTTGTTCAATTTGTAGGATCATTTATATTTTTTTCATATATCCATCTTTTGGTAATTATATGCATTATAAGTATCTTCTTCCAGTCTGTGGCTTGCTTCTTGCTCTATTTGTAGCATATTTTGATGAATCTAAGTCTTAAATTTCGATGTGGCCAAATTCCTTTTCTTCTTCTACATTTTATGCTTTTTGCATCTTACTTAAAAACCCCATTTGGTGGGGGGAGGCATTGTGGCATAGCAGATAAAGCCACTGCCTCTGATGCCAGCATCCTGTATGGGCACCAGTTTGAGTCCCAGCTGATGCACTTCCAACCCGGTTCCCTGCTAATTCATCTGGGAAAGCAGAGGAGGATGGCCCAATTGCTTGGGCCCATGTACCCATGTGGGAGACACAGAAGAAGTTCCTGGCTCCTGGCTCCTGGCTCCTGGCTTCAGTCTGGTCCAGCCCTGGCTAATGCAGCCATTTGGGGAGTGAACTTGAAGATGGAAGATCTCTGTCTCTCTGTCTTCAAGTACATAAAATAAATCTTAAAAAAAAAAGCAGCCTTCGGCCGGCGCCGTGGCTCAACAGGCTAATCCTCCGCCTTGCGGCGCCAGCACACCGGGTTCTAGTCCTGGTCGGGGCGCCGGATTCTGTCCCAGTTGCCCCTCTTCCAGGCCAGCCCTCTGCTGTGGCCAGGGAGTGCAGTGGAGGATGGCCCAAGTGCTTGGGCCCTGCACCCGCATGGGAGACCAGGAGAAGCACCTGGCACCTGGCTCCTGCCAGCGGATGAGCGCGGTGCGCTGGCCGCAGCGCACCGTCCGCGGCAGCCATTGGAGGGTGAACCAGCGGCAAAAGGAAGACCTTTCTCTCTGTCTCTCTCTCTCACTGTCCACTCTGCCTGTCCAAAAAAAAAAAAAAAAAAAGCAGCCTTCAGTGCTGGCATTGTGATATAGTGGGTTAAGCCACCACCTGTGACACTGACATCCTTTCTGAACATGGGTTCAAATTATGGTGCTCCACTTCTGATCCCGCTCCCTGCTAATGTACATGGGAAGGCAGAAGATGATGATGGTTTAAGTGCTTGGGCCCCTGTCATTTATGTGGGAGACCCAGATGGGAGTTCCAGGCTGCTAGCTTCAGCCTGGCCCAGCCCTGGCCATTGCAGTCATTTGGGATGTGAACCAGTGGATGGAAAAAATCTCTGTCTCTCCCCTTTCTATAACTGTGCCTTTCAAATAAATAATAAATCTTTTAAAAAAAAAACTTTCCTATTCTAGGTCACAAAGGTATTTTCCTCTATATTTTTTGAAAGGTTGTAAAGTCTTTTCACAAGAACTCATAACATTACGTATGCTTATGCTTTTTTTTTTCCTTTTCTTTTTTTGACAGGCAGAGTGGACAGTGAGAGAGACAGAGAGAAAGGTCTTCCTTTTGCCATTGGTTCACCCTCCAATGGCCGCCACGGCCTGCGTGCTGCGGCCGGCGCACCGTGCTGATCCGAAGGCAGGAGCCAGGTGCTTCTCCTGGTCTCCCATGGGGTGCAGGGCCCAAGCACTTGGGCCATCCTCCACTGCACTCCCGGGCCACAGCAGAGAGCTGGACTGGAAGAGGGGCAACCGGGACAGAATCCAGCGCCCCAACCGGGACTAGAACCTGGTGTGCCGGCGCAGCTAGGCAGAGGATTAGCCTAGTGAGCCGCGGTGCCGGCCATGCATATGCTTTTATCTCCCGGTGGGAGCTGGGGCAAGGAACCGCTTCTGTTCTGCTCAGAAAGATCGGCGACACATTGGAGTCAGAGGCCTGGGGAGCTCTTGGCTTCAACACTGCACCGCGGCCCCAGTGACAATGGCTGGGAGATAGCGCTGGCTTTTGAACGTTGGGCTCCACCCCTGCCACGCCTCCTGAGAGCCGCTCGCCAGCGCCACGTTACGCCGCCTGCACGCACGCACGCCCGCACGCATGCGCAGTGTTCAAACGAACGGAAGGACCAGACCGGCGGTTGATGGGCCTGGCGGGCAGTGGGGAGTGGGGTTCCTGCTCGGGTGAGTTTCTCCAGTGTCTTCAGGAGGCGCAGGCTCGGGGCCAAATCGAGGGCAGTATGGACAGCGAGGGTGGAGAGGTGGTGTTCAGGCTTAAAAAGGTCCACCTGCGTGCCCGTATGACCCGTCCCCTCCATCACAGAGCCCGACTGCCCACTTCACCAGCCCGGCTGTTAGGCCAGGAGCACCTTCGGGGAGCTGTGGGGGTAGGCAATGGACATGACAACGACCGGGTGGCACAGTGGGCACAAGGGCGTAGAGAGGGGGACAGGGACGATGACACGAGCCAGGAGATGGTAGCCAGGCTCCTGTTCCCCAGCCTGAGTACCCTGGAAGCCCTTCACCAAGGCAACCGGGCCGCGACCCTGGCTGTGGATCTGAGGCCCAGAAGCATGCTCTGGAGGCGATGGAGGACATGGCAACTGGAACAGGGCTGCGATGTGGAGACAAATTCTGTGCAGCGGAAGATGGGGCAATGCCATGGGCAGGTCTACCTCCTCCCAGGACATCCAAGTGGCCAGTGTCTCTCCACTATGGCCACACCCCTCCATACCTCCAACCTCCTAATCCTCCCAGTATCTTGGACAGTGTTTGGAGGTCCAGGAGCACGTGTCATTGGTGGTAATGGCAACTGGGCAGCTGTTTGGGGACACGTACCATAGAGGGGAGTATGAGGACAATTGTGTGAGCAGGTCTGTGCCTAGACCTGTGGACCACCCCCCCCCCCCCCCAGGCATCCTGTCCCCTCTGCCACCTCCACTTGCTCGCCTATCCCTGCCAGCCTGACTGTGGCCCATCTGATAGCCCTGAAGTGGTTTGGAGACCCAGGGGCCCTTGGCAGGAGGCAGCAGGGATGCTGTGGAAAGTAGGATTTGAGTGGACACATGGCTGGACAGGGTCATCAGTAATGGCTGATGGTAGCGAAGCCAGGGTTACACCCCTGTCGCCCTTGCACCTGCTGCTGTCCCCACTCCTGCCTGAGAACTCCCTCTCCAACAGCCCAGCACAGGGACATATGTCAGCACCCAAGACAGGCAGGCAGGAGGCAGGACAGGGCTGGTAGCACAGGAGCCGTGAGTAGCTAAGGGCCTTCTGCTCCAGCAAGTTGGCAGCTGTTGTGGGGAGGCCCAGCATTTCCTGCAGGGGCAGCTGGTTGCTTCTACTCTGCTGAGCTTCACTGCCGGTCTCTACTCGCTTCCAGTGCAACACCTTCTACCATCCCAGTCAGACCCTGCCCCTCTAATAGCCAGTTTTTCCAATGCACAGATGCAGGGACAGGCAGACAGCCAGGCAGGCAGATGGCAGGCTGTTTGAGGCTGACTGCTGAGTGGCCAGGTGGAGCACAGACCTCAGGTAAGTGTGCTGCTGGCTGGCACAATGGGCTATAACAGGGTACATAAGACAGGGCATCTAGGTGTGGGAGATTAAGGAGTAAGAACCAGACCACTGATGTCTGTCCTCTCCTACCTCTGCCAGCCCTGTAACAAACTGCCTGCCAACTCTTATGGACTGTGCTGGAATAGACCATAGTGGTGTGGAGTGAGGACATCGGGGCCTGTGCTGTAGCACTCCTGCTCCCCGTGGCTGATATGTTAGCATCACCTTGGAGTTTTGTGCCTGGAGCAACACAAGTGTGAAGAGCAGCAGGTAAGGATTGACCTGACCCAACACGTGCAGGGAAAGAGCTCAGAACCTGGAAGGCAGAAGCTCTGGGGATGGAGAAGCCACCAGGGCCCAGGTTCTGCTGCCAATCATTATCCTCAGTGACTCTTTGTGTTCCTTGGTAGAAATCAAATGGTAGGTATGAGTTGACTGGCTCAAAGACAAACTGGCCTTTGTCTTAGAGAATACTACTGAGTGAATGTGCCATGCATTCCCTATTTGGATCCCAGGAGAGGTACATGTTGACCTTGTTAAGTAAATGCTGAGCATTGTTTGAGTGACCATCCTTGTCTCTTCAGTGCTGTAGTTACATGGTAGATGTATGTTGGCCTTGTTTAGCATCTACTAACTGTTGGCCATCATGATTTTTTTCTGCCCATTCATTGATTTGGTCACATGACACACACAGGTTGGTTTTCTTAGGAACCACTTGCCATTGTGCTCAGGAACTTTGCCTTTGTGTTCCTTGTTTGGGTCACATGATATGAGTGTGTTGAGTGACTGTTCCTGTCATTCCCTAATCAGGCCTTGTAGGCATATGTTGTCCTTGATGAGGAACCACTGACCATTTCCTGAGTGACCCGGCCTGTGTTTTTCCTCCTGGGTTCATTCAGTAGATGTGTGCAGACCTTGTGTCCTCACTTCATACACACAGCAGTTGTTGACCTGTTTGGGATCCACTGACTGTTGATGTGAGTGACTCTGCCTGTGTATTCTCTGATCTGGTAACCCTGTAGGCTTGTGTTGACCTTGTTTCTGAATGCCTGGCTGTTGTCTTTGGGTACTGTGTCCTGTTCTCTAGTCAGGTTACATGGGAGGTGTATGCTGTCATGTTTTGAAACCCCTAAATAATGCCTCCAATGTGAGAAGATCCACTCTCCCCACTGAAGAAATGGTGGAGGATATGGTCCATGCCCATTGCATGTATGTGGGGTGCCCATTTCTGAGTCATGTAGTGCTCACTTCCAGTAGTCAGCCAGACCTTACACCCCTGGCCTGGTTTCCCTGCCCTCTCCTCACTAAAGGGAGAGATGCAAGGAATGCAAGTGGTGCTCAGGGTGAGAAAGGGTGGCTCTGTGTGCTGAGATGCTGTGCACACCCTGCCAGTTGGCACCACACCTGCAGCACGTCCTGTCCCTCCAGAGCCCTGTTGATGTCCTGGCCACTATTCAGTGTCCTGCTCCTTCTGCTCCTCCAGTGTCCTCCACACCAAACTGACCTCAGTCCTGCTGCTCAGGCCAGCTGGGATGTGGCTGATAGGGGCCCTGATGCACTGCATCTGCAGTTCTCACGTGACCTTGGTGAGTTTGGGGAGGTCTACTGGGCACTGCACTGGGATGCACTTGGTGAGTGAATGGAACAGACCAAGTTCAGGATGCAAAGAAGGCTGAGAAATGCCACAGTCAACTAATGCAATTTATGGCAGCCAGGAATCCCACAGTGCTGGCATGGTGATGGGCTGAAATGAGAGAGAGCAGGCTGAGTGACCATCCCCACATGACTAGATATCACTGCGAATGTCTATGCTTTGGGGGTGGGGACCATCACCTGCCATCCCCAGCCAGCCTGTCTCCAGCCACAGCTCCTTTGCATGCCTGGTGTGGAGCCTGTGTCTTGGAGCAAATGGTAGAGATCTGCTGTCCATTTGGGGTAGGTGGAGGCAGGCTGGGCAGTAGTCCCAGAAAGTCTGGGACTAGCGTGAGGAGTTCTATTTCTGCAGAGCAGTGCTCCGGCCTGGTTCCCTTTTCACAGTCAATCTCCAGGCATAACTCCCAGCTCAGCCTCCTTACCTGGGCACAGGGTGCAGAAGGTGTTGTGTGAAAGTCACTTTTCCTCTGTGTGCTTTGGTGTCCTGGTCTTTAAAATCTGTGGTCTCTGGGGCAGCTACTCTCCATGGCCCACTGTGGTTCAAGTCCCAGGAGGGGCACCTGGAGGCGTGGCCTGCAGGTCCCCAGGACAGCTTAGGGCCAACACTTAAGAAGCACTTTTGCCCAGCTTGGGGTGGGGCAGGGCTTTGTGCCACCAGTGTTTTTCTGGGTGTTGTGAAAGTGTTGGTGCTATAGGATCCCGGCTTCAGGCGTCCCCACCCCCAAAGCATAGACATTCGCAATGATATCTAGTCATGTGGGGATGGTCACTCAGCCTGCTCTCTCTCATTTCAGCCCATCACCATGCCAGCACTGTGGGATTCCTGGCTGCCATAAATTGCATTAATTGACTGTGGCATTTCTCAGCCTTCTTTGCATCCTGAACTTGGTCTGTTCCATTCACTCACCAAACAAATCACTTGTTGCTTGAATACAAAAACCCTGTCACAATGCCTATATTTAAGAATCACATGCAGGGGCCGGCTCACTTGGTTAATCCTCCGCCTGCAGCATCAGCATCCCATATGGGCGCCAGGTTCTAGTTTTGGTTGCTCCTCTTCCAGTCCAGCTCTCTGCTCTGGCTCGGGAGGGCAGTGGAGGATGGCCCAAGTACTTGGGCCCCTGTACCCATGTGGGAGACCAGGAAGAGGCACCTGGCTCCTGGCTTTGGTTCGGCGCAGTGCCGGCTGTAGCAGCCATTTAGGGGGTGAACCAATGGAAGGAAGACCTTTCTGTCTCTCTCTAACTCTACCTGTCAAAAAAAAAAAAAAAAAAAGAACCACATGTGCTGAATTTCTCCCAGTTCTGGTCCTGTGGTTTTGTGGCCAATGATGGAGTGGAAATGAAAGGCAAGGTGATGCGAGGTGAGGCAAGGTGATGCATCAAGACCTGGCCGACCTCTGTCTTTCCAAGTGGTCTAACTTTTTCTTTGATCCTTTCTATTCTGTGGTGATGCCTGTAGACTTTTTATTTTTATTATTGTATTTTCAGTTCTAAAGTTTCCACTTGGTTTTTCTTTTTATATTTGTTTTGTGACTTCCTGTTTCTTTGTTGAGCTTTCCATTTTTTTCCATTTTTTTTCATGTTTCAAGTGTGCTTGTAACTGTTCATTCAAACATTTAAAAAAAAATTTTTTTTTGACAGATGGAGTTAGATAGTGAGAGAGAGAGACAGAGAGAAGGGTCTTTCTTCTGTTGGTTCAGTCCCCAAATGGCCGCTATGGCTGGCGCTGCGCCAATCTGAAGCCAGGAGCCAGGTGCTTCTTCCTGATCTCCCATGTGGGTGCAGGGACCCAAGCACTTGGGCCATCCTCCACTGCACTCCCGGGCCACAGCAGAGAGCTGGACTGGAAGAGGAGCAACCAGCACCCATATGGGAAGCTGATGCTGCAGGTGGAGGATTAACTGGAGCCATGGCGCTGGCCCCCTCATTCAAGCATTTTTTTATCACAAGGACTTTAAAATCTTTGTCCAAAGGTTACAGCATCCCTGTCATCTCATTTTTAGTGTCTGCTGTTTCTCTTTTTTCACTCCCTTTGATATATTCCTGGTTCTTGGCATAATTAATTATTTTCTATTTAAACCTATACATGTTTTATTCTTTTGATAATTTGAATCTGATTTGCATATTATATTTAACTTTTTTTTTTCCTGATACTGCTTCAGTGATGGTGGAGGAGGCACTGCCTCATTACATCCAGGGGAAGTAGAGACCCAGGCTCCCCACTTAGCCTCTTTTGACACTCATGATAGGAGGGAGCTCCTTGTTGCCCTTGGGAGGGGACAGGAGTCCTACCTTCCCATGTGGTTTCTTCTGAGCGTGCAGTAGTGAGTGGTGGCCATTGTCAGCCTTCAGGATGATGTCTTAGTGTCACATCTGGCTTCCTGGACACCATTGAGCAAGGATCACTGGGCCTTGGGTTTTTAGTTGCACTTAGTTGTAAGAGTAGGGAATGGTATATCTAACCCATTTACCATATGTGTGATTGAGACTTGCATATACTCGATAGGAGTAAATATTCAGCATAGTCGTTTCGATTATTGTTTTTTAATTTTTAATTTATTAAATTATAAAAAGTTATTTATTTGAAATGCAATTCCAGAGAGAGGGAGAGAGAGAGAGATCATCCATCTGTTGGTTCACTCCCCAAATAGTCACAATGACCAGGGCTGGATCAGATAGAATCCAGGAACCAGGGGCTTCCTCTGGGTCTCACACAGAGGTGGCAGGATCCCAAGTACTTGCACCATCTTCCTCTGCTTTCCCAGGCACGTTAGCAGGGAACGGGATTGGAAGTGCAGCAGCTGAGACTCAAACAGGCACCCATGTGTGATGCTGACATCACTGGCAGCAAGCTTAACCTGCTAATGCAGCCTGAGTTTCAATTGGTATCTTAATTGATAACTTATTGATATCTTAGTCCCTTTTTTCTGCTGAAATGAGCACAGAGGTTAAGTGAAAGACCTAACTAGCAGATCCAAGTCTGAAGGATCAAATCATCCCATGAATAATTTGTTTTTTCTACCTCATCATGATGATTCTCTTTAGATTAGGATTTGCCTGGCTTCAGCTTAGCTATATCTAAACTTCTCTTTACTGTGGTCTGTTTATTGAAATGCAGCTGTTTAAAAGTGTTTAAAAGAGAGGAAGTGATTTTGATATTACATAGTGTTGTCGTCTGTAGCCTACAGTTTAGCTCTTTAAAATGCATCCCATCTGTGAATTGGCATATCTGTTTCTATTTATGAAAATGTACTTAATTTCTTGATGTAGCAAACTATTTTCAATTCTGATTGCTATGGAAAATAACAGAAGATAATCTGCTTTGTAATGAGCTTCATAGGTCAATTGCATACAGGCAACATACTATATATGAAAAATTACTAACTATAGAATACTATACAGCAGTCAAAAACAATGAAATCTGGTCATTTGCAACAAGATGGAGGAATCTGGAAAACATTATGCTGAGTTAATTAAGACAGTCCAAAAGGGACAAATATCATATGTTCTCCCTGATTGGCAACAACTAACTGAGCACCAAAGGGGAAACCTGTTGAAGTGAAATGGACACTATGAGAAACAGTGACTTGATCAGCTCCTGTGCTGACTGTTGATGTACAATGTAATACTTTATCCATTTTAGTATTTTTTCTTTGTTTTGTTCTAGTACTATTGGTTGAACTCTGTAATTAACACACAATTATTCTTACGTGTTTAAATTTTAATTGAAAAGTGATCCCTGTGAAATATAATAGTGGGAATAAGAGAGGAGATGTACAAATGGGACATGCTCAATCGGACTTGCCCCAAATGGTGGAGTTAGAATCGTACCAGGGGATTCCAATACAATCCCATCAATGCCATTTCACTAGTCCAAGTGATCAATTTCAGTTCACAATTGATCACACTGATAGGTCTAAGAGTCAAAGGGATCACACAACAAGACTAGTGTCTGCTAATACTAACTGATAGAATCAAAAAGGGAGAGAACGATCCATCATGGGAAGCAGGATACACAGCAGACTAACAGAATGTCAGATGTGCTAAATAGCACTCTGGACTCAGAATCAGCCCTTAAGGCATTCAGATATGGCTGAAGAGCCCGTGAGAGTATTTTAGACATGGAAAGCCAAGACACTCTGAAAAAAAAAAAAAAAAGACCTAAATGAAAGATCTCTGTGAGTGAGATCCCAGTGGAAAGAACGGGGCCATCAAAGAAGGAGGTACCTTTCTCTGAAGGGAGGAAAGAACCTCCACTTTGACTATGACCCTGTCGGAATAAGATCGAAGTCGGCGAACTCAAAAGGCTTCCATAGCCTTGGCAACTCATGCCTAGAGCCTAGGGAGATCACTGACGCCACAAACAAGAGTGTCAAATTGTTAAGTCAACAACAGGAGTCACTGTGTACTTATGTCTCATGTGGGATCTGTCCTTAATATGTTGTCCAATGTGAAGTAATGCTATAACTAGTACTGAAACAGTATTTTACACTTTGTGTTTCTGTGTGGGTGCAAACTGATGAAATCTTTACTTAATATATACTAAATCGATCTTCTGTATATAAAGATATGATGTGAATGGAATGGGAGAGGGAGCAGGAGATGGGAGGGGTGTGAGTGGGAGGGAAGTTATGGGGGGGAAGCCATTGTAATCCATAAATTGTACTTTGGAAATTTATATTTACTAAATAAAAAAAATTAAAAAAAAGATAAATTACTAACTGAACTACAGGCATTAAATACTGAAAAATTAACAGTTTATTATAATTTTTTTTATTTAACAATCTTGGAAGTTTACAGCCAGCAGCAGTTCCATTGTGACTGATTTCAGGTGGAGGGACAGAGGACCTCTGTCCATTTACCTATAGGAAAGTATTGAATTTTGGACTGGTATTCCCCAACTCCTGCAGTGGAATCCAATATAAGAGGTTATGGGTGCTGAAAATAAAAAAAAATGGAGCAAGAATATTTAAATATTGTAATGTCTGTGCAATAACAGCCATGTTGAGTGGCCCTGGTCAGTGAGCTGAAAATGAAACCAATGAGGTCAATTTTAGAGATCCCTGCACATGTGATATCAAAAGCATGCATGTGTTTTACCTACAAGGTTCACTACACTAACTGCTCCAGCTGTTGTCTGTGTGCTCAAGGGGCAGTCCTCTTGGGTGGAGGTCTGAAGGCCAAGAATCACCATGGGAATGTATGACCCCGGGGACTTAACTTAGTGCCAATCAGTGGAGTGACAACACTTGTTCTTCTTGCCCGTTTCCCTTCCTCTGTCAAGGTTACTGCAGACAGTCGATTGCTTGAGCACATAGTCACCAGGCATTACAATATGTAAAAGTTCCTGCTCCACACTTTTTCTATTCAGCTCCCCTAATTTCTCTTGGATTCCACTGTTGGGATAGGGCAAATACCAGCCCAAAATTCAATATTCAATATTTTCCTGTAGGTCAAAGGAACTTGCCCTCCCCCATGTCTACTTGTTTGTGGCCTGTGGTAGGGACATGGCAGTACAGAGGCACATAGGGTGTTTGGGTTGGAAGATCTCAGTGTGTAGCTTCCTAGTGCATGAGTTAGCCTAGCCCTAGTGCTGACTGTTGTTTTACCACATGGGAGACTTAGCTCTTCATCTATACATGTAAGGTCCTGTTTGCAAATGGTGGGTTGGTTGAGAAGTTCCACTCAACATCCTCTTACATAGCCACCATACAGGGTGATGTGGTTCTCAAGGTGACAATATCAGGCACGTTGTGGGCACTCTATACATGGGAAGGCTGCAATTATTGCAATGCTAAATTTATTTGACACTTATTCTTTGACTTAGAGGCCCTGTTCCATTTCTACTATTTTACATAGTACTGTGATAATCATTAGAACTAGAACTTGTATCTTTTTTTTTTTATGGATTTCTGTAAATTAAATTTCCAACTCACTTATTTGTAAGACTTTTGAAGACTAAATTGACTGTCATGAAGGATGGAATTTTGGCCTCCCCAAACTCAAATCACAATGAAAAATTTCTCAAAATTAGCTCAAAATTGGGAAAGTGAGCAATAGCAAGGGTTGGGAACGTTTCCTGGTAGGAGTATATATTGTTGCTTTCATATTACTTAGTAATTTCGTCCTTGCCCTGTGCCTTGGAGAATCTTGGCACAAATGGTTGAGCACATATGATTGCAAGAATGCTTATACTAGTGAAGTTTGCACTAGAAAATAATTATTGCTTCTCAAATATCCCTCAACACTAGAACGGGTAAATATATTTGAGATATTAGTCAGTTTGAAACATATACGAAGAAAATGAACTGTTACATGTATGTATGATGTATTAATCTCAGAAGCATAGTGTTGAACAAAAGAAGAAAGTCACTAAATACATGTACCATCACTAAATTTATATGAAATTTGAAAATATCAAAGATAATAGAATCTTGCATAAGATTATACATGTTTTTCATACATGACAGCTGTGCCAGCTCTTGTGCATGAGCTGAGGAGCCCAGGAACTGGCCTAAACAAGATGCCATATTATCACTAGCTGTGGCAGTTGCTCAGGTCCACACACCTGGCAACTGGCAGTGAGAAAGCACCACGGTGAAAAGAGAAGGAGCTGTGACCATGGCTCTTATGCACATGATACAGGGATTTAACCAGAGGGAAAAATCCACATTCCCTATTGACATCAAGTCTGGCTGGGAAGATTGACAGGAGACTGAGTACCCACATAGACCTATGAGGTGCTCTCAGCATCTCAGCATATCACAGGCTTTGGAGCTCAAACCAGCTAGGTGGAGTACCCATAGGAGCTGCCTCTGGGAACATTGTTGCTGCTCTCTGGATGGGACAGTCTAACAGGTTGGAGTGGATCCTATGTGCCCTGTGACAATGGAAGCCTTGTATGCTGAGACTGTGGGAATTCTGACTGCACGAGAGGGTGCAGGGTGTAGCTGGGTCTCTGGGCAATCACTGTGAGCAGCTCCACATGCTCAGAGCTCTCTGATTAACTGGGTCATTACAACAGAATCTATGCTGACACTGAGAACTGCGCTGATTCTTTGTGTGGTTCTTACAGCAGCTCAGATGAGTATTGTACCCACTGTGGGTTAATACCCAGGCATTGATCACATTGGAAGAGAAGATGAGGGTGTGATTATGACAACAGAGGTGATAAAACACTCCCTGCTAATAAAAAAGGATATATACCATGCACAACCTGGGTGTCACCCTGGATACTTGCTCAACTCTGTAGCACTGACCAGAGCATTCTGGCTACACACAGCACAAACTTCTGGGTTTTCATTGAAAGAGCAGGCACTCTACTAAGTCACAAAGGAATAGACCAAAGATAAAAGCCATCAGAGAAACACACCAACAAGTGTCTCCTCAAATGCCTTAAAATAAATGCAGAAATTCAAGAAACAATAAGGAAGACAACATGATGTGCCCCACCCCCCACCCCCCGGAACAGAACAACACTTCAGTATTATACTTTGAAGATGAAGAGATTGATGAAATGACTGAAATGGAATTCAAAAGATGAATCATAGGATTACTTTGAAGCAAAGAGAAGCAGATTCTCGAATTAGAACATGCCTGACATGTCACAGGAAATTGAGATTTTGAAGAGATATTAGAAATGAAGAATTCAGTATATCAAAGAACAACAGACTGGATGAGGCAGAAGAAAGCATATCTGAGCTAGAAGACAAATCTTTGGAAATATCCCAGTCATATACACACAAAAAGAAAAAAACAGAAAAATTAAAAACAATGTTCAAGATTTGTGGGACACTATAAAAAAAACCAACATGTGGATTATAGGAGTTCCCGAAGGTGTGGAAAGAGAGAATGGATTATTCAATGAAATAACTACAGAACTTCCCTAATTTGAAAAAACGGATGTCTAAATACATGAGGATGATAGAAATCCTTATAGTCATGACCAGAAAAGATCTTCACCATGACACATTGTAGCCAAACTTTCAAAAGTAAAACAAAAGATTCTAAAATATGCAGGAGAGAAATTCCAAATTAATTCCAGAGGATCTCCAATTAGACTCACAGCTGACTTCTCATCAGAAACCCTACAAGATAGGAGAGAATGGAGAGAAATAGCCCAAGTCTTAAGAGACAAAAAAACTCTTAACCCAGAATACTGCACCTTTCAAAGCTCTCATTTATGAATGAGCATGAAATAAAGATCTTCCTTGACAAACAGAAATTCAAAGAACTTGTCACCACTCATGCAGCCTTAGAAAAGATGCTTAAGGATGTGCTAAACACAGAAATGCAGGTAGTCATAACTATGAAAGAAAATGAAGGCAGAAAATCTCCCAGTAAAAGTACAAAGGAGATCCAAAGCAAACATTGGAGTATTCACAGAAAAATGGCTGGGCCAAGTTGTTAATTATCAATAGTAACCTTGAATGTAAATGTTCTAAACTCTCCAAATGAAAGCTACAGGCTGGCTGAATAGATTAAAAAACAAGACCCATCTATTTTTTGCCCATAAGGAACTCACTTCACCAACAAAGATATATGGAGACTAATAGTGAAAGGATGGAAAAAGATGTCCCAAGCTAATGGAAAGCAAAAAAGAGTAGGTATAGCAATCCTAATATCAGATAAAATAGACTTTAACACAAAAACTGTTAAAATAAACAAAAAAGGGCACTCTGTAATGATTTAAGGGATCAAATCAACAGGAAGATATGACTATAAGACATATGTATATACCAAATGCCAGAGTGCCTGGCTGTTTAAAAGAAATGTTAATAGATCTAAAGGGAGACATAGGTTGCAATACAATACTAATAGGGGGCCTCAACACCTCATGTTCATCAATGGATAGATCAACCAGAGAGTAAATAAAAAAGAAACAACAGAGCTAATCTACATTTTGGACCAAATAGACCTGATATCTACAGAACCTTTCATCCTACAGTTGCAGAATTCACATTCTTTTCATCAGTGCTTGGAATTTTCTCTTTGATATACCATATGCTAGGTAATAAAGAGAGTCTTAGCAAATTTAAAAAAATCAAAACAACATGTGTCTTTTCAGGACATAATGCAATGAAGTTGGAAATGAACACTAAAGAAGATATAGAACATATACAAACCCATAGAGACTGAACAACATGCTTTTGAATGAACAACGTGTCATGGGAGAAATAAAAAGATCAAAAGAGAAGTCAAAAAGTTTCTGGAAACTAATGAAGACAATACAATATATCAATATATCATTATGTGAAATGACAAAAGCAGAGTTAAGAGGGAAGTTTATAACAATTGGTTGTTAAAACAAGGAATTGGAAAGGCACAAATAAAGGAGCTATGAATGCATCTAAAGGATTAGAAGAACAACAAACAAAAACCCAAATTAGTAGGAGAAAAGAAAGAATTAAAATCAGAGAAGAAATAAACAAAATGGAAACCAAAAATAAATACAAAAGATCAGTGAAATGAAGAATTGGATTTTTGAAAAAATAAACAAATTGATACATCATTGTCCCAACCAACCAAGAAAAAGGGGGGGGGGGAGAAGGATCAAAATCAACAGAAACAGAGATAAAAAGGGAAATTTAACAACAGACAACACAGAAATAAAAAGAATAATTAGCAATTACTACAAAGTGCTGTATGCCAACAAATTAGGAAACCTACAAGAAATGGATAGTTTCCTGGACACACATTATCTACCAAACTTGAGTCATGAAGGCATAGGAAACCTAAAAGACCAATAACCAAGAGAGAGAGACTGAATCAGTAATAAAGACCCTCCCAACAAAGGAAAGCCCAGGACCAGATGGTTTCACTGCTGAATTCTACAGACATTTGAAGAACTAATTCCAATTCTTATCAAGCTATTAAAAAAACAATGTAAAGAGAGGAAACCCTCCCAAACTCCTTCTATGAAGCCAGTATCACCTTAATTCCTAAACCAGAAAAAAGATAGAGCATAGAATGAGAACTATAGGCCAATATTTCTGATTAGCATAGACCCAAAATTCCTCAACAAAATACAAGTTATTTGAATCCAACAACATATCAGAAAGATTATTCAACTAGACCTAGTGGGATTTATCCCTGGTATGCAGGGATGTTTGAACATTCACAAATCAGTAAATGTGATACATTACATTAGCAAACTGAAGAATAAAAACCATATGATTATTTCAGTAGATGAAGAGAAAACATTTCATAGAATGCAACATACTTTCATGATGAAAATCGTAAACAAATTGGGTATAGAAGGAACATTCCTCCTCACAGTCAAGGCTATCTATGAAAAAGTCACAAACAGCATCCTAAAGAATAAGGAAAATTTGGAAGCATTGACACTAATATCCAGGACCAGACAAGAATTCCTACTCTTACCATTACTGTTTAATATTCTAATAACAATTATAGTAGAAAGTCTTAACAATAGACTCAGTGAGGCAGAAGAAAGAATACCCAAGCCAGAAGACAGTTTTTGGAAATAACTCAAACAAAAATATAAGAAAAAAATAAAAACTAAAAATAATGTTTGAGATCTGCAGAATATCAGAAATAACCAAACGTACCTGTTTATGTTTCTGAAGGAAGAAAATAATGAATCAGAAGGCATACAGACTGAAAGTGAAAGGGGCCTGCACCGTGGAGTAGTGGGTAAAGCCACCACCTGTGGTGCTGGCATCCCATATGGACATTGGTTCAGGTCCCGGCTGCTCCACTTCTGATCAAGCTCTCTGCTAAAGCCTGGGAAAGCTGTAGAAGATGGCCCAAGTCCTTGGGTCCCTGCACCCACATGGGAGACTTGGAAGATGCTGCTGGCTCCTGGCTTCGGATTGGTGCAGCTCCAGCCATTGTGGCCAACTGAGGAGTGAACCAGTGGATGGAAGACTTCTCTCTCTCTCGCTCTCTCTTTCTCTGCCTCTTCTTTTCTCTCTGTGTAACTCTGACTTTCAAATAAAATAAATAAATCTTAAAAAATAAGAAAGTGAAGGGGTGGAAAAAGATACTTCAAGCTGATAGGAACAAAAAGTGAGTAGGAAGTAGCCATCTTAATATCAGAAAAAATATACTTTAACAGAAAAACTGTTTGAAGAGACAAAGGAAGACATTATGTAATGATTAAGAGATCACTTCAAGAGAAAGATGTGACTATATATTTATATGCACCCAATTGCAGGGCAAGTGGTATATAAAACAAATGTTAATGGGTATAAAAATATATATTCCAATACAGTAATAACAGAGAACTTCAAACTCCTCTTTCATCACCAGACAGATCAACTAGAAAATAAAAAAGAAACAAAAGATCTAATCTACACTATTAGAAAATGTACTTTATTCATATCTACTGAATATTTTATCACACAGTTGCAGAATGCACATTTCTTATCAGTGCATGGACCTTCCTTTAGGAATAGACCATATGATATGCCATAAAACAAGTCTCAAAAAAATTTTAAAAAGATTGAAATCATATCATGCATCTGATCTGAACAAAATCAAATGAGGCTAGTAATTAGCAACCTAAGAAACTCTAGAAAATATGCAAACACATGGAGACTGAAAAACATGCAACTGATTGAAAAGTGAGTTATAAATAAAAACAAGTCAAAAAATTCCTAGAAATGAATCAAGATGAAAACACAACATACCAAGACTTTTGTGATACAGTAAAAGCAGTGTTAAGAGGAAAATTTATAGCTTTAGTGCATACATCAAAAACTGAAAAGTCATCAAGTAAATGATCCTACAGTACATCTCAAGGATCTAAAAAAACAACAAGCCACACCCTAAATGAGCAGGAAAGAAATCATAAAAATGGGAAAAGAAATGAACAAAATTGAGACCCTCCCAAAAAGAAACTAGATATCAGTGAAATGAAGAGCTACTTTTTAAAAAATAAGCAAAATCAATACACTGTGGCCACACTAACCAAGAAAGGGAGAAGACTCAAATTAGTAAAATCAGAGATGAAAATGCAGATTTTAAAGTGGGTATCACAGAAATAAAAAGAATCATCAAGGATTACTACAGACAACTGTATGTCTACAAATTGGAAAAATCTAGAAGAACTGGATTTCTGGACACATGTTGTCTACCAAAATTGAGTCATGAAGACATAGAAAACCTAAATGGAATATTAACCAAGACCCAGGTGGAATCAATACCCTCCCAACAATGAAAAGCCCAGGACTGGATGGCTTCACTGCTGAATTCTAACAAACTTTTAAAGAAGAATTAATCCCAATTCTTCTCAAATTATTTTTAAAAATTGAAAGAAAGGGAATCCTCCCAAACTCCTTCTATGAAGCCAGCATCACCTCAATTGAAAATGAGAAAAATGTATAACAGAGAAAGAATTATGGGCCAATATCCTCGAAGAAAATAAATGCAAAAGTTCTCAACAAAATACTAGGTAATCCATTTCAACAACACTTGGAGAAATTCATTCACCTGGACCAAGTGGGATTTTTGCCTAGCATTCAAAAGGATCAATATATGCAAATAAATAAGCATGACATATCACATTAGCAAGTTAAGGATTAAAAACCACATGCTTATCTCAATAGATGCAGAAAAAATTTTTTGATAAAATCCAACATGAATTACATACACTTTGATGGTTATGTAAACTATTACAAGCATTATGGAAGACAGTATGGTATGACTCAGAATTCTGAAAATGCATCTACAATATAACCCAACCATCCCATTCCTGAGAATTTACTTAAACTAAATGAAATCAGCATATGAAGAGTTATCTGTACCCCCATGTTTAGCGCAACTCAACTCACAGTTGTTAAGATACTGAATCAACCCAGATGTCCATCAACAGATGACCAAATAAATTGTGACACACACACGCACATGTGCGCATGCACACACACACACACACTATGGAATACTATTCAGCCATAAAAAGAATGAAATCCCATCTTTTGTGACAAAATGTTTGCAACTGGAGACCATTACGGTTACTGAAATAAGCCAGAGGCCAGTGCGGTGGCATAGTGGGTAAAGCCACCGCCTACAGTGTTGGCATCCCATATGGATACTGGTGCAAGTCTCAGCTGTTCCACTTCCAATCCAGCTCTCTGCTGTGGCCTGGGAAAACAATATAAGATGGCGCAAGTCTTTGGGCCCCTGCATCCACATGGGAGACCTAGAAGAAGCTCCAGGCTGCTGGCTTTGGATTGACCCAGCTCCAGCTGTTGCAGCCATTTGGGGTATGAACCAGAGGATGGAAGACCTTTCTGTCTCTCCTGCTGCCTCTCTATTTCTCTGCCTTTCAAATAAATAAATAAATCTTAACAAAAAAATAAGTAAGCCAGTCCCGAAAAGACAAATATGTTATCCCTGTTTTTTGGTAACCAATATACAGACTATAAAAATCTATACTATATATGAGCAAAATTGACATTTTGAGATTTGATGATTGTTTATAGCCCTTCATTATACTCCTGAGGAATAGTGATTTTTCTACTTACTATTTGTTGAATTCTTTATTTATTGAAAGTAAATTGAAAGTATGTCATTACAAAAAATAAAAATAAAAGAAAGAGGAGGGAATGTGGGAGTGGGGGAGGGTAGGGTGGAAAGTATCACTATGTTCTTAAAACTGTATGAAATTTGTTCCCTTAATATAAGTTAAAACAAAATGGAATAACAAATGCTGATAAGGATTAAGGGCTAGAGAACTCTTATATACTGTTGTTTGGAATGTAAATTTGTTCAACCACTCAGGGAAATAGTTTGGAGATTCCTTTAAAACTAGAAATGGAACTGCCATGTGAGCCAGCAGACTTACTATTGAATATATGCCCAAAATACATGAACTAATTAAAGAGATACTTGCTCAACCATGTTTACTGCAGAAATGGAACAGTGGCCAAAACATAGAACCTACAAGGTGTCCATCATCAGATGAATGGATAAAGAAGATTGCACACACACAATAGGTTAGTGTTCACCTGTAAAATGATGAAATCCTCAGCTAAATGGATGGAACCGGAGGACCTCATGTTACGTGAAATGAGCCAGATAATCAAAGAGAAATAACACATGTTTTTCCTTTTATGTGGGAGATAGAATTAAGAAAAAAACCTCATTCCTTCTGAGCACAATGTTGATTATTAGAGGCTGGGATGGATCGGAGGGATAAAAGGAACTTGGATGTGGACTGGGTTGAAATGCTGCATGTGACCCTAGATCTCGTGCCAGAATTCAATGGATCTTGGCTGTGTAGAGGACAGCACGCTGGTTCTTGTCCTGCCATCACCACTGAGAAGTCATAAATTGTTCATTTTTTATAAAGTGAAGGATTCATCTATAGCTCAGCTGCGGTATAATTTATAGTTAGGTAGAACTTGGTCCTGACTTAACCCTGAAAGTAAGAATTGTCAACTTCTAATCCAAGATATATTTAAGTTGTCCTCTTGAAACTCCAGGTGGGGCCGGCGCTGCGGCTCAACAGGCTAATCCTCTGCCTTGTGGCGCAGGCACCCCAGGTTCTAGTCCTGGTTGGGACACCGGATTCTGTCCCGGTTGCCCCTCTTCCAGTCCAGCTCTCTGCTGTGGCCAGGGAGTGCAGTGGAGGATGGCCCAGGTCCTTGGGCCCTGCACCCCATGGGAGACCAGGAGAAGCACCTGGCTCCTGGCTTCGGATCAGCGCGATGCGCTGGCCACAGCGCGCCGGCCGCGGTGGCCATTGGAGGGTGAACCAACGGCAAAGGAAGACCTTTCTCTCTGTCTCTCTCTCTCACTGTCCACTCTGCCTGTCAAAAAAAAAAAAAAAAAAAAAAAGAAAAAAGAAAAAAAGAAACTCCAGGTGGATGCAAGGGAGCTGCTGTCTCAGGAAGCTAGAGACAAGAGTAGCCACCTCTGTAGATACATCTTGACAGCGTCTCATCCTTTTGCTGAAAGGATTCTGTTTTATGGAAGAGGCCAGGTACCTGCTATCCACAGGAGTTACCCTTTTGTATGGGGCACCTTAGATTACTGTGGCTGAATGCTGGTTCAATGTCTCTTAACCAAGTCTGCTGCATATTTATCGTTTCTATAATCTGGAGGTGGATGCCTGAGATAATCACAAAGACACCAGCAGTTATTTTCCCATACTTTAATGAAGATAAAGAAAACCTCAGGTGGGCCACTAGCTTTCATTTGAGAAATCCTTAGGGCACTGGCTCTTAAGTGGGAGTGATTTTGCCTTGTAGGAGTCATTCATCACTCTCAGGAAATGCTTTTGGTTGGACATCTCTAAGGGGAGGGCTACTGGCATCTGATTGGCAGTGGGCAGAGATGCTGCCAAACATATTATAATGCACAGTACATACTCATGCCATCCTCTGCAGAAAGAATTATCCTGTCTAGAATGTCGTTAGCAGTGAGATTGAAAATCACTTCCTTGGGTATTATATGTCTCCTTTGTTCCTTAAAGCTCTTCATTTCTCAGAGGAGTAGTTACTGTCTCTGATTTTGATACTTTCTATGCTTAGTATAACAGGGAGTTAAATATTTACTCTGCTCTGTACAATTGGGGAAATTGTATATAGATCTAAGCAAGATTGACTAGAGTTTGGTAGGGATGATTGTGTCCTGAAATTTTGATGTCAGGCTTCCAGGGTATGGGTTACAACTCTGCATTTTCTCATCTGTGACTTGGACAAGTTACTTCTGTGCTTTATCATAGGGGATAAAAATAATCTTGAATTCACTGGATTGTTATTAAGATGAAATGAGAATTTATTTAGAACTCTTATTGTATTTTTGGCATTTGGTAAACACGAAAAAGATAATGGTTTAATCATGGGCCTATCATAGGGACTTTGTGGACACTTAGAATAATGGTTTGGATAAGGTGTACCTAACCTTGTATCCATATCATGGGTATGGACAGAGATTCCTCCAAAGAGGCAGAGGGAGAAGCACCTGTGATGAATGCCATTGAGAAATGTCAGAAATGTGTATACATTTCTCTGCTAAGGGTGTAGGAGAAGGTATGTCAAGTGCTATAGAGGTAATCTTGAAGCATACTGCTTTGGAGCCTTCTGGGTAGATTTAGAAGAAATAACCCTACATTTTGAAATCAGTGTAGGGAGCAGGATGTGCCCTCTGAAAGTCAGTGTTGTAAATACCAGCCTTATTTTGAGGTTTAAACATTTATTCTTACAATACAGTTGTGTGGATCTAGGTGTTCTGAACTCACAGACTTCTCTGATGAGACTGTTGTCCCGAGGGAGATCTGAAACCCATTTCCTGGGGATTGAAGGCAGGAGCTACAACCCAGCAGATGAAGGATGGGTAAGAAACAGTTTGGCTTGGTTCTGTAATGTGTAACAACATATCAACAGCTCATGGGTGTGGTGGGATACCTCCACCAGGAGTGAAGAGATTGCAGCTGCCACTTGTGGCTGAGACTTATGGTGTCATGACCTAAGAATGATAATGGGACAGGGAAGGGAAACCTTACTGAAGGCTTATTTCAGAGATTAAATGAGCAGGATTCAATAGTGGAATTATGTGTAGAGAGCGAAAGAAGCCAGGCTCAAGCTGGCTGCAGTGTTTTAGCTGTGGTGACCCAGCTAGACAGATCTTTCTAGTCCTGTCAGTCTTTGAAGGTTCAAGTAAGATAATTTAAGATAATATTTGGCACATTTTAAGTGAATGTTGATTCATCGTGAGATTCCTTGTCACACACTGTGGTGGTTAAGGGTAGAGAACTAAGATTTGGATCCTAAATCCCACTAAGATGGAAGGCACCCTTGAGCAGGTCACTTTGCTTCTCCTAACATTATTGTCCTCTCTGCTACTCTGAGGACACTGTATGCTCCCTGTTTTTATGAAGACAAAGGGAGAATGCTGGCTAGTACTTTTCTTTTTACTCTACTTTTTTGTGTTCCTGGACACCAGGCCAAGTTGAATGATGATTTCCGTATAACACCCTAAGAATCATGCTGGAGATGTTTAGGTAATGACATTGAAGCACAGTTTAGGAATACCCAACTCAGTCTGTGCTGCCTTCCTAGAGTAGAGAGCCCCACCTGACCATAACGTGGAACATCAGGGACTAACCAGAACATGGGAGAAGCCAGTTTTGTGAAGGAGGATCTTGACTGAGCCAAGAGCAAGGCATGTGAGATGGCAAGTGTATGTGGACTAGTGAGCATTTGACATCACTGGCACTGTAGTGTGGAGCAAGGACGGTTGGCCAGTTTGGGAACTTGAGCTTTATTTACAGGCATTGAGAGTACATGCATGGGTTGTACTCAGTAAGAAACAGGTGATGTTTGTGTCTTGAAAAGATGATGGTGATGCTTATGTACATGATTGATGTGAGGTGGAGGGGAAGTAAGAGACGATTACAAAAGTTCACAGGAGCAGTGATATTTACCTTAGAGTTGATAGTGGCTATTAAATGACTTGGGAATCAGAATTTTCTAAAGTAGTAGAATAATAGAATAGGATCTGCAATATAAAATCTGGTGGCTGATGCCATTGGAGGTAACATTTTCAGAATGAGAGGTTTTTATGGTTAGAAATATTGTTAATTGATTTTAGTAATAAATGCTTTGTGTGAGAACTTAAGGGATTCAATTTTGAGATGGATTTCATACATTATAGTTTACAATAGACAGAGACTAGCACATACTGAGCACTTAATATCTGAAGCCAGTTCCTTTAGACCTTGTTGGAATTTCTGTCTCCTGATTTCAGCCTGGCCCAGACTTGGCTCTTTTGAACATTTGCAGAGTGAGACAATAGATGGAAGATAGATATCTCTATCTGACGCTCTCTCCCTCTCTATGTGTCACTCTGCTTTTCAGATGAATCAATGTATCTTTAAGTTGAGAAACCTTGTGATTTTTTATCTCAATACTCAGAATCAGATAAGTGTATATTACATTGCAAACCCAAGTTCATATATGTCATATATAATATATTTTAGATGAAGATATCATTTGTCATCCCCTCTAAAAGTAATTTATAATTCAATCATTTGCGTTTTCTCCAAAAAATGTCAAAAAAGGAAATATTTCATAATGTTACAAATGTTAAGCCTTTCACAAATTTTCTCATAATGGAAGAGGACCTTTTTTAAAATTTTTAAAAATTACTTTACATGAAGATTCATCAATTTTTTTTAATACTTTCAGTGTATACTTGTATATGTTTGAGAGATGTGTATATAACTGTAACCACCATCACCATTCATATACAACATTTTTATATCTTAAACTTTGCTTTGGGTCTTTTTGCAAAAAATCTCCTCCAGTCCCATCCCTCACCTCTGCCCCAGGCACCCACTGATTGGCTTTCTTTTTGTTTTTATTTAATTTATTTGAAAAGCAGAACAGAGATAGAGATGAGGACAAGATATATACTCCACCCTTTGGTTCATTCCCCATACATATGCCTTCAACATGTGATACTTGGCCATAACAATGCCAGGAGCTAGAAAGTCAGGCTGGGCCTCCCATACTTGAGCCATCACCTGCTGCTTCCCAGAATGTACATTCGCAGTAAGCCAGTGTGGAGGGATGAGTGGAGACTCAAATGGGGAGAGCACCTTCGAGTCTTTGTCTGTCTGTCTTTGTCTATACATCTTTGTAGTTTAATCGAGTCCTCTTTTTACTGCAGCTGTTGAATCAGATACACTTAGTGTCTGTCACCTTACATTACCAAACCCTAGTTTTCTCTCCCACCTTTGTCCTGTTAAAGGGGCAGTGGTTCTGCCTAATTGAAGTTACATCTTGTTCCTCCTTTCATCTCCCCAACATGCTTCCCTTTCCACAATCCAAACACCTGACTATTTATTGCAAAGTTCTCAATATCACTATTAGCAAACAAAAAATTCTCAGTTATATGTATAGGTATCTTAATGCACTTCGAGGAGCCTGCATAAAATTGTTGGAATGTCAGCAAAAACAAAGTATTTTCAGACTGGTCATACTAATGTATAGTTACATTTCCTAGTCCCTTTCTATTCTAACACAAAATCGATTGGGCTTTCTCTATATCATTTATATATTGCAACTATATATATCTATACACACACACACACACACACACACACATATATGTAAAGTATGTAAAGAATACAAGATTTGGATCATATACCTAAGTTGCAAGGAAGGCCAAGCTAGGGTTAGAACTCAAAGTTCCTAATTCTGTTTTCTTGCATGGACAAAAATTCTCTCAGTTGATCTATCTCAAACATAAAAATACATGGAATTATTCTCTGTATAAGATATATTCAGCCGGTGCCATAGCGGCCATTAGAGGGTGAACCAATGGCAAAGGAAGACCTTTCTCTCTGTCTCTCTCTCTCACTATCCAAAAAAAAAAAAAGATATATTCAATATGTGTATATTCAAATTAGACTGTAACGCCTATCAATAATATTCCTATCTGCTCCAATTTTTCATATGTGCACTTAAGACTGCTCAGATGTATAACACGAACTTTATTGTACTTCCTGTTACAGCATCACATAGGTACCTTCAAGATCAACAACACTGAGCCATGAACACTCTGCAGAGACTTTGTGTTAGAAAGAATTCAGTGTCTTTATTGAATAAGCCAGTGTTGGATATTTTCTGCTTGTAGCTGGAAGTACCATTAAAGGAATGTAGTCTATCATTAAAGCATGTGACGTAGATTGATGTTAGTTAGGTGTTCTTCCACATTTTTAGTGATCGGACCATTTAAATCTCACAGAAACTTCTTGGAATGGAAAAAAGTAGAAAGTTTCTATTTTCATAAAGTTGTGATGACCTTTAAGACTAAAACCAGATGAATGAGGAAGAAAATGAAAGGCCACTGTCGTTATCATACACATAAAAGATCTAAATAGTAAGCTGAATTCTGCAATATATTGAAATTATAATATCTGTGATCCTGTTTAAATATTTTCAGGTATGAAAGGGTAGTGTATAAATTTTAAAAAAGCTCACTGTAGGTTCCCTAGTAACAGATTCAAGGCAGATGAAGATACCATCTCGGTAGATGCAGATAGATGTAGAACAAACATTTGTGTTCACCACCCATTCATAAAATAGCTCCTACAAGTGAAAAAGGAAGCTTTCCTAATTTGCTACAGAGAAATTGCAAAACACTTTAAGAGAACATCATTGTCAACATTACCACTTTTAGAAAATGATAAAACCATGTAGAAGATAAGGATGTCTATTACCACTATTCCCACTCCTCTTTGGCATTTTTTTTTTTTTTTTGGACAGGCAGAGTGGACAGTGAGAGAGAGACAGAGAGAAAGGTCTTCCTTTGCCATTGGTTCACCCTCCAATGGCCGCCGTGGCTGGCGCACCGCGCTGATCCAGTGGCAAGAGCCAGGTGCTTCTCCTGGTCTCCCATGGGGTGCAGGGTCCAAGCACTTGGGCCATCCTCCACTGCACTCCCTGGCCACAGCAGAGAGCTGGCCTGGAAGAGGGGCAACTGGGACAGAATCCAGTGCCCCGACTAGGATTAGAACCTGGTGTGCCAGCACCGCAAGGCAGAGGATTAGCCTAGTGAGCCACGGTGCTGACTCCTCTTCGGCATTTTATAGGGAGTCCTAGAGAGGGTAATAAAGAAACAGTGAGAGTTTTATGGACTAGAAAGGAGGAAACAGGGTAACACACTGTCTTCATAGGAAACTCTACAGTATATAATCATAAATTATCCATATTGGAAGTAATAGGTGAGCCTATCAGAGTGACTGGATATAAGATCATCGTAAAAGACCAACCACAAATGCTGAGGAAACTTCACTTTATTTATTTTTTGCATATGTATTTATATGAGTGACAGCTCCCCTATGTTGGTTTTCTTCCCAAATGCCTGTAACAGCAGTCAGAGCTGAAGTCAGGAGCTGGGAATTCAGTTCAGATCTCCCACATGGCTGGCAGAAACTCTCTCAATTGAGCCTCTACCACTGCCTCCCAGGGTCTGCATAAGCAGGAAGCTGGAGTGGGGAGCTAGAGGCAGAAATCAAATGCAGGCTTTCCAGTGTAGGATACAGGCATCTTAACCACCAGGCCAAACACCTGTACCCAGAAAACTTGGTTTTTTAAATGATATATTCATTTTTATTTATTTGAATGGCAGACTGTCAGAGAAAGGGAAAGAGGGAGGGAACAAGAGAGAGGGGGAGAGAGAGAGAGAGAGAGAGAGAAAGAGTGAGAGAGAAACTGGTTCTCTCTCACCAATGCCTGCAACATATAGAAGATAGATAGCTAGGTAGCTAGATAGATAGATGTCTTGCACAAGTGAGAGAACAGCATTTATTAGAAGTGAGAGAGTGAACATACATTAACACATGAGTATGGGCTACTCCACATGGAGAGATACCCAACATGAGTGTACCAGAGGGTTGCCCTTAAAAGAGAGAAAGAGCAGTACCTCCAAGCAGGGAACATGGCAGAAAGAGGCCTCTCCCTCATTCTCAGCCTCTTTTATGAGGTAGCAGATAAACTGGGTGGAGTCTTAGTATGTCTAAAGGCCTCGGGAATTTTACAACACCTATATGTGAAATTGAAATTCCATGTCATTGTGGTTGACTCAGTTTTTGTCGATACCAAAATATGAAGTTTTGCTTTGGGTATACCATCTGTATCCCAGATTCTTTGATAGTCTTCTCTAGAAAAGTGGGGTTCCCTCCTCCTGAGCATGGATTGTACTTACAGTCTTGTTTCAAATGAATAGACTGTGGTGGAAATAACAGGGTGTCATTTCTGAGACTAATTCCTAAAAAGGCATGTGGTTTCATCCTTTTCCTCTCATTTGGGTCATTTGTTCTAGGGAAGCCATCCACCGAGTCATAAGGAAATCCAGGAAGCTCTTTGTGGAGGTCCCCATGGGCTCCAGCCAACAGCTGTAGGAGTGAGCCCTTTTGGAAGCAGATCATCCACCTTCTTCCCGACCTTCAGGTGACTGCAGTCCTGGTCAGTGTCTTGACAGCGTCCTCATGAGAAGCCCTGAGCCAGGACCAGCCAGCTAAGGCACCGCTGAACTCCTGACACAGCAATTGTGAGGTATTTGAGTTGTTTACGCCACCGCATTTTGGGGATAATTTGTTACGTGGTGAAAGATAACTGATAGACTATCGCGAAACGTTTCATACGTAAGAATACATAGGCCTTTTGTTCATCTTATAAATAAGCCCATTAGCATTGTTTAGGTCTTTGAGATTCTTATTTTTCTGTTGTTATTTCTTTGGATTTTCTTGGAAGCAGAGATATGTGTTAAAGATATTGTTAGCGTCTTTTTGTTTCTTCACTCTTCTGGAGTTTCTACCTTTGGGAAGTTGTTGCACAGATATCAGTGACCATCACATCTTCTTAGTAAGTTCTTGTCTTTAGTGGTAGAAAAGTTTTGCTTGACTGTTACCCTGAGATTAGCATTATAACCCTCAATTTTTGAAATTTTTAATTACCCACTATATCCTTCATTCTTATATTTAAGGCTCTCATATACAACATGAAGTTGAATTTTACTGTGTGAGCCAATCTGAGAATCTTTTCCTTTCAATAGATGATGATTTACACACACTTTAAAAGACTGATACAACTATTGTATTTGCTCTCCATTATGTCATTTTGAAAGAGATTCTTTTTAAAAATAATTACTTAATTGAGAAGCAGCAGGAGGAAGACAGATAGGGAGAGAGTGAGCACACATGTGGGAGAGCACAGGCGGTAGTGCTCCCACTGGCTAGTTTACTCACAAGATTTGCAATGGCCGGGGAAGCTCAATCAAGGTCTCACCTGTGAGTGGCTTGAAGCCAGTCACTCCAACACTGCTGCCTCCCAGGGTCTGCATAGCAAGAAGCTGGAGTCATGAGCAGAGCGGAGTCCAGGTGCTGCACTGTGGGGAGTAGGTGTGTTAAACAGTGTCTTAACTGCTAAGCCAATATACACTGCTCATTTATGTCATATTTATACATACTAAAATGCATGGCGTGTTATTACTTTCCATGTGTTTATATATTTTTGGAATTGTCTCATAGTAGTCACCTCTGTAACAATATTCATAGGTCCTTCAGCCTCCCTTCTTCAAACATTGACTCTACCTGGAACAACAGTGAGAGGACCTGAAACCTCCTCCTTCTCCTTGTGGGGCCTTTCACCATCCAGTTTTAGTCAATAGTATTATGTTTCCTAATGTTTATTGTCCTGTCAAACATATTTTGGTCATAATACTCTGTTTGTTGTGTTCATTATTTTTAAATTCCTTAAAGAGGGAGTGAAATACAGAGAGAGAGAACTCTCATCTTCTGGTTCACTCCCCCAATGTCTACAATGGCTGAGGCCAGAGGCAGGAGTGGGTACTCCCTCTAAACCCACATGGGAGGCATGACCCTTACCACTTGAGCCATCACCTGTTGCCTCCCACATTCTGCATTGGTTCAGAAGGTGGAATCAGAAGCTGGAGCTGGGAAGGAATTGAAATCAGGTACCTTCCTATGGGATGCAGGTATCTTAGCAGAGGTCTTAGCTAGCATCTCGACTACTATGCCATATGCCCACCTCCATCCTTTATCCTCACTTTTTGCCTATGAGACAGTTGGTGAGCTAATTCTGCTTCTGTATCTCCTTTCTATAATTTTTTTTGGTTTTGTCAGTGCTAGTTTTTTTTAAAAAATCAATTTACTATTCTAGGAAAGCAAAGATATATTTTCTCACCATAGCTAGGTTCTTGACTGAGATCCTTGAACCAAAAGGTAAATAAGAGAATAGAAGACACTTTGATTTCATGTGAGTGCTGCATGATCTGGTAGCACTTCATAAATGAAGACCAAAATGGGGAAACCTGTGTATTTTTATGCTTAGTTTGATGAAGGTGTAAACAGTCATGAGGAAGTGTGATTGGAAAACAGAGGGATTTGAACGAACAGGAATAAACTAAGGGGAACTTAGCAAGTCCACTTGTCCATATTCTCCTGTCCTCAAGTCTTCAGAGATGATGATGGTTCTTTCCTCTGGGTATAGTGAAGGTGTCTTCAAAATGAAGATTTAATGACCAGTTTCAGGGAGACGGGCAGGGGATGGTGAGAGTGACCTTTTTGTTTATGCTTTGTTCTCATACATGAAGGTGCTGTGTTTTGGGAAGAATCTTTTGAACCCCTCGTTATTCTAAGCTCCACTTTTGTTTTAGTCTTAGACATACAGCTAAATATAGTCAACACTCCTGACTTGTGTCTTTGCATTTGTCTCTTTTGTCTTTTAAAAATTATTTTATGTTTTTTAAACATGTCACCACCTTCACTTCTAATTTAGATATTATAAACATATACATGTATGCTGTTTTATTTTTGGAAACAGGGATATTAATATCACAGAGTAAGAAATTCATGACAGTAGTCATAACCTGGAGACCAAAAGGTATATTGTCATTTGCAAAGTATGATTTGGTGAAGAAATATTTGTAACCATATGCCAAATTATATGTCATCCATACAAATTTTTATTTTCTCTCTATATTGATATCCACAAATAAGAGAAAATATGATTTTTGTCTTTCTGGGTCTGGCTTATTTCACTTAGTATAATCATCCCCAGTTCTAGGCAGGATTTCATGATTTCTTATGGCAGAGGACTATTCCATAGTGTGGATATACCACACTCTGTTTATCCAGTCCTCAGCTGGTAGACATCTACATTGATTCCATGTCTTTGCTATTGTGATTGAGATGCAGTAAACATGGGAGTGCAGTTGTCTCTTTCATATGCTGATTTGATATCCTTTAGACATATTCCTAGTAGTGGGATTGCTGGGTAGATATATTTGTATTTATCTGAAGAATTTCCATACTGTGTTCTGTAATGCTTGTGCCAATTTGCACTCTCACCAGTGCAGTATTAGGGTAGCTTTTTCTCCATAACCAAAACAGAATTTGTAAGTTGTCCATTTGTATTCATCTTTTGAAAAATTCCTGCTCATAGCCTTTGCCTCTTAATGATCTACATTGTTTGCTTTGTTGTTTTTTTATTTTCTTGAGCTTGATTTATATTCTGGATATTAATCCTTTATCAGTTGCATGGTTTGCAAATATTTTCTCTCATTCTGTCAGTTGCCTCATCAGTTTGTCAGTTGTTGCCTTTACTGTGAAGCTTCTTAACTTGGCATAATCCCAGTTGTCTATTTTTGCTTCACATGCCTGTGCTTCAGGGATCTTATTCAAAAAGTCTTCCCATAGGCCAACGTGTTGCACTATGTTCTCCTGCAGTAATTTGATTGTTTCAGTTTTTAAGCTTAGGTCCTTGCTCTATTGTGAGATGATTTTTTCCTGATAGTTCTCTTTCATAATTTTTTATTTTAATTAGTTTTTAACAGATTCAATGTGCTTTGTAGATACAATTTGAAGAACATAATGATACTGCCTTCCTCCCTCCATCCACCTCTCACCCTCCCACCCTCCTCTCTTCTTCCTTTTTTTGGTTTTGAGATAACATATTTTAAATTTACATTACAATAAAAAGGTTTCATACTTCACAAAACAAGAAGTTTAACAAGTAAAAAGCAAAAAGTTCCTAGTTTAGTGGGAATATAGACAGTGGTTATAAACAATTATTGAATGGAAAAAAATGGCCATTTCACTCATAAACAGTAAATTTTAAAGTAATCACAAATCATTAAACTGTGGTAGTATCACATTCTTAATCATTGGTTTCACAAAGGTATAATACAAGATTTTACAGATTTTCCAGAGCTGCACAGTAGTGGATCAATACAAAGAGGGCTCTTCCATCCAGTGTTTCACTCCCCAAATGGCCACAGCAGCCAGGTGTTTGACAGACTTATGCCAGGAACCAAGAACTCCATCCTGGTCTCCCATGTGGGTTACAGGGTTCCAGAAACTGGATATATAAAAGAGTAACCAGGACTTGAACCAGTGCTCTGATATGGGATGCCAGAGTCACTAGCAATGGCTTAACCCACTGTACCATTATCATGGCCCCAATTTTAAAAACTGAAAGAAAGAGAGTGAGAGAGAAGGACAAAGATCTCCCATCCACTGGTTCACTTTCCAGGTGAAAGCCAGGAACTGGGTTCCTTATCCAGTTCTCCTATATGGATGGAAAGGACCCAACTACTTGAACTAATACCTGCTGTCTCCCAAAGTGTGCATTAGCAAGAAGCTGGATTAAAAGCACTCTGATTTGGGTGCTGGATTCACAAGCAGTGTTCTAACCCACTGCACAATAATCACAGCCCTAGTTAAAACATATTGACAGGAAAAGAGAGAGATTTACTATCCACTGGTTCATTTTCCAACTTAAAGCCAGAAACTGGGTATTCAATCCAGGTCTCCCATGTGGATGTCAAGGACCCAAATACTTGGGTCTTTACCTGCTGCCTCCCAAGGTGCACATTAGTCAGATGCTATTTTGGAAGTAGAGTGGCCAGGACTTGAACCAGGCACTCTGATGTGGATGCAGCATCCCTTGGAGCAAATTAACTGCACAATTGATTAACGATTTGTGTAAATGGATGCACTCCTCCCTCCATTTACTTCTTTCTCTTTGGTTATTTCCATGTCCTCTAGAGTTTTTAACTTTTATATTTTTCATATGTTCTTCCTTCCAAATGTCTTTTTAAACTAGTCAACAGTGGGAAAATAAATAACCATATTCAAAAAGAATCCAGGACTCCAATAGACATTTGTCAAAGAAGGCACACAAATGGCCAACAGACATATTAAAAATGCTCAGTGGTATCAATTATCAGGGAAATAATTAAGTGAAAGCATAATGAGATTATTACCTCTCACCTGTTCGAAGGTTCTTATCAATAAGGCGAAAAGTGTGGTTTAGGATTTGGAGAAAAGGACCTACTTGCACACTGCTGGTAGGAATGTAAATTTGTATAGACATTTTGAAAACTAATATGACAGCTCCTCAAAAAATTGCCCCGGCCCGCAGGGTAGTCAACTGGAACATGAGGAGGGCAGACCTGAATGGGGAGACAAACCAGACACGAGAAGGGAGACCAAGACAGTACTCTGATTAAGGTCTCGTTTATTTTAGTATTTTAGTGATATTTTATACATAACCAGCTGTAACTTAAGGCAATACAGAAGTCAACAACACACGTAAGCAACTTATTAGGCTTTTTGTAACACAGTCATAACATAGTTAATTTTAGTGGAGTGTCCTTGTTTTGATCATTCTCCTAGAGCATAGTGACCTTTTCTCCCCCCAGGAATTCCACAAGCCAAGACTGACCCTGACTTGTCTATGACTTTGTTTATGAAGTGTTAACCGTATCAATGAACTGTACAAATGGAATTCTCTAGTGAATCCTCCTTACAGGAACACAGTTGAAGGTGAATTTAACAAAGGCCTACACAGGGAAACCAGCATAGTGGCTCCTAACATCTCCCCCTTCTTTGTATAAAGCGAGATGAGGTTACATGTTATCAGTGCTATACCGCTATGATTTTGTGAGTGGTGTTTTTTTTATTTTATAATAAAGTAGACGATGGTGCCTGTCTTAGGTTGTGGGTTCCACCTGTACATTTTTACCCGTCATCAGAATCCATCGTCATTATCGATGAATTCCTGTCTTAGGTTGATATGTGTGGCAACCCATCTTACCCGTTATTGACTACCCACTGTCTTATCTTCTGGGAGACTTCCAAGGCCTAGTTAGAAAATACATGAAACACCTGCCGACAAGATAGGCAGTAAGGAGGCTTATGAGGAAGATTACAATCCCCACAAACAGTTCTTTAACCCAGGAGAAATTTGGCAGCCAAAATGTAAGTCAACTGAATAAGTTTTTGGACTCTTTGTTTTGAGTATAGTGAGAAGTAAGTTTTGTGTTTTTGGATTTTACTAGTAATACTATGAGAGTTATTAGTAAGATTGAAACAACACATGTTTTTAACTTGATTGTATTTTTTTGTGATGTAATAAGAGAAGATAATTAATGGCTGCATGATTATCTAGAATACCTTGTCGTAATACTTGTTGTTTTTTGTTTAATAAGGATAGGGCAGTTGAAGAAAATATATATATATATATATATATATATTATTTTAAGCCAGTTAAATTTAGTAGTTGGTGGGTTGTATACTAACTTTAGTGACACTAATGTTAATAAGTTTTGATAACCCACTACCATTAGACTAGCCTGACATTAGGCGAGAGATGAAACATATAACCAAATATTAATTATTTTTGATTACAAAGGAAGTTTGGTACAAAGCTTTAAAGATGAATGTCAGTCCACACAGACTGTAATAAAGACAGTATAAAATGCAGAACACACAGAAAACATCCCATACAAAGTAGGAAAGTAATGGTCCAGTCCCATAAGATATTTGTTGAATTTTATTATAAGGTAATTTATTACCTAATTTTTTACATTTTGTGATAAAATTTTTTTATCACTGTACAAGTATTATTTATTGACACAGTTACACGAGGCGTTGTTAACTGAATTATGTCTTTAGGTAATTTATAAGACAGAGTTCCCCAATTGTATATGTCCACATAAGAAACAGTCTTATTTGGGAATTGTGAGAAGAAGGTAAGATTTTTTTTTTTTTTTTTGACAGGCAGAGTGGACAGTGAGAGAGGGAGATACAGAGAGAAAGGTCTTCCGTTGCCGTTGGTTCACCCTCCAATGGCCGCCGCGGCCGGTGCGCTGCGGGCGGCGCACCGCGCTCGTCCAATGGCAGGAGCCAGGAGCCAGGTGCTTTTCCTGGTCTCCCCATGGGGTGCAGGGCCCAAGCACCTGGGCCATCCTCCACTGCACTCCCGGGCCACAGCAGAGGGCTGGCCTGGAAGAGGGGCAACCGGGACAGAATCCGGCGCCCCGACCGGGACTAGAACCCGGTGTGCCGGCGCCGCAAGGCGGAGGATTAGCCTGTTGAGCCACAGCGCCGGCAGAAGGTAAGATTTTTAATTTTTTTAGTTGGATGACAAACAGGCAGTAGACAGGATTCCAGGATAGTTTTTATGTGTATATCCTGTTGAAGGCAGATATTAACAGATCCTGTAATTTTTGTAAGTTGTATCCAAATATTATCATGTTTTAGGGGAGTACCACAGATGATCGTAAGACTGGAGAGGAGGATTAAGATTTTTATTTTTTTTGAGATGAATTTAAACGCTATCAGGAAACACAGTAAAGTCTTTAGGATGCCTGAAAAGAGAAGAAGAAGAATAACCTCAGGAGTAGGGTTTTTCCTGGGTCTGTTGGTTAAGATAATTATAGGGTGAGAAACCCATTAAGGTGTAAGAGTATTGTCAGGAAAGTATTTGTTTTGACAGGGGAAATTTTTAATAGGCCTTACTAAACGTTTAGGCAACCACCGGGCAGTATTTTCTTTGTTATCATGTACACAAACAGATCCTCTTCCCCATATTAGTACAGGATTTGGGCTGTTTTATTTTGAAGTGAGAGGATCTTTTCACATGACTGTGGTATATTGATATATTGACTGCGGATGCCAGAAATGATTAGCTGTAGTCTTGTCCTTATTATCAAGTATTAAAAAATTTAACATAAATAATGTATGATGGAGAACATTTTTAGGCGTTCCTAATGTGGGATAAAAAGTTTGTGTTTTAAGTTTTTGAAGTATGTTTTTAATTGTTTGATGAGCTCGTTTTATAATGTCTTGTCCCTGGGGGTTATACAGAATTTTTGTAATATGTTTAATTTGTAGCTGTCTACAAAAGTATTGAAAATTTTTCCCGGTATAACCTGGGCCATTATTTGTTTTAATTATTTTAGGCTTTTCCATAACTGCCATACAATTGAGCACATGTGTAATAACATTTTTAGAGGCTTTACTAGGGTGGGCTGAAGCAAAAAGAAAACCACTAAAGGTATCAATAGTAACATGAAGGTATTTAAGCTTACCAAAGGAAGGAATGTGAGTGACATCCATTTGCCATAGCTCATTAGGGACCAGTCCTCGTTGATTGATTCCCAAATGAGGCACAGGTAGGAAAGTGACACAGTTCTGGCATTGCTTAACAATCTGTCGTGTTTGTTCTCGAGTGATTTTAAAAAGAAGGCGAAGGGTTTGAGCATTAAGGTGATGTAGGGTGTGAGCCTCTTTGGCCCGAGTAAGCGAGTCAGCTTCTGTAAAAAATGTTAGTTGAGTGACTTGATCTATAACCTCATTACCTTTGGCCAAAGGGCCAGGGAGGCCAGAGTGAGCACGAATGTGACATACATAAAAAGGAGCACTTCTGACATGAATATAACGTTGTATTAAAGAAAACAAGGGTGAAGTATTAGTACTTGGCTTGATATAAGGTACTGTCTCCAGCAGCGGAATAGATTGAGTAATATAGGCACTGTCAGTGTACAGGTTGAAAGGGGAGGAGGGAAATTGCATGAATACCTGTAGAACTGCAAACAACTCCACTAGCTACGCAGAACGATATGGAGACATTAAAGTAAAAATTTTGCCATCAATGAAAAGGCAGCTTGTCCATTAGAGGAGCCATCCGTGAAAACAAGGAGGGCATTGGAAAGGGGTTTTAGGGAAGTTTGTACTGGAAAAACAATAAGCTGATATCGTAGAAACTGCAGGAGTTTGCCAGCAGGATAATGATTATCAAAGTTTCCCATATATGATATGCAAGAGACTGCCCAGTTATTATCATTTTGAATGAGCCATTGAATCTGTGTAGAGTTATATGGTATAATTATTTTACCTGGGTCCTTACCAAATATTTTTTTCCTATGTTTTCTTTCCATTTTAATAATATTAGTCACCCAGGTAGTGTAAGGCGTTAAAACTTTAAAGGGAGCAGCAGGTAAATGTACCCAATAAAGAGGTCCTTCTTGCCAAAAAAACCCAGTAGGTGAAAAGCCAGTAGCACATATAACAAACTGTAAAGGCTGATTATAATCAATGAAGGTAATCTGTTGATTAGAAATAGCTGCCTCAACTTTAGAAAGCGCTACTCGAGTAGGGGAAGTTAAAGAGCGCTTGGAAAGGGGATTAGAGTCTCCTTTTAGGATGTCAAATAAAGGTTTAAGTTCACCTGTGACCAATTTTAAATATGGGCGGAGCCAATTAATGTCACCCAAAAGTTTTTGGAAGTCATTTAGTGTTTTAAAGTGATTAGTTTTAAGATGAATTTTTTGAGATAATACTTTATTAGTGAATAGTTTAAAACCCAAAAATAAGTATGGAGCCTTTAACTGAATTTTATCTGGCACTATTTGAAGGCCTGTATCTCTTAAGCCTTTTGAGAGTTGTTGAGAAAAATAAAGAAGGCGATTAGAGTCTGGACCAGTAAGAAGAATATCATCCATATAATGGATTATATATAGAGAGGAATCTTTTGATCTGAAGGGATCTATGACTTGGGCAACAAATTTCTGACACAAAGTGGGGCTATTGGCCATCTCTTGAGGCAAGACCTTTCATTGAAATCTGGGCATAGGACCTTTAAAATTTATTACCGGTAAGCTAAATGTAAAATATTGCCGATCTTCTGGGTGAAGGGGAATAGTGAAAAAACAGTCCTTTTTTTATTTAAAAATTTTTTTTTAACTTTTTTTATTAAGAATACGTTTTTATATTTGTAAACTTTTACATTAAAATGATGGTATCTGGGACTACAGCAGTCAATAGGAGAGTAACTTTGTTTAATTTTTTGTAGTCCACAATTATTTTTTAGGTTTTATTTGGTTTTTTAACAGTCCAAATTAGATAATTCCTTTTAGTGATTATGGGAATCATCACTTCAGCATTAATATAATTTTTTACTGTTTTAGATATTTTTTCATGTCCACCTGGAATTTTGTATTGTTTACACTGAATGACCTTAGTTGGCCCTGGCAGTAGTACAGGAGTTTGATATAGTTTTTTTTTTTACCACTACCTAGTAGTTTGACTCCAAAGGGCAGTGTTTTTTTACTTTTTTTTTAATTTATATTTATCTTGTACTGCTTTTCCTAATTGTTTACACATGTATCAGTATGCAGATAACAAAATTCATCCTCAGCTCCCCAGAGCCTATAGTTTATCCCTCTTTTTTTACCAGTACCGATTGTAAAACCTCAATAACTTGTGGAGGCTGTGCACTTCGTAACTTGTCATCCCAGTTCTCACTCAATCCTGAGAGAGAGCCCATTCCTTCGCCAAAGAGGCGAACTGAGGGTCTTTCCAGCCAGGAACATTACAGGTTACACATGTAACTTCAGTTTTCTTATTAAAGAAAGGCATTGCTTTGTATACTTGCGGATCCTGCCGACTATGCCAATTTGTGACAGTAAATATTTTTCAGCTGTCTGTTGTGCACAGACTTAGTTACTTTTAATCCGCAAGAAATACACTGCAAGCCTTGTAGTGCACACTACAATTATTTAGAGGAAAGATGGTAAAGGAGCATAGATTAACAGAATGTTGTAATAAACATGGCTCCATTGCTTTAATGATACTATAGCAAGACGATCCACTGATCCCTGTAGGGAGGGCCCGAGGCTGGCCCCACTTTCAGTTTCCTGAACTCTGTTTTTTAATGAATTACCTTCTTTATCAGTTTTGGAGTGACATTCATTGGCCCAATGCCTTCCCCTTTAGCATCGGGGGAAAATCCCAGGAGGAGCCTTATTTTGATTTTTGACTTTTGGACAATTTTTGTACATGTCCCTGCTGT
This sequence comes from Sylvilagus floridanus, assembly GCA_949820135.1. NCBI lineage: Eukaryota > Metazoa > Chordata > Mammalia > Lagomorpha > Leporidae > Sylvilagus > Sylvilagus floridanus. Next base: position 38,413,254 of record OX463230.1, read on the forward strand.
CCACATTTATAGTACCCTCGTTTATTGGGCATAACCCTCCTTGTTTTTTGTAATGACATACCATGTAGAGCGGCAGGTCCTGAATGTCCTGTTTTTAAGTGAATCCATTTTGTTAATCTCTCATTAAAGGGACTGTCACAGAACACCTCAGTCACAGTAGCCAATCGATCCATGTCTGTATTGTACTTATGTTTGGTAGAATTTACAGTACTGTGGGCATCACTAGGTAATTTTTATATAGCACCGGAAAATGATCCATACTGAGAATTAAACATCATTAGTAATCATCATGGGCACGTTTAACATTCAGCTTGACTGCGTGTTCCCCCAGGATGAAACAGTAGTAGCAGAGGCTTGTTCTGGCTCCCTCTTAAAGCCCCAAGGACAAGGGTGGCTCATTGCTAAGATTTTAGGCAAGCAGTGCGTCCCATCCCGGATCTTGGCCAGAGAGCCGAGACACGAAGCATGCCCACCTGTTTATCAGAAAACATACCTTTATCTTCCTCCCTGGGAACTGGCCAGGCTCCCAAGGAGCAGGAGAAGGTTACCAGAGCCGAACCTACTACAAGCCTCTCCATCCACAAAATCTGTCCTTACATTTCGTTTTAGGGTTGCATCGAGGGCTAGACATAATTAACACATCATAAGAATACAATACAAATTTTTCATATAAGTATACATCCAGTAATTAAACACAATAATATTCAATGTGTTTTAAGGATAAATTGAAACATATCTGAGGGAATTAGCCTCTTATTATCTATAATTATTACATTTTTGTAGGTTTGTGGAATCTTAACTATTTGTAGCATATTTTGATTTATACCTTTTTTGTGAAGCAAACCAAGCCTAATTTGATCAAGCATTTCTATCAATAATAGGGGTAGAGTTAGTACATAATACAAAAACAGAATGGGTAGTCCAGACACTGTCACCACAATTCCTCATTTTACATAGTAATATTAATTTTACAACAGGTAATATTTACTTTAAATGAAATATTTAAATGCAAGGTGAGGGCTGTCCAGTGTACACTGATCTGTATTTTTTACTCCCAGTGTTAACACCCTTTTCAGCAAACCAAGGACTAATTTTTTTAACAGCACTGATAAACTGCTCTACGGTTTGTTTCTTTAACCCTATTCTCTACATCTGCAATAAAGTTTTCACAGCCTTTGTCATGGCTTGCTTTCTCTCTTTAAATGCACATTTAAATATTTTCTGAGTAAATCCCAATGTTGCTCATTTACGACTCCTTCTGCGAACCAAGGACTGACTATTCCTATAGCACTAATGAACTGTTCTATGCTTTGCCTTTTTTAACCCTTGCTCCTCGTGCCTTGAGTGCTTTTAACCCTTTCACAAAGAGTTCCTGCTTACATAGTGTTTGTCCCATAATTGCGTCGCTCCACTTACCCTCGTAGCCTGTATTACGTACGGGTCAAGACGCAGTGGCTACTATGCAGGTCTTCACTCGCCTTCTCCTGGCCTGTATCACAGATGAATTGTCTGCGGTGGCTCTTATGAGATGAGGCGGCGACCTAAATGAAACAGCCGGCTTTTTCAGCGACGTTTAGCTCAATTCCCGTTCCTCATGCCCCACGTTGGGCGCCACTTGCCCCGGCCCGCAGGGTAGTCAACTGGAACATGAGGAGGGCAGACCTGAATGGGGAGACAAACCAGACACGAGAAGGGAGACCAAGACAGTACTCTGATCAAGGTCTCGTTTATTCCAGCATTTCAGTGATATTTTATACATAACCAGCTGCAACTTAAGGCAATACAGAAGTCAACAACACACGCAAGCAACTTATCAGGCTTTTTGTAACACAGTCATAACATAGTTAATTTCAGTGGAGTGCCCTTGTTTTGATCATTCTCCTAGAGCATAGTGACCTTTTCTCCCCCCAGGAATTCCACAAGCCAAGACTGACCCTGACTTGTCTATGACTTTGTTTATGAAGTGTTAACCGTATCAATGAACTGTACAAATGGAATTCTCTAGTGAATCCTCCTTACAGGAACACAGTTGAAGGTGAATTTAACAAAGGCCTACACAGGGAAACCAGCATAGTGGCTCCTAACAAAAATGAACAGTAGAATTACCAAAGAACTGAACAGTCCCCACTGCTGGGTACATACCAGTAGGAACTGAAATCAATGCATTAGAGAAAAGTCAGCACGTTCATGTTCACTGCAACAGTAATGAAGATATGGAAACAACCTAATGTCCATCAGCAGATGAGTGGGCAATGAGAATATACTGTATGTATTCCACATACATAACAGAGTACTGTTTGGCCTTTAAAAAATAAAGAAGGTCCAGATCCAGTGCTGTGGCCTAGCAGGTAAAGCTGCCTCCTGCAATGCCAGCATCACCTATGGGCACTGATATGAGTCCCGGCAGCTCCACTTCCAACCCACCTCCTTGCTAATGGCCTAGGAAAGCAGCAGAGAATGGCCCAAGTGTTTGGGTCCCTGCACCCACAGGGGAGACCTGGGAGAAGCTTCTGGTCTTGGATTGGTCCAGTTCTGGCTGTTGTGGTCATTTGGAGAGTGAACCAATGTATGGAAGATCTCAACTCTCTCTGTCTCTGTAACTTTGCTTTCAAATAAATCATTAAAAAAAAATCTGTCATATGCGGCTGGCACCGCTGCTCACTAGGCTAATCCTCTGCCTTGCGGCGCCGGCACACTGGGTTCTAGTCCTGGTCGGGGCGCTGGATTCTGTCCCAGTTGCCCCTCTTCCAGGCCAGCCCTCTGCTGTGGCCCGGGAGTGCAGTGGAGGATGGCCCAAGTGCTTGGGCCCTGCACCCCATGGGAGACCAGGAAAAAGCACCTAGCACCTGGCTCCTGCCATCGGATGAGCGCGGTGCGCCGGCCGCAGCGTGCTGTCCGCGGCAGCCATTGGAGGGTGAACCAACGGCAAAAGGAAGACCTTTCTCTCTGTCTTTCTCTCTCACTGTCCACTCTGCCTGTCCAAAAAATAAATAAATAAATAAATAAATAAATAAAAATTAAAAAAAATCTGTCATATGCAACAACATGAATGTATCTGGAAGACATTCTGCAAACATCTATAAACAAAGTTTATCACTACTTATTTTCAGTGTTGCAAAGCCCCAGCTACCCACTCCCCCTTAGAGAAGAATTTTGATGTAGCATACTATGTGCCACCTATATCTTTTTCAGCAAAAACTTTAATGACAAAATGCAAAAAGCCGAAAGTCAAAGAGAAAGAGGATGAATGAAAAGAGAGATGGCAGATTCAATCATTCTTTTTTTGGATTTTTATTTATATAAGGTAATCAGATTTCATGTATTTCGTATCTACAGATTTAGGTGAAGAGTGATACTACTCATCCTACCCTCCATGCTGCCCATGCTCCAATCTTTCCTCCTCCTTTTCTTATTCTTTCTTTTAATTCTGACAATGACATATTTCACTTTACTTTATAACCATAATATTAACCCTCTACAAAGTAAGGAATTCAACAAAAAGTAAGAAAACAAAACACTCTTCCACAACAAAAAAAAAAAGAAAGTGATTTGAAGCCAGACAATCAGGTAGCAGAGCCAGTCCTCTTAACCATCATCCTGATCCAGTGTAAGGCACTTACTCTTATCTTCCCTCTTATTAATTTTGCTTTTTATTCTCCCATCTTAATGCCCCACACAGCCCCCTCCTTCCTTCATTTTTTCTTAATTTTTGCAAAAACATAACTCCAATGCACTGTGTTACAAAGAACTTTTAAGGGTTTTTAACTTTCATTTTATTTTTATTTATTTATTTATTTTTTTGACAGGCAGAGTGGATAGTGAGAGAGAGAGACAGAGAGAAAGGTCTTCCTTTTTGCCATTGGTTCACCCTCCAATGGCTGCCGTAGCCGGCGCACCATGCTGATCCGATGGCAGGAGCCAGGTGTTTCTCCTGGTCTCCCATGGGGTGCAGGGCCCAAGCGCTTGGGCCATCCTCCACTGCCCTCCTGGGCCACAGCAGAGAGCTGGCCTGGAAGAGGGGCAACCAGGACAGAATCTGGTGCCCCAACCGGGACTAGATCCTGGTGTGCTGTTGCCACAAGGTGGAGGATTAGCCTATTGAGCTGTGGCACTGGCCAACTTTCATTTTATTTTAAAGGCAGAGAACTTCCATCCAGCGGTTCGCTCCCCAGATGCCAGATGCAATCAGAGCTGTCTCATGCCTAAGCCATGAGCCAGGAACACAGTCCAGCTCTCCTGCCTGTGTAGCATGGATCCAAGCACTTTCATGTATTAACCAGTGTACAAAATGCTTGCCTGATGAAGAATTTTAGGAATGTACCAAATAAGAACTTTTATTTAAAAAAAAAAGATTTATTTATTTATTTATTTATTTGAAAGAGTTACACAAAGAGAAAAGGAGAGGCAGAGAGTGAGGTCTTCCATCTGCTGGTTGACTCGCCAGGTGGTCACAATGGCCAGAGCTGTGCCTATCCAAAGCCAGGAGCCAGGAACTTCCTCCTGGTCTCCCAGGCAGGTCAGGGGCCCAAGCAGTTGGGCCATCTTCTACTGCTTTTCCAGGCCATAGCAGAGAGCTGGGTCGAAATTGGAACAGCTGGGACTTGAACCAGTGCCCATATGGGATGTCGGCACTGCAGACAGCAGCTTTACCCACTTCACCACAGCGCCGGCCCCCCAAATAAGATCTTGAAGAAATGTCATACACCTCTCTTTCTCAAGTTTTCCATCCCCATTTCTACAGGAGAGAAAAGAGGCATTTCAGCAAAATTAAGTAATTTTTCTAAACACCATAATTAATGAAGAGAAAATCTGGGACCCTGATCTCTCTTACCACAAACCAACATAAGTAGTTCCCGAAAGTGGGAACCCAGATCACCTGGCCTCCATCATGAGGCTGCTTTTGGAAGTGCAGATTGCAGTGTGCTTCCCATGACCTTGGGAACAATGTCTTAGTGATATTCTTCTGGAATCTGCCTTTAAAAAAAAATCTCAGGAAACTCTTCTTTTACTGACGTTTGAAAACCATTATGCTAACTACCAGAATGGGGATGAAGAGTTTCATGTTGAAAGAATACTAGCAAAGAGGCAGAAAATTAACAGTTTTATTTTGGGATTGGTGAGTGTCTGGGGGAACACAGAAGTGTGTGACAAGATGCAGTGAAAGATTGAGAAAAGAATGGCTGTGTTATGGAAGATCTTCAAAGATATGTTAGAGTTCAGAATGTTTTTGTAGGTGACAGCCATCAAATATATTTTCCTTCATATAAATGGATTTCAAAATCCATAATAAATAAATCATAATATGCATTTTTCATGAATGAGCACTCATAATATGCATGATCTTCAAAAAATTTTTGGCATGCAAATAAGTTACCAATTCTATTTACTGTGAACTTTTTGAAGTAGCTCTGTGGTTGTGTTATGTGTGTGTGTGGTATTTATTTACTCAGGTGAATCCATAAGATTTATCTGTAATTTTGTTTGAAAAATTGTTGGTCTTTCTGTCTGTCTACCTGGAGAGAATAACTTTGCTATTAGGTCTTTTTTATGAGTGGTTATAGTTAATACTTTGGAAGTTACTGTATAGAGTGATCATTTAATACTTAAATGTATTAACATTTAAAATTTTCCAAGAAGGCTCTTTTGCCCACCACCTGTTTCAATTTACAGTACGCCTAGTACATATAGTACATAGACATTTGAGATCCACTCCCCGAAATTTTTCCACAGTGAAATAATATCTCACTACTTGGAAATATTTAATTTCACTTCAAAGTTAGGTATTTTGTTGTTAATAAATCTTTAGTGATAATTTATTTTAATAATATCAATTCTCAGTCCAGGGAGAACCAACAGGTTTATCTCATTCTTTCAATGTCCTGGAAGTTTTAGCCAGAGCCATTAATCAAGTAAAATAAATCAAAGGGGACACACATTGGAAAGGAAGAAGTCAAAGTAACCCCTGTTTGCAGATGACATGATTCTACATATAAAGGAACCAAAGATCTCCATGAAGAGCCTATGGAAGCTCATAAGAGAGTTTGATAAAGCGGCAGGATATAAAATTAACACACAACAGTCAGTAGCTTTTTCATACACAGACGTGTGCTGTTTGGAGTGCCATGGCTGAGAAAGAACTTGGGAGATGAGTCCCATTCACAATACCTACAAAATAATTTAAATACCATGGAACAAATTTAACCAAAGAGATGAAAGATTTCTTTCTTTCTTTCTTTCTTTCTTTCTTTCTTTCTTTCTTTCTTTCTTTCTTTCTTTCTTTCTTTCTTTCTTTCTCTCTCTCTCTCTCTCTCTCTCTCTCTCTCTCTCTCTTTCTTTCTTTCTTTCTTTCTTTCTTTCTTTCTTTCTTTCTTTCTTTCTTTCTTTCTTTCTTTCTTTTTGACAGGCAGAGTGGACAGTGAGAGAGAGAGAGAGACAGAGAGAAAGCTCTTCAAGGTCTTCCTTTTTTTCCGTTGGTTCACCCACTAATGGCCACTGCAGCCGGTGTACCACGCTGATCTGGAGCCAGGAGCTAGGTGTTTCTCCTTGTCTCCCATGTGGGTGCAGGGCCCAAGCACTTGGGCCACCCTCCACTGCACTCCGGGGCCACAGCAGAGAGCTGGACTGGAAGAGGGGCAACAGGGACAGAATCCGGCACCCCAACCGGGACTAGAACCCAGTGTGCTGATGCTGAAGGTGGAGGATTAGCCTATTGAGCCGCAGTGCCAGCCAGAGATGAGATTTATACGATGACAATTACAAACCATTAAAGAAAGAAATAGAAGACACCAAAAAAAAAAAAAAAGGAAAAAAATCTTCCATGTTCAAGGAGTACAAGATTCAGTATCATCAAAATGTCCATACTACTGAAAGCAATTGATAGATTCAGTGTGATCCGAATCAAAGTACCAGTGTCATCAATGATGTTACAATTCATATAGAAACTGTTAATAGCTAAAGCAATCACAAGCAACAAAAACAAAGCCAGAGGCATTTCAGTACCTGATTACAGGACATTCTACAGGGTGGATATAATCAAAACAGCCTGGTAATGACACAGAAACATGTGTAGAGCAGTGGAAGAAAATAGAGACCCCAGGAATCAATCCACACATCTACAACCAAGTAAATTTTCACAACGAAGCTAAATCAATCCCTGGTGAGAGGACAGGCTCTTCAAAAAAAGGTGTTGGGAAAATTAGTTCTCCACATGCTGAAGTATGGGGAATGAGGACTCTACCTTACACCTTAGACAAAAATCAACTCAAAATGGATCAAAAACCTAAATCTACAACTGATACCTTCAAATTACTAGGGGAGCACACTGAGGAAACTCTATAGGACATTGACATAGATAAAGACTTCTTGAAAAAGACCCGAAAAGCACAGGCAATCAAAGCAAAAATAGTGAAATGGCATTATGTCAAGCCTAGAAGATTCTGTACTGCAAAGGAAACATTTAACAAAGTGAAGAGGCCACCAACAGAATGAGAGAAAATATTTACAAGCTATGCAACTGATAAAGAATTACATCCAGAATCTATAAATAACTCTAGAAACTCAACAATAACAACAAAGCAAACATTCCAATTAAGAACTATGGACAAAAGACTTGAAGAGGCATTTTTCAAAAGAGGGCTGGCACTGTGGTGCAATGGGTTAACGCCCTGGCCTGAAGCGCCGGCATCCCATATGGACTCCGGTTCTAGTCCCAGCTGCTCCTCTTCTGATCCAGCTCTCTGCTGTGGCCTGGGAAAGCAGTAGAAGATGGCCCAAGTCCTTGGGCCCCTGCACCCATGTGGGAGACCTAGAGAAAGCTCCTGGCTTCGGATTGACTCAGCTCCGGCCCTTGCGTCCATCCGGGAAGTGAATCAGCAGATGGAAGATTTCTCTGTCTCTACCTCTCTCTGTAAATCTGTCTTTCAAATAAATAAAATAAATCTTAAAAGGAGGAAAATCAAATGGCCAACAGACACATGAAAAAAAAAAAAAGCTCAGAATCACTAGACATCAAGGAAATGAAAATCAAAACCACAGTGAGGTTTCACCTTCACCCCAGTTAGAATGGCTCTCAGAGAAATCAGCAAACAATAAATGCTGGTGAGAATGTTGGGGAAAAGGTGCCCTAATCTGCAGTTGGTGGTATTCACTGTTGTGAAAGACAGCATGGAGATTCCTCAAAAAGCTGAAAATAGGTGTGCTATATGGGTATTTACCCAAAGGAAATGAAATCAGCTTATGAAAGAGTTATCTGTACCCCCATGTTTATAGCAGCTAAGAAATGAGATTAACCCAGATGCCCATCACCTAATGACGGGATAAAGAAAATGTGGTATATATACACTACGGAATACTACTCAGCTGTAAGAAAGAAGGAAATCCTGTATTTTGCAACAAAATGGATGCATCTGGAAACCACTTTAGTCAGAGAAAGAAGCCAATCCCAAAAAGACATACACCATATACTTTCCCTGATCTATGGTAACAAATAGAGTACAAAATAATGTAATGTATAGGAGTGAAATTGACATTTTGAAAATTTATTATTTTTTACACTCCTCATCTCTACTATTGAGGAAAGTGTTTTTTTCATCTTAATATTTTTGAATTCTTAGTAGAGTTTTAATCTCTATCCATGAAAACTGGACATAGAATCACTAGATCATTAGAGAATTATCTACCTGACACACTGTACCAGGCTATAGGCAGTGTACTTGTGTAACAGGTATCCCAACCAAACTGTCTGTTTGAAATGCCTCAATGACGAGATTCCTAGCTGCCATGTGTAGCTGTTAAGGGAGCCCAGAATTATTGTGGCCTGATTTAATACTATCAGGTAACTTCTCTGAGTCTCTGCATCAAACAAGAGATTTTCTTTCTCTTATATAGAAGTTTATTTATTTATTTAAAAGCAGAGAGAGAGAGAGAGAGAGAGAGAGAGAGAGAGATCGATCTTCCATCCCATGGTTCACTCCTCAAATAGCCTCAATGCCCAGAATTGGACTGATCAGGAGCCAGGAGCTTCCTCTGGGTCTCCCATTCCTCTGGTTGTCCCACATGGCTGCAGGGGCCTAAGCACTTGGGCCATCCTCTGCAGCCTTCCATGTGTGCCACCAGGGAGCTAGATTGGAAGTGGAGCATCCAGGTCTCAACCAGCACCCATGTGGGATGCCAGCACTGCAGGTAGAGGCTAAACTTCTGTGCCACACTGCTGGACCTGACATTTTTTACAAGTCTTGAGGAGAGCAATGAGGCACAGACATCTTGGCTTTGCTGGCATCAGAAACTGAAGTCAGTATCAGTGGCTTTCCTGTAGAGGGGAATCAGGATTTCAGCACCCATTAGGAAGGTAGTTTCTGTGAGGCTCTGGGCAGGTTATGAATGGGGAAAGACAGTAATGTTGTAGGCTTTCTTGAGTGTCTGCTGTCTCCCTCTAAGCAACGTAAGGATCTGTGCTGCCTGTGTGCTGTCACTAGAGAGATGGGACTGAACTGTCCTGAGTGGCTCCCTTGAATTATCTAGGTGTCTGGATTTCTCTGGAAGCGTCAGAGCCCTCTATCATTCGGATTTTGCTGTCAGTGAAAACAGCATGATCTGTCTTCAAATCCGGAGCGCTGGGTTGGACCAGTGGTTGAGCTTTCAGAGAATAAATCTTGCCAATCTTTTCTTCCTGGCAGAGGAGGACACGCCTTTCATGGGGCATTCCAGGGACTTAGGGGGACCGTCCCCTGGAGTGTGCCAGGATGTGGGAGGGATCCTTGGTGGGGAAGCTTCCCCAGGGAGGGTCAGTGGTGCCAGAAGCTGCGCAAGGACAGAAGGGGCCTGGAGAGAGGGGGGCTGCCCAGTGGAGACAGGAGAATGTGCAGAGGAGGGTCCAGACTCCAAGAGCTCTCCAGGGAAGGAAGACGGCCCGGGAGCCAAGGGCTGGCCAGGAGAGAGAGGACATGGAGACCTGGGCTCTTCGTAGAGGTGGATGTTGTTCCGGGTTTAATAGGCCACCTGGGAGTGAGCGGGGCCTTCATTGCTGGAGGTGGCCGGGCAGTTTGAGGAAAGTCCTGCTTAGGCCTCACAGCCTCCAGCTCAAGGGGCTGCCCTGCAGTAGGAGGGGCCTTGTCAGGGGTAAGGTGGGGCCCCTGAGTCTGAGTGTGGTGAGGGGCCAGGGTGGTCCTCAGGGCCTGGGCCTGCTGAGGAGTCATAGTCCCCACAGCCTGGGCCAACTGAGGGGTTAGAGGCCTTATAGCTTTGGCTTTTTTTGTGGGGTCAGAGTAGTCCCCAGAGCCTGTGTTTGCTGAGGGTGAACAATAATCCCTGGGTCCTGGGCTTGCTAGGGAGTCAGAGTGGTCTCCAGGGCCTGGGCCTGCTGAGGGCTCAGAGTGGTCCCCAGGGCCTGGGCCTGCTGGGGGGTGAGAGTGGTCCCCAGGGCCTGGGCCTGCTGTTGGGTCAGAGTGGTCCCCAGGGCCTGGGCTTTCTGATGGATCAGAGTGGTCCCCACGGCCTGGGCCTGCTGAGGGTTCAGAGTGGTCCCCAGGGCCTGGGCTTGCTAGGGAGTCAGAATGTTCCCCAGAGGCTGTGTTTGCTGAGGGTTCAGAGTGGTCCCCATGGCCTAGGCTTGCTGATGGGTCAGAATGGTCCCCAGGGCTTGGGCCTGCTGGGGAGGGGGGGGGGTCAGTGTTTTCCCCAGGGTCTCTGCTGCTGGGGTGTCAGAGTGGTCCCCAGGGTTTCTGCCTGCTGGGTAGTCAGAGTGGTCTCCAGGGCTTGGGCCTGCTGGGGGGTCAGAGTGGTCCCCAGGGTTTCTGCCTGCTGGGTGGTCAGAGTGGTCTCTAGGGCCTGGGCCTGCTGGGGGGTCATAGTTTTCCCAGGGCCTTGGCCTGCTGGGGGTTAGAGTAGTCATCAGGATCTGGGTCTGCAGAGGAGTGACAGTTTTATACTTTGGGTGGGGCTGTGGGTAAACGGGCAGGGCTCCAGGTGGTGAGGACTCAGTGAAGGGGGGAGCGGCGTTTGTGTTCAGCTCAGGCTGTCTCTCTGTCTTCAGGTCCGGGCTCAGCTTCTCCTCATTCTTCTTCGGGACCACCTCTTGCTGCTTCATTGTTTGCTTCCCTGCTTCCAGCTCTTGCTGCTTGGGCTTCTGTTCTTGCTCCTTTCCCATTTGCCTCTGCTTCTCGTGTTGGTCAGAATGCATCAGTCCTCTGTGTTGGCTGCTCCTCCCATACCTCTCCTTCCTGCCACCGTCGCTGCTTGTCCAGCGCTCACTTTTCTTCCTGCCTCTGGGTCACGGTCTCCGCCCCTTTCCTAAAGTATTCCTCCATTTTGGCCTTGAGAATTGCCAGGTTTTCAATTTCTTCCCTTTTGAATGGTTCTCTTCCCTGGCCGTGGTGCTCTTGAGAGACGGCTTCTGGATGGCATCTATTTTCTCCTGTAAGAAGGTCATGATGGCTCTGAAATGCTTCCAGATTGTGCGGTTTTCTTTTGTCCTCAGAAGCTCCCAAGGGTCTTCAGATTCCGAGTCTTCAGTGACAGTTGTGTGTGATGAAATAGGCCTCTTGGCGGAGGAAGGTTCAGATTGGAGTTTCCTGGCATGTGCTGCCACGCTGGTTGTTGCAGTTTTCCCATCCAGGCTCCTTGTCTCAGCGGAAGGGAAATACAGGCTTTATGCTTTGGCGGATGTCCTGGTTTTATCCCTCCTCTTTTCCGGTGTTCTCGTGGCTCAGAGTACTGGTTAGTTTTGTCCTCCTCATGGGTGTCCTCACTTAGTTGAGACCCAGAAATCTCACACATGTTGGTCTTTTTTCTGCTTCTTTTTTCTTTCTGATATTGCCCAGCCCTGTTGTCTGGATACACAGCCCCTCTCTGCCCCGGTATTTTCATGTCAGCAGTACCTTCAGAAGGCCCAGATCCCCTTTGTTGATTTTCTTCAGGTCAAGGGTGGTATTGTGCAGGTGGGTCTGGGGTCATTTCAGCTGAGAATTTAAATAAAGGAGCAGAGTCCTGCTTTATCTCATAGGCTTTGATCTTTATTTAGGGGAGCTAATCTAAAATAATTTTTAATTCCCTTGGTAAAATATTTTCCGTACTTTTCTCTCTGTCACCTGTATTGCCAGTTGGCCAAGGATGTGGGCAATCTTGTGTATTCTTGATGGCCTATAGTACCTTTGGATTGAATTAATTCATAATTGTCTTCTGTTTCTTGCTGTGTTTGTTGAAGCAGCTAGTTTGTGCTCACTGAGGTCACAGATCATTCTTTGGGACAGCTCTTTTTCTGTTTCACACCTCTCAAAGACATACTGTCACTTATGATGTTAGAAAAATTTAATTGTTCAGTTAGGGCACTGAAAGCTTTAGAAATATTTAGTGTTTTTGATGAGATGTATTTAATAGCAATATTTTCTGTCTTTTTTTTTTTTTTTTTTGACAGGCAGAGTGGACAGTGAGAGAGAGAGACAGAGAGAAAGGTCTTCCTTTAGTTGGTTCACCCTCCAATGGCCGCCGCGGCCAGCGCCCTGCGGCCGGCGCACCGCGCTCGTCCGATGGCAGGAGCCAGGTGCTTCTCCTGGTCTCCCATGGGGTGCAGGGCCCAAGCACTTGGGCCATCCTCCACTGCACTCCCGGGCCACAGCAGAGAGCTGGCCTGGAAGAGGGGCAACCGGGACAGAATCCGGCACCCCGACCAGGACTAGTACCCGGTGTGCTGGCACCGCAAGGCGGAGGATTAGCCTGTTGAGCCACAGCGCCGGCCCTAATAGCAATATTTTCTAATTTGTTGAACATTGCACAGCCTATGAGTTCCTGTAACATATTTTGATTTTCTAAAACCTTTGTGTTGTAAATTGATCAGCAATCATTTTATTTGGTCTTATCACATAGGCTGCTGCAGGTCGCTATATGAATCTTTGTTTCCAAGTTTTCCATAGAGCACCTCTAGATACTGGAAGCTCAAAAAAAGACACACAAAAGAACCCCATAAAACAATACAATGAGATTGCATTGCTTCCTGTCTATGCTCTGTGTTTAGGCCTAATGAATCTAGAGTAAATTAACAGATAACTCTCAGTTGAAGGTTAATCAGAATACGTTAGCTCTGGGGCTGGAATTGTACCCAGCAGGTGAATCCACCACTTTGCATGCCTGTCATCCCATGCTGGAGTACTGGTTGGAAGTTCACCTGCCTTGCTTCTGATCCAGGTCCCTGTTGATGTGCCTGGTCCCCTGTCACTCCTATGGGAAACCCAGATGGTGTTCCAGGCTCCTGAATTCAAACTGACCCAGCCACTTTTGAGTGAACTAGTGGATGAAAGATCTCTTTCTTTTTGTCTCTCCCTCTCATGCTGTCACTCTGCTTTTCAGATAAATAAATCTTTGAAAAAAGAAAAGAGAGAGAAAACTGTAGTTCCAACATAGTGTTGTTTTTAGAAGTGTGTTTTCTTTTTTTTTTATTTTTACTTTTTTATTTTTTGACAGGCAGAGTGGACAGTGAGAGAGAGAGACAGAGAGAAGGGTCTTCCTTTGCCGTTGGTTCACCCTCCAATGGCTGCCGCGGACAGCACGCTGCAGCCGGCACACCGCGCTCATCCGATGGCAGGAGCCAGGTGCTAGGTGCTTCTCCTGGTCTCCCATGGGGTGCAGGGCCCAAGCACTTGGGCCATCCTCCACTGCACTCCTGAGCCACAGCAGAGGGCTGGCCTGGAAGAGGGGCAACCGGGACAGAATCCGGCGCCCCGACTTGGACTAGAACCCGGTGTGCCGGCGCCGCAAGGCGGAGGATTAGCCTGTTGAGCCACGGCGCCGGCAGAAGTGTGTTTTCTTACTGCCACCTAAGAGTTAAGGAGGTGATCTCAGTTGTGAGACAATTAACTATCACTTCCAACTTTGGGATTATATGTAATACAAATCCAGATTTTTCCCTGAATTTGGGTGGGCTTGTCTTACTACTTAGGAACTTTGGATTTTTCAAAATGGCCATAAACAATTGACAGAAAATTCACAGAACAGCTAAATAGGAAACTCACAAACCCCCCCACCAGAAAAAAAAAATGCAATGGCTCAAATGTCTGTGTCCCTGCCAGTCATGTGGGAGACTTGGATTGTCAGATGTGTAGCGATAGAAAAAGTGCTAAACATACAAATCTAGGAAGTAAAATGATAAAAACAGACTTTGAACTCTGTAATCACGTGGGAGTTGATGAGATTATACTAACATCTGATAAAACAGATGTTAACACAAGAAGTAATGGTTCTAGAGGCAGTGAGGGCCAATTCATCTGCAAGTTATAATGATTATAAACGTAGTACATAATGCACAGCCAAGCCTCCAAATACACATGGGATGTAATGTAATGTAAAGGACATATAGATAACCACAATAGTTGTGTGTTCAGTTTCACATTCTAAGTAATAGGTAGAACATGGGGACTGTGTTGTGGTTCAGTGATTGGATTTCAGAGCTCTTTAAATGTCTGAAAGTCATTTAACTGGACACTTAACATGTACAAGTTTTATGATCTGAAATTGTATCTCCATCAAGCTGCATTTTGAGAAAAAACACCATTTGCAAAATCACCAAGTAAGCTTAGCTATTTTTTGCTTTAGTTTCTTCTTGTGTTTAGGGAAAGCGATGCTAATGCTACATAGTATATTGACGTTGTTCTCAATGGCTCTCAGTGTGTCTGGAAACATCTCCATTTGTACTATCCAGTGATAGTGTTCTTCAACATCAAACACAGATGTCAGACAAAATAACATTTTGAAGAGAGGAGAAATGTTATTTTGTGCATGCAAGTAAATAATTATAACCATAATATTAGATAACTACTAAGTAAATAGTAAGATGCAGTAATACATGAGTGTGGTTATCTTGCACTTACTACTATTCTGAGGCTTCTCTAAATGAAAAAATTTAAGATTTGGAGTAGCAGGTGGAATGGTAATTTTTGTGAGTCATGTTTAAAGGTGTCTGCATATGTTTGTTCCTAAACTGCAGGGAGGTAGGATTCTAAAATGGGTGTAGATGCTTTCATATTGGGTATCTAAACCCACATCAATGCCTTTGACCAGTTTTCTAGTGTTTCCTACCCTATTACGGGACATTTTTTATATAAAGATAAAATTCTTTTAAAAGAATATATTGAGGGTCCAGCATTATGGGGCTAATTGTAAGAATCTGCTTGCAATGCCAGCATCCCATATTGGAGAGCTGGTTTGAGTCTTGGCTGCTCTGCTTCCAAACTCTCTTGTTGTGAATGCAGTAGAAGACAGAACAAGTACCTGGACTCCTATTACCAATGTGGGCTCCAGGTTATGGTGTGAACCATTTTGGGCCATGGTGGCCATTAGGTGAATCAATTATCAGGTGAAAGTTTCTCTCTCTCTCTCTCTCTCTCTCTCTCTCTCTCTCTCTGCATCTGTGCTTATTATTATATCCTTGTTTGTTGTTTAATTGAGCCAACATCTATTCAGATCTATACTGTTCTAGGTTCTGTGACTACAGAGAATGGAAACCGTAAAACTTTTACAAGGTTCTAAACAACATATGTTTAGGTAGAAAATGATTCCCCTCGCCAAAAGCCAACTTTTATCCATCTATTAAAAAGAAAGAGAAAGATCTGCATGATGTAAAGTTATTGTCAAGCCATAAAGTTTTTAAAAAGTACAAAAGAGCATCTATTGTATGCTCTCCTTCATGTATGAAAAGTTAAGATTCATTTCACCTGAATCCAGCCATTTATGAAAAGAAATAAAAAATAAATTTGATGCTAGAGAGATTGGATATATGGATATATGTGTGGAGTGGAGGGAATGGGTGGAAAAGAAGATTAAGAGTGGGGTGACAAAGATGAAGAGGTAGTGATGTTTTCTATGTACATATTTTACATAGCTCTGGCTTTTATCACTAAAGTCGTGTTTCACTACATTCCACACAAACATTAAATTTGAAAAAGAAGCATTTGGGATTATCCAAAATATAATGCAGATACTAACAACTGGAACTAACTGTATACAAATGAATATCATAAGTACACTGAGAAGAAAAATAGAAACTTTGGCAAACAGTGTTTTGACTGGACAATGTAAGGTTAAATAAAAAAGAATTGGTGCATAAACTCTACTTATCCATAAATGTGTTTCTCATAGTCTTATGGATGAGTGATTCTGAAACTGTGTGTATACTAGAAACGAACAATACACTGTGTAACACAGGAATTGGGTTTCTTATTGTGGTTTCCATTTACATTTCCCCATAGCTAGTGATGTTAATCATAGTTTCATACATTTGTTTAACATTTGTATTTCTTTTTTTGAGAACTGTCTATTGAGTCTTTTCCCCATTTCTTGACTGGTTGTGCTTTGCTGTTGTGTTTTGTGAGTTGTGGATATATACTGGATAGTCATTCTTTTTCAGATAAGTAGCTTACAAATATTTTCCCCATTCTGTTGGATGTCTCTTCACTCTTGTTTATTTCCTTTGTTGTGCAAAAGCTTCTGATTTTGATATGATCCCTTTTATCTAGATCTGCTTTTATTGCCTATGGTTTCAGTGTCTTATTCAAGAAGTCAACACCTATACCAATGTCTGGAAGTGTTTCTCCTACATTTTCTTCAAGCAGCTTCACAGTGTCAGATATGAAATTTAGGTCTTTGAGCTATCTTGAGGGTTTTTTTATTTACTGAGTGGTAGGGATCTAGTTTCATTTTTCTATATTAATATAGATGAATGAAATTATATGTCTGTTGCATATATCTACTTAACCTGCACCATTCACTGAGGAGATTATCCTTTCTCAACAGTATGATCCTGGACACCTTTGTCAAAAGTCAGTTGATTGCATGTATGTGGATTGTTTCTGGGCTCTCTATTCTGTTGCATTCATCTGGGTGTCAGTTTTTATGCCAGTTCCATGGTGTTTTAATTTCCATAGATTTGTAGTATGTTTTGAATTCAGATCTTGTTATGCTTCCACCTTGAATTCTTTTTTAATAAATCTATTTCTTCATATACTTGAAACGTAGAGTTACAGACAGAGAAATCATCCATCATCTGGCTGCATTCCGAATGGCTGTATTGGAGGGGGCTGGGGACAGGCTGAATCCAGGAGCCAGGAGTTTCATCTGAGTCTGCCACATGAGAGTAGGGGCCCAAGGACTTGAGCTATCTTCCAGTGCTTTCCCAGGTACATTGCCAAGGAGCTGGATCAGAAATGGAACAGCTGGGACTTGAACCAGTACCACTGTGGGATGCTGGTACAGCAGGCAGCAGTTTAAACCGTTATGCTACAGCAGCATCCCCATTCGGTTTCATTTTTTTTTTTGCCTAGAATCCCTTTGTCCATTCTGTGCCTTTTCTGATTCCATATGAATTTTAGGAATTTTTTTTCTGATTCTATAAAGAATGTTTTTGGTATTTTTGGTAATAATTGCATTGAATATGTAGATTGCTTTAGATAACAGACATTTTAATATTAATATTTTCTGACTATTGTCAGTAGATTTTCTTTTTAGATTTCTCTTTTGGTGAGTTCATCATTAGTGTATATAACAGTTAATGCTCTTGACATGTTTAGGTTTGTTATCTGCAACTTTACTGAATTGTTTTTCAGTTCTAGCAGTTTTTTGGTGGAGTGTTTAGGTTTTACCATGTACCACACCATGCCATCTGCAAACATGAATGTTTTGATTTCCTCTTTTCCAATTGTGATACCATTTCTTTCTTTCTTTCTCCTCCCTAAATACTCTTGCTAATTCTTCCAATACTGTATTGAATAAGAGCTGTGAAAGTGGACATTCTTGATTTGTTTCAGATTTGAGGAGAAATGGTTTAAGCGTTTCCCCATTCATGATGATAGTGGATGTGAGTTTGCCCTATAAATCACCTTCATAATTCCATGGCTTGTCCCCCAGTGTGATAATCACCTCACTCTGTCACATGGCTGTTATTCAAAACAGAGAGTAACAAATGACGACCTGGAAGGGGAACACATACACTGTTAGTGGGAACGTTAATTAATGCAGCCACTGTGGAAAAGAGTAGGGGGATTTTGTATAAACTAGACTTAGACTTGTCATATGACCCAACAATCCCACTACTTGTACCCAAAAGATGTGAATACATTGCATCAAAGCAATACCTACACCACTATGCTTGTACCAGCACTGTTCACAATAGCCAAAATATGAAATCAACCAATATGTACATCATCACATGGATAAGAAAAATATGTTATATACCACATGTGTGTATGCATATTTAGACACATACACACACATACACACATACATTGGGATATTATCTGTTTTAAAAAGAGTGAAATTCTATCATTTACATCAAGACAGTTCCAACTGAAGGACATGTTGTTGAGTGAAATAAACTGAAGCCAAAAAGTTAAGTACTATAGTTCTTCCTTGAATGTTGGAGCTAAACTTAAAAAGCAAAGAAGAAAGAAAGGCCTTTCTGAAACAGTATTGGTGTAAATAGTTTTGTCAAGCTTTGTTTTATGTGTTTGTCAAATTGTTAAGAATGATATACTATTATAGTTTTTATCATCTGTGATTATTTCAGAATTCACTGTATGTGAATAAAATTGACATCTCTTCATTTGATTTCTGGTTTTGGCTTTTGCTTCTATTCCTCCTGAATTATGGTCTTTAATTTTTCACTTGTAGAACACTTTATTTAGTGGACCCTTACAGCTGCAAGTGTAATGTAAATTAGAAATATATTAAAATTAAAAGGAAAGAAAGAAAGAGAAGAAAGCAGGAAGGATGGAGGAAAGAAGGAAAGTATTGTATTCAGAATTGTATCTATGAAACACGTTGAATCTGTTCTCCTTGTATTAGTATCACTTTAGCATGAGAATTGATGAGAAAAAAGAATTAAACACGTTGAATCTGTTCTCCTTGTATTAGTATCACTTTAGCATGAGAATTGATGAGAAAAAAGAATTAAGTTTCTCACTATTGGAGAAATAAGTTTCAAATAAGGAACATAACACCAAAATAGAACCTGTAGATACAGGATTGGAATTTGAAGTATCAGTGTAAAGTTACATTATATAAAACATATACATATGCATAAAATATATATATATATAATATGTATATATATAAAGGTAGGTCGACATATAAATATAAATGTGTAATATTCCTAGGTTAATGTACATATGTATGTCTCAGCTGAGATGGTCCACAGGCAATGACCTAGCACGCATAATGAACACACCTAGCCCCAAATTTTGGTATCTAAATATTTCTCCAACACGAAGTTCTTCAAGGAAGAAATTATTGACTTTGGGACAAAGAATGTACAAGATAAACCTGAAGTATCTGACTTATCCAAAGTAAGGATAGATAGAGAGATGTAGATGGACAGATATTTGTTGAATTCATACAGGAGTCACTGCGTAGGAGTTCCTAATGGCCAAATATGGAGCAATTAACACCACAAAATAAATAATCTTAGCCCTCAATTGTAACCCACAGGAAAATAGACATGAGTCCATATTAATGTAAGCAATAAGCATCCAGTACATAAATACAGTGAGAGTTTCTCCTTGCATAGAATTCCAACTAAATGGCTAGAGACTCCAAGATGCCAGAATAGGGAATGGCATACTGTGCTAAGCTAATGATAAATAGAAAAAAAAAGTGTAGAAAATGTACTCTCAGTGGAGAATTAGAGAGAAAACTGCACTGGAGATTCTACAAAATGAAGAGGACTTTCCTGGACCTGTGTGGAAGGTGCAGACGTGCAGCATGAACATGGACACAACGCACTTCAGCACCAGGAGCAGGAATGGGCAACAGATTGGAGATGGAGGTGAAACCAGACTACAGACACCTATGGTGATACAGCCAAAGGGAGGGGGTGTGTGAGTTGGGCCTGGAGCCCTAGGGGCTAGTGGTTATCTGCAGACTCAGTGAAATAAAAGGGGCAAATTTCTCTCAGCCGGTCCTCCTCACAGTGGTGCCCACCACCCAGCTGAAAAACAACGGATGCTGTTACGTACTTGGGCGGCAGCTGCAGAAGCCTTTGTGGGCACACGCAGCAACTGGCTGAGACAGGACACCATCTTCTCAGCAGTACTGGTGGCAGTGATAGGGAGAGGACAACATCTGGCCAGTGCTCTTGTGTACACATGAGATCCAGAGATTCTAGCAGAAGGAAAAATCTTCAATCCTCACTGACTTTGAGCCTGACTTGGAGGATTGACGACAGGTGGCTGGGGCACCAACATAGGACTGTGAGGCACCCACAGCCTCCCAACATACCACAGGCTCTGGGGCTCAAGCTGCCCAGGCAGAGCTATCTCCTGGAACATCTGCCTTTCTGTGGACTGGACAGTCTGGCAGAACAGAACCGCTGCACCCAGCAACAGTGAGAGCCCTGTGTACTGAGACTATGGGGACTTGGTGGGTAAAGCTGGGTCTCTGGACAATCACTGGTGTGGCATCACAGACTCAGAGCTCAGAGCTCAGAGCTGGGGCAGGTCATTGCAGTGGGCACCATGCTCAGAGTGAGGACTGTGTAGATCATTCGTGCAGTTCATACAGCAGCATGGATGAGTGTTGAACCTTCTGGGGGCTAAAACCCAGCCATTGCTCAGCTTGGAGGAGAGGATATGAGGGGGTGATTATACCAACAGAGGTGACCATCCCCCCCCCCCTTTGTGTGAACAAGAGGAGATGTATGCCCAATTTGGGTGTTACCCTGGATACTCACCCCACACTGGAGGACTGACAAGAGCTCTTTGGCAATACCCAGCACACACCTCTTATATTATCTGACAGTGCAGACATTCCAGTAAGCTACAGAGGCATAGCTCAAAGATTAAAGCCATCAGAGGAGAAACACCAACAAGTAACTCCACAAATGCATAAAAATAAAAAATTCAATAAATAAAAATAAGGAAGACATCGTGATCCTCCCCAAAATGAACATACACAACAAATTTCAATATTAGAAAGTAAAGATGAAGAGATTGATGAAATGCAGGAAATGGAATTCAAAAAAATTAATCATAGGTTTACTCAAAAGCAATGAGAAGCAAATCCATGAACTAAAGAAAACCATAGATGACATAGATGAAAATTTCCCATGAAATTGATATTTTTTTATATATAAAGCTTTTATTTAAAGAATATAAATTTCCAAAGTACAGCTTATGGATTACAATGGCTCCCCCCCACACAACTTCCCTCCCTCCCGCTACCCTCCCCTTACCCGCTCCCTCTCCCCTTGCATTCACATCAAGATTCATTTTCAATTCTCTTTATACACAGAAGATCAGTTTAGTACATATTACGTAAAGATTTCAACAGTTTGCCCTCACATAGAGACACAAAGTGAAAATACTGTTGGAGTACTAGTTATAGTATTAATTCACAATGTACAGCACATTAAGGACAGAGATCCTACATGATTTTTTTAAAGAATTGATTAATTTTCTATGCAATTTCCAATTTAACACCAAGATTTTTTAATCATTTGCAATTATCTTTATATACAGAAGATCGATTCAGTATATACTATGTAAAGATTTCATCAGTTTGCACCCACACAGAAACACAAAATGTAAAAATACTGTTTCAAAACTAGTAATAGCATTATTTCACATTGGATAACACATTAAGGACAGATCCCTCATGAGACTTAAGTACCCAGTGACTCCTGATGTTGATTTAAGAATTTGACACTCTTGTTTATGGCGTCAGTAATCTCCCTAGGCTCTAGTCATGAGTTGCCGAGGCTATGGAAGCCTTTAGGGTTCGCCGACTTCGATCTTATTCCGACAGGGTCATAGTCAAAGTGGAGGTTCTCTCCTCCCTTCAGAGAAAGGTACCTCCTTCTTTGATGGCCCCGTTCTTTCCACTGGGATCACACTCACAGAGATCTTTCATTTAGGTCTTCTTTTTTTTTTGTTTTTGTTTTTGTTTTTGTTTTTCAGAGTGTCTTAGCTTTCCATGCCTAAAATATTCTCATGGACTCTTGAGCCAGATCCGAATGCCTTAAGGGCTGATTCTGAGGCCACAGTGCTATTTAGGACATCTGCCATTCTATGAGTCTGCTGTGTATCCCGCTTCCCATGTTGGATCATTCTCTCCCTTTTTGATTCTATCAGTTAGTATTAGCAGACACTAGTCTTGTTTGTATGATCCCTTTGACTCTTAGACCTATCAGTGTGATCAATTGTGAACTGAAATTGATCACTTGGACTAGTGATATGGCCTTGGTACATGCCACCTTGATGGGATTGTATTGGAATCCCCTGGCACGAATCTAACTCCATCGTTTGGGGCAGGTCCGATTGAGCATGTCCCAAATTGTACATCTCCTAAGAGAAATCAAAATTTTAGAAATGAGGAATTCAATAGATAAAATTAAAAAATGCTATGAGAAGCCTTAACAACAGACTTGGTGAGGCAGAAGAAAAAATATTTGAGCTAGAAGACAAATATTTGTAAATCCTTCAATCATACCCAAAACAAATAAAGAAAGAAAGAAAAGAAAAAGGAAATTAAGAAATTAGAAAACTTAAAAACAGTGTTGGAGATTTATGCGATACTATCAAAAAGCCCAACATATGGGTCTTAGGAGTTAGTGAAGGTCTTGAAGGAGAGAATGGACTAGAAGGCCTATTTACTGAACTAATTACAGAAAACTTCCCCAGTCTGGAAAAGGAAAGACACATCCAAGTACCAGAAGCACATTGAACTCCTAATAGACATGATCAGAAAAGATCTTCACCAAGACACATTGTAGTAAAACAGTAAAACAAAGAAGAGATTCTAAAATGTACAGGAGAGAAACACCAGATAACTTATAGCAATTGGACTCAGAGTTGACTTTTTATCAGAAACTCTACAGGCCAGTAGAGAATGGAGAGACATAGTCAAAGTCCTAAGATTAAAAGAAAAAAAAAAAAACTGTCAACCCAGAATATTGTACCCTGCAAAGCTCTCACTTATGAATGAAGGTGAAATAAAAACCTTCCATAACAAACAGAAATTGAAAGAATTTGTCACCACTCATCCACTCTCATAGAAGATGCTTCTTATAAAAGATGCTTAAGGATGTGCTACACACAGAAACACAGAAGCATAGCCGTCATTGTGGAAGAATGTGAAGACAGAAAGTCTCCCAATAAAAGAATAAAAGAAATCAAAAGTAAACAATAGGAATATTTATGGAAAAATGGCAGGGCAGAGTTGTTACTTACCAATAGTAACCTTCAATGTAAATTACCTCATATCTCCAGTTAGAAGATACAGATTGTCCAAATGGATTAAAAAGCAGGACCCATGTATTTGCTGCCTACAAGGAACACATCTCACCCACAAAGATACACACAGACTGAAAGTAAAACAATGGAAAAAGATATTCCATGCCAATGGAAGGCAAAAAAGAGCAGGTGTAGTCATCCTAATATCAGACAAAATAGACTTTAACACAAAAACGGTTAAAAGAGATGAAGAATGGAACTATGTAATGATTAAAGGATCAATTAAACAGGAAGATGTGACTACAATAAATGTATATGCAATTATTGGGCACCTGGCTACTTAAAAGAAATGTGAATGGATCTAAAGGGAGACATAGACTCTAATACAATAGTAATGAGTGTCTTCAACACCCCACTTTCCTCAAAACAAAATATAAAAAGAATTAAATACTTGGGATAAATTTAACCAAGAGTGTCAAAAATTTCTACAATGAAAATTATAAAACATATAAAGAAATTGAAGAAGACATAAAAAAAGTGGAAAAATTTTCCATATTCATGGATTGGAAGAATTAGTAACATCAAAATGTCTGTATTACCTTAAGCAATTTATAGATTCAATGCCATCCCAATCAAAATACTGAAAACATTCTTCTCCAATCTAGAAAAAAATGATGCTAAAATTCATAACACAGAGCCGACGCCATGGCTCACTTGGTTAATCCTCCGCCTGCAGCTCTAGCATCCCATATGGGCACCGCGTTTAGTCCTGGCTCCTCCTCTTCCAGCCCAGCTCTCTGCTGTGGCCCGAGAGGGCAGTGGAGGATGGCCCAAGTACCCGCATGGGAGACCAGGAAGAAGCACCTGGCTCCTGGCTTTGGATCGGCACAGTGCCGGCTGTAGCAGCCATTTGGGGAGTGAACCAATGGAAGCAAGACCTTTCTCTCTGTCTCTCTCTCACTGTCTATAACTCTACCTGTCAAAAAACATAAAAATAAAATTCATAACACAAGAAATCCCAAATAGCTAAAGCACTCTTAAACAACAAAAAGGAGCCGGAGACATCACAATACCAGGATCAAGATATACTACAGGGCAATTATAATCAAAACAGCCTAATATTGACACAAAAACTGATGTGCAGACCAATGGAACAGAATAATAACCCCAGAAATCAATCTGCACATCGACAACCAACTTATCTTTGACAAAGGAGCAAAAATAAATCCCTGGGGCAAAGACAGTCTCTTCAACAAATAGTGCTGGGAAAACTGCATCTCCACATGCAGAAGTATGAAACAAGACCCCTACCTAACACCTTAAACAAAAACCCACTCAACATGGATTAGATCTAAATCAATGACATGACACCATCAAATTATTAGAGAACATTGGGGAAACCCTGCATGACATTGGCACAGGCAAAGAGTTCTTGGAAAAGACCCCAGAGACACAGGCAGTCAAAGCCAAAATTAACAAATGGGATTACATCCAATTGAGAAGTTTCTGCACTGCAAAAGAGACACCCAGGAAAGTGAAGAGGCAACCGACAGAATGGGGATAAATGATTTGCAAACAATGCAACTGATAAGAGCTCAATAACTAGAATCTACAAAGAGATCAAGAAACTCCACAACAACAAAACAAATAACCCAGTTAAGAGATGGGCCAAGGACCTCAATAGGCATTTCTCAAAAGAGGAAATCCACATGGCCAACAGACACATGAAAAAATGTTCAGGATCACTAGGCATCAGGGAAATGCAAATCAAAACCACAATGAGGTTTCACATCACCCCAGTTAGAATGGCTCTCATACAGAAATCAACAAACAATAAATGATGATGAGGATGTGGGGGGAAAGGTACCCTAATCCACTGTTGGTGGGAATGTAAACTAGTACATCCATTGTGGAAGAAATCTGAAAATCTATGATATGGCTCAGCCATCCCACTCCTGAGAATTTACCCAAACAAAATAAAATCAACATTTATGAAAGAATGATCTGTACTCCCATGTTGATTGCAGTTCAATTTACAATGGCTAAGATATGGAATCAACCCAGATATCTATCAACTGATGACTGGATAAAGAAATTATGGTATATATACACTATGGAATACTACACAACAGTAAAAAATAATGAAATCCTGTATTTTGCAAGAAGATGGATGCAACTGGAAACCATTATACTTAGTGAAATATGACAGTTCCAAAAAGACAAATACTATATGTTCTTCTGATCTGTGGTATCTAGTAGGGTACTTAAAAAGTAGTTTATAGGAGTGAAATTGACATTTTGTGATGTGATGATTTTGAACACCTTTGTCTTGACTGTCGAGGAACAATATTTTTGTTTGTTTTTTCTTTTTTTTTTTCATACTATTTGTTGAACTCTCTACTTAGTGTAGGGTTAATCTTATGAGTATAAAGTTAACTCAAAATAGATCTTTGTAAAAAAAAAATAAGAATGGGAATGGGAGAGAGAGGAGGAAGAAGGGTGGGAGTATGGGTAGGTAGGGAAGAGGAAGGTAGGGTGGGAAGAATCACTATGTTCCTGAATTTATATATATGAAATGCATGAAGTTTGTATTCCTTAAATAAAATTATAAAGAAGAGCCCAAGAATAATGCTTCCCCCAAAAATATCTTCCTGAAAGCCTCATTTGTAAATCTTATTAAAGCCATTTCTGCTTAATATAAATGATAATCTGAAAAGTCTTTTATGACCTTTTTACTTTTACAGTGAACTCCATTATATTTTATTATAAAATCAAAAATCCACCTGCTGGAGCTCTGCAGGTGTGGGCCTCGGCACAGCTGCTGTGTCTCTTCCATATCCTCCCTCTGCCCTCTCTCCTGGCCCTGAGCCTGGCACATGGAACTGTAGCTCACATGTACTGCATAGGAGGGCATCTAGGATGTTGGCCCATATGCCAGCCAGGGACATGAAAATCCCAGACAGTTGTCACTGGTCACGGTGTCAGTGTGGCAGTGTCCTGCAGGACAGGGTCTGCAGTCCTTGATGCTGTGTGCTCCAGGCCTATCTTGGAAGGAGCCCCAAGGATACAGGTGCTGGGCAGGGCTCAGGGTGCCCAGAGGGCAGTAGTAGCCAGCAGGACAGTCCACTGGCCATACGACAGGGCTCCCTGGGTCCCAAAGGGACAGAACCTGTGGACACAGTGGGTGTCAGGAGTGAGGGTCAGATTGACTGCATGCGCAGGCTTCCTAGAAGGCAGGGAGCTTCTGGAACCCCAGGGATTTGGGAAGACATGAAAACCCCAAAGGCCCATCCATAGTGGGGGGAAATGGACATTGGATGGGCAGTGGGCTGTGTCCACTGAGCTCTGGCAGGAGGCTGCAGCCCACTGTATTGGTGTCGGAGGAGTCATTGCACTGGGCTTTGCAGGGCAGAAGGCTAGGATATTGCTGGCTGGTGGCTACTGTCCATGAGCTCCCAGTGATGTGTCTGACCCCCTTCTGGCCTCAGAGTGACAGGGACTGTCAGAAGTCGCAGGACAGAGAGGCGGGGCCTCAGCCCAGGTGACAGTATCTCACTTCCCAACAGGGCACTCCATCCAGGTTCATCCTGAAACTGCCCAGTGGTGCAGAGCGGGGGCTCCACACTGCATGGGGGCCACAAGTGTCCAGGGGGACAGAGGTTGTCCGGAAAAGCAAAGAAAGGGGGCTGCTTCCCCCTGGGGCTTCCCTACCTCCTTCCAGCCAGAACCCCAGAAGCTGGGACCACCCTTCTGTTCCTCCAACATGGGTGTAGCTGTGACCTGGTCTGCTCCCCCCCCCGGGGGGGGGGCAGCTCTAGGGGATGGGGGGCATTGCTGGGGACCACGAGGCAGACTTGGTCTTGGCAGCCAGAGTGTCTCACCAAATAGGGTCCCAGGGGTCTCAGTCCCACAGAATGCTTCTCTGCCGGTGGGTTTGGGAAACCCTGTGTGCTGTGAGTCCCCTGAGCTCCCACATCATCGTCCTGAGTGGCAGCAGCAGTGCCCTGTGGTGCAGTTCCCTGCGGGAGGGGACTGCTCAGTGTGGTGCCCACACTCCTACCTCGAGGCTGCCACGTGGGGTCTGGGTGCCTCGTGCTTCCCCCACAGGCTGGCCAAGGATGCCAGGAGTCCCTGACCCAGGCCTGTTGCTTCCCCCTCAGTCAGCATGGAGGCCCTGGCACTGCAGGCGAGTCTGGCCCAATCGGAGGTGCGTCCTCCACAGAGCCCCAGGTTGGCCAGGCCTGCATTTTCCTTACGGACAACAGCATTCCCAGCCCTCTCACAGGGCGGTCTCCCAAATGTCCCCTTGCCTGGACCCAGGATTCAGTGGGGACAGATGCTGAACTCCCCAGGGGGAGCCTGGGCTTGTGCTGACCCCCTCCCTGTGGTGAAAGTGGGCACGGGGCAGCTCTGCTTCAGTACAGGGGGCAGCGACAGGGCTCCCAGCACTGGGTGACATCAGAAGCACCCGCAGAGCTTTCTGGAACCAGGCACCAAGGCCCAACCCAGCATTGGGGGCTGGGCCACTGTCTGTCCTCAGAGACTCCCAGTGTGATCAAGTGGAGGGTCTTTGGGAATGGGGAGCAAACAGCTGAGAAGCCCGCTCTGCCCTGACCGCGTGGGTTATCCATCAGGCCGGGAGACTCTTCCTGCCTCCTGTCCGCATCCTGGGCCCTGTCCCTGAAGTCCATCCCTGCCCCTGGCTCTCTCTTCCCCCAGAACACCCTGGTTCCTCTGTACCTATTGGTGCTGGGAGTCCGGCCAGTGCATACAATTTCCCCACAGGGCACAGCTGGTATTCAGTGACGCTCATCAGCCCCTTCCGAGGGTCATAAGTGCTCATTGGACAGCTCTAACTTGTGGCTTTGGTTGTGCCCGGGGGCAGTAGTACCCATGAGGACACCCGTACCAGATGCGGTCCTGGCAGTGTCTCCTGTCCCGAGGGATTCTGGGGCTGCGCCATGGAGCCCAGTCTCAGAGTACTGCCTGGGCTCTCACCAGCCTTTCCCCTTTCCTGTCCCATCTTCCCTCCTCTCACCTGCTGGGCACTGCCCACTGGGAGCCTGGAGTCTGACCGCCTTGTAGCAGGAGCCGGGTGGGCAGTGCTGGCACTCAGGGCCCCGGCTGTTTGGGGAGGCTGGAGAAGGTGCCCATTGGGCCCAGCATGGGCCTGCGGGACCCTGCAGCTGAGGGCACAGTGGGGCCATGGATCCAGGTGCAGACTTTCCTCATGGGCAGCGGGAGTGTATGCAGCCCCAGAGCATGGATGACCGTGGAACCCACAGACCTGTAGGACTCTGGCTGCCCAACCCTCCATGCACCCCTGAGCCCACTGGAGCACCAGAGACCCAAGCCCTTCACCTGCAGCTGGAGGAGACCCACCTAGAGCTGCTCCCAGAGAGACCAAGCCACTGTCACTGCCCCCAGAGAACCACTGAAACCACAGCAGATGCCCAGTGTGTGCTGAAGCCACGCCCTGCTGCAGGATGCTTCACATTGGCTCACCCCCCAGTGCTCCCCTCCCCTCCCTCTGGCTTCCTCCCGACAGTCCCCTATGCAGGGTAAGCCAGTGGGTCCGTCTGCAGTCATGGGGCATGGGCAGGTGGGACTGAGAGCGGCGCTCAAGGAGACACAGCAAAAGGATCCTGGGGGTCAGGGGCCCCGTCACTCTGTCCTCTGGTGCTGAGGGGGCTGCACCATCTGCACAGAAGTAGCCAGCCTGGCAAGGACCACCGGGTGTGGAGGGGCCTGGGAGAGAGGGGGCCGGGCTGGGTACTGAGTAGACTTACTGGAAGAGGCCATGGGGCAGACTGGGGTCCCTGGGGGTGTCAGTCTGGAGAAGTCTTGAGTATGGCTGAGGTCCCTGACTGGGACTGACCTGTGCTGAGCCTGTCCTGAGTCTGCATCGAGCGTTCCATCTCACTGTCCCTTCCTGCCCACCTGTGTGTCACAGGCACCGCTGTTGTTCACAGAGAGCCTGTGGTCATTGTCACAAAGTCACAGAGCTGAATTTGGAGCAAGAGTTAAGCTCCCTGCAGCTTGGGTCCTGATGTCCCAGAGTGCCCAGACCCTATGGGGAACTGAGCACGAGTTAGAACAGGGAGAATGAGTGTACACCTGAGTCCTAGGGGTCAGTGCTGTCTGCCCACATAGGCTCTCGGGAAATGTGGGCGCTCAGGGCCTTGTGGGGGAGGTGAGCAAGGTGCCACCAAGTCCCCCCTCTGCACAGAGACCTACCCACCTGGCCACGCCCCATGCTACTCTGTGGTGACCTGTGTGCAGCCCACACTGAGGGCAACAATGTCCATTATGTGGTAGAGATTCTCATTTTGCAAAGAAGACACTCACTGGGAGTCGCACTCACACTGCTTCTCCTAGGGGTCCAGGGGTCGGGCAGGGGTGGAAGCCCAATGGCTCCTTACAAGAGGTGGCACAGAAGGAGCTGGGTGGGCAGGGCGTGAGTTCTGGGCTGCCCTGGGGGCAGTAGGAGCTGGTGAGCACGTCTCCCTTGTGGCTGTGGTGGGCCACGGGAAATTGGTGCTGGTGGAGTTGTCCAGGTTGAAGGAACAGGCAGTCCATGCTGCCAACACGCAGAACCAGCCTGCAGGGAGGGGTGGTCTCAGGGGCAAAGGCCAAGCTCCATAGGATGCAGGCCCAGTCATCCCCACAGCAGTTCCAGGAGTCGTCCAGGCGACCCAGGCCCAGGACTGGAAATGCAAAGTACAGAGATGGAGGTGGGGAGCTCCTTAGGATGGAGACTCAGCTGGGTCACAAGGCCCCGAGGCCTGGTCAGATTTCCTGCTCTCAGCAGTGGCTGGGGTTGGGGGGGGCAGGGCAGGCAGCTGTCCAGGCTCTGGGTCAGGGACTCTGGGGTTGTAGTAGCCCCGAGAAGCCATCCCTGGATGGCATACTTAGTGCCTCAGAAGGAAGCTTCAGAGGAGGGGCCCCTGTCTGCTGCTTCCCGGGGACCCCTGATTCCAGGGGCTGGGCAGGAGGCACAGTGTGGCTGGGGCTCCCCACACCTCTGCTGCAGGGATGGTCCTCGGTCAACTTGCCCTGAGCTGAAACAGCCACTCCCGGCTCCCCAAGCTGGGGAATCTGACCCTGGGTTGGGTGGCCTTGGGCCTGGGGACCACAAAGCCACAGAATGTTTACAGCAGTCCTTGATGGTGGTCAAGTTTCTGGAAAAAACAGGGCCCCGATTCTGCAACATATCTCTAGAGCAGTTTAAAGTCTTTTTGCCAACTTTTCAGACTCCTGAAGAACTGGGACTCTACCTACGCCCGCCCCCTGCTGGCCAGACAGGGCTGTGCAAGGAGCCTCCTCCAGGATATGCCAGAAGGCTCTAGGAGCAAGGCACCCTGGACTTGAGTTCCAGGTAAGAGCCCCACGTTCTCTGAGCTTTTAGGGGTGCAACCTGCGGCTTTGGCCATGTGCCCCTCCTCCGCAGAAATACCTGGATTGAGTTCCTGACCATTGGCTTCTCCCGGCCCAGACCTGGCTGTTGTGGCCATCTGGGGAGTAAACCATCCAATGGGATATTTCTCTCTCAATATCTCTCTCTCTCTCTCTCTCTCTCTCTCTCTCTCTCTCTCTCTCTCTCTCTCTCTCTCTCTCATATCTTTCTAATCTTTATCGTCCCTCCTCAACTCTGTATCATTCTGCATTCCTTATAAATAAGTGAATCTTAAAAGAAAAAGACACTTGGGACAGGGGGGACAGCCCTGGCCTGGCCTCGGCCTGCTGGTGACTGCATATGCCCTGGGGACAGATTTTCTCCTGGTGGGTCTCTTGGCCTGGAGAAAAAAAGGCTTTGCTCACCCTAGGCCCCACCCAAAGCTTAGCATGTTTCCCTGGCAACTCTGTTGGCCCCTGGGCTGGCCTGAACCTGTGTCCTTGCCGTGTGCCCTGTCCATTCAGGCCCACCTCCGAGCACACGGGGCCTGGGGCATCCCTGCTGCCATGATGGGGTCCAGCTCCGGGGCTGCCAGTTATTCATCACGTGGGGCCCCTTTAAATCCACGGCTGCACATCTGTGTCCCTGTGTGTCAGGAAGGCTGACAGGAGGCCAGCGAGGTGGGGGACGGAGCCCACCTCTCATGTGTGGCCCCAGACTGCTCACAGCCCTCAGGCAGCCTGCTGGCCCTCGGGGGACCCTCCGCCCCTTCCTCAGAGCCCAGGTAAGGGGTGGTCCCAAGAGGAGGTGGGCTTCCAAGGACTGAGCAGCTAGGAACCTCTTCCTTGGGAACATTCCTGTCCCCATGCCTCCCTCAGCCTAGGGAGCTGGGGCAGTGCAGACCCCCTCCCCACCCTGGTCAGCCTCCAGCCTGTCTCCTCCCACATCCACACATGCAGCCATGGGCCCTGGGTCCTCTCTGTGTGCCTCTCCCTCAGGACTGCTGGGCACTTTTCCCAAGGCACCCTCACCTGGTACACAGGGGCCCCCAGGGGCAGCCCAGCCTGGCCCTCCAAAGCACAAAACACCCCAGGTGGGCGAGGAAAGCCCCATCTCACATCCCAGGAGCTGGCCAGGCAGGGCCACTCCTGGGGTCCGTGGTGCCAGCAGGGCAGAAATGACCAGAGGCGCACAGGTCACCAAAGGGGATCCCCTCTTGGAAGAAGAAGGACCTGTCCAGGCCTTAAAACCGGCCTTCCACTGGCTTCCCTTCTCGGCTCACGGAGCCCCTCTCTGAGGAAGCTGTGTGAGCAGCTGTGGAAGTATTTGCAACACTTTCCCCCTTTCAGATCCTTCCTCAGGTTGGAATGATCCCATGGATGGATGCGCACTGCCCAAGGCTGTTGCAAGGAATCCCAGGCCCCAGGCTGCTGCTGGGATGTGTGTCAATCCACCACCTGCTGGATTCTCCCTGGTAGTGCATGCACACGGTACCCGCACAGCACTGCCTCCTGTGCCCCGCTGTCAGTGCCTGTGCCTTTTCCTGGCTGACGTCATACGTATTTGTAGCCAGCCCTTTCCAGTGCAGCCTGCACATCAGCCATTGGGCCCCGTCTGTACTGTTGCAGCGACTCCTCATCGGCCAGGTTTCTACTTGCTCTGTCTCTGCAAGCGTTTCAGCCCATCTTTGCCAGGCTGCTCTGCCTCCACCAGGCAGAGGGCAGGACCTGGCTTGTCTCTGGGCTGGCACTTACCGGTGCCATGGTGCCAGAGCCAGGCCCACAGTGATAGCACCGCTGCCAATGCCCCTGGTTCTTGGCCAGGCTGGCTGTGTCACAGAAGGCCCTGGGGCGGCATCCGTGGTAACTCGAGGGCCAGTGGGGGCCTGCTGCCCCAGGCTGCTTGACATCTGCACCCGCCCCTCTCAGAGCCCAGCCTGGCAGTGCCCTGCACCCCAAGGGAGACTCTAGGTCAGTGGGCCATGGACTGGCTGGGTGGGGAGGGCCGTGTCCCTGGAGGGAAAGGTCTGGTGCTGTGGAGTCTTCCACATGCTGCTCCAAAACACAGAGCAGCAACAAGGCGGAGCCTGCAAACTCGCCCCACACCACAGCCTTGGCTGCAGAGAAGTGGAAGTGGGGACTACAGACCCCACCCCGTGTCTGGCTCCTGGGTTTGGATGGAGTCCCCGCAGCTCCAGGTTTCCATTCCACTCTGATCACCAGGAGGGACCAGCAGAACCGGAGCAGTGGCCTCCAAGGGGATCCCCTTCCCGGGGCCCAAGCCTCTGCCTGCCAGGGCCCTGGCCCTCTCTGCTGCCCATCCAGTCTGCATCTGCTGTTCTCCGCACTCGCGCTGCTAGTCACGAGGCTCCGTAACCCATGCAGCCCGGTGGGCAGTGCATGGAATCCTCAGGTGGCGTCCACAGGAGTGCCTGCTGCCCTCTGCAGACCTAATCCTGCAGGGGCTGGAGCCAGGGGCCACTTCCGGTCTGCTGGGAAACAAGGGCAGCTCCCTGGAGGAGCCAGAGGCCCGGAAGCCCTAGGCTTCTTGAGGGCTCCCGGGGCCTCAGTGCCACAGGCCAGAGATCTGCTTGCTTCCGGATTCTTGGACGCACCCTGACGATGCCCCTTGTGAGCAGCGTGCCAATGCCTTGTGCACAATGACACATGCACGTACAGTGTTCAAATGACCAGAAGGACAGGGCTGGTGGCTGAGGGCCTGGAAGGCACGGGGCTCCTGCTTGGGTGAGTTTCCGGGTGTCTTCAGGAGGCCCAAACCCATGGATGGTGCAGGGGGCCCAGGGACGGGGCCGAGGCAGTGGCAGCACAGGCAGTGTGGCCATATTGGTGGTTCCCCCATCTGCCTGCCTGTCACCTCCACACAGCAGCCTGACTGTGCTTGATTGACACCCGTGCTTGCAGCAGCACGCGTGGGAAGAGCAGCAGGTGAGGACAACCCAGCGTGCACAGGAAAAGGGCACAGAAGCAGGAAGGCAGAGGCATTGGGGGTGGGGAGAGCACCAGTGCCCAGGTTCTGCTGCTGACCACTATCCTCAATGACTGTGCTCCTTGGTGGGGATGACACAGCAGATTTGAGTTGACTCATAGACCACCTGCCTTTGTCCTAGTGATTGCTAATTGGCCCTTCGAGGCCTGGATCCCATGGTAAGCAGGTGTTGACTGTGTATAGGAGTGACTGCCCACTGTGCAGGGTGGCCATGCTTGTCCATTCTCTCATTGTCCAGCGATGGTGTAGATGCTGTGTGTTGACATGCTTGGGGACCACCCAACAATGTCCTCAGTGTCTGTGCCAGTCTATTCCCTGTGAAAGCCATAGGCAATGTGTTTTAGGAACAGCTGACCACTCTGTAGGTAACTGTGCAGTCCTTGCCAGGGTGCCTGCTAGGTGTGTGTTGGTCTTTCTTTAGGAATTCATGGCTGAGGTCCAGATGACTGCCCCTCTCCTGTCACTGTTCAGTTCACGCTACACAGGAGTTGACCTAGTTGAACTTCTGACCATATCCGAGTTGACTGTGCCTGCAGTTTCCTGCTCTTACTGCATAGTAGGCATGTGTTGACCTCACCAAAGATCCACCTGCTGATGCTGTCTTTGTGGGTGGTGTTAGTGTTCTAATATAAGAATTCTGGGGTGTTGGATATATTTATATTTTTGCTTTTGTATTCAGTCCGTTGCAACCACATGTTCTTTAATTTTTCTGAAAAGTAAGTTTAAAAGTCTGCTGATCCTTTGAAACTTGGGACAACATTAAATTCTGAATAGAATTGCCTGCAGTGCTGTCATCCTTCAGGGGTTCTCAGATGAGGGAGACTGAAACATACCTGAGAGAGAATCCTGTCCTCCTGCAGTTCTGTGATCCAGGCCTCAAGTTGCAGGATGATGAGAGCCCTGGTGTGGAAGATACAGGGACTTCCTGGAATAGCAGGTGGAGAAGTGAGTAGGAGGGAACATAGGATTTAAAGTAGGACATGGGGGCAGTGAAAATTCATCTAGAGTGGAGGCATCTACAGTAGAAACAGGAAAGGTTTGAAAGTAAGTAGAGAGCCGTGGGGTATGTGCCGTAAGAGGCCTTGGATGCAGGATGACAGGGATGTGGGAGGAGCAACCCTCTGGCCTCTCAGAGCAGCTTGCTCAGTGTGAAGCATCAATGGTGTGTGCACACTGTGTGTGTCTCCAGAAGACCTGTCTTCTTACTTCAAGGCCTTCGGGTCCCTGAGCCAGTGTCTTAACACTCTGAGCCTGCTGCCTCGTCTGTGAAGTTGGAATAATGTGCCCTACTTCGCTGGTCTAGAATTTACAGTCCAACATGTGAAAGAAAATCTTGATTCAGGGTCAGCCCACAGTCAGTATTTCTATCAGGGGAGGCAGTGATAGAGGAGGACGCAGGTTTATATTTATTAACTGGCCACAGGCCCTCTGAACAGGAACCTGGGTGCCTTCTCATCCCCTTCAGGTTTGAACAGGCTGGAGCAGACGATGTCAGTGAAATTCCTAAGCTGGGTGTCCCAAGTTGTGGGGATTAGCTTTTCTTCAAAGGTGCATCTCAAGGGTCCTCTGATCTCAATAAGGGGATGAAACCATGTGGGCATTTGTCAGAAGCTGTGACTGTGGACAGTCCCTGGGAACTTTGGGAGAGCTGGGGGTGTAGGGATTCATGTGTGGATTCTGTTGAACAACTTCCCAGTCAGTTGTGAACGCCAAAGCCCAGCTCAGCTCCCCTCCCTCCAGGCTCCCCCAGGGAGTGGACATTCTCTCATCAGGTGTGGGTCTCCCTGCTGACCAGGGCTGTTGTGCAGCACAGACACACACCTGAGAGTTTCAGACCAGCTGATGAGCTGTAGCAGTTTGGGTTGTTAAATGCTGCCACAGTTTACTTGGAAGGTTTTTGGGGGTAATATGTTGTCTGTTGTAGGCTGCCTTGGGAGACTGTGTAGTTGGAGTCCTGCTGGCTTGCAAGAGCAAGGGAAGGAGCTAAGTTTTATATACAGTAGAGAGAATCATTTTGATATGAGAAGTACAGAAATGAGTGTTGCTTTGATCTTTTGATAAAAGTTTCCAGAAGGAAAGTTGGGTACAGGCTAAATATCCACACATTAAATATCTTCTCAGATACTAACATGGGCTGTAATGTGTTGAGGTGGAAGCTGTTCGAAGTCAGTCTGAAGGTACTGCCCCTAACAAATAGGAAGAGTCTGCCCATACACTGTGTCCCACTGTGAGGTTGTGGTCTTGGTGGAGAAACAGTGTGAATTACAGTGCTGTGCGGTACACAGCACCTAGGGGACAATGAACAGAGCTGTAGGAGCCCAGAGGAATTGGTCCAGTGTTTTCAGTGAGTTCCTCGTGCTGACCTTTAGTTAGATTTTACTTGCTGGCAATCTGCCAGTTTACCTTTCTGAGCTGTTTTCCTTATGTGTTCTTGGGCCTCAGGTCACATGGCACCTCTGGCAGCCTTTCCTGCCCCACCCTCCCTTCAGAATGAGCCGTGAGATTCCTCCTGCACTCCTGTGTCACTGTTATGGTTTAGTATTGCTCAGTAACTTGGGTTACACTGTGCTTCCCTTCCAGCCCAGAAGTTCTGAAGTGCAGCATGTCCTTTGTTCTTCTCTGCAGCCGGGTACCTAAATCACGGTAAGGCATTGGTTGGTTAACTTTATGTGCTTAAGTTTTGAGCAAATATTACTCTAGAATCGGTTACATTTCCTTGGAGAAGAACTTCAGCTGGAATTGAATTCATGTTTTTTTTTTTTTTTTATTTTTAAATGACTTGATTTGGGAAGTTCACAGGATGGGATGTAAAAATTAAATTGTGGGGGTGATGCTTAAATTTACTCCTGTAATAAAGTTATTGTAAGCACAGTGGATCACAAGAAGATAAATAGCCATGTTAGCAGAGGACACCTGAATAATGCTACAAAAGTAGAAGTGTGAAGAGTTTAGGGTATTCCATCCCTTCTGTCTCTGTGTCTGTATGTGCTATGTGTATTTTACAAAGTGGGAGCATGACTATACCACCTTGTGTGCCTCACGTTAATGTTTTGAAAATATTTTCCTATGTCAACAACTGGTATCTGAAGTCATGGGTTTTTAAAAATGTTTTATATGTATTTGTAAGTTAAGCAAGACAAAAGAGAGACAGAGACAGACCATATGCTGGTTCATTCCCCAAGTGCTTGCAACACCCAGGCTTAGGCCAGAGTGAAGTCAGGAGTCTGGGTCTCTGATGTGGGTGGCAGGGATCTGACAACTTGAACCATCCCATGCTGTCTTCTGAATGTGTGTTAGCAGGAAGCTGGACTAGGAAGTGGAGCCAGGACTCAAACCCGGGCAGTCCACTATGGTATGTGTGTATCCCAAGCAGCGTGTTAACTGCTGTACCGAATGCCTACCCCAAGACGTGTCTACTCATGGTCACTCAAGCAGAATGGCCCAACACGGAGCTTCTCCAGCATATGTAATAGAATGATACTTGAAACAGACATTTCCATGGGCCCTTGATACTGAGTCTTTTACCAAAATGTGTATAAATGAAAACTGTCAGGTGAAGGCATGTGCTTATAGCTCTTCCACAGTGCTAGAAGAAAACAATTTGCAAA
This sequence comes from Sylvilagus floridanus, assembly GCA_949820135.1. Taxonomy (NCBI): domain Eukaryota; kingdom Metazoa; phylum Chordata; class Mammalia; order Lagomorpha; family Leporidae; genus Sylvilagus; species Sylvilagus floridanus. Next base: position 38,450,468 of record OX463230.1, read on the forward strand.
TGAAATGTAGACCTTCAGGATGAACATAATTCACCGGAGCAATATCTGTTTTGCTGAAGTCCAACTTCAGGGGCAAATGTGAAGGAGGCATTTGCTCTTTGGGATTATCTCCTTATGCCCCCTGCCCCCTTTTCTCCTGCCAGGTTGCTGTCAGCTACAGGGTGTGTAGCGCATCATCTGGCTTTCTAGGGGCATGCCTACATGACTTCCATCCTGGCCCTGTGTTCTTTTCTGCTGGTCACTGGTGTATGAGGATTACAGCATTCAGTACTTGATGTCAGTATGGTTCTAAATGCAAATTTTGGCCATTGAGGTAGAGCCTTCGCTTGTAAGATGACCCTTACTCAAGACCATGCTGATGGATCTTAAGATCACTCTGGAGATGAAAATTGAACATTGAAAACAGTTCTTTGTTGGATGTCAGATCCCTGAAGACATGTCTTTGGATCCCACATTGAACAATCCTGTGTAGTGTACAAAGCGTGGCCTCTGGTGAGTCTGAGGTTGGATTCCAGTGAGCCACCAGTGCTTTGTGGGTTGGTGAATGCTTCTTTATCTTTCTGAGCCTGAATTTCTGAACCTGTACAATGGAGCAAATGGTCTCTTGAATCTGTTGATTGAATAGGTATAGCTCTCAGGAGTGAAGATTGAATGATTCTGATTCTCTCCAAGCAGTGTGCCCACGTGTGCTTTGTTGAAGTCTCCCTTCCCCAGGGGCCAGATCACTTGGTGATAGCTTGGCTGACTTCACAGCCTTCTGCTCACTGTGGGTCATTGACAGTTCACCATTTGAAAATTCCATGTATCCAAATGAAACTTCTATCTGCTTCTCTTACTGGCCAGATGTGTGTGTCTTGGGATGTGAAATGGGAAGAGATAGATGTGTTTATTTTTCTACTCTCATCCCTGTACCTTGTGTTGGGGAGTGCAGGGCAGGAGGAGGCACACTCTCTCAGATGTTTCTTGCCTGTGCTTTTTCAGGTTCTGTAGGGATGAGTAGGAGAACAAGGGACAGGGGAGTGTATGTTGTCTTCCTTGTTATCATTTCTAGTATTTCAGCTTTTACTTTTAGGCACTTGTGGGAACACTTGTTGGTTTTCTCCACTGATGCATTTTATCTTTGACCTATGCCTCTGTGGCTTAGTGGAGTGTCTGCCCCTGGTCAGTGTTCAAGGATGAGGCAAGAATCTCAGTTGACATGCACGTTGGGCCCTTCTCTCTTCCATGGTGGTCGTTGCCTGAGTCCAGTCCACCCTGGGCACAACCCTCATGCATGCTGGCACATGAACTATAGCCAGGATCTGTGCAGTCTTCAGTGGAAGCATGATCCATCTGCATTGACCTTCCATGGGCAGTTAGGGAGCTCTGAGCTTCTGATGCTAGACTCAGTGATTTCCCAGAGACCCAGCAACCCCGCCCCACACCCTACTGTGAAGTCACAGATCTCCTACAGTCACAGTGACCAATGCTCTCACAGTCATGGGTTTCAGAGAATCTCTTCTCAGTCCCATGATCCTGCCCAGTCCACGGAGAGCGCCCAGGCATTCCCAGAATCAGCTACCTGCAGGTGCTCTGCCTTGGCAGTTTGAACCCCAGAGCCTGTAATAGGTAAGAGGATGTGAGCACCTCAAGGTCCTATTTGGCTGCCCTCCTCAACCCTCTTGGCCACACTCAAATTTAGTGTCCCCTCTGGTAGAATCCCCTGATCATGCCCTTGTGAGCCTCCACAGGCTCTACTGGTGTCAGTATGGCGCCTTCTTCTCACCAGATGCAGGGTGCCCTTGTGGGGGGTTGGGGAGAAAGAAACGTGCTTTTCCATGTGGATTTGGTGGTTTCATGGGGCCAGTGCTGTGGTGTAGTGGGTAAAGCTGCCGCCTGCAGTGCTGGCATCCCATATGGGTGCCGGTTCGAATCCTGGCTGCTCCACTTCCACTCCAGCTCTCTTCTATGGCTTGGGAAAGCAGTAGAAGATGGCCTGAGTCCTTGGGCCCTTGCACCCATGTGGGAGACCTGGAAGAAGCTCCTGGCTCCTGGCTCCTGATTTCGGATCTTTGCAGCTCTGGCCGTTGTGGCCAATTGAGGAGTGATCCAGCGAATGAAGACCTCTCCTTCTCCCTGCCCTCTCCTTCTTTCTCTGTGTGACTGAATTCCAAGTACATAAATAAATCTTTAAAAAAGAAAAAAAAAAAAGAAATTTGGTGGTTTCAGTTCTTCAGTTTAGGTCCTTGATTCATGATTTGATTTTTGTATAGGATATAAGGTTGGTGTCTTGTTTCACACTTCTACATTGAGAAATCCATCTTCCCATCACCATGTGTTGAAGAGACTTCCCTTTTTCCAGGTATGATTTTAGCTCATTTGCCAGTGATTAGTTGGTTATAGATACATGGGTTAATTTCTGTTGTGTTCCATTGGTCTATGTTTTTGTTTTTGGGCCAGTACCAGTATGTTTTGATTATAACATCCCAGTATTATGTCTTGAAATCTGGTATTGTGGTATCTCTGGTTTTGATTTATTGCTTAAGATTGATCTAGCTATTGGGGTCACATGTTTCCATTTTTTTTTTTTTTTTGCTTTGTGAAGAATGTCTTTGGCATTTTGATTGGAATCTCATTGAATCAGTAAATTCCTTTCTGTAGTATAGACATTTTGATGACATTAATTCTTCCTCCATTAATATGAGATATTTTTTTCCATTTTTGATGTCTGCTTCTGTTACTTTCATTAATATTTTATAATTTTCCTTATATAATTTCATGGTATAATTTTCATTTTTCCTATTCTTAGGAAAACTTATCCCCTTATATTGAATTTTTTGTAGCTACTGTGAAAAGGGGTGTGTTGTTTTTATATGCTAAATTTTCAAAATTATCAGTTCTAATTGTCTCTTCATGGATTCTTTTGTTTCCTCCTCAAAAAGGATCGTGCCATCTGTAAACAATGATAATTCAACTTCCTGCTTTCCAATGTATATCCATTTTATTTCTTGTCCTTGTCTAACATGTCTGGCTAAAATTTCCAGAACTATATTGAATAATAGTATTGAAAGTGGTCCTCCATGTGGCTCCAAAATTAACCCATTCAATATGTTTCTTATTGTGGGTTTGTCATATATTTCCTTTATTGCGTTGTGATATGTTGCTTCTGTCTCCAATTTTTAGATTTTTTTTTTTAAGGAAAAGAGGCTGTATTTCATCAAATGCTTTCTCAATTTCCATCATATTATTTTTAGGATCTGGTGTAGCATATTTATTGATTTGCGTATGTTGAATGATCCCTGCATCCTGGGATAAATCCACTTTGTCAGGGTGGATGATCTTTTGATGTGTTGATGGATTTGCTTTGCTAGTATTTTGTTCAGGATTGTTGCATCTATGTTCATCGGAGATATTGATCTCCAGTTCAATGTTTATTGACCAGAGAAAATACAAAACTGTTAAGCACAGTCAGAATAGGGTAATATAGTATGTTGGCAGGCAGCACTATGGGGTCATTTGAGGTTAATGTTTATTTAAAATACGACTAGTCCACAAGTTCAAATGTTTTATGGAAGCCACATTCTACCACTAGTGTGCAGTCATGGAATAGGCAGAGAAAACTATATCATCTGGACGATAGCCAGCCATGGACTACCTCAAAGCAATACAGAAGCAAAGGAAATGGAGTGAAGTGTTTACAAGGGACCCATTACAATTATTGACCATGGAATTTGAATGGAGTGACAAACACGTGGATGTGAGTGGGCGAGGGAGTGTAAGAGGGCAGTAGAATCAATGATGTAAATGTTGCTGTGGAGAAAATTGTTGCAGTTGGGGTACTGGGGGTATGAGCTATCAACAGATGATATTTAGAGAATAACACATTTGAAAGAGACTATGGGAAGGTTTCAGTTCTCTGTTTCTGTAATGACAAGTTAAAGATTTTGACCAATGGCTAAAAGACTACATCATTGGAGAGGATATTTTAAAAATATCAGAAGCCAAGAATTGGAGAGACCTATGGAATATTGAAGTTGTTGGGACTTCTGACTGATAGAGTGATGATGAACAAGGAGGAGGTATTACTGCAACATCTAGGGTGGTTAGTGGTAGCCCGTCTGTAATAGGTGAGTTAAAATTGAATATTTTGAGGGAGTAGAGGGGAATGGTCTGGAAGTAGTGTTCAGGAGTGAGGACTCCCCTGTGTCATTTATAGCCAAGAGATAAGAAGGAAATGGAACTATCTGAGAGAGCTCCAGGTGAGCAGTGTTATCAAGTGAGGGCCAGAGGTCAGTTACTGCTCTATATGTTGTGAGGTCATATTGTTATAAATGTCTGTATTAATGATCACTACACATTTTTTTATCCACACTCCCCAGATGATTTTGCCTTTAAATCTATTTTTGTCTGATGATAGTTGTCCTCCTGGCTTTTTGTTTCTTGGTTCATATTTACCTTGTTCCATTCCTTTGTTTTTATTTGTCCTACCTTTTTTTGAAACTTGTCTCTTCCAGACTGTGTATTGCTGGGTCGTATGTTTTAATTCAGTGTGGGAATTGTTTTTCTATGAATGAATCACTTTCATGTTAGAGCTTTGTATTCCACTTTAGTTGTTATTTTTTTCTCTTTTTTTGTTTCCTCGAACAGATCATTTTTTTTCCTATGGTTTTGAAAGACATGCACCTTCTTCCAGGTCTTCCACATGGGTGCAGGGGCTCAAGGACTTGGGCCATCTTCTGCTTTCCCAGGCCATAGCAGAGAGCTGGATTGGAAGAGGAGCAGTCAGGTCTAGAACCAGAGCCCATATGGGATGCCGGCACTTCAGGCCGGGCCTTTAGCAACTGTGCCATTTGCCAGCCCCATCATTCTTATTCTTATATTTCATAGCATTTATTAACTGTTTCTGTTTAATAAATTAGTACCCCAATAGTATTTTCTAAGAGGGTCTTTATGATAATCTACTCAGACTTGGAGATCTGGGAATATAGTTATTGTGTCCTAACAGTTAACATAGTCCTAACAGTCCTATCATAGAATTTTAGAGTTAAAATTTCTTTTTTCAGTGTTTTGAAAAGGCTACAGAATTGTTTTCCTGCTTCTGATGGTTCTCTTGAAAACCCTGATAGCATTCTGAATCTCATTCTTTATGGGTGAGCTATTCTTTGAAAGCTTGTCAGTTTTTTTTCTTTGCTTAGTCAACATGATTAAGAATTCATCTTCAGTTCCATTGAAGTATGTGAGTATTCATATTTCCCTCTCAACCCTATTTATCACTCCATAGTCTTTTCAAGATTTACCTTTCTTTGGAAGATCTTGTTTTTTTCATATTTCATTTTCTTTCCCTTCAATACTTATTTTAAAGATTTTATTTATTGATTTGAGAGGTAGAGTTACAGATCTCTATCTGTAAAAGCAGACAGAGAGAAAGGTCTTCCGTCTGCTGGTTCACTCCCCAAATAGCTGCAATGGCCATAGCTGGGCCCATCTAGAGCAAGGAGCCAGGAGCTTCTTCCAGGTCTCGTACATGGGTTTAGGAGTGCAAGCACTTGGGCCATCTTCTGCTGCTTTCCAAGGCCATATCTAGAGCTGGATTGTAAGAGGAGCAGCCCAGACATGAACCAGCGCTCATATGGCATAAGCTGCAGAAGGAGGGTTAGCCTACTATACCACAGTGCCAGTGCCTCCAATGCATTTTTTAAAATAATTTTTATAAAGATTAATTTATGTGAAAAGCAGAGAGAGAGAGAGAGAGAGAGAGAGAGAGAGAGAGAGAGAGAGAGAGGGAGGTTCCACCCAATAGTGCACTCCCAAAATGGGGATAAGCTGGTTCTGGGCCAGACTGAGGCCAGAAGCCACGAACTCCATTTTGATCTCCTACAAAGGGTGGCAGGGAACCAAGTACTCAGGCCATCATAACCTGCCTTCCAGGGTGCATTAGCAAGAAGCTGGATCCAAAGTAGAATAACTAGGACTTGAACCATTGCAGGAGATATTCTCTTTAAGTAATCATAGTAGTTGTCTGGAAATTAAGATGTTCAATCTAAGAAAATGTAGCAGGACATAAATGCAAAAGACAGATCAAGCCATGCACATTCATGAAAAACAAACTGGGCATTTTATTGAAACAGTGAAATTTGTTTTGAACATGCTTGTATTGAATTTTTATAGTCACTTAGGAGTCTTCTTTATCCTGGGAGTGAAACAAGAAAATATTATTACAAATTGCTCAGAAACACATTTGTGGGATATAGGTAAATCATAGGGAACCTAAGAGAGCCTTCAGAACTCACAAGGCAAGCTTAGTAAAATCAGTTTGTAATCCATATTCATGAAAGTCATATTAAAGGACAGAATGTCTTCCAGGACAAAAAAAAAAAAAAAAGAGCACAGTGTGACAGAAGCTAATTACTTACCAGGTAGCATTTTTAAAAATTAATTTGAAAGAGTAGAGGGAGGTTGGGAGAGAAGAGGGGGAGGGGAAGAGAGTGAGAGAGAGGAAGAGAGTGAGAGATCGAGAGAGAGTGTGAGAGGAAAGAGAGATCTACCATCTGCTTGTTCACTCCCCAAATGCCAGCAGTATCTGGGATTATGCCAGAAGACTGGAACTCAATCATCCAGCTGAGTGACAAGGATTCAAATACTTGAGCCATTCGTTGCTGTCTCCTAAGGTGTTTATTAGCAGGAAGCTGGATCAGAACTGGAGGTGGGACTCAAACTCAAACACTATGAGATTTGAGTGTCTCAAGCGGCATCTTAATCACTTTCATGCCTGACCCATTCCACAGTATTCTTATCTCTAAAGTTAAAACATGATTTCAGAATGAACAATGGTTGTTATTTCTGGGGGTAGAATTCATTTCCAGTGTTCTACAGCAAAGATGCATTGCTTTCGTAGTTAAAATATTTAATGGCATTTTCATAGGGCAATAATCATATCACTGCAAGGAAAAATGGAGCAATATTCTTATAATGTTGACAGTTGTCCAATTTCTATCAGAAACAGCAGAACAGTACTATAAGTTTTCATGCATTTGTATAATTGACTATCATGTAATCAATATAATGACAATGTAGGTCTACATTAATATAGAAAAACTTCAAAGATATGCTGTTAAGTGAAACAAAAGCAAGTTTAAAAACATATGCAATGTGAGCTCATTTTCACTTGGTACATTATGTCTATATTTGGAGAAAAATGCAAGGTATACTAACAAGCAAAAAATAAAACAGAGCACTGCTTCAGAGACAGAGCAAGCCAGGTGTGATAGGAATGTTGGAATTTTCAGACCAGTATTTAAAAGAATCATGAGAAGATTGCCATGGAGCGCCAAATGTAAAAAGTAATCAAATGCCAAAACAGGTAGAAAATGTAAGCAGAGAGATGGAAATTCTAAGAAAAATTGAAAAAAAAAAGTTGAAGATCAGAAACGCTAGCAGAAATGAAGAATGACTTTGATAGGCTCATTTGTAAATTGCACACAACTAAGGAAAGATGTCCTGAGCTTGAGAATGTGGTGATAGAATCTTCCCAAACCAGAAAGCAAAGGGGGAAAAAGACTGAAAAACAGAATAAACAAGAACTGTGGGAAAGTCACAAAAGGTATCACATATGAGTCATGGAAATTCCAGAAGAAAGGAAAACTAACAGAGGAACTTTGAAGCATTAATGACTGAGAATTTTCCCATATTGACATCAGGAACCAAACCATATCCATGAATCTCAGAGAGCACTAAGGTGTATAAATCCCAAAAGATTCCACTTGATCAATGGAATAGGAGAAAGAGCCAAGAAGACCCCTATCCAAGGTCAGTTGGTTTTAATCAAGATACAAGTATATATGATGACTGTATATGGGTGAAATGGTCATTTTTCCCATTCAATTTTTGCTTGTAGCAGTTTATATTCCCGCTAAAGTAGGGTTGTGAGTGATCAGAGCCTGTCACTCCAGGCATCTGCCTCACAGACAACAGCTGATGACTTAGGGAGAGCTCGGACAGTGAAAATGACAATGTAGCAAACAAGGTAGTAATACCTAGTCAGCCACCCCCCACATACTGGCGGGGTGAACTTAGAGGACCTTGAGACAGTAACTCATGCGAGGTCATCCCATCCGCACCCAGTGAGGATCCCCACATTTGTGGCAGTACTCAGGCACCTCTCAGGGCAGCCACTAGACCTCATCCCACCTGCATGTTTGCCGTTAATATAGGAGTGGACACAAAATTCAGGCCCTGGATTCCAACACCTGTAAAAAGGCTTCTGCTAACTAAGGGCCAAGGATATACTTGTGTCTTTCCAGAGAATGCAGGTCAGCCCATTTGGGTACCAGCCAGAAATATCAAGCCTGCAACTGACAGCCAACCAGAACCAGCTGAACAAGACTGAGAGTCTGCCTTGTTAGCAGACACACCTGCCCTATCATCCTACCTTGAGAAACTGCCCATAGCCACATCCATTACTGTTTATACCCCACTAGCTCTGGTCAGCCACTCAAATGGCACACAGTCTGTGTGCGGTCATGCCATTCCTGATTACCATTGTTCCTCATTCCTACCCCTATCTGAGCAAGCACTCCTGTGGTCTCCCGTTTTGAGCACTGGTTAGTCAACGATGGGTAAGATCCCCTGGAGGACAACCTAAGACAGCCACAGCCACATACAGAGACCACATGGAAATGGGGTCAACAATGGTATGGCCAAAAATCATGCCTCCCGTTGCTCAAAAATAAATGAAAAGGGGGAAATGTGGTGGAATGAGAAGGCCATGCCAAGATGGCCACTGGTAAGCAAGCGTCAGTTACTCAGGAATGGCTTTGAAACCCACCTGGCAATGGAGCCTGCCTGGCAACAGGCTGTGATTGGATGGCTTCGGAATCTGCCTGGCAACAGACTGTGATTGGTTAGGGCATAAACCGCCCCTTGACCGGATTGGCTGCCTTGGCTATATAAGCTGTTGTACCAACTGAAATAAATGAATCTGTGGGCTGCTCGCCTCTGGCCCACTTTCACCTGACTTCCGGGGTCTGTGTGGTGACTCTGTGCCTCTTTCCCCCACCATGCTCCTCTTCTCAGAACAAATCAACCTCAACATTGGGTCTCTTTGCTTTTTTACTTGTTCAACTTCTTATTTGGTGTAGTATTAAGCCCTTTTACTGTAATGCAAATTTAAAATGTTATCTCAAGAAGTTCTGTCATTTGCAACAACATGAATGTATCTAGAAGACACTCTGCCAAGTAAAACGAGCCAAGAACATAGACAGATAGTACATGATCTCACTTGTACTGGAACCCAGAGAGTTGAATTCATAACAGTAGAGCAGATTGATGATTACCAGAGACTGAAGCAAGGGAGTTCTCAGGAAGAAGGGACATGTTTGTCAAAGGATGCAACGTTTTCTTTAGACAGGAGGAGTAATTCCTAGGATTCTCTTACACACATAATTGTCAGAGTTACTGTAGCATATTTCACAAAATTTCCTGTGATTTTTGTCAAAGATTTATTCATTCATTTGAAAGGTAGAGTGATCAGATCTTCTACCCAGTGATTCACTTCCCAAATGCTTGCAATAGCTGAAGATTGGCCAGGACAAAGCCAGAAGCCCAGAACTCCATCTGGGCCTCTGAAGGGTGTGAACTGGGACTCATGCATGTGGTCCATCATGCACTACCTTCCCTGGCACATCAGTGGGAAATTGGATCTGAATGGTATAGCCAGGATGCAAACCAGCCTTCTGATAGGATGTGGGCAATCCCAAGCTTAAGGTGCTGTGCCACATTGCCTACCATGAAAGAGTAGATTTTAAGTTTCTATACCACAGAGAAATGATGTGTCTGTGGATGCATGTGATACTTAGCCTGATTTGATCATTCCCCAATATATGCATATATTGAACAATCATATTGTACTGCATAAGTATATACAGCTACTATTTTAAAGAGAAATGTGAAATAATTAAATGTATTATTAATGTTTTGTATTGTCAGCTAGATACTGTCAACTACATGGTAGACACAGTGCTGGCTAAAAACAAAGCTTTAAGAAGGAGAAGGAGATAAAACAACATCACTATATAGTGAAGTTTTAGTGACAAATTTACTTTTTTTTTTTTTTTGACAGGTAGAGTTATAGACAGAGAGAGAGAGACAGAAAGAAAGGTCTTCCTTCTGTTCGTTCATCCCCCAAATGGCTGCTATGGCCAGTGCTGTGCTGATCCGAAGCCAGGAGCCAGGTGCTTTCTCCTGGTCTCCCATGCTGGTGCAGAGCCCAAGGACCTGGGCCATCCTCCACTGCCTTCCCGGGCCACAGCAGAGAGCTGGACTGGAAGAGGAGCAACCAGGACTAGAACTCGGCATGCATATGGGATGCCTGCACTGCAGGCGGAGGATTAACCAAGTGAGCCACAGCGCTGGCCCCGACAAATTTGCTTTTAACATTTATTTACTTTCATCTGTTTGAAAGGTAGAGAGAGAGAGACAGACAGACAGACTGATTTAGTACTCCAGTGCCCACAACCTAAGGCTGGGCCAGGCTTAAATCAGGAGCTGGGAAACAATGTTGTTCTCCCACATGGGTGGCAGGGACCCAGCTACTTGAGCCATCACCACCTGCTGCCTCGCAGGATGTGCATTAGCAGGAGTCTGAATTGGAACTCCAGATGCAGCTCAAACCCAATGACCACCATTTGGGATGAGGGAGTCTCAAGCAGCTTCTTAATTACTGTGCCAAAGGCCTGTAGTTTTTCTTCTTTTTCCGTGCTTATATTTTATGTATTTCCTGAAAGTCATTTGTTAAAATATACCTAGTGTATATTCTGAAAAAAGAAATTTAATTTTAGCAAAACAAAATAATTTCAGTTATTTAAGGAAAGAAAAAAAGGACATGGAGTGGCAGACGGGTCAGCATGAGAACAAGACAGGGTCAGGGAATTGTTTCGGGTTGTCCACAACCAGCATGCAGGGCCAGGGTGCATGTCAGGTATGTCCTTGCAGCAGAGACAAATCCAAATTGTGATCTTAAGTCCCAGTCATATTGATATCCCACAATTAGTATCTGCCCTGATTCTGTACTCACCAGCCAACTTTCTAGTTTATAATTTGTATCTGAAGTAGTTTTTTTAAAGTAGAAGGCAAATGTTCTAACAAGTCAATGCAAACATCTAAAAATTAAGATTATCATATACTTAGTTTCAATAATGCAAAGCCCCAGCCAAGACCTATATAGGGAAGTAAAGGATTTTGATGTAGGATACTATGTGCGAGCTGTGAGTTTTCAACAAAGATTTAATGATAAAATTCCAAGAGCCAAAGAGTCACAGAGACACAGGCTGAGTGAAAAGAGAAATGGCAGACAGTCATTCTCAGAGGCCCTGATCTCACCCTATTTGGTAAGATTTTCTTGATTTGCTCAGTATTGAAACTCTGCAGTTGACAGTCTGTTTTACGTGTCTATGATGTGGCACAGGAACATATCTGAAATTCTGCTTCCCCTTAACTTCTGCATCTAAAATGCCTGACCCTGGGAGTTGGCATTGCAGTACAGTGGGCTAAGCTGACTCTTGAGATGCCTGGTCGGTTGGTTGGTTTTATATTTTTCAGAAATGAAATCCTCATGTCTGTGACACACCAAACTCTTACTTTTGGCAACTGCCTGGTACCGCAGGAGAAAGGTTAGGGAAACGAAAGACAGATGATGAAAAACCTACTTTCCAGGGTGCTCCCAGTCCTTACCGTGTTTTAATGGATGCGAGAGATTTCCTGAAGGTAGACTGGATGTCTAACTCGAGCAGCCTCGGAATGTCTGGATATCCACCCAACTGGTCCCAGGGTATATTTGTTGGTGTCTTCTCTGTTATTGGGTAGCTTGAATCGCATATAACAGTTTTCCAGATGGCATCCATCTGGTCATCTTGGTGTCTGCAGAGTCAGAGAAGCATTAAGTGAAAGTGCATGGCTGGGCTGTGCCAATAGCCAATCAAAATGTCTGAGTCTTACTCTCCCCTCAGCGCTTCACCACTGCCTTGTCCTGTTTTGCCCTCCCCTTGCGCTGACAAGCATCAGCTATGCCCACTATGACAGACAGGTGGATGAAAAACTAGAACTTTCTGAAATGGTTAACAAGGCTGAATTTCCATGACTTCACCTATAAATACATATTAAAATACCTTCTTAGCATTAAGAAGTACAGCAGACGTGGGTGTTTTCTGCTCCCATCCCAGAGCTCCTCCAGGAGTTAATGCTTCTAAACTTTTTTATTATACATTCTTAAGGTAATTTATTTCTCAATGAGGAAGAATGCATTCCCTCTTTGTGTTTTTAGAAAGGAACTCAAGACCAATAAATCAACCTTTTGGTAAATTAGTTCAGAGAATTAATACTCCCTTAGACTCTCCCCTGCACCGTATCATAGTGGTGGGGAAGAGGAGAGTCTTGGATGGAAAAACTACTTTAGGTTTTGCACATTATCTGAATGTGTCTGTCTTTCCACCACATACCTAATATTCTTGACAGGTTGTATATCCTCTTCTGCTGGTGGCTGTTGGAATGTCTGTTGTTGGAATGTCTGTTGAACAAATTCTCTAGAGGAAGGTATCTCCTTTTTATGGATGCACAAAGGAATTGGTCGACTAAGATTCAATTTATGTGTCTCTTGGAGCTATAAAAAGTTAAATCAGAAAGAGGATGTCATAAAGGAATCTATGGCAAATCAAAACCTGGGTCCCAGTTAAGCGCCAGTCTTGGTCCTAATTATGAAACTCTGTGTTAGTTGCTTATTTATCTACACCTGTTTATCTTTATTTCTAAAATAGGAATAACAGGAGTGTGAACATTGTATAAGGCAACATACGTGGAACATAAATTGTGACGCACTATACAAACCTAAGATAGCTAGCATTTACTGAATACTCACTGGATGGTGGACACTGAGCCTGGCACTTTCCACGTCAGCTCATTTGGAATTTACAACTACCTTAGGGTTGGGAATTTTTATTTATGTCTTACATATGGAGGGAGCTAAGGAAAACTTTAGTTTTGGGGCATGTATTATGGTGCATCTTATTTTTTTTTTAAGATTTATTTATTTATTTGAAAATCAGAGTTACACACAGAGAGAAGGAGAGGCAGAGTTAGAGAGGTCTTCCATCCACTGGATCACTCTCCAGTTGGCCACAACAGCCAGAGCTGTGTTGTTCCAAAGCCAGGAACCAGGAGATTTTTCCAGGTCTCCCACATGGATACAGGGGACCAAGGACTTGGGCCATCTCTGCTGCTTTCCCAGGCCATAGTAGAGAGCAGGATCAGAAGTGGAGCACCAGGATTTGAACTTGCACCCATATGGAATGCCATCACGATAGGCAGCAGCTTTACTCACTATGCCACAGCGCCTGCCCCTGTGATGCAGCTTATTAACCTGCTCAGGAATCCTGCATCACATATCAGAGTGCTTGAGTTCATCTCTGCCTTCCAATCCAGCTTCCTGCTAATGCTCCTGGAAGGCAGCAGAAAATGGCCCAAATTCTCAAGACCCTGCCACCCATGTGGGAGACCAGAGTCAATTTCTTGGCTCCTGGTTTTGGCCATGTTGAGTCCATGAAATCTTAAGGTTTCCAGGTATCTTAGCCGGCATGTGGTGAAAGTGATTTGAACCAGATAATCTGGTAACAGAGCCAGTCCTCTTAATGATCACCCCAATTCAGTGTTAGGTATTCATTCCTATCTGCCCTCTTATCCATTTTAGTTTTTACTGTCTCTTCTTAATGCCTTCATACCAGTATGTCAGATTGCAATATTCCTGGACTCAGAGCCTTACTCATCATCTGAAATGTGCTAGACCTGTGATTCTTGTTAGATGGCTCATGTCACATCTTGCTGGGATCCATGCACAATTGGCCATATTTCCCAAATCAAAAAGTCAGGGATGTTCTTTTTTTTTTTTTTAAGATTTTATTTATTTATTTGAGAGGTAGAGTTACAGACAGTGAGAGGGCGAGACAGAGAGAAAGGTCTTCCGTCCATTGGTTCACTCCCCAAATGGCTGCAATGGCTGGAGCAGTACCGATCTGAAACCAGGAGCCAGGAGCTTCTTCTGGGTCTCCCGTGTGGGTTCAGGGGCCCAAGGACTTGGGCCATCTTCTCCTGCTTTTCCAGGGCATAACAGAGAGCTGGATTGGAAGAGGAGCAGCTGGGACTAGAATCTACGCCCAGATGGGATGCCAGTGATGCAGGCGGAGGATTAACCCAGTGCACCACAGTGCCAAAGAGTTACAATATTTAGAGAGAAAATGGTCCTAGAACTCCAGCTTGTGTTGTTTATTCTTAGAACTTCAGTTAGTGCTAGGAGCTTTCAAACACATAATCCCAGGTGGAAAATTCCCATCTCAGCTTTTGGAAGGCTGCTGTCACTCCCAAAACATATTGGCAGTTTTCTTAGAAGGGGCTCTAGGCCATAGTGAGTGTTTGGCTGCTTGAACAGGGTTGTCTGGCCTAGTACTGTGGAAGCAGGTTGTCTCCCTTCTTGTAAAATGAGAGTAAACCCAGCTGCTTGAGAGTTTTGATGAGAAAGGTAACCAACCACCCAGGATTAGGGAGCAGTGACTTCAAGAGGGTTCACCTCTGGAGTCAGGGAGAGGTGGGATGACCAGGAAGGAGTTGAACGTTTCTGAAACTTGCACCTATTCTCCTCTAGAGATCTACCAAGTATTCCTGTTGTCCATCTAGCAGTGTCACTGGTCATAGTGTCATGGTGAGTTGAATCATCTCAAAAGCTGTGTGCACTTGGAACCTCTGAAAATGTCCTTACTTGGAAGAGGGGTCTTTACATATGTAATTTAGTTGGAGATCTCAAGGTAAGATCACCATGCATTAACCAAGATGTCACTGGGCATGTGGCCTCCAAAGAGACCAAAGTGAATCCAGAACACACATGCTGAGGTGGTCATTTGGAAGATGGAGGCAAAGATGGAGTTTAGTGGCTGCAAGCTTAGGAATACCAAGGATTTCCGGTGGCACTGCAGTCTAGGACAGAAGCATGGGATGGAGTTCTCCCTCAGAGGACCCAGAAGAAACCAGGCCCGCAGCACCTTGATTTCACACATTTCTGACCTCTGGAACCATGGCAGGTTTCCTTGGGGGACTTTGTATTCTTCCAGGGCGCATTTGGATATTTATGCCATCATTCATGGCCATAGAAAATTGTCAACTTAAAAATTAGCCTGCTATAAATTCCTTAAATTGCAAGTCTTGCCGTGGTTGCCTTGCCAGGACCAAACAAATGATTTCATGGATCTTGTCTGGCCCATGGGCAAAACATTCCCCACCCTGTACCATCAAGTTTCTGGTAATTCGTTAGGATGTCCCTGGAAAAGTGGCATTTGTGGTCTGTGCAGGTTGGTGTTAAACTTTCAAAACATGGTGCTGGGGCTGGTGCTGTTGCTCAGTGGGTTAAAGCCCTGGCCTGAAGTGCCAGCATCCCATATGGGCACCAGTTCTAATCTCAGCTGCTCCTCTTCTGATCCAGCTCTCTGAAGTGGCCTGGGATAGCAGTAGACGATGGCCCAAGTCTTTGTTACCCTGCACCCACGTGGGAGACCTAGAAGAAGCTCCTGGCTCCTTTCTTCGGATCGGTGCAGCACTGGCCATTGTGGCCATCTGGGGAGTGAAACTGTGGATGGAAGACATCTCTCTGTGTCTCTACCTCTCTCTGTAACACTGTCTTTCAAATAAATAAAATAAATCTTAAGAAAAGTAGTGATTTCATATTTCTGTCATAACACACTGCAGACAGGGAACAGAAAACAGATTACCTGGCCAAATAAAGCTGTCATTTTCCTCAGGCACTGATTCCGTTTCTCTTCCAGAAGCTTCTGCTTCTCAGTCCAGACATGCATCACTCTTTTCTGATAGTCATCAATTTTACTCAGCATGACATAGAGTTTCTGCATCTCATAACCTTTCCCAGTGTTTTGGGTGGCTTTCACTCGACAGATTATGTAGTTTCTTGAAAAAAAAAAAAAAAAAGACAGGGATTAGATTGATTAGTTAAAGAGCTTTAAGTTTTCTCATTTCTCAAATCGTTCCGTGTTTTCCTCATTTCCTCATTTCTCACATCATCTCTTGCATGTAGAGAGCAATGGGATGGGATGGGAACAAGGGCTTTTGTTTCTACTTTTTAACAGGACATTAATCTACTTCTCTATGCAAATACACTTTCAAATCTATATGGCCACTGGATTTTCATTAACTATTTAGAGTATTTTAGCACTCAAAAGCATTGCTTGTCATTTCAATGTTAAGATGTTTAAATACAAGTATTTTAAAAAAGTTGTCTCAATGGGCACAATTCTCCATTTAAAAAAAACTGATATGTAAGACATGTAGCAAGTACTTAATACAATTATTAAAAGACAATGTCCATTGCTCCAAAACACTTATATTTTTAATAGTAAACTTTTATTTAGTAAATATAAATTTTGAAAGTACAACTTTTTGATTATAGCAGTTCTTCCCCCCATAACCACCCTCTGACTCACAAACCATCCCATCTGCTACTCCCTATCCCATCCCATTCTTCACCAAGATTCATTTTTAATTATCTTTATATAGAGAACATCAATTTAATATATACTAAGTAAAGATTTCAGCAGTTTACACTCACACAGACACACAAAGTATAAAGTCCTGTGTGAAGACTAGTTTTACCCTTAATTCTCATAGTTCAACACATTAAGGACAGGGGTCCTACATGGGGAGCAAGTGCACAGTGACTTCTGTTGTTGATTTAACAATTGACACTCTTATTTATGATGTCAGTAATCACTCAAGGCTCTTGTCATGAGCTGCCAAGGGTATGGAAGCCTCTTGAGTTCACAAACTCTGACCTTATTTAGACAAGGCCATAATCAAAGTGGGAGTTCACTCCTCCCTTCAGAGAAAAGGTACCCCTTCTTTGATGGCCCCTTGATTCCACGGGGATCTCACTCACAGAGATCTTTCATTTAGTTCATTTTTCGCTACAGTGTCTTGGCTTTCCATGTCTGAGGTACTCTTATGGGCTTTTTGGCCAGATCCGAATGCCGTAAGGGCTGATTCTGAGGCCAGAGTGCCAACGAACTTATAAATGAGATAGGGATTGACAAAGTAGCTGTGTAAAAGATACAATGAATAAATGCTAAACAAAAAGAAAACAATGCTCTGTGAGAAAAAAGCATAATTAATAGAAGAGTAGTAAAGAAAGCTTTAAAATCTTTTAAATTTTATTTTAATTGAAAGGCAGAAAGCACTTCTATCCACTGTTTGACTCCCCAAATGCCAGTAGCAACCAGAGCTGTGGCATGCCAAAAACCATTGTCAGGAACTCAAACTAGGACTCCCATGTGTGTAGAATGGATCCAAGCACACGATCATCTTAAGCAGTGTGCCAAATGCTCATGTGATGAAGATTTTTAGGAATGTACCAAGTAAATCTTGAAGAAATGGCATACACCACCCTCTCCCAAGTTTTGCCATTCTCATTTCTACAGGAGAGAAAAAGGAATCTCAGTCAAAATCAGTATTTTTTCTAAAGTTCTACTCTCTCTCTCTCCATAAAGCAGCATGGGTATTTCCCAAAGTGTGGTCCCTGAGCACCTCAACTTCATCATTGAGGGTGCTTGTTGGAAGTGCAGATTCCAGGGTGCTTCCTCAGACGTTTGAGTCACTATCTTGCTGATAGTCCTTTGGAATATGCAGTTTCAAAAAAGTAGGTAAATTTTCTTTTACTAAAATTTGAAAACCATTATGCTAACCACCAGCGTGGGAAGAAGAGGATGAAGAGTTTCAGTTTGCCTGGGCAAGCAGTAGAAGATGGCCCAAGCTCTTGGGCCTCTGCACCCGTATGGGAGACCAGGAGGAAGCACCTGGCTCCTGGTTTCGGATCAGGGCAGCTTTGGGGCCATTTAAGGTGTGAACCAATGGAAGGAAGACCTTTCTCTCATCTCTTTTCCTCTCACTATCTGATACTCTACCTCTCAAATAAATAAAATACTTTTAAAAATACTACCAACAAGCAGAAAATACAGTTACATTGAGGGTGGTGAGTAGTCTGGGGGAACACAGAAGTATGAGAAAATGTGTCAAGATGTATTGAGAGAATGAGACAAGGATGGCTGGGTAATGGAAGATCTTCATAGGTATTTTAAAGAGTTTGGAATGTTTTTGTGGGTTATAGAGACCCTTCAAATATTTTCCTCAGTATATATAAATTTAGAAATCCATGACTACTTTTTTCATAAAATGCATTGTTTTCCATGAACTTTTTAGGAGTCATATGCATGAGCTTCAAAAAATTTTTGGCATAAGAATAATGTTATAACTATTTCCCATGAATTTTATGATGTACCTACCTGTGTGTGAGTGTATGTGTATGTGTGTGTGTGTGTGTGTGTTGATATATTCACTCAGGTGAATCCATACAATTTACCTGAAATTCTGTTTGAAAAATCGCCTTTCTATTAATGCTACTCAGCCATTGTTTTGCAACAACAAAATGGGTGCAACTGGAAACGATTATACTTAGTAAAACAAGCCAGTCCCAAAAGGACAAACATCATATGTTTTCCCTGAACTGTAGTACCTACTAGAGTACCAAAATTATAATGTATATGAGTGAAATTGACATTTTGAGATTCAGTGATTATTTATGGCCCTTGTCTCTACGGTTGAGGTACAGTGTTTGTTTCTTCTATTTGTTGAGTGTTTTACTTAGTGTAGGGTTAATCTTATGAGTATGAAATAGAGTGAGAGTAGATCATTATGAACATTAAAGGAAGGAATGATACAGAAAGGAGGAGGCTGGGTAGAGTGGGAAGTATTACTATGCTCCAAAATCTGTGTATGTGAAATATTTTAAAAAGATTTTTAAATACAGATTTTTTAATTAAAAATAATTTTTTTCTTCTTTCTTCCTCCCTCACTTTCTTTCTTTCTTCCTTTTCTTTCTAGAGAGAATAACTTTGCTTATAGGTCTCTTTTTAAGTAGATATAATAAATACTTTGAAACCTGCCATATATATTGATATTTTAATACTAATGTGTATTGACTTTTATTTTTTCCCATAAGCCTCTTTTTTACAACACATATTTTCTATCATTTTCTATTTACTAAATGTGGTCTTTTGAGATCTCTCCCCCCATAATTTTTCCCTTTTGATATAATATTTCACTACTTGGTTACATTTTGTTCCTTTTAATTTTTGGTATATTATGTTTCATGTATCTTTAGAGATAACTCTTTCTGAACTACTCATATTCAGCCTAGGGGGAAGCATGGGGATTATCTCCTTATTTTAAAAGTCCCTGCACAGAAGCAAGACTATTCAACCTCCTAACCTTTTGCTTCCACTCTCTTAGCCAGTGCCATTTGTATTGATAACATATTGCCCCCATTGTAAGGAATGTTTTTTATCTGCTTTACGTTTACCATGATTTGCATTTATGGAATATCTACTAAGAGTCAGACCAAGTACTAGAAATTATATATCAATCCTCTCAACTTTTCATCGAAGCAAATATCATTGCATTCACAGTATAAACATCACATTTACATCTCAGAGAGATTCAAAATTAGACATTTAAACCCAAGTCTGCCTGATTTCCATAACCAAATCTGAGTAGTATATTTTCATGTGGTTTAACCTTGTTCATGTAATGTTTCCTCAAACAATTCTAGATTAGACAAGTTTGAGTCTCCCACAAAAGTTTCTTTTTGTAATTTTACTTATTTGAGAGACAGAGATAGGCAGAGAGAGCTCCCTTCTATAGCTGGGACTGGGCCAGGCCAAAGCTGGGAGCCAAGAAGTCAAACCAGGCTTCCCACATGGGGAGCAGAAACCAAATTACTTGAGGCATCACCAGAGCCTCCCAGGGTTCACATTAGCAGGGAGTTAGAGTCAAGATCCAGACTCAGAGCCAGCTATTGAACCCAGGGACACAGTGGGATGGGATGTGAACATTTAACTGCTAGGCTGAATGCCCACCCACCCCCTACAAAATTCATATTTCCTTTGGCCTATCGGTTTTTACTTTTTCAGAAGGTCAGTGAATCCACTTTCAATTACAAACCCCACAGCTTTCCCTTAGTTAACTGGAGTTACAGTGTGGAAATTCCAGCAAGGCAGAGTGTCCTTTAGGACAACAGGAAACCCTGCAGTAGTAATTTCACTGCCACCTTTATATTCCTTCAGGAGTTAGGTGGATGCCCTCTGTTCCTAGCTTATGGCTGTGCATGAAGCTTTACTCCCGCTTAGATCCGTCCTCCACATGAATGGCTTTCACTGCCCTAGAAAGGCTCTTCAGTTATCCTCTGTCTTGTGCAGACTGAGTTACAAGTTCTTTAGTGTACTATTTAAGATTCTCTGTTACCTGGCCATTCTGCTGTTCAAATAAGGAACATCAACACATTTTTTAAAAACTTCCTGTTTAAAAATATTAATTAAATAAATTTCTAATAAGATAAATTTATCTGGATGGGATTAAAGTTATATGAAGTTAAATATTCTGGAATGTTGATCTATATATTTCAATTTTTAAATTATTTTACTGAAGTAAGTGTTCCTGTTGCTGAGATATTCAACATCATCAATAAATCTTTCCAACAAGTTGTTATGTAAATACTGGAAAGCTGTCAAAGAACTCCAAAAAGCGCCAAGTCCCTATAATCCACCAAATATTCAAAGATCAGCTAACTTTCCTATTAAATTTTTCCAGAGTATAAAAAGATGAACATCCATACTTCTTTTAATGGTACAAAATTAGAATCATAACAAAATTTAATAAAAGTAAACCATAGAAGTAAACCATCTGCCAAACTTACTCATGAATACCAGTTAAAAAGCCCCTAATAAAATATTACAGATTTCACAACACATTCCAGGAAGTTTATACTGGGAGTGAAACTGACCAAGTTTAAGAATGTTTTGTATTTTCTCTGCCATTGTTGTGAGCGTGCCTGACTCTGCCTTGCCAAGTCTTCTCATAAGACTTTCACAGAAAGAGATTCCTGGGCAAAAGGCAAAAATTTACCCCCTTCTTCAGTGGATTCAGTTGAAAACTAGTAATGAAATCAGGTGGCACTCCCAGAGGAGACAATGGAAAAGAATCAGACTGCAGCTTTAAGGAGCTGCAACAGGGAAGGCGCACCTACTGATCCTGCATCAAGGGCACTGCCATCTTAATCCTATCAAGCTGAAGAGGTCACCGTTGTCTGGAAAGCAGGACATGCTTAGTTAGGGGTTGACTTTCTCTTTTTTTCCAAGTCCTGTGTTATTGGTTGGTTCAGTTATACATCTGTGCTACTTAAGAAAACACAAAGTACTTCACAACTTCTCGAAAAGGAGAATGTAAATGTAAAGGGTATTTTTAAACCCCTTGAATGTGGAATTTTCCTAGGAAAAAAAACTTGGGGAGCAAGTTTTATGGCAGGGTGGGTTGAGTGACCACGTGATGCTCACATCCCATATCAGAGTGCAGGTTTGAGTTTCAGCTACTGGCCTTCTGACTCAGGTCCCTGCTAATGAACCAGGTAGAGCAGTAGAAAATGACTCAAGTACTTTGGCCCTTTATCACCCATGTAAGAGACCTGGGTGAAAGTCCTGGCGCCTGGCTGGAGCCTGGTGCAGACCTGTCAGATATGGCCATATGGTAAGTGAATCATCAGAAGGAAGATCTCTTTCTCCATCGTTGTGGCATTCAAATGAATAAATAATTTAAAAATGCTAGGGGGCAACTGAGTAGCCATGTGAAAAACACCCCAGCAAAGTCCATCTACTACTGTAGAAAATTAAGGATCAGACTTAACTGTAAGACAAGCCATCAAGCTAATAACCAACCTTAAAGGCACCCAAAGAAATTCAGATTTCTAAATGTAATCTCAGAATGCAGAAGGCCTATTTTAATAAACCAGCAAATAAAAATAAGAATTTTCTACAAACCCAAAATTACCAAGAGTAGAGTAAAAACACAAATGGGTGGAACTGGCTAGGGGCTACTTTTCCAAATATTTGAATAGGCATATGAATGCATTTCATGAAAAGTTGGTAACTATTGAAAAATGGGCAAGGTATTTGAATAGGATCTTCACAGGAAATGAAATGCAGATGGCTCTGATGTCTATGAAAGATACTTAGCCTTACCCACAACAAAGCAATACAAACTAAAACAATGAGATTCCACATTTGATCTTTTGTATTGGCAATGAACAAAAAGTGCAATACCCCATGCTAGTCTTTTTAAACATCTGTTCATCGGGGTGGACATTCGACACAGTGGTTCAGGTGACACTTGGGAAGCTCGCCATCATGTGTTGGAGTCCTTGGGTTCCAAGCCTGCTTCCTGCGCCCAGTGCAGCTTCCTGCTGATGCACACCCTAGGAGGCAGAGGTGATGGCTCAAGGAGTTGGGTTCCTACCACCCACATGGAAATGTGCATTGAGTTCCTGGCTCCTGCTCCAGCTTGGCCCAGCCCAACTGTTGAATGTATTTGGGGGAGTAAATCACTGGGTGGATGGGAGATTATCTCTCAGTCTCTCTGCCTTTCAAGTAGGTAAAATGAACAATTTGTTAAAAAATTAACTTCTCTTTTTAAAAATGCTTATTTCAAAGCAGAAAAAGGGAGACAGAGCAGGAACTCCCATTTGCTGGTTACTCCCTCAAATACCTGCCACACTGAGGAGGTAGTCGGTGTGCTAAACTGTGAGCCAGGAACTCAACCAGGGCTCCCATGTGGTTGACAGGAACCCAGTCACTTGGCCGTCCCTCTGCCTCCCTGGATCTGCATTAGTAGGAATCTGGAATCAGAATTGGGAGCCGGATCCAGGGATTCAACACAATTACTCTGATATAGGACATAAGTATGCTAACAGGTTGTCTTACCTGATAGGCCATATATCAGTGTCCATCTCTATTTTTAAAGATCGTACATCAACTGGGGGTCTAGCCAGTAAGTCACCCATTAAGCTAGTGGCTAAGATGCCCATTTCCATACCAAAGTGTCAGGATTTGATACCTACTCTGTTTCCTGATTTCAGGTTCCTGTTAATGCAGACCCTGGGAGGCAGCAGTGATGATGCAAGCTGGGTCTCTGCCAATTTGCGGAGACTAGGATTTTATTCTTAGCTCTGAGCTTTGGCCCTGATCCACTCTGCCCCATGTGGGCATTTGGGGAGTAAACCAGGAGATGGAAGTTTTCTCTCTCTGTCTCACAAGTGAATTTTAAAAATGATTAAACGTTATTTTAAAAAATAATTAAACATTATTTTTTTCTTTTTCTTTTTCTTTTCTTATCTTTTTTTTTTTTTACAGGCAGAGTGGACAGTGAGAGAGAGACAGAGAGAAAGGTCTTCCTTTGCTGTTCGTTCACCCTCCAATGGCCGCTGTAGCTGGCGCACTGTGGCCGGCACACGGCGCTAATCCAAAGGCAGGAGCCAGGTGCTTCTCTTGGTCTCCCATGGGGTGCAGGGCCCAAGCACTTGGGCCATCTTCCACTGCACTCCCAGGCCACAGCAGAGAGCTGGCCTGGAAGAGGGGCAACCGAGACAGAATCCAGTGCCCCGACCGGGACTAGAACCCAGGGTGCCAGTGCCACTAAGTGGAGGATTAGCCTATTGAGCTGCGGTGCCGGCCTAAACATTATTTTTAAAAAAGAAAGAAAAATCCTACATCTTCTGGTGAACTGAAGATGAAAGAAGCTCAGAGTGACCAGCTGGCATCTCTGACCTTTAGAAGTTGATCTTTTGGAGATCAACCATGATTCACAAAACATGCCTTAGCATCTTTGCTTGAGATATGAAAGAATGAAATGGATCTTGTTATTTGCCATTTCTTATTCACTTAGAAATGTATCCTTTTGCTGTCTTAAACAGGCTTCCATCCCACATATCTTCAATAAAAGGTTCTTTCACAATATGCAATCTGACAAACGTGAATATACTTCTCGGGCAAGGAGGGAGGATATTTGATATCAGGACTGTTCAGGAAAAAGCTGGGCATAGATCAGCTAGATCATTGGAGAGTTATCTACCTGAAGCGCTGGATCAGCCTGTAGGCAGTGTACTTGTGGAACAGGTATCCTAGCCGAACCTGGTCTGTGTGAAGGGTCTCGATGATGAGATTCCTAGCTGTTGTGTGGAGCTGGGAAGGGAGTCCATTGGTTATTGAGGCCCAATTTAATAGCATCAGGTTCTTCCTCTGAGCCTCCACATCAACAAAATACATCCTCCCTTCAAGCTCTTCAGGAGAGGAAGGGGGCACCATCATTTTGTCTTTGTTGGTTCCTGAAACTGGCTTCATGAACCGTGGTGTATCTAGAGAGGGGTATTGGGATTTTGAGGCCCTCTGAGAAAGAGGTCTCTGTGATGTCCTGGAAGGCTGAGGAGTGGCAGGACTCAGTGATGTTCTAGGCTTCTGCCGAGTGTGCAGCATTTCCTCATCAGTGAAAGGGACCTGTGCTGGTGGGGACAGTTGAGGAGTGATGGATGGCAGGGCCACTCTCGACCTCTGGCGAGTGTGCAGGACCCCCTCATTAGTGAAAGGGACCCATGATGCTGGTGTCAGTTGAGGAGCAAGAGAAGGCAGTGATGTTTTAGGCTTCTGCAGAGGGTGCAGGGTCCCCTCATCGGTGTAAGTGATGTATGATGTTGGTATGCTGTCGCTGGTGAGATGGGACTGAAGCTCCATGGGTGAAGAATCCTGGGGTGTTTGGCTTTCCGCAGAAGGCTTGCTGGCAATGAATGGAGTGAGATCTCTCTTCCAACCCAGAGGACTGGGTTGGACCAATTTCTGAGAAGCAATCCTTACCAGTCCTTTCTTCCTCCCAGAAGAGGCCACACCTTTCTGGGGCATTCCAGCAGCTGAGGGGGTCCATGATGTGGAGGGATGCGCAGAGCTGGGAGGAATCTGTGGTGGAGACATTTCTCCAGGAAGGGTTGATGGTGCCAGATGTTGTGCAAGATCAGAAGGGGCCTGGAGAGAGGGGGGCTGTCCAGTGGAGACAGGAGGCTGGTGTGCTGGAGGCTGTGCAGAGGAGGGTCCAGACTCCAAGAGCTCTCCAGGGAAGGAAGATGGCCCGGGAGCCAAGGGCTGGCCAGGAGAGAGAGGACCATGGAGACCTGGGCTCTTTGTAGAGGTGGATGTTGTTCCGGATTTAATAGGCCACCTGGGAGTGAGCGGGGCCTTCATTGCTGGAGGTGGCCGGGCAGTTTGAGGAAAGTCCTGCTTAGGCCTCACAGCCTCCAGCTCAAGGGGCGGCCCTGGAGTAGGAGGGGCCTTGTCAGGGGTAAGGTGGGGCCCCTGAGTCTGAGTGTGGTGAGGGGCCAGAGTGGTTCTCAGGGCCGGGGCCTGAGTGATCCCTAGGTCCTCGGCTTGCAGGGGGGTCAGAGAGGTCCCCAAGGCCTGGGCCTGCTGATCGGTAAGTGTGGTCCCCAGGGCCTGGGCCTGCTGCTGGGTCAGAGAGGTCCCCAGGGCCTGGGCTTTCTGAGGGGTAAGAGTGGTCCACACCGCCTGTGCCTGCTGGGGGGTGAGAGTGGTCCCCAAGGCCTGGGCCTGCTGATTGGTAAGAGTGGTCCCCAGGGCCTGGACCTGCTGCAGGGTCAGAGAGGTCCCCAGGGCCTGGGCTTTCTGAGGGGTAAGAGTGGTCCCCACAGCCTGGGCCTGCTGGGGGCTCAGAGTGGTCCCCATGGCCTGGGCCTGCTGATCGGTAAGAGTGGTCCCCACGGCCTGGGCCTGCTGATGGGTAAGAGAGGTTCCCACGGCCTGGGCCTGCTGATGGGTAAGAGAGGTTCCCACGGCCTGGGCCTGCTGATGGGTGAGAGTGGTCCCCACGGCCTGGGCCTGCTGATGGGTAAGAGTGGTCCCCACGGCCTGGGCCTGCTGATGGGTAAGAGAGGTTCCCACGGCCTGGGCCTGCTGATGGGTAAGAGAGGTTCCCACGGCCTGGGCCTGCTGATGGGTGAGAGTGGTCCCCACGGCCTGGGCCTGCTGATGGGTAAGAGTGGTCCCCACGGCCTGGGCCTGCTGATGGGTAAGAGAGGTTCCCACGGCCTGGGCCTGCTGATGGGTAAGAGTGGTCCCCACAGCCTGGGCCTGCTGCAGGGTCAGAGAGGTCCCCACGGCCTGGGCCTGCTGATGGGTAAGAGTGGTCCCCACGGCCTGGGCCTGCTGATGGGTAAGAGAGGTCCCCAGGGCCTGAGCCTGTTGCAGGGTCAGAGAGGTCCCCAGGGCCTGGGACTGTTGCAGGGTCAGAGAGGTCCCCACGGCCTGGGCTTTCTGAGGGGTAAGAGTGGTCCCCACAGCCTGGGCCTGCTGGGGGCTCAGAATGGTCCCCACAGCCTGGGTCTGCTGCAGGGTCAGAGAGGTTCCCAGGGCCTGGGCTTTCTGAGGGGTAAGAGTGGTCCCCACGGCCTGGGCCTGCTGGGGGCTCAGAGTGGTCCCCACCGCCTGTGCCTGCTGGAGGGTGAGAGTGGTCCCCATGCCCTGGGCCTGCTGATGGGTCAGAGTGGTCCCCACAGCCTGACCCTGCTGATGGGTCAGAGTGGTCCCCACCACCTGTGCCGGCTGGGGGATGAGAGTGGTCCCCATGCCCTGGGCCTGCTGATCGGTAAGAGTGGTCCCCACAACCTGGCCCTGCTGATGGGTCAGAGTGGTCCCCACAGCCTGGCCCTGCTGATGGGTCAGAGTGGTCCCCACCACCTGTGCTGGCTGGGGGATGAGAGTGGTCCCCATGCCCTGGGCCTGCTGATCGGTAAGAGTGGTCCCCACAGTCTGGGCCTGCTGATGGGTCACAGTGGTCCCCACAGCCTGGGCCTGCTGGGGGCTCAGCGTGGTCCCCACGGCCTGGGCCTGCTGATAGGTCAGAGTAGTCCCCATGCCCTGGCCCTGCTGATGGGTCAGAGAGGTCCCCACAGCCTGACCCTGCTGATGGGTCAGAGTGGTCCCCACCACCTGTGCCGGCTGGGGGATGAGAGTGGTCCCCATGCCCTGGGCCTGCTGATCGGTAAGAGTGGTCCCCACAACCTGGCCCTGCTGATGGGTCAGAGTGGTCCCCACAGCCTGGCCCTGCTGATGGGTCAGAGTGGTCCCCACCACCTGTGCTGGCTGGGGGATGAGAGTGGTCCCCATGCCCTGGGCCTGCTGATCGGTAAGAGTGGTCCCCACAGTCTGGGCCTGCTGATGGGTCACAGTGGTCCCCACAGCCTGGGCCTGCTGGGGGCTCAGCATGGTCCCCACGGCCTGGGCCTGCTGATAGGTCAGAGTAGTCCCCATGCCCTGGCCCTGCTGATGGGTCAGAGAGGTCCCCACGGCCTGGGCCTGCTGATCAGTAAGAGTGGTCCCCACAGCCTGGGCCTGCTGGGGGCTCAGAGTGGTCCCCACTGCCTGTGCCTGCTGGGGGGTGAGAGTGGTCCTCATGGCCTGGGCCTGTTGATAGGTCAGAGAGGTTCCCAGGACCTGGGCTTTCTGAGGGTTAAGAGTGGTCCCCACGGCCTGGGCCTGCTGATGGGTAAGAGAGGTCCCCATGGCCTGGGCCTGCTGATGGGTAAGAGAGGTCCCCATGGCCTGGGCCTGCTGATGGGTAAGAGAGGTCCCCATGGCCTGGGCCTGCTGATGGGTAAGATTGGTCCCAACAGTCTGGGCCTGCTGAGGGGTTAGTGTTTTCCCCAGGGCCTGGGCCAGCTGAGGAGTCATAGTCCCCAAATCTTGGGCCAACTGAGAGGTTAGAGGCCTGATAGCCTTGGCTATTGGGGGGGTCAGAGTGGTCCCCAGAGTCTGGGCCTGCTGAGGGGTAAGAGTGGTCCTCAGGGCCTGGGCCTGCTGGGGGGTCAGAGTGGTCCCCAGGGCCTCTGCCTGCTGGGTGGTCAGAGTGGTACCCAGGGCCTGGGCCTGCTGGGGGGTCAGAGTGGTCATTAGGGCCTGAGCCTGCTGGGGTGTCAGAGTGGTCATCAGGGCCTGGGTTTTCAGGGGAGTGAGGGTTTTGTATTTGGGGTGGGGCTGTGGGTAAGCGGGAGGTGCTCCAGGTGGTGAGGACTCGTTGAAGAGGGGAGTGGCATCTGTGCTCAGCTCCAGCTGTTTCTCTATCTTCAGGCCCTGGCTCAGCTTCTCCTCTTTCTTCTCTTCTTGCTGCCTCATTGGCCCCAGTGTTTTCAAGTCATCAGTACCCTTCAAAGGCCCAGGACCCATTTGCTGATGGTCTTCAGGTAGATGGTATTGTTGTCCTGGCAAGTCTGGGGTCAGTACAGCTGGGGCTTTAAGTAAAAGTGAAGAGCCCCACTTTATCTCGGAGGATTTGTTCTTTTTTGTTGGAGACTTATAAAAAGTATTTTCCAATTCCTTGGCTAAAATATTGTCCATACTGTCTGCTGTGTCCCCAGCCTTGATATTGGTCCTGGATGTGGGCACTGATGTATATTCTTGCTGGCCTGCAAGGCCTGTGGTTTGAATTAGCTGTTCATAGTTTTCTTCTTTCTCTTGCAGTTTTCGTTGGAGCAGCTCGTTTTGCTCGCTAAGGTCACAGATCATCCTTCTGGAGAGCTCTTTTTCTGTTTCATACTTTTCGAAAAACATGCTGTCATTTACAATGTTAGAAACATTGACTTGTTCACACACGGCACTCAAGGCTTTGGAAAGATTTAATATGGTTGCTGAGATATATTTGATTGCAGTGTTTTCCATTTTGTTGAACATTGAAGAACCTGTAAGTTCTTGCAACATACGTTGGATTTCCAAAACCTTGGTGTTGGTTGTAAATTGATCAGAGATCATTTGATCTGGTCTTAGTGCAACGGCTGTTGCAGGTCGCTTTATAAATCTGTCTTTCCATGTTTTCCATAGAGCACCTCTAGATACTGGAAGGAAAAAAATGTAAAACAAAACAATGAGATCACATTGCTTCTTTGGTGCTGTGCTCTATGTTTAAGCCTAATGAATTTAGACCAAATGGACAGGTAACTGTCCGTTGAAGATTAGTCAGAAAACTTTAGCTATGACCCTGGCCTTGTGCCACACCACATTAATCCACAACTTATGTCCCTGTCATCCCATGTTGGAGCACTCACTGGAGTCCCAGATGCCCTGCTAATGTGCCTAGGAGGATAGTGGGGGATGGCCTGAGTTCAAAGCCTCTGTCACCCACATGGGGATAAACTGGATGGAGTTCCAAGCTTCTGACTTCACCCTGTTGGGAAGTGAACCAGTAGATGGAAGATCTCATTATCTCTGTGTCTCCTTCTGTCTCTGTCACTCTACCTTTCAAATAAGTAAATCTTTGAAAAAAGAAAAACAGAGAGAAAACTGTAGCTCTAAAAGTTTTGGTTTTAGAATCATGTTTTCTTACAATCACCCAGAATTGCTTCCAGAGGTAAGGAGATGATCTCAGTTATGACATCATTAACTCAGTTTTACTTCAACTTTGGGATTCGATAGAATGCAAATCCAACTTTTCCCTGAGTTTGGCTATGCTTGACGTGTTCAGTTTTCTCTTTTGGGTTCCTGTCCCCTTTTCTACCTTTTCTTACTGTGAGAAACTTAGATTCTTTCAAAAGGGCCATAAATCAATAGACAAAAGATATACTGAATGGTTGAAGGAGAAACTCAGCAACTTTCCTCCCACAACCAATGACTGAAGTGTCTGGGTCCCTACTGCCCATGTGGAACACCTGGATTGTCAGACATGTATGAAAAGCAAAAGTCCCACAAGATCCAACTATAGGTGGCACACCTTGGATTCAAAGACACAAAGAGAGCAGAAGTAAAGTGATAGAAAAAAGATACATGGTGAATATGTGGGAGCTGAAGATTATACACTATCTGACAAAACAGATATCAGCACAACAACAATGGTTCTAGAGACAGTGAGGGTCAATACATCAGCAAGCTGTAATGATTATAAATATGCAGCACACAGCCAAGCCCCCAAACATACAAAGACTGACATAATTAAAGGGAGAAGTAGATAACATCATAGTGTGGGGGAATTCCATTTCTCACTGTCCCCAATAGTGGGTGGAACATGGACCTGTGTTGGGGCCCTCTGATTGGATTTCAGAGGTCTTGAAAGGTACTGAGAATCATTTAACATGTTGAGTTCTATGGTCTATAAATGATACTTTCACCAACCTGCATTTTGAGAAAAAAAGAAAACTCCATTTGCAAAGTCACAAAACACAATTACCTATTTTTTTCTTCTGTGTCTTCTTATCATTAAAGAAAGTGGTGCTGATGCTACATAGTATATTGACATTGTTCTCAATGGCTCTCAGTGTTTCTGGAAACATCTCCATTTGTACTATCCAATGGTAGTGTTCTTCAACATCAAATGCAGTTATGTCAGACAAAATAACATCTTGAAGAGAGGTAAAGCATTATTTTGTGCATACAAATAGATAAGCTTAACCAAGTAGCTTTATAACATCAGGTAACTACTAAATAAATTGTATTCAGGAGTACAATCATGGCTATCATGCATTTACTGCTATTCTGAGGCTTTTCTCAATGAAACAGGTAAAGGCTTGGAGGAAGAAGCTGAGTCTTATTAATGAAGTTTTTGAAAGGTATCTGTTTGGTTTTGTTCTTCAACTCCAAGGAAGTCAGTGTCTAAAATAGGAATAGATGCTTTCATATTGGGTGTCTAAATGTAAATCAACCTGTTTGGGCAGTTTTCTAGTGTTTCCTAACCCCCATTTCATGGAATTTCTTGAAAGGAGATGAAATATTGTAAACAAATGGTGAAGGGCCCAGCATTGTGGCGTGGATTGCAGTATTCTCCTTATTCTACATATCAGAGTGCCGGTTTGGGCCTCAGCTGATCTGCTTCCAATCTCTCTTCTTGTGAATGTGCCTCGAAACCCAGCAGAATATGGACAAAGTGCTTGGGCCCGTGCCACCAGTATGTGAGACAGGATGGGGTTCCAGGCTCTTAGCTATGGTCTGGAACACCCTGGGCCATTGTGGCCATTTGGAGAATGAATCAGTGAATAAAGTGCCTGTCTGTCTGTCTATCTATCTATCTATCTAACTATCCCTGTTTATCTCTCTCCTTCTTTCTCTGATGCTGTGCTTATTATTGTATGCTTGTTCATTCTTTAATTCAACCAGTGTCTATTCAGATGTGTACTGTTGCAGATTCTGTTGATACAGTATTGAATACAACAAGTTCCCTAACTTCCTACTGCTTACATTCTAGCGAAAGGAGACAGACAGGAAATAAAAATTAAAATTGTGTGGTATGGCAGATACGAATGGTGTAGACAAAGGTAAAGATGCTTGGTAATGCAGAGTGTGAGGTAACAGGTAATGAGGATGTCAGAAAACACATTGTTTTCAAAGTGAAATTTAGGCAAGGAATGAGTGAAAATTGTTCCAGGCAAGCAAATAGGAAGCATAAAGACATTGGGCTGGGGCATTACTGGCATGCTTGAAGAAAAACAAGGAAGTCAGCATAATGTTCACTAAGTGAGCAAATCTGTATTTCCTTCTTACTGGAGAATGAGACAGACACTTTCTGAAAAGCCTCCTTAGTGTTTTCTTCTTTAATCTGACTAATCCTCCACAGTAGAGTTGCTGACTTTGTGATTTTTCTCAGAAACACTTCTAGAAACTTACTCCATTCCTCTAACCAGGCCAGAATGTAGGCAAGTGTCTTTTCTCTGTTTTCAGCGTTCTTAGAGTAAGTACCCATTCTCTCCAGAAACAGGGATCTCTGTTTCCTCATGTGTTCTGTAAGAGAGATGCGGTGTCCGGAGGGCAAGTCAAAGTCGAGATTGTAGCGAGCCATTATTCGGTGCACGTTGCTCATTATTTCACTCATCTGTGTTTTAATGTTCTGAAGAAAACAAAGAGATAATATGTAAACAAAAGCTTTGAAGGGAGGGGCTTATAGAACTGCATTGAAGGAAATTTAAGTCTCAGAAATGGAGAGCTGCACCATCTCACAGATTGAAAGACAGCATTGTAGAGATCACATGGCTCCCCAGATTAATCAAGATGCTCAGTAGAGATCCAGGCAAAATTCAAACATGTGTTTTACAATTGATTTTAAACTTCTCAATCCAGTTCCAGAAATTGTACAGATAGGAGAGTAAATGGCTAAAAATTTCCAAGACTTTCCCAGGTAAAAACAGTTGATAGTGATGTTGGAGGTAGAAGTAAGATTTGATTGGTCAACATTCTGATGATATGGGGGGGCATCAAAGTTTTATTAAGCCCTTTTCTACACTTGTGGTAATCGGGCTGTGTAGTACTGCAAATCGACCAGTGAGTCAGAATGGAGACTACCAACAGGCCCACACACATACACAGAAAGCTGATTTATTAAAGAACCAGTTTTACACATCAGTGGGGAAAGAATGAACTTATCTCCAAGGGGTGTTGACACAAGCACTTATCCATCCAGAAAAAGCATAGTAAATTGAACTTCTGCCCCATACTTTCACAAAAATCAGCTTAGAGTAGCCTAAAGACAAATGTGGGAATGAAAATTGTAAAATTTTTATAAGATTCCAAAAAATGTGTTCACTACTAGTTTAGGTAGGAAATGATTGCCCCACAGCCGACTTGTATCTAGCTCTTAAAAAAGATGAAAATAAATGGTTTAATGTGATGTAAAGTGATTGCCAAGCCATAAAGTTAAGTTTTTAAAAAGTAAATGCAAAAGACCACATCCTTCATGTATGAACAATGAAGATATGATTCATTATGCCTGAGTACTGTCTATTAAGCTCCTTTGCCTATTTTTTAACTGGACCTGTTGGTTTTTTGTTGTTGTGTTTTTTGAATTGCTGATATATTCTGGATTCTAATCTTTTTTCAGATAAGTAGCTTATAAATATTTTTCGCGCTCTGTTGGCTGTCTCTTCACTCTAGTGTTTGATTCCTTTGCTGGGAAAAATCTCCTGAGTTTGATAGGATCCCCTTTGTCTAGGTTTGCTTTTGTTGCCTGTGCTTTGGGTAAAGTCTTACCCAAGAATTCATCACCTACACCAGTGTCTTGAAGTGCTTCCCCTGTGTTTTCTTCCAAGTCTCAGGTCTTAAATGTAGGCTTTGAACTATCATGAGTTGTTTGGGTTTTTTTTTTTAATATATATTTGATGAGAGGTAGGGATCTAATTTCATTGATCTCTATCTCTATATTTATATCTATAAAGATATACCTATATCAGTTTTGTCAGCACCATTTATTTATAGAGGAGATACCCTACCTTTCAAATAAATCTTTTTTAAACAGTAAGGAAACTGGTGAAATTCAATTCAAATGATACCTGCTACCCTTAGTACAGAAATCTGCCCTTATTCATGGCAGATACATGCCAAGACCCCCAGTGGATGCCTAAAATGGTGGCTGTACCTAATTCTATGCTTAGCTGATAACCAAGGTTACTGCTAAGTGACTAATAGGTAGGTAACATATCCAGCATGAATACACTGGATAAATGGATGATTCACATCTGGGAGAGATATAACAGTAGTATATGAGATTTCATCACACTTACCCAGAACAGCATGCGATTTAAAACATGCTAGCTACTTACTTCTGAAGTTTTCTGTTTAATATTTTCAGACTGCCATTGGCCATGAGTAACCAGAAACCATGGAGTTTGAAACTGGACAAGGCAGGTGGGGAGGCAGTTGTAATGATGCAGTGATTCCAGTCATAAATAAAGTTCATGCACACATGCATCAAAAGATATGAACAAAACATTTGTAGCAATAATATTTATAGTGACCACAAATAGCAGAGTGGATTAAATTATAAAATGGGATGAGAGTAATGAAACTTAAGGCACTGACAGTGATGTCATCAAGATGATGAAGTAGAATATAAGCAGCCTTGATCCTCTACAAAAAACAACTATAGACAACTATGTACATACCAGAATGGGCAAGGACGTATCAGAGGTCCATTTAAAAATCTGTAGCAGGGGCTGGCATTGTGGTGTAGCAGGTAAAGCAGCCACCTGCAAGGCCAGCAGCCCTAATGGGCAATGGTTTGAGTCCCAGTTGCTCCACTTCCAATCTAGCACCCTGCTGATGTGCCTGGGAAATGGCTCAAGTTCTTGGGTCCCTGCCACCCATATGGGAGACCTGGTAGAAGCTCCTGGCTCCTGGCTTCAGACTAGCCCAGTCTGGCCATTGGAGCCACTTCAGGAATGAGTCACAGATGGAAGATAGTGTCTGTCTCTCTCAGTCTCTGTCTCTCTCTTTGGGAACATTGGAAGGAGTCAGCTAGAACAAGTAAAGGTAGATTTTACTGTTTTTTTTAAGACTTATTTATTTGATTGTCAGAGTTACATGCACACACACACACACACACACACACACACCGAGAGAGAGAGAGAGGGAGAGAGAGAGAGAGAGAGAGAGAGAGAGAGAGAGAGAGAGAGAGAAGAAGTCTTCCATCCTCTTGTTCACTCCCAAATTGACTGCAACAGCCAGAGCTGTGCTGATCCAAAGCCAGGAGCCAGGAGCTTCATCCTAGTCTCCCACACAGACGCAGGGACCCAAACACTTGGGCCATCTTCTACTGCTTTCCCAGGCTATATTAGAGAGCTGGATTGGAAGTGGAGCAGCTGGTACTCGAACTGACACCCATATGGGATGCTGGCACTGCAAGCAGTGGCTTTACCTGCTATGCCACAGCGCCAGCTCTAGGTAGATATAACTGTTATCAGTCACATTGTAGGAACCTTTATGTCCCACTGGCCTTCTCCACAAAGAACACTGACATCTTTGGGCACTGAGGTAACCAATAACCATTCTCACTAGAGAACCACAGAGCGCAGGAGGTGCTTCTTCCTCAAGAAACAGGTCTGTTTGATGCTCTGGGACCAGAGTTATCACCCCTCACCAACCCACTGGCGCCCTGTCCCTGAGCCATGGCTGCTCCATGAGTGCCTACACACTTTGTGTCTCTGTGGCTTCACTGCACTTGCTTGCACTTCAGACACTGGAGCCATCACCATAGTGAGCTAGGTCACAAGCCAGGTCCTAGAAGGAAGGTCTCTCTGTGCAAGCACACGATCTGTTCACAGGGTCAACCACCATCGAGAGCCAGGCCCCACCCATGCCCCCAGAGACACTGAGGCTCTGTTCATGCCCATGCTCCCATCCCTGGTTCCTGAACTACTTTACAAGCACCTGTGCTTTCCACAGTGTTGCCAGCATTGCAGAGGAAGTGCCTGTACCCTGGGATCTGGTGCCATTATCACCCCAGGCTCCAGAACCATAGTCCCTCCCCGTGTGCATGTGCTTTGGGCCTGTGTTACATAGCTGTGCACATGTACCACACAGCAAACACCAGTGCACTGACACAGGTCATTCCACAAGCCAGGCCAATGCCAAGAAGGATTCTTTCAGTCATGACTGCGCAGTAGGTGAAGAAGATATTGGGAGAACTGTAGCCTTCCAACAGCTCTTGCCTAGACTGGAAATCCACCTTGTTGGAGCTGAGTGTCCCTGAAATCTCTAACACTTTCTTGGCAGATATGCACAGAGACTACACATCTGCACCCTCACTGTTTCCAGACCACTGTAACTGATGCAGACAGTGCCCTTTTACTCTTCTGTCCATAGAAGATATGTATCCAACAGAATTACAGCAGATGTGAAGTCTCAAAGAAGTGACTGCTCCACCAATTGTATAGACATAATTGCTTTACGGAAACATAACCAAGGCCTGGCATTATGCTACAGTAGCTTAAGCTACTACTTAAAGTGCAGATGTCACATATTGGGGTGGCAGGTTGGTTTGAGTCCCAGCTGGTCTGCTTCTGATCCAGTTTTCTCCTAATGTGCCTGGGGAGGCAATGGAGGATCTCCTGCAATCCCTGTTGGCAATCCAGATGGAATTCCAGGCCCTTGGCCTGCCTCATCCCTGGTTGTTGTGGCCTTGTGGCCATTTGGAGAGTGAAGCAGCAGATGAGAGAACTCTCTCTCTCTCTTTCTTTCTTTCTTTATCCCCTTCTCTCTATCTATAAAGCTATCTTTCAAATAAATAAATAAATCTTTAAAAAAATATGAAAAATAAGATGATAAAGACAATTCAGAAAACAGCAAATGACAAGGAGCATCTAACATGCAAGGACATTTGATAAGACTACCAATGGATTTCTCAACAAAAATAATACAGATCAAGGTGCAATGGAATGATATGTTCCCATTATTGAAGAAAAATCACTGCCAACAAAATACTTGCAAAGCTTACTTGAAAATTAGTTAAAGACTCTCCTAGGAAAACAAAAGCTGTGACATGACCATAACCATAACCCTTAGCCCTTAACCTCAACCACTTTCTTTACAAATTGTCAAAAATCCAGTGTCACGTTTAGCCTAGCAGTTAGTTCATACTACAGCATGGACCTGCTTTACAATGAATGCTAAAAGTAGTTCTTCAGCAGAGAGAAAAGGATACTGATTAGTAACATGAAAGTATAAAACTCACTTAGGAAACTACATACACAGTAAGATCAGAATGCTTTAATGATGTAATGATGGATTGAAAATCATTTATGTCTTTAATGATGAAAAGTAAAGCTAAGTAATAATGTCTGTGACAATTTGTTAAGGGAAATACAATATCAAAGATGTAAATTGACCTCAAAAACAATGTAGAAGTGAAAGTAAAAATGTAGAGTTTTTTTTCTAATGTGGTTAAAGTTCAGTTGTTATCACCTTAGTGTAGCCAGTTTTACTATAAGGTGTTCTATGTAAGTCTCACAATGCAAAAACTATAGTAGATAAGGTGTATAAATTTGCCCAAGTAGCAGTTATAATCAAAACAGCATGGTATCGGTACAAAAACAGATGGATAGACCAATGAACAGAATAGAAACACCAGAAATCAATCCAAACATCTACAGCCAACTTATATTTGATTAAGGATCTAAAAGCAATCCCTGGAGCAAGGACAGTCTATTCAACAAATGGTGCTGGGAAAACTGGATTGCCACATGCAGAAGCATGAAGCAAGACCCCTACCTAACACCTTACACAAAAACCCACTCAAAATGGATTAAAGATCTAAATCTCTAACCCGACACCATCAAATTATTAGAGAACATCGGAGAAACCCTGCAAGATATAGGCACAGGCAAAGACTTCTTGGAAAAGACCCAGAAGCATAGGCAGTCAAATCCAAAATTAACAAATGAGATTGCATCAAATTGAGAAGTTTCTATACTGCAAAAGAAACAGGAAAGTGAAGAGGCAACCAACAGAATGGGAAAAAATATTTGCAAACTATGCAACTGATAAAGGGTTGATAACCAGAATCTACAAAGAAATGAAGAAACTTCACAATGACAAAACAAACAACCCACTTAAGAGATGGGCCAAGGACCTCAATAGGCATTTTTCAAAAGAGGAAATCCAAATGGCCAACAGGCACATGAAAAAATGTTCAGGATCACTAGGCATCAGGGAAATGCAAATCAAAACCACAATGAGGTTTTGGCTGTATGAATGGCTCACATACAGAAATCTACCAACAACAGATGCTAGTGAAGATGTGGACAAAAAGGGACAGTAACCCACTGTTGGTGGGAATGCAAACTGGTAAAGCCACTATGGAAGACAGTTTGGAGATTCCTCAGAAACCTGAATATAACCCTGCCATACGACCCAGCCATCCCAGTTCTTGGAATTCACCCAAAGGAAATTAAATTGGTAAATAAAAGAGCTGTCTGCAATCAATGTTTATTGCAGCTCAATTCACAATAGCTATGACATGGAAGCAAACTAAATGCCCATCAGCAGAAGACTGGATAAAGAAATTATGGGACATGTACTCTATAGAATACTATACAGCAGTAAAAAAAAAATGAAATCTGGTCATTTGCAACAAAATGGAGGAATCTGGAAAACATCATGCTGAGTGAAATAAGCCAGTCCCAAAAGGACAAATATGTGTTCTCTGTGATTGGTGACAACTAATGAGCATCTAAAAGGAAACCTGTTGACGTGAAATGGACACTATGAGAAACAATGACTTATTCAGCCCTTGTCCTGACTGTTGAGGAACAACTTTATACTTTATTCTTTTTAGTATTTTTTGTTCTACTTAATACCATTGGTTGAACTCTTTAATTAACACATAATTATTCATAGGTGTTTAAATTTAACTGAAAATTGATCCCTGTTAAAAATAAGAGTGGGAATAAGAAAGGGAGGAGATGTACAGTTTGGCATATGCTCAGTTGGACTTACCCCTAATGGTAGAACTAGAAACGTGCCATGGGATTCCAATTCAATCCCATTAAGTTGGCATGTACCAATGCCATCTTACTAGTTAAAGTGATCAGTTTCAGTTCATAACTGATCATAAAGATAGGATTAAGTGTCAAAGGGATCACATACACAAGATCAGTGTCTGCTAATAATAGCTGATAGAATTAAAAAGGAGAGAACGATCCAAGATAGGAAGCGGGATACACAGCAGACTCATAGAATGGCAGATGCCCAAAACCACACTCTGGCCTCAGAATCAGCCCTTAAGGCATTCGGATCTGACTAAAAAGCCCATGAGAGTATCTCAGGCATGGAAAGCCAAGATACTGAGCAAAAGAAAAAAAAATGACCTAAATGAAAGATCTCTGTGAGTGAGATTCCAGTGGAAAGAACAGGCCAGCAAAGAAGGAGGTACCTTTCTCTGAAGAGATGAGTGAACTCCCACTTTGATATGGCCTTGTCTAAATAAGGTCAGAGTCTGTGAACTCAAGAGGCTTCCATACCCTTGGCAGCTCATGACAAGTGCCTTGGGTGATTACTTACATCATAAATAAGAGTGTCAATTGCTAAATCAACAACAGGAGTCACTGTGCACTTACTCCTCATGTGTATTCCTTAATGTGTTCTACTATGTGAATTAATGGTAAAACTAGTATTCAAACAGTACTTTATACTTTGTGTGTCTGTGTGGGTGCAAACTGTTGAAATATTTAGGTAGTATATACTAAGTTGATCTTCTATATATAAAGATAATTGAAAATGAATTTTAATGAAGAGTGGGATGGGAGAGAGAGTCGGAGATGGGATGGTTTGTGGGTGGGAGTGTTGTTATTGGGGGGAACTGCTATAATCAAAAAGTTGTACTTTCAAAATTTATATTTATTAAATAAAAGTTTAAAAAAAAGAAAAAAGAAATTAAAAAAAAAAACATTCGGGTTCTAGGAGTTCCTGAAGGCATGGAGAGAAAGGATTAGAACACATTTTTAGTGAGATACTAGCAGAAAACTTCCCAGGTTTGGAGAAAGAAAGAGACATCCAAATACAGGAAACCCACAGAACTCCCAATGGACATGACCAGAAAAGATCCTCACCATGACACATTGTAATCAAACTCACCACAGTGAAACATAAAAGATTCTAAAATGTGCAAGAGAGAAATGCCAGATTACTTTCAAAGGATCTCAGATTAGACTCACAGCAGACATCAGAAACACTACAGGCTATGAGAGAATGGTGTGATACAGCTCAAGTACTAGGAGGAAAAAACACTGCCACCCAACAATGTTATATCCTGCAAAGCTCTCATTTGTGATTGAAGGTGAAATAAAGACCTTTCATAGCAAACAGAAATTGAAAGAATTTGTCACCACTCGTCCAGCCTGCAAAAGATGCTTAAAGATGTGTTACACACAGAAACACAGTCATCAATACAAAAGAAGCTCTCTGCTATGGCCTGGGAAAGTAGTAGAAGATGGCCCAAGTCCTTGGGCCCAGGCACCCACATGGAAGACCTGGAAGAAGCTCCTGGCTCCTGGCTTCGGATCAACATAGCTCCAGCTGTTGCGGCCAAATGGGGAGTGAACTAGTGGATGGAAGACCTCTCTCTCTCTCTCTCTCTCTCTCTGTGTGTGTGTGTGTAACTCTGACTTTCAAATAAATAAATCTTTAAAAAGTTGAAATAAGGTGGGCAAAATATTTAACCACCCAGAAAGACTTACCCAGTGCAGATAACCCCAAGGAAAGCGTCTCAGCATCATTTGTTACTATGAAAGTGCAAATGGATACAATTATGTCACTTTTGAGTGGCTGATAGTTAAAAGATTGACCACAGCAAGTGTTGATGAAGGTGTTGAGCAACTGAAACTCTTGTATATTGCTCATGGGAATGTAAAGCAGGATGACCACATTTCAGAGAGTTTGATAAGTGTTTTAAAGACATCAATTTGTTTGAAAGGCAGAATTTCAGACTGAAGGGAGAGAAAGAAAGAGAGAGAGAGAGAGAGAGAGAGAGAGAGAGAGAGAGAGAGAGAGAGAGATTGACTCTGTAAAGTCTGGGACAGGCTGAAGCTAGGAGCCAGGAATTCCATGCTGGCTCCCTTCATGGGTGGCAGGGCCCAAGCGCTTGGGCCATTGTTGCTTTCCCACCACATTAGTAGGAAGTTGGATCAGAAGAAGAGAAGCCACCATATAAGATGCTGGCCTCCCAAGTGCAGCTTCACCCCCTATGCCTTAGCATGACCATACGTGCTATATTTCTTAAGTGCTTGATTAATTCTGACAAGAAGAGATTGATATCAGGTTGGAGCTTTATTAATCAAAGAATCAGAGTCAAGTGACATCATTTGAAGTCTGTTACCTCAAAGTCAAATATTGTGAAATCAGTTCTTTAAAAAGAACTTACCTGGTCCTGGAAAGATTTTTAAAAGTGCAAGTGTGGGCATCTGGCCTAAGCACTTAAGACAGGTGTTGGGATGCCTGCACCCTGTGGAGTGCCTGAGTTTGAGTCCTGGTTCTGCTCCCCATTACAGCTTCCTGCACAAGTGCACCCTGGGAGGCAGCAAGGGATGGCTCACATAGTTGGGTCCCTGTCACCCATCTGGAATACCTGGACTGGGTTCCTGGCTCCTGCCTTCAGCCTGGCCAAGCTCCAGCTATTACAGGAACCTGAAGAATGAACCACTGATCTCTCTCTCTCTCTCTCCCCCCCCCCCCATCTCTGAAATAGAAATAATTTTTTTAGCGATGCAGTCGGTATATTTCTGGTTCATTTCCTACCTCTCTGGCTCGAATGGCCTGTGCTCGCTCAATCCGAGAGATGATGTCCTGTACGGAGGCTGGGATTTCAAGCGTTGGGACTGCTGGAACATCCTCAGTGTTCCTGGGGTTTCCTCCCATGGTTGGGGAATGCTTGGCATTTTCTTCTAATTCAGATTCACCGTCTTCCTCACTTGACATTTTGATAAAAATGTGGAGAAATTCGGTGATTTTATTCTTTTTCACAGAAACTAGGCAAATACTATCAATGGTATCCACTAGGAAGCTAAGAAAATGGGTTTCCTGCTCCCACAGGCAGTGGCTAACCGTTCTAGGAACTGATTGTTAACCATCACCTTCCAGTCCTGGTGATGTCATAGGAGACCCACTGTGACATTCTCTACTGACTCACAGATTCTCTAAAGGGGTTTTTCATATAGGCCAGCTACTGTATATGCTGGGAGGGTAGCAAAGAATCGACAGCAGGAACACTAAAAGAAGTAGGAGATGAGCCCTGCAGAAATGAGCTTAAAATCCATGGTTAGAGTTCAGGATACAGTGTATTAATTGTAAATCTGCTCTCTCTTCCTGGGATTTTGCTTAAATATCTTTTTAAAGATTTATTTCATTCCAAAAGAAAAATTACATGGTGGGGGTGGGGAGGACACAGATAGCTCTCTCCCATCCGCTCGTTCACTCCCCAAATGGCTGCAGCAGCCGGAGCTAGGCCAATCAGAAGTCAGGAGCCAGGAGCTTCTTCCAGGACTCCCACATGGGTGTAGGGACCCAAGCACTTGGGCCATCTTCCACTGCTTTCCCAGGCACACTAGCAGGGAGCTGGATTGGAAGTGGAGCATCCAGG
The DNA here is from genome assembly GCA_949820135.1 of Sylvilagus floridanus. NCBI lineage: Eukaryota > Metazoa > Chordata > Mammalia > Lagomorpha > Leporidae > Sylvilagus > Sylvilagus floridanus. The sequence continues at coordinate 38,492,300 of OX463230.1, forward strand.
ACTTGAACTGGTGCCTATATGGATACCCACATTGTAGGCAGTGGCTTTACTCGCTATGCCATAATGTTGACCCCCTTGCTTAAATAAGTATTTTAACTTATTTAAGTTAAATATTTTAAGTTCCTCAGGTGTCCCTTAATTTTTCTTAGGTAGAAACTTGGAAGATATCATTTGGATGATGATAAAGACCACACTCCCTGCCCTTCCATCTGCTGGTTCACTTTCCAAATGTCCCCAAGATCTGGGGCTGGACTAGGCTCAAGCCAGTAGCTGAGAATTCAATATCCATCTCCCATATTGAATTAGGAAATGAAGTACTTGAGCCAAACTGTCCCCTGCCTCCTAGGGTGCACGTTAGTAGGAAGCTAGAATTCAGAAGCAGAGCCAGTACTGGAACCCGGATTTTCCAATATGGAATTGCATCTTAACAACTGCATCAAGTGCCCACCCCAAGGGCTATCATTTTTTAAGTGATGATAACCAAAAAGTGGAATTTGTGATCTTGGCTATAATCTTCATGACTGATGTATTCCTTGTGAGGTGCTATTGGGAGAATGACCTTGTTCTCGTAGGGTCAGCTGTGCAGCCCGGCCAAGCACAGATACCAATCACCCTGTATCTTTGTCTCTGATGTATTTTAAATAATTGTCTGTGATAGTCCAAAGTCTGAGGTCAGCGTGAGGTCAGGTGGTCACACTCTGAGTGGATCTGTCCAGGGATCAGCATGTCATCACATCAAAAAGTCACTCTTGAAGCAGGTGGAGGGCAGAGGGGAGGAACTTAGCCTGCATCACTCGTCTTCTTCACCCCGGGCCTGACTCCGTTCTCACTGCCCTGGAAGGGTGCACAGAGAGGGCCGCACCACTGTGCATGGTGTGTGAGTGTGAGCACTTTGTAGACAAACCCTAGGGAGAGAAGACAGAAATGCAAAGCTACATTGCCCGGGACAGCTGAGAGGACGCTGGCAGCTGCCCAGTTCCAGTTCTACTGGGAGGTTGCCTGAGAGGGGCTGAGGTCAGGGCGCTGTCTGCACAGGTGGGGCAGCCTCAGACCTGCCCCGGAAGTGGATACAAAAGGAGAAAGGCCCAGCTCTAGCACAGCACACCCTCTGTGCAAGAGAAGACACTTACTTTTCCAATGGTCACACTGGGGCTGCCCCAATGGCCCCTTAGGAAAGATAGCCATTGGCTGCTGAAGCACACGTGTGCTCATTAATAGGCAGTCGGTGTGACTGCAGCCCGGGGAATAGGCAGGGTCAGCAAAGCCGAGTGAGCTGCGCTTGGGTCATCAGCTGCTAGGGCGGAGAAGGCTGACTACAGCCAGCAGAGGAGAAGTCACAGCTGCATGCTGGGCACCATACTGCTGGCATCCAAATGAAGATGACACGGCATTGAAATATTCTACTAAGGCCTTTTAAACATGAGTTTGTATGGAAAGAGGAGCTGGCAGGATTGAAATCAGCTCTGTAGGGGCTGGCGTCTTGGCACAGTGGGTTAAGCTGCCACTGCTTGCAATGCCGGTGTCCCACATGAGGGCTAGTTTGAGACCTGCTACTCTGCTTCTGATCCAGCTCCCTGATAATGGAGCTGGGAAAGGACCTGGGCCCCTGCAACCGATGTGGGAGATGGGATGGAGCTCCGGGCTCCCGGCTTCAGCCTGGCCCAGCCCCAACCACTGTGACCATTTGGAGAGTGAACCAGCCAATAGAAGATCTCTCTGTCCCACTCTCCGTCACTTTGTTAAATAAGTAAAATAAATCTTCCTAAAAAATCAACTGAAGTTCTGGTGGAAAAGAGGCTGCCTCCTGTGTGCTGTTGCAGTGGCACCGGGCGTCACGTCAGAGCTGGCCATTGTCACCGTCACCAGTTTTCCGGCACCAGCACATCTGAGCAGGATTCGTCCATGAGCCTTCTTGGCCGTGACATCACTCCTCATCCTCACTCCTCCTTCCTCCCTGTCAGGATGGCCCAGTGAAGCACAGGGCTGCCTGTTAGACACACATTTCAGATAAGTGATCCAGTTTTTTAGTGTGTCTCCAGGATTGCCCAGGACACACACTAAAAAATTGCGCCAAGCTCTGAAGTGCCTGGTGCATTTATTTGCTGATCCCAGTGCCTTCCTCCGTCTGGGTGCCTGAATCCCTTACTGCACATCCTCAGGCGCTTCTGGGGATACGGCCTAAGCTCTACTGCTCTGTTTGTTGCTAAGCCAACAATGAAAACACTCAGATTTTCTCTTTTCACCCAGTCAGTCTCTCCCAAGAGCCCACGGGAGGTGGACTCACCTGAGATGGCCAACCTGAGTGTGGGCATAAGGGCTTTGGTTTATTGTTAAACCAAATATCACTTTAGCCAGAAAATTGTTTCAGGGCCATGGGGATTCAATGCTCTTCCCCAAACCAGTTTTTAGTTCTTAGAGGTCACCAGCAGAGGGAGCACATTCCACAAGGCCACTGTGGACATGTGGTGCAGGACACAGGGCTGAGCTCTGTTGAGTACTTCATTTCTGACAGCCCAGGAGAGCTTGGGCAAACAAACTAAACACCTAGACAACAGCAGATAATGAAACGCTCCATGTAGCTGATATGTTGAAGGAACTGCTGAGCTATAGCCAGCCCATAAACAAGAGTGTCAATTGTTAAGTCAACAACAGGAGTCACTGTGCACTTACTCCCCGTGTAGGATCTCTGTCCTTAATGTGTTGTACTATGTGAATTAACGGCATAACTAGTACTCAAACAGTATTTTATACTTTGTGTTTCTGTGTGGGTGCAAACTGTTGAAATCTTTACTTAGTATATACTAAATTGATCTTCTGTATATAAAGATAATTGAAAATGAATCTTGATGTGACTGAGATGGAAGAGGGACTGGGAGATGGGATGGTTGCAGGTGGGAGGTAGGTTATGGGGGGAAAAGCCACTATAATCCAAAAGTTGTACTTTGGAAATTTATATTTATTAATAAAAGTTAAAAAAAAAAAAAGAAAGAAACCCTCCAGCATTTATCAGCATGAAGTCAGTTAGAAGATCTAAAAGGAGAGTCCAGTACTGTGGTGCAGTGGGTTAACGCCTTGGCCTGAAGCACCAGCATCCCATATAGGCGCTGGTTTGAGACCCAGCTGCTCCACTTCCCATCCAGCTCTCTGCTATGGCCTGGGAAAGCAGTAAAAGATGGCCCAAATCTTTGGGCCCCTGTGCCCATGTGGGAGACCCAGAAGAAGCTCCTGGCTCCCAGGTTCAGATTAGCTCAGCTCCAGCCATTGTGGCCACTTTGGAAGTGAACAATCAGATAGAGGACTTGTCTCTCCCTCTCTCTGCCTCTCCTCTTTCTACGTGACTCTGACTTTCAAATAAATAAATAAACAAATATTTAAAAAAAGATCTGAAAGGAAAAGCTTTTCTAGGGCTGTGGAATTGGGAAACCGTGTTCAGCCCCCGAGACTTGCGCCCTCCAGTGTTCTCCGAGCAGCAGCGCCTTCTCCACTTTCTCCCGGGAGCTGGACCTGCCTCCGACCACTGCCTTTCATTCACTTCCCCGAGAGGCTGTACATACACACTTTGAGGCCACCTTGGACTTTGTTTCGGCCCCTCAGGGGCACAGCTGTGGTGACCGGCATATAGTGGGCCTCTTCAAATACTGATGCTCTTGGGAGAATTGAAAGAATGTTTTAAAATATCATTGAAAAGCAGAGCCCACAACTCTCCATCGTGAACTTTTGTACTCAAGAAAGTCTTGTCTGGGGCTGGCATTGGGCACGGTGGGTTCAGCTACTGCCTGCCACACCAGTGTCCCATATGGGCACCAGTTCAAGTCTCAGCTTCTCCACTTCCAGTGCAGCTCCCTGCTAATGCACCTGGGAAAACAGCAGAAGACGGTCCAAATGTGGGCCACTGCCACCCACATGCCAGACCTGGATGGAGTTCCAGGCTCCTGGCTTCAGCCAGGTCCAGCCGCAGCTGTTGCAGACATTTGAGGATGAACGAGTGAGTGGAAGGTTCTCTCCCTCTCTCTTCCCCTCACCTTCCCTCCCCACAACTCTCCCACCATAACTACATTTCTAATAAATAAACACATCTTTTAAAAAGAATTGCAATGCTGGCCGCTGGAACTGTGTGTTGGGAAGTTAGCCCTTGACTGTGAGCGACACAAACCATCCCTTACTTCTTCCCTCTGAAATGCTGAGCCAGCATGTCCTTCATGGAAGCCGGGGTCAGTCCCACTGAATTCTCCTTCCCCTTCTCATCAACCAGCGGAGAAACGGACGGGCGAGCCCATTGGAAGGGAGGAGGAGTGAAAGCAGCAGAAGGAGCTGGCTTGAGAAGCAACACACTGTGAAGAAGAAACTGGACATCAGCCTCTGTTGCTTTTGAGGCTTAAGCTGGCTGAGGCCAGAGGCAGGGGATGGAGGCAGACTGTGGAGTCGCTTCCATTTGTTTGATGTGCACACCTAACACTTGCACACAGTGAATTTCTCCATCAGTTCCAGCACTAACATCTTTTGCTTCTTTTTCTTACTGCACTGAGTTAGTCTACAGCTCATGACTTTAAGTGGAATACTTTTAATGTTTCGTTGTTGTTAAGTTTGATTCTTTTTGGTAGATGCTCTTTATCAGGTTAAGGAAAGTGTTTTTTAATAAAAAAAAATTATTTATTTGAGGCAGAGAGAGAACCTCCCATCCACGGTTCACTCTCCTGAATGCCTGCTTGCAAAATCTAGGACCGGGTCAGGCTGACGCTGGGAGCCAGGAACCGAGTCCTGGACTCCCATGCTGGGGGCAGGGACCCAGCTGCCTGCGCCATCACTTGCCGCCTCCCTGAGTGCACGTTAGCAGAAAACTGGAACCAGAACTAAAGCCAAGACTCAAACCTAAGCATCGGGTATTGGATATGGGTGTCCACAGTGGCATCTTTTAAAATATATGTATTTTTGAAATTTATTTGAAAGGCAAAGTTACAGAGCACGACAGAGAGAGAGAAAGATCTTCTGTCCCCTGGTACACTCTCCACATGGCCACAACGTTCGGGTCAGGGCTGTGCCAGGCTGAAGCCGGAGGCTGGGAACGCAATCCAGGTCAACCATATGAGTACAGGGGCCCAAGTTCAAATAAAAAGACCTGCACCCTTGGCTCTGGCGCCTACAGGCTGCTGATGCCGGCCCTGCGGTCCGCAAGGGCCTCCTCACTCTGCCCGCGCCCCGGGGTGCACGCGCAGCTCGCGTCCTGCTCGTTCTGCCCCACTCTGTCCGGCCTGGGTCCCTGCCATTCACAAAGAGTAACAACAGGGTGCCATTGGGGCTCTGCCGGGCGCCCCCGCTGAGAATGTCTTCGGCTGCGTTCTCCATCTCCTGTATGGTCAGATCGCAGGCCAGCTCCTGGGTCATGACCTCGATGAACTTGGGATCTTGAGCAAACTGCCCCAGTCCTTCGGAAATCAAGACCTGAGGGACCATGGGGGAGAACCACAGGGGAGCGTCGTTAGCAGAGCTGCTTGGGTGGGCGGCTTCAGGAAGTGTGTGTGTGTGTGTGTGTGTGTGTGTGTGTGTGTGTGTGCCTGTGGACACTGCACATGCATGTGTGTGAGCGGTCCCTGAACATTGAGGCCCGTTTCTCGGGGTTCACTGGCTATGTTGCCCAGTGCTTTCTTCAACAGAAGCTATGAGAGCCCATCACTTTCTGTGTGCCCCCGAAAGTGGCGGTCAGGGAGGTGACATTCAGTCTAGGGGGACAGAAGCGGCTCCCCCTGCTCAGTTCTCCAGTCCACGTGCCCTTCCCCTGCCTCTGCCCCGCAGCCCACACTCACATACCGCTTCCACCAGGCTGCTGGCGCTGCCTTGGAACTGTCTCCCCTGGGCCCCAGCCTGGCTGGGCACAGTGAGGGAGACAGGCCGGGCTCTCCGGGTGGCACTGCTGTCCCCTCTGCAGGGGCTGTTCTCCCCAGACCACGAGCCGCAGTGGATGGACGGGAAGCTGCTGTTGAGTTTCTCGCTGGAGTCGGCCCCCTCCAGCCGCAGGGTGGGGATGGGCTGGGGGGGCCAGCCTCGGCTGCCCGGTGTCGCAGGGGGCGTGGCACAGGGCCTGGGGAGCGAGGTGGGGGAATGGCTTCTCTGCAGGAGGGGGCTCAGGCCCGCCACTGCCAATGCCTGTGGACACACAGAAGCACGAGTTACTAGGAGTGATGGGGTCCCAAGGGCCGCAGGCCTCTGGTCTTCCAGTTACTTCCACCCATCTGGAACACACACCCATCTGTCTGACCCCCTCTGAGCCCTAGCGCATCGAGACCTGGCCTAGGTTTCCATAATCCCAAAATACATCTCTGCACAACTCAGTCTGCCTGAAGTGATCTCTTTTTCTGTGAGTTCAGAAAGCTGCACTTGAGTGGAATCAGGATCATCTGCTGTGCTTGTGAACCCTCTCTTTCTTGGTGGACTGCGGTGAGCGATGACCCTACACTGTATGTTAGATGCAGGACACGCACGCCCTGTCAGTCAGCCCTGCGGGTTGGGGTGAGGTTCAAGGTCTGTGAAGAAGTTTGATGTCCATCACGAGGAGCTAGACCAAGCCAGTACTTGTTATTATGACTTTTATTTAAAAGAAAAGAAAAGAAAAGAAAAGAAAAGAAAAGAAAAGAAAAGAAAAGAAAAGAAAAGAAAAGAAAAGAAAGCAAGGACGAGGAATGGAACCCTGCCAACCCCTAGCTCGGGTCGTCTTTGAGCCATGGCGGAAGCCTTACACTGCGCTGCTGGGAAGCCATGTACGTGTCTGTGTCCTGTGTCCCTGGCTGCTGCTGGGCATCCCGAGGGCAGTGGCTGCGTTACCGCTGCATCAGGACTCAGCCCCGCAGTGTCTGCTGCTCTGCTGTGGTGTGTGGGGGGAGGGGGCGACACTGGGTGGCTGGAGGGGCCAGATACAGGTAAGGAAGAATGCCTTGCCCACCAGCGTGATAAGAACAGATGGGTGGAACCGGCTGCTAAAACCACCTTCCAAAATAGCAAGCACGCTGTCCCCACTTCCTGCCATTCCCCCTGCCCCGGCCCCAGCTCCCGATGGGCTTCCTGGCTGCCTGGGAACCTAAAGGAAGTTCAAGGCTATGTGTGGTGTGTGGACAGCCCGGCAGAAATCATTCACACGTGGGTAGCGCTCCACAGGCTAAGCAAAACAATGGATTTCTTTGAGCTGAACTGTTGGCCACGCCAAGCTGGCTGTCTTAGGTGGTGGCTTAGTGCAGTATCATGGGCTACCTGGTGGTGGACCAGATGCAGGGGCAGGACTGTCTTCTGAGAGATGTCTCCCCCTTGATTCTTCTGCCGCTTCAGACATTCCAGGTGGAAGGAAGCCCTTCGACCTGCAAAGCCAGCCAAAGAAGGGGCTCAGGGCAGGAAGAGAGGACAGGGCTGCGGCAGCTCGGAACCCGGTGGGGGCAGGGTCTGGGGCTCAGACACCTTCCTGTTGGCCTCTTGCTTTGTCGCTGAGGCGTTTCGGAGCGCGTGTGCCCAGCTCCCACCCCAGCAAACCCTGTCTTTGCAATCATTCTTCTCACTTTGGAAGTCTGCCCAGCCCATGGCCTGGATGGTGTTTGACCCCGGGCCATCCCCGAGTCCCTGACCAGGGCCACCTCAGGGTGACCGCCAGCGCCCTCTGCAGAGCCAGGGGTGTGCTCACCCAGTGACGCGGAGCGCAGGAAACCCTTCTTTGGAGACAGCCGGATGTCTTGCTTCTCCTCCTCCGGGGGCGTCAGTTGTCGGTTTTCGTCGTCCTGGTAGGAGAGCCTGGAACACAGAATTCTCGGGGCTCACTCCTGGAGGCTCAGAGCTTTCGTCCCCAGAAACCAGTTTGCCTTTTCCCTTGCCGAGGGGAACGCCCACCCTTCCCCACCCGGGGGTGCTTATGTACAGGTTTGGGGAGGGGCGGCTGACATCACAGATGTTGGCCCAAGGGGCTGTCCATCCCCTGCCCATGTGGTGAGCCTGCATTTCTGACTTCAGGCAGTGGGGGGCACTCTTGGGACAAAGGTAATGAGAAAGTTGGAGGAAATTCCAGGTCCCTGCGCCTCTTTCAGAGTGGCCTAGGTTCCTGTGTTCACAAAGGCCAACGCTCTTCACCAGGGCTGTTCTCAGCCTCAGCCCCAGCGCAGCGCCCAATCCCCAGATCCCCCTGCACGTGCACTTCAGCAGCTGCTCGCGACACAGATGCAGCCAGTCAGTGGCGGGGTGGAGAGGGACCTTAGGGGTATCTGGTGGATGGCCGCCAAGCCTTCCAAGGGTGACCCCTGCAAGAAATACCTCGGGCACCCTGCCCGGCAGACCCACGGAAGGAAACGCCCTGATGGCACTGCCTGCACTCTGCACATTGCTATTCTACACTCGTCTGCTTGGTTTTATGAAAAGGCTTGGGCTGCAACACACGCCATGGACTTCACAGCCCCTCGTGCATCGGCCTGCATGGCTCGCATCCACCCCTCCATGCCACAGGTGAGGCCCCGGACGCTGTCCCCAGTGCTCCCCTACATGGTGGGCAGGGGTGTGCTGCCTTCACCACCGAGCACACCCCTGTTCCGTGCGTAGATGTTCACTGTATCTACAGTCATCTGTATGCATTGCTCCTTTCTTCTCAACCATGCATGCCCTCCCTATTGTATTTCCTTCTTATCCAAACCACCACCGCTCTTGCAGACCCAGCTTCTGTCTGAGCTTGGACTCACACCCATCACGGTCACCCTGCCCCCGCCCCTTCTCAGAATGCCTCTGCAGCTCAGTGTGTGCCCACTCTGTGGGCAGTTAGTTAGACAGTTGCCAACTATCTTTCTTGTCTGAGATCCTCTCGGCTTCCAAACCAGTTTGTAAAACAGCCTAGAGCGTGGACTGTAGTTAGTAACTCAGCAGAACTCCCGGATACCAAGCACGCAGCCTGTGCTTTTTCTGATTTCTAGGATATGTAGCCATGCAGTAATTTGCATTATCTAAAAGTTAATTTAGGGGCTGGTGCTGTGGCACAGCAGGTTAATGCCCTGGCCTGAAGCACCCGCATCCTATATGGGCACCGATTCGAGACCCGGCTGCTCCACTTCCTGTCCAGCTCTCTGTTGTGGCCTGAGAAAGCAGTACAAGATGGCCCAAGTCCTTGGGCCCCTGCAGCTGCGTGGGAGACTGGAAGGAAACTACTGGCTCCTGGCTTCAGATCAGCGCAGCTCCGACCGTTGTAGCAAATTGGGGAGTGAACCAGAGGATGGAAGACCTCTCTCTCTCTCTCTCTCTCTCTCTCTCTTTCTCTCTGCCTCTCATCTCTTTGTAACTCTTTCAAGTAAAATAAATCTTTAAAAAATTAATTTAGAGGTGGGCATTTGGTGCAGGGATTAAAATGCCACTTGGGACGCCTGCACTCCAAGTAAGATGCCTGGTTTTGAGTCCTGTTCCTGCTGAGTCTGGTGTCCCTCTGATGTGCATCCAAATAGTTGGATCCTTGCCACCCATATGGGAGCCCCAGGTTGAGTTCTAGGCTCCTGACTTCAGACTGGCCCATTCCTGGCTGTCACAGGCATTTGGGGAGTGACCTGGTGGGTGGGGGATCTCTTTGCCTGTCTCTCCCTGTCTTTCAAATAAAATGAAAATATATTCACAATTCCAATTAAGACAGTGTTATCTGTTAAGGACCCTCAGAGGACCTTAGACTTCCTACGCACCATGTTTCACTGAGTCAGAAAGCAGGTGTTTCTCCCCCTCCCCCCTCCGCTGATTGGACATGAAGGCACAGGGGTTAACTGATTTGTCATGGTCCTGCTGCTCTTTCCACGGTTCCCCTCACTTGCTGGATTCTTATAACATCAGGGGACAAGGAGGTGGCTCTGCTACTCTTCGATCTCTCCCGCCACTCCCTGGGGGCCTGTGTCCCTGTCCTACCCCTGCTTCTGCAGCCACACACACACCCCAAAAAAGAAAAACAATCTAGAATGCACAAAGTGCTCTCCAGAAAACATCCCAAACAGTGCATCTTGGCTGTTCCGAATGCCGCCCATAGCCATCAGCGCATCTTACAAGGAAGCACAGGAGACAGGCATCCGTGCTGGCAATTCAGCCACGGCAGACACTGCTATTTTCTGTGCTCTGCTGGACAACAGACTGCCACAACCTCAGGCGCACCCAGATCTGTGGGCCAGAGCTCGCCTCCAGCAATCCAACAAGAATCCAGACCTCAGTCCCAGATTGCCAGCAGTGCCCTCTTCTGGGCAGCTTTCCTGTTTAAAAAAGTTGTTGCTATTATTTGAAACAGAAAGAGAGAGTACGTGTTGATTCACTCCCCAAATGCTTGCAACAGCTGGGGCTGGGCCAGGCCAGAACTGGGAGCCAGAACTCAATCTGAATCTCCCCCAGGGCAGCCGGGCCCCAAGTGCTGAGCCATCACCTGGCGCCTCGCACAGTGCGCCCTAGCAGGGCTCCCTAGGCATTTCCCTGTGGGATGCAGGCATCCCAGGCAGCATCGTAACTACTATATCTCAAATGCCCCCACTGGGCAGCCTTATTATCAGAACAGTAGCTCCATGAAACACTTAACTGTAGATGTACGTATGTATGTGCTGTGTCCCACAGAAAACCTGCTGTGGCTGCTGCTTACAGCCAAAGAGGAAAGACGGTCAGCCATTTTCCCCGGAGCGAATCACAGTGAGGAAGGACTCAGCTAAAGGGGATTGTGTGCGTGTTGGGGGTGGCCTCTCCCTCCCCTAAAGTGACCACAGGTGCAGGGCGGGCAGGACTGCTCTCTGATCTCTCCTTCCCTACAGCTGGGGCCCACTTGGGCCAGGAGGCAGCAGGGCTCACATCTCTGTGGAGAGCAGGCTGGGCTCACTGCAGCACTCAGCGTCTTCACCGATCCTCACGTCATAGGTCTCGTCCTGGGACGCGCCCTCCTGACACGCCATGGCTATCTGGCTCTCCTGGGAGTGGCATCTAAAACATCCAAGGTGGAGGAAAGCTCAGGGACCGCCAGCCCTCCTCCCCTTCCCCCAGCCAGAAAGGGGCCACACGGGCATGCACACGCGTGTGCTCGTGCACACACACACACACACACACACACACACGGTGGTTGTGGTCTCTTCCCCCAGCAGCTGCCGATGAAGCCGGGGAGCCATGGAAGCATCAAGATTGAGGCTGAGGCTCTTGGTGGGAGAAGGACCCACTCAGCCTCTGGCCCAAGTCACTCAGCCTACCCTGTGCCTCAGTTTCCCCTCCTGTAAAGTTGGAATGACTGTGCTGCTGCTCGCAGGGTGGCTGGGCCCCGGGCTGTCCTCTCCAGGGCAGGGTGGCACAGAGAGGGCTCTCCCCACCCCGTGCTGCAGACGGCTGAGCCTTCAGATGTTTGGCCAGCTGAGACGTCCCCGGCATCGTGGTCTGCCAGATCTGGTTCTGACCTGGCTCCCTGGAGTGAAGGCCCAGAGAGGTCACCTCATGCCGAGGGCTGTGTCCTACTGAGCAGAGGGGGTGGGCCTCAGTCCCTGCCGAGCCCAGCGGGGGCTTGCACTGTGACGCGCTCTCTCTGGGACAGCGTCTTCCTCGCTCCGGGCTCAGGGCTCTGCCCATCTCGTCTGGTGGCTGTCTTCCTTCCTACCCTGTAGGCTGGAGCCCACTCTGCCCTCAGGCCCCCAGAGGCATCTGGGAAAGAGCCCAGTGTACCCCTCCCCCTCGCGCTCTGGCCGTGGGCTCACAGAGCGACCTGGGCAGACTGGGACAGAGCTCTCCGGGGAGGACGTGGACCGTCTCCCGCCACAGTCACAGGGAAGATGAGAAGTCAGGGACTCCAGATGGAGTGGGAGGAAAGGCATGTGGAGCGGGTGTGGTGAGGAGCCCTGGGATGAGCTGCACACGGATGGCGGCAGGCAGGCAGCACCGCTTCTTGGGACCACTGTCTGTTCTCGGCCACAGCGATGCTGCCGCCAGAGCCGCCACTGTCTGCCTCGAGCTCTGGTGGGAGGGACAAGACCCAGGACTCCAGAGTGTCGGCTGCATTCTCCTCTTCGCACCCTGAAGGTTGTTTTTACCAAAAGCGGTGAGGGGAGAGGGACTGGGGTTTAGCGGGCACTTAGGATGCGCTCAGTGCTCTGCATGTGTTATGTTTCATGGACAGGTGTCTCCGTGGGGGAGGAAAACCTCTGCTCCACCCCCCGCCAGCTCCTCTCTGCCAGTCGCTCTCACCGGACGAACAGGAAGCATCTTGCACAGAGGTTGCTGCGCTTAAAGAGGACAGGCAGTGCAGAACAAGACTGCCTGAGGTCAAACCTGCCTCTGTGCCTGGAAGGCAGTGGAGAGGGGGTGATGGGCTCCCGGACTCCTCATCTGAGCACCACGTACAAACAGCCTCTGGAAGAATGCTCCTTGGCATTCCAGTTAGAGAGGCATTCAGTTCCCTTTGGGGTTAAGGTACTTAGTGATTTATGACACACGCAACCAGAGAGCTGCATAAATAATGCAGAAATATTAGGGTTGCATAATATTCCCTCCCCTCCAAATTCATGTCTCCCTGGACCTCAGCATGTGGCCCCGGGAGGAAATGGGGTCTTCCCACGTTAGTTACGATGAGGTCACGCTGGCCTAGGGTGGCTCCTGTAAGAAGAGGACGCACAGACACAAGGGCAAGGGGGCCCTGTGATGGTGGAAGCACAGGCTGGAGTGGTGCTGCCATGCGCCCAGGAACACCAGGCACAGCTGGTAACTATCAGATACCAGGAGGGAAGCAAGGAATAGGTTCTTCTCAAGAACCTACCCCACCCACACCTAAATGTTGGAATTCTGATCTCCTGAATGATGAAAGAATAACCTTTTCTTAGTTTTAAGCTCCCCAGGTTGGGATCGCCTGTGATGGTAGATCTAGGAAACTGAGCTGATGCTGTGGCGTAGTGGATAAAGCCACCACCTGCAGTGCCAGCATCCCGTATGGGTGCTGGTTCTAGTCCTGGCTATTCCTCTTCCAATCTAGCTCTCTGCTATGGCCTGGGAAAGCAGTGGAAGATGGCCCAAGTGCTTGGGCCCCTGCACCCATGTGGGAGACCCGGAAGATGCTCCTGGCTCCTGGCTCTGGGATGGGCCAGCCCCGGCCGTTGAGGCCATTTAGGGAGTAAACTAGCAGATGGAAGGCCTTTCTCTCTGTCTCTCCCTCTCTCTGTCTGTACCTCTACCTCTCAAATAAATAAGTAAAATCTTTAAAAGCAAAATAAAAACACCAGGTGAAGAACTTTTGAACCAACTGGGAACCAGGGGCTTGTGAGACACCTCCGTAAGCCAAGTGATGACTTCCATTTACAGCAAAATGTGGATTAGCAGGTTCAGGAGGAGAGTAGAGCTCCTGAAAATACAGTATTCTCCTAAGCATGACCTGGGGACCTCTGGAAGCTGATGGGGGCTTCCTCCTTCCCCCTCCTCTGCAGAGTGCAATGGTGGTGGGTGACCCCACAGACCACAGGCCACATGCGTGCAGTTAGATCAGCTGGACTCTGCCCCTCTGCAGGGATGGAGGCCTCAGGTCATGCTGGTGGCATCATTCAGTCTCCAGACAGCAGTGCCACTGCATTCATCGCACAGGGTAGCTCCACATGATTGGATGACTGGAGCACGGAGGGCCTCAGGTCAGGGCTCGATGAGGTTAGATTAGTCTTGTCTGCAGGGCATAGAGCAAGGAGGTCAGTGGGGCATGGGATGCTCTTGGGGCCACCATCTGCACTGGCTGAGATTCAGGTTTGTAGTATGTGACTAAGACCCAGAGCAATGGTGACTTATATATGGGAGAAGTGTGTTACCCAACCCCAGGACTGCTTGAGCAAAAAGCAAGTCTTGGTGACTGTTGCGGTTTGAACATTTCCCCAAAGTTGCTGTGTTGGAAAGTTAATCCTCAATGCAACTGTGTTGCCAGGTGTGGCCCAGTAAGAGGTGATCAAGTCTTGAGGGCTCAGCAGTGTCACTACTGCAGAAGTGGATTGGTTATTCCAGGGTTACAATGGTGTGCAGAGGGAGTGGTCACATGGGGGTAGCAGGAAGGAGCCTTGTGGTACTTTTGTAGCACTTTGCATTGATTGGGGTTGTGGTTTCTTTAAGCTACACTTGTGATAAAATTGCTGATGGTTACACATACACACACAGACACAAGTGCATACATAATTGGAGAAGTCCGAATGACCTCAGTGGGCTTCCTGGTGTTGATTTGCATTTGCTAGAATTAAGTACAGTATTAATTTGGGGGGAGTCAGAAAGAAGGTACTGGGCCTTCCCTGTGTGTTCCTTTGCAATTTCCTGGGACTCTATGAGCATTTCAAAATAAAAATCCAGGGCCAGTGCTGTGGTGCTGTGGGTTAAAGCTCTGGCCTGAAGTGCTGGCATCCCATGTGGGCACTGGTTCTAGTCCCAGCTGCTCCACTTCCCATCCAGCTCTCTGCTATGACCTGGGAAAGCAGTAGAAGACGGCCCAAGTCCTTGGGCCCCTGCACCATGTGGGAGACCCAGAAGAAGCTCTTGGCTCCTGGCTTCAGATTGGCAGAGCTCCGGCCATTGCAGCCATCTGGGGAGTGAACCAGCAGATGGAAGACCTCTCTTTCTGTTTCTACCTCTCTCTGTAACTCTGTCTTTCAAATAAAATAAAAATAAAAATAAATTTAAAAAATAAAAAATAAAAAGACATCTTGTAATGTTTGAAAATAAAGGAGTGTTAAAAAAAATTTAAGTTGGTAGAAATGTGTCAGAGGTATACAGGAATCCACTGAAAGATTTGCAATGGTCAAACCTGGAATAATTTGAGCAAGAAAACAAATAAAGCAGTATTGAATTTTGGCTCGAAGTATAAGATAAATATTATGAGTCTGTATGAATGTATGCATGATTGCATAAATAAATCACTGGGGAAGAAGAGGCAAATCTCCATTTCAGAAGGATTTTGAATTGTCTTTGTAGATTCTGCTGAGCCCCCTTGCACCCCCTGTAATTGTGGATGTCTTTGCAAAGAGCTTAGGAGAGGAAGGAGAGGAAAAAAAGAGGAACGACAGTGGGAGTGTCTGATGTCATCTGCTATGGATCCCTGCAAGGGTCACAGGAGGATTTTTTTTTGACAGGCAGAGTGGACAGTGAGAGAGAGAGACAGAGAAAGGTCTTCCTTTTGCTGTTGGTTCACAGCTGGCACATCACACTGATCCGAAGCCAGGAGCCAGGTGTTTCTCCTGGTCTCCCACAGGGTGCAGGGCCCAAGCACTTGGGCCATCCTCCATTGCACTCCCGGGCCACAGCAGAGAGCTGGCCTGGAAGAGGGGCAACCGGGACAGAATCTGGTGTCCCAACTGGGACTAGAACTCAGTGTGCCAGCGCCGTAGGTGGAGGATTACCCTATTGAGCCCCAGCGCTGGCCCACAAGAGGATTTTAAGAAGGAATTTAAACAAGGTGATGATTTCAAGGGGTGGGGTCTTTTGGGACATGATGAAGTCACGAGGGCTTTGAGCTCATGAATGGATTGGTGCTTTCATAAAAGAGGCTGAAAGAAGCACTGTAAGAGCCAACAGCCCTTCCACCTTCTGTCACATGGAGACACATGTCTGTCTCCACTGCCATTTGAGGACACAGCAACAGGTGTATCTTGTAGCAGAGGGAAGTGCTCTGCAGTCACTGAATCAGCTGGTTCCTTGTCGTGGACTTCTCAACCTCTAGAAATGTGAGGAGTACATTTCTCCCCCTATAAATCACCCAGTGTAAAGTGTGTGGCCCAGCGGTCAAGGTCAACATGAAGAGGGATAAATTGTACACCTGCCTTTGCTATGATGTGCTGAGAAGGGCACCTTCCCTCCATGATCTTCATCTAGAAAACTCATAACTGCAGCCCAATCACAAGAAGACTCAGACAACAGTGATAGAGGGCATCTTACACAACACAGTCCAAGGCTCCTCAGACCCCAAGGTCATCCAAATAGGAGAGTTTGAGAAATTGTCCCAGACCATAGGTACCCAAGGGGATACAAAGACCAAGTGTAAGGTGGGCCCTGTCTGAAACAGAAGGGCATGAGGGAAATACTAAGGAAATCTGAGTAAACTATAGACTTTAGTTAATCATGATAAGCCAATATTGGCTCATCAGTTGTAGATGTACCACACCAGCCTAAGACATTAATAACTAGGAAAGTTGTGGGCTGGGGACATGGGAACTCTTTGTACTAGAGCCTTGGGTTTTTTTTTTTTTTTAAGTCTGAAATTGCTGCAAAAATAAAATCTATTACCAAATAGAAGTTTGAAGAACTTAGGTGTGGGCGTTTGGAGCAGCTGTTAAGAAACTCATATCCCACATCAGAGAGCCTGGGTTTGACACTAGCTCTGCTCCTGGTTCCAACTTCCCACTAATGCTCACCCCAGGAGCCGGCAGTGATGGCTCAAGTGATTGGGTCCATGCCACCCACTTTGGAAACCTGGATTGAAATCCCAGCACTCAGCTTCAGGGCAATTGTGGGCATTTGGGGGGCAGCAGATGGGAGCTATCTCCTTTCTTGCAACTAAAATAAATAATAAAAAAGGGAAAAGTAAGAAATTAAGGGTTTTATAGATTTATCTATTTATTTGAAAGTCAAGAGTCAGAGAGAGAGAGAGTTTTCATCTACTAGTTCAACTCCCCAGATAGCCACAACAGCCAAGATTGAGCCGGGCCAAAGCCACAAGCTTTTGTCTGGTCTCCCACATGGAAGGGAGGTGCCCAAACACTAGGGCCATCTTCCACTGCTTTTCCCAGGCCATTAGCAGGGAGCTGGATTAGAAGTGGAGCAGCCAGGACACAACCAGTGCTCTGATGCTGCCAGCATCAGAGGCAGCACAATGCCAGCCCCAGGAATTAAGGGTTTCATATATCATTGTTTTTGAGTACCTACTGTGAGCCAGGCACTGTCGTGGGATTTTCCTATGGTTGGGAGTGTCACTATTCACTGCATGTCACAGAATGCGGACCTTGTAGACATGAAGTCAGAGAGGCAGGCTTTGTAGGATTCCCCAGGCGGGATGTGTCTCAGCTGGATTAGGTGCTCAGGTCTTCTGACTGCATTCAGTTATGGTGGTGAGACCCAAAATGCTTTTTTAGCCAGAGCTCTGCATTCATCAGCCACTCAGAGCTCTGTGGACTCAATGTAGTTCCCTGAAACCTTACGTATGCGAGTCCTTATTTTCACAACCATCCAGGAAGGTAGAAATGGCTTGTTCCATGTTAGGGATGGAGAAATTGAGCCTCAGAGCCACCTGCTGGTGCTGGATGGGGCTCAAACACAAAGCTTCTGCCTCTAGATCACCAGCCCTGTTGGGAAACTTCGCGATATCCAGGTATGGCCACTGTATTTGTCCATGTTCTGATGCCAGCAGCACAGACCACAGACTGGCTGAGTTCCTGGTAGAAAAGGTTGATTTTGGTTCATGGTTCTGAAGATGCAAGGTGGAGGAGTCACATCTGGTGGCAGCCTTCCTTCTGGTGGAGTCCCAAGGCCATGCAGGTTGTCAAATGGCAAGGGACAGGGAGCTTGTGTCCGTGGTCTCTCTGCCTCTTCTGATAAAGCCACCAGGCTGGAAGCATGGGGCTCTACCCAGAGCACCAATCCTTTCCCAAAGGCCCAAAGGCAAGTTCAGTTTCCACCCTCATTAAGAGGGTGAATACCCAGCAGTGTATTCAACCTGTCAAATTCAACCCTGTGAATCTTGGGGAAGACATTGAGTCCCCAGCATCCACAATACCTTGGCCTCTTTTGTGCCCACCCTTAATTGATAAGGATTCAGTCTATCTAGTGACAAAAGTCTTTGGTCATTGCTATAGCAGAGCACACGTTAGAATCTGCACCATCACCCAAAGTAGTGCAACACATTACACACCAATCCCTCTGTCCCACCCCTGCTCCCATGGCAGGAGTGACTAAGCGATCATGAGCTCTTGCCTCTAGGAGCTGGGACTCAGTCTGTCAATTGTGAGAGCTCCAGGCAACCATAATCAGTCTCAGAACCTATATGGAGATGAAATTGTTCTGCCTTCCCAGCCACTGGCACCATCACACTTTCGCACTTACATTTTTAACATTTGAAAAGCGGGATGACAGCATACATAGCCTGAGAGTTGCATTTGCAGATATTGCTACAGTCACAACAGAAAATCATTTCTCTAGATTTTAATTAGGATGCATATTCACGACCATGTTCTCAGTGTGATGTGTGTAAGCTGGGGGGGGGGCAAAACCCATATCACCCATGCCAGTGTCACTTCTGGGCAAAACTGCAGGACAGAAAGCCAGTGGGCTCCATGGACCAGCCACCCAAGGGAAGTGCCATACGGCTTTCATAGAAGACAATGGCAGGTGCAAGGAATGATATCAGCTGAATAAAGGTTGTGGTCCAGTCCTTGCAGCAATGACAACAGCTGAAGGCAATACCCGGCAGGCTCAGAATAAGCCAGAACATTATGGGTGATCCCTGGCACACTTGCTGACCCTTCAGCTCCAGTAGGCACAGTTTCAGCTTTCACACTGTGAGGAAGGTCCCACATCTTAGCATCATTGTCAGCTGAAAGGGTGGAAATGTGCATCGTGTGTCACTTGTTGAGTTTGCCACTTCCTGCTACCTGCCCATCCTGTGCTTGCCATGCTGCAGGTGGTTCTGTGCTGGAACTCTCAGCCTTCAACCTGGTCCAGGGCTCTGCAGGTGTTCTTGGGGCAGCGTCCTGATTGCCCTCCCACTCTGTCCTGGACTGAGTTGGCAGCACCGTGCTCCCTGATGCAGCTGCTCTGTCCACAGCACTGAACACAGGCCGTGGCACTCAGAGAACTAAGGCAGCCACATGGTCCGTGTCAGGAACCTCTGCAGAGAAAGGAAAAGCCAGAATGGGAGCTGAGACTAAACACAGACTCCAGGAGGACTGAGTCTCTTTCTGCCAGCTCATTCCTGCTGCCCTGTTTTTGAAGCTGGCAAACACAAAAGCACAGTGTGTGAAGTTCAAAGCTGTGTCTGTATTGTTCCATCAAACCTGGGAAGCCGACAGACGAATGTGCTATTTTGAGACGCAAGATCAGGCGGAAGAGAAGAGGCAGGGGTGACGCAGTCCTAGTTTGGGTCCTGGGAGCCGGTGTCCTCTTGGCCACGGCCTCCTGCACACCTGGACTTGTCCCCAGGCAGGAGAGCTGCTGCAGCTTTGGGGCGCCACTGCCTGCTGCACCTGCTGTGCCACAATGCCCAGGAACATGCTTGAAGTGCAGGCTGCTCTACAAAGCACCAGGCATGTGGCTCTGGGCTCTGGGATGGATGAAAGCGGACAAGAACTGCTCACATGTGAGAGTGAGTTCCAGGCAGCAGAGACGAGAGCTGGAGCAGTTAGGACACCTAGTCGATGCCCTGCTGTTGGAAAGGGGTGTTCCAATGTTAAAATCAGCGCCCCTGGGTGACTGCAGCCCCGGGAGCCCACACTGCCCAGGAAACCTCGCTGGCTCCCTGGTGGGAACGTCTTTGCTCTCACACACTGGGTCACAGCTGTGTTAGCAACGGGCGAGGGGAAGCTGCTCCAGTGCTTAGAGACCACGTAGAATATGAACCTCTTTTGGGCAAGGCAGTTGCTGAACTTCGTGCCCTGAGCTCGCTTTATTTTCCTGTGAAGTCGCGGCTCTCGGGTAGTGAGAGTGTTCAAGAGCTGAGGACGTGACAGCCCCAGACAGCTTGCAAAGCTGCTTCTTCTGCACTGACTTAGGGCCCTAGATCCGGGGGGGGGGGGTGTTGGAGGCAGAGTGAGGGGGACACAGGCTTCAGACTCTAATAGCCCGGAACTGAGCCAGGCTGTGTCCTGGGCATCTAACCTGGCCTGGGGTAGCCTCAGCGCCACTCCATTTTGAGAATATGAATACGTGCCCATGGGGATTGTACCAGATATTCTGCACAAATTACACGCTGAACACAAGTTCTCCCTGAACACAAGTTCTTCCCTTTCAGAGAGCATTTTGTACCCTGCCTTGGCCTCTGTTCTCACCGCCCTTATGTCGTTCTGTGATCGTTTTTGTCTGTAGAGCCCTGACTGCCTTAGAGGAGCACCATGTCTGCTCCTCTGTTCACTTCTGGGGACCTAGTGGCCTTTGGCACCTAGAACTTGCTCACTGTTGGTTGAATAATCTGGATCCTCCTATATAACTACAAGTTATAGGCAAGGTGGAAAATTCAAAAGAGGTTGATTTGGAAAATGCTTAGGCTGCGGATTGGTGTCTGAAAAGGTATTAATTATCCTTACAAGTTCTATTTTGGTAGGATGTCATAGCTATTTTCTTTTACTTATAATTCTGCTCTCTGCTTCTCTCCAGACAGCAGCCCACCCAACTCTGCCACCATCAGAGGGTCTGCAGCTCCTCTTACAAGCCTGCATTCCCTACTCTGACGTGGAAGTGGAGCTCCAGCAGGACTGGGGAGGCCTGGAGAGGAGAAGGCAAAGGGCAAGCCAGATCTCTAACTTCTGACCTCAATCCTCCACTGCCCAGTGTCACCTTTCCCCCAGATCCTACTTTCAGAGGATAAAAGAAAGTCATCATTGTTGTCACAGAAATCACTAGGGGCCATGCATATCTGGTCATTGTGATGGACTTGAACTTTAAGAAATTCTCAGGAGTGCTTGTGGCTGGATCCCAGATATTCAGCTCCAACTGAGAGCTTGGAGCAGAATCAAGAATCAAAAGGACCCAGGCCCTGCTCCAAGAGGCTCTGCTTTTGCTCGTATAAATCCTGCTGACCTGGACTCACAACACCTCATTAATTTGTCCCCTTGAAGGGAGCCTCCTTGCCAAGCTCTCCTCATGGGTCCCAATAGGTTGCATGGGAGAGGCCTCCTTCCACACCATCCCAGGGACACCTGGATAAGGGTATAAAGGATCAAAGCCCGGGTAAGAAGACCCCATGCCAAGAATCCCAAGTGGTTTGCTTTTGGGAGAGAGGGGCTCCAGGGGAGAGAGGTCTGCAGTTGTGCAAGTTGGTTGAGAGCAAGACATGAGTCAGCACTTCCTGACGGGGTTAGTAACTGTGGTTTCTACAAATTAAACCAACTTTACATCTTCTGTGTCTCAGAGTCTTGCTTCATTAAAATACAGGCAAGAATACAGGCAAGAACAACTACTCCTGGCTCAGGAAGTGGCCTTGCCCATAACCTCTATCTGACTTTTTGTCCTCATTCCAACAAACTTCCTGTTGATGTTCAGGGCCAATGTGTTTCCAGGGAAAGAAATTTTCTCCTTGGACTGAGAAAGATTGATCTAGAATAGACTGGTGACAAGGACCACAATGTCTGGTGAGAAGAATAAAGCAGCTACACTTTGATATGATTCTGCAGCTTGTCCACCATAAACCGGCTTTCTACACCACAGCGCCAGGCACAGGTGAAATCCAAAACATCAAAAGACTGAAGGTTCTCAAAGATTTTGAAAGAGTTATAGAGAGAGGGAGATGCACACGTGCATACACACACATACACACACAGGAGAGAGAGAGAGAGAGAGAGAGAGACAGAGATCTTCTATCCACTGGTTTACTCCCCAGATGGCACAATGACCAGCATTGGGTCAAAACAAAGCCAGGAGCCAGGAGCTTCATCAGGGTCTTCCATGTAGGTGGTAGGGGCCTAAACACTTGGACCATCGTCTGCTGCTTTTCTCAGGCCATTGGCAGGATCAGTAGTGGAACAGCCAGGACACAGTAGGGGATGCTGACATCGCAGGTGGCAGCTTTACTCACCATGCCACAGTGTCCACCCTTCCAAAATTTCTTAAGAAAACTGAGGTGAATCAGCTGTTCACATTGTTCAAGGCTGCTTTTACTGTTTTCTGGAGCTGCAGCCTAAATTGAGACAAAAGGAAAATTGTGGATTTGAACTCTACATCCTTCTTGAGGTAGTCAGTGATGGGTGATAAATAGATGTATGAAATGACTCTGTCGGAGCTGGGATGCTGAGACTTAACATCATCAGAGTGATAACATTGCCTGGTGGATCTGCACGTTCAACTTCTCAGATTGCTTTTCCTGCAGAAATTAACAAGCCAATCCTAAAATTCCTAAGGGACCTCAAATAGCTGAAGCAATCTTGGAGGGAGAAACAAAATTGAAGGCCTTATATTTCCAGATTTCAAAACTTATTATTCAGTAATTAAGATAGTGTAGTATTGGCATAAGATAGACAATAAATGGACTAGAATCAAGAGTCCAGAAATAAGTCCTTATACCGATGGTCAATTTCTAAGATGTTGAGACAATTCAATGAAGAAAGAAGAGTCTTTTCAATAAATGCTGCTGGAACAATTAGATACCCATATGCAAAAGAATAAAGGTGGCTTTCTACTTTACATGATACATAAAAATCAACTCATAATAAGCATAGATGCAGAGGTAAGAGCTAAAACTATAAAACTCTTAGAAGAAAATGTGTGAGTAAATATTCATGATCCTTGGTCAGACAGTGGCTTAAGAATGACACCAAAAGCACAAGCAACAAAAGAAGAATTAGACAAATTTGACTTCATAAAAATTAAAATATTTTCCACTTCAAATTATGCTATCAAGGAAGTGAAAATACAACCCACAGATTCAGAGAAAATGCTTGAAAATCACCTGTTAAGGCACTTGTAGCTAGAACATGTAAAGAACACATACAACTCAGTAACAGGAAGAGGAAGTTGTGCCATTAAAGTCAGTTTAAAATTACATGCTACCGGGGCTGGCACTGTGGCACAGTGGGTTAGGCTGCCACCTACAGTGCTGGCATCCCATATGAGTGCTGGTTCAAGACCTGGCTGTTCCACTTCCAATCCAGCTCTCTGCTGTGGCCTGGGAAAACAGTAGAAGATGGCCCAAATCCTTTGGCCCCTGCACCAGTGTGGAAGACCCGGAAGAAGCTCCTGGCTCCTGGTTTTGGCCTGGCCCAGCCCTGACAGGTGCAGCCATTGTTGAGTGAACCAGCAGATGGAAGACCTTTCTCTCTTTCCATCTTTCCTTCCCCCTATCTTCTTATAACTCTACCTTTCAAGTAAATAAACAAATTATTTTTTTAAAGAAATTAGAGCTCTCTTAGACTGCTGGTGAGAACAGAACAGTGCAACCATTTGGAACACAATTGGAATACCCCATGTATCACATATAGCATTACTCTTCAGCTTGAAGCTTGGGCACTAGATCAGCTTAGCACTAACAATGTGGAGGCAGATAGCAGAAGGTAGCTTGAGCCTTTTAAATGAGAGAAAAGTGGGGTGCCAAGAATCATTTTTGGGGATCACTGGGACTGGCTCGCCTCCCCCACTGCCTTGACTCCCATTGTCAATCTCGTTCCCCTCTCTTTAGTCCAACATACTTATGCTCAGGATCATTGTCAAAAGGAAAAATTGCAACAAATATGGTTTTGAAGAGCTTAATTGGCTTTATCTGGGTGTCTGGAATAAGGCAACCACAGAAAACTAAGTGAGGTAGAGCCAGCCTGATTGGTTGCTGCCCTCTGCTGCCTTATTTGAACATGATTTGAACAGCTGGATGCTTGTGATTGGCTGAGACTCAGCAACAAGCTATGAGAGTAGGTTACAGTCTGCTTACTCGCAGGTTAGGTTGCAGTTCATAGTGTAGAGAGAAACCTCTAGGCTACACTGAAAATATGTATGGAGGCAGCTTTAGGTTAAACTTAATTCAGCTTGACACCATGCAAGATATGCACTCTTTTCCAATATTTACAGTTAAATGATACTCAGTGGAAACTGTGTTTGTAGAAAGCTAATGCCTGATTCTTCTGCGAAGCAGATTTGCTAGTGCTCATGCGGTAGTGTAGGCTGTCTGTGTAGCACAGGACAGAGTACGATCGCATCCCTCTCTGGGTGGTGTTGGAGAGTGGGGTATCTCCACTTCTGCAGGGCCCTTCACAGACCTCGAGGGTCCCGGGTGAAGGTGCGGTGGGTTCCCTGGGCCCCATACTCCAGTGCTTTCAGCATTTCTGACAGTGCTGCAGGCGGTGGGCAGCCTTGAGCCATCCAGGCCCAAGCCATGTGCCCAGGCACCAGCGCCAGCTGTGTAATGTCTGAAGCCTTCCCTAAGGGGGCGCCCTCTGCACTTGCTCCAGACACACACTTAGATTGCAGCCCTAGGAATTGATTTTCCTCACTCCAGCTTCCATTAAATTGTAACTACTCTTTACACCGGATGCTGATAGGATCGGTTAAGAGTGCTCTTAAGAAATCCAAACACATTAAACGTTCATCCCCAGTCCTTAAATCAGTGTTTCTCAAAGCAGAGCCACTGATGATGGCTTTGTCTCCTAAGGACCTGGGAAGTTTGTGAGATATGCCCAGGGCCAGACTTCCCAGCTGTCCTCCAAATCTTTAGGCATGGAGGTGGGTGGGGAATTTGCATTTCAATCACACTTTGCACAGGGGTTTAAGAACTGTGTGTGCTTAGCCGGAGTCTGATTCCATAACCCCAGACCCTGGAGGATTGAGCTGTCCATCAGTTTCTGACTGATGTCTGGAGGAAGGAGTGACTGATTAGTGGAAATCTCAGCTGCTAAATAAGACAATTAAAAAACTGTTTCATTTTTTTTTTCCACCCCAGGGTTGCTTTCAGCTATCTGTGGGCATTTGACCAGGCATTTATTTACAAAATCTGATTCATGTTTTAAAACCCACAGGATGCATCATTCAAGACATACATCGCTGAAGGCATAGCTCCTCAGCACAGCTAAGATATATTTTTCACTTTCTTCCTCCAATGTGGGCCGCCATCAATGACATGCTTAATTGCCTTCTTCCTCCAAGCTCTTGCTTCTCAACCTGGGCTGCACCATTAGAATCCCCAAGGGAGCTTTAAAAAATACCAGCAGTGGGGCAGGCTTCAGCCCAGCGGTCAGACGCAGGTTAAGACATCCTCACCCACATTGCGGTGCTCAGCTCCACTCCTGATTTTAGTTTCTTGCTAAAGTGCCTTGTGGGAGGCAGCAGGGGATGCCTCAAGTAATTGGACTCCTGCCACCCTGGAGGAGACCAGGATTGAGTTCATGGCTCATGGCATTGGCCTTGCCCAGCCTTGGTTGTCATGGGCATTTGAAGAGCAAACTAGCAAATGGGAGTACCCTCTCTGTCACCTTCTGCTTCTCTCCATCTCAGATAAATAAAAAGTGCCCAGGTCACAAGCCAGGCTGACTGCCTTTGGATTTCCGTATAGATGACCCTTCATTTCTGTGAGTTCCATGCCTGTGCATTCAACCCACTGCAGGTCGGAAATATTTAAAAAAGAATTGAACTGGGCATCGTGACATAGAAGGTTAAACCTCTCCTTGTGACGCTGGCATCCCGTATCAGAGCCCCAGAGTGATTCAAGTCCTGGCTGCTCCACTTCAGATCTAGCTCCCTGCTAATGCATTTGGGAAGGCAAAGGAAGATGCTATGAATGAAGAAGTGGACCCCCACAGGCCACTGAGCCTACCCACACCTTAATCTTGTACTTCCCAACCTGTTACAAATAGATTTTGGGACACGCCAGTCAGTCTGCAGTACTTTGCTATAGCAGCCTGCCACAGGTTGATTACATCCCTTCAAGTTCAAGCGTTATAAACTTAATACCTGGGGCAACAGTGTTGAGGTGAGACTTTTTTTTAAAAAGATTTATTTTGTTTATTTGAAAACCAGAGTGATACAGAGATATGAAGAGTTAGAGAAAGGGATTTTCCATCAGCTGGTTCATTCCCCCAATGACCACATCAGCTAGGTCTGGGCCAG
The DNA here is from genome assembly GCA_949820135.1 of Sylvilagus floridanus. Lineage (NCBI taxonomy): Eukaryota > Metazoa > Chordata > Mammalia > Lagomorpha > Leporidae > Sylvilagus > Sylvilagus floridanus. The sequence goes on from OX463230.1 coordinate 38,518,034, forward strand.
GCTGAAGCCAGGAGCATGTAACTCCATCTGGGTTTCCCACATGAGTGGCAGTGGTCCAAGCTCTTGGAACATCCTCTGTGGCTTTCCCAGGAAGCTGAAATGGAAGCAAAGCAGTTGGGACTTGAATCTGTGCTCTGCTATGAGGTGCCAGTGTCGCAGGTGGCACGTTAGGCTGGCTCCAAGGTGAGGCTTTCAAAAGATTGGGGCTTTAAGATGTCATTGTCACCTGCACCTGCTTGTTCTTGGCCATGGTCAACCCCATTATGTTCTTCAATATCCATATCAATGGTCAGCCTTTGAGCTGTCTCATTATTATTATTATTATTATTTCCAGAATTTCAAGGACAGCAGAAAACTTCTGTGCTCTGAGCACCGGAGAGAAAGGGTTTGGTTGTAAGGCTTCCTGCTTTTCTAGGGTCATTCCAGGGTTTACGTGTAGGGCAGTGGCTCCACATGCCATAATTGCTCTAGGAACAAGTCCATCTATGGAGGGAAATTTGATAATGAGAACTTCATCCTGAAGATTGCCATGGCTAACGCTGGACCCAGCACAAACGGTTCCCGGCTTTTCATGTGCACTGCCCAGACTGAAGGGTGGGATGGCCAACATGTGGTCTTTGGCAGAAAGAGAGCACAAGTAGCGTGGAAGCCGTGGGATACGCTGGGTCCGAGAATGGCAAGACCAGCATGAAGATGACCACTGCCAGCTGTGGACAGCTCTCACACATCTGATTTCTGCTTTATCTTAACCACCAGCCCATTCCTTCTGTGGCTCTGGGAGAGCGCACCTGCCATCCCACTTGCTTGTGATACCCTGTGATGTGCTCTCACTGCAGCTCTTTGGATCTGGCAGGGTTGCAGAATTAAAGTGAGGAGTATGAAATCAAAAACTAAATAGCAAGCTGTCTGTCAAAGGGACAGAGAGGATATGACTGGGGGCAGCGTAGTGACGCAGTAGGTTAAGCTGCCGCCTGCGATATCAGCATCCCACGTGAGCAGCGGTTCCCATCTCAGCTGTTCTACTTCTGACCCAGCAGCTCTCTGATAGTGCACCTTGAAAAGCAGCAGAGTGCTTGGGCCTCTGCAACCTGTGGGGGAGACCCTGGCTGGGGAGGGCCAGGCCTTTGTGGCTATTTGAGGAGTGAAGCAGCTGATGGAAGATATTCTCTCTCTCTCTCTCTCTCTCTCTCTCTCTCTCTCTCTGCCTTTTAAATAAATAAATAAAACATTCTTAAAAATCAGAATAAGATGATTAAATTAGAACTTAGTTCCTGAGGGCCTGGCCCTTCTTCCAGAGCCTGACCCCTCCCCTGTGGCAGGAAGACCCTCATCAGATGTGCCCCCACCCCAGGACTTCCCTGCCCCCATAGCTGTAAGAAATAAATCTCTGTGCTTTATAAACGACTCCATCTTGGATATTCTGTAGGCAGCACAAAACTCAGACACGGCCCTAGAAACACGTCAGCTGCTACGTTGCTCGCTCATAAATTGCTAGTAGGACTCACGTGTGTGTGTGTATGTGTGTGTGTGTGTGTGTGTGTGTGTGTGTTCGCCAAATTAAATGGATACTTTTTATGCTTCAGAAATTGATTGTTTCCCTATGACCCCTCACTGAATCTATGGAATTTATTTGTGATGGGGAGGGGACAGCAATGAGGGTGCCTGTCCCCTTGAAGAAAGAAAGTGTCAGGTGTATTGGATTTCCACTGGAGATTTTTCAGCGAGCCGGATTTTAATGACAGAGAAAAGTTGTATGTAAAAGGCTTCGCTTTTGTATGGCTGTATCAGTCAGCAGTGCTACAGTAAAACCTATTGAAGAAAGGGAGCAGCGTATGATGTTGGGATAGCCACCACCCAGAAAGGGGAAAATCCCTCCCTCACCTTTCTTACTTTTTTTTAAGATTTATTTTATTTATTTGAAATGTACAGTTACAGGGAGGAGGGGAGAGACAGAGAGAGATCTTCCACCTGCTGATTTACTCCCCAAATGGCTGCAATAGTCAGGACTGGGCCAGGCAAAAGATAGGAGCCTCTGTCATTCTGCCTTTCAAATAAATATATTGTAAAAAAAAAGTTTCCCTCCCACCTATGCAGGAGGACCCCGACCGAGGGTCTGACTGGGATCCAGGAGCCAGTGTTCAGTATTACGCCCGACTCCTCTGCTGGCCACCTGCTAACACACGTTGTCTCCATGAAACATTGTACTGTCATTGTTTTCTCCCTCTGATTGTGCATGGACTCATCCTGGTTTGATCACATTCTGGATATTGTTTATAATGCTCTTTCTTCTCTCTCTTTTTCAAAAATTTTATTTATTTATTTGAGAGTTAGAGCTACAGACAGAGAGAAGGAAAGACAGAGAGAGAGAGAGAGAGAGAGAGGTCTTCCATCCATTGGTTCACTCCCCAAATGGCCAGAACTGCACCCATCCAAAGCCAGGAGCCAGTAGCTTCCTCTTGGCCTCCCATGGGAGTGCAGGGGACTCTCCTCCACTGCCTTCCCAGGCCACAGCAGACAGCTGGATTGGAAGTGGAGCAGCTGGGACTCGAACTGGTACCCATATGGGATGCCGGCACTGCAAGTAGCAGCTTTACCTGCTATGCCACAGTGCCAGCCCCTGATTTTTATTATAATGTGATTTTTAAAAAAGGATTATTTATTTGAAAGTCCGAGTCACAGAGAAAGATGGGGGGGGGAGAGAGAGAGAGAGATCTTCCATCAGCTGGTACACTCCCCAGATGGCCTCATTGTACAGTGCTGAGCCAGGCTGAAGTCAGGAGCCAAAAGTTTCACCAGGTTCTCCCATGTAGGTGCAGGGGCCCAAACATTTGGACCATCTTCTGCTGCTTTTCCAGGCATATTAGTAGGGAGCAGGATCTGAAGGTGTCAGGAGCCTGAAACTCCATCCAGGTCTCCCATGTTGAGTAGCAGGGCTCCAAAACTTGGTCCATCATTCACTGCCTTCCCAGATACATTAGCAGGGAGCTGGATCAGAAGTGGAGTAACAGGGACTCGAACTGGTGCTCTGATATGCTGGCATCACAGGCGATGGCTTAACCTGCTGCTCCACAATGGTGGCCCCTGTAGGTTTATTAGTCACTTGGATAACATTTTTTGGACAATTTGACTGCAGACACAGCTCTAGGCTCAAAATAATTTCAAAATAACGCTGAAAGGAATTGCTTTGTTATTATCAACAAGATGGCTGTTGACAACTTTATTTTTGTTCCCATTTAAGTCACCACTGGATGTTCCCAAAATTTGCCTTCTGTGCTTTTACCAGGATGACGTCAGATGTGGGCTTTCTTCATCTACATGGCTTGACTTCTGTGGGCCTTTTCAATGTGCACATTCCTGTTCGGCTGAGGTCCTTTCCTTTTCTTGGTTACTGGCCCATTTCTTCACCTCCATTTTCTCCAGTGGAAATGACAAGCAGGCAGACGCGGAATGATCTGAGCCCACCATCTACTTCGTCTGTCTTTTCTTATGTTTTTTTAATCCCATGTCTTTCTCTTTCTGCTTCAGTTGTAGGAAGCTTTCGTGAGTTTGTGTCAGATATGATCATCAATTTCAATGAAGTCAAGTGAACTTTTTGTTTTCCAAGACTCTTGGAGGATGAGTCTATGACATTAAGAAGACCTAAATCTCATCTTGTCCCACATCTTCATTTGGATGGCAAAAACAAATAAAACTTGAAATCAAGTCATCCAGCTGTGAGTAGCAGTCAAGGGTACAGTGCCCATGAATTTCTAATTCATTATTTCATGCAAAATGATCCTATGGGGATAGTCTTTCAGTGGGCTCCTTCATGCCCCACTAGATATATTATGTACTCATGATGCGTCTCCTGCTCAAAGCCTCCACCTCCCCACCTCCCACTTCCCATATCACCCTGTAGTGTGTATCTCTGCCCCGTGCACAGCACCAGCTGCATTAATGAGCAGGTGCACTGGGTTTGGCCTTGCTCCATGACCTTCCTGCCTGTACATCTTCCCTGCCTAGGCTCAAAGGCAAGGACCACCTTTTCTTGGTTCCTCCACATCATAGTACTGGCTCCACGAAGGGACTACTGGATAGAGTTAGGGGATCCTTGGGCTCTTGTGAGAGGGCCCCCCATGTATTCATCTCAGAATCCCCAACAACGTAGTCAAGTGCCTGGGCAGAGTAGGTAGGCTCTGACTTACCTCCACTGACTGAAAGGATTTGCCAGGCATTCAGACTAGAATGTCTACCTCTCATTGCTTTTCCTGAGATCATCTTTCCAACTCTGGGAATCCACTTGGTAGCGCTAGTGGAAAGCTAAGTGACTTTGGGGACAAAATAACTCATCTCTGGATCTTCAAGCACCCCCACAATTCTGTTCTGAGTTTCATATCAAGTGGATCATTTCTGGGGAACCTGGGTGAGGAGAAAAGGAGGGTAGGGTTTCCCACCACATGTGGTGGTCATGGGAGCTCCGAGCTGGATTTATTCCAGCTTCTTGTCTCAGAATAAGGGATGAATTCAAAGCAGAGACATCAAGTACAAGAACAGGAGCAGCATTTACTTTAGGAGATTAGAGAGAGAGTACACACTGGGCCACCTCAGGTGGAAAACCATGATCACCCCAGTTTTGTTGCCCCCATTGTTGAGTAGAGTGGTGCCCTAGATGAAATAGATGTGTGGGTGCTGTTTCGGGGCGGGGTTCAGGGTATGTGATGATCTCTGGGGAGGTTTTATGACATCTCCATGTGGAGCTCGGCATATACCTGTTCATCACATCATGGATGGTGGTGCATCATGGGAAGTAGGTGTGTCAAATTGGCACAGAAGGGGGTAGGATCTTAGTGGTGCAGAGCTGCAGCACAGAGATTACTGGAATCTCTTAGCTACTTGTCCCTCATTAACTCCCTGCCTGGCTCATATCAGAGTGAAATAAAGAAATAAAGTGTCTCCCAATTGTAGAACGTGGAGAGAGTGGAGTCTCCTTTCCTAGCTGCCTTCCTAATTCACAAAGGCCATTTGTCATCAGCCCAGCACCCCCTGCCACACTCCCTTGCTCATGGGAAACGTTTTCCTATAAATTAAATGTAAAGGCCTTTCACGGTCCATCTACAGAGCCTCAGCTGAAGGGAAGGTTGTTAAAATTTAGAACCTTTCATTTTCTTCTTAATGAGCTACCTGGGACTGAAGCGAATGATAAATATAGCCTTTCTCATACCTTTGAATCAACGAGCCACAGTAAGAATTTTTAAAGCTCACTCTAATTAAGCACATACACAGACTGTACTCAATATTCATTCAGGTCTCCCTCTTTCTAATGAGCTACGATGACTTTATTTCTGCAGGGCAGAAGGCTCCAGGGAGCACGCTATTCGCTATTCGGAGTGAAAAACAGACGCTGGTCTCTGGTCCATGTAAGACCTGGTGTCCACTGCCCCACCTCGGGAGCCAGCACAGCCCTGGTGTCTGGCGGGCTCCCTTCCTGCCTTTGCACTCAGGGTACCTGAGGGGCGGCACAGAAAGACAGCCCAGGGGTACAAAACCAGCATGTGTATTTTTAACCAGAACAGGTACCTCTTTCATTTTGACTTCCCACGGAGGGAGGCTGGAGAGAGGTGGGAGCAGGGGCGGAGACCTGCTGGGCTTTCTATTTTCAATCCCTTCCAGTCCAACGCAGGTGGAGTTTCCTGCGTGACACCTGCAGACTCAATCAAGGGGGAGTTTCTGAGTCCCTGCAGCAGCAATGGCTTCCGCTTTGCTCCGCGCTCTCATAGTGAATAAATACTCCAAGCTTCCTCCACCCCGCAGCCCTGCCCCTTCCTTTGGTCTCCCTCTCAGCTGATGGCCTCCCCACAGGAGTCCAGAGTTGCTGGAGTCAACAGCTGGGAATGCTCCCATAATTCAAGCAGCTCTCTCCTGCTTCCAGCCTGCCTGCTCTTTCCCTCCTTGAAGAGAGGATCCATTTAGACTGACTTCCCCACCTAGCCCTGGCCCCTCCCCCTAATCCCTTTTACTTTCTTAGGGACCAGGGACCCTGATTGCTCTCACTCACTGCTCCTCTTTCTGCTGCCTCTGGTCCCATTGCATTTAAGCGTGACCCAGTGTTGAACCACTGGACTCCCTCAAGTTGCCCCTCCAGCCACCAGCCTCCCACTCTGCCCTCCCCTCTTAGGCTCACTTCCTAGAGATGTTGACAGATATGGCCAGGAGTGACCTCACCAGGATTTGCTGGCCAGCCTTGCTGCTGTGGGGTTTAGCACTGCCTGGTGCTGCTTGAAAAGTGGGCTTCCCTTGGGCAAGCGCTGTGGTGTAGCGGGTAAAGTCGCGACCTGCGATGCCGGCATCCCATATGGGCACCAGTTCTAGTCCTGGCTGCTCCACTTCTGATCCAGATCTCTACTATGGCCTGGGAAAGCAGTAGAGGATGGCCCAAGTCCTTGGGCACCCACATGGGAGATCTGGAGGAAGCTCCTGGCTTCAGATAGTGCAGCTCCGGCAACTGCAGCCAACTGGGGAGTGAACCAGTGGGTGGAAGACCTCTCTCTCTCTCTCTCTCTGCCTCTCCTTTTCTCTATGTGTAACTCTGCCTTTCAAATAAATAAATAAATCTTTAAAAAATGGGCTTCCCACTGTCTCCAAAGTGACTTTACAGGTGTCTCGATGAACATGGTTGAATTTCAGAGCATGGCTGAAATATTGTTTGTGAGAATTTTCAACAGAATCAGCTACACTCTTATACTCTCTAATTGCACCATTTTCCTGCCATGTTTACTTGTTTACTGTGTTCCCCCACTGGATGGATGTAAGCTCCACAGAGACGGGGATTGTGGGAGGTTCTTCACTCTTCTATCTGCACACTGTGGTTGGGGTACAGCCCTCGTGCGTACCTGATAAACACAGAACTGAATGACAAGTGAATATCCAAATGCCAACCCAACCAAGAATCACATACTGAATGTGAAAAACCCAGTCCATCACAAAATGTTAAGACGTGGTGAAATTAGATGAAAAGGTGGCCAGGTGTTATCTGGCCATTCATTCTATTTGTTCTGTAAGCTTGAAAAAGAAGTCCGTGGGAAAATGACACCCTTCCTAAGAGATCGTCTTTTAATTTTAGAGCTGGTTTTCCTGATTGAAATGAATGTTTCAGTGAGAGAATTCAATATCCTCCCAGTTCTCCAGAAAATGACCTTGATCTTTTCGTCTGTCACTTGGGAACTGAAAACTGAGCCACAGCATTGGTTCCTTATGCCATTTCCCTGCCTAGAGCAGAAACTTGCTGTTTTTTTTTTTTTTTTCATAAAATCAGCCACTGTCCTTAGAACCACAGAGTGGTGCAGAGTGGCACCCAGAGCAGGTGGACAGACCACAGAAGTGGAAATCCCATCCTCCGGGAGCCCTGGCTAATCCTCCTTCAGAGCTGCTTGTCAGAGTGAGCCAGCCTAGGTTTCACCTCTGCACAGATTCCTCTAGAATCCCTCTCCTCACTGGGTTTAGGTCTGATTTTGAGTTCTTTTAGTCCATGTGTGGAGCTTTGTGAAGTCCACATCAGAAATAGGGAAGGGCAGTGAGCATGGCCACGCCTGCAGGTCCCAGCCTATGGTGTGACAGCCATATCCCAGAAGACTCAAGATTTGCTCGGATGCAAGGTTCTCCATTTCTTGTTACTTTCTTGAATGTAGCTTTATAAACAGGTGGGGTTCAAGTAGGATGCATTCATCGATGGCCAAGTGAATCAACTGGGGATGGCTAATGAAAACCACAAAACTCAGTCATGAATGACTCGGTGATTGAAGATCTCTTTCATGGTCACAAACCATCCAGGGTCTTTGAACACAGCAAACAGCCTTTCATCCATGAACTTCCTCCCATGCATGAGCCAAGGCTTGTCTCCACTCTTCCTCTGCTCACTGGTTCTTGTAGATCCTTTCATCCCAGCACCCCTCCACCCAGGAGTCCAGATCTGGTGTTAATTTTACCCAGTGCCACAAAGGCTTCTGGGAGAAGCAGCTAGAGGCAAGCTCGGTGCAAAACCACAGGGGCAGGAAGTCATGGTAGGCACTGTATGAAGCTCTTGAGAGAGAGGCCAAGGACAAAAATGTGATCAGGAATCAGAGACTGTGTCTACTCCGGGACTCCCAGCACCCTCCTGTCCTCATGACACACAGGCTATGACACCATCACTGGCCCCTGTTTGACATCACAGGCCTCACTGGTGCTCACAACCTTCCCCTCATCACCTGGCCTGCTTGTTTCAGTCAAATCTGTCTGCTCCCTGTCCTCATGTGCTTTGCACTGCACTCCCCTTTCATCTACTCCTGTCATTCCATCCTCCTCAGTCAAGCCTTCCATGACCCCAGTGTCTGACATTCCCTCCCACATGACTGACACAAAACTCTACTTGGGACGACACCACCAGCAGTCCCACTTCACCATGGATACTCCTATTCCATGCTTCCTCATTCGGGGGGCAACTATATCCTTTCACACCCACTGTTATTCCTCTTGGCTCTTCCATGGTTACAATTAACAATCATCTCAGTTTTGTGGTAGTGCTCCTTGTGGGTCTGGTGGGAGAGAATGCATCATTCAATAAGCTCATTAGACATCTATTTTGTTTGTTTGTGGAGAAGTATCATTAAAAGATAAATTTATTTTTGGAGCAAAGGAATTTTAAACCTATGAATAGTTCTTTCTCATAATATGCATGTCCATGAACTTTTTGAACATTTCTCATGTGCATGGATTTCAACTTTTTTATTGCATCAAAATAAGCCCATCTTTCACTTACACTTTCCATGAACTTTTTGAAATAGTCTCATACCACACATCAGCAACCTGGAGATGACAGTAACAGACTCACATGGTTAGAACAAGTTGAAAATCTTTATTATGAGCTGAACACTTGCTCACAGATTGAAGAACTTAGAACAGCCTCACATATTAAATGTCAGCCCTTATGACAGATGTCAACGTGGAGGCGACGAGAACAGCAAAGAGAAATATCGAGGTCAGATGGGATGTGTCAGGAAATGCTTTTCAGGGGCAGACAGGGAGAGGTGGCTTTTGACGGGTGAGGAGGAACTCCTGGATGAAGAAGAGGACGTGAGGACACCCGGGCAGGGGAGCAACATGCCTGAAGGGCAAAGCACTGCCTTCTCCATTCAGAGTGATGTCCCGTGGAACACAAGACAAACGCTCTCACAAAGGGCGGGAGGTAAACCAGTGAGGCTGCCTGGCAGGAGTCCAGCCTGCAGGACCCAGAAGAGGCCAGCTAAGAGCTTGGCCCCTCTGCAAGCCTCTGACCTGTTAGGGAGGAAGAAAGAGGACATCAGGTTTGAACTATAGAAAAAATCAGCGCTGGCCATGGTTAGCTTGGAAGGAGCTCTGCAGGCTAGGAAGCCTTCAATTCTCCAGGTGAGGAGGAAGAAAATTCGTCCTAAGACATCATGTATTAGTTTTCTATTGCTACTTAACCAATGTCCACAGACGAAAGACCTGGGGGTATGTTTAAGCCTGTGTGTTGCTTGCTCAATGCTGCAGTGGGTAGAATGCAGCCATTGGCTGCAGCTGCAGGACTCCAGGGGCCCAGCTGTTCTGCACAGCTCAGGCAGGCTGCGGACAGCTCCTTTCAGCCGTAGGACTAAAGCCCCAGTTTCTCACTGGTTGCTGGCTCAGGGCACTCACAACTTTGGGAGGCTGCCCAAATCCCAGCCTAGGCGCATCGGATCCTTCACGTCCTTCACGTCCCTTCTACTTCCTTCTGTTTCCTAGCAGCTGGAGAGAACTCTGCTTTTAGGAGGCTCATGTGATTAAGCGAGGCTCATCTGAATCCACTTTGTACCTCAAGGCCAACAGCTAGAGGACTGCAATTTTCTCTGCACCACCCTTCACAGACACGACAAGGTCAATGTTCAAATGACCATCGGGTAGGGAGCTCAAAATTCTGGCCTCCTCAGGTTGGCTGTGGAAATGCAGAGGAGGGGCTGTGAGTGCTCCTCATGGGAGAGCTTTATAAAATTAGTAAGGGTGAGATCTGGGGGAGGGGTGAAAGGGAGGTCTTCGGAATAATTCTGCATTCTGGAACTCATCGCAAGTGCATGGAACATGGTGTGCTTCCCAAGAGCACACAGAAAGGGAGGAGAGATGTAGGCGTGAAGACAAATTTAATTGTGCAGGCTGAGCGGGGGTGTACGTGGGATGTGCATGACGAGGTGCAGGGAGGTCAAAGGTGCTAATTACAGACAAGCAATCAGAGCTCGATCCAAGGACTTCCTGTGAGACCATCAAGGTCGGCTGGGACCTGTGCTTAGAATATCACCCCGAGAGAAAATGTAGAGCAAGAAAAGCAAAAGTAAAGTCAAAAGTAAAGCTGGGGCCAGTGCTGTGGCACAGTGAGTTAACCCTCTACCTGCGGTGCCAGCATCCCATATGGGCGCTGGTTCTAGTCTCGGCTGCTCCTCTTCTCATCCAGCTCTCTACCTGGGAAAGCAGTATAAGATGACCCAAGTGTTTGGGCCCCTGCACCCATGTGGGAGACCAGATGAATCTCCTGGCTCCTTGCTTCAGATCAGCATAGGTCCGGCCATTGCGGCCATCTGGGGAATGAACCAGTGGATGGATGACCTTTCTTTCTGTCTCTCCCTCTCATTGTCTGTAACTCTACCTCTCAAATAAATAAACAAAAATCTTTAAAAAAAGTAAATCTGCACAGATATTGATATTTAAGAAATGAACAAAAGAAGACAAACCTACAAAGGCTACTGTTAAGAAGGGGACAGAATGGCTGGCGTTGTGGCACCCACTTCCGATCCAGCTCCCTGCTAATGCACCTGGGAAAGCAGTAGAAGGTGGCTTAAGTGATTGGGGCTCTGCACCCACATGGGAGAACTGGAAGAAGCTGGCTTCAGCCTGACCCAGCCTTGGCTGTTGAGGCCATCTGGGGAGTGAACCAGCAGATGGGAGATCTCTCTCTCTCTCTCTCTCTCTCTCTCTCTCTCTCTCTCTGTCTCTCCGCTTTCTCTGTAACTCTAACTTTCAAATTAAAAAAAAAATTACAAAAAAAGAGAAGGGTGCAGAGAGGTGGCAGAGAAATCAGAAGCCAGGGGCTTATGTCACTTGCAACCTCAGGCACAGCCCCATGGCTTCATTCACCCAGGAGAGGCACAGGAATGGCAGGCTCACCCACCCCACTTGCAGATTTGCCCTGGTGACCTGGTGCAGCTGACAAGAGCAAAACTGTGTTTAAATTCAGCAGGGCTGGAAATCGAGAATCAGAGGGCCTGTTTTCTGGGGCTGCCTCTGCTCCCATCAGATCACCACGATGAACGCAGCACTTCTCATTCCAGCTGTAGACCAGTCCCTCCCCGCTAGTCCCAGTAAGCACATCTCCTCTTGTCTGGCTTCACATAGGCTAAGCAGTTTGGCTTTTTGGTGTCTTCATGCTCCCTGGTCTGATCTCCGTTGGAGTGTCCTAGAGTTGTTTCCACTTTTCTCCTTGCAAGCTACATTATTGAACATGAGGATGGGGAGAGAACAGTCTTCAAGTGGTGATAAGTTGTACCCCCTCTCCAAAGACAGAAATCTGTCACCCCTGGTCCCCAGGCACTTATTTCCCAACTATTTTGATTGTCCAAAAAGCAAAGTTCTGCACAGGAATTTGGAGTTCTTTGTGTCTTTTTAAGAAAAGGTAGGGGCCGGTGCTGTGGTGTAGTGGGTAAAGCTGCCACCTGCAGTGCCGGCATCCCATATGGGCACCGGTTCGAGTCCCAGCTGCTCCATTTCCTATCCAACTCTCTGCTATGGCCTGGGAAAGCAGTGGAAGATGGACCAAGCCCTTGGGCCCCTGCACCCATGTGGGAGACCCAGAAGAAGCTCCTGGCTTCTGGCTCCCAGCTCCGGATCAGTGCAGCTCCAAGTATTGCGGCCAACTGGGGATTGAACCAGCGGGTAGAAGACCTCTCTCTCTGTCTGCCTCTCCTCTCTCTATGTAATTCTGACTTTCAAGTGGAATAAATAAATCTTTTTTTTTTTTTTTTTAAGAAAAGGTTTGGAAAAACTAGAGCTCCGTGAACATCAGCGACCTGTGGCTTTTCAGGGAAGAAACCTTTATGAAAGTCACAATGGAGTGTGTTTGAGGGACATGAGGGTGACAGCTGAGAGAAAGAAGGGTTGGTGACTCTGTGGGCTGGGCTTGCCCAGGGATGTTGAGCACATCAGTGAGGTCTTGACCCGTCTGAGCCCAGCTGGGCCTGTGGTTTCCATGGAGACGGAATCTGCCGCAGGAGCCCTGCATCCGAATGTCAGAAGAGCCAGAGGAAAGTGTCCCCTGAAACCGTGGCCCCAGCTTTGTGCTGGCACCTGTGCATGCCCCGTGGGGGCTGAGGGGAGGCTCCTGCCTCCACAGCTCCATGACAACAGAGGATAGAAGACAATCTCTCAGTCAGAGTCGGCTCTGACAAGCATCAGGCAAACACGTCACTCCGTTTCCATAACGAGTGCTGGGAGTGGCATTTGATGTACACAAGAGCCAGGTTTTTGTTCTGGGGAGTGAGGAAGCCAAGACAATTTCATCAGGCCAAAGTCACAGCCCACTGGCCCTGGAGGAGTACAGAATAGTCCTCCTGGGACTGTGGGGGCTGGAGAAAGATCCAGAAATTCTCATCCTGTGCTGTCTGCTTAGGAGAGCTGCAGGGGAGAGAAATTCAGATCCATTAACAGGAATGGTCGGTCCCAGCAGAGCTCAGCTGGGCTTCAGCAAAGGACAAATCCTCCCTGCAGGATGGTGGAGCTGCCTCTGCCTGCCTACTGACCCCATCACTTCCCTCACATGGAATCACCGCCCCTCCCTTTCTGCCTGCAGAATACGCCAGGGCCCTTCACCACCTATCTTTTCTCTTTGATCTGCAGCAGTGACTCAATCGCAGCGAATAATGTCATGGAATGTTTCCCCTGGGAGAGAAAAGCCCAGCGCCTTGGTTTTATGCAGATGAAGCCATTGTGAGTCACGCTTCAAACCTTTCTGGGTGAGCCTGTATTTCCTCAGGATAGCACAATACAGAAAAATCCAACTTCATGAAGAACCCCATCCTTGGGGCCGCCAAATGTCCCCAGCATCTGGAACACTTGTCACTCTGCCTTCAGCTCTGGCCACATCATGCACAGCAGAACAGTTTCTTAGAAGTCCCTCCTTTGCTAGCGCCATCACTCCCCTCCCCTCATCCAGGGACCACGGATGCTGTGCTGGAACTCATGTGCCAGAGCCCAGCTTATTTCACAGGCTTAGAATTAGGTCATTGGGAGAGCTGCATGGTAATTTATGCAAATGAGCATTCACAAAGATGCAGAATTATGACAATCTAGTTTTCTGAATTTCCTGAAGAAATGATAACTTCTAAGCTTCTCAGTAAGGGCAGTCATCAGTTTGGCAGATGTATTTAGGTTGTGTTCAACTGAGATGTATAAACACGCAGTATAATGGAATCCAGGAAGTTTACGGAAAAAGCAAGTTAAAGCACAGAGAGAGAGAGAGAGAGAGAGAGAGAGAGAGAATGAAAGAGAGATCTTCCATCCACTGGGTCACTCCCCAAATGCCTGCATGCACACCAGCCAGGCCTGGGCCAGGCTGAAGACAGGAACCTGGAACTGCACCCCAACCTCCCACCCCTACACAGGTAGCAGGGGCTCAAGCACTTGGGCCATCATTCGCTGCTCCTAGGATGCATTAGCAGGAAGTTCGATTGGAAGCACATCAGCTGGGATTCAAACTGGCAATCTGACATGGAGTGCAGGTGTCCCAAGTGGTAGCTTTGCCTATGGCATCACAGTATTGGTCCTAATTTATCTTTTGTTTTAAAAGATTTTATTTATTTATTTGAGAGGTAGAGGTTACAGACAGTGAGAGGAAGAGACAGAGAGAAAGGTCTTACTTCTGTTGGTTCACTCCCCAGATGGCCACAACAGCCAGAGCTGCGCTGATCTGAAGCCAGGAGCCAGGAGCCAGGAGCCAGGAGCCTCTTCTGGTCACCCATGAGGGTGCACAGGCCCAAGGATTTGGGCCATCCTCTACTGCTTTCCCAGGCCATGGCAGAGAGCTGGATTGGAAGATGAGCATCCGGGACTAGAACTGGCTCCCATTTGGGATGCTGGCACCACAGGCAGAGGATTAACCTACTGCGCCACAGTGCCAACCCCCACCCCACACTTATCTTTGAATTCCATTTTTCCCCATGGAATTTTTTTTAAAGTTTTATTTGTTTATTTGAGAAGCAGAGTTACAGAGAGGCAGAGGCAGAGAGAGAGAGAGAGAGAGAGAGAGAGAGAGATCTTCCATCAGCTGGTTCACTCCCCAGATGGCCACAATGGCTACAGCTGTACCAATCTGAAACCAGGAGCCAGGAGCTTCTTCCAGGTCTCCCATGTGGGTGCAGAGGCCCAAGGATTTGGACCATCTTCTACTGCTTTCTCAGGCCATAGCAGAGAGCTGGATGCAAAGTGGAGCAGCCAGGACTAGAACCAGTGCTGGTATGGGATCTTGGCACTGCAGGTGGTGGCTTTGCCCGCTGCATCACAGCACAGCCCCCTTGATGGGAGTTGAACTCTCTTCATATGTGTTAGCTGTTGCTAATGCCTTTCTTTCCCTTACTCTTTGCTGAGACCTGTGTTGTACCCACTTTGCAGATGATCCATCTAGGAGCAGTGGCCATGCTTAGGTCGGGGTGTTGGGCACCAAAAAATATGTTGTGCCCAGATCATTAGATCCCTGCAGAGACCCCCAGAGAGTCGATCACACTGAACTGCAAAAGCAAGGTTTATTCGGGAGTACAAGCCGTGACAGGGACCCCATCCAACCAACCGGCACAGTGGAGGAAGGAGTGAGGCCCTGGTCTTTGTTTGGGAGAGTTTTTAAAAGGAAAAAGGGCTACATCCACAGGAAAAAAGAGTTACATACAGCATGGAAGATTTGGGTACAGGGAGTTACTTTGCTTAGCAATCTCTACTTGGTCTACCGAGCTAGCTGTCCCTGGTAAGCTTTGATATCTCCGGAATGCCTGAATGCCTGCTTTTACAAGGACCCAGGTCTGCTATGGGAAACGGAGGCTGCTTTTTATTGTTTTAAAATGGAGTCACTTTGGCTCTTCAGGGGCAGGCATGGGGCTGGGCTGCAGGGCCCATGTCCCACTGTCCCACACCCATCCTTCCTCCCTGTATCTTTGCACAGATGCCTCCTGGACCAGCAAGAGAACCTCTCCCATGGAGCTCTTCATTCTGGCACAGGATGCGTATTCACTGTATATTGTTCTAGAATCCCAATAGACAGACTAGATCAAAGAGGAGTCATTGGTTACGTACAGGCTTCTCAATCTCCTCTGCCTTTTCCACCCCTGTATTTTTTAAAGATTTATTTATTTATTTAATTGAAAGGCACAGTTACAGAGAGACAGAGGGGGAGAGAGAGAGAAGGAGAGGGAGAGAGGGAGAGAGGGAGAGAGGTTTTCCATCTGCTGGTTCACTTCCCAGATGGCTGCAATGACCAGGGCTGGGCCAGCCCACAGCCAGGAGTCAGGAGCTTCATCTGGGTCTCCCACTTGAACCGTCTTCTGTTGCTTTGCTCAGGAGCATTAGCAGGGAGCTGGATTGGAAGTAGAGCAACCAGGACTTGGAGCCAGTATCCATATAGGATACTGGTGTCTCAGGCGGTGGCTTAATCAGCTACACCACAACACCGGCCACAATTTTCTTTGCTTTTTAGTGTTCTCCATGGACCCCATGGACCCCAACTTGAAACCCACTGCCCTCTAGCATCCTCTCAGGCTACTTGTTTTGCATCTGTTGATGGACCCCTCTAGATGTGCCTTCACTTGGGTCTTTCAGTGCTTGCGTAGTGCAAAGCCCTATGCTGTATCTGCCAATTCTCCCCGGGGGGAGGATCCCAGGGGTTCTCACAGCTGCCTGTTCTTCAGAGCCAGGGGAAGAGGTGGGTGATGGCACAGAGGTGGGCCTGGCTGACCCTTTCCACATAGGAGGACTCCCCCTCCCCCCCCAAGCCACCTCCCTGTGGGACAAGCTCTTAAACAGCTCCTGTAAGAACCACTGTTCATTGGAGGAAGGCATCTTCCATAAGACACTGGGAGAACTGGGTGTCCACGTGCAGAAGACAGAACCCAAACTTTTAGCTCTTATCAGTGAAAATCAACCCCAAATGCACCAAAGACTTAAATACAAAAACCGAAACTTATGAAAGTGCTTGAGGAAAATATAGGGGAAAACACTTCAGGACATTGGTCTGGGAAAAAAACATTTTTATTGATGACCTTCAAATTATAAGCAACAAAAGCAAAAATTGACAAATGGGTTTATATGAAAATAGAATTTTTCTGCACAGCAATAGAAACAATCAACAGAGTGGAGAGACAATCTAGGGGAGAAAATACTTGCTGATTACTCTTCTGAGATGGGATTAATTCCCAGAATATATAAGGAACTCAAACCATTCAGCAGCAAAACAAACAAACAAAACCCAAATAATACAATTTACAACTGGACAAATGACCTGATTAGGCTTTATTCAAGAAGGCCAAGAGATAAGTACATGAAAAAATGGTCACTCTCACTAATCATCAGAGAACTGCCAATCAAGACAGCAGTGAGTGAGTGCCTCACCTTAGAATGGCTGTTACCAAAAAAAAAAAAAAAAAAGCACCAAATGTTGGCAAGGATGTGGAGAAAAGTGAACTTGCATATGCTGTTGGTAGAAAAGTAAATTAGTACAGCCATTATGGGCTGGCACTGTGGCTCACTAGGATAATCCTCCACCTTGTGGCACCAGCACATCGGGTTCTAGTCCCAGTCTGGGTGCCGGATTCTCTACCGATTGCCCCTCTTCCAGGCTAGCTCTCTGCTGTGGCCCGGGAGTGCAGTGGAGGATGGCCCAAGTGCTTGGGCCCTGCACCCCATGGGAGACCAGGAGAAGCACCTGGCTCCTGCCTTTGGATCAGCGCAGTGCACCGGCCGCAGTGCGCCGGCTGCGGTGGCCATTGGAGGGTGAACCAACGGTAAAAGGAAGACCTTTCTCTCTGTCTCTCTCTCTCACTGTCCACTCTGCCTGTCGAAAAAAAAAAAAAATAAATAAATAAATAAAAAGAAATGATATATGCTTGAGGTGATAGACACAGAAGTCATTCTGAGGTGACCTTTATACACTGTGTACAAAGATGGAAATATCACACTACATCCCATACATGTGTACAATTGCTGTATGTCCAGTAAAAAAATAAAAATTGAAATCGACCCTTATTTCTCTAAAAAACTTTTTAAAAAATTTATTTATTTATTTGAAAGGCAGAATGACACAGAAAGAGTGGGAGACAGAGAGAGAAACACACACACACACACACACATACACAGAGGAAGCTTCCATTCACTGGTTTACTCCCAAAATGACTGCAACAGCTATGGCTGGACCAGGCTAAAACCAGGAGTCAGGAACTCCATCTGGGTCTTCCCAATGGGTGGCAGGGGATTAAATTCTTGTAATAACTCCCCTAATGTTTAATAAATACATTTTAATCAAGTGTATTTAGTCAAGTATGTCATGTACTTAATTGAACCAATTCAATTTTGTGAATTATCTGTTTTCTGTTGCTGTAACAGGATACCTAAAACTAAGTGATTTAGAAAGAAAGGAAGATTGGAAAAAAGGAACTACTGCTAACTTTTTGGCATGATAGCTGTGTGTGGCTATATTACATGTAAAAGCCTGTAGCTTTTAGACATCCAGTGGGACTACATTTCCAGGTTCACCTGGCTGGAGCTGGGCAAGAGGTGCATAAGGGGTGGATATGCTGCTCTTTCTACTTTAGAATAAGGTTCATGTCTTCCAAAAGTTCAAAATCCACAGATAGATGAGTAGATGATGAAAGATAGATAGATAGATAGATAGATAGATAGATAGACAGACAGACAGATGATAATTTATATAAGGAAGAAAGGAAGGAAGGGAAAGATAGGAGGAGAAGAGAAGAGGGGAGGGGAGGGAAGGGGTGGGAAGGGGGGGAGGGGATGGAAGCTGCATTAAGCCTTGCCTGAGGCCGTTCTCCCTTCCTTTTTCAATTTGTTGCCCTTTGCACTCAAGGGTCCGCACTGGAGTAGCAGCGACTCCTTTTCCTGGAAGATGTGAAATTCCTGGGTCTACTCTGCTGCTTTGTGGACTAGGACTCCCCCCCAATTTGCAGCTTTGGTGGCAATTTTGACTCTGGCCTCTCCCAGAGCCTAGGCTGCACTGTGCACTGTGTTTTGCGGTGGGAACTTCACCATCCAGTTCTCCCTGGGAGACGTGAACAATTTTCTTTCCAAAGCTTGAATACTTTCATGATTATCCATTTCTGGACGGGAAGGCAGAGGCTTTGAGAGGTTAAATAACTGCCCAGGAGTGCACTGCTCAGAAGTGGTGGCAGCAGGCTTGTGAGCTGGAGCCATCTGACTCCAAGACTGCCCAGGGCACACCCTGGACATTCTACGCAACTCTAACAAGCCTGGCAGGAGGCCATTTTCATCATAATTTTTAATAAGAAAAAAAATCTTGGAAATGGAGAAAATAACCCACAAGCCTACCATTCTAAAAATATAGTTTCTCCTGCACATTTTACATAATTACATTCATAATAAAAATAAAATCACAACATTTTTATGTTCTGAATTTTAATGTACTAGCACAAGCATTTCTTCGCCTCGCTTTTCTTCCTTTCAAATGTGCCCTTGTTTTATTACAAATCCTTCCCTTCTTAGAACTTGTTATTGCTCCTAATTTTATGCTGTTTGGAATCTGGGAATGAGTATCTTGAGGCATATACAGCTGTCTCTTCTTTTTGATTTTTTTTCTTTTGAATGAACTCCCAGAGATAAGACGACTGGATTGAGGGCTAAATAATCTTCCAGCACTTGAAAATTTACTGCCAGCTGAATTCCAAGTGGATTGTACTTTCTTATGCCATATGGTATTTTTGCTCTATCCTTTCAAGTACTATGTATCACCAACAAATATTTTCTATTATGTCTACAAAAACTATGAGATCGTTTGAATTATTTATTTCAAGTGAGTGGGCTATTAAGGTGGGGACTGCTTTGCAAGTGAACAAGGTCTTGGAGCTCCAACATAGCTTGGCACTGCAGTAATACACACACACACACACACACACACACACACAGAGAGAGAGAGAGAGAGAGAGAGAGAGAGAGAGAGAGAGAGAGAGTCTACCCTTGACCTCTTTAGCACGGCTGTAGCACACAACAGCTCCAGTTCATAGCAACGGCCTTTAAGCACCTGGCAGACACTGTCTGGGGTTAGAAACAACAGGATGTGTGTTAGGGGTAAGAGATGCTGACTGATTTTTCTTGCCTCTAGTAGAAGTTTTGCCAGTGAATAATTGAACTTCTAATTTCTGTGGATTTCTTCAAAATGACTTGTCAGTCTGAGAAAAAAATTGCTGTTGAATTTTAAGACTTATTTGTATCTTTTTTAATCTTAATAACACAATTACAAGAGCAAATAGCAACTGTGGTAGAGGACCTGTTAATGAGCTGGATGGTGGTGATTTTCTGTGTATATATATATGAACATCAAGTTGCATAGCTTAAATATATGCAATTTTTTGTCATCCCTCAGTGAAGCTGAAAAATTTTCAAAAAATTTTGTTCTTATTATAAATGTATTTAAGGGGCCAGCGCTATGGCAGAGGGGGTAAAGCCATCATCTGAGTGCTGGCATCCCATATGGGTGCTTGTTCTAGTCCTGGCTGTTCCACTTCCGATCCAGCTCCCTGCTATGACCTGGGAAAACAGTAGAAGATGGCCCAAGTTCTGGGGCCCCTGCACCTGCAGGGAGACCTGGAAGAAGCTCCTGGCTCCTGGCTTCTGATCAGTGCAGCTGAGGCCGTTGTGGCCAGTTGGGGAGGGAACCAGTGGATGGAAGACCTCTCTTTCTCTCTCCCTTTCTCTGCCTCTCCTTCTATGTGTAACTTTGACTTTCAAATAAATAAATCAATCTTTAAGAAAATGTATTTAAGACATGCAAGTGGTAGAAAAATTGTAAAACATGGGAAAGTTTTAAAAGGAGACAAAATAACTCATAATCCTACCACCTCATAAAAACACAATTAAC
Organism: Sylvilagus floridanus; assembly: GCA_949820135.1. Lineage (NCBI taxonomy): Eukaryota > Metazoa > Chordata > Mammalia > Lagomorpha > Leporidae > Sylvilagus > Sylvilagus floridanus. Next base: position 38,538,174 of record OX463230.1, read on the forward strand.
ATTTGATGTATTCTTTTTTTCTCTTTCAGTGTATTTGAAACAAACTTGCTGTCATACTACCTATATTTAGTTGTAACCTGATATTTAAAAGTTATTTATTTATTTATTTGTTTGAGAGGCAGAGAAAGAGAGGGATGTCTCCCATTTGCTGGTTAGTTCCTCAAATGCCATCAATGGACAGGGCTGGGCCAGAGCCAAGGCCAAAGCTAGGAGCTAGGAACTCAATCCAGGACTCCCACGTAGTGACAGGAATCCAATTACCTGAGCCATCATTGCTGCCTCCCAGGGTTTGCCTTGGCAGAGAGCTGGGATCAGGAGCTGGAGCTGGGAATTAAACTCCACTTTCTGATGTGGGACACCAGTGTCTTAACCACAAGGCAAAAGGGTCTCGCCATCTATCAGGCCATTAGATATTTCCCAAAAATGATTTCTGATAATTATGTAATCATACAGAATTATAACTATTAATGCAAGAACATAATAATGATTCTATAACATTTGGATATTTTTCAACATAAGTATCATTATTTCACTATTTTCTTAATGGCCATCTAGATGACTTCCAGCTTTTCATGATTGCAAATAATATTGCAGTGATGTGATTTAAGCATCAGGATATGCAAATGCATTCATAAGGACAGGTCTTCCTGGGGGGGGGGGCCTTGCAGCACTGGGAGTTGGGAACCTGGGTTCTGATCCTGCTCTGCAATTGTGATCCAGCAAATGACATTGTCTGTCTCTGAGCCTCATTTTCCTGGTAAAATGAAAGGGCCCAATAAATACTCTCCAGATCCTTTAAACTCTGCTACTTTTTAAAGTCTAAGCTAAAGCTATGACTTTATCTTTCTGATGTCAACCTTTCTTGTATCCCATAGAACTCAACCGTTGTTTTCATTCGGGCTTCTTCACGCACCAGATGAGAATTCTATGGGAATGTGTAGTGAGGGTGATGGAAGAAGAACTCTTACAGATTGTCCACATGGCTCTTCTAAGCTCTGCTCACTGCTAAGCACATTGGAGTGGGAATACTGCTAGCAATAAAGAGGGTGGAAACATCCAAGATGAGGCACATGACAGGACATGGCGGAAGAAGGGGATTTTCTGTGGAAGTCTGGAGTAGGAAATCCAAATTCAAGGGTGACAACCAAGAGCTCAGAGCCACAGGAAACATGGGCTAGAGTCAATGAGGCTGCTGACCTGAGGTCGAGTGTAAGAGCCACCCTATCACCAGGATTTCACACTCAGAAACGCAGCACAGAACAGCCCCACTGGGAGGCTGCTGGTTTATTCCAGAAAGTTTCTATAGTGCAATGACATTCTCTTCTTTGTTATGCAGAGATCTAAATATAACAAAAGAACTTAACTGTTCTGTGTGTTCCCTTTTGACAATGATACTTCCCAAACTCTGGCTTTGGGAACCTAATGCCTGTCAATCACCTTGACGTTTTCTCTGGAAGAACAAGGATGCAAAGATGCGGAGGACACAGCATTTAAGTGTCCCAGAGCTAAAGATGCTACTTCCTGAATCCCTTCTTGGGATCTATCCAAGGGAGGGTGCGACCCTGTCACCCCAGACCCCAGGTGGTTCATGCAATTCAGAGTAACTGGGTTGGCAGTGCCTTGTCTTGTTGAACCTCCTAAGGAAACACGCAGAGAAAATGCATTGTATGTTACTCATGTCACACTAGGACAGGTCTCTACTGCTCTCCTAACGTGCTTCCTAGCATGTCAAAGTTAACTTAAAGGTTTAAAAGAGAGAGAAAGAGATAGGGATTATGGAAGCATCTCCTCCCCACCATGTGGTTTTAATTTTCCACATGATGCAGTTGGCGAATGCTTAGGCCAGTTAAAATAACAAACTCTGCCTGATGAAAGTTTTAAATAACTCTATCCCTTCTCATCGCTGGCACAGAAGGATTTCCTATGATCTAGATTTTCAATGTAAGATTTGTGTCACAACAAAGATCTAGCTTGCAGGTTTGACCGCAGGCATGAAGCCAACACCAGAGGGCGCAATTTCCCCGGAGTCCCAGGAGCGCCCCGGCTTAGGTTGTCGGATTCAGGTTTCCCTTCTTTGCAGAACGCGGTCCCACGTGGGACACCACTGCATAGGAAAGGGTCAGGCAGGTAAAGGAGCTGAGCTGCTGGTGTTTCTCCACCCGCAATCACTCCTTTATGAGTCCCATGGGAGAAATAAAAACGAGTACAGGCTCAAAATCTCAGGGGGAAAGGGAGCAGTCAGGATACACTGGTATCAGTAACAAAACAGGCTCAGGCAATGTGCAGAAACCCCAGATGGATTTTTTTTAAAAATGTTTTATTTATTCATTTGAGAGATAGAGCTACAGACAGAGAGAGAAGGAGGGGGAGAGGGAGAGAGAGGGAGAGAGAGAAAGGGAAAGGTCTTCCATCTGCTGGTTCACTCCCCAAATGGCCGCAATGGCTGGAGCTGCGCTGATCCAAAGCCAGGAGCCAGGAACTTCTTCTGGGTCTCCCACGTGGGTGCAGAGGCCCAAGCACTTGGGCCATCTTCTACTGCTTTCCCAGGCCAGCTGGGACATGAACCAGAGCACATATGGGATGCTGGTGCAGCAGGAGGAGGCTTAGCTTACTATGCCACAGCCCAGCTTCTGCCCATTTTTTTTGGTCAGCGATGGGCCATGTGGCTTTTCACTCCCTTCCATCTGCATTCAGAAGGCATTCAGGCCTTTCTCAGAGAGGGGCAACCGGCTGTGTGCACAGACAGTGTGCACAGGTATGAGGGTGGGCAGGTCATCTAGGGTTACCTGAGAGTCTCAGCACAGGCACCGTGCCTAATAACCACAATGGTTCTTCCAGTTGAGTCGGAGTGCAGAGCCCCCAGGCTGAGAGGGTGATGGCTTTGCTCAGCATTACTGTGGTAAGTGGCAAAGATGGAAACCAACACCCAGTCTACCCGGGAAAGAACACCATGTGGTTTCCATGCCACATGCCGCATCCCAATTCTTAACCATCATGTGTCAACTCCAGCATGGGATTAGTCACATAATTAAAATGGCTACTAACTTCAAAAATAATTAACCTCCTTGATCCAAACTAATCCAGGTGTCCAGAAGAGAATCAAGGTGTCTGTAACCACAGGCTGCGTCCGGTTAATGACTTTGGATGAGGTCAGCACCGTCATTTAGCTATTTCATTTAAGAATGCAAATTGTTCCCCATGGTAAGCTCTCCTGTGCTTAAGTTAGCAGGCAACAGTTCCCTGTAGTTCTGCACTCCTGGTTCTCCCTGGGGTCAAAGGAGGCTATATTGGTTCTTTATTTTCTCTCCCTTAAGAGCACAGTCAAAGGTGAGAACTAAAAGCATGGGAAGAGCTGCACTGGTAATATTACATCCTAAAAGGAAATAATAGCTCCAGCAGATAGTCATTTAGAGTAAGATGGTAACAGATTGGAAGGGGAGCATGAACTAGAGTTGAATTTGATCTATTTCTTTTTAAAATTGTGTTTATTTACTTTCATCTTACTTGAAAGGCAGAGAAACAGAGAGGGAGAGAGAGAGAGAGAGAGAGAGAGAGAAAGAGAGAGAGAGAGAAATCTTCCATCCATTGCTTCACTCCCTAGATGCTCACAACAGCTGGGGCTTAGCCAGGCTGAAGCCAGGAACCCAGAGTTTCATCTCAGTCTCCCACATGGGCAGCAGGCACCCACATTACTGGGCCATTCCCTGCTACCCTCAGGGTGCACATTAGCAGGAAACTGGATCAGAAGCAGAGGCTCTGGAGCCTGGGCCAGATACTCTGATATGGAATGTGACCTCCTTTATGAAGGTGACCTAACCACTGCACCAAACACCTGCCTGTGATCCATGTCTTAAATGTAAAAGTAGAGCCAACAGGACTGGTTGGTGGACTGGATATGGAATTTGAGTATAAGAAAAATGCTCAGGTTTTGATCTGAGTATACATCTGGATGATGTATACTATTTACCAAGTTAGGAAAGACCACAGAAGGAAAAAAATTTTAGGAAAATCATGTTAAGTTTGGAAAGCTTATGGGCTAGTGTGGTAGGCAGACTAATGGTACTCTAAAAATGTCATGTCCTAAATCTACAATTATGTTATTTAAGGGGGCAGTTAAGGTTGCAGATGGAATTAAGATGGCAAATTGACCTTAAAAGAGGGAGGGGAGCAGGCATTTAACCTAGCAGTTAAGATTCGATGCCCCACATTGGAGTGCCTGGGTTTGCATATTTGACTCTGGCTCCTGATTCTATGGCTCCTGACTCCAAATTCCTTCCAGCACATCCCCTGAAAGTCAGCAGTGGTGTCTCAAGTAGGTAGGTTTCTGGCATTCACATGGGAAACCTGGATGGAGTTCCTGGCTCCCAGCTTCAGCTTGGCCCAGTTCCAGCTTTTGTGGAACTTTAGAGTGGGGACTAATGGATAGGAGCCTGTCTGTCTCTTTGCCCCTGAAATAAAAAGAAAGAAGGAGTGCATCTTGGTGAGCTTGATGGAAGAGGGGCCCCAAGCCCAGGAATTCCAGCAGCTTCTTAGAACTGAGAAAGTTGAGAGAATGGACTGGACCCTCCTCTCGAGCCCCTAAAAGGAATGCAGCCCTGCTGACACCTTGATTTTGTCTCAGTGAGACCCACTCTGGATGTTTGGCATCCAGAACTACAGAATCACAAATTAGTGCTCTTTCAGTCAACTCAATGTTTGCTGTAATTTATCAACAGTAATGATAAACTAATACAGGTGGCTGTATAATTAATTGTCCACATTGGAATAGTTTTAAACCCTTTAAACCCTTTCTTTAAACAAAAGAAATGTAATTGGTACTTAAAACAGGACAATAGTCATAAGTCAGATATATGCTGGGAAAACTGGGATGTGGGGTCACTCTGCCCATAATCATGACAGGAGATGTCAAGCAGGCACTTGCTTCTTTTTATCTTTGTTGAGGAAAGGAGTTGGGGCTGGAGAATGAAGTGTGAGAGCTGTCCCTGGGAAGGTGGGCTCTAAAGCCATGTATCTTAATGGGATCATGAAGGAGGGGGATCATGGAGTAAGGAAGACACACCTACCTTTGGAGGAAGAGGAAGCTCCAGTAGACACAACTAGGAAGGCATATTCAATGAGCTAGGGGGAAATTGGGAAAAAGAAAAAAAAACAAACTCAAGAGAGGAAAGGTGTCCCGTCCCGCGGGACGTCAACTGGGGCCAAGTACCTAGAATGGGGAATGAAAGGGACAGGAGACACAAGGATGGCAGCAAGACATGTCCTGATCAAGCTGCAAATTTTATTTTTCAACCACACACTTATATATCATAAAGGCAGAGTGTCGGGCGGGGGAAGGAGGGGCGATTAGGAGGGCAGGACGTTGGGCGGGGGAAGGAGCAGGAGCTTATCTTGTAGCTGCAATGCTAGTGCTAGTAGGGGAAAGGTTACAAGGTCTTAAGGCACAAGGTCACACAAGGTTGCGTTATCAGTACTCTCTGGTCTGGGCTGTCTAGCCCTGCCTCAGTAGTTTTCCACTAAGAGGTCACATGCTGCATGGTCCCCGACAGAAAGGGTTTTAAGAAGGCAGAATTGATCAGTTGCATCAAATGGGGGTGATGAGTCAAAGAAGAAAAGACTGAGAACCATCAGACTACAATGTGATGACAATCAGTGACCTAAAACCAGTGATGTCAGTAGAATATTGGGCAGAAGACAGGGAGGAATGAGTCAGAGAGAGAATGCACAGCCAACTTTTCCCAGGTTTGTTACAAAGGAGAATTGAAAATGGGGTAGAAATTTTGGAGGGAAAAAAATGCTAAAGGAGGGCTTTTAGAAAGGTGGGAAACAAGAGAGCACATTTGTAACCACAGGGAACCATTCAGTTTAAGGAAAATACTCTTTGCAGAAGAATTGTAACTGCTGGAGGAAAGTCCTTGAATGGATGAGAAGATGTGGTATCCAGAGCATAGGTAGGGTACTTGTTCCTCAGTAGGCTTGTGGACTGGTCTTCCACCGAGGGGGAAGGAAAGGTGCAGCAGAACCTGAACCTAACTCTAACTTGTTACTTCAGTCACACCCTTCCTGTGAGGCTGTATTGCCAGTTTGAGTGAATTTGCTTGTTCAAGTTCACATTTGCAGGTGTGATCTTGACTATCTTTTAGGAGTCTATAGTTTCATCAATTTCTGGTTGTTGTTCTTCTCTTATTAACACCAATGATTCTGATATAACAGGAAAACTTTACTTTGGGGGGAGTAATTCTCTCTATCCCCCTCATATCATATCCTGCCTCACTGCATTATAACATATCCCATAAAATAGCTTTTACTTTAGGGATTTAGACCATAAGGTAATGGGCATGCAACCCAGTTGTGTGTTTCAGGACCACGGACAGTAACAGCTCCCCCCCCCCCCAACTTAAACCAAAAATAGCATTTTGATCATAGTCAGCCCATGTTACCATGTGCTAGGCACTGTGACAGATGTTTGAATAATAATCAGTCATTGTTTTGAAAGATATTTATGGTTGAGAAGGGGCATACGGGCCCTGAACACAAACACAATATAGAGATCTATGATGTGTAAACATGGGAGTCTTACAAAGGAAGATTCCCTGATTTGTATTATTGATGAGGGATGACATAAGGAAAGTTTCTTGCAATAAGAAACATCTAAACTGAAAATTCAAGTTGTTAAAGTTTAACAGATATCAAAGCTGAAATCCTAAGCAATTGGCCTGGAAGGAGGCATAGGAAAGAGCATTGCAGCCTCAGGCAATGGCGTACTAAAAGACCATGAGGAGAAAACACTGGCTCACACAGAGAACTACATATAGAGTGAGCATTGAGCCTAGCAGTTAAGCCACCAGTTAGGACTCCTGCTTCCCATATGAGGATTCCCAGGTTTGATCCCTGGCTCCACTTCTGATCCCAGCTTCCTGCCACTGCAGACCCTGGGGGTGGGGAGCAGGTCATCCCTCAAGAACTCAGGTCCCTGCCACCCATGTGGGAGGTCTGGATGGAGTTCTGGACTCAGCTCAGACCCAGCCCTGGCCAGTGTAGGTACTTGGGGAACAAACCACAGAGTGGGGGCTCTTTGTTTCTATCTCTGTCTCACTCTGCTTCTCAAATAAATAGAAAATTTGAAAACAGGTGGAGGTTGCACTGCACAGCTTAAGTGCAAGGAGAAGAAATTTCCAGGAAGGAAGGAAGGAAGAGAAATCTTATGCTGTGTGATGCATGCTGGCCTGGGAACAATGCAAGAGGAATAAGTCAGCCTCATAGGGGTGAGGCTCAGTGACAGAAAGCTGTGGTGAGGCAGTAACACTTAAACATTTGTTTTAAGCTTTTTATTTAGTGGGAGAAATGCAAAGGAGAGTGAGGGCTTATTAGGGACATTGCACAGGCCCTGCCTGTCTGAGGTCTGGAAGTCTCTGTCTATCTCATGTAACAAATTCGCCTTGCGAGCAGCCTCGGTCACCGCTAATGTCTGTGTCCCCCTCATGCTCAGTTATTGCCAGAAGTCGAGTTCTGAAACACATGTAAGCTTGCTAATAAACAAAACTGGAATAAAACCAATTCTAAGTGGAGTGCCCCTTAAGATAAAAAGAACGTAACTTATGGAATTCCAGATAGTGGGGAGTGATAGGCTACCCTTATGTAGATTATAAAACCCATTTAGCTTGAGCATAGAGAATTATAATAGAAGAGCCCATCAGGGGTTTTATTATCAGTAACAGTTCCCAGGGAGAACCAGGAGAGGCAGGTACAGCATATCTACCTTAAGGTGCAACAGTTTTGATGTGAGGAAAGCAGAAGGCTTTACTTATCTGTTTGCTTTGAAGAGGTACTTAAGCTCTCTGATTGGCTTGCAGGAACAGTCCGGCAAATAACATTTAAACTTGTCTTTGATGATACACAGGAGTTTTCGGGACCTTCTGCAGGAGGAGAATAATAGAGAACATTTTTGAAGAGAGCTGTGCTGTCTACTATGGTAACCAGGGTCCATGTGTGGCAGTTGAGATTCAAATTTCATTGATTAAATTTAATAAATTAACATTGAATGATATTACGATTTCACTTTTTTATTGTCAATGGCTACATTTCCAGTGGTCAATGTCCACATGGGGCTAGTAGCTGCTGGACTGGATTAGCATGCTTCCCACGTGGCACCAAGCTTGACTAGACAGTGCTGGGCTGGAGGGAACAGCATGTGCAAAGGCTCAGAAACCTGCATTGTGTGGGGTGTTCCAAAAAGAATGGCCGGTCACAGCAGCTGCAGTGGACGGAAGTGATTAGAGATGACTCTGGAGCCCAGGTGAGGGGGATTTGGAAAAGCATCTGAAGACTTCATTTTGGCAATGGAGAGCTAACAGGGGGACAGGAACAAATTTAGACTTATAAATTTAATTCAACTAGCAGGCACAGGACCTGAAAGGAACAGTGGACAAGAAGACAGGAAGAATAAGCCAACTGTTGCTGACCAAATAAATGTGATAAAACATTACTTTACATGATGTCACTTACACTCACCTGCTTCCACTGCTCCCGATTGCATTCAACCTCCTCTGCTGGTTTTCAAGGTCTTTACCATATCGTTCTCCATTATCTAATACATTAACTCTACTCAAGTGATGAGAGCAATGCCACTCTCTCCTTCACATGAAAATTAATTACTGGGGCTGGCGCTGTGGCATAGCGGATAAAGCTACCATCTGCAGTGCCAGCATCCCACATGGGCACCAGTTCAAGAACTAGCTGGTCCTCTTCTGATCCAGCTCTCTGCTGTGGCCTGGGAAAGCAGTAGAAGATGGCCCAAGTCCTTGGGCCCCTGAACCTGTGTGGGAAACCTGGAAGAAGCTCCTGGCTCTTGGCTTCAAATCAGCATAGCTCCAGCGGTTTCGGTCATTTAGGGAGTGAACCAGTGAGTGGAGGGTCTCTCTCTCTCTCTCTCTCTCTCTCTCTCTCTCTCTTTCTCCTTCTCCTTTCTCTGTGTAACTCTGACTTTCAAATAAATAAATAAATCTTTAAAAAAAGAAAATTAATTCCTGTCTCTGTGCCTGACAGCATCAGAGAGACAATACACTCCTTGAGTCTAGAATGGCTGCTTGAGCTTCAGAAAGCATGCTGGGTCCCCACAATTCAGGAATGTGAAAAGAAAGGGAAAAGGGCTCCCTTCCTTGCTTTGAGGACACCTGTTGGGGGTCATGTGTAGCACTTTCATTTACTTTTCTCTTTACAGAACTTAGCCACATGAGCACACCCAGCTCCAAAAGGGATGAAAAATGTGATATCTGTGACAAAAAGCTTGGTGTCCTGCTAAAACCAAGGGTGAGTTCCCCAAGAATAAGGAGGAGATTGAATATTGCAGGACAATTGCAATCCCAGAGGAAAAAATACTACTGTGTGATTCAATAGAGATCTCTCAAGTTTCAGTAAGCATTAGAGAAAACACACTTGTGATAATGACAATGTACATCACAACACATCATGGGTTCTTTCTACATATAATAGCTATGCACTTGCCAGAGGCAGAGAGAGAGAGAGAGAGGTTTTCCATCCACTGGTTCACTCTCCAGTTGGTTGCAATGCCTGGAGCTGGGCCAATCTGAAGCCAGGAGCCAGGAGCTTCTTCCAGGTCTCCCATGTGGGTTCAGGGGCCCAAGAACTTGGGCCATCTTCTGCTGCTTTCCCAGGCCATAGCAGAGAGCTGGAAGTGAACTGGAGCAGCCGGGACTCGATCTGGCACCTATATGGGATGCCTGCACTGCAGGCAACAGCTTTACCCACTACACCACAGCGCCTGCTGCACCTGCATTTAATAAGCTACCCTACAATGTGATTCACCCCGGCTTACAACCTCGGGGCTGTGGTGGTGAAGTGTCTGCGCTGACTGACCCGGCTCCAGAGCCCTGCCTGCATTGTACTAGTCTCTCTAAGGCACCCAAGCACTTCCCGAGCCAGCCCTGCAACCCTGGGCACTCACAGGGGCTGTGTCCACACACCGCGGTAGTAAGTCTGCTCAGCTTAAGTGAGAGCTGTCTCCACCCTCTTTAGCCTAAGACAAACTCCAGTGCTGGGAACAGGAGTGCCAGTCACAGCCCACTGCACATTTGGCCACAACTGACAGAGAAACCTCCCCAAAGCATGGCTGGCCCTTGGTGAGTCATTTGGTTTTTAGAAGATAAGTGGGTGTTTTTCTGACCTAGTAGTACCTCCCTCCAGCTCCACTTTCTGAGCCCCGCTTTAACCTTTCTTCTTGTATGAGTGCAGTATGGTTCAGATACAGCAGTACTGAGGCTGGAACACGCAGCTGCGTGGAAACTGACTCTCTTTTTCCAGTTGCTAGAATCTCCTCAAAGGGCTGCCAGGAGGATGCAAATAGTACAGAAGTGACATGACCCATGTCCGAGTGTTCATATTTTTTGGGGGGTGTTGTTATTTTACAATACCCAAGGTTGGGTACGTTATACTCTTATTTTTTAATAAATCTTGTTCATTTTCCTCTTGAGTCTTCTTGATGAGAGTATGTGATCGATGCTGACTGATTTATGTCTGTCCTCCTGGGGAAAAAAAAGTGCTCCAAACATTTTACACCTGCAAAGCTTTTTCCCCTTTGGACTGATTTATCAGTTCTTTAATCAATAAGGAAACCGATTGCTCAGGTGGCATTGGTAAGCCACCACTTTCCAAGCTGGCACTCCATATCAGAGTGTCCTCAGTAAGAGAACTGACTACTCTGCTTCCAGTTCAGCTTCCTGCTGCTGCACCTGGGAAGGCAGCAGGAGTACTTGGACCCCTGCCACTCACTTGGGAGATCAGCACGAAGCTGCTGGCTCTTGGCTTCAGCCTGGCTCAGACCCGGCTGTTGCAGCCATCTGAGGAGTGGATCAGTGGAAGAAAGATTCCCTCCACCCCCTTGCTCTGCCTTTAAAATAAATAAATAAATAAATAAATAAATAAATAAGCAAGCAAATAAAGGGGCTGGCGTTGTGGCATAGCAACTAAAGCCTCTGCCTGTGACACCAGCATCCTATATGGGTGCCAGTTGGAGTCCCAGCTACTCCACTTTCAATTCAGCTCCCTGCTAATGCTCCTAAGAAAGGACACCCAAGTCCTTGGGCCCCTGCACCCATGTGGGAGACCCAGAAGAAGCTCCTGGCTCCTGGCTTTGGACCAGCCCAGATCTGGCTGTTGTAGCCATTTGAGGAGTGGACCAGAGGATGAAGAGTCTCTCTCTCTCTCCCTCTCTGTAACTCTGCCTTGCAAATAAATAAATCTTAAACATAAATTAAATAAATAAGCCTTTTAAAAAAAAGTAAGAAAAACTATTGCTCCAAAGAAATGTAGGTCTAGTAGGTGCTATGACCTTCCCTTGTCTTGCTCAAACAATTTTGAAACCTGGAAAGGAATGATTTTACTTTTATGGCTAATAGCATGCTGCCCTAAGAAGTTTAATTACTGAATAATAAGATTAGAGCATTGGAATTAGCCAGATGAATTACAATTAGCCTGAAGTGAGGGCTGCAGAATGGCAAACACAAAGCCAGAGAACAGGGCTGAGTCCTGAGATAAATAAATAAATAAATAAAGGCAGCCTTCCGTATGTGAGATTGGATTTCAGTCTGGCACTCAATCATCGCTTCTCCGTTTCAGCACCTGTGTAATCAAAGCCACTGCCACAGGATAATGGAATGGCATTTCATCCTGCAGAGAATGGCAGGGTGAAAACGGGACTTGGCCGTGATCACGGGAATCCGCTTCTACACAGGGACTTCGAGGAGGAGAGCTGAGGGGGAGTGGGGGTCGGCGGTGCCACCAGGGAATGGAGCAAAGGGTGACTCCTGCACTCATTCACAGCGTCTGCACGTAACCCTGCTGACCCCACCGAGCAGGGCTGTGCCTGTTCGCCACCTGCTGTCTGGAGCAGCTCCTCTCCAGGACAAATTGTTTCCTTTTGGTCCCTTGGGACAGAGAAAGCCCTACCCAAGGTCTCCAACCATTTTTACATTGTGGTGGGTTCCCAGGTCAGACAGTCCTGGGCACTCTAGAAGCTACCTGGGGGTGAGTTGTACATTGTGTGTGGGTCCCAAGGACGCAGGGAAGGCATTTTTCTGTCTGTTGTCGTATCTTTGAGTGCCAGAGATGCTGGCCTGGAATTGTGACAAATGTCCTCCACTGCTTGGTGAGGGTCCTCTGGCCGGAAGAACAGTGGGAGTCAGGGGTTAGGGTACCAGCAGGGATGCCCGCATCCCATCTCAGAGTGCCCGACTCCACTCCTAATTCCAGCTTCCTGTTAATGCTCACCCTGGGAGGCAGCAGTGATGGTTCCAATAGATGGGCCCCTGCCACCCACATGGGAGACATGGGTTGGGTTCCTGGATCCCCATTTTGCCCTAGCTGGGGCCATTGTGACATTTAGGAGAATGAACAAGCAGATGGGAGCTCTCTGTCTTTCTCCCTCTGCCTCTTGAATAGATCAATAAATATATTTTTAAATATAAAAAATCATTTGGTAAAAGTTCATTTCAAAAGAAAAAATAGCTGGAGGAGTTTCAGAATCACTGTCCAAACCCTTCGCTCTGCACATGAGAAAACAGACATCCCTGGACTCCGCCCACAGCTGGCAGAACTGCAGGGAAGCGGCTACAGCCTGGGAGAAGGTGGGGGGCTCTCCGGTGTCAGGGGTCCCCGGGGCACCGAGGATCAGGGTGTCAACAGGGAGGAGTCAAAGCCCAGAAAACAAACAAGAACAAAATTCCTGACACTGTTTTTGAAAAGAACTGCCTTTGAGGCTGGCGCCATGGCTCACTAGGCTAATCCTCCACCTGCAGTGCCAGCACCCTGGGTTCTAGACCTGGTTGGGGTGCCGGATTCTGTCCTGGTTGCTCCTCTTCCAGTCCAGCTCTCTGCTGTGGCCGGGGAGTGCAGTGGAGGATGGCCCAGGTCCTTGGGCCCTGCACCCCATGGGAGACCAGGAGAAGCACCTGGCTCCTGGCTTGGGATCAGCATGGTGCGCCAGCCGCAGTGACCATTGGGGGGGGGGGTGAACCAATGGAAAAAGGAAGACCTTTCTCTCTGTCTGTCTCTCTCTCACTGTCCACTCTGCCTATAAAAAAAAAGAAAGAAAGAAAAGAAAAGAAAAGAAAAGAAAAGAAAAGAAAAGAAAGAACAGAACTGCCTTTGACGCAGATTAAGGCAGGAAATTTTCACAGATTCAGTAGCAGGTGCACGGAACCTGGAAGAATCGGGATTCCAGAGGGAGGGTGATATTTGTGGCTGTAATCGAAAAGCATGGAATGCCACAGGGAGTATGCAAACCACCTGTGTATCCGGGCAGCAAGGGGCAGCGATGCGGATAGGGCCAGAGACGGCATTCAAGGACAGAGCAATTCACACCATGGACTTACTGGGACTCAGAGATTTATGAGAGGATTTATTTAATTTTACTCATTTAGGCTTTTTATTCTTTTTTAAAATTATTTATTTGGAAGGCAGAGTTACAGAGACAGGGAGAGAAAGATCTTTCATCCACTGGTTCACTCTCCAAATGGCTGTAATGGCCAGGACCGGGCCAGAACTCCATTTGGGTCTTCCACATGGGAGGCAGGGGTCTAAGTATGTGGGCTGTCTTGAGTGGAAGATGTGTCTTCCCAAGTGTATTAACCTGGAACCAAAAGGGAAATGGAGCAACTGAGACTTGAACCATCACTTATACGGGATGCTGGCACCATAGGTGGTGGCTTAACCTACGCCACAATGCCTTTTTATTTATTCTTAAGGAATCTACTTACTCAAACAATCTTTTTTTTTTTTTTTGAGGCCACAGGCATGCATAGTAGAAACCAGTGGTGTCCATTTCTGAAGGGTTTGTGCTGAGTGAACTAGAGCCGTCACGTTAGGGACCGGCGTTGTGGCACAGCAGGTTAAGCTGCTCTCTGCTAATGGACCTGGGAAGGCAGTGGAAGTTGAACCCAGTGCTTGAGTCCCTGCATCCCACGTGGGAGACCTGGATGGAATTCAAATCTCCTAGCTTCAGCCTGGCCCAGGCCCGGCCATCGGGGTCATTTGGAGAGTGAACCAGTGGATGAAAGACCTCCCCATACACCTGAATCCCTCTCTCAGATACCCTTCCTCTGCAATAAAATTTTTAGAAAGAGATAATCCCGGGTTTATAGATAAGGGAACTAAAGTTCGGACAGTCAGGTGTTTTTCTGGAAGCCACACAGCCACAGGGGTGGAAGCAGAACGTGGGCCCTGATTCCTTTCCCCTTTCCTCTCGCCCCTTGCTGCCTTGCAGGAAATAAGACCAACATGGAGCAAACGCAACATTTGCACATCATCCTAGCAAGAGCAGGAAGCCAGCGGATCCTGCAGAAAACCCCGAGCCTTCTGAGAGAAGTGCTGGGAGTCAGCAGTGACACATGCACAGGTGCACAGGAGGTCCCAGAGCGCATCCACCACTGAGCCCTCTCCACCTCTGCCATGGAGGCTTCCACTGGTGCACATGGTGGTGGGGGGGCCTGGAGAGCTGTGCTCTGGTTTGTCCAAGTCCACACAAAGGCAAGGCCAAGTCAGAGCAGCCCCAGGTCTCCACGGTCCCTGAAGAAGTTCTCACCATAACCTTCAGCCCAGTTCAGACTCGCTTCGGCCTGACAAGGCCTGAGCCCAGCCTCCTGCAGAAGAAATCCAAGGTTTAACCTCCTGTGGGAAGCGTTCAGGCCCGGAACCCAGAAAAAAACTTTGCAGGTTCATGTTTGAAGGAGAAAGGAAATCTTTGACCTCCTTCTTGAGTTCTGAATGAGAAATGGTGAGATGCAAATTTTCTTCATGTCTGACAAAATTAACAGCTCTCATGGACTTAGTGATTTCTTTGATCCATACCTTCATCCACTCTCTTGTGCTTGTACATCATTTTTGTCAATTCCTTCCCGAATATGCAAGCCTCACTCATGGGTTGCCCAGGTCCTCTGGCTGCCGCTGGGGATTTTAATCTGCATTTCTTACAGATCCACAAATCCCTTTCTGTGCCTCCTCCAGGTGGGGTTTGTCAACAGCCCTTGATTCCATTTAATAATTCTCCAAGCACAAAGAAGCCCTAGGTTCCTCTTGATGAAAACAACAGACAAAAGACTGATTTGCCTTTGGGCCCATGTGTTAGGGAGACTTGAACCAGAGGATTCTGAGTGAGGGAAGCTGTTCACAGAGGTGAGGGCCGAGAACTGTCTTGGACACTGGGCTGTAATTCTGTCAGCTCCCTTCCCCCCTGTCTAGACATAACTGATCTGGTCAAGGTGCATAGTTGCTGGAGGAAGACTCAGCTGCAAACACCTGGTGCCCACACAGTGCTGGGGCTCCCTTCCACGAATATTCTGTGAGCAACAAAGATACCCAACCAAAGGGCCCCGAGGGCTGGTTTCGTGAGCGGCTTTTCATTGCTCCAAAGATGGCGTTGTCATCACTGGGGCTGCAGCTCTCAGCTCCACTTGTTCTTTGAAATTCATAACCCAGCATGGACAGAGAACTGGATCAGAAAGCACAGAACGTGTAAAGCGGGATATGGTGGCAATTAAAGGCTGGGCTGTGCCAGGCACGATCGTAAATTACCCATCTGGAGGGAACAGAGACCAACTCACTTTAAGAAGAAAACAGACTGCGGAGATTGGATTTGCTTCAAAGCCAAATGACATCTTTTCCCCCACAAAAGCACAGAACTGCTAAAAAAAAAAAAAAAGAAAAGAAAAGAAAAAAGAAAAAAAATTAAAAAAAAAAGGAACTAACCGACATCAGCTTGAAGCAGCCCATCACCTGGGGCCGGTTGCTTCTGGATATAGTCCCCCAGGCTTGTCCTTGGGAAAGGCCGGCGTGAGCCATTGGTGACCAGAAGCAGCACCAGGCGTGCTGATGACTACATAGAACCATGCAGAAGATGGCGCAGAATACACTTCTCTACCTTTGCCCTTAAATCGCCTATTAGTTCATCCAGAACAAGTTTCAGTGGGGCTTCGGAGAGGCTCTGGAATCCTTGGATTCTCTCCCCCACCCTGGGCCGGACCCTCCCTCAGGCCAGGGCCCCAGCCCCATTCTGGGGTGCTGGAGTCAAGTCCCACTTGGTTCCAGCAGGAGCGTGTGCATGGGCCTTCCAGGCCTGTAGACAGGCGAACCTTTCTTTCATGTTACTGCATCTTGAATTGCGGAGAGCACAGTTCTGTGTGCAGGGAGCATGGGAGCTCCAAGCTCCATGGCTCACATGGAAGCAGCGGGGGCTTGGGCAGTGCATGGGCAGGAAGCCTGCTCTCATTAAGAACCTCTGAGGTTAGGGCTGGCTCTGTGGCACAGAGAGTTAGGCCACCACCTGCGACTCCCACTCTGGCAGCCCACACCAGAGGGAGCTCTAGTTTGAATCCCAGTTGCTTGGCTTCTGCTCCTGTTCCTTGCTAATGTGCCTGGGAAGGCAGCAGAAGATGGCCCACCCACATGAGGGACCTGGATGAAGTTCCAGGCCCCTGGTTGGGCCTGGCCCAGCCCTGGCAGTCACGAGGATTTGGGGAGTAAACCAACGGATAGCAGATCTCTTTTTCCCTCTGTCTCTTCCTCTCTCTTTGTCACTCTTTCAAATAAATAAAGTAATAAAATAAATATTTTTTTTAAAAAAGATTAATTTGGCCAACGCTGCAGCTCAATAGGCTAATCCTCCGCCTGTGGCGCTGGCACCCTAGGTTCTGTTCTCGGTTGGCGCACTGGATTCTGTCCTGGTTGCCCCTCTTCCAGTCCAGCTCTCTGCTGTGGCCTGAGAGGGCAGTGGAGGATGGCCCAAGTCCTTGGGCCCTGCGCCCACATGGGAGACCAGAAGCACCTGGCTCCTGGCTTCAGATCAGCGTGGTGCGCTGGCTGCAGCGGCCACTGGGGAGTGAACCAACGGAAAGAAGACCATTCTCTCTGTCTCTCTCTCTCACTGTCCACTCTGCCTGTACAAAAAAAAAATTAATTTGAAAGGCAGAGTTACAGAGAGGCAGAGGCAGAGAGAGAAGTCTCTCATCTGATGGTTCACCCCCCAAATGGCCACAATGGCTGGAGCTGGGCCAATCTGAAGCCAGAAGCCAGGAGCTTCTTCCGGGTCTCCCACATGATGCAGGGGCCCAAATACTAGGGCCAAGTTCTGCTTTCTCAGGCCGTAGCAGAGAGCTGGATCAGAAGTGGAGCAGCCGGGACGCAAACCAGCACCTATATGGCGTCACAGGCAGCGGCCTTACAGGCTACACCACAGCACTGGCCCCTCAGAAGTCTGATTTTGTGAAGTTCCTAGATGCTTCCAGTCTGCCATGGCTCCAGTCCCCCGCAGGGAAGTGACCAGCTTACGGAGAGAGGAAGTGGTATGAGTGCTATCAGATGAACCGGTGCTTTGCGCCATGGAACACTGAAGAGCTCCGTGATTTCTGAGGGTTCCCAGTGGACAAACATCAGAGGCTGAACAGGGGCCAGAGAAAGACCCGAATTCAAAATTCAGTGTAAAGTTTCTACTGGATACATCCCATTTTTACACCATCGTAAACTTGAAAAATTGCAAGCAGACCCTTTGTAAGTCTGCAGAGAATTTAATCTTCTCAGTACAAAAAAATCAACTTAAAAAAAAAGACTATGATGAAGAAAATGAGGGACAAAAAGCTCTAAGAGAAAACGAAGAGCAAAATGATAGAAACCGGCCGCACTTTGTCCATCACGCCTTAACCCTAAGTAGATTAACTGCTTCAATCTCCAACTGATGTACAGAATGGACACAAAAACACGACCCAACTACACACAGTTTTACAGGAGACTCACTTTAGAGCCGAAGACACAGCCAGATGGAGAAAAAATCATCTGTGCTCTTAGTAACCAAAAGAGAGCAGGAGAGGCCATGCTAATGTTGACGAAACAGACCAGCAATTTTAAAAAAGGTCGAAAGAGACAGAGGAGGACATCCCACTAAGTGAAATGAGCCACCTGCAGAAGACGAATGCTATGGGATTTCACTCAGATGAGGAGCCGGGAGCTGGCAAACTCCCAGAGCTGGGCGGGAGAAGATGGGGGCGGCAGCTGGGAACTGGGAGCTGGGGAAATGGGGGTTCACGCTCAGTGATTACGGAGTTGGAGTTTTTCAAGAGGATCAGTCTTTCGGGCCTTAGAGATGATGTATAACAGGAGGAATGCATTTAGTGTCATGTACCTGTGCATTTAAGCAAGTTAAAATTATAAAGTTGATGTGATATTTTTTCACAATAAATCACATGTCTGGCCTCTCACGTCTACTTAGAGCGAATATCTTTTTTAAAAAAATTATTTTATTTTTATTTGTGAGACAACGAGAGGCAGACAGAGATCTTCCATCGTGGGCACACTCCCTTGATGTCCGAGGTAGGCTGGCCATGCCCCAACAAAAAGGGCTAGTGCTTAAAACCTAAATTAGCAACCCTGCTATCACTAATCGTTCCACTCTGGGCTTCATGTTCTATTGTGCTAGTCTCCTGCAGACTTTGAAAAGTGCACACATTGACATTTTATCATTTTTATTTTCAACAGTCATGCCGATTTTAAGGACTTTGGTGGGGGAGGGGTGGTCTTTTATAACTGCTTAGATATTTGCCATTTTTGTCACCCTGCTGTTAGTCCCAAAGACCCGTGTTCCTCCCTGAGCTCACTTCCCTTCCACCTGAAGAGCTTCTGTTAGCATTTCTTCCAGAGCAGGATGTCTGGGTGAGAAACTTCCTTAGTTTTTCTTAATCTGAGGACATCTTTATTTGCTTTTATTCCTGAAGGAACTTTTTGCTGGACTTAGAATTCTGAGTCAGCAGTTATTTATTCTTTTTTTTTTTTTTTTACTGGATAGTTTTTTTTTTTTGGAAATTTTACATTATATTTTTAAATTTTATTTAGTAAATATAAATTTCCAAAGTACAGTTTATGGATTACAATGGCTTCCCCCCTCCCATAATTTCCCTCCCACTCACACCCCTCCCCTCTCCCGCTCCCTCTCCCATTCCATTCACAGCAAGATTCATTTTCAATTATCTTTATATACAGAAGATTATTTTAGTATATATTAAGTAACAGTTTCATCAGTTTGCACCCACACAGAAACACAAAGTGTAAAATACTGTTTCAGTACTAGTTATAGCATTACTTCACATTGGACAACACATTAAGGACAGATCCCACATGAGAAGTAAGTACACAGTGACTCCTGTTGTTGACTTAACAATTTGACACTCTTGTTTATGGCGTCAGTAATCTCCCTAGGGTCTAGTCATGAGTTGCCAAGGCTATGGAAGCCTTTTGAGTTTGCTGACTTTGATCTAGATCCGACAGGGTCATAATCAAAGTGGAAGTTCTCTCCTCCCTTCAGAGAAAGGTACCTCCTTCTTTGCTGGCCCTGTTCTTTCCACTGGGATCTCACTCACAGAGATCTTTCATTTAGTTTTTTTTTTCCAGACTTCAGGACATGCTACAGGGCAGTTGTTATCAAAACAGCATGGTACTGGTACAGAAACAGATGGATAGACCAGTGAACAGAATAGAAACACCAGAAATCAATCCAAACATCTACAGCCAACTTATATTTGATCAAGGATCTAAAACCAATCCCAGGAGTAAGGGCAGTCTATTCAATAAATGGTGCTGGGAAAATTGGATTTCCACATGCAGAGTCATGAAGCAAGACCTTTCACCTTACACAAAAATTCACTCAATGTGGATTAAAGACTTAAATCTATGACCTGACACCATCAAATTATTAGAGAGCATTGGAGAAACCCTGCAAGATATAGGTACCAGCAAAGACTTCCTAGAAAAGACCCTGGAGGCACAGGCAGTCAAAACCAAAATTAACTATTGGGATTGCATAAAATCGAGAAGTTTCTGTACTGCAAAAGAAACAATCAGGAGAGTGAAGAGGCAACCGACAGAATGGGAAAAAATATTTGCAAACTACACAACAGATAAAGGGTTGATAACCAGAATCTACAAAGAAATCAAGAAACTCCACAACATCAAAACAAGATGGGCCAAGGACCTCAATAGACATTTCTCCAAAGAGGAAATCCAAATGGCCAACAGACACATGAAAAAATGTTCAAGATCACTAGCAATCAGGGAAATGCAAATCAAAACCACAATGAGGTTTCAATTCACCCTGGTTAGAATGTCTCACATTCAGAAATCTACCAATAATAGATGCTAGAGAGGATGTGGGGAGAAAGGGACACTAACCCACTGTTGGTGGGAATGCAAACTGGTAAAGCCACTATGGAAGTCAGTCTGGAGATTCCTCAGAAACCTGAATATAACCCTACCATACAACCCAGCCATCCCACTCCTTGGAATTTACCCAAAGGAAATTAAATAGGCAAACAAAAAAGCCGTCTGCACACTAATGTTTATTGCAGCTCAATTCACAATAGCTAAGACCTGGAACCAACCCAAATGCCCATCAACAGTAGACTGGATAAAGAAATTATGGGACATAATAGAATACTATACAGCAGTCAAAAACAATGAAATCCAGTCATTTGCAACAAGATGGAGGAATCTGGAAAACGTCATGCTGAATGAATTAAGCCAGTCCCAAAGGGACAAATATCATATGTTCCCTGATCGGCGACAACTTACTGAGCACCAAAGGGGAAACCTGTTGAAGTGAAATGGACACTATGAGAAACAGTGACTTGATCAGCTCTTGTGCTGACTGTTGATGTACAATGTAATACTTTATCCATTTTAGTATTTTTTCTTTGTTTTGTTCTAGTACTATTGGTTGAACTCTGTAATTAACACACAATTATTCTTAGATGTTTAAATTTTAATTGAATAGTGATCCCTGATAAATATTTATTATTTTCTTTAAGATTTATTTTATTTATTTGAAAGGCAGAGAGAGAGAGAGAGAGAGAGAGAGAGGTCTTCCCCCTGCTGGAAGACCTAAATGGCTACAAGACCTAAATGGCTACACCCTAAATGGCTACAAGAGCTGGGGCTGTGCCAGGCCAAAATCAGGAGCTAGGAACTCCGTCCTGGTCTCCACTGTGGGTGTCAGAGGCTTGAGCACTTGAGGCATCAGCTGCTGCTTTCCTAGGAAGCTGGAAGGGAAGCTAAGCAGATGGACTCCAACTAGTGCTCTGATACGGATATTGGTGTAGTAAGTGGTGGCTTAGCCCACTGCACCAAAACGCTACGTATGCCCAATCCCCCTACACTCCCCACCCTGACTTTTTGGAGATCAAGTTACTTGAATTATTTATACCTTGTATATAACATCATTGTTTTCTAGCTACTGTCAGTATTTTTTCTTTATCTTTGATTTTAGAAATTTGATTATGAAGTGCCTAGGTGTTTTTAAAAATAGTTTATCTTGTTTGGGGTTTACTGGATCTTTTAAGTCTGCAATGTATGTCTTTTATCAAATTGAGGAACTCTATAGCCATAATTCTATCAAATATTTTTCTTTCCCAATCATTCTTTCCTTTTCTTGGGCTTCAGTGAAATGTGTGTGGCCCTTTGGATAGTGCCCCAAGGACCCTGGGTCTCTCTCCATCTACTTTCTTCTTCTTCTTCTTCTTCTTTTTTAAAGATTCATTTATTATTTATTTATTTATTTATTATTTACACTCCGCAATGGCTGGAGCTGTGCCTACCAAAGCCAGGAGCCAGAAGCTTCCTCTGGTCTCCCACATGGGTACAGGGGCCTAAGGTCTTAGGCCATCCTCCACTGCTTTCCCAGGCCATAGCAGAGAGCTGGATTGGAAGCATCCAGGACCCAAACTGGCACCCATATGGGATGCTGGCACCACAGGCAGTGGCTTTACCCACTCTTCATCTATTTCAGTCATTTTAGTCTCTTGGTTCTCTCCCATGTCTCTAGTCTGTGATTGAGCCCATCCAGGATTCTTTGTTCTATTTGCTGTATTTTTCAGTTCTAAAATCTACCTTTGTTTCATTTTTGTAGTTGGATTTGTCTGGTGAGAACGCCAATATTGTCATTCATTGCAAATGTGGTTTTTCTTTGCCTCATCAAGTGTAATTTTCATAGGTGCTTTGAATCTTTGCCTGATAATCTCAACATCTGCTTCATGTGGTGGATGGCATCCGTTGCTTGCCCTTTCTCTTGAGAATTGACACACTTTCCTTTCTAAATAAAATTTATTGGAAAGGCAGAAATTCAGACAGACAGAGAGATAAAGACAGAGAGCTCTGTCCATGGGTTCACTTCCCAAATGCTTCCAATAGCCAGGGCTGGACCAGACCAAAGCTAGGACCCCAGAACTCAGTCTGGGCTTCCTGTGTGGGTAGCAGGAATCCAGCTACATGAAATCTTCCCTGCTGCTTCCCAGGGTGCACAATATGGAAGCTGGAGTCAGAGGCAAAGCCAGGACTCTAACCCAGACACTATGTCTTGAGATACAGGAGTCCCTGCAGCATCTTAACTGCCTGCCCTGTCATGTAACTTGAGGTTGTATCTTTGGACACTGTGGATGCGTTTTGTTGCACAGACTCAGCCCTACTACAATACCAGGGAGGATGTTGATGCTTTTGTTGAGTATTAGCAGTTAGCTCAGTAAGATTTGGACCAGAAGTTCTGTCTCATCTTCTCGAGCGTTACTCAGGGCTAACGCTGAGGCTGTGAAGCCCGTACACAGTCTCAGATTTCCTCCTCATCTCCAGCCCACAGGAGGTAGCTTTTCTTTATTGTTAGTAATTATTTGACAAGCATAAAGAGAGAGAAAGGGAAACAGCTATCTCATCTGTGTTTCATTCACCAAATGTCTGCAGTGGTTAGGGCTGGGTCAGGGCCCAGCCAGGGCTGCAAACTCAATCCACGTGTTTCACATGAGTGACAGGAACCCAATCACTGGGCCAGCACCACTGTTTCCCAGGAAGCTGGGGTCAGGAACTGGACCCAGGAATTAAACTCAGGCATTTTTGATGTGGGTTGCAGGTCTGCTGCCCACTCCTCCCCTGAGAGATGTAATTTTTTTAATGATTTATTTATTTATTTGAAAGGCAGATTTACAGAGAGGCAGAGGCAGAGACAGAGAGAGAGATCTTCCAACCACTGGTTCACTCCTCAAATGGCCACAGTGGCCTGAGCTGAGTCGCTCTGAAGCCAGGAGCCAAGAGCCAGGAGCTTCTGGGTATCCCATGGGGGTGTAGGGGCCCAAGGACTTGGGCCATCTTCTGCTTTCCCAGAGCATAGCAGAGAGCTGGGTCGGAAGAGGAGCAGCCAGGACTCAAACTAGCGCCCATATGGGTTGCAGCACTGCAGGCGGCAGCCTTACCCACCATGCCACAGCGCTGGCCCCGAAAGATGTAATTTTTACTGCAGTTTTAACCACCTTTATGACCACCCACACACATTGCTCAGTGGCTGATGCCATCTTTAGGGCAAAGATGTAGGAGAAGGAGTTAAGTTGAGGAGAGAGAGAAAAAGGGAGAGAGAGAGAGAGATTTTGAGACTTGCCTTTGTGGCCCCTTTTCCTAGCTTTGACTCCTCTCCATAATCCACCTGCTTCTCTTTACTTCTCAGAGTCCAGTCCTCAGTTATTATATTTTATGTTTTTCCTATCATCAGTTTTTCGTTGCTGTGATCAAACAGCAGGACAAGTTGTAGTGGGTGTTTGTCACATTAATGAAGCAGGAACCCCACAGAGAGCTTTAGAATATTAACAGCTCTGAGAAGTCTTGTTGATGATCACGTTTGTGTAGCACCATCTCCAAATTTAAAAGGAAGTTGGCCACGATATTTCATATGCAGTAAATATTCAATATGATGAAGTCTGCCCTGGTGCTATGCATCTGGGAATATTCCATGCATGTATATAGAGTTGACTTTTATGATTGCTTTTGGAACCATACCGTACAATAAGTCAAGAGAAAGGTATCTCATGCCAATACACACTAGAGAGAGAACCATTCTCCTTTCCTTTATATTCCTGTCCTACTTTGCAACACAGGCACGTCCTCAGCCCCCCTTTTCTCAGCGGGGAAGAATTGGGGAATAAGCTTTTGTTTTTTTCTCCCTACTCTCCATTCTCTCCTTCCCGTGAGAGTGTAGGCAGGAGCTGACATTCTCCTGTCTCTGTGATTTGTCACAGTGTGTTGAATGTAACTGCTCCGCTTGGCCCGATGGCTTACTGTCCGCATCCTAGCTGTTCAAGCTTGTTGGGGAGGGAGGCTGGATGGGTGGATGTCAACCACTCGCTTCCAGTGTGAAAGCCCCGGGTTGAGACTGTTAAGGGCAGGGCAGATGGAAGGTGCAAGCTGCATTCTCCAGTATACCTGTAATAGCAATTAAGTGAATTTTGTGCATTAATTTCCTCTGGGATCTGTGTCTAGTTCTCAATTAGCTGGAAACCTGGAGGAGTGATGAGGCTCACACAAAACCCACGACTGCCAACATCATCCCTAGTGGGGAGATCTTGGCAATGATTAAGAGAGCCCTGGACTGGCGTGGGAAGACAGTAGCAATCGTTGCCATTCACCTACCCACCTCCGCATGTCAGGTTCATGACTTCACAGGAAGTCATCATCCCTCTGCTTGGGAGACACAGAGGCTCTGAGTGGTTTTGTTACTCAGCAATGCCCAGAAGTGGGACTTGAATTCAGATCCCAGGACTCTCTATGCTGCGACTATCCCTATAGCTATTACCCAACTTCAGCTGCTCAAAGAAGCAGCCCATCTAGCAGAAATATTAGGTATAAATACTAGAAAATAAAAGAAAAATATTTATGGATTGCTTTTCTAGACAACAGCAGATCCAGGACAATTAAGTGAATAATGGCAAGAACTAGAATTTAAGTCCTTCATTCCCCTTCAGTGTGAAAGACGAAATATCAAGAAGGTCTTCCCCAGTTGATCCAGATCCTACCAGAAGTGTAAACTCACCTTCCAGAGTTTTATTTTGTAAGGGACATTTGTCAGAGAATCATTTAATTCCACTCTTTAGGGCAAGCACTCAGCCTTATCTGTCCATTGTCTATAGATATAAATAATTTTTAAAATTCATTTTATTTATTTGAAAGAGTCACACAGAGAAAGAAGGAGAGACAAAGAGACAGAGACATAGAGAGAGAAGGAGAGAGAGAGAGGTCTTCCATCTACTAGTTCACTCCCCAAATGACCACAATGGCTGGGGCTGGGCCAAGGTGAAGTCAGGAGCCAGGAACTTCATCCGGGTCTTCCACATGGGTGGCAGGGGCCCAAGCACTTGGGCCATCTTCCACTGCTTTCCCAAGCACATTAGCAGAGAGCTGGATTGGAAGTGGAGCAGCCAAGACTCGAACCAGGGCCCACATGGGATGCCAGCACGGCAGGCAGTGGCTTAAGCCAATATGCCACAACGCTGGCTCCAATACGAACAATTTTTAAAAAGCTAACCTACTCTTCTCTTTATGGAGAAGGAAAAGTATGATATTTCATCCCAGGTATCTACAATCATATTCAGCCTTTTTTGGATCTACTATAGTGCTCAGGAAAGCTATAAATAATAAGAGTTGAGTGGATCAAATTCCCGGGATCATATTTCATGTAACAAATCTCTATAAGGGAAGAAAGGAGTCATTTTGAGGCCCACTGGCAGTGTTTTATTTTGAGTTTGACAGTCTGTGCAGAGGTACCTGGCTCATGAGGTGCACAGGTACCTGACTCATTATTCCAACAGAATAAAGGGGTGATGCTGCTTTTGATTTGTAAATGGTGGCTCTTCATTTTGGTTTTTGTTACCTCCTCACATTTGTGGTCCCAGGAAGCAGATCTAGGACATTTGAATCTAAAAAACCCAGTAATGGGAAGGAAGTGGGCAGGACTCTTGATAAGAAGAACATGGCAGTGGCGGGGTAGGGGTAAGGAGCCAGCATTGTGGTGTAGCAGGTTAAGCCGCTTGCAATACCAGCATCACATATCTGAATGCTAGCTCAAGTCCTAGTTCTGCTTCCTGTCCAGCTCCCTGCTAATGTGCCTGGGAAAGCAGGAGAAGATGGCTCAGTTGTTTGGATCCTTGACACCCTCATGGGAGACTTGTGTGGAGTTCCAAGCTCTTGGTTTCAGCCTGGCCCAGCTCTAGCTGTTTAGGCTGTTTGGAGAGTGAACCAGTGGATGAAAAACATCTCTCTCTCTCCCTCTCTCTCTCTCTCTCTCTCTCTCTCTCTGTCTCTCATTTTATTTCAAGTAAATAAGTAAACTTTTGACAAAAAAAAAGAGCATGGCAGAGGCAGGGAATCATAGAAACTCTGACTTGGGGGGCCGTGTAGGGGTTTCACCTGCTCATCTCTCCCACACTTGCTCTCCATGGTGAGGCCCTGATTGGCTGTTCATTCCAAGTCCAATGCTGAAGAATTGGGATAGGGCTCTGATGTCATGAAAGTGCAAGGACATCACCTTGAGTCCCATCTTTCTCCACAAAGTTGAAAAAAAGCAAAGATCTGGAAAAGCTTGCAGAGGGCTCAGGGGTATCTGGGTTGAAGTCTGTCTTAATGTTGGCAGTGGTGGAATGACACCACTAAGTTTTTGTGATAGGTGGATTTCCCAGACCAAGGGACAGCTGTAATCATCATGTTGCAAATCACCAAGCTCCCTGACAGCCGGAGGTGTGGAAATCAGGCACAGTGACCAGGGTGTTCACCCTGCTCCACCCAAAGCAACTCAAGGTGCCTAAGCCAAGGGAGTCCAAAACAGTCCAGACATCTCTGACACTTTTCACTGAATTTATTCAAAAAACATAAAAGGAGAAAGCAGAAGGAAAAGACAAGCTCACTTGGGAGCAAAAATGCTTGCAAATCCATGGAAAAGGGTGTGCATTTGGAGCAGTAGTTAAGACACCCATGTCATATCAGAGTGCCTGGGTTCAAGTCCAGGTTCTGCTTCTGATTCCAGCTCCCTGCTGATGTGCACCCTGGGAGGCAGCAAGTGATGGCTCAAGTGTCTGGATCTCTGTCACCCATGAAGGAGACCTTCATGGAGTTCTATGCTCCTGGATTCAGCCTGGCCTAACCCCTGCTATTATGGGCATTTGATGAGTGAACCAGTGGGTGGAAGAACTCTGTCATCACTTTGCCTTCTACATAAAATTGTTTTAATTAAATAAAAGTATAAATTCTTTTTCCATTTTTCATGGCCCTTTGAAGACTTCTCTTATATAGATCACCATTTAGGTGGTGGGCATGCTAGGGGCACACAGTGGCCGGGTCACTGCTTTGAGTCTGGTGGAGGATGGTGCTGTGGACACATCTCCTGGGGGAACCAGGCTGGAGGCCTCCATGCAGGGATTTTTGAGCCAGAGAACAAAATGTCAAGTCAATAGCAGAGGCCATTGTTTCAGAGGGCTCTCTGTGAACTAGCCACATCACTTACAGGATCCATCATTCTTTGGATGTCCCGGTACCTCCAGCCGGCACTGGAGGGAAGATACTCCTTTAAGAGTTCCACTCCAAGCCTCCAACTCAGAGTCAAGATGAGCTCCCCTCTTCCGCCCTCCCTTCCTCCACCGCAGCACTGGTCTTTCATGGAGAGCTTTAAGAAGTACCTTCTTCCTTTCTCAGTGGTAAGCAACTGAGGGCTTTGGACCCCCTGGTATCCAGCACCATTTTGGCATGCATGAGGCATCTAACAAATGGCCCTTGAAATGATATATTAATAATAGCATAATATTATATTAACATTCTTTTTATTTCATTTTATAAAGTCTAACCCATACATCGCATAATTAATGTATTATGATAGTTATTCCTATTCAGAGACCCAACTCCTGAGACCCCCTTACAAAGCTCCAGGCATCTGTCATGCTTGTCGCCCTCAGAGGAGAGATCATTGCCTCATCTCTCCTTGGATGGGACCAAGCAAAGTGGGTTCAGCTCGGCAAGAGGAGGGTAAAGAGGGCAGTTGGCTTTCCCTGGGAGGGACCCTGCCCTCCTGTTCCCACCCCCACCCTGGGGAGCCCTGGGGTTCAAGGAGGAGCAGCCTTGGTGAGGACCAACCCTCCCCAGACAGGGCAGGCTGCAGCTCCCTTGCACCTGTGCCATAACCAGTCCTCACTTTGCCCTCGCCGAGACAAGAAAGGGTCAACATCTGCCATTTGCATCATGTGTGCACTTTTGGCACTTAGAATTCTGCTTCTGCAAATGAATGCTTTTACAATAAAAACGAAATGCCAGAAAAAGAGAAGCAACCTACTTTAAGGTCGCTGCTGCCTCCCAGCAAGGGTGTTTAAAAATAACCCCCAATCTGCCATGTACTCATAGCCCTTGCTGTGCCAGCTCAGTGGCAGACCTGGTGCCCCCAGGACACATAGCAAAGGGCCTGGGTGATGTATGTGCGTGTGCATGTGTGTGTGTGTGCATGCATGTTAGTGAGGAGATGAGGGCCTCTGGCTTTGGGGTTCCACTCTCCGGGTGTCTGAGAAAGGGCATGTGCTAGATCAGTTGAACTCCCAGCTTCCAGCTCAGGTGGAACAGTTCTAGACCCAATTCAGGAGCATCCAATAGGAAGTGAAGTCCACAAAGCCAAGACTAGGGCAAGGTCAAGGTGTGGCATTGGGTGGACATTGGGCAGGTCCCTCAGGGAGAACTGAGTCTGTTTTTCCCCAGCAGCTACTCTAGCATTGCCCAGAGACAAGGGCATAGATAAGCTTCTTGCAGCTGAATCTTAGCCATGAGCTTTTACAGTCATCCCTGAGCTGTGTTCCATGGATCCCTGATGGTTTTGGGATGGGACTTCAGCCCCGCGTTCATGCTGATGAATTGTAACTGTTGCACCAAATACAGCCTCTCCCACAATGGTTGCAGGTCCCTAAGGATTGTGTTCTGAAACAGAGGGATGCAGTTCTGCTGGGGACTCTCCATCTCCTTCTGAGGGGCCAGTGCAGGTGGATAAATGCAACCAGAGTGGACTGTCTTTCCACACAGCCCTTCAGTAGGGACCACCTGTCCCCTTTGCTAATCACAGTGCAAATAGAATGTGGATCCCTTCCCACCCAGGGTCACACAATGAACCATGTATATCTACTTGCCAAGGAAGAGGGAGAACCTGCCAGGGAGGTGGGAGGGAGATGTTTTTCTGGCTCTCACTCCCATTAGTCTTTATCGCTTTTGCCATTTTCCCGGTCTTGCCTAATCTAGACTGCAGGAGCAGTTATATTCTTAAAAGGTTAAAAATCTCGAGCATTAAGGGCTGGCCTTGTGGTGCAGCAGGGTAGTCCACCACTTGCAATGCCAGCATCTCATATCAGAGTGCCTGTTTGAGTCCTGGCCGCTCAAGTACCAATTCAGCTCCCTGCTACTGCACCTGGGCAGGCAGCAGAAGATGGCCCACATGCTTAGGCCCCTGCCACTCACCTGGGAGCCTCAGATGGAGCTCCTGGCTCTTGCCTATGGCCTGACCCAGCTCCCAGTGTTGTGGCCACTTGGGGTGTGAATCAGTGTATGGAAGATCTTTTTATCTCTCTCTCTGTCACTCTGCCTTTAAACTAAATAAACAAACCTAAAAAAAAAAAGACCCTTAGCTGATGGATCACACTGCTCACCATCCTTGTTCTGCATCCCCCCTTTGCTTATGTTGTTCCATTTCCCTGGTTTCTTTCAAATCAAATGGGTTGGAATCTGAGGCAGGTGTTTGGCACAGTGGTCAAGCTGACACTTAGGACATCCACACCCATATCCCTTATTTCAAGTCCTGGCCCCATCCCCAGTTCTGGCTTCCTGCTAATGCACACCCTAGGAGATAGCAAGTAGTTGGGTCCCTGGTGCCTATGCAAGAGATCTGGATTGAGTTCTGGACTCCTGGCTTTGGCCTGGCCCAGCCCTGGCTGTTGTAGGCATTTGAGGAATGAACCAGTGGATGGGAGCTCTCTGTAGCTTTGTCTTTCTCTCTTTTGAAGTTCATAAATAATTTTTAAAATGTGACTACTTTTTAAAAATGTGACTACTTTAAAAGTGACTACTTCCACTTATTGAGCACACCCTTTGAGCAAGGCCTGTGCTAAGAGACTTGTGTACAGTAACTAACTTATTCTCACACGAAGAGGCAGACATAATATCACTGCATAAATAAGAAAACTAAAGTTCAGAAAGTTTAGGGTTTTGTCCCAAATCTGGGATCTAATACAGCCTGTGTAACTCCAAAATTTGTCCCCTCGCCTCTGAGGACTGTTAACAGGACAAGAGGCAGACATAGAAAGCAAGTTGTCACTGTCTTCACAGTCTCCATGGCTCGTGTGAGATTGTTGGGGTGCTGACCTGTGCTCCCCGTGTCCCTCCAGCACGTCCATGTCCATGAATACCCACTCCCCACTGCCCCCTCCTCCTCGTAGCTGCATGCTCATGCAAGCAAATACCTCCCTTTTCTCCAATCCCACTTTAAAATCTCCTGTGGGGCCAGCACCATGGTGCAGTAGGTTAATCCTCTGTCTGCAGCGCCGGCATCCCATATGAGCACCAGTTCCAGTCCTGGCGGCTCCACTTCCAATCCAGCTTTTTGCTATGGCCTGGGAAAGCAGTAGAAGATGGCCCAAGTCCTTGGGCCCCTGCACTCACGTGAGAGACTGGGAAGAAGCTTCTGGCTCCTGGCTTCAGATTGGTGTAGCTCCTGCCATTGCAGCCATTTGGGTAGTTGAATCAATGGAAGGAAGACCTTTCTCTCTGTCTCTCCCTCTCACTGTCTGTAACTATACCTGTTAAATAAAATAAAATCTCAAAAAAAATCTCCTGTGAGCATATTAGTGAACTCCATCAAAATTGAGGTTCTGATAGATGAGAGTATTTCAATGGGTATTGTTCCACTTGCACTATGATTGGGGGCAGTGATCAAAGACCAAGCAGTTCCAGCATTGGGAGGTAGGACGATACAGCATGTGTTCGCTTGGAGACACTCCCAACATTTCTAGGAGACCTTTCCAATATTTCCCACTCATAAATTCAGGTATATATTTTAAAAACCCTGTACAGACATGAGAGGTGTTCAGCCTCCTGTGATTGGTGGAATCAGAACATTTACATGACATGAAATATATATAGCCAACAGAAAAACCCACTCATTTAGAAAAGACTTTGCCAAAGATAAAATAGAAGAGGTCATACTATTCTCCCTCAAGGAATTGTTCTTGCGGTAGAATTGATGGCAAAAATGGACCCAATTGTGTCCCTCTTGTATCAGTGCACTTTGCGCAGGTCACTCCAGGGAGGCAGAATTGGATGGAGTAGCTCCTAGCCCAGTTTTCACGAAGTCTTGCTTATTTCAGTTCTCTCTGTTCTCACTGTCTCTGTCTTCTCTGTCTTGTTACAGTGAGAACAAGCCCAGGCTACCCTACTGGACTGTATCCCAGTGCCCTGGCCAATAACCAAGCCACCACAGTCACATGCATGCGCTCCTCCAGGGCCAACTGGTCTCCCCCATCCCTGCCACCTAAGCAAAGCAGCAAGAGGGAGCCCAGTCAAAATCAGCAAAGCTTAGCCCAGGTCAGCAAAACTGCCCAGCTGGCTAACAGACTCATGAGCAAGAATGTTCATATTTTTAAAGTCTGAGTATTCACTTGATTCATCACACAGTGAGAGCTAGCTGGTACAACTGTCTATGAAGTCCATGTGTTTCACCCCGGACCACTGTACACAGCTCACTTCCTCTAGTTATGAGACCTGATGAAATAAAATCATATTATCTCAGCCATATCAAATCAGACCAGGCACACACCTGATTTAGCTCAAATTTGCATAAGGCATAACTTATCTTTTCACTGCATGGTAAAATATTATTTGGCTTTTTGTAAGTGCCAGTGTTGTGTTTCATATGATTTAGATCTATCTAAAATGCACTGTGCTCTTTAGATAGAACAAGAAGCAGGCCCAAGAGTCAATCTGATGTACTTGGCCATGCAAATACTCACCAAAAATTGATTCTGCTTTACAAGTAATCATTTTAAAATGTCAGAGTCAAATTTGGAAAAACAGTTTCTTGAAGATCTGGACTGCTCTCCAGGAAAGATTCTGCCCACAGTTATTTGAAGAAGGTCACATCCTGCCGTGTGTGTGGCTTTGGTGACTCAGGACTCAGGGGCTCCTCCTGGGACCTTGGGTCTCTGTGTGCATCTTAGAAGCATCCCTCTGCTGCAGGGAGCCACCAGGCTGTGCTCTGAAAACTGTCTTGCTTTGTGCCTGCACTTTGCTTCCGGTCCCTGTCCAACTGCTGACTCTTCGATGCTACGGGCTGAGCCTCCCTCACTTCCAATTTTAAAACATTGTTCAAAATGTAATGTGCCATCACAGAAGCGGTGGTGTCGTTCAGGGAGCAGTTTCACCAGGTGACAGGCATTTCCAAGGGCGAAGTCACTGTGGAAAGCAGACCAGGCCAATGGTCAGGAACAAGGCTTCCCCCACTAAGTGTTTTGCCAGGTTTTCTTAGAATGATTTAATTAACAGCAGTGCATATAAGGACACAGTCTTTTATGTATTCCTTGATTTGGTCCTCCGAGAAAATGATTCACTATCCAGAGTTCCCATCAGGACTGTAAGGATGTTGCTAGTGATTTTTGTTGAAATCTCTTCTAAACTCCAGATACATCATGGCTATTGCTATAATGTTACCAAAAGAAAAAGAAAAATTTAAGGAATAGAACATTCCAAGTGAACCAAATTGGTTCCTAATTACTCATCAAATTGTATTAGACATTGAAAAAGCATATTTGTTCAATATGAGCCCTGTGCTGGATATGCTACAAAGCACTTTTCACTGGATGCTCACGATGACCCCCTTGAGATAAATATTTTTATCCCTGGCCTACAGGCAGACTGAGCTTCAATAAGTTGCTCAAGGACTCAGACCCAGAAGGACTCCTGTGAGACAGTACTGAGAAGGGACTTTGGGAAATGTGTGTCAGGAAAAAAAACATGCACAGACTTCAGAATGTTTTCCACTCACGTCCATTTATCTTTTCATCCTGCTTCCCCGTGAACTTTCTGAAGCACCCTCATGGCCCTGGATTTGTCTGACTTTGCATTCTGATTGTCCATTTGGTATCAACCAGAGCTTTAAATTCATTTTAGTTTTTTAAGACAAGAGCTCAGGATTAGACCAACATAGCTCTGAGACATGTTCTTTGCATCTTGTTAAAACTGGAGTCATGATCTCTGATTTTTAAAAAACCAGACTTCTACCTCTACTCCTCTTCCCCATGATCTTAGGAGTAGCTCTGAGTCTGGGAGCTAAAATGAAAACACATTGGAAACTGCTCATTTTTAAAGATTTAACTGAAGCATCTCTCTCTGCAGGAAAACGCTGAATCCCTTCCTCCCTGCCCATCTGCCCAGAACTGCAGGAGGAGCCCAGCCCTTCCCTTATCCTGCTTGCTGGGACTGACTTCCAGTGGAACCTACGGCTTTTCCCACCTGGATGCTTCCACACACCTCTCTCCCATTCTACCAGAATCCCTTTCAAAGACTGCTGCTGGCTCCAGCATCCTAGGATTCTCAGTGATTGATACCCTGATTTATTTTAGTGATTAGTGTAGTTGCAGAAGTATTCTGAGAGGATAGGGACACAGTTAGAACCCTGCTTAATGGCGTGACAGTGTTGCAGAGGGCAAAGACTAGAGGAGCACATGGTCTGGTGACTTCCATGTCTGTTGTCCTGGTGACTGTTAAGAAAGGTCTTTGGGGTAGGCATTTGGACCAGAGGTGAGGATAACCCTTTCCCATATCAGAGTGCCTGGAATCAATTCCTGATAGTGCAGACCCCAGGAGGCAGCAGGGACTATCAAGTAGTTGAGTCCCTGTGATCCATGTGGGAAACCAGGATTTTGTGCCCAGCTCCTGACCTTGGCACAACCCAATCCCAGCCATTGGAGGCATTTTGGGAGTGAATCAGTAGATGGGAGATCTCTCTCTCTCTCTCTCTCTCTCTCTGTCAAAGAAAGAAAGAAAGAAAGAAAGAAAGAAAGAAAGAAAGAAAGAAAGCAAGCTTTTAAAAAGTGTCCCCACTGCACCTGCAGTATGCCCCAGCTCGGGTCTTAAGCTACGTGGTCACCCAGATGGTGAAACAGTGAAGATCAGTGTGTGAGGCGCAGAGGCCTCTGATCACAGGTCCCCTCTCATCTTGATGGCAGATGAGGCCTCTCAATTTACTCTGTGTTCAGAGCTCCATAAATAAATCAGGGTCACAGCATGTCCTTATAGGCTGATTGCTGAAACTAACACACTTGGGGGAAGCTGGTTGGGAGGGAAGTTTTGTGCACATAGGGAAGACTGTAGTGTGTCCCAGGAGAAGCACACATCAAGGCCCATGAGGGATGCAAGGATAAATTGTAAGTCCTCACCTTACAAGTGGCATCCAGTAAGATACTGAAGAATTCAAGCATAAACACCCCCTCCAAAAAATGGAAAAGTGTCATACAGGAGGTGCAAGCAGACAAGCGAGGTCTCTGGGAGTGATAAGGTCAGAGAAAATGAACAAGGGCCAAGAGCTCACAATAGCCTGCTTGAAGGAGGTGGCACGAGGCCAGTGCTGTGGTGTAGAGGGTAGAGTAGCTGCCTGAAGTGCCAGCATCCCATATGGGCACTGGTTCAAGTCCTGGCTGTTTCACTTCCAATCCAACTCTCTGCTATGGCCTGGAAAGCAGTAGAAAATGGCCAAAGTCCTTGGGTCTCTGCACTCATGTGGGAGACCTGGAAGAAGCTCCCGGTTCTTGGCTTCAGATCAGCACAGCTCTGGCCATTGTGGCCATCTGGGGGAGTGAACCAGTGGATGGACAACCTCTCTCTGTCTGCCTCTGCCTTTCTGTAACTCTGCCTTTCAAATAAACAAACAAATAAATAAATAAGGAGGTAGCATGATACAAGCTGCACAGTTTGAGTGGTATGGCATTTACTGCAACAGTGGGCAGCAGTCCCTCTGCAGGGGCTGAGCCTGGAGCCCCTGGGTGGGATCTGGGGTGGATACAGGGACACCAAGGTCCTCTTGATTAGGAATGTAGGAAGAGCCCCTCATGGACATCAGTGTCAGGAAGGAAGTGCGCCCCATGGTACAGCTGCAGGCACAGGCTGCAGAGGGTAGGAAGGCAGGCGCGGACTCCACTGTTCTAGTGGAAATGCTCATAGACATGGTATATGTAGAGCTCATTCTGTACTACGTCTTATGTGTGAGTTAGTCAGTAGCAACCCCCTCTTCCTCTGTATCCACAGGCACAAAAGTCTACATTTCCCTCCATGCCAACCTCTTTTAGAGTCACTGCCAAATTCCATCCACACACAGCCAGGCAAATAGGAAAAGTTTGCTGAAGATTTAGGGAAGAGAGAAGGTGAGTAGCTCAAGGCACAGCCAGTGCCCAAAGCCCTTCTGGGCTGCACTGGAACAGGGCAGAGGCAGGGACAGGGCAGGGGACATCCTTGCACCCTCTCACTGGTAGATTCCATCCCCTACTCTATGCCGTACATGATGTCTTGCCTCTTGATGTGCCTGAATGCTCTTCCTACTAACAAAACATTGGATGACAACACTCACCCTGTTTAGAAGGTGCCTTCGTTGGCCCAGTTTTCAAGGCTTCATGCCTGAACACCATGTATTTTTCTCCACAAATGCAGTGCATTCTCCCCAAGTATTTTTAATAGGATTTTCTCCATCTTATGTGGGCCAGCTGAGGCTCAGGGAGGTTAAATACTTTTCCCAAGGGGGCTTGGGAATCCAAATCCAAATTGGATTTGAGCTCAGGTCTGGCCTCTCAGAAGGCTTAGCAGTGGCCGAGGAACCACTTGTCTGAATGGTCACCATGGTGATGACAGATTTATTGCCTGTGGGAGGGATCCTGAAGTATCAAATCCACCGTGGCTAAGCATTCATTGTGATCTTTCTGGGCTTCGTATCCTGAGCTCAGAAGACTCTCCAGGTATCCCAGGGTCCCCAGGGCAAACCTTGAGAGTGACACAGCTGACTGGGGATATGGTTGCTCTTGCTAGGGCTATCTACTGGCAGCATCCCCCTGATGGTCCTACCTGTCTTTGAAAGTGAGTGCTGCTGTTAGAGACATTGGCATACAAGCAAGGACAGGGAAAAGCTGCTGGCCTTTCCATGCTGTGACTCAGCCTTGGGAAAGAAGCATCCCAGTTGGGAACCTGCCAAAGTAGAGATGATGTGGGTGCTATGTATCCTGTTTTCTGGGTTTCACCTTCTTTCCTCCAAGCTGGGACTTGTCCTCAGCTCTTCCCCTCAATGAGAAACCCTGCCTGGTTCTCTTGATTTCATGGCTCAGTCCTACCAATACTTCAAAGGCAGTCCCAGATTCTAAGACATCCCGGGGCTGCCATAGTATGATTTTCTATTGTCTGTGGCAATAATAGTATTAACTCAATTGGTGCTAAGTCTGGTCATGACAACTATCACAGCCTTACACATCCACCCCAGACCTCTGGCTGATACATGGTTCTCTTCACCTACCTGTGCCCTGGTCCACAGAGTCTACAGATTTTAAAAATCATAGCCCTCTGTGTTTCATTGACTTCTGTGCTTTCAGAAGCATCCCTGCCACTGTAAGGGATACTGGAGAAAATGACACAGTGGAGGGTAGAAAGAAAAAGGAAGAATCGCCTTCTTTTGGGGTTGTTGTGGGCCAGTCCGCCCCACAACACATATTGCTCACTCTGTTCCTTTACTCATTGAGCACTTTGCCTGGGGCCCAGCCCAGCTTCCACTCAACTACAAGGCTTTCTCTTTACTTATGCATCAGCTAACCTGCTTACAACCAGCTCTGCACTTCTTTACCTGGGGCTTGACCATGACCTTCCAGGAGGGGTCCCCTGGAGGCTGGGGTGGCCAGCTGTGTTCCCTCTCCATGTACAGTGCACCTGCTTTGAGGACGGTGCTAACCCCATCCTCCAGCCCCATTCTTGATGCTGAACTCTGGAGGGCAGTTCCTTCTGAAACCCAGTGCTGGCTGTATCCCTGTTATTGGTGGTCTCTCAGCCCAAATAGGAGGTCTTCTCCCAGTTCCTGTCCAGATTCCTGTTAACTGTGTGGGGGAGAAACAGAACATTTCTGATTTCTCTACTCGTGCAGAATTTTCATCTACTGAGCTCTCATGGATGGCTGCACTGCATGAGGTGGAAACGTCCATCCTACCTCCTTGAAACCTAAGCCAAGGCTAAGTCAAGGTAGCCCTGATGGCCTGCCTGGTCCCCCAGGGCTGAAGACACCATTGTCCCAGGCAGCCACATCATGCCCAGCTCCCCTGATGCAGGTATACACAGAAGCAAGGTAAGGAGCCCTCTGCACCTGGAGAGATGGAGCTTTGGCCTCAGTAGAGGTGCACGCAGGAGCTCCTCCTAGAGAAAAAGTGATTGGGGTGATGGGGGCCAGAGGCATGGGCAGGCACCGGCCCTACTCAGTTAACATTCTCTTCCATGGAATGCCATGAAAAGTTCAACAGGACTCAGAGATGATGAAGCTGAAATTTTCTCCCAAAGTGTCCTGGTGGTCAGAAAGACCGGATTCTATGCTCCTTCTGGGTGGTCTGCGAGTTGATGTTCCCAGAAGAATAGCAGTCAGACTGTTTCTAACTTTCTGTCTGCCGTAAACTCAGGGAAGTCACTCAATGTCTCTGAGCCTCAGTCTCATGTGTCCAATGAGCTTGATGGTAGCTCCCGTATCTACCTCCAGGGTTGTGGTGAAGTTCAAGTGCAGTGATGTATACAAGAGCATTTTTTAAAGTCTGAGAATTAAAGTCTTAGAAATTAACTGAGTTGGGGCTGGTGCTGTGGCATAGCAGGTAAAACCACTGCCTGTGATACCTGGATCCCATATGGGCACTGGTTCAGTTAGTATCCTGGCTGCTCCACTTTTGATCCACCTACCTGCTGATGGTCTGGGAAAAGCTGTGGAAGATGACCCAAGTGTTTGGGCCACTGATACTCACATTGGAGACCCAGAAGAAGCTCCTGGCTCCTGGCTTCAGCCTGGCCCAGCCTTAGCTGTTGTGGCCATTTGGGGAGTGAGAGGATAGAGGATCTCTCTCTCTCTCCAACTCTCCCTCTCTCTCTGTAACTCTAACTTTCAAATTAAATAAATAAATAGATAGATAAATAAATAAATCTTTTAAAAGGTAATAATAGGGGTCGGTGCTGTGGAACAGAGAGTTGGCACCCTGGCCTGAAATGCCAGCATCTGATATGGGCACCAGTTCAACTCCTGGCTGCTCCACTTCCAACCCAGCTCTCTGCTATGGCCTGAGAAAGCAATGGAGGGTGGCCCAAGTCCTTGGGCCCCTGTACCTGCATGGGAGACCAAGAGGAAGCTCCTGGCTCCTGGCTTCGGATCAGCACAGCTCCGGCCATTGCAGCCAATTGGGGAGTGAACCATCGGATAGAAGACTTCTCTCTCTCTCTCTCTCTCTCTCTCTCTCTCTCTGCCTCCCCTCTCTCTGTGTAACTCTGACTTTCAAATAAATAAATAAATCTTTAATTACAAAGATAATAATAATAATAAATAAATAAATTAGCTGGATTTCACTAACTCTTCCCCTAAATCCCTCAAAACAAAGCTACATGGGATATGCAGCCAGAGAGTCAGGACTAAGGAGAATTAACATGGCTTTTTGTTTGTTTATTGAGGTGAAATTCATATAGCATAGAATTAAGCATTTAAAGTATGCAATCCTGTGTCAGTACCTTCATGATATTTTGCAATCACCACTTGTATCAAATTCCAAACATTCTCATCACCCCCATAGGAAAACTCCAAACCCATTAAGCAGTCATTCCTGTTCTCACCTCCTCCTGCTCCTGCTCCTGCACTCGGCAACCTCCATTCTATCTC
This sequence comes from Sylvilagus floridanus, assembly GCA_949820135.1. Lineage (NCBI taxonomy): Eukaryota > Metazoa > Chordata > Mammalia > Lagomorpha > Leporidae > Sylvilagus > Sylvilagus floridanus. The sequence goes on from OX463230.1 coordinate 38,576,959, forward strand.
TGTCTCTGTGAGCCTGGCCACTCTCAAGAACTCCTGTAAGTGGAATCATAGAGCATTTGTCTTTTTTTTGACTGCAGAAATCTCTTGATATAATGTCCTAAAGGCTCACCAGTCTTGTAGCACGGGTCAGAAAGGCCTTCCTTTTCAAAGGTGAGTAATATTCCCTTGTGTGCCCCTATCACATTCTGTCCATGCACTCTTCCATCAGTGGACAGCTGGGCTGCTTTTCCCTCTTATCTAGAGTGAATAATGCTGCTGTGCACAGGGTGGTACAAGGATCCATTCGAATCCTTGCTTTTGCTTTTTCTACATATACTCAGCAACAGGATTGCTAGATCATATGAGAATCCTATGGTTAATTTTTTTAGGGATTGCTGTGTTGGCTTGGTTTTGTTTATGATAGCCATTCTAAGGCCTGGGAAGTGGTGTCTCATTTTGGTTTTGATTTACTTTTCCCTAATGACTAGTAATGTTGAACACCTTTCCATGTGCCTTCTGGACGTTTGTTTACCTTCTCTGGGGCAATGTCTATTGATGTCCTTTGAATACTTTTATTTGTTTATTTTTTGAAAAGCAGAGAGAGAAAGAGAGACAGAGAGAGGGCCTCAAATGTCTGCAATACCCAACATTGGGTCAAGAGGAAGCTGGGTGCCAGGAACTCCCTCTGGGCCCCCAACATGAGTGGCAAGGACCCAACCACTTGCCTCCTATGGCACATATTAGCATGAAGCCTGAAGCAAAAGCCAGGACTCGAACCCAGGTACTCCCATACAGGATTTAGGTGTCTCAAGCATCTGTTTGACCACTGTGCTCAATGCCTGCCCCCATCACTTTTGTTTTTTAAATTTGATTGTTTTCCATTTTGGTGGGGAACTATAAGAACTGTTCATGGGCCGGCACTGCGGCTCAATAGGCTAATCCTCCACCTTGCGGCGCCAGCACACCGGGTTCTAGTCCCGGTCAGGGAGCCGGATTCTGTCCCGGTTGCCCCTCTTCCAGGCCAGCCCTCTGCTGTGGCCCAGGAGTGCAGTGGAGGATGGCCCAAGTGCTTGGGTCCTGCAATCCCATGGGAGACCAGGAGAAGCACCTGGCTCCTGCCATCGGATCAGCACAGTGCGCCGGCCGCAGTGCACCAGCCACGGCGGCCATTGGAGGGTGAACCAATGGCAAAAGGAAGACCTTTATCTCTGTCTCTCTCTCTCTCACTGTCCACTCTGCCTGTCAAAAAAAAAAAAAAAAAAAAAAGAACTGTTCATGTATTTGGGATGCTAGATCCTTATCAGATACACAATATATAAATACTTTTCCCCTTCAAATCCACTGTATTATCTTTTCTATAATTGTAATTTGTTCACTTTGTTGATGACGTCCTTGGATGTACATTTTCGACCTTGATGAAGCCAACTCTTTTGTTTTTCAAGCTTCTAGTGTCAGAGCTACAAATCTATTGACAAATCAGTCTTTAAGACTTCCTTGTATGTTTATTCCTAAGGGTTTTATAGTTTTAGCTCTTATATTAAAGTTGTTGATCCGTTTTGCAAAGTTTTGTTTATGATGTAAGGTAGGGGTCTAACTTCATTCTTCATTAAGCCTTTATTTTGTCTCTCTTAAAAAGATTTATTTATTTGAAAGGGAGAGTGACAAAGAGAGAGGGAGAGACAGAGTCACAGAGAGATCTTCCATCTGCTGGTTCACTCCTCCAATGACTACAACATCTGGAATCATGCTGGTCTGAAGCCAGGATCCAGCAACCCCATTTGGGTCTCCTATCTGGGTGGCAGGGGTCCAAGCACTTGGGTCCTTTTTTGCTAGTCTCCCAGGCACATTAGTAGGAAGCTGGATAGAAATGGAGCAACCAGGACCTGAATGAGTGCTCCAATAAGAGACAGGGGCATCATAGGCAGTGGCTTAACTCATTTCACCATAGCACAGGTCCTGAACCTTTGTTTTTAAAAGTTTAGCTTTTTGGGGTTAGCACTGTGGCGCAGTGGGTTAAAGCCCTGGCCTGCAGCACTGGCATCCCTTCTGGGCACCAGCTCAAGTCCCAGCTGCTCCTCTTCCTATCTAGCTCTCTGCTTATGGCCTGGGAAAGCAGTGGAAGGTGATCAAAGTGCTTGGGCCCCTGCACCCATGTGGAGACTTGCAAGAAGCTCCTGGCTCCTGACTTTGGTCTGGTCCAGTGCTGGCCATTGCAGCCATTTGGGGAGTGAACCAGTGGATGGAAGACCTCTCTCTCTGGCTCTCTGCCTTTCAAGTAAATAAAATAAATCTTTTTTTAAAACCTAGTCTAGAAAACAAATTTAAAAAAATAAGTATAACTTTGTAATTCCTGAGGCTGAATCACCCTAGAATCCTGCTGGGACAGACACAGACAAATTGCAAGGTCAGAACCAAAGTCCCACTAGCCCAGCCAGGAGGCAGAGGTGGACAGCGGGGCCTGCAGATGTACAAACCCCAAAGAAAAGACTGCAATTTTAGTCCCTAAGGCAAGCAGTCTAACGGAAGCCTGCAGACAGGACAGAGTTTCTCTCTCTCTCTCTCTCTCTCTCTCTCAGATATTATTAATTCCTTTGAGAAGTATAATTACACACACACACACAGAGAGAGAGATCTTCCATCCACTGGTTCACTCCCCAAATGGCCTCAATGGCTGGAGCTGGGCTGATCCAAAACCAGGAATCAGGAGCTTCTTCCAGGTCTCCCACGTGGGTAAAGGGGCCCAAGGACTGGGGCCATCTTCTACAGAGAGCTGGATCAGAGAGGAGCATCCAGGACTCTACCCAGCACTCATATAGGATGCTGGCGCCAAAGGCTGATGCTTAGCCTACTACACCACAGCACCAGCCCCAATACGACAGATTTCTCAAAATAGAAATTGAATCAAGCAGTGGGGAACACAGATAGAAGTCAACCCCACATCCTTGATTAGTTTTATACCAAGCAGATTTTGAGTGTTCTGTTTCTATAGAGCTCAGGTCGACCCATCTGTGAATGCGGCTTATTTTTTTCTAATTCTCTTAGCCTGATTTCTTTTCCCTTTCTTTCTTTTTTCTCCTTGCAACACCAATTACAACTCGGGAAATCACATTTACCACACAGATGCCCCAGGCAGCCACTTCTCGCAGACTTCAGCATGAGCCAAGTTCTCTGAGGATGAGGAAATTCATCAGGATTTGAAAAAAAAAAAAACATCATAAGCATCAGCCATGCAGATTCCCTTCTCTGAATTTCCATTCGTCTGCATCCTCCCTCACTCTAAGATGACACGATGTGTTATCCCACAGGAGCTACTGACAGAAGGAAGAGGAGGGAAAGGAACAAGTGGTTGGGAGCAGGGAGAGAGAACATTCCAGAAGGCCACAGGGAGGCAAGGCTCAGGAGGTTCTTCCTCCAGCTGCTGCTCACCGAGAACCAGGTGTGCCTTGAAGGGCAGGACATTTCCTTGCAGGTCCTCTCCTGTGTGTGTCTCTGAAGCACATTTGCCTTCTATGCTAGGCGGGAAGCCCCAGGGGACAGGGGCTGTCTTGGCTTCCAGCACCTTTCGGAGCCTGTCTCTCCAAGAATGCTCAAGGTGCATTTATTTATTTATTTATTTTTATTTGACAGGTAGAGTTACAGACAGTGAGAGAGAGAGACAGAGAAATTCTTCCTTCCGTTAGTTCACTCCCCAAATGGCCACTACTGCCGGCGCTGCACCGATCTGGAGCCAAGAGCCAGGTGCTTCCTCCTGGTCTCCCATGCAGGTGCAGGGGCCCAAGCACTTGGGACATCTTCCACTGCCATCCTGGGCCACAGCAGAGAGCTGGACTGGAAGAGGAGCAACCAGGACCAGAACCCGGCACCCATAAAGGATGCCGGCACCTCAGGCAGAGGATTAACCAATTGAGCCACGGCGCCAGGCCCATCAAGGTGCATTTATTTAAAGAGCAGCAAAGCCTCCGGCAAACTTGTTGACGGCTTTCAATAAATTTTCAGAAGCTTCATTCGAGTCTGTTTTGTTTGAGACACTGTGCTAGGAACTTTGGGATCACGCGTGGTTCCTTCTCACCAGATGGAGCTAACAGACTCTGGGCATGTCTAGAGTGGAAATTTTCCAAGAGAAGATCTGATCTGGTGAACTGAGGCCCTGGAGGCCTGGTGTCAGAGTTTCTGAGTCAGAGCATGGGGCATGCTGCCAAGAACCGAGGAAGCGCAGGGGTCCCCCAAATGTTTATGGGACCCCAACACAAGCAGGAATGAAGGTCCATTGATGTTCCCATTGTCTTAATAGTTAACTCCTCACTGAGCAAAGAATGAGGGGTTCCAGGGACCCGCTGTGATCTGTTCCAATTGCTGATTTTTGCTAGAAGAGTTTTCAGGGCCAGCGCTGTGGCTTAGGGGGTAAAGCCGCTGCCTGCAATGCCAGCATCCCATATGGGCGCCAATTCAAGTCTCGGCTGCTCCACTTCCAGTCCAGCTCTCTGCTATGGCCTGAGAAAGCAGTAGAAGATGGCCCAAGTCCTTGAGCCCCTGCACCTGTATGGAAGACTTGGAAGAAGCTCCTAGCTTTGGATTGTTGCAGCTCCAGCTGTTGTAACCAATTGGGGAGTGAACCAGAAGATGGAAGACACCTCTCTCTCTCTCTTTCTCTCTCTCTCTCTCTCTTTCTCTCTCTCTCTCTTTCTCTCTCCTCTCTCTGTGTAACTCTGTCTTTCAAGTAAATAAATAAATCTTTAAAAAGAAGAAGAAGAAGAAGGCTATTCTTGCTGGCTAATGATGACAGCATCTCAGACCTGGTTACAGCCTTCCTATAAATTAAGTGGCCATGCTCAGCAGCTGTGCTAAGTTTCCAAGCAGACTGTCCTCTGACGAGTTCTTAGGGAGCAGGTGTTTAGTCTAGCAGTTAAGATACCTCCTATCTCACATTGGAGTGGCTGGGTTTAGTACCTGGCTCCAGCTCCTGACCCCAGTTTCCCACTAATGAAGACTCTGAAAAGCAGCAGTAATGGCTGAATTCCTTCCAAACATGTGGGCCACCCAGATTGAGTCCCAGGCTCTTGGCTTCGGCTTGGCTCAGCCCTCGCTATTGTGAACATTTGGGGAGTGAACAAGAGAGGGAGGTCCAGGACCTGGTCACCACTGCTAAGTAGTGGAACTGCGATTGGCATCCAGTCCATGCAACTCTGAAGTCTTACTCAATCCCCACCCCTGAACTGTCAAGTTAAGCAATGCCTTATCTATTGGGCTTAATGGTCAGAGGGAGCCCCAGCACAGCAGAGATACTGCATGCAAATTCCCCAGGGCCTCCTGAGTGTCCTCCCCTCCCCCCAGCCCCTCTGAGAGCCCTGATCACAGCCTCTGGATCTGCCTCCACCTAGGTTGGTCAGCCCTGCCACTCAGCTGGGAGATGGAGCTTAGCATGTTATCTCTTTTGTCCTGTGCCCATGGCATCCCACCCCACTCCAGGCTGAGTGGCCGATGACCTTGACTTGTCCTCCAGGGCCCTCCACTCTGCCCTCTGTACCAACAGCACAAAGAGATCCTGGGCTGGCATAACTTGCCTGCCATTCCCCCTTCCCTTCCACAGCTTTGTTCCTCCAATTTCCTATGCACAGGTGCTCTTCCACAACAGCCACATGGAAATAAAAAGCCAAAAAGGGACCAGGAATCCCAGCTTCTCTATGCTCATATGCAGGGAATTCAAATTATTATTTTTCAACAAAATAAACTTCCCTTTTACTTCCATTTTTCCTGAACTTTTTGAAATACCCTTGTAGATCTGTGCCAACTGCCCTGAGTGGCCACAAGTTTTCAGGGTCATAGGATACCCAGACAGAGGCAGAGACTGTTCCACTCTAGGAGTCTTAGAAAATAGCTTGTACCAGGGTATCCACTCCGTATCCCCCTACACGCACTGTTTGGGCTGCTGTGACGAGGTTCCACGACTGCAAGCTTAAACAGAATTTATTTTTCAGAGTTCTGGCGACTGGGAAATCCACGCCTAAGGTGCAGTCACATCCAGCTTCCAGTGAGGGCTCACTTCCTGGTTTGCAGAGGGCGACCCTACTGCAGTGTTCACATGATCACCTCTCCATGTCTCTTATCATTATTATTTTTTAATATTTACTTATTTATTTATTTGAGGGGCAGAATTATGGAGGAAGAGAGAGATTTTCCATCTCCTAGCACATTCCCCAAATGGTCATAATGGTGAGGGCTGGGCCAGGCTGAAGCCAGGGCCAGGAGCTTCTTCTGGGTCTCCCACATGGGTACAGAGGCCCAAGAACTTGGACCACCTTTCACTGCCTTCTCAGGCACATTAGCAGGGAGCTGGATTAGAAGTGAAGCAGCTGGGACTCCAACAGCATCCATATGCACCACAAGTGGTGGTTTTACCTACTATACTACATGTGTCACACACTCCCATCCACCCATGTCTCTTCTTACAAGGCACTAATCCCATTATGAAGGCTCCCACCCGCTAATCCCAGCTGCTAATCACTTTGGGGAATAGTGCTTCAATATACACAGGCCACACGTGTGTGCCCAGCTAAAGGAGCCATAACAAGCCCTGAGCAAAAGTGTCTGCAGTATCTGAAACAGGGCAGTCCCCAAACAGCAGGGCTGCCATCATGCAAGTGCACAGGGTGGTCGCCCCTAAAGGAGAGAGCTTGCACTTGAGCTTGGCGGGAGGATGAGGCAGGTGGCAGATGCACACATCTTCAGTGTGCTTGCTTGATTCTGCTTGAATATCAGGGTTCCTGTCAATAGCACGAGGCCTGGGTAGCATCAGGTCCCTGCACCCTTGACTTGTTAGCACTCAGACACTCAGTGCCTAAATACAGACAGGAGCAGATGGTGTTCCAGCTGCGTAGTGCACACTGGGAATCTTCCCCTGCTGTCTGCCCTGTGAATGATCGCGGCGCCCCAGGGTGCAGCAGACAGGAGGCTATTCGTGGATTCACAAGTTCAGAAGTGTGTGCCTGTTGCAGCAGGAAGAGCCCTGACTCCCATTAACACCTCCTCAAGAGCAGCAGAGTAGCCTTCCGCCTGCCGGTGATCTCAGGGCCCCCCATGTGACTCTCCAGGACTGACTGGCAGGCAGGGGAACCCTTCAGTCCATCACATTGAGACCTTCCCTGCCATGGTAAGCGATGTCTTTTGGTACAGGTAAAAGACGACTTGCCCAGCCTCCACCTTTGGGGCACTGGGCAAATTCATCTGCAGATTGGAGGTTGAGTCATGTCCAAGTTCAGGACAAATATCCAAACCAATTTTTAAAGCTGAAGTTAACACGCAAAAGCCACTTTCCTTAGGAGCGGGTGTTTGGCCTAGCAGTGAAGACACAGCTTAATTCTGTGCCTTATGGGAGTGTCCAGTTTGCATTCCAGCTTCTGGCTACTGCAGACCCTGGGAGGTAGTGGTGAAGGCTCAGGTACTTGCTTGCTGCTCTGCTTGGGGGAGGCTGGACTGCGTTCCTGACTCCTGGCTTCAGCCTGTCCTGGCCTCAGCTGTTGTGGGCATCTGGGGAGTGAACCAGCAGATTGGAGCTCTTTCTGTCTATTTCTCTCTCTCTACCTCTGCTCCTTAAATAATTTATTAAAAACTACTTTTATTCAATTAAAAATAAAACACTGAATCCAAGTAAAACTAAGTTGAAAGCACTCTTTTTCCACACAATGAAAAATATTTTCAATACTTTTAATTTTGGTATTTCCTGTTACAGAGTTCTATTTCATCTCTCATCAATCAGCAGGCCAACGTGTCTGGGTCCAAGGGACAGAGGCAGTAAGATCAGCAGGTGGAATCTGCGCCCTGGTGTAGTTGGGGACATCTATGCTGGAAGTTCTGTTTGTTGCTAGGGATCCACACACGGCCCTGCTCATCTCTGCTCCCAGTGATCAGGATGACATTGCATTGGCTAAATAGGCTCCTTGTCCTTCTGCTGGCACTGGACTTGGCCAATGGGAATCAGCGTGGGAGATGGCGGATCGCTTCCTTCCTCTACGCAAGGCCATGGCCCAGAGGAGGCTTTGAAACCTACTTCTTACCTGGCCAACGAGTGACTTCCTACTCTCCTTAGCCCAGGTGGGTGTTTCGCCCGCCCTTGCTGGATTCCCTTGAATTTATCTAAACATCTGTACAAGGGCCTTCGCTACTCTCTCCCAGGTAAGCCTGGTTTATTGAGCCATTTGCTCCAACTGGAACCCTGACAGGTAGGGAAAATCGAGGCGAGTGCTGCCCCTTAAATCACTCCACATCATCCACCAACTGAGCCAGGCGCCAGTCTGCCAGGCAGATTTCTTCACTTAGCAAATGTTTGCTGTGCACATCCATGTGCCATCCACTGGGTCAGAGACCTTGAAGCAATTCGGAGATTAGAGTGGATGTCAACTTGGACTTGAGCTGGGCAGGTAGTCAGGGAATCCTTCCTGGAGGAAGAAACCAGTGTGATTGGGAACCTGAAAAATGAATTAAAACTACAGAGAAGAGGGCAAGGGGGAACAGCGTTGTGAGCACAGGGAACAACGCGGGCAAAGGCCCAGAGACCCCAGGGAACCTGCACACAGGAGGAACTGAGTGCCCCCCAAGCATGGAGCCAGCTGGAGAGGCAGCGGCCAGGTCCAGGCAGCTCTGTGCAGCACGGCAGGACGTGTGACTGAGCTGGAGGCAGCCAGCTCCTGCACAGGGCTTTCAGCCTAGGTGCCTGTGAGTGGATTTGCACCCCCAAGGCTCTTTCCTACTGCAGAGTGGTGGGTGGGGGAGGAGAGGCCAGGATGAGAGGAGGGGAGTGAGGCTCCGGAAGGAAGCCAGGTGTCCGGTCTCAGACAGTGGGGGTGAGGCTGAGAGATACGGGTGGATGCAACGGGCATGGGGGAGTGGACACCAGTCCATGGTGCCTGGCGCACTGACTCGGCTGTGGTGTTCCCTGCTGTTGAGCCGCTCACCTGGAAGGTCCTGGTGCCTTGCGTTCCCAAGGTCTTTTGTTTTGGGGGGGGGGAGCTTTTTTAAAAATATAATTTAAAACTATTTTGTACCAGCACAATATATTAATTTTACAAATGTAAAATTTTATCAGCTATTAAAGCATTTGCAAAACCGCACATTCTACTTCAGCTTTATTGCACAACATCTATAAGAAAATATTAATTTGTAAATTAGAAAATATAAAAATGCTTTCAATATAGAAGAGACGATCTCCTTTTAAAGACAATACTCTTTAAGAATGTCTGCCAAGAAAATAAGAATCTTTCACAGGATACCAAGCTGGACAGGTGCTTTTGCAGATCTGGTACAACCTGTTAAAACCAAAATAACTGAATCCAAACTGCATCATCCTTCTTCATAGAAATCTAGACACACTGAAGGCAGTTTCTTATACTTAAAAACGATGAGGCATTTTTCCGTGTGAGCATTCTGAATGTCTCATTTGTATCAAAACCAACTTTCAACTTAATAGCCATTTGCAGAGTTTTTTTTTCCCTTCACACAGACTATCACTGGCAATGGTTTTTAATGACTGTTACTGATCATTTTAATTTACTTATGCTGATAGAAGAATCAAGATAAATCCACTTTTAAAATTCCATCCTTTACAAAAGCCAGTTTATAAATTTGCCTCATAAAAATCAGTGTCGAGATCACCGGGATGGCCTTCATTTCTGTGGTTGTATATTAGTGGATTTTCCCAGACTTGGCCGAAGTCCACTTTTCTTTGGAGTGTAATTAGGAAATCAATCGAAGACAGGTTAATAAGCTTGGTTGTATAATGGATTTTAGTGGGATGGGACCTTACACCTGTATAGCAATGCAGGTATTAAGATACTGACAGAAAACCTTGGTTGGAATTTAATTCCCCACTAACAACAAACAAAATAGGCATTCCAACAGTCTTGCCCTGGCTCCCCAGCCCTGCCCCCTATTCTGAGAGACCACAACAGGACAGATGGGTTCGTTTCTGCAAGCCCAAGAGAGAAGCCTTTTTTTTTTTTAATGCCAGGGATTGAGGCCAGCGCTGTGGCGCAGTGGGTTAATCCTCTGCCGGCGGCACCGGCATCCCATGTGGATGCCGGTTCTAGTCCCGGCTGCTCTTCTTCCAACCCAGCTCTCTGCTGTGGCCTGGGAAAGCAGTGGAAGATGGCCCAAGTGTTTGGGCTCCTGCACCCGTGTGGGAGACCGGGAGGAGGCTCTTGGCTCCTGGCTTGGGATCGGCACAGCTCCGGCACTTGGGGCCATCTGGGGAGTGAACCAATGGAAGGAAGACCTTTCTCTCTGTCTTGCCCTCTCACTGTCTGTAACTCTACCTCTCAAATAAGTAAATAAATAAAAACCTTTAAAAAATAATAAAAAAAATAAAGTGGCAGGAATTGGTCCAAGGTCTTGATGTATCTTTTAGTCTAAACATTGTAATGCTTCTGTGGAAGTTTTATGATGATTCTCATTGTACCAACCAGCAGGAGGCTCAACATCTGCCTGGGATCTGTGGCTCCTGAGCGATGGGAGACAGATGTGTCCAGCTGGAAAAATCCTTGCTTTTCCCAACACTCCACCGTGCATTGAATTTAACACCATTATTAAGAGACTGGGTTCTATAAATGGCTGCGAGTTAATGACTGAAAATTTGGGGAGCCCTGGGCAGAGAGGCATTGCCTTGAATCCCAGGCAAGGCATAAACCTCACTACCACAGGCGTCACAAACCTGGTAAGGGAGACCTCTCCCCAGATGTCAAATAGCCTGCCGAGAAATGAGGATGCCATCACCATCTCTGTGGTCCATTACTGCTTGTCTCGAAACGGACAGAAAGCTGACCGCTCACAAGCCTTCTTTGCATTTTCAGAACCCGGATGACTGCTTTTGAACTTACCATCTAGCTCAAGACAAAGATTTGGTCAAAAGAATAATGGAGACTGGTGCTTAGCACAACAGTTAAGATGCTCGTCCAGTATCAGAGTGGCTGGGTTCCAGTCCCCACTCTGCTTCCAACTCCAGCTTCCTGCTGGTGCACCCTGGGAGGCAGCAGGTGATGACCCAAGTACTTGAGTCCCTGCCACCCATGTGGGAGACCCAGATGGAGCTCCAAGCTCCTGGCTTTAGCCTGTCCCCACCCTGGCTGTTGCAGGTATCTGAGGAGTGAGCCAGTTGATGGAAGATCTCTCTCTCTCTCTCTCTCTCTCTCCCTTTCCATCCCCCTTTCAAAGAAAAATAAATAAGTAAATAAATATTTAAAGCCATGGAGCTGATTTTGAACTCTATAACATTTGTGCCCATTAGTTGTAGCATCAGGGGCTCTTAGGATGTTAGCATTAGGAGAACATTAGGATGGCAGCAATGAACAGCGCTGACCACTGTTGCATGCCTGGCTCCTGGTGTGCAGCCCTGGCTCAGGAGATGCATGCTGGATGACACTGGACTAAGGGAACACGTCATGATCGCCTGGAGAGCCCTTTGCTGCCTCTTTCAAGTCTTGCTGTGTTGTGTATGTGGTGTCCCCCAAGCCCCTCTGATGAGTTCACTGATTCCTGAACTATCTATCTGGGCTCATGATTTGCTGTTGGGTCCCCAATCTTCTGCCTCACAAGTCGTTCTCCCTAGAGACAGGCTTTGTGATGTGCTGAATCGTGTCCCCGCCACCCCACCCCACCTCCAACTTTCTATGTTGGAGCTCTAACCTCCATTCCTTCAGAACGGGACTGCATTTGGGAATGAGGTCACTGGGTGAACAGCTTCCCTTGCTACCCCAGGGCATTGGTTCCAGGACCTGCACAGCCACCACAATCTGCAGAAGCCCGAGTCCCCTGTATAATATGGTGTGGGGTCTGCCTTGTCACCGACCCTGGCCCTGTTGCCTCCCTCTGCCCCTTTGTTTTCCCTTGCATGTGACTCTGGCCTCCCTCCCATCTCCTTGGTCTCAGGCAGCTCTGAGGCTCAGCTCTCATGACCCGGCTGCCACCCCTGGGCTTGGACACCTGCTGCATCAGCATCTCAGAGCCTTGTGCCACTGTCCCTTCCCAGGTGAGCTGGGGTGACAGGGAGCTGCACTGGGGGCCTTTGGTGGACAGCTCCCTCTGTGCTCCAGCACTTGGAGCCTGCTGGCTTTTACAAGGCGGGGCTCGGGGACTGAAGAGCTCAGGGAAAGACACCCAGCCTCAGCAGAAGCCCTCCCCAGGTGTGCGCATCTTTCCTCCCCCTTTGGACCCTGCCCAGACTGCAGCACCCGGGCAGTGGGGATGGTAGGGGCAGGTGTTGGTGTGCGATGCTGGAAGCTCCTTGCCCACAGCTCACTTGGATGCCTAGGGGTGAGGGTGTGCTTCCCTAGGGCTCTGTTGATGAATTCCATGGTGACACAAGGCAAATGTGGTCCAGACACTGTAGGAAGGGAACCTGTCACACTCTTCTGGTGTTGCTTTCCAGAGCCCCAGTTCTGCATATGTCCCCAAAGCTCTCTCTGAAAACACCTGGAGACCTTGCTCCCAGCGGGGTCCTAAGACTCTGACCATGTGCTCTTGAACCATCAACAGAAGATCCAAGGATCCTGACCTCATTATCATCTAGTTGGTATTGGGGAGCTAGGCAAAAAGAGCATCTGTCAAGGGTGTGCATGGCCTTGCAGCAAATTCGTCTTTGATGATTCACAATCATGAGATAAGAAAGCACCAGAGCCAGGCTCCATGGTCATTCACCTTTCCTGGGGGTTCTTCCAAGCACTCCTGGCACCAGCGGCCCCAGGGCTTGCCTGGGATGGTGTGCCCTGACACCCACACGCACCCAGAGTTCTCAACACAAGGACCTCTGCCCCCAGAAGCTCCTGAAGGGATGGAGCAGAAGGGCAAAACCAGAGGGCTTAAACAGAACAGGGTTGGGGGGAGGCAACACCCAGATCCCAGCTTCTGCCAGGGGTGGAGAGGGGAGAAGGGAGACTGCTAGGGGGTCTGGAGCCCCAGGACCTCGAGCCAAGACAAAATGTCCAGCAGGACACCCATGGCTTGACACAGAAAGCCTTGTACTTTGGAATCCATTACACTTGCTAACCTTGGGCAGGTCACTTCACTAAGTCTCAAAATTCTCTGTGGTGAAAACCAGAATAATTTCTCTCTCTCTCTCTCTCTCTCTCTCTCTCTCTCTCTCTCTCTCTCTCTCTCTCTCTCTCTCTCTCCTTCCCTCTCACCCTCCACCTCTCCATTCTGTCTCTCTTCCCCCTTCATCTCTCCTTTGCTACCATTCTCTCTTTCAAATAAATCTTTTTTTAAGAACAGCTGTTTATAAGAGAAATATAAATCCTGCCATTCTACTCTGCTTCCTGTTGCTATAACAGAACATCAAGCAGTGTATAAAGAACAGAGGTTGATTCAGCTCACAGTTCTGGAGGCTGGGAAGTTGCAGAGCCTGGCACTGGCATCCGCTGAGGATCTTGGGAGTGCCTCATGGTACACCATGACTTGGCCGAGGGTGTTACCTGGCCAGGTCAAGCAAGCAGGTGTGCTGGCTCGGTCGCTCTTGCTCTTCTTACAAAGCCACTGACAACATCTAAGGAGCCTGAGCCCATGACCTGGTCTAATCCTAACTGCCTGCCTAAAGCCCCACTTCCAAATGCCGCTGACGCAATGACTTTGAGGATAAAGTTTCCAAAACATTAACTTTGGGAGGACACAACCAAACCACAGTGTCTGCTTATTTGTCAAAGAAAGTCTGGGTGTGGCCTGTGTTGAGACGTTTTCCCCGTCAGCTCCCGCGCTTTCTAGAAATGTGGCAGTGAGGACACTCAGCAGGCAGGAGCCCAAGCCTCACATGACATGGGGCCGAGAAGGCAGGGACCCAGTGTTCCCAGAGGGAGTGAGTGACGAAGGAGCAAACCTCCTGCCTGATGGTTACGTAAAGTGAAATTAAGAGAGGAGAGAATGTGCAATCAGATATAGGTGAGAAACTGATGAAGATAATTGGTGACATCATGAAATGTCTAACCCAACTGGCACTGAGCTGGGCCCGTGCATAAGTCAGTGCAGAGATGCCTCAGGCTGAGCCGGTGTTGGTGACCTTGGCCAGCGGCTGAGAAGACACCTGCTCTTCCTGGAGGGGATGGAAGATGGAGCCCTTTTCCTTGATGATCCAGATAGAAATGCCCACGTACTACCCACTGCTTATAAGAATTAGAACCCCTACAACTCTATCTACCTTCTTGGCTTTACTTTGTAAAACATAGCCTTTCATTTATAAGTACAACACAATTAGCAAAGTTCTACAATTTCTCTGGGGGGAAAATGTTCATTACCCATTACTTTCTGTGACCTCAACTTGTTGAAAAGGGACATTTCAGGGCCTGTGTTGTGGCTCAGCAGGTTAAGCCACCACCTGTCGTAACAGCATCCCATAGGAGCACTGCTTTGAGTCTTGGCTGCTCCACATCTGACCCAGCTTCCTGCTAATGCACCTGGGAAAGCAGAGGAAGAAGGTCCAACCATCCACATGGGGGACCAGGATGGAGTCCCAGTTCCTTGCTTCTGCCTGGCCCAGCCCTGGCCATTGCAGCCATTTGGGAAGTGAACCAGTGAATAGAAGATCTCTCTGTCTTTCCTTCTCTCTTAACTCAGCCTTTCAAATAAATAAAATAAATCTCAAAAAAAAAAGAAAGAAAAGTGACACGTCACAGAATGCCAAGCATGAAAGCAGCTGAGAGGGAATAGGTTTTCCTCTTGCTCAACATGTGCCTGTGATGAAAGGAATTCTGGAATTTAATACTGTGTTTAAGGCCAATGTTGAACACGGACTAAGTCAATTCTATCTCTCCCTTTATTATTAGTTGCATTTGTTTCCTTTCAAAAATACAGTTTCGGGGCCAGCACTGTGGCATAGTGAGTAAAGTGCTGCCTGCAATGCCGCATCCCATATGGGCGCTGGTTCAAATCCCGGCTGCTCCTCTTCCAATCCAGCTCTCTGCTATGGCCTGGGAAAGCAGTAGAAGATGGCCCAAGTGCTTGGGTCCCTGTGCCCATGTGGGAGACCTGGAAGAAGCTCCTGGCTCCTGGCTTCAGATTGGCCCAGCTCCGGCCATTGTGGCCATCTGGGAAGTGAACCAGTGGATGGAAGACCTCTCTCTCTCTCTCTCTCTCTCTCTCTTTCACTGCCTCTACTTCTCTGTAAGTCTGCCTTCAAATAAATGAATAAATTAAAAAATACACTTTCTACTGTAGGGTTTTTTAAATTTTGACATTTATCAAACTTGCAAATATGGATACAGAAACAGGCAGCATTCTCAGGTCAAGAAGTAAATGAGGAACACATCCCAGGCTGGTGGGGCTGTGGCAGACCATCGGTCCCTGCCGCCATGGGCGGGTCTCAGGCAGGGGTGGGTTTGCTTGGCAACACCAGCAAAATGTGAGGCTGTCAAGAAGAGACTTCAGCCAGGGCTCACCTGCAAACGGGGATGAATCTAGGGATACTTGCCTACTTTAACACATGGCCTACATTGTAGCGTAAACTTGTATTTGTGGTTAGAAAAATAAGATGCTATCTAAAGAGACCATTTCCCAGAACCTCCCCAGCTACAGGGCAGGGCGTAGTGTCAGCCTTAGGTTAGGAAGCTGGATTTTGTTCCTTCGCTTAGGGACAACTCCCATGACCAAGCTTGGAAGAAACTGTGCAGGGGCCGGTGCTGTGGCCCAGTGGCTTAAACCACCCTTAGCAGTGTCGGCATCCCATAACAGGAGCCAATTTGAGTCCTGGCTGCTCTGCTTCTGATCCAGCTCCCTGCTAATGTGCCTGGGAAAGCTGTAGAAAGATGATCCAAGTGCTTGGGCCCCTGCACCCAGGTGGGAGACACTGACGAAGCTCCTGGCTTCGGCCTGGAGTGAACCAGTGGATGGAAGATCTCCCTCTGTCTCTCCCTCTCTTTCCCTCTCTCTCTCTATAGTTCTTTCAAATAAATTTTGTAAAAAATCTTTTTTTTTTTTTTTGACAGGCAGAGTGGACAGTGAGAGAGAGAGACAGAGAGAAAGGTCTTCCTTTGCCATGGCTGCCGCGCACCGCGCTCATCCGATGGCAGGAGCCAGGTGCTAGGAGCTTTTTCCTGGTCTCCCATGGGGTGCAGGGCCCAAGCACTTGGGCCATCCTCCACTGCACTCCCAGGCCACAGCAGAGGGCTGGCCTGGAAGAGGGGCAACCGGGACAGAATCCAGCGCCCCAACCGGGACTAGAACCCGGTGTGCCGGCGCCGCAAGGCGGAGGATTAGCCTGTTGAGCCACGGCGCCGGCCAGCGTAAAAAATCTTAAAAAAGAAAAAGAAGAAACTCTGTGAGGCAGCTTTGCAGAAACCAGCTTCATCAGGCCTGAGAGGAGCCTCCGTGCCTCCCTGTAATGTATTTTATTTTTCACCGTATGTCAGTGAATCAGGATTCAGTTGCAGAAAACAGAACCTACTCTGGCTATTTCTAGCAGAAAGAATTTAATGCAAGGATTTGCATTCTTGGTAAATGTGATGGTTAAATCTACACATCACTGCCCGCTGCATCCTCACTGAAGCAGTTGAAGGATGGAGCAGGACAGAAAGGCTGTGTACGAGAGAACTCCTGCCTGGAGACTCAGACAGAAAGACTGGCTCTTCTTGGGCATCAAGCCTGCTGGCTTTCAGAGGAGAGCTACTCCATCAGCTCCCTGTTTCTCATGCCTTTGA
This sequence comes from Sylvilagus floridanus, assembly GCA_949820135.1. Classification (NCBI taxonomy): domain Eukaryota; kingdom Metazoa; phylum Chordata; class Mammalia; order Lagomorpha; family Leporidae; genus Sylvilagus; species Sylvilagus floridanus. Next base: position 38,593,602 of record OX463230.1, read on the forward strand.
CCCCAAAAGGGAACCATCCATGGGCTCTCCTGGGTCTGCAACACACCAATTACAGATCTTGGAACTTCTCAGTCCCACCATTGCATGAGCCAATTCCCATAAACGCATGAATGAATGACCTATGGGCTCTCTCTCTGGAGAACTCTGAGTAACATACAAAACCTTGACAAGGCCAGATACTCATGGCAGGAGTCAGCAGGGCCTCAATGATTGCCCTTAGAAGGTCAGTCGAAAGGGATCAGAGCACCTCTCTTAGGTACCTAATGCGTGGCTGCTGTGACCTCACTAGAGGCCCCAGACTACCCCTCTGCAACCCCCTGAGGACCTCTCCCCAACCCCCCAGTGAACACCTGCTCTGGGACCCAGGACAGTGCAGGAATGAAGGGTCAGCCACAGGGAGGTAACACCTGCACATTACTGGCCACTGCACTGGGTGAGTGAAACGAGGGGAGGGGGGTAGTGAACCTCCTACCTCATCCCGTATTTGTCCACTGGAGGCTGGCAATGGCCATCTACTTGTAGTCAAAGAGAAACAAAAGCAACTTCTGAGAGAAGAAGCAGCCTCCACTTGGCAGCTGCGAGAACACTGACACAAAGACCAAAATGACAACTTAGTGATTTTCTGTGAGAAATGCACCTGCCGAATGGACTAGAGTGCTCAGTCCAGGAGAACCAGGTCAGGTGCCCCGACTGTGGATGGCACTTGGAACACCCAGCCTCCCTCTTGCTTCTGACCCCCATCAATGGGCTGCATCCATCACCAGCTCATTGCCTGTCTTCCAGGCTAGCAAACTATGATGAAGCAGTACTTCTGATAGGTCGATGGGTGACTCAGCAAAAAACTGAGTGCCCGGTGTACATTTAGGCTGGGGACTGGGCCTGGGGATGGAGCCCGCTTCTTCCCACTGTCTCTGCTTCCCTTCCCTCTTCCTCCAGGGTGCCGTTGCACAGGGTACCTTCAGCAGCAAAGTTTTTATTACCCAGTGTTATCGGACCAAATAGTCCTGCTGCTGCTGGGCCAGGAAGATTTCCTTGGATGTCTCCAGAAGTGGGGAAGGCTGGGGCACCTCTACAGGGTTACGGGGCATTGGCAGGATATTTGATGTGTAAAAACCAGGTTGCTTCCAAGGTGGCTCCATTCCTTCCCTCTTGATCTTGTCTTTGCCCTTCAGCCTCTTTCCGACACACAGGCTGATGCCTGCCTTCCTACCTAATGACTGGAAAGTTGGCTCCATGAACAGCAGAAGCTGAGGTGGACCAAAGCTGCACTGGCTTTCCTCTTTGCTTCTGTCTGGCCTTTGTTTATCTTCTCTCTTCAAGGTATCTGGTATTTTTCTTTAGGTTGTGCAACACAAAACTAATTTTTGTCTTTGACTTCAGAAATTTATTACTCTAATATCTTACTTATCTTTTTAAAAATATTTATTTATCTACTTATTTTTGTTGGAGGAGAGGAGAGCTCATCCACTGGTTCACTTCCCAAATTCCCATGACAGCTGAGGCTTTGCCAGGCCAAAGCCAGGAACCCAGGTCTCCACCCAGATGTCCCAGTTAGTGGCAGGAACCCAGCTACTAAATCATCACCCCCAGGGTGCACGTTACACGACTGTTGCTATGGTTATTACTCCAGTGTTTACATTGAAGTGCTCTGCTTTATGTGTTTTAACTTTGAAAATGTTCTTGAAATTTTTTTTTAATAAATTTATTTATTTATTTTAAAATCAGAGTTACACAGAAAGAGAAACAGAGAGAGAGGTCTTCCATTCGCTGGTTCACTCCCCAAGTGGCCTCAACGGTTGGAGCTGCACTGATCCGAAGCCAGTAATCAGGAGATTCTTCTGGGTCTCCCACGTGGGTGCAGGGGCCTAAGGAGTTGGGCCATCTTCCACTGCTTTCCCAGGCCATAGCAGAGAGCTGGATCAGAATTGGAGCAGCCAATGCCCATATGGGTTGCTGGCACTGCAGGCAGCGGCTTAACCCGCTATGCCACAGCACTGGCCCCTTGAAATTGTTTTATAGGTAAGACAACAAGGTATAAATGGCAGAGCTAAATATTTCTTTGATGATTTTTTTACACAGGCACTTTTTGTTGCATTACGGCAATGATAAAGAAGCTGCAATGATTTTTTTAAAAAATATTTATTTATTTATTTGAAAGGCAGAGTTAGAGAGAAAGAAGAGGGAGAGAACTTCCATCCACTGGTCACTCTCCAATGGCTGCATCAGCCAGGTCTGTGTTAGGTTCCAGGTTTTGGGGGGGTTTAAGAAGACGAGGAGGTGCCCAGTTAAATCAGGAAAGAGTGTCAGGAGGGACAGAAGAGGGAGTAAAGAGAGTAGGGGTTCAGCCTGCCCAGACGGAGGGTAGGGTTTGAAGCTGGGTTTCGTTCTACTTGGACGGCGGGCCGAGTCCCTTCTTGAAGCTGCTTGTTGGGGGAGGTGCAGAGAGCCACATGGACCCTGATAAGGTGGCTGGAGGGTGGCAGAAAGGTTTCTTGGTAAAGTCTACAATGACTGTCTCAGCGTCTGGAATGTTCCAGGTGAGCAGCTGGGCTGGGCAATAAGCATTCCACCCCCTTTAGATGGTCTATCTGCACCCTGTGTCATTGGGTTTGGGGTTGACTACTCATGTCTCAATGGCCAAACAGGTTCTAACAGTCTGTGCCAGGCCAGGACTCAAACAGTGCCCGCTTGGGACGCTGGCATTGCAGGCAGCAGCTTAACCCACTGGGCCACAATGCCGGCTCCAGCTACAAAGATTTCTGCAGCAGGACTAGGAGACTTTTGATCAAGTCATCTACTTACCTATTTACCTGCAGAAATGTATGTTAAGCATCTATTCTATGCCAGCAGCAGAGATGAATATAACATCTGTGACACTGCAATTTATAATATCTATGAGGATACTTCAAAGAGCTTGTAGGAAATGGAATTAAAAGCCAATTTTATTTTAGTGTAAAAAATTTATAAATTCATGCATAGATTTTTTTCATCACACACACACACACACACACACACACACACACACACAATCTTCAACTCCCTGCAGCTCTTAGAGCCCAAAGTGCCAACTGGCTTTTATATGCTAATGAGATGTCTGTGGCTGGAGGATCCTACATAGCTTCAGGATGCCCGCTGGTTGCCAAGGGAAACAGCTCTGTGATCAGAAGGTCCCATCTCCAGTCTCCAGGGAGGGGGGATCTGCTGAAGCTCTAGTCCATCAAAGTTGACCAATGTTTGATCAAGGATGTCTGGGTAATGGAGCCTCTCCAAAAGCCCAAGAGGAACAGGATTCAGAGCGTTTCCAGGTTGCTGCACACATGGAGGTGTCTGGAGGGTGATGCCCCCTGTCCTCAGAGAGGACGTGGAAGCTGCACACAGCTTCCCACACGCGCTGCCCTGTGCATCTCCTCCATCTGGCTATTCACCTGCATCCGTTGTAATGTGCTCTGTGATAAACCAGTGAATGTAAGCAAAGTGTTCTCCTGAGTGCTGTAAATGAATCAAATGCAAGGAGCGTGGAATCCCCACTTTGTAGCTCCTCGGTGGGAAGCACAGGTGCAGCCACCTGGGGCTTATACTGGCAGCAGAAGCCAGGGCAGTCCTGTGGGAGCTGAAGCTCTCTCCAGGTGGGTGGTGCCAGAAGCAGTTGAATCAGAACACAGCCAGGTGGCATCTGCTGCAGTACTGATTGATGGCTTGGCGAGAACCTCCCCCTCCCCCAACACACTTGGTATCAGAATGTTGAGTGGATAGTAGGAAAAACTACAGCTGGCTGTAATCTGATTTTTCCTGTATCTCCTACAACATTGTTCACATCCTGAAGAGCTCACTATTTCGATCAACGTTTCTAGAAATGTGGTCCCTGGAGCAGCAGCCTCAGCATCGCTTGTAAACTTGTTAGAGATGCAGGTTCCTGGGCTCCATCTAGGACCCACTGGCTCAAAAACTCTGGGTCTGGAGAAGAGGGGCTGTGAGCTGCATTTACTGGCACTGCAGGTGACTCTGATGAGCACTGACGCCATAGAGCTTTAGAAGTCCCAGGCTAGGAGGAGATCAGAAAACAAACACCAGTCTGTGTGCTAAGCGTCAGGCCAGAGCTGTAGTTCAGGGGCTAAGGGAACCCGGTGGACATCACCTGCGGGAATGGGCAGGCGTGGCAGGAGAGGGCACGTAGGAACGGAAGCCGAAGAAGTGCGGTGGGGAGGGGCACTGTAGGCAGAGGAGAGGAAGGAAGATGTGAAAGAGCCGGTGGTTCATGGCAGAGAGAGCTCAAAAAACAGCATCTTCAGAATGGAATTGGATGGGTCTAGACTGAAGAGCTGAAGAGGAAACAAGGAGTTGATTTTCTCCCACTCGTCTCTTATTTCATTTTTATGTTTCTTATTCTTAGGCTTTAGAGGGATCGTCCTCTGCCAAAAGGCAAAGCAAAACAAAGAAAAACTTCCAAAACATCCTTTAACATTTCTTGTAATGCTACTCTGCTGAGTGATGCTCCCAGCTTCTGATCGTCTGAAAGAAAGTCCTCAGATTTTCTCCATTTTTGAAGGTATTTCTCTTGAGGATAGAACTTATGTTGAGTCTTTCTTTCACACTTTAATGATGTCACTGCTTTGTGCTCTAATTTGCATAGCTTTCGATGAGAAATTTCCTATCTTCCTTTCCCCATCTGTAATAGGTCTTTTCCTCTGGCGCCTTTAAGATTTTCTCATTTGTTTCAAGCAATTTGAGTATAATGTACCCTGCTATAATTTCCTCCTCCTCCTTCTTTTGTGCTTGAGATACGTTGAGACTCTTTTAAATGGGCTTACAGTTTTCAACAGATTTGTTTATTTGTTGGCTGTCATTTATTCAAATGTGATCTGTCTCCCTTTTTGTGCTCCCCACCGAACTCTAATTATACATTAGATTATATTAGATATTAGATATTAACTCATAGCTCACTGATGTGTCCTTCAATGATTTTTTAGTCTTTTCATTGTTTCATTTTAACTTTCTATTGCTATGTCTTTAAGTTCCCTGATCTTTTCTTTCACAACATTTAATCTACTGTTACTCTCCTTAAGTGAATTTTTCATTTAAGATATGGAGACAGGGTTGGTGTTATGGTGCAGCGGCAGATAATGCTGCTGCCTGCGATGCCAGCATCCCCTATCGGTGCTGGTTTGAGTCCTGGCTGCCCCACTTCGCATCAAGATCCCTGTTAATTTCCTGGGAAAAGCACCGGAAGATGGTCCAGTGCTTGAGCCCTTGCATCCCTGTTTGAGATTGAATGAAGCTCCTGGCTCCTGGCTTCAGCCTGGCCCAGTTGTGGCCACTGTAACCACCTGGGGAGTGAACCATGGATGGAAGGTTCTTTCTCTCTCCTCTCTCTAACTCTGACTTTCAAATAAATAAATGGATCTTTATAAAAATATAGAGACCAGTCCTCAACTTTCCAAGTGTACTGTTCACCAAGTTGTAATGTTCAGTAAATCAGATACTTTAAGTGCATTTTTGACTTAGAATATTTTCTTGTTTTTCAAAGATTTATTTATTTACTTGAAAGTCAAAGTTACACAGAGGCAGAAGGAGAGGCAGAGAAAGAGAGAGAAAGAGAGAGGTCTTCCATCTGCTAGTTCACTCCCCAATTGGCTGCAATGGCCGGAGCTGCATCCATCCGAAGCCAGGAGTCAGGAGCTTCCTCAGGGTCTCCCACGTGGGTTCAGAGGCCTAAGCACTTGGGCCATCTTCTACTGCTTTCCCAGGCAATAGCAGAGAGCTGGATCGGAAGTGGAGCAGCCGGAACTAGAACAGGTGCCCATATGGGATGCCAGCACTGACGGCGGCGGCTTTACCTGCTACGCCACAGCACCAGCCCCTACAATAATTTTAGCTTCATATGGGTTTATCAAAGCAATCATAAATTGAGCAGCATTGGTAGTATTTTTAATTTTTAATTTCTAAAAATCTGATGCGAGGATTTTCTTTCATGTGTTTCCTACTTATGCTTTCCTTTATCCTCTTAACATAAGAAATATATGTACATAATATCTGTCCTAACATTCCCATGTGCTAAATCTACCATCAACATCACGTTTAGATCTATGTATATGATTGACTTTTTTGGTGTTAGTCATAGATCCTATCTCCCACTTCTCTGCATGCTTGGCCCTTTTTAATCCGATTCTGAGTAGTGCACACTTTTTACATTTTGGTTGCTGGATTAGACTGTATCGCTTTGTATAGCCTTGGGGTTTGTTCTGAGAAGCAGTTCGGCCCTCCAAGGCTGGTTTTTAAATTCATCTGGGGCAGATCCAGGGTCATTTGGTCCCAACACTGAGGCATCAGGCTCTGAAATCTCCCCTCAGCACCTCATGTGGCATGAGGTCCACTCCCCGCTGCAGGAGGAGATGCAAACGATTCCCTCCCGGCATGCTCTGTGGGGGCTGTTCTGTCTGGGCAGTTCTTTTGCAGGTCTCTGGCGGTTTCCCGCACACCCCTCAGGTCAGCCCCCACCCAGAGGCTCAAGACGACCCCTCTGCACGCTCCCTCCTCTCTGGTGTTTGGCCCTGGAGACTCAGCCACTTGGAGTTCCTTCACCCTGAACTCTGGCTCCTCAGCCAAACTGCCAAGCTTTGTGTGGACCCCTCCTCTCTGAACTTCCACTTGGAAACTCTCCAGGCAGTAAGCTGAGACTGTGGGTGTGGCTCCCCTCACCGATGCGCCCTCTCCCAGGGATCAGAGTCCTGTCCTGCCCGTTGTTCCACAGCATGTACTTTGCCTAGTTTTCTAGTTGTTGGAGGCTGGAAGGGATCCTGTAACTCCACCTTAGTCAGACATGGAATTTCCACATCCTTGTTCAGATAGACTTCCAAGGGCCACGTCTCACAGGGTCAAGAGCTGAGGAAAGAAAAATAAGATCTATGCCAGCGCCGGGAAGGCAGTGGAGGATGGCCCAAGTGCTTGGGCCCTGCACCCACATGGGACACCAGGAGGAAGCACCTGGCTGGCTCCTGGCTTCGGATCAGCGGAGTGTGCCAGCCATAGAGGCCATTTGGGGGGTGAACCAATGGAAGGAAGACCTTTCTCTCTGTCTCTCTCTCTCTCTCTCACTGTCTAACTCTGCTTGTCAAAAAAAAGAAAGAAAGAAAGAAAGAAAGAAAGAAAGAAAGAAAGAAAGAAAGATCAGATGTCTACCTGAGACCCTCAGAGCAAACCATGCACAATGCCTTCCTTTTCTTGTTGAGGGGCCTCCCAGGCATGGGCTGCTGTGGGCACAGAAGAGGGCTGAGTGATGAAGAGACTCACCAGTTTACCATGCAATGGGTTTGATGACTGTGGAGTTTCTAGGGTTTAATGCTAGGCTTTAGGCACATCGTATTGCGATTTCTCAGATGTACTGAGAAATCCCATAGGGTTTTTGAGGTCTGCCAGACAATTTGCATCTGTGTCCTATGACCCTGGAAAAGTCGCAGCTACTAATGTATTTATAATTTTTCTACTTAGGTAGAGGATGAATTGGATGGGAGAACTCTTGGAGAATATGGTGAAAAAGAAAGTGAAAGTTAACCATGAAAAGACTGACTCTCAAGCCCGCGGATTCTGACTTTTATCACACAGGTACTGGTGACCCAACAGAGGGAGAGCCTTGCAAATATGGGAGCTGGTGGTCATGTCACAAACATGCTTTCAGAACCTACTACTGCGAGAGGTGCAGCACAATAGATATCGCGTCAATATACTGTTCTCTAAAATCAAATATGTAATGGTTGCATTCATCCAGATCTTGAGTAATTTCTTTTATACCTACTTGAGAAATAGGCTGTAAGCTTGAGGGAAGACAAAGAGAAGGGCGGAAGTAAAGAGATGGCTTTAAAAATTCTCTTCTTGGAAAAAGAAGTTAAGTTTGATCCTCAACCAAAATGAAGTGACAGACCATGGGTTCCCGAATCAGTGAGCTGGATTCAAATGGGCAGAAGATCAGCCAGAAAGCGCTTTCTGATTGAAAGGTCAGAAGGTCCCAGGGCTGGGGTGCAGGGTAGGTTAGCCAGGCAGTCTGATTCAAAGGGGCTCTGCTAAACATAATGAGATGGAGAAATTTTATTTTATGCATCAGATGTGGTGGAAAAGAGGGCTTTGATCAATCCCTTTGGGCACTAAGACCCACAAAAGGTGTGTCCCCAAGTCCCCTGATATTTAAAAGGTTTCTTTGTAAGGAGATGAGCCTCTAGCTGCAGAGCCTCTGTTTGCCTGGCAGGGTACAGAGTGCAGGAGGCCCTGCCGGACATGGGCAGCAAGGCGTTGCTGCCTTCCCCGGGGGCACTGGGGAAATGCAAGAACAGGAGCTACCAGCACATAGTGGGCAGATGCTGCTGCGGTTTCCGGCTGCTCGCTATGTGCAGGGAAGTTGGCACCATCAGGAATTTTTCCAAATGCTAAAGGGTGAGTGCTGCTGCCGGCCATGGAGCAGACTGTAGATCCTGCCAGCTGTGTCTCTGCTCGCCCCACATGTGCAGTGCTTGGTCTTGCTCCTGAAGAAATGCTGACCATGGACTTCAAGGCTAGAAAGGCTGACAAATGCCCTCGCCCAAACATGCTTAATTATCACCCCATGCAGGGCATCCCTGCGTCTTGGTCTGGCACTAATTATTACAGAAGGGGTTACTAAGTGGGATTTAATAGGTCCTGTTTAGCTTGCTGTTGTGGGGTTTCTGCTTTTACTTGGAGCCAGGGAAGAGAAGGATATTTCTCCAGCCTGTGGATTTATTTACAACTCCGGGGTACAAATTGGGAGCACCATAATAGAATGAATTTGAAGGTACTTCAAAAAGCTCATAGAAAACGGAACTAAAAGGTAAGCTTTTTTGGTGCAAAACAATTTTTTAAAGATTTATTTTATTCATTTGAAAGACAGAGTTACAGAGAGAGGTAGAGACAGAGAGAGAGGTCTTCCATCCACTGGTTCACTCCCCAGATGGCCGCAATGGCCAGAGCTACACTAATCTGAAACCAGGAACCAGGAGCTTCTTCCAGGTGTCCCACGTGGGTACAGGGGCCCTGGGCCATCTTCTACTGCTTTCCCAGGCCACAGCAGAAACCTGGATCAGAAAAGGAGCATCTGGGACTAGAACCGGCACCCATATGGGATGCTGGTGATTCAGGCCAGGGCTTTAACCTACTGTGCCACAGCTCCAGCCCCAGTGCAAAATATTTTTAAAATGATTTACTTTATTTATCTGAAAGATAGAGTGACAGAGAAAGAAACAGAGATAGACACAGATCTTCCATCAAGTAGTTCACTCCTCAAATGGCCACAATGACCAGGGCTGGGCCAGGTCCGAACCAGGAGCCTGGAACCCTACCTCAGTCTCCCAGGCGGGTGGCAGGGGCCCAAATACTTGGGCCAATGTCACTGATTTCTCAGGTGCATTAGCAGGGCCAGGACTGGAATCTGAGCTGCTGGTTCTCAAATTGGCACTCATATGGGATGCCGGTGTCACAGGCAGCAGTTTAACCCATTGTGCCACAATGCTGGCTCACGTGCAAAACATTTTTGAAATCCATGCAAACGAGGGGTCTTCAAAACATCCATGGAGAATGCATGTTACCAAAAAATTGCATGGATTTCAATTTTGTTGTGCCAAGTAGGTATTTTTAATTTCATTTTTCATGAACATTTTATTTTTAAAATACTTATTTTCATTTATTTGGAAGACCGAGAGGAGAAAGGAGAGAGAGAGAGAGAGAGAGAGAGAGAGAGAGAGAGAGAGAGAGAGAGAGAGAAAGAGTTTCTACTCATTTGGTTCACTCCCCAAATGCCAGGGCTAGGCCAGGCCAAAGCCAGGGACCAGGAACTCCATCCAGGTCTCCCATGTGGGTGGCCAGGAACCAAGTACTTGAGCCATCACCTGCTGCTTCCCAGCGCATACACGAGCAGGAAGCCGAAGTCAGAAGCACAGCCAGGACTTTAACCCAGACACTTTTTTTCTGGGATGCAGACATCCCAAATGGTGCCTTAGCCACGGCCCCAAGCACCCACCCTTCCATGAACTGTTTTTCTGAAGTTCCCTTTGTCCCATACCCTTGCTTCTTCTGACCCTCAGCCATTTTTCTCCCCTGGAGAGGTCCCTGAGTGGCTGTGCCAGGCTTCTGCTGTCTACATTTGTGTCTACAGGAGCTCCTCCAGAGCCTCGCATCACAGCGCAGGCTACGGTGCCCTGCATCTGCTGCTGCCCCCTGTGCCCCCCCCCTGTGAGCCCCACCCCTCTGGTGGTACTGCTGCTGTATAGAATATTCTGGAGTCCTTGGTGTATGAAATCAGATGGGAGTCTTGACCAAGGCGGGGAGACTCCTTCCTATATGAGCACTCCCAATTCACCATGACATAGGAGAAGGCTCTTAGGGCTCAGGGTGGGCTGAGACCACAGAGAACAGTAGGAAAGCACACTGGGCTGGCAGCCAGCTGTGGCCCCCAGTTGCCTGCCTACGATCATTGTCCTTGTGCTTGGGGCTCTTTCCCTCGGGCTGGCTCTGTCCCAGAGGGCCCCTTGTGCAGTCACAGAAATAGGCACCTGACAGCCTGCTCTGTAAATAGCATCACAGGCCTGGACTTGCCTGAGTCTCCTGACAAACACTGGCTGCTGTCAGGCCAACACCTCCCTCCCAGCCCGAGGAGGGAATAGCTGGGCCTTTTTTCCTAAGGTGCATTTATTTATTTGAAAGGCAGAGTTAAAGAGAGGCAGAGAGATAGAGAGAGAGAAAGTCTTCCATCCACTGGTTCACTCTCCAAATGGCCACAGAGACTGGCGCTGTGCTGCTCTGAAGCCAAGAGCTAGGAGCTTCTTCCAGGTCTCTTATGTGGGTGCAAGGGCCCAAGGACTTGCTTTCCTAGGCCATAGCAGAGAGCTGGATCAGAAGTGGAGCAGCCAGTACTTGAACCAGCGCCAATATGGGATGCCGGCGCTGCAAGTGGTGATTTTACCCGCTACCCTGCAGTGCTGGCCATTAGCCTGTGTTTAATGCCTGCTCCTACGTTGCTCTCTGAATTGTTCTTAGCTGAAACATGAGACACTGGGGGATAGGTGACAGGCATTGTAGTTGCAATGCATTACTTGTATTGGAAAGAGTCCTCAGCGTGAGCAGCCTTTGTTTTGAGATTTGAGGCGACCACGAGCAGATCATACACCAGACACTGAGTGACAGATGTAGGATTCAGTCGAATGGAAATTGCTTTGGGCAGTGGGGAAAGCAGCTACAATTTGTACTACATTCTGTACTATTTAATAATATTAATAATTTGTACCTTTATTTGGTGCATCAGATGGGAAAAAGCTACCCTTGAAATCTACCAGGCTGCAGCCCTGACTCAAATATGCATGGGGGATGGGCATTTGGCCTCACTGTTAAGACACCAGCTAGGACATCCATGTCCCTACGGGAGTACCTGGGTTCAAGTCCCAGCTCTGACTCACAATTCTAGCTTCTTGCTAACACCCACTCCGGAGGTAGCAGGTGAAGACTGAAGTGCTCAGCTACCTACTCTCTGAGTGGGAGACCTGGATTAAGTTCCTGGCTCCTGGCTCTGGCTTGGCCCAGGACCAGCTGTAACTGGCATTTGAGAAGTGAACCAGTGGATGGGAACTAACACTCTCTTTCTCTAATAATTTTTTTAAAAATAGGCACACAGGTCCCATCCATCCTCAGCTCCCTCTGTAACTGTGCTTAGAAGGCCTTGTGCCTGCTTCACTGACCAGGTGAAGGCAGGGCTCTTGGAGACTAAGCCACAGTCCCCAGAAAGTTTCATCATAGCCAAATTTGCCCTAGAAGGATGGCAGTTGTGTAACCTCTGTCTACCATGGTTAAAAATAAAGACAGTACCAGGGCCAGCACTGTGGTGGAGAGGGTTGAACCTCTGCCTGCGGAGTCAGCATCCCATACGGGCACCGGTTTGAGTCCCAGCTGTTCCACTTCTGCCCCAGCTCCCTGCTTAGGTGCCTGGGAAGGCGGTGGAAGATGGCTCAAGAGCTTGAGCCCCTGTACCCATGTGGGAGACTCGGAGGGAGCTCCTGGCTCCTGATTTCAGCCTGGCCCAGCCACAGCCATTGCAGCCATTTGGGGAGTGAACCAGCAGATGGAAGATCTCTCTATGTCTCTCTCTTTCTCTGTATCTCTGCCTTTCAAATAAATAAGTAAATCTAAAAAAAAAAATAAAGGCCCTACCTCATAAGATGTTGTAAGGATCAAAGGATTTTTTGCATGGAAAGCACTTAAAGTACAGTGTAAATGCTCCATATATTTCCAGATCCTTCTCTGTGCTACTCAGCCGTCCCAGTGGCTAAAGACTTGGTTCTGGTCTAGACTGACTTTGTGTCCCTAGGTGTTCCTATGCCAACATATCCACCCTAGGATACATGCTTCTAGGTGCATTGCTCATTTGCCTGCTCCCTGTGATGTTTGCATGTATCAAGTCTACCCTGACTTCTAGGAAAGGCCTTGTTTTGCCCAGATGTGAGTTTGCTCAGCTACAGGTGCCCCTGGCTGCTGTGCCTCAGCATCTCCCATCTGTGTCTGAGACTGTGTTCCTTCTGCCACAGTCAGCCGTGTTGGCCCCGAGAACAGCTGCCTACCTTCCAGGACTTTCTATGATGGTGACAAAAGGGCTGGGAAGTGCAGGATGCAGCCCATCCTTTCTCTGCTTGGAGCTGGAACTGAAAACAGGTTCCCATGTCCAGAAGCTACATCCCCTGGTCTTTTCTGTGCAAGAACACTGAGTATCGACCAAGAGACCTCCCAGGCCTAAGGTTTAGTTCTGTCAAGCCCAAGGGCATGGACATCACATTTCACAGTTCCACTGAACTTGGACATGGGGGCAGGGACCCCAGGGATGAATGCTGTCGCGAGGATGTTTCCCCTCCGCAAGGATATCTTCCCACCTTTTTCTCTCGTGAGATGGGCAAACCACAGATAGAACCTGCCTGCAACCCTGAGTGAGCACATGGAATGGAGCAGCCTTGCAAAGACACTGGACTCTCAAAAGGCTTTGCATGAGAGACAAATAAGCTTTGCATGTCAAATAAAAGTGTTGCTTAATTATTCTACTATAAATAGTGATAGCACTAGTCATGATTAGCTCATTTGAACATCACAATGATCCTCTGGACTAGGTACTACTAACATTCCCATATTAAAGATGAGGAGCCTGAGACACCAAGACGTTAATAACTTGCAAGTACCACATGAATGCAGCAGACCGTACCCACGCTGCAGGAGAAAAACCCGCAGCATGGACAGACACGTCATTGGCCCTTTCAGGACGCACATTTTATCAGCTGTTGCACTATCCCTGGGGTGGACTTGACAGGTATCATTACCCAGAGATGCAGAAATTGAGGCTGAGAGGGGAGGTGATTGTGTGGGGGGTGCTTTCTGCTTTTCCCCCCACCACCTATCTTAGATTGCAGGCAGCAAGCCCACAGAGGTCACGTCTGCTCAGTGCCTACGACAACATTGTAGCCACCTCTGTTTCACAGCATATGCTAAAGGGCTCTGAGCTGGTGACCAGGGAACTGGGGGCCAGTGGCTGGGCCGTGGTCCAGGTGAGAAGTCTTGTCGCAGGATTCACTGGTCCTGGAGCTGCTCTCTCAGTTGCGTCATTGTCCTCATCATCATAATTTTGGGAAACAGCTGGTCTCACACTTCACCCCCATCATACCCACCCACTGCCATTCCTGTAAGAAGGGACAAGGGAGGTTGAATAGCTTCGGGCAAGGGTCCTGCCCCTGGCCCCTGTGACAAGGGCCAGTCTGGCCTCTGTCCAGCAGAGGGCGCTCCTCTGCAGCGGGACCCTGAGCCTCAGCTTCTGCCATCTCCCTTGACCAAACCCTCTCATTCTAAAGAGGGAAATGAAGAAAAGAGTTCACTTGATGACAGGAGCCCATTTCCTTAGTTATGCCTCTGCTCTGACAATAATCACATTTTTTCTATTTATTTCATTATAAATAATTAACCTTAACCATTTTCTTCGTGGGAGTTGAATCATGAGACTTTAAAAACCATCAGACCATATTATCACTGGAGTTGCCAACAGCCCTGGTGTCTCCTCCCGCTGTCTTAGAAAGTAAATCAGGACTTACTCCAGAACAAAAACATAGAAGTCACAGACATTTGCCTACTTTCCTCCTCAGTCTTATTTTAACTCTTCTGCTGGGATTAGGCACATCCATAATTAGGTGTCTACAACCCTTTTACATCCTTTTTATAGCAAGCGTGCGCCTAGAGTCTGCAGGCTGGCCAACAGCAAGAACTGTTCTGGTTCCGTAGGGTTGGTGGAGAGCCAAGAGACACCTCCTCTTCACCAGCAAACATGGACAGGTCCTCCAAACTGACAACCAGCACCGCGTCCTTTCTCCTCATTCTTAATAATCAAAGACAGTGAGAAATACCTCCTGGTGGGTTAGCGTGCTCTACAGTTGAGTGTCAGATAGCTAAGTAGCTCCAGTGCTGGCTATACACGGTGTGTGTGTGTGTAGTTTCAACAAGATCATTTTGAAAACACACACAGATACAACATTCCATAGATGGGTGATAATCAACTTTTTGAAGTGTGAAGAAGCAATATTCTTAACATTGATAGTATTTGAGCCCATTGCTTGGGCAAATGGCAGAATTCCTATTAGGGAGAGAGTTGCTCTTGAGTTTAGGAGGAAAATACTTGGGATATTGATTATGCAAATGCAGTCAATGTAGGATTAGTCTGAACAGGAGCCATTTAAACAGAGGGAAATGACACGTCTCTGTATGGTGTATGGTGTATGGTGTATGCGCGCACCTTATACTGGTGAGTAGTGCCACCTGCCCCCACAATGCTCCTCCCTCCTTGCTTTTTCTGTGTCCAGGGAAGCTGACCTCCAGAGGGCACCACCCAGGCTCCCCTGCCCTGTGGCTGTTAGTTGGGTCCAGGCCATGGAAAGCGTCTGCAAGAGAAAAGAGGAGAGAGGCAAATGTATTTATCACCCTGGACCCCAAGGCCTAGTCCCGTGCGCTCCCAGGGCTCCCTGGGCTGCACTGCTATTCAAGCCCAGCTCCTGCTCCAGGCTCTGGCTCCGTGGGTCTGGGCCCCGGAGTGGTACAGCCGCCTGCCCCTGCTCTGCACTGGGGGCTTCTGATCCCTACAGCTTCCTTTCCCCCAGGGGAAGAACTCCTTCCTTGAACTGTCTTCTGTCAAACCCTAGCATCCCCACAGACCCCCTCATCCCTGCTAGCACCCGACAACCATCAGTCAGCAGGGGCATGCAGATGTCCCCGAGACGGGAGCAGGCAGGGCCCCTGGCCTTTGAGAGGACAAGGAGGTGAGTTCTCTGGGGCGGAAGAGCACAACTCTTTCAGCTGAGGCTCCGGCAGAAACTGCCTTTGCCAGGATGGCTGAGATTTCAAACTGTTCCTGGTTGGGTTTGTTTTCCATTTTTGCTTTAAAAACATTTTCAAAAAAATTGTTTTGTTAAGTTGAAAGAGACAGACAGACAGACAGAGCTCTCCCAGCTCCCGGTTCACCTCCCGAATGCCTGCAATAGCTGGAGCCGGGCCAGGCTGAAACTAGAATCCAGGAGCACAGTGGGGTAGCAAGAATCCAAGTACTGGAGCCCTCACCTGTGCCTTGCCCCGTGCATAGTAGCAGAAGGTGGGAATCAGATGAGAGCTGTGACTCCAATCCCGTTCTCCAACAGGTAATGTGAACAGCCCAAGCGCTGTTTTCACCATAGGCCAAAGGCTCATCTTGGGTCTGGCTGACTTGTTGGTTGACTGTAATTCTCCCCTATCTCCAAACTCTGCAAACCTTTCATAAGTTTACCCCACGGGGCCGACAGAGTGGTGCAGTAGGTTAATCCTCCGCCTGCGGTGCCGGCATCCCATATGGGCGCCGGCTTCTAGTCCTGGCTGTTCCTCTTCCAATCCAGCTCTCTGCTATGGCCTGGGAAAGCAGTAGAAGATGGTCCAAGTCCTTGGGCCCCTGCATCCACGTGGGAGACTGGGAAGAAGCTTCTGGCTCCTGGCTTCAGATCAGCGCAGCTCTGGCTGTTGCAGCCATCTGGGGAGTGAACCAGCAGATGGAAGACCTTTCTCCTGTCTCTCCCTCTCACTGTCTATAACTCTACCTGTCAAATAAATAAATAAATAAATTTTTAAAAAGTTTACCCACGAGCTTACTGATACCCAGTTAAATGCAGAAGTCCAGGACATTTTAGGTCGATGCAGGCTGAGAAAACAAGTGTCTAAGCCCAGCAGAGTGGGCAGGGGTGAGCTGCCCGCCTCCTGTCCCAGGAAAGGCCTCAGCCCACTGAGGCAGGCAGTGACCTCCCCAGAGTGAGCGGGGAGCACGTAAGGGATTTTGTTTGTTAGTCAAAGCAAAGGAGAAACACAGTTGACTCAACATTCAGAATTTTCCAGAGTCTATCCAGAGATCTACCCACACTCAACACGAAGGTAGACAATTAAACTTTTCCCAAATTGTTGAATAGTGCTCTATTGCACGGAGCGGAGCTGGGAAGGTAAAACCAGACCCACAATACATGCGGTGTGAAAGGCACAGAGGAGAGTGTGAGACTGCAGACTGCATGCCATGCAAAGGCAACCTTCGGTGCTCGGCGCACGCGCTGTCTGCCCAAGACCTTAGGAACCTCCATGGCCTCCTCTGCCACAGAAAACCGGAGACTTGCAGTGAATTCAGCCCCAAGCTGCCCCGTAAAATGCTTCCTAAGCAGCTGCTGCATCGTTACCTAAAGCTCTGGAAAGCCAAAGGTAGACACTGCGAATTTCCATAGACATGTTTATTAATTTTTTTAAAAAGATTTATTTATTTATTTGAAAGTCAGAGTTACACAGAGAGAGGAGAGGCAGAGAGAGAGAGAGGGAGAGAGAGAGAGGTCTTCCATCCACTAGTTCACTCCCCAGTTGGCCACAATGGCTGGAGCTGTGCCAATCTGAAGCCAGGAGCCAGGAGCTTCTTCCAGGTCTCCCACATGGGTGCAGGAGCCCAAGGACTTGGCCATCTTCTACTGCTTTCCCAGGCCATAGCAGAGAGATGGATCGGAAGTGGAGCAGCCAGGTCTCAAACCAGCACCCATATGGGATGCTGGTGCTTGAGGCCAGGGCGTTAACCCTCTGCACCACAGTGCCAGCCCCCCACAGACATGTTTTAGAAGTGGGAAAATCACCCCAAGACTCCCTGAGAGGGCCTGTTTCAAGCCCTCTGAGCTACAGTGAAATATGCTGGCTGATGCAGCAGGTGCACCCAGAACCACTGGGCACTGTGACAGCAGTGTTTTATGAACATTTGCTCGCCAAGAATAGTGACGCAGTATCAGGGTTCTACTGGGCCTTCCCCCAATGTGTGTGTGCTCTGAGTGAGTCTCATCTAGCATCAGGATGACAGCTGAGAGGCCAGCATTGTGGTGCAGCAGGTTGAGCCACCACCTGTGACGCTGGCATCCCATATGGGAGTGCCAGTTGGAGTCCCAGCTGCTCCACTTCCAATGCAGCTCCCTGCTAGTGTACCTGCGAAGGCAGTAGAAGATGGCCCAAGTACTTGGGCTTCTGCCACCTATGTAGGAGGCCAGGATGGAGTTCCTGGCTATGAGCTTTGGCCTGGTCTGGACCTGACTGTTGTTGTGGCCATTTGGAGAATGAACCAGTGGATGGAAGATCTCTCTCTCTCTCTTTCTCTCTCCCCACCCCCATGACTCTGCTTTTCAAATAAATAACCATTAAAAAGGAATGAGTGTGGAACAGAGGGAGAGACTCCCCAAGTCCCCGATGCTCAGCCTCTGCTACAAAGATCTTTGGCAGTGTCAGGCTCTCTCTTTTTCTGGTTGCCTCCTGTTCACCTGTCCAGGTTGACAGCCCCATTCTCCCTCTACCTGTGGGGGAAGAAAATGTCTGCCTTCTATGCTTCTATGTTCTTTGGCTGAACTACAAATTAAAGGCACATCAGACAGATTAACAGGGAAAAACTAGCTTCAACAGCATGCAGGTCAGCTGGGCACAGGGGTGGGATATATAAGAGATGTGCAATGGGGCCGGCACTGTGGTGCAGCAAGTTAACGCCCTTGTCTGAGGCGCTGGTTCTGGTCCCTGATGCTCCTCTTTCTATCCAGCTCTCTGCTGTGGCCTGGGATAGCAGTGGAAGATGGCCCAAGTACTTGGGCCCCTGCATCCATGTGGGAGGCCTAGAAGATGCTCCTGGCTCCTGGCTTCAGATCGGCATAGCTCTGGCCATTGCAGTCATCTGGGGAGTGAACCAGCAGATGGAGGACCTCTCTCTCTGTCTCTACCTCTCTCTGTGGCTATATCTTTAAAATAAATAAAATAAATCAAAAAAAAAAAAAAAAAAAGAAAAGAGGTGTGCAGGGCAGGGCAGGGTGTCCTAGCAGAAGGGAGCTGGCCAGGTGGGGGGAGGAAGTGGAAGGCAGCCCTGCTTGGGAAACTCTGCCAGACAGGATGCGAGATGGGAGACAGCACCGCGGACAGTGCTGGACTGAGTTAAATGGTGGACGTGATGCTCCAGGAAGAACGATTTCGGCCACTGTGTGCCTTGCCTTGAAGACTTCAGAGGTTCCTCCCTTTGGATGAAAACTCAAAAGGTGGTGGAAACCAGGAGAGGCCTCTAGGGGGCGCTAGTCTGGGTGGCGTCTGGAGGCCTGAGGAGATGGCGTTTCTTAATATCTGATGTTTGGTAGCAGCTTGTGCACAGAGAATGAGGGAAACCATCCACCAGAAGCTATGGGGGTGCAGAGAAGAGCAAGCAGGATGCAACCGAAAGGTGCTGAGAACAGGGGCTGCCTTCACACCCAGCCTCCTGCCTCCAGGGCCGCCTACGGTTGCCCTCTTCGTCTCTGTGTTATTTATGTGCTGTCAGACCCTGGGGGACAGAGATGGGATTTGCAGGTCTTGGTCACCCTGACCCTGGCTGGCCTTTGCACCCAGAGGCTGGCGCTCAGTACCTGCCCACTGAAGAACGAGGAGGTTTGTGATCTGTAGCCGCCAGCCCAGCAGAGCACCCCAAATGCCAAGGCAACCCCATCAGAAGTAAAGGCTCATTTCCGGTAACACAAATGCCTTTCTCTGATTTAATGACAATCTCCAGGCTGCAAGGTCAAGTTTCGGATCTGTCTTTTGCCGGCAACTCTGCCGGTTCCGATGACAATCACCCCGACCCTCCTCAGAGGTAAAATGAATGGGGAGGCTCACCCAGGTGACACCTGCTCTTCGCTCGCGTGCCTGTGGGCATCGCACAGGCTGGTTTCCGAATGTGCCAGTTCATGAGAATTTTTTACAAATGATTTGCCATACGGAAGCTATATTTAAAAACCCCAAATGCACACTGTCACCATTCCTGGATGTTGACACATGAAGACATTGTTAGAAAATATAGACACCATGCCTGGAAAACCAAAAAGAACACCACCTCGGACGGATTAAGCCGAGAGACAGAAGCCACTTGAAAGCCGAATCCCTGCTTAGGCTGTTCAAAAGAGAACGGAAATTTTGTTCCCCTTCAAATTATGAAAATGGTCTGATCTGGCCTCCAGGCAATCGATCTGAATTGTAAAGTATTAGCAGACGGCAATGGGGCAGAGAAGACGCATCTGCTGCTCACAAGTCTTGCTTAAACATTACATGTGCATAGAGTGTGTTTTTAAGAAACACAGATTTTTACATAAATTATCTCTGGAAAGATATTTCAATTAAATGGCAGCTGTGAAAGATTCTTATCCTCAGAAGAATCCCGTTACCATTAATAAGAAATGCTGTCTTCACAGAGGCTGATATTAATCGAGCCGAAATGACATTTTAGAGCTAAATGGCTTCTCTCCTTTCATTATGAACTTTGTTTGTTATGATGGGTGAGATTGACTATTTAGACAATTTGCAAGGTTTATGAAATTTTTTAATGGTTATAAAGGAGTTTCTGATGAAATCATAAACAACAAGGTCTTGTGTAACCTAAATGCATGGACACGAAGGGAGAGCAGCAGACTAGCCCTCAGCCCCACATAGACCCCAACCTTTGACTCACGAGGGACAAGCTCAGCACCACGGGATCCTTATTCCCAAAGCAGGGAAATGAAAGGGATTCTGGACCTGTTCATCTGTGGTCAACCAATACTTGTGAAGTTCTTATTATGTGCATTATTTTAGGCCTGAAGAACCTGACACAGCCTCTGATCCACCTCTGGTTTTGTCTACTGGGAACTAGAAATAAGTAGAAGTAATGAGCCTAAAGCATGGGATGCTGGAAGCTCAGAGGAGCAGCTCTGCATGCAAGCTTGCAGGTATCAAGGAAGTTTCCAGAAGGAAGTCCAGCCTAGCTGAGAACTCAAGGATAAGCTGAGCTTTAACTGGGCAAGGAGGGCCAGAGAGAGGATGTTCCGGGCAGGAGGAATGGCATGAGCCAAGGTGTGGAGATACTGTTCACTTAGAGGACTGGAACGTTAGCAGAGGGAACCCCCGGCAGCTGCCAACATCCAATCAAATATCCATGCTTCATGTCGGTAGCTTCAGACTCCTTGCTCTGGATCTCTGAGTAGCAAACTGATGCCGAAACTTTCCCATGAACCATTCAGAAAGTGACTGGAGGCACAATGGATCTAATGGAGTTAAGCAAACTCTCGGGTTAAGTAAGTGTATTTTTACAGACACACAGCTGGTAGCTGCCGAAGCTATGAGCTTTTGTTCCGAGGCAGTTGCTGCAGCTGTGACCACAGGCAGGTCGGGAACTAAGATGGGAAAGTGGACTAAGCCGAGAAGAGCAGACCCAGCAGGCAGGGCCAGCAATCAGCAACCCCAGGTAAGGGCAGGTGCACGCTGCCTGCAGGCATGAGCTTCCTAACCCTGTTACTGCAATTCCTTTCAAGCAGTGAGATTCCGTTCCCTGAAACAGGCCTGGGGGGTCATGCCAGTGCACAGACTGCTGAGTGGTTAACAAAATCACTGTGAAAGACTTCAAGGGCCACAATCAATTATTAATGTGAAATCTAATCTAATAATGGACAATAACGTTGTTGTCTTCAGATCTTTCTAAGTGATGAATTGCTGTTTCCATTCAACAGGCATTTACTGAGTTCCTACTGTGCTGGACTTTGGGGATATAAAGATAAATACAACATAGTCCTGGACCTCATTGAGGGAGGCAGCTTGGGAAGAAAAGGATGTCTCCTAGCCATGTTTTCTGTTTTCTTTCCTTCTGATGCCTTAGTCAGTTTGTTTCTAAGTGTTATTTGCCTGGAAATCCGCCCACATCATCAGGGAACTGTAACATTTCATGGCCTAACAGACCTTGCGAGATCACGTGGTCTTGCTGTTTTCAGGCTGTGCAGAAGGTTTTTTGGTAGTGTTTTATGGGCCATTGATCTATAAAAGCTGATGGTTCTAAACACACTCATTCATTCACTGGAGAAAGGTGTAGATCTGTTTATTGCACTCACAACATAAAGAATTGAAAATATAGCTGGCCAGCGCCGCAGCTCAATAGGCTAATCCTCCACCTGTGGCGCAGTACCCTGGGTTCTAGTCCCGGTCAGGGCGCTGGATTCTGTCCGGGCACTCCTCTTCCAGTCCAGCTCTCTGCTGTGGCCCGGGAGGGCAGTGGAGGATGGCCCAAGTCCTTGGGCCCTGCACCCCATGGGAGACCAGGAGAAGCACCTGGCTCCTGGCTTTGGATCAACATGGTGTGCTGGCCGCAGGGCGCTGGTCGCAGCGGCCATTTGGGGGTGAACCAACGGAAAAAGGAAGACCTTTCTCTCTGTCTCTCTCTCACACTGTCCACTCTGCCTGTCAAAAAAAAAAAAAAAGGAAAAAGAAAATATAGCACTGAGCATAAAAATGGGGGTGCAAATGCTCACCAGTGTCCTGCCTGTGTGGTGTTTAGAATCAGTGGGGACGGACATCAGTAAAATCACATCACCAGTGAAAACTGAGCACAGTAGCAGGTGCGTGAAGAAGAGGTGCATCGTGTGAAATAAATAGGAGATGTGACCCGGTTACAAAGTTCTGCAAAGGCTCTCCTGGGGTTTGCAGGGGTTGACAAGGACCTAGATCAGACCAATGTGAATTGCACAGGAGGGGGAGGCATTTCAGGGGAGGGGTTGGGAGGTACATGGGTGTCTTCAAGAGGAAGAAAAAGATAGCAGGACATGCCCTGGGGGTGAGGTGCTTTGTGAAGCCAAATAGAGCCGGATGCGCAATATACCACCTTCTGGATCTGGGTCTTTGTGCTCACAGAAGTTAGAAGCCACAGAAGAGGATTTCAACGGGAGGAGGACAGGGCTTGGAAGAGGATGACATTTGCCTGTCCCTGGCTGCAGTGTGGAAACGCACTGGAGGGCACCATGGGCGTGTCAAGCCCAGTGCAGCAGCTTTAGGAAGTGACCCAGGCCAGACACGATGCTCCTTTGGGTGCAGCAGCTGGTGGTGGTGAGGGAGCTGTAACAGGTGTGGACTCCGCCCCCGACTCCAGATGCAGGAAGTGCTCTGTTGCTTTTTTTCTAAAACCAAACCCAGCTTTGGCTCTAAGAGACTCACTCACCGTCAGGAGCAAGTGACAACTTGGAGCCAGATTTCAGGTCCAGGGTCCCCAGCGCTCCCCAGCACTTGGGTTACTTCCAGGCTTACCCAG
Organism: Sylvilagus floridanus; assembly: GCA_949820135.1. NCBI lineage: Eukaryota > Metazoa > Chordata > Mammalia > Lagomorpha > Leporidae > Sylvilagus > Sylvilagus floridanus. Next base: position 38,616,250 of record OX463230.1, read on the forward strand.
TCTAGAGTAACTGGGGAAGGTGTCGCAGAATGCTTCCTCTGCTTTCAGTATATTCTCGTCTACTGAAGAGTTGCTATGCATTCGGTCTGCTGCCTGATTCCAAAATTAATTTGTATCTGCATGACCCAAAATGCCAGCCATCTGTTCATCCCTAAAAAAGTCAAAAGCATGACATCAAACGCTGACACCTAGAAATTATTTATTTGAACTTCTTTTGACCACAAAAAAAAAAAAAAGAGAGATTCCCAATATATCACAGCTTTCTAGATTCGAGTTTTCCAGTGGATCCAAGATTTTGCAATTACTGCAAAAGGGGCGTGTCTTCTTATCTATTTAAAATGACCTCATGGGCCAGCACTGTGGTGTAGCAGATAAAGCCACTGCCTGTATCCCTGGCATCCCATGTGGGTGCCTGTTCAAGTCCCAGCTGCTCCACTTCCCATCCAGCTCTCTGCTATGGTCTGGGAAAGCAGTAGAAGATGGCCCAAGTCCTTGGGCCCCTGCACCCATGTGGGAGACCCAGAAGCTTCAGGCTCCTGGCTTTGGATTGGCCCAGCTCTGGCCATTGCAGCCATTTGGGGAGTAAGCCAGTAGATAGAAGAGCTCTGTCCTTCTCTCTCTCTGCCTCTGCCTCTCTGTAACTCTGCCTTTCAAGTAAATCAATAAATCCTTTAAAAATAAAATAAAATGAACCCAAGTGTCCTGTCTGAAAATGTGAGTGCAACCTCTGTTTTCTGCAGCAGGGGCAGTGGCCAGCGGTGCCCTGAGGCCTGGGCACCCTGTCTTGCCCTTCACAGACCATTTAACAGGGGAAGGCTCTGCTAGTGGGATCATCTGGCCCTCACCCCCATCTTGGCCATGCTATGGCTCCCATCACCTCTGCACCTGCCTCCAGGCATCACTGTGAGCCCGGGGCAGGTTTCCCCCTCCCTGGACCTTACAACCCTCTCTCCTTTAAGTACTCACACCCTTTCCCCTTGAAGCCTGCAACATCGCCTCTGCTCAAGTGGGTTATCTCCTTCCAATGAAGATCTGTGCCCTGTGGGAATGGGAGGGATTTTCAAAATGACCTACATCAACCTTGCCTGAAACAGAAAAGAGCTGTCAATTTCTTCTCTGGCAAGGGAGCTCCCAACTCTAATACTCAGAGGCCTGGCTGTCCATCCCTTCAGGGGGAGAGGAAAGAATCTCTTTGCCCATCATCAATGAGTCTATACATCAACAGCAAAGAGACAAGGCACAATTGAAAAGATCAGAGACACACACTTTGGCACTCCCCGGCTCCGTACTGCCCAGCCCCTTTCCATTGAGAAGGATATCCTGGGGACAGTTCCTGGAGTCACAGTGCCCCCTGCCCCTTCCAGCTAGAAGGCCTCAGGGGCCAACCCTGCCCACAGCTCTCTTGGAAGGATTGCCTACTCAAAGGGCATGTTCACACCACCTGATCCCACCTCCAGGAACAAGGTGATGGGACCAAGGATTCCACCTGCAGGGCCGCTGCGAGTGCAGGCTGAGCTCACAGGGTTGTGGGGACTGCAGTTCAGGCTACACTCAGCTGCCTTACAGCCTACTGCTGGGTGTGCAATACCCAGGGAAAGGGCTGTTTTCGAATTCGTCCCCCTAGACTTAGCCCTTTTGTAATCAGGTTCTCTGAATGGGAGTCTTTTTCCCAATTTGCATACAGGCTTTTCAGGTAGTAGCAAGATCCCTGGCTACCTGACACAGAGAACTGGACTGTGGTTTGAAAGCTCTGCTCAACATGTGCACTGTACATGGGAGGAGGACCAAGCCAACAGGGCAAAGGTGCTCAGATAGAGAACAGGTGCTCCCAGACTTATGGTGAGTTATGTCCTGATAAACCCATCGTAAATTTAAAATATCCTAAGTGGAAAATGCATTCGATCCACCTAACCTAGCACACATCCCAGCTCAAGCATACACACACTGCGGAGTGGTGTTCATGTCCTCCTGTGATCCAGGGTTGCCTGGGACCTGCAGCTACTGCCACTGTCTGGCCTCTGAGAGAATCAGACTGCACTGCCCAAGAATGCCAATGTGTTTTCTTTCTCATGAAATTCAAATCCACAGACAATAGCAATGGTTAAAATGCTGCAGACGATGCTTTCAGTCTCTCTTTTGTCATCAACAATCAGATTTTTCTTGGTGTGGCCATGCTTAGAGTGGTAAAAGGAATCCTTTGGCCCTTGGATCTCAAAGTTCTATTCCCTTCTCCAAGCCATGGGGATAACTCTACCAAAGACTTCTGCCAAGGTCCAGAGAAAGGAAAATCCTGCAGTGGGACTGAATCACAGTGAATCCAAGACCACCAAGATCTCCTTCAGCTCAGCCCTTGCGTGTGCTCCTGTGTTCTCCACACTCAGGTCACTGCTAACCACAGCAGTCAAAGGAACCCCTGGCTGACCCTGAGGAATTAATTAACTGGTTCCAGGTCAGCATGAAACACTTTGACATTGAACTGAAGGCCTTGAAGCTCCCCGGGGTGACCTGAGATCCTTTTCCTAGCACAGCTTTGGCCAAGTGTCCGGGCAGTGCTATTCCATCTGGCACAGAACCTTGTCTTACTCCATGGCACACTGCACAGGAGGAAACACACCTGGGAGGCTGGGGGCTCCTGGGGTGAGGCATTTCATGTGGAGCAGGTCCTGGAGGGGCAGTGAGCATGATATTTTGTCTCCTTCTGCCTGCTTCTTAGCAGGATCCATTCCTGCAGAATTCTGCATCTTCTTGGCCACAGCCACAGGGCCAACCCCACCATGGAGAACACACAAAGTGCAGAGGGTGTAGGCCTGAAAAACAGATATTCTGGGATCTCTTCCCTGGACTCCCAACCTGTGGCTATTTAGGCTGTGAACTTGGCCACCTTGACCTCTGGCATTCATAGTTCCTCTAAGCTGCCTGATCCCCAAATCGTACCCAGCGCTCACCAATCTCAAGGACTCCCCTGTCTCTTGGGCTCTACTTTTGGTCCTAGCTTCTGGTCCTGCACTGCTAGCACTCGCTAGCTGAGAAGGAGCTTATGCAGGGAGGCAGGCAGTTGGGGGTAGCAGGAGGGTCAGCTCCCAACAATCTCTGATAGCAGCAATGCTGGGGGAAAACAGATAAAAATCTGGGCAAGAGGTGTCAGGGACTCTCAAGCTGAGAATGTACTCCCAACAGAGTCCAAAGCAATCCATGGCTGGTGATGCTCCTGGGCTCCTGGTGAAGGTAAAAGCAAATACTCTTTGCAGGAAGGCAGTCCCAAACCCCGATTTAGGCTCACAATACTCACACAGATGAAAACTAAGAAATGAACTCACAATCCAGAATAATACAGTGCGAGAGAGAGTTAGCATAACAGAGAGAGTTAGCAGGAGCAAGAAATGACAGATCTAGATGGCCAAACACTACCAATATTGGAGCTGTAAGGTACTGAACATATAACGGGCATATAATGGGAATAAAAGAAATAAAACGTCAATGAAAAGTTTACTAATCAGCAAGAAATGGTTAAGAATAATTGAGTGGGGAGTTTTTAATATCAAAATTCTAGAAATGAAAAAATTATGGTAGCTAGATTTTAAAAATTAATGAATGGATCAAATAGTTTAGACACAATGTAAGAGAGGATTGTGAATTAGGAGCTGTAAGGAAAGAAATTATCCAGAATATAACAGAAGGTCAAGGGGATGGAAAATATTCAAGAGGTGATAACAGTGTGGAATATTGAATGCGACTAAGATACATCTAATCAGAATTCCAGGAGAAAAGAATTGAGAGAACGAAAGAGGTAAGACATAGGGAGATAAGTTTCCAAAATGGATGAAAAACATGAATCTGCAGATTTAGAATCTGCAATATACCCCATAAGGAAAAGCAGTGAGATTTATAGCCAACTACTCAATCATAAGAACAAGAATGATCAGCATCCTCTCTCTCTCTCTCTCTCTCTCTCTCTCTCTGCACAGCTTGGGGTACCAGGAGTTAGGAAAGTGAGGATGTGGTTTGATTTGACTTGTTACTTTTCTCACTCTACCGTCAGCCCCTACCCACCTTTCTGCATCCTCTGCATTTGAGATAGGAGTGGGGAGAGGTACAGGGATGAGGAGGGAACAGGGCATTTATGCTTAGCTGGGGTTGTTTGTATTTACCTTGTATGACAATGCCTGCCATGTTGATAGACTTTTTTTTTTTGACAGGCAGAGTGGACAGTGAGAGAGAGAGACAGAGAGAAAGGTCTTCCTTTTCCTTTGGTTCACCCCACAATGGCTGCTGCGGCCGGCACACTGCGCTGATCCAAAGCCAGGAGGCAGGTGCTTCTCCTGGTCTCCCATGGGGTTCAGGGCCCAAGGACTTGGGCCATCCTCCACTGCCCTCCCAGGCCACAGTTGAGAGCTGGACTGGAAGAGGAGCAACCGGGACAGAATCTGGCGCCCCAACTGGGACTAGAACCCAGTGTGCTGGCACCGCAGGTAGAGAATTAGCCTATTTAACTGTGGCACCAGCCAATGTTGATAGACTTTTAAATCCTTACTTTCCTTTTTGGGGTACTTGTGGGAGCTGCAGTCTTGGGCTACCCACTGTAACTACCCTACTGGTTCCCACACATTAGCAAGATACCATAACCTCTGTTGACTGAAATCCCTCACCCCAAGAGACAGCCCTCTTGGGCAGGGTCCTTCAGGATGGTATGATTCTGACATCCTGCTATGAGACCCCTGACCACATAAGGGCAGCCTGCCCCCTCCATACCCCCTCCACCCCCAGGGTGCCTTCTTACTCCACCATCACTAGTCCTAGCCGGCACTCCCTTTCAGAAAGATCCAGTAGGAAGGCACACACCAGTCTTCCTTCTCCTGTCTACTTGTAAACTCCTGGGTACAAAGGTCATGCTCTCTCAAGCACAGGTCCCACCTACAAGTTGCCTCCAGAGCTCAGTAAGCATTTGGCCAAGAAGGAAGGTGCTTCCAACACCTTCCATCTCTCTGAAGGATTCTCCTGAAGCTTCCCCACCTCACTTGATCTGGGTGGGAAGAGGCACTCTCTGCTCTACCATGGAGCGGGAGCACTGCTGCATTCTACTCTGTGTCCGTGAGTTCCTTCAGAAGACCTGTCCCCAGCAGAACTCGAGCCTCCTCCTCAAGCCTGAGGCAGTGGTTCCTGGACTGACATAGCTATCGTTTTAACAGCTCCTGCATGGATGAGTCCTGGGCCTTTCTTGAGAATAAAGGGTTCTGTCATCCATCTTTCTCCGAGATTTTGAGACAACTGGTGTCTCAACGTTACCATTTGAAGCTGATGCAGACAGTAAGAAAGGTTGTCCTAAAGTGACTCTGTGGGAGCCAGTGTTGTGCAGTGCCAGCATCCCATATGGGCACCAGTTCGAGTCCTGGCTGCTCCACTTCAGATCCATCTCTCTGCTATGGCCTGGGAAAGCAGTAGAAGATGGCCCAAGTCCTCGGGCCCCTGCACCCACATGGGAGACCTGGGGGAAGCTCCTGGCTCCTGGCTTTGAATCGGCCTAGCTCTGGCCATTGTGGCGATTTGGGAAGTGAACTAGCAAATGGAAGACTCATCTCTCTGCCTCTGCCTCTCTGTAAATCTGTCTTTCAAAGAAATAAAATAAACCTTAAAAAAAAAAAAACAGTAACTCTGTGTGTGAAGCACATGGGAGCAACTCTCTAGCTTTACTTTGGATGCTGACACACACAAGCACACACACACATGCACACACACACAACACACAGGGTGTGCCAGAGGGACCACACTTTGTATTGGCCACACACAAAAGAACTCCTGGGCCATCTTGGTTTCTTTCACCAGCCACTTCACCCAACACTGCTGCTCAGGACCCAGGGCTACTGGAAAAATCTCACATAAGTGGACAGCTGTTTCATGCAGAGAGCCAGTGCAGATGCGCCTCTAATTACCAGCAAGTTATTCCGTTTCCTGAAGACAGAACCAGGCAGATTCAAAAGCATAGCGAAAGCCATGGGATTTCCCCCTTGACCACCATTTTTGGTAGCTGAGCTTCTTTCACTTGAGCGCAGGTGTGTTTCAGATTTCAAAAAGCTAATGTAACACAGGTATCATACTTTATGTAAACACCCCTCCCCACGCCAGCACTGCCTCAGACACTATATCCCTTATATCCCATAATTAAGTTCATACCCATTTCCATAACAGGGAATGTGAATAGTCACTCTAAGTGGAATGAATTAAGACTTTTTATTTTGCCTCTTCTGATTTTGGATCAGGTTTTGCCACCGAATGAGAAAGAGAGAAGAAAAAATTATCTTAGTATTTGCACACTGGAATTGTAGATAACGGATTGCGGGTGTGTATTTCTCCAACTGTTATGACTTACTTAGCCAATACAAATCAATGATTAGATCTTCTGCATCTAGATTCCTCCCTTCTCATTCATGCTGTTGGCCTGATATCACAGCCTCATCCTTGGTCTTCCCCCATTGTATCACTCTCACATATCTCTGGTGTAACTGTCAAACTAGTTTTGACTCTCAGAGCTTATAGTTGCAGTGAGACCACACAGGCACAGAGGAAAATGGAAGCGACTTGGATTTTCAGCTTCAAACAGGGTTGTGTCTTACACAGCTTTGCAGAACCCTAAGTGACCTACAGAAAAATTGAAGGCTTCCCGTGATTGAGGAACTGACATTACAATTTCAGGCAATGATGGGGCTGGTGCCCTGGCCTGAGGTGCCAGTAACCCATATGGGCTCTGGTTCTAGTTCTGGCTTCTCCTCTTCCTATCCAGCTCGCTGCTGTGGACTGGGAAAGCAGCAGAAGATGGCCCAAGTCCTTGGGCCCCTGAACCCATGTGGGAGACTGGAAGAAGCACCTGGCTCCTTCTTTGGATCAGCGCAGCTCCAGCCATTGCAGCCATCTGGGGAGTGGACCAGCGGATGGAAGACCTCTCTCTCTTTCTCTACCTCTCCTCTCTCTGTAACTCTGACTTTAGAATAAATAAATAAATCTTTAAAAAATTTCAGGCAATGAGCAACTCCCATATCCTTCAGTCATTGGTTGAGTCATTGGGGACCATCAAGTGGTTCCTAAGCAACCGGTTTCACAGACTCAAGGAGAAAGACTTTCTGATTGCAGGTGACTTTCTGAAGTAGCTTGGAGTTGTAGATGACTCTCTACGCCAGGCAATAAAATCTGAAAACACAGTCCAGCAGAGTAGAATCAGGTGTTCTGAATCAGGATATAAAGTCATTTTTCCTACTGCTGCATGTTGGTTCCATGTCTCTTGGTGGCTCTGTGTCTCAAGCAGCACACTCACAAATGATGTTATTTTCATTCCCATGTTCATGGCAGCATGATTCACAACAGCTGGAGGTGCAAAACAAGTGTCATTGAGCAGTGGATGGAAAAACAAAGTGGGGTATATACAAACAATGGAATCTTTATTTATGTTTAAGAGGGAGAGAGAGAGAGAAAGAGAGAGACAGTGAGAGAGCACTTGCTCCCATCTGCTGGTTCACTCCCTAAATATCTACAGTAATTGAGGCTGGGTCAGGCAGGAGCTGGGAGCCAAGAACTCAATCTAGATTTTCCACATGGGTGGCAGGAACCCAATTATTTGAGCCATCACCACCACTGCCTCCCAGGGTCTGCACTGGCAGGAAGCTGGAGCCAGGAGCTGGAGCTGGGAATTGAACCTAGGTACGCTGATACAGGACACAGGCATCTTAACCACTAGGCCAAATGTCCGTGCTCATAAAATGGAATATTATTCAGCCCTAGGAGCAAATTCTGACATGTGGACACTACTAAATGAAATAAGCCAGTTGCAGAACGACATATGCTATGTAAGTTCACGTGCATGAGGCACTGGGAGCAGTCACAGCCACAGAGACAGAAATGAAGGTGGTAGAGACTAGGGCATGGGGGAGGGTGGGAAGATGTTGTTGAACGGGTGCAGAGTGTTGCCTTTGCAAGATGAAGAGAGTCCTGGACAGGGATGGTGGGGGACAATGGCACAGGGACGTGCATGCACTTAGCACTGCTGAGCTTAAAATGGTCAAGATGTAAATGTGGCATCTATTTTACCACAAATGAAGACCAAAATTAAAAAACAAGTCATTCTGCTGCAAAAGAAGGAAGGGAATTCCGACAGTTGTCGCACGATGGAGGAACCCCGAGGACATCACGCTAAGTGAGACAAGCCAGGCACGAGAGGACAAACACTCCAGGATTCCATTTATATGAGGCCCCTAGAGCAGCCGGATTCATAGGGACAGAAAGCAGAAGGGCAGTTGCAGGCCTGGGGTTGGGGGTGGGGAGTTACTGTTGAATGGGTGCAGAGCTTCCCCTTGGAAACATGACAGCATTCTGAAGATGGGTAGTAGTGATGATTGCACCGAAATCTACTTGCAGCATTGTTAAACTGGTCATTTTTATTTTATGTGTATCTCACTACAACCCCCCCCCCACACACACACACACAAATTGGCTAATGCTGAGATAATTCTCATTTTGCAAAAATGGTCTCTGCTTCAGGTATTAAATTAGGCCAAACATAAGCCCAAAATGATAGAATAAGGCATTAACACCGACCTGGGGCAAAGAAAATAAGAGAACAACTGGCATTAATCACCCCAGCTAAGCAAATCATCGCTATGGCCTTGTACAATTTGCTTCTTATGCACGAACGTTTTGCACTGACAGAGGTAATGACATTGAAAAGGGGGAACCAAGTGAGTCTCAGCTTTTGAGAAAACTAGGACACGGCATCATTTATAGAAACAGGTGCAACTGGTTTTATTTGGACTTTTTTCTCAACTATCTTGTTGATAAATAAAAGCAGACACCATGTCAAATGAACCAGGGCACCTGGCTCACAGCTGTTGCCAAATTGCTAAATTCCATGAAGATCAAATTCACCTCCAACGCAGGAGCACTCTGGCTTCTCGGCCCTGTTGATATCGTTTGCAACAGCACCTGCACCCACCATGCGGGCAAACTGAGTGATTCCTAACGATGCAGAGAATTATTTCCCAGATGCATCTCTGCTGAGTCAAGTTCAACGGTCATGTCCTTCCCACCTTTGACAGCTGTGGTTCTCAACCTTGGCCATATATGGAATCACCTGGAAGGTTTAAAAAAAAAATCCCAATGCTCCCCTGTACCTGAAGCCAACACAATCAGGACCTCTAGGATGGGCCCCATGCTTGAAACCTAATGCTTGAAAATGACTCTCCAATCTGTCGTAGGGGGAGGGGAGCTTCAAAAATGTTGTGGGAAATGGAATGAAAAGATCAGTTTGTTTTGATGCAAAAAATAATTTGTGAAATTCATGTATATGAGAGATCTTCAAAACTTTCTTGGGAAAATAGGCATTATGAAAACACTATGCACAAGGCTCAATGTTTAGCACCAAAAACCAACTTCTCTTTTAATTCTACTTTTTTGCAAACTTTTCTCAATGCCCTCATTTGCTATGTGCAAGAGCAGCAGAAACCACAGAAATACTGTCCCTAAAGGTATACCCCCTATTTTCTGTTGCCATATGATCCTTAGCCCACTAATCCTGAGAATTTCATGTCCCACTTCCCTCCTACTGCATTTCTCTAAATAACTGCTGAGTTATAATCCAATAGTGCGCTGCCAGAGAACAAACGTGAGGGAACTTCCAAAACTTTGTGTAAATGTGGAATTAGAAGATGTTTATTTGGGGACCAAAAACTGTTTTGAAATCCGTGCATAGTTTTTTCTTGATATGCATTTTCTATGAGCTTTTATAGACCCCTTATATGCAGGAATTTCAAACTTATTTGCACCCAATACCCATATTTTTTCATTCCATTTTTGCACAAACATTTTGAAGTCCTCTCATATTTATTAGGCACCTGCTATTCTAGATGCTGGCACATACAGGGGAATAAGACAATGCGTCAGCCCTCCCAGGAGCTCACTTTGCAAAGGAAAAAAGCAGATTCCTTTGGGGGCCCAACACTCCTCCTTCCAGTCGCCAGGACTGCCGGCCTCCCGGTGGCTCCTGACTGAGCCCCTCAGAGGGAGCTACCTTGGCCCTATGGGCAGCTCATATCCAGGGACTTGCAGGTAGACAGCAGGATTCAAAGGCTGGACTTCTCCCTTCCATCTGGGGAGATCCAGAGTCATGCATGAGCTCCATGTGGGACTGGCAGAAGCCTCTGCTCAGATGAACCTGAGTTTGCCTCCTCCGTCTGACCTGCGTGGCCTCCCTTGCTGCTTCAAGGTGTTGACCCCATACACTTCCCACATACAAGTCCCCACCTTAGACAGTAGCCTAGGGAACTCTTCCCGTGCTATAACGTATCCGAGGGTCGGTTAGTGGACATGGGTGCAGGTGGAGAGATTCGAGACCGTGTTGGGGTTAGAACGTACAGGACCTGAGCTGGACTGAATGCGAGCTGGTAGCAAAAGAGCAATCAAGGGCATCTCCAAGGTGTGGGGCATGAGAAGTGAGGGGCTGAGGAGGAAGCTGTTCTCGTAGATTCCAGGGGTGCAGAAATTTTGGTCTGTTCTAAAATCAGGGCTTCTCACCAGTCTGTCAGTTATTAAAAACCCTCCCCATTAGAGTTGTTGGGATTTTTTTCTGCATTTTAACACTTCAGGTACATTAGATAGTATATCATTTAATTTTCCTAACAAACATGCTAGTACCATTTTCCTATTCCTGAGACCCTTCAATCTCCTGACGTCTTACCAGCCTCTTTGGCCTTGGTCAAAAGGCTGCATTAGCCTTCTCTGCCTTCTTTGAATGCCTGGGAAACTGCGGCCTCAGGCCCTTTGAACATGCTGTCCTCTGCCTGGAGGGCTCTTTTCCACCCCACCCCAACAGCTTCCTCTGCTGTTACCTTCTAGTACCCTAGGCTACTGTCTATCACCTGCAGAATAATCTCCTCAATGTGACTTCTCTTGTCCTCCCAGCATTAATCAGGTTAGGATCCCTTGGCCTCATTTCATCCAAGGCTATTTCCTTATCGATCAACTCTACACTATTCCTTTATTGAATAGCTCTGTGATATTTAACACCTATTTCTTTTTTATTAACCCTTTAATAGTCCCTCATGGAGACATTGCTGTGATAATGACAGGACTTTGTGTGACAGATCTCTGGCGTGATACACTAGGGTCTGCCCCAGTCCCTGTCCCTGGTGTAGTGACAGACTCATAATATATCAAGAACTGTTAGTTGAAGGAATGGTGGGAATGTTGGAGCTAGATGAGATGGCAGGATCTTCTCAGGATCACAAGTCAGGGGTCTGTGTGTGGGAAGTTTATGGCATCAACCCTTTGAGGCAGCAATGGAGGCCAGACTGGTCAGATGGAGGAGGCAAACTGAGGTTCATCTGTAGCAGAGGCTTCTGCCAATCCCACAGGGATTGTAAACCCAGCTGTTTGACTCCAAAGGTCAAAATACATTGCAACTTGCTGATCACAGTTGAGCTGGCTGCCCCATGCAGGTGAATGACAATAATATCTGCACCAAGCCAAGATGCATCAGAGCTCAGAGACACATCCCCCAAAGCAAGTTCAAATCCCATGGCCCCCTCTAACATACCCTTCTTCATGGTTACTCCTCCCAGAACAGAAGGGGAATACTTTTCCTCCTACCCAAGCAATTCTTTTTTTAAAATTTTATTTAAGCTAAATACAGATTTCGGAACACAATGATCTCCCCATCCCTCCCACCCATGCTCCCTCCCATCTTCCTCCTCCCTCCCCGTTCCCATTCTTAATTTTTACAAAGATCTACTTTCACTTTACTTAATGATCGTAATGTTAATCCTACACTAAGTGAAAGAGTTTAGTATGAAGAAAAAAAACGCTGTTCCTCGACAGAAGCGACAAGGGCTTTAAACAATCATTGAATCTCAAAATGTCCATTTCACTCCGAAACAGTACATTTTAGGTACTCTATTAGTTACATCGATCAGGGAAAACACACGCTATCTGTCTTTTTCCACTCAAGCAATTCTAAAGCAAACTCGAACTGATGCGCATGCCCAGCATGATTGCTAAAGAACAGCAGCTGGGGCAGGGGCAGGAAGCTGGTGCCCAACCAGCTGCAACCTCCGGAGACGAGGAGACCAGAGTGGGGTTGTCCACGGAATTGTTCTAATTGATGAGCAGTCACTAGAAAACCCTAGACTGGGTGATTTATAAAGATATGAAAGGTATTTTTTTCTTTCTTTTTAAAGATAAATTTATTTATTTGAAAGGCAGAGAAAGAAGGAGAGACAGAGGGAGAAAGAGAGAGAGAGAGGGAATTTTCCATCCACTGGTTCACTCCCCAAATGGCCATAATGGCCAGCGCTGGGGCAGGCTGAAGCCAGGAACCAGGAACTTCATCCAGGTCTCCCAGGTGGGTGCAGGTGCCCAAGCACTTTGGCCATCTTCTGCTGTTTTCTTGGGCCATAGCAGAGAGCTGGAATGGAAGCGGAGCAGCCGGGACTTGAACTGGCACTCTCATGGGATGTCAGCACCGCAGGCAGAGGCTTAAGCTTCTACACCACAGCACCAGCATGGAAATCTATTTCTTGCAGTCCCAGAGGCTGCGAAGTCCAAGATCAAGGGGCCAGCTTCTGGTAAGGGCCCTCTGGCTGCGTCATCCCATAGTGGAAGATGGAAGGACAAGAGAGGCCAAGAGAGAGCAGGAAGGGGCCAAACTCACCCTTTTATAAGACACCCACTTCCATGATACCAGCATTAATAATCCTTTATAAGAATACAGACATCCTGGTCTATTCACCTGCTAGAAGTCCCAGCTCTTTACACTGTTATACTGGGGACTAACTTTCCAACACATGCTTTGTGTGTGGGGGATACACTCAACTATGACAAATGCATTCATGCAATAACAAACACATTCGCTGAACAGGATTGAGTTTTTCAGTGACAGCGGGATCTCTGAGGGCCCTGGAGCAGTCCCTCCCAGCCAGTGTTCTGAGGATCAGTCCTGCCTCTTCTCAGCACTCAGCTGCTGAGTGGAAGCAAAGCCCTCTCAGTCCTTGTGAGCCTGGATGCCTTCGCCTGAAGAGGGTGGGGATGGACCATGGCAGTGGTTGTCATAGTGTTTTGACTGCACCCCTGGGTTGAGTTGCTCACTCCTCGGAGTGTTCATGCAATCATGTATGTGCAGAACTACACCAGAGGCTTCATGACAAATACTTACTCTTTGATGCTGCAGTCTTGCGTTTTTAAAAAATTTTATTTCATTTTCCAGCAAAGTTGCTCATTGATTTTATGATCCACTCTGGGGACCCAACAATAGTTTCTTGTTTTTTTTTTAAGATTTTTAAAATTTATTTGAAAATCAGAGTTACACAGAGACAGAAGGAGAGGCAGAGAGAGAGAGAGAGAGATCTTCTATTTGTTGGTTCACTCCCCAATTGGCCACAATGGCCAGAGCTGCACCGATCTGAAGCCAGGAGCTTCTTCCAGGTCTCCCACATGGGTATACGGACCCAAGTATTTGGGCCATCTTCCACAGCTTTCCCAGGCCATAGCACAGAGCTGGATAAGAAGTGGAGCAGCTGGGACTTGAACCGGCACCCATAAGGGATGTTGGCACTGCTGGTGGCAGGTTTACTGCTATGCCACAGCACTGGCCCCAACCCAACAATAGTTTCAAAAATTCTCATCTCTATGATTGGCAACAAATAACTAACTGAGCAAAGAGGAACCTTCAGTGCAATCTGGGATTTGTTTTAAAACTTAAACGTCACATTATCTTTATCATTGGCCTCATTCATAGAAAATCTCAGTTTGCAACAAAATGTTTCTGCCTATGGGAGAGCTCCACAAGGCAGCAATTGTGGTTGAGGTTCCTTTTCAAACTGCTTACCCCTGAGGTCCCATGGGATTTACACCTCGGGGAGGAGAGGCGAGCACTTGGTGAGATGTGATCAGGGCACTGAAGACCCAGGGGACGTCAGGAAATGAGACCGTTCTCCAGCCGCCTGTCAGCTCATCTGTGACTTACAGGGTTTGCAGCGGTGGTCCATGCATGCTTCCAGTTGTAAATTTCTGCAAGCAAGTGTTTGTGGCAGCATGCTATGTTTGCAAGTCTGTGAGACCTGAAGATGTTAAGGGAACCTCACCTGTCCTGGGCCGGGCATGGGTCAACAGGTGCAGCTGAGAAGATTCCACTCATCAGGCAGAACCAGCCAGATCCGTCAAAACCTGCACAGGGTGAGCACAAATGCAGTGTGGCTCCGGGATGGGGCTGACTGACAGAGAGGCAACGTGGAAACTTGTCTCTGACCCCTGCAGTCAATCATATATATAAGAATCTCATTGGGGCTGGCACTGTGGTGTAGCAGATAAAGCCACCGCCTGCAGTGCTTGCATCCCATATAGGTACCGGTTTGAGTCCCAGCTGCTCCATTTCTGATCCAGCTCCCTGCTGTGGCCTAGGAAAGCAGAAGAAGATGGCCCAAGTCCTTGGACCCCTGCACCTGCGTGGGAGACCCAGAGGAAGTTCCTGGCTCCTGGCTCCTGGCTTTGGATTGGCGCAGCTCCGGCCATTGCGACCAACTGGGGAGTGAACCAGCAGATGGAAAACCTCTCTTTCTTTGCATTTCCTCTCTCTGTGTAATTCTGACTTTCAAATAAATCAATAAATCTTTTTTAAAAAAAGAAGAATCTCATTTTCCTAATTTTCAGGGGACTAAATTATATCAGATGAGTTTTAATACCCTGGGTTTGGAAAAACAAGGCCTGTGGTCCACTTCATGGCACAGCAGGCAGTACAACCACGATTTAGCTGTCGGTCATGTATGGCACTGCTTCCTCCAATCTGGGCAGATAATTGTAAATGAGAAAGTTGAGACTCAGGGAGGACAACATGGCCTCAGTCCTTAGCAACAAAGCTGAGATCTAAATCCAATCTCCCAGCTCCCGGTCCAATTCTCTAGCAGTTATTCCTTGTGCTGAGTGAAAGGAGATTTTCAGGAATGGTGCTAATAATAATATCTTACTACTGAGCACTTCATGGACACCTGTTACAGGCCAGGCTATGCTCCAAGTGCTTCACATGCATTAATTAATCTCAAAAAGCAAATGCTAGGGAGTGGACATTTGGCATAGCATTCGAGATACTAGCCTCCCACAGGCTCCAGCTCCTGCCTCCAACTCCCTGCTAATGCAGACTCTGGAAAACAGCAGTGATGGCTCAAGTAATTGGGTCTTTGCTACCTATGTTGCTAGACTGAATTTCCAGGTCCTGGCTCCAGCCTAGCCCAGCCCCAATTGTTTAGGGTATCTGGGGAGTGAACCAGTAGGCAGGAGTTTGCTCTCTCTAATCTCTCTCTGCATCTCAAATGCATTTAAAATTTAAAAAGCAAACCTTATGAAACTGGTACCACTTTGATCCCTGTTTCTTAGCTTGGTACATGAAGGTGAGATATACAGTTTTTACTTCTTCCAGGTCTAGAATTCTGAAGTCCTTAACAGTGTGAGGAGAGCAGAATGTGTCTCATTGAGTGAAACAGCAATGGCCTTCCTCTGTCCTCTGAGTAATGGATAAATACATTAGGGAAAGATATGAATTCAATTGGACTAATTCAAATTTCATGCCATTTAATTTTAATAGGAAGAATATTGGCCCATAAATAATGTCTTTGAATAGTTAGAATGTGGGTATGTGCAATTCAGTGTTGAACTGAAGATAGCATTTCAACATCATTTAATCTGATTCATCTCAGGGGACCAAAAGCGGCATTTTTAGTGGCCATAAAGGTAGCTGGCTGAAATTCTAATAAATCTGGGAGCAGAAGACTAAAACATTGTCCTCCGACTGGCAGCCATGGCTTAAGTTTCTGAAGCACCAGGAAGCTCAGCCTGTGGCAGGTGCATCAGCCCTTCTCGGTACCATTGCTAATGTCCCAGGAACCAGAAGCAGATAACATATGATTCTGGTTCTGATTCAAGCTGCTCTTCTGTCATTTTTGCTATTCTTTGATCTCCCTTGCTATCCTATGAGCCCTTTGAAGACAGGAATCTTATCCTTCAGGTCTCTCTGTCAGTATTTAGCCCAATGCATTTGGATGAATCACAAATGCTAATATTAAGTATTGCAGTGTGCTGGTTATGACCAGCCCTGGCCCCTCTGTTCTCACACATTGTGTGTTGCAGTTTGGATAAGAGTTTGGGCATCCCCCCTAAAATTAGCCCATTTACTGATGTCTTGGTCCCCAGCATCTCATGTTAATGGCTAACGTTAATTGTTAATGTTTTAAGGGTAGAGGTTTGGCCCAATCATGGAATGTAGGAGGTGAGTGCAGTGGGAGGTCATCAGGTCGCTGGGGGTGAGCCCCTGGAAGACAGTTCTCATGAGAGGGCTGGTTCTGAGAGCTGAGGTCAGCCTAGCTTCTGTGTGCTGCCTGCCTCACCATGCGGTATTCCCTCTACACCTGTTCCACCGTCCATTGCACCAATCAGACTCCTGACCAGTGAGGCCACCTGACCGTGTCTTGTGAACCTCGGAAACCATGAAGCAAAATAAATCTTCCTTTTTAAGGAGAATCTCTTGGGCATTTTAGTAAAGTAATGAAAATCTGACTCATAACTGCCTTAGTCCATTTTGTGCAGCTACAACAATTCCATAGTGTGCATAATTTGTAAAGAACAAAAAACTGGGGCTGGCTTGGTGCAGGGGGTTAAGTCACCACCTGTGACACTGACACCCCATATTGGAGTCCTGGCTGCTCTGTTTCTACTCCAGCTCCCTGCTAATGCACCTGGGAAGCAGCAGAAGATGGCCCAAGTGCTTGGGCTCCTTTCACACACACGGGAGATCCAGATAGGGTTCCTGGCTCTTGGCTTCAGCCCTGCCCAGACTGATTGCTACTCTGCCTTCCTAATAAATCAATCTTTTGAAAAGAGCAGAAATTTATTCCTCAGCATTCTGGATGATGGGAAATCCAAAATCAAAACATAGGCAGGTTAGGGCCCAGTCTTTCTGCTCTTAGGATGGCGTGCTGAGCACCTGCCCTCCAGGGGCAAGGAACACTGTGCCTGTGTGAGAGAGAAGGGCAGGAAAGGACAGAGGCATGGCAGGGATGAATTTTTGTCATGGAAACACCTGCCATTAGGCCCCACCTCTTAGCACTGTTGCAATGGGCAGAAAGTTTCAATAGAAGTTTTTGAGGGGCTAAAAATGCTCAGGTCTAAGAACTGAGCAGTCCCAAGCCTATTAAACTCACATGGCTCTCCTGGGGACAATCATAAAACAAATCAACTATCCTTGCTGATTTTCACCAACCCTTAAGGAAGCATTTCAAAAGAAATCCTAGGATATGTTCAAGAACATTCCGCATGAGAGGGGTGATGGTGAGAAAGGGGACCATGGCTAAGAAAGTTTGTGAAACTCTGAGTTAAATTCAGTGAAATTTTTTTTCTGGAGTACTGCTTGCAGTCTGGAATCTGCTAGAAAATGTTATGTTTTCCTAAAAGGACATGCAGTATTCAGCTTTTCTGTCTTAACTTGGGTTCCCCCAGAAGCAGATCCCTGCCCTGAAAAGATGTGGTCTAATCCACTGGACTTGGAGAATCTTCCAGTCGTATTGGGAGGGTGGAGACGTGATAGAGGGAAGAGTAAGCAGAGTTACCTAGAGCAACTGACCTGATCTGGACTGAATGGGTCTCATTAGCATTCATGTGGCAGCCCTAACACTCAATGTGGCTGCATTTGGAGATGGGGGTCTTTGCGGAAGTTAAGGTTAAATGAGGTCATAAAGGTGGGAATCCCAGTCCAGAGGATTAGTGACCCAGTAGAAAGAGGCAGCAGAGATCACTTCCACTCTCTGTGCCCAGGCACCAAGGGAAGGCCATGGGAGGACGTCAAGGAAAAGAGAGTCCCTTCCAGAAACAGAACCACGCCAGGACCCCAGCGTCGCACTTCTTGCAGCCGGTGGAGCTTTGTTAAGACAGTGCCAGCAGACTAAAACAAACCCATGGCTGGGAGCTGGAGCTGAGGGCCCCCAAGAGAGATCAACCAGGTGCAATCATAAGGAAACAAACTGGAGACCCGGTGTTTGAAATCTTCAAGCAACAGTAGGCTGTAAAGCAAAAGCTTTGATGTGCCCAAATGCTTGGCGGGGTTTGTGTGGGCAGCGCAAGCATAGCAATTGATGCTCCACCCATGCCATGGTGATTTCTTCTGTCTGAAAACATTCTGGCCACTTGTTAGTCCACTAAAGTAAGAGCCAGGAAAGAGGGAGGGAGCTGAGGTATTTATTCACCAGTTTCTATCAGACAGCAGATGACTGCTCCTGGGGGTACAGATCTGCGGTGCAGATGGCAAAAAATGGATTCTAAGGTGAGAGAAAATCCTCCACTGGATACTTTCAGGTACCAGCTGCTGGACGTTGGCTGGGTTGCCTGGGAGGTGAGGGGTAGGCCTGGGGCGATGATGACACACACTGCACCTTCCAAACATGCACTGGCATCCTATGGGGCTGCAGGGCTCCTGGAAACACAGCTGGGGAAGCCCCAGTTTCCAGCCTTCTGGGCAAGGGCTTGACTGCTTGTCATGGTTCTGTCCCTCTACTCATTCCCACGCAGATCAGTCAGCTTGAGCAGCCAAAACAAAGTGCCACCGCCTGGGCAGCTAAAACAACAGAGGTTTGTTTCTCACAGCTCTGGAGGCTCAAGTCCAAGATGAAGGGGTCAGCAGGATGGGGTCCCCTGAGCCCTCTCTCCCTGGCTGGTGGGTGACCATCTTCTCTCATTCTCTTCCTCTGAGTGTGTCTGTAGAGCACCCATCAGAGTGGATGAGGCTTGCCATACCAAAACACCTGAGCCTGGAGAGTTTCTAGGTAACAGAGGTTTATGTAGTTCATAGTGCAGGAGAGTGGGAGGTTCATGGTCAATGTGTGACGTCTGGTGAGGGTCTCCTTGCTGATGGAGACTCTGTAGGGACCCCAGGCAGCCCAGGGCATCATATGGAGAAAGAGCTACATAAAAGAGACAAAGCCAAACCTGCTTTTATAATAGATCCACCTTTGAGATAATTCATGAGCCCATTCATCTGAATTAACCTATTCATGAATTAATGCATAAATTAACCTATTCATGAGGGTGGAATCCTCCCGGCCCATTCACCTCTTTAAGGTCCCACCTAGTCTCACCTCTCAATTTCTCACGATGGGGATTAACTTTCAGAATGAGTTTGGCTAGCAACATTTAAATCATTGCCACACCCACTCCTGATGAGCTCATTTGCACTTTAATCATCTCTTTGCAGACTCTGCTTCCAAATACAGCCACATGATAAGATTCTAGGAGTTAGGGTTTCAACAGATAAATTCTGGGGAGATGCATTCAGCCCCTAACACTATCTGTTCCTCCACTGGCAATAAATCCAGTCATTTGAAAAGGACAAAATGGCTCTGAAGTGAGAAGAAATTGCCTCAAACTGGATCCTGTAGATAATGTGCAGCTTTGAGGGTGTGTCCTTCGGCAGGATAGACAAGATGGCAGAGAACCACCCAACGTGGCTGGAAAAGGCTCCCATAGCCACTTGACACATGGGGTCCTAGGCCCCTGGAGACACCTGCCACAACTAGTTCAAGCCAACCTTCCAGCACGTGACTCTCCTAACTCCCCTTCCAAATTGTTGACTCAGACATCACAACGAGGGCCCTTCCATGGGGTAGGCACAGTGTCTGAGGGCCCTTGTGCTACAGCTACATACCAGCTGGACACAAGTTCCTGCTTTTGTCAGGTTTGTACCTTGCTGCTGCAGTGAGGAGGGGACAGGGAATAAACAAGGTAAAGAAATAAAATAGTTTGTCCATCAGTAGTGATGAAGGTCACTATCGATGATATGGTATCAAGAGGACCAGAGTGTGTTGGGATGTTACAGGGAAGACAGGAGGCAATGCTTTCCTATCTAATGTGTTTATTTGATCATGTTATATTTGGCTCATTGTTCCAAATTTATTTCCTACAACATTTCTCAATTAATCTTTTAAAAATATATTTCAGGATTTTCTTTTTAATTAATTTATTTATTTTGAAAGGCAGAGTTACAGAGAAAGAGAGAGAGATCTTCCATCTTCTTGTTCACTCCCCAAATGGCTGCAACAGCCAGGGTTGGGTCAGGCTGGTTCTCTCTTGTTGGGGGCAGGAGCTCAATAACTTGGTCTGCCTTCCACTGCCTTCCCAGGTGAATTAGCAGAGAGTTGGATCAGAAATGGAGCAGCCAGGACTTGAACATATGTCTATATAGGATGCCAGTGTCACAGGCAGCAGCTTAACCTGCTGTGCCACAATGCTGTCCCCCAAGACTCTCATTTTTGAGCAGTTTTAGGTCTGTAGCAAAATTGAACAGAAATTTCAGAGTGCTCCCTTATTCCACTGCCCCCATGAGCACAGCTGTCCCCATTGCCAACACCCCTACCAGAATGGTACATTTGTCAGAATTCATCAGCTTACTTCAGCACATCATAACCACCCAAAGGCCATGGCTGACATTAGAGCTCACTCTTGTGTTGTACATTCTAGGGAGTTGCACGTATGAGGACACGTGCCCACCACTGTAGTATCACACCGAGCAGTTTCACTGCCCTCCAAACTCTGGGCTCCACCAGTTCATTCTTCCCTCCAGTCTAACTCCAGCTGACCACTGACCTTTCCACTATCCCCATTTCCATAGTCTCTTCCTTTTCCAGAATCTCATATATTTAGGGTTATATAGTCTACAGCCTATTCAGACTGGCTTCTCCCACTTAGTAGCATGCATTTCAGTTTTCTCCTCATGTCATCTGCAAACAGGAATAATCTGACTTTCTCCTTTACCATTTGTATCCTTTTGATTTCTTTTTCTTGTCTAATGACTCTGGCTAAAACTTCAAGAACTATATTGAATAGCAACGATGAAAGTGGACATCCTTGTCTGGTTCCAGATCTTGTGAAAATGCTTCCAGCTTTTCCCCATTCAGTATGATGCTGGCTGTGGGTTTGTCATATATTGCCTTGATTATTCCTTCTATACTCAATTTGCTTAAGGTTTTTATTATAAAAGGATATTGTATTTTATCAAATGCTTTCTCTGCATCTACTGAGATAATCATATGATTTTTATTCTTTAATCCATTAATGTGAGGTACCATATTTATTGATTTGAGAATGTTGAACCACCTGCATACCAGGGATAAGTCTCACTTGGTCCAGGTGAATGATCTTTCTGATATGTTGTTGGATTCAGTTAGCTAGTATTTTGCTGAGGATTTTTGCATCTATGTTGATCAGAGATATTGGCCTGTAGTTCTCTTTCTCTGTTGTATCTTTTTCTGGTTTTGGAATTCAGGTGATGCTAGCCTTATAGAAGGCATTTGGGGATCCCCTCCATTTCGATTGTTTTGAATAGTTCAACAATTGGAATTAGTTCTTCTTTAAACGTTTGTTAGAATCCAGAAGTGAAGCCATCAGGTCTTGTGCCTTTCTTTGCTGAGAGGCTCTGTATTGCTGATCCAGTCTCCACCTCAGTTATTGCTTTATTTAGGTATTCTATATCTTCATGACTCAATTTTGGCAGGCTGTATGAGGACACGTCATTTCTATCACTAGGAAACATGCACCCATCACCCACCCACATATCACCCTGAGCTGAGGAGACACTAACCAGACAAAAACACAGACCTGGTCATTGCCCTGCACTGTTAACAAGATCATGGGCAGAGATCCTCTTGACACTTGTGTCTGTATCTAGTTCTGTATCTAGTGTACACACCTTACAGAATTGAGGGTGCAAGTGTGTGTCCCCAACCTCTGTGTGTTGCCGAAGGAACTGATAGAAGGAAAGAGGCCTTAAGTCCACACAAGCCAAAGGCAAGACCCTGAGCCAGCACCCTTGGACCTCATCACTCATTTCTCCTCTCCTCTCCTCTCCTCTCCTCGCCTCTCCTCTCCTCTCCTCTCCTCTCCTCTCCTCGCCTCGCCTCGCCTCTCCTCTCCTCTCCTCTCCTCTCCTCTCCTCTCCTCTCCTCTCCTCTCCCTTCTCCTATTTCATTCGCCAGCATCTCAAGCCAGTATCTCCAAACCACAGCATGGGGGACATGCTGAACAATCATGTTTTGATCAAAATGTATTGATTACAATCAGCTTTCTCATCATCCTAAGATAGTAAGAGACCATTTAGAAGCAAAGTAGCAGAACATTGCTTTTCCAGGTTTCTAGCCATGGGTAGAGCTCCCTTTTATTTTCTTTTTTAAAGAAGGCACAAGCAGCAGGAAGCCACTGGCATTTAAAAACCTCACCAGAAGGAAAAGACTGACCTGTGTTCACAATGTACGCTTCTTCCAGGCCGCACAGAGAAGTCCATCAGGACAAGCAAAAGGAGGTTGCAAGCAAAGAGGGTGACCAGAGACATGTGATGCCCAACGCATTAGTGACCCCTCGCCCAGGAAGCTCCCTGGCTGAGAAAGCGTGTGTGGCCAATCTGGCCTGTAGCTGTGAACACTTTTCCCTGGATGTGAGCATTTCTGTTGTGCAAGCAATGCTCCTAAGTGGTCAGTGACTCGCAAAACCAATACCATACCTGAGCACCTGCTTCTCCCCTCAAGTTATTGCCCTGAGACTGTCCAAGTCGGGAAGGTAACTTGTCAGGCCGTCCGCTACTGTTCTGAGCTTCGCTGTCCAAATCGGGCCTAACAGTCCTTGTTACCAGGCTAGAAGGGAAAAATGTCTTCTACTTCCAGACTAAAGCAACTCCTTTTCTTTTGCAAACAGCAGTGGCCCCGGGCCTCCTCAGACTTAATTGTTAAAAGTTGGATGCCAACTTGGGTTTTCCATCTCTTATCTCAGTAGGAGAGCCATCAGTGGATGAAGGTTCTACAGGTTAATATAAGTGACGCTTTCTTTCAAGGTGGTTCAGTGGCGGTTTGGGAAGTAGATCCTGGAATCTGCCTGGTCTCGGGCCAGGTATAGAATTGTGTGTCCACTCCCTCACCTGGAAGGGAGATCCAGGAGCAGGTCCTCTACCTTGTGGGGTGGTTGTGAGGATAAGGTTGGATATTACTTCTTTATTTTAAAAAATTATTTATTTATTTGAAAGTCAGAGTTGGGGTGGGGGTGGGATTCCATCTGCTGGTTCATTCCCAAAGTGACCGCAATGGCCAGGGCTGAGCTAGGTTGAAGCCAGGATCTAGGAGCTTCTTCTGGGTCTCTCACATGGGTGGCAGGGGTCCAAGCACTTGGCCCATCCTCTGTTGCTTTCCCAGGCTCATTAGCAGGGGGCTGGCCTGAAAGTGGAGCAACCAGGACTCAAATCAGCACCCATACAGGATGCTGGGGTCACAGGTGGTAGCTTTACCCACTACACCACAATGCTGGCTCAGAAAGTACTAACAAACACACAAAGGAAACCACTAACAGAATGAAGAGACAATTTAAAGAATGGGAAAAACATTTGTAGACTGTACATCTGACAAGGGGTTAATAACGAGAATATATAAAGAACCCAAAGAACTCAATAATAAGAAAAAGCAAATAGTTCAACCTAAAAATGGGCTGTTGATCTAAACAGACATTTCTCAAAGGAATACATAAAATGTATAATAGTTATATTAAAAATGTTCAGTCTCACTAATCAACATGCAAATGTAAATCAAAACTACAATGAGATATCAACTCACTCCAGTTAGATTGGTTAATATCAAAAAGACGAGGGGCCGGCGTGGTACACTAGGTTAATCCTCCACCTGCAGTGCTGGCATCCCATATGGATGCTAGGTTCTAGTCCCGGTTGCTCCTCTTCCAGTCCAGATCTCTGCTGTGGCCCAGGAGGGCAGTGGAGGATGGTCCAAGTGCTTGGGCCTCTGCACTCGCATGGGAGACCAGGAGGAAGCACCTGGCTCCTGGCTTCAGATCAGCGTAGCTCCAGCCATTGCAGTCATTTGGGGAGTGAACCAACGGAAGGAATACCTTTCTCTCTGTCTCTCTCTCTCTCTCACTGTCTGTAACTCCACCTGTCAAATAAATAAATAAATAAAAATATCAAAGACGAAACAAAGCAAGTGTTGGCAAGGATGTGCAGAAAAGGGATCACTTGCATGCTGTTGCTGGAAACGCAAATTAGTAGAGCCGTTGTGGACAATACTATGGAGACTCCTCAAAAAACTAAAACCAGAACTATCTATGATCCTGCAATCCCACGTCTGGGTGTAGTCCAAGGGAAATGAAATCGGCCTATCAAGGAGGCATCAGCAGTCCCATGTTCACTGCAGCACCATATTCACAAAAGCCAAGAAAAGAAAACAACTTATGTCCATCCACTGATGAATGGATAATGAAAACGTGGTACATGTATGCAAGGGAATGCTACTCAGCCATGTGAAAGGATGAAATCTTGCCATTCAAAAAAACATGAATGGATGATGGTAAGTGAAGTAAGCCAGGCACAGAAACGCAAAGACCACATGTTCTCACACATACGTGGTACCTAAAAGCAAGGGGATCTCACAGGAGTTACAAGTGTAAAGGCAGTTTCCAGACACTCAGGAGGGAGAGAGGTGGGAGTCATGGGGGAAATGATGACCAAAGAACACTAAGTTACAGCTAGACAGGAGCAAGAAGTTCCTGGGTGCTATTGCACGTAGGATAACTGTAGATAAAGTTGGTGTACTGTATGTTTCCCTATCAAAAAATAAATATGGCACACAGAAAGGGACCTGGAATACAATGATTACTTAGTACGTTTTGGATCCTATTGCTGGCAGCTGGAGACCTGGCACCACATTCATGTGTGATGCAGTTAAGATCTGCAGGCTTCTTGGGCAGCTGAGGTTTCCTGGACTGGCTGTAACAAATCGCCACACAGTTCTGGCTTAAAACGACACCAGTTACCCAGCAGTCCCACTCTTTGTTCTTTGGTGTTTATGTAAATGAGATGAACACTCATGTCCACACAAAAAGATGCACGTGGACATCTGTGGCAGCTTTACTGATAACAACCAGGATGTCCTTCATTCGCTGAGTGAATAAACAGTGGTGCCCCTAAACAACACAATGTTATACAACACACAAAAAGGAAATGCATGGAAGGAGCGTAAGTGCACGCTACTAAGTGAAAGAAGCCAGTACGCCCAGGTTACATGCTCTGAGGTTCTGGAAAAGGCAGGACTATGGAGGCAGCGTAAGATCAGTGTTGCCAGCGGCTGGGGTCTGGGGTAGGGGGAGGAATGACAAGCAGAAAACACAGGATGCTTAGGACAGGGAAAGCGCTCTGTATGATGCTGTGAGGTGGCTGCGTGTCAGTACACATCGGTGCAAACCCACAGCATGAACATCACCGAGAGTGAACCTTGTGAAAGCCGGGGTTTAGTGAAGAAAATGCCTCCTGTTTCAGAAGTGCACGGACTGAAGTAGGCCCACAGACCCGCACTCCTTCTAGAAGCCCCCAGGAAGAAGGGCCCTCCTGGCTCTTCTCATCTTCCAGAGGCTGAGAGAGGAGAGGCAGAGAGAGAGATACAGAGAGAAAGAGAGAGAGAGGTCTTCTATCCGCTGGTTCACTCCCCAATTGGCCACAACAGCCGGAGCTGCGCCAATCTGAAGCCAGGAGCCAGGAACTTCTTCTGGATCTCCCATGTGGGTGCAGGGCCATCTTTCACTGTTTTCCCAGGCCATAGTAGAGATCTGGATTGGAAGTGGAGCAGCCGGGTCTCGAACCAGCACCCATATGGGATGTCAACGCTTCAGGCCAGGGCATTAACCTACTGCGCCACAGCGCCAGCCCTTACATTTCCTGCCTTTAAAGGCAGCAAGGTCGCATCTTCAAACCTTTGTGTTTCTCCCTCTGCTTTGCCTGCACATCTCCAGCTACTGATCTCTACTCTCCTGTCTCCCTCTTCTAGGGACTTTTGTGAGACAGTTAGGGCCCATCTGGAAGTTCAGAACGATCTCCCATCTCTAAATTAGGAGTCATTTCTGCAAAGTCCATTTTGCCATACATGTAAGAACATACTAGCAGGTACCAGGATTTAGTGCCTGCATAGATGTGGGGACCTTTATTCGGTGGTCCCTGTCCTGTCCATATCATAAGCCACTGGGACTGGAGACCACTCAGCAACTCAAAATCCTTAAGAAGAGAAAAACTATTGTCCCATGACGTGAGCACTGACAACAGATTTCTCCCTTTCCACACAGAGTCTCTGACAGAACAGTCTTCATGGGACAGTCCCTTCCCTTCCTTCTCTCTCTCTGACAGTCCCATGAATATATCCATCTCTGTCCAATGGGAAGCCTAGAGAGAATTTTACAAGGGAAAAAGATGTTTGTTGTGATTTTTTTCATAGGCAGCTCACTTTTCTTAAATAGCAATCAGATTTGTTCAAATAGAGGATTAACTAAAAAGTGTGCTTTAAAAAAAAAAATGTACTTGTTTTATTTGAAAGGCAGAATTCCAGAGAGAGAAGGCGAGACACACAAAGAGATCTTCCATCTGCTGATTTTCTCCCCAAGTGGCTACAACAGCTAAAGCCAGGCCAGGAGGCTGAAGCCAGGAACCAGGCGCTTCACCTGAGTCTCGCACATGAGTAGCAGGGGTCTAACACTCAGGCCATCCTCTGCTGCTTTCCCAGGTGCATCAGCAGGGAGCTGGATGGGAAGCGGAACAGCTGGGACTCCAACCTGCATCCATATCGGATGTGGGTATCACAGGCGGTAACTTAACCCACTGTACCACAAGGCCAGCCCCGAAAGTGTGCTTTTGACCCAGCAAATACACCCGTACGTGTTATCACATAACAAGTGCAAGAAAACGCATCATGTTTTTTTTTTCACTACAGACAAACCGGAGAGCACCCAGTGTTGAAGAACAAGAGGAGGCTGGCCAATGGTAGTGCATTTGTCATGGTCTGAATGCTTGTGTCCCCCAAATGCATAAGTTGAAACTTAATCCCCAAATTGTTAAGAGTATAATGTGGGCCCTTTGGGAGGCCACCTGTTCCCTTCCATAGGGGGCCTAAAGCGTGTGTTCACTCCCTCCACCAGGAAGACACAGCCAGAAGGGACCAGCTGTGAGGAAGGGGCCCTCACGAGACACAAGTCTGCAGGTGCCATGGTCTTGGACTTCTCAGCCTGCAGAGCTATGAGTGGTAAATTTTCTGTTCTCTATAAATTACCCAGCCTAAGGTACTTTGTTACAGCAGCCCGGGTGGACGACGATGCTCGTACAACAGAATGCTGTGCACCAAGGAGAAAGAACCATCTGCGCCATGCAACAAATGCAGACATCTCGCAGGCACAGAGTTGAGCGAAAGAAGCCACACTCCAATGTAGGCATCCTGTGCGGTTCCATTTATCCAAAGCTCGGAAGTGGACAAGTCTAAGCAGTGCTGTCAGAATTCAGAATAGGGATTTCCTTTCAGGACTTAGTAGCTGGGAGGGGTGTGAGGACAGCATTGGGGTGTTGGTGGTGTCCTGTTTCCTCTGCTGGCTGTCTGGGTGTATTCACTTAACTGTCTCCTCCATACTGCACATTTGTGAAATGTGCACTTGTCTATGTGTAGGTCACACAAGAACAACATTTACCATAAAATAAATAAATGCATTGGCCTTTAATTAGGGGTCATGTTCTGTTCTCAGGTGTGATATACACCCATGGTAGACAGAGGAGAGCATAGTCCACCCAGTTCAGTATAGTGTACCAATTAATCAACTCTTTGGAAGTTAACTAGAGGTCATTAACTGCCGAGTAAAGTGTCCTCCTGGACCTCACAGACTACACGTAAGCATTGGCTCCAACCCAAGGTCTCAGCTGATGGACAGGCCCACAGAGGGGCCAATGTGTGTGCCTGTGGCTTTGAGATGGCGGAGGCTTGCATGACTAAAGCAGTACTGAGCCTGTCTCACGCCGAACAGCGATTGTCAGTATAGGTCGGGGGAAATGCAGGGAAGGTTTCCTACTTCTTGCTGAAGTTACCTTAAAAAGGTGACAGCAAAAGCATGTGAGGCAAAGGCAACAAACATCCCATGGTGGGGGGAGCGGGGGTACAGAGACCTGCTACAGGGCCCTCTAGTGGATCCCCAGTAAATCGAGGGGACCGTCTTGCAGCCAGCTCCCTTGCAGGCTCCTTAGAGAAACCTGAGCAAAACTTCCCGCTGGGCCCATTGGATTGCCAGCTGTGGAGGCCACCCCCTGCCTGATAATAGCGTTCATTTTTAGGTGCGCGTCACCACCAGACTTCACGCGTTTGTGAGTGAAGAGACCACATCTTACCGAACTTGCCCAGTCCTTGGCACAATCCGCGGGGTCGCTCAGATGTCTGTGTCTCTCCACCATATCGAAGTGGCTCCTAAACACCATAGCACCTTGCTTGTTCTCAGGATGTGATCTGCCCACCACCAGCAGAGCAGCATCTGTGGGGAAAAAGGGGTTGCAAACACAAAACCAGGACCTCCATCCCATTTTAAAACAGATTTATTTATTTATTTATTTGAAAGTCGGAGCTATGGGAGGTGGGAGGAGAAGAGAGAGAGAGGGAGAGAGAGTGAGACTTTCATCTGTTGATTCACTCCTCAGATGGCCCCAATGGCTGGGGCTGGGCCAGGCCGGGTCTCCCACGTGGGTGCAGGGGTCCAAGCCATCTTCTGCTGCTTCTCCCAGGCCATTAGCACCATGGGATCAGACGTGGAGCAGCGGCAGCATGAGCCGGCGGCCATGTGGGATGCCAGCGTCACACATGCACTATGCCACAATGCCAGCCCCTTGCTCCCATTTCTTAAACTGGGAGATGATCTTCAAGCTTAAGATCCAGCTAGGCACCTTGGTATTTTTAATCAGGGGAGACATGGGTCTATAAATGTAGACAGCTGGCAGGTTCTTAATCTTTGAATCGACTGATGCAGTAAAAAAAATAATAATTAATTAATTAATTAATTAACAGTGCCACTTCAGTCCCTAAATGAATTGGGTTTGGGCCAGTGTCTGCAGGAAGCTGCTGCAGGAATCCCGTGAAGATTTCCATTCTAAAACATAGCTCACAGCGCGTTTAGTAAGCGCAGTTTGGCAAAGAGCTTGGTCATCCCCAAGGCAGCGGCCACCCACCCAGGCCAGCAAGCGTTCCTGGACCCAGCCCCAGAACACACGCGAGGAAGCGGCCCCTTCGCGACGGGCCCAAGGCGAAATCTGCAAGAGTTGGCTGCACGTTTTCCCGTTTTAAAGATCCGATTCCCTCACCTGGCCACGCCACTCCCTGCTGCCGATCCTGGGTCCAGGATCACACGGAACAATTCTCCCAGCCCCGAATGCAGGGGGTGGGAAGAAGCCGGCCCCAAGAGACGAGGGCTCCCCAGGGAAACTCAGGAACGAACTAGGTCGCACGCTCCCAGGGTGCGTTCCGCTGCCCCGCCCAGGTGCAAGCCCTCGGCCGCCCGCTGGGGTGGGGAGCAGGGAGCAGCTGGCAGGGCCGGGAGACCGGGCGGTTCCGCGTCTCCAAGCCCCCTAGCCCTCCGCTCCCCGGCCGTCCTCGCCCGCCCGCACCCCGCGCAGCCCCGACCTGTGGGGGAGCGCGCGGTCTCCCGGGGCTCCCGCGGGCGGGCGCGCGCCGAACGAGGGCGGGGGCGCGCGTGCGCGCACGCGGAGAGCGTGCGGGCTGGGCCGGCGAGCGGTGCGGGCGGGGAGAGCGGGGCGCGCCAGCCGAGCCCGCTGCTCACCTGCCGCCACGCTGCTCACCTGCCGGGGAGCGCGCGCGCCCCGCGCCCTCCGGGCCCCTCCCGAGCGGGGCCGCCGCCTCTCGCCGCCGCGGGCACCGGCGCCGACATGCGACGCGAGTAGCCCGCGCGCCTCGGAAGCACCAGAGGAGCGCCCCCCTCCCCGGCCTGGGCGCGCCAAGGTGACCCCCTCGATGCCACCCCCTCCCCGGCCCCGCGGACCGCCTGTACCCCGCGCCCTGTCTGTCCTTCATGTCCGGCGCCCGCCCCCCCGCCGCGAGGGGCGCGGCGGCAGTGCATGGGCGTCCATCTGTCTGTCTGTCTGTCTCCGCACCTCCAGGGCACACATGCGCCTTTTGTGGCTCACCCAGACTGCCCGTGCTCCTGGGGGGGCGTCTGGAGCCCCCCTCTTTGTTCTGTCGGGGGGTGTGTGTGAGGGTGTGCACGCGCTCCGGGGTCGTCTTTGGAGGGTGGGCGCGTGGTGGGAACCGGCGGCTTAAATCTTCCATCGAGGATGGCGGCCGCCGCGCGGTCCGGTGGGCAGAAGCCCAGATCTCAGACAGTTGGTGCTGGACACGCAGGAGGTGATGTCCGAGCGCGCAGCCCTGGCGCTTCACGGAGGGACCGCGGCGTGTCCGGGAGGTGGGGTCGGCGTTGGCCTGGCTCGCGCTCCCGGCAGGGAGTCCTGTCCTGTGCGTTCCCCGGTGCCAAACGGCATTGCAGTTAAAGGGTGCCCACCGCGGAGACTCCGGCTTTTGTCTTATTTCGCGACCATGTGCAATCCCAACAGCTTGTGTGTCTGAGCAGGGGCTGGCTTTCCGAGTGTGTGTATGCGCGCGTGTGTGTGCGTGTGTGTGTGTGTGTGTGTGTGTGTGTTGCATGATCTGGGCGTCTCGCCCTGCCCTACCTAAACATTAAAAGGCCTGTCTTTTCGTTGAAGAGGACAGGGTTAAAATGAATGAAGACCTGAAGGTCAATGTAAGCGGGCTGCCTCGGGATTCTGTAGATGCCGGTGCCTCGGAGAACGTCTCGGCCGCTGCCTCCTCGCAGGTGCCTGCCGTACAGCCAGAGCCCGAGCTGGCAGTGAACCCCTGGGACATTGTCCTGTGCAGCTCAGGAACCCTCATCTCCTGCGAAAATGCCATCGTGGTCCTCGTCATCTTCCACAACCCCAGCCTGCGAGCACCCATGTTCCTGCTCATAGGCAGCCTGGCCCTGGCGGACCTGCTGGCCGGCCTCGGCCTCATCATCAACTTTGTGTTTGCCTACCTGCTGCAGTCCGACGCCACCAAGCTGGTCACCATCGGCCTCATTGTCGCCTCTTTCTCTGCCTCTGTCTGCAGCTTGCTGGCCATCACCGTGGACCGCTACCTCTCCCTGTATTACGCCTTGACCTACCACTCGGAGAGGACGGTCACGTTCACCTACGCCATGCTCGTCGTGCTCTGGGGGACCTCCATCTGCCTGGGGCTGCTGCCGGTCCTGGGCTGGAACTGCCTGCGAGACGAATCCACCTGCAGCGTGGTCAGGCCGCTCACCAAGAACAACGCGGCCATCCTCTCCGTCTCCTTCCTCTTCATGTTCGCGCTCATGCTGCAGCTCTACGTGCAGATCTGTAAGATTGTGATGAGGCACGCCCACCAGATAGCCCTGCAGCACCACTTCCTGGCCACGTCGCACTACGTGACCACCCGCAAAGGCGTCTCTACGCTGGCCATCATCCTGGGGACCTTTGCTGCCTGCTGGATGCCTTTCACCCTCTACTCCCTGATAGCAGATTATACCTACCCTTCCATCTACACCTACGCCACCCTCCTCCCAGCCACCTACAATTCCATCATCAACCCCGTCATCTACGCTTTCAGAAACCAAGAGATCCAGAAAGCCCTCTGCCTTGTGTGCTGCGGCTGCATCCCGTCCGCCCTGTCCCAGAGAGCACGATCGCCCAGCGACGTGTAGGCAGGCACCCGTCCCCCGCGGGAGGACGCTGGACCGACCGAGCCCCACCCGGGGCGGGGAGTTGCCCCGTTGCGTTCTCAGCGCTGGAGTCTTTCTCCAGCCACAGGAGCACATGGCATTTGTGAAGCAATGACATCGTTCAGATGAGTTAAGTGAAGTGAAAAAAAAAAAAAAATGTGACCAGTGTTTTCACCTTTTTTGAAAAAAAATTGTCAAGTTCTTTGCTCAATATGATTTTGTTGTTGGACGACAGAGGTTTTGTTTTATATTTTGTTTGGAGGGGTGGGAAAGGAGCTGATACGACATGGCCATGATGTTAAAAATGTAAATGAGTTCTTGGGTTTTTTTTTTTTTAAACCTGGACCTTAAAATAAACCTGAGTTATTAAGGAAAACGGAGAAGGAATTACTTTTCCCAGCCTCTTGAAAACAAAAATCAAGGTAGATTTTCAGTGCTGCATGTTGTATCTCTCAAAACAACAAACATAGTTGACATAATTATGCTTGGAAGCAGCCTGCTTTTGTCGACATGAACTCAGTCCTAGGTTGCCAGCACTGAAGGCGTGAGCCCATTCTTACTCACTCTTTTCAGCAATTCCTGTGCATAAGGATGATTTTAGTATTTCTGTCAATGCTGCAGCTCCTTCTGCGTGTTTGCCTGTGCTCGTGAGACCACTGGTTTCAAATGTTGCTGTGCAAATCCAGAATCAAAGGAGTCGTTTTTAAAGAAGTGCTTCCTAAAATAACTCACGAAAAATGTTTTGACTTTTCCTGTGAGCTAAGATCCAACCATTTGGTTTCTTAAGCTGCAGTCTGATTCTTTTCAGGAAAAAAAAATCAATAATATCCCTTAAAAGTCGATTCCTTGTATTTCAGGATATTCTGAAAAAATAAGTTAGTGTGACAATATCATGAAATATGAAAACATCACCTTTCTTGTCTCCCTGTGTCTTGGAATATATTATAGTTGGTCTTGGCTGGGACTCATAGAATTAAATCTCATAGACCAGGTTTTCCCGGTTCACGTTGTGGTGCAGAATGCATTTGAAGCAGGCAGTGTCCTAGCTGCACGAGCAGGCTTTTGAGTGTGTGATTGTGACTTGCATCCACTGTATCCTGTATGTCCACAAGCAGAATGACCGTGTCGTTGCTTAGGAAAAGTTACCTTCGCATTCCTTTTCCTTCTTTCTACCAAAAAGCGACTTCCATGCAGCGAGGACGGTACTGCTGGTTTTCCAAGAACTATGATGTAGCCAGGAAAGTATGCACAGGAACTAATTTTAATCATATTGTAAGGCTCCCTGTGTCTGAGCGTGCTTTCTGTTAGTGCAGACAGATGTACTCAGAGGCACCTTCCCTCTGTGTGCAGTGGATTTATAGCTGCGTCTGAACAACCAGTGAAAGGATTTCTGGAGAGCATGTCAACTTAGCCCATTTTGACGGCTGCACGACCAGTATTTCCGGGTCCTTGGGTGGGGGCAGGGGAGATAGCTTGTAAGAGATTAACCTCATTGGTTTGTCCCAGATGTTATGCCCATAATGTCACAGGAGCATTCTGGTAGCCTGTGCCATGATGCATCCATCCAAAGGCTTTTCTGATGGAGCACGGGTATCCCCTCCCTGAGGTTCCTTATGCAAGCAGGAGAGGGACTGAAATCTTCAGTAGGAAAGGACCATCCATACACAGCACTGTATGATCAATCTAAACAAGTTGATGCCTTTAAAACATGTATGTGGAACACTTGGTGGGCTCGGTAGATTGGCTAGGATGCATGTTTGCTTTTAATCATTTGAAATCTAATGGCAGCTCCATGGGAGACTTGACTAGGGTAGGTCGTTTTGATGCTGGCTGGTATACATCCCTGCGAGGTTTTAAAGCAATAAAAATGATGCCTTTGCAGACATGGTGGCACCCACTTGCCTGTCTCTAACAGGGACAATCACAGTGACACTGCTTGAGCTGCTACATGTCGTGTGCTAGGCCCCTGCTAGAGACTTTTCCTGGTTTTTTTTTTTTTTTCTTTTAATTTGTTTTGTTTTGCTGTAGTCACAGAAACACATTTTTACAGGTAAGGAAACTAAAAGAGGAGAGGCCAAGGGATTTGTCCAAGGCCACAGAGCCACAAAGGCAGCACGGAGATTTGAAGGCAGGTTTTCAAAAAGTCTGAGTCTTGCACCTGCCAAGCCTGTGCTGTCTGAATATGAGGGCTGAGGACACCACTTGCCTGTGGTGGGACTTCAGTGTGCCCCTGCTTGAAGGAAGTCTGGTCTGGTCTGGTCTGGTCTGTTTTGGCTTAGCTTGGTGCCTTTAAGGCAGCAGGTCCTGGTCTTGTAGGTACTAATGAAATGGCTGCTTTTTAAATTAATTAATCTATTTATTTATTTATTTAGGAGAAGAGCTTTATCTTTTTTTCTTTTTTTTATAGAAAGCTTTTATTTAATAAACATAAATTTCATAAGTACAACTTCTGGATTATAGCAGTTCTTCCCCCCGTACCCGCCTTGCCACCCCCAAACCATCTCACCTTCTACTCCTTCTCCCATCCCAATCTTCATTAAGATTCATTTTTAATTATCTTTATATACAGAAGATCAACTCTATACTAAGTAAAGATTTCAACAGTTTGAAGTGGCTGCTTTTAATCAATGTTTTTAAAAGCCTTAATTTCAGCCAAGAGAGTTTTTTAATTCAACTATAATCTGTCTTTACCAGAATAAGTCCTTACTAAGTTGTGAAGATATTCGGATGTTCAAGTAGTGTTCTGCAAGATTTCCTTGTCTCTGTGGAGCAAATCTATACACGTGTGTGTGTGTGTGTGTGTGTGTGCATATGAACCTATGTTCAATAATGTTAACCTGCCAATGGACAAATGTAGCATGCTACCTGAGGTAGCACGTTATCTTTTACTCCCAGTACATAAGATTTCTGACAACCAGGGAATGTGCATTATTTCCAGTAGAAACAGCTATCCTAGAAACTGGGGCAATTCAGGTGCTGCACAGAACCCGTAGTTAGTTGTGGCTGTCCAGGGACTTGTGTCTCTCATCCTTTAACTCGGCGCTTCTCTGAATCGGTCAAGTTTGTGTCTCGATTGTAAAGGGCACTGCATTCAGTCCTGGCACCTGGAGAGGGAGGAGGCAGAGCCCCTCCTTCCCCGGAGGCCTGAATTAGGTTCTGGAAGGCAGGATTCCTTGGCTGACTTGTCATGCAATAATAGTCTTAAATTCCCCCAGGATTTAACGGAGGATGGAAACAAGGAGTTTAAAAGGGCAGATGAGGAATAGAGATATTAATCCCAATAAAAATGTCTTAAGAGACTTCTGAGGCTTTAAGTGTGAAATCCATTTTTTAAATAATGATTGACTTTATTTTATGATATCATATGGAGTTAGAATTACATACCATTTCTGATTTAAAACATGTATTAGAAGCAGACATTTGGTGTAGAGGTTAAGATATCACTTGGATCACCCACATCCCATATCTGGGTGCTTAGGTTTGAGTTCCAGCTCTGCTGTGAATTCCAGCTTTCAACTAATACACACCTGGGAGGCAGCAGGTGATGGCTCAAATAGTTGGATCCTTGGCTCCATGGAATGAACCAGCAGATAGGATAACTCTCGCTCGCTCTCTCCCTCTCTCCTTCTCACCCTCTCTTCCTCTCTTTCTCTCTCTCTCTCTCTCTCTTTGCCTTTCAAGTTAAATACATATTTAAAATAATAAAATACAACCCATACTAACTGCGTGGCTACTATGGTGCTGTTGAGAGCAGTACTGACTTTTCCACCTTGATTGGTGTTGTAATAAAGGAACAGATTGCCTTCTTGTTCCTTTTACAAATTTTAGTGATTTTATATGGTTTTCGTATCTGGTTATACATCTTTAAATCTGGTTCAGACTCTCAGAATCAGCAAACTAATGGTTTTGCACATTGTCATTAGAATTAGCAGACAGATCAGTCTTCTAGCAAATAACGCAGAGGAAATATTGTTCACTTTGACTAGTGCTTCCAGAATGTTATGTATGGAAAGGAGTTCTAGATGGCTTAGGGACCTCAGTGGGCTAGGGCTGCAGCTGGGGCAGGGGCAGGGGCAGGGGCAGGGGCAGGGCTGAGTCTCTCCTATGCCTCGGGTACAGATAGCCCATTGATGCCACTTTGAGTCGCAAGGATAGGTGTTACCCTTTCAGCATTCTTAACTCACAAATCAAATGTTTATCCTTCTCAGAGGCAAATAATGCATCTATGCGAAATGGATATGAGCTGTGGATTCTTCTAGAACTTTTAAGTAGCAGAAACCTACAAATACATTTTTTCCATTTTTTAAGTTTTTACTTTATGAAATTGTAATTATCATTACAATAGCTCTTTCAAAAACTTTGTATGTATGCAATATGTTTCTGTAGGTGTGAATGAACACGTGTAGCAAACAAGGTTTGTGCCTCCATTTTTTCAAGAGAGACAGTTTGCTTGATGACATGCCCTTGCCTGCATGAGATCATCATGAAATAATTGAGATGAAAATCTTTGTATCTTTGTTCTCTGGGTTCTGAAATTCAACTGAATTCATCCCAAAGCAACCTTTCCTAGCAAGGTGCATCGGAGAAGTTTTAGACTATCTCCTCTTTGCTTGACATTTCTCTGTAACCTTTTTCTTTTTCAGCATCAAAAATCCTATTCCTATTAAGAGATGCAGCAGCCATTGCTCCTCCTGTGCTCCCCTGGGAGGTGAGAAGATTTTTTTTTTAATCCAGTAGAAGTATGTTAAAGTACATGGCCGAGGTGGATTTTAACTTATAACTTCAGTATGTCCCCTGTTTTACTGACAAAACAGATTTAGGAATTTTTTCACTGTAAAAATTCAAGCATCAGTGAAAAACATTCCACTGAAAATAAATTTGGAGCAGAAATAAATACATTCACTCATGCACAGATCCTCTTGAAAGTTGATTGAATGGACAGTTGAAGACAGAATATTTTGAAAGGCAATATAGGACCTCCGATAGAATTCCTTGTGAAGCTTGGATTTGCATCTGCCACCAAATAGCATACTTTGAATCTGTAGGAATCTCCTTTGAGCTGGTGAAAATATCAGCCTTTCGCCTAAGGAGAGACCACAACCTCGCTTTTACAGCCATCCTCAGTTAGTGGGATAAAACCTAAGGGAAAATTGGCTCTGATCTTTCCGGGATCCTCCTGAGCCATGAGCAAATTTGTTCTTGGATTCCATAGCACCTAATAACTGGAAGCAAACTTGTACTCTATTGTCTATCAAATCTAAATCATCTAAGTCAAGATATTGGAAATGGACATAATGCTGCCGGGGCTTACGTTTTTGCTACTCTCGACCTTTGCTGGGACGTCTCCAGTTCTGCTTTGCCCTGGCCTGGCACCTGGAGACACACAGAACCCTCTAACCCCTAGTCAGCCCTTACACCTATATAGTGGAGATATTCATTAAGCAATACTGCTCTCTTCTTCAAATCAAATGATCCTCACTATGCAAATCATTTATTTCTGATTTTATTTTATATTCCCTTGATCATTTTTCTAATCTTTTTTTTTTTCCATCTCACCCACCATTTCTCTGCATGTGTCTTTGGGTCTAGTGATCAGAATGGGGGTGCAGTAGCCCACTGCAGGGAGTGCTCTGTGGGGCAAGCTGGCGGGTGCCTCTGTGCTGCTCACCGTAGAGCAGTGATTCCTTGAGTGTGGGCCCTGCCAGCAGTATCAGCCTCTCCCGAGAATGTGTTAAAAATGCAGTATCTCAGGCCTCCACCCAGATAACTGTGGGGTCTCAGCAATCTGAATGCGAAGAAGCCCTCCAGGCGATTCTCGGGCACCCTAGAGTTTAAGGGCTGTGCCAGGAAGCCTGGACCACATCCTAGCATCAGACCGACTTGGCTAAGGACTTCCGTGTCTCAGCATAACGGGGACCTCCTGGCTTTTCTGCCACATCTATGCCTCGGCTCATACCCCCGTGGCTACTAGGTGTCCTGCCTTGCACTGATTTCTGTGGAACTTGTATGTTCAAGGTTATTTCCTAATTTGTCAGGCTCGATTGAACATCTGCCTCTTCCATTAGGTTCACAGCACTGTCATCCACCATCTGTCACCTACCTCAGATGGAAGACAAGTCAGTGAGAGGAAAAGAATCCAATCAGACTCATTCTTGGCATCATGGAAGACAGTGTTCTTTTCCTGTTCATGACCTGTCTGAATTTACCAGAATATTCCACGTCAGGGTCTCAGCCATCCAACCAAACAACATCTCTTTGTGCCTCCACATCTGCCTCCTCTGGCCATATGGTTGTGCACACACACCCATGAGTGTGTAGTACGGTCACACCTCTTCTCTCCTCTCTCACAGTCCATGCTTACAAACTACTTTCTCAACACGCAGACCGGAAATCTTCATGAGGATGCCCAGAGAGCCAGAGCAACTGATTGAGAGTGAAACCTTTAGATTCTTTCTGTGGTGCTCCATAGGCACAGCCTTGGCAAACCCATGTCAGGACAGAGACACTTCCATGATTCCATACTGAGTTCAGCTCCCAGGATGCACGCTGATGGACATCTGCCTCCCACCCTTCCACTCATCTCCTGACCCCATGGTTTACAGTTCTGAAAGACCAAAAATAAGAGCACTAAACAGATTCTAAGCAGGGCTTTCCTTAATTCCAAGATGGGCTGAGTTCATGTCATTTTCACGAGCTCTTTATCCTTTCAAGTCACTAAATTGATTCTGTCAGGCTAGAATGGTTTGAGGTTCTGAGAACATATTTAAAGTGCTCAAAAAAAATTTTTTTTAAAGGCATTGTCTTTCTGTAAATTCCTGACCCAGTTTAAGAAGCAGGAAGCCAGGGCCAGCTTTTGGGGCAGCGGGTTAAGCTGCTGCCTGCAATACTGGCATCCCGTATCAGAGTGCAGATTTGAGGTCTGGCTGCTCCATTTCCAATCCAGCTGCCTGCGAATGCTCTGGGAAGGCAGCAAATGATAGCCCGAGTGCTTGGATCCCTGCCTCCCACGTGGGAAACCTGGCCCCTGCTTTCGGATTGGCCCAGCCCTGGCTTTTCCAGCCATTTGGAAAGTGAACCAGTGAATGGAAGATCTCTCTGTGTGTCTCTCCCCCTTTCTCTTGGGGTAATAATAATAAGTACATCTTGGTGGCGGTGGCAGTGGTGGTGGTGGGAGGAAGCAGCAGTAAACCCAGCAATGCAGCATTTGCACAGATTTTGAGATGGAGATGGCTTCTCCCCCCCACCAGTGACCTGTCATTTCTCAGATGCAGCTGCATTTGCACTTGAGAATTTTGGATGTCTCCAAGTGAGAATCTAGCTCTTTTGGAAACATCTGAGTCCAGTGGTGATGATTAAGGTCACTGGAAGACTGGGACTGTGCTGTCCACAGCCCTAACCAGGAGCCTGGCTGAGAGCGCTGAGACAGAACCACTGGTCCCAGCTCCCCAGCAAGTGTTTACATCTTATGCAAAATTTGCTCTGGGCTTGAGGCTTCCTTCCCCTCTCCCATCTTCCCACCTCTCAGGAGTACAAGGCAACAAGCCAAGTTCGGGGAGTGCAAAATGCAGAGGAGGCCCAGGGACTGGGGACAGGCTATTGCAAGCTGTTCTCATTTAAAAATCGTTCTGAACAAGGTAATGAATTGTTTTAGTCCAGAAGCACATGGCAAATCCTGAGTGTGCTCTCTAGAGCGTGCATTTGGAAGTGCACTCACTCTGCCCAGTGTTCCTGTGCAGTGCAAGTCACTGCTCAGACTGTTCCCCCAAGTGACCAGCTGGCTCCTACTGGTTCCCGGATGTGCCACTGGCTTGAACAGGTTTGTAAAAGAAACCCAAATGGCTTCAGGTCTCCCACTTCTAGCTGCAACCTTGCTGGAGTAGCACCCTGGATGATACTTGCCATCTCTGTTGGAGTAAAAGTAGATGCTTGTAGCTGTAGAGGGAAAAGCCGACAGTTACACAGTCATCCTCAGTAACGTGAGTAAGAGTGTGGGATCTAGACTCAGACTGCTGGCGTTCATGTCCCATCGCTGTCACTTGCTGCTTTACAGGACTGGGGCAAGTTACCTAACCTGTCTGAGGCTCCGAATCCTGGTTTGCTACAATGATCATGCTACAAGAACCTGCCTCCAGCGCTGGGTGATCTAAGATCTATGAATGGCTTCTTATGTGTAGACCAGACAATCCTCAACTTACCATACTGGACTTCACCATGCACTATAGCAATACCACTTGGAAAGTAGAAACTCCACTTGGAATGTTCAATTCCTATCTTTCCTAGCTAGTGTGTGTGTGTGTGTGTGTGTGTGTGTGTGTGGTCTACTCCTCTCTCCATGCAGGGCAGTGGCTGCAGCCACAGCATCCAGTCAGCTCCTCAGGCAGGCATACAACTCATCCTCTACAGTGTGCTGTGTGGCTGAGCTGTGATGTGCAGTAGGTCAGGTGGGTTACATACATTTTCCACTCACAATGGGTTTATCGTGATGTAACCCCATTGTTAAGTTGAGGAGCATCTGTACTGGGCGCACATCCATGTGGACACTACTTCCCTTCAGCAGTATTATTGCTACAGATGCTACACCAGTGTGATTGTTATTACTGCTTTTCCCAAAGCTGTCAATTGTGAGTGTGGAGGCCACTCAAAGGTGAACTAGGGACCTACATGAAATGCTTTGTGTTCTTTATCTCATGCAACCTTTACACCAACGCTATGACATGTGCATTGAATTTGCCAACAGAAATAAGGAAACTGATGTACAGAGAGGTTAAGTGATTTATCTAAAATTACACAGTCTTTGCTATGTGGTCACTGTGAACACTTAGAAACAAGCATGCTTAAGAATTGTCCCGTCAGATCAGCCAGACATGGCCTGTGTGTGAGAAGATGAGAGTTTCCCATGACAGCCCAGGCTCAGGGATAGGGGGCACTGCAGGCAGGACTGGTGGGTGCCATGGTGACGGTGAGACGCTTTGGGATCTGAAAGGTGAAGCTGGCCCTAGATACATATAATGAAGGCCAATGCGTTTTCCCAAGATACACAGGTGTGAAGGGGATTATTCAAAACAAGGCTGGCTACACATGGAAAAAAAAATTTAATGACATTTAACTTGGAAGAACTCTCAAAAATAATTCTGAATACCTCATTTTAATGCATTTCACTATAATCACTAAAAACCCACATTTCAGCATTTTGTGAACTTTAATAATGTACAATTTTAAAAAATGTATTCCTCTCTATGGAAATCAGCCCAAGTATATATTCAGAAAAAGAGCTTAGTGACCAAAAGTTTGCATTTGTATGGACAAGGATTTGCATGAATAAGAAAATTTTTACTTAAAAAAAAATCCACTTGTTCTATGCAGACTTTTCCAACAGCAAACATGGCACAGAGCTTTCCATTTTGATGAATCGGCTGGATGACCTGGTGAGCGTAGAGTCTACTCTCTCCAGGTGTACAGGGTTTTGCAAGTGCCTCCCTTCAGGAAAGCCCAGACCAGGACAAGCTGTGACCATGGAGGGCATTAGCTGGGGGTGCAACAGACCCAGTGCCTGCACTTGTACTTGGGGTTCCTCACCCAGAACTTGGTTCAGGGGCAGATTTTCATGGACAAGGAAAAACTTGAAATGTGAACAGCGGTGCCTAGGTTTCAACAATTTCCACTACTGGCTATGAGAAATTACAGTTGGAGTTGAATAATAATTACTGCTAGCACTTTCTGCACTCTGTTCTAAGTGCCATTTGCAGCGTTTTCTTGCTTTGACTTCATTTTTCACACTCACAGGGGTAGTGCTTGGAAGCATTAATTCTATTATTAAACAGAATTAAGAGTACTTCCTGTGTCCCTTCTTCTCCTGGGTCCTCAAATCCTGTGCTCTACATATCCCAGGAACCTAACACACCTTCTTAGGATCTGGTGGGGTCAAAGATTCTCCAACAGTGTATAGGCTGAAGCATCAGTGTTGCATCTCAGAAGTCACTGCATTTCAATACAGATTGTATGATGTTCACGTGCCCAAAGTATCAGTGCCAAACTTGACAAACACACAGGGCGTTGTGAATCTTTGTCACATTAGGGCTGGCAAGCCTTAAAGGTCCAAAGGTATGCAAAGGTCCAGAATGCATTTCTGTCCTGCTGGGAGGTTTGGAGCCAGCACCAGACTTCACATGGGTGTCTTTCCTGCCTTGCTGAGAAGAAGTAAGGAAACCCTACACATAGCTGGGTGATGTGAACTCATGGAAACAGTAATGACACAACTATTATGAGAAGTCACAGCAAAGAGCAAAATATGTTGGATGATTGCTGCTCCAATGCAATAGTGAACAAATCACTTTACAAGAATGAGCTCTTCCAATCTTATAGTGTTCCTGTGGGCATTTTTATTGTCTGTTTTATAAATAAGGAAGTCAAGAATGGACACACTTAGAAATGGACCAACATCTCCTATCTGTTCATGACAGATCCGTCTAATACCACAACGGCATTCCATGCTGCTAGACACTCACGGTCCTTGAGGACCGACCTGGGTCCCTGCTAGAGTTTGTATATGGTTTGAGGATATCCCCCAGAGGTTCATGCGCTACGCTAGAAGCTTGGTTCCAGTGTAGCAGTGCTGAGGTGTTGGGATCTTTGAGAAATCAGAGGCCTCGTGGAAGGTGGTGATCTCCCTGGGGATGCTGACCCTGGCAGGGATCAATGTGGTTCTCATAGGACCCCATTGGTTTCTGCAAGAGGGAGTGATTATGGAAAGAGTAACTAACTTGTGATTGCTCTCACATGTGCTTCCACCAGGCTGTGACATAGCCAGAAGGCTCACCAGAGCCAAACCTCCAGGGCTGTGAGCTAAATAACCTCTGTTTTCTGTAGCAAGGGTTCAGCCTCAGGTATTTTATTACAGCAAGACACCATGGATGAGACAGTGTTTGTCTCTGACAGACCCCTCTACCTGATACCTACCAGGATTGCTGGAGGCTGCTCAGGATTCCTTTGTTTTAATAGCTCTAAATAGAAGACCGTCTGCCCCCACATGTTGGAGCCAGGTGTTCTGCCTCTGCCTGAACACTTGAATACGACCTAGGTGAACTGCATTACAGGGTTGCACAGAGACAGTCCCACCCCAGCCTCCACCCATGACCTCTCTGCTGGGGCAGTGGGGCCCTGGTCTTTTAAACACAAGATTATTTCATGAGTCTCAAGCAATACCTTTTTCAAAGAAAGCATAGAGAACATTTGAAATGATAGAATTAGGGGTAACCTGAAGAACTGCCCAAATAAGCTAATCAACAAAACCAGCATTTTTGCTGAAAGCAGGACAGTGACTTTCTTAGCTCTATTGAGCAAGAAAAGAGAAAAAGGCATAGAGAGCCTATTTTCCAGTCTGCCAAGTTTTCCAGCTTGTTTAGAAGATGGTCTCTACTTTATATTTGAAAAAGGGTTTCACTGAACATGATGAATATGGACAGCCCATTTCAGTGGAGCAGTCAGTTCTACTCATTGGCCTCAGGGTTCAAGAATAATAACCCTGACTGCAGAACCTCTAGTGAACGTGGACTTCAGCAGTGTGTGTGTGTGTGTGTGTGTGCGTGCGTGTGTGCATCAGTGCAGACAAATCCTCTAT
Organism: Sylvilagus floridanus; assembly: GCA_949820135.1. Classification (NCBI taxonomy): domain Eukaryota; kingdom Metazoa; phylum Chordata; class Mammalia; order Lagomorpha; family Leporidae; genus Sylvilagus; species Sylvilagus floridanus. The sequence goes on from OX463230.1 coordinate 38,659,514, forward strand.
GCATTCTCATTTAGGTTTTGGCAATGAAAAATTGGGGGGGGGGTACTTAAAATTTCATAGCAGGAGCTATGAAATAAACTAATGGGAGTAGGGTCAAATTATTCCAGACTTGTGTTTTTACCATAAATGTCTAAAAGTACACAGTTCAATCATGAATGGGTTATTTTTTATTTAATTTTCATTTTCTAATGGCACATATTTATGGGGTACAGTGTGATAATTCAACTCATGGATCCCATGTGTGTGTGTGTGTGTGTGTGTGTGTGTGTTTTCCTGTCAATGTTGCTGTACAGACTTTGGGTTGCATAATTTGAGTTGGCAACTATCTATTATAGGACTATCAAATCCCAGCTCTGTCAACTTTATTTTCTATTCATTTTCATCAGCTAGAAAAACACTAAAGCAGAACTATCTGATGGAACTTTCTAGAAAACCCCTTTCTGCTTCAGTGACTTCTGACCTCATGTGGGCATTGGGTGTTTGAACTGTGACAAGTGTAATCAAGGAACTGGATTGTGCATTTTACTTAATTTTCATTCACTTAAATTTGAAAATCCACATGTGGCCAGTTTGGGGCAGTACAGATGGAAGTAAAACTAAATTTCCCATGGAGACAACTCAAGAAAGATTATTTTAAAAAATCACTTCAGGTATAATTCTCAAAATTCAGGCTTCTGTCTCTGTTCTCATTACTACTCTACCAGCTTGAAATGAGACATTACACTCTGCTTCTCGAACATCTAACGTGGAATAATTTTAAATGGATGAAACTTAAAAATCAGGAGTAATGATCACTTTGGCCAAGAGTTACTACTGCACAAGATTCACCACGGCCCTTTAAAGAATAATAGGCGTGCTTTGCTTCTGCCTTTAAATAGAATTCCTTTACAGAAAGTGAAATGAAATGTGACAACTCCCAGAACTACAAAGAGAATTCCGATGAATGACACAGCTAATTCTGTGCCGAGCTCCTGAACGCCGGAGTCCTCCTGTGTCTGTTTTGTGGCTGTCGTTTGTCTTTGGCGTGGGCTGCCAGGGTCGTTGCCTGTACCGGGGATGTGGAGCTGCTTGCTGAGGCGTGTTAAGGTGGGGCGTGGGGCATGAGGTCACGCCTGTCTAGACACCGAAGGCCTGTCCTGGTGGCACGGTCTCTCAAAAACAGTCTGTCTGGGCTTTTAATTTTCATTCTTTCTTCTCTAAGCTTCAAAAGGCTCCTGCCAGTCTTTGCTACAAACAGATCTCATTATTGGCCTTGTACTGGCCTTGTCTACATTTTGTACTGATAGAACCTTCTGTCACCCGGTCCAGGTGTAGTACGTAGCTTCACTTCCCATCCAGCAAGCGAGTTCCGGGGAGAGTGATGGCTGAGGACTCGGGTGGCAGGTGACAGCTCTCGAGCCGCAGGGCAGGAGGGGATGTGTCAAAGCTTAGAGTCAGAAACTCTGTGTTCCAGGACTGCTGCGTGAGCTGGCCCCAGACAGGGAGGACATAAACAAAAAAATGGGGACAGTTAGCTTTCTGCTTTCCCAGGGAGGGGACGCAGTAATGGCTCCACGGTCACAGCCAGCTTCAAGTTCACTAGCCAGATCACCTGCGACGGTGAAGATGCTCCTGGTTCCAGTGAAACACTCATCTCTGGACGTTGCAGCTCCTGTGCTCCCTTCTCCCCTGCTGAAGGGAGAAAAATGCACATTCTCTTACATGCCTCTCCCTCTCTCTCACTGCATAGAAGTGGCTTTCCCTGGAGAACTGAATTTGCTTGAGTGATTCCAGCAGGACAGGCACATGCTACAAGCCCACCACCTGCAATGAGAGCGAGCAGGGCTAACTCCTTGGGGTGAGCATGTGTGCTCTCCACGAGGCCGCTTGTTCACGGAATGTTGATGCGAAGATGCTGTGATTAATGTTCGCATGTATGCTTTAGAAATTATTGTGACACTTTGAAACCTAATCTTGAAAATACATTAAATGTTTTCCTCCATGTACTCAAGGTTTCTACAGCGGATTAAAATCAGATTCGTGTGGTTCTGCGTGACAGTCATGCACTTTATGATTTCTGGAATGGCACAAGTGATTCTTTGTCAAATGTCACGATTGCACTTTGCTGTCTCCCTGTGGAGGTACAGTTTTCTGGCTCATCTTGTAATAGCTTAGTTAAAAACAAAACAGTTTGTCTATGAGGTTTGTGACATTTTATATGTGGTATGACAAATAAATTATACTTTATAAAAAGATTGTACATTCTAGATACAATTGTTGATTGTCTTCAATCTATCCCTACATGATTTTATGTAATGAGTTAGTTATTTGAGAGACACAGAAAGGGAGACAGAGTTCCCCTCTGCTGGGTCACTCCTCAAAATGCCCACAAGAGTCAGAGCTGGGCCAGGTTGAATCCAGGAGCCTGGAACTTGATCCAGGTCTCCCACATGGGTGGCAAGGATCCAAGTGCTTGAGCCATCAGTTGCTGCACAGTAGTAAGAAGTTACGACTGGATGCAGAGCCAGAACTTGCACTGAGGCACTCCAATACAGCATGTGGGCATCCCAAGTAGCATCCTAACTGCTGCACAATTACTCACTCCTGGACCAATTTTAGTACAGAGATTGTATGTGTTAGGCCATAGAATAAGCAGCGAAGAAATAATATTTACATGCAACTGCCCCCCCCCCCCCAGTTCTGGTTTTACCTTTGAGGATCTACCTTGTTTGAAGACTGTTTCTATGGCAGATCTGCAGTGTGCTCTCTTGGGCTGAGCTGGGGAGAGCCCACAGAGTCTGACTCCAGCAAATGAATTCACAGCCATCCTGTGGGTCCTGGGAGGGAGGCTGCCAGCCTCTCTGTCTCTGCCCTGCCACTGTGGCCAGCACCAGGGATCTTGATTGCAGAAGGAGCACAGCCCAGGGAGGATGGGTGTGGAGAAAGATCAGACTTAGCCAATAGCATGTTTTCCAGGTGAGAGTTGGCCATCCCTCATCCCTTTCCCAGGGTGTGTGCATCTAGTGATTCTGTGTCAGGTTCTCCCATGATCCCCTCCAGCTCTCCCACATCAAAGGCAGGGACCCTGAAGAAAGGCAGATGTTAGGGTCCAACGTGGGTGAGCACACTGTCTCATCACATGTAACCAATCTTCTCCTTGACACACAAGGTTTAGAGCCAGATTCTACAGCAGTCGGCTCACCTCTCCTTACAGAGAAGGGAAGATGGCAAAGGACTGGAACCGCAGCAGGCCCAGGGTCCCCTAGCCCCAGTCTGGCTTCAGTAATCACCAAATAACAGCCCCTCCTTTTGTCTCTGTGAGTTGGAATGAGACACGAATGGCTGCTCTGGGAAGAGGTTCTCTTTTTGGGTGCTCAGGACCCTGTCATAAAACAGTGCCCCTTGGCTGCACAGTCATCTTCCTTCTGTGAGGGATAAAGTCCAAGACCCCTAGTGGCTGCAGATGGCACTGAATCCTACATATGCTATGCTTTTCCCTACACAGGCTATGATAAAGTCTAACAATACTTAATAAAAACAAGACCACTATAGGACTATCTATAATAACATTATGTGTCTGGGGTCAAAATATTCTGCTGTACTGTGGATCTTGGCAACCTCAGCATATGATTTTTTGTTTTCCTTATTAAGTCAACAACATTCAGCTTTTCACTAAAAAGAAGTATTTCTGGCTTCCCTTTGATATATCCAAATTGCCAGCATCACCACTGTCGTATGTTGGGACCATTACGAAGTCAAAAGAGGACTACCTGAGCTCAAGCACTGGGTTCCAGGACAGTCGATCTGATCACCAAGGTGGCTACCAAGTGAGCAAGGGGTGGGTGGCATATACAGTGTGGATACGCTGGACAGAAGGATGATTCACATCCTGGGGGAGATGGAGTGGAACAGCACAAGATTTCATCATGCTACTCAGAACAGTTCACAATGTTAAACTTATGAATTGCTTATTTATGGAATTTTCCCTTTAATATTTTTTACCATGGTCTACTGAGGGTAACTGATCACAGAGAGTGAAACTCTGGGTAAGTGAGGCCACTCTATGGAGAGGGGCAGGGAAGGCAGTGACCAGCCCCACCTCAGAGAAGGCATCCACTGTCTCCCATGAAAGGGGTAGAGGGAGAAAGAAACAGCAGAGAAATCCATTTATCTCTGTTTCAAAGCATTTTGCACAGGTTTAGGGTAGACTGATCGGGTTGCTGTAAAATTGTGTGCAAAGTGACTCAGGATTAGTATCTCTTGCTCTTCTATCAAAGGGACTGAGAATAAGACCTTTCTCCAAAACAGATCTTGTTCCCAAGTGTGTGCTGCTCATACCAGGGCCATCAGCTTCCTTCTGTTGTTTGGTTTAAGACTAAACCAAGTAAAGTAATGCCCCAGATTCAGACTAGTGTTAGAGCAATGGGTTTCAGGAGCATGGGTCAAAATTCTCCATGAATCAATCCCCTTGGGTTGGCGGCAATTCACAGAGCCCATGGACAAAGCACAAGCACACAAACCACAACTCTCCCAGACAACCGACTCAGCACTCGAAGATGCCCACCCATCATGGGCAACTTGCTTTGCATGATAAGGCTTCCTCACTGCAGACTGACAACATGGACCTATCCCCATGCAGCATAAATTCCCCACGGGACCATCTTCCCCGCATATGGACACTGAGATCTGGGACAGATTGAGGTCTTTCCAGAGTTGCTCAGTACCTCACCATCTCAAGCCCACTTTTTGCAGTTGGGCCACATCAGCTGTCAATCATCCACCTTGTGCCATCCCTCCCTTATCTTTTTAGCCCACCATGGTTAGAAGTTACATCCTTGAACTGATTGCAAGATGCATCCCCTGGGTTGGTCATCCTGGGCTAAAGCTATTGGCTGATGCCTGCAGTTGGACAGAACTGTCTGAATCCTGGAGCTCTCATTTTTCAGTCTGTGTCATCTTAGGTAAGTCATTTCATTTCTCTAGGCCTGGATCTCTTTGTCCCCAAGAAGGGCTGATGAGATCATGGACATACAGTGGCACTTAGCAAGGGCTTGAGAAGTGGAGCTATTTCTATTATTGTGAATGAAAATTTTCCTGAGTATCAGCATGAGTAAGTATCTCTTAACCTCAGAGAGTCAGATATACCCCAAAGGGTACACAGAAGCCTAAGGAGGTGAAGGGAAATATCTAAAACTGTAACATAGCATAGGACATTGGTCTGTCTCCTACTTCCTGGCTCAGGGCTCCTTGTCTAATATTGTTCCAAAGCAGTAGACACATAGAAGGCTTGCATAATTCAGTGAGGTTCTTTTGTAATAGTAAGAAAAAGTTCTAGCTCATTACAGACAACTCGGAAAATTCAGCACCAAGAAGGACCCATAAATCGAGGATTCTTCTACACACTGGTAACCGCTTGAAATTGTAATGTATTCTTCTATTATTTATAAATGCTTCTTTAAAACCTGAGATCATGCTTTTAAAAAGGATGACAGCTAACATGCAGCTAGGCAAAGCGCTAAGTGCTTAAGCAGCATTCTGCTTTATAACATATTTTTAAAATATTATTTTACTTCATGTACGGTGAACGGATTTCTCTAAGTATGACATCATATTTAACCCTATGATTTTTAATAACTTGAAACTCTATCCAGTGGAATTTATATAACCAATTCACTTTTTATTGACTCTGCAGACCATTTCCCATTTTACCATTACAAATATGTTTCACGGACATCCTCAAGTGCACATTCACCAACAACACCTTTGACTTTTCCCTTAAAAAAATCCCTAGAAGAGGGGGCAGGCATGTAGTTCAGTGGCTAAGATGCCCGTGTGCCATGTCAGGGTGCCTGGGTGTGATTCCCAGCTCCAGCTTCCTGCTAGAACAGACCCTTGGTGGCGGCAGGCAATGGCTCCAGCCCAGGGTTCCTGCCACCCATGTGGGAGCCCTGGATTGCACTCTTGGTTCCTGGCTCTAAACAGAGTTTACAGTCTCCTTTAGCAGGGAGGGGGCCACTGTTTCTTGCATTCGGCAGACTCAAAGGCAGGCAGAGGCCTGGGAAAGCTTCACCGTGGGCGAAGGGAATGGGTTCAGATTAGCCCTGTTGGAGGCCGTTGGCCAGGCAGGCTGTGGTTGGCAACTAGAATGAGAACTCCTATGTGACTGGTGAGGGGAGCATATTTGTGTTTCTCTGATGAGTCCTAAGTTGGAAGTAGGGACAAAAACGAGGCAAGCAGTCAAGTCCTGGCCATTTGGGCCTGTTGTTATAGGATATTGCTTGGCTTCTTCCAGTGTTTGCTGGAGACGGTGGTCTGCTGTTCCCCAAGACCGACCTGTAGGTAATAGACTAGCTTCCTGGGGTTCTTACTGTGTGTTGTGCATTAGTTTCTTGGGCTTGCTGCTGCAAAATGTGGATCCAAAGCCCATTTTTATATCTAGTTTGTCCATTGTCTGTTTGTGTATTCAGTTTCTAAGGGAAAAAAAATCAAAATGCATATGAAGGTACTCCATGGGCCACCCACACAGGCACACACAGGTACATGTTAAGCACAAGGACCTGTTTGGATGCAATTTGGCAAATCCCCTGGCTGTACCCTTGAGGGATTGTAGTCAGTGCAGCAAGACAAGGCATTTGTCTCTGTGGGCTTCAGTAATAACACAAGGCTGCTTATGCTCATCACCAAGGGAATTGCAAACAACTGCTCACTCGGTAGCAAGATGGAAAATTGTGAGCTGGCACAGCTGTAAAAGCTTCCCGGAAAAGGGACAAATAAAAGTGGCTGTGTAAAAGGAGGGGTTTCTTTCTTCTTCTTCTTATTTTTTTAAAAAAGATGTGTTTGTTTATTTATTTGAAAGGGAGACAGGTGTCTTCCATCCACTGCTTCACTGCCCAAATGACCCCAACAGCCAGGTCTGGTCCAGGCCAAATCCAGGAGACTGGAACTCCATGCAGGTCTCCCACAAGGGTGGCAGGGGCCCAAGTACCTGGGCCATCTCCTGTTGCCTTCCCAGGCACATCAATAGGAAGCAGAGAAGCCAGTTACTTGAACTAGCACTCTGGCATTGCTAGTGGTGGCTTAACCCTTAACACACTGTGCTACAACACGGGCCCCAAAGGAGGGGTTTGATCACCTCTCCTTAGGGTCCTCCAACCAGGGCCAGTGGCATGTGCATTCTTCTGGAACTTTCCGTTTATTTAATGCATCTTACTGAGAAAGACCCCTGGGGCTCTCACATTTTCACTGTCTTGTTGATGTAGTGTCTGAAACCTGGGATGGCTCTACAATCCCTTTAAAAGGCAGACAAGCCTGGGAAGCACTATGTCCAATGCATTCACCCAAGACGCCACTTGGTGGCTGCAGGGGTCACAGGAGAAAACCAGTGATTTTCCTCATTTTTAAATAAATAAACAAACTGACAGGAGAAACCTGAACATCTTAAAATTTTGGGAGTGAACCAGTAGAGAGGGAGAGCTGACGATTCGGGAGAAGAGATAATTCAGGAGAAAAAGTTCCGGAAAAATCAGAAGCTGAGAACAGAACCAAGACCCATGGTAGAAATGCAGAGGCAGGAGACCTTTTTTTGAGCCTTAGAGAACTGATAATCACAATCATCAGTTTTCTAGGAACGGATTCTTAAAAATATTTATTTGAACGGGAGGGGAGAGGGAGAGGGAGAGGGAGAGGGAGAATCTTTTATTTGCTGTTTCACTCCCCAAATGGCTGCAACAGCCAAGGCTAGGTCAGTTGAAAGCCAGGAGCCTGGAACTCCCTCTGAGTCTCCCACATGAGTGGAAGGGACCCAAGTACTTGAGCCATCACCTGCTGCCTCCCAGAATGCATCGGCAGGGAGCTGGATCAGAGGCGGAGTAGCCAGGACTCGAATCGGCATTCTGACATGAGGTGCAGGCAACCCAAGCAGAAACCTAACCTGCTGTGCCACATGCCCACCCCTCATCTTTGTTTTCATAAGAAAATAAAAATTTCCCAGGATCCAGTGACAAGATTTTCTTCCCATATTAATCCACCTGTGCTACTGCAACCAAACACCACAGTCTGGGTGACTAACAAAGAATAGACACTAACTGTTCGCAGTGGGGGAGGCTGGGAGGTCCTAGACCAAGGTGCCAGCAGGTTTGGCTGTGAGGTGAGGGCTGCATCCTCCAGGCGAGAGGAAGTGCTAGGTCTTCACATGGTAGAAGGTGCAAGAGCAAGTTTGCCCGAAGCTGGGCGAGGCCTCTGCTTTAATACGGGCCTCAGTCCCAGTAATGAGGGAGGAGCCCAGAGGCCTGACCACCTGTTAAAGCTGCAGCCCCTAGCACTCACACCTGGACGCTGGAGGGGACACAGCCACTACATCCCCGATATCAGCTCCGTCCTTCTTCCATCAACATTGGACAATGGGTGGTCTGGGTGGTCCGGCTGAGGACTGGAGAGACAGAGGAATAAAAGGAACACAGGGCATTTTAGGGCAGTGGAAATATTCCATACATGCTATGATGACGGATGCAGGTCATCAGGCGTCTGTCGAAGCCCAAGAGTACACAACACCAAGAGTGAACCTTCACGGAAACCCTGCGCCAGTATCGGCTCCTTGATGGTAACAAACACCCTGCTTACATCAGCAAGATGTTAATAATGGGAGAAACTGTATGCTGGCGGAGAGAAGGTGTCTGGGAATTCTCCACGCATCTTCTCTAAATGCTCTAAATTAGAAAAAAAAAAAAAAAGACTATAGTTGGCGGAAGGATGGGTAATCTGGCCAAGCTGTGGTCCCCTACATGACATTGAGGGAGGGTCACAAAACTCATTACAGGGTGGAAGTAAGGACACGAGACTCTTGTGTTTACAGCTCAACCCAGCAATGCTCCTCAGTGTGGCAGCCACAGTCCCTCCTCCTTAGTTGACAGTGGGGCCAGGGGCGTTGGTAACTTGCCCAAGGCCCCACTGTGCATGCGCAGCAGAAGCAGGACATGAATCCAGCCCTTTGTATGCAAAGATTTTTCTATCAGGGATCAATCTGAACACACCAGACTCCACAGATAAGGAGGCTCCTGGGCAGGGAGAAGAAAGGGGAGGAGAGGTAGAGACAGCCTCATTGGCCTTCACTGAATACAGTGTGAACAACTGCCTGCCTGTGATTGGCTGAGAGTCAGTAATAGGCTGGTTCCCCAGCTAGTTAAGTTGCAATGGACCCTGTACGGAAGCACCATTAGGCCAAACTTAATGTGCATGGGGTGGCAAATTTAGGGAAATTTATCAATATATTGTTGATGCATGCATCAGAGGGGAAAACAGTCACAGTGGTTGAGACGGTAACTAGGATGAGCATTTGGGAAAGAATCAATACCCCTGAATCATTATGGAGATGAAAATTAAAAAGTACAGGCTCTAAAGACAACACAACCATGGCCAAGGTGATCTCAACGTGTATTTAGGAAAAAACAGAATGCAGTCAGAATACAGTGCCCTCCATCAGCTGGCAGCCAACAGCACAGGCCCCCTACCCTCCCTAACTGCCAGCTTGTGACAGCCCCACGGGTGAGGGGCCCTAGCACTTGCTCAGACCCAGTTTTGCTGTGTTCCTACAAACATTCAGCAAAGACCAGACAATTTGAGTGCTTCCCTGAGTGTGACTCTGCTCAGGCCACCAAGGGCTCAGATGCAAAGGAGACTCTCCGGGGGCATCTCTGAGCCCATGGGGAAGGCTTTGAAGGTTGGATTTCTGCAGGCCAGCCAGAGGTTTGGGCCCTCCTGCACTGCCCTTTAGAGAAAGGCCAGGCAGTGGCCTCTAACCGCAGTTCTGTGCAAGTCTGAAGCCATCACCAGGGACACCAGGCAACCCAGTCTGCAAGCACAGTCACATGCCCTTTAATGCTTGACCTTGGGGCTCTGGGAATGAGGTCTCATGGAAAGATGGGCCTCCCGGGCTACAGCTGGCTCATTCCAGACAATTTCCCTCCTTCTGTGCACTCTGAGTTTAGACACGGATGAAGGAAGGGTAATAAGGCTCCCAGGTCTCTCCACACCCCCATCCAGGGAGCCATGAAAGTGGTCAAGGAGGCTTCCGGGGCTGAGCACAGGTGTCCTCCTGCCTCCTAGCCTAGCCTCCTGGGGATTGTGTCCCACATCCTTGCAGACTGATTGTTGTCTCTCTAAGCCTGCAAACAACCCAAACTCTAGAGTATACCACGCAAGGAGCTGTAACAGGGTATCCTAGGCTATGATCTCAGCCTTAGGAAAATTCCAGAACCCCTGCCATGGGTCTGGGACTTTGTCCATTTCACCTAAATTTCCAAATGTATCACCATAATTGACTTTTCAGTAATGGTGAGATCTTTAGTAGAAATCCCCCTTGTAGTTTCTGACATTATTTTTGGTTTTTTACTTCCTTGTTTTCTTTCTTTTTTTAAAAAAAGATTTTATTTATTTATTTACTCGAGAGGTAGAGTTACAGACAGAGAGAGGGAGAGACAGAAAAAGAAGTCTTCCTTCCACTGGTTCACTCCCCAAATGGCTTCAACAGCCAGGGCTAGGCCAGACTGAAGAGAGGAGCCAGGAGCTTGTATACATTTTTTTTTAGATTTATTTATTTGAAAGGCAGAGTTATAGAGAGGCAGTGACACTTCACTCCCCAAATCACCACTGTGGCCAGAGCTGGGCTGATCTGAAGCCGGAGTCAGGAGCTCCCTCCACGTCCAGGTGCAGGGGCCCAAGGACTTGGACCATCTTCCACTGCCTTCCCAGGTGCATTTTCAGAGAGCTGGATAAGAAGTGGAGCAGCCAAGACTCGAACCTGTGCCCACATGGCATGCTGGCACTGCAGGCCAGGACTTTAACCCACTGTGCCATGATATATCTTTTCAATACCCTGTTTTCAAACTTTCTGTGTCTTCCTTATATCTTAAAGGTGTCTTATAGAGAGTATATAGCTGTGTTGTAGCCAGTCTTAAAACTTTATTAAGGCGCCGGTGCCGTGGCTCAACAGGCTAATCCTCCGCCTTGCAGCACCGGCACACCAGGTTCTAGTCCCAGTCGGGGCGCCGGATTCTGTCCCAGTTGCCCCTCTTCCAGGCCAGCTCTCTGCTGTGGCCCTGGAGTGCAGTGGAGGATGGCCCAAGTGCTTGGGCCCTGCACCCCATGGGAGACCAGGAAAAAGCACCTGGCACCTGGCTCCTGCCATCGGATGAGCGCGGTGCGCCGGCCGCAGCGCGCTGGCCGCGGCAGCCATTGGAGGGTGAACCAACGGCAAAGGAAGACCTTTCTCTCTGTCTCTCTCTCTCACTGTCCACTCTGCCTGTCAAAAATTAAAAAAAAAAAAAAACTTTATTAAGGGGATGGCACTGTGGCATAGCAGGTAAAACTGCTGTCTGCAGTGCCAGCATTCCATATGGGCACCGGTTCAAATCCCAGCTGTTCCATTTCCAATCCAGCTCTCTGCTATGGCCTGGGAAGGCAGTAGAAGATGGCCCAAGTCCTTGGGCCCCTGCAACTGGACGTGAAGGAAACTCCTGACTCCTGGCTTCAGATCAGCCCAGCTCTGGCCACAGTGGTGATTTGGGGAGTGAAGTGCCACTGCCTCTCTATAACTCTGCCTTTCAAATAAATAAATCTAAAAAAAAAAAAAATGTATACAAACTAGGAAGGAAGACTAGGAGGCAAGAAATTAAACTGCCTTTGTTCACAGATTAGCTATCCAGAAAATCTGAATTAACCAAAACACCTTTCCTGGAACCAGCGAGCAATTGTAGCAATGTTGGAAGATACAAGGTTAATACACAAAAGTCAGCCACTTTCCTAAATATCAACAATGAACAAGAGGAATTTGAAATTCAAAATGTATAATCACTTACATTAGAATTACAAAAAAAGATACTTGATAAATAAATCTAACATAAGTATAAAAATATATAACAAAAGGATTTTTAAAAAGCAGGGGCAAGTGTTTACCATAGCAGGTAAGATGTCTCTTGGGACCAAGACAGTGCCTGGGTTCAAGTCCTAGTTCCACTTGCACTTCTAGCTTCCTGCTAATGCAACCCTAGCAGCAGCAGGTGATGGCTTAAAGTGTTTGTGCCCCTGCCACCCATGTATGAGACCTGCCTTGAGTTCCTGGCTCCTGGCTTCAGTGTGGCCCAGCCCCTACTGTTGTAGTCATTGGAGAAATGAACCAGCACACAGAAGATCTCTCTGTCTGTCTCTCTCTGCCTTTCGAAAAAAAGGGAAGTACATAAGCAATTCAATATTCTGAAAGAATAAGCTAAATCTAACAAAATATATACAAGATTTAGAAGAGGAAAATTATCAAAGCACATGTGGTGGAAGAAGGGCAGGTGGATTAATGTTGAGAATTGAGCAAGATTCGCAGCACTGGCTGCACACTGGAACTTCTGGGGCCCTTAACAAATACTCGTGCCTGCCTGCCTCCAAGCATTTGCCCCTGAAATGCTGATGGAACCAATGTGGGCTGTAAAGCAGGAATCGGGAATTTGTGTTTTAATCTGCCCAGGTGATTCTTGTGCATGGTCAAGTTTGGGAGTCCAGGGCACCGTTGCTTTTCAGCAAGACCTACTACCTTGCAAACAGGGAAATGACCACAAGGCAGTTTTAAGTGATTATAATATCAAATTTGCATTATGCTGAGAAAACACTGCTCTCTTGCTATTTTGCCTGTCCTAATCATCATAAAATTGAACTGCATGGCATAATTTAGAATTCCAAGGAGAACAGCTTTCTTCATCTTAATTGGATTCCAAGTTACATTAATCCTTTATAGAACTCTCTCAATGTATTATGCTTACTATGCCAAAAATATTTTGTTAGCACTGCATTTTAAATGAGAGAAAGAGGGGGGAAAAAAGGAAAAAAAAAAAACAGAATTGAAAGCTCATTTTAAAAACACCCCGAAAGGCAAAAGCAGCCCTTTGCACACACCACACTCAGACGTGGATGTGGTCCAGGCGTGCTTTGTAAACTCAAGACTGGAGGCAATATCGAGACTGACGCGGAGCTGTGTGCCTGGGACGACGCCGTCCGATGTCTCAAAACCTCGCTCCTCTCCTAGCGTCTGGGACTGAGACACAAGATTTTCTCAGGCCCCGGTCTTGCACAGCTCTCAGTCTCGCTCCCTTAAACCTTCTTTGCAAATCAACCTCGTCCTAAAATTAACTCACTAAATTAAGGGTCCCTGATCCCAAGACCCCCGAGGTCATTTAGCTCCTCTACAGAAATCATCTTCATGTTTGGTCTTGAGGGTTTTTGCCAGAAACCCCAGGCCCTGAGCAGGAAGTGACTCCCACCTGATGGACGGAAGCCCACTTTGCCATCTCGAAAATTCCCCAAAGAACATGGTACCACCGGCCACCCCAGGGCGGGCCGGGGCACTGCAGACCAACGGGCACTTGCACACAAGCTGAACACCCACCCATCAACCCCAGCTCCCATCTACAAGAGCCTTCAGCCCTGACCCCTCCAGGAGCCTGGGAATTGAGTGACGATGCCTGTCTCCTTGCTAAACGCCAGCCTTCTCCCACCTCCTGCTGGCAGTGACGGCTCTGCTGCCCTTGGAGGAGGAGCCAGGACGGGGATTCCACAACACTCTGTGCCTCAGTTTCTTGGGAAGAGAAGGAAAAGGAATCCAACCGACCAGCTCTTCACAACCGACCTCTCATTTGTCAGGTGCTCGCTCAGGCACTTGACGAAGGTCATCCCTCTTAATCCTCGCAGCAACTGGGTGACATACGCAGTGTAGGACTTGCTTTAGTCCTGGGGAAACTGAGGCCTGGCCCTCAAAGATTTCATGGAAAATGCATATTATGAAAAAATGTAATCTGGCATCTTAACAACCCAGAAATTGGCCAATGCCACAAATCAGGGCTTTGGCAATGCTCTCTTCTCACGTACAACCTGGTCCTGACACACGTGGTGACAGATGTCAGGGGCCAACTCACCCAGAGCCATCTAGGGAGCAAGTGACACTCGGCTCCAGGTGGGTCCTTCCTGGGGGAGCCAAGGCACTTCCAAATCCAGGACTAACCGTGGGATTCCATCTATGAAAGACCTGCTCCCCTGGGGCAGGCCAGAACAGCGCATGGAAATGAGGCCAGAAGGTGCCACTGAGCACCACCCCCCACCAGCCCCTTTGAGTGGGCGTTCTCAGGCAGGGTGGGGTGGGGGGCTTCAGAGGAAGCTGTCTGTCTGATCACTCTAATCTTGCACCCTCCTCTGAGCTTTGTTGACCAGCGGCTAGGGTGGGGATGGAAGGCCTGCCTGGGGGGTTGGCAGTCAAGTAACCTAAGGCACAGGGGTGGGGGGGCAGGCATGGGGACCCACGGATGCTTCCAACGTACCCTAGGTGCCGCTGACCTCCTGCCTTTCTCCATAAACTGGCTTCCCAGGAGGAAGCTGGGGTCCGTGACCTCAGCTCACAGTGACAAGCCAGGCAGGGATGAAGCAAGGCCTCGCCGTGGCTCCCTTGCCCCAGTCGGCGTGGGAGGAGGCCTCAGGCATCACTGAGTTAGGTGCACAGCTCTCTAGAGGGTGGGTAGCATGCTCAGCACCTTCCAGATGAGGAACCCAGGCTCCGGGAAGACCTGTGCGTGAGCCGCAAAGGCAGGAATGCAGCCGTCAGAGTCCCAGCTGGTATGGCCCAAAGCAGAGTGTGCAAGTGGGCAGCTAAGAGGGCGCTAAGAGGCGACCACATAAAGACATTTTCGGATGACTATAATTAAAGAGTGTCAGGGCCAGCGCTGTGCTGCCGTGGGCTAAAGCACTGCCCGCAACTCCAGCATCCCTTGTGAACACCGGTTCGAGTCCCGGCTGCTCCATTTCGGATCCAGCTCCCTGCTAATGCGCCTGGGAAGGCAGTGGAAGATGGCCCAAGTGCATGGAGATGAGGCCTTTGTAGTTAATTAGGTTCAGGTGAGATCATAAAGGAATTACCCCCCCTACAAGAGAGACACCGGAGAGCCTGCTCACCCCCTCCACCGTGCGAAGACACACAAGCCAGGGAGAGGGCTCTCACCAGCCACAGAATCATCCGGCAGCTGATCTCAGATGCGCAGCCTGCAGGGCTGTGAGAAATACTCGTGGGTTGTATAAGCCGCAGGTGCGGATTTTATGAGGGAGCCCTAGCAGCCCAAGACAGGTACAGATGGGGAGACGGCCTTGCCTATCACAGGCCAGGGCGCTCATCCATCACCCTGAGCACCTGCAGGCTGGCTTCCAACTGGCCTAGGTGCGCGACACACTGGTGGCTATACAAACCCCTTTGTGTTACACCTAGGGGAAATTATTGATTAATTTTAGACGTTGACAAATTGTTTCCATATTATAATTTTTAGACTAATGACTTACAAAGAGAAATGATAGATGAGTTCCTTATTTGCTGAAGGAAAAATCAGAATGACTTTCTAAAAATCAATCTGTAGGAAAGCAAGAAAGGGAGGATAAAAGAAGGAAGATACAACCTAACCCACCGGCTCTCACCGCAGGTCTACAGAGTCGCATCAAACGTGAATGCTTCCAAGTAACACACAGAGGCTGTGAGAATGAGGAAAAATCCCACACAGTTGTTGAGAACGTGAGACACGTCTGGAACACAAAGATGCAGAAAGTTGGAAGTAAAAAGAGCAGACAAAGCTAAACGAAGAAAATACGAGTCAACGACAATCCAGTGGAGCGTTAGTTACAGTACACGAAACAGTTAAGGCCAAGACAGTTACTGGAAAGAAGCTTGGGTCACAATGACGGGCGTTCGTTCCCCAGGAGGATGGACAGGTGTGGTTAAAACGACAGATGCCGGGGAAGTCTCGCTGTCCAAATCCCAGCTCTGCTGCTCCCCACGCACACACCAGCAGCAAATGTTTTCCTCTCTGGCACTTTGCGCTTCCTCGTGGGCGCCTGCGGGTAATGACAGGTACAAAGCTCTCAGGGTGGCTGTGAGGACGCCACTGAGGTGTCACCTCTTGAAAGCCATTAGGAATGCCTGTCATGGATGTACACAGTAGGCATCACATAGCGAGGGGATGAGAAACAAAAGCAAACCCATCCCAGGCATCCACGTATGGGAAGGGGAGTTTGGCAGATCAGAAAACGAAGAGTTCTGGCACACATTCTTGGCTAGCTATTTTTAATACATCATCTTGGTGGTGAAACAAAAAGTCAGTGCAGATATAAAAGTGTTGACACTATAAAAGTCTTTTTTTAAAGATAACGAGCATCTTTTAACCTATTTACTTATTATCTGAAAGGCAGCACACAGAGAGAAAGGGAGAGAGATTCTCTAACCCCTGGATCTCTTTCCAAATGATGGCAACGGCCAGGGCCAGGCCAGGCTAGGTGGAAGCAAGAGTCTGGAGCTTCATCCTGGTCTCCCACGTGGGTGGCAGGTGCCTACACATTTGGCCCATCTTCTGCTGCTTTCCCAGGCATATTAGCAGGGAGCTGGATTGAAAATGGAGCAGCTGGATGCTGGCATCCAAGCAGCAGCTTAACCCACTGCACCACAACACTGGTCCAACAGAATTAAAATCTGAAATCAATAGACAGACACAAAACATTGCATACAGGACCTGGCACTGTGGCGTAGCGGGTAAATCTGCCGCCTGTAGTGCAGCATCCCATATGGGCACTGGTTTGAGTCTCAGCTGCTCCACTTCTGATCCCACTCTCTGCTATGGCCTGGGAAAGCAGTAGAAGATGGCCCAGGTCCTTGGGCCCCTGCACCCACATGGGAGACCTGGAAGAGGCTCCTGGCTCCTGGTTTTGGATCAGCCAAAGCTCTGGTAGTTACAGCCATTTGGGGAGTGAACCAGTGGATGGAAGACCTACCTCTCTCTCTCTCTCTCTCTCTCTCTCTGTGACTCTTTCAAATAAATAAATCTTTTTTTAAAAAAACATTGCATACAATAACCTCATACACAGTATTTTCTGAAATTGGCTGTATACTCAGCCAAAAAGTCAATCCTATGAAATTTCATACAGAGCGTGTATAATATGCAAAGTTTGTGCTAGGACTACAATGCAATGAAGCTAGAAATCAAAGTAAAATGGTCAGTAGAAAGTCCTAGGGTGAGTGGCGTGGTGTTGGGGGTTAAAGCACCATCTGGGATGCCCCCGCCCCATTCCAGAGTGCCAGTTCCAGTCCTGTCTACTCTGCTAACAACCCAGCTTCCTGCTAATTCCCCCAGGGGAGGCAGTGGGTGATGGCCCGAGTGCTTGGGCCCCTGCAGCCCACGTGGGAGACGGAGCTCTGGGCTCCTGGCTTTGGCCTGGATCAGTCACGGCTTTTGTGGGCATTTGGGAGGTGAACCAGTAGATGGAAGATATTTTTGCTCTCTGTCACTTGGCCGTTCAAGTCATAGAAATAAATAAACATTTTAAAAAGGGGAAAATTCTCATACATTTGGAAGCAAGTAATGTGCTCCTAAGTGATTCACCAATGCAAATTTTAAAAACATCTTGAGCAGAATGCTAATAGAAAGACTACTGATCACAACTATGGCATTTAATTAAGAAGAAATTAGAAAGCAGGCGGGCATAAGTGTGCGTATTGGAAGAGAAGGAGGGCTGGAGAATAACAAACTACAATTCCATCTTAGGAGGCTACAGAAGGAGGACAAAACAAACCCACCTGAGAGACAAATGCATGGCACAGATCAACGAGGCTGGAAACTGTTTGCTTTTTCAGAAGACTCATAAAGGTGACAGATCACAGGTAGATGACAGAAAATCAGCTGAGAAAAAGAAGGAAGGGATCCAAGCAATCTAGAGCACAAAACAGAAATGCAAGATGAAGTGGACACATTTCTACAAAGCCTAGACTGCTTACGCCACTCCTGAGTGCTTAAGAGCAGGTCATCTGAATGCGTCAGTGCCAGTTAGCAAAACCAGAGCAAGCTCCTGAGATGTCTGACCGTGGAGACGAGGAAACAAAGACTCGGCCCTTTGGGTAACCTGGCCGAGGTCACAGACACAGCCAGGGTTGGACCCAACCAGCGTGAGTCTGAGGTCTTCACGCTTTGTCCCCTGATGGTGAATTCTGTGCGTCAACGCGACTGGGCTACCGGGTGCCCAGGTGCTAGGGTTTGACTGTGGGGCGGGGAGGTTTATGTGTTGGAAACTTATTCCCCATATTCCCACATGAAAGTCACCTGAAGGAGAAGCCTTAAGGACAGAAGTAGCATCGGATGGGGCCCCGAGATCTCGTCAATGACTTGATAAGAAGAGGAAGCACGCCAAGCCAGCACGCTTGCTCCGCCCCCATGCTGACCCCATGTGGTGTCCAGGGCCACGTGACCCAGAGAGGTTTCGGAGACCAGGCTGACACGAGGTCAGAGGTCAGACGTTGTTTTTGGGTCTGTCTGTGAGCATGGCAGGCTCAGCAGAGCCTCCTGGGCACGCGGGCCCCACCCAATACGCCAGGGGCCTGAGGAGAACAAGGGAAGAGGCGCTCACCCACTTCGGCTGCAGCCTGCTTGCGCGCCCTGGAATATCCCCGCCTGTCCCCTACCCTGGGCCTGCAAATGCGCCACCCACTCCAGGCTTCCCTGGGTCCCAGCTTGCAGACGGTGGAACATGGGCCAACTCCTCATCGGAAAGGTCTCCATCTGCAGCCCGGGGGTCGGTCGCCCTGAGCAGAACCCTAAATAACATCATGCCCATGCTGTGCGGCTTTGCCTCCATAGTAGAGCAGTAAGACAACTTTTAGAAGGGTGAGCTCTGCATCACCACACCTCGCACATCCAAGATGCTTTTCACAATTAAAAATATGAGGGGCTGGCGTTGTGGCGCAGTGGGTTATGCCACTCCCTGCAATGCCAGCATCCCATGGCAGAGCGCCGGTTCAAGGCCCGGCTGCTCCATTCCCAATAGCTCCCTGCCAATGTGCCTGGGGAGGAAGCCGAAGGTGGTCCAACTGCTTGGGCCTCTGCCACACATGTGGGAGACCCGGATAGAGTTCCTGGCCTGGCCCAGCCCTGGACGTTGCAGGCATTTGGGGGGAGTGAACCAGCAGATGGAAGACATCTTTTTGTCACTCTCTCCCTCCCTGTCACTCTGAAACTCAAATAAATCTTTTTTTAAGAAATTCTTTAAGTAGAGAAACCCTCCTATGGCTGGGAACGCATGGGCACTGAAGAAGCGCGCACTGGAGCTGCCCCTCCTGCCCCGAGCCCCAGGGTACCCAGCGCCCGCCTCCAATGTGACACTTTTGCTCCTGCGGGTCATTTCAGAGCCAGTCTACACACATGTAAATACAGACATATTCTCCTTCCCTGCCTTTACATCCACGGAAGAGCCCCACGCATGCTTTTTCTGCTCCTTGCCATTTTGCCTTAACAATGTCTCTGGAAGATCGGATTCTTGGAAAACATCCTCATCCTTGCTCTTTTCCATCCATGCAGTCCATTGCACATGCACTATAATCCAGCCAACATCTTGCTGCTGGAACAGCAGGATGGTCTCCAATCTTTTGTTATTTCAAAAGATGCTGGGTGAGCATGGAATTGTGTTTATGTGCAAATAAATGTGAGATATCTATCCATCCCAGCTATGAAAAAAATGATATGTATAATGAATTGTCCCAAATTTCAGTTGCTGGAAACAGTGGCTACATTTGTTTTTGTTCACTGATGGGCAATGTTGGCAGGCAGAGCTCAGGGAGAGGACCCACAGGCAAAATCCTGCCAAGTTCAAGGGCCTCCCGGGTCCAGGTTTTTGATAGGAAAAAATAGAAGTCCAGAGCAACCTTCTTGAAAAATCCATTCTGTTTCAGATACACGAAGAGGCTTCAAAAATTTTGTAGAATAAATGGAATTGAAAGATAAGCTTATTTTGGTGCAAAAAGAAATTTTTAAGCCCACGCATTTTTTTTTTATAATACCCATTTTCCAAAACTTCATAATGATCCTTCACATTTCTAGGAATGGAATTGCTTGGTCATGGGTATGAAGTGTTCAGGTTGATAGAGGTTGGCTAAATTGTCCCCCAGAGAAGTTGCACCAAGTGACCGCCAACAGCCATGCCTGAGGAATAAAGAAAATAAACGGTGAGCCGGTGCTTCACCGTCCAGCCACGTGGGGGCGGTGTTTCCCCACCGAAGGCAAAATGTCTGAGTCCTTGGTTGACTTGGCTTTAGGCAGGGAGGCTGAGCCTCCTATGCCTGGGCCTGGTACTGCCTGGTACCGCCGGTGATGGATGCACCATTCTCGGGGGGGCGGGCTCACGGCCTTCTCCTTCCATTGGCTTTCACAACTCAGGGGGGCCTCTGACCCTCTGTGACATCCACCCCCGGGGGCCACAAGTTCAGAGCTCAGAGCCCACCTGTCCTGGGCCCAGGGAGAGGTTGCAGCCCCTCTGGAGCCAGGTTCCCAACAGTTCGTTTTACGATGAATTTATTCATTTGAGAGACACAGTGAGTGAGGGGGAAGGGTGGGGAAGAGGAAGAAGGGGGAAGAAGGAGAAAGGAGAAGAGCTTCCATCTCTGGCTCACTCCCCCAGATGGCTGCAACAGCCAGGGCTGTGCCTGGCTGAGGCCAGGGGCTCCATCCGGGTCTCCCACGTGGGTGGCCCGAGCACTGGGCGTGTTGTTGCTGCTTTCCCAGTCACGCCAGCAGGGAGCTGTGTCGGAAGCAGAGCTGCGCAGGACTCAACCCAGCGCCCATATGGGATTCCAGGGTCCCACTGCACTACAGTGCCAGTCGCCAACAGTCTTAGGTTTAAGCTGAGAAATGCCTGGACTTATGGGCTGCCCCTTCCCCATCCTGCCTTCAATAAGGCCCTGGGCTCACTCCCAAAGATGGCCCCAAGCCAGGAGCCTGGGCCAGAGAAGCCAGCTGAGCAGAGGGCGAGCACCCCAGGGTGGGGGACCTGACAGTACTTCCCAGCCTTCAGGGCTCTGACCCACCAGACCCACCCTGCCTGGGCCAGCTCCAGGAGGCCTGTGCAGGCGCAGGAGCTGCTCCCACGACAGGGCCAGGCCCAGCTGCCCGCCCCTAAACACCTGCTTCAGTGTTTGCAAGGCACCAGGCAGGACATCCTGGGAGACAGTTCTGGGGTCCGGATGATTCCAGTCTGTACACCAGGTTTTAAATCACCACACGCAGGCACCAAGCCTAGCGGTTAAGACGCCAGCCAGGTCACCCACGTGACAGTGGCCTGGGGTTTGGTCCCCGACTCCTGACCTCAGCTTCCTGCTAATGAAGGCAGCAGTGGGGCCTTGACTGAGTTTCTGGCTCCCCGCTTTGGTCCTGGCTGTTACAGGCATCTGGGGAGTGAACGGGCACACAGGAACGTTCTCTCTGTTCCTCAAATATATTTTTAAAAATTCTAACAATCAAGCGACAGGGTCTGGTGTTGTGAGGCAGTGGATTCAGGCACCACTTGTGACACCAACATCCCCTAGCGATGCTGGTTCAAGTCCTGGCTACTCCACGTGTGATCCAGCTCCCTGCTCACTCGCCTGAGAATGCAGTGGGCCCTTGTCACTCATGTGAAAGACCCAGCTGGAATTCTGGCTTCAGCCTGGCCCCACCCCAGTCCCCCCTTCCCCCAGCAGCCACCTCTGCAGCGTGTTGCATCCACAGGTGTGCAGGGGAGCCCTGGGGACGCAGGGATTGGTTTTTGTGTCACCTGTCCTTCCAGACTCAAGGGCCCAGCCGCTGAGCCAGGCAAAGGAAGCTGCATTCCAGGGGGCTCTGGCGTCACCCCTCCTGCTCAGTGTTGGAGCCCAGGCCCCAGAGGGGCGGGCCTGTCCTCCTGCCTGCATCTCAGGGCTGACGCGTCGACACCCCCCAGCTGCACACCCAGGCCTTGGTCATGTTTCCATCCCCCTTCCCACAGCCCTGCTCACTTTCATTTTGCAGCTGGGAATGAGTGCAGCGGGCCCCACGGGGAGGGGGCTGGAGCCCTGTGCCACCCCAGGTCACCCCAGGCCAACAATCGAGGGCCTCTGTCCTGGTGAGGCCGAGGTCCAGGGAAGGCCGCCCAGGGTGTGGGTCAGTCTCTGGCTATTTCTCGTAGGCTGACCCAAGAGCATGTATTCTGTTTCCCACAGGCGCCCTCTATTGGAGCTGGAGTGTCAGGAGCCCAGGGGCGAGCCAGACGGATCGCACTTGGAGGGGCGGAAGCCATCCCCCTCCGCCTCTCAGTCCCCAGCAGAGGCGTCTTCATCAAATGCCTGACCCCAAGAAAACTCATTCAGGCCTCTGCTTTCTTTAGTCTCCTTTGAAGCTGCCTGTCCCAGCAGGGGCCAGGGCCTCTTCCATCTCCACCAACAGCTGGAGGACGGGCCTGGGCGGGAAGTGAAGGGAACAGGCTAGGGAAGAAGGCGGGGGGGGGGGGGGGGGGGGGGGGGAAGGGGGGGCGGGCCAGTGCTGTGCTCACCGCGTGCATCCACAGGAAAAGGCTGAATGACAGCCGCTTGCCTGTGGCACACAGCCCATGTTCTGCTGCAAGGAACCATGCAGTAGAGACGGAGCAGGGAATGGCGCTAAGATCTGCCCACTGCAGCCAGGGAAGGCCTGTCCAGGGAACAGCATGTCAGCATGATCAGGCCCCGGAAGCTCTCCCCACGAGGCGTGAAGGACCACAGCTGCTGTCTTGAGTGTGTCCCCAAGTTCACATGCCTCACAGTTACTCCCCTGTGCAACAGCGTAGGGTGGTGGGGCCGTGAGGGTGGAATGGGTGGACTCAGGCCCCTACAGTGGGCGTGGCCTTGCTCACTCATCCTCTCCCAGCTCTCTGCCTTCCGCCATGGGATGGCTCAGCAAGAAGGCCCTCACCAGAGACTGCCTCTCCAGACTGGGCTGCCCAGCCTTCAAAACCGCGAGCAGATCGATTTCTTTTCTTTTTTTTTTAAAAAAGATTTATTCGAAAGAGTTACACACAGAGAGAAGGAAAAGCAGAGAGAGAGGTCTTCCATCCGATGGTTCACTCCACAACAGCCGGAGCTGCGCCCATTTGAAGCCTGGAGCCAGGAGCTTCTTCTGTGTCTCCAGGCGGGTGCAGGGGTCCAAGGACTTGGGCCATCTACTACTGCTTTCCCAGGCCATAGCAGAGAGCTGGATTGGAAGTGGAGCAGCTGGGACTTAAACCAATGCCCATACGGGATGTCGGCACTGCAGGCGGCAGCTTTACCCGCTACATCACAGGGCCAGCCCCTGTTCTTTATAGATTACTCAGTCTTGGCTGCTCCCTTGCAGTAGCACAAATCAGAACAGGACGAGGACCGTAAGTGCTCCCACGTTCTTGTGCAGCCAGGACCCAAGGCTGTGACCAAATGAGACTTTTGGGAGCTTTAGAATAGCAGGGGCAGTTTTTCTGCAGAGACTTGGGGTCAGCCACCAGATGTGACACTGGACCAGCAATGGTGCATCCATGCACCAGGCCCAAATCTGAACACGTGGGTCATAACTTAGCAGTGCCCAGACCACCGCACACGGCATCTGTGGGCACCTGTCAACCAGGCCAGGCCAGGCCAGGCATGAGTGGCATTGGTAATTGATCTTGGGGAGCCTGGAAATTCCTGTAGGGTACTGAATACACTGTGGATCCCAGGGGCCCAGGCCAAGTTGTGAATCGGGTTTGAGGCAGAGCCTGGAAATTTGCATTTAACACACAGCACCAGGTAACTCTAATGTAGGAGGTGTGGGAACCACACGGGCAGAAAACGCAGTGTCACCTTAGAAGATGTCGAAGGGGCCCCCGCCCTGGAGCTCGGGAGCATCTCGCTCACACGGAGTTTCCTAGCCACTTCTGAGCCGGTGTATACCTTTGTTGACTTTCTTGCTGTCTGTATCCTCACCGCTGCCACAAAACCCAGACAGGCAGGGTCTGGCCAGGTGGGAAATGGAAGCCTTGGAAGCGCGAGGAGCACAGGGGACCCCAGGCCGGGAGCCGCGGTGACCTGGGGGCCTCAGGGACCAAGCGGCTGTGTGAGCAATGAGCCTGGAAGATGAGTGCTTAGACCTCTGCACATGAACTGACATTTGCCATGTGGAAAACCAAGGCCATGTGCAGGCCCGGGGACCCGCTCTTTGTAAGTATTAGATATTCATTAGCAAGTGTCAGAGACGCCAACCTAGTAGCACAGTCCGTGTACTTGCAGGCGCAACGCTTCCGGGTCGGCGGCTTCCGCAAGCCGTTCTCCCGGACCAGCCTCACTGTCTTCAGTTTGCTAAGATCCACATGCACGGGGTGGAGCTTGTGTTCGTCCCGGGGGCCCAGTGTGTGCCAGAGTTCCGGGCTACGCTTCCCATGCTGGTGGATGCTGGACCGATGCACGCCAGGCTCATGCCGTCCCATGCTGCTCTCTGGTACCTCCTGCTTCAGCAAACACCAGGTGGCCGATCAACCCTGGATGCTTCCTGCCTGCCTGCCTGAGGACCTGGCACTGTGTGTGAGCCAAGTGGCCAGAAGAAAGCAAGCTGCCAGGCTAGGAGCGGGCGGTTTCTGTCTGGGCTCTGAAACATTATGTTTTTGAAGGAGATGACTGTTGACAGTCCAGCTCAGCGATCGAGATCTTACAGGCTGGGCTTCAGAAGGGTAGGGGGTGTATTTTGGCCATGTGAAAGGCCAAGTCCTATACACAGTGATGCTAAGCAGCACTCTCACTTCACCATGCAGGCCCTGCATTCTCAAATCGCTTGACTTCTATTTAACTGGTTTTGGGCCACAGTGGCTGGAGCACATTCTAGAATATGAAATGCCTTCAAATGTCACTTCATGGTAAGTGCCACTCGGAAGCTTTTTAAATGACTCTCAAGTGGCATAGTTGCTTCGTGGAAAATCATCTTCCCATTCACCACCTCTTAAGTCATCACAGTGCTGTATCTGCAGCTAATTGCTCAAATCATGAATGCACAGGCTGGATGCTGCAAGAAATTTAGAAAGACTGCAAGCACAGAGTCATGGGACAGCACAACCCCATGTCGGGAGACGCCCCGTGGCACGAGACAGCACAGCCCCATGTCGGGACAGCAAATCCCTTCATCATGCCAGTGGCTGCTCCAAGTGACACATGAGTTCCTGAGTTGCTGACCCACCTCTGTGCTGGCACTGTCCCCGCAGCAGAGCAGCACACCAGGTGCAGCAGCACTGGGAACACTTCTGCAGTGACGTCAAGCAGTGGTTTTCAAAGTTTCACCTAATGGAATCGGAAAGCAAATAGTTTATCTGTATAGATTTATTATTCATGGATGCAAACCCACAGCATGCAGTGGAAACATGAAAGTTAGCTGGGGAAGCGGCAAAGTGAGGCCGGGAGGCGTGCAGGCACTGTGGCACAACAGATGAGGCAGCTGCTTGGGATGCCCGCATCCTGTGTACGGGCGCTGGTTTCAGTCCCGGCTCCTTCACTTCCAATCCAGCTTGCTGCCAATGGTGGATCCTGCGGGCCCCTGCCCCCTACATAGGAGGCTCGGAAAGAGTTCTGGGCCCACGGCTTCAGTCTGATCCAGCCCTGGCTGTTGTGGCCATTTGGGGAGAAACCCAGTGGACAGATCAATTTCTCTCTCTCTCTCTGTGTGTGTGTGTGACTCTGCCTTTCAAGTAGCTGAAAAGGAATAATCATTAAAAAAAACTGAGCCTGGGGGCTCAAGCTGACAGGTGCTAGGAGTATTCTGGATCCTCACACTGCTCAGGTTCTGTGTTATGCCTGCATGTAGAGAACATTTAGAGTCAGGAGGTACAAACAAGTGTTTCATAGCTCACCGTGCAATTCTTGGATATCACTTGGTTAAATAAAGATGTCACAGGTTTTATCCTTGCAAAAACAAAGTTTGCTTGGCAGAAAACTCAAAATGTCGGTCAGTTGTTATAATTTAACAATCATTAAACATTAAACATTACCTCTTAAACACCAAGTCTAGAGGACTTCTGAGACTAGAGGACTGGGCCATTCCAAACGACCCCCTCTCCAGATAACCTACAAAATGCACAAAATGCGCCTCACCACTATGGAAGGCACTGGACAGAAGTCAAAAAGATACAAGAGGGGACTTGAAGCCTGGAAGGAGGAACAAAGTTTGGGTGCACGTATTTCTTAATGGTTCTTTGCTTGGGACAAGCCAGTCCCACCAAGCAAAGCAGCTAAGATTAAAAAGTCTATAGTCTTGCTGGCTTAACCCACATATCACTGGCTTTAAAAAATAAAAAAAAAGAGAGAGAGGACAGAGGTGAGCATGACCAAAGCACTTAGAAAGTGAGGGTGGATCCTAGAAGGGAGAGCCAGGGACAGGGGTCCAAAAACTGAGCAAGAAACTCGGCCTAGGTTGACTCTTGGTGGCCTGGCTTAGGCTGCCAGAACTTCAGACTTCTGCAGGCAATGTGGGGCTGAATTCAGACCTAAATCTAGAAACTTGAGTTGTCTCCCTTTAAACCATTTTCAGTACTTATCAGAGGAACGTAACAGAATCCAGAGTCTCTAAAGTCTCAAAGTTCCAGACTTAACCCAGAACGTCCAGGGGAAAAAGCCGTCAACAGAGATTAATCCTGAAAGGACTCAGAAGCTGGAACTGGCCAGCAGAGGCTTTCGAGAGCTGGTAAGGCTGCTCAAAGATGTGATGGAGATACGCCAACCGGTGAACATGCAGGAAGTCTCAGCAGAGAAACAAAATCATGTTTAAAAAGGCAAAACCAGGGGAAATTCTACAGCAGAAAAATTAATGCACAAAATTTAAAACTTACAGGACAGGCTTCATAGCAAATTGTAGCTGACAGAGTA
Source organism: Sylvilagus floridanus (assembly GCA_949820135.1). Lineage (NCBI taxonomy): Eukaryota > Metazoa > Chordata > Mammalia > Lagomorpha > Leporidae > Sylvilagus > Sylvilagus floridanus. The sequence continues at coordinate 38,686,215 of OX463230.1, forward strand.
GTCAGTAAACCTGAAGACAGATTAACAAAATGATCTAGTCTACAGGACAGAAAAAGATATGCTAAAGTTAAAGAGCTTCAAAGACGAGAGCCGGCATCAAAAGATTCTTAATATGTGTGTAGTCAAGTACAAGGATTAGAAGACAGAATGGGGCTCATATTTGAAAAAATAACATCCGGGCAGCAGCACTGTAGCACAGCAGGTTAAGGGCCACCTGTGACACCAGCATCTCAAAAGAGCGCTGGTTCAAGTCCCAGCTGCCCCACTTCCAAACCAACTCCCTGTTAATACGGCTGGGAAAGCAGTGGAAGATGGCTCAAGTCCTTAGACCTTGCCACCCCTGCGGGAGACCTACATGAAGTTCTAGGCTCCTGGCCTTGGCTTGGCCTAGCCCCAGCAGTTACAACCATTTGGGGAGTGAACAAGTGGGTGGAAGATCTCTTTCTCTGACTTTCAAATAAATATTTTTAAATTCCAAGTATGTCCCCAACTCTACATAAGTTATTTACCTGCACACTCAAGCTCGGTGAGTCCCAGGCAGAATCAATACAAGGAGAATCAAAACAAAGAAAATCACATCTAAAGATGCAAAGCAGTGTTACTGGTGTTTAGCCCCTCTGCAGAAAAGCGTGGCAGACTCTTCTAAAACTAAGCACACACCTATCTATGAAACAGCAAGTTTACCTCTAACCCAAAGTATATGAACATGAGTGCCCAAAGACAGACGTCCACCAATCTTACCCAGGAGAATGGAATAAACCCACAGCATTCACACAACAGAACACCACTCAGAGATAACAAGGAATGAGCTGTCGATAGACTCAAGGACAGGAATGAATTTCAAAATCATTACCCTGGAAGAAGCCTGATGCGGAACAGTACGTACTGTTTTATTCCAGTTATATGCAGTCCTAGGATAGGTTACACTCATCTTACAGAGAAAAAGAGGCCTGGGATCGGGGAGAACTGACCAGGCAAGGCAGCGGGAGACTTGCTGAGGCCATGGTGGTGCTGCCCACCTGGGTGCAGGCACTTGCAAAACTCCCAACGGTTGGCTCAAAGATGTGTTTCCCTCTACATTTTCCCTTAAAACCACTGAACGCTGATAATCATATATACTGAAGTATGCAGGGTTGAGATGTATTCCAAGTTACTCTTCAGTGGATAAAGAATAAGATGGGTGGATGGATAGATACAGGCATACATGCATTTTCTGAACAACTTTCTTGTACACTTCCTTTTTTTTTTTTTTTTTTTTTTCATACCAAATGTTAAGGGAGAAGGAGATTTTCCTACTCCTGAATACCCACTGTGGGAGAAAAAGAGCTTCGTTTGGAAATTCACAGTTAGGGCATCAATCTTTGAGTCCCCAGCAATGCAAGAGATGGCCTTTTCCTGGTCTTTAATGCTAGGAAGTTAGCTTAGCACCCAGATGCACTGTAAACACAAACAGATACCTGAGTAAAACATCCCCTTCCTTATCATTAGCTCCGTTCCAGGCAGGAGACCGTCAACACCAATAGGCTATAAATACCCAGAGGCTTTTCTAGACACTCGCAGCTATGGTGGACGTCATGTGTGGTGGTGTCTGCTGGCTCAAAAAGGAGCCCCGTCCACAGTCACTGGGCAGCGTCTTCCTCTCCATCCTCCCACCCACTAATCCTTGACTTCCATTATCATGGTCCGCTGCCTTTCCCGCCTGAGGGAATAAACTGTTGCTTGTCTACAGACACTCCTTCCCTGTCCCTTGGTCCCTGGCTAACTTTGTTCATTCTTGGATGCCAACTTCCCTCGCCCAGAGGCTAGAATGGGCACGCCCTGCCTCACCTCCCACACGCACATGACCAAAGCCACTGAGCTGAGAACACCGGCAGTCTCTTTTCTCACTGACAGGCAGCTCTGTGAGCGCAGGGCTGGTGACCTGCAGGGAAGCCACAGCTCGCGTTCCCCGAGTGTCAGCCTAATGCGAGGCACTCCTGACCACGCGACCCATATTCGTGCTGTTCTGCTCATACTGGGCCCTCCAATGTCTGTTGAAGAAACGTCCCTATAAAGGGACAGTTAGTCTCTGTCGGTTCCCAGGCGGGGTCACGCCTGGAGTAAATGACAGGCCCTGAGCCCGCCTCACTGAGCGCAGGCCGATGGGCAAACTCCCTCCAAAGAGAGATGGTGCCCCACACGCCCTGACAAGCGCTGATACGGAGGAAACGTGGACGAGGTACTTGGTAGAACTCAGCATGTGTTTAAAAGTTGCATGTAATTTACGATTTGCTAAACCGCAACTTCGAGATCCACCCATTCAGCTTACCAGTCAATGAGCGCCTGCTCGCTTCTGAGTAGACTGGCACCAACCGGGCAGTGGATACAAAACACACGGCCTAGGTAGAAGCTACAGGAAGAATGGGGTATCGGCTGATCGCTTGATGAAACCATGCAGGAGGGTGTCCTGCACGTGCACCCAGTGCTGCCACGGCCACTGTCCAGGCACCTGCACTCTGTGCCGGCTTCTCCAGGTGGCCACACCCCTGCCCAGGGCCCATTACCACCGCGCCCCACGTCAATTCTGCCCCGGGTCGAGGTCTAGCAAGGTTCCTGGGTGAGTAATTGCATCACTAAAGTGTTCTCCCATATGAAACAGAATATCCATTTTGAAGAATTATTCTAAGGATTTCGTGAAAATAACAAAGGCTCTGGTCTTAGTCACTGCGAGGCAGAGCCTCAAGGGCGGGGATGTGTGGCGTTCCCGGCTTCTCCCGTCTGACCACCCGAGCGCTGCCCCAGCGGCTCTCAGTCTCGGTGTGGGCTCCTCCTGCGAAGGGTCAAACGGACACCGCTGTAAATCAGCAAAACCTTTTAGGGTTAAAAGTGTAATTTTATTTAGATGTTACTTGTACATAATCTATAGTAAGATATACAAACAGATAAAAATTGTTTAACAGGAATTTCTCTTTTAATACCACTTTAAATTCCATTTACATCAGCATTGGTAATACTGCAATGACAGATACTCTTGATTTATAAAACGAAAATTACTGCTACTCTGGCTGATACAGTCCCACTAGTCTTTAATGGATTAAAATGTATCATGTATTTCAGTTGCAAATTATTAACAAAACTTTAACAACCTAGCCACTTGGTGCTCAGAAAATATTCTGGTGTTCTAAAAATTTACTGAAATGAAAATGTTAATTTTATAATAGTATCCTTAGTGAAGAAAAACATAAGGGTGCAAAATCTTATGGTTTGGGGCTAACAAGGCAAAACCACTTGTCTTCTGCTCAACCACATAGCTGTGTGGTACCACGTGGTACCACGTGGGCCACTGCTGCATCCTCTTTGCCTAATCCATGCTATCAGGTAAACTTATGGGAAATGCAACTAAAATGCACATGGAGAAATAAAACTGCAGATAATTTAAAACAACCTTACAGTTTATACTATAATTTAAAATGCAAAATGTATAGAAATGAAGTGTGCTTTTAAATGTTCCCCACTTGTTTTGGTAAATACTTTTTTGAAAATGAAGACTTGAAAACTCAAAATCTTCACTTTTTTCTTTCATGCAACACCTTAATAGAAAAAGTCTGGATTTTAATTTTAAAATAAATCAGGTTTGCTAAAAAATACTCTAAAAAAACCAAAACTGGATGTTAGTCATTTCCCCATTCTTTTAATATTTATAGAATACTTCAGGGCAAAAACTTTTCCACTAGTCATAAAATCAAGTTGAAAATAACTTGGTGATTAAACTACAACTGAGACACTAATAGTGAACAGGCTCAGGACTATCCTGGATAAAGTGCCACTAATTTTATTGTAATAGGAGAAATCCTCACATGGACAGTGCTCTCTCCAGAAGGGCCAAACAAAAAGAAAAAGCATTAGAAATTATAAGTTCCAGAACTATCCAGGGAACTCTCATCACAAACATGGTCAAAAAAGTGAACTATTACAACAGAGACAAAATAAGACTTTAAAAAAAATGGTCAGAGTCCCAAGAATAATGCCAACCCAATAGGCCTCTACATCTGCCCCCCCCAACCAAAAAGAAAAAAAGGAAATTAAGAAACTTACAGCTATTACTTATAGTCAAGAAAATCACAGCGGCCGCCAAATGGTGGCCCGCCTGGAGAAGAGCGGCTCAGGAAACCAGTGACAGACAGCTGGTTCCACCGGGCAGACCTGACGCACCTGAGGGAGGCTGGCCTTGTGACAGCGATGAGGACTCGCGGTGTCTCAGAGCTCCAAGATCCATCCCCACATGATGGCCGCCACCAGCCAGACAGCTGTCACTCACAGATACACAGCTGTGGGCGGACAGCTGATGGGCTTCTCAGAACTCACGGACCACAGTCCACGGATTACTGTCCTACCTCCATTCCTACCATCCATGCCACAGCTCTGCTTCTAGCCCAAGGTTGCTCCCTTCCTCATCATGGGGTTTCTCTAATAACCACCACCTGACTGATTCTGGGACGCGAGAATTCCTCAGTGAGTCTGGTGTCTTAGCATGTCTGCGAAGGCCAATCTATAGCCAATGCCTGGGGCACTCGCTGATTCTAAGCAAGTAGTTATCCTTCTCCCAGAATCACAGAATACAAGCTCTCGTTCTTTTGTTCTTGAGCTCCCCAACGTCCTACCTTAGCCAGGAAAGTGAGCCCCAGAGGTCTCTAGGATTAGGCATACGGGGAGGGCGGAGGTGGAAGCCAAGGACGTGCCTCGGCCAAGGTCTAAGCATGGTGATCTAGTGAGGGGTGACTTAACATCAGACACCACAGTGTGAGAAGAGAGAACGACATGCTTCCAGGCGGGGCGAATGCCCTGCTTGTGGGACTGATCCCGACTCTGGCCACAGCACCGAGAGAAGAGAAGAAACAGCTGTCAGCATCTACTTCACCCAGCCCTGGGCTCTGCAGGTCCAGACAGTGGCGCGAGGCGCCGTCCGACGCCCTCTCTGCTGTGCGTGGAGGAGGAGCACGAACCCGGCCACCACACTTAGGTCACAGCTCCCCGGGAAGGGGGCAGGAGGGGCGCTGCACCCTGGGCCGCACCGGGCAGCTCCCGCACACTCGCGGCTGTCCCAGCCAGCGGGCTCCTGGACTGTGAGGGCCGGCCAGTGTTCTGACTGGCAACCCGGCAGGGCCCTCAAAGGAGAAAGCACCCAGACCCTCATTTCCTTTACCCCGACGGAGCTGCTGAATCCTGGCACAAAGATCACCAACAGGCACTGACTAGGCAAATGCCGGGGGCCCTTCCGAGTCCACATCTGACAAGCGTGCGCAAAGGCAACGAGAGGACTCAGTGGAGCATTCAAACCCAGTCAGGGGCTGCCAAGCAGAGAGACTGCAGGCAGAGATATTTGGTTCTTCTGTGTTGCTAAACCCTTCCCTGCAGAACCAACTTTGGAAACACATTTTTACAAAGAAAGGGAAAAAAATCCCCAGATGGAAAACAATATCACTTACTGATTGGAAGACATCACACTGACACACAGTCATTAATCTTGCCAAGACCCAAAGCCAGGCAGTTTCACAAACACACAGCAAGTCTGCAGAACTGTAAGGATCGATAGAGAGTAAACCCAAACTGCACTAAATACTTTCACGGCCGAGGGGAAGCAAGGTGCTGTTTTGAGGACAATGCAATAGTTACAGCGTATTTCCTCGTGTGCAGCAAGATTTGCTATGTGTAGTGGCACTTAAGTATTACACAGTAAATACTGAAAAAACCTGGACTTGTTGGATGTGCAGAAGCAATACCACATTGTGAATACAAAAGGTGCTAAGCTACAGGATTATCACACCACTACTGAGGTGCTGAGCCCACGTACAACCCTCTCGACACCTGCAACCTGCGGCTGCCTGCTCGGCCTCAGTCGGACCAGTCGTTCTCGTCAAACTCCGAGTCGTCGTCAGAGTCGCTGTACTCCACAGCGATGCGTCTAGACAGGATGGTGGCCACGTCATCCCCAATGGGCTCCCGCTTGGCCTCCTGCTCCCGCTGCTCCTGCACCTTCTTCAGCTGAATTCCTGCAGCCACACATAAGGTTGAGAATCAAATCCCCCTGCTCAAGCCCAGGGAAGGAAAGCTAAATGTGGACATCTGCTGGACAGTGTTTTCTAATGACGCTACGGAGAAAGTTTTGGAAACTGAAGAGGCGGCAAGCTCAGGGAATAGTAAGAAGTTTACTGCCCCCCCAAAAAACGTGCAGTGCAGGGCAGCGCTGTGGCGTACCAGGTAAAGCTGCCACCTGCAGTGCCGCCATCCCATATGGGTGCCAGTTCGAGACCTGGCTGCTTCACTTCCGATCCAGCTCTCTGCTATGGCCTGGGAAAGCAGTAGAAGATGGCCCAAGTCCTTGGGCACCTGCAATTGCATGGGAGACCCAGAAGCTCTTGGCTCCTGGCTTCGGATCAGTGCAGCTCTGGCCACTGCGGCCATCTGGGGAGTGAACCAGTGGATGGAAGACCTCTCTCTCTCTCTCTCTCTTTGCCTCTCCTCTTTCTGTGTAACTGTGACTTTCAAGTAAAATAAATAAATCTTTAAAAAATAATGTGCCATGCCGGCACCACGGCTCAATAGGCTAATCCTCCACATAGAGGCACCGGCACTCCAGGTTCTAGTCCCATTCGGGGCGCCAGATTCTGTCCTGGTTGCTCCTCTTCCAGTCCAGCTCTCTGCTGTGGCCCGGGAGTGCAGTGGAGGATGCCCAGGTCCTTGGGCCCTGCACTCGCATGGGAGATCAGGAGGAAGCACCTGGCTCCTGGCTGTGGATCGGTGCAGTGCGCTCGGCGCAGTGCACCGGCCGCAGTGCGCCAGCCGTGGCAGCCACTTGGGGGGTGAACCAACGGAAAAAAAGGAAGACTTTTCTCTCTGTCTCTCTCTCTAACTCTGCCTGTCAAAAAAAAAAAAAAAAAAGAGAGAGAAAAAGAAAAAAAATAATGTGCAGTGCAAGTCATAATGTTTTTTATGACAAAGTAATGTGTTGAAATAATAAAAAAAATGAGTTATCACTTCAGTGCACATGGACACCTTAGAAAATTCTAGAGCCACATTGGCCTATGAGGTGGCCGTCAGTCACATGGAGATCTTGTAACTTTTACACATGGTGTGTGGCTAGTGGCATCAGGAAGAGTGTGTCTCTCTTCCCACAACATGGGACTAAAAACATGGAGACACGTACATTAACAGTTCCCAGCTAACATGCAAGAGTAACTGAGAAAGCTCTGTTTTAACAACTGCTATTGAAAATGGATATAATACAATCATCTACTCTCTTGCTTAGTAACAAAGTAAGACACTGACATATTTATCAGTTCATTTTTAAGCTATCTCTTCTGCAGTCATTTCAGATTTATGGACTATCTATAAGACAGAAAAACATTCCCATATCCCCAGTGCCTGGATCCCCCAACTGGTCACATCTGACCCTATGTGCTGTCTGGTCTCCTCCTCTGTCCCTCTTGTACACACACACGTTCTCTCTGGATCACCTGAGGCCAGGTGGCATACTACTACCTAGCCTACAGATATTTTTCAGATTTTATCAACAGACCCAATCTACCTACAAATGGAAAATGGCCAAGACACACAGAGGACACGGGAGTCTTTGGGGTGGGAAGGGGACAGTGTGCCACAGGCCAGATTTGAGAGCAGAGGCAGCACCATCACAGCTGTGCTGCAAAGGGAATCATTAACGCCAGCCCCTGGGCTGCAGCTCCGTGCTGGCTCACTGTTGGACGAGGGACCTGGAGAAGTCTCTTCCTGGAAGGGAATGTTGCACTTACCCATCCGAATAGCAGCAAGGAGGTCGCTTCGCGCATCACTGATGGGCGGCTGCGCAGGCTCTGGACGCTTTGCCTCAACCACCGGGGGGCCGTGCATCGGGGAAGACGACAGAGAGGAGCCAGGGCCAGGAGGGCCTGGGGGGGGAGGGGGCGGGCCGGGGGGAGGCGGCGCTGTGACCAGGAGCCCTGCAGCAGGCGGATGAGGAGGAGCTGAGTATGTGGAGCCAGCTGAGGCAGGAAATGGGGGCTGCATGGGGATCTGGAGGGGGCTGACAAAGGCAGTTTGTGCAGAAGGTATCATGGGTGGAGGCGGCGGCGGCGGCGGTCCTGACGGGTTGTAATATTCTATTATCTGTGCTGGGAGCATCCTGATAGAGAGAAGAGACACGGAGTCAGCAAAGTGACAGTGGAGGGTCACTTCCTCTCAGTGCTACTGTGCCCAGACAGGCTGCCCTGGATGTAACACATGTGGGTCAACAGGTCTGAAATCCCCCCTGGGAGGCACATATCCAAGCTGTGGGTCTGTCATTTTCAGAGGTTGACAGCATTCACTGCAACAGGATGCCAAACATTCTACTTTATTCCAGAATGAGGCAGTTGACCACAGATGGCCAAACTGCAACCCCAGTCACCCAGGCATCTCAGAGGAGTGTGGCTCCCAAACCTGGCCTGCAAGGGTCCTGTAACCACGCAGACTGGGAACATTCCACACTCTCGAGCCCAGCCCCATGGAAACCCCCCACGGCCATGTGCCCTACAGACTACCAATGTTTTGCAGAGCCCCAGTACCAAGAAATCTGCTGGATCCTATCCAGCCAAGGGTTTGCCAAACCAACTGGACCACAGAGCCTTTCTGCCTGAGTGCAGAAGCCTCAGAATGCTCCCTTGGGAATCCTGATTTAAGGAGAGCCAAAAGATGGGAGGGCGGCCAGGACTGTGTGTCGAGCAGTAAAGCCCGGGAAGGCTCAGGGGCTTGCCCTGGGCAGAGGGTCCACAGCACACCAGGCTGAAGAACACTCGGGGCAGCGGGGGTGCAGATGCAACTCTCCTGGGCACGATTTGGAGGGCACTGCTCTTGACAGACTGCGGTTAAGCCAAAAGAGAACACTGAAAACAGCCCATCAAACAGAGGCGTGTGCTCACATCCAGGAACTTGAACATCCAAGTCTCCTGTAGTAGGTGTCTGAATTCCACCTGAAAGGTGGGAACAGGAGGGGCTGGGGGCAGTACTGACACCTGGGTGCCAAGTGGTCAAGAGAGCAGGCTGCAGGGGCCTGCACAATATGCTCACCTCACACGGGCTAAGAACTGTCTGTGCGACACCCAAGACATGTAAAAAACTTAAGGGTGGCACAGGGTCAAAGATCAGGGCCCCATCCTTCTCACGGCCTTGCCTCAGAGACCCGCCCAGACACATGCCCCTGTGCACACACAGACGTCACCCTGAGGTTGCACCTTGATGAAAAGGGGGAGCTGATCGATGCTGTGCCTGCTTCAGTCCACATAGGATTTTGTTCTGCCTGACAGAATCTACAGCCAATCTTTCTTGACTTTATTCTGGCCTCCAAACCATCAAAGTCAAAAATCCTTCCACCACCTACAGCAAGACTCCAATGCCAGAGGGAGCATAACCAGAGCGTGAGGAGCACTGATTCACCCGAAATCTGCCGGAGCCATCGGTGCCGAGGCCTGCGACCCCTCTGGGGCCTGTGGGGGCGGCGGGGGCGGCGGCTGCTGAGGTCTGTTGAGGGCCATATGCCTGGCCGAGGCTGAGGGGGGCCGGTACTCGTGCTCGGGGGCCTGGGTTGCGGGCCCATGTGGTGCTGCATCACCAGCTGCGTAGGACGGGGTCACCGGCTGGGGGTGTAGAGAATGGTTGGGAGTGGCCGGGTAAGAGTAATCCGTGACATCCGATGCGTGAGACCTGGCATTCAAGAGACAGGGGTGGGAGACTTGTAAATTAAGCAAGGAAAAAATCCCCCTTGCAAACAGAGTACATCTGAATCATAACACTGCCAAAGCACAAAAGCCAACACTTATTCCTTTACTGCCAACTAGGCCTAGCCCCGTGAGAGCTTCCGAGCAGCGGTGTAATTACTATTTTAGCAGCAAGCCCAGTGTTACATGGAGTCAGAGTCGCAGCTTTGAAGTGAACAAGTCAGCAGACGGGCGGGCAGGCAGGCAACAGAGGGCCCTGCTCACACAAGATCTCAGCAGACTTCTCTAAGAAAAAAGGCTACAAGGCAAAGTCTACTTCATTTAGAAACAGCATCTAAGACAGGCGTTCTGTGGCAAAGAAACTGACAGTATATAATTAGAAGACCGAAAATGGCAGGTGGACAGGATAAATATTAACAGGAAGGACAGAAAAAGAAAGAGTGCGATCAAGTGAATTGCATTCATTATAAAATGAAGAAATGCACTGAACCAAAGGAGAAAGCAGCAAGCCAGTGCAGCATGGAAAGGCCTCATCTGCTAGGAGGGCTCAGCGGAGTGCCACCTCTGGAAGGAATGGAGACCTTGGTTAGTGAGTGGAGCGGAGTTGAGAGAGGTGCTGGGCGCTGGATGCCGGACGCCCACCGCAGTCCTGGGAGGAGACAAGGTGTTGCATTTGAGTGGCAGCTGCAGGTGTTAGTGGCACACGATGACAGTCACACACACCCACCGGATTACAGGACACACAGGGCCTGCACACCCTCTCAGGACAGCTGAAGCAGGGGTTGGCCAAGGCTGGGAACCCAAAGAAAGCAAAAGGACAAACCCTCTGGGCACTCTGTCCTCCTCCGCGCTCCCTGCCTGCTCCAGTCTCTTTGCGTCACTCATAAACTCAATGCCCATTTTCCTTCTCTCCCACTCTTCTCTTCTCGTTCTGACCTTCCTCACGTGCACTTGCCGGTTTCGAGGAGGATTCAGCTTGTGTTTCTCTCTCTGAAGGAAACAGGCAAACACACATTGGGGATGCGGAAGGGGGTAGGGAGAGCTGAGTCTCCGTGTCTGGATTTCAGACCACAGCCCCGCTGGCCTGGGGCACAGGGACGGAGCTACAGGACAAGATGCTGCGCCCGCCTTTTCCCTCCCTGGTCACAGAGTAGTGACAACTACTAACTCAGGAAGGCTTCCCAAGTGCAGGAAGAGCTTGGCAGTACGTGTGCATGCCATTACGCCTTTCCAACTGTGCCAGCTGCTAGTGAGTGAGTCAGGAGCGTTTTTAACAAGGGAAGAACCTGACCTGTACTAAGATTTAGCAGATGCTTAAAATGTAAATACCTAAAACTCGGACGCCACTGGTCACAGGTGCTTGACTGTGTGCAACTGTGTAGCAGAGGCATCCCGCCCCAGAGGCAATGAGTCTGCCCAGAGCAGGTGCAGGAAGCTGCCACCTCGAGCAGCACAGAGTGCTACCCTCGCAAGGCAGCTTGAGGACACGGGCGGCCAGGGGCCAAGAAAACAGGGTGGCCGGGATGAGCATGGAAGGAAAGGAAGAGGCAAAATCAGAAGAGCTTTGCAGGGGGCAGGCCATCGGGAGGCTGGGGGGCGGAGGGGAGGACAGCCAGGGAGTGAGGAAGGATGGGGAGGAGGGGCACTGCTGGCTGGAGGGAGAAGTCAGCATAGGCACCAGGTGAGTGTGGAGTGGGTCGGCGGTCCTGCTGCTATGTGATGATCAGGAATTGCCTGTTGCAGAAGAAATTCAGGGGTGCAGATAAGACTACAACAGGCAGAAATAAGTGGGGTTGCACCTCAACACCTGTGGGGGACTCCCAGAGAGACAGAACCCGCAAGTGCTGAAGTCCTTCCATGAAATGGCACAGTATTTGCACAGACCCTACACATTCCCTCCCCCATATCTTAAATCAGCTCTAGATGACTTAAAAGACACATAATGCAATGCGAATTGCTGTTACAATGTTTTTCTGGGAGTAACAGCAAGAAAAATGTCTGTATGTGTTTAGGATGGACACATCCATCACAGCCTAACTACATGTTCCCGTCCTGGTTGGCGGACTTCACGGCTGCAGAACCCATGGACATAGGGGGACTGACTGTATCTACTGGGGATTCAATGGGTGACCACAACACATCTGTTAGGGTCTCTCAGGTAGACAGGCAGAGACAGTCTGAGAGCTGTAACAGGGCCCAGGGTCCAATAAGAAAAAAGGACAGTTGGGCATGAAGAAGCAAGAGTAACACAGAAAGAGGGCTGCTGACCCAGGGGGCAACATTTCCTCATTCTCATCCCTAGTTCATGCTTAAGAGCCAACCCATTCCTAACCATCTGTGGGGCGGAGGGGGCAGTGAGAGAGGGGGGCATGCGCAACAGCACAGATCTAAGATTACAGGATTGGAGTATATTACTTACACGAGGGATTTATTGATGTGCCATGAAGTCTGATACTTAAATTCCCCTCAATGCCTTTTTTTTTTAAAGCCTTTATTTTATTTGAAAGGCAGAGTAAGAGACAGACAGAGAGACATGGAGAGAGATCCTCCATTTGCTGGTTCATTCCTCAAATGGCCACAATGGCCAAGGCTGGGCCAGACCAAAGCCAGGAGCCAGGAACTACGTTCAGATTTGGGCCATTCCTCCTCTGCCCTCCCAGGCACACCAGAAGGGAGCTGGATAAGAAGTGGAGCAGCCAGGACACAAACCAGTGCCCAAATGGGATGCCAGAACTACAGGCAGTGGCTTAACCTTCTATGTCACAATAAGAATCCCCACTCTTAGTATCTTAAATGCACACAGATGAGAGGATATATACAATCATTAAAAATATGTATGGGGTTGGTGCTGTGGTACAGTGGGTTAACACCCTGACTTGAAGCACCAGCATCCCATATGGGCGCCAGTTTGAGACTCGGCTGTTCCACTTCTGATCTAGCTCTCTGCTGTGGCCTGGGAAAGCAGTAGAAGATGGCCCAAGTCCTTGGGCCCCTGGAACCACGTGGGAGATCTGGAGGAAGCTCCTGGCTCCTGGCTTTGGATTGGCGCAGCTCCGGCTGTTGCGGCCAATTGAGGAGTGAACCATTAGATGGAAGACCTCTCTCTCTGCCTCTCCTCTCTTTGAGTAACTGACTTTCAAATAAATAAATCTTTAAAAAATATGTACAACCATTAAAAATATGTTTCTAAATACTTTCAACATGAACTATGGGGCCAGCGTTGTGGTGCAGCAAGTTAAGCTACCACTTGGGATGCCAGCATTCCATATCAGAGTGCCAAGTCTAGTCCTCGCTGCTGTGCCTCTGATCTAGTGTCCTGCTAAAGTGCCTAGGAAGGCAGCAGATGATGGCTAAAGTACTTGAGTCCCTGTCACCCACTTGGGAGACCCAGGTGAACTTCCAGGCTCCTGGCTCCAGTTTGGCCCAGTCCTGGCTGTTGCAGACATTTGGGAAATGAACCTAAGGATAAATGATATTCTTTTTCTCTCTCTGTTTTGCCTTTCAAATGAATAAATACATTTTTAAAAAGAAATAAAAAGTCAAAAGAAATAAAATTTAATAGCACAATTCCCATTTTATAAAAGAGAAAAACACATGTACAGAAAGACTAAGTAGTAACTAAAATGTAGATGGTGATGCAATGATTTCTCTGGATGGTAAGACTATGGATAATATTTTATTTAAGATGTTCTATAACTTCCAGATATAATAAACACATCTTATTTTATAAAAGAAAGAAGTGGCATGTGTTGGTAAAAATTAAAGGGGTTGGCATAATGGTGTAGTGGGTTGAGCCATCACCTGTGACACCATATGGGCACCAGTTCGAGCCCAGCTGCTCTGCTTGTGATTCAACTCCCTGTTAATGCATCTAGTAAGACAACAGAGGGTGCCCAAGTGCTTGAGCCCTCACCACCCACGTGACAGACCTGGATAGAGTTTCCAGGCTCCCAGCTTCAGGTTGGCCCAGCTCCAGCTGTTGCAGCCATTTGGGGAGTAAACCAGAGGATGGACACGCTCTCTCTCTGTCTCTGTCTCTCCCTCTCTCTGTAACTTTGCCTTTCAAATAAATAAATAAATAAAATATTTTTTAAAAACTTCTAAATTAATTTAAGGGACACATTTCAAGTACTATGATAGACTATAATCTCCCTATTAATACACACTGCATACAAATAATGAGAGGACAAGAGAATGGTATGAGACAAAAGAAAACTGAAGCAATAAAACTTACAATCCTATTTGCTTTTTGAAAAATAAGAGATGAAGATATATCTAAATAACAGAGTGGCGGAAGACCAAATAATCTGACAATCATCGACTTACCCGCAACATGGAACAATCTAATTACAGATGTTAGATTGAATACTATTCAACTGATTGATTAAAAAAAATCATCATTCTCACATCTGTATCTGTGTAAAACAGACTGTATGTATGGGATAAAAATAAAGTATAGCTTTGCATAAACAAATAATCACACTTAAATTATCTGGGAAAATTAGAAATCCAGCTAGCTTTGTGGGGCTGTAAGGTTTGTGTAGCTGCCCTACCCAAAGAACTATGAGCAGTTTGTCCCATCCTTCTCACTTCAGATAGAAATAAACAACATGGAATTCAAACTGGAGGCCAGGGGTCAGTTCCAGCTCCGGCGACTCTTAACAATTAATACAAAACAGCTTGTACAGAAAAATTACTTAGAACTTGCCTCAAGCCCCACCAATGACTTACAAACCTTCTGGAGTAAAAATATTTAAGGCACTGTAACCACCAAACAAGTAAGTCTTTCAGCACACGGTCAGGCAGCACCTTCTATATGTTGGGGTCTACACACTGGGATAAACACACACAAGAGGAGGACACAGCTGTCACACAAAGTCCGGTTGCTGCTGTTTGGGGAACATTCTTGAGTCACATATCGTAAGAATTCAGAATTCAAATTTTTAATGCTACAGAAGACTATAAGAACAGATTATTAGAACTTCATAAAATCAGAAATAGAAAATCAAACCAAAAGCTGCACCAGTCAGTTCCTGATGATGCAGGCAGTGATCCTGTTAGGAATCCTTTCTGTGGAAAATGCGACTCGGTGGCCAAATCATTCACACCTGCAAGAATTGCTAACAACTTTTTAAAGTAAACTCCAATGGAATCCTTGTCTTGAAATAAGAATACCTAACATCAGTTAACTGCAGTAGCAAACACATCTATCTCGTGTTCATCATTTTTTCAAAAGGTTATCAAAAAGAACAAGAAAGAGATTTCTTCATCATGTTAATCACCATCTACCAATCATTTTTAAATACCAAACGACAAATGAAATTCAAAATCCCAAGATAAAGAGAAAGGATTATTAAAATGAAATTTAAGTCATTGACAGTTATTCCATATTCAGAATCAATACTAAACACATCTAGATTAACAATAAATTTAAGCCAGAGATTTAAAAAAAAATCAGACAAAGCAACCAATGTACAATAACAGTCTTAAAAATATTACTTTAAAATCAAAATATAGGTGAATCATTTCTATAGACACATAGACCATTTCTACGGCCACATAAACCCCAAAGCTAGGGGTGCATTTCTGATTTATACTGAAAGCGGGCAGTGCACAGTGGCCCGAAGCATCAGGGGAGGCAGCTATGACACACACACACCTAGTGTCTGGGGACAGGGATCCCTCGGAAGATGCGCCGTGGCACACGCTCTGAGACAACCTGTTGTCGGGTCTAAGCTCTTTGTCATACGCCATCATATTCCACTCCTGGCGCCTGTTTCTGGCTTTTCTAACCTTTTTCACCTCACGGGTGGTGCCATCTATACGCTTTTGCTCCTGACGTCCAGGAAAAGAAAGCAAGCATGCCAAGACAGAAGGGAGAGGAAAACAGTGGTTAGAGGCAGTCACAATGCACAGGAAACAGCCTGATGTGCAGCCGGGAGACATCCCACTGCAATCACCCCCCGTTCCGGCAGCTCTCTACAGCATCACACTCCTCACATCCAGTGGGCCCCAAGGCGTGAACGGTTCTTGGTGTTTTAACCAGCAAAACAGCCAGTGTGCAACAGCGAGAGCTGCTCACCACCACTGTTGGTACAGAACTCCCACTCGAAAAGGCTGGTTGCCCGTTTTAAATCTACTAGACTTCTGAGGTCTGTATCAGGGGAGCCCAACAACGCCACACAGAGGAATACTCCCCACCCCTGCACGGTTCTGACTGTCTTGTTAACATGCAATGATATTTCTGAAGACATCATTCAAATTGCTCTATTCCCAATCTCTGAAAGATTATTAGAAAATATTTAAGCAAATCCTGAAACAAGCTTAACACGAAACATCCCAAGATACACACTTACCTGGCTGCACAGAGTCATGCTGGCTCTGGCCCTACTTTGCAATCAAAATGAATTCAGCAAATCCTTAGGTTCTACACAGTACTCCTTCAAAGGGAAGCACAGTTACTCTCTGTGTCCATAAGTCCCTCCTGCTTCCCTCATGAGACCCTATGATCTCCAAGGACAACAGCAGCATGCTTTCACATCCCGCTGATGGCTCCCAGCACAGGCTCTGTGCAAAGCATACTCTCAGGACAGGCCGCTGCAATGATCCACTCCGCAGCCAGGCTTCAGGTTTACTGTGCTTCCTGTCCCACACACAGGCCAGGCGGTGATGATGCAAACGGCAAACAAAGCAGGCTCTCTCTGCCCTCCTGGAGTTTGAACTCCAGTGGGGCAGGCCCATGAGGCACCCATGAATGTACCATTGTAAAATGTGCTAGAATACAAATGCACTCATATCTTAAAATAGATTTATATTATAATACGTAACCATATATATTAAGATAAATGCTTTTGCTTTTTACATATACATACACACATATATGTATATATGCAGATTAGATGGGGAGGAGGGGAGCTCCACTGAAAACAAAACATCCAGGACCATGGAAGGCCTGTTGAGAGTGTACGTTAAGTGCAGGCATTGGCACAGTGGTTAAGACTCAACTTGGATGTTTCCATCTCTTATCAGGTACCTGAGTTCAAGTCCCAGCTCCCCTTCTGATTCCAGATGTCTGCTAGCGTACACCCTGGGAGGCAGCAGTGATGTCTACAGAAGCTGGGTTCCTCAGCACCTATCTCAGAAATCAGGACTGGGTTCCCAGCTCCCAGCTTAGGCCTGACCCAGCCCTGACTGTTATGGGTATTTGGGAAGTGAACCAGCAGATAGAACTGTCTGTCTGACTGGATGTCTCTACTTGTCTCTCTCTGCCTTTCAAATATATAAATAAGTAATTGTTTAAGAAAGAATATAAACTAGTCATTCATTCCTATAAAGTGGATTGCAAAATGATGGTATCTGGAAATTTAAAATTCGCTCTTTGTTGATAGCAACTCAACTTCTTGAAATTTACCCTGAAGAAACCTCTGCCCATGAGTATAGGGACACCCAATGCAGTGCTGTAACAGCAACCATTTACAGTCAATCTATATTCATTAACACACAATGGTAAATAATTTAGGAAGCACTGTATGTTTCAGAATACTGCACAACTCTTAAAAAGAACATGCATAATAGGGGCCGGCGCCGTGGCTCAACAGGCTAATCCTCCACTTGCAGCACCGGCACACCAGGTTCTAGTCCCGGTCAGGGCACCGGATTCTGACCCGGTTGCCCCCCTTCCAGTCCAGCTCTCTGCGGTGGCCCGGGAAGTGCAGTAGAGGATGGCCCAAGTCCTTGGGCCCTGCACCCCATGGGAGACCAGGAGAAGCACCTGGCTCCTGCCATCAGATCAACACGGTGCGCCGGCTGCAGCACGCCGGCCATTGGAGGGTGAACCAACGGCAAAGGAAGACCTTTCTCTCTGTCTCTCTCTCTCTCTCTCTCTCACTGTCCACTCTGCATGTCAAAAAAAGAAAAAAAAAAAAAGAACATGCATAATAATATATGTGTGTGTGCAAAACTCATGTGTAATACAATCTTATGTATATAAACTACTTTGTAGATGTACAGGCATATATCTACAAAGGCTTCAAAGGTCTGAAAAGATGCACATTCTGTTCCCAGGGGGTACTTCCTCCCAGGCAGGGGAGCACCTCTCTTCCCTTCAGGGCTATCTGAGTATTTTAAAATCAGTATATGTTATCTGTATATTTTTAACAACAAAGAGAATAAAGGGAATGGAGAAGATTTTAATGTGATTCTAGTACGCACCCTGATCAAGAACGACTTTATTAAAGTAATTAAAAATTACTTTAATTGCTTTTATTTTTTTCAATTAAAAATTTATTTATTTGAAAAGCAGAGACACACAGATGGGGAGAACTCCCCTATATGTTGTTGGTTTACTTCCCCAAATGCTCACAACAGCTGGGACTGGCACAGGCTGGAGCCAAGAGAGGGAACCAGGGCATAGTAGGTAAAGCTGCCGGCATCCCATATGGGTGCTGGTTCAAGTTCCAGCTGCCCCACTTCTAATCCAGCTCTCTGCTATGACCTGGGAAAGCAGTGGAAGATGGCCCAAGTCCTTGGGCTCCTGCACCCGTGTGGGAAGACCTGGAGAAAGCTCCTGGCTCCTAGCTTTGGATCAGTGCAGCTCTGGCTGTTGCAGCCAGTGGGGGAGTGAACCAATGGATGGAAGACCTCTCTCTTTCTCTCTGCATCTCCCTATCTCTCTGTGTAACTCTGACTTTTAAATAAATAAATAAATCTTATTTATTTAGATCTTATTTATTTAAATAAATCTTATTTATTTGCAACATTGTTGAGAAATCAACTGCAACAGGAAACCAATCTGGGTCTCCCACATGGGTGGCAGGGATCCAACTTCTTAAGCTATAACCACTGCCTCGGAGTGTATACATTAGCAAGAAGCTAAAATAAGGAGTAGAGCCAAGACTCAAGGCCAGGCATTCCAATAGGAGATGCGGGTGTCCCAAATGTTGTCTTACCTACTACCAAATGCTTTCCCTGAAATTAGTAACTGTGACTCTTACTTTTCAAGTGATGGGTGTTGACTTATTTAGGGAATAAGTGTTATGAACTCTACAACTCTCTTCACAATGGTTTAGTCTCCAAATCTACCTACCAACATGCACAAAAGACACACAGACACACACACACAAACACACACAACCATGACAAAATATTCACAGTAATGAGTCTATACTCCAGCCACAGTGGGCTACATTCAAATCCCTAGAAGATGCCACACTGTTTCCTAGGCTAGGATGCTCTTATTCCTACTCAGAAGGGCCCTCGATTAAGAAGCCTGCCTGTCTCCTCTGCCCTAGATGCACACAGCCTTTCTCTGTTGTGCTGCCTCCCCCAGGCACGCTCTCATCTCCATGTGCATGACCTCTCTTCCGAGAGGCCTCCTGCCCGGTCACCTCACCCATACTCTCTGTACTTGCACTTCCCAACAGTTAGCAATGGTGTAACTGTATACTTAGCACTTCCTACTTAGTAGCAGCATTATTTTTCCACGTTTTTAAAGCATCAAATGGAAATAAACTTTTGTAAGATGTTAAAAACCAATGGCCTTCTTGTTCCCAAATTTTCTAACCTAATTTTTCTTTCAGATCTGTCCACTGCAAACTGAACATAACTTTGGCTTTGTGAAATCCTGGGAGGTGAAGGGCTTGCTGCCTCATTTTTTACTCCTATCTGAAGCAGATGTATGTTAACCTTTCAAACTCCACTCCTCTTCTGAGTCCCAAGGGGCTGCACAGTTATCTAGGGCCTGTGCTCCCCACTACATGGTACTCTCCATGAGGGAGATACCCCTGGCTTATCCAGCAGTTAGAAGGCATTCAATCATGATACAAGGGAAAGAAAGAAAAAAATCTTATCAGAATTTTATGCATTTGGGGAATGTGAAATGAGTCAAAAACAGCAAGGAAATGACAGATGATTCTGAAGACACAACAATCACATATAGATTAAGATTGTTTTCCCAGGGCCAGCACTGTGGCACAGCGGGTAAAGCTGCTGCCTGCAGTGCCACCATCCCATATGGGTGCCAGTTCCAGTCCTGGCTGCTCCACTTCTGATCCAGCTGTCTGCTATGGTCTGGGAAAGCAGAAGATGGCCCAAGTCCTCGGCCCATGCACCCATGTTGGGAACCCAGAAGAAGTTCCTGGCTCCTGGCTTTGGATTGGCTCAGCTCTGGCCATTGCAGCCATTTGGGGAGTGAACCAGCAGATGGAGGACCTCTCTCTCTCTGCTTCTGTCTCTGTGAGTCTGCCTTTCAAATAAATGAATAAATCTTAAAAAAAAAAAAAGATTGTTTTCCACTCAAGGAGAGTGGCCAAAAAGAGAGCCATTTTGACCAACAGTGTCACTCACAAGGGAAACCTAAAGGCCTTTTAAAAGGCAGTCTGAGGAATGGAATGTAAACTGCTGGCATTATACCCTGTGACTTTGAAAAAGTATGGGAATTAAGACAGACAAGCCTTTAAACCTTTGCTTCTTATCCATTCAAGAGGTTAGTATCTTTTTTCTAAACTTGAATATGCGGTGCAACTCAGCAATTCTTTAGTGATTTCCCAGTGAGATCTCCCCAGGCCATGAAGAAAGTATGAATCACCACCAAGTGTTGGAACCCAGTGGGAACAGCTCACATGCCCTTCTTACACCTGTTTTCAAACCTCAAGTTCTCCATCCCAAGATGCAGCTTGTGTTGCCCCCAAACACCCAAATGCTTCCGAATCTTAAGGCCAGCAGCCCACAAAAATCCTAAGCCTCTCTCCTAAGTAAAGCATCCCAGCACTTGTTACACAAGCTGGGTATCACTTTTAAACATAGTAAACATGCCAGCATTTTAGCAAATGTTTGCCCTTTGAGAATTACTCTTCTCAGAGGCAAAAAACTGAGCCCTAAAATGACAATGTTCAAAGCAGAAGTCCTTTAGCTAAAGCAGAGTGGACTCATCCTCCCGGGTCTGCTGGCTGTCACGCAAGCTTCTCAGCCTGCAGACCGGCGGGTCTCCAGCCTGCCGCCGCCCCAAAGGGAGGCTTATTTCCAGGAAACACTGTCCCTTGAACAGAGGGCCACACCTGCTTCTCAGTCCAGTATGAACATCTCATCAAGGTCTGAATTAGATCTGGGTGGAAACGCACCGATTAAGAATGTTAAAAAGATAAAAAAAGCACACCATTTGCTCTGATACAGAATGTGGAAGCTATATGAAAACTTGACAGAGCAGGAGAAAAGTTACAGAACATGGTTGGAACAAAATGGAAATGTTAACTGCTACTTTTGTGTAAAGCTAAGCAAGTGCCGGGGGACAAATGTGATCGCACTTCTAGAAAAACAGTCTTGCTGTGTTAGACTGAATTATCAAGATCCTCCCGTGGAGAACGCAGCCTCTGAGAACCCCTGGCACTAAGTCCAACACCTCGACCACTTGACTTTATTTCTAAACGAGAATCCAGTCACACTCATACACACGTTGCCCACACAGGAAAGATTTACCTTCTGACGCCTTTTCTCTTTCCTTTTGTCTTCCGTGTCCTGTAGCATTTTTTCTTTCCAGAGGTCAAAGAAATAGGATGGATCAGTATAGAACTTCAGCCCATCTTTCTTATCATCTCTGTGAATCACATATTATAGGTCCAGGTGGGGGATGTGGGGAAAGAAGACTGTTACTTTCTTATGGAGGTTAATATTAATCACATTTTAATTTATGAGACTGTAACATCTCTACCAGGCACTATAACTATCCTTTGCATTATTCTGTAAATCTCCTTATTCGATAAAATGTAGAACTAGTCAAGAACAGCAGCCTGTCCTAGAAATATTAGGCTAAAGTGCTTTTGCAAATTTAGAATTAAGTAGAAAGTCACTCTGCAGATTCACAATATGGTTCATCAACAACAGTGACTTTTATTGTAAAACCTTAATTATTTCAGGAACTGTTTCGTTCCTGAAATAGTTCCCGATGGGGACTATCCACAGAGGCAGGCAGATTCTTAGTGCACATACATTCATTTCTATTCTGGAGTTTCGAAACTATCAGATTAAAAACTAACAGGTAATCTGTCCCTTTTTCCCATTCAAGTTTACACAACATCTATAAATTCAATTAAGAAAACAGTAAAATGTTCATGGGGATAAATGTGACTGGGGGAAAAAATAATGAATTACATATTTTCAAAGAAGCTTCCCTTGTAACTATTTTCTTTACAAGTACTGCTCCAGTTACTATGGTCTAAAAAATATTTCAAGTCTTTAAATGTGTCACTTACCTATCATAAAACCAGTAATAACGCAACAAATAGAACATGATGCTCAAAACAGTCATGATCTAAAGTAAATGCTCTATTCTACCACTGCTTAGAAAACCATGTGGCCCACTTCCTATTTCCGAGTAGCAGCAAAACATTCACATCTCACAGTGTTTCAGTAAGTCACCTAAGGCCGACAGGGGAAGCAAACTCAGAGAAATGAGTATAGCCAAGAGTTCGCGCTGAACAAAGCAAGCTAACAACCATTCAGAAGAAAACCTGGTCTGGCCTTCAAGTTCCTGACAAGCACCTGCCCATCAGGCGGGGAGCCGCTGTTCCTATGGGGCTATTTCAGTCACTGTGTCTGAAAACCAGTGACGGAGCCGTGTGCCTCCACCTCCTGAAAGCTTTCCGTGCTTTTCCTAGGTTCCCAACTGCTAAGTCACCTGCATGGCAGGGATCTGAAGGACACTGGTATAGGAAAGAATTTATCTACCCAAGATACTAAGGGCTTGAATAAAGGTAAAGGTGTAGAAAAAAGGCCAAGGTAGGAACGTGCTGAAAATTTAAGATGAATAAATGCACATTCGTTTTCTTAAAAATGGAGTTCATATTTCAATGAAAGCAGGAACTAACTTGGGCAACTAGAAACAGATAGTCTATGTCTATCTAAATGATTTCTCACTTCGTATTGCTAATATTTACAAACTATTGTGATAATTAAGTTGAATGTGAAAATTTACATGTCTTATACATCCCCAAATGTTATATTAATAAGAAGTAGCCTTGAGTTGGCATTGCTATTCTTCAGTATGTTAATAAGAAGTCAAAGATGTGCTTTTCTTTCCATAAGCTTGATATGAAAGTCATTTTTATGCAATTCAAGATTTTAAATCACTATAAATATTTAATCATGATCTTGATTAATCAAATGCAAGTAGTCTGTTGGATTTTCTAGTTTTTTGGTCAGTACCAAGTTTTAGTGAGACTCCTTAGTAAGAGCAGGTAAGGAACGTGAACAAGAAGCCTCACATTGTGCTATGTAGATTGAGGCTCCTGATGCCACGTGAAACTGAAAAGCTACCCTGGAAGAATGCTGACCAGATGAAAGCGAAGCCAAAAATTAAACATTAGGTGTAGGACGCTAGTATTCATACGTATCATTGGTTTTTTCAAACGAGTCTGCTGAAACTTCCAGGGAGGCACGAGGGCTTTCAAAAAAATCATAAGAAGAACAGGGCTAAAAATAATGTGCATTTCCATGAACTTTTTGAAGCTGCCTGGATGCGTCTTCCATAAAAAGGTGGGCATCCTGCTCCTCTGCCGTTGGTTTCCAGGGGGTCTCTGACGCCGTTCTGAGGTCTGTGCCTAACCCTGCCAGGAGGGGCTGTCAGGATAGTCTACGAGAAAGGGAGGCTGGGTGCCAGTGAGGGCAAATGGGGAAGAGAGTGTCACTGTGTTAGGAGACGGGAGGAGTATTTCCAAAAAGCATCTCAAATCTCTTCTTATTAATATTTGGTACTACTGATTTTCTTGGAAGTTTGGTCCTGATAAGATGTGCTACCATTTTCATGATAACAGGAAGCGAACGCGGTAACTGTGTTTTCATTCTTACAAGTCCCTAAGGCTGCAGAAAGCATTTTTGTGAATCAAATAACGAATGTCTCTGCATGCTGAAATGCTGACTCAGGCCATCGGCAGCATGACGCATGAATGACGTGGCTCCTTGTACAGGGAGCCGAACAGGAGCAGGAACAATCACCACAGCAGCGCCCACTCCCAAGGGAGGCATCTGTGCCTGGGAGCTAAAACTGTGTCACGCTGCTCCGGAAGGTCTATCTGCAGTCTGAAACACCACAACTTCGATAATCCTGTGCCAGTGCCCCATTTCACTGGGTGTAATACTGCAACTCACAATATTCAAAGTTGGAAAAACATTCTTAAACGTAACCCAGTGAGCCGCTCAGGTTGTTTCTCCAGGAGGCACCATCAGCCTCCTGCCTCTGTCCGGCGCCGGCAGCAGCCGTACCTGTACGGTGTCAGGATATTCAGGGGTGGTGGCTTGTCGCTCTGGTTGTAAATGTCAGCGACAGGGTTGGGAATGCTGTTCTTGGAGACCACCTGCTGGTCTTGCACTGTGGAACTCTTGAACGCTTTCTTCATGTTGATATCCTGTAGTGACACTGTTTACAGAAAAGTTGCCCAAGGTGAGTCACACACAAGTGTTTTTAACTGTTCAACAATAACTACTGCTTGACCAACAATCCTAAATATCTTCTAGAATTATCAAACAATGATTTTTCACTGTTCACTTAAAACCCTGTTTAAACAGCAGGCTGGCCATTCCTCCCTCTTTTAGATAACAGTTATCTCTACAGAATGAGGTCAAATCAGAGCTTTAGTTCCTTTGCAGCAATCTCCTTATTTCATTGACTCTGATATGAAAGCACCATTCTTTATTTAAACAGCACATCACAGAAGCTACGCAGGAATAGAGTTTTGGGTTTAACAGCCATGTAAATCCATAGATCTGAGGATCATAAGGAAAGCACCAGTTAATTCCATTGAAATATAATACATGCGGGAAATATTTCCCCCAAAATCACAAACATAAATAACACGTTGACACTTACCATTCTCCCCTGAGCTTCTAGTAATACAGTCCTAGAAATTAAGTAGCTTGAGCTACGATACAAAACTACACCAGCAGTGGGAATCAGCACTGCCTAGACTTGCGTGTGTAGCACTTTGCATTTCATGTATTCGCCATCCTGACACTGACACACTCACCACCCACTCGAGCCACAGAAACTGAGGTTCAGGGGTACAGAGTGACCTTACCGAGATCTTCCAGCAAAAAAGCAATGGCTAGTCCTAAACAGATCATGGGTTTCCAAACTTTCAGTCGAGGGTTGTTTCTACTCCAATATCCATTCCAAGGATAACAATAATGCAAAATCTTGATTGCAAAGGGATTTTTAAAGACATGACATGTACTATGAAATATCATAAAATGTAACCTACAGATTAATATTTTCCGTGGTAGGGTTTATTGTAAGCATTCCAATTGCAAGAGGCAACACAACGCACACACACAAACTAAAGGAAGATGAATAAATATTAAAAATTATTGTGACACCAATTTTGAAAGTAAATAATTGATTTAAAAGGCTAAGAATTCCCTATATGAACAGACCAATAGCTATTCAAAGTTATTTGAGTAAAAAGTAAAATTTAAAAATTAGATTAATAAGAACATGTATTTAGCTAAATGTTTTTAAGTGGGAAAATGAAAATGAATGTTTATAAAAGACACGAAAATTTCAACATTTTATATTTTTGTTAATTTTCTAACTCACAAGCTTAATTTTTACCTTCAAATAAGACCTGAACATGAATAAAAATGCCTTTTTAAAATGATGAAATCCATAAAACATTTTAAAATAAATCTTAATCTTTTGTCAAAACTATTATATTTGTATACAACAAAACTCAGATGCTAGGATCTTTTAAAGCAATAATAGATATTGTAACCACCATCATGTAAAGGCAGAAATAATTTGCCACCAGAATATTTTTCTCAAACTAACTAAGAAGTGCTATATCTTGTCATTTTTAAGCAACTTTTTCCAGTCTAATCTCAACCTTTCAAAAGATAATGGAAGTGAAATTTTTAAAAGTTGTTGATAGTCGAATTTTTGTTGAAACTGCCATGAATTTAGCAGTGTTGTCAATATTAACATTATTTTAGAACTTAACCCTTGGAGGCCTTTGGCAAATGCTACTTCTGAGAAGATTAACACAATTTTAAGTAAGCTGAATCACCAAGATTATCAACAAGCATCAACCCCAACAAGAGGATCACGTTGAAGCCTTCCCTCTACCAGTCTACGATGGGTCTTCCAAATGTCCACAGAAAACGCACACTATGAAAAACTATGCAGGGGCTTCAACGGTTTTACTTGCACCAAAATAAACTTTTTGGAAGTACCCTCCTCTTAGGTACAACCCACTGTTCGTCGGACCATGTGCTGAAATAATTCTTTGATTTTTAGCTAAGAAACTATTTTTAAAATAAGTGCCAGTAACCTAAAATTAAGGCTTCTAATACTGAATGAATTCAGAGAAGCCTTTAAAACCAAGAACATATTTATAATTTTCTTTAAACAAGAATATGGCAAATGAGGTAGCCAAGATCTAAATCTTTCATCACTAATTAATCCAATCTTGTGGGATTTTCCCCCCTCACTCTTGTAGGAAAAGACAAGATAAAATACCAGCATACCACCTCGAGGAAAAGGCAGTAATTACACTGCGATTAATTACTACAGTCTTGGCAACATCACTTCTAGCTTACTGTTTTCATGCAATTACCTACCCTCTTCCACTGTGGAATCCAGCTGGGTAACTTTGACAGCAAGGCGATCAATTCTGTCTTGAAGAGAATTTGCTCTGATGTAGAAGTTGTTGGCCTCATTAAACAACTCACCAAATATGTCTTCAGCATGTTTGCCTGTGGAAGAGAATGAATGGACAGAGCTGTCCGCTCAGGAAGGAGCTGCCGCCGCCCCCACCCCCAACACACAGACACGGTGCTAATTCCTGCGAACACGTGGGGTCTCGTGCAGATGAGCATGAGGGTAAAGTGGCCTTTAGAAGCTCTGAAGCTATTAGCAATATTCATATCAGTCTGAAATTGGCCCGGGGTGTAGAATTGTAGAATTCTAGAGAGTATAGACTCCTGATTGCCACATGGGCGACCACTCAAGTTGTTTGCCACTAACTGCAACTTCTTTGGGAAAAAATGAAGCTTTCATCTTTGTAAACTTCAAGTAAAAATATAATTTGAGGAAGACTCATTTTTCATGTGGTCTGAGTATGATTTGGCTCCTGAACTCATGGAGGATTTTAAATCCCAAAGTCCTAAGTTAATGGCACTAAAAAGGGTGGGAGCAATTACGGGGTACAGGAGATGGGCTTAGCAGGGGTCCTCAGGTCACTGAGGACACGCCCAGGAAGGTGGGTCTCCCCAGAGGGTGGCCCAAAAGGCCAAGGTGGGGCCAGCCTTTCTCTGCATCTCTGCTTCCTGGCCCGCTGCATCCAGCACGCTCACTGAAGGCCAACCCAATGCGGCCCCCCGGCCTAGGACTCCACCTTCCCACACTGAGCTAAGGAAACCTTCTCTCCTTACAGAGCTGGTTGCCTCAGGTATTTCGCTGGCATCATGAATAGCTAACTTTTTATTCCCCAAGATAATTCAATGAATCACGTAGGTCTTTCAATTTAGGACTTTCCCTCATTCACAACCAGAAACATGAGACGCCTTATAGTGTGCCAACCACTTTGCAATGGCATTAAACTTGGAAATCTGGGTACATAGTTCTTACTGTAGCACGCTCCAAAGATCAAATTTTGAATTCTGAGTGAAGGGTTTTTGTATGCCTCCACTCTACATTCCCATGAATGCTAGGTACAACTCCTTTTTCTTCTTAAAATGTGTTTAACATTTCAGAACATTTAACAAGACAGAAACTCACATCTGCTTACACTGACTCTCCACATCCCAACATCACTCCTTCACTCAACAAACATTTAGAACCCTCTGAGGGTACAATGAGCATGCCTACCCTTAACTTCTCTGACAGACACCTAGCACCTCTCGGCAATTCCTTTTTTTTTCTTTTCTTTTTTTAAAGATTTATTTACTTAATTGAGATGCAGAGAGAGAGGTCTTCCATCCACTGGTTCACTCCCCAAAAGGCCTCAATAGCAGGAGCTGAGCCAACCTGAAGCTGGGAGCCAGGAGCTTCTTCTGGATATCCCACAGTGGTGCAGGGGCCCATGCCCCAGGGCCATCTTCTGCTGTCCCAGGCCACAGCAGAGAGCTAGATCAGAAGAGCAGCTGGGACTCGAACTGGCACCCATATGGGATGCCCACACTGCAGGTGGCAGCTTTACCCACTCTCCCACAGTGCCAGCCCTTTTTCATTTTCTATTGCTGTCTCATTCCAATGAGAAAGAAACCCTGCTCCTCCCAGGAGGAAAACTGCCCTGGGGCAAGAATGACCCTACAACTTTCACGGTGCTTCGGTTTATACAATCAGGGCGCTCTCCACTAGAATCTGCTCCAATCACTAGAATCCATGCAATCATGAACTCCGTGGGACTGGGACCCACACCTGTCTGTCTAGAACAGTATCTCCCCCCATCTGTTCAGTGAATGAACGAGTACAGGAGGTAAACAGGGAGTTACTGTTTTCATTTTCCAAATGACTAAACTGAGGATAAAAAAGGTAATTTGTCCAAACCCCACAGCTGTTAACACCAGAAACTGATGAAACAAAGACCTGCTGCAACTTTCTGTTCTCTGCTTCTATCATACATCTCACTTAACTTTCTTGGCCATAAAAGGGAAAACAGCATGGCAGTTTATAAAAACCTTAAACTCAGAATTATTATATGATCCAGCAACCTTACTTCTAGGTATATATCCAAAAGAAGTGAAAACAAAGACTTGAAGAGATATTTGCCCATTCATGCTTTAAAACCACCCGGGGGTCCATCTATGGATAACAAACTGTGGGGTATTCAGCCTCGAAGAGGAAGGAGGGTAAGCATTGGCAGAGCAGTTAACCCTCCGGGGATGCCCCCTTCCCACAGAGTACCACATGGGTTTGATTCCTGGTGCGTGCTTCCAATTCCAGCTTCCTGCCAATGCAGACCCTAGGAGGCAGCAAGAGATGGCTCAAGCACCTTGGTCTCTGACGCCTACCTGGGAGAGCCAGATTGAGCTCCAGGCTCCTGGCTTCAACATGGCCCAGGCTCAGCTGCTGCAGGTATTTGGTGTCTGCCTGCCTGTGTGCGTGTAGATGCATGTGTCTCTGCCTTTCAAGTAAATATAAATAAACGCACATTTTTAAGAAGGAAATTCCAACACATGCTACAACGTGGCTGAATTTTGAGGACACTATGTTAAGTGAAACAAGCTGGTCATAAAAAGACAGAGTGACTTCACTTCTATGAGGTAGCCAGAACAGTCGAACTCACGTGGACAGGGAGTAGAAGGGTGGCTGCCAGGGGCTGAGGGAAGGTGGGGATAGGGAGTTGCTCAACAGGTGCAGGGTTCTCGCTCTGCAAGGTGAAAAAGTTCTAGAGACCTGTAGTATAATAACGTGAATGTACTCAACACTAAGGAACTGTTTACGTAAAACTTGTTAACATGGCTAATCTCATTCGTATTTTAATACAATTTAAAGCTTGAGAAGGGGCGGGCTCCTGGCACAGCAGTTGAGTCGCTATTTGGGATGCCGACTCCACATTAGGTGCCGGGATGCATGCTGCGGCTCCACTTCCTGCTAGTGGAAGGAGCAGATGATGGCTCAAGTGGGATTTTGAATTTCTGCCACCTACATGTGGGCCTGGTTTGAGTTCCTGGCTCCTGGCTTTGGCCTGGCCCAACTAAGGCTACTACTATAGGCATTTGAGGAGTGAACCAACAGATGAAAAATCTCTCTCTCAGCCTCTTAAATTAAAGAAATAAAAAAAAATTTAAAGCTTGAGAAGAAAATCATAAAAACCTAGGATTTTGCCCCAAAAACACACTCTCTGATGGGCTTTCTCCCTTCCCTTTGCCGTAAAGCTTCCCCTGAGCCACTGGCCCTATCCTCGACAGGAGCCATCCTAAAGGGCACGTGGGTGCTGAGAGGGATTAGTCGTTCCTGACATCACTGCAATCGCAGATTTGGAGAAAGCGTGCATGGAACACCTGGGCTCTGACCTGCCACAGCATGTTGCTACGTTGGTTGCTGGTGTAAGAGAAGAGGCTGCAGGTGGCTGGAGCAGAGCATCTGTGAAAAAGACATAGGCAAGGGCAGGCCGTGGCTGCGTTTAGGGATCACGAGCAGTTCCTCTGGCTGCTGCACAAAGTGCAGGCAGACATGAGGTGCACTCGGGGGCATCTACACAAGGCTGAGGGCCTTACTGGATTCTGTCCAAGTCCCTTTCCCGTTCTTCCCAACCCTGCTTCAACTGTGGCTGTGTCAGATCACTCCACAAAGTGGCTCAGCAGCCCATCTCTTTGCGAGGTGGCGGGCCAGTTCTGGGGTCTCATGCACCTAGCCAGTGGCTACAGGGTTCCCCTGGTCAACCCCGCGCATGTTCTTCCACCTCCCCCCTTTCAGCTCCTCTGCTGCTCCTTCCCTTCCCAGACTTGAAACTTCCCAGGAGCCTTTAACACAAATTCTTTTTACTACTTAAACAAAACAACAACAACACTCATCATTTCACCTTCTAAACCTTGTGTTTCAATGTTCCCAAGAATTTTTCTTTTAAAAATTGCTGACACAAGGGCCAACACGGTAGCATAGTGGGTTAAACAGCTGCCTACAATGTCAGCATCCCATTTGGGTGCTGGTTCAAATGCCAGCTGCTCCACTTCTAATCCAGCTTCCTGCTAATGCGCCTGGGAAAGCAACAGAGACCACTCACATGTGAGACCCAATTAAAGCTCCTGGCTCCTGGTTTGGGCACAGCTCAGCTCCAGTCATTGCAGATATTTGGAGTGTGAACCAGCAGATGGAAGATATCTCTAACTCTACTTTTCAAATAATTTTTTTTAAAAAATTGCTAACACACACAACAAATTTGTGTCTTAAGACAACCTAGTCTCTTCTGTCAAAATTCACTTGAGCAACTCATGCAGTCTGATGGCTTTAAACCTTCCCTCTCTGCTAATGCTTTAATTTCTATTTCCAGGTGGGCCTTTTCCTGGGTGTCAAATGAATAACTCAACTTCACTTGCCCAAAACAAATGCAGCTCACTGCTGCATCCCCTTCCCCTCTTAAAGGGTGCCAACTCCATCCTTCCTGCTGTACAAGCCCACAGAAGGGGCCATCCCTGAATCCACCCACTCATAGTCCAGCTGGCTCTCCAGCAAACCCCACTGCATGTGCACACTGGCAGGACACTACAGGCTCTGACTACTTAGCGTCACCTCCCCTACCCCCGCCCTGGGCCCAGACACAGAAACCTCTCCCTTGGACTTCCCTAAGCGCGAGGATTGTTCTCCCAACTTTAGCTCATTCTCAATGAACTTGTCCCAGCCAATCCGCCAAACTTCAAGTCAGATCCCACTCCTCCTCCATGTTTTCAAGCCCCTTCTAGGGCTGGCCACCTTATAAGAACAAAAGCCAAGCCATGGAACAACTCTGATGGCCCTCCATGACCTGCCTCTACTTACCTGCCCAGCCTCTCCTGTTATTCCCTGCCTTAAGTATTCCACTTCAATGGTGTTGGCTCCCTCACGTTTCTCAGGCATGCCAAGTATGCCTCCACTTCCCAGGTCTTTGTGTGTCCTGTCCTTCTGCCTGGACCATTTCTGCCCAAATGACTCGAGTGCTTGTTCACTTCATTTCACCCTGCCCTAAACCCATGTCACCTACTGAGACTTTCTCTGACAACCTTAGCCAAATTTTATCACACACATACATTCCATTATCCCCTCCTGCTGTATTCTCTCCTTAGCGCTTACCACCACCACGTGATCAAATCATTCACTTCTAGGTATTTATCTTGTTCCTTGTCTGTCTTCCTCCACTGGAAGACAAGAACCCTCCTCAGCTCTGTATATTGCTGTATTACCTCCAATGTCTAGAGCATGGCTGGTTTACAGTAGATGGGAAATGTCTGGGAATAAATGAATGAAAGCGCATTGACGAAGCCATCACCTAGTTGATGTAAACCTACTCTCAGATGTAGACAGTGATCTCAAGAGCCCCCTCGGCACTCCCATAATACCCTAGGCTTACTTCCACCCAGGATTCTCAGATAATGATGCTTGTCATTCACTACCTAAGCATCACGCCTCTTATGGCTGCACAGCTTGTGCAGAGCCGGAGCTAGTGCTCAAGGACTATCTGCTAAACAAAAGGCACACTGTCAACGCCAGGGTGTTCTCTTTAACATGTGCACGGCAAACAAAGCTCCCTGCTTGGGAAAGGCTGGGCTAAACAGATTAAGCCGGTTTCTATGCCTTGGGGCATTTCAAAATATTTAAGAGACTAATGGGAACCTGCAAGACAACATGGCACATACCATGTTTCCAAAGTGACTGGGCCTGGAAACACCTAATGCCATCTTTCAGAACGACTGTTTTACGAAAGCCACATGCTAAACGCTGGGTAATCTGCAGGTGAGCTCAATATTCCAATTGTTTTCACACCCAAGGCCAGCAGTTCCTTATTTCTAAATGTGCGACATGTCAAAATGCAACCAATAACCCTGGTTTTTCTGCTTGACTACTCATAGTTATACACACTTTTCCAGTGCAACCCTCAAAACTCCCTTCCCTTCTCCTCCAGTTATGCAGAAGGCTAATTACTAGGGATAGCATATATCACCAAGAATATGCAAGTATACACGTCTCTTCCAAAAATTATAACAGCATTCTCAAAGCCCCAGCAACCATTGCTGAGAACATCATTCTGTATTCTCTGCTGGATGCTATACAAGGGGTCTTTGAAAAGTTCATGGAAAATATGTATTATGAAAAACTATGCAGGGATTTCAAAATGCTTTGCACCAAACTAAACTTATCTTTTCATCTCAGTTTTCCAAAACCTTTTTGAAGTATC
Source organism: Sylvilagus floridanus (assembly GCA_949820135.1). Classification (NCBI taxonomy): domain Eukaryota; kingdom Metazoa; phylum Chordata; class Mammalia; order Lagomorpha; family Leporidae; genus Sylvilagus; species Sylvilagus floridanus. Next base: position 38,718,796 of record OX463230.1, read on the forward strand.
CTCATGTAAGCACGAAAATAAATAGCATATGCCCTCTACCTTCAATGCCCAATTCTATCTGAAAAGCAGGCAACTGATGCCATTTTTCCACTTAGAAGTTCTCACTTTATAGAGATTGATAGACACACACAGAAATTAGAGACTTGCATGATTAATATTTTTCCAGCTGCTGAAAGCTGACAAGTAACAAAGAGAAGGAAATGGAAGGAGCTGTCTTTTTTGATGCACAAGAATAAAGTGCTGCAATTATACAGTCCTCAGTTTTGCAAACAGCAACTATTTGAAAAGCTGAATCCTACTTACTCTCTCAATGCAAGTCCTTTAATAGCTAAACTAATTCCGAAATGAAAACCATATTGAGGTACACACAATTGATCATTCTTTCCTGACGAAGGCTCCATTTCAGGACTTGCCAGTCCCATCTGAACTCAAGAACATCAGGTTGAGAAGCATGTCTCCAGATTTCCAAAGTAGCAAGAATTACTCATGGATTTTCAAACTAACTGCATTTAAAAGTGAAGAATTATTGGAAACAAGGTGTCTTACCTGAATCCTTTCTGCAACAAGTGGTTATCTCTAGGGCCTTCAAAAAACTTAGCTCATATACCTAGTACCTAGCTCGGTTTGTAAGTCTTTCACATTTCATTTTCCTCTAACAGGAATTAGGCTCCTTGAAAAAAGGACCAACTCCAGGACTATGGGTTGAAAAGGTCAGGATGAGCCTACAACATGCTGCTGTACTAAAGATGGGATGGACAGAGCTCACAGGTCACAGGGATACGGATCCAGCCCCTTCGAGCTGGCTTGTCAAATCTGGCAAGTTGTAAGCCTCAAAGTACAAAGAGAGCACAAATCACAGCTCACGGGACAACAATCGGTCAGTCCCTACTGGTACAAATGAATGAAAGAAGAGGTAATTAAATAACTGCAGGAATAGCAAAAGCACTTACAGCAGAATGCCAACAAAGGAATGCTGAAAAAAATTAAAGAATGACAAAAATCACTATTCTGCAACCACCACAGCAGTTACTAGTGCAGGCAAAACTCACCAGTGCATGTGAGACTACTCCGTAGAAGGGGAATGGGAAATGGGACATCTACACAGCATCAAAGTATCTCCCGGAGAGAGCTGGAGAGGGAAGCCTTGATGACACAGGACCCTCCAGCCCTCAAGGAAGCAGGGACATCCACTGCCCAAGTAGGGCATGCTGCTCTCTGCTTTGTTTCTACCAGCAACCTGAATCTAATCCCAAAACACATGAGAAAATCCAGCCCCAGGGACACTCCACAAAGTAAATGGCTAGTTCCTGTCAATAAATGTCAAGATGGACTTGAAACCACTGGGTTTGGCAAAATGGAAGTCATTGGTAAGGTTGACAAGCAAGTTTCAAAAGACTGGGCAGAGTTAAACTGCCAGGAGACCAGAGACAGGAGGGAAGCTGAGGGGATAGGGAGCTGAGAGTTTCTCTTAGGAGTCTCACTGTGAAGGGCACCAGGAATGGGGCAGTACGGAGTGGATGCCTGAGATTTAATGAATCTGTATCTGTAATCAAAGGCAATGATGGCAGCGAGGGGCAAACAAACAAGGAAGAAATGGAAGCACTGACAGCATAATACCATCTAGTTAATGTTGAAGAAATTAAGGAGGGACAAAATCAGCATTCTGCAGCCAGCACGAGTAACTGTTTCCGGCAGGGATCATCACTGGATGCTGAGACTAGCGGTCTGCAGACAGCAGGGAAGGGGAGCACAGTGCGATGGGCAGGAGGGTCTGGGTTCCATGCTGACGTATAGGAGGTGGACTTAGAATTATGCCCATGCATCCACTGTAAGAGGCTGTCAGAAGGAGGGATGCGGGTTCTCCTTGGATGGCTTTTATTTTGTAGATACAATAAGCAGCACAGGCATCAGCTCAGAGTGAGGAGGTGTGAGATGCAAACAGAAGATATGAAATAGAAACCGTAAGAGCCCAGAAACTAACAAGAAAATCGCAGCAGCATTACTGAGCAACACTGAGAGCTCATCTGAGGAATGTGCTCACGATTTCAAGCCTTTCTTCTTTTCTAATACAAGCATTTAAAGCCACAGATTTCCCTCTGAACACTTCTTCAGCTAAGTCCCACAAATAAACTGGCATTTTGTGCTTATTACCACACCCTTAGAAACAGCTTCTAATTTCCCTTCTGAATTCTTCTTGGACCCAAGGAATCTTAAAAGATATTGCTTGATTTTCCGATATTTGGCAATCATCTAAGAAGAATGTAATTATTATCTCATTATCATTACCTTTGTATACTGATGCTTTCAAGCTTACTACGCTATGGCCCCCATTCCATGTTGGTAACCGTTTCATGGGAAATTAAAAGAACATGTATGTTATAGTTTGGGAGTTTAGTATGCAGAAATCAGTTAAGTCAGGCTGGTTGGAAATGTTACCTAAACTTTTTATATCCTTGCAAAGTTTCTGTCAATTTGTTCTTTCAGTTACTGAAGGGTTCCTGCTGTAATTTCCAGCTTTGACTTTGGGTTTGCCTATTTCTGCAGTTAGTTCTGAGTATTTTAGGCCATGTGCCTTGAATCCTTCTTAGTCGGTGCATATACTTAAGACTGACCTGTTGTTCTCAATTCTGTCATAAACTGTCCTTTGTTTTATAGCCCACTTGACATTACTCAGCTTTTCAAGAGAAAAGGCTTAGGTAACTCACCGTTTTAGAGGTTCAACTTCAATGTCAGGCAGTCCCATTGGTTTGGCATCTCATGAGGATGACAATGGCAGAGTGTGTAGGGACAAAGGATCACACAGCAAGCCAGGAAGCAGAGAGAGGCCAGAGTGGTCGCAAGCACTGACAAGCAACATTGCTAAGAACCACCTTTGGGCCATCCAAGAAGGAGGTACCTTTCTCTGAAGGGAGAAGAGAACTTCCATTTTGATTACGGCCTTGTTTAAATAAGGTCGGAGTTTGTGAACTCAAGAGGCTTCCATAGCCTTGGCAGCTCATGACAGAGCCTCTGGTGATTACTGACGTCATAAATAAGAGTGTCAGTTGTTAAATCAACAACAGGAATCACTGTGCACTTGCTCCTCACGTAGGACCTCTGTCCTTAATGTGTTGTACTATGAGAATTAACAGTAAAAACAGTCTTCAAACAGTACTTTATACTTTCTGTGTCTATGTGGGTGCAAACTGTTGAAATCTTTACTTAGTACAGAGTTTATCTGTATAAAGATAATTAAAATTAATCTTAATGAAGAATGTGATGGTAGAGGGAGTAGGAGATGGGATGGTTTGTGAGTGGGAGGGTGGTTATGGGGGAAGAACCACTATAAACCAAAAGTTATACTTTTGAAATTTATATTTATTAAATAAAAGTGTTCTATAAAAAAAAAAAAAACACCTTCTGAGGGCACATCCCCAGGGACCTAAGCTCCTCCCACTAAGCCCACCTACTAAACATGCATTGGAGAAAACTTCTACCCTGTTAGTCATCTACTCATTTTTTACTTTGGGGTTTAAATGTCTGTACAAGTACAAGTGCCAAATCACAGTCAAAATATATCAGATATTTAAGTAACTACAGTAGCTTTCTTAAGCTTTATGTTTGTCTGTTTCTTCCATCATTTCCTTTAAACCTGTGTTTTTATTCTTTAAAACCATGTATTTTAGTCTCATCTGACTTGACCTAATCATCTCTGCCTTTTAAGAAGAATTCTAAAATGTTTCCGTTTTAGGACACTGTTGCCGTGGCTGGGTTTGATTCTAACGCCTGGGTATATGTTGTTTTCTACTTGTCCCTCTGTTCCTTGTTCCTTTGTTCTTCCTTTTCTGCCTTCTTCAGGGATAACAAACCATGGAAAACAGCAGTAATTCCAAGCAACGCCTCTACACTTAGAGCCCTACCACTTATCTTACGACCACATGGCTATGGATACCACCAGGCATTTCAGATGGTCAACAGTCTTCTAAACAAGGAGAGACAGTTTTACACAGCCCGTTACATTTAGTCACTCGTTCATTTCTCCCGGGAATCCTTATTCTTTCTTGCGGATCCAGGTTTTCAGATGGCATCATTTCCCTTCAGACTCAAGAACTTCTGACACCTTTTCTGTAGTGCAGACTGAATAAAATGCCTATTTCACTGTGACTTTTGGAAGACTTTTTTTACAGAACTATAAAATGGCAACTTTTTTCTTCTAGTACCGTACCCAGGTTTACCACTCTCCTGTTTCTGATGGGAAGTCCCCTGCAGTTAATACTGCTCTCCTCCTATATGTAATGTGCACTTTCCTGCTTACTCCTTTTAGGGTTTTTCCTTTACCTTTGTTCTTAAGCAATTTTACTATCCATTATTTCTCTGGCTGTATTCTTTTTCTTTCTCCTTTTCTTCGGGAACACTAATTACACATGTATTAGACCATGTGATATTGTCCCATGTTTCTGATGCTCTAAGTTTTTTAGTTGCTTTTTTTTTCTCCCCTTTTTCCTTTTCTCTTTTGAATCTGCTTAGGTGATTTCTGTTGACTTGCCTCCCGGCCCACTGATCTCTTCTGCTGGGTCCCATTTGCTGCTAGGCACATCAACTGACTTCTTCCTGACACTGCATTTTTCAGTTCTAGCATTTTCAAAATAGTTTCCATTCCTCTGCTGTAATTCCCATTTCTTCACACAGTTGTCCACTCTTTTCTGCTGTGCTCTTCAATGTGTTTGAGTCTCAAAATCCTTATCTCTTTCACTGTTTGCTTGCTTTTCCCATTACAGTAATCATAGTTATTTTAAATTCCAGCTTTGACAATTCCAATTCCCCTGCCATTTCTGACCCTGGTTCTGATGTCTCGCAGTGTGTGTGTGTTTTGGACAGGCAGAGTTAGACAGTGAGAAAGTTCTTCCTTTTTCCAAGTGGCCACTACGGCCGACATGCTGCGCTGATCTGAAGCCAGGAGCCAGGAGCCTCTCCTGGTCTCCCATGGGTGCAGGGCCCAAGGACTTGGGCCATCTTCCACTGCACTCCCGGGCCACAGCAGAGAGCTGGCCTGGAAGAGGGGCAACCGGGACAGAATCCGGCGCCCTGACGGGGTCTAGAACCCAGGGTGCCAGTGCCGCAGGCAGAGGATTAGCCTATTGAGCCATGGCATCGGCCTCGCAGTGTCTTTTAAAACTGCTATTCACTTTTCAATAGACCTTGTAACTTTCTGATGACAGTCACGACGTTGGGTAAAAGGGACAGTGTATGCTGGCCTTTTGCAGTGTGCTGGGGCATGGCGGTGAGGTGCTGCGGGAGGGAAGTGTTCTGTCGTTCTGGGATCAGCTTTCAGTTGTAGATTGGGCCTGAGTCCCTGGGTCTTGCTGTCTCTTTGCCTCAGGTGAGACAGGAGGGCTAGTAGGGGCTGAAACTGGGTATCCACCCTGCCTCTCCAGGTCTGTTAAATTCTGGTAAAACCTCCATCTGTTAGGCTGTTGCTGAAATAGTTTCTTTTGAGGGCAGGAAGGTTAAGAAAAACAATGCTCTGGCTTATTTCGAAATGGCTGCTTCTCCATCTCTCCCTGTGGGAAGCACAAGGGGATTTTTTCATCTCATCTTCACTTTGAGGACGTGGGAGGGCTCCTGGTGAAAAGACACATAAGAGCATGGGATCCCCTCGGTGCTCAAACTTGCCCTCACAATTCACCAACTAATGTCAGGTTTTCCAACCCTCAGCAGCTGCCACGGGGATTGCTCCTCCCAGTTTCTGCTTGAACTCTCCGAGTGTGCCTGTTTCTCCACGCCGAGGGGCAGCAGCTGGTCCTGTGACTCCAATTCTTTGATGATCCAAGAAGAGCTGGTTTCCAATTTGTTCAGCTTCTTTCTTGTTGCATGGATGGGGGTTACTTCCAAGCTCCCTAATAGCTGGACCGTCAACAGCCAGTCCCTCCAATATTATTTCTCAAAGCTATTTCAAAGTACTTACCAGTTAATCCCCAAATCAGGGTCACCTGTAGGTTCTGTTTCCACAACTTCTTTTCCTCCTAATTATGGGTCACATTCCTCTCCCTCTCCACCTCCCTTCCTCTGCTGGATATTATATGCAAATATGTAACAGAAGAGAAGGTTTACTTCCATAAAAGGACAGAACTTCAGGCTAATGATAATCACAATCAGGTACCCGCTATGAGAGGTTACAGTAAAATTGTATGAAAAAAAAGTAAAAATCTTTAAAATCGTCCCTCAAAGGTTTTTGAGATTCATTTATTTTATTTGAAAAGCAAAATGAGAAAGAGAAAGAGAGAGAGAGAGAGAGAGAGAGATCTTCCATCTGCTGGATGGAAGACCACAAATGGTCACAACGGTTGAGGCTGGGCTGGGCTAGGCTGAAGCCAGCAGCCTGGAAATTCATCTGGGTCTCCCATGTAAGGTGCAGGGTCCCAAGCACTTGGACCATCTTCCACTCCTTTCCCAGGTGCATTAGCAGGGAGCTGGATGGAGAGCAGGGCAGTCGGGACTTGAACTGATGTTCATATTGGGATGCTGGTGTCACAGGCAGTGGCTTACACACCACAATGCTGGGGCCCTCCCCACTGCCCTTCAAAGTTTTTAATGCTCTGTATTAACATGCACAGCAAAGTAAATCTAATGAATTAGGAAATCATCTATAAATCACTTGATACTTGCCAATAGCCTATAAACTTATGAAATAGAAGGAACATAAACAATAAGACCAGAGACGTTTTGTGATGACTAAGGCTGAAAATTCAGAATTGCTAACTCTCCAACTTGTGGACTTGAGAATTTCACTGCACTGAATCTCACCTCATGGAAATCCTTACAGGAAGGAGAATAAGGAAAATCAACCTAATAGGTACTCTTCTGTAATGCCCTGAAGGAGGTATTTGATACACTAGGTCAAATGCTGAGTCAGGAGAACATTCGAACCCCACCTCCAAGGCTGAGCATCCCGAATCCAAAAAGCCAAAAACCTAAATGAATCTGAAACTTTGAGAGTGAAGATGATGCCACAGTGAAAAACTCCACACCTGACCTCATAGCAAGAGTTACAGTCAAAATGCAGGTACAGTAAAAGTACTGGCTACAACTGCATTCAGGATATATTCAAACATTCTGAAGCCTTTTACAAATCCAACAGCTGAGACACTGTGCTCTCCAGCATTTCCGATAAGGACACCCAAACCTGTGGCTTCCTAAATATATGTTACTTCTTACCCCCCTTTGCTAGCTTTCTATTTTTGTTCATGAGAAATGCAAACACTCAGTTTGGAGCCTTTAGATTTTTAAGATGCTGTCATCTTATGTTCAGACACATCAGTGTATCTTATTTTTGTCATCCTGGCCTTACCCTACATAGAAAAGTACTTACAGTCTATGTGCTTTATAGACTATATTTCATCCACCTCCTCATCCCCAAAAAAATCCTGTTCGGGTAAAAACGGCCAAAAAATCTTTTCAGTGCATGAAATATTTAAATCTCCATTCTGAATATAACTATACTTCATAATAGTCAATTAACACAGCTTTAAATTTCAGATTCAGCCACACACAGCTGATTTATTAGAGCCCAAGCCTTTAAGGAAGAAAGTTTAATGTCATTGCAGCTTTTGGTTTGCTATAAAGTACAAGGTGTTCCTTGGGTATTAATGATAATTAATTAATAACAATCACCCATTTATGTTTTTGAAAAGAACATAGACTTCCTTTCTCATTCACAGTTACTGCGAACATAGAAAATAAAGGAAAAATATGAGTTTGTAAAGATTAAAAAAAAGAGGCATATTTACACTAACAGAATCACAGAATTTGGGGCTGTTTGTGAGGATTAACTTTGCTTATTATGAGGAAGTTAATTTGCTAATAAGATATGAAGAATCTTTCAAAAGAATGCCAAAAATAACCAGACATGTACATAGCAACTTAGTACAATAATTTAGAATAGCATCTCCCACAAAGAAATACCTTATATGTTAACAATAGAAAAATGTTATAGGAAATCACAAATAAATCCCTTTTAAGTTTGCAAAAAAAAAAAAACAATAGAAAAATGTTTAGATAATTATGGTATAACAGCATTTGGCACAATGGTTAAGTTGCCATTTGGGATGCCTGCATTCAATATTGGAGTGCTAGTTTGAGTCCCAACTACTTCACTTTCAAGTCAACCTCCTGCTAATGCACATCCTGGGAGGCAGATGATGTTTCAAGTCCTAGGGTCCCTGCCAGGCACAGAGGAGACCCAGACTGAGTTCTGGGTGGCTGACTTCAACCTGGCCCAGCCCTGGCATTTGGGGAGTGAATCAGCAGATGAAGGGTCTGTTTTCAAATAAAAGAAAATAAATTCAAAAATTTAAAATAATAATATGGATGGTTTATCAATATAATAATCTTCAGCTATTAAAAACACAAGTATCAACAAAGATGTTTACCATGTAGGAAGTATGGGCTATAAAATAATTTGTACAATGAAATAACATTGATTTTTTTTTTTTTTTAATTTGTGAGGTAGAAGAGAGAGAGAGATGGACAGAGAGCACTCCCATTTCATTTGGTCATTCCCCAAATGCCTGCAATGGCCATGACTGGGCTGGGTCAAAAGAGGAAGCCAGTAACTCAATTTGGGTCTCCCACATGGCCAGCAGAGACCTAAACAATTGGGCTTCACCTGCTGTCTCCCCAGGGTCTGCATTCGCAGGAAGCTGAAATCAGGAGCTGGGACTGGGACTCAAACCCAGGCACTCTGATATAGAATACAGACATCCCAAATTGTGTCTCAACCACTAGGCCAATGCCCACCCTGAGATAATATTTTTAAGAAAGGTACTTTGATTATGACCCTGTCGGAATAAGATTGAAGTCGGCAAACCCTAAAAGCTTCCATAGCCTCGGCAACTCATGACTAGAGCCTAGGGAGATTACTGACGCCATAAACAAGGGTGTCAAATTGTTAAATCAACATCAGGAGTCACCGTGTACTTACTTCTCATGTGGGATCTGTCCTTAATGTGTTATCCAATGTGAAGTAATGCTATAACTAGTACTGAAACAGTATTTTTACACTTTGTGTTTCTGTGTGGGTGCAAACTGATGAAATCTTTACTTAGTATATACTGAATCAATCTTCTGTATATAAAGATAATTGAAAATGAAAAAAAAACTTGATGTTAAATTGGAAATTGCATAGAAAATTAATCAATTTTAAAAAAATATCATGTAGGATCTCTGTCCTTAACGTGCTGTACATTGTGATTTAATGCTATAACTAGTACTCAACAGTATTTTTCACTTGTGTTTCTGTGTGGGTGCAAACCGTTGAAATCTTTACTTAATATATACTAAACTGATCTTCTGTATACAAAGAGAATTGAAAATGAATCTTGATGTGAATGGAAGGGGAGAGGGAGCGGGAAAGGGGAGGGTTGCGGGAGGGAGGGAAGTTATGGGGGGGGGGAGCCATTGTAATCCATAAGCTGTACTTTTGAAATTTATATCCATTAAATAAAAGCTTTAAAAAAAAGAAAAGAAAGGTACAAGAGGGTATTTTTTAATGTTCATGGAAAATGAAATTAAAAGATGCTTGTTTTGGTGGAAAAAAATGTTGAACTCCATCAGACCCCTCATATTGTGCAGGCTTCAAAATTTTTTTGCGCCAAAATGAACTTACCTTTTAATTTAATTTCCCACATGCTTTGTGAAGTATATAAAGCACCACCAATAATATTCTCTGATTAATGTAGTTTTGTAAGAGTTTTTCTTGGGGCCAGCACTGTGACGTAGCAGGTGAAGCCGCTGCCTGCAGTGCTGGCATCCCATATGGGCATCAGTTTGTGTCTCGGCTGCTCCATTTCCTATCCATCCCTCTGCTATGGCCTGGGAAAGTAATGGAAGATGGCCCAAGTCCTTGGGCCCCTGTACCCGTGTGGGAGACCCAGAAGAAGCTCCTGGCTCCTGGCTTCAGATCAGCACAGGACAGAACCAGCAGGTGGACTTCCTGTACTCAATGCCCTCTCTGTCTCTCTGCCTCTGCCACTCTGTAATTTTGCCTTTCAAATAAAATAAATAAATCTTTAAAAAAAAAAGTTTTCCTTTCTGTACCATCTTGTTAGTACCACAGGACAGAACCAAAGATTTTGTGGATGTGTAGAGGAGAGGCAGGAAGACACTGGAGTTCTACCTCCTTTCTTTGTGACACATTGGGAGCATGATTAAGGGACAAAGGGAAAGACAGCCGTTATAAGAACAAAGAGAAAAGTAGTAAGAACTCATCTATGAGCTATTAAAATGAACTGACTCATTCTTGACACCAATGTCCTATGTTCCCGTCTCCTTTTCAAAGCAAATTACATTAAAATTGTACCCTTATGTCATAAGACTATGATTGCAGGATACTGTAACTTTAATTGAGCAACTAGCTGATAGGCACAAGAGCACTCGGATCATTAATCAGGAGAATGATGAAGATGCAATTACCATTTAATGGTAATTGCTGCACTGCACTGTGATTATCTAAAGAAAAAGCATACCAGTGTTCCCTAGCAGGAAAACCAGGTAACAACCCACTATTACCAGAGATGGCTGTGGCCAGTGGCCGCCCCACCCCGGCTCTCCTGACCTCTCATATTAAAGACAGTAACAACCAAAGGGGAAAAATCTGAAAATTTACAGGCTTTTTTTTTTTTTTAATTTTACTGGATAAAACTTTGAAAGCTTGTGACCGCTTAACTATACAAGGTTGTTCAATTTACAAATTTCCAGAGGTACTACAGATAAAGTACTGTATACTTCAAAAAATAAAAATGGAAAAGAAAAAACTACAAGAAGGGATTTTGAACATTTCCAGCAGGAAAAAAAAAAAGAGTTCAATGTTGGAGAAGACAGATACTTTTATCCTGAGTGGACATTACACAGTATACATGTATAGAAATATCATATGGTATCCCATAAAAAGGTATCATTTTTATGTGTCAGTTAATTAAATTTTCAAATTATAAATTTCTTTTGTTTCATTTGTGTGACCTCCTGAACTCAATACCAATAATCTATATATCCCCAGTGAAGACACTTCAATTCCTGAAGAAGCCTGCTAGACCCTTAATGCAGACAAACTTTCTGGCTCGAAGTCAGATGTCAAATTTGGATACAAAGGTGGCAGGGCAAAGGGTGAAAACTGCAGTTCTCCCCAGGGTTACACAGAGTGTCAGGGGCTTCATAGGTCAGTTTGGTATCTGAGACCAGACTCTCTGCTTGCTTTACATAAACTCACTTGAATCCTCATTGCTGTTCATCTGTCCCCATAAATGTAATGGGATTCAGAATACCCAGGCAAATCAGGGCCTTGGCTGGTTTTCCTTGCTGGAAAAGACCAAAGAAACACTTCTGGAAATCCAGTCTGTTCTCTTTCCCTCCCCCTTCCAGGGGGTCAGCCACCCTGGGTATCACTGGAGCTCTCCCAGGGCAGGTGGGTGTGACCAGTCTAAGGGGGAGGCAAAGCCTGAGGTTCCCACTGTGATCGCCCGCAGGGCAGCACATACACAGGCACCTCTCTCTGTGGTGCCTTCAGGGAATCTGGATCACTGTGCACCGCCTATCCCAATCTGCACCTGAAAGTGAGCAGAGGAATGGAGGGGTGGAAGGGCGGCTGAGGGGAGAGGGCAGGGAGGCAGAGATTATGATGGTCCATTCTGGACCTTACAGAGTAAGGGTCAGGTACCCAAAGGAATTTTTTAAAAGATTCTGTTCTTTTTCATAGGACTAAGTGCTCAGTAAAAGAACCTTTCTTTTCTTTTGCTTTTTTTTTTTAAGATTTATTTATTTGAGAGGTAGAGTTTCAGAAAGAGAGAGAGAAAGGTCTTCCATCCACTGGTTTACTCCCCAAACAGCTGCAATGGCTGCAACTGGGCCAATCCAAAGCCAGGAGCCAGGAGTTTCTCCTGGATCCCCAACATGGGTGTAGGGACCCAAGCACTTGGGCCATCTTCCACTGCTTTCCCAGGCCATAGGCAGGGAGCTGCATCAGACGTGGAACAGCTGGAACTCAAACTAGCGCAGGTCCCAAAAGAAGTCTTTTAATGATAGATTCATGCAATCTTAAAATTTTAGTTTAGAAATACCTAATGAGAAGCTGGTGTTGCGGTACAGCAGCCACAATGCTGGCATCCCGTATGAGTGCCGGTTAGAGTCCTGACGGCTCCCTCTCCAGATCCAGCTCCAGCTTCCTGCTAATGTGTCTGAGAAGGCAACAGAAAATGGCCCAAGTGCTTGGGTCCTTGCCACCCACATGGGAGACCTGCATGGAGTTCCAGGCTCCTGGTTTTGGTCTGGCCCTGCCCTAGCTGTTGCGGCCATTTGGGGAGTGAACCAGCAGATGAAAGACCTCTCTCTCTCTTTCTCTCTCTCTCTCTCTCTCTCTCTCTCTCTTTCTTTCTCTCTCTCTCTCTCCTTCTTTCTATGTAACTCTACCTTTCAAACAAATAAATAAATCTTTAAAAATACCTAATGATCACAAAATTAGAAAATAACAAAAACCATCCTTTTAAATTCTCATTCTTCCTAACAACTTTAGATTGAAAAACTATGCACATAACTTTCCTCATATATATATGAACATATTGATATCCAGAGGAGAATCACAAAAACTGAAGTTCCACCAATCTGAATGTGGGTGGAATCTGGCATTTGCCAGTGCTGTCTTTTAGCAGGTTCTAACAACTGCTTTATGGCCATGTTGATGTGATTTATAACTTACAAATAAATTATAAATGTGTTTAGCATCTAAGAAGGGGACCAATTTGATTTGATTTGCTGTCTGTCGCACTTCGAGGGGTAGTAGGTGAATGAAGACTAATAAATAAATTACTGGTAATCTAATTTGCTATTCGACCACCAATTACTAACTCAAGCGTCTCAGCCCAGGCTCCTAAACCAGAATACATGGACCAGCTGGCTTGTGACAGACAGCTCCTGAAGGCTGAGAGACCCACGGCCGCGGTGCCCAAGGTTCACAGCCCCATGGCAGCTGTTCTCTGCTTGAAGATGGTGCCTTGTTGACGTATCCTCACATGAAGGAAGGGGCGAGGGGCCTTTACAACAAGGGCACTTATCCCATCTGAGAGAATTCCACCTTCACCACTGACCACCTCTCATAGGCGTCACCTCTAAACACCATCACACTGGGGACCAGCATTTCCACATGTGCATTCTGGAGACGGGTATCCTCCATTGCACTCAGTTCCCTATATCCACGGCATAAATACCACTGAACCTTCTTTCTGTAAGGCGCTCTGGGTTGCAAGCCCCAGATGCACTCCAGGAACTTGAAGACAGAAGTGTTCATTCCAAGGACACCAGCTCTGCACCTTGAATGAGTGTGGAAACTGTGCTGGGCACGCTGAGGGCCTAGCTGCTGCCTCCATTCGGCCAGCCGCACAGTCTCTCTTGTGTTCAGTTCCTGCGCTCTGCCTATTCTTCCCGTTGCACTTCCTCTGCGCTTGTGCAGGTTCTGCCCTCTCCGTAACTGTAACTGACAGGCAGCCTTCATGGCTCCTTCAGCCCTGAGTGACATTTCAGCAGCAGGTCCCATAATAAGCCAGCAAACGCACTGCGTTTCTCAGTCGAGACTTCCTGGAAGGATCAACTGCCTCAGCTCGTTCGATCCAGATGCACAGGGTATCTAAGTTCATGGGTCACATCACTGGTGTTTCCCAAACCACAGCCTCTGGGGTGCGGTGATTCCTACCATCTTGTTTTAAATGTAATTCTAAGAGAGAGGCAGAGTTGAGATCCCCTGGGGTGGCCTGAGGGGTGACTCTCCTCAAGGAAGGGCCCCATCTACAGCTCCTCAAGAGGCTACTGTGGATACACGGTACAAACGGATCCAAGCCAGAATGGTGGATTAGTGTCTCATTTGCTGTATCAAATTATCACAAACATAGTGGCTTAGGACAGCACAAATTATTATCTCACAGTTCTGAAGAAGTCTGAAACGGGTTTCCCAGGGCAGGGCTGTGTTCCTTCTGAAGGCTCGTGAGGAGAGCCATTTCCTTGCCTTCTCCAGCTTTCAGAGGCTGCCCACACGCCCTGGCTCGTGGCCCCTTCCTCCAACTTCAAAGCCAGCACTGGCTGCTAGAGTCATACCCCTTTGGTTACGCTGGATAATCCAGGATCACCTCCTTCTCTTAGAGCTGGTCAGCGGATGACCAACCTCACATGAGACAGCCGCAAGTTCCAAGGGAAAGGATGTGGACTTCTCTGGGGGGACTACTTTCTGCCTATCATAAGGGCCACGTGGGACAGAACAGCGGGCAGATTCATTCATTCACAAGAGTGTGTGAATTATGGAGCAGGCACCATAAACACAAGTGATCCAACACTATGATGAATATGATTATCAGAACTTGAACAAAAAATGCATCACTAAGAATATAATAAAAAGCCTTTTAAAGAAATAAACATTTACTGCAACACTTCTTTTTCACAAAAAACTGAAAGTACTTGGGTTTCTTAAAAAAAAATCACTCACTTGTGTTTGAGGCTACCAGTATGTGGAATTTCATGGAGGGTTTTCTAGTTATTAACAGAGTTTCTGAAAATTTCACTGTAAAAACCTGTCACCAAAAATGCCACGTAAAGCATCTACACTGAAAAGGAGCGGGAGGAGGTGAGAGAACAAGATCACGATCTACATGTGAAAGCTAGGGAAGACCCTGCAGCTACAAAGCCCTCTGAGGCAGAAAGCATCTCATGCACATCAGAACACTAAACAACGACTGCTCCTAGGGATTCAGACCTTAGAGTCCAACAGCAGAATACGAGACAGGCCTCTCTTCCTTCCACTTGTAAGTGTGGTACATCCATGCACCCACATACATCCGTGCTGCTACGCACCTGCGAGACTCAGCTCACCCACTGACCTCAATTTGAAGGTCAGTGCCTGTATTTTAACTTTTGGAAGGTTCAGATAAGAAAAGTTTACTGCTTTTTTGTCTTCACTCTCTGATTCATTTGGAATACAGCTCAACCGATGGTTATTTACTGAGCACCTACTGTGAGCCAAGGACATTACAGATGCTAATTTTACCCTATTATAATTTTTAAAAATCAACTGACCTTGTTCAAGTTTAACAAAAGAATCCACTAAAGGTAAGAAAAGGGGAAAGGAACACCAATCATAATCATCTAATTTTCACTTTAAAAACTTTTAAAGAATTACCACTTGTAAATTCACGCATTTGGTCTTATTTAGTAATTTGCACTGGTAACTAGCAACACCTTCACTGGCTAAGGGTGAATGTAACAGTCTGTTTCACACTGGGAAATTCACAGGAAGGGAGATTCTTTAAAGCCCCAGTCTCTTCTTTGGACAATCAAGTACCTACTGAAAATCTGGAATACATTTGCTAACATAAATTCAACAAAATGTCATTAACAATCAAGAAAAAAGGTGACTTACTCAGACTGCTTAGCTGGCGTATGATGGCAGCGAGAGTACTGTTGGTTACACATTCAAGCTCACTGGTAATCCCTTCGGGCAGAGCTCCCCGGCACAAGTGCCGGGGTTCAATGTTCCTCTTCACTAAAGGCATGGCTCAAAATCTGGAAATTAAAATGACATTTTTTAAAAGGACATATACATAACTTCACAAACCTTGAGCATTAATTCCTTTGAAAATTGACTCTAATTACCATCTTCCTATTTTTCCATGAGACAATCAATGAAAATGCAACAAAAGTTGAATTACTTAAGTGGATTTTATAGATTTCAAAAATACATGTATAGCATAATTCTCCAATAACTGATATGTGCTTTCATTTTGACAAAATTATCCTTACTGTGGGTGAGCAGGTAAATCAATGCTGAAATGCCATTCTGGAATTCTTAAGTGAAATAAATAATAACTATATTAGTCACTATAGTTGGATAAACTTATTTCCAACTATTATAATCATTTCATGGTATGCTGCCCCTCAAGAATCTTGATCTGGTGAGCATATAACAAATCTTTGTTTTTCTTCCTCCTTCCTTCATAACCTTTGGTTCATTCACTCAATAAACACGTACTGAGTGGCTGCCGCATACGCAGAGGACAGACAAGTTGCCTGCCACAGTGCAGCATTGTTCCAGTGGAAAGGAGAGATACTGATCAGAGCACACAGGCCAGCACACCTCCCAGTGTGGCCAGAGCTAGGAGGAAGGCCTTGGGGGTTATGAATCCATTGCAAAGGGTGATGACCTGTCTCAGAAGCCACAGGCAGCCTCTGTGGACACGGCTGCTGACCTGTAAGCCTGAAGAATGAATGAAGTCTAGCCCACAAAATGTCTGTGGCCAAAGGAAAGTGGAGAAGGAAGTGGAAAAGAGCAAAAGTATGTGGTAGTGTTAATGAAAAGCGCTGTGAACCTCAATGATTTTATTCATCGCGGTCCTGTATCCATCATGATGGTGGCTGAGTGCACAGACGATATCTTCAGGGGCACACAGGCCCCGCCCACGATGGGCACAGTGCCTGTGGCACAGCACTTAACTCTGCGCCTCATCTCTCTACAGTGGAAACAACAGCATTTCTCCAGGGGCCATCATGGTGGTGTAAAGGGAAAAGCTGCTCCTATGACACCAACATCCCAGATGGGCACAGGTTCATGTCCCGGCTGCCACACCTCCAATCCAGCTCCCTGCTAATGACCTGGGAAAAGCAGCAGCAGACGGCTTAGGTGTTTGGGCCCCTGCCGCCCGTGGGGGAGACCTGGATGAAGCTCCTGACTTCAGCCTGGCCCAGCTTGTCCACTGTGGTCATCTGGGGAGTAAACCAGCAGATGGAAGCACTCTGTCTTTTCCTCTCTCTATGTGTAGCTCTCTCAATACTAAAACAATAAATCTTTAAAAAAAAAAAAAAGAAACTTTAAAGAAAAAACATCATAAATTCATTTACTAAAAACAAATTCTCCAGGGCTGGTGCTGTGGTAGCAGGTAAAGCTGTGCTCACAGTGCCAGCATCCCATATGTGTGTTGATTTGAGTCCCAGCTGCTCCACTTCTGATCCATCTCCCTGCTAATGTGCCTGGGAAAGCAGTAGAATATGGCCCAAATCCTTAGGCCCCTGCACCCATGTGCGAGACCCCAGAAGCTCCTGGCTACTGGCTTCGGAACTGGCCCAGCTCCAGCCGCTGTGACATTTGGGGAGTGAACCAACGGATGGAAGACTTCCCCTCACCTGTCTCTCTGCCTCTGCTTCTGCCTTCCAAATAAATAAATATGTAAAAAAAAAAAAATTCTCCACTGGGAAATGGGAATGTATACAGCTCCCACACTGAGGATTTAATGCATTATGGCATCTATAAATCTCTTAGAATATTTGATAACATACAGAAAAACATGATGGATTATATTCATTTTATTGTATCTTACACATAGACTGCTCTAGTTTTAATTCTTATTTGGATATAAATGACAAAACAAGGACTATTTGCTGATTGAGAATAAAGCTTAACCTCAGAAAATAGATGATAATACATAAAAATTATTAAAGGAAGAGGCATACCCCCAAGGTAGGAGAGCTGAAACAGAAAAATTCCATTGCGGACTCTGAGTTAAAGTATAAAAGGATTTATTGTGGGTTGTTACTTCTTTCTGGGAGAACCATTTACAATGGCAACTCACAACAGCAAGATCAACCAGGAAACTAAAAATCCTCATAAGGAAAAGAAAAAAAGCATGAAGTATGGGAAAGAAAAATACTGAAAACCCTCAGCAGGGACCCATTCCATGAGAAATAGAGGAAACGAAACAACAACAAAGACGGGGTACATAAAGCAACAGAGAGCAATAAGGTGGGGGTGGGGAGCAGGGTGGCAAAAACTTGTAAAGGCAGCAGCTAAGGAGCAGTCTGCCTGTCATGTCTGCGTGTGACAGCGGCCCAAGCACTCAGTACCTTCTCAACAATTTCTCACAATAGTCTGGGATCAGCACAGTACTCAGGAGCTGAGTAGTGTCTGTGTGTGTGTGCAAGTCTCCTCTTCTACATTCATTCTGTGTTTATTTAGGATGAAATCTCTCCCCTATCTTAAATATTTATTGAGTTAGTTGAGAGGCAAAGTTATAGAGAGAGGGAGAGACAGACAGAAAGGTCTTCCCTCCACTGGTTCACTCCCCAGTGGCTGCAACCATCAGAGCTGGGCTGATATGAAGCCAGGAACTTCTTGCAGGTCTCCCTTGTGGGTTCAGGGGCCCAAGCACTTGGGCCATCCTCCACTGCTTTCCTAGGCCATAGTAGAGATGGATGGGATGTAGAGCAGCAAGGACTTGAACTGGTAGCCATATGGAATGCTGGCACTGCAGGTAGAGGCATATCCTGCTATGCCATAGTCCCGACCCATCTCCTCTTTTTTAAAGCCTCTGATGTGCCAAGAAATGTGTCAACCTATCCAACCACCACCATATTCAATTGGATATACCACTTTCAAACACACAGAACCTTGGCAGTTACCAGTTCCTAGAGATAGTATGCCAGTGGCCCCAGAACTCTTCAAACGCAAACCACATCCCCTCCCCTTACTGGGCTCTCACACTCCTGCTGCTAAGCTTCAGTTCTTATCACCCCACAGCCAACTGCCCATTAGAAAGCCTCTGTTAGAGAGCGCATGTTTCCTCGGCCTTGCCTATCCTTTTCCTCAGTAATCACATAAAAAAAAACCTCTTGCCCAGCATCCCAGGCCCCCAGCACTAAGATCCTGACCCCAGGGCTTCCTCATGTGGCCCTGCATGGTGCAGCGTGCCCCTCCTCTTGGGAACTGGGTGTAACAAACTCTCTTCTCAATGGCAATCCCCTGCTCTGCTGGCCTCACAAGACCTCAAACTCTCTTGGCACACTGTACTCTGAAACAACAGGGAGGTCTGAGAAGGATTCAGAAGAGGCAACAAGTCAGCACTTCATTGATTTCCAAGTAACCTGTCAGCGTCTCTGGGACAGGCAGCAGCAGGCCTGGTGGATGTCTTCTCTCCAGAGGTGGACCATAAATCACCTACATATGGGGACTGAGTCTCAGGACTGTGCTGCCCACAATGCCTTGAGCAGTCCTCAATGCAAACTGTTACTCAAAATGCCCCCAACACATCCTGTCTGGACTTCTCTCAGGGCTGCTTGCTGTTGTTGGTCTAGTATTCACTTCTCACTGTCATCACAGCTTTATCTGGAGCTCCCACACTTCTCTAAATACAAAAGACAGCAGAACGAGACCATGCTACCTGCCTAGAATTTCAGAAAAAGGGCTCCACAGCTCTTTCAAGTTATAATCACCTAGCAATGACTTTCCACTGCTGAGTGAAATACTCGAGCTAAAGTAGTTTTTTCCCAGAGTCTTTATTTTTCTGACACTGATTCAGTTTTGAATAAATGGAAAAGCAAGAAAGAAGTAAAGCATAAAATATCGGGTCAGTCATTACTCTGGAAAATGCTTTGCACTTACAAACGGGAAATGAACTAGTCCAATTAGTCACCAATGAAATACTGCAACAAGCCCCTGTTCCTTTCCCCAAAGAACTACAACCCCTCCAATGCAAGTCAGTCTATTTGTTCAGAACAAAACAGAGGTTGCCTACGAACTGTCTAAGGATTTGTGGACGTTACGTAAGTTATTAGCGTTAGGCCTGTCATCTGTCCAACTTCTCTGGGAAGCATCTCAATTTAGCGAGAGGCAGCCTGGTTCACATAGCCGTGAACTAGATTCCAGACGCAGCTGAAACTAGGCCAAGGCCCTTCCCCAGGAAATTGAAAGCGGGACCGCAATCTCCAGCTCGATCCGGCCGCCCTCAGACGGTGGACACAGAGAACTCTGCCACCACACAAAGCGGAGATCGGCAAAGCTAATCTGCAGCAAGAATCAGAATGAAGTAACCGAGAGAAGCTGGCAGAAAGATGAGAACTGCCCAAGGCTTCACGGCCCCTCCCTTAGACCTCACAGCCGACTGAGAATCTCCCCTCTCTCTGCAAGGGGTCAGGGGGCTCTGCCACCCTCCCAGCTCCCACCCTATTTCCTGTCACACAGATGGTTTCCTTCACCATATCCCTATGACCGTGATCCCACCCTGACTGCTGTCTCTCAGGCCCAGACAACATCTGAAAAAGCATGGGTGAGAGTAATGCCGTTCTGACTGACAGGCGGGCCACGGACAGTCCCTGGCGCAGGTCATGGTTCACCTGCCAAAGATTTCACTGGCTGTGACTCGGAAAATGTACTAGAGCAGAAACATGCCTCTGAGGCATAATGCAGACACTCAGAAGAATCAGACGGAAAAGCCCCTGCCGAACAGCAGCGCGGGCTAGTAGCTAAGTCACGCTGCGGGCCTGCCTAAGCATGATGGGAGGCTGAAGGCTGCTAACACACAGGGAACAGCGAGGTGGGAGAACAATGGGGTCTTCCTGCTGGGTGCAGAGTGCTCCTCCCCAGGACTCACAGTGAAGAACTGAGGGACCAAGAGAGTTAGAGCTGGGAAATCGGAATGCTCAGCCAAGGCGGGTGTGGCACACAGGGCTGGGTGCTGGGACGGAAACCTGTATGCTGAAACTGGGATGGGGACTTGCAGACAACGGCCACGACTGCTGTTCAGTCCAACACCTCTTTATGATCCCCACCGAACCCTCTGGGCTGGATGAGTTGGAAGATGTGTAGAGGCTTCTTGCCCTCAAAGCAGCAAGCCGCCCCCCTAAGGCACTGCATGCATCTCTTTTTCCTGGATGCCAAGGTGACAGCCAGGGACCAACCCTAGCATAACCCGGCTGCTGCCGTGCTGGACGAGGAGAGGAGGAGATGAGCAGCAGCATCCCAAGCAGGCACGATAAGCAGAGTGGCTGGGACGCCAGAGGCCTGGGTAAGACACGTGGACTCCAGAGACTGGCAGATGAACCCTGTGAAGACTCAGGGTCTAACAACCACAGGAAAGTCTGGAGCAGCGGGAATAACATTCCTTCCCAAATGAAAGACAAATTGTTGTAACTTGCAAGGCCCATGGCTTAGAAGGAAGCCCAGTGTCTGGCAGGTCGGTTACCAGGGGCAACAGGTGTAGTATTCCTGCCTGGGCCACAGAAAGGGTGACCAGGCAGCTCCTTGCTTCGAGTGGGGCCTGCAGCAAGGAAGGCCCCTGCAGCAAGTCTAAGCGGTGGAGCCAGTGCACAGCTGCTCAGGCTGTAAGACCTGGCAGAGCCCAGAGGGTGTGGAGGTGTCCGTGGTAGGAAAAGACTTTATGGAGCTCATGGTGAGCTGGGGATGGGGTCAGGAGAGGGAGATCCTGGGTTTCTGTCACCGCAGCACAGAAGTGTACATGCTTTGAAAAAGCTCTTGATGCACTTAACCAGGCCTTGATAAGAGACCATGGAAACCAAGGCACCAGGTCCCCAAGACTCCCCAGAACGAGCTGAGATTTATCAGTCAAGTACTTAATATGAACCAATGAGACGGCGCTAGAGCTGACCAGCCGGTACAAGTCAGTGTCTCCCGTGAGCAGCAACCCCACACTGACAAGTCATCTTCCAGAGCTAGAGGGATGTGCAACGGCCTTACAAGGAGACCCAGACTTCCAGCTGAAGGAGGCGGACAGTCCAAGCTTGGTTTTCAGAAGAGTCAGCTCGGCGTGTGGGTACCAGTCACACATGGATTGTGGCTATCCTCCAGCAGCACTCGGGATGGCCTCAGAGACAGTGAGAGGAACCCTTCCCAACAGGTGGACTGCGGCAGTACACCAGGTCGTCTGCTTCAAGCAGACAGAGAAGCCTGAGCTGCAAATCTGTACAATCTTCGGCAGTGGCCAACAGCCTGGCTGTGTGGTCAGGGGACTGGGAAGATGAGAGACAAGGAGGTCTAGACAAAGGTATGTGGGTGGAAATCTGAAGTGCACGTGTGAAGACGTCTGTATTAACTCCTACCGGAAAATCTCCCCCATGGAAGAAGCACTCAACAAGAAGTAGACAAGGGGCCAGTGCTGTGACGCAGCGGGTTAATCCTCCACCTGCAGCACCGGCATCCCATATGGGTGCCGGTTCTAGTCCCGGCTGCTCCTATTTCAATCCAGCTCTCTGCTCTGGCCTGGGAAAGCAGTGGAAGATGACCCAAGCGCTTGGGCTCCTGCACCCATGTGGGAGACCCAGAAACAGCTCCTGGATTCGGATCAGCCCAGCTCTGGCCATTGCAGCCATCTGGGAAGTGAACCAGAGGATGGAAGACCGCTCTGTCTCACCCTCTCACTATCTGTAACTCTACCTCTCAAATAAATAAAATCTTTTAAAAATAATTTTAAAAGCTGGCGCCATGGCTCAACAGGCTAATCCTCCGCCTTGTGGCGCTGGCACACCGGGTTCTAGTCCCGGTCAGGGCTCCAGATTCTGTCCCGGTTGCCCCTCTTCCAGTCTAGCTCTCTGCTGTGGCCCGGGAGTGCAGTGGAGGATGACCCAAGTGCTTGGGCCCTGCACCCCATGGGAGACCAGGAGAAGCACCTGGCTCCTGCCATCAGATCAGCGCAGTGCGCCAGCCGCAGCGCGCTGGCCACGGCGGCCATTGGAGGGTGAACCAACAGCGAAAGGAAGACCTTTCTCTCTGTCTCTCTCTCTCTCTCACTGTCCACTATGCCTGTCAAAAATTAAAAAAAAAAAAATTAAAAAAAGCTTCAAAACATGCCAGCCTCAGTCCTGGGTCCCCCAAGAAGTGGCCCAGGGGGTTCCCACAAACAATCTCAACTGATCCTTTAATAGGGGAGGGAGTTTGGGCGCAGGCTCATCACTCCCGGCTCCACAGGTAATAGCATGTACCAGATCACTCAAAAGCAGTCAGCCCACTGAACTCTAGGGACGGTTTCTGCCCCAACACAACTGAAGACGCCCCGAAGCCAGCTCAAGGATACCTGCAAGGAGGGCTGCATTTCCCACTGTGCAGTCTATCTGTGAAATCAGAGACCTTGAGAGCCAGGGCATGGAAGCAGGAATGGCACACTTCCCACCACTGCCGAAAGCTCACAGGACCTCTGCGCTTCACAGCCCTGTACCTCTGGACTCTGCAGGCAGCTCAGGGGTCTGACACACGACATGGCAAAGGCCCCGCTACTGAGTTCTAGCCACCACTGTAGTGCCTTGAACACATTCTGTCAAGGCACAGAAAACAGAGTTGTCCCCATACTGGCAGAGGAAACTGATTCTGACCAGCGGCAGGAGGAGGACCACGTTCACACACACAAGACAGGGAGGAGTTCTGGTGATAATCCAGGCTATCATGCATGGAACCCTACATCTGCTCCTGGAAGGAACCAGATGACTGACTTACTGCCACTGTTTGTTGTGCAAATTCTGTGTGTGTACACAAGCCCCAATTGCCAATATTTCCAAAAGTACCTACTTAGATTGCGTACTCTTATGATGCACGTGGCGAGGAGTGGAGGGGAGACTTCCTTATTCTCTGCACTCTGTTTATGGGCTTCCATGTGGAACAATTTTGTGTTTTCTTCTGCTGAGACCCTGGCACAGGACTGGGATTCTAATTTCTCCCTGGTGAGTTCTTTTGTTTTGTTTTGCTACTACCTAGAGTCTCAAGCAGATGGCAAATTATTTCTCTGGGTTGGTGAGCACAATTTTTCTATTCAACTTGCAAGGGGTTTGACAATCCTTTGAAAATGCTGGCGTATACAGCCCCGGTTACAGCTCGCTGCCTTAGGTCAGCCCAAGACACAGTTGTATGAGAGCAGCATTTCAGCCTGGCCTGAGCTCTGTTGCAGTGTGCTTGGCTCCCCCCACCTCCTTCATCTCCTGGCATCTACAGAGGCACAGTTCATTTCTTCAAGCACAGCAATGGTTTTAAATATATGTTTTTTTATCTATCTATCTATCTATCTATCTGAAAGGCAGAGTGAGAGAGAGATCGATCGTCCATGCACTGGGTCACTGCCCAAATGAACATGCAAAGGCCAGGGCTAGAGCAGGCTGAATCCAGAAGCCCAAAACTCCATTGTGGTCTCCCACATGCGTGGCAGGGACTGAAGTATTTGGGCCATCTTCTGCTGCCTTCCCAGGCACATTAGTAGGGAGCTGAATCAGAAGTGGAGCAGCTGGGACTGGATACAACACTCCAAGGGATGCTAGCATCCCAAATGGCAGATTAACCTGCTACGCCACACCACCAGACCCTAACAAAATGTCTAAACAGATATTTCTCCATGGAAAATAGATAACTGGCCAACGTGTACATGAAAAAAATGCCCAACATCATTAATCATCAGGGAAATGCAAATCGGAAATACAGTGAGGTATCACCTTACTCCAGTTAGACTGTGAAGACTCAGGGTCTAACAACCACAGGAAAGTTTGGAGCAGCGGGAATAACATTCCTTCCTAAGTGAAAGACAAATTGTTGTAACTTGCAAGGCCCAGGCTTAGAAGGAAGTCCAATGTCTGGCAGGTCGGTTACCAGGGGCAACAGGTGTAGGATTCCTGCCTGGGCCACAGAAAGGGTGACCAGGCAGCTCCTTGCTTCGAGTGGGGCCTGCAGCAAGGAAGGCCCCTGCAGCAAGTCTAAGCGGTGGAGCCAGTGCACAGCTGCTCAGGCTGGCAGAGCTCAGAGGGTGTGGAGGTGTCCGTGGTAGGGGGACACACAATAACAAGGGTATTTGGGGATGTGGGAAAAAATGGACCCCTTGCATACTGTTGGTGGGAATGCAAATTAGTACAAGCACTGTAGAAAACAGTATGGAGGGTCATCAAAAAACAAACTAAAAATTGAACTACCATACTAACCAGCAACCCCACCACTGAGTACATATCCAAGGGAAACGAAATCCCTCTGTTGAAGAAAAATCTGCAAACCTATGTTTACTGCAGTACTAAACACAACAGCAAGAAGATGAAAACAACCTATGCGTCCATCCACCAATACATGGATAAAGAAAATATGGTACATGTACATGATGGAGTATTACTCAGGCATAGAAAAGGATGAACTGGAGGCCATTAGTTACATGAAATAAGCATGCACAAAAAGACCAGTTCTGCGTGATCTCACTCCCATGTGGATTCTAAATAAAAGGTGATATCACAGAAGTTAAAATACAATGCTGTTTACCAGAGGGTGGGGAGAGAAGGAGAAAAGAATGGGGAAAGGTTGATCCATAGGTATTAAGCTATAGGTGGATAATAATAAGAAGTTCTAGGTTCTATTGCACTGAAGAGTTACTATAGATAATGTAATGTGTATTTCTTGATTTAAAAAAATACTACAAGATAGGATTTTGGATGTTTTCAACATGACAAAATGTAAAATGCTTCAAGAGATAAATACATTTATCCTGATAGGACATTACACAACATATACATATACTAAGCATCATATAGTACCCCATGAATGTATACAATTTTTACATCTGTAAATATTTTTAAATGAGTAAAACACACATTTCCACATGTGCAGTGTTATATTTTATCCAGGAGCCTCATGTGTTTAAAGGAATCTGATTAGCTAATTTTACTTCCTATTGTCACTAGTAAGGAATTGCTAAAGAACTGTCCCTGGTGCTCATGCCCCCTTTTTGGAGCACCCACCACATTTCGCAACTCCACAGGCCAACCAATATACTCAGGCCAATGAATGTACTGAGAATGAATAAACTGTGACACGTACCATCTGCAGACTAGGTATAGTGAAAACACGAAAAGGAGAATAGGGGACCAACAGAGAATGAAACAGAGCTTAAGGATCTACAGAATATAGAGAAGCTACAAGAAATGGGGCAGAATCTGTTCACAGTTCTCTGATTAATGTATTATCTTATTACGGTAACTCCAAGAGTCCCTGTGCAGTACTGATTGCACTGTACTTGCCCTTTCTCAGATTGTCTGAAGGGCCCAAGACAATGTTCTGGGGAAGCAGGAAGAAGGACAGTAAGGACTAATGATATTAATTAACTTTAACATCACATTCTTTACTAAAGATATTAATATTTTCCTTATTGTATAATTAACTGAACTCTGAATGGTTTCCCTAATTTTATTTATTGTGCTGTTAAATGTTTAAACACTACCATTTAACTTCTCCAAGTGGTACTCTCCCAATTAAAGTAAAATGATTTAAAAAGTTCACAATCCCATCAATGTGATTCCTACTTTAACTCTCCTATTGCCCATCTACTTACCTGTTTTTTAAAATCCCATACAGTGAAACTCTTCAGATTTCCTACAGCATGATTAACTGGACTTTTTCTAGAACAGTTACAGATGAAATTCAACAAATGTTTAAGGCAATACGCAGTTCCCAGAGGGTCCCTCTCCATATCCATCCCTTCTACACTGAACCCTTCAGAAGATCTTCTGTGATAAGCAGTCAACTTAGTAATAAATAACTGGTAGACTTTTCCGGATATCTTCCTGTTATTGATTTCCACTTAATCCCACTGTGTTCAGAGAACATGCTTTGCATGACTTTAATTGTCTTACAAGTGTTGAGCTTTATTTTAGGACAGAAAAGGGTCTCGGTGAATGTTTCATGTGCACTTCACAAGAATGTGCCTTTAGCCTCGTCAACTGACCATGCTGGTGTGGTTGTCCAGACCCCTCACCCATCTCCAGTGTGCACATGCTATGAATTATTCAGAGTTGTCCAAGATACCAATTAACAACTATGTATCTGCCAAAGTTCTCTCTGGTATGTTTATGCATTTTGAAGGTCTGCTGTTAAATGTATCCACACATTTAAAGGTATTATGTCTTCTTGTGAAATGATCCCATTATTATCATATAATGCCCCACTTAGCCTTGGAAGTAATCCTTATTCCAAAGTCTATTTTGATATTAACACAGCCATTCCTTCTCACTAGTATTTACATGGTATAATCTCTTTTTACTTTTTTTTTGTCTAAATATTTATGTATTTATTTGAAAGGCAGAGTTAGAGAGGGAGGGAGAGGTAAAGGGGGTGGGGGGAGGGAGAGAGAGAGGGAGAGATTGAAAATCTTCCTTTCATTGGTTCACTTCCCAAATGGTCACAACAGCCAGGGCTGAGCCAGTCGGAAGCTAGGAGTCAGGAGCTTCATATATGTCTCCCAAAAGAAAGGCAGGGGCCCAAGTACTTAAGCCATGTTCCGCAGCTTTCTCAGGTACATTAGTAGGGAGACAGATGGGAAGTGGAGCAGCCAGGACTTGAACTAGCACTGATATGGGATGCCAGCATTGCAGGTGGTGACTTAACTTGATGCACCGTAACACCAGCCCTAATCTCTTTTAATTTAAGCTTTCATATTTGAGTTTTTCTTAGACAGCATATTGTTAGGTCTTCCTTTGTGATCCATATTTTCAGTCTCTTTTAAATGGGACATTAAATTCTATTTAATTAATATTTGATCTGACTGAAATCTTGCTTGTGTTTTACGTTACTGCCATCCGGGTTCTGCTCCAAAAGCTGTTTCCTGCTTGCTTTTTCTTTTGTCTTATGCAGTCATTTTATTGCCACTACTGGCTTTTATTACTCATTTTTTTAGTGGTTGGCCTAGAGCTCACAATTTATATTTATCTTATCACATCTCCCTTCTGACAATACTGAACTACTGCATGCATAGTGTGAGTCAAGTGTAACATTAGAAGACTGTTAATTTTACATATCAACTTGGCTGGACTAAGAGATGCCCAGATAGCTGGTAAAATGCTCTTCCTGAGTGTGAGGGTGCTGCTCCTGGGAGAGATTAGCAGAGGAATTAGCAGACTGAGTAAGACCTTTCCTCAGCCAAGAGGCTGGGCATCATCAAAACCAATGAGGGTGATTTCGGAATATGGCCCCCTTAAAGTTCCCAAAAATTCCCATCTGGGTCGCCATATGAAATCAGACTACAGGGTGCCATATGATATCATCGTATGCTTATTAATAAATTCCCAACATTAATAAGCCTGTGTGGGTTCTTGCCAAACCTTCACAGAAGAATTCTGAACACCGGCATAAATGAACGAGACAGAATGACACATTTTTTAGCTTTTATTCAGTGAGAGAAATGCATAGGAGAGTGAGGGCTTTGTCTAAAAGAGAGGGATAAATCTGGACTCACAACCGAGTACCAGGAGCCAGCCACGTGGAGGAGCATCTAGGCCAGGAGGCATGGGGGAGTGGCCCGAAGGCCATGCGCCATGGAGGTGCAGGGCCACAGCAAGCCCCGTATTGGCAAAAGACCAAGGAAAGGAGAGGGTGGGCACACCATGTCCCAGGCTTTTAATCCACTTTCAAAAGGGAGTGGTTAACTAACCTGATTGGCCGGTGGGTGCACAGGTGTGGACAGGTAGGGGTATGCGGTCACACAGGGGCATGGTGAAGGCGTGGTCTTCCAGCTCACAAACCTAATCAATTTTATTCTATATACTGGCCTACAACAAGGGCACAAACAACAAAAAGGTGGGAGAAGGATGGATTTTTTCCAAGCAGGAACATCCATCTTTCCCAGCTCCTGCACGTTGGAGCTCCTAGTTCTAAGGCACTGCAACCACCCTTCTCCCTCCTAACCCCAGCTCCTCAGGCCTCCAGCAGTGTACTGGGAATTATACCATCAATTCTCCCAGTTCTCAGGCCTCCAGATTCAGACTAAGCTGCACCACTGGCTTCCCGGGTCTCCAGCTTGCAGGTGGCAGACTGTGGGACTTCCAGTCTCTATAATCACATAATTTTCATAAAATGTCCTACAATGTGTATCTACTATTAGTTCTGGTTTTCTGAAAAACTCTAGTACAATGTCTTTCCATTTCCTCCCTCCAAGCTTGGTCCTATATTGTCATGTATTTATGTTAATACATTATTACAGTTTTTGCTTTAGACAATTACCACTTAAAGTAATCAAAAGAGAGAGAGAGAGAGAAATATACAACTGGGGTGGGCATTGTGGCACAGCAAAGTAATCAGAGTGCTGGTTCAAGCCCCAGATCTGCACTTCCAAATGATGGCCCAAGTATTTGGGTTCCTGTCACCCACATGAGAGATCTGAGTGGAATTCCTGCCGCCTGGATTTAGCGTGGCTCAACCCTAGATGTTGCAGGCTTTTAAAATGGAGTAAACCAGGAGATGGAAGAGGCCTCCCCCTTTCACACTTGACCCTTTAATACATTACTCACAGTGATCTTAAAGTTCCTCTCCGGGGCCAGCGCTGTGGTGTAACAGATAAAGCTACCACTTGCAGTGCTGGCATCCCATATGGGCACCGGTTCAAGACCTGGCTGTTCCACTTCTGATCCAGCTCTCTCTTATGGTCTGGGAAAGCAGTAGAAGATGGCCTAAGTCCTTGGGCCCCTTACCCACGTGGGAGACCTGGAAGAAGCTCCTGGCTCCTGGCTTCGGGTGGGTCCATCTTCAGCTGTTGCGGCCACTTGGGGAGTGAACCAGCGGATGGAAAACTCTCTCTCTGCTTCTGCCTCTCTGTAACTCTTTCAAATAAATAAATCTTTAAAAAAAAAAAAAGTCCTTCTCCAATACCTCTTATATCTAAGGAATCTCTGGGTCTATTTCTGTTGATTGCTTTACCTCTTGATTTACAAAGGGCTGTTCTTGCTTGCCTTTTGTCTCATGATTTTTTGCTGAATGCATTTATGGAGCAGTAGAGACTAAGTAAACAGTATTCCTGTCTGCAAACAGCCTTGTATGGTGTCCTTGTTGGCCAACACTAAAGGGTAATGATTAAGTCAGTCCCCTCAGTGTTCAAGAGAGATGTGTAGCTATTGTTATCTGACACAACACAGTATCAAAATCTTCTAGTGATGGACTGTTACCTTGTACATAGCTGTCAAATTTTCTCAGTGTTCTTGGTATACCCTATAATCCCTCACACTTTGGCCACAAAGGTGGTCCTTCTCCACAGTCTTGCTCTCCAGAGAGGTCCCTGCTTGCACTGGTCCAGTCTACATACTAGGAAGGGTCTGCGCACCTGGACGTGAGAGCACAGCTTTCTCAGAACTGATGTCACTGCACGTTGCAGGTGTCTTGCAGCAGCAGCCAACTGCCTCCTGCAGGGCTGTCTCACCAAGCAAGGGTCCGTCTGCCTCCAGACTTGCCCCTCGTCTTTCTGATGAGCACCCAGGGGAGGTCTGTAGAAAGGAGCCTGTCAGGTGCAAACTGCCCTTGTTTCTGGGTTTCCCCATTTTTCTAAACCAGTGTATTAGTTCACCTCCAGTCTTTAAGAACCCATTAACTTGCTAAAGTTTTAGCTGGTTTCTTACCCTGGTCTACAGTGGTCACCTATTCTCCCTGTGTTCTGCTACGTGTAGCAACAGGTGAAACAACAGTCCAGTGTCTTGCTCTACCCAGGAGGGCTTGACACTCATGGAGATTTAAGAAGAAATATTATTTTATAGATCATCCTTTTTGCTTTCTTCCAACAGAAGTAATGTTTTCCTGTAACTTTTTCCATCCTAATCGGAAGAAAAACTCTGCCACCACAGTAAGAACAAAAATTAATATCAGCCTCTTCCTTTTTTTAAGACTCTAAACTGGAACTAACTATATTCACAAAGGAAGAAAACCAGTAAACCGACATCCTTGGTGAACGCACATTTGAGAACATGTGAGAACCCCAAAGTGAACAAACTATACTGGGAAGAAAAGAATACCACTACTGTACTGGCACAGATAATAGCTTTCATGTATCAAAATTACTGTGATGGGTCATAAAAATTAAACTGAAGCCCACCACTATGGTTATTCCCAGGGTGAGGTACCACTGCAAAGAGGGCTGATGACATTCAGAGGAACATATTACCTGCACTAAGTCCTTATTACGATTTTAAAACTATAATACTAATAGTTAGATCTAGATGGATATAAAAATTGAATAGATTTTTGTGATAGATTTTTTTTGAAGATGTATTTATTTATTTGAGAGGCAGAGGCAGAGACAGAGACATCTTCCATCAGCAGACATCTTCCATCACTCCTCAAATGGCCGCAACAGCCGGACCTGGGCTGATCTGAAGCCAGGAACTTCTGGATCTCCCTCATCGGTGCAGGGGCCCAAGCACTTCTTCTACTGCTTTCCCGGGCCATAGCAGAGAGTTGGATCAGAAGTGGAGTAGCCAGGACTCAAACCAGCGCCCATATGGGTTGCTGGCACTGCAGGCAGCTGCTTTACCCACTCACTGTGCCACAGCACCAGCTCCTGTGACAGATTTCTTTCTCCACTCTGCAGCCAGAAAGACTATCCTGTGAGTTGTGACAGCATCCACAGCTTGCAGATCCTAACGGTGATAATGATTCTGTCTTTTCTATTCCTGACGCACTGGTAACCTTTGCTCTGATTTCTGCACGCTAGGCAATTAGAGTGTAGCACATGGCAGAGAGAAAACTTGTGTACAGACTGCATCAAACACCAAACGTGTATAAAACCATTAAAAATTAAATGTGTGTATGCTGCAAATGTTTGTCTTTTTATTTTATTTTTATTTTTGACAGGCAGAGTGGACAGTGAGAGAGAGAGAGACAGAGAGAAAAGTCTTCCTTTTGCCGTTGGTTCACCCCCCAATGGCCACCGCTGCCAGCGCACTGCGGTCTGCGCACCACGCTGATCCGATGGCAGGAGCCAGGTGCTTCTCCTGGTCTCCCATGGGGTGCAGGGCCCAAGCACTTGGGCCATCCTCCACTGCCCTCCCGGGCCACAGCAGAGAGCTGGCTTGGAAGAGGGGCAACCGGGACAGAATCTGGTCTGGAGCCCCGACCAGGACTAGAACCCGGTGTGCCGGCCTGTTGAGCCACAGCGTTGGGTTTATTTGTATGTGTTTTGTCCTCAGAATAAAAGTGATCCAACCAGAAGTGGTCCTATCCCAGTGACCACATACAGTGAGGGACACAGGCTGGACCAGGCCCTTTGTACTCCACTGTGCCCTTTCCATTTTGAAGGGCAACAGCTGTGTCTGCCTACCTGGGTTTTACAGAACCCTGCTTGGAGTCAGCTACCTGACACTGCCCAGCTGTCACTAATCACATCGCATTCCCACAGCCAAAGGAGGGCCTGCGCTTCTTCACTCTCACCCTGTTAAATTATCCCCTGGAGCTCCACGGCCTACTTCTTCCTTCAGTTGTGATACAGGGAAGGGGGAAGACCACACGGAATTTAATCAAGCATTTCACTGGGATAACTGTTTACATTTGGAGCATGGCCTGCATGTTTCTGCTAGGATAGGAGACGGGAAAGCACAGTGAGCAACCCTGGATTAGCACCTGGTAGACCTGGGTTCTAGTCTTAGTTCTGCCACTAACATCACACAATGTTAACTATGCACGTTTCTTAATCACCGTGGGCCTCAGTTTCTTGCCCAGGAAAACAGATCTGCCCTCTCCAGTTCCTCGGGCTGTGACGTGCTTTCTCCCTCAGTCACTTAGGCTGGTTCTCAGAAACTCTCATATCAGATTCATCTGCTGTCCAAATACTCAGTACATTTTCATTATGCTTTCGTTTCAAGAAGTACAAAGAATGAACAGACAAAAATAACTGAACAAAATCGCTTTCTAAAGAATTAATGGCTTAGTGGGAAAGACAGACTTAAATAAAGGTACAATGCAGTGTGATAGCACCAAAGGTATTTCTCATACCCAGAAACTAAAACCCCAGTAGAAGACTGTTCTCAGTGGCCATGGGGCGGGGGCTAACACTGCGTGCCCCGCCCTGTAGCATCAGGCCT
Organism: Sylvilagus floridanus; assembly: GCA_949820135.1. Classification (NCBI taxonomy): domain Eukaryota; kingdom Metazoa; phylum Chordata; class Mammalia; order Lagomorpha; family Leporidae; genus Sylvilagus; species Sylvilagus floridanus. The sequence continues at coordinate 38,751,427 of OX463230.1, forward strand.
GGCACACTCCACACACACTACAGGATGGAAGGATGAAGCTCTCTCAGGCAGTATTCCATTATTAGGTTTTTTAATGACTTGATCTTTGCTACATAGAGATAATCTCAACAATTACATAGTAAGTGTCCTGGGCCTGTGGGGAGAAGGGACTCAAACAAAGCTTCTGTTCCAGAACTTGCTATCTTTTTTTTTTTTTTTTTTTTTTAAGATTTAAGAGTACTTACTAGAGTCACAGTCCTCCAGCCAGAGCGGAATGGAGTGAGGGCCTCCAAGAGAGGAAATAACCCACAGGCCTTGTAGCATTTGGGTTTCTAAGTGCACTTTGAAGGGAAAAAAAAAAACTTGACAATCAAACTAGCATTCAGTTACCAGGCGAGGACAAAAACCATCAAAAGGCCTGATTAACAATTCTCCATCCTGTCAGGTCTGCAGGAGTGGTGTAGATAACTTGTTTTCACAATAATCCCTGAGCTCAAGAGCTCCCTTGCTATTCTCATGGTAAATCTGGAGAAAGAAGGAGGATGGCCTATGTGTTCTTGCTAAAGATAATGTTTTGGGAAGGAAGCAAATATTTTACACCCCAAAATCCATGGGGATCTCCTAACTACCTACTAGCCAATCTCAAGTTGAGGAAAGGGTTGTTCTTCTTTGTCTGTGTTAAACCAGAGGTACTCTTCCGTTTTCCTTTCATAACCATACTGCTTCACCTCAGAGACTAGGTCTATATTCTCATCTTAAACTTACGGCTGCCTGGCAGGCATCAAGTGGAATTTGAGTAATCAGGTTTGTACTGAATTATGGTTCTTGGAGATGTAGACAGAATGCTTCCTTGGCCTGTGAAATAGGATAGGATGTACATATCTGCTGTTTCGATTTTGGTGGTTTCCTGGGCTAGTGTTGTGTAGTCTAGTCTTCCTTCTGAGGCTGGGCAGTGGCAGCTCCCACTTGGCCCCACGATCATGAGGGTAAACAGCCAGAACTGGACAGTGTGCTGTGCTGTTAAACTAGGATGTTTCGTAGGTGAGGTGAATCCAGTGCTTTTCCAGCTTATCATGGGCTTAGTCACAGAACAGTTGTAGCCAGAAAGTACAAAACAGTGAGATGGGGGACACACACTGAGTAACAAGAGGGTTCTTGGGGGTTGAGGGAGCAGATAAAAACCATCTAATAAGATAATACATGTCTAATATCAATGGAGCCTTGGAGATGTAGACCAACTCCACACTTTTCCGTCAGAGCTGACTATTCGTGGCCAATGGTCAGGTGTTTGGAGAGTTAGAAATTGGGAGGAACCTGCAGGGATAGAGGGAGGAGGAAGCATTGAAGCATTGTACTAGAAGACAAAGGTGACTGGGATACTGAGCAGACAATGTTCTCTACCTTGGCTGCCCTTATATCCTGATAAGACAGAGAAATGTAGGAGCCTTGTTTAGCTGATCTATTTACAAACAGGGGTGGGCTGGCAGTGCACAAGCGGGAGTTGGAGTCCAATATTGTCCTTTCCATGATCTGGGAGAGCTTGGATCACTTTGTCTCAATGTTTGTAAAATAAAGGAGTTCATCTAGATCTCAGAGATTCCATGTAGTTTTTTAAAAAACAGTACTTAAGTAGCTAGCTTTTCCAGGACCATCAATCCAGGGAAGGAAACAGTTCCTAGTGAAAGCATCTTTAGGGTTCCTGGGTTAGCAGCCTGTGTCTGAGTGAATTTGTTCAACAAAGGAAGATCAAACAGACTGGCTCAACTACAAAATATATTGAACAGACCCAAATGGGTCTTGTCTGGTTTTGTGGTTACCAGGGCTTAAAGGGACTTAGAGATAAATATGAATATATTTTAAAATATCTCACATCTAATGGAAACTTAATAATTTATTTGACTTAAAAAAATCCAAACTAAAATGGACATAACACAGGATAGAAAAGTTAATTTAAACATAGGTATGGGAGATTAGAGATAAATGATGGCAAGTTCTGGGCTTGCTCTGAGCCCTTTCCCCCACATTAGACTAAGTCTCCCCACACGCCCAGGACACTTACTATGTAATTGTTGAGGTTATCTGTGTGTAGCAAAGATTAAGTCATTAAAAAACCTAATAATGGAATACTGCCTGAGAGAACTTCATCCTTCCATCCTGTAGTGTGTGTGGAGTGTGCCAGGCCTGATGCTACAGGGCGGGGCATGCAGTGTTAGCCCCCGCCCCATGGCCACTGAGAACAGTCTTTCTACTGGTGTTTCAATTTCTGGGTATGAGAAAATACCCACAACAGCCAGGGCTGGGTCGTCAGGTCAAAGGCGGGAGCAGGAATTCCATCTGCATCTCCCACATGAGTGGCAAGGGCCCAAGTACTTGGGCCAGGCTCATTAGCAGGAAACTGGATCTAGAAGCAGAGTGGCCAGGACTCAAATCAGCACTCTGATACGGGATGCTGGCCTCATCAGCAATGGCTTAACCCACTGTACTGCAATACTGACCCCTCTCCTCTTTTTATTACGAAAAATCTATGACAGGGCCTGGCGTTGAGGTGCAGGTTATGCCACTGCCTGTGATGCCAACATCACAGCGCTGGTTAGAGCCCCAGCTGCTCCACTTCTGATCCAGCTCCCTGCCAATAATATGCCTGGGAAAGCAGCAGAAGATGGTCCAATTACATGGGTCCCTGCCACCCGCATGGAGATAACAGGAACTTCTGTTTCTTCTTTTTTAGTTCTGGATTAGGCTGGCTGTGGGTTCACCAATTTTACCCCATCAAAGAACCTGCTTTTTGCATTCACTTGATCTTCCCCCCTTTTTTCTTTTGTTTTCCATGTATTGATTTCTTCTTATCAGTTCCTTCATCTTCTTGTACTAGATTTTAATTTCCACATCAGTGTCTGATTTCTTAAGGTGAAAGCATAGGTCACCATGTCAAAACTTTTGTTTTCCAAAATAAGCATTTAACACCATAAATTTCTCCTTAAAGTAGTGCTTTATACCCTCTGCTTTGATGCATTTTCATTTTCATTCAATTCAAAGTATCTTCTGATTTCCCTTGTGACTTCCCCTTTGACCCATAGGTTTTTAAAATGTGACAGTGCATTTCAAAATATATGGGGAATTCTCAGATATGATACCGATTTCTATCTTAATTCCACGGATATGTTCCTGAAAACTCACCTGTAAAGTGAAAGTATGGAAATCCAATTCCGTTCACCAGGGTCAAAGTGAGGAAGGCTGATCAGGCTCCAGCTTCTGGGTTAGCAACCTTTCCCTACCTTATGTTCTCTCTCAATGCCACTCAAAACCAAAAGACTGGTGACTCTCTCTCTGCCCATCCAAAAGGAGACACAGATTGGGGCGGGGGAAGGGAAGGAACGGAAATGCCACACACATCACCTCATTAGATTTCTGCAGCTCTGAAAGACGGGTAAGACCCAGCAGCAACTCGCTCACGAGGACAGGGACACTAGGCCCTCCAGGTCTGCTGGGGCTTCTTGCTCCTTATTTACCCCACAAAGAGTACAGAACACGGAAATCCATAAATAATACAAAACCTCATTTCAGACTGTGTTGGAAACACTCCACCTCAGTTTAGAGTAAATTACAGTAAAATCAACTAAGTTTTTAAACCTTCACTTATAATATTTATCATATTCACTCTTGGGAAAATTCAGATGATATCAAACAGATAACATAGAACAAGCTAAACCACAGAAAATAAACAGTAAATGGATAAAAAATAAAGGGTAGAAAATAAGAACTCAGTTAAATAAGTATATATCAAGGCTTTTTTAATCTTTAAAAGTCCTTAATTATTAACTAGAATCTAATATTTATACACTAAAATATATTAATAAATATTTAATTTAAAAAAATTAACATGTTGCACCATTCTATTTCCAATTAAATTCCTAAGCTCCAATGCTACAGCAATTAAATGGCTTTAAGGGTAGAACACACACATTCTTACCAGGTAGTTGTTGACTCAGAGGGGTCTCAGCAATTTCCCTCAGGTGGCATTACCACTTTTGGCTCAGATATTAGTAGTGCCAGCAATCAAAATTAAAACTAGAAAGAAAAAGAAAGACATTAAATATTGGTAGGCAAGCCACATTCAAGTCTTCAAAAAGTCTTCCACTTAATTTTCACATTTGAACAAATTTATTGGTGGAGCTCTAATCCCAGAACTAGTCCTTTTTTAATTAGCTCAAACAAGGAGCTAATAAGGTATGTGAATTCCTACATAATTCTAACTACTTATCCTGGAATCACTTCTGAAATTAACTGCAAGAACTCAGTAAATAACAGCCAAAGGGCAGAAAAACAAAAAGTCAAGCATATTACAGGTATATTCAACTGAGCTACTCACTTCATTTACTCAACAACAATGCATACACTGAACATTTTGTTCGTGTCCATACAATGACCTGAATAATGTAATCAATCACATAAAAACTGTACCTAATAAGAGTTTTCTATTAATTTTTCCCACAGTAATATTTAAATTCAATACAAATCTTTTTTTTTTTTTTGACAGGCAGAGTGGACAGTGAGAGAGACAGAAAGGTCTTCCTTTGCCGTTGGTTCACCCTCCAATATAAATATTTTAACAGTACCAGTGGGGAAAAACAGTAGCAAAAACTTGATACTGCCCAAAAGACCCTCTAAAATGTTTCCAGATACTGGATATTCACAGCAAGACTAGAGAGCAATCTGAGAAATATTGTTTACAATGTGCTATAGTTTTGAGGTGACAAAATGTATTCCTATTCAGAGTTATGGTTTACTTGGGAAGAATGGGCAAGAAAAATTCGGTGAATGGGCATTCATGCGTTCAGCACCAAAGGTCTGGTGAGTCAGCCCTCCTTCAAACACACAAAATGAGAGAGAGAGAGAAGACACCGCTCAGCCTGGGTGGGGGCAGCTCCATGCAGGTGATCAGAATACAATAAGGTGGGCACAAGAAAGTAGAGTCTGGCTGCCCAGGAGTGGGCAGGTGAGCCTACAGCCTCGTAAAGGGGCTCCAGACACAGGAATGTAGAAACAGTGGGATTTCAGTACGGAGGAAAGGCAATGTTGAGTCTCAACCCCTAAGTACACGCAGGTCAGCAGACTCTGACAAGCCTCCGCGGTTAAGAGCGCCATTACCCAGGGGAAAGTCTAAAAAGCTTCTTTTAGACTTTCACACATGTCCCATTTTGCTCATTTAAATGGAAAGCAGCACGCAGTTTTCTGCTCTGCCTTAGGAACAGCTGCAGAGCAAGCTCTTGTTGATGCAGAGGAAACAAAAGTTTTTCCCGAAGTAATTTGCCCAAGTGAACACCTTACTTGGAAACACAGAGAAGTATCCCTGGGTGCCGGGTCACCCAGGCCTCACTCTGCCTGCACCGGATCCTCTGATGGATGGGATCTCCTCTGGAGTAATGGTGGCGTGCACTTCACTTCAGAGGCACTACTCTCCTGACTGCATCGAGGACTCTCTGGATGGCCCTGCTGAAGAGTCACATGTGAATCTCCCTCTGGGGGACACCATGATGAACTGCCCCATTTGTGGGAGAGGCTTTGCAATTCCTATTCTCCTTGCCAGCCATTATTTAGCAGAGGCAGTACTCGGGGCCAAGCATGCTGCTAACACTTCACATCAGATCACATTACGAAATGAAGAAAACAGGATCTGAAGGAGACGGGCCCAGGATCACACAGCTGGCAGGAGTCTGTGTGACTGCAGAGCCAAGAGCCTCGCGTCCACATTAGCCTGCCTCCTTCTGCATGTGTGGACTGTGCCTTTTTCTTTCCTACCGGGCTACTAACACTTCTAACCGACCACAAGATCACAAAGGCCCTGAAGAATGAATAACTTGACAGAATGTATCTTTAACTCCTCTGAAGTTACAGGTCAAGGACCTTTAATGTGGGATACTGGTTGGCATGGGGACACACACTTGTAACAGGCAACACCATCATTTTAAATCCTGCTCCTGCCTGGCCGGTGGTTGAGTGATGCTCACAGCACTCCTCTGCAGAAACCACCCAGGAGCACAGATGCCCAGTAGCCTCCATCTTCTGAACTCACGTCGTGAGACTCCCCCAGCCAGGAATGCCCTCTCCGGTTCGAGCTCCCAGGTATCCAAATCGTCTCTAGCCTTCAGGATGCAATCCCCATGGCTGCCTTCATCCATCGTGCCTCTCTCTCTGCTCCATTGTCATCTATTTCTCTCGGTTATGGGTCAGGCATCCCCAAGCACCTGTCGGTTCTCCAGAAGAAAAGTTACACGAACAACCAGGCAGTACTGCTGTGACCAGGACTCTATCTGGTGCTGTAAACCAAGCACGTGGAGGGAGTCTGCCAGTGGAGAGAGCCAACAGAGGGAAGGCTTCCCAAAACCGGAAACCGAAGTGGAGCCTTAATCCAGACCAGACAATGCAGACTTCATCTAAAGAGATGAGGGAGACATTTTTAAAGATAATAAATCTGAGAGGTGTGGGTCCTGGGTGAGAAGGGGGTGGGGAGTCAAGAAATGCTCTGAGGAGGCACAGGCCAACTAACTTCCTGCAGAGATGGTCATGGCCCGCAGAGCAGCACCAACCCACATGCAGCCTCCAGCTGCGTGGAGCACTGTACCCGTGACTTTTATTTTACTTGGATGAATGCCAATTTAAAAATAACTGGCTAGTGGTTATATACTGGACAATACCAGTCTAAGGTTTTAGACTTGAGAGAACTGGGGTGAAGGTGTCGTGACCAATATCTGAGAAAACAGACATTGTGATGGAAAGCAAGCAGACACCAAGGGCGGACACTAGGCTACCGTTAAGATACCTACACCCCACATCAGAGTGTCTGGTTCCTCTAACTCCAGCTCCTGCTGGTGCACATCCTGAGAGGCAGCAATGATGGCTCAAATAACTGGGCTCCTGCCACCCACATATGAGACCTGAATTAAGCTCCCAGCTTCATGTTTCAGCTTCTGAGGGCCCCGCATTGCGGGTTTTTGGTGAGTGACCACTGGACAGGCACATACCCTCTGTCTACTCTATATTCCAAATAAAACAATTTTTAAAAAAGCATATAGATACTCAAATGTTTGTGGAATACAAGAATGAACATTTCGGGGCCGTTGTTACAGCACAGTGTGCTAAGGCACTGCCTGCAATACTGGCATCCCACATCAGAGCGCCACTTCAGTCACAGCTGCTCAGCCTCTGATCCAGCTCCCTCTTTTTTTTTTTTTTTAAATATTTATTTATTTATTTGGAAGGCAGAGTTACAGAGAGGTGGGGGGGGAGGGAGGAGGGAGAGAGAGAGGGAGAGGGGGAGAGAGAAAAAGGGGTGTCTTCCATCTGCTGGTTCACTCCCCAAATCGTCGCAACAGCTGGAGCTGGGCCAATCCAAAGCTAGGAGCCAGGAGCTTCTTCTGGTGCTTCCATTTGAGTGCAGGGGCCCAAGCACTTAGGCCATCTTCTACGGCTTTCCCAGGCCATCAGCAGGGAGCTAAATGGGAAGTGGAGACTCGAACAGGCACCCATATGGGATGCCAGCATCACAGGTAGTGGCTTTACTCACCACAGCACAGCGCCAGCCCTGCGGGTCCCTCTTAACGCACCTGGAAAAGCAGCAGATGATGGCTCAAGTCCTTGGGTCCCCACCACCCACATGGGAGACCCAGATGGAGTTCTGGGCTCCTGGCTTTGGCCTTGTGCAGATCTGGCTGCTGCAGCCATTTGGGGAGTGAACTAGCAGAAGATCTCCCTCCCTCTCTGTCTCTTCCTCTGTCACTCTTTCAAATAAGTAAGTCTTTTAAAAAGATGAACAAATCAGTGTACAGAGGAATAAACTAGGTGATCTTTAAGGGCCCCGTCCCCTCTAAAATCCCATCAAAAATGGACTTCCCCCTACTCATTTGGGTTCTGAATAACACCTCCAACGTGAAAGCATCAGAACTGCCTCCAGGTCTCGGGTCTAATGGTTAAAATACTATTAACAAATCAATATTCCTTACACCATTCAGTGACAAGAAACCAAGGAAAGTCTATGTTATAAAACTACAGTGAGCCACAATGTGGGGAGTAATCACAGCCCCAAGTTATGTCAGGATAAATGACTGTCTGGCAAAAACCGTCTTTTCCTTCAAAGAGTGGGGCCAGGGAGGGGAGGACCGGCCAGCCTTAGGCCCCCTCAGCTGCGTTAGACCTCTCCCCTCCGGAGCCGTTCACTGCACACGCGGTTTCCATTCCCCTGTGTTCTGATGATGGATGTGACTGCATCTACCTCACAAAACATTCAATGCTGTTTCACAGGGCCTTTTATAAGGTGAATAATAAGGTTTCCCCTAGTAATATGTCCTTTAAATCTTACTCAACTGCGACATACAAAGTCAATATGAAATGAAGACTTCTGTAATTCAAAAATGTTTTACCTGAGAACAAGTTGTAGCTAAAGGATTTATTGCTAATCTGCCAATATTATGCTAATCTGATTGTATTCGGCTTTGTCTGCTATTTTGGTCCTGGTCGTCTCCCCTAAGCCTCCAAGTTCCAGTTCTCCAGAACTCAGAAGCCAGCACAGCTCCAGAGCTCACACATGCTCCCGATACAGCTCTGCTTCCCCACTTCTCTGCAGCACTCCCTCCTCAACCAGGCTCAAACTCCAAATGCTTCCTTCCGCTTCTACCCATGAGATCACGCCGCCAGCGCTCTGAACTAGTCACAGATGAAGTCCTATTTATGGGACTGTCGCACACTATGGAACACGTAGCCACTATCAGCCACAGAGAATGTCAAAATATGCACTTATTGTCAAGAGGCCTAGATCTAAGAGAATAAAGCAGTGATCCCTGGGTTTTTCCGCATTGTCATTCAGGCTGATCACCTGAGCTTCAATACCCCAGTCCTACAACTTTTAAATAAGCACAAGTATAAACACATTCTGTTTTTGGTCCCACTACTCACTTCAAGGTACAAGTGAACTCTGATAAGAAAGTGAGGTGAAAACAACATTTAGCAATAATATAACGTCCAAGCTCCTGAAAGCTTTACTTAGTGGAGAAAAAAAACACAAATAAATATGAGTAGCAAAGAGGACAGTGCTCAAAGTTAAAATTAAAATGTTACCTGGCCTTCACTGAACACAGATACATATCACATTCTCAGCCATGTGCATTCTCATTTGAATAATTAACAAAATACATTAACTAGGGGCTGGCATTGTGGCACGGGGGGGGGGGGGGGGGGGTTAAGCCACCACCTGCAAGCCCTACATCACATATGGATGCCAGTTCAAGTCTCAGCTGCTCCACTTGACTCAGCTCCCTACTAGTACACCTGGGAAAGTAGTGGAAGACAATCCAAGTCCTTGGGCTCCTTTCACCCATGTGGGAGACCCACAGATGGAGTTTCAGTCTAGTCCAGCCCAGGCTGCTGCAGCCATGTGGGAAGTAAGAGAGAAGATGCATGATCTCTCTCTCTCTCTCTCTCTCTCTCTCTCTCTCTCTCTCTCTCCCCAGCTTTCCCTCTCTTTGTAACTAACTCTGCATTTCAAATAAACAAACCCTTAAACTAAGTTGGGCTGGTGCAGCATGGCATCCCATGTGGGCGCTGATGAGTCCCAGCTGCTCCATCTCTGGTCCAGCTCTCTGCTATGGCCTGAGAAAGCAGGAGAAGATGGCCCAAATCCTTGGGCCTCTGTACCCATGTCAGGGACCCAGAAGGAGCTCTTGGCTCAGCTCCAGCTACTGTGGCCATTTGGGGAGTAATGCAGCGGATGAAAGACCTCTCTTTCTGTATCGACCTCTCTCTGTAACTCGTCTTTCAAATAAATTTTAAAAAATCTAAAATTATAAAAATAAACATTAATTATTCTATGAAAGAGATGAAAAATTCTCAGTTTTCAGTATTTTATTCATTCAAAAATTCCCTATCATAGACTCAGTACAGGGTCATAAAAGAATATTTTCGTTCCCTTCCAATATGAACAACTGCCTACTAAAGTACAAAGAAAGACTGATTTCTGATGCAACGAGCCTGTGGAGATCCATGATTGGCCCACAGTTTGAGCTACCAGTCCCCACCACAGAATCTAATAGCCTAGATGAAGATCTAGGCATCAATTCATTCAGTTACTAGGGTTAAACAATGCTTCTGGAAGGCTGTAAATGTAGTCTGAGCTCCTGCAGTAGGCCCAGCAGATCAGACTTCTCCAGAATGGAATCACTCATGCTACACCCCAGGTGATCAAAGTGAAACAGACCAGTTTTCCAGAAACACACAAGTCTTAGCAGCCAATCAGAGAAGGAGCCCTACTGAGCACTGTAAGAAAATTTCCTGGGGCCATCGTGTGGCATACAGGGTAAAGCTGTGCCAGCATCCATTATGGGAGCCAGGTTCATGTCCCAGCTGCTCCACTTCCAATCCAGCTCCCTGGTAATGGCCTGGAAAAAGCAGCAGAAGATGGCTCAAGTGCTTGGACCCCTGCACCACGTGGGAGACCAGGAAGAAGTTCCTGGCTCCAGGCTTCAGCTTGGCCCAGCCATGGCAGTTACAGCCATCTGGAGAGTGAACCAGTGGATAGAAGACCTCTCTGTGTGTGTCTCCTCTCTCTGTAGCTCTAACTTTCAAATAAATAAACATAGCTTTTAAAAAAGAAAAAGAAAATTTCCCGTTTTAACTCTATAAAGAAAGTAACTTTGAAATGACCAATCCACCCTTCATTCTCTATTTCTATTGTCTTCAGCCCTTTTCTTCCTGTATAGCTAACTTCTCCTGAGCTCACAGGAATATGGATTCTTTTACAGAACAGGGTGTCTTCCAACTCCAGAACCACAATAAAGACAGTGGTTGTTTAAGCTAAATTCCTGGTCATCTCTCCCCTTGACACCAGCCTCCAGCTGTGCATACAGCCTGGATCACACAGAGGTGAAGCTATACACAGAAAGACACCACAATGCTAGTTCCAGTTGCAGCAAACAGGAAACAAATACAAGTTGCATGGGCACACTGAACTAAGAGACTGGTTTCTATCCTTTGAGATGCACAGAGCGAGCAAGAGAACTAAAGACAAATGCTCATCATCATCTCAATACTGTGCTGTCAAGAGGCAACACAGAGGTCCCAGATGCAAAGCCTGCTCCTAAAATAGTGTGTGCCCACCTCCCAAACTGCAGACATGCCAGGAGCTGGTGGGGCCCAGAGATCTGCCTCCATTCTGTGAGCGCTGCCCTTGACATCCCACCCACTTTTGCTACAACACTGCTGAAGAAAAGAAGTTCATTCATACTGTGGAACCCCACCCAGAAAGAGACACTATTAGAATTAAGCCTTTCTTGGGGGCCGGAGCTGTGGCACAGCAGGTTAAAGCCCTGGCCCAAAGCGCAGGCATCCCATATGGGCGCTGGTTCTAGTCCTGGTTGCTCCTCTTCTGATCCATCTCTCTGGTATGGCCCTACACCCACATGGGAGACCCAGAAGAAGCTTCTGGCTTCTGATCGGCACAGCTCTGGCCATTGCGGCCATCTGGAGAGTGAACCAGTGGATAGAAGACCTCTCTGCCTCTACCTCTCTAACTTTTTCAAATAAATAAAAATAAATAAATCTTTAAAAAATAAAAATAAATAAGCCTTTCTCAGTACTCAGTGACAGTGTACAACCTTCTAACTGCATACCAATGCTTCCTGTTCTGCTCACTGAAACTGAACAGTTTCTGGAACCCCCAGTGTTCCCATCTGAGGGAATTTGAGGATCTGAGGGCTGGCTCAGGAGCTCTACTGTCTCCCGAGATGCCCTGCTTAGAGCCACATGCACCACAGCGGGTCTTGAAGGGCCAGGCCCTTTCCAGTCATACCACCCACTCTGTGCCTGCTAGACTTGAGGGACCTTGGCCCCAACACTGCTGCTGTATGTGGTGCACCCCATTCTGCAGTACAATGCAGCAGCACAGCCCACCTCCTAGGCACAAGATCCATGGGCCTGCCCACCTGGGAGCCAGCTGCCTTCCAGAGGCGCTGCATCCCCATGGCCACCCACCAGAGAATAGTTCAGGGCAGCCTCTTGACCCGTATGGGTCCAGAACCAAGCAAATAAAGAACAAATAGACCTGAGACCATTTCAGAATTAGCTCTCTTCTTAGATTTGCCTAGTCATTCATTACTACAACAAACCACACTGAAATGCTAGAGGTGAAAGAACTGAGAAGTTCCAACTGCTCAGAAACTCAGAGGAACAGAACTGATGTTCAAAGGAAAACTTCATTAGCTGATTGTCTGACGTTTCTACCTCCATGTGCTGGTTAAGCTTTTTCACTTTTTATGTTCACAGTAGAAAGATCCAGCCCTGGGCAGTCACCCTGAGTCCTTCTACTTATAAACCCTAACTCCACTCTTCACTGTGCCAAAAAAAAATTTTTCTTTAATTCCTAGCATTTGGCACAATGCTTGGCACACAAACAAAGCTCTAAGTGAATCTTCTCAAATAACTAAATTAAAAAGAATAATTACACTGCATTTTCCTGATCTACTTCAACTTAAAAAAAAAAATTGGACTTGTTTTGGATGACCTTGCACTGATTCAGTGCCCACCACTCGTAAGTGCTGCATAAGCAAAACCAGGGCAGTTGCTTTGCATTCGAGCAAATAGCTAATGAGCTTCTTGGCAATGGGCACAGAGAGATAAAATAATAACCTGTTTCTGATAAAATAAGCTATCTAGTTTGACGGAAGATTGCTGACTAGGAACAAGTGGAAAAGCTGCAGCCAGTAAATACAATGCGGGTGGTACCAGCTGGGATCAGTGCTGCCAGCAACGCTCAGGCTCAGAGGCGACCTGCGACTTGCAGAAGAGGAGGGGGCAGGTGAAAGGTGCGGCAGGGGCGGCCAAGCGGACAGAGGGACTGGGGCTCTGAGGGTGGAAGTGAACTGATGACAGGGAAGGGCTGGAGGCCGGATGAAAACAGGATGAGGCCACAGGGTCCTTGAACTCGTGTGTAAAGCTGTGCAGATAACATAGGTACGGCAAGCTCATCAGTTCAGAAACTCCAGAATTTTTTAAACTCCCTTTTTGAAAAGTGGGACGCCATGTCCTTGGCTGATCTTCTAGCGCTTTTCCTGCTGCTCTTGACCCCACAAAGAACATAAACAGTGGCTTCCAGGGAGGTCCCTGAAGACAACAGTTTAAATCTTGAAACAGATCCAGCCCAGATGGAAAGATTTTCTTACTGAAACTACTTTATATTTTTCTCTGCTTTAATTACTGAATCCTGTAACTGGAATTCATCCCTCATTCAAAGAGATGCTAAAAATAGCCTGTTTCAGAATGCAGAATGAGAAGCATCATGTAATTTTGCTACTAAATGGACTCCTTTTTCACAGCTCAATAGCATTCTCCAAATACAATTTCCTCTTTTTATTAACCAAAAAATGTAACATCCTGCAGACACAGGTTCAACATGAATTTCCATTACTATGTACTTGTAAGTTGAAAAGTGAAATCTCAGGCATGCACTAGCTGGACTGAAAAGCAGTCTCCTGATTTGCTCCACCCACATTTCATCACAGCTTTCATTAAACACCTCTGACTGCAGAGAACCATCTCATTTGCATGTGATGAATGGATTTTTTTTTTCAAAAGCCGTTATCCAATGGGCTCCCCACTGCAGATGGCACATGATTAATAACAGCTTACGTCTGAGTCCATGGTGCCACTTCCAAAGGGCTCTCACATCAATCTTCTCATTTAATCCACAACAACTACAGCACCAGCAAGGCAGGGTTACTTCATATTACGAATGAGGAGATAGGCTCAAAGAGTGGAATGCCCCCCCCCAAAAAAAACCCACAAGGCAGGTGCAGGGGATGATACCACCCCTTCATCATCCTCGCCTCCATCCCAGTTTATTTCAACTCAGCTCCTTCTCTGGCCGCCTCCTGTGAACTCTTCAGCACTTCTGGGAGCACCCCAGTCAGGTAGTACGCACTCCTCCTCCAAACGCCAACAACCCTCACCAGGAGCACCGCCCACCTCACACAGCTCTCCAATGGGGGCTGCTGTCCTGTTAACTGTCAGGAGCCCTCAGAGGGCGTGCAAGAAGTACATAACTCTCACGCCTAGAACACCACCATGCACATGACAGGCAGAGAGAGAGGTCTTCCGTCTGCTGACTCACTCCCCAGATGGCCGCAAAGGCCAGAGCCGCCCCAATCCGAAGCCAGGAGCCAGGAGCTTCTATCAGGTCTCCAGCTCGGGTGCAGGAGCCCAAGGACCTGGGCCCTCTTGTACTGCTTTCCCAGGCCACAGCAGAGAGCTGGATTGGAAGTGGAGCAGCTGGGACTCAAATCATCGCCCATATGGGATGCCGGCACTGCAGGTGGCGGCTTCACCTGCCATGCCACAGCGCCGGCCCCGCAGAAAATCTTTGAAGTCACCCACAGCCCATCATAAATAAGTACCTAAGAGGTGCTCTGAACCATTGTAAGCTGCTTCTTATCTCACTGGTTTGTGCCTCCACCTTCCTCCTGGACCATAAGACCATCCCGGTTTCTAAGGACATTTTTCATCCCAGGCATATGCCCTGCTGACCCACTGCATACAGGTGTTTTAATTTCTTGATTTGATCTGCCCTGACTTCTGAACACTTGGCTGGCTCAGTCCAGGTGCCAGAGCCCTCACCTTACCCTCCAGTCGCACCCCAGCTCTCTCCTCCTGTCAAGCACAGGAGGGTCCCACATGGGGTGTTACTGGGCCTTCCACGCCTGGCCAGGCCAGAAGAACCCTGAGCCTTCTGTCTCCCTTCAGCTTACACCCGAAGCAAGTGCTGCACCTCCATGGCGATCCTGGGAGGAAGACAAATCTAACACAGATAGGAGTAGCGGTAACTTCCACCCTCCCTCACAGCCCTATCTCCTTCCTCAGACTTCACAATCAGGTGACAGATGTCTTGGGCTACAATACCATCATATGGTATGTACTTTCATTACATATGCAAAACCAATCTTAAAATTGGACAAAAGAAAATAAAATTATTATACAAGTGCATAGAAATACTGAGCAAACCACGCACATTATCAGATGGAAATAGCAAGGAACAAATGCTGCACTGCAGAGGTAGGTTTTATGATTATTACCCTGACGGTTTTTACATACTCCAGAATCAAGCTGTATTTAAAAACCAGTTCTATAGTAGTAAACCTGACATAAAGATTTCATGTGCAATTCACCAAGTAACTTCAGGGTAGTTTCATTTCCCCTTCTTCAGGATAAAGCAGAGTAGCCGTCACTGTAACAAATGGGTCCATAAACTTCCACCCACAGGGCACCCCTGGTGTTCAAACAAGACTGACAAACACAGCAGTAACATTTGACAGCGTGTCTGCAGCCAATTCTCCCGAGTCTCTAGCCAAACCCTCACTCACTCTCCATCTAAAGTAAGCAGGGAGCAGAACAGCTCACCAACACACAAGGACATTACAGTTTCTGAGAAAAACAAACCAAGACAAGGAAAAAAATGATCACCTCCAGAAATGAATATAAAATTCCAATTACGTTAAAGGTAACTCACTGCTACCAAAAATACTTCTAGCATCACATTCTATCTCTCATTAACTGAGTGAAGCAATTATTTCACCAGTGGCATCCAGTAAAACTTTGCAGGAAGCATGGTAGGGCCACGCCTGGATCGAATACCAACAGCTCTGCATCTTGGAGTTACAAGTGCCTGTGCCTCGACCTCCCTGTCTGTAAAAATGAGTCTTGGAGCGTGGAGAGGAGGCGAGGATGAGCTGTTGTAGCCAAACAGCAAGGGGGAGGTGGCAGAAGGGGCTCTTTGCACATCAGCTACTACTCCTCCACTGCTAAGAGCAAACCTCCCACCTGCCGCACCCAAGGAGCCAGATGGGCACAATCGCCTCAGTCTGGCATCTTGACTTGGACCGCTCCCGCCAAAGCAGAGGGGATGACAGCACCCCATCAATGACAAGTCCCTTTGCCCTTCTTTGGGGTTACGGTGGCAGCAGTAATCTGTCTCCAAATGATGATGCTGGTACTTGTGGCAAATGGCCAATGTACTAGACATCCCTGACCCAGCTTGCCTTTGATTTCTACAGATAAAGGTAATGATGGCCAATTGACTCAGGAGAAGGACACAGAGTATGAGTATATCCCAAACAGCAAACATGCAAATGTGGAAATCCTCACGGTTACCTTACCTAGCTAGAGCTCCCTTCTGCAGGGCTTTCTGCAAACAACTTGGATTCTGCCTAACATGCTCTGAGTCTCTCTACCCAGATTCTGCCCATTCCTGCCCTCACCCCTGCTGTGCTGACATTGTCCTCTCCAAGCCCAGAGGAACTCATTCTCCCAAAGGCAGACCTTACCTCTGTAGAATCTTCTAGCACAGGAGGAACTGTTACTTGAACATGACCACAGGCCTCCACACGGAAACTGAAGAAACTCAAGTGGCAACAAACCCACACACATGGGCAGGCAGCAGACTTTAAATCAAAAAGCACTCCAGCAAATACCACTCACAATTTTATCTTCTCTCCTCACCACTTCTGGGATAAATGAAATTGCATGAAAATGTCCTAAGAGAGTACATAATTCAGAATCCAAAGATGTGTAATTGTGTCAATTTCCACATATCATGAACAAAGAGTAAGTACCACTTTATCAACTTAAATGCTTATTACAATTAATAATTTCAAATCTTTTTAACATAAAAATCCATCATCAACTTCTCATTTTTTAAATAATTTTTCAAAAAGATTATTTATTTGAAAGGCAGGGTGGAAGAGAAACAGTTCACTCCCCAAAATAGCTGCAATGGCTGGCGCTGGGCCAGGCTAAAGCCAGGAGCCTCCAATTTCATCTCCCATATGGGGACAGGGCCCTAAGTACTTGGACCACCTTTTGCTGCTTTCCCATGCACATTAGCAGGGAGCTGGATTGGAAGTGGAGCAGGTAGGACCCGAACTGATGCTCCAACATGGGACGCCGGGATCACAAGTAGAGCTTACCGCATTGTACCATAATGCCAGTACCAAGGGTTAGTAAGTTTTAAAATCCACTTGAGAGCAAATGAATGAGTTACTGCACGTAAAAACAGTGAAAAGACATTATGCAGATGAAACCATGAGAAACCACTGTCCCTCCTACTGCCTAACCCACAGCCTAAGAGAACCCCATGCTGCTCATCTTGGCACTGCCACAAGCAAAGCAACCTCCCCGTCATCACCACATTCCCACAACTGACCAAAGACAGAAGTGGGTGCATGGGGGTGTGCAGGGGGAGGAGGTGTGCAGGGCAGAGGCAGGCGGTCCGATTCACCAGGCTGGAGCAGAGTAAGCGATGCACTGTGGGCACCCTGTGCCCCTTTGCTGAGGACGCCACACAGAGAGGATCACTATGCCACCCCACAAGACAGAGCCCCCCATTCCCAGGAGCAGTGTGACTCAGGCACTGCAGCATGAATCTCTGCTGTTGAAAAGCTAACCAGGCTGTGTCTGCCCTGGCACAGGGCACTGGGAAGGGAGCAAACGAGCAACGAGCAGCCAGTATTTACTGCCTCTGCAGTGCTGAGCCAGGACCCTGCTTAATTGTGCTTCACATGCTTCTGTCACTCGCTCAATCCTCGTGACTCTAGAGGCAGGTATGATTAGCATCCCCATCTTACGGAGAAGTGGCTTCTCAAGGTCACACAGTACAAAACCGAGATGAGACTCAAACCCAGAAAACCCATTTCCAGAGACTGTGCTTTTAACTAGTAGCTTGCCCTTCGTATTTGAAATGAGACAGTCTCATTGGAAAGACAACTCAGAAATGAAACGCTGCATTACTGCACACTCCACTATTAAAGATAACCTCACAATCTCTCTCTGCAGGGATTCTAGGAAAGTCACTGAAGCCCCGGGGTGCCACTCACTGCCACTTGTGTCTGCATTTGTCTACACTGCTGAGCCTCCAGAGCACAGAGAGAAGGCCTGGGCCTGGGGCAGGGCAGGGGCGGGGGGTTGGGGGTCAGATTTGACTGAATCTTTTCAGAAAGCAGGTGACTGAAAACCATCACAGAGCTTCTCATGTCGTGGGGGTGGGGTCCCGTGAGGGCATCAGGGGCTTTATAAGACCACCACAGACCCAAGTCTTCTCATGCAATGCCCCGTGCTGTCTTGGGACTCTGCAAAGTCCCCACCCCCGAGAAGACTCTCACCAGAAGAAGCTCCTAGACCCTGGACATTTAGAGTTGTGAGCTGAGCAAATCTTTATGCTTTCTAAGGTAGCCAGTCTAGCGTATGCAGCAATAGCAACAGGACACAAAGAATATAATCAGGATAGGCCCGTTTATGACCCTGGTATTGCAATCGGCGTAACTGTAATAAACACACTGAGAGACCTAGTGGAAAAGATGAGTGGAGAGTACATGAACACAAATGGGTGAAGAATTTCAGTAAAGTAAAATAGGAACTAAATAGGGATATGAAAAGGTAGAAATAAAAATTACAACCTTGAAAATAAAGAACAGTAAAGCTTCATAGTAAACTGGACATGGCAAAAGAAGGTTCTATGATTTGAAGAGAAAAAAGGTGAGAAAAAAACAACAAAACTGCACGAGATCCATGGGATAATACCAGACGGCTGACTGTATGGATAAGTGGAGTTCCAGAAGACCAGGACAGAGAATAGGGCAGAAGCAATAGCAAATGAGAATTTTTCAAATGTGATGAAGGACATCAACCCACAGACCCAAGCAGCTCAACCCAGTCAACCCGGAGGATGTCAAATACAAAGGAAACCACACCTAGGCACATCATGGCTAAGCTGCTTAAAACCAAAGGCAAAGAGAAAATATTCAAACAAGGAGAGGAAAAACAGACATAGGAGTCACAGAAAATGGCAATAAGGACAACATTTAAGAAAGGCTAAATTTTACCAAAAATAATGAAAATGAATATAATGTACTGGTGGTATGTTTAAGATTCTGAGCAGTGAGAAAACAACTGCTATGCAGGATTCTATATCCAGAAAAAATATACTTAAAAACATTTAAAACTAAACATTAAAATTTTACAAGCAATCCAGTTGTGAAATGAGCAAAAGACAAACATTTCACCATGGAGGGGTATGGATGGCAAAGAGTAGATGAGATAGGCTCAACATTGGCAGCCACTAGGGAAACAAATAAATTACAATGAGCTATCATTCCACATGTTAGAATAACAGTGATGACACCAAGCTCTGGTGAGGGTGCAAAGCAAATGGAGCACTACTATATTGCTGGGGGATATAAGACGGCACAGCTGCTCTGAGAAGTCATGCAGCAGGTTCTGACTCTGACCTGCCATTCACCCCAGTCATCAAACTCACAGGTATTTATGTATCCTAGAGAAATGAATACGTAGTCGTATAAAAACCAGTGCACACTGGGGCCGGCATTAAGCTGCCTCTTGGGATGCCTCCACCCTCTATCAGAGTGCCTGGATTCAAGTCCTGGTTTCACTCTTTATTCCAGCTTCCCGTCAATGTACACTCAGAGGCAGCAGGTGATGGCTCAAGTACCCACTACCCATTTGGAAGATCTGGATTGAGCTTCCTTAGCTTTTAGCTTAGACCTGGCCCAGTCCTGGCTGTTGTGGGCATTTGGGGAATAAACCAGCAGACAGGCACTTGCTTGCTCTTGCGCTCTCTCTCTTGCTCTCGCTCTTTCTTCCTGTCTCTCTACCTTTCAAATATATAATTTAAAAAAAGTCACAAATGGCCATAGTGGCTTTATTCATAGGACGAAAATACTGGGAATAGCACAAACATTGCTTGGGTAGATGGTTGAACAAACTCTTGTTATACAGAGGAGAACATGTTGAGTATACAATGGTACACTGCTCAGTACTAATAAGGAACTACTGATATATATAAGAACCCAGACAGATGTTAAGGGCTCTTTGTTTAACGCAAAACGCGAATCTCAAAAGGCTACATACTGTATGATTCTATGTACATGATATTCTAAAAGTGATACAACAGGGATGAAGAACAGGGAACAGCATCAGGGAGTGAGATGATGAGAATACCAAACAACTGATGAGGGACATCTCAGCAGCGACAGAACTGATTTTGATATGGCAGCAGTTACATAAATCTACATGTGATAAAACTGCACAGATATTACATACACATGTATGAACACAGTTTAAAATACAGTGACATTCAATTCACTGATAGACTAACAGTAACATAGCAACGTAAATTTTCTGGCTTTGATATCGTATTACAAACCATAAGAGACAATGCCAATGGGGAAGCTGGGCAAAGAGTACACGGACACCTTCTGGCAGGGCAGCAGATCAAGGCCCAAGTGCTCAGGCCCCTGCTACCTGGAGACCCAGATGGAGTTCCGGCTTCCCGGCTTCAGCCTGGTCCAGCTCTGGCTGTTGTGCATTTGGAGAATGAATGAGCAGATCTCAGAGCACTGTCTGTCTCTGTCTCTCTGACTTTTAAGTGGATGAAAAATAAATGCCACGCTACAAGCAACCAGGAGGACTGAAGGAATTAAAGTCACTTAGGAAAGGTGACAAGGGAGAGTGCTGCGGCAATGTGGATGATGGGGTGGAGAAGTGGCACAGGACACGGGACAGTGCAACACAGCAGCCCAGCAAGACAGGAATGAGCCCACACCGCGGAAGCACAGAGGATGACAGAAATGCAAGGTCATCCAAGCACAAAGAGGAAAGGGAAGCACTAGGAATCACTCCGTCAACCCCAACGTGGGTGTTGGAAGGATGTCACCTTCCCTCATCTCCAAAGGGAACAGAGCAGCAGCGAGAGGCTCCACTAGAACATGAATACATTTTTGGAGGTGATGATCTCAAGAGGCGGGGAACCTCCAGAGGTAAGTAACTGCAGAGTGTAAGTCTGGCGTAGAGGCCGCAAGTCATCATCAGCCCTGGCTGTAATCAGAGGGCCAGAAGAGGACAGCAGTGGATGGCACTGCCACAGGGAATGAATATGAGGAAATAAATAGAATTGGGGTCAAATTCTAGGGGAGGGGCCAGTGCTGTGGCACAGTGAGTGAAGCTGCCGCTTGCAGTGCTGACATCCAATATAGGCGCCGGTTCGAGTCTCAGCTGCTCCTCTTCCAATCCAGCTCTCTGCTTTGGCCTGGGAAAGCAGTAGGGGATGATCCAAGTCCTTGGGCCCTGCCCCACGCGGGAGACCCAGAAGAAGCTCATGGTACCTGGCATCAGATTGACCCAGCTCCAGCCACTGAGGCCATCTGTGTAGTGAACCAGCAGGATGAAAGACTCCTCTCTGCCTCTGCCTCTCTGTAACTCTGCCTTTCAAATAAATAAATAAACCTTTTAAAAATATTCTAGGGAAATAAGGCTTTCATGAAATTTCTATGTTAAAAAGTACAGACTGTCAGGGCTGGCGCAGTGGCGCAGTGGGTTAATCCTCCGCCTGCGGCGCCGGCTTCCCATATGGGCACTGGGTTCTAGTCCCGGTTGCTCCTCTTCCAGTCCAGCTCTCTGCTGTGGCCCAGGAGGGTAGTGGAGGATGGCCCAAGTGCTTGGGCCCTACACCCACATGGGAGACCGGGAGGAAACACCTGGCTCCTGGCTTCAGATTGGTGCAGCGCCGACCGTAGCAGCCACTTGGGGAGTGAACCAGAGGAAGGAAGACCTTTCTCTCTGTCTCTGTCTATAACTCTGTCAAATAAATTTTTAAAAAATCATTGCAACTAATAATTCTTCTAGTGATATACCCTAGAGGAATGAACACAAATTTTAGCAAACTTTTTTCCATAAAGATGTTCCCTTCAGTGTTATTTATTATAATAAAACACAGAAGAAAATAACTAAGCCAAACAAAAGAACTGATTTAAAACAAATTATGCTAGAGCTATCGATTATTATGCTACCATCTAAGTAGCATTTTGGAATATTTTTTAATTATGTAAGAAAATCCTTACAACATGACACGAAACAGAAAAGTATACAAAGTGGCAGTGACAGTATTTATTTAAACGAGAATATTCATTAAACAGCTACTACAAGCATCTAGGTGCTGGGGATAATATTCAGTAAAAGACAGACAATTCCTTGTGTCTGTGAAACTTAAATTATACCACAAAATGATCTCAAAAGAGTAAAAAAATAAATTTGCATGAAAACTTCAGATGAAAAAAGTGCTAAATGAGGTACACATAACAGTGATATTAAGAAAATCTTATTGGGGTTGGCACCATGGCTCAGGTTAATCCTCCGCCTGCAGCACTGGCATCCTATATGGGTGGCGGTTCTAGTTCTGGTTGCTCCTCTTCCAATCCAGCTCTCTGCTATGGCCTGGGAAAGCAGTAAAAGATGGCCCAAGTGCTTGGGCCCCAGCAACCACATGGGAGACCAGGAAGAAGCACGTGGCTCCTGGCTTCGGATTGGCACAGCTCTGGCCATTGAGGCCATTTCGGGGGTGAACCAACGGAAGGAAGCCCTTTCTCTCTGTCTCTCTCTCTCTCTCTGTGTCTGTAACTCTACCTGTCAAATAAATAAAATCTTTAAAAAATTTCTAAAAAAATTCTGATTATATAAAACACTTGAAGTTGATTTAAAAGAAATAAAACAAAATTAACAGAAAAATAATGGAAAATATAACAACAATCTCAGGGGTTGAGTTAATGGTCTAGGAAAAAAAGGGGAGGGGGTGGAACAGAGTGGGCGTGCTTGGCCCTCCGTGTGTGTTCTAGAGCACATTGATGAAGCACAACTTGCACAGCCTCCCCGCTTCCTCATCCTCAAACCACAACCTGAGAAGGCACAGGCACGCGCTCACGGAGGCCCAGGCTTCCACAAGTCTATTCAGACCAAAATGAACTTCTCATAACACCACAGGTAGAAAGCGTCACAAATGATCCTTCCAGAAACAAGCCAAGACAGACTCTGTCACTGTGGAAGTTTGCTCTGTCAGTGTGTGATCTGACCTCCTCTTGTCTCAAGCCACTGCTGCATAAGATGCACCTTGGAGAAAGGACCTTGCAAATGGCCTTGCACTGTGCCCTGGTCAGTGTCCTGGACCTAGTCCACCAATGCTAGTTGTTCACTCTCAGCCTAGGTATACTTATGGAAAAACACCCCTTGCACCTTCCCAAAAATTTCATAATCCACTGATACCACGGTGTCCCCTTCCACCATGCTCAAACCCTCCTGAGCATCCCCTCAGGGCTCAGACCACACATGCGACCACCTCGCCAACAGCTCCCCTCAGCAGGTTTTACATTTCCATGTTCATTACAGTATGACCCCCAAACACACACACACACACCACTAAGTTCATTCACCCACTCATTCACTGAGCCAGTACTACACTGCAGGTACTCCCTTAAAATCACAGCATGCCCTAGGAACACTACTCAGAATACTCAGAAATTTAAGGACCAGTTCCTAAAATCCAAAACATTCAATTATATAATTTGTGAAGAGAACTACCCTGAAGAAAATACTTCTGCAAATTTGTAACATGTTCCAGAAATCACCCTTTGAAAAAAATGCACCTATGTGTGTCACATACATGCACACATGCAGACACACACGCACACACACTGACATTTATTCTTTAAAAACAATCTTGGAGCAAATAAACCAAGAAACTGAGAATGTGCTCATTTTAGAAAGAAAAAACAGAAAACTCTGTGTCATATACTTAACTGTAGGCGCCACTCAAATTCCTAAGTTGAAGCCCCAAGCTTCTCTAACCCACGTGAGGGTATTTGGAGGGAGGGCCTGGCTGGAAAAAGTTAAGGTTAAATGATGCCATCAGGTGTGGCCTTGATCCCACAGGACTGGTGCCCCTATAGGAAGAGGAACAGACTCCGCAGGAAGGCCATGTGAGCCCAAAGCATTTGTCTGCAGGCCAGGTGAAGGCCTCACCAGGAATGAGCCTGCCAGCTCCTGGGTCTTCAAGCCTCCAGAATCCTGAGAAAATTAATGCCTCTTGTTAAAGCCACACAGTCTGTAGTATTTTGTTGTGGCAGCCTGAGCAGCCAAAGACACACTGTGAAGTAAAATTACTGTAACATTCTACAGGGATAACCACTGGAGTTCACACCACTCCTCTCAAACAAAACCCACAACGATATTCCTAATATTCTGGAGACTGTCCTAAAAATTAAATATGATTCAAATAAATACCACCTGCTTTCAAAAACATCTGTGATCAGAAAGAGACATTTTATTAGAGATTACCTAGTTAAAAGTACTTTTCAGAGGTTGGTTACATCCTAAACTTCATTAAAATTACAGAGCAGCAAAGATTATAACAATCAAAGCCCAGAACACTCTAGAATCATTCCAACCCAGAAAGCAAAAGAGAAAAACAACTTCCCCCTTTCTTTGAGGTCTTTTTGAACCTACTATTTCCTCCAACCAGACATCCACTCTGGAATCACAGCTGGCACAGTGGGATGACAGGAGGCAGAGAAGCAGGCAGAGAAGGAAGTCCTTTCAGGAGCAACCACACTCCTAAACCCCCAACACCCAGCTGTTCCCAAGACATCTGGACCTAAAGCCCCACGACCCAGATTCTGGACCTTTTCTCTCCTCTCTCCACCCTCCCTCCCTTGGTGACCCAGTCCCAGGGTTCTAAATGCCACCTGTCTACTGATAAATCTCAAAGCCACTGACACATCTCAAATACCTGGGACAGGCATTTGGTGCAACAACTAAGATACCACTTGGGACACCTGCATCCCACACTGAGTGCCTGAGTCCAAGTCCCAGTTCCGCTCCTGACTCCAGCTTGCTGCTAATGCAGACCCTAGGAGGCAGTAGTCATTGGGTCCCTGCCACCTATGTAGGAGACATGATTTGAATGTTGGCTCTCCCAGCATTTGAAGGGTGAGCCAGTAGATGGGATGCCCCTTCCGCTTCCCCACAGTATCTCCATCTCTCAAATGCATCAAATTCAAAATTGTACACCAAGAGCCAACTCGACAATGTCACATGAATGTCTAGTATGAACCCCTGACTTCCCACTGCAATGAGGCACTCAAGTTTTCCCCACTCACACTGCACAGCAACTCCTAACCTCAGTCACTCAAGTGAGAACCCTGGAGCACCTTCACCTGCCCGCTTTCCCAGGCCTCACATCAGGTCCACCAGCAAGTCAACCTGGTGGTTCCACCTTCTGAACACCCTCATGGGTCTAAATCAGATGGCTCCTGTGGCTCTTTGCACCTAGAAGGCGGGGCAGCTGCACCAAGGAAGCAGGATCTGTCCTGCTCCACACGGTACCACTTCTCCTGGAACCTCCTTCCCCACCCAGCCCACCTGGCCATTGCTCAGGCCCTCAGACCCTCAAATCTCTACTCAAACGTTACCTCCTCTGAGCCCACTCCAATGGCAAGTGACTCCTGAGCCACTCTACCCTCTTCAATGCTTTATCTCCACCGGCGCCTGGCATTGTCTGATAGCCTGGGTTTCATTTTCTGTGTTTACTGCTGAACTCCATCAGAATTCCAGTTTGGGGAGTGTACAGAGGGACTTTCTCAGTATCCATCGGTTCTACATTCACAAATTCAACCTATCAAGGGTCAAAAATATTTAGAGGAAAAAACACTATCTGCACTGAATACATACAGACTTTTTCTAGTCACTTCGGTCCAAACAAAACAGGACAGCAACCATATGGCATTTTCATCATTTTAGGCATTCTAATTCATCTAGAGATGATGTAAAGCACATGGAAATATATATGTATGGTGCTCACTTCGGCAGCACATATACTAAAATTGGAACGATACAGAGATTAGCATGGCCCCTGTGCAAGGATGACATGCAAATTCATGAAGCGTTCCACATTTTTAAAAGACGAGTGGCTTTTCTCCCGGTTTTGGTTGGGATCAGCTTTAAACCACTTCCATAGAACAGTCCTCACAAGGGTCCAGAGACCCTCCTCATTTCCTCTCCTCTATAAAATCCTCTCACTATTTGGTTAATGCCACTCCTAGGACCACTGATTGCTATTCTCACCCTGTCTTTATACTACCATGTCTGGTTTGTTTTTCTGTTTTTGTTGTTTTTGTTTGTTTGTTTTTGACAGGTAGAGTGGACAGTGAGAGAGAGAGATACAGAGAGAAAGATCTTCCTTTGCCGTTGGTTCACCCCCCAATGGCCGCCGCAGCCTGCGCGCTACAGCCGGCTTCACCCCCAAGTGGTCGCTGCGGCTGGTGCACGGCACTGATCTGAAGGCAGGAGCCTGGTGCTTCTCCTGGTCTCTCATGGGGTGCAGAGCCCAAGCACTTGTGCCATCCTCCACTGCACTCCCGGGCCACAGCAGAGAGCTGGCCTGGAATAGGGGCAACCAGGACAGAATCCGGTGCCCCGACTGGGACTAGAACCCAGTGTGCTGGCGCTGCGAGGTGGAGGATTAGCCTGTTGAGCCACAGCGCTGACCTACCGTGTCTGTTTAAATGTTTACAGGAGTTGATAATGGAACAAACAAGGCCTTCAGCAACCAGACGGTCAACCAAATGCTGCTACAGGGACATACTTGGCTCCCCACCCAGGTGACAGTGACTTGAGACATCGCCCCATGCCAGCAGAGAGTACCTTGTCCCTCCATATCAGCAGGAAGCAGCTCTAAAGACAGATCATTGTCCCTCTACCCCTCCTGGAGTTTGGGGGCTAATGTAATCTCATACAACTCCTGCTTTATAAAAAATAAAAGGGGGGGAATGTTAGTAAAATGGCACAGCTTTATCTATGGCACGATCTATACCCCAACACCATCCTAGGCTCTAGCCCCCACCGCCATTGCTGGAAGCCAGGTGGCCACATGGCCCAACCACCGGTGTCAGCTCCACCCTATCGTAATGGGATTCACTGCTCCTACTTCCCTACCCCCGCGCCACAAAGTTTTAAAAGGACCTGTTCCTGAATATATAGACTCTCTCCGTCTCCTGATCTCTCTCTCTCTCTGTCTTTATCTTGTTCTCTCTCTTACGCTCTCCTCTTTTCCTTCTTGGCCCCTTCCATCTGGTCTGTTGGGTTTCCCCCAATAAACCCTTTCCCTTAAAAAAAAATATATGTATGTATCAATTCTGTGCAGAAACCACACCATTTTATATAGGGGACTTGAACATCCACAGACTTTGGTATCCCGAGGGGCTCTGGACCCAGTCACCATACACACCAGGAGATGACTGCGCTTTGTTTCCTGACGTGTACCCAGCACCTGGAATGGTGTATGGCACACAGTAGGTGTTCAGTAACTAGCCGCTGAATCCCTGTATTTTCTATAAAAGAAACTAAGAAAGCACAAGATCACCAGATTGGGGGTATATTCATGAGGGCCTTTTCACCGCACACCCTCCCTTGATGATGTCACCTAACAAGTTCACCTCCACCCACCTGCACTCAGGACTCCCTAGGTTCTGGGAGTAGATCCACAGAGCACACTTATGGCTTAAGACTCAGGTGTACAGAAGACATCTATAGCAGAAGAGACACTTAGGACATTTAAAGAGAAGAAAAGATATTTAAAGAGAATGATCAACAATTTTTCGCCTTCTTTTAGTTTTTCACCCCCTCAAAGGAGAAAGTTCAAAATTTAGAAAAATCACTCAAATAAAAGTAAATAACACTGGCCAGTGCCATGGCTCAACAGGATAATCCTCCGCCTTGCGGCACCAGCACACAGGGTTCTAGTCCCCGTCGGGGCACCGGATTCTGTCCTGGTTGCCCCCTCTTCCATGCCAGCCCTCTGCTGTGGCCCAGGAGTGCAGTGGAGGATGGCCCAGGTGCTTGGGCCCTGCACCCCATGGGAGACCAGGAGAAGCACCTGGCTCCTGCCATCGGATGAGCGCGGTGCGCCGGCCGCAGCGGCCATTGGAGGGTGAACCTACGGCAAAGGAAGACCTTTCTCTATCTCTCTTTCTCACTGTCCACTCTGCCTGTTAAAAAAAAAAAAAATAGTAAATAACACTGCATCTTTACACAGAGAATGAGAGAGGGAAATTTCATTTGTACGGTAACAACTAAAAATACAAATCACAAATTTACCTTTATTTTTTCTGAGTGAGATCACGTTAGGAGGTGGGGGATGTGGACCCTCTCAGCAAAGAAGGTCCCAGATAAGAAATTCACAGGATGGAAATCAAAGCACCCAGACCTTTCAAATCAAGAACATCCTGACAATGTCTTGTGAACTGAGGACTGCCAAGGCATACTAATGAGAAATACTCTGAAAATGCTGTGCAGATAAAGGTCTTCAGTTTCAGCTTTCCTGAAAGAATGATTTTGAAAGGACTGGGGAGTTCCAAGCACCAAAGCATAAATCCAGCAACAGAACAAGCCAGTCAAGAAACACACGCACAGAAATGTGGACCATGCCTTAGTGCTACTGTGGAACCTTGTCTTCCACCCGTGACAGCCACACACCAATAGAAAACCCACGTACACAGGCACCTGAAAATATCTGTGGAAAAAAAGGAGTTAAAAGGTTATCTTTTTATTTATTATTTTGCACTAAAGAGCAAAAATGGGCCGGCGCCGTGGCTCAACAGGCTAATCCTCCACCTTGCGGTGCCAGCACACCGGGTTCTAGTCCCGGTCAGGGCGCCAGATTCTGTCCCGGTTGCCCCTCTTCCAGGCCAGCTCTCTGCTGTGGCCCAGGAGTGCAGTGGAGGATGGCCCAAGTGCTTGGGCCCTGCACCCCATGGGAGACCAGGAAAAGCACCTGGCACCTGGCTCCTGCCATCGGATGAGCGCGGTACGCTGGCCGCAGCGCGCCAGCCGCAGCGGCCATTGGAGGGTGAACCAAAGGCAAAGGAAGACCTTTGTCTCTCTCTCACTGTCCACTCCGCCTGTCAAAAAAAAAAAAAAAGCAAAAATGTTTCAAAACCTATAGTTCTGGGGCTGGTGCTGTGGCGTAGCATGTAAAGTCACCACCTGCAGTGCCGGCATCCCATATGGGTGCCAATTCGAGTCCCAGAATAAAAACAAAACTGTAGTTTTTTCCTAATACACATTTTCATGATTTTGGGTACCAAAATAAACTTCCCTTTAAGTTCTACTTTTCATGAAGTTTTTGAAGTACATATGTGTAGCTAGCCAAGCAGAATATATTTACCTCTTTTCCAGATAATCCAAAGCATGAGCTCTAACATTCTCCCAGAGGCAAAAGATACATTATAACCCAACCTACACTGAGAGAATGTTTTTCATTTTTAAACATTTATTTATTCATTCATTCATTTGACAGGCAGAGAGGGAGAGAAGACAGAGAGGTCCCATCTGCTGCTCCCCAAATGCCTGCTACGGGCAGGAATGGCTCCCATGCAAGTGACAGGAACACAATTACTTGAGGCTCACTGCTGCCTCCCAGGGTCTGCATTAGCAGGAACCTGGAGTCAGAAGCTGGAACCAGGCGTGGAACCCACGCACTCCGGTGTGAAATGCGGGTGACTATAGCGGCATGTTAACTCTTGTCAGAGACCTGCCCAGTATTCTTTTAAATTTAAAGATAAGCACATGAATCTACTAAACTCTGTTGTGCTTTCGGGAAATAACTACAGGACAATTAAATACCAGATAAAGGTAGAAATGTTTCTAAATGTATGGTACTCATTTTATTCTTTTTTATTAATTAATCCCTGTTTTATTCTTAACATTCAACAAATGCCAAAACAGCAAGACTTCTCATAGGAATTCCTCCAATGACAAGGCCATGCCAAGACAAAACCCTTCACCTGAGTAACACTTCACCAGTCAAGTCATTCCTTAGCCACGCAGCTGTCCATCTCTGCTGGACTCAGCTAGCAGTAGCGGTTTCATATGTACCCATCATGGCAGATCCCACTATGACATCCCGGTTCAAGGACCACTTCCTTAAACGCCCTCCCGGAACTTGTCCCCTTCAGCCCACATCTGCCGATCCTGAGATGAACCAAATCTCATGCTTGACAGAACAAGCTGAAATGTTTTCCAAACCAGGACTCTCACAACACAGGAGACTCCCCGGAGGCTGCAACTTCTGCACAGCAAAACCAGAAAGGGGCCGACAGCAATCCACCTACAGATTGAGAAGTAGACGTGAAAACTGCTCAACTTCATCACACAAGATACAGAAATGCAAATTACAGCCACACAGCAAAATGCCATTGTAATTTAGGAGATTTTTAATTTTTTTTTTTATTTGACAGGCAGAGTTGGACACAGGGGGACGCAGGTGCTCGTACACACTCGTTACTGGTGAAGAGCAGACTGTCGGGCATTTTAAGTTTACAAAGCATGAATGCAGCCTGTGATGACACTGAGAACGGAAATCACTCTACAAAAACATGAGGAGCGCTCCCTCTCACCCCTCCTGGCCACAGCTGACCACAACAGAAGACACTGCACAAACAAGCAGAGCTGACCTCCTGGGAATGTGGACTTGGGATTGTGCGGTTCTAGTTAGGTCACTCTGAAATTTTTGAGATTTGTGCTCTAGGATCACCTATTGCTTATATTTTTCTTTTCATTTATTTTCTTCTCTCATCTTCCTAATTTCAGTAGCGACAAATTCATATCAGCCTGCTTAAGAACATTACTTACAATTCTTAAATAGATTATCCAGTGTAACCAGACATAAGACATCCTGAATCTCACCTTCTATTTCAGAATATATTATCGATGGCATGTCAGGGTTGCTAGTAACTTAAGACTTTTTTTTTTCTTTCCAAAGTTCTGTAGCGATTTAAAATCAATGAATCCTTGAAATAACTTTCCAAAAGAAGCCAAAAAACTTGTGGTCTCTACTTTAAAAAACCCATTTTACCATAATAGTGACTACCACTCACCACCAATTTTTTCTCAGCATTTGTCCCATTATTTTTCAATCTGTTACAGAATTATACAAACTATAGATCTGAATCGCCCTTCAAAAAGGAAAGGCCCTGAGAGCCTTCTCCCAGAAAGGGATCATTCTGTCCAGCAGCTCTCTTTCAGCCTAACAATGAACTCTCAGAAGGGAAGAAGACACACACATTCTTATTTCAATCACAATAGCCAACTGTGACAACACAAAGAATGCCAGCTTTCAAAGCACTTAATTCTGCTGAAGATGCAATCATGGCACATGCCTCAGAAACCATGTACTCTCTCATCCTGTTTTTGGAGAACTCTGAAAATCTAGACAATATGTTTCCTTTCAAAACACCAACTGGTTACAGAGGAAAAGAAAGAAACAGACAAATGATCTTGCCAAGAATCATTTCTGTAGTTTCTCTTGGTAGAATGGCCCTTTCATGGCTCTAAACACTTAAATTCAATCCTTGATTGGATTGATGATGTACTAACCTTTTCTTTATTTGAAACTGAATTTTAGAACAAAAAAGGATCTCGGGGCACTCCTAATCCAGATTGTTTCAATTTTTCAAGTATGAAGATCTCCACTACAATGCTAGAAATTTCTGAGGATTTTATGATAGCTGTATCTAGGGACAGAAAATGACAACAAAAACTTTGCAAGCATGCAGTAATTCTTTAAAAAGCACCAGTAAATATGTGAAACAATAAAGTATGAATCTCTTCTCTACTACAAAGCCAGTTAACATCAACAAGGTCTAAAACCTAGTCTCCAGACTTATAACACTGACAAACTATAAGAATTCAACAAGGAAGGAAGGTTTTTGTTAAATAGGCCTGGTCCTAATTTTACTAGGAGCTTCACAAACTGGTGTTAAAAGTTCTTAAGGATCAATTCTGACAGAATAAAGAGCCCGGAGCATGCCCCATCAGACATTAAAACATTAGAAAGCTACAATAACTTAATTAGCATAGTCTAAGTAAAGAAATCTGTAACAGAACAATTAGAAAATGCAGAAAGCAAAGCATGGACAGGAAGCTGATATAAGGTGGGTGTAGTGCTGTAAATCACTCAAGTAGGGCTTACTCATTAAATGCCACTGTAACAACTGGATACTCCTCAGAAGAAAGGAAATCAAACCGAGGTTTCACTTCAGTCTTCACACAAAAAGAAGGTCCAAATGAAGCAAAAATGTATACCGTGACACCACTAAAGAGCAAGAAGAAACACTAGAGTGTTTTTTTTTTTTTTTTAACTTATTTGACAGGTAGAGTAAGGGAGAGAGACAGAGAAAGGTCTTCCTTATGTTCGTTCACCCCCCAAATGGCCACTACTACTGTGCCAATCGGAAGCCAGGAGCCAGGTGCTTCCTCCTGGTCTCCCACGTGGGTGCAGGGGCCCAAGCACCTGGGCCATCCTCCGCTGCCCTCCCAGGCCACAGCAGAGCGCTGGACTGGAAGAGGAGCAGCTGGGACTAGAACCCGGCGTGCATATGGGATGCTGATGCTGCAGGCCGAGGATTACCAAGTGAGCCAGGGCGCCAGGCCCCTTAAGTTTAAAAACAATCTTGAGGTGAAGAAGGTCTTGAGAAGGGCAACTGAAAAACAATGGAAGCCAAACATTAAACTACTTGAAAGAAATCAAATCTTAGTCATTAAAGAAAACTGAATAAACAAAATCGAGATTATTACATGAGGTCCCTTTGGGGCCTCATAATTCCATCCAGGACACAAACCCCGCACCTGTGACGTCCAAGCACAGCCTTCTGTATTCCACGTGTAGCCCCAGTCACCGGGAAAGCAGCAGCAGTAAAAGCCACATGCTCTAACAGACAGCTCCCTCGAACCCTCCTTTCTCCGCCAGGCCATGAAGTAAGTTTCTTCCAGCACCATCCGCATCTATCACCCCCGCTCACGCTGGAAACTGTCAGCACCCAAGGAGGCGAGGCCTTTCATCACACCTGTGGGAGCCATGGTTTCATCTTAAGAGAGTGTATCCTTAGTAAAGCAGTGACAGGTCAACAGGTTCTTCTAGGCTCACCCTGCCAATGTAAACACGACCAAACATAACGTGAGCACAGACTAGTGAGAACTGACTGTGAGGAGGCAGTATGCCCAAGAAGATGATGAGTCACTCTACACCTTCCACAAGCCACCGTCTACCTACTGTCAAACCCACGAGGAAGGGACGTGTACCCACCAAGAGCAGCAACACTAATTATGTTTCAATCTGCAAATCTCCCCATATGTCTGACTCAGTAAAGTTATACTTATCTAACTAATTAATACAAGCAACACATAGCTAACCCAGTGTGTTGAGGTGGATTTGTTCTGAGAGAAGTGGGTGGGGGCAAGAGGTATGGAGTCACCACACATACCCTGGGAGTCAGGTGAAAGTAGGCCAGAGGAAAGCAGCCCACAGACTCGTTTATTTCAGTTGGTACAGCAGCTTAAATAGCCAAGGCAGCCAATTCGGTCAAGGGGCAGTCTATGCCCTAACCAATCACAGTCTGTTGCCAGGGAGGCTCCATTGCCAGGTGGGTTTCAAAGCCATTCCTGAGAAACTGACGCTCGCTTGCCAGCAGCCATCTTGGCATGGCCTTCTCATTCCACCACATTTCCCCCTTTTCGTTTATTTTTGAGCAACGGGAGGCATGATTCTTGGCCATACCATTGTTGACCCCATTTCCATGTGATCTCCGTACGCAGCTGTGCCTGTCTTAGGTTGTCCCCCAGGGGATCTTACCCGTCATTGACTAACCAGTGCTCAAAACGGGAGACCACAGGAGTGCTTGCTCAGATAGAGATAGGAATGAGGAACAATGGTAATCAGGAATGGCATGACCGTACACAGGTTGTGGGCCCTTTGAGTGGCTGACCAGAGCTAGTGGGGTATAAAATAGTAACGGATGTGGCTATCGGCAGTTTCTCAGGGTAGGATGATAGGGCAGGTGCGTCTGGTAACAAGGCAGACCTTCAGTCTTGTTCAGCTGGTTCTGGTTGGCTGTCAGTTGCAGGCTTGACGTTTCTGGCTGGTACCCAAATGGGCTGACCTGCATTCTCTGGAAAGACACAAGCATATCCTCGACCCTTGGTTAGCAGAGGGTATGGTCCCTTCCATTCTCCTGTCAGGGGGTCATTCCACCTAATCATAGGGGCTGGGGGCTGGGATGGAAAGGATCCCCAGTGTTTATAAGCTGGGCTGATCCCTTGGAAATCAAAAGAAAATTGATAGTGAAAAGGACCTAAGTCAAAACAAGCTGTGGGTCTGGGGTCATATGATTGTTTTTCTCTCTTTGTAAGAGATCTTTAAGCCGGCACCACGGCTCAACAGGCTAATCCTCCACCTGTGGCACCAGCATACCGGGTTCTAGTCCCAGTCGGGGCACTGGATTCTGTCCCGGTTGCCCCTCTTCCAGGCCAGCTCTCTGCTGCGGCCCGGGAGTGCAGTGGAGGATGGCCCAAGTGCTTGGGCCCTGCACCCGCATGGGAGACCAGGAGAAGCACCTGGCTCTTGAC
This sequence comes from Sylvilagus floridanus, assembly GCA_949820135.1. Classification (NCBI taxonomy): domain Eukaryota; kingdom Metazoa; phylum Chordata; class Mammalia; order Lagomorpha; family Leporidae; genus Sylvilagus; species Sylvilagus floridanus. Next base: position 38,785,738 of record OX463230.1, read on the forward strand.
TTTGGATCAACACAATGCGCTGGCCGCAGCGCACGAGCTGCAGTGGCCATTGAAGGGTGAATCAACGGCAAAATGAAGACCTTTATCTCTGTCTCTCTCACTGTCCACTCTGTCAAAAAAAAAAAAAAAAAAGAGAGAGAGAGAGAGAGATCTTTAATTGTCCTATGAGTTCTTTCAATGACTGCCTGTCCCTGTGGGTTGTATGGGATACCTGTGGCAGACTGTATGTTCCAGGATTTCAGGAAGGAATTAAATTCCTGTGATGTATATGCTGACCTGTTATCAGTCTTTATGGTCCAGGGGACACCAAGGACCAGCATGGCTGACTTAACCGCCTTTATCACATTACTAGCCTTTTCTCCGGATTGGGCTGTTGCAAATACAGCCTATGAATAAGTATATACCACTACATGGACAAACTTAAGTTTACCAAAGGAGTTAATGTGGGTGACGTCCACTTGCCAGAGCTTATTAGGAGCAAGGCCTCATGGGTTCACTCCTGCTTGTTGCAGTGGGCCTAAAGGGGCGAGGGGCGCGCAATTCTGGCAAGAGTGCACTAGGTGTTTGCATTGGCTCATTGTTAGCTCCGGGAAAAGCAATTTTATGTTGTTTGCTGACATATGAAATTTTTGGTGTAGAATACGGGCTTGTTCTAGGTGTCCAATGAAAGCCGTATTACAGGAGATAAGACAATCAACCTTTTTGTTGCCTTGGAAAATAAAGCCAGGTAACCAAGTATGTGATCTTGAACGTGTGAGATACACCATGGGTGTTTTCTGTTCTCAGCTCTTTAAGTGTTGTGAACATCTGGTCAATTGGCTTATTGGTCAGGTTAAAGACTGCAAAAGGGATCGTCTTTGCTACCTGTACTGAGTATTTGCTATCTGAAAATATATTTACCGGCCCATCCTGGCTAAGGAGTAGAACCTTGACTATTGCTCTTATTTCTCCCAACTGTACTGATCCCCAGTGGGGTTCTCATTCCACCACACCAGTGATTTTCTCACAACAGGGGCAGGGCATCCCTCAGTGATTCAACTCCACACCCAGAAGCACTACTGGGACAGCCGATGGGGTTAGGGGGAGACCCTCACCCATAAGGTAAGGGGAGTATGTTACTTATGTTCACATCAATATCATCTTGATTTCCATCACTTTCTTCCTGTGGATTTTTTTTCTTTTATCCACATCTGGTATTTCCTCCAGACCTTATCAATCTTTTCTTCTCTTTTCACATCAAGTATCATTTAATGGAATTATTATTTGGGTTTCATGTATTCCAGTCATTTTTTAAAAGTTGTTCTTTCTCTGCTGGCACCGTGGCTCACTAGGCTAATCCTCCACCTGCGGCACTGGCTCTCCAGGTTCTAGTCCCAGTTGGGGTGCCAGATTCTGTCCCAGTTGCTCCTCTTCCCTAGACAACTGAACATGAAGCTGAGAAAAGGGGAATGGTTAGCCTAGCAGTTAAATACTGATTCAGACTACCTAAACTGGATGCCCAGTTCCAGCTCCTGACTCTAGCTTCCTGCTAATGCAGAACTTGAGCAGTGGTAATGACTCAAATAACTGAGTTCCTACCAAACATAGGAGACCTGGATTGAGCTCCTGGCCCTCTGGTTTCAGTCCAGCCCAGTGTCAGCCATTGCAGGCACTTGGAGAATGAGCCAGTGGAAAGGAGCTAACTTCTCTATCTCATCCACTTAAATATACTAATATATTTTTTTTAAATATTGGATAAATTATTTAATTCACAGACAAAAATGAACTCAATATAAATCAACATCTTACCTGAATTTCCAAGAAATAACTAAAACTACAAGTCAACTTGACTAAGCCATCCTTAATTAATTCCTGTAATACGCTCACTGGTTAATACTCAGAACTTTCAATATACTGCAGTAAATATATCAAAGATAGGTTAACAGAGGCCATTTAAAATCCTATGACGAATGATCCATAAAAACCATGTTCATGGCACACGACTGGATACCTAGAGATAAATAAGCACTCTGAAGAAGCACTCTTAGCAAATCTTGCCTAAGACTCAGTAAAACACTGTCTCACTTCCCAGTTTCACAAAGATCTTTCAAACCCTGATCTGTTTCAGCATCAATCACCAGCCACCAGGAAGAAGAAACTGGGAAAGGATCCATCACTCTATCAATCTGCTGCTCCCTTGCAACTAAGTGACTAATTCACAACAAAAGCAAAATGAGGCGTCTGGGAGCTCACACTGTGGTGCAGCAGGTTAAGTCCCCACTTGGGAAGCACACATCCCATATCAGAGTGCCTGGTCTGAACCCCAACTACTCCACACTTCCTGTCCTGCTTCCTGCTAGTGCAACTGGGAGGTAGCAGGCAATGGTTCAAGTGCTTGGGCCTCTGCCACCCACATGGAGTTCCAGGCTCCTGGCTTCAGCGTGGCAACCTTAGATATTGCATGTATTTAGAGATTCAACCAGTGGATGGAATACCTATCTATCTCCACCTTTCTCTCTCTTTCTCTGGCATCCTTTCAAGTAAATTAAAATAAGTTAAAAAGAGAAGTGTCTGGAAGATGGTGTCTGTGTTCCAAAGCTTGTTTGGTCTCCAAAATCCTGCAAAACCAAGTGTGTGTCTTACTGCAGAACAGGAGGATACTGCTTAAGAGTTGAGGGGGTGAATATATTAGGCAAAAATGCAGTGTCTTCCAGGAAGTCACATAGTCAATGCACTCAGCCCAGGCGTCCTTCACTGAAGACTTTTCAGGACCTTGGTGAGAGAATCACACCTCCCATTAGCCTTTCAGCTTTGGCACCATTAACTCTTCTGGGATAACACTCTCTGGCTCCTGTTACCATCTCCTGTGGCAATTCAGGGGGTTGGAAGTGGTTTAGGCAGCCTCTTGATCCTAATCCCAAAAGCAAACTACAACAAAGCTACAGTGATTTCAAAAGATAGTAGCTTCGGATTGGTGTAGTGCTGGCCGTGGTGGCCATTTGGGGAGTGAACCAACGGAAGGAAGACCTTTCTCTCTGTCTCTCTAACTCTACCTCTCAAATTAAAGAGAGAGGGAGAGAGAGGGAGAGAGAGGGAGAGAGAGGGAGAGGGAGAGAGAGAGAGAGAGAGAAAAATGGTCAAGACCTGAAGAACAGGACAGAGAGCACTTTAGAGTTGACACAGACAATGGCAAGTTACTGAAAGTCCACAAAATCTGAGCACTTTTCTGGAAAAAAAAAATTGTTCAAAGAAATAATAGAAACAAGTACTATAATAAAATTCATAACTTGAAAAATAACTTTCAAAGAAATACAGAATCTGTAATGAAAGCACCACCAATAGAAAAAAACTATTTGGGCTTAAGGGCCTGGGGGCTAGAGCTGTCCTGGAAGCTTGCCAACTCTGTGACCTACTCTGCATCCCTAAGTGCTCCCATTTTGAGCAAAAAGAAAGTAATAATATGCACTATAGGAGAAAGAGCTCTAGAACAACATCAGGAATCCCTGAACAGCTTTACCACACTTTGCCCTGTGTGACCGTGAAACTGAGACTCTGTTTCTCACCCTGGAAGGAAAACTATTTTTTCCTGATCCTTGCTTACTCCCTTTGGAACGTCTCCCCACATAAACTAGGATCATCTAAACAACAAACTACTTACAGGGCTGTTACAAGCATCACATGAGATCACATAATTAAATGCATTTAACTCTATAAATCACATATAAACACGCTCTCCTATGGAAGCTGACATGTTAGCCACCTCATGACAAAGTATCCAATGTGCTTTACTATGGCCATTACCATCTCTCCACTAAGACTCCAGGCTTCAAATTACTACCGTGGCATTAATTTCTTTTTAAAATTATTTGTTTATTTATTTATTTGAAAAGGAGAGCACTAGAGAGGGAGAGTAAGGAGAAGCCAGGAACTCCATCTGGTTCTCCCACGTGGGTGGCAGGGGCCCAATTACTTGGGCCATCTTCTGCTACCTTCCCAGGCACATTAGCATGGAGCTGGATGCAAAGTGGAGAAGCCAGGTCTTGAACTGGTGCAATGATATGGGATGCTGGCATCACATGTGGCAATTAACCCATTGAACCACAATGCCAGCTCCTTAGCATTCATTTCTTTTCTGCTCCCATTTTAAGCATTTATAGAAGCACCTGTTATCATCTTTCTTACTAATTATGCTCTCAGCATTTCTGTGTTAATAGCTGAAAAAAGACATCTAGCTTGTTTTTTGTCCCTCTCTCTAAAGATGCGGTCTCAAAATACACAGGCAGATTTGAAGGTTTCTTAGAAATTTTCTGGCTACTGGTGTTGTTTTTTACTCAGCCAGTAACTGTGCGATTTTCTATTCTTGATACAGTACTCAGTCCTTTATTTATTATTTAAATTCTCTTTCTTAAGTATACTCCTTGCAAAATCTCTGTGGAGTAGGTACTCTTTTAGATAAGAAAATAAAGGCTCATAGAAATTAAAAAAAAAAAATTCTTCAAATAGCACAGTTAACAAATGACACAGCCAAGATTTGAACCCAAATCCGCCCAGCTCTAAAGCCCCTACCCCTGACTAGGCTGCTACCGGCTCATGAGGTCTTACAGGCGATCTGTCATCCCTCCCAGAGCATGAAGAACCCAGTCAGGGGTATTGGTCTAATCAGGAATCATCCATGTGTGACTGCAGTCATGTACACCCCACTGTGTCAGAGAGCAAGATCACGGTTATTGGAAAGAAAAAGCACAGGAGCAGTAAATGAGCTCCAAATGAGACTCACGCAGAAACAAACAAAAAGACACACTTTAAATCTTATGCATTGGCTTACAGTGAACCACAAATTTGGTTCAAGAACTTCAAGAGGCCGGCGCCGCGGCTCATTAGGCTAATCCTCCACCTTGAGGCGCCGGCACACCGGGTTCTAGTCCCGGTTGGGGCGCCGGATTCTGTCCCGGTTGCCCCTCTTCCAGTCCAGCTCTCTGCTGTGGCCGGGGAGTGCAGTGGAGGATGGCCCAGGTGCTTGGGTCCTGCACCCGCATGGGAGACCAGGAGAAGCACCTCCAGCCGCAGCGGCCATTGGAGGGTAAACCAATGGCAAAAGGAAGACCTCTCTCTCTCTCTCTCTCTCTCTCTCTCACTGTCCACTCTGCCTGTCAAAAAAAAAAAAAAAAAAAAAAAAAAACCAAGAACTTCAAGAAAGGAAACTGATGGACTACAGAATTAGGTGTCTAAAAACCACAAATGCATCAACTACTCGAAGCAGTGCCTTTATTCCTGACTCTAAGACCTGAAAGTCATTTCAACACACACAGTAAAGTCCACACCCGCTAACACCCTCCCTCAAAGCAAAGATTTCACTGAACCGCTTCCCCATACAACATTCCCAAGCCCAGCTTACGGCAAATGACAGCCAAGCAAAGAATCACTAGTAGGTGCTGCTTTTCTTAGAAAGCCAAAAAATTCTGATGGTCTTCCACGGATAACACCCCTCATTGCAACCCATTCCCCATGACAGCAAGTGGCTTTGTAACTTTTTTTTTAACAGAACTCTTCAAAAATAAAATCCTAATCAAAATGTCAAGAGCTACAAGGGGAGTGGCTCTGGTTGGAACAAGAATGAACATTTTCCCCACTGTCTTCCCTGAGAAAGAGGAAAAGGAAACGGATCAAAATGCTTTGGTCAACTGAAACCTCTCCAGATTTCTACTCATTTAATTACTAAAAAAAAAAAAAAAAAAAACTGTGGTTGAACAGGGTTAACTTCATATTACCACTTCAGAAATACTGGAAACAAATTTAAATAAAAATTGCTAAATCTTAGAATTTATTTTAGTACTTTAATGAGTATACTCAGATTAATCAAATTCTATTCATTTTTTTAAAAAAAGAAGTCACATTTCATCCACTCGGATCTAGTTTCCTCATTTGATCAACAACCAATACTTGTAAAGTCATCTCTAAAAAAAGAAATTCCAAAATTACCAGAAATACTTTCAGGCTGAATTAGGCACTGTCCCCTCAAAACTTACCAAGGAACAAGAAAACAGCATATATGAGATGCAACACGTTTAAGACAATCTTTGTGAATTGGATGCACTACAGAGTATGAATCTAGGGCATGGCCAGTTTGGGACAAACACCATGGAGTCAGGTGCCAGTCACTGAGACTTATGTTTTAAAAAAAAAAAAAAATGAACATCTTGAGGGAAACAGAAAACCATACGCATTTTTAAGCTACATTGTGCTATATGCTTCAGTATTCCTGAGCAAAGAAAACCATGAGAGCCAAGTTTTCGATGCACGCACGTGAATAAGCGTCTATTCTAGTACTTTTTTAAAAGTTCAAGATCTTCTTAAAAATGAAACTGTATATACTGGAAAGCCAGAAATGCATGGTATGATTTGCTTAACCACTTTTAGAAAACAGGTACCTCAACTTCCAACATCCAAGTTTTCAGAAACTCAGTCAACCTAGAACTCACCGCTGAGTATTTCTCAGCATAATTCAGTTTCATTATAGGAAGAGGGAGGTTTCCCTTGCGGAGCTGATGACCTGGCATTTCTGATGACCTACATAAGCCATGCTTACACTGACCACTGGAAAAGTCATCCCCCCAGGGATGATCACAAGAGTCTACATTCAGACCAATGGAGTACTCAGGGTGAAAACAGAGGCATGTTTTTATTTTTCTGAGACAAAAAATAATAATAAACTAAGTGACAGTAGCAATAATAACATTTACTATAATAAATAAAAATAGTGACAATTCATGTGAGATTTTTTTGTGTCTGTAAAACAACCCAAACAAATAAATATCACCTCAGGAAAGTGATGCACTACCTTCAATCTTATTTCCTACTCTTGGGACATCAACTTAACATCTGTCAAGATCAAGACTACCCACAGAACACCAAAATATTTAAGGTGATTTGTCAACTACCCAAAATTAATGGTAAGTAAAAAATACTAATTAACATAATTAAATATTTGTTTATAAGCACAAGGAAATGACAGATATTTCATGAATTGCAAATGCAAAAATCCTCAGCAAACAACAAATGATATCTAGCAACACATAAAAAGGATTATGTTTCTCAAACAAGTGGAATTTATCCCAGCAATACAAGGTTGGTTTAACCTCCAAAAACTAATACAAGTAATATCAATAACATAAAAAACCATATGCCATCCCAATAAATGCAAAAAAAAAAAACCTCACACAATACAACACCCATTCATTAATGTTATGATTTGTTACAGATGTTAACTAATGAGAGAAGCACCATAAGGATATGTGTGGGGTGACATGCAAAATCTGAAGTGAATGAGAAGGTGAATCCCAAATGCATGAAACAAAAGTGGATTGCTGTCACCGCCTGCAATGCAGCATCCCATATGGGCACTGGTTCAAGTCCCAGCTGCTCCACTTCCAATCCAGCTCTCAACTAATGGCCTGGGAAAGCAGTAGAAGATGGCCCAAGTCCTTGGGCCCCTGCACCTGCATGGGAGACCTGGAAGAAACTCCTGGCTCAGCTCCGGCCATTGTGGCCATTTAGTGAGTGAACCAGTAAATGGAAGATCTTTCTCTCTGCTTCTGCCTCTCTGTTACTCTGCCTTTCAAATAAATTTTAAAAAATCTTTTTTAAAAAAGTGTATTGTTCATAGGTCAGAGAGACTACAGGAGGCCCAGAGACGACAGCAGCATGCTGAACCAGTGGGTGGGGAAAGAGGGAGAGAAAGGGAAAGAAGGGAGAGGTGGAGAGGGAAAATGAATCCAGAATGGGAAGGAGGTAAAACAGCCTTGTGGGTCAACTTCATGACCTACACATGTTAATAATCCTGTATTTAGAAAACCTTAAGGAATCCACCAAAACTACTAGAATTAAAAGACAAGTTCAACAAAGCCACACGCTACAGACCTATATACAAAAAACGAAAGTGACTACAAAGAGGAAGCGTGAGAAAATTTCCACACCCATGATTAAATTGCACAGAAATAACACGTTTTTAATTTACATTACAGTCAAGAGCTTAATGTACCACCAAATAAAGAGCTAAACAGGTAAAAAGTAAAAAGACCCTAGTTCAGCAGGAATCAAGGCAAGGGCTATAAAAAGTAACCAAATGAAAAGATGTACATTTCACTCATATACAATAAACCTGACAACAATCTCAGATCATTCAACCAATGGAAGTATTATCATTCTTAACCACTGGTTTGACAAAGACATAAAACAAAGTCAGATAAAACTATGTTTACAGCAATACTGATACACACAGGCATTTCTTTTTTTTTTTTTTTTTTTGGACCCCTTTGTAATTTTAGCTCCCACATACAAGGGAGAACATGTTGTGTCCAGCTTATTTTACACAACATGATGTCCTCCGGTTGCATCCCTTTTGATGCAAATGATAGAATTCCTTTCTTTTTTATAGTTGAATAATACTCTAGTGTGTGTTTAAGGAATTTATTAATACATTGGATTCTCAGGATCACAGCAAATTTATAATTACTACAACACAATTCTTATGCTAATGTAATATTAATATGGAGAATAGATTCAATATAGTTCATAGATAAAATTCTTTTTTTAAAGCTTTTATTTAATGAATATAAATTTCCAAGGTACAGCTTATAGATTACAATGGCTTCCCCCCCCATAACTTCCCTCCCACACGCAACCCTCCCCTTTCCCACTCCCTCTCCTCTTTCATTCACATCAAGATTCATTTTCAATTCTCTTTATATAAAGAAGATCAGTTTAGTATATATTAAGTAAAGACTTCAACGGTTTGCACCCACACAGAAACACATACAAATGCCAATAAATGCAAGAAAACATGCTCACCATCACTGATAAGGAAAACACAAGGAGGAATCACCTCACACCTATTACCAGAAAAAAGAAAGATAGTAAGTGTTGTCAAGGATGCAGGGGATAGGGACCCCATGGTGCATAGTTGGTGGTACTGCAAATTAACAGTCATCATGGAAGGCAGCAGGGAGGAGTCTCAGGAACCTAAAAACAGAAGATGAACCAGCAATCCCACTTCTGCTACATATTCAAAGGAAAGGAGCCCAGTATTCCAAAAAGTATTCCACTCCTGGTCACTGCAGCACTATTCACAACAACTCTGAGGAGGAAGCAACCTAGGTGACCATCAAGGGATGAATGGATAAAGAAAATGTGTAAATCAACATAATGGAATACTGTCAGCCCTCATCAAATTACAAAACAAACGAAAAAGGAAACTCATTCGTGACAACATGGTTGAACAACTGAAATATTAGTTAGCAGACTGTAACACCATGTTAAGAATTTATTCCAAGAATTCAAGAATAGATCAGTATTAGGAAATCTAGTAATACAATTCACCACATTAAATGTCCAAAGAGGAAAGTCATATAATTACTTACACAGAAGCTGACAACGTCCTTGACAGCATTCATTCCTAATTAAAGGAAAAAAAAAATCTCTTGTGGGCAGGCATTTAACCTAGCAGTTAAGCTGTCCACATCCCACACTGGAATTGAAATTGGGTTTAGTTGTCTGCTCCAACTCCTAACTCCGCTTCCTCCTAATACAGATCCTGCAAAGCAGCGGTGATGGCTCAAGTCAATGGATCCCTGCTACTCATGTGTGAGAGCCAGACGGCTCTGGCCCAGCACAGCCTCAGCCATGCAGGTATTTGGGGAGTAAACCAAAGAATGGGTGAGCACACATGCCTGTCCCTTCTCTCTCTCTCCTACACCCAAATTAACTTTTTGAAGAAACTCATAAATAAATAGGAATAGGTAAATACGTCCTTAACATTTTACACAAAGAGGGAGAACAAGAAAGAACTGAAAATAAGAACACACGCACACACAAGTGAGTGTAAGTGCCAACATGTCAGTTGGGAACCAAAAAAAATAAATGTCCATTACTTTCTCTACAAGACTGTTCTAAACATATTCACCACTGCAATTACACAAAAGAAACAAAGATACTGTAATGGGATGCAAGAAAGAAAACTCTCTGTAAACTGATTACAAGAAAGTAAACATCAGGGGGCTGGCACTGTGGCACACCAGGTTAACACCCTGGCCTGAAGCACCAGCATCCCATATAGGCGCCAGTTCTATTCCCAGCTGCTCCTCTTCCAATCCAGCTCTCTGCTATGGCCTGGGAAAGCAGTAGACAATGGCCCAACTCCTTGGGTCCCTACATCCACGTGGGAGACCCAGAAGAAGCTCCTGGCTCCTGGCTTCAGACTGGCAGGGCTCTGGCCATTGCGGCCATTTGGGGAGAGAACCAGCGGACACAAGACCTTTCTTTCTCTCTCTCACTATCTGTAACTCTACCTCTCAAATAAATAAATAAAATCTTTAAAAAAAAAAAAAAAAAGAAAGTAAACCTGGAATACCCCAAGAAGCAGTGCTAAAATTTAAACAAAAAATTCAGTAAGGCAGAATATAAAATTAAAAAACCAAAACCCTTCACCTATACAAAGAAAAACCTGTCAGAATGTATAACAGAACAGAAAACCCTGTAGCAATTAAAAAAATACTTAGAAATAACCTTAATAAGAAATGTTCAAAACCTGTATGAAGAAATCTACAAATGCATACATGCCTAAAAGGCACACAATAGTAGCAGCCTTGAACATTCACTGTTCGTAGTTAAGACATCACAACTTTATCATGTTGTCAGTTAACCCTATATTAATTTAAATTATAATACAATTCCAATAAAAATTTAAAACACACACTAGAGGCAACAGTTTGGTAACACAGAAAAAGAGGAGGCATCAAGAAGAACTGATTCCTCCAACTATTACAAGAGTCTCATTAAAACTGTGGCAATATGGGGACCAGGCTGTGGCACAGTGGGTAAAGCCAACCACCTGCAGTGCCAGCATCCCATATGGATGCCGGCTCGACTTCCAGCAGCTCCACTTCCAATCCAGGTGTCTGCTGTGGCCTGGGAAAGCAGAAGATGGCCAAAGTCCTTGGGCCCCTGCACCCACATGGGAGACTGGAAAAAAGCTCCTGGCTCCGGATCGGCGCAGCTCCAGCCATTGTGGCCAATCTGGGGAGTGACGCAGCAGATAGAAGACCTTTCCCCCCGCCCCCGCCTCTCCTTCTCTCTCTGTGTAACTCTGACTTTCAAATAAATAAATAAATAAATAAATAATTGTGCCAACACAACATGGTTAGACAGACCAGTAGAATGAAAAAGCAAGCCCCAAAACAGACCCAACTACATACAGAAATCCAATATATAACAATAGAGCGCAAACTTTTTAAATGGTGCTGAGAAAACTGAACTGCCATTTGGAAGAAGAAAAGATTGCATCTGTTCCTCACACCACATAACAGAATAAATATGTCTAAATGTAACATGTGAATTGGTGAAGCCCTCTGTAACACGGGTGCAGTGAAAGGTTTTCTGAGTTTGACTCAAATTCACACCCAGGAAAAGAAAGCCTGCCATATCTGACTGCCCGAAGAAAAAATCTATTGCATGAATAAAAACACCACTAGCAAAGTCAGAAGGCAACCAACTAGGAGAAAATTCTATAACATACCACATATGCAGGGCTACCATTCCTAAGACAAAACGAACGTTTCAAAAATGAAAGGAAAAAGAGAAAAAAAATGCTTTTGTTTTTGTTTTTATTTTTTTTATTGACAGGCAGAGTGGACAGTGAGAGAAAGAGACAAAGGTCTTCCTTTTTCTGTTGGTTCACCCCCCAGTGGCCGCTGCGGCTGGCACGCTGTGGCCAGCGCACCATGCTGATCCGAAGCCCGGAGCCAGGTGCTTCTCCTGGTCTCCCATGGGGTGCAGGGCCCAAGCACTTGGGCCATCCTCCACTGCACTCCCTGGCCATAGCAGAGAGCTGGACTGGAAGAGGAGCAACCGGGACAGAATCTGGTGCCCTGACCAGGACTAGAACCCAGTGTGCTGGCACCGCAGGAGGAAGATTAGCCTAGTGAGCAGCTGCGCCAGCTGAGAAAAAAAATTCTTTAGAAAAGGACAACTGTCAAAAAACAAAAAGAATTTCCCTTAAATATATGAAGAAATGTTCAAACTTAGCCGTAGTAAAAGAAATGCAATTAAATTTGATCAAGATTTTTTACTCATTAAATTAGCAAAAATTCAAAAGCTGGACAATGTACTTTGATCAATAAGGCTATACAGAAACAGGTACTCACACACTGTCCACAGCAATGCAAAAGATACAAGCTCTATGGGAGGGAAAGATACAAAAAGATACAAGCTCTATGCGGGGCCAGCGCTATGGCCTGGCAGGTAAACCCGCAGCTTGCAGTGCCAGCATCCCTTATGGGCGCCAGTTTGAGACCTGGCTGCTCCACTTCTTATCCAGCTCCCTGCTAACGGCCTGGGAAAGCAGTACACCCTAGAAATGAAATTTCTAGAAATGAAATATACCCTAGAAATGGCTGTATTATATCCTGGAGTTTCTTTCTCCTTAGTTAATCAGTTAATTATTTTTACAACTGCATAGTGCTATCTACATAATGTTTGGGCATTTAGGTAGTTCCCAGTATTTCGCAATTATAAATACTGTTGCCATGAATAACCTTATGCTCATGTATTTTTTGTACTGCAGGAAATTTGATTTGAGGATGAAGTCTCTAAAACTGGATTTCTGTGTTGAAGAATAAATGCATATATAAATTTTTTTAAAGATTTATTTATTTATTTGAAAGGCAGAGTTTTAGAGAGAGAGAGAGAGAGAGAGAGAGAGAGAGAGAGAGAGGTCTTCCATCCACTAGTTCACTTCCCAGGTGGCTGCAATGGCTGGAGCTATGCCAATCCAAAGCCAGGAGCCTGGAGCTTCTTCTGGGTGCAGGGGTCCAAGGATAGTAGGCCATCTTTTACTGCTATCCCAGGCCATAGCAGAGAACTGGATCAGAAGTGGAGCAGCCAGGACTCGAACTGGCGCCTATATGGGATGTCAGCGCTTCAGGCCAGGCGCTAACCCACTGCCCCACAGCGCCGGCCCATTCTGTTTGATTTTAATACCCTATACAGAATGTTGTTTTTGTCTCCAAAAGCAGGCAGCCTGGATGAATGTCCATGTGCATGTACCATTAAAAATGTGTATTCTGTATCTATTTTGTTGAGTCAGGCAAGTTTTATTCACTGTTATTCAAATCTTCTACATCCTTACTTAATTTGGTTCTATCAGCTGCAGAGATGGTGTTTAAAGAATCGCCCTCAGCACCAGCACTGTGGTGCAATGGGTAAAGCCACCTGCAACAGTGGCATCCCAGTTGCTCCACTTCTGCTCCAGCTCTCTGCTAAGGCACCTGGGAAAGCAGTGGAAGATGACCCACGTGCTTGGGACCCTGCACCCACACAGGAGACCCAGATGAATCTCTTGGCTCCCGGTTTTGGCTTGGCCCAGCCTAGGCTGTTGCAGCCATTTGGGGAGTAAGCCAGCAGATGGAAGATCAATCTCTTTCTTCCTCTCTCTAACTCTGCCTTTCAAAAAAAAAACAAAATCCTTTAAAAAAAGAAACTCCTTCCATGAATGATTTTATTTCTTCTGCCTACTTCCTTTTACACCTAAATTACAGCCACTAGACTCTTTCTGGATTATCTGTTATCTATCTAGCCTGCCTATCACAGAGCATGGGAAGGTGAATGACCTCTACAACGATCAACATGGCAGCAGTTTTCAGCTAATTATTATCCAAAGTGTCTTAACACCTCCCATCTCAAAAATAAAATCATTTCTACAGACATCCTCCAAAATTTAATTGGGTCATACCCAGGAACTCCAGAGAGCAGACCAATTTGTTGAATTTCTCAGAGGCACATTCTGCAACTAATTCATACTGCCAGGTGCACGGGGAAAACAGCCATCACTCCACAGACAAATAACTGAGGCACTGCTATGGCAGGACCTGGCTCTGGTTCTTCAGCCTGCCCTCCGGGCCTGTGGTACTGGATTCCACCAAGCCAAGACACTACCTTAGACCTGCTCGCCCACAACACTCTAGACAGCAGTCCTTGGCACAGTCCTGAGACCTAAAAGCTGTAGGCACCTGTGCTTTAGCAGAACGTCTGATGGTCTGGCTAACCACCTGTCCATGTGGTCACACAGTTCAAGGTGATTCTTGCATCCAAGGAGTCCTCACAACAATCTCAGAGCTCAGGTACAGAATCAGAATCATGCTTTGTACCTCTAAGTTCTCAGCCAGGCATCACCTCCCAGTTTGGAACAGGCACCCCCTCCCATGGGCACCTTTTGCTGTTCAACCTGTAGCAGCACATCAGAGAATCCCCCCCCCCCCACACACACACACACACTGTGATATCATCAGCCCCTTGAGGGCAGGCACTGATTCATCTCAGGAAACACAGAACCTAACACTGGCAGGCTCCTCCTCCTGTCTAGGATTCTCCTCCACACAGCAGCCCCAGTATCCTTTTACAATGCAAATCAAATGGTATCATAATCCTGCTGAAAACTTGGCAAGGGCCTGGTGTCTCACTCAGAATAAAATCCTGAGGGCCACTGCAGTCTATTTGGCCCTACATGACCCAGCCCTTACTTCCTCTGTCCCCAAGTACTCACCTCACTCCCAAATCGTCCTCCCTGTTGCTACTCCAGCACCCCAAGAGGCTTTGCTCTTGCTGTTCCTCTCCCCCAACCCCATACACGACTCATTCCCAAAGGAGTTGCCTGGCTGGCTCACACCTTCACCTTCACTCACTCACACATCTTCTCCAAGGTCACTTCAAGGAGGCCTTCCCCAATCACTCAATCAATGCCTGGAGCAGGCATTTTGGCACAGCAGCTCGGGTTGCTGCCTGGGGTGCCCACATCCCATATGGGAGTACCCAGCTGGAGCCCCTGGCCCTGTGTCGCTCCTGTCATGCACATGGGAGTTCTTGGCTCCTGGCTTCAGCCTGGCTGAGCTCTGGATGTTGTAGGCATTTGAAAGGTGAACCAGAAGATGGACGATATCTATCTATATCTGTACATCTTTCAAATGAAAATAGAGTTTTAAAAACATGTCAAGGCAGTCTCTGGTACGCTCTCCCTCTTGGTTTTCTTTACAGCTATTGCTACTACATATATTTATATGTTGTCTGCTATCTTTCTCCTCCACTAGAATGCGGACCTCTAAAGAAAAGGCAGAGAATTTGTCCTCCAAAACAGTGGTTAAGAATTCTTGCTGCAGAAAACCAGACAGCAAATGTCTAACACTCCGCAGGTTGAACAACGTCTGTTAGCACTTAGTGCTCCTCAGCTCTGCCTTGCAGCACTAACACAACCACAGACAATGTACAAATAAAGGGACAGGTCTGTGTTCTGATACAATTTTCTTTGCAAAATCAGGTGAGCAGCCAGGTGTGGGCCCCAGGCTGTAGCTGGCCATCCTCTGCTGTAGAACAAGCATGGCATGGAGCAGACTGACTGAATTAGTCAACTGAATTAGTCTCTCAGTTTCTAGAGCCAACTGTAATGGATGACGGAAAATACTGGCATGCCAAGCCCATCAGATGAATAACTTTAATCTTCTAATACATCCTCCACCAAAAATCCCATCTGAGATCAATTCTACTCCTGAATGACTGTGTTCACTCTTCCCACTAGAAAATATACAAATCATGTTCATTTGGCCCTGGGTAGATATGTCTTGAAGTTGCATCTTTACTTCATTTAAGGATTTTACAATAGTCAGTCTTACAAAAACCACTGTTCTATGTGCCATAAGAATGCCACCGAGCATATCACCCACTACACGTTTCAATGTAACCAATGCCAAGCCCCAAGTGTGAAATCAGGGAACACACTAAGGACAGGACATGGATAGTGAAACTACCACACAAAGGATGGTGCCCTTTCACTCTGGCCACCGGGTTGCTTAGCCAAGTTCCTGGTCAGCCTAGGGCAGCGACTGGCTATGACAGCAACACTATGTCCCCTCTGCTCCAGAGGTTCCTCGCCATGTTACACTTTCCAGCCCAATGTAGGTGAACTGAGGCCAGGTCTGTGCACAGCCAGCGATGAGAAGTAACATGAGCTGGTCCACAACACTTCCTATGGGGCTCTGCTCCTGTCCCACCTGCAGGCGGGACTAGGTCCCCAGTCCCTGGGGGAGGCTGCAGCAGGATGGGGAAGAAGGCCGATCATGGGAGCAGTCACGCGGAAGTCCACTCAACCTGAGCGTCCACATGGGTGAACAGCACATGCTTCTTGTGCTTAGTCACTGAAACCCTGCACTTACGGAAGCAGTCAGCCCTCCCGTCAATAACCTTGGCTGCAGAGACCAAACCCTCACAGAAAGCACAGTCTTACTGTTTCCATGCCTGGTTCTCAGGTCCTTTTTGATTCTCCTTATTTACATTAGCTTATGAGTACTTCCTCTAAGCTAATTCACATCCTTATTTAATTGGAGACTAGAGACACAGAAAGCCTCTGCTGTTTATGCTCAGTGAAATGACAAGCCTCCCAGACAATGAAAATCTGGATATAAAGTACATAGAGAATAGAACTCTATTCTCTCCATAACTTGCATTTGTACACAAGTTCATCTAAGTTATGTCAGTATCCACAAGGAGAAAGAATGCTGAGTAAATATTAAAATGCAGTGAAGTTTCTTGTTTCAAATGAAACCTGATGATTATTAAAAACCAAGCCACAATTCCTAAACTGACTGGCAAGAGGGAGTAACCATGAACACAGCTTCATATAACACAGCTGTCTCAAACCCTTTTGTGCCTAATCCCTTTATGAGGAATTCAAAAAATTCATAGAAAATGAATTAAAGGATAATTTTTGTGCAAAAACATTTGAAATCCATGTATAGTTTTTCCATAACATTCATTTTACATGGACTTTTAAGATATCTTGGGCAATTCTTTCAAATGAGGCCTTACAGTTTTGGGATTTCCCTAATTTGTTTCATTTTTTAAAGATTTATTTGACAGGCACAATTACAGGAAGAATGAATAAGAGACAGAGAGAGAAAACTTCCATCCACTGGTTCACTCCCCGATGGCCTACAACAGCCAGGACTGGGTCAGGCCGAAGCCAGGAGCTTCTTCCAGGTCTCCCACTTGGGTGCAGGGGCCCAGTATATGGGCCATCTTCCACTGCTTTCCCAGGCAATTAGCAGGGAACTGGATCAAAAGTGGAGCAGCTGGGACTTGAACCAGCATTCAGCATGCCAGCATCTCAGGCAGCAGCTTCATTGTATACCACAGTACTGGCCCCAATGTGTTTTGTAAAGGGGCATTATTGAGGGAACTGGACATATCAGAAATGGAAGTTTTCAATTAAGCTTTTGTACCGCAATGGACAAACAGTAGAGCCTCTATGAACATTTTAATTACAACTCAGGTATGAGCTTCATTATCATTGATAAACACTGTAACCATTCTAAATTGCAATGCCAACTTTTGCAAAGGAGTAACATTTTAATAATCTTCCTCAATGGGAAATCTCAAGAACAATTCACATGTTAGTGAAGCCTTGGGAAACAATGTTGTTTGCACTGCATAATTAAAATCTGAAGACAGCTGACTAGGGGATTTGGCAGTTTCTGTGTATTTCTGGTTTTTAAACCAAAAAATCAGACCAAATAATTATAAAAGATATACAAAAAAGGAGACAGATATAATGTAAAACCAAGAATAGGTATGTATTTTAAACTGTACAGGGTTGGTTATTTTTATAAAAATGTGTATTTCTGCTTATATGAGAAATGGACATGCACCCTCCATTGGAAAATTACAATCTTCCTCCCAAAAGTAAGATGTTACTTCTGAAGAAACGGACACTCAGCTCCTTCTCCTCATTTTGAGCTGGCCACCAGCACCTCAAAGAATGAGCACATGAGCACATACCTCTCTCTCTCTCTCTCTCTCCCCGTGTCATCTTTCTGGTTAATACCATGCCCCCAGGTGGACCAGAGTCTCCTCCATCCTCTAAAAGGAGGAACTCAGATCCACAAGCCCCTCCACAAACGAATGCCACACTTGGGAGAGAACAGCATCACCAAGTCAGCGCTGAGCATTACCTGGCCCAGGTGAGAGCCTAGGACAGACCTGGTAACAGAACAGGCTAAAACACAAAGGCAGCCCTATCATTTCCATATTGTGAGACGCCAAAAAATAAGTGTGATGGTAGGGCAAGGTTAAATTAAATTACAGGCCAAATGTGGCACTGCCATGACACTGTCCTGGTTATTAGATCCCTGTGAACCACAGTTCACAACAATTTTGGTCAACATAAAAATATTTGTTGAGGGGCCAGTGCTGTGAAGTAGCGGGTAAAGCAGCCACCTGCAGCACCAGCATCTAATATGGGCGCCAGTTCAAGTCCCAGCTCCCTGCTAATGTGCCTGAGAAACCAGCAGAGAACGGCCCAAGTGCTTGGGTCCCTGCGCACCTACATGGGAGACCCAGAAGAAGCTCCTGGCTCCTGGCTTTGGATTGGCCCGGTTCTGGCCCTTGCAGCCATTTAGGGAGTGAACCAGTGGATGGAAGATTCTCTCTCTCTCTCTCTCTCTCTGTCTCTATCTTTCAAATAAATGATAAAAAAATTGTTGAGTGGGAATATGCATTTCACCCACTTACCTGACAAAATGCAGTCACACAATGCTGGTCCACAGTCAATGACATCTATACTTTTGAATTGCAATATAATTCCACTGAGCTCTTCAAAATAAACCAAAACAGAACTGCTGCAGCATGGTCATAAAAATCGTCAGCATGGACTGGGGTAACTTTTAAAAATCCAATACAGTTCTGCATTGCTAGAAAACAGATATCCTCAAAGACAACAGATCCCAGAGGCCATGAGAAGATAGCCAATGGGAGAAGGCACTGAGCACTATCACGTGGGAACTCTAGTGAGAACAGAAACAGGAACCTGGACACCAAGGCCAAAAAGGTTATCTGACAGGCAGGATGTACACATCCACCAAGCGCTAATGCCATCCGAGGCACCGCACCCCCTGGCTCCTGCCCACAAGGAGCTGGTTCAGCAGGTGGCAAGATGGCTTATCCTCTTCTACCTCACAAAAACATGAGCAGGCAGGAGCTTGTTCATGTCCAACACTTTGTCACCAGTCACTAAAACAGGGCCTGAGACTTTGCAGACATTCACACATTTATGGGAAGGAGGGAAGGAGGAAAAAGGAAAATGAACAGCCAAAAGATTCAGGAATATGTAACACATATTCTTGAAGATATCTTGAGCTCAACTTCAAGACCACTGCTCCAAAATGTCAGGAGTACACAGCTGAGAAATGATCCCAGATGCTGTGCTGAGAGCCAAGTCTAGGGGTTCTAGCGGTAGACCAAAGAGAGGAGGAAAACACCCTGGCACGTTTGGACCATTTAAAATTTGAAAAAGAGGGAAGAAAAGAGTCCACAGACGAAAAGAGCTAACCTCCAAGAGAACAGGCAGCCATCCAGGGAAAGAGAAAAGAGAGAACAAAGCTGGCACCTAAGGTTTCAGAACGAAACCTGAGTAGGGAAAAATTATTCTATTCTCAGGACATCTAAGACAGGAGTCTAGGCTCTGACACAAAACAAAGAAACAAAGCTGGCCTTGAGATAAGTGGCCGAGAAAGCTCTGACAGGAGACACTGTTCCCTTAGGTTGGGAGGACAGCACAGCTGAGGAGGGGACAGGCAGGGACCAGGACAATACGGCCTCAGGAGGCACCCACGCTCAGGGAAAGGCAGGGCTGTGCTGAGAGGAGCCCACCCAGAAAAGGACCAACCAGTCCCAGAAAAAGCACATATTCTTAATAAACATTTAAGCAAGAAGGGAAAGTCACTGCTAAAATAAATAAATAAATAAATAAATTAGCAAGCAAGCAAACAAACAAACCCCACCCTGCACCAGGTCTCCAGTTAACTTCAGGGCCTTCTCTCCTCTTGGTCATCAGGGTGGAGTACTACCTCCCCTAGCCAGCTTCTGGCCCACAGCAATGAGGCTCCCTGAGACTCCTCTCACAATACGGCTCATTTTATCCTAGGGCTAAATCCAATAGAACCTTTTAAATCACTGTCTAGCTGGACCTCTCTGCCATACCCTCTCCCTTGGTTCTTTACTAACACTTACACATGTGCAGATCTCTCTATCCAAAAAAATAAAAAGGAAGAAGCACAAAACCCAACAGGTTGGGGCTGGCATCCCATATGGGTGCAAGTTCATGTCCCAGCTGCTCCACTTTCCATCCAGCTCCCTGCTAATGGCCTGGGAAAAGCAGCAGCAGATGGCCCAAGTGTTTGGGCCCCTGCCACCATGTGGGAAACACAGATGGAGTTCCTGGCTCCTGGCTTCAGCCTGGCCCAACTCCAGCCATTACAGCCATCTGGAGAGTGAACCAGCAGAAGGATGATCTCTACCCACCCACCACCCCTGTCCTGCTGCCCTCCTCCATAACTTTGACTTTCAAATAAATAATCTTTTAAAAAAAAATCTCAAACAGACTCCCCTTTCATCCACTCTCCCATAACCACCACCATCAAACTTGTTGGCACTGTTATCCACTCACCCTGGGGTTCTACTACCTGATGTCCACTCTCTATTAAACTCTGACACAGAGTGGTCCTGCCACTGCCAGCCTCCACATTGCTAACCTCTCCTGGCCACCAACCTCTCCTTCTTCACTGAGATTCTCTTGGACACCATAACCTCCAGTCTAATCCATCTCATTGTAGGAGCCTACCTTCTTGCCTACCTTTCAAACACAAGAGTTCCTCGGATCTCATTCTGTCCTGCTGCGTTTCCTACTCTACACATGCTCCTTGAATCACACACTGACTCCAACAGTCTCATTAACAAACACGCAGGCACAGGTGGAGGTTCCAACCATTGCTTTTTCCCTAGCACCCTACCTTGCACTGGTAATTTCTCAAACCATGGAGTCAGGCTGGAACCACCTCTCTCACTTCCATCCCACACTGATTTTCATATGGTGAAGCAACTACCAAAAACATGTCTTAACAAAGGTGACATCATAGAAAAGAATAGTGCACTTGTCAGCTCTCTGTTACTATGACAAAATACCGGAGATAAGCTACTTACAAAGGAAAGAGGGGTTTGTCTAGCTTGGTTTTGGAGGTTCAAGTCCAAGATTAGGCAGCCCCAAGAGTATGGCATCTGATGAGGGCAGTGCTCCAGCAGGTGCAGAACAAGGATCATATGGCCAGCCAGGAAGTAGGCTTTTATGACCCACCTTAGAACACCCCTAATGACCCCATACTAGCCCCACCTCCTAAAAACCGTAACTGGGTAAAGTTTCCACCCTCTTAGTGCCACTAGCTTATGACTTTGGGGTTTCTACCATCTGCATGAAGTCAGGAGCCAAATGCTGTTCAAATCATAGCAAATGCAGTTCAATCTAGGGTAAAATGTAGCTCCAACAGGATGCGAAAGACATGAAGTACTACTATTTGCTCAACAAGTTAGATGTCCCCCAGTCTCCCTCTGAGTTAATAGTGACACCTTTGCTGGCTGTTGGAGAATTCTCAAACTGTCTGGGACAATGTAAGGCAGCCAAGAACTCTCACATTTGTACCTTCAGTCCAGATACGTCCTGATATCCAGATCACCAACGTAGCTGACCAAACACCTAAAACGTACCCTGGCCAAGGAGAACCCAGCCTTTCCCGCACACCCACACTGCTGCCCCTATCTAGGGGGACAGCATCATCCAGCCAGCCAGAAGCAGGTATAGCCCTCACTGACTAACTTCCCTGCCTCTGACACACACATCCTCAAACTGCCCTCCTTAGAGCCTTCTGTCCTCTCATCTACGCTCCAAAGCACAACCAAACCATGCTCCTCTCCCTCTTTTGCTCAGAATTCTTCAACCATTTCCTCTTGCCCCAGACAACTACACGCAACAGGAATCCCAAGACCCTCGTGGCACAGATCCTAGTAACACCCCTGTCTCACTTCTTGCCACTTCCCTCCCTTGTCCTCCACCGCTCTGCCCCAATAAACTCCTGTTGTTTGTTTCCAGTTGCTCCAATGTACCCTCTCTCCTCAACCCAGGCTCTGACCCACACCCTCTCATGTACCTCCTTTGGGAGACTCCTGTAGTCCCTCTGAATAGCCCCTAAGCTTGAGTTCTGAGTCTCCTCCCAGCTCCTACAGCTGGCCCCTTTCTGAGCCCCTATCATACACAGCCTGCATTGTAACCCATGGTTAAAACTATGAGGTCAAGACTGAACAGCAAGCTTATTGCAGGCTGAAAGAGGTATCTGTCCTGTTTATCGCTGAATCCTCAGCCCATAGCATAAATCCTAAAGTAAACTGAATGATTAAAGCAGGGAACAAACAGACCAGGTCACTCATCCGAGGCTTCCACACCCGCACTGCTCACTCTCAACACAGCACTCATCACACTGCACCGTTGCTCTCCATAGGTTAGGAACATCTTGAAAGCTTGCCACCTCTGTGATGAAAACAGTGCCTGGTACTTACTAGGCATTCGATACATGGTTTTTAAATGTCAACGATTATTGAGAAAAAGACTCTGGAAGGAAACATCCCGTACTAGTAAGTGTGGTTACCTCATAAGAACAAACTGAGATAGGGGCAGCCATAGGAGATCACACAGTTTCCCTCCAGCATCTCCATACTGACATGAGATTCACTGTACAATGTGCAGTATTTTTTACTGGCATAAAATATCCCTGAATTACCACTGTAAAAATTAAGTCACATGTAAAGAACAAGCCCTGAAGAAGCATTTGGTAATAAGAAGCATTTGGTTCAAAACACCTGCCACTAAAGCAAACTCCCACCACCACCACCACCCCCCCCAAAAAAAAACCCCTCACTTTAAGGCAGACTATTGGGGCCAGCGCTGTAGAGCAGCCTCTGCCTGGAGCATGGCTGAAGTCCCTGTTGCTCCACTTCCTTTCCAGATCCCCTCTAATGGACCTGGGGAAGCAGCAGAAGAGGCCCAAGTGCATGAGCCTCTGAACCCATGTGGGAGACCCTGGCTTTGGCCTGGCCCAACCCCAGCCACTGTAGCCATCTGGGGAGTGAACCAGTGGATGGAAGACCTCTCTCCCTCTGTCTCTCTCTCCCTAACACCTTTCCAACAAATAAAATATATATATATATATTTTTTTAAAGCAGAGTACTAAAGGGCTGAGCAGTTGAACAATTTAAGGTCTGTACTGGAATACAGAGCAACCCCAGTGATGAACACAAGCTGTGAGTCGTCTAACACGGACGTTCTTACAACTCTAGAAACCCTAGCACTGGTCCCCTGGCACAGGCAATTCTAATAGTCATAATAGTCTTGTGAATACCAAAATATTCACAAGACAGGTGACCCGCCACACGCAAGCTCCTGTGGGACCTGCAAGGTACTAGCAGATCTACGAAGACACCCTGACAATACACAGGGGGCTAGATGTGGGCACAAGCACTCAGCAGCCTGTGTTCAAAGTCGTGTAGCACCACTGACTCTTGGTTCAGAAACTTAAAGCAAACAGATAATGTTCTATAGCAACTTGACCTCAGCAGCTAGAGGCTCAAGGACCATTTTTATATAGAGATAGTTCTAGAACGAGCTGCTTTTCCCTGTTCCAAGTAGAAGCGAATACGGGTAGATGATGACTACATAAAGCCGACCAAACTTTCCAACCAAGAGAGCTTTAAGCACCTGAAAAGGCACACCGGTCGTGAGCAGCAATGCAAGGATCTTTTAAACCGAGGAAGGAGGAGCACCTCATTGATGTTATCAGAACCCGCGGAGAAGGCTGCAGAGAGCACTCAAGGAGAACTGCCTTTGAGAAAGGTCAACCCCAGCTCTCTTTTGTTTAACCTCTCCAGTGGATTAAAAGAACCAGCTGTGAAGAATCACTGCATTGTTTCGCTGCTACAAAGGGAAAGTTTGGTAAAGCAGAAACAAAAAGACACAGCCAACGCGGCACAGAATTTGCCCCAGAGGCGTGAAAAAAAAAAAAAAAGTCCACTGGAACACTTAGGATGTAAGAGTCGCAGACATTTGAACAGTTTTAGGACAAACCAAACTTTTAAAATGCGAAACCTTTCAAATGGCTAGCCTCCCTCTCCCCTAACAAAATGCGGATTCCGGTTCCTCGAGTCAAAATGGCATGCCCCGCGTCGCATCTGATTTGAAGACCGTCAGTGCAAAAACTAGCCTTTTTCATTTTCAGCTCTGAAAACTCCAAAACGTCTGCTGAAAGTAAACCGCCAGATTAAAAATTAATCCCCGAATGAGCAAGGATTCCTATTCCGCCCAACAGCAGCCTATTCATCCCTAAGCCCTTCGCATAGTTTCTTAATAATTAAGAACTCCACTCGCCACCAGGGGAACTATCCCTTGCAGAGAGGCCAGGCCGCCAAGAAATCGCCACTGACCCCAAGTATCGAAGACCGAGAGGAGGCA
Organism: Sylvilagus floridanus; assembly: GCA_949820135.1. Taxonomy (NCBI): domain Eukaryota; kingdom Metazoa; phylum Chordata; class Mammalia; order Lagomorpha; family Leporidae; genus Sylvilagus; species Sylvilagus floridanus. The sequence continues at coordinate 38,810,138 of OX463230.1, forward strand.
GATTTTGCCCTGGTGGAAGCTCGGGCGCCGCGGCCCCCGCCCCGGCGCAGGGGAAGCCTACGGGGACGGTCCACCCAAGGCAGAGCGGCTCCGGGGAGCCGGCTAACCCGACCTCGCTCCCCTCGAGGAGCCGAGCCTGACCGCTGAGGCCCGAGCCGCGCGGCCCCGCAGCCCTGGGCTAGGGGGGCCGCACTCGCCACGCACGCGAGCATCAGGAGAGCGCAGCCGAGGTGCCCGAGGGCCCGACCCCAGGGAGCGGCCGGCACGCAGAGTCGGGGCCAGATGCAACCGAGGCGGGGGCGCGCGGGGCGGGGAAGGATGTGCAGGTCCCCGGCGCGGGGTGGCCGGGGGCGTCGCGCATGGGGCGCAAGCGGAGGCCCGGGCGCCACCTGCGGCCGGCCGCCCCGCGTCCGGGGAGCGCGCCCCGGACAGCGCGGGGGCCAAAGGGCCGGGGACGGCGCGGGAGAGAAAGGCTGCCGGGCCGCGAAGGCGGGAAGCCACCGGCAGGCGCGGGAGCCGGACAGCAGGATGCTGCCGGGCTGCGGGACCAGGCGCGGGCAGCGCCGCGGCCCGCAGTGGGCCCCGCAGCCCGGCCGGAGCGCGCGCGGCGCGATGCAGCAACTTCACTTGGCCGCGGGGCCTCCGGGGGCCCCGGCTGCGCGCCCACCCCCTCCTCCAGCGGCCACCCGAGCCGGAGCCCAGCAGGGAAGAGCATCCTGGACCGGGGAACCGGGCCGGCCGAAGCCCGCACTCACCGCTCCGCGGTCCCGCCGCCGGCGCCGGGACTGCGTTCCGAGCTCCATGGTCCCGGCGTACCGCGGCCGCTCGGCGCCCCCGCCCGCACCCCACCGCACGCAGCGGCGCGAGCGACGCCGCCTCCGGCCGGACCACGGCCGCGGCCACGCCCCCTCCCGGCAGGGGGCCCGGCCGGAGCCGGAGGGAGGCTCAGCGCCGGCTCCACCAACCAGGGCCCACTCACAGGGCCGCTTCACCAGGATTGGCGAGCGCCTCGGCCAATGGGGCGCCGGCAGGAGCGCGGAGCGTCGGCGCCGAGGGGCGGGGGATTGCGGAGGAGGTGGCTCTCGCCCTTGGTCCTCTGCCCCTGCTCAGGTCTCCGGCTGGAGTGCTTTTCGCGGCGGAAAGATGGGGATGCTTCGAGCAGAGTTTAAGAAGGGGGGGGGCCCTTTGAGCTTCGCCTCTACTCCCGTGTTACCTGGGATTCGCGTGGTCCTGGAAGTAGGGGTCTGTGTACCTGTGTGTGTTTGTCACACGTCCTGCAGGCTTGATGGTTGTGGCCGTCCACTCCGTTTTCTGACCCGCTCAGGTCCGTTAACATTCTGCCTCCAAAATTCCCCATCTTTTCCCTCCACAGATTCTTTTTCCATTCCTATTCAGCTTCTCTCCCTGAATGGGGACATCCACAACACCTATTGAACGGGGGAGGTCCCTGAGCTTCCAACCTAAGCCCCGTGACGGTGAAACCTAACCAAGTGGTACCCCAGGGTTAGGAGGAGGGCTGGTAAATAAACTTAAGAACAAGAAGGAAGCAGGGGGAAGAAAAAGGGACATGTTTTCCCAGGTCCTGAAGGGAAGAGGTTTAAAAATATCAAATGGAAATATTACCTTTATTTTACTTGCCTTTATTCTTTCTGATTTAACCATAACACTAAATTGAAAAACCTGGGGAAGGAAACTTTAAGTCCCAGCAGAGCCCTAGAAACACTAAGTCAGGTTGCCGTGATAATTATCTGTTCCAGCTAGTAACGCTAAAACGGGAAAAGGAGTTGGTAACAACTGTAGCAAAATTTGCAGAAAATTTGTTCAGTAGAACATTCATGCAGCCCTCATCATAGAATGTCTAAATCTATTAATCTGTTACTTTCAAAGGAAATATTTTAAAAGCTGTATTTTAAGATGTCCTATACTCAGTTTCTGTATTGTACCAAAATGAAATATACCAATCGTTGATAAGGTAAACAGGATTTAATGAATGATTACAATGTTTGGTGTTTGGAATAAAGATACTAAAGTGCAGCATTTCTGCTGACTTCAAAGCTGAACTGACATTCAAATTAAAATGGCTCTCCTTATTTCATCTTCACTTACCCAGAGGAATAGCTTCCATGTCTATATTTAGGTCATTGATTTAGAGCTCAAAACATATGAAGGCAGAATTTTCAGAGTGTGTTTTCAGGGCTGCGAATCATGATTCCCTGGCTCCTTACCTCTTCAGTAACCTCGTCTGAACGGTGCCTCATTCAGTTTGCACCGCTATTAGCCCTTAGTAACCTGGTCCTGGTTCAGGCTTGTGTCGCGTAGATCAATCCTCTCCCTCCAATTAGATCATCAGTTCCAGAGGATGAGGACCTTCTATTATACTCCTTTCCTCCCTGCCCCTGTCCCACCAAAATGCCCAGCTCAGTGCTGCACAGATGCAAATTACAACTCTACCCTTAGTTTTGTCCCCATAATATAAAGAAATCATTTAAAATATACAAGGAGTGCTCATAAAGTCCATGGGAAACAAGTATTGTGAAAAAAAACTATGCATGAATTTCCTTTTATGCATCAAAATAAACAAATTTTGATTCCGTTTTTCTACAAACTTTTTAAGTCCCCTCACAGTACTTTTGCAAAACAGTTCTTTAAAAATCGTTCAGAGAAGTTTAGCTGTGGGGCTTGCACCCGCCACTAATAGATCCTCATCCTGAGGAAGTGCTTACAGATGTTGCTGAGTCAAGAAGTGAATGGGTTGCCTAGCACAGAAACTTGGCTAACGTGCTTACCAAATGGGGCACTTCTTAACCACAAGGAGTCTGGAGAGCAGGGCTTGTGCAGCATCGCCACAGCGTCCCCACAGTATCATGCATCTCGGGCTCCTTCCAGCCCTGAGCTCTGCCATCCTTGATACACTGGCTTTTGTCTTCATCCTTACAAGATGGCTGCTCCCTTCTGGGCAATGATTGCATCACTCTGGAAAATCATAGAAGATGAAAGATCAAAGAGGTATATGCCAATTGGGTCCACTCCCTTTAGCAATCTTTGTAAGAAACACCAGCCAGCACCTTCTGTTTGCTTCTTGTTGGCCATACCTTTACATCCTTACCTGCAAAGGATTCTGAAATGCTAAGAGTTTGAAACAGAACTTGTCTGAAACAAATAAAAAGTCATGGTTCTGTTAGTAAGGGACAAGGGAAATGCAGAAGCTGGATATGATAGTAGCAGTACCTGTCATAGATGTCAAACAAATGAATTCATGATTTAGCCATCACTATTTATTCATGAGCAGACCCACTTTTTTAAAGACAGCTACTGAAATCTCAATAAGAAAATAATTCAGCTTTAAAATGAACAGAAGATCTGAGCAGATGAACAAAGCAGGGATGGTGATATTACAGATGGCCAACAGGCATATGTTCAACAACATATGTCATTAGGGAATTACAAATTAAAACAACAATGAAATACCATGACATCCCTTGAATGGCCAACATTTTAAAAGCTAACAAAAACCCTAATAGCACCAAATACTAGCAAGGGTGTGGAGTAACAGAAATACTCATTCATTGCTGGTGGGAATGCAAAATATTACAACCTCTCTGGAAGACAGTTGACAGTTTTACACAAAGCTAAGCATGGTTTTACCATAAATCTAGCAATCATATTCGTTAATATTTATCCAGTTGATTTGAAAACTTAGACCAATTGAAAACTTATATCCACATGAAGACATGTGCCTGAATTTTGTCCATAATGAACAAACACTGGAAGAAGCTCATATGTCTTTCAGGAGAATGGATAAACTATCGTATGTCCAGAAAATAGAATGTTAACTTGGCAATGAAAAGAAATGAGCTATTAAGCCACAAAAAGTCTTGGAGGAACCTTAAAGCATACAGCTAAATGAGAGAAGCCAATCTGAAAAGGCTATATATTGTGCAATTCCAAATACATGACATTCTGGAAGATAAAACAACTGTGGAGACAATAGAAAGGCCAGTGGTTGCTAGGGGTCAGAGGAAGGAAGGGGAGAGAGGGATGAATAGGTGGGGCAAGGGATTTTTAGGACAGTGCACTTACTCTGTAGGCTACTACTTGCTATGCTACTCTGTATATAGTAATGGGGCATAGACATCACACTTGTGAAAACCCATAGAATTTACAACACAAAGAATGAACCCTAATGTCAACTGTGGGCTTTAGTTCATAGAAATGCATCAATATTGGTTTATTATTTGGCATACAAATATCCCACTAATGCAAGATATTACCAGTAGAGGAAATGGGGTCAGTGCTGTGGCATACAGGTAAAGCCGCCACCTGCAGTGCTGGTATTCCATGTGGCCCCAATTCGTGTCCCAGCTGCTCCTCTCCCAATCCAGCTCCCTGCTGATGGCCTGGGAAAGCAGTGGAGGATTGCCCAAGTGCTTGGGCCCTGCACCCACGTGGGAGACTGGGAAGAAGTACCTGGCTCTTGACTTTGGGTTGGCTCAGCTCCGGCTGTTGTGACCATTTGAGGAGTGAACCAGTGGTTGGAAGACCTTTCTCCCTGTCTCTCCCTCTCTGTCTGTAACTCTACTTCTCAAATAAGTAAATAAATCTTTTTTCTCTCTTTTTTATTTATTTGTTTGATGGGTAGAGTTATAGACAGTGAGAGAGAGAGAGACAGAGAGAAAGGTTTTCCTTCTGTTGGTTCACTCCCAAATGGCCACAATGGCCAGTGCTGCACTGAACTGAAGCCAGGAGCCAGGTGCTTCCTCCTGGTCTCCCATGTGGGTGCAGGGCCCAAGGACCTGGGCCATCCTCCACTACCCTCCCAGGCCACAGCAGAAAGCTGGACTGGAAGAGGAGCAACCAGGACTAAAACGGGCACCCATATGGGATGCCGGTGCTGCAGGCAGAGGATTAACCAAGTGAGCCATGGTGCCGGTCCTAAATAAATCTTTTTTTAAAAACAGTAGAAAAAATGGGTGGGAGATGGGAAATACATGGAACTCTGTGTACTGTGTTGCTCAATTATTCTATACATCTAAAACTATGGAAAAATAAGGTTTGTTAATTATTTACAAGGAAACAAGCCAAGAGGAGCCATTGTTGGCTTTAGCAAGGAGAATTAATTTTCCTTTATTTTTTACTTTGCTTTAGGTATATACCTTTATTGTAGTCACAAATTCCATAACGTTCAACTATTGAGAAAACTTAAAAAGTTCTTTACTTTTTTTCTAATTTTCTGCGAATTTCCCCCTTTTTATTTTGAAAATGCTCAACTGTAAAGAAAAATTGAAGAAGTGATACAATGGGTACCCAAATACCTTTTACCAGATTCACCATTGTCTACATACTAGCACACTTGCTTCACCCCAGCTTGCATTCGCTTGCACGCTTTCTCTGTCTCATGTTTTTCTTCTTTTAAAAATGTATTTACCTGAAAAAGACAGGGAGAGAGAAACATCTCCCATCCACTGGTTTCCTTCCCAAATGCCTGCAACAGCCAGGTCTGGTCTGGGCCAACACCAGGAGCCAGGAACTCAATCCAGGTCTCTCTCCTGGGTGTCAGGAGCTCAGTTATTTGAACCATCACCTTTGTCTCCCAGGCTGTATACTAGCAGGAAGCAAGAGGCGGATATTAAACCCAGGCACTGTAATATGTGAAGGATACATCCTAACCAGCAGGACAAATGCCTGACTCCTGATTTTTTTTAATCCAAGTACTTGAAGGCAAATTACACCAAGATTCATTTTATGCTTAACACTGAAGCATACATCTCAAAGAGTAAAAGCGCCTTGATTCTTCAAATATGATGAAAAGCCATACAAAACTTATAAACTAGGATCATGGAGATGAGGAGCCTGTCACACACTACTGCAGACATCATCACTCCCACCCACCCTCCTCTGTTGTGTCTGTAAATACTTAACTAACCTGAAACGATTTCAGCCCCAGAATTGGTATCACACTAAAGTAGTAAAAATTAAATTTGGGAGCAGGAGCAGGGGCATTAGGGCATCTTGCTAAAGGAGTTCTGTTCTGTGAAATCGCACGTGTGCAGCTCATGGTACAGCAGGCTCAGGCCCACGCATGAGCGTGATGCAGCTGCAGGGCACTATGTGACAACTGAACAGCTCAAAAGCAGACTCCTAATAAGCTTTTTGCGAATTCATTTCTAAAACCACTTGAAATGTGCCATCTTTGTCCTTCGCCTGGTCAGAATCTTGTAGGAAATTCCAAAGTTAAAACGTAGGCAGAGGGGGTCATCTTTACTTTGAATCTGATAGTGATGACACAGTGACTTTTTCAAGACATTTTATAAATTAGAAATGTGTTTAGTGATTTGCGTATGTTCCCTTTTGTCATTATAAACTCTTTAGTGGAAAAACAATTGTCATTCTTTTTACTTAATAGTGTGTCATCTCACATAAAAATTACAAACTGTTTTGCATTAGGAACTCAGTTCAGACTCAACGTTGGGGAAGCTGAAGAACAAAGAGTGGTTACTAATTAAAAGAATATAATTAGAATATGTAAGAAATCAAATTACAAAGCATAATAATTGTCATCATTTTTGACATGTTCATTTGTACTTGCTCTCAGAACGAAGTGAAATAATGACTACAAATGCCTCGGTTCTCAGGAATTAATTTAGCTCCATACATAAATCTTTATAAACACACTTCACTTACTCTGGTTTTCTTCCGAAGGTTACTGTCTATTTTTATCTTGACAGTGGAGTACATGCATGCATACACAAGACCCTTCCAAAAGTTCATAGAAAATAGAATTTAAAAGTTCATTTTGATGTAAAAAAAAAGTTGAAGTCTATGCAAATAAGAGGCCTTCAAAAATTAATAGAAGATGCCTATTAGAAAAAGCTATGCATAGTTTTTAAATTTTTACACCAAAATAAACTTATCTTTTAGTTCCATTCATTCTCGAACTTTCTGAAATATCATTGTACACACCCACATCTTAAAAAAGTAAAATTTTCTTCAGATGCATGAGGAACTTTGTCTTAAACTTGAATATTAACCCAGTTATCTCATGCCAACAGAACAATGTATTCCTGTGAACTGACTTTGGGGTGAGAAAAGTTACAGGAAGGTGAAAATTGTATTGAGCATTCACTATATGAAGTAGAGCGTGCTTGTGCTAGGGGACCTTCCTACCCTCTGTTAGGGGTGTGCTCTTAAACCCATTTTACAGACAAGGTACAGAGAAATAGTGTTATTTCTCCCGAGTTTACCCAGTCAAGAGTCTATGCTGTTTTCATGGGCAGGCTGTTTTTGCAGTGGACCAGGGCAGCCTCAGAAGTAGCTGTTCTTGCTATGTGAGACGCCAGTGCAGTGTGCACTATGCTCGTATTCTCTACAAACAAGCACAAGCCCACACCTCTCTCAGATCTGTCCTTGCCCTGTTTTCCCGTGGCCACCCTCCAAGCTGAGGTCACTGTTATCACTTTCTGTACTGTGACAATATTTCTAACACGTTCCCCTCAATTTCATTCTTCTTCAGTCTGTCTTCACACTTTTTTATGGATGATTTTTAAGATACAGATCTTGGGGCTGACATTTGGTATAGCAATTAAACTGCTGCTTGGAATGCCCACATCTTACGTCAAAGTGCCTGGGTTCAGGTCGAAGCTCTGCTCCTGATTCCAGTGTCCTGCTAATGCTCATGCTGGGAGGCAGCAAGTAATGGTGGCTCAAGGAGCTGGATTCCTGGCACCCACCTTAGAGACCTCGATTGGTTTGCTGGCCCCTGGCTTAGATCAGCCCTGGCTGCTGTGGACATCTACAATATGGAACTAGAGGATAGGAGTCTATCTCCCTCTCCTTGCTCTCTGCCTTTCAAATAAATACACACACTTAACACACTTAAAATATCTCCTCCAATTCACAAACCTTTGGGGGAGGCTCTCACTGGCTACAGGATAAATTAAATCAAGCCCTCATAATCCAGCTTCAACAGATCCCCTAAAGCACCCAGCACCACTGGCATTCTCCCCACGTGTCTGACCACCCTTCCTGACCTCTCCCCTAGGAAGCTTGGCTTTCACCACACACGCAGCTTAGATGTCTCAGCTCTCTGGAGCCTTCCTGGGCACAATTACACTCTCTTCCCCTTTAAGACTCTGCCTGCACTCCTTCACTTGGCTGTAAGGTCGTAGTTATTTCACTGTCCCCCAGCAGACCGGGAATTCCTCAAGGGCAGAGTCTATTTCTTTTTTTAGTTTTCTTTCTTTCTTTTTTTTTTTTTTCTTTCAAAGAGAATGAGAGATAGGCTCCATCCTCTGTTCACTTCCCCAAATGCCTGGAAAAAAAAAAGGGCTGGGCCAAGCCAAAGCCAGGAGCCCAGAACTCCATCCAGGTCTCCCACATGGTAGGCAGGGACTTGTGTATTTGGGCCATCACCCAGTGCCTCCCAAGGTGCACATTAGCAAGAAGCTGGATCAGAAGCAGGAACTCTGGGATACAGGCATCCCAAGCAGGGTCTCTTCACCTCTGCACCACGTGTCTGCCCCCAGAGTCTTTCTTACTCATCTTGACTCCCTAGCCCCTATGATATGCTAGGCACTACATGTTTGTTGAATGAAATTTCATGATATGACAGGAATAACTAATATTCAAGCAGTCCAAATGTCAGAGGGCTCCCAGGCATCAGCTTGGAAATCTGCAGGGTGGGCATGTGGGGAACAGGCTTTCATCCCTCACAAAGGCCATGAGGCTGATGGCAATGACATCAGGAAGACTGAGGGTGGCCCAGGGGGCAGCGTGTGTTGCTCCATGCATGCTGGCCTGAAGCAGACACCCACCAGCTTCCGATGACCCTTCCCCAGCACACACACCACCTGGACCTTGCTGCAAGTCCAGGAGGGAGAAGGCCTGGATCTGCCTGCCAGATGTGTTACAACAAGATGAGCACTGGTCATCATTAGACACTGGACTCTAGAACTTTGGGAGGCAGGGGCATGGCGTGCAAAGAGTATGAGCTCTTGAACTGAATGAATCAAGGTTAAATTCCAAATCTACAGCTTACTCGGAAAAGTAGCTCAATGTCTCTGAGCCCTCATTTCCACGTAGAAAATGAACATAAAAGTAGCCAGTGTCCAATGAATACCAGTTATTCCTCTTCCTCATCCCCCTACCTCAGACAGCATTCCCTTCACCATCTGAAGGAGACTTGTTTTAAGGCTCTATTTTATAAACAGCGCAAAAGGGTTACCTGGAAATGACTGAACCAAAACTTAAGAGGTAAACTAGAGTTTACCTTACTTTTTTAAATATACTGCAAATAGGGTATAAGATGAGCCTATGAGGGTATTTCAAAAAGCTCATGGAGGAGCTGACGCTGTGGTGTAGTGGGTTAAGTCAATGCCAACATCCTATATGGGGGCCAGTCTGTATCCTAGTGCTCCACTTCCAATCTAGTTCCCTGCTGAAGCTCTGGGGAAGGCAGCAGAGGATGGCACAACTGGTTGGGCCTCCACTACCCACATGGGAGACTCAGGTGGAGGTCCAGGCTCTTGGCTTCAGCATGGCCCTGCTCCAGCTGTTGTGGCAATTTAGAGAGTGAACCAGCTGATGGAAGATCGATTCTCTCTCTCTCTCTCTCTCTCTCTCTCTCTCTCTCTCTCTCTCCCCCTCCATCTGTCTTCCTCTCTGTAACACTGCATTTCAAATAAATAAAATCTTTAAAAAGTTCATGGAAGACAGAATTAAAAGTCTATTTTTGTATGAAAATATTTTAAGTCTGTGACTAGTTTTTTGATAATGTGCATTTTCTAAAAACTTTTTGAAGACTCCTTGTTATGTGTTCCAGTAACACATTATAAAAAAAAAAACAAACCCTTATAGCCTGATAAAGCCGAGAGCAACAACCCTGTGTTCTGTGTGTACCTTCTCCAGTTGTTCATCCTCACCTGGGACCTATGGCACCTCAGATCCACATGTACCCTGCAGATACAGCAAAAGTTGAAGAGCTATCGCTCCAAAGTCAGTTCTTAAGCTATGGAGTCTCCATTTTATTGCTTGGGTGATGACTGCTTTGTTCCTGAAAGGAAGGTGCAACACTTTCCTGCAGTGCATGCTCTGCCAGATTACCTGCTCCAGTCGCCCGGGGCTGGCTTGCATGCTCTGCCAGATTACCTGCTCCAGTCGCCTGGGGCTGGCTTGCATGCTCTGCCAGATTACCTGCTCCAGTCGCCTGGGGCTGGCTTGCATACTCTGCCAGATTACCTGCTCCAGTCGCCTGGGGCTGGCTTGCATACTCTGCCAGATTACCTGCTCTAGTCGCCTGACGCTGGCTTCTATCTGCGTGCTGGGGGGAAGCAGTTACATAAGCCACCTGGGCTTTTGGCAGGAAGAAAATACCTCACAGATTGATGCTGCTTGAAGAACTTGCCTTCATTATCAGACTCCCCCTTGGTTGTCAGTGCCTGGGGGTTTTGCTAGTTAACTGTTCCAAGCCCATATACCTGTGTGTTAGTTATCCCATGGCCTTTCCTATAAAGTGTAAAGATAGCAACACATTTCAACATTTAAAAAGTTTTATTTCTCCTTAGAAAAGCTGTAGGAGAGAAGATAGTTGACAGCACCAGTGACCTCAGAGCCAGGGAAGTTAAATGCGTTGCCTGGGGCCACAGAGGGTTTTTATTTTACCAGATCCCAGATTTCCTGATTGCCTGGGTTCCCAGTCTGAACCACTCTTGGTGGAAAGGACTGTGCGTGCCAGGGCCAGCTGCCCTCACTACCCTAAGAGGTCATCCAGGTTTCTTAGTCACTGCAAGGCTCTCAGGATTCAGCCAGCATTTATCAAAGGCGAGATGGGTGGCAAGGTGCCTCGGAGGGTGTCAGGCTGAGTTCAGTGGGGCTTCCTGCCTTCAGAGAATCCCCACAGCACACAAGGGGAAACCAGGCATGGTGTCAATTGCAACAACTGTGAGTCAAGAAAAAACGGGGTTCTGGTTCTGAGAGAAAAGTAGATCTAGATAAAATTCCATTTGGGGCGACATGAGAGAGAACATATATTCCAGTGGAAGCATGGAAGAGGTGACTTTGAGGATGAACCTTGAAGGAGAGATGTCATTTTCAACAAGCAGAGATGGAAAAGGGCACTCCATGCAGGTGCTGGTGTCTTTGGGGAGACTGGAGGGCTGGGGAGGTGCTGCACACAGTTGCAGAGGAGCTGGGAGAGGTGAGGACGTAACAAAGTAGGGTCTCTGATGTCCTGCTAGGAAAGTCTGACGTGACTGCATAGACGACAAGGAGCCTGAAGGCAGTGTATTCCACACAGTGTACTGCGGCCTTAGGTTGGGCCGAGGACTAGAGCGACATGAAAAGTTCCTGTGCACTTTGTGAAGATTTTTATCATTTGATTGTAGTGAGTGTAGTGTACAGAGGAAGACAGAGAGGAGGCAAGGATGTGGGTTACACAGTTCTCAAATAAGTAACCAGAAACGAAGGCCCCAACTGAGAAGTGACAGGAATGGAATCCAGGGGATTCGGCCATTGACTGGGCGTAAGAGGAGAAAGAGATTACTATGTCAGAGATTATTTTCAAGGTTTCAAGCTTCTGGGGAGGAGAAAGAGGATGTTATTACAGACAACAGACTGGAGAAGGAACAAGTTTGAAAACAAAATCTCAAGTTTTATGCTGAATGCTAAGGAAATTTACTGGACAGTGTAGAAATGAAGTTAGAAATACCAAAGTTAAATATGTTTGTGTAGAGGTTGGCTTATTGGAATCTGAAAACCTGAGCTGTATCTCTCTATAGAAATCAGTGGTACAGTGGAGTAAGCTGCTGTTTGCAGCACCAGCATCCCATGTGGTGTTGGTTTGAGTCCTGGCTGCTCTACTTCCACTCCAGCTCCCTGCTAATGCACCTGGGAAAGCGGTGGAATATGTCCCAAGTGCGTGGGCCCTTGCACCCACATGGGAGACCTGGATGAAGCTCTGGCTCCTGGCTTCGGCCAGTATAAGGTCAATTCATATCAAGCCAAATGTTCAAGATATCAATAGAGTAAAATCTTACCGGAAAAAAATAAAGTGATTTTAGGCAATATCACTCATTGGCATTGACACATGATTAAATGACTACATTAGAATCTAAATAGAATATACAAGGCTACTTCAGAAGTTTGGTAGAAAACTAGAATTAAAAAATTTATTTTAGTGCAAAAAATTGAAATCCATGCATATTTTACATAACTTTTTGAAGATCCCTTGTGTATACCATTTCAAAATTTTTTGGCATCAAAATAAATGTTTAATTCCATTCTTGACAAACTCCTTATTATGATGTGTGTGTTTATGTGTGTGTTTGTGTGTTATATTTATGTGCATATGTGTTAGTGGGATAGGAAACAAGTATGGAAAGAATTATATAGAAATAAACAGGCAAGTCATATTCATTTGATCAGTTCATTTATTTTATGCTGTATCTCATTACGAAGATTTAAGGTGTCCTACGAAGTGTATTCAATAAAAGAGTATTGGCAATTAGGGTATCAAAGAAAGAACAAATGTGAATTGGACATCTGTGAGGCAATGCTGAAATCACGAACCATAGGAAAGGGCAAGTCACCCAGCTGGCTCCAAACTCCCAAGCTGCCACCCCAGCAGAGAAAACAAGAGTCACAGTGTCTGTCAAATAAGACTCCAGATCCTCAGAAGAAATGGTAGGCATTCCCTCAGGTTCCCAGATAGGCAGCTAGGAGCCTGGAGGAGTGGTAAGGATGGCTCCTGGGAGAACCACCCTGGAACATCATGAGTTTGATAAAGGAGGCAAGATCTGCTGCAGGAAGGATGTTGTTGTCTCTCTGTTGTACTTTTGCTTCCATGATTACAAAAACAATACATTTGTAAAAGACTTTGAAAATGCAGAAGAGTGGAAAAAACAAACTATAATTCTACTCAGGAAGCATCACTGTTCATCCCAGGCACTAGTAATCCTGATGATCACCTTTTACCCCAGATACCTGCCTCAATGTTTTGGGTTTTTTTTTCTTCATTTGGATCTTACAGTCAAGAGATGCTGTTTTTAGGGCCTCTGTGTTTCACTACTAGCTTGCACCTAGCCTAATGCGTATGCTTGTGTTTCCTAACTGGTCCTTGTGATCCCCAAAATAAAATCCTAAACTATATATGGTCCCTAAAATAAAGTCACAAAGTAAATAAAAGAGAAAAGAAGGAAAATGGTAAAAAGGAAAATAAAAGGAAACTCTAGTAAGTCATGATTGATTAGTGGTATTTTAAAAATATCAATGAAATATTTTAGGGGGAAATTTGTTAAACCACTTCAAGATTGAAAGTCAAAACTTATTTAAATGGTAAATGGAGGGGTAGGTGTTGAGCCTAACAGTTAAGATGCCCATGTTGTACATTGGAGTACCAGCGTTCAATACCCAGCTCTGACTCCTGTCTCCAGCTTCCTGCTGATGCAAATCCTGGGACCAAGAAGCGATGGCTCAGGGCCAGCACTGTGGCATAGTGTGTTAAGCCTCCACCTGCAAGACTGGCATCCTATATGGGTGCCAATTTGAATCCTGGCTGCTCCACTTCCAACCCAGCTCCTTATTGATGGCCTGGGAAAGCAGTAGAAGATGGCCCAAGTGGTTGGGCCCCTGTTCCCATGTGGGAGACCTGGAAGAAGATACTGGCTCCAGCCTTCAGTTCAAAACATTTCAACCAATTGAGGAGTCAACCAGTGGATGGAAGACCTCTCTGTCTCCCCATCTCACTCTGTAACTCTACTCTCAAATAAATGAATAAATCTTAAAAAACAAAAAAAAGAAAAAGAAGTGATGACTCAAGTATTGTGCCCCTGCCACTCATGTGGAAGATCTGGAATGAGTTCCTGTCTCCTGGCTTTGGCTTGGCCCAGCCCTAGCCATTGCTGGTATTTGGGGAATGAAGCAGCAGATGGGAGTTCATTCTGTCTATTTCTATTTCCCAAATAAATAAATAATGATTAAAAACAACAAGTATTTTAAGATTTAGCACAAAAATTGAAAAGATGAAAGTTGTATAAGGGGATAGGCAAAAAGCTTACTGCAATCAAAATAAATGTATAAAGCTAGGAGGCATTATAGAGACTAACAAAATTAAAAGAAAATTGAAAAGCACATAATTCCAGGTGAAAATAATTTTAAGGGTAGGCTTTTAGCACAATAGTTAAGTTGCCACTTGGGATGCCTGCATTCCATATTGGAGTACCTGGTTCAAGTCCTGGATCCTCTGATTCCAATTCAGCTCCCTGTTAATGGGCATCCTGGAAGGCAGGCAGTGATGGTTCAAGTATCTGGATCCATGCCACCCTTGTATGAGACCCACATGGAGTTGTGGGCTCCTGTCTTCAGCCTGGCCAAGTCCAAGCTGTTGCATGCATTTGGTTAGTGAGCCAATGGATGAGGTCAATCTCTATCTATCTGCTTTTGGAATAAAATGAAAATACTTAAAAATTTAAAGAAAACAGAGCATTCTGAAAATTGGGGAAATAAAAAGTTTCAAAAATACAAAGAAGGACCGTGAAAACCAGAAAAGGTACCCTAAAATAACCTTGAGACACAAAGATAAATTCTCAAGAAAACTCTGACTTCTCTGATCGTGAAAGAGGACGAAAGAGAAAACCAAGGGTGGCAGAGACCTTCACAAAGCCCGGAGCCACCTCTGGCTTTGGATTCCATTTTTCACAGGGGTGAAGAGTCTGCAGGACCAAGAGCAGCAGGATGCTTCAAGCAAGACCACACCTACTGCCTCTCCCATCTCTGAAGATCCCGCCTCAGAGGAGGGCTTTTGTAATTCAAGCCTTTAGGGGTGGCTGATCCCACTGGAGAAAATGTCCTTCAGTTTTTCACACTTGTCGGTGGAAGACAAGTACTTGGCATGGACTGGAGGGAATTCGTGCATGCCCAGGGCTGCTCTGGAGAGATGGAGACAGCAGAAAACCAGTGGAGCACATGTGGTGGGAACCCCCGATCTGGAATCTGGTTTTGACTTTGGCACGGGTGGGAGACTTCATTGGTCAGCTCAGCCTGCCAGGAGCCCTGCAGTTTCCGTGGTAGCAAACGCTACCAAGTGGACTCAGTATGCCTGTTTATTCTGAGCAACACAACATGGATCAAACAATGCCAGAGTTTTACTCTCTAATTTTTCTATAGATGAAGGAAAAAAAAAAAAAAACACCTACAATTCGTGCTATGACATTACTTAGATGTGTTAAAACTAATTAGCTCTTAGCTTCGTTTCTATTATTAGCAGTCACATTTTGATGTTTTGCAGGAGGCTCTCTTGGTAATGCCAGGGAGCATCCTGTGGCTGCCATCCTCTGACAAGCAGGTACCCATCCCTTCTCCATGGGAGACGGAGCCTCAGGCAACACAGGGCTGCAGGACAGGAACACCTGCTAGCCCATCAACATCACTCACACACTTTTTCCTCGTTCTTGATAGGAAACCAATTTGAGGCTTAGATGTTGCTGCACATCTTAGGTGCTCAGATAAGAGTCTTGTGAAAAGCCAGGAAGGAGGCACAGCGAGTAGGATTGTGACTGTGGTTCCTGGCTAGAACAGAAAATGGAGCACTAAAATTCACTGGATATTTTTATGTCCATTCTTAGTATTACTCAACCTTTTCTTTTTATAAAAATTTATTTAAAAGATTATTCAATATTTATGTATTTGAAAGGCAGACTTACAGAGGGAGAGAGACAGAGAGAGAGATGGAGAGGCAGAAAGATCTTCCATCAGCTGGCTCAGTCACCAAATGACTGTAACAGCCAGGCCTGGGTCAGGCTGACACCAGCAGCCTGCAACTCCATCTGGGTCTCCCATATGGGTTCAGGGATCCAAGTATTTGAGCTGTTTCCCACTGTTTTCTCAGGCACATTAGCAGGAAATTGGATCAGAAGTGGAGCCATGGGGACTCAAACCTGTGTTAACATGGAATGCTGGCATCACAAGTGGCGGCTTAACATGCTATGCCACAATGCCGGTCTTCTCGTCCATTTCTTTTACCCTCTTATGCCTAGACAACTTGGCAAAACAGTGTCTGGCTATGCCTGTAAGACTGGCACTCTCAAGCCTGCCTTGGGGTCCTGAGGAACTCCTCCAGAGCCGCTCAGCCTGTTGCGTTAGAGTGGAACAGGACAGCCACACCCGGGCATCCCACAAAGCTGCCCTGCATCGGTCACCCAGCACCCAGCAGCCATCTATCCACCCTCCGATTTTATATCTTTGTTTCTTAATGACTTTTTTCCCCTGAGGAACTGATCTATATATCAATAACAACTGCCAAAATCTTAGAGATCAATTTTTGTAGGTTTAAATATAGCAATGGCTAATGACTTATTGATTATTCCAGTGAAGCCTAGCTAAAAGCAGTTTCCCACTTGATTGCTAGAGGCATCCAGAAGGGGTCAAACTTAGTCTGCCTGGGGAAACACTCGATGCCCTACAATCTCTCTGTCATTCTGGTCTTTTGAAAGAACCTTCAGGCAGGTGACTCTGGAGAAGAGGCGGTGGTCACGGGTGGGCCTTGCCCATCCCATGGAGGCACTGAGGGCTCTGGGCAGGGCAGATATTTTGTTTACTGTGTCCCATCCTCCCACCCAGTGTCCCCCCCTCCCCTTCCTCTCCTCTTCCCATCCACAGAATTGGGTCTTCAAATCTGAAATTTAAAAGAACGGTGATCTTTTCTCTCCCTGCCTCATGCCTGTGGACAACCAGAGCAATCATAATTATTTCTCTTCAAATGATTCACAATGAAGTCCTTTTTCCTTTTGAAATTATCCCTATTGTATTTTAGACATTATCCTGAAAGCTAAAAGCCTTCTCGAATCAACAAATAGCACATTTTCACTCTCCAGACCTTTGCCTATTTTGAGCCAGATTGTTTCCAAGATATTGGGGTTTGCTGAACCTCCAGCAGATGTCCATGCACCAATGCTTCACTCCTTCCTGCATGTGCAGAGAAAGCTCTGAGAGCCAAGGAGAAAGCAGAGACGCTTCTGGGTGAGCAAAGATCCCAGGGTCAGAGTCAGGGCAGACACATCACCACCACCTCCACATCACCCTAACATCCTCTGCTGAGAAAAGTCCTAAAGAAGGGGGCCCGACATTCCAACATGGGATGCTGACAGGACTCTGTCCCCAAGCCCAGCACTGCCCTCCATCAAGCGCCAATTTTCTTTAATTATTTTACATGCTCCCACTATGAATCTTTTGTCCCATTAAAACTGTGGATTCCTTATATGCAGACCATTTCTGCATGCTCCACTCATTTTAATGACAGAAAATAACATTTTAAAAAATGTCACAAGACAATCAATCAGTAAGCATTTACTGAGCACCTATTCTGTGCCCAGGACAACAATAACACTTGCTAAAAAATTTGCAGGGGGCTTCCGGTGGGAGGTGATGCAGAACAGGGTGTAACCCAGATACAATGTATTTGGTATAGGGCACTGAGCTCTCTCTGTTTCAGACACGTCACTTCCAGCTGTGTGGCTAACACACAAGCCTGTGTGAATAGGTACTCAAGACCCTAACCACCTCTCACTGACAGATTTTGATGCAGTACCACAATTAAGATTCTGCGGCTCTCTGGCATATACAATACAAAAACATTTGAAAAGGAAGTGTGGTCTAGATGGAGAATAACAAACGATTTATGATTTATTTGCCAAGGCATGTAGGAGGTAAATATACAACAAAACTCTAGCAAGTTTAGCATTTTCCTTTTCCAGATAGAATGCTGCTGACTATAGGCCAACAGCACAGCTTTGCACAGCTCCTTGCATCAAAATTGGCCAAGAATGAAAGGCTAGCACTGTTCAGCATTCAGATGCCATCGAAGTAATTTGTTAGTTTGTGGCAAGATATTGGTTTACTCCAAAAAGATCTGCAACCTTATTTCTAACCCACTTGGCAAACAGCAAAGATGTGAAGGGGATAGTCTTCCCTCCATTTAGCTTTTCCATGTAACCAAAGGTTGAAATTTTAAGTGTCCAATAAATCTTCCTTATATGGGTGTGATGCCCCAAGTTAACTACAGTTCCATCAAGGCAGCAAATCTCAGCCCTCAGCTGGTAGCTGGGTAGAAACGTCAGTCAGAATTAGATCATCTTCAAAACCTGCACTTCAACTCGAGTAATTAACTTGACCCACAGCATGTAACACACAATATAGTTCTCCCAGGTTCAGCTCTAAAGGGGAATGAAACAGGTGCCCAGATTCTGGCAGAGGAGGTGTCTGTCTGCCTGGTACACACAGGGCAGGGGAAGTGGGCAGAGTGAGCAGAGTGACAGATGGATTCTGAGCACAGTGAGACCTCTCCTGATTGGAGGCTCAGAAAAGAAAGGCCCGAGTGAAGACCACGGATGGAGCTGAAAGTATGAAAGGGCTTTGGGCATGCAGAAAGGAGACCCCAAAGGGTTGGGGCTATGGGGGTGACAGGGCCAGGTGGGTTCTCCACCCAGGCTTGCCTGCCTTTCTTTTCTGTAGCAGCTAACGCTGCTTGAGTCTTACTGTGTACCAGGCACCATCCAAAGTACTTGTTACATAATAGGATCCTTTTAACCCTCAAAATATTCCCCTGAGATTTCCACAAAATAATCATCCCTTTTTTTTTTCAGATCAGAAACGCAAAGCACAGAGAGCTTCGGCAGCTTGCCCAGGGCTACACAGCTATGATACAATAGGCTGGAATGCAAACCCAGACAAGCTGGTAGCAACTGTAGCCCCCTCCCCAGCCCTTGGGATCTTGGACTCAACACCTCGTAGGGTTCAGCTGCAACTTCTAGTTACTAAGTCTGACTCCACTTTGGGGGTGCTGCTCTCAGTTGAACCTCCACCTTGTTTCTGAGCACCAGGATCCCTGGAGTTAACAGTATGTATTTGTAAAACAGCTTTTTATTGTTTCCCTTGTTTAAAAAAGTAATACTTATTTGGTGTAGAATAATTAGATGATAGAGATAAGTACATGGAAGAAAATTAAAAGGTCTCCATAATTCCACTGCCCCAGGAGTAAGCTGTCTTAGCATACTGCAGAGCATTTGCCTGGACCATCACTCTGCATGCACTCTTGGAACAAACCCCCACAACCACAAACCCTCTTTCCCCTTAGCATCAACACCAGCTTCTTTCCATGTCAACAAACCTCCATCTGTAGTCTGATTTTAAATGATTCCCTCAACGTGTGCTGTGGTTTGGATGTGGTTCAGTCCCCAGTGGTTCATGTGCTAGAAGCTTGGTCCCCAGTGTAGCAAGACTGGGAAGAGGAGGGGGTCTGTGAGACGTGAGGCCTCACGGAAGATGAGGTGGCCTTTAGGGGCTACACTTGGAAGGAATGGGTGACTTTTCAGGGGAGTGGGTAAGGTCTTGGGGGACTGGATGAGTTCCCTTGAGAACGTGTTGTTGTAAAGTGAGTGTGGCTTTCGCAGCTTGCTCTCTTTCTCCCTCACATGCATCAACAGATTAGCAGATGATAGCCCTTGTGCTTGAGTTCCTGCTACCCATGTGAGAGTCCCTGGTTCCTGGCTTTAGCCTGGTCCAACCCCAGCTGTTGTGGGCATTTGGTGGGTGAACCAGCAGATAAAACATTTCTCTCTGTCTTTCTCTTTCTCTCTCTCCTTTCTCCATACCCCTCATCACTCAAGGCAAATTCTCTTACCTATAAATCTATAAATCTTTTTTTTCTTTTTTTAAAAAAGATTTATTTTATTTATTTGAAGGCTGAGTTACAGGGAGAGAAGGGGGCAGGGAGAGAGAGAGAGAGGTCTTCCATCCGCTAGTCTACTCCCCAAATGGCCACAACAGCCAGGGCAGGGTCAGGCCGAAACCAGGAGCCAGAAGCTTCATCCAGGTCTCCCTCGTGGGTGTAGAGGCCATCTTCCACTGCTTTCCCAGGCTCATTAGCAGAGAGCTGGATCAGAAGTGGGGTAGCCAGGTCTCAAACCAGTGCCCATTCAAGATGCTGGCGGCATTACAAGTGGAGGCTTGACCTACACTACAATACTGATCCTTACTTTTTTAAATATTTATTTATTTATTTATTTGAAAGGTGGAGTTACAGAGAGGAAGAGAGGCAGTCACAGAGAGAAGTCTTCCATCTGCTGGTTCACTCACCAAATGGCCAAAATGGTCAGGGCCAGGTCAGACAGAGCCAGGAATCAGGAGATTCATCCATGTTTTCCACATGGGAGCAGGGGCCCAAGGACTTTAGCCGTCCTCTGCTGCTTTCCCAGGTGCATTAGCAGGGAGCTGGATTGGAAGTGGAGGAATTGGGACTCGAACTGGTACCTACATAGGATGCCTGCATTGCAGGCAGGGACTTAACCCATAACACTGCAACTCAGGCCCCTTGAACTTGTACAACCAAAACCAAATCACATGCTTCCAAGAATACAGTAGCACCAGGGGAGAAAGAGCTCCATTCAGGGGCAAACAACCCTGTAGCACAATTATGCCTGCCCTCCCAGGTTTTTGTTTGAAACACTGGTGGAAGCCCTCCTGACCTCCTAACTCTTGCATTCTTCATGCCTAAAAGCCGTGGATGACGACACCAAGGTCTGCCAATAGAAGGAACCTGGTATTGTAGTACCTGGTCACACTTGAACCGTAGCTCCAGCAGCCTCAGAGTACTTCTCCAGCAAGACAGTGGGCAAACAGAGCACCTGAGGCTCTTTCCTTAAAGGATTCTGCCCTGGGACGTCTTTAAAACAAATTTGCTCATCTGGGCATCTCATGGGTCTGTGATAGGAAGAGCTGCCTTGAAGACTTCTGATATGCCTTCCTTGTCTTTCTCCCGTCGTCTTCCCCATCAATGCATACCTCCCTCTTACTTTCACTAATCTCTTTAGCATACAGTTAGTTTGACTTCATTGTCCTGTCCTAAACAAGCTTTTCTCTCTCCACGGTCAGGCTGACTTTTCCACGTTTCTGCTCTGTTCCATTCTGCTGCTGATTCTCATTGTAAAACAGCGGCCGACATGCCCATGCAGTTGAATGCCTTCCTGCCTTGAAATCTGTTCTGCCAAACAAACCCATCTACCTCCTTTGAAAAGTCCCGACCCCTCCTACAAAGTCTCAGGACATGGGATACAAAAATGTCAAGTTCCTTGCCACACTGGAACAAGGAACAAGGACAGCCTGCAGTCCCATACCCAGTAGAATCCTCCTTTCCATCTGAGAACTCACCAGCACAACCTTTACTCTCCACGTTTCCACCAGCTCTCGCCAGCATCGCCCATAGCACTCTGCTTACAGCACCCCAGGCTTTCTCTAGCCTGTTCCTCCAAAACCTTCCAGCCTTTTCTAGTAAACCAATGCCCAAAGCTCCTCCACATCTTCAGGCATACTTAATTGTAACAGCCCCATTCCTTGGTACAGATTCCAGAGAGGAGCTACTTAGGACAGAAGAAGGATTATTTCAGCTCACATCTTTGACAGCTCACAGTCCCAAGATTATGTTACCCCACTGGCCTGGGGTCTAATGAGGGTAATAGATGGTGTAATAGTGCAGAGGAAGGATCATGTGGTGAGCCAGGAAGCAGAGAGTAGAATAGTAAGGCCCATCTCAGCTTTGGTAACCAACTCTTGTGAGAACTACCTCTGAGAGCATGCATGCCCCAGTGACCTAAAGACCTCCCCTGGGCCCACCTAGATGCTATAACTAGGTCAAATCTCCACTCTTGATCTCATAACCAGTAGCATTTATCCACTAACTATTGACACAAGACTTTGGTGACCAAGCCCCAACATACAGGCCTTTGAGGAATACCCAAACCATTATCCAAACCACAACAACACAACACTTTTCTCTTTAAAACACCTAGTCTTGGGGCCGGCACTGTGGCACAGCAGGTTGAAGCCCTAGCTTGAAGTGCCCACATCCCATATGGGCGCTGGTTCTAGTCCCAGCTGCTCCTCTACCAATCCAGCTCTCTCTATGGCTTGGGAAAGCAGCAGAAGATGGCCCAAGTCCTTGGGCCTCTGCACCCATATGAGAGACCTGGAAGACCTGGAAGAAGCTCCTGGCTCCTGGCTTCAGATCAGTGCAGCTCTGGCCGTTGTGGCCATCTGGGGAGTGAAGCAATGGATGGAGGACGTCTCTCTCTGTCTCTACCTCTCTCTGTAACTCTTTTCAAATAAATAAAATCAAATAAATCTTAAAAAAATAAATAAAACACTCAGTCTTATATATTTTGTTATAGCAACACAAAATGGACTAAGACAAAATGTCTCCTAATTGGGAGTCAAATGCAGTCAGGTAGGGGAGGAGGTTCTTGAGGTCTTATTGAAGAGAGAAGGCCCTGGAATTGAGTAAGCATAAGGTAAAGTAGGCCCAGAGGTGGTAGCTATGGAAAAGTGCTCCCAAGGATAAACCTAGTCCACACATGGCAGGAGTGAGCACAGCTAATTCAATCCAATTCCAGACTGGTAGTGGGAGCCAAGAGGGACTCCATCAGAAGCTGATACTGGAACATGACTTCAGAAGAGAGAGTAGACTGGGTTGGAGGAATAGACAAAGACTGGGCCATCCAAGGGTATCAGGGAATGTGATGTGAACCATAGGCCAGGGATGTTGCCGTACTTTTTGGAAAACTCCTGTTGCCTTGGCTGAGGGGGCATGGATGACTTTCTGGGATGGAGCAGGATGGGTGCAAGGACCAACCTTCTTTATTTGTCCTTTTGCCTTGTTGGATTGATACTCATCCTTCTGAAATCTGTTCTTGGAATGACAAGTCCATGGGTAAAATCCTGCTAGTTGTGTTGTCATTTAATGCCTAGATCCTACTCTCCAGTCTCTGATTTCACTGGTCTGGAAAATATATTTTTAAATGCCAGGAGAATCTTAACTAGGAATGGAAACTCATAAAGAGAGCAAACAGACGCCCCTGAAGCATAACTAAGGAGTGGCAGACCTGTTCTTTTCAAAGCTGACAGCCAAGAGCTCTTGGCTCTTCAGTCCCTGGTTTTCACTCTCTCATTTTTCACATCAGTTCCTGAATATGGGCCCTATGTTCTGGAACCCATCCCTCCCACCCTCATCCTCCACCCGCCACTGGACTGATTCAGTGCAACAGTCAGTAAGTAACCTGGGCTATGGCTCCAAACACAGCATTTGCTTTCCATATTTGAGTCAGTGTTTACCCATTGTTTGCCTGGTAGCAAGCCCAGTAAGATGAGGAGGGATGTGAGAAGGGTTGCAAAGAGGAAACATGGGTTTGGATGAGTGGTTGGGTGCCAAAGGCCAAGACTGTGACCTGACAACTGGAGAAAGGAGAGAGATTCCATTGAACAAGTGAGAATCCTTGCAGCTCGTTAATAACTTGGGAGCAAATGGCAGTGTGCTGAGTCTGTGGGAAGAGTACTTGCTTGCTTGCTTGCACATCTTTGGCTGTAGGAGGATTTGTGTTCAGGTAACAATGTAACTCTAGTTGTTAACTCCGGGAAGAGAAGGAATTGGAGGCGTGGCAAGACAGCAGCAGGCTGTCACAAGGAAAAGATCACAGGAAGAGATTAATAAACCCACAGTGGGGAGGATGGGAACGGCACAGGAAAAAGCTCCACGGGAAGCAGTGTGGTGGGGTTTGACTCAAATGATAATTTGAGCTGAATGAGCCTTCTCTCGTATATTATGAGGAATTTCTCTCACTGTGGAATACTAAATGATAGCAATTTTGAGATGCACGGATGCTTATTTTTTAAAATATACTTCCTGTGTGTGTTCAATGGTGAAAATGGGCTCAGTAAGGAATTGACATAGATGACAAAGGCGTTCTGGTCTAATGGGAACAGAATCGTGCTGTCCTTGCCAAAGGCTGTCCTGAGATGTTCTAGAAGGTTCCCGGGCTTACATGGCACCCTGCTCAGGGAATTGAGCATCACACACAGTTTGGTATTCATTTCCTTTGGTCCTGTTTTTAAAATGCAGCTGCTCTCATTTAGGGATAACACGTTGAGCACATTTGCACCAAAGTGCTAATGATTCTCGGATATCCTTTACTGATGACAGATGTTGAATAAGGGTGATAGCACCATCCTCCCATCACAAAGGAGAGAGAGAGAGAGAGAGAGAGAGAGAGAGAGAGAGAGATGGTTTAGTA
This sequence comes from Sylvilagus floridanus, assembly GCA_949820135.1. Taxonomy (NCBI): domain Eukaryota; kingdom Metazoa; phylum Chordata; class Mammalia; order Lagomorpha; family Leporidae; genus Sylvilagus; species Sylvilagus floridanus. The sequence goes on from OX463230.1 coordinate 38,834,242, forward strand.
CTTATTTGTATAGTCATGTTCATTGTAGCATTATCTGCAATAGCCAATAGGCCAAAGCAACCCAACTATCAAAGCATGAATGGTAAATAAAGTGCAGAATATACATACAGTGGATTTTCAAAATGTTTTCCTACTTATTTTTTGAGATGTAGAGAGAGAGAGAGAGTGAGAAAGAGCAAGTGTACTCTATCCATTGGTTCACTCCCCAAATATCTGCAGTGGCTGGGCAGCACTGGGTCCGAGCCAGGAATTGGAAACTTAATCCAGGTCCCTGACATGGATGGCAGGAATGCAGTCACTTGAGCCTTCAATGCTACCCTGCAGAGTATGCTTTAGCAGGAAGCTGGAGCTAGGTATCAAACCCAGGTACTCTGATGTGGGATGCAGCACTTTAACCAGTCTTCCCACTGGACTAAATGCCCACTCCCATACAACAAACTTTTAAAAATAAAATAAAAACTTTTATTTGTGAAACTAGTCAACATACACAAATGATCATAAAGCTCTGATAGAAGGACACATTTTAAAACAATGTGGAGGGGTGCAGTAGGTTAATCCTCCACCTGCGGCAACAGCATCCCATATGGGCGCTGGTTCTAGTCCCAGCTGCTCCTCTTCCCATCCAGGTCTCTGCTATGGCCCAGGAAAGCAGTAGAAGATGGTCCAAGACCTTGGGCTCCTGCACCCATGTGGGAGACTTGGAAGAAGTTCCTGGCTCCTGGCTTTGGATCGGCCCAGCTCCGGCCATTGTGGCCAATTGGGGAGTGAACCAAGGGAAGAGAGACCTTTCTCTCTATCTTTTCCTCTCACTGTCTGTAACTCTACCTAAATAAATAAAATCTTAAAAAAATGTGGAAGATCATCTCTGTGAAAGTGTCTTTCCTAGAATGGAATATCTGATGTAATCTAATTCAACACAATCTTCACTGGCAAAGTTCAATAATCTGGTGCATTATGGAATATGTTTCACCTTTAAAAAGGAAGGATGTTCTGACCCATGCTACTACACAGATGACTCTTCTGGACATTATGCTAGTGAAATAAGCCAGCCACATAGGAGCAAATAGTATATGAGTCTACTTGTACAAAGTCCCTGGAGTACTCTGGCTCAGAGATATAGGAAGAATGGTAGTTGCCAGGAGTTGGAAGGAAGAAAAAGGGAAGTTAGTATTTTGTGGTAGAGGATTTCATTTTTGCAAGATGAAAAAGTTTTGGAGATTCGTGTCTCAACAATGTGAATGTACTCAAAACCACTGGACTATGTACATAAAAATGTCTCAAGTGGTGAATCTTATACCATGTGTATTTTGCTACAATTTGTTAAAATAAAATCTGCCTCTTTGAAGCTTTGTACAGAGCATGCCCTGAGTGAAGTTGAGTATTATTTTCAAAAAAACAGAGGGAGGGTAGTATGGTAATTATTGCTTTTTTGTTTTTGACTTATTTATCTGACAGGCAGAGAGACAGAGAGAGTCCTGTCTGCTGGCTCATTCCCCAAATGCCAGCAATGGCTGAGGCTGGGCTGGGTTGACGTTGGGAGCTGGGAACTCAATCCGGGTCTCTCAAGTAGTGGCTGGGACTCGGCTACTGAGGCATCAGCACTGTATCCCATAAACAGGATCTGCATTAGCAGGAAGTTGGAGTCAGGATCAGAGCTAGGAATCAAACCTAGGCACTGGGACATGGGATGCATGTGTCTTAACTGTGAAGCTAAATGACTAGCCCAGTTATTGCTATTCTTTCTGGAGTTTCTATTTTTGGATCATCCTTGGTATTAGTGTTGCTTTCCCCAGCACAATCCAGGTCAGAAGCAGCAGCAACCTATTCCATGACCATTTACCTGATACCTGCCATGGCATCAGGCAACCCAGGTGATTTTCATAAGCCTCAACAAGCCTGATGAGGTAGGTACTAATATCCATCTTTTAAAGATAGGGAAACCAAGGCACAGTTTGAAATAGGAGTGATGAACTTCTGTTTTCACACATCAGCTTTCCCCTGAAGGCCAGGAGTTTTATTCCACATACCTTTATTTTATGCAGAGTACTGGGAAATAGAACTAAGTGTCTTCATAGGTCTCTGAACAGCAAATGGGAATCTGAATGAGCAGTAGAGTCCCAATTAAATGATGGTTTCCAGTGTGCTTGATATGTATTCTTTATGGTCATCCAAACACAGCACAAAGAAATGCCCTTGTTAAGACACACACACACACACACACACACATACACACACATATACATATGTACAAAGTCAATAACAGTGTGCAAGATCTTAGGACACCACCAGCGGGCAGGATAACAAGGATTTCTGAACTTATGGCCTTTTGCAGTCATGTAAGGAGTCTGCTCACATAACCATGTGATGTCATACTTACACTTCAACACATACAGGTGCCAGTGGGCTTCACCCCTTCCTCCCTTCTCCATTCAACTCTCCCCCACTCCTCAATCCTCTCCCAGTTATACTTTCCACTGGCTTGCTTTGGACTTAAAGGGTAAGAGCCCAAACTCTTGCTGTCTCTCTGCCTGCTGTCTTGAAATTTGGATGTTGGGCTACGTCCGACCTGTACTTGGACCACAAGTTCTCTTGGGTCTTCAGTTTGCCAGCTGACCAACTTAGGACTTCCCAGAGTCAGTAACCACAGGAGGCTCTTCCCTATAACAAGTCTCTTTCTCTTTCTCTGCCTTCTTATATAAACATATGCATGGGATGGGAGGGTCTTCATGCCCATGGGGTGGAAGGGTCTTCAAAAAGCATGGGGAAACGCATATTACAAAAAAACTACATGGATTTTGGAAATTGTTTGCATCACAATAAACTTGCCTTTGAATTCCATTTTTCCACAACCATTTTGAAGTACCTCTTATCTATGTGTATATTTGAAACATGGCTACCTTTATGTATGCAGGTATGCACACATAAACCTATCACTTGAGCACACAAAAACAGGAACTCAAACAACCACAAAATGCAGTGCCCAGCTTATAATTCTACCGATGGCTGCATTTAAAATTTTACTTTTGCTACAGTTCAACAAATCCTTATTGACATGGTTCTTGCTTATAATGAATTCTCAGTGAGACATACTGTTTCACTATGCCTGGAAAGCTCTCCTTATGCTTTAAAACATTTCTATTTAAGAAAAAACATTTCCAAGTTCATTATAAAGTACAAGGATTCCAAAATATCAAAGGCATAATATGAATGTTATTTTATAAGTTAAATTATACATTTAGGATTATATCAGAAATGATAACAAAGCATGGTATATAATTCAGTAACTCACCATAACTGACAAAAAAAACAAAACTGTGGGAAAGTGATTATATGTTTTCACATACTCTACATCCATAACATCTTTTCTTTATTTGTTTTTAGCTTATTTGAGAGGCCAGAAGACAAAAAAGACAGACAAAAATAGTTTCCATCCACTGTTCACTCCCCCAAATGCCATCAATGGCCAGGGTTGGGCCAGGGGTGAAACTGGGAGCTGAGAACTCAATCTTAGTCTCCCACGTGGGTGGCAGTAGCCCAGTTACTTGAGCCATCACCACTGCCTCTCAGAGTCTGCACTGGCAGGAAGCTGGAGTCAGGGTCAGAACTTTGAGTCAAACACACTGATATGGAACACAAGCATCTTAATTGCTAAGCTAAATGCCCACCGTCTACATGGTTTTTTGAAATGAAACTGCTGCTTATGGTGCTGTTTATACAGTAAAATGCTTTGCCCCTTGACACAAACATATGTGAGATAGCATATCTCCACGAAGAAATGGAAGCAGCAATGAAAACATGTTAAAACAAAGCAACTTATTTGGTTTCTTAGAGAACACATTAAGTTAATCTCCCTTGGTTCTTAGGGTAGCTAAGCTTGGAAAATCAGACTCAGGAACATCTGTTGCACAGAAGTAGAATCTGTAATTCAAGGCAAAAAAAGAATAAAAAACTGAGACAAAATGGAACTTCAGCTCATTTGGCAAAAAACATTTGGGCTCTTTGAGGTGCAGGGGTAAGGAAGAAGATTGTGCAAGTCTACCTGTGTCTTTAATTTGCAGAGGCGTGGATCAGGGCCTAATCCATATGCTCAGCAGTAAGAGACAGCATGCTTAATGACTTAAGAGACCCAGAGAATAGCAGCAAGATCTTTATTAATGGAGGCAGTTCTGGACTTTTGTGCTTCTTCCTTTGATAAGCTGATTATTGCTTTATTGGTTTCAGCCTTTTCAGGACCATGGACAGCTTCACCACAGTAGGGTGCTTGTTTTCCTACCTCCATTCTTCCACTTGCAGAAATTTAGAGGAAAAAAGCCTGAAAGATTAACCATTTTGCCACCTCCACTTTACAGATGAGAAAACTGATGCTTATAAAAGAAACATACTGAAGTCATACGAATAAATCCAAAAAAGTTAGTCTCCTCAGTGACATAGCATAAATACAGAGATAGCATATCACTTAGAGCAAGTGAACTTGAATCCATTCTGCCTCTTAACTTGAACAGTGTGGAATACGGGCTTCAGTTTCCTTATTCTGTAAAATGGGCACAGGGATGTTTTCCACATACAGTTGTGAGGATCAGAGACAAAGCAGATAAAATGCCTAGAACAACTTGACTTGTAAAAGTCAACTTGAGAAAGAATTCTCTAAGTGACAGCCCGTAATCAGACAACTGAGCCCAAAATACCATCCTTGGTGCTGTTGGAAACGCCAGTATGTGAGACCATGAATTCCAGAGAGCTCAGAGTTCTACTTGCCTTCTTATGAGCCATATTTTGACCCCCTTTTGGGCAAGAAGTTTCAAAGATAACTGTACCATCCTTGTTTCCTCAGATCATAAGGTTTACACATTAGCAAAACCATACTTACATATTGGGTTGTCTGAGCCAGGATTTGGCAACTGGCTTTAGCAAATGGGAGCCTACATCTTCAATCTCAAAGCCCTGTTCTACAGCCCTCTGGATGAGTGCTCTAATAGCCCCCGCACCCCATAATCATCTCTATGTTAGACAGTAGTGTTAATATCTTTCATATCTATCCTCCTGTTCTCCCCACCTGCTCCCTCCACTCTGCCTGGGATATTTACGGAGCACCTGCTGTGTGTCCAATACCAGGTGAGAAGACAGACAGAGTTCCTGGCTCCATGAAGCTCTAATGTGAAGAACTCGAACATTAAATATGCAATTACCATAAAGAGGGGTATTACCTACAAAGATCTTTTTGTTTCAGAGAAGTGAAAAGTAACTCTTATAAAGAGCTGAGGGACTCTCATCCAAACTAAAAAGTGTGACACAGGAAATCATTATCATCATAATAGCCTGGTTGTTACCTCTACAATGGATAGATAATGGCAAGACCCAGCACTTCAAACTCGTAAAACTAAATACACGAATTTTCTTAGTGCTGTCACCTTTTTCCTTCACTTGGGAAAAAAAATCAGAATGGAATCTTTTTATTGTGTCTAACACAAAAAAGGGAAATTTAGAAGTACATTAAAATATATATCACAAAACTCCATATTGTGCCAATAGTCACCTTGAAAGCATACAAAGGCATTTTAAAATTCAGATGAAGTTGGGTTTGGAATGAGTGTTTGGAAGTTGTTGATTATATGATTAATGTGGACATTGAATGTGTTTTTCTACTTTTGAGCCATGCCACTCAATTTAAGGCATAACTTTTCACACCCGGGCTTATTACACAGAGCATATCTAATGCTAACAAGGATTTGTGTGCAAGTCTCTCTCCTTGAAGAACCTTGAGGGCATTAGTTAGCACACTCAGCCCCTTGTTGAAACAGATGAGCTGTGTGTTCCTATCTTCAGACTCAGAACAGCATGTGCCTCACTTCAGGGCCCTAAAGGAAACCTGGTATCAAATGAGTAAAGTGCTCATCTTCCATTTTTTTAAAAGGTTTTAAAAATATATCCTCATCACTGTCTTTAATTTTCTTTTTTTTTTTTCTTTTTTTTTTTATTTGACAGATAGAGTTAGACAGTGAGAGACAGAGACAAAGGTCTTCCTTCCATTGGTTCACCCCGGAAATGGCCTCTACGGCCAAAGCTACGCCCATCCAAAGCCAGAAGCCAGGTGCTTCCTCCTGGTCTCCCATGCGGGTGCAGGAGCCCAAGGACTAGGGCCATCCTCCACTGCCTTCCCAAGCCACAGCAGAGAGCTGGACTGGAAGAGGAGCAACTGGGACTAGAACCCGGCGCCCATATGGGATGCCAGCACTGCAGGCGGAGGATTAACCAAGTGAGCTATGGCGCCAACCCCTCCTTTTTTTTAAAGTATTTATTTATTTGAGAGACAGATTGACATGGAAAGAAAGAGAAAATTATGCTCTGTATTATGCTACGTCACTGAGGAGACTACTTTTTTGATTTATTCATATGACTTCAGCACGTTTCTTTTAGAAGCATCAGTTTTCACATCTGTAAAATGGAGGTGGCAAAATGGTTAATCTTTCAGGCTTCTTTCCTCTAAATTTCTGCAAGTGGAAGAATGGAGGTAGGAGAGAGAGAGAGAGAGAACTCCTATCTATCACACTGTTTACTCCCTCAGTGTCCACACTGGCTAGAACTGGGCAGCAGCTAAAGCTGAGAGCTGGGAACCCAAACCAGGTCTCCCATCTGGGTGGCAGGCATTCACTTACTTGAGTGGCCACCTGTTGCCTCCCAGACTCTGCATTAGCAGGAAGCTGGAGTCAGGAGCCAGAGCCAGGATTTGAACCCACACATTCCCATATGGGAGGTGACCATCTTAGGTCAAATGCCCACTCCATCTTTCTCCTACTTTTTTTCACCACTCTTCGAGATCAACCACTTGGAAGGAATCACCACAAAAGACACAAATAAAATGGAAAAAGAAAAAATTGTTTATAAATAATTCATACTAATTTACATGCTTCCTAGTTTTTCTTCCCATGATTTATTACTATTTAACTTGGAAGGGTAAGCTCAGTTTCAAAGTGCCTATTGTCTTATATACTGGGTATTGTGCCAGGTACCAGGGATAAAAAAAAAATGTGTTTTTTAATGAAAGATACAAGATGGTAGCCTTCAAGAAGTTTGTGGTATTTGGGGGAGAAAATCTTGGAAATGGACAACTTTGATGTAATGTGGTAAATATGATAGTTGTGCTCACAGGGTATAAAGACAACATACTGACAACATATTGACCTAATCTGAATCAACCATGAAAGAATTCCTTAAGAGATGAAACCTAGGCAAAGTCTTATGAGAGGAAGAAGAGCTATCAGGATGAAGCAGGGCACCTTCGTCTGCTGTCTGTGCCTGAGGCTGCATACTGTGTAAAGAAGAGAAGTTCATTTAGCCCATGGTTCTAGAGGCCCATGAGCACTGTGCCGGTGTTCTGGTGAGGGGCCCCTGGCTGCAACACAGCACAGCAGAGAAATGGAAAGCAAGCCAGCTACACGCAGAAGGGACCAATCACATGGGGAAGGAGTGCTTTAGAACAATGCACTCTGATGAGAACTCACTCCAGGAGAGCAGAAGTCACCTCTTTGGAGGTGGTGTCTGTAAGACCTAATCACCTCCTACTAGTCCTCACCTCTTAAAGATTCTCCTACCAAAACAGCATCACCCTGGGACGAAGCTGCCAACACATGAGCCTCTAGGAGACATATTCAACCCATAACCAAACCGTAGCGTGGGAAGAAGTCCCCTCGCCCAGAGACAGTGTGGGCACCAGCAAGGACGCCTGGCCCGGCACGGTGTGAGCAATGGATGGAGTGGCTGCAGGGGAAGAGGCTGGAGGAGGAAGCAGCAACTTGTGTGTCTTTGTCACAGCAAATAAATAAAACAAATCTTTCTTTAAAAAATGATAAAGGCAAAGAGTGGTGGGAGTTAAATTTGAAGCATGGACAGGAGCCAGCCCCACAGCTAATGGGAAACCACAATCTCCCTCTGGCGACGTAGAATTATCCATATTGTACACATTTCATGTAATGAAACTGCATTCCGAAATATATCTTTCATAAAAATATATTTCTCTCATCTGAGCCTCTAATGGCACCAGCAGCTACTGTTTCTCTGGATTTTAAAAGCGAAGAGGATTTTTCTGCCTATTCACTCATCCTATAAATATTGATGGCAAGCCCTGCACTGGCTGAGAGTGAGGATGGCTAACAAGCTTGCATGACCCTCAAGGAGCCCACGGTCCAGTGAGGGAAGAAGCAAGAGCACCAGCGTTTCTCCAGCTCTGGCATACAAACCAACAGAAGCATGCTCAAGGTGCATGGAAGCCCAGACAAGGGATACGTCAGCTTGGTTTCCCAGAACAGAGCACCACAGCTTGGGCAGCTTGAACAGACTTTTACTGCCTCACGGTTCCAGAAGCTGTAGGCCCAAGATCAGGCTGTTGTCAGGGTTGGCTCCTCTTGAGGGCTAACCACTGATTTCAAGGCTCAGTCTTCCCACTCTTGGAACCAGGGAATGGGCTTTAGTGTCTGAATGTTGGGGAAATACAATCATCCTCTAACAAGGGGTGTTTCACAGCTTGGGACTGGGAAGAGGGACAACCAGAAAAGGGTTCGGAGGAAAGCAGCTTGAACTTGTCCTGGGAGCCAAGGGGAGTTGTTGAAGGGCTCTGAGTGGCTGAGTGGCAGGGAGACACCTGTGCTTCAGGAAGTGGCCTTGTCACAGGGACATGGCCAGGGGTGCTGCTGTTGCAAAGGAAGAATGGGGGGAGGGTTAGGAAGGAAGGGACGTTTTGAAGAAGTGTGGGAATAAATCAGATGTGCTCTCCTATGTGTGTGTGTGTGTGTGTGTGTGTGTGTTTAATAGGTGGTGAGATACATGTGGGAGAAAGATAGAAACATGTATCTTCTCAACCTTCTCTTCAGGAGGTTCAGAATAACCTGTGCTGAGTCGTTGAAGACCGAATTCGTTCTGTCGAGGTGTAACACAGCACAGATGAAAGACGGAGATGCATTAGCGTAACAGGCTGAGTTGCGTCCATATCCCCAGATTCAGTCGTTGAAGTCCTAACCCCCAGAATCTCAGACTGTGGCTGTCTTTGGAGATAAACTTTTAAAGACTTGAGTAAGGTGGGCCCTGATCCGATATGACAGGCATCCTTACGAGAAGAGGAAATCTGGGTACGCAAAGGGGCACCAGGGGTGCACTGGTGTGCCCACGGAGGATGGGCCACGGGAGCACACAGCGAGAAGAGGGCCGCTGGCAAGTCTTGGAGAAACCAGCTCCACGGACATCTTGACATTCGTCTCCAGAATTGTGAGACAATCCAGGTCTGTTGTTGAAACCACCCAGGCCATGGTCCTTCGTTCTGACACCTCGAGCATATGAATACCATCAGTAAATAGATGTTCCAGATAACACTACTTTAAGAACAAACACTTTGAAATGTACTCCTCTTGGAAAGATTATTGGCCGGCACCGCGGCTCAATAGGCTAATCCTCCGCCTGCGGCGCCAACCCTGGGTTTTAGTCCAGGTCGGGGCGCCGGATTCTGTCCTGGTTGCCCCTCTTCCAGTCTAGCTCTCTGCTGTGGCCTGGGAGTGCAGTGGAGGATGGCCCAGGTCCTTGGGCCCTGCACCCGCATGGGAGACCAGGAGAAGCACCTGGCTCCTGGCTTCGGATCAGCCGCAAAGGCCACTGGGGGGTGAACCAACAGAAAAAGGAAGACCTTTCTCTGTGTGTCTCTCTCTCTCACTGTCCAATCTGCCTGTCAAAAAAAAAAAAAAAAAAGGAAAGATTATTTCCAGGCCATGTGTGGAAGTAGCAATGATGCGCACACTTTGACCCCTGTCTTGGTCACTATCAGGCTGTGACGTGGTGCTCAGTGCACTGGAGACAGGTACCTACCTCTCCCTGAGTGGCCCCAGGATGGGATACTTGCAAAGGGCTCTTGTCAGGTTATTGGATTTTTCAAATGTTTTACTTATTTATTTGAGAGGCAGACAGAGAGAGAGAGAGAGAAAGAGAGAGAGAGAGAGGTGGGAGAGATGGATGGAGAGATCTCCCATCTGCTGGTTCACTCCCTGAATGCCTGTAACAACCTGGGTTGGGCTAGGCCAAAGCCAAGAGCCAGGAATGCCATCTGGGTCTTCACATGAGTGACAGGGGCCCAACTACTTGAGCAATCACCTGCTGCCTCCCAGGGTCTGCATTAGTAGGAAGCTGGAGCCAGGTATTGAACCAGACACTGTGATGTGGGACAAGATCCAGTGTCCTAACAGGCAGGCCACATGCCCAGCCCTGTTGCCAGTCTTCAGGATTTGTTTTTGTTCTGTATAGGTCTCGTCTGCCTCTGTCAGGCTGCCATTTCCCTGTTTTTTGTGTGTCTGCCTCCAGGAGCCTCTTGCCATCTCCCTAAGGTGGCTTCTAACTGTGAGCCGGACATGAGATAACCAGGTATATGGCAACTGTGTGAGGGAGGTGTAACCAGGCTCCCTAAAAGAACAGAGTGCATGAATGAATTTTTAAATTTTATTTATATATTTGAAAGACAGAGAGACAAAGAGAGAGGTCTTCCATCCGCTGGTTCATTCCCCAAATGGCCCCAATGGCCTGGGCTGGGCCAAGCCGAAACCGGGAGCCTGGAACTCAACCAGGGGACTCAATATAGGTGGCAGGAACTCAAGCACTTAGGCCATCATCCACTGCTTCTCAGGACACATTAGCAGGAGCTGGATCAGAAGCAGAGGCTTGGAGACTTAACAGGCACTCTGATGTGGGATGTGGGTATCCCAAGGGTGGCTGAATCTGTGCACCACAGCGCCCTCCCCAGGTTTTTGTACAAATTGGGTGACATCTTTTTTTACCTCCTCAGAGAACATTTTAACTTCCTTCCTGGATTCTGGCAGGATTGCAATGTGGATGGAAAGGCCTCTGTGGGAGTGAACTGGCTCCCCGGGGGTTGGGGTTGTGAGATTCACCTGTGTTTTTCACCCCTGTTCCATCTGTGTGGTGAGACAGCCCTCATCACAGCACTCGTGCTGGCCTCTGCACAGGGCTGCCCAGAGGAAGGCTTCCCTTCCCGCCTTCCCCATCCCACAGGCTGAGCTTTGTAACGCTCAGGGAAGAGAGATGCAATTTATCTTCATTCGTAAAAATGATTTAGTTATTTATTTTAAAAAAGGCACGGATGGGGCCGGCACTGTGGCACAGTGGGTTAAAGCCCTGGCCTGAAGCGCTGGCATCCCATATGGGCACTGGTTCCAGTCCCGGCAGCTTCTCTTCTGATCCAGCTCTCTGCTATGTCCTGGAAAAGCATTAGACGATGGCCGAAGTCCTTGGGCCCCTGCACCCACGTGGGAAACCTGGAAGAAGCTCCTGGCTCCTGGCTTTGGATCAGCACAGCTCTGGCCATTGCGGCCATTTAGGGAGTGAACAAGTGGATGGAAGACCTCTCTCTCTGTCTCTAACTCTCTCTGTAACTCTGTCTTTCAAATAAATTTTTTTAAAAAGGCAGAGATACAGAGAGAAAGAGAGAGGGAGAGAAGGAGAGACAGAGAGAGGAACAGAGAAAGAGGTCTTCCATCCACTGGTTCACTCCCATGATGGCTGCAATGGTCAGAGCTGGGGCGATCCTAAGCCAAGGAGCCAGGAGTTTCTTCTGGGTTTCTCACATGAGTGTGGGGGTCCATGCACTTGGGCCATCTTCTACTGCCTTCCCAGGCCATCATCAGGTAGCTGGATTGGAAGTAGAGTAGCCAGCACTTGAACCGGTGCTCATATGGTGGCAGCGGCTTTACCCACTACGCCACAGCGCCAGCCCCATAATTTATTTTCTTACATCCCCAGAAAGATCCATAAGCTTGTCAGACTATATTCAGGCCCATCACACACATCAGGGCCTGCAGACTGGTAAGACAATGTGTCTCAATGTGAAAACAAAAAGCTCCAGGACCAAAATTAAAGTCAAACAAATTGGCTCAGGAGACTGAGCCTCTGAGAGGGTTCTTTTTCTTCTCCTTCTCCTTTTCCTTCTGCTTCTGCTTCTGCTGCTTCTTTTTTTTAATATAAACTTTGTTTCTCAACCTCAGCTCCATCAAGCCCAAGACTTTTTTTTTCTTTTTAGACAGTGAGAAAGAGACAGAGAGAAAGGCCCCAAATGGCCTCTACGGCTGGCGTGTTGCACTGCGCCAATCCGAAGCCAGTAGCCAGGCGCTTCCTCCTGGTCTCCCATGCGGGTGCAGGGCCCAAGGACCTGGGCCATGCTCCACTGCACTCCCAGGCCACAGCAGAGAGCTAGACTGGAAGAGGGGCAACCAGGACAGAATCCGGCGCCCCGACCTGGACTAAAACCCGGGGCTGGCACCACAGGCGGAAGATTAGCCCAGTGAGCTGTGGCGCCGGCCCAAGTTCAAGACTTTTAAGCAATGTCACCAGCCATGTAGTTTTCATCCTTAAGGAACTGAGGGTCCCAGGAATTTAACTGAGTCAGTGCAGTCTCTTTTAGGTCATTGATTTTAAAGTTTGTTTTATTTTATTTATTTATTTTTTAAGATGGGAGGGAAACAAAGAAGCCAGAAGGAGCCAAATCAGGACTGGAAAGTGAATGCCCAATTATTTCCTAATTATTTCCCACAGAAACTCACAAAGTTGCCCTAATTGAGGGGAGGAAAGAACAAGGTCATTGGTCTGGTGGAGAAGGACTCCCATGGGCCCTGATCTGGCTCTGGCTTTGGGGGACTGCGGGCTCACTGGCACCTGGGAGAAGGTACTCAATCCCTCCAGGCTTTCATTGAAATACAGGGATTGGCCCCTCCTGTTGAACTCTGCACAGAGCTGACCCAGGGTCCTGAGCACCTGTCACCTCTGGTCATGCTCTGGCCAGGCCCATTAGTGGCTGCCTAAGCAGCCACCACATTGGACCAGGGAAGGATGAAATGCTCCGCCCACACCCTCAGCCACCTGCACTGCACTTCCACAGACCCTACCATCTGCCATGGCTTCCCACGGCACTGTGAGCCTATCATTCTTAAAGTGTCAGCATATATGGAGAAGAGAAGTGTCTACAGAATAGACTGTATGAACGCATGATGGCCCAGCTAAGCCAGCCAACATTCAAGGCGGGATTTTGCCCAAAAACGCAGAGACCAATGGCAGGAAAAAACCTGACAATCCTTCCAGTACCTCTTCCCCGACAAGTTGCAGCAGCACTTCTGAGACCCCATCCACATGTGGAACACTGATGCAAAGGAGTATCTTTGGGTTTAATGAGCTGTGGCTTTGCAACTTCAAGACAATCCATGAGACTTTGTAGGACTCTGGGGTCCTACAACGTGTGAAGGTTGGAGCATTGAAGAGCGCCCTTCTAATTCATGTGCACTTCCTGAATAGCACACTCACTGCACACAGGCACTGAGAGCTATGGGAGAGCTCGCAGCCATGAGTCAGACAGGGACCCTGCCTGTTTAGTGGAGGCACAAGCATTGTATACCTAAGGCTAGCCCAAAGATCCAACATGGTGAGTGCCGTGGGGAGGTCAGGAAGGCCGCCGATGCTTTGCTGTGAGAGGTGGAGTGGAGTTTTCCCGCCCCTGCACATGACTGGCCCTGTGCCTTGTCTGAACCAATAGAGTGATGGACAGTGAAGCTACACGACTTCCCAGGTGACCCTCAAAAGATCTGCACCTTGTGCCTGTGCTGCTTCCTCTTACAGTTGTGTGTGCAGTCCAGCTGCTGCGAGGCTGCCGTGCTAGGAATAAGTCCAAGGGAGCCATACGCAGGAAGAGGCTGTGAGGAGGGTCGCTGGGGCACCTGAGCTGTGGGAGGCCACTAGAGACCTTCCAGCCCTGCCCAACCTCCCTTGGGTCACACCCACATGGCTGTAGCAGTCACACACATAGACCCACAGAGCCAAGAGCAAACAGAGGGGTAAGTGTTCTAAGTCAGTTTCTCTTCAGGTGAATTGTTATGTAGAAGGGCTTAACCAGAACCACTGCTCTAGGAGAAATGGAGCAGAGAGTTGGGTGTTCAAAGCAGTCTTTTTTGGGGATGGGCATGGGGGCACATCGGGTTAAGCCTCTGCTTGGGACACCCACAGCTCACAGTGGAACGCTGGTTCAAGTTCCACTTCCAATCCAATTTCCTGCTAATGCATCCTGGGAGGCCACAGATGATGGCTAAATACTTGGGCCCCTGCAACTCATATAGAGACCCCGATAGAGTTCTGGGCTCCTGATTTCAGCCTGGCCCAGCCCTGGCTGTTATGGGCATTTCAGAAGTGAATCTGGGGTTGGAAAATCAATCTCTCTCTCTCTCTCTCTCTCTCTCTCTCTCTCACTCTCCCACCCTCCCTCTTGCTATCTCTCTTTGTCATTCTGCCTTTCAAATATATGGAAAAATAAATATACATTTTAAAGACTATTTTTTAAAAACTAGTCTTCTTGAAAAGGTCTTGCTAGTTTCCCACTCGGTGTCTACTCAGAAGGTGGCAAAGAGGCCAGTGTAAATGCAAGAAGGCTGTACTTCCGCCTGGCGATGGACCCTCCATGCAATTCTGTGTTGTCTGCATTTTTTTGAGATTCTGCTTTCTCATACCACCATATCTGCAAATGTACATCTGGATATGTCAATGAAATATTTGGTACTTTATTATAAAATAGCCTTTGTGTTAGACAATATTTGCTCAACTTTAGGTCAAAGGGGCTAACGGAAGTGCTCTGAGCACACTTAAGACAGGCTAGGCTGGGCCAGCGCAGTGGTGTAGCAGGTGAAGCTGCTGCCTATGGCTCTGGCATCCCATATGAGTGCTGGTTCAAGTCTCGGCTGCTCCACTTCCCATCCAGCTCTCTGCTATGGCCTGGGAAAGCAGTGGAGAATGGCTGAAGTTCTTGGACTCCTGCACCCGAATGGGAGACCCGGAAAAAGTGCCTGGCTCCTGGGTTTAGATGGTCCCAGCTCCAGCTGTTGCAGCCTTTTGGGGAGTGAACCAGTGGATGGAAGACCTCTCTCTCTCTCTCTCTCTCTCTGCCTGTCTGTAAATTTTCAAATAAATAAATAAACCTTAAAAAAAAAAAAGAGAGAGAGAGAGAAGATAGGCTAGGCTGCACTATAATGTGTGATAGGTTGAATGTAAGTTAAATGCATTTTTGATTTAGGATTTTTTTTTTTGACAGGCAGAGTAAACAGTGAGAGAGAGAGAGAGAGAAAGGTCTTCCTTTGCCGTTGGTTCACCCTCCAATGGCCGCCGCGGCCGGTGCGCTGCGGCCGGCGCACCGTGCTCATCCGATGGCAGGAGCCAGGTGCCAGGTGCTTTTCCTGGTCTCCCATGGGGTGCAGGGCCCAAGCACTTGGGCCATCCTCCACTGCACTCCTGGGCCACAGCAGAGGGCTGGCCTGGAAGAGGGGCAACTGGGACAGAATCTGGCACCCCAACCGGGACTAGAACCCGGTGTGCCGGCACCGCAAGGCGGAGGATTAGCCTGTTGAGCCACGGCGCCGGCCTGATTTAGGATATTTTCAATTTATCATGGGAGCATAAGTTCATCGTAAGTTGAAGACCATCTGTAATTTTTTTAGTGTTTTTTATTTTTTTAATTATTTATTTTTTAAATTTTTTTGAAGTACAGCAATTCTTTTTCCTACAGAAAAAATCAATCTGGGAGAAAAAAAATTAGCCTAATTGACAGGTAATATACATTGAAGTATTTAGAGGTTATAGAACCCATCAACATATGACTTTCAAATATTTCTGAAAAATTAGTATTTCTCTAATATAATACATACTATACAACATAATTGTAGCATATTAGAAAGTATGCAAATACTAAAGCAAATGGAGTGGCTAGTAACAAGAAGTGAACCCAGGAGATGTGTGTTGGTCGTGCCATACTTATCCTAATAATTTTCTGTAAGTTTCAAATTATGTACTTCCAAAGCAAAAGTTACTCAAAAATAAATCTTGATAAAGATGTATTTATTCAGGGCCAGTGCCGCGGCACAGTAGGTTAATCCTCTGCCTACAGCACTGGCATCTGATATGGGTGCCAGTTCTAGTCCCGGCTACTCCTCTTCCAGTCCAGCTCTTTGCTGTGTCCTGGAAAGCAGTAAAAGATGACCCAAGTCCTTGGGCCCCTGCACCCATATGGTAGACCAGAAAGAAGCACCTGGATCCTGGCTTCGGATCAGCGCAACTCCGGCTGATGTGGCCATTTGGGGAGTGAACCAACGGAAGGAAGACCTTCCTCTCTGTCTCTCCCTCTTGCTGTCTGTAACTCTAACTCTCAAATAAAATAAATAAAATATTTTTAAAAATTTTTTAAAAATTCCTTTCAACTCTTTAAAAAAAAAGACGTATTTATTCTTGTAAATAAGTACTTACATTTACCTCGCACTTTCCTGAGGGTCATAGGGACTCAGAAAAGCCATTGCATGCCCTGGGCTTTTGGGTTTCCACCAAAAAACAAAAACAAAAACAAAACAAAACAAAAAACTAGGAAGCTCTCGTGTTGGCCCCAGCCTTTAGAGTGACCCAAAGTAAAAACAGATTCCTCTGCTATGGAATTGGGTTAGGGAACAATGCTAAGGGGGACCCATCTGTGAGTTCCATGTTTTGTATTTGTCTTGGATCCCCTGTTAGATGTCCAACCCAACAGGACAGGGACCAGTCCACTGATAATATGACATTCATTCATCTCACAATCGTTAACTCCTATATTTAATTTAACCCAACCTGTACTGAATGACTCTGCTCATTTGTCTGGCTTGTCTCTCTCATATTAAGGAGAATAAAGTCTGACACATGATACATTATCAGGATGCCAAGTTCATGGCCACTCCTGCACCCTTAGCCTTGGCTAGTGTTTCGCTCCTGGAGAAAGGAGGAAGGAGTGAGATGGCTGCTGCCTATCCCCACAAATGGAAAAGCAAACCCCATCTCTCATTCCCCAGGTGGAAGGGTACTGGCTTCATGTTTTCCTCAGTGGAACCATGTGATAGGAACACTGAATACAGCTGGTTCAAGGGAATACCCTACACACCTTACCCCATACCCCCTCTAACGCCAGCCTCACTCCCATGGCGCGTGATTGTTCTACATCAAGTTTTTCTACCTGACATAGCTATAACATTTGGTAGCCACCATTTTGCCTGTGCTATATCTTAATTTGTGGTTCCTCAAAGGGAGGGTGTTATTATTGAATATTTTAATGTTTAATGGTTGACTTCTGTAGCTCCCATTTCATTTCCCTGGGAGGGGGCCCCTGGATTCTGATCTGTGCTAACCTCTACAACTGTCTTCATCTGAGACTCTCGGCCTTGTTTTCTAAGTAGCAGGGACTTGTCTAGTGCAATCAGAGGCAGCCGTAATTGGAAGCTCAATCTTCGAACATCTCCCCTGCTGGTTAGCTACTTTCAGAAAAAGATTGCTCAAAGCAAGGCTCCAGGCTCTGTGTGTGGCTGAAGGAGAGAGAAAATGACATTCCCGTGAGGGAGAGGGGCTTAGAGTCAGGATTTCCTTTACTGTCAAGTGTTTAAGCACCTTTAGTCCAGGCAGGGAAGACTTGTCAGCTCTGAGCCTCACCTCCTAGGCTCTCCTTGACAGGGTGAATGTAGAGGAGAAAAGCAGCTAGTTAGTACTCCCCCACCCTGTCCCACCCTGGAGTGGGAAAAAAAAAAAAAAAAAACAGCTACTGTTCCATTAATTTAACCCTAACCTCCCTGGCCAAGGAAAACCCATCCACACAGCAGGGCAGCTCTTAGCATTGCCAAGTAAAACAGAGGTGGAAACCAGAGAAGGGAAGGGAATTAGGCTAAGAAAGCTTTTCATTTACTTATTATTAGTAGTAGTATTTTTACTCTTTCCCCCTTCTATCCTGGAGGAGAGAATTCAATTCACATGAATAAACAAGGAAATCAAAACACAAAAACAAAGGGAAAGCCCTCTCATATAGTATACTCCTAGAGGCATGCTCTGAGAAATTTTCTAGGGCAAAGCTGAGCTGAGGGGGTAAGACCATGAACCACAAATGTGGCCAGAGAAGAAAAATGAACAAAGGGAGAATATTTTAAAAAATGACTTACCTAAAACATCCCCTGCCCCGGGAACTTGCATTGCCCGTGTGCTAGATGTGCTGTCGCCTCCCACATCTTCACATCATAATTATCATATTTGACGGGACTGTAAATTCTAGTGGAATGTAAATTTGCTGGCCCAAATTTCTCTCCACCATATGGCTCAATAATTGGGCCTGTCTCATAAACTCCATAGATCAGGATGAGGAATAATGATGTCCCATGATAACACATTCCTCCAGAAACACGATGTTCTGGCTGGGCCTAGAGGGGAGGGCCACTGGTGCCTTATGAGCTGGCTCCCGGGGCTTAAAACCCCATAGGACAGTCTCTCGGAGAAGCCCCGGCTTCTACCCTTGCTCTCAAGTCACACGCGAGGGATTCATGTTACTCCTAAGAGGGACAGACGGCACAGTAAAGCCGCTCCTCATGTCTGAAGAAGGAAGGGCTATTCCTCTTGACCTTCACTTACTCCTGAAGGAGCAAGATTCTGTGTTATCGGCTGCCAAAGATAATTCTGCTCTCTTTGGAGATGATGCATGTTCTCATAAGCTGTCTCCTATCCTGTGAGAAGGAGAGAAAAAAAAATTTATTTATTTATTTGAAAGACAGAATGACAGAGACAGTAAGAGAGATCTTTCATCTGCTGGTTCACTCCCCAAATGCCTGCAACAGCAAAGGCTGGGCCAAGGCCGAGGCCAGGAGCCAGAAGCCCACACCAGGTGTTAGGGGCCAAAGTAGTTGCACCCCCCACCTCACCCCCCTCCACACTCCTGGGTGCATTAGCAGGAAGCTGGATCCAAAGCACAGAGCAGCCAGGGCTAGCAGGAAGCAGCAGGAAGCAGGACCCAAAGTACCCAGCAGCGCTCCCATATGGGATGTGGGCGTCTCCAGTCACAGCTCAACCCGCTGGAGGAAATTTCTACTAAGACCTGTATTTGCTCTGTTCATCTGGAACGCTTTTGCAGGTGATCTTCAGACTGAGTCTGAAGACTGGAGAGGTTTGCCCCCGTGAGCTGCCCCAGGTGCTCACCAGTGCTTTCTTATTTCCTCTGTCCCACCCTGGTGCTGCCGGAGAACACAGAAAAGAAGAGAGCCCTAGCGATTTTCACAGCAGAGAGCACGTTCACAGGGAGGAGGAAGCGATCCCATTCCACGCAGCCCTGGGAAGTGATCAGGGCTCAAAACCAAGCTCTGAACAAATGGCAAAGGCTTCTCTTCGATTTACCCCCAGAAGCAGGCTGGAATTGTCATTCCCGTTATCATCCAGGGTCACCCAAACTGGTCCCAGTGGCTGGAAATTCCTGGAAGGGACTGAGCCCTTCCATAAGCCAGGATCTTAGGGCCAAGGTGACGGCTGGGCTGCAGTGAGTCATCCTTGGCCCAGGATCAAGGAGCTGGAAGGCAAGAAGGCAGGGCCAAGTGGATTCCAATCCTGGCTGCCTTGTAGTGGCTCTGGGATGCAGACCCGTGCAGGACGTGGCCAGAGCAGCACACAGGTGATCCTGGCAGGGCAGCTCCACAGGAGCCAGAAGATGTGGCGACTTCCCAGCCAGAAGAAGATTCTAACAGTCCATCTCTCTTCTCTGCCCTTTACATGGTGCCTCTCATGATGGAAATGATGATAATGTTGATGACAATGGGGACAGGAGGCATCTTTATTATCCCGTCAACTATTCGGTGCCTCACAGGCACTGGCTCGTTGTAAGGTAGGAAGGTTGGGTGAGATGCTGATTTCAGGGAAAAAAAAGAAAGAAAGCTCTGAAAGTTTAAATGATTTTCCTCGATCTCACAACGCAATCAGGATTCAAATTGTTGAGAGAATGACACTCTGCATCCTATGTTTGTTATGACACCAGGTTTTCATCCGAAAGTCAACCGAGAAAAGCCCAATATGAGGGAAGAGAGCTGACCTTTCAGAACTATCTAGTCATGTGCTGCAGAGTGTGTTTTTAGCCTGCCAAGGGCAGGGTTTTCAAAGTAAGGTCATCTATCTCGCAGTCTTCTGTTTATGCTTTTTTATTTGACAAGTTCAAGGTTGCCTGGAAACAATGAGTAGAAGGAATGAAAAACCAATATCACATTTTGTAAAATCCATAAATGTAATGGAATTTGTTAGTCAGATGGGAATTCTGGTTTTTTAATTTTCTCAAAAACATCTTTTTAAAAAGACTTTCGTTTATTTATTTGAAAGGCAGAGTTACAGAGAGAGAGAGAGAGAGAGGTTTTCCATTTGCTGGCTCACTTTCCAAATGGCCCCAATGGCCAGAGCAAGGACAGGCCAAAGCCAGGAGCCAGGAACTCCCATGTGGGTGCAGGGACCCAGGCACTTGGCCCATGTTCTGCTGCTTTCCCAGGCACCATTAGCAGGGTGCTGTATTGGAAGTGGTGTAGCCAGGATCCAAATTTTGGTTTCAGAGTCTCTTTTTAGATATCCTTCATAAAGACAGCTTCCTTTCTCTTTAGTCAAACTTCTTTGAAATGGCTTTGTAAATTCACAGTGCCTCAAAGGTCTCATTAATGCCAATACGTCCTGCTGTTACTCAGACAGGGCTAGGCACTGTGGGGAAGAGGCAACAGAGTACAATCCTTACCCTGCAGGTGCTTATTACTGAGTGTGGGTGGGTGTGGATGCTCCAGCACATAACGGGACTCAGTGGAAACTGCACTGACTCTGACTCCACCCACTCTGTTGCGCATCCCAACTCAGCCACACAGTGCACTGCAGAGCACCGACTGGGCCCCCTGGTGACTGCAGGGCTGACTACCACCGCCTAGCATTCGAGAGCAGCTGTGCCAGCACAGCGCTAGCCTGGGGAAGATCCAGGTTCAACATCTGAAGTACAGGATATGCTGAACGTGGATCACACAGTCACAAACTCATCAGTGAATCACTGTTTGTGCAATCCCTAAAAGAAGAGTTGGTAGATGAGTGAAGTCTAGACAGGAAAGGAGGGGTATGAGCATGCATGTGCAGGGACATATAACACCGATTGGCACCAGAGGGCTGGCAGGAAGCTTGAAACGGATGGGTGGGTCGGCAGATGGACCAAGGGCAGGGCAGGTCAATGAAACGCATGTGCACAGAAGCACAGGTGGACCTGCCAGGCGGATTCTTGGAGGAAAGCTGAGGACTCACATGGAAAACTATGCCAGGATGCATTATAGCATATCATGAGAAACAACTGAGACTAGAACTTAGGCACAAAGCAGAACCCGGGGGAGGTTTAGACCCGGGAGGCTAAGTGATCTAATGGCTTATCCTGGAGCGAATCTGGATGCTGACAGCCCCGCTGGGAGGCTGCTGGGCCACACATCAGAGAACCAGAGCCTGGCCAAGGAAACAGCAGTGAGAATAAAAGGAGAAAGGGAGATTGAATTACATGCAGGAACTCCTGTGACTGTGTTAAAGGCCCTAGAGAGGTTTCTGGGGGGAGCCTGAGACTGTCCTCAGACAGGCAAGGCTGTGGGGAACCACACAATAACCTGGGCTCTTTCAGACATGGATTCTGTCTTTACAAATACCCTCTCTTGCTTCCGTGTTGGCCATCAAGGATTGCTACCCCCACCCCCATGAGCCTGGCAATGAGTACGTGCTTATTAAGTGCCCGATATGAGGCCGTATGGGGCCCCCTCACTGATTGATGTCCCCTCAGCAGCCCCCCAGCCTCCACCCTTGCTCTTTGCCAGGGCTGGTTTCCAAGACTCCATTCCTGGGACTTCCCAATGTTGCCTTGGACCTGGCGTCCTTGGTAGGGTTGTTGGTACGACTTCCATCATTATCTACTTAAAGGGAATTCCCAGGGCTGATTCTCAGAGCCCTGTCACCCGAAGATAAGTCACAGCGTCTGATTATCTGCCAGCCTGGTTACCCATCCCACTTCTGTTCCACCTGGCAGAGGGAATCATTGTTTTCATGTAACTCTCAAGCTAGTTCTCTCTATGGATCCCTAAATAGTTCACAATTGCTCCTCTTAGTAACTTGTATGGATTCCTGCTAAGGGCTTTGAACTACTATCAATGCTCCCTCTCAGGTCTTCATCTGTGCATGCCTCTCCTGCTTCCCACATCCTTGATAACTCCTACTCAGTGTCTGTCTACAAGGTGCCTGATACAGTGCTAGGTGTTTCACATTATAGGAGTCACCCCTTATCCATGGTCTGCTTTCCCGAGGTTTTCACTTTTCCTATGATTAACCACTGATCCAAAATATGAAATGGAAAATTTCAGAAATAAGCAACTAATGAGCTTTATATTATACTATTCTGAACAATGTGATGAAGTCTCATGCTTTCTCAATCTGTCCTGCCTGGGATGCAAATCATTTCTTTGTTCACTGTATCCACACTGTATATACTACTCTCCCATTTATCATTTAGTAGCCATTTGGGTTATCATCAACTGCCATGGTACCACAGTACCTGCATTCAAGCTGCAAGAACACCTGATATTGCCAATTCAGATTCCCAGAGAGCAGCTATAGAGTGCTTCCTTTAAGTAAAAAGGCAAAAGTTATTAAATGAGTAAAAGAAAAAAAATCTCATGTCAAGGTTGCTAGATCAATGGTAATAAGGAATGTTTTATTGAGGCAACTATGAAGACCATAAAAGAAACAGTGTTAGTTTTGCTCTTGCATCTCAAACTACAGAAGTTATGGCCACAGTGGGAGAAAGTGCTTAGGTTGAAATAGAAAAGATGGTAAATTACAGGATTTGGTACTATTCATAGTTTCAGGCGTCCACTCAGGGATCTGGGGTTATGTTCCTCCAGGGATGAGGAATGATTGGACTTCTAGGTATTTGCACAGGAAAGGAAATGCTGGAGAGGGATCTTTAATGCATCTTTCTAAGGCTGTTTTGTTCCCAGTGACATCTGAGAGGTCACTGTGATATCTGAGATGTTGGTTCTGTCAGTTTCCAGTCTAGACTATCCCTGGAACTCTCACACTGAATTTTCCTAACACTGCTCACATTTCACTTCTTCCCCAAAGACTCCCCATCAGCACCTGATGTCGGCCTGAGAATCAGAAAGCCACCTGGCATCAGAGCCTTCTTGGAACCAGGAGGAACCTTAAATATCAACACTTGTGACACCTTTTACGGAGGGAACAGAAGCTTCCAAAAGGACATTGTTTTCCCCAGGATGAGGAGGAGGGCTGGGAGCTGTTGGGTGATAGAGGCAGCCCTGGAGCCTTGTGCTCCTGCCCCTCCCTGCAGGGCAGAGTAGAGGTCCAATGCCTATAAAGAGCAGCCCAGAGCTAGGGCAGGCGCTGTGGGATCTTCCTGCATCTCAGATTGCTTAGTGCTGCTTGTATCTGATTTCCAAACAGGGCTATGACCATATACCATATAGCAACAGTTTGGCTAATCGTGGACCATATACAGTGGTACATTCCATTTACCGTATGTATGCATTACTAGTAGTAGGAAATTTGTGTAAGTACACTCTGTGTAGTTGGTACAATGGCAAAGTTGTCTAATGATACATATCTTAGAACATATCCTTGTCATTAGGCAGCACGTAACTGTAATTGGTTGTGATGACACAATCGACTGTTTATTTAATTGAAAGGCAGAGAGACAGACAAAGAGACATATAGATCTTCCATTTGCTGGTTCACTCCGCAAATGCCTGCAATGGCCAGGCATGGGCTAGGGCCAAAGTCAGGAGCTGGGAACTCAATCCAGGTGTCCCACACAGGTGGCAGAAGCTCAGTCACTTGGGCCATCACCTGCTGCCTCCCAGGGTCTATATTTGCAGGAAACTAGAATCAGGAGCCAGAGCTGAGAATTGAACCTTGGTGCTCTTATGTGGAACACGGGCATCTTAACTGCTAAGCTAACTGCCTGCTCCCACAATACAGTCTAAATAAGATTTTCTGTCCAAGTGCAATCTGGCTGACCTTTCCACAGTTTGCCTTTGCCAGATCCCGGGAAATGTCTAAAGGGAAATTAACAATGAAGTTGATTTTTTTTTTAAAGGTTAAACCCTTGATTTCATCTTCCAAATCACTGCTGCTGTATTTCAGCTTTGAACACTTTCCAGATCTTCCAGATTGGTCTTTTTTAGGACTACACCATTTTCATAACTACACAGAAAGGCAAGGTGAAAATTAATCTGGATAACACCTGGAAATGTAATGCCACGTTTGCCTCGACTTAGCCACAGAGGTCAGTGTGGACAATGCCCTGCGCATGGCTTTCTCCCGCCTCCTCTGTAATTTAAGGTTGCACAGTTAAGCACTTCACAGCTGCAAAAGGGATGTGGCAGGCAGACTGTAATTCTGCATCAAACACAATCCCAGAGAAGTCTGTAATTTGTGATGCTTCCTCCGATTCTTTCCTTGTATGCCGCCGGCCCTTTAACACAAATCATTGTAAAGGCTTCTGTGCTTTGAAGAACTAGCACCTCCAGCCAAAGAACCGAGAAAGAATTTTAAATTTACCCACCGGCCCTCAATTTTGCGATTTTAGTCAACTGCCTGCCTACAACGCATAGACCTTTCACCGAAGGCTTCCGGGACTGCTGTAAATTAAGCCAAGGTGAGAAGGAGATGTTTTGGATGGCCTTTCCCTACCAATAAATCTGCCCATAGAATCATTCCTATGTTTCATCAGAGGAAAATTCAATTGTGCACGCAGCAAGGTGGCCTGGAACTTATCAGGGCGCAGAAGCACTTGGCATTTAAAAAATACCCAAATGAAAGCAACTTTATGGCTTAGGATTTCTAATACAAAAGACGCCAAGAGTTAAACAGATTACAAAATGTTCCCTCCTCCCTCAGAGTCCAGAGTTATGCTCTACTAAAGCTGCCGGAAATGACTTGGATTAAATGACATGAACTGAGAAGCCAGGGCCATCAGAAGCTAATGAGGTGCAGCACCCTTCAGCAGCACTGAACTCACACCAAGGCCAAGCAAGACTCCCCAGCCTCCTGCTGCATGTGTGGATGGAGTTGCAGACAGGGGTTTGCCTCTGCTGCTGAGGCGAGTATGGGCAAGGAAGAGATGCAGGGTCTCTCTGAGTCAAGGGCAGACAGAGATCAACCGAGAGATAGAGAGACAGAGAGACAGAGACAGAGAGAGAGATATTATCGATCCATCCACAGGGGCTTAGGAAAGGCTCAACAAACATGGGTTTCTGATACAGGTTGGAGAGAAAAATCCTGAAAACCATGCAGAAGTGGAGTGGGCTGCTTGCTGGGTAGGAAAGATCCTATGACTGGAGCTGTGAGCTGGCTGGGCTGAGCAGGCAAGGCAAGGAGAACCAGCAGGAAGCTGGAGAGGATGCCTGGGAGGGCTCCTGGAAAACCCAAGACCCTGGGAGAAGTTGCATTTCAATATGAGAACATTTTCCTCCTTACATCTTTTTATAAAATAAGAAGAGCACCACCTTGCGGCGCCGGCACACCGGGTTCTAGTCCTGGTCGGGGCGCCGGATTCTGTCCCGGTTGCCCCTCTTCCAGGCCAGCCTTCTGCTGTGGCCCCGGAGTGCAGCGGAGGATGGCCCAAGTGCTTGGGCCCTGCACCCCATGGGAGACCAGGAAAAGCACCTGGCACCTGCCATCGGATGAGCACGGTGCGCCAGCCGCAGCGGCCATTGGAGGGTGAACCAACGGCAAAAGGAAGACCTTTCTCTCTGTCTCTCTCTCTCTCTCACTGTCTACTCTGCCTGTCAAAAATAAAATAAAAATAAAAAAATAAAAATAAATAAATAAGAAGAGCAAATCAGGCCTCCAAGACAGCCCAGAGCCAATTAACCTGCTTGCCTTCATTTCCAAGGATGAAGGTAGACCTTGCTACTTAACTACCTGTCATTCTCCACCTGCTTTTCCAAAATGGGGAAAAGCATCAGCCAAAATGACGGGGGATTCTCAGGCAGGCAGAGCGCAGTATGCATTACAAGGAACCTTCAAAGCGCTCACGGACAGACACTATGTTTTATGACAAAACTGCATGGATTAAAAAAAAATTATACCAGAATAAACGCACCTTTTCATTCTATTTTGCCATGAACTTTTTAAGCTATCCTCTATTTGAAAAGCCAAGGCTATCAAAACGCAACAAAAAGGGCTTGAATTTGACCTTCAAGCCAGGAACCGATCAGCCTCGTTGTAGGAGAGACAGCAGGTAGAATTCCCAGAGGCAGGGTTTTCGGTCTACTCCCAGGGCTGCCCTAGCAGAGCAGCACAGCCGCGTGGCTCTCCGAGGCCTGGGGGCCCCAGGGCCTCGTTCCCTCTGAAATCCCGCGCTGCCTCTCCCCCGGCCTGTCTGTACCTCCTCTTTGGTCTTCACGCGTCGCCCTGCTGTGCGGGTCTCTGCACATCTCCCAGTCGTGTGGAGCACGGCCCACCCTAACGCCCTCCGTCCTAAACAAGGCCGCACTGCAAGGTCGCGGGGACGAGGTCTGGCGGGGGACAGTCCAGCCCCGGTCAGGGTTGTGGCGAGCGCGTGGCCGGGAGTGGCTGCTTCGGTGGGAGGGCCTAGCGACCCGGAAGTGGCGCCCGGGCGTTTCCGGAAGTGCCGCTGAAGCCCTCGGGGCCCGGACACGGCTGACCCTTTCTCGCAGGTTTGGAACTCAACCTGGGGAGAGCTGTTTTTCCTAAGCCCATCTTCAGTATTAAAAAAAAGTAGAAAAATGAGGCTCACTTACCTTTCCACTTAAATGGGGGCACGTAAGCAAGCATCAGCTTTTTGGTAATTGCTTCATTCTCTGCAAACCCTGTCAAGACAATAAGGTAATAAGTAATTTTAAAAATAGGAATAATGGGTGCTGGCGCTGTAGCGTAGTGGGTAAAGCCACTGCCTGCAGTGCCCATATGGGCGCCGGTTCGAGTCCTGGCTGCTCCACTTCCGATCCAACTCTGGGCTAATGGCCTGGAAAGCAGAAAAAGATGGCCCAAGTCCTTGGGCCCCTGCACCCACGTGGGAGACCCGGAAGAAGCTCCTGGCTCCTGGCTCCTGATCAGCCCAGCTCCAGCTGTTGCAGCCAGTTGGGGAGTGAACCAGGGGATGGAAGACTTCTCTCTCTGCCTCTCCTTCTCTGTGTAACTCTTTCAAATAAATAAATAAATCTTTAAAAAGAAAATAATAATAATGGGGGCCAGTGTTGTGGTGGAGCAGGTAAAGCTGGCGCCTACAACAATATGGGTGCTAGTTTATATCTCAGCTATTCCACTTTTGATCCAGTTCCCAACTAATGGTCTGGGGAAAGCAATGGAAGATGGCCTATGTGTTTGGGCCCCTGCACTCCATGGGAGACCTGTATGAAGCTCCTGGCTTCTTGTCCCTGTTCTGACCATTGTGGCCATCTGGGGAGTGAATGAGTGGATGGAAGATCTGTCTCTCTAGCTCTGCCTTTAAAATAAATAAATAAATACGTCATTGAAAGGTGTGAAATCTGAATCCAGCTTGATGATGTTTTGGAAAAGATAAAATCGTGGAAACAGCAAAAATCTCAGCGATTGCCAGGGGTTGGGAGGGAGGGGGCCCAGGTACAAGGGACCTTCAAGGCAGTGAGAGTGTCCTGCCCAGTACTCCAAATCCAGGTGTTGGGAGAGAGTAGGGGGTTAATTTTTCTTCTAGGCTCTTGCCTTGCACAAGACTAAGCATCCTAAGTGCTGGCATGTCTAAGGTAAATTTCATTCAAAACGTGAGAAAATGAACACACACACACATGAGCAGAGGTTGCTCCGCACAGAGGGACACCCGTCATGACTGGGCAGTGGGCTCAGCAGGAGAAGACGGTCGGGAAAGGGAGGAGAGAGAGAGAGCTCCCTAGCACCTCCTCCAGTCATGGTCTCTGGTGGAAGACAGGGGTGGGGGGCCTCCTAGTACCTCCTTTTATGAGCTATTAACTTAAGCCAAAGAAGGTGAGTATGAAAAGGCAGGAAATTTTAAACAAGATCCTGAAGCCTCATAGCAGACAGAGGCGTGGTGAGTGAGGGCAGGTGGAGGAGGTATAGTCTGAACACAGGGCAGGGATCATGACGCAGTCTCAGTGTGGCCCTGGTGTCTGTGTGAGACAGGAGACATGGTCCTGTCGCTGTTTGTGGGATGCAGCAAGTCAGGCCCTGCCCAGCATGTGGGATGGTTCCAGGCCCCAGAGGTCACTCCCCCTGCATGCCAGACATTTACTGAGCTGGGTCTTTCTGCCCTCCCTAGATGCCTGTCCTCGGGCCCTAGCAGTGTCCCTCCTGGACAGAAGCCCTCTGTTGCACCCCTGGGGACTAGGGCCCGGCACACGCTGGCTTCCCAGAGTCCTGAGACCTCAGGGTGGAGTGGGAGCAGAGGCTGGGAGGAGGCTCACCATTCAGGCAGCTGTCATATGCTTTTAAAAAATGTTATTTTTAGGCCAGCACCATGGCTCAATAGGCTAATCCTCCACCTTGCGGCACCGGCACACCAGGTTCTAGTCCTGGTTGGGGCACCGGATTCTGTCCCAGTTGCCCCTCTTCCAGTCCAGCTCTTTGCTGTGGCCTGGGAGTGCAGTGGAGGATGGCCCAAGTCCTTGGGCCTTGCACCTGCATGGGAGACCAGGAGAAGCACCTGGCTCCTGGCTTCGGATCAGCGTGGTGCGCCGGCCGCAGCAGCCATTGGAAGGTGAACCAACAGTAAAGGAAGACCTTTCTCCCTGTCTCTTTCTCTCTCACTGTCCACTCTGCCTGTCAAAAAAAAAAAAATGTTATTTTTATCTGCTTGAAAGGCAGAGAGAGAGAGAGACAAAGGGGATGGTATCTTCCATCTGCTGACTCATTCCCAAAATGTTTTCAATAGTCAAGACTGGGCCAGGCTGAAACCAGGAGTCTAGAACTCCCCTGGATCTCCCACACAGGTAGGCCTTTTTCTGCTGCCTTCCCAGGTGCATTAGCAGGGAGCTGGATCCGAAGCAGAGGAGCTGGACTGCAAACCAGCACTTGGATATGGGTTGCCAATGGCTTAACCTGATGCACCACAATGCCCACCCCTGTCACTCACTTTAAATATCCTGTCTGCCACCAGCAGCTGCTACAGGCCCTGCCCTACCCCCAGCCCACCCTCAGAGGCAGCAGAAGAGGCCCCTCATCCCGACCTTGCCTGGGTGCTGGTTCTGAAGCAAAAATTGTCTGCTCCTCCACCTCCTCTTCTTATGCTTCCCTTTGTAACCAGATAACCATCTCCGAGTAACAGAAATCCACCCGCTCTAAAAGCGGGCACAACGGAAGAAGCCTGCCTCCAGCTTCTTTCTCCTTCCAGCCTTCTCCTCTCTACAGAGAGCCTCAGTCATCCCTCAGTATCTGTGAGGATTGGTTCCAGGACCCCCATGGATGCACAAATCCACAGATGCTCTCAAGTCCCTTACAGAAAATGCTGTCGTGTTTACAGAGCACCCACACACATGCACCTGTACACTGGCTCTCATTTCTGGATTATAATGCTTAATGCAGCCTAAAGGCTGTGCAAATAGTTGTTATAACAATGACAAGAAAAACATCTCTGTACATGTTTGGTATAAATACAGTTTATATATACATATATATTTTTTTAAATATTTATTTATTTGAAAGACAGAGTTACAGAGAGGCGGAGGCAGAGAGAGAGAGAGAAAGGTCTTCTATCCACTGGTTCACTCCCCAAATGGCCACAATGGCTGGAGCTGAGCTGATCTAAAGCCAGGAGCCAGGAGCTTCTTCTGGGTCTCCCACGTGGGTGCAGGGACCCAAGCACTTGGACCATCCTCCGCTGCTTTCCCAGGAGCATTAGTAGGGGGCTGGATCAGAAGTGGAGCAGCCAGGACTCAAACTGGCATCCATGTGGGATGCTGGTGCTGCAGGCTGGGGCTTTAACCCACTGCACCACAGTGCCAGCCCCTATTTTTGTATTTTTTAAAGATTTATTTTATTTATTTGAAAGGCAGAGAGAGCTAGAGAGACAGAGAGAGATCTTGCATCCACTGGTTCACTCCCCAAATGGCCACCAGCCAGAAGCCAGGGACTCCATCTGGGTCTCCCATACTGGGAGCAGGGGCCCAAGCACTTGGACCATTTCCTGTTGCTTTCGCAGGATCCTTAGCAGGGAGCTGAATACAAGTGGGACAGCTGGGACCTGAATCAGTGTTTGGGTATGGGATGCTGACGTCACAGGTGGTGGCTGAACACACTGAGCCACAACACCGCCCCACATTTTTTTTAATTCTTTGGATCTGCAGGTGGCTGGTTCCATCAGCACAGAATGTGAGGCTGCAGAGGCCGTCTGGGTTTTTATGAAGCTTCGCTCCTCAGTGGCCTGCCCCAGTCCCCAACTGCCTTCATAGCAGAGCACGAGGTTTTAGATTTGCCCACTCTGTAACACTGGTGTCTTCTCATTTTGCTTCTAAATATTTGTTGAAAGATTTTTTTGTTCTCTCCCTCTCTCATTTTTTGTCCTTGTGAGTTTATACTTTAAAATTATTTTCTTGACTGTCATTTTGATGAAGTTTTGTAAAGGAAAGGAGAAAAATTCAGCAGGGGGTTTCATCCTTTCTCCTTCATTCAGTTTTTTGTTTGGTTGGTTTTTTAAAGATTTAGTGTTTATTTAAAAGGCACAATTACAGAGAGGCAAAGGCAGAGAGAGAAAGAGGTCTTCCATCCACTGGTTTACTCCCCAGATGGCTGCAATGGCTGGAGCTGGGCGGATTCAGAGCCAGGAACCTGGAGCTTCTTCCAGGTCTCCCACAAGTGTGCAGAGACCCAAAGACTTGGGCCATGTTCCACTGCTTTCCCAGGCCACAGCAGAAAGCAGGATAAGAAGTGGGACAGCCGGGAATCAATGTGCCCATATGAGATGCCGGCACTGCAGATGGTGGCTTTACCTGCTATGCCACAGTGCCGGTCCCCATTCTGTTTAACATCTTATAAAATGTAACTAAAAACCACATGAAGTATATGTGTACAAACACTAAAGAGCTAACACCTCCATGGGCCACCTCTCAGGTCCAGGCACACAAGAGTCCCAGAACCCCAGGACCAGTCACAGTCCCGCCCCTGAGACAAAGTCAAGCTTAACCAGGAGGATGGCTGAAGGCTACACGGGGCTCTGCACTATTCTTGTAATTTCACGTAGGGTTTTGATTGCTTCAAACATAAAGTATGATCGCTTCTCGACCTTTTGGCTAAGATCAAGTGTAGTATCAAATATAAAGTATGTATCCACGAGGAGCATTTTCCAAGGCCTCCAGTGGCTGTCTGGACCCTCTGAATATAGGATTCTATATACACCATGGTTTTCCCTATACACGTGTACCTATGATGAAGCTACTTTATAAAGTAGCATAGCAAGAAATTAGTAACAACTAATAAAATGGAAAATCAGAGCAATATACTATAATGAAATTTCCAGCCTTATTGCTCTTGTGATTTGGGGCCATTATTTGAACATAAGCACTGAGACTCCTTAACAATTGATCTAAAAACCGCTTTGGCTATGAAGTGACTAACAGGTGGGCAGCAAATACCTTGTGGATACACTGGACAGAAGCACGATTCACATCCCAGGCAAGGAGAAGCAGGACAGCAAGGGATTTCATCATATTGTAGAACAGCAAGCAAGTTACAGCTTAGGAATTGCTTATTTCTAGAAGTTCCCATTTAAAACTGTCAGACTGAATTTGACCCGGAGTAGCCAAAGTCACACACACAAAAAAAACTGTAGATAAAAAAGGATAATATATATATATATATATATTCTTATATGTGTGTGTGTGTGTGTGTGTGTGTGTGTTATACTGCTTGTGCATCAACATGTGATTTGGTTCTTACTCCCTTTGTCAGAGTTAAAATGAGTTCATAAACCAGGACAAGCATGTGAAAAGGCACAGTTTTCCCTTTTCCTGTATGGAAAATATGCTCATCTTATGTTTAAGAAAAGTAGGCAGACAAGGAAAGAATTCAATATTTTAAAAAACTGCCTGATTAATAAAAGCCCCCAGGATGGAGGTGCTGTGATGATCTCTATTTTGATCTCACAGGCTGCCATGAGAGGGTGGTGGCTGTGCCCTGCTCGGCAGCATTGTATTGTTATCACTCAAGTTGGGTCACCTGCCACTTTCTCAACGATCCCTCAGGGGCTGGCATTGTAGTGCAGCAGGTCAGGCCGCCACCTGCGACACCGGCATCCCATCATGACCTGGTTGCTGCGTTTCTGATCCAGCTCTCTACTCATGTGCCTGGGAAAGCAGCAGATGGCCCAAGTCCCTGGGCCCCTATACCTGCATGGGAGACCTGGAAGAAGCTCCTGGTTTCAGCCTGGCCCAGCCCCTGCTATTGCAGCCATTTCGGGGAGTGAACCAGCAGATGAAAGATCTCTTTCTCTTTCTATGTAACTTTGCCTTTCAGATAAATAAAATAAAGCTTTTGTTTAAAAAAAAAAAAAAAGAGGTAGAGACAGAGAGAGAGGTCTTCTCTCCAC
Organism: Sylvilagus floridanus; assembly: GCA_949820135.1. Lineage (NCBI taxonomy): Eukaryota > Metazoa > Chordata > Mammalia > Lagomorpha > Leporidae > Sylvilagus > Sylvilagus floridanus. The sequence continues at coordinate 38,866,670 of OX463230.1, forward strand.
TGGTTCACTCCCCAGACGGCCACAACGGCTGGAGTTGCGCTGATCGGAAGCCAGGAGCCAGGAGCTTCTTCCGGGTCTCCCACGTGGGTGCAGGGGCCCAAGGACTTGGGCCATCTTCTACTGCTTTTCCAGGCCATAGCAGAGAGCTGGATCAGAAAAGGAGCAGCTGGGACTAGAACCAGCGCCCCTATGGGATGCCTGTGCTTCAGGCCAGGGCTTTAACCTGCTATACCACAGTGCCGGCCCCCAAATAAATAAATCTTTAAAAAAAAAGATGCCTCAAGACACACCTAAAACCACCTTCTTCTTCGGGCTGGTGTTGGGGTGCATCCCATATAGGAGCGCCAGTTCGAGCTCTGGCTTCTTCACTTCTGATCCAGCTCCCTGCTAATACTCCTGGGAAAACAGCAGAAGATGTCCCAAGTCCATGGGCCCCTGCACCCAGGTGGGAGACCCAGATGAAGCTCCTGCTTCATGCCTTCCACCTGGCCCAGCCCTGGCTGTCACAGCCATTTGGGGAGTGAACTAGCAGATGGAAGATCTCTCTCTCACTGCTTCTCAAAGAAATAAATCTTTAAAAAACAAACAAAGCCCCTCTCCTTTCCTGTCCTTTCCTTTTAGCTGACTTGTTTCCCTGTGTCGTAACGAGTACCAACTGCCATTACATTACACACTCATGTGTGCGACTTTTATTGGCTGTTTTTCCCCTGCACCAAATATAAGCTCCCAGAAGGGGCTTTTCTGCACTATTTATCTCTGATGCCCAGAAAAATGCCTGACACCCAGTAGGCACTCAATAAATACTTGCTTAATAAATGCAAATAAAACTAACTCTCAAAGGAATACACTGAAGCTGTAAGAGAAAAATAGCTCTCAGGGAGTGTCCTACCCAGGAAACTTTCTCACTTGACACCGGAGACTAGAGAAACACTTGTTTTCCTCATGAAAGATCTTTCCTAAAGTCTTTGAATGTGTATCAGAAAACAATAGAAATGCAGACAGGCAGCATATTATGAACAAAATATCCAGCACCTGGGGCCAGCGCCATGTCTCACTAGGTTAATCTTCTGCCTGGGTGCCATATGGGTGCTGGTTCTAGTCCCGGCTGCTCCCTGCTGTGGCCTGGGAAAGCAGTGGAAGATGGCCCGACTACTTGGGCCCCTCTACCCACACAGGAGACCAGGAAGAAGCCCCTGGCTCCTGGCTTCGGTTCGGTGCAGCTCTGACCGTTGCGGCCATTTGGGGAGTGAACCAAAAGAAGGAAGACCTTTCTCTCTGTCTCTATATCTCACTGTCTGCAACTCTACCTGTCAAATAAATAAAATAAAATCTTTTTAAAAATATCCAGCACTTTCTATCACAGTCATGCCCTTAAAAGAAAAAATGAGTAAGTAGGACCAGGCTAAGATACCTTCACTGATGGAATGCATGTGTCCTATGTAGGAATGTCCAGGTTCCTAATTTCCATGAAGAATCTGGGAGGCAGCAGTGATGGTTCAAGGGACTGGGTTCTGGACACCTGCGTGGGAGACCTGGATTGAGTTTCTGGTTCCTGGTTTCTGTCCAGCCCTGGCCCAGCCCTGGCTGTTGTGGCACTAGCTATCTGTCACTTTATTTATCTGTTTCTCTCTCTGCATCGCAACTAATTTTTAAGAATTTCCAAATTAAAAATTAAACCAAGTATAACAGTCATCATGCAAACTGCACCATCTCTGCAAATTCAGCCTTCTGAATCATCGTATTCAGTTCCCTCTGGCCTCTGCAGATCGCCGTAGTCCTCTCAGTTTGTCAGGACGGTATCTCCCAACATGGAGTGAGTATTCACTCTAAACAAAAATCCTTCCCTTGTGTGTGCACTGTCGCTGTCAGGAGCTGGCCCAAGGAAGCCTATGGATGTCACCTGGAGGGAGTTTGCAGGGCATCACAACACAGATGGCGATTTCGAGGTAATTTCAAGTTGAACCCAGCTTCGACGCCATGCCTTTCGCACCTCAGTCCTCCTAACACCTGCCACCTCTCTGCGACAAGGAGACAGAAGCGATTTCCAGACAGCAGACGGGGACGGGCTGACTCAGCTCACACCCAGAGCAGTGCAGCTGGCAGCCAGGGTAGGAGCGAGGACACGCAGCCTGTCTCTGGGGACACGCAGCTCCACATTTCTGAGAATACAGTGCTTACTCAGTAAGGTTGGGGTGAGTGAATGAAGTTACTGCACAGAGACAGTCATTCTTCCTATCTCACTGGAACTGAAGCTTGCTAAGGGCAAAAATGCTGTCTGCTTTGTGTGCTGCAGCACCTCAGGGTCTAGATCAGGGCTGGCCCACGGTGAGCACTCAACAAAATACCTGTGGCCTGAATGAATGGAAAATTGTTGCACAACATGGATCTTAGCAGTAGCAAAGAAGGGAGAACAGTAACTATATCTACAGACACAATGAGGAATTCATAGTTCATATCTCAAGTTAAGCGACCACAAAGGAAGAATTCTGTCTACAAATGGCAGACCAAACCTGACATAAGGGAGTTGGCATTCCAGCGCCAGCTGGCACAGGTTTTTGAAACTGTGGATGTGTTTTGGAAGAACCTGGTGTATGAGAACCAGCTGCCAAAGGCAGAAGGTGCTATGAGACTGGAGAAAGAAGGCAAATTCAAAATCACAGAGAATGCAATTTCTCGGGGGGCCTTGCTCAGGTGACCACAAAACAGGATCCTTGAGCCACTAAGCAGGAAAACAAAAGAGTTTACTAGACAAAGTGGCCTGGAGTTGTTCAGGAAATATTAGCTTACGTAAGACACACTCTGGGGCATCAGATAACAATGGCGGTTATCTTACTGACTCTGGTTACCCTATGCTGGGGATGATCTCTGGGGTACCTCGAGGGCAAGACAGCAGCTACATCCAAGATGGCCACAGTCACGTCCATCTGAATCCTTGCAGCACGACACGTAACAGAATCAGAAGAGGAGCAGGGCAAGGCCTTTTTCTTAAGTCACTCTTGGACAAAGCCATCAAACCTCCTGATGAGAAAAGATAGACATGAGGGACTGACACGGTTCTAGGTTCCTCAGTAGCAGAGAGAAAGCAGCACACTATTGCTGCGTCTTCTCTCTCCAGGCTAGGCCTGCCACCTCCTTCCGACTGCCCTCTGGCCGGATCCAACTTCCCCCGGCACTTCCTGGTTGTTGTCACATGCCGTTCTGAAGGGAACACTCCACCGCCACCAGCCAGTGCAGAGAGGAGTGGAGTTCTAGAAGCACGCTTTTGGACACGTCACCTGGCGGGCAGTGGCTGTCATGGCAACCGCTCCAGGAGACGCACACCGAGCTACCCCTGAGCGGCCAGCAGGGAGTCGTCCAACCGCCCAGTTCTCTACCTGTGGTTTCTTGCACGTCAGCAGCCACCTCCCAGGCCCAGAAGAACTAAATGTCATTGTGGGCGAGTGGTATATCTCTCCAGAGTGTCGTCTTCCTACTGTTCCATTACAAAAATATAATTATGGAGCTGAAGACTTAGGAATGAAGCCATCCATGAGCCTGCCCACCTTATGCCACCGCTGGTAATGTTAGCAAATTGTATGGCGGGTTTTTACCATGTCTTTATAGAGCTGTGCTGATAACATTCAACTGTTACGTCCCCATCTTGCTCAGCGAGTTTGGGCGCTTTCTCATCACGTGTAATGACTGAATAACGGTGCTTCTAGGGGATTTACACAGTTTACTTAACCATTAATCTATCATTAAGAATTCAAAGTGTTTACTGTTCTTTCATGCTAATGAGTAGAGCTATAAAAAGCATCGTCCAGAGTGCAGTTTTCCCAGAACTTAGGGTAATTTACTTTAGAAATTCCCAGAGGCAGAATTACACACACTGGAGAAGGAAGAGAGAGATCTTTTAACAGGGACCAACAGACAGTTATTCATGGAGAAGGTCAATTACTTCCAAGGACCCCCTAACATAATTTTTTATGATTTGAAAAAGGGAAAATGAAAAAAGGAAGCATTCCTAGAGGAGCGAGTGATTAGACAGAAGCCAGTGAAGTTGAGACCTAAGACTTTTGGCTCCTTGTTGGGGTAGGCTGCTGCCTCCGTGCCTGCCTCCCCTCGCGGATGGGGTCAGCATGTTCTTGTGCCGTTTGCTCTCTCGACACTCCGAGACCTAGGATTTGTCTTTCATGTCGGGTTGCAGAGGAAGACGAACTGGCAGGGTCTAATGGGCTCTTCCTTACTAACGTCCCCCCGTTTCACTGTAGAAAGCCCATTTTACTGACTGTTCACGTAATCAAGGAAGGCCAGGGCTGTGGACTCGGGGAGTTTGCCTGTTGGAACGTCTTTGTCCCTGGCCAGCTCTGTCCTCCCATACCTGCCATGAGGTCCAGGGAGGAATCTTGTTCCTCTCCCAACACTAAGCTTTGGGCAAGAAGCTGTGTTGCCAGGAAATGCTCGCCTGCCCATTTCAACATCAAGGGTGGTTGGTAATTACGTGGGAAGTCCTTTCCTAAACAGCTATGGACAGAGGAGGACCCTTTGAAAAGCTCATGGAGAAATGAAATAAGAGATAACGTTCATTTCCACGAACTTGTTGAAGACCCTGTGAATGCTTCAAGATGGAGGCACCATGGCTGTAGCTTGTTCCTTTAAGAATGGAAACCCGGGGCTGGCATTGTGGCATAGCAGTAAAGCTGCTGCTGTGACACTGACATCCTGTATAGGCCCTGGTTCATATCTCAGCTGCTCTGCTTCTGATTCAGCTTCCTGCTCAAGCTCCTGGGAAAGCAGCGGAGGGTGACCCAAGTGCTTGGGCCCTTGCCACCCACATGGGAGACCCAGATGGAGTTCCAGGGCTCCTGGCTGCAGCCTGGCCCAGCTATGGCCACTGTGGCCATCTGGGGGAGTGAACCAGAGGATGGAAGATCTCACTGTCTCCCTCTCTGCGTCTCCCTCTCTCCCTGTAACTCTGCTTTCCAAATAAGTAATCTTTAAACAAAGGAGAATGGAAATCCACCTACCCATTCTTCCTTCCACTCTGGCCTTTCCTCTGGTTGCGGGGGCGGGGGTGGGGTGGGGTGGGGGGCACAACACTCTCATGCTCTTGGAACTCCCTGTCACTGTTCCCTTCGTAGGTGTTGGTTGCGCGAGCATGGCTGAGCTTCCCCAGTTACACCTCGTCCTGTGCTGCAGAGGCTCTGAGGGAGGTGGGGGCTGGGTTGCACAGGGCACCTGCAGACACAGGCGGGCACCAGAAAACCCAGAGGCACCTGCTATTACCAGACCATTTCTAGTGTGGTCTGAGATCTCGGAAACCCTCCTGCCGTTTGTGCTTCCTTCTCTGGATTTAGGGAAATGATAGGCACACAGGAAACAGGAGGTCGAGCCATGTAGTCAAATGCCAAGTTCTCGCCTACACAGCATCTGTGCGCCGTGTGCAGGGCCTGGGGACTTCCTGTTTCTCCTCTGGTTTGGTTCACCAGGGACTGGTACTATCCAGTTCTAGGCAGTAGCCCACCAACCCCAGCCAGGCTCCTTCTGGGTGAGCAACCGCCCCAGACACCATGAACTCACACATAGGGTGTCTGTAGCCAGAATGACTGAGGGCTTCCGGGAGGCTGGGCTGAGCCCTGATCTTCACACCAGGGTTACAGGGGAGGGGGCTCCCAGAATTGCCTTCAGAGAATACCCACCACCCTACCTGCCACAGGTGAGGCCTCACCTGTCAAGATGCCACCGGGGTGGTGCGCATCCTCTCTCCCTCCTGCACCAGACTAGGCCTGACCTGGGGAAGCAGGGCAGAGTGTGGGGCAGCCTGGTAAGCTTCCCTGGCCAAACGGCCGCTAACTTCCTTTGCGGAACAGCCTGTGCCTTTAAAGACCTCCCGTCATTCGCATCAGGAAAATCGGTCTCTTCTTTGCATCTTCCTAACACAGGTGAGATTGGAACAGAACAGTTTTGAGAACTGAGTTGAATGTGTTATTTCCTTCATTTTCTTGTACGTAAACTAGGCACTAACATGTGCATGTATGCAAAACCCATACTTTTTTTCCCAACAAGATTTATTTATTTGAAAGGCAGAATTATAATGAGAGAGAGAGAGAGCGAGAGCGAGCTTCCATCCTCTGGTTTAGTCCCCAAATGACCACAATGAAAGCCTGGAATTCCATCTGGATTTCCCATGTGGGTGCAGGAGCCCAAGCACTTGGACCATCGTCCACTGCTTTCCCAGGCCATAGCAGAGAGATGGGCTGAATGGAAACAGAGGAGTGAAGACTCAAGCCAGGACTTACATGCAATGCCGGTGTTGCAGGTGGCAGCTTAACCCTGTGGTGTCACAATGCTGCTCTGAGATCTGTGCTTTCACGCACTGACTGCTTGCCATAGGCCACAGGGACACACCTGATCCTTGTTCCTGCTAAGACGAGGATGGGAGAGGCGAGATGATTGGCTCAGTGTCATGTGATTGCTTGGTGATCACACCAGGATTCCGACTCCAGACTTTGCTACCTGCTCTTTCCTGAGTGTGCCCGGCTCTGTGCTTCTTGCAGCGCTGGGAGGTGGCGTGGCACTGAGGGTCAGACTAGAAAACTGAGTCTTCTCTGCTTCTAAGTCCCCATGTGATCTTGTAGAAGTCACTCAGGCCCTCTGGGTTTGGGGCATGCTATGGTTTGGATATTGAGTGCTCCACAGAACCCATATGTTAAAGATTTTTCCCCGGGGTGGTGCTATTGGGAGGTGGGGAGACCCAAAGGAGGTGGGTCTGGGTGGGAGGCTTTTCAGCCCCTGAAGGTGTGCCCTGAAGAGGGAGGTCTCCTGTGACCTCTTGGATACTCACCGAGCTTGTTATAAAAGCCTGAGTTTGGGCTGAATCTATTCTTGGGTCGTGATGTGGCCGGGCACTGGGCCACTGCTCACGCATTGCACTTACCAGAGCCCAAAGCAGTGGCACAGCCCCATCCTGCACTTGAATCCCCAAAACTGTGAGCTGAATAAGTCTTTTCTCTTTATAAGTTGGTTCCCGTGGGCATTTAGAAGCTGGTTAATACAGAGTGTGCTGTGAAACACGCTTCACAGAGCACCATGTGACAGGGCCCCGAAGTCCCTTCGGAGCTACAGCAGCCCACGGCTGGTTGCACAACGCACTTGGAGAGTCCATGCAGAACCCACAGCTCAGCCCAGTTCCCACGGAGAGAAACCTCACCGCTGCAGCTTCCTGCTCCCACCCACGAGTCCGTGGAATCCTGTCCTAGTAACAGAGTGGTCACTTCCACCTGTGAGGACGCCGTGTGGTACCCTGAGCCATGTGCTGGCTCCTGGGGAAGGGGGCAGTCTCTCTGCTCAGCACCACCCGTCAATAACATTCCCGGTGGTTTAGCCGGTGGCTATTGCCAGCAAGAGACCTCCCCCCGACCCCAGGGGCCATGTTTGAGAGCCTGATTGCTCTCAACAGACACAACAGAGCCCAAGAGAGAGCAAGTACAAGATCGCTGTTGGCGCATTACCGCGAGCCCACACCGGGCGGGCAGATGGGCCTTGTGGTCCCTGCAGGCCCTGGGGGATCCGGCGCCTGGGAGGAACTGGAATGGCCCCTTAAGCCCTGTAGTCAGGTTTAGAAACAGCGCCTGCCTCACAGATGTGAAAAGCACATGGATTCCAGCATTTCCCTCACAAGTTCCCGGAACAGTCACACAGCTCCTAGATAAACAATACTCTGCCAGGTTCTCGGGGCAAGGGACTGTGTGCAGCTTCGCTCCTCCAGGGCTGTCCGTCCCCCTGGCTGGGCTCTTGCCACCAGAGGGGAAAACCTTGGCCAGCAGCTGCCTCCCAGTGGGCTGCCCAGAGTCCTTGGGACTCTCAAGGCAGGCTTGGGGTATAAAACACCTGCTATTGGCTGCCAGCCACAGCTGCCCGTACTATGGGAATCCAGTATTAGCAATGACTTCTTGAAGACAGGAAGGGCCTGAAATTGCCTGAAATTGCCCTGTCTAGAAAAAAGGATGGTAGATGATTTTTTTTTTTTTGGTAAATAAATATGTAGAGCAAGGACTTCTGTGAATCTGTGCTGACTAGTGGCTGCGTGACAATTAATTGAAATGTGTTTATTCTTTTTCCAATGCCAAGACAGACCAGTCCGTAAACCCGCTGTTTTTTGTTTTGTTTGTTTGTTTGTTTGTTACAGGCAGCGTTAGACAGTGAGAGAGAGACAGAGAGAAAGGTCTTCCTTCTGTTGGTTCACCCCCCAAATGGCCGCTACGGCCAGCGCGCTGTACCAATCCAAAGCCAGGAGCCAGATGCTTCTCCTGGTCTCCCATGCGGTTACAGGGCCCAAGCACTTGGGCCATCCTCCACTGCCTTCCCAGGCCACAGCAGAGAGCTGGACTGGAAGAGGAGCAACTGGGACTAGAACCCCGGGTGCCGGCGCCACAAGGCGGAGGATTAGCCTAGTGAGCCACGGTGCCGGCCAAACCCGCTGTTTTCTTCGGAGAGGTGGAGCCAGGAGGGCTTGGGAAGCAAACATGGGAGGCCCTCACACTTGTGCCCTTTCTCCCAGAGTCGCCAGATCCACACTGGTTACCTTGTAGGACTTCAGCCTTCATTCTTTAAAGCGATCAGAGGACTACCAGGAGGTGTAATGGCGACATACAAGCCTATTTCCAACAGCTTGTGGAAAACAGGATTCAAAGGTTAGCCTCATTTGATGCAAAAAAAATTTTTTTGAAGTCCAGGCATCCATGGGGTCTTTCAAAACTTCATGGAAAGTGTGTCTTAGGGGAAAATGATGCAAGATTTTTTGCACCAAAATAAACTTGTCATTCAGTTTCCTGAAAACCCTGGGCAATGCCTTTGGTCACGTATCTGACAGTGAGTGCCCAGGGACGTGGGTGCCACGACAGGCCTGGCCCCTGCCCTCATGGGCTTAGTATAGAAATGACAGCAGAACACAGTCATTACCATTCCCCAGTAACTTTCCATGACACCCCAGGGACCAGGCTTCCCTGGGAAGGCAGACGACAGCTCAGGTGATCCCCAAGGGATGTCAACTGTCCCTACACCATGAAGGCAAACATGTTTGTGTTCTGGGCAGGAGGAACCCCACACACAAAGGGTCCGGTGGAGGGGGGGAGAAGGAGTGTGAGCCGTGGGAGCTGGGACGGTGGGCACGAGTGGAGGCCAGGCACTCGAGAGCTGGAGAGTGGACTGAGACAGCACAGACTCCACTCTGGAGCAGGGTTGCCAGGCTCCGTTGGCTCCTCCTGGCATCTTGGGCTGCACACTTGTTTCTTTGTGTGTGGACACCAGGCAGGCACGATGTCCTGTACGTTGTAAGGTGTTCAGCAGTCCCAATCAGGAGTCAGCATTTGGTCTAGCAGTTTTGATGCCAGTTGGGACAGCTGTGTTCCAAGTCCGAGTACCTGGGTTCGAGTCCTGTCTCTGCCTGAGGTCAGCTTCTGACTAACGTGCCCTGGAAGGCAGTGGTGATGGCTTAGGTGTTGGGGTTCCTGCCCCACAATGAAGAGACTTGGATTGAGCTCCTAGCTTCTGGCTTTGGCTAAATTTAACCCTGGCTGGGAGTGACCCAGCAGAAGGGAGATCCATCCACTCCGTTTCCTTCTCTCTCTGTCTCTCTGCCTCTTCAACAAACAAACAAAAATTGAATGAAAACTAAAACGTCTTCAGACATTTCTAAGTGTCCTCTGGGAGACAAAATTGCCTCCCCTTTGGGACCCCTGTCCCAGGAGCAATGAGGAGCTGTTGAAGGGCTTGAGCAGCACCCAGGCTGTAACAGTGGGGTCAGGTGCAGCTTGGGGGGCTGCAGCTGCTTCCTCTGCCCCTACTCCATCTTCCTCCCCTCCTCCAGGCTGGGGCTGGGGGCAGCTGGCGGCTGGTACTGTGGCCTAGTGGTTAAGCCACTGGCAGCCCATTGTGGCCATCTGGGGCGTGAATCAGTGGATGGAACATCTCTCTCTCTCTCTCTCTCTCTCTCTCTCTGTTTCTCCCTCTCTCTGTCTCTCCCTCTCTCTGTAACTGCCTCTCAAGTAAATAAATAAATCTTAAAAAGAATATATAGATAAATGAAAAAAGCTATAGGAGAAAAAAAATTAATGCGCTTTTCCTCTCCAGGTGTCTTCTCAGAAACTGGAGGCAGAAAGAAACTTTCCTTACTTTTATTTTTTACATTTAAAAAATGTTCTATTCACTTATTAGAGAGAGAGAAAGAGAGAGAGAGAGAGATTCCATCCACTGGTCTGCTTCCCAAATGCCTGCAACAGAAAGAAATGAGCTGGGCTGAAGCCAGAGGCTGGAAACTCAATCCAGGTCTCCCCCACGGGTATCCCAGGCCCAGTCACTTGCTCCGTCACCGCTGCCTCCCAGATGTGCATTAGCAGAAACTGGAGTCAGGAGCGTGGTATGGAACCTGAGCTCTCCCTTGCAGGATGTGAGCGGCTTAACCACCAGTATAAACGCCCATCTCAAAGCCTTCCTCTTTGGGTGGATTGTTTGTCATATTCTTGTAATACAAAGGGCCCTATCCAGTTTGTCCCTTTGTCCTCATGGTTGGAAAGCTTAGTGGTAATATTTCTATTCAGTTGCATCAGCCCCTCTTGGCTGGGATAAACAAGAGTTGCCTCCTGGGGCCACACAGTGTGATTGACATCAGTCCCCTGGGAGGGCAGGACTGCAGAGGCCTGGGAGCTGCACTTCCCTGTCTCCCCTCCAGAGGGCAGCAGACTTTCAGCTTTGGCTATGGGGCTGTTAAAGGTTCTTTGAATTGTTCAAGAGAAAACAGGAAATCCAGGTTTGTTTGTTTGTTTAAGACTTATTGATTTATTCAAAAGGAAGAATGACACAGAGAGTGAGCTCTTCCACCCATGGGTTCACTCCCCAAATGGTTGCCAACGGCCTCTGGTAGGCCAGACTGAAGCCAGGAGCCTGGAACTCCAGTGTGGTCTCACACGTTTGTGGTAGGATCTCAAGTACCTGGACCATCTTCCTTGCCCTCCCAGGCCATTAGCAGGGAGCTGGATTGGATATAGAGCAGCCAGGACTCAAACCAGTGCTCCAATATGGGAGGCCTGTGTCACAAATGGCAGTTTAACCTGCTACACTACAATGCTGGCATCAGAAGTCCAGACTTGCATGCAAAACCTCTAAATATTTCAGTATTGGCAATCAATTCAGATGTGTGTAAGATGTCTACTAGGCCAAATTCAACTGTTTGGGGTTGTTTTCCTGCTCAAGGGCCACTTGCAACCTCTGGATGAGTGGTTTGGTTTTGATTTCGTTTACTATACATATTATTTCATTTCATCCATTGAGTTTTTCTTTTTACTCTTGTTTTAATTATGTTGGTTTCATTTTATTAAAAGATATATTTTATTTATTCAAAAGGCAGAGTTAGAGAGAGAGAGTCTTACCAGCTGCTTCACTCTTCAAATGACCACAATGGCCTGGGCCAGGATGAAGCCAAAAGCCTGGAAGTCCATCTGGTCTCCCATGGGGGTGGCAGAGACCCAAGCACTGAGCCATCCTCTGCTGCTTTCCCAGCTGCATCAGCAGGGAGCTGGATGGGAAGCAGATTTGAACTGGGATTTGAACTGGCATCCATACCGGATGCTGGCATTGCAGGCGGTGGCTTAACCGATTTCAGTTTTTCTTGGGGGATGGAGGGGATTGTGCTAGATGCTTTCTATTTACTGCCCCAGATCCATCCTCCATCTCCCACCTTCCTCTTCTTTGTAGTGGGATCGATATGAGGGTCTTCTTGTCCTGTAACTCACACTGGGAGGCCCTGGCAGGGTTCAAGGGTGGTAAGGACGTGAGGCTGGGGTGTATGTTCCTTGGCTCCCTCCCTGCTGGCCCGCCTGCAGGCCCCAGCTCAGGCAAAGCAGCCTTGCCCACATAGTGGGGATCTGCCCCCCCACCACTGGTCCTTCTGGGGCAGGTGAGCTATGGAGCCTTCATCTTCACACCACCCTCGCTGGCTTCCCTCAGCCCCACCCACATCTTTGTGGAGAACCCCTTTGCGGAACTTGCCTCAGTTCTCCAATGGGAGGGTTCTTTACTTCTTTGTCAAGGGCCCACAACTGATAAAGTAGAAGGAAGTCACAGCAGAACATAGGAAAGCTGTCAGATTGTTGATGCGACCAGAATGTGAGCATGCTTCAAGAAGTTCGTGGAGGGGCTGGCATTGTAGCCCAGAGGTGTAAGCCACCACTGCGGCCCCGGCATCCCATAGCTCAAGCCAGTTCTGGTCCTGGCTGCGCTGCTTCTGCTCCAGCTCCCTGCTAACGTGCCTGGGAAAGTAGCTGGAAGACGGCCCATGTGCTAGGGCCCTCGACACAACAGCCACACGGGAGACTCAGTCGGAGCTCCTGGCTCCTGGCTTGGGCTATTGCTGCCATTTGGAGAGTAAACCAGCAGATGGAAGATCTTATACTCTGCCTCTCCCTCTCTCTCTCTCTCTCTCTCTCTCACTCTGCCTTTCAAATAGTTAAATCTTTTTTAAAAGTTCATGGAAAATTGAATCAAAACACGAAGTTTATTTGGGGGCAAAGAAATTGAAATCCATGCATTTCTTGTGAACTCTTGAAAGAGCTTTCATATGTATGGGTTCAAGATCTTGTTCTGCCACACTCAACTTATATTTTAATTCCAGGTTTGCACAGTCCCTTAGAAGCACTCTAGCATAAATCATATCTGTCTCAGAGGGTGACAGCTGGCTGGGAAAGCTTCCCTACAACATGGCAGGGGACGTGCCCAGTCTGCCACTCACAAACCAAACCCACTTCCGGTGACTCGGCTTTGAACCTTGACTTTCAGCCGGTCATGGGCGATTATCCCCTAGCAACTGCACGGAGAGTGCACCCTAGGGATGAAGTGAGAGAGGAGCTGGACAGAAGCCTCACGTGCATCCTCCCACGATTGCTTCGTTGACTTTGCTGCAGCCTCTCACTCATCAAAATGCACCCTGGAAGTTTCTAGGCAGCACAGAGTAGTGGTCCATGGCAACCGTGTTTAAATCACACATATCCGTGCTGAGGCTGCACATCTTGTCATTTTACCTATACAGCGGCGGACAGGCAATTTCCTCTCTGTGAGCTTCGGCGTCCTCATAATGCAAACCTCCCAGGGTGGCAGAAAGGCTTAAACAAGCAAACGCGGGGAAAGCACTTACTGCTCCTGGCACAGGGGGTGCCCCATAAATGGAAAAGATTATCAACAAACCGAGCCCCAGAGCCGCTGCTAGCTGTCACTGCCGTAACGTGCACATCCGCCCGTTTACAGTACCCAATAAGCTTTGCTTTGTGCAATGACCTCGGACAATGCACGGCTGTAAATCACACTCCAGATTGTCAGAGAAAGATTGCGTTGTGCTCCGTCTCGTGTTCAATAGATTCTCATGATTTGCACATTTGGAAGAAGGCCTGCATCGTTAGCCGTCTGCAGGCCGTCGGCATCCCTCCCATTTTGCGTTTCTCGATGATTGCCCACGGTGGTTCTGAAATGACGTGTGCAAATCCCGTCAGCGGGCTGCAATCACAATTCCCCACATCGAGAGACCAAAGCTCAGTTAAAGCGACATGTGGCTTCCTTCTCTCTCTCTCTCTCTCTCTCTCTCTCTCTCTCTCTCTGTGTGTGTGTGTGTGTGTGTGTGTGTGTGCTGATTGGGGCTGCAGCTCTATTTATGGATCGGCTTCAGAGAGTTCATTCTCACAAGGTACTGTCAGCTTGCCAGGACAACCAATCACTGTGACAGGGGCTAGCGTTGTGGCGCAGAGGATTAAGCCACCTGCGACACCAGCGTCCCACATCAGTGCCAGTCTGAGTCCCGGCTGCTTGGCTTCCGATCCAGCTCCCTGCTCATGCGCCTGGGAAAGCAGCCACAGATGTCCAAGTGCTTGGGTCCCTGACACCCATGTGGGAGGCCCATGGAGAGTTCCAGGCTCCTGGCTTCGGCCTGGCAGTTGTAGCAATTTGGGAAGTGCACCAGTGAATCAAGTCTCTCTCTCCCTCTCTCTCGTGTAACTCTTCCTTTCAAATAAATAAATCTTTTTTAATCAATATTTCACTTGTGGGAATGGAAGGTCGAACTTGCTGAGTTGGAAGAAGGGAAGACCCAGTAAAGAAGACAGTAAACAGGGGACTACGGAACCGTCTCTTGGAAGCTCTTGCTAAGTGTGAATCGTAGTCACCAACCCCCATTAGTGGTTGCCAGTGTCCTGCCACCTAGCTCTCAGTCCTTATATGTGAGTGTGACTAATAAAATCCGCAGAGTCTCAGCCGGTATTTATTGAATGCTGTTGCACCTCCGTCACTGCAGGAAATTGGGTCCAGGACTCCCCATGAGTACCCAAATCCACAGGTATGCAAATCTTTCCTACAAAATGGTGCAGTGTTCGCATAGAACCTGCACACACCCCGCTGCAGACTTTAAGTCATCTCTGGACGACGTATAATCCCTGACACAATGGAAATGCGTGTCTGTTCATGCTCAGGACAGATGCAGGTTTTCTTCCAAATGATTTTCAGTCTAGAATGATGGAGTCGGAGGATGCAGATACCAGCAGACAACTGAATTTACTCTGCACCAGTACTTGATAGAGATGATTATTTATTCCCACAAACTGTGACGGGAAAACTCCTGTGGTTGTCGCTTTTCTGGTGAGAGGCTGAGACTCAGAGATTTGGAGTGGGATGTGCAGTCGGGGCACTGCCCCAGCCGTGCACGGTGAGTGAGTGAGGCCGCCTCTCTGCGTGGGCACCGTCGCGGGACAGAACACAGGCCTGGAAAAGGGATTTGCAAAACCGGATGGTGTGCAAAGAAGGCAAGTGTCAGCCTGATGGGAGGTGCTGAGCGGCGCGCTGCAGGGTGGACCCAGAAGGAGGCCTGAGCGCCACAGAAAGGGGGAAATGAATGCAGGACTTAGAAGAGAGCCCCAGGGAAGTCAGCGGTGTGGACCAAGGCCCTGAGGCACGCCTGAGCTCCATTCCTCTGAGACCCTTCGAGCAGGCCAGCGTGGTTGCAGCTGAATATGTGACGTAGGCAAAGAGATCGGAGAAATTGGCAAAGGCTGGTACTTGCAGCGCCGAGGGTCCTGTGCAGCCCGCCCGGGGGTGGCCACGGACTCAGGGCGTGGAGTGGGGGTCAGCCCGAGCCTGGCCCCATAGACGTGCCGCGGCCTTCGACACACGGTGCTCCGCTTTTTCATCCAGAGTTTTCTCCGGAGCCCCTGAAGCTGACATCGTCACTTCACCGAAAAGGACAGTGAGGGCGCTGCCCACCCCCGGCCACCGTCCCGAGGAGGCGCCACGGAGACCCCTTTCCTCACGAGGCCCCAGAGCTCCCGGCTTGTGTGGACCCCGAGGGCCCAGCCCCGTCCCCACGCTGCCCAGGGGCGCCCCCTAGCGAGAGCGGCCCGCGGTGCAGTCTAAGCACCCGGCTCTCGCTAAGCTCGGACCCAAGGGCGCTCCTGAGTCCTAGGTGCAGCCTCCCCACCCTCAGCTCCATCCTGGGCCCTGGAAAGGCCTGGGTCTGGGCCCGCAGACATAGGTGCATGTCGGATCGCTCCAGCGCCTCCCTCTCATGGCTCTTCCTCCCCACCTCCCTTCTTCCCCAGCTAGTCCCTGGAGCCTGCAGGCTCCGCGCCCCCCCAGCAGGGGGCAGTAGACGCGCCCAAGGGATTTGTTTAGCTTACAATGCTGGAGGCTCAACAACAATGGCACCGGCTTCTTGGCTCTGGTGAGTGCCTCACGATGGCTGGCGTCACAGCAGCCAAGGGCTCATGAGACGGGTGAGTGACGTGTGTGGACAGTCAGGGGCCCTTCTGGGAACTACTCCAGTCTCACGAGACTCGCGTTAATTTCTTCTGAGGGTGCAGCCCACAGTCTGACCTGGGAACCCAGGGGCTTTGCACTCACCCCACCACGGAGAAGAACCAAGCGTGGCGCCCTGGGCAGAGAAGCGGGGGTGGTGGACAAACCACACGCACACAGCAGCTCCTCCCCACCAGAAGAGCGAGCAGGGTGCGCCTCGGCTCCCCTCCTGCTCCTGCAGGGCTGGCACCGGGGCCAAACCAGTAATAGGAAAAGGGCACCAGCACGCCTGCCAGCCCTGCGTGGTAGCTTCCGTCATCCCTCCCCCGTCTAAGATGCCCGCCTTCCATTGATGCACCTGTGCTCATCCGGGACCAGGAAGGAGGCGGTGCCATGATGGCCGCGGGGGCCACAGTGAGAAACTCCAAAAGGCCTTAGACACACTGAACTCCAGTTAGGGCGGCACCCCTATCTTATGACGTCCCCCCACCCCCGAAAGAGAGCATCAGGCCACGGGCCAGCGGTCCTCCCTGCTAAGGCCCAGCTTCCTGCTTCTGCCCGGCCCCTCTTCCTGGCTTCTCAAATGCCCTGGACAGTTTCTGGGAGCACTGGAAGCTTGTTTTTGTCTGCTGCCGCCCACACACCCAAGAAGCTGGAGGAAGGCAAGGAGTGTGTGGCCACAGCAGGTGGCCCTGGAGGCCGGAGGTGCTTAACTGGTATTTGTTAAATGAGTAAAGTCAAGCGTGCTACCTGCCCAGGTACATTGTCATTGGCCCGAGAAGGATTAGCAGCTCATGCAGGAGGCAGATGGATTGAGGCTGCGCCTAGGTGGACATGACAGAGGACAGAGGCTGTCCCAGGAGGAGGCAGAGGGGCAGGTAGGCCTGGCTACAGGACACAGGCACCTGCTTCTGGCCTCACAACCCTGCTCAGCTCTCACATGGCCTCCACATGTCTCACCTGTCACTTATAAAGCAGAATTTAAAAAATAAAGTGTGTATTATTCCAACTATGAAAAAGAACAACCGAAGAGTTAAGAAAAAATGCAAGAAGCAAATTTTAAAAGATAATTTATTTTCATGAAGAAAATACTAAGAAATGTGATAATCAAAGGGCATTATCTTGGAGCCGGCACTGTGGTGTAGCAGGTAAAGCTGCCACCTGCAGTGCCGGCATCCCATATGGGCACTGGTTCAAGTCCCAGCTGCTCCACTTCTGATCCAGCTCTCTGCTGTGGCCTGGGAAAGCAGTAGAAGATGGCCCAAGTCCTTATGCCCCTGCACCCACATGGGAGACCTGGAAGAAGCTCCTGGCTCCTGGCTTCAGATAGGTACAACTCTGGCTGTTGCGGCCATTTGGGGAGTGAACTACTGGATGGAAGACCTCTCTCTCTCTCTGCCTCTCTCTGCCTTTCAAATAAATAATTTTTTTTAAGGCAGAGTTCTGTAGAGAGAGATGAACACACACACACAGACATATCTTCCGTCCACTGGAGCTCACTGATTAAGTCTGAAACTATTCAGCTTTTAGACTGAATCGTGAGGAAGACAGCAACTTACTAGGGCTGCTGAGAAATTACAACGAGAGGGATGACCAAGAAAAAGGGAAGGCAGAATGTCCATGCCATTCTTTCTTATTTTTTAAAAACATTTATTTATTTGAGAGGCAGAGTTAGAGAGAGAAAGAGAAAGAGAAAGAGAGAGAGAGAGAGAGATCTTCCATCGCTGGTTCACGCTCTAAAAGGCTGCAACAGCCAGGGCTGGGCCAGACCGAAGCCAGGAACCAGGAACTTCTTCTAGGTCTCCCACATGGGTGTAGGGGCCCAAGCAGTTGGGCCATCTGCTACTGCTTTCCCAAGTCATAGCAGAGAACAGGATTGGAAGTGGAGCAGCCGGGACTCGAACTGGCACCCATACGGGATGCCTGCACCGCAGGTGGAGGCTTAGCCCACTAGACCACAGGTCCAGCCCTGTGCCCATGCCCTTCTATAGCTAACTTCAAGGTGGGACTACCAGAAAACAAATGCGGAGAGGGAACTAAGGCAGGAGGAGTGTGCTGGTGGAAAAGGTGGGCCAGAGAAGGTCGTGGCCTTGAAGACCTGCTGTGACTGGGATGTGAGGGGCCAGCGGGCAGGTCTGCCACACCTGTGCTGGCAGGTGACTGCAGGGAGCCAACTCCTTCCCCACCATTGTGGGGGACCCACTCCCTGAGCCGCGCCCCAG
The DNA here is from genome assembly GCA_949820135.1 of Sylvilagus floridanus. Lineage (NCBI taxonomy): Eukaryota > Metazoa > Chordata > Mammalia > Lagomorpha > Leporidae > Sylvilagus > Sylvilagus floridanus. The sequence goes on from OX463230.1 coordinate 38,884,696, forward strand.
AAAACCTGACAGTGCCGTGCTGGCGTTGGCAAAGCTTGAAAAAGAGGCAGCCCTGCAGCTCCCATGCTTTAGAAAGCCACGCCTCCAGGAGTTGGGTAGAACTGTTGTAGACCCATTCACATGGAAAACCTAAAGTTACCTGTAATGCGCATCTCTTCAGGTGACCTCTACCACTCTGGTAAGTAAGGGGTGCCCGTGTGTGCATGTGTGTGAGTGTGTGCATGCGTGCGTGCGAGTGCACACGCACATGCATGCATAACTCTATCAGCCCTTAGGGGAGCGGTGCTTACTGTGTCAGAACTGGGCCAGGACCTCTGTGGGTGAGGGCCACACTGTGTTAATAACGTGTGTCCTAGATACACAGAGAGCAGCCAAGGTCCCTGCCTTGCTGTTTCTTTCTTTCTTTCTTTCTTTCTTTTTTTAAGATTTATTTATTTATTTGAAAGTCAGAGTTACACAGTGTGGTGGGGGGGAGGTGTTCCATCCATTGGTTCACTCCCAAATTGGCCACAATGGCCAGAGCTGTGCTGATCCGAAGGCTGGATCCAGGAGCTTCCTCTGGGTCTCCAATATGGGTGCAGGGGTCCAAGGACTTGGGCCTTCTTCTATTGCTTTCCCAGGCCATAGCAGAGAGATGGATTAAAATTGGAGCAAGCCAGCAAGCGGTTCAATAGGCTAATCCTCCGCCTGCAGTGCTGGCACCCCAGGTTCTAGTCCCGGTCGGGGCGCCAGATTCTGTCCCAGTTGCCCCTCTTCCAGTCCAGCTCTGTGCTGTGGCCTAGGAGGGCAGTGGAGGATGGCCCAGGTGCTTGGGCCCTGCACCCGCATGGGAAACCAGGAGAAGCACCTGGCTCCTGGCTTCGGATCAGCGTGATGCGTCAGCCGCAGCGCACAGACTTCAGCGGCCATTGGGGGGTGAACCAACAGAAAAAGAAAGACCTTTCTCTCTGTCTCTCTCTCACTGTCCATTCTGCCTGTCAAAAAAAAAAAAAAAAAAAAAGGAAAGATTATTTCCAGGTCATGTGTGGAAGTGGCGATAATGCGCACACTTTGACCCCTGTCTTGGTCAATGTCAGGCTGTGACGTGGTGCTCAGTGCACTACAGGAGACAGGTACCTTCCTCTCCCTGAGTGGTCACAGGATGGGATTCTTGCAAAGGACTCTTGTCAAGAGCAGCCAGGACTTGAACTGGCACCCATATGTGATGCTGGCACTGCAGGCGGCGGCTTTACCTGCTGCATCACGGTTCCGGCCCCTTGCTATTTCCCCTTCCCATCTCCTTTCTACAGTACAAGTTGAGCACCAAAGTGCTCCAAATCCAATGTTTGCTGAGTGCTGACATAATGCTGTAAGTGGAAAATTCCCCGTCATGAAACTTTGGTCCATGCACAAAATCCCTAAAAAATTTGTGTAAAATTACCTGGTCTGTGTGTGTGTGTATATATATATATATATATATATATATACACTCTCTCTATATATATATATATTAAAAATATAAATAAATTAGTGCTTAGACTTGGTTCCCATACCCCAAATATCTGATTATATATGTGCAAATTTCCAAAATATCAAAAAAAATGAAATCAGAAACCCTTCTTGTCCCATCCACTTCAGATAAGGGGCTCTCGGTCTCTACTGGTTGCTGACTTGTTGTCCACACGTGCACCCTGGTCAGCCACTTGTTGTGAACTTTGGCCACTGACACTTTACTCCCAAGGCTGAAATGTGCTGAAGCTGCTCGCTCGTGGGAGCCCGTGGGGCTCCTCTCGCCCCTGGAGTCCACTTCTGCCTGGGGCCACGCTGTTCTGGCATCACAGACTGCAGAAGCAGGTGTGCAGTCGGATCCAGCTGCAAGAAATTAACATCTTTCAGGACTTTAGACGCCCAGAGGGAACAAGTAACGAATGGGCACCTGCTGGCGGCAGACACAGATGTGTGCTCAGAGGAGGGATTCCTGCAGGGGAGGAAGCCCTGTCACCAGGGGGTGGGAGCTGTGTGGTTCCAGGGGCCTTGTGGAGCAGGTCACCAACCTCGTTAGCACAGGAGACATTAGCACAGGACAGGAAGAAAAAGTGCACAGCCCAGTGAGGGACCCGCGATGAACTCGCGACACCCACGGAGAAGTCAGCTGGTGAGTGTGTTTGCTGGTGAGTGTGGAAGGCCCAGTGGAGTGCAGGCAGGGAGAGGAGTGGGGTGGGGAAAGCTGGGGAGACTTGAGGACAGCTAGCAATGTGAGCATGTGTGCTGGGGGGCTGCTTTATACTAGGTTCACTGAGGTTGGGATTGGGGCCAGAGTAGGGTGATGGAAGGCAGGTGCATAGGACACCATGTTAGGGGTGCACACGCTGGACCTTGCCAGTGGCTGTGTCCTTAAATCTCGCACCTTACAGACCTCACCTGGTCCTGCTCATGGCCAGGGCAGTGATAATCAGGGAAGGAGCACAAGGCACAGGGGATAGGGGTAGGGCCTTCCAGGATACTCTTTTATTTTTTACAAGATTTATTTGTTTGAAAGTCAGAGTAACACAAAGAGAGGAGAGGCAGAGAAAGAGAGAGGTCTTATATCCATCCAATGATTCACTCCCCAATTGGCCGCAATGGCCAGAGCTGCGCCGATCCGAAGCCAGGAGCCAGGAGCTTCTTCCAGGTCTCCCACGCGGGTGCAGGGGCCCAAGGACTTGAGCCACCTTCTCCTGCTTTTCCAGGCCATAGCAGAGAACTGGATTGGAAGAGGAGCAGCCAGGTCTTGAGCCGGCACTTCAGCCCAGGGCATTAACCCGTTGCACTACAGCGCCATCCCCTTTTGATTTATTTTTTTTTAAAGATTTATTTAGTTATTTGAAAGGCAGAGTTACAGAGAGGAAGAGGCAGAGAGAGAGAGAGAGAGGAAGGGAGGGAGAGAGAGAGGGGTCCTCCATCTCCTGATTCATTCCATAAAGGGCCGGAACTTCTTCCAGGTCTCCCACGTGGGTGGCAGAGGCCCAAGGACTTGAACCATCTTCTGCTGCTTTCCCAGGTGCATTAGCAGGGAGCTGGATCAAAAGTGGAGCAGCCAGGACTCAAACCAGCACCCATATGGGGTGCCAGTGTCACAGGCAGTGACCTACACTTAACTCACTATACCAAAGGGCCACTCTTAATGTTCTTTGTCTCGGTCCTGGCACCAGGGTGTTGAGTTCCTAAAACTTCATTGTCCTGTACACTTGTGATGGGTATTCCCTTCTGTATGTAAATTCAGAATGATCTCAATGAAAGCTTGGTTAAGACACATCCAGGGGCCAGCGCTGTGGTATATTGGGTAAAGCTGCCACCTGCAGTGCTGGCATCCCGTATGGGCACTGGTTTGAGTCCTGGCTGCTCCACTTCCGATCCAGCTCTCTGCTGTGGTCTAGGAAAGCAGCAGAAGATGGCCCAAGTCCTTGGGCCCCTCTACTCGCATGGGAGACCTGGAAGAAGCTCCTGGCTCCTGGCTTTGGATCAGTACAGCTCCGGCCGTTGAGGTCAATTGGGGAGTGACCCAGTGGATGGAAAACCTCTCTCTCTCTGCCTTTCCTTCTCTCTCTGTGTAACTTTCAAACAAATAAATAAATCTTAAAAAAAAAAAAAAAGACAAGACACATCCAGTGGAGCGATACCCGTATTGCAGAAGGACTGGCCTTTGTATGTGACTGCCTCTGCTCAGGTCCTCGGGTTGTGTTTGTTTTTACAGGGCTCAGCAGGTAGCAGAAACAATTCCGCAGATAACATCTGAGATTTTCATTCCAGAAAAAGGCCCTGTGGTTCCCAGTGTGGTTTACACGGACTCCAAAGGCCACTGCCAAAGAGAAAGGGGTTCCATGGAGGCTCTGAGCGTGGGAAAACGAAGGAGGAAACTTAGAACGTCCCAGGTGCTGCTTTGCGGGTACTTCCCTGGAGCCTGGGATTTCTGGCGCAGGTGCAAACAGGTCAGCCCAGGGCTGGAGAGGCAGCGCTGATGAAGAGTCCCCAGCCTGTGCTGCTGACTCCCGAGGAAAGCAGTGGCCTCATCTGGCCCGCCACTTCTGCTTCCATGGGTGCCCCAGTGAACTCCACATGAGACGGGTCCCACCTGCGTCTCTGAATGCAAGGGGGACAGGGATGACGTCCCCACGGGCCCTGCCCTGTGCATCTGGGCTGCAGTTAGTGAGAACACGCCAAGGCGGCCAGGTCACAGGAAGCCAAAGCTCTCTTCCTGGACTAAGAAGAAAATGTGAACAAATAGTTCTGGCGTTTCTTGGCTGGGTGTTGGGATGAAACTGACTAGGGAGGCGGGGGATAGATGGCCAGAACTAGCCCCACCCCCCGGACCCACCCCAATTCCTGATCCCGGGGACCTGGGAAACTGAGAGTGACAAGGGGCTCTCTCTGCAACAGTCCCTTCTCTCCTGCCTGCAGCAGAGCCCGGGGACATCCTGTGTAAATGGGGGAGAGGGTGGGCATGGAAGCCAGGGCACCGAGTGTCCTCCCTGGGGAGACAGACCCTGGCCCTGACCGTGCTGGGCCGGCAGGAACAAAGTGATCCAGCAGGCCTGGCTGGGGGCCCGAGCGGCGAGGGGAGCTGCCAGTGGGGAAGAGTTCAGCTTCTTCCAGTGTTACTTCACTGTCTGAACTCCTCCGGAATTTCACGGAAAGCCCAAGTATTTCAGCAAATGTTCTGTCCTCGTCCCTGGCACAGTCCCCTCGTCATCCGCGGCGGAGTCCGTCCCGGCAAGCCCAGCGGATGCCGGCAAAACCGGCCTGGGAGCCGGCGTGGTACTTTCACGCTTTTGGTGTCTCACCTATGCACCTAGCGCACACTGGGGCTGCAAATCTGGCGCTTACAGGTGCCACAGCAAAGCTAGCATGAATTTCCTCTCCATCTTTCACATGCCCCAGTTCGAAGACGCATTTGCCCTGTAGATCTTAGCAACTACTGAGTACATTTTGTTTTCTTTCTATATTAAGACCTTTTGCCTTTTCACTTAAAGGTGGCGCCTGAGGGTTTCACTAGGGCCCATGCAAATTGCCAGCAGCACTACCCTTGTGCTTTGGGGCCAGGACTCAGCAAAATGCGGGCTGCTTAACACGGGCGCTGTGATCCTGGGACAGTCAGTCTGACGACAGAGGTGGCTGCTCAGTGACTCCTGGGCGGGCAGAATGTGCCGTGTGGATATGCTGGGCAAAAGAAATGGCCCGCATCCCACGTGGGATGGCGAAGGGCTTCATCACACTACTCAGCACAGCTCATAGTTTAAAACATGAACCGGGGCTGGCATGGTGCCACAGCGGGTAAAGCCGCTGTCTTTGGTGCTGGCATCCTGTATGGGCGCCCGTTCTTGTTCCGGCTGCTCCACTTCCAATCCAGCTCCCTGGTATGGCCTGGGAAAAGCAGTAGAAGATGGTCCAATTGTCTAGGCCCCTGCACTCCTGGCTCCTGGTTTTAGCCTGTCTCAGCCTTGGCTGTTGCAGCTACTTGGAGAGTGAACCAGTGGATGAAAGATCTCTCTCTCTCTCTCTCTCTGTGTGTGTGTGTGTGTGTGTGTGTGTGTGTGTCTTTCTCTTTCTTTGTAACTCTTTCAAATAAATGAATAAATATTTTTTTAAAAACAACTTATGAACTATTTCTAGAATTTTCCATTTAAGACTTTTGGATCGCAGCTGACGGTAGGTAACTGAAACCCAGAGATGCAAACCCACAGGTGAGGGAGGACTACTGTCCACGCTTCCTCAAGGGTGTGCCCAGCAGGTGGCTTTTCATGTGGCTCCAGGAGCCTGCTTTATCTTGTATGCTCTCTGAGCCCCTCTCACCAGTTCTTTAGTCAGTTGTTTCTGCTCTGCTGTTCCACCAGCTGGATTTTTGCTTCTTTTGTCCTCCACCGGCTCCTCTGTGCCTAGGAAGAGCAGAGTTTCCCACACAGTCACACTCAAGAAACACCTGTGGAAGGAGTACATCCGGCGTGCAGGCTTTAGCCTTGGATGCTCTTTTCAAATGACAGCAGTCAGGCTCACCCCACAGACAGCGGCGCGGGGAGGGGGGCACAGTACTCAAACATGTAAACAGCCTGTGGTGGGGGAGAGCAGGGTCAGCTGGGGAGGCCTGGCCATGACCGAGAGGCGCTCAGACCCGCTCAGGCTGCAAAGTCAGACAGTGGAGATGGGAGGGAGGCTGAGAGGGGAAGAAGGGTCTGTATGGTTTTACAATGGCTGCTGGTTATAGATCTACTATGACCTATTTGGAAGGCTATTCAGTGCGTACAAGCTGGAAAAGAAAACCATTTCAAGATGCATGTGTATGATCTGAGTCAAGCACACAGACATCTGTCGTCTACACAGGGGAGAGTCTGGAATCCATGTTAGCAGTGTGTCTGAGTGGGAGGATTTGGAGTTATTATTTCTGGTTGTTGCATGCCTGTATTGGCAAATGTCTTCTACAGTGACTGCTTATGACTAGAGGTTTTCCCTTGTTTTAATCTGCCAGGTTGAGTGCATGAACAGGAGTACGCAGAAGGCAGCACAGTGTCAAGACTGAAGGTGTTTTACCAGGTGGAGCTCTTGCATAAGGTGGGGTCACAGTAGGTCAACGGCAAAGGCGGCAGGGGGAGGGTCAGACTATGTCATAGGGGTGGGGCAGCCACTTAGGGACCCAGCAGCCTCTTTGGAAGAAGGAAGCAGGGTCCCTATGTCTACCAAGCATCCAGTGCCTCATTCCAAGGGGGACAGAGTGAACTTGCAAATGATGTACTGTGGGCAGAAAGGGAGTCTCATCTCCCACTTGTTGGATGCTAGCTGTGCAACAGGTGCCAGGCCAGCACTTGGCCATGCCTTCTCACCTAATTCCAAAGGTAACCTGCGATATGGGGGTGGCACTGTGGGAGAAGGAGATGGTCAGGTGGTACAGGAGCCTGCATTTGGGTTGAGGTGGTTTTGTTTTTTTTTTTTTTTTTTTTGATTTATTGATTTTATTTGGAAGGCACAGATAGAGAGAGAGAGCAAGAGAGAGAGAGAGAGATCTCATCCACTCATTCACTTACCAAATGGCTATAAAGACCAGGGCTGGGCCAAGCCAAAGCCAGGAGCCAGGAGCTTCATCTGGATCTCCCACATGGGTGCTGGGGCCCAAGCACTTGAGCCATCCTCTGCTGCTTTCCTAGGTGCATTAACAGGGAGCTGTATTGGAAGTGGAGCAGCCGGGACTCGAACCAGCATACATATGGGATGCTGGCATTGCAGGCAGTGGCTTAACCCACTGTACAAGGGACCCCACCACATTGTCATTAACCATTCATCTGTCAGTGGGCACTCAGGTTGTTTCCAAATCTTGGCTGCTGTGCACGTTGCTACTATGGAAATGTGCAGGTGTCTCCTCACCATGCTGAGTTCGTATCTCAGGATCTGGACCCAGCCGTGGGATTGCTGGACCTGGTGCCCAGGCTTGAATCTGGTCTTCCTGCTTCCAACCCCCTACGACCTCTTCCCACCTCCTGTGTGAGCAGAGCTTCCTTGGGGCGGGGGGGGGGGGGGGTTGAGGCATATTCTCCTGGCAACAGGCACACGGCTGGACATCGTCCCGGCCAGACCTTTTCCCTTAATCAGGCGAGTCGCTGAGACAGGCCCTTGTCCCTGGAGAGCTGGTTGGATTTTTCAGCAGTCCGAGGGGGCTGGGTGTGACAGTAGAGGCCACTCACGTTCCCACAGCAACCTGGACACATCCCAGCCGTGAAGGATGGGAAGGTTGCAGTCACACAGTGAATGACAGTGGGCAGGCAGCCGGCCAGGCACAGGTCTCCTGCAGGGCACTGGGGATCTGCGGAATCCGTACTTGGCTCAGCTGTGGCTGTACAGAGCGGCAAGCCTGGCAGGGCCTGTGCCTGGAGGCTCCCTCCCAGTCTGCCTTGCCAGCGACACCTCCTGTAGCCAGGAACCGTGTGCCTGCCAAGAACTCGCTGGAAAGAGTTGCATGATGCGCATTTCAGAACATCCTAGGCCTCTGCGCCTGGCTGCTCAGGTGATACCAGCACAGAGCTGCTGGAGGACTGGGTGCACTGACTACAACGTCTCCACGCCCCTGACCTGACCCCCCACAATGGAGAACTGGGACACACCACGGCTTCTGTAGCCACAACTCACTCTTTAGTAACCTCAACAAGCCAGAATACAACAGACGACTAGACTGGAAAGAGGAAAATTGATTTCTTTTTTTTTTTTTTTAAGTCTTATTTTATTCATTGGATAGACAGAGAGAGAGACAGAGAGAGAGAGAGAGAGTGAGAGAGAGAGAGAGAGAGAGAGAGAAAGATCTTCCATCTGCTGGTTCACTCCAAGGCCACGACAGCCAGGACTGGGCCAGGCTGAAGCTAGGAGCCTGGAACTCCATCTGGGTCCCCTACAAGAGTGGCAGGGGCCCGTGTACCTTGGCCACCTTCTGCTGCTTTCCCAGGTGCATTAGCAGGAAATGGGGTGGGAAGCAGAGCATCTGTGACACAAACTGGCCCTCCCACAGGGAATCTGTAGATGCAAGCTGTGGCTTAACCTGTTGCGCCACAGGCCAGCCCAAGAAAACAGATTTCTACAGCGGGAATTTTAACATCACTCACTGGCGTCTGATCCCTTCCCCACACCCACACTGAGAGGCACCTGTGTGAGGTGATGACTGTGTCAGTTAACTTGGTTGTAGTCACCGTGTGGCAATGTATGCATAAATCATCACATTGGACAGCTTTCAGTGTTTAATTTTTATTTGTCAGTGAAGCTAGAAAAAAAACAAGATCAACTTTTAAAATTAGACGAGTCACTCCCTGCAAGCGAATCGGATTGTCATGGAGAGTGCACCCTTCGCCCTTCTGTGGCACAGTCACCAAGTCTGGCTGTCCTGTGTCATCGTTAATTTGATGCCACAGCCTGCACCAAAGGATGCCCAGACATATGTATTCTGGGGTGTCTGTGAGAGAAGGAGCTTCTGGACGGGGCTGGTGATTGGCATGGTGGACTCAGCAAAGCAGATCTCCCTCTCCAACCGAGTGGGCTCCTCCAGTCCTCTGAGGCCTGAGCAGAGAAGAGGTGGAGGAAGGAGGACTTCCCTCCCGCCTCCCTGCTTGAGCTGGGCCATCCTTCTCAGGTTTCCTGCCCTCTGACTGGGATTCACACCGTCGGTTCTCCTGCCTCCCCGGCCCTCAGACTAGCACTGGGATCACACCAGCAGATCCCTGCATCTCCAGCCTGGGGATGGCAGATCTTGGGACTTCTCAACCTCCATAATAGTATGAGCCAAGTCCTCCTAACACCACATGCACGCACACACACACACACACAGTCTGCAAAAAGTTATGGAAAATGCATAGTGTGAAAAAACCACGCATGGATTTCAAACATTTTTTGCACCCACATAAACATCTTTTTAAAGATATAGCTATATTTTTAAATTGTATTTATTTATTTCATTCAAAAGGATGATAGAGATTGCTCATCTGCTAGTTCACTCCCCAGGGGCCTGCAACATCCAGGACTGGGCCAAGCTAAAGCTGGGAATCGGGAACTCAATGTTTGTTTGCCACATGGATGGCGGGGACCCAAGGGCTTGAGCCAGCACCTTCTGCCTCCCAGGGTGCACATTAGCAGGAAGCACGAACTGAGGAGTGGAATCAGGACTCACACCAAGCAGTATCATCATAGCTACATCAAGCACATATCTTTAATTCCATTTTTCCATGAACTTATTTATTTATTAGAAAGGCAGAGTTACAGAAAGATTGAGGCTGAGAGAGAGAGCGAGCGAGCGAGCGAGCGAGAGGTCTTCCATCTGCTGGTTCACTCCCTAAATGGCTGCAACAGCCAGGGCTGATCTGTTCCGAAGCCAGGAGCCAGCAGTTTCTTCCAGATCTCCCATGAGGGTACAGGGACCCAAGCGCTTGGGCCATCTTCCACTGCTTTCCCAGGCCATAGCAGAGAGCTGGATCAGAAGAGGAGCAGCTGGGACTTGAACCAGTGCCACATGGGATGCAGGCATTGCAGGCAGTGGCTTTACCAGCTACGCTACAGAGCTGTCCCCTCCCCATGAGCATTTAAAATCCCTGCTAATCTCCCATTTGTTCTATTTCTCTGGAGAACCCTCATGAATAGATCTGGTTTTCCAGACAATGATAGATGAGGGGAGCCTGTGACCAGAGGGGATGCCTCTCCAGGCCCCTTCATTTTGGCCTGTGCACCTGTCCCCTGACACCTAGGAGCACTGGCTATTGAGGACTTCTCACAACTATCCTTGGCAGAATGAGACCCCACTCACCTGGGGGGTTCAAATCATCCCCATTCGTAGCATGGGCAGGACACAGTGGTGCAAAAGCTTGGCCGCCTGGACTCAAGGCACAGCAACTCTGGGTGCAATTCACGGTCCAGTGCCCCCAGTGCCATCAGCCCCACCTAAGATCACACCTGGACTTGATGTTCCCTTGTGCAGCCTTGCTGCTGCAAGCACACCCTTGACAGATAGTGCACCTTGGAATCCTGGTCTCCAGCTCTGTATCTAGGAAGCTGGAGCTTGGAACTGAGAGGAGGTGTCGACGCACCTCTAGCAGATGGCACCACCATCCATGTTTCCAAGTCTCACGTTGGTGTCTCTTTCTCAAATTCTCCCTCCCCTCACACCAGACAGCAAATCAACCCCAGGGCCACAAGTCCAGTGCCTCACCTTGACCCCGTGCCCTTGTTCACCTGCACAGACGTTACCTGACTGGTTCCCCATGGTCTTGCTGTCACCTGCTACGGGGCTGTCTAGTCTCTCTCCTTTTGTCACCAGAGAGAGCAAATCAAAGCACATCACCCCTGCTCCAATTGCTCAGTGACTTCCACTCCATGTAGAACGGAGCCTTATGTGATGGACAACACAAATATGGCCACGTCCCTGTTGACTTCCGCAGTGCCAGCTCCCTGCACCCCCACCCCCGCTCCCAGCAGCCTCATACCTTCACCCAATCTTGAAACCATCTCGGGTAGGCACAAGTGCCTCTGATTCCCGGCCATGCTCAGTCTGGAAAGTGAGTCCCCGCGCCTTCCTGGGCAGCCTTCAAGATGTGCCTGGGACATAATTTCCCAGCAGAAACTCCCTGGGGTCTCTGTGGGTGCTGTTTTACATCTCACCTCCTTTATCAGAACAACTGCTCGTGTTCTTGGCATCCCTAAGCCCACGAGTCAGGAGTCTGCTCATGTCTGCTCATGGTTATAGATTGTGTCATCAGGAATTACGTGTGTGAACCATGAGCAAGCTGACAGCTGATGGCCTGACGTCCAGAACTCAGAAGGCACGGCCAGCCGGGGCCGCCTTGTGTGGAACAGAGCCCTGGTCACTTACGTCCATGACCCCAGAAGCATTTCTGCCTCCGATCCCAAGCAGTCTACCCTGACTTGGTGGAGAATCGAGCAGGTTCTCTGGGGAATGCAGATTTTAACAGGACGCGTTCCAAATCCCTGCTCTGCTTTCTCTGGCTTCCACAAACAGGTAGGGCGCACCTGAGGCTGTTGCTCCCTCTGTCCAGGACAGCCCTGCTCACGGCCTGCCCCTCACTTTCCTCGGATGCCTCCCAGACCACACTGTGTAAAATCTCAGCTCCCACCTCCCTCACCTGCTAGCACCCAACCACCATCTCGGCTTTGTCTACCTCCGACAGACTTCACGACACTCATGGGGAGACAGAGTTAAACGTTAGGTTTACTTTGGTGGGGAAAATCTTGGAAACGCATGCATGGGTTTCTTCATAACACATATTTTCCGTGAACTTTCTCTTCAGATTCCTTATACGCACAGATTTCAACATTTTGCACCAGAATAAACTTATTTTTCATTCCCTTTTTTTCCAAGAACTGTACAACAACCTGCATAAACTTGCAGCATGCTGTCTGTTTCCTGTGGGATGGAAGCTCCAGCCCAACCCGGCGCTGCACCCCTGTTAGCCCCGTAACCGGAACCCAGCAGACACACGCGATGCCTCTTTGCCGAATGAGTTTATACAGTGGAAGCGGGGACATTTAGCTGAGGACATACAGGGCAGGGTCATGTACATTTTCAGACTAGACTCAGCAAGCACACAGCCCAGAGCTCCGAAGCTGTGCTTGGCAAGCTGCCTAAGGGTCAGAGAGGGCTCGGTGAGAACAGAGCTGCTTAATCCTGGTTTGCGCCCTTCGGCCTCTCTCAGTGAAAATGATCTCCAAACTGGAAGAGGCGCCCGCGGTAAGTGATGGGATGAAGCAGCTCTGCATGCCCAAGAGGAAGGACAGACCCACAATCTTCCATTTCTCTCCCTCACGACCCCTCCCCCTTCTCCTCCCAAGTCAGCCGAGAACCTAACCTCCATGGCTTTGTGGTGCTCTCTTCCTGCAGGGTCATTCAAGAGTCTTTGGATATGGTGCCAACAAGAGCCCTGGATGCCACCGCAGGGCAGCGAGCTCCCGGGAGACCAGGGAGAAGCTTACTGGGTTGTAGAGCACAGGCGGGAATCTTTGAGAAATCACAGGGAAATAGGCAGATGGAAAAAAGTACTGCGGATATCAGAAGGCAGGCGAGCAAGGGAGAAGGTGGGTGGTAAACACTCCAGCCCAGTGAATGTAGCCTTTCTCACTAACAAAGGCCTGGGTTAGGACCACAGAGGGGGCTGGGTGTCAGACACAGCGGTTCCGATGTCACTTGTTATCCCTGTTTCTCATAGCACAGCGCCCACTCTGCTAACATGCCCCTGAGAGACAGCAGGTGAGAGCCAAGTACTTGGATCTCTGCCACCCATGTGGGAGACCTAGACTGGGCTCCTGGATCCTGGTTTTGGCCCAGCCCAAATGTTGTGAGCATTTGGGGAGTGAACCAGCAGATGCGAGATCTCTATGTCTTTCTCTGTCACTCTGCCTTTAAAACATATAAAATTGAATAAAAATTTTAAAAAACAACATAAGCAGTTGATGGCACCATTACTTTAAAAAATAACAAATCAATGTCATGTTATTACAGTGATCTTTTATGTAAAAGAAAAGAGTGAGCAGTTCTAGAAGTTAACTTGCATCCAATTAACCTCCAATCTCATTGCATTTCTTGATAGTTTGAAATGCAGCATTTAAGTACATACCTTGGGGCCAGTGATGTGGCTTAGCAGATACAGCTGTGCCTGCCTACAACACTGACATCCAATATGGGTGCCAGTTCCTGTCCCAGCGGATCCACTTCCGATCTTGTTCCTTGCTAATGGCTTGGGGAAAACAGCAGAAGACTGGCCATTTGGGAGACCCAAATGAACCACCTGGCTCCTGGCTTTGGCCTGGCTCAGCCCTGGCGGTTGCAGCCATCTGGGGAGTGAACCGGAGGATGGACAATCTCTCTGTCTCTGTCTCTCTATAACTCTTCCAAATAAATTAATAATTTTTTTTTTTAAAATAAAGAACCTACCTTAACTGTGGCAAATGACTTCAAAGTCTCCTTGATACCCCTATGGACAATTCATGGTGACATTGGACAGAGTCAGCCACGCCTACTTCCTGTGCTGTGCTGGGCACTGGAACCACACAGAGTGAGTAAAACATGGTCCTTGTCTTCGAGAAGCCCCACGTGGTGAAGATGCCAGCCAGCTCGAGAGGTAGTTATGATCCACGTTGCTCAATGCTGCCCTTGAGTCGTTCCGAAAGGGATGTGACAGTACAGCTAGGTGACCCTGGCTGGCTGATAACACTAGTGATTCGCATCCTGGTGGAAGACTGTCTCCACTACAGTGCTACAGAGATTGAGGACATTTCTACGTCCTACAAAGTCTTCTTCAGGACCTAGAAGAAGACATCAGAGCCAAGTTGATCAAATTTGCCAATGACCGCAACCGGTGGGGGAGTAGCTGAGACACCGGCCATGGTCAGGAATCAGAAAACCCTCCTTGACCAAGAAAAGCCTTGTCCTGTGGCAAAGACCAAGTTTGCTAAGGTGAAACGTAAAGTCATGGCTTGCATTCGGAAGCCACTCACAGAGAAGTCCCGTGACAGTGTGCCAGAGGCTTTAGCTGTGCATGGTTCAACATAAGCCACTCGTATGAAAGGACCAGGAGGGGCCGGCACTGTCACGTAGTGGGTAAAGCCACTGCCTGCAGTGCTAGCATCCCATATGGGTGCTGGTTCGAGTCCCGGCTCCTCCACTTCTGATCCAGCTCTCTGCTATGGCCTGGGAAAGCAGTGGAAGATGGCTCAAGTCCTTGGGCCCCTGCACTCATATGAGAGACCCAGAAGAAGCTCCTGGCTCCTGGCTTCAGATCAACACAGCTCTGGCTGCTGCAGCCAATTGGGGAGTGAACCAGTGGATGGAAGACCTTTCTCTCTCTCTCTCTCTCTCTCTCTCTCTCTCTCTCTCTCTGCCTCTCCTTCTCTCTCTGTGTAACTCTGGACTTTCAAATAAATAAATAAATCTTAAAAAAAAAAAAAAGAAAGAAAGGACTGGGACAGGTCATGGGAGCCGTCGGGGGACCGCCATAGTAATGTCGTGTCCAGGACCCGGAAGACAGATGAGGCTGCTTCTGGGATCTTGTCCTGTAACTGCAGGTGCTCAGCCAGAGTCCTTGGAGTCCCCAAGCCGGGACCTACTGCATCCCGGCAGCACAGGAGAACAGCCAAAGCAGATCTGGTCCTTGCCAGCCCCGCGCCCTTCCTCAAAACTGGGGACCATGCCGGCGACTGCCCCATCCCCTGGAGCTCTGGACTGGGGCTCCCAGGCTGCACCCCGGCCAGCACCGCCCTCTCCCCTCACCCAAGGAGGAAAACGTGGTTTCCTTTTGTTCCAGTCTTAGGTATTTCGAGGTCGCCCTCAAGTCATTTGGGACCTAATGCTGTGTCCTTCCTCCCTTCCAATCCCTCACTTTTTATATTGAAATTTTTTAGTTGTTGTTTATTCAAGAGGTAGAGCAAGAAGAAAGAGAGCCCCTATCTTTTTTTTCCACTCCCCAAAATCCCAAGCTGAAGCCAGGAGCCAGAATTGAAAGCAGGTCTCCCACATGGGTGAGAAGGAGGCCCCTGCTGCCTGCGGGGTCTGCATTGGTAGCAAGCTGTCCCAGGGCGTGCATTAGCAGGAACCTGAGGTCAAGAGGCAGGGCCGGAGATGGAAACCAGACCTTCGGTCTCAGTGCTGGGGTCCTAACCAGTATCGTAACCAAATGCTGACCCCATTTCTTATTCTTTTCTTGTTTTTTTAAAGGCAGAATTACACACACACACACACACACACACACACACACACAGATCTTCCACTCACTAGTTCACTCCCCCAAATGGCTGCAATGGCTGGAGCTGGGCAGGGCCTAAGCCAGAGCCTGGAACTCTGTCCAGGTCTTCCACATGATTGCAGACTTGAGCCGTCTTCCGTTGCTTTTCCAGGCACATTAGCAGGGAGCTGGATCAGAAGTGGAGCAGCTGGGACTTGAGCCCATGCTCATACAGGATGCCCGCGTTGCTGGTGGTGGCTTAACCTGCTGCACTACAACACTGGCCCATACAAGGTCCCCACTTCTGATGGTAAAGCTCAGTGCCGCCTCTGTCAGGCACACCGCTGGACAAGCATGTGTTTTTGCACGCCTGTCCTTTTTGTCCTGTCTTAATTTCTGCTTCCCTTAGTTCTTGATGGCTACTGGACTGGATGTCCCAAGTCCTTACTTGATCTCAGAGTACTGTTCTCCCTTCTGCCTCATCTCTGCTCCAACCAGTGCAAACTCATATGCATGCACACACACATGAATGCACACACATGCACACACATACAAGCATGCATACACATGCATGTATACACTAGCATGTACACATACATGCAAACACAGGCACACACACATGCATGCAAACACACACATTCTCTTGCCCTGGGTTGTTCTCCCAATCCCTCAAATCCAGTGTCCTTTGATCTCTTATACCAAGGCTGAACCTGGGTAGGGGATAAACATTTTCCTGTGGCAGTTTTCAGCTCAGTAAAAGAAACAGTTGCTGTCAAAACTCTTCAGATGGGGGTCCGCATTTGTGGCGTGCAAAAACTCAGGACACAGGCTAGGCATCTATTGGCAGCACGCTGGCCAGATCTATCTGATTATTTATGGTTGGTCCTGGCATCTGAGGTCCACTGAACTAGATGATCTTTTCTCTGAAGTGAAAAAATCACACTGATGCTTTTCATAAAGGTGACGCCGAGAGGTGAAGCAGCTGCTTGAATGTAGGAGAGATGGAGAGGGCGAGTCTCAGAGCTCTTCTTGCTTCAACCCGAAGTCAGAATCGCACTCTCCCCTGGAACCATGGGTTCTGCCTTGCTGTGGATCACTTTCTGCTCAGGCTCAGCCAGAAGGGGCAGTCCTCCCACAGGCCTTTCCAAGGCTGCACTGCTGAGTGTTTCAGGGTGAAATCCCAGGGGCAGGGCCATGGCCTGGCCTTGTGAGCACACCCTTGGCCATGGCCTGCCTCTCTGCAGACATCTGGGGACAGCTGTGAACATCTGCTCCCCTCCGTGACCCGAGGGGCCCCTTGCTGAATCCATGGTGTTGGGCCAGGAGCCAGCACATGACCAGATAGATGCCTGTGTGGCTGCTTGTGGGGGAGGCGAGGTCGTGTCTCCTTTGGGAGATCAAGCTGTCTTCCTCTGTCTCTGGCTTTATTTTCCTTCGCCTTAAAGAAAAATATTCATTCTGTCTTTATTTGAGAGAAACACACAGGCTGACAGAGCGCCCATCTGCTGGTTCACTCCCCAAATGCCCACAATGGCCAGGGTCAGGCCAGGCTAAAACAAGGATCTGGGGACTCAATCCAAGTCTCTCACATGGGTGGCAGGGAGACTACGAGGGCCATCACCTGCTGCCTCCCAGGTGGTGGGAACAGGAAGCAGGAACAGGAAGTGGAATCGGGAGGGGAGCTAGGACTTGAACCCAGTTCCTGCAACATGGAATGAGGCGTCCCAACCAGCAGCTTAAACACGAGGCCAAATACTTGCCCCCAAGAAAAAGCTTGAATTCCTATCACGGAGTACTTCAGATTAGCATCTCCCTATATTTATATATGCAATACACAAATATATGTGGGCGCTTCAAAAGTTTGTGCAAAAATAGAATTTAAAAATAAGTTTATTTTTTCCAAAACTGTTTAGAAAGCCATTCATAGCTTTTTCTATTTTTTTTTTAAAGATTTATTTTATTTATTTTAAAGAGTTACAAAGAGAGAGAAAGAGAGAGAGAGGTCAGTCTTCCATCCATTGGTTCACTCCCCAGATGGCCACAACAGCCAGAGATGAGCTGATCTGAAGCCAGGAGCCAGGAGCTTCTTCCACGTCTCCCACGTAGGTGCAGGGCCCAAGCATTTGGGCCATGCTCCACTGCTTTCCCAGGCACATTATCAGGGAGCTGGATCGGAAGTGCAGCAGCCGGGCTTGAGCTGGTGCCCATATTGGATACTGGCACTGCAGGCTGGGGCTTTACCCGCTGCACCATAGCACCAGCACCATAGCTTTTTCATGATACGTATATTTTATGAACATTTTGAAGACCCCCCTCCTGTGTATGGATTTAAATTGTTTTGCACCAAAACAAGCATATCTTTCAATTCTATTGTCTATGAATTTTTTGAAGTGCCCTTTTAAATTACACATACAAAATTATACATAACACGTACGTCTATCATCTGCCTGTCTGCTTGTCCACCTGTAGCGCCTGACAGTGCTGTGGCAATTCTTAACCCTTCCGTCGGAGGCCTGTGCTTGTTTTTCCAGTATGTCACCTTGACAAAAATAACATATCCCCATCCAAAAAGAGGCCACAACAATCATCATCATCCAGGCAACTAGAGCCATTTTTCTTCCCAGTGTTACCTTTCATCTCATCACGCCTTGATGAGGTGCAGATAAATACATGCAAATAGACTAGAACACATTTCATTAATGCTGGATTAACAGGGACAGCCTTTTGCTGAACAAGCCCAGGGAAGTTGTGGCAATAGCTGCAATAACCTACATGCTGGAACACAAAGAGATCAGGCAGAGGAGGAAGCTTCCAAGAGCTTAGATGTCCCTGGAGCATGACATGGGAATGAACGTGCATTTAGGACTCCAAAATCCCACAACAGCTGCTCAGAAACACTGGTGCCCATGAAAATCCACCCAGTGTAATCCAGGGTCTTGGTGGAATTCATGCATGAATTATGCAGGCCAAACAAGGACTTGCTGATATCAAAGTGGCACCCCCAGGGAGGCAGGGGCTCTGCTGTGCTCTTGGAAAAGCAAAAACAGGTGCAGGGGCCTGCAGCCCGCCATCATGCCATCATGCTGTCCACAGGGCACTGTGAGTGTGCCTCCCTTACGCACCAGGGAGCTCTGTGGGCCACACAGTGCTGTGTCCTCTTCCCTCCCCTGCTCCCACCAAAGGAGCAGCAGCGTCACGCGGACCTATCAGTAGGACATTCTGTCAAAGGCATCGCTGATAAACAGGGAGCAGGAAGAAGAGAAACCCTGTCCCAACCTGTCTTCGAGGCTCCCTGGCTGGTCGTCACAACCACTCCCTCAGCTCCCAGGAGCGCCCAGCCCCCAGGGGGGCATCTCACCTCTTCAGGGGGAGTCACCTTGCTGTTTGTCACTGGTTTCACAAGCCTCGCCTGTCAGTTGTACTGTGTGTCAGATAGTTAAGGAGAGCTTGGCACTTCCTGTCTGCAAATCAAGTGGGGAGACTTGGAGGAGGTTGGTGCAGGGACTGGGTCAGCCACACTGGGTGCAAGTGAAGGCCACCCACGTGGTCCAATGGCAGGAGTCTCAGAAAAGCCCTTTCCTGAGATATTTTTCTCCACAGTCTGAGTTCCCACCATTGTGGTTATTTTTCCAACCAAATTTCTCCAGAAAGCTACTGCTGGACTGGAAAGAGTAACTAATTAGCCCAGAAGAGCTGGGCTTCATGAAGAGCTGTGTTGTTCCAGTTCTCCTGTAAGATTGGGGGCCAGCGCTGTGGTGAAGTGGGTAAAGCCAATGCCTGCAGTGCCGGCATTTCATTATGGACGCTGGTTCGAGTCCCGGGTGCTCCACTTCCAATCCAGCTCTCTGCTATGGCCTGGGAAAGCAGTGGAAGATGGCCCAAGTTCTTGGGCCCCTGCACCCCTGTGGGAATACCCAGAGGAAGCTCCTGGCTCCTGGCTTCAGATCGGTGCAGCTCCGGCCATTGCAGCCATCTTGGGAGTGAACCAGTGGATGGAAGACCTCTCTCTCTTCCTGCCTCTCCTTCTCTATGTAACTCTGACTTTCAAATAAATAAAATAAATCTTAAAAAATTTCATCAGTAGATCCAACAGAGACCTAAGACAGGTAATTTTTGATGGGGGGGGGGGTGGTGGGTAGCCCTGCGCCTGTGCAGAACGAGGAGCCTGAGCAGGTAGCTGCGGGGAGCAGGGGAAGGGGGCATAGTAGAATCCACTAAAGTGGGCTGAGGGTCTCTGGAAGAAGCAATGCTTGCAGCAAGTAGTGTCATGCATGCAGAATCAGGCAAAAAAGCAGCACAAATCCTCTTTGAAAACCAAGTTGTTTGCATCACCAGAAATCATCTGTCAATTGCTATGCTCAGGATCCATCCACAAGAGTACAGCGGATCCAGCCTCTGGCTCCCCTGAAGCTGGCATCTCAGAAAGACAAGGGAGCAGGAGCGGAGAGCAGGGAAAACGTGGAAACACAAACGAGGGATAAACACACAGCATGGGCAGTTGTGAAACGTTCGGCAAGGAAATGACCCACAGGCGAACCCCTCTGTCAATCCATCCTTCATCCAGGGGCTGGGAGAGCCGTCATCAGACAGACAGGAGGAGGGAAGCCTGCAGCACCGGGAAGCCAAAGAACGAGGCGCTCCTGGCACAAAGGGGAGGTAACCGGTGACCAACGGTGCCGGTGTACACTCGTTCAGTTTTTTCAGCGGGAGTTGCTTTTTTTATTTTACTTTTGGATTTTGCATGGATTCTTTTTGTAACAACAAGAGTAATAATGACCTTACAGAGGCAAAAAGCTCTAAGATGCAAGCCTCTAAGAGGAGGGTACAAGGTTAGGAAGTCTAAGCAATGGCTGAAGATCGCTGCTAGACTAGACATTCCAACATGAGAGTGGCAGCTCAACTGAGTGTGCAGCCAGGGAAGGCTTTGGGCAGTGATGGCTCAAGTAGTTGGATCCTAACCATCCACCTGAGAAACCCAGATTCAGTTCCTGGCTCCTGGCTCCAGCTGTTGCAGGCATTTGGGAAGTAAACCAGCAGATGGGAGATTCCCCTCCCCCATCTTGCAAATAGATAATTTTTTTAAGATTTATTTATTTATTTGAAAGTCAGAGTTACACAGAGAGAGAAGGAGAGGCAGAGAGAGAGAGGTCTTCCATCCGCTGGTTCACTCCCCAATGCTGGAGCTTCTTCTGGGTCTCCCACATGGGTGCAGGGGCCCAAGGACTTGGGCCATCTTCTACTGGCTTTCTCAGGCCATAGCAGAGAGCTGGATTGGAAGTGGAGCAGCCGGGACCCGAACCAGCACCCATATGTGATGTTGGCGCTTCAGGCCAGGGTGTTAACCCGCTGTGCCACAGCGCTAGCCCAGCAAATAGATAATTTAAAGATAACAAAAGGTTATTGAATGTATAGTGGTGGAGGCCAGGGTGTCTAATCTGATAAAACACCCAACAAAAACAAGGGCTGGGGCAGACAGTTGTTACGTGAAATATGTCTTAATAGAAAAGTGTTAAAAAATAAGGACTCTCCCCCTACAGACACAAAACACTGCTAAATTGCAAGTTGTGCCAAGTACTGCAGCCTCACTGTACACGGCAGGGGTGGGGGTGGTGTGTGGCAGGTGCTGAGCATACCGGAAGCTCCTCCTAAGCCTTCCCTCCCACTGTCCATCCTGGTCCAGAAACCAAGGAATTGGTGGGGGAGAGAGCGCGAGAGCGCGTGCTGCGGAAAGGGTTCAAATTAGAAGCATCTTAAGAGAGGTGCCGCTGCGTGAATTCTCAGCGGTAAGGCTGCGGTAGTGCCTTACTGCGCACAAACTCCTCTTCTCGCAGCTGGGGAGGCAGGCGGTCCTAAAGCAGCAAGGTGTTCCTTCAGCAGGCCTCGCGGGAGGGTCATGGACGCACCTGCCCCAGGATCTCCGGGCTGCCTACAACCACGTGCTCTGCCCGTCCTCCACTTTCGAAGCCAGCAGCGCAGCTTCGCCATGTCGCTCCTTGTCCGGCCTCTATCCACCCTTGCATCTCCTTCCTGGTTCCCCCGCCTCCCTCTCGCCTCAGTGAGGACCTCTTGAGGTGACCCTGTCCCGCCTGGTTCCTCTAGGGTGAGCTTCCCGTCTCAAGGTCTTTCATCCTTTCTGTCACGGGTTCAAGGGGAACCAGCATTTTGGGGTGAACCAGCGATGGAAGAGATCTCTGCCTTGCTCTGCCTTTTGAATAAATAAATAAATAAATTTTATTAAAAAAAAGATGAAGAAAGAGCTAACAAACTTCTCAAATCAGTTAAATGCCAATTCCATATGCCAGCATCGGAAAGAAATTAAATCAAAACTAAAAAAATATACTTGGAGAAAAAAATCTTAACCACTGTAGTGAGGTGTGATGAACACATAAAAAGCCGCAGATATTTAGTGTCTACAACTTGCTGTGTTAGGAGACAAGCATGAACCTGTGAGGCCATCAAACCAACATCACTGTTAATGCCACAACGTAACTGTCACCTCCAAAACCTTCCTCCTGTCCCCACCTCTCCCCCTTTTCTCCCCACTTGTGAATATAAGACCTATCCTTCCAGAAAATGCTAAAGGTAGAGCATAATCCAGCGTTGCCAGTCATAAAGCCAGGCTTGCTTATGGTTGAAACTTTGTACCCTTTGATCAACAGCTCCCTGCTTCTCCCTTCCCCCGGCCCGCAGCCCCCACTCCTTCCATGTGCACTTCACTTCCCTGTGTTTAACTGTGCTGCAGTCCACCTGCAAGTGAGGTCATCTAGCATTTGTCTCTCGGTGCCTGCAGTATTTCCCTCTAGGTCTCTCAATGTTTTCCCAGTTGGCAGGATTTTTTTCTTTTTAAAGGCTGAATACTATTCCACTGAACATCTGTTCATCGGTTCATCTCTAAGTGGACAGCTAGGTGGAGTCTGCTCTCGGCTACTGTGAACAGTGCTGTGATAAACATGGGAGTTCAGACAGCTCTTCAACATACTGACTATAAGTCCTCTGGATACGTGCCCAGAAGCGGAACTGCCAGCTCAAAGGGTAATTCTGTTTTGGATTTTTTTTGAGGATCTTCCATGTCGATTTCCACAACGGCGGCATCCATTTACCAACAGTGTATAAGAGCTCCCTGTTCCCCACACCCTCGTCAACATTTGCTGTCCTCTTCTTTTTTCTTTCTTTAAAAATAGCTACCCTGACATATGGGAGGTGTTATTTCGTTGTGGCTTTGATTTGCTTTTTCCTGATAACTTGTGATATTGAGCACTTCTTTTTTTCCCTGTAAAACCATGGACAACCAAAGATCTCTCTCCCTTTGCTTAAAGGCAAAGCTCCTAGGGGAGGAGTTGGGCTGCTTCGCACACTAACCCCCCATAGTAGTTTTTTGCTTCTTTGCATACCTGTTGCACAACTAACTTGTAACCTCCTAATAGCTACTTTCGAAAAAAAAAAAAAAAAAACAACCCTAGGCATTTCCAGGGTCCCTGATGAAACTGGACAGAACCAGCACACAGACCAACTCAGACCCACCAGAGAGCACCTTCTGATTGGCCATCAGGTTCAAGGCCACACCTCTACTCTACAAGCTGCCTGTAGAGAAGTGAGCTGTCAGGGTGCATGCTCAGAGGATATCCCCCTCCCTTTCCTCTGCACCTCTTCCATTCTGTTGCTTTGCTTCACCCAGTTCCTTCCCAATTACCCTAACTCCATAAATTCCCAAACCTCTCTCTGTACACAGAGACTGACTGGGGCCTTGACGTGGCTTGTGCCTTTCTCCTACAGGTCTGTGGCACAAACAGATGTTCCCTTTCCGAGAAGGTGAATCCAGTGTCTTTATAACTAGTAGGGTTCATGTGAGCAGAGAGCCTTATCCCATGACAGCTGTTGGCCATTTGTACGTCTTCTTTGTAGAAATGCCTATTCAGATCCCTTGTCCATTTTTAAATTAGGTCACTTGTTTACTTGCTATTGAGTTGCAGGAGTTCCTTATATTGTATATGTTGGATATGCATCCCTTGTCAGATCTATGGTGTGTAAATATTTTCTCCCATCCAAGGTTGCCTTTTCACTTTGTTGATTGTTTCCTTTGCTGGGAAAAAGCTTTCTGGTTTGATATAGTCTGACTTGTCTCGCTTTGCTTTTGGTTGTCTTTGCTCTTGATGTCATACCCAAGAAATCACTGCTCAGTTCAATGTCTAGAAGCTTTCCCCTGTGTTTTCTCATTTTTATATACAAATACAGCATGTTTATAAATATGTAAATTTTATGATGATAAATATATTTTATATGATATTTAGAAGTGTGATCTATTTATACATCAAATAAGAGGAAGACAATATAATTTATATGCAGCTAGAAAGTCACACCTTCACTAAGACATGGCATTTCTTTGGGTTGTAGGTCATGCCTTGGGACTTTTATCACTGTCTGTGTTAAGGCTTAGGGGGTTAGCCCATGAGTTTTACCAATCCTCCCAAACCTCCTAATTCCCAAAAGAGCAGCACAGCCATCTGCAGTGAAAAGAATGGGACAAAAGGGTGCATTAGGAATCTGAGTGACTTCCTGCTATTGCCGACCCTGGGAGATAGCAGAGATGGCTCAAGTAATCGGGTCCCTGCTACTGCTGTGGGAGACAGGGACTGAGTTCTCAGTTCCTAGCCCTAGCCATCACAGACATTGTGGGGGATGGGGAGGTGGGGGGTGAGGGGCTGGAAGGAAGAGGATCCGTAAGTGGAACTTCAATCCCCGCCCCCGCCCCCGCCCCAACCTCTACTCTTACATTAAAAAAAAAAAGAGTTTGAGCAAACACAACCCCAAAATATAACATCCTCTTTGTTTTCCCAGCCCTGGAGAAAATGAACCATCCACCAGTCACAGAGAATCATTGGAGTGGGAAGCTATGATTTGAAACTTGGTGCTGGGGAGACTATAACCCTAAAATCATATTTGAACATTACTTTCTCCAGTGGGATGTTTGCAATTTGCTCTTCCCTGATCCTCCTATGATACATCCCTGGGCCTTTCAGAATATTTCTTGAATGGCAAACGGAGTTCCAATAGAAGCACCTGCTATCCCCAGTGCACGTTACCTTCATCACAGGTTTTATTAGAGAGTTCTGGTCAGGTTCACGCCCACAGGAGAAAAGAAAGAACAAGAAATGGTGGGAGGGAAAGTAAAAAGAGAAACGGACAGAGAGGGCGGATGTCTGGCCAGCTCTGGGGCCAGGAAGCAGGCTGGATGTAAAAGCCTCTCTCTGTAATCTCTACTCTCACATCTCTGACAGGGTCGCTGGAAACAAAGGAATTTCACAGCCTTTCAGGGTGATTGCAGGAGAGAGCTACCAGCTGGTTGCTACGCTTCAGGCAGAAGTCCCACAGGCTCCTTTGCAAATGTCAGGAATGTAGGACCTACTCCCAGACAAACATCCCAGGAAAGACATTCAAAGGGCAGCTGAGGACACTTGGTTCTATTCCCTTTGCATCAATAGCGTCTTTCACTAACACACTTAGCCCTCTGCTGCTGAGATTGCCAGCGGGGAATTCTTTACAACTCTATATGATACAGCCTTGGTCCCCAAAGAAAAACCTGCTTTTCTTTCCTTTGAGGATAAACAGCGTGGTCAGTGGACAAGAGAGGGATCCCAGTCTCCAAAGCTCTTGGACTCAAAGGTTGAGGCAGGGTGATCTTTTTTTTTTTATTTTTATTTTTTAATTGACGGCTTCAGTTAAGATTTTCCCTGCCTAGCTCAAGATCAACTTGGAAATAGGACATGCTATGAAAATCAGCTAAAATGACATGGCAAAGACAGAAATAATAGTCGTACCAGAATCTAAAAGAAGGTGAGGTGGGCAATGAGACTTTCTGAGCGTGCCCCGGCACTGTCTCCAGGAAGGAGGTGGGGTAACACAGTGTCTGATCTGCTTGGCAGTCTTATTGAGTTAGTAACTTGGCATTCTGGTGAAGTGGTATGAACTAGTGGACCAGGATTGAATAGATCTGGTAAGAAAATTCCTGAATCTATTTTTTAAAGCCAACCCAGCATTAAAAGTAATGTTCAGATACACTGAGCTGTCACACAGTGCCAGGGACTTTGCTTCATGCGTGATCTCATTATTTGTACAGCACTAATATTTACACCACCACCACCATCACCCCCATTCTGTAGATAATGAACTTGAGGTTTACGGAAGTTAAGCAACATGCCCAGGGACATTCATTGTCTCTCAAAGCTCTGTGTGTTAGCAGCCTGGTACTCAAAGTCTTATGCTAATGGTTAATGGATTACTGTTGATGGATTAAGGGTGGAGGCTTAATCCAATTGTGGTGTCTGAAGGTGGGGCCTTCAGGAAGTGATTGGGATGGATTATGGGATTAAGTTGCTGCTGAATCACAGTGGCCTTGTCTGGAGGGACACACGCACGTGTGGACAAGCATGCTCCCTGTCTCTTTCTGCTTCCTGGCACAACAGGTGCTCCTGCCCCTGTGCTCATTCCACCACGCTGTGCCCTCATCAGACCACACCGTGGGCAGCTCGGTCTTGACCTGCTAACTCTGGGCCAGAATAAACCTTGTTCTTTCTGATATTGGTTATAATGATGAAAATCTGACTAATGCAGACGGCAGCCATTAAGTGGTAGAGTAGGAATTTGAGCTCATTGTTTTCTTGGCTGCAAATCCCACTTATTCCACCACTGATTGAGAGAGTCCAAGTGACGTGACCCTGGGGCTCAAAAGAGCAGGGTCTAAAAAAAGAGCTGCATGGACCAGAGTTCAAAGCTCCATTTTGCCAATGAGTTTCTGTGAAACCTGGGATGAGCTCTCGCTTTTTCTGAGGATGGTTCCCTGGCCTGGCAAGTGGGGGTAGCTAATAGCATTTGCCCCATAGGTTATGGCGAGGATTGAGCAGAGCAGCCCCCGGTAGCCTCTTCCTGCAGTGCCACATCTGTGGAGCTCCTTGGAGCCTTGCAGCGGTGCTGAGATGGGAGGTGGAGACTCTACCACGCCTGCGGTGGATCTGAGCACAGGAGACTCTCCTAAACTCTTTCAAGAGAGTCTACAATTTCCCTCTAATCTTGCGCTCTTCTGTAGGTAACTCACCCCACTTCACTATTTCTCTGATTTAATATTGTATTAAGATGGATATGATGATTCCCTTAGTTTCCTGTAGCTGATACAGCAGACTTGGTGACCTTGAATAGTACAAACTTATTTTCTGCTGCATCTAGAGCCCAGAAGCAGGTCAAAATCAGCTCCCCTGGGCCACAGTCAAGGTGTTGGTGAGGCCAAGCTCCCTCTGCAGGCACCAGTGGATAGCTGTGCCTCAGGCAGAATGCTGCCAGCAAGGCTTGGCTTGGGGCCCCATCCCTCCAGCTTCTGCCTGTGTGGTCATGCTGTTTTCCTCTTGTATGTGCATCAAAACTCCCTGTACTCTTCTCTTACAGAGATATTTGTAATGCCATTTAGGGGCCACACAGATAATCCAAGATGATCTCCCCATCTCAAGAGCCTTGACTTTATCATAGCTGAGATGACCCTCTTTCTAATAAGGTAGCATTTACAGGTCCCAGAGGGTAGGGTCTGAGATCAAGGGCCATTATTCAGCCTGCTACATTGAGGTCACCTACGTGCTGCTTTTGCTGGGATGGGATAAGAAGAGGGAAGGCCTGAAATATGAGGATATTTCAAAAAGTCCATGGCAAAATGGAGTTAAAAGATTCGTTTATTTTGGTGCAAAAAAAAAAAGCCTTGAAATCCATGCATAGTTTTTTTCATAATAAATTGAAGCAACACCTTGACAATAGGGACTCCATTTTGGAGCACCTGAAACTCTGTCTTGAGAAAGCACCCTCCCCACCCCACCCCCCAACCCCGCCATGAGATTCTGGTCTGAAACTAAGATCTAAAGCACTCAGACAATAGCAGTCCACTACATCACACTTGGCAACCTGCATCACACTTGGCAAAGCATAGAAACCCCCTAGCATAATTGCTTAAGCTTGGAAGCGGATAGGCTGCACCTGGGTTAATGATAAAATTGTAATTTGTCTATGTCCTACATATTATTTAAGTCAATGCCTGTATTAATGTCAAGATTATAATTGAAATTGTTAAGATTGCAACTAGTATTGTTAAGATTATAATTGATATTAGTTTCGCATCGGTTTTAGGTCAGCTTGACCCCAGTAATCATGTATTCCCCCTGATCCTAGCAACCATGTATTCCCCTCCCGATTTTGTGGTTTCTGCTTTTATAAACCCTGTTGCTTTGGGCTTCAGGGTCAAGAGTTCTTTAGGGCATGAACCCGCTCTCCACCGTTGGCGATAAAGGACTGTCAAATTTGATCAGTGTGTGGTATTTCTCTGTTTGCACTCGCTCAGGCACAACAACATGGTTTTCATGAACCTTTTGAAGATCCCACATATATATGGGTTTCAAAATTTTTGCATCCAAATCAACTTACTTTGTAATTCCACTTTGCCACAGATGTTTTGAAGTGGCCCTGTAGGCAGCTAACAATATACCAGATGTTTGGGGTTACACAACCAAAACAGGGGATTCCACTTTTAAATCTGAGAAGTTTGAAGACAAATTAAAGAGAAAAGATAGCTCCAGGAAGATTCTGCCATAATCCGCAAACAAGGTGGGAGGAACTGAAGCCCACACTGAATTCACAAGTGCTGAGGGAGATTGTGCAAGAAGGAAAAGAGCAGTAACTCTCAATGGGAACAAGAAAGGTGTAAGGGAAAGCACGAGGCTAAACTAAGAGAGGTCATGATGTCAACTGCTCTGCAGGAGTGGAAATTAGAATAATTTTCGAGGATACACGTTGGGCACAAACTAGACATAAAGGTTCCGCAGCAGGACAGTGAGCAGTGTGAAGGCAGATCCTCTAGCTGACGTGGATCTCCGCGGTAGAAAGCCTTGATCATGAGATCAGATCATTCAGATTTGACTCAAAAAGCAACAGGGATCCCTGGCAAGCTCTTGAGAGAGGAAGACTGGCATAACCCCGTGCAGCGTGGTCTGAGAGACGGGACTCAAGAGAGTCATCAGGGGGGCTTCAGACACAATTTGAAGTCAGGTCGTGGGGTGGAGATGGAAACCATGGGAAGTAGAGAGGCTCAGAGACAACGTCAGAATAAAGGATAATCAGGCCTGGAAGGGTGACGGTGCATGTAGGGAGGGGAGGCAAGACACAAAGCCAAGTTCTCCAAGAAGGGTGTATTCCCCCTCCAGATGCCCCCTTTGCTTTCCTAGCCTCTGGGAACTGCAGAAGCAATACGATGGCTGCACTGTACCCTGTAACAACCCCAGGGCAGGCCAGCTTGCTGACACTTTTTTTTTTCCCAATAAAGGACTATATGGAAGTCTTTTTACAGACTTTGTTTAATGTGCTAGCTCTTCAAACAATAAAGAGTAGAAACAGATAGGAGTCCCAAGCTGTTTGACTCTAGAGTGCCTTTTTAAATTATTATTTTCTATAAGATTTTATTTAGTTATTTGAGAGTGAGTTACAGAGAGAGAGAGAGGCAGAGACAGAGAGAGAGGTCTTCCATCTGCTAGTTCACTCCCTAGATGTCTGCAATGGCCAGAGCTGTGGCGATTCGAAGCCAGGAGACAGGAGCTAGGAGCTTCCTCCAGGGCTCCCATGTGGGTACAGGGGCATAAGGACTTGGGCCATCTTCTACTGCTTTCCCAGGCCATAGCAGAGAGCTGGATCGGAAAAGGAGCAGCTGGGACATGAACCAGTGCCCATATGGGATGCCAGCACTACAGGTGGAGGCTCAGCCTACTATGCCACAGCACTGGCCCCTAGAGTGTAGTTTTTTATTTTTTTCTTTTTTAAAATTTATTTGAAAGGTAGAGTTACAGGGGAAAGGAGGAGGGAGAGAGAGAGAGAGAGAGAGAGAGAGAGAGAGAGAGAGAGATCTTCTATCTGCTGGTACATTCCCTGGATGGCAGTAACGGTGAGGGCTGGGCCAGGCTAAGCTGAAACCAGGAGCCAGGAGCTTCTTCCTGGTCTTTTGTGTGGGTGCAGGGGCCCAAGCACTTGGTCCATCTTTCACTGCTTTCCCAGGCGCATTAGCAAGGAGCTGGATCAGCAGTGAAGCAGTTGAGACTCGAACTGGTGCCCATAGGGGATGCCCACACTGCAAACAGAGGCCACAGCGCTGGCCCCTCTAGAGTGTCTGCACTACTTTATTCTCTTATTCAATCATCCATCCATCCATCCATCCATTCAACTAGTAATTGAGAACTGCAGTGTTCTGTCACTGTTTAAGGGCTAGGGATATCATGGGAAAAGATACAGTCTTTAACCTCAAGGAATTTGCAGTTTGCTTAACAGACAGGCAAGCAACTCTTATTTGAGCTCACTGCTTTCTGGAAAGGGGGAGAGAGTATCACAGGAATGCAGCAAAAGGACCCCCAACGTGTGCTGCTAGAGCCAGGAAGAGCTCACAAGAAGGAAGGGCTTGGTGGTGCCTGAGACTGGAGGGACCAGGAGGAGTTGGCCAGGCACAAGTAGGGTGGAGTCCATCCAGGAGACAGCCCGAGCGGCAGGTGGGAAGAGCTGGGTGAGTTCAGGAGAAGGGAGATCACTGAAAGGCAACCCCCAGGGGACCAGGAGTGGTGGGGGGAGGCAAGGGCCAGATCCTGGGGTCCCTGAGACAGGAGGAGCCAGGAGCCGGCCAGCTCCGTCCTTCAGGTCACCCCACTATGGAGGTCCTATTCGGAGAGCAACGGATGTGCTCAGCTCTTGATGTCAATCCGGTTAAACATGTCTACGGGGGGCTTCTGGGGGTCATCTATGTCCTTGGAAGAAAGCCTGCAGGTAAGCTCTTTGTCTTCCAAGGAACCACAAACAAGTGCTAACTCCATCGAGTGGTCAATGTCCTAGGAAACTGCTCTCCAGCCTCCCGGGCAGGACTTGTTTCCAGGCCTGTCCCTCAATGGAGGTTCCTGTTCTTTCTCTAGGCATTGGCGAGACTACACTCCATGTGTGGCAAAGATCCCCGAGTTGCCACGCTGAGTTGCCTCAAACCCCGAGATGGGCCCACACCACCAGAGCCTCTCATCTCTGTCGTCCTAAGCCACCAGCCGCGATGTGGGCTTTGGGGTATCCTGGCACTCCCACACCACACACCATACTGTGCTTCCTTCTCCCTAATTTCTTCATACTGCTCCTCTCCCTCACGCCCTGTCGTCATTCAGACCAATTATGCCATCATCTTCCACCTCTCCACCTCCTAGCCTTACCAGAAATCTGGCCAACACCACAAACATCCCCTATCCTCTTGATCGAGTGAAGATCCCATTTCCCTTTTTTTAAAATTTATTTATTTAAAGAGATACACAGAGAGAGGAGAGGCAGAAAGAGAGAGAGAGAGAGAGGTCTTCCATCCGATGGTTCATTCCCCAATTGGCTGCAACGGCCAGAGCTGCGCCAATCTGAAGTCAGGAGCCAGGAGCTTCTTCCTGGTCTCCCACGCGGGTGCAGGGTCCCAAGGACTTGGGCCATCTTCTACTGCTTTCCCAGGCCATAGCAGAGAGCTGGATCAGAAGAGGAGCAGCCGGGTCTCGAACCAGCACCTCTATAGGATGCCGGCGCTTCAGGCCAGGGCGTTAACCCACAGAGCCGGGCCCCCATTTCCCTGGATACCCAGGCATCTTTGAACCTGCAGCAGGCAGGTTCCCTTGCTCCCTCATCCTTGTTTCGGAGCACCGTGTGTACAGTCTCCTCTGCATTAGTCTGGTCTAGCTTTGCTGAACATACGGCTGACTCCTCAGACCATCTCTTCCTGCTCTCCTCCACTCCCTGAAGACTTCAAGGCCTCCCTCGCAGTTCTCCTCTCTACCCACACCATCCTCATGGAAAGACCCAAGGCAACATGGGCACCACGACCGTCTGTCTCCTTCACTCTCTCCATCCCATGGCCATAGTCTGGATCTTGGCAGCACCTGAAATTCCCTTCCCTCTGAACTCCTACTGAAGCGTCCGACTCTCAACCCTAACCTTGTCATCCTGCTCCTGTATCAAGGCGTCTGCTCCTCATGCCCATGGGGGCTATCTTCACCTCTGATCTTGTTTTCCCACATTCATTTTACCACCGCAGCTCAACTTTTTTTTCATCCAGCCTAGTGCCCGAATCCCACACTCCCTCCACCCTGTTGATAAATCTCTCAGTATCTCCATCACCTTGCCTCTCCACCACATCCTTCTATTAAGTTCACATCTTGGATCAATCCAACAACCTGTTATCCTGTTGCCACACACAGACAGCTCAACTGTGGTGTAGATTTTAGACAGACAGCACGAGAGACATATGCCATTCAACCGCTGGTGCCCTTGTCAATTCCCTATTAGTTCTGTTCTGGATACCTGGCAATGGCCATTCCAACTTCTAGGTCTTTCCTCAAACCAACAGAGAACTTAGTCTTCAGCTATGAGCCTCCTCAGCTTCTTGGCCCCCTCCCAAGCATCAAAATTATTTGTATCTGTACTGGCCTCTCTCTGCTTCCCACATTCCCAGGATACCTCATCTTGTGTGTCCTCTTCCTATTCCCACTCTTCCTTTCTTCTTTGGGAATAAGACTTCCACTCACTGGGCCATGCTTCTGTAGTTTCAGCCTTTTGTACTCTACAAGCTTTTCCTCAACAGCCTATAAAATTCACTCTCTCTCCAGTGTTAAAAAACATTTCTCCCCACCTTCCTATCTCTCCCTTCTGCTTTGCAGCCAGACTGCCTGTCCGCTGTCTCCACTTCCTTCCTCCTCACTCATCTGTTCTCTGACTTCAAGTTCTGCTGTCACAACCTCACAGCACCCACTCTGTTACATAACATCAACAGCCTCCCATCTGGCAATTTCAATAGACTCTGGTCTTCACTCTGACCTTGATGTGGCATTGAACAGCACCGACCACCTCTTTGTCCAAAAGCTCCCTGTTCCCTGGCTGCTCTGATCACACTACTCTTTCCCGGCTCACTTCCCCCTCGTTGGCCCAGCTTCTGTTGGAGCATCTCATTATCTGCTCAGCCCTTTCACGATGGCATGCCCTCCTTGCCCGTCTGGTGGGTGCCCTGGAAAATCCCATCCATTTCCCGCCTTCATTGCCACCTCAATGTGGATCCCTTTGAACTGAGCATCCAGTCTAGATCTCTCTTCCGAATTTTATCTCGGGTACTGAATTTTCTTTTAGACGCTCCACTAGAATGAGTCATACACAGCTCAGTATGTCCCAAACGGAACTCACCTCTCCTTCCCGAACGTGCTCTTCCTTTGACGACTGTCACCACCATCCACCCGGTCACCCAGGCAGAATCCGAGGAGCCTCCGTGGACTCCTTCAACTTCCTACACAGCAGCCTCACCCACGTTCTGTTGACTCTACTCCTTTCCCAGTGCTCACAAACCTCCCACTATAGCACTCAATTCCACTGAGCAAAATCAGATTTTTTTATCTGAATGTCCAATGTAGCTTTATAATTGGTCTCTCAGCCTTCGATCAAGCTGTCACCGCCTTTGCATCTGCCTTCCTCCCTGCTTGCAGATACTTGTAAGACATGAAAATGAGTCCTGAGCATTTCAGTACGTGATATGCAACCCTTCACACTTCGCCATCATCTGCATTTGCATCCTCCCAAGCTACATTTCAACCAACCACTTGGGTTTGCTGGAGTAAGTCTACTTCCAGCTCCTGTGGTTTCATGCTTCTCTTGCTGCCTAGAATTGTTTTTCTCGCTTTTACCACTTGGCAAATAACTACCTCTCTTTCAGGACTTGGCCCGCATCCCATGTAACCTGTTCTCCTGCCTGGCTGGAAGCACCCTCCCTGGCCTGCGCACAGATCTCCGTCAGAGCACTTGCGATGCTTCCTTGCACTTGTTTTCTTATCACAAGCACTCATGGGCAGGAACTACGGCTGATTTCTCTTGATATACCCAAACTACTGCCAGGCATGCAGAAGCTTTCAATAATGTTTTGTGAGGTCAGTGTTATGGTACAGCAGGTTAAGCTGCAGTCTGCGACGCCGGCATCCCATGTGGGTGCTGGTTTGAGTCCCAGCTGCTCCACTTCAGATCCAGCTTACTACTAATGCACCTAGGAAAGCCATGGAAGATGGCTCAAGCAGCTGGGCCCCTGTCACCCATGTGGGAGACCTGGACAAAGTTCCTGGCTCCAGCTTTTGCCTGGCCCAGCTCTGACAGTTGGGGCCATTTGGTGAATGAACCAGTGGATGGAAGATCTCTTTTTCTCTCTGTCTCTCCCTCTCTCTGTACCTTTGCCTTTCAAATAAATAATAAAACTTTATGGGGCTGGTTCTGTGGCATAGTGGGTAAAGCTACCATCTGCAATGTCAGCATCCCATATGAGCGCCGATTCGAGTCTCAGCTGCTCTGCTTCAAATCCAGCTCTCTGCCATGACCTGGGAAAGCAGTGGAAGATGTGGAAGATGGCCCAACTCCTAGGGCCCCTGCACCAGCGTGGGAGACCCAGAGGAAGCTCCTGGCTCCTGGATTAGGATCCGTGCAGTTCTGGTTGTTGTGGCCAACCGGGAACTGAACCAGTGGATGGAAGACCTCTCTCTCTCTCTCTCTCTCTCTCTCTCTCTCTCTCTCTCTCTGCCTCTGCTTCTTTGTAACTCCGCCTCTCAAATAAATAAATCTTTATTAAAATTAAAAAAAAATTTTTTGCTTTCTTGAAATACAATTTTTTTTCATTTTTGACTAAATAATGCAGTGGTTTTTTTGTTTGTTTGTTTGTTTTGACAGGCAGAGTTAGACAGTGAGAGAGAGACAGACAGAGAGAAAGGACTTCCTTCCGTTGGTTCACCCTCCAAATGGCCACTATGGCTGGCACACTGCACTGATCCGAAGCCAGGAGCCAGGTATTTCCTCCTGGTCTCCCATGGGGTGCAAGGCCCAACTACTTGGGCCATCCTCCACTGCCTTCCCAGGCCACAGCAGAGAGCTGGACTAGAAGAGGGGCAACCGGGACAGAACTGGCATCCCAACTGAGACTAGAACCCGGGGTGCCGGCGCTGCAGGCGGAGGATTAGCCTATTGAGCCGCGGCACTGGCAGCAGTGTATTTTGATGAAACATACAATTATGTACCTTCACCTCAGTCCTGCCTTTTGTCGCATTTCATATAAATGATCAATAGTGTACGGCCTTTGTGTCTGCTTCTTTCACTCAGTGTAATATTTTAGCAATTCATCCTTATTGAAGCATGAATCTCTAGCTCATTTCTTTTATTCCTGAGTAGTATTCCACTGTGCAGATGTACCATACTTTGTTTATCCAGTCACTGGTTGAGTAACATTGATTCTAGCTTTTGGCTGTTAGGAACAAAATGTGTAAGCATGTTTGCAAGTAAGCCAATGTAGATGTATTCTGCTGAACTTTATAAGAAACTTGCCAAATGTTTTCATTCTGACCATCAATGCATAGGAGTTCCAGTAAGTCCATAACCTTGCCACAGTCTTTAATTTTAACTATTCTAGTACATGCGCAGTGGTATCTCATTAATTCATGATGATGAGCAACTGTTTTTTTTTTTTTAAGATTTGTTTATTTGCAGGTCAGAGTTATACAGAGAGAGGAGAGACAGAGAAAAAAAAGAGAGAGAGATAGGTCTTCCATCTGCTGGTTCACTCCCCAATTGGCAGCAATGGCTGGAGCTGAGCCAATCCAAAGCCAGGAGCCAGGAGCTTCTTCTGGGTTTCCCACGCGGGTGCAGGACTTGGGGCCTAAGGACTTGGGCCATCCTCCACTGCTTTCCTAGGCCATAGCAGAGAGCTGGATCCGAAGTGGAGCAGCTGGGACTCGAACCAGCGCCCATATGAGATGCCAGCACTGCAGGCAGTGGCTTTACCTGCTACACCACAGTTGCCCTGAGCAACTGTTTTTTAAAAAAGATTTATTTGGGGCCAGCGCTGTGGCATAGCAGGTAGAGCTGCTGAATGCAGTGCTGGCATCCCATATGGGCATCAGTTCAAGTCCCGGCTGCTCCACTTCCGATCCAGCTCTCTGCTATGGCCTGGGAGAGCAGTGGAAGATGTCCCAGGTCCTTAGGCTCTTGCACCAGTGTGGGAGACCCAGGAGAAGCTCCTGGCTCCTGGTTTCAGATCGGTTCAGCTCTGGATATTGCAGCCAATATTCAAATAAATAAGTTTTTAAAAAGATTTGTTTTATTTATTTAAAAGGCACAGTAAGAAAAGATAGGGAGAGACAGAAAAAGAGATCTTCCATCCACTGGTTCATCCCCCTAAATGCCTGCAGCAGTCAAGATTGGACCAGACTGAAGCTGGGAACCTGGAACTCCATTCAGATTTCCTACATGGGTGGCAGAGTCTCAAACCTTGCCCTCCTAGGATAGAAGCTGGGTGGGAAACAGAGCAGCCAGGACTGGAATCAGTACTCCAAAGTGGGATGCTGGGGTTCGAATTGGTGGCTTGACCTGCTGCACCACAATGCCTGCCTCTTCTTCCTTCATGTTGTAGACGCAAGCTGTTTGTCAAATGCATGTTTTGGAAATATTTTCTTCCAGTCTGTGGCTTGCTTTTCAATATTTTAGCATTGTCTTTGGAGGAACAAATGCTTTAAATTTTGATGAAATCTTATTGATCAATTTTTGTTTCCTGTGTCCTATTTGATAAATAACTGCCTACTCCAAGGTCATTAAGATTTTTCTCATATGTTTTCTTCTGGTAGTTTTCTAGTTTCCACTTCTTATTTACCTCTTTGTTCTGTTTGTTGAAAAGATTAACCTTTCCCTATTAAATTACTTGGCAACTTTGTCAAAAATCAATGGCTATAAAACTGTGTGTCT
The DNA here is from genome assembly GCA_949820135.1 of Sylvilagus floridanus. NCBI lineage: Eukaryota > Metazoa > Chordata > Mammalia > Lagomorpha > Leporidae > Sylvilagus > Sylvilagus floridanus. The sequence continues at coordinate 38,920,725 of OX463230.1, forward strand.
GTTTGTGAGCTACCACTCTATGTCCTGGAACAGTAGATCTGTCTACACTGATGCCACATTATCTTGAGCACTGTTGCTTCAGAATCAGGTAATGTGAATCTTCCAAGTTTGCACAGATCTTCTAGTACTTTTTTTTTTTTTTTGCCAGGCAGAGTTAGTGAGAAAGAGAGAGAGTTATAGACAGTGAGAGAGAGACAGAGAAAGGTCTTCCTTCTGTTGGTTCACTCTCTAATGGCTGCCAATCTGAAGCCAGGAGCCGGGTATTTCATCCCGGTCTCCCATGCAGGTGCAAGGACCCAAGCTCTAGTACTGTTTTTATTATTCAAAGTTCATTGCATTCCCATGCAAATTTTAGAATCCCCCTTTTGATTTCTATAAAAAACAGCTTGCTGATATTTTGATTGATATTTGTGCTGCATTGCATCTGCACAGAACTTGGGAAGAGCTGATGATATTTTTGTCAACTATGTGAACTCCTACATACAATGTATTTAAACCCACTCATTTGAAAGCACTTTATAGTTTACAAAGCAAATTCATATGCTCTAGCCTATTTGATCCACCTAGTCACCCTGTTGGGTTGAAGGGAAATGCCAGCCTCACTTTGCGAATGAGAAAATAGACTCTCCGGAGACTTGACTTTGGTCAACTAGTGGGGTCGTGGTGGCGCCACTTGGACTGGCTTTTTCTCTTCCTTTCCACAGTGTCTCTGACACTAAATCCTGCAATTATTGATCTGCTGTAGCTAAAATGCTGGCAGGAAGGCCGAGACAGAGAACACTTGGCAAGGCAGCAAATTCAACCCTACCCTCTTCCTCCTTTGACTTCGGTGAAGAGGCATTGAGAGCTACAGGCTCCTCTGCTCTAAGAAATCCCAACTCAGAGGCTCTTGATCTTCTTGCAGGTCATCATCTGGCCAAGATGCAGATGCTTCAGTCTCACGCCCTCTGTCCCCCCAAGGTTTTGACCCAATGGTTTGGGGCATCAGTGTTTTATAAAAGCTTCCCAGGCGAGCCTGACATCTAGTTTGGTTTGCAATCGTGACTCTGGGGTCTCCAGAGACAGGAAGAGCAGGCAGTCAGAGCAGAGATTTGCGAGAGGTGGGCAAGGAGGGAGCAGCCCTGGGCCCGCATCCCTGGCGGGAAGCGGGGAAGGAAGATGAGAGAACTGGGTGCAGGGTCTTGCCAGCGCCTCGGCAGAATCAGAAGGAGATGCTAAAAATATCACAACCCCTCTCCACGGGCTGATCCCACTTCCTTTATACATGTCCTTACCCTTGTGAGCTGTAAGAAATCCAATGTCACGGAAGCCAGATGCATTCCTAACTGGAAGGGATGAGAGATTATGTCCAATTTTCTTATTTCAGATGTAACACTTAGGCTACGGGACTGAAGACAATGCTTTCCACCCAGTTACCAGGGTCAGGACTGGAACCTGGTGCTCCCTGATCCCTGGGGCTCTGCCCGCGGGGCCTCAGCCGTCACTCACTGTTTTTCTTTAACCAGCACTCCTTGGGCCACAGGGGCTGACTCTGCACTGTGGGCCATGAGGCCCGGGCTCCCAGACCTTGCTGCAGCTGAGAAAAACCCAGAATATAAAGAGATTCCTGGGGTTTCCAAGAATCCCCGTCTTTGGAGTGGAGATAGGACTGATACCTACCCATGCATTTATTTCTGTTCCTCACTCTCTCTGCTCCCTTCTCGGGCCTGTTTAGTTTTTTCTTTTGTGTTTGTGAACTGCAGGCTCTGGACAGGCGTGCCACTGGGGTCTTTGGGAATTCCCAGGCTAGTGATTATCATCTGCGAATTGTGCTTCTGGAGAGATCCAGAATTCCTCATGCAGAATTAGGAGTAAACAACACAGAGTTTTAGAATGATGCAACCAAGGTTTGTTTCTCATTACCACGAGAGAAGATACGAACTGCAAACACCAGTCATTTGACGGTCACGGAGAAGTGGATACCAAGACAAGTATTGTGGGCCGCGCGAACACGGAAAGGGCAGAGGCGGCCCCAGCTCCAGCAGAGCCATCCTCGCAGGCAGCCAGGCGCTGGGTGGGCACCGCCCGACCGGCCCAAGTTCAGGGTGGCCCCCAGCAGACTCCGTGAGCCCCTGGGAGCCTGCTGCTAGAGGTCATCTGTTCGAGGCACCCTTGGCCCCTCACGCCACACCTTCTCTGCGTTCTTTCCTGGTCAGCGCTTGCGCCAGGTTTCTGGGTTTTCCAGCCCCATGGCCCAAGAATGATCTCATGGCCCGCTCTCTGCGTCCAGCTCCCTGGTGCCAGCTGCTCTGGTTCCCACCCTCTCAGTACCCCCTGTCTTCTCACTGCCTGGGCCAGGGGTCCTGAGCGCGGTGGGCTCTGGAATAATGAGGGGTGTGTGTCACAGACATGAGGGCACTGGACTTTAGATTCCCTCCTGCCTGGTACTGACGGGTTGCTGGAATGAGGAGTCCTGGAGGCAGAACCACTGGCTTCTGGGAATTCCTGGGGGCTGGAAGCCCTCCAGCCTCTGGACTCTGGACTTTCGCATCCATGCACAGAAATGAAACTTCTCCACCTTCCCACACAGTGCTCACACACACAGAAACCAGAAAACAGATCACATCAGTACAGCTACAACATTCAGGCTTATATATAGACAAATACTCAGCCATAAGAAGAATGAAATTCTGACATTTGCAACAAAATGGGTGCCACCGGAGATCATTACAGAGAGCATAAAAGTTGTGTGATGAGGGCCAGCACTGGCGCTGTGGTATAGTGGGATAAGCCTCTGCCTGAGGCGCCGGCATCCTATGTGGGGGATGGTTAGCATCCTGGCTGCTCCTCTTTCCATCCAGCTCTCTGCTATGGCCTGGGAAAGCAGTGGAAGATGGCCCAAGTTCTTGGGCCCCTGCATTCATGTGGGAGACCTGGAAGAAGCTCCTGGCTCCTGGCTTTGGATTGGCCCAGCTCTAGCCATTGTGGCCATTTGGGGAGTGAACCAGAGGATGGAAGATCTCTCTCTGTCTGTAACTCTACCTCTCAAATAAATAAATAAAATCTTTAAAAATTTGTGCGATGTCACATCATTTGATATTTAGTTGTAAATATTGCTTCACCAAATCATACCACGTAAATGGCCATGTACTCTTCATTCCTTATGTTAAGACAAAACATACAGGAAAAAAAAAAAAAGAACTGAAGTTCAGGTTGAGGTCTGCACTGCCTCCTCTCTACACCCTCACTCAGCTCCCTCCCAGCCTGCTGACACCTGTCTTCCCAGTCTGCCCCACCCAGATCCCTGCAGTCCTGAAAGAGTGGGCGGGAGCACAGCCCTCTACTCTGTGCCAGGGAGGCTACAGACTCCTCCCCACCACAGCCTCCCCTTCCACCCAAGGGCCTTCTTGGCACCACCTTCCCAAAGGCAGCCCCCACGGCCTGTATGCCATGGTAAACACCCACCCACATTCCCTTCTTCCAAGCCTGGAGCCCCCGGTGCCCTCTGCTGCCCTGAGTGACCCTTGCAGCTCTGGCTGGCTGGCTGGGCTGAGCTGAGCTGTGAGGCTCTGGGCAGACAGGTGGGTCAGCCCCAGCCTCGTGTGTTCAGGGTCTGCCTTGGAAACTCTCAGCTAGGGGCCTCAGGGTTTGCGTGTCATAGAAGGAAGAAATGTAGGAGCCCTGCACAGTGGCCTCAGGCGGTGCGCCCCCTGGGGCACACTGACCACCAGCGCCTGGCTCAGGCTGGTGGGGACAGGCGGGTGCACACATGACGATATCCTGGTGTTGGTGACATAGCTCACAGGCTGCCAGGGGGACCGCTCTAGGGAGAAGAGCAGCTGAAAGCTTGAGCGGAAGTTTTCAGGATGAGGAGGATGGATTGCGGGCGTGGCATGGCAGGCAGAGGGGCTGTGTGCATGAAAGGCCCCTCCTGAGAGAGCCTGGTGTGCTGTGCTGTGCTGTGCTGTGCTGTGCTGTGCTGGGGAGACCGCGGTGGTAGCTTTGGCTGGACCTGATGTGCAGGGGCCATTATCCTGCCCCGCCCGGAGGCAGCCCCGGGGGCCTGCCAGGCTCCAGGCCATCACAAGGGCCGCCCACCAGCGTGGTGCACTCAGGAACACGGGGACTCCGGCTTCACAGATAAGCAAGCACACACATTGCTTACAACCAAGGGCTCACACAGGTAAGGAAAGCTGACATCTCGGGACAGCGGAGGCTGCAGAGCTGAGACAGGGCTCCGTGTGTCCCTTCCTTAATCTTGTCCTTAGGGCCCTAAGAGTTACAAGGATTGCTCCAGGCAACTTAGTGCATGGAAAAGGAGACCTGCTTGCTCCTTGGTAACAATGTTGGCACAGAACTCAGGCTCAGAAGGATAAGGACTGGGGTTATGGAAGAGGCCCAGCTGGCCACGAGGCCTCCTGGTAGCTTCTCCCTGGTCTGATTGCTGCCTCAGTGCCAAGCATGTGCTCAGTGAGGGGAGATGAGGAGTGGGGGTATCCTGCAGCCCGAGTCCCCATGACCTTCACCTTTTTGGGGTGGGGCAGCTCGGCGCACAGTCACAGAGGGTGCTCACGCCTTACCCCAAACACAGCAAAATGGGCTGAGCGCGCAAGAGCTCATAGCACTCAGCACGGCTGCAGAACAGGATTGCCCTTAGCTTCTCTTGCAGCCGACTCAGCTCCTCCTATTTTTTTTAAAGAACTACTTATTTATTTGAAAGTCAGAGTTATAGAGAAAGAGGGAGAGAGAGCGCACTTCCATCTGTTGATTCATGCCACAAATGACTGCAATGGCCAGGGCTGGGCCAGGCGGAAGTCAGGAGCTTGGAACTCCATCCAAGTCTCCCACATGGGTACAGGGGCTCAAGCACTTGGCCTTCCCAGGCACATTAGCAGGGAGCTGGATTGGACGTGGAGCATCTGGCAGATGTGGGTGTTACAGGCACAGCTTAACCCACTGAGCCACAACACCGGCCCCCTCCTCTCTTCCTTGTGCCCCTGATCCACAGTGCTCAGAAATCACCGGAAGAACTTGCTGGAAAGCAAATCCCAAGGTGGGCTGGAGAATCTCTGCTTTGAACAAGCTTCAGGAGATGCGGATGCCCTGACCCAGAAGCAACGCCCCGTCCGCCGGGACACCCACATAGGACCTCTCGGAGACTGCACAAGACTAGGGCCACACTTTTACACTTCACACTTTCATCATTCAATATATTTAAAAATGAAGAAATGCAAAAAAAAAAAAAAAAAAGCAGTTCAAAAACCATTGGCAAACTTTAAATGTTAAGTTTAACAAATTAACGTATTTGTCATGTCTGCACAGATATAATGGAAAATAACTGTGCCTGTCAAAAAATAATTACTGCACTGAGAAAAAAAAATTAATTCCTAGAGCACTGTGAGAGGGTGGTTTGGTAAAGGAACACAGTTTTCAGGCTGAATGGTGAACATGGCTCTCTCTCGATAGAGACTGAATGCATAACTTCATTTATTTTTTAAAAGAGATTTATTCCATTTATTTGAAGGGCAGGATTATGGAGTGGGAGAGATGGAAAAAGAGGTCTTTCATCTGCTAGTCCACTTCCCAAATGACCACAAGGGCTGGGGCTGGGCCAGGCCAAAGCCAGAAGCCAGGAGCTTCTTCTGGGTCTCCAACATGGTTGGCGGGGCCCAAGCACTTGGGCCTTCTTCTACTGCTTTCCCTGGAGCATTAGGAAGGAGCTGGATCAGAAGTGGAGCAGCTGGGACTTGAACCAGCGCTCACATGGGATGCTGGCATTGCAGGAGGCAGCTTAAGCTGTTCCAACACAATGTCAGCCCCACGTCACTTTATTTCTAAAGTAATGCAGAAAAGACTGAAATGGAAGCTCCTCCGGCACGGGACAGCTGGGCGGCTGTGCTGGGTCCAGCATACACTCAAGGGGCTGGTGCTCAGAGACCAGGAGCCCAGCCTTGCCACCAGGGCCTGCCATCTTCATTCTAGTTTAAGAGACGGCTTCTTTCCTGATGGCTGTCACAAAGCATGTCTAACTGCTGCAGGAATCCCCATCCTGTTTCATGCACAGGGGTGTGGGCAGACCCCGTGGCCTCACCTGGGTGTCACAAGACACATCACAGTGCATGGCAGAGATTCCTGTGGAGCAAACTGGGATGTGGGTCCGGAGCTGAGGGGAGCAGAGACTGCCTCTGGGTGCCCGGCCACCCTTGGGGACAGAGTTGGCCTTGATCCCACGTGTGGAGGACTCTTTTCAAGGAATCCCAGAAGTATTACAGAAAGGGATGACTTTGAAGTGTGAACGTTTTCCTTTTAGGAAAGGAATTATGATAACATGTCTTTGAGTATGAAGCTAGTTCAGCACGTGCTGTGGTTTGTCCCCCCACGCACGCGTGCTGAAGCTCCGTCCCCTGTGTAGTGGAGTTGAGGTGGTGGAACCTTCTAGAGGTGAGGTTTGGTACCACACGTTAGATCAGGGGGGTGCCAGGCCAGCATCACAGTGGATTAACACTGTCTCTGCCAGGAGTGGGGCAATTCTGCTAGGAGCGGACTGGTTCCCGGGACAGTGGGTTATAAAAACAACAGGCCTTTCCCCTCCCAGGCCTCCCGCTTCCTTGCTCACACACAAGTGCCCCTTCTGTGCACGGCGGGTTCCCATTCTGCTTCTCTGCCATGTGGTGATGCAGCCATGAGGCCTCGCCAGGATGCTGGCCTCGTGCTCTCAGGACTCCAGAATCATGAGCCAAAGAAACCTCTTTTCTCTAGAAAGGGCCCCCGTCTGAGGTATTTTGTTATAGCAACCAGAATGGACCAAGACAGCATACTTGCATATTAGACTTGCAACCTAATCCACCCTTCTCTCTCTCTCTCTCTCTCTCTCTCTCTCTCTCTCGCGTTGCATCCCTGGAAGCTAACATGATGTGTGGCTCACAGCAGGTATCAATGAATGAGTGGAGTTCTACGAACAGTCCTATTAGACTTTAATCTCACAGCTGTGCCCGGAATTTCCTTTTAAGAGCTCCAGCTGCCGCGCTGGGACAAAGCCGCCTTAATCAGCTCAGCTCCGTGTCCCTACTGGCAGGGCAGGCAGCTCAGGCCCTGATGGACTGGGGTCATCTTTTCTGACGCACACTCCATCAAGACATCTATCCCCCGGCCCCAATACATGCAGGGCTGCCACCCTGTCCACTGACTGTGCTTGTCCCTGAAGCAAATTGTCTAAGCTTCTACTTAGGCAGACCATACTCTGCACAAGCCTGGGCCCCAGGCTCTCCACCCTCAAGGGCCAGGGTTGCCATGAGCACCTGCTCTCTCCTGGGTCTTTCTGCCCCAGGTTGCACATGCCATGAGTATTGTCCCCCTGTGACTGTCTCTGATGGCCAAGACAACAACATCTGCCTTGGGTGTCACCTTCTGGAAGCTTCTGAACCCTTCTTGTGCCTTGCCCGTCCCATTTCCCAGGCAGGGCTGAGCAGGTTCTTCAGTGCATAGGCTGTCATGACACCAAGCCCTTTCAGCATCTAAAAACCATTTTCCCTCAAGCCGCAGCTTGCTGGCGGCTCCCACCCTCCTGTGACTGTTCTTCTCCCTCCTGCTTCCTCCCAGCCCCGGGGGCTGGTAAATAAATCAAGTGCTTCCTGGTGGCCTGAGAAAGCAGGTTCTGTGTAAGGATAAGTGCATCATTTAGCCATAATCTAAGATGCAGGAGAGGCTTTGGCTTGGCCTGAGACAAACCATTTCTAAACCAGGCACTGCTATCTGAATGTCGTCGAATCTCTTTCCACCACAGGGACAAGGCTGGGATTGTGCAGCTCTTAAGTAAATACATGAGCTCAGAAATGAGTGTGAGGGGGCTCGGCCAGCGCAGAGCATGCTTGGAATGCACCACCAGGAAATAAATGTTACCTCTGTCTCGGTGTAGAGTGGGAGGCTTTCATAAACTCTCAGGCGCATGAAATAAACACAGAAGTTAAAAGATGGGAAAAAATGAAAACAAAGGCGTGTGCATGCATTTGCAATCATCAGAAGGCCAAGCTACCCAGGCAGTTTTCGTCTCCTACTGCAATGTGATAGATATCAGTTAACATTTCATTAAATATTTTTCTGCAGGAAAGAAGCACATTTGTAAGTCATCAGTATGCAGAAACAGCAGCAGTGCGTGAAGGATCCCAGACCTGGCTTGCCCAGTGCTTTCTGTTGCAAACAGCCAAAGGTCGATCAGAACGGCTTAAACAGGAAGGACACTGATTTGCGTGTGCAGCTTGAAAATCCAGAGGAGGACAGGCTTCCAGGTCCACATCTAACCCTTGGCTTCCAGTCGTCCCTTTGCTCCTTTACCCTTGACATCAGCTCCGTCCCAAGACTGCTCCCTCCTTCCGCCACTGCTGTAACAGACGTGCGGCATCAGTAGCTCACTGCAGAGGTGAGGATGCCTGCCCCAGGGGCTCATGGGCCTGATGTGAGTCCTGGTTCTGCAAAGGCTCTCCTCTCAAGACCATGTAAGCTTCTTTAGATCCCATGTCCCTTACCCGGAAAATGGAAAGAATCCCAGTTGTCTCATGTCCCAGGACTGTCATGAACATGAAGTGAGATGGGGAGATTGGCTGGCATAGGACAGGCACTTACTGAATGCAAGAGCTCATGCTTTAAAAAAAAAAAAAAGTTTATTTAGGAGAAAGAGAGAGGGGGAAGAGGAGGAGCGGGGTCGGGGAGAGACACCCCTCTTCCATCCATGGATTCACTCCCCAAATGTCCCCAGCCCTGGTGGGGGGCTGATGGGAACTTCAATTCAGGTCTCACATGTGGGTGGCAGGGACCCAATCACTGAGCTCCCAGCGTCCACATTAGCAGAAAGGGCGAGTCAGAAACCAGAGCCAGGTGTCAAACCCGGGTACTCCAATGTAGGACATGGGCATCTTAACTGCTAGGCTCAACATGCACCTCCAAGAGCCCAATCTTGGTCTTGGGACTTGGTGAATGTGCACACAGTGTCACGCACTATACTAGCTTAAGGTCCCAGGGTTACTGGAATACAGACAAGTAGGCTTATCCTTACCCCTACAATGGGGCAGAACGAGGGCATTGTCAGACTGGTACCTGGTAGATGAGACAGAGAGAGAGAGGGAGAGGGAGAGGGAGAGGGAGAAGGAGAAGGGGAGAGAGAGAAGGAGAGGGGGAGAGAGAGAGAGGGAGAGAGAGAGAAGCAGGAGAAATCAGGGGAAAGATGACACCGGCCTCAGGTACAACGAGGGGCTCTTAGGTTCCCTTCTGTAAAGCACAGATGTGGCATCACATTTAATTTTTTTTTTTTTTTGACAGGCAGAGTTAGTGAGAGAGAGAGAGACAGAGAGAAAGGTTTTCCTTCCGTTGGTTCCCCCCAAATGGCCGCTATGGCTGGCACGCTGCGCTGATCCAAAGCCAGGAGCCAGGTGCTTCTCCTGGTCTCCCATGTGGGTGCAGGGCCCAAGCACCTGGGCCATCCTCCACAGCTTTCCTGGGCCACAGCAGAGAGCTGGACTGGAAGAGGAGCAACCGGGACAGAATCAGTGCCCCAATTGGGACTAGAACCTGGGTGCCGGCGCCGCAGGCGGACGATTAGTCAAGTGAGCTGCAGTGCCGGCCAACATCACATTTAATTTCAAGTCACCCCAAGTTCTCTAAGATCACGGTGGGGGGCAGACAAAGGGTGCTGCTGCCTCCCTTCGAGAACCTGTCTGGTGCAGAGCCATGCAAAGGACAGGAGTAGTGGAGATTATTTTCCTGGTTACTTATTTCTGGGCAATCTGGGGGCAGGTCTTACACTCACTGTGCTTAGGGTCAACACTAGATGATTTTACACCTATTACTGCAGGCAGGGAGCCTGCTTACAGTCTGGGAATCGCATCATCATCATCACTGAGTATAAAACACGCAGGAAGAAGCCCCACTCCACAGGAAGACCACTAGGCAGCCCCTCTGGCTGAGACAGACCACGGCGGGGCCAGCACACCTGCCCTGAGGAAAGCGGCGAGGAGCCCTAAGGCAAGGCCGTGGGTTCCATTAATCTTTTAAAAGTCCTGTCTTTCAAAGTGCTCAACCTGACACACAGGCGATCTTCCTTCCTTACGGAGGGACCCAGAGGTGGGAGGGGGACTGGGCACAGCGCTGCTGCCGCTGGGCCGTATGGAGGCCGGGCTCCTTGGAAAGGCCTGCACTAGGGAAGGATGCGGGCTGTTCTCCAGGGAGAGGAACGCGTTGGGAGAAATGCCTTTTCCACCAGGGCATAAAGGACGCTGGGCCTCCCCGGGGCAGCGCCTCAAAGGCAGCAAGCTCTGTAACCTTGCCCAGAGCCAGCAGTGTCAGCTGCCAACAGCAGCTGCTTCTCCGTCAAAGAAGAAGAAGAAGAAAAAAATCACTGGATTTAAAAAGGCGGTGAATATTTTTACTGCGTGGAAAGGGCATCTCCAGCACATCTGGGCAAGATCTTAAACTCACCAGCTGCGTAATCTCAGGTTCTCAGGCTTCTGAGGGATGTTTTATTGTGTTACCTCCAAGTTTTATCACTTTATTTCCAATTTGTATCCTTAGGGACAGAACAAAAATGATTTTCTGAATCATGGGAAATGATTCAAGCTGGGTACAATTTGATATTAACTGAGGATATTCAGGAGCCACAATGGAACAGGATGCTGTTTCATAGATTCGAAAATGGGATCCAAAGTGGCAAATGGTTATTTTTTTCCCCTAATTTAATAAAATGACAGGATAAGTTAAGTTATTAAAGATCTGACACCCCACCAGGATTCTGAGGTATTGGCTAAATTGAATTACTCGTCCTCAATAATACAGAAGGGGAAAAAGAAAGCATTCAGGTTATGATGACTAAGAATAAATGAAGAAAACATGTTTAGTTTTATGAAGAAATTCAGTCCTTCGGCTTTCTTCTTTTTTTTAAACAGTCAACTGGATTCCAGGGACAGGAACATTTCTCCCAAGATACTGCAGTTTGCCATTTAAATGGCCTCCTAGGCATGTGTGGCTTAGAAAAGACCTGTAATTTGTGCAGTACGGATGGTCATGATAAGGATGACATTTGCCTTTGAAAAATGCTGCTATGTTGGATCAGAGACAGTCACCTAAAATCAGGAAGAGAAAAGTGAAAACTCACCAGTCCAAAGCTGTGTTAATGAAGACCACAATTTAATTAGTTACGTGCCTCCCAGCCTATGAATGCAACTGGCAAACCCAGGCATCTAGTTAGGTCACCCCTCTGTATACGTGCCTCCCAGCCTAGGAATGGAACTGGCAAACCCAGGCATCTAGTAAGGTCACCCCTCTGTATCCAGGGGCCCTTGGTTTCAGGGCCCCCTCAACGTACCAAAACTTGCATGTGCTCATGTCCCTTAGATAAGAACAGTATAGTACTTGCACAGAACCTATGCATCCACTCACAGACTTTAATCGTTTCTAGATGATTTCACACCTATTACAATGTAAATTCTGTGGAAGTAGTTGCTATGCTGTAGTACCATGTCCAGGATAGATGCTATTTTTTTCCCCAGCGATGTTAGGTCCGCAGCTGGCTGAAGGTGCTGATGCAGAATGCAGGGCTACATAGGGACTGCTGAGCTTTGTTCTCAATTAATTTTTACCTCCAACCAAGAAAAAATACTTGGAAATATATTCAGGACTGCTTCTGGTTTTACATTCTTAGGAAGAAAGCAAAGGTGGAGATGACTACTAATGTCTATGTACTCATTTAAATAAGATTCTTTCAATATCATTCATTACTCAAAATGCTGCCGATAATGCTGATGGTTGAGGAAGACACAGTGGTTCAAAAATAGAAACACAGGATACCCAGGTGAATTTAAGATAAACAATATTTTTTTTAGTGTAATGTGTTCTGTGAAATATTTAGGGGGAATTATTATGCCAAATTTTTTCCTTTTACCTAAATTTAACTAGACACCTGTATTTTATCTTGCAATCTTAGTCTAAAATGACCTTGAAATGTTAGTTTTGGATGATTATAGGGGTCATTTAATGGGAACGGATGTTTTTAAAAATAGACAAAGCAAAAGAACAGGCTTAGTGTCTAGCTAGTATTCTTGGCAGTGTACTGTACTCAATTGTTGGGTACACTGTAAACAAGCCTTATAAAAACCACTTCAAGTGCTTTATATATGGCAATTGCCAAGCCAAAACAAACAAACAAACAAACAAAACAAGACACGATGATCAGACAATGACTGGTTTTCTATAATGTGAAGGAATACTTGTGACCTGGGTAGAATTTAAAGTGATAGCAACATACACAAGAAGCCAAACAGTGCTGCATCTCGGACGATCTTGATGGCACAAACTCAGAAAGAGAATTGCCAATTCGCTAAAAACAAAGAAGCATGTCAGTGCTGGAAAAGAATCATTCTATCTCCACTCCTTCCCCCCCCCCTTTCTTTTTTTTCTTTCTTCTCTCTCTCTCTTTTATATTCTGAATCTTCTTACTGAGAAACTAGATCACACTATATATCAGATTGTCTGTTTGGAGGGAAAAAAATCAGACAATTATGGGCTTATGTCTATACATTTCAGGAAAATGTATTTTCTTATCAGAATCACATTTAGGTATACTTCAGTGCTAACAAATCTGTGAGTCAACTTACAATTTTATCCATCTAACAAATTGGGACCAGATCTACTCTTTTCTCTTAGACAATCAGAAAATCTGAAAAAATACATTTAAACACAATTTTTTCAGACATCAGACAAGAGGTAGCACAGCACTGTCATCCTTGAGAAACAAACAAGGTGAAGTTTGCTATTGCATGAACTTATTGCTTGAACTGTAGGCTCCAGGGCCTTGGGCGGGGGGTGCAGTCTCCAACCCCCTGCTACCACACTGACAGTGAAATCAACTGCAATTCACCAACCAAGGTGTTCCCTGGAAGCTGCAAGTGTTCAAATAAACTCCAGGGTTCCAAAGTACAACTCTTGTCCAGGTGGAGAGATGGATTTTGGGCAACTTCTACTTCTGTCATATCTCCCGAGATCACTAACCTGGAGACTATTTCATAACAAGGAGGAGAAGAGTTAACGTAGCCTTGGGGCAAGAGAGACTGTAACACTGTTCTATAAACACGAAGTGTTTTTGATCATCCTTATTGATGGAGCTTGAAAATAATGCATTTGCCACATCAAAAGCCACGAAGTGCTAGAGGCTTTGTTGATCTGACTTAGTAAGGGCATCACATCTGGCACAGTAGATGCAAGTGGAGCTACTACTTGGTTCTGTTCACCTCAAATTTGCATTAATCCACTGCATACTAGAAACCTCTGACTTTTACATCACGCCTTGGGTTAATAATTGGCTGACTTCAGAATGTCATTTCATTTTTTCAAGCCTTCCAAAGCAATTAACAAAAACCAGCCAATTCTATAATCTTTTTAATACCATCATTCCCATACTGTGCAAGGGCTCCAGCAGCTGCACAATGCAATGTGTCACCTTTCACCTCTGTCTCATCCCAAACCAACAGGGAAAACCGTGGTACTGTGATGAGTTCTTTATTGCTGACTACTTTTTTTTTTTTTTTTAAGATTTATTTCTTCATTTGGAAGGCTCAATGGTAGGAGAAACAGAGAGAGAAAGAGATCTTCCAGGGGACAGTGCTGTGGCGCAGTGGGTTAACAACCTGGCCTGAAGCGCAAATAAATAAATAAATAGTTTTAAAAAAGAGAGAGATCTTCCATCCACTGGCTCACTCCCCAAATGGCTGCAACAGCAGGGGCTGCTCAGGACTGAAGCTAGGAGCTGGAACTCCATCTGGCTCTCCCACAAGGATGGCAGGGGCCCAAGTACTTGGGTCATCTTTCCCAGCTTTCCCAGGCACATTAGCAGGGAGTGAATCAGAAGAGGAGTAGCTGGGACTTGAACTGGTGCTCTAATATGGGACGCTGGCATCACAGACAGCGACTTAACCTGCTGTACCACAACTAACCCACTGCATCACAACGCCAGTCTCTGTTGCTGACTGCTTTTAAGGATCCACTTAAATACAAACTTTCTTAACCTGGATTCTACCCTTCCCTAAAGCAGGACCCAAGACAAAGGATGTGTGCAGGTGGTTCCCTTGCAACTGTGATCTCAGGGAGCAGTAGCGTGAGATAATGAGAACAAGGAAGAAAGGAAACCAAACACAAAGATACCTTACTCATTTGGCTGGCACCAGGTGCAACAGCCTTAGGAAGTGCATCGCCAAGCTGTTCTGCTCTGGGAGTCAAAGGGGGAAGGGTTTTGCCACTGACTCCTTTAATTGATTGGTCAAGAGTAACTCCATGGGCATTTGCTCTCCACCCTATCCTGATTGTTTATTTCAGAGTTCAGAGTAGACACTACACCCTGAAATATCAGAGAAGTAGGAGAGGACACATACTTGACATAGGCCCAAGGCAAAGCACCTGCCTTAACTTGGTCTAAGGACAGGTAGAACAAATCACGCTAACAGTGGCTACAGCAAGAAGGGAGCAGGTTTGAAGAGATGCACAAGAGAAGTCCAGGATAACTCAGCATAGTGCTATGGTTTGAATACAGTTTGTCCCTCAAACCCATGCATTGGCGATCTGGTCCCCAATATAATGTTTTTGAGAGACTCTGGGACCTCTGATAGACACTTAGGTGATGGACACCAAGGTCAGTTATCCTGAAAGTGGGCTGTTAAAAGCAAGCCTGGTTTCTCCCCTCACCCTCTTGCATACGGGCTCCTTTCGCACATGTCAGTTTGTCCTTCCACTTTCTGCCATGACTTGACGCTGCGCTAAGCTCTCACAGACGTGGCCACTCAAGTCTTGAACTTCCCAGCCTCCAAAACTGTGAACCCAGATGAAGATGCCTTTTCTTTATAGGTTACCCAGTCTCAGATACTCTGTCACAGAAAGCAGACTAAGCGAGAAAACTGGTGCCAAGAAAGAGGGGTGCTGCTGGAATGCTACTGGAAAATCTGGGAGTGGCTTTGGAATAGCGTAATACATAGGGGAAGAGTTAGGAGGAACGGGCTAGGAAAAAGCCTGTCAGGCAGAAGCATGCACTAAGGAGATTCTGACGAGGGCGCAGAAGACAAGAAGGAGGAAGCAAGGAAGAAGTCTGGCACTTCTTAGAGATCATTTATGTGGTCATGAACAGAATGCCGTTAGAAATGCGGCCAATCGAGGCCGTCCTTCTGAAGTCTCAGATGGACACGAGGACTGTGTTACTGCGAGCTGGAGTACAAGCCATTCTGGATCTGCGGCTGTACTGCCTGTCTACCCCTTAGGGGTGTATGGGAGGCGGAACTTAAGAGCGGTGAACTAGGATACGCGGCAGAAGAAATGTCTAAGCAACACATGGAAGGAGCTGCATAAGTACTGTAAGCCATCTATCTGGAGTTCGGGGAGCAAATGAATGATTAAGGACAGAATTTTTAAGTAAAAGGGAAAGCAGAGCAGAAGCATTTGGGAAATTTATGGAACAAAAAAATGGCAAATGTGTGGCCAAACGACCATTTATTAAAGAGGTCAGAAAGAATACATAGGGGGAGCCAGGTGCTAACTGTCAAGACAATGGGTAAATGGCTCTAAAGGCCTCTGCATCTCGAGCTCTGGGAGGGAGGAATGGTTTTGGACTGGCTTGGCCCAGGGTTCTCTCCATGAGCTCACCACCTAGGGCCACCTCATGCCTCTGCTCCCCACGCTGGGCACAGTACAAAGCTGCTCCAGCTAGGACTCAAGCAGCCCCAGAGCAGTAAGTCATGGCGGCATTCATGAGTATGTGGTGGTAACTATCCTGGTGTGAGCCCCCAGCTAGAATTCAAAGGATGTTATCATGGGGATGGAGCCTCTGTCAGGAGCCCAGAATGTCAGTGAGCAATGGAAGCCTAAGAAACCCATAGGCACCAGCACGCCAACTTCAACTTGAGGGAACAGTAACATGGGCTGAGCCCAGAAATGCCATGGGCAAGGGGCTCCCAAAAGCCACCCCAGCGGATCAATGAGGCAGCACCAGGAATGAACGAGGACTCCGAAGCTTTAAGGCCTGAGGGCTGCACGCCTGGGTTCTGGACTTCCTTTGGCTTAACCTCTGGCCTAACTCCTTTCCTTCCACCTAGCTCTTGCACACGTGCTCCTTGTGCACATGTTTGCTTGTCCACTGGTTTCCACCAGGCAGGGACGACACCTAGGCCTTCAGTGGAAGCTGAGCAGTGTGGCCACCCAATCTTGAACTTCCCAGTGTCTGGTACCACGGGCCAAAATAAGTCTCTTCCCTTTAGAAGTTACCTAGTCTCAAAAATTCAGTCATAGCACAGAAGATACACTAAGACACACAGGGAAAACCTTTGATTAACACTAAATCAGAGAAAATTGCTAGCTGACTATTTTAGCATATGTTCTGCTAATGAAGAAAGCTGACTGCAAAAATAAAAAAGCTACTGCATATTAATCAAGCTGATTTTAGGGTCTATTAAACCAGCATCAGCTTTTAAATCCATTACAATGGTTGCATGTGCTTTTAAGAAATTATAGATAACAAATAAAACACAAATTCTTCTGTACTTTGCAATCTAAATAGGAAAGCATGGCTTAAAAAATTTTACCTTTTTATTTTTAAAAAATTTTAAATATTTGTTTGAAAAGCAGAGTTACAGAGAGGGAGAGAGACAGAGTGACACAGAAAGATTTTTCATTTGCTTGGCCGGCGCCATGGCTCACTAGGCTAATCCTCCGCCTGCAGCACCGGCACCCCGGGGTTCTAGTCCCGGTTGGGGCGCCGGATTCTGTCCTGGTTGCTCCTCTTCCAGTCCAGCTCTCTGCTGTGGCCTGGGAGGGCAGTGGAGGATGGCCCAAGTGCTTGGGCCCTGCACCCGCATGGGAGACCAGGAGGAAGCACCTGGCTCCTGGCTTCGGATTGGCGCAGTGCGCCAGCTGCACAGCGCCAACCGTGGTGGCCACTTGGGGGGTGAACCAACGGAAGGACGATCTTTCTCTCTGTCTGTCTCTCTCTCTCTCTCTCTAACTCTGCCTGTCAAAAAAATAAAAAATAAAATAAAATAAAATAAAAAGATTTTCCATTTCCTGGTTCAGTCCTCAAATGGCCACAACATCTGGGGCTGGGCCAGGCTAAAACTAGGAGCCTGGAACTCCATCTGGGTCTCCTACATGGGTGGCAGGAGCCCAAGGACTTGGCCACTTTCCGCTGCCTTCCCAGGCACATTAGCAGGGAGCTAGATCAGAAGTGAAACAGTGGCAGTCCCCATGCTCACCAATGTCATCTCTGGCTCTTCTGCCCAGGCCATGGTTTTTGTTCGGTTTTGCTTTCTTCTGCCTTGCTTTGCTTTTCTTTCCCCTACAAAAATATCTCTTTTAAAAAATATTTATTTATTTGAAAGGTCTAGTTACAAAGACACAGGGGAAGGAGAGAGAGAGAGAGAGAGAAATATCTTTTCATCCACTGGTTCACTCCCCAAATGGTTGCAATGGGGCTGGGCCAGCGGAAGCTTTTCCAGGAGCAATTGTAGGGAGCTGGATAGGAAGCGGAGCTCGAACTGGCACTGATTTAGGATGTTGAAGATGCAGCAGGCGGCTTAACCTGATATACCACAACATTGGTTTCCTTGCTTGCTTTCTAAATTTTTATTTATTTGAAAGGCAAAGAGACAGAGGGAGAGAGTGGACCTTCCCATCTGTTAATTCACTCTGCAAATACCTGCAACAGCCAGGACTGGGCCAGACTAAAGCCAGGAACCAGGAGTCAATCCAGGACTCCCACATGGGTGGGAGAGATCCCAACTACTTTGTGATAGCACCTGCTGCCTCCCAAGGGACACATTACCAGGAAATTGGAATGGAAGGAGGGACTGGAACTGGATCCGCGGCACTTGGATATGGGATGTGAGAGTCTCAAGCAGTGGCTTAACTGCTGTGTCGAATGCCCACTCTCGTGTTTTATTTCAGGGGGATGAGGAGAGGAGAGAGAGATGGAGAGATGTGATGCAAGTTACCATCCACTGGTTCACTTCCCAAACACACAGAGGCCGGGGCTGCGCCAGGCTCAAGCTCAGAGTTGAAAATTCAATCCAGGTCTCATAGCAGGAATGGAATTACTTGAGCCATCATTGCTTCCTCCAGAGACTGCGTTAGCAGGAAGCCAGAGTCAGGAGCTGAGCAGGAATTCAGGCACACTGATATGGGATGTGGGCATCCCAGTGGCATCTTAACCACCAGGCCAAATATGTGCCTCTATCCAGGGAACTTTTTTGCACTCAGGACACAGTGGCCACTTTCCTGCGTATAGCCATCCATCCTTTTGCTTTCTCTGAGGTCTGGAAGCTGAGGGCCTTGGTTGCTGATTGAGTATGATCAGGGCCCAACCTCTACAAACATCATTTTCCTCATCTGTAAAAAGCGGGGATATAGGGGGTTGCGCTATGGCTCAATGGGTAAAGCCACCACCTGTAGCACTGGCATCCCATATGGGTGCCAGTTCAAGTCCCGGCTGCTCCACTTCTGATCCAGCTCTCCACTATGGCCTGGGAAAGCAGTAGAAGATGGCCCGAGTCTTTGGGTCCCTGCACCCATGTGGGAGACCTGGAAGAAGCAAGCTCCTGGCTCCCGGCTTCAGCCTGGCCCAGCCTCATCCTTCGTGGTCATTTGGGGAATTGAACCAATGGATAGAAGATCTCTCTCTGTGTCTCCCTCCCTCTCTCTGCAGAGAAACAAGTTAATAGTTCTTAGTCTTCCTGTAAATGTTTGATACATTAATGGCCTCTAATGTTATGTGTTAACTATGTGTGTTTCCTGACCATGCACATAAGTGACATTCCTGGAGTGCTGGAGTTGAGGGACTGTGGTGGGCTTCAGTTTTCTTGGGTCATAAGTCCCAACAGGCTAACAGAACACCAAGCACTGGGTAAATAGCTAACTGGTTTAATTCTATTGCTTGCTCTGTGAACACTCATGTAATGAGAATATTCAGAGCTGCCCCGGGTGAGATGGCTACTGTGAGTTTAATGTCTTGGAAAGGCAGGCGCCCCTAACCTTTGTTGAACTTAAAACATAAATTAACAAACACTACCGTATTCAGAGGCACTTTTAGCCCTGGGGTTATCTCAGCTGTAGCACCCACTTCTGCTCATACAAAACGTGCTGTTTATTCATGAAAGGCTGGCAACCACCTGGTCAGGAACTGACCCAGAGAGTTTCACTTACCAGCTGGAACCCAGTCTTTCTGTAGCTCTTAATGATGTGTGGGACCAGTGTGGTGGTGTAGCGGCTAAAGCAGCCATCTGTGATGCCAGCATGCCATATTTATTTATCCCATATAAACATATAAAGCATATGGTTTGGTGCATTTTAAAAATTGTATATGTTGGCCGGCGCCGTGGCTCACTTGGCTAATCCTCTGCTTGCGGCGCCAGCACCCCAGGTTCTAATCCTGGTTGGGGCACCAGATTCTGTCCCAGTTGCTCCTCTTCCAGTCCAGCTCTCTGCTGTGGCCCAGGAAGGCAGTGGAGGATGGCCCAGGTGCTTGGCCCTGCACCCGCATGGGAGACCAGGAGGAAGCACCTGGCTCCTGGCTTCAGATCGGCGCAGTGCACCGGCTGTAGTGGCCATTTGGGGAGTGAACCAACAGAAGGAAGACCTTTCTCTCTCTCTCTCTAACTCTGCCTGTCAAAAAATAAAAATGTATATGCCATGTGACTACCATATGTTCAAGATTCTACCGAAGAGCCATTTTTATTGCTGAGTAGTACATTCCAGCATCACTATTGAAAAGACTACCCTCTCTCCGTTAAAGTGCTTTTATGTTTTTGGTGAAAATTCATTGCCTATATATGTGTTGCTCTCTTTCTGGACTTTAATTTTGTTCCACTAACAAATGCCCATTTTTTCTTCCAATACAACACTGTCTTTTGATGACTACAGATTAAGTCTTAACATCAAGTTATCCTCTCATTCCTTATTCTAGTTCCTTTGCTTCGCAATGTAATTTTTTTCAATAGTTTAAGTGATTTCTACCTCGGGCTGGTGCTGCGGCGTAGTAGGCTAATCCTGCGCCTGAAGCACCGGCATCCCATATGAGCGCCAGTTTGAGTCCCGGTTGCTCTTCTTCTGATCCAGCTCTCTGCTTATGGCCGGGGAAAGCAGTAAAACATGGCCCAAGTGCTTGGGCTCCTGCACCCACATGGGAGACCTGAAAGATGCTCTTGGCTCCTGACTTCAGATCAGACCAGCGCTGGCCCTGCAGCCATTTGGGGGGGGGGGGGGGGTGAACCAGCAGATGGAAGACTTCTCTCTCTCTCTGTAACTCTGCCTGTCAAATAAATAAATAAAATCTTTAAAAAAATTTCTACCAGACATCTCCTGGGATTTTGAATGGCATGTGTTGAATTTATACATAAGTTTGAGAAGAAATGTCAATTTAACAATATTAAAAATTAAATTAAAATTAAATAAAATTTTAAAATACACAATCTTTCCTTTATTTAGATATGCTTTTATTTCTTTCATCAGTGTTTTGTGGTTTTCAAGTGTGTATCTTATCCACATTTCAGAGGATGTGTGCTTAAGTATTTCTTGGCTTTTGTGGCTACTGTACATGGTATTTTAAGAAATTTTCAACTTCTAATTACTCATGGCTAATACATAGCAATGTGATGATTCTTGCATCTCTATCATGTATCCTGCAACCTTGCTAAAGTCACTGGTTCTTACAGCTTCCTTATAAATTCTTTGGAATTTTTTTACAGGGACAAAATATTCCTTCCTAAGTCTGAATGCCTTTTACTTTATTCAATTCACTGTGAACTGATGAAAAAATCTCATGTATCTCAAAGTCTGCAGCACGATTTTCAGAAATGACTATAACAGATAGAACTAGAAAAATACAGAGATGACTTCTGTTCAGTTTTTCCCTAAGTTCAGATACAGCAACAGGTGATGAATGCACAGTGTGTGCCAAGAGTAGGCGACTGGGGATGAGTCACAGAAACACAAAGCCAAGTCCCTGTCCCTGGGGAGATAAACAATGAAAAGATACACAAACAACAAAGCACGCATGTATGCTAGGTAGTGATCACAGCTCCAAAGAAAAATACAGTAATAGCAGCAGAGCCACTGTGGTTGAGAGGAAAGGCCTCTCCAAAGGGGTGATATTTGTGCAGAACTCAATGAATTGAGAGTCAGACAAAATCCAGGGAAAGGGTATTCCAGGCAGAAGGTTCCGTGAGCCAAAGCCCAGAGGCAGGAACAAGCTTGATGGTTTCAAGACACAGCAGGGAGGGTAAGTAGCAGGAGGCTAGTCATCCCAGGGAAAAGTGGTAGACAATGAGAAGGGGGACACAGCCGACACACTGGGACAGTTTAGGCAGTGTTAAGACATGTGCCTCACATTGAGGGATGATTTAATCTTGAAGAGATCAGTAACACAGTTTGGGAGACTCCAGAATGGCATGAGTAGAAGGCAGCAGGGAGGCCATTTAGGAAGCTGCACGATGTTGAGATGAGGATGATGAGGATGGCCAGGGAGGGAGATGGAAGAGTCTTTTGCTTGGCAGTCATTTGGAGCAGCTGGTGAGGACAGTTCACAGCTGATGAAGATGTGCTGGCTCTCGTTTCATCCGTCAAGCAGTCTTCTACGGCAACAGCTGAGTACCAGAGGCATTTCCCATGTTCTCTGCCACTGGGGAGTATGGCCACAGACCCAATGTGCATTAGTACACTCAACTATGCTTTCTTCCCAGGGTGTCAGGTTATCCACAACATATAATGCTCTATCTGCCTATTTCTCTAAACTTACCTCTCAACTCAGCCCTTGATTTATTCTCTTCCAGGACAAGAGTTTAATTTCCAACAACACACTAAGCTCACTTGGGCAGCAAGATCTTTGTAACTCGGCTCTTCCTTTGGGCAAAGCTCCTCTGATCACATTTCACATATTTCAATTTTCTGTCCTTATTTCTCAAGTCTAAACTTAAATGTTATTTACTTGTAACTTTTCAACTATCCTACTTAAAAGTGGTTCTCAAAGACATTCTCATTCATTTCACCTCATTTTATAGATTTTATCATAATGTAATATTGTATTCTTTTCTTTACTATAGTGAAATGCCTGAGGCAAGCTACTGAGGAAGAGGCTGACTTAGCTTATGGTTTGGCAGCTCAAAGTACAAGATTGGATGGTCCCACTGGTATGCCTCAGATGAGGGCCTATCAGTGAATGGCATCATGGCTAAGCCCCTGTGAGAGTGAGAGATAACACTGCCAGACGGGAAGCTAGAGCAGAGGGTGGCTAGGGTCAGGCTTGATTGTATAAGAACTCAGTCCTGCATATGCCCTAAACAGCACTCTGGCCCCACAATCAGCCCTTAAGGCATTCAGATCTGGCTAAAAAGCTCTTGAGAGCATTTCAGGCATGGAAAGCCAAGACATTGTGGCAAAAAATGACTACATGAAAGATCTCCGTGAGTGAGATCCCAGTGGAAAGAAGGGGCCATCAAAGAAGGAGGTACCTTCCTCTGAAGGGAGGAGAGAACTTCCACTTTGATTATGGTCCTGTCTAAATACTGATGGAGTTTGTGGACTCAAAAGGCTTCCATAGCCTTGGCAGCTCATGACAAGAGCCTTGGGTGATCGCTGATGTCATAAATAAGAGTGTCAATTGTTAAATGAACAACAGGAGTCACTATGCACTTGCTCCTCATGTAGGACTTCTGTCCTTAATGTGTTGTACTATGTGAATTAATGGTATAACTAGTTCTCAAACAGTACTTTATACTTTGTGTATCTGTGTGGGTGCAAACTGTTGAAATCTTTATTTAGTATAGAATTGATCTTCTGTATATAAAGACAATAAAAAATGAATCAATGAAGAGTGGGATGGGAGAGGGAGTAGGAGGTGGGATGGGAGTAGGGGTGAGAGGGCGGGTTTGGGGGGGAAGATCCACTATATTCCAAAAGCTATGAAATTTATATTTATTAAATAAAAGCTTTCTAAAAAGGAAACAAAAAAAGAACTCAGTCCTGTGAGAATTAACTTGGGATACAAAGGAACTACTTGACACCTTTTTGCGGACATCCCCTACTAGGCCCTACCTCCCAACCTTACCACATTGAGACCCAAGCCTCCAACACATGAAATCTTGGGGGACCAACTCAGCCACAGCTGATATTATTGTCACTTTCTGTGGCTTAACTATTTCTCATTGATCATTAAAATATATTCTATTGGAGGATAGGAAACCAGCATTTATTGTTCTTTGCTGCAGCCACAACACACAAGGTGGTGCCTGACATATTGTAGGTATGCAACAAATGGAATGAAGGAATAACTCACACTCTTTCTAAGATTTGGGAGCTTCACTATCTTGGGTGGTGTTTGCTCCCTGACCTCAACTTCTGGGGAATATTATGGTCCAAAGAATAAAAACAGAGATCTCTCACCTTCACTTGATTTCCAGGGACCACTTGCATTCTCATGGCATGACTGCCAAAGAATGACCCTTTCTTTATTGATGATGGCATAAAAATTAATTCACAAATGGAATTCAATACAGTGATCAAGTATGAGCATATTCTATCTTTTAGGAATTAATTAGGCCTTGAGGCATGACATGGTCCTTACTTTGTTCAGTCTTTTTTATTTTTATTTTTATTTCTTTTGATAGGCAGAGTTAGACAGTGAGAGAGAGACAGAGACAGAGAGAAAGGTCTTCCATTGCCATTGGTTCATCCTCCAATGGCCACTACGGCCGGCACGCTGCGGCCAGCGCACCACGCTGATCTGATGGCAGGAGCCAGGTGCTTCTCCTGGTCTCCCATGGGGTGCAGGGCCCAAGCACTTGGACCATCCTCCACTGCACTCCCGGGGCACAGCAGAGAGCTGGCCTGGAAGAGGGGCAACCAGGACAGAATCCGGTGCCCCGACCAGGACTAGAACCCGGTGTTCCGGCACCGCAAGGCGGAGGATTAGCCTGTTGAGCCACGGTGCCGGCCCAACTTTGTTGTCTTAAACGTTTGTTGCCCCGCTCTTTTGACAATTAGGTTTTGACATGACCACAGTACTTACTTATCCTTTCATACTGCCAAGCTGTTGGTATGCCTTGTATTTGCCTCCAGTTTTACCAATGAGAACCCCATTTTTTCATGCAATGTTTAAAGTATTTTTTATGATCTTTCAAAAAACCAAGTATAAATTACATTGCATGGCATGTATTGATGTCTTTTTAGTAAGCTAAAAAAAAATTCTATGTGTAGCTATTTTTAAGAGCGGTATCTAGGTTTGGTAAAGAAAAGAATTCAGTTATCTCATTTTACTGTCACAAAGATCAAGTAACATTTGAGGTTCATTACTCAGGTAGCTAAATGAAGAGTAATTTTGTGTTTTTCAAGGCTATCAAGAAAGAGAAATTTGTTTTTTTTTAAGTAACATACTTGGATTATGGTTAGAATGATTTTAATATTCCTGGCATTTTAGGAAAGAACAATGAATATGGGTTGGGTTCTACACTGGGGTATTTTTTCAAAACTGAAAGACAAAAAAAAAAAAAGAAGAAAGTATAAAAGATGTACATAGAGAAACAGTAGCACTGATAAATGTGAATAAAGTATAAAGTAGGGGCTATTGCTAGATTGTGTGTATTTTAGAAAGTGCGGACATCACTCATTTCCATATTTTAAAAAATATTCTATCATCAATTATCTGAGAACTTTCATGTGGTGTGGGATACTTGGGAGCTTCACAATGTTTCTAGAATATGCAATTAAAGGATAAATTTATTTTAGTCCAAGTTTTTGAAATCCATAATGCATGGATTCAAAACACACATTTGCTAAGAACTTTTTGAAGATACCTCATAAAACTTATTTTCCAGAAAAATAAAGTTTTTTTTTTTTTTGGTTATGCTTAGTTTGAGATCCTATTGCCACCCAAACATAAAGTAGCATATTCACTCGTTCTTTCATTCAGCAGATTTTTCTGAGGATTACTGTAAGCTGCTCCTCTAGTTGCTGGGCCTACTGTGATAAAGAAGGAATGCCCTCCTAGAAGGAGGAAAAACAATTAACAAGTACACAGGTTACTGACAGTGAGTGCTGAGTAGGCAAAGAGCAGGGCAAGCAGAGAGAGAAGGCTGGTGTGCAGGCACTGTGGACGGGCTGCAACTTGAGAAGAACGAAAAGAGAGAGTCTAGAACGAGACGATGTAAGCAGACCTGGAGTGAGGGATTTAGGCAAGAGCATTACTGGAGAGAGCACGTGAAGCAGGCAGAACAGTGGCTGTACAGGTGTTGAGACAACAGCGTGCTTGGCAAGATAGTGGAACAGCAAGAAGCATGGGACGTGGAGTGAGGCAGATGGAGGAGATGGCAGCAAAAATGAAGAGGGAGGCCAGAACACCCCGGGACTTGGGCACAGCAAGGATGTGGCTTTTCCTGAGACAAGATGCACCACAGTGATACAGGCAGTGTTGTCACTGTGCTGTTAAAAGGCTCACTTAGGCTGCTGTGTCATGCAATTGCAGTGGAGGGGAAGCGAGGGGTACAAGCGGGAGCAGATTACTGGATTAGTAGGAAAAGAGGTGACTGTGGCTTGGCGTAGGGTGGTACAGTAAAGGTGGTGTGGACCGATCCATTTGAGGTAAAATTGCTCTTCGACTTATGAGGAGGTTGCATCCCACCTCCTTAAATCTATCATAAACTAAAAAAACAAAACAAAACAAAAAACTATCACTACAAGAGGTACTGAACCCCCTAACATCCTGCCATTCTAGCTTAACCACACTGCATGCTGTACAGTGCTGGTTGTGTCCCCTTGTGACCATGGGATCAAGTGGGGCCCAGCACCCAAGAGAGGATCTGATTGCACCCCACTCACTGGGAAAAACCCAAATTCAAAACTGAAAGCATCATTTCTACTGAATGTATATGACTCTTGCAGCATTTTATGTTCAAAAAATTTTAAGTGGAGCCATTGTAAGTCAGAGACCAGTTGTATATTGTAGAGGGAGGGCTGGTAGGATTTGCAACTGAAATAGATGGAAAGTACACGTGAGATGACAGCACCAAGGCTGCTGCCTGGCCTGGGCCACTGGGGGGGGGGGGGCATCCACTCAAGATGGTACAGAATGGAAGAGGAGGCTGGAAGGTGGAGGCGCTGGCCTGAGCGGGTGTGGACACATTTAGTCTAGACAATGAGCAGTAATGAATCAGATAGGACAGGTAGGTCTGGAATGAAAATCTGGAAATTATCAGGCTTTCAAATTCACAAGCCAATTACGATATTATCTAGAGAATAAGTGTGAATGCAGAGGTGAGGTCTGAGACAGCCCTGCTTTCAGGGAGCTTCCATTTTACTGGGAAGAAACAAAGTCTTAGAAAACAGATAGGGGCCAGCGCTGTGCATAGCAGGTAAAGCTCCAGCCTGTAACACCGGCATTCCACATGGGAACCAGTTCAAGTCCTGGCTGCTCCACTTCCGATCCAGCTCTCTGCTACGGCCTGAGAAAGCAATGGAAGATGGGCCCCTGTACCCATGTGGGAGACCCAGAAGAAGCTCCTGGCTCCTGGCTTTGAATCAGCATGGCTCTGGCTATTGTGGCCATCTGGGGAGTGATCTAGTGGATGGAAGACCTCTCCCTCTCCCCCTCTCTCTCTCTGCCTCTGCCTCTCCGTACTCTGCCTTTCAAATAAAATAAATACATCTGAAAAAAAAAAAAGGAAAGAAAACAGATGTCACGGATAACAGATGCCTGATAATGAGCACAATGTAGAAAATAAAGCCAGGGAATGGGATTGAGCAGGCTAACAAGAATGTGGAAGTAATTGTCATTTGTCACAGATATAATTAAATACAAGAACCTGGAGGTCAGGGAGAAAGCAGGCTAGACAGTTCAATCTGGTGGTCACCAATGTCTAAAACCATGAAACTGCATGGGATCATTCACTAGGGAATAAAACGAGAACCGAGACCTTGGGTACTCTTTGTTAAAATTCATTTTTGCCTTTGGAAATTCATCTAGGAAGAGGAGGTGGTATATCCATACGGCAGTCCCCTTTTAAAGCCTCTTAACTGCACTTTTGGCACAATCTTTAGGCCAGCTTGGAAGGGAGTAACCCAAGAGCTGTTTTTCTTAACACACATTCTTCAGACTGCTGCCTCAGTGAAGACTCCGGGTTCCATCCTAACTCTATGGCATCAACGACTGGGACTCAATTCTCAGTGGGAGATACTCCAGACAAGTACCACACTCACTGAAGCTTGAACACCTTTGCAGTGAAGGCAGGGAGGAACCTCAGAAGACAACTGGAGTGGAAGGGAAGTAAAAGGGCACGGTGAGGGGGTAAGGACAGAGGCCAAACTGTGGAAGGTTCTGGCTCAATGTGGCGGACATGGGAGAGCTCCTGCGTTCTCAGTAAGGGAGCTCCAGAATACATCTGTGTATCCAGTGAATGAACTGGGCCAGAAAGAGAGAGAGAGAGAGAGAGAGAGAGAGATCCTCTATTCACTGGCCACAACAGCTGAATCCAGGAGCCAGGGGCTCCTTCGGGGTCTCCTAGGTGAGCGCAGGGGCCCAAGCACGTGGGCCATCTTCTGCTGCTTTCCCAGGTGCAATAACAGGGAGCTGGATGGGAAGTGGAGCAGCTGGGATTTGAACTGGTGCCCATGAGA
This sequence comes from Sylvilagus floridanus, assembly GCA_949820135.1. NCBI lineage: Eukaryota > Metazoa > Chordata > Mammalia > Lagomorpha > Leporidae > Sylvilagus > Sylvilagus floridanus. The sequence continues at coordinate 38,948,373 of OX463230.1, forward strand.
TGCTGGTGCTGCAGGTGGCAGCTTTACCCACTCTGCCACAGCGCCAGCCTCATGAATTAAGTTTGTAAGAGTTTGTGTGTGTGTGTGTGTGTGTGTGTGTGTGTGGTGTTGTTGTATCTTTTGTATTGTGTGCTAAAGGAGGAGGAAAAATAATTACTTGAGAGAATACTTTGGGTCCAAGCCTTCTGAGAGTAACCCAGACCAGGTCAGGCATGACTCCAGAGGTTGAAGGCTCATCTTCGTATCTTTCAAATCAAAGGCATCTCTTTGTCTTATCTTGCATTACAGTACCAAGTATGCCAGAGAAGCAACCCATGCCCAAGACCCCAGATACTACTCTGCTGGGGATGCAGAACACAGATACTGCTATGAAAGCCACAGACAAGACTGATTCAAAGGCCACTTGTTATGGGACATTTCAAAATTAAAAACAAAAACCTCTGTTCACATAAAAAATACAGCTGACTCCAAATTTTGATTTATGAAAAATAAATTTATTACATAACACCTTGTTTTTTTAACAATGTTCAATTTTTTTTATTCAGAATACTTGTGTCATTCATGTAAAATAGTTTGATACAGTACATTGTATGTTATAGGTTTTTTTTTCCTCAAAAATTCTAAGGCTCGCCTACTCCTTCTCCTTTGCTGAAGTAAGGGCACCCTAAACAACGTGCGGACAAGTTTTAAAAAAGAAAATTAACTGAACAAAATTTTAACAGCACTACACCAACCAGCTTTAAAATCAGGACAAAATATCTGAATTGGATGCCGCACCTTTTTAAGGGAGTTATCATTCATGCTTTTTTCATCTTAAAGCATGCTCACAAATCAGCAACACCAACAGGAAAAATAAAACACTGTCTATGACAATCATTTTAGTTTGTTTGATGAACCAAACAGGTTTATATCAATGACAACATATTTAATTACTATCAAATAGCAGCTTTAATACCAGTCAAGTCATAGATTGAAAATAAAAACAAACTTATACATTGGAAATTAATCTTTGGGAGTCTTGAAACCTTTCTGGAAAACTGTGGCTTTTTGTACTTTCAAAAAATCCAAGCAATATTCTTGGTCAAAAACACTGATTACAATGTAGAAAATGAATCAACTCGCTGATAAGACACTAAAAAGAAAGGTGTACCAAAATAATCTCACTTTGAGCTTGGTTATTTTGTTGAGTTAACATATACTGCATGTTTCAAGTACCAGTTAAACTTTGTGTCTGCGTGTGTACTATTGGTCAGATAATGTTGTTACACTGAAAGAATTCACCACATACAACAACAAATGCTTGCCCCTAGCACATTTCACAGCTTCAACTGCTACAGACTGTCACTGAAAAAAATGCATTGGTCAGTCTGAACCATGTCAAGTAAACTATGGAAGTAGCAAATCCACAACACAAACTGTGCTAGCACTTTCTCTTCAAGTCTAACTCCAAAATAGGTACAACTTGGAAGCCACTACTCCAATCTGTGAAAAGTGGTGGAACTTGGCTACTGGACATTTTGAAGATGTGGTTGTACAGTACATTCTCACGGCCCATACCAGGTTCCCGCGGAGAGCTGCACAGTCAGCCCTGCAGCATTAGCAACAGTGCATGGACAAGGTTCCGACGCAGCTCAGTACCGATGTGTCTGATGTGAGTACTGTGGAGGCTGCTGGGAGGTAGCTGAGTACCCCATGCTGCTTTGGGGCTGTGATGTGCTTGGTCCAGGGTTGGGATAGGCAGCATGTGGATTGGAACGCTGCAAAGGAGATGAGGGAGAAATGTGACTCATGTAATTCTAGGAGTAGCTGGACCCCCAAGCCAGCAGCAAAGCTGAGGTGGGGTTGAAGGGCTGTCATGTTTTAAGGAAGTCAGGATTTAAAACTCATGTGCTAAGGACTAGCTTCAGAATTCACATGACAAAAATCTCGTATCTTTTCACAACAGCTTTTCTTTAGGAAGGCCAGAAACACTGCATAAATAACCAAGCAGATCCTTATCATTACGCTGAAGAAATATAATTATTTTGTACAGCAGGAACCTCTTTTAGGCTGCTTTGTATCTACTGGATAAATAATAACTAATTTTTTTGAGATGTTCACACAAGAACTTAATGATGTACACATTAGGAAATCCAAAAGCAGTTTATGTGCTCCTTTCTTCAACAGAAAATCCTGCCCTAACACCCATGTGGGACTAAAGAATCACAATGAATATGACAAGGAAAGATATCAGAGGATCAATTCCTTTAGTACTGACACATTCTTAAGCCTGTTAAAAACTACCTTACCTTCTTACCTGAATCTTACCTTCTGCTACATTTTTATAAACAGAAGTAAAAACACAATCAATGAAATGTAAGAGCAATGGTAGTCCCAATTCTCAAAAAGGCACAAAGGAAGAGTGATAAAGTCTCTAGTTCCCTCATTTTTATCTATCAGATTATCATTTCTACAACCACACCTCTCTTATATTATTATCTTCTAAGACAAACACCATAAAAGAGTAACCATAATGTATTACTTCTTTCAAAGCATATTAATAAATCATATAATTTTAGCAAAGATAGCATTTTGCACATAAAATGCTATTTTTAAAACCACTCAGAAAACCAACCCCAACAGTAACACCAACAAATCAGCACGACATGGTCCTCTCAGTTTCAGAAATCAAGGTCAGGGCAAGGCTCTACTTCACTCTAAGGAAGTCATCATCTTAGAGCACAAAAAGAGATGCAGTCTTCCCTCCCAGACTGGGGGAAAATAAATCAGTGGTGGAGTCAACACCAACCCCCTCAGCTGCCCTGGGTCCCTGGGCAGCTAACTGGGAGAGAATCACTACTCAGACAGACAAGGACTTCCATGCTGTGCTGTGATCCTTTCCCATAAGCTACTCAGACAAACACCTGATTCTTGAAGTGCAGTGGGAGGCACAGGGAAACTTATCAGTTTTCTAAGATCTCCTTGGCCCTTTCTATAGATAACTAACTGGTGACATTTTCAGTGTTCTTCCCACACTGAAACCCAGTTTAGTTGGAAAATGGGGAGAATCCGCAGAAGAAAGAGGGAGGAAGTATACAATTTTCAAAACAGGTCTTTCCACAAAGGAACTGACACTTGGTGGTTAGGTTTAAGTCTGAATCCTGGGCCAACCACTGCTGGCTGGGTGACACTGTGCAAGTTACCTGACCCCTAGGAGCCTCTGTTTCCTGATGTGGCAATGATAACATTTAACTTCCAGAGTGCTAACCATGGAAGGAACCAACGTGTAAGAACTGGCACACAGGAAGCACTCAGTCGTTACAGAGCATTGCTTGCACCACCATCACCCCTTAAGTGTTTTTGTATACTATGAATACTACTAAGAATGTTAATGATAAAACTAATAAGTATCATTACTAAGTGCTTATGTAAGGCCACTGAGCCTTAGCCTACATTATTTCATTTAACCCTTAATATAACCTCACGTTTATCATTACCCATATTTTCACAAATGAGGTCACTGCATATCTGAATCATTCACTCAAGGTTACAAACATGACTGACAGGGCTGGGATCTGAAAGCCTATGCATTTAAACACTATGCTGTATTGTTTCAAAACAACAGATAGCATTTATCAAGCTTCTACTATAAGCTAGGGGTTAGATAACAGCAAGTCCAGTTCCACAACACCTGCAACTTGGCTTTTACTAGCCTCATTTTACACACGAAAATACAGAAGCCAGGAGATACTCTACTACTTATCCAAGGTCATACAGTTAATAAATGGCTTAATTTGAATTTGATCATTCCAAGTCCGTCTGGTTCAGAAGTCTAGTCCCTCCCTACTATATCACTGTTGGTACTTTTCCATGCCAGTAATATTTCTTACCAATGTGTTTCCCCAACAATACATACATCAGGATTTCTCGATTACATCCCATTTTCCAAAGGTCATGAACCCAAAGGCAAACACCAATAAGGGAGGGTCAATAATAAATCTGAAGTACCTGATAGTCTGAGGTCATGATTAGTCCACCTGAGGTAGTGGTAGGAGGAACAACTCTCACTTTTTTCAAAGGGGGTCCCTGTGTGTGGCTGCTGTCTTGGTTCCCTGGGTGGCCAGTTCCATTGGTGTGGTTATTGCCCTGCTGCTGCTGCTGGTTCTTCTCAATTGGTTCAACAGAAAAACAAAGTTCAACTCAGAAAGAGAACAAAACACATCCATGCCAGAAAATATTATGGAAGCATCCATGAAACAAGAAGCTGCTAACTGTACTTTAATACTTACTTTGTCTCCTTTGTCATCAGGTTCTTCTTCTGTTAAAAATTCACGTTTTGGGTAAGGGATTTGACAACCGGCAAAAACACTAATCACAAGAAAAAAAAGAAAAATGATTTTTGGTACACTAACCAATATGTCAAATGGTTCGTTAAACTTCAGTTTAATCTTCTAAGATGGTCTTTGTCTCCATATTTGCAAAAATAGCACTTTCATGCAACTGCGACCAAAAAATACATCTTTTCTTCTAACCAAGTGACATTACAGCAGGTCATCTGAGGACTTCTCATTGTATTAAAAATAATCAATAATCATCCAATATAACTCAACTTCCTTCTTTTATCACAGCATTACTCTCAGTTAACCAAGACACAGATTTCAGCTGAGATGTGTGTTTTACACATTTCAATTTTTGTTTTTCCTGTCCCAACTAGTGAAAACAAAAGATGGTACAGGAAACACAAATGTATCTGTACATGATACTTGAATGCAAAACTCTAACTGCAAACAGTCAACAATCCAGTGAGTCTGAAGAAACTATAACATGCATGATTAATCTGTCAATGAATAACTGTATTACTGCTGAAACTAATGTGATCAACAATTCATAAAGCAAGAGTTGAGCAGGAATTCCTCTTAATGATTGTCTTTAAATGACACCTCCATAGGCAGAGTTCAATTTTTGCTTATTCTAAGAATTTCCTTGGGTCATCATCTAAAAGGAGTGACTACAGTTGATAACTAAAAGAAAATATGCTCGGCCAGTGCTGTGGTGTAGTAGGCTAGGCCTCTGCTTGTGGCGCTGGCATCCCAAGTGGGTGTTGGTTTGTGTCTGGCTTCTCTTCTGATCCGGCTCTCAGCTTATGGCCCAGTAAAGCAGTGGAAAGTGGTCCAGGTGCTTGGGCCCTGCATCCGCAACGGAAGACTCAGAGGAAGCTCCTGGCTCCTGGCTTTAGATCAGCCCAGCTCTGGCCATTGCAGCCATTTGGGGAATGAACCAGCAGATGGAGGATCTTTTTCTCTGTCTCTCCCTCTCTTTGTGACTCTGCCTCTCAAATAAATAATAAAATCTTAAAAAAAAAAAAAAGAAAGAAAGAAAGAAAAAGCGTGCTCCAACAGCTCTATCATACTGGTAAGTTAATACATGGATCACGGGATAGCCACTTGGCTTAGAGTTAAGATATCAGTTAATATCCCTGCATCACATGTTAGAGTGCTTGGGTTTGAGTCCTAGTTCTGCCTCAGATTCCAGTTCTGCTAATCCCATCCTTGTATGCAGCAGTGATGGCTTAAGTGGTTGAACTCCTGCCACTCATACAGGAGACTTGGACAGAGATACTGGCTCCCAGCTCTGGCCTGGCCCAAGCACAGCTGTTGCAGGCATTTGGGAAATGAATTAGCAGATGTGGCTTCTCTCTACTTTTTTGTTGACAAATAATTTTCAAAATTTTTAAAACATAAAAAAAATATAGATCACTTACTCTGATGTAGGCAGTGGGTCTTCCAGAAAATAGGGATCCTGCATAGCCTGTTCTGAGGTAATTCGCTTTATTGGGTCCATGGTAAGCAACTTTTGAAGCTGAAATCACAAATCATAGAAGCATTACTGCATTATTTCTCATAATTACCTTTTAGCACCTATGTGTGGGAATGTGTTTTTTTGATGAGTATCACTACAATTTACATACCCAAATTAAGAACAAAAATCCTAATGATTAAATGTAATGAATTAATTCACATTATAGTCATTCCTATTATCTCACTTGGTTCTCACATAAATGGTAACTAAATTTATGTCTTCTGACTTTTAATCAGTGATATTTTTCACCTATCTTATCTAAACTGCTTTAAGCAATTTAGAACAAGACAAAAGTTCTTGTATTTTCTATTAAGGGGGAAGCTACCATAATACAAATAATATACTAGCTATAAGCAACTATTTAGATAAAAATTAATTAAAATCCAATTAAATTTTAAAAATCTATTTCCTAGTCATACCAGTTACATTTCAAGAGTTCCAGAGCTGCACCTGGTTAGTGGCTACAGTATAGGATTCCGCAGACCATCACAGAAGGTTCTATTGCACGGCACTGTACTACACTAAACTAAGTATGGTGATATACAACTTGGAAAGTACAGAGTGGTGGTTTTAAGTAGAGACTCTGGAAGGAGATTGTGTAGTTCAAATCCTGAATCAACATTTGCAAGGCAGGAGATGTTGGACAAGTTATTTGACATCTCTGCAACCCCATTTGTCAAATGTAGATTAAACTTAATCACAGGTTTGCCTTCAGGATTAAATGAATTAATATACGGAAAGCAATTCCAGTGTTGCATTGCACAAAGAAATCACTATGTAAGTATCAACTATTACTATTATTGCTACAATAGAAATGTCACTCTAATATGAACATTCAGTACTTTTAAACAAAACATAGTTCACAGAAGACTCTATGACCTAGAATATTTAATTCTAATGTATGACAGAAGAGATTAAATTGTAGTCTCTTAGTTTATCCTCTTTGATCTAATGCAGTAGTTTTCAGATTTGAACATCCATCAGAATCACCTGGAGGGCTTTCCTAAAACAAACTGGAGTTTTTGATTTAAGTCTGGGCAGTTGCCCAAGACCTACACTTCCAAGTTCCCAAGTGATGTTAATGCTACTGGACAGGGACCACACTTCAAAAACCAATAAACCAGCAGATACATCTGGACTTAAAAATGCAGATAAGGGGCTGTAGTGGGTAAAGCAGCCACCTGCGATGTTGGCATCCCCATGGGCGTGGGTTCATTTCCCAGCTGCTCCACTTCCAATCCAGCTTCCTACTAAAGGCTTAGGAAAAGCAGAGGAAGATGGCCCAATTGTTTGGACCCCTGCCACCCACATGGGAGACCTGGATGAAGCTCCTAGCTCCTGGCTTCAGCCTGGTCCAGTCCCACAAGCTGTGGCTTTTTGAGGAGTGAACAAGCGATGGAAGATCTCTCTCTGTCTCCCTGCCTCTCTCTCTCTACCTTTCAAATAAATACATCTTTTTTTTAAAAAAAAATACAGATAAAATGTTGAGATGGTGAGATTCAAATTTAAATGATCTTTCAATGGAAGCACAATTTTATTTTTAGGATTGAAAGGGAAAAAAAATGTGGACTTCTATTTCTTCTATTTAAAGTACCCAATAATTTTAATGGATTGTAATAGAGTTTCAGATGGGACCATTCAAGGTTATCAACAGTTAAGATAGGTCATGCCAGGATTAATAAGCAAAACAGTTAAAGCAAGACAGGTATACCTCTAGATTTTCAGTGGTGATGGTTTTGAGTCATTTCAGACTTTAATGAATAGTAGGGAATTAGGGAAAAGTCAGAGAAATTCCTCTACGTCATGACTTTTAGTCTACCACCACTATCATTATTTTGTTAGAATAAAAAAGTCTAATTTTGAAGGATCTAACTTAGCCTTCCAATTGTCCCGTCTTAAGTACATCAGAATAAATCATTTGAACAGTGCAATGTGTGGTAATATGACAGCTTAAGCATTGCTTTTTAAATTACTAATAAGGTATGAAATATATGATATAAAATATGACATGATAAAATAAGTAGAAGTTCTTTTTTTTTTTTTTTTTTTTTTTACAGGCAGAGTGGACAGTGAGAGAGAGAGACAGAGATAAAGGTCTTCCTTTTGCCGTTGGTTCACCCTCCAATGGCCGCCGCGGCTGGCGCGCTGCGGCCGGCGCACCGCGCTTGTCCGATGGCAGGAGCCAGGAGCCAGGTGCTTTTCCTGGTCTCCCCATAGAGTGCAGGGCCCAAGCACCTGGGCCATCCTCCACTGCACTCCCGGGCCACAGCAGAGGGCTGGCCTGGAAGAGGGGCAACCGGGACAGAATCCGGTGCCCCGACCGGGACTAGAACCCGGTGTGCCGGCGCCGCAAGGCGGAGGATTAGCCTGTTGAGCCACGGCGCCGGCCATAAGTAGAAGTTCTAAAAGCAGAAGTAGAGGGAGACAATAAAACAGAAGCAGAAGCAGAAATACAAGAAACGCTTGCCAAGTGACCTGGTTGCAATTAAGGAAACATTTCATGTTTTCAACGTAAAGGAATTTCCATTTAAAAATACTTGAGGGGCAGGCATTTTGCCTAGCATTCAGATTCCTACACCCCATATCAGAACACCTAGGTTCAATGCCTGCCTCCAGACCCTGACCTCAGTTGCCAGCTAATGCAGGCCTAGGAGGCAGCAGCAAGGGTTCCAGTAACTGGGTCTCTGCCACCCACATGGGAGACCAGGTTGAGTTTCTAGCTCCTGGCTCCAGCCCAGCCCAGTCCCTGGCTGTTGCAGGCATTTGGGGAGTGAATTAATGGATGGGAGTTCTCTCTTGAAATCTCTACACTGTCTGCCCCCTCCCACCTGCCCCTACCCCCCCTCCCACAAAAAAAAAAAAAAACCCTTGGGAAAAAGGATTAAAAATATTTCAAGCCAAGCAAAATATAATTTGCTTCTACAAATTCCCCTCTATATGTTATAAAAGTTTTTTAAAAACATAAAAGTGAAAAACATCTTGGTGACAACAAAATTTTACTGCAAACAAATTGAATCTGTCAATCACTGAATATGATCTCATCACAAATTACTTTGCTAGTGTTCAGATTCATACAGATTCTAGGTTAAACCACCTTTCCATTACACACAGAGAAATACTGCATCTCTCACACTCTTCCAGAAAAAGCATGTTATACATATCATCCCTGAAGCATACCTAATGCACAGGTTTATAAAAGTATCACGGAGTTAAAAATTTTGTAAACATTCTTTCAAGAGTTGAAATACCAAATAGTCTGAAGAAATTATTTCAGAAGGTGGAACTGTTTTTTTTTTTTTTATACATCCCTGAGATGTTTGAAATTTAAAAATAACAGATGAAAAACACTAAATACAACTTTTAGTGTCCTTCACAGAACTGTTATAATTACTACCTTTAGAAAAGCTAATATGACAAAACATTAGTCTGTCAGGTCATAATAAAGGTTTGGAAAAGCAAACTTTTTTGGATGTCTTTAACACACGATCTTTGCATTTATGATTAAATTACTCCAAGAATACTAATCAACCATATAAACTGAACCAAAAAAGTCTCAGGTGGTGCTAGTCAATTGGGGGAAAAATGAATTTCATTAGTATTGTTATTTAAAGCTTACCAAGTGGAATGCTTTACTATCTGGTTTAACTTTATGCTTTTCCATATACTTGATAAGGCTGCAGTTGGTATACCTGAAAGAGAAATACTATGAAATATCTGTATTAGATGTGAGGTTAATTTTACATTGGCTCAAGTCCTTCCAAAGAGAATTACTTTGATCATAACTGACCAGCATTAAAAAAAGCATTAAATCAATTTTATAACTCATTCAATACCCATACTAGTCACTTTTTGAATGGATGCCAATGATTAAATGCAAGATAATTCCATGAATAATATATACTGAGTAGCTGTTTTCACATGAATCACATCTTAATTATTTTAGACAACATCTGGGTCAAAAGTTTAACTCAGCCTTACCAGTAACTTTAAAATACCTTTGCTGTAGGTTTATAAACCAAGCTGTCCCAACCACTGGCCTTGCTTTGTAAATAACTGAAATAATAATTCTTCTGTATTAAAACTTGCTTAAAATGACTATACAATCTAGGTGAGTAGGTGAGTAACTGCTAAGGTTTATTTTAGTTCCTTACTTCTTTAGCTGTGATATTTTTCATTAATATCTAGCTTCCAGAAAGTAGTGAATAACAGAAAAGAACTGACTTTTCCCTCTGTATCTAAATTGGCTCTATTAGTCATTTTTTCATATAATATTTAAGCATCTTATGAAGACTGCTATGAAAAATATTTACTAGAGTAAATAAATCAAGTTACTTATTGAAGTAATGTTATGTTGAGTATGTTGAGTGTTCTGTCTTAAACTGAGTATTCTGGAGAAGCAAAAACCAACAAATGTCTATTTTCTTTCCAACTTACGTATTTCTTCTGAAATCTTTCATTAATGTTGAATGTTCGGGCATCTTTTTTATATCTTCCCAATCTTTATCTGTGAAACACATTGATAAATTTTTATGTTGCCTAGGTTCCTATTCTTTAGAATTTCAATATAGATTACCTCCATTTTCACTATATTTCCTTTTCTTTTAGCCTCTCTGGAAGCTCAGAGTTCAAATAAATGTTCAGCTACAATAAACATCTTGAACTGTAAATACAATTCCTCATCCCCTCAAATAGCTTTTATATCTGTTCATCTTTAAAATTTTTAAATTGTTTGCTTTCTATATGGTTTATTGTAAGTTGCCTCAATTACTTTAACTCGGAAGGAATGTTATAAGTATTTCTATTTATTATGAAAAAGTCCTATTTCTATTAGTACAATAATTTATTTTATCCTTTTCCACCACATTTCTTGGCAAATCAGCAATCTTTTCAATGAGAAAACTAAGCTCTTTTCCCTCAGTGGCTTTCAGATACACTTTATGATAGCATACTACCCTCACCTTCTTAAACACATTTACTTATTTACATCAGCAATCAATGTAGCCAGTAATAACTGTTTGCAGTAGAACTGGGTAGGACAGAACTAGTACTATTAATAATCGGCTGGTATCTTGGCTTTTTTTAATTAACATTACCCAACACTAAATAAAAACACCTAGTTACTAAATAATTTCTTTGGTTGTTAAGTAAAACAAATGTTGTTAAATAAACTTTAAGAACAAAATGTTTCAGCCAGGTTTGCTGGCCTTAAGAGTTGCTCCAACAACTCCTGCCAGATCACCTGCTTTCTCCATCAATACCAAAGGCTTTTAATGAGAGCCCACTAGGCATGCACTGTGACAAGCACCCTGAAAGCACCTTTCACTTTTAATTGGTCTTTCATGGTTTGCTTTTCTTTGAAGTCACTGGTAAAAATATTTGCTAAATGTCCTCCATCGACATCACATAATGTAAACTAAATGTCTACTTGAATTCCTAAATGGAATTTCCTCCTTACTTTTTCCTTGCCCCAATTTCTCTATTTTGTCAATTCCTCAAAGTAGAAATCTTGAGATTATCCTTCCCATGACACAAAGCTGTGTCCTCCATTCTCCTTCCGTGCTCTTTCTGCCTGCAGTATTGCTACAGTATTGCTACAGCAAGAGGCCTGTTTCCCTGACTACAGTCACCTCTCTGATTTTTACACACCACTGCCATACTGATCTTTCTAAAATATAAATCACATTCCTTGTACTCAAAAACTCATCGTAGACTCTCAAATTTCAGCTTATCAAGTCTAAACTGGGCAACCTTCTTCAAGGGCCCTTATATAAACAGCCCACCCTAACTGTCGAGCCACACATTAAGGATCCTCTCCACTATGGGCCCTCACCACTCCCACCCTCTCCTAAGCTACATTCCTGTGGGCCTCAGAAACAGTGGACAAATTCAGAAGCAGGATTTAAGGCCATTCTTCTCTATCTGCTCAGAACATAGCTATTCTTTAAATATTCTACTTATAGCAGTACAATGTAAACCACACCAGGGCAAGAATCATGTCTGTTATATCAATGTTTTACTTAAGACAGTGTTGACACATGGCAGTTACTCATAAATATTTAGTGAATAAAAGAAATTCCATCACGACAAAGTCATCTTTCCAAAACTGTTGATAAATTGTGGAGAGAGGTAACCCTCAGATATTTTGGAGAAACCCTCAGGTATTTCTGTATTTGACTTGGGTTACAGTGACTTGAGAAATATTCCTAATGAGAAAAAATTTCTATTAAGTACTAAATGATTCAAAATTATTGGTGTCTTTTAAACAATTTGCCATTTCACTGAACCTCTGGGGAGTTTTCGGAGAATGAAGAATCACCATTCTGTGGTATACCTAGAGACTGGGCTGTAGCTGGAGTGGTGCAGTGCCAGGAACTGGACACCTGAGGACTGTTTCCCTGCTGTGAAACTCAGGGCTCGCAGCTGGTGGAGTGCAATCAATGCCTTAGCCCACATTCTGACTGTTCCAACACAACACTTCTAGTGATGAGGGTTAGAGAGCAAAAATGTCCAATATACTGTCCATAGTGCCCTAAATAATGTTTAAAATTTGTATTCAAATGTCAAGAAGTAGCAGTATTAAATGTGTTGCAATAAAAAAATTCTACTACTGAATTTGATTTATAGTTTCTACTGGTAAGAACTAAAAACACCCTTCTAATATAGATATTGCAAATACTGTATCATATTAAATATCAAACAACAAAACAAAAGCAAAGCAAAACAAAAAATACTCAAATTCAGGAAATCCATAAATATTTTGCATGTTAATACTCTTGTGATTTCTACAAATTTTGCTATTTCTGTCAATCTTTGATAAACACAATTAATAAAAACAAAGCATCAAGTACAAATAGCTTTCATCAACTAAAAATATACATCTTTCCAATGAAGATATCTAAGTTCAAACAACAGTGATTTAAAAACAAAAACAAAAACATAATGTGTACCTGCAGGAAATCCCATTACATTGAATATTCTGTCCAGCTGGTCATGGTGATAAGGATTACTAGTTTTGATGTCCTCTTGTCGACAGTGAAATATTGGTTCTGACGTTAGTAGTTCTGCAAATATACACCCTATAGCCCAAATATCTTTAAAATAAAAAGAAAAAAAAAAGAAAAGAAAAAAAAAGAAAGGAAAAAAGAAAAAGAAAGGAGGAAAATAAAGTGGTTCTTTCCAAAAGAAAATGCATTTTTATTTTGGTGGGGAGTCTTTTTCTTTTCTTCCCTAATAGTCATATTAGTTTCTAAGCAATTATAATTACTAAATATCAGGGAACATTGCTTATAAATAGCCCCCACACTCCCATTCCCAATTCTTCATTCCCTACTATACCTCCAGCCCCCCCAGTGTTTCCACCACAAAACTAATAAAACTGATTAGCTGGATTTTGATGAGTTTTAAATGCCCCAAACATTACCTTATCTACAAAATAAATACAAAGCTGCACACAAAGCATGGGAACCACAAACAAACAAAACTAAACAAAAACTAAACAGAAAATCCAAACAGCCTTTCAAATTGGGCCCTTGCCAAAAACAATAAGCACAATTTTTTTGTGATAAAATACTTGTCTTTATCTTGTTTATTTAGTTACTAATTTGTAAAGTCTAATAATTACCCTCTGGTTAGCACTCTTAGCAAGGTGCAATTCCAACAAGAAAAAGACAATGCCTGACCTAAAATATTCTAATGAAATACATTTCCCTGTGAACAGTTTATCTTTAAAGTATTTTTTATGCCACAGCAGTGTCAGATTTTTTAAGTATTTACAAAGAAGCATAAGAAAATGGGGAGCAAAATACTACCTTTAGATTAAGTATGAGACTAAAAATTCATAGGAATTATTTACATAGGCCAAATGTATTTCTTTGTATACAGAAAAGGCCAATTTATTTCATTCACAAGATATAGGTTTACTTTCATTCACATTAAATTTGAAATCAACATAACTATTAAATTGGTATATTGACAAAATCAATATACCAATTTAGAATTTAAAGTTGAAAATATTCCACTTCTACTCTTAGAAAAACCCTAAACTGACTATGTTAACTTCTCTATGCGAAGTCCAATGTGCAAACAGTCTTGCTATTCAGAAGTGGTTTTGGAATGATTTACTCAATACCGATCATCAATATAAATAAGCACTGGGATAAATTAAATTTTTTTCCATGAAATTTTTGAAGACCCCTCATATATATGGATTTCAAAATTTTTGCCATCAAAATAAACTTGTGTTTAAATGCCATTTTCCAAACTTTTTCAAGCCCCTTTATAGGCCAAGCTCTTGTTTTTAGTAAAAGAAAGTAAATGGAGGGGAGAAGCAGTGCTGGGATGTAGTGGGCTTAGCAAAGCAAGCATCCCATATACAAGTTTCAGTTCAAGTCCCAGCTGCTCTGCTTCCAATCCAGCTTCCTGCTAATACACCTAGGAGGGTAGCAGAAGATGGCCCAAGTACTTGGGCTCCTGCCACCATGTGGGAGACCAGGATGGAGTTCCTGGCTCCTGGCTTTAGCCTGGTCCACACGTGGTCATTTGGGGGAGTGAACCAGCTGATGGAAGATCCATTTCTCTCTCTCAAATAAATAAATGGGAAAATTAGTTTTTAAATTATTATTCTTATATGAGTAACCCATATAAATTTGATCTTTGATAATCCCAGTGGCCAGGTAAACAAGCTAAGCAAGATCACCAAGGGGATGACGGATCATTTTGTATGTTTAAAGCTCTACTCATCCTATACCCTAAAGACATTATAAGCATTTATCTGGTTAGCTATCAAAAATTCCAATGATAAAAATAAAATATGAAGGTAGATGAGAGGTAAACAGTTTAGCTATCATTAATACTATCCTGTTTTTCTAATATAAAGTCAGGTAAGTAGGAAAACAGTTTACTGAATCTTGCTTGATCTCACCCTAGCAACCTCTTTCTTAGTATTTTCTATTTTCTCTCACCTTTATCAGGTTTACCATCCTTTCTTTCTTCAAAATCCTGACCCAGACATTAATCATGAACTTTGAGTCAGCTAATCAGGCTGTTACTTCAAATTTCTAATTCTTTGCAAATAAGTCTCCCCTTTCTAATTTGCCCCCCACCCTGAGACTGTGCCAGTTCACAGAAAAGTCTCTCTTCTGCTCACTTACCTGCCTAACTCCTGACAAAAAGACCTTCCAGATTAAAAACAAATAAATATCTATTTCTCAAAATCTATGCTGCTTATGTATAGCCACTGAGCTAAGCAGACAAAGGAGGTGGGCACTGGCATACTTCATGTACTCAAACTGGGGGAGGGGAATTATCAAAATTATTGTAAACAACAGGTGTACTAACACCAAGTTTCTATCCTAATAAAAGAGAGTAAGTTTTCATTTTCCCTGTTTTACTGTATATTTCCCACACTGCAGAATGCCATATGTTCTGTGGGCATTCAGCTATTTGAAGACAAACACCTGAGTTTCTCCAAATTACCATGTGATTAGTAAAGTTTTTTAGACTGCTTTAGTGACAATGACTTAGAGATTGATACTCTTTCAGTCTCTGCCCAAAGTCCACCAAGCAAACACAAAAATAAAATACTGAAAATGGAATTTAAAGTCTGTCCCTGAAATTACAATACTTACTAGACTATTATTTCTACTCTTTGGTATAATGATTCAGGTTGTAGTTCTGTACACTGAATCAATGACCACAGCACTGTAATCTTTCTGTACTAGAGGGTAAGCAGATGTTAAGTTTGAAGTGTTCAGACCAGATTATTTTCCCCAAGTTTTGCTTCTCGTAGCCTTCAGCTTAATTTTATCCACTGAAGCCCAGTAACAGATTTAACTTTTCTCTATGATGTTGTTAAAGTGATTATATGGATTGTATTCAGCAAATTATACGTATGTTCAACCATAGAGGTTCTTCCACTGACTGCTCCTACTACAACTATGAGATAGTTAAGTTCCTGCCAAGTGCCTTTAATGGTGGTGTAGGGGATTTGTTGAGCACTTTCTTGGGCCTTTAGGATATCTGTGTGAGTAGCAGGGGGTAATGGGACTGTGTGGTAAAGATTGGAATAGAGAAAGAAGTTCATTTTATACTTCCGATTCTTACTTTTAAAAACTTGTATTAAAAATGGTGTATGAATTCTCTCTTACTTTCAAACAAAGAAATTAAAAAAACACAATTATAGTAAGATACCTACATTATAACTTTCTGAATCAATGTTTTGATAGAAGGAAAGTGTTTTCCAAGACTGGTATTGGCCAAGTAAGGTGTACACTGGTTGGTGGGGATGAGTGGAGATCAGCACTACTGAGGAAATGGCCCCGACTATGGGTTCAATCAGTTGCAGCCAAGTCTGTTGCCCCTGTGACCGTCCTGGCTCCGAAGGCAGTTGTTTTTCTATAGAGCCATGGACCTTTCAGGGTTGAAGGACACCTAAGAAAGGATTCAGGCTATATTCTCATTTTCAGAAAATGAGGCAAAAGGACAAAATGCCTTGCCAAACAACAGCACGTTACTGCCTCATCCTCCATGACAGATAATACTTCAATTCGACTGGCAGTCCTTTTGACTTTCATAGTTTACATATAAAAAAATGATTTTATGCATTTATGCATACCATTTTCTCAACTGAATTGTAAACCTTTTAGGAATGAGGACTATAATTTGCATTCAAATAGGTTTCTCCTAAGTTTTAAAGGACTTTCTCTCAAATTACACAGCCACTGGAATGCGGGAATCTACCTTTCTAACTACTAGCCCTTTGGCTTTGTGACACACATCCTGTATTAACAGTGCTGGACAGTAGGACATCCTAGTGAATAACAGGTTATACAAATCTTCATAATGTTCTCAGTATCAGTTTCTTCAGAGAAACAAGAAAATAATTAAACAATAAGCCATGGTCACAAGCTTCTGTGATTATATTTTTATTCAATTTACTCAATTTAAACGAATTCATAGTTTTAGGTATTTAGTAAATGGAAGCAAAGACTTTATTTGTATGATCTGTTACTTATCTTACCAAAAAAAGTAACACAGCTTTTAAATATTTATTTTGTAGGTCAGAAAAATAGTGGTGTACCATGTTAGTTTACACTGGCATCTTAAACACATGTAGAGCACACTTGCAAAAAAAGATATCTAAATGTATGTTGAGGTACTAACATGTATTCAAAAATAAAATTAGCTTAAATGATTTGTATATTTCCTTCTGACATTTAAAAAAGTAAAAAATTGCATTTTGGAATAAGTTTATATTTACAAAAAGTTGAAAAGATAGTACAGAGAATTTCTATATCTTAATGACTTATCTGTAAAGTAAAATGTGATCTCAAAGCAGGTGTGAAGATTAGTGAACATAAAGATTTTTGGAAAAGATGCTGGATTCAAAACAGGAGGGAATGATCACAACTATTTCTCCTTTTCTGTTCTTGAGTACACATTAAATAATAGCAAAGCAGTAAGAATGCAAATCCACACAGTAAGAAAAAGAAGATTCTCAGGGACAAGATTCATTCATTCGTTCAACAAAGACAACTACATACCAAGGCACTGGTTGATAATGGTGAACAGCTAAGAGAGGGCTATCTGTTTTAGTGGCTTAGAGATAGCATTTGGGTGATGAAGATAACAAAGTGGTAGTTAAGTAGAGGAAGAGGGAAGGCAAGGAACTATTTCAGACTGTGTGATCAGGAAGTTCTGTCTGAAGAGGTAGTTACTTTGATCAAAGCCTGAATGAAAAGAGAAAAACTGGGTATGTGAAGACCTGTTTTAGGCAGAACCGTATAACAACTTTCCTGAAGATGGAAGGAAGACAAAACAGCACAAAGGCAGCCTTAGTCCACAGGATTCATGCTGAGTGAAGGTCAGATTGGTTTTCTACAACTCTGGAATGATTTTGTACTTGGAAATACCAACTACAAGGTATGCATTTTGTTTGTTTGCTTTGTTTCTTTGTAAATATTTATTTATTTATTTGAAAGGCAGAGTTACAGAGAGGCAGAGAGAAAGGGGGAGAGAGGGGGAGGGAGGGGAAGAGAGAGAGAGAGAGAGAGGTCTTCCATCTGCCGTTTCACTCCCCAGATGGCCACAATGGCTAGAGGTGCACCAAATCGAAGGCAGGAGCCAGGAGCTTCTTCTGGGTCTCTCACACAGAAGCAGGGGCCCAGGGACTTTCCAAGGGGCCACTGCTTTCTCAGGCCACAGCAGAGAGTTAGATCAGAAGAGGAGCAGCCGGGACTCCAACTGGCACCCATATGGGAGGCCAGCACTGCAGGCAGCAACTTTACCCGCTATGCTGTGGTGCCAGCTCCAAGGTACACATTTTGAAAAGGTGATCTTCCTGTCCCACTCTCTATCATCAATCTAGGATGGTCAAAGTTGGAGGATTCTTGAAGATTTTGGACATTCTCAGAGGAAGGATCTGTAGTCCTGGCATTTAGGGTTTCCCCAGGTAATGGTGGCTCTCTGTTGGATTCCCAGTCTACAAGCCACATGATCTATGTACACAACATCCTCAAGTGGGTTTTTGTAACTTGACTCTTAAATACAAAGAGACAGTCAAAGGATATGAAACAGTAGAAGTGAGAAAGCAAGATACACAAATGAAAAGAAGACTTATAAAGAAAACACAGATAATAATTCTGACAATACTACAAATTGCAAAAAGCACCATTAGTCATTGCCCTAACAGATATTTGAGAAGCTTTCCATAAAACAATACCTCATACTATGAAAAAGTCATCATCAGAGAACAAGAAGGGATTTATAGAAATAGAAAAGACAGAAAAATATGAGAAGAAAAATGGTACAAAAGGTCAATCCAAGAAGTCCAACACCTGGCATCCCAAGTTTATGAAAGAGAAATTGAAAATCCTGGGGAGGAAACCAAAGGACTACACAGACAATACTGCACAGATATGTGACATGAACTTCAGACTAAATGTGCCCATCAAGTTGCCAAATATCCATCCAAATATAGGATCCAAATATACATCCAAATAGAGGATGAGAAGTCCTCTCTGTTTTTCAAAAAGAAAAGAATCCCTAGGTAATCTACCAATAATTGAGAACAAGATTGGCATGAGTTTCAATAGCAGCTTTGATGCCAAAAGACAATGGAGGAGTATTTGATCAAACTGCAGAACACAGAGCAAGCTAAGGAGGCAATAAAGACACGCAACAAAGGAAAAAAAAGAAAGGTGAAGCACAGAAGAAAAAATAATTTGATAAAACGTGACCAAACACAAGGAAACAGAGTAAAGATGTCAGTAATGGAGAGGTGGTGAAAGGACTGTGGCAGCTGAGCATTTCATTATAGTATATAACTTACAGAATACACACCAGGCACCACTACTAGCAAACAGAGAAGAAAATATAAACACTGCCAAACTGAAGATGATGATATTATTAATGGAACTCAAAAATGGAAATGGTAAAGAAAGTATAAGAGCACAAATTTCCTAATTCTTTGTAATGGAAAGGTACTATAAAATATGCAGAAGCAGATTAAAGTATCCTAAATGTCTAAATTTCTTTTACATAATCCTTTTCCTTTAATTTAAGGGAGATCTTTTAGAAGCTGGTATTTCTTCTGGTGAAAGAAGCATTTGTCTGAAGTTCAAAGATTTCAAAATTTTACTGTTTTATTTCTCTTTCCAAGTAAAATTAAATGTAAGACTTTTACATAAAATAAACATTTAATAAAACAGAATGCATAGTATGATCCCATTTATTAAAAAAAGCCCAAGTATCTATATTTTAATACAGAAAGAGATGCGTACAAAGAAATACGCCTAAGGCTAACCATAGTATTTCTAAGTAGTAGAATTTTGGGTTAGTTTTTGCTCTTACTTTTTTAATTTGCTATATTACTTTATTTTAAAATATACAGCAATATATAACTTTCACAGAAACTTTCAGAAAGTCATGAATTTTAATTAGTTTTACTCACCAATAGCTTTGGTATAGTGTCTTGCTCCAAGAAGTAGTTCTGGGGCTCGATACCAGAATGTTACAACCACTGGATCCAAATCTGCTAAAGGCTTCAAAGGTGAATTAAATAATCGGGCAAAGCCCATATCAGCTGTAAAATAAAAAACAATAGTGCTGGTAAGTAAATAGATTTCTACAAGTCTAATTTTAGCACTGTTATTTAGTGATAAATTCTGGAGAACAAAAGGCCACAAAAACATTTTACCCTTTTTAGAAGTCTAAATATAAAATGAGTTTGAGGTCTTCATTCTTTTCAAACTATTGTCACCCGGCTCTTTAACTAGGTTATAGACATGCCCTGCTGCCAGAGGTCTAGGGTTACTCTATTCCTTGGGGCAGGTTTCTTGCCCTCTGTCACAGCACCACTGGGGACAGGGTTGTTGAGCTACACTGCCATTCTTTGTACTGGTCATGTGCACAGTGAGAGTAAGGCTTCCCATTATTTGCATCAACAAGCTTGTTCACTGGTATAGCTCATCAGAAATTGATAAACTACAGCTAAACAGTATTTAACACTACTATTTCCCCCATTTATTCAGGTTGAATTGCACTTTCAAAGAAACATAGTATTTTGTTTTAAGCTGGCAGACTTTAAAGGTCACCTAAATTCAATCACATCTTTTTTCTGATGAGGAAACTGAGGTTAAAGAAGCTAAGTAATGTGACAACAGTACAAACTCATACCTCAGAGGTGGACCACAGCTTACATGTAACTGATGGCATTTAATATAGCTTAACATATAAGGTAGTTACTTGGGTATGGCTGTTCATCCTGCTACCGTATGATCTTCTTAAAGGCAAAAACTGTGTCTTTTTCATATCTCTATTTCCTAACAGTATCCTCTGTACTGTTCATTACACACAGCTTTAGCCTGACATAGGATGAATGGTAATTATTCATACATACCACCTATGCAAAAATTTCAAACTTCATCCACCATTTGATAAGTTTAGTTTTACTCTCCTAATAATACATTTTCTAATGAACTTAATCATGTGCTAATCAACTTAATCATGAAACTAGCATAAAAATCTAAAATGTGGCAAAGAATTAAAACCATGAGTCAGAATACAAAATACTGGTTTACAGAAGAATTTTCTTCTTTAATGTGAATGCTTTAAGAAGTAGCATCACCCAAACCTGCTGACATCATATATATTATACAGAACTGTAATTCCAAATAAGACTATTTTAAGTGTTAGGTAAATTTCCCCCAAATCATAAAGAGCACACATGGAGCTACTGTTTGGCTGGTACTTTTCTATTTTGTATCTTTCAATGTGTGTTTGAATTTGATGCCACCAAGCTGAACTAGACCAATTCCTTTAGAAGCATGTGTAAGGGTTTACTAGGCATTCGCTAGCACTAACGTAAGGACTGACAGGGCCTGGTTCTCAAAGAAAGCCATTGGCATGGAATATGTTGAGGTCCATCAAGTGTTCTTACAACTACAAAATTGAAAAGTTTGTATCATAAAAATATTCCAAGAGTCTAATTAGAAGTAGAGGGTGAAACTGGGGGAATTTACAAGGGAGGGTAGGGAAGAGGGGTTAAGAATATTAAATATTTTTTTTTGTTGGTGAAGTGGCACACATAATTGACACTTCTAATTCACATTAAAACTTGCAATCCGAAATTACTATTAATTTTGTTATATACTCCTACGATCCTACTGCCTTTAAATTGCTATAATGTAGTTATAACATTTCCTCTACTCACACATAAAACTAAATATATGGGACAAACACAATTTGGAAGTGACAATGGAAAAAAAATAGTTGTATAAATAAATTTAGTTCTATCCTTACAGAGTATCAGACTAGAAATGGGTAAAATTTTATTTGACATGTAAGAAAACAGAGCTCTCAGCACACCTGTCAAGGTACAGAATGCCAGTCCATTTCTTCCCTGTCAGGCAAAGGATACTAGAAGGCAGTCTTGTGAGCATGAAACTTCTACTCCTACTAGGCCTTGTGATTGCTAGAGTGGGTCAGTACTAATCTAGCTGAGGTCAACAAGGCCTGTGTTCTCATCTAGTCTGGCTCGGGTGAGTAGGACTGATGGTAGAATTATTAACATGCTATATGCCCTTGTGACTAAGGTGAGGCTGGCCTCTAACAGAAATAGAAGCACTCACCTACAGGCTCTGTTTAATCAAGGCAGAGGTTTCTAGGAAACTTGCACAGCTTCTGTCATAACTGGAACACTTCAGTCTCTAAAGATTGTCTGATACCTTAACATTTTTCACTTTTATGTATGTTCTTTAGAAAAGCCTTTGAATATATGGAACTACATGAATATATGCATATTATTACAGCAAGAATTAGAAGTGATATATAGCTGCCTGCAAAAGTTTTACAAGAGTGCTACACTGTGACTTATCAAAGATATAACATACCAATTTTTACTCTTCCTCGCTCAGGACCTTCACCCATAACTAAAATATTAGCAGGTTTCTGTGGAAACAAAATAGTGTTTTTTTTCAGTAGACAGTAGTGGTTTCTTTTAAATAGACAATATGTCAATATAACATAAATCCATCTTTTAAAAAACCCTCATTTACTCAAAAATTAAAATCAAATAAATACAGGAATTCACCAAAGAAAAGTGTATAGGTATATATGCAAAGTGGTGTACAAGTGTCATGGTGGCCCAAATGTGGCAGTGCTTTCTCCAGGGAGAGTAAGGTGCTTCTTGGCACTTTTATCAGTCTGTTTTCACTACTGCAGAGCATCTGACAGAAGTTCTATGTTGTGGTTCCTTCTCTTTCATTTATAAAATATTTTAGGACATTAAGGAAAAACAAATCTGCAAAGATAATTTAATACATAGTATCAAATTAATTATAGGCAAGGAGCAACTTGATAGCCTTTTTTGGAATTGGAAAGGTATGCATCTAAGTTCAAATAATTATAGAGAAATTTAAAGGTCTTTCCTAAACAAGTTAGTATAGTAATAGGAACTTTTCATGACAGGAACAGAGTTTTCTTTTCTTTTCTTTTCTTTTTTTTTTTTTTTATTTCTACTTTCAATTAAAAAAGGAAGCTAAAATTTAAGGTCAGATTATATAAAAGTACTATTTCAAATCGTTTTAAAATCTCTAAAAGTATACTGGATTAACTGTCATCTACACTCAGTTATTTTGAATCTACTACTCTAACATAAAGGTTGCCCTCTATTCAACGAGGCAGAGAAGAGAAGAAGAGGGGAGGTTGGAGAGGAAGATGGGAAGAAAGAAGCAACCGGTTTGCTCCCCAAACCTTACTCATCCTGCTGTTTACTGCATATGACTTTAATTCTACCAGTCTGTTGAATAACAGTGGAACTACATCAGAATGCCTCTTCAAATACTGATCAAATTAACCTTAAAATCAAATTAAGCATTTTAATAAAGACTGTTTACAGCGATAACCATTTCACAGGCTTCCCTAACCTTGTTTAGTGACAGCTCCCTGACAACATGCAATCTGTAGAGTATTATTCCATCAACTAAAAGATCAAAATTATTTTTTACTCCCAGTAAAAATAATTAAAAAGCTATTGTTGAAATATTAGCTTATGCACTTTAGATGTTCAAAATCCCTATAATTTTTAAACTGAGGAAACTGGGCACCAGATAGATTAAACCACTTGCCATAAGTATAAATTAGCAAAACTGGGGCAGAGGAGAATCTATCCTTTCTTTGAATAGGCTGGTACATCCTTCCTAATACCATTCTGAAAGTAATTTTATGTGGAAACTTAAAATTAATGCATATTGCTAAAATAATACAAATGCTTTATTCAAGAAAAAATGTCAGAATCTTTATCACACACACACACACACACACACACACACACACACACTCCCGTCACTGGGGTAATTGGCTAAGGATCAAACGATAAGTACAGCACTAACAATAGTCCCTGTGAGCTACATGCAGGTACTGCCCAGGACATACAAAATTGCTTTTGTGCACCGTGTTATTCCATCAGTACTGGGTTGCTCCCTGAGGTCTGTTAGAGCTCAGCCAACACAAAGGCAGATTTCTGAGCCAGCGTGAAGGGGGAGGAGAGCTTCCCAAGCAGAATCGGGCAGCAGTTCTGTGTGGCTAATTGGGAGAGGGCTTGTTCTCAATTCACAATATGGCTTCAGGAAGGAACATCCAGGTTCACCCCAGAACGCTCTCATGGTTCTTCAGACAGGATTCCCTAAACACCACTTGGATACATTTCTTACTCTTCATCCCTTTTTGAATCTCTTCCCATCAAATACATTATTCTGTGCTGCCGCCAGAGTTATCTTTCTAAGACAAACATGATTAGGATACTCCCTTGCTTAGAATTTTCCATAGAAATATAGAAAATTATAATGAGATAATTAGGTAAAAACAGCAGAGCACAAAATTATATAGGCTGTGATTAGTTGGGTTAAAAAAAATAGCTTCCATGAATAAGGGTTAGAAAAGTGTTAGAATTTTAAAGGTATGAATGAACTTCCTCAAAAATTTATTTAAATGCTTTTACTATGTTTTATTTTTATTACCATTCAAACATCATTTTCATCTAGACTGGCCCCACACTATCCCTGAATAAGAGTTAGTCCTTGCAGTGGGAAGCAAAGCCCCTGCAAGCTGGTTCCTAACATCTCCAACTCTGTCCTCCTCTGCTCCAGTGACTCCTGCCACAGGTAGCTTTTATGTGTTATTTCACGGGACTGTAACCCTTCACAACAAGGTCCATGCTATTATTTCTACTCCAAAAGACTTTGCTCCATGCTACATGGCAAAATCTGACAGCTTAACACCCTCCCCCCACCAAGCCATGACAGAGGTAACACATGAAAGAATTCTGAATATAAACAGTTCAGACTATGAAGCTGTACTCAGTTAAAATTAGAATCCCTTCCACCATTCTTCCCTCTTTCACCCCAACCCAGATCCCTCCACCTTCTCCCGCGGCACAAGATGATGAAGTGATCTACTGTGATTTTCCCAGCACTGGAATAGTCCATCCTAAAAGATTATCTATAATACCTGGCAAACACTCATTGTACACATGAACATCTCTCTCCTTTTTTGGATGAGGAACAGAACTCCCTCTCTCCTTTTTGAAAACACAGGTTCCCACTCATTCAAGCAGCTGGGCCAGATCTCAGAAGCCCTGGGATGGGTGATACTGGCCTATGTGGTACTAGCAAAGGGAGAAAACTCTCTCCTGCTTTTTATTTCAGATTTCTTTATTCTATACCCACTGGTCTGGTCAATTTCCAAACCTGGATTTGAGTACTAGTGGGAAATAGATTTCTCTGTCAAAGTCTGGTCTAGTATTGAGACTTGAGGCCACAGCACTGGTTAATAATTAAAAATTACTTTGCTAGGCAATTCACTCGCTAATGCATGAATTGAAGCGGTCTTGGGGCTGAATGCTACTTTACTGATATCACACTTTTATCCCACATTACTTCTACTTCTAGGTGAATTCAGAATGAGTTTGGGCATGCTAGATACTCATAATCAAAACAGAATGGTTTTAGGTGTTGTTTTAACACTGTATAAACAAAGGTCCCTCCTCAGGTTATTTTCCTTGGCAACACCCATATGCCCAAGGGCATGACAGGCTGATTCAGATCCAAGTTAAAATTTCTTCTTTTCTAAATCTGATCTAATGGAAATCTCAAAAGAAAAACGCAGGAAAGGCCCTTATGATCACTACTCTCATCACTGTTTCTGTTGCTTATTTTTAAAAAGATTTTATTTTACTTATTTGAAAGAGTTACAGAGAGAGGTAGAGACTGAGAGAGGTCTTCTATCCATTGGTTTATTTCGCAAACAGCCAAAATGGCTGGAGCTGAGCCTATCCAAAGCCAGAAGCCAGGAGCTTCTTCCATTTCTCCCACTTGGGTGCAGGGGCCCAAGGACTTGGGCCATCCTCCCCTTTCCCAGGCACATTAGCAGGGAGCTGGATCGGAAGTGGGATGTCAGCGCTGCAGGCTGGGGCTTTAACCTGATGTGCCACAGCACTGACCCCTTTGTTGCTTATTGTTAAGGAAGGCTTTAAAATATTTGATGAATAATATTTGTCTTACTATAGTAAGTACTTACTATATTAAGTACTAAAACATGTTGAAACAATACTCTCTCCAATAAAACTAATTTTTTAAAAGAGTTGCTTTAAAATTTATTTATTTATATTCATTTTATATGAAAGTCAGAAAAAGGGGAGGGGAGGCTATCTTCCATTCATTGGTTATTCCCCAAATACTTGTAACAGCTGGGCTTGGGCTAGGCTGAAATCAGGAGACCCATGTAGATAGCATGGATTCTTGTTCTTGAGCTATCATGTCCTGCATCCCAGGGTGAGCATTAATAAGAAGCTGAAATACAAAGTGGGGTGGAACTAGAACTCAGGTACTCTGATATGAGACATGGCTGTGCCAAGTAGTGTCCTAACAGCTGTGCCAAATGCAAGCCCAGAAAACTATCTTCATGATATAGATTTCCCTTTCTTTGTGAATAACAGAATTTGGTAGATGCTTTCAAATATACGACCAAAACTTCCAAGCAGTTGGTGGTAATACATGAAGCTTATGGTCACAGCCATAACCGTGGTAACTAATCTTATTTTTATAAGCAACTAACATAATCACCATAAAGGAACATGGGGAACTTTGCTGGTGACATTCTGATGAGTTATATACTCTCATTAAACTCTATTTGTGGCCATTTAGAGCAGAAATCCAACATGCCTAAGAAGTATAACATCATGGCAGTATCTTTAAGCATAATGATGCTATGCACAGAAATGATTATAAAAAACATGCTGTACTACTAATGAACAATGATATAATTCAATGAGACAGCATTGTTTGAAGCAATGGGATCTTTTTATTGTTTCATTTTTCCCAGGAAATAAGCTATGGTTGTAATAAAAAAAAAAAAAAAAAGAGCATGCCCTTATTTCACAGTCTTAATGTTTTGCTTCTATGCCCTCCAAACTCACTGAAGTTCCCTAAAGCAGTTGTCCTGTATTGGAGATAACCATTCTTATCATTTTCTGTTGTGCAGAATTTGTCAAGCTGGAGAAGATTCATTGATGATTTGGGCCTGCAGTAGGGATGGCAAATTGGTTCCATTACAGGGGCCAACACTGATGGAAAACAACCACAGGGAGTTCTATCTTGAGAAAGACAAGGGCTTCACTGATCAAATATCACAGAAACCTAACACCTGTATGGAAGCATGTCTGTCAAGGGAACAGCAAGACCTTTATTCCAGGGATGAAATCAGGTCTTCCTATGGTCACTAGTGTACCAAAACAAAATGGAGATTTTGATTCAATAGAAAAAGTTGATTCTTGATGCATCCATGAAAAAAACGGTGATACATAAGGAACTACTGTCATTGCTTTTCTCTGAGCTTTGAAATTTGTCCAGAATTAAGCTTTCTTGACCATTGTAAAGAATAGCCTAGTGGTAAAATTTCTAGATACTCAATGATGATTTTTTCAGATTTTGTGCAAAGAAAAAAAAAAAACTGAAAGAACAGATTAGTTATGACACATGAAGACTGGTCAGAAACTAGAACTTCTCTGAGATTCAAAAGCAGGTAGTAAAGTCTTAGGAGGACACATATTTGATAATTTAAAAAAAAATGTTTTCATGAAATCTTTTAAGGAACCAAGTTACAGACAGAAATCTGGAAATCTAGTAAATGTGGTCTAGAAGATACTTTAACGACAGATTTATTTATTTATTTGTAAGGCAGAGTTACAGACAGAGACAGAGATCTTCCATCCACTGATTCACTCCCCAAATGACCTCAATGGCCAGGGCTGGGCTAGGCCAAAGTCAGGAGCCTGGAACTCCACAGGGACCCACCTATTGGGGCCATCTGCTGCTTTGCCAGACACATTGGCACAGAGCTGGATTGAAAGTGGGGTAGCTAGGACTCCAAGTGGCACTCACATGGTATGCTAGGATTGCAGGCAGCAGCTTAACCCACTGTGCCAGAATACCAACCCCTAGAAGACATTTTTATAACATAGTTTTTCATTTTTTCTTTAAGATTGTGTATGTTTTAAAGTTTACTCCAGTATTACTGCTAATATCTTTAGGCTAAAGAATTAATCATTACCTTCTAGTGCAGTTTTTCTGGCCCACCTTTTCTTTAAATTTGGAAAAAATATAAAAGAATTCTTAACAAATTCTGCTTCCTATTAAAGAGAACATGAGTAAGTATTAACTTCATCTGCTACATAAAACTGCTCAAGTGCTACGCATGCATTCACATATTTACTGCACTAAGAGGCACTGAGGAATTAAGAGATCAACAAAGAAATAAACTGAACACTAACAGTTCCTGCCTTGAAAGAGGTCACAGCCTAGACTGACTCGAGGGGCAAATCAAGGCAGGTGAGAGTTCCACGGACATGACTGAATGTGAGTGATGGGAGCAGGTGCTTCCAGCACTCCTGGAGGTCCTGGAAGGAACCAGTCACAGAGTTGGGGATGCACATCCCATGGGGAAATAGAGGGAGCACTTAGTATAGCATGCCACAGACTGTCAGGACTCACACAATATAGGGATGCTGTCTAGTTTATGACTTACTAATTAGTTCTCTTTCAGGGAGAATGCGAGTCAAGGTATTTTATGTAGTATTAACTTCATGAGTAATTGTACAATAGATGTTATTTCCTCCTCATGCTCTCTTATATTTTCTTCCAATCCAGTCTAATAACTCTTTCTGTTATCATCTATTTCCTATTACTACTAAGTAATTCAAAGTTAACTAAAATGGCCTATCACCAAATTGTAAATAACATAATTAAATGTATTTAAAATAAACATGGGGGTCAGTAATGTGGCATAGTAGGCTAAGGCTCTGCCCCCGGCCCCGGCATTTGGGTGCAGGTTCAAGTCCTGGCTGCTCCTCTTCCAATCCAGCTCTCTGCTGTGGCCTGGGAAAGCAGTGGAAGATGGCCCAAATGCTTGGGCCCCTGCATCCACATGGGAGATCCAGGCTCCTGGTTTCACTGGCCCAGCTCTGGCTGTTGCAGCCATTTGGGGAGTGAACTAGTGGATAGAAACCTTTCTCTCTGTTTGTAACTCACCCCTCAAATAAATAAAATCTTTTAAAAAATAAAATAAACATGGTGCAGATTACCAGTTTAAAATTAATGTCTTTAAATCCATGGGTTTTGAGTTTTTAAATTATAAAACTCTTAAATTGCCCTTTATAGGCAATTAAGGCAGAACACATTAGTTTAAGAGCTAAAAAAAAAAAAAAAAAAAAATTGTGACATGGGGCAGGCGCTATGGCGCAGCAAGTAAAGCCTTCAGTGCTGGCATCCCAAATGGGCACTGGTTCTAGTCCTGGCTGCTCCTCTTCCAATCCAGCACTCTGCTATGGCCTGGAAAAACAGTAGAAGATGGCCCAAGTCCATGGGCCCCTACACCTGCATGGAAGACCTGGAAGAAGCTCCTGGCTTCGGATCAGCACAGCTCTGGCCGTTGCGGCCAATTGGGGAGTGAACTAGTGGATGGAGGACCTCTCTCTGTCTCTGCCTCTCCTTTTCTCTCTGTGTAACTCTTTCAAGTAAAATAAATAAATCTCTAAAAAAAAAATATGAAATTTAACCTCCTTTTCTGACTGACCCCAAGATTATTTACATACTGTTGTAGAGAATAGCAGAGGTAGTATTTATTTCAATAACAACATAACATGGGCATACAGAATATGAACTGCATGGCAATAAAAATATACTTTTAAATTTCCAGGCACAGATAAAACTTACTTTTTCTCAGTAAAGAATGAGGGTGTGAACATTTATTAATACACACACATGCATATTTTCTAGAGAATTAAAATGTACTTTTAAAAAATCTGATTACTTAATTGCATTTTTGTAAAGCTATAACATTTTATAGCAAAGTCTAACAAGAGTCAAATAAGAAAGAAGAAATAATCATTGTTGAAGAAAAGAAAACTTAATAAGGAGAATCAAAGCAACCTAAAAGAAAGTATGAAGGGGCAGGAATAGAACATAAAAAACTTTTAGTTTTCAAAACAGTTTTTGCTTTTTGTATAGTGAATGTAACACAATTTTGTAAGAAGTGATCAGTTTATATATTCAAATTTGAAAACACTCTAACTCCAAACAATATTCTAACCAATGGTAATACATATATTCGATAGTAAACAGTTGTATAATACTGTTTTGTGTTGTCTTCCTAATTGACACTTTCTTAACCAATCTAGATGTTCATGTTTACTTTTACAATTATACTGTATTCTTTATATGCTTTGGGTAAAACCTTAATGATGCTCTGTCAACACTGTATGAATTACATACTCTCCCATTTCAGAAATCCCTGCCATACGCAGCAGGTAATTTCCCTATGACAAAATCTCAAATGTAGATTTATTAGATCAAAATATATCAATAGCTTTCCTGTTCTTAAACTAGATCTTTGGGGCCTGTGCTGTGGAATACTGGGCTACACCTCTGCCTGTGGGGCCAGAATCCCATATGGGCACCGGTTTGTATCCCTGCTGCTCCTCTTCCAATCCAGCTCTCTGCTGTGGCCTGTGAAAGCAGTGGAGGATGGCCCGAGTCCTTGGGCCCCTGCACCTGTGTGGGAGACTCAGAAGAAGCTCATGACTCCTGACTTCGGATCAACTTAGCTCCAGCCATTGAGGCCATCTGGAGAGTGAACCAGTGGATGGAAGACCTCTCTCTCTCTCTGTGTCTCTGCCTCTCTATTTCTCAAATAAATAAATAAAATCATTAAAAAAAAAAAAAAAAAAAAACTAAGGGGCTGGCGCTGTGGGGCAGTGGGTAGACGCCCTAGCCTGAAGCGCCGGCATCCCATATGGGCACTGATTCAAGACCCGGATGCTCCACTTCCGATCCAGCTCTCTGCTATGGCCTGGGATAGCAGCAGAAGATGGCCCAAGTCCTTAGGCCTTTGCACCCACGTGGGAGACCCAGAAGAAGCTCTTGGCTCCTGGTTTCAGATTGGCACAGCTCCGGCTGTTGCGGTCATCTGGGGAGTGAACCAGCAGATGAAAGACCTCTCTCTCTGTCTCTATCTCTCTCTGTAACTCTTTCAAGTAAATAAAATAAATTAAAAAAAAAAAAACTAGATCTTTTTTGTGTTTTGCTTTCTAAGCTTCAAAGGTTACACATGTTCAATAAATAAAACTTATGAAACAAAGAAGCAAAATGAAAAAATTATGTAACCTCTAAGTTAATTTTTTCAAATAAAATTAAGAAAATGGAACTAGCTACTTAGCTTTAATATTTTGGGAGTACCTTTTCTTTCTTTTATGAATATATCTTATTATACAGAATTTATTTCTATTAAAATATTTTGTGGCCTGCTTTTTCCCTTAACATTTTAACAGTATTATTTAAACTTACACTAAAAATAATTTTAAATGGCTATATAATAGTTCACCTTTTCCATGTGTTGTAATTTGCCCAATTGTTCCCTGGTTGTTACACATATAATTTGCTATTTACCATTAATTCTGTAATGATCTTCACATCATTTCTTAAAAAAAAAATCTTAAGATAGTTCGCTAAAGTGAATAGTACCAGATCAAACTTTTTTTAAAGTTCTTAATTTTTACTTTCTAGAAAGTTCATAATTAATATCACTGTAGTCACTCATTCAACATACTGAGGGCATATTACGTCTCTAGTATGTAACAGTGGGGAACAAAATAGACATGGTTTCTTTCACAGAGGGAAGCCGGGCATTAGAAAGAGTAAACAAACAACGGGAAAAACTATAAATTGTGATAAATGCTATGAAAGGAAAGAAGAATTGCAGTAGAAAGGATAATATGTGGAGAAGGGAACTCAGCAAAGGAAAGGATTACCTAGATATGTGGTATATAAGGGGCATGGGCAGGAGAATTTTTCAGGCAGAAGGGAAAAGATAACTCTGAAGTGGGAAATAGCTTGGTTTACTCAAAAAGGCGTTTGTGGATACAGCATAATCCACAGGAGTACACTGGCAGGACATGTGACTGTAAAAACAGATGAAGGTCAGATAACACAGGGATAGTCTGCAGATAAAGTAGCCTTTTTCTCTATAAAATGAAATTTCACTGAAGAGATTTAAGTAGGCAAATGACGTTCATCAACAACAGATAGTTTATATACCAAGTCCTCTACAAAGATTACTGTAATCCTCACAACTCTCTAAGAAATTATTATTATTTCAACTTACAAATGAGATAACCAAGTCAGCAAGGTCTCAGCTGAACTGAGTTAGTATGTCAGCCATTTCATCCCACGTCACCTGCAGTAGAGCTGAAATCTAAAAGTAGGCAGTTCCAGAATCCATCCTCTTAACTAATGGATTAGACTGGCAGAGTACAATTAACAACGAGTACCACCACGTGACAGGAGAAAATGGCTTCTTCTAAATATCACTCCACTACTTTGGTAGTGAAATTGGTGTCTAAAAATCTATGTTTACATAGAAACTATGCATGCATAATTAATTCATTGCTTTCATCACTGTGGTTTAACTTTGGTCAGTCTTCACATTTTTCCTAATAACTATATGATGATTATCTTTTTCTAGTATGTTCCGAAAGCTTAATGTTCTTTTCAAACAACTGGTTTAAAACTATGTATTCCTGCCTACTTGTAGCCTTTAAAATAACTCTAATATTGGTATGTATGTCTACTTGTAATGGATATACACATTTAAGACTGCCTTTTGTATTTTCAAACTCTACATTGAAAATTTTTATTTACTTATTTGAAAGGCAGAAGTAGAGACAGACAGATCTTTCATCTGCTGGTTCACTACCCAAAATGGCTGCAACAGCTGGGACTGGATAAGTTCAAAGCCAGTACTAAGAACTCCATGCCAGTCTCTCACATGAGTGGTAGGGATTTAACTACTTAAGCCATCACCTTCTGTCTCCCAGGGTGTGCATGAGCAGAAAACTAGAATCAGGAGTGGAGCTGGGATTAGAACTCGGGCATTCCCATATGAGATGCAGGCATTTCAAACGATAGGCCAAAGGCCACTCCAATGGTTTTTTTTTTTAATATATATATATATATATATATATATATTTGACAGGCAGAGTGGACAGTGAGAGAGAGACAAAGGTCTTCCTTTTTCGTTGGTTCACCCTCCAATGGCCGCCATGGCCAGCGCACCACGCTGATCCGAAGCCAGGAGCCAGGTACTTCTCCTGGTCTCCCATTCGGGTGCAGGACCCAAGGACTTGGGCCATCCTCCACTGCACTCCTGGGCCACAGCAGAGAGCTGGACAGGAAGAGGAGCGCCCGGACAGAACCCAGCGCCCCAACTGGGATTAGAACCCAGGGTGCTGGCGCCGCAGGCGGAGGATTAGCCTAGTGAGCCGTGGCACTGGCCCAATGGCACACTTTTCAACTGATGACATTCAACAGTTAAGAAAATATAACTGCTTGTATTTTTAGTTTTATTTTGTCTTCTGAGATTATAATGTGGAATGTGTGCCTCTGCCAATATTTACTATGTAAATTTCTATATTCTAGTCAAAATGAACTTTTCTAGACATGTATATTTTTAGAATGTTTACATCACACTGCTTTACTCTATACTTTCAGTTACAAATTTTTTTTTGTCAAAATCTGATAGAAAATAGTCAAGGCATATAATTACATATTTTATTTCTTTTTGTAGAGTTGACAAACTGAACAGATAATAAGTTATTTTAATCCTCCCACTGTAAAATGTGCTTCAATATTTTTAAATGAAATATTATTTTATCTGATGTGACAATAACTTTTTTCTATATTCCAACAGAAAGGAGACTTCAGACAAATAATTCTCCAACTTTCTTATTATTGCTTTGAAGAATATGATGGACTTGAGTGGTTAAGAATAAGGCTATGGGGCTGGTATTGTGGTATAGAAGATAAAGCTGCTGCCTGCAGCATCCCATATCGACATCAGTTTGTGTTCCAGCTGCTTCACTTCCAATCTAGCTCCCTGCTAATGGCCTGAAAAAAGCAGTGGAAGATGGAAGATGGAAGACACTTGGGCCCTGCACCCATGTGGAAGACCCGAATGAAACTCCTGGCTTCTGCCTGGCTCAGCTCTGACCACTGTAGCCATCCATTGAACCAGTGGATGGAAGATTCTCTCTCTCTAACTCTTTCAAATGAATAAATAAATCTTAAAAAAGGTAAGGACTGTCATCAGCTATTAACTGTGTAACTTTGGTCTTCATTTCTTCATCTAGAAAATAATGATAACCTGGTTTCATTGCACAGATCAAATATAATGCACACAAAAAGCTTAACATGATGCCCAATGTATGAAAGTACTAAATATATCATAATGATAATTAAAGCTAACACTATAATCTGTTTAACAGTGATTCACTACTGCATTGAATCTTAAGTAGAAACTTCCAGGGGCAGTGGGTAAGGGTGGTGGAACATATACATGACTGAATAATGTTCCCAAGATGAATTTTCTTAAGATTTATTTATTTATTTGAAAGGCAGAATTATTGAGAGACAGATCTTCCATTTGATAGTTCACTCCCCAAATGGCTGCAAAAGCTGGGGCTTGGGCCAAGCCAAAGCCAGGAGTCAGAAGCCTGGAATTCCATCCATGTCTCCTCTGGATGGTAGAGCCACAAGTACTTGGTCCATGATCCACCATCTTTCTAGGTACATTAGCAGGAAGCTGGATCAGAAGTCGAACAGCTATGACTTGAACCAGATGGAATATGGGCATCATATCACAACAAGGACAACACAAGGGACCCAGTTATTGTAATTCATATTTTATTTTAAAATGTTTACCTATTCCATGATTTTGTAGAATACTTAAACTTTTTAAAAACCTAAGAACTGAAAATCAAAATCTACCCATCCTCCATTTAACTGCTCCAGAGTAAGTCCTACAAGTGACTTTCACCAACCTTTTCAGGAACAATTAATGCATATATTATGCAAACTATTTCAGAAATTAAAACCATTTTTCCTGAGGCTAATAAAATCATAACAACAAAACAAGGTAAGGCAACATAAACACAGATTACTAACCAATATTTGTGAATATAGATGAAAGAGAACCTAACAGTGACTGAAAAAATTAAGTAGTTTTTCCTCACATTAATGCAAAGATAGTTCGACATCAAAACAAAACAAAACCTTTTAAATGTAATTTAATGCATTAACAGATTAAAGGAGAATAACCATGTGATCATCTCAAGATGCAAAAAAATTCAATAAAATCCACTCTTAATTTAGAAGTAAACTAGGTATAAGTATTTTTAACTTGCTCATTAACACAATTCCCAGAGTACACATCCTATGCAACAGTGAAACTTAGAAATTCTTATTAAAGACATTAGAACAGTAATCTTTATCATTTGCTACTGTATCAGTAAATAGGCCCCAGCCAATATTCTATGATAAGTAAAAAATACATTCCATGGATTTCAATTTTCAGCTTCCCTTGTAAATTGCAGTATTCTGAAAATAGGATATGTCTTACACCTCTGTATTATGACAGGGAAACTGGTAGCATGTTTTGTTTCTTACTGGTACAGAACATAATGGTTTGGCTTTCCAGTCTTTGCAGTAAAAAGATATAATATGATAAAGGCACTAATCTCCCAAGTGGGAAAACACTGAAGAATTTTAGGCAAGAGACTGACATGATTTATTTTTAAGAGGGGTCATTCTGATTAGAGATATTAACCCAAACAAACAAAACAAGTGGGAAGATCAGTGGGAGTTTTTGCAGTATTCCAGGTGGCCTGCACTAGGGTGATGAGGCTGATGACAGAAATAAGAAGTGATGCCACAAGGCAATCAGTGGAGTCCAAGAAATTGTACTGTGTCAAATGTGAAGTCAGGCTATTTTAAGGTAAACAAACAGATATTAATGAATTGAATTGTGACATTATACCACTGTAAATCATGATGCCCTTGTGGAAAATCACAATCCATGTCCTGGGAACAGAATTCCAGAATCTCCCTGCTAACTGGCAGCTGATCTACTGGATTGATTCATGGATACTAGGCTACGAGAATTCCAGAATACCTGCCAAGCTTATTCTTTTCATTCATAGTTTCCTCTCCCTGAAGCCTCTTCATGAAAATAAGCGTTTCAGTTTATTATTCTTTGTGAAAGACACTGGGTAGTTGGTGGGACCAATTGCCAACTGTGCTACATTCAAATCTGAGCTACAAGGAAGTCTTCCTGCAGCTAGATTTGACATGTGTTTTTAATGTTTGTTTTCCTCTGAGAGACACAGAGAGAGAGAGAGATGGATCTCCAGACACTGGTTCATTCCCCCTAATGTCCACAAAAGATGGGGCTGTGCCAGAATGAAGCCAGGAACCCAGAGAACTCAACCCGGGCCTCCGACATGGGGGGCAGGGCCCCAAGCACTTGAGCCATCTTCTGCTGCCTCCCAGGATGCATTATCAGGAAAGTAGATCAGAAGCAGAGTAGCTGGGACTCATAATTTGGAACTCCAATACTTGTGTTGCAAGTGGCAGCTTAACCTGCTGTATGGCAGAGTTGCCCTTGAAATGTTTTAAAGATAAAGCTGTCAAGAATCTGTTTATTCATCCAATAAGTTATTTATCATGCATCCAATATGCACTATGTGGTATTGCAGACAGTGATAGTGCAAAAAGCAAAACTGAAGAAAGTTCCCTGCCCCTAAGGCATTTATATTCTCAGGGCAACTTGATGGAATGGAAATGTATTTAGTGAATATTTATTATGTGCCACAGTTCTAACATTTCATATGAATTTCTAACCAAAAAGAAAAAAAGTACAGATCTGGCCCAGTTTCAAAGATCAGGCTACAACAAAGAAGTTAGCCCTTTGCCAGTTTGATCCCTGGTTGCTCCACTTCTGATCCAGTTCTCTGCTATGGCCTGGGAAAGCAGTACAAGATGGCCCAAGTTCTTGAGCCCCTGCACCTACGTGGGAGATCCAGAAGCAGCTCCTGGCTCCTGGCTTCTGGCTTCAGCTCAGCTTTGGCCGTTGCGGTCATTTGGGGAGTGAACCAGCAGATGAAGACTTCTTTCTCTGTCTCTACCTCTCTGTAACTCTTTCAAATAAATAAAAATAAATCTTTAAAAAAAAAAAAGGAAGAAGTTAGCCCTTCCCAAGGTTACATAATCAAGTGGTAGAATCAAGATTCAACAAATCTCAGGCACATTTTAACAAAGGCTTAATTTCTCTTCACCAGCCTATGATGACAAACAAGTATTCAAGGAGAGAGAACCTAAGATTCCCTATGGCTCCTTATTTTTCCTCATAGCTTCTCCTTTTGTTATTCTTTACTTCTCTATTTTTCACCTACTTTTTATTTTCAGATTACCTGCCTGCCTCACTTTAGCCTGAGGGCTCAGACCAACATTAACAACAGCCGGTTTTAATCAGAGGGAAAAAATACCAGAGAAGGTCAAAGAAAGGGTCCAAAGGCTGAGTGTTATGGATTCTAAGAACTAAGTCTACCTTCCAAGGGTTACAGCTGTGTAACAGTAAGTCTACCCCAGTAAGACAGAAAATTAGCCACACTGGAAATGTTCAAGCTGGTTATGTACTGCGGATGTTACACTAACAAAGCATGGGAATGGTAACTTCTAAGATACGCTCCAACTTTAAGCCCTATTAGTCTACGAAATTAGGGAAAATAAAACATGGTCTTTATTTCAAATGTACAAATGTGTTCACATAAACAAATTTTTGGCTAATGAGTTAAGAGTAGTCTAATCGCCTTCAATAATTTTGTGAAATAGTCACCTTAAACCACACTGACCTGAATTACAAGCCTATTTGTGATTTGGAAAGACTGGAAATTCAAAATTGAAACTAACGCTAGAAATTCAGATAACCCAGGTTAGAAAAGAGCTCACATTCTTCATGCACACTTAGAGTATTACTCCTATGGTAAGGTAAAAATATGGATGCAAATTACATATGAATTAAAAATAAAAAATGGACATAGAGAATTATAACAAATGTATAAAGAGCAAAAAATTCAGTTTTACTGGTTGAGGGTAGAAGTTAAACTTTTTTCAATAGTGAATTCAAAAACTATCACTGATTTCACATGTAATTATATGTAAGTTTGAGTTTTTATTATCTCAAAATTCCTATATGTTGATACATTTACACAAATTTATACAAGATCTTGAACTTTTGGGTTAAAATTATTTTGACACATGGTCAGTTGCTTGTGCTTGCTTTAGTAGGAGGATTTACTCTTGCCCTCCTACTTGATCATTTCTCATGTGCTTATATCCAGTAAAGAGATAAGGTTGTCAAATCAAAGATTCATGTGGCCATGGGCACCAATGACTTAAAATAGGTTTAGATAATAATTTTAGTAGAGATAAGAGAAAACCTAATCTAATATATTCTGTCTTTAAAGATTAAATAGCTTGCCAATCTTCAGAAATCTGGAAAATAATATAATACTCTTAGAGCCTAATTCTATTACTAGAAAGTTAGAATGGAATATTAATTTTTATGTACTTTCTCACAATGTGATTCAGAGACTTCTGCAACCCTCCTTGGAAAACCATCTCTTGGTATCCTGACTACAGACAGTGTATTTTTTTTATGCTACAGTGAAAGTCTAAAGGACAAAAGGGAAAAAATTCAGGTGTTTACCATTATATCATAAGAAATACAGCAAATGCTTCTACAGATGCAGGTGAATTCTTGTCTCCAATAACATGATTCAAAAGTCTGCTAAGCAAAGCCCTTCCAAATCTGTTTATTGGAAAGACACAATTATTAATCAGAATAAATTCTGGGGGCTGCCCACTGTGGTGTAGCGGGTAAAGTCACCGTCTGTAGTGCCAGTAACCAGTATGAGCAACAGTTTGAGTCCCAGCTGCTCCACTTCCAATCCAGCTCTCTGCTATGGCCTGAGAAAGCAGCAGAAGACGGCCCAAGTCCTTGGGTCCCTGCACCGGTATGGGAGACTCCGAAGAAGCTCTTAGCTCCTGGCTTCGAATCAGCACAGCTCTGGCCTTTGCGGCCATTTGGGGAGTGAACTGGCAAATGAAAGACCTCTGTCTCTCTCTGCCTCTGCCTCTCTGTAAATCTGCCTTTCAAATAAATAAATGAATCTTTTTTTTTTTTTTTTGACAGGCAGAGTGGACAGTGAGAGAGAGAGAGAGAGAAAGGTCTTCCTTTGCCGTTGGTTCACCTTCCAATGGCTGCCGCAGCCAGCGTGCTGCGGCCAGCGCACCGCGCTCATCCGATGGCAGGAGCCAGGTGCTAGGTGCTTATCCTGGTCTCCCATGGGGTGCAGGGCCCAAGCACTTGGGCCATCCTCCACTGCACTCCTGGGCCACAGCAGAGCGCTGGCCTGGAAGAGGGGCAACCGGGACAGAATCCGGCGCCCCGACCGGGACTAGAACCCGGTGTGCCGGCGCCGCAAGGCGGAGGATTAGCCTGTTGAGCCACGGCGCCGGCTAAATGAATCTTTTTTTAAAAAAAGTAAATTCTTTATATAAAAATAGAAGTTGTGCACATTACATATATTACATACATACATAAAATATATTAAAAATGGAGAAAAGATACCTGACTCAAAACTCAGCAAATCATCTACCTCTAGGTAATTTCCAGGATCATTCAAAAATATCAGCTTAAAGAAACTATTTTAATAGAAATCACTTTTAAAAATATTTTTACTTATTTATTTGAAAGGCAGAGTTATAGAGAGAGGAGGAAGGGGAGGGAGAGAGAAGGAGGGCACGAGGTAGGGAGGGAGGGGGAGGGAGAGGGAGAGGGAGAGGGAGAGGGAGAGGGAGAGGGAGAGGGAGAGGGAGAGGGAGAGGGAGAGGGAGAGGGAGAGAGAGAGATCTTCCATTCCCTGGTGCACTCCCCAAATGGTCAAAACGGCCAGGACTGGGCCATGCTGAAGCCAGGAGCCTGGAGCTTGAGCCAGCGCCCACATGGGAT
Source organism: Sylvilagus floridanus (assembly GCA_949820135.1). NCBI lineage: Eukaryota > Metazoa > Chordata > Mammalia > Lagomorpha > Leporidae > Sylvilagus > Sylvilagus floridanus. The sequence continues at coordinate 38,988,165 of OX463230.1, forward strand.
GCCAGTAGATGGAGGTCTAGCGTGCTAAGCCACAAGGCCAGTGCTCTAAAAGAAATCTTGATGAGATCATTAGAAGAACCATTCTTTTTTTTTTTTTTAAAGATTTATTCATCCACTTGAACGTCAGAGTTACACAGAGAAAGAAGGAGAGGCAGAGAGAGAGAGAGAGACAGAGAGAGAGAGTCTTTCTTCTGCTGGTTCACTTCCCAATTGGCCGCAATGGCCGGAGCTGTTCCAATCCAAAGCCCGGAGCCCGGAGTCTCTTCCAGGTCTCCCACGCAAGCGCAGGGCCCAAGGACTTGGGTCATCTTCTACAGCTTTCCCAGGCCATAGCAGAGTGCTGCATCGGGGATGCTGGCACTGCAGGCAGTGGCTTAACCTGCTACATCACAGCGCTGGCCCCAGAAGAACCATTTTTTTTTTAAGATTCGTTTTTTTTATTTGAAAGAGTTATAGAGAGAGGTAGAGACAGAGACAGAGGTCTTCCATCTGCTAGTTCACTTCCCAGATGGCCGCAATGGCTGGAGCTGCACTGATCTGAAGCCAGGAGCCAGGAGCTGCTTCTGGGTCTCCCATGTGGGTGCAGGGGCCCAAGGACTTGGGCCATCTTCTATTACTATCCCATGACATAGCAGAGAGCTGGATTGGAAGAGAAGCAGTGGGGACTAGAACTGGCGCCGGTATAGAATGCTGGCACTTCAGGCCAGAGCTTTAACCCACTGTGCCACAGCTCCAGCCCCAGAACTATTCTTGACTGGTGAGTAGTCTGACTAAAAGGTTCTAGCACTGGACCCGGTGTGGTGGTACAGTGGGTTAAGCTGCCACTTGCAATGCTGGCATCCCAAATGAGTGCCAGTTCAAGTCCCAACTGCTCCATTGCTAAAGTACCTGGGAAAGCAGCAGAAGTGCTTGGGTCTCTGCTACCCACACAGGAGACCCTCATGGAGTTTCAGGCTCCTGGCTTTGGCTTGGCCCAAGCCAGCACTGAAGCATTTGGGGAGTGAATCAGCAGATGGAAGATCTCTCCACTTGCTTTTTACCCTCTCTCTCCAACTCTTCTTTTCAAAGAAAACAAATAGGGGCCAGCACTGTGGCATAGTGGGTAAAGCCGCCGCCTGCAGTGCTGGCATCCAATATGGGTGCTAGTTTGAGTCCCCGCTGCTTCACTTCTGATCCAGCTCTCTGCTACAGCCTGGGAAAGCAGTAGAAGATGGCCCAAGTACTTGGACCCTGCACCTGCATGAGAAGACCCAGAGGAAGCTCCAGGCTCCTGGCTTCAGATTGGCGCAGCTCCGGCCATTGCAGCCAGTGGATGGAAGACTCTCTCTCTGCCTCTCCTTCTCTGTGTAACTCTTTCAAATAAATAAATAAATCTTTTAAAAATTAAAAAAAAAATTCTAGCACTGTACTGATAAAGTGCCTGAAAAAGATTCATAAAGAATTTAAGAATAAGTATATTACATGTAATATGCAAACCAACTAATAAAATATATTTTTTAAGGGAAACAGTTTATTGGAGGGGAAACCTGACAGACCAGAGGGAAGGTGTGAAGAAGGAAAAACAGGGAGAAAGAGAGTATAAGAGAGAAGAGAGACAGAGAGAAAGAGATCGAGAGAGAGCCGCTTTTCAGGAATAGGTCCTGTTAAACCTTTGCCGGGGGGCGGACATCAGTGATTGGGCCATGGGGTCACCTGGCTTCCAGCAATAGTGATGGGGGCCAGAGCTTAGGGTTCTGTCTGGGGTGTAGATCATGCCATAGATAAGACTGTGACATAAAATAATTTTATTATAACTTGTAATCTGCCCATATAACCATGTATGCTATTTACAGTTATGATATTTAGTAAAAAGAAGTGGGACCACTTTTTATTATTTACAAATAATAGAATACGCCCCTCGTGTATGCATAAAATCAAATTATGCAAATGTATAAACAGCATTTATCAAGAAACAAAGCAAATTTGTTTACAATCAATGTGTTTACTGGAGGAAAACTGTCCAAATTGGTCATTTAAGTAAATATACTTCAGAGTAAGCACAATACTCATAACACTAACTAAAATTGATATAAACCTGTTAATGTTTACAAATTAACAAGTTAATAAATTCATGTTTTATTACAGATGAAATCTTTTTAAAAAAAAAGATTTATTTTTATTTATTTGAAAGACAGGATTACAGAAAGAGATGGAGGCATAGACAGAGAGAGAGAATGAGAGATCTTCCTTCCGTTGGTTCACTCCCCAGATGGCCACAACGGCCAGAGCTGCACCGATCCAAAGCCTGGAGCCAGGAGCTTCTTCGGGGTCTTCTACGTGGATGCAGGGGCCGAAAGACTTGGGCCATCTTCTACTGCTTTCCCAGGCCATAACAGAGAGCTGGATTAGAAGAGGAGCAGCTGGGTCTCTTACCAGCGCCTGTATGAGATGCTGGTGCTTCAGGCTGGGCATTTAACCCACGATGCCAATGGATGCAGTCTTATGAGTTTTGTTCGATATACAGTTAAATAAACTAATTTAAATAATCTTTAAAGTTCCCAATTAATAAAGCAAATCTGAAAATTACAAAGTATTTTTCTCCTAGAAAGCTATGTAAAGAATCAAATTTACTGGGCCAGCGTTGTGGAAGATTTGTTTAAGCCACTGCCTGCAAGGCTGATATCCCTTACTGGGGCTGGTTCAAGTCCTGGCTAATGCACTTCCAATCCAGCTCCCTGGGAAAGAAGTGAAAGTGGGCAGCCCAGCCAGTACAGCCATTTAGGGAGTAAACCAGTGGATGAAAGATATCTCTCTCTCTCTCTGTAACTCTGCCTTTCAAAAAAAAAAAAAATTCAAATTTCTCTGTTCCTAACACTCATTTCAAGGAAGCTACTGCACGGGGGGGGGGGGGGACACATGGGGGGCATGAAAGTGTAGGAACAGGGGTCTAGACAGACGGCAGGCTCCTTTCTTCCCACTGTTCCACCCTTCTTTGCTTTGCCTCTTTCAGCAAATGGATAAGCTCAGGCTTCTTTCCTTTTCTGATCCAGCTCTCTGCTGTGGCCTGGGAAAGCAGCAGAAGATGGCTCAAGTCCTTGGGCCCCTAAACTCACGTGGGAGACCCGGAAGAAGCTCCCGGCTCCTGGCTTCGGATCTGCTCAGCTCTGGCCGTTGTGGCCAATTGGGGAGTGAACCAGCAGATGGAAGACCTCTCTCTCTTTCTCTCTCTCTGCCTCTGCCTTTCTGTAACTCTGACTTTCAGATAAATAAATAAATCTTTAAAAAAAGGATTTACTGGCACCTGTTTTTAGATAGAAAGTTTCTGTATTTTTTTTTTAAATAACAATCATCTTTTAGCCAACTTGTACTTAAATCACACTGAATATTATGGGTGAACTTAATAATAGACTAAATAAACATTTTCCTCAGTTTGCATGTCCAGATATAAACACTTTTTTTCCCTGAGTATAACAATAATTTACATTAACTACAAACTATTCAGATAATTGGAAGGATATTAAAGGAAAAAAGCAAAACTTCTGAAATTCTACGATCCAAATGGAATCCCTACTTTGAAAATGCATTCTCCAAGAGCTACTGCTATTCAAAACAATTTTATTATCAGTGTCAAGTCTGCATAAAATATTAAAGTATTTACATAAATGTGGAACTAAATCTTTTCTAAGGACTTGACAGTTTCTTCCTTGATTTTCTTTTGTCCCTAACTACATCAAATATCATCTAGGAAAAACTAAGTGTAGTTGCACTGGCTTTCAAATCTTTTTGAAACACAACCTGTCAGGGGGAAAACACTTAATACTACATGAAAATATCCACATATAAACATGTATAACTGAACAAAAATGCCATAAAACAATAATTGCCCTTAATACATTTGATATACTCTTATATTTCCTGTATTCTGCAAGTATTTCATTAAAAAACAAAAAACAACATTGGTTGTTTTATGTGACTTCCTGACTCCCTCACGGCTTACAACCTGCAATTTAAGAATCACTGGCCTAGAGGAAAATTCAGTAGTCCAGTTTTGCTACAGATCTCTGAGTAACTACAATCAACTTATTTAATTTCTTTGCTTCTGTTTTCTGCTTACTAGTGAAACAGTTAAGTATATAGTAACAAAATGTCCAATAAAAATAAAATACGACAAAACCATCAGCAAACATCAGTATCTATAAAAAAAAGTAATAAACCAGATGATTTTTCACATTCCCAAACACTCAAGACAAAAGGACTCAGGTTCAGGGGCAGGCATTTGGCTCAGTGTTTAAGAGGTCACTTGGGACAACTATATTCCGTTTAGGAGTGCCCGGGTTCAAGTCCCTGCTCCCTTTCTGATTCCAGCTTCCTGTTGACACACCCTGGGAGGCAGGAGATTACAATTCAAGTAGTTGGGTTGCCCTTGTCCATGTGGGAGACCTGGATTAAATTCCTGGCTCTTAGCTTTGGCCTGGCCCAACGCTGGCTGTTGCAGGCACTTGGAGAGTGAATCAGTGGATGAAAGATCTCTGTTTTTTGTCTCTCTCTGCCTTTGCCAAACAGTCAAACAAACAAATAAAAACTTAAAAAAAATATATAAAGGAATCGGGGTAAGTCACCATGGTACAGCGGGTTAAGTAGCCACTGCTTGAGATGCCAGCATCCCATACTGGAGCGCTGGTTTGAGTCCTGGTTGCTTTGCTTTGATTCAGTTTCCTGGTAATATGCCTGGAAAAGCAATGGAAGGTGGCTCTAGTACCTGTACCCGACACCCATGTGGGACACCAGGATGAAGTTCCTGATTCCTGGCTTCAGCCTGACCCAAACCTAGCTCTTGCAGCTAACTGAGGAGTAGATGGAAAATCTATCTTACCCTTCTCTCTGATGCTCTTTCAGATACTTTTTTTTTTTTTAAAAAAAGGAACAGTATTAAAAATGTCCCAATAACTCATCATGCCACCCTTAATACATCATTAGAGTTCTTCATAAAGTCAGTTCTACGAAATTCACTCTAAAAATCTGATCTTATTTAGCAGCTGTTAGGAAATTAACACATTCTTCACCATTGGCAAATAAAGCCCCACCAAGTGGTTCCAAGTTACCCAATACAATTAAAATAAACTGCAAGGCAAAAGCTGTATCATATGTTTTTAAAAATTTAAGATTAAACTTAGCTCTAGCATCTTTTAGATAAGCTTGTGTAGTGGCCTACCAGGCTATTTCGTGTCATATACTACTCACAATAATACATCCCCACTGGAATACCCCCAAAGGAAATCTCTTTAGAGACTAATTTTCTCAGAAATTTTTACTATGACATAAAAATCTATTTGCAATCGGCTTTGGTCATGATGACCGGTAGATAGTTGCAATAGTTGCAAAAGCTCTCCGATTTTCATATAAAACCCTGTAATCCAGCTTAAAGAAAAAATGATGAAATATAGTATAACATTATTTAGTACAACACAACTAAAAGATACAACATTATTTGCCTTCTAGTCTCAAAGTAACTATCACTGTAATAAACCAATTAAGATAAGCATTAAGATGAAATTTTAGAGAGCAAATATTTTAAAAAGTAGAACATATTAATGACCATACAAGAACTTGATATGATACTAATTTTAGATGTCAACTTGATTAGATTAAGGAATACCCAGAGAGTACGTAGAGTGTTATTTCAGAACACATCTGTGAGGGTGTTTTCCAGAAGTGATGGCATGTCACTTGATTCAGTGGACTCAATAAGGAAGATATGGCCTCAGCTAACGCAGGTGGGTGCATTATAATTAATGAGGGCCCAAAAAGAACAAAAATATTAAAAAAAGGTAAATTTTTTTTCCCTCTCGTCTCCTGTCTTCAGACATCAGAACTCAAAGTTCTCCAGTCATTGGACTTAAGGATTTAGACCAGTAGCCATTCAGGTTATCAGGCCCACGGCCTTAGAATGAGAGTTACACCATCAGTTCCCTTTTCTCAGGCTTTTAGACCTGAACTGAGCCATGATACTAGTTTCTCTGTTTCTCCAGCTTACAAAAGGCTTAGTGTAGAACTTCCCAGGCTTTACAGTCGTGTAAGCCAATTCCTCTAAATTCAGTGTGTGTGTGTGTTTGTCTATCATCTTATAGGTTGTCTCTGGGGAGCTCCAATAATCTAGTCAACAAAAATTAACGTCTAACACACCAGTCATATAACAACTACTCTACTTTCAATTAGTTTTCTCAGAAAATATATCAAAATCCCAATTCTTTAATAATTAACACTCTGATTTAAACCTAATGCATTCCTATGGCCTGATACACCGACATTAGTATTTTCAACAAAAAAGATAAAATACAGCCAATGATAAATGTATCAAAAATTAAAAATCAAAAGCACCCAGAAAAATGAGCAGCTATAAGAGATTAAAAGATTCCTATTGTGCCCAGTAAAGGACTAGATAGTTAAATGTAGTGTAAAAGTTAAAAAGAGCAAGCTCAAAACAGCATACATTTAGGTATTGCCACCTTACCTGCAATCACATAATAATTTATAGAGAATGAACATAAAGATGTTTTTGGATAAAATGAGGGATGTATATGAACTACGCTGGTGATGTCTCAATCCTAACATTAAGGGGAAAAACTGAGAAAATAAGTGACATAAAAATATCAGAAGAGGAAAAATTAACCAAACAGAGTTAACTGAGTAGAAACACTGGGTGGGAAGGGATGATGGAAGAGATCACTAGATCAGTACCGTTGTCGGGCAGTCTCTCAACTGACAGGCAGGAACTGAAATCTGTTAGGAGCAAGATGAAGGCAACTGAAGATTTAAAATGTAATGTGAATGGACAAGAAGTTTTTATATACCATTTCTCTGCAGTAAATCATAGCAGAGATAGGAGAAATGCAACAGGGTCTGTATGTGTCTATAGACAATGGAAAAGCATGAGGAAAGAACAGAAATAACCTATGAAAAATAACTTTGGGAACCACTTCTGTTAAAAGTGAGCTAGTTCATTCAGCAAACATAAGCAAATATTATATATACACACTGGCTATTTTGTTAGGTATTCTGCTAGGCACTGGGAGGGATACAAACGCATATTAAACACAGTCTTTGCCCTCAACAGCTTATAATCAAATAAAGAACATATTATCAAAACTAGTAAGTGCCCATGAGTAATTCAGTGTGACCACCATAGGATTTTAGATGTAAACATCTTCACTTCAAGATAGCATGACTAGGGAGGGCTTCGTGGATGAAATAGCATGAGGAAAACTTATTTAAAAGACAAATAGAATTGAAGGGAGGCTGCCTCTGCTTGACAGGAAAGTAAGTTTACAAAGTGAGACAGAGAAAGAAAAGGAGCTTAGAGCCAGATTTTACAGCTTCATGTTTCACTTGGATTTACAAATACTAGCATTATTTGACAGCGTGTTTCAAATTTTAATTGATCACAGAATTATTTCTAGCAAAAGAAAAATTAACTGACTTTGAAATTTACTTAAAAAACAATTTTATGAGAAAAATAATTCCCAGAATTTTAAAGTTGCAAAAAAATCATCAGTTCTTCTGAAAGGTCAGATAGCCAGTAGCAGGGAGTGAACTGGTATGTTTGGGCATACACAGGCATTGGTAGTGAAAAGCCCTCACATGCCCTGGCCAGTGCGTTTTAACTTCATCCCAGTGGACTAACTTTTCACATGAAGAGTTTAGGTATCATTTACAAATCAAATCAGGCCTTCTACACACAAAAAAAAGAATCAAATAGGACCTTATTGCTTCATGTACCTTATTTGACGGGGCTCCGGAAAACCACTAAACTAAATCCAGTCAGGCAAATGGACTTCAACTTCTTCCTTATTAATGAATCACTTATTTTCCCCTAGGGTTTTTTTTTTTTTAATTGTGATAAAACTCACATTCCAGTGCCTAAGAGAAAAATTTAGCATCTTAACCGTTTTAAGCATACAGCTCAGTGGTATTAAATACATTCAGAATGTTACACAACCATTACCACCATCCATCTCCACAACTCTTTTCATATTGTAAAACCGAAACTCTGAACACATTAAACCAGGGGTGAGGCATGCCCAGCCCATGGGCCCATAAGGCCTGGCCTGCAAAATCATTTGGTTTAGCCCTGTCAAAGCAACTGCAGGTGAGACTTGAAATTCAATAAATCTATAGAGGCTAATTTTTAAGTTGATAATTTTGCATGGCCCATGAATGGTGTTATAAATATCCAAATGGCCCTTGGTAGAAAAAAGGCTGCCCACCCCTACAATAAACCGTAACAATCCACATCTCTCCCTTGCCTCAGCTCTAGCCCCATTCTAGTTCCTTCATGATTTTGACTACTCCAAATATCTCACATAAATGCGATTATACAGCATAATGTCCTCAAGGTTCATCCATGTTATAGCATGTTGTCAGGATTTTCTTACTTTTTAATGGCTTAATATTTCATTGTGTTTGTGTATGCACATACACATACATACACCACTGCTTTCCTTATCTATTCATTCATCAATAGACATTTGGGTTGTTTCCATTTCTTTGCTATGGTAAACAATGCTTCTATGAACAAGCGTGTACAAATATCTCATTGAGATCCTGCTTTGACTTCTTTGGGGAGTACAGCCAGAAGTGGAATTACTGAATTATGCAGTAATTATATCTTTAATTTTCAGAGAAAGTACCATATTGTTTTCCAAAACAGCTGTACTGTTTTACATTCTCATCAACAGCACAGAAGAGTTGAAATATCTTTATTTGATACTTTCATGAATATCTCCCATGTAGTTTCTCTGCATAGTAGGTAAAAAATTCTTAGTAGGCCTTAACCTAATATTCCTACTTTATATAAGCAAGTAACTGAGGGGAAAAAAACCAAAAACAACTGATATAAGCTATCCCACATTATTTCAACTTGTGCCTCTGCTTATTCAATTGTATAGGATGATTAATTTTATGTGTCAGCTTGGCTGGGCCACAGTGCTCAGATGTTTGGGTAAGCATTCTGAATGTTTCCATGAAAGTATTTTTGGATGAGATAAACATAAATTGATGGCCTATGAGTAAAATAGATTGTGTTCTTTAATGTGGGTGGGCCTTACCCACTCAGTTGAAGGCTCTAATAGAACAAAGACTGATTTCCCATGACCAAGAAGGAATCCTGTCAGGAAGCTCTCTTTGAATTTGAACTGCAATTCTTTCCTAAATCTACAACCTGTGGCCTACCCTAAAGATTTTATCAAGTTTCCACAACAGCATGAGCCAATTCTTTAAAATAAATCACTCTCCATATATACTGTAAATACTTAAACTATGGATTCTGTTTTTCTGGAGTACTTTGACTAATATGGATAGACAATGCCAGAATCAGGATGGGCAATGCCAGAACCAGGGCCATACATTGTTAATCAAACTATTTTCACTTCTCAAAGAAGAGTAAATGAAGAAAGTAGAAGAGAATAGATAAGGGAAAAAGTTAAGCTAACTTCACATATACTTTTTGTTTTTACCTCTACTTAATAGCAAATAGATTAACATATAAGAAACAAGTTTTATATATACATATTTTAATGTTCTAAAACTTATTGTTTAGATTTATAAATTACCTCACAAAAATAAATATGGGATATATTCCTTCTTGGTTCACTTTTCTTAAAACACCCCTAATGAGTGCATAGTCCAAAAAAGGATTTCAAAACTAATAAATCTATTTCCCACCAGGGATATCAGACTTCACTTACTGATCTGCTTACACATCTGATCTGATCTGATGTGATGATTAATAGTAACAAAATAAATCTTTACTTATTATGTAATATTACTAATTGTAAAATAATAACAAATACTTGATAAAATGGGATTGAAAAAGTTATGTTACACAGCTTCTAAGAATGTTCTTGAGAGTAAATATTACTACATGTGTTAGTATCACATGTAAAATTAGAGTTGAAAAAGTAAAAACATAATGCTCTGAAGTTTAATGATCAGTTGGCAGGAAGGTGTTCCTATTAAATATATATATATATTCCTTCAGAAACCAAAGCATATGGGAAGTAGAAACCTGAACCAGTACCTAGATTAGAGGCAGAGGGTATAATTTTAACAAACAGTGGTTCAATGAACCTCTGTGTGTCTGAGATACACAGAAGGGTTAAATGCTTAAAAGAAGTCATGCACTGAAAACACCAAAAATTTTACTTCAAACAGGAAAATCAAAGAGGTGGCAGTAGGCATTATATTGCCATTTGGAAAACCTTTTAGATAAACTAACAAATAGCAGCAGCACATCAAGATCCTGAGGAGGGGGAGTGGCCTGCCACATTAACAGTAGTATTTTATTAATGACACTCTTCAGGGCTGCCAACATATAGTGACAATAAGAAGCAACAACTTCTAATATGATTATTATTTTTAAAGCACGTACTGATACTGCATTCCTTTGCATAAGCTTAGGGCACATTGATTCCCAAGTACTCTTTTCTTAATACATATACAAAAGAGATTTCTAAATTGATCTCTTCCATATTGTCTTCCCTGTGTGAAAGACAATCTGTTTAATCTATATCGATACAAAGACCTTTACCAAAAGAGATAAAAGAAATCAACCTCATAATTATTTTCACTACCGTAGTTAATACTAATGTAAGTGGTTCAAATTACATAAAATTAACTGGTCTAAAATCAGTCTATATTTTACCTTAAGAACATATACAATTTTTTTTTAATTTTGAAAGAAAAAGAAAATGTAGAGCTATCTGGCATAAATGACTCTATGAGGACAAATAATCTTTAGCAAAGTTTTATTCTTTTAGAAATCAAAAAAAAAAAAATCAGTAGCTCAAAAGTGTAAATGTTTTTCCATAATGTAACTCTACCCCTAAAGGCCAAAATTTTTTTCAGCTTCATTAAAAGCAAAAGGATTTGTCTTATTTGTGTTCTGTAAATCCATTGTTGGTGCAGTCTAATTCTACCAAAAACAGAGCTTGGGGAAGGAAAATATTTCAACCATTTTCCTGCTGTGTTATTAATCCCAGTATAAACGCTCTGTAGGTATGAGGATTGGACACAGAATAACTACTATTAAATGTACATTAAAGCAAATTCTTGAAGCAAGATCAAAGGAGCAGGGGCCAGCCTTGTGACTCAGTGGATTACGCTGCTGCCTGTGATGTTGGCATCCCATAAGGGTGCTAGTTTGAGTCCAGGCTACTCCACTTCTGATCCAGCTCCCTATAATGTACCTGAGAAAGCAGCAGACATGGCCCAAGTAATTGGGCCTCTGCTATCCACTTGGGAGATTCACATGAAGCTCCTGGCTTCAGCCTGGCCCAGCCCCACCTGTTGTGGCCATTGGGGGAACCAGTGGATGAAAGATATGTCTTTCTCTCTCTGTAATTCTTTCAAATGAACAAATAAATCTTAAAAGAAAAAAAAGAAAAAAAGAAGTAGAAACTGCCACTGAAATAGCTTCTTTAAAGGCCAGAGACTGAATGCATCAAATACATAGCAGCTTGGAAAAAGACATCTTGTATAAGGGCCAGATCAGCTCCACCTCAGAGTCTACAGGGTTTTTCCAAGTCACACACATGATTACAGATAGAAATTATCATTTCTGGCACCGTGTTTATAATTGTTAAATGAACATGCTATTAAAAACCTTACTATAGTTACTACATGTATTAGGAACAGAACTACATAAGCACAATGTAATTATGCAAAAGAAAGAATAATTTTATGTTTAAGTAATTTAAATTTATTAAGATTTAATAAATAATAACACGCTAGATGGATGAAAAAAAGCGTATTTTGTCAGATAAAATGAGAGCCAATTTTTGGCATTTCTGAATTCCTAAAAATTTAATGCATTTGAATACAGTGAGGCTTCTAATAATATATTTCAGTACGATTATAAAGGCTTATAGGCCAACAGACTGCTGCTAATGTAGTGGATAACTATAGAATCAACATTTTCCACTTATTGTATGTAACTAATATGTAGTAGGCTCTAAAAGTTTTATTTCAAGTTATTATAAACATACTCATTTCCAGAGTTTGCCTATCATCTAAGAATCAATGTAAAACAAGCCAATGCTTACTTATGGACTGAAAAGGGAAACCAAAGCTTAGGAAACAAATGTGTCTTCTATCCCTCTGAAAGAAACACCAGCTAGTACGTGTCAGAGAATCACGATGTGTTATCCAAGCTCACAAAGTTAGGACATGTTTTGAGACTACTGCACTTTTATTCCCTCTTTAAGGTCAACAGGTCTACAAGAAGCACTGAAATCTAACACAACTAAGAAAGCATCCAATCATAAATGCATCTTTCTGGTTTAAACTCAACTACAGTTTGACTTACCAAATCCCTGTGCAACACCCAGTTAGCATGCAGGTAATGAATCCCATCTAGGATCTGATATAATAGTGACTTCACCATTCCCCGAGGTAATTGAACTGGCTTCTTGTTTGCTTTTGAAGCTCTATGAAACTTGATTATATGCTGAAAGAAAGAAAGAAAGAATCACCCAACGCTTAAAAAAGGAAAGAGGAAAGAAGATCTGAATATTTTCCTAACAGAAAAAGAAACACTTGGGGATTTCTACAGATACTGAAAACATAATTTTTCACATTCTGCTGAATAACATAAATAACTTTAAAACTTCCTAATAACTGAAACTAAAACTCCATTTCCTAAGTACTTGATAGCATCTCAGGAAATAAATGTTCAAAATAGAAACACTGTGTTTTTAGTTTTTAAAGCATAATTAGAATTTACTGACTTTAGAATATTTTACCTCCATTTATTTGGTTAAAATTTTCAATAACAGAATCTTTGGGGCCAGCATGTGCGACACTGGGTTAAATAAGCCACTGCTTGTGATGCCATCATTCCACATAGGCACCAGTTCAAGTCCTGACTATTCCACTTTTGATCCAGCTCCCTGCTAATGCACCTGGGAAGCAGCAGAAAATGTCCCAAGTACTTGGGCCCCTTCTACCCATATAAGTGACCCAGATGAAGCTCCTGGCTTCGGTCTGTCCAAGTTCTGGCTGCTGTGGCCATCTGGGGGATGAACCAGAGATGGAAGATCTCTCTTTCTGTGTGTGCATCTCTCTCTCTCCCTGTAACTTTGAATTTCAAATGAATACATCTTTAGAAAAAGAAAGATTCAAGTGAGGGGGGAAAGACCCATTAAAATGTTCCACGTATAGTTCTACAGGAAATCCAGTAAAACAAAGTACAGCTTTATACATGAATGTACCTTACCCTCTCAAGAGGCTTCTTCATTTTAATGAAAACACACAAATTGCAGGGACATTTCTAAGTCAGTTGCAGTCAACTCTGCCTTACATACCACCATGCATAATTTCTGGCACTAAGTATTGAAAAAAGCAGACACTACAGACCACTATTTCTAAGTGAATTTTAAGCATTCTTGAAATCAGCAGATATAATGAAAATAAAAGTGAATTTTTTTAATGTTTTAAAAACAATTAGTCCTTTTATTTTCTATTTTATTTTGATACACAGAACACAACATGGATAAAAGGGATAATTAATGATTAACAAGCAAGGAGTTTTACTTTCCAAGGAAAAAGTATATAGCAAAGAATACCTAGGGGGTGGCACTGTGGCACTGAGGGTAAAGCTGCTGCCTACAGTGCCGGCATCCCATATGGGCGCTGGTTTGAGTCCTGGCTGCTCCTCTTCCCATCCAATTCTCTGCTATGGCCTGGGAAAGCAGTGGAAGATGGCCCAAGTCCTTGGGCCCCTATACCCACATGGGAGACCCAGAAGCAGTTTCAGGCTCCTGGCCTCAGATCACTCCAGCTCTGGCTGTTGAGACCATTTGAAGAGTGAACCAGGGGTTGGGAGACCAACCTCTCTCTCTCTCTCTCTCTCTCTCTCTCTCTCTCTGCCTCTCTGTAACTGCCTGTCAAATAAATAAATAAATCTTCAAAAAATAAATAAAATAATACATAGTAAGAAGGTAAAATATATCAGTCAGCATATTTGTAGTATGATCATCTATATTGTAATAGCAACATTATGCTATTTTACTTTCTTCTCAGTTATCAAACAAAAAAATATAGCTGCGATAATCTAAATGTTTTGTCACTTGTCTTAAGATATAATACGACAGCCGGCACTGCAGCTCACTAGGCCTCTTCCAGGCCAGCTCTCTGCTGTGGCCCAGGAGTGCAGTGGAGGATGATCCAAGTACTTGGGCCCAGTACCCCATGGGACACCAGGAGAAGCACCTGGCTTCTGCCATCGGATCAGCGCGGTGCACCGGCCGCGGCAGCCATTGGAGGGTGAACCAATGGAAAAGGAAGACCTTTCTCTCTGTCTCGCTCTCTCACTGTCCACTCTGCCTGTCAAAAAAAACCAAAAAAACAATATAATACGACAATCAAGTCTGTTGTCCTAAAGAAGATGGATTGGTTCTCCAAGTTTAGTAAAAATGAGTTAAAATAGCATACTTTTATTTACATCTTATTTATCTATTTGAGAGGGAGAGTTACAGAGAGACGGAGAGACAGAGAGAAAGGTCTTTCATCCACTGATTCACTCCCCAAATGGCCACAATGGCAGGAGCTGAGCTGATCAAAAGCTGAGCAAAGCCAGGAGCTTCTTCCAGGTCTCCCATGCAGGTATAGGGCCCAAGCACTTGAACTATCTTCCACTTTTTTCCCAGGCCATAAGCAGAGAGCTGGATGGTAAGAGGAGCAACTGGGACATGAACCAGTGCCCATAAGCAATGCCGGTGCCACAGGGAGAGGCTTATTCTACAACAACACAGCACCAGATCGCTTAAAAAATTAAAAGTCTGCCACAATAACAATGAAAAGAACAAAAATATGTAGAGCAAGATAACTGATTCCACATACAGTTCTGCAGTTAATACTTTCATCAGAATATTACAAGTAACTTTATCAACATTTTTAAAACTATAAAAACTATGGTGAGTGAATTTCTTATCTTCATTTTCTTTATATTCCAAGATGATTATTATTATTTTTTTTGACAGGCAGAGTGGACAGTGAGAGAGATAGAGAAAGGTCTTCCTCTTCCGTTGGTTCACCCCCCAATGGCTGCAGCCGGCGCAACGCGCTGATCCAAAGCCAGGAGCCAGGTGCTTCTCCTGGTCTTCCGTGTGGGTGCAGGGCCCAAGCACTTGGGCCATCCTCCACTGCACTCCTGGGCCACAGCAGGGAGCTGGACAGGAAGAGGAGCGACCAGGACAGAATTCGGCACCCCAACCGGGACTAGAACCTGGTGTGCCGGTGCCGCAGGTGGAGGATTAACCTAGTGAGCCACGGCGCTGGCCTGACATTCCAAGATTATAAAACAAATACATAGTATACATACCATGAAATCTCACCAACACATAGGTGATTTTTTTTTTTTAAGATTTATTTATTTATTTGAAAGTCAGAGTAATGCAGAGAGAGAGAGGTCTTCAATCTGCTGGCTCAATCCCTAGATGGCCGCAATGGCTGGAGCTGCGCCGATCCAAAGCCAGGAGCCAGGAGCTTCTTCCAGGTCTTCCACAAGAGTACAGGGTCCCAAGCACTTGGGCCATCTTCCACTGCTTTCCCAGGCCATTGCACAGAGCTGGATCAGAAGTAGAGCAGCCAGGACTTGAACCGGCACCCATATGGGATGCTGGCACCTGAGGTGGCTTTACTCACTATACCACAGCGTCAGCCCCCACCTAAGTGATCTTTAAAAGTAACTCTTTTCATTACCAAATGCTTTTGTTAGCCTTTGCTGCCTTATTCCAGCCAATCAACTTCAACATTCCCATTTACATAAGATAAAATGGATAAGAGGGTGTGTTTTAATAAATGGGATTATCATATTTTAATGAAATTGAACACTAAAACCACTTTTTGGCTTAAATGAACATTGATATAAGAAAGTTAGTGATGAACTATGTATACATACTGCAGAATATTTTATGTAATATAGTTTGTTAAAGTACAATCATTACACCTAATGTAAAATTAAATATTATACACCCATTGCTAGAAATCATATTGAATGCAATTCTATCTCCTGTGCTTTACCATAGCTAATAACAGATTATTTTTAGAAATCAGCCTGTACAATTTATTCATCAAGTTAAAGTATATTATTTGATTTTATGTTAGGCTTCAGTGTATTTAAGTATTTACTTTAATTCAATTTTGGTCACCCTGATTTAACAAAATTAATTATAGAATCCCAATTTGATTTGATTATGCTTCTTTATAAATAGCAGAAGGTAATACTCAAAGAATAAGTTATAGTTACTATTAGATTTGGATAACATTTTCATAAAACAGAAAATTTAATGTGTCTACTTTCTTTTCTGAAATAATACTTTCTAGATAAATGATTTTACTTTGTTAAAATAAATTCTTTCAAAAGTTTCTCAAATCATTCTGAATCATGAGAACAGTAATCTACAAATATTTACTCTATAAATATAAAAGTATATGAAATCCAGGTAAGTTTGAATTTCTGGAATATAGTAAAAAATTATGCAGATGAGGCTGATTTTGGATATTAGTAAAATAGTTTGAATCTATTTTTACTATTTTCAGAAGTGAATTTACATTTCAAAATAGTTTTACTAGTATTTGCATCAGTTTTACTTCAGAATTTTGTGTTGGCATCTACAAACTACAGCTGAACAAAAATAGAAATTATTTTGAAGATTTCTGACAATGAGCCATGACAGACCTTACTATCAGAAAAAAATAGATATCATAAGAGTAAAGCAGTTGTTAAAGAATTGAGATAACGGCCGGCGCCGTGGCTCAACAGGCTAATCCTCCGCCTTGCGGCGCCGGCACACCGGGTTCTAGTCCCGGTCGGGGTGCCGGATTCTGTCCCGGTTGCCCCTCTTCCAGGCCAGCCCTCTGCTGTGGCCCGGGAGTGCAGTGGAGAATGGCCCAAGTGCTTGGGCCCTGCACCCCATGGGAGACCAGGAAAAAAGCAACTAGCACCTGGCTCCTGCCATTGGATGAGCTCAGTGCGCCGGCCGCAGCGCGCCGACCGCGGCAGCCATTGGAGGGTGAACCAACGGCAAAGGAAGACCTTTCTCTCTGTCTCTCTCTCTCACTGTCCACTCTGCCTGTCAAAAAAAAAAAAAGAATTGAGATAACACTGGGGATTTTGTTTACTTGTTTTAAACTGTATTCTGTATTAAAAGATGTTCTTGGGAACAGTTTTGTGTCACAATGGGTGAAGCTGCCATCTGTGACACAGATTTCCCGTATCAAATATCAGGTTCAAGTCCTAGCTCCTCTACTTCTGATCCAGCTCATGTGCCTGGGAAAGCAGTGGAAAATGGCCCAGGAACTTGAGTCCCTGTCCTACAATGTGCATGTATAATCATTACACCTACTGCAAAATTAAATATTATACACCAAAATTAAATAGTATCCATACACAATGTGGCTGGAGTTCTAGGTTCCTGGCTTTGGCCTAGCCCAGGATGGATCACTGTGGCCATTTGGGGAATAAACCAAAGTGGAAGATCTCGCTCTGTCTCTCCCTCTCTGTTGTTCTGCCTTTCAAAGAAATAAATCTTTAAAAAAAAATGCTCTTTATATATGATTGATGAGGACATAAGTTTTGACAATATGTTTCTAAATTACTTTGGCTATCTTATCACACATTTTCATTATATCTATCAGAAAACCTTATCCCCAAGGCAGCATTTCAGATGTTTTAAGAAATAAAATTACTGAATAAAGCAATGAATTTTATAATTACTTAACATTTTTTCAAATACCAAGTTTAAAAATAATCTGCTTAGTAAAGTTCAAAATACTGAGGCAGATGTTTGTATTTTAGCTATTTAGACAAATTATAATTCTTATAATAATTTTGTTAAATATTACAAATATTATCAAATTTCAGCTAAACTAATAAATTGTAATCGCTTAATTCTGAAATGTCTTCTAGTAGTCAATTGCATCTAAGTTTCTAAAAGTATTCTTATCATAGGCCAAATAAAAATAACTAAAAACCACAAGAGGGGCCATGTTCGAGACCCGCCTGCTCCACTTCCAGTCCAGCTCTCTGCTGTGGCCCAGGAAGGCAGTGGAGGATGGCCCAAGTGCTTGGGCCCCTGCACCCACAAGGGAGACCAGGAGGAAGCTCCTGGCTCCTGGCTCCTGGCTTCAGGTTGAAGCACTGGCCATGGCAGCCATTTGGGGAGTGAACCAGCAGAGGGAAGACCTTTCTCTCTATTTCTCTCTCTCACTGTCTATAACTCTACCTGTCAAAAAAAAAAAAAAAAAAAAAAAACGCACAAGAGATAATGGAATCTATTTTTACAGCAAACTCATTTTGCAGCAAACCTCATGTTCACAAAAATTGTTCCCATGCAAAAGTATGCCCAATTAAGTACAATATTGAATTACTACAGATGAAAATAAGAAATGCACTAGAATACTGAATATTAGTTGTGAATTACATCTAATAAATGATTGATAATACTTTCCTACATTTATAGAGTACATTTAGTTTATAAAACTTCAAATCCAAAAATTGCTCCTCAGCAAATTCCTATAAAAAGGCAAGAAAAGTATTTATATGTTACACAAGCCTTGACTTGCCTTATGTGATCTGACAAATAACAGATAAGACCAATATATCTCAGTCCAGTCTCAAATATAACAGATTCATCCTCCTACAGGAGTATACTATGTTCTCATTTTAAATTACTTTAGAACAAAAAGAAATATCTTGCTCTTACATTTCACAGCAAAATTTCACACTTTTAACAAAAGTATGGCTGAAACACTATTGAATAGTTGTTTACACTCTTTATTTGTCAGTTTTCTTTAGTGTCTGTTAAAAAATCAAGCTTACAAGATCAAAAAGTAGTAACAAAGTGAAAAACTTTAGCCTTGGTAATACAACCACATTCTATAATGTCGTGTTTATTTTTAAAATGTATATGCTATAGTAGGATAAGTTCTTAACTGTTGTTAGTTACTGTAAACAATACCTGACTGAAACCAATAGCTCATGTCCACAGCAATATACCTTACCCAGAGATCATGTTCAGCGTAGTCAAACAGAAGCCATACTTTCCTATCAGCATGAGACAGAAACACCTTTTGAAGAGAGATGACATTCGGATGTTTAAGCTCACGAAGTAACTGTAAAACAATGGAGATAAATTAATCTTTTTTGCCACAAAGGTAATGTTTAAAAACCACATTCTTTGTGATTCAAAGCAACAGAAACTCAGTGGTAAGCAATCTTAAAATCTAATCAGCACCTACACAATTTTGAGGTATCTATACAGATGCTTTAGTTAACATATGGGGGGGGGGGATCTGTGCAGAAAAGATAGCGAAAATGCATAACTGAGTGAATCTGTTTTGTTAGCGTTTGGTTGGTGATTGTTTATTTTCTTACTGCAATAAAATATACATAAGAATGACCATTTTAACCATTCTTAAGTACATAATTCAATGGCACTGAATATATTCCCAATGTTGAGCAACCTTCACCAACACCCATTTTAGAAACTCTTCATCATCCCAAACAGAAACTCTATACTGGACAATAACCGTATTCTCCTCTTCCCCAAACCATTAGTAACCTCAACTCTGTTTGTGCCTCAAAGAATTTGCCTATTCCAAATACCTCATGCAGGTGGAATCATACAACACTTATTCTTTTGTATCAGGCTTTTTTCACTTATCCTACTGTCTTCAAGGTCCATCCATGTTGTAGCATGTGTAAAGAATTTTATCCCTTTTTATGGATGTCCCGTATACATACAGATGCCCTGCAGCTTACCATGGGGTCACATTCTGATAACCCCACGATAAGTTAAAAATCTGCTGACACCTCCCAGTTTAATCACAGAACACAATGCAAAGCACCAGTTGTGTCTCTGGTGATCGTGGGGCTGACTGGGAGCCGCAGCTACTGCTGCTGCCCAACATTCGAAAGAGGATCAGACCACACAGTGCTAGCCAGGAACAGAACCAAATTCAGAATTCACTGAGTACTGCTTCTGCTGAATGTATACACAATCCTATATACTTTAAAACATCCTCCAGACTACTTATAATACTTAATACAATATAAATGCTATATAGACAGCTGTATTATTTAGAGAATTATGATAAGGAAAAATGTCTATATTTGGTACATAATTTTTTCCCAAATATTTTCAATCCATGTTTGGCTGAACCAGATACAGAAACCATGGATGCAGAGGGTTGAACGCATACAGGATGATATGCATATGTTATAAGCAAATACTACAGTTTTAAATAAGAGACTTGTGCATCCACGAATTTTGGGATCCATGGAGGGTCCTGAAAAAATTCACTTATAATTACCAAGAGATGACTACAGTCATTTTCTAAAATGAGACTTCAGAGACTACCTAACAATCCTCAAAAATCTAAGGGCCAGTATCTAAAATCACATATCTCCTAATTAACAAGTAAGACCAAAAATCTGATTGGGAAAATCTATACTCTGGAGTGTATACTGGAAAGTCTTCGAGTGCACTAACACAGAAGGAACAGTCTTCTCTTATGGTAACAATGCTTTCATCTGGATACCTCCTGAAGGAGATGCCTTGGGCTCTCGTCAAGGAGGTCATTTTTTGCAGAAATACGTCTGTGGTTTCTTTTTTTTTTTTAATCACAGATTTGTTTGTAAGCAGATAACACACCATGAGAAATTTTTCAATGCTGGGGTCCACGTTTGCAAGCTTTTTAAGGAGCTTTTTGAGGCCTGCAAAAGCCAAAGCCTTTGCTAAATGCTTCACTGTGAATTTTCTTTGGTGGTCCTTTTTCTTCCCCTGCTGTTTCCTTTCATCTTGCCTCTTCTTCAGCTATGAGTTCTGTTCCAGTTCTAATGACTCCAGTTTCTGAGGATCACCTCCAGGAGTTTCTCAATGACATCTGATCCATACGAAAGTTCAGTTTGTTTGCCATCTCAACCAGAGTGTCGCTGATTTTTTCAACCTCCTCATCCTTGGCGAATTCTATGGTAGCATGGATGAGCTCTTGAGTATCTTTTCCCAGGAGCTACTCATACACTCCCTGGTGATGTTTGCTCTTGCAGTGGCCTGACGCAGTCATAGATGTTACAACCCTTCAAGAATCACATCACTGTCATCTGGGTGTTGTCCCCAGTTGCAGCAATAGCATGTGCAAAGGCCCTCCGGAGGTAGAGGGCCTTAAAAGCAGCTATAAGACCTTGATCCACTGCTCGGATCAAAGAGTGATGTTTGGAAGGAGAACTCCTCTTTGATACTGGCATGAAGATCACCACATATAGAGGAAGATTTGGGCCAACACTGTGGTGTAGCGGGTAAAGCCGCTGCCTCAGTGCTAGCATCCCATATGGGCACCAGTTAGAGTCCCAGCTGCTGCACTTCCAATTCAGCTCTTTGCTATGGCCTGGGAAGGCAGTAGAAGATTGCCCAAGTCCTTGGGCCACTGCACCTGCATGGGAGACCCAGAGAATGCTCCTGGCTCCTGGCTTCAGGTCAGTGCAGCTCTGGCTGTTGAGGTCACCTGGGGAGTGAATCAGCAGATGAAAGACTTTCTGCCTCTGCCCTGTCTCTCTGTAATTCTGCATTTCAAATAAGTAAATAAATCTTTAAAAAAAAAAAAAAAGGAGGATGTGTGGGAATATTATCAGCAACAGGCAAAATCTTGACAGGGATACTCTCCAAACAGTACTTCTCCATTTTTCAGGGACAGCAATTCAGGAGGGCATATTGAAAGAGGAGCTGGGTCATCCATAACTTCTTACTGTTCCCATAGCACACTGGCCACCCTTGCTTACCGATATGCTTGAAGGCCCTGAGGTTCTCACTGTGCCTGATCACAGTGTTTCAATTCATAGCCTGCAACACTGCCCCAAGGCAAGATTGTTATCCTGTCCTTAGAAGTCCTGAAACCTGGCACTGACTTGACCTCCACAAGGATGAAAGTTCTTTCAGTAGCCATTTCCAGAAGAGGAAGTTTTCATGTATATTGCAGATTTCCTCTGGCAAGTAATGTTCCTCCACAGTTTATCTACAGTTTACAAAACTGGTTTGTTTTAAAGATTTGTTTATTTTATTTGAAAGTCAGAGACAGAAATAGGGAGAGGGAGGGAGGGAAGGAGGGAGGGAGAGAAAGAGAGACAGAAAGAGAATGAATCTTCCATCCACTAGTTCACTCCCAAGATGGCCACCTCAACCAGGGCCCAGCCAGGCCAAAGCCAGGAGCTACTACCGGGTCTCTTACATGGGTGGCAGGGGCGCAAATGCTTGGCCTTTTTCTTCCACTGCTTTTCCTAGGCCATCAGTAGGGAACTAGATCAGAAGTGAAGTGGTGAACCCAATATTCATGAGGGATGCCGGCATTACAGGTGGTGGCTTTACCCACTATGCTATAACACCAACCCCTCAAACATTCTTTGGCTGCCTTCACAGGAGCATTCTCAAGCTCAGCACTCACTTTCACATTATGCAATGCACAATGACTCTTGTATTGTTTAAACAATCCAGAGCTAGCAGAAATTCTCATTACTGCAGTCCACTTGTGCCTTTCTTTCAACATTGCAAACAAATTCTTTGCTTTGGCCTTCACTGTCATGTTGCTGAGAGGGACGTGCTTATGTCTGGTCTTCATTCCAGATCATTACACATTTCTCCACATCTGATATAGCCCATTCTCAATTTTGTGTTACATCTTATCACCTTCAAAGAAGCAGATCCTTTAATAATTTCTGTCACTTGTAGTTATGATGGAATGAGATATTCCTGGCTGGTGAGCAATAACCATCAGTAATTTTTCACCTTAGATGTCTTTAGTCCCTTTCAATATCGTTTCCAGGTCAATCATTTCACGTGGTCTCTTACCAGCAATATTAGCAGTGGGTTTTGTTCACTTAGGGGCCACAATGAGCAAAAACATGAAATTATATCATGCTTAAGAGGAAATGATACAATTAAGAACTCTGATAAATATGAGATGTAAGAGGCTGCTGTCAGAGTAACAGCAGTATCACTATTTTATAGTAAACTTATCTTTTATAAGTAGGAATAATACTAGGATAATGAGAAAATACATAAATAGAAACATATTCATGATCAAGTATTATGTAGTATACATAATTGCATGGACTATGCTTTTACATGACTAGCAGTAAAGCAGATGTGTTTACACCAACATCACCACAAACATGTGAGTAATGAGTGGTGATGTTACATCCTGATGGCTATATCACTAGGTGAGAATTTTTCAGGAGCTGGCACTGTGGAGCGGTGGTTAAACTCTGACTTGCAATGCTGCTATCCTAAATCTGGCATTCCAAATGGAGTGCCGGCTCAAATTCTTGCTGCTTCACTTCTGATCCAGCTTACCTGGGAAGGAAGCACTTGACGGCCCAAGGCTCTGCCGCCCACATGGGAGGCCCAGATTGTTGTGGCCATTAGGGAAGTGAAACAGCAGATGGAAGATCTCTCTGGCACTCTGCCTTTCAAATAAATAATTTTTAAAAAATTAATTTTCTTTTCCATTGCAATCTTGTGGGACCACTGTTGTGTATATGTGGTCTGTTGCTGACTGAAATGTTGTTGTGCTGTGTGTGACTGTATTTATAACTACCATGGTCTGAAACCAGTACTTGCTGAGAGCTAATACTTTGGAAGAATTATGATCTATAGACATAGATGTTTTAAATACATACTGAACAGTGTACTTGACAATGACAGGCACTGAGTACTCATTCTCACCCTTACACAGCTAGGTCTCAGCATGCCACCTGGCACCTTAAGAGTTCCTCATTAAGTATTTGGTGATTATATGAATAAATGAATGACTATATGAATAAATGAATGTGTACATTTTTGTAGATGAACAACTAAACTGAATGTCATGCAACATAACTCTTTGGATTCTGGTCTATGGTCAGTGTTTTAGGTCTATGTTTAGTCTATGGACTAAGATCACAAAACCATTTGACTTTTTAAAGATTTCTTTAAAAATCCATTAATTAGCCAAATAACAAATCTCTTTAGGTAATGAACTTACTATTGAATTAATGACTATTACTACAATAGTAAATAACAGTGTTATGGACTAACACTACTTGTGTGTTCCCACAAAACTGACATATTGAAGCCCTATACCCTAGTACCTTAGAATGTGACTGTATTTGGAGACAAGAATTAAGTGAAAATGCATATATTGTAAGGAGCTGTGATGCAAAACAACCGGTATTTGTCTAAGAAAAAGAGATTAAGACACACAGACACCAATGGTGTCCTGGAGTGGCCAACTGATGCAACAGCAAGGGAGAGGCCAACTGCAAGCCAAGAAGAGAGGCTTCAGAGGAAACAAACCCTACTTGTACCTTGATTGTGGACTTCTAGCCTCTACAACTGTGAGAAAATAAATTTCTGTTGTTAAAGTTACTCAATCTGTAGTATTTTGTGATGGTAGCCCAAGTAAGCTAATACAGTAAGTAACTATCAGCACCAAGTATGTGAAACGTCCTCAGTTAGGGGTTTTCTTTAGAGAGTAATATTAGGAGGAAAGTCATTTTGGCCTTAAGACAGAATGTCCACTGTGAGATAGCAGATGGAACTGACTGTCTCAGTGGAAAACTGCCTCTAAATAAATACTTACATTAAAGAATTTCCAAATGAACAGGGAGCTGTGCTGCACTTAGGAGGGTAACATTTACAAAATGCCTACTACGTGTCAGGCACTGTGAAGAAGCTTTGCTAGGTCTAGGGCTATCAAATGTCCTAAGATCTTCCACTGAAGTTCTCCAGTAGGAAGTAAATGTGTGGAAGAGGACAATTCTAAAACTGTGACTACAATAGCTAACACTGAGTAACAAACATTTACTGAGACAAGCTAACATTTACTGAGTTATTATACATCTTCAAAGGGGTTCTAAACTCCACACAATAAGCTCTGTAAAACAGTAATATTCCAGTTTTACAAATGAGAAAACTGAAGCACATTTTCGAGTGTGACAAGCTAGTGAAATGGCAGAGCCAGGACAAAAGACCTGGGAGTTGAGCAAAGGTCTTACTGACTTCAACCATCACCAAGTGGCTGACGCTCCAAAACTGTGGGAGTGCTCCAGATGTCTGTTCTGATGAATCACAAATTCCACACTATACAGAACACACAGCATATGATAACAAGTTCTAACATTTTAGAAGATATTTTTTTTGCCTTTTAAGATTTTACGTAAAAATATTTTGAAAACAAAAGGTTTAGATATTCATACCATGTTTTCTATCACAGAAACCACATTTGTTTTTTTCAATCCTACAAAAGGGGAAAAATCTTTTTATATGAATACTGAGATCACTACTTTTATTTATTTACTTATTTATTCATTCATTCATTTTTCAAGATTTATTTATTTGAAAGGCAGAGTTATAGAGAGGCAGAGGCAGAGAGAGAGAGAGAGAATATCTTCCAACCACTGATTCACTCCCGAGCTGCACTAATCTGATGCCAGGAACCAGGAGGTTCTTCCAGGTCTCTCACACAGGTGCAGGGGCTCAAGCATTTAGGCCATCTTCTACTGCCCACCCAGATCATAGCAGAGAGCTGGATCAGAAGTGGAGCAGCCAGGACTCAAACTGGCACCCATATGGGATGCTAGCACTACAGCACTGGCCCTAGAGCACTACCTTTAATACATAATTCATCATAAACTTGATTTAGTCCAATTTTCACATATAACATCACACTTAATTTTGATACATGTGATACAAATAAAACATAATATTTAAAAGTATATTCTGTCAATAAATACCACTTACATACTAAAGAAAACCTCTAATATTTCCAAAACTACACTGCTTTTTAATATTAAAATTTCACAAAACAGAAAAAATACTAAAATAAATTTTAAATATATGTCTTTAATGTGTTGATAGTTGGAGCTGAAACCACTGTAAAAGTAAAGAAACATTATTCTAACAAACTGGTAAAGCCACTATGGAAGACAGTTAGGAGATTCCTCAGAAACCTGAATAAAGCCCTACCACACGACCCAGCCATCCCATTCCTTGGAGTTTACCCAAAGGAAATTAAATTGGCAAATAAAAGAGCTATCTGCACCTCAATGTTTATTGCAGCTCCATTCACAATAGCTAAGACATAGAATCAACCTAAATGCCCATCAACAGTAGACTGGATAAAGAAATTATGGGATATATACTCTATAGAATACTACACAGCAGTTAAAAAAATGAAATCTGGTCATCTGCAACAAAATGGAGGAATCTGGAAACCTCACGCTGAGTGAAATACGCCAGTCCCAAAGGGACAAATATCATATGTTCTCCCTGATCAGTGACAACTAACTGAACACCTAAAAGGAAACCTGTAGAAGTGAAACTGACACTATGAGAACCAATGACTTGATCAGCTCTTGTCCTGACTGTTGAGGAACAGCTTACTATTTTATTCTTTTTAGTATTTTCTTCTACTTAACACAACTGGTTGAACTTTTTTTTTAAAGATTTTATTTTTATTTATTTGAAAGTTAGAGTTACACACAGTGAGGAGGAGAGACAGAGAGAAAGGTCTTCCTTTCATTGGTTCACTCCCCAAATGGCCACTGCAGCCGGCGCTACGCCAATCTGAAGCTAGGAACCAGGTGCTTCCTCCTGATCTCCCATGCGGGTGCAGGAGCCCAAGCACTTGGGCCATCCTCCACTGCCATCCTGGACAAGAACAGAGAGCTGGACTGGAAGAGGAGCAACCGGGACTAGAACCCGGAGCCCATATGGGATGCCGGCGCTGCAGGTGGAGGATTAACCAAGTGAGTCACGGCGCTGGCCTGGTTGAACTCTTTAATTAACACACAATTATTCTTAGGTGTTTAAATTGAACTGAAAAATGATCCCTGTTAAAAATAAGAGTGGGAATAAGAGAGGGAGGAGATGGACAGTTCGGCACACGCTCACTTGGACTTACCCTAATGGTAGAGGTAGAAACATGCCATGGAACTCCAAATCCCATTGAGTTGGCATGTACCAATGCCATCTTACTAGTTAAAGTGACCAGTTTAAGTTCATAATTGATCATAATGATAGGATTAAGTGTCAAAGGGATCAAATAACCAAGACTAGTGTCAGCTAATACTAACTAATAGAATTAAAATGGAGAGAACAATCCAACATGGGAATAGAATGGCATAAGCCCTAAATAGCACTCTGGCCTCAGAATCAGCCTTTAAGGCATTTGGATCCAGCTAAAAAGCCCATGAGAGTTTCTCAGGCATGGAAAGCCAAGACACTTTGGCAAAAAAAATGACCTAAATGAAAGATCCCAGCAGAAAGAACAGGCCAGCAAAGAAGGAGGTACCTTTCTCTGAAGGGAGGAGAGAACTTCCACTTTGACTATGGTCTTGTCCAAATAAGAACCAAGTTGGCGAACTCAAGAGGCTTCCACAGCCTTGACAGCTCTTGAGAAGAGCCTCGGGTGATTACTGATGCCATAAACAAGAGTGTCAATTGTTAAATCATCAATAGGAATCACTGTGCACTTATTCCCCATGTAGGATCTCTGTCCTTAATATGTTGTACTATGTGAATTAACGGTAAAACTAATGTTCAAATAGAACTTTATACTCTGTGTTTCTGTGTGGGTGTAAACTGTTGAAATCCTTAGTGAGCCGCAGCTCACTAAGCTAATCCTCCGCCTTGTGGCACCGGCACACCGGGTTCTAGGCCCGGTTGGGGCGCCGGATTCTGTCCCGGTTGCTCCTCTTCCAGGCCAGCTCTCTGCTGTGGCCCGGGAATGCAGTGGAGGATGGCCCAGGTGCTTGGGCCCTGCACCCCATGGGAGACCAGGAGAAGCACCTGGCTCCTGCCATCAGATCAGCGTGGTGCGCCGGCCGCAGCGTGCCAGCCGCGGCAGCCATTGGAGGGTGAACCAACGGCAAAGGAAGACCTTTCTCTCTGTCTCTCTCTGTCCACTCTGCCTGTCAAAAAAAAAAAAAAAAACTGTTGAAATCTTTACTTAGTATATACTAAGTTGATCTTCTGTATATAAAGATAATTAAAAATGAATCTTGATGAAGAATGGGATGGGAGAGGGAGTGGAAGATGGGATGGTTGCGGGTAGGAGGGAGATTATGTGGGCAAAGGCCACTTTAATCCAAAAGTTGTACTTTGGAAATTTATATTTATTAAATAAAAAAAAAAAGTAGAGCCTGAAGCTTTGTATCTACCCTCCCTTCCCACCTCAAGTAGACCTCTTAGAACTGATGGTCCACTCTTGGACATTTGGAATAAACTATGCCAAAGGGATTCTAGTTCACAGGAAATTCTGGAAATGTACAAGACAAACCACTTTCAATAAAACAAGGCTGAGGATGCAGAATATTCTGCTTTTACAAGAAATTCTCAATGAGTTCTCTCTTCTCTCCCCTCTTCCATTTTACAATGACTTACTGAGTAAGTTACTTACTAAGACACACTGTTAAAGAAATGGGTGACAGTCTAGGAGGAGTAGGGCAACATGTAAAAACAACCTCCTCATAACTACAACTTGTTGCAAGTGCTATTAAAGAAACAAACAGGCTATGAATCATAGAGAATAATGGAGATGAGCAGTGGAACACAGGAATTCTCTGAGGAAGATTTAACAAATGGAATGACAGTCTTAAAATTTCCCATAAAAGATCAAAGTCTGTTTTTTCCCTTTACTTTTTTACTACATGAAATTTAAAAGTAAATAAAATAGCAAATCTCTATGTACTATTATTCAGTCACAGCCAATCTTATTTTATCTATATGTATATCCACTCCTTCCACCTCCCCTAAAATAAAGTCTCTTTTCTCTGATCACAATGTAAATAAATTAGCAATCAGTAACAAAAGGTTATCTAGAAAAGGCTCACATATTTAATATTACATAATATATTTCTGATTAACTTGTAAATGGAAAAATATCAAAAAATTAAAAAATACTCTCTACTATATGATAGTGAAAGTGGAATATAACAAAATTTATGGAATGTAGGTAAAACATCTTGAAAGTAAATTTGTATCCTTAAATGTTTACATTGGAATAGTTTAAAATCAATGACCTAGAGTTCCCACTTTAAAAAGATAAAGAAACATATGGTTAAAGTAACTAGAAAGGAAGAAATAATAAAGAGCAGAAATGAATAAAATAGATAAACACATGCATCATGAATGAGAGAAGGAAGTCACTGAAGAACCTACAGATTAAAAAGTATACTAAGGGAATACAATGAACAATTTTGTAGCAATAAATTCAACAACTTCAATGAGATGAACAAATAATATACAAACTATAACTTACTATAACTTATCAAACACAAGATAAAATATTAAACTGAAGATTTCTATATTTACTAAGGAAATAATACCGGTTCATGAATTTGGTCAAATATTTAACAGAATAATTACTTATACTGAATTTTCAAACTGTTAGAAAACAGAAGATGAAAATATATCACTTGTTTCATGAATACACTGTAACTCTAATAATAAAATCTGGAAAAAAACATTACCAAAAAATTACAGACCAACATCCATCAAGGTCACAGATGTAAAATCTTTAATGTGCTAGCATATCAAATATAGCAATATATAAAGTGGGAATTATTTTAGAACTCTAAAAAATGCATAAACATTAGAAAATCAAAGTAATTCACCAATAGAAGAGGCAAATTATATGATCAATTCAATATATATAGAAAAAAAAACACTTGATAAAATTCAATATCATTTATGAAAAACATTCTCCAGATGGGGCCGGTGCTGTAGCACAGCAGGATAATGCCCTGGCCTGAAGCACAGGCATCCCATATGGATGCCAGTTCGAGATCCAGCTGCTCCAATTCCAATCCAGCTCTCTGCTATGGCCTGGGAAAGCAGTGGAAGATGGCCCAAGTGCTTGGACCCCTGCGCCAGTGTGGGAGACCAAGAGGAAGTTCCTGGTTCCTGGCTTCAGACTGGTGCAGCTCCGGCCACTGTGGCCAATTGGGGAGTGAACCATCAGATGGAAGACCTCTTTCTCTCACTGCCTTTCCTCTCTCTGTGTTAATTCTGACTTTCAAATGAATAAATAAATCTTTTTAAAAAAATTCTCTAGAAACTAGGAAGAACCTAAACCAGATTGATAGAATCCATTAAAAATCTGTAACTAATATTACTGAAGAGTGATACTGAAAACACTTCTCCAAGATTGGGAGCTAGTCAAAGATGTCTGCTCTTGGGGCCAATGTTGTGGCACAGCAGATTAAGCGTGGCCTGCAATGTCTCCAGCATTCCCTATTAACACTAGTTCAAGGACTGGCATGCCACTTCCAGTCAAGGCCCCTGCTAATGTGCCTGGGGCCCCTGCCCCCTACATGGGAGACCTGGATGGAATTCTAGGCTCCTGGTTTCAGCCAGGACCGGCCCCAACCATTGTGGCAATTCAGGGAGCAAACCAGCGGATAGAAGATCTCTGTATCTTTCCCTTTTAACTCTGCCTTTCAAATAAACGAATAAATCTTTAAAACAAATAAACAAACAAAAGTAATCTCTTAAAAGTATTCAACATTATGTGAAAAACCAATGTAGTAAGGGAAGAAAAACTAACAAAAAGCACAAAGATGGAAGGAAGTAAAACTATCCATAAACACAAACATATAACTATTTCTGTAGAAATTCCAAAGAATCACCAAAAACTTGAGAATGAATTTAGAAATGTCTCAGAATAAACAATATACAGGCTAATCTATAATTTTTATAAGGTATATTTTTGAAACAAATTTTAAAATTTACTCCATTTATAACTGTCAGAAAAGATGAATGAATTTAACAAAAGGCCTGCAAAACCTTCACGCTAAAAACCATAAAACATTATTGACAGAAGTTAAAGAGAATCTTTTATTTTTAAAGATTTATTTATTTATTTGAAAGACAGAGTTACAGAGAGAGGTACAGACAGACAGAGAGGTCTTCCATCCACTGGTTCACTACCCAGATGGCCACAACAGCCAGAGCTGAGTCGATCCAAAGCCAGGAGCCAGGAGCTTCTGCTGGGTCTCCCAGGTGGGTGCGGCGGCCCAAGGACTTGGGCCATCCTCTACTGCTTTCCCAGGCCATAGCAGAGAGCTGGACTGGAAGCGGAGCAGCTGGGTCTCGAACCAGCGCCCATATGGAATGCTGGTGCTTCAGGCCAGGGCTTTAACCCACTGCACCACAGCGCCGGTCCCAGTGAATCTTAAAACATAGAAATATCTTTCCATTGGCTTGAAAGTCTCAACATTACTAAGATGGTAATTCTTGGGGCTAGCATTTTGGTAGAGGGGTTAAGCTATCACTTGCAATGCCCATATCTCAATGCCAGTTTTAGTTCTAGCTACACTGCTTCCAATCCAGCTTCCTACTAAAGTAACTGGGAAGGCAACAGAAGATGATCCAAGTATCTGAGCTCCTGCCACCAACGAAGGAGACCTGGATGAAGTTCCTGGCTCCTGGATTCAGCCTGGCCCAGTCCTGACTATTGTAGCCATTGGGGAATGAGCCAGTATGTGGGGGTGGAAGATTTCTCTCTGTCACTTTGCCTTTCTAACAAAGAAAGAAATCGTAAAAAAAAAAAAAAAAAAAAAAGAAGAAGAAGAAGAAGAAAAGCAGCAGCAGCAGCAGCAGCAGCAGCCACTATTTGCAACAGTAGAATCCCATATTGGAGTGCCTGAGATCAAGTTCCAACCCTGCTCTCAGTTCCAGCTTCCTGCTAATGCTACCCTAGGAGGGAGCAGGCAATGACTCAAAGTACTTAGATCTCTGCTACCCAGGTAGAAAAACTAGACTGAGTTCCAGTATCCTGGCTTCGGCTTGGCCCAGCCTCAGCTATTGCAAGAATTTAGGGAGTGAACCAGGAGATGCAAGATCTCTGTCCTTATCTCACTACCTTTCAAGTAAAAATAAGATAATTTTTAAAAATAAGTAAATAAAATGCTACCTCCTGCGAAGCCATCTTACTAAAAACAAAAAAGAAAGATTTCTTCAGCTAAACACAATAGCAAAAGCAAAAATTAGTAAATTAGACTTTATCAAAATTTAAAAATTTCTGCTCATCTTAGATTGAAAAATCATGATCAAGTATATTAAAAGTAGACATTCCAATTTCTTTCTGTGCTTAACAGCATTTAAAGTTATCAATATATATGATAAGAATGGCTCTTCTTGAACTAGATGAAACTGTTTAATAAAAAAGTATTTTGTTAAAAAACAAATACAAAGAAAAGCACATGAACCACAATGAATTTTCACATATTAAACTCCTATTCACTGGCCCAGAGAAAGATCAATACACAGAATGTTCCAGGCTCCTTGAAAGTCCTCTATCTCCCTGATGGTCACACCCTGTTCCTTCCAAAGGTAATCACATTCTGACTTCTAATACCACTGAGCATACTTCCATGGATTTTAACTCTTTAAAACTGACTAGTAGGAGCAGACATTTAGCCTAGGTGTACATCCTGCCGTACACTGCTATCACAGTACTGACACACAGTTCCTACTATAAAATTTCTAAGTTTCTTTCCTCAGCTGAGTTTAAATATACTTGAGTCAGGGACCCTGAATTGGTCTATATTTCTCTGCTTTTAGAGAAACTCTAGTTACTGTCCTTGTTAATATGATACACAATAAATGACTGCTGGTTGACTCGTTGATACAAAATCTGATAAATAAGATAATTATTTAAATTAGAATTTCCAGGTTACAGTAGACTATATATCCATGAGTAAACAGAAGAACTGAGGATAACAAAAGCAAAGAGTATAATACATATCTTAGAATATTCTGGTTAAAGTCAGAAGAGACCTATACTTTTATAACAGTAAAAACTGAAGTAAATCTCAAAGAAGTAGAGTTCAGTTTAAATGTATGCCTAATAAGTAATGTATTAACATAAAGAACTCTTCCCTTTGGATTCAAAATGAGACTCTAATTGCCACATGGAAAGTTATGCTTCCAAAAGAAAAAGGTTTAAATTTTTACATACTAAAATGAAAAGATACAATGAAAATCATATATAATCTCATTTTAATGACATAAATACTAACATTAATCCTATCCTATTAAAATAGAAATGTTAATTTTACATGGACTAACAACCTTTATTGCATGCAAATGAAATTAAAAATTGGACCTTTAGCTATTAGCAACATTGTTAGTAAAAATATTTGCTAATATAAACGCATTAACTTTACCATAAATTAATTTATACAGAAATTTTTGCTAGAACTTCGCCTTTACTTCATCTTAAAATATATATATATTTTTCCAGATGACTGATATGAAAATATTCACCAACTTTCAATTAATGTGATAAATATAATACAAAGGCCTACACAGTTGACATTTATAAGTTAGTTATGATAAAAAGAACTTCACTTACTGCTATTTCTCTACATGCCGACATAGAGATCCCAGTTCCTTCTATTTGTTTTAAAGCATAGTCTTTATCATCTTTCCTGTGAAAACAAAATTGTATCAATACAGAGATAAATCTGAATTTATGTGCATTTTTAATAAAAATAAATCACCTTTAATACACATTTGACATCTTTCACATATAATCAGAATTTTTTGGAACTATGCGAATTTAATTATTTGTCAATGGAAGACTGCTTCACAGGAATCAAAAGACTTGCCCATGGCTCCACAGTTATTCATGAAGACATAGATTCAGATATAGCGTTCCTGATTCCCAGTAATAGGTTCTTTCTGTTCTAACATACATAGACTTCCTGTGTGTGTGTATGTATGTATGTATGTGAGGGACTGTGTGTTTGTAGGTACCCGACATATACGCATAAAACTTGTTTATAAAACCTATTCAGGTACCATTGTGTCAAAAAAGTTAAATGAATGCATCACAAAAGCACAAAATGGTTATAATTTAAAACATGCTGTCATTATAATCTGATAACTAATAATAAGTCACCCCCAAACATATACAACAGGTATTTATCGGGCACTTCCTACATATCCTGAATGCTATTAAGTACTAGGGATACACAAGGGTTCTTTCTTTTACAGAACTTCATGAATTCACTGGCTTACATAGATAAATAACTAATACAAGTGCTATGATAACGTAAGTACAGGCCACAGAGGTTATAAAAGCTACTTTGATGTTGGGACCCAAGCAAAGACTTCTTAAAAGAAATATCATCTAACTAAGGTCTAAATAGCTGTTTA
Source organism: Sylvilagus floridanus (assembly GCA_949820135.1). Lineage (NCBI taxonomy): Eukaryota > Metazoa > Chordata > Mammalia > Lagomorpha > Leporidae > Sylvilagus > Sylvilagus floridanus. The sequence continues at coordinate 39,022,397 of OX463230.1, forward strand.
TAATTTTTTTAGACACAGGACACCTTTATTCTCTTAGAAATTAATGAAGTCCCTGAAAAGCTTTTATAATTTAAAAATCAAAACAATTAAAAATACAAGAATGCTGAATGGACATTATAAAAAGTACACTTGTAAAAAAATCACATACTAACTCAATAAATATATACAATTTTTATGTCTGTTAAAGCATTTTCTTAATCTAAAATCCAAGAATTCAAAAGCACATATCCATCAGCCATCATCACAATGTTATCATCACATCTATGTCATCTCAGAAAAAAATCCATTGTACACTCATAAGAAAATGAAAAAAGCAAATAATATCATAGCATTATTATAAACATGTTAATCTTGCAAACTCTCTGGAAGGATTTCAGGGACACCCAATCAAGGCTGCAGGTATACAAGGTGAAAGAAAATGAAGAATTTGGAGGAGAACAGACATAACACACAGGTAGAAATGAGGCTGAGGATAAAATTAGGAGCCAGAACATGGAAGTCTGCTCACATAAAAAACAACAGGAAGAATTCTTTAAAGTCTTTTAAATAAGAGAATGTCAACTATATTTTACTTTGGAAATCCATCTTTGGAGGCAAAGATATATATTTATATATATAAGATATACACACACACACACACACACACATACACACACACAAACTAACTTGCACTAAAATTACTTAGTGAGAAAAGATGATGGCTACAGCAGAATGGTGGTTAGTACAGAGAATAGACAGAGTGAAGAGATATGAAGTAGACCCAACAGCACTTGGTGATTCATTACTGGCAGTAAGAAAGAGAAGTCAAAGACAATGATTTTTTTTTTGGGGGGGGGGGGGACAGGCAGAGTGGACAGTGAGAGAGAGAGACAGAGAGAAAGGTCTTCCTTTTGCCGTTGGTTAATTCTCCAATGGCCGCCGCGGCCAGCACACCGCGCTGATCCGATGGCAGGAGCCAGGTACTTCTCCTGGTCTCCCATGGGGTGCAGGGCCCAAGGACTCGGCCATCCTCCACTGCACTCCCAGGCCACAGCAGAGAGCTGGCCTGGAAGAGGAGCAACCGGGACAGAATCCGGCGCCCCAACCAGGCCTAGAACCCGGTGTGCCGGCGCCGCAAGGCGGAGGATTAGCCTAGTGATCCACGGCGCTGGCTAAAGATAATGATTTCTACCTTGGCCAATAGGTTAATGACACTATTCATTGAAATAAGAAATATATCAAGAGGAAACGACTGGGGGAACAGGAAGATAATGGCTCCATTTTGTATAGATTGAGTTTTTAGCGCCTGTGAGACATCTAAGTGGGCATGGTTGACGGCATGCTGAATAAACATGCCTGAAGCTCAAGAGAACTGAAGGCAAATTTGCTGAAATCAGCATATACACAGTAATCAAAGCCATCAGAGTAGATGCATTGAAATCAAAGAGAAAGACTGTCACAAGAAAAAACATTGTCAAGAAGAGCAGAACAGTAAATTTTGTCAAAAACTGTAGAGAAGTCTAATAATGTAAGAACTGAGAAGTATTTAGTGAATTTAGAAATGATGAAGTCACCACTGGATAGTGTACTAGGTAAAAATACAGTATTTGTAGTGATATAATAGACTTGAAAATTTTAGGTGCTGTTAGGAAGAACTTAAAAAGACAAACACCTCTTCCATTTTTTTTTTTAAAGGTTTTATTTGTTTGAGAGGTAGAGTCACAGAGAGAGACAGTAAGAAAGGTCTTCCATTTACTGGTTCACTCCACAATGGCTTCAATGGCCAGGGCTGAGCTGATCGGCAGCCAAGAGCTTCTTCTGGGTCTCCTAATCAGGTGCAGGGGCCCAAGCATTTGGGCCATCTTCTGAAACTGCTTTCCCAGGCCATTACCAGAGAACTGGATCAGAAGAGGAGCAGCCAAGACATGAACCAGTGCCTATATGGGATGCCAGCGCCTCAGGCAGAGGCTTGGCCTACTATGCCACAGCACTGACCCCACACCTCTTCCATTTTAATAGGAGAAAAGAAGACAGAGATGAGGCCATACTCTAAAAGGAAAGTTGGGCTGGACATGATTGGAGATTTGAGTAGAGTGAAGATTTTACTCAATAACCTCTTGCAAAATCAAATAATTTAAGTTCATTTTATACTCTATCATTTCTAAAAAGATTTTTAAAAATTTGAGAGATGGACAGAACTGGTTCACTCCCGAAATGTCTAAAGATAGGAGCCAGGAACACAAATCAGTTCTTCCACATAGGTGGCAGGAATCCAATTACTACAGCCATCACTGCTGCCTTCCAGACTCTGCATCAGCAGGAAGTTGGAAGTAGGAGTTGAACCAGATACTCTGACGTGGGCCACAGGAGTCTGAATTGCTAGGCTAAATAGATGCTTGCTCTCAGCATTTCTTTATACTTTAAAATTTTTTTATTTATTTACTGTTATCCACTTGAAAGGCAGAATGATAGAGAGACAGACAGACAGAAACAGACTGAGCTTCCACACACTGGTTCATCTCCAAATGCCCACAACAGCCAGGGTGGCACCAGGAGGAAGATAGGAGCCCAGAACTCCATCTGGCTCTCCCACGTGGGTGACAGGAGCCCAAGCACATGAGCTATCATCTGCTGCCTCCAAGATGCATCAGCAGGAAGCTGGATTGGAAATGGAGTGGCGAAGACTTAAATGGGTAGTCTGACTTGGATCACACACATCCCAGGCAGCAACTTAAGTCACTGCACCACAATGCCTGCCTCAATATTACTTCTAGTTATTAAACTTATATAGCTTTATCTTTGTTCTTGCACCATATATTTTTTTTTAATAACCTTGGGTTTTATAACTTTTTTTTTTTTTTTGACAGGCAGAGTGGACAGTGAGAGAGAGAGAAAGAGAGAAAGGTCTTCCTTTTGCCGTTGGTTCACCCTCCAATGGCTGCCGCAGACGGCGCGCTGCGGCCGGCGCACCGCGCTCCTCCGATGGCAGGAGCCAGGAGCCAAGTGCTTTTCCTGGTCTCCCCATGGGGTGCAGGGCCCAAGCACCTGGGCCATCCTCCACTGCACTCCCGGGCCACAGCAGAGGGCTGGCCTGGAAGAGGGGCAACCGGGACAGAATCCGGCGCCCCAACCGGGACTAGAACCCGGTGTGCCGGCGCCGCAAGGCGGAGGATTAGCCTGTTGAGCCACGGCGCCGGCCCTTGCACCATATTTTATACCAAATCCTTAGCCAAGAAAATGAATCCCAATTACAACATTATTTCTCTGGAAAAACATTTGTTTTATGACAATCAGCTTTACAAACATAACTTTCTATAAAGTACCATGGGCACTCATACAAAAAAGGCCTTAAGAATCTCTGCACTTAGTGCTAAGTCTAAACAACTTCTCAAAGACTTAAAGCCATTAAGAACACAAAACCAAAATGAAATAGGGATCAGAGCAAGTCTACTGTACTTTTATGTACAGAACATAGATTTAACCATATGGTAAATGGGGAATATGACACATTCTATTACACACAGTATTGGAGATAACATCTTAGATTTGATCTTATAAAAAGGTTGTGGAAAAAGAAATACTACATTAAACTGAAGGCTTACCCACTCATGTTGTCAACACCCACCATCATCTCATATTTTAACATGGTCAAGTTGCCATATGATGATTTCTGAATGAACTAAAAAAATTCTAGTCTTTAATCAGTTCTCTCTCCCACCCTAAGTAATTACATGTCTCTTCATAAAAGTAAATTATTGAAAATGAGTGGGCAACAGAGAGAAGTAATATCAAATTACTTGAAAATATCTGACTACAAAAAGACAGCTTCCCCTTGAGAATCACCTAACATACAACACCTCTATACAACAGTGCTTCGTGGCTGATACAGCACATGTATATTTTTTAATCCATCCACACACTTTTTAGTAGAAGACACACAGGAAATAAAAATGATTTCCTCCCTAGATTCACTAATGACCCACTAGAAGCAGATTATATAACTGAGTAATTGCTATGTAGTGTTCCGAAATAGAGCGGACCTACCTATATCTTAAAGTCTTAAATGAAGCCAGATGAGAGAAAGCTTCAGAAATTCTACTTAAATCTGGACTATCAAAGCTTAAGAAGTTTTTCAGGAAGAGAGGGAGGTGTTAAGGAGAGAAATCAAGTTATGGGAGACACAGCAGGAAGTAGAAACAACATAAACAAAACTACAGAAGCATGGAAACCGGCTGGCATGCTGAGGGAATAGCAGAGTAGCAGCAAGCAGTTAATACCATGGAAATATGCCACAAAGAAAGGGCTACTGAGGACAGATGATATTTTAGAAATAAGCAGAGGTTAGCTTGGAGGATGTCTTCTATATACTACTTGTCTTAAGAGGAGTGCAAACTGTATGTACTTCACTTCACAAGGATATACAAAGCAAACCAGTAAGAGAGGTAAATACTACTTCACAAAAAGCTCAGGGAAACTGTTGTATGAGAAGATTAAAAAGAAGAGGATGGAACTGTGATGAGCACTTCCCTCTAAGAGAAGGGACAAGTGGAGAAAAATGTAAAATGGCTGCAAAAGTGGTTAAAAAGCTGAGGAGTGTTTTTTTAAACTAGAGTACTAGCCGGCGCCGTGGCTCAACAGGCTAATCCTCTGCCTTGCGGTGCCAGCACACCACATTCTAGTCCCAGTCGGGGTACTGGATTCTGTGCCAGTTGCCCCTCTTCCAGGCCAGCCCTCTGCTGTGGCCCGGGAGTGCAATGGAGGATGGCCCAAGTGCTTGGGCCCTGCACCCCATGGGACACCAGGAGAAGCACCTGGCTCCTGCCATCGGATCAGCGCGCCGCAGCAGTGAGCCAGCCGAGGCAGTCACTGGAGGGTGAACCAACGGCAAAGGAAGATCTTTCTGTCTCTCTCTCTCTCACTGTCCACTCTGCCTGTCAAATAAAAAAAAAAAAAAAAGATAAAGTAGAGTACTAAGCACATGTCACAAACTCTACCACGGCCACAGTCAAAGTTTTTAACACAGACACCCACGAGGATAAAAATTAGGAGAGAAGACAACACACAAAATTGGAAACTAGCAAATGGACAAGCAGGATTTAAGAACAGGAACTCAGAAGCTGGCAGTGAAAACCACAAAGCAGTTAAGATTTACACAGTCGAATCTTCCAAAGGGAAGGCTTTGAGCATGACACACCTCTGAAAGTAGAATTGGCTGAATGTAAGACAAAGTGTTAGAGATAGTCTAGAAAACAGGACTGTAAAACAAAGTGAGAGAAATGTAAAAGAAAAAATAGAGTAGTAGTGAGATGCAATACATGACTAATTAGGAGTTCCTGAAAGAGAAAAAAAGGAGCAAATCAATAGAATAATTTAAGGAAACTTTCCAACTGAAGAATATGATTTGCAAAACTGAGTCTGCTGAATTCTCACTACAAATGGAAGAAAATAGGCCTATACAAAGACAAAATATCTGGACATGTCAGTAAGCGAAGATACATAGTACACTTCCAGTGGGAGTAGATGAGGAAGTACTTAGAAAGAATCAGTAATCAGGAGACTTGGTCTTCTCAGTACCAATTTTGGAAGCTAAAAGTTCTGGACTAGCTCAACATTGTATAAAAGCATTAAATATTGAGTATAATGTCAAGACACGTGGTTTGAAATTTAAGTTCTGTGTGGAAATCTGATCTGAAGATCCACACTGCTGGCTGCAATAATAGGAAAACATTTTGCAGTAGTCAGCCAGATCATGGAGTTTATATTAGAAGGTCTATGAGCACAGTTCTTCCTTCATGGAAAAATCATGCTTTGGGAAAAACAAAACAACAACAGTTGCACTGTGCTGTCATAAAAACTGAATTACATGAAGGCTACTATGTTAAATTTAAAATTTATTATCTTTTTAAAACAATTTTAATTTTAATTAGTTTTCAACAGATTCAATCTGCTTACAATTCTAAGAATATGATATTCCCTTCCTCCCACCCACCGTCTTCCTTCTCCCTTTATTTTTTAGCTTTTTATAATATATTTTAAACGTACATTACAGTAAAAAGGCTTAATACATCACTGAATAAAAATTTTAACAAGTAAAAAGCAAAAAGACCCTAGTTTAGAGGGAATATAGACAACCACTATAAACAGTAATTGAAGGGCCGCTGCCTGCAGTGCCAGCATCCCCTGTGGGTGCCGGTTTGAGTCCCAGCTGTTCCACTTCTGATCCAGCTCTCTGCTGTGGCCTGGGAAAGCAGCAGAGGATGGCCTGAGTCCTTGGACCCCTGAACCCATGTGGGAGATCAGAAGAAGCTCCTGGGTCCTGGGTTCGGATCGGTGCAGCTCCGGCCGTTGCAGCCATTTGGGGAGTGAACCAGTGGATGGAAGGCCTCTCTCTCTCTTTGTCTCTGTCTCTCCTTCTCTGTGTGTGTGTGTGTAAACTCTTTCAAATAAATAAATTTTTAAACAAACAACAATTAAATGGAAAAATAACCATTTTACCCATATATTATAAATTTTAAAGTAGTCACAGGTCATTAAAACTACAGTAGCATTACATTTTTTTTTTTTGACAGGCAGAGTGGACAGTGAGAGAGACAGAGAGAAAGGTCTTCCTTTACCGTTAGTTCACCCTCCAATGGCTGCTGCGGCCAGCGCACTGCGGCAGGCGGACCACGCTGATCATAAGCCAGGAGCCAGGTGCTTCTCCTGGTGTCCCATGGGGTGCAGGGCCCAAGCACTTGGGCCATCCTCCACTGCACTCCCTGGCCACAGCAGAGAGCTAGCCTGGAAGAGGGGCAACCGGGACAGAATCCAGTGCCCCAACCGGGACTAGAACCCCGTGTGCTGGCACAGCAGGCGGAGGATTAGCTTATTGAGCAGTGGCGCCAGCCATGTATTACATTCATGTATTACATTACGTATTACATACATAAGCACTGGTTTCACAAAGGTATAAAAAAAAAGTTTTACAAAACTATATTTGCAGCAATACTGATACATATATTTTTTCTTTCCTCTTTTTTTTTTAAATTTTAGCTCCCACATATAAGGGAGAATATGCAATGCTTGTCTTTCAGGGACCAGCTTATTTCACTCAACATAGTGTCCTCCAGTTGCATCCATTTTGCTGCAAATGGTAGAACATTATAACTATGTGATTATAAAGAACTGTCAGCACATGCTGAGGTACGAGGATTAAAGGGGGAAAGTCTATTAGGATGCTGGATCACGGAACAAAATCTAAGCAGTTGGGTCAGATTATAAACCAGTTTAGTTCTAATGCTTCCGCCATGTAAACTGAACAGTCTGACTTGCTTTAATGTAATATCTTTAGCACATTTAATGGTTGCAATGTTTCTAACTTGGGAAAGAATGCAAAAATTCATAAAACAGTGGCTATTAGATACATCCTCTTGGGCTGTAGCCATATTTTAAGTAGTTTTTTAATAATAGTCCTTAATCTAAAACAATTAAAGGTCCTAACAATTAATAGTATTATTGCTATATTTTCATATGCTATTTAATTCTAAACATTGTGAAAATTCTTTTGTTTCCAAATTGACTTATTCAAGAAATCAAAAGGGAAGTCTGGGTTCTATAAAATAATTATATGCAAATAAAATATATTAATAAATGTATGAACAATTATTTTATAGTTTTGAGAGCAGGTATACTCATGCTCATATATCAACTGTTTCAAACTGATTTTAGTTTCTAGCTTTTATTATCCTTTTTTTTTTAAGATTTATTTATTTGAGAGGTAGAGTTACAGACAGTGAGAGGCACAGAGAGAAAGACCTTCCCTCCGTTGGTTCACTCCATAGCTGGCTGCAAAAATAGCTGGAGCCAGGAGCCAGGTGCTTCTTCCTGGTTTCCCATGCGGACACAGGGGCTCAAGGACCTGGGCCATCTTCTACCGCTTTATCAGGCCACAGCAGAGAGCTGAATTGGAAGAGGAGCAACCAGGACTAGAACTGGTGCCCAAACAGGATGCCGGCACTGCAGGTGGAGGATTAACATGCTGCGCCATGGCGCCAGCCCCAACTTTCATTATCCTTGACAACCAGCATACTTGATGGTCGAACTCTAAAAGTTGTGCAGGTTTGTCAAGGTTCTCACTGTTCGTAATACTTTGAAATTCCCTGAGTAATCAATGACTAAATATTTATAATTGTGTATTTTATGTCAACAGATGGCCCCTTCTCTTCCATTCTAATAATATTGGCTAATATCATAATTTTCCAGAGCTGTTTAATCTTATCCCTGATGGAAACAACTTTCTTCCCTTACTAGATACATATCAGCTCCATATGCTCTCATTAGGTGACTGGCTATTTGTGAAGCAGCATTATAGAGATTGCACTTGAATACTCCATGGAAATAACTTTCCGATACTATGTTAACAATTGATTCAACAGTAAAACTCCTTTACTCCACGGCTCTCAAATTACAGCAGCACAACACGTCCTTGAATTACTGAAAGACTATCCCCAGCCAAAGCCCTCAATCTGAGGATTCTTAAGAATCTTCAGGGAGATGATCTTAGCAAAAGATATAGTCTTTGTACAAGACCCATGACCAAGAAGCATGGGAGAGCTTCTACCCAGGACTCAGGGAACATTTAAGTAGACAGAACCAAAGATTAATCATGTTTTAATCGGCACACTCTACCAAACAACTTAAACTACAAAAACTTTGCTAGTTTAAATTTCTAAATTAAGAGCATTGGTTACTTCTAACAATGAGACCCGTAAGACTCCTACTTGTAATAATGCTCTGGAAGTCCCTAGTCATTCTGTATGATTCTAATGCCAGGATAGTTTGCTTATGATTTCACTACAACAGGAACAAAATTTTGCAGCTCTGCTTCCTTCCTCCTCCCCCTAAACAGAAGGCTGAGATTCTGATTACCAGACTGACCTCAGTTCATGACAATATCCAACCCAGAGTAGTGTACTTCCCCTAGTCATTCCTTAGAATCACCTAACCCAAACCCTATAAATAACTTGCTTTCTTCTTCCTGATTTATCTCATAGTTCCTCTTCTCTCTTGCTACACAGCAGGCTAACAAGATTTGACTATAGATACATTCCTTGTGGTCTTTAGTATTTATCATGCCAAATAATCTTACAATATGTTAGCATGCATTATTAGAATAGTTGAAACAATAGCTCCTTTCATTTCACCTGGAATAAAATCTGAAACAGCACATTCTAGGAAGCCACATGTAACTTTTTAAGCCCTTGCCTTAACAACATGTTCTGCTCTTTGGATGATGTTGATAAATGACATCCACACATTAATTTTCTGCTCAATGATATAAACATATTCAAAAGATGATCAGAACTACGGATTCTAGATTTAAGGGAATTTCCTGGCAATTTGGGTGGAGTTTCTGTGCTTGGCACTGAGTGAAGAAAACAGGTTCAAGAGGAATTTAAATCTTTCAAGTTTCTTGGCAATTTCAGAAGTTAAGCTCCAAGAAGTTACAAAGATTCTTGTAAACCTAGCAATAAGTATCTGATCTGCATTATTTCACACATAAATTTATTACCTCTCATACATCAAACTCATTCTTACCTTGCTTACAGAAACAGCCGGGCAGAACTGTTTGTTATTTTTATTTTTCCCTTGGAAGGTTGAAAGAAAACTCTTGGTCTTTTCCTATCTGTTCATTTATAAAATTACAGTGCATTTTCAGAGATAATCAGAATAAAGGGACTTCCCATCAAACTTACCAATCTTTCTTAAATCCTCTTCCCAAACTGTCATTTTTCTTAACAATTCTACTAAGAATAAAAAATTATACTCACTGCCATCTTCGCTTCAAGAACTATATTTTGATGTTCGTCATCTATAATCATTCCTTTCTATTTAACATTCATGCTAGAGGATACAGCTAATCGTAAAAAGAGAAATTACTGTTGAATATTTTTTTCTCAAATAGTTGATCTCTCCTGCTATTCACACTTATGTAATTTACTTTTACTTGGTCTGAAACATGTTTTTCTTAAAATAGTGCTACAGAAGACCCCAAGATGGCGAAATAGGAAGGGAGCTTACTACTCTAGTCTAAGGGGAAGATAGGTTTTTGGTTTTGGTTTTTTTTTTTTTTTTTTTTTTTGGACAGGCAGAGTTAGTGAGAGAGAGAGACAGAGAGAAAGGTCTTCCTTTTCCATTGGTTTACCCCCAAAATTGCTGCCGCGGCCAGCGCGCTGTGCTGATCCGAAGCCAGGAGCCAGGTGCTTCCTCCTGGTCTCCCATGCAGGTGCAGGGCCCAAGCACTTGGGCCATCCTCTACTGCCTTCCCAGGCCACAGCAGAGAGCTGGACTGGAAGAAGAGCAACTGGGACAGAATCCGGCGTCCCAACCAGGACTAGAACCCGGGGTGCTGGCACCGCAGGTGGAGGATTAGCCTAGTGAGCCGCGGCACCAGCCAGAAAGATAGTTTTTTAAAACATGGACAGAGTCCAATCTCAGGGAAGAGTTAGGCAGAAAATGGCAGAGAAAATTCCACACAAATTTGAGGGCACTGTGCATCTATGTGGAGGGTGTGGAGGAGAGGAGTTGAGGGAGAGACTTCACCAAAAGAGCTCTACAAACCTCCCCTCTGATTTAAAAAAAAAAAAAAAAAAAAAAAGACATTTACCAAGACCACTTTGGGTGTCACCCTGAATACTCTCCTCACCCTGGAGCACTAAACAGAGCTCCCTGGACACACCCAGCACACGCCTCAGGATAGTCACTGCAAGAGTAGACACTCCACTAATCCACAGAGCTATAGTCCAAAGATAAAAGCCATGGGGGTGAGGGGGAGAAAAACAACAAGTATCCCCACAAATGCCTAGAAATAAACGCAGAATTCAAGAAACAAGAAAAAGGAAGACAACATTGCACCCTCAAAGGAACACAACAACATTTCAATATTAGAATGTGAAAATGAAGAGACTGAAGAAATGCCAGAAACAGAATTCAGAAATTGATGACATTACTTAGAAGTAATCAGAAGCAGATCCACAAATTAAAGAAATCCATACATGACATGAATGTACATTTTCCCCCATGAAATTGAGATTTTAAATAAAAATGAAATATTGGAAATGAAGAATTCAAAAGATTAAATAAGAAATGTGATAGAAAGCCTTAACAACAGGATCAGTGAGGCAGAAGAAAGACTATTTGAGTTAGAAGACAAATCTCTGGAAATTTTACAGTCAGACCATAAAAAAGAAAAAAATAGAAAAACTAAAAAACTGTGTTGGAGATTTATGGGATACTATCAAACAACCCAACATATGAGTCTTAGGAGCTCCAGAGGCGTGAAAACAGAGAATAATTTAGAAGGCCTTTTTAGTGAAACAATTAGAGAAAACTTCCCTAATTTGGAGAAACAGAGAGATGTCCAAGTACAGGAAGCACATAGCACATAAAACTAATAGAAATGACCAGAAATGATCCTCACCATAACACATTGTAGACAAACTCTCCACAGTAAAATGTAGAGAAAAGATTCTAAAATGTGTAGGAAAGAAACTTTCAGACGATTACTTACAGGGGTTCCCCAATTAGACTCACAGCTGACTTCTCATCAGAAACCCTATAGGCTAGGAGAGAGTGGCAAGATATATTCTAAGTCTTGAAAAAAACAAAAACAAAAACCTGTCAATTCATAATACTGTACCCTGCAAAACTCTCATTTATGAATGAAGGTGATATAAAGACTTTCCATAACAAACAGAAATTTAAAGAATTTGTCACCACTCATGCAGCCTTACAAAAAATGCTTAAGGATGTGCTACACACAGAAACACGGTCATCACTATAAAAGAAAATGAAGGCAGAAAATCTCCCAATAAAAGTACAAAGGAAATCAAAAGTAAAGAATAGGAACATTTATGGAAAAATAGCAGGGAAAGTAAACTTACTCTGTTTTTCTTCTGTAGTTTCTTAATTTTAGAATATCCTGTTACTGGGAATCTAGCCACATATTAAGGCAATCTGTTATTGAATTTTTTTTAAAAAGACATTGATAAAATTGGACCATCTTTTTTTCCTGCTTCTCTTACTACATACCATTAGTGTGATTACAGTGTTAAGTCTTATTAAATAAATAATATGTCTTTGTTCTTATGTCTTTGAGTAGAAGAGTGTATCAGTTATTTTAAATGAATTTTTCCCTGTCTTTAAGGCTCAGTCCATAAGTGCATTGTTACCACAGAAGAAAATACTTGGGAGGCCAGCGCTGTGGCACACCGGGCTAAGCCCACTGAGTTATCCATTAAACTAGCTCCTGTGACGTGGAAAGGAACCCTGGAAGCAGTGGAAGACATGTGAGGCCATTTATTTGCCTTGGTTGTGGTTGTGGTGTGCTCATAGTTGAATATACAGGTAGTGACATTTTTGTTACCCGATAATTTTGAGTAGTATCCTGCATTTATCTGTACTAAAATAATTATAAATTAGTGGAATCTACAAAGAAGAAACTTTCTGACTGTACTGTATTTGGGAGCCTTTGTACAGCTAGGTAAACTTTCCACAATACAAAGTATTTGGATTTTAAAATTTACTATTATAAGGAAGAAGATATGGCATTATTCCATGTGCTTAAATGATAACTTGCTTACTGAATTTCAGAAGAAAAAAATATGAAATGAGTGACTGTCACTGCATTAGCTGTAATACTGAATTGGCAAGTTGTAAGATAAAGCTTAAATCTATATTTCTCAATTGTGAATCACAGTAGTCCAATGTTGCTTTGTATATACTATAAGTGCTACAAATAGTCTCAGCACTGAACGTGTAATTTAAATGAATGCAACCTTTAGGGCAGGTGTTTTGATATGTCTCAGAAAGTATCTGACTGTGAAGTTTTTAATCTGTTTGGTAATGAAGATACTTCTTGTTCTTTTGTTGTTGTTGTTCCATATTTTCATGCTTAAATTTGAATTTTTTACTACTGTTATTTTAAGCACAATTTGTTCAATGGTTAAAATGGGGTTGTCAGTGAAGAAACTTAAAAGCAGACTCATTCATGTAACTGCTTAAGTAAAACCTACATTTTGTGTTCTATGTTCATATACTTTTAATGATCTGTATCTATTTAAATATAAGTGATGATGTTCAGGCTTTGTTTCTGTTTAACAATGTTTTTTATCATTGATCAAATAAAAGAATGTATATTTTTAAAGAGACTTATATTCTATAAATAAAAATTGGTTAAAAATTAAAAAATTAAATAAAAAAAGTACTACTACACTCAGGTGTGTGAATGAGCCTGAAATATTTCTTAAATGTTCACACATTATACTCCAACTGTTACTATGAGTAACTACTCAGGAGGGATGAGCTATTAAGATACATTCAAAATGTGTTTTTCACCGTAACTCACTTTGAAAACTCCATCTTTCTAGCAATACTGCCACCTAAGTAAAGTTACCTTCTACCCTGTTAACAACACCCAGTAATTGCAGAGAATGTATAAATGCTCACTGTTGAAAAATAAATAGGAAAGCGGAAATCACTGCATTACAACTTGGCCTCTCACATAGAGAGGCTTTACTGTATCTTTAGTTACAATGTTAACCCTAAATTCCTAAGCAGAAATCTGGCCATAAAAGTTTTTCTATTAAAAAAAAATTCAATACACCTTTTCACTCTTGAATTCTACAGTAATTTCTATCATCTTTAAGACTAACATTTAACATCAAAACATTCTCATTTAAACTGATGGACTGGTTAAAAATGGTAACCCTCAACGCCAGCTATTAAAGATATAAATTAGAGAGAGCAATCTGGCATAGTGATACATGTATCTCCTATGCCTGCAATGCCTTAATCAGTTATATACTGTAAGAAAAGGTTTCATTAAATTGTAAACATGAAATATTTGTAGAAGCAAAAAAGAGGTATACTAGGTATGGATAATGGGCAAAAGTAACATGTGTACATACATATTAGAATAAGTAGTCAAAACAATGAACAGGATCCATATGTATTTGAGAAGGCTATGATTTGAATACAATTTGGATCCTGAACTCATATAGTGAGCCCCAAAAATCTTAAATCGATGGGACTAACACAGTGTAAACTTAATAAAATAATGATGATTACAGGTGGATTGTTAAGTAATTAGATTTTGAATTAGGTCTTTAGGATAGAGCTGTGTGATTAAATTCTGTTGACTTTGTTAAGGAGAGGGAAAAAGATGCCCACCCCCCCCCACACACACACACACACTCCCTATTTCCTGTGAAGTGATGTGATGCCTTATGTCACTGTGGGACTCTGTCAACAAGAATGCATTCATCAGAGATTGAATTGACGAGGCTTGCCCAATCTAGAATTGAGAACTTCCAAAACCATGAGCCAAAACAAATGTCTTTATAAAGTGAGACAGCTTTGGGTTTGTTTTATTTACAGTAACAAAAACCTAACTAATAAAATAGAAAAGGATTTTAAAAGGGTAAGATTTGCACCACAGAGTTCTCTACACAAAAATTTTAAGCCACACACAAAAACTTATTTCACAGATACTAGTATGTAAATAAAGACATCTAGACTGGAAAATGGGATGGAGACATTTACACTGAATAAATGAGAATAGGACCTATTACAATGGAAGAGAACAGCAAGCCAGTGTTATGGACTGAATTCTGTGTCCCAAAAATCCTAATCCACAACATGATGGTAAGGTGTTTGGTGATAGGGCCTCTTGGGAGATAATTAGATTTTATATATTTATGTAAGAGCATAAAGTGTGGCCCTCAGGTGGTATTAGCGCAATTATAAGAAGAGAACTCATTTGTTCTCTCTCTACCACATGCCAATACAGTGAGAACGTAGGCACCTGCAGGCCAGGAAAATAACATTTATCATGAACTGAACTGGTCAACACCTTGATCTTAGACTTTCCAGTCTCCAGAGTCATGAGAAATAAATGTCTGTTGTTTAAGCCATGTAGTTGGAAAAGTCTAAGACACCTAGAAATGAAGGAATGAAAAATAAGGAATAGGAGGGTACTTAAAAATGTTCATGGAAAATGGAATTAAAACATAAGTTTGTCTTACTACAAAATGTTTTATAATCAATTTATAGTTTTTTTTTCCATAATATGTATTTTTCCAAGAATTTTCTGAAGATCACACAAAATATAGGGCCTTGTAAAAACCGACAATGATAATATGCCATGTATTGAGCAGTATTTTCAACTCAATTCTATTTACCAATCCAAAAAACAACCAAGAAGCAACCAAGCAGTTTAATGGAACTACCATTACCCACATAAAAGTAGATTTCAAAATTCTGAAAAAAAAATTACAGGAGAAGAGCTAAATTTTGCAAATGCAAATAATGTAGAATTTATCAAAGATTCCACTTCAATTGAATAGATAATGATGGCTAAATAATAAAGCTCTGATTAAGCCGGCGCCTCGGCTCACTAGGCTAATCCTCTGCCTTGAGGCACGGGAACTTCTAGTCCCAGTTGGGGCGCCAGATTCTGTCCCGGTTGCTCCTCTTGCAGGCCAGCTCTCTGCTGTGGCCAGGGAGTGCAGTGGAGGACCGCCCAAGTGCTTGGGCCCTGCACCCCATGGGAGACCAGCAGATAAGCCATCAGATAAGCGTGGTGCGCCGGCCACGGCGGCCATTGGAGGGTGAACCAACGGCAAAAGGAAGACCTTTCTCTCTGTCTCTCTCTCACTGTCCACTCTGCCTGTCAAAAAAAAAGCTCTGATTAGACTTTCAAAGCATTATACAACAGCAGCACACAGTGGAGAGCAGCACACTGTGGAAAGGGACAAGACTAGAGTCAAGACTACCTAGGAAGCTATTGTTGATGACTAAAGAACCAAGTAAAAAGTCCCAAAACTAAAAATTTACCTATTTTTATATATAAACAAACAGGCAGAAACAGGTAATGACAAACTCATGCCTGCTGCCTAATAATAGTTTCAGATACAGGTGCCTGCCTTGCTTTCCCCTCTCTCCATCCATCATCACCCCCAAAACAATTACACATAAGGTAAAACTGGATTAATGTCTCTCTGTAATCAGATCTGTACATAACATCTTAACAGAAGAGAAGTGGTCATACAGAGGAAGAAAAGTAACAGAATATCTCACAGTGGGTGGAGGCTGAGTGGGTGCATCAACAGCCAGTGAGTTTCTCCTCATAAGACAGGTCATCCAGACTGAAAATGCTTAACTTTTTTTTTTTGGACAGGCAGAGTGGACAGTGAGAGAGACAGAGAGAAAGGTCTTCCTTTTCTGTTGGGTCACTCTCCAATGGCCGCCGCGGCCGGCATGCTGCGGCCGGTGCACCACGCTGATCCAATGGCAGGAGGTACTTCTCCTGGTCTCCCATGGGGTGCAGGGCCCAAGCACTTGGGCCATCCTCCACTGCACTCCCTAGCCACAGCAGAGAGCTGGCCTGGAAGAGGGGCAACCAGGACAGAAATGTTAATATTAACCTTTCTATTAAAAAATTTATTTATTTGAAAGTCAGAGTTACAAAAACAAAGAGAGACACAGAGAGAGAGACAATCTTCCATCCATTGGTTCACTCCCAAGATGGCTGCAACAGCTGGGGCAGGCCAGGACAAAATCAGGAGCTTCATCGAGGTCTCCCACTTGGGTAGCAGAAATCCAAACACTTGGGCCATCTTCTAAAGCCTTTCCCAGGCCATTCGCAGGGAGCTGGATCAGAAGTGGAGCAGTCGGGACACAAATTGGCAACCATATGGGATGCCAGTGTCAAGGAAGCAGCTCTACCCACTATGCAACAATGCCACCCCAACCTTTTATATTTGAGAATTCCATGTCTTTCTATAAAAACAAAAAAGCAAAAACAAACAAACAAAACCTTACTCAAATAGATTTATTATAGAAGGGAGAGAGTCCTAGGTTTTTACCAAGTCAGTGTCACCTGAGGGGAGGAAAAAAGAATCTTTTCAAAAAGCTGGAAGTACCCATTTGACTCCAATTTTCTAGATTACCAAAAGGCTCATTTCTTCACAAATGAAGATTCAGCCAGTGGGATTTCACAGCAGAAAGACTAAAAACAGTTAAAAAAATTTATCCAGGATTTTCCATATGTCAAGACACAGAGCACTTCAGATACATGTTAAAGTCACACAGTGGGGCTGGTGCTGCAGTGTAGCAGGAAAAGCAGCTGCCTGCAGTGTCAGCATCCCATATGGGCACTGGTTTGAGTCCCAGCTGTTCAACTTCCTATCCAGCTCTCTGCTATGGCCTTGGAAAGCAGTAGAAGATGGCTCAAGTTCTTGGGCCCCTGCACTCACGTGGGAGACCCGGAAGAAGCTCCTGGCTTCAGATCAGTGCAGTTCCGGCCACTGCAGCCAATTGGGGAGTGAACCAGTGGATGGAAGACCTCTCTCTCTCTCTCTCTCTCTGCCTCTCCTCTCTCTGTGTAACTCTGACTTTCAAATACATAATAAAAATAAATCTTTTTTTTTAAAAAAAAAGTGTGCTGTGAAAATATTCATGTAAAACTATGCATCTTACTTGTCTGCAGTTATGTAGATGGAGCAAGCATATACACTTTTTCTACACATATATTGACAGAAATATACACATAAATGTATAGACTGACATATTTACATTTGGAAAAGATATGAGACATACACAGATAATCTTACATACAGTTATTTATGTATGTATAGAAGAGGAAGGAGGAAGAAGAGGTGATAATTTCCGAATATATTAGGTAAATGAACATAGCAGAGTTCTCAACTCAGTGCCATTAGGAATAGTTTTTTTTTTTTTTTTTTTACAGGCAGAGTGGACAGTGAGAGAGAGAGACAGAGAGAAAGGTCTTCCTTTTGCCGTTGGTTCACCCTCCAATGGCCGCCGCGGCTGGCGCGCTGTGGCCGGCGCACCGCGCTTGTCCGATGGCAGGAGCCAGGAGCCAGGTGCTTTTCCTGGTCTCCCCATGGGGTGCAGGGCCCAAGCACCTGGGCCATCCTCCACTGCACTCCCGGGCCACAGCAGAGGGCTGGCCTGGAAGAGGGGCAACCGGGACAGAATCCGGCGCCCCGACCGGGACTAGAACCCGGTGTGCCGGCGCCGCAAGGCGGAGGATTAGCCTGTTGAGCCACGGCGCCGGCTTTTTTTTTTTAAGATTTATTTATTTGAAAGAGTTACACAGAGATAGAGGGAGAGGGAGAGGGAGAGGGAGAGGGAGAGGGAGAGGGAGAGGGAGGGAGGGAGGGAGGGAGGGAGGGAGGGAGAGGGAGAGAGAGAGAGAGGTCTTCCATTTGATGGTTCACTCCCCAAGTGGCCACAACAGATGGAGCTGTGCCGATCCAAAGCCAGGAGCTAGGAGCTTCTTCCGGGTCTCCTACGTGGGTGCAGGGGCCCAAGGAGTTGGGCCATCCTCTACTGCTTTCCCAGGCCATAGCAGAGAGTTGAATTGGACAAAGAGCAGCCAGGACTAGAACTGGCACCCATATGGGATGCCAGTGCTTCAGGCCAGGGCATTAACCTGCTGCACCGCAGTGCCAGCCCCCCGGACAGTTTCGCAAATGTTTCATAAAGAAAAAAAGGTGTCTTAGTTACATAGTTTATGTAACTGATGATATACAATTTTTCATTTTTATTGTGGTAAAATATAAAATATACTAAACATAAAATTTAGCATTATGATAATTTTTAAGTGCACATTACAGTGGCATATAAGTACATTCACCTTGCTGTAAAATCATCAATACCATCCATCTCCACAACTCTTTTCAACTGTGAAATGGAAACTGTATTCACTAAACAGTAACTCCCCATTCTTCTATATCTCCAAGTCCCTAGGAAACACCATTCTACTTCCTGTTTCTACTAGTTTGACTACCTTACCTCCTGTAAGTGGAATTATACAGCATGTGTCTTTTTCTGGTTGGCTTATTTCACATCAAAGAAAATGTGCTCAAGAGTCATCCATGTTGTATCATACAAGAATTTTTTAAAGACTTAATATTCCATTGTACGTATATACCACATGTTGCTTACCCATTAATCCTCTGATGGAAAATTGACTTGCTTCCATGTTTCAGCTATTGTCATTATTAATAACTAAGCATGATCCTGGGTGTACAAATATCATTTCAAGACCCTGCTTTGGGACTGGTGTTGTGATACAACACAAAATATTGCCACCTGCAAAGCTGGCATCCCAAATGAGCCAGAGTCTGGCTTCACTTCTGAACCACCTCCTTGCTAATGACCTGGGAAAAGCAGTGGAGGTTGGCCCAGATGAAGCTCAAGGTTCCTGGGCTTGGCCTGGCTCAGCACTAGCCCTTGAGGCTATCTGGGGAGTGAACCAGCAGATGGAAGATCTCTTTCTCGTTCAAAATAAATAAACAAATGTTAAAAAAAAAAAAAGACCCTGCTTTCATATATTTTGTGTATAGACACACATGTAGAATCACTAAATCATATGGTAACTCTGCTTTAAATTTTTAAAGGAGTCACCATACTGTTTTCTTCAGCAGTTTTATCATTTAACATTGCCACCAACAGTACAAATGGGTTCCAATTTTACCATATCCTTAACAACATGTCAAATTTCAGAAATTTTTTCTTTTTTCATGTGCTTATTATTACTTTAATTGTACGTATTTAGGGGAATGCAGGATGATGTTTCAATAAATGGACAGAGTGTATACTTATCAAATGTGAATAATTAATGATTTAATCTCCTTATTACTTTATGTTGGGAGACTTCAAGCTCCTCTTTGTCTTATTCATAAAATTTAAGATAGGTTATAATGACCTATAATGACCCTACTATGTTGTAGAACACCAGAACTTATTCCTTTTATCTGACTGAGTATGCTTCTATTCCCCTTTCCCCCATCCATCATAGCCTCTAGTACTCACTGTTCTACAGTCAAATTAAGATTTTTTTAATGCAGGAGCTTATTACTATGAACTTCACTATTTTATTATACCCCATAAGTCTGGGTATATTCTGTTACCATTTAATTTGTTTCAAAAAATATTTCCCTGTTTTTTAATAACCCAATTTTCAGTCTCCATGTATTTGTATAACTCCCAAGGTTGCTACTGTTGTTGATTTCTAGTTTTGTTCCACTGTGTTAAAAAAACAATACATGATCATAATTGTTTTTTGTATTTCAGAGTCAGAAAGAGAAACAGAGCTCTCATCCTCTGGTTCACTCCCCAAATGTCTTCATCAGCTGGGACGAGGTCTGGCCGAAGCTGTTAGCTTGGAATCCAACTGAAGTCTCTGAAATCCAATTACTTGAGCCATCACCTTGGTGGCTCCCAGGGTGTGCGTTCATAGGAAGCTAGAATTTGAACTGAGGCCAGGACTTGAACCCAGGCATTCCAATATGACACTCCAACCTGAAATCTTAACCTCTAGGCCAATCACCTACACCTGTTTCTGGTATTTTTTTTTTTATTTGTTTAAACTTGTTTTGTACAATGATGTATTCCTACAGAATGCTGAGTGATGACAAAAAGAATATTTGTTGTGCAGCGGTTGTATGAAGCTTGCTATTAATGTCTTCTAGTTCCTTTTGGTCTATAGTATAATTTAACTTTGATGTTTATTTTTTGATTGATCTGTCAATTCATGGAAGTGGGATATTCAGCTCCCAACACTATTATTGCATTGCAGCTTATGCTACTATTTAAACATGATCATGTTTGTTTTATAAAATTGAGTTATCCAGCTTTAGGTGCATATACATTCACATTTGTTGTATTTCATGGGGAGGATGAGAAAAAAAAAAAGGAGGACAGGTGCAAAGTCAGAGGTGGCAAGTGTCTTTATTTCTAGGGTCGTGAGGGCAGGATTACCCCTGTTGTGCTGAACCACCTGGGAGACTAGGATATTGGGTCTAGTTGGATTTGTGAGGCCGTGGTCCTTTTTGCTAGTGTGGCAGAACCAAAATTGGGGATATGCTGTACTTCCGGCTGGTAGGGCATATAATTCTGACACTGACTGCTTACCCTTTCTCAGGATGGTACCACACAATCACACACTGAACTCTGAGGGGTAGAGAAAACATTTCTCCAGATAGCACACCTTAACGGGCTCCAAGTCTGTGACAACTACGGATTCCTCATATAGCTAGGACTGTGAAGTGCATGGAAATGAATTCTAGTGGGGCACTTCTGTTCACTCTTTGACCTGCAATGGGCTTTCCCCCAGTTCTACATACAGGCTGGTGGCAGCTGGTTCACTTTGCTCTTCTATTTATACTGCCATTCCAGATCTCCGTGTCCTAAAGTGTTCTTATCTAATTTGCTGACTTCCTACATTCTTCCTCAGGCAATCACCTTGAAATGCAGTTATTTATTGGTTGTTCTGGTTCTTCTCTGTGAAGGAAGAGGCAAATGCAGGGCTATTCTATTTGGTAATTTTGCTGTTGTTTTTATTTTTTAAATCAGTTATAATGCATGAGGTGCTACCTCACTGTAGTTCTGACATATTTTCCTAGTGATTAGTGATGTTAACCATCTTTTTATGTGCTCATTTGGCCATTTATACACCTTTTTTGGAAAAATGACTATTCACATCCTTTGTCCACATTTGAATAGGATTTCTATTACTTAAAACTATTATTTACTTGAGGGGAGAGAGTATGTGTGCACTCTAAATCAAGAGTAAAGCCAAGATCCTGCCACATGGGTGGCAGGAACCCAATTACTTGAGCCATCAACACTGCCTCCCAGAGTCTTCATTAGCAGGAAGCTAGAATCAGAAACTAGAGCTGGGAATCAAACCCAGGCACTTCAGTGTGGAATGTGGGCATCTTAACTGGTGTCTTAATCTCTAGGCTAAACAGTGCTAGCTGGAAATACCCATTATGGCTATAGGCTGTGTCCCTGGGATAACCTTTAGGTCATTATAAAAAAATTACTATGGTTGACACTCCCACTCCCATCAAGCACCTGACACCATGACACTTCTGAGATTTACAAAAAGAGGCACAGAAATGAGTTGTACTCAAACACCTTCATAAACTGACATCCTTTGAATACTCAATTGAGTCTCATCCCAGATACTTCCCAATAGTATAAAAGGACAACCTGAACCTTGCTGGGGGTGTGTTTTGGGTTTTTCTTGACCACACTTATTTGACTATATATTTTTCCTTTCTTTTAAATAAAAATCCTGCTTTCCTATACATATTTACAACTCCTCCTTGAATTCTTTCATAAGTAGAGACAAGCACCTGGACCAATTCCATCCAGGACACCCTGACAACAGAATCACCCTTACACTGCAGGAAAAAAGATAATAAACTTGGCTGATAAATCACAAAATAGCTTTGTCATATAATCCCATTAATATGCTGCTGAATTTTATTTGCTAGTGGAGGGCTTTGTACAGTAATCTGTAGTTTTCTTAGAATAAAAGTACAGCTTTCATATCAAAGGTAATGCTAACCTCAAAGAATGGGTTTGGAAGTATTTCCTGTTTCAGTTTTTTGGCAAAGTTTTAATAGGCCTGATATTAGTTTCTAAGTTGTCTGGCTGAATTTTCATCAACAAAGGCATTAGGTCCAGGGTTTTTCTTTCAAGATATTTTTGATTAATGATTTTACTCTTTTTACTATAAGCCTATTTGTATTTTCTATTTCTCTATGATTTAGTCACTATAGGTTTTATTTCTAAAAAATTTATCCATTTCATCTAGGCTATTCAACTTATTGATATATAATTTTGTTCATAGTATTCTCTTATAGTTCTTTCTACTTCTTAGAAAAATCAGTAGTAATGCCCTTCACTTTCTAACAATTTGAGTCTTCTCTCTTTTCTTCTTAACCCACATAGCTATTGGTTTGTCATTTCTTTTTAAGATTTTATTTATTTGAGAGGTAGAGTTACAGACAGTGAGAGGGAGAGACAGAGAGAAAGGTCTTCCCTCCGTTGGTTCACTCCCCAAATGGCCTCAACAGCCGGAACTGCACAGATCTGAAGTTAGGAGCCAGGAGCCTCCTTCAGGCTTCCCATGAAGGTGCAGTGGCCCAAGTTCTTGGGACATCCTCCACTGCTTTCCCAGGCCATAGCAGAGAGCTAGATTAGAAGAGGAGCAGCCGGCATATGGGATGCCGGCACTGCAGGGAGAGGATTAACCTACTGGCCCATGGCCCAACCCTGTCAATTTTGTTAATCTTTTCAAAGAACCAACTTTTAACTGATTGCTTTTATTCTCCATTGTGTTTATCTCTGCTCTAATCTCTTCCTTCTTTCCTTCCTTCCTTCTGCTGGTTTTGAGTTGTTTTTTTAAAAAAATTTTTTTAGTTCCTTAAAGTTAGGTGGTTCACTTAAGATATTTGTTATTTTTAAGGTAAGCATTTATAGCTATAAAAGTTTCCCCCGTATTACTTCATTTGCTGTGCCTGTGAGTTTTAACATGTTGTTTTCATTCTCATTTGTCTCTACATATTTTCTAGTTTCCTTTGTGATTTCTTCTTTGATCAACTGGAAGTTTAAATTATATATTGTTTAATTTCAAGTTTTCTGAGAATTTCAACTGTAATTCTGTTACTGACTTCCAACTTCATCCCACTGTGGTTGGAGAGTATAATCTGTGTATTTATCCTTTTAAATCTATTGAGATTTTTTTTTTTTTTTTGACAGGCAGAGTGGACAGTGAGAGAGAGAGACAGAGAGAAAGGTCTTCCTTTGCCATTGGTTCACCCTCCAATGGCTGCCGCGGCTGGCGCACCATGCTCATCCGATGGCAGGAGCCAGGTGCTAGGTGCTTTTTCCTGGTCTCCCATGGGGTGCAGGGCCCAAGCACTTGGGCCATCCTCTACTGCACTCCCGGGCCACAGCAGAGGGCTGGCCTGGAAGAGGGGCAACTGGGACAGAATCCGGCGCCCCGACCGGGACTAGAACCCGGTGTGCCAGCGCCGCAAGGCGGAAGATTAGCCTGTTGAGCCACGGCGCCAGCCTCAATCTATTGAGATTTCATTTATGAACTTCCATAGGGTCTGTCCTAGAAAGTGTTTCATGCGTACTTTAGAAGAATGAAGTGTGCTGTTATTAGGCAGAACATTTCTGGATGTCTGTTACATCTAAGTTGGTTTATTTGCTAAGTTTATTGTTGCTTCAATTTCATTATGTATCTTTTGTGTGGCTGTTCTATTATTTAGAGGGAGTATTAAAGTCTCCAGCTATTATAGACCTGTTTATCTCTCCTTGTCAGTTCTTTCCCTTTATATACAAAGGCTTGGATGGTCTGTCATTAGGTGTATAAGGATTTACAATTTTTTTATTTTCTGGTTGCAATGAACCTTTTACTGATACATAATGTCTTTTACCTCATTAACTTTTTTGATTTGAAGTCTATTTTGTCTCATATTATAAAGCCACACCTGCTCTCTTTTGGTTACTATTTGCATAGAGTATCTTTTCCCATCCTTTGACTTTCAATCTGTGTGTCTGGATGTAAAGTGAGCCTCCTAAGCAAAGAAAGGGAGAGGGAGGGAAGGTGAGAAGGAGAAAGGGACAAGAAGGGAGATAGGAAGGGAATATCCTTATATTCTTAGAATTTTATCCATAAACTAGGTTGAATCTGTTAAAAAAACTAACTTAAAAACAAATAAGTAAAATGAGTCTTACAAGCAGCAGTTTTTAACCCATTCTTCCAATCTTTGTCTTAACTGTGCAACCAAGGTAGGATTTAGGCAAGGGCTGGGAGTGGGGGTGGAGCATGGAACACAGGCAGAAAATCTGAAACATTGTAATTTCTTCAGCATTGTTTTTTCAGATGTGCCAGGTAAGTTTATCTTTTCACACTGTACAGAGGGGGCCAGACCACCACAAGCGAGGAAAGGTTAGAGCTGCAAGCAAACAGTTTGAGTCGGATTTTTAAACATGCAGTGTATAAAGATGTATATCAGAAGCAAGAAGGACCTCCCACTCGCCCTTTATTCATAGTCTGAACATTCCCCTACCAAGTGCTATAAAAGCTCGAGCAAACTGCTTTTCAGGGAAGCATTGTCTTGAGGAAACTACCTTCGCACTGTCTGCTTTACTTGTCAAAAGTATAGAAAGCTTTCCTGCGAGCAACTCCCACTTGAAGCTAATTCATCCCCAAATGAACAGACCTCTTGTGTCTTCCAACAACTGCATAGTTTAATCTATTAACATTCAAAATAACTACTGATAAGGACTTAATCCTACTGTTTTGTAATGTGTTTTCTATATACCTCATAGGATTTTGCCCATCATTTCCTACATTAGTGCTTTCTTTTGTAGTTAGCCAAATATTTGCAGTGAAATGCCTACATTTCTCATTTCCTTTTCTGTATATTCTACAATATTCTACAGCTATTTTCTTTGTGGTTACTATGGGGATTACATTTAACATCTTAAAGTTATAATACTCTAATTTAAGCTTATATTATCTTAACTAAATATACAAAAACTCTGCTTCTTTACAACTCTGACCTCATCCTTTTCAAAAGTGGCTGCTACATAATTACATTTTTACATACTGTGCCCCAAACCATAAACTAATAATTCCTTTAATCTCTTGATTTACGTACAGAACAAAATATAGAGTTACAAATCAAAGTTACAGGAACACTACCTCTTAGATCAATATATCTTTTAAATGTATTGGTCTTTTAAGTCATGTAGAGAACAAAAAGTCAGTTATAAATTGTTAGAGGCCGACACTGGCGCAGCAGGTTGGAGCCCTGGCCTGAAGCACCGGCATTCCATAAGGGCATGATTCTAGTCCTGGCTGCTCCTCCATCGATTCAGCTCTCTGCTATAGCCTAGAAGAGCAGTTCTTGGGCCCCTGTACCCACATGGGAGACCAGGAGGAAGCTCCTGGCTCCTGACTTCAGATTGGCTCAGCTCAGCTCAGCTCAGCTCCAGCCATTTGGGGAGTGAACCAGCAGATGGAAGACCTCTCTTTCTATGTCTATCCCTCTCTGTAACTCTGTCTTTCAAATACATAAAGATAAATCTTTAAATAAATAAATAAATAAATAAAATTGTTGTTATAATAATACCTGCTTATATAGTTGCCCATATCTTTACCTTTATTGAGATTCTACTTCTTCATTTGGCATAGAGTTACCTTCATTTGACCTTTAGGACCCGTATGCATTTTTTTTGGAGGGCAAATCTAGTGGTAATATCTTTCCTCACCTTTTGTTGACCTGGGAATGTCTTGATTTCCCCTCCTCACTTCTGAAGGACGGTTTCACCAGATAAAGGAGTCTTGGTAGATTTTTTCTTTTGCTGCTCTAAATATTTTGGCCTCCAATAGTTCTGATGAAAAAATTGGCTAATGGGGCCAGCGCCATGGCTCCCTTGGTTAATCCTCCACCTGTGGCACCAGCATCCCATGTGAGCAACGGGTTCTGGCCCCGGTTGCTCCTCTTCCAGTCCAGCTCTCTGCTGTGGCCTGGGAGGGCAGTGGAGGATGGCCCAAGAGCTTGGGCTCCTGCACTTGCATGGGAGACCAGGAAGAAGCACCTGGCTCCTGGCTTCAGATCGAAGCCAGCCATGGCAGCCATTTGGGGAGTGAACCAGTGGAAGGAAGACCTTTCTCTCTGTCTCTCTCTCTCTCACTGTCTATAACTCTACTTGTCAAATAAAAAAAATTTGAAAAAATTGACTAATGATCTTATTTTTAAAAACAGAATTGTTTATTTACTTTGAAAGTTAAAAGTTACAGAGAGGGAGAGGAGAGACAGATCTTCCATCTACTAGTTCACTACCCAGAGGGCCATGAAAGTGAGGTCTGGGCCAGGCAGAAGCTAGGAGCTTCATCTGGGTCTCCCACATGGGCAGCAGAGGCCCAAACACTTGGGCCATTTTTAGCTGCTTTCCCAGACCATAAGCAGGGAGCTGGATCAGAAGCAAATCAGCCAGGACAGGAAAGGCACTCATATGGGATGTCAGCATCGTAGGCAGTGGCTTTACCCGCGACACCAAGTTGCTTTTCTTCTGCCGATTTAAATATTCTCTGGAAGTGGGTACTGTGGCATAGTGGGTTAAGTCACCATTTGGGACACCCACATCCCACACTGGAGTGCTGGTTCGAGTCTCAACTACTTTGCTTTCAGTCCAACTTTCTGCTAATGCATCCTGGGAGCCAGAGATGATGGTTCAAGTACTTGGGTCCCTGCCACTCAAATGGGAAAGCTGGATGGAGTTCTGGGCTCCTAGCTTCAGCCTGGCCCAGTTGTGGCTGTTGTGGGCATTTGGGGAGTAAACTAGTGGATGGAAGGTCAATTCTTGTGTGTGTGCAAGCACTTGCACTTTTCAAGAGAAAAAAAAAAAAAACACAACAGACTATACCATGAGAAGGGGAGAAACACCCTTGATTACCAGAACTAGACATCCCAGAATGTAAACTAGTAGAGAAAAAAATTTTAAATGGTGCAAATTTATTTTCTCTACCAAAAGCACATTTTTCCCCCTTCACATTTGATGGGGCTTGCTAGTAAATTGGTCCTTATGCCTTTAAAAAGCTAAATATTCCTAAAAAACAGTTGTTCTATAAAAGCTCATATCACTTTACGACATAATTTATACCATGTAACATATCTGCTGATACAATCTGTGTAATAAAACATCTATGAAATTGTTCTTGGGACAGGTCCTTGACACAGGGGTTAAGATGCTACTTGGGGCCGGTGCCATGGCTCACTTGGCTAATCCTCCGCCTGTGGAGCCGGCACCCCAGGTTCTAGGCCCAGTTGGGGCATCGGATGCTGTCCTGGTTGCTCTTCTTCCAGTCCAGCTCTCTGCTGTGGTCCAGGAGGGCAGTGGAGAATGGCCCAAGTGCTTGGGCTCCTGCACCCACATCGGAGACCAGGAGGAAGTGCCTGGTTCCTGGCTTCAGATCAGCACAGTGCGCCAGCTGTAGTGGCCATTTTGGGGGTGAAGCAACAGAAGGAAGACCTTTCTCTCTGTCTCTCTCTCTCACTGTCTAACTCTGCCTGTCAAAAAAAAAAAAAGATGCTACTTGGGATGCCCACATCCTATATCAGAGTGCCCAGGTTCAAGTCTCAGCTCCACTTCAGATTCAACTTTCTGCTGATGTGCACACTGGTAAGTAACAGGCAATGGCTCAAGTAATTGGGTCTGTGTCACCCAAATGGGAAATCCAAACTTATGTCTGGCCTAGCCCCAGCTGTTGCAGGCATTTGGGAAGTGAATCAGCAGGTTGGAGATCTGCCCTCCTACCTTTCAAATAAATAATTTTTAAAAACTTACTGAGAGCCGGCGCCGTGGCTCAATAGGCTAATCCTCCAACTTGCGGCGCTGGCACACTGGGTTCTAGTCCCAGTCGGGGCACCAGATCCTGTCCCGGTTGCCCCTCTTCCAGGCCAGCTCTCTGCTGTGGCCCGGGAGAGCAGTGGAGGATGGCCCAAGTCCTTGGGTCCTGCACCTGCATGGGAAACCAGGAGAAGCACCTGGCTCCTGGCTTCTGATCAGCACGGTGCGCTAGCCGCAGTGTGCCGGCCACGGTGGCCATTGGAGGGTGAACCAACAGCAAAAGGAAGACCTTTCTCTCTGTCTCTGTCTCTCACTGTTCACTCTGCCTGTCAAAAAATAAAAATAAATAAAAAAAAATAAAAATAAACTTACTGAGAGTGACATATGGACAAAAGCTCAGTTTTGAGAAGATATGATTATAATAAAAATTGAGTATATCTTTACGACTACAAAGTAGGTACAGTATCGGTACTACAATGCCAAATTTTCCCATATTATACATCAATGCACACACAAAACTAGCCTAGGAACTCTACAGACAACTTTGTCTTCAATTCTATTATAAATTATCTCACAACAAAAACACATATATACTCATATATCTGATTCTAAGAATGCTTACCTAAATGCCAAATACTCATATATCTGCTTCTAACAATGCTTACTTGAATGCCAACTCTGCAATTATATACAGATTATGAATTTTTGCAGTTTTCAAGATATCAAGCAGAGCTATACAGAACTACAAACATCTAAGCTATTTCAAACTACTAATCCAATTCTCCAAAATATATTAGTCACAGCTATAGCTAGCTTGTATTCTGATGTTTGACTTCCTGTATTATTTAACTGTATTACTTGGTTGTACTGCTTAATCGTACTTCCTAGAACAGACTTAGTTTCAAATGAAGTAAGTTCTAGCACTGATTCCATTTTTTCCAACTCAGATATAAACATAAGATTTCCAAAGAGAAGTTACAAGCTATTAAAGTATATTACACAGCACATGGTTTATCTAAGGGGGCAAATCTCTTACTTTGGAAAGATTACAAACTGTTCAAATCTTTCTAAGGCATGTCACTAAAGAAAGATTCTAGATCTCATTGACTACTACAGGCAGTAAGTTGTCATTTTTCTGTTACTGTGTGATTACTAAAAGAGTTAATCAAATTCTCAATAAGCAAATCACTTCCCTGGGAACCTAAACATGAACAGACCTTTTGTAATTTAAAGTGAACACTCTGACCTACCTAATTATCATGAAGATTTCTAGTTATTCATACATAAGAGATCTGAACAAGCCCAACAAGTCCATGGTGTTCTGACTTAAATTCACAGAAACCTGAGATCAAGAGATTATTCCAGCTTCTCCTGATGCAGTGGCAAAAAACTACCCCTCTTTTCTAAAAAGGGCCTCTGTAGCCAAACTAATGGAGCCTTCTGTTTACTCGGTTTAAAGGCCTTCTTTTAACCCAAAGTCACTCAGGATGTAAGTCATTGTTGCTCATTGAAAACACAAAATAAGTCTTATTCATATAAATTCTATTACTTTATCCCTTACACATCTGTAAGCATTGTTGTAACATTTCCATAGGTCAGCAAACTATGGCCTATAGGCAAAATTCAGCCTCTGATCATTTTTGCACTGCCTATAAGATTTTTTTTTTGATATTTTAAAGGATTGTCTAAAAAACACACAACATGGGCTACACATGTCCCACCGAGCCTAAACTGCTTATCACCTGGCATCCCTGCTACTCCTCTATTCTCTGAAAGGGGGAAACTTGTATTGGTAAGCGATGCCCTGAAACAAGACTCCTCTACAACATTCATATTCAATCCTGGTTGTTGATAGGTCACATTTTTAAAGATGAAACAAGAAAATATGAGGCAGGATATGCTAGAACAGACCTCAGTTCACTCTTAGACTGAGACCCTGCCAGAGGCAAGATATGCCTAAATAAGTCAATGCATTCATCAGAACCGGGTTAGCTGGAGATTAAGGGGTTAATAAATTTAAACTGAAAATGGATCTACATCTAGGTAGCCTATGCTTTTGGGATGCTTTAAAAACAATGATAGTTTTTGACATCAGTATTAATGCTTCTTATGGAGATAACTATTCTAAACAGATACAGAAACAAAAAAGAGAAATAACAAAGAATAAAGAAAACATCTTGGCTCATTATTACGGCACACAGGCATCTTCTAAGAAGATTCTAACCTTCATGATAGTCAAAGAATCAAACCTTTAAAGGGGTTCTAAGAGGCCTCCAGAGAAGGTCAGTGATTAGCATTACAGTTAGAAAAGAGGTATTGGGAGAAACCTGGGTGTAATTTGGCCCAGTTAACCTCTCCTGTTCTCAGAACAGCTTCTCTGTGGCACCAGAAGTTCTCAAATGGAACTTGAAAAATTTTTTTGCATAAGACTACATACTCTGGCAAGAATCTTGGTGGGTAAAGTCTATCAACACTAATGGGAAAATTTACCAAAATTGCGAAGGGTATGCTGGTTAATGTGTCAACACTCACCTCCACAAATCCGTGATTAAGACAGTAAAG
The DNA here is from genome assembly GCA_949820135.1 of Sylvilagus floridanus. NCBI lineage: Eukaryota > Metazoa > Chordata > Mammalia > Lagomorpha > Leporidae > Sylvilagus > Sylvilagus floridanus. The sequence goes on from OX463230.1 coordinate 39,053,171, forward strand.
GTACAGTGCAGACAAAACCCCAAACCTCAAGGTCTCTCTGAACATCACTAAACAGTTTTCATACAACTACTCCCCTGCTGTGGGCTTTGAATATGTATTGGTCATCTTTTGTTTATACTTAAGTTAGACTTAAGCTTTTGGAAATCTACAGCTCTAACAGTAATAAAAATTTTACTTTATTTTCTGTTTATAACCTGAGGAATTCCAGCACCTCTCTGAAGAGCTATTATTAAAGAATTTGGCAGCCTTTCTACTTTTTCAGAAATGTCACTGTCATTATGAACTATAATCTTCAAGAAACAGAACAAATTGAATTCTGAAACCAGGTATCAAGAATGTCTTGAACTTCTATGGCCTAAGTTATCGCCACCAGCTTTCATGACAATGACATCAACCCTGGAGTTCAATCATTCCCCAATTATGAGTTAGTACAACACACACACCTAGGAACATTATCTTCAATTTTAGGCTCTCCAGTACTGGAAAAAACATATATCCAAATCCTGTCTTCCAGGGATGAATACTATTATATATTGAATATTTGTATCCTTCCAAAATCCATGTTAAATCCTAACTTCCAAACTGATGGAATGAGGTTGTGGCACTTTGGAGGAAATAATTCAGGCCATGAAGCAGAGCTCTCATGAATGGGATTAATGCCCCCATGAAAGAAGTCCCAGAGTGCTCTCTGGCCCTCTTCCTGCCATGTAAGGAAGCAGGGAAAAGTCAGCAGTCCCAAGGAGGACTATGACTAGAGAGCTCAGCTATGGTGGAACCCTGTCCTTGGACTTCTAGCAACCAAATCTGTAAGTAAATCTATGTCGTTTATAAGCCACCCAGTCTATATTTTGTTATAGTGACCCAAACTAAGGCACATGCAGCACACTCAATCTTATCAAAAGGTCTAAGTAGAGGCAGGCGCTGTAGTGTAGCAGGTAAAGCCACTGCCTGCAGTGCCGGAATCCCATACGGGAGCCAATTCACATCCTAGTTGCTCCACTTCCGATTCAGCTCTCTGCTATGGCCTGGGAAAGCAGTACAAGATGGCCAAGTCCTTGGGCTCCTGCACCCACGTGGGAGACCCAGAAGAAGTTCCTGGCTCCTGGCTCCGGATCAGCGCAGCTCTGGCTGTTGCAGCCACCTGGGGAGTGAACCAGTGGATGGAAGACTCCCCCCACTTTCTCTCTCTCTCTGCCTCTCCTTTTCCTCTCTGTGTAACTCTTTCAAGTAAATAAATAAATCTTATTAAAAAAAAAAAAAAGGTGTAAGAAATGTTTCCTCAACAACTTCCTATAAACAACCCTTATATATGACCTAAAACCTACAGATACGATCTTTTGGAAAGCGTATGGAAAGTCCTTAAACCTAACAGAAGGAACTTATGAGTTTCTGTTAACTGATGTGGCAATCAAAAACAACTTAAACTCATATGTCTCTCAACAAAGAAAGTTTAAGTCAGACTTGAAACACTGGAATACTATCCCAAAGACTTTAAGCTGAGAATTTTTAGGAAATCTTTGAAGAAGGCAACCTTTGGAAAAAGACAGCTAAGCAACCAGAGACCTCCAAAACAAGATGTATGAAATAAGATTAGTCATGTTTTAATCTACTATCTGTTCTCTATTTTCCTAGCCATCTTCATTCCTCTTTTGCTATTAAGGTTATCTCTTTAGCTTTGTTACCTATAAGGCCCCTACTATTTTTTTTTAAAAGATTTATTTTCATTTATTTGAAAGACAGAGTTACAGAGAGAGGTAGAGACAGAGAAAGAGGTCTTCCATTTGTTGGCTCACTCCCCAAATGGCCACAACGGCTGGAGCTGTGCCAATCTGAAGCCAGGAGCCAGGAGCTTTTTCCAGGTCTTCCACGTGGGTGCAGGGGCCCAAGGTCTTGGACCATCTACTACTTTTCCAGGCCATAGCAGAGAGCTAGATCGGAAAAAGAACAGCCAGGACTAGAACTGGTGCCCATGTGGGACGCTGGTGCTTCAGACCAAGGCATTAACCTGCTGTGCCAGAGTACTGGCCCCACTATTCTTTTTTTATAATTGTTTAACATCTTCTTTTAATATTTATTTTATCTGAAAGGCAGAGTTAGAGAGAGAGAGAGACACAGATCTCCCATCTATTGGTTCACTCTCCAAATGGCTGCAGAGACTGGGGCTGAGCCAGTCTAAAGCCAGGAGCCTGGAATTCCATCCAGGACTGCCACATTTTGAGCCATCTTCTGCTGTTTTGCCAGGCACATTAGCAAGGAGCTAGATCAGAAGTGAAGCAGGCACTGGTGCTCTGCCCTAGCAGGTAAAGCCGCTGCCTGCAGTGTCGGCATCCCATTTGGGCGCCAGTTTGAGTCCTGGCTGCTCCACTTTCAATCCAGCTCTCTGTGGCCTGGGAAAGCAGTGGAAGATGGCCCAAGTGCTTGGGCTTTTGCACCCGTGTGGGAGACCCAAAAGTAGCTCCTGGTTCCTGGCTTTAGATCAGCACAGCTCCAGCTGTTGCAGCCACCTGGGGAGTAAACCAGCGGATGGATGCCCTCTCTCTTTCGCTCTGCCTCTGCCTCTCTGTAATTCTGCTTTTCAAGTAAATTTTAAAAACTAAAAAAAAAAAAAAAAAAAAAAAAAAAAACCTAACATTGAGTCACAGAAATGAACACCCGTGTAATTAAAAAAAAAAAAAAAAAAGGAGCAGCAGAGCATCCAGGACTCAAACATGCACACACTCATATGGGATATGCCGGTGTCATGGGCTTAACTCGTTGCACAACGCTGGCCCCATTGGCCCCTATTCTTAATATTGGAATTTCTATTTTTATTTACTTTCTGGTATGATCCCAATACTTAAATTACCCATGATTTGACTAGCGTGTACACTCAAAACAACTGTTATGTTTATATGCACTTTTCTTTAAAAGTCACCCAGCTTCCCTTCATACTGTTTTATAGTTCCATGTAATAAATCAATTTGTTTCCTGGGTAACTGTACTCAATTGTTGATTAACTTTTTAAATGGCAAAACTCACATATGGTAAGCTATCATGTCATTCATGGATAGAGTTTCCTATCTCTGCCAAAAGAGTACTATGGATCTTTCCTGTGTGATAGCTTTTGTAACCAAATACTAATAGAAACAGACCCTAGAAAAGGACTTCCAAATAGACAAGAGTGTATTTGGAGGCTGTTTCTAACTTTTACAGACCTCACAATGAAAAAAAAAAAGACTAAATTAACCCCATCCTCTTTTGCTTTACCTAGCAATGGATCATTCTTGAAAAATGATGCCATGTTACAAAACTCCAGGAGGATATTTTGCCTTAATAGATTATCAAGTGGCTCCTAAAGAGTAATGTTAAATTTGTGGCATAAAAATCTAGTAAGCACTACTAGTAGGTACCACTTGCAAATTAATCAGGGACTTGTTCTCTTGGTAAACTGATGCCTCCTTTCAGGACAGTTCTGATGCCACTCAGAACCCATTCTGATCCATCAGTTTCCCATCATGGGAACAGTTCCAAAATTGAATTTCCTTACCACTCAAGGGCACTATGAATTTATCCTTCTTGCATCTTTTCACTTCAAGAAAGTACCAAGAACTTTACATACTAAGGTTTAGAAAATACAAAGGTACTAGACAATGTAAACAAAAACAACTTTTCATCCAAGAGGTTCAGGTTACCACCTGAACTGTTCAGAAACAGTCACTTTACAAACAGTTAAGATACCACTTCAATGCCTGCATCCCATATTGAGTGCCTAGGTTTGATTCCCAGCCCTGCTTCCAGTTTCCTGCTAATGAGCACTCTGGGGGCAGCAGATGATGGCTCAAGTACGTAGGTCCCTGCCACCCATGGGGGAGGTCTGGATTGAGTTCCCAGTTCCGGGGCATTTGGGTTGCACAAGCAGACAGGTTACCCCATCCAACACTCCCTGTTTCCCTCAAATTAAAAAGGTGGGGGTGCACTTTAGATATTAGATAGAATGGGGGGAATGTTGTACTTACATCCTTTAGTTCCTGTCTGGTATCTTTACTATTACTAAAAAGATTGGTGAAGTAAGCAAAATAATCATAGAATCAAGTAATTTGGCCAACAACCCTAACATCTGGTTTTCATGGCTCTTCAAATGAAGTGGTATATAGTTTCTTGGACTGATTTTGGCATTCCTGGCTCCTGGAGTGAAGACTCTAATCATACTCCTTTTCTGCTGTCTGTATTATAGTGTTCAGGTGTGTATTCTGAATACTCAATGTTTCTGCGCAGTCACTGTTCAATAAGATGCAGATGGTCCAACAAAGGACTATGCCACAAAAGGAAAGGAAACACTGATACAGAGGTTGAAATGATAATCTCCCTATTGTCTCCACAGCTTTTTATCAGATCACAGAACTTCATCAAGTAATAAACAACTGACTGGACTGATCATATTCCTAGATATTAATGCTTGGGGGGAGGGTAGAGGCTGAGAACCCAAACCATTTATACTAACATACTATCTATATTTAACAAGATCCTGTTGTTCCACTTATCATGACTTCATTATTCCAAGAACTCTTCCGCAAGAGGATGAAGTTGCAAATAATCTTGTCTGATTCAGGAATATCTCCAAAAAAGCATCTGTCTGAAAAACACACTACTCATTACCCACAACCCAAGATAATAAGTCATTTCACAAAGTTCATCAGACCCTTTACTCTTGTAAGATTCATGAAATCCTTGCTTACTGTCATGATTCCACCTTATCCTAACCAGGTCTCAGCAGTGGAAAGATCTATGTTAAACCAAACCCCTAAAAGCCTCACAAGTATTCTTCATTTGCCTTCCCATGTCTGATACACTACAAAGATTTTTGTGAAGGCAGAAAAGTCTTTCTACAGTAAGCAATACACCAAGCTTTGCTTTATTACTAAGATATTTTGGTCATCTTTCTATGAAGTCCAGAAGAAAAGAGCCACAGATATCAGTCTAAGAGATCCTTAAGAAAGGATGTTTCCCTACCTTATCTGGCTAAAAGCAAAGATCCACTAAGGTAGCTCATTCAGTGAATGTATTGTCATGTTTTATTCCTATGCATTTAATAGATTGCCTTGTTTGCTTATTATTCTCTAAGCTATAGTATAACAACTGTTTTCATAGCATTTACATTGCATTAGATATTATAAGTAATCTAGAAATGATTTAAAGTATATGATAGGATGTGCATAGGTTATACAAAGGAACTTCAAAAAGCCTGTAGGAAATGGAATTAGAGGCAAATCTACTTTGGTGTAAAAAATGTTTGAAATCCATGCCTTTTTATATAATACTCATTTTGTCCATAATAAATTGTTTGAAGACTCCTTCTATGCGAATCCTAGGCCTCTCAGTAAAGAAAATTTGAGCATTTGCAGATGTTGGGATCTGTGGGGAATTCTGGAATCAGCCCCCCCAGGGACTAGAAGAACTATATTTAGTTACATGCTCTGCTTTATTTGGATTGACTGTTGCTAAATTGAAGAAGGAGAGTATAGATGCAGAGGGTTGGGGGTGGGGAGTAGCAGTGATACTTTGGTTGGATGTGGAACTCTAGGTTGGAAATCCTTTTTAAAACTCCAGAATTTTGTATATAGTATTATTTTTAAAGATTTATTTATTTATTTGAAAGGCAGGGGTGGGGTGGAGCTGAGAGGCAGAGAGAATAATTATCCGTCCTCTACTTGACTCCTCACCTGGCTACAGGTCTAGGACAGACGGAAGTCAGGAACCAGGAACTTCATCCTGGTCTCCCACATGGGTCTAAGGTTAGGGACCTAAGTACGTGAACCATCCATCTTCCACTGCCTTCTCAGGACACATTAGAGGAAGCTGGATCAGAGAGACTCAAACCTGCACTTTGACACGGGATGCTAGTGCCACAAGCACATGGCTTAACCTACTGCACCACATGCTGGCTCTTGCATATTCTACTATGCTGTCTTCTAACTTCAGTGTTGTTGAAAACATTGCCATTCAATTTCCTAAATGCTGTATATAACTTTTCTTACTGAAAGCTTTTAAGATGCTTCAATTTTCAAGTTTCATTGTTCTGAACTTTTGTAATTGTAGACATTTATAATCTTACTTCATTTATTGTTCTGAGTCCTGAGAAGTAGGAAAGGAGATTTCCAGTAGAAAACACTGACTTTCAGTTCTAGGAAATATTCTTATTATTTGATAATTTATTTTTTGCATTTTCTTTGCCATCTGTCTCTAGACTTTTCAACTTTCTCTTTAAACTTTTTTTTATTTGTTTGTTTATTTCCAGGTATATTTATTTGACATCTGAATTTTCTTTTATCTCCACACAGTAATACACGCCAAGGTCTGCTAGGCCTGGGCCAAAGTCACCATAGGTATAAAACTGAGTAAAGGGCCGGTGCCGCAGCTCACTAGGCTAATCCTCCGCCTGCGGCGCCGGCACACCAGGTTCTAGTCCCAGTTAGGGCGCCTGTTCTGTCCCGGTTGCTCCTCTTCTAGTCCAGCTCTCTGCTGTGGCCCGGGAGTGTAGTGGAGGATGGCCCAAGTCCTTGGACCCTGCACCCACACGGGAGACCAGGAGAAGCACCTGGCTCCTGCCTTTGGATCAGCGCAGTGTGCCAGCTGCAGTGGCCATTTGGGGGTGAACCAATGGAAAAGGAAGACCTTTCTCTCTGTCTGTCTCTCTCTCACTGTCCACTTTGCCTGTCCAAAAAAAAAAAAAAAAAACTGAGTAAAGTCAGTCTCTGGGAAGTCTGGTTTGCCTTGATGTGCAAAGGGAGATAGGCAGGATGGACGTTATCATCAGAGATGTGCTCAGTTGTGCTGCTTCTAGCCTGGACTGTAGGAAAATAAGGCAGCTGTGACTGAGTTCACTTCCAGGCAGAGGATGCCTGCCCAGTTGGGAGGGCTTTCTGTACCACATCTTCCCAATGGGCATCTGACATCTCCTGAGCCCATTCAGGAACCTGGGGTGCACGTGGGCTTACTCAGCCATCATCCTTTTCACTAGCTCTACATGTTCTGGGTCCAGGGAATACAATTATGGTTGCCCAATGCTGTGGCTCCCTCCTCATCTTCACCCTCACTATCTAACAGGGGGTCTGGCATATGAACCTCAGAGCCTGGATCCTATCCTGGATGTCAGCAACTCTATCTTCTCTGTCCCCCACTGGTGCCAGCTCCACCTCTTCTTGTTCAGGATCTTGGTTCAGGGGGATGGCAGGAGTAGGCAGCTGGGCCTGCCCCCACTTACTCCTGCTCTTGCTCAGGTTCCTCACTGCTCCAATCCCCAGTGCCTTCCATAGGACTCTAATGAGGCCCCAGTTTCTCAGTTTAGGGAAAATATGCTCAGGGCCCATGGTGTCTATCCCTTGAACTACTGCTGCCATTCAGGCAGGGACGCTTGGCAAAAGCCTTTTGGGACCCCGGTACTTCCCCCACTAACTTTCACATGCCTCACTCTAACTAACATCGTTGAACATATACTAGAGGACAAACAGAAGGCAAGCCCTAAGTAATTCAATCAGACAAGTAATACAGGACCATTCAGTGAGACCGTTCCACACAGCTTCCTATTCTTCCAAATCTTATACCTTCTCTTAGGCAGGGACACAACCAATACGAACTTAATTATTCAAGCCTCAGAATAATTCTTAACAGCCTACTTTCACTCACTTCCACTTAGAGAGGGAAACAGGATGGACAGAGGACTGGAACTCTATTACTTTCTAGTTCATGTTCTGTACTTTCTAAACTTCCATGACCATTTCACTTTTTTTTTTTTTTTTTTTTTTTTGAGGCAGAGTTAGACAGTGAGAGAGAAAGAGAGAGAGACAGAGAGAAAGGTCTTCCTTTTCCATTGGTTCACCCTCAAATGGCCACTACCGCAGGCACAATGCGGCCGGCGCACTGCGCCAATCCGAAGCCAGGAGCCAGGTGCTTCCTCCTGGTCTCCCTTGTGGGTGCAGGGCCCAAGCACTTGGGCCATCCTCCTCTGCACTCCTGGGCCACAGCAGAGAGCTGGACTGGAAGAGGAGCAACTGGGACAGAATCCGGCACCCCAACTGGGGTGCAGGCGCCGCAGGCAGAGGATTAGCCAAGTGAGCTGTGGTACCGGCCAGACCATTTCACTTTTGAAAATTTTAAGTATTGTTTAAAAACATAAACTAACTTTGTAGTTCATGAACTTTTAAAAGCAAAACAACCATCTCTAGATTTGGGCATAATTTGTTGTAGTTTTTCCAATTACAAAGCCATTCAGGCTGATATTCTCTAGCTACTAATGGTTCCTATTATTTTACTATAAAAACTCAGAGCTGGTAGGCCCATACAAGTCATCAGTCCACCCATCCATCTAATTCTTCAATTTCTTCTACAACAACTCTACCAATCTGTCATTTAGGGAATGCTGAAATCACATATAGAGTCAATTCTCTGCTTCTTGCCCCATGTTCACACAGCTTTGTTTCCAATTTCCTCTTCATGTTCTAGTGTTACTGTGTATCCTCTTTTGCTTTCAGTCATTGGTCACAGATCTACATTGGTCAGAGTTCTACCCTGGGTCACAAAAGAGTTTTGTCCCCCTCCACATAACAGCAAAGCAAATATCTGAAATGATATCCACATTGGAAAATATGCTTATGCCCCTTGATTTAAACTCCAAAAGATTATGGATACAAATTTAAGATAACTTAATTCTCTTTACTCGCTAATTATGAATCTACCACTCATGAGTATACCCAAACTTTCATGGAAGCTACCTAGATTTTCATCTGCCTAAAAAATTATTATAAGGCTTCTACCCAAATATCCTATTTCAAGAAAAAGAAGAGTTAGTTCATGGGGTCGATGCCATGGTGCACTAGGTTAATCCTCCGCCTGCAGCATCAGCATCTCATATGGGTGCCAGTTCTAGTCCCAGTTGCTCCTCTTCCAGTTCAGCTCTCTGCTGTGGCCTAGAAAAGCAGTGGAGGATGGCCCAAGTGCTTGGGCCCCAGCACTCGCATGAGAGACTGGAAGGAAGTACCTGGCTCCTGGCTTCAGATTGGCGCAGCTCTGGCCGTTGTGGCCACTTGGGGAGTGAACCAATGGAAGGAAGATCTTTCTCTCTGTCTCTCTCTCTCACTGTCAGTAACTCTGCCTGTCAAATAAATAAAATAAAACCTTAAAAAAAAAAAAAGAAGAGGTAGTTCATTAGATTGAGATTTAAAAAATCAAGTTCAACTTAATCTATATGATCACAATTTTCTATACTTCAAATCCATCCCTTTAATCTCCACGCTGAAAAACACAAATCCTTTCAATTTATATGCTAAGGTATCTTTCCTCTAATCATTTTGTTTGCCTTTTCCAAATTTGTTCTAGTTCTTATCACCATATCATATAACCATAACTTGTCCAAAGCAAAAAGGTACTATGACTTTGTGCAATAGCAGGATTACACTTTCTACTTTGTTTTCTTACTAAAATCTAACAAGCTGTTTATCTTTTTTAATTAATTAATTAATTAGAAAGTCGGAGTTCCACAGATAGAGGAGAGGCAGAGAGAGAGAGAGGTCTTCCATCTGCTGGTTCACTCCCCAATTGACCACAACAGCTGGAGCTGTGCCGACCCAGAGCCAGGAGCTTCTTCTGGGTCTCCTACATGTGTGGAGGGGCCCAAGGACTTGGGTTTTCCTCCACTGCTTTCCCAGACACCTTATCAGGAAACTGGATCAGAAGTGGAGCAGCCTACTTGAACCAGCACCCATATGGGATGCCAGCGCTGCAGGCTGGGGCTTTAACCCACTGCGCCACAGCACTGGCCCCAAACCAAGTATGTCCTCTCATACATTAAGCCACACACTCAGAAAGTTCTCGGCTTTCCCTATCACCTCTTCCTTAATCATGCAGTTTTACTTTAACATGTACACAACTACCAATGGTAAACAAAAGAATAAAAAAAAATGTTTGAGGAAAAAAAATAGTTCTATTTCAGAGGAACACCAAGATGTTTTAGACAATGCAGCTAAGTTTGCTTGTTCTTTGCATGCAACTATTATTTTTCCTATTCATGCTGTGCTGATTCCAGTTGGCATGTAATAATAATGCTTCCACATGTTGGTTTTTTTCTCCCTAATTAACAAATGATGTTGTAGGAGATTTGCCTATATTTGCTACAATACAGGATAAGTAGTACTGTAGTATATACTGTAAATACTTGCTGATTGCAAATGGCCAGGTGGCCTGTGACACTCATTTTGCTGCCGTAGCTTCACATGGGTATTCAAGCTTGGCTCAATAAACAGAAAGTAGGGCTGGTGTTGTGGCGTAGCAGGTAAAGCCACCGCCTGCAGTGTTGGCATCCCATATGAGCACCAGTTCAAGTCCTGGCTGCTCCACTTCCAATCCAGCTCTAGGCTATGACCTGGGAAAGTAGTAGAAGATGGCTAGTAGGGGGGATGATTTGTGTCAGGCTGTTCCACGTCTGACCCATATCCCTGCTAATGAGCCTGGGAAAGCAGTGGAAGATATGCTTGGGTCTCTGCCAATCACGTGTGAACCCAGATGAAGCTCCTGGCTCCACCTGGCCCAGTCCTAGCCACTGTGGCCATGGGGAGTGACTAGAAAATCCATCTCTCCCTTCTCTCTGTAATTCTGCCTTTCAAATACATAATTTTTTTAAAAACAGAAGTTTTTAATAATAGATTTCTGGCCGGCGCCACAGCTCAATAGGCTAATCCTCCACCTGTGGCGCCAGCACACCAGATTCTAGTCCCAGTCGGGGTGCCCGATTCTGTCCCGGTTGCCCCTCTTCCAGTCCAGTTCTCTGCTGTGGCCCAGGAAAGCAGTGGAGGATGGCCCAAGTGCGTGGGCCCTGCACCCACATGGGAGACCAGGAGAAGCACCTGGCTCCAGGCGTCGGATCAGCGTGGTGCGCCGGCCACAGCGGCCACTGGCGGGTGAACCAATAGAAAAGGAAGACCTTTTTGTCTCTCTCTCTCTCACTGTCCACTCTGCCTGTCAAAAAAAATAAATAAATAATAAGAGATTTTTTTATAGCTATGACATTGTAGCAAAAACAACTACTGATTGCTACAGACATATTAAAGATAATTATCTACTAATAAGCATCTTCAATTTTTCTTAAAAATATGAATTAGGCCAGTTGGACACTGGAGAAATAGATCAGCACAAATGACTAAACAAAATTAACATAACAAATACAGTAAAGTATATGTGAATTATATGGCCTTATGAGAGTTTAAAAACTTGTTTTACAAGCACTTTCTTATGATGTTATATGAAAAAATGCTGTAGGGTGAATTCATTTTACAGATGAGAAATCTGAAACACTCAGAGATAAAATGGATAACTAGAGGTCATAAAGCTTGTACATCAACTATGTCAATCCCAAATCAAATAATATTAGGAGAATGCAAGTTTAGAAACACCAGAAACACTCCCATTTAAAAATCAAAATGAAGGCAAAAACATACCCTACACTTCCGAAAAAAATGTTATTATGAAGAATTTATTAAAGTTACAGTCTAGGGAATCACAACATAATTTAAGGTTTAAGTAACAGAAAGCAACTATTAACAAAACCATTAATATTTGCAGATGATATAAATTTCTACCTAGAAAAATCCAAACTAAAAATTAAAATAGTTAAAAAATTTAAATTACTTAGGAACTGCAGAAAGTTTATAACTATTTGAGACAAATGGTAGGTTATCAAGGGTTGATTGAATCGTCTCTATTTTGGGGCATATTTTTTAAAGTCAGTAACAAATTCTTTTAGAAATGCAAAGAGGTTTGCTAGATTTAGCAAATGAAATACAAATACAGGTCAGGTATTTCAAACAGCCACAAGGGTATAGGCAAATCAGTGGACTACCAGAGAAAGTTCAGAAATAAACACCAAGTAGATGTGTGAACTAAGGGTAATGATAAAAAGATGACATTTCAAATCAATTTTGAAAGTAATATCATTAAAAAAGATGAGAAAATTAAGCTACAAACCTACTTAAGAAGTTATACCAAATTAAGATTAAATAAATATTTAAGTATGAATATTTTTAGAACCCATAAAAAGTCAGAAGAAAATGTAAGTACAAAATATATAAAGGAGAAACGTCAGAAGCAAAAAAGTTTTTTGATTACACATTTAAAAAGCCATTAAATATAGATAAATGAAAAACTAAAAAAGGTTTTAACTAAATAAAAGGAATATACCAACAAAGAAAGCACTTCACAAAAAAAAAAATTTAAGAGGAATATTACACAATGGGCAAAATATGATTGGACAAGTCATTAAAGATATTAAATGACAAATAAACACAAAAATATAAATATAAAATTAGTGAAACATATAAGTAAAACCATAATTTCATAGCTTTCTTGTTTCTACAAAAAGATTATTTATTTGAAAGACAGACATAAAGCGAGAAAGAGAGAGCTCTTCCATCCACTGGCTTACTACCCAAATGGCTACTACAGCCGGAACTGGGCCAGGATGAAGCCAGGAGCTTGGCACTTCTTCCATGGCTCCCACTTGGGTGCTGGGGCCCAAGCACTTGGGCTATCTTCCACTGCTTTCCCTGGTGCATTAGCAGGGAGCTGGATCAGAAGTTATAGCAGCTGGGACTCAAACTGGCACCCATGTGGGTTGCCAACATTACAGGCAGAGGCTTAGCTTCCTACACCACTGCACCAGCCCTGTAGCTTTCCTATTAAATTTGCAATGATTAAAGAAAAAAATAACAAAAATACTGATTCATGATGAAGGTAAATATTACTCCTATTCATTATGAATGAAATCACAGATCAGTTCAAAATTTCCAGAGATAATCTAATCTTACCTATCAAATAATAGGTACAATACATTCTGAAATAAAAATACGCCTAGAAAAAGGTTGTTAACCAGATTAAAGTAAATCTGCACTTATTTAAATTCACACCCTGAGAAGCAGCAAATGATTACTTAGAGGTTAGGTTCCTGCCAACATGGGAGAGCTGGAGTGAGTTTAGATTCCTGGCTTTAGCCTGGTACAACCCCAGTTGTGCTTTTTTGGACAGTGAACCAGTGGGTGGAGGATTTCTGTTGCTGTGTCTCTCTTTCTGCCTTTCAAATAAATATAAACAATAATTAATTTTAAAATGTAAAAAATTTAAAGCCATAGTTTAGCTATGTAGTACAGATGTATAGTTATTTAGTACAGAAACCAATAGCCCAAAATTCAAAAAGCATAGCAAAGTGGCACTACATGATGGATAACTTTTTATAATAATGATTTTGAACTGCACAGAAAAGACTAAATTATGTCATAAGTACAATAAAAATGTACATGAGTGTAATTTCAGATTTTTATCCACAATGATTAAAAGTTTGGTGAATAAAATGTCAGTTACCCAGAAAAATGTGGCTATCTAGAATCATATCTACATCTATAATTCTAAGACATTCTAAGTCATAGTTTATTATAAAAATAAGAGATAATACAGATATAATTAAAGTCTAAACTTTATGAACTATAGAAAAGTTAAAACTATGAAAAGAACAAAGTTGAAAGATTCACACTTTCTGATTTCAAGACTAACTGCAAAGCTTCAATAATCAAGACAGTGCTGTGCTAGCTTAGGGACAAGCATACTCTCAGAATTAATAGGAAAAAATCCTACATTTACAGCTAACTGATTTTTAACCAGGGTGACCAGAAAATTCAAAGGTGCTAGGACAACTACATATCCATCAGTAAAAGAATGAAACTGGATATTCTAACTCAGAGAATAACATGGATCACAGACTGAAATCAAACAATTATAAAACTCAGGAAAAAAAACTAAAAGTATGGTTTTCTGAACCAGGGTTTAAGTGATATTTTTTAAGACTTAACAACAAAAACAACAACAACAAAATAGTGATACATTGGATGACATCAAAATCAAAAACTTTTGCAGAATATGTAAAGAATCCTACAACACAATAAAAATAAAGGATGCAATTTAAAAATGAGTAGGTGACTTGAATATTTTCCTAAGAAGATACACATATGGTCATAAGCACATAAAAAGATGCTCGACATCATTAGTTTTTAGAGAAATGCCATTTAATATTCAAGGATGTCCATTAGCAAAAATTCCCCAGAAAACAGATGTTGACAAGGAGGTAGAGAAATTGCAACCCTTGTGCTCTGCTAGAAGGAATGTGAAATGGTACGGCAACAATGAAAAACAGTTAGGTGGTTACTCAAAAAGCTAAACATAGAGTTACCATGACCCAGCAATTCTAACTCCTAGGTATAATGAATATGTGGGAACTAAAAGCAGAGATTCAAATATTTGTATAGCAATGAATGAATAAACAATATGATGCATGCTACAACGTGGTGTGACTCAAGTACATTATATTAAGTGAAAGACAGGTCTCATACTATGGAATTTCATTTATATGAAATGTCCAGAATAGGCAAATCCAGAAACAGAAAGTAGTTAGTGATTGACTAGGGAGGAATTAGAGATTGGAGGAAACGGGGAGTGATTGTTAATGGGTAGAGGCTTTCTTTTGGAGGAAACAAAAATATTCTTTTTTTTTTTTTTTTTTGACAGGCAGAGTGGACAGTGAGAGAGAGAGAGAGAGAGAGAAAGGTCTTCCTTTGCCGTTGGTTCACCCTCCAATGGCTGCCGCGGTCGGCGCGCTGCGGCCGGCGCACCGCGCTCATCCGATGGCAGGAGCCAGGTGCTAGGTGCTTATCCTGGTCTCCCATGGGGTGCAGGGCCCAAGCACTTGGGCCATCCTCCACTGCACTCCTGGGCCACAGCAGAGGGCTGGCCTGGAAGAGGGGCAACCGGGACAGAATCCGGCGCCCCGACCGGGACTAGAACCCGGTGTGCCGGTGCCGCAAGGTGGAGGATTAGCCTGTTGAGCCACGGCGCCGGCCGGAAACAAAAATATTCTAAAATTAAGTTGTGATAATAGCTGCACAATCCTGCGACTATGATAAAAGGTACTAAAGTGTATACTTTAGGTAAACTGTATGGTATATATCCAAATAAAGCTACGAAACAAACTTTATGAATTATAAAATTTAAAACTTCTGGGAAAGCATCACTAAAATATTCTCCTTGAAGACAACTGGGACTTAATTTTTCCACCTTTTACACTGCAACTAAATTGAAATTACTTTTTAAACACTTAAAAATATACAACTAGTAGCAAATGTTATCTGACATCCCAAAATGTTTCAAGGATAATTATAGCACAGAATGTCACTAAGGGAAAATGTACTGTACTGCATTCTGATTTGAAAACCAGTAATCATACTTAAATTCAGAAGGGTCTAGTTACACAAAGTGCAATGGAAATACAGCAAAGACATTTATGATCAAAGTAAAAAGAAAAGTGGAACACTTAGTGTTTTAATAGATGAACTATGAGAAACATGTGCAACCTTGATAGATTTCTGTACATTTTCACTTAGCACTTCTGAGTCCAGTTCATGTCATAAGCTTAAAGATCTACAGAGGTCAACCAGTCTTGGCCAAAACTAGACAATAGTGACTTTCAGCTCCAGGATATCTGGTTTAAATTCTCAAACAAAGTTGGTATCGTTTATACTAACATAGGTAAAATATTTGTGTACTCCCTCAGCTTTCTGAGTGTTTTCCAACTTCTATTGAGGAGAATTGTCTAAGAAGACAAAATTATGCTATGTACACTTAAAAACCTTTTTTAAAGTTTCTTTAAAATTAACAGAATACATCAGAGCTGTCTTATAGACAAACACCTGCCTCCTTACCTAAGAATGATGACTTCTGCAAGCACGCAAAGCAATTGCATCAGCAATACAAGGGGCTGCAGCTGCCTGCTCTATGGAGGCAAGCCCAGAGGTGAACATAATTGAGAAAGGTAACAAGGAACATGACCAAACCAAAGTCAGTATGCAAAGAAAAGGCAAGCCAAAAAGGGAGAGAAAGGAAAAAAATCAAGACTAAGAAGCCAGTGTTAGGCAAAGAATGAAAGGATGACCTGAAGCCAGCATCAGGAAATGTGGGGAAAGAAATGATCCATAAGCAAGAGTAGGGTGCTAAGAGTTGGTGTTACATAAAAAGTGTATGAAGGCAGAACCATCAAGAACATCAATCATTTATGATAAAAGCAAACTGTAGGAACAGTATTTAGTTGGAATAGAGATATCTGATAAAAATAAACAGAATAATATCTAAAAATCCAGAAATATCTAATTTTAAACACTCACATGTATCTTAAATTTGTTTTATCTCAATCAGTAATCTAAAATACAAAGGACCATGCAAAGGGAAAAGCCAATGTAAAACTTCATACAGAATAATCTAAACAATTTTGACTTTACAATGCATTTAACCCCAGAACTCAAACAAGTCACTACTACATCTATTCCCATTTCTTCTTTCCAAAAATGTTTTGTTTTTGGAGTTTGGATATGAGTGTTAACTTGGTACAACCTTGTTACAGACACAGATGGGACCTCAAGGAACCTGAAGCCCTGGCCTATTAAGAGTATTCCCAGGAAATTAACCTTCAGTTTACCAATTTTATAGTGCTGTGATGGGATTGTTACCAGAACTTGTAATTGGGTGTGGTAATCAGTTTTCAGAACTGTTGAGAAACCAGGCGGGATAAAACTCCCTGCGGAAAAAGCAAAGGGCACTTCTCTTGATTAATGGAAACTTCACTCCCTGCCAGAGGTACCATCTACACTACATGTCTTCATAGGGAACTTTAGAGACTTGGAAAGTTCTGCCTCCATTTTGGAGGATGCTGTGTAAAAAGACAGATGTAAAAGACTGAAGAACTGTTTCAATAGTATAAAAAAGTGAAAACAATCTAAATGTCCTTTGATTAGACCATTATATATTATAATCCATAAAACAGGATGATGAGATGAAATGAATTACATGTGTTGATAGAGCTCCAAAATGTATGAACTGAAAAAAGCAAGGAACAGAATTATATTTAAGATGTTTTCCATATATATGTATTATCTGATCAAAAATAAGAAAGCATTAAAGTAAATTTTTTTAAAGATTTATTTATTTATTTGAAAGGCAGAGTTACAGAGAGGTAGAGGTAGAGAGAGAGGTCTTCTTTTTTTTTTTTTTTATATATAAAGCTTTTATTTAAAGAATATAAATTTCCAAAGAACAGCTCATGGACCACAATGGCTCCCCCCCACACACACAACTTCCCTCCCTCCCCCCACCCTCCCCTTTCCCGCTCCCTCTCCCCTTCTGTTCACATCAAGATTCATTTTCAATTCTCTTTATACACAGAAGATCAATTTAGTACATATTACGTAAAGATTTCAACGGTTTGCCCTCGCATAGAGACACAAAATGATAATACTGTTGGAGTACTAGTTATAGTATTAATTCACAATGTACAGCACATTAAGGACAGAGATCGAGAGAGGTCTTCTATCCAACGGTTCACTCCCCAAATGCCCACGATGGCCGAAGCTGGGCCAATTCGAAGCCAGGAGCCAGGAGCTTCTTCCAGGTCTCCCATGTGGGTGCAGGGGCCCAAGAACTTGGGCCATCTTCTGCTACTTTCCCAGGCCATAGCAGAGGGCTGTACCAGAAGTGGAGAAGCTGGGACTCAAACTGGTGTCCATATGGGATGCTGGCACTGTAGACAGCAGCTTTATCCGCTATGCCACAGTGCCAGCCCCTAAAGTATATTTTAAAGTCTGTTCATCCATATATATTATTCTATATTCAAATATACAGGAGTCACTGATTATTCCGTAAGAGAATTAAGTCTGAAGTAGAAGCAGACTAAACATTTTCTTGGGTATCCTTATGTGCTGAATATTTTAATCATGAGAAAACATTACTTGTATGATCCAAAATCACTTTATAAAAAAATTCATTAAATCTTATTTTATAATAAAAATATAATTGTCCCTAAAACTCTACACAAAAAGCTTGATACTACCTTGAAGAACTCTAACTGGGACCTCAAAAATTTGAAGTCAGGCCAGCACCGCGGCACAATAGGCTAATCCTCTGCCTGCGGTGCCGGCACACCTGGTTCTAGTCCCGGTCAGGGTGCCAGATTCTGTCCTGGTTGCCCCTCTTCCAGGCCAGCTCTCTGCTATGGCCTGAGAGTGCAGTGGAGGATGGCCCAAGTACTTGGGCCCTGCACCCCATGAGAGACCAGGAGAAGCACCTGGCTCCTGGCTTTTGATCTGCGCGGTGCGCCGGCTGCGGTGGCCATTGGAGGGTGAACCAACGGAAAAGGAAGACTTTTCTCTCTGTCTTTCTCTCTCTCTCACTGTCCACTCTGCCAAAAAGAAAAAAAATTTTTTTGAAGTCTACTTAATGCTTAAAATTTGGAGTCTTACTTAATGGCTATCATTAGAGAATTCATTAAATGAGTATTTGTATTCATACATGTCACGTGATTATTTGCAGTAACTAAAAAGGTGAGAATTAGGCATAATGGTTAAGATGCCATTTGGGACACCCACAATCCCATACTGGAATGCCTGTGTTCAAGTCTCATCTCTGTTTCCAATTCCAGCCTTCTGCTAATATACACCTTGGAAAGTAGCAGTGATGCTGAAGTAGCTGAATCCCTGCTGCCATGGGGGAGATCCAGATGTGAGTTCCAGGTTTCAGCTTCTGCACCCTGCCCAGCCCTGGCCATTACAGGCACTGAGATGATGAACCAACAGATGAAGATCTTTCTGTGTCCTTGCTTCTGTCTCTGTCTCTGTGTCTTTCAAATAAATATTTTTTGAAAAAAAGTAAAGCCATATTTACTAACATGGAAAGATCTGTATTTTTGAATGAAAAAATATAAAACCATGGATTTCACTCATTTAGGTCTATATTCAAAGATTTATCTGGAAAGATGATAAAATATTAATTGCATCATAACAGAATTATAGGTTGTTTATATATATATATTTCTGAACTACTTACCATGTTTTACAATGCACATGTACCCTTTTTTATAAGTAGGAAAAATTATTTGTAATAAGAACTATCTTGAAGAGTATTAAAAATAACTAAATAAATGCCATCCCCTGATTTAGCTTTAGTAATATGACCATGCAAAACCAAAAATGAAAGTGAAGCTATTCATTGCTTGGGTCTGAATGATAAGGCTAACTATGCAAGTATCAAAACATTTTAGATAAAATCTACAGAGGGTTATGACTCAAGGTTTGGCATCCAAAAATCTTCAGATGAATTGTTATATTTTATTTAAAATATTTCACTTAACGCAGATACTTCATCATCTCCCTTGCCCTGTGAGCAGCATATGGCACTGTCACTCCTGGAAACACTCTCCCTGGCTGTTATACTTCTACCAATAAGGTCTCACAACGAGACAACCCTTGCTTATCTCCACCTCCTCAAGACTCAACTTTTCAGCCTCTGAGTAGATACTTTTTCCTCTACATTCCATCCTAGGCCCCCTTCTCACTAATAAAGTCTTCACAGGCAATTTCACTGCCACTCAAAGCCACTACAAGCACATGGTAGCTCCAAAGACCCTCTCTATCCAGATCGCTCTAATGAGCACAAGATTCATATATCAGCCTTACGGAGATTTCTTCTCTGATATTTAACAAGTACCGAAAATTAAATACATCAAAACTCAAAACATCATTTTACCCCTCAAACTTACTCCTCTGCCTGTTTTGGCTATCTGTGAATGCAACATCCAGCAGCCCATGCCAGAAACCTGAGCATTATCTTTGGAAATTCTCAATCTTTCATCTTTCACATCCAATAAAATAATGAGTCCCAACGATTCTCCCTTCTCATCCCCTTCTTATTTCCGTAATTCAAGCCACCCGCCACCTCCTACCTAGAAAACTATTACAACTGCATCTGTGTTTCTGTCAATCTTTTAAAATTAGAAATCTGGGCCGGCGCCGTGGCTCAACAGGCTAATCCTCCGCCTTGCGGCGCCGGCACACCGGGTTCTAGTCCCGGTCGGGGCGCCGGATTCTGTCCCGGTTGCCCCTCTTCCAGGCCAGCCCTCTGCTGTGGCCCAGGAGTGCAGTGGAGGATGGCCCAGGTGCTTGGGCCCTGCACCCCATGGGGAGACCAGGAAAAGCACCTGGCTCCTGGCTCCTGCCATCGGACGAGCGCGGTGCGCCGGCCGCAGTGCGCCGTCTGCGGCGGCCATTGGAGGGTGAACCAACGGCAAAGGAAGACCTTTCTCTCTGTCTCTCTCTCTCACTGTCCACTCTGCCTGTCAAAAAAAAAAAAAAAAAAAAATTAGAAATCTGAACCTAATACTACCTGCTTAACATCCTAGGAATGGTGCCGACTGCCTTCAGGAAAAAGTACAAAGTCCATGGCATGATTTATAATAGGCCACTTGGTACTCCAACTTTGCTTTTAAAGCCTCTCACCTGGGGCCGACGCTGTGGCACAGAAGCTTAAGCCTCTGCCTGCAGTGCCAACCTCCCATGTGGGTATCAGTTTGAGTCCTAGCTGCTCCACTTCCAAACCAGCTCCCTACTAATTCACCTGAGAAAAGCAGCAAAAGATGGCCCAAGTACTTGGGCCCCTGCAACCAACTGGCACATCCAGAAAAACTCCTAGTTCCTGGCTTCAGCCTGGCCCAGCCCCAACTGTTGCAGCTACTCTCTCTTTCTTTGTACCTCTGCCTTTAAAATAACTTTTTGAAAGATTTATTTCATTTATTTGAAAGAGAGAGAGAGAGAGGTAAAGCCAGAGAGAGAGAGAGAAGTCATTCATCCACTGGTTCACTCCCCAAATGACTGTAAAGGCCAGAGCTGTGCCGATCGGAAGCCAGGAGCCAGGAGCTTCTTCCGGGTCTCCCATGCAGGTGCAGGGGCCCAGGGACTTGGGCCATCTTCTACTGCTTTCCCAGGCCATAGCAGAGAGCTGGATTAGAAGTGGAGCAGCCAGGACTCAAACTGACACCCATATGGGATGTTGGCACTGCTGACTGGGGCTTTCACCCGCTGCGCAACAGTGCTGGCCCCAAATAAATAAATCTTTAAAAAAAAAAAAATGCCTCTCACTCTACTCCTTACTCCTAAGACCTCAAATTCTATCAGTTTCTCACCATACCTAATCTTTTCTTTAAACCTCTGTGTGAGCTGTTTGTTCTGTTTGTTTAGCACTCCAAAGGGTAGCTAGAGAAGCGTTTATAGCCTTTCTCCCACAACATTTCCCAAAATTACCTCAAATAAACAACTTAAGTTACAACTTGCTTACTACAAATTGCTGAACTCTCTTTTCAACTAGATTGCAACTCTCACCTACATAAAGAAATTATGGGGCCACTATTGATGCTAGTTCTCTAATCTGGAACTCCCCAACTCCCACTCACACTTATTTACTGCCCATTCACTTGTGTAACTTCTAATTACCTTTCAAGTCACAAGTGAAATATTATCCTTGAGCCCCCAAGAGCAGATCAGACACCCCCACGGTACCTTATAATTTCCCCTATTTCAGCCCTTATATAATTGCCTGTTTACCTATATGTGCTCTCTAAAGTCTGTTAAGTTCCCTAAAGACTAGACCATTAGCTTTTCACCACTGAATCACCTTTCCTGATACAGAGACTAGCATATAATAGACATTCAGTAAATAGCTACTAAATAAATCATAAGCACACCAATTTACAAAAAGAACTACAGCTAAAAAGAATGAAATTTCAAATATTCAAATAATTTAATTTTACATTGAAAAGAATCTTCAAAGTTAGTATTGGAAAACAAATTACAAATCTGACATTTTCTTGTAAATTGTGTATAAACAACTTCTTGCAAATTGAGTCAATGATAAAGCACTCAAGTACTTGTATATTTAAAGGAACTCTTATATAAAACAAACTAAAAAAAAATCCAAATTTATGTATTCTGAGTAAGGCTAAATTTTCACCCAATGTATTGGTATTCCTTAAAACAGAAGCCTTATAAAAGTTAAGTTTTCAATACCTTCCCCTTTCCCAGAAAAATGACTTATTTCATATATTATTTCATAATAACTACATCTTTATTAAATTCCTTTAGTTCTCTAGTCAATCTATAAATTTAGATGTATAAAAATAACTAGCTATTCTGTCCCAGTTGCTCCTCTTCCAGGCCAGTTCTCTGCTGTGGCCTGGGAATGAGTGGAGGACGGCCCAAGTCCTTGGATCCTGCACCCGCATGGAAGACCAGGAGAAGTACCTGGCTCCTGGCTTCGGATCAGCATGGTGCACCAGCCGCAGAGTGCAGGCCGCAGCAGCCATTGGAGGGTGAACCAATGGTAAAGGAAGACCTTCTTCTCTGTCTCTCTCTCACTGTCCACTCTGCTTGTCAAAAAAAAAAATAAATAAATAACTATCTAAGCTCTGCATTATAATATACCGAATTTTGTTAGAATTCATGGGCTATAACAAAGTTAAGATTTTTTTTTAAAGATTTATTTATTTATTTGAAAGTCAGAGTTACACAGACAGAGAAGGAGAGGCAGAGAGGGAAAGAGAAAGGTCTTTCATCCACTGGTTCACTCCCCAATTGGCCGCAACGGCTAGAGCTGAGCCGATCTGAAGCCAGGAGCCAGGAGCTTCTTCCAAGTCTGCCACGCAGGTGCAGGGGCCTAAGGACCTGGGCCATCCTCCACTGCTTTCCCAGGCCATAGCAGAGAGCTGGATCAGAAGTAGAGCAGCCGGGTCTCCAATCGGCACCCATATGGGATGCCAGCACTGCAGGCAGCGGCTTACCAGCTATGAAACAGCGCCGTCTCCAAAGTTACAGATTTTAAAGATTACTTAGCTAAAGAGATGAGTAACTGAATTCACATAGTAAAAAAGTAAACTTTAAATATGAAAAAATATTGCAGTCTATACCAAGGAATTTAAACAAAATTAAATACCAAATAATTCAAAGGCTAATTATATTTTCTTTAACTTTAGAAATAACAGGTTTGGGGGCTGGTCCTGTGGCGCAGTGAGCTAAAGCTCTGGCCTGAAGTATCGCCATCCCATATGGGCACCAGTTCTAGTCCCAGCTGCTCCTCTTCTGATCCAGCTCTCTGGTATGGCCTAGGAAAGCAGTACAAGATGGCCCAAGTGCTTGGGCTCCTGCACCCACATGGGAGACCCAGAAGAAGTTCCTGGCTCCTGGCTTCAGATCAGTGCAGCTCCGGCAGTTGGAGCCAATTGGGGAGTGAACAAGCGCATGGAAGACCTCTTTCTCTCTACCTCTCTCTGTAACTCTGTCTTTCCAATAAACAAACCTTTAAAAAAAAAAAAAAAAAAAGAAATAACAGGTTTGAGGGATCAGCATTGCAGCGTAAAGGCGCCTGCAGTGATGCTAGCATCCCATATTGGAGTCCCAGTTTCCCCACTTCAGATCCAGTCTCCTGCAAATGGCCTGAGAAAAGCCACAGAAGATGGCCCATGCATTTGTACCCCTACACCCACATGGGAGACCAGGATAAAGCTGCCGGCTCCTGGCTTAGGCCTAGCCCAGCCCCAGCCTTTGCTGCCATCTGGGAAGGGAACCAGTGGATAGAAGATCTCTCTTTTGTTTCTCCCTTTCTCTCTCTCTGTAACTCTTTCAAATTTATAAACAAATCTTTAAAAAAGTAGTACAGGCTTGAGCTCCTTAACTCTCATTTAAACAGATTCCTTTCATTTCAAGGTTTATTTTAAAAAAAAACTTTATGACTCTTAGTGTATCTATTCTACACCTGGACATTCCACTTGGATTCAGCCAGTTAATAAAGTTTTCCCTGGCCTTGGCTTTGGGTGTTGTTCAAGTCTATTCAGGGCATCAACACAGCCAGCCCATCAAACTTGCCTTCTCTTGCTATTTAATCTCTACAAGGTATTGCTTTTCTGCTGTCTTATAATATTCCTCAAGTTCTTAATTTTAACAAGTTTAGATGAAAAATTTTCAAATATAAATTTCCAGCACACAAAAAAAAGTATTAAATACCTGTTACCATTTGGCAATGTGCCAAGAGCACACTCTTATTGCCTAGAAGAAATCTATAATCTCTAACTCATAAACATTCACCAGAAAGACCCAAAGGACATATAAACATTAGCCACATATACACTAAGGTAGTTACATAATATATCAATGAAGGACAAACAACTTTGGTGGGCTGATGAGGGAAGAGAGAATTACTGGAGCTGGATGTTGAGACAGGATTTCTGAGGCTGAATTTTATACCTTTTTGAACTGATGGAAAGAAATTCCAGTACAAAGCTCTGTCTCAGAAAAAGGTCACAGTGGTCTGATTTAATGCAGAAAAATAGTTGTGTGACTCTGTATTTCAGAATCACCTGAGGAGATTATAATATGAGCACTGTCCTGGAATAAGGTAGGTTAGTCAGATCTGACAAGACAAAGGACAAAGAGTGCGGTCCTAAACCACAGTCCATGGAAAGCCTCTCAAAATCATGTTTTTGATGCTTTAGGTGTGATCCAGAAAATCGATTACCAGATATAAATCTAAAAGAACTGAAAGCTGGGGCTAGTGCTGTGCCATAGCAGGTAAAGCTGCCGCCTGCAGTGCTGGCATCTAATATGGGTGCTGGTTCGAGTCCTGCCTGATCCACGTCTGATCCAGCTCTCTGCTATGGCCTAGGAAAGCAGTGGAGAATGGCCCAAGTCCTTGGGTCCCCGCACCCACGTGGGAGACCTGGAAGAAGCTCCTGGCTCCTGGCTTCGGATTAGCACAGCTCCAGCCATTATGGCCAATTGGGGAGTGAACCAGTGGATGGAAAGCCTCTTTCTCTCTTTCTGCCTCTCTCTCTAAATCTGCCTTTCAAATAAAAAAATCTAAAAACAAAAAACAAAACAAAACAAAAAGAACTGGTAGCAAAGTTTCACATAGTAGCTCACACAGAAATGTTTGTAGCAGCATTGTTCATTAATACCTAAAAAAGTGGAAATCCAAATGTCTAACTGATGAATGGATAAAATTGGTATATGCAAATGAGGCAACATTACTCAGCCAGTAAAAGGTGTGAAGTACTGATATACATACTACATGTATAAACCTTCACAGCATTACGCCAAATAAAAGTCAGACACAATAGGCCATTTATATGAAATGTCCAGAAAAGGCAAAACCATAGAGACACAAAGTAGATTCATCAGTGGCTGAAAAGTACAAATATAGACTGTAATTGTTACAGGGTTTATCTTTGGGATAATAAAAATGTTCTGAAATTACATAGTGGTGATGGTTCAATATACTAAAACACACTTGTGAACATATTAATAGCCAGTGAATCAACCACACACTTCAAGAGGGTGAATTTGATGGTACGTTTTGAAAGAGGATCTTCAGCATTTTTTCTGCTGCAACACATCTGAAGGACATTACATGGCTCCACAGTAAGGCCAGCTGACTACAGCAAGGACTTGCTTGGGGACTTTGACAACAACTGTATTAAAGAATAAAAAGAGGCCTGTGCCGCGGTTCAATAGGCTAATCCTCCGCCTGCAGCGCCGGCACACAGGGTTCTAGTCCCGGTTGGGGTGCCAGATTCTGTCCCAGTTGCTCCTCTTCCAGTCCAGCTCTCTGCTGTGGCCTGGGAAGGCAGTGGAGGATGGCCCAAGTGCTTGGGCCCTGCACCCCATGGGAGACCAGGAGAAGCACCTGGCTCCTGGCTTCGGATCAGCGCAGTGCGCCAGCCGCAGCAACCACTTGGGGGTGAAGCAACGGAAAAGGAAGACCTTTCTCTCTCTCTCTCTCTCTCTCTCTCTCTCACTGTCCACTTTGCCTGTCAAAAATATTTTTAAAAAAATAAAGAGAATCATGATACCAAAGAATCTTCAAGTATTAAGACCAAAACAACAGGTGAAGGCTCCTTTTAGTGATAACATCAAGAATTGCCTTGAGGTAACAAAAGAAATCATACGGTAACTTCTAACAAGGTGATGACCAAGGCCTACTACCTAAACTACTAAAAAGGAAAAGATTTACAAATTGTTCTGAAGGAGGAAAGGAGAGTAGGATTTTTATTCTTTAACAACAGCTAAGAACAGGAAAACAGTAAAGACATAATGAAGATTGGAGGCAATAACAAAAGGCATTGTAAGAAAGACAATAACCAAAGGGAATGATATATATTTATCAACACTGATTTGGCATATACAAGTTCCCAGCTAACAAATGTATCACATCTTAAATATTTGTAAATCAGAACACTGAATACAATTGTAGGAAAATGTTTTGAAAGAGTTAAGTTCACAAATGGCCTACAATAATTTGTTAAAATTTTTCATTATTTCTATTTCCTAGATGAAATTCAAGATGCTATAAGCCCTATCCCTACCTCCCATTTCACCACACTTCAGTGCCCCATCAAGAGAAATGTCATTACTTCCTAAACTCTTACTGGAAGAAAAATCTCTCCACCACCACCCGCAACTCCTGCCCCATCTGTTGCCACCACTACCTCAGTAACACAGAAAACTCTGGCTCCCTTCCCCTCACAGAGGTGAGGCCAAAACAGAATCACTTGCCTTCCAGCACCACAGCAAAATGGAAGTCTGCCATGGCAGTTTTACAAATGAGAGAGATTCTTAAGTCACACACTTGCCTTGCAAAGGCTGCTTGTATTGAATGGCCAAAATTCTTAGGACATAAAACTGCCATACACACAATTAAGGCATTCCACACATGCTGATAAATGTATTCCCACTGCTGTCCTGTGGGCGCATTGGAAAATTTGTAGTATCTGTACATACTTCTACTCATACAGCAAGAGCCCCAAAAAATGCCAGCAAGGGAAAATGAGTGGGGAGGAAAGGCAAGAGAAGAAATAGTCAAACCTGTAACAATTCACTGGGTCCTGCAAGAAATACAATAAAGAGCATCCCTTTCCATTCTAGTCCCCTGCATACCCTTTTAATGAGACTTCTGTCTTCAGAGATTCCAATCAATACTATACAATGTGCACAGGTATCAAAACATCACATGGCAGAATTTTTATGTACCTGTTAAAACATATTACATTTTTAAAAGTCCAAACCAAATGTTGCCATCTTTAAAGAGTTTTTATTAAAAATTGTAAGCAATTGGGGCCTTCCTTTTCTGAGTTCCAGTAACATCTTGTATTATTATTATAGTACTTCTTAAATTGCTACAGTTTGCTTACATGTTTCTTTCTCCAGCAGTTATCTCCTTAAATAATGAAACATTTTATTCATTTTTGCATTCTCAATACCTTGGACAGTGCTTGGCACATAGAAGGGTCCAATAAGTGTTTCTTTAATGAATGAGTCAATGAATTTCTTCAAAATTTTGCCGTTGGAAAATGGTAAAAATGATAACTCACATGAACAAATGCCAAATGAATTAATTTAATTTGCCAGTTAAAAAAAAAAAAAATCCGGCCGGCACCATGGCTCACTTGGCTAATCCTCCGCCTGCGATGCCGGCCCCTCGGGTTCTAGTCCCGATTAGGGCGTCAGATTCTGTCCCGGTTGCTTCTCTTCCAGTCCAGCTCTCTGCTGTGGCCTGGGAAGGCAGTGGAGGATGGCCCAAGTGCTTGGGCCCTGCACCCACATGGTAGACCAGGAGGAAACACCTGGCTCCTGGCTTCGGATCAGCGCAGAGCCACCGTGGCCATTTGGGGGGTGAACCAATGGGAGCTAGTGCCTGCTCCCATTGCTGTGAAGGATGTGTCTGGTGTCCAGCACAAGAAACTTCTCTGATTGAATCCACTGTGGAGCTAGTGTTAGTATTTTAACTAAGGAAGACTGACCTCTCTCTCTCTCTCTCTCTCTCTCTCTCTCTCTCTCTTTCTCTCTCTCTCTGCAACTGGGCCTGTCCAAAAAAATTAAAAATAAAAATAAAAATCCAAGTCTTAAACAGTGGATCTGAATGCACTGAATATCTACGGAAGGTAAATTCAACTACAGAGGCCAGCGCTATGGCATAGCTGGTTAATGCCCTGGCCTGAGGTGCCGGCATCCCATATGGGTGCCGGTTTGAGACCCGGCTGCTCCACCTCTGATCCAGCTCTCTGCTATGGCCTGGGAAAGCAGCAGATGATGGCCCAACTCCCTGGGCCTCTGCACTCACATGGGAGACCCAGAAGAAGCTCTTGGCTCCTGGCTTTGGATCAGCGCAGCTCCAGCCATTGTGGTCATTGGGGAGTGAACCATCGGATGGAAGACCTCTCTCTCCCTCCCTCCCTCCCTCCCTCTCTCCCTCTCTCTCTCTCTCTCTCTCCCCTTCTCCTCTATGTAACTCTGACTTTCAAATAAATAAATAAATCTAAAAAAAATTCAACTACAAGTAGGTAAGAGCACAGAGTAAATATTCTGCTTGTCCCTTCCACCACATTTTTAGAAAGCTATAAGAATACTTCTTATTGCACATACACAATCTCCACAGATAGAGATTAATTTATAACATGGTGTATTTGGCACTTTTGACAGCTACAGAAATATTTAAATACAAATGTACTTCAATATAGGATCCAACAATATTTCGAGGGGAAAAGAGTAAGAGGACACTGACTTGTTCCTAATAGATTCCTTTGGAAATAAGGATTCTAACAAAGTTCTGATCATAGTTAAAATACTAACACTGAATTAAAGCTCCACAGTGAATTCAATCAGAAAAGTTTCTTGTGCTGGACACCAGACACATCCTTCACAGCAATGGGAGCAGGCACTAGCTCATAAATCCTCCAGATCATAAGAAATCCATATGGAGGAATGCAAAGGTCATATAAAACAAATTAGCTTAAGTAGCTGAGAGGTCTTTGGAAGTTACCTAACTTCCTATCAGCCACTGCTGGGAACTAATGTTAAAAAGCATGAGACGAGGGCTGTAGAGGATAAAGCCACTGCCTGCAGTGCTGGCATCCCATATGGGCTTCGGTTAGAGCCCCAGCTGCTCCGCTTCCGATCCAGCTTCTCTGCTGTGGCCTGGGAAAGCAGTACGAGATGGCCCGAGTGCTTGGGCCCCTGCACCTGCGTGGAAAACCCAGAAGAAGCTCCTGGCTTCAGACACAGCTCCAGCCACTGCAGCCAGTTGGGCAGTGAACCAGCAGATGGAAGACCTCTCTCTCTCTGCCTCTCCTTCTCTCTCTGTGTAACTCTGTCAAATAAATAAATAAATCTAAAAAAAAAAAAAGGCATGAGACTTAAACATACTGAAGGGTACCACTATATAAAGTAGAGTCTGTATTTTAGTGGTGGCTGGTTGTCTCACCTTGCAAAAGTGTAATATTTTATGTTCATAATTTTTAATTCCTCAAAAATTATCTACTGAAGCCTCCTACCCTTACGAATAAGGAAGCTAAGGTCTGAAAGGACAAATGACTTACCCAAGGTCATATTGCTGATAACAGGCAAAGTCTGAATTCAAACTCAGGTCTCCAAGAGTCCCTAATTTAGAGGTGTTTTCCTTGGATACAAAGTTTTCTTATCTTAACATGTCTTTTTTTAGAGCTTGGTCCTACATACACAAAACACAAACACACACACACACATGTACAAAGCATATGTATATAATCTACAGATACACAAATACATGTATATATTCATATATACCCATTTATATTCATATTCTCATAGCACTTGGAAAGCTAGGGCCATTCAGAAAATATACCCCCAAAATACAGTTTATTGAAAAGAACAGCTCTATGATAAAGCATTCATGTTTTCTAAGCAACTTACTGGAAACCAATATTTACACTTACTAGAAACCAATATTCACACTTAAAATGTATATTATTTATGATGAAGCATAATGGTTAAGAGCATGGACTCTGGAGTAAGAGGTGTGCATCTAATCCTTGCTAACACTTAATTAGCCATGTACCCATTTTCTAAGTCTCAGTTTCTTCACTTGTAATAGGGAAAAAATAACAACTGGACATAGTTACAAGGATTAAACAGATGATTAACACTCAGGACTTAGTAATTAATTACTCGATAATTTAGCTATTCTTATCATTATCACCATGCACTAATGTCTCAGTTTCCTACAAATATACCTCAAAGAACGTTTTCTGTGTACCTAACACACACAACAGTCCTAATTATATACTATCCATTCTTTTGAAGACAGATTAAGAACACTATTTAAGAAAATTCTTTTGTTCTTTCTTTTCTGGGCATAAAACTCTTGCTCCAAATTGACTGTTTTAAAGATTTATTGATGTTTATTTGAAGGGCAGAGTGACATGGCAGGGCAGGGAGGGGGGATACATACAAATAGATCTTCCATCATCTGCTGGTTCATTTTCAAAATGGCTACAACAGCCAGGTCTGAGTCAGACCAAACCAGGAGCCAGGAATTCCAGTTGGGTCTCCCCCATGGATGCCAGCGGCCAAAGAATGTGGGTGATCCTCCACAACCTTCCCAGGCACACTAGCAGGGAGCTGAGTCAGAAGCAGAGCAGCCAGAACTCAAACTGGCACTCTGGTGTAGGATGCTGCCACAAGTGGTAGCTCACCCCCTGTGCCACAATGCTGACCCCCAATTTGATTTTTTAACTCTACAATTGTTCGGGGACTAAACTGAAAGTCTAGAATTTTAAAAGACAAATTGTTTTCTGTCTTCTTATACTTTTCCATTCTTTCAAAGAAAATGAGTTTGGCTGCCTGAACTCTGCAAAGACGAAATAAAATGGACTCAGAAGAATGAACCCCGTGCTTCCCACTGAGTGATCAGACACAAAGGACATGCTCTCATTTATGATACTAAGAACAAATGAATTTTAATTCTACTATCTTTATATTTTAACTATTATAATCTGAAATTAACACAATTATGAAAGGCCCATTTTCCCCTTGTACTGTAATCATGATTCAAATAAAATATTCCCCCTTCCCTACATTCCTTAAAAGATTGACTTTATCATAAGTGTATACTAGCATAGAGCTGTAACAAATTCATTCATTAAATCAAAGAAATGAAGATTCAAGCAATTTTATTTCCTAAAATTTAATAATTTTAGAGGCTAACTCCTTTGGTCTAAATTCTTTTTTTTTTTTCTTTTTTCTTTTGGACAGGCAGAGTACAGCGAGAGAGAGACAGGGAGAAAGGCCTTCCTTTTCCGTTGGTTCACCCTCCAATGGCTGCTGTGGCCAGCGCACTGCGCTGATCCGAAGCCAGGAGCCAGGTGCTTCTCCTGGTCTCCCATGGGGTGCAGGGCCCAAGCACTTGGGCCATCCTCCACTGCACTCCCGGGCCACAGTAGAGAGCTGGCCTGGAAGAGGGGCAACCAGGACAGAATCCGGCGCCCCAACCAGGACTAGAACCAGGTGTGCCGGCACTTAGCCTATTGAGCCGCAGCGCCAGCGGTCTAAATTCTTTTACCACTCATTCATGTTCTATGCCCACTGGACAACTGAAAGAAAGTAACATTTACATACACTCATTTTAATAGGCAAATAAGTCTAAACAAAAGTGTATTTACATTATTTCATTTTATGATAATCTCAGGATTCTCCTTGAAGGAGCTACCATTTGATTTCCTGGAGGACTCTGAAATTTCAGTTGGAGAATACATAATTTAATTTGAAAGTAAATCAATACTAGAAACAAATTATTTGATCATCTTATTAGGACTAAAATGTATTAAATTACACTTTACTGACATAAGATCAAAAGAGCCTCATAACTACAATCTGGTATTTTACCAGAGTCAGGTTATAAAAAAGAAGCCAAACCAAAAACTATTCTCTCTTGAAAACAAACTATTTTAAGCAATTTTTTATATATTTTTTTATTTGACAGGCAGAGTTAGACAGTGAGAAAGAGAGAGACAGAAAGGTCTTCCTTCCATTGGTTCACCCTCCAAATGGCCACCATGGTCAGAGCTATGCCAATCTGAGTCCAGGAGCCAGGTGCTTCCTCCTGGTCTTCCATGCTGGTGCAGTGTCCAAGCACTTGTGCCATCCTCCACTGCCTTCCTGGGCTACAGCGGAGAGCTGGACTGGAAGAGGAACAACTGGGACTAGAAGCCATCGCCCATATGGGATGCCGGGGCTGCAGGTGGAGGATTAACCAAGTGAGCTATGGCGCCGGCCCCTGTTTTAAGCAATTTTAAAACTCTCTTGACATTTGATCCATTAAAAAAAAAAAAAAGTTCATCATATAAACAGAATCATTAAAGGATGCTGAAAAACAAACCCAAAGGATTTACAAATAAAAACTTTTCTCCCAAATGCAATGTTACTGGTTCAACTATCACAAATAACTAAAAAATTTTTCTACACAATACACCAGCTTTTTAAAAATTAATTTACTATTTTTAAATTATTTTCAAATTATTCTTAACAGGCTAAAATAAAATGACCATTAAGATATAAAATAACAAAATAACAGTACTTCCTACCAACATACAATATTAGTTTTTAAATAAAATCTGAATTACAACAAATTTGCATATTTTATTAGCTTAAAATGGGAATTTATGAAAATAGAGCTGGCTTCTCAAAGGTATTAAAACTAATTTAAAGTCACTAGAATTTTATAAAACAGATGACAAATTGGCCAAATGTACTATCATGTCTAATCTTCTGGGATTGGAGATTATATGAATATGCCCAAAGTTACATAATACTGGGGGAAGGGGGGATGGTTGAAGGCCTTTCAAAAATGTATTGTAAATTAATAAGGATAATTTCTAAAATATATGTCATAACAGAGTAAAACTTCAATGAGAAATCTAATTAGACAACCCCAGAGTCAGCACTATCTCCAGACACTGATTTCTCAAATGTCACCAGACTATGCATTACGCTAAAAAGTACCTTTAAATACATGTAGCACCCAGAGCAGCAAGTTTTCAAATCCTTACCTTTTGTGGACATCTGTACTACTTTACTACTGCATCAAAGCACTGAAATACATGCTCCAACTTAATTAGAACTATCTTTCTCCTGGGCTCCATTTTAGTATTTTTTCGAAAGACACTTCATTCAATAAACCGAAGAAATAGACTGAGTACATATACATTCCCTTTCCAACATCCAGAATATTAAAGTATTTCTACATACAGCCTCCCCCTACTCTCCCAGAGAACTTGCTTCAGCTTTATGAATGGTTTCACTTTTTTTAGTGCTAATGTATTTCTGAACATCTGAACATCCCCTCCTACCTAATTTGAAAAAATAAAATTACTTTCAACATCCAACAGCAGCCATGCAAGTAAAGCTACTTTGTTTCCAATAAAACCCAAAGATTATATAATAAGCTATGACATTACCTTCCCAACAATGTTTCCCAATATCTCCTACAGAGACAACATCCATTTTCACAAGAGGAAAACAAGTAGTGAATAAAATATATTTCCTCCTCAACTAAGAACTGCCTTCTCTTTTGTCAATATTACAACAAATTCATCTACTGACAAAGGAAAAAGGAACACTTCACTAGCCTATTAGGAAACTAAACTGGGAGCATTACCAGTCAGAGATTTAATTGAGTTATTTCTAGGGAAGAATATTTAAAGCAGAGATTATTTAAAGCACACAGTCAGGTGCTAAATGTTGGGGAAACAGCCGGCACAAGGCAGCCCCTATTTGTCACTTGTCTTTTTCCCCACTACCCACCCTGCACCAAACCCCCATTGTTCTAGGTAAAAACTCACAGCTAATGATACCCAAATAGCAACTGCTACATCTGTGTGGCCGATGGTCACGAGGAACGCTCCAGAACCACACTGACTTGCTGTCTTCTTCCCCACAAATAAAACCGTAATTTGATCATAAATCGGTCACAAACTGGTGGGGGAAAAGCTCGCAGCTCCCCTTGCAGACTCACGGATGTCATTCCAGAGTCGGCTGAGCCAAGCCCCAGAACGGTACCATCATCACCCGACCGACGGAGGAAAAAAAAGCATTGCAAGTGGCGCTTTATACGCGCATTTACAAGAGGGGGTCAAAAATCCAGGACCGAAACCCTCGGAAAGTATCCAGCCCACTGGGCACAGGCTCCTCGCCCCACCGAGCACCCCAGCACAACGCAGATGCAGCACGCAGGCTTTGCGGTGGGCTCGCAGCCTCGTCCACCACTGCCTCCCCAAAACCGGCTGGCGGGGACACCTGCGGGCGTCGAGGGAGTCGGCGCCCCGCACCCCGGCGGCCGACTCTCCCTCGGGGCTACCTGCCTCGGCCTGCGGGAGCGCCGCCCGGCACGCGCGCGCGCGCACACACACACAGACTCACACTCACACTCACCCATCTTTCCTCTTGGCTTTGTAGACGTGACCATAAGTGCCTCGGCCAACTTTGCAGCCCTCGTATTCAAACAGGTCCTCGACCCGCTCCCGCTCGCTGCTCAGCTTCACTTTAAAGTCATAGTCCATTGTCACAGCCTCCGAGGCCGGAGAGCTGGGTCGGGGGGCCGGGGGCCGGGGTGGGGACCGGGGAAGCACGGGCAGCCGCAAGCCCCCGGGAACCCGCCCGCTCTACGCCCGCCGGCCGCAGCACCAGCGCGACGGATGCGGCAGCAGCAGGAGGAGGCCGCGCGAGAGCGCCGGGGACATCCAGGAGGGCAGCGGGGCAGAGGCCGGCCGGGGTGGGGAGGTTCCCCCCGGGCGAAGGAGAGCCGAGGGACGACGGCGGGGGGTGGGGAGCGGGTGTCTCTGCCCTTGTCCCCGCGGGCTCCGCGGGCGCCGGCTCCGCTGCTCTCTCCGGCCGCGCGTGTCCTGCTCCCGCTGCGCTGGGAGCGGCGGGGCGGCCGCGGTGGGCTCTCCTCTCACACGCGCACTCACGCCTCACCCTCTCTCTCTCACACACACACGCTCACACTCACTCACTCACTCACTCTCCCATACACTCCAACAGAAAGGCAGCGCCGCACAACAGCCGGTACCTCCTCAGAGAGAGGAGGAGGGAGGGCACCCGCGGAACACGGCCGCGGCTGTCGCAAAAGCGTCGCGAAGCCCGGGGCAGCCTCGGGCCCCGACTCCAGCCGGCTCCCGCGGCGGCTGGCAGTACCTGCTGGCGCCCGCACCCCGAGGGCACTGTGGAAGGGAGCCGGGGAGCCACTGCCCAAAGCTGCCGCCAAACGGACCACGTGGATGGGCGCCCGCGGTGGCCCGGCCCCAGACTACAACGCCCAGAATGCTTGGGCCGCCGCTGTTGCCGCCCCTTTACGGCTCCACCCCGCACGGTGGGAATATGGAGTGTTGCGTGATGGGATTAGTAGTCCGAGACGAGATTAGTTTCATTCACTTAAAGGGATAAAAAAAAAAAAATGTTTTTCTCTTGTTCTTTTTCTTACAGTGGTATTACTAGAGTCTGAATTGGACCAAAACTGGGCTCAAGAGACTCACGTGCGAGGGAAGCTAAAGAACATTACACTTATATTCCGTGTCGCTTCTGAACTCCGAATATTCAAGAACATCATCTTTATCGGACGAATGCTATTTGTAAACAGCGCCCTGGCAGCCACTGGAGACACTCGTGGCGGTACCAGTCCGATAAGGGGCCGCGCAGCGGTATCGACGTACCGGCATACACTGGAAACCCAGAATGCGCTGATGGGCGAGCGAACCGATAACGAGCGTCCACGCCGCTTCTGGACGCTGTTGCCCTCGTCCCGGACGGCTCTCACGGTCCTTCCCGTCCATTCAGAGGCGACGCTATTTTGAGTATGGCCTTTTGTACTGCTGCCCTTAAAGCACCGGTTTGGGGGTGTAATTACTAGGTCTAAATCCACAGACGTTGGTTTGCTGATCATTTAAGGTAGGCAAGTTGTCTGCTGGAGGAGTCCTGCTACCTTGGTAATAATCCCTCCTTTTCTCTTGTCCCTCGTCTTTGTGCCTCTATTTTTGATTTTTGGCGTTCAATTTTTGTCATTTCCACTAAAATTCCCCACTCCCCAGAGGGAAAAAGATCTTTCCCATTTTTAAAGCATCCCCCCTAATTCCTGTGATACTCAGCAGATTCTGTTTTTTATTTTCTCTCCCTTGCTAGTTTATAAATTCCTATTGGAAGTCATGTTTGCATCTTCCACAAACTCCTAGTACGATGCCTTGATGTTGCTACACAGCAAATATTTGTTAATGAATCAATGAATGAATGGACATGTTTATGTCGGAAATAACCATATACAGCTGATGATGACGATGATGGTGATGACGAAACCATTTTGTGAAAAACCCACAAAAAGACTTTCTCTTGCATAAATTTCCATGGAGAAAATTAGGGACTTTACTGCTGGTTTAGATTAAGTTGTTTTTACCTAGTATATTAAATATTTAGCATTTAAGTATACTGGATCAGATTAAATGGAACTCGGGATTTTTGATTTGCAAAATGAAGCTATAAAAGGCCCTAGCAAAGAGCAAGTATGCAAAAAATGAGAGCTTTTATTAAAGGGATATGGAGAGTTTTATTTCCATTCACTGGAGTGAAACGGATGTTTCTCCAGCAGGACTGTCCCTTTGCTTCATTAACGAATGACATTAATAAATATGGACTTTAATAGACTCTTCCTGGAAAAGTGTATTTTTTTTTTGGATTAATGTGTCTCTATCCACATATTTACTCATAGATCTTAAAAAATCAAACCTGGCTGGCGCCACGGCTCATTAGGCTAATCCTCCGCCTGCAGCGCCGGCACCCTGAGTTCTAGTCCCAGTTGGGGTGTCAGATTCTGTCCCAGTTGCTCCTCTTCCAGGCCAGCTCTCTGCTGTGGCCCAGGAGTGCAGTGGAGGATGGCTCAAGTGCTTGGGCCCTGCACCCACATGGGAGACCAGGAGAAGCACCTGGCTCCGGGCTTTGGATCAGCGCGGTGCGCAAGCCACAGCAGCCATTGGAGGGTGAACCTACGGAAAAGGAAAACCTTTCTTTCTGGTTCTCTCTCTCACTGTCCACTCTGCCTGTCAAAAAAAAAAAAAAAAGAAAGAAAGAAAGAAATCAAACCACTACACTGCACTGAGGGTAGCCCCACTTCCACCACCTCCTGTACCACCTGAGCAGGACATTCCAGAAGGTCTCAGACATTTAGAAATATACTTTGACTTGCTCTGCACCGTGAGATATAGCCTCACCAGTCCACCCCAAAGAATGGACTCAGACTCAGAAGTGCAGCAAAAGCAAAATTTATTACTGAGCTTGCGAGATCCAGTACCTGATGTGCCCGAACACCCAGGGGGTTTACAGCGGCTGTTTATTTCCTAGTATGCAGGTCCCTCCCCCACTTCCTCATTGGCTGAGTACTATGGGCATTACAACCTTCCCAGCATTTGCTTCATCTGTTTTGGCCACCAACATCCTGTTTGCTTAAGAACTTTCTAGAGGAGCCAGTGCTGTGGCATAGCAGGTAAAGCTGCCATCTGCAGTGCCGGCATCCTATATGGTCACTGGTTTGAGTCCCGGCTGCTCCACTTCAAATCCAGCTCTCTGCTGTGGCCTGGGAAAGCAGTAGAAGACGGCCCTGGTCCTTGGGCCGCTGCACCCATCTGGGAGACCCAGAAGAAGCTCCTGGCTCCTGGCTTCGGATCGGCACAGCATAGCCATTATGGACAATTGGGGAGTGAACCAGCAGATGGAAGACCTCTTTCTCTCTCTCTCTTTTAAAGATTTTTAAAAAGATTTTATTTATTTATTTGAGAGGTAGATTTACAGTGAGAGAGAGAGAGAGAGAGATCTTCCTTCTGTTGGTTCACCCCTCAAATGGCTGCCACAGCTGGAGCTACACCAATCCGAAGCCAGGAGCCAGGAGCTTCTTCCTGGTCTCCCACGTGGGTGCAGGGGCCCAAGCACTTGGGCCATCCTCCACTTCTATCCCAGGCCACAGCAGAGAGTGGGATTGGAAGAGGAGCAGCTGGGACTTGAACCAGCGTCCATATGGAATGCCGGCACCAAAGGCGAAGGATTAACCTACTGCACCTTGTCGCCGGCCCCTCTCTCTCTCTGCCTCTCCTCTCTCTGTATAACTCTGAATTTCAAGTAAAATAAATAAATCTTTAAAAAAAAAAAAAAGAACTTTCTGGTGCATGTAACCTAGCTGTTAATACTTGTCTTCAAGCTGTTAAGGTAGTTAGATGTCTACTTACAGCTAAACACCTTACTTTGAACATGAACCCAGGAGCCAGCGCTGTGGCCTAGCTGGGAAAGCTGCCACCTGTGATGCTGATTCAAATCCTGGCTGCTCCACCTCTGATCCAGCTCCCTACTAATAACCTGGAAAACAGTGGAACATGGCCCAAGTACTTGGGCCCCTGTCACCCATGTGGGAGACCTGGAAGAAGCTCCTGGCTCCAGGCTTTGGGTCAGTCCAGATCTGGCCGTTGCAGCCATTTAGGGAGTGAACCAGCATATAGAAGAGCCCTCTCTAACTCTGCCTTTCAAATAAATAAATCTTTTTTTAAAAAAAGAAAGGATTAAAAGAAAAGAAAGAAAGGAAATGAACCCAATGTTTACTTCTCATAGGCACTGTGGATGAAGATATGAATTCTCCCTGAAGTAACTGAGATAAGCTGGCCTGTAAACATGGTATCAGGGTGGAAATCAGTGAAAGAGACAGTCACTAGGACCCCTTTACAAAGGAACATGGCTAATGTGTTAGGAGAAGTTACATCCCACACCAGTATTACATGTTATTTTTCATGTGATAATGCCCTGCTATTATCCCTGGGTACCAGCCTGGTCTTAGCTGGGGGCCTGTGTCTGCGCTTGTAGGAAAGAGAAAAGCAGTAGCTGTAAACTCAGTTGTGCAAAATAAGAAATGGCCTGCGGAGCCAAAGCAATGAACCAAGAAGTGCTTATGGCACATAGAACTATTCCAAAAACTTGAGAAACCTGTGTTAGAATGTACTCCCTGTAGATCAAAGATGAAAGAGCAAACTTAATTGTTACTTTAATTAATTGAGCATATCAGAGACATTGTGCTATCCTTTCAGCTTGATCTTGCCCCTGATCATATTGATGTCTCGTATCTCTTTGCTCCATAAGAACCTCCAATGATATTGCAAAGTCTGTGACCCTCACTGGTCCATATTTCAAGCAATGCCCCCAACTTCTTTGCTTAAAGTGTAGTTCTATCTACACTTTAACATCAGCAGTGTTAACATGCCTCCCCCAAGCCAGTCCTACATTTCAACTTTCTCCTGAACCATCAAAGGGAACATTCTGCTATCATCTCTAACAAAATCTCTAAAACTGAACTGCCCTCCCTGAACCTCCCAATGCCTGTGATTAGCAATGCCGTAGACATTCGCTTGTTTCACTGCCAGTGACATTCACACAATCCTTTATACTTGTGCCAAATACGCTGTTCTCTATCCTGTTCTTGAAGGCTGAGATGCTTCCTCATGCCATCTCTGACCTTTGCAGTCCTACCCCATCCCTCAACATACAGCTCAATGCCTACCTTGGCCCTGAAGTCTTTCCTGATTCTTGCAACTGGATATGCCCCTTCTTGACCCCAGCCTTGCCAGTGCCAAGCTCACAGTTTGCATAATTATATTTAATTAGAATATATGTTTCATTGGATCAATTTCTATAAAGTAGAAATTGTCCATAGGTGACTGTCATGTATTTTGCATCTTGCCTCAGCTCTGCCTTTGAACACGTACTTTTTTGCTCTACCATTCTGGATTCAGTTTTTTCAGGGTCAAAGCATCTTTTCAATGTATGTAACCTCCCATTCCACAAGTGGCATGTTCATCAACTTCATCGCCAAAAGGTATATATGACGTATCTACAGGTGATTATAGTGTAAGACACAGAAAGAGCAAGTTAGCTCAATCACCCTACCACCCTTTATTAAATTTTTAAAGGAAATATTGATGCAGTAGTGGGTGTTTAGCCTAGCAGTTAAGATGCCCGCATCCCATATTGGAGTACCTGGGTTCCATTCCTGGCTCTGCCATCTGATTCCATGGTTCTTCCTAATACAGACCCTGGGTGGGTGGCGATGTTGATGGCTCAAATAACTGAGTTCCTTTCATCCACATGGAGACCAAGATTGAGTTGCAAACTCCTGGCTTCAGTTTTGGTTTAAGCCCTGGCCCAGACCTGGCCATTTTAAGCATATTGGGATTGAACAGAGGGATGGAAGTTTTCTCTCTCTGTCTCTCAAATACATTAAGATTTACGGCCGGCGCCGTGGCTCAACAGGCTAATCCTCCGCCTTGCGGCGCCGGCACACCGGGTTCTAGTCCCGGTCCGGGCACCGGATTCTGTCCCGGTTGCCCCTCTTCCAGGCCAGCCCTCTGCTGTGGCCCAGGAGTGCAGTGGAGGATGGCCCAGGTGCTTGGGCCCTGCACCCCATGGGGAGACCAGGAAAAGCACCTGGCTCCTGGCTCCTGCCATCGGATGAGCGCGGTGCGCCGGCCGCAGCGCGCCGACCGCGGCGGCCATTGGAGGGTGAACCAACGGCAAAAAGGAAGACCTTTCTCTCTGTCTCTCTCTCTCACTGTCCACTCTGCCTGTCAAAAAAAAAAAAAAAAAGATTTAAAAAAAGAAAAGGAAAATAATGACACCAAAAATAAATAACTCCATAAACATCCAGACTGTAATTTAGACTTTAAAAACAACAAAAAACATTTTCAATGTTGACTGGCTTTTCTCCCCTTCATCATATGGGCATTTGGACTCATTTTCTCCACCCAACTGGAAACATGCCCAATCACAGTTGCTGAATTTTACTCACTTTCTGCCATTACCAAGGAATTAACTGTGTTTCTCAATTCTAGCTCTGGAAACCCCAGGAAGTGCTCTGCTCCAGCTGAGACAGGCCTTTCTCATGCCAATTAAGTGTAGTCATAAGAGGCAGGATCATGCAAGAAAATGAGAGCTCCTTAAATAGGAGGGGCGAGGGAAATGGAGGTAGGGAGCTCACAGGAAATGGGAGACAGTACAAGTATCAGAAAGGAAATAGAGCAGGGCAGTGTGGTAGAAGGTGGGACCAGGAGGGAATTACTTTAGTGATAGTGATGGTGAGCGGTCATGGGCTTTCTGAGCTGAGACCTGAAGGTTTAGAAGCAAAACCTGCTACGATGGGGGAGAACGGTGGTCCAAGCAGATCAGAGTGGGGGCAAGTGCAAAGGCCTTCAGCTAGGAATGAGGAACAGAAGTAGACTTTATATGACAAGATTGAAGCAACAGGGGGACCTCTGCAGGTGAGGACAGAGAGGCACATGGGGACCCAGTGATGTTAAGATCTAGTCTACAGTGGGAAGGCCAGATTTTATATCTATGGAAACGGGAAGGCGTTGCAAAGTTGAGAGGCGGGGAGTGACCAGATGTGATTTATCCTGCCTGCCATGTGAAGAACGGATTGTAGAGAGCAATACTGAGAGAGAGAGAGAGAGAGAGAGAGAGAGAGAGAGAGAGATGGAGAGATACATAGGACTTGCTGATTAGTTGGATGGGAAGTAAAGAACAGGAAGGAATTAAGATGACTCCTTCGATGTTGTTACTTACTGAATGAGGAAGATTTTAAGAGGAACAAGTATAGGAGAAAAATGTAAGTGTTCCATATTAGACATGTCAAAAATGAGATGAGGGGCCAACATCATGGCTCACTT
The DNA here is from genome assembly GCA_949820135.1 of Sylvilagus floridanus. NCBI lineage: Eukaryota > Metazoa > Chordata > Mammalia > Lagomorpha > Leporidae > Sylvilagus > Sylvilagus floridanus. The sequence goes on from OX463230.1 coordinate 39,094,647, forward strand.
GGTTAATCCTCCGCTTGTGGTGCAGGCATCCCCTATGGGTACCTGTTCTAGTCCCGGTTGCTCCTCTTCCAGTCCAGCTCTCTGCTGTGGCCCGGGAATGCAGTGGAGGATGGCCCAAGTGCTTGGGCCCCTGCACCTGCATGGGAGACCAGGAGGAAGCACCTGGCTCCTGGCTTCATGTTGGCACAGCGCTGGCCGTAGCAGCCATATAGGGAGTGAATCAATGGAAGGAAGACCTTTCCCTCTGTCTCTCTCTCTCACTGTCTATAATTCTACCTGTCAAATAAAAAAAAAGAAAGAAAAGAAAAAAGAAAAAAATGAGATTAATACATCAAGTGGGCAGGTGGATATATGAGTCTCCAGCTCAAAGGAAAGGCTGGAGATAAAAACCATGGCCAGTGTTGTGGTGAAGCAGGTAAAGCCACCTGCATACTGGCATCCCACATGAGCTCAGGTTCAAGTCCTGGCTGCTCCATTCCAATCCAGCTCCCTGCTAATGCACTTGGGGAAGCAGTGGAAGATGGCCCACATGCTTCAGACCCTGCACCCATGTGGGAGACCTGGAAGAAGCTCCTGGCTCCTGGCTTCAGTCTGATCCAGCCCCGGCCGATGTAGCCATTTGAGGAGTGAACCAGTGGATGGAAGATTCTCATTCTCTCTCTCTCTCCCTCTCGCTCTCTCTCCCTCTCCCCCTCCCTCTCTCCTTTCTCTTTCTCTCTCTGTAACTCTACCTTTCAAATAAATTAAATAAATCTTTAAAAAAAAATGTGGAAATTAGCAGCTAAGAATTAATTGAATCACCTGCAAAATATGTTACAGTGAGAAAAGAACAGGTCCTGGGGACCTTCAGCATTGAAGGGCTGAGTAGAGGAGAAGCAAAAAAGGAAGAGTGAGGAGGAGGCCAGATCTCCCTGGGACTCAGGGATATTATCTCACAAAAGCCAAGGTGCTGTGGCTTAACGGGTAAAGCTGCCGCTTGCAGTGCTGGCATCCCATACGTGTGCCAGTTCTAGTCCCAGCTGCTCTACTTCCGATCCAGCTCCCTGCTAATGTGCCTGGGATAACAGCAAAAGATGATCCAAATGCATCAGTGCGGGTAGACCCAGAAGACGCTCCAGGTTCATAACTTCGGATTGGCCAGATTGGCTATTTGGGAAGTGAATTAGCAGATGGAAGACCCCGCCCCCCCCTTTCTCTCTCTGCCTCTGCCTCTCACATAAATAAATAAATCTTTTTAAAAAGTAGAAAGGCAAGAGGGCCAGGGTTGAAAAGAAGATATGGTTGATAATGTTGAATTCGGCCAAGAAGTTAAATGACATAAAGCCACTGTAGGTTGAGCATCTCTAATCTGAAAATTTGAAATCTGAAATGGTTTGAGATCCAAAACTTTTTAAGTACTGACGTGATGCCCAAAAAAGTATCCAATGGGATTTTAGATTTTTGGATTAGGGATACTCCACAGGTAAATCTATGCAAATATTCTACAATCCCCATATCTCTGAAATCTGAAATATTTCAGTTCCAAGCAGTTCTGAAAAGGAGAACACTAAGTTTGTAGTGTTAAATATATCCCAGTGTTTCTTAACTTCTTTTACAACTGTTTCCCACTGTGGGGCATTTTTAGGTTCCTCCTACCCCCTACTTGTCTATCCCTATGAAATGTTAATACCACACATATACCATGTATCTGTTTATGATAGAACTTTGGAGGGATACAAACCACTGTAAAATCTTAAGGTTTTTTTTTTTTTTTTGACCCCTTGAGAGCCAAATTTTACTTCCTTGTGAGTGATATTGCCTGACTAATACTGCATGACTTACCAATAATACAGATAATTTTTTTTTTGACAGGCAGAGTGGACAGTGAGAGAGAGAGACAGAGAGAAAGGTCTTCCTTTACTGTTGGTTCACCCTACAATGGCCACTGCGGCAGGCGCACCGCGCTGATCCGAAGCTGGGAGCCAGGTGCTTCTCCTGGTCTCCCATAGGGTGTAGGGCCCAAGCACTTGGGCCATCCTCCACTGCACTCCCAGGCCACAGCAGAAAGCTGGCCTGGAAGAGGGGCAACCGGGATAGAATCCGGCGCCCCGACCGGGACTAGAACCTGGTGTGCCGGTGCCACAAGGCGGAGGATTAGCCTATTGAGCCATGGCGCCAGCCAATACAGATAATTTTTAACACTAACAAGAGTAGTTGTGAGGCCGGCGCTGTGGTGTGGCAAGTAAAGCCACCACCTGCATACCATATGGGCACCGGTTTGAGTCCGGACTGCTCCACTTCCAGTCCGGCTCTCTGTAACAGCCTGGGAAAGCAGTAGACAATGGCCCATGTCCTTGGGCCCTTGCACCCACTTGGGAGACCCGGAAGAAGCTCCTGGCTCCTGGCTTTGGATCAGCACAGCTCCAGCCATTGCGGCCAACTGGGGAGTGAGCCAGCAGATGGAAGACCTTTCTCTCTCTCTCTCTCTCTCTGACTCTCCTTCTTGCTCTGTATAACTCTGACTTTCAAATAGATAAATAATTAAAATTAAAAAAAAGAGTAGTTGTGGTGGTGAAGCAAGGATTGAAGCCTGGGGCAGGTATTGTGGCACAGTGAGTTAAGCTGCTACCTATGACAATGGCATTCCACTGGTTCAAGTTCCTGTTGCTCTGCTTCTGATCCAGCTTCTTGCTAATGCCCCTGAGAAAGCAGCAGATGATGGCCAAGTATTCGTGCCTCTGCTACCCATGTGGGAGAAATGGATGAACTTCTTGGCTCTTGGCTGCCTTTCAAATAAATAATTAAAAAAAAATAATTTTTAAAAAGCCAGTCTCTATTCACCTGAAGAATGCATTCAAAGTGAGGAATTGGAACAAAAAGTATAGATAAGTTAATAGTATGTTGGTTAACAGAATTGCCTCTATAGCTGTGCAAGCTGCCTCTGTTCTTGAACCTCCTCCTAATTAACAAAGTAAACTACATTATTTCCTCAGCTCAAAAGTAGAATAATAGTGACAACTACCTCATGAGGCTGTTGTGAGAGTTAAGGAAGTTAATGATATATGTAAAGTTTTTATAATTGTGCCTACCACAAGTGTTCTGTACATACATGCTATTCTCATTCATAAGATTAGCTGTGAAGGGGATGCGAAAATTAGGGCCTACAGCATATAGTTCAATATCCCAGGAGATGAACTTGGAGTTAAAGGAGCATTAGTCAAGAAAGGCTAGAGATGTTTTATTGCTGTTTAAATGGGACCAGTTGTAGGGAGATATTGAGGATAGCAGTTCTCTGTCTCTAAAGTAGCAAAAGGTCACACCCCAGAGCATGGAGGAAGGACGGCACTTGAGCAGAAGGGGACACTTCTCTTTGGGGTAGGCAGAAGGCGAGGATAGCAATTATCATGTATCTGTTGCTGCCCTATAAACACCCCCTGAGGATAGCGGTGTAAAACAACAATCTCTCACGATTGTATAGTTTGGCTGGGCACAGAGCCCCAAGTGGCTCACCCAGCATTCCTGATCTGACTGAAGGATGTTGCTACACTGGGACCAGGGGGTCTAACACGACCTCATTTGTGTGCCTGTGGCCTCCATGCTGTCTCTCGACTAGGTCTGTCTTTCTGCATGGTCTTCCCTCATTCAGCTGTCAAGCTCAGACCACCTTGCACCATCTGTATGGCCTCAAAAACATTTTAGGTGAAAGCTGTAAGCTCTGAGGAGCCCTGTTCCAGCACATCCTGTCGTTTAAAGCAAATCACAAGATCAGGTTCAAGGAATGGGAAGATAGACTCCATGTGTTGATAACAGCAAGTGCAAAATGCTGCGGCCATGTTTTCCAGTCTCCCCTTCAGTTTCTCTGGGGTCACATAGACAGCTATAGGTCTGGTGAAAGCTGAAGCAGTTCCTTTACGGATAGCTTCAGTTTCCTCTGTAAAGAAGAAGAAACGTTCACCCGCTGTGAACGAGAGAAAGGAGTGAAAAGAAGGAAAGCAATGACTGTGTGTCTGAGAAGATTGCAGGTTTCAAATAATCCTGGGGCAGGATTAGAGAGATTGCTTGCAGGATAGAATCGCAAGACTTCTTGCCAATGGGTAGGGCTCACTTGCAGGTGCAGCCGTGTATTTCTATCAATGCCCATCTGCCCTGTTGTGTGATTTTCATCACCAGCACTCAACAGCCCAGGTGGATGCTGGGCAAAGACAGATGTTGGATTCATCCAGGGTTGGGGCCTTGCCAGCTAGGTATGATGAAAAGAAAATGGAGCGAGAAAGTCGAGATTATTGGCTGGAGAGTTGTTAAAAATGACAGGCACTGACATTAAGCTAGGTAGGTAGAAATAAGGCCAATATTTATCTTTTGATAGTATAACACTAACCTAAATTTTAATGCACATTTTGGGAAGATAATTAAAGAACTCTCAGTCCTTTCTTCCTTAGTATTCATAGCAAGACACTTTCATGAAATACACATTAAAGAAAAGACAGATGGAAGAATAAAATAAACAATAGGTTTTAAGCGATTTCTCCTTTTCTTAGTAAGAGGTTCCCTTTTCTGTGATTATTAAGGGCATTCTGAAAATCTTTGATTTACCGTTGATTAGTTCTGCTCCCACAATCTGTAATAGTAAGGAGATATTGCCTATTTTAAAGTTTTATCTGTTTATTTATTTATTTGCAAGGCAGAACATCAGAGAGGAAGAAACATAGACAAAGAGGCCAAAGCTGTGGTGTAGCAGGTAAAGCATGCTGCCTGTAGTGCCAGCATCCCATATGGGAGCCAGTCTGAGTCCTGGCTGCTCCACTTCCCACCCAGTTCCCTGATAATGTGCCTGGGAAAGCAGCAGAGGATGGGCCAAGTGCTTGAGTCCCTGTATCCATGTGGGAGACCCAGAAGAAGTTTCTGGCTCCTGGCTTGGGACCAATCCAGTTCCAGTCATTGCAGCCATTCGGAGAGAGAACCAGTGGATGGAAGATCTCTCTCTCTCTTTTTCTCTCTCTCTTTGTCTCTCCCTGTCTTTGTAACTCTGCCTTTCAAATAAAATTAAAAAATTTTTTTTCTAAAAATTAAAGAAATGGAAAAAAAGAGAGAGGTAGATTAATCCATTGGTCAATGGATCTTTCATCCACTGGTTCACTCCCTAAAAGGCTGCCACAGCCAGAGCTTGGCCAGGCTGAAACTAAGAGCCAGGAATTCCATTTCAGATCTCCCACATAGGTGAAGGAACCCAAGCACATGGGCCATCCTCTGCTGCTTTCCCAGGCACATTAGCAGAGAGCTGGATTGGAAGAGGAGCAGCCGGCTCTCAAACCAATTCCCCCCCCCCCCCGTCACAACTGCAGATTTGACCTGCTGTATCACAGTGCCCACCCTGAGAATTTACCTTCTTATATTGTTATTCAGTGCTGTAATCTTGTTCTTTTTTTCCCTTCAGTGCAGTGGACACCTTTTTGTATAGATGCATTGGCTTTCTATTTTTTAGTTCAAAACTTATTTTCCACATGAGAGTATAAAAGTCATTGATAGGAACACAGTTCAGGTTCAGGTTCAGTTTCTCATGGCTTCTCTGACCTCCTGTTCTAATAAGTTTCACCTCCTGTTTAGCTGGACTATATTACTCAGGCCCAAATACCAGGAAAGCCACGTCTTTTCTGGCTGGTTCCAGCACAAATGTGGATCGCTCCCGTGAGCCACGTAGCTCCCTTCCTTTCTATTGCACACAAACACTTCAGGTCACCCCTGCAACCACCTGATACTTGACACCTGGGGCTATTTCTTTCCATGTAATCCCATGCTCAGAACCTCTTGAACCCTTTCTCTCTTAGTAGCCCTCCCTCTACCCCCACACACCAAGGTCAAGTTCCATCAGATATTGTCCTTCTTGCTTTGAAAGCCCACATCCTGTTTAATTATTAAAATGCTGTTTTGTTTCCATCATTCCTCTGCTCAGAAACGTTCAACGACTCTACATGATCGTCTATTGCCTACAGCATAAAGCTCAAACTCCTGCATCTAATATTCTCTGTCCTGGATTTACTTCAGTCTGAGGTATGAAAATACTTTGAGGGCAGCTCGCAATAGAAATTTTAGAATTAGATTAAAATAATTACTTCCACATGACTAAGTTTTCCACAATCAGAATTCTTCTGTTATCTCCAATGTGGTGTCTAGCCAGTTTCACATAAACTGCCTCCTGTTCGAGGAAACGCTTATCAACTTTGGCTGTCCGTTTGAATTATCTGAGGAATCAACCCCGCCATTCTTTTGCCTCCTACTTCTTAATTTTAAAAAGATTTAATTGACAAAGATTGTAGACATTCAAGGTGTATAGTGTTGACTTGATGTATGTACACATTGTACCATGATCACTACAATCAACTTAATTGACACATCCCTCACCATCAGTACCGTTCTGCAGAGCTTCAGAACTTGTTCATCTTATAACTGAAAGTTTGTACCCTTTGATCAACATCTTCCTATTTTCCTTACCCTTACCCACAGCCCCTGGCAACCACTGATCTTTTCTCTGTTTCTATGAACTGGATGTTTTTAGATTCTACATATATGTGAGCTCATATAGTATTTATCTGTGCCTGCTTTATTTCACTTATTATGAAGGTACTTCAAAAAGTTCACAGAACATGGAATTAAAAGTCACATTTATTTAGCAGCAAAAAATTTTTGAAATTCATGCATAATTTTTCATAATACACATTTTCCATGAGATTTTTGGGAACCTTCAAATGCATGAATTTAATTTTTTCCTGATTTTTAAAAAGATTATAAGTGTTTATTTGAGAGGCAGTTACAGACAGAAAGAGGGAGAGACAGAGAGAAAAGTCTTCCACCCGCTGGTTCACTCCCCAAAATGGCCACTTCAGCTGAAGCTGAGCCAATCTGAAGCCAGGAGCCAGGAGCTTCCTCTGGGTCTCCCATGAAGGTTCTGGGCCCAAGTACTTGGGCCATCTTCCACTTATTTCCCACGCCTTAAGCACAGAGCTGGATTGGAAGAGGAGCAACTGGGACATGAACCAGTGCCCATACAGGATACCAGCACCTTAGGTGGAGGCTTAGCCTACTATTCTATGGTGCTGGCCCCATGAATTCCAATTTTTTTTGCAATAGAATACAGTTATCTTTTTTAAAAAAAGATTTATTTATTTGAAGGGCAGAGTTAGAGAGAGAGGGAGAGACAAAGAGAGAGGTCTTTCATCCCCTAGTTCACTCCCCAGATGGCCGCAATGGCTGGGGCTAGGCCAGACAGACTGAAGTCAGGAGCCAGGAGCTTCTTCCAGGTCTCCCATGTGGACGCAGGGGCCCAAGCAGTCTTCCACTGTTTTCCCAGGCCATTACTAGGGAGCTGGATTGGAAGTGAAGCAGCCTGGTCTTGAACCAGCACCCATATGGGATGCCAGTGTTGCAGTTGGTGGCTTAACATACTATGCCACACTGCCGGCCCAATAAAATTGCCTTTTAATTCCACTTTCCACAAACTTTTTGAATGTTCTCCAGCTTCATCTGTGTTGTCACAAAGGGTGAGACTTCCTTTTAATGATGGAATAATATTACAGTGTGTGTGTATGTGTGTGTGTGTGTACTTCAAAAAATTCATGGATATGTATATTCTGCAAAAACTATGCATGGATTTCAAAAATGTTTTGCACTGAAATGAACTTAATCTTTTAATTTCATTTTTTCCACAAACTTTTTTTTTAGTCTGTTCATCCATCAAGCTCTTTCCATATTGTGGCTTTTGTGAACAGTGCTGCCATGAACATGGGAAGTAGATATTTTTTGAGACACTGATACATGCTGGCTCATATGGTAGTTCTATTTTTACTTTTTGAAGAATCTCTATATTATTTTTCCATAATAGATGTACCAATTTACATTCATACCAACAGTGTTCAAATGTTCCTTTTTCACCACACCTTCACCAACATTTGTTATCTTTTGTCTTTTTGATAATAGGTACCCTAACAGGTGTGAGGTGATATCTCATTGTGATTTTCATTTCCATTTCTCTGAGGATTGATGATGTTGAGCATCTTTTTATATATCTTCTTTGGAAAAATGCCTGTTTGACTTGTCATTTCTCTATTTTTCCTTTCATTGGCTATGCTTTTGGCCCACATCTGAAAAATTATTGCCAAGACCAATATCAAGGAGGTTTCTCCCTATTTTTTCTTCTAGGAGTTCTACAGTTTCAGACCTTACAAAATCAACATGCAAATATTAGCTGTGTTTTTATATGTTAACAATGAAGTATCCAAAAAAGAAGTTAGGAAAGTAATGCCTTTTACAGTTATATCTAAAATAATGAAACAATTAGAAATAAATTTAATCAAGGAGGTAAAAGACTTGTACACTGAAAACTATAAAACACTGATGAAAGAAATTGAAGAAAACAAATAGAAAGCTATCCGATGTTCATAGGTTAGAAGAATTAATGTTGTTAAAATGTCCATACTACTCAAATCAATATTCAGATTTGATGCAACCTCTACCAAAATTCCAATGATATTTTTCACAAATAATAAACAATCTTGGGCTGGCATTTGTGACACAGTGGATTGAGCTGGCACTTGTGATGCCATCATCCTATACCAGAGCACCAGTTCAAATCCTAGCTACTCTGCTTCTGATCCAGCTTCTTCATAAAGTGCCTAGGAAGACAGTAGATGATGGCCCAAGTACATGGGTGCCTGCCACCCATGTTTCTAGCTCCTGGCTTCAACCTGGCCTAACCTGGGGCCATTTGGAGAGTGAACCATAGATGGAAGACCTCTGTCTCTGTCTCTGTCAATATCTCACTCTCTCTCTCTCTGTCACTCTGCCTTTCAAATAAATAAATAAATAATTCTTTTATGAAAGCCTAAAATTCATATGGAATCACAAAAGATCCCAAATAGCCACAGAAATCTTAATAAAAAACCCAAAAATTATAGTGTCAAACTCCCCAACTTCCATCCATTTTACAAAGCTATGATAATCAAAACAGTATGGTGCTAGCATAAAAACAGACAGATAAACTAATGCAACAGAATAGAGAGCTCAGAAATAAAGCCACACATATTTGGTCAAATAATCTTTGACCGAGCACAAAGAATAGAGTGAAGAAAAGAAAGTCTTCAATAAGTAGTGTTGAGGAAACTGCATAATCACATGCAAAAGAATGAAATTGCATTCTTTTATCATGCACAGAAATTGACTAGAAGTGGATTAAAGACTTAACAGTAAGGTCTGAAACCAGCAATCCCGACTTAATTGAACTGGTTCAGTTACAACCGGTTCAATTCCAACTGACATTGGGATTTCTGAAGTCCTCAAGTGATTCTAATGTGCATATTTAAAGAGCTTTATTTTTAAAACCATTTCATCCTGAAAACAAACATTCAGCAATGCAGCAGCTTTTCCACGTGAAATTTGTGGGATTCTGTGCAAGCTACAAAAACTTACTTGGCTTTATTTCCTGGTTAAGTAGGCATAGTGCCCAGATGGCAGGGTTGCTGGGAAGGCTAGAGAAACCCTAGAGCTTAGTGGAGGTTTTAGCATACAGTAGATGTTCAGCAAGTTGGACATAATAATAATAGTACTTCCCTGGAAGAGTTTTAACTAGTCCAGCTTAGTGCCTTTAAAGCTTATGATGTCTCTTGATATAAGCAATAAGCATTCATAAAAAATGATGCCAATGAGAGCCACGTATTTACAGACCTGGTTTTCATATAATTTCATGCCTTGAGTTTTTTTTTTTTCCTCTTGACTCCCAGGCTTGTATTTCTAGCATTATGTTCTTATCTCCAATTTTCCCATTCTCATCCCAGTTCATTGTGATCTCTTTCAGATATGAAGTCTTTCATAGTTAAAGAGGTCGTTTCAACAAGGCACATGTAGGTTTTTTACCCAGAAGTCATTTGCCCTCCCACTCACCCTCTGCTCCATGCCCATTTCATTCATCCTCTTGTGTTGCATTCTATGCCCCATTGGCTGCTCTGAAACATCGCGCATAGTGTCTAGAACATAGTGGAACCTCATAAATGTTTACTCCCTTTTCCATTGACATTGAGTTTCACATGAAGTTGTTCATCCCTGTTGATTCTCTTAGTAGAATGAGTATGCTTTCATTGTAAACTCTTCAGATGGTTGGTACCTAGATATCTACAGATGTGTAGATCTACAGATATGTAGGGTGGGTCATCCACTAGACAGCTGGCCATAGGACTCAGTGGAATATGGAAGCAGCCCTTCATCTGTGGTGAGTTGGAGTCTGTGACTGGTGTTCAAGAGACATTGAGGAGTTATCATTGAGGGGACTGTAGACTTGGATGGGTGCTGGATATCACTGATATACTGAAGAGAGATAATGACAGGTTCAGGTCAGTTAATAAAAAATGGAAAGTGGATTGTGAGAGTCTGTGGGCACATTTGTCAGCACCTCACCTGCAGCTGGAGGACAGACCAAGCTGAAGAGCAGGCACACGTGAAACCTGAACTACAACAAAGAACCACCGTAATGGCTTGTATGCTCAGTCAAGGCAGATCTCCCAGGCTAATGGCCAAACCCTGTAGGGAAATAGAGAGACCCTGAGCTATAGAATGAGAACATATACCATTGCTGGGTAAATACAGCAATAAACACGCAGAAGCGATCCATTCTTTTTTTTTTTTTTTTAAGATTTGTTTAATTTATTTGAAAGACAGAGTTACAGAGAGAGGTAGAGATAGAGAGAAGTCTACCATCTGCCAATTCACTCCCCAGATGGCCACAATGGCTGGAGCTGCACCGATCCGAAGCCAGGAACAAGGAGCTTTTTCCGGGCCCCCGATATGGGTGCAGGGGCCCAAGGACTTGGGCCATCCTCCACTGCTATCCCAGGCCACAGCAGAAAGCTGGATTGGAAGAGGAGCAGCTGGGACTAGAACCGGTGCCCATATGGGATGCCGGTGCCTCGGGCCAGGGCTTTTACCCGCTGCACCACAGTGCCGGCCACTCCCCCTTCTTGTTAGAAGATAATGCCCTCCTTCCTGTCCCAAGCAGAAATCACCAACAAAGAAGACCTTTTTAAGACTGTTTTCTCTCCTCCCATCTCCTTCTTTTGGACAGTAGACCAAAACTGGGGTTCTATTTTCCCTTGTTTCAGTTAAGGTAGCACTTGCTTTGCTAAGACTGGAAAGGGATTACAAGCCAAAACGTTACTGTACCTGGATAATTTGTACCAGCAAAGCCAAATAGAATGTCTTGGAGGCAATCAAGAAAGTGTTGTACTAGAGCTGGTAGAACATAAAGCTGAGTAAGGGAGAACTCATTGGTATGAGACTATGCTCCCATGGTGTAGTATTTATTTCCACAGACAGTATCTCAGGGATATTTCTAATATACTGCCAGCCAGCTTTCAGAATCTTGGAAAAAATCAATGGTATGCATTAAATGAAGTAGAGAGGCCAGAATTGCCATGGCAGGATGTGGAGGAAGGGATCAAAAGACTCATGCAAATGGACATGTGAGAATGGCTCTGCCATTGTTAGACCAGACAGTCCACCAAGGGTTACTTACTTTCCTCAGGAGGTTCCAAGGAGACTGAGAAAGTGAGAAAAGCACAGGTGAAAGGGGTACCAGCATCACTGAGAAGTTGTTTTCTGTAATGGAGGCTGATAATAAGAGATGCTGTTAGAGAACTAGGCTTGCTGCTAGCAAAAGGGATTGGAGTACATGAGACTAGCAAAGGCCAGGAGATAGCACCTAGTCCCTCAGAAGGATTTAACATTTAATTACTGTAATGGCCAACCAAATCAGAATAACAGCCAAGGGGACCAAACTTTGGGGACTTATGGGGAGGAGTAACAAAATAGGGTGCTCCTAGGAACAAGACAGATGAACAGCCAAAAGAATGGTGCTAAATGTATATAAATAGAAGAGAATTCATAATGAATCATGAATTAGCTGAAGGCTGAGGTCAGGCACCCCAATGGAAAGACATAATCTCCTTCCAGTTTTCAGACCTGAGTCATTTCCCAGACTCAAAACCAAATGACTGATAGAGAAATTGCATTCTTCTGATGAAGAACCAAATGAGAGCCAGGTAATAACTGATGTTCTGGCCCAACAGGTCCACCTAAAGCAAAGCAGATTCACTGAGTCCATGAACCCAATCAGTGGTTACCTTTATGGAGAATAGAAATATTGAGTAGTTGACAGGATCCTTGTGTTGATTCCTTGAACTATGGAGCAAGAGCTTTGTAGGAAATTCAAAATAGAAGTCTTTGCCACTTCCCTTCTTGGGGCCAGCATTGTAGCACCACTGCCTGCAATGCTAGCAAGCCATATAAACGCCAGACTCACCCGGAAGGAATTTTTGGCTCCTGGCTTTGGCCTTGTTTAGCCCTGTTGTTGTGGCCATTTGAGGAGTGAACCAGCAGATGGAAGATTTAAATCAATATTTTCCTTTCTCTCTCTCTCTCTCTCTCTCTCTTTCTCTTTCTCTCTCTTTCTCTCTCTTTCCCTCACCCTGTAACTGCCTTTCAAATGAATAACAAATCTTAAAAAAAAGAAATTGCACCTCTCCCACCAAGATAGACAATAAAAAACATTATAATAGTCCAGGAGAATGGCAGAGATTAGCACCATAATCAAAGACACAGAATGCAGGTCTGGAATTCCCTCATAACCCTATTTAATTCACCAGTCTGACTTCTGCAAAAACTGGGTGGATCATGCTGATTTCAGCAGAAGATTACCATGAACTTAACCAAATATTAGCCTCATTAAAGCTGCTGTGTTACATTTGGTGTCTTTACTAGAACATAATAGAACAGTCATGGTACATGTATGATGCTATTGGTTTTCTATATTCACCAGAAAGGAATATCAGAGCTAATTGCATACACAAGGCATGGACATGGTATACCGTAACCCTAGGGAGATTTTAACTATTTTGCTCTGCATCACAATATAGTCCAAAGGATCTTGGGTAACCTGGACATGCAGCTGAACAGTGCGCTGGTCTGCCATGTTAATTAGATCTTACAATCAAGAGTGGTAAGTACTCTGCATGCCTGAGGTGGGAGATAAAGCTTATGAAGGTTCAGGCGTCTGACATATATCAGAATTTCTTAGGAGTTTGGTGGCCTGGTGTGTGTTGAAACATCCCCTCCGAAGTATAAGACAAGTTCTTGCACCACACATCCCTACCGCCAAGAAAAAAGTCAGATTGCTGGGTGTGCCTCTTGGGTTTTAGGGGCAGTATATTCAGTGTCCTTGGCAATACATTTATCAAGTGACTTGGAAAGCTGCAGGCTTTAAATGAGGGCCAGGGAAATAAAGGACTCATTAGATCCTGTGGTACAAGCAGCCCTGCCACTTAAGCCATGTGAGTCTGCAGATCTCATGGTACTAGAGATAGATGCCACAACATGCTTCTGGCAAGCTCCAATAGGCAAGTCATAGCAGGAGTCCCAGCGTTCTGGAGCAAAGCCATTCCATCTGCTGAAGGAAACTATACACCATTTGAAAAAGAGTTCCTGTCATGATACTCAGCCCTGGTAGAAGCTGAGTATCAAGCCATGTGTCATAGAAACCAGGTGATCATAAGTTGGGTTCCACTGCCTTACTGTGTCATAAGATCAGGCAGGTACAGCAACAGTCCACTGTGAGGAACAATATGCCCAAAATTAGGCTCCAGCAGGTCCAGAGAGCATAGGAGGGCTGAAGGAACAGGTGGCTGAGACCCTCATGTCACCTACCACTGTTGTACCAATGCATCTCCCTCAACTGCCAAGTATGGCCTCAGGGACATTCCTCATAACCAGTTAAAAAAGAAGAAAAAATGGGGCTGGTGCTGTGGTTCAGCGGGTTAATGCCCTGGCCTGAAGCGCCGACATCCCAAAAGGGCGCTGGTTCTAGTCCCGGCTGCTTCTCTTCGATCCAGCTCTCTGCTATGGCCTGGGATAGCAGTGGATGATGGCCCAAGTCCTTGGGCCCCTGCACCCATGTGGGAGATGCAGAAGAAGCTCCTGGCTCCTGGCTTCAGATTGATGCAGCTCCAGCTGTTGCGGCCATCTGGGGAGTGAACCAGCAGATGGAAGACATATCTGTACTTCTACCTCTCTCTGTAACTCTTTCAAATAAATAAATCTCTTTTAAAAAAGAAGAAAAAATAACCCAAGTTTAGTTAATAGATGGGTCACTTTGTTATGGCTGTGAACTGAAAATGTCTGTAGCCACACTTTTGAACCCAATCCCAGGGGTGATGGCAGTGATGAGACTGAAGAAGGGAAATTTTTCCAGTAGGCAGAGCTTCAGGGAGTCCTTTAGTCATCGATTTTGAAGACAAAAATGGCTAGGATGAGGGTATACTCATGAGAAGTGACAAATACTAGCCTTCTTTGTTGGTCAGGGATCTGGATCAAGAAATATAGAAGGGCTGGCACTGTGATATAGGTTAAGCCTCCACCTGTGGGGTTGGCATCCCATATGGGCATCTGCTTGAGCCCCAGCTGATCTGCTTCTGATCTAGCTCCATGCTAATCATCTGGGAAAGCAGCAGAAGATGGCCCAAATCCTTGGGCCCTTGTAACCCATGTAGGAGACCAAGAAGAAGCTCTTGGCTCCTGGCTTTGGATCAATCCAGTTCCGGCCATGAAGCCATTCATGGAGTGAAACAGCAGATAGAAGACCTCTCTCTCTCTCTCCTTTCCTCTGTCTGTAACTCTCTCAAATAAATAAATAAATCTTTAAAAAAAAAAAAAAGAAATGTAGGAAAAGGCTGTAAAATGGGCAGATGGATAGCCCTCTAGGGGAAGTGCACATATTGGAATGATTTTTCATAATACATATTGCTCATCAAAGAGTTTCCACAGCAGAAGAGTCATTAACCAACCAAGTATATAGGATGACTAGGCCAGCAAACATCAGGCTGCTTATGTCTATGGCACCAAAGTTCTTTCACAATGGACTCATGGATGGGATAGCTGTGGTGGCAGAAATGGAGACTATGAATGGGCCTAACTTTTTGGACTCTCTCCAAAGCTGATCTAGCTACAGCTGCTATTGAATGTCTGACCTGTCAGCAGCAGAGACAACACCGAGCTCTCAGGGAGGTCAAACAGTCACTGGATTGCACTGGGCCCTTTCCAATTAGAAAAGAATAACATTTAACATGACTTTTCTTTTCTTTTCTTTTCTTTTCTTTTCTTTTTTTTTTTTTTTTTGACAGGCAGAGTGGACAATGAGAGAGAGAGAGAAACAGAGAGAAAGGCCTTCCTTTGCCGTTGGTTCACCCTCCAATGGCCGCTGCGGCTGGCACGTTGCGGCCGGTGCCAGGTGCTTCTCCTGGTCTCCCATGTGGGTGCAGGGCCCAAGCACTTGGGCCAGCCTCCACTGCACTCCCGGGCCACAGCAGAGAGCTGGCCTGGAAGAGGGGCAATTGGGACAGAATCCGGTGCCCCAACCGGGACTAGAACCCGGTGTGCCGGCGCCGCAGGCAGAGGATTAGCCTATTGAGCCGCGGCGCCGCCCTAACATGACTTTTCTTTTGTTTGATTTATTTATTTGAAAGGAGACAGACAGACATACAGACAGACAGAAAGAAATCTTATACCTTCTAGTTCATATCCCAAAAGCCTACAACAGCCAAGGCTGAAGCCAGAAGCCAGGAACTCAATCCGGGTTTTCCATGTGGGTGGTAAGGACCGAAGTTCTTGGGCCATTATCTACTGCCTCTCAGGCACATTAGCAGGAAGCTGGATTGGAAGCTCAGGGTCTGGTGATTGGTTTGGGTATGTATATGTTCTGAGTATGAGCTTACCTTTCTGCCTCATGTGCTTCAGCCATCACCAACATGCAATGACTCAGAGAACAACTAATATTCTGACACCACTTTCGCATAACACTGCTTCGGACCAAGGAAGTCACTTTACAGCAAGAAGATGTGGGGATGGCACTTGTCCAGAGGACCCATTGGTCACACTAGGTACCACACCATTTGGAAGTTATCAACTTGATGGAGCAGAGCAATGGCTTGTTGAAGGCACAGCTGAGACTCCACATTGGGATAATGTGTTTGGAACATTATCCTTTAGGATAGCCTTTAGGATCCAATATACTCCTTAAACCAGTGTCTGTTAGATAAGGATGTATGAAGTTATATGAGGAAAATGAGATTAAAAGATGAATTTATTCTGGTGCACTAACATTGAATCCATGCTTAGCTTTTCCATAATAAACATTTTCCATAAACTTATTAAAGTATCTTGTTATGGTACTGTGTCTCCAGTAGATAGATGACATGAATCCACAGATGAGGCAAAAGTGAGTGGCCCATTCAGCATTACTCCCAGAGACACATTTGAAGAATTTGTGTTTCCTGTCCCTGTAGCTGGAGGCTCTAGTAGGCTAGAGGTTCTGCTACTCAGAGGTGGGATCTTTCCATCAGAGGACACAGTAAGAGAGCTCCCTAAACTTAACACAAGGGCTGCTCTAAGGTCACTGGGGCTCCTAATGCTGGAACTCCAGCAAGCAACCATCAGTAGATGAGCATGGCTGATATAGAAGAGAACAGACAAGACTATAGTGGTTACTCAGGAGATCCACTAGGGACATTTCTTGGTATTTCCAAGCCGAGTCATAATTGCAAATGGCAACCACAGCCTGATCAGAGCATGATAACTGGGGTCTCCAGATTCTGTCCCAGTTGCCCCTCTTCCAGGCCAGCTCTCTGATGTGGCCCGGGAGTGCAGTGGAGGATGGCCCAGGTTCTTGGGCCCTGCACCCCATGGGAGACCAGGAAAAGCACCTGGCACCTGGCTCCTGCCATAGGATGAGCGCGGTGCGTCGGCCGCAGCGCACCGACCATGGCGGCCATTGGAGGGTGAACCAACAGCAAAAGAAGACCTTTCTCTCTGTCTCTCTCTCACTGTCCACTCTGCCTGTCAAAAAAACAAACAAAAACAAAAACAGAAACCACTTACAGATGAGTTTCTGGTTCAATCCATCAACCAGGCTACCTACACCAGCAGGAGTGCTCGCTGAGGTGGTAGGGAATATAAAAGGGGAGTGGATGAGGGAGACAATGAGCATCAGTTATGGCCTTGGAGTCAGTTACAGAAGCAGAGATTGTAATTGGTTCCATTGTCCTCCTCTTGCAAAAATGTACCAAAATTCTGACTAAGAAGAATTCTGGGGCCTAGCACTGTGGCATAGATTAAACCTCTGCCTAAAGTACCAGCATCCTTTATGGGTGCCAGTTCAGGTCCTGGCTGCTCCACTTCCTATCCAGCTCCCCAGAAAAGCAGTGGAAGATGGTCCAAGTGCTTAGGCCCCTGAACCCACATGGGAGACCTGGAAGAAGTTCCTGGCTCCTGGCTTTGATCTGGCCCAGCCTTGGCTGTGGCAGCCATTTGGGGAGTGAACCAATGGATAGAAGACCCCCCCCCCTCTGCCTTTCAAATGAATAAGTAAATAAATAAATCTTTTAAAAAGAATTCTGGTTAGAGGGTCTAATAAAAGTTAGATATAATCTATAAATGCCAAAAAAAAAAAAAAAAAAAAAAAGAATTCTGGGCCGGCCCCGCAGCTCACTAGGCTAATCTTCCGCCTGCGGCGCCGGCACACTGGGTTCTAGTCCCGGTTAGGGCGCCAGTTCTGTCCCGGTTGCTCCTCTTCCTGTCCAGCTCTCTGCTGTGGCCCAGGAGTATAGTGGAGGATAGCCCAGGTCCTTGGGCCCTGCACCCACATGGGAGACCAGGAAGAGGCACCTGGCTCCTGGCTTCAGATCGGTGCAGTGCGCCGGCCGCAACGTGCCGGCCATAGCGGCCACTTGGGGGGTGAACCAACAGAAAAAGGAAGATCTTTCTCTCTGTCTCTCTCTCTCTCACTGTCTAACTCTGCCTGTCAAAAAAAAAAAAAAAAAGAATTCTGGACACAATTAATGTATTATATACCATATGAAGAACTACAGAGAAGAATTCATAGGCTTCAAACCAAAAAAAAAAAAAAAGAGGAAATAGAAATGCTAATTACCCAATTTGATCTGTTTAAACTGTAGACCTCTGTTGAAATATTGCAATGTATTCCATAAAAAGATACAGGGCCGGCGGAGAGCTGCTCCTCTTCTGATCCAGCTCTCTGCTATGGGCTGGGAAAGCAGTAGATGGCCCAAGTGCTTGGGCCCCTGCACCCTCATGAGAGACCTGGAAGAAGCTCCTGACTCCTGGCTTCAGATTGGTACAGCTCCAGCTGTTGCGGCCACCTGGAGCGTGAACCAGCAGATGGAAGACCTCTCTCTCTGTCTCCACCTCTCTCTGTAACTCTCTTTCAAATAAATAAAATAAATCTTTAAAAAGAAGATACAAGTATTACATGTCAAACTTTAAAAAAAAAAGATTTGTTAGAAAGAGGGAGCCGGTGCTGCGGCTCACTAGGCTAATCCTCCACCTGCAGCGCTGGGACACCGGGTTATAGTCCCGGTTGGGGCGCCGGATTCTGTCCCTGTTGCTCCTCTTCCTGTCCAGCTCTCTGCTATGGCCCAGGAAGGCAGTGGAGGATGGCCCAAGTGCTTGGGCCCTGCATCCGCAAGGGAGACCAGGAGAAGCACCTGGCTCCTGGCTTTGGATCAGCCCGCCGGCCACAGTGGCCACTGTGGGGTGAACCAACGGAAAAAGGAAAACCTTTCTCTCTGTCTTTCTCTCTCACTGTCCACTCTGCCTGTAAAAAAAAAAAAAAAAAAAAAAAAAAGAGGGAGAGGCATGGATTGAAGAGAGAGGGAATCTTGCCCCTGCTGTTTCACTCCCTAAATGGCCACAATGGCTGAAGCCAGGAATCTGGAACTCCATCCAGGTCTTCCACATGGGTGGTAAAGGCCTGGACACCTGAATTATCTTTTGCTGCTTCCCCAGATGCATTAGAAGGGAGCTATATTGGAAGTGGAGTGGCCAGTACTGGAACTGGCACTGAAATGGGGTGCCAGCATTTCAGGGGCAGCTTAATCCACTATGCCCCAATTCTGGTCCCTATCAAATATTTTTTAAAAGAAAGGGGGAAAAAGAATTCTGGAGAAATTGTTCAGAGCAAGCAATGTGAGAAGCAAGTGATCTAAGCAATATGAAGAATATTCTCTGATGTGTGCTTTTGTGCCTGTCTCAATCCACTTTTTAAGCTTGTACATCTATACTCCAGCTACTGTGAGTGTTGGACAGCAGTTCCAGATGCCTCCCCTTCTAGAGAATTTCCCTTGGCTAAAATAGGAGCCATCTCACCCATGAGGATCAACTGCCCTCCTGCCCTGCAGGTTTCACTTGATGATGGAGGGATACAATGTACACAATGCTGGTCTTCTTGGCCAACAGTTGATGGTGAATTCTGTGGGATCAGCAGAAGCCCACTCTTACTTTCCTCTCTTCCTGACCAATCCTGCTCCCTCACGCACCTTCTCCAGAGAGCACTTTCCTAATAAAACACTGGAACAAGAATCCTTGTCTTACTCTTATTTGGACAATTTGACCCCATTCAGTCTGTGGCCTAATTAAGACCCTGGCTATCAGGAATGCTCTTGAGGGTGGTTTTTTTTTAATATGGAAAAGGAGTATTCGGAAGTTTCTCTTAAGGAATGTACTGAGACATGCTACAGCATAATGAGCCTTGTGCTCAATCAAAGGAGCAGACAGAAAAGACCACATAGTGTATAATTTCATAGCCAGAGAAAGGAAATCAGTGATTATCAGAGGCCGGGGGTGAGGTGGAGTGGGAAGGAATGGGAACTACTGCTAATGGATGTAGGGTTTCTTTTTGGGGTGATGAAAATGTTCAAAAATCAAATTGTGGTGAAGGTGGTACAACTCTGTGAATACACTAAAATCCACTGGAATGTATACTTTAAAAAATGAATTTCATGGCAGTTGAATTATGCCTCAGTACAGTGTTCTAAAAAAGTTGGAGGAAATAAATATATTTTTAAAAAATCCTTGCATTCAACAGTTAATATTCAATTATTACTTCCTTATTTTATCTGAGCCTTTTAAATCTAGCTTACAGGTCTTATTAAACTCATACTAATTGTAGTAAACTTTAACAGTCTTTTGGAATTAGCCTTTTACCAATTTTAAATTATATTCCACACTTATTTGACTAATCAACTAAAAACAAGCATTTTAATGGTATTTATAAATTCAATAGTTTATCTCATTTGTAAGTACTTTAGACATTGAATTTATTTCTTCTGTTTTTTTTAACTTTTTTTTTTTTTGGACAGGAAGAATGGACAGTTCACCCCTCAATGGCTGCTGCGGCAGGTGCACTGAGCTGATCTGAAGCCAGGAGCCAGGTGCTTCTCCTGGTCTCCCATGCAGGTGCAGGGCCCAAGCACTTGGGCCATCCTCCACTGTACTCCCAGGCCACAGCAGAGAGCTGGACAGGAAGAGGAGCGACAGGGACAGAATCCGGCACCCCGACCGGGACTAGAACCCAGTGTGCCGGCGCCACAGGTGGAGGATTAGCTTATTCAGCTGCAGTGCCGGCCCTGAATTTAGTTTCTTCTTAAATCCTTAAATAGTAATTTTAAGATTAGTGAACTTAATCTGATGAGCCTAAATTTTTCTTGGATGTTTTGATGCTATCCACTAATTTAGTAAGCTTCCAATTCAATCTTAGAAGTCTAAATCTGGGGCTGGCGCTCTGGCACATCAGGTTAACACCCTGGCCTGAAGAGCCAGCATCCCATATGGGCGCCCTGGCCTGAAGAACCAGCATCCCATATGGGCGCCGGTTCGAGACCCGGCTGCTCTCTGCTATGGCCTGGGAAAGCAGTACAGGATGGCCCAAGTCCTTGGGCCCCTGCACCCATGTGGGAGCCTGGAAGAATCTCCTGGCTTCTGGCTTTGGATCGGCGCAGCTCTTGCTGTTGCAGCCAATTGGGGAGTGAACCAGCAGATGGAAGACCTCTCTCTCTCTGCCTCTCCTCTCTCTGTAACTCTGATTTTCAAATAAATAAATAAATCTTTTTAAAAAAGTCTAAATCAACTGCTTGATTTTGCATTTTAAATTGTAATTAAGGCTGTCATTCTATGAAAACAGTATCTCTTAAACATGACAAATACAATCACCAACTATACAGAGCATCTTTTTTTTTTTAAATATATGTATGTATTTATTTATTTGAGAGGCAGAGTTACAGACAGTGAGAGGGAGAGACAGAGAGAAAGGTCGTCCTTCCACTGGTTCAGTCTCTAAATGGCCACAGTGGGGACAGCTGTGCCAATCTGAAGCCAGGAGCCAGGAGCTTCTTCCGGGTCTCCCAGGTGGGTGCAGGGGCCCAAGCACTTGGGCCATCTTGTACTGCTTTCCCAGGCCATACCAGAGAGCTGGATTGGAAGAGGAGCAGTGAGGACTGGAACTGGCACCTGTGTGGGATGCTGGTGCTGCAGGCAGAGAGTTAACCTACTACGCCTCAGCGCCAGCCACAGAGCATCATTTTATTGTTGAGGTTTCAATTATTATACACTTTTTCCCCTCCAGTTGTAAAAGTGCCTTGGAGTCCAAAGACGCATGCTAGTGCACACTAAAAAAGCTAAGTATCAATACAATCAATCAGGGTTCATTAGACCAGAAATTTCATCTGCTGCATAGAACCTGAAATGCCTAAAATGATTCATTCATCTCTCAGTTCCAACTACCACATCTGGTTCCCTTGAGTCATTTTGTCTTCGACTACAAGACTGAAGCAAGGTGTCGAGTTACATACATTTTCTGTCCCCTTATTCACAAAAGCTTTCCCACTGCGTAAATTACTTGATTGGATTTTAAGTTTTTTGAGTCTTAGGGTTTTTGTCTTTCCCAGTTAACGTTTGCTTGCACTTGATGGCACTATTGCCTTCTCTAAAACTCTGTACAGATATGTAAAATAGTGTCTACCTGAATTTTTGGATAGCTCACATGCAGTTTTCTCGGATTTGTGCTTAAAATATCTGAGGTCGTTATAACAACATGCATCAACCCTGTTTGCAAAAAAGATCCCATTTTTCTCTGCTAATCCATGCAGTCGGCTGAGAAGAACATTCTGCCAGGTACAGTGCTAAATTCTGGGAGGGTAAGAAGGAATAAAACCACTTGTTTGCCCTTAAGGAGTTCAGACTCCAGATGGGGAGACCTGTAACTGAACAGAAAATCATTGTTAAGTACTTGCTCAATGGCTGTCCTTTTCCATGGAAAAACAGGGCAACACCCTTGTCTCATGAGGACATTACTGTTTGTGTGATTCAATGCCGTTACCACCAGCATTTAATACATAGTCACATATGAGTTAAACTAACTGGCTACTGAGTGTAACTCAACCATCTTGATCTCTCTTTACTGTCCGGAAGTAAGAGTACTAACCCTACTTTCTCACAGAGACCTGGAAATTAGAAATGCTAATAAATTATAAAGTGCTTCTATTCGTGTGTGTTTTCCACCTTCTCAATAAGAAAGCAGCTTGAAAAGTCAACCTTCCTCTCTGGGAGCCGTCAGAAGGCTATCTGCCTAGTTTTATGCGTGAGTATTGTGCTGGAAGGTCAGGTAACAGTGTCATGTCAGAGGGATCAGGAAAGAGTCCTAAAAGCTGAGATTGCATCCTGGGAGACAAAGCAAACTAGGAAAAAGTGGGACCGGGGGTTGCTTAGGAGTTGCCTTATCTTGTAGAGGAGCTTCAGGTAGCTAGCTCTGCAGTGGCAGGGCATCAGTCTGTACGGGTGTCCTGCGGACAGATCTGGGAGGCCCTTGTACAGGCTGCTTTATTTACTTACATCTTAGTGTCTATATTAACACAAGTATGCTGATTTTTAAAAACCTGTCCATATAACCCTGCTCCACTGGTGGCTCAAGCGCCCAGCATAATGTTAGGGATATAGTAATTCCTCAAAAACTGGTGCAGTCGTGAAAGAACTCACGGAGGAATGACGAAGCCCAGCAGGGTGAGCACTGTCCAGGGATTAAGCCACCTGGATGGTGGTGATGGCAGCAAAAGGGGCGGATCTCAGACTGGCCAGCAACCTAGCCAAGATGCTAAGGAACGGTGAGGTGAGAACAGTTCAGAAACAAAAGCAGAGAGAGGGATGCTGGCGTTTTAGACTGCTTTCTCAGTGGTAAAGTGAAAAGGCACACACGCAACGCACTTCTTGATTTGCTGTAGCCTATCATCTCCACGACTCGGCGAGAAAGACAGCGGGCCTGCCCGGTTAGCACCTCACCCGCTTCTGGCAGTAGAGAGATCAAGGTGGTGGAGTTGCCCTAGCTAGCCAGCCTCGGCAAAGAGGCGACCCCCAAGCGCAGAGCAGGCAGATGCGGTGCCTGCCGACGCGGAGAGCTGGCTGAGCGCCGGCAACCACGCAGCTGTCACGAGCGCTCAGCCGCCCGGTATTTGGACCGCGGGGAGCAGGCTCTGCGACGGCGGCGTCCAGAGGGCGGAACGCAGGAACGCAGCACGCCGGCCCCCGCCGGACGCACTTTGCAGTCGCACCCGCGAGTCCCCGGCCGGCAGCGGAGCTTCTCTCCGCCGCGGAGGCGGCCTGGCCGTGAGAGGTTGAAAAGGACCGTCCAGCAGGAAGGGCCGGGGCTTGCCGTTCCTCCTCCACAACCGCCCCACCAGCGGGACCACCCCAAACTGCAGCACACGAACATCCGGCTTCTGTGCTCAGAGGAGGATTACGGGGCGCAGTGGGCCCCGGAGCAACGGCTACAAGTACCCTTCCGCCTCCCAGTCCCGGCCTCAGGCACCCGAGACAGGAGACAACCTGCCGCAGCTTGTTCTCCGGGTGGAAGGCGGACTACCCAACTTCTAACGAGGTGGGTACGGGGGACAGCGCGGAGTCCTACCACTACTTCCTGGAGACGCGGAGGGAAGCAGGCCTTTCTCGGCGCCACCCACCAACTCTCTGATTGGTTAACTGCTCTGTTAATGAGCTCGCCGAGCTGGTGATTGGTTCAGGTGCGCCGTCTGTCACCTGCTGCCCTGTGGGAATTCAGGTCGCTAAGGGGAAGCGTTACTTGAGGCTCGGTTGGAGAGAGGTTGGTTGGGCCGCCGAGCCTAGTTTGTTTACTGTGTCGAGGGCTGTTCCCAGCGCCAGTTCCCGTCGCCACGGCCCGGGAGAGGGACCAGCTGCCGGATGGAGGGCGGGGGTGGCGAAGAAGTGCAGGTTTAGAAGAAGTGAACTCGAGACACCCCACCCTGGCGACATCCGAGTGGGGAACGGGCTGGGAAGGAGGCCCGAGCGAGGAGGCCTGATCCCGAGGGGCGACAGTGTGAGGGGAGGGCCTTGCGGGAGCTTTTCGGGGCTGATTGTGTGCGGAGCTCTTTTGTCTAGGTGAGTGTTTAGCAGAGTCCGCTGGAGGCTGGGCTGTGGTTTCGCAGCGGACTTGGGAGACTAGCAGCCGTTTCTGGCCTACCGACACCGTACTGAGTAATGGAACTCTCTCTCATTGCTTCAGATGGGCAGCTCTCAAAAAAGGCACACGCCACTGACGGATGGATGCCAGTGCCAATGTTAAAAGCATGTTGAAAGAAAACTGAGGTATCCACTGTGATTTAACTGTGGGTAATTGTACAAGAAAACTGTTTTTGAGGTTGAAACTCCATTTTTGAGTAGTAAGTAGGTAGCTTGAATCTGTATTAGACTTCAGTTTTTTAAACTGCTCACTGCTTTACCTGCCAGCTATGCTCTTTGGCTAATTCTGGTCCTGGTTTTTCTGGAAATGGAAAGGAATCTTGAGTTTTTAGTAGTGGCAGTGCGAATTTGAATGGGTCTTTCTTTCAAAATGACATATCCACTGTTTAAAAAAAGAAGCCTGGGATTTGTAATTTGTTAGAATCCAGGTGAAATTTGATTACTCCTACAGTTTAGACTACTTTATATTGAAAGCAGCTTGCTTATTACACACCTGGTATACTTTGAGAGGCAGACTTGCAACAGTTGCTTCATTGGTAGCATAGGCCATTTGAGCCTCCAGCCTTTACTTAGTCCGATTTCACACACTTACCCCTTGGTGACATACCCAAAATTGTCAAGGATAGTTCATGTCATCCATGGAATAACCTGATTTGTTCTTAACCACAGATCTTGGCCCTACCGTGGTAAATTCTAACCAAGAATTAGGGTAAGATCTGGGCATCTGGGGTTTTAAAAATTTGTTCCAGCAAGTTTGATAACTGTTGTGTCAATGACTAAATACACAGAGGTGTTTTGGAAATTCTAAAATATTTCTGAAGCCATTTTCTTCCTTGATTTCTTTACAGTTTAAAAGTAAGCCTCTTGGCAATGACATTTAAATATAATGCAAAAATACCGTTTGCTTAGGCAGCATCAGGAAGTCTCACTGGCCCTCAGAAGCCCCTGGTACTTACCTTTCCTGGCGAGGGCTGAGGCTTGGTACAGAGAAACACAAAGTATTCCGCTGCACTTCCACCACTGACAGAGCCACGTGTGTGTATCGCTTCCTGTTGGTTTTCAGAGTCTTCCTGTTAGGCTTTCAGGAGAGATCAACTCCAAGTTTATTTGGTAGTTTTAGTTGGCTGAATCATTTTCATCTCACAAAGTGCAGTGAGGAGGGTGGGGTGGTAGTATTTCATTAATGAGCCTCATCTGGGGAAGAATACCTTGCTGGAAATAAATGCAAGTCATGGCCTCTGATTTGTTTATTAAGAAAAGAACATGCATCATTCAAGCCTCAAATGTTAATGTTGAACATGAATGAGGACTTTTAGATCAGCCTTACCACTGAGTCAAAGAAGTGAAAAATGAATCCCTTTGGCATTTAGGCTTGAGAAATATGTGGTGAACCCAAATCCAGTTTAACTTAAATGATGGCTTTAGGTAAAGAAGTAGGTCCAATTGTGTTTTTATCTCCTAGCAGGTGTTTTTTTATCTTGCATGTCAGTTCCTCACTGCAAGATTTGGCAAGTGAAGTGTTTGAGTAAGGGACAAACTGTAAAAATAAAGTATAGGTTAAAAATATGAAGCTCTATGCATTTCATGACTAACACCATGATTTTGTATATATTGTTTGAGCAGGCAGCTCAGTATGAATCAGTCTAGATCTAGATCAGATGGTGGTGGTGAAGAAGCTTCATCTCAAGACCAGGATCATCATGAGAATGAGAGAAGGTGGCAGCAAGAGCGTCTCCACAGAGAAGAAGCCTATTACCAGTTTATCAATGAACTCAATGATGAAGATTATCGGCTAATGAGAGATCATAATCTTTTAGGCACCCCTGGTAAGAGATGAGTAAGGTGACAGACACCTTTTTTCATCATTAGAAAGAGGGATTTCAAAATAAGGAGTTTTCTTTTCCCTTCTTCCCCTCTCCCAAATATAGTTTACTGTTATTGTGAGTTGATCAACTTTTTAGGGCTGGGGCTGGGCACAGCAGGTTAAGCTGCCACTTGGGGTGCCAGATCCCAGATTAGAGTGTTGGTTTGAGTCCCAGCAGCTTCACTTCTCATCCAGCTCCCTGCTGATGGCTGGGAATACAGCTGATGATAGCCCAAGTGCTTGGACTCCTGCTACCCATCTGAGAGACCTGGATGGAGTTCTGGGTAATGTGGGCCAGGCCCAGCTGGTGCAGCCATTTATGCCGTGAACCAGTAGTTGAATCTCTTCTCTCTCTCTGTCTCTCCGATGCTCTGCCTTTCAAAGAAGTATATGAGTTTAAAAAAAAAAAACTTTTTAATTTAACAAAGAAAATCACTGACTTCTGTATTTTAAAAATAGGTGAGAATATTGAATGTATTATACCAATGGAACTAACAAACTGAGGAATACATATATAGTGTTAAATTTCACATATATGGTTTATTTTTCTTAAGTAATAGTTGAACAAATATGGTTCAGAATTCAATTCTAACTCAAGATGTTATAATTTGTTTATTCAGCAGAATGAGTCCCCTAAAACCCAATGTGTACTATAAATTTTTAGATTCATTTTACAAATGAACTAATTGAAATTTGTGTGTTTATATATTGTGTATTGATGACCATCTAATGAAATATTGAGGTAAAATCAAGTAAATTAGATTTGAAGTTTTCCTAGAAATTCTCATTTCTTATTTCTTTTTAAAGATTTATTTATTTGAAAGGCAGAGTTACAGAGAAAGGAGAGAGAGCAAGAGATCTTCCATCCTCTGTTTCACTCCTCAATGGCCACAACAGCCAGATCTGGACCAGGCTGAAGCCAGGAGCTTCATCCAGGTCTCCCATGTGAGTGGCAAGGGCCCAAGCATTGGGCCATCTTCTGCTGCTTTCCCAGGTACATCAGCAGGAAGCTGGAATGGAAGTGAAGTAGCTGGGACTGGAACTGGTGCCCATATGGGATGCTGGCATTGCAGATGATGGCTTAATCCACTGTGCCACAGTGCCGGTCCTGGGAACCCAGTTATGTAAATGACCCATCACTACTTTTTCTCAAGAAGATGGCAGCTTAACCTGCTGTACCACACTGTTAGCTCCCTTCTTTTTTAACTTTGACAAAAATCCACAGAATTACAGCTTATAAGTTTCTAAGTACATCAGCTGAGAACACTTTGCCAATTATTCAAATTAAATCTTAATAAATTCTAACAAACCAAACTGCTATATATTTCTATCAGATGAACATTTTCAGCTGTCTTCAATTTACAGACTAACTGAAAATAAGAGATTCTGTAAGTTGTTAAAAATGAGTCTAATCCTTTGTGAGATTTCATAAAAGTTGATAATTTCAGATTTACTCTCCACAGAGTCTGCACCAGACTTGAGATTAGTCTTTTTCGATCTCAAACTCATTAACTCTATATTTTCAGTTACTCCTTTCTGATTCTTCATGGAGACTTCTACACTTTTCCCCTTCGCTTTCACTTCTGTTGTGTTATGTGTGGGGGATGCATTCTCTCTTCCAGATCTCAAGTACATTCTATTTTTACTGACTTTGCCCCTGGATGTAAGTTTCTTGGCTTCGTCATGTGGTTTTTGTAGCTCTTGGCTTTCTGAGACCTCATTTTTCTTTATTTTAATAATTTCTTCTGGTATTAGTAATGCAGGTCTTTGCCCTTCTTCCACATTCATTTTATTTTGGCATCTGCAACGCAAGGACATTCCCTTATTTGGAGCGATCGAGTCTTTTTCATGTCAAGAGAGGTGTCAAGAGACAGGCAGAAGATCCAGAGAAAGATAAGGACATTGTGAGCACCAAGAAAATGAGAACCAGAAGGCATTGTGACAGTGTTTAGCAATGAAACTGAAGCAAGGAAAATATAAAGTTAGTTTAGTGAAAATTTTAGTATAACTTTTGCTATCTATGTAAAATGAATTCTGTAAGTAATGCTATTGATGTGTTTAAGAAAAATAAGGGTTGGCCGGCGCCGTGGCTCAACAGGCTGATCCTCCGCCTTGCAGCGCCAGCACACCGGGTTCTAGACCCGGTCAGGGCGCCGGATTCTGTCCCGGTTGCCCCTCTTCCAGGCCAGCTCTCTGCTGTGGCCCGGGAGTGCAGTGGAGGATGGCCCAAGTGCTTGGGCCCTGCACCCCATGGGAGACCAGGAAAAGCACCTGGCACCTGGCTCCTGCCATCGGATGAGCGCGGTGCGCCGGCCGCAGTGCGCCGACCGCGGCGGCCATTGGAGGGTGAACCAATGGCAAAGGAAGACCTTTCTCTCTGTCTCTCTCTCTCACTGTCCACTCTGCCTGTCAAAAATTAAAAAAAAAAAAAAAGAAAAATAAGGGTATAATTTTCCAGTTCAATGATCTTCAAGAGATCATGAAGAGGATTGCTGGGTCTCCCTAGAGTGATAAACATTTAAGAAGTGCAGGGTGGGAAGTGGGGGTGGGGTCACGGTGTGGCCTCTGCATTACAAAATAAAGCCCTGGATATCCCCATTTCTCACTGTGAAGCTGTAGGGTCCTGAACTGTCACTGTTGCCACCCTGAAGTTGCTTCTGTTTGTTCATGTCCTTTATTCGAGTGTGAAAGGCAGATCTTCCATCCTTGTAACCATAATACTGAACAGTCTCAGCAAATATTAATAGTGGATAAATGACAAGAGTAATGCAATCTACAATGTTACAAATGATATGATAGGGAATGGCATTTGGTCCCCACTGTAGGCTATTGGCCTTCTGTAAAAAACTAATCTTTGGTGTCCTGTCCCTTCAGAGAATAAAACTGATTTGAAGGATTAAAAAAAAAAGTTGATAATTTCAAATTCTTTGCAATTTTTCATTGTTTTAGGAGAAATAACATCAGAAGAGCTGCAGCAGCGGTTAGATGGAGTTAAGGAACAATTAGCATCTCAGCCTGACCCGAGAAATGGGACAAGCAACAGAGGTACTGTGGAACCTTCCCCATAAGGGACAAGCTTGAGTGGAACAGTTGCAGAAATGAAAATGCTGCATCTTGTACACTATGTTTAATTTAACTTTTCATGTTTAATATATTCAGATAATATTTATGTTTGAGTATTATATGCAAAGTATTATGGTTAGGCAATATAGAATGGAATAACTAGTAAGATGTGTTAAATAGATTGCCTTCAGGAAGCTTATTTGTATGGAATAATGTGATTAAGTTATAGTTCTTTTTAATCTTACAATGTATTCACTACTTTTTTAAAAATAATGCAAATAAGATTAGTTTCTGATTTTTTAAATTTAATTTATTTGAAAGGCAGAGTTACAGAGAGGCAGAAGTAGAGAGAGAGAGTCTTCCATCCACTGGTTCACTTCCCAAATGGCCCCAACGGCCGGAGCTAAGCTGGCCTGAGCTTCTTAATTTATATACAGAATACAGAAAGAGTCAGGAGACCTCTTTCTATTTGTTTTGTTTGTTGGTTTGTTTGTCATTTTTTTGAGGAAACACTAAGCCATAACATAAAGAGCTCTTATGAAAAATGAAGCCTCTGTTAAAAAAATAAAAATAAAAAATCTTTAAACTAAATAGAAGTAGATAGAGTTAAAAGTAAAAGCCGTTTCATGTCCTTCCTAATCTTACTTCTCTCCTGAGAGGTATTCATTATTAAAAGTGTCATATCAGAATCATTATATTAGACACAATGAAGTCTGTATAAAAACCCCAAAATGTCCTGGCTGAATAAGACAGACATTCATTTTTCTCTCATGTTAGCAATCCAGGGAACAGACTGTTCCACAGATCCTCCTGGGCCCCACCTAACTAGCAGAGAGGTTCTGCAGCTGTGCTGTCCCATGCAATAGCTGCTAGCCACATGTGGCTCTGTAAATTATAAATTTTCAGTCCTACCACACTCAGGTGCTCAGTAGTCACAGGTGACTAGTGGCTTCTGTATTGGACAGCACAAATTCAGAACATCTCTGGTATCATCCTAAATTTTACACTGATGCTGCTGTTCCAAGGAGTCATTTGCAAGATCAAGCTAAGTCAAAACCATTGAGTCTGGGTTCTAGCCCTCAGGAAGGAAGTCTAGGCACCTACCTGATAGTAGCTCATATCACTTCTGCTCTCATTCCATTGATGATGACTTAATCTAAGACCTTACCTAATTAGCAGGCTGTCCACTTGCCTGTTGACCATGCTTTTACAGTGGAAGAATTGGACAGAGTTGAATAGATATGAAAAAGCTTCACACATATCATACTATATTCTAGCTAATCAAAGAGGGCAGTAGCATTTAGAATGATTAATATTTAACTGCCTTTTCACCATATGTTTTTCCAAACTAAAATGGAAACTGTATTGTAAGCCATTTTCTTTGTTAGATATGTGATTTGTACCATATCACTGTAACTGGTAATTCTGGGCTTTGCACACATTGTAATAGAAATTGTATTCATCACATGTAAAGGAAGTCATCATCTTTAGAATATATTGTTTGTTTTATTGGCACCAGCAGCTAATTAATAATAGCTTTAACTTCAACACTTAAAAAAGTTTTTTTTTTTTTTTTAATGAAAGAGACTGCAGTAATGAAATAAAACCAAAACAGTCTCCTTTAGTAGCTATTTTGGAATATAACAAACTTCAAAGTCTAATGAGCATCAGAATGCTTTTCTTTGAGCTTTGTGCTTTATGTATCCACTGTTTGCAAATGGAAAATTTAAGCTTGGTGGCAGTATCATAGTCAAAGTGGCAGTATCATAGTCAAAGACGTTTAGGAGACTTTTATTTCTAAATTGATTCATTCGACAATACTAATTGATTTATGCTGGATATTGTTATAATGACTGGAGATACAACAGTGATCGAAGCAAGTGTTCTAATGGATGTAAAATAGCTGACATTGGTGTAGTGCTCCCTGTGTGCCAGATACTGCATTGATTATTTTATATATATGTCTTACTTTATGCTCATGGTGACCCTTTGAGATTGATACTGTTATTTCCAATTTACACACAAGAATACAGCCATAGAGAACTTAAATAAATTGCTTGTAGTCTCTCAGTTTCACACAGATATATGTAATGTGATTTTAGCACTACGTTCAGAAACCCAGATTTCTTGAGATGTGTATTTTGGGCAGTTTCTGAGAAATATTATAAAATTCCTAAGGTGATACAAAACCTATTGTGAAAATGTTGAATGAATTGGCTTTACCAGAAAGATTCCACAGATATAAGATGAATTTTACATAAAAATTTGCCATTGTATTTTATTAATATTACTATATCAATGAAGCAATTTAAATGTACACTTTTGGTATTGGATTTATTTCTTTGTTTACTTTCATATTTTGTTAATATGTGAGCAAGCAGAAAACAAGAATGAGGATTTCTTTTTCTTTTTTTTTTTTAAGATTTTATTTATTTTATTTGAGAGGTAGATTTACAGACAGAGAGAGAGACAGAGAGGTCTTCCTTCCGTTGGTTCACTCTTCAAATGGCCTCAAC
This sequence comes from Sylvilagus floridanus, assembly GCA_949820135.1. Classification (NCBI taxonomy): domain Eukaryota; kingdom Metazoa; phylum Chordata; class Mammalia; order Lagomorpha; family Leporidae; genus Sylvilagus; species Sylvilagus floridanus. The sequence continues at coordinate 39,126,477 of OX463230.1, forward strand.
GGCCAGAATTGTGCCGATCCAAAGCCTGGAGCCAGGCGCTTCTTCCCGGTCTCCCACGTGGGTGCAGGGGCCCAAGGACTTGGGCCATCTTCTACTGCTTTCCCAGGCCAGAGCAGAGAGTTGGATTGGAAGTGGAGCAACAAGGACTAGAACTGGTGCCCATATGGGATGCTGATGCTGATGCCGCAGGTGGAGGATTTAACCTACTGCGCCAGCCCCAGGAATGAGGATTTCACTACAGCTTTTTCAAACGTGGTGTTTAGATTTTTATAATTACATACATGATATTTTAATTTTTACAATATTCTTACAGTACATACTTTTAGAAAGTTCATGTTTTGGGGTCAGCATGTGGTACAGCAGATTAAGCCACCGTTTATGGTACTGGCATTCCATATTGGAGTGCTGGTTTGAGTCCTAGCTTCTCTGGTTTCTTATTTTCTTGAGATTTATTTATGTGAAAGTGAGTTAGAGAGAGAGAAAGAGAAAAAGAGAGAGAGAGAGATCTTCCATCTGCTGAGAGAGAGAGAGCGCACTTCCATCTGTTGGTTCACTCCCTAAATGGTCGCAATGGCTGGTGCTGGACCAGGCTGAAGCTAGGAGCCAGGAGATTTTTCCAGGTCTCCCTCGTGGGTGCAGGAAACCATGCTCTTGAGCCATCCACTACTGCTTTCCCAGGTGTTTTAGCAGGGAACTGGATCAGAAGTGGAGTAGCTGGGACTCAAACTGGCACCCATACGGGATGCTGGCATCACAGGTGGTGGCTTAACCTGCTATGCCATAATTCAGGTCCCTCTAGTTTCTATCCATCTACCTGCTGAGTTCCAGGGAAAGCAGTAGAAGATGGCCCAAGTATTTGGGCCCCTGCCACCTGTATAGGAGACCAAAATGGAGTTCCTGGCTCCTGGCTTCGACCTGGCTGTTGTGATATTTGGGGAATGAAACAGTAGATGGAAGATTTCTCTCTTTGTTTCTTTTTCTTTGTATGTCTGTATTTCTGTATCTCCCTCCCTCTCTGTCACTCTGCCTTTCCAAAAAATAACTTTGTTTTTTAAAATCAGGGAAGTTCAGGGTGGGTTTTTTTTTTTTTTTGGCATTTTTCATATACTAAAATACACAGATGTTCTTTAATTTACTGCAGACTTTATTTTTATTACAAGTGGTCGATAAAGATCTAAAGATAGCTTTTAGGAATTGATCTCAGACTGATTTGATTTGCTTTCCAGACCCGACAGCCCCGAGAGAAAGTTCAAATGAAGATTCTCTGCTTGAATGGCTGAACACCTTTCGTCGCACAGGAAATGCAACTCGAAGTGGACAAAATGGGAACCAAACTTGGAGAGCTGTGAGTCGAACAAACCCAAACAGTGGAGAGTTTCGGTTTAGTCTGGAAATCCATATCAATCATGAAAATAGAGGACTTGAAATTGATGGAGAAGATTATATGCACATTCCACTTTCAGATATTAACAGAGATCACACTAGAGGTAGGCAACAGAGATCAAGTAGTCCTGTGGCTAGGCGAACAAGAAGCCAGACCTCAATGAATTTTAATGGTGGTGGTTCCAACAGTCCAAGGACTAGGCTTGGTTCAAGGAGGCAGAATTCAGTCGAAGGATCATCATCACCATTGGGAAGGTTGAGAAATGGAATTGGGGGCACAGCTGGCATCCCTAGAACAAGTGCTTCACACCCTAATTTCAGTAGTCATGCAAACCAGTCAGGTGGCAGTGAACTCAGGCAAAGGGAGGGGCAACGATTTGGGGCAGCACATGTTTGGGAAAATGGGGCTAGAACTAATGTTACAGTGAGGAATACAAACCAAAGATTAGAGCCAATTAGATTACGATCTACCTTCAGTAGTCGAAGCCGGTCACCAATTCAGAGACAGAGCGGCACTGTTCATAATTCCCAAAGGGAAAGTAGACCTGTACAGCAAACCACTAGAAGGTCTGTTAGGAGAAGAAGAGGTCTAACTCATGTCTTTGTAGAGCAAGATAGAGGACGCAGAGGTACCACATATACCCCATTCTCTAATTCAAGACTTGTGTCAAGAATCACAGTAGAAGAAGGTGAAGAATCCAGCAGATCCTCAACTGCTGTACGACGGCATCCAACAATCACCCTGGACCTTCAAGTGAGAAGGATTCGTCCTGGGGAAAATAGAGATCGGGATAGTATTGCAAACAGAACTCGATCGAGAGTAGGGCTAGCAGAAAATACAGTCACTATTGAAAGCAATAGTGGGGGCTTTCGCCGAACTATTTCTCGTTTAGAGAGGTCAGGGATTCGAACCTATGTGAGTACTATTACAGTTCCTCTTCGGAGGATTTCTGAGAATGAACTTGTTGAGCCATCATCAGTTGCTCTGAGGTCAATTTTAAGGCAGATCATGACTGGGTTTGGAGAATTGAGTTCTCTAATGGAGGCTGAATCTGAGTCAGAGATTCAAAGACATGATCAGCACTTGCCAGAGATGCACTCAGAACTGAATAACTTAGCTACAGCTAATGACAGCAGCCAGCACAGTGAAGGTTCCTCTCAAGACATGAGGGCCCAAGATGACAGCATTGAAATGCATGGGGAAAATGAGAGCACCCAGCCTCATAGCCAAAACCATGACAGTAGAGGTGGCAGGCAGTTGCGAAATTCAAACAATTTAGTTGAAACTGGGACTCTACCTATTCTTCGCCTTGCTCACTTCTTTTTACTAAATGAAGGTGATGATGATGACCGAATCCGTGGTTTAACCAAAGAGCAGATTGACAATCTTTCCACTAGGAACTATGAGCATAACAATCTTGATAGTGAGCTAAGTAAAATCTGTAGTGTTTGCATCAGTGACTACGTAACTGGAAACAAGCTCAGGCAGTTACCTTGCATGCATGAGTTTCACATTCATTGTATTGACCGATGGCTCTCCGAGAATTGCACTTGTCCCATCTGTCGGCAGCCTGTTTTAGGGTCCAGTATAGTAAACAATGGGTGAAATAATGGAATCTAGACAGATATTGTATTTTAATAGGGTTGAGTATTCAGGAATTCTTTTGTTTGGTTATTTGCGATGAGCTAAATCCAGGATGAAAAATAAGATTATAGTTTGGACTATTTTTTGTGTGCTTTTTTAACTTGTTAAAAAGAGAAAATTTATATAAAATTTAAAATGCAAATGTTAAATTATCCAAAAGTACAGAATAGTTATTATTGCTAGAACCAAATAACCTTTAAAATGTTTTTATTTTGGTAATTTTGTCATGCTAAGCACTTTTGTATTGCACAATTCAGTAGGTTAAAAGTCATTCTTCTTTTTCTTAATACTACAGCAGACTTTACTTGGATTTTCAAGTTTCATAGGCATAGTACTATGTCTAGACTTCGATGTCTAAAGAAGCCTTTGAAAGAGTGTTTGGCTGAATGTTTGCTAAATACATTTAAGTTACTTGAAATGATTTAATATGTAGCCTACCATATGTGTATATATAGTTATATAATTTTAAGGTTAAAATATTCAGTCTAAAAACTTAAAGTTTGATTCTTATTTAAGCTTTTGGGACAATACTGCATATGGCATAATGTTTAATGTTGATGAGATTATCTCTTGAAGTGGATTAAGATGTAATTTTAAAATAGAGATAATATACTAAAGCGTCTCTGACAATCCTAGTAGACAACAAGCAATATATAACACTGAATAAGTATTTCTTTATTCAGAAATGGAATGTGGAAAATTTAGAACACATAGGTTATTTAATTTGATTTCAGCCTTTTTGTGATTTTTTTTGAATGTGCAAATAATTCTTTGTACTATTAAGTGAGGTATATAATATGCATGGTTTCTCATCCTAAGTTTTAAAACGTAAAAAATGTCAATGTAGAATTACATGCATAGATATGTTAAGTTCACTTGGAGGCCAGAAAACTCCAAATAAAACAAAAGATCATTAAGAGAATGTCAGGTTTATAAAACACAAAATATGCGTTGATGATCTCTTTCTACCAATAAATATTAAACCAAAGACTGTATGTGAATTTTTTTTCTATTGATTATTCTGGTTTATTCATCTCCAAGTAGTTATGTCATACTGGGTGCCAGGTAGAGTTAAAGGTGTTGACGTTCCCTAGGATGACAGACAAAAGTCTCTGTCTTCATGAAAAAGATGTGTTTATTTTTAAAAATTAAAAATCAATTGATAAAATCAATTGATTATGTTTGCTTATGAATATATGACATGATTTTCTTGTGGTGGCTGCTTGGGCAAAATCGTAAGAACAGTATTTCAAGGACAGAATCTGAGATTTAGAAGTATCTCCACATTCTGTTTTTGTCCATGTTTAGTAATTACTCATTAGGTTAGGTACATGCCCACAAATATTAGGGGTACATTTAACACTTGGAGTGAGAAGTTTTCATAAAAAGTTGTGACTTTGGAGTAAATTTATTTAGGTCAATTATAGGATATAAGACTGGAAGCTTAATTTGGGTCAGATTTGAAGACTTTACGTATCAGCCTAAGGAATTTTTATTTTACCTTACAAATGTAGATGATAATTGAAATCATCCTTTGATTTTAGTAGCAAATGATTAGGTCATTTTTCAAGTTTCAGGAAAATTGGTCTAGTACAGTATGCAGAGCACAACAGTACAGGGAGAGATGGGAAGCAAAGAAACCAAAAGGCAACTATTGTGACAAAACATCATGATGGTGTTTATTGTCAGTGGTTATCATCATCATTAATTGCTGTTATCTAACTTGGTGATGGCAGTGATACTGGAAGGAGAGAAGGGTAGAAAAACATAAAGAAGACATTATTTGATCCCCAGTTCAGTATGAAGAGGTAAGAGTCAACTCAGTGGAGGAAGGTGAGCTACCAAATTGCAGTTACAATGTATAACAATTTAAACACTGTAAACCTGGCTTAACCATACACCTCACACACTCTTCAACATTACCATGTGATTAGCCAGATTTTTGTTACTATAACTAGACGAGAGAAGCATCTTAATTTTATTTTGACTTACAAATTTTGGAGGTTCACAGGCTATGATCAGTTAGACACCAGACTAATGGGGCTGATGAGGGCAGAACAGGTTTCAAGCGAGATGGCAAGTTGAGCCAGTAAGCAGAAAAATAAAGGAGTACAACTCTTCATCTACCTTCTGTACGGTCTTTCCTTGCAGTGTCATGATTTCATGTGGCTCCACCTTTGCAACCTAATCCAATCCAATCACTTCCCAAAGGTCCCACCTTCAGACACTGTAACTGGATCAACCCTCTATCCTATTCCATCAATAACTAACCGTTTATTGTTGACATAAGACTTTCGGGTTTAAACATGTACATGAGTTTGGGGAGACAAGTCCTGTTCAGAGCATAACATCATGTTTCTTCAATGTGATGGGAAGCTAAATCCAACATTCTGTTTTTAAATTATTACTATTTTGGGGCCGGTGCTGTGGTGCAGTGGGTTAAATCCCCAGCCTGCAGTGCCGACATCCCATATGGGCGCCGGTTCGAATCCCAGCTGCTCCTCTTCCAATCCAGTTCTCTGCTGTGGCCTTGGAAGGCAGTAGAGGATGGCCCGGGTCCTTGGGTTTCTGCACCCATGTGGGAGGCCTGGAGGAAGCTCCTGGCTCCTGGCTTTGGATCAGCTCAGCTCTGGCCATTGAAGTCATTTGGGAAGTGAACCAGTGGATGGAAGACCTCTCTCTCTGGCTCTATCTCTCTGTCTTTCAAAGAAATAAAGTAATTCTTTTAAAAAATAAAAAATTATTACAATTTTAAGATTATATATTGGGAAGGTAGAATTAGGGAGAGACAAAGAGATCGTCCATCCACTGGTTTGCTCCCCAGAGCCAGGAACCTAGAATTCCATCTGGGTCTCCCACAAGTGTGTCAGGGACTTGGGCCATCCTCTAGGGCTTTCCCATGTGTATTAGCACAGGGAGCTGGATCAAAAGTGGAGCAGCTGGGACTCTAACCTGCATTCATGGGATGCCAGTGTCATAGGTGGTGGCCTCTGTGTCACAATGCTGTCTCCCAACATTATTATATGGACTATTCCTCAGAAAGTCTTAGCTCTACTGGCTTAGCTCTACTAGCTTGATTAGTTAGGAAAGTTAGGATTACAAAAAGGGAAATGAAAAAGGGATTTTTTTAAAAAGTACACTGGTTCTTTGTTTGACTTAGTCATTTACAAGACATGATGGTGTTATCGGCATGTGAAAAGATCCCAAATAAGTGTTGGAAACAGACGTAGACTGTATGGAAAATTTTCTGTAAACAGCAGTACAACTTAATATATTTTGTAAATTGGTATCCCAACTGAGAACAAAGAAGGGTGTTCTTTAGTATTTTCATTAATTTCTCAGTAAACAAAGTTGGTAAACACAACAGTTCATTAATCTATTTATAGTTTCCATTTGGCAGTGAATTGTACTCTTGTGGTTCCATTATAGAAAGGGATAAATAGTAAATAGTTTGAAATTCTTCATTTGAATACTATATTCTGTATGAGGTCCATACAACTTGCTCCTTATAGTGTGACTGTCTTGCAAACATTCATTTCCTTTTTTTTTTTTTTTTTTTTTTTTTAACAGGCAGAGTGGACAGTGAGAGAGAGAGAGACAGAGAGAAAGGTCTTCCTTTGCTGTTGGTTCACCCTCCAATGGCCGCCGCGGTCGGCGCGCTGCGGCCGGCGCACCATTGCTAGCTTCCCAGCTGCCCTCCCATGTTTTTACATATTTTTATCCTATTTTTTTCATTTTCCTGATTTTTCTGGTGTCAGCTAGCATTGTAATGATTCTTACTAGATTATCTCTCTTACAGGTTTTTTTTTTTTCTTTCAATGTTTAACATGAATTCATAGTTTAAACCTCTTAAGGCAACCTTGGAAGTATTACTGCTACTTAAAAGTAGTTGGTAAGATCTTAGGCTGGTGCTGCGGCTCACTTGGCTAATCCTCCACCTGTGGCGCCAGCACCCTGGGTTCTAGTCCCGGTTGGGGCGCCAGATTCTTGTCCCGGTTGATCCTCTTCCAGGCCAGCTCTCTGCTGTGGCCCGGGAGGGCAGTGGAGGATGGCCCAAGTGCTTGGGCCCTGCAACCCATGGGAGACCAGGAGGAAGCACCTGGCTCCTGGCTTCGGATCCGTGCAGTGCACCGGCTGTAGCGGCCATTTAGGGAGTGAACTAATGGAAAAAGGAAGACCTTTGTCTCTCTCACTAACTCTGCCTGTCAAAAAAAAAAAAAAAAATCTTAGAGAATGATTTTGCATAACCATTTGCCTCCAAAGCTTGTGCTTTCCTTACCACCCTACATTCTAGAGAAACAGAAATGCCTTGGAAAGTTTTTAGTCTAATTTATTTCTTCCTAAAGTTATCTTCCTAACTTTATCTTTGGTACATCATGTGTTTGTAATTACCATTTCCATATCATATCATTTTTATCTCATGAATGGGGAAGAGAGAAGGCCTGCCCTGAAAGTTATAAAACAGAATCTGTGTTATGAAGATGAATCCAGAAGAGAGGTGAATGAGACATCTGGAGATGCTGTGTTAAGGATCAGCTAAAAAGCTGAGCCCGAGGCACTTGAGTATATATTACTTCCAGACAGAAGGATCTGATGAATTTTTAATCTCCCTACCTCTAGCTGCATAATGTCTGGCCAGGGGAGGAGTGAGCTGGGAAGAAGTAGCATGTCACATGCAGGCAGTAGTAGTTCCTCACTTTGCAGGCTGGCATGGGCACTTTCCCTCAGTCTTGTGTAACACTGCAAATCAGAGAGCTGGGGTGTCTGTGTTAGGAAGTGTATCATTGAGTACATCATTCCGTGTTCAAAGGAACGTGATGTGGGAGTCAGTGGTGATGGTGTCCTCTCTGTAGGGACAGATTGTACTTCTCAGCCAGTGTGTTAGTCCTTGAATCTGTTTGCCCTTGGCCTAATTCTGGGGAATCTATAATTAACTTTTTTTTGTTTTGACAGGCAGATTGGACAGTGAGAGACAGAGAGAAAGGTCTTCCTTTTCCGTTGGTTCACCCCTCAAGTGGCCGCTACGGCCAGTGTGCTGCGGTCATTGCTCCAGGATCACCGAAGCCAGGAGCCAGGTGCTTCTCCTGGTCTCCCATGGGGTGCAGGGCCCAAGCACTTGGGCCATCCTCCACTGCCTTCCTGGGCCACAGCAGAGAGCTGGCCTGGAAGAGGGGCAAGTGGGGCAGAATCCGGCGCCCCGACCGGGACTAGAACCTGGTGTGCTGGTGCCGCAAGGCAGAGGATTAGCCTATTGAGCTGCGGGGCTGGCCCCTCTATAATTAACTTTTAGCACATGTTGATTTAAATATCAAAATCACTGAAGACTCTGAGTTGCCTTCATTTTTTTTTCTAATAACATTTCTTTTGAAAAACACTTTCTGATGTATTTTTTTCTGTTAATGACTCATTTGAGGATGTGGTAACCTCTTGAGTGATCAGTACATACACACAGCTGCATTGCATTAAATTGTAAAAATGCTCCTACTAAACCCTATACCAACTCTCTTTATGTACAATGCCAAAGATCTTCACACTTTTCACTGGTGAGAAAGAATCCAAAATCACACACATACTGTGTTGTGAAGTGACATGACTGAGCCACTCTGACTTCAGTTATCTGTATGATGTCCATTCCTCAATTAGCGTGGTTCAATCAGGGTTTTTTTGTTTGTTGTTGTTGTTTTTTAATTTGATAGGCAGAGTTAGACAGTGAGTGAGGTCTTCCTTCTGTTGGTTCACCCCCAAAATGGCCGTAGCGGCTGGAACTGCGCCGATCCAAAGCCAGGAACCAGGTGCTCCCTCCTGGTCTCCCATGTGGGTGCAGGACCCAAGCACTTGGACCATCCTCTACTGCCTTCCCTGGCCACAGCAGAGAGCTGGACTGGAAGAGGAGCAGCCAGGACTAGAACTGGCGGCCATATGGGATGCCAGCACCTCAGGCAGAGGATTAGCCAAGTGAGCTGCGGTGCCGGCCCCTCAATCAGGTTTTATTGCAGCTCTTCACCATCCTGTAACTTAGAGGATAAAGATAAAAGAAGCTTCTACCTACCTGATCCAGTGAAGTGGAATAAAAAAATCAGACTAGAAAGGGGTTTCAAAGAAGTATCAAACGCTGATGACTGATCTGGAATATACACCATATGTTGCTGAACAAGCTTAGCAGGATGAATAATGGAAATAGTGAGTCTCATAAGCATTCTAATTGTTGACTCACTTATCTGGAAGTAGAATAAATTGCTCATCCAATGTGGCTGACTCAGATCCTCATTCAGGGCTGCTTTCAGAGAAGCACAAAGATTTTCCTCCTGGTGCTGGGGTGGAGAATGTGGGGCTTGAGGACATGCTAGTGAATGGCTTTGATCTTAGCACTTTGATGTGAGTGCTCAATTCAGAGACTGCCATAATTTTTGAAGAGTCTTGCAGGTCTCTGAACAACATGCTAGGGGCTTTTTTTTTTTTGGACAATAACAACATCCTTAAAACTTTAATTAGCCTTCTAACAGTTTCATTTGGGGATCTTGTATCCAATAGCAGAAATCTGGTGTTTTTATTAGTTTGCTAAAGGGTAGTGTTTTTTTGTTGTTTTAGCGTTTTGTTAGGAGGCCCATTCTGTAACTCTCAGCTCTGGCTTTTGGCATAGTTTGGAGGCTTGCCTCAATCTTTTGTTGTCTCTTTGCCATGAGTTTATGTATCATAATTTTTATCCCAGCTACTTGCCCCACAGTGATAAGAATTCAAAGTAGAATCATCCCCCCCCCCATCCTGCATTGGTGAGAACATAATTTATTTAAAATTGTGAGAATAAATATACATGCATGAGTGTGCCCCCTCCCCATAAGGAGAAATGCCCATCAAGAGTGGGTCAAGGGGCCGGTGCTGTGGCGCAGCAGGTTAATGCCCTGGCCTGAAGCACCGGCATCCCATGTAGGCACCGGTTTAATCCTGGCTGCTCCTCTTCCCATCCAGCTCTCTGCTATAGCCTGGGAAAGCAGTGGAAGATGGTCCAAGTCCTTGGACTCCTGCACCTGTATGGGAGACCCGGAAGAAGCTGCTGGCTCCTGGCTTCAGATCATCTTAGCTCCGGCCGTTGTGGCCATTTGGGGAGGGATCCATCGGATGGAAGACCTCTCTCTCTGTCTCTACCTCTCTCTCTAGCTCTGTCGAAAAAATAAAAATAAATCTTAAAAAAAAAAAAAAGAGTGGGTCAAAGGGTTGCCCATGAAAGAGAAAAAGCGAGCTATATGTCCAAGCATGGTCCCTGGCAAAAAGAGACCTCTTCCCCCATTCGCAGCCTCATTTATAAGGTAGTGAGTGACATCTTAATCAGTTAAACAGAGAGGGGTCCTAGCATGTGCGAAGACTTTGGGGACTTTCAGAACACCACCATGTGGAATCTAAATTCTGTGAGGTCTTTATATTGTCTCCTTCTTAGACCCAGATAAGACACAGGTACATCCTGGGAAGGTGGGCATATCAAACCAACCGTTAAAGAGACAATCGTTACATTGCAGGTCTGTAGGAATTCCAGCTCACCTAAGACTAACTAAATACACCTTCACTGCATTTCAGATCAGTGCAATATACGTTAGAAAGGAGGCATTTCTCCCACCTTCCCTCTCTCATTTATTTATTTCCTCTTCCTTCCTTCCTCTCTCCTTCCCTCCTTTTTTTTTTTTTTCTTTTGGTCTCTTCTCTAGGGTCAGGTAGAATATCTTTTCATTCCAGTCAGCTAGGATGAAGTTATGTGGCTAGTCCGCTGCAGCCATGTAGTTTGAGAAGACTTCCATTACATTTCATTCCCACTTATTACTAGGTGTTGCAGAAAAATCTCTGTGTTGGGGGTCTCCAAGACTATCCTTGCATTCAGCAGTTCAGTAGAACTCAGGAGCCAGCATGTAGTTAAAATTTCTTAGAGGGAAAGGATATGAGCACAATCAGAAAACAGGAAAGGTGCTCGAGATGAAGTCTGGAGGCAGTTAGGAAGCTTCCAAGAGTCCTGTCCGAGCAGAGTCATACAAGACACACTTAATTCCTCCCGCAATGAACTGTGACAACATGGAAGAAGGGTTGTCTACCAGAGAAGCTCATGTCCAAGGGTTTTCAATGGGGGCTGGTCATGCAGATACACTGTGCTTAGCACATACTAAAGTCCCAGACTCCCAGAAGGAAAGCAGATGTTCCGGATAAATCAAATTATTTGCAAAGACAGTCTAGGCACAGCAATACACCCTTATCATTTATTAGGGAATGGTGGCAACGCTTCTAGCCTACTTCCTGGATGCCAGCTGTAGGCCAAGCTTTCAAGCAGAGCTTTCTAAGGATAGGCTGAGGCCCACTATGTAAATTCTTTTCTTCACATACATCTCCCTTTCCAGCCCAGGATGTTTTCTTAAATTCTAGGTCATAGTTATGATTTCCTTGGTTACAACATCTACTATGTTGTCCAAGAACCTCAGCTTCAACATTTTCAGAATTTAAATAATTGTCTTCCCATGAAGTGTTCATCACTCTTTTCCCCAGCTCAACCAGTTCCTCTACATTTACTGGTTGATCAATTAACGCAGGAAAGTCTGATGCACTCCCTGCCTCCATGGAGGTCAGGTGGGACCAGCTGGGCTAGGTGAGGCCCCAAAGGCCAGATTGGGCAGCAGTGCACTCATGGCTGTGGGAGCACAGTCAAAGGTCAAGTACAAAATTGTGGCCAAGACACAGATAAGCCTCAGAAGTGGAGAAGGGGTTAAAATAGGATGTCAAAATAGGAGGGATTGGAGATGTTGAAAGATCAGGAGGAATTAGTCCAATTAGATGAGTACAAGAATGTCAGAAAATACCACTCAGTGTGGCTATTTCCTTTGTGGTTGGTTGCTTTGATGTGCTGTATTTTTAATGAGTAAACAAGCATGAATTAAAGGGCTAAATAAGAAAGAAGAACCTGGATTGGACCTCACTCCTCCTCCCAGCTGACCAAGTTGCATCCTTGGGAATGTTTATGTTCATTCTCACCGTCTTAGTGAGGGCTGGCATCGTTCCTCATATAGGCTTTTGCCATTGTCTCTTTAGTGATCTTATGTCATTCTTCCAATGACTCTACCGTAATCTTTCTATAAGGCACATCTGGATAGGCCATTTCCAGTGTTCCCATTAATTCCTCAAGATTCTCAGAATAACTTGCCAAGAGTCTCTATATTCTTGGCCTCTGCCTACCTTTCCCAAATGCTTTTTTCTCACTTAAGAGTCTCATAGGGCCTTTTACTGTGGGCTTCCTACTTGTAAGGTTTTGCCTGTGCTGTTCTGTCTTCCCCAAATGGTCTTTCCCCTCATGTCTTCAGGTTAATTCCTGCTCAGTATGTAACTGTTGCCTCCTGTGTCGCTTCTGCAAATCCTCATCTGCTCTCATCTCCAGGGACATCTTATTCATTAGGCACAGAATGCATAATGCCTAAGGCCTATGATAATGCTTTAATTTCTCTTAAAACCAGACACACACCAAAAGAGAACACAGTTCAGTCTGGATGATATTTATCTTTAATAGCAATGCTTTGGTAAAATACAATTTTTAATATTTTTAAAGGGGAAGAGGACCCAGGAAGACCAAATGTGCCAAGGGCCATGCAAGTCACATTGAAGCCCTGCACTTTGCCCCATTTATGCCCTTCCACTCTACTCTGTCTTCTCCAGAGAACCATGAACACCTTCAAGCTATCCTTGGCACCTAGGATGAGGCCTGGTACACACTAATGCTGTGGGTCTAGCCTAGGTACCTCAATCTTCATTCCAGGTTCTTGCCTCCATAGAGATAAGAATTCAAAGCAGAGGCATACACATGTGCACAAGCAAAAGCAGGATTTATTTAAAAAACAGAGAAAATGAAAATGCATTCATGTGTGAGTATAGGCCATGAGTGGGCCATAGAGCTGCCCAGGAGAAGGGGGAGGAGGAGGAGGACTGAAAAAGATGCCAAGCCTGGTCAAAAGCCAAAGAAGGGCCCCTCCCATACTATCAGCCTCTTTTATGAGACGGGGGTGGAGCCTGAGTAGAGTTGAATGTCTGTAAGTCTTTCTGGAACTTTCATGGTGCCTCCTTGCGGAATTTAACATCTATGTGGCCATCATAGTCCCTTCCTGGTCCCAGATGAGATTCAGGTATGTCTTGGGAAGGTGGGCATATTAAATTGACAGGTAAGGGGACAGAGTTGCAATGCAGGGCTGGCAGAAATTCCAGCTCACCTATTTCTATCTAATCTTCCTGCCTAGTTTCCCCATATCACTAGGTCACTCAATGTATATTTAATAAGCAAATGCATTGGAGTTTCAGTATCTAGGTAGAGCTTCACTTAGAAATAAGTGGCACCCCGGGTTCTAGTCCTGGTTGGGGTGCCGGTTCTGTCCTAGTTGCTCCTCTTCCAGTCCAGCTCTCTGCGGTGGCCCAAAGGCAATGGATTGATGGCCCAAGTGCTTGGGCCCTGCACCCGCAGGGGAGACCAGGAGGAAGCACCTGGCTCCTGGCTTTGGATCGGTGCAGCGCACCGGCCGTGGTGGCCATTTAGGGGCTGAACCAACAGAAAAGGAAGACCTTTCTCTCTGTCTCTCTCTCTCTAACTCTACCTATCAAAAAAAAAAAAAAAGAGAAAAAAAGAAAAAAAAATAGCTTATACATTAAAACTTTGCTTGTAATTTTTTTTTGAAACTCAGAACCCATTTACCATAGAAATAATATCATATGTTTATGGTCTTGAGACTGTGAGGCCTACCTTTGTCAGATTTCAAACTGCTGTGTCTCCATCGGCCTGCTACAGACCCTGTGTCTACTGGCACCTTGGCTCACCAGCCTCAGTCTCTGCCTCCTGCAGGTCATTATGCCTGGCAGACAAATAGGTGGCTTCCAATAGATGTGCTCTACCTTGTTTTGTCACTCTCTTGCTTCTGTCTACTTCCTCTGCTGGCTCCCCTCTCCCAACCACCAGGAAGGGGAGGTGGAAATGGAGCCCCCTAGCCACTGGGCTGGCAGCCAGACTGGCCATTCTCATGGTGAGGAGGGATTCTGGTGGTCTCTGGGGCCCCTGAAGAGTAGGTTAACTCTTCACAGATTCATGCTGAATGTGCATCACCATTAACTGTGTTTGGATTTTTTTTTTTTAACAAAGAAAACTAATTTAGGTTTCATCTGAAAGTGTGTTCCATAGCTGTGATTATTTGATAGCAGAGTTGTTTGTGTCTGAGGAAATGAGATTAGCAAACACTTTCCTTATTCAACAGGACATCCCCCTAGAGCTCGGTGAGCTGTTGAGAAAAGAGGTTTCCCTAGCTCAGTACGCTGAGAGACGCCCACGCCAGGAAAGTGTACCATATCCCTATGGAAAGACATTTTCTGAACTAGTCCAGTCCTCATGAGAAGCAAAGAATAAACCTGACCCCTTAAAAGGAAGTAAAGACTACAATTTCAATGGCTTTATAATGTTGAGCTTCAACACTCATGATTTTTTTGGATGATTTAAAGAACTTAAATAATTTATCCAAGGTTATTTGGCTGGTTAGAAGCAGGGCACATAGTCTTTTTTTTTCCTTTTAATGTCCTACTTTATTAACTATAAAGAATTTTTCAAAGATCTGACTTTGTGTGTGCAGTTTCCAGAGGAGGTCTGGTTGTTGATCTTGTAAGGCTAATGATTCAAGCTTGATATAGGGAAAGCTTTTGTTCAGGACAAGTATGAGCTGCGAGCTGACGCCTCAGGACTTTGCTGAAGTTTTTAGTTGCTTCATCATGCTGCTCCAGGGACTCTACGTGCTTCCAAAATTGGTTTGGAAGGGCCCAGGCCTCAGATCTGTAGCCTTGGGCTACTCAGGGGTATGGTTTCTGTTTACTCCTCAGTAATTTTAGTAGCATCTGTTGGCGCCGTGCAGGTTTCAGATCAGAGAAGGTGGCAGGAGCAATAAAGATGCCATTTCAGACATTGTTCATTTTCAAACAGATGAATACCTTGAGGTCATACTACTCAGGCCCTATTGCAGCAGATACTTTAAACACTAAAATATCCTAGGGGAGCCGGCGCTGTGGCGTAGCAAGTTAATGCCCTGGCCAGACGTGCCGGCATCCCATATGGGTGCCAGTTGGAGATCGCCTGCTCCACTTCCAATCCAGCTCTCTGCTATGGCCTGGGAAAGCAGTACAAGATGGCCCAAGTCCTTGGGCCCCTGTACCCGCATGGAAGACCCAGAAGAAGCTCCTGGCTCCTGGCTTCGGATCAGCGCAGCTCCAGCTGTTGCGGCCAATTGGGGAGTGAACCATCGGATGGAAGACCTCCCCCCCACACACTTCTCCTCCTCTCTCTGTGTAACTCTTTCAAATGAATAAATAATTTTTTAAAAAATAAAATAAAATACCCTAGGGACATTCAACCTGTTATATTTAAGCATTAAATACAGACCCATAGGATCTCAAGCCTGAGAGAAGAATGGATAGTCTTCTAAGAACAATCTACCATGGGCCCCCAAGAACTTGTACTTAGCATTTCTCATTTAGTTAATTGCCAAGGCTGATTGTCAAGACTAAAAGTGTTGTTGTTTCCCTTTTGCTGCACACTCAATATGGCGGCAGACTCATTATTGGGTCTCTGAGAAGTGGGCAACAAGGCAGGATTATACACACAGGTTTATTGGGGAAATGCTTGTCAAGGATAAGGGAGAGGGAGGAGGAGTTGGTGAGGAGAACTTCCAGACCACATTGTAGGTCTGATACCCTGAAAAGGAAAAAGGGGGTGGGGCTGGTGATGTGGCACTGCAGGTTAAAGGCAGCATTTCATATCAAAGTGCCAGTTTGAGGCTCCACTGCTCTGTTTCCAATTCAGTTCCCTGCTAATGAACTGGAAAAAGCAGAATAAGATAGTCCCTGCTTCCCACATGGGAGTCGAGGATGGAGTTCCTGGCTCCTGGCTTTGGCCTGACCTAGCCACGGCTATTGTGGCCATGAGGGAGTGAACCAGTAGATGGAAGGTATTTCTCCCTGGCTCTTCCTCTCTCTGTTGTTTTGCCCTGCAAATAAATAAATAAATAATAAATAAATAAATAAATAAATTTTTAAAAAAGGAAAGAAAAGGAAAAAGGGAAGGCAGGCTTGGATAGAAAACTTTTTTTCTTTTTTTGACAAGCAGAGTGGACAGTGATAGAGACAGAGAGAAAGGTCTTCCCTTTCCGTTGGTTCACCCCTCAATGGCCGCTGCAGCTGGTGCAATGCAGCTGGCGCACCGTGCTGATCCGAAGTCAGGTCTTGGTCTCCCATGTGGGTGCAGGGCCCAAGCACTTGGGCCATCCTCCACTGTACTCCCGGCCCACAGCAGAGAGCTGGACAGGAAGAGGAGCAACCGGGACAGAATCCGGCGCCCTGACCGCGACTAGAACCCCGTGTGCTGGCGCCGCAGGTGGAGGATTAGCCTATTGAGCCGCAGCGCTGGCTAGGAAACGTTTTAGCTTACAGTGTAGATCTGAGAGTCTTAGGTAGGGAGTTCTCCAGGCTGAGAGCCCCACTCTGCCAACACCATCAAGCTCAGTCCATGGTAGGGACAGCTTGAGGGATGTATAGCCTGAGTCTGAGCACTGTCACAGGCCCAAAGGTGTGCCAGTCAGGGACTGCCAGTCCAGCAAGCTCCCCCAGCAGTCTCTCAAGTGCTGTACCTCCATGGCCTCCACAAACATTTAGCTTCCTTCATGTCTAGAAACAATTGCAGTTTGATTCCAGCTTACTCAGTCCTCTGCAAAACCCTTGTACCTATTCCTTGATCCCAGTTACCATCAGATAAGCTAATACTGTCATGGGCCATATCCCTGCTTTCTCTTTTCTAAATCAAATGTCCTATTCCTTCGCTGCTATCCCTTGAATCTTCAAACTGAGATCTACCTGAGCAAGATGCCCTCTGATAGGCACTTTATGTCAGTGATGACAAGAACACACACCTTAGAAACAGGTGTCAGCTTTAGTCCCAGATTTGGTGTTGAATGGCTAAGAGGCCAAGCACGAGTACTGTGACTTTCTAATCTCTCATTTCCTTATTTGTAAAATGTGACTAGCAATCATACCTTGCTGTGGACTAAGTGAGCTAATGTATGCATCCATCAGAAGCCTTTTGTACATAATAAGCACTTGGTAAAAATCAGGTCAGCCTATCATTAGCATCATATCAAGTCTTGAGCTTAATTAGCGAAAGGACTCACTTCCAATTCTGTGATCCATTGGCCTTAGCCTGGAAGTACTTTCATTCATTATTTGTTCATAATATCACACAATGGGACATAGGTGTGTATTAGTTTTCCATCACTATAAACAAAATACCAGAGGCAGGTTAAATGCATATAGAGAAGAGGTTTATTTTGGGGCCAGCACTGTGGCTCAGCAGGTTAATGTACAGGCCTGAAGTGCAGACATCTCATTCTAGTCCTGGCTGCTCCTCTTCTGACCCAGCTCTCTGCTATCGCCTGGGAAAGCAGTAGAAGATGGCCCAAGTCCTTGGGCCCCTGCACCCACTTGGGAGACCTGGAAGAAGCCCCTGGCTCCTGGCTCCTGGCTCCTGGCTCCAGATCGATGCAGCTCTGGCCGTTGCAGCCAATTGGGGAGTGAACCATCAGATGGAAGACCTCTCTCTCTCTCTGCCTCTCCTCTCTCTGTGAGACTCTGACTTTCAAATGAATAAATAAATCTTTAAAAAGAAAAAAGGTTTATTTAGCTCAGCTTTGGAGATTCAAGGCTGTGGTACTGGCCTAAGCTTGGTTCTGGGGAGGACCTCATGGCAGATGGCAGGAGCACATGCAAGTGGGTAAAATCACATCCCCAGGTGGGAAGCCAGAGAGAGGTGGGGCCAGGCTCAGGCTTGTATACCCACCTTCTTCTCGTCCTTCTCCTTCTCTCCTTCTTCAATTTATTTTATTTACTTGAATGGCCCAAAGCTCGAGAGAGAGAGAGAGAATCTTCCATCTGCTGCTTCACTCCCCAAATGGCCACAAGGGCTGGGGCTGGGCCTATGCCAAACTTCTTGCAAGAACTAACTAGGGTGCCACGATAAATGCTTGCATCCACTGGAGAACAGGATCCCGAATGACCTAAGGACCACAGTGGGTCCTATCTCTTCAAGGTCCCAAATTTCTCAGCACCACCACACTGGGGACCAAGTTTTCAACACATGGATGTTGGAGTATAAACCACGCCCAAACCTTAGCAGGGTGTCTCTGTTTCTCCTTTCTAAATGTACCATACTATTTAAAACATTTTTAAAAATGTATATAATGGGAACAAATTTCATAGGCTTCATGTATACAGTTTTAAGAACATAATGGTACTCCCATCCTACTCTGCCTCTCTCCCTCACTCCCACCTTCCCTCCTCCTTCCTTTCTTATTTTTCTTTTAATTTTTGCAATGGCATACTTTCAGTTTACTTTATAGTCACAAGTGTAACCCTCCACTATATAAAGAAGTCAACAAGTAAGTAGAGAAACACTGTTCCATACTATTTTTAATCTTGCTCATAGAAACTCTGTCTTCTAGCTTGGCTGCAGTGTATTCCTGGGACTCAGTGGGAGGTTTTTATTTTATTATTACTTCAGCGATTCTGAGAGGCCAGATATAAGTTGACTTGTTTCATTGTGAAAATATTCCATCCTTGAGGTTTAACAGCTAATGCTTCATCTGGATTCATAGCAGTTCCTAGGTTTTCAGGAAACTGGCATGGCCATAAAATTCTGTGGTGCTTATTTCACGAATAACAATTTATTGATGGATATTATAATTCCCATAACATATGATTCTGATCCTAACTTTATCCCCTCCCATTGCAAACAATCTGGAAGGGAATGGCAGGATGCCAGCTGCCATTGGGACTGTCAAACTAACCAGCATTGCACCTTAATTTTCTAAGACATTTCATTTTGTCCAAAAAGATTTATTCTCATTGTCTCTCTTTTTAAAAAAAGATTTATTAATTTGAAAGTCTGAGTTAGAGAGAAAAGAGGAGAGACAGAGAGAGATCTATCTTCCATCTACTAGCTCACTCCCCAAGTGGCTGTAACTTCTAGGGCTGTGGAAATCAGGAGCCAGGAGCTTCATCCCAGACTACCATGTGGGGGGAAGAGGCCCAAACACTTAGGCCATCTTCTGCTGCTTTTCCCAGGCCATTAGCAGGGAGCTGGATCAGAAGTAGAGCAGCAAGGACACGAACTGATACCCATATGGGATGCCAGCACTGTAGGCAGTGGCTTTACCTGCTGTGCCACAGTGCTGCCCCACCAAGTGGCTTCTTAACTCCTGTGCCAAACACCTGTTCTAAGTAATTTCTGCAGTCCTCACTTTCATCAGCCAGTGTGTGGTTTCCAGCTCCTCTGTGTCTTTCAGCTTCTTTCTGCCTGTCTTACAAGATGAAATATCACATGTGCTTGCAAAAAAAGTTCTCTCAACACCTACCTGTTGTCTAAGGCTGTAACGTTAACAGGGACCTGACATTGTAGCGGTCCTATCCTAGACCCTTCAACTCTGGACCTATCCCAGAACTTTCTGTAAAAGCACACTTTGAAGGTTATTTTCCACAGTATTTATGGACAGTAAGTGGGTATGGCTTGGTGTGCTCAAATTGTCTCAATCATACTGCATCTTTAAACATCCAAACCTCTATGAAAATAAGAAATAAAGCCAAGTTGTTACCTGCCCCCAGAAAGGTTACATTTTGCCCTTCAGAAATGGGAAACACTGCAAGTTCCCTGAGCTGAAACAGGTATTCAAAGAAGGGGGTGCTCTGGCCGGCAGCGCAGCTCACTAGGCTAATCCTTCGCCTGCGGTGCCAGCATCCCCGGTTCTCGTCCTGGTTGCTCCTCTTCCAGTCCAGCTCTCTGCTGGGCCTGGAAAGGCAGTGGACGATGGCCCAAGTCCCTGGGTCCTGCACCCGCATGGGAGACTGGGAGGAAGCACCTAGCTCCTGGTTTCGGATTGGCGTGGCCACAGTGGCCATTTGGGGGGTGAACCAAAGGAAGGAAGACCTTTCTTGCTGTCTCTCTCACTGTCTAACTCTGCCTGTCAAAAAAAGAGGGGTGCTCAGAGTTCTCTAGAATCTTGTAGATAACTGAAAATGATGTCAATATCACACCACTATTTACTAAAATGTGCCATACATTAGTGCAAATTTACATGATGCTTTCCTTTCTGACCATTATTTATCCAATTCTGCTCATCTTGGAAGGCTGCTCCTTTTCCAAGAAGCTATTTTACTCTATCAGAAACTTTTCTCTCTTCGAATAATATATGATATGTACATGAAGGTACTTCAAAAAGTTCATGGAAAATGGAATTAATTAAAAGATAATGTTATTTGGCTACAAAAAGTTTTGAGAGCCATACATAGTTTTTCCTTAATACTAATTTTTGCTTGAACTTTTTGAAGGTCCTGTGTATACATGGATTTCAAAAAAAATTTTTTTGCACTCAAATTAACATTTTAAAATCCATTTTCCATGAATTTTTCCAAGTGCCCTTGTATTTTCACTTCCCTTATAGAGTCAGGGCCACAGTTACTGTTTTGTTTCTGGATCCTTTTTTCAATCCTCCAGTTATCATGCAAGATCCCTGAGGATACTTTTGCACTGGACACATGCTTTGAAACTCAGCAGTTTCAGAACTTTTCCTCTTTTTCTAATTGCCCTGATTTATGTTCTCCATGGCACTCGTAAGTATCTGAAATTATCTTAGGTCTCTTAGGGCTGAGTAAGACCTTAAGAGGACTGTAGTTCTAAAAATATTTTGTTGTTCTTCCACATGGTAAAGAAAATTCTAACATACAAAATACACACACAAAAGTCTATTTAAGTTCAAATCTCCCCCAATAATTTCTATTTAGATTGTTTTTAAATAACAAAAATTTTCAACTATTATTTTGGTACTCTGTGATCTGATGGTAGTCAGAATGCTATAAAAGCATTAGAAGGAAAACATTATGAGAGTGGGATTCTTTAACTTTTTTTTTTTTTAACAGGCAGAGTGGACAGTGAGAGAGAGAGAGACAGAGAGAAAGGTCTTCCTTTGCCGTTGGTTCACCCTCCAATGGCCGCCGCGGCCGGCGCGCTGCGGCCGGCGCACCGCGCTCGTCCAATGGCAGGAGCCAGGAGCCAGGTGCTTTTTCCTGGTCTCCCCATGGGGTGCAGGGCCCAAGCACCTGGGCCATCCTCCACTGCACTCCTGGGCCACAGCAGAGGGCTGGCCTGGAAGAGGGGCAACCGGGACAGAATCCGGCGCCCCGACCGGGACTAGAACCTGGTGTGCCGGCGCCGCAAGGCGGAGGATTAGCCTGTTGAGCCACGGCGCTGGCCGAGAGTGGGATTCTTGTCTGGCTAATTAGTCACTGTATCTCTGGAGCCTAGAAGCACCCAAATACAACACATGCCCAAAATGTTCACTTAATGAATCAAAGAGAGCTCTTCTTGTGTCTTCAGATATTTGAAGAACTTCATGTGGACGGTGAGCAGAAAGGGATCTGGGGTATGAGAACTGTTGGGAGTGAACATCGAGAGTGGGTCCACAATACCGTGGGCAGCCTCATGAATCAGAGGCCTCCCCGTCGATGGAAGCACTTAGGGTTAAATGAGTGTCTATCACAAGTATTATAGAGTATTATAGCATTCCAGACTTGAGACAGGAATTGGAAGAGTTAACTGTGGTAAGCAGAATGATGGCCCCCAAGGATGTCCACATTCTAAAGCCCAGAACCTGTGAATATGTTAGCTTATGTGGAAAAAGGGATGTTGTGGATGAGATCAAGTCAAGGAGCTTAAAATGAACAGATGATCTTGGATTATAAATGGGTCCATCTAATCACACATCCTTAAAAGCAGCAAGCCTTTCCCAGCTAAATTGAGTTGGAGAAAAATGTGAAGAATGGCCACAGAGAGACATTTGCTGGCTTTGAAGATAGAGGGGGCCCAAACCAAGGACTGTGGTCAGTCTCTCAATGGTAATGGTAGAAAAGGTAAGGCAAAGATTCAAAATAGTAGCCTCCAGAAAGAAACACATTTGCCAAAACCTTGGTTTTGGCCCAGTGAGAGCTGTGTTGGATTTCTAATGCAGAACTGTAAGATAATAAATTTGTTTTAATCCATCAAATGTGGAAAATACTATGACCTTTGAGGTTATTTGCCAGATGGAAGATTCCAAAATGCTACATTGTTGGTGCAGAGATTGAATTACAGCCATGAGAGCAATTCCAAAGAAAAGTTATTAAACATATGATGTATCAGTTTGTGAAATCCTTGTCTTCAAGGAACCTGAAGATGAAAGTGGATAAATGTTACCTGTCTACACCTCAGTTCTATCATCCAAGGCATCCCATAGATGAACTAAATGAATTCCTTTACCCCAAAGCAAAAGGAGGCAGGGTTTCCCTAAGATTGGAAAATTAGCTTTAAATGAGAACAATTTCCCTTCTGAAAGTTTTATTAAAAAATGTTCAAACTGAAGCAGTTTATAACTTCTATTTCTTTTCTGCCATGAACATACACAAAGGATTATCAAAAAACTCATGAAAAATGATCTTATGGAAAACCACGCATTTCAATTTTTTTGCACCAAAATAATCTTTTTTTTTTTTTTTTTTTTTTTTTTTTTTTTTTTTTACAGGCAGAGTGGACAGTGAGAGAGAGACAGAGAGAAAGGTCTTCCTTTTGGCGTTGGTTCACCCTCCAATGGCCGCCGCGGCCGGCGCGCTGCGGCCGGCGCACCATGCTCGTCCGATGGCAGGAGCCAGGAGCCAGGTGCTTTTCCTGGTCTCCCCATGGGGTGCAGGGCCCAAGCACCTGGGCCATCCTCCACTGCACTCCTGAGCCACAGCAGAGGGCTGGCCTGGAAGAGGGGCAACCGGGACAGAATCCGGTGCCCCGACCGGGACTAGAACCCGGTGTGCCGGCGCCGCAAGGCGGAGGATTAGCCTGTTGAGCCACGGCGCCGGCCCAAAATAATCTTTTAACTTCACTTTTTTTCCAGGAAGTTTTTGAAGTACCTTCATATATACATAGAAAATCAGCCATTTATGTGTTATTCCAACTCTGTCCAAACTGAGCCTCTCATGTGATTCTGATTGACTGAAGTAAGACTACATAGTGTCATCCAAGGGGCTGTTACCATGAAAAGCATTTGGATTATATATTAAATTTGAGTCTCTCCTACCTCAGGGCACTCCAGAGCTTTCAAACTACAATAGGCACACAACAGGAACTCTTCAGGTTTCTGTTCTGATTGGCCCAACCAAGATGGAGAGTGAGCCTTCACTTAAACTCCCCTGTCTGCCCTTGTGTGTGTCACCTGCCACTGGCTTCAGAGAAGTCAGCAAACATGCCTTAAACAACGACAGGACTGTCATGCTTTGTTGGTTACTGTCATGCTTTGTTTTGGAAAGTAACATAGAAATTCCACTGCACTAGATAATTCCAAGTAGCTACTCAGTCACAACTGTTATGAGGCTCTCCCTGCAACCATTATCAGGAGCATTTTGACAACCGATGAGTTCTTGTTTCAAGGGTCAGTATCCCTATGGGAGTGCACACCAGCATGCCTACCTGAGTGTCACAATCAAGTTGCTATGTGTTAGAAGGGGTGCGGTATGGGTGGTGGGATAATATCATAGTCACCTCCCTTGTCACCATCAGCATTTCGCATCTGTCCTTGTGAACTGGCGCCTTTACCCTTACAGACTTTAGCTTCCCATCAGCAATGATGAGGCCACTTCACCTTGGAGCTGCTACTTCTATGCACATTAATCTAAAAGCCCCCATCAGGGCTTGGACAGCAGCCTGAAAATGATCAATTACACTTTCTGGAGTTCTCAGATTATTACCGCAGCAAGGGACCCTGGATGTTGACAGCTGCAATCTCATTTCATCCATGTGTGGAAACGGAAGCCTAGGGTGTTTAGATCACATGCTGACTTCCAGTTCTATTTTTTTGACTCCTAGTTTCCAGTGTACTTTGTGGCCTAAGCCAGCTTCAAACAGGTCACGGGAGGGGTCTAACTCTGGGCCAACGCACATCAACCTGGAGGCCAGAATACCTGGTTTTTAATCTTGACCGCCATTCACTGGCATTGTGCTCTTGGAATGCCACCTACCCATTACCATACTCCCAAGTCACTGATTAAACATCCAGAACTTGGCTAATTTCCGGGAATGCGAGGGACCTCTAGGAATTGGGGTAATTTCCAACCAGTCCATCAGACGGGGCAAGGGAACCATGGGTTGGACGAGGCTCAAAGACATCAAGTTAATTGGCGATCTCAAAATTTAGAGGCGAGCTGTTTCCTGCACACCAGAGTCCACGGGTTGCCATTCCTTCCAGCTGCACCCGACACCCCGTGAACTCCTACTCTGCGATCCACAAGGCCGTCACTGCCAGGCCAGCAGAAACTGTTTTATCCTACAAAGGATACAAGTCGCAGCCAGCACCACAGGAGCCCGCGGTGGCAGGCCAAGTTGCCATCAGGCCTATGGCCCGACAGCGAGGGAGCGGGGACGCCGCTGACCCGAACCTCTGGCCGGACGAGGTTCACAACTAGTCCCTGAGCAAAGGCGGAGGGCAGCTGGCCAGTGGGCGGGGGCAGCTAGAGACACGGACGGCGCGCCAGCGTTCCCCGGATGCGAACGCAGCACAGCTAACTCGATGGTGGCGAAGCACCCGGCTCCCCCAGGGAGGGCCCAGTGGGCAACGCCAACAGAGCGGACCGAAGCATAGAGCAACCGCCCAGTTAGGGTCCGCGCAGACGTGTGCGCGCATGCGTATGCGCGTATGTGCCTTACGTGCGTCTGCGCATGCGCGCGCATCCTGCTGGCGCTCTGAGCATTTCTCGGTCGTCTGCTGGTCTGTGGCGGCTGCTGGGTGCGTGTCGCACGCGGGCTGGTTCCCCCGCACCCCTAGCGGAGAAAGGCAACAGCTCGACCTCGCTACCCCTTTAGGTGTTTCACTGCGCAGTCTCGGGCCTTTCAAACACAGCGCTCCTAATCTGCCAGATTTCCCTCCAGAAATGCTTTTGAGTCCTATTTTATTTTGTTTTTTAAAAATTGAAATGTTCCTCTGTAGTGTTTACGAGGTGTCTTCTCACTATGGACGGGTTTCAAAAAAATGTTTTGTGTAGTATGTTTGCACCCCCTTTTGGAAGTACCCTCCTGTATCAAGTCTGACACGTTGTAGGCAAACCATGGTGATTTTCATCAATGGAAACGAGCACTTCAGAAAATGAATTCTCAATCCTGAGTAAAGCCTGTAAGTCTTCCCCACTGCGCTTTTTAAAAAACATTTATTTGTTTATTTGAGAGGCAGAGTTACAGAGAAGCAGAGGCAGAGAGAGAGAGAGAGAGAGAGAGAGAGAGGGAGGTCTTCCATCTGCTGGTTCACTCCCTAGATGGCCACAACAGCCGGAGCTTCGCCGATCTGGAGCCAGGAGCCAGGAGCTTCTTCCGGGTCTCCCACGCGGTGCAGGGGCCATAGCAGAGAGCTGGGTTGGAAGTGGAGCAGCCAGGACACTAACCCGGGTCGTATGGGATCACACCCCTCCCCCCCTTTATTTTACTTGGAAATCTGGACTCCTCACCAGGTCACCAGCCGTGGTGGCCCAGACCTTGTGCGCTGGGCCGGCCTCTCTTCCTGCGCAGAGCCCCCTGACATGGATGTTTCACAGTTGCGCTGGGAGACAACAAACTCTTTCCTGCCCTTCGGTTTCCATCAGGGTTAGAGATTCCGCTTCCTCTCACTGCCAAGCCCCAGGACCTTCACTGGTTGTTCCAGATGTTATTGTCCTTGGCACTTAATGCTATGATTTAAAACGGATTTTATGTTTATTTAATACTTAGGTATTCTCTGTTGTAAGTTTCATAAGGATGCAGGGATGGGGCGGGCTATTTCCTTTTTGTATGTTAACTGTATTTTCAGAATCCAGGAGGAGCTAAGACATGGTGGATATTCTCCAAATACTTACAGAATGGAAGCAAGGAAGGCACTTTGTGTTCCGAGACAAGTCACCCTCTGTGCCACAACCCTGGCGGCTCTAAGTATTATTTTCATGTTAGCTATTTAACAGGGTTGTGACATGGAGTGTTAAGCTACTGCCTGGGATGCTGGCATCCCATACGGGTACCTGTCTGTGTCATGGCTGTTCCACTTCCTGTCCAGCACCCTGCTCATGGCCTGGGAAGAGCAGCTGGAAGATGGCTGCCATGATTAGGGCTTCACAGCTCTTGGCTCCTGGCTTTGGCCTGTCCCAGCCCTGCTCATGGCAGCCATTTGGGGGAGTGAACCAGTGGATGGAAGATCTCCCTGCCTCTCCATCTCTCTCTGTATTCTGTCTTTGAAGTAAATGAATGCATTAAAAATAAGACTTGTAAATGAAAGTTCAGAAATACTTTCCTGCAGTGCACTTTGGAACCCAAGATGGTTTGCAGGAACAGGCTGCCCTCTAGAGGGCAACTGCAGACAGTTGCTTTGGATTGCCTGTGAGTCAGGCTGCAACAGGTCTCCCGTATTGTGGCCTACGCAGCATGTACTCTTAGCATTCATAGTATACATTATTTCCCATTCGTAGAAAATACAAAGCGAAGCATAGTTTTGAGCCAGCACATTTCTTAAGAAACATTTGTTTTATTTGTTTGAAAGGTAGTTACAGGAGAGAGGGAGAGACAGAGCTATCTTCCATCCGCTGGTCCACTCCCTGCATGGCTGCAATGGCCAGGGCTGTGCCAGACCGAAGCCAGGAACCAAGGGCTTCATTTGGGTCTCCATGTGGGTTCAGGGGCCCAAGGACTTGGGCCATCTTCCGCAGCTTTCCCAGGGGCATTAGCAGGGAGCTGGATCAAGGTGGGGCATCTGGGACTCCAGCTGCACCCATATGAGATGCTGATGTTGCAGGCAGCAGCTTTACCCACTGTGCCACAGCGCCAGCCCTGCCAGCACATCTTTAAGAGCCAGAAATATTTGTATTTTACAGTTGTAATGGATCAGAAAACCTTGAAACCTCCGAAATAGAAGTGACTCGAAGCTGAGTGTCCACTTCTTAACACCAGGGTCAGTACTCAGGAAAGGTAAAGCAATTACTGTGTTCTCAGTGTCCAGTCTTACAAATTTTTCTCCTTTGAAGACAACTGAATTATGTTGTTGAAGCTTTGTGGGATGTGCCCTGCTGAGTTTTCAAGACTTGAAGACTTTAGAGGGAAAGCTGAACAAATTTTTCTAAAATGGCATGCATTTTTTTTAACTTGAATAGTTCAGTGTTTGAACATATCTTGAATTTATTTATACAGAGGGTAGGCAGTCCTGGGAGTATATTACAGATGTGTGTATGAATTTCCAGCAAGTCCATCTGTATCTTCTGTGAGAAATGTGAATGGAAAGTACAGCACAGAATGTAGCCAGCTGTGAAGTTGTTTACCAAGTTGCCAGTATCTGGATAAATAATTCAGTTGCTATCTATCATTTATTAGTTCAAACTGGTTTTTGCTGCGTGACCAACTTCTCACTTTTACTGCCTCAATTCTACTTCTAAAAAAGCTAGTCTGCTTTAGAATCTATCTAAGCTTCACTTATCTCCAAGCTGTTCATTGTCTGGGGGTGGGGGGAATATAGGCAGAATGACAGATGATTATAAGCAAATAAGAATCCTGATCCCTCACCCTAACACAAATAACACATTCACCATCGAATACACCAAAGACCCCCAAATGCCAGGACAAGGTGGTGAAAGAAAAGAAAGACAAACTAGAATTACTTTAGATGTACAATGATTTTGAGTTACTCACATTGGATGGAAATTCCCTTCACAACTTATTTCATTTAATTTGACTCCGTAACAAATGTCAAGTAAGAAAATTGTGCAGGCAGCACATAATGCAGCCATAGTTTCCAAAGGGTATACATCTCCCAGAATTCCTACCTCAAAACCCATAGGCGAATCCAGTGTTCTCATCTTTTGCTTACTCAAAATCACTAAAGGAATTATTTTTTTGAATCTGTTTATAACTTATATGGGATACTAGATTATGAATGCTAGTCAGGGTTTCTAAAAGTAAATTACTTATTAATTACAAATTTAAAAAGGTACTGTTACAGTGGAAAAATTTATAGGTTACTATTTTAATTAGATGATCAATAATAAAAACCTCTGCAATTTTTGCCCCTAAAGTAATGCATCAAGGAGGACACAATTTGTCTTATTTTCACCAAAGATGTATATCTGAATCTAATTCAAGGAAGCAGACAAATTCAGATTAAGGGACATTCTTTAAAACAATAGGTCTGGACTTGTCAAAAATATCAATGTGATTTTTTAAAAAGGGGGAGAAACTGTTTGTTCCAGATTAAAATAGATTAACTACAATTTTAAATCTTTGCCTGGGTCCTGGTCAAGATACAAAAATAGTTTCAGAGGCCAGTGTTGTGGCGCAGCAGGTGAAAGCCCTGGCCTGCAGGGTCCGCATCCCATATGGGTACCAGTTCAAGTCCCAGCTGCTCCACTTCTGATCCAGCTCTCTGCTATGGCCTGGGGAAGCAGTAGAAGATGGCCCAAGTCCTTGGGCCCCTGCACCTGCATGGGAGACCTGGAAGACGCTCCTGGTTCCTGATCAGCTCAGCACTGGTTGTTGTGGTCATTTGGGGAGTGAACCAGCGATGGAAGACTCTCTCTCTCTGTCTTAAAAAAAAAAAAAAAAAAAAAAAAAAACCTGAGAATTGAAGTGACTTCAGCAAGATGGTGGCCCAAGAGGCACCAGCTCTTACTCCCTTCCCAAAACAACAGCTTAACTACTACCCACCAATGAAAGTCACTCTGACAGAGCCCCAGAGTATAATTAGAAATTTGTCATAACCCAGTGGAAAACCAAAGACTTCAGAGAAAAGTAGCAGCAGTATTCTATCTTTACCATTCTATGCCCCAGCTGGGCACAGTTTGGCACCAAGAGAGATCCTCTGGGTTTTGATCTGTCCCCACTGCCATGGGGAGGTGCCCAAGATTTAGAGACATGCCTGCCAATGGTATGACATGGTTTACCCACAGCTCTGCAATGCTAAATGCAGATGGGGTCTAGTGAACTGTGGCTGCCATCCAGCAAGTTGATGACCACCCTTTGACTGAGGCTAGACTTGGATGCTCCATTCAATAGGGAGAACCTATTTTTTTTTTAAAGATTTTTATTTACTTATTTGAAAGGCAGAATTATAGAGAGGCAGAGAGAGGGGGCTTCGATCTGCTGGTTCACTCCCTAAATGGCTGCAATGGCCAGAGCTGAGCCAATCTGAAGCCAAGAGCTTCATCCAGGTCTCTCATATGGGTGCAGGCCATAGCAGAGAGCTGGATCGGAAGTGGAGCAGCTGGGGCTCGAACCTGTGCTCACATGGATTGCCAGCACTTCAGGCAGTGGCTTTACCCACTATGCCACAGCACTGGTTCTGGGACAACCTGTGTTCAGTGGTGATGGTGGCACAAGCCATCCCTGTTGCCATATCTTGCCACATATTTACTGATTAAGGGACCATTGTCAATTGTCAGTTCAGGAGAATGGTAACAGAGTTAATCAAACTGTAAGCATGGGTAGCTGGGCCAGGCAGCCTCCTGATCAGTCTGTGGAATCCCGATGTTGGTGATCCCAGTGATGTGGAATCCTGATGTCAGTGATCCCAGTCATTCTTTTTCCTTTTTCCATTTAGAGTACATGCCCTGGGGGAATTCTTACCTGGATTGTTAGGATCCCAGGCCTGGTGGCTGATGGCCACCTTCCTCCTGGCTATGGTTCAGCAGTATTGCACTGACATTGTGTCAAGGTGCTCCATCAATCTGATGAGATAAACCTCCACCTCAAGGAGGTTGTTGGAGGTGGACTAGCCTTTCTAAGAGGGCTGGTTCCTGAGTTGGGGCAGGGGACTCCAGGAGGACAGATGGAACGGCCTTGGCTGACCCAGCTCCTCCACCTCCCAGTTGTAGTCTTCAGGATAAGCACAGAGACAAGAAGGAACTGTGGCTATGAACAGAGTGGAGCGCTTTCAGGGTCTCTCAGCTTAGGTGTGATGTGTGGCACTTGCAGCTGAGACTCCATCCAGCCTGGGACGCTTCCCTGTGCTTTGGGAGACTGGCTTGCCACAGGTCTTGGGCTTCTGTTGATTTCTGCTTGCCTAATTGAGGAATGCCTTTGCGTTGCCTCCCATAGTGACTGTGCTGTGTCACCTGGCCAGACCTGAGGTGACAGGAGGGAGAGAGATGACTGCTGGGGCAGCTGGGTCTGCTTTCAGCTCCTGCCTGAATCAAGAACCTTTCTGAACTCTGGCAGCTGGGTTGTTCAAAACCTCTTGCCAAAGCAGAAATTGGTGAGGTGTTTGGAGTCCTCCCTTAGGATTGATAACTGTTGTGCAGTGTTCCTCTCTAGGGGATTCATGCGGTTTCATGGTATCTCTGATTAACAGTATCGTAGGCATTCAGCTTGACATGACTGTACTCATACTGGATGCAAATGCCACATCAGCTTATAGGATAAAAAATATCGTAAAGATAAAAGCTTGTACTCTTATCTGATGCCTGGAATGTCTCTTACTTGACGTCTGTAATGTTTCCTATTAGTGTTTTTTTTTTTTTAAAGATTAATTCATTTATTTGAAAGGCAGAGTTACAGAGAAGGAGAGGCAGAGAGAGAGAGAGAGACAGAGATAGAGAGAGAATGAATGAGTCTTCCCTCTGTTGATTTACTCCCAAGTGGCCAGGCTGAAGCCAGGAGCCAGGACTTCATCTGGGTGTCCCACGTGTGTGGCAGGGGCCCCAAGAACTTGGGCCATCTTCTGCTGCTCTCCCAGGCACACCAGCAGGGAGCTGGATCAGAAGTAGAGCAGCTGGGATTGTAACTGATGCGCATATAGGATGCCGGGATCATGGACGGAAGCTTTACCTACTACGCCACAACACCGGCCCTGAATGTTAAAATGTCTTGAAATAGTCCAGTGCATTCTGATTAGCTGCAAGCCTCCTTTGTCTATAAAATTCATTTTCTCCTGGCTCATGGCACAGGGGTCCACATGTCTTGTGGCCACCCAAGATCATGCTTCTGATCGGATGTTCCCCCTAGTAAACGACATTCTATGTAATCCTGGAGTTGCTCTCTTTCTTTGGGCTCTTGGCCCCTTCTGCCTTTGGCAGCCAGTTCTTTTTTTTTTTTTAACAATTTTATTTATTTATTTGAGAGGTAGAGTTACAGACAGTGAGAGGAAGAGACAGATACTGAGAGGAAGAGACAGGGAGAGGTCTTCCTTCCATTGGTTCACTCTCCAGATGGCCACAATGGCCGGAGCTGTGCCTATCCGAAGCCAGGAGCCAGGTGCTTCTTCCTAGTCTCCCATGTGGGTGCAGGGTCCAAAGCACTTGGGCCATCTGCTACTGATTTTCTAGGCCATAGCAGAGAGCTGGACTGGAAGAGGGGCAGCCGGGACTAGAACTGGTACCCATATGGGATGCCGGTGCCACAGGCGGAGGATTAACCTAGTGTGCCACGACGCTGGTCCCTGGCAGAATCTTGCTCTCTATTTTCTGTAAGTCTTTCATCATGAGAAGCTGTTGCTATTGTTTGCTTATGGCTATGGGCAGTGTGGCTTTTAGTGAATAGTTGATCATTTTGCAAATTTGGAAATGAATGAAAAACTGATACAGCAGGGTTTGCATTTGAAAAGTGGAACCCCTGAGATTCTTTAGATTCTTGACCCGTTCTTTCATCTTTTAGTCTACTATTTACATAATAATCCTTTGGCTAGACAGAAAAGAAGAACTACTGCTATTTAAGCCTGATGTCCCAGGTTCACACAAAGAGGATATCCCTTTGCTACTGGATAAATGCTCTCTAGTATTTAAGGGAGTATCTTGCATTTGTTTTTATAGAGAAGAAAGACAACTCTCCTCTAGAGGCATGCAATGGACAACTCAAACTTTCTTTTCCTTGAAAATTCTCTGTAGATTTTCCAGAAAGGATTTCTTCTTGAATATCTCTTGGAAGCTGCTGAGAGACTTCTTGGTCAATACCCTCAGGAAGTGAATGGAGTGGACATTCATTAATACCTTTTTCTTTAGAAAAATCTGTAGTATCTACTGGAGACACCCTAGTCCTTGTACTTTCAATTCTTCTACTTAGTACAAAACTCCAATTTGTTTTTTTGTCTTTAGGAAAATCTTCCATACGAGTGTCTTTTTTTTTTTAATTTATTTTTTTATTTTTGACAGACAGATTGGACAGTGAGAGAGAGAGAGACAGAGAGAAAGGTCTTCCTTTGCCATTGGTTCACCCTGCAATGGCTGCCGCGGCCGGCGCGCTACGGCCGGCACACCACGCTCATCCGATGGCAGGAGCCAGGTGCTAGGTGCTTTTCCTGGTCTCCCATGGGGTGCAGGGCCCAAGCACTTGGGCCATCCTCCACTGCACTCCCGGGCCACAGCAGAGTGCTGGCCTGGAAGAGGGGCAACCGGGACAGAATCCGGTGCCCCAACTGGGACTAGAACCCGGTGTGCTGGCGCCGCAAGGCAGAGGATTAGCCTGTTGAGCCACGGCGCCGGCTAATATGAGTGTCTTTTATTTTAAAACTGCGCTTGCCAGGGCGTGCGGTTGCTAATGATGGTGTTAAGTAACAATCCATAGGCCCTTTCTTCGCACTATTTAGTTTTTTAAGGTTGCAGAAGCACACACTTAGAAGGGTAAGGTGAAATGGCATCTTCACATTCACCATATTTCGAAAAAGTTTCATAAGTATATCAACCATAGGGGTCATCACATCATTACTTCCTGTTCAAAAGACTAGTAAGCAGTTCTTCAATCTTTTTTCTGACTTCAACTTCTGATGAACATTTTAAAAATGAATCTTCTTCACTAAAGGACTGACGTGGCCCTGAGGGTATCACAGGGGAGTTATCTTCTCTAAAACTGAGCTTCTGGATATGCTGAACAACTGAAATTCCTAATTCCTTTTCTAATATTTTAGATGAAAAGGTTTGGAGATCATGCACACTAGTGATACCCAGTGCTTCAAGACGTTTGGTAGTTTTATAGCCAACACCAGGCATTTCCTTTATGTGGTTCAAACTATGCATGAGATCTTGACAACTCTCAGGTAATAAGGCAGTTTGTTGATTGGCTTAAAGACGCCAGAGACTAATTTTGCCAGTAGTTTATTAGACGCCACTCCAGCACAGCCAGTGAGTCCCAACTGATTGCACAAGGCTTCCCGCATCTCTGTTGCAATTTGAGACCCAACAAGTAGTCTGATGTGCAGGACATCAGGCAGGTTTACAGGTCGATTATTGTACACATGATCCGACACAGTCACTGCAGAAAGTTCATCACTTGGAAGCTGCTGTAATCTCTTCTCAACTATTTCTGTCAGATCCACAAAATTTTCATCAAATCCAAGTCTCTCAACAACTGGACTATTTTCTTCCAGCAATTCTGTAACCTTATATGACATTTCTCTGTGATGGGTCAAGTCTTCTCCATTAACTAACACCAGCTGTGGACACTTTCCCTTTGCATCCTTGACAGTCATAAGTTTCTTAACTCCAAGTTTCCTAGCTTCGTAGTTGCAGGTAACCACTAAATATTTCTGTTGAGCCCCCTACGAGCCTCCAGCCACCTCCGCGTCCACCAGCTCCATTGCCCAAGCCTCGTCCTCTTCCTCATCGCCGCTGCCTCCCTCCTCCGACTCCACCCCCAGCGTTGCCATGCTGCAGCTGCTCTCTACTGCAGGGCCCACTCTAAGGTTTTTGACATCTATCAATTACTTATTTATAGTCGCATTTTAATGTCATATTTCATCATATGAATGCAGATTTTATTTAAGTATCCTCTATTGATGAGTATTTAGGTTTCCCATTTCTTTGCTCATAGGAACAGTGATGAGATCACATCTTTGTTCATTTCTTCTTGCATACATGCATGAGATGTTTCAACCTATTGCTTAATATGGAAGTACTGAATTATAGGGCATTTGCAACCCAAATTTGATCTCTCTAAAGTGATTGTACCAAGTTATACCCCACCTGTACTATTTCTACTTCCCAGTGCCCTTGTCAACCTTTGACTTCTTCATGCTCCTTTAACTTTTAGCTTGACCATAACTGAGTGTGAGCATATTTTCATATAATTACGGACCACTTACTTGGATTTTTTTCCTTTTCTAAGTTCTTTGCCTGTTTATGTCTTTTGCTCCTGTTTCTATTTTATAGTGATTTGTGTGAATTGTTTATAAATAGTCTAGAAAGAAAACTTTTGTCAATTAGATATATTAAAATCATATTAGAAGCATGTGGTTTGCTTTTAAAATTTGTTTTACTATTTTGATGTACGGGAGTTTCTTTGTTGTAAAGAAGCCAGAATAGTATTTCCCTTTGTGGTTTATGAATCTGAAACTTTTTGGAGGGATCTTTCTCAGATTCTCATATAAAGATTTCAGTAATATTTTTCCTTTAAATATTTAATGTTTAAATTATATTTACTTGAAAGGTAGAGTTACAGGGCCGGCGCCGTGGCTCAACAGGCTAATCCTCCGCCTTGCGGCGCCGGCACACCGGGTTCTAGTCCCGGTCGGGGCACCGGATTCTGTCCC
The DNA here is from genome assembly GCA_949820135.1 of Sylvilagus floridanus. Lineage (NCBI taxonomy): Eukaryota > Metazoa > Chordata > Mammalia > Lagomorpha > Leporidae > Sylvilagus > Sylvilagus floridanus. Next base: position 39,161,118 of record OX463230.1, read on the forward strand.
GGTTGCCCCTCTTCCAGGCCAGCCCTCTGCTGTGGCCCGGGAGTGCAGTGGAGGATGTCCCAAGTGCTTGGGCCCTGCACCCCATGGGAGACCAGGTAAAAAGCACCTAGCACCTGGCTCCTGCCATCGGATGAGCGCGGTGTGCCGGCCGCAGCGCGCCATCCGCGGCAGCCATTGGAGGGTGAACCAACGGCAAAAGGAAGACCTTTCTCTCTGTCTCTCTCTCTCTCATTGTCCACTCTGCCTGTCCAAAAAAAAAAAAAAAAGAAAGGTAGAGAGGCAGAGGCAGAGGCAGAGAGAGAGAGAGAGAGAAAGAAGAGAGAGAAGTGTCTTCTATCCGCTGGTTCACTTCCCAGATAGCCGCAATGGCTGGAGCTGCACCAATCTGAAGCTAGGAGCCAGGAGCTTCTTCTGGGGCTCCCACATGGGCACAGAGGCCCAAGGACTTGGACCATCTTCCTCTGCTTTCCCAGGCCATAGCAGAGAGCTATGGGGAGGTGGAGTAGCCAGGGCTCGAACTGACATACATGTGGGATACCAGCACTGCAGGCGGTGGCTTTACCCTCTTTGCCACAGTGCCAGCCCCTAATGTTTTACTTTTTATTAGAATTTTAGCCTGTCAGAATGTATTTTTTTTTTTGAGTAGTATAAGGTGTGTGTGTATGTGTGTATGTATATATATTCATAAATGTATATTTAACATTTATACATATTATATATATATTCTATATTTCTAGCTATTCTAGTGTCATTTGACGAAAAGGCCATTCATTTTCTAATGTCTTATAATGCCACTCACAACTAATCAGGCCTGTGAAATATATTTTTTAAGGAGGTAATTCTATTTTTTTAAAAGATTTATTTATTTATTTGAAAGTCAGAGTTACACAGAGAGAGGAGAGGCAGAGAGAGAGGTCTTCCATCCAATGGTTCACTCCCCAGTTGACCTCAATGGTTGGAGCTGCACCGATCCAAAACCAGGAGCCAGGAGCTTCTTCCAGGTCTCCCTCACAGGTGCAGGAGCCCAAGGGCTGCTTTCCCAGGCCCTATCAGAGAGCTGGATCAGAAGTGGAGCAGCCGGGTCTTGAACTGGCGCCCATATGGGATGCTATTGTCTCAGGCAGCATCTTTACCCACTGTGTCACAAAGCAGGCCCCTACATGTATTCTTTTCAGAAATGTCTATTTAAATCCTGCCCCATTTTTTAATAGGTTATTTGTTTTATTGGTAATTGTAGGAGTTCTTTATCCTGGAATTGAAATCTTCTCAGATATACAATTTACAGTTGTTTTTTCTCATTCTGCTAGCTGTATTTTAATTCTTTTCATAGTCTCTTAGGCACAACAGTTTTTAAAATTTAGATACAATTCAGTTTATCTGTTTTCTTTTTTGTTGCCTTTGTTTTTGGTGTCATATATAAGAAATTATTGTCAAATTCAATGTCATGAAGATTCTCCTCTGTTTTAAGACTTCAGTGGTTTTAGCTTTTATGATTAGGTCTTTGATCCGTTTTGGCTTGTGTGTATGTGTATATGTATGTGTGTGGGTGTGTGTGTGGGTGGGTGAGTGGGGTAAGGGAAGGGTCCAGCTTCATTCTTTAGCATGTGGACGTGCAGCTTCCCCAACACTACTTGCTGAAGGGACTATTATTTCCCCAATTGCATGGTCTTTGAGCCTTTCTAAAAAGTCATTTGACTGTATTTTTTTGTGAGGGTTAATTTCTGACTTCTTTGATCCATTAGAAGTTTAAGAGTATGTTAATACACAAGATTATGTGACTTTTTTACCTTTGCTATAGATTTCTAATTTTATCCCATGGAGGTCAGAGAAGATATTTTGTAAATTTGAGGCCTCACATATAGTCTGTCTTGGAGAATGTCTCACATGCACTTGAGAGGAATGTGTATACTGTTGTCTGTTACATTCAGTTGGCGTATTGTGTTAAGTTCTCTATTTCCTTACTTATCTACTGTCTGGTGGTTCTATTCGTTATTGAGAAGAAGGTATTGATGTCTCCAACTGTTATTGTAGAGCCGTCTGTTTGTCCTTGCTGTAGCTCCAGTGATGGCCTGCTTGCTGGCAGAGTCACAAGGTGGCACAGGATGTCATGCACTGAGAGAAACAGAACACACATGTGTATGCTGGTCTCTCTGTCCCTCTTATAAAACTACCAGTGTTCAATAATGAGGCTCCACTCTGATGAGCTTATCTAATCCTACTCATCTCCCAAAGGCTTCATCTCTAAACACCATAGTCAGATTAAGTTTTTACCTTCTTAATCCCTCACAATGGGGATTAACTTTTAACACAAAACTACAGAGGAGACAAATCATATCTATAACATAGCAGCAGGTCTAGTGGTAACAAATGCCCTCAAATTTGTTGATCTGGAAATAGCTTAATTTCTCACTCACTTTAAAAATTAACTAGTGAATTGATTTTTATTAAATTGAAAGGCAGAGAAATTGGGGAGCTGGGTAGGGAGATGGATAGGCTGATTACAGAGATATCTCCCATCTGTTGGTTCACTGCCAGGTCAAAGCTGGAGGCCTGGAACCTAATCAGGGTCTCCCATTTGAGTGGCAGGGGCCCAACTACTGAAGCCATCCATTATCTGCTGCCTCCCAAGGTTTTCATTAGTAGGAAACTTGGGTCAGAAGTGGAGCCAGAACTTAAACCCAGGCACTCTGCTATGGAATGCAAGCTTCCCAATGGCTTCTTAACTGTTGGTCCAAATGTCAACCCCTTCCCTCCTCCTGAGAATCTTATGATGCACATGTTGTTCTACTTGAAAATTTCCTATAGACCCCTTCGATTTTGTTCATTTTTCTTCAGTTGTTTTTTCTTTTCTGGTCCTCAAACTTGATAATTTTCATTATCCTGTCTTCAAGGTTGCGGATTCTTTTGTCTGCTCAAATCTTTGAATCCTTGTAGTGATTTTCTAGACTTCAATTATTGTGCAGTAGCTCCTCTTATCTGTAGTTTGGTTTGCTTTTTGTGTTTCAGTTACCTATGGTTAACTATGGTCCAAAAATATTAGGTGAAAAATTCTAGAATTTCTAAACAACTCCTAAATTTTAAATTACATGTCATTCTGAGTAGTCACCTTGATTATCATATGAACTATTGTGTGATCACAGTGCTTGTATATAGAGTTTGGTACAATCCACAATATCAGGTGTCCACTGGAGGTCTTCAGCTCCAGAATTTCTTTTTGGTTTATTTCTATTGGTATCTCTATTTCATTCATTCATCATTTTCTTGACTTTCTTCACATCTTTCTTTAGATTTTTGAGTATGTTTAAGATATTTGCTATAAAGTTTTTGTTCTGTCTTTTTCAAGGACAGTTGCTGTTGATATTTTTTCCCTTGGAATAGGACATTTTTTTCTGTTTCTTTGCATGCCTTGTGATTTTTTTGTGGTTGAAAACTGGACCTTTGAATAAAATAATGTGGTAATTTTGGAAATCAGAGTCTCCAGGAGGCTGTTTTTCTTGATTTTGTTTATTTTTACTTTTTAAAAATTATCATATGCTATTTCTAAGCCAAGGATGAGACTGAGGTGGACACTTAAAGTCTCATCAGGGCTTTTCTAAGCCCAAGCCTTTCCCAGGGCAGATATGGTAACTTTCTAGTTTTCCTCATATTTGCAGTTGTTTTTGAGTGTTCCTGTCATGAATGTCTAATGTGGCTTGTCCTGCAAGGCCACACTGCGAGGAGAGCAGAGCGACAGTGTCCTTCCCATAATAAACACTGGGGACAGGCTTTGGTGAACATGTCCGAGTTTATTCACAGCCACGCATATTTTTAAAGGGTAGGTAGAAGGGGCATAACTAACTCAGGGGGTTACTAACTGTAGGACAGTACTGACACTGGTGCTAATATGCATCTCCAATCACCTTGAAGGTCACATAGCCAGGGTAGCTTTCCAGGTGGTCCTAATGGGCCTGGGCCACATCCAGAGCTGCTTACCTGATTGGCAATTACAGGGCCCTTTAACAGGGAGCTGGGGTGGGGAAAAATGCCTGGAGCTTCGGTCACCTGCCAGCAGTCAGGTTGTGGGGTCCTTCCCAGGAGGCTTGGTGTGCCATGTCCTTTCAACCTCCTACATGGGCAGGGCAGGCAGACTTCCCACTAGGTACAGTATCACCCACAGTCTGACTTCCTAAAGGGGAAAAAGAGAAACCCAACCACTTGAGCCAGCAGGAGCTGGAGCTGGGGATCAAACCCAGGGACTGTGATGTGGAAGGCAGGCATACTGATTAGTAGTGTCTTAATTGCTAGGTCAAATGCTTACCCTATTCCTTTTACCTTTAAACCATTTATATAGTAATATTCAAAGTGGGTTATTTTAAGTAACATACAATTGAATCTTGCTTTTTAAGTCCAGTGTGGCTCTTTTCTTTTAATTAGAATATTTATACCATGTATGTTTAATGTTTATTTGGCTTTCTACATCCTGAGGAAAAACGAAGACCTGTATTTACAGTTTTATAAAGTCAATATTCATTTACATCTATCTGTCTACATATTAACCACTTTCTTCACTCTTCATTTCTTCTGGTATCTAATACCTTGCTTTATATCATTTCCTTTCATCCTTTAATAACCTTTAATTTTAACCAACTATCGTTCTTTATAATTTTTTTGATTAGTCTTCTTCTGGTGATGAAAATTTGTCTTTAATTAGCTTTCTTAATGTTTTTGTCTGAAAATATTTTATTTTCACTCTTAATTCTCATAATGTATGTATGTGTGTGCCTATGTGTACATACTGGATAAAGAACTGTAGACTGATCATTAATTTTTAGTTCATTGATAATATCATCCAATTTTTTCTTGGTTTCTGTTACTGTTGAGAAGTTCCATGTCAGATTAAGGCTGAATCTTTTATAGTCATCTGGGATCTTTGTCCCCTTCTCCAGCCACCTTTGTGATTGTCTTTTTTTTTTTTTTTTTGAATTTTCTTTGTAAATCTCAAGGTGATTTTTTTTTTTTATAAAGCTTTTATTTAAAGAATATAAATTTCCAAAGAACAGCTCATGGACCACAATGGCTCCCCCCACACACAACTTCCCTCCCTCCCCCCAACCTCCCCTTTCCCGCTCCCTCTCCCCTTCTGTTCACATCAAGATTCATTTTCAATTCTCTTTATACACAGAAGATCAATTTAGTACATATTACGTAAAGATTTCAACGGTTTGCCCTCGCATAGAGACACAAAATGATAATACTGTTGGAGTACTAGTTATAGTATTAATTCACAATGTACAGCACATTAAGGACAGAGATCCTACATGATTTTTTTTTTAAAAAAATTGATTAATTGTCTATGCAATTTCCAGTTTAACACCAAGATTTTTTAATCATTTGCAATTATCTTTATATAAAGAAGATCGATTCAATATATACTATGTAAGGATTTCATCAGTTTGCACCCACTCAGAAACACAAAGTGTAAAAATACTGTTTCAGTACTAGTAATAGCATCACTTCACATTGGATAACACATTAAGGACAGATCCCTCATGAGACGTAAGTACACAGTGACTCCTGAAGTTGATTTAACAATTTGACACTCTTGTTTATGGCGTCAGTAATCTCCCTAGGCTCTGGTCATGAGTTGCCGAGGCTATGAAAGCCTTTAGGGTTCGCCGACTTCGATCTTATTCCCACAGGGCCATAGTCAAAGTGGAAGTTCCCTCCTCCCTTCAGAGAAAGGTACCTCCTTCTTTGATGGCCCCGTTCGTTCCCCTGGGATCTCACACGCAGAGATCTTTCATTTAGGTCTTCTGTTTTTTCCAGAGTGTCTTAGCTTTCCATGCCTAAAATATTCTCATGGGCTCTTGAGCCAGATCCGAATGCCTTAAGGGCTGATTCTGAGGCCAGAGTGCTATTTAGGACATCTGCCATTCTATGAGTCTGCTGTGTATCCTGCTTCCCATGTTGGATCATTCTCTCCTCAAGGTGATTTTTTTTAAGTTACTGTTTGAAGTTTATTGGGTTTCTTGCATTGGTAGAAAACTTGTAGCCACTGTCTATTCACGTATTGTTTCTGCTCTGTTTTGTAGCTCTCTTTCTCTCTAGGACTTCAGTTAATTCTGTGTTATCTCTTCCTTCTCTGTTCATTTGGTCTTAGATCTTTTATGTGTATATTCTGTGTCTTTTCTTCTTCATGCTGCAGTTTTGGTAATTTTTAACCTATATTTCACTTTGTATTTTCCCTTTAGCAGAATCCTACATACTGCCAAATTTACCATTGTGTTTTATGTTTGATTACGACTATCCTCCTATTCCTAGGGGTTTCACTTTTTTCCCAAAACTTTCCAGGTCACTTTCATTTTTTCCTCTTCTTTTAGGTATTTTATTTTAAATATTTATTTAGTTGAAAGGCAAAGATACAGAGAGAGAGAGAGAGAGAAAGAGAGAGAGAAATCCTCCATCCACTGGTTCACTTCCCAAATGGCTGAAATGGCCAAGGCTTGCCAGGCCAAAGCTAGAAGCCAGGAGCTTCATCCAGGTCTCCAGTGTGGGTGGTAGGGGGCAAAACACTTGGGCCATTTTCTGCTGCTATTCCCAGGCCATTAGCGGGGGGCTGGATTAGAAGTAGAGCAACTGGAATGTGAACTGGCATCCATATGGGTTGCTGGCAATGCAAGATAGACCATAGCACTGTGCCCTACCCCCATGGGTATTTTAAAGCATGTGTTTTACTTTTCTTTTCTTTTCTTTCTTTCTTTCTTTCTTTCTTTCTTTCTTTCTTTCTTTCTTTCTTTCTTTCTTTCTTTCTTTCTTTCTTTTAAAGATTTACTTATTGATTTGAAAGTCAGAGTTACATAGAGAGAGGAGAGGCAGAGAGAGAGAGAAAGGTCTTCCATCTGCTGGTTCACTCCCCAAATGGTCGCAATGGCTGGAGCTGTGCCGATCCTAAGCCAGGAGCCAGGAGCTTATTCTGGGTCTCGCACATGGGTGCAGGGTCCCAAGGACTTGGGCCATCTTCTACTGCTTTCCCAGGCCACAGCAGAGAGCTGTATCAGAAGTGGAGCAGCCGGGTCTCAAACCGGCACCCATATGGGATGCCAGCGCTTCAGGCCAGGGCGTTAACCTGCTGTGCCACAGTGCTGTCTCTGTATAGTAATTCTTGCTTTTGGTAAGTTATTCAAGTAGATTCTTTGAGGCCTAGTATTATTCTTAATGGAGGATTCTTGTTTGCTGTCTTATACCACTACCAATCTGGAACCATTTAAAACTGATTTCGGTGCCTGAGGTTTAGACAGCTTTGGTGATGCTGGTTGGGACATTGTTCCTCCACTGAGCCATTAGAAATGTCATAGCCTTCCAGAAATGGAACCGTCATTCCTTCATTCCTCCCTTTCCCTCTCTTCCTTGTTCATTTCTCCTTCTGGGCAGTTCTAATCCAAGTTTCCTTGAAGCTCTAAGGGAGTGGTTGAGTGCTGAGTGAAGCAAGTTTCTCTCTTCTGACCCTTAACTGAGATGCATCTGCATGCTCATAGGGTCCCTCAGGTTCTTCATCTTTTCCATGAACTGAGTCTCTCCTCCCTTGCTTTAGTAGGAAGTGGACAATTTCTTCAGCTGAAAAGTACTTCTGAATTCTTTATCTGTTTTTCTAGATTTTTGTTTATGATTATATTGCTAATAGCTAGTATCATGACTATTCAATGCATTTCAAAAGGATTTTAAATTTAAAAATACCAAGCCTTTAACATTGCTTTAGAAGAAAATTTGGTCCCATAGGATGGCCCAGTATTATCTAAAGCCTTACTTTCATATTTAAATATTATACTGCTTCCTACCAATCTTATTTATGAGAACTTTCCATCTATCTTCTGCCTGTGGCTTGCATGTTTCAGTGGTGACGGCTAAGTGTAGTGCCAATATTCCATCTTTCTGCAAATCTCTTTCTGCAGATTGAGTAATTCAATTGGTTTGTGATTATGAATAATGAATCTCTGGGCCAGCGCAGTGGCCTAGAGGGTTAAGCCTCTACCTGCAGTGCTGGCATCCCATGCTTGCTGCTGCATTTCTCATCCAGCTCCCTGCTGATGGCCTGGGAAAGCAGTGGAAGATGGTCCAAGTATTTGGGCCCCTGACCCACATGGGAGACCCAGAAGAAGCTTCTGGTTCCTGGCTTTGGCCTGGCTCAGCCCTGGCTGTTGAGGCCATTTGTGGAGTGAACCCTCAAATGGAAAATCTTGCTCTCCCTCTCTCTCTCCTTCTCTCTGTATCTCTTTCAAATAAATAAATCTAAGAAACAAGAAAAACCCACTACAACATTCTTATTTCTTTTAAAAAGCTAAATTAAAAATAAAAGAATAATGAATTTTTCCAACTGCTCTTAAAGTCTAATAACTTTGCCAAGACAGGTCTCAGTACTGGTGGCTTCATATCAGATTTTCCTGAGTTATGTTGTGTTCATTAAAGAAAGTTCTTCTTTTAGTGAAAGGTTTATCCTGCTATGAATTTTGAATTTTTCGTTTTCATTTCTTTCCCAAGAACAATAAACGCAAGAGTGCTTCAGGCGCTAGATTCTGTCCCAGTTGCCCCTCTTCCAGTCCAGCTCTCTGCTGTGGCCCAGGAAAGCAGTGGAGGATGGCCCAAGTGATTGGGCCCTGTACCCGCATGGGAGACCAGGAAGAAGCACCTGGCTCCTGGCTTGGGATCGGCACAGTGCGCCAGCCGTAGCGGCCATTTGGGGGGTGAACCAATGGAAGGAAGACCTTTCTCTCTGTCTCTCTCTCTCTCTCTCTCTCACTGTCTAACTCTGCCTGTCAAAATAATAATAAAAAAAAAAAAAAAAGAAAAGAGTGCTTCAAACAGTTTGTGGAAAAATGGAATCAAAATATGTTTTCTTTAGTTGCAAACGTTCTGGAATCCACACACAGTTTTACACTTTTTCCATGAGCTTTTGAAGCCTGCTCAGATGCCTGTATTAGATATCTTCTGTCCCATATCTGTAATTTTCTCCAAGCCTTTCTCTGCTGTGCTCTGTTCATTTCATTTTGCTAGTTTTCTGTAGTCTCTGCAGCACAAACCTCCATTCAGATATCTGGGCTTTGAGTTGCTTTTGATGTAGTTTTCCTTTTTCTTCAGGTATTTTTCTTTCATTTCTTTTCTGAGCTCTTTCATATCACTTTAAAATTCTTCTCTGGTTTTATTATCATTTTAAAAAGTGTATTTTTTGAACTCTTGCTTTATAAACTCTCTAATTTCTTTGAAAGGAAATACATTTTTCCATTGTTTTCACCTGCTTTGTAACTTGATTTTATTTATTTATTTTTTTGATGGGAAAAGAAATTCCCTTTGTCTTTGCTTCTCAGAGCCTGAGTTCACGCCACAGATAAGACACCCTTTTACTGACAGAAACTAATTTCTTTATTGTTTATTGATTTTCATCTACTTGAGAGGCAGAGCATCAGAGAGAGAGAGAGAGAGAGAGAGAGAGAGAGAATGAATCTTCCTTCTGGTGATTCACTCCCCAAATGCCTGAAATAGCCAGGGCTGGACCACAGAGACCACAAGCAGGAGCTCCTTCCTAGTCTCCCACATGAGTGGTAGGAACCTAGTTACTGGGACATCGTCTGCTGCCTCCAAGGATGCACCAGCAGGAAAAGCTGCATCAGCAGTGGAGCTGCTGGGACTTGACCTTGCACTCCAACATGGGTGTGGGCATCCCAAGTGGTGCCACAGTGCCCACCCAGAAGAAAACCAGTGTTTCAGTGCCTGCTTTTTTCCATTTTTTTAAAAAAGATTGACCTATTTGTTTGGAAAGTGGAGTTCCAGAGAGGGAGAGGGAGAAGCAGAGGCAGAGGGAAGACGTCCATCTGCTGGTTCACTCCTCAATGGACATTGGGGCTAGGCTGGATATAAGCCAGGAGCCAGCAGATTCTTTCAGGTCTCCCACATAGGTGCAGGGGCCCAAGGACTTGGGTCATCTCCCATTGCTTTCCCTGGTACATTAGCAGGGAGCTGGGTTAGAAGTGTAACAGCTGGAAATCAAACTCGTACCCATATGGGATGCTGGCACTGCAGGTGGCATCTTAACCCTTTGTGCCACAGCACCAGCCCCTCAGCTCCTACTTTTTTTTTTAACCAGCATTAAGATCAGGTTGAATACAATAGCTGGGTAGTCTTTACGTTTTTTGATTGTGAACTCATCCTACAGGTTAAAAATACACATCATCAACATGTAAACAAGAGTAATCTGTGGAGGTCCTAAATGAAGGCAAAGAGGGATTCTGAGGATTGGTGGGGCACTGCAGCAGGTGACTGACTGCTCAGGGGCTCTGCCTTGTCCTGAGGACCTAGAGTTTTGGTTTAAGTGTTCAGTTGCATGGAGCTGTGAAGCTAGAGCCCACACAGAGTGGAATACAGAGTTAGAGACCCTACCCCTGCAAAATCAAGACTTTGCAGGGCTACATTTAAATGAAGGGAGAATATATTTTTTTAAAATCTGCCTTAGGGGGACGGGGCACAACTTTGGTGCAGTGGTTTCAAACCCTCTTGGGGGCAGGTGCTGTGGCGCAGAGGGTTAAGGCCCCACCCTGTGGTGCTGCTGTCCCATATGGGTGCTGGTTCACGTCCTGGATGTTCCACTTCCAATCCAGCTCCCTGCTAATGCACCTGGGAAAGCAGCAGAGGATGACTCAAGTGCTTGGACCCTTGTACCTGTGTGGGAGACCTGGAGCAGGCTCCTGGCTTCAGATCAGCTCAGCTCTAGTTGTGCAGTAGTGGCATCTGGAGAGTGAACCAGCAGATGGAAGACCTGTCTCTCTGGCTCTGCTTCTCTCTGTAACTGTCTTTCAAATAAATAAAATAAATCTTTAAAAATAAAAAAAAAGATGACTATTGGGACACTCACATGTCCTATTGGAGTGCCTGGGTTTGAGGCTCCACTCCCTGTTCCAGCTTCCCATTAATGTACACCCTGGGAGGCAGCAAATGATTCAAGTACTTGAGTCCCTGCCACCCACGTGGGAGATCCAGATGGAGTTCCTGGCTCCTGGCTTTTGTCTGGCCTAGCCTTAGCTGTTGTACTTAGGGAGAGAACCAGTGGATAGGAACTCTGTCTGTCTCTGTTTCTCAAATAAACAAAATAAATTAAAAAAAGTTTTAAAATCTGTTTTGGGATATGGTGTGGAAATCTGACTTCTCAAACTTGGCTCTGAGTTGAAGCAAAAAAAGCAAACAACAGAATGCATTGTTTTAAGAATTATTCAAACACCCTGACCACCTGGCACACCTGACATACAAATAGAGTTTTTAGCACTTTTTCCAATGAACTACTCAGGGTATCTCATTTTTAGGTGACAACTACTCCAGATCTGTCTTTTTAAAAATTATTTGAAAGGTGGAAACAGAGAAAAACAGATTTTCCATCTACTGGTTCACTTCCCAAATGCCCACAACAGCCAGAGCTGGGCCAGAGCAAAGTGAGGAACCTGGAATTCAGTCCAGGTCTCCCATGTCCAGACCCCAGGTACTTGATCTTCATCTGCTGCCTCCCAAGGTGCACATTAACAGGAAGCTGGATTGGAAGCAGAACTGGGACTTGAACTCAGGCTCTGCACTATGGGTTGTGGGCATCTCACAGGGTAATTTAACAGCTGCACCAAATGCCCACCACTTTGGCTCTGTTTTGTACTATTTTTTTCTGGCCAGTGAAGGATGTTATTAACCTGTTTTACAGTAGATGAAACGGTGGCAGGAAAAAGGTATCGTTTGCCCTTGGTCTCCTGGCCATTCAATGGCAGTACCAGAATAAAACACCACACCTCTTAGATCTCAAAATCCATTTACATATATACATACATATACATATATATATACATATATATATCTAAAGATTTATTTTATTTATTTGAAAGACAGAGTTACAGAGAGAGGTAGAGACAGAGAGAGAGGTCTTTCATCTGCTGGTTCACTCCCCACATGGCCACAATGGCCAGAGCTGTGCCGATCCAAAGCCAGGAGCCAGGAGCTTCTTCCGGGTCTCCCATGCAGGCGCAGGGGCCCAAGGACTTGGGCCATCTTCCATTGCTATCCCAGGCCACAGTAGAGAGCTGGATCGGAAGAGGAGCAGCTGGGACTAGAACCGGCGCCCATATGGGATGCTGGTGCTTCAGGCCAGGGCTTTAACCCACTGCGCCTCAGCGCTGGCCCCAAAATCTATTTTCAACTCTTACTAACAAGAATCTCTATTTATACATATTAGTAGCTTCTTAAGCATAATAGCAATTCTTACAACCAATCAGAGAAATTTATATCCATGAGGAATCTCTCAGATTATCAACAGTGGAAGCATGAGCAGAGATGTTGACTAGTGTAGGGATCTAGTCCAGGAGCCAGAGATAGATGGAACTGAAAAATATACAACTGAAGCTTGACTGCCATCATTGTCCTCAGCTATTTGTTACAAGACTATGATCCTAAGTTAGGCTTTCAGTTTAGTTTATGTACACAGAGTGAAGTCTGTTACATCAGTATGGAGGCCTCCTCAGGCCAAACTTAGTTAAATGTAATAGTTGAAATCGAGATGCTTGGGAAGGCCCTTATGAAGCTGGAGACCTTGAATTCATAAATTCTGATGAGTTTTCTTTGCCAATAGAATCAGTTATGCTCTGCTAATGGTACCAACCTCTCTTTCCCTATTAGTATCAACCTCTGCACCCAGTGGTATCAGCCTTTCCACCTCAGTTGGAGAGAATTAAACTTGCATACCTCAGAAAACTTAATGAGGCAATTATCTCACAAAACTATGCTGATTCTCATTGGGACCGACCCTGTGACTACTCTAGACTCACAGCTAGACTTAAGTCCCAGATCAGACCCTTAGAGGTGAAGCGCAGTGGATGACTTGTAGTAAGGTTCACTACACTCCAGAAGAGTAACTTCTATAGGCAGAAATCCAGGGATCATGTGTGAGAATCAACATTAAAGGTGTAGAGTAATGATTGGAGGAATGTAGCATGGAATCAGGCTGAATTTATCAACGTGGATACATTAAGCAGAGAGTCTGCATTTAATGTCAAAGAATCTTAGGGAATGACTGGTTTTTGGTTGGTTGAAACAAAGATGGACATGCCAAAACTGCCTTGGTTTAATGTAAAAGAAGGGATTCAAATGCTTAGGGTGATGCTAGAATGAGTTTGTCATATAAGACCTATTCCCTCCTGCCCTCCTCCAAATGGTCCAGAAGACATCTGTTTCACTAAAACTGAGAAAGAAGTTTGTGAGGAGAGTCTCAGCATCCTTGCAGAGTTCTTTGATCACTCTTCCATGTAAGCCAGACATTACAGTGGGAACCGCAGAGACTACACTGGGAAACCTAAATACGATGGGAATAATTGAATCCCAGGGTGGCCAAGGTCAAGTGTCAGCATTAAACCACCAAAGGCAGAGTGAGATTATCAAGGATGGACAGATGGACAGCAGAGTCAGAGCAGCAACCAATAGTCTGACTCCTAGAAACCTGTGATGTTGGCTAGTTGATGAGATGGGAAATAGATAGGAGGCTGTCTTAGGCAGCTTTTCATTGCAACAACAGCTCTTTGAGAAGAGCTTCTTAGGAAGGTAGAATGTTTATTTTTGGCTGTAGTTTTGGAGATTCACAGTTTAAGATCAAGTGATCTAATTTGTCTGACATCTGATGAGAGTGGTGTATAGCAGAATTTGAGGATCACATGTTAGCCCAAGAAGCACACACACACACACACACACAGAGAGAGAGAGAGAGAGAGAGAGAGAGAGACAGAGACAGAGACAGAAGCACAATTAGGCCAGCCTTGGTTTATATAGCCAATCCTCCAGACAGAACTACTTTCTGAAGGCTTTCCCCTAATGGCCTAAGGCTCTCCCAGTAGGCCTATTTCCCAGGCAGCATAATAGAATCAAGCCTCCATCCTTAATCCATCAATCCATGACTTTGGGAGTTTAAGCAACAACATGAGTTGGGTAGCCCAAAACATAGAAGAGATTTATTAAATTCTTACTTGATCTATATAAATGGAAACAATGTAAGTAAAACCGGAATGGTAGAAACAGAGACTCATGGTCCCTCAACCAACTCCCAAACTTGAGTCAACTTACAGACCAGAACCCCATGGATACAGGGGAAGCTGGAGCCCCTTAAGGAAGAACCCATGCACACTGCCAACGATTTATACTCTTAGTTTTTCTCCTGGGCTTCCCAAAAGGAGCACTACAGCCTCTTACCAGGATGCATTGATGAAAAAGAAATATCCAGACCTTTTGAGAGCCATGGGACACTGGGTCTGAACTACCTTCGAGTCCAAAATGTCACTGTGGCCCTCCAGTCAGAGGAGCAGTTCATGCAGACCGGGTGACCTATGGAGGTTTTGGTCACATCTGTCTCACAGGTGGTTCGGTAGGTCCCCTAACCAACCTGTGATTATTTCCTGGATTCTGGAATACACGGTCCAAGGAGACAGACTCATAGCTGGCAGATTTCTCACATTGGTTCTCTAAAGGAGGTATGTTATGGTGGAATTGCCAAGTGGAAACCACTAGAAATGCCTTTACTGGGAAGATAGTAAATAAGAAAGCAATGATGCATTCCTAGAGGGACTGCAGAGGTAAGTGCCACCATCAAGGCGTTGAAAGATGCAGGGGGTGGAGATCCCTACCACATCCCCATTCAGCTCTCCTGTTTGGCCTGTGTAGAAGACACAGGGACATTGGAGAATGAGAGTGCATCATCACAGCTTAATCAGGTGCTGACTCCAGTTGCAACTGCTGTTATCAGATGTGGTTTCATTGCTTGGGTAAATTAACATATCCCTTGACCCCTGCTATGCAGCTACTGATCCAGTGCCTGACTTTTCTCTATCTGTATATAAAAAGACCACAAGAAGCACTTCACGTTTCAGTGAAGCAGGGCCTTTACTGTCCTACCTCAGGGGATGTCAACACACCAGCCCTATGTTATAATTTAGTTCACAGGAACCTTGAGTAACCTTCCTTTCTAAAAGACAGGATCTCAGTCCATTATATTGATGACATGCTGCCTGGACTAAATGAGCAAGCAGTAGTGGTCACTCCAGACTTTTTGGTGAGACATTTGCATGTCAGAACATGGGAAATTAATCTGACCAAAATTCAGGGACCTTCTAGTTTGTTGAACCATCTAGGGTGTCTAGTGGTATGGAACACGCCAAGATATATCCCCCTCTTTTTAAAACCAGAATAGACACTTAATCTGGATATGGATTTGCCTTCTCTGCATGCAGTACTTCTGCCCAAATTACTGTATTCTATGCAGCATTTCTTCTTACCGAAGACCTCACTTCACAGCGAACGAAGTGCAGCAATGTGTCCCTGCTTGTGTCATTTGCTGCTCTTACCACATTCCCCACCATCCTGAGAGCTGGCTTGGTAGAGCAGTAGAATGGACAGTAGTTTGAAGAGCTGGATCACAGTTCTCCAAGAGGCTCTGAATTGGTGTTCAATCCATGTCATATGGTGCTGTTTCTCCCATAGCCAGGATTCACACGCGCATGAATCAGGCAGTGGAAATGGGAGTGGCACCACTCACCATTATTCCTAGTGGTCTACCAGCAACATTTCTGCTTCCTGTTCCTGAAACGTTATGCTCTACTGGGCTAAAGGTCTAAGTTCCAAGGGAAAGACTTCTACCAGCAGGTGCAACACCAATTTGTTCCATTGAATTGGAGGTTAAGACTGACACCTCGTCATATTGGGCTCCTCATGCCTCGGAACCAAAAGACAGAGAAGGCAGTTACTGTGCTACATGGTGAGATCAATCCTGCCTTCCCAGGGGGGAAATCCAAGTGTTCTTCCTCAGTAGAGGTAAGGAAGAATATGTCTAGAATACGGATCCCCTAGGGCATCTCTTAGTATTACCAGGTCCTGTAATTAGGGTCAGTGGGAAGCTGCAAACCTAATTCAGGGGATTACTGATGACCCAGCTCCTTCAGGTCACGCTGCAGGTGAAGAACCAAGACCAGTGACCAGTGACCAGTGTAAGTGCTTGCTGAAAGCAAAACAAGTACAAAATGAGTAGAAGAAGATATCTGCAAATGCCAGCTATGACCACATAGCAAGTTACAGAAAAGAGGGCGCAGTTGTCATGAGTACCTCTTCCGTACTTTGCTATGAATATATCTGTTTTGTACATAATATTTGTTTTCATCCCTCTGTTATTCCCTTATCATTTAACAGAAACTGTGGTGACTTTATATCATAGTATTTAAGCATTGTCAACTTTACATGGTGGCATTTAAGTTATGGGTTGTAAAGAAGAGGAAGCAACACTCAAGGGCATTCCAGCTTCCTACTGATACATATCCTGGGAGATAGTGAGTGATAGCTCAAGGGATTGGGTCCCTGCTGCCTGTGTTGAAGATCTGGAATGGGTTCTTGACTCCTGGCTTTGGTCTGGCCCAGCTCTGGCTGTTGTGAGCATTTAGGGAGTGAAATGGTAGATAGATGATCTCTGTCTATCTCTGCCGTTCAAATGAAATGAAAATAAACAAAAGTAAAACAGTTTCTATATATTAGAATCAATAATCATATTAATTTGAATAAAATAAAAAGGGGCTCCCATTCTCATAGCCACTGTGGTACACTGAGCTTCATAGAGACAGTGCTAGGAAATGGGAGATCCAGGTGGGCACTGGGCGACTGTGCCTTGCTGAAGAAAAATAACTAAATATGGGTAAAAAATATCCTAAGAACCTCAAAGGCCAAATGCATCAGGTGCATTCTTAGTGCAAACTTGATGGGTGGGATACAGGAAGAAACACCTGGATGCTTGATGCTTCCGTCAGCTTCTGTTTTCTAACAAGCGCTCAGAGAAGGGAAAGACTGTGTCTGCTAAAGAGAAGGGAAGATTTGAAGACACAGCAAAGACAGACAAGGTAGTTATGAAAGAGAAATAAAAACCTACATCCCTCCTAAGGGAGAAACAAAAAGATATTCAAAGATCCCAACGCACCCAGGAAGCCTCCTTTAGCCATTTTCTTGCTCTGTTCTGTGTATCGCCCAAAAATCAAAGGAGAACATCCTGTGCTACTCATTGGTGATGCTGCAAAGAACCTGGGAGAGTAGTGGAATAACTCTGCTGCAGATGGGAACAGGCTGCTAGGCTGAAGGGAAAATATGAAAAGGATATTGCTGCACACAGAGCTAAAGGAAAGCCTGATGCAGCAAACGAGGGCTGGAAAGAGCAAGACAATGAAGGAAGAGGAGGAAGAGGAGGAAGATGAAGAGGATGATGAATAAGCACAGTTTTTATTTCTTGTCTATAAAACATTTAACCTCCCTGTACACACCTCACTCCTTTTAAAGAAAACTATTGAAACGTTAAGACTGTATGAGATTGATTTTTAAACTGTACTCTCTCTTTTTTGTATAGTTAACACATTACCAAATGTGTCTTTAGATAGCCTTGTCCTGGTGGTGTTTCCAGTAGCCATTAATCTGGCCTGGTACAGTGTGGGGGTTGTAAATTGGGATGGACATTTAAAGCAGGTTCTCATTGGTACATATGGGGGTGGTAGTTTTTTCATTTTCAGTCGTCTCTGATGCAGCTTATATGAAATAATTGTTCTGTTAAGTAAATACCACTCTGTAATTGCAAAAAAAAAAGTTGCAGCTGTTCTGTTGACATTTGGAATATTTCTAAGTAAACACAATTTTTTTATTAGTAAAAAAACCAAAATAGGTCAGGATATGAACAGGTATGTCCATAAAAACATCTGGGTGTTATATATGCTCTCCCACTCCTAGTTTTGATAGGTGCTGTCTCTGTGATTGATTAGAAATATAATTACTTTTCAGATTATCAACCAGTATCCCAGCAACCCCAGCATGTAACAATAAAGTGTTTTCTCTTTAGTACTGGAAGTGACTTAATGTAGCCTCTATCTATCTGTCTGTCTGTCTGTCTATCTATCTATCATTATATAAAGCTATGTTATGATACCATACTTATATGTAACTCCATTTTAGTACAGTGCA
The DNA here is from genome assembly GCA_949820135.1 of Sylvilagus floridanus. NCBI lineage: Eukaryota > Metazoa > Chordata > Mammalia > Lagomorpha > Leporidae > Sylvilagus > Sylvilagus floridanus. Next base: position 39,179,136 of record OX463230.1, read on the forward strand.
TACAAACATAATATACATACTATTGCAGTCAAATGAACAAAGATAATAGTTTATAAAGAAATGCAATTAGTTTTGGAAAACATAACTTATTATTTTGAACTTTCCCTCATGCAATAATTAGAATTAAAATATAACTTTCTTTTTCAGTGTTAAGACGGGATTCCTGGTATTCAATTATGTGGAAAGAGGTAAGAATATGTTACAATTTTCTATACAGCACCTATTTTGTGTTTAAAGTTACAGATTTTTATCTGTGTGGAACGTGTCTTCAGGAATCCCAATATTATCCCCATTTTGTAGATGAGGAAGTCAAGGATCAGAGAGTAAGTGTCTGGTTCAAGTAGTGAAAATGTGATTTGAACTTAAATCTAGTTGGAAGTCTACATGCTTGTTAATCGACCATGGTATGATCTGCACCACTGTGTAGAGCATTCAGGGATAATGCTCCAAAAATGCTGTGTGGGTGCAAGTCAGCTCTTAGACGATGCATGCCTCAGGGAATGCTGTCAGGAACACAGACCCTGCTACTGGTCTTAGTTCACTCAGCCGCTGTAACCGGCACCTCAGGCAGGGTGACTTGGAAACAACAGAAACTTACTTCTTGCATTCTGGAGGCTGGAATGTCCACACCCAGTGCTGGCGGTTTCTGGTGAGGGTCTGCTTCCCCACAGATGCTGTCTTCCAGTCAGGTTCTCCCATGGTGCAAGGGGCAAGGCAGATGTCTGGTGCCTCCCTGGTAAGAGCCCCAATCCCATTCATGGGGGATGCACCTGCAGAACCTAAATACCTCCCGGGGGCCTCAGCTCTTAACACTGCCACATGGCGAGGTTGGGATTTCTGTTTCAACTTAGGAGATTTGGGGGAACACAGACATTCAGATCATGGCAGAATATAAACTGAAGTCACCCTGAATGCACTGGGGCTAGACATTGACTATCAATACATCAACAATCAATCAATAATTGAAAACCCATGTGAAATGTCTTAGGACGCTAACTCTAAGAATTTTGGTTTCTAAGTAGCATCAACATTTCTTTCCCTGAATGATGATTGTATTTTGTGCTTCTCACTGGGACTCAGAGAAGCCACTGAGAGCCTCCGTTTCTGGTGGCAGAGTCACAGTCTGTTTCCTGCGGGAGGGAGGCAGGGGAGAGGGGAGGAAGTGGGGCTGCAGTGGTGGGCTTTCTGCCCAGGGGGCTCCTGTGATTGAAATCTAATTTACCACCAATGCCTGGCAGTGGCAGAACAAGTTAAACAGCCAAAGCCAAGGACCTGAAATTCTTGTCCCTCTCAGTCCTCTGTGTACCATCTGCCTGGTACAATAAAAAAAAAAAAAGGAAGAGGGGGTGAATGTGGGGATGCTGTAGACAGACAAGAAAAGGGGGGTTTATAAGAACGGGGTCCTGACTGCCCTTGCACGAGGCTGCTGTCAGGCCCACAGGTGCTTGGTTTCCTACATCAGTATTGTTTCAGGAAAATCTGGTTTTAATTGCATAGGTTCACTTTGTCTCCTGATGGCCTTTGCTAGCTCTTTTCCTGTATGTTGTTTGTGTTGGTTATGAGCGTGGTATTATTTATTGCATTGTGAACGTTTTAATAAGGTGTGACTGTTTTCTCTTTCTTGGTTCCCCCATGTTGAACTTGTCCTTCCCATCTTTAAAGACACGTGGTAGCTTTTAAGATTCTCTCCTCACTTTGAAATAGGAGTGCATTTGGCCCTCCAGGCCTTCCATATCCTCAGGTTCACCATCTGCAGATTTAACCAAGTATAAATGGAAAATATTTGAAAAACAACTTTGCATCTGTACTGAATATATAAAGACCTCTTTGTTTTCAGTATTCCCGAAACAGTATAGTATAACAGCTATTTGTACAGCATTTCCATGATACTAGGAATCTGAAGCTATCCAGAGATGGTTTGAGATTTACTGAAGAATGTGTGCAGGTTCTATGCCATTTTATATAAAGGACTTCAGCGTCTGTGGATTCTGGTATCTGTGGGGGTCCTGGAACCAAATCCCCATGAATACCAAGGATGTTTGTGTTTAATTAACCTGTAGCTCAATTAAGATAGAAATGATCTGCTTAATCATATTATAAAAAGAAAAACCTGGTCTGCTTGTTCTTTTTTGTTTGTTTGTTTTGCTCAGCAATATATTTTCAGGATATGTCCAGAAATGGGTTAAGGAAAGCATTTTGACCACATGATTGTGCAGCTGCTTACGAAGGGCCTGCAATTTTAAGCCTTAGGTCATCACTACTCAACACATTGTAAGTGTTCAAATGGCTTGTTAAAGCATAAGCACGGAAGAGCTCCCAATGCTTTCTCCATGAATGGCTCCTAATATTTACATGGCCCCCAATTGCTCACTTACAAACCATACTTCATCCATAGCATCAGTCATTAATTCATACATTCGGTACTTATCTCATGCAGGGCAGACACTATGCTGAGCCCTAGGAATTCATCTCAGAGTGAAAAAGGCATCCTTTTCTGTTGCTTCACACACAGCAGTAGGGACACAACATCACTGCAAAAGTAGTACTGCCGGGGCTGGTGCTGTGGCATAGTGGGTAAAGCCACCGCCTGAAGTGCTGACATCCCATGTGGGTGCTGGTTTGAGTCCCAGCTGCTCCACTTCTGGTCCAGCTCTCTGCTGTGGCCTGGAAAAGCAGTGGAAGATGACCCAAGTCCTTGGGCCTCTGCACCCGCATGGGAGACCTGGAAGAAACTCCTGGCTCCTGGCTTTGGGTCAGTGCAGCTCTGGCTGTTGTGGCCATCTGGGAAGTGAACCGGCTGATGAAAGACATCACTCTCTTTCTCTCTGCCTCTGTCTCTCTGTAACTCTGCCCTTAAAAAAAAGTGGTACTGCCAATAGGTCTATTTGGGGTCTCTTCCCTTTGAAATTCCCTGTCCAGATGTTGAAACATTTTGTCCTTGAGCAGGATCTTCCAACTGTAGCACCACTGACATTTTGGAGAGGGTTGTTCCATGCCATGGCTGGCTGAGCTGTGTGTTGTAGAATGTTCAGCAAAATCTGATCCTCCTCTCTCCTACATTGTGACAAAAAGCAACAAAAATGTCCCCAGACATTGCCAGATGCTACCCTCTTCCAGTGGATGGGGAGGATAAAGTCTCCTTGGGTTGAAAAGAATGGCATTAGGGGAGATGATTCCATCAGGAATGTAGCTGAAACGTATTAGGATGACTAGACTCTGTGTACTTTACTCTTTCATGGCAACATTTGAAAATTCTTGCCTGGGTTTGTGTTTTCCCATGCCCCACTCCCATCTTCTCTGTCCTGGTTCTAAAGGTCAATGTGGGTGACGTTGTGAAGGCTTCCAACGGCGAGTTCCTGCCTGCAGACATGGTCCTGATCTCTTCCAGGTGAGTCGCCCTACGCTCATGGGCCTCCACAGAACCGGGAGTTTTAAGAACAGAAGTCGTTTTCCCTCCTTCACTCTGTTCCGGGCTGGGGGAGAAGGGGTAACAATGTGGACCACACTTTCTGTTGCAGCTGCTCTGCTCAGCCGCTACAATGCTGGGAGCAGCCATGGGCAGACCCCCTGGATTCCACCACCAATACGTTTATTAACACAGATGAGAGCCAGATTTCACTGGTGGCCCTGTTTGTGGACCGTTGTTCTATATTTTCATTGTGTGTTTTTTAAAAAAATTTCCCTGGCCACATTTTCTGCTATCATAACACTTAGATTAATTCCATCTCTTCTGTAATTTCTAGAAGCATTCAACTAAAGAAAAATTACACTTATCTCAGTACCAGGTGTTCTTGTGGTATAACACACTAATGATTTACTTAGTATTAAGTGGGCTTCTTTTAGGCCCACATTTCTAAACACAGCCTCTATTCTTTTTCTGGAACTATGCTGTTTTGTTCACCAACTATTTTGAAGGATTCTTATACAGAGACTTCCTACAGGAACTTATTTACTTCCCATTACTTTTTTTTAAAAATGATTTGTTTATTTATTTGAAAGGGAGAGAGAGAGAGAGAGAGAGAGAGAGAGAGAGAGAGATCTTCCATCTGCTGGTTTACTCCCCAAATGACCACAGTGACCAGAGCTGGGCTGATCTGAAACCAGGAGCCTGGAGCTTACTCCAGGTCTCCCACGTGGATGTAGGGGCCCAAGCACTTGGGTCATCTTCCGCTGCCTTCCCAGGCACATTAGCAGGGATCTGGATCGGAGGTAGAGCAGCCAGGACTAGAACTGAAGGCCCATATGGGGTGCCAGTGTCACAGGTAGTGGCTTTACTCACTACCCACCCCACCACCCCCCACCTCCCTATTAGGTCTTACGTTGCTTCTGGATTGGGCCCTCGGAGAACCCCACGTTGCCTCCCTCACATTTGCTGAAATGTGTGGTAGCGGGGTGTCTCTCAGTGGCTGCAGCACAGCCCTGACCACAGCTGCACAGGACACCTTTGAGTCCCAGATCAAGTCACAGTCATCCTAAAGGGATCAGAAAGGTGTCCCCACTATTCTAGCTGCATATCACTTGGGAAAGAGAGGTGGATTCACTCAGGGTCCATTCTCCAAACTCTGGGACAGCAGTAAGACCTATACAGCTCTTCTTTTGGCCAGATGCATTCAGCTAGTCGGCAAATAAACTTAACTGTAGGTGATGTCTGTTTCTCTCTTGGGTTTGTCCCGGAGCATGAGGTGGGCGCAGGAGGCCAGGCGTATACCATAAGAACACTTCGTTTTATAATCTCCACGTCAGTCTTATGTGCGGCTTTCTTGGCTGCTTCCTTGCTCCCTGTGCTGTACTGCTTGTGTGAGAGCCGTTATTTTTTGAGGGGAAGGCAGGGAGGAGAGGAGACAAAAATCATTATTATTAGAAATTTTTTTCTAGTTATCTAGATCCTATTTTCTAAGTAATTCTCCCTGCCTCCAGTAAACAGGAAACACACACACACACACACACACACACACACCCCTAAATGCTTATTTGAGCTGGTGTGAAAGTAAGAAAACCAGAGTCCCCAAGTGAACTGAAAGGAACCATGGAGGATAATCCTGTGTCAACGTAGCTTTTTTCCCTGAAAGGTTCTGCCAAACCCCAAAGACCTGTAAGCATGGGGAGCAGCATAGAGGTAACCATTAAGCCCAGAGCCCCCTCCACAGGGAGACTCTGATAGGCAAGTCCCAGCCAGGGAGAGAGGTTTTTTTTTTTTTAATTTATTTATTTACTTGAAAAATCAGAGTTACACACAGAGAGAAGGAGTGGCAGAGAGAGAGAGAGAGAGAGAGGGAGAGAGAGAGAGGGGGAGAGAGGTCTTCCATCCACTGGTTCATTCCCCAGCTGGCTGCAACTGCTGGAGCTGTGCGGATCCGAAGCTAGGAGTCAGGAGCCTCCTCTGGGTCTCCCACTTGGGTGCAGGGGCCCAAGGACTTGGGTCATCTTCCTCTGCTTTCCCAGGCCATAGCGGAGAGCTGGATGGGAAATGGAGAAGCTGGGACTTGAACCGGTGCCCATATGGGATGCCAGCACTGGAGGCAGTGGCCCTACCCGCTATGCCACAGCACCGGCCCCAGGGAGAGGTTTTCGGCACTGTATGGCTTCAAGTGACATCAAATAAAGACAAGCCTTTCAAGTGCTGTCTTGTAGAGAAACACCAAACAGACCAAATGATGGCTCCTTGGGAATGAGGCTTCCGGACAGGTCCAGCTCTGCTTTGCCCTCTCTGGACTGGGAATGTGGGTTATTTTTCAAAGTTGAGCCTCCAAGAAGGGGATGATTCTAGACCAAGTGAAACTATCACAAAGTTTACTGGTTTGTTTTTAAATTTTTTAAACCCAGATTCAGCCATTTTTTGAAGTGAAATATCCCTGGCTTACTTTAAGTCTTTGGTTAATTTTCAAAGTGCTAAAAAACTTTTATTATTATTTTTTCCAACTTTCTCACTGTTTTTCTTTTCAATACAGGAGAGGGGTTATATATCATATATGGAGGAGAGGGGTTATGTGTCACATCACCAGAATTCCAATGAAGTTACATTCTTAATATTAGACTATGTACTAGTCATTATTTGGGGTTATAGTAATCCCCTTTATGCATAGGGGATATATTCCCAGACTGCTCGTGGATGCCTAAAACCACAGATAGTACTGAACCCTATCTATGCTGTTTCTTTTCTTGTACATATATACCTATGATAAAGTTTAATTTATAAATTAGGTACAGTAAGAGGTTAATAACTAATAATAAAATAAAATTTATAACAATCCACTGTAATAAAACCTATGTCAATGTGATGCCTCTCTAAGTATTATATTGTACTCAGACTTTCTCTGATGATGGGAGATGATTCAATTTGTGATGAGATGAAGTGAGGTGAATTGAAGGTGGCATTGAGATGTAACATTGAGTTAATACATAGGGGTTAGGGTCATTTGAACACAAGTACTACAGTACCTGGACAGCTGGTCTCGTGACCCAGATGACTATTCAGTGACAAATAGATGGGTAGCATAACAGTGTAGGTCTGCTGGACAAGTGGACAGGAAGGAGCTGGACAATGTGTAATGGTGCCAGTATGGTGTACAATTTAAAACTTATCAATTGGCTATTTCTGGAATTTTCCATGTAACATTGTGGAACCATTGTTAAACGAGGGTAAGAAACCATGGAGAGTGAAACCACAAATAAGAGAGACTACTGTGTATTAGTTAAATTATTAGCTGGCTTTACTTTAAAATTAACAGCTCAGTGAATAAGATATATAGTCAACAAGACAAGTCAGACTCAGTGCATTTCAGTGGATAACTTTTGTTTCCTTAAACGACTGATGTTTATAAATGAGTTGGCATCTGACATGGAATAGTCTCACAAGGCAAATGCTTATTTATTTTTTTAATTTATTTTTTGACAGGCAGAGTGGATAGTGAGAGGGAGAGAGACAGAGAGAAAGGTCTTCCTTTGCCGTTGGTTCACCCTCCAATGGCTGCCGCGGCTGGCGCGCTGCGGCCGGCGCACTGCGCTGATCTGATGGAAGGAGCCAGGTGCTTCTCCTGGTCTCCCATGGGGTGCAGGGCCCAAGCACTTGGGCCATCCTCCACTGCACTCCCAGGCCACAGCAGAGAGCTGGCCTGGAAGAGGGGCAACCGGGACAGAATCCGGCGCCCCGACCGGGACTAGAACCCGGTGTGCCAGCACCGCAAGGTGGAGGATTAGCCTAGTGAGCTGCAGCGCCAGCTGCAAATGCTTTTTAATATAGTGTTTGACTCCTTCACTGCTGACGTTGAGATGAGACTTGCACCAGACACTCTAATATGGGATGCAGATACTGCAAGTAGTGTCTTAACTGCTGTGAATGGACCCATTTTAGAGAATAACACGATTGTGGATTTCACCTCAGATGCGTCTCCTCTGAATTACAGCATATCTGTTTATCCTCCGCGGTTTCTCTTGTTGAGGTTAAAGAGTAATCACACATGACTGTAAGGGCAGATCCTTTTCCACTGAAGCAGTCATTGTGCTAGGTGAATTTTAGGCTGGTAGGATCAGACGGCTAATATCTCCCAATAAAGAAGTTGTTTATAGTCCTTTCAGCATTGAAGAATGGTTGTAACTTTCCATTTGGTAAAGAAGTAGTCTTCAATGTTATTTGTTTTATTTTCCTTAGTGAACCTCTGTCAATGTGTTATATTGCAACATCTAATCTGGATGGAGAGACAAATCTAAAGATACGGCAAGTAAAGACACATTTTTTAAAAATCCTAACTGTACACCCGAGCAGCCAGTGTCAAATTTTGTCAGGTACCAGTTGTTTTATTCACTAAGAAGATGAATTCTCTCACCCCTATGGAATGGATGTGATTTATCCTCATCAAATATTTAAAGAGTATATTATTATTGTTGTTGTTATTGTTGTTTTCTGTTACAAGAGGGCACTAGGTGAATGTGTTACTCTTGTTAGGAAAATGTGTATACTATGAATGTCAGCTCATATGTGTATTGTTTTGAAACTGTTTTCATTAATATTTTGGTGATACAATGACTGTCATAGTTAAATGTCATAATTAGATTGAATGGATGGTGTCTATGAGGTTTAACCTATCTTGTACACCACTGCTTTAAAAATTCCCTCTTGAAGTCAGGTGTTTGGCACAGCACTTACGATGCAACTGTGATGCATCCAACATCAGACTTTGAGTTCCAGCTCTCCTTTTGATCCCTTCCTGCTAATGTGCTCTCTGTGAGACAACAGGTGATGGCTCAAGTACTAGGGTCCCTACCACCCACATTGCAAATCAGGATTGAGTTTTTGGCTCCTGACTTCAGCCTGGTCCAGTCCTGGCTGTTGCAGGCATTTCAAAAGTGAACTGAAGGATAGAAGAAGTTCTGTCTCTTTCAATTTGTCTCTGTTTTTCCTTCTCTCTGTGTCTCTGTATTTCAAGTAAAATGAAAATACATTTTAAAAAAGCAGATGTCAATTGCAGAGTTCAACCAATAGTACTAGAACAAAAACAAACAACAAAAAGAAATACTAAAATGGGTAAAGATTTACATTGTACATCAACAGTCCAGACAAGAGACACAGCAGACTCATAGAATGTCAGATGTCCCAAATAACACTCTGGCCTCAGAATCAGCCCTTAAGGCATTCAATCTGGCTCAAGAGCCCATGAGAGTATTTTAGGCATGGAAAGGCAAGACACTCTGGAAAAAAAAAAAAAAAAGAAGACCTAAATGAAAGATCTCTGCGAGTGAGAACCCAGTGGAAGGAACGGGGCCACCAAAGAAGGAGGTACCTTTCTCTGAAGAGAGGAGAGAACCTCCACTTTGACTGTGATCCTGTCGGAATAAGATCAAAGTCAGCGAACCCTAAAGGCTTTCATAGCCTCGGCAACTCATGATTAGACCCTAGGGAGATTACTGACGCCATAAACAAGAGTGTCAAATTGTTAAATCAACAACAGGAGTCACTGTGTACTTATGTCCCATGTGGGATCTGTCCTTAATGTGTTGTCCAATGTGAAGTAATGCTATAACTAGTACTGAAACAGTATCTTTACACCTTGTGTTTCTGTGTGGGTGCAAACTGATGAAATCTTTACTTAGTATATACTGAATCGATCTTCTGTATATAAAGATAATTGAAAATGAAAAAAAAAAACTCGTGTTAAATTGGAAATTGCATAAAAAATTAATCAATTTTTTTAAAAAAATCATGTAGGATCTCTGTCCTTAATGTGCTGTACATTGTGATTCAATGCTATAACGAGTATTCAAATAGTATATTTCACTTTGTGTTGCTATGTGAGGGCAAATGGTTGAAATCTTTACTTAACACATACTAAACTGATCTCCTGTATACAAACAGAATTGAAAATGAATCTGGATGCGAATGAAAGGGGAGAGGGAGCGGGTAAGGGGAGAGGGTTGCGGGGTGGGGAGGGAAGGTATGGGGGGGAAGCCATTGTAATCCATAAGTTGTACCTTGGAAATTTATATTCTAAATAAAAGTTAAAAAAAAGCAGATGTCTAAATAACGCATAAATCAAAAAAGAAATCTCAACGATTTTAAAATATTTTTAAAAAAGTATTGTTTGAAAATCAGAGAAACTGGTGATTATGAATTCAATGAGAGATTTTCCAATTAATTGTTCATTAATCAAAAAAAGACATTGATGCTTAAAATTACTCATTGTCTGCTTTGTTAGTTTGCTTAGTAAGGAAATCCCTGACTTTACACTTGACAATTTACATGTTTGCTTGTTAATAGTTTTTAGCAAATTATAATGTCTAGAACATGAGAAAACATTAGAACTTATAAAGGTAATATGTTATCTTTGTAAAAGCAATATAAGCAGCACAGAGGATGCAGTCTGCTTAGCCTCTCCACCTCCCAAATTCCACCTTTATCCGTGTGATAATTGTTCTATCAGTCTAGTGTACCTTCCAGATTTTTTTAAAGATTTATTTTATGTATTTGAAAGACAGAGTTATAGAGAGAGGTAGAGACAGAAATAGAGGTTTTCAGTCTACTTGTTCACTCCCCAAATGGCCACAATGGCCCAAGCTGCACCGATTCGAGGCCAGGAGCCAGGAGCTTCTTCCAGGTCTCCCACGTGGGTACGGGGTCCCAAGGACTTGGGCTATCTTCTACTGCTTTCCCAGGCCATAGCAGAGAGCTGGATGGGAAGTGGAGCAGTTGGGACTTGAACTGGCACTCGTATGGGATGCCGGCACTGCAGGCATCAGCTTTACCCACTACACCACAATGCCAGCCCGAATGGTCTCTTCTTGTTCCTGACTCTAAAAATGCATCGTTACCTTCACCAAATTAGAAAAATGTCCTTATATTTGCAACTTGCTAAAAGAATATAACTTTACCCTCAATTAAATACCATTCATGAGCATCTGCTTCTGAGTTTGCTGGCAATACCTGTTTTTCTCTCCTGGTGAGTATCTGTTCATGTTGTTTGCTCAATTTTTTGTTTTTGTTTTTGAAATCTGGTTTCTGACATCCAAATTTCTGAGATCTTGTGTGCATGTCTGCAAAAATTTCTTTTAAATTTTTTGCATTTTTTGGCATTTGTAAGACATTTAAAGGCATTTAATTCAATACTTAAAAAATAAAAATCTACTGTTTTTCTATCATATATTTCTGATGAAAATTTGATTAGTGTGCTCTTTTTTAAAAACTACACATTATGAGAAACTCTTATTTTCTGTTTGTTGGAGAGGGAGAGGGAAGAGGAGAGGGAGGAGGAGGGGGAGAGGGAGGAGGAGGGTGAGAGGGAGGTAAAGCACTCTCATCTACTGGTTCACTCCTCAGATGCCTGCACTGGCTGAGGATGAAGCTGGGAAGTCAGTCTAAATCGATATACTTGAGCCACCATCACTGACTCCCAGGGTCTCACTTAGCAGGAAGCTGGAACAGGGTATAAAATCCAGGCACCATAACATGGGCCATGGGCACCTTGATCAGGGTCATAACTGCTGAGCTAAATGCCTGCCCCCGTTGCTGTCTTGAAAATGATCTGCCTTTTCTCTCCCTGGAAAGTTGAGACAGTCCTGCTGGAATGAGACACCCTTTGGTTCAGTGGTTCTCCAAGACCCATTTCTACACTAGCAGCAGCAACATTCCCTGGGGACTGTTGGAAATGCAAATCACACCTCTGGGAACTGTTAGAAATGGCACCTCACTCTAGACACACTAAGAAATCCTGGAGGTGGTTCCCGGCGATCTGTATTTTAACAGGATTTCTGTGTGAATTTGATGCTTGCAAAGGTTTGGAACCACTATTTTGGATCCCTCCTGCTCTAACTGTAATGCATAGTTCAGTGTCATCAGCTATGCACTTCTATGTATTGACAGTATACATTCAGTTATGGTGCTTTTCCCCCCAAATATATTGTCAAGAGAAGTGATAAACACTTAACTTTTCTACCTCTTTCGATTTCATTAAAATTATTTGCAAAAATGTCATTTCCATTTTATTGCTAGAGAATGGAAATCTGTATTAAATTAAATTCTCTGTTGATACATTTGCTCAATCCTTGTTATTTATTTATTCTTTTATTGACAGACGAAGCAGCTTTAGTGAAAGGGGCAAAAAAAACTTGGCTATGTTTTCACTGCAAGAACACCATACTCAGTCACCATAGAAGCTGTGAGTAGGACCCTGAATACTTTTCAACACTTTATAACATACTTGCCTTTCCAGAAAATGTCCACGGAGCCCTGGGGTCACAGTGCTGGGGAGTCCCACCCAGCTCCCTCCCTCCCAGCCATTATCTCAGGCCCCTTCCTTCACTTCCCACTCTTTTCCCATGTTTTATCATGACCTCTGGGTCATTGGGTCCTTGTGAGGATTGCATGAGGCCACTGAAATGAAGTCGTCAGAAGTGAGTTACTCCACTGTTAGACTCATCAGACCTTCAAGAAATTCCTTATGAGGAACTACATGGCTCAAATTATTGGGTGCGTTCTGTTGTACTGATTATTCATGCATTGCAAATGTTTCTTTGTTTCTGTCTTGTTAACTGTTCACCACAAGGCTTTCATATTAAAGGGGAAAAAATGGAATCTGTGCAAACACCGCGACCAACATGCTGACTTACTTTTCTAATAATAATGTGATGGTTGAGATGTTTACTACACAATAAGTCTTTCATAGAAGGGACTGGTTAATTTATCCTTATATCCATATACCCGGCAGATGGACAACTTGCAAACAATTTTTTGCAATTCTGCAGTGCCTTATATTGGTGATGCTACGAGCCAGTGGATTCAGAGATAAGTTCAAGAGGCTGTGACTGGAAAACTTTAGAAAATAATATATCATTTCTTTGAAACATTATTTATAGCATGATACCTGTTTCCTTTATTCATCTCAAATTATCGGAACATTAAGGATTTCATTGGATCTCTATAATGTGACAAAAAAGATTTATTTATTCCTCAGTTGCTGTGTGTTGATTGTCTCATTATCTACATTTACCCTTGCCACCTGAGACTACTTAGAAGGTTTCTAAGAGTGCTGATTGGAGACTGAAACCAGCGGTGCCACTTCTAAATCGCGCAGTTAGAAACACGTGTGCTGTTACCACTGCCCGAGTTGCAGAGAACACTCTTACCAGAGGAGGGCGCCATCATCTCATCAGATGTGCAACAATAGTTTACATTTAGAAAAAACGTGTAAATGCAAAGTCAAACGTTGTGATTGGGGACGTGAATGGCTTTGAGATGAACACTTTCTGCCTCAAGTGAGAATATGTTGTTTTGTCTTCCTGCAGATGGGACAAAAATGCATTTTTGAAATCCTCAATATCCTGGAATTTTCTAGGTAAGCCACCCCTCTGCAAGGAGACGCTGCTTCTCTCCCTCAGGACTCATTTCTGCGAATCTCTTCCTTGTGCTCTCAGCCTCGTCATCCCTTTCTCAAGCAGCTTTAATCCTGAGAAGAAACAACATCCATTTTGTGGGAAGGGCTTGAGACCGTGGAAGAACTAATGACCGGGCGGCAGCTTGGTGCACTTGACTTGTGCAAAGCTAAAGTAGACAGCAGTTGCCCTCTGTCAAAAACACAAGCTCAATTTAAATGACCTTCCTGACATTGCTAAGCAAACAGGTGCCAGAATCAGGATTCAGATCCACAGTCCCTGGGGGGTGGCCATGGAGGAGCGGTGGTGGAGCAGAGCAGGAGCTGGGCTGTGCGACTCACAGCGGGACTTTCTCTCCTTGGATGTGGCACAAAGCCATTGGAGGATGAAAAGCTCGGGCAGGTGTCATCTGATTTGTGTTTCCGGGATTACCTTGGGGATTGCAGCACAGTTTGAAAGTCTGTATGAAAGCTTTCAGTGCTGGAAGTTCTCGTTGCCTCCCTACTGATCACTTCCTGGACGATCAGTGATTTGAGTATGTGCACTGCACCAGGGCGTGGCCGTTTGTGTCACCATGAGGCATGGGCCTTGCCCTGAGAAGCTTACACTCTTCTAGAAGACAAAGTTATGTGCAGGGTCTTGATAGGATCTAGAGAGCCTAGTACCAGGCAGGACCCAAGAAGATCAAAGCAGACGGATATGGCAAGTTGTAGGTGAGAGGGAAGAGATAGTTCCTGGTTGAAGAGCTTGGGGAAGGCCTTGAGAAGGAGGAGGTTGCATTCCGAGTGCAGGTAGACGTGGTAGCTGGGAATAGAGCGCATGTCTTGGGAGGAGGGTATGGAGCCAGTGGCAACACGGAGGAGAATGTTCAGGGAACAGAGGATCTTCTGGCACAATTTAAGCTTGGATTGTGCAAGACAGAGGGTTGTGAGATACGCAGAAGAGCTGAGGATGTGGGCGTTTGGAGGTTTTGTGCAGGGATCCCCTGAAATGTCTTCCTAGGCCATAAACAGCCACCCAAAGGTGAAGGCTGGGGGAATAATAGGATGAGGAAGAGGTTCTGTTTCAGACACTTTACTTGGGCCAGGTGTGGGATGAGGGGGGAAGGGCGACCTTCAGGCCCCCACTAAGGCTGCCAAGTCAAGGGGCCCACTAAGGCTGCCAAGTCAAGAATAATACACTAATTTAGAAAACAGAAAAAGAAAAAGTTCTGGAGGCCTTGGAAAACAGAAATCTACATTAAAAACAAACAAACAAACAAAAAACCCACTAACTCTCCAGGATCTCTTGAGGCAGCAGTTTAACATCTCTGAGCAGCAGTTGGGGAACAGGAAGATCTGCTGGATAGAGACGCTGTGAGGTCTGAACACACACAGCCCGGGCAGCTGTCCTCTTTCTTTGTAAGGGTTTTCATGATTCTGTTACAAATGAGGGCAATTTAAAATGTTCCTGGAAAAATGAAACTAACATGCATGTGTGTTTTGGTGTAAATACGACTGGAAATCCATGCAATGTGCATTTTCCACAAACTTTTGGAATGCTCCTCATGTATATTGTGTACAATGACAAACATATTTTGTGTATATTTTATAGAAATGTACATATATTATAATCATATACTCATGATTATACATATAATATATAAATATAATGTATATATTATATGTATAATTATGATAAAAAGTTTCCATGGAAGAAAAGAACACAAACTGAGAAATAGTATAGTAGTAGTAGAGGGCTGTGTAGATTTATAATTGAAATTCCAGTTTAAGGAATTAGGTAAAGAAATGGTGACTGGCAATTGAAGAAACATGTTGGGCTTTTAACTCACTGTCAGCTGAGGACTCTGAATTCTCTTGCCTTTGATTATTTGATTAAGTGTGTGTGTGTGTGTGTGTGTGTGTGTGTGTTGGCACCATGTACAAAATCGATAAAGACAAATAATGCTTTTTACATTGTTCTAGTAATAGAAAAAGAATGTCCATCATTGTCCGGACTCCCGCAGGACAGCTCCGTCTCTACTGCAAAGGGGCTGTAAGTATTTGCGTTCAGTGTTCACAGTCATTCGTTATCTTTGTTCCAAAAACTCATCAGAAGCCTTTTAAATTCACAATTTTTCAAATATTTATTACTTCTTTGAAAGGCAGAAAGAGAGAGAGAGTGAGCAAGAGAGCAGGAAAGAGAGAGAGAGAGAGAGAGATCTTTCATCTGCTGGTTCACTTCCCAGATGGCAGCAGTGGCCAGGGCTGGGCCATCTTGAAGTCAGGAGCCTGGAACTCCATCCCAATCTCCCACATGAAATTTCACATTATTTCAAGATGTTTATCTGCTGCCGCCATTGATTGTTGACAATGCCATTCAAGATTAAAAAGTTCATTTTAAGAGGCCAGCGCCGTGGCTCAACAGGCTAATCCTCCGCCTTGCGGCACTGGCACTCCGGGTTCTAGTCCCAGTCGGGGCACCGGATTCTGTCCCGGTTGCCCCTCTTCCAGGCCAGCTCTCTGCTGTGGCCAGGGAGTGCAGTGGAGGATGGCCCAAGTGCTTGGGCCCTGACCCATGGGAGACCAGGAGAAGCACCTGGCTCCTGCCATCGGATCAGTGCGGTGCGCCGGCCGCAGCGTGCCAGCCGTGGTGGCCATTGGAGGGTGAACCAATGGCAAAAGGAAGACCTTTCTCTCTGTCTCTCTCTCACTGTCCACTCTGCCTGTCAAAATAAAAAAAATCATTTTAAGGGAACCAAGAGTTTCCCAACAGCCGACCCCCTTTGAAATTGATGGTGGCCCACAACAGAATATTAAGCTTTAAGTGAGAAGCTTCCTGTTACTCAGTTGTTTTATTGGGAATCAATAATTAGATGGTTGATGCTAAGGATTTGTAGCAGGAATTTTGATCCTAGTTTGAAGCCCTAGGTGTTTGGATTTGCTGGGTCTCAGGAATTCACTTTTACCTGTGTAAATATTTTTTAAAGCCACTTACATATTTGTTAATTACCATTGGTGCTTTAAAGATTCAGCTTTACTGGCAGGTGTAATTGAGGCTTATTGAAGTAAAATATAGACTGTAGATATTCAACATGTAGGGGGACTTGCCTTGACTGTTATTTCTGTCTTTCAGTTTAGCTACCTGGAGAAGCTTCTGTTAGTTCATGGAGCTTGGAGTTATTTTCGAGAGACCAAATGCATATTGTATTGTTTCTACAAGAACGTGGTGTTGTACGTCATTGAGGTAAGAAAGGAGATTTGCTTTTTTTCATGGAGGAGTTAGGTCTTTTCACCAGGCGTGGTAGTTCAAATTTTTTCTTATTTTTCTCACTTAAAGTAATATATAAGCCTGCTTTAAGTTTTTGCTCACAAAAGTGGTAAAGTGAAGAAAGAGAGTTATGTTTAGTGAAACAGGTACTGACCTCCTGATTCATTAACGTAACATGTGGTTAGAAGTAAATGCCCTGCTTGGAAGTCTAAGGCATTTCTAATAGCACGAGATCCTCCTGTGATGAAACGAACAGGAACCTCCGGGCTCTCCTAGCTGCACTCTCATTGAAATGGAAAATCTGTGGCAGGAGGCAATTGTGCCTCCCTATTTCTGTGTCTCTCACTAAGGGATAGAAAAGACCTGGGGCCTGGTGCTGCGGCTCACTTGGTTAATCCCCTGCCTGCGGCGCCAGCATCCTATATGGGCACCGGGTTCTAGTCTCAGCTGCTCCTCCAAGTCCAGCTCTCTGCTGTGGCCCGGGAGGGCAGTGGAGGATGGCCCAAGTGCTTGGGCGCCTGCACCCGCGTGGGAGACCAGGAAAAAGCACCTGGCTCCTGGCTTTGGATTGGCACAGCGCCGGCCATCATGGCCATTTGGTGAGTGAACCAACAGAAGGAAGACCTTTCTCTCTGTCTCTCTCTCGCTGTCTGTAACTCTACCTGTCAAATAAATAAATAATATCTTTTAAAAAAAAGACCTGGCTTTTTCCGTGGTATAACCCACAGAACCTATGCAGAGACCACTAGTTTTACATGCAACCATGTGTGTATGCTGCATGCATGTGGGCAGGGGTATATTTGCATGTATGTATGTAGAACTGTGCACTCTTGCCATGTGTGGATTCATAGAATCACCACGGCAATCAAGATACAAGGCTCTTACATCACAAGGCTCTTTCTCATGCTATCTTGTTATTCACACCCATCTGTAACCTCTGCAATGACTAATCTGTTCTTTGTATCTATGATTCTATTTGTGCAGATAGAATCATGTGGTAACTTTTGAGATTATATTTTCTCATGGCCTATAGACACATGAGAAAATGCTCAGGATCACTAGCCATCAGGGAGATGCAAATAAAAACCACAGTGAAGTTTTGCTTCACCACAGTTAGGATGACTTTCATACAGAAATCAATAATCAACAAATGCAAGGATGTGGGGGAAAAGGCACCCTAATCCACTGTTGGTGGGAATGCAAACTGGTAATGCCACTATGGAAGACAGGTTGGAGATACCTCAGAAATCTGAATTTAGTCCAATCATATGACCCAGCCATCTCGGAATTTACCCAAAGGAAATGAAATCAGCAAATAAAAGAGTCATCTGCACTTCCATGTTTATTGCAGCTCAATTTACAATAGCTAAGACATGATAAACCTAAATGCCCATCAATAGAAGACTGGATAAAGAAACTATGAGATATGTACTCTATGGAATACTACACAGCGGTTAAAAAATGAAATCTGGTCATTTACAGCTTAATGGATGAATCAGGGAAATATCATACTTAGTGAAATGAACCAGTCCCAAAGGAACAAATACTATATGTTCTCCCTGATCTGTGACAACTAACAGAGTACCTAAAAAGAAACCTGTAGAAGTGAAACTGACACTATGAGAAGCAATTACATGAACAGCCCTTGTCTTGACTGTCAAGGAACAGTTTATCATTTCATTTTATTTTTATATTCTTTTTTTCTGCTTAGTACCATTGGTTGAACTCTTTACTTAACATAAAATTATTCATGGGTGTATAAAACCAATTGAAAATAGATCCCAGTTAAAAATAAGAGTGGCAAAGAGAGAGGGAGGAGCTGTACAGATCAGCATACATTCCCACAGACTTACTTCTAAGGGTAAAGCTAAAAACTTGCCATGGGACTCCAAATCCCATTATTCTGGGTGGTACTAATGCCATCTTATGTGATAAAGTGATCATATTAAGTATTGAATTGAACATACAGTTAAGACCATAAGTCAAAGTGATCGCATAAATTATAAGACCAAGTGCCTGGTAATAACGATAGAATTACAAAGGAGAGAAAGTTCCAACTTGAGAAGCAGTCCACACAGAAGACTCATAAAGTGACAAATGCCCTAAACAGCACTCTGACCTCAGAATCAGCTCTTAAAGCATTTGGATCTGACTGAAAATACCATGAGAGCATTTCAGGCATGGAAAGCCAGATATAGTGACAAAAATGGTTCTGCATGAAAGATCTATGTGAGTGAGATGCCAGTGGAAATAAGGGGCCATCAAAGAAGGATGTACTTTATTGAAGGAAGGAGAAAACTTCTACTTTGCATATGGCCCTTTCTAAAAACCGACAAAGTTTGTGGGCTCAAAAGGCTTCCATAGCCTTGGCAGCTCATGACAAGAGCCTCAGGTGATCACGGACATCATAAATAAGAGTGTCAGTTGTTACATCAACAAGAGTCACTGTGCATTTGCTCCCTGTGTTGGACCTCTGTCCTTAATGAGTTGTACTATGAGAATTAGCTGTAAAACTTGTCTTCAAACTGTACTTTATATTTTGTGTGTCTGTGTGAGTGCAAATAGTAGAAATCTCTACTTAGTACAGAGTTGGTCTTCTGTATATAAAGTCAATTAAAATGAATCTTAATGGAAAATGGAATGGGAGAGTGAGCGGGAGGTGGGAGTGGGGGTGGGAGGGCAGGAATGGGGGGAAGAAACACTATATCACTAAAAGCTGTACATATGAAATTTGTATGCATTAAATAACCTTAAAAAAGAGATTGTATCTTCTCATTCAGCATAATTTGGGGGTGTGTGTAATACTCCATGGCATGGGTGTACCACAATTTACTTTTTTTTTTTTTTTTGACAGGCAGAGTTAGACAGTGAGAAAGAGAGAGACAGAGAGAAAGGTCTTCCTTTTCCATTGATTAACCCCCCAAATGGCTGCTATGGCTGGCACGCTGTGCCAATCTGAAGCCAGGAGCCAGGTGCTTCTCCTGGTCTCCCATGCGGGTACAGGGCCTAAGCACTTGGACCATCCTCCACTGCCTTCCTGGGCCACAGCAGAGAGCTGGACTGGAAGAGGAGCAACCAGGACAAAATCCAGTGCCCCAACTGGGACTAGAACCTGGGGTGCCAGCGCCACAGGTGGAGGATTAGCCTAGTGAGCCATGGCACCGGCCTACAATTTACTTATGATTCACATGTTGAGGGACATTTGATATCTCTCTCTCTCTCTCTCTCTAGATAGATAGATAGATATGTAAGATATCTATATCTGTGTAAGATATCTCTCTCTCTCTCTCTCTCTCTCTCTCCTTCTACACACACACACACACACACACACACACAACAGCCATGGCTAAGCCAGGCTAAAGCCTGGAGATAGGAGCTTCATCCGGGTCTCCCACATGGGTGCAGGGGTTCAAGCACTTGGAGATCTTCTGTTGCTTTCCTAGGCACATTAGCAAGGATTGGGTCAGAAGTGGAGCAGCCAGGACTTGAGTCAGTGCACCCATATGGGATGTTGGCACTGCAGACAGTAGCTTAACCTGCTGTGCCACAGTGCTGGCCCCCTTGATTATCTTTATTTATTTTGTCTATACATGTATGAATGATTTGCTGCCATTTGATGTAAAGGTTATCCTGCTTTCATTAAATTGTTTTTGAACTTTTGTCAAAAATGAGTTAGACAACTCATAAAGAAATTGGAAATTTGAACAGACTGTTACTAATAGGAAGAATGAATCAGTAATCAAAAACCTCTTAACAAAGAAAAACAAAACACCAGCTGGATTCACTAACAAATGCCTCCAATCATTTAAAGAAGAATTAATGGCATCTTCCTCAATGTTATCCAAAAGTTTGAAGATGAGAGAACACAACCAATTAATCATTACATAATGACCTTCCTTGTCTCTTTTAATAGTTTTTGTCTTAACATAAATTTTGTCTGATATTAAGATAGCTACTCCTGTTTGTTTTTTATTTCCATCTGCATGGAATATCTTTTTCCATCTTTTCACTTTCAGTCTCTGTGTATCTTTGTATGTGAGGTGCGTTTCTTGTAGGCAGAAAATAGATGAGTCCTGCTTTTAAATCCATTCAGCCAGTCTATAACTTTTAATTGGAGATTTTAGTCTGTTTACATTCATTGTTGTTATTGACAGATAAACACTTGGTCTTGACATTTTTCCATGAATATTCCTTTCATTTTTTGGATATCTTTTGTACTATTATTATTTCTACCTTCACATTCTTGACTGAAATCCTTTCTTCTATGATCAGGAACAAAAAAAGGATATCTAACATAGTACTGAAAGATCTAGCAAGAGCAATTACATAAGAAAAAGAAATATAGGTATCCATGTTACAAAAGAAGTAATAAAACTATCTATTTTCACATATGGGATACTCTTGTATGCATAAAATTCTAAATATTCTGTGGCAAATTATTAGAATAAATGAATATTTCAAGATTGCATGCTACAAAATCAGCACACAAAAAATAGTTGTGTTTCTGTATACTAAAATGTCCAAAAAGGAAATTAAAAAAATAATTCCATTTAAGATAGCATTTAAAAGAATAAAATACCCATAAATAAACTTATCCAAAGAAGCAAAAGATGTGTACCATAAAAAATCATAAAATATTGCAGAATGACACATAAATGGAAAGACAATATATGTTCATGGATTGGAAGAATTAATAATTAATTAATCTTAATCTTAATTAAGATATAATATGACCCAACATGATCTATAAATTCAATTCAATCTCTATCAAAATACCAACAGGGTATTTTTAAAGAAATAGAAGAACCTAGCTTAAATTTCATATTCAATCACAAGAGACCCTGAAATAGCCAAGATAATCTTGAAAGGAAAGAATGAAGACAAATAACTCAAAATTGTGATTTCAAATCTTACCACAAAGCTACAGTAATTAAGACAGTGTGACACTCACAGAAAGACAGATACATAGACCAATGGAATATAAAAAAGTCCACAAGTAAATTGTAATGTATATGGTCAAATACTCATTCAATGAGGAAAGGACATCCTCTTTAACAAATAGTGTTGGGAAGACTGGATATACACACAAAAGGATGAAGTTGTAATCACCATGGAAAACACTATGGCCATTCCTCAAAAAACTAAAATAGAATTACCTTCTATTATTGTATTGGAGTCTATCTCTCCATTTAAGTCAAAGAATATTTGTTGTATGTATCTGGGTGGTCTTGTGATGTTGGGTGCATATGTACTTGTGACTATTATATCTTGCTGCTGAATTGATCCTTTTATCAAAATATAATGTCCTTGTCTCTTTTTGCAGTTTTTGACTCAAAGTCTGTTTTATCTGATATGAACATAGCTCTTCCTTCTCATTTTTGTTCTCGTTTGTCTGTTATATCTTTTTCCAGCCTTTCACTTTCAATTTCTGTGTATCTTTATTTGTGAAGTGAATTTCTTACAAGGAACATGTAATGGAGTCTTGTTTTCCTAACCATTCAACCTACCTAAATCTTTTGGCTGGGAAACTCGATCTATTTACATGCGAAGTTAATATCAAGAAATAAGAACTAACACATGTCATTCTGTTGATAGGTTACTGATCATACCTGCTATGTTAGTGAAGCCACAGATCTATATTTTGGATGAATATAAATCTAAAATGTTCAACAAAATACTAGAAAACCAAATCTAAAACCACATGAAATATCATGCACCATGGTCAATTGGGATTTATCCCAGAGATGTAAGGGTGATTCAAAATTAAAAATCAATAAATGTCATGAACTACGTCAATGGAATGAAGAAAAAAAGCATGTGGTCTTCTCCTTAGATGTAGAGAAAGAGATAAGATTCAACATCCCTTCATGATAAAATCCTTTGATTAGGTTCCCGCGGTCGCCGGCGTTACCTCCTCTCCTGCCGCTCGTCAGAGCAAATGGAAAGTCTACATTCAGACAGACCTGCGTGGGATGATTCCGCAGTCTGCGGTGGACACGGCCATGGCGAGCACGCTCACCAACTTCTATGGAGACCTACGGAGAGCCTTGCGGAACCCATAGCCAGTTCATGTGTGTACTGCCGTGACCCCCGCCCCCCACCCGGTGTTGCTCTTTGTCTTAGCTGCAGGGCCTGTAGACACGTTTGAGATGTGTTCGGTAGTGAAGATTGTATTCCTAAAGTAAACAGCCATCTAGGAGAGGGCACTGGGACTTCCTCGGCTAATTGTGTATTGATTGGCTGGCAGTGTGTCTAGGGCTGGAGAGTGACAGCAGTACACACGCTGGAGGTGTGGTTCTGTGACCACTCTTAAGGGACTGACATTAGAGAGAGCACAAGCTTCATCGTGTTAGCTTAGTCATCTGTGTTAGAGGCTTATGAACATTTTGCAAACTTTTGTTTTTGAAGTTAAATATCAGGGTTTTACTTGGTAGTGCCAAGTCTGCCCATATATTAGACAAAAGAGAAAGGCACTTCTCTGTATTTTATAAAGGGTATCTTGGTGATCGACTTGCACTACTGTGGACTGACTTTTACTGCTTTGTTTTGAAAAGACCAAAAATGAGGACGATACCAAATGAGAAGGTATCAGATAACTGCAGGTACAGTTAAAATGCAATTTAGTTTTGATAACTGTATAGCAACTTTTAAGGATATATTTTAAAATTGTTGTGTTTTATATGCACCTGTCTTAAACCATTTATGCATGAATATTATAATCCACAGCTGCCAGGCGTGCCCTGGAGACAGCACATCGGCTGCAGGGCTCTGAGGTGGCCGCAGGTACCAACACTCATCCCTAGAAAGTCTGGGTCAGCAGAGGCTCCGTGTGTGCTCTTGGTCTGATGTCACTCCTCTCAGATGGCATTGTGGGTAGTCCCAGTTGTCAGGGCACTTCAGTCTGGAACTGTAACAAGTGCGTTCTTAGATGGCTCTGAGTGCCTAGCTGGCCTTTTATAATTATGACTCGAATGCGCTGTAAGGGGTTCCCTGCTTCCTTAAATGAACATTCCAGGTGATTCCTTGGCTTTTGAACTGCTGCCCACCTTGTTTATTTCTAAAATGAGAACCTCAGTGCATGTTAACAGTCTTTGTGTATAAACACATGCATCAGGGAATGGCAGCATTCAGTGTCACTGCATCATTGATTTTTGGAGGCTAATAGGAGATAAAGTGAGCTTGGACAAGTTCCTGACAAATCTCATGCTCCTTGTCCTGATGTGGGTGATGGTCCTGGGTGTGTGCTGCTCTATTCTGTTCAGGTGAAAATAAGAATCTTTAGACCCATTCTGACAAAGTGGAAAAGTGGAACTTTTTTTGGCTACTGAATATGCTGGTGTTCTAACACTTGTCTTAAGGACTATTCGGGTTTTTGGATTGAAAAATAATGTGTCGTAACATTTGACAGAGCAATGCAGAGAGGAATCTGTATTTGTAGGTTCATTGATCACCAGTATCCCTTTCTAAACTGAGTAACTTCTGCAATGGGGAAAAAACTTATCCGTGTACTTTTCAGTTTCCTTTGGAAATTGCTCAGTGTAAGCTTTGGCTTTGTTTTCCTGCCTGCATTTTTGTCAGTGTACAGTAGGTCTCAGAGTCTGTCTGTCTAGGAGGATGAGGCACGGGCTGCAGAGAAACTCCACAGCGGACCTGGGCTCTGTTGGCCTTATCTCCTGTGCCAGTCAGTTCTGGCACCCAGACATCCCCTTTGCCTGCTACAGACCCACACCTAACGACTGCTCATCACGGTTGCCAGGGCAGGTGGGAACATGGCTATGTTAGGGTTTGGTTTTAAGCAAAGTGTGTGTTTTAAGCTCAGGAGCTGTGTGAAAATGCATTGAATGTTAATCTCAAATACCATAATGATAAATTCACCCATGTGGGTTGGGATTGATATTAACATAATTGAGGCTGCACTGTAGGCATGGTGATGAGACAGATGTATAATTTTATATTTTATACAGCCTTGCAGAGAATAGCCAAAATAGTTATCATTTCAGCATGTAGTCAGCGTACCAAATTGTTCAGATGCTCCTAGTCGTCCATTTCACTGACAGGGATTCGCCCCAATGTGAGTGCCAGTGGCTACTCACCTGAAAAGCAGTTACAAAGTACAAGACTCTGGATGTGTCCTGCTTTAAGATGAAGTAGACAATTTCATGGAGTTACTTTCTCAAGGAGAGATCTTTTCTATTCTCTAGAGCCTTCAGTGCTTGCTAAATAGGATGTCTGAATGTTAGAAATGTATCAGTTAGTATTTACCAGGGAGCTGATGAAGTGCAAGGGGTAGTGAGGTGGTAAGTTGTTTTCCAGAGCTTA
Organism: Sylvilagus floridanus; assembly: GCA_949820135.1. Taxonomy (NCBI): domain Eukaryota; kingdom Metazoa; phylum Chordata; class Mammalia; order Lagomorpha; family Leporidae; genus Sylvilagus; species Sylvilagus floridanus. Next base: position 39,203,562 of record OX463230.1, read on the forward strand.
TGGCTTAGGCTGCATCAGAAATGTGTGGAAGTATTTGCCCTAGTGCTATGTTTAGTACGTACAAGAAAAAGACTTATCAACACATTTTATTCAAGAATCACTTATAACTTGTTAACCCTTGAAGCTTAAAATAGTAGCAAAAATGGGAACTGAATATTCTACAGTTATAAAATGCTAGAGATTAGAGGGATCATAAGTGTTAGACATCTCCTCAGTGCTCTTGAAGTTCTGTGTGGCGTCAGGTGATGTCCCACTTACTAGAACTGTGTCCTTCCCGTCTTTTCTAATGGGAGGACATTTTACCGACTCAGGCTGCAACTCTTAACTACAAGACTGGAGACCCTGCATACTTTATGCCCGAACCCCCCTCCCCCCCAATGCACATGGAAGCTGTGGCTGCTCTTAGATCAGGAGCTGAAATCCAGCTTCCTGTGATGTATTGGATTCCATAGCTGCCTCAGGGACTGAGCAAACCTCTGTGTTCAGTGTGTCTCTTGTTTAGCTGGGGAGAGACACTGGGAGATTGGCCTGAGCATAGAAGGACATTGTAATTTCGTCATTACTGTGTTGTCTCTAAGACTTTACCTGTATAGTTAAGTGTGCAAAATCATCTCTGGCAATTCAATGAAAGCTGTACAATACATAGATTTTATTTTTAAGAAGTTTATCATTCTTTTATGATCTAATAAATTATATTTAATTAGAGCATGAATTAGTATGAGAATGTTTTTAAATGGCCATGAAATGTATCTGAATAAAAATTTCTAGACACTTTAAAAAAAAATCCTTTGATTAATTAGGTATGTAAGGAATATATCTCATAATTATTAAGGCTATATATGACAGACCAACAGCCAGGATCATAATGATCAGGGAAAAGCTGAAAGCATTCCCCCTTGCATCTGGAAAAGACAAGGATATCCCCTTTCACCACTTTTATTAGAACTAGAACCCGGAGTGCCAGCGCGGCAAGGTGGAGGATTAGCCTATTTAGCCGCGGCACCGGCCTGCTTTTTCTTTTCTAAACTCTTATATTTTTTCCTTAAAATTATCTGATTCCAGGAAATTGTGGATATGCTGCTTATATTTTTCCACACTCTTTTTTAGTCCTTTATTAATGAATATTTCTGGGAAACATGAAAATAATTGGTATACTTAAAACTGAAAGAATAAAAACTTTTACTTTCATTATTTTTATCATCTAACTAGTGTGCACTATTGTTTGAGCTCAGAGACTTCATATTATTGAGACTTTCTTTCAGAAAATTGTTCATGGATTATTGAAAATTAATTTGAGCAAAGTCAAGTTGTAAATATAAACCAAAAAAAGGTGAAACTATATCATACAAAGTATAGGACAAAGTTCCATTTAAAGTTCTGCAATTTCTAAGTAGAGAAATTTTTATTTCTTTTACAAATTACTTCAGGGACCAGCACTGTGGTGTTGCAGGTAAAGCCAATGCTTCAATTCCCTGCTGCTCCACTTCAGATCCAGCTCTCTGCTTTGGCCTGGGAAGGCAGTAGAAGACGGCCTAAGTCTTTGGGCCCCTGCACCCACGAGGGAGACTCAGAAGAGGCTTCTGGCTCTTGGCTTTGGATCAGCGCAGCTCTGGCCATTGCAGCCATCTGGGGAATGAACCAGCAGATGGCAGATGTCACACTCTCTCTGCCTCTGCTTCTCTGTAATTCTGCCTTTCCAATAAATAGATAAATATTTAAAAAAATAGTATTTCTTGGCTGGCGCCGCGGCTCACTAGGCTAATCCTCCACCTTGCGGCGCTGGCACTCCAGGTTCTAGTCCCGGTCGCCCCTCTTCCAGGCCAGCTCTCTGCTGTGGCCCGGGAGTACAGTGGAGGATGGCCTAAGTGCTTTCGAGACCAGGAGAAGCACCTGGCTCCTGCCATCAGATCAGCGTGGTGCACTGGCCACAGTGCGCTGGCCGCGGCAGCCATTGGAAGGTGAACCAATGGCAAAAGGAAGACCTTTCTCTCTGTCTCTCTCTCTCTCTCATTGTCCGCTCTGCCTGTCAAAAAGGAAAAAAAAATAGTACTTCTTGTTATGTTACACAGGATAATTTAAGCCTTCATAATTTTTTATAACAAATACTCCTCTGTTCTATACATTTATATTTAATAAAATAAAGCAGTGTTACATTGTCTTATAATGTTATAGTATTAAATAATTTCAATGATATTCTGTAATTTCAAATTATATTAGCCTATAATTCATGTACTTTAAAATCATATTATCCTATAATTTTCCATTCATTTCTTGTTTTTAAAGATTTATTCACTTATTTGGAAGGCAGAGTTACAGAGAGAGAGAGAGACAGAAAGAGAACATCTGCCAGCTGATTCACTCCCCAAATGGCTGCAACAGGCCAGAATTCCCACATGGATGCAGGGGCCCACGTACCTGGACTGTCCTCTGCTACTTTCCCATGAGCATTAGCAGGGAGCTGGATCAGGAGTGGAGAAGCCAGGACTCAAACAAGTGCTCATATGGAATGACAACATCGCAAGAGGCGGCTTTACCTGCTATGCCACAGCTCTGACCCCTGCAGTCATTCCTTTCAAAGTAAATTAATGAAATACAAATTTTTCAAACACCAGAAAAACATTTTAACTTTGTAACTGTCCTCTTCAGCAAATACACCTCACAATATCACATTTGTTTATATTCTGATGAAGGTATCATCTTGAATTTTTTCTTTGTTGTCTTTTAGGTGTTTTGGATCCAGTGTATGAATTCTTTGGTCCACTCTTTCATTCTCTTCTGGCTTCCTGCAAAAATGCTGAAGCATGGTAATGCCTTTACTTTTTCAGATATTCAGCAAAGACTATGTTACTCTCACCAGAATTAATGTTTGAGTCTATGTGTGCCCACAGAAAGAACTGGAGGTCACAGAGATAACATTTAGCAAAATATAAGATATTCACCTAATTCTGATATTGGACATTCCTCTGGTTAGCAGCCTGCACTTTGAACAGTTAATGGGTGATCTTTAGACACATTCTCTTTGCCTCTGACATATATAAAGTGAGAACCAATACTTCTGTTGTTAATTTTTAATAAATAACTGAGTCAGGTGGTCTGATGCAAAGCACAGTAGTTCTGATAAACATTTATGATCATAGATGCCTCCTAATTAGTGAGTTTGCTTTTAAGCCTACTTGGTTCCCTGTATTTGTTGTAGGAATATGTTTCCCAGTCTTTATTCCAAGTCCTTGTTCCCACGTGAGATAAGAATTCAAAGTAGAAACAAAATAAGGTACATAAGTGAAATCACGATTTATTTAAAGTGAGAGAGTGAGTATACATTCAGGCATGAGAGTAGACAACCCCACGAGGAAAGATACTCACTACAAGATGGCCACAAGGGAAGAGTATGGCAGAAGGCAAGAAAAGAGCCTCTCCACTCCCACATCCAGTTATCCCTTCTACGGGGTGAGGGTTAAAGCCCTAATGATCATGCAGATTGGGTGGAGTTTGGTCAGGATTTAGTGTGCATGAGGTTTTCTGGGAGCTTCATGGCATCTCCACATGAAGCTCAGCTTATATATGTTCAACACAGTGTCTACTTCCCAGTCTCAGAACCAGGTCCATCATGGGAAAGTGGGTACACTGGATCGGCATATATGGGAGTGGAATTAAAGTGTATGTCTGTGAGGCAGAAATTGTGGGAATATCTTCCAGTTCATTTTTTCCTATCTCCCCACCTATTCTGGGCCCCATGTCATTTTCACTTCTAAAATGTCATGGTTCAATTTAGACTGTAACATGATTCTAACAAGATCATATAAAAATTTAAACTTATACTTGATTATTCAAACAAGTCTTTTTTTCATGACATATGATATTCCCAATACTATTATGTGCAAAATTTTCTTCTAAATTCATTTTGGTCTAAAACATCCAAAGCTAGGAGATATATTATAAAGATACCATTTATATACAATGGGTTTATATGTCATATAATAAGATGTGAAGTTTAATTATATATATATATTTTGACAGGCAGAGTTAGACAGAGAGAGAGAGAGACAGAGAGAGAGGTCTTACTTTTCTGTTGGTTCACCCCTCAATGGCCGCTGTGGCTGGCATGCTGTGCAGATCCGAAGCCAGGAGCCAGGTGCTTCTCCTGGTCTCTCATCCAGGTGCAGGGCCCAAGGACTTGGGCCATTCTCTACTGCACTCCTGGGCTAAAGCAGAGATCTGGACTGGAAGAGGAACAGTCGGGACAGAATCCGGCGCCCCTACTGGGACTAGAACCCAGGGTGCCGGCACCACAGGCAGAAGAGTAGCCACATGAGCAGTGGCACTGGCAAGTTTAATTATATTTTATTAGTTATTTCTAGCAACCATATACTTTACCTTGGGCATATTTAAATTCTAAAAAATAGAATCCTCAAACAAAACCCTCAACAAAATACTAGCTAATCGAATCTAACAACGCATCAGAAAGATCACTCACCCGGACCAAGTGGCTGGCATTTATCCCTGATATTCAGGGATTGTTCAACATTGGCAAATCAATCAATGGGATACACCACATTAACAAACTGAAGAACAAAAACCATATGGTTATCTCAATAGATAAGGAGAAAGCATTTGAGAAAATACAACATCCTTTCATGATGAAAACCTTAAAGCAAATTGGGTATAGAAGGAACATTCCTCAACACAATCAAGGCAGTTTATGACAAACCCACAGCCAACGTCCTATTGAATGGGAAAAGCTGGAAGCATTTCCACTAAGATCTGAAACCAGACAAGGATGCCAACTCTCACCATTTCTATTTAATATAGTCCTGGAAGTTTTAGCCAGATCCATTAGTCAAGAAAAAGAAATCAAAGGGATATAATTTGAAAGGGAGGAAGTCAACCTATCCCTATTTGCAGATGATATGATTCTATATTTAGGGGTTCCAAAAGACTCCACTGAGAAACTATTGGAATTCATGAAAGAGTTTGGTAATGTGGTAGGATATAAAATCAACACAGAAAAATCAATAGCCTCTGCATTCACAAACAATGTCATGGCTGAAAAAGAACTTTTAAGATCAGTCCCATTCACAATAACTCCAAAAAGAATTAAACACCTTGAAATAAATTTAACCAAGATGTCAAAGATCTCTACAATGAAAATTACAAAACACTGAAGAAAGAAATAGAAGTAGACATTAAAAAATGAAAAATCTTCCATGTTCATGGATTGGAAGAATCAACATCATGAAAAATGTCCAACTTCCAAAAGCAATTTACAGATTCATTGTGATCCCAATCAAAATATTAATGACATTATTTGCAGATATAGGAAAAAAGATGGTAAATTTCATATAAAAACACAAGAGACCCCGAATAGCTAAAGCAATCATATCCAACAAAAACAAGGCCGGAGGCATCACAATACCTGACTTCAAGACATACTACAGGGCAGTTATAATCAAAACAGCCTGATGCTGGCACAAAACCAGACGTGTAGACCAATGGGACAGAATAGAACTCCAAAAATCAATCCACACATCTATAACCAACTCTGACATAGGAGCTAATATAATTCCTGGAGCAAGGACAGTCTCTTTAACAAACAGTGCTGGGAAAGCTGGACCTCCACATGCAGAAGTATGAAACTAGACCTCTAACTTATACCTTACACAAAAATCCACTCAGAATGGATCAAAGACCTAAAAGGCCCAAAAGAGAACACTGGGAAAATTGAGAATATTGGAAAAATTGGGAGAGAGGTCTAGAAACCAGCAGCCACCCTTCTACAAGTGTAGTGGCTCAAAGATTTTGCCTGTGGGAAGAGACCATGTATATAAAACAGCTCCAAAGCTCCCCCCAAAAGAAATGACTTCACTTGAAACAGAATGGGAGGAAATTTAAGTATAAAAATGTGCTCCAAAATCACAACTCTTCTTAATTAACAACAACCCTATTAGTTACAGACAATGTATCTATCAGAAAGGTTAAGGGAAAGAGAGAGTTCACTAGAGCTCTTCTGAGGTAACATCAAACCCCAAAAGACTGGTCTCAAAAATACTAAAACAAAATTAGAATGAATAAACAAATTAAGCAGCCTTTCAGGATATAACAGCCATATACAAAAATCAATTTTATTTCTCCACAATAAGGAAAAGTGAACTAAAAATGAAATTAAGAAAACAATCACATTTACTGTGTATCAGCATGAATAAAATACTTAACAGAGGCTGGTGCTGTGGCGTGGTTGTAAAGCCATTGCCTACAGTAGCAGCATCCTATATGGGTGCTGGTTCAAGTCCCGTCTGCTCCACTTCCGATCCAGCTCTCTGCTATAGCCTGGGAAAGCAATGGATGATGGCCTAAGTCTTTGAGCCCTTGTACCCATGTGGGAGACCCAAAAGAAGCTCCTGGCTGCTGGCTTTAGATTGGCCCAACTCTGGCCATTGCAGCCATTTGGGGAGTGAATCAGCAGAATCAGCAGATGGAAGATCTCTCTCTCTCTCTCTCTCTCTCTCTCTCTCTCTCTGCCTCTCTGTAACTCTGCCTTTCAAATAATAAATAAATCTAGAAAAGTTTTTTTTGAATAAAATACTTGACAATAGGTTTAACAAAAGAAAGACAAATTTATACTGTGAAAACCATACAAAATATTATTTAAAGAAGTAAAAGCAAGCTTAAAATCAATGTAAAGAAATCCACATTTATGGGTTGGAAGACTTAACATAGTTAAGATGGCAGTATTTCTGGCTGACTTTCCTGAAAAAATGGACAACCTGTTTCTAAAATTCATCTGGAAATACAAGAGACCTGGGATAATCAACATAATCTTTAAAAAAATAAAAAGTAAAAACTCACACTTCCTGATTCTTTTTAAATTTATTTGAGAGGTAGGCAGAGAGCTCTCATCTACTGGTTTACTCCCCAAATGTCTGCAATGGCTAGTGCTGGGCTGGAGCAAAAGATGCGATTTGGGTTCTCCATGTAAGTCTCCCATGTGGGTGACAGGAGTCCAACTACTGAAGCCATCACTGCCAACTCCCAGGGCCCTAATTAGCAGGAAACTGGAATCAGAAGTTGGAACTGGGGATCAAATCCAGGTACTCTAATATGGGATTCTGGCATTCTGATAGCTTAACCTATCAGCCAAATGCCTGTCTTCTCTTCACAATTTTTAAACGTACTACATAGCTACAGTAATCAGTCTAGTGTGGTAATAGAATAGGGATAGGTATGTTGCTCAAAGGAGTAGAGAATAAAAATATATTTTTATGTTTATCATCAATTAATATTCTATAAGGGTGGCAATGAATTGTTCAATTCCAGGGTAGTGGTGGAAGAACATTCTTCTCAACAAATAGGACTGATACAACTTGATATCCATACTCAAAAGAATGAATTTGGGGGCTGATGCTGTGGTGCAGCAGGTTAAAGCCCCAGTCTGCAGTGCTGCCATCTCGTATGGATGCTGGTTTGAGTCCCAGCTGCTCCATTTCTGATCTAGCTCTCTGCTACAGCCTGGGAAAGCAGTAGAAGATGGCCGAAGTCCTTGGGCCCCTGCTCCTCTGTGAGAGACCTGGAAGAAGCTCCTGGCTCCTGGCTCCTGGCTTCAGATCAGCCAAGTTTTGGCTATTGCAGTCATTTGGGGAGTGAACCAGTGGATGGAAAACCTCTCTCTCTCTCTCTGGTTCTGCCTCTCTCTTTAACTCTTTCATATAAATAAAATAAATCTTAAAAATAATATATTTAGACTACCTTATTCCAATCACACACACTAAATAAAAAACTGGTCATAAAATAAATGTGAGTGTTAAACATATAAATCTCACAGAATAAAGTACAGGAATAAACTTTTTAAACCAGGTTAAGAAGACAGTGAAACAGAAGCAACACAAGAATAAAGAAACTGGAATTCATGAAAATAAAACCTTTTGAAGCATATCCTCGTGCTAAGTGGCATGCTTGTATATGGTAAACCCACAGCTAGCACCTTACTCAGAAGCTCTTTCTCTAAGAACTTACAAGAACCGTTTTCAAATACCTAGAACAGAAAATTCTAATTCCATGAACAGTAACATAAAGAAACAAGCATTTCGCCTGTAATAATAAACCGTAAGGAGCCTTCACTGTGTTGTAGCAGGTAAAAGTCATGGACTGCAGTGCTGGCTTCCCATATGGAATCTGGTTCAAGGCCTGGCTGCTCAGCTTCTGATCCAGCTCTCTGCTATGGCCTGGGAAAGCAGTGGAAGATGGCCCAAGTCCTGGGGCCCCTGCATGCACATGGGAGACCTGGAAGAAGCTCCTGGCTCCTGATTTCGGATCAGCCCAGCTCCGGCAGTTGAGGGCATTTGGGGAGTGAACCAGTGGATGGAACATCTCTGTCTCTCTCTCTCTTTCTCTCTACCTCTGTCTCTGCCTCTCTGTAACTCTGTCTTTCAAATGAATAAATGAATCTTCAAAATAAAAATAAATAAACTGTTAGGAAAAAGAAGAATGTTGTGTTTCATGATTTTGTGTGGTAATTATTCATTATACTATCAATTTTGGTCATTTATGTAAAATATATTTTTAAATAGTTTAAAAGTAAATGAGTGCAAAAGTACAGCAAAACTCATCACATGAGGAATACTCACCAGGGAATTTTGCAACAAAACCCAGTGTAACCAACCAACAAAGAAACCATCAGAGAAGGCACAGTAATATGGCAGGCTGTGAGTGTTTGATACATTAAACTGTAGAGTTAAGATTAAGCAGGCTGGGGCCAGTGTTATGGTGCAACAAGTTAAGCCGTTGCCTGCTTCTGATTCAGCTCCCTGCTAATGCACCTGGCAAAGCAGCAGAAGATGGTTCGAGTGCTTGTGCCTTGCCACCCACATGGGAGCCTCGATGGGGTTGCTGGCTCCTGGCTCTGGCCTGGCCCTGCCCTGGCTGTTGTGGCTATTTGGAACCTGTGAACGGAAGCCCTCTCACTCTGTCTCTCCCCCCAACTCCATTGTTCTGCCTTTAAATAAATAAATATATCTTTAAAAAATTTTATAAAAGACAAAGCAGGCAAAAGAAACTGTGATGGTAGGATGATCAATGTCACTGTAATTTCTGCATGTCCACATGGTGTGGAAATCATTCAGTTTTCATAGTATGCAAAGGTGCAGGTGAAGCAGATGGGAAGTAAAGGACATCTGCAGATTGTCTCATCAATACTAACTGCAAGTCCCCAAAAAACATTCAAAGCTAGCAAATCAAGTAACAGAATTATATTCCACAGTATGAAGGCATACCATGTACAAGATAATGGGATGCTGGGGAAAAGGGAAAAGAAAAAGAAGGAAGAGAAATAGGATAATTCTGTCATTATTCACAAAGGAAACCAAAAATAAAAAATGACCATAAGAACAAAAATTCATACCTTCCTGAGTATCATAAGGTCACATAAACAGAACAAAGAAGACCAACCACAAAATTAAATATTAGAAAAATATATTAAAACAGGAATGCAAGCAGTGGGAATTCTGTGCGAGTAGGAGACACAGTGGATCTGCGTGGAAGGCACCCATGTGGGTGCGGCACTGCAGCACCTCCCACAGTACGTAGTGGTTGCCGTTTGTCTGAAAGCTGGATTGGAGACAATGTCTTGGAACAAAGTGAGTATTCTTTAGGATTTCTTCTCAGATTTACTTTTAAACTTCAGAAAAAAATAAGCTTTCTTTCCTGGTCTCCATTTTACTTTCTCTTGTGTTGCATACTCAGGTGATGATTTAAACTGGATGAAGGCAAAATTATCCATCTAAGGTCTTTAGGGTATTGATATTTCAAAACAGCTTTGCACCAAAATAACCTCATTTTTAATTCCATTTTTCCATGGACATTTTGAAGTACCCTCATACATACACTTGAGTATTTAAAGACATAAACAATTTCCATAGGTTATTATTAAAAGTGGAACTCTAGAATGACAGATGTCCTAAATAGCACAACAAAAGTGTCAAATTGTTAAGTCAACAACAGGAGTCACTGTGTACTTACTTCTCATGAGGGATCTGTCCTTAACGTGTTGTCCAATATGAAGTAATGCTATAACTAGTGCTGAAACAGTATTTTACACTTTGTGTTTTTCTATGGGTGCAAACTGATGAAATCTTTACTTAATATATACTAAATCGATCTTCTGTATATAAAGATAATTGAAAATGAATCTTGATGTGAATGGAATAGGAGAGGGAGCGGGAGATGGGAGGGGTGCGAGTGGGAGGGAAATTATGGGGGGGGAGCCATTGTAATCCATAAACTGTACTTTGGAAATTTATATTTACTAAATAAAAAAAAGTGGAACCTCTAATGAGTTAAGCAAAATTTTATTTTTATGAATTTATCAATAACTTAAATAATATATATATATACATATGTACATTAATGAATGAACTGTTTTTACAAGTTTCATTCAAAAAGTTAATAAGAGAAAGTGAATTTTTATTAGCCCATCACCTTTAAAGAACCAAGATGAATGTAAATTATCACATATTTTTTCTCTGATGTTGCCGTTTAGAGTTCTTGACTGGTACTATCTTCCAAACTGTACTGACTGTTTCTGAACAAAAATATTACGTGAGCAATTCATTTTTTTTTTTTCTTTTTCTTTTTTTTTTTTTTTTTTACAGGCAGAGTGGACAGTGAGAGAGAGAGACAGAGAAAAAGGTCTTCCTTTTTGCCGTTGGTTCACCCTCCAATGGCCGCCGCGGTCGGCGCGCTGCGGCCGGCGCACCGCGCTCGTCCGATGGCAGGAGCCAGGAGCCAGGTGCTTTTCCTGGTCTCCCCATGGGGTGCAGGGCCCAAGCACCTGGGCCATCCTCCACTGCACTCCTGGGCCACAGCAAAGGGCTGGCCTGGAAGAGGGGCAACCGGGACAGAATCCGGTGCCCCAACCGGGACTAGAACCCGGTGTGCCGGCGCCGCAAGGCGGAGGATTAGCCTGTTGAGCCACGGCGCCGGCCGTGAGCAATTCATAAGGCCTACTAGTTTTAAGTGTGGCATCATACCACATAAATGAAACAGAAACGTAAAAAATATTCTGTTTCTGCTTTTAATTGTTGCTAAATTTGCTCCAGGGAGAGTATTGCCTAGACCCAGGATCACTCACACCCACATGTAGTGAATCTCACTTGTTGATTTTTTCAAGTCCAGAATAGACTTAGCAACAAGTAGAGGTCTCTCTTCAGGCCCGCCCCCCCCCCCCCCCCCCGCCCCCAGGCTTCTGTCTCCAGAAGGAGTCTGGGAGGGAGCACTTGCGAGGGGACTGGTCTCCGCTTCTGCCTCTTGCAGGGCTGGGGTTGCAGAAAGTGCAGGATGCTAGAGGTCGGGTTCAGGGCTGGGGAAACCCTTCTGTGCCCAGGGCCATGTGCATATTAAACACATCATTCTCAGGCCACACAAAACGAGCAACTTCAAAAGGAGCCTGCTGTAGACACTGAATTTCGAGTCCTGCCTGTGGTCACCATGGCAGGGCCAGAGCAAATGATTGCACAGGCCTGGGCCCAGTGTTCTCATACAGATACAGGGAATGAGCTCCTGAGGCGGCAGATGCCTCTCAGAGCAGCACGGTGGCTTGCCACTGCCCCCTGGAGGACTGTCCCTGTGAAGACCCACCTGGAGAGACTTGCCCAGCATTTTGCAGCTAATGCAAACCTGGACAAACACACTGCAGTGTTTCGAAAATTCAAAGCTCCCAGCTGTTCCCATCATCCTCTGCATGATCCATGCCAGGAGGCCAGCTCTATTCGCTCCAACCAGAAAGAGGAAACTCTTTGACTAACAGGTGTCTATTTAAAGAGTGTGAAAAATTGCATTTGAAGATGATTGGTGACTGCATGTCAACACATACTTTGAGAAGTAGCAGGTTGGTTTTTCCCCTCCTTGTTTTTGCTGCTAGGACGTAATCACTGCCAAGCAGTACCTAAGAGGAGATGACAGAATTCAAGCCCTGAAGACGTCATCTAGTGCAGATAATAAGTAGCATATACAGATAATAAATAGATTGCCACTAGAGACAGTAGACCACTGCCCAGCATAACCAGAAGTTCAGGACAGCACTCTCTGAGGGCCCCCTTACTATTCCTCTGCTAACACAAACCACACCAGAGTCACCCACAGATAACCATTCAGGTGTGACCTAAATATTAACCACTGTGGAATTTGGCCTAAGTTCCCAGGCCCAGACACAAGCAATGATCTTTCAGCCAGGCTCCCATGCATGGTTCATCAATTTAAAATCACAACTTCTGCCATTGGCTCAGAACCTTTTACACAGAACAAATTCCGAATTGGTCGGATTTTTGTCTCAGTTATTTATTTTATTTTATTTGTCCTTAAGAAAGCTCTATGTTAATCAGTAGGCAGAAGCAGATAGTCTAGCAAAAGAACCCATCAGCTGTGTGAACTACTTCCTGCTAAGAGCTGACCATTTTCACCGAAGACACTGGATACCACTCAGCTAGAGTGACCCAAGTGACTGTTATTTTAGATATTCAAACATTGAATCTACAGCAAAAGATTCCGAGAAGGACGTTGGGGGCAGAAGTCTCAAATACCAAACAATTCAAAGATCATCCGTATCGTCACATGAAGACGGATGACCTGGGGAAACGCAGTTTGCTGGTTGATGGAGTTAAGTGTTTTCTTCTTCTCTCTGGCACTTTCTGTCTGCAGTTTAGTCACCTGGCGATTTGGGGCAGCATCTCCATATGGCTGGTCTTCTTCATAATTTACTCTCGCTTCTGGCCGACCCTTCCCATTGCTTCCGACATGGTGGGACAGGTTAGTTCTTCCAACCGTGAGTGTGATTGACATGCCTCATGGAAACTTAGCTTCGTTAACCATAGAAGCTGATGTTACCTATTTTCTGGAGAATTTGAGAATACAAGACAAAATCAATGCAATAAGTATCTGTTGATCCAACTAAATTTTGGTTTAGTGACAATAGAGATTCATTTCCCCCCGAAATCTCATTACTTCAAATTAAGTGTACTCTTTCTAAAATGTTTATCTTTCACTGATAATGAAAGAAGCTGTAATATCAGAATCATCTAAAATATTTAAGTTAATATTGTAATTATATTTGTCTTGTGCTCAGATTGTTCAGTACTGATAAAGCAAGTATAATAACTAAGAATACATAATTATTTAAAATATTTAACTTAGTAAAATAGCTGTGACTTAGTGTTTCAGATGCAGTATATGCTATAAGCTTGCAAATACTTTAAAATATATGAAAACTGTTCTTTAATTGTGTAAATGTCAGAGGCTATATATTAGCTAGATTTTTACATTTATTTTTGTATTTTTAAATTCTACTTTGTTTCTGTCTAGGGGATTATTAGCCCCCTGCTGCTTACAAAATGGGCCACAGAATTCCACTTTACTAGAACTAGAGGTAACCTTGGTACGAACCCAGCCAGGGACTAAGTTAAAAAATGCAAGCCCAGAGTTCCCTGCTAAATTTCTTTTGGTATGGTTCATTTTATGGCGTCAACCTGACTGCATTAAAGAATACTTAGAAACCTGAAAAAGTGTTATTTTGGGTGGGTCTTGGAGAGTGTTCCCAAATGAGATCAGCGTGTGGTCTGAATAGAGGAGGTGTGGAACCAGGCCAGCCCCATTCAGTCAGAGAATAAGTAGAAAAGACAAGCTGGTCTCTTGCTGTGAGAGCAGGACACACTGCACTCCTGCTGTGGGTGTCAGCTCCTGGTCCTTGGACTCCAGGACTTCCACCAGCAGCCTTGCTGCCACTCAGCCTTTCAGCCTTGAACTAACACCATGGCTTCCCTGGTCCTGAGCCTGTTGGACTTGAACTGGATCACACACCTGGCAGCCCACTATCTCCAGCCCACAAATGACCTATCATAGGCCTTCTCAGCAACCATGACCATGTGAGCTGACACCCTATAGATTCTCCTGCTTCTGTCTATATCCATTTCCTAGTGACTCAGTAACTCCTGAGAACCCTGACCCCCACCCCCTTTCTCCCCGACTTTGTAACTCTTTCAAATAATAAATAGTTTTTTAAAAAATAAGAGGTCACAGGCCGGCACCGTGGCTCACTTGGTTAATCCTCTGCCTGCGGCGCTGGCATTGCATATGGGTGCCGGTTCTAGTCCCGGCTGCCCCTCTTCTGGTCCAGCTCACTGCTGTGGCCTGGGAGGGCAGTGGAGGATGGCCCAAGTGCTTAGGCTCCTACACCCACATGGGAGACCAGGAAGAAGCACCTGACTCCTGGCTTTGGATCAGAGCAGCTCTGGCCGTAGCGGCCATTTGAGGGGTGAACCAGTAGAAGGAGGACCTTTTTGTCTATTTCTCTCTCTTTCTCACCGTCTAACTCTACCTGTCAATAAATTTAAAAAAATAAAAAAATAGGTCCATGAAATAGAAAAAAGTTGTACAATGGAGAAAGTCAACAAAGACCAGAATTGGTGCTTTTTTTTCCCCCCAATATTTATTTTATGGGCTGGCATTGGCGCATAGTAGGTACAGTCACCATCTGTAGTGCTGGCATCCCATATGGGTACTGGTTCAAGTCCCAGCTGCTCCACTTCTGATTCAGCTCCCTGCTAATGCACCTGAGAAAACAGCGGAGGATGCTTTCCCAAGTCCTTGTGCCCCATAACTTATGTAGGAGACCCTAAGGGGGCTCCTGGCTCCTGGTTTTTATCTGGCCCAACCCTGGCCATTATGTCCATGCAGAGAGTGAACCAGCTGGCAGAAGACCCATCTATCTCCCTCCTTCTCTCTCTCTCTGTAACTCTGCCTTTCACAAAAATAAAATAAATTTTAAAAAACAAACAATAAAAAGCAGAGTATTGATCAGACTCAGGAGACTCAGACTTTAGGGCCTTCCAGAGGTATGATACCAAAGAATACACAGTGCTCAGTTAATAAAAAATGTGGAGAATCAAAGGCAACCTAGAGGTAGGGGGAACATTGCCCAGTCTCAAGTCACAGTTGAACTAAAGGGATCAGCCAGCCACCAATTAATCCATCAAAGGGAATGGCGAAGTCTCTCAGGAGAACAGAAAGATAATTGTTTTAAAAACAATGTTAAGCAGTAAGGGTATATTTCTAAGTAATATAATATTGAACTATCCTTGCATTCTTGGGCTAGAAATTTATTTGATCAGTATATTTATTTGCTCGTTGTTTATGGAATATGATATTTATTGTTACCTGATATTATATTTAGGTTTTGTGTACTAGGTTGATTTAGCAGTTCCAGTTGTGTGTGGTTGTCTTCATATCTCTTCTTGATTCTCCAGGTTTAGAAAGGGTTGGAATCTGATGGCAGCATTGGGACTTGATGTTGACAAACAGAAAGATTCTTCTCTAAGCACTCTCTATTTCTATTTCTTTGCAGGCCGATTTAGTGCTGATTTGCCCACTCTTCTGGCTGGGTATTTTGATAGTTCCTACCGTGTGCCTGATTCAAAATGTATTATGGAAATTGTAAGTTTAAAAATGGAGAGCTAGCCAAAAAGTATATTGTCATGCTTAACTATCTTTCCCAACTAAGTATATTCAAATAGTGCTGAATACCACCTTGTGAATATCAAATGCCACAGGGCTTTTAAATGTAGCAAATGTTTTCTGATGATGGACCAAAAATCAATTTACGAGGCTAAAAAATATGAAATCAAAATGCATGGGACAGGGGGCTGGTGCTGTGGTGTAGTGGGTAAAGCTGCCACCTGCAGTACCAACATCCTATATGGGCATCAGTTCGAGTCCCAGTTGCTCCACTTCCTATCCAGCTCTCTGCTATGGCCTGGGAAAGCAGTAGAAGATGGCCCAAGTGTTTGGGCCCCTGTATCCATGTGAGAGATCCAGAACAAGCTCCTGTCTCCTGGCTTCAGATTGGCTCAGCTCCAGCTGTTGCAGCCATTTGGGCAGTGAACCATCAGATGGAAGACCTCTCTCTCTCTCTGCCTCTACCTCTCTGGAACTCTGCTTTTCAAATAAATAAGTAAATCTTTTAAAAAATGCATGGGATAGCTATGAAATTTGGAATTTTCTGGGTTTTTTGGAAAATGGGTCTATTTCTTTACTTTTTAGAAATGTGTTTTATGTCACTTTAATCTACAGGAATCAAAATTTGATGCCATGGAATCACAGATTAAAAATGAATAATAAAATAAGCAATAGGAGGGAGATATTAAATAGAGAACACTCTTCATTTTTCCAAAAAAGTAGATTAAGAATCTCTCAAACAGTTCTCCCAAACTTTGTTGGATTAGATTACAGGATTTTTTTTAACCAAATACTGTAAAAAAAAAAAGTAAATAAATAAAGATGTTTTAAATTACAGTGTTGGGGATCCCTGAAATCTCTAATGTTATAAAAAAATGGTCCAAGAAATGGAAATTTTTTAAATTAGAAATAATTGATTTATACTATGAATTACTACATGTATTTCATAATATGTACATCAAAGCTCTAAAACGGTATAAATTTCTAACAATATACTGGAAGGAATAATACTAATTTTGCTTTTCATTTGTTCAGTTCTTCCTTAATTTTTCAGTATATCAAGGAAAGCATAATTATCTGTCAATCCCAAAGTGGACACTGACTTTTTCCTGGCAGACAAATGAGGTTCCCCACACATGCTGTCTCTCCATTTCCCCTCTGTGTGTGCGTGCATGCATTTATGTGTCCATTCATTCCTCCATGAAGCACTGTTTTGACAGACAGTTTAAGAAGTCTTTTGAAGAAATCTTTATGTTGGCATTAACTTGTCAACCAAATTTAGCAGAAAGAGACGGGTGGCAGTACCTGTGTTGATGTGGGTCGTCCGGAAAGCAGGCCTGAGGTTTCGAGGCAGAGACGGGCCTTCCCCACACCCAGCAGCGGCACTTGGGCTCCCCTTGCTGAGGCAATGCAGTGAGGGAGGATGGACGGCCCTGCAAATCGAGTTCCCACAGGAGAGCAGCGGCAGAGCACAAACCCGGGAGTGTGTGCCGGAGACGAACAGCTGTCCCAGAGTGCAGCAGGCTTTGCTCCTTCTCCTGAACAAACTCTCCCTGGGTAATGGAGGGGAAGGATCGAGGCTCCTCACCCTTTGGAATGTAAATAAGTGTCAGGGTCTCTGAGTTCACAATTTCTGGAATATCTTCATAGACCCAGGTCTCATCCCCTCCAGAAACATATTCGTGTCTGCCTTCATGACAATTTGTTTTCCATTCAGGGAGGAAATCTTCCCGATGTATTGAAGAGCTCTGGACCCAGCTTTGACCTAACAGATCTGTGATTGTGTTCATTAAAATGATGACAACCAAAAATGTCCCCTAACCCACCATGTTCTATCATTTGGGCACCTTTTTTCTGGGTGCTAAAGAATGCACAGCCCGGAAGGCATTCACCCTGTACCCAAGTGTGCCTGGCAGCTCTGGGGACTGACTACTGGGGAGACAGGGCTGTTTCTAAACTAGAATATACGGAAG
Source organism: Sylvilagus floridanus (assembly GCA_949820135.1). Classification (NCBI taxonomy): domain Eukaryota; kingdom Metazoa; phylum Chordata; class Mammalia; order Lagomorpha; family Leporidae; genus Sylvilagus; species Sylvilagus floridanus. The sequence goes on from OX463230.1 coordinate 39,221,027, forward strand.
ACTCCCAATTCAAGACAAGTGTTTCATGTCTAAACCAGAGTGTAGGTCTCTGTGTTAAACTAGGTATTGGTCCTACTTGAATCTATATTTGCTTTTGCTAGTAGAACATAATATCCATAATTCTTGTATTTCCCCACTGAGTGTAAATCATTTTTATTACAGTGAATGAAGTTAAAATGTGTTTCATTTCCAGAAAGAGAGTTTGCTATTACATACTCAACCAAGGATGATTTAATTTACTGTTAAATGTTCACTTTGGAAAACATGAAATATTTTCTTCCTAATTATTCCAGGTTATATTCAAAACTACATCTTACCTGAAAGCTTTTCAATTTAACTTCAGAAATAATTAATAATTACTGGGGCTTTTGCTGTGGTATAATGGGTAAAGCCACCACCTGCATATGGATGCTGGTTCGAGAGCCAGCTGCTCCACTTCTGGTCCAGCTCTCTGCTATGGCCTGGGAAAGCAGTAGAAGATGGCCCAAGTGCTTGGTCCCCTTGCACCTGCGTGGGAAACCCAAAAGAAGCTCCTGTCTCCTGGCTTCAGATCAGCCCAGCTGCGGCTGTTGCGTCCATTTAGGGAGTGAACCAGCAGATGGAATATCTCTTTCTCTTTGCCCCTGCCTCTCTGTAACTCTGCATTTAAAAATAAATAAATAAATGTCTTTTTTTTAAAGATTTATTTATTTTATTTAAAAGTCACAGAAAGAAGGAGAGGCAGAGAGAGATAGAGAGTGAGAGAGAGAGAGAAAGGTCTTCCATTTGCTCGTTCACTTCCTAATTGGCTGCAACAGCTGGAGCTGCACTGACCTGAAGCCAGGAGCCAGGAGCTTCTTCCAGGTCTCCCATGCGACTGCAGGGGTTCTGCACTCAGGCCATCTTCTACTGCTTTCCCAGGCCATAGCAGAGAGCTGGATTAGAAATGGAGCAGCTGGGTCTTAAACTGGCGCCCATATGGGTGGCTTTACCCACTATGCCACAGCACCGGCCCCATAAATAAATCTTTTCAAAAATTATTACTGAGAAGCAAAATAATTGCCTAGGTGCTGCACATCATTACTTAAGCAATGAGGGTCATAGCAAGTATTGGTAACCTTCAAGTATATAGCCATTAAATTAAATATTGCCATCACTTTTGATCTTGAAACTTGAGATTTTAAATCTTGGCACACTTTGAAGTTGTGTTTCACTTTTTAAAAATAATTAAATTCGGCCGGCGCCGTGGCTCAACAGGCTAATCCTCCGCCTTGTGGCGCCGGCACACCGGGTTCTAGTCCCGGTCGGGGCACCGGATTCTGTCCCGGTTGCCCCTCTTCCAGGCCAGCCCTCTGCTGTGGCCCGGGAGTGCAGTGGAGGATGGCCCAGGTGCTTGGGCCCTGCACCCCATGGGGAGACCAGGAAAAGCACCTGGCTCCTGGCTCCTGCCATCGGACGAGCGCGGTGCGCCGGCCGCAGCGCGCTGACCGCGGCGGCCATTGGAGGGTGAACCAACGGCAAAGGAAGACCTTTCTCTCTGTCTCTCTCTCTCTCTCACTGTCCACTCTGCCTGTAAAAAAAAAAAAAAAAAAAAAAAAAAAAAAAAATTAAATTCTATTGCATGTCAAAGTTGCCATTACAAATATATATATATATATATATATATATATATATGTATATGTATATATTTAAATATTTATTTGAGAGGTAGAATTACAGAGAGAGGTCTTCCACCTGCTGGTTCACTCCCCAGTTGGCCACAACAGCCAGAACTGAGGTGATTCAAAGCCAGGAGTCAAGAGCTTCTTCTGGGTCTCCCACATGGGTGCAGGGTCCAAGTACTTGGGCCACCTTCCACTGCTCTCCCAGGCCATAGCAGAGAGCAGGATTGGAAGAGGAGCAGCTGGGACATGAACTGGCATCCATATGGGATGCCGGCACTGCAGGTGAAGACCTAACCTACTACACCATAGCGCCGGCCCTGCCATTGCAAATAAATTACTATGAGCTGGTAAATACTCATTTTCAGAAAAGAAAGTATAAATAGCAGTGAGGTTTTTAAAACTTTTGGTTTTTCTTGCCTTTTTGTCAGACCACAGATGCCTATGTGTTTGGTAATATAGATGAAGTACAATTTCACTGGGAAGATAAGGAAATGCCATTGAAAATGAGCAGTATTTCAGCTACTGAAAAAGTATGCAAGCGCTTGCAACACATCTCTCCCAGAGCAATCATCCAGGAAGTGGTGAACGGAAGTGCAGCTGTGGATGGGGTGCAATGGAGAGGGCCTGGGAGAGCAGGGCCATGTGCAGAATCAGGGTGGCTGATCCACAGGTGGGACAGATGTTGTTCTTGCTGCTTATGAGGAGACTTCAAACCTGCCTCTGAAGGACCTGTTGCCAGAACTACCATCCCAAGACTTCCCTGCAGGAGCTTCATCAATGAGAAGGTGACACAGTCACTTAGGATTGAATTGGTTACTATATGTAAAATCTTCAGAAAAGCTGTCTACCATAGAGTGTTATTTATCTAGCTATTCATTTATTTATTTTGTATATGGCCTCCATAACATAGCATTTTAGTTTATTCTGTGGAAAAAGAATAAATAATGTGTACCATATATTATTATTTGCAAGCCATTCCTATGGCTATCCCTGCTCTGAAACTTTTTTTTCCATAAAACAACAACCATCCATTTCAGATAAACAGGTAGTGCATCCTGTGCCTCTACTTCAGCCGCCTTCCAGAATGTTCTCCTTAGCTGCTATTGGCTTGCCTTTGACTTGTGGTGTCCAACAATGCTTTTTATGGAGGAATGCTAGGTAGAACATCTTCATAAGGAGTAGTCATGAGTTTTTGAACCCTTAATGTAAAGTCTCACTTCTCTTTTCCAAGCCCTAACGCACATATTGTTAGCTGCTTTTCCTTTCTTTCTTTTTTTTTTTTTTTTTGTTGAGTTGTGTTCTATCAGTAGTTCCCTGATAAGTCTAGATGATAGGTCTTGGGATCAACCATATGAAGAGTGTGTATGGTAAATTGTTCATTTATCCATATGTTGTCATTCATTTCATTAGAAAGATTTGCAAAAGATAAACAGAGTGATATTACAGGCTTTAAGTTAAAATATTGGTAGAATGATTCAATAGGGACAGAGGAAGATGGCTTCCTTTTTTGAGGAGCAGCTTAGAAAATTCCTAAAATAAAATAAGTTTACTTAGGCACACAGGAGTGTTTTCCTTTGGGTGTGCATTAGTGTTTGAGCTTGTTAACTTTCTTAAGAGATTTATTTATTTATTTGAAAGACAGAGTTACAGATTAAGATAGAGAGAAAGAAAGGGAGAGAACCATCTGCTGGTTCACTCCCCAAATGCCACCATGGCTAGGGCTGGGCCATGCCAAATCTAGGAGCCTGGAATTCCATCTGGGTCTCCCACATGCATGGCAGAGGCCTGAGTTCTTGGGCCATCTTCCATTGCCTTCACAGGCACATTAGCAGGGAGGTGGATGGAAAGTGGAGCATCCAGGACTCAAAGTGGTGCTTATATAGGGTGCCAGTAACACAGGTGGTAGCTTAACCTGCTGCGCCATGATGCCAGCCCATGCTTGTTAAATTTTTGATAAATTTATCTTTTTTAATTTTTTAAAAATTTTTTGACAGGCAGAGTGGACAGTGAGAGAGAGAGACAGAAAGAAAGGTCTTCCTTTTTGCCATTGGTTCACCCTCCAATGGCTGCCGCGGCCGGCGCACCGCGCTGATCCAAAGGCAGGAGTCAGGTGCTTCTCCTGGTCTCCCATGGGGTGCAGGGCCCAAGGACTTGGGCTATCCACCACTGCACTCCCGGGCCACAGGAGAGAGCTGGCCTGGAAGAGGGGCAACCGGGACAGAATCCGGCACCCCGACTGAGACTAGAACCCGGTGTGCGGGTGCCGCAAGGTGGAGGATTAGCCTATTGAGCCACGGCGCCGGCCCTGATAAAGTTATCTTAAAAGGTGTGATATCCTATTCCTGGACTTCTTTGTTCTGAAATTTGACTGTTGATCTCTAGTCCTTCCAAACCCACCAACCCTCTCTTTTCTCTCCATCATCTCTCATTTCACCCAACTTAATATTCATAAACTATTTGTAAACTAGTTGGTATCCTTAACTCATTTGCACTTTTTGCATGGGAGTAAAAATAGCCACAGTAAGCCAGAAGTCCTTAAGCTGCCCTTGTGAGATGCCTCTGCTGTGCTTCCTCCCAGGATCAAGGCCAAATCCTTCTTATGACCAGAAATGGTCTGCTCAGTTCCACCTCTCTCCTGGCTCCTCTCTGATCTCCCCTCGCACCACCCCAAGTAGTTTTTGAGTATGGTATTTCCTGTTGGGAATGCTCTCCCCTGCCCTCCTGCAGGCCTCCTTTGGACCCCAGCCCCATTCTACTCCCTTAGAGGAGCCTCAGCTGATACCCTCAGCAAGCTCCCACCTCTTCCTCCTGCTGCCACAGCACCTCTTAGGGTTCCCTTTCATGACATCTATCCATCATTTTTCATGCATCAGTTCTCTCTCTCTCCCTGTACATTGGAATCTTCATGAAAGTAGAAGTGAGTCTGTTGTTGCTTTGGCAACAAATTGCAGATCACAAATTATATTTAAGGAATGCACAGGTGAATATATGATGCATGCCTGAGTCTAGGTACAGACCCCAGTGAGGATACTTCGCCAAAGGAAAGAAGCATGTCTACGTGGGTCACTTTGCATGTTCCAAAGAGTCTGCACACCTGAGTCATCACCACCTGAGACTTCCACTCTGCCATTTCAATGGCTGTAAATGGCACTGCCGGCCCCAGGCTCCCTGATGGAAGGAAGGACAGGAAGTTGCACACAGCTGAACGAGAACTTAAGCATCAAGACTCTCAGTAACCCTGGTAGATCAAGCTACTGAAGGTCTTCAGAAAGTTCATGAGAAATGCACATTATGAAAAAAAAAAACTATGCATGGGTTTCAAAAAAATTATTTTACCTTAAAATAAACCTATCTTTTAATAATAATTTAATTTAAGCGCCCTATGAATCTTGAACTCACCATCTGACAGGAGTCGGGCAGGTTTGCCTTGCAGAGCCAGCCAGGGCTGTGCTGAAGCCTCTACACACACCGGGATGATCTGTAGGCGAGTGTGTTGGGGCTGCTGTGCACTGCCCAGCTCGGCTCTGCGTCCCTCCGGGAATGCGTCTCAGCTACTAGTACCATAGCAAGAGGGTCACTTGCAGAGGCTGTGCATGGCGCACTGTGCCCCACCACGTCAGCTATAGCCCTGGGAGAGTCAGCCATTGCCTGAGAGGGCAGAACGTGGTCACTGCCAGTGTGCAAAGCTCATGCGTTCTGTCCTTTCTGTCTCTCCCACGTGACACAGGCTGAGAAACACCTACCGAAGAACGTTTCTCAAGGAAGTTCGGGAGATGGAACGTAACAGAATTCCAGAAGTTGGTATTTCTAAAATGTCTGGAAGGAGGTGGGTTGTTCTCTGTATCATGTCCTTTGTGAGGAGCCCATTCTCCCTGCCCTTTGGCCCACATTCCCCTCCCAGGAACTTCCACACTGTCCATGAGCCCCCAGCTGACTAAGTCCGTGTCGACCAGGCATCCTGACCTGGAGGCCGTGCTGGTGGAGCGGTCCCCTCTCCCCCACTCAGGTGAACACAGGATCCAGGAAGATACACATTTAAGTGGCTTTTAAAAAAGCAGAGCAGTTGCTACCTACTGAGTTTTTTGTTTTTTGGTTTTTTTTTGACAGGTAGAGTGGACAGTGAGGGAGACAGAGAGAAAGGTCTTCCTTTTTCCGTTGGTTCACCCCTCAGTGGCCACTGCAGCCGGCGTGCTGTGGCTGGCTCACCACGCTGATCCGTAGCCAGGAGCCAGGTGCTTCTCCTGGTCTCCCATGCAGGTGCAGGGCCCAAGGACTTGAGCCATCCTCCACTGTCTTCCCAGGCCATAGCAGAGAGCTGGACTGGAAGAGGGGCAACCAGGACAGAATCCAGTGCCCCGACCGGGACTAGAACCCGGTGTGCTGGTGCCACAGGCCTTAGTGAGCTGTAGCGCCGGCCCCACTGAGGTTTTGACTGGGAAGTTTCAGGAGGCAGATTTCAGATTTTATAAAGGAAATGATTCTCTCTTGAGGTGAGAAATGGGTAGATAAGAAATACTTCTGGCAAAACTCACAGCCCTGAGCTGTTGGGACCTGTGCACTTTATCATATACAAAATGAAGCGCAATGAAAGAAACCAAGACAAAAGATGCAAGCAAGTAGAAATGTAGAAAAGAGAATGCAGATAACGAAGAAAGAAAATGATTCAGAAATCAGCAAGAAAAACACCAAGCAACAGAAAAATAGGCAGTTTACATGAACAGTTCATAGGCAAGGAGCTAACAGGACAGTGTGAAAGTTCATGGGAAAAATGGAATTAAAAGATTTTACTTTGGTGCAAAAACTTTAGAAATCCATGCTCACAAGTGGTTTTTGAAAAGCTCCTGGGAAATGTATGCCGTGAAAAAGCTGTGCGTAGATTTCACAGTAACGTGGAAAAATCAAACACAGAATACGATATATGCTATACAAATCTGTATGCAAAGGGCCAGGATCAATTAAGTATATAATCACTTTTACTTCTGAAATATTACCCAAAAATCTCATCCTAGTGGTTACCAGGAAGGCACGGAAGTGAGGGACCAGAGAGCGGGCAAGGAAAGTGGAGTGCTAGCATTTTCCTTACATTTATTTTTAAAATTTTTGAACCATGCATGTTTGTCTGTGACAGAAGGAGAAGGGGGCAGGGGAATGGAAATGGACAAATGGATTCTAGAAAGTCCCAAGTGAAATACATTTCAGTTCGTGGCTATATGAGCAAAAGTAAAGCCGCCGTCTGATTCTTTGGACTGCTTTGAGATACTTCACCGTTCTCTCTCTTCCTCAGGCAGTGAGGAAGCGTTCTCTGCATGCCAAGGGCAAGTTCTCAGCCTGGCCAGAGGCAGAGGCTCTTGATGGGCCAGTCTCAGAGCAGGAAGAGAGTCAGACAGGGAGAGCTGGCCATAGGGGACCCTCTTCCCGCAGGCGGCCAGGGGGCTGTTGTGATCTCTGAAAGCAGCTGCAGTTTGTCACACAACCTCCAAGCGCCTCAAATCCCTGGAAATACCAAGGTACATGGCAGATGCAATACAGCCGAAGTCTCCTGGGGGCCTGGTGACATTCAAGAAGTGAGAACAGAGCAGGCCAGACTGCAGGGGTACGAGTGTTTTAAAACTTTACCTTTGGGCGTATAATGTAACAAAAATTCTTTTAACTGGATTTTCCTAATTACACCTACAGCAGTGGCAGTCTTGGAGGGAGCGAGTTCATAAAATGACCTCAGTACTTGGAGTGGGAAAAAGTCTTGCACTTGAATGTGCACTTTGGGAGCTACAGAAGGGGGCCACCTAGATCGAAGGTTAACCCTTCCTGACATGTGACCAAGAGCCTTGAACCAGCCTAGTGTACTGCATTGGCCAAGAGGCACTCATTCCCTTTGCCCTTAGGAAGGGAAGCTGGGACTAAAGTTTGTAAGACACATTGGCCAAAATACCTACGGTGCTCTGGGAAGTCCAGGGCTAAAAGGTGACCGCCTAACCACCGTAACTACTGGCGAAGGCCGCTGAGCAGAATTCTATGAATTGCTCAGGAGAAAACACTGATGTAGAAGCAGCACAGGGAAAACATTTTTAAAAATTTTTTAATGCATGAATATTCCCCAAAATCTGAATGCTTTTTTTTTTTTTTTTAAATTTTCACCTTGCAACTCAATGTTTTTTCCAATGCGATTCCTTAGAGATTGTCTGAACGAACTAAAGTCAGGCTGTGTTGAATCACTCCCAGGGCGACAGCAGCGAGTCTCGACATGGTCTTTGAGAACAACTCCGTGGATCTCAGTGCCCCACATAAGTAAAATGCCATCCAGCGGGTCAAGACACTGAAACCCCATCTGCTCAAAGAGAGGCATGAGTGCCTTCCCCTGGAGGACATCGTGCTCAGTGAAATCAGCCAGGCACAAAGAGACCCACACTGTAGGGTTCCAGAGTAATCAGATTCTTTTTTTTTTTTTGACAGGCAGAGTGGACAGTGAGAGAGAGAGACAGAGAGAAAGGTCTTCCTTTTGCCGTTGGTTCACCCTCCAATGGCTGCCGCGGTCGGCGCGCTGCGGCCAGCACATCGCGCTGATCCGATGGCAGGAGCCAGGTGCTAGGTGCTTTTCCTGGTCTCCCATGGGGTGCAGGGCCCAAGCACTTGGGCCATCCTCCACTGCACTCCTGGGCCACAGCAGAGGGCTGGCCTGGAAGAGGGGCAACCGGGACAGAATCCGGGGCCCCGACCGGGACTAGAACCCGGTGTGCCGGCGCCGCAAGGCGGAGGATTAGCCTGTTGAGCCATGGCGCTGGCCGAGAGTAGTCAGATTCTGAGACAGAAAGGGGATGGTGCTGCTGAGGGCTGCTGGGTGGGAAACGGGGAGCTCTCAGCGAGTCAGTGAGGAGCCTCAGCCGCTTCTGTAAATGGAGTTAGAAGAAAGCTTATTTGGTGCGGTTGTTGTGAAATCCATGCGTGTGAAGAGGCCTTCAACGAGTTCGTGGAAAATGTGTTATGGAAAACTAGGCTTGGATTTTAATTTTCCACTCCAAAATAAACCTACCATTTCATTCTGTTTTCAGAAGCTCTCCGAGGTCCCCTTGTACACAGCTGCAGTGTCGCAGGTGGAAATGGCTGTGGAGATGGGCTGGGGGTGGATGCATCTGAAATGTGAATGCACTTAACACCACTGACCTGTGCTCTCACCGAGTTACCATGGCAAAGCTTACGTTATGCATATTGTACCAAAAGCAGAAAAAATAGCTAAAAAGAAAACACTTGTATTATTATCTACTTTTAAAAAGTAGGGTACTGGCCGGCGCCGTGGCTCAACAGGCTAATCCTCCGCCTTGCGGCGCCGGCACACCGGGTTCTAGTCCCGGTCGGGGCGCCGGATTCTGTCCCGGTTGCCCCTCTTCCAGGCCAGCCCTCTGCTGTGGCCCGGGAGTGCAGTGGAGGATGGCCCAGGTGCTTGGGCCCTGCACCCCATGGGGAGACCAGGAAAAGCACCTGGCTCCTGGCTCCTGCCATCGGACAAGCGCGGTGCGCCGGCCGCAGCGCGCCGTCTGCGGCGGCCATTGGAGGGTGAACCAACGGCAACGGAAGACCTTTCTCTCTGTCTCTCTCTCTCACTGTCCACTCTGACTGTCAAAAAAAAAAAAAAAAAAAAAGTAGGGTACTTTTTGAAGAGAAGGGATCAATTACATTTAAGAAATTACTCTGTTTGGCCTAAAGTCAGAGGAATGTGAAGGAAAATAACTCCTGATCCCTCATGCCTAAATCACAAAATCATTCAATGTAAAACCCCAACATTTTCAAGATCCTTTACAGATTTGCAATGTTCCATTTATACCAAAAAGGTATACTAAAGAAAACATCTTTTACCTAAAGAAAACATCCATATTCCTTTTTTATGTAAAAGTTAACAAAGCTTGGTTAGCCACAAAGTCTTTTTAAAGTTGTTTTATTTCCCCTCCATTAATAAGAAGCCTATCCCAGAAGTACCTAGATGCAAGGCCTTTTGTGACCCTTATTTGGCGATGTTAATACTAAATGCTTCACTGGGAAAGGAAACAAATGCAACAAAAAGATGATCAATAAAGGAATAGCTGGTATTTGCTGGAAATGAGACTTAACTGTTCATTTTTCTTTCCCAAGGTGTTCATTGAAAGTTGTACAATTTTTAAATTTTAGGTTCTCCTGTTGTGTATTTTCTTTCTTCTTGTTGAAGTGTATACTTCTTTGGAGAGATTTCTATTTCCCTTCTCCCTCCCTCTCTGTCTCACTCATACACACACACACACACACACACACACACACACACACACACAGGGAGGCAGGGAGAGAGAGATAAAGAGTGCTTTTCAGCCTGTTCTACAAGTAGCACATCACTTGTTCCCCATCATTAGAGGGAAAAAGAGAGGAACGTTACAGAAGATTGAAAATGAACCCAGACAAGAAAGCATGAAGCAGAGCAGACGTATTGAGGATTTGGGTTCGCATCTTTCTCATTCTCACTCCCAAGGAGTGGTCTCGATGTCTACTTCCCTGAGAAAATGAAATGAGAGAAGCTACCTTCCCAGGGCCCCACACCACTCCTCTCCCGCCAGCCACACACACCCAAACTCGGGCTCCGCAGCTGTGTGCGGGCCTTTGCTCTCCACGCCCTGGCAGAAGCCAGTCCTCCTGTGTGTGCCTGCTCAAGAACATCACCTGGCAACCCACTCCTATTGCCTGTGTCACCAGCTTTTCACTCTCCACCAAACCCTTCTCACAGCATACACAGCAGATTGTCTTCAAAAGCAGAGCTTTGCCCTGACTGCACATTGCCTGTTAGATTCTGCTTCATTTCCCAGGCACGCCCGTGCAGCGGTAGTTATTGATAAAATTTCTGTATCCATTTCCTCCAACTCCTCTCCACTACATTCTGCTCCATTCAGGCTTCCGCTCCCACGGTTCAGCTGTCACTGCTCCAGTGCAGGTCACCAGTGACCTTCATGTCCCTAAATCTGATCTTCCACTCTTCTCATGCCAGCTGAGCCCTCGGCAGCTGGTGGCACAGTACTTACAGCATGCCACACTCTGGGTTGCATCTCGCAGGTCACTCGGCTTTTGTTTTCAGCTGACTTCCTTCTTTGCTCCCCAGTCTCTTAATATTTGAGTTTCCAATGGATTTTTTCTTAATTTTTTTTTTGACAGGCAGAGTGGACAGTGAGAGAGAGACAGAGAGAAAGGTCTTCTTTTACCGTTGGTTCACCCTCCAATGGCTGCTGCGGCCGGCACATCGCGCTGATCCGATGGTAGGAGCCAGGTGCTTCTCCTGGTCTCCCATGGGGTGCAGCACCCAAGGACTTGGGCCATCCTCCACTGCACTCCCAGGCCACAGCAGAGAGCTGGCCTGGAAGAGGGGTAACCGGGACAGAATCCGGCACCCCAATCAGGACTAGAACCCGTTGTGCTGGTGCCGCAAGGCAGAGGATTAGCCTATTGAGCCACTGCGCCGGCTCAAAAAGTCTTTTTAAATAAGCAAAACTAATAGCTCTATGTTCTGGGATGGATAACATATGTAAAAGTAAAATACATGTCAGCAACATCATAAAGGAAAGAAAGGAGGAACTGAGCACACTATTAAACAACCTTACACTATGCACATGACATGGCAATATTATTTAAATGTAAACTGATAAATTAAAAGTATGCACCATAAATTCTAGAACAACCATTAAAAACTTGAAATGATATGTCTCCTAAAGCAGTAGATGAGCTAAGAATGGAATACCAAAGATACTTAATCAAAAATAAGGCAGAAAAGAGAAAAAACAGAAATAGAATAAATGAACAATGGAAAGCTAATAGATCTAAGCCCAACTATACTGACAATAGCATTAAATATAAGTGGTTTAAATACTCAAAAGTCAGAAACTGAGAAACCAAATCAAAAAGCAAAGTCCAGCTATATGGTGGTGAAAAGAAATGCATCTTAAACATAAATACATGGATAAAAATGTTTTAGAGACTTGTTGCCCAGCAATGTGAACATACTCAACAGTACTGGACTTTACATTTTGAAATGGTAAGATGGTTAATTTTTATATATATATATATATATATATATATATACGCACACACACAATATATAATTTATATAGGTTACATATAATATATATATAAAGTTTTTTAATATTTATTTGGAAGGCAGAGTTTCACAGAGAGAGAAGGAGAGGCAAAAAGAAAGAGAGAGAGAGAGAAAGAAAGGTCTTCCATCTGATGGTCACTCCCCAATTGGCTTCAACGGCCGGAGCTGTGCCAATCCAAAGGCAGGAGCAAGCTTCTTCTGGGTCTCCCATGCAGGTGCAGGGGCCCAAGGACTTAGGCCATCCTCTGCTGCTTTCCCAGGCCACAGCAGAGAGCTGGATCAGAAGAGGAGCAGCCAGGACATGAACCGGCACCCATATGGGATACTGACACCACAGGCAGAGGCTTAACCTACTAGGCCACAGTGCCGGCCCTGATTATGAATCTTGATTTTTGCCCTGTTCTGTATAAACATCTAATTCTCTCTGCATTTGCTGAAAACCAAATATCTGGGCCACTAGAACAGTCTCTGTCTGCTTCACCTTAATTGCTCCAGAAGCCGTGGCTGAGCATCTGTGAGAAGCAGCATCTGTTGGGGCAGAGCACTCGGATGTGTGCAAAGCGTGGTTTAAGACCAGCGGCATTCACCGTTTGTAACCATGTATACCTAAACATTGCAAGCTTTGTTTCTGGTCTTCCGTTGATGCTATGGGAAATTTCAAAGCAAGTGACCAAGTTGGTTGCTTTGTTTTCCAAATAGCCCATGATGTAATCACAATGAATGTCCAAAAGTGTCTCCTTGTTTGGGTTGGGAAAGTGTTTGCTGTTTTGGGAAAACAAGGGCTTATCTTGTAACTAATAGGAGACAAGTGGCAATGTTCAGTTTGCTTCTCTTGTCTCTGATCAGTCTCCCTGCCTCACTTCTCTCACCTGTCCAGTCCATCTCCATACTCCCCATAGAATTCTCTTCCAACCATGCAACCTTGGCAGTCCACACTAGTGACAGCTGAATGCCCCCATCCAGCTGCTGCATGCATCCCAGATTCTGCAGCATGGTGCAGGAGCTTTCCCAGCCCTGGACCCCCTGTCCAGCATACCACAAGTGCTGGCCCCACTCGTGAGGACACCTCAATCCTCCAGGCTTTGAGAACTCTGCCGTCTAGTCTCCCTGCCTGCTGCAAAGCCTCCTCCCTCTCCTCTCAGCTCATAGCAGCCTCCTCTCCAGGGACGTTTTCGATCCTGGCCTCTTTGAGCCCGGGCTGAGCTAGACTCACGTTGCAGTTGTTGGGGTTCAGAACATGATACCCCACAGTCCAGAACTGTAGTGTGTGCACTGCAGGGGGAACTCTGTCACCAGCGCCTACTTTCTCGTAGCTCAACAGTAGCAAGTGTGACAAATGACTTGTCAGTCACAAGGAAGAAAGGAACACATGGACACAATATTGCCTTTCCAATGAATGATTTTTTATTGTTTACACACCGGGGACACACCAGGGGTTTATTACATTATTCCACTGCTTAGCTATTTGGATCAATATACTCATCTATGTCACTATACTTATCAATTTTTCCATTTAACACTCTTAAAATAATTACTTAACATAACTATTTGGCCTGATTCCCCAATTTAACTACTCTCTCTCTCTCTCTCTCTTTCTCTGCCTCTGTGTAGCTCTGCCTTTCAAATAAATAAATCTTTAAAAAAACATAAAAACTATCTTAGTGAATTGGAGAATGTGGATGCTTTGGAGAAAGTGGAATGGCTACTGATGCTGTTCTGGACAGAGAGAGGGGACGGCTGGGGCGCCTTCCTCTATGAGGGCGATAGAATTAGAAAACAGCCTCTGATGACTGACATTGAGATCATTTTGTCTATTTGACTCCCCCTAGTACTCAACCAGTATATCATCTCAATGAAGGAAGGGACCGGGTGTCATTTTCTACCACCGTTCTAGTACCTAGAATATGAGAGTTCTTCAAGAAGTTCATAGAATATAGTTATGTTGGTATAATTATTTATTATTTATTTTTAAAATATTTATTTATGTATTTGAAAGGCAGAGTTACAGAGACAGAAGGAGAGGCAGAAAGAGAGAGGTCTTACATCTACTGGTTCAGTCCGTAGATGGCTGCAATGGCCAGAACTGTGCTGATCTGAAGTCAGGAGCCAGGAGCTTCTTTCTGATCTCCCATGCAGGTGCAGGGGCCCAAGGACTTGGGCCATCTTCTGCTGCTTTCCCAGGCTATAGCAGAGAGCTGGGTTGGAAGTGGAGGAGCTGGGACTAGAATTGGTGCCCATATGGGATGCTCGCACTGCAGGCGGCGGCTTTACCTGCTATGCCACAGCACTGGCCCCAGTATAAATTTTTTAACTGCTGAGGCTGGGCCATGCAGAAGCTAGGAGCCAGGGACTCCATCCAGGTTCCCTATGTTTGTAGCAGGGACCCAAGTATGATGTATGTGTGTATGTATTTGAAAGCCAGAGCATGACAGAGTGAGGGAAGACACAGAGAGATATTTTCCCTGTGCTGGTTTGCTCCCCCAGGAGCAATTAGGATCAACTAGGATGGGTCAGGTGGAAGCCAGGAGCCAGGAACTCCATCTAGATCTCCCATATTGGTGGCAGAGGCCCAAGTACTTGGGTCATCCTCTGCTGCATTCCCAGGTAACCAGAGGGGGTGGATTGGAAGAAGAGTAGCCAGTACTCTAACTGGCATTTGGATAAGGGATGTTGGTATCACAAGTGGCAGCCTAGCCTGCTATGCTACAACACTGGCCTGAGATGCAAAAATTTTGAAATACATGCACATGAGGGTTCTTCCAAAAGTTCATGACAAATGCCTATTTTGAAAAACTGTGCATGTATTTCAACATTTTTTGCACAAAAGGAACCTTAGTTCCACTTTCCATGGATTTTTTCAAGTACCCTCATAGCACCTCTTACAGTGGATGATCAATAAATATGTTGTGAATGGCTATTAAATAAATATATCATCCAAGATTTATTGAAGCCCAAGAGAAATTTTTGTGTGTATAAAATTTTCTTTCAGCTACTGCTGTTGTAATTATTTTCCACTTAAACTGAGTTGTAAGTTTTTAAATTCAATTCACAAAGCTTGCTAGTCCATTTATATAGTAATATTTGTGGATATAAATTAAGAATAATTACTTTTACTTGTTCTTCAATTCATGTACTATTAACTCATAAGTATAACATAGACATAAATATAACACATAACATAAACATAACTATACCTCATGAAGCTCTCTTGAAACATTTAGCATACTTAAGATGAGTAATGAAATTTCCGGGCCGGCGCCGTGGCTCAACAGGCTAATCCTCCGCCTTGCGGCGCCGGCACACCGGGTTCTAGTCCCGGTCGGGGCACCGATTCTGTCCCGGTTGCCCCTCTTCCAGGCCAGCCCTCTGCTGTGGCCCAGGAGTGCAGTGGAGGATGGCCCAGGTGCTTGGGCCCTGCACCCCAGGGGGAGACCAGGAAAAGCACCTGGCTCCTGGCTCCTGCCATCGGATGAGCGCAGTGCGCCAGCCGCAGCGCGCCCTCCGCGGCGGCCATTGGAGGGTGAACCAACGGCAAAAGGAAGACCTTTCTCTCTGTCTCTCTCTCTCTCACTGTCCACTCTGCCTGTAAAAAAAAAAAAAAAAAAAAAAAAAAAGAAATTTCCTTAGAGGTGTGAAAATGCATCATAAATTTTATGTGTTGGCTTCTCTTAACCATGTCAAATGCTGACAGCTAAGATTGCTACAAATTTAACAAGCAAAGTAATTCTAAGCATTTAAACATTTAAAAATATTTAATAAACTGTTAAATAGGTTTTTGAAGTAATGCCCCCCAATTTGTCCACTGATCCTCGAGTAATTAATCCACTCTCACACTGACATTGGGCTTGGCCATTGGAATTGTTTGGCCAAAGGGACCGCAGATGATGTGACATGATGTGGATTGCTCTCCCATCGCTTTTTGGAATCCTTGGGCTTCTGTGTTGGTAAGGCAGGGCCAACCTACTGGAGGATGAGAGGCTGTGTGGAGCAGAGACAGGCCATCACAGCTGAGGCTTCTCTAGACCAACCAACCTTCCAACAAGCAGCCATTGACCTTCAGCCCTGACCACTCAGCATTAGCCAAATAAGACAAACCTAGAAGAACTGTGTGATTCACCCACAGACAGGGAGAAATAGTCAGAGGAAACACAACCACTGAGTTTTGTTAGGCAGCAAAAGCAAACTGATAAAAAACTGAAATCCTTCTGATGTAATGGACATTTCCAAGCCAACAGTTTTTTCCATTGAAACCTGAAATATTCATCCATTTTATGATGTAATATATTATAAATTAAAACATAATTATATCTTTCACAACCTTCATGCTCCTTATTTGATTTTTTAAAAAGATTTGTGTATTTGAAAGGCACATTACAGAGAGAAAAGGGAGAGACATAGGGAGAGAGGGAGAGAGAGAGAGAGAGATCTTTCATCCATTGGTTTATTCCCCAAATGTCCACAATGGCCAGGGCTGTGCCAGGTCAAAACCAGAAGCCAGAAGCTTTTTTGGGTCTCCTACATGGATGGCAGGGACTCAAACACTTGAGCCATCTTCCACTGCTTTCCCAGGTGCATTAGCAGGGAGCTGGATCAGAACTTGGAGCAGCTGGGACTTGAAACGGTGCCCATATAGGATGCCAGCCTTGCAGGTGGCAGTTTTTCCCCACTATGCCACAACACTAGCCTCTGTTTTTATTGTTTTTTTATTTTTTGAATTGATGAAGTAATGAGTCTTCTCTCTAGATTATAACTAATTACTTTTTCTGATGGATTAAATTCCACATCTTTGTAATATTTTGCTTTATTTTAGCCACTCTCATTCTGAAAGTCATGTGTAGATATCTCTCCCAGGGTCATTAGGGCAATTACCTTTTAAAAGTATACATTTTGATATTTTGAAGCAAATATACAAATTTATTTAATAATTTCTTTTTTTAACTTTTATTTGACAGGTAGAGTTATAGACAGTGTGAGAGAGAGAGAGACAGAGAGAAAGGTCTTCCTTCCATTGGTTCACTACCCAAGTGGCTGCTATGGCCAGTGTTCTGCTGATCCGAAGCCAGGAGCCAGGTGCTTTTTCCTGGTCTCCCATGTGGGTGCAGGAGCCCAAGCACTTGGGCCATCCTCCACTGCCCTCCTGGGCTATAGCAGAGAGCTGGACTGGAAGAGGAGCAACTGGGACTAGAACCCAGCACCCATATGGGATTATGGGCAGAGGATTAACCAAGTAAGCCATGGTGCCAGCCTGCACATAGAACTCTTAACAGATATAACCACAAAAGACCTTCACCATGACACATTGTAGTCAAACTTTCCACAGTAAAGCATAAAGAAACGATTTTAAAATGTGCATGAGAGAAATACCAGATTACCTTCAGAGGATCTACAATTAGACTCTCAACTGACTTCCCATCAGAAACCCTATAGGCTAGGAGACAATGGCAAAATATATTCCAAATCTTAAGAGAAAAAAATTGTCAACCCACAATACTGTACTCTGCAGAGCTTTCATTTATAAATGAAGGGGAAATAAAGACCTTCCATAACAGAAGAAATTGAAAGAATTTGTCACCATGTGTCCAGCCTTACAAAAGATGCTAAAGGATGTGCTAAACATAGAAACACAGAAACACAGCATCATGAAAAAATGCAAAGATAGAAAGTCCCCCAGTAAAAGTACAAAAGAAACCCAAAGTAAACAATAGGAATATTCACAGGAAAATGGCAGGTCCAAGTAGTTACTTATCAATAGTTACCTTGAACATAAATGGCCTCAACTCTCCAGATAAAAGATACAAAATCACCTAATGGATTAGAAAACATAATCTATCTACCTGCTGCTTACAAGAAACACACCTCACCAACAAAAACATATGTAGACTGAAAGTGAAAGGCTGGAAAAATATATTCCACGTAAATGGAAAAAATGGCAGGTGTAGCCATTCTAATATCAGACAAAATAGACTTTAACACAAAAACTGTTAAAAGAGACAAAGAAGGACACTATGTGATGATTAAGAGATCAATTCAACAGGACGACATGACTATAATAAATGTATATGTACTCAATTAAAGGGTGCCTGGCTATCTAAAATATCTGTTAACATATCTAAAAGGAGACATAGACTTCAATACAATAGAAATGGGGGATTTTGACACCTCACTTTCATCAGTGGATAGATCAACCTGACAGAAAATCAACAAAGAAACAACAGAGCTAATCAAGACTATGGACTAAATGGACCTGTTATCTATAGAACTGTTTACCCCACAATGGCAGAATACATATTCTTCTCAGCAGTGCATGGAATTTTCTCTAGGATATACCATATACTAGACCATAAAGCAAGTCCCAGCAAATAAAAGAAAAATCAGAATCATATTATGTTATGCACCTTCTCTGATCACAATGGATTGAAGCTTGAAACCAACAACTGAAGAACCTCAAGAACATAAACAGACACATGGAGACTGAACAACATGCTCCTAAAAGAACAGTAGGTAACAGAAGAAATCAAAAGAAAAATAAAAAAATTTCTGGAAATGAATGAAGATGACAATACCTCATATCAAAACTCATGGGATACAGCCAAAGCAGTGTTAAAAGGGAAGTATATAGCAATTAGTGCCAACATCAAGAAGTTGGAAAGTCACCAAATAAATGAGCTATCAATGCATCTCAAGCACCAAGAAAAAAAAATCAAACCAAACCTCAATTTAGTAGGAGGAAAGAAATAATTAAAATTAAAGGAATAAGCAAAATTGAAACAAAAAATACAAAAGATCAATGAAATGAACAGTTGGCTCTTTGAGAAAATAAACAAAATTGACACACCATTGGCCCAACTAACCAAAAAAAGAGAAGACCCAAATCAATAAAATCAGAGATGAAAAAGGTAACAACAGATACCACAAAAATAAAAAGAATCACCAGGAATTACTACAAAGAGCTGCATGCCTACAAATCGGGACACCTAGAAGAAATGGATAGATTCCTAGACACATACAATGTACCTAAACTGAGTCTTGAAGACATGGAACACCTAAACAGACCAATAACCAAAACAGAGATTGAATCAGCAGTAAAGAACCTTCCCACAAAGGAAAGCCCAGGTCCCCACTGCTTCACTGCTGAATTCTACCAGACATTTGAAGAACTAACTCCAATTCTTCTCAATCTATTCAAAGCAATTGAAAGAGCTGGAATCCTTCCAGACTCCTTCTAGGATACCTGTTTCACCTTAATTCCTAAGCCAGAAAAAAATATGACAGAGAAAGAGAACTATACACCAGTATCCTTGACAAACATAGACACAAAAATCCGCAACAAAATGCTAGTGAATCAAATCCAACAACACACCAGAAAGATTATTCACCCAGACCAAGTGGGATTTATCATTTATCCCTGGTATGCAGAGGTGGTTCAACATCTGGAAATCAAGTAATGTGATGAAGCACATTAACAAACAGAAGACCAAAAATCATATGATTATCTCAATAGATGCAGAAAAGCATTTGACAAACTTCAACACCCTTTTATGATGAAAACATTAAGCAAATTGTGTATAGAGAACATTCCTCAACATAATCAAAACGATTTATAACAAACCCACAGCCAACATCCTACTGAATGGGAAAAAATTGAAGGCATTCCCATTAAGATCCAGAACCAGACAAGATGCCCACACTCGCCACTGCTGTTTAATATAGTCCTGAAAGTTTTAACCAGAGCCATCAGGCAAGAAGAAGAAATCAAAGGGATACAAACAGAGAAAGAAGTCCAACTATCTTTATTTGCTGATGACATATTCTATATATAGGGAACCCAAAAGACTCCACAGAGAGACTATTGGAACTCATAAAAGAGTTTGGTAAAGTAGGAAGATATAAAATCAACACACTGAAATCAACAGCCTTTGTATAACATCAACAATGCCATAGCTGAGAAAGAATTTCTAAGATCCATCCCATACACAATAGCTACAAAATTTACTTTGTAATAAATTTAACCAAGGACATCAAAGATCTGTTTGATGAAAATTACAAAACAGTAAAGAAAGAAATAGAAGAAGACATAAAAAAGTGGAAAAATCTTCCATGTTTATGGATTGGAAGAATCAATATTCAAAATGTCCATACTATCAAAAGCAATTTTTAGATCCAGTGAAGTACCAATCAAAATACCAACAACATTCTTCTCAGATCCAGAAAAGAATGATGCTAAAATTCATGTGGAAAATTCACAAGAGACCCTTAATAGCTAAGGCAACCTTAACAAAAACAAAGCCAGAGGCATCACAATACCAGACCTCAAGACATACTAGAGGGCAGCTATAATCAAAACAGCCTGGTACTGGCACAGAAACAGACGTGAGACCAATGCAGCATAATAGAAACCCCAGAAACAAATCCACATATCTACACCCACCTTATCTTTGACAAAGGAGCAAAAATCAATTATTGGAGCCAAGACAGTGTCTTCAACAAATGGTGCGGGTAAAACTGGATCTCCACATGCAGAAGTATGAAACAAGACCCCTACCTCACAGCTTACACAAAAATGAACTCAAAAAGGATCAGAGACTTAGCTATAGTGTGAAACGATCACATTACTAGAGAATACCCTGGGGACCCGGCTCCTCTCCGAGAAGCTTCATCGAGGTCCTCCGGCTCCCTGCAGGGCCGTCACGCTGGCCGCTCAGGCCGCTCCGCGGGCGCCGCACGAACCGCTCTCCGCCGGCGCTTCCAGAAGCAGGCGCTCCGAAAGGCTGAGGGCGGCCGATCTCGCGCCCCGCGGGACTCGGGAGAACCCGCGCCCGCCGGGGTGCAGGTGCTGGGCGGCGCTCTCGGGTCTGCGAGCGCGCTCGCCCCGGGGCAGGGCTGCAGCTCCGCGGGTCCGGACGCCGCCGCGGACCCGGCCCCTCGGCAGCGCCGCCCCTCGCGACTGGGGGCTCCCGCACCTCCCGGCCGCGGCGAGCAGCGCGGGCCCGAGGGCCTCACGCACCCGCTCCAGAGGCCGGGGCCGAACTCAGGGTCCCCGAGGCTCGGCCTCCGCGCTGGGCGCTCCGGGGCGGATCCAGTGAGGGGACTGTCGCGCTCGGGCGGACGGTCGGTCGCGCATCTCTGCCCTGGCCGGAGGGGTGAGGGACGGCGCCAGGCCCAGGGGTTCCAGTCACGGCGCGGCCCACAGCCCTCCGACCGTCAGACCTGGGGAGTCGGGGCTCCGCAAGCTCCACAGAGCCGGGCCCCCGGCGCGCCGAGACCCGCCCCCTGGGAATCCCGGCGCGCGCAGGCGCCGCGGCGAGGGGCGTGGCCAGTCTCGCCTCAGTTAACGGCTCCTCGCGGCCGGACGGTTGGAAGCGGTGCTGCCTCGAAGAGGGTGATCGCGGAGCTGCGTGACGACGGGGGGAAACTGAGGTGAGAACGGACGGTCTCCGGCGGGAGCGCTCGTGAGGGCTGAGCGCTGCGGCTCCTTGTGTGTGAAGGACTGGGCGCGCCCTCGGCGGGAAGCGGTTTCGTCATGATGGACAGGTGAGGACCCCACGCGAGGGGGCGGGGCCTCCCGTTCTGTAGCTCGTGTCCCGGCGCGAGGGAGGAGTGTGGACGATGTCCGGCGTTTAGCGCTGTGGAAACGCGCGGCCATAGAAAGTAAAGGAAGGCAGTCGGGGTGGCGCTGCAGGGAGGGCTTGGCCAGCGCAGCGCACGCAGGGGGCCGGCACTGCAGGTGGCGCGGGGCCAGACCGGCCGAGGAGGTGAGCCGAGTCCCGGCGCTGAGGCGGCCGTGGGGCCGGCGGGGGCCGTGCCGGTGTGCGCGCTCACTGGTTTCCAGTCGCGAGAGCAGCGGCTGGCCGCTCGCCCTCTTGGTATTCCCAGCTCAGAGACTTGCGAAGACTCTTGGCTTGGGACAGGAGCTGGAGCGGGAAGGCAGGGGAGGACGGGGAAGCCGGCGCTGGGCGGGACGCGGCGCGGTGCTCTGCTTGCTGGTGACGTTCCTGGAGCTGTCTGCACAGCTCTGGGCTGCAGAAGGGGCCGCCTGCCAGGGGCGCCTGTGGGGCTTCCCCAGGTGGTCTGGGGTCTTCACCTCTCTAGAGGTGTCCTTTCAGGAAGCCTCCCCACATGGACCTGGGGTTTGAATGTCCTGGAGCAATTGATTACTTTGTATAATCTAGTACCCGCCCACCAGCCATCCCTCCATTTCTGGTCATTGGGAGTCCCCTAAAGGATGCCGGGAAAGCAGCATGGCAGTGACCTTCTCTCATAACCAGACTGACGGACACCCCACAAGTCTTTGAGGGGGAGGTAGTAACCACGGGACTTGGGTTTATCACTGTTAATAAATGGGTTTATATTTGTTAGTATGTGTGCCTAGGAGAGAGGGACCTACCACATAGCTAGAAGTGACTTATAAACAAAGTGAATTTAGGGCGAGTGCAGCGGCTCACTAAGCTAATCCTCCGCCTGCCGCGCCGGTACACCAGGTTCCTGGTTGGGGTGCTGGTTCTGTCCCGGTTGCTCCTCTTCCAGTCTAGCCTTCTGCTGTGGCCCTGGAAGACAGTGGAGGATGGCCCAAGTGCTTGGGTCCTGCACCCACATGGGAGACCAGGGGAAGCACCTGGCTCCTGGCTTCGGATCAGCGCAGCACGCAGGCCGTAGTGGCCACTTGGGGGGTGAACCATCGGAAGGAAGACCTTTCTCTCTGTCTCTCAAGGTCTAAGTCTGCCTGTCAAAAAAAAAAAAAAAAAAAAAAAGAAAGAAAGAAAGAAAGAAAATAAAAAAAGAGAAAAGAAAAGAAAAGAAAGTGATCTTAGGGCGGGAAGGAGGGCCCACAGCTGTCTGAGGCCGGAGAAATCCTGTGGCCTGGTGCTGTCCAGGCAGCACAGCTGGGGCTCAGAATTCCCTCAAGTTGACAATCTGTGTGGCCTGCAGAGGATGCTATTAATGTCCAAATGGCCCTTGGCAGAAAAGGGGCTCCTGGCCCTGGGAGGAGGAGCAGGTGTGTCCTAGGGCACAGTGATAAAGCCCAGTGTGGAGATCTTGACGCGGCTGAGAGGCAGGAGGCCCGAGGACTGGTGCAGCTTCCCGGGACCTGGTGCAGGTGTATGTGCCTTCTCCACGGAGGGCTTCAGAGCAGCGAGGAGCTGGATCCTCTGGCTCAGAGTCCCCGGTCCCTCCAGGCTGGGACGTCTGTTCTTCCACTTTAGTAAACAGTAGGCTGTCTCCGAAGGCCTGGTGAAACACATTGCTGGCACATGTCAGGGAAGTTGCTGCAGCGAGTTTCATGGCTTCTTTTCCTCAGCTCAGTACAAAAATAAAAGGCCAGAAAACAGTTTGCAAAGAAGCAGAAACTTCTTAAAAGAAAAGCATCTGGTCCAAGAGGATGCCAGGCAGAGTGCCCGAACAGGACATTGGATTTCAGGAATTGCCTGGGGTTTTTAAGGCATTACTATTTTTTCATTGGGTCATCCTATATGGGTTGGCCTATTGGATGGTGGGTTTACATACTGTATGTTGATTGGCTTGGGCTCATGGAGGCAACAGAGGTCTCTTAGAGGCAGCCCCGATCCTCCTTAGGGGCTCAGACCCCTCCTCTGCTAGCTCTGGGTGGAAGATTGCAACTAACTTGAAGGTGTGATTTGAAACTACAAGGTCACACAAGCCCAAGAAGCAGTAGTGGGGGAGGTGCTGGCAGGTCCGGGAAGAAGGTTTTCAGCCACAGCTGGCAGCCTGCTTGTGAAGGACTTTCTACCTATGTCTGCAGAGCCACAGAACCCCAGCCCCCCTGGGCAGCCTCATTTAGGAACCGCTGAACAATATCTCAGGTCCAAGAAGAGCCACTCTCCCCATCGAAGAAATGGTAAAGGATGTGGTCCATGCCCATTGTATGTATGTGGGGTGCCCATTTCTGAGACGTCTTGTGCTCACTTCCAGTCAGCCAGCCAGACGTTACATCCCTGGCCTGGTTTCCCTGCCTTCTCTGGGCTGTAGTAAACAGAAATGTGAGGAATGCAAGTGGTGCTCAGGATGAGAAACTGTGGCTCTGTGTGCTGAGATGCTGTGCACACCCTGCTAGTTGGCACCACACCTGCAGCACTTCCTGTCCCTCCAGAGCCCTGTTGATATCCTGGCTGCTATTCAGTGCCCTGCTCCTTCCACTCCTCCAGTGTCCTCCATACCAAACTGACCTCAGTCCTGCTGCTCAGGCCAGCTGGGATGTGGCTGATAGGGGCCCTCATGCACTGCGTCTGCAGTTCTCATGTGACCTTAGTGAATTTGGGGAGGTCTACTGGAACTGAGACCTGCCATCCCCAGCCAGCCTGTCTCCAGCCACAGCTCCTTTGCATGCCTGGTGTGGAGCCTGTATCTTAGAGCAAATGGTAGAGATCTGCTGTCCATTTGGGGTAGGTGGAGGCAGGCTGGGCAGTAGTCCCAGAATGCCTGGGACTAGTGTGAGGAGTTCTATTTCTGCAGAACAGTGCTCCGGCCTGGTTCCCTTTTCACAGTCAATCTCCAGGCATAACCCCCAGCTCAGCCTCCTTACCTGGGCACAGGGTGCAGAAGGTGTTGTGTAGAAGTCACGTTTCCTTTGTGTGCTATGGTGCCCTGGTCTTTAGAAATCTGTGATCTCTGGGGTGGGTACCCTCAAAGGCCCACCATGGTTCAGGTACCAGAAGAGGCACCTGGAGGCCTGGCTTTCAGGGCCCCAGGATGGCACAGGGCAAATAATTAATTAGTGATTTGGACCAGTTTGCGGTGGGCTAGGGGCTTTGTGCCACCAGTGTTTTTCTGGGTGTTGTGAAAATGTTGGTGCTATAGGATCCCAGTCTCAGGCGTCCCTTTTCCCAAAGCATAGACATTCACAGTGATGATCACTCAGCCTGCTGTCTCTCATTTCAGCCCATTACCATGCCAGCACTGTGGGATTCCTTGGGTGCCATAAATTGTGTTCTTTGTGGTATTTCTCAGTCTTAATTGCATCCTGAACTCAGTCTGTTCCATTCGCTCATCAAGCAAATCACCTGTTACTTTAATACACAGCCCCCTGTCAGAATGCCTGTGTTTGAGGACCTCATGTGTCTAGGGTCAGCGGTGTGGCTGGACATCTCACAGTTCTGGTACTGTGCTCCTGTGGCCCAGAGTGGAATGTTAATGAAAGACAAGGCTGTGGGAGTAGATTAAGCAAGACCTGGCCCACCTCCCTCTCTCCGAGTGGATGCATTGTTTCTTTTGTCCTTTCTATTCTGCAGTGAAGCCTGCAGAGCTTTTTGTTTTTGTTGTTGTATTTTCCAGTTCTAAAGTTTCCATTTGGTTCTTCCTTGTATCTTCTCTTTATTTGCTGTGATTTGTTTGTTTGTTGAGCTATCCATTTTATTTTTTTTAAGTGTGTTTGCAATTGCTCATTCAAGCATTTTTATCACAGGCTCTTTAAAATCTTTGTTCAAAGGTTACAGCATCCCTGTCATCTCATTTTTAGTGTCTGTTGATTCTTTTTTTTCACTCCTTTTGATATATTCCTGGTTCTTGGCATAATGAATTATTTTCTATTCAAATCTATACATGTTTTATTCTTTTGATAACCTGCATCTGATTTGCATCTTACATTTAACTGTTTTTTTTCTTTCTTTCTGATAACTGCTTCAGCTGTGGTGGGAGGAGGCACAGCTTCATTACATCCAAGGGAGGTAGAAATCCAGGCTCCCCGCTTATCCTCTGTTGACACTCATGATAGGAAGGAGCTCCTCATTGCTCTTGGAAGGGGCAGGAGTCCCATCTTCCTGTGTGGTCTCCCTGCTCATGCAGTAGTGAGTGATGTTCCCTGTCCATCTTCAGTATGATGTCTCAGAGTCACATCTCTTCCTGGACAGCACTGAGCAGGGGTCACTGGGCCATGTGGCTGCTTGTTAAGGGTGGGAGTCTAGGAACATGCTCAGCCTTTACAGCTGTGGATGTGTATGAGATTTTTTAATAGATAATACCCAAGGTTTTAGTTGCACTTAGTGGAAAGAATAGGGAAGAGAATATCTAGTCCATTTACTCTCTCTGTGTGGGTTAAGAATTGTGTATACAAAGGTGCTTGATAGGAGTAATATTAAGTATAGTACTTTCAGTTATCAAATGTCTTAATCCCTCTTTTCTGCAGAAAAATTGATCACAAAGATTAAATGAAAAATGTTAAATAGCAGATTTGGTTCTGCAAACCAAGTCATGTCATAAAAACCTGTTCTTTCTACCACACAGCAATGATTTTCTTTGGATTAGGATTCTGCCTTGTTTGTTTCACTAGACCTAATCTTCTCTTCACTGTGGTCCATTTGCCAAAATGCAGCCATTTACAAATGTTTAAAACAGGGGAGGTTATTTTGAAATTACACACTATATTCATCCTTAGACTACCATTTAACCCTTTAAAACTCAAGCAGGGGCATGTATTTGGTGTGGGAGTTAAGATACCAATTAGGATGTCTGAGGTCCATGTTGGAGTACTTGGGTCTGAGTCCTGGCTCCACTTCCAGTTCCAGCTTCCTAGTGTGCATCTCCGAGAAGCAGTAGGTGATTGCTCAAATAGTTGGGTCCTGTCCCCCATGTGGAGACCTAGATTGAGTTTCTGGCTCTTGGCTTTGGCTGAGCTGAGCCCTAGCCATTATGAACCTTTGATAGATGGAAACTATCCCTTGTCTAGCAAAGAAAAAAACAGAATTCAAGTGTTTATTAATTTCACTGTTTTTAAGTATTACGTGTGGGGGGGGCAGCCTTGAGGCATAGTGAGTAAAGCTGCTGCTTGCAATGCTGACATCCTGTATGAGGATGGTTTGTGTCCTGGCTGCTCCACTTCTATCCAGCTCCCTGCTAATGGCCTGAGAAAACCAGCATAAAACAGCCTAGTTGTTTGTACCCCTGCCACCCATGTGGGAGACCCAGAAGAAACTCCTGGCTTCTGGTTTTAGCCTGGTCTAGCCCTGGCCATGGAGGCCATCTGGCAGCTAAGTGGCAGATGGAAAAGATCGATCTCTCTACTCCCTTCTCCTTCTCCTCCCACTCCACCTTCTCTCCCCCCCCATCAAATAAAATAAATAAATCTTTTTAAATAAGATGTTAGGTGATCTAGCAATTGAAATAGTTAAACTCAGTAAATATCGCTAAGTGATTTGATACTGTTGATCAGTAATTTAGTCTGTTAAGTCTTCTGTTTGAAAGCATAATAAATTGGGTGGCCTAAAAAGCAGACATTTGTTTCTCATAGCTATGGATCTGGGGAGGTCAGAGATTCAAGCACTATAAGATCATGTGTCTGGTGAGGCCCCCTGCTGCTGTGTCCTCACACAGAACAGGTAGAAGAAGCTCTTAGGAGCCTGTTTTTAATGTCAGTGATCTCATTTCTGAAGGCTCCACCCTCCTGACCCAGGCCCCACCTGCTAATACTGTCCTTGTGGGCTGGGTTAGTGTTCTACACTTGATCTTAGGCAAAACACCGAGAAGCGAAGGGTTAATGTTCTAAGAGAAGCATTTTGAGGTGTTGCATATATGTTCTTTAACTTTTCTGAAAATTATATGGTCTTTAACTCTCCTGAAAAGTAAGTTTAAAAAGTCTGCTGATCCTTTGAAACTATGGACAACATTAAATTCTGAATAGAATTGCCTGCAGTGCCGTCATCCTTGAAGGGGTTCTCAGATGAGGGAGACTGAAGCATACCTGAAAGAGAATCCTGTCCTCCTGCAGTTCTATGATCCAGGCCTCAAGTTGCAGGATGATGAGATCCCTGGTGTGGAAGATACAGGGACTTCCTGGAATAGCAGGTGGAGAAGTGAGTAGGAAGGAACATAGGATTTAAAGTAGGATATGGGGGCCAGTGAAAATTCATCTAGAGTGGAGGCATCTACAGTAGAAACAGGAAAGGTTTGAAAGTAAGTAGAGAGCTGTGGGGTATGTGCCATAAGAGGTCTTGGATGCAGGATGACAGGGATGTGGGAGGAGCAACCCTCTGGCCTCTCAGAGCAGCTTGCTCAGTGTGAAGCATCAATGGTGTGTGCACACTGTGTGTGTCTCCAGAAGACCTGTCTTCTTACTTCAAGGCCTTCGGGTCCCTGAGCCAGTGTCTTAACACTCTGAGCCTGCTGCCTCGTCTGTGAAGTTGGAATAATGTGCCCTACTTCGCTGCTCTTAGAATTTACAGGCCAGGGCTGGCTCTGTGATGCAGTGAGTTAAAACCCTGGCCTGAAGCCCCGGAACCCATATTAGCACCAGTTCTAGTCTCAGCTTCTCCTCTTCAGATCCAGCTCTCTGCTGTAGCCTGGGAATGAAGAAGATGGCCCAAGTCCTTGGGCCCCTGCTCTCACATGGGAGACCCGGAAGAAGCTCTGGGCTCCTTGCTTCAAATAGGCGCAGCTCCAGCCATTGTGGTCATCTGAGTGAACCAATGGATGGAAGACCTCTCTGTCTCTACCTCTCTCTCTAACTCTGTCTTACCAAAAAATACAATAAAATAAAAAAAAATTTACAGTCCAACATGTGAAAGAAAATCTTGATTCAGGGTCAGCCCACAGTCAGTATTTCTATCAGGGGAGGCAGTGATAGAGGAGGACACAGGTTTATATTTATTAACTGGCCACAGGCCCTCTGAACAGGAACTTGGGTGCCTTCTCATCCCCTTTAGGTTTGAGCAGGTTGTAGCTGATGATGTCAGTGAAGTTCCTAAGCTGGGTGTCCCAAGTTGTGGGGATTAGCTTTTCTTCAAAGGTGCATCTCATGGGTCCTCTGATCTCAATAAATGGGATGAAACCACATGTGCATTTGTCAGAACCTGTGACTGTGGACAGTCCCTGGGAACTTTGGGAGAGCTGGGGGTGTAGGGATTCATGTGTGAAATTCTGTTGAACAGCTTCCCAGTCAGTTGTGAATGCCAAAGCCCAGCTCAGCTCCCCTCCCTCCAGGCTCCCCCAGGGAGTGGACATTCTCTCATCAGGTGTGGGTCTCCCTGCTGACCAGGGCTGTTGTGCAGCACAGACACACACCTGAGAGTTTCAGACCAGCTGATGAGCTGTAACAGTTTGAGTTGTTAAATGCTGCCACAGTTTACTTGGAAGGTTTTCGGGGGTAATATGTTGTCTTTTGTAGGCTGCCTTGGGAGACTGTGTAGTTGGAGCCCTGCTGGATTGCAAGAGCAAGAGAAGGAGCTAAGTTTTGGCCGGCGCCGTGGCTCAACAGGCTAATCCTCCGCCTTGCGGCGCCAGCACACCGGGTTCTAGTCCCGGTCGGGGCACCGGATTCTGTCCCGGTTGCCCCTCTTCCAGGCCAGCCCTCTGCTGTGGCCCGGGAGTGCAGTGGAGGATGGCCCAGGTGCTTGGGCCCTGCACCCCATGGGGAGACCAGGAAAAGCACCTGGCACCTGGCTCCTGCCATCGGATGAGCGCGGTGCGCCGGCCGCAGCGCGCCATTTGCGGCGGCCATTGGAGGGTGAACCAACGGCAAAGGAAGACCTTTCTCTCTGTCTCTCTCTCACTGTCCACTCTGCCTGTCAAAAATAAAAAAAAAAAAAAGGAGCTAAGTTTTACATACAGTAGAGAGAATCATTTTGATATGAGAAGTTCAGAAGTGAGTGTTGCTTTGATCTTTTGATAAAAGTTTCCAGAGGGAAAGTTGGGTACAGGCTAAATATCCACACATTAAACATCTTCTCGGATACTAACATGGGCTGTAATGTGTTGAGGTGGAAGCTGTTCAAAGTCAGTCTGAAGGTACTGCCCCTAACAAATAGGAAGAGTCTGCCCATACACTGTGTCCCACTGTGAGGTTGTGGTCTTGGTGGAGAAGCAGTGTGAATTACAGTGCTGTGCGGTACACAGCACCCAGGGGACAATGAACAGAGCTGTAGGAGCCCAGAGGAATTGGTCCAGTGTTTTCAGTGAGTTCCTCATGCTGACCTTTAGTTAGATTTTACTTGCTGGCAATCTGCCAGTTTACCTTTCTGAGCTGTTTTCCTTATGTGTTCTTGGGCCTAGGGTCACATGGCACCTCTGGCAGCCTTTCCTGCCCCATCTTCCCTTCAGAATGAGCCATGAGACTCCTCCTGAACTCTACTGTGTCGCTGTTATGGGTTAGTACTGCTCAGTAACTTGGGTTACACTGTGCTTCCCTTCCAGCCCAGAAGTTCTGCAGTGTAGCATGTCCTTTGTTCTTCTCTGCAGCCAGGGTACCTAAATCGCGGTAAGTCACTGGTTGGTTAATACTTTAGATGCTTAAGTTTTGAGCAAATATTACTCTAGATTGGTTACATTTTCTTGGAGAAGAACTTCAGCTGGAATTGAATTCATGATTTTTTTTAAAAAATGACTTGATTTGGGAAGATCACAGGATGGGATATAAAAATTAAATTGTGGGGGCTTGTACTACTGAATAAACCTTGCTTTTGCAGTTCAATGTGATCAACCCTCTGGGGGTCTCTGCGGCAATCTAATGATCTGGGCATAACATAATCTTAAAGATTTCTCATTTATTTGGGGTGGACAATGTTTAGGTTTCAGAAATACATAGTGGGCTATCACTATCTACAGCCACCCTACTGTGCAGTAGGGTGGCAAAGCTTATCTCTCCTCTCCTCTAACTTACTACTTGTTGAGCAACCTTTCCCTATTGATGCTTTCCCTTTACTATCCTCAGCCTCTGGTGGCCAGCCTTCTTTCCTCAGATTATGAGCTGAAGTGTTGTAGAGTCCATATTTGAGTTACATCGTGTATCAGGTATACTGATTTACATCATGTTACATCATGTGTATAGATATACTGACTGCATTTCTCTTGGGACCCCATAGTAGGATTTCTGCCTCACTGTACAGTGGTTCTATGTATAATCACTTGAGGAACTTCCATAATGTTTTACATCATGACTGTACTAACTTGACTCCTCAGCAACAGTTTGTAAGTGTTCATTCTTTTTTTTTTTTTTTTTTTTTTTGCCATATCCTCACCGCAACTAGTTGCTGCTGTCTTTTTGATAGTAGCCAATGTAAGTGGACTGAAGTGGCAGCTCCCTGCCATTTGATCTGCTTTGCCTTCATGACTAGTGATGCTGAATTTTTTTTCATATACCTGTTCCCTGTTTGTAAGTCTTCTTCTGAGACGTCTCTATTTCCTTTTTGTTTTTGGTATAGAGTTGTTTGTATCTTATATATGTTGGATATTCACACTTTATCAGATATGTAGTTTGAAAATACTTTGTGTAGTTTTTCTCTTTAGGCTGTTGATTGTTGCATTTACTTTTTTGTTTGATGTGATCCCATTTTTCTGTTTTTGCTTTTGTTTCATTTGCTTTTGGGGTCATATCCAACAAATCCTTGTGCACTGCAGTATCCCATAGCATGTCACTTTGGTGTTCTTCTAATAGTTTCTTATTTTCAGAACTTACACTTCAGTCTCTAGTGTATTTTTAATTGATTTCTAATGTGATGGGAGACAAGGGAGTCCAGTATGGTTCTGCCTGTCGATAACTTGTTCTCCCAGTAGATTTTATTAAAGTGATGGTTTCTGCCTGTGTGTGCTGTTGGCACATTTGTTAAATCTATACCATGAAAAGGATTTACTGATTCAAATAGGTCCCAGTCAAAATTTCAATGACATTCTTCTCAGATCTAGAAAAAAATATGCTAAAATTCATATGGAAACACAAGAGACCCCAGATAGCTAAAGCCATCTTAAATAACAGAACAAAACTGGAGGCGTCACAATACCAGGTTTGAAGACATACCATAGGGCAGTTATAATCAAACGGCCTGGTACTGGCACAAAATAGTCATGATTTTGCTTCTCTTGTCCTCTGAGAAATCCTGTGATCCTTCTTTTGAACTCCTTTCCAGGCACTTCATCAATCTCTTTGTTTTCACACTCTACTATTGAAGTGTTGCTGTGTTCCTTTGAGGGAGTCATGTTGTCCTCCTTTGTTATCATTTCTATTATTTCAGCTTTTACTTTTAGGCATTTGTGGAAACACTTGGTTTTCTCCACTGATCCATTTTATCTATGACCTGTGCCTCTGTGGCTTAGTGGAATGTCTGCCCCTGGTCAGTGTTCAAGGATGAGGCAAGAATCTCAGGTGACATGCACGTTGGCATGATAGATCTCTTCTGTTGTCAGCAGAGGGAGAGTGTGATCCCATCCGCTACTGTAATCACAACCTCACCTTTTCTCTTCCACAGTGGTCAGTGCCTGATTCCAGTCCACCCTAGGTAAACCCTCATCCATACTGGCACATGAACTATAGACAGGATCTGTGCAGTCTTCAGTGGAAGCATGATCCATCTGCATTGACCTTCCATGGGCAGTTAGGGAGCTCTGAGCTTCTGATGCTAGACTCAGTGATTTCCCAGAGACCCAGCTACCTTGCCCCACACCTTACTGTGAAGTCACAGATCTACAGTCACAGTGACCAATGCTCTCACAGTCATGGGTTTCAGAGAATCTCTTCTCAGTCCCATGATCCTGCCCGGTCCATGGAGAGTGCCCAGGCATTCCCAGAATCAGCTACCTGCAGGTGCTCTGCCTTGGCAGTTTGAACCCCAGAGCCTGTGATAGGTAAGAGGATGTGAGCACCTCAAGGTCCTATTGGGCTGCCCTCCTCAACCCTCTTGGCCACACTCAAATTTAGTGGGAAATGCAGATTTTCCCCTCTGGTAGAATTCCCTGATCGCACCCTCATGAGCCTTCACAGGCTCTACTGGTGTCAATATGGCGCTGCCTTCTCACCAGATGCAGGGTGCCCTTGTGGGGGGTTGGGGAAAAAAGAAATGTGCTTTTCCATGTGGATTTGGTGGTGTCATGGGGCCAGTGCTGTGGTGTAGCGGGTAAAACTGCCGCCTGCAGTGCTGGCATCCCATATGGGCACCGGTTTGAGTCCTGGCTGCTCCACTTCCCATCTAGCTCTCTGCCATGGCTTGGGAAAGCAGTAGATGATGGCCCGAGTCCTTGGGCCCCTGCACCAAGTGGGAGACCTGGAAGAAGCCCTGGCTTCTGGATCCTGATCTTCACAGCTCCAGCCATTGTGGCCAATTGAGGAGTGATCCAGTGGATGAATACCTCTCCTTCTCCCTGCCTCTCCTTCTTTCTCTGTGTAACTCTGAATTTCAGGTACATAAATAAATCTTTAAAAAAGAAAAGAAAAAGAAAAGAAATTTGGTGGATTCAGGTCTTCAGTTTAGGTCCTTGATTCCAGATTTGATTTTTGTACAGGATATAAGGTTGGTATCTTGTTTTACACTTCTACATTGAGAAATCCATCTTCCCATCACCATGTGTTAAAGAGACTTTCCTTTCTCCAGGGAATGATTTTAGCTCATTTGCCAGTGATTAGTTGGTTATAGATACATGGGTTAATTTCTGTTGTGTTCCATTGGTCTATGTTTCAGTTTTTGGGCCAGTACCAGAATCAGTACCACATCCCAGTACTATGTTTGAAATCTGGGGCCGGCGCCATGGCTCAACAGGCTAAT
Organism: Sylvilagus floridanus; assembly: GCA_949820135.1. Classification (NCBI taxonomy): domain Eukaryota; kingdom Metazoa; phylum Chordata; class Mammalia; order Lagomorpha; family Leporidae; genus Sylvilagus; species Sylvilagus floridanus. Next base: position 39,254,242 of record OX463230.1, read on the forward strand.
CCTCCGCCTTGCGGCACCGGCACACCGGGTTCTAGTCCCGGTTGGGGTGCCGGATTCTGTCCCGGTTGCCCCTCTTCCAGGCAAGCTCTCTGCTATGGCCTGGGAGTGTAGTGGAGGATGGCCCAAGTGCTTGGGCCCTGCACCCCATGGGAGACCAGGAAAAAGCACCTAGCACCTGGCTCCTGCCATCGGATGAGCGCGGTGCGCCGGCCGCAGCACGCTGTCCGCGGCAGCCATTGGAGGGTGAACCAACGGCAAAGGAAGACCTTTCTCTCTGTCTCTCTCTCTCACTGTCCACTCTGCCTGTCAAAAAAATAAAAATAAAAAAAATGAAATCTGGTGTTGTGGTATCTCTTGTTTTGATTTATTGCTTAAGATTGCTTTAGCTATTGGGGTCACATGTGTTTCCATCCTTTTGTTTTGTGAAGAATGTCTTTGACATTTTGATTGGGATCTCATTGAATCAGTAAATTGCTTTTGTGTAGTATAGACATTTTGATGACATTAATTCTTCCAATCCATTAATATGAAATATTTTTTCCATTTTTGATGTCTGCTTCTGTTACTTTCATTAATTTTTTATAATTTTTCTTGTATAACGTCATGCTATAATTTTCATTTTTCCTATTCTTGGGAAAACTTATTCCCTTATATTTAATTTTTGGTAGCTACTGTGAAAAGGGGTGTGTTGTTTTTATATGCTAAATTTTCCAAATTATTTTATCAGTTCTGATTGTCTCTTCATGGGTTCTTTTGTTTCCTCTTCAAAAAGGATCGTGTCATCTGCGAATACTGATAATTTGACTTCCTGCTTTCCAATTTATATCCATTTTATTTCTTGTCTTTGTCTCACATGTCTGGCTAAAATTTCCAGAACTATATTGGATAATAGTATTGAGAGTGGTCCTCCATGTGGCTCCAAAATTAACCCATTCAATATGTTTCTTATTGTGGGTTTGTCATATATTTCCTTTATTGTGTTGTAGTATGTCGCTTCTGTCTCCAATTTTTAGATTTTTTTTTTTAGGAAAGGAGGCTGTATTTCATCAAATGCTTTCTCAACTTCCATCATATCATTTTTAGGATGTGGTGTAGCATATTTATTGATTTGCATATGTTGAATGATCCCTGCATCCTGGGATAAAGCCACTAGGTCAGGGTGGATGATCTTTTGATGTGTTGATGGATTTGATATGCTAGTATTTTGTTCAGGATTGTTGCATCTATGTTCATCAGGGATATTGATCTTCAGTTCAATGTTTATTGACTAGAGAAAATATAAAACTGTTAAGCACAGTCAGAATAGGGTAATATAGTATGTTGCCAGGCAGTATTATGGGGTTATTTGAGGTTAATGTTTAATTAAGAATAGTCTAGTCCACAAGTTCAAATGTTTTATGGAAGCCACATTCTACCACTAGTGTGCAGTCATGGAGTAGGCAGAGGAAACTGTATTTCTTCTGGACTATAGCCAGCCATGGACTACCTCAAAGCAATACAAGAGCAAAGGAAATGGAGTGAAGTGTTTACAAGGGACCCATTATAATTATTGACCATGGAATTTGAATGGAGTGACAAACGTGTGGATGTGAGTAGGCGAGGGAGTGTAAGAGGGCAGTAGAATCAATGATGTAAATGTTGCTGTGGAGAAAATTGTTGCAGTTGGGGTACTGGGGGTGTAAGCTATCAACAGATGATATTTAGAGAATAACACATTTGAAAGAGACTATGGGAAGGTTTCAGTTCTCTGTTTCTGTAATGACAAGTTAAAGATTTTGACCAATGGCTAAAAGACTACATCATTGGAGAGGATATTTTAAAAATATCAGAAGCCAAGTATTGGAAAGACCTGTGGAATATTGAAGTTGCTGGAACTTCTGACTGATAGAGTGATGATGAACAAGGAGGAGGTATTGCTGCAACATCTAGGGTGGTAAGTGGTAGCCGGTCTGTAATAGGTGAGTTAAAATGGAGTATTTTGAGGGAGTAGAGGGGAATGGTCTGGAAGTAGTGTTCAGGAGTGAGGACTCCCCTGTGTCATTTATAGCCAAGAGATAAGAAGGATATGGAACTTAACAGGTGTATCTGAGAGAGCTGCAGGTGAGCAGTGTTATCAAGTGAGGGCCAGAAGTCAGTTACTGCTCTATATGTTGTGAGGTCATATTGTTATAAATGTCTGTATTAATGATCACTACACATTTTTTATCCACACTCCCCAGTTGTCCCTCATGATGATTTTGCCTTTAAATCTATTTTTGTCTGATGATAGTTGTCCTCCTGGCTTTTTGTTTCTTGGTTCATATTCACCTTGTTCTATTCCTTTGTTTTTATTTGTCCTACCCTTTTTTGAAACTTGTCTCTTCCAGACTGTGTATTGCTAGGTCATATGTTTTAATTCAGTGTGGGAATTGTTTTTCTATGAATGAATCACTTTCATGTTAAAGCTTTGTATTCCACTTTAGTTGGTATTTCTTTTTTTATTTCCTCGAACAGATCCTTTTTTTCCCTATGGTTTTGAAAGACATGCACCTTCTTCTGGGTCTCCCACATGGGTGCAGGGGCTCAAGGACTTGGGCCATCTTCTGCTTTCCCAGGCCATAGCAGAGAGCAGGATTGAAAGTGGAGCCATCAGGTCTAGAACCAGAGCCCATATGGGATGCCGGCACTTCAGGCCGGGCCTTTAGCAACTGTGCCACTCGCCAGCCCCATCATTCTTTCTCTTATATTTCATAGCATTTCTTAACTGTTTCTGTTTAATAAGTTAGTACTCCAATAGTATTTTCTAAGAGGGTCTTTATGATAATCTACTCAGACTTGGAGGTCTGGGAATATAGTTATTGTGTCCTAACAGTTAACATAGTCCTAACAGTCCTAACATAGAATTTTTGAGTTAAAATTTCTTTTCTTCAATGTTTTGGAAAGGCTACAGAATTGTTTTCCTGCTTCTAATGGTTCTCTTGAAAACCCTGATAGCATTCTGAATCTCATTCTTTATGGGTGAGCTACTCTTTGAAAGCTTGTCAGTTTTTTTTTTTTCTTTGCTTAGTCAACATGATTAAGAATTCATCTTCAGTTCCATTGAAGTATCTGAGTATTCATATTTCCCTCTAACCCTATTTATCACTCCATAGTCATTTCAAGATTTACCTTTCTTTGGAAGATCTTACCAGTTTTTTCATATTTCAGCTTCTTTTCCTTCAATACTTGTTTTAAAGATTTTATTTATTTATTTGAGAAGTAGAGTTACAGATAGAGAAAAGCAGACAGAGAGAAAGGTCTTCTGTCTGCTGGTTCACTCCCCAAATAACTGCAATGGCCATAGCTGGGTCCATCTAGAGCAAGGAGCCAGGAGCTTCTTCCAGCTCTCGCACATGGGTTTAGGAGTGCAAGCACTTGGGCCATTTTCTGCTGCTTTCCAAGGCCATAGCCAGAGCTGGAGTCAGAGGAGCAGCCCAGACATGAACCAGCGCTCATATGGCATGAGCCGCAGGAGGAGACTTAGCCTACTATACCACAGCACCAGTGCCTTTAATGCATTTTTTTAAATAATTTTTATAAAGATTAGTTTATGTGAAAAGCAGAGAGAGGGAGAGGGAGAGAGAGACAAAGACAGAGAGGGAGGGAAGGAGGGAGGGAGGGAGGGAGAGAAAGAGCTGTTCCACTCAATGGTTCACTCTCAAAATGGACATAAGCTGGTTCTGGGCCAGACTGAGGCCAGGAGCCATGAACTCCATCCTGATCTCCTACAAAGGGTGGCAGGAAACCAAGTACTTGGGCCATCATAACCTGCCTTCCAGGACACATTAGCAAAATAGAGTAACCAGGACTTGAACCATTGCTCTGATATGGGATGCCAGAGTCACAAGCAGTGGTTTAACCCACTACACCACAATCATGGTTCCAATTTTAAAAATGGAAAGGGAGGGACATAGTGAGAGAAAGAAAAAAAAGAGAGAGAGAGAGAGAGAGAGAGAGAGAGAGGAAGAGGAAGAGGAAGGAAGGAAGGGGAATCAATCTCCCATCTACTGGTTCATTTTCCAGGTCAAATCCAGGAAGTGGATGCACAATCCAGGTCTCCCTTTTGTATGGTGAGCACCCAAGTACTTTAATCATTACCTGCTGCATCCCAAGGTGTGCATTTGCAGGAAGCTCTATTGGAATAAGAGTAGCTGGGACTTGAATGAGGGACCCTGATGTGGGATGCAGGCATCCCATGCAGCAGCTTAATGGCTGTGACAATGGCTGCTCCTCCTCTATTTATTTTCTCTCTTGTTAGGATTCCTATTATAAGAAGGTTGTTATTTCTATGTCTCCTGTATTTCTTTTATATTTTTCATCTATTCTTTCTTCCAAATGCCTTTGGAAAAGTACCTTGACCTAATATTGATCTATGTCCGTTTTCCTGTGTATCTCATCTAATTTATAAGTAGGTTTTGAATATATAATAATCCTCCTACTTTGTTTTTTACAATTGTACATGATTCATCACTTCATTCTATGGCTTGAGTTTTGCTAGTCTTGTCATCTAGGAAGATATATTAATTTATTCTCTTTCAGGTTGTCTAATTATTTTATATATAAAGTCTTTTCTCCCTTCTCTACCAAGTCATAACCACTTTCTGATTCTCTAGAGCTTTCTTCTGCTGTTTGTCTAAAGATTTCTTTACTTATTTGAAAGCAGAGTTAAAGAGAGTCAGAGGAAGAGACAGAAAGAGAGAGCAATCTTCCATCTGCTGCTTCAATCCCCAGATGGCTCAGATGGCTGGAGCTGGGCTGGTCCAAAGTCAGGAGCCAGGAGCTTCTTTTTGGTCTCCCACATGGGTGCAGGGGCCCAAGGAGGTGAGCCATCCTCTGCTGCTTTAGCAAGCACATTAGCAGGGTCCAGGATCTGAAGTGGAGTAGCTGGGACTAGAATTGGCACCCATTTGTGATGCTGGCATTGGTGGTGGCACTTTATTGGCTATTTCACAGCAAGGGCCCCTTGTTTTCCTTCTTAACCCCACTCATTACTTTTGTTGCATCTTTGTGTTTGGATTTTTTGAAGTAAGGCTGTGCCACTTTGCTTCCATTTCAGGGGCCCTGACACCCCCCCCCCTTTTTTTTAGATTTATTCATTCCTTTGAAAGTCTCTAAGTTACACACAGAGAGAAAGAGAAGCAGAGACAGAGACAGAGACAGAGAGAGAAGGTGTCTTCCATCTGCTGGTTTGCTGCCCAGTTGGCTGTAATAGCCTGAGTTGGGCTGATCTGAGGCCAGGAGCCAGGCACTTCTTCCCAGTCTCCCACATGGGTATAGGGGCAGGACTGGAAGTAGAGCAGCCAAGATTTGCACCCACACCCTTATGGATTGCCGATACTGCAGGCAATGGATTTACCCACTACACCACAGCACTGGCCCCTGATATATCCTTTTTCTGACTCAGCCCTCACCAGGGTTTGCTTAAACTTTGCTTCCAGTGAACTAGAGCAGGAGATATTCTCTTTAAGTAATCCTAGTAGTTATCTGGAAATTAAGATGTTCAATCTAAGAAAATGTAGCAGGACATAAATGCAACAAACAGATCAAGCCATGCACATTCATGAAAAACAAACTGGACATTTTATTGAAACAGTGAAATTTGTTTTGAACATGCTTGTATTGAATTTTTATAGTCACTTAGGAGTCTTCTTAATCCTGGGAGTGAAACAAGAAAATATTATTACAAATTGCTCAGAAATACATTTGTGGCATATAGGTAAATCATAGGGAACCTAAGAGAGCCTTCACAACTCACAAGGCAAGCTTAGTAAAATCAATTTGGAATCCATATTCATGAAAATCATATTAAAGGACAGAATGTCTTCCAGGACAAAAAAAAAAGCACGGTGTGACAAAAGCTAATTACTTACCAGGTAGCATTTTTTAAAATTCATTTGAAAGAGTAGAAGGAGGTTGGGAGAGAGGGGGGAAGAGAGTGAGAGATCGAGAGAGAGAGAGAGAGAGAGAGAGAGAGAGAGAGAGGAAGAGTGTGAAAGAGAGAGCGAGAGAGAGTGTGAGAGGAAGAGAGATCTTCCATCTGCTTGTTCACTCCCCAAATTCCAGCAATATCTGGGATTATGCCAGAAGACTGGAACTCAATCATCCAGCTGAGTGACAAGGATTCAAATACTTGAGCCATCGTTGCTGTCTCCTAAGGTGTTTATTAGCAGGAAGCTGGATCAGAACTGGAGGTGGAACTCAAACACTTTAATATGAGTTTTGAGCATCTCAAGTGGCATCTTAATCACTGTTCATGCCCAACCCATCCCACAGTATTCTTATCTCTAAAGTTAAAACATGGCTTCAGAATTAACAATGGTTGTTATTTCTGGGGGTAGAATTCATTTCCAGTGTTCTACAGCAAGGATGCATTGCTTTTGTAATTAAAATATTTAATGGCATTTTCATAGGGCAATAATCATATCAATATGGCAGTCACTGCAAGGAAAAATGGAGCAATATTCTTATAATGTTGACAGTTGTCCTAATTTGTATCAGAAACAGCAGAACAGTACTATAAGTTATCATGCATTTGTATGATTGACTATCATGTAATCAATAGAATGACAATGTAGGTCAAATTAGTATAGAAAAACTTCAAAGATATGCTGTTAAATGAAACAAAAGCAAGTTTAAAAACATGCAGTGTGAGCTCTTTCACTTGGTACATTATGTCTATATTTGGAGAAAAATGCAAGGTATACTAACAAGCAAAAAATAAAACAGAGCACTGCTTCAGAGACAGAGCAAGCCTCAGAATGAGAGCCAGGTGTGATAGGAATGTTGGAATTTTCAGACCAGTATTTAAAAGAATCATGAGAAGATTGCCATGGAGCGCCAAATGTAAAAAGTAATCAAATGCCAAAACAGGTAGAAAATGTAAGCAGAGAGATGTAAATTCTAAGAAAAATTGAAAAAAAAAAAGTTTAAGATCAGAAACACTAACAGAAATGAAGAATGACTTTGATAGGCTCATTTGTAAACTGTACACAACTAAGGAAAGATGTCCTGAGCTTGAGAATGTGGTGATAGAATCTTCCCAAGCCAGAAAGCAAAGGGGGAAAAAGGCTGAAAAACAGAATATACAAGAACTGTGGGAAAGTCACAAAAGGTATCACATATGAGTCATGGAAATTCCAGAAGAAGAAAGGAAAACTAACAAAGGAACTTTGAAGCATTAATGACTGAGAATTTTCCCATATTGACATCAGGAACCAAACCATATCCATGAAGCTCAGAGAGCACTAAGGTATATAAATCCCAAAAGATTCCACTTGATCAATGGAATAGGAGAAAGAGCCAAGAAGACACTCATCTATGGTCAATTGGTTTTAATCAAGATACAAGTATACATGATGACTGTATATGGGTGAAATGGTCATTTTTCCCACTCAAGTTTGCTTGTAGCAGTTGTTTATAGGGTTGTGAGTGATCAGAGCCTGTCACTCCAGGCGTCTGCCTCACAGACAACAGTTGATGACTTAGGGAGAGCTCCCACAGTGAAAATGACAATGTAGCAAACAAGATAGCAAACAATGTAGCAATGCCTAGTCTGCCACCCCCCACATACCCGTGGGATGAACTTAGAGGACCTTGAGACAATAACTCATGTGAGGTCATCCCATCTGCACCCAGTGAGGATCCCCACATTTGTGGCAGTACTCAGGCACCTCTCAGGGCAGCCGCTAGACCTCACCCCACCTGCATGTTTGCCGTTAATATAGGAGTGGACACAAAATGCAGTTCCTGGATTCCAACACCTGTAAAAAGGCTTCTGCTAACCAAGGGCAGAGGATATGCTTGTGTCTTTCCAGAGAATGCAGGTCAGCCCATTTGGGTACCACCCAGAAATATCAAGCCTGCAACTGACAGCCAACCAGAACCAGCTGAACAAGACTGAGAGTCTGCCTTGTTAGAAGACGCACCTGCCCTATCATCCTACCTTGAAAAACTGCCCATAGCCACATCCGTTACTGTTTTATACCCCATTAGCTCTGGTCAGCCACTCAAATGGCCCACAGCCTGTGTGCGGTCATGCCATTCCTAATTACCATTGTTCCTCATTCCTACCCCTATCTGAGCAAGCACTCCTGTGGTCTCTCATTTTGAGTGCTGGTTAGTCAACGATGGGTAAGATCTCCTGGGGGACAACCTAAGACAGGCAGGCACAGCCGCATACAGAGATCACATGGAAACGGGGTCAACGATGGTATGGCCAAGAATCATGCCTCCCGTTGCTCAAAAACAAATGAAAAGAGGGAAATGTGGTGGAATGAGAAGGCCATGCCAAGATGGCTACTGGTAATGAGGATCAGTTACTCAGGAACGGCTTTGAAACCCACCTGGCAATGGAGCCTGCCTGGCAACAGGCTGTGATTGAATGGCTTCAGATACTGCCTGGCAACAGGCTGTGATTGGTTAGGGCATAAACCGCCCCTTGACCGGATTGGCTGCCTTGGCTATATAAGCTGTTGTACCAACTGAAATAAATGAATCTGTGGGCTGCTCGCCTCTGGCCCACTTTCACCCGACTTCCGGGGTCTGTGTGGTAATTCTGTGCCTCTTGCCCCCACCACACTCCTCAAAGCAAATCAACTTCAACATTGGGTCTCTTTGCTTTTTTACTTGCTCAGCTTCTTATTTGGTATAGTATTAAGCCCTTTTACTGTAATGCAAATTTAAAATGTTATGTCAAAAACAAGGGAAGAGGAAGGAGGGGGGATAGGGAGGAAGGGAATATTATTGTGTTCTTAGAATTGTGTCTGCATATCACATTGAATCTGTTAAAAACTAATTAAAAATAAAATTTTTATAATGCTTTTATTTAAAGAATATAAATTTCCAAAATACAGCTTATAGATTACAATGGCTTCCCCCCCCATAACTTCCCTCCCACCCGCAACCCTCCCCTTTCCCATTCCCTCTCCCCTTGCATTCACATCAAGATTCATTTTCAATTCTCTTTATATACAGAAGATCAGTTTAGTATATATTAATTAAGATTTCAACAGTTTGCCCTCACATAGCAACACAAAGTGAAAAATACTGTTGGGGTACTAGTTATAGTATTAATTCACAATGTATAGCACATTAAGGACAGAGATTCTACATGATATATATATATATATTTTTAAATTGATTAACTTTCTATGCAATTTCCAATTTAACACCAAGATTTTTTTTCATTTTTAATTATATTTATATACAGAAGATTGATTCAGTATATACTAAGTAAAGATTTCATCAGCTTGCACCCACTCAGAAACACAAAGTGTAAAAATACTGTTTCAGTACTAGTTATAGCATTACTTCACATTGGACAACACATAAGGACAGATCCCACATGAGACGTAAGTACACAGTGACTCCTGATGTTGATTTAACAATTTGACACTCTTGTTTATGGCGTCAGGAATCTCCCTAGGGTCTAGTCATGAGTTGCCGAGGCTATGGAAACCTTTAGGATTTGCTGACTTCAATCTTATTCCGACAGGGTCATAGTCAAAGTGGAGGTTCTCTCCTCCCTTCAGAGAAAGGTACCTCCTTCTTTGATGGCCCCATTCTTTCCACTGGGATCTCACTCGCAGAGATCTTTCATTTAGGTCTTCTTTTTTTTTTGCCACAGTGTCTTAGCTTTCCATGCCTAAAATATTCTCATGGGCTCTTGAGCCAGATCTGAATGCCTTAAGGGCTGATTCTGAGGCCAGAGTGCTATTTAGGACATCTGCCATTCTATGAGTCTGCTGTGTATCTTGCTTCCCATGTTGGATCATTCTCTCGCTTTTTGATTCTATCAGTTAGTATTAGCAGACACTAGTCTTGTTTGTGTGATCCCTTTGACTCTTAGACCTATCAGTGTGATCAATTGTGAACTGAAATTGATCACTTGGACTAGTGAGATGGCATTGGTACATGCCACCTTGATGGGATTGTATTGGAATCCCCTGGCACAAGTCTAACTCCATCATTTGGGGCAGTTCCGATTGAGCATGTCCCAAATATAGGGAATATTATTGTGTTCTTAGAATTGTGTCTGCATATCACATTGAATCTGTTAAAAACTAATTAAAAATAAAAATTTTAACAATTTTTAAGAAAATACATGAATGGGAAAAGACAGTCCATTCAAACAATTTTGCTGAGAAAACTGCTGTCAGTAAGCAGAAGAATTAAATTGGATCCATGTTGAACTTTATCTCTCTCTTATCCAAGAGTTCACTAAAAATGGATGAAAGACTTATGAGACCTGAAATAGTGATACTGCTACAAGAACACAGAAACTTCCATTGCATTAGATGAGGCGTGATCTCTGAGATATGACTCCACAAGTCTGGTCATTGAAAGTAAAAATATGTCAATGGGTTTACATCAAATTAAAAGATTTCAGCATGCTGGCGCCAGCACTGTGGTACAATGGGTTAGAGCCATGGCCTGCAGCACCTGCAAGCCATATGGGTGCCAGTTCCAATCCTGGCTGCTGCACTTCTGATATAGCTCCCCACTAGTGTGCCTGGGAAATAGTGGAAAATGACATAAGTCCTTGGACCCATGCACTAACACAGGAGACCTGAAGAAGCTCCTAAGTCCTGGCTTCAGCCTGGCCAAGCTGGGTCATTGTGGCTATTTTGGGAGTGAACCAGCAGATGGAAGATTCATATTTCTCTCTCTCTCTCTCTCTGTCTGTCTCTCTCTCTCTCTCTCTTCCTCCTTCACCCCTCTCTCCTTCACACCTTCTCTCTCTTTCTCTGACTGTGCCTTTCAACTAAATTTAAAAAAAAATCTCAAGTTTCTGTATGCCAAAGTGAGGGAATTACCTGAAGAGTCTGAAAAAGTATTTTCAAATCATACATCAAATAAGGGACTACAACCCAAAGTATGTAAGAAATTTAAACTACTCAATAGCAAGAAAATAAATAATCTAAATAGACAAAAGTACTCAACTGGACATTTGTCAAGAAAAGACATGCAGATGGCCAACAGATACATGAAATAAAAAACTCAACAGTTTTAATCAGGGAATGCAAACTGAAACCATAATGAGATTATTACCTCTCACCTGTTAGAATAGCTCCTATGAAAAAGATGATAACAAGCAGTAGTTATGGTTTGGACAAAAGGAAACCCTAGCACACTGTTGGCAGGAATAAGTTAGTCTAGTCATTTTGAAATCTAGTATGGTGGTTCCTCAAAAAATGAAAAGTAGAATTACCCTAGGATTGAGCAATCCCACTTCTGGGTACCTATCAACTGGAACTGAAATCAATGCATTGGAGAGATGTCTGTACTTCCCTGCAACATTTTCACAGTACTCAAGATCTGAAAACAACTTAATGTCCAGCAGTAAATGAACAGGTAAAAAATAGGTCATATACATGCATAATGGCATACTATTTAGCTTTTAAAAATAAAGAAGTTCTGTCATTTGCAACAACATGAATGTATCTAGAAGACACTCTGCCAAGTAAAACAAGCAAAGAACATAGAGACAGATAGTACATGATCTCACTTATACATGGAACCCAGAGAGTTGAATTCATAGCAGTAGAGCAGATTGATGATTACCAGAGATTGAAGCAAGGGAGTTCTCAGGAAGAAGGGACATGTTTGTCAAAGGATGTAAAGTTTTCTTTAGACAGGAGGAGTAATTCCTAGGATTCTCTTACACAACATAATTGTCAGAGTTACTGTAGCATATGTCACAAAATTTCCTGTGATTTTTGTCAAAGATTTATTCATTCATTTGAAAGGTAGAGTGATCAGGAGAGACTGAGAGATCTTCTACCCAGTGATTCACTTCCCAGATGCTTGCAATAGCTGAAGATTGGCCAGGACAAAGCCAGAAGGACAGAACTCCATCTGGGGCTCTGAAGGGTGTGAACTGGGACTCATGCATGTGGTCCATCATGCACTACCTTCCCTGGCACATGAGTGGGAAATTGGATCTGAATGGTATAGTCAGAACGCAAACCAGCCTTCTGATAGGGTGTGGGCAATCCCAAGCTTAAGGTGCTGTGCCACATTGCTTACCATGAAAGAGTAGATTTTAAGTTTCTATACCACAGAGAAATGATGTGTCTGTGGATGCATGTGATACTTAGCCTAATTTGATCATTCCCCAATATATGCATATATTGAACAATCATATTGTACTGCATAGGTGTATACAGCTACTATTTTCAAGAGAAATGTGAAACAATTAAATGTATTATTAATGTTTTGCATTGTCAGCTAGATACTGTCAACTACATGGTAGACACAGTGCTGGCTAAAAATAAAGTTTTAAGAAGGAGAAGGAAAGAAAACAACAATATTACTATACATTGATGTTTTAGTGACAAATTTACTTTTTTTTTTTTTGACAGGTAGAGTTATAGACAGAGACAAGAGAAAGGTCTTCCTTCTGTTGGTTCACCCCCCAAATGGCCGTTACGGCCGGCCCTTCACCGATCTGAAGCCAGGAGCCTGGTGCTTCTTTCTGGTCTCCCATGCGGGTGCAGGGCCCAAGCACTTGGGCCATCCTCCACTGCCCTCCCGGGCTACAGCAGAGAGCTGGACTGGAAGAGGAGCAACCAGGACTAGAACCCAGCATCCATATGGGATGCCGGCACTGCAGGCAGTGGATTAACCAAGTGAGCCACAGTGCTGGCCCCAGCAAATTTGCTTTTAACATTTATTTGCTTTCATCTGTTTGAAAGTTAGAGAGAGAGAGAGAGACAGAGGCAGATTTAGTACTCCAGTGCCCACAACAACCTAAGACTGGGCCAGGCTTAAATCAGGAGCTGGGAACTCAGTCAACTCTCCCACATGGGTGGCAGGGACCCAGCTACTTAAGCCATCACCATCTGCTGCCTCGCAGGATGTGCATTAGCAGGAGTCTGAATTGGAACTCCAGATGCAGCTCAAACTCAGTGACCACCATTTGGGATGGGGGAGTTCCAAGCAGCTTCTTAATTACTGTGCCAAAGGCCTGTAGTTTTTCTTATTTTTCCGTGGTTGTATTTTATGTATTTCCTGAAAGTCATTTGTTAAAACATACATAGTGTGAAATTCTGAAAAAAGAAGTTTCATTTTAGCAAAACAAAATAATTTCAGTTATTTAAGAAAAAAAAAAAAAAGGACATGGAGTGGAAGACAGGTCAGCATGAGAACAAGACAGGTTCAGGGAGTTGTCTTGGGTTGTCCACAACCAGCATGCAAGGCCAGGGTGCATGTCAGGTACATCCTTGCAGCAGAGACAAATCAAAATTGGGATCTTAAGTCCCAGTCATATTGATATCCCATGATTAGTATCTTCCCTGATTCTGTACTCACCAGCTTTCTAGTTTATAATTTGTATCTGAAGTAGCTTTTTAAAGTAGAAGGCAAATGTTCTAACAAGTCAATGCAAACATCTGAAAATTAAGATTATCATATACTTAGTTTCAATAATGCAAAGCCCCAGGTAAGACCTATATAGGGAAGTAAAGGATTTTGATGAGGCGTACTATGTGCGAGCTGTGAGTTTTCAACAAAGACTTTAATGATAAAATTCCAAGAGACAAAGAGTCACAGAGACACAGGCTGAATGAAAAGAGAAATGGCAGATAGTCATTCTCAGTGGCCCTGATCTCACCCTATTTGGTAAGATTTTCTTGATTTGCTCAGTATTGAAACTCTGCAGTTGACAGTCTGTTTTACGTGTCTGTGATGTGGCACAGGAACATATCTGAAATTCTGCTTCCCCTTAACTTCTGCATCTAAAATGCCAGACCCTGGGAGTTGGCATTGCAGTATGGTGGGTTAAGCTGACTCTTGAGATGGCTGGTTGCTTGGTTGGTTTTATATTTTTCAGAAATGAAATCCTCATGTCTGTGACACACCAAACTCTTACTTTTGGCAGCTGCCAGGTGCCACAGGAGAGAGGTTAGGGAAACGAAAGCCAGATGATGAAAAACCTACTTTCCAGGGTGCTCCCAGTCCTTACCGTGTTTTAATGGATGCGAGAGATTTCCTGAAGGTAGACTGGATGTCTAACTCGAGCAGCCTCGGAATGTCTGGATATCCACCCAACTGGTCCCAGGGTATATTTGTTGGTGTCTTCTCTGTTATTGGGTAGCTTGAATCGCATATATCAGTTTTCCAGATGGCATCCATCTGGTCATCTTGGTGTCTGCAGAGTCAGAGAAGCATTAAGTGAAAGTGCATGGCTGGGCTGTGCCAATAGCCAATCAAAATGTCTGAGTCTTACTCTCCCCTCAGTGCTTCACCTCTGCCTTGTCCTGTTTTGCCCTCCCCTTGCACTGACAAGCATCAGCTATGCCCACTATGATAGACAGGTGGATGAAAAACTAGAACTTTCTGAAATGGTTAACAAGGCTGAATTTCCATGACTTCACCTAGAAATCCATATTAAAATACCTTCTTAGCATTAAGAAGTACAGCAGACGTGGGTGTTTTCTGCTCCCTTCCCAGAGCTCCTCCAGGAGTTAATGCTTCTAAGCTTTTTTATTATACATTCTTAATGTAATTTATTTCTTAATGAGGAAGAATGCATTCCCGCTTTGTGTTTTTAGAAAGGAACTCAAGACCAATAAATCAACCTTTTGGTAAACTAGTTCAGAGAATTAATACTCCCTTAGACTCGCCCCTGCACTGTATTATAGTGGTGGGGAAGAGGAGGATCTTGGATGGAAGGTTTAGGTTTTGTGCATCATCTGAACGTGTCCGTCTTTCCATCACATACCTAATATTCTTGACAGGTTGTATATCCTCTTCTGCTGGTGGCTGTTGGAATGTCTGTTGTTGGAATGTCTGTTGAACAAATTCTCTAGAGGAAAGTATCTCCTTTTTATGGATGCACAAAGGAATTGGTCGACTAAGATTCAATTTATATGTTTCTTGGAGCTATAACAAGTTAAATCAGAAAGAGGATGTCATAAAAAGAAAGGAGCAGACTCTTTAGGGAGGTCTTCTGAACTGGCCCCACTCTAAACTCCAGCTCTTTCTTTACCCTGCACTTGCAAGTCTTCTTGCTCCTCCAACTCCCCTCCTACACGCGCAATTCCAGAGATGGAATCTATGGCAAATCAAAACCTGGGTCCCAGTTAAGCTCCAGTCTTGGTCTTGTGAAACTTTGTGTTAGTTGCTTATTTATCTACACCTGTTTATCTTTATTTCTAAAATAAGAATAACAGGAGTGTGGACATTGTATAAGGCAGCATATGTGGAATATAAATTGTGACGCACTATGCAAACCTAAGATAGCTAGCATTTACTGAATACTCACTGAATGGTGGACACTGAGCCTGGCACTTCCCACATCAACTCATTTGGAATTTACAACTACCTTAGGGTTGGGAATTTTTACTTGTGTCTTACATATGGAGGAGCTAAGGAAAACTTCAGTTTGGGGGCATGTATTATGGTACAGCTTATTTTTTTAAAGATTTATTTATTTATTTGAAAGAGTTACACAGAGAGAGAAGGAGAGGCAGAGTTTGAGACAGAGAGAGGTCTTCCATCTGCTGGTTCACTCCCCAGTTGACCACAACAGCCAGAGCTGTGTTGTTCTGAAGCCAGATTTTTCCAGGTCTCCCACGTGGATACAGGGGACCAAGGACTTAGGCCATCTCTGCTGCATTCCTAGGCCATAGTAGAGAGCAGGATCAGAAGTGGAGCACCAGGATTTGAACTTGCACCCATATGGAATGCCATCACAATAGGCAGCAGCTTTACTCACTGTGCCACAGCACCCGCCCCTGTGATGCAGATTAACCTGCTCAGGAATCCTGCATCACATATCAGAGTGCTTGAGGTTGAGTCCATCTCTGCCTTCCATTCCAGCTTCCTGCTAATGCTACTGGAAGGCAGCAGAAAATGGCCCAAATTCTCAAGACCTTGGCACCCATGTGGGAGACCAGAGTCAATTTCTTGGCCTCTGGTTTTGGCCATGTTGAGTCCATGAAATCTTAAGGTGTCCAGGTATCTTAGCTGGCATGTGGTGAAAGTGATTTGAATCCAGATAATTTGGTAACAGAGCCAATCCTCATAATGATCATTCCAATTCAGTGTAAGGTATTCATTCCTATCTGCCCTCTTATCCATTTTGCTTTTTACTGTCTCTTCTTAATGCCTTCATACCAGTATGTCAGATTCCAACATTCCTGGACTCAGACCCTTACTCATCATCTGAAATGTGCTAGATCTGTGTTTCCTGTTCGATGTCTCATGTCACATCTTGCTGGGATCCATGCACAATTGGCCATATTTCCCAAATCAAAAAGTCAGGTATGTTCTTTTTTTAAAGATTTTATTTATTTATTTGAGAGGTAGAGTTACAGACAGTGAGAGGGCAAGACAGAGAGAAAGGTCTTCCGTCCATTGGTTCACTCCCCAAATGGCCGCAATGGCCAGAGCAGTACCGATCTGAAGCCAGGAGCCAGGAGCTTCTTCTGGGTCTCCCATGTGGGTGCAGGGGCCCAAGGACTTGGGCCATCTTCTACTGCTTTCCCAGGCCACAGCAGAGAGCTGGATTGGAAGAGGAGCAGCCAAGACTAGAACCGGTGCCCAAATGGGATGCCAGGGCCACAGGCAGAGGATTAATCCAGTGCGCCACAGTGCCAAAGAGTTAAAATATTTAGAGAGAAAATGGTCCTAGAATTCCAGCTTGTGTTGTTTATTCTTAGAACTTCAGTTAGTGCTAGGAGCTTTCAAACACATAATCCCAGGGGGAAAATTCCCATCTCAGTTTTTGGAAGGCTGCTGTCACTCCCAAAACATATAGGCAGTTTTCTTAGAAGGGGCTCTAGGCCATAGTGAGTATATGGCTGTTTGAACAGGGTTGTCTGGCCTAGTACTATGGAAGCAGGTTGTCTCCCTTCTTGTAAAATCATGAGAGTAAACCCAGTTGCTCGAGAGTTTTGATGAGAAAGGTAACCAACCACCCAGGATTAGGGAGCAGTGACTTCAAGAGGCTTCACCTCTGGAGTCAGGAAGAGGTGGGATGACCAGGAAGGAGTTGAACGTTTCTGAAACTTGCACCTATTCTCCTCTAGAGATCTACCAAGTATTCCTGTTGTCCATCTAGTAGTGTCACTGGTCATAGTGTCATGGTGAGTTGAATTGTCTCAAAAGCTTACGCACTCGGAATGTCTGAAAATGTCCTTGCTTGGAAGAGGGGTCTTCACATATTACATATGTTAATATGTACTACATATTATAAATTACATATGTAATTTAGTTGGAGATCTCAAGGTAAGATCACCATGGATTAACCAAAATGTCACTGGGTCCTAAATATGATGGCATGTGGCCTCCAAAGAGACCAAAGTGAATCCAGAACACACATGCTGAGTTGGTCATTTGGAAGATGGAGGCAAAGATGGAGTTTAGTGGCTGCAAGCTTAGGAATACCAAAGATTTCCAGTGGCACTGCAGTCTAGGACAGAAGCGTGGGATGGAGTTCCTAGAGGACCCAGAAGAAACCAGGCCTGCAGCACCTTAATTTCACACATTTCCAACCTCTGGAACCATGACAGGTTTCCTTGGGGGACTTTGTATTCTGCCAGGGCGCATTTGGATATTTATACTATCATTCATGGCCATAGAAAATTGTCAACTTAAAAATTAGCCTCTTTGGGAATTCTCCCAAATTCCTTCTATGAAGCCAGCATCACCTTAATTCCTAAGCCAGAAAAAGATGCAGCATTGAAAGAGAATTACAGACCAATATCCCTCATGAACATAGATGCAAAAATCCTCAACAAAATTCTGGCCAATAGACTGCAACAACACATCAGAAAGATCATCCACCCAGACCAAGTGGGATTCATCCCTGGTATGCAGGGATGGTTCAATATTCGCAAAACAATCAACGTGATACACCACATTAACAGGCTGCAGAAGAAAAACCATATGATTATCTCACTAGACGCAGAGAAAGCATTCGATAAAATTCAACACCCTTTCATGATGAAAACCCTAAGCAAACTGGGTATAGAAGGCACATTCCTCAATACAATCAAAGCAATTTATGAAAAACCCACGGCCAATATCCTATTGAATGGGGAAAAGTTGGAAGCATTTCCACTGAGATCTGGTACCAGACAGGGATGCCCACTCTCACCACTGCTATTCAATATAGTGCTGGAAGTCTTAGCCAGAGCTATTAGGCAAGAAAAAGAAATTAAAGGGATACAAGTTGGGAAGGAAGAACTCAAACTATCCCTCTTTGCAGACGACATGATTCTTTATTTAGGGGACCCAAAGAACTCTACTAAGAGACTATTGGAACTCATAGAAGAGTTTGGCAAAGTAGCAGGATATAAAATCAATGCACAAAAATCAACAGCCTTTGTATACACAGACAATGCCACGGCTGAGGAAGAACTGCTAAGATCAATCCCATTCACAATAGCTACAAAAACAATCAAATACCTTGGAATAAATTTAACTAAGGACATTAAAGATCTCTACAATGAAAATTACAAAACCTTAAAGAAAGAAATAGAAGAGGATACCAAAAAATGGAGAAATCTCCCATGCTCATGGATTGGAAGAATCAATATCATCAAAATGTCCATTCTCCCAAAAGCAATTTACAGATTCAACGCAATACCAATCAAGATACCGAGGACATTCTTCTCAGATCTGGAAAAAATGATGGTGAAATTCATATGGAGACACAGGAGACCTCGAATAGCTAAAGCAATCTTGTACAACAAAAACAAAGCCGGAGGCATAACAATACCAGATTTCAGGACATACTACAGGGCAGTTGTTATCAAAACAGCATGGTACTGGTACAGAAACAGATGGATAGACCAATGGAACAGAATAGAAACTCCAGAAATCAATCCAAACACCTACAGCCAACTTATATTTGATCAACGATCCAAAACCAATCCCTGGAGTAAGGTCAGTCTGTTTAATAAATGGTGCTGGGAAAACTGGATTTCCACGTGCAGAACCATGAAGCAAGACCCCTACCTTTCACCTTACACAAAAATTCATTCAACATGGATTAAAAATTTAAACCTACGACCCGACACCATCAAATTACTGGAGAGCATAGGAGAAACCCTGCAAGACATAGGTACTGGCAAAGACTTCTTGGAAAAGACCCCAGAAGCACAGGCACTGAAAACCAAAATTAACTACTGGGATTGCATCAAATTGAAAAGTTTCTGTACTGCAAAAGAAACAGTCAGGAAAGTGAATAGGAAACCGACAGAATGGGAAAATATATTTGCAAACTATGCAACAGATAAAGGGTTGATAACCAGAATCTACAAAGAAATTAAGAAACTCCACAACATCAAAACAAACAACCCACTTAAGAGATGGGCCAAGGACCTCAACAGACATTTTTCCAAAGAGGAAATCCAAATGGCCAACAGACACATGAAAAAATGTTCAAGATCCCTAGCAATTAGGGAAATGCAAATCAAAACCACAATGAGGTTTCACCTCACCCCGGTGAGAATGGCTCACATTCAGAAATCCACCAACAATAGATGCTGGAGAGGATGTGGGGAAAAAGGGACACTAATCCACTGTTGGTGGGAATGCAAACTGGTGAAGCCACTGTGGAAGTCAGTCTGGAGATTCCTCAGAAACCTGAATATAACCCTACCATTCAACCCAGCCATCCCACTCCTTGGAATTTACCCAAAGGAAATTAAATTGGCAAACAAAAAAGCCGTCTGCACAGCAATGTTTATTGCGGCTCAATTCACAATAGCTAAGACTTGGAACCAACCCAAATGCCCTTCAACAGTAGACTGGATTAGGAAATTATGGGACATGTACTCTACAGAATACTATACAGCAGTCAAAAACAATGAAATCCGGTCACTTGCAACAAAATGGAGGAATCTAGAAAACATCATGCTGAGTGAATTAAGTCAGTCCCAAAGAGACAAATATCATTTGTTTCCCTTGATTGGCGATGACTAACTGAGCACCAAAGGGGAAACCTGTAGAAGTGAAATGGACACTATGAGAAACAGTGACTCGATCAGCTCTTGTGCTGACTGTTGTTGTACAATGTAATACTTTATCCATGGTAGTATTTTTTTTTTCTCTTTATCCTAGTACTAGTGGTTGAACTCTGTAATTAACACACAATTATACTTGGGTGTTTAAATTTTAACCGAAAGGTGATCTCTGTGAAATATAAGAGTGGGAATAAGAGAGGGAGGAGATGAAAAATTTGGGACATGCTCAATCGGAACGGCCCCAAATGATGGAGTTAGAATTGTGCCAGGGGTTTCCAATACAATCCCATCAAGGTGGCATGTACCAAGGCCATCTCATTAGTCCAAGTGATCAATTTCAGCTCACAATTGATCACACTGATAGGTCTAAGAGTCAAAGGGATCACACAAACAAGACTAGTGTCTGCTAATACTAACTGATAGAATGAAAAAGGGAGAGAATGATCCAACATGGGAAGCAGGATACACAGCAGACTCATAGAATGGCAGATGTCCTAAATAGCACTCTGGCCTCAGAATCAGCCCTTAAGGCATTCGGATCTGGCTCAAGAGCCCATGAGAATATTTTAGGCATGGAAAGCTAAGACACTCTGGAAAAAACAGAAGACCTAAATGAAAGATCTCTGCGAGTGAGATCCCAGTGGAAAGAACGGGGCCATCAAAGAAGGAGGTACCTTTCTCTGAAGGGAGGAGAGAACTTCCACTTTGACTACGGCCCTGTGGGAATAAGATCGAAGTCGGCGAACCCTAAAGGCTTCCATAGCCTCGGCAACTCATGACCAGAGCCTAGGGAGATTACTGACGCCATAAACAAGAGTGTCAAATTGTTAAATCAACATCAGGAGTCACTGTGTACTTACGTCTCATGAGGGATCTGTCCTTAATGTGTTATCCAATGTGAAGTGATGCTATTACTAGTACTGAAACAGTATTTTTACACTTTGTGTTTCTGAGTGGGTGCAAACTGATGAAATCCTTACATAGTATATATTGAATCGATCTTCTTTATATAAAGATAATTGCAAATGATTAAAAAATCTTGGTGTTAAATTGGAAATCGCATAGACAATTAATCAATTTTTTTTAAAAAAAATCATGTAGGATCTCTGTCCTTAATGTGCTGCACATTGTGAATTAATACTATAACTAGTACTCCAACAGTATTATCATTTTGTGTCTCTATGCGAGGGCAAACCGTTGAAATCTTTACGTAATATGTACTAAATTGATCTTCTGTGTATAAAGAGAATTGAAAATGAATCTTGATGTGAACAGAAGGGGAGAGGGAGCGGGAAAGGGGAGGGTGGGGGGAGGGAGGGAAGTTGTGTGTGGGGGGAGCCATTGTGGTCCATGAGCTGTTCTTTGGAAATTTATATTCTTTAAATAAAAGCTTTATAAAAAAAAAAAAAATTAGCCTCTTTTACATTCCTTAAATTGCAAATCTTGCCTGTGGTTGCCTTGCCAGGATCAAACAAATGATTTCATGGACCTTGTCTGGCCCATGGGCAGAATATTCCCCACCCTGTACCATCAAGTTTCTGGTAATTTGTTAGGATGTCCCTGGAAAAGTGGCATTTGTGGTCTGTGCAGGTTGGTGTTAAACTTTCAAAATGTGGTGCTGGGGCTGGTTCTGTTGCTCACTGGGTTAAAGCCCTGGCCTGAAGCGCCAGCATCCCATATGGGCACCAGTTCTAATTTCAGCTGCTCCTCTTCTGATCCAGCTCTCTGCAGTGGCCTGGGATAGCAGTAGATGATGGCCCAAGTCCTTGGTACCCCGCACCCACGTGGGAGACCCAGAAGAAGCTCCTGGCTCCTTTCTTCGGATCAGTGCAGCACTGGCCATTGTGGCCATCTGGGGAGTGAAACTGTGGATGGAAGACATCTCTCTGTGTCTCTACCTCTCTCTGTAACACTGTCAAATAAATAAAATAAATCTTAAAAAAGTAATGATTTCATATTTCTGTCATAATACACTGCACACAGGGAACAGAAAACAGATTATCTGGCCAAATAAAGCTATCATTTTCCTCAGGCACTGATTCCGTTTCTCTTCCAGAAGCTTCTGCTTCTCAGTCCAGACATGCATCACTCTTTTCTGATAGCCATCAATTTTGCTCAGCATGACATAGAGTTTCTGCATCTCATAACCTTTCCCAGTGTTTTGGGTGGCTTTCACTCGACAGATTATGTAGTTTCTTGAAAAAAAAAAAAAAGACAGGGATTAGATTGATTAGTTAAAGAGCTTAAGATTTCTCATTCCTCAAATCATTCCTTATTTCCCTCATTTCTCACATCATCTTTTGCATGTAGAGAGCAATGGGATGGGATGAGAAAAAGGGCTTTTGTTTCTACTTTTTAACAAGACATTAATCCACTTCTCTATGTGAATACACTTTCAATAATCTATATGAATTTTTCATTAACTAGAGTATTTTAGCATTCAAAAGCATTGCTTGTCATTTCAATGTTAAGATGTTTAAATACAAGTATTTTTTAAAAATTGTCTCAATGGGCACAATTCTCCATTTTTAAAAAAACATATGTGGCCGGCGCCGTGGCTCAACAGGCTAATCCTCCGCCTTGCGGCGCCGGCACACCGGGTTCTAGTCCCGGTCGGGGCGCCGGATTCTGTCCCGGTTGCCCCTCTTCCAGGCCAGCCCTCTGCTGTGGCCCAGGAGTGCAGTGGAGGATGGCCCAGGTGCTTGGGCCCTGCACCCCATGGGGAGACCAGGAAAAGCACCTGGCTCCTGGCTCCTGCCATCGGAGGAGCGCGGTGCGCCGGCCGCAGTGCGCCATCCGCGGCGGCCATTGGAGGGTGAACCAAAGGCAAAAGGAAGACCTTTCTGTCTGTCTCTCTCTCTCACTGTCCACTCTGCCTGTCAAAAAAAAAAAAAAAAAAAAAAAAAAAAAAAAAAAAACATATGTAAGACATGTAGCAAGTATTTAATACAATTATTAAAAGACAGTGTCCATTCCTCCAAAACACTTATATTTTTAATAGTAAACTTCTATTTAATACATATAAATTTTGAAAGTACAACTTTTGGATTATAGCAGCTCTTCCCCCCATAACCACCCTCTGACTCACAAACCATCCCATCTGCTACTCCCTATCCCATCCCATTCTTCACCAAGATTCATTTTTAATTATCTTTATATAGAGAATATCAACTTAATATATACTAAGTAAAGATTTCAGCAGTTTGCATCCACACAGACACACAAAGTATAAAGTCCTGTGTGAAGACTAGTTTTACCCTTAATTCTCATAGTACAACACATTAAGGACAGGGGTCCTACATGGGGAGCAAGTGCACAGTAACTCCTGTTGTTGATTTAACAATTGACACCCTTATTTATGACATCAGTAATCACTCAAGGCTCTTGTCATGAGCTGCCAAGGTTATGGAAGCCTCTTGAATTCACAAACTCTGATCTTATTTAGACAAGGCCATAATCAAAGTGGGAGTTCACTCCTCCCTTCAGAGAAAGGTACCCCATTCTTTGATGGCCCCTTCATTCCACGGGGATCTCACTCAGAGATCTTTCATTTAGTTCATTTTTCGCTACAGTGTCTTGGCTTTCCATGCCTGAGATACTCTGATGGGCTTTTTAGTCATATCTGAATGCCTTAAGGGCTGATTCTGAGGCCAGAGTGCCAATGCACTTATAAATGAGAGAGGGATTGACAAAGTAGCTGTGTAAAAGATACAATGAATAAATGCTAAACAAAAAGAAAACAATGCTCTGTGAGCAAAAAGAAAGCATAATTAATACAAGAGTAATAAAGAAAGCTTTAAAATCTTTTAAATTTTATTTTAATTGAAAGGCAGAAAGCACTTCCATCCACTGGTTGACTCCTCAAATACCAGTAGCAACCAGAGCTGTGGCATGCCAAAAACCATTGTCAGGAACTCAAACTAGGATTCCCATGTGTGTAGAATGTATCTAAGCACATGAGCATCTTAACCAGTGTGCCAAATGCTCATGTGATGAAGAAGATTTTTAGGAATGTACCAAGTAAATCTTGAAGAAATGGCATACACCACCCTCTCCCAAGTTTTGCCATTCTCATTTCTACAGGAAGTAGAAGGGGTATTTCCCAAAGTGTGGTCCCTGAGCACCTGGACTTCATCACTGAGGGCGCTTGTTGGAAGTATAGAGTCCAGGATGCTTCCCCAGACATTTTGAGTCACTATCTTGGTGATAGTCTTTTGGAATCTGCAGTTTCAACAAAACCTTAGGTAAATTTTCTTTTACTAAAAATTGAAAACCATTATGCTAACCACCAGCATGGGAAGAAGAGGATGAAGAGTTTCAGGTTGCCTGGGCAAGCATTAGAAGATAGCCCAAGTGCTTGGGCCCCTGCACCCTCATGGAACACCAGGAAGAAGCACCTGGCTCCTGATTTTGGATCAGGGCAGCTTTGGGGTCATTTGGGGAGTGAACCAACGGAATGAAGACCTTTCTCTCGTCTTTTCCTCTCACTATCTATAATTCTACCTCTTGAATAAATAAATAAAAAAATATTTTTTTAAAAAAGAATACTACCAACAAGCAGAAAATGATAGTTACATTGGGGGTGGTGAGTAGTCTGGGAGAACACAGAAGTATGAGAAAATGTGTCAGGATGTAGTGAGAGAATGAGACAAGGATGGCTGGGTAATGGAAGATCTTCATAGATATTTTAAAGAGTTTGGAATGTTTTTGTGGGTAATAGAGACCCTTCAAATATTTTCCTCAGTATATATAAATTTAGAAATCCGTGACTACTTTTTTCTTTTCTTTTTTTTTTTTTTTTTTTTTACAGGCAGAGTGGACAGTGAGAGAGAGAGACAGAGAGAAAGGTCTTCCGTTGCCGTTGGTTCACCCTCCAATGGCCGCCATGGCCGGCGCGCTGCGGCCGGCGCACCGCGCTCGTCCGATGGCAGGAGCCAGGAGCCAGGTGCTTTTCCTGGTCTCCCCATGGGGTGCAGGGCCCAAGCACCTGGGCCATCCTCCACTGCACTCCTGGGCCACAGCAGAGGGCTGGCCTGGAAGAGGGGCAACCGGGACAGAATCCGGTGCCCCGACCGGGACTAGAACCCGGTGTGCTGGCGCCGCAAGGCGGAGGATTAGCCTGTTGAGCCACGGCGCCGGCCTACTTTTTTCATAATATGCATTGTTTTCCATGAACTTTTTAGGAGTCATATGCATGAACTTCAAAAAATTTTTGGCACCAGAATAATGTCATAACTATTTTCCATGAATTTTATTAAATAACTACCTGTGTGTGTGTGTGTGTGTGTGTGTGTGCATATGTGTGTTGATATATTCACTCAGGTGAATCCATACAATTTACTTGAAATTCTATTTGAAAAATTGCCTTTCTAGCCATCTCACTGGCCCAATTGATCAATTTCAGTTCACAATTGATCACACTGATAGGTCTAGGAGTCAAAGGGATCACACAAGCAAGACTAGTAACTGCTAATACTAACAGATAGAACTAAAAAAGGGAGAGACTGATCCAACATGGGAAGTAGGATACACAGCAGACTCATAGAATAGCAGATATCCTAATAAATCACTCTGGCCTCAGAATCAGCCCTAAGGCATCAGGATCTGGCTCAAGAACCCATGAGAGTATTTTTGGCATGGAAAGCCAAGACACTCTGGGAAAAAAAAAAAAAAAAGAAGAAGAAGACATAATGAAAGATCTCTGCGAGTAAGATCCCAACAGAAGGAATAGGGCCACCAGAGAAGGAGGTGCCTTTCTCTGAAGGGAGGAGAGAACCTCCACTTTGACTATGACCCTGTCAGAACAAGATCCAAGTCGGCGAACACTAAAGGCTTCCATAGCCTCAGCAACTCATGACTACAGCCTAGGGAGATTGCTGACGCCATAAACAAGAGTGGCAAATTGTTAAATCAACAACAGTAGTCACTGTGTACTTACGGCCCATGTATGATCTGTCCTTAGTGTGTTGTCCAAGGTGAAGTAATGCAATAACTAGGACTGAAACAGTATTTCTGCATTTTGTGTCTCTACGCGGATGCAAACTGACAGAATCTTTGCTTAATATATACTGAATTGATCTTCCGTATGGAAAGACAATTGGAAATGATAAAAAAAAATTGGAAGTTACATAAAAATCAATCAATTAAAAAAATAATATCATGTAGGATCTCTGTCCCTAATGTGCTGTACAACGTGATTTAAAGCTACAACTAGTACTCAAAGAGTATGCTTCACTCTAGGATGCTATGTGAGGGCAAATGGTTTAAAATCTTTTCTTAACACATACTAAACTGAACTCCTGTATACAAAGAGAATTGAAAATGAATCTGAATGGGAATGAAAGGGGAGAGGGAGTGGGTAAGGGGGAAGGGAGGGGGGGTATGGGGGGGGAAGTCATTGCAATCCACAAGTTGTACCTTGGAAATTTATATTCTAAATAAGAAAAAAAATTTTTAAAAAATAATAAAAAAAAGAAAGAAAAATTGCCTTTCTATGGAATGCTACTCAGCCACTGTTTTGCAACAACAAAATGGGTGCAACTGGAAACCATTATACTTAGTAAAATAAGCCAGTCCCAAAAGGACAAATACTGTATGTTTTCCCTGAACTGTGGTAACTAATAGAGTACCAAAATTATAATTTATGTGAGCGAAATTGACATTTTGAGATTCAGTGATTATTTATGGCCCTTGTCTCTACTGTTGAGGTACAGTGTTTGTTTCTTCTATTTGTTGAGTGTTTTACTTAGTGTAGGGTTAATCTTATGAATATGAAATAGAGTGAGAGTAGATCATTATGAAAATTAAAGGAAGGAATGATACAGAAAGGAGGAAGCTGGGTAGAGTGGGACGTATTACTATGCTCCAAAATCTGTGTATGTGGAATATTTTAAAAAGATTTTTAAACACAAATTTTTTAATTAAAAATAAAATTTTTTCTTCTTTCTTCCTCCCTCACTTCCTTTCTTTCTTCCTTTTCTTTCTAGAGAGAATGACTTTGCTTATAGGTCTCTTTTTAAGTGGATATAATTAATACTTTGAAACCTGCCATATATATTTATCTTTTAATACTAAGGTGTATTAACTTTTATTTTTTCCCATAAGCCTCTTTTTCACAACACATGTTTTCTATCATTTTCTATTTACTAAACGTAGTCTTTTGAGATCTCTCCCCCCATAATTTTTCCCTTTTGATATATTTCACTACTTGGTAACATTTTGTTCCTTTTCATTTTAGGTATATTATGTTTCATGTATTTTTAGAGATAATTCATTCTGAACTACTCATATTCAGCTTAGGGAGAACCATGGGAATTATCTCCTCATTTAAAAGTCCCTGCACAGAAGCAAGACTATTCATCCTCCTAACATTTTGCTTCCACTCTCTTAGCCAGTGCCATTTGTATTGATAACATATTGCCCCCATTGTAAGGAATGTTTTTTATCTGCTTTATGTTTACCATGATTTGCGTTTATGGAATATCTACTAAGAGTCAGACCAAGTACTAGAAATTATATATCAATCCTCTCAACTATTTGTTGAAGCAAGTATCTTCGCATTCACAGTATAAACATCACATTTACATCTCAGAGAGGTTCAAAATTAGACATTTAAACCCAAGTCTACCTGATTTCCATAACCAAATCTGAGTAGTATATTTTCATGTGGTTTAACCTTGTTCATGTAATGTTTCCTCAAACAATTCTAGATTAGACAAGTTTGAGTCTCCCACAAAAGTTTCTTTTTGTAATTTTACTTATTTGAGAGACAGGGATAGGCAGAGAGAGCTCCCTTCTATAGCTGGGACTGGGCCAGGCCAAAGCTGGGAGCCAAAAAGTCAAACCAGGCTTCCCACATGGGGAGCAGGAACCAAATTACTTGAGCCATCACCAGGGCCTCCCAGGGTTCACATTAGCAGGGAGTTGGAGTCAAGATCCAGACTCAGAGCCAGCTATTGAACCCAGGGACACAGTGGGATGGGATGTGAACATTTAACTGCTAGGCTGAATGCCCACCCACCCCCTACAAAATTCATATTTCCTTTGGCCTGTCGGTTTTTACTGTTTCAAAAGGTCAGTGAATCCACTTTCAATTACAAACCCCACAGCTTTCCCTTAGTTAACTGGAGTTACAGTGTGGAAATTCCACCAAGGCAGAGTGTCCTTTAGGACAGCAGGAAACCCTGCAGTAGTAATTTCACTGCCACCTTTATATTCCTTCAGGAGTTAGGTGGATGCCCTCTGGTCCTAGCTTATGGCTGTGCATGAAGCTTTACTCCCCCTTAGATCCGTCCTCCACATGAATGGCTTTCACTGCCCTAGAAAGGCTCTTCAGTTATCCTCTGTCTTGTGCAGACTGAGTTACAAGTTCTTTAGTGTACTATTTAAGATTCTCTGTTACCTGGCCATTCCTTGGGGTTTTGTGTCCCATAGCAGAGTGCCTGGTTCAAGTACTGGCTCCTCCACTTCTAATTTAGCTTCCTGATAATGCACATCCCAAGAGGCAGTAGTTAATGGCTCAAGGACTTAGGTCTCTACTATGCCCATGGGAGATCTGGAGTTCCAGACTCACAAGTTCAGCCTGGCCCAGTTGTGGGCATCTGGGACATTTAGGGAGTTAATCATTGGATGGGTCTTTCTCTCTCTCTCTCTCTCCCTTTCATTCTGCTGTTCAAATAAGGAACATCAACACATTTTTTAAAAACTTCCTGTTTAAAATATTAATTAAATAAATTTCTAATAAGATCAATTTATCTGGATGGGATTAAAGTTATATGAAGTTAAATATTCTGGAATGTTATCTATATATTTCAATTTTTAAATTATTTTACTGAAGTAAGTGTTTCTGTTGCTGAGGTATTCAACATCATCAATAAATCTTTCGAACAAGTTGTTATGTAAACACTGGAAAGCTGTCAAAGAACTCCAAAAAGCGCCAAGTCCCTATTTTATCATAGGTGAAATCCACCAAATATTCAAAGATCAGCTAACTTTCCTATTAAACTTTTCCAGAGTATAAAAAGATGAACATCCATACTTCTTTTAATGGTACAAAATTAGAATCATAACAGAATTTGATAAAAGTAAACCATAGAAGTAAACCATGTGCCAAACTTACTCATGAATACCAGTTAAAAAGCCCCTAATAAAATATTAAGATTTCACAACACATTCCAGGAAGTTTATACTGGGAGTGAAACTGACCAAGTTTAAGGATGTTTTGTATTTTCTCTGCCATTGTTGTGAGCATGCCTGATTCTGCCTTGCCAAGTCTTCTCATCAGACTTTCACAGAAAGAGATTCCTGGGCAAAAGGCAAAAATTTACCCTCTTCTTCAGTGGATTCAGTTGAAAACTAGTAATGAAATCAGGTGGCACTCCCAGAGGAGACAATGGAAAAGAATCAGGCTGCAGCTTTAAGGAGCTGCAACAGGGAAGGTGCACCTACTGATCCTGCCTCAAGGGCACTGCCATCTTAATCCTATCAAGCTGAAGAGGTCACCGTTGTCTGGAAAGCAGGACATGCTTAGTTAGGGGTTGACTTTCTCTTTTTTCCAAGTCCTGTGTTACTGGTTGGTTCAGTTATACATCTGTGCTACTTAAGAAAACAAAAAGTACTTCACAACTTCTCAAAAAGGAGAATGTAAATGTAAAGGGTATTTTTAAACACCTTGAATGTGGAATTTTCCTAGAAAAAAAAAAAACATGGGGAGCAAGTTTTGTGGCAGAGTGGGTTGAGTGACCACGTGATGCTCACATCCCATATCAGAATGCAGGTTTGAGTTTCAGCTACTGGCCTTCTGACTCGGGTCCCTGTTAATGAACCAGGTATAGCAGTAGAAAATGACTCAAGTACTTTGGCCCTTTATCACCCATGTGAGAGACCTGGGTGAAAGTCCTGGCACCTGGCTAGAGCCTGGCCCAGACCTGTCAGATATGGCCATATGGTAAGTGAATCATCAGAAGGAAGATCTCTTTCTCCATCGCTGTGGCATTCAAATGAATAAATAATTTTAAAATGCTAGGGGCAACTGAGTAGCCATGTGAAAAACACCCCAGCAAAGTCCATCTACTACTGTAGAAAATTAAGGATCAGACTTAATTGTAAGACAAGCCATCAAGCTAATAACCAACCTTAAAGGCACCCAAAGAAATCCAGGAAAACATTTAGTAATCTCAGAATGCAGAAGGCCTATCTTAATAAATCAAACCAGCAAATAAAAATAAGAATTTTCTAAAAACCCAAAATTACCAAGAGTGGAGTAAAAACACAAATGGGTGGAACTGGCCAGGGGCTACTTTTCCAAATATTTGAATAGGGCATATGGATCCATTTCATGAAATGTTGGTAACTATTGAAAAATGGGCAAGGTATTTGAATAGGATCGTCACAGGAAATGAAATGCAGATGGATCTGATGTCTATGAAAGATACTTAGCCTCACGCACAACAAAGCAATACAAACTAAAACAATGAGATTCCACATTTGATCTGTTGTATTGGCAATGAACAAAAAGTGCAATACCCCGTGCTAGTCTTTTTAAACATCTGTTCATTGGGGTGGACATTCGACACAGTGGTTTAGGTGACACTTGGGAAGCTCGCCATCATGTGTTGGAGTCCTTGGGTTCCAAGCCTGCTTCCTGTGCCCAGTGCAGCTTCCTGCTGATGCACACCCTAGGAGGCAGAGGTGATGGTTCAAGGAGTTGGGTTCCTACCACTCACATGGAAATGTGCATTGAGTTCCTGGCTCCTGGCTCCAGCTTGACCCAGCCCAAATGTTGAATGTATTTGGGGGAGTAAATCACTGGGTGGGTGGGAGATTCTCTCTCAGTCTCTCTGCCTTTCAAGTAGGTAAAATGAACAATTTGTTAAAAAATTAACTTCTCTTTTTAAAAATGCTTATTTCAAAGCAGAAAAAGGGAGACAGAGCAGGAACTCCCATTTGCTGGTTACTCCCTCAAATACCTGCCACACTGAGGGGGTGGTTGGTGTGCTAAACTGTGAGCTGGGAACTCAACCAGGGCTCCCATGTGGTTGACAGGAACCCAGTCACTTGGCCATCACCTCTGCCTCCCAGGATCCACATTAGTAGGAATCTGGAATCAGAATTGGGAGCCCGATCCAGGGATTCAACACAATTACTCTGATATAGGACATAAGTATGCTAACAGGTTGTCTTACCTGATAGGCCATACATCAGTGTCCATCTCTATTTTTAAAGATCATGCATCAACTGGGGTAGTTGATTTGGTCTAGCTGGTAAGTCACCCATTAAGCTAGTGGCTAAGATGCCCATTTCCATATCAGAGTGTCAGGGTTTGATACCTACTCTGCTTCCTGATTTCAGCTTCCTGTTAATGCAGACCCTGGGAGGCAGCAGTGATGATGCAAGTTGGGTCTCTGCCAATTTGCGGAGACTAGGATTTTATTCTTAGCTCTGAGCTTTGGCCCTGATCTACTTCTGCCCCATATGGGCATTTGGGGAGTAAACCAGGAGATGGAAGTATTCTCTCTCTCTCTCTCTGTCTCACAAGTGAATTTTAAAAGTGAATGTAATTAAACATTATTTTTAAAAAAGAAATAAAAATCCTACATCTTCTGGTGAACTGAAGATGAAAGAAGCTCAGAGTGACCAGCTGGCATCTCTGACCTTTAGAAGTTGATCTTTTGGAGATCAACCATGATTCACAAAACATGCCTTAGCATCTTTGCTTGAGATACGAAAGAATGAAATGGATCTTGTTATTTGCCATTTCTTATTCACTTAGAAATGTCTCCTTTTGCTATCTTAAACAGGCTTCCATCCTACATATCTTCAATAAAAGGTTCTTTCACAATATGCAATCTTGACAAACATGAATATACTTCTAGGGCAAGGAGGGAGGATATTTGATATCAGGACTGTTCAGGAAAAAGCTGGGCATAGATCAGCTAGATCATTGGAGAGTTATCTACCTGAAGTGCTGGATCAGCCTGTAGGCAGTGTATTTGTGGAACAGGTATCCTAGCCGAACCTGGTCTGTGTGAAGGGTCTCGATGATGAGATTCCTAGCTGTTGTGTGGAGCTGGGAAGGGAGTCCATTCGTTGTTGAGGCCTGATTTAATAGCATCAGGTTCTTCCTCTGAGCCTCCACATCAACAAAATACATCCACCCTTCAAGTTCTTCAGGAGAGGAAGGGGGCACCATCATTTTGTCTTTGTTGGTTCCTGAAACTGGCTTCATGAACCATGGTGTATCTAGAGAGGGGTATGGGGATTTCGAGGCCCTCTGAGAAAGAGGTCTCTGTGATGTCCTGGAAGGCTGAGGAGTGGCAGGGGGCAGTGATGTTCTAGGCTTCTGCCAAGTGTGCAGCATTTCCTCATCAGTGAAAGGGACCTGTGCTGGTGGGGACAGTTGAGGAATGATGGATGGCAGGGCCACTCTCGACCTCTGGCGAGCATGCAGGACCCCCTCATTAGTGAAAGGGACCCATGATGCTGGTGTCAGTTGAGGAGCGAGAGAAGGCAGTGATGTTTTAGGCTTTTGCAGAGGGTGCAGGGTCCCCTCATCGGTGTAAGTGATGCATGATGTTGGTATGCTGTCGCTGGTGAGATGGGACTGAAGCTCCATGGGTGAAGAATCCTGGAGTGTTTGGCTTTCCGCAGAAGGCTTGCTGGCAATGAATGGAGTGAGATCTCTCTTCCAACCCAGAGGACTAGGTTGGACCAATTTCTGAGAAGCAATCCTTACCAGTCCTTTCTTCCTCCCAGAAGAGGCCATACCTTTCTGGGGCATTCCAGCAGCTGAGGGGGTCCATGATGTGGAGGGATGCGCAGAGCTGGGAGGAATCTGTGGTGGAGAAGTTTTTCCAGGAAGGGTCGATGGTGCCAGATGTTGTGCAAGGGCAGAAGGCACCTGGAGAGAGGGGGGCTGTCCAGTGGAGACAGGAGGCTGGTGTGCTGGAGGCTGTGCAGAGGAGGGTCCAGACTCCAAGAGCTCTCCAGGGGAGGAAGATGGCCCGGGAGCCAAGGGCTGGCCAGGAGAGAGAGGACCATGGAGATCTGGGCTCTTTGTAGAGGTGGATGTTGTTCCGGGTTTAATAGGCCACCTGAGAGTGAGCGGGGCCTTCATTGCTGGAGGTGGCCGGGCAGTTTGAGGAAAGTCCTGCTTAGGCCTCACAGCCTCCAGCTCAAGGGGCGGCCCTGGAGTAGGAGGGGCCTTGTCAGGGGTAAGGTGGGGCCCCTGAGTCTGAGTGTGGTGAGGGGCCAGAGTGGTTCTCAGGGCCGGGGCCTGAGTGATCCCTAGGTCCTGGGCTTGCAGGAGGGTCAGAGAGGTCCCCAAGGCCTGGGCCTGCTGATCGGTAAGTGTGGTCCCCAGGGCCTGGGCCTGCTGCTGGGTCAGAGAGGTCCCCAGGGCCTGGGCTTTCTGAGGGGTAAGAGTGGTCCACACCGCCTGTGCCTGCTGGGGGGTGAGAGTGGCCCCCACGGCCTGGGCCTGCTGATCAGTAAGAGTGGTTCCCAGGGCCTGGGCCTGTTGATAGGTCAGAGAGGTTCCCAGGGCCTGGGCTTTCTGAGGGGTAAGAGTGGTCCCCACGGCCTGGGCCTGCTGGGGGCTCAGAGTGGTCCCCACGGCCTGGGCCTGCTGATGGGTCAGAGAGGTTCCCAGGGCCTGGGCTTTCTGAGGGGTAAGAGTGGTCCACACCGCCTGTGCCTGCTGGGGGGTGAGAGTGGTCCCCACGGCCTGGGCCTGCTGATGGGTAAGAGTGGTCCCCAGGGCCTGGGCCTGCTGCTGGGTCAGAGAGGTTCCCAGGGCCTGGGCTTTCTGAGGGGTAAGAGTGGTCCCCACAGCCTGGGCCTGTTGCAGGGTCAGAGAGGTCCCCAGGGCCTGGGCTTTCTGAGGGGTAAGAGTGGTCCCCAGGGCCTGGGCTTTCTGAGGGGTAAGAGAGGTCCCCACGGCCTGGGCCTGCTGATTGGTAAGAGTGGTCCCCACAGCCTGGGCCTGTTGCAGGGTCAGAGAGGTCCCCAGGGTCTGTGCCTGCTGAGGGGTGAGAGTGGTCCTCATGCCCTGGCCCTGCTGATGGGTCAGAGTGGTCCCTATGGCCTGGGCCTGCTGATTAGTAAGAGTGGTCCCCACAGCCTGGGCCTGCTGGGGGCTCAGAGTGGTCCCCACAGCCTGGGCTTGCTGATGGGTCAGAGTAGTCCCCACGGCCTGGGCCTACTGATGGGTCAGAGAGGTTCCCAGGGCCTGGGCTTTCTGAGGGGTAAGAGTGGTCCCCACAGCCTGGGCCTGCTGGGGGCTCAGAGTGGTCCCCAAGGCCTGGGCCTGCTGATCAGTAAGAGTGGTTCCCAGGGCCTGGGCCTAGGGTCGGAGAGGTCCCCAGGGCCTGGGCCTGCTGCTGGGTCAGAGAGGTCCCCAGGGCCTGGGCTTTCTGAGGGGTAAGAGTGGTCCCCAGGGCCTGGGCTTTCTGAGGGGTAAGAGTGGTCCCCACAGCCTGGGCCTGCTGGGGGCTCAGAGTGGTCCCCACAGCCTGGGCCTGCTGATGGGTCAGAGTAGTCCCCATGCCCTGGCCCTGCTGCTGGGTCAGAGTGGTCCCCACAGCCTGGCCCTGCTGATTAGTAAGAGTGGTCCCCACAGCCTGGGCCTGCTGGGGGCTCAGAGTGGTCCACACCACCTGTGCCTGCTGATCAGTAAGAGTGGTCCCCATGCCCTGGGCCTGCTGATGGGTCAGAGTGGTCCCCACGGCCTGGGCCTGTTGATGGGTCAGAGAGGTTCCCAGGGCCTGGGCTTTCTGAGGGGTAAGAGTGGTCCCCACGGCCTGGGCCTGCTGATGGGTCAGAGAGGTCCCCATAGCCTGGGCCTGCTGATGGGTAAGAGAGGTCCTCAGGGCCTGGGCCTGCTGATGGGTAAGAGAGGTCCCCATGGCCTGGGCCTGCAGATGGTTAAGATTGGTCCCCACAGTCTGGGCCTGCTGAGGGGTTAGTGTTTTCCCCAGGGCCTGGGCCAGCTGAGGAGTCATAGTCCCCACATCTTGGGCCAACTGAGAGGTTAGAGGACTGATAGCGTTGGCTATTGGGGGGTCAGAGTGGTCCCCAGAGTCTGAGCATGCTGAGGGGTAAGAGTGGTCCTCAGGGCCTGGGCCTGCTGGGGGGTCAGAGTGGTACTCAGGGCCTGGGCCTGCTGGGTGGTCAGAGTGGTCCCCAGGGCCTCTGCCTGCTGGGTGGTCAGAGTGGTACCCAGGGCCTGGGCCTGCTGGGGGGTCAGAGTGGTCATCAGGGCCTGGGTTTTCAGGGGAGTGAGGGTTTTGTATTTGGGGTGCGGCTATGGGTAAGCGGGAGGTGCTCCAGGTGGTGAAGACTCGGTGAAGAGGGGAGTGGCATCTGTGCTCAGCTCCAGCTGTTTCTCTATCTTCAGGCCCTGGCTCAGCTTCTCCTCTTTCTTCTCCTCTTGCTGCCTCATTGGCCCCAGTGTTTTCAAGTCAGCAGTACCCTTCAAAGGTCCAGGACCCATTTGCTGATGGTCTTCAAGTGGACGGTATTGTTGTCCTGGCAAGTCTGGGGTCAGTACAGCTGGGGCTTTAAGTAAAAGTGAAGAGCCCCCACTTTATCTCGGAGGATTTGATCTTTTTTGTTGGAGACTTATATAAAGTATTTTCCAATTCCTTGGCTAAAATATTGTCCATACTGTCTGCTATGTCCCCAGCCTTGATATTGGTCCTGGATGTGGGCACTGATGTATATTCTTGCTGGCCTGCAAGGCCTGTGCTTTGAATTAGCTGTTCATAGTTTTCTTCTTTCTCTTGCAGTTTTCATTGGAGCAGCTCATTTTGCTCGCTAAGGTCACAGATCATCCTTCTGGAGAGCTCTTTTTCTGTTTCATACTTTTCAAAAAACATGCTGTCATTTACAATGTTAGAAACATTGACTTGTTCACACATGGCACTCAAGGCTTTGGAAAGATTTAATATGGTTGCTGAGATATATTTGATTGCAGTGTTTTCCATTTTGTTGAACATTGAAGAACCTATAAGTTCTTGCAACATATGTTGGATTTCCAAAACCTTGGTGTTGGTTGTAAATTGATCAGAGATCATTTGATCTGGTCTTAGTGCAAGGGCTGTTACAGGTCGCTTTATAAATCTGTCTTTCCATGTTTTCCATAAAGCACCTCTAGATACTGGAAGGAAAAAAATGTAAAACAAAACAATGAGATCGCATTGCTTCTTTTGTGCTGTGCTCTATGTTTAAGCCTAATGAATTTAGACCAAATGGACAGGTAACTGTCCATTGAAGATTAGTCAGAAAACTTTAGCTATGACCCTGGCCTTGTGCCACACCACATTAATCCACAACTTATGACCCTGTCATCCCATGTTGGAGCACTCACTGGAGTCCCAGATGCCCTGCTAATGTGCCTAGGAGGATAGCGGGGGATGGCCTGAGTTCAAAGCCTCTGTCACCCACATGGGGATAAACTGGATGGAGTTCCAAGATTCTGACTTCACCCTGGCCCAGCCAGCTGGGAAGTGAACCAGTAGATGGAAGATCTCGTTCTCTCTGTGTCTCCTTCTGTCTCTGTCACTCTACCTTTCAAATAAGTAAATCTTTGAAAAAAGAAAAACAGAAAGAAAACTGTAGCTCTAAAAGTTTTGGTTTTAGAATCATGTTTTCTTACAATCACCCAGAATTGCTTCCAGAGGTAAGGAGATGATCTCAGTTGTGACATCATTAACTCACTTTTACTTGAACTTTGGGATTCGATAAAATGCAAATCCAACTTTTCCCTGAGTTTGGGTATGCTTGATGTGTTCAGTTTTCTCTTTTGGGTTCCTGTCTCCCTTTTCTACCTTTTCTTACTGTGAGAAACTTTGATTCTTTCAAAAGGGCCATAAATAAATAGACAAAAGATATACTGAATGGCTGAAGGAGAAACCCAGCAACTTTCCTCCCACAACCAATGACTGAAGTGTCTGGGTCCCTACTGCCCATGTGGAACACCTGGATTGTCAGACATGTATGAAAAGCAAAAGTCCTTTCCTGATGGCTAGTTTACTCTAGACTGGAATGGAAATGAGGGAATGTTTCAAGTAAGTTGAAGAAGGTGTGTGGAAGTCACAAAAGATTATGAAAGAAAAAATATTGGACACGCTAACTGCTGCTCCGAGAGGTATCTGTGCCATGCTGCAGGAAGAACGCTGTCTCTGGGTCAATCAGACTGGACAGGTACAAACCCAAAATTCATACTTTTCCTGGACAAAGCCAAACAGCTCCAGGACCAGGGCTGGGATTTCTGGCCTGACATCTGGTCATGGAAATCCTGACTATTTCCTCTCCTTGGCCCAATAACTTCTGTAATCTTGCTGCTTCTCTTTGGACCATGTTTTTAATGCCCTTGTTCGTTTTGTCTCTAACAGACTAAAAGCTGTCGAACTCCAAATGGTTGTCAGACAAGACTTCCAGCCCATTCCACTGGACAACCTGAGCAGCTCTCTGGACCAAACAGGACAGTCTTTCCAAGGCCACTGTTGCACACCATAAGACAGATAGCAAGAGGAAATACCCAAATCCCCTTCGACGCCCACATGCCAGCTTTGAAGAAGTTACAGAAAACGGAACTCCATCCATAATCCCAAAGAAGAATTTTGGGTATTGCCTCTTGAGGGGGGAATGTTAGGTAGGAAGTCAGATATGAGCTTATGTGTGTGTGACATAAAGGCCTAAAGAGAAGAAATCTATGTCCAGCATAAGCATCTGCATCTCAAAGTCATTCTGACAATGTTTCAGGGGCAGCGCAGTATTCGAATTCTGCCCTTCCCCCTCCTAGCTGATTACCTGCCAGGTGGAGGTCCCCACCCTTTCTGCCTGACAAATCTTCCACAGTCTCCCAGATGCAGCCCAGTATCTGCATTTCAAACACCCTGCTCTGGATACTGATTCTCTAGGGGGTCCTGCTCACCCTCTAAACCCAGGATGGCACCAGCTAGCCTTCCTCCTGTCTGATACCTTCAAGAGAAAACTCAGATAGGAGCTTCTTAATATTTACATCCATAAAATCCTTTGTTTCAGGAAGAAATGTGTGAAGACAAAGACCCATCTTCTTAAAAACCCCCGGCCTCAACCGGACTGCATGCTCAGCCCTCTGCCTCTCTGCTGAGCACCCGCCTGACCTGGTCAGGTGTAATCTCTCTACTCAACCATGTAACCTTGCTCCTTCCCCCCATCCAAGCAACTGGGCACTCTCTCAGGTCCTGTCTGGAGAGGTGCCCATCCATCCTTACAGATGTCACTTCCCTAATAAACCTTGCTATTTTACCTCCCACTAAAAAAGAAAAGTCCCACAAGATCCAACTACAGGTGACACACCTTGGAGTCAAAGACACAAAGAGAGCAGAAGTAAAGTGATAGAAAAAAGATACACTGTGAATATGTGGGAGCTGACGATTATATACTATCTGACAAAACAGATATCAGCACAACAACAATGGTTCTAGAGACAGTGAGGGTCAATACATCAGCAAGCTGTAATGATTATAAACATACAGCACACAGCCAAGCCCCCAAACACACAAAGACTGACGGAATTAAAGGGAGAAGTAGATAACAGTCATAGTGTGGGGGAATTCCATTTCTCACTGTCAGTAGTGGGTAGAACATGGGCCTGTGCTGGGGCCCTCTGATTGGATTTCAGAGGTCTTGAAAGGTACTGAGAATCATTTAACATGTTGAGTTTTATGGTCTATAAATGATACTTCCACCAATCTGCATTTTGAGAAAAAAAGAAAACTCCATTTGCAAAGTCACAAAAACACAATTACCTGTTTGTTTTTTTCTTCTGTGTCTTATCGTTAAGGAAAGTGGTGCTGATGCTACATAGTATATGGACATTGTTCTCAATGGCTCTCAGTGTTTCTGGAAACATCTCCATTTGTACTATCCAATGGTAGTGTTCTTCAACATCAAATGCAGTTATGTCAGACAAAATAACATCTTGAAGAGAAGACAAGCATTATTTTGTGCATATAAATAGATAAGCATAACCATATAGCTTTATGACCTCTGGTAACTACTAAATAAATTATATTCAGGAGTACAGTCATGGTTATCATGCATTTACTGCTATTCTGAGGCTTTTCTCAATGAAACATGTAAAGACTTGGAGGAAGAAGCTGAGTAGTAAGTCTTATGAATCAAGTTTTTGAAAGGTATCTTTTGGTTTTGTTCTTCAAACTCCAAGGAAGTCAGTGTCCAAAATAGGAATAGATGCTTTCATATTGGGTGTCTAAATGCAAATCGACCTGTTTGGGCAGTTTTCTAGTGTTTCCTAACCCCCATTACATGGAATTTCTTGTAAGATGAAATATTTTTTAAAAAAATGGTGAAGGGCCCAACATTGTGGCGTGGATTGCAGGATTCTCGTTCTACATATCAGAGTGCTGGTTTGGGCCTCAGCTGATCTGCTTCCAATCTCTCTTCTTGTGAATGTGCCTTGAAATGCAGCAAAATATGGACAAAGTACTTGGGCCCATGCCACCAGTATGTGAGACAGGCTCTTAGCTATGGCCTGGAATATCCTGGGCCATTGTGGCCATTTGGAGAATGAATCAGCAAATGAAATGTCTGTCTGTCTATCCATTTTTCCCTGTTTATTTATCTCCTTCTTTCTCTGATGCTGTGCTTATTATTGTATGCTTGTTCATTCTTTTATTCACCAGTGTTTATTCCAATGTGTACTGTTGCAGATTCTTTTGATACAGCATTGAATACAACAAGTTCCCCAACTTCCTGCTGCTTACATTCTAGTGAAAGGAAACAGACAGGAAATAAAAATTAAAATTGTGTGGTATGGCAGATACGAATGGTGTAGACAAAGGTAAAGATGCTTGGTAATGCAGAGTGTGAGGTAACAGGTAATGAGGATGTCAGAAAACACATTGTTTTCAAAGTGAAATTTAGGCAAGGAATGAGTGAAAAATGTTCCAGGCAAGCAAACAGGAAGCATAAAGACATTGGGCTGGGGCATGCTTGAAGAAAAACAAGGAAGTCAGCATAATGTTCACTAAGTGAGCAAATCTGTATTTTCTTCTTACTGGAAAATGAGACATTTTCTGAAAAACCTCCTTAGTGTTTTCTTCTTTAATCTGGCTAATCCTACACAGTAGAGTTGCTGACTTTGTGATTTTTCTCTGAAACACTTCTAGAAACTTACTCCATTCCTCTAACCAGGCCAGAATGTAGGCAAATGTCTTTTCTCTGTTTTCAGCGTTCTTAGAGTAAGTACCCATTCTCTCCAGAAACAGGGATCTCTGTTTCCTTATGTGTTCTGTAAGAGAGATGCAGTGTCCGGAGGGCAAGTCAAAGTCTAGATTGTAGCGAGCCATTATTCGGTGCACGTTGCTCATTATTTCACTCATCTGTGTTTTAATGTTCTGAAGAAAACAAAGAGATAATAAGTAAACGAAAGCTTTGAAGGGAGGGGCTTATAGAACTGCATTGAAGGAAATTTAAGTCTCAGAAATGGAGAGCTGCACCATTTCACAGATTGAAAGACAGCATTGTAAAAGCAAAGCTATTCAAAGTAATAATGTCTGTGACAATTTGTTCAGGGGAATGCAATATCAAAGGATGTAAATTGACCTCAAAAACAATGTAGAAGGGAATGTAAAAATGTAGAGTTTTTTTCTAATGTGGTTAAAGTTCAGTTGTTATCACCTTAGTATAGCCAGTTTTTTAAAGGTGTTCTGTGGAAGTCTCACAATGCAAGAACTATAGTAGGTAAGGCGTTTAAATGTGCTCAAGTAGTGAAACCAACAAGATACAGCTGCTTGCCACAGGGGCTAGCTTCCAATTATCCATCATCATTCTCCTAAATCCATATATGACTCACTCTCAAGTCAAATAGGCAAGTTGCATGAGGATATGGTGAAAATCACCACTGATGTACCTTTGTGTTAGACATACTTGTTTGTTTGAAAGGCAGGGTGAGAGAGAGAGAGAGAATCTTCAATCCACTTATGGAGTTTTTGTCCACTGATTTCCAAAAGGCCACAATAGCTAGGAAAATGCCAGGCTGAAGTGAGGAAAAGGAACTTCATCTGGGTTTCCCACAC
The DNA here is from genome assembly GCA_949820135.1 of Sylvilagus floridanus. Taxonomy (NCBI): domain Eukaryota; kingdom Metazoa; phylum Chordata; class Mammalia; order Lagomorpha; family Leporidae; genus Sylvilagus; species Sylvilagus floridanus. Next base: position 39,295,322 of record OX463230.1, read on the forward strand.
AGTTGACTGGATTGGCCCAAGTACTGGGATCTTCATCCACTGACTTACCAGGCACATTAGCAGGAAGCTGGATCAGAAGTGGAGCAACTGGACATCAAACCAGCTCCACCATGCAGTTGAACCCACTGCATCACAACACCAACCCTTAGAGTGAATAGTGTTTTAAAATTCCATCAGCTTAGAGAACAAATCCCAGAACCCTCATACCCAATGAAGACAAAATTAAGAAAACTCCTCAAAATTACTGGGGCTACAGGCAGGCACTATCCTATATCTTGAGACTCTGATTGAGACACCTGAATCCCATATTTGTGCCTGGGTTAGCTGACCCTCGCTTCCTGTTAATGCAGACTCTAAGAAGCAGCAGTGATAGTTCAAGTCCTCGGTTCTCTGCCACCATGTTGAGGCCAGGGTTTATTTCCTATCTCTTGATCATCCCAGCACAAGTCATTGTGTGCATTTGGAGAGTTACCTGGCAGACAGTGGTTCTCTATAAAATAATAAGTAAACTAAAAAAATTGTTTCTCTAGAACCACTCCTGGTACCCCATATCTGTATTAGGGTTCTCTAGAGAAACAACAGCCTAAACATAAATCTGTATAAAATAAGTTTAAAAGCTCACTAAAAAGGAAATCAACATAGATTTATTTTCATGTAAAATACTTTGGAATCCATGCATGTTATGCAATTTCTTCAAAAATCCATAGAAAATGTGTGGGGAAAATGATACATGATATTTAAAAAATACTCATGCTTCAAAATGAACAGTTTTGTAAAACTTTATTTCTTAAAAGTTATTTTATTTGAAAGGCCTATAGTAACAGAGAGAAAGAGAGCCTTCTACCCACTGATTCACTTCTCAGATGCCTGCAAAGCCCAGAGTTTGGCCAGAAAGAATCCAGTATCAAGGAACTCTATCTAGGTCTCCCATAAGGTTGACAGGAACCCATGTATTGGGCCAGCCTCCACTGACTCCCAGGTACATTAGCGGGAAGCTGGATTGGAAGCACGAAGCATTCAGTACTTGAACCAGTGCTCTGATATGGGTACGGACATTCCAAGTGGCAGCTTAACTCATTTTGAAGTACTCTTGCATATAAGGAAACTTCAGCTGTTCATGGAAGAAACAGTTTAAACTATTTCTAACATAAGTTCCATCAAGCTCAACATACTTTAAAGCCAAGATACCAGTGATTTAGGCCATCCCTATGGAACCCTAGGGCTCTAGGATTTGACTATGCCTATGTGACTGTTTTTCCTTATTAATAAAACAAAGAGGTTCCCTTTAAAGATTTTCTAAATAAGGAAACAAGAAGAAACCAGAAAAAGCCCAATGCCTAATGATTTCTCATTGAAAGCCTTTCAAAAGTGCCCATATTTAACAAAAGGAATGAACAGGAGCATTATGGTGGTGAAGAATGCATACTGCTGAATCTGTCCCAGGTGTTTTTCTGCTGGAGTTGTGGTTGTGTTTAGCAAATCCCTCTGTACTAAGCAGGTGTTATTATTATTTTGCTGTCCAGGAAGGAAACCAGCAATAAACTTGGAACATCCTAATAAGCAAACAAAGAAACCTGTTGCTCTGGCCTTTGCTCTTGACCAGACTACTTTTACTCTCAGTGGATCATTCTACCTCAAAAGTCATTGCCTTAAGGGTGATTGTCTTCAGGAGTGTGCAGGAAAAGCCATTTTTTATCTCCTATTATAATCCTTCAACGATATGCCTTAGCAGAGATCTAGATCCACTTGTTTGGAATTTCCACTGAAAGCTCTGCTCCGGGGGCTGGTGTTGTGGCATTGTGGTACAGCAGGTGAAGCCACCACCTGTGACACAAGGATCCTTTATGGGAAAGCCAGTTCCAGAACAGTCTGGTCCTCTTCGGATTCAGCTCCTTGTTGCACTTGGGTAGGCAGCTGAGGATGGCCCAAGTGCTTATCTTCTACCTCCCTCCCACATGGGAGATCCAGATGGAGTTCCAGACTCCTGGCTGCAGCCTGGTCCAGCCCTGACCATTGTGGCCATTTGGGGAGTAAATCAGCATACATTCAGTCTTTTTTAATAAACTTTTCAAATAAATCTTCAAGTGAATCTCTGCTCTTGTCTGCTGCTTATCTGGATGCAACACTGTTGAAACTCACTGAGCAGAAATTTTGCTCACCTATAATTTTCTTCTCAGAATTGTGTAAGCCACACCAGTCAAGATGTCTGTGGTATTGGTGATTGTTTCTGCTGTTAATCATCAGTTCTCTTCAATCAAGCATGAAGAACAGGAATGTTTTGTTTTGTTTTTAAAGATTTATTATTTATTTGAAAGGCAGAGTTACAGAGAGGCAGAGATAGGGAGGGTAGGGTGAGAGGCAGGGATGGAGAAAGTGAGAGAGAGAGGTCTTCCATCTGCTGGTTCACTCCCTAGTTGGCCACCACAGCTGGATTCGGGCTGATCCGAAGCCAGGAGCCAGGAACTTCTGGGTCTCCCATGTGGGTCCAGGGGCCCAAGGATTTGGGCCATCTTTTACTGCTTTCCCAGGCCATAGCAGAGAGCTGAATCAGAAGTGGATTAGGCAGGACTTGAACCAGCATCCACCCAAATGGGGTACATCACTGCAAGTGGAGGCTTTCCCACTGTGCCCCAGAATCGGCCCCAGAATGTTTTCCTCACAAATATATGTGGATGGTCTGCCACTTTGGGTTTCATCTGCAACACCATCTCATTCTTTAAAGCAGGTTATCCATTTATAAACTTCTGATGTCTCTAGGAAATTGTCTTGGTACTTTTTTTGTAAAGTATTAATGACTACCATATTTCAGCTCAAATTTCATCACAAATTTAACGTTTGCTCTTGTTTCAATGTTTACAGGATTCCTGTTGCTCTGATGGGGCCTTTTCTAAACTGTTGTCTTCTTATTTAATACCTCAAAGTGATCTTGTTCAGCTATGTTACACTGAGTTAGTATGAGTTGGTTTTGGTGCAAGAAACAATGATATTCATGCACAGTATTTTTGTTACACACAGTTTGCCCCAAGTTTGAAGCTTAATTTTTTTTGACAGGCAGAGTGGACAGTGAGATAGAGAGAGACAGAAAGAAAAGTCTTCCTTTTGGCGTTGGTTCACCCTACAATAGCAGCTGTGGCCTGCGCGCTGCGGCCAGCATACTGCGCTGATCCAAAGCCAGTATCCAGGTGCTTCTCCTGGTCTCCCATGCGGATGCAGAGCCCAAGGACTTGGGGCATCCTCCACTGCACTCCTGGGCCACAGCAAAGAGCTGGCCTGGAAGAAGGGCAATTGGGACAGAATCCGGTGCCCTGACCGGGACTAGAACCTGGTGTGCCAGTGCTGCAGGTGGAGGATTAGCCTATTGAGCCATGGCGCAGGCTGAAGCTTCTTATATGCAGAGGAAGTATAAGAAAAGAAATGGTAGACCAATATACCTCAGATAGACATAAAAGCTGTTAAAAAAAAGTTAGCAAATCCATTGGAAGCTATAAAAAGAATCATGTGTCATAAGTAAATGGAGCTTATCCCCATAGGCAAACTTTACTTAACACCCATAAACTAGTGTAATGTATTACATTAACAGTTCACACAAGACAAATGATGATCCCAAGATATGTAGTAATAGCTTTGATTTTTTTCAAAGATTTATTTATTCATTTTAAAGGCAGAGTTACAGAGAAACAGAGGAAGAGAGAGAGAGAGAGAGGTCTTTTATCCACTGGTTCACTCCCCCAGTGGCCACAATGGCTGGAGCTGCACCAATTCGAAGCCAGGAGTCAGGAGCTTCCTCTGGGTCTGCCACATGGTTGCAGGGGTCCAAGGACTCAGGCCATCTTCTACTGCTTTCCCGGGCCATAGCAGAGAGCTGGATCAGAAGTGGATCAGGGCTGGCGCTGTGGCTTACTAGGCTAATCCTCTGCCTGTGATGCCGGCACCCCGGGTTCTAGTCCCAGTTGGGGTGCAAGATTCTGTCCCGGTTGCTCCTCTTCTAGTCCAGCTCTCTGCTGTGGCCTGAGAGTGCAGTGGAGGATGGCCCAGGTCCTTGGGCCCTGCACCTCATAGGAGACCAGGAGGAAGCACCTGGTTCCTGCTTTGGATCAGTGCAGTGCACCAGCTGTAGTGGCCACTTGGCGGGTGAACCAACGGAAAAAGGAAGACCTTTCTCTCCATCTCTCTCTCTCACTGCCAAACTCTGCCTGTCAAAAAAAAAAAAAAAAGTGGATCAGGCCATACTTGAACCAGCAGCTTTGCCTGCTACACCACAGCGCTGGCCCCAGTAAAATCTTTTAATAAAACCTGTATAATCCTGATTGAAAATCTCAGCAAACAAGGGCAAGGGAAGTTTTCCAACCTGATGGAGAAGACCATTAAAGATGTGCAGCTGCTCTGGTCCCTGTCTGATGGTAGAGAACTAACTGCTTTCCCCAGGATGAAGGACAAAGTGGTGATGTCTCTTCTCTATTCAAATCTATAGTGATGGTCCTAGCTCACTCAACTGTAACCCTCTTTGCTTTGTAAAGACTGCCTGGCTCGGGCGTTTCTTTATGAAAATGGAAAGCTGACTAACACAGTGTCTGAATCATACTTAAAGTTAATACTAAATGGATCCGAGACATGCTTGTAAAATCACAAAGTGTGGAACTCCTAGAACATAGGAGGAAATGATTGCATCTTTTGGTCAGGCAAAATTTGCATATGTGCCACACCAGAAACCTGATGCAGAAAACAAAAAGATAAATTGGGTTTAGAAGTTCTGTTCTTCAAAACACACTATTATTAGAATGAAAAGAGAAACCAGCGAAGAGGAGAATATATTTATAAATCATCCAATAAGGAATTTGCATTCAGACTAAGAATTCTCCAAACTGAATGATAAGAATGTACCACTCGGTCACTTAGTTTTTTAAAAAATATGGGCAAAATATTTAACCACCCAAAAAGACGTACCCAGTGCAGATAACCCCATGGCAAGCATCTCAGCATCATCTGTCGCTATGAAAGTGAAAATGGATACACTTATCCATTGAGTGGATGATAGTTACAAGACTGATCACAGCAAGTGTTGATGGAGGTGAAGAACAACTGAACCTCTCATATATTTCTGATAGGAATGTATAGCAGGACGATCACATTTCAAAGAGTTTGATGGATGTTTTAAAGACATCAATTGTTTTAAAGGAAGAATTTCAGAAGAGAGAGGGAGGGAGAGAGAGGGAAGGAGAGAGAGAGAGAGAGAGGAAAGAGAAAGGGAGTGCTTTCTGAAGTCTGGACCAGGCTGAAGCCAGGAGCCAGGAACTCCATGCTGGTTCCCTTCATGGGTGGCAGGGCCCAAGCACTTGGGCCATTCTCTGTTGCTTTCCCAGGCACATTAGTGGAAGTTGGATCAGAAGAAGAGAAGCCACCATATAAGATGCTGGCCTCCCAAGTGCAGCTTCATCCCCTGTGCCTTAGCGTGACCCCACGTGCTGTATTTCTTAAGTGTTTGATTAATTCTGACAAGAAGAGATACCAGGTTGGAGCTTTATTAATCAAAGAATCAGAGTAAGTCAAATATCATGAAAACACAGCTTAAAAAAGAACTTGCCTGGTCCTGGAAAGATTTTTAAAAGTGCAGGTGTGGGCATCTGGCCTAAGCACTTAAGACAGGTGTTGGGATGCCTGCACCCTGTAGAATGTCTGAGTTTGAGTCCAGGCTCCACTCCCCATTACAGCTTCCTGCACAAGTGTACCCTGGGAGGCAGCAAGGGATGGCTCACATAGTTGGGTCCCTGTCATCCACCTGTAATACCTGGACTGGGTTCCTGGCTCCTGGCTTCAGCCTGGCCAACCTCCAGCTAGTATTGGCACTTGGGGAATGAACCAGTGATATTTCTGTCTCTCTTTCTCTCTTCCTCTCTATCTCTCTGAAATAGAAATAATTTTTTAGCGATGCAGTCGGTATATTTCTGGTTCATTTCCTACCTCTCTGGCTCGAACGGCCTGTGCTCGCTCAATCCGAGAGATGATGTCCTGTACGGAGGCTGGGATTTCAAGCATTGGGACCGCTGGAACATCCTCAGTGTTCCTGGGTTTTCTTCTCATGGTGGAGGAATGCTTAGCATTTTTTTCTAATTCAGATTCACCGTCTTTCTCACTTGACATTTTGATAAAAATGTGGAGAAATTTGGTGATTTTATTTTTCACAGAATCTAGGCAGATACTAACAATGGTATCCACTAGGAAGCAAAGAAAATGGATTTCCTGCTCCCACAGGCAGTGGCTAACTGTTCTAGGAACTGATTGTTAACCATCACATCCCAGTCCTGGTGATGTCATAGGAGACCCACTGTGACATTCCCTACTGACTCACAGATTCTCTAAAGGGGGTTTTTCATATAGGCCAGCTATTGTATATGCTGGGAGGGTAGCAAAGAATTGACACAAGGAACACTAAATGAAGTAAGAGATGAGCCCTGCAGAAATGAGCTTAAAATCCACAGTTAGAGTTCAGAATACAGTGTATTAATTGTAAATCTGCTCTCTTCCTGGATTTTTTTTAAATGCAGAGTTACAGATGGAGGGAGTGGGCCAAGGAGAAAGAGATAGATCCTACATCTGTAGGTTTACTCCCCAAATGGCCACAATAGTTAGGTTTGGGCCAAGGTGAAACCAATAGACTGGAGCCTTCCCAAGGTCCCCCCCATGGATTCAGAGGCTTAAACAGTTGGGCCATCTCCCACTGCTTTCCCAGCACCATTAACAGTGAGCTGGATTGGAAACTGAGCCATTGAATCTCAGATTGGTGCCCATTGGGATGCTGGTTTCGCTAGCAACAGCTCAACACCCTGCATCACATTGTCAGCCCCTCTTCTTGGAGTTTTTCTTAAATATTTTTAGATCTGTTGTGAAAAATGACCATGCTGTATTTTCATAAAAGACTTAGTTTAGCTGTAGTGCAGCCATGATACTAGGCCTCAGTAGCATGTAGGATAGAGGGATGCAAAAACTCCAAAGTAGGCCAACTGCTGAGTTTGCTTCACAAACCATGCACCACTGTTATATTTGTAACCTTCATCAATTCTGTAATTTGTAACCACTGAATGCCTATTACATGGTGCTGTCCTGTCTGATGTCCTGGAAGCTTTGCTGTTATCAGGATGTAACTCCGCCCTCTCCCTGTGCTAGATCTTCCCAGCAACACTCATGCCATTACCCTATCCCTTCCTTTAGGCTCCATGGGGAGTTTAGATTGTACTCCCAGCTGTTCAATCAGAGGGAAACTGGGGAAAAGAAAAGTAAATCTGTGTGACAGGGATAAAAGAAGCTGTGTCTCAAAGGCAGGTGCCTTCTTCCACCTACTGGTCACAGCACTTGAGGCCTGTTGGCAATAAATGTCTCACTGTCTGCTTCCTTCATGTTTCTCAGTCTGTCCTTTGGTGGATAGGTGTTCTCAAGGGAGCTTATTTCCCACATCTCTAATGAATTAAGTATATCAACTTCCTCAGCTGTCCCTTAACTTTTCTTAGATATAGTCACTTGGAAGATATTATCTGGATGAAGATGAATATTATAGTCTCTGCCCTTTTATCCACTGTTTCACTTTCTAAATGTCTGCAAGAGCTGGCACTGGACATCTGAGGCAATAGCTGGAAATTCAATATGGGTCTGCCATGTAGCTGGTAGCAACCCAAGTAGTTGGGCCAAGCCATCATGTGCCTCCCAGAATGCACGTTAGCAGAAAGCTGGAATCAGAAGTAGAGGCAGTACTGCAATCCAGACACTCCATTATGGGATGGTGTCTTAACCACTGCACCAAGTGCCCAGCTCAAGAGACTGTCATTTTTATTTTTTTTAGAAGAGAAGGAAAGGTTTTTTAGCAGTGGTTTAAAAAGCTCCCAGCAGCAGGAGGCACTGATGGGAAGAGACCAATCCCAGGAAGACTGGAAGTCTAGGGGTATGTATGAGGCTTCTATGGGTTGGTTTCCACAGGCCCAGTGGCTGAGGCTGATTGGTCCCTGCTGTGATGGCTGTTGTTGCTCAGTAGGGCATCTATGATCAGAGTTGAAAAAGAGGACATTGTTAGGAGAATGTTTTGTGGTTATGCTACCTGGAACTAGGCACATCAGGGCCCTCATTGTTAAGTACCACATCCTGACTCAACAATCTGAATGTGCAGGAAAGATGGTGGAGTGGGGTTCTGATCTGCTCTGTGTTCCTGAGGGTGTTGAGTCCCTCTCAATACTGGGAGGGAAGTAGCAGGAATGGAAGGGAACAAGAGCAGGGAGACACCTGTGCTGCTAGCAAAGGGGCAGGACCTGTCCTGCAGGACAGAATTCCTGCACCTAGGAATCTGCTAGCAGCACTTAGCAAGATGGCAGGGTGGCCGGCGCCGTGGCTCAACAGGCTAATCCTCCGCCTTGCGGCGCCGGCACACCGGGTTCTAGTCCCGGTCGGGGCGCCGGATTCTGTCCCGGTTGCCCCTCTTCCAGGCCAGCCCTCTGCTGTGGCCCAGGAGTGCAGTGGAGGATGGCCCAAGTGCTTGGACCCTGCACCCCATGGGAGACCAGGAAAAAGCACCTAGCGCCTGGCTCCTGCCATCGGATGAGCGCGGTGCGCCGGCTGCAGCGCGCCATCCGCGGCAGCCATTGGAGGGTGAACCAACGGCAAAGGAAGACCTTTCTCTCTGTCTCTCTCTCTCACTGTCCACTCTGCCTGTCAAAAAAATAAAAAATAAAAAATAAAAAAAGATGGCAGGGTCGTCCAACCTCCTGGACCTTCTAGGATGCTGCAATGCCTGGGCAATAGCACCGTGCTTGGGCCAGCCCCCAGGCCACCTGAAACAAATCTCAGAGCCTCGAGTGTTTGCTGACTTTTGTGACCTCAGATCTGCCCTCCAAGGTGCTTGGAAGACAAGGTGGCCACCAGCCCAGGGCACTTCCTGGCCCCAATGCCTACCCACCCCCCAAAGCCGGTGCTTGGCCCAGGCTTAACTGTGCCATGTACTTCAGTGTGGTTGGGGCTGAAGGGAGAAGGGCATCCATGCATCCAGCTTTGCCCAGAAGCTGAAAGTCTCAGAGACCAACCTTAAGGCTCTGCCTCCAAGGCTGACAGGAAGTGGCTAGAGACCACAGACTTGGCCAGAAACATGGACCTGCTCAGGCCAAAGCTCCTGGACCTGGTTGATTTCAAAGAGAGCAATGTCTGAGAACTGCTGGCCACACTGCCCATGGCACTGTGGGACAGGTAAGCTGTTGGACGCAGGGATGCCAGAGCTGGTGAAGAAGCAGTACTGTTGCGCCTTGCTGGTGCTGCACCCAGACTTGGCCATGGGGCAGCCACACACACTGCTCCCCGAGATGGCTCTCCCAGAGCTGAGCGATGCTTGCCATGGTGGTAATGGTCTTGTCTGGGCCTGTCACCAATCATGCTCTAACATTTCGCTGCTATCTGTGGTCCCTGAGGAGGTGTTATGCTGCAAGCCTTTTCTTACAGCTTCAAGAGGAGGTAGGCTGTGACTACCTGATTGGCCAAGGGTAAGCAGACATGGCAGTGTGAGCACACCTGGCAGTCCCCCCAGAGGGGCACTTAAATGCAGGTCAGGTGTCCTCTGTCATCCCCAGGTCCTGTCAGGCAGTAGCTTTTCCCTGCTCCATGCAGTGTCCTGGTATACAACTACTTATACCTGGTGATGATATCTGTTCATTCTTCATCTAAGTTTTCAGGGACCACACGTCCTTGAATAGTTTCCCAGCTTACCCCATGGGTGTTGATCAGCAAGGAAAGACCCAAGAACAATGATGCTGAGTTACGTTCAGAGTCTCACTGTAGCCACAGCACCTCCTAGCACTTGTCTCCGTGTGAAACTGGAAGAACACTCAAGGGGCTGTGCTTTATCAATGATGATAATAAAAAAGCTTGCAATCTTGGCTGTTTTCCAGTGATGAGAGAGAAGCTCATCCTTATCTTCATGACTGATTTGCTCTTTGTGAGGTGCCGCTGGGAAAATGACTTTTAGGGTCAGCCAGGCATAGATAATGATCACTCAGTACCTTTCTCTGTGATGTATTTTAAATAATTGTGATGATCCAAATCTGAAGTCAGAGTGAGGTTAGTTGCATTCTGTGATCATATCTGTCCTGGCATCAGCATTTCATCTTAACAAAAGGTCGCCTTAGAAGTAAGTGTGGACCCTTGTAGCACTCTAAATTTTCCATCTAGAATATGTCCAGTGTGTCCCGATGGGACTGTGTTCCATGCAGTCTGTTCTCTATAGAGTCACCTTGGGTAGCTCAATCCTGGATCTGTCTGCATGCTTGAAATGAGGAGGCTTGGGGCCTCTGGGACTCATCAGTCCATGAGCCACACTTGAGGTTTCTTACCTTGTGACTTTATAAAGAAACACCCTCCTCTCACTTCTGCTGATCAGGACCCTAGCTTATGTCAAAGTTCATATCAAGGACCCCACAGCTCCCATTGCTGATCCTACAGAAATCTTTAAACCTCTAGAATCCTGTCATCTGTACAAGCAATGTCTTGCCTTTTCTTACAATCACAGGCACCCTCAGGTCTGTTTATCCTAACTCATTCAGTTTCAAACTCTCTGCACAGTGCTTGAATAAAATATAGCAAGGGTGTCATTAATGGAACTTGCTAGAGAAAGAGTGCTCAACACCCACAACAATCTGAGGTCTCTGACTTCTTTATTTTTAAGTTTTTGTTTGTTTGTTTGAAAGGCAGAGTTACAGGAGAGAGGAGGAGACAGAGAAAGTGCTCTTCCATTCATTGGTTCACTCCCCAAGTGGCCACAATGGCTAGGGCTGGGCCAGGCTGAGGCAGGAGCCAGGAGATTCCTCTGGGAATTTCACATGGGTGCAGAAAACCAAGCACTTGGGCCATTTTCCACTGCTTTCCCAGGTACATTAGCAGGGAGTTAGATTGAAGTGGAGCAGCTGGGACTTATCGCTGACAGGAGGAAGGAACTCACCACCATCAGAGCACAAAATTAAAATATAAAAATAGGAGAATCAATGAAAAAAATAATGTTCTTTGAAAAGATCAACAAAATTGACAAACTTTTGACTAGATGGACTAAGGAAAAACAAAAGAAGATTCAAATTCCTGAAATCAGAATAAAGATAAGTTTTTAATCCACTGTTTAAGATGCTCCTTGGGACTCATGGATTCCATATCACAGTGTCTGGGTTCCAATCTTGGCTCCAATTTTGATTCTGCCTTCTTCCTCATGTGAATCTGGGGAGGCAGAAGATAATGGTTTTCCAGTGTTAAGACCCTGCCTCTTACATAGAAGACATGGGTTTACTGTTAAATATAAGAGTGGCAAAAAGAGAGGGAGGAGATGTACAATTTGGGACATGCTCAATTGGACCTGCCCCAAATGATGGAGTTACAAATGTGCCAGGGGATTCCAATACAATCCCTTCAAGGTGACATGTACCAATGCCATCTCACTAGTCCAAGTGATCAATTTCAGTTCACAATTGATCACACTGATAGGTCTAAGAGTCAAAGGGATCACACAAACAAGACTAGTGTCTGCTAATACTAACTGATAGAATCAAAAAGCGAGAGAATGATCCAACATGGGAAGTGGGAGACACAGCAGACTCATAGAATTGCAGATGTCTTAGATAGCATTCTGGCCTCAGAATCAGCCCTTAAGGCATTCGGATCTGCCTCAAGAGCCCATGAGAGTATTTTAGGCATGGAAAGCCAAGACACTCTGGGAAAAAAATAAAAAAGAAGAAGAAGAAGACCTAAATGAAAGATCTCTGCGAGTGAGATCCCAGTGGAAAGAACGGGGCCATCAAAGAAGATGACTTTCTCTGAAGGGAGGAGAGAACCTCCACTTTGACTATGACCCTGTTGGAATAAGATCAAAGTCGGAGATCACTAAAGGCTTCCATAGCCTCAGCAACTCATGACTAGAACCTAGGGAGATTACTGATGCCATAAACAAGAGTGTCAAATTGTTAGATCAACATCAGGAGTTACTGTGTACTTATTTTTCATGTGGGATCTGTCCTTAATATGTTGCCCAATGTGAAATAATGCTATAACTTGTACTGAAACAGTATTTTTACACTTTGTGTTTCTGTGTGGGTGCAAACTGATGAAATCTTTACTTAGTATATATTGAATTGATCTTCTGTATATAAAGATAATTGAAAATAAAAAAAAAACTTGGTGTTAAATTGGAAATTGCATAGAATATTAATCATTTTTTTAAAAAAATATCATGTAGGGTCTCTGTCCTTAATGTGCTGTACATTGTGATTTAATGCTATAACTAGTACTCCAACATTATTTTTCACTTTGTGTTGCTCTGTGAGGGCAAACTGTTGAAATCTTTACTTAATATATACTAAACTGATCTTCTGTTTATAAAGAGAATTGAAAATGAATCTTGATGTGAATGCAAGGGGAGAGGGAGCGGGAAAGGGGAGGGTTGCAGGTGGTAGGGAAGTTATGGGGGGGGGGCATTGTAATCCATAAGCTGTACTTTGGAAATTTATATTCATTAAACAAAAGCTTTTTTTTAAAAAAAAAAGAAGACATGGGTTTAGTTTCTGTGTCCTGGTTTTGGTCTGGCCCAGCTCTGGCCATTGTAGATATTTGGGGAGTGAACCAGCAAATAGGAGATATCTCTTTGTCTGACTTTTTCTCTGCCTTTTACATTCTCACAAATCAGAATAAAAGTGTGGGCAATCTACCAGTTACTCAGAAGTAAAAAGGAGTACTGTTACCAATTGCATGCCCAGAAGTTGCATAACCTATGTGAAATCAACAAATTCCTAGAATGACAAAGCCAAGACTAAATCATGAGGAAATTGAAAATCTGAATATATCTATAACTAAAGGAGATTGAGAGCCCAGCAATTAATATTTGCCTGTATGGTCAAATGATTCTCGACAAAGGGCCCAAGATCAAGTAGGGAAAGACAGTCTTTTTAATAAAAGGCAGCTGGGATAACTAGACAAGCACGTGTACAACAATGCTGGAACTCTACCTAACACCAAACAAAAAATTAAGAAGTGGACCAAATACCTCAGTGTAGGATCTGAAACTGAAACCTCATAGCATTGAATTTGGAAATGATTTCTAGGTTTCAACACCAAAGACATGGACAATGAAAGTTAAAATAGGTTTCATGAAACTTAGAGGGTTTTATGCATCAAAAAGTACTTATTAACTGAGCAAAGAGGCAACCTACAAAATGAGAGAAAACATTTGCAAGTCAAAATGTGGAGAGGGATTATTTTCAGAATACAAAGAAAACTCCTAAAACTCAACAACAAAATATCTAACAATGTGACTAAAAATGACCAAAGGACTTGGATAGGAATTTCTCGATACAAGATACACAGTTGTCCAACAGGCACATGAAGAAATGCCCAGCACCACAAAGCATTAGGGAAATGCAAACCCAAACCACAGTGAGAATGCACGTCACACCTACTCTCAAAAAATACAGAAAATAACAAGAGCTAGAGGGGATGTGTTGAAACAGAACCCTGGGTAGGTGAAGGGTTCCCCTCCTAGGAGTGTGCTGTTCATGCACCACTGCATCACAGGGGACGTGCCAGGGCCATAGGCAGCCCCCTCCTCATCACCAGCACCACAACAGTGCTCTCAGGCCAGCCATTGTCCTGACTGGATCAAGGAACTGGTGAGCAAGCATGTGGTGGGATGGGGAGAGGAGGCAGAACATTGGGAGTTGGTCTCAAGGGTCTCACAGCAGGCCAGAACCAATGTCCTGGGGCCATGGCTGGGCCTGTCCCCAGGGAACAATATGAGGTGACTTAGCCAAGGTGGCCACAACAATGTGCATGGGAGGCCATGTCTGTCCATGGTCTCTCTGACATCGCCACCCGCATGGTTTGCAGCCTCAAATGTCCTCCCAGTGTCCATCCACAAAAGGATGTGAGCTGCATGGGATGGCCACAGCCCTTCTCACACAATTACCTCGAGAAGTTGAGGTGAGTCTCGCACAAGGTGGCCCCCTAAAGTCCCAGTGTGTGTTGCTGTTGAACAGGTACTGCCTTTGGCAGACAGGCTTGGGCTGGAGTCCAGAGGCCACCCCAGCCCCTTCCCAGGGTAAGGCAGAGTCAGGGAGCTCAGCACCCTGAGCTCTGGTGAGCAAGGGGAAGTAAGACATGTCTAATGGAACCGTCTCATGCATCTGCATGCAGTCATCTCAGTGCCAGGTCAAGCCTGTCTTTCCCCCATTCACAGAGAACCTGATGGAGTTGCTCACCCTGAGCAGGGCCACTAGGCCTGCTGCCCACTGTGGTGAACACAGCCCAAACCATGCCTGCTCAGAGGTAGGACTGTGCTTCACGGTGCTGGCATGCAGTAGGCACTCAATGCATGCTGGAGGTTGTATGAGGGAAGGGACAGCTGAGGGGCAGATGGAGCCTCTGGCAGAAAACCAGGCAGCCAGCAGGAGGCCTTCTGAGAATGGCCAGGAGCTCCTTCTCCTGAGCCTCCATACCAAGATGGGGTTTGAGTGTGGTCAAGGGGAAGGTACATTGACTCACTCCATATTTGCAAGTACATGGCTTAGAGTAGTTGGGGTCACGCCACTCTCAGTGGGTTGTGGTAGACTGGGCCTGCAATCTGGGGTAGAGAGGCCACAGTGGGGTCCTTTTCTGGATCTGTTTCCCTCTGACTCAGGTTACCCTGCCACCCCAGACTTCTGCCCACCTGTCTGTGCCTCTCTTGTTCCTTTAGTGTTGCAGCTCCTGTGGACCTGTCCTTGTCTCAGCCCAGCCATTGGGCATCTTGGGGGCATGCAGGGGAGCCTACCAATCTTGTGTCTCTCTGTGTGAGCAGTGGCAGGAGTTCCAGATGGGAAAAGGTTTCATCCCCATAGCAGTGCCCCAGGAAGCGCTGGAGTCAGTGAATGGGATGAGGATCCAGTACTCAGTATTCAGCCGGACTCAAGGAAGGAGACCCAGAGGGCCCAGCATGGAGGGAGTACAGCCATGGCCATGAGGGTGCTCCCCCAGCAATGCAGGGCTGTGTGTGCAGGAAGAAGCAGGCTTGCCCTGCATGGCTCCAGAGCTGGACATTTCCCATCCACCAAATGCTGGGGCTGTAGGGGCGGTCCATAGGGATTTAGGCCTGGTTGGATAACTAGTTGGACAGCCTCTGAGATGGTCTGCAGGAGGCTGGGCCCCCAGCAGGGGTAGTGCCTCATTGGGTGGCTCTTCACCGCCTCAAGGCAGAGATTGTGCAGACCCACAGGCTGCAGGGACGAATCACAGACCCTTGGTGCTGGAGCATTGCTCAGCTCCCTGCTGTTGCAGATGAGGACATGCAGGCCAAACGGAATCACTCTGAGAGCATGGAGACAGCACATGCCTGAGCCTCCCACAGTTGCAAAGCTGTGGTCTGCACTGGAGAGGCAGGGGAGGGACCAGAGAGCCAGGTGAGAGGGAGAACAGATTTGAGCATGCAGGGCAAGAGGGACTTGTTGTGGGAAAGAATGTGAAGCTGGAAGAGGATCAGTTTCCTGCTACCAGGCAGCCCACTGGGTTTGGAATACAGGGACTGATGCTGGGGGCCTGGGGCCTGCAGGTTCTGGGCCTTTGGTCCGATATCACCATTGCAGCTGGGGGCTGTTCTCAAGCAGTCCTGGAAATATTTGGGGAAGGCACATTAATGGCCTGGGCTTATCTGGGAGGCCCGTGCTTGGGCATCAAGCCCACGAGTCTCCTTCCCCACACAGGAACAGCCCAGCCCTTGGGGGCCCACCCCTGTGAATATCTCTCCTTCATGGCCTTCTGTACCCTAAGCAAGACTTCGGCCTCTGGAACACCCTGGGTACAGGAACAGGTTCCACAGGATGCTGTGGGCCCTGCACTCTCTGTCTTGCTTTTCTTGGAAACACACAGCTCTTCCCAGGGAGACCCCACAGTGCTTACCCTACAGGAAGGGGCTGAGCAGGTCTGCTGTGGAGGGACAAACCCAAAGGTGCCATGGGGCCAAACTGGACAAGGTGGACCCTGGCACTCACTGGGAAGAGCTGTTCTGGGCCTAGAGTGCTCAGAACCTCCTATGAAGATGCAACATGAAGTGCCTGGGTGGAGAAATGGAGGGACTTCCCCAGGCTTCAACTCCACTGTGATCACCCAGGAGGGATGTGCAGAACTGGAGCACTGGCCTCCGAGGGCAGCCCCTTCCCGGGGCCCACGCCTCTGACTGCCAGGCCCGAGCCCTCTCTGGTGCTCATCTAGTCTGCATCTGCTGCTCTCTGCGCTCGTGCTGCTGGTCCGTGAGGCTCAGTAACCCATGCAGCCACATGGAGAGCGAGTGCATAAAAGTCCTCAGGTGGCGCACACAGGAATTGGGCTGCCCTAGGGACCAGCTCCCATGGGAGCTGGAGCAAGGAACCGCTTCTGTTCTGCTCAGAGAGAAGGGCAACACACTGGAGCCAGAGGCCTGGGAGCCCTTGGCTTCTACACTGCACCCAGGCTCCAGTGACAATGGCTGGGAAATCTCCCTTGCTTGTGAACGTTGGGTTTCACCCCGGCACACTTCCTAAGAGCCGTTTGCCAGTGCCACGTGCGCAGTGACGCCTGCCCGCACACATGCCCACACGCACGCGCAGTGTTCAAACTACCGGAAGGACCAGGCTGTTGGTTGAGGGGCCTGGATGGTGGTGGGGAATGAGTTTCTCTAGTGTCTTCGGGAGGCCCAGGAACCATGAACTTTAGCAGGTGGTGCAGTGTCAGGGCCAAATTGAGGGCAGTGTGGACAGTATGGATGGAGCAGCGGTGTTCAGGCTTAAAAAGCTTCACCTGTGTGCCCATACAACCCCATCCCCTCCATCACAGCAGCCTGACGGTGCCCACTTCACCAGCCCGGCTGTTAGGCCAGGAGCACCTTCGGGGAGCTGTGGGATAGGCAATGGACATGACAACGACCGGGCTGCACAGTGGGCACAAGGGCATAGAGAGGGACAAGGTCTCCAGACCGGGTGTAGGCCAAGTGCAGCTGGATCTGGACATCTTTTGGTGATGAGGGGGTCAGGTTTCGAGGGTGGATCCAGCTGTCATCCAGGCAGGTACCTGGCAGGGAAAGGCGGGAATCAGAGTTGAAATGGAGGCCCTGTGGTGGCCCGGCAGCAGGTCTAGAGAGCTCCATTGCCACTATTCTAGCACTTGCCTGGGGTTATTGCAAAGCTCTGATGTCTAAAGGGCATTTTAGGAGCCAAAAAAAGTGTGCAGGTTGGTTTTTAGATGAAGCAGTGGCTAGAAATATGGCCCAGGAGGGATGAGGTATGTCAGGACACTTGAAATATGTACCTTTTCTGGAATTAAACAAAGCCTAACCAGCAGCGCAGGTGTCTGTGACTTTCCACAAGCAAGTTGTGGTGACTGAAACTGGCTTACAGCTGTACTAGGGCAGCACCCCAGGGAATCCTTTCCAAATCCAACCCACAATTCCATTCCTCATTTCCTGACTTTGGCTTCCAAGCAGGCAGTGCAGGTGCACACATCCAGGGCTCTCCACAGTGCCTCCCATGGAGCGTGCAGCCACAGCCGGGCCCCCGGGGTGGGATGGCGGGGCCCGTGTTAGAACTCAGCACGAGGCGATCACTTTATAGCACAGCCACGCCAGGAGGAACAAGGGGAGATGACTTATTGTTCTTCACTGTGCAGTTTAGCTCCTGTGGAGAAAACGAAGGTGGCAATTACAACTGGGAAGGAACTTCACTCACGTGCCAGGCCCCAGAGCTCTGCCCTGGCTCATTTCCAAGAATGGGATTCATGGGATGCCCATGCACTTCAGGAGGGTGCTCTGGGGAGGGGCCTCTCCTCACAGCATTCTCATCCCACCCAACTGGGGAGCCGGGATGACAAGAGGCACAGCGGATGACAGCAGGGAACAGGGTTTTAGGAGGGAGTAAGGTTATGTTCCGGGGACTTTAAAATTGTAAGACAGAGAGAGGATGGCAGACATCTGGCACAGTGGTAAAGCCACAGCTTAGAAAGCCTGCATCCCAAACGGAGTCCCGGCTCCATTTCTGATTCTGGCTTCTTACTAATGCACACCCTGGAAGGCTGCAGGCTCAAGCTACTCAGGTCCCTGCCACTCGTGTGGAAGACACAGACTGAATTCTGGGTGCCTGGCTTCCGCCTGGTCCAATCTTATTTGTTGCAGGCCTTTGGGGAATGAACTAGCAAATGAAAGATCTTTCTGTGTCTCTCAAGTCAATAAAAGTAAAAAGACTTAAAAACTTATCTTTTAGTTTCATTTTTCCATAAACATTTTGAAGTTCCCACATATATGTATTCAAAGATTTATTTATTTATTTGAAAGACAGAGAGAAAGAGAAAGAAATATCTTTGCTGGTTACTTCCCAAATGGCTGCAGTGGTTGGGGTTGGGCCAGGCCAAATCGAGAACTCCATCTGGGTCCCTCACATGGGTGGCAGAGGCCCACGTACTTGTGTCATCTTCCACTGCTTTCCCAGGTGCATCAGCAGGGAGCTGGATCAGAAGCTGAACAGCCGAGGCTCAAACCAGTGCTCGTCAATGCTTGTCAGCATTGCAAGCCAGTGGTTTAACCCGCTGTACCACAATGTCACACCCCCATTCACATATGCCATGCTCCCATATATTATTTCACTAATTCGCATGACACATTTATTTATAAGTAATGTCCTTAGCCCATTTTATAGATGAGGAAACTGAAGTCCCAATACTACGTTATATCGTGTCCTGCTTTGGCGACATACATTCACTCTCTAACTTGGAGGAGATCTGAGGGCCAAATGGCAAACACCAGTGAAGCACCAATGACAAACATTAGGGAAACGCAAACATTAGGCTTAAGTTTTGCCAACTGACCTACTTCGGAAAACACACACACACACACACACACACACACACACACACACACACACACTCTGGGGATTGAGCTGTTTCCCCAAGCCTCAATTTCTTCAGCTTTAAAACTAGAATCATCATCACACCAACATGATCATATTGTTGAGGATTAAATGATACAAACAGGAGTGAAGATCTTGGGGCTGGCGGCAGCTGCTGCTGATGGTGGGGTACCTCTAGGGAGCCTTTTCCTTTCCATATCTCACTGATCAGTCGACCACGTAGAAAATCTCAAAAAGTGGGCTGTATTGGCATGCCACTGATACACTGAAAGGAAAGACACAGGCAGCTAATGGGATATCCCCAGAGGATCACAGGAGAAATCTGGGTAGCAGCAGTGGCCAGAGAACCATCTCATTGCCTGTCACATGAAAAAGTATTTGTCTGGTGTCTGGCACTCAATGTCTGCCGCTTAATCAATGGCTCCCTTTCTTTTCAGCTTGGCTTTTTTAAAATAAATAAATAATTAATTAATTAGAAAGCATAGTTAGAGATAGGCAGAGACAGAGGGAGCAATCTTCCATTCACTGGGTTTGTGCCCAAGATGACCACAATGGCCTGGTTGGGCCAGGCTGAAGCCAGGAGTCAGGTTTCCCACATGGGTGGCAGGGACTCAAGTACTTGAACCATCACTGCTGGCTCCCAGGGTCTGTCTTAGCAGGAAGCTGCAATCAAGAGTGGAGTCAGGGGGCTGATGTTGTGGTATAGCAGGTTAAGCCATGGCTTGTAATGACAGCATCCCATATGGGCACTGGTTTGAGTCCCAGCTGCTCCACTTCTGAACAAGCTCCCTGCTAATGCACCTGGGAAAGCAGAAGATGGCCAAGTACTTGGGCTCCTGCACCCATGTGGAAGACAAGGATGAAGCTCCTGGCTCTGGCCTGGCCCACCTGTGCCCATTGTGGCCATTTTGGGGGTGAACCAGCATTTGGAAGATCTCTCTGTTTCTCCCCCTCTCTGTAACTGCCTTTCAAATAAATAAACAAGATAAACCTTAAAAAAAAATGGAGCCAAGACTCCAAACCAGGCACTCAGATTTGGGATGTGGGATGTGGGTGACCAACCAGGCATCTGAAGGGCTAGGCAAAAGCCCACTCCCAAAACAATCAGAATTTTCAAAAATGTTCCTAGAAGACAAAAGACCTTGCTGGGAACAGAATAAAATTAAATCAAACAAAATTAAAACAGCCCTCAAAGCTGAGAGGACAATGCAGCATGGAAACTATGGAAGAATAAGCAAGCGCAGAACAGAAATGAACACTGCGAACACTTTCTCTGAAAGTTGAGCAAATATAAACAGATACAGGAAAACTATGATTACAGAACCAAATTAAGAAGTACAAGATATGATTAATTGGACTTCCAGAGTCATAATTCAGGAAAACAAAAAACAAACAGGAAGAAATTATTTAGGGAAAAACTCAGAAGGGCAGGTACTTGGTGCAGTGGTTAAGAGGTGGCTTAGGGACCGGTGCTGTGGCATCGTGGGTAAAGCCATCACCCACAATACTGGCATGCCATGTGGGTGTCAGTTCAAGTCCTGGCTGCTCCTCTTCCCATCCAGCTCTCTGCTATGGCCTGGGATAGCAGTAGAAGATGGTCCAAGTCCTTGGGCCCCTGCACCCACATGGGAGACCCAGAAGAAGCTCCTGGCCCCTGGCTTCAGATTGGCACAGCTCTGGCCGTTGCAGCCATCTGGGGAGTGAACCAGTGGATGGAAGACCTCTCATTTTCTGCCTCTGCCTCTCTGTAACTCTGCCTTTCATATAAATAAATAAATCTTTTTAAAAAGTTATGTTTACAAACTATTTTTTAAAAAAAGAGAGATGGTTTAGGACTCCTGCATCCCGCCCTGGAGGGCCTGGGTTCAAGTCTCGGCTCTGCTCCTGCTAGCATGCATCCTGGGAGGCAGCAGGTGATGACGCAGTACTTGGGTCCCTGCCACCCACGTGGGGGATGTGGAGGGAGTGAGTTCTGGGTTCTTGACTTTGGCCTGGCCCGGCCCCAACTCTTGCAGGCATTTGGAGATTCAGTCAGTGGATGGGACATCTGTATATCTCTCTACCTTTCAAAGTAAATAAATAACCATTTAAAAGAAATGTGCATTTTCCTTGAACATTCTGAAGACTCCTCATATCTGTTAATTGAGGAAAAAAAGTATGACAAATCAGAGAAAAGTCTAAGCTAGTTGTATAGAAGAAATACGCTTTCCTTAGTCATGAAGATTACTTACTTGTTATAAAAATATAAAGCTGATTATTGATTTAGTTGGTTATGATGTAACAGAGGTGACAAGTGGTAGCAGTTAATGTAGTTTTCTATTTAAAAAATTTTAATTTATTTGAAGTTTTTATTTTTTGATTTGAAAGGCAGAAAGAGAGAGAGAGAGAGAGAGATCGATCAATCACATCCACTGGTTCACTCTCCAAATTCCCAAAGTAGGGCTTGGCCAGGAGAAAGCCAGGAGCCTAAAAGTCAATGCCACGTGGGTATTAGGAACCCAAGTACTTGAGTCATACCCGCTGCTCCCAGGTATGCAGGAGCAGGAAGCTGGAACCAGAGCAAAGCCAGGACACAATCCCAGCCTCTCTGATACGGGATGCAGGTGTCCCAAGTGGTATCTTAACCGCTGCACCAAAGGCCTGGCCCTGTTCATTTCTATCTACTGTAGATAACGCCTAAAATTGATAAATCGAAAATTAACACTATCAGTGCAATTAGAAATATGGAGGCTAAGGCCAACAAAAAGAATTCTAAGTGATTTCCCTTTGGCACAGCGTATTACTCCCTATCTGTGGTGATGCCAGTGTAGACATACTTATTGCACTGCCAGTCATCTAAAAGGACAGCGCAGCAGTGGGGGTGTAGCCTAGCAGTTAAGATGCTGGTTCTGATGCTGTGTCCCACATCAGAACACCTGGGTTTGATTCCGGGCTCTGCTCCTCATTCTAGCTTCCTGCTAATGCTGACCCTGGGAGGCAGCAGTGGTGGCTCAAGAAATTTGGTTCCTGCCACCCATGTGGGAGATCGGGATTGAAATTCTGGCTCCTGCAGCCATTTTGGGAACCAGTAGATGGGAGCTTGCTCTGTCTCTCACATAAATAAATATTAAAAATATAAAAGTATAGCACAATTGTGTACAGTACATAGTACTTGATACTAATAAATGACTCTTTCTGGTTTATGCATTTGCTTTACTATACGTTTATTGTTCCTTTAAGAGTATATTCCTGGGGCTGGCACCGTGATATAGCTGGTAAAGCTGCCACCTGCAGTGCCGGCATCCCATGTGGGCGCCAGTTTGAGTCTTGGCTGCTCCACTTCCCATCCAGCTCTCTGCTATGGCGCCCCGTGTGGGAGACCAGGAAGGAGCTCCTGGCTCCTGGCTTCAGATCAGTCCAGCTCTGCAATTGCAGCCAACTGGAGAGTGAACCAGCAGATGGAAGACCTCTCTCTCTCCCTCTCTCTCTCTGCTTCTCCTTCTCTCTCTGTGTAACTCAGCCTTTCACATAAATAAATCTTTTTTTATTTTTTATAAAGCTTTTATTTAAAGAATATAAATTTCCAAAATACAGCTTATGGATTACAATGGCTCCCCCCCCCCCATAATTTCCCTCCCACCCGCAACCCTTCCCTAAATAAATCTTTTTAAAAAAGGCATTTTTATTTTCAAAAAAAAAAGGAGTATATTCCTTCTACTTACAGAAGTATTCATTATAAGACAGTATGCCTTGTGGGCAGACAGCAGCCTCACATATCGCATGTGGACCAAGTCTCTTGACTGTATCAAGAGATCACAGCAAGTGACTGATGTGCACCATCTTGTCTGTGTAAGAACATGTATGACGTTCTCATGGCGACAGAATCACCTAAGGACACAGCCCCCAGGCAGCCAGGGAGTCCTGCTCTCATGGTTCTCAGCTGAACTACTCAGCTCTGGCAGCTGCAGTCACTGGGTAGGTGGGCTGGGACTGGCCAGGGTGGGATGCCCTCAGCTGCCACCGTGTCATCTGCTCATCCTCCTGCAGATGACTGAGTTCGCTCTGCAGGTGTGGAGGGTCCAAGGAGTGGGAGCAGAAGCATGAGAGAGCTCTTGAGAACTGGGCTCAGGGCCATGCAGCAGTCCCTTCTGCTGCCTTCTGTTGGCTGGATTAAGTTACAAGGTTGCCCAGATCCAGAGTGGGAAATAGACGCCACCTAGTGGTAGAAAGAACTGCAAAGCCATTGCCAAGCTATGGATACACACATGGAGATAGAGCATTGGAGCTGTTTCTTCAGTTAACCTGCCGCATTAGCATGATTTTACCCTGAAAGTTTTATCAGTGAAATGTTATGTTTAACGTTATAGAGAAGAGAAATCATTTCTCCACTATCAGTGGCTAGAATTTTCCTTTGGTAGCTACTTACCTGTTAATAAGTAGAGCTCACTTTTTACTGCCATAGGAAGAAAAGCAAGGTATTTGAGTAGCTCACTTAAAAAGAAATATTTGGGATGAGCATTGGGTGCAGAGATCAGGATGGCACTCAGGGTGCCCGCATTGCACTCAGGAGCACCTTGCTATAAGTCCTGGTTCTGCTCCCAGTTCCAGCTCTGCTTTCCCAGGCCATAGCAGAGAGCTGGATCAGAAGTGGAGCAGCTGGGACTCGAACCGGCACCCATATGGGATGTTGGCACCCATATTGGGATGTTGGCGGTGGCTTTACCTGCTACGCCACAGTGCTGGCCCCCTCCCAGTTCTAGCTGCTTGCCAATGCATACCCTGGGATGCAGAGGTGATGCTCAAGGAACTGGGTCCCTGCCACCTGTGTGGGTGATCTGAATTCAGTTCTCAATTTTTGGCTTCACATTGGCCCAGCTTAGCCCCGGTTGCTGTGGGCATCTGGCGAATGAACCTTAGGTTCAAGTTTTCTGTTGCTCTTTCTTTGCCTTTCAAAGAAATAATTTTTTAAAAAAGAAATATTCTACTTTTCTGAATTTAATCTTTTCATGTGTGAATCAAAGATGATTTACCAGGGAACTTGTGGGAGAATGACTTGAGAGTCTGTCCTCCTGTGACATTTTAAGTGTGTGGGGGGGAACATGCTGATTATAAACACTGAAGAATTTCAAAAGGGCATTTCTCCGTAAGAGGATCATGGCTTAAGAAGAATGAAGAAAGAAAACCAATAAATACAGTCATCAAATGCCACTTTATTAATGCTAAAGATGCAAATATATCAAACAATTCTGCAAAGTCTGAAATGAGGATTCCATCTACTAATCTGCATAGTTCTGCCATCTATTGTCATTTAAATGTGCACAAGTATTTGTTGACTCAAAAAAGGATATGTATCCAAAAGCTAGCATGCCTTATTTTACAAAAAATTAAAGGATTTCACATTCACCACAGTCTTACAATAATAAATATAGATTCACTCTCTGCTGACTCATAGAATTTCAGTTTCTAAATACAAAGAAGCAGTCTTACACTCAATGATTCATATAGAATGGTTGCCTTTATTTGAAAGTGAGTCCTGTACAGATGGGCCTCCACTTACAACAGGATTGCATCCCAATGATATTGAAAATATTCAAAGTGGAAAATGCATTGGAGTACATGTAACATACTGCACACCCTAGCTTCACCCCAGAGCACTCTGTGGAGTGTGGGTCGTGGCCCCTGGTGATGGTGGGGCTGCCACCGCTCAGTATGCAAGAAAGCCTGGGACCTCACAGAACAAGGCCTGGAAAAGATCCAAATTCAAAATTCCAAATGTGGTTTCCACGGAATGCATATCACTTTTGCACCACCATAAAGTAAAAAAAAAAAAAAATCATAAATTGGACTGTAGTAAATCAGGGACCACTCATATTCCACTGTTAGCACTAAATCTGCAAGTTTGTCTTATTGATGTTGCAATAATCAGATGCAACAGTAAGCTGGACAAGCCCTGAACCTTGATTCTGCACACAAGGTCAGTGAGGCCAGAAAGAGCATGGACGCAGGAGCCCACAGGGGAAGCCAAGGCAAGAGGCAGGATTTCAGCGGAACTGTGAGGCCAAAGCTGAGCTCCCCATGCCCCTGTGATCCCAGATGATAGCCAGAATTGGAAATTTATATTTACTAAATAAAAAAAAAATTGACAAGAAAAAAAAAAAGAATTCTGCATCAGGCAAGAGAGAGAGAGAGGGAAAGAAAGAGAGAATATGCACACCCAATTGGCCTTTGATAAATGGCAGTTATTATCTTTCACTACTCTTGCCTTTGATCTGAATTAATGATGATCCCACATTGCGCTTTGACCCCTAGGGAAACCCAGCGAAGCTCCTCCAAAGGCAGGACGAGGGGATGGACGGGGAAGTCTATGCCATGAAGATGGAATTCCACGCTGGGCAGCAAGCATCGCCCTGCCCTGTGACCTCTGCGATACAAAACTTTCCCGTCCCACTCTGCTGAAACTCGCATTGCCCTGGCAACGCCACAACTATTTACCCTTGTAGAGTATGTAGCAAATCCGATTAAGCCCAGAACAGGTGAGAGGGGATGCAATCTGTAGAACTGTGTATGATGTTGTTCAGACACTAAACTGGTGACTATTGATTTCGGCTGTAAAATAGATACCTCCTGTAGCCCATTCTAGGTCTAGAATAGTATGATTCTAAAAAAATGATTCATTTCTGCAAACAGGTGGGTTTCAGGAATAAATGGAAAAATGCATCTACATAGAGGGATGTAAATAATTTTGGTTATGAAAAGCTGTTAGTTCCTAGATACTTTAATATTTGTTTATTATAATTTATTTATTATTTGTATTTCAGATTGAAACAAACAGCATATGTGCACACATTAAACAAAATCAAATATATTAGTCACTTATTCTTCTTTTCCTGCACCTATTTTTAAAAATAAATTGTATTGGGGCTGGCGCCATGGCTCACTTGGTTAATCCTCTGCCTGTGGCACCAGCATCCTATTTGGGTGCCAGGTTCTAGTCCCGGTTGCCCCTTTTCCAGTCCAGCTCTCTGCTGTGGCCCAGGAGGGCAGTGGAGGATGGCCCAAGTGCTTGGGCCCTGCACCTGCATGGGAGACCAGGAGGAGGCACCTGGCTCCTGGCTTCGGACTGGCGCAGTGCCAGCCGTAGTGGCCATTTGGGGGGTGAGCCAATGGAAGGAAGACCTTTCTCTCTGTCTCTCTCTGTCACTATCTATAACTCTACCTGTCAAATAAACAAAAATAAATTGTATTGCATATACTCAAGGTATACAACATAATGGTACTGATATATACAGATAGTAATATGATTACTGAAGGAAAAAAGCGGTCATCAAATAAGGGAGGAGAGAACTTCCACTTTGCTTATGGCCTTGTCTAAATACTGACATACATACTGGATTCAAAAGGCTTCCATAGCCTAGGCAGCTCATGTCAAGAGCCTCAGGTGATCACTGACATCATATATAAGAGTGTTAATTGTTAAATCAACAACAGGAGTCACTGTGCACTAACTTCCCATGCAAGACCTCTGTCTTCAAAGAGTTGTATTATAATTATGTCTAAGTGCTTGCAAAAGATGTATCACTCTTGGGTGCTTCTTTAAAGTTAATTAAGTTTCTAAAAAAAAGTGAAATTAACTTGGAGATGCAATGACTTTGGATAGCCCTTGTCTCGACTGTTGAGGAACAGGTTTTTTTGTTTGTTTGTTTTTGTTTTTGCTTTTGTTTTCTTATGTGAATTGTTGAACTCTCTGCTTAGTATAGAGTTGGTCTGCTGTGTATAAAGTTAATCTAAAATGAATCTTAGTGGAGAATGAGACTAAGAATGGGAGTGTGAGAGGGGTATAGTGGGAAGAATCACTATATTCCTAAATTTGTACTCATAAAATGAATGAAGTTTGTATTCCTTAAATAAAAGTCTTCTTTGGGGGAAAATAGTTACCAAAGCAAACTAACATACCCGTTATCTCACATAGTCACCTTTTTTTTTTTTTTTTTGGTTTTGTGGCAAAAGCCACTAAAACCTACTCATGTAGTATGAAACTACTACCAGCACACTTCATGTGGTAATTGCTCTTTTTTTTTTTTTTTTTTTGAAGGGCAGAGAGAGAAGATAGGGAGGGAGAGAGATCTTCTATGCACTGGTTTACTCCCTGAATGCCCAGAACAGCCGAGGCTGGACCAGGTCCAAGCCAGAAACCAGGAGCTCCATCGCGGCCTCCCCCAGTGGTGGCAGGGCCCAAGGACTTGAGCCACCATCTGCTGCCTCGCAGAGCAGGCAGTAGCAGGAAGCTGGGTCAGAAGCAGAGGCAGGACTCAATCCCAGGCATTCCAAAATGGGATGCCGGCGTCCCCGAGCGGCGGTTTAACCACTGGACCACAGTGACGGCCCCGTCACTCTCAATTCATTGAATAAGAAACTGTGCAGCCTACGCATGCTGCTAAGATAAACTGGACTCAGCTCCTGCCTTCAAGGAACCTGGATCGCAGAGGTGGCTACTTGGGCAAAGATTTCCTAAGTTTTAAAGCAAGATCAGCAATATCAGGTGATTACTCCTGGTGCCTGATACCTCCCTCCCAGCCTTCATCCCCACCTCTTTCTCCCCTGTCTCCATCATCCGGCCATATGACCTTGATGTGAGCTTCACAGGTGGACGTTCTAGGTAAGCAGAAGATGTCCTCCTAGCTTTGCAGCCTCTTCTTGTACATCACTTTCCCTATGGATGCAGGACATTTGTACTGGCATAATCTCAATGCCCTTTTTCCTTTTGTTTAAATCTACAGTGGTGCTCTGTTGGTTCTGTATCACATAATTGTATTTTTTAAAGATTTATTTATTTATTTGAAAGTCAGAGTTACACAGAGAGAGAAGGAGAGGCAGAGAGAAAGAGAGAGAGAGAGGGAGAGAGAAGTCTTCCACCTGCTGGCTCACTACCCAGTTGGCCACAACAGCTGGAGCTGTGCTGAACTGAAGCCAGGAGCCAGGAGCTTATTTCAGGTCTCTCATGAGAGTACAGGGGCCCAAGGACCTGGGCCATCTTCTACTGCTTTCCCAGGCCACAGCAGAGAGCTGGATCAGAAGTAGAGCAGCAGGGACCCAAAATGGCACCTCTATGAGATGCTGGCACTGCATCCATGATCCCACAGTGCCAGCCCCCATATAATTGGTTTTAATAGTCATGATTTTTGTTTGTTTTTATTTTTTTAGAAAACTTTTATTTAATAAATATAAATTTCGAAAGTAGAACTTTTGGATTATAGCAGTTTTTTCCCCCATGACCACCCTCCCACCCACAAACCATCCCATCTCCTACTCCCTTTCCCATCCCATCATGTTTAATTGAACTGTCTTCAGGGCAACTTTTAGCCAGAAGAGGGAGTGCAAGAGCCAAAGCTAGGAAATCTGGGGAAGTTTATGGCTTTCATATATTTTCTTCTGTATTGAAAGGCCTGGAATTTTATTTTTCAATTTGGCACTTAGAGCCCAAAGTTCAGCCTTGTAATATGTGTAAAGTTAGCCAAGCTGTTGGGAGTGGACTACCCGGGCAATGTTTTAACAGGCATATGATTTAGATTTAATAATTTGTTGAAAACAGGGGGAAAGCATAAATCAATAACATGAGCATGAGAAGTGGTTTTGGTTGTAGTCTACCAAACATGTGTAACTACTAACACAGGTGCTTTGGTCTACATCTCTGTATGACAGAAAGTCCCAAATCAGAAGGAACCAGGTTAATCCATTTTTTATGAGTCATTGTGTGGACCTAAAACCAACTGCCCAAAATGTTAACAATTGATAAACCTGGTAAAGGCACATAAAGGAGTTATTTATACTGTTTATATTCTTTTTTTTCAGATTTAATTATTTGAAAGGCAGAGTGATGAGGGGAGCAGGGAGGCAGATCTTTCCTGCACCGGTTTACTCCCCAAACGATTGCAACAGACATTGGGCCAGGCCAAAGCCAGGAGCCAGGAACTCTACCCAGGTCTTCCATGTGGGTGGCAGGGGCCCAAGTGCTTAGGCTACCATCCACTACTTTTCCAGGTGCAATGGGAGGGAGTTGGATGGAAGGAGAGTGTTGGGACTTAAACCTGCACTCCTAAATGGGATGCAGCATTGCAGGCAACTCCACCCCTTCTAGAATTCATTAGTATTCAAATTCTTGCAACTTTCCCCAATTTGAAATTAGTTGCAAGTTAACAAAAATTATTTCCTAGTTTGCTTTGATCAATCAGATATGATAGCATTTGATTAATTGCTAAAAACTAGAGCCTTTCATCTACTTCTTAGGGGTGGAAAAAGTAAATGTTGAAGTTCGCTGAGATCTATAATTGTGAAATTAAACACAATTGGCATTAATAAGGAAAGTGTGAGATTTGATATACACGAATTATCAGCATCTCATTTTATTTTTCCTAGGAATTTTAGAATCTCTAGTGAGCTGGAGATGTGGAAAACAATGTCAAAATATTTCCAAAAGGGGGAGGCATTTAGCCTATTAGTTAAGATGCTGATTGAGACACTTGCATCCCACATTGGAGTGTCAGGTTCAAGGCCCTGCTCTGGGGCTGGCGCCGTGGCTCACTAGGCTAATCCTCCACCTGTGGTGCCGGCACCCCAGGTTCTAGTCCCAGTTGAAGTGCTGGGTTCTGTCCCAGTTGCTCCTGTTCCAGTCCAGCTCTCTGCTGTGGCCCAGGAAGGCAGTGAAGGATGGTCCAGGTCCTTGGGCTCTGCACCCGTGTGGGAGACCAGGAAGAAGCACCTGGCTCCTGGCTCCTGGCTCCTGGCTTCCGATCTGGCTGGCTGTAGAGACCTTTTGGAGGGTGAACCAACGAAGGGAGACCTTTCTCTCTCTCTCTCTCTCTCTCTCTCTCTCTCTCTCTCTCTCTCTAACTCTGCCTGTGCAAAAAAACAAGGCCCTGCTTGAGTTTTTCATTCCAGCTTCCTGCTAATGCAGACCCGTGGAGGCAGCAGGTGAGAGGGCAAACAGCTGAGTTCCTGGATCCCAGCTTCAGTCCTGCCATTTGCAGGCATTTGGGAGCTCGCCCTTTCTCTACCCTTCAAATAAATGTTCAAAATTTTAGATGTATTTCCAGGGGCAGGCATGTGGTGTGGCTGTTAAGCTAGTATTGGGCTCCCCACATCTCCTGTTAGATTCCCCTGGCTTGAGCGCCTGCACCCTCCACCCCCGTGTAGGAGTTCTAGTATCCTGGCTTTCACCTGGCCCAGCCCTGGATGTCCTGCACATTTCACGCAGTGGAAGGAAGATCTCTCTGTGTCTGTCTCTGTGCCTTTCAAATTCCAATCAATTAATTAAAAAGACAGAAGACCTAAAATCCATGGAGAAGTGGTGTTCACTTACTGTGACCCACGGAAAGGCTGAGAAGGACCTACCCTGGGATGTCTCTTGTCAACTTTTGGAAAGAATGCTCTAGCTTGGTTAACTTGCTGCTGTTTACGATTCCACCTTGGCAGTGCGAGCCTGGCATGTGCACCAGAGCACGCTGGAGGGTTGTACGTCCTGCATTTGGGAGACTAAACGAAAGTAAAATCAAACAGCTACCTTTACCACACCTCCAAGACTGCCGAAGCAGAATCCACTGGAATGAACAAAACAGAAGTGAGTGCTGTGCTGTGGAATGGCTTCCCTGTTTTTTTATTACTTGAAGTCTGTCTTAATCCTTCTCTTCCTATCAAGCTACATACGGAGAATGTTTTGTCAAAACTTAGGCCGAGTTTGGCAGCTGCACACAGATTCTGGAAATGTATGTATGAGTTTAGAAGGCCCCGGGGGAGGGGGTGGCTGCTTGCTGTTTCTGGTTGGTTTCCGTGTGTGTCCCATCTATTGTCTATTCCCTGCTATGGAGTTAGTGACTATTCAACTGCATCTGAAATAGCACCACAGAAGTTGGAAGTTCAATGTCAAGAGCTGAGTTCGCCTCGCCTGTGGTTTCAGCACTCCAAATCGTGGCCACTGCATTCGATACACTTGGCAAGATTTCTCCAAGTGGAAAGAGATAGCGGTTTTACTGCACTCCATAAATATGACCATTTATTGGCCCCAACGTCTTTATGTTCCCATTCATTCGGTGCTCGCTTAAGCTGTCCACTGTGCTTGACCCAGTCCATAAATGTAAATTGCCCACTTCTGAAAGTGACTCTGCGTGACTTTGGAGTGTGAGCGAGTGGGAATTACATTGCTTCCACAGACCTGGGTCTCCTGCAGCATCCACCGGGGCTCCAGGGAGCTCCCAGGCAGCAGGTTACTGTTTGATTTCTTTCTTCCCATTCTCAAAAGGACCATACATGCATGTTACTCTGAAACCTTAATTTCAATGACACACTGAAGAGAGGTAACAGTTATGTCTCGTCTGGTCAATACTGAAAGAACAAATGGGGGGGATTTGTTGTGCTGGTTAAGACTCCCACTGGGGCCACCGGCATCCCATACCAGAGTGCCTGGGTTTGAGTCCTGACTCTGCTCTGAGTTCAGCTTCCTGCTAGTGTGCACCTGGGAGGTGAAGTACGTGGGCCCCTGCTGCCCACACGGGAGACCTGGACTAGGTTCCAGGCTCCTTGCTTCAGCCAGGCCTGGATCCGACTGTTAAGAGCATTTGGGAAGTGAACCAGAAGATGGAAGATCTCTCTCTCTCTAGCTCTGTCTCTCTGCTTTTCAAATAAAATGAAAATCAATTAAAATTGAAAAAGATCAAATAGGAATCCTATTTGCTATTTTTCTTTATTACTAGACTAAACATCTTCCATTGCGTAGTGTTATTCAAGTAAGAAGGCTCAAGCAGGCCGGTGCAGGCACACCAGGTTCTAGTCCCAGTCGGGGCACTGGATTCTGTCCCGGTCGCTCCTCTTCTTGTCCAGCTCTCTGCTGTGGCCCGGGAGTGCAGTGGAGGATGGCTCAGGTCCTTGGGCCCTGCACCCACATGGGAGACCAGGAGAAGCACCTGGCTCCTGGCTTTGGATCAGCGCAGTGTGCCGGTTGCAGTGCACCGGCCATAGCGGCCACTGAGGGGTGAACCAATGGTAAAGGAAGACCTTTCTCTCTGTCTCTCTCTCTCACTGTCCACTCTGCCTGTCAAAAAAAAAAAAAAACAAAAACAAAAAAACAAGGCTCAAGCATTTAAGCAGCGCTGGCCTTGTCTCCTGGTGTGGTTACCTGCCCTTCTCCCCTCCTTCTCCAAGTCTGGAGGGATTCACAGGGCTCCACAGACTCCACAGCTTCTCTGTGTTGGTTAGAGTCCTTTACGTCTAACTGCTCTTGCTCTAGCCTGTCTTCCCTGTACTGGGTGATAGACAACTAAGCACCTCCTAAAGTATTCCTTCACATTGTTCAAAGGGCAGGAGTTTGGCACAGAGGCTAACATGCTGCCTGGGGCGCCCACACCCCATTTCGAACTGCTCGTTCTCAAATCTGGCTTCCTGCTAATGCACAGCCTGGCATGTGCTTTGTGAGGGCCCAAGTCCTTGGGTCCCTGCTACCCACATGGGAGACCCAGACTGCGTTCTCTGCTCCTGGAGTTTGGCCTGGCCCAGCCCTGGTTCTTTTGAACATTTGGGAAAAGAAACAACAGGTGTGTGATCTCTCTTTCTCTTTCTCTCTCAGTCTCTGTCTTTCAAATCAGTAATTGTTTAAACAAGATAATTTTGAAGTAGCCTCTCCACACCCTTGTATTCCTTATGCCCAAAAATAATTATCTTACATTCTTCTACATTTTTCAGCTTTCTATTTTCCTAATATTCTGGGCCTTACGTTTCCAAAACAAATTGACCCACTTCCAGGAATAAAATAACTAAAGATACCTGTGCCACATAAAACTAAACTGCTGTGCACTGAAAAAGAGAGGGGATACAGAAATCAAGTATGCCAGCAAACCGCTTACTTTTCCTGATAAGACATCTCATCTCATTTGTGTAACATTAGGAAGTAGTTGATTGAAAATAAAAACTGGGAAAGGAATAGTAGAAATGCATACTTGTGTTAAAATTGCTTGGATGGCATTCTGCAGGGGTTGGAAATTTCTTTTTAACTCACTAGGAAATTTTAGGAGAGTGGGTGAATTTAAAACTTTTTTTTAGCTTACCTAATAGCATGCTTATTAGAAGAGACACTATAATGATTTCAAAGAATTTAGTACAATGCCCAGCACATACCAGATGCTTAATAAAAGGCCATTATTAACTGATTGCGCTTCAGTCTATTCAAGTGTATTTTTTTCTAACATAAAACATGAAAAACAGGAAACCTTTCCTCTAATTAGGTAATGAGGGCTAGTTGGCTGGAGGCTCTCCAGAGAACTGCTATGTAAGAATGTGCACCGTGAAGCAAGAAGTGTCCCGAGTGCTGCAAAGCTGCAGAATGCTCTGAAACCCTTAACAGATCTTAAGGTATTACTGGGAGAGGACTCAGACGTTCTCCTGCTCATCTGAATAACACGCAATGCAGAACTCTCCCTCTTCGTTCCTTCCCTGGTCTTGAGGAAATGCAGATGTTAAGTCGCCACCCAAGGACACTTTAAACAAACACGAAGTCAATTCAGTTGTTTCCTGGGAGATTGACTTCTTGCAAAAGCCAAAGAAAATCTTTTCCTAATCCAAAAGGTACAAAAAATAAGGCTGAGACCATAAAGCAGGGGTTGAGGTGGGAGAGGGGTGTGCTCCATGTTTGCACAAGGATAATTACAACCCCTGCGAGGCCAGGCGTGAATGCTATCACTCTGCGTCTGCTAAGCACAATGGTTCTTTTATCCAGTTATGCTTTGACCAGGAGAATATGGAGGTAGTTTTGATGAAGGAAATTCCTATTTATAGCAAATCTAAACACCAGGATAAATGATAGCATTTTTTTTTCTTATGATCTGGTCATAATAAACGACCTTAATGATGAGCGCTCTCAAAGAACCTGTGATCCGAAAGTAACCTCTGAATTATTTTCATAAAAATATGACAGGCCTGTATTGTGGCCCAGCAGGTTAAACTGCCATGCCACTTGCAATGCTGGCATCCTGCATGGGTGCCAGATCAAGTCCTGGCTGCTCCACTTCCAATCCAGCTCCCTGCGAATGCACCTGGGAAAGCAGCAGAAGATGGCCCAAGTAGCTGGGCTCCTGCCACCCATGGGAGGCTTTGGCATGGCCTATCCCCAGCAGTTGTAGCCATGTGGGTAGTGATCCCACAGATAGCAGACCTCTCTCCTTTTTTGTCTCTTCCTCTCTCTCTGTCACTCTTCCTTTCAAACAAACAAACCTTGAAAAAAAATAACTTCTATTCAAGCAACCTGGTTTCTCAGCCTGGTTGTAAGACAGCATCATCTCATACCACACATCCAACATTCCTGCACCTGCTCTCGACAGGGAGCTTCCCCAGCCACCCAGAACCTCCTCCCACCTGGATCCTCAGAGGATCCCTACACGCTTCCCAAATGCATCTTCCTGTGACCAGGAAGCAGGCAGTTTCCTTGCTGCAACTCTGGCTCTCAGAGTGTCTCATCTACCCAGGGCGAAAACCCCAGTGATGGAGCTCATGTTGGTTGCCACCAATACCTGGCTCCTGGGCAGCAGGTGGCCACAGACAAGACTGGTGATGGCAACACACAGGACCCATCTCCTGTGCCAGTGAAGCCGCTGGCACTGGTCTGTGAGTGGCTTACACTTGACTTTCCAGTGGCAGTCAGGAAGTAGCATCTCCTTCCATTGCCAACCTTTCCTGCCTTATGCTCCAAATATTGGCCTGGGGGGGCAAGACCATGGGAGGCTCTGTACAGTAATCTACCATTTTGCTTTCCATGTTTCCAAATTACCCATGGTCAATGGTGGCCCAAAAATACTTCATGGAAAATTCTAGATATAAACAATCCGTAAGGTTTGAATAGTGTTTGCCCCATCCCACCCCCCTGTAGCCCATGACATGGATCATCCCTCTGTCCAGAGTATCCATGCTATGGATGAAACTGAGCCCCTGTCCCTTGTGCCTTTAATATAGACCTTAGATACGGCCAGATCCTCGTCTGACACCCTCTGAGTGAAATGCTTCATTGGCAATAAATCTTTTACTAAAACTCACTCACTAAACTACAGGAGTGGTGCAGCCTGCCCCCACAGGGTCCCTGCACACAAGACTCACAAGGTTATCTCCCCTGTAGATGACATTTTGACATTTGGTCTTGGCTTGAAGGCTTTTCCAGGAAACCAAGGCCCTGAGCAAGGAGTAAAAAACCTCCTGACTCCCTGGAGAGCCCACTTAGCCATCATCAAAAATTCCCAAAACGGGATGCTGCTGACCAACAACGGAAAGCTGGAGCTCTACAGACCAACCAGGGAGTCGGAGCTGACTGAACACACACCCTCTCCACTCTAACTTGCTCTGTAGGCACCTGAGTCCAGCTGCTTCCTTGCTCCTTGCTCTGTGCTTTGTAAGCAACACCTACAATCTTCCACCGCTACCTGCCTGGGATTCTCCAACACCTGCCCCTCTTCTGCCAGCTGCATGGTCACTGATAGGCTTGCTGCATGTCTGGTGAGCAGATCCGGATTCTAGGGATTCTCCAACACCTTCCCTGTAGTTGCTGAGTAGCTGTAGTGGTCATCAGAGGAACTGAACTGTGTTCAGGCAGCTTTATCGTCCTTAATAACGGCCCCAAAGCACAAAAGCAGAGATTCCGGCAATTTCCTTACAGTCTACTGTTATTACTGTTCTATTTTCTTCTGTTATTGTTGTTAATCCCTTACAGTGCCTACCTTATCAATTAAACTTTATCACGGTCTATGGGTGTGCAGGAAAAAATGGAGTATACACAGGGCTTGCGTTGCAACGTGCGTTTTGCCCCGTTATGATTCTAAGTAAATTGGTGTATTACTTAGGATTCGCATGGCTGTGCTTTGACAGCACTAACTCCATGTTGAGCTTTCCCTATAACACAAGCAGAAACTGAGCCAAGCAGCTCGCTGTAGCAAGGAAGCAGTTACTTCACTCTGGCTAACGGATCCGCCACTCGGACAGCTGTGTGTCCATGTGCAAATAAGATGGTTTGGATCCAGGACTTTTTCCTGTGAAGCAGTGGACATCTGCAAGCCAAGATAATTCATCTTCTGGGGCAGTAAATCGCAGTGCCTTCAGACTGCCATTGGAAGCACATCTGGCTGGCTGTGACTCCACTCTGAAGAGGCATCGGCTACCAGAGACTCAGCCCCGAAAGTCAGTGTTGGTACCTGACGTGATCGGAACCCATTCTAGCATCGTCTTGAAGCAGTGTGCTTTTCTGGGCCATTTGGAAAACTTCCTCCAAGGATGCATGGTGTTTGGTTCATAATTAGCACTCTGTGTTAAAGAGATTTTCTTTAGGGGCCAGCGCTGTGGCATAGCAGTTTAAACCGCTGCCTGGGTTTGCCAACATCCCATGCGGATGTCAGTTCAAGTCCTGGCTAACCCACTTCAGGTCCAGCTCCCTACTAATGTGCCTGAGAAAGCAGTGGAGGATGGCCCAAGTGCTTGGGACCCTCCACTCACATAGGAAAACAGGAAGAAGCTCCTGGCTCCTGGCTTCCACCTGGTCCAGCCCAGATCATTGCAGCTATCTGGGGAGTGAACCAGCAGATGGAAGATCTCTCTCTCTCTCTTTCTCTCTCTCCCTCTCCCCCTCTCTCCCTCTCTCCCTCTCTCCCTCTCTCCCTCTCTCCCTCTCTCTCACTCTTTCTCTAGCTCTGTCTTTCAAATAAATAAGTAAATCTTTAAAAAAAAATTTCTTTAACCTGTTTTTGCCTATCTTCCCATATATTCCTTTTGCTTCTGTGAGCTTTGCAATTAACTGATTAATTTGGGAACTATCTTTGCCTTATTTGGCTTGTCATCTGATTAAAGGTAAAAGGACCCATCATGCTTGGAAAAATGGTAATCCTTGAGGTTGAAATTGTCACCAGGTATGGGGAAACCAGCATCCCTGGCTGGTCCAGCGAGAGAGTTCAGTGCTATCTGTGTCTTTAGGCATTTGTTGGGGGCCTGGGATGCAGTCCCTGTGGGCAAGGAATCCCCTTCCCTCTGAAGCCACTGTCTAAGGTCTCCTTGAGAGCATCAGTTTTTGTTTTTTTTTTTACCCTAGCCTTAGTAGATGGCTTGTATTCAAGCTACTATACTCAGAATGACTTTACTGTTAAGCCAAGTTTTTGTATTGATTTCAAAATTCTCTGAAATTAATTCAGTACAATTCAGTTTTGAGTGGTCTGGTGGCTGGCATGTAGTATATGCTCAGCAAGTACTTGCTGAATGAATTAACTGAGTCGCCTCTTTATCCAACACTGTGAGGACCCAAGGATGACCAAGATTTGGTGTCTGGCTTCAAGGAGAGAGACAAAAGAAACTAAAGAATCAAAATCCAAGGCCGACGCTGTGGTGTAGCAGGTAAAGCTGCAGCCTGCAGTGCTGGCAGCCCCTATGGGCACCGGTTCGAGTCCAGGCCGCTCTCTGCTATGGCCTGGAAAAGCAATAGAAGATGGCCCAAGTCACTGGACTCCCGTACCCACATGGGAGACCTGAAAGAAGATCCAGGCTCCTGGCTTTGGATCAACCCAGCTCTGGCTGTTGCGGCCATTTGAGGAGTGAACCAACAGATGGAAGACCTCTCTCTCTCTCTCTCTACTTCCCTCTGTAGCTCTGCCTTTCAAATAAACAAAATAAATCTTTTTTAAAAAAAAGAATCAAAATCCCACAGAGACAGGAAGAAAATGTTCTGGGGGAGCCAAGCCTGGAAATGTGCACTATTTAGCTCTTAGCCGCCAGCTGCCACTTTCCATTCTCCACCCATTTCCGACAAGCATAAATGTACTGTGGCTTACTCTAGGTGGAGACCCACTTTCCTGACCCCGTCTCTAGTCATAGCACCTTTCACTTCCAATCATCCCTCCATGGTCCACGGATGGAGCTGAGGCCCAAAGCCACCTGGAATTCTAGAACTGTGGGCAAGGCAGGCCTCTCCCCTGGGTCTCAAGGCATTCCTGATGTTAGTGAGTTGGAACGGAATACAGAGAGGGAGCATGAACTGGTCAGCTTAGGCTGTCGGAACAAGACCACAGCCTGGGTGGCTTACACAACAGACATTTGCTTCTCACAGATCTTGAGGCTGGGAGCTTGAGACCACGGGGCCAGTGGGTTTGGCTTCTGTTGAGGTCTCTCTCCTTGGATTGCACAATGACTTTTCTCTGTGTGTTCACATGGCATTTCCCCTCTGCAGCCACCTGCCTGGGGTCTCCTCTCCTTTTGATGAAGACACCAGTCCTGTTGGATTAAGGCCTCATGCGTAGGACCTCATTTAACTTTTTTTAAAAAGATTTATTTATTTATTTGAATGGCAGAGTTACACAGAGAGAGAAGCAGAGAGAGAGAGAGAGAGAGAGAGAGAGAGAGAGGTCTTCTATCCACTGGTTCACTCTCCAGATGGCTGCAATGGCCACAGGGCCAACACTGGGCTGATCTGAAGCCAAGAACCAGGAGCTTCCTCCAGGTCTCCCAGGGAGGTATAGGGGCCCAAGCACTTGGGCCATCTTCTACTGCTTTCCCAGGCCATAGCAGAGAGCTGGATTGGAAATGGAGCATCCAGGACTTTAACTGGCACCCACGTGGGTGCAGGTGGCAGTTTTACCCACTATGCCACAGCGCTAGTCCCAGGACCTCATTTAAGTTTAACAATATCTGAGGAGGCCCTATTTCCAAATAAAGTTACACTGGGGTCAGTCGCAGGGCTTCTACACAGGGGTTTGGAGGTAGACACAAGTAAGTCCGTGACAGATGATTGGTATTACTGAGCATGGGGCCTTGGGAGTGTGATCAGAGGCCTCTGGCTGTGTGCCAGCGTTCTTTTTTAATTTTTATTTATTTATAAATAAGAGAGAGATGTGCCAGCCACTGGCTCACCCCCCAGATGCTGCAACAGCCAGGGCTGAGGCAGGCCTAAGCTGTGGGCCCAGGACTCAACCTGGGAATCCCACTGGGTATAACCACTTGAGCCATCGCCTGCTGCCTCCCAGGGTGTGCATCAGGAAGGAAGCTGGATTGGAAGTGGAGATGTCTTTCTGATACAGGCTGCAGATGTCCTGCACACATCAAATGCCTGCACTTTAAACAACCGTGGAAACCAGGGGCATCTCTGGGTGCTCCCCACCCCTGCCCAGACCTGCTGGCAGTGGGAGCCTTAATGGGACACCCTCACCCTTAATGGGGCACCACCCCGCCCTCCTGAGCCCCCACCCAGGAACTCGAGCTTGGTGGTTGACAGCACCTGTGCAGGGAGAACAACCATGGTAATGACAATGGCCAACACACTGACTAGGCTCTGCCTTCTGGAACATTCTGACACTGGGCCTTGCCCAGCTGGGGTCACACTTGTGATCACCATAATCTAACCAACAGCAAAGTTCCCCATAAGGATCTCTCCCATTCGCCATTTCCTCAGGAGTTGTCAGACATGCTCAGAACCTTTTGTTGCTTTCCAGATTCCGTTTTGGGTGCATGGTCCTGATGGGATGCTACTCTGTATTTTTATTTTCCTCCGTGGTTCCTGGCTCACAGCTCCCATAGCCCTTGGTACTGTCCGGGTGATTAAAGCAATCAGGGTATCTGCTGTTGAGATATTTGGACTTTTGTCCTTTGTTCCTGTGAGAGCTTCAGAGCTACAAAGGGGGAAAGATGATCTTTTGTTATTATTCTTTGCAAACACACCTGAGCTATGTGAAGGAAGCGATTTTTGGTAAATCCCTGGATAACCACAGGGTGGATGCTGGTTGCTAGGGGAACCAATTATGTGTCCAGATGATTGGGGCTTTCAGTCCCATGCACACAACCCCTCTCCCACCTCCTAAATCCCCACCTCAACCTAAGGGCACAGGAGAGGGGGTTGAAGGTTAAGGCGACCACGCATGGCCAGTGAAGAGCTCAATCATGCCTACATAATGAAGCTTCTATAAAAACTCAAAAAGGGCTCCAAATAACTGGTCACATGGAGGTCCTTGGAGGGTGTTGCCTACGGAGAGGCCAGGGAAGCTCTGTGTCCCTTCCCACATGTCCTGGGCACCTCTTCATCTGTGTCGTACACTTTATAATGCTCCAGTAAACGTGCTGTGAGCCACTCTGACAAACTGACTAAACCCAGGGAGGCGGGGAAGCATGGGGACCCCTGTTTGTAGCCCATCTGTCAAAAGCACGGGTGAAAAACACTGGCTCTTGGGACCGGTGTCAGAGGTGGGGTCGGACTTCTAAGGTCCCAGAAGCTGTGAGAGCACAGGAGCCATGAGTTTGTTTTCTTCCCACGACTGCAGAGGGGCTAGGCAGACACGATACAGCATCTCCCACCAGTGACGTTTGGTACCTTTATGGTGTGTGCACCCATCACCCCTCTGGGGCCAGGGCATTTCCAGCCACAAGGAAACCCCGGTCCCATTAAGAAGTCATCGTGTGGGGCCGGTGCTGTGGCATAGCGGGTAAAGCCGCCACCTACAGTGCCGACATCCCATATAGGTGCTTCTTAGAGTCCTGGCCGCTCTTCTTCCCATCCAGCCCTCTGCTCTGGCCTGGGAAAGCAGTAAAAGATGGTCCAAGTCCTTGGGCCTTGGCACCCATGTAGGAGACCCAGAAGAAGCTCCTGGATCCTGGCTTTGGACTGGCCCAGCTCTGGCCATTGCAGCCATCTGGGGAGTGAACAAATGGGTAGAGGACCTCTCTCTCTCTCTCTCTCTCTCTCTCTCTGCCTCTGCCTCTCTATAACTTTGCCTTTCAAATAAATAAAAAATAAAATTTAAAAAATCATTGTCCTTCTTCCTTTCCTCAGATACTTGACCTCTGTGGTGATCTACTTTGTATCTCTAGGGATTTACATCTATTCTATATTGTCATGCAAAAGAAAAATTGAAATTCCTGAAGTTTTTTTTTTTTTCTTGGATAGGCAGCGTGGACAGTGAGAGAGAGAGACAGAGAGAAAGGTCTTCCTTTTTGCCGTTGGTTCACCCTCCAATGGCTACTGCGGCTGGCGTGCTGCGGCCGGCGCAACGCGCTGATCCGAAGGCAGGAGCCAGGTGCTTCTCCTGGTCTCCCATGGGGTGCAGGGCCCAAACACTTGGGCCATCCTCCACTGCACTCCTGGGCCACAGCAGAGAGCTGGCCTGGAAGAGGGGCAACCAGGACAGAATCTTGCGCCCCAACCGGGACTAGAACCCAATGTGCCAGCGCCGCAGGCGGAGGATTAGCCTATTGAGCCGCGGTGCCAGCCATAAGCTTATCTTTTAATCCCATTTTCCACAATCCTTTTTTATTAATATTTATTGTATTTGTTTGAAAGGCAGAATTATATATAGAGAGAGACACAGAGAGAGAGAACTTCCATCAACTGATTCATTCCCCAAATGGCCACAATGGCCAGAGCTGGGTCAATTTGAAGCCAAGAACCAGGAGCTTCTTCCAGGTTTCCCATGCAGGTGTAGGGGCCCAAGCACGTAGGCCATCTTCCAGTGCTTTCCCAGTCCATTAGCAGAGAGCTCGATGGGAAGTCGAGCAGCTGGGACTCGAACTGGTGCCCACATGAGATGCTGGCCCTGCAGGTCACAGTTTTAATGAGCTGTGCCACAGTGCTGACCTCTACAATCTTTTTGAAACATCCTTATATATTCTGGGTATTAGACTCCTTATTTGAGTGATTTGTGAATATTTGCTGTGGCTTTGTGATGTCACATGCTGGTTTTGTTTATGCCTTCCTTTTAGTTATGCAAGCATTATCAGAAGAGGCCCTGGATAATTTTTTAAAATATTTTATTTATTTTTCGAGAGGTGGAGTTACAGACAGAGAGAGGAAGAGACAGAAATGTCTGCCATCTGCTGGTTCACTCCCCAAATGGCCACAATGGTTGGAGCTGGGCCAATTTGAAGCCAGGAGCCAGGAGCTTCTTCGGGGTCTCCCACATGGGTGCAGAGGCCCAAAGACTTGGGCTATCTTTTACTGCTTTCCCAGGCCGTAGCAGAGAGCTGGATTGGAAGAGGAGCAGCTGGGACTCGAACCAGTGCTCATATGGGATGCCGGCTCCACAGACAGAGGCTTAGTCTCCTACGCCACAGTGCTGACCTCCTGGACCATTTTTATAACTCTATCTCCAAAAAGAAGCATAACTATAGTAAACATCAAAATAGATGTTCACTAAAACAACAGGGTAGCAGGTATGTATGCATGGGAAGGAGGGAAGTATGTCAAATGTTTACAGTTACTAGTAGATGAAAAAAATTCAAAATAAGGTAATTACTTTTCTAGAAGTCAGTATATTAATCACAGGAAAAAAGGGGGAATAAAAATGAAAACTTCAAAAGCAATGGTGATTTTACTTTATGACCAACTTTATTTTTAGCTGAGCTTAGGTTACCCCAACACAGAATGAAAAGAAATATCAATTGACATATTTGTTTGAGTTTGACATCTCATGTGGCAACACAAACACTTTAACTTAAAAGAGCTCTTGGTAAACCAAATGTGAATTTTCAGCACTCACCCCTATTTGGGAGAGAGGAGGGAAATATATGAATGGATCTAGTGAAAGCCATTCTCCTTAAACAGACTGCTGACCAGAGTGCAGAAGGCAAGAACCTTCCAAGCTTGATGAAACTTGCAGAAAACACACTATATCTTGCACTTTTTAGAACTGGCAGCCAAATGAAATATGATTACCTCCATATGATTTGTATGCACGCCACTTAGCAAAGTTATAACTATTTCTTTAGGTATGTGACTTTATACTTGTACTAGAGAAGACGTGTCAAAACTTCATTTTAAATCATTTGTATTTTATTCATACATGTAGGCACCTACTGAAAGGCAAAATAACCTGAAAATATACTTTTGCAGTTAACGTGTATAGAATTCAACTTTTTAAACGAGACAGGGCACACTCTCATACGTGTCTAATGTATTTTGGCAGATTGCCTGACATTTAGTTTTGATTATAATAAATTATTACTACTACTACCTATATGTTATGATTACTAGTTATAGGTTCTCAGAAGAGACTAGTAAAATAGTGTAGCTGCCTGTTAAGGACAGCGAGGGGATTTCTCTTTATCTCCTCTGGAGGGAACAAGACCACCTTATCCCAGTAGCACCTCCCGTACAGAAGCTCCTAAGTTCTTATTGACAATTATTTCATGAAATTCCCATGCAACATCCTAGAGATACAAAATAAAAATAAACAGAAGTTAGAGGAAGGCACAGAGAACCTTTGAACATTGAGACAATCAACCAATCGCAATCACATTAATCAATAATCAAAGTGACAGTGAAACAGATCTCTAACATTTTTTAAAACTATTTATTTATTTTTATTTATTTATTTTTTGAAATACAGAGTTACAGAGAGGCAGAGGCAAAGAGGAAGAGATCTTCCATCTGTTTCATTACTCCCCAGATGGCCAAAATGGCCAGAGCTGAGCTGATCCAAAGCCAGGAGCTTCTTCCAGGTCTTCCACGAGGGCGCAGGGGCCCAAGGACTTGGGCCATCCTCTGCTGCTTTCCCAAGCCATAGAAGAGATCTGGATCGGAAGTGGAGCAGCTGGGACTTGAACCAGCACCTATATGGGATGCTGGCACTGTAGTCGGTGGCTTTACCCACTACGCCACAGCGCTGGCCACCTCTCTTTAACTTTTAAGGAATAAAGGACACCCAATAATTCATAATAAAAGACAATTAATTTTCTCAAAGCTTCATACTTCCAAGGTCACCACTTATACTATAAGCTGTAGACTACTTGGGAAAGCCTATTGTATTTAAACAGCAGCACTACCAAGTCACTGAATCAACTTCAATATGAAGCATTCAACAATTTCTTTCCTCATAAACTCTGACAAATTGTGGGCATTTTGGAGATGAGGATAAACAGATCGTGGAAGGAGAGTATGGCATAGACACTGCCAGAACTAAGACAATTCTCCTGAATTTGTTGGGCTTCTTCCCAAAAGAAAAGAAAAAAAAAATTAAGGGAATGGCATTGTGGCACAGCAGATTAAACCACAACCTGCAGTGCCGGCACCCCATATGGGTGCAGGTTAAAGTCCTGGCTGCTCCACTTTTGATCCAGCTCCCTGCTAACATGCCTGGGAAAGCAACGGAAGATGGCCCAAGTGCTCACGTGGGAGACCTGGATGGTGTTCCAGACTCCTGGCTTCAGTCTGGTCCAGTCAGGGAGTGAAGCAGTGGATACAGCTCTGTCTCTGTCTCTCCCTCTTTCTGTCACTCTGTGTTTCAAGCGAACAAATATAAATTTTTAAAATAAGAAAAAAAACTGTAAGTGTTCACTCTCTGAACACCACCCAATGCCACCTAACTATCTAGTGACTGGTG
The DNA here is from genome assembly GCA_949820135.1 of Sylvilagus floridanus. Classification (NCBI taxonomy): domain Eukaryota; kingdom Metazoa; phylum Chordata; class Mammalia; order Lagomorpha; family Leporidae; genus Sylvilagus; species Sylvilagus floridanus. Next base: position 39,339,558 of record OX463230.1, read on the forward strand.
CACAGCTCATAGCTAATCCAGGGCTCTCTGTAGTGAAGACTGGTGACTAACAGCATGCTGGGCTGGCTTTGGAGTCAGGGAGAACTGGGTGCAGTCCAGGTAAACTGACACTTTCCATGTGGATCTGCCAAGTTAGCCTCCCCAGTAAAACGAGGATAGTAATTATGTCTTCTTTACAGGGTTGCTGCAAGGATGAAAGAAAACTATGCATGTGAAACTCCTCGCACAGGGCCAGCCCATGCCAAGCCCTCAATGAATGTCAGCTAATAGTATCTTCTAAGAAAATGACTGCATCTGATAAATGGAGTCCTCCCTCGATTTCTCCTGTACTAACTGTAAGCTCTACTGATTCTTCTACCGTCTCTCCTCACTCCGACCCTAGACTGCATACCGCAGCTGATCCTGGAGATGACAGCGAGAGCTTTGCCCAGCCTGGGCTTATCCTTGCTTATTCACTGCTTTGCTTTTCTGTCCAGCTTCTGTGCTATACCCCAGAGACTTCAGGCTCTGCTGGAAGGCAATGCCCATGATGCTGGGCTTCTTGATGGATTCTCAGCATCAGACACAGAGCATGGGATAGTGTAAGTGTTTAGCATATGTTTGCTGAGCGCATAACTCATTGGTATTGAACTTTTGTTAGCGAGTTTAAGGAAAGTTGGTGAATGGTGTGTTTACAGAATTTTATGTAGCTAAAAATAAGAAACAAAAAACCTGCAGGTAAATAAAGTGCAATACTTTAATGAAAAGAATCAGGTGTTGGTGGGAGAGGGAGGAAGCAGGCTAAGGATGTCCTTGATTTGCCACTGTTGGGGAGAGTGAATGGCTACAATACCCAGCCTTTCCACTGGCTAGGCAGACGCAAGTGTTCAGTGATTTTCTGAAGAGAAGTCGCTTTGCAGTGAATAGAACCGCCTTGTGTTCTGTGGTGGTGGACTTGGAAGGGATTTTGCTGCTCATCACATCCTGGGCTCCACTTTATGGATGAAAAAAAAAAATACCGACATCAGCCAAACTCCAGGACTCTTCCCTGGTGGAGCTGCTCACTCCCAGACCGGGCGCGAAGGGGCATCCATTCCTTTAAAAATAACCACCACTGCTTTCATCGCGCCAGCACCTGTTGTTTCCGCTTCCGCGAGAGAAAAGCTATTAATTTCTCCTTCATCAAAGCTGAATTTCTGGTCTGTCTGAACCGTGTTTGCTTCCTGACTGCAGCTGTCTAAACCACTAGGGCCAAATGTTGGACACAGGCACCTTTGCCCTGGACTCTGCTACACCGCCACACCCAAACACCGGGACAAGAGTGACACCCACCAGCGGGACAGTGGACAAATCTGCGATGTTCCCGCCAAACCCCCTGCCTTCCACCTCGTGGCTGGGGCCTGGGGCGCACTGTGGCCAGGCCACCCACGGCTGGACACTGAGGGAAACGGTGCACCGCGTGGCCACTTCATTCTCGGGAATATGCAATGAAGAATTCTGTGGCAATCAAACCCAGCGGTCTTCACTAGGCAAGTTTACTTCGCTTCTATTATTGTCATTGTCCACCAAGGCTTGGGTGGCAAGAACTGCGTTTTCGCCCGCGCCTACTCCAGCCCGCAGCTGTGGCCACACCTCTCTCCTGGATCAGCGTCCGACAGCTCCGGGCTCCGGGGCGTCTCGGGGCGTCCAGGGGCGGAGGGAAGCCCGCGCAGCACGCATGCGCGCCGGGGAGCCGCCGGCCCCCTCTTAAGAGCGCGGCGCGGCGCGGCTGCGAGCGGAGTGGGAGCTGACCTGGCGCCGGGGGAGGACGCTGTGCGGGCGCCTACAGCGTCGGCTTCTCCCGTGGCCCCGAGGACTGAAACTTTCGTGGGAGGCTCCCCGCGGTGCGCACCTCCCGAGGGCGCAGCAGCGAGGGGCAGAGGCGAAGCCAGACGCAGGCTGCCCGGCGCCCGTGGGACCACGCTGCAGCCGGCGAGGCGGAGGAGCGGAGCCGGGGAACGCAGCCCGCCTGGACCCGCGCCCAGCAGCAGCAGCAGCAGCAGCAGCAGCGACCGCCGCCAGCCGGGCAGCTCCTGGGACTGCGGCGGGGTGCGCGCCGGACGTCTCCAGGCGGCGCGCGCTGGGAGGATCGACCGTCGGCCCCGCCGAATCGAGCGTCGGGACTGTAGCCCCGAGGGCTGCCCGGGCGGGGTGACCGGAGCCATGCGGACCGAGCTCGCGGCTGGGGAGCCTGGGCGCTGCTGGCCGCTGCACTTGCTGCCCGCAGCCCTGCGCGCGCTGCCCGCTGCCTTCGCCGCTGCTTGCCGCCCGAGAGGGGAATAAAGAAAGGAGCGAAGACGCGTCCCAGAGGCTTAAGCCTCGCGCCAGCGATCTAAGCCCAGGTCCGGCGGTCATCGGCTCGGTCCTGTCGCCGGGGAAGCCTCCAGGGGCTGCGGGATGGCAGCCCCTAGGATCCTCTGACTCTGCAGCTCGACGGTTCCATCGGCGGGTGCCGCTGCTAAGGCAGCCCGGAGCGGGGACCCGGCCACCTGGCTGAAGCAGAGCATGGCTTAGGAGCCCCCCCTGGCCCTACAGCCTGACGTCGAGGAGGCCGAGGAGGGTGGCTCCCGCAGACAGCGGCGCGGAAGAGACTCGCAGCCCCGAGGTGCGGCGACTTCTTAGAGAGCTCCCCGCGCGCCCTCTGGAGACGCGCCGTCCGCGCCCAGGGTGGTGCCATGTGGGGCGGACGCCGCCGCTCGGCCGCCGCCTCCTCCCGGAACGCCGCTTCGCTGCTGCAGCTGCTGCTGGCCGCGCTGCTGGTGGCGGGGGCGCGGGCCAGCGGCGAGTACTGCCACGGCTGGCTGGACGCGCAGGGCGTCTGGCGCATCGGCTTCCAGTGCCCCGAGCGCTTCGACGGCGGCGACGCCACCATCTGCTGCGGCAGCTGCGCGCTGCGCTACTGCTGCTCCAGCGCCGAGGCGCGCCTGGACCAGGGCGGCTGCGACAACGACCGCCAGCAGGGCGCCGGCGAGCCTGGCCGGGCGGACAAAGACGGCCCCGACGGCTCGGCAGGTAAAGGCGGCCGGCAGGGGCCTGGGAGTCTCGCGGGAGGGCAATGGAGCTGGAGGCTATGGAATCCCGGGAAAGGGCCTTCCGATGCTCGCATTAGTGTGTGTGCCAAGTTGGAGCTGGGGGATCGGTGTCCAGCCCTGGCGCCTAAAGGTGGCGAGCGTGAATTCTTCCCGAGGACACCACACACCTGGGCAGTGTGGGCCCCAGTCCGTCAGTTCGGGGTCACCTGCCTCCTTAAGATCTTGGGGGGTACGCAAGGAAACGGCGAGAGAGCGCCCTCTCCCGAGAGGAGCTGGCAGGGACACTTCCAGGAGGGCTCCTCCAGGCTTTCCCGTGGGTGATGCACTTGCGCCAGAGCCCCGGCAGCTCGAGCCCTCTGGGCCCCGCGCCCTACCGCAGCCGGGCCGTCGGGCATCAGTAGGAGCCTCCTTCCCCCGCCAGCCTTAACTAGGTGTGACATCGGCGCTGTGCCCAGCCTTGGCTGTTTGTGGCTTTGAATTTTTTTTTTCATTATTTTATTTTTTTTTCCAAATCGTCAAAGCCAGGATTGGAAAATAAACATACTCAGGAAAGAGCCTGGTGGGTTGTGCCTTCTCCACGCCTCCCTGGAGGCTCTGCACCAGTAATTCCCGGGTGGGCAGGGGTACAAGGAGAAGTGGTCAGTGTGTCCCAGAGGGGTCGGCTCCTCCTCCTCATGCAGCCGGTGGCGTGCACTGGAGGACTTTTTACCCGTGAGTCCAGGGTTCAGCGGCCTGAGCATAGACCTGAATGAGCCAGGGCTGGCTCCTGGGGGCTGCTCAGGGGAAGCTGTGTGCAGTACCTTTTTGGCAGCCGAGCATTGGATCAGCAGGCAGCTCCTATTGTTCTGCTGCCTGGGATGCAAAGTGGAGAACTGAGGGTGATCCCCAAAAATTCGATGCCCTGTTAAACCACAAGCAGCTCAGCCTGGCAGGGTGTGTGGCCGAGGCACAAAACCTGGAGAGGTGAGCCAGAGCCTGAACTCCTGGGAGGGGGTGTCTGCTAAGTGGCGTCTCCTTAATGGTCCCTAAAAAGTTGGGATGGCCTTGGACAGATCAGCAGGCTTCTCATGAGGCTGGGCGTTGGGCGTGGATGCCTTCTTGATTCTACTTTGCAACTTCTTTATCTAAAAACCCTGAGCCTTTCACTTTTCCTCTCTAAGAAAGGACATGCCTGATTAAGCCTGCCCAAGGCCTATGGTAGCACGCATTCTTTACCTCTGTGTAGTTATTTACACTCCCAATTAAAAATCCTGGAAAGAGAACAGTTATTTCTGCCCCAAAACTCATTATGTGAACTGAGACTGGTTTCAGCTAGTTTTTTGCTGTCATGTTTGGGATAAAAAAATTTTTTTTCCTGTTTTACTATTTGTTTTTTAACCTCTTGATAACCTATTTAGGACTGGTATCTTAATTTAGAGGATAAAATATTTATAGTACGTTGTAGAAATAAGCTGCCCTCCCTCCCTCCCCTGCTCCACTTCTGTAGTTAGCCTGCAGTGATGGTATAATTAGGCAGGACTACGTCCAGACCCAGCTGTGCAGGAGACTGTATGAGTGTCTGCACCTGCTGACGGGGCTATATATAGAACTTGCGCTGCTCAGCACTGAAACTCCGCCTTTGGTTAAATACCTATACACATGTTTTACTTAGAAGGCATTCTTTTCTCCGTGATTCCGGATGGTACTGTATTCTAAAACCACTGGCTCTCCGGGAGGACTAGAACGGTGAAAAGCACTGTGGTTAGAAAGCCTGCTGCTGTCAAAGACTCTCAGAGAGGCACAGAGGCGTGCTCCTTCCAAACTCGCCGGCCCGTCTGACTCAGCGCTGGCACCGAGCCTTGCCGGGACCCCTAAGACCAGGCCATCCAGTCCAGGTGTTGGGGAGATGGGGCAGGGCAACACCACGGCACGGAGCGCCACAGAAGCTGCTCCTCCGACCCCATCCGTCCAGTCTCCAGAGCTTGCAGTGCCATCCCTGGTTCCCCTACAGTGTCTTTTAAAGAAAACAGTTTTAAACTGAAGTTGGCTACTGGTGTTAACAAAAGGCTTTTGTTGACAGTTTTTATTTGTTTAAAGATCTTTTTATTTGGAAGGCAGAGTGACAGAGAGAGAGAATTTTCCATCTTCTGGCTCACTCCCCAGATGACCACAACAGCTGGGGCTGGTCCAGGACAAAGCCAGGAGCCAGGAATTCCAGGCTGGTCGCCCACGTGGCTTTCCTAGGTGCATTAGCAGGAAGCTGTATGGGAAGTGGAGCAGTTAGGACCCAAATGGGTGCTTCGATATGGAACGCTGGCCTTGCAAGGGGTGGCTGAACCTGCTGCACCACAACAGCGGCCCTGCTGTTTTATTTTTTGAGACTCAACTTTGCTTGTTAACTGTGATGACCATCACTTTATGCTCTGACACTTTTCATGAAGTTCTCTGTACACCACTGGGGGCTTCACTGTATCAGGCACCTTTCCCTCCCTGTGTGCCCCTTCTTCCTGGAACAGATGTCTTATTGCTGCTGACATTTGTTCTTCTTAGAACATTGCTCCTTTTTCTTTTATTTTTTTTAAAGTATGCTCTTAAAAATGTTATTTGTTTGAAAGAGAGATCCTCTATCCACTGGTTCATTCTCCGAAACGCCCACAACAGCCAAGGCTGGGTCAGATTGAAGCCAGGAATTGGGACTCCACCCAGGTTTCCCACTTGAGCCAGTATCACCTGCTGCCTCCAAGAATGTGCACCAGCAGGAAGCTGGCATTGGAAGCGGAGCTGGGATTTGAACCCAGGCACTCCAATATGGGCTGCAAACATCGAAGCAGCATTTTAACTGCTGCACCCAGTGCCTGCCCCTGTACGTTTTCTTGCTGGCCGGCTGCCTGGGGTAACTTCCTCCACACTCCTCCTGTCACTTTCCATCACACAGAGCCCCGCCCCAGGACCACTGCCTTCCCTGGGCAGGCCTGTCAAGGGCACGTGGAGGTGTTTCCCCTTCTCTGCTCTCCTGTGCCTTCCACGCTTCGCGGTTCAGAGGCTCACTTATATTTTTATTCTTGTCTGCCCAAGTCCAAAGAAGTTGCTATGAAAGGTCAAAAAGGAGTTTGCAAGGAATGTAGTTCACTTCCTGGGGGTGGGGAAAAAAAGACTTATTTCAATAGTTTAACTCATAACAATGCCGATCCTACAATGTTTTGTTCAGGGCAAGACTTCTGTTTGGGTGGTTCTGTTACTGTAGGAATTTGAGAGGCATTGTTGTCTTCACACATTAATAAGCCCACCTTGGGCTGACTTGGGTACCTGTCACAATCAGGATTACAGTTGGTGAATCTAACTCCATACTAACAGTTCGCCTTCTGGGGCTGACGAGCCACGCCTCTGAGCCTTGGCCCACAGGGCGTGTGCATCTGGGAACCAACCAGCCCAGCAGGGCTCCCGGATTTTAAGCGGCCCTGCCGCTCACCTGCCCGCCACGAGGTCTCCTGCACTCCCACGGCGCGTCCTAATGTTGTGCTTCTGCCCTTCGTTTCAGTGCCCATCTATGTGCCCTTCCTCATCGTCGGCTCCGTGTTCGTCGCCTTCATCATCCTGGGCTCCCTCGTGGCCGCCTGTTGCTGCAGGTGCCTGAGGCCGAAGCAGGAACCCCAGCAGAGCCGAGCGCCCGCCGGCAACCGCCTGATGGAGACCATCCCCATGATCCCCAGTGCCAGCACTTCACGGGGCTCCTCCTCCCGCCAGTCCAGCACGGCTGCCAGCTCCAGCTCCAGTGCCAACTCAGGGGCCCGGGCACCGCCCACAAGGTCACAGACCAACTGTTGCTTGCCGGAGGGCACCATGAACAACGTGTATGTGAACATGCCCACGAATTTCTCCGTGCTGAACTGTCAGCAGGCCACCCAGATCGTGCCGCACCAAGGGCAGTACCTGCACCCCCCGTACGTGGGCTACACGGTACAGCACGACTCTGTGCCTATGACGCCGGTGCCCCCTTTCATGGACGGCCTGCAGCCCGGCTACCGGCAGATCCAGCCCTCCTTCCCCCACACCAACGGTGAGCAGAAGATGTACCCTACGGTGACCGTATAGCTGGCAGCACCTGCCGGTTTCCTGCCCAAGACTGAGAACAAACGGGAGCGGAGTGTCAGGGTGGAAGCCCCCACCTGTGGGTGGCGTTTGTGGCACGTGTCCTTGGGATGGCTTCGATGGCCCCCCCAGACCGTCTGGAGCATGTTCCTGGATGAGCATTTCTGGGTGTGTTCCATCCCACTGACGGAGGAAGGAAAGACAGCACCGAGTGTGTGGCAGATGCCCCAGCCCTTAAGTGCCCTTGAGCTGTGGTTTTTCAGAAGAATTTTGTAAACTGTAGATAAAGGGATTTTATTATGTCATGATTATTATTTTTTTTATTTTTCTCCTCAGTTGTGCTATTTTGGGACACCTGTTGTCTCATTTTCACCCGGGCCTGTGTTAAGCATCTAAGGTTGAAGGGAAGCTGTAAATAACATGATTATTATAAAAAGAAACCAGTTGGAATCCATGAGATTAGTCTTGGGTCTCAGTATTCCACGGGCACATCTTAATTTCATTGTAAAAAGATATATCTATTTTGTCTATTTTTGTGCTTTTGGGGCTTATTCTGTGCTTTTGGGTTTGTTTTTTTTTTTAACCTTGTGTAGAGGTCTTATTACAAAGTGATTTTCTACATTAAAAAGAGACTGAAAAAATTGTAAAGTCACTTAGCCAATGAAGACATTTCAGAACTCTGCGGTTGTTTTAATCTTGAAGTCGTAGGTGGTATAGTAAGAAAATCTCTCATCCCCTTGATTAAATCTTCATTTTCTGGCCTTACAATGACATCTGAGAAGTAAGGAGACTTTTTGACTTTGAGATCGGAAACTGTCGCAGCCACCTCTTTGAGTCCCTTCTAGCTGTACCGGGCGGGACACCTCGGCCTTTGCGTCTGCGGTTTTCAGGCCCTCGTGGCTATGTTTAACACCGAGGGCCAGGAATGACCACAGTTTTAATGATGATTGGTGTCTCCGCTCAGATCCAGTAATACATTTTCTTGTTTCAGTTCTAAAAATTCAAAGAAATGTGTGGCAGAGACACTTAGTAAGAGCTCCTTGGCCACACAGATCCAAGACGCGGGCGGACATGTGAACCGCAGAGGCGAGTTCCTTTGCAAACCGTAGGCTTTTTGCATTCTTGTTCTCAAAGTGGCTCGATTTCCAGGCACTAGCGGCTACTCAGGCGAGAGAAAAGCTTTGCAAAGGGGACACAGCCTTTCCTCCCCCGACAGGTCTTGTTTTCTCTCCTCCAGGCCTCAGCAAGCATTCTCTCCCTTAGCAACCTTCAAGCTATCAGACTGAAGTGAGTTTATTTGTATATTGTTTACGTATAAAAAAAGATATATGCCTGTAGATTTCCAACTGCTAGCAGCATCAAGATGTGTGATTAAATCATCATTGTACGGTACGGTCTTTCCCATGCTCATGTCCACCCATGAGGGTCTAGCGTCTCTGCTCCATCTTTACTTCTCACCACTGAACACTGTAAAACCATTGGCGGCAAGTGATGTCAACAAGTGATTTTTAATAACCAAAGGCAGGGGAAAATCATTCTACTTATTAATAAATATTTTACGGTGTGAATTCCCAGATGAGTTGAGTGGTTTTTTTTTTGGTTGTTTTCAGTGTATTTGGTAACTTCTCAAATGGTCTAGTAAATTTGTTACAGAATAAAATTCCCAGGGCAGGCACTGTGGCGCACTGGGTTAAAGCCCCAGCCTGCGGCACCGGCATCCTGTATGGGTGCCGGTTCAAGTCCTGGCTGCTCCACTTCCCATCCAGCTCCCTGCTATGGCCTGGGAAAACAGCAGAAGATGGCCCAAGTCCTTGGGCCCCTGTACCCATGTGGGAGACCCAGAAGAAGCTCCTGGCTCCTGGCTTTGGATCAGCTCAGCTCTGGCCATTTGAGGACTGAACCAGCAGATAAAAGACCTCTCTCCATGGCTCTACCTCTCTATGTAACTCTGTCTTTCAAATACATAAAATAAATATTTGAAAAAAAAATAAAGTTGCGAAAAAAATCGTGAATGTTGCCTTCTAGAACCACAAGCATACTCTCAACAGTAACCAGTGTGTGGGCGGTGCCCGTGGGTGCTCCGGGAGTCTGCAGTGTTAAAGTTTCCCCACTCCACAGGAAATGCTGACGGCAATGCTAAAGAGGCTGCATTTGCGATCATTTTATCAAGCTAATCTGTGTTCCCAAGTTGAGTATAGGTTTCCCAGTAAAATTCCTACAACCCTTGAGTTGAAAGAGACCCTAGAAATTTCCCAGCCTAGAATTTGACAGGCATTTTTGCAGAGAATGAGTGGATCAGGCTCTGCAGGTCATCTGGTCCCTCACAGAAGCACAGTTCTGCAGTCAAGTGCAAAAGCCAGAGACGGCATGGAAACAAATGAGCAAGGCTGTGTTCCTGCAAGACCCTGTTTACGCAGGCTGAAATTTGAATTTCATATGATTTTCACCTGCCATGAAATAATATTCTTTCAATTCTTTCCCCCAGCCATAAGCCCCAGGGCTGCACAAAAACGCAGTGAGCCTGATCTGACCAGGGGTTATAGATTGTCATTTCCTTTTTTTTTTTTTAAGATTTATTTATTTATTTGAAAGGCAGAGTTACAGAGAGGCAGAGGCAGAGAGAAAGTGGTCTTTCATCCACTGGTTCACTCCCCAATCGGCTGCAATGGCTGGAGCTGCGCCGATCCAAAGCCCGGAACCAGGAGCTTCCTCCAGATCTCCCATGTGGGTGCAGGGGCCCCAGGACTTGGGCCATCTTCTGCTGCTTTCCCAGGCCATAGCAGAGAGCTGGATCAGAAGCAGAGCAGCCGGGACTTGAACTGGTGTCCATATGGGATGCCAGCTCTGCAGGAGGCAGCTTTACCTGCTACACCACAGTGTCAGCTCCATCATTTCCTTAACCCATGTAGGAGTCACCTGCACCATTCTTGGCAGCCTGATTTTAAACATAGAAGGATGGAGAATGCTTGCTTTTATTTTTCAGGATCTGTTTAATTAATCTATTCATTCGAAAGGCAGAGTGAAGGGGGTGGGGGTGGGACAGAGACAGAGAGAGAAAGCCCATGTATCTGCTGGTTCACTCCCCAAATGGCCACAACAGCAAAGCTGTGCTAGGCAGAAGCCTGGAGCTTGGAGCTCCATCTCAGTCTCCCACATGGATGGCAGAGACTCAATGACTCAGTCCATCTGCTGCTTTCCCAGGTGCACTAGCAGGGAGCTGGGTTGGAAGTGGAGCAGCTGGAACTCGAACTAGTGCTCTGATACAGGATGCTGGCATTGCAAGCAGGGGCTTAACCCGCTGTGCCACAACACTGGCTCCTTACATGAGGTTGTCTAATTTTCCCCTCTTGTTCTGCATAGTAATTAAATACCAGGATGGAAGTAAAAACACCCTTTAATAAATGAAATGAGCTTTCCACTCGGTGCATGATGCCTGGTCTCTGCAAAGTTTCCGTATCCTTAGTAGCCCCCAGACCTCCATCACTGGGGAAGCGCCGAAGAGGTTTCCTTGGTTTAAGTACTCACCTCCCTTTCTTGCTGTCACAAAATAGAAAAATTGGCCCCTGGAAGGTGTGATCTGCCCCCAGTAGAATTAAAGGGTGGCAGGGGAAAAAGGCATTTACAGTGAGAAAGATAGCTGTACATTTCCTACTGTACAGGAGCACATTCTCACAGTGTTTCCAGGGGATTCTGTTCCTGCTGTGGGAAAGTCAGACCCTGGATTGTAGGGAGGAGGACTTGAGGGGTGGACGTGCCACGTCTCCTCGCACCTGCGCAGCCCCTGGGGACGGTAAAGCTGAGCGGGAATGCAGAGCGGCGAGTGCACCACTAAGACCAGTGTGGTTTGGGTTAGCACGTGTCTACTTCATGGCACCTTCCGTTTCCGACTCAGTGCCCACCTGCTTGGCTGAGCAAATATTTCCTCTCTTAAAGTGACCTCCAGCTCTTTCTTCCAAGACAGCAGTTTCTTGTTGCCAGTTCTGCAGCCCCTAATTGGTCTTTGTGTTGTTACAAATTAGGACTTGAGAGTCCTTCCCAGACATCGCAGGAAGAAACCGGGCGGCGGTCCGGCAGGTGCCTACAGGTGGCCAGAGCAGCAGCGAGGAAGCCTGAGCTGTGCTCATGGGTCAGAGGGAAGCCGCTGTGAATCAGGTGTGCTGAGGGCAGTGCCCACTCAACGACAGCACTTGGGGCTCGGGCCTTTGCCTCTTTGAGGGGTGCTTGCTTTGTCAATGATTCTCTAGGATGTGCCAGCAAACTGCTCACTCCCACGTTTGCCTTTCCCAAGTGCCGAAAGACAAAGGTTTGCCTCGTTTTCACCAGACATCGGCTTTGACCTGTCTATTTTCCAAACCCAGTCTTGCAGTCAGTCGGGTTGTAATGTGTATTTTATGACACTGTAGGTCACAAGGGAGCACCTGGTCATCTGGAGAGAGGGGCAGCGGTGGGCAGAGGGAGGAGCCGGATTGGCCAGATCTCCTTCAAAACAAGCCCTCAGATACCTGCCTACCAAACAGGACTTCCTGTTCAGCAAACAGCCCAGCCCAGGTTATGGTTCAATGAATGTCCAAGGATTTTTTTAAAGTATCTTATTTATTCGAGAGGTAGAGTTGCAGACAGAGAGAGGGAGAGACAGAGACAGAGGTCATGGATTAAATGACCAACCCAAAGCCAGGAGCCAGGAGCTTCTTCCAGGTCTCCCATGCAGGTGCAAAAGTCCAAGCACTAGGGCCATCTTCTGCTTTCCCAGCCCATAGCAAAGAGCTGGATTGAAAGAAGAGCAGCTGGGACTCAAACTGGCACCTGTATGGGGATCTCTGTATGTGGTCTAGGCTTAGCCCACTATACCACAGCGCCTGCCCTCATTGAGGACGTTTTAAAATGCAGTTGCTTCACCATTGTGCCTGATTTTCTTGTCTCTTGAGCAATGAAACAAGCAGAGCCTGTGAGGAAGCTGCGTAATGTTCCAGAAGTGCTCCACGTGAGCGAGGACTCTCAAGGACTGGAGGGAGGTGTTGTGTTCCGGCAGCTGCTGTGAGCTCAGCAGGTGTGCTGACCCTGGTGTGGAGACCTGCGGGCTGCGCTGGGGAAGGCACACCCTTACTGTTCATCTTTCATGGTTAAAAGGGGCAGCATATGTATTGCAGGGAGGGGTAAAACCTGCGCTTCCCTCTTCACAGACCCTTAGCTCGGTTCTTCTACTTGCTGAGATGGGATAACCTGGAGCACTCTCTCCCCGACCCCTTTCTCTCTCTCTCTCTCTCTCTCTCTCTCTCTCTCTCGCTCTCGCTCTTGCTCTCTGTCTCTTTCTGTCTTTGTCTCTCTCTCTGCCAGAGAGACGGGCCATCTCCATTCAATCATTCCTTCAAAAATGCCTGCATAGTAAATTTGCCTTCTGAGTTTTTTTTTTTCTTAATTAATTGAAGCCATGAATGTTATTCTGATTCAACTGCCTCATAGGCACAAGATGCCAGAGATGGAGGAGTTGTTGACTGTTCCTCAAAGCGACGGCACTGAACTCCCTGAGTGCATTTTAGCACATTGATTCGCCTTTGCTTTCCTTTGCCCTTCTGACTAAAATCGGTGATGAGTGAAAACAAAAGAGCACAGCTCTGGGAAAACCCTGGGCTCCACCTGTCAGGGAGGTGAGGGGCTTTTGGATATCAACTAGAGCCTCACATCACCACGAGTGACAGGACGACTTGGGATGCTGAGTTTTAAGTAAGGATTTGGCGGAGAGGGTCATTTTGCCATTCACGGTTCAATTTTCAGACATTCATACATTGATATTCGGAATCTACACTCAAGAACAAAAAGTCAAAAATTAATACTTTTACTTTTAAAAACCCTAAGTTGGAGATAGTAAAGGGGATGCAGCGTTATGACAGCAGCCTTCAGACTGATCTCACACATGCAAACTTGCACTTAATCTCAATCATCTTGAAGCACAGTCCCTTCCATTTAGAACACTCATGGTTTACTCAATGCATTATCTACCCAGGAGACCGAACAGCTGGAGAAGGCTGATTGCCATCTGCAACATGAATATAAAATTACCACGTGTGTGTACATACGTGTACGGAATGATCACAGGAAAATTCAGAACAGAGAGAACTTATTAGGTCAAGCGATCACATCCAAAACTCTGTTCCTAATTTTTGACGGGGATTTTGCAGTAGAGTCGGCTTGCATGCTCTGCTTGGCTTGTCTTGCTGGCCCTCCCCACCCTCCTCCGGACTTGGATGCACCTGAGTGAGGCGCTTTCCTGACGCTTAGGTACTGGCTTCTGTTTGAGCTTGTGGGCTGAACCCCAGTGCTTTCTGTTTTAAAAGGAGATTAATAGCACCTACCACCTGGGTCTCCTGTGAACCTAAAAGCAGATAATATAGCAAGGTGCCAGTGGCATCCTATGGGTTTTCATAATAAATATGAGGTCCTGCAAAAAGCTCTTGAAAAATGAGCATAATTTTTTTTTGGACAGGCAGAATTAGACAATAAGAGAGAGAGACAGAGAGAAAGGTCTTCGTTCTGTTGGCTCACCCCCCAAATGGCCACTACAGCTGGAGTTACGCTGATCCAAAGCCAGGAGCCAGGTGCTTCCTCTTGGTCTCCCATGCAGGTGCAGGAGCCCAAACACTTGGGCCCTCCTCCATTGCCTTCTCAGGCCACAGCAGAGAGCTGGACTGGAAGAGAAGCAACCAGGACCAACTCTAGCTCCTCAACCAGGACTAGAACCCGGGGTGCTGGCACCGCAGGTGGAGGATTAGCCTAGTGAGCTGCGGCACTGGCCTGAGCGTAATGTTTTTTTTTTTTTTTTAAATCTAATTGTGCTCATTTGAGGGACCGGGTGGAGGGGAGAGAGAGAGGTAGATCTTCCATCTGCTACCATCTCCAACCAGATCTGGGCCAGGCCGAACCTAAGAACTCCATTCTCATCTCCCATATGGGTGGCAGGGACTCAGGTACTTGAGCCATCATCGGCTGCCTTCCCAGGCATGTCAGCATGAAGCCGGGTCGGAAGTGCAACAGCAGTTCTCAGACCGGCACTCTGATAGAGAATGACGATGCCACAGGAGTGGTTTAACAAGCTGCCATGTGACCAGTGCAGACCCAGCTACCGCAGCTGTCACTGCTCCCTCCCAGGGTGTGCCCTGGCAGGAAGATGGGGTCAGGAACTGAACACAGGTACTGTGCTGGGGGATGTGAGAGGCTCAGCATCCACTCCAGAGCACTATCTTCAATTCTAACTTTCCACAAATGTTTTGAAGTGCCTTCCTATAATTTAACTTCAGGTATTTTAAACCTAATTTTTCAATATGGAGAGATGCATACATTTACGTTGACCAAATATGTCAAGTACAGACAGACCACTGTTAGGAGATGCCTTTTATGTTGGTCTCAGTAATGACTCAATAGAATTTTATCTAACACAGTCTACATTTCTTGAGCTTTCAGTCTGCCTAGGAGACAGAATTGCCTTCCTCTGGTCCTTCAGTTGCTGCCAGTCCTTGTGGTGCCCGAGGTGGCCCTGTTGTGTTCTCTGCACCTGTGCTTTGTAAATTCCCAGGGTTCTCCTGTGTCTCTACTGGGCGTGGCCACACGCTGGTGTCTCTGAACAGGGCAAGGTCCAGTCAGAATCATTTTGTTTTTGTTTTCTATTGAATTCATTGTAACTTACACACAGTAAAGCACACGAATCTTAATATCCAGGGTACCTCAGATTGTTCACGGCAGTGTTTAGCCCAAGGATTGAGATGCTACTGGGGGGCCAGTGCTGTGGCATAGGAGGTAAAGCTGTTGCCTGCAGTGCCGGTTCAAATCCTGGCTTCCTGGCTGCTCTATTTCTGATCCGGCTCTCTGCTATGGCCTGGGAAAGCAGTGGACGATGGCCCAAGTGCTTGGGCCCCTGCACCCACCTGGGAGACCCAGAGGAAGCTCCTGGTTCCTGGCTTCAGATCGATGGAGCTCCAACTGTTGTGCCCTACTGGGGAGTGAACCAGCAGATGGAAGACCCCTCTCTCTGCCTCTCCTTTCTCTCCATGTAACTCTGATTTTCAAATAAATAAATAAATCTTTTTTTTAAAAAATGCTACTTGGGACACTTACATCCCAGCCCTGGCTCCATCTCCTGACTCCAACTTCCCACCCACGCATACCATGGGAGGAAATAGATAATGTCTCAAGTGTTTGGGTCCCTGCCTCCCATGTGGGAAACCTGGATTGACTTCCTGGCTCCTGACTTCTGCTGGGCCTAGTTCTGACCATTGTGGCATATGGGTAGTGAATCAATGGATAGGAGCTCCGTCTCTCTTTCTGACTCTCAAATAAATATATTTTTTTCAAAGTCCATAAGGAAATGAAATTAAAAAGTAAGCTTGCTTGGGTGATAAAATTGAAATCTGTACATAAGTTTTTCAGAATATACATTTCCCATGGATTTTCTGAACGGCCCTCCTATAGTTCAATAAGGCACCACCCAGAGTTGGGCAAGATCCAGTTGGTTGAAAGTAATTTGCTTCTAAGTACGTGCTCATCCCTGCCACAGATGAGCTCTGCCTGGTTTTGAACTTCATAGAAGTGTAAGTGATTTTTTGTGTGGCGTTTCAACTCAGTGTGATGACCATTGCGAATGGAGCAGCCGTTTGCTCTTTTCATTGCTGTGTAGTATTCCACGGTAGGACGGTGCTGTAATTATGGATCCACTCTGCTGTTCCACATTTGGGTTGTTTTCAGTTTTATGCTTTCAGGGCCTTTTCGAAACATGCCTATTGGTGACTGGGAGTGCTCGGTGGTCCAGGGTGGAATTCCAGGAGTGGAATTGCTATGGCCTTGGATATGTGTGTATTGGCCTTAGCTATGGCTATAGTCACACTGGTTCTTTTAAGAGAAAAATCTGCATAAGGAATTGGTGAGACGGGTGTTGGAGAACTTCATTAGCAAGGGTGACACAGACAAGGTACCTGCTCGATGCAGTTTCCACCCCTGCCAGAGCTGGAAACACACACACACACACACAGCACGAGTATCAGAACCTAGGAACTTGAATGAAGGGAGCCTAGGGACTGGGCATGCTGCACACAATGATGCTGTGTCTGAGAGTGCTGCTGGGGTGGACGCTG
Organism: Sylvilagus floridanus; assembly: GCA_949820135.1. Classification (NCBI taxonomy): domain Eukaryota; kingdom Metazoa; phylum Chordata; class Mammalia; order Lagomorpha; family Leporidae; genus Sylvilagus; species Sylvilagus floridanus. Next base: position 39,355,795 of record OX463230.1, read on the forward strand.
AGGCTGTGGCACAAGCCACACTTAGAGGTCCCAGAGCCAGCCTGTTCCCGGCTGCAGGTGTGCAGGCTCTCTTGACCGCCCCCTACAGGCAGAGCCTGCCCTTGCCCCAGACAACGCCGAGCCTGGCTCTGCCCGTGCCCGGGCCCAGTGCCACCTTCCAGTCGTGCCTATGCCTTTAGACTCGAACAAGTCTTACGGTTTCCCTCTTTGTTCTGATGTGTATTAACCTTACCGTTGGTGTGGGCAAAGTCAGCGCTTGAACTTGAAGCAGCCGTCAGTGCCGCTGCAGTGCCAAGAGTAATCCTTGAATACCCCACCTGAACCGGGTTTAAGCGCATTCCTGCGCAGTCGCACTGCTGCCCGCTTGGCAGGCGTCTTTTTGAGGCTCGCTGCCTCACGCAGTCTTTGGAGGATGCGAGAGTTGGCTTCAAGCCCCGCCTCCCTTCCTGACAAAGCTGGGACAGTTCAGGAGACCCGCTCTGAGCTTCACTTGTTAAAAATGGGCCGCACAGTCCCAGCTCCCCGAGCGGAGGGGCAGGTGTGTCTGTTGAGTGAGATAATATAACAGTCCCTGCTGAACACCGTGTCTCCTCATGGGCCACTGCCTTTTTCATTGGCATTTATTTAATAATCGTACATATTTAGGCTGCAATGTCATGTTTTTGATATGTGTATGCCATGATGGCTTTGATTTTGTAGGTTGTAAGTCGTGGAGGTTTTTGGTTCAATTTTAAGCCATATTTAAAACCTCACACGGCCACAATTGAAGGGTACCCTCCGCTTTCCCCCTCTGTTTTCATGTCACTCAACAATTTGTGGAAATCAGCTGCAGGGATGAGAAGCAGTAGCCGTGAGAGGGTTTGTTCTGGCTCTCTGTGTCTTTCACATGCACTGGGTGTGATTCTTTAGTCCCTGTTCCCATAGCACTTGCCTGGGCCCTTATTTCACCCCGCCTTTACTAAATCTACTATGTGCATGACCCCTTAGGAGGCAAGTTCCTTATGGTACAAATGAAGACTTCTTCACCTCTAAGCGACTTAGCACGTGGTGTGTGCCCGCATACAGACACTTGCAGTTAATACTACTGAAGACTGAGAAATGAAGATTTTAAGTATTTCAAAAGAAATTTCCTAAGAGGTATCTTTAGGTCAATGCAATAGCAGATTTATTTAAACATCATGTCCCATATAACTAAGAATTGTAAAGACTATCATACAGATTTTTTTTGAATTATAAAATTTTAAAAGAGTTATTTACTTGAAAGTCAGAGTTATATAGAGAGAGGAAAGGCAGAGAGAGAAAGAGTGAGAGAGAGAGAGAGAAAGAGAGAGAGAGAAAGAAAGAGAGAGGTCTTCTATCCACTGGTTCACTCCCAAGTGGCCACAATGGCTGGAGCTGTGCGGATCTCAAGTCAGGAGCCAGGAGCTTCTTCCGAGTCTCCCATGTGGGTGCAGGGACCCAAGCACTTGGGCCATCTTTCACTGCTTTCTTAGGTCATAGCAGAGAGCTGGATCAGAAGTGGGGCAGCCGGGACTCGAACCGGCGCCCATATGGGATGCCAGCACTGCAGGCGGCAGCTCTACCTGCTACGCCACTGCGCCAGCCCCAGGATTACAAACATTTTCAAAAAGCTTGTCAGTTAGCAAGGCCTGAAACAGAAAGGGGCATTAGTTCTTCTGCTTTATTCTAGGACCCTTTGTAAGTGATCTTGGTGCAAATGATGATATACTGCTGCTTCTGTCTAGCTTTTAATCACTGGTTGACTCAAAACATTGGTTCTTTTAAAAAAAGATTGATTTATTTATTTAAAAGTCAGAGTTATACACAGAGAGAAAGAGAGGCAGAGAGAGAGAGAGAGAGAGAGAGAGAGAGAGAGAGAGAGAGAGAGAGAGGCCTTCCATCCGCTGGTTCACTCCCCAGTTGGCCACAATGGCTCGAATTGTGCTGATCTGAAGCCAGGAGCCAGGAGCTTCTTCTGAGTCTCCCACACAGATGCAGGGACCAAAGGACTAGGGCCATCTTCTACTGCTTTCCCAGGCCATAGCAGAGAGCAAGACTGGAAGTGGAACAGCCAGGTTTTGAACCAGCACCCATATTGGATGCTTAGCACTGCAGGAGGCAGCTTAACCTGCTATGCCACAGGACCGGCCCCATAACATTGGGTCTTTAAACAAAGTGAGGGGAGCCAGGGCTGTGGCATAGAGGGTAAAGTTACCACCTGCAGTGCCAGCATCCCACATGGGCTCCTGTTTGAGTCCCAGCTGCTCCTCTTCTGATCCAGCTCTCTGTTATGGCCTGGGAAAGCAGAAGATGACCCAAGTCCTTGGGCCCCTGCACCCACATGGAGACCTAGAAGAAGCTCCAGGCTCCTGGCTTTGGATGGACCTAGCTCAGGTCATTGCAGCCATTTGAGGAGTGAACCAGTGAATGGAAGACCTCTCTGTCTGTGTCTCTGCCTCTGTAACTCCACCTTTCAAATAAATAAATAAATAAATCTTAAACACACACACACACACACACATACACACACACACACACACGTGAGCATTGCAAAGATTTGAAATCAGCAGGGCCACCTTAAATAATTTTTCCTATTATTAACTGGTAAGGCTAAGCCATATTTGGAGTAAATTTCTTTTTTCTAGCTTTTATTTTTTTTTCAAAGACTTTATTTATTTGAAAGGAAGAGTTACAGAAAGGTAGAAAGAGGTAGAGAGAGAGAGAGTTCTTCTAATTGCTGGTTCACTCCCCAAATGGCCACAATGACTGGGGCTAGGCCAGGCCAAAGCCAGGAACCAGGAGCTTCCTCCAGGTCTCCCATGTGGGTGCAGGGCCCAAGCACTTGGGCCATCCTCCACTGCCCTCCCAGGTGCACCAGCACGGAGCTGGATTGGAAGTGGAGCAGCCGGGACTTGATAAAGCACATATAAGGCATGCTGGCACTGTAGGCTGGGGCTTAACACAATGAGCCACAGTGCCAGCCCCTCTAGCTATTATTTTTGAGTTTTCATTTTCTTCTTTTTTAACAAGGGCAGTATTTCTATACTAGTTTTGATTTTAAGAAATTGGATTTTGGGTTGTGCATTTAATCTAGTGGTTAAGACACTAGTTAACATGCCTGTATTCCATACAGAAGTACCCAAGTTCAATGCCTGGCTTTGGTTCCTGACTCCAGCTTCCTGGATTTGGTTCCAAGTTCCCTGGGCATTTGTGAAAAGAGTCAGTGAATGGTAGCGCTCCCCCACCCCTTTCTCTCTCTCTGTCTCCGCTTCTTAAATAATTTTTTCGAAAGTGTTGTTTTATCTAATGAAAGTTATATTGGAACAAAGACTCCTTGTTGGTGTGTAAGGATTAATATAAACTCAACAGCCATTGACTGAGCCACATCAGAACTTCATTTGATTCAGTAACTTCTTTACAATGTATTTATTGCAAAATCTGTGCTTTGCAGCTACCATAGAAAATGAGTTGCCTATGCTGGAACCTTACGGCTGTGATTCTCCTGGGGGTATATCGCATGCAGCACCATTCAACAGGTGTCTGTGGCCTTGACTTGCCTTAGAGTGGAATGCAGGGGGAGATCTCTGCTCAGACATCATCCACGGGGCACTCACTGCCTGAAATGCAGGCACTCCCAGGTCAGCAGTGCAGAATCGCAGAATGAATTTAGTAGGGAAAGGTCTGCATTTTATTGCAGCTTACATCTCACTGGTTGGGAAATAACTAAAACCTTGCATGAATTCAGTATTCACTGTCATTAGCATTGATAGTGCATTGGTGACATGTATTTCATGGCTTCACTTTGTGAGAACTTTTCCTATCAGTTCCCTGGGCGTTGATGCAGCCTTCGACTTTCCCCAGAGGGGCTCTCTGAATCCCCAGAGAGCTGTCTTATCTCCACCATCACCTTTGTATCTTGTACCCACTTCACGGTAGAGACAGCCACAAGTACCTCGAAGCTTCTTCCAGGAAGAAGTGGAAGTGCAGGTCCCTCCCCTTGACCGTGGGCGGGCTCTGCGCTCTGCACCAGTAGCAGTCAGGAAGTGGCGCTGGGCTGGCTCCTGGCCCAGGCCTTACAGCTCAGTGGCTTCTACCTCCTGTGTCTTGGGACACTCTGACTCAGAGCCCTCGCTGCTGCACCTGAGGTCACCATGGTGGAGAGATGATGGAAGAGGTGACGGGAGGGGACATGCAGAGACGGCGAGCCGCAGGCTCCCACTCCTACAGCGGAATACCGCCGACTGCGGACTTCAAGTCTGAGCTCAGGAGCCAGCCTGGTCCTGGGCTGGTGGGGGCTGTCTTCCTGGTTCATAGGTGGCTGCCATCTTTTTTCTAGTGAGGGCCCCACTCCCATCATCCATTCGTCCCCCCAAAGGCTGAGCCCTGTCCAAATCATAGATTTGGAAGGAGAAGAAATCACTTTATTTCCTGTTTGTAAAATTTTGGCTATATATATAATAAAATATATGCTATATATAATAAGATGTATAAATTGTATAATATACAACAAATATAAGTAATATATAATGCATAACTAATATATTACAAAGTATGTAACATAAATAATATATAAATTTTATATAATATCAAACAATATATAAGTATATATTACATTATATTATACATAATAAAGTTTAACCATGATGTGCAATTCAGTGCTTTAAGTACGTCTGCCCTGTTGTGCTACCATCAGCATCACCCATCTCCAGGGCTTTCCCATTTTCCCAACTGAAACTCTGTGCCCATTCAATACTGACCGCCCACCACTTCTCCCCCCAGTGCCTGGTAACCATCTTTCCACTTTACCTCTATGCATTTGACCATGCTTAGTTGCCTCAGATTCCTGGGAATCACACCGTATTTATTTTTTTGTGTCTGACCTATTGCACTTATCTGTAGGGTTCATCTGTATTGTAGCGAGTGTCAGAATTTCCCTGTTATAAAGGCTGAGTATCGTTCCATTGTCTCCATAGACAACATTTTGTTCATCCGTTCATACAGCTGACGGGTGTCTGGGTTGCTTCCGTCTTTTGGTTGTTGTGAATAATGCTGGCATGAACATGGTCTCTTCAAGACCCTGCTTTCAATTCTTTTGGGTATATTCCCAGACATAGGATTATTGGATCATGTGGTAATTCCATGTTAATTTTTTGGAGAATCTGTTGTTTATGGTTTGGGTGATGTGTTGCCTAATAACAGATAACTGAAATTCTCTTTGGCTATGTTTACATATTTACCTGTCAGTCTCCCCACTGGGCTAAGCTCTTTGGGGCCTTATTTCTGTATCATTAGCATATAATAGAGCATCTGGGGCCCAGGCATGTAGTGAGCGAATGCGGATTCTCACGACTGAAGGGGACACTAGAAACACTTTTCAATCTGAACGACTGTAGGCACCAGTTATACTGGACAGGAGCCAAAGTGTTGCTTGGTCAGGAGGCCCCAAGTGGCTGGCATTACCTTTTATCTGCTGGAATGGGAATCGGCTTAGAGGCTATAGTGGTGGATGCCCATCGCCCACTGGAGTGGACATGTTCGAATACTTTACCAAGTAGTAGTTGTACTAGAACAGATGCATACAGACTTGTAGGAGGTAGTTCTACTCCCAGTCTTGTAGGGGAAGAAAATGAGGTGTACAGAGTTTATTTCTTCAAGGTCATGAGGCTAAGGACTGTGCAAACATTTTAACTCAAGGGCCTTGATTCTCAGTCCAGTCTTCCTTCATTACGCAGGCTATGCTGTGCATGTGTGGTAACAGATCCTCACACAGACAGCAGTACTTTTTCCTGGAGTGATAAGGCTTACATATGTAAACTGCAACATATGTGATATATATGACATATGATATATATGCATGCCTGAGGGTTCAGATGCTGCAGGCAAAGCCATCAGGGAGTAGAGAAGTAAACACTGTTCTCTGAGAACATTTCATGGAGCAAGTAGACTAGACCCAAGCCTCCAGGACAGGTAGGATGAAGAAGAGTGAGCAGCAGATCTGAGAGGGGGGGATGGGCCTGAGGCCTTAGTAGACCCTAAATTCTGGCAGAGCTTGTCTTTGGTGAGCAAAGAGACCACCATCAGCTGGGAAAGAAAAGAGGATCTGGTGTTTCTGCCCCTGATCACTTATTCGTGTGGCCAACAGGGGCAATTCAGGACACAGCGATGTTCTGAGAGATTCTTTTGACAAGACAAGGATGATGGCATGTGTTGAGTCAGACTGAACCACCCACCAGGGAGCGTGGGATCTGACCCAAAGCCAGCATCTAAACTCCCGTCTACACTGTAGGACATGATATCAGACCTTATTTGTGTATCCCTCTGTTGTCTGTCAATTGTGAGATCCAGGAGGGAAGAACTTTGGGTCTCATGGCATGTCCTGTGTCCGGAGAATGTCTCACATTCAGTAGAGTGCTACAGCTCCCCAGGGCGGCAGGACTGAGATGCAGGAGTGGGTCTTACGGCTGGCTGCTGTGAGGACAGGAGCTCCCTCTCATTGCAGGGCGCCGTGCTGGCCACCTATGATCACCAGGTGCAGCCTCCCCTCAGAAGCAGGGGCCTCAGCAGTTGTCTGCTCAGTTGGACATACGCTCCCTTTAGCACACATAATTGCCACCGAGTGTGACTTTTCCCTTGTCTCCAAAAATAAGAAATGCATTCAGCCCAAACATGCATTCCACAGCACTGCCAGAGCTGCTTTGCCAAATTCACAAGGTTGAAAGTGAATTTTTAGTTTGGGGACGGGCATTGTGGCACAGCAGGTTAAGCTGCTGCTTGCATGACTGGCATCCCTTATCAGGGCTCTGATTCACTCCTGGCTGCTCCACTGCTGACCCAGCTCCCTGCTTATACGCCTGGGAAAGCAGCAGAAGATGGCCCAAGTGCTTGGGTCCCTGCCACCCTCCCAGGTGGGAGACCAAGATGAAGTTCCTGGCTATTTGGAGAGTGAAACCAGTGGATGGAAGGTCTCACTGTCGGATGCTCTGCCTTTCAATAAATAATTAAATCTAAAAAATAAATTTTTCTTTTTTGTTCATACACATTTGTTTCTATTTCATTTTCTCTCACAGAATGGACAGATATGCCTATATGGGAATATTTCAAAAACTTCCAGACTATGAAATATGTATTCAAAAATTATAGAAGATGCCTATGATGAAAACATTATGCACGGATTTCATTTCTTTGCACCAAAATAAATATTTTTAATCCATTTTCTCACAAATGTATGTGTATACTTATGTGCACACAATTGCAAAAGCAACTGATCTGTCTGAATCCCATACCGTACCATAACGACTCAGTTATTCCAGTTCGAGTTCAAGGTGATAACACAAGAGCAGGTGATTTTGTGTAGCACCCTCTTGGCTCTTGGTTCCACATAGGAGTTTTTCACCACACAAATTGGAAAGTGGGATTGCATGGAGACATTTTCCAGCCGAAGTATTAAGCACATTTGCTTGGAGGCAGTTTCTTTTATGGATGAATAAGGGGCTCTACCAATCCCACTCTGGCACCCTCATCCAATTTTAAATGTAATATTGAAACGAATGTGGTTGTGAATGTAATATTACAATGTAAATGCAATATTGAAATACATTCATGGGCTTTTCCTGCAGCCATCTTTGTAAGTAATTTGCAGGTAGCTCTTCTGAAGGACCCTGAGAACGGAATCAAGTAAGTTTAACAGCTCTGTTTGTGGCTGATGCGCTGTTCTTCCACTGCTTAGAGTATCTAGTCTGAGCTGGCGTGCAAGGCCACCTGGCAAGCAACAGCAGTGGCCACTGTCCACCCGGCCATGGGCAGAGATGTGTTAGGGTAGAAGAAAGGTTTGTTTTTAGAATCACTCATTTATTAATTTAAGAGCTAGAGAAACAAGGAGAGAGGGAGAGAGGGAGAGAGATCTTCCATTTGCTGATTCACTCCTCAAATGCCTACAACAGCCAGGGCTGGGCCAGGCCAAAGCCAAGAGCTGGGAAATCAATCCAGAGCTCACAAGTGAGTTATAAGGACTGAAATGTTCCTGGAAAATGGATGTCCAGGTTCTTGATGCTGCTGTGAGAATGAATTCCAGGATTAGGTTTTTACTAAGCAAGCAAACTTTATTGCATGTCAAAGTAGACACCAAGGGCAGGGCAGTGGGCTGGCTCAGAGGAGGTTTCTCTTCTCTTTATCTTGCAGTTGTGTGGCAGGAATATTCATGGGACAGGGAGGGGGAGTCTAGGGATAAGGTGAGATTGTCCTGCAATCAGGGTGCCACCTATTTTCTTTCCTAATAGGGTCTTTTTGGATCTGTAGTGGTGATTTTGGAAGTGAGTCTCAGTGGAAACTTCAATGCTAATGATATTATAATGAGTCTTAGGTTAATTAAGGGAATGAGACGGCTGACAGTATGGCTGCCTTTTCTGGGACATTTGCCAACCCTGCAGTTTCTGAGTTTTATGGTACGGCATGGGAAAGACCTTGAGCTTCCCTGCCCAGGACATCTGGGCTCCGCTCTTAACTAGCTGTCAGCGTACTCTGACGCTCCTGGAACCATCACCTGCTGCCTCCCCAACCCTGCCCTGAGTTGCATTAGCAAGAAGCTGGAGTCAGGAACTGGATAGCAACAAATGATATAGAAACTCCTTGGGACTGACATTCAAGTTCAAGGCCCTGGCCAAGGTTGTGGTTCTCCAAATAGCTTTCCTTTAAATAGCCACTGCTCCTGAATCCCAAGTTGAGGACAGTTAATTACGGAAAGACACAAGCCGCTCAAGACAGAGCGTTGAGAGTAGTTCAAATCATTTTATTTGTGTGTGGCCCTCTTTTCATAATGAAAGCTTAATGCTTGTGAGCTCGACTGATGGGTTTAATGCTTGGCGCTTTGGTAGGTGCAGGGATTTTATTTTGTCCTCTTTCGGTCACACAGAATAAGTCTCCTTGATTTGAAATGCTTGGTAATACAGGCTGGGTAATCCTTCTCCAAAGCGTTTCAGATTTTGGAATTTGCTGCATTGTATACTATCTGCATATCCATAATGAGATATCTTACAAGACCCAAGTCTAAACACAAAATATATCGTTTTTCATATATATTTTGTACACATAGCCTGAAGGTAATTTATACAATGTTTGTAATGACACTGTGCATAAAACAAAGTTTCATGGAGCAGAATTTTCTATTTTTAATTTTTATTTATTCGAGAAGCAGAGAGACAGAGAAAGAGACAGACAGACATGGAAAGCTCATGGAAATGCTTGCAATGGCTAGGGCTGGGCTAGGCCAAAGCTGGGACCATACGCACAATCCAGGTCTCCCACATGGATTGAGGCAGAGCCAGGACTTGATAGGGAGGCATGCCTCTTTTGTCATAACCACAATGCCAAATGGCCTGCTCTGGGCAGAATATTCCACTGTGGCATCATGTAGGTGCTCAAAAGGGTTTGCATTTTGCAGCACTTTGGATTTTGAATTTGTGGATTTAGGGATGTTCAACCTGTATATAAAGTTCCAGGACCCCAGGTCTCATCTAGGACCCCAGGTCTCATTCTAATTGTAAGCACTGCTTGATTTTTCAACAAATGATGCAAAGTCCCCTTGAAAGATTCATATGAGATTATTTCAAAACCTCCATGGAGAAGCAGAATGAAAACATCATTTTATTTTGCTGCAATGTTTTTTAAACCCATGCATTTTTTTTTTCACAATATCTATTTTCCGTGAACTTTTCGAAGATCCCTTAGGACACAAGGCATCAGAGCCTGGAGCGTTTTACCAGGCCGGGCTTGGGGCACCCTCATTCCTCTGATGAGACACCTGGCTTTAGACTTCGCTTTCAGATAAGCCAGTAGGGCCAGGGCAAGGGGGCATTGACCCTTGGGGACCTGGCTCAACCTCCCTCTTAGTGGGCCAGGAATGGGCCAGGCTCAGAGGTGGGGGGATTCTCCTGTGCTCCCCACCAGATGAGTGCTGTGGAGGGCTAGCCCTTATGGCTCTCTCTCACATGGGCTAGTGGAGAGAACATCAAGTCTCAAAGTAGCCAGAGACCTCAGCCTGAGAGTGAGGTGGGAGCACCTGCAGGGGGGCCTCCCCCCCAGCCCTGAGCTGCTTCCATTGGTGCTGTGAAGCTGGAATCAAACCTGGGGAGTCCAGGCCATCCAAGCTCCAGAGGAAGCGGTGGAGCCAGTGCCCAGCTCTGGGATGCACCCTGCAGGTGTGGGACTCCCTGGGGGGGGGTGGTCTCTTAGGGTTGGAGTCCAGCCAAGTGACTTTCTGCCAATTTGAGCCTCTGCAGCTTAGTGTCAAGAACAGGTGTAGGCTGAGGCCCTTGCTGCAGAAGTGGGTGGAGGAAGCTGGTAGCAACGAAAGGGAGAGTGAGTGAGTGTGAGGAAGTGAGTGACACAACCTGGGGAGCTCATTCCTGCCGTGCCCGCAACCCACCCTGCCCCACCTGCCACACTGCCCAGCAGCCAGGGTTGCAGAGGCACAGGCTCTGAGCTTGGTTCTGTAACATTGCTAACAAGACAGACGATCAAGTGGTGATACTCCACCTAGAGAACTGTAGGCTGCTGGGGCTCTCCTCTGGGCACCTGGATCCCTTCCTCTGCACCAGGAGCCCCTTTTCACGCCCCAGGCGACAGAAGCCCCCACTTCTCTATGCCACACTCCTCAGTCCCTTTGCTGAAGCAGGGAGACTCTCGGTCTCTGGCCCACTCTGCGCTCTCCCTTGCACTCTAGCAGAGGTGCCTGCCCTAACCAGGAGTGGGGGTGGGCAGAGGAAAGGGGAGAAGCAAAGGAAAGGGAAGCTGGAGTCTACCCAAGGGCTTTTGGAATTTTTTTTTTAATTAAAAAAAAGGTGTATTTTATTTATTTGAAACAGTGACAAAGGAAGAGGGGGGTGGGGAGTGAAAGGGAAAGAATCTTCCACCCTCTGGTTCACTCCCCAATAGCTGCCAAAGTCAGGGACCCAGAACGCCACCAGCTCTCCCATGATCTTCCCCTGCCTTCTCCTGGGACTTGAACCAGTGCTCCGTATGGGATGCCAGTGTTGCAAGCAATGGTTAAACAGCTAAACCACAGCTCTGGCCCCTACCCCAAAGCTGTTGGGATTAAGTTCTCCATTCATTAGGAACTGGAAACACAAAGTGTGGCGGGAGTTTGGGGAGACTGGTTGGAGGGAAAGTGAAGGTAAATGAGAGTCTGGATTTCAATCCCCCATCTATTGTCCATGGCACAGTAGATTAATCAATCCTCTGCCTGCGGTGCCGGCATCCCTTGTGGGCGCTGGTTCTAGTCCCAGCTGCCCTCTTCCAATCCAGATGTCTGCTATGGCCTGGGAAAGCAGTAGAAGATGGCACAAGTGCTTGGGCCCCTGTGCCTGCATGGGAGACCGGGAAGAGGCTCCTGGCTTCTGGCTGTGGATCAGCTCAGCTCCGGCCGTAGCAGCCATTTGGGGAGTGAACCAATGGAAAGAAGATCTTTCTCTCTGTCTCTCCCTCTCACTGTCTGTGGCTCTACCTCTCAAATAAATAAATAAAAAATTTAAAAAAGACTTATTTGAAAGTCAGAGTTACACAGAGAGAGAAGAGGCAGAGAGAGAGAGAGAGAGAGAGAGAGAGAGAGAGAGAGAGGTCTTCAATCCGATGGTTCACTCCCCAATTGGCCACAACGACCGGAGCTGCACTGATCCGAAACCAAGAGCCAGGAGCCTCCTCTAGGTCTCCCATGCAGGTACAGGGATCCAAGGACCTGGGCCATCTTCCACTGCCTTCCCAGGCCATAGCAGATAGCTGGATCAGAAGTGGAACAGCTAGGCCTCCTCGAACTGGTGCCCATATGGGATGCCGGCGCTTCAGACCAGGGCATTAATCTGCTATGCCACAGCCACGGCCCCAATAAATAAAATCTTTAAAAAGAAAAAAAAGAAGCCTGGAACACTCACACATACACACACAGATACACATGTATTCACCCAAACATGCATACACACACATATATATGCATACACCCATACACACAGACACAAGCATACACACACATAAACATGTATACATACATGCATACACCCATTCACATGGATACACCTACACACATACCCATACACATGCATACACACGCATATACATGCAAACACAAACTTGAAGATATTAGAGGCTAGAGAGGGCCCCTGTCAGATGCCTTGCTGCTTTGCTATATATTGCAACCCATGTTACATATGTCTCTAACAGAAACATTTTGGAAGTAAATAGAATGTGAGTAAGTTCCCCAAATATCCTGAGTCTTTTCAGTGAGGACACCAAGAACGCTGCTTTAGGAACGGTTGCAGGGTCTGTACCTGACCTTGGCTTGTCTGAGTTCAAGTTTATTCTGCTGAGCACCAGTGAAGAATGACATTTCAGAAAACCTACTGTAGCAGCCAAGGCAGATGTTGTAAAGATACAACCACGAAATGGCCAAGGTCAAAATTTAACATTTTGCCATTGATTGTATTCAGTCATTTTCAGTTTTTCACTACTGGAAAAAAAAAAAGGCTCAGCTTGTGGAGAGCAAGAAGAAGTACTTCTCTGGCCTGCTCTAGGCTACAGAACTGAGTCTACTGCTCAGGCCTCCGGTATACCTGCCCACCCATCCCCCACCGTCTGGGGAGAGGCCATTGCTGAGGCCACGAGCACAGGGAGCTGGCCAAGTGCAGGTCTCACAAGGCACGGCTGCAGAGTCAACGTGAGCTCTGGGAAACTCGAGTTCATTCAGAGAGGCAGTGCAGGGGGCTTCTGGGATCCAGACCCCTAGCCACTCGTAGCTCCCACCTTGCCCAGGTTCAAGGTGGCTTCCTTGGTGTGAGGCATCACAAGGAACCTCAAGGCAGCAGGTGCTTACCTGAATGCAATTCCTTGTTCATCCTCAGTATCCTCACCCCAAATGCCAGGGACCAGAATGTCTGATTTTAGATTTCTGTGCTGTTTAGAGTATTTGCTTATCCTTAGTAAGATATCTTGGGGATGGGGCACAAGTCTAAACACGAAATTCAATTAAGTTTCATGGACAAGTTATACACAGAGAGGCTAATTTTACATACTGGTTTTCGTGTACCTGCATTTTGACTGAAGCTCTCTCTCCCATGAGGTGAGGTATGAAATTCTCCATTTGTGGCATCATCCTGGTGTGTAGAAGTTTCAGATTTTGGAGCATTTCAGATTTCCAGTTTTGGGTTTAGGGAATCCTCAACCTGTCCAGGAAGTGATCAAAAGTGTCTTTCCCCTCTAGAATAACTTCATGATTTGATGTGGGACAATACACTTTGAATTGTCCCCATCTGTCTGCAGGGATCTGAGATGAACCGGAAGGGAAGTGAGCAGGGGAAGAAAAGTCTTCCTCTGAGTGACCAATCCAAGCTCAGAGTGACCTTTGGCACCCTCTTCTCCTGCAGGGAGCCCGGCCTCGGAGCAGGCACTCTTGTTCATCAGCAATTCAGTCTCTCCAGCATGGCTGCCAGTCACTAGCACCGCCTTGGCCACAGCCGGCTCTGCAGGCAGAGTGTGCACCTGCTGACAAAGCCCTGTGTTACAGTCCTAAGTCCCCATGGCAGGAATTGCTTATTAGTGGCAAAGAAAATTTTCAAATTAAAACACGGTACAATCACTTACTTTACCAAAAGATTTATTTGAAACAGGTTTGTGTAGACATACACCAGTCAACAGGTTTGATCAAAGCCACAAATCACTAAATTCTCCAAAAAACCTCTAAACATACAAGTAGATGCTCTTCATTTGTATTCACTCCAGGACAGAACCCAGCTCCACTAGAATGTGCTGCTGTAATTTAACAATCAGAGGACATTAATAGGACGTGAAAACGCTAACACTTCTAGAGGGAGGGAACAAAGTCCCCACATGCCTCAGAAGCCTCACCGCTCTGCTGGGAGCCAATTAAATGTGCCCCACAGCCCGCTTCCCCATGCATAACCAGATTAAAATCTCCCATCACAAACAATATTTAAGCAATCCCAGCACAGATGTGACAGGAGAGCACATGGCTCTACTCACAGGAGAGAAAGACACCACAAAGATGCTGCGTTCAAATGGCAACTGAGGGACCCGCAGGAACGACGCCCCGCCCCTGCAGCTGGCCCCACCGCAGCCCTGGCATTGCCCTTGACGGTCAGGGACCGGGTGTGTGTGCGGGTGCTGCAGGGGTGCAGCCTGGCTGGCTCTGAGCTCTGCCATCACTGGAGACATGGGAGAGGGCGCCAGAGAGGACAGCCAGAGTTGGCTTCAGTCCTCCCTGTATGAGTTTGTTAGTGACAGATCCCAGACTTTGTTGTTGCGGGGATTTTTGTTTTAATGGACACAGAATGAGCGCCTCTATTTATGGCGGTGCTTGTCGGAGGGCGAGGAACTCCACGAGCAGGAAGATGTGTTTGTTTGGTTTTGTGATTGGTGGTAGTGTTGGCGGTCGGTATCTCAACTGGAACTGCACACTACACCATCTCTGGCAACACAACCGGATCCCAGCCCTGGCCTGCTCTGAGCCATGGCCGGTGCGTTCACAGCTGCTCTGGCGGCCTCTGCCTCTTTCCGGCCTCTTCTCTTCCGCACGGAAGAGCTCACCTATAAAAGGCTCGTGATAAGCTCTCTTGACCCCTAAGTTTCCTGGGCAGGGTTATTTGGATAGTGCTGTTCCTTCAACTTTCTTCCTCCTATTTCTGTCATAAATCAAAGCCACCTGACATTTTGTTCCTGACTTTTCAAACAAACACGTCTCCTCTCTGCAGCCAGGTCAGCAGCAGCGCCTGTGGGCTAATCGTGTGAGCCTGTTTTTCTTGGTCCGACGCCTGGGAGAAGGAGCAGAGCAGATATCTCAAAGGCAACCCGGGCCAGAGATTGTCATTTGACAATGAGCCAGGCCGGGTGCAAAAAGAATCAGTCTTTTGTTGGGAGAGCAGAGGTGTTCTGCCGAGGTCGGCGGCTATGGATCCCACGCGGGGCGGGGGTGAGCTCAGCTCTCCTTGCGGATCCGTCGTTTGTGGTTTCTGACCACTAGGGCTGATGTCAACTCAGTACCTTTGCTTCCCACTCGAGCCTGAGTCCCACATTCACAAATCACACCCAATGCACTGCGAGACAGCCAGAACCAGCAGGTATGGCAGGTATGAGATCAAACAAAGCAACTCATGGGGGTTGAAGGGGAATGAGAATGGGTAATGTTGGATGATTTGAGATGCGGAGGGGAAAAAAATAAATAAAGGACGAACACATCAAGTTGAATATTCCTGGTCTACTCCTTCCATGCATACATAATAACGTCGTTACGGGGGTCTTCGGTCCCCACTTCTATGACCCTTTGGAAATCCTTCTGTCCTTCAAGACGGAAAAAGCCTTAGTGGGAGGTTCACTGAACTCCCTCAAGGTAGTACTAACCGGGACAGATACCTGCCTTGAGCTAATGCAAAACCAACAATAAAGCCAACTAGTGTGCACTTTGATTTATTTATCTTCAGCAGGGCAGCCTTAGTGAATGCCGCCCTCCACGACTGTATTTGGTAACTTAGGCGTTTGCATGAGGGACACGCCTGATGAATATGACAGGGGTGCCACCTTCGAGCTTCACCTAAACCCTCTGCCAAGTTACTGTTGCAGGCTCTGCTGAACTGCGGTTTGCCCGCTCACATTTTTTTATGGATCCCAGGAGATGGAGGCTACATTTCAAATGCTGGAGCTAAATTACTCCTTGAATTACTTTGGGACAATGACCCTGAGCAGTAATTCAAACCGGGGCTGAAATGTGTGCACTGTTTTCACATGTTCAGAGCTAAAGACCTGCCTTCTCCCACGGCAGCACTTTGCAAACATTCTATTCAAGGTAGGGGCTGAGACATAAATCCCTGGGAACCAGCTGATCTGCTGGAAAACCTTGTGGTTCAGATAAACAAGATAAAGGGTCATTGCTACAACAAGTGGAGAACAGAGCTGTAGCCTTCATCCTGGAAATTCACCTGAAAGAGTGTGTCCATCTGCATTTTCAAACATTAGCTCCCCAGATTCCCTGTCTTTCCATTATTCACTGCTTCTTGACAAGTTATTACTGGTTTTCACTGCCAGCTCCCTATAGCAAAACCCGAAGCCTTGTCAAGGAAAAGCAAACGTCAACACAGTTCTTGGCTGATCCCTGCTCCAACCCTGGCTCCCTTTTTACGATGCGTGTTAAAGCAACACCATCCCCTTTCTTTCTCCAAAGCACGGGTTTTGTATGCTACAATGATCTCCAAAAGTGGTCATTTGTTTCTCCGTGTGAGTGTGTGTGTGTGTGCGCGCGCGTGTGCCTGTTGGGTTGGGAGATGGGACCATGATGCCAAGCAGGCAGCCTGGGATACTCCACATAGAGACAGGACTCGGAGCAGCCACGGGTTCTAACGCCTTCTGCTCTCCCTCCTCCTTTTGCAGTGTGTCTTCTCACAGCCACCCTTGCGGGCATGGGTGCGTGAGCGGTAGACTGAGAACTAAATTCACACGGGTAGCAGGCCTCTCCCTGCTGTCAGCCATGCGGCCTCAACTGAGAGCCGGCTGGCTACAGGCAGCACTGGTGGAAGCGTTGACCTGAATGGTTCTGCCAGCTTAGGCTATCCATAGGCAGGCCCCGGAGTGCTGACCGAGCGTGACCTACCAGCCTGTGAGTCACTTGCTGCGAGGCAGACTGACAAGTCCCAGGTGGCATTTCCACTGAGCTGACAGCCAGGGCATGCAACCTGGTCCCATCCACCCGCTTCCCTGGGGAAGGGATTTGTGTGACATTCTGACCTCAATTTAAAGATAGGACAAGTGACACAGCCCCAAGTCGCTCTGGCTGAATATTCTACATCACACGTAGTCACAGCTGTTCCTCCTCGAAACTCTATCTAGTCCCTGGCTATAAGAAAGCTTCATCACAGGGAAGGATAAATAGAAAGGCATGCCTCCGAAGAGCCTCTTCTTCCGTGTGCATATTTCATTATCGCAAAGACTGTTTAGTCTGCTTCTCCAAAGAAAAGGAAAATACACATAAATCCCAGAAAATGTGAACTGTGCTTTAACCAAGAAAATAAAACAAACAAACAAAAAACTCCAAACAGACACAAACACACAGTTTAATTCACAAACACGATTTGGAAGGCTGCAAGTTCCAGAAAGAGCTAAGTGTGTGACAGAAAACTCAGTTTTAATTCACTCTTTCCAAACAGGCTTAGATCCCAGATGAAACCACACATGAGGCGGGTCTTTGAAAAGTTGATGAAAAATACTATTATGAAAAAAAAGGATGCCCGGATTCAAGTCATTTGCACCAAAATAAACTTATCACTTGATTTTTTCCCATGGACTTTGTGAAATTCCCACATAGTGAAAATGCCTAACACACAATCAATTCCCATGTTCATTTGCGCTCTGGGTTTTGACTATAATCTTTTGATGTGCAGGGAAGACATAAACCTTGGGGTGTTGCGTTACACCCAGGTACACTTTTTGTTGCAAACTTTCTGTACCGCAGTCCCTCACTGATTCAGCCTGCAGGCTGCTCTAGTGTTTAAACACCTCTTACGCACCTCTGAGGAAGGAAGGGCGATTTTCTGAGTCTCACCTGCAAGTTGTATCGCTTCACTTCCCCACCATCCCTTCCTGCACCCCAGCCACAGCAACGAGATGCAAATCACATTCTGATTTCCAATGCCAAGACTGTTGTGGAAGTTCTGAAAATAAAAGGGCTAGGAAGCAAAGTGCACTATTGTTTTATTTCCTAATTTAGCACAACCGTTCCCAGAGGAACTGTGCCATTTTAACCAGTAACAGCTGCCCAGAAGTATTTACTTTAAGCCATCCAAAAATCTGCCTTGGCAACCAAAGCAAAGAGGAGAGAACATGCCTGCAGGCGGGTCACTTATTAGGGCTCCAGGTGCTCACGTTCATGCCCGAAGGCATCCAGCTTCGATCCAAATTTAGAACAGGGGGCTGTGCAGCTGGGGAAGCCAGGGACTCAGCACACCGCAGCCTTGTCTCCGAACACAGGACACCGATACCCTGAAAGGTCCCCGGGTCGATATTAAGAACGAGCGTTCCCTTGAAATGGCTGGAATTCTCCTCCATGATGACTGCGAGTCAAGATCTTGTTTGAGCTTCTACGAACAGGAGGCCGATGACAAGGATCTTCTGCAACTCAGGGCTTGACTTAAGGAGACATCTGGCGGAAACTGTCCTGGGCGCCCCTCCCTGGCTCTCCCCTGCCTTTCCTTCTCTTTCTGTCTGTTCCTGGCCGCTCTCCATGCCTCGGAGTCTCCCTTTGGGCTGCCTCATCCTCGACCCCAAAGCTACAGAGGGACAGGAGTGATCCACTGGTACACGAAGGAGGCGCTCATTTCCCTACAGTGAAAATCCAAGATGCGCTCTCCACTCCAACCACAAACGTGCCTTCTAATGCAAGCGGCTGTCAAAGGCCTGGGATCTGGAGCTTGGGAAATGGATCCCGGGGGTTCCTCCACCACCTGACCGGAGACTTCCCAGCCAGAGGGGAGCAGGTAAACGTTTGGAATACAGGTGGAATAGCTGTTCCTCTTCCTTATATAGACCGAAAAGAGTGTTGGGAGAAGGGACTTCCGGCATCCCTAGGAGTCCGCAGTAGGACAGCGAGAGGTGCAGACGGGGCTGGTGGGCTGCAGCTGCCATGCACTGAGCACAGTGGCCAGCCACGCAGAAGGCCTGAGCATGGGGGGCGCCTGCACAGCGGTGGTCGGGTGGTCGACGCTGGCAGGCACCTGGCGCGGGCGCACAAGGACGCGTCGCCGGGGTCTGCCCACTCGCGACTGTAGCTGAGCGTCGAATAAATGTTCTCCGATTTACCACCCCAGAATAGGCTTTTCGTGATTTCACCGCCATCAGGAAGTGCATGCCAACTCCATACACACAAAACAGGACTCAAGGCGCCAGCGTCGGCCGTCCAGGGTGACCTTCGTAGGCGGCCTGGCTGAGGGACCCAAACAGGAAGCGGGCGCGCCCGCCCGAGTCACACGAGATGGGCTCTCACGCAACATAAAACCCCCTTCCTGTTCTCTCGCAACTAGTCCTGGGGTTTAGCTATTGGTGAAACATAATGTTTTTAATTTCACACCTCACAGAGCACAGCGGAATGCTTCATAACAATGTAAACAGAAGTCAGGCCAAGCACTGCAGACAGACGGGGAGGGGACGAAATGGCTTCCCCAGCGGGCTCTACTCCGGGTGTGCGAGGGGATATATAACTAACCAACTGGTTGGCTAAGGCCACAGAAATGTGTGTCCAGTGTTTCGGCGGCTGCCGCCAGTCTCTTCTGCCCAAGACGTGTTAACACCGGGTGCAACCAACCGAGTGTCTCCTCGGATCCGTCGGGGAACGCGCATCTTACTTCTTCCTGGCTTTCTTCTTGGTGGTGTCGTACGCACGGACTATTTCTTCCTGAGTAACAGCTCCGTGCTCTTCTTGAGAAAAGGCGTAGCCATCTGCAAGAGCAGCACACGGGGAGGGCTGGTTAGCTGCAGCTGTTAGCGGGGCAGGCTGAGGTCTCCCCCAAGGGGACTTCCCAAAGTTTCTGCAACTTTGGGTTGGAAAGACGAGCTTAGGGGCTGTGCTGTGGCCTGGAGGTTAAGCCGCTGCCTGCGCCGCCGGAGCTACCAGTTTGAGTCCTGCTGCTCCACTTCTGATGCAGCTCCCTGCTGATGCGCCTGGGAAAGCAGCAGATGACCAAGTGCTTGGCCCCTCCCTCCCCAGGGGGGAGACCGGGATGGAGTTCCTGGCTCCTGGCTTTGGCCTGGCCCAGTCCTGGCCACTGCAGCCATTTAGGGAGTGATGGTAGACCTCTTTCTCCCTCTCTGTCATTCTGCCTTTCAAATAAACAAAACTTAAAAAAAAAGGTTTATTTTGGTGCAAAAAATTTCAAAATCTATACATGGAATTGAATTCATAGTATGCATTTTCCATAAAGATTTTGAAGAGTTTTCATATGTGATTTAAAAAATTTTAAAGTTATTTAATTTTATTTGAAAGGCATAGAGACAGAGATCTCCCATGTGCTGACCCACTCACTTCCCAAATACCCACAACAGTTAGGGCTGGGTCAGGCCAGCGTCAGAAGCCAGGAATACCGTCTAGGTCTTCCACGTGTGTGGCACAGACCCAACACTTGAATAATTTCCTGCCGTCTCCCAGGTGCGATTCAGAACGAAGCCGGAGCAGAGAGGCAGAGAGCGAAGCTGGAACTCCACACAGGGACTTGGGCATAGGATGTGGGCACCCCAGGCTGTCGCTTACCTGTTGTGCCAAATGCCCACTCGCCCATTTCAAACATTCTTTTTTGGCACCAAAATAAATGTACCACTTTGCAGAAACTTTTGTCAGTTTCTCTCACACTTCTGAGGGGCATGGCGGAGCTCGGAGTGGGCAGCAGTGGTCACCGGCCTTGGGCTCTTCGTTCCACGGCCAATCAAGAGAAATGCCTTGTTCCACCTGCTGCTGCTGGCTGCCCAGCGAATTTATGATGCTGTAAACTTGCCAGGGAAAACACACACGACGCTACCATTGAAAATCAGCAAAGAGCACGTGAGGCTTGGACGTTCCTGTTTTTAAACTGGCTTGATTAAAACTGGTCCTAAGTAACTGAAGTGAGTTTATTTCCGGATAAAGAGAAAGATGACACAACCAAATCAAGAGGAATTGAATGTTTGACTCTGTAGCCACAGGAAGAATGGTTCTTACAATCAGCTCATAAACTAACAATAAGTAACAGTCAACACTTATTAGATGCTATGCATATGACTACGTCTGTCTACAAACAGCTCTTTTAATCCTCTCAGCAACGCTAGTAGATACATGAAAATCGTCTTCCCACTTCACAGATGGGAAAACTGAGGCTTAGACATTTTTTATTACTAGCCTAAGGTCACAGATCAAGATAGGGTGGCAGAACTGGGAAGCAAACCCTCAGCAGAATGAGTGAGGAACCCATGTTGTTCTGCATCTCCAGGTTTAAAGTGACTTAGGGGTCATAATCCCAAGGCAGGTCTTTGCTTCTGCTGGCTCCTCACATGGAAAGACTCTTGGTAAGACTCTCCCTTGGGCTAACCCTTCCGTGTCAGGGCAGAGGGCCTACAGTTCTATTAGCCATTCTGGTTAAAAGCAACACTGAAAAGCCTGGCAGTGGTGACTCCCACTCCGGCAGGTACACGGTTTATCAAGGGAGCTGTTATGCACACTCCTGATACACACTTTAAAAGGAGAAAAAGAAACCAGGATTCGTGCCCAGGTGTCAGCTCCTGGATTGCTGGTTGATTTCCTTAGATACCTGGCTTCAAGAGTCAAGCTGCTGGGGTGTTTGGAGACACACAGCATGTGCCTGTACACAAGGACCCAGACACACACGGTGCTGAGGCACAGAGACACACGGTAGCAGGGTGGGGATGCAGAGGGGGAGGAGACTTCAGGGGATGCCCAGGCTGCTCCCTGCACTCGCTGGGTTGGCCTTCCTGCTCCTCAGGACAGTAGCTCTCCAGCCACCTCCTGAGAAAACCCGAAGGCTGGGGTGGGCCGCCCTGGGAGGCAAGGGCTTGTCTGCAGAGGTGGCCTGGGGTCAGTTGAGGACAGCGGGGCTCAGCAGCAGGGAGGAGGGCCCAGACCCAGGAGGCCAGGGGTGGGAGAGAGAAGGGGCCAGAGCGAAGGCAGAGTAAGCCAAGACAGAGAGGAATCTTCCACAGGCGCTCCACTCGTAACCAACCAAGCCACAAACCAGAAAAATCCCATCACGTGGTAGCCAGGCTGAGGCGGCTCCCAGAGCAGTGTTCCCAGGTGGCTTGAGCACAAGAGCGGGAGGTCCCGGAGCAGGGAGGCAGAAGCCAGCCTGGACAGGGCGGCTCCTTCGGGGGCTGGATGTGCTTGCTCAGCTGCTCCAGCCAGAGCCGCAGCCAATGCACTGGAACTTCCTTACGCTGGCTCTGCTTTGATGCTCCTGGCCTGACGGTCTTCCCAGGGCCCGCTCCTGAGCGGCAAATGCCGCCTCTCACCTCTGCTCCCTAACAGCGTTGGATGTTTGCCATGCTGCCTGTTCAGAGAGCACCGGGCACGGGAGAGCACCATTGCTCGGCTCTGGAGCGGCTGCTCCCAGCCTCCCGCCTCTGCCCAGAGTGCCCTGGCCCAGCCCACACAAGGTGCTCTTTGTGAGGCCTTTTTACTTCAGTCCAGGAGGAGACCTTGTTCCCTGGGATGTTTCAAAGCAAGATTCAGCAAACACCACTGTCTCCCCTGAGAACAAGGCTGGGCACTGTGGTCGACTTGGACCGCTTTCGCTCTCAGTGTTTGAAAAAGGAACATTTCTACCAAACATCTGATGGATTCTGAGGTGGCCATGTCTGGATGGGACGATCTGCGGGAGGGGCAGTCCAGCCTCAGATGCCAGAGCTGCTCCTGGGTCCGACAGAGGGGGTTCGGATCACCAGTGCCGGCTGTGCAAGGACACTGACACTGGCAGAGGCGTCCTGAGCTCCCCACCCGAATACCACTTTGGCACTTCAGAGGCTGAAGCACAGGCCCTGTGACTTTGGATACCTTAAGCTCTCCGGCTGTTGGTTTCTGTAGAAAGAAACAGGCTGATCCAGGAGAAGGCCAAGTTCTCCCACAGCTCCAGCCATGACTGCAGCTCCTGGGCACCTCCTAGGCTAACCACACCCAGGCTGCAGAGTCTTGTCCCGCTGACTGCTACTGTGCACTGTGCACCCGGGGTAAGGGCCTCTAGCCATGTCAGGAGAGAAGGGCACCTGCCTCAACTGTCAGTCCAAATAGAACAATTGCAGATCAGTCCAGGACCCCTATGGGTCCCCAAACCCACAGATGCTCAAGTGCCCCACATAAACCGGAGTCGCCTTTGCACACAACCTGTGAACACCACTACTTGCAATACCTCTAGACCTATCACATCTAGTACAATGTGACTGGTTGCTATAGTATATGGGTTAGGGAAGAATGAAAAGAAAAACAGTCTTTATACATTCACTATGTCGCACTTTTTTCTTTGAGTGGTTTCGATCTGCAGTTGACTGAATCCAAGGGTGCAGGACCCAGTGCTATGGAACCCCTGGGCATGGATGTGGAGGGGGGCCTGCTCTGCCTGTCTTTTTTGGCATCTTTGGGGGGTGGAATGAAGAGGACTTCTTGAAACATTAAAAAACATCGCTCCCTTTCTCCTTGTGTCTCCCTAATAAACACTTACTTTTTTCAAAAATGTAATGGGATGGGCATTTAGCCAAGCAGTTAAGATGGCAGTGGAGATGTCTATGTCACGTGCTGGAGTACCTGGGTTTGGCGCCTGGCTCTGGCTCCAGCTTCTTACTAACGTACACCCTGGGGAGCAGCCACGGCTCAAGGGATTGGGTTCTTGCGACACACAAGGTAAACCAGAGTTGTGTTCCTGGCTCCCAGCTTTGGTCCCAGACCAGTCCTGCCTGTTGTGGGCATTTGGGGAATAAACCAGCAGGCAGAAAAATCTCTCTCTGTCTGTCTCTTTCTCTTTCTTTCTCTGTCTCTTCTTAAATGAAAAATAAATTTTTAAAAAGGAATGAAAGGTAGGTGGCCTCATGGGTTTAACCTGGGGGTGGTGGGGGAGTCCTTCCTGGTTCAGACAAAATATTTCCCTTCAGAAGCGGGCCCAGTGGGGGTGAGGCTGTCACAGGAGACATTCTAGGGGGACAACAGGCACCAGGACCTCGCCACTGCCCTCCACCTGCCCAGCCTCGGCCCCAGGCTGACACAGACGCACGGTCGGCTCCCCAGGCCCTGCCTGATGAACATTTAACTGCCTCTGCATCCAGTCGGAGGGTTCGGGGGAGCCACTGGCTCTTCCCATTTCCCGCATTCATTCATCTTCCAGGAAGTCCTGACAGCCAGAATGTCACCACAGGGGCCTGCACTTGGCCCATGGGCTTCCTCAGTACCCAGGCTGGGGACAGAGTCAGAGAGGCAGAGGAAGATGGGAGAGGAGAGGGGTCTCTTAGTTAGATGGCAGTGGAGGGGTAGGACATTCAGTGAAGGTCATGACATCGTGTCTTTCCCCTCCCCCGCCCCACCCCCATTATTCTAGAATGAGCCTCTCCTTAAGCAGCAGCCCGGTGAACCTGGGTTCTAATAGCATCTTAATGGAAGTAGCAGTTTCCTGTCTGGACAAAGCTTCCTGCAGCCATGGGAATGAGAATGTGTAGGAAGCGTGGATCTCAGATTCGAGCCGCGGTGGCTCCCGGGGAGCTGAAAGCACTGCCAAGATCAGCGTTTCTCGCTCCCAGGTCCTGCTTTGTGCCCCTCAGCGGGGTCAGTGGGAGGACTACAGGACAGGAAGTGGGTGGGGCCCCGCCACGGAGCTGCCCCCCCCCCACAGATGTTCCACGTGAGCCCGCATGGTGATGGAGTGCATGGCTGAAAGATGAGAAAGTCTGCAAATAACCTGCTGGTGGGAGCTCCACTGACCTGGACAGTGGGGTACGTGGGGTACAGCAGAGACGGGGGGACCCAGAGGTGCGGGGGGCTCTGCCTGGGAAGGCAGCCTGGATTGCCCCCCGCCCCAGGAGCCCATGGAGCTCCCAAGCAGATGGACGCTCACGGCTGCTCACTGTCCAGCCCGGTGACTGGGTCTGTGGGTGCTGGGTAGGGTAATGAGCCTTCACGTGGGACAGCCTGCGGATTTTCCGTCTGGGATTGTCATGGTAGTAATGAATATGCTAACACTAAACAAACGAAGCAGTTCACATGGCTGGCCCTGGGAGCAATGATTTCAAAGCAATATCAGTTCCAAAATATCCTTAACAAACTCCTTTGGGGAGGCTGCGAGAAGGATTGTCACTGTTTCAGGGTTTTCATGCCATTTGAGTGGAAAGAGCCTATGTCAGGCTGCTCCTGTCTGGGGCCAAACACAGGAGCCCCCACTTCCAGAAGTGTGTCTCCCGCTAGGCAGCTGCTGTCCCCATCCCTACGAGCACTGCCCTTGAGGCCAGGGCACTGCCTGCCCTCCCCTGCCCTGCGTCAGCTACTTACGGGGGACGCTCTGGGAGACAGAGCTGCCTCGGAACAGGGTGGGGGGTGTCTTCCTGCTCAGCCTCTTTATCAGACGGTCGCGTTCATTCATCCTGCAGGGAAAGTAAACACGGTCAGTCTCCAGGTTCACCCCAACAGGACTCAAAGAGGCTCGATAAAGAAATCTCAGGTTGTAAATTTAGAGAGAAAGGCGCAGGTTTGGGGGAGGGCTGCCCACAGCCAGGAAGGGGTCCCTGTTTCTCAAGAGGACCCAGTATTTACAGTAGATGCTATCGCAGCCTCTTGAGTACACGGCTTTCTCTTCTAAAGGGCACCCTGGAGCTGGCACTGTGGTGCGGGGGGTTAGGCTGCTGCCTGCCCCACTGGCATCCCATATCAAAGTACCAACTGGGGGCTGGCGTTGTAGCACAGTGAGTTAAGCCGCTGCCTGCAACAGTGTCCCGTATGGCTGCTGGCTGGAGTCCCAGCTGCTCCACTTCCAATCCAGCTCCCTGCAAATTCGCCTGGGAAAGCGGTAGAAGGTGGCCCAAGTGCTTAGGTCTCTGCACCCTTATGGGAGTCCAGGATGAAGCTCCTGGCTCTTTGCTTCAGCCTGGCCCAGCCCCAGCTGTTACAGCCATATGAAGAGTGAACCAGCAGATGGAAGATCTCTTTCTCTGTAACCCTGCCTTTCAAATAAATAAACAAATCTTTTGAAATAAATAAATAAATGGCATCCTGTTTTCAGCCCCTCCTGTCCCCAGTACCTCTGAGCAGCCTTCCTCCCACTGACGGGTCACAGTCATGCCAGGCACAACCTGGGCTGCTCACACTCCTGAGAGCAGTGATCTGTGTCCAAGCCTCACTGCCACCTGCAGCCAGTGACACCAGGCAGGGTAAGGGAGCCCTACACACACACGTCTCAGGTTCCCAGACCTGGTGTTTATTTTGAACCGGCATGAAAATCAAGGCGAGTGTTCTTCTCAGATCCAAGGATGCAGAGCCCTGAATGTTCCCTCTGTGGCTGCCACTGCTGTGAGGAACCATGGGGCTGTCCTGGAGGATGGGTGGGGGTGGGGGGCTGCTGCTTATCCTATGAGCTGGCAGGGAGTGCCTGAAGGGTGTTGGGATTTTCTTGTTGGTCTGCAGAGTTTGCTGATGCCCTCTGTTAAGCCTGAATCCTGTGCGTCTCCCTCCCTGTCCCTCACCCCCTGCCAACTCAGACGCAGAAATCCTTAACCCTGGTGCTGCAGACTGGGCTGTATTTGGAGGCAGGATCTGAAAAAGGGTGACTAAGGTTAAAAATGAGGCCATCGTGCTGGGCCTGATTCCTGGACAGCTGAATTCCCTACAGGCAGAGGACAGGAGGACGTAGATGCACACATGCAGAAGGAAGATGGTGAGTCCACACCCGTGTGTGCAAATGCCCACAAGCTGCAGAACATAGCTGGGGCCGAGAAGAGGGAACTATCGGCTCCCTGTGCTGATGTTCTTCAGCTCACACCTTCAGAGAGGCCGGACCAAGGTACTGCAGCCTCGCACTCCCAGAGCGGAGCTGCTTGGTAACTCAGCCTCAGTGGGGGTATTAGGTCTCCCTCTGTGATGGAAAGAAAGGAGGTTGCTTGGTTGTAACAAACACTTCAGACCTTAAAAAACTATACAACTCTTGGGGCTGGTGCTGTTTAGCGGGTAAAGCCCTGGCCTACAGCACCCACATCTCATATGGGCTCTGGTTTGAGTCTCAGCTGCTCCATTTCCGATCCCGCTCTCTGCTGTGGCTTGGGAAAGCAGTAGAAGATGGCCGAAGTCATTGGGCCCCTGCACCTATGTGGGAAGACCCAGAGGAGGCTCCTGGTCCTGGCTTTGAATCGGCGCAGCTCCGGCTGTTGTGGCTAATTGGGGAGAAAACCAGCAGATGGAAGACCTCTCTCTCTCTCTCTCTCTCTCTCTCTCTCTGCCTCTCCTCTCGCTGTGTAACTCTGACTTCCAAATAAATAAACAAATCTTAAAAAGAAAAAAAAATATGACTCCAAGTATAGAGCCCCTCTCTGATCCTATCCTTGTCCTCCCTATTAAAAATGCTAGAAATAATCTACCAGTCCTGGGTTTGTACTTTTGCTCCATATTTATGTAGTCTCAACAGACAGTTGTTTTAAAATATGCATCAACAGTGCCATTGATTTTATGCTTCCAGTGATTGCATGTTTTCTTTGCTCATTATTTTTTTCCACTTCTTTTGTCTACTGGTTTCAGACTACATTCTTATTTTTGTGTTCACCCATAAGTCTCTAACCTGCATATCTGAGAAAACCAAGTTTTCTCAGCCCACTGTTTGAGAACTGAGAAGGTTTTAGAACCCCCAGTTGATTTCTCCATTGCTTTTTGTCATCGGCACTGAGCTTGCCTAGTTCTGTTGTCACTCTTTTCCTCCTGGTTGTTCTTACAACAATTCCCCCGGAAGCCGACATATCGGTCTCATCACAACACACCTACGACGAGGCCGAGTTGTTCTCGTACCCTGTTTGGTTGCTCAGGCCTGGGAAACCGTAATAACTCAAAGGTCCGTTCATTTTCATGTACTCAGAACACCACCAATACTCCTTCCCTCATTCTCTCTGCTTGTTCCGGAGCTTCTATTAGATGGATCAACCTCATTCTGTCTTTCACATCCCCAAATCTCCTCCACGCTCTCCAGTTCCTTCTTCCTTCAGCTTTATTCAAATCGCTTTAAAACTGTCCAATGTTGTAATTTAAATTTCTGACCTTTTCATGTCTACACATTTTTTCTACCAAATCCACCTGGCCTTACGCACTATTCTTCTCTTGCCTTTTGATTTCTGAGTCTCCTTTCCTCAGTGTGTGACAGGCTCTTTCCGACTCTCCCTGCATCTCCAGGTCTCGCTGAGCTAATTTTCCCAGCCGTGGGCCTGAATGCTCTCCTTTATTGGGGTTCCTTTCCCACGTGTGCCCCAGTTCTTCAGAATGACTTTTCCTTGGCTGTGTCAGGGCTATATGGGTCACATCAACATCTGTATCAATAGTCCTGGCATCGACGCTCATCTCAAATCGGACCTCAAACGTTAAGTGTGGGCCTCCAGTTTCCAGCGGGTTGTTCTTTCTTCGACCCATTTTCCTGGTCGCTTAGTATGACGTGTGACTTCTTTGTCAGTCTAGCGAGTACAAATACTCTAGTTTCTGTTGCACTGTAGTGGCAGCTCTACAGAAAGGTGCTCTTCTAGGCACAAGGCCCATCCTATGTCACAGAGACCTGAGGTCTTTTATTCTCTCCCCGTGTTAGTCCCTGGGCCTCCTGCCTTTGAGCCCATTCGGAGGTCTCATATCTCCAGGCAGTGTCCTCTGACCCTGCTAGCCTCGATGACGCTCTGTTTCTAGTACCTGGACTTCCTTCTGAGTGCTATGATGTGCTGAAAGTCTCCTTTGTTTATATTTCACCCAGCACTTGCACGTGTTTGACCAAGTCTTTCTGAGTTAGCTCAGCCCACTCTGTTGATGCTATTTGGTTTCCATAAGTAATCTGTATTCCCCCAACCCAGCTACTGGAACACACCATGGCTGTCCTTAGGAACAATCTTTTCCTACAGTCTTTTAAAGTATCCATGGATATGACAAAGCCTTAGGTCATGAAAAGAGCCTGAGAGATTATGACTTTGTGCTGTGCTGGAGGTATCAGAGGCACTGGCTTCTTCGTGGACTCCAGTGTTGAAACGCTGGGGAACGCTGTTTTCCCAATTACTTTTCTTCTTTAGGGGAGAAAGGATCATTGTGAGTGGAAATTAATAAAATTTCTCATGAACCATAATGTTGGAGAAGTTCAAGACAGAAAGGGGTAGATACCGGGATGACAATATGTGTGGTATTATATCATCTTGTGTATCTTGTGTATCTTGCTCACAAAGACGAGGGGAAAAGAGGAAGAAAAGACACCAGGTGTTTGCTTTGGCTAATTCTGAATAATCAGAAAATAAAAAGAAGCACAAATTAACACAGGGAAGGATGATTTAAATCTATGGGATTTTTTTTTAAGGCAGAATTTTCAGGGTGGGTTTCTGGCCTAGCAGTGAAGCCACGCACGGGGACACCAGTCCCCACTTTGGTTCAGGCTCCAGCTCTGCTCTCAATTACGACTTCACACTAATGCACACCCTGGGAGGCAGCATGTGACAGCTGAAGCGGCTAGTTTCCTGCCATCTGTGTGGGAGACCTGGATTGTCCCAGATCCCAGCTATGGCCCTGGCCCAGTTCTAAATGTTGCAGGCATTTGGGGATTGAACCAGAAAACTTCATCTCTGTTTCTCTTCCTCAAAAACATTTTTTAAAAAGAATTCTCAACAAAATACTAGGAAAACAAGGTCAACAGCACATTAGAAAGATTATATTCTATAACCAAACAAGATGATTTATCCCAGAATGCAAGGAAAGTTCGACATAAGAAAATCAATCAGTATAATGCATCACTTTAGTAGGAGAGAAAAATATACGGTCACCTTAATCAATGAAGAAAAGCATTTGACAAAATCAAATACTCCTTCATGATATAAACAATCAGCAAAGTAAGACTATAAGGAAAATCCTGAAGATGCTAAGGGGGCCAGTGCCGTGGCTCACTAGGCTAATCCTCAGTCTATGGTGCCGGCACCCCAGGTTCTAGTCCCGGTTGGGGTGCCGGTTCTGTCCCAGTTGCCCCTTTTCCAGTCCAGCTCTCTGCTCTGGCCTGGAAGTGCAGTAGAGGATGGCCCAGGTCCTTGGGCCCTGCACCAGCATGGGAAACCAGGAGGAAGCACCTGGCTCCTGGTTTAGGATCAGCGCAGTGCACCAGCCGCAGTGTGCCAGCTGTAGCGGCCACTCGGGGGGTGAACCAACAGAAAAAGGAAGACCTTTCTCTCTCTCTCTCTTTCTCACTAACTCTGCCTGTCAAAAAAAAAATAGAAGATGCTAAGGGGCATTTATGAAAAACCCACAGCTAGCATCATACTCAATGATGAAAGACAACAAGACAAGGATGCCTACTTTCTCCACTTCTGTTCAATTTATTGGGAGTTCTAACCAAGATAAGTAGGCAAGGAAAATAAAAGACATCCATATATAGGAGAAGGAAATAAAATTATTTCAATTTGTAGATGACAGGATTTTAAGAACACTTTGCTTATTTAAAGGGTGAGCATTGTGTTGCAGCAGGTCAAGCCACTGCTTGGGATGCCTGTACCACATCTGGAGTGCCTGGGATTGAGTCCCACCTCTGCTTCTGATCCAGCTTCCTGTTAATGTACATGGGAAACAGCAGACGATGGCCGAAGTACTTGGATTCCTGCAACCATGTGGAAAACCCAGATGGAGTTCCTGGATTCTGGCTTTGCCTTGATCTAGTCCCTGATTTTATGGGCATTTGGGAAGTGAAGCAGTGGATGGAACACCTTTTCGTGTTTTTATGTCTCTCTTTCTCTCCTATTCTTTTAAGTGGATGAAAATAAATATTTTTAAAAATAAAAAAATCATTTTATATTCTATAAATGTACACATTTATGATTTGTTAAATAACATTAAGGCAAAAATCTAAGCATTAAAACCACATAAATTTTAGAAAAAAGTATAGGGCTGGGGTAAATTTTTATTCCTTTGGATCTGAAAATGTCTTCTTAGCATCTAAAACACAAGAAAAAAGTAGATAAATTGGATTTCCTTATAAGTAAAACCTTTTGTGTATTAAAGGAGATTATCAAAGAATGAAAAGACAACCAAAATTGGGAGAAAATATTTTCAAATCATATCTGATAAGAATCTAGTACCGAGAATATATAAATTAGCCTTATAACTCAACAGCAACAAGACAAAAATCCAATTAAAAAATGGGCAAAGGAGTTGATATTTATCCAAAGAAGATACATAATAAACACATGGAAAGATATCAACATCATTTGTTATTAGGAAAATGCAAATCAAAACCACAGTGTAATACCTCATAACCACTTACCAGTATGGCTATTTAAAAACCCCAAACCAAACCAAACAGAAAGACCCAGAAAATGACAAGTGCTGGAGAGGATTTGGAGAAACTGGAAACTTCTTAACTTCCCAAGGGGACTGTTCAATGGTGCAGCCCCTCTTTCTAAGTAAGCTAAACACATCATTACCCACTACCCAGTAATGCCACTCCTCAGCATATACCCCAAACTGAAAATGGACTCAAACAGATATTTGCACAACAAAATCCATGGCGACACTGCTCATAAAAGACACAAAGCAGAAATAACCCAAATGTCCCCCAATAAGATATTACTCAGCCATAATAATTTGATACCGATACATGTTACAATATGGATAAACTATGAAAATATAACATTACATCACAGAAGTCCAATCAAAAAGCTGCCTACTGATCACTGTAGGAAGTCCAAACAGGCAAATTCATAGAGGCAAAAAGCAGTAAGTGTTTGCCATGGACTGGAGGACAGGAAGGTGAGGAAGGGGAACGAGGGGTGACTGACAAAAGCAAAATGGGGTTCCCTTTGGGGAGGTGAAAGTGTTCTGGAACTGGAAAGGAATTCTGGTTGTATAACATTGTAAAATGTGACAAAAGCCCTTGAAGTGTGCATTTTAAGACACTCAATTAAGGAAAAAAATGGATTTTATTTATGAGAGAGAGAGAGATCCATCAGGTTTGCTGGTTCTCTTCCCAAATGCCGGGAAAAAGCTAGGACTGGGCTGGGCTGAAATCAAGAGCTAGGAGCTCGATGCAGGTTTCCCATGGGGGTGGCTGGGACCCAGGTATTTGAGTATCACCTGCTGCCTCCCAGACTGCACAGTAGCAGGAGGCTGGAGTCAGGAGCTAGGTATGGCACCAAGGCACTCTGATACACTACCAAGGAGTCTTAATAGGTATCTTAACCACGAGCCAAATGCCTACTCTGTGAATTTTATGCTATGTGAATTTTACCCTTTTTTTTTTAAAGGAGAAGATTCAGTTGAAAAACTAAAGAGGGAGGAAGGTGTTTGGCGCAGTGGCTAAGATACCTGTGTCCCGTAGTGGAGTACCTGGGGTGCATGGCTACCCTCCAGTGCCTGACTCCATATTCCTGCAAATGCAGACCTGGAAGGGAGTAGTGATGGCTCTCATAGTTGAGTCCTGACACCCACATAAGAGACTTGGATTGAGTTCTCTGGATTCGGGGAATGAACTGGTGGATAAGAACTCTGTGCATCATTTCTCTCCTCCAAAATCCTATTTTTTTTTAAAGAGGAGGAATGGGTCCCAAATCAAGACAAATCCTCTCCAATCACCTGAATTGCTGGTAATAATGCCATGTTCATAATTTATTTCTCCAGTGTCGGGAGGATGTTGGAGTTGAAGTGTTTTTTTTTTTTTTTTCCCTTGCTGGCTTAAGCAAGTAGCTAGCTGGGATCTATGATATCAGAGGTGTCATGTAAACGAAAATTCACCAGTCTTGGTGCCTCCCTGATAATAGCCCTGGAACCTGATCTCACACTGCTCCTTACAAACAGGCTCTTTTTATAAGCTGACGTAACCTAAAGGAGGAGTTACATCCTTGTCATAGAAAATAAGAAATGAGAATTAACTGTACAACTTATTTTCAAACAGTGCTATACTCTGTGCATCTGTGTGGGTGCAACTGTTGAAATCTTTACTTAGTATGGAGTTGGTCTTCTGTATATAAAGTTAATTAAAAACAAATCTTAATGAAGAATGGGATGGGAGAGGGAGTAGGAGGTGAGTTGGGAGTAGGGGTGGGCAGGTGGGAATGGGGGGAAGAACCACTATATTCCTAAAGCTATACCTATAAAAAGTGTATTCATTAAATAAAAATTTTCTTAAAAAAAAAAGAAGCAGCCTTAGAAAGGAGTGGAGAAGTGAGAAGGTTTGTGTTGGGGAAAAATAAACTCTTATTGCCACATTTCTGTTAGGAAGCAAAGCCTGCAAAAGTCACACATGTGTAACTGCTACAGAGCAGGCTCATGGAGTACCTAGCAAAGAATGGCAAATCTGAGCTTTAGCCCTTGTTTGCAATTCCTTTAGCTGATAGGGATCACAGCTGACTCCACAACAAAGCCAGAACAAATAGGTATTCCTGGACACGTATTTCAAAATTAGCTGCTGAACAGTCTTCAAAACATAGATGGGACAAGTCTTTCAAGAAATAAGCTAGCCCAAGCTCCCTTCCTTCGGGGAAGGTCCAACATCCACCAAGCCACTAGGCTGTTGAAATTCCAACTTATTTTTAAGGATCCTTAAAGAATGGCATTTTACAGCTTCAATTGGTCACTTATTTTACTCATTAAAATTCAAACATTAGGAAAAGAGAACATTTGGGTTCAAGTGTGTTTCAGGCCTAACTGGACCTCTGTAGTCAAAAGCCCAACCTTGGTCAAACAGACTTGTGTAAGACTGCAGTCAGTAAGACTTATACCTATTGCATATACGCCAGAACTAGAAACCCTGCAGGTATCCTATTCTATTCCATATGGTAGTAAATGATTCTCTTTCACTCTTTTTTGGTCCACATGCATCCCAATTTTCTTAAAGACTTATTTATTTGGAAGGCAGAATGAGAGAGAGAGAGAGAGAGAGAGAGAGAGAGAGAGAGAGAGAGAGAATGAGAATCTTCTATCCGCTGGTTCACTCCCCAAATGGCTCATGGGTTGGTTGGAGCTGGGCCCATCCGAACCCAGGAACCAGGAGCCAAAGGACTTCAGCCATCTTCCACTGCTTTCCCAGGCCATAGCAGAGAGCTGGGTTGGAAGTGGAGCAGCCAGGACTTGAACTGATGCCCATATGGTATACCGGCACTACAGGCAGTGGCTTAACCCACTACACCACTGTGCAGGCCCCGATGCTTCCCATTTTTAAAAACTTGACTTCCTGACCTCTCATTCACTGTTGATACAGCACCTACTGTGGCTGAGACCCGGTGCTAGAAACAAAGTTCCCTTCTGCCTTCAGGTTCTGCCTTTCTGAAGGTCAGTACCCTGATGCAAGGCAGTGAGTGCCCTGCTGGAGACTGTGCTGGCTCAGCAGTGAGAGGGAGCAGTGAAGAACCTGGAGAGGGGCTGGGAAGGCTTCCAGAGGAACTGCCACTGAAGTTGTGTCCTGAACAATGGCTGCTTCTCTGCTCATCATCCAGATGCAAACACCGGAGGAGGAAGAACAGGTTTAACGGGAATGATGATGAGTCTAGTTGTTTTTTTGGACAGGCAGAGAGAGAGAGAGAGACATAGAGAAAGGTCTTCCCTCTGTTGGTTCACCCCTCAAATGGCTGCAACAGCCGGTGTGCTGCGCAGATCTGAAGCCAGGAGCCAGGTGCTTCCTCCTGGTCTCCCATGCAGGTGCAGGGCCCAAGCACTTGGGCCATCCTCCACTGCCTTCCTGGGCCACAGCAGAGAGCTGGACTGGAAGAGAAGCAACTGGGACAGAATCCAGCATCCCAACCGGGACTAGAACCTGGGGTGCTAGTGCTGCAGGCAGAGGACTAGCCAAGTGAGCCACAGCGCTGACTGATGAGTCTAGTTTTAAGCTGGAGGCCCTCACGCAGTCTCATAGGCTTCAGGAAGCCATGGGACTCTGATGTCTGAAAAGAGGGACACGCTAAGGACACTGCTTTGGGTTCAATGATAGAAATCCATGGAGACTCGGTAGAGTGAGGAGGAGGCACCGTGCCCGGTGATTGTGGGGAGACACCAATATTTCCTCAGCACAACCTACTACTAGAGGGCTTGGTCTCTCAGGCTGGAGCCAAGCCTTGCACTTTTCTCTGAATTTTCCATGGTGCCTATCTTGGACTGAAACAGAGTACATGTTTAAATAGATAAAACTGCACTTACACTTTGTATTTGCTGACAGGTGCTGTAACTCAGTTCTGTCTCCACAGCACGATGATGTCATTGTTTGTATTTGCATCTGCCCACAACGCTCAGCACTAACCTCAGGACACAGTGAGTTTTCTAACTGAGAAAAGTGATGGAGAAAATTTCTTCCATGTGATTCTTTAGAAATTGACAGAACACAACCATCACCCCTGTTTCCTTCCAGGGAGAAGAGTTTGCACCAAACTCTAGAAAATGTTGTGAGCAAAAGTATGTAGCTTCTTAGAGATAGGCACTGTTATTTTCCTAGGAAACTGGATTGTATGGAATAGGGGAAGCAAAAATACGAGTACAAAAATGGGATGCTATCCTGTTCTTTTGAATTCTCTAAATTATGTTTGATGAGTTAAAGCAGTGTCTAATGTGGTTTTAAGTATGTAGAGAAAATACTTGTGATAATTATAAATAGGAGTGGAGAATGACAAGAGTTAATGTTTCTTATCTCACTCAAGTTGGTAAAATGACATCACCAATGGACTGTGATAAAATATGAATGTACAAAATAATACCTAGAGCGACTTATTAAAAAAAAAAGCTATACTAAGGATACACTCACAAGCACAATAGATAATCAAAATGCATTTCTAAAAAATGTTCACATAATTCATAGAAAGGAAGCAAACATGAAATGAAAGACAAATGAAATGAAAAGACAAACAGAAAACAAAACATAAAATGTAGACTTAAGTCCCAACATATCAATAACACATTAAACTTAACAGGTATAACTATGTCAATTAATACATAGACTGACAGAACTGATTAAAAAAAGGATCCAATTACATGTTGTCTCTAAGAAACTTACTTCAGGGACTGGCACTGTGGTGCAGCGGGTTAAAGCCCAGGTATGCAGTGCCAACTTCCTGTATGGGCGCCAGTTGGAGTCCTGGCTGCTCCACTTCCCATCCAGCTCCCTGCTAATGCGCCTGGGAAAGCAGCAGAGGATGGCCCAAATCCTTGGGCCCCTGTACCTAAGTGGAAGACCCAGAAGAAGCCCCTGGCTTCTGGCTTCAGATTGGCTAAGCTCCAGCCATTGCGGCTTATTTGGGGAGTGAACCAGAGGATGGAAGACCTCTCTCTCTCTCTGTCTCTACCTTTCTCTGTAACTATTTTTCAAATAAAATAAATTTTATTTAAAAAAAGAAACTTGGGCCGGCGCCGTGGCTCAACAGGCTAATCCTCCGCCTTGCGGCGCCGGCACACCGGGTTCTAGTCCCGGTCGGGGCACCGGATTCTGTCCCGGTTGCCCCTCTTCCAGGCCAGCCCTCTGCTGTGGCCCAGGAGTGCAGTGGAGGATGGCCCAGGTGCTTGGGCCCTGCACCCCATGGGGAGACCAGGAAAAGCACCTGGCTCCTGGCTCCTGCCATCGGATGAGCGCGGTGCGCCGGCCGCGGCAGCCATTGGAGGGTGAACCAACGGCAAAGGAAGACCTTTCTCTCTGTCTCTCTCTCTCACTGTCCACTCTGCCTGTAAAAAAAAAAAAAAAAAAAGAAACTTACTTCAAATCAATGATATAGGCATATAGGAAAAAGGTAGATAAAGACATTAATCAAAAGAAAACATGAGTAACTACAATAATATTAGATAAAGCAGAATTTAGAACAAAGAAAATTAGTAGATATTATATAATGTAGAAAAGGTCAATCTACTCAAAATACATAGCAATCCTAAATATCTATGTAGCAAGCATCAAGCTGCAAAATATGTGAAGCCAAAACTGATAGTTTTGAAAGAAAAAAAATGGTGAAATCCACAATTACACAATGGATTATTCATTCCTCGTTTGGCATGGCATACCACAGACAGAAAATCATCAAGGAAATTACAGAATTAAAAGACATCATCAAGCAGGGGCTGGTGTCGGCATTGCAGCTAGGCACCGGTTTGAGACACGGCGGCTCCAATTCTGATTCAGTTCCCTACTAATGCTTCTGAGAAAGCAGTGGAAGATGGTCTGAGTCCTTGGGCCCCTGTACCCATGTGGGAGACCCAGAAGATGCTCTGGGCTCCTGGCTTTGGCCTGGCCCAGCCTGGTTGTTGCAGCCATCTGGGGAGTGAACCAGC
Source organism: Sylvilagus floridanus (assembly GCA_949820135.1). Taxonomy (NCBI): domain Eukaryota; kingdom Metazoa; phylum Chordata; class Mammalia; order Lagomorpha; family Leporidae; genus Sylvilagus; species Sylvilagus floridanus. Next base: position 39,392,774 of record OX463230.1, read on the forward strand.
AGATGGAAGATCTTTCTCTTTCTGTCTGTCTATCCTTCTCTCTCTGTAACTCTGCCTTTCAATTAAATCTAAAAAAAAAAAGATTAGAACCTGGTTCTAATCAACATTCGTAAGAACACTCAACCCAGTGACAATAGATTGTACATTGTTTCCTAATGCATACGTAGTATGTACCAGGAAGACCATATTCTGAACTACACAATAAATTTCAATAAAGTGTAAAACATTAAAATGATACAGACTTCATTCTCCCACCACAATGGAATCAAACTAGAAATCCATAACGAAGCTAACAGGGACATTTCTAAATATTTGGGAATTAACATCACACTTCTAAATAATCCAAGAGCAAAAGAAAGAGTCTCAAGAAAAATATAAAAAGTATTGAACTAAGTGAAAACAAAAATACATCAAAATTTGAGAATACAACTAAAACAGTGCTGAGAGAAACTTGTAGCAATAAATGCATATATTAGCAAAGTGTAAAGTCTCAGTCACTAATGCAAGTTCCTACATGAAGAAAGTATGAAAGAAGAGCAAAATACACCGAAGAAAGTGAAGGAAGGGAATAAATGTAGAAATTGACAAGTTAAAAACAGAAAACCAGTAGAGGAAAATCAGTGAGATAAGAGCTTCTTATTCAAAAAGAACAATACAATTAACGAACTTCTAGTAAAACTTAGAAAGAAAAAGAGAGAAGACATAGGTTACCAATGTTAGGAGTGAAATGGAATATCACCACAGATCCTGAAGACAACAAAAGGATGCTTGTGGGATACTATAAAGGACTACATGTGTGAATTGACAACTTGGCTGAAATGAACCAATTCCTTAACACAGTAAAAACAACCTACCAAAATGCATTTGAAATAATTCTTAAAACTTTAAATTTATTTATGAGAGCGGGAAAGACATAATGAATGAATGCTCCCATCCACTTGTTTACTCCCTGAATACCTGTGACGATCAGTGCTGGGGCCAGACCGAAGCCAGGAGCTTGGTCTCTACGTGGGTGGCAGGGAATCAACAAACCTCTTAGTGGGTTGCATTAGCAGGAAGCTGGCATCAGGACCCAGAGGTTGGTATTGAGCCCATATACTCTAAGCAGGATGCAGCTGTCTTATCTAGCTTCTCAATCATTAGCCTAAAAGCTCTCCCTGAAATAATGTAATCCTCCAACAACTATTAAGGAAACTAAATTTGTATGGCTTCACTGGAGAACTCTACCAAATGATGGAAGAAGACTTGCCACTAACTCTACATACTCTCTTTCAGAAAACAGAAGAGGAAAAGATACTTCCCAGGCCATTTATGAAGCTAGCATTACCTTAACACCAAACCACACAAAAACAAATCAGAAAAGCAAACCACAGTCCGATATCCTTCATGAATATGGTTGCAAAATACTAGTAAACAAAATTCAGCAATACATAAGAATTATTCAAGATGTATGCAGGAGACCTAGATTACAATTTTTATACCATAATAAATTTTTTTAATTCCACTTCTCACAAACTTTTTGAGAAGTATATACACACCTATAGCACTATTAAATAAGTTCAGCAAGACTGCTTTGTAGAAGATCAACATACAAAAACCATTGCATTTCCATACACTAGTAATGAACAGATGGATTCTTACCTTAAAAGTACAATGCAACTCCCAATTGCTCAAAGAAATGTATGAAATATTTGGATATGGATATTTTAAAGATTTACAAAATTTTTAAGCTGAAAACACAACTCTGATGAAAGAAATTTTTTAAAAATATAAATAAAACAGAAGCTTGCCATTTTCATGAATTGGAAGACCAAACACAGTAACAATGTTAACTCTTCCCAGATGGACATAAAGGTTTAATGCAATTTCTGTCAAAATCAAGATCCCAAGAAGATGTTTTGCAGCTACAGACAAGATTATTCTAATATATATTCTAATATATATGTGTGTACATATTATATATATATATGTGTGTGTATATATATAATAAAGGCAACAGAACAATTTCTAAAACAATTTTGGAAACCAAAAATACAATGGAAGGAATCAGTCCATCTGATTTCAAGACTTAAGATACATGTACGTTAATCAAGATAGTGTGGTATTGATGGAAGAAGAAACACCTACGGGGTCAGTGCTGTGGCTCAAGGGGTTGAAGCTGTGGCCTGCAGTGCTGGCATCCCATATGGTCACCGGTTCGAGTTCCAGCTGCTCCACTTCCCATCTAGCTCCTTGTTTATTGCCTGGGAAAAGCAGGGGAAGACGGCCCAGATGTTTGGGCCCTTGCCACCCACGCGGGAGACCTGGAAGAAGCTCCTGGCTCCTGGCTTCAGCCTGGTTCAGCCCTGGCTATTGTGGCAATTTGAGAAGTGAACGAGAGAATGGAAGATCTCTCTCTCTCTTTCTAATACTTGACTCTCAAAATAAATAACTAAGTCTGAAAATACCTATACTGCAGCCATGTGAAAATACTAAATAAAACCCGCTGGATTATACTTTATGTTGACAAAGTTTATGTTTGCATAACACCTCATAAAAGGAAATATGTGTATGCATGTATGTGACTCAGATAAATCCAGGTTAACACACAGCCCAAACTTCCAACCCACAGCATCAGGAGCAAAACAAATGGTTGTCACTCAAAAATAAAACACTAAATACGTAACTTCTATAAATCCAGCCATTGTACTCTTGGATTTTTTTTTTTATTCTACAAAATAAAATGCTGTGGCGCAGTGGGTTAAGCTGGCATCTGCAGTGCCAGCATCCCATATGGGCTCCGGTTCAAGTCGTGGCTGCTCCACTTCCAATCCAGCTCCCAGCTATTATGCCTGGGAAAGCAGTGGAAGATGGTCAAAATCCCTGGACTCCTATACCCACGTGGGAGACCAGAAGAAGCTTCTGGCTCCTGGCTTTGGATCAGTTCAGCTGTGGCCGTTGTGGCCATTTGGGGAGTGAACCAGTGGATGGAATACCTCTCTCTGTCTGCCTTCCCATCTCTCTCTGTGTAATTCTGACTTTCAAATAAGTAAATAAATCTTAAAAAAAAAAAAGAAGAAGAAGAAATGAAGATATAATCTTTACCCAAAAACCTAGATAGATAGCAGTGTTTCTAAGAGCTTAATTCACAGGAGCCCTAAACTGGAAATTCCAATCTCCTCCATCAGGCGGATGGAGAAGTGCACTGGGGCACGTCCACACCGAGGGCTACTGCTGCGCAGTGAAGAGGAGGAAGCTGCTGATGCTCCAACAGTCTGGTGACCCTCCAGACAAGTCAGCTCCATGAAAAAAGATCTCCATCCAAACATGACAGATGGTATAATTCCGTGTCTATACCAGACAACACGAGAGAAACACACAGCAGCTTAACAGTTGCCAAGAGTTAAGGGAGGGATAGGAAGTAGGGGTGGCTATGGGCCGACACGGGGACTCTTGGCTCCTGAAAGCGTTTTCTGGGGGGCCTGAATTAAGGTTGACTTCCTGGCACCGTAGCTTCCTAAGATGCTTACCGCTTGGGGAAACTGGGTGGAGGGTAACCGAGACTTCTCTCTGACTTCTTACAACTGCACGTGAAGCTACAATGATCTTTTAACACAAAGTTAACATCAGAAACGAAATGCTGTCTGCTCCGACCTGGTCCCTTCTATTGCCTCTGCAGTTAGCCCTTCCGAGCCTTGCTAAGAAGCGCTCTCCAGCAGAGCCCGGTTTGGTGGGGGCGGGGCGCCTCACTCCTCCGTGTCCCGCAGGCGCACTGCCCCAGGGAGAGGCTGTCCACCCAGCAGAGCCGTCCTGACCTCATTAGCTGAGCAGGCAAAGCAGCATTTGAGTGACAGCCCTGGCACATATGGAAACCATTACCTCATTCCAGGCCTTGCAGTGAGGTAGCCGGGCTCCTCTCAATGGAGCCTGCGCTCCCCTGTCCAGCCTGCAGCTTAGGAGGTCAGGTTGGAGTCACGGGGCTGTTAGGAACAGATAAATTAGCAGGGCACCTGGCTGACCCGGAGAGGCCCCAGGCAAAACGCTGTGCGGTGGGTTGGGAAGGCTGTGATGTCATGCAGGGAAGGAGGGAGCAATGAAGCTCCTTGCATTTGGGGGGAAGGCCAAAGCAGGACAACGCTTTAGAGTGGAAGCCCTAAGTTAACCACGAAGATGCAGCTTGATCAACAAGCTGAAAGTTCTTTGGATAAAATTCTGTATCCACAAGTAGGAGCAGCCCATTTGCCTATGCAAATGTTATACAATAAATGCAAAGAACTCAGTCTCCAGCTACGCATCCCTCACTCCAGCTGTCGCATGGCCTTCCTTACAGCTTCTGGAACACTCTCAAGGTTTCCCCACCTCAGCAGGGCCTTTGCACCTCCCTTCTCTCTGCTTGGGATGTTCCTCCCACAGACATGGCTCAGTTCACTCAGTCCAGCCTGCCCTCCTCTTCATTCTCCCCAAACCCACACCCGACCTTATTCTTCTGTCTCACACTCTTTTCCACTGCATCGCCTGCCTTTATTTTATATGCTTTCCTACCGGAAGTTCCATGAAGAATTCTGTCTTCAGTCTGATGGCCGGCATCAAAAGCAAAGCCTGGTAGGAAGCAGATGCTTGTTAAAGACTTGAAGAAGTCTGGGGACGGCGCTGTGGCACAGCGGGTTAAAGCCGCCACCTGCAGTTCCGGCATCTCATATGGGCACTGGTGAGAGTTCTAGCTGCTCCTCTTCCGATCCGGCTCTCTGCTATGGCCTAGGAAAGCAGCGGAAGATGGCCCAAGTGCTTGGGCGCCTGCACCCCCATAGGAGACCTGGAAGAATCTCTTAGCTCCCGGATTCAGATCGACTCAGCTCTGGCCGTTGTAGTCATCTGGGGAGTGAACCAGTGGATGGAGGACCTTCTTCTCTCTCACTGCCTCTGCCTCCCTATAACTCTGCCTTTCAAATAAATAAATAAATCTTTAAAAAAAAAAAAAAGACTTGAAAAAGTGAAGAGTTGCAGGAATAGACAGATGCAGCCTGGGCTAAGGACGGAGACGGCCAGGCTGCCTGGGACGCGGTCTGCCTCTGCAGACACATCCTCAGAACCACGGCCTGGATTCAACCTTGTCCTGGTGTGGGTTGGGAGGCGTTCACCTGCCAATATCTGGTCTAAGGGAGCTGCTCCTTTAAAAAGAGACTTTTCACAGTCATGTTGCTACCAAGTGTGTATCTTAACAGTGCTGGACAGGAAGGGACGCTCCCCCCGCGGCACGCGGGCTGGCTGCGCGGCTTTCCCGCTCGGAGGACAACCTCACGCTCACTTGAAGCTTGGGAACAACGGCCGTGGTTAGGGGACACAGATACGGACGTGAGGAGAAAGGAAAGCAAAGAGCTCAGGAAGGTGGAAGGATGTTTAGGAAATGGTAGAGATAATCTTACAGTGTCTGACGGCCACCCATCACAAGTGGGGGAGAGAGAGCCCCGGACGCCAGGCACGCAGGAAGGACAGCTCTGGGGCCACAAAGCCGGCTGGGCTGCACTCTAGCTTCCCAAGGGTCCAGCTGGCAGCTGCCTCACGTGCAATACTGCCTCACGTGCAATACTGACAATTAAACGTGACCTGAGGCAGCAGCTACCATGCACAGGTAAAGGCTTTTTAATCCATTCCATTATTTGATTGTGAACTTGCCCTTATTTGCTTATTGGAGCTTCAGAAGGTGCAGGTCAACTTTGCATATGTTGCTTTCTCTCTCTCATGACCACTTTTTTTTTTTTTTTTTTATAGAGAAGCAGAGAGGTAGAGAGAAAGAGAGAGAGAGAGAGAGAGAGAGAGAGAGAGAGGTGTCTTCCATCCGCTGGTTTACCCCCCTAAAAGGCTGAAGGGCTGGAGTAACTATGTTTCAAAAAAGTGCCTCCATTCCCAGAGGCAGGCCCACTTCCCATAAAAGCAGGGTCACTCTGGGGGAAACCGAAAGTTACATCAGAACAGCTTGCTAGCGTTCACCATATAAGGAAATCTCCTGGGTCTGACCCAATCAGGAACAACCACGTTTGATCAGGAAGTACCAGAGGTGACCCCAGCCAATCCACTGCTACCCCCACCCCTCGATGACGTAACTGGGCTTTACAAGAGGCTCCCAAGCAGGGCTGAGGGCCTTCCTCTGCCCTCCCTGCACAGTTGAGTAGACGGGTCCCTGCTGCAGCTTGTACTTCCGAAATAAACCTTGCTCTTGCGTTTCAGTGTGTTCAAGTCTCTGGCGGCATTTGGGGATCCGATGATCTAGGCACAACATGGCCACAATGGCTGCAGCTGGGCTGATCCAAAGCCAGGAGCCAGGAGCTTCCTCTGGGTCTCCCACTCAAGTGCAGAGGCCCAAGGACTTGGGCCATCCTCTGCTGCTTTTCCAGGCCATAAGCAGGGAGCCAGCTCAGAAGTGGAGCAGCCGAAACGTGAACCTGTGCCCATATGGGATGCCGGCACTGCATTTACTGGATTTACTTGTTTGCTATGCCACAGCGTTGGTCCTGACCATGTCTTTTTAAAATAGCAAACTTAGGGCCTGCACTGTGGTATTGTGGGCTAAACCTCTGCCTTCAGTACCAGCATCCCATAGGGGCGCTGGTTCTAGTCCTGGCTGCTCCTCTTCTGATCCAGCTCTCTGCTGTGGTCTGGAAAAGCAACAGAAGATGGCCCAAGTGCTTGGGCTCCTGAACCCATGTTGGAGACCCAGAAGAAGCTCCTGGCTCCTGGCTTCAGATTGGCTTGGCTCTGGCTGTTGCAGCCATTTGAGGAGTGAACCAGTGAATGGAAAACCTTTCTCTCTGTTTCTCCCTCTCTCTGTCTATAACTCTACCTCTCAAATAAATACATAAAATCTTTAAGAAAAATTTATAAAAGAAAAGAAAATAGTAAGCTTTCCAGGCCTGTGAAGCTGCAAGTGAACTGCAACACAAGTATCTGTCCCCATGTGCCATCTCTCCTCTGTTCCTAGAACCCCCTTCAGTGCATACCAGGTTTAGGTCTGGGCAGTAAACATCCTTACAAATTGACAAAGTAAAACTTGGTAAATTCAAACAGGCATCTGAACAAACAGAGTAATTCCAAACGAAGCCTGCAAGGATTCCCTGATTCAATTGTTGAAGTAATTAAAGAAAAATGAGCTTTGCCACCGATTAACCTCCTAAACACTCATTAAATATAATGAGGGTTCAAGGTGCTTGGCACAGCCTGACCTCCATGTCCTGCTGGAGTTCGTGAGCAGGCTGACAGCCTGTGCAAGATGCACAGAGAAGAAAAGCATAAAGTGGATGCAGGTGCCTGCTTCGTGTGGGCTCCTGGGAAGACCCACTGTCTGGGGAGAGAGGGTACAGCACTCTCCCCAGGGGAAGCACAGCCAGGGCGTTTTGCAGGTCTCAGTCGAGGTATCTCTTCATCAGACTTCAAACATGAGCCAGAGACTCTGAGAAACTGTCTTCTAAGATCTGCCCCTGCACTCAAGTTCTGGGCCTTTTCTAGCATCGGGTCGGGTGTGGGAAGTAAGTCATGGGAGCAGGTGAACCCATCGGAGAGCCTGAGCATGCTGGAGTCTGGCAGGGCCACTGCAAACTGGAAGCCTTGCCCTTCAGCCTCCCACCTCCTCCCGTTGGAAGGAGGCAGCAGGAGCAATTCAGGCCCGGGCAGACGCCCAAGAAGCCACAGAAAGTAATTTGTGGGCAGCTGGGCTTCTCTCTCTGGGGGGTGGCCCCGGACCCAGACATCCCCACGTGTCACAGTTATGTGCTGTAGGTTTGAAGCTGAGCCAGACGAATAAAAAACATGTGGCTGCCATCCTCATCATCTGCAGTGCAAGGCCTTTCTGCCGGTTCCCAGGGGCAGGTGCAGGCGCCCAGCGCCCTTACGTCAGAGCAAAGACGTCACCGGAGGATGCAGGGACCAGACGGTCACCACCTCCAGCTGGGCTGATGCCCATGCGAGGCACAGCTGGACACTGTGTGGACTTCACTTGGGCCTCCCAAGTCCTAGCCTGTGACCAGTCTCCACACCCCGCCGAGGTGCTCTGTGGTTGGAGGTGAGATTTCATTTTCCATCGCTCTGCACTGATACTTAGGACTTTGCTTCCTGTGGCCAAGCAGTTGGATTAAGAATCTGAAAACTTCCCTTGAAAAATGTCTGCGTCATCAAATCAAAACAAACCACAAACACCCAAAGGTGAAGGGGAAGGTGAGGTGGGTTTTTGCCAGCAACATGCAGAGAGCAAATGGCAACTTTCCAAATGAGGCCACAACTGGGGAAAGGCTCCCTATGGAACAAGCAGGACCCATACCATGGCTGCCTCTTTTATTATTTTTTTTTAAGATTGATTTTACTTATTTGAAAGGCAGAGTGACAGAGAGAGAGAGGGAGACAGAGAGCGAGAGAAAAAAAGAGATCTTCCATCTGCTAGTTCACTCCCTGAATGGCCACAATGGCTAGACTGGCCTGGCCCAGGCTGAAGGCAGGAGCCATGAGCTGGAACTGGATCCGGCAGGGGCCCAAGCACTTGGGCCATCTTCCACTGTTTTCCTAGGGCATTCATTAGCAGTGAGCTGGCTCAGAAGTGGAGCAGCCAGGGCTTGAACTGGTTCTCCTGATACGTGGTGCTGGCACCGTAAGCAGTGGCTTAACCTGCTGCACTAGAACACCAACTCCCTGGCTGTTTCTTTAATTTCCAGTTGTTTTACTGCTGAGATGGAAGGTCAAGGGCAGGGAGAATTAGCTTCAGTTATCTGGGGCTTAAGAAGCTTCCTCAGATGAACTGGGCCTGGAGCTGGGTTGCAGTGGGCCAAGAAACATAACCCAAACCCTGCATGGTTGGGGGCTATGGGTGGTCTTGGCAACATCTTGACTCCTCTCTGGGTCTCGTGTTTGAAAAAGAGGCTTCCAGGTGTTGATGGGGAGTGAGTCAACAGCATGCCGGTGGTGCCAGCTGCTTCTTTCACTGCTTTTAAAGACAGGGTTGTGTAGAACTGATCAGCACAGGACGGACAAGGCTCAAAGGCTTTTCAGAGGAAGGCTGCTCCCTCCTCCAGGGTACAGCAGCTGCTAACCCTGCCCAGGGTTTCTCACAAACCCATTCCTTTAAATTTTCAAACCAAGATGACTGTTGGCATGACTGCTTCTCATGTTTTCCAGCTGGGAGAAGAGTTCTCATTGAAAAGCCTCACCTGTGCCCCCCCTTCCCCCAGGCGAGGCTGTCCTGACAGGTCTGCTACATTACCTTACCCTTGGTGCCTCACAGTCTGCAGGAAGAGTCATGGCAGCTAAGGATGAGATGGCATCATGGGAGACGGGGTCAGAGATCATGGTAGGTTGGTAAGCATTTGGCCTAGTGGCTAAGAGGCCTGTATCCCACCTTGGAGTGCCTGGATTTGATGCTGGCTCTAGCCCCAGATTCCAGCTTCATACACACCCTAGGAAGCAGAGGTGGTAGCTCACGTGGTTGGGTTCCTGCCCGACTCCCAGCCTTACCTCTAAACCCCTTGGCTGCTGTCAGCATTGGGGAGTGAATCAAGGGATAGAAATTCTTTGTCTCTCTTTCTACCTCTCAAATAAAAAAATTAAAAATAAGAGTATGGGGGGGCACGGGAGAGGAAAAAATTTTCTTTTCCAATGGAGGGACAAAGACCTTTGGGTTATGAAACTTTTAAAAGGATGAATTGAATATTTGGCCTTAATTATTCATAAATCATTATCTGGCCTCTTTTTTTAGAGCATTCAAAAATATGAATGAAGAAAAGTTTGTCTCCAGTGTCTGCTGGCTATCCTTCCTGAACAAACCGAACACTACAGGGGAATATGGAAATCTAGGAGTCAGATGCACCTCTGCCTCTTGGAAGTAATGTAATTTTTTCTATGATAAAGAAAGGCCCCACACCATGTTGCTGCGAATGTAACATGGTGAAGTTATCATGGAAAACACTATTAAGAGTTCTTCAAAAAAACTAAAAATAGTATCACCATATCATCCAGCAATCCCACTTCTTGGGACTGTATGCAAAGGAATTTAACAGTATGTTGGTGAGATTATCTTCACTCCCAAGTATGTTCATTGCAGCTTAATTCACAATAGCCAAGATATGGAATCAACCGAGTGTCCCTTGATGGGTGAACGGATAGAGAAGATGTTGCCTACATCCACAATGCACTGAGCCTGGAAGAGGGAATTCCGGGCATTTGTGACAACATGGATGAACCCGCAGGAGAAGATGCTAAGGGAGTTAAACCAGGCACAGAAAGACAAACACTGAAGGATGTCACTTGTATGTGCAATCTAAAAATATGCAATTCTAAAACAGGGGGAAGAGAGGTTACTAGGGGTCAGGGGCTGGGGGAAAGGGGAGGAAGCCGGCCAAACAGCATATGTTTTCAGCTGCAGCATGGATGAGTTCTATTCCAATGTAAAGAATGCGGACTAAAGTTAGTAACACACAGAGGAAATTTGCTGAGAGATCTCAAGCATTGTTATCTGCGCGCACGCGCGCGCACACATACACACACGGAGTGCTGAATGCATTAATTAGCTGGACTGTGGATGTGTATATCAAAGAATCTCATTGTACACCTTGAACATACAGTTTTTGCTTCTCAATTATATCTCAGTGGCCCTCAGGGAGTGAGTGCATCCCCCTATACTTCATGCAGAATTGCTATCTGCGGAGAAGATCGTAGCTTTCATCTAATTACCAGAAGCCTGAATCAGTAAGCATGGTAATGTTCTCCCAACACCCACATCCCCTGTCCCACTGAGAAACACTCGGAGTCAGAGTGACACGCCCACCCAACCTTCCATCACAGGTGGGTGCTAGTCATGAAGGCCTAAGAGAGTCTGTAGGGACTGCCTTGGGATGGTCTCACCAGGAAGCTCTCCCTCCTCTCCCCTTGGTGGACAAGGTGCCCACCACACTGGACAACATCCCTGTGATCAGGGGAGGGGAAGGGGGTGGGGGAACCTCCTTTAAATCACTGCAGGCAAAGGACTCGTGGGTCTTCGGTGACATTCTGGCTGGGGATGATCCATGTGGCTGCCCACCTGTGAGGGAATGAGCCAGCTGCTTCTCACATCCTGAAGATCTGTTGGAATGGGAGGCTCTGCTATTTGCAACTGGAAGTACCCTCTGCTGACACAAGAGTCATTATTCCAAGATAATTAAGAAGCACTGGCCTGAAGTTGGACTTTAAAGAACTGAGAATGCAAACTTAGGGGAGAGAGTAGGGAGATGATAAGCTCACAGCTAACTCAGGATTTGGTTTTTCTTTTGGTGTTGTTACTGCATTTTCTTGTTATTCTCAGTAATGATAGAAGTAGATCAAAGTGCTGCCATCTATCTATCCATCATTAGAAATGTGAAACTATTTTCTGCTGACACTAGCATGAAAGTAACAGAAAATCAGAATGGACAGAGGTGCATCCCGGGAACCATGCAATGCAGCTAATGATGTCATCAGTCAGATAGGTTCCAACAGAGCCACAAAAAAACAAAAGTCAAAAAACATGAAACTTACACAAGAAATAAGCTTCTGTGTTCAGGAAACAAACAAATGGAAAGAACAAAGCAGTGATACAAACTATGAAGTCAAGGTGACGGGATGATATGGTTACATCCTTTGAGACTATTACATTAAAAGGAGGAAGAGAAAGTCATTCCTATATGAACAGTCAGAACTGCCGAACTAAACCACACAGATGTCGGCCCCGCCTAATGGAAGAATTCCCTGAAGATTCTCAAGAAATGTCTTTATCTGGGATCAGATGGTATACTTTTCATGGAGACATTCCTTGCAAAACAGCAGGATGTAAGTGGATTTTCATTTCCAATTATTGCAGAAACCAAAGTGAAAAACTTCAAGGAACAAAAATGCTGTCTTCACCAGTTGCATTTCAATTGCATGGTTCATGGGTCTTAGCAGCAAAGACTACAATGCAGCAGAAATGTGTGGCTGCTGTATTTCTATGTTATCAAACAAAAAGTTTGCTTGTATTTCATTTTGCAAAGTCAGTATCTCAAGATTCTTGAGGATACAGACTAGCATGTTCTGCAAACCATTCATGGAAAATACACAGAGTGAGAACTATGCATGGATTTTAATTATTTTTGCAAGATTAACTTGTACTAACTTATTCCAACATGTCTGAACAGGATCTAGTTTGAGGCACTAAGCAGAATCAGACATTAGTTTGAAAAGAGTTCTGCTAAAATTGAAGCCAGAACAAACATCAAGATTGATGGGAAGCTTGAATGGAAGAATGGTGAAATCATCACTGCTTTATGAAAAACTGATGGGGACAATGCCCCAAAGAAAATAGCAATTTATGGTTTCATGAAGAGATGGGGTGATCCATGTTGAAGATGACGCCCCCAGCAGTAGGATATCCACATCAGTCTTCAAGTTGAAAATAAATGAATCTTGTTGGTGCCTTAATGGAAGAGGTCTAACAATAGCAGAAACAACAGCCAACACCATAGACAACTCAGTTGGTTCAGTCTGCACAATTCTGCCTGAAAAATTAGCAGTGGAGCAAACTTCCAGCTCCACGGACACCAAAACTATTCTGCCAGATCAGAGCAGACAAGAACAGAGCTTTCAATGGAAAGTTTCCAAGTGGGAGCAAGATCCTTAAACCTTTCTTTGATGAACTGTAACAGGAAATGAAACATGGTCTTACCAGTATGATCCTGAAGACCAAGTACAATCACAGCAATGGCTACCAAGAGGTGGAGGGGATCCAGTGAAAGAAACACTGGGTTGGTCAGAGCAAAGGACACAGCAGCAGGTTTTTGAGATGCTCAAGGCATCTTTGTAAGGCCACCACAAAACACACCAAACACCTAACAATCTTGCCTTTCTGGAGGCCCAAAGAATGGCAGCATCTGCTTCTAAGCAGAGTGTTTTGAGAAAATTATCCCATTTTGCAGAAAAATGCCTGGGAAATCTTCACCCAGGGTCCTTCTCCACTTTGACAATGTTCCTGCTCATTACTCTCATCAAACAAGGTCAATCTGATGAGAGTTTTGATGGGAGATCGTTAGGCACTGAATTTCAAGTCCTGATATGGCTCCTTCTTTGTTTCCAAATTTTAAACAAATTTAAAGGAAACTCACTTTTCTTTAGTTAATAATGTAAACAATAGTACTGACATGATTATATTCCCATGACACACCATCCTTCAGGGATGGACTAAATGGCTGGTATCATCACTTACGAAAGTGTCTTGAACTTGACGGAGCTTATGTTGAGAAATGAAGTCCATGGCTTTCATTTTTAGCTTTTAATTGAATTTTCCCATGAACAGCTGGAAGTCCCCTCCTATCTTAGATGTTTGGTCATTGAATCCAACCAATTTGTCTGGCTTCAGGGCAGCAGTCTTAGACCCAACCTTGTGCTTTGGGGCCTACCATCCCCTGCTGCCTGTAAAAGGCACTGAGCATATAGGCTGGGCAAGTGCACAAGGATTTTTGTCTCCAGAGGTGACAAATTGGACATTTCTTCAATTTCAGTGGATCTATGAGGACAGTGCAGAGAGCTTAGACCATGAGCTCCAAGTTCCATACAACAGAAGTGTTTTCAGCAAGTTCCTGTCCTCAGTCCTTTTTTTTTGAAAAGCAATGCTTTCTGTACAGGCAGGACGCAGAGAGGAGGACAAAAGATCTGGGTGGGTTTCCCCACCAACTGTTTCTGCTGCCTGGGATGCTGCTTCCCCAGATCTGGCCTTGGTTGGCCACATGTCTCACTACGGACTTAGTGAAGTGCTGTCAAGGCTCACAGATGTTCTCCAAGAGCACTCTGAACTGAAGGAGGCAGGGAGGACTCGGGAGGAGGTCTCTCTGACCATCCCTGCTTTCTGCTGTAATATGGAATAAAGAATTCTCTGACTCTTCTCGCCTGAAAATGGGTCACCAGCAGAAGAGTTCCTCCCCCACACCTCAGGGGAGGGAATGTTGCTTAGAGAGACCAAGAACAATCTGAACACTGGGCCTTGCTGGGTTTCCCTCACAGGTCATATTAGGCCATGCCCTTTTTTTGGTCCAATCATATTTCTCTGTGACTGTCCATTCATCTAACCTATGCATAAAAGTGCACCTCTTCTGAAGCTCCTATGTCAAGTAAAACTTTGATTATAAATCGGCTGGATTTTCATTCTCCTGTTACAGGGTAGCAGGCATGAGTCTTGCAATGGGTGAGGACATGAGAGTGCCTTGCCCTCGCTACAGTCTTGAGAGGGTGCCCTGCAACGGGCCCAGTGATTCCCTCCCCAGTGCAACCTTTCACCCTCCGCTTCATTTTCCTCCTGTGAATCGTCACTTCCTATCCCGTCACTCACTGTCATGACCCCCATTAGCCTGCAGGGAATCTGTCTCTCTGGTTGCAAACCACACCCGTGCCTAGCTTCCTCACTGTTCAGTAAATTCCAACTTTGTGGATGAATAAATGACTCATTCATTAGGTCAATCACTGATTACATCAGCTGGGAAACCAACAGATTTACTCATTAGTAACTGTGAATTACCAATGATCACCACCTAAGGTGCCTGGAGCTCATCCTAATTGCCAGAGAAAAAGAATAAACACTGATAATGGCATTATCATTGCCATGTTAGAAAGCGAGTATTTACTTGGGCCTGCTGAACAGCTAAAGGCCCTCGCTCTGTGATAAGCAGTCAGTCCTGCCTCCTGATCTACAGAAGGGCTCTCCTGTTAGCTTTTCCTTAGACTCAAGAAAGGTTTTTGTTTGCTTCTACCAATAGAGAAATCTCTCCAAAAGTCCAGTGACTCTATTGCCAAATACGGTGATTTCTGTTCCAATAAATATCTCCCATGATTACTTTTACATATTCTCCAAGTTCCTCTCAACCACAGAGTCAATGATATCATATTAAACAGTGTCCAAACTGGGCCTTTGATGGCTTTCCAAGTGACAGCCATGGACATGGAAGTACAGCATCCTACAGCAGAGTGTGCTAAAGCCTGGGAAGACATGCTCTGCTGTGGAGGGTGCAAAAGCATCCATCAAACACAAACCAAAAAATGTCTAGCACTTCTCCCTATGGTTCTGTTCTCTCTGATACTCCAAGGCGTCCGGGAGATTAAAGAAATTCTCTTGAATGCACAACCAACATCAACGTACCCTTGGACTCCTGGATGCAAGAAAGGCCACACTTCTTTTCTCACCCGCCCTAAGGACTTAGCCCTCCATTGGCTTTCCCAGACAGCATGGGACAGCAGAATCTGGTTCTTCCCAGCCAACTCTGCGACTGTAGCTGGTTTCAGAATGGGTGCACCTGGTCCTCTGTTTCCAGCTGGCTGGAATGTGTTGCTCTCACAGCTACTGCAGTCAGGAGAGAGTAAAGGGGAGTCAAATGGAAAAGCAAACAACTCACTGATAAATGAAGCAGGAAAGCAATTAGCAAAATTCCTCTGAGGACCTCTTGAAGAACTAATCCTCCACTGGAATGTGCAACATCACTATTCAAGTTATATGACCTATATAATGAAAAGCGACTTTAAAATGTTTTTATGTAATCGTTTTTTATTTATTTGAAAGGCAGAGAGACAGATGTTTCAGTTCTCTGGTTTACTTCCCAAATGCCTACAACAGCAAAAGCTGGGCCAGGCCAAAGCTAGGAGCCTAGAATTCAATCAGAGTCTTCCACGTGGGTGGCAGGGACCCAAAATATTTGAGCCATCAACTCCTTCCTTCCAGGGTGTGCATTAGCTGGAAGCTAGATCTGTAAGCAGAATCAGGAACCAGGGACTCTGATATAGGATGTGGGCATCCCAGGTGGCACCTTTACCACCACTGCGACAAGTTTCCACCACAAAAAATAATTTTTGGGGAAGGCAAATTTGTCTTCAAACATTTCTATTGATGCTTGCCTGGGTTAAACAAAATCCACTTTCCTGTATGCAAAGCATTGAAATGTTTCATTTACTGGGGTGGGCCTTGTGTCACACAGCAGGTTAAGCTGCCGCTGGGGTTTGAGTCCCAGCTACTCTGCTTCCAGTCCTGCTAATGCATCATGAGAAAAATAAACATTTAAAAAACATTTCATTACTACTATATAAGGGATGCCAGGAGCCATCAGCACTAGTCAAGTTTGATCCTGACATTAAATTCATCAGTTAAGATAACTCTTGAAAAGAGTCATGTCAGCAAATATACATAGTTGACAGAAGGCAAACTGAGGTCATCATTCCAAAACTAAGTGTCAGCTAAGGGTCATCCTGATGCCAGCAACCTGCCCGTGAACCCTGGCCTCCTCCCTCCAACCCACCTCCCGCATCTCAAGGAAACCAGTTTCTTCTTCCCGCTCTCTTCAGAAAAGGTTTTGAAAGTGCGCTCCTCTTTGTCCCAGCAGTAGCTGAGGTCCTCCCAACATGGTCAAGGTGAACAGAGGTCGCTTCTTTGCTTCATAATCAGTGACAACTGGGACGAGAAACCTTCAAAAACCTCATGGAATCAAAAGGCAAGTTTAGGCCGGCGCCTTGGCTCAACAGGCTAATCCTCCGCCTTGCAGCGCCGGCACACCGGGTTCTAGTCCCGGTCAGGGTGCCGGATTCTGTCCCGGTTGCCCCTCTTCCAGGCCAGCCCTCAGCTGTGGCCCAGGAGTGCAGTGGAGGATGGCCCAAGTGCTTGGGCCCCGCACTCCATGGGAGACCAGGAAAAAGCACCTAGCACCTGGCTCCTGCCATCGGATGAGCGCGGTGCGCCGGCCGCAGCGCGCCGACCGCGGCAGCCATTGGAGGGTGAACCAACGGCAAAGGAAGACCTTTCTCTCTGTCTCTCTCTCACTGTCCACTCTGCCTGTCAAAAAAAAAAAAAAAAAAAGGCAAGTTTATTTAGGTGCCACGACATTCAGGAATCCACGCACACCCAGCATCTTCGACAGATTCACAGCAAACAGGCACTGTGAAAAAAATTAGGCGTGGATTCCAAAAAGTGTTGGCACCAAGAAAGAACTCTTTCCCTTCCACTTTTCCGTGGACTTTTTGAAGTGCTCTCTTATGTGCAAATTTTGAAAACATTATTCAGCATCAGACCATAACAACAGTGAACCGCTCATGGGACTTCACGTCCATAAAATAACAGAGAAGCAATTATGCTCCGTTGACACAGACAGCTTGGGCATTAACTAAATGCTAATGAGGTTTTTACTTTCCTAAGAGTTTACTTTCCTCCTCCTCTCCTTCCTGTGCCCGGGATCCAGTTCCCAGCAAGCCCCATGTGGGTAATCCCTGGGCCTTTCTGTAATTTCCTGGACCAATTACTCCCTTTGATTGACAGATGCATTTCCTCACCTGGTCTGAGTATCTGTCAGCCAGGCTAGAGCTTAAACTGCACTTGCTCTGGAGTGTTGCTGATTTCCCCTATTGTTCTCCTAAGAACTCTTGCCCTGTTGATTAAGCTAAAATGTTTGCCCAGCTTTAGGCCTTGTTCAAGCGTCTCCCCTCAACAAGCTTAAACGCATTTAACTAATTTCTTCCTTAGATCCTAGATGAGAATCATCTTCCCCAGGAAGGCGTCTTTTTCTGAACCCTGGCAAAACAGTTAACAGCTTTCCTGAACTCCTTCACCTTTGTTTGCTCAGAGCTTGTCAGATCCTCTGGCTCCTGCATTCCTTCGGGGGAGGGCGCGGTTCCTGGGCTTGCTCCATGCAGAGATCAGACAGGCAACCTGCAACCTTCACTCCCCAGCTTCCTTGCTGTTCTGCACACCTGCCCCTCAGATTCTGACCCTCTCCGTCAGCCCCCACTTACAGACAGGTACCCCTCCCGCGCTCTGGGGGCTCCAAGGCTTTGCAGGCCCTGGAAGGAAGATGACTCAGACATATTTGCTTGACTTGCTACCCTGGCTTTGTGGAAAGAGGCCTGGAGTTGGAAGCTACGGGGTTTGCCTTTCTTTGGAGCTGGATGACATTGGGCAGAGGGGGTGTCACTCCCAGACTTAGCTGAGTTCCTTCTTCTGCACCGAAGAAACTTGCAATTGTAGCGTATGCTGATTGGTGTTAGATAAAAAATAAGAGTTAAAAGCCTTGGCCTGTAGAGCTGGCATCCCATATGGGTACCGGTTCGAGTCCCAGCTGCTTCACTTCCGATCCAGTTCTCTGCTATGGCCTAGAAAAGCAGTAGAAGATGGCCCAAGCCCTAGGGCCCCTGCGCCCATGTGGGAGACTCAGAAAAAGCTCCTGGCTTCAGATCAGCCCAGCTCTGGCTGTTGCGGCCATTTGAGGAGTGAACCAGCGGGTGGAAGAGCTCTCTCTCTCTCTCTCTACCTCTCTCTGTAACTCTGTTTTTCAAATAAATAAAAATAAATCTTTTTTAAAAAATAAGATGGAGAATAGGGTCTGTGAAGTCCCTTGCATTACAACCAAGCAAGGGAGAATTCTCCATATGAGATTTCAGAAAATCAGAAACCAAACCCTAGGAGTGGGTCTTACCTAGATACTAATTCAAGCCAGCTAACCCTAAAACAGGGCTGAGGCAGTACAGAGAGCCTGCTTACAGACTGGGTATTTGACTGACGTTGTTATTAGATGTGCTTGTGGGAACCGATGTTATAATATTTCTATTTAATAGCTAAACAGGTACCATATGCATCATAACAGCGGTTATAATCTATGAGGGTACTTCATTCATGGAGAGTTGGAATTAAAAGTACAAGTTTATTTGGTGCAAAAATGTTTTTCCATAATACATGTAAAATGAGTATTATGAAACAAACATGCATGGATTTCAATTTTTCTGTA
This sequence comes from Sylvilagus floridanus, assembly GCA_949820135.1. Classification (NCBI taxonomy): domain Eukaryota; kingdom Metazoa; phylum Chordata; class Mammalia; order Lagomorpha; family Leporidae; genus Sylvilagus; species Sylvilagus floridanus. The sequence continues at coordinate 39,411,520 of OX463230.1, forward strand.
GCAAAATAAATTTTATCTTTTAATTCTATTTTCCAGAACTTTCTGAATTTGCCCTCAAACACTCAAATATTTTATTAATTTAAAGGATCTTGAATGAATGTGTCAAAGGAAGCCAGGGCTGACCAGATCATGGAAGGGAAAAACGAAATGCGTGGGTGAGGTGGGGCGGTGTGTCTTGAAATGGGCAGCTTCTGTCCCCTGGGCGAGTACCTCCAGGACAAGGGCTGTCCCCATGAGATCCAGGTCTAAAACCAGTGGACGTGGACAAAGAAAAGCCAAGGGCAGTGCCAGCCACAGAGAAGCAGAGCACGGGGCAGGCAGGGATCAGGTGCTGAGAAGGCCTGGTCTGCACTTGGTGCAGTGGCTGCTGCGGACCAGCAGGGGCTGCAGCCCGAGGAGGTCCCAGCAGGGCTGTGCTTCAGAAGCAAAGTGTTGTGGAGAGGGACCCAGATGGGAGCACCCTGCCGGGGACGAGTGGCCCCAGAGACAGGGCACTGGCCCACTGAGGGGACAATTGGGAGGCTTGGGACCACGGGACGCAAGGACAAAGAGGGAGTCTGTGGTTGGGAAAGGTTCACCATGCGTGGAGTGGAGGATGCTGAAGGCAGGGGGCTGGTCCTGGAGGAAGCTGGCGGGGCACTGTGGATGGAAGGCACTTGGGAGAGACCTTGGGAGGAGCCAAGGACAGCTTGCTGACACAGCCCGTGCTGGGCGCATCCTCCTCTCCAAAAAGAACAGTTTCTGGAAGCAGCGGTCCAAAGGCTGCCTTGAGACTGGAATTTGTTGGCCACCCCAGTGAGCTACCCCTTCTTCTCCCCAGCAAACATGCTCTGGTTGCCCACATTCCTCTGAGTTCCCGGGGCTTAGCTAGAATTCTGCCTTTTACCCCAGACAAGGGAGAAAAGATGCAAACCAGAGGTGCCTGCTGTATTCACAAATCCACAGATGTTCGAAAATGTCAGGGAAATTTATCTGTTGTCTGGCTTTCAGTTAGGGGATGAGATCGGTGCTAACACTTTCTGCAGATTTACCTTTGAGGCAAACTTAGGAAGAGCAAATGAAAGTTCAGAGAAGTTAATAAACATGCCAAAGTCACACAGCAAAGTGAGTGGCAGAGCTTGGAGCTCAGCTCTGGTCTGCTGACTTCACGGTCAGCCTGTGTGCCTCTTCTTCGTGACACAGCCATGGAAAAAATGCAGCTGGAAGAGAAATAAATCTCAACCAGGTGTTGGGAGCAGACATTTGCCACCTGGCCTGGAGAGGTTTGTTGAAATGATGCCATAATTTCCTATCCTTTTAGCCAATAAAAAAAAAAAAACTGGAAAGATTTTTTTTTGGAGAAAAGTGTGGGTAGGGTAGGAGAGAAAACCAAGGGAAGAGAAAGACATGCAAGGCCAATAGCGGATACTCAGAAAAAGAGTACCTTTCCTGAGATGATAGGAAGTCAACCCTTGGTGAATCTGTGCAGTAAGGTCCCTGTGTGTCACCTCGGAGGCCTCCTGATGCTCATGCTGTACCAGCTCAGCAGCTGTACCAGGCCTAACTGACATCCATGATAACACCAAACACACACACACACACACACACACACACACACACACGGGTGAGGGGTGGGCTGGAGGAAGAGAGAGATCTTTCATTTGTTCATTCACTCCCTAAATGCTCACAGAGGCTCTGAGGCTAGGCATGGGGTTGAACTGGGAGCTGAGAAAGAACTCAGCGGACACCCAATTACTTGAGCCATCACTGTTGTGTGTTGGCAAGAAGCTGGAGTCAAGAGCCAGGGTCAGGACTTGAATCCAAGGACTCTGATACGGAATGCAGGTATTAACTGGGAGGCAAACAAGTCCCCCTCCCCCAAAGGATTTCTGCTTAAAGAAAACAAGGTAATGGGTGTTTCTGAGTCGAGTGGCCATTGTGGTGCAGTGGCTTAAGCTGCTGCTTAGAAAGCGCTCATCCCATTGTGGAGTGCCAGGTTTGAGGTCTGGCTACACTGTACTTCTAATCCAGCTGTTGGTTAATGTGCCTGGGAGGCAGCAGAAGATGGACCAAGTACTTGCACCCCTGGCATCCATGTGGGAACCCTGGATGGAGTTCCTGGCTTTGGCCTGGCCTGGGCCTGGCTGTTGCAGACATTTGGGAGTAAATCAGCAGATAGAAAATCTCTCTCTCTCTCTCTCTCTCTCTCCCCTCCTCCCCCTGCCACTCTGCCTTTCAAGTAAATTTTTAACACCTGAATAATATAAATAGGATCTGTTTGTTTCCAAAATATACCAGGGTACTTCAAAAAGTTCATGGAAGCTTAAAGCTTATTTTGATGCAACCATTGTTTTGAAATCTGTGCATAGGAAGTTTATGGGAAGTGCATATCATGAAAACACTATGCATGGATTTCAAAATTTTTGGAACAAAATAAACTTAACTTTAATTTCATTTTCCATGAACTTTATCTCTTTTTTTTTAAGCAGTTTGGTGGGTGCTGTCTGGAATGGAGGAAGAAGCTGGCTTGTCTGGCTCTGTCTCCTGTTTGTCAGCAGAAATCTCCCGTGAGATTCCCAGCCAGTTACTGTCTGCAGCAGGGACCAGGGCCCTGCCTGTCTGCAGCTGGTCCTGATGCAATGCAAGCTTGGGCAGCACTGGCTGAGGCTTGGCCCGCCAGGGAGGGAACTGGGTTCCCCTCCTGTGGCCGCTGGGCTGCCTGGATCCCCAGTGCTCATCAGCCTCAGTGTAGCAATGCTGCCACGCACAACCAGGAGATTCCAGGCCCGTGACACAGCTGCCCCCTCTCCAGGCCCAAAGCACTTAAGGGAAAGAGAATCCACTGGGGCAGGTACCACCACTGCTTGACTTTGAAACTGGAGGAACTCAGCCCCTAATCATCCCACCCAACCTCACCACCTGTGACAAGCAGACAGATAATCTGGATTAAACAAGGGTCTCCTAAGAATAATCTGAACACTAGATGCTGGCACTAAATATATTCATCTTTTTATCTTGCTTGCCATAATACCTAGAACATGCCAGAAAAGCCTCTTCTACACACAGAGAGAAAAAAACAATGAAGGGAACAAAGTTTGTCACTGATATGATGACTGAGGCATTTGTGTATCTCTGTAAGTGGCCATGGGTAGATTTTTTTTCCACCAGAAAAAAAAATTTCATGAGTTATATTTTTGGAATAAGGAGGGAAAAGCTATCCCCCAAACACTGATCAAAGCAGTTCTGTTCAGCTCCTCATCTTGTAGACGTTCTGGAAATTCAGCAATGCACAGGGTAGACCATTCTGCACACTGCAGCACATCCCTGACTGTGCTTGGAAAGGATTTCCAGGGGGGATAGCTGGCAGAAAGGGACTTGGACCAACCCCAGTATTAACAAGTCTCAGGTCTGCAAGGCACACAAATACTGCATCCAAAAAAAAAAAATCGCTCTTCAAGAAGGGCAAATTAAAATCAAGACAAACATTTTTATCCGCTACCTGAAGCACCTTCTGACTTCACTACACTTTCCAGATATGTAAGTCTCATCTCACCCTTCCTCTTCATCAGCTTGTCTTATCTGAGAACAGACTTGTTTATGCATCAATGTCACAGGTAATTTAGGAAGGCTGGATTTACTAGTGAGAAACTGCAGAAACACCATAATGAGAATTTAACGGTTACTGAAAAAGTGTGTAAAAGTGTGGGGCTCAGACAAGTGCCATAAAATGCCAAGTTGTTTTATCAAATGCAGAAAAGGCATAGCAGGAACCTTTAAATCCCTAGTCACCATTCCAAAATTGTAATTGTAAATTTGGCACAAGAGGGCTTTTTTGGTTTTTTTTTTACGATTAATGCATGATGATTTTTGCTCAATTTCCTACAAGCACATTCCTAAGTAAAACTGCTAGAATGTTTGCCAGCGACTTGGATCTGGACTTTATGACTTGGCAGAATGTCCCTGAAGGGGCCCTGAGGAATGCTCCCAGAACCAAGCTGAGTCACTCACCTGGGGTTAGGGTGCTGAGGGACAGCTGTGGGGTGGGGTCAGGGGGCAGGATGGCGCTGACCTCCTAAAGGCCACCCTACCTGTGATCCGGTGTTAGCTCGAATACTAAGCCAGGAGATAAAGAGGAGGCCTCGTGACTGCCAGCATCCCTCTACGGCCACTACCGGTAAGCACCAGCGGCCAGGTGTCAGCCTCCTCACAGCCTCCTCCCTTGACTTCCGCATTCCTAGCCAGTGAGTCAACAAGCTGTGACAGTGCTTCCGCTGGGCGCCTGCCTAACAGATACGGAGGGAACCGAGATACCGAGGGGGGGCGGGGAAGTGTGAGAAGGGACAAAAACATTCAGGATCTCACGGCTGGAAAGTCCCCTTGAGAAGGAAGAGGGAGCAGAAGAAGCCTCTAGCCTTGGACCCAGGGGTGCAGGGCATCCAAGCAGGTGTGAAAGCAGCGCACAAAGGTGATAATGGACAATTGTGAGGCAGCTCCGGGGAGGCCAGGCAGGACAAACTGCCCCTGCAGAGAGCAGCATGCCTCCATTATCTAGGTTGCAGATGGACCACCAGGGAAGCCCGAGCAATTAGCACAGAGAAAAACAAATGGGGGGGCAGGGTGTCCTGGAGCCCCCCAGTCTTCTGGCTAGGAATAATCCCACAGCACTGCAGCACCCGGGTGGGGATGAGGAGAGAATGGAATTACCAAGTGAGAGAGCACGTGCGTGCATACACACTCACGCATGTGTGCACTCCTGTGTGCTCATGAGCACGCGCCGCACCTGCACATGTACTCAGAGACACACACACCTAATGAGCGCACACACAGAAACACCTGCACGCGCGTGTAAATACACATGCATGCCTACACACACAGTGGTAGCGACTCCAAAGTGGGGAAAGTTGCAGACCTACGGATATTTTTAAATGTAGAGAGCCACATTTAAACTCTAACTTCTGATACCCACTGGAACACTTAAAAGAAAAGTGAATTGTGAACAGGATAAGTAGGTTTTGTAAATCATGTGTTTTTTATCAGCAAGCAAATATAGGAGATTTTCAAGGTCACAGCCCATGACGCCCTTCCCCGCCACGAATCGTGGCCACACTGGAGACCAGCGGCTGACACTTAGCATTCACACAAGGGCTTCGGCCCTGTACTATGATGCACACATTACTTCCTAAGCCCTAACCCTGCCCCAACGTATTAACTTTCCTCTAAAACAGATGAAGAGGCATTCTCACACAGGATTATCTTGCCCAAGGTCATGCAGATAAGTGGTTCCGTCATAATTCCAATGCAGGCTCCAGGTTTCCAGGGAGCGCACGTGGTCCTCCAGACGGCAGGGTCTGCTGCCTGTAGGCCCCCTGACTTGGGCCTTTGCATAGGCTGGAAATCCCACAGTCCTAACACAGCCAGGACTTCCTATTATTCTGTAAACTGTCCTGGATCCGGGGAAATTTCCTTTGCTAGCACAGGCCGCACATCCCTAATCCGGGCACTCAAAATCGTGAAATTCTCTAAGTCCCAAAGCTTTTCAAGCACTGACACCATGAGGGAAAAATTCTCTACCACAAAAACCTTGTTTCATACACAGAATTATTAAAACATCCTGTAAAACTACCTTCTGTAGAAAGGGTGCATGAAAAATAAATGAGTTTCAAGTTGAAACCTGGCTCCCATGCCCAAGATACCCATGTGTATGCAAATGACACTAAATTCATAAAATCTGAAATTCAAAATATTTCAGGTCTCAAGGGTCACAGATATGGAATATTCCACCTGTGCATGGATGTTAACCAGACACTCCAGTGAGCTTTTAACACACCTGATAAAGCAAATGTGACTCCTATGCCCTCAGCACGGGGAACAGCCGGCTGGCGCTCTGTGGGAAATGCCAGCCAGCAGCCTCATTTGTGCCAAGAACTCATGTGTTGTTTCTCAATCCCAGAAGAAAACCATGATTCGCTATAAACACCCCTGCTCCAGGTATACCGGAGTGGGCTGTAACAGGATTTACAGGAATAACCCTCCACATGTGTTATTCGGCATGCAAACCTTCTCTGTAGACACTCACCCTTGGGTATGGTCATTGGGCCTGAAATTCCAAGGCCCGGCTTCCACATTCTTCCTGCTAACACTGCTAAATCTTCCACTTTCAGATAACATGGCTGCAGCGTGCATGCCGATTTTTAGTATCTGGTTGTCCTGTCCGCATGCAGACCCAATAAAAACCCCTGACTTGGACCTAAGGACAGGCCCAAAGGACCCAGAAAGTCCGATTTCACGTGGCCATTTAAATCCCACTCTGATGGCATTCTTAGAGAATAGCCCAAATGCTTAGACTGGAGCAGCAGTGATCTCACTGAAAAGAGAACAAGAGCAGGAGGGGCAGGGAGACCCACGCTCCTGAACCCCACGCGGCTGCTCACCTCTTCCCATTGCTGTCCTGCAGCATCTCTTTTCCCATCCTCCTGGCCTTGGTTTCCAGCTCCTGTACTTCCTCCAGCAACGTCTTTTTGCAGGTGTGCTTGGCCCTGTGTAAGGAGGAAAGGACAAACAGAACATGGCACATGAACTCGACACAGCTGTGAGGACCGCTCGCTCCTCTCTCAGGTCACACAAGGCTGAGGCCAAGGCCTGGGACGCATCGTGGAGCATTGGTAGCCTCCCTGCATCACACCGGCTCCACCTGCATGGCTCAGAAACATGCCAGGTGCTGCAGACCAGGCCCAGACTGTGGACAGCAGGAGTCTCCCCAAGAGGTGTGCAAAGGCTGAGTGGGTTCCTGAAGACCCAGTGACCACAGGACTGACTGAAGCCCATGAGCCCGGGAGCCAGCAGTCTCCACCCCTGCTCTTGAGTGTGAAAAGAGCCACCACCACGGTAGAGATGGAGTGTGTGATGGCGGAGGTTCGAGCTCTGGATGGCACGCCCTTGACCTGACATTTGGAGTCAAGAAAATATTCAAGCACTGCTCTTCTCTCCTTCTCTGGTGAGGACTTATCACGAGGGCCCAAGGATGTGGCATAATATAGCTAGGAACTAGCAAGAGCAAGTTGGCTTTTTTTTAAGCCCAGTTTGAACCTCAGCTTGCCTGTGTCACTTGTCTAAGCATAGGAGAGTTACCTGAAATCATTCTGCTTCAACTAAGAATACCTCCCCATGTTAACATAACTGGCTGACCTCAGGGCCTTCCTAAAATTGAAACTGAAAAATTACATATTGTACAAGAAAGCACACATGGAATCATCACAATGCACCTCATGCAGTTATATGTCAGGTAGAAAGAAAACAGAAAGTACCCTGAAACCAGAAAAAATGTTTTAAAGATACTGCCTCAAAGTAGTAAAAAAAAAAAAGTAGCATTTGATTCAATGATATTTTTAAAAATTATACTACCTTCTATTTCCTCATTAAGTAACTTTTGTATCTCTGCATTTAAAAAATTTTTTTAAAAATTGAGAATAGAGGCTGGTACTGTGGCATAGCAGGTAAAAGCCACTGCTTGCAGTGCCAGCATCCCATATGGGCACTGGTTTGAGTCCCGGCTGCTCCACTTCCAGTCCAGCTCTCTACTATGGCCTGGGAAAACAGAAGATGGCCCAAGTGTTTAGGCCCTTGCACCCAGGCAGGAGACCCGGAAAAAGCTCCTGGCTTCTGGCTTCGGATGGGCCCAGCTCTGGCCGTTGAGGCCATTTGGGGAGTGAATGAACCAGCAGATGGAAGACACCTCTCTCTCTCTCTCTCTTTCTCTCTCTCCTCTGCCTCTCTGTAACTCTGCTTTTCAAGTAAATAAATAAATCTTTAAAAAAATTGAGAGTAAACAAAGCTAAAATCAAGTTACTGGTTGGAAACAATCTAGATGAGGAGAAAGTGTTAAACAAATACAGGTTAGATAAGGGAAATGGGAAAATGTAAAAAGAAAGGCTCAAACATTTGCCACACACAGCACGTTTCCTTATTTTGAAAAGCACTGTATCAGTTTCATTTCAGTATAAGCATGTCTCGGGATCCTGCCAGGTACCGGGAGTCAATGTGTTTGGCGCAGAAGTTCAGATCCTGCTCAGAACGCCTGTAACCCATACTGAGGTGCTTGAGTCCAGGCCTGGCTCCACTTCCAGGTGCAGCTTCCTGCTAGTGCATACCCTGGGAGGCAGCAGGTGAGGGCTCAAAGCGCTTGGGTCCCTGCCATGCACGCAAAGGACCTGGATTTACTTCGATTCTGGCTTGGGCCTGGACCAGTCCCCGCATTTGAGGGCATCTAGGGAGTGAACCGGTAGATGGAAGATCTCTGTTTCTCTCTGCCTCTCAAATACATTTCAAAAATTAAACACTGTTAAACACAAAAAGAACACGTTTGCATGGAAGTGAAAACAGTGTCCTGGGACTCCTCTGCTGATGGGGCCAGCTCAGCAGAGTCACGTGCCCTCCCACCCTCCACCTTCAAGGAAGGAAGCCTGTTGGCCATGCCCACTCCCCTGACACTCTGACTTAACCTGTCCTGGAGTACCAGCCCTGAGACGCTATCTACGTGGCTCTCATCCCTTTGCACAAAGTAAACAGGAGAAAACCACACTGACTTTAACACACAATATCTTCCTTGCTTCAAACACGGTCCTGAGACCCAGTATTGATAAATACTGCAGTTCAAAGAAGAAACTGTGCAATCTTAATTTAGACAATAAATGAGAGAATGTCCAATGTTCTGCTGGAAAGAAGGTAGCATACGGCTCCACACCGTTGTCCATGGCTGGCCCTAAACTTGACCTTTATCTCATAAGCTTTTGGGGTTCTACTGGGAACAAGCTGACTGCATGGTCTACCCCATCTGCTTACAGTCGCCTTGTATACAGCACAGGTGTATGCAAGAATATGCAGGATAATGCATCTGTCTAGTCCTCTCACTCTCTCAGGACCCTCATAACTTCCTTTCCCCCAACATACACACACACATGTGCACACACACACATGCACACACACACACGTGTACACACACACACACTGTCTACAACAGCCCCCACTGCTATCTTTTGGGCTGGAGAAAAGGAAGGGTTGGGGAGAAGGAGGCTGGAAGCAAGAAGCCTGGGCTGGCGGGCAGCCCAGGTGCTCCAAATCTACAGCTTAGGTCAGGAAAACAAAGGGTCTGACCCACCACGCTGGAGCTGCCAGTTCTTCTCTTTCACAGCAGGCCTCAGGAGAGCGGCTGGAGCAGCTCCAGGCCCCTGGCACTGTGCGTGTCCTCAGTGGATGCAGCCCCACCCACGTCCAGGAGCTCCCAGGCAATCTGATGGTGTTTCCTGGGGAACTCAGTGCCCCATGAGGATCCCAAAATGCAACATGGCGGAGGACTTGGCTCCTCTCTTCTTAAAATAATATTGATTTATATGAAGGGGGGGGGCAGACAGAGGGTGAGGGAGGAGGGAGAGAGAGAATGAGAGAGAGAGAGAGACAGAATGAGAGTATCTCCTGGCTGCTTCACTTCTCGAATGCCTGTAAGAGCCAGGGCTGGGCCAAGCTTAAGCCAGGATCCAGGAACTCCATCTGGATTTTCCATAGGGGTGGCAGGGTCTCAACTCCTTTAACAGTCACCTGCTGCCTCCCAGGGTGCACTTCAGGAGGAAGCTGGAATTGGGAGTGGAGCCAGGGCTTGAACCCAATATGTGAGGCTGGAGCACCAGGCAGTGGTTCAGCTTCTGCACCAAACCTCAGCCCCTTGGCCACACTTTCTGCAGGTGGCTCAGGAGTAGAAGCAATGCCAAAACTATTGCTTCCAGCACCTTTCCAAATAAGGCCTGAGTTAGAAAACTGATTCTTAAGTCTCCCTGTCAAAGTCTGCATGTGACAGACTAAACTTGGCACTTCAAGGTTACCAAGTTAGCCTTTAAGCGCCAGCCACTGGCGTATATTCAGGTCTCACCATGAGCTGGGGCTTGGCGTGTTCTGAGTCACGGCTTTGACAGAGTGAACCCACCTGTCTGTACCGTGCTCATGCCCACAGATGCAGGGCTGGCTTCACCACACCGCACATCAGGAGACCGGAGGCCTGCAGAAGGCACAGAGTGGGGCTGTCTGGCTACTGACAGTGGCGGCTGTGAGACTGGTCTGTGAGCTTTCAGATTTAACCAAGGTTGGATCTAGAGGTTCTCAGAGACTTTCAAAAGAAACAGATTGGCTTTGGATGTTGACATTGACATCTTTTTGTTCCTACAATTTTTCCCCTGGACTTTTTCTTTTCCCCGGAAAAGACAGTGAGTCGAAAGGAAATGCCCATTTTTAAATGCGGATCAAAATGCAAATACAAAGAGCTCCAAAAGAAGTGAGCATAGTTAGAAGGTTAATAAAAAAATCAAGGCCACTTGGATACAGAAATTGCTTATTACCTTTTATTTCCATTTAACTGCCTATCTGGGATTAGAATAAGGAAATGAAGTCATTCTGGAACTGGGGAATGTAGTATGTGATGCCTGGTAAAAGACAGGAGATGCAGGTAGATAAAAGGAAACTCGTTTCTCTGTGCTCAGTGGCCTTGAGCTTCACATTATTGTTATAAGATGATACTAACCAGTTTCTCGTAGATGAGAATCCGTATGTGAAAGCGTACCTAAGCGTGCTGTCGTAGGTAAACATTTTGGACCAGAGTAAGCTGAAGGATATTAAAACAGTTCTGGGCAATTTAAACTTCATGCTTCTAATAAAAATATTCATTAGCCAGGTATCACATATAATCAATCAATTGTTTTAATAAAAGATAGGTTAGTTTGGTGCCTCATGAAAACTCTGGTGAACAGGGTAATCACGCAGGCACGCTAAGGCTTTCCAAATCCGACTTAGGGAAGCCTAATAAAGGATCTCCATCCCTAAGGTTGACAGACTTCATGGAAAGACTGACTGCATTACCTCATTCTCTTCGGATTCTTAACAGCCCAGGTCCTGAAATGGAAATGAGAGACCAGGCAAAGCAAGAGGGAAACCACAGGAAGCCAGAGCTACTCACTTTGTAGGAATACACTTGAAAAGGCAAGCCTGCCTAGTGCTATAATTTAAAGGCTCTTTCAAAAGCTAAGCACCCAAAGGGAAAACCAAACCAAACCAAATCAAGCCCTTAAGACTGGCCCGAGGCAAGAGTCAGGAACCCAGCACACAGAAGGTTCTTCTCACTGCCTGTGCGCAAGGCAGGCAGGTGCACCTCAACTCCTAGCTGCTCACTTAAAATTCTTCTTGGCAGCTCGAGGTCTATCCTAGCATCTCAGGTCCCCACAAATATCTTCCAACTGAAATCAGAAGAGGGGTGGCTGTGGGGAACCAGGATTAAGGTGTTTGCTCAGTATGGGGGAAGACAAAGAACAGAACACGTTTTCTAAAGCTGCAGTTCAGAGACAGGAATCCCAGCTAAGTCCTGGAGTCTCATCAGAGGTGAGCATCTGACAGCAGGGGGGTGCTTCTACAAGTTCATGCAGAGGTGGGCACTGAGGTGCAGCAGGCGAAGCTCTGGTGTGGGACACACCAGACGGGAATAACCCACAACCCAGACGGGAATGCCAGGTAAAGTCCTAGCTACTCTGCTTCCAATCCAGCTCCCCGCTGAGGCACGTGGAAGGCAACCGGGGATGGCTCAAGTGCGTGGGCCCATCACTCATGTGGGAGACCCGGATTGAGTTCTGGGCTCCTGGCTTCAGCCTGGCCCAGCCCTGGCCGTTGTAGGCATTTGGGGAGTATACCAATGGATGAGAGATCTGTCTGTCTGTCTGTCTCTGTTGCTCTGCCTTTTAAATAAATTTAGAAAACTTGATTTTTTAAAAGTTCATGGAAATGGAATGACAGGATAAGTTTATTTTGATGCAAAAAACTTCAAAATGTATACATTTAAGGGATCTTTTAAAAGTTCACAGAAAACATGGATTATGGAAACACTACACATGGATTTCAAGAGCTTTTGCAACAGTGTAAAGTTATCTTTCAAATCCATTTTTCATGAATATTTATTTATTTGAGAAGGGTGGGGGAGACAGAGAGAGACATTGGATGCCCATCTGCTGGTTCATTTCCTAAATGCCCACAATAGCTGGGGCTGGGCTGGGGCCAGAGCCAGCAGCTGGGATCTCAATCCAGGTTTCTGACGTGACAGGAAGGAACCCAATGGGGTCAGCACTGGTGGGAAGCTGGGTCAGGAACTGGAGCCAGGTTTAAACCCAGGCACTCTACTGTGTGACGCAGGCATTTTAATTGCCAAACGTTCGCCTCCATAAACGTTCTGAAGTGCTCTAGTATGCTTTTTCTTGTGGCGAAAAGTCTCCTAACTGAACTTGCCTTGACAACATACATTTCAGTCTTGGAGTGTAATATGAGGTATAATAATCAGAGGGAAAATGCCCCAAAAAACTCACAAAATCCATGTCTTTGAAGATGGAGGTGACTACAGATGATACCTTAAACGCACGATACAAACTGAGCATACTCTTGGGCAATGACAACTCCCACAGGCTATCCTCTCTACTCACCAACATGAAACAAAACAAAAATGCATTTTGGGAAGCATCTATGGAATTCAGGAATGGCCTTGCCTGCTCCGTCCTGAGCTGAGCCACTGGTGATCCCGGGCAAAGCTGCGCTTGGGCGGGTGGGGCCCAGCACTAGGCAGCCGGCTACAACAGCTGTGGCAGAACAGCAAACGGCCGCAGGGAGCGGCACCCCCTCGGCGGGATCCCTACTCCAACACCGCCGGCAAGCTCCTTGGAAAGCAGCTGACTTTTCACTCTGCCTATGGCGGGGCTGGAAGCAGGCTCATTTGCTGGATCCTTGTTCAAATGGCAGTGGTGCTGATTTCACAACGTGAGGTCCTACAAACACGACCAACCAGGGCCTGTTGCAGGGGCTGGATTACTTGCTTCCCGGTAACTGTGCACTCGTACATGGGACACGTCGGGAATGAGTCAGAAAACAGACAAGGCATCGCAGAGGGTTTGTAATATCTCTGTGAAATGGAAGAGGCTTTTGCCGAAACTTGGCAACTAGTGTCCATAAATTGCTTTTCATGACACGGAGAGAGCTGAATTAAAGTAGTCTGAGACTAATGTAGAAACACGTAACTACTTTTCCATCACTATAAATTGAAAAAGTCATTTGATACAGTCATGGCCATGCTATCTTTTCCTTAACCAAACTTACCTTTGCATAACTGAACTAATTCTGAGAAAGACTGCTGGCCTTTAAAAGAACAAATAACAGAACTAATGTTTTCTCCTAGTACATCTAATTAGATTAAGAAAATATCTTTTTTAGCTGTCATCTTTTCCTGTCTGAATGTTCTGATTCTGTCATTTACAGAACAGTTTTTAGCAAACACAATTGACTCAGTGATAAATCAAAGCAATTAAAAAGTCAGAATTAATTTTTGCTAACAGTTGAAAAACTCAGTGAACAGAAGGAGCACTAATATGTGCTATAAAATTCTCCCTTCCCCCTGCACTAAGTATTGTTGGTTGTCAAGATAATGCCGAAGTGGAGACTTTTTCAAAAGCCGCCCTTAACTGTCAGGCAATTCTCAGGGAGTGTGGGAGGAATGGAGAGATAAAAATGCAAAGTGATGTCTTTTCCTGGAAGGTTTGGATTAAAGTCTCCATTTTCTACCTCAGGGCCCTGAGATAATTAATGCCAAGCATAATGCTGAGCGAAGAGTCTCAATTTGCAGGGAAGATGGCAACTGTTGGTGGGAGGAACCAGGCTCACCCAAAACAAAACCCAATATTATCTCATTCGGAGCGCCCATTCCTTTGCTTAGGGATGAAATTAGAGTTCACATTATTTCGGACCTTCGTTGTTTCTTTGATACTGTTTTTGCAAGACATTTTGGAAATACAGTTTAAAATACAGAAGACAAATCAATTAGGAATTATTTCCTATTTTTCCTTTTATAATTTATTCTTATTTATTTATTTATTTATTTTTTACAGGCAGAGTGGACAGTGAGAGAGAGAGACAGAGAGAAAGGTCTTCCTTTGCCGTTGGTTCACCCTCCAATGGCCGCCGCGGTCGGCGCACTGCGGCCGGCGCACCGCGCTCGTCCGATGGCAGGATCCAGGAGCCAGGTGCTTTTCCTGGTCTCCCCATGGGGTGCAGGGCCCAAGCACCTGGGCCATCCTCCACTGCACTCCTGGGCCACAGCAGAGGGCTGGCCTGGAAGAGGGGCAACCGGGACAGAATCCGGTGCCCCAACCGGGACTAGAACCCGGTGTGCCGGCGCCGCAAGGCGGAGGATTAGCCTGTTGAGCCACGGCGCCGGCCTCTTATTTATTTTTTTAACAAGAAATCGGGGCCTGAAATTGTGGCATAACGGGTTAGGCTGCCGCTTGTGACGCCAGCATCCCATAGGAGCCCAGTTTCTATCCCAGCTGCCCCAGTTCCAATCCAGCTCCCTGCTAAAGGCCTGGGAAAGCAGCAGACGATGGCTTGAGTACTTGGGTTCCTGCACCCATGTGGAAAACCTGGAATAAGCTCTTGACTCCTGGCTTCGGCTTGGCCTTACCCTGGCCATTGTGGCCATCTGGGGAGTGAACCAGTGGATGGAAGATCTCTCTTTCTCTCTGTCTCTCCCTCTCTCTCTCTCTGAAACTATGACTTTCAAGTTAATTAATTAATTAAAAAAGACTTGACACACATAAGCACTGTACATATTTATGGGTTACTATGTGATGCTTTATTACATTGTATGTAGTATTTCCTATTAAACTTAAGATTCCATCTTTGTGGTTGATTTTCTTATAGAGTTATAAACTAACTGTCTAAGAATTTTATTGGAAGGATTCCAATTGAAAAAAGGAATACTTTCTTCTTGTCCTCTGGGATGACCTAGAGATACACAATTTTCCTAGATGAGTGGGACTGAGTGCCAGGCTGTGCATGCAGCTCTGAGTTTCAGATACTGAGGAGAAATGAGTTTTTAGCACCCCTGCCTAATTCAATGGACTGGGTCTGTGCTCAAGGCAACCTCCCTAGTGACTGTCACATGCTCGCTCTCAGAGCCTCGTGTTGTGTACATTTTTGTATTAAGATGAAGCACAAATTTAAAATAAAACAAGGGACCCACGTTGTGGTGTAGTGGGTAAAGGAGGCACCTGTGACACCAGCATTTTGAGTTTCAGCTGCTTCACTTCTGATCTAACTCCCTGTTAAGACGCCTGGGAAGGCAGAAGATGAGCCAAGTACTTCTGCTCTGGCCACCCACATGGAAGACCAGGAGGGAGTTCCTGGCTCCTGGCTTCAGCCTGGCCCTGCCTTGGCCATGGTGGTCATTTGAGGAGTGAACCAGCAGATGGAAGGTATCTCTCTCTATTACTGTCTCTCTTTCTCCTTCGGTCACTCTGCCTTACAAATAAACAAAATGAACCTTTCAAAAATAAATAAATGAAAATTGAATGACAGAAGTCCCTCAATGGCAGGTGGCAGGACACCTGCTCCTCCCACAGGCCCACAGCCCTCCGTTCTCTGCAGTAGGGCTCATGTGAAAAACAATGGCAAGGACAGAGGAGCAAGACCGGGGGCTGCCGCTTCGTTCTTCCACTTACGCTCTCCACGCCACGTCTTCCATCAAACAGGCAGTGGGGACCAGAAACAATCCCAGCCAGAAGTGTGCAGAGCTCAGCACCATGGTTGCCTGCAAGACAGACGTGGTGCATGTATTAACACTCTTCCGACCCAAAGCAGGGAGACGTAACTCGGCCAACGCAGAACACCCCACAACACAGAACCACAGGGAATATGAAATTCAGCAGAAGGTAACAGGCACCTGTGGGGACTGCCAAGAGGGAATGAGGGCTAAGTTTCTCCCTGGATCTCTGCTGCAACCGCCTCCATTCTTTTAGTCCTAGACACGTGTTGACACCTCTTTTATACAGTGCCCTAAGTCCCTCTTCCATCAGAATGCTGTCCTAAATCCTTCCCAAAGGGAAACGTCAGTCCCCCCAGACTCCCACGGCATGGACTTTGATCCTCTGGGTTCTGCTCATTTCCTTCTCCATCAGCTCATTTTTTGCTCATTCATTCCCAAAAGCAGCACCCATGTCACAGCAACTCAGCCCAAGGCACAGGGATTCTCCCCGCCCAGGAGAGAAGAGGCCTTGGGGGCAGCCTTTGCCTTCAAGACCTTACCATTATGTGCCCCGTCACCTACACTACATGGGAGAGTGCACTGTGAAAATACCCTCTGGGGTTTCAAGAAAGACTTGGCAGAAGATAGCACCTGGGGTGTGTCTGGAAAGATGGACAGAATTTCAACAGATAGGAAGGCAGTGGGAGAGAGCTTCCAAGAGGAGGCCAGTGAGGGGACAGTTTTCCATGAGACTTCCTTGCTCCTAGCATGCTGAGTCGGGGGTAGCTTGCAAGGAACTAGGCAAAGCTGGCGGGGTGAGGAGCTGGACAGAGCACTTTGGGCACGGCAGAGGGAAGGGGGATCTGCTCTGGACAGAAATGGGAGGGCCCAGGAGTACGAATGATTTAAACGAGGTTTTGAGTGAGCAAGCAGCAGGGGCAGGGAGTTAATCGAGAATGACAGTGGCCTGGGAAAGTGACAGCAGTCAAACTGGGAGCAGGCCCAGCTGGATTTTCTTCGAGGAATCTTCAAGCATTTGATGCCTATGGAATGTGTATTTGCTAGAACCCGTGAGACACTGCGGAGTGAGGCTTTAGGCTGGAGTAAGAGCAAAGGAGCTGAGGCACAACTCAGCTGGGGGAACCTGGCCGGGACCTGGAGGCGCTGAGAACCAGGGACAGCCTGGGGTACCTCCCTGTATGCAGGATAACAAGGATGGGGTCCACCTTCTGTTCCCACACACATAGCAGCCTGGCTGCTGCATCTGCCCTGCAGGGGGTCTCTGCCCCTACACCCCAACCCCAGGCACCCAGCTTGCCCACCTGGCCCATCCCACTCAGGGCGACAGCTCTCTCACCTCCGAAGTCCATTGCTTAGCCTTTTTTGTGGTATTTGGCTGAGAAGCAATGAGGTTTGGGGTAAAAGAGCCCAACTCTAGCCTGGGCAAGGGAAGGCTAGCTTTCCTTTGCTAAAAACGGGACAATGAACTTTTGAAAGAAAAATTTAAAGCCTTAAGAATTTGTGAGTACATTATGCCCATCAATGATACCTCTCAGAATTCACCCTAAGGGAGTAAGAGAATCTAAAGAAGCCAGTGTGGACACATTCACAGCAGGGACAGGGGTGGTGGCAGGCACATGTTTGGGACTTCTGCATGCCCTATCAGAATGACTGGTGTGTCTTCCAGCTGCTCCACTTCCAATCCAGCTTCCTGCTAATGAGCCCCCTGGGAGGCAGCAGGTGATGGCTCCAGAACTTCTGTTCTTGCTGCCCATATGGAAGACCTGGATGGAGTCTGGCCCAGCCCTGTCTGTTGTGAGCATTTGGGGAGAGAAGCAGTGGGTTAAAGATCTCTCTTTCAATAAATTAAAAATAAATTTAAAAAACTTTTAAAAATATTTACTTATTTGAGAGGCAGAGTTACAGAGAGGAAGAGACAGAGAAAGAGGTTCAGACAGTGAGAGGCAGAGACAGAGAGAAAGGTCTTCCATTCACTGGTTTACTCCCCAGATGGCCTCAACAGCCAGAGCTGGGCCCATCTGAAGCCAGCAGCCACGAGCTTCTTCCAGCTCCCCCATGTGGGTGCAGGGGCCCAAGTGCTTGGGCCATCTTCTACTGCTCTCCCAGGCTGTAGCAGAGAGATGGATCTGAAGTAGAGCAGCCAGGACTCAAACCAGCACCCATAAGGGAACCCACAGGCAGAAGCTGAATCTACTATGCCACAGTGCCAGCCTCTAAAAAGAATTTTAACAATAACGATACTATAGAATCAAAAAATTTGAAATAAATTTTCAAGGCATTACTTGCTAAATACATCATGGTACCTACATACACTGGATTTCTCTACAACACTGAAAAGGATACAGAATTACATATGCTGACACAGAGAGATGCCCATGAGAAATAGGGCTCTTTTAGGAACCTTATCATGGGAGCTATGGAAAAAGAAGTGCAATGGGTTCAAGCCATAAAATTGAACCTGAGAAGTTATCTCCACATGCAGTTGAAGAGGCCCAGGGACTGTCACCCCCAAACAGGGTGTCTGGGCATGCTGCTTATTTCAAATTAACTGCCCTAGGGGATAGGCAGACATGGATGCCATTTGACCCTGAAGTTGCTTTACTCATTTGAAGGCTGGATTCACCAAAGAGGAATCCAACTGCCTCCAGTCTTCTTCCTGAAATGCCACGAGCCAGGAACATTAAACTCATGTCGCAGAGGGAGAGACTGAAAGTCAAACGCCACACCCAAAGCTCAGGGGGACTCTGTCCCAGATCACTGTCTGTTCTTTGAACTCATTCATCCCCCTTCCTATGATGACCCAGTGCACATAAGTACATGAGTTTGCTGCTTCTCCCATTCATCTGCCTACTGCCAGCAGACTAGAAGCCTCACATCGCACTGATTGATGTCAATCAATACATCCACACGTGGGTGGTCTTGGTTTGGAACTTCTTCACCTTTAAGAGGCATACTCAGGAGGTTGCTGTTGTGATGTAGTGGGTTATAAAGTGTCTCTTGCAATGTTGGCATCCCATATTGGGGTGCCAGGGTTCCAGTCCCAGCTGCTCTGCTTCTAATCCATCTCCTGGTTAATGCACCTGGGAAAGTAGCAGAAGATAGTCCAAGTGCTTAAATCTCTGCCACCTATGAGGGAGACTTGGATGGAGTTCTAAGCTCCATCGACTCAGGTCGTTACAGCCATTTGGGAGGTGAACCAGCAGATGGAAGCTGTCTTCTCCTACTCTGTCACTGCTTGTCAAATAAATAAATAAAACTCTTTAAAAACAAAAAAGCATTCCAGGGCTTCAGAAACAGTGGGGTGGTTCAGGTTTGGACTTGAGAGTACCTTCGCCTTCATGTATATGATGCTTGTGGTCAGGATACATGCATGGAGCGGCACAGCAAGCAAAGCCATGAGTGGCACAATTAGTGATCTGTATTTTCATATCTTGTCTAACTCTCCTTCCTGTTTCTTCTATAGAAAACAGGTAATACTTACACAACTGCCAAACTCAGCTCCCCCATCTCAACTGTTAAGACGGCAAGGAGGGGGCTGGATTAGCTAGTTCCTTTCACCTGCTGCTGTCTTGCTTCCTTGGTGGGCAGGTGCTTGGGAGCCCAGTGGAATCTGAGATTTCATTTTCTCTCCAAATTCCCAGGGCGCTGTGTGACCCATGGGAGGTACACTTGTGCAAGCCGCATGTGTGACAAAAGGTACAAAACCATCCACCAGGTCTCTCTATCCAAGAATACAGTCATTTTACAGTAATAATGTACTGTTCGAGGTAGGTTATGAAACTCAGTAAGAATATTAGGTGCTGTAGGAAAAAGAGGAAAAGGAATTCTGAAATACTCTACTGCAAATATGAACCCCCCTCCCAAACTAACAAAGATTCTAAGAGACTTAGAAGTAATTTAAAATTTATTTTATTTATTTGAAAGGCAGACAGATTAACAACCAGAGCTGGGCCAGGCTGAAGCCAGGAGTTGCAAACTCAATGTGAGTCTCCCAGATGGGTGGCAGCGACCCAGGCACGTGAGCCATCACCTGCTGCCTCCCAAGGTGCACATGCGCAGGAAGCTGCCACTGGGAGCAGAGTTAGTCACTCTGATGCAGGAGGCGGGGTCCCAAATGGTGTTTTAACTGCTGCAGCAAACACCTGCCCCTGCTGCGTTTAGAACCAGGCGTCGTGTTGGGGCCGGTGCTGTGGTGTAGTGGGTAAAGCCACTGCCTGTAGTGCTGGCATCCCATATGGGCACCGGTTTGAGTTCCAGCTGCTCCACTTCCGATCCAGCTCTTTGCTATGGCCTGGGAAAGCAGTGGAAGATGGCCCAAGTGCTTGGGTCCCTGCACCCACGTGGGAGACCTAGAAGAAGCTCCTGGCTTCAGATTAGTGCAGCTCTGGCCATTGCGGGCAATTGGGGAGTGAACCAGTAGATGGATGACCTCTCTCTCTGCCTCTCCTACTCTCTGTGGGTAACTCTGACTTTCAAATAAATAGATAAATATTTAAAAAAAATAAAAAGAACTAGGCTCTGTGACTACAGCACATATTACACTCACTTTACAGGTACGGCTCAGAAAGGGCTCTACTGCCCGAATTTTCACAGACTGACTGAGATCTTAAGTCTTGAAATGTTAAGGCTGCAGCGTTAAAATGTTTGGGTGACCAATAGTGCTTAATTAGTACTGCCTCTCCTCCCCCACACCAAATGTGATTGAGTGGGGCACCCCATGGGAGACCAGGATGAGCACCTGGCTCCTGCCTTCGGATCAGCTCAGTGCATCGGCCGCCTCGTGCCGGCTGCGGCGGCCATTGGAGGGTGAACCAACGGCAAAGGAAGACCTTTCTCTCTGTCTCTATCTCTCTCACTGTCCACTCTGCCTGTCAAAAAAAAAAAAAAAAGAAAGAAAGAAAAAAGAAAAAAGAAAAAAGAAACTACCTTGCAATGTGTCAGCAATCCCATGGGAAGAATTCACCCTTCCATTAACACATCTTCAGCTAGCAACTTACCAACCACTTAGCTGCCAAACTTGGGGAGACTGACTTCAATGGATCAGAGGGAAATGAGGCTCAGGTGATTGGGAGAGTGTGCTAAATTAGGACAGTGGCTGGCAAGAGTGGGGCACAGGACTGAAGGCTTGTCTGAGCTGTGCAGAACTGTCCTGGGTTAGATTAGGACTAATTACCAGGGACACCCATGAACTTGGAGACCAGCATTGGTGAACTCATTAGCTTCAGGCTTGCTATTAATGACATACACCTACCCACAGTGCCCCAGGACCAATCATGACCATAAACACAATGACAGAGTAGAGAAGATTTAAGAAAGGAGGTCATTTGTATGTCTTAAGAAATGTCTATCTAGGTCTTTTACCTATTGTTTTAAATGCTTTTATTTTCATCTACTTGCAAGGCATGCGAGGGGAGAGGGAGAGGGAGGAATCTTCCATCTGCTTGTCCATTCCCCCAATGCCCACAACAGCTGGAGCTGGGCAAAGCTGAAACCAGGAGCCAGGAACTCCATCCTGGTCTCTCATATGGATGGAAGGGGCTCAAGCACTTGAGTCACCATCCGCTACCTCCTAGGATGCATTAGCAGGAAGCTGGATCAGGGGCACAGCAACCAGGACTTGAACCAGTGCTCCTATGTGGGGTGCAAGTGTCCTAAAATATGGCTTAACTCTCTGTGCTACGATGCCACCACCTTTAGCTTATTTAAATCATTTATTTAGCTACTCAGTGTTTGAATTCCCTCATATACCTGGGATATTAAGCACTTCCCAGATAGACACTTTGAAAATATTCCTCCCATTCTGTAAACTCTTTGTAGATTGCTTGCTTTGCCGTGCAGATGCTTTCTAGTTTGATATAATCCCATTTGTAAATTTTTGCTTTCGTTACCTTTGCTTCTGAGCTCTTTTCCAAAAAGTCTTTATCCTGCTCAAGGTTATGAAGCGTTTCCCCTAAGTTTTCTTCTAGTAGTTTCACAGTGACAGACAAATGGCCAAGAGGTATATGAAAAAGTGCTCAGAAAAAAGGTAGGCCAAAACCACAGACACTATGAAGATGGTCAAAAAAAAACAAAAGCAACAATGTGCGGGTGAGGATGTGGAGAAAGGGGAACCTTTACCACTGTGTCGGTGGGAATGTTCGTTAGTACGGCCATTGTGGAAAACAGAGGTTCCTCGCAATGTTAAAGAGAGAACGACCACATGACTCAGCAATGCCGCTACGGGGATATATCCAAAGGAAATCAAGGCAGTCTGCTGAAGACACACCGGCGCCCTAACGTGTTCCCTGCAGCACTTTGCATAACAGCAAAGATACAGAATCAACCTAAGTGTCCACCAAGAGATAAACAATGGAAACGTACTACACACATGCAAGGGAATACTCTTCAGCCATAAAAAGAACCAAATCCTGTCATTTGCAGCGCAATGTACAACCCTGGGAGACTTCCTGCTGTGTGAAATAAGCCATGCTCAAAAAGATGGCTGGAGCAAGATTTCACCCACATATGACGCTAAAGACGTTGAGCTCCTAGACTCTGAGAGTAGGGTAGTGGTTACCAGAGGTGCAGAGGGTAGAAGGGGAGATGGAGTGGCTGGCCAATGGGTACATTGTCTCAGCTAGAGTAAGAGATCCTGGCTTTAGTTAACAACAATGCATCTTCCAAAACAGCTAGAGGAGAAGGCTTGGAGGGCTCTACATGTTTAAGGTGAGACGTACTGTAATTACCCTGATTGATCATCACACATTCTACTGTATCACTGTATGTTGTATACATTATATTCTATATAATTACATGTGTAACACTCCATAAATATGTATAATTATCATATGACAATCAGAAAAAAAGGAGGCTGGTGTAATGAGCTGAGGTTCCCGAGCAGGTAATAAATTAGAAAAGATGTGATAAAGACAGAGAAGCACAGGCTGGTGCTGTGGTATAGGGGGTAAAGCCGCTGTCTGCAGTGCAGGCATCCCATATGGGCGCTGGTTCTAGTCCTGGCTGTTCCACTTCCAACCCAGCACTTCTCTGCTACAGCCTGGGAAAGCAGTGGAAGATGGCACAAGTCCCTGGGCCCCTGCACCCACATGGGAGACCTGAAAGAAGCTCCTGGCTCCTGGCTTCGGATCAGCTCAGTTCTGGCCACTGTGGCTATTTGGGGAGTGAACCAGTAGATGGAAGACCCCTCTTTCCCCGCTTCTGCCTCTCTATCACTCTGCCTTTCAAATAAATAAATAAATCCAGGCAGGGCGGGGGGGGGGGTGGCGGAGAAAGTAGGAGTTCCCTTACAAACAGAAAGAAACTACAAGTTCGTTACGTATTACTGTGTGCCAAGACTTTCCATCTGGCACTCTGTCTATTCTTCCACTGTACCCAGAACAAAAACTAAGCCGGCAACTTCCCCCAGACCCTGTGGCCACAGCCATCAAGATTGATACCAAGGGAGATCTGGCTCTGAGCCCTGCTCCCTCCTCTAAGTGTGAGGAAGAATCAGATCAGCCTCACTCTGCCCACCAGTGTCTGGGACGGACCCACAGCAAAACTTCAGCGTCTGTTTAACACCACAAATACAAGGCACCAACTTCAAATTTTAAGTAAAAGAAAACTGGGAGAATTTGTGTGGTTACAAAAGCAAAAAGAAATAGAGGAGAAAAATAAAATCCCTCTGCAGCAACCAAAACACGAGACAAAAGCATGTCTATAAAGATAATTGCATTTTAAGAACACTTCTCAGTGTCATCTGTGTCTCCTTCACCCTCCCTACCCCTCACCTTTCTCTCCTAAATTCTGTTTTCAGAGGACAAGGGAGCCTCCATTTTGGCTTTGAGGTTTGGCTTCCTGCAAACCCGTTTTACACCTCTTGCTGGCCGAAGGCTGAGTGAGTGCCCTTCTCGGTCTACTGCAAGCCATTTGAAGGAGGACGACAATGGAGGTTCCAAATCTAGCTGCTCCGGAGGGCTGTGTGGCGGCTCCCGGTTAGGAGCTGTGCAGGCCTTAAAGGGCTTGGCTCTGGGGCAGGTGTGCTGTGCCCAAATGCAAAATGCTCAGTGCCACAGGAATGACAGATTGGCCCTAACTCTGCAGTGTAGCCCTTCCAACAGAAAATACCACGGCACCTGGAGAAAACACACTGACTCGCCACAGGAGGAGGACGCAAAGTCTGGGCTGAAATCTAGCTTCTGGTTTCCTGCCATCATTCATGCCCACTCTCCCTCCATCCATGATGCCTACAGTCTGCTGCCAATTTATTCTTAATTTGAGAGGTGGGAAGTGGGGGAAGGGGAGAAGGAGAGGGAGAACCAGAGATCTCACCCACTGGTTCACTCCCTAAATATCTGCAACAGCTGGAAGGAGAGGGGGCCAAAGCCTGGAGCCTCATCCAGGTCTCCCACAGGGGTGGCAGGGGCCCAGGTACTTGAGCCATCACTGCTGCCTCCCTCCCAGGGCCTGTACTGGCAGGAGCTGGGAGCCAGAGATGGCTGTCAAACCCAAGCACTCCCATGTAGGACGTGGGCATTTTAATAGGAGGCTTAACTGCTGCCCTAGTGCGGTGCCAATTTTAAACTTTGATTTACTGCAAAGGTGGAAGACATTGAAATGAATACTTTGGAGCATCCTTTGAAGAGGATCCTCCCAGGCACTGGATTCAGCAACCCCTTGTGAAAGCAAATGAACTTTTATATACAACCAAGTGATCACAGGAGCACCTGGGATCCCCCCAATCCCAATCCTAATGTGTAAATAGCAATGCAAGTTTAGCACACACGTCTAAGTGCAACTACATGGATCTGAACGCACAGCTTCTAGCCCAAACATCTGCCTACTCTACCTCCCTACCACCTGCAACAAAAGGTGGGTGAGCTTAAAGTGCCACTACAAATACTATTCCTACAAAGCTCTGTCATTCAAAGCAAAGATGTAACAAACACATTCTTTTCAGCAGGGGCCTTTATTGATGTCTTTTGTCCACCAAAGCACAAGGGAGCTTTGGACCTTGCTGTGTTGAGCCCCTGAAAGATACAGGTGGTTCATTAACAACATAAAAGTTTCTCTACACCATTCTTTTAGGCTCTTCACAGGCCTGTTTCCCATGGGGGGTGGTTATAATTTAAATACACTGAAATGCCTAAATCCTGAATAATCTGTCTGAAGATTTTTAACAACTATGCAATCACCATCCAACAGGAGACATAGGATGCTTCCATCATCCAAGGGCCCTCTTTGGCCCTTTTCCTTCAATACCCACCCCCACAAGGTAATTACTCCCCCGATTTCTGTCACCATAGCTAAGATTTTGTAATTCTAGAACCTGGTTTAAACATATGACAGCGTATGAATGATTTGAATCTGGCTTTTTTCACTCAATGCAAGATTGATCCATGTTGGTGCATGGATCTGTAACTTACGCTTTTTCGTTTCCAAATGGTATTCTGTGTGCATGGCCCAGTTTGTCTCCCTCAACCTCCCTCCCACTCACAGACTCTGGGTGATGTCCAGTTTGGGCCTATGCTGAGGAATGAGGCTGCTCTGTACATGCTTGAACAACTCTCTCTCTCTCTTTTTTTTTGGACATGTGTTTCCATTTCTCTTAGGTAAACAGCTGGGCGTGGGGTTGCTCTGTCACAAGCAAAGTGTATGATTAACATGATAGGAAACAGCCAGAGAGTTCTTTATGGCGTGTGTTTGAGCAAAACAAACCCACGAGCATCCTGGTTGCTCCAGACTCTCACCAGCAGTGGGTGTTGCCAGTCTTTGCTTTTAGCCACTTACATGACCCATGGTATCACCATCCCAGGAGCTATTTAGGACAGAGAGAGGGGACCATTCCCCAGTTTCAGGAAAAAAAAAAAAAAAAAAAACCTGAAGCAAGTAAGAACTCCCCCCCTACCCAAGGCATACAAGATGGGGTGTGCTTTTATTGGTCATTGGTCATTAACAAACTCACACTTCTTCCCCAGGCCTGGCAGAAGACATGTCCCACCTCTCCCAGACAGGGTGTGAGGTCGCGGAGTGCTGTCACTGTCGTTTGCCTACTTATTAGGGGCAGGGTGAGCGTCTTAAATCCCTCAGATGATGAGATGACCTTTATATTCAGAGGCAGTGGTCATCTCCGTTTCCCATTTTTCTCTTTAGCACCTGATTGTAGACACCAAATGGTTGTTCTGGCCAAAGAGCTACATTATAACATCCATAGCAACCCCTATGCTATGCTTTCCAGAACTTTCTGAACTGTTATGTGGACATAAAGATGGTAAGACTTCTTTCCTTCGGCACGGGGCGTGCTGTGCAAATGAGAGCCAGGTGTAGCCTACTGCTGCTCCAGGGATGTGTGGCCCTTATTTCCAAAATGAAAATGAGATGGACAAGTTTAAAACCAGTACTGTGCAGGCCAAAAACAAGCTATCTCAATTCTCTTTCCCTTTGGGGAACAACATTTTAGAAAGGCAGGGCTCAGGGAAGACACCTGTGTAATCTCTCTCTTCCTAGTTGCCTCGCCCTGGGGGTGGCTGAGACCCCGGCAGCCAGGCTGCAATGCTAACTCTGACTCTGTCAGCAAGGGTGAGACTGGGGCTTCCAGAGCTTACGCTGGGGCCTGTGTGCCTGTGGCATGCTGAACCTTGTGTGCTTATGGGCAGTTTCAACCACCGCTGTTTCTGGGTTGCAATCTTTGTGTGGTTATTCAGAAGGCCAAAAGGGATACTGTTCTTGGCACAGTAGTTATCCACCTTCCTAACCATCACAAAACCTGGATAATTTGGAATATCAGGCTCCACAGACACCAGGAAAAACAGGGCAGATGGGGGTCTCACCTTGTTAGCCTCTGCATCTGAGCCTGGAGAAGACAGTGGGTACTGTGTGCCCAGGGTCCCGGGACACAGGATGGGCCAAGACACAGCTGAGTCTGTTCTCTTGCCCCCAGAGCCCAGGCTGGAAGACACGGGACCACTTTCATCTCAGTCACTCACTGGTGGCTGCAGGACCGGAATAGTATGCTGAGGTCCTGACCATGGGCAACCCCACACTTCCCATGCAGGAGGGGGAGGTACTTCGCCAACCTTCTCCTCCCACCGAGGTGATGAAGTCAAGGTCCTGAATCAGAAGTTTAGTGGGTCATGGCTGAAAAAGGGCATCTGGGGGAGCCAAAGAGAGTGAGGGCCAGTGCTCTGGGGAGGGCAGAGGGGGAGGAGAGCTTGTGGGAGGGGCAGAGGGGGAGGGGTACTTGTGGGAGGGACGGAGGGGATGGGGGCTCATGAGAGGGCAGAGGGGGAGGAAAGTGCTTGTGGGAGGGGCGAGGGGGGGGGGAAGAGGTGCTTGTGGGAGGGGTGGGGGGGGAGGAGAGGTGCTTATGGGAGGGGGAGAGGTGCTTGTGGGAGGAGTTGGAGGAGGGGTGCTTGTGAGAGCCTTTCAGAGCTCAGTCTCCCTGCGTGGGCCTCCAGAGCACAAACAGCAGAGCTTCCCTGGCAGCCCGACCAGGGTGGCAGCTTGGTTGGGCCCTGGGAAGGGCCTGTCCCTGGCTTGCAGATGGCTCCATTTCGCCATGAGCTCATAGGCAGGGAGGAGGAAAATGAGCTTTTTTATAAGGGCACCACCTGGGGCTCCTCCCTATGACCTCATCTAACTCTCCTCTCTTAGTGCCATGGCACTGGAGGCCAGCCCTTCAGCACTTGCATTTGGGAGGGACACAAGCATTCAGTCCGCAGCAAGCGTGGACAGACTGCCCGGGCACAAATCCCAGCTCTGTTACCTACTTGTCACTTAACCACCACGCTTCAGTTTCTTCTCCCATCAAATGGGAAACATATAACACAAGGGTACTTTGAAAAGTCTGTGAAAAAGTGGAATTAAAAAATAAAAATTTATTTTGGTCTCCAAAACTTTTGAAACCCATGCAGTGTTCTTTTTATCACCATACTGATTTTCTGTTAGCTTTTTGAATACCCCTTGTATGTGTGGATTTCATTTTTTGCTGCACAAAAAATGAATATACCTTTTAATTTTACTGTCCGTGAAACTTTTGTTTTTAATGGTTTGTTTGTTCACTTAAAGGCAGAGTTACAGAGAGGCAGATGCAAATGGAAAGAGAGAGAGAGGTCTTCCATCTGCTGGTTCACTTCCCAAATCGCTGTTAACAGCCAGAGCTGGGCTGATTCGAAGCCAGGAGTCAGGAGCTTATTCCGGGTCTCCCATGCAGGTGCTGGGGCCCAAGGACTTGAGCCATCTTCTACTGCTTTTCCAGGCCATAGCAAAGAGCTGGATTGGAAATGGAGCAGCCAGGACTCAAACCAGCACCCATATGGGACGCTGGCACTGCAGCCATGTCTTTACCCGTTATGCCACAGCACTGGCCCTTGTCCATGAGACTTTCGAAGTATCCTTGCCTTTACCTCACTGGATTACCCTGAGGCTGAAATGAATTAATAAATGAAAGCTGTATAAGAAGTGCTTGGCACATAGGCAGTGCCACACATGTTACCTATAACTAACTGAATTCTTGTACACTATTAAATATGACCACAAATCGTATTGAGACATCCTACAAGTGGTCAACAGGGATATACAATAATTCCTGAATGAGCTTTCAGGGAGGTAATGGGCTCAAAAGATGGGTGGAAGGGCTGGGCTGTACGCCACAGAATTTCCAAATCACAACGCCAACAAGTGTTACTGGTGACAGGCAGCGGCTGTGAAGAGTGGGGGCGCAGATGGAAAGCGGAAACCTCTTCTTTTGCTGGGTGGATCTGCTGTCTTCTACTGTCATTCAATGGTTAAGATGGACGTCCTGCCTTCACATGGAGTGAGCACTCTCTTGCCTCTACTGAGAAAACTGGAATACACACACAGATGTTGCTCTTTCCTGCTGATGGATGTCCAAGAGCTTTGTGCCAAACAGAGTAGGAAAAAAAGAGGTGATAAACACTTAGGACAAAATGGTCCAGGTAGCTGCCCGGTGACACAGGCCAAATGGGGTATCTGAGTCACAGCCACAGAAGACACAGGACATTTCCAGCTGGAATTGGGGTCCATAGCTGAGTTGCTTCCGAGGGGCCGAGGAGTAATGAGGTCTCTTCCATCCGTCCTTCAAGGGCGAGCCCAGGGCCGTGAGCTTAGCTCATCCTTTTCAGGGGGTAGAGATCAGCAGCTTCAGGCTTCCCAGTGGCCTCCTCGGTGGCAGGAGCCATAGCAGGAGACAGACGCAATCCCCTCTGATGATGACAGACTTCTCCCCCCTAGAACCAGACTTGTGGGTACTCTAGGCCAACAGCCACCAGCACGTCCTGACAAAGGAGCCCTGAGAAAGACCCCTCCTGCCCAGGTTTCTACTTTCTCAGTTGGAATACATGAAGTTCATGATGGAAATCACATAATTAATAGAATGCATATACAAACATAGCCTAAATATGAGATCCTCCCTAAATGTCTCTGAGAGGTCACACACACACACACACACACACACACACACAGATATAGAGCTCCCACCAACTGATCCATGCCCCAAATGCCAACAACAGCCAGGGATGGGTTGGGCAGAAGATAGGAGCTGGGAACTCAATCCAGGCCTACAGTGTTGGCGGGGGCAGGAGCCTACTGCTGCCTCCCACAGTCTGCACTGCTGAACTCAGGGGCCAGAGCTGGGGCCAGCCATCAAACCCAGGCAGTCTAAGATAGCACACAGGTGCCTGAGACACATGGGCAAATGCCTGCCCTTGAGACATTTTATCTCACTGAGGAGTCCCCATCGCTCGCGGCTTTGGACATTCTGAAGACCCTTAAGGATGCAAACATGAAGGTACTTCACGAAGTTCATGGAAATAAAATTAAATGCTTACATTGATTTTGCTGCAAAAAATGTTGGAAGTCGTGTATAGTTTTTTCATAATATGTATTCCCCATGAATTTCTGAAGATGCCTTGTGTGAATGCATTTCAAAATTATTTTGCATCAAAATAAAGTCATCTTTTCATTCTATTTTCTGCAAAGTACCGCCATGTAATCTGGAAGATTCATGCATCCTAAATTTGCATAGCAACATGTTGGCATTCACATCAAACCATGTGGTAAATAAAACGCTTCTCCCTGGATTTTCAGTCTCACCCAAAGACTTGGACAATGGATCAGTTCATATGAAAAGCACTAACATTCACACAATGCAGCTCAATGATTTCTTTTTACTAAAGCCACAGTGTTCAACTATGCATCATTTTTGAGATGCAGGATACCTGCCTGGACCTTGTCCACACTGGAGGAGCATGGGAATCATGGTCACGAATGAACATTCGGGTTTGAAAATGATTTACACGTCAGGTGGCCAAACAGCTGTGGTAGGACATGCTGGGGAGGGCATGGGGAGGCCTTGAACCACCAACCTTGGACTATATCTCCATTCTGCTCTAATCCAGTTTACGTGGGCTCTGGGTCACAAGTGCAGACCAAGGCAATTCTGCTTTCCATCCAGCCGGATTTCCTGGTGTGCCCCTTAATCTGCATCCCAGAATTGAGTTCTCAGGTAAGAACATGCACAAGAGGAGAGCCATTCTTTTGGGGACACAGCCCCAAAAGGCTCCCTGGCCTCGCTAAGGGACAGTGCACTTGGCATTGCAGGAGCAGCTGTGGGACCCACAGCCAGCAGCTCAGGACTTTGGATTCAGAAGGATCTGGGATAGACTCACACCTCTGAGCCTGAGATTGCAACACTTACACAGGGTAATTATCCTCTCCATGCCTCAGTTTCTCCCTCGGCAAAGCCCAGGGAGCAGCAGAGCCTGGCCTGCAGGCTGCAGAGCCAAGCACGCAGTGAGCTGTGCTCACACTCCTGTCCACTCCACCCCACCAGAATCCTAAGGAACCCTGGGGTTAAACCTCAAAGGTTTAAACATATCCTGCTTCCTTCCCTGGACTCTGCTGGCCCTCCCTTCCCCCACACATCTGTTCGGTGCCTCGTGCTGATCTGGAAACAGCTCTGTCTGTGAAATGACTTTGCTGGAGCAAATGAGTTCAGTGGCTGGCGCAGGGTACCAGGCATCTGAGCCCTGCCAGCTGGCCCGGATCCATCGCTCAGCCAGCCTTCCCGGAGCAGAACAATCCGGGGACCCCTCGATGAGACATTTTCTCCAATGTTTTCTTTAACTCTGACAACTGCAACTGAAATTTCACAGCAGCTTGTAGCCCCCGCCCCAGGGACTCCTCCTGCCTGGCGCACTATCTCTGTTTCACTCTCACTGTTTGTTACCCTTTTTACTGTTCCTCCACACCAAAGTGCCTGCTTCCTTTTTTTTTTTTTTTTAACTAGCGAATTGTTCTTGGGGAGAACAGACTTGACCTCATAAAGATTTCATGATAACCCAATGAAGACTGCAAAACCTAGCCAGAGCACCAAATTAAGAAATGGCAACAATGCTTTCTCCTTTTAAACTTGACCTCTCTCTTTCAGGGAACTGAGAACTTCACAACCATCACCCATGCACGCTCCTTCCAACAGCAGGTTTTGAGCACCCGGCACAGGCCTAAGTCTTGGTCACTCAGGAGAGACACAGGGAAGAAGAAAGCACAGCCCCCAGGACCTCTCCCACAACCCCTCTGCTGCAGCGTGGTCACAAGTCCAGAGGAATTACTCATCTACATGCACGCACAAGCATTCAGCAGCTCATCTGCAGTAACTCTGAACTCCTGACCAGGGCGTCCCAGAAACACACAGATAAAGCATCCTCACTTCCGCCAGCCCCTTTCCTACAGGTTCCTATTTCTACCAATGACACCGTGGCTACAGGCACAAACGAGAGGTAAGTCTTGGTTTTGGCTTCTGCTCTGCCAAATGGCGCTTTGCTGGGTACTTCCATATACACTATTTCCAAGCCCCACAGAAGCCCCATGTGGGAGACACTAGTTGTCCCCATTTTACAAACGAGCCAATCAAGGTCAAGGTCATATAGTAAAGCCCTCAGTCAGGATTTGAATCCAGATCTCTCCAAATCTAGAGTCAGTGCCTCAGAGGTCCTTACTCTTCTTTTTTGTTTTAGATTTTTTTTTTTTTTAATTTGAGAGGCAGTTACAGACAGAAAGATGAAGAGGCAGAGATAGATGTCTTCCATCCGCTGGTTCACTCCCCTAATGGCTGCCAATGTCCAGGGCTGGGCTGATCTGAAGCCAAGAGCCAGGAGCTTCTCCTGGTCTCCCACTCGGATGCAGGGACCCAAGTACTTGGGTCATCTCCCACTGCTTTCCCCAGCCATAGCAGGGAGCTGGCTCAGAAGTGGAACAGGGCCAGCACTGTGGCATAGCGGGTAAAGCCGCCACCTACAGTGCCTGCATCCCGTATGGGTGCTGATTCAAGTCCCGGCTGCTCTGCTTCCAATCCCACTCTCTACTATGGCATGGGAAGGCAGCAGAAGATGGCCCAAGCCCTTGGACCCCTGCACCCGCATGGGAGACTTGGAGGAGGCTCCTGGCTCCTGGCTCCTGGCTTTGGATTGGTGCAGCTTTGGCCCTTGCGGCCATTTGGAGAGTGAACCATCAGATGGAAAACCTATTTCTCTCTGCCTCTCCTTCTCTGTGTAACTCTCTGACTTTCAAATAAATAAATCTTAAAAAAAAAAAAAAAGTGGAGCAGCCGAGTCTCGAACCAGCGCCCATATGGGTTGCCAGTGCCTCAGGCAGATGCTTAACCTTCTACGCCATAGTGCCGGCCCCTACTCTTCTTTTTTAAAGATCAATTTATTTACTGGAAAGTCAGAGTTACAGTGACAGAGCTTGATCTCTGCACCAGACACCCACCACCAAATATTAATTCTTTTACTACATTTCTGACCCTTGTCTTTGTCTCTCTCTCTCTCCTGCCTAAAGTGTAACCTGGACTATTTCCAGGGAGGAGCCTTATTCCCAAGAGCACTGCAGTGGTGCTCACGTGCAGGCAGTCATATGCATCATTACTGAACAAGGCAAGGACTGCTTCAGCTCCGTGCTCAGTCAATGAACTACACGGTGCTCACCCACTAATAGACAGCTAGACTCTAAAGAGGCTGTGGGGGTTTGATCAGCTTTTGTGGGTCCTCGCTATTCCTCACAAGGCAGGTCCTGTAGAAGGTCAGTGTCTATGAAGCAAAAATGACTTCTGAGTCTTCAAGTCGTCCCAGAGGACATCGATGGATTACAAAGCAATCATGCGTATAAAAGGGAGACATTCAGCATGAGGATAGGCAGGGGCTTCCCAGGCATGACCACGCTCCTCCTCCTGCAGGTTCGACCTTCAGACGCTCTTCTGAGAGTCCTGGCCTCCCCCACGGGCATCACGGACCGTCTCGGACGCTGTCAGCTTCAAACACGCCCACTCCTCTCAACACAGCAGCAGAACACTCCAAGGTCCCTCTACCAGGACCTTTCTTTCAGCAATACCTGAGACTCAGCCTGGACATGAAAAATCCACTTGACAACGCTGGAAATCTAGCAGCCAAGAGTCCTGGGCATCGGGTGAGGAAGGCAGGCTGGTACTCACCTCGCCAGAAAACATCCAATTAGCCCCTGCTTCATACAAGTGGACATCCCCTCTGGGGGGACCCGAGACCCATGGTATAAAGGTGATTATCTTTATGACTTTGAACACCTTTTAGAAAATATACCAGGTTACTTCAAAAAACTTGAGGAGAAAGAAACTCAAAGATAAGCTTATTTTTGTGCAAAAACTTTTGAAATCCATGCAAAAAAGTTCATGAAAAATGCATATTTTCAAAAGCCTACGCATAGATTTCAAAATTGTTTTGCATCAAAATAAATGTATTAAGTTCCATTTTCCCACATACTTTTTGAAATATCCTTATACATACAGCAAATGCCAGGAAAGAAAATAGATGAGTTTGACTGCACTAACATGAAAAACTTTTTGCACAAAAAGATACCATAAACAAAGTTAAAGAAGTCACAGATTCAGAGATTTCCAGGGTGCATTCCACTCCTGCCTAAATACTCTTGGGAAAATCACTCATGCCCACAAACAGATATGTTCAAGAATGTTCACTACAACATTTTTTTGTAGTTGTAAAAAACAAAAAAAGAAGAAACTTAAATGTTTATCAATAGGATAAATAAATAAATTTTGGCATATTTAGAGAACCTAAAAATAGCATTAAAATGAATGGACTATAATTCTATTTCTATGGATAAACTTCAAAAGAGTTTAAAAAAAACACAAAACAACCATTGTTAGGGAGGGGAGTATATAGGATAAAATCTGTATGAAATTTCAAAACCCTGAAAAATCAACCCTGCTTGTAGTTCACATCTTCTACACGTTTATACAAATGGAAAATATGCATAGAAATAGTCAATATTAAAGTAATGAGAGTGAGAGTGGGGAAGGCAACCAGGGGGACTCAACGGTGTGGTCAACATTTTCTTTATTTTAAGACAGATGCTGATACTTCAGTGGGAGGTAGGTGTCTGTCTTGGTGGGTAAGCTGCCCATTAGGATAACCACAGCTCGTATCAGGTACCTGGATTCAAGTCCTGACTCCAGCTCCTGATTCCAGCTTTCTGCTGATGAACACCCTGGTGATGGCTCGAGTAGTGATGGCCCCCTGCCATCCACATGGGAGAACCAGATTGAGTTCCTGGTTCTTGGCTTTGGTTCACCCAGTCCTGGGCATGGTGAACATTTGGGGAGTGAAGCAGCAGAAGAGAGCTCTCTCCTTCTGTCTTCCTCTGTTTCTAAGCAAGCAAGCAAACAAAAAATCGAGGGACACGTGTTGTGGTGCTTTGGGTTAAGTCGCTACATGGAATGCCTGGTTCAAATCCTGGTTACCATGTTTTGATCCAGCTTCCTGATAATGCACCTGTGAGGCAGCAGATGATGGCTCAAGGACTTGAGTCCCTGCTACCCACATGGGAGACCCGGATGGAGTTCCTAGCTCCTGCTCCAGCCCGGCCCACTCTGGGCCATTGCAGGCATTTAGGGAATAAACCAGCAGATGGAGGCTCTCTCCCCTGTGTCTCTCTCTGTCTCTGCCTTTCAAATAAATAACAAGTCTTTTTTAAAAATTGAATAGGCTGAATATTTAATTCCTTGTCATTTATCTCTACTGTGAAATCTGCACAATTTTGATAAATTCTATCATTCAGCCCTGACACATGTCACAGGGAGGCCCAGGAGGAGATGCCAGGATTCAAAGACGGGCCATAGGTACAGAATCATCAAGACCTGGTCCCACAATGCTGCCGCCATGGCTGCCCAGGGAACCTGAGGAACAGGCTGCCCCAGCACTAGCTCCTGACTCCAACTTCCTGTCAATGCACATGCCAGGAGGCAGCAGTGACGGCTCAAATAATCGCACCCCTGCCACCCGTGTGTGACCTGCTTTCGTTCTCAGTTCCTAGGTTTGGCTCCAGTCTAGTCCTGACCACTGAGAGCATTTGAGGCGTGAACCAGTGGATGGGAGCTCTGTTTCCCCATGTGTATGATGTCTTTGTCTTTCTCTGTCTTAATTGCTCAAAATCAACAGGGTCCTGGGGAAGAGTGGGAGGGACGGTGTGATAACTCAGAGGTGGGAGGAGCCAGCATTGGTAGGTGACAATGAGAAGACAGCAGGGTGCTGAAGAAACGGATGGGAAGGTGTGGGGGAGTAGAAGATGAGGTCACCAGGGAGGATGGCACTTCAGACAACGCAACTGCTCACAAGGACAGACGGCTGCGTTCAGGATCCAAATCATCTGACTCCCCTAAAAATGTTGCCCAGACTTAGAGCACAGAAGCAAGTGATCAAAGAACAGGGTAGGGTAGAGATATCAGAATCAAAAGGGCAAGGGAGTTAAGGACGAAGAGTGGAGAAACCTCTTAATGACTGATTTTGGAGCCCAGGTGGAAAAAGGAGATGAAGGCTGGGAGAACTGGTGAGCGTGTCTTTGTATTTACCAGACGCCGGCTAGAAGGTTGGAGGATGATGATGAAGGTGAAGGTCAAGTGCAGGTTGAGTAATGGCGAGGGTCTGCAGATGGCCAAAGCGTTGTTGCAAGCCAAGAGGAACTGTTGCTAAGATCTGGTAGAAGACGCAGATCCAAGCGGCCAGGACAGGCAGGGGCAGCCTCACCAGGGGAGAAAGAAACTCACAGAAGCCGAGGGATCAAAGGATTAGGGAGACATGATAACAGAGGGGTGATCTACACAGGAAGAAAAGCCTCCAATAACGTGGTGAAAGCCGGGGCTTTGCTGTGACAAGGAAGGAGAGAAGACGCTGCAGGCAGACACATAAACCAGGGAGACGTGACGTGAGTGACGAGGAAGGGAGTCAGTGGACTCCTGCACCCTGATGCACCCTGAAATGAAGGACATGTTGGAACATACACGGGCACTTCTGAAAGTTCTTGGAAATGGAATTAAAAGATAAGCTTGGTTTGGTGCAAAAATTTTTTGAAATCCAGGGGCAGCTGTTTGGCCTAATGGTTAAGATGTTGGTTAAGACATTCGCGGGGCCCGCACTGTGGCACAGTGGGTTAAAGCCCTGTCCTGAAGTGCTGGAATCCCATATGAGCGTTGGTTCTAGTCCCAGCTGCTCCTCTTCTGATCCATCTCTCTGTTATGGCCTGGGATAGCACATAACCCAAATCCTTGGGCCCCTGCACCCATGTGGAAGACCCAGAAGAAGTTCCTGGCTCCTGGCTTCAGATCAGTGCAGCTCCGGCTGTTGTGGCCATCTGGGGAGTGAACGACCAGATAGATGGAAGACCTCTTTCTCTGTCTCTACCTCTCTCTGCAACTCTGTCTTTCAAATAAATAAAATAAATCTTAAAAAAAAAAAGACATTTGCATCCCACATTGGAGTACCTGGGGTTGATACCCAGCTTCGGTGCCTGGCTCCAGATTCCTGCTAATGCAGACCCTGGGAGGCAGCAGTGAGGGCTCAACTAGTTGAGTACCTGCCGCCCATAGGGGAGACCTGGGTCAAGCTCCTGGCTAATGGCTTTGGCCTTGGCTCAACCCCAGCCATTGTAGGCTTTCGGGAGTGGGGGGTGAATCAGTGGATGGGAGTGTACTTTATCCCTTTGCCTTTCTCTGTCACTCTGCCTCTCAAAGGGGGGGGGGGGAGAGGAAAGAAAGGAAGGAGGAAGGAAGAAAAAAAATGAAGCCCATTTGTAGTTTATCATAATATGTATTTTATATGAGCTTTTTGAAGACTACTTGTATACATGGATTTCTAATTTCTCTGCACCAAAATGAGCTTCCATCTCCATCTTACACGAACTTTTGGAAGTAGCCTAGTGTATTGTGTAAGTTGACTGAAAAATATTTATAACAAAACTAGAAACAAATGAGGAAATGACCAGATCAGCAGCTTGGACATTAAAAAAAACAAAACAACAACAAAAGCCACTTTATTTTAGAACCCATAGTGAGCCCACTAAGAGAAATGGGTCTTCAGAGAGGAAAAATAATACGGTAACTAGGCAAAAAATCAAAGGTCAAGATGCCCATGTATCACACTGGAGTCCCTGGATTCAATTCCTGGCTCGTCTTCTCTCTTGAGCTTCCCACTAATGCAAACCCTGGAAGGCTACAGAGATGGCTCAAGTCATTGGGTTCCTGCCACCCATGTGGGAGACCTGGATGGAGTTCTTGGCTCCCAATTTCAGTACTGCCCAGCCTAGATCTGTTGTGGGCATCTGAGAAGTGAACCAACCAGTGGACAGGAACGTGGGCTCTCTCTTCTGTCTCTCAAGTAACCGAATGAAGAAGCTTTTAAAAATGGAACGTTAAGATGGAGTAGTTCACAGGAGGCAAGTAAAGCGAAGGAGCGAGTGGGACTAAGAACTCATTTAAAACAAATATGTTGTCCTGGAACATGGTAGAACCTTCCTTCCATGCCTACCCACAACATTCATGACTTCTTTACAGTGATCAAGAAGTGCACATTTCTCCCCAGCTCCTCTGGCGAGCAATCGACGTCGAGCCAAAGCCTGTCTCCCTGCTCACTCTGTTCCAAGCGCAGAAGGAGCTTGGGCTTGCAGGCTCCTGGGTGACCCGTTAAAAGGAACAGGCAATCTATTCCCACGTCCTGTTTGCACCTCTGCTCCCATTACAACTGTAATTCAGGCAAAACATACACACACGTATGTTTAGGCGTGAAAGTTAACACCATAGACAGCAACATGAAATACTACGTATGTGCAATGGGGTTAATTTATAGTTACTGCGGGATCCATAATGTTGTAATTTCCTGGCTTTGGTCTGCACAGTTTTTCAGACTCAACATTTTATTAACTTTTCCTTTAAACCAGCTATCTCTCTCTTGGCTAGAATTCCCCATCGTATTAGCGTGCATATTTCCAAGCTGAGTATCATGTTGTAAAAGTCTGTCTATTTCCTCTCATCTCTCTTAGTCCATCTGTATATTTTACATCTAATCTCCTGGGTCTTCACCTTTCCTGGCTCTGTAAATTTAATTAATGTACATTTGACTTTCTTTACCAGGTCACTGTTAAAATTTACATAAGACAGATCCAGTTTTTTTCATCATACCCCAACGGAAACACTTCAGCTACATTTTCCTTTCCAATCTATTTCAATTCATCCCTTGCATACAGTATCCCCAGGCCTAAAGTTCGCTGAGATGACCAAACGTGGCTGCTTTTGACTGATCCTTCAGTGTTGATGGTGACCCCATATTAAAACTGGATTAATATGCAAAAAGCATTTGACATCATACACTCTTCACAGATTCACCCACACTTTCTTTCTTGTGCCTTTGCTGCCTTTAATATTGCTAAGGGTTCCGAGGTATTTCTGTTGTTTTTAGAGAACTGTCTTCTTATATTTCTCTATTAATTTTCCAGAACTAAAAGGTTTTCGGAGAAAGAGAAGCAAAATACAATAATTAGCCTTTTACCCCATTTTCCAAAAACAAAACCAATAAAGTGACTTTTTCTTTTGAGGGCTGTTCAAAAACTAAGAAGGAAGAGAGAAAGAAAACTCCCAGCTAATTCAATGGTTGAATGAATTAATTCTGCTACTGTCTTGACATCTTGGTTCACAGGAAATTCATTGCAAAGGTAATGTGTTTTTCCTCCTATTTTTGCCTGCCATTCAATGCCCACAATGTAGAATTTTCCATATCTCTTTTTATCCTTTTTTCTTTAAAAGCATTAATAAACTATTATCAGTTACTTGATTATCCTTATTAGCAACTTGCTTTCTCCTTAGCAGCAAAAGATGTATCTACTATATTCTTAGGGGCAAAAACCAAAACCAAATCAACTTTACGGCAGTAACAGTTGAACATATGTCTTTGCTTGCCATGCTTCCTACTGAAATCCTTAATGGGCTATTAAATAAGTTGACAGTGGAGCCAATCGAAGAGAAAAATCACAAAAGCACATTCTCTGAACTCTATTCCTCGTAGAAACCCTATTTACATACTTGGCCTAATTCTAAACTGTCTTAGCTGATCATTACAGGTTAAAAAAATATTCTCATCATCCTTTTCTTGATGGCTTTTTAATTGCACTTTTACACTAATTGCATTTGTTGAAATGTACT
Source organism: Sylvilagus floridanus (assembly GCA_949820135.1). Lineage (NCBI taxonomy): Eukaryota > Metazoa > Chordata > Mammalia > Lagomorpha > Leporidae > Sylvilagus > Sylvilagus floridanus. The sequence goes on from OX463230.1 coordinate 39,450,618, forward strand.
ACTATCTGATACACTTGGATGGCTATGAGGGGCATAAAGCTTAGGTTTGTTGAGCCTATAGAGAGCTGCTCAGAAACACTTAGGAAAACAGGAAGCCTTCTCTGGGTAGCTTTCCAAAGAGCATTGCTCCAGGAGGGTGGAGTGCGGAGGGTGGCAGGCGGGTTGCTGAGCAGACAGTAAAACTCTGCCAGAGCCTGCAGAGTTCCAGGATCCAGACTTCCAACTGCCAGTGTCTTCCAACAGGGAGCTGAGCGGTAGGCAGTATGAGGGCGTTTCAACAAATGCAGTGAAAACGCAATGAAATGATAAGTTTATTTGGGTGCAAAAAATCTATGAAAGATCTTTAGAAAGGTCGCGGAAAAGTACTTATTATGAAAGCTGTGCCTGAATTTCAAATTTTTTTGCATCAAAATAAATTGATCTTTTAATTCTATTTCCCACAAACTTTATGGAGAAACCTTGTACCATGGGTGGAACAGCTTGGCAAAGCAGCTCCCAGACAACCAGGGATGGCCAGGAGGCAACAGTCCTGGGTTATGCTGGGAGGAAGGAGCCAGCCTTAGAGAATTTTCCCAGAATGCAGTCTACCATCAGTGCTCTGCAAACTTCATTCAGTGACACGCCCTGGAATAAGTCAGAGGACTCTCCCAGGACACCCAAGTGCCATGATCCCACTAATTAGCTCACAGATTAGGAATCGAATGAAAATACGTGGGATTTGGATTTTTCCCCTCATTTTTGTTCAGTGTGACCTTTAGATGATGATTTATTATTTTTCTTTCGATTAAAGAATGCCAGGAAAGCATTTGTTGTGATTCCAGGTATGCAGGTCTACCGAGGCTTATTTCATTGAACTTCTAACTAAAGTTTCAGCAGTGCCTGTCTGCAACTCCACAATGAATTACTTCCACAGACGCTTGGGCCCCTGGCCTCCCTGAAACCTTCCCTATAATCCTCGACATCTGTTCTGTGTCCACTGCTGATCAGCAGGGGAATCGGCAGAGACTGGCTGTCAGATGAGCAACTGCTCTGGAGCGTCAGCTGGGCCGGGATTGCAGCTGAGCACGCTGGAACACAAGTGAGGCTCCAGTTTATACCATTTGCGACACAGAGGAAACACCGGTTTAGAACCCAGCCTTAACAAACACGCGTTGACTGTTTTGAGGAGTCAGGGTTGGTAGTAGTTCAGGTAAAGGAACTCGAGGTTCTTGAGTGCATTTCATATCCCAGATCCCTAAGGGATGATGCTAACATGCATCCAATCTTTTGTTTGAGGAAGGTCCATCTAAAGTTCTTTTGGGTCTTATTGTTTGAGGTTGTTTTGGGTCTTACTCCTTTTGGATGACAGACGAAATTTCATAAAATCCATAATTTTAACTTGAACCAAATGTCCCACATTACCTTAATATGGGTCAACCTTAACAATTATCATGAAAAATCAGAGTGTGCAGTTTTTAATACAATGCTTGATTTACTGAGAGAAAATTATATGACCCCAAATAAATGGGAATTTTTTGTATCAGCAAATGATGCCATAATAGTGAGCCACATGTCTATTTCTACCCAACCAATGGACCAGAAGGGGAAAGTGACCAAACTCATTCAAGTTTGATATCAGTAAGGATTTATTTATTTGTTGCATTTTTTTCTGAATGTTTCCAAGGCAAAATAACAGTGAATAAATAAGAAACAAAAAATAGACAAAATTTGACATAAAATACCAAATGAAAGGCTTTGTCCTTGAGGTAGGCAGCCAGTATAGTCCACTGTGAGTTTAGTGATTATGTAACTTTATGTCCACGAGCCAGGGTTTACCCATCTGTAAAGTGGAGTTTTTGAGCATCCAATAACATACAGATAGTTTAGTAGAATATTTGCCATTCAATAAACAGTAGCTGAGATTTTTAGTACATCTTACCAACAAAGTAAATTCTAACTCTGTAGAATGGTGTTGGAGACCACTCATGGTCCAGCCTGACCATTTAGGATCCCACTCTTGGCCCCTCTATCACCAGTAGCCTGTGCTCTAGCCATGCTGAATTGTCTGAATAGGTCTTCCTTCCTTCCTTCCTTCCTTCCTTCCTTCCTTCCTTCTTTCCTTCCTTCCTTCCTTCCTTCCTTCCTTCCTTCCTTCTTTCCTTCCTTCCTTCTTTCCTTCCTTCCTTCCTTCCTTCCTTCCTTCCTTCCTTCCTTCCTTCCTTCCTTCCTTCCTTCCCTCCTTCCCCCTCTCCCTCCCTCCCTCCCTCCTCTCTCCCTCCTTCTTCCCTGTCTTCCTTCCTGCCTTCCTGCCTTTGCCTGTCTTGTTCTGCACTCAGCTGAGGTGCTCCAATCTGCCATCACTGTAACGTTGAGAAGTCCTCTTTGTCCTTCATGACTCAGTTCTCCAGGCAGAACCAAGTGCTTCCTCTATGACAACAATTCTACAGCTACCATCTGTTGCATAACTGACACAGAACACGTCAGCCAGTGGCTTATCATTTGCCTTTCCCTCATTTAATACACATAGATGTTCCCGAAACCATAGTGTTATCTTCCATTTGATAGATTAAGACAGTTTGGTTCAAAGAAATCAAACAATCTTCCAAGTTCATACTGTTGGTTAGCAAGGAAGAACCACCATCTAATTCGGGTCCATAGCTCTTGCCACTGTACCCTGTGACTTTGTATGATGCTCAATGCCATACTTCTTCATCAGACCAACAGCATCCTAAAGTTTTAGCAACCAGCATTAAGTATTTTGTTTGGATTCTTGAGTCAGCATCCAGTAGGTCTTTCCCCTTGGTTGGCTTTTCAGCAGCTGGAGATCAAGTTAGGCCTATGCATGGGTCTATTTTGAGCTGATTAGTCACAAGCATACACTTCAGGAGGTGTCTGCAATATGCTGAGTTAGGCTAGAACCAAGATATTCAGCTGCTTGCCTTTAGGTCTTGCTGTGGTCATGACCCAGGCGAAACAACTCCTCTCACATCTTCAGAGGGAGAGTCACATGACATAAGCACAACCTGGATACAGTCAAACCTATTACAAGAATCCTTGCTGCTTAAGATGCTTGTTGGCTAAGCCAGTCACATGGACAGATACACCAGGGACCTCAGCTTATGTGTGCAGTCTGCCTTGTGACATTTGAGGCCACCTTAGACAGGGCTTGTGCACAGCACTGAAGCTGGAGTTCTACCCCATGCAGAGCCCTCCAAGTTGACTCTGTCCCCCTGGCTGCAGCTGACAGGGATGCACCTGTGTCCTGGGGTAGTCATGATGACAGATGCCACTTACTGAGTGTTCATCCTGAGGCAGGCACTGTGCTGAGTGCTTGGGAACACATTTCTAAAAGCTTGGACTAACCGAGTAAACTATATGATCTCAGGGACATTTCCACTACTCTGATCTCCAGATGAGAAGGGGTAAGGAGACATGAAGAGATCAGGGGACTTGTCTAAGGCCAAGATGACAAGAGGTGATTCAGGTGGAAGACCCTATGTGCTGAAGCACTCTGTCATGCTCTCTCTCAAGCTGTGTCTTATTACAGCAAAGACTCTCAGAGAGAAGGAGGAAGAGAATCCAAGAACGTGGCCACCACACAGGCAGGAAATCTGGGCTGGCCCTGCAGGTAATCTGGTACCAGCTCAAGGAGAAGTTGAGTAAACACAAGTCAGAGTACAAGTTCATGTAAGGCTCACAACAATGCAGTAACAAGAAGCCTAAACAATAAGATGAAAAATGAAATTGGGGGTGGGGGGCAGGCATTAACTACGGTTCCTTTCAGGTCTAAACCCCACGACTGACTTCCCCAGCAGGCTTGGAGCAATCTAAACACCCAAGACAAATCCCATAAGCATACCTAATTGAATCATCCAGATCCTGTTTGCTTGGGTTTTTGAAGCATCAAAACAGTTCCTTTATATGCTTACTTTGGCTCCCTTGCAGTTTTAATTAAGCCTCCCAAGGCTCACAAGCATATGAAAATGAGGTGGGAAGAAAACCTGCAGCCTTTGATGCCAATGACCACAAGGTGAGAGCATCCCAGGCTGATCTGCTGCTGCAGCAGCTACAGTTGATGCGCAGAGTCGACCCAAGGGGACATTTTTCTGTTTATTTTCCTCTGCACGGAGGGGGCAGTAATTACCCCAGGGATGAAAAGGCTTCTTTCTGGTGGGAAGCTGCAACCAAATAAGCACCAGGGAATCCCCAAGCGCTGTGCTCCCTGGTGTTTCTCCACCCAGGAGCCTGAGGCAGGAACTCTTCTCCAATGAGCACACCAGAGGTCTTTATGTTCCTGTCTGAGCCCCTCATTCAACACAGCAGCTCAGCTCAGCTGGCCGAGCCAGTCATATTCTTCTGTGCTACTTCATTTCTACTTTAAGGGCAGGAAGTCATGTCAGGCCCACCCTGTGTGGGGGGGGGGATGTATAGTATAGGTCCCCAAACCTCAACTCGCAGGCTTTCTAGAATGCTGCTCTGCACTTCTAATCAAGCACTTTCTCCCCTGAGATCAGCCAAGAGCTGCAAGAGTCTGCTGCCAATTCAAGCTCTTTCTAATTTGCCTTCTCTCTCCCAGCACCCACAGAATGCAGAGAACCAATTGTCTCGCCCACCTGCTCTTGCAACATGTCCACCACACAAGGCTCTGCACCTAGCAGGACGGGTGGGTACCAAGACCAGCAGAACACAACCGCTTCTCCAGCATCATGCATTCTAGTTCAGCAGAAAAAAGGCATCCAGAAATTCCACACAGCGTAAGACAAGGGCCATAGTGAAAACACAGCTGATGTTGTAACATTAACATAGCTTGGAAGAACGGTGTGGGGTGGGGCAGGACCAACTGGGGCTGGGGACTCCTATGGTTGGATATGACACAGATGCAGTGTGCTCCCTAGGGTATCAGGGAGATGGTGGTGAGGCCATCAGGAGGCGGAGCCCAAGGGAGGTACTTGGGTTGCTGGGGGTCCTGCCCTGGGAAAGGATGAATGTAGTTCTCCTGGGACCCCTGTGTGAGCTCTCACGAGGCCTGTGATCTTCCCTTGCTGTTGCTCCTGTCTGACCAAGTGAGCTCTCACTCTCACAAGGTCATCCACTAGGAGGCTCTCATCAGAAACTGATCCAATGAGGCCACCTGATCTTGCATGTTCAGCAATTAAAACTGTTAGCTAAATAATCTTTTCTTCATATAGTTATCCAGGTTCAGATATTTTGTAACAAAAAGCAGACCAATACAAATCCATAATGCATCATACAGTAATATGAATTGGTCCTGGAAAGAACGGGTAAGATTTTAATGTTAAAAATACCAATTGGGAGGGGAGCACTGTGACGTAGCTGTTGAGGCTGATGCATACAGTGCCGGTATCCCATATGGGTGCCTATTTGAGTCCTGGCTGCTCCACTTCCAATCCAGCTCTCCGTTATGGCCAGGGAAAGCAGAAGAAGGCCCAAGTCCTTGGGCCCCTGCACCTGTGTGGGAGACCCAGCGGAAGCTCCTGGCTCCTGCCTCGGATCAGCCCAGCTCTAGCTGTTGCAGCCATATGGGGAATGAACCAGCAGACGGAAGACCTCTTTCGCTGCCTCTCTGTAACTCTGCCTTTCAAATACATAAATAAATCTTTAAAAAAATTTTAAAAATAGCAATGGGAGGACCAGCAGCAACAAAGCTATGCAGGTGGCAATGATGAACTGTTCCACTTGGCTCAGTAACACATCACAGACGGGGGCTGACAGGAAGCAAGCAGGAGAGCTGGTTTGAAGCCAGACCCTAGAAGCCCCTGAACCTCAGGCCAAGAGGCTGAGATTCTACCTGATGGACAGTAAGACAGCAGCATCAAACTTTCACTTGTTATTTATCCCCCAAATACTTCAGATTTATTTATTTATTTGAAAGGCAGAGTTATACACACACACACACACACACACACACACACACACACAGAGAGAGAGAGAGAGAGAGAGAGAGAGAGAGTGCTTCCATTCACTGGATCACTCACCAAATGGCCTCAAGGCTAGGCAGGGCTGGGCTCTTGGAATTCCAACCAGGCCCACATGGGTGGCAAGGGCCCAAGTACATGAGCCATCTCCCACTGCTTTCCCAGGTGCATTAGCAGGGAGCTGGACCGGAAGTGGAGCAGCCAGAACTGAAACTGGTACACATATGAGATGCTGGCATTGTAGGAGGCAGCTTAACATGCTGTGCCACAATGCCAGTCCCTCAAAAATATTTTTGAGACCATGTGCTGTGTAAGACACTGAGCTAGGCAGTGGGCACACGCTGAAGGAAAGACTACATAGGATGCCTCGTTTTAAGGTGCTCACATTTTAGAGGAGAGAGGAACGAAACATGAAGGAACAGAATGAACATTCCTGTCACTTGCAGCACTTAAGGAGAACAATGTGGTGTTGCCATGACAGACAATAACCAGAGGGCCTAGGGCTTCTCTTCCAAAGTAGGCCCTGAACTAAGCCTACAAAAGAGCACAGACACTGGCAAGAGTTTGGGAAGGGGGCTTAGGGTGCTGCACACAGAGTGAACAGTACGAGCCAAGGCCCTGCGTGGGAGACCGTGGTGGGCTGCGTGGTGCTTGGCAACGAAGCCGACAAGAGGAGGGGGCTAGACCAGGCTGGCACTTGTGTGCCGTGCAAAGATCTGTGTTCTAAATAAAATTCTCCATCACTACAGATGTGAAAAGGAAGGAAACTTTGATGCACACTGTGCAAAGAATATTCCAGATGCAGCGTAGAGCATAGAGAAAGTGTCAAACAAGAAAAGCAGACAGCCAAGTTAGAGGGTAACAACACAAGAGTCCTTCAAAAAGCTGTGGAAGAGTGCAATGCCGTGATAACTTTCTTTTGGTGCAAAAAATTGAAATCCACACAAAGTTTTTTCCTAATGCTCAATCATGATGAACTTTTCAAAGACCCCTTCTGCAGCAGGGGTGACAGCAATGGAGACGGGGGGGGGGCAGTGAGATGACCCGGAGGAATGCTGGACAGGGCCTTGTGAGGGATGGATGTGCGAGGTGGAGGGAGGGGTGCCAAGGTGGTCATCCGTACCAGAAGAAGCTGAAATGGGAAAAACAAGTGGTATTTCCACACTTGCCCAGCCCTGGAGGGGCAGAGCTGGAATCCGACGTCGTGGGGCAGGTGTGAGGATTTCTGCTGGGGAACGCCTCCTGGGGTCTGCATGCTTGGATGTAGAGTTTGAGGGAGGAGGGTGCAGAGGAGTCAAGGGGAGCTGGCGGAAGGAATTATAATCCAGCAGCTGGAAACAGATGAGGTGTTTTTTTTTTTTTTTTGACAGGCAGAGTGGACAGTGAGAGAGAGAGACAGAGAAAGGTCTTCCTTTGCCATTGGTTCACCCTCCAGTGGCCGCCGCGGCTAGCGCGCTGCGGCCGGCGCACCGCACTGATCCGATGGCAGGAGCCAGGTGCTTCTCCTGGTCTCCCATGGGGTGCAGGGCCCAAGCACTTGGGCCATCCTCCACTGCACTCCCTGGCCACAGCAGAGAGCTGGCCTGAAAGAGGGGCAACCGGGACAGAATCTGGTGCCCCGACCGGGACTAGAACCTGGTGTGCCGGCGCCGCTAGGCGGAGGATTAGCCTAGTGAGCTGCGGCGCCGGCCTGCAGATGAGTTTTAACACTTGACCAGAGTGGCACCGATCTGGAAACTACGCACATAGGAAAAAATACCAGTGCTATGGCGTAGGTTAAGCCTCTATGTGCAGTGCCGCCATCCCATATGGATGTTGATTTGAGTCCCGGCTGCTTCACTTCTGATCCAGCTCCCTGATCATATGCCAGGGAAAAGTGGTGGAAGATGGCCCAATTGCTTGGGCCACTGCACCCATGTAGGAGACCCGGAAGAGGCTCTGGGCTCCTGGCTTCAGCCTGGCCCAGCCCTGGCTGTTGTGGAGAAATAACTTAGCTCCTGGGAAAGAGAAGAAGCGCCACACAGAGAAGTTCTAAGAAGGAGGAGCGTGACACTGAGGGTGTGTGAAACAGCTCTGCCATCAGCATGGGACACAGGGCCATCCTCTGGGAGAGGACACACGCTGGTGCACTTGGGAATGTCACCTGGGGTGATGCAAGAGAACATCAACATGACGGGTGCTCACTGCAGCTGACCACAGCAGAGGAATCTCAGAACGATGTTCCAGGAATGAAAGACCCCTTTGAAGATCAAGTTTTAATTATTCAGAAGGCTGGCTTTCCAATTTCTGGGAAAGTTCTTGCTCTAGGTTTCTTAAAATATTTGAGGGACCCAGGAGCGGGAGTTGTGGCACAGTGGGTTGAGCCACTGCTGGTAATACCTGCATCCCGTATCCAAGTGCTTGTTCAAGTCCTGGCTGCTCCACTTCCAACCCAGCTTCTGAATGCATCTAGAAGGCCACAGGTGATGGCTCGAGTCCTTGAGTCTCTGCCACCCACATGGGAGACTCAGATGGAGCTCCTGGCTCCTGGCTTTGGACTGGTCCAGGTTTGGCAGTTGTGACCATCTGGGGAGTAAACTAGCAGATAGAAGAAATCTCTCTCTTTCTCTCTGCCTTTCAAATAAATAAATAAATAAATACTCTTAAAAAGTATATTTAAGTGACCATGAACTAATTTCATCAAGGATGGTGACCAGTGCAGGGTCAGTGTAAACACTGGGAGATTGTTTTAAGTGATACTCATTGGAACACAGAAAACTGAGTAATTCTACATTCTTCAAGGACAGAAGTAACATCATTTTGGATCAGCTGACGGGATTCTCTGAATACACAAGCCAGCTCACTGTCTTCCTCTTCCCTGGCCCTCTGCTCTGGGACACCCTCAGGGTCGAGAGGTTGGACCTGCAGGTGGGGGCCACTTCCCACTGACAGCAAGAAAACATGGGCTTGTAGAGCTCACCAGTTGTTTTCTCTGGGGTCTGAAACCATAACATTCTCATTCAGAGGAAGTAGTCTCCCATGTTTATTTGTTCAAACTTCATGAATATTAAAAGCACCATAATGGAAGCCAAAACAAATGAGCGCAGTGGTACCAATCGTGGGTGTTCTGCTTGCGAAGCGGGCTTCATCCGAAAGGTCCGAAGCGCAGGAAGACAAATGGGATAAACAGAAAGCTAAATCAAGCACAGTGTGGGGGACGCAGGGCTCACACGTGTGTCGGCGGGCAGCGTGGTCATGGCTGTGACAGCGGGGAGGGAGCTGCACGCAGGGGCTGGCGACTCAGGCGCCCACGCTTGTTAAAAGGTTCAGATTCATTCGGCCTGGATATAGCATGAACCTCTGAGGATTTACATATCTTTAACTTAATAGGAAGAACTAATAACTAGTGAGTGGCTCAGATAAGAGCTTATGAATATTCAAACCGTATAAATCTCTCTGAGTGGAAACACATTTCTCAGCACAGCCTCGTCTAACTCCCACGCACATGCTTTTATTTCTTTTCCAACTGCTGGCCCAACAGCAGCCCCTCAATTTGAGAATCACTGACGGACACTATGGGACAAAGGGGGTTCAGAAAGCTGACACGGAGCATGGAGGACTGGGAATGGCTCGGGCACCCCAAAAATCAACCCTGCCTGATTTTTTATTATTTAAATATTATTCACTTATTTATTTGAGACGCAGAGACAGACAGGGAGAGCGTCCATCTGCTGGTTCTCTCCCCAAATGCTTTCCATGGCTGAGCCTGGGCTGAGCTGAAGCTGAAGGTGGGAGTCGGGAAGTCAGTCCAGGTCTCCTACTTGGATGGCAGGAACCCAACTACTTTGACCCATCACTGGTGCCTCGCAGGGTACACATCAGCTGGAAGCTGGAGTCAGGAACTGAGCAGGGAGTCAAACCCAGGCTCTCTATACGGGATACGGTGCCTTAGCCAGCATCGTCAGCGCTAGACCAGATGTCCAACCCCAAACCTGTCTGATTTTTTAGGAGCCAAAGTTTGCCAGAAACCATACACTTTTGTCAACAAGATGATTCTTCCCTTTTTTATTAAATGCCTTTTCCAGTGCGGTGAGCAGCCTAGGAGATGAAATCTGATGGCAAGGAGGTTCCCAAGGACAGGGTGGGGTGTGGAGGGGAGGGTAATACTGAGCCAGTGGTGTGCACCTGTACTGTAACCAACCAGGCATGTGAGCCACAGAAAGGGAAGAAAGTGAAAGAATGGAGAGCAAGCAAGAAGGCAAGAAAACACAAATCCAGCAGGCAGGGGAGAGCGGGGACAGGAGGAGGAGGCAGCCCTGGAGAATGCAGAGAAAGCCAGCTGTCTGTTGTTCCTGTGGTCTTCCCACTGCCCAGGCACCAAGAGAAGCTCCCACCTCGTCCTTTTCTGTTCACTCGTTCATTCTAACATTTCTGAGGGCTAACAACACAAACTACGTTACCTATGTGGTAATTTAAAATGTAACCTTCCTCGTGGCTGGCAATGCCACTGACTTCTATTTTCAAACTAAGACTTTGAGACATAATCCCTCTATTATGTGTCCCTCATTCATTCACTTAGCCAAATAGCCACTGCATACCTACTGCATGCCAGACACTCAGGCAGACATACACTGGACTGCAAGACACAGTCTGGCCCTCCAGAGCCTTATGTCCACAGGAAAGCAAAGACGTTACACCATGAAGGCTACAGAGTGGGCGGCCCTGGGAGTTGATGGTGGGTGGGGGAGGAGCGGGGAGCAATAGGAAAGACACTCCACATCCGGAAGCTTGGAGGGTGAAGAGGCGGCGATCAAGATGCAGAGGGCGCTCATGTGTCAGCAGGACCCTGATCAAGGGGTGCTGGCAACCTCAGAAGCTGTGGAGAGCCTGGAATGTTCCAGAAACTAATCTGGCAGAACGCAGAGTGCAAGGGTGAGCTGCAAGATTGCGAGGGTCTTTGTGGTGCGTTGGGAATCCTGGACCATCTGCTAACATCCAGTCCAAGCACTGCGGGGTTGCAAACAGCAAAATGGCACACTCAGGTTGACATCCCATACAGATGCTTTGAAGATGGAAATTTCCCAGAAAAACAAAATGAGAACTGCAGCCTGAGATCTTCAACTGGAAACTTACAAGTGTACAAATGTAAGGTTTTTATACATACAAATGCACGCGTAATCATATTCACATTGCTTTCCTTATAATCTCAGAGCAGGCATTTCTCATCTTGTCCAGAGCTCCCTTTTTGTGTAAACTCCTGATTCCACTCTTTCTCTTATGTGTCCTGCCAAGAGCTACTCCCTTCCCTAACTGCCTCTGGTTCTTGCCATGCATCGGTGCTGCCTTCTACACACACGGGGCGAGGAGAGGGACATCTGTTTTCCCCTCCAGTAGCTCTGGGAAGGCCATGGCCACCGTTCGCTTTTACAGTATCAGCACCTGACTTAATGCAGGCAGAAGAACGACTCAGCATTCTTTAACCAGTATTTGGTAAAAACAAACAATAAACAAAAACCAGCAAGCAGGTAAAAATCCTTGTGATTTCTCAACCTAGTTGAGTGATGCTTTTTGTGTGAAATAGTAGTAACACTTACTTTTACACTTACATTTACAAAAAGAAAAAAACAAAAAACAAAAACCCAAATCACAGTGTAGTCTTTTACCTGGTTAGTCCTCAGAGGAACTCAGAACACTTCAATGAAAATATCAGTGTATGGCAATTTACGAGGTTGGTGTTAATGGCATTTGTGATGTTAGCATTCCATATTGGAGTGCCAGTTTGAGTCCTGGCTGCTCTGCTTCTGATCCAGCTTCCTGTTAATGCACCTGGAAAAGCAGTAGATGACGGCCCAAGTACTTAGGCTTCTGTCACTCATGTGGGAGATGCAGATGGAGTACCTGGCTCCTGGCTGCAGCTTGGCCCAGCCCTGGCTGTTGCAGTCATTCAGGGAGTGAACCAGCAGATGGAAGATTTCTCTCTCTCTCTCTCTCTCATTCTGTCTTCCAAATAAATACATTGTAGAAAAAAAAAAATCAATTTATAAGATGTTGGTATAGGTTGAATTTTATCCCCTTAACATTCAAATGTTGAAGTCCTAGTCTCCCTACCCACCTCCTCATATCTCTGAATATGAACTTAGTCAAAAATAGAGCTGGGAGTCTGAGACCAAGGTGTGGGCAGGGTTGGGTCCCTCTGAGAGCTGAGGGAGGGTCTGTCCCAGGATCCTCCCTGGTTCCGGGTGTTTTCTTGCTGTCTTTTTTTTCTTTTCTTTTCTTTCTTTCTTTTTTTTTTTTTTTTTTTTTGACTGGCAGAGTTAGACAGTGTGAGAGAGAGAGACAGAGAGAAAGGTCTTCCTTCCATTGGTTCAACCCCCAAATGGCTGTTATGGCCGATGCACTGCGCTGATCCAAAGCCAGAAGCCAGGTGCTTCCTCCTGGTCTTCCATGCAGGTACAAGGCCCAAGCACCTGGGCCATCTTCCACTGCACTCCTGGGCCACAGCAGAGAACTGGACTGGAAGAGGAGCAACCAGGACAGAACCGGCGCCCCGACTGGGACTAGAACCTGGAGTGCCGGCACCGCAGGCGGAGGATTAGCTTAGTGAGCTGTGGCACCAGCCTGCTTGCTGTCTTTGTCCTGCCTTGGCTTGCAGAAGCATCAACCTCATCCCTGCCTTCATGCTCACGTGGGTCACTCCCTGTATATGTGTCTTGGCCAAACTTCCCCTTTGAATAGGGACAATGGGTTTATTGGATTAGGACCTGTTCTAGTTATTTAATTTCACCTTACTAATTAGATCTGCAACAATCCTACTTTTGACAATTTGCAAAAATCAACACTGGCTGGATGGTGTCGATCTTCAGAGAGTAGGATTTCTGAGGTGGGCATTTGTGCAGGGGTTAAGTCGTTGCGATGCTCACTTCTCATACCAGAGAGCCTGATTCGAGCCCTGGCTCCTCCGCTTCCGATCCAGCTTCCCGCTAGTGCACACTCTGGGAGGCGGCAGATGACGGTTCTAGGGTTTGGGTCCCTGCCACCCATGTGGGAGACCTGGATTGAGTTCCTGGCTCCTGGCTTCATCTTGGCCTAGCCCTGGTTATTGTGGGCGTCTGGAGAGTGAAGCAGCAGATGGAAAAACCTCTGTCTCTCTCTCACTCTGCCTTTCAAATACAAACGAAAATAAATACAACATTTATTTTTAAAAGTGAGTACTTTTCTTTCAGTTGAACAAGAGCAGCAAAAAGCAGAAACAGATTTCCCAGCGGGTGCGCTTCCTGCTCCTTAGCACTTAGCCTGGCCCTCTGGGGCTACGTACGGCCCAGGGCTTCTGCCGCCTGTCCCGGGGGCCTCACGCACTGCTGGCTTGTGGTAGGCAAACAATACACGTTTGCCGAAAGTGAAATAAAACACTTTAATAAAAGCCTATTTTAGCTGGGCTTCAAGAGCTGGCAAGGACATCGCTGCTGCTCTTGGCAGGGCTGTGCTGGTGGATCTGGTTCTGGGAAAACATTGCTATTCTCACTGCTCAGCCAAACCTGCGAATTGCTGAACCCGGCGTGATGTGAAGAGGCTGCTCCCCCTTACTCTGTGTCCCACTGCTAGTGGTTCTGTTGCTTCCTAAGGCAAACACCTGTCCTTTTCCCTTCAAGTGGATTTAAAAAAAAAAAAAGGATGAAAGAATCTGCCCCATAATCTGGAGCAACATGGGCCAAGGTCTAAGACCGGTGCCCCATAAAGCAGGCGTTCCCCGGCTTCCTAGCAGGCCAGGCTCTGGGTCCAATTACGGAAACGAGGCTACAAGGATTAGAATTAGCGCCTGTCACCGCTGGAAAGCGTGGCTGGCTTGCAGTCGCCTTAGACGGTAACAGATGAGCAACAAATGTGTGTAGCTGCCAGCCCCCTCCCCCCTTTTTTGGGAACCCACACCCCAGAGCAGGATATGTGGACACATGCAGGCATATTAGATGTGGCCTACTCATTCTAAAAACGTGCCTGGAAAAGAATGCGGGAGAGCCGCTCACCCTTGTGCTCGCCACTCTCTGGAGGGCTCCCCTCCTGGCTTATTTATAACCCCTGAGCACTTGGTGGCCTTCCACGGAAGGGGCAGGCAGCTGCCTGCAGGAAAGCCATGCCCTGCCCACAGACTGCAAACACATGTCCCTTTCTGTCATCTGGGCAACATAGCTGCCATTCCACAATGCGCTAGCTGCCAACTTCCTTCCTTCCATTTGGGGTTCACGGCAACTTTGGGATCCACAGACCTCGTCATCACCCTGCCACCAGATGCTGTTAGTGCCTCAAATAATAGCAAGACTAGTGGCACTTCTCACACCCTTCCGGGCTCTGCCAGGCTCACCCAGATTGCACAGATGCTGAAGGTGACTTTAGAATAAAAACTCCTACCCTGCTGGCTCCCAGGGAGGAGGAACTGCACTTGTGGAAGCTTGGAGCGGCGTGAACCCTCACTTCCACCTCCTACTTCATCAGATGACAGGGTGTCAAAAAGTTCCTAGAAAACAGGCATCTGTTCTTTCTGAAGCCCCCTAGGAGGATACAGACACTCCCTCTGCCAGGATCCTCATTCTGTTCTAAAGTTCCAAAAACGCAGCTAATTCCTACACTGTACAGTTCACAAAAGTGTCACTGTTTTCACATTTTTTTTTTCTTTTTTTTTTTGACAGGCAGAGTGGACAGTGAGAGAGAGAGACAGAGAGAAATTCTGGTCTTCCCTTACCATTGGTTGACCCTCCAAAGGCCGCTGCGGCCGGCATGCTGCGGCTGGCACACCGCGCTGATCTGAAGCCAGGAGCCAGGTACTTCTCCTGGTTTCCCTTGTGGGTGCAGGGCCCAAGCACCTGGGCCATCCTCCACTGCACTCCCAGGCCACAGCAGAGAGCTGGCCTGGAAGAGGGGCAACCGGGACAGAATCCAGCGCCCAGACCGGGACTAGAACCCAGAGTGCCAGCACCGCAGGTGGAGGGTTAGCCTATTGAGCCGCGGCACTGGCCTGTTTTCACATTTCAAAAGCCTGAGAAATAAACTAAATAAACTAGAGAAGGAAGGATAGTTGCTGCTTCAATCAATTATTTACTTGCTTCTGGTTCACAAATATATGTCAATCTACTTTTCACTTTGATACACATTTGAACAAATAAACACCACACACCAGGCTTCAAAAGTATAAATATTGCATTGCAGTACAATATATCACACAACCCATGTGCTGACTATTAGGCTTATGTCTCTCATGCCAGCCCAAGAAGGTATGGGTGAACACACGTAACACAACACAAATATGGATTGACTTTCGGTTTGTTTTTTTCTAACATCTGCTAATCTTTTACATAATTTAAGGAGGACGAAGATTTAATGACATGTTCTCCTTGACACTCAAAGCAGCTTACTGTGTTGTAGTAAAGACCTTTCAGGCTCGCTGTTTAATTTTGCTTCTCTCTCCTTCCTAAGTCATGACTTTCACAGTGTGGGGAAGAAAGGACCGTGTTGCTTCACAGGATACGGGAGAGAAAGGTGCGGCTTTTACCCTATGGATGTACTGAGTTTTTCCCAGAGCACAAATAAGTAGATTAAGAAAATGCTGGGAACACTCAGGGAACAGTGGCTGCTAAGGGCAGAGGAAGCATGGAGGGTTCGAGAGCATTGGGTGAATTGCAAAGTGCAGGATGGGATTCTGTGGCCACTGTGCCAAGAGCCTCTGGCTTCTGCTGGGGCCTGGCAGAGCAGTGAGTGGGAAACTGGCCCCAATGACAGGCACAGCGAGCAGCCAGTCTGATGGCAGAGAGGACTCTGCTCCAGGCTCCATGAGCTGTGGACACTGGAGCTACTTTCCGTGGCAGAAACATAAACGGATGAAGAGGTGCGCAGGGGAACAAGGAGACATGGCTGTCACAAATGCTGAGCTGGGGATGAGCTATCACCTGTGCTGTGACGTCTGGAAGGCCCTGGGCTACTGCATCTGGTATGTACAAGAGTGACTCAAGCTATCTGAGGTTGAGATGTGAAGTCACTGGCACGCAGGTGCAGGGGAAACCACAACTGTGGGGAAGATCATTCCGGAAGGGAGAGCTGGTGGCTAAGGACAAACCTCGAGGGGCATTGGACGGAGGGTCCAGAGGGAAGAGCTGAGAAGGGCCAGCAGGAATAGGGGAAGGATTGCACAAGCAGGATTTTAAATAAGCAAAGGAGGGAGTGAATTCAAAAATGAAACAAAGCCGCAGGGAAGTCTGTAAGAAAGAGAATCCTGGGACGGGCACTGTGGAATAGCAGGTAAAGCTGCCACCTGTGACACTGGCATCCCATATGAGCACTGGTTCTTGTCCCAGCTGTTCCACTTCTGATCGTGCTCCCTGCTAATGGCCTGGGAGAGTAGCAGAAGATAGCCCAGGGGCTTGTGCCCCTGCACCCACATGGGAGACCTAGACAAAGTTCTTGGCTCCTGGATTCAGCCTGGCCAAGCCCTGACTGTTGCAATCATTTGGGGAGTGAACCAGCAGATGGAAGATCTCTCCCCCCTCCATCTCTCTTTCCTTCTCTTTAACTCCTTTATTAAAAGAGATTTTATTTATTTATTTGAGCGGTAGAGATACAGATAGAGAGAGGGAGAGACACAGAGAGAGAAGTCATTCACTCCCCAAATGGCCACAAAGGCCAGAGCTGGGCTGATCCAAAGCCAGGAGCCAGGAACAACTTCTGGGTCTCCCATGTAGGAACAGGGGCTTAAGTACTTGGGCCATCTTCCACTGCTTTCCCAGGTCATAAGCAGAGAGCTGGATTGGTAGAGGAGCAGCCAGGACACAAACCGGTGACCATACGGTATGCTGGTGCCACAGGCAGAGGCTTAGTCTACTATGCCACAGCGCTGGCCCCCCCAACTCTGACTTCCAAGTAACTAAATCCTATAGAGATGGAGATGGAGATGGAGATGGAGATGGAGAGAGAAGGGAGGGGGGGATCTCTGGACTTGGAATGAAGAGCTGGCTGCAGACTCAGGCAGATTAGACTCAGAGGAAAGATGGGAGCAGCAGGCAGCTCTCCCTGGTTAGGGGCTGCCCTGGAAGTGAGGAAGGAGTTGGGGAGGCGCAGACGTCCCTGGAAGGTGTAGCTGTGCAGCATCTTAGTATGGGGCTAGAGGGGGGGAGGGAATCCAGAGGGCTAAGGCACCTGCCTCACAGCTTAGGACACGACCACTGCTTCCTGCACTGCTATCCCGTTCACCTCGGCACAGAAATAAAGTAAATCTGCTCACATCCTAGATACAAAAACGCAAAGCCCAAGTGCTGTGAGCCTTTTGGGTGTGGTGATCTGGCGCAGATAGGATGGTGTGACAAAAGTGGCACAATGCTCAGAGAAGAATCACGCCCTGCTCTGGGTTCAAAGTTGTTCTCTCTGGCTAAGGGCATCAGTGCAATACAATAGCATGTGTAATGTATAGTATGATGTATAGTATGTATAGTATGATGTACAACTATTCACATGAAAAGCATTTTACAGCCCAATTCAAAATACAGAAAAAGGCTGTGCTCAGGAGCATAGCCATGCGGACAATCAGCAGATAAACCCTGCAAAGCATACTCAGTAAATAAGCATCTGTTGAGGTACAGTTTGGACACCATCGGTTAATTGCCATCAAGGAGAGTCCTCCAGCTATTTCAATTGTCAGCCCAGTAGGCTGGGGGAGCAGGATGTCCTGGGGGTGTAGGATGCAAACTCCGGGGAGCAGCAATCTTTGATCATGACCTGCAAAGGCATCACTGCTCCTGGGAGATGGACTAGGATTTCTCTCTCTTCCATACGTAGTGTGTGTGTGTGTGAATCGCATCAACTACGTATAGTATGTATGAATCACATCAGATGATAGATGGCGCATTCACCAGCATCACAACATGCTATGGTACTAAATTCTACAGTTTACTCTTGAAAGGTATTCTCAAGCATCTCCCTAACTTTAACTCAAGATTCAAGTGTATAAGGAATCAAGGTAAAGAGAGCAATGGTTCATCTGCCACACACTGAAAGCTTTGGCCCAGACCTTGCATGCTTTTCCCAGATGAACATGTGCTGTTTCCCCTAAGGTCTGGATCTTACCTACGAGCTCACCTGCACACTCTCAGCAAAAAAAAAAAAAAAAAAAAAAAGGCACTGGAAGAGAATATACGGATGCACAGGTGGCTTCATCTCTGGAAAGAACAATGAATTTTCTTTCTTAGCCTGAACATTCAGCATCTGTGGTGTTGGTCTGATCTGCCCTCCTATCTGCGAGAGATCTTCCTTCTTCTGGTCACTACCCACAAGTCTGCAGCAGCCAGGGCTGTGCCAGGCTGAAGCCAGGAGCCTGGCTGAGCCAGGAATTCCAACCAGGTCTCAACTGTTTGAGCTGTCACCTGCTGCCTCCCGGGATCACATTAGGGAACCTGGACAGGAAGCACAGTAGCTGATGCTTGGACCAGTATCTCCAACCTGGAATACGGGGAGCCCCACTGTAGGTTTAACCTGCTGCACTACAATGCCTGCCCACAACTGTAATATTTTATCACATAAACTTCTGCTCATTCCCTTCGGAACAGAAAGCCTCTTTAGACTGTGGGGTTCTTTGGTGCCACAGGATAACATTCAACAGGTTGGATGCTCCACTCCATTTTGGTCTTTCTGTTGGGTTTAGCCTGGACCTGGCTCTCTGCTGGTGGCACACAGTAACTCTGTAACTAGGTCTCAGAGTTGGAGGGGTGAGCAGTTCAATCAACAGGGATACCATTCTGGCTTCCTCATTTCCTGTTACAAATTTCCCTCTCTCCCGCGTGGGGGACTGGTGTCTTCCCAGAGATGTCTGGGGTCTCTCGCCCATGCACCTCTAGCATCCTCCATTATTTTGACTTGTATCAGACCACTTTGGGAAGCCTACCCTACAGGCTGCACCAGTATCCTTTTATTTCTAAACTGCTCCTTATCTGGCAGTCAGTTCAAGTCCATTTATGTGGTTTGGCCAGGATTTCCACTTCATAAAAGATGTATTTGCTGAATCCAAAAACATATGTCGCCCTACAGATAATTACTCTCTTCAAACATCCGCTGTCTCTTATTTTCCCTCATCTTCCTTCATGGTCAGCAATCTTTTGGGGCTTTTAATATTCAAGGAAGAAAAATATATTCTCTAGTACTTCAGACTTTTTGGAACTGGACAGGCTCTCTTATCCTACTACAGGATACATCTATTTATATTTTAAAATAACACATCAAAGTATAAAGAAACTGTGTTATACTTGCAAGTGAAAAACAAAAGCTTATGTTTCTCTTCAAATATTTATCAGCACAGTGAAAGCCACGCTATTTTTCAACTTCAGTAAGGTAAGAGTTTCTAGTAAATCAGTCAGTGGACATTAGCGAGCAATGTTCCTGAAATTATAGGTATTTATATGAATTCTAATTGGTATAGCCACCAGTTTATTATGCATACCCTAACCTAGGATAGTAGCACAGTGCAGTGAGATAGTACACATAGTAACACAGTATGGAGTAACAGTGCAGCCAAGGAAGCAGTATGGGGAGTGACATTGCAAAGTGAGCCACAAAGCAGAGAGGGTAAGGCAGTACAGTGAGAAGCACTAATAGGGGGCCTGTCTGGATCAGGCAAATTCTGGCCTGAATCCCAGCTTTGTAGCTGACCAGCTCTGTGACACCGGATAAGCTAAGCCTTCTCTTTCTCCGTTTCCTCACAGACCGCAGGCAGTAAAAGCTAGCGCTTGAAGGTTCCCATGAGCTGTAGACAGAACCGATATGAAACATCTAGTACCCGGCTGCAAGTAGGCATCCGGCAAGCTGACTCGCAGAAGTAGGTTAAAATTTCTTCCCTGCCCATTTAGGAAGTCTTTAAATGGGAACAAAGCAGAGAAGGAAGGAAAGAAAAAAAAACCTAGGATACCATCATTACGCTTAACACTGAGGTCGGCTTTGATAACTACTCCATGATGGCACCCAGGACAGGGGGACCACGGCTCTGGCCAGGAGCCAAACTGAAGGATGACCCCAAAGGCTCTGGACATCTCCCCACACGCAGAGAGGTGGGTGACCAGATTTAATATTTTCCCGTTGAGCACAATCTGCTCCTACACTCAGAAGTCAAAAGCACTGTGACACTGAAGGACTGTGGAGAGGCAGCAACCAGCATGACGGAAGGAGGAACACAGACCCTGGACCTCGCGCGGGACTCAGCCAGTGCTCCACAGGTGATTTCTGAATTCACATTTAAAATAAGATAATAAAAGAGACAAAAAATCTGATACCTACAAATGAGAGATAAGGGGAAAGAGGAAAAGTAAATGAATTCATTAGTATGGATAAGAATAACAATGCAAGAGTCTGTTCAAAGCAAGGCCTTCTGGACCTGGGTAGCGAAAGGTCAGGAATGCGCAGGGCGGGTTCTGGGCCAGGGGTGCTGCTCTTAAGCACAGGCCCTAAGCTCCTCTGTCACCTTTCCCTGGCTTCACTTCTCTGCCTGTGGAAATGAAGCCCTTGGGATGTTCTCTGAGATTTCCTCCAAGTTTCCTGGACCACATGCCCCAAGCATCAGCTCCCGTGGCGCATTTTACCTGGTAGCCTGTGTCTGATTGCTGCAATCTGCAGGATTTGCAGCGGCCAGAGGCCGTGGGGAGAGTAAGGCTGGACGCTGACTCCCGAGCCGGGGAGTGAGCTGTGACAGTGCGTGCCGCTGGATGCTACAGGCATGCCAAGTGTGCCTGCTGGGGTGCCAGCCTGTCTTCTCTGAAATGTCCCTGCTGAGGGAAGGCAAGACAGTGTGGAGGGCGACGCTGGGACCAGCAGCCATGCAGCCTGTGGCCTGGCACCTGCTGTGTTCTGCCCAGGGCAGGGCCAGCTACACTCCTGAGGGGTAACGGGGAGGGTGGCCACAGCCTGGGAAAGGGGCCTGTCCCAAGGCATATCTAGGATGAATTATGTGAAAACTGCTTCCAGTATCATCCCCCCGCCCACTGTTAGCTTTTATTAAATCAACGTCTCCATTTCCCTTCCTGTATTTAATTTGACCCACAGTTGGTGCAAACTGTTTTCAAAACCAGCCCAGGGCTGATAAATAGTTCTGGCTTAATGTTAATAAAGGAAAGGGGGCGAGATTGAACTAACGCACGGGTTTAAGTAAATAACTGCACACATCTATGATTTTTATAAAGAAAAAACTTTTTCAGACACGTTTCACAATTTTGTTTCAACATGATGATAAATGGAGCTGAGACACTGGTGAAAAACAACATAATTTTAATCTTGGAAGAAAACCTTAGGGTTCATTTCAATCTACTAAACATTCATTACACCTCCCTTGGTGCTAGGTGCTGTGGTTTCAAAGGGAAATACGATGAAGTTCTTGTTTTTAGGCAGCTGCCAATGAGGAGGGAGGCAGATGCAATCTGTGTCTGACCTTGGCTTCCCTCGCAACAAGGCTGCCCTGAGCCGGCCCTGTGGGGCCAACTTGCACAGGTAACTTCCAACTGGGTTCTGCCAGTGGGAGGCTCTGGCAAAGGATTAGAGGGTGGGGAGAAGGGAGAGGCCTCTGCCTCAAGGTCTCCAGCACCCCAGACTGCTGACACTGCCCCTTCTCTTATCCCACCCGCCTATGGCGGTGGTGACTTTCTGACGTCATTCACCTTTGGATTCTCTCTCCCCCCGCTCTAGCACCTCAGCAACCAAGTCCTTGAATTAAAGGACACTATTTTAAATAACTAACCTGGACTTCTCATCCCTGGTTAAATCACGGTGGAGATGCAACCCACTAATGATAACAGGATGCTAGATGCTCCTCGAGTGGAGATGTCCCAAAGGTAGTAACACCTTTCATGGCGAAGCCTGGTGAAGAATGAGGGATGGGTGTTTGAAAGGCAAGGGGGAGTGTGTTCTGTTGCATGGTGTGCAGCACAGGGTGGCTGTGTGGGGGAGGGGCAGACAGAGGCAATATCATAGATCTCTCTAGTGAGACTGGATTTGCTCTGCAGGTAGCTATAACTCTGGCCAAGTGTCTAAGCAGTGACAGAGTTGTACTGTAAGGGGATGCATGGGGTGACAGAGATCACAGCTCACGGTTCATTCTGAGTAACTGCTTATAGCTGAGCAGGAGGCAACAGGACCACAGTGGATCCATGAGACATCTTGGTGAAGGACAGGACGGGACTGGAAACAGATGGATGTGCAGGTTAGGGGGCAGCAAAAGAAAACTTCCAACCTCCATGTTGGAGCATGGAGATGAGGGCTGATGCTGACAGATGTGCACATGGTAGACAATGTGTCTGAGTGTTGAGGAGGTCTCAGATCTTAGGTGTCTATGCAAGTGCACAGGTGGAAAGTGGGAGGGGTTCTCAGAGGAGCAAGGGTGCTGCTCAAGACAGAAGTCAGGACTAGAGATCTGAACTTGAAGGAGCAGCACACTGGCAGGGCAGACGGGAGGGAAGAACCTGCACACAGGATGGAGAGGGACAGGCAGAAGGAAGCGCAGCGAGGCAGGAGGCTTCTGGTCCGATGCTGAGGACTCACATCAGTCCAGTCACTGGTTCCCTCATTTTACAGGAACAATGGACCAGACCAACCAAGGGTTCACAAGTGCTTAATAGTGATGCTGGCTTAGGCCTTCGGCTCCTCCTGGGGGGACGCCTCCATGAAACCCCACTCTCCATGCTAAGACCTAGCATTCTGCACAGAGGCAGGGAGACACAGTTCTCTGCAGCAATTCCCTAACTCAGGTTACTTTCAAACGTGCTTTCTGTACCAGTCCTTCTGTATATTTATTCACATTAACCGAAGAGAACTTCACTCTTAAAGACTGGCCCGAATAAACCCAGGCTGGGCTCTGATGGAGACATTTGGAGGCTAAGACATCTCTTTCACCCAGTTCCGACATAAGCATGTACCCTGCATTCTAGTTTATATGCTCTACCTTTTTCTTTGTGGGAAAATAATTAATAGGCTCGAGAACTAACAGTCATTATCTCACTCAAAGGATCCTTTTCAACCCTGCTGGAAATAAACAATCCTAGTTTTATAAAAGGAAAATGACTTCAGGGAAAAGAAGATCAGAATGGTGCTTACAAACTTAGTTATATTTAACTGACATTTTCATCCCTTGCTGTTTTAAAAGATGGAAATAAACATATTTTTCAGAACATTTTTGAGGAGCATTTATATTTTCCCTTAAGCTCTATGGATGAGTGACCAAGGCAGCATCCTGGCAAAGCACAAGCTTTGGCATGAAATGGTGTTCAGTGCATAGAGTGTATCTGCCATTCTTTCTGGATAGTGACCTGGGGGCAATAGTCCCAATAGCTGGCATAACACACACTACCACAGACCTGGCATTGTACTGAATAAAATATTAGATGAACTAATTTTATTTCTCTCCACTGTTACCAGATGAAATTGGTGTGGTGAATTTCTTATCCCTTTTTGGAAGCAGAACCTTAAGCTTAGGCATTTATTTTTATTTTTATTTTATTTATTTTTTTTATTTTTTTGACAGGCAGAGTGGACAGTGAGAGAGAGATACAGAGAGAAAGGTCTTCCTTTGCCGTTGGTTCACCCTCTAATGGCCGCCGCAGACGGCGCGCTGCGGCCGGCGCACCGCGCTCGTCCGATGGCAGGAGCCAGGAGCCAGGTACTTTTCCTGGTCTCCCCATGGGGTGCAGGGCCCAAGCACCTGGGCCATCCTCCACTGCACTCCCGGGCCACAGCAGAGGGCTGGCCTGGAAGAGGGGCAACCGGGACAGAATCCGGTGCCCCGACCGGGACTAGAACCCGGTGTGCCGGCGCCGCAAGGCGGAGGATTAGCCTGTTGAGCCACGGCGCCGGCCTAAGCTTAGGCATTTTAATAATTTGTTTAAGATCATATGGGTAGCTAAGCTAGGACAGAGGCCATACTGTTGCCAATGCACCAACATCTCTTACTTAACTGGGTTCTTAGAATCTTTTAATGAATGCTCCACATGAAATATTAAGCACCTGGAGTGCTCCAACATTATTATAATGAGACAAGAGAGCGGCTGGTTAGAATTAGAACCTAAGGGGCCGCTGCTGCTGTGGCATAACAGGTAAAGCCACCTCCTGCAGTGCCGGCATCCCTAAAGGGTGCCCATTTGAGTCCCAGCTGCTCCACTTCCGATCCAGCTCTCTGCTATGGCCTGGGAAAGCAGTAGAAGAAGGCCCAAGTGCTTGGAACCCTGCGTCCATGTGGGAGACCAGGAAGAAGCTTCTGGCTCCTGGCTTCAGATCAGCCCAGCTTTGGCCATTGTGGCCATTTGGGGAGTGAACCAGCAGATGTAAGAGTTTCTCTCTCTCTCTCTCTCTCTCTCTCTCTCTGCCTCTGTCTCTCTGTAACTCTCTGCCTTTCAAATAATAAATGAATCTTTAAAAAAAAGAAAAAGAATTAGAACCTAAACCTCCAAATCAAAGTGTATACTCCAATAGCACATACCAGACTAACACAGTTGGTTAAGCACTTTTTTAAACTTGTAAATTGATAAACTGTATTTGTATACACTTACAGGGTACACAATGATGTTATGATCAAGAATATACATGGATTAAATCAAGTAAATCAACTTATTCACCTCCTCCAATATGCAAGCATTTTTGGTGAGAACATTTGAAATGTACATTATTTTTTACTATATATATATGTGCAAAGGGATAAAAAACTATTTTTGCTACTGAGGCTTTGTACCCCATGGGTATCATCTTCTTATTCCCCAACCCCCTGCCTTTGTAATCACCATTGTACTCTCTGATTCTTTGAATTCCACTATTTCAGATTCCACACATAAGGGAGAACATGTAGTATATTTGTCTTTCTGTGCCTGGCTTATTTCACTTAACATAATGTTACCAAATTTCATCAGTGTTGTTGCTGAAATTTCTTTTTTAAGACTGAATAGTACTACATTGTGTATATATACCACATTTTCTTCCTTTGTTCATTCACAGACATCTAGGTTGAGTCTATAACATGGCTGTTGCAAATAATGTTGCAATGAACACCGGAGTGCAGATAGCGTTCCCACTCGTGGATTTCAAATCTTAGGGGTACGTATCCAGAAGTGGGATTGCCACACAGCATGGTAGTTCTATTTTCAGTTATTTGAGGAACTTTGGAATAGTTGTCCCTTAATGAGTTATAACTAACTGAGGTTCTTACAGCCATTAATGAAAAACAGTACAGAAATTCCTACAGAAGTTAAAGACAGATCTACTGTATGACCAGCCATCCCTCTTCTGAGTCTATACACAAAGGAGATGACATCACCTTGTAAAGTCATTGCAGCATCATTCACAAAAGTCATAATCTAGAAATAACCCAAAAGCCCACTGATGGATGGACCAAGAAAATATCGTACAGCCCCAGGAAAGCAGAAGATTCTGCCATGTGTCAAAGCATGGATGGACACGGAGTACATTACACTAAGTCAGAGAACCCACACGGAGAAAGCAAAGAGCCTGCCTGATCTCACTCACATGAGGGAATACAAACAGAAAAAGTGCTCAAACAGAGAAGAGGAGAGACTGAAACAGAGGCTACTGTGGGGGTGAGAGGATACAAAACGGCAGTTAGATGGATGATAGATAGATAGATAGATAGATAGATAGATAGATAGATGAACATGTCTAGAGATCTAAACGTGTGACAGGACAGCAATGACCAAAACTGTATCAGGATATTTGTCCAATAAAGAGATTTTAGCAGCCTTTGTTAGCAAAAGAGGTAGTTATTTTTGATGCCAGTTAATTCTAATCTGCCTCGCTAGAGCAGCCATTTTGCCCTCTGTATGTATCCTGTATCATGCTGTCACCTAAATATCCCCAATAAAACCTACTCAGATTAATTTAAATTCCCACCAACAGTGTACAAAAGTTCCCTTTTCTCCACAGGTAACTTCTGAAAAACCAAATCTCCAAGAGCCTCAACATCATGCAAAACAGCGTGTAAGCTATCTCCTGGGGTGGACGGTCATCAACAGTGAGGTGAGCCTAAGTTTGGGAGCTCATGTAACCCAACGTCAGAAACACAAATGTCTCTTTCACCAATGGCCGGCCGAGGGCCGGGCTCTACATGAACCTCTTGTTTCCGCAGGTGGAAGCAAACACTTTGGAACTTTCTGCTGTGTTAGAGCCCTTGGACTCAAGCCTATCACTGCGTAGTTCTACCCTGCACGCTACTCTCTCACTCTTGTCAAATTCTTAGCTCACTCCTTTCTGCAAGTCCTTCAGAATTCTGCGGATAGCTTCCAGCAGCTCTCAGCACATTTGCTCCCAGTGAAGCCCAAATCAGTCCCCTCGTGGACCCCCACTGGGCTCCCTTGGGCACATCACAGGACGCTGGCTGGGAAAATCTCTTTTCAGCCTGGGCACGTCACGGCCCTACCTGCTACTGGGTCTAGGCCTGTGTCATTATTTATTATGGCATAAGCACTAGCTGTTGAGGGTCAATTATTCCATTGAGCAGGCATTACAATAAGACCTGGTCATTAAAAGGGGTACTTATGTGAACCTGGACGCACATTGAAAGAAACATTAGTCCTTTTGTCAACTTGGCAAGTCTATTGTTCTAAGGCAGGCCCAACCAATTAACGTCTTTTGCCAATCCCTGTCAGCAGGGGCTTGAAAAGAGGAGAAAGAGGGGGGTCAGTCAGATGCTAATTTAGATACAATTGTGTCAGGGCTGTGTGGAGGGGCGGGCTCTGTAGGAGCCACCAGGGTTTAATGAAGCAAACAGCTTGGGTCCGAGTGACCCCGCAGGGGCAATTTTCAAAGACCCTTCTGTGTTCCTCTGCCAAATAGCAGAGGGGCATCGCAAGAGGCCCTTCCTTAAAAAAAAAAAAAAAATTAAGAGAGGGATAATCATCCGTTTAATCTGCTCATTAAACAAATCTCTCAGGCGGACTTAACATGAATTAGCACTTCTCTGAAAAGGGAAAATGTGACATACAGCAGACAGCTCCGATCATTTGAAAGGTCACAATTCTGTATGATAAGCTCCCTGGTTATTAATGTATTCATATTCGCTGATATGGAGCAAAGATCACTGCCTTCATTCAACTCGACAGCAAAACAGTGTTTCCCTAACAGGAAAACATAAACACTTTTCATCAGGTCCTGGATACAGACCTGGATATCAGCTAAATGTAAGACACCCTTTGTTCCCTGGTTCTCACATAGAGGAATTACGAGGAAAATCCAAACTGCTGACTACCCCTCCTGCTCTCCACCTGACACCTGACACCTGCCAGGCTCACACAGAAGGTTGGAAGAGCCCAGCCTCTGGCAAGACCACAGTCTGCCTGGGATGTAACTTCCGAAGCCACGCACATGGGCCCGGGGTGGCCACTGAGTGTAGGGCACCACAGCCTAGACTCCGTGCTTCAAGTGACTAAGGCCAGGGGGAGATTCGTGGTTGACAAGCTGTCTGGCTAACGCCCTGAGTAGCTCAGAAGCCTTCACTCGGACTCATTTCTAAAATTCAAGACCCTGAAAGCACATGCAAAGCCGGCCTTCAGGTTTCCAGTCGCATCCCAGGTCATGCGGACAAGGGTGCATTTGTCTTTATTCCAGGTCCTTGACTCACACAAAGACAAGCATTTAAAGTGCAGGCATTTATAAAGTGTACAAACAGGAACAGGATCTATTTCATAGCCAGAGAGAAAATACACATTCACACCTGAGTGTGGGCCGTCCTACACCGAGAGCTACCTGTCATGAGTGGGCAGTGGGCCAGAGGGAGGAGAGAGAGAGGGCACCCATGCAGTACCTCAAGCCATGGTCCCCAGCATCACAGACACACAGAGAGAAAATGCACTTCCCCTGATGTTGGCCACTCTTCTGAGGCAGGGGTAGGGGGTGGTGCCTCTATAGGGTGTGAAGCCACCTGAGAATTTTATGGCACCTCCAGACAAAGTTCCAGGTGGAGATTAATTTCTGTATTTTCATGGCATCCTCCCTTAGGTCCTGGAAGAAGCAGGCACAACCCAGGAAAAGGGCATTTGGATTGACAAGTGGGAAGACAGAATTACACTTGGGGCTCGCAGGGACTTCCAACCTCACCCACGCCTGAACTATCTACCTGGTCACATCACATCATGGGGATAGATACAGTCACCAGCCACCCTGGACTGGTCCGGATCCTACTACAAGAGCAACACCTGTGCAGATGGGTCAAAAAGCACCCACAGGTCACCTTTTACTTCCTTTCCACCCCAGGAGGAGTGTAAGCCTATGATGGCGCATGTTTCTGAACTGTGCCCTCATGAACTTGTATCCACCTCTCCCTGTGATGTCAAGAACATCCCCTCTTCTTCTAGCATAAAAACCCTCATTACCCTTGCTTGTGGAGTCACAGAGATATGGGGGAAGAACGAGGCAGGGAAGTTCATTAGGGAAAAAATGAGCTGGAAGATCGTCCCACAATTCCTGTGTCTCAGCCTTGTACTGTAACTCCACCCGCTCATGTGGCAATCCAGTAAGGCCACTTTCCCATGATGCATGTGCATCTTCTCTAGGACTGGAAAGGAGGAGATGCCATGATACACACACATAAGCTGAGCTCCAAGTGGAGACACCACAAGGCTCTCAGAAGACCCCATACCCAAATCTGCCCCTACTGTATATTCCACTAGGGCAACACCCAACCCCACGAGGGGAATGACTCTCCTTTCTTCGCCTTCTGATCTCTACTCATGGGTAGCTCTCATTGCGAGTATCTCTCCTCCTGGAGTCATCGGCTTTTGCACCTTAATGTATTCTCACTCTCACTTTAAATAAATCCTGCTTTAATTTATCGCCTTATAGAGGTCTCTGCTTGGAATTCTTATCTCACACAAGGGCAAAGACTTGAAATAAAATCTGGGAAACATGTTCCTGTAACAATGGCTTTGCAAATTATCCCTCCATGGTCTCTTTTATTTGCCACAAATAAATTACTTTGTGTGACAGCTCCTCTTGATGCTTTTCTTAGAGCTCACCAGGAAGCGGGCTCTGGGTTTTGGGTGAGTAATGAGGGGTCTAGAAGGCAATCTTGCTGGAAGTCACTGGAATCCTCTATTCACTCACTTACAAAATTTCACAGGGACACAAACACCTCAGAAATTTCCCAGCCTCACCTAAAGGGCAAGTCTTCCAGTTACAGTTCTGTAATCATCACAGGTGCTGGGAATGGCCTCGTTACTGTGTTAAGATGGTGTGTATAATGAATTCTCTACTCAATCCAGAAGTGTCAATAGGTGACTGATGTCCATTAAAATATGATCCCACTTGACAACAGCAAAAACGCTGATCCTGGACAACTTCTGGAAGAATATTTAGTATTTCTTGTCAAAGATGTCCTTCCTATCATAAGAGATGGTGAGGCACTTGTAAAATAAACCAACATGAAGACAGACACTATCCAACAATGTTGATAACAGCAACTCTTCACAATAGCCAAAATGTGGATGTCTATCACCAGATGACTGGACAAAAGAAATGCTGTCTATACACATGATGGAGTACTTATTATTAAGCCACAAAAAGGAATGAATTCCGATGCACACATTGCGACACAGTTGAACACAGAAAACCTTCTTTGTGAAATAAGCCAGCCACACAGAGGAACACTTACATGGTTTTCACTTACATGAGCACTTAGAATAGGCGAATTCATAGACACAGAAAGTACGACAGAAGTTGTAAGAGACTGAGGAACATTATTGTGAAGTGTGTGCAGGTTTTCTTTTAAGGATAGTGGAAAAAGTTCCACAGATGCTGATGGTTGCACACTACGAACGTACTTAATGTCATTGAAGTGTACACTTAGAAATAACTAAGATGATGAAAAATGAATATAAAATAAATATTCCATGGTTAAAGTCAGTTACAGCATGGCACCCCCTGCATTACCCTGGAATAATTTTAATTATTACTATAATAATTTCAATGCGCACTTGGGATTTCCTTTTCAAGGGAGTAACCAGTTACAGGAAAAATCAATAAATCAACAGTTCCACCTAGATGGGCAGAGCTTTCAGACTCAGCTAAAACATATCCAGTTTATATAAAGATTTAATAGATGGGTATTATTGGTAAATAAGGACCCTCAAAGTTCAAAGTGCTTGTTGCACAATGTAAAGATGTAGTGCTGTAATTCAATGTGAAGCCATGCATAACTAGGTTTATACACTTTCATGCTGTTCGCTTCTCTTATCACCCGTTGGCTATTTTCTGCTTAATTGGCTCGTGATTTCAAAGCTAAGCATCTCGCACCAGATTCTTCAAAATCATGGGGTCAACTGTCCCCACTACAAAAGGGTTAGGCGACTAAAAACGGTGAAGGAAGTGGAGCCAGGGTCACCAGCACATGGAGGCGTCTCCCCTCTGAAGTCCATTTCTTTTGAAGAAAGCAGTAGTCTGTTGGAATTTGAAATGTTTTCTCTGTTCGGAACTTGTTGCCTGAACAGTAAGTCATGTCAGCTTTGGCTCAGCTCCCTTGAGGCCTGAACCAACTGAAGCCTGAAGGCACCATTCAGCAACTGCAGCAGCCATGGGGTGTCTGGAATTTGCACTGAGCCTTAAAACGGAACAGCTGTGTGGAATGCGGTTCCAAGGCAGCTCGGGGACCTGAGGCCGCACGGACGCCCTGGTCTGCTCTGAAGCACGAGGACAATCACTGCCTCGTTACCTCCTTGCAAGACAAGAACCTGAAAGATGAAAGCATCCAAGAGCGGTCTACGGACTAACTGGGAGCCCCACGTTCCTCTACAATCCCAGCTGAATGGGACGACCGGAGCGGTGAGACTGCATTGAACATGCTCGAGTCACTGCTGCTGCACACCTCTGGTGCTCAGGACAGCGCTGTGCCCACCGTGAGCACACGAGCACCGCTGATTTCAGAGCTATCTAAAGCTGCTTTAACGGGTACACGAGCAAAGAGAGTGTGTCTCGAGAGAAAACAGCAGGCAGCAAAAGGCCAACTTTCAAGGAAATTCTTAATTTTTTCATTATTTAAAAAAATGCATATTAATTCAATTTTATTTTCTGGAAGGGCAGAGAGGGAGAGAGAGGCAGAGAGATCTTTCATCTGTGGGGCTCACTACTCAAATGCCTGCAACAGCCAGGCCTGGGCCAAGCCAAAGCCAGGAGTCAGGAATTCAATCTGGGTCTCCCACGTGAGTAGCAGGGACCCAGTGGTGAGCCACCATCCACTTTCCCCCAGGTGCACTTGCAGGAAGCGTGATTAGAAGCAGAGATGGAGGTGGGTCCTAACCCCAGGCACTCCAATATGAGAGTGTGCCCCAACTCCTGCCCAAGTATGACTCCAATCACAATGTTTCTATTAATTACTGTAACTTTGATAATCTGGTAGGGGGCAAGCGACATGGCAGAGTTCAGTTTTCATCAGAGAACCTTTATCTAAAAAATAAATAAAAGTCTTTGTTTTAAAGATTTATTTATTTATTTGAAAGGCAGAGTTACAGAGAGCCAGAGGAAGAGAGAGAGAGAGAGAGAGAGAGAGAGCGAGAGACATCGTCCATCTGCTGGTTCTTCCCTCAAACGCCCTCAACAGCCAAGACTGAACCAGGCTGAAGCCAGGACCTGAACTCCATCCAGGTCTCCCAGGCAGGTGGCAGGGGCTCAGCTACCTGAGCCAACGTCTGCTGCCTCCCAAGAAGACCATCAGAGGAAGCTGAGTGAGAAGCAAAGTAACAAGGACGCAAAGCAGGCTTTCTAATATGGGATACGTCACCCAGAGGTGACGTCACTGTTCTTCCAATACCTGACCTGGCCGTTTATTTTTAAGAGTGTACAATGTTTGACAGTTGAAAGCACAGGGTCCAAGCACTGGAGTCGACAAAGACAGAACTGTGAGGGGCAGCGTGAGGAGGCACGAGAAAACCTCTAATGAAGAAAAGATGAGAAAACCTCCAATGGAGAAAGAAAACAAACAGAATTCCCAGCTAGCCTGCTAATCACGTGGTCTTCAATCTTGTGTCTTCGGGATTTGCTATTTCACCTTTGAAAGGGCCCTTAAGTTCAGCACGAGCAGACATTCATGAAACTGTTCTCAAGCAGCTCGCTCAGTCGACCCCTTCACTCTACAAACGGGGCTTCTCTGTTCTAAAGCGCAACAAGGGGGCTCCAGGTCACAATAATGTACATTTCAAAAGCGCTGAAGAGGGGTGGGTGTTTGGCCTAAAGTTTAAGAAGCCCATTGGGATGTCGACTTCCACATCAGTTCTTGGGTTCAATTCCCAGCTACAGCTCCTGAATCCAGCTTCCTGCTAAGGTAGACCCTGGGAGGCAGCAGTGATGGCTCAAGTAATTGGTCTCCTATTCTCCCACACGGGAGACCTGGACGGCTTCCCAGCTCCCAGCTTCAGCCTGGCCCAACCCCTGCCACTGTTCACCTTCGGGGCGCTCTCTGTCTCCATTAAGATCCCTAAGGATTAGTGAATGGTTATCAGAATGGGTACTTGTTCCTAATTTAGCTCCTCTTACGAGCTACAGTGCACTGGATATGATATACTGGTTCCTGGAATGTTTTTGGCTCAGATCTGCCATTTCATCAACAAAACAGTCACAGCGCTGTGCTCTGGATCAGGCAATAGGGAGAGACAGATGACCGATCAGGGGCTCTAACGATAGAGCCCCTTTGGCAGGCTTAAAAAAGTGCTAGGCTTCAAGATTAGGCAGGAGGATTTCCTACAGGAAGGCTCTTATTCTGTCATCTCCGTACTTACACAGAGAAAGCATCAGAGAAGCAGGGAACCATGGAGGATGTACTCACAGAGGAAAAAGAACAGAAGAAAGGGGAGATAGGAAGAGGAGAAGAGAGAAAGTGGGGGCGGCGCCTTTTACACAGGACCAAGAAAAGCACGCATCAAGATGCATGGTTGAGGGGCCAGTGTTGTGGCATAGTGGGTAAAGCCGCCGCCTGCAGTGCTGGCATCCCATATGGGCGCCAGTTTGAGTCCTGGCTGCTCTAGTTCTGATCCAGCTCTCTGCTATGTCCTGGGAAAGCAGTAGAAGATGACCCAAGTCTTTGGGCCTCTGCACGCACATGAGAGTCCCGGAAGAAGCTCCTGGCTCCGGGCTTTGGATCTGCCCAGCTCTGGCTTTGTGCTTTACGGCCAATTTGGGGAGTGAATCAGAGGATGGAAGACCTCTCTCTCTCTACCTCTCCTCTCTCTGTGTAACTCTTTCAAATAAACAAATAAATCTTAAAAAAAGAAAGAGAGAGAGAGGCAGGGTTGAGGAGACACCAGTGCTGGGCAGGACCCCCGGTGTTGGGAGTTCCCAAGGAGGAAGCCAGGAAGACTTGGGGAGAGGCTTGTCCCCTAGACTCTGAAACAAGTGATGAAAACGTTGTGGGCTTTTACAAAGGTCAAGGCTGTGGTTTTCACACAAAAGGTCTGCAGGTTGGAAGACGGGAAACAGTGAAGGCTCATGTTAGGACAGGAGGCAAAGATCAACAGGACATCAGGCCGATGAGGGGGGAGGAGCAGAGAGGCAACGCGAGCCAGAGGACTCAGGCTCAGACGGCCCACGATGTTAGAGCAACTTGCAAGGGCCTATTTTGAAAGAGCTGAGAGAGACAAGAGGAGCGTTAGGCATGTAAAATTGAAGGTAAGGACTGGCCACACTATGTGCACAAGAGGTAAATACAGATCAATGCTAGAACAAAAATTGCAGAGACCGAGGTGGGACAAGAGTAACCTTTAGAGAAAAGGAGCAGAAGAGCCAATGACCCCTTGGGAAGGAGACACGAGTAATAGTGAGTGCTCAAGGGGCCAACATTGATAGGATATGGATGGGACATAAAAGGTGCTAAAAAGCAACCATTTGTTACAGGGGGTGTGTGTAGGAAAAGGAGGTACAGGGGAACATGACTAAACATTGACTTT
The DNA here is from genome assembly GCA_949820135.1 of Sylvilagus floridanus. NCBI lineage: Eukaryota > Metazoa > Chordata > Mammalia > Lagomorpha > Leporidae > Sylvilagus > Sylvilagus floridanus. Next base: position 39,484,441 of record OX463230.1, read on the forward strand.
CAAATCAAAGTTTCATCCACAAGCAATCTGCCCCACAGAGAGTGGGAAGGAAGAAGTGTAGGCAGAGAAATGGCCCAGGGAGTGGCTGGTGAGGGCACAGAACAACTAACACAGCAGGGAAGGCATTAGTGCTTCCACAGGGCAAGGAAGGGCAGGACACAGCTGAGCAGGGACCGGTTCCCCCAGGGCTGCAATCAGCACTGGTCCTGCACATCACTGAAGAGACTGGGCACAGCTCCCTGAGAATCTCGGGCTCGGATGAAGGGAGCAGGCAGGGATGACGACGAGGTCTGTGGTCTACAAATTCTCTGGGGGCTATGTCTCCCTACCTGGGCTGGGCAGTGTATTACCTGGGACCCCACATCCTGTGGCCGAGTCAACAGGCCTGAGGTTGGATTTGCACAGTCGTGTTTTTTGAATGCTTCCCAGATGATTCTCACTCATGTTAGAACTATTCCTTTCTCTCTAGCTATCTCATATGTTACAACTATTTCTATTATTACTGGAGACATTGAGACCTCAACAAAAAAATACACAAAACCTGCATTCTCATAGACCTTACACATTTCATGAATGTGTGTGGGAAAGTAACCAAAGAAATAAGCAAATTGCATGGCAGGTTAAGCATCCCTAATCTGAAAACTTGAAATCTGAAATGCTCCCAAAACCAAAACTTTTGAGTGCTGACATGATGGTACAAGTGGAAAATTCTACACCATGAAGCTTTGTTTTATGCGCAGACCATTAAAAATTGTGTATAAAATCACTTTAGACCATTTGTGTAAAGGTTTATGTGAAACATAAATGAATTTAGCGTTTAGACTTGGGTCCTATGCTCAAGATCTTGCAGCACATAGGTATAAGTATTCTCAAACGTGAAAACAAAGAAAATCGGAAACAATTATGGTCCCAAACATTTGGGATGAGGGATTCTCAATCAGTGTATCACAAGGCAGAGTGCCATGGACACAGGATGGGGTGTGGATGGTGGGGTGGTGGGGTGGTGGAGTGAGGACCCTCTCTGGCGGGGGCGTGCTGAGAATCTGAGCAACAACTTGGAGGAGGTATGGGTGCCAGACAGATTTCTGAGACTAAGGGCTGAAGGTGAAGAGAGCAGTTAAGTTAGAAGCCTGGGGACTGAATCCATGAGATCAGCATGGTAGAGAGCAAAGTGCAGGCCCAGCCAAGGCCAAGGTCTGGCTCCCTGCGAGGATTCAACCTCATACTCTCCCTGAGGCTGGGCGCCTGCTGCAGGTTTCCGAAAAGAGGAGTGAACAGCATGGGTTCTTTAGGTTCCAAACGCTTCATTTTGGTTGAGCATGGAATTAGAGGGGTCAGGGTGGAGGTACAGAGACCAGGCAGGGTGAGTGGGAAACCAGGGAGCCTGGATACCTATTGCAGGGAGGGTCGAGGTGAAAGCAAGGAGAGTGGCAGCCAGAGCAGGCGGGAGGCTACTGCTACGGCTGAGGGACAGACTGGGGAAGGCAACAGTAGGATTGAAATGGTCACACGGGGAGACCCTTTGCACATCGAGAGTGTGGGAGAAGTCAAGAATGAGTAATTTGAAACCAAGACAGGATTGAGGGCAGAAGAAACAAGATTTTGTCTTCGAGGTCTCTGCCTCTGTGTGTGTGTGTGTGTGTGTGTGTGTGTGATACGCACTCAGGCGTATCGGAGACCTGGAGGCCACAGACATTCAATTCACTGTTGAAAAAACTGGAAATTCATTTAACAGCTATGGGCCCGAGGTTCAGGGGCAGGTCTGGGCTGAACACATGGAATTGTGGAGTTGGGGTTGAAAGCTTGGGAACAAGCAGGGGCAGAGAGGCCCAAGGCACATCACATTCAAAAGCAAATGGAGGGAGAGGAGCTACATTTTAGCATGGTGTAAAAATCCTACACATGGAAACACGGACACACGGACACGTTGAGTGAACGTTACTGAACGATTCTTTTTTAACAAATGGCTGCTGGTGCTATGATGTGTGACATATTTCACAAGAATGGACATCACTGATTGTTTCAGATGCCATGATCCAAAGAATGTAAGACACGTAATACGTATTTTCCCTCTGGTCTTCATCTGTTGGATATGGGGCTTCCTATGGAGACCAGCTAGATGTCCTAGTTTAAAAAGAACAGCTATTTGGACGAATAACCCAATATGCTCAGCTGAAAAATGTCCAGTATCCCCCAAGACTTTGAGAAGGGAGGTAAGAAGGTATAGCTGAAGCTTTAACTGTATGAGTTGAAACACACACACACACACACACACACACACACACACACACACACAAGCTTTTAGCCCGTCACTCTGCCTTCAGATAATTTCTTCTGACAGGAGTTGCATTTGCTTTTGAAACACGGAGATGATGGTGGGGGAAATGGTTTCCTGCAAATCTGTTGAGCAATCTTCCACTCCCCTCCTGATCAATGAAGGTTTTCACTGTCCTTTTTAAACCCTATGCTCTTATCCATTTGGTTGCCAAAACAATTTTTTTTCTTATCCTTTTCTATAACTACAAGGCTAGTTACCTAATAGATCCTAAATCTAGGTTAATAGACCTAAATTATTGTGAATTATCTTTCCTTGGGCCTCTTCAGATTTGGGAGGTCAGTTATGTATATGCTGGACGTATGATATTTTCATTCAAATCATCTTTCTATGCATGTTTAAAAGGAGACGTTCCCATGAGAGTCCAGTGATGATCTACTGTCAGAATGAGCAATGACTGCTTACAAATAATCACCATATCCTGTTTGGAGATAATTTCCCAGCCGAAAGGTTAGAAGAAGCCTCCGTGGCTTTCTTAGCTCAGCTAATAAGCTCTGGAGTGAAATCTAACCTAACTTTGAAACCACAGCCATCCACAGCAGTTTCTTTGTTAGGAACATTCATGTAAAGCACGACTATTTACTCCTCTCTGAAAGTAACCTCTGAAATACTCTGCTCCTGTTTTTAAGATTTGCACAGAAAGAGAATGCAAAGACGAACAGATAACTTAAAAATGCATTCAGTCTTTTCTATTTGGTTTCATTTCTCATTAAAAATCACAATTTGAATGATGTGTTTATAATACAGCTATGAATTGACAGCTATGACACATTTTCGTATTAAAATCTACCTCCATCAGCTATAAAATTCAGGTATATACAAAGCAAAGAGAAACTTCCCAGTTCCAAGTACCACATGCCATTTTTCTCTTACGCAAACATAAATGGTACTGGGGATTCTTATTTACAAAAGTTCTCCAACCCCAAAAGCTCCCCAGGCCCTTTCAGTTCAGGCTACTTTTTTCCTTTTCCTTCTCTTCATACCAATTTTCTACTTCCTTTACTCCAAATTCCACTTACCCTTGACCTGGGTGGGCACTCAGCCTAGTGGTTAGGACTCAGGTTAGAATGTCCCTACCCCATATTGGAGTGCTTGGGTTCAATTCCAGCTCTGCTCCTGACTCCGGCTCCCGGCCAGTACAGACCCTGGGACGCAGGAATGATGGCTCAGTGCTGGTTCCTGTCGTCCACGTGACAGTGGTTCCCCACTTTGGCCCAGCCCAGTCTTGGCCACTGTGGGAACTTAGGGAGTGAACCAGCAGATAGGCGCTCTACCTGCCTCTCTGCTTCTCAAGCACACAAATTAAAACAAACAAAGGAAATGCCGTTGACCTGACGTTATCCATCAGCCACTTCCAGTACCCACCAGGCTGCTGGCAGAAGCCTTCAGAGACACTGTTTCTTCTCCCAGGGTGGCCTTTGCAGCAACAGCCACCAGCCTCAATCAGCACCCCTTGAGCTGTGCAGTCCCAGCATCATCCCTACCACCCTCCGTCAGCCTCTGGCTTCTCCTTCCTCAACAGACCAATCAACCCTAGTTATATCACTGCTGTACTTTGAATTCTGCCTTCCCCACCAAGTTCATGGGTTTCTATGTTAGGGGTATTTGGAGGGGGGCCTTTGCGAAGTGATTAGGATGAGATGAGGCCATGAGGTTGTGGCCCCCCACCACAGCATCAGTGGGTCCATTAGGGAAGGAAGAGACATGAGCTAGCACACTTGCTCCGTCTCCTCATGGGACGCCCTGCACTAGGTTACGATGCAGCAAGAAGACTCACTGCATGCCACGCAGAAACAAGCAACAGCCTCCAGAACTGGGGGCCACCGAAACTTCTGTTTTTCAAACAAACTACCTGGGAGCCAGCACTGTGGAGTTGTGGGTTAAGCCACTGCCTGTGACTCTGGCACCACATATGAGCACTGATTTGAGTCCTTGGCTGCTCCACCTCCTATCTAACTCCCTGCCTGGGAGTCATGCCTGAAACACTGCCTTATATCAAATGGGGAGTTGGTCTTTCCTCCCAGCTACATGAAAACTCCATGGAGACACTCGCTGGTCCCCTGGCTTCTGTGGTTCTCCCGCATTAGCACGTGCCATGGTTGGAATAGAGGTGTTGCACCACAAACCCCACCTCTCCCAAGGTTTTCCACCTCCCCTCAACCCCTTTGCTCAGACCATTAGAGCTTCCCTTCATTAGGCTCTTGGTGCAATCCTTGTGCAGGTCCTGTGCATCCGGAACACAAACATCCCTTCACTTCCACCTGCTCCTCCACTCCAAATCGTCATTCTCTACCCGGCTCTCCTTGTCTTCATCCCCTCCACCGTACCATCTGTTTCAAACACAGCAGCAGAGTGATCTTCTCAAATGTAGATGAGTTCTAGTAATTTTCCTTTTTAAAATTCTCCAAGGATGGGCATTTGGACTAACCATTAAGATGCCAGGTGGGATGATCACATCCATATCAGAGTGCCTAGGTTCAAGTAACAGTTCTGTTTCCAAGTCAACTTCCTGCAAACGTAGGCTCTGGGAGACAACACATGACAGCACAAGTACTTAGCTTCCTGTTACCCACGTGAGAGACCTGGATTCAGTTCTGGACTTCTGGCTTCATCATGGAGTGAACCTGGATCCTGGCTTCATCAAGCAGAGTGAACCAGTAGAAGATCTGTTTGTTGAGGCTGATGCTGTGGTATAGTAGGCTAAGCCTCTGCCTGCAGTGCTGCCATCCCATATGGGCACTGGTTTGTGTCCTGGCTGCTTCTCTTCTGATCCAGCTCTCTGCTTATGGTCTAGGAAAGCAGCAGAAGATGGCCCAAGTGCTTGGGTCCCTGCCCGTGTGTGGGAGACCTGGAAAAAGATCCTGGCTCCTGGCTTCAGATTAGCTTAGTTCCAGCCATTGTGGCCATTTGGGGAATCAACCAGTGTATGGAAGACCTCTCTCTCTGTCTCTCCCTCTCCCTCTCTCTGTGGCTCCGCTTCTCAAATAAATAAATAAATCTTTTTTTTAAAGATCTGGTTGTTTCTCTCTCTCTCTCTCTCTCTCTCTCTGTGTGTGTGTGTGTGTCTCTACCTTTCAAAAAAATAGAAAAGAAAAAAAAAGAAGAAAATGTCTCCAAAGGCTTTCCATCCCATTTAGAGTAAAATGCATGTGGCTTATTCTGCCCTTAATAAAGCCGTCCACAGTCTAGCCACTGTACACCCCACCTCCATGCTCTCTCCTTCCTGCACACACTCCTGCCTGCCTGCTCACCACACTCTGCGTCCTGTCTGTTCCCCATTACATCTCAGCCAAGAGGGCGCCTCCCCTGAGATGCCACCATCACCCCGCCATCTCGCAGAGGCTCCTTCCTAGTCACCGCTTATTGTAATTCTCTGCATGAGCCCAATGTACTGTTTGCTTCTCCTATCTGCATGTTATTCATCTGTTTCAGTCTGACGTCACAAGGACACGGCGTTTCATGAAAACTGATGTCTCAGCCTTTGTCTAGCTATATTCCCAGGGGTTAGCACAGTGCCTGTTGCCTCGTGGGCAAGCGTGGGTTTGTGTTGAGCTCTATGAACAGAGTTTTTGATAAAAGATGCCCCCCAACTATTGCAGACCAGTTGACAGCATGAATCCTGAAAGTGCCCTTTAGTAAGCAACTATGAGATGAATAAGCATGTCAGACCTCTTCAAACAGGATCTGACAAAACCTAATAAATCAGGCCCTATACTCTCCACTTGCCAGACATGCCCAGGCTAAAGTTAAATGAGTTGTAGCATGTCACACCACAGGGGGCAGACACGCCAGCACCTCCGAAGGCAGGATCACCGTATCACGTTGGTGGTCCATCCTGAGCTGTTTGGCTCCGTGGAGCCACAGCATGGGAGCCAAGGCCTGTGTGCATCCATGCTTGCCAGGAACAACCTTCCCTGGACCTACATTAAGACAGCATTTGACTGATATGTCCAATATGTTTGATGGAAACAGGCCAAAACCTGAGCCTGTCTAATGTTACCCATCGCTTAGCACTTTAGGTTAACTTCTAATGTTCTTAGCCCTGGGTAATCTTTGAAGAGTATTTTCTACCAGGAATCATCAAATCATCCCATCCTCATGTTTATGCAAACAGCAATCAAACACACAAAACAAAACCTCTGTGCTTCACACGAAGGCAATGTAGCCTCTGGTCTTAGACAAATCACCTATACCGTGAAATAAGCCACAGCAGAGCAGGGAGAGGCAGGAAGAAGCTCTCAGGCAAGACTGCAAGGGAAAACGACACTCTGCATGCCCAGAGCACCCAGGAATAGCTGAAAGAGAGCGGTGGAAGAAATGAGAAGTCACTGAACGCCTTGTGTGCGTGTGTGCGTGTGTGCATGTGTGTGTGTGTGTGTGTGTGTGAGAGAGAGAGAGAGAGAGAGAGAGAGAGAGAGAGAGAGAGAGATGAAGGAGGTTTCCTCTTGCTGTTCCACTGCCTTTTAACTTATTTCTCATAGGCATAAAAAAACAACTGCACCCTAAAGCTAAACTGAGTGTCTCAAAACCAGAGATGCCACCCTGTGCCCTCCAGGGCAGGTTCTGCACCGTAAGCACCCAAGCTGACACCACCTCACAATAAAAGTGAGAAGACTGTGAAGGTCACACAACTCGACTTAATTGAGAATTATAACGTCACAAAACTAAGCAAACAACAACACCAGGCCCAGTCAATATGTTAAATATGTTACTTTGGATTGTTTTTCAATGCATCAGACAAAAGAAAACCTTCTTTGGTCTTTCCGGTTTTTTTTAATTATCCTGCGTTCAGAGTGGGACCCTTTGGCCATGCCTGGAAAAACACACATACACACTGTAAGTGCAGAGCAGACACTGAAACGTGTACCTGCTAGCACCAGAACCCACTTCACAGGACCCCCAGCACGTATGTGTTTCAGTTCACTAGAGGAAGGCCAAGAGAGGAGGGCTCAGATCTAAGAAGCAACTCATTCTGTAGTCTTCCATCCCATTCCATGTGACATAGCTTTGCTCGAAAGCAGGGACAGAAGTGGTCATCCTTTTCTCTGTTGGCTATTCACAACATCATGTGCAGGCTATACAACATTATCAACCTGCGGCGGCCTGTGCCGGGTGCAGGTGATTACTCCATTGCCTGTGATACCTGCACCCTGTCTGAGCGCCGGTTCCAGTCCTGGCTGCTCTACTTCTAATCCAGCTCTGTGCTAATGGGCCTAAGAAAGCAGCAGAGGATGGCCCAAGTGCTTGGGCTCTTGCCATCTATGTAGGAGGCCCAGATGGAGTTCTTGGCTCCTGGCTTCAGCTTGACCCAGCCCTGTTTGTTGTGGCTATTTAGGGAGTGAATCAACAGAGGGAGGAGGTCTCTTTCTCCCTCTCCTTCTCTCTCTATGTAACTCCATTTCTTAAATAATAAATAAACCTTAAAAAACCAGCCTGCTGTAGATTTATTGAATGTCACGTCCCACCTGCGGTCGCCTTGGCAGGGTCAGACCGAATGATTTTGTAGGGCTAATACAACCAGACGTTCCCCACTCCTGCTAAACATAAAACACACATGGAAGAAAACCACAGATAACTAAAACTGAGTGAGTGCCACGGACGGTGTCCTCAGACAGGGCCACTGTCGCCTGTATTTTCAGCTTGACCTTGGCCTTGGCAGTTCAAGCCGAGAAGCAGGGAGTATGTTCGTGGCCCAGGGGCACTGCGGACCCAGCATCTCAGAGCTGTGTGAAGCTGTACAAGCATGTTCCAGCTTGTAACTTGGCAAACATGACTTAGCCCCGGAGTAACGCTTTATAACAAATTTCCTAACATGTGCCACGTCCTTTGTAAGCGATGCCTCCTGTTTCCACAGCACTTAAACATGGCTTAGTTTTCAAAGGCTGCATTTCATAGGCCTTTCTTCAGCTCGATGGGATAGTCACTTCTGCCAATAAAAGGCAGTTCCCAAATGTTGCAGCATTTCTACTCCACGGGCGAGTGCTCAAAACGATCTGTCCAGCAAGAAGAAAGATGAAGTTATCCCGAAAAGTGTCACCTAATTTCCCAGAGAGCACTTTTCCAGGAAGTCTAAGAGGCGCTTCAATTAAAACTGGATGCTGGGAGGGTGACAGAGCACAGTAGGTGTCAGAGAGAGAGGAGACACCCACAGCCTTCCTCCAGCATAGCCTGGGTGCATTTTTCATCAGCATAAGATCCTAGGACTGATGCAGAAATTATCACCATCTTAAAATTTTATGTACCTATTTTATTTATTTGAAAGGCAGATAGATGTGGGTAAGGGCAGAGTGAGAAGAAGGTTGGAGAAAGCTAGAGAATGTAGGGGTGAAGAAGAAATGCTTTTCCACGGTTTCACGCCTCAAAGTCCTACAATGACAAGGGCTGGGCCAGGCCAAAGACAGGAACCAGGAACTCAATCCAGGACTCCCACATGGGTGCCCAGGACCCATGTCCTTCAGCCATGGCCTGCTGCCTCCCACAGTACATGTTAGCAGGAAATGAGAATCACAAACAGAACCAGGACTCAAGCTCAGGCACTCCTGCCATGCGATGCCAGCATCCCGAGTGGAGTCTTAACCACAGTACCCGACACCCATTGCAAATGACTGAGAAACTTTAACCAGTATGAGCAGGTTTCCCATCCACCTGCTATTAATTATGTACCAAGTGCTCTGCTAGGTGTTTAGAGAGACACAAAAGATGTAAAGGATCCATCTCAACTTTTAAAGCCAGTCTAGCTACAAGCAACTATAAAGTATGGCCCTTAAGATATTTATTTGGAAATTGCTGATTTTTAGCTGGAATCAAAACAATCGGTAGATATGATATAATCTGAAGAAAATGTAAAAGTGAAAGACTAAAAAAAGGTTTTTGAGGAGAGAATTCTTCAGACTGGTTACATTTAAAGGATGGGCCATCGTGCAGAATAAACCAAGATATAAAAGTAAAGAAAGAGTCAAGAGAGCCAGAAAAGAGTTACGTTTCAGAAGAAAAGACTCGATTTCTAGAAGGCATGAATGGTCAGGAGGACAAGGGCTGGGCCAGGAGATCAACCATGAAGGGGAAGGAGAGGCCACCACACTTGGGAGGGTGCAGCAGAGTGATACTGAGAACAGCCAACAGGAAGAGAGCGAAGGTTTTCAGAAAAACCCACATCGAGCCAAAAATAATAGTCTTTCTTAAAGAATCCTTCACTCATCCACTACTGGGCCTCAAGCAAGTGTGAACAGAGTTATGTTCAGCTTACATTTCCATGTCTTGCTTAACAATGTGGAATTATTTCTTACAGAGTCCTCTGGCAAAGAAGTAGAGAAACAGTGATAGAAACAAAACTTCTTCAGACTGTCCTCCTCCTGGAAGATTTTCAACTTCCTTATATCATAAAATCTTTTCTTCTTACTTTTCTTAAAATGCTTGTTTTCATTTTTTTTTTTTTTTTGAAAAGTTAGACACACACACACTCACACACACAGAGAGAGATCTTCCATCCACTGGTTCACTCCCTAAATGTCCCCAACAGCCAGGGCTGGATCAGGCTGAAGTCAGGTAACAGGGACTAAACCTGGGTCGCCCCTGTGAGTGGCAGGGACCTAACCACATGACCTGTCACTTGCTGCCTTCCGGGATGCACATTAGCAGGAAGCTGGGATGCAAACCAGGGGATGTAGGATCCCAAGTGGGAATTTCACCTCTGCACCAAACACGTGCTTCTGTTTTTAAAATTATGTTAAAATTATTGATTGATTTATTTATACCTACTTGAAAGACAATGATCAGGGCGGGGTGGGAGAGAGGGAGAGAGGAAGACAGGGAGAATGACTTCCCAATTGTTGATTCACACTCTTTGAATGCCCACAATAGTTGGGGCTTGAGCCAAGAGCCTGGAACTCCATCTGGGTTTCCCGCATAGGTGGCAGGAATTCAAGTAATTGAGTCATCATCTGTTGCCTCCAAGGTGCATCAGCAGACAGCTGGATGGGAATCAGAGGAGCCAGGACTCAAACTCACACTCGGATAAGGGCTGTGGACCTCCCAAGTGGCAGCTTAACCTGCTTTATGACAATGCTCATCCCTGTTTTATTTTTAAAGGTCATTTAAATTACATATATGACAAATGATGGCTAAGCAAACTGAACAGCAAATAACAGATACTGGTTCCTCTTAAAGGATGGGGAAAAAGATCAAGATTGAAGCAACAACAATAGTAAGGCAAAACTTATTAATGAAATTTGTACTCTTATGTCTGTATGTTTGACAGATGGACTGAGAGAGAATTCCTATCTACTGGTTCACAATCCAAATGCCTGCAACAGCTGGGGCTGGGCTAGGCCACAGCCTCAAACTAGGAACATAATCTGGGTCACCGCTGTGGGTGGGAGGCAGGAACCCAGTTATTCGAGCCAATGCCTACTGCCTGCCAGGGTCTGTTTTAGCAGGAAGCTGGAGTCAGGAGCTGGAACCAGGTATGGAACCCAGGTACTATGATATAAGATGTGGGTAACATTAGGTTAAATGCCCACCCCTTATATTATACATTTTAACATTAGCTTCATACAAAGAATAATATACCTACCATGATCCTGGAGAAGTTTGTTAAAAAAAAAATGGAATTGAAAGATTGAAAGTTTATATTGATGCAAAAGTATTGAAATCCATGCATAGTTTTTGCATAACACACATTGTCCATGAACTCTTTAAAGATCCCTCCTATGGATGGATTTCAACATTTTAAAAAATATTTTATTTATTTGAGAGGTAGAGTTACAGACAGTGAGAGGGAGAGACAGAGAGAGGTCTTCCATTCACTGGTTTCCTCCCCAGATGGCCTCAATAGTCAGAGCTGGGCTGATCTGAAGCCAGGAGCCAGGAGCTTCCTCCGGGTCTCCCACGCAGGTACAGGGGCCTAAGACTTGGGCCATCTTCCACTGCTTTCCCAGGCCATAGCAGAGAGCTGGCCTGGAAGAGCAGTAGCTGAGACTAGAACCAGTGTCCATATGGGATGCCAGCGTCACAGGTAGAGGATTAACCTAGCACACCACAGTGCCAGCCCCCCTAAACATTTCTTTGCACCAAACAAACTTACCTTTTAATTCTGCTGTCCCTAAATTTTTGCTGAAGCTGCCTCATGCACAAAGCACACAGACCGTACCTGTGTATCTCAAGTGATTTTTTCTTCTCGCAAGATGAACAGTGCTGGACACAGTACCAAGATCAAGAATCCCAGAAACTTAGCAGAAGCTTCCTCGAGCCCCTTCCCTTTCTCACTCACCCTCTCTCCACCGGGGGTGACTGCCATGCTGCCCTCTAACACCATCAGTTAGCTCTGCAAGTTTTAGAACACAAACTAGCGAATCCTATAGTATGGATTTTTCCAGAGACCACTTGGACGTACCGGATCTTTGATTGGAGTGCAGAAAACCATTTAAGGCCTGCTAGCTGACCAGCTGCCATTGGTGTGCTTGACTTTATGACCCTTTTCTTTGCAAATCTGCAAAATCTAAGAACGACAACTAGCAATACCAGTAAAATCCATGCAACAGGAAAGGGCTGGACGTAGCAAGTCTTATCGTGTTTTCCTCACACTATCCTGCTCTCATGCAGAAAATCTCTGAATGCCCTCTGCGGAGAGAGGGCCCAGAGCCTCAGAATGGTTTTTTCCTATCTGCTACTGGGCAGCTACCAGATGGCACAGAGAGGCTCTTGGCTGCCACTTGGAGAGGACCTCCTCAGAATGTCCTCGGGAGAGGCTCTGCCCCAGAGTCAAGCACTTGCTTAGGGCTGGCAGCCTGCACAGGTGGGGTGCATAAGGCCGTGTGTGGCAACAGCTGTTTTCCACACCCCTCGTCTGGATTTAGTGACCTGTTTATGCAGACTGCACTTGCAGATGTGACCAAAAACAGGGAGGCCAGCCAACAGCAGGCACTGTGTAGGAAACAGGCACACGATCCCCTTCTAATGACAACAACACTCAAAACACACGCAGCCGAACCCAGCGAGAGCCAAGTGCCACCACTGCCACACAGAGAATCGCCCAGAACCAGGGGTAATTTGGATTTACCATCCCAACCTGGCAACAAATACGAGGATACTTCAAAAAGCACATGGCAAATAGAATTAAAAAATAAAGTATTTGGGTGCAAACTCTTTTAGATGTCCATGCATACAGGTATCTTAAAAAAGCCCCAAGAAACTATGCATGGGTTTCATTTTTTTTTTTTTTTGCACCAAAATAAAGCTACCTCTTAACTCCATTTTTCCAAGGACTTTTCTGAAGGAACTCCGTACTTGATTCCACCATCACTATTCCTCCATTCCAATTTTTCTTTCAAGGTGGTGTGGGGACAGGAACCATAACAGGTAATCTGGAAAACTTACAATGTCATCACTGATAAGTCACAGATATATAAAAACATATACTTCCTCCGAGAGGCGACATAACATTCCTGCCAGTTTCAGAATTGGCTTCCACAGTACTGGAGGCGAAGTCTTCCCTTAAACCAGATGCGACTTTAAAACACTGGACGCTCAGTGGGGGCAGCCAGCAGCCCCCCAACCCCAGCAGAGCCCTTTCTCAGTTGATTCCCCACCTCCTCTTGGGTAGAGTTTTATTCAGTTCCTCTCTGAAATTGCCTTTGCTTTTCTTTCGAAGATCCCTTCCTTCAGTGGGAATCCTGGTTGCTCTACACTGATATTGGATTACCCAGGGCAAGAGAGCATTGTGAGTCAAGGTAAATAAACACACCATTAAGAAGTAATGCATGCAAACAGCCACCGTGAGGGCTGTGTAAAAGGCCATTTTTAAGAGAGGAAATGTACCCTGGCTCCACAAAGACCCTGCTCTGATTGAATTCCCTTAATATCAGGTTATGATGGTTTCAGTAGAAGAGAAACAGGACTGCGGAGTTGCACAGGAAGACAAGGAAGGAAGCAGCACAGTACAGTGGGCACGTTATGGCTCAGGACCCATCTGTTGAGGCTGCTGGTGACTCGTGACCCCAGCCACCTTTGATTCTGAGAAAGCTGGGAAGGGAAGCGGTATTCCTCAAACATCCCCAGACCCGACCCTGAGCCTGCACAGTCTCCTCTTCAAGCAGCATGCCAGTCACAGCGGCTGGAGTGGCGAAGGAGCAAGGACCAGCAGAGGAGAGCAAAGGAAGAGAGCACACAGATCCTCAGACTGCAGGGAGGAAGCGAGGGACCCACGTGCAGGGCACAGCAGCTGCCTGTGATGTCCCAGGAAGGCCACCCAGCTGAAGGCCACAGTGCAAGTCCCTTTCCTCTCTGCAGAGGTCTCTGATACCCTGTGATACGCTGATACGGTCAGCAGAGGAAAGGGGAGGCGATGAGGAGGGGGCTCTACGCATTTGGGAAGAAGGCTCAGGACCGGAGACCAGGTCTCCCAGGCCTCTAGGGTGAGACAGGAGCAGTAGCGATAAGGAAATCAGGTTCTGTTCTCTTGGACACTTGGGTTTAGGCCCCTTCCTCACTCTAATTTTCAAAGCTTGCTTAGAAAGGTCTGGGGTTGGGGCAGGGGGCTACAACTGCAGAACTCTATAAATAGCCAGGCCTGCTGCACCAGAGAAAAGACCACGAGGCAGGGAGGACTCATGGCCAGCTCGAGAGATTAGGGTACAGAACACCCTCTTGCTAAGGAAGCAAATGTGAAGCAGCAGCCAACGCAGACTCTGATACTAGAATGATCTGTTTCCTCTCCTAGGCTGCCTGCTGCTGGCCTGCTAATGAGCAGATGAAGCTGGAAGACACCAGCAGGAGCAAGGGCAAGGACTGCATTGTCCACAAATGACTCTGTCCCTGGATATCCAGGAGTCAGCATGTGGGTGGTGAGTGACAAGATTGAAATCCTGACTTGACTACCCCCCTCCAACACCGGTACAGCCACCATGCTAGCTCCCTACGCACTGCTGTGTGTTTGTGGAGTCCTGTACAGCACCGCTGTCATGGAGATTGGAGCAGAGATCTACCATGGCTTGCTGAAGGCTACAGACATTCCCAAAGGCAGGCATTCGTGGGAGACAGGAGTGAGAGGCCCCACTGTGCCTCCTCAACCTTCCCAAGATGTTGTGGCAAGGGCAGGGTATAGGGAGGGTGGGCTCTATGGCTGAGCTCAAGAACTCTGCTCCTCATCTCTGACCCCCTGAACTCACTCTCTCCAAGGAGAAAGGCCATGCACACAAAACGAATAAAATAACCAGAGCCCCAAATGCCTTTCTCTGCTTCCTGCCATTTTCGGCCAGAATGTAAATCACTTCTTTTAGACAGAGAGCAGCAAGTGCACCATGAAGGTCCATCAAGGCCTCAGGGATCCAGAAGGCCCTTCTGGGTGTGCTTGGGACATACACACATGAGCCACATCCACACCCATGGGCGTTTCACAAGGCTGAGCAGACTGTGCAGTGGGGATGCCTCCTCTGCTGTTACCTGCAGGAGAGGCCTTTCTCCAGCTGTTTGCAGAGGCTGGGAGATGGCCAGCGACAAGTGGTCTCCACTTGTCCCCAGACTTCCGCTCTGTGTTGGCAGTCAGGTCACCTCTCCCTGACATAAGGCATGGGAGTGAGGATGCTGGCAGGTCAGCACATGGCAGCGATGAGCTGCTGTCCACTGAGGACCTGTCTCATGCCAGTGCCTTCTCTAATAGAACTACTGACAAACCCAGTGGGTGAGTGACCTGTACACACATGCATCTTCAGTAAAAATCATTTCTCATAATAACATTGTGCAGTAGGTTCTTCGGGCCCCATGAAGGCATGCTGCGTGCTGTGGGGTGGTGGCTGATTCTAATAGAAGGCATTGCTGGGCATTGAAGGTGAAGGGCTGCTGTTCTAGGACCTGGAGCAGCCCCAGCTCACATCGCAGCTCCTGGCTGTGTGACCAAGAGCAAGGTTTGTTAACATCACTAGGGATCTGCTTCTTGGACAGAATAGGAATTATAGAGTGGATTCAACATATAAAGCAGTCAATGAAACGTCCAGCACTTGGTTAGCAATCGTCAACATCAGCACCATCACCATCCCAGGCATGCATTCAGAAAACATTTCCAGATAAAATGAAAGGAGAATATGTCTCTTTCACAGCCATCCCAGAGTGAGCAGGGACAAGGGACTTGTGGCTAGCATTTTGTGTTTCTTTGTGTTTGTGTGTGTGTGTGTGTGTGTGTGTGTGTGTGTGGCTAGTTTTTAACCTGGGAAACAGACATCTCTTTAGAGTAAATTATATTCAATGAGCTCCCGAAACTGAGTGCTGATGAGAACCATGTTCTTTTTTGACAGGTAGAGTCATACACAGTGAGAGAGAGAGAGAGAGAGACAGAGAGAAAGGACTTCCCTCCACTGGTTCGCTCCCCAAATGGCTGCCTCGCTCCCCAAATGGCTGCCTCAGCCAGAGCTGCGCCGATCCAAAGCCAGGAGCCAGGCGCCTCCTGCTGCTCTCCCTTGCAGGTGCAAGGCCCGAGGACTTAGGCCATCCTCCACTGCTTTCCCAGGCCACAGCAGAGAGCTGGACCGGAAGAGGAGCAACCGGAACTAGAACTGACACCCATATGGGATGCTGGCGCCGCAGGCGGAGGATTAACCAAGTGAGCCACGGCACCCGCTCCCCAAGAACCATGTTCTAATGGTTAACCAGACACCTCTGCCCGGCATGCCACGTGATATTTAATAAATATAAGGGCAGTTCAAAAAAGTTCGTGGAAAATGGGATTCAAAGACAGTTTATTTTGGTTCTCAAAAATTAGCCCTTTGAAATCCATCGAGTTTTTTCATAATATGCATTTTCTATGATCTCTTTGAAGGCTCCCTTGTATTATCTGGTGATAGTCACTCACCTCCAAAACAGTTAATGAACATGAAGTGCCTAAAATGAAACTTATCAGCTTTTTATAGGTTGTTGATACCATGGAATTATTCTGAACCCATTACTGTTTCTCCTGGACACAGTTTCATCTGGGAAAAAGCAGATAGGCATAGGTTATTTGGAAATGCTGCAGGGGCTGTGGATGACCATGGGAGTGTCCAATTCATTTCAACACCAGTGAAATCCGATCTGTATAGATTTAAAAAAAAAAAAAAAAAGAGGAGAGAGTCAACTAAGCTTAATCTGTTCAAATAATGAAGATTTTATCTGTGCTAAGGCAGCCTCTCCAGTTGCACTCGGTTTGGCCCTAGTGCTGCATTTAAAACCTTCCTAATACGATAATGATAATACCATCTTCTCCATCATTATCTCCCGGCTGCAGAGCTATCTGTCCAGTGGACGGGACTCAGGTCTTCACGTCCCCTGGCCCCTGCATTCCTGCCCCAGCCCTGCAGGAGGCGGAGCCACTGCGGCTGCCAGCGTTTATTTACACACATTCCTGCCTCAAATTGAATTAATGAGCATAATTTAACTCAGGCGATGTGTTCCCGGCTCTCCTTTCTTTCTGCCCCCGTGGCCGCCTTGCTTTCTCCCTCACACCCTCCCAGGGCATTCTTCCTGCAATGGGCTCAGCGTGCCAGTGGGCTGGCATGCAACATGGGACCTTTCCGCCTTTAGTGTTCTACGAATACCCGGGGCTCTGGCTAAAGTGCAGGCTGTCGTCCAGCAGCTCTGGGCTGGACAGGAGATTCAGCATTTCCAACTACCTAACGCTGTGACTGCTCGTGTGGGGACCACATTCGAGTAGATTTGCTGAAGAATTCACCTGCAGTGGACACAGTAAACAGCATCCTTAGAGAAAAGGCAAATGGTTACTTCTGCTTTCTGATCGAGCTGATGTCACGTAAGGTACGGTTCCTTGGTCTCCCCAGGGGATTGGCTCCAGGACTCTCTGCAGCCCCTACTACCAAAATCTGTAAATGCGCAGGTCCCTTACATAAAAAGGCATAGAGCTGACATAAAACCCACGCACATCGTCCTGTGTACCCTGAGTCATCTCAACGTTACTTAAAAACCCTAACACAATGTAAGTGCTGTGTAAATCACTGTTATGCTGTATTGTTTAGAGGATGAGGACACACACAAAAAAAGTATGCTCATGTTCAGAACAGACACATTTTCCCCCAAATACCTGATCTGTAATTACTTGAATTTGTACATGGGGAACCCAAGGGCATGGAAGGCCGACTTTATATGAAAGTTTTATATAAATATATATGTATTTCCCTCTCTCCCTAGGGGCTGTGATTACCTTGTCTACCTTTGCTGTATACTTAAAAGAACACAGAAAAGCCAAACCCTACGTCCTATAAACTCCTACACAGAGTCCTACATGAATTCCCAAGCCTGGAAGCTAAAGAAAGTGTGGAATAGGAATTCTGGGACCCTTAACTTTTACACAAAAAGTTAAAGTAACCCCACATGAGAAACTTCGGCATGAATGTGGTGAGATGCAGGAGGTCTGTTTATTGCATTGGGCAGACCAACGAGGAATTTCCTGTGTGCTATGCCAAAGTTAAGAGTGCAGGCAACTTTCTCTGAAGTCAGTGCAATGAAACCGATAGATCTCCTGTGTATTAACACATTGTATGCCTTTGCTAGTTTTCCTTGCCACAAATCCTTCCACATTCTACCAAGTATGGAAAAGGATTAAAAAGAGGGCAGGAAAAAAAATCTCTCCTAAAACAAAGCAGAGTAAATTAATATATTTGAAATGCAGTGTCAATGTGCTGGATTTTGTTCTGCCTGGACAGGAATACATGTAATATTTTCAGCAGTAAATGTCCTTAACCTTGGACCTGAAACTGTTTGCCCAGGTCTACGCAAGCTCAATCTTTGGCTGTTTCAATAAAGGCTTTCATGCTGAATTTTGCACAGAAAAGTAGATTTAAGAATTTTTTTTTGAGGAAAGATTGAATTTATCATGAAATATATTTCATCAAGAAAGCGGAAAAATGAACCACCTTTTTACCCAAACCACAAAGACTGCAAATTCTTTCGCCAGAAAAGTTGGCTGCTTCTGTCGAAAAGATTAACTTTTGCTGAACAGCTCTGGAGACACACAACCATAGGTGAAATGCCTTTTCCATTTAGGGGTACACAACTTGCAACAATAAACACCAGCTCCTAGGAATGGAAAAACGGGGGTTTATCAATATCATTTCCTTATTGTAAAAGTGGCTCCAGCAGGTTTACAGGAATTGGCTGGCCATTTAAGAAAGAACAGAAAAATCTATGAAGAGTCTCACAAGGCCTAAATGCCACTGTGAGGCCAGAACTCATCTGGAACCTTTCATTCTTCCTGAGGGTCTCACAGTCAGGATTAGGGACGGGGGAGCAGCTGCCCTTGATGCTGTATTCACTCAAGTTGAAAATGCCAGTTGTTTGCATTCACACCACGAAATAATGCTAATCATGTTTCCCCTCTTCTCCTTTTTCTTGGTTGCTTCTGACTTTATAGCATCCTGAGAAAAGAGAGCAATGACACTGTTTCATTAGATGGAATGTCTGGCTACTTTACATAAAGCACATTTTCCAAAAGATGGCTCTCGATGTGCTGACTGCAGATTTCTCTGGAAGCACAAATAAATGAAAAATTGTGTTTAAGTTGCTTTAGACATGAACAAATTATGGATAATTATATGTAGGTTTTTTTAAAAAAAATTTAGGATTATCTGATATCTGATCATCCATCAATATCCTTCTGCATCCCATGGGCAGGCTGTCCTAGGGGCAGGACATGCCATGGGCAGCATGTCTCATGGCCAAGCTGTCCCAGAACAGGCCACCCCAGGAGGAGAACATGCCACGGGCAGGCTGTCCCGGGGCAGGACATGCCATGGGCAGCATGTCTCATGGGCAGCCCTGTAGCCCATGATCAGGCCTGTGCCCTGTGGTGTCTTCCCAGAATGCTACCTCCTCTTTATCATCTATCTGTTTTGAGGATACCAAGTTCTAGTCTGTCTCCCACAAAACACCATTCCTCTTACTTTTTTCTTACACAGAAGACTCTTGCTTTGCCTTTGTGCATTATTGATTTTTTTTTTTTACTGTATTGTTGACTTTATGTCATCTGTTGAGTTAAGCAAATCTATCTTCTCCTTGAGAGAAGCTATTCAAGAAAATACGATTTTCCTCCTAACTTCTCTCTGTGAAAGCCAAAGGGAAAGACTTCTTCATGTCACTTTGAGGTGAATGGGGGCATTGCCAGGACCTTCCTGCAACTCCTTTGGCTCGGTTCACATAAATCTGCTAGAAGAACCACTGCAGAGAGAAAATAGTGGGCCTGGCCGGAGACCTAGCCTTGCTCATCACATGCTCTTGTCTGCGTTGGGTACCCCAAAGATGAGTGTCAGTGGTGACGTTCAGAACCCATCACTAGCAGAGGTGCACACCCAGTGCCTGCAGAAGCCTCCTTAAGTCCAACCGACTCCCTGAGTCTGGTTCTTCCGCCTTTATGTACATTGTGTGGGCTCCATAAAAACCTAGGTATTCTCTTTCTGCTTATTAAGCCAAAGCCAGTGTTTTGGTTCTTTGCAGCCAAGGATCCTGAATGACAGAGCTAATAAGGTTTAGCATATTTAGTTCATAGCCCAAACTTGTAAGATCAAGGTCAACAGCCAATTCAGCATCCTGCTCTTGCTCAGCAGCCTTCATTGAGTGCCACCCCTGGAGACGCGGTCCTATGTGCTCAGTAAAGCAAATTTCTCAAAAGGAGCCACTAGTACATTTCAAAAGCTTAAGTGTTAGGATATCCTTTCCTGGGAATGAGCTCCAACAAAGGCAATACTCCAGAACTTGACTCTGAGCTGTCATCCTCAGTGCCACAGGCTGTCTCCCTCTCTGCCACTTCCCCTGCACCCAGCATGTGTGCAGGCTGAAGGACTTTGCTGTGGAGACACCGCAGCTGCAGACGTGGACATTAATGCTGTTGGCTCACCGTCTGGATGTGGGTGATGGGGGAAGGGGTATAGGTCAGGTTCCAAGCAATTGTAATGGGGAGATGACAGTGAGGAGCAGAGAGGGGACATGAGTGGAGAGACTTAGGGTGAGAAGAAGACAGGAGCTGTGCTTCAGGGTTCGGACTCAGAGGTCCTGAGAGGCCATGCTTCTGGATGGCATGGAATTAGTCAAAATTAATCAGATTTGCCCTATGGTCACTAGATCATAATCTTAGTCATCAAGGTTGATATAAGTTATACAAAAACTCACAAGGAGCCAGCAGGTGTGAAGGGACTGATTGGTGACGACTTGGGGGGGGGGGGTCTTATTCTCGCCCACCACTTCCTCCTACCTCCCTTCCTTAAATATTTCCTGGATTGTCTTTAGCTCAAGGTGTGTCCCATCTAGAAGACACCTCTGAAATCCAATTTTTTTTCTCCAGCACTTAGTGAGTGTTTAAACTGTTAACCTTTGTTTACAATCAGTTTAGCATTTTGGTTATGTTCTTGGGCCATGCCCAGGTTGATCTGTGCATTTCAGGTCTTTGAGGTGTTCTTTCTGTTTACAATACAGGCTCTGTTAGCAAGTAGCTAACATCAGCAATTGAACATAGTGAGCAACATCCTTCATGAGTTCTTAATGAAGCCAGCCAGTTGCCAAGCCACGTCTGGAGGGTTTTGGAGGGACTTATAAAATAGCTTTACAATTCACAGTGATGGTGATTTGGGTAGTAAACAGCTAGGGAGGGGTCTGTTGGCAAAATGGGTTTGATCAACTGAAATTGAAATTGAAGCCACGCACACAGATGCTTAGAAAGGCACCTGCTCTACCAGCGTGGGAGCCAGAATCAGAAGGAGCAGCAGGCTGTGGAAAGGACAGGAGGCATCAAAGGAAGGACAAGGGAGAACGAATTTTAAAGAAGGCAAAGTGCACACCTGATGAGTGCATAGGGTCAGCTCTCCTCGAAACCGGAAGTCAGTTTCCAGAATTTGCCCACGGCACAGCTTCAGGTACAACGCTTGATTAGTCAGGAGTCCACTACCTAGTTTAAAGGTTGGGAAGTTCATTTCACCCCACGAGAAGCTTAGAAGACACACAGATGGGCTCTGTAACTCACTAGGAACCAAATCACAACTGTTATAGAAAGACAATTCCCAATTCTGGGAGTTACATAAAAGACACTGAGGAATGAAGAGTGATAGGTTTTCTAGGGAGAAAGAAAGTGGTTTTGGGGAAAAAGTGGTATCTGGTCACCAAGATGACCAATGTTGGAAGAACTCCATAAGAGGCTCAAATCAAACTTTCTACTGCATACAAGAACACTGCTTCACTGAGGTTACTCCACTAAGTTTGAAGCATTAAAAACATTGGAAAAGTGAGAAAGGATTCGTTTTTCTTTCTAACGAACAAATTCCCATGCAGACAATTTTGTTAATTACCTAAAGTTGCTTCTCAATTTTAAATTTCCTGTTAAAAACAAAATAGTCTGGCAATAATGTGCTATTTTCCAAAATCATGCTCATCTTAGATTTTTAAATCTCATTTAGAATCAATGAGTTTATGTAATAGAAAACTGTTAGAATACCCCAGTGCGATATTTAATTTCCTTTGAACAGTGGAAAGAATTGTTTGTGAATTTTCATTTTTTTTTTTTTGCAGCCAGACGAAGGCTTTTTTTTTTCTATTCTTATTAAAGTATTTAGCAGTAAGAAAGACAGCACAAAATAACACTCATACTCCATCGACTTCCTTTCATTTCTAAGAATTCCTTTCCCCCATTAATCATCAAAAGGCAGAACTCTACCTTAACTCTGTCCCAGGCCCTTTTTCAGTCAATCCCACTCTTTCCCCAACAGCACCTAGGAAAGCTCCTTGCACCTGTCACTTCCTGCAGTGAGACGTTCATGGCTTCTCTGCCCGGGCGTCACGCTCTCCACGGCAGCCTTCCCCATCACATTTCCAGGCCTCTCCTCCATGCTGATAATTGCTGCCTCCTCCTCTTCCCTTTCCCCCACTCCTGCTTCTACTGGTTTTGCTGGACACACAACCACGTCATCACTACTTTTATTATTACTTTTCTTTCCTTGATTTAAGCTGCCGGGTTGGAGACAGACTTTTCAAACCTTAAACATTTTCTTCTCCTGTAATATCATCTTGACACTAAATCCTTCGCTCTAACTCAGCTCTCAGGGCCAGAGTCTCTCCATCCCTTTAAGTGTCTTCCAAGGCAATCTGTAATCTTGGATCACAGCTCCACCTGCACCCCTGTTGCCTCCACACCTGACCTACTAATGAACAATCTCCCCAAGTTTTCTATTTTTTCCATGAAGTCATCACAGACTAGCTGCTAACTAAACTCCATGCCCAACATTTTCTTTGCCAAAAACCTCTCCAACTACAGGCTTACATTTATTAATTTTAAAATTCCAATCCCCTGAATATCATCATAAAAATGCTTCCCAACGATGTGTTGCCTTGGGCTATGGAAGCTTCTATTAGCGCTGTCTGGGACCTGCTACCTTCCTTAGTTTTACTACTCATCATAAAACCTCTAATAATGATATCTCATGGAATTAGCTATTCAAAAGCACATCTTGATTATATTTTTGCCTTTTCTTTAACACCAACTGTAAAGCAAACATTTCCCATGAAGGAAGGAAACATGATCTTAGTTTTTTCCAAATACCAGTATCTTGAAAACTACTCCACAGGTATTGCTCACAAAGCTAAAACAATTTGGTTATAATTTTTTAGATGGAGATGTTCTATCATTCTTTGAGTAGGAAAAATGTATGGTTCACCCCACTGGCTTCTTTAGCACACTTCTCTTAAGCAACATGCTAGGGGCTGGCTCTGTGGTGCAGCAGGTTAAGCCACTACTTGCAACACCCACATCCCGAATCTGAGGGCAAGTTCAAGTGGTTGCTTTACTTGTGATCCACCTTTTTGCTAATGTGCCCAGGAATACAGAAGAAAATAACCTGGGTGCTTGGGTCCCTCCACACATGTAGGAGACCAGGATGGAGTTCCTGACTCCTGACTCTGGCTTGGCCCAGTCATGGCTGTTGCACACATTTGGGGAGTGAACCAGTAGATGGAAGCTATTTCTCTCTGTCTCTCTCCCTCTGTCACTCTGCCTTTTTGAATGAATGAATGAATAAATAAATAATCATACAAAAAGAAAAATGCCAGATTCAGTAATGCATCATCCATCACTTGTTTCATGCAGATCTCACCACTTCCAAATATTCACACCAGAACAGGTAAATGACATCAAACTTTATCCTGAGGGCAAAAGGAAGCCAGAGAACAATAATATCTGATCTGTGTTTTTGAAAGACCACTCTGGCTACAGCAGAGGATTGGATCCCCACTGGATGCTAAGAAACATCCAGTTTCTTTATGGGGACACTGCAAGAGTCCAGGTAAGAAATGTCACAGCATAAACTAACTAGATACAACTACACTGGATGGAGGGAGATATATTTAGGAGGGGGAAAAAAAAAGATAGGGCTTAGACTTGTCCTAATGGGGTAGGGAGGTCTGAACTTCAAGACAGACAAAAGGATGAGGGCTTCACATAATCTTAGGAATTAAATAATAACCCTGTTTAGAAGTGGTCACTTATGGGCATGGATGTCACAGCAGGCTAAGCTACCACTTGAGACACCTGCATACCAGATTGGAGTGCTAGTTCCTGCCCCCGTTGTTCCACTTCTAATCCAGCTTCCTGCTAATGCAGCCTAGGAGGCAGCAGGTGATGGTTCAATGACTTGGGCTCCTGCCACCGATGTGGTGGATGTAGATGGGAGTTCATAGCTCCTGGCTGTGGCCTGATCCAGCCCTGCCTGTTGCAGGTATTTGGAAAGTGAACTAATGGGTGTAAGATCTCACTTTCTCTTTCTCTCGCTCACTCTCGCTCTTGCTCTCGTTCTCACTCTGCCATTCAAGTAGATAAAAATAAATAAATAAAAAACAGGAAATGGCCACATATGGGCTAAGCTGACCATTTGGAAAGAGTAAACTGCACCTACTTGTAGTGGCTTAGATTCTTACTCTTCAGCTGGTTGCAGCAAGACATAAATGTGACCCAGGTCATAGGTCCTGACTGCTTCCTTCTACTATTTGTGAGAAAATGGTTAGGATCTCATCCAACATTTAGGATAAAATATTTGAAGTCAAATCCACACTTTATGAATCTTGGTTTATAAACTCTGCTTAAAGCAATTAATAAGCTCATAGATTAACAGCTCAGCTGTTCCCAAATTTTACTTTTAGGGAAAGTCTTGTGTGTGAGCCAAAACCCTTTCCACTGCCAGTGCCTGAAACAGAAGTCAGGCAGTGCATACCCGATGGGTCCATCCAGGAGGACCAGGCTTCTCCAGCTTCCCAACATCATCCAAAGTGGTTTTCCCACCTCTTGAATTTGCTTGCAGTACATTTAGTTTTGGGGGCATGAGTTGACATTCCCAGAACTCTATTGGTCAACAGCTATGCTTTCCAACTCAGTGGCCACTGGCCAGATGTGGCTACTGAGCAACTGAAATATGCAGAGTTCAACCTGCGATGTGCTATGACAGTAACACACACTCCGGATTTCAGAGACTCAGCACAAAAAAGAAAAAAGCAAGACAGCTCATTATCAACTTCTTTTTACGTTGATTACTCTTGTAGTGATACTATTTTGGAGTTGTTTCCAAACAGGGTGTGTTAATAAGACTAACTTCACCTATTTCTTTTTCCTTTTTAAATAGAGGAACACTATTATTATATTATATTAGAGTAATTTAAAAAGCTCATATACAAATGGAATAGAAAGATGTTTCCTTTGGTGTAAAAATGTTTGAAATTGATGCATTTTTTAAATAATACACATTTTTTTTCCATGAACTTTTAGAAGCACCTTCTGGACAGCACCACTCAGGATGGTTTGGCACTAACCCAATTTGAATCACTGGCTGCCAAAACAAAGAGATGAGCTCCTATTTGTTTCCATCTCTAATTGAAACAACTTCTACCTAAGTCTGTCTGCTTTTTAGGTATGGGAGCCAAGGGAGGGATACAACGAAGACCACAGAAAGTAGCTGAAGTCTCTCCATATTCCAAGACAGTAACTTGGAGAAAAGTTAACCAGCTGCTTTTCTGCTATATCATACGAATGCCAATTTTCCAGAAGCGATGGGAGAGTTCTCTCCATCTTAACCAGAGCCAGAAAATTTTACCTTTTATGTCTATAACGTGAGTTATTAATTTTTCCATTAAGTAGGATGCTTTTCAGAAATAACAGAAACCCAACCTGAATTGTCTAATGCAAAAGTGGGACTCTGTTGGTTTGTGGGTATCTAACAGTTCTGAAATGGCTCTCACTTTGAGAAGAGCTGGATCCAGGGATGAACCTGATGCTGCCAGAGCTGTTAGACTTTTCTCTGTGCTCACTTCATCCTCAGCCAGGCACTCTCCCAGCAGTGGCTCCCGCCAGCTCCATTCTGACATCAGGCTTGAATAACAAAAGAGCTCCCTCCCCTATAAAAAGTTCTTGATTTATTTCCAATAGGCCCAGCAGGGGACACCATGTCCACTCCTGAGTCAATCACTGTGATCAATGAGATGCAAGGGTTGGTTGATGGGGGCTAGTATGCAGATCCAGACCACAAGAGGTGGAGCAGGGGTAGAACCAGCGACATCTGAATGATCTGAATGCAAGCTTGCAAAGAGAAGGGTTTAGTGGCTGTGATGAGAGGGGACATGGGTATCAGATGAGCAGAGGATGGCCTGACGTCACTTCTCTCTGCCGGCAAGGGGCGTCTGTGCTGCTGCTGGGTAGTGTGGTTGGGGCTTACCTCCAGAGCAGGCTCAGAAAAATCTGCACATTAAAACCCATTTATTTATTTATTTGAAAGACAGAGCAACAGAGAGAGAGAGAGAGAGAGAGAGAGAGAGAGAGAGAGAGAGAGAGGAGACAGATCTTCCATCCACTAGTTCACTCTCCAAATGGCCACAACAGCTGGGATGGGCCAGATTGAAACTAGGAGCCTGGAACTCCATCTGCATCTCCCTCATGGATGGTAGAGGCCCAAGCACTTGGGCCATCATTTGTTGCCTTCATAGGTGCATGAGCAGGAAGCTGGATCAGAAGAGGAGTAGCCAGGACTCTAATCCCAGCTCTGATACTGGACACTGGCACGGAAGGCGGTTGGCTTAACCTGCTGTACCACAACACCAGCTCCAGGATTTGCATATTTACACATGCCCTTCTTTGAACTTCCTCTCTTATCCAAATCAGGTCGCAATCGTTGTTGAAAATGCTGTGAATCAAAGTACACACACAGTCTTCAGTCAAAGGGATGCCACTGACTTAAGAACAGCAGTTAATCCAGGTTCAGAAAGCATCCGGTCCCCTCAGTGGCCACTGGCAAGGGCAGTAACTGGAAGTCACAGCCTTTGTAAATCTCTACTTTATTGGCCATGCTTAGCAGCATTATCTACACATCAGAGAAGTCTTGGTGCAAGCCTGTAACCTGCAATGCTTCCATCTTCTCTTTTCTCCAGCCTAACCTACACCAGTTTTTTCTTTGCTTTAAAGATGTGTTTACATATTTGAAAAGCAGAGTTGAGGAGAGAAAGAGGGAGAGACAGAGATCTTCCAAGCGCTGGTTCACTCCTAAAATGGCCACAATGGCTAGGGCTGAACCAGACAGAAGCCAGGAGCCAGGTGCTTCATCCACATCTCCAATGTGGGTGCAGGGGCCCAAGTACTTGGGCCATCTGATGCTTTCCTAGGAGCATTAGCAGGGATTTGGATGCAAAATGGAGCAGCGCCCATATGGGATGCTGGCATCGCAAGCAGCAGCTTTACTGTCTATGCCACGGTGCCACTCACACACCCCCACCCTGCCCCATCAGTTTTTCTTTATCTGGAGGCCTCACTCACACAGGTCTCTACCTTTCGAACAGAGCAAATCTAAACACCCCTGCTGCCTCGGGGTAGGGACCTGCGTTGATGGTATCTAGTAGTCAGACCAGGCCACCTCCCTCTGCAGATGCTGGAGAAATAAGCCGTGCATAGAATCTCAGCAAGAGTGGCCCAAATACACACTTCCACATGTGGGAAGAAAGGAAAAGTTCAAAGCCACATCAGAGATACTCTGTGGCCACTGAGCATAAATATTACAAACAAACAAAATCAGCATGTAATACGCACTTTAATTTGCTGACAGATATTTAAAAAATTACCATCAGAATGAACGGCAAATGCCAACACCACAAAAAAAACCTCCAACAGAAGAGAGAGATAAAAGCTCACAATCAAAGTCTCCTGGCCTCTAATGAACACAGCATCCTGGGAAGAAGAGGGCAAAATACAACAATCAGCCAGACTGGAGAGAACTTGGGACGGGAAGGAGGTGGGGAAGAGACCGTAAAGTATTGTGGCTTGATGCCTACTTTAGTGCAGAGACGCCAGGGGTTCACGGAAGATTGTTGCCCACATACCATCTACTACTGATGCCTTCCAAGTCAACAGTTATATTTTTAAAAACTACCACGGGGCTGGTGCTGTGGCATAGTGCATAAAGCCACTGCCTGCAATGCTAGCATCCCATATGGGCACCGGTTCAAGACTCTGCTCTTTGCTATGGCCTGGGAAAGCAGCAGAAGCTGGCCCAAGTCCTTGGGCCCCAGCACCATGTGGAAAGACCCAGAAGAAGCTCCTGGCTCCTGGCTTCGGATCAGTGCAGCTCCAGCTGTTGCGGCCAATTGGGGAGTGAACCATCGGATGGAAGACCTCTCTCTCTCTCTCTCTCTCTGCCTCTCTTTCTCTCTCTGTGTTAACTGTGACTTTCAAATAAATAAATAAATCTTTTTTTTTTTTAAAGGCTCTATCACATGGCAGGGTATGTTGCTTTTATGGCGATTACATGATTGACATTTATCAGACGCCTGCTTCATCGCTGCCATGGCTGCTTTCCATAGCAACACAGTGTGGAGACTCACAGACTTTAGGGGAAGTCCTTGCAACTCCACTTCCTGCCTGACCAAGGGGGCCGTCCCTTCGCTCTAAGCCCAGTCTCCTCATATGGTTGCAGATTACTGAATGTGCTGAGGCTTATACCTCAGTCTGTGCATAACTGCATGTGGACAGAACATTGATATGAATGTGTGTCTGACTCATGGTGATTGTTCAGCAGAATACCAACTGGTTTTATGTACCTTCCTTTCTTTAGTTTCCACCATGAAATGCAAAGATAGATATTATATGCTTCTTATACCTGGTGAAACTGAGGCCCAAGAGGAACACAAGGATGCACTTGTAAATATCTTGGGCATCGAGTTACTTTCATTCCAACCCCACTTCCATGGTCCGGATCTGCACACAAGGGGAAAAAAGTCTGAATCGGGTCCCTAAGTCACAAGGGCTCTGTCACTCCTGCAGGCCATGCAGAAGAGAAGTCAGAATACTGTGAAACCACCTCAAGGAGCTTCCATGTTTTAAACATACTTGAGGCCACTTCAAAAAGGCTGTGAGAGGTGGAATTAAAGGGTAAGTTTTGTTATTTTTGTTAAGATTTTTTATTATTCATTTGAAAGGCAGAGTGACAGAAAGAGAGGAAGAGACACGAGAGAAAAAGATTTTCCATCTGCTGGTTCATTCCCCAAATAGCCACAATGGCCAGGATGGGGCCAGGCCAAACCCAGGAGCCCAGAACTCTGTTCGTGTCTCTCACGTGTGTGGCAATGTCCAAGTACTTGGGCCACCTCTGCTTTCCCGGGTGCATTAGCAGGGAGTGGAGCAGAGCAGCTGGCACTCAAACAGGTGCTCCGATAGGGGATGCCGGTGTCACAGGCAGTAACCCACTGCACCCCAACGGTGGCCTCGGCACCACCAAGTTTTCTTTTCATGCAAAAAAGTCTTTGAAATCTGAGTATACATGAAACATGCATACTAGGAAATGAGCTCCTCTCCTTTAATTCCATTTCTACAAACTTTTAAAAGTGTCTTCATATTTTCTTCCTTGTTTGTTCACCAGGAAAATAAAACCAACAAGCCACCTGGCATTCCATGTGACAACTGCAAAAGTCCTTTTCCGACCAAATGCTTGCTGGATAGATGCCTGAATTTTCAGACTTTGGGGCACAAACATCGATAGGCCTGTGAGGCCCCACCTGGAGCGCTTATCAAGCACAGCCTTTTGACTTCCCTTTCTACCATCAATGAAGAGTTATTTTGCTAGTTTTATTTTCTTAAAAAGTTCTGCTGGGGCCTGGTGCTGTGGCATAGCAGGTAAAGCCACCACCTGCAGTTCTGGCATCCCATATGGACGCCAGTTCAAGTTCCAGCTGCTCCACTTCCGACCCAGCTCTCTGCTGTGGCCTGGGAAAACAGCAGAAGATGGCCTAAGTCCTTGGGCCCCTGCACCCACGTAGGAGACCCAGAGGAAGCTCCTCGCTCCTGGTTTCGGATTGGCACAGCTCCAGCCACCGCGGCCATCTGGGGAGTGAACCAGCAGACAGAAGACCAATCTCTCTCTCTCTCTCTCTCTCTCTCTCTCTGCCTCTTCCTCTCTGTAACTCTGCCTTTCAAATAAATAAATAAATAAATCTTTAAAAAGAAAATTCCAGTGACTCCCTTAGGTGGGGACTGGTAGACACACACCAGGGAGAGACCTGGATGCAGGTGACGAGAGTCTTCGGGATGGGAGGCACAGGTAGGCTGTGCCCTCTTAATTCTGCTCATCTTGCTGTTTATTCAGATGATGTTATCCAGATACACGGCGTGTTCCTTCTTGTCTTACTATTCCCATCAACCCTGGCATGTCTGAAAGCCAAAATGTAAACTGAACTGGTACAAGTCATTTGGCCGAGTTTACTATTCAGGAAAACCAGACAATGTCACAGCGGCAGCCACGCCATTGAGAAAGGGAAGACAACTCTGTGAGGCATCTGGGGGACAGATATACTTGCACCCAGGATCCCCCAGCCCCAGCACACATTTCCTGTATCTCCTCAGAGTAAGCTCTCCCCTGGAGGGCAGGGTGGAAAAACAACTCCCTAAAGCACTGGGCCTTTTGAGCAAGTCGCAGTACACATGAGGACACCAACCAGGACCCCTGGGGAAGGGCGAGGGAAGCCAGAGGCAAGCACCCCCGCCTCACACCATGGAGGCAGACGTCACTCTCACCTCTGCACCTGCCTCCAGGAGCACATGCAGCCTGCGAACAGCCATCACCCTTTCCAACTGCTGGCTGCAGGACCCGGGGGAGAGGTAAGGCAGGGAGGATGAGGCAGGAGTCAAGGCTCCTCCTGGTTTACGTCTAGCCCACCGGGATTTGCATTGTGCATACATGAGTGTGTCTCTAAAACCCGGGGGTACGCCTGTTCCTGTATAAAAAGGCCTGTCATGTGCCAGAAACCAGCTGAGGCCCAGAGCTTGGCACGGCAGACAGAGTTAGCAGTTTGTAAGCTTTGAAGTAAAAGGGCTTTTTCCCTTCTTTTACTAGCAATGAAAAGTTCTTTAAAGGAAAAGCACTAACGTCGGGGAGGAGTGTTTTTCCATGGCGAGCGATGTAATGTCTTTTGGAATAATTCCCTATTTAGAAAGCTAACTGCCTCGCAGGGCTGACTGGCACCACGGGCCACGGCTTGCGCCTGCAACTACTGCACAGGAGAACCCGCCAGTTGTGCATGCGTTCGGCGTACCACCTTCTCGTGTGACACCCAGTCCAGTGCCAACATTGTAAAGCAGTCGTATTTTGGGCATTTGAGAGCAGTGGTTCTCAAACTTTGAAGGGAAGAGCTGCCTGGAGACTTATTAAAGCTCAGATCCTGAGGCCCCACCCTGAGGTGCTGATTCAGTATGTGTGTAAGAGAGTCTGTTAGTGTGTAAAAGACCATGTGTGTATGAGTGCTTATTTGGGGGAGGGGGTGTCTCTCTCTTTTTTTAAGGTTTATTTATTTGAAAGGCAGAGTGACACAGAGAGAAAGGGAGACAGGAAGAGATCTTCCATCCACTGGTTTGCCCCCTAATTGGCTGCAACAGCTGAGGCCAGTCTGGGCCAAAGCCAGGATCCAGGAATTCCAACTGGGTCTCCCATGTGGATGGCAGGGCCCTAGGAATTTGGGTCATCATCCACTGCTTTCCAAGGTGCATTAGCAGGGATCTGGATCAGAAGTGAAGCAACTGGGACTTGAACGAGGACTCTGATGTGGGATTTTGGTGTCACAGGCGGCAACTTAATCCACTGTGCCACCACACTGGTCTTTGGTAGCATGGGCTGGGGGGTTTCTCATTTTAATCAGCAACCCAGATGATTTAGATGCAGTATTCAATGGCCTGTTCTAAGAAATATCCTATTTAGACCCTTATTTAAGACATTAAAATTCTTTGGCCAAAAGCATTGGGAGTTTAAATCATAGCAATATTTCTGTTAACAAAAGTTCAAAAATCATTCATCCCTCCAGGAACAAGAAGAGCATGTGTGGTTTAGGTTTCTTGCAGCTTATCTTCTTGTATCTTCAGCACACTCCCGTGCAGTAATCAGGGCAGGCAATCTCGCTCTGCTTTGGCTGATGGGGAAATCAACGGAGGTTAAGTGATTTGGCAAAGGTTACGGAGCTGGAGCTGGGCTGTGAACCCAGGTCTCCTGACTTCTGAGCGCAGGTCAAGTAGGAAGGCGCACCTCAGAGACTGCAAGAGCCAAAAAGCTTTGGAGATGCAGGAAGAAAACCTGAATGCATTTCCTGATCAAGTTTTAGCCAAGTTGTCCTCATCCGATTTGAAGCAGCAACTGGGGGAAGCTGAGAGCTAAGGGAACTTTGTCGTTTTCTCCTCTGCACATTTGCTGCCGCTCATGGTGATGCTATCAGGGGAAAGAAAAACACACGTCCCCACCCCACCCCCATGGAAAAACATCGCTGCCTGTTTTCTGTAGCTGAGGGCTTTGGCACTACCCAGAGAGACACAACCTGAGTTTTAAATTCACAACAGATCTAGCTAGGGCTTAGAAAGCTGCAAAAACAGGGTACCCCCTTAAGATCCTACAAATGCTGCCTATTTCCAGGACAGGAAGTACGCCGGCGACTTCTTTGATTTCAGAAACTACCACTGGGACTTCCTGGCCGGCGTCTGGTGGGAACTCACATTCCAGATCACGCCGGGTCTTCGGACAGATAAAGCGGCTTTGACAGGGGAGAACAACTCTCCAATTCTACCTCGCTCGCCTTCCCCTGCCCTCCGGGAAAAACTTGCATCGGCCCGTGAGAAAAACTCCAACAACAATGGACCAGACAAAGAAATATTGAATCAGATGAGTTTAGGGAACCCTAGCAGAACAATGCACCTTTTCGAGGGCTGAAGATGTGATGAGCACCCAGACATTTCAGTCAAGTCCACCCACCCGTGGCTCTTGGTGGTGGTGGTAGGGGATGCCGTTTGCCGCTTCATTCCAGGACTTTGAGGAACTGGGTTCATTCGCCAAAAACCTGCTGCTCAGTGAGCTACAAAAAGTGGCTTACCAAAATCATCAGAAACAGTCTTAAAATTGGCATTCTTGGGTAAACAAGTCTTTCCCCAGGACACGGCTCACTCCTTAGCATCGTCACCCCAATGGGTTGATGTGGCTTAGGTTCATTTTTGGTACAGTCCCAGAGAGCATCCTCTCACTTGGCGCTTAATGGACACCTCGGGTCTCCAGCTGTGCTCTGTGTCAAGCTGTCATTCGCCCCACGGAAACCATCCCCCCAACAGACAGGCTAAAATGACACGGCATAAGTAAAACAATGAAAGGTTGCATCCAAAGGTAAACTGTGATTTAATAGGATCACTTCTGTGTTCTCAGATGGGGCAGCTGACCAAAGTCCTACCTGAAAACACAGACTTGCCTCACTCAGCGACTGGGCCACCTTCTGTGGGCTGGGTTATCTATCACACACTGTCATCCTTGCGCAACCATCACAGAGTGCATTGTACAAACCAAGACAACTTTGGTGTCAGTAGACCATACAGTGTTCTGGGACCACTGTGAGCACATGGGCTTTGGCTGCTGGAAATGTCATTGCCTGGCACGTGAACCCTTGCACAATCTTGGAACCAGTCGGACAGCACGTTTGCGTGCCTCGTCCTGGCGTGGGTACGTTAGGAGTTGCATGAGAAGTTTGGTCCCCCTGCAGTTTGAAAGCCAAGCTCTTGCAGGAGCAGGCGGCAGTCAGCCTAAGTCATGCACTTTGGAACCCGATTCTCTACAGCAAATGTACACAGAGCAGTTCTGGCAGGACACTCGAGGGGCTTTCACAGGAAAGGGTCTGTCTGCCAACCCCCCTCCTGTCAGCTGTCACTCTCGTCTGATTTAGAAAACTGTGCACAGCCACCAGCCATGGACCCCCGTTCCACACCATAAACTTCCCCAAATGCAATCAGAGCAGACCCACCCTGACCCAGAATGCAGAGATTCCACAGCAGGTGTTCTAACCATCCACACCTTAGCCATCGCTCCTGTGGTTGTGGTAGGAGGTCCTCTCCCTGGTTTGTTTTGTAAGGATGAACCATATTGATTGACAGCAGAACTGAATTCTTTAGCTGCACAAAGTTATCTCTGTTGGGAAATGCTCCTTTTACTAAATAGCAACCATCTGGGTTAACTCAAGGCCCTGTTAATTTCCTCTACTACACAGATTTGGAAAGGAAGGGTCCTCTTTTCTTACAGAAAGCAAAGATGCATTCGAGGACACGCATAGCTGACCCACAGGACAGGCTGGACCTGCTCGGCACCCACACTCATGGCCGTCCTGGACACCTGGGCAGGTAATAGTCCATGACTCATCAGGTGGGAAGGGGAATGACGCCACCACGGAGCTACTCACAGGCAACAGCTGCTGAATATGTACCTGGACTTGGGTAGACCCAGGTGTTTCTGTTTGTTTCTTCCAGGTCAGTCAGGTGTGCCACGCAGAGCCTGTACCTGCAGTGTGCGTCCTGGAGCAGGGCGCCAACAGAAGCTTCTGACCCACAGTCTGCTTCGCACACAGGCTCTGCCTCCTGCTCCCTGGTGCTAGTGTCGTCCTGCTAATGTGGGTGACGCACAAACACCCAACCTCCTCAGTGCAGAAACCTCACAGATGGTCCACCTGTTGGGCCCAGGTGTGCACACACCGGCCTGGATCTGGGCAGATGACCCGGACACTGGGCTTCTGAAGGAGCCTTAGGGAGCCACAAGAAGGGACTAGGTGTGGGAAGGCTGGCTCTGTGCACCAGAGCTTTTCACTTCGGGAAGAGAAGCACACCCAGCCAGCCAGGCCCAGCACTCGGACCTATAGCACGGGGATCCATGGGCAGTGTTGGCTGTGGGGTGGGCCTCAGGACTAGGACTTGGACCTGTATGGCTTCATTTACAACTGAGCAGGGCTAGACCACAGGATTGCCAAGTTCCTTCCTCTGCGATACAGTGGGGCGCCATGATCCAGGTGTCACAGCTGATGGCTCAGTTTCAAATACCGGACCTGGACCGTACACGAGAAAATAAAAACATAAAAACACTCTAATGAGATGATCCGGTTAACAGGGCCATTAGCTTTGCCTTTTATAGGTGACCAGCTACCCACACATTAGTGTGGAGTCGCACACTTAATCACAGGTGGATTAGCAATGACTTAAAGCAGCTACAATTTTCCAGGAGCTCCAAACTGTTCGTGTCAATACTGTCTATAACAAACCCATAATTTATTATGGAAATGGGAACCCGCTGGGTGAGTTGGAAGATCTGTGTTAACAATTTGCACAAACAGTTAAAATTTCAATTATCTCCTAATACTTTTAACGGAAGCAGGTGACACCAGCCTTTCCTCTGGATCAGGGTTGTGAGAAGACACACAAAGCCTGCTCAGCTCACACCTGGAACAACATCAGCATCCCAGCACAGCCCGCAGCACTAACCTGCCCTTTCATGTCGGGAGCAATGGGGATGGTGGGCCAGATGGTCGAGTAGACTCCGAAAAACACCAGCCAGGTCAGCATGCTTCCCCAGACGGCCAGATGACTGAACTGCAAAGAAAAGAGACACTCAGGCAGGGACTCTGGCTGCAGAATCCCCACGTGCAAGCACACTCCAGCTGCTGCAGGACGCCACATGCAAGCTGCCTTTCCTGGTGGGAAGATCCTACGGCTTCCCAGTTACCAGAAAGTTTTTATCTTTCTAGCTCTCCTGATTCAGGATTTCCTTCCTTCCTCCCTCCCTCCCTTCCTCCCTTCCTTTCTCTCTCTCTCCTTTAAAGATTATTTGTTTATCTGAAAGGCAGACTTGCAGTGAGGTAGAGGCAGAGAGAGAGAGGCCTTCCCTACTGGTTCACTCCCCCAGATGGGGGCAACGGCCAGAGCTACGCCGATTTCAAGCCAGGAGCTTCTTCCCATCTCCCACGCGGGTGCAGGAGCCCAAGGACTTGGGCCATCTTCCACTGCTTTCCCAGGCCATATCAGACAGCTGGATTGGAAGTAGAGCAGCCAGGACTCAAACTGGTGCCCATATGGGATACTGGCAGAGACTTTACCTGCTAAGCCACAGCCCTGGCCCTCCTCTCTCTTTTTAGTAATTAAGTCATTTAACAATGAGCTATGACTACTCAGCAATGATTTCACAGACAGGGAAAAATAATCTAATGTACCAATTGTTTTCATATGTAGTGAATTTGGCAGGGGTGGGGGGAAATCTATTTTAATTTTTCTTGTTTCTCTACATAAAGTGTATTTACCAATTTAAAAACATATAATGCAGAAAGAAAATAACAGATATCCACAGCCCTGCCCCTAAACCCCACAAATAGCCATAGAAAATAGTTACCAACAATGGAAGTGTGCTACCATATTAATGTATGTTATGTTAATGGTGCAGGATATTTTTATTCATAATGTAGTAAATCTTTGCTTTATCATTGTGATATTATAGCCTCTTTTTTTATATTATGTGCCAGTATTGCATCCTTGTCACCACTGAGCTGTTTTTCTCTTTTTAAAATTTACTGGGTTAAAACAAATATTTTTACTATGTATATGATCTCATCATCTTAATTTTCTGTTTTTTTAAAAACAATGTTATCTTTATGTTT
The DNA here is from genome assembly GCA_949820135.1 of Sylvilagus floridanus. Classification (NCBI taxonomy): domain Eukaryota; kingdom Metazoa; phylum Chordata; class Mammalia; order Lagomorpha; family Leporidae; genus Sylvilagus; species Sylvilagus floridanus. The sequence goes on from OX463230.1 coordinate 39,520,736, forward strand.
CTCTGTTCCTCAGCTTTTCTTGATCCTAATTGCTAATGTCATATGCTTAATTATATTAATTTTTTAAAGATTTATTTATTTATTTGAAAGTCAGTTACACAGAGAGAGGAGAAGCAGAGAGAGAGAGAGAGAAAGAGAGGTCTTCCATCCGATGGCTCACTCCCCAATTGGCCACAATGACTGGAACTGTGCCCCTCCAAAGCCAGGAGCCAGAATCTTCTTCCTGGTATCCCATGTGGGTTCAGGGGCCCAAGGACTGGGGCCATCTTCCACTGCTTTCCCAGGCCACAGCAGAGAGCTGGATTGGAAGTAGAGCAGCCGGGTCTCGAACCAGGGCCCATATGGGATGTTGACGCTTCAGACCAGGGCATTAACCTGCTGCGCCACAGTGCAGGCCCCTCTAATGATTTTTGTAGTTCACTAGCAGCAGGTTTTCGGCAAATGAATCCAGTTCTTCAAAGTCCCTTATATTACTTTTAAATTTAAAAAAATTTAATTGTCTCACAGTTTTGTTTGTTTTTTAATTTTTATTTATTCATTTTCAGTTCACTTGACAGGTAAAGAAAGAGAAAGAGAGAGAAGGAGGGAGAGAGAGAGAGAGAGAGAGAGAGAGATTGATTTTCCATCTGCTGGCTCACTCCCCAAATAGCCCCAATAAGTGGGGTTGGGCCAGGTAGAAGCCAGGAACCAAGAACCCAAGCTGGATCTCCCAGGGGCAGCAATTACTTGAATTACTTGAATCATCACCTCCTGCCTCCCAGGATGCCCATCAGCAGGAAGCTGGATTGGGGGCAGACACAAACCAGGCACTCTACAATGGAACGCAGGCATTCCAAGTGGTATCTTCAGTGCTAAATCAAACGCTTACTCCTTCTCAGAGTTTGTAACAATGAACTCAAATCACTACTGGCCCCAAACTACCCTGAAGATGAGGGTGCTTTTGCCATCACGGCTAAGCTTCCTCCAAGAGCCAACCCCGAGAGACAGCAGCACCTCTCAGCACATCACCAATGTTTGCTCCAACTTGTAGCTGTGTGAGACGAGCACCATCAATCTAGTACTAGGGCAGCAGAACAGACACGATGAACACAGTGCTTTTCTTTCTATTTTAAATCAACATATAATGATTGTACAGATGTATGGGGGTGCAGTGTAACATTTCAATATCCATATACAATGCATAATGATCGGATCAGGGTAACTGTCTGATCTATCATCCCTGACATTTATCGTTTCTTTGTGTTGCAAGCATTCAAAATCCTCTTTACCAGTTATTTTGAAATGTTCCTTTGGAGGCCAGCATTGTGGCACAGCGGGTTAGGCCTAGGAAAGCCGCAGAAGGTGGCCCAAGTACGTGGGCCCCACCCACGCAGGTGACCTGGATGGAGTTTCTGGCCCCAGCCAACGTGGCCACTTTGGCAGTGAACCAAGGGATGGAAGATCTCTCTCCTGTCTTTCCTTAACTCTGCCTTTCAAATAAACACATCAGTTCTTAAAAAAATAAATATTCCATTGATGTTTGAAACATTCCATTAGTTTCTGTTAGCCCACTGTACTACAGAACATTAGAAGTTATTCCTCTTATTCATCTGTACTCCTGTACCCATTGACCATCTTTCTCCATCCTCCACTCCACCCCTTCCGGTTTTGGTAACCACTATTCTACTCCCTAATGCTCCTTTAGACATTTACTGAGTTGTTAATCTCCCTTATCCTCTTAAGCCGATGATCCTTGACTTCTTCCTTCCTTCCACACCCCTCCATCCAATCCATCACTGAGTCCTGGTAGCTTTCTGGAATACAAACACCCAGAATCCGGTTACTTCTCACCATCTACTGCTCTGGCATTCCAGGCTAAGTCACTGTCACCTCTCACATGGAGAAACTGCCAGGGTGTCTCAACCCTGACCTCCTGCCCCCCAGCCCATCTTCTCAGTAGAGTATCAGTGAGTCTACTTAAGCAGGCACTGGGCCATGACAGTCAGGAGAGGCAAACATGCGGCGCTGGTTATAATCTGTGACATGTGAAATAACCAAAATACCTAAGATGGTGGACTGATCAAACAAACGAGGGACATCCATAAAACACAATATTCCGTAATCATGAACAACGATCTTGTAGAAGCATATTTTATTTTAAAGGCATGGAAAATGCTCCTGATACTCCTAATATAATTTTAGGGAAAAAAAGAGTCTAAAACCATATGTTGTATATAACAATGATGCTGCAAAAGTATATTTTACAAACATGGAAAATATTCCTGATACACTTTTAGGAAAAAACAATTCCAAAGCTGTATATTGTATATTGAGGCAGCTTCTTAAAAAGATATATGTGTGTGAATGCAGAACAGAGTGCAAAAGGCTGTGAAGCCAAGTGCTAACAGCGATTACCTCTTGGATATAAAATTATGAAAATGTTTTTTTACCCTTCCATGTGTATGTGTGTGTATTCATGAAGCATTCTCCAAAAACCTCATAAAAATGTATAATGTGGCTGTGGCATAGCGGGTACAGCAGTCACCTGCAATGATGACATCCCATATGGGTGTCTGTTTGTGTCCCTACTGCTTCACTTCCAATCCAGCTGCCTGATAATGTGCCTGGGAAAACAGCTGAGGATGGCCCAAGTGCTTGGGCCCCTGCACCCATGTGAGAGACTTGAAAGCAGCTCCTGGCTTTTGCCTTGCCTTGTGGCCATTTGGGGAGTGAACCAATGGATGGAAGATCTCCTCTGTGTAGCTAACTTTTAAATAATCTTTTTTTTAAAGAGTAATGTAAAAACTATGTGAATTGCAATTTTTGTACTAAAACATCTTGGAATTCCATTTTTCTATGGAATATTTTAAATGCTCTCATGCGTATAAAATTCATTTTTAGAAAAGATTTACTTATTATTTAATCATTTGGAAAGGCAGAGAAGGAAAAGAGGGAGAGGGAGAGGAAGAAAGACAGAGAGGGAGACAGAGAGAGAGAGAGAGAGAGACTTTCCATTCACTGGTTTACTCTCCAAATTCCCAAGACTGCTGGGCCTAGGCCAAGCTAAAGCCAGAAGCCCAGAACTTCATCTGGCAGGAATTCAAGTACTTGGGCCATCACCTGCTGCCTCTCAGGTACACTAGCAGGAAGCTGCATTAGAAGCATAGCATAGCTGGGACTTGAACCAGTCAGTCTGATGCAGGGTATCCTAAGCAGAAGCTTAACCCAGTGTGCCATACCACCATCTCTGCATATGTAATTAAATATGCATATACACTTAGACTGCATATGTACATACATAAAATCTGCATACACACATATGACTTAGAGCTCTGTTAGGTTCTGGGCATATGAATAACCAGGAAACGGGATTGCAAATGTGCCTTGACAGAGATCAAGTCACAGTTTTCACATGCCAAATTTAAAATAAGATAGCTAGATAATGCTTACTGCTTTCCCAAGGCTTAAAACAGAAATTGTATCATTAGAAGTACATGCACTGGGGACCGGCGCTGTGGCTCACTTGGTTAATCTCCGCCTGCGGCACCGGCATCCCACATGGGCTCCAGGTTCTAGTCCCAGTTGCTCCTCTTCCAGTCCAGCTCTCTGCTGTGGCCTGGGAGAGCAGTGGAGGATGGCCCAGGTGCTTGGGCCCCTGCACTGGCATGGGAGACCAGGAGGAAGCATCTGGCTCCTGGCTTCAGATCAGCGCAGTGCACTGGCCATAGGCCATTTGGGGGGTGAACCAACGGAAGGAAGACCTTTCTTTCTGTCTCTCTCTCTCTCACTGTCTAACTCTGCCTGTCCCAAAAAAAAAAAAAAAAAAAAGTACATCCACTGGACAGAGAACCCCATTCCAGGGTAAACTTACTTTAGTCCAAGCTGTAGTCTCCAAACCAGCTTTCAGACAGACAGTAACAACCACGTACTGTGGAAACAAAGAGGCGTTTGGGAAATGGATTATTCTTAGTGAGTTATTTTCCCTTCCCAGGAGAAATCCCAGATCTCTACTCCAGAACCAGTTCATCCAAAGATGCCACAATGCATAGTACCCTTGCAGGGGCTAACTCTCTCATGGTCAGTTTTAGGGAGCAGATGGGCAGATACCTTTCCAACAAAGCCCTCATTCTAGTGATCATCTTCTCCCAAATAATGGTTTTGTCCTTTTCTTTGGTTGCATGGGTTGGCAGAAATCATCTTCCAGAGTGATATTTTCTCTTATGGGGGGGGAGGGGGTGAATGATCATTTGAAGAGTGAGGAAACCCACCTGTCAAAGCATTTCCTGAGCTTCAAGGAGTCTAAGAACTATACAGAGCTTAAATGATTACAATGAGGAAAGCCTTGCACACAGGGTGTGGGCAGGTATAACACCCAATAAACGGAAGCACTTACCGTGTAAACAATGTTTCCAACGAACAAATAGTCGGTGGCATGTCCACTGGTCAACGGAGTATCTGAAAAACAGAGAAGCTGCTGCTAACTTCCAGAAGGCTGGGCATGGCCATCTATTTTACTTAGAACATAAAACTGGAACTTGAAAAATACCCATCAAAACATAAAGCACTACAGAATTGCATCTTGTGTGATTCTAATGCCTCTTTCTCTAACTGCACTTTTTTCATCATATTCTCTTTAGTGGAAACAAACAAATAAAATCAGGTTTTCAACAAGACAGCTGAACATTTGATATGCATTGAAATTTACATTTTTATAAAAATTAAAATGTCTCTTTGTCTAGCTTAAAAAAAATGGAACCCTTTATTTATAAACTTAATTTATTAAGGGCCAGTACTGAACTTTTTCAAGTGTTCATTTCCTATTCATCTTGAATTTTGGTTAAATTAGAGTTAAGGATCAATAAAAGAAGAATACAAAATCAAGTTACACTGACTGCACTCTAGTTGGGGGGATATCCACTACTCTATTTGCAACAACGTTGACTTCTGGGGTTTAACATTAGGAGGAAGCAAGGAAGCCAGTGAGGGATGTTGAGGAAATGCAGCTAGGATTTCGAGGGTGCAGTTTTCAAGCCTCTTCCTTTTCCTGTTTTCAAGGACGACTACTACAATGTGTACACCAAACCCCTGCAGCAGAACTCGAACAGAATCACCTGAGTTATGTCAGCCCTGCTCTGAGAAGGTCAAGACCTAAGCTCTCCTCGGATGACACTGCCAACTGTCTTTTACTCTCTTGCACATGCACATCTAGATCTGGGGCCAATGTACTGCATGTATGGGGATTTTACGTTCAAGTTTGCAACCCTGTGGCTGCTATCCAGACATATGGGGCTCACTGGTTTACGCATCTGTGTGTTGAAGAATCCTGCTCTGAATAGAGAATCAAGATCTGTTTGTTTTCCTCAAACAGCAAAATGACCAAGCGGAATCATGGGAGGAATCTGGTCATTGTAGGCCCCTGGGTCCAGCTTGAGGGCACATATTTTTTGCTTTTTATTCTAGAAAGGTAAATCTGTGAAGAAGTGGAGAACAATGTGCACAGTGACATCAGAGCTGCATTGACAACAGCCCTAAACTGGGAGATTGCTCCTAGGGAGCATAAGAGTCCCCCTGGAGAACAGACACAGGGCCACTGAATTCAAACTGGACAGTGTCAAAGCTTAGAGGAGGGATGGTCAAGACAGACGGAGACTTAAGCAGGACTTCATTAGAAGGGAAGGGAAGGGGAAAATGAAGAGTAACATGAGAGAAGCTAAATCAACGTCAGGAAAGCAACAAATCTGATGTACTGGCAAAGAGCTATTCAATATGGTGGGGCTTGCTTGTCAGTAGTGGGTCCTAAGATTGTTCGAATGGCAAATACAATGGCATCTAAAGGCACACCACCATAAATAAACACATTCTCTGATTCTGACATAGATTATAGCCCTGAAAAACATAACATTATTCAATTATGTACTCAATAAATATTTTCTTAACGTCTACTGGACCAGGTATTATAGGAAGTAGATAAAGAACGGCCCTTCCCCATGAGGGTTGCATTATGGCGAGGGAGACAGAACACAAACACATAAACAAAGAGATAGAGGATAAAATGTCAGGTGTAATAGGAGCTATAATGAAATGACAAGCAGAGTAATAGAACACAGAGTGACAGGGGCTGCTATTCCAGATAGGGAGGTGACATTTGAGCAAATCTGAATGGTATGTGGGAGCCAGCTAAATGAACAGCCGGAGGGAGAGTGCTCCAGGCTGGGAGAGGAGAAGCTGCCAAGAGTCTGAACACACACAGCCTTAGATGAGCTCAAAGACCAGGGAGACCAGGCTGGCTGGAGACATGGCGAAAAGCAAGAAGAGAATGCTGAGACATTCAGAGGGGCAAACACAAGCCCCAGAGAAGACTCTGGATTTGTTGACTGTGATCAGTGACCTCAGCAGAATTCTGAGCTGGAAGTGAAACGGTCTGAGTTACCCTCTTAAGTAAATAGTTCAGTTTTTATAGGAGAATAGATCTTGGGTGACTGAGAATGGAATAATAATAAACGTAGCTATGGTAGCAATCCTTTCCTGAAGGTGATATTGGTGGTATTAGAGTTGGGCATCTAATATGGTAATTTCCGGCTGCATGTAGCTATTAACATTCAAATGCATTAAAATAAGCTGCAATAAAAAATTTAGTTCCACCTAGGGACTAGGGAGCAGGGGAAGGTGAGGAGTGACTGCTTCATGGGTACAGATTTTCTGTTTTGGATGATGAAAAATTTTTGGAAATGGCACAGCATTCTGGATGTAATTAATGCCTCTGAACTATATACACTTAAAGTATTACAATGTTGAAGTCTGTTAAATTTAAATACACATATATAACCACGATACATATACATACTTATGTATATAAAACACAATGATAAAAATGTAGTAAAAACTGGATCATAGGGTCCAAACTGTAAAAGTCTCAGATAAGCACATTTTTATGGCCTCAGATTTGGCAATGAGTTCTTAGATATGACACCAAAATACAAGGACAAAAGTAAAAAGTCCAACTTGAGTTTTTTAAAATGAGAACTTTTGTGCTTCAAATGACATCATCAAAAGAGTGAAAAGACAAGCTGAAGGAGAAAATATTCACAAATTATATGCCTGATAAGGAATTTATATCCAGATAAAGAACTTTTACAGTCCCCAAATAAAAAGACAAAAAAACCCCAAATTTAGAATGAGGAAATAAGCTAAATAGACATTTTTGCAAAGAATGTATGCCAGTGGCCAATAAATGCATGAAGTTCAGCATCATTAGCCATCAGGAAACACAAAACCAAAACCACAACGAGATTTCACTTAACACCCACTAGGATAGCTATAAAACCAAACCAAACCAAACAACGGCAAAAGCTGGCCAGGATATGCAGAAACTGGATCGCTCACCCACTGCTGCTGGCAAAAAGAAAGGGGGTACACAAGAAAACTGAAGGGTCGTTCCTCAGCAGGTTACACACAGTCACCACATGACCTAGCAATGCCACTCACTCCTACATACCAAGAACAGTGAAGAGTCAGGAATGAAACACACACAAAAAAACCAATACGTGAATGTTCACAGCAGCATCACAATTATTCATAATATCCTGAAATAATGAATTCATCAAAGCCTATTCATAACTCAAATGCCCATCAACTGGTGAATGGATAAATAAAATGTGGTATATATGCACGCATGGACCTCAAAAATTCCTGCTGCTTTCAGTTCCGTTTCCCATGACCATGATCTATTTGAAGCACCTTCCTATCGATCCAATAGAATAGAAGTAGGAAATAAAAAGGAATGAAGTCCAACAGCATGGACCTTGAAAACCTTAGGCAAAGTAAAGGAAATCAGACACAAAAGGACACATATTGCAGATTCTAAAATATTCGGAACAGGCAAATTTATGGCAACAGAATGCAGAGGTGTTTGGGGAAAAATGGGAAGCGACTGCTTTTGGGCATAGGATTCTTTTAGGGGTGATGAGAATATCTGACAATACCCAATGTCCCCTGAGAGGCAAAGCCGCCCCTGGCTGGGAACCCTTGGATTAGAGGAAAGACAAAAGAGGAGCCAGGGTAATCACAGAGCAGACACTCTGCAGCTGTGAGAATGTCACGGGAGAGGGGACAGCCCATCTCGCCCATCTCCAAGTCAGGCTGGGGCGGAGGGATGTGCTCGGACAACATCATCCACACGAGCAGCAGAGAGACGCAATGTGAGGGTTGGCATAAAAGTGATGCGGTTCACAAAGCCACATGGCCTCCACAAAGGGCAAACTTTGGCTACCCTGGGACTGAGTGCTAAGTTAGGAAGGTGGTACCTCCAGGTGAGGGGACCCTTGAGACTACAGAGCGTGGTATGGCAACCTGGCAGCAGAAGCAACAGCCAGCGAGACCCAGAGGACATTTTGCAACTGCAGCTTGTAGAGTTTCACAAAGCATTAATTCTCGGCCCGTCCTCACAGTGGACACTACTGGCACTCCACAGCATGTTTACACTGGAGCTACTGCAGTGAAGCTAGGACAAACCTGATCATTCGGATCACCATTTTGGTGCGATAAGCCAACACTGCATTTGAGTGTTTTCAGCTTCGTAAAGAGGACCCCCTCCCCCAGGCAGAGCTAATACCATCTGGAAATAATTTACTGTCTTGAAGGAGATACGCCTGAGCCAATGGGAGATTCTGGCACTGGTCAACAACGTCACCCAAGCAAGTCCTGGTCTTCTCCCTGCACACCCTAATAGGGAAGCTGCTAGGGAATGGTGGCTGAGTGCACTTGTCTCAGAGGCAAACACCTGTGGGTGCTGCTCCTCCTTGAGCCCTGCTGATAGGCTTCTGTGGGAAAGACGCCCAGAGGACCTGCAGGCAGAGGAGCGTGGTCAAGAGTGCTGGCTCACTGACCATCCAAGGCTGGAAGAGCCCAATTCCATCGCCCACTTAGCTCCTGAGGCAGGCTGTGACCAAATATTTCCTGCCACTTGGCTGAATCTGCACAGCGCCGCCGCGGGGCTATTACTGCTCTCAGGAACACATCCCTGCTGTCATGGCAGTGGAAATCTCAAGTGAGGCTTTTTAAAGGTGAGGATCCCTCCCCAAGCCCAGTGGACAACTGGGTTCCCCAGGACCTTCTTGATGCACCGACTGTGGAAACCGCAGGCAGACCATTCTTTCCAAGATTGCAACCTGCAGTGATACTTGGGGGTATGAGGGACCAGTGAGAGCGGAAGGGGCTTTGCAGGCAAAAATGGTGGCTTGGGGTGGAATGGGGAGCAGATGAGGTGGGAGTGGGGCTACAAAGGTGGGAGCCACAGCAACGAGGTCAGCAGGGGTAGAGGCAAGTGAGGCTCTGAAAAGGTCCCTATGAAAGAGACCCATCAAGAGCATGCCTGGAAAGAGGTGATCTCACCCAACCTTTGTTTCCCTCCCCTAACCAGTGCAGAGCTGTGCACTTCCTAACAGAAACCTGTCATTAGCACACAAAGGCCTGAAAGAGCCAGGGGGAAGGTGAGAAGGATTAAGCTGCGGGTTGCATCACAACAGCTGGCATTTATGGAAGGGTCTGAGATCAGTTAGCCTTTTGCAAATCCAAGATCAGTTACACCTGTAAGAAGGGCATAATCTGGCCCCAAAGTCCAGCAGAGGATTTCCACCAAGAAAAAAAAAGAAAGGACATCTTTCCCATCTGTTTGGTTTGATAAAACACGGAGTCACATTTAGAATGATCTGCGGTTGCATGTGGTTTGCATGTAAGACCTTATAGAATGAAGGTGCTTATTATAGTCATGAAAAGTGTCATGAAATGAGAGCCAGAGAACCCTGCCCTGGACAGCCATCATGTTCTCTTACAGACAATACGGGGTTGTGGCTTTAGTCTCCACTGACCCGAGGCAGCCACCGAGACTCTTCTTCCAGACTTAATCTCTTTGCAAAATGTGGCTGGGGCCAGGGATGGACATAACGTAGGATTAGCTGAATGGGGCCTGGAAACACAGTCGATAAAACAGACTGTTGTGAACAACTGGGATAAAAACCACACGGGCCCTCCACATTGCTAGTAACAGCCCAAAAATGCAGCATGCAAAAACCTCTTTGAAAATATTTGTAGGAAAAAGCCACAATTTGTAAGAAAAGTATGTCTCATTTTCTAAACAGACAGAATGATCAAGGAACTTATTTCAGAATATTCCACAGGGCTACGATGATGACATTTTTATAAAGATGCCGTTTCAATTAAATGCTCATTAAAAACATTACATCATTACCCAGCAAAACCACAAAATGTATTCAGAAATGGCCCTGACAAAAGGCAAAAAATCTGATGACAAAGTTACAGCATAGCACTATATAGTCAGAAAAGACAGGGCTTAATAATCATGAAAACAGATGGGGTGAATTTTTGTAACTGAAATGGAGTCAGAATCAGCAGAGCAGCTGAACTGAAAATCTCAGGCATTTCACTCGCACAGAACTCGGTTAGGTGGAGGTGGCACTGTTCCCTCGCCATGAAGGCGTTTGCCAAGACATCCTGGTCAGAGAGCAGGTGCCAAGTTCCTGCTTTCCCGCTCTCACCTCTTTACTTCAAGAATTTCCAGCTGCACTCTTTCAGAACCAGCCCGAATTCCAGAATATTAAACAAGCTCCCCTTGCCCATTTCACTCCCTGGGCCTCTGAGCTAGGTTCAGAGGAGGTACAACACCAACCAGTCTCCTATTACAAGGTTTGTATGAAGAGCAAAGATGTAGTCCCAGTTTCAGATAACCAATGTACCAATACCTGGCTTGTGTCTGTTGCGCCTGTGCTACAACTTGAAACAATTCTTTCTGCTTCTGATACTTTGTGTTTATGCAAAGAGCATTCACTTTGTTCCTTCTCTGTAAAGAATGGTACAAAATTATTGGGAAGTGCTTTATAAATAAAGCTAGGGTTTACCCAAGTGTGAGTGATTATAATGACATCTGTAACCAGTGCTGGATTAAGTTCCTGGTTATATAAGCCTTTTGCTGGCCTTTCTCTTTTTTACATCGTTTTTGCTGGATAAAGAGAAGGATGTGAAACTGGAACTGCAGTCTTTCCCCTTTTTCAGTGTTGTTTACTAAAAATAGATTTGAAACAGGAAGTACAGATGATGGATTGTCAATGCCAAATAGGCAATCAGCAAGTGAGGTCACAAGTGTGTTTCTTATCTGTGGGTGCACAGCAAAGTGACATTCCCAGCCTCTTGCACCTAAGCGGGGTCCTGGGACTCCTTCTTGCCAGACAGATGTGAGCAGAAGTGATGGATCGCTTCCTGCCAGAGACAGGTGTGAGCCAACCACCCTTTTCCTGGCTCTCTCCCTTCCCAGTGTTCAGGCTGAGAGTAGACCGAGGGGCTGCGTGCTTAGTGAAGCCCCACTGCGTTGCAATGGACCAGGGTTTGTCTGTTTGTTTCTTAAAAGATTTATTTATTTGAAAGGCAGAGACGGGGGAGGGGGATATTCCACCTGTCAATTCACTCTCTAAATGCACAAAATAGCTGAGGCTGGGTCAGATAGAAGCCAGAAGCCCGGAACTTAATCTGGATCTCCCAAATGGGTGGTAGGAATCCAAGTACTTGGGCCATCATCTGTTGCCTTCCAGGTGCATTAACAGGAAGCTGGATTGGAAGCAGAGGTGGGACGCAAACCAAGCACTTTGATATGGGATGTGGGCATCCCTGGTTGTGGTTTAACTCACTGCACCACAACAGCCTGTCCCACAGATTTGTTTTCACCGGGTATGATGAGACATGCAAACAGTATCTCTATGGCATATTTCAAACTCATCACTCGAGGCAATTGAAGACCTCTAGAGACACAGGAATTACCCTAAGAAGCTGTCCTTTTGCAAAAAATAAATTTATATCTATCCATATCAGTAAACACTAGGTCCAGATGCTGGCTTTTCTACCTGCTTCTTTCTGCATGGGAATGATCCTTCCACGGGAAGAAGAGATAGAGGATCTGACACCTGGTCCAGAGATGACCCCACAGGGCTATTACCTGGGAGGCTTCATCTGCATAACAGGACAGCCCCCGTGGCTGTGCCTCTCCTGCTCCCACTCTGAGCTACCTCCCTTCTGTCCAGCAGCCCAAGCCCCTGTGGCTTTGTGAAGCTCTCTCTAAAACTTACCACCCTTGGCCCTTTTTAAGTCTCACACATGCATGCTTAGGTGTGTAATAAAACCTAGATGTTCTCTTTCCCATTAGCTGTCTACTGTCAGCTTATTTGACAGACTCAAATTATGGGAATGCAGAATCCCTACACCTAGAACCAGAGGCAAGGTCTGCCTTGCAGAGCCTCATGGGAAAGCTCTAAGACTGATCGTGAAGCAGGATGGGGAGAAGGCAAAGCCTAGGCCAAAGTTGTTATTGGTTTCTTGCAAAAATGAGTGGGCCAGTGGGGCAGGTGCACTAAGCACAGAGTTGACTAGTTTGAATAATTTAGTGGGCTCAGGCTTTTGGGTTGGTTCCTTGTTGTCAGGTCCTTGGTCCTACAGTGGTTCTGGGGATAATTGGCTTGGTGTGTGAGTTTGATAAAAGACATTGCCGGGGTTGGTTTGTGGGAGGAGTCTTTTGCTTTCTTTAGGAAAGAGCAGGGGGTAATTTCTCCTGGATCAGGACCCCAAATGCCAGAGCATCAAGAATACAGAACATGAGAGAAATGCGGTCAGTTCTCCCCAGGAACAGTGCACTCAGCCACTGTCCAGAGGCCAGGCTGAGAAATGAGCCTTCACTGGTCTGAGTGCCCGAGAGGCTGGGCCGTTTCCTGCAGCGCTAGCTCACTGCAGGCAGTGAGGACCCCGTGAACTGCGACTGCGGTTCTCATGGCGACTCCAGGGATGCAGGCTCAGGCGTATTCACACAGCATGCCAAACACAACCGTTCAAAACACGTGAAACCCAGACTGCGTTAAGGGAGACACTGAAATGAAAGCAACGGCTCTTACGGCTCCGTTCTGGGCTTCAGGAGATGCGCTTCCTTTAACCAGAAAAGCAATCTTGAAAGGCAGGGCTTACTGGAGCCCCTTCATGACAGTGCTTGAAGCAAACCAGAATAGCAAAAAGCCCTTGCACTTGCATTTGGAAACCTGGTTGCATTCTAAAGCATGATGACCAGGTTGGCCTTGACTGACATGGATTTATAAGCTGCATTTCCACTGTAAACTTCTAAAGGCTTCCAGGATGCTTTGTCTCACTCGTCTTGAGTAAGCAACTTCTACTCACTGCATGTAACTGCAGGCTTTTATGAATGTCCACCGCCCTGAGTCCTCTGGGCAGGTGTCCCCAGAAGGCAGATCCTCTTTTCAGTCTTACTTAACACTGAAAGCCCATCTCTGAATCTTCTGCATTTAGTTTAGAGGTTTTCTAAACTTTGCATTATCAGTGCCTTTTATTTATTTGGATTTTTTTAAAGATTCATTTATTTGGGGGCTAGCACTGTGGCACAGCGTGTTAGGCTGAGGCCTACAGTGCCGGCATCCCATATGGGCACCAGTTTGAGTCCAGGCTGCTCCACTTCTGATCCAGCTCCCTGCTACTGCACCTAGAAGGGCAGTGGAAGATGTCTTGGGTTCTTGGGCCCCATCACCCACAAGGGAGACCCAGAGGAAGCTCCTGGTTCCTGGCTTCAGCCAGGTACATCTCTGGTTGTTATGGCCATTTGGGAAGTGAATCAGGGGATGGAAGATCTCTGTCTCTCCTCGCCCTGTAACTCTACCTTTCAAATAAATAACAGCTGGGCCAAACTGAAGGCAGGGGCCAGGACTCTATCCTGGTTTCCTACATAGGTGGCAGGGACCCAAGTATATCCACCACCTTCTGAGTCACATTAGCAGGGAGCTGGATCAGAAGTGGAGAAACTGAGACTGAAACCAGCACTCCGGTATGGGATGCTAGTCTTGCAAGTGACAGCTTAACTTATTGCACCACAACGCTGGCCCCATCAGTGACTTTCAAGTGTCACTGTATCAAGTCATGCACAGGGTATCTGTTGTGAATCCAATAGCTCCTCTTCTGACAGGGTTAGGACACGGTGCAATCAGGCACAGCAGGGAAGTAGTAACTGATGCAATTCTAGATCTTCTCAGTTCTACCTTCAATTTCTCCATTTCTCTCCATCATCTTTAGGCTATGCTACATCATGCTGCTGCTGCCTACTGGGTTCCAACCATCATCCGCTCAGTGTGATTATACCAAAAGAAATCAGATCCTACAGCTCCCTGATTAAAACCTGCCAACAGCTTCCATTACACCTACACTCTGAAAAGCTCACTTATTCCAAAAGGTCGGGAAAGGTCGCATCTCTGTTGCCCATCTTCATTATCCCAAGGCAATCTCTGTCTTACAACATGGTTTCCAGCCTTTCACCCCCAACTCCCCCCTTCTCCCTACCCTTTTCCTGGCTCTTCCCCACTCTTCCTTCAAAATATCTACATCCTCCTGGAAGTGGCCCTTAAAGCTCCACCCAGGCTAGCCTTCCTTGGAATACATCCTATTTGACCTTGACTTTCCCCTTTGGTAATATTTTTTGGGAGGGTCAGATTTATTGATTTGGTAGAGACAGAGAGGAGAGATCTCCCATCTGCTGATTCATTCTCCAAATGCACACAATGGCCAGCGCTGGGGTGACCAAAGTCAGGAGCTGGGAATTCAGTCCAGGTCTCCCTGGTCTCCTGGAGGCAGAATCGCAATTACTTGAGTTACTTCTGCTTTCTCCCAAGGTCTACATTAGCAGGAAGCTGGACTTGAAGCTGGAATTTGGTATCAAACCAAGATATTCTGATGGTGTCTTAACTGATGTCCTTTTTTTTGGGGGGGGAGGGGTAAGATTTTAATTAGAGAGAAAGAGAGGAGAGAGGGAGGGAAAGAGGAAGGGATGAAGAGAGAGAGAGAGAGAGAGAGAGAGAGAGAAACAGACACACAGAGAGATTTTCTAACTGCTGGTTCACTTCCCAAATAGCCAAAACAGCTGGGGCTGAGCCAGGAGCCTGTAACTCTATCAAGATCTTTCACATGGGTTGTAGGGACCCAAGCACTTGGGCCATTTTCTGCCACTTTTTCAGGTGTATTAGCAAGGAGCTACATGAGGAGTGGAGTAGCCAGGACTCAAACCAGCTCATTTGGGATGCCTGCGTTGCAGGCAGTGGTTTAACTCACTGTGCTACAACACTGGCTTCCTAATTGGCATCTTTGCCACTAGGCTAAATGCCTAACTGAACCTGTTAACACTTCTTGCTCAAGTCCTGTCTTCTCTAGGTTTAAGTTCCATGAGGGCAGGGAACTCATGTGCAGGGTTTACCACTTCATTCCCAGAACCCAGCAAGGTGTAGAACAGAGTGCATACCCAAGGATCTTTTTTTTCTAATGAGTGAATAATTAAGTTTCAGATGTGCAATCTCATTGGCAGTCTTGCTCATATTTAGGTTAATGTGAAACAATGGAAGTACCAGGATTTACATGATATAAAATATGCAAGTCTATAATAATAAGGTATAGGTCATAAAGAGCTTAAGATAATATGACCCAACAATGCCATGAGCAGGGAGAGGAATGCTAAGTTTTATTTTATCCAACTGCACTATTGTTTCAGGGAATAAAACCTATCTGATCTTATAGTAACATATTTATTAAAATGTATAAAACAGCCTCCACAAATGCTGAAAGGTATTTTTGCTTAATTAGTGCCAATACCCCAGTACCTGTATGGTACTTATTCTTCCTAAGAGGTGAGGGAATGGCTTTCACAGTGTGGACCCTGGGAAATCAAGAGGAGATTTTCCTAGGAACCTCTCTCTGCTGATATATTCTCTTTCCCATCACCTCCTTCTTAAATTTCATCAGGAAAAATCTTAAATTTTATTTTTCTAAAAAAAAAAATCAAAGCTGCTTTTTCCTTCTTTTGCCCATAATCACACTTCACTGAAGAAAGGTTTGCACAGCTGTGCAGACTGGATGCACCAATGGAAATCCAAGGCTCTGGACAACTTCCAGTCCCTGGGAAGGTGACATCCCCGGTCTTAAGCTACAATCACTTTTTTTCAGATCAAAGGGTATAAATGTAAGGTGATGGTTGGAAGAAATCTGATTTAGTGAACTGCTCAAGTGGAAAAATTTATTTTGAAATTTGAAATGAATCAATGTGAACTCCAACAGCAAAGGAGTGCACTGAAAAGTCTCTCCAAAACCATGCAAAAATAAGCAAAGCTGGGGCCAGCGCTGTGGCGCAGCAGGTTAAAGCCCTGGCCTGAAGCACCAACATCCCATATGGACGCCAGTTCGAGACCCAGCTGCTCCACTTCCGATCCAGCTCTCTGCTATGGCCTGGGAAAGCAGTGAAAGATGGCCCAGTTCCTTGGGCTCCTGCACCCACCTGGGAGACTTGGAAGAAGCTCCTGGCTCCTGGTTTCGGATAGGCACAGCTCCAGCTGCTGTGGCCAACTGGACAGTGAACCAGTGGATGGAAGACCTCTCTTTCTCTCCTCTCTTTCTCTCTTTGTGTAACTCTGACTCTCAAGTAAATAAATAAATCTTTAAAAACAATCTGAGAATTCTTAAAAAAAAAAAAAAAGAAAGAAACCCTTGTAGGACAGTAAATCAGCTCATATAAACAAGTAATAATCAGATCAGCTGACATACCCTGCACCTCTTGAACTTCCATCTTTCTTGATTTCCACCACTAACTTCCTGTCACTCCTCCAAAAAACAACCTGCCACACTCTCGCCAAATCCTTTGTGCTTCTCTGCAGAACTGGCTCATCTTCACAGGCAAATCCCAGCTCTTCTACCTCCAACCCTTCCAGGAGAAGGCCCCCAGCTGCCAGCCTTCGGCTCCCAGTCTCCACTTCTTTGTCCCCTTCTCCAGGCACTGCCCCGTCTAGGCTGCAGTGGTCCCAGCTGGGGGTGGTGCTGCCCACCACACTGTAAATGCACAAAGACATGCGCTGATTCACAGCTGCCATGAGAACAGAGGAGGGGTAGGCAGATGTCCTTGTCCATCTGTGCTGCCCTGACAGAGCACCATAGCCTGCATGCTTCTAAGCATCAGAAATGTACCTCTTACAGTTCTGGAAGCTGGGAAGTCTAAGATCAAGGTGGTGGCAGATTCGGTGTCTGGTGAGGGCCCACCTCTCACAGAAGGCAACTTCTCACTGCACCCGTAAGTGGTAGAAGGGGCCAGGGAGCTCTTTGGGGTCCCTTATTTATAAGGGCACTAATCTCACCATAGAGCCCCATCCCTAAGACTTAATCACTTCCCCAAAGTCTCGCTTCCTGATATCATCACCCTGGGATTAGGGTTCAACATTGTACTTAACAGGAGACACAAATATTCAGTCCATGGCAGGAGGTCACCACAGCTACTGTCCAGGGCCAGAGATACTCTTTGATCTTGAAACGATCATCAGATCCCAACAAAGGACAGTGCATGGCCCAGGCCCTCCCAAAGCCTCTTCCGGTTTCTCAGCAGCTCAGGTCCTGTGCACCTGCTTGGTTCTGGTTAGGGATGCTCCTTTTCCCACACGTCCCCTGCTCTACCTGACCACGCCTTCCTCCTCTTTCAAGAACTTACATATCACTTCCTTGGAGAAGACTCTCCTTGACTCATTAGCTGGGGTTGTGGCCCTGTATTGTCATCTCTACCCTTAGCCTGCAGGAGTCTACTTGCTGGCTATTGAGCAATAGTTCTTGGTCATCAACTCTGAACTTGGGTGGACACCAGGAGGGCAATAGAGGCAGCGTCTGCTTGCCTCTGTCTGTATCCACCGCATTCACTGAGTGCTTGGCACACCCCAGGTTTGCCCCAGTTTTTCTCCAAACACAGTCCCTTCTCTGACACAATGCCGTTTTCTGGGTTTAACCCTACCGAAGCATCTACCTGGCACCTCTGCAGACCCAAAAAGTGTCCGGCTACCAGTTTTCCTTCTCCCATTCACCATACAGGACACTGCGGGCTCATTTTCCCAAACTGCTGTGATCCCCAAATTCCTTCTTGATCTGAATTTTATATTGACTCTCCAACAAGTGTGCAATTACGTCACAATCTCTGATTCTCATCTTCAAAGCTGTCTACAATTCAGTTTTCACCACTCTTCTCAAACTTTTCTCATCTTTGGTCAAAGTGTCTATCTGTCCACCGTTTTCCACCTGCCCTGAATTTCTACATTTTTTGGATTTTTCCTCATTGGACTTCATGGGTACCTCTTCTTAGAAGCCAGTAGTAATTCCAAATGAAAGGAATCTCTCAGCTTTCTGAATTCCAGTAACATTTAACCTGTATCCAACTGGAGAGAGTTAAGTTTCTGCCTCCTGCTACCTTGTGCAAATGTAATATCCTTGACCACACTATACACTCCTGGAAGGTAAGACCCACACTGGTGTATTTGTCACCCATGGCACCCACCAGTGTTAAACAAAAATATTATATGAAAGAATACGGCTAATAAGCACTAATGTACTATTTTTGTATTGCACTCATTGGAAGAATTTAGATATTCATTCTAAAATATTTGATTTGTTAGAGGAAGCCAACTAATCAACATACCAGTGGCCATCTGTTGTTTTAGGCCAATTTATTTGCAATTTATTTCCCCTTAAAGAGTTTTACTTAATAGATTATTGTTTGCAGGTGATGAAAAGAAAACTCCTATATTAAATGCTCAAGAAAAACAGTGAAATGGTGAAAGTGATGATGATGGTGTTAATAATAGAAACAGGAGATAATCACCCTATTGGTTGGCTGTTAAACAAATTGCAAAATTTGGAAGAAATAGATAAGGGTGGCAGAACCTAACTTAAAATTCACTTGGTGATTTCTATTCAGTAAATTAGCAGTTGCTGAGTCTACTTCCTGTTCAACACAGACCACGTTAAGTGAAGGAATGGATTTACATGGCAGAGTAGGCAAATGAGAGCAATCCCACCATAAACCACAAGCCACATACTCAAAGCACAGGACCACAGCTCTAGGAAGAGAAAGCTACTGTGTCTACTGCGAAGGTACCACATCACTTCTTTTTGAAGCAAGCAAGTAAACGAACATCTTGGAAGACTTCTGGAGTCCAAAGGCAAACACTTCTGAGTTAGAAACAGTCAGGGGCCCGGAGTAGAACTGTAGCAGGTCTGTGTAATCCACTGCTTCTTCCTAAATTCCAAAAATACAGCCTTAGGGACAAGAAGACGACTGCCAAAGTTGTCTCATAGCTCTTATGCTCGTCAGATATATTGTCCCATTGCTTTTCTATCCTGCTATGCTATGATGATGCTTCTGTCACTAAAATGCCATGGTTTCTAAATTAAATCACATCCAACAAGTACTTGTAAGCCTGTACTTACCAAACCGTTTGACAACACATTAAACCCACTATGAGTAAAGATGAGTCACAGGAAGCTTTAGAGTTAAAAGAAAATTATTTCCAAACCATGCCCTTCTTGGGGGAAGTTCCTGGGGTCCAAAATTGTATTTTCTGATCTAAAGACTCAGGGATCCTCGAAGGAAGAACAGTTCTGATGGAGTTAGAAGGACAGGTCATAGGGCATAAGCAATTGTCTGTGCACGCATTTTCTCTCAATCAGTACTTAATAGGTTAAAGATAGCCACGAGGATGAATCATTTCTGTTTGAGGCATAAAACACATTGACACAGAAACAAAGACGCTTGGAAACTTCATATTCTTTGAACAATAAAAGGCCTTGTCTAGTCAACATTTGGAGTAATCTTTCCCAGGGGGATTATTACTATTTTAGAGGGATGAAAGAGTAGCATTCTCATGATACATTTTCCTTTGCTGAGACTAGAGAGACATCACTTCAGGAGGCCGCATTCTGGATGTATTAAGAAGTGTGAGCAAACAAGGAGAACGGAGGGGCCTCCGTTCTCACAGAGCCTCTCTCCGCTGCAGGGACAGACTAATGACACTCACACGGAGAATGAGTCCCCCAACAAACCACCACTTCAGAAGAGATGCATTGACAGAAGGAGACTCTTGGAGAAAACTCAGAAGAAGATTAAACTTGCAAGATTTAGTTATTCTGAATTTCGGTTTGCAAGGCTTGGGGAAATGAAAGCCCTAGTAATTAACAGAGATTTTCAAACTCAAGGACAAGAGTCACATCAACATTTCATTATAGCATAGTGCTTTTTTTCCCCCATGATTCCTGACTCAAAGAGTTATTAAAAATTGAGTTTAGAATTCCCAGTACTTAAACTACCCAGTCAACTGGAAAGAAAATGGGTTCTCAAAGCCAGAACTGACGAAACCTAAAAGCTATAAAGCTGGGGCTAGCTCTGGGTAGCTGTTAGGTTTATTTTTCCTCTGAAATGTGTTCTTGTGATCTCTCATTCTGCAGAACTAAAAAAAGAAAAAAAAGTTGTGAACACACTGGCACCAGAGGGGCTGCAAAGCTACTTGCTGACAGCTGAAATCACGAAGCCGTTACCATGCTCCAGCGCTTTCATGGGAAACCAGAAGAGGATGAGGGAGTGGACCAAGGCGTTGATGCAGTGACCCCAGAAAACCTGCGGGAAAACAAACCCAGGGAGTCAGGAGCGCCCGGAACTCGCGACCTCTGTGTAGTCTCAACAGTCGCGGCATTGTGAAGGTGCTGGCAGCGGGTGCACAGTTCTGCGAGGAGCACATCGTTTTTGAATTTTAAAATAAAATCCAACTCTTTCTCCATGTTTACAAACAAATGATTGGACTTACACCAGATAATATTACTTCAGTGCAAAGATTAACACACCAGGGTATATCAAAGAAATTCATGGAAAAAATGGCATTCAAAAATGTTTAATGTGCAAAAAAATTTCTGAAATCCATGCATAGATTTTTCAAAATGTACATTTTTCACGAACACTTTTGTAAGCATGGACTTCAAAAAATCTTTTTTGCACTGAAACAAACATCTTTTCATTCGATTTTCTCATGAACATTTTGAAATACCCTCAAATATATACACAACTGAGTATATGTAGTACAACACACAACCTGTCCACACCTGAAAAACAAGCTATTAGTTTTCTTTATCATCATGAAAGACAACATTTTATAGCCATCCAAAAGTGGCATTAGGTCCAAGCTGTTAATAAGAGATTGAAACTGTCACATATAAATTCTAAATGGCATTCTCTTTTATCTTTGGAAAATCTCTTTATTCAGAGGCTGGCGCTACGGTGTAGTGAGTTAAAGCCCTGGCTTGAAGCACTGGCATCCCATATGGGTGCCGGTTTGAGTCCCGGTTGCTCCTCTTCTGATCCAGCTCCCTGCTAACGCACCTGGGAAAGCAGCAGAAGATGGCTCAAGTCCTTGGGCCCCTGCACACATATGGGAGACCTGGAGGAAGCTCCTGGCTCCTGACTTCAGATTGGCTCAGCTCTGGCCATTGGGGACATTTGGGGAGTGAACCAGCAGATGGAAGACCTCTCTCTCTGTAACTCTGTCTTTCAAATAAATAAAACAAATCTTTAAAATTTTTTATTCATTTTTCCCATTAATTTTGGAGATTTAGGTTAATATTATTCACATTAAATTTTTTTTATTTAATGCTTGATAGTAACTGAAGAACACAAACTTTAGTTTACCCTAAGATTTCATTAATGCATTTCAATCATCTTTTAACCACTGAGATGACAAAACTGTTACACCTAGATTTCATGTATTGTGAATTCTCCAGATGGTTCTGGGAGTTATCACACATCTAATCCTAAGGAGAAGTGGGATAGGGGAAAATAATGAGAAACATTTATGATAAGAAAATGCAATATTCTTCCATTTTAAACATTCATTTCTCTCCACTTATTTCCTGATCTCTCTACTAAAACAAAACAAAACAAAATCTTCAAAGTGCCTGCAAATCAGTCTTGGTAGCCTTGGTTCTGCTTCCTTTGGCGTTGGTCCAAATGGTTTTTGAATTCAAACTCTATAGACAACAGATTTATGTAAATTATGCAGAGAAAATGGATCTTGTTTCCCCGTTAATAGTTTCTTTGTTTGTGGAAGATGGTGGAACCATTAGGATGGGTCCCTTCTATTTATTTATTTTTCCCACTCTCAGATATGCTTATTGCACCTGCCTAAGGATAAGGTGGCCGGGAAGGATGACTGTCAGTAACATCTGGCTTGGAAAGGAAGGCTTCAGAGATTGTATCTGCTGTGGACCTGCGAGGTGTCTCCCTCCGTCATCACTCCTAAGGCCGCAGCACATGGTGAACACAACCAGTTCATAGTCTTGTAACTGAACTTGGCAATGGACCCGTGTTTTAACCGCCTAATTCTCTCCTGCATATAAACCTAAGACAGAAACATGGTCATGCAGCTGTTCTCACATCTGGACTCTTCTGCAGGTGAGCCACACGACTTCCCTTTGAGCAGGTGGCCCTGAGCTTTTAGGGGGCTCTGCAACAGGACCCCTTTGCCATGTGAGAGACTGAGTGAGCCCCTTTCACACACAACCCAGCTTCTGCTTGGGTCTTCTCGGGATTGCCTGTACAAGGTAGAGCATCCCAGATGCCAAAATTCAAAATACTCCAAACTCTTAAACTTTCTGAGGCTGACATGATGCCATAAGCAGAAAATTCTACTCCATGAAACTTTATTTCATGCACAAAATTCTTTAAAGTACTGCACACAATTACCTTTGGACTTTCGTGTACAAGGTGTACATGAACATAAAGGGATTTTGTGTTTAGACTTTGGTCCCATCTCCAAGATATCTCACTATGTATATATATGCAGATATTCCCAAATCTGAAAAAAAAATCTGAAATCCAAAATACTTTTGGTCCTAAGTATTTTGGATACTGACGCTGAACTTGTGCACCTGTTTGGTCTAGATGCTTTCTCTTTTCCTACTGTCATCTGAAAAAAAAAAAAAAACTGCAGACTGGCATCATTGATCCTTGTGGTTTTATCTATTCAATCTTACTACTTTGAGAAACATCTTTTTTGAAGGAAAGGGAGAGGGAGGGGGTAAGGGGGAGGGGAGAGGGAGGGGAGGGGAGAGGGAGGGGAGGGGAGAGGGAGGGGAGGGGGAGGAAGGGAGGGGGAGAGAGAGAGGTCTTCTATTTGCTGATTAACTCCCCAAATGCCTGCAACTGCCAGGGTTGGACTAGGCTGAATCTGGGTCTCCCACATGGGTGTCAGGGACCCACGTACTTGAGCCATCACCTGATGCCTCCTAGGGAAGCAGGATTTGGGAGTGAAGCCGGGACTTGAACTCAGGCAGTATGATATGGGATGCCACCACCACATGGCATCTTACGTGCTGTGTCGAACACCTTCCCTTGAAATCCTTTCTTTAAGATGCAGCAGATAAGCTCCCAGCCAGCCTCAAGTCCGCTGTCTGAAAGCATACGGGGTCTCTAAGGGGTGGTCTTAAAGGAACTAGGCTGTGGGTGCTGCTTCCCTCACAGGG
This sequence comes from Sylvilagus floridanus, assembly GCA_949820135.1. Classification (NCBI taxonomy): domain Eukaryota; kingdom Metazoa; phylum Chordata; class Mammalia; order Lagomorpha; family Leporidae; genus Sylvilagus; species Sylvilagus floridanus. The sequence continues at coordinate 39,544,121 of OX463230.1, forward strand.
TCTGGCAGCCAAAGCCAAGAAGAGGGCAGGAGCTGATTGATGGGAGCTGGGAAAGCCAGCCCCACATCCGGGGCCTCTTTCCCCAGAAACGCATCACCGACTCCCTGGGCTTGCTGCCTGGAAGGGGGTGCACACTCTCACTGCTTCTGCAATGCTCCTCACAGTCGGATGACCAGAGCTGAACCACAAAAGACAGCCGCACACACCCTTCGGGGGGCCGCTCTGTAGCCCCTGTGGATACCTTTGTGTTGAAGCCTTCGGCGTTCTGGGTGATTTTGTAGAGCTGTGGAAACCTGAGCATGCTCTCCTGAGTGCAAGACCTCTCGAAGATCCCCAGGGTGAAGGGCGGCAGGGCGGTGAAAATCTGCGTGGAGAACAATGAGCTATTAAGCGCGGCCCTTCCAAGGCACACAGCTCCAGTGTCTCAGGCCCGAGGAACGATGACTTCATTTCCAGTCAAGTCCGAACCTGAGACTCAGTGATTCACAACTCCCCAGACAAAGAAAACAAATGAAAGACCTTTTCTTACCGTTCATCAGTGCAGAACGAATACACGGCCACTAAAGCCAACATCATACATTTCTGACGAGCCAAAAGCTCTTGGTAAATGAACAAGTACCTTCCTTTGTAAAAGGGGCAGTGATGGGTTTCGGGTGGTGATGCTGTGCTCCGTTAGCCAAGGCACAATCTTATAGCCTCCCATCCTGATTTCCTATTCAAAGTGAAGGAAGGATGGGCCAGGCCCTGTGATGAGCACCAGCAACAGAGATCTTTACAAACTCGAGAGGGAAGAAGCAAAGGAAGCAGGGCTTTGGGCTCTGGGAACTGCATGTACTGCAAGGCCGGGACAGGGGCCAGCAGGGCAACAGGTTTATCCATAGATAAAAAAATGAATAAATAGAAACACAGTGCTCTGCAAAATTATTCATGGGGGAGGGCAGGCAAGGTGGAGAAGGGAAAGACCGTCACCAAGGCACGTGACCTCCAGGATTTGGTAGAGTGATGATGGACATGGGGCGTGAGAAAGCATGCTCTCACAAATGACCACCACTCACAAAGCTCCAGGCACTTATGACCACACACACACACACACACACACACACACATATATACATATTATATATATATATATTTTTTTGGTGGCTGGAGGGTGGGGTTCTAAGATACACAAGATGGCAGCTGGCTGAGAGCCTGGCGAAAGCCAAGGATGGGTGAGAGACTGGATAATCTTCCATGACAACTGCGTTCTTGGACACAAAGTGCCTTCTAAGACTTGGACTATTTTTTTGACATTGAAACGTTTTATTTATTTATTTTTAATTGATATGCCATTGTATATATTCATGGGTATGGTTGATATTTCAATATATGCATACAATGCACAATGAGCACATCAGGATAATCAGCTCAGATATTCATCATTTCTTTGTACTAGGAACATTCCAAATCCTTTCTTCTAGTGGTTTTGAAATTCACATTTCACGATGGTTACCTAAGAGTCACCCTGCTGTGCCACAGAGCACTAGAACCTAATCCTCCTAACTACTGTGTGGCCCTGGGGGTCGTCCTCCAATTTGGTTCTGGGCAGAGTTTCCAGAGCCTGGACCACTCACTGCTCTGAGCACCCATCAAATCCAGATCCACAAACCCAGCAAGCTCGCAAAGCCTGTGGGAATCAGATGTGCCTCTCGAAGAGAACCCTGAACTCACACCACTTATTTGGAGAGTATCTGGCCAGAGGAATACGCCTTCCCAAGTCTGCAAGGATCCAGCCAGCAGAGGCGTGGTGATTGAGGCCAGGGAAGCTCTCTCTCGCCTCCTTCAGCCCCGGGCAGACAGGAAGCAGCCCTGGGATTTCCAAAAGCTGCACAGATTTCAGGAAGAAATCGACGTGGAGCTGTTGTACTCGCTTCCCTCCCAGTCACAGAAGCTCGGGGTTTTACGGCAAGAAGGAGGCGCCCCCTCTAATAGCTCAGAAGTTCCACACGCTTTTTGAGCTCATGCCCTCGCCTCCGTTGCTCTGCATCGGTGCAAACATGTGCTGACTTTTTTCTTTTCCTTTTTGAAGAATTTGCCTGTCTGCTTCCACCCACTCCCCACCCACCCCCACCCAGCACCTCTGGGCTGACAGTGAAGTAGGCTCTTCCAGTCTTCCCCCTGCTTACGGCACCCTGTATGCACAAACGATGATTGGTGTGGGAGCATCTGTTTTGCAAAAGAGGGGATATTACATGCATTTTTCTTCCTCATACTCTGACTGCTAAACCGTCCATCATGGAGAGCCTTCTGAGCCCATTGGTTTCAGCACTAATGTGGTCTTTCTGATGTCCACATAATAATTCACAGTATGGATGGACCCACACTTCCTCAGTCACTTGCCCACTGCACTAACACGCATTTTGGTTCCAATTTTTCATTACCACAAACACTATGGAATAAACATCTATAATATATTACAATAAATGTACTTTAAAAAAAATTCTGTGGGGTAGTTTGGGCAAAGAATTCATGTAGTTTTACTTGTACCAGACACTGTGTGGTTGCTTTCAACAAAGGTTTAAATCATTTACCTCTCCCCTCGCAAAGGAACAGTAACATCACCCTAGTTCCCTAGGAGTCAGAGTTATACTGGCCTTGGGTGGTGAAAAGTTAAAGATATTAACTCATACTTTTAATAATGTGCACTTCCGCCGGCGCCGTGGCTCAACAGGCTAATCCTCCGCCTTGCGGCGCCGGCACACCAGGTTCTAGTCCCGGTCGGGGCGCCGGATTCTGTCCCAGTTGCCCCTCTTCCAGGCCAGCCCTCTGCTGTGGCCCAGGAGTGCAGTGGAGGATGGCCCAAGTGCTTGGGCCCTGCACCCCATGGGAGACCAGGAAAAAGCACCTAGCACCTGGCTCCTGCCATTGGATGAGCACGGTGCGCCAGCTGCAGCGCGCCGACCGCGGCAGCCATTGGAGGGTGAACCAACGGCAAAAGGAAGACCTTTCTCTCTGTCTCTCTCTCTCACTATCCACTCTGCCTGTCAAAAAAAATAAATAAATAAAAATAAAAAATAAAAAAAAAATGTGCACTTCCCTGGCCAATGGTGAGTGCGAGCATGTTTTCACATATTTATTGGTCATTCATGAAACCTCTTATCAGGTCCTTTGTCCACTTACTATTCATGCTTTACTCACTTTCCAAGACTTTGTGGATTAGAACAGATGTCTACTTGGTTTGTGTTATAGAATTTCATCTAAGTGTCCTCTTTGTCTATCAGGTTTTTTTTTTTAATGGCTTCTTTTGCTATATGAAAGTTTTAAATTTTTAAATGGTGAAGGATACCTTCTGAGTGTCCAACCACAGTTTCAGAAGTTTCCATTCCCTGAACCGCACACGTCGTACGTGCTCAATCATTGTAGAGCAGTCAGCATATTTATCCCAAACAACCATGTAACTCTGACGTACTAAGGAAAACTTCAAAGCCTGCAGGTCAACAATTTCTGGTCTCCCTTTGTTCTATGAAGGTGAGGCTGCAGAGCCCCTGTCCCTGGGGTGGGGGTTAGAGGGGCTTCTCCAGCACATCGATTCACCACTGCTCACTTCCAGGGCACCAGCATCCATAGGAAGGTGACAGGCACGCAGCCGTGAGTAACACAGGTCCTGGCTGACCAACGCAGCCTCAGAGGCATCCAAGGGCACACATTTGACCTTCTTAATCTGAAAGGCACACAGGGCCAAGGACAGGCTGCTGCATTCAATCCCCAGCATGCAGCATCCTGGATGCTCATCAAAGAGAGTTGAATATATGGGTGCTTTGGATATCTAGTCACTAATGTGCACACAGCCTCACTGCTTGTTATAGCATAGTATAACATGGATAATCCTATCCATGATGGCTGCTTCAGAAAGAAACACCCCTCAGGGCAGAGGCTGCTGGAGTCAGGTTCTGAAGAACGGGGTAGTGCACAGCTCAAGAGGCCATTCTGAGGTCTCCAAGATATTCTGCTACACGCCTATCAGTTCTTCCTGTCAGTGAAACAAAATGCAGGAACGCTAAGCAGCTCCTGAGTCACTCCAGCTTATAGTTTATATATATTCCTAGCCTGTGAATTCATTACAGTCAAGTAATGAAAAAAGAACTTGAAAATCATAAAAAATACCAAATAAGCTGATTACCATTCTCCACGGTGGCTGGAAGTCAGAATTCATTATTTTAGCACTACCAGTGGAAGAACACGTTCTTCCACAAGGGCAGATGCTTCTTTTAAGAAGGACAAAAATGACACTCGATCCCATGCTGCACATTTGTATCTATGTTTAAGAATTCAAAAGTCAAAATATGAAGTGCAATGAGTTCAGAGGTAATTCAGAAATTTTTACTTGAGCTAAAAACATGAAAATGTTGTGCAGGCATTTAGTAAAGGGGTAACAAGGGTCTATTATCAAGATATATGGGTTAATAATTTCATGGGGTTATTCAAGAATGATCTGCGATGATTGAAACCATGTGTGGAGCGTTTGGGCTTCTGCAGGATGTGTCGCAGCAACAAAGGCCCTAAAGATGTATTTGTGCTGCCTGCTAAGTACACAGATGATTGACTTACACACACTTCCCAGACATAAACAGTGAAGGAATGTCCCTGAAGTTCTGCATGCCATCAGATAGAGAGGGAGAAGGCTTACCACATTGTACAAGCCGATGCACCAACGTTCGAATAAAATCTGCCCAGAAAATCCATTAACAAAGGCGAACCAGAGCTGAAAGAGAAGAAAGTTCATGAAGCTTTATATCAGTATTGACCTCAGTGTTGCCATTCACTGAAAAAGTCACGGGGAATGTGGCCGACCAGCTGGATACAGCTGCTAAGGAATAGTGAGCCACAGGACCATAGAGAGCAGTTATTCTTTTGTAGGATGTTAAGTGCCTGATATCACAAACATCAATACAGGAAAGAAAATTTATATTTAAGACACATCAATTTTAAGAGGTAATATGCAACTTAATTTTTCTCAAATATGCTTTGCGTCAACACCTTCTCATTGATTGGAAAATCAATGCACATTTGTTCCATAAAGTTGATTTGAGAAATATTATTTGTCTTTGTAGCGCTTCCAAATAGATAAAAATATGAAGTTGACAACAACAACAACTCGTCTGTTGGTCAAGTGTGTTTTAAGGTCACAAAGTATTGACCCTCTTTGACTGGAGGTCTGTGAAGGTCCCAACACACTAGCATGAAAGAAACATACGCAAGTCACCTTTTGGAGTAGATGGGATGAATAGAAAAATAAAAGTCAGACTACTATTCATACTTTCAAGCAGTCTATAATTCTACTTGCTTAGGCAAGACTGACATAAAAATGGCTACAGAGCAAAGTTGCCAAGATCATAATGAGTGCCAAATGACAGGGGAATAAAACACTTTTAGAGAATAACATTTCACTCAGGTATAATCAGGAGAAGCCATAGAGGCTGTAAGAGGGAGTAGAATGGGGGTGAGCAATGAGGAGAATGGACAGAAACCTTAGAAGTGGGCAAATACGGAAACATTGAATACAAAACACTGGGTGCTTGCATACAACGAGACAGAACTCCAGTGATGTGGGGTAAACTTTAACATACCCCATACAAATCACAGAATCAACTCTCATGGTATATACAATGACAGACTAAATCAGTTTCTGTGGTAGAAAATAATTGGCAATGGAGAAAGCTACACTAGGATAACACCGGGTTGAAATCAACGCTGGCATTGCAGTGACCTGTGTCAGGTTTTTCAAAATCAGTTTCTTAACTCCACCAGTCCAAGTTTCTTGAGACGCTGCTCTGTACACAACTATATCCAGTGTGATACTCAGTAGAAACAGGGACTCACCACGTCCCAGCAGGATCAAATTAAACATGTCAATTCAATTGCTAGATGGAAGTTTTCCTTAAATAGAGCTTTCATCATTTCAATCCCCAATTCCATAAACTACTAGCGCTCCCTCCTGAATCCAAGATAAGCGTGTTCGCTTTCAGAGATCCTCCCTATTCACTTTAAATTTCAATTATCCTCCCACGGGGTCCCAAAGAGGCCTGGCTACTGAGTGAAGAAATACTGGAAGACAACTAAGAACCAGAGGTTTGTGCTGCGTTCTGCACTCTTACAACATCTGTTCAAGGAGTAAGCTTCCCCAAAGCCACAATCTCAACCCACCCGCTCCTTACTACTTGAGATCTCAGCTATTAACACTTGAACCAAACTTTCAATGCAATGAGGGCCTAGATTCAAGTGTGTTTGTAAATTGTTTCAATTTTTTTTAAGATTTATTATCTTTATTTGAAAGACAGAGTTACAGAGAGGTAGAGGTAGAGACAGAGAGAGAGGTCTTCCATCTGCTGGTTTACTCCCCAGATGGCCACAACAGCCAGAGCTGCGCCAATCCAAAGCCAGGAGCCAGGAGCGTCTTCTGGGTCTCCCACGCGAATGCAGTGGACCAAGGACTTGGGCCATCTTCTACTGCTTTCCCAGTCCATAGCAGAGAGCTGGATCAGAAGAGGAGCAGCAGGGACTAGAACCGGTGCTCATATGGGATGCCGGTGCTTCAGGCCAGGGCTTTAACCTGCTGCGCCACAGATCCAGCCCCTCAAATGTTTTAACTTAATTTTCCCACAACTGTATGATATATCTGAATTTTCCCATTCAAACAATTGAAAGCACACTGACAGCTAGTAAGAATTTTATTTAATTGCATATTCAAGTTAATTTGTCATGTGGAAGATGATACAATAGAAATATTTCTACTGTTTTCTCCTCCCTCTCATCAATTGAAAACAGTCCAAAAAATTGAAAACAGAAAAAAAAAGGAGGGCATACTATTTTCAATAGCCTTTATCAAAACTATGTACAATATAGAAAGATGTTGAGAAATATAAGACCAGATCAAATCAAGGGAGACTGCCAATAGCAGACAAAAATTTGTAGAATGAAATAGAATTTAATGTTTTCCAAGAAATGGCTGAACTACTCTTATTTAGAGGATAAAATACAGAGGTAGGGACAAGCAGAGCCTGAGGTCCTTTTATGGATTTAATGGAGTAGACACCTTGAAGCTAACGGCAATGCATGCTCACACATCCCTCTTCCCCACATCTCCCCTTTCCCCTGCCAAGAATGAAGTAGACAGAATGGCAGAAAACTAAGTGAAAGCCAACCTGGCAGGCGTTGATCAAGATAAACTGAAGAGAAAAAAAAAATGCAAGAGAAAATTCGTAACACATAAGAATTTTCTGTGAAGAATGAAGGATTCTTCCACCAAGAGTATGAAATGGTAGCAATGAAAGTGTTTATTATTGCAGGGTGACAGGTGACCAGTGGAGAACAGACAGAAAATTCGACAAGGAAGTGCTCTGAGACAGCTTGGAAGCTTTCTCCCCTAGACATCGTCAAAGAATAATACAGAAAAACATATAGGAATATGATAAAAGCATATGAAATTATCACCACAGATGAATCAGGCATCTGGACAGGAAAAAAATTTCTAATATTTAGGTGAGCCTAAAAGACCTAAAGAAAAAGCACTTTCCTTCCAAACAAGTGATAAAATACGATGTATAAGACATCAAAGAAGGAGGCAAACAGAAAAAAAATCAAGGTCTCAGATTAAAAGTCATATAAAGGGAAATAAAACCAGACCTGGCATTGCTGGAACCAGTGAGGGAGAGCTGGGGTGGCCTGGAGAAATGTGTCAGCAGAGAACCGAAGGGCAGTGCTGATGTTTAGAGACACTGAGAAAATAAGAAGCCTTCTCCAAAAATGGCATTTTTTTTTTATAGAGAACAAGTACAAATGGAAAGAAAGTATTGAAAGATATAACAGAAGAAAAATTTCTAAAATATTGTAAAACCTCCCTCAGCCAATAGAGGAGACTTTTTTTTTTTAAACCTAGAAAACAGAACAAAAAACAAATACAGAAAGATCCACACCCATATATATCCTGTTATCAGAATTAATGAGTTTTAAAATTTTATAAGATTAGTTGATAAGTATATTGAGGCAGAAAAAGACATTAGCCTACAAGAATCAAGCTGGCTTCACACTTCCCTCCAGCAGTAAACCACATCAGAAGTCAGTAGTAAATATTCACAAATCATTAGGGAAATAAAGTGTGAATAAATAGAAACCAAAGAAACATCAAAAGCTGACAATACAACATAAAATATGATAGAACAGTAAAAATGAAGATATTTTTGAAAGTTCATAGGTAAATAAAATTAAAAGATGTTTATTTTGTGCAAAAACTTTTTTGAAATCTATGCCATAGTTCTTTTTAAATGTTATCAGTTAATTCTGCTTTAAATATTTGTTTTTCAAGTTTTAAATTTATTTTTTATGTATCGGTGAGAGAGAGAGAGAACGAGAGTGAAAGTAAGACAGAGAATCTTATATCCTCTCCCCAAATGTCTCCAACAGCCTGGGTCAGGCTGAAGACAGGAGCCCAAACCCTTACCAGTGTCTGATACCCTGATGCCCAAGTATGTGGGCCATCACTGCTGTGTGCATTAGCGGGAACCTGAAATCAGGACTACAGCCTGGACTCAAACCCATACACTCCAATATAGGATGCAGTTGTCCTAAGAGGTTCATAACTACTGTGCCAAATACTATTTTCATAATTTGCGTTTTGCTTGAACTTTTCCAATACCCCCATATGCATGAACTGCACATTTTTGTACCAAAATAAACATATCCATTAATTTTATTTTCCACCAACTCTCTGAAGTGCCCTTGTATATGAAGAGTTCTTATAAATCAGAAAGAAACCACCCTACAAGCTGCTAGAAAAATAGGCAAACAGTCCACGCAGTGTGATCATGGAAGAAAACACATTCTGAAATATATGAAATCTCATTTGTTTTAAATGCACACTCAGAGAGGTACCAGCTTTTACTTTTCTGATATTTCCTTGGACTCAGTGATTCTACTTTTAGGGACATACTCGAAATTATATCTTATAGCTGTAATCACCCAGTATTCCACATGAAAATATAAGGTGTGTTTACAGTAGCATTATTTGGAAAAATAAAAAGTAGAACATGCATGTACATTGGTTAATGAAAACACTGTGAAACCACGAAATATTATACACATGTTAAAAAGACTAAATTCATATGCAAATGTACTACAAAAATCTTAAACATGTTATTATGACAATAAAGGTATAGCATGAATGTTCATGGAAGTGCAGGATAAATGCATATATTTCTATGTGCATGACAACTTTCTGGAACACATATGAGATCATGAATATTCACTATTTCTAGATATAAGAAGTGTTCCTGGGGTGGGAGGCGAGAGAAAGGGGGGGAGGGGGGAGAGAAACTTGCTTGTATCTCATATGTTTTTAACTTTTAAAAATACATTCACGTTTTACTGATTCAAGCAGTATTTCTCAACTAAGATGGGTTTTTGCCTGTATGGAGCCATCTCACAATGTCTGGACATATTTTTTTTATCATCATGACTGGTGGGAAGAAGGTGCTATTGGTATGGAATGCAGGTATAGCCCAAAGACTTGCTAAACATTCTACAGTGTTGTAAGGATCCCCAAGGAAGTGCTCTATAACAAAGAGGTATCAATTCAAAATGTCAATCGTGCCACTGCTGAGAAACCCAGGATTAAAGAAATAAATGTGCTAGGTCAACCAGACAAAACTTAGAAATCCTGTTGTAACAGATGTTTGTTATAAGTGAAATAATGACACGGACTGTTGTCTGAAGCTGTGATGTGTTTATGTGTAAGAGGGGTGTGGGTTCTGCGAGCTTCGCCCTTTGTGAATGACTCCCCTGTAGCCTGACCTCACACGTAGAAGCTCGGACCCCATTCTTCAGAGGCGAGGGTCACAATGTTGGACGTGAATTCAGTAACTTCACACACTGAGAACCTGAGAACGGCAATGTATCTTTCCACATTACTAAAATAAGAGATTGAAGGCTGAAATGGAAACTTGTATGACTAAGTCTCTCAAGTTATTGAAAATATGTAATGAGAAAAAAAATGTAAAACTAGCATCTCTTTCCCAGAATTTCCCTCGTTGACACTGACATTGTGGCAAGCAATCCTGAACCATGTAAAAATGTTTGCTCTTCATGTTAGATCCGGGGCTTTGACTATCAGAATGCTGGGTTTTTCCTCCAAGCAGCCAGGACTCTGATTTCCTCCCAGTTGGCACTGGCATGACCATGTTTCCTCAAAGTCTTCTGATGTGTGTGTACTAATTTTTATCAGTTGCAGGTGCTGCAGCATTTGGAAAAGTCCCGACAACACCATTTTCAGCATTTCCAATTCAATCCCCATCTGCACTCAAATAATCCATCATTAGGTGATCAGTCCTGTTTATTTCATTAGAACTATTGATTTGGTTGAGAGCAAAAATAATTAAAACCCAAATAAACAAAACAAACACAAAATTTCCACCATGTAATTTCAAAATGCATGAGCTGGTTTTCTCTTACACTGTAAACACTCCAACTTGATTTCATTTTGGCAAGATTTCCATAGGTGAAATGGAAAAAATATGAGAATGCACTGTATTTTCAAATATTTATACAAACACACTTAGTTTTTATTTTATTTATTCATGAGACAGGTACAGGATGGCTCTCTGACACACTATAAAAAATCAGGTTTCACACTAGTTAGTCACATACAAGTGTTAATTCACATACAAAAAAAAAAAAAAAGATAACACTGCCCTCTTCCGAATCACAAATGTCATTTTGGGTGGGCCATAGTTTCCAGCTGCAGACCCCAAATACACAGCGCTCAGTGCAAACAGACGGCCCCTTCTTCCCTCTGACGTGCACCGACTTGCCAGGCGGCCGGCTTGCAGCCTCCACGTTTTGCTCTTCTGGAGTAATGGAGGAAAAGATTCCTCTGCCTTTACTTTCTTCACTAGGGATGCAGTGAAATGAACACGGTCACAACGCTGAGGCTCTGGCTGATCGGCCTCAGACTTGGTGGGTTGGTGGGGAGGCTGCCAAGCACTGCAGCCTGCCAAGCTCCTGGGGTTTTTGGTTCTCAAATGCAGTGTTACGAGCAAACTGACCCAAACTTATTAAAAGGCTTTTCCTTCTTGGAAAAATATCCTTCTTTGCTTGAACTGCTGCCTGACTGCCAAAAACGCAGTAACCATCTTGGCTAATTGCACAGGCTCCCGTCTGGAGGTCCCAGCGACTCTGCATGGTCTCGGCGGGTCGTACCTGCCTCCACTCTCAGTTCTGAGCTAACAGCCAACATACTTAACGGATGACGGCTTTACTGGGAAAGGGACAACCTGCTCCTCTATTTACTGTTCTTCCCGGATCCCTGCTCCAGGAATGAAGTGGAAAAATACCCCAAGGAGAATAATTAAATAAATTAGCCATATGGTTTCTCACTGGAGTGGCAATAACATCACGATTTACTAATTCACACATCAGCTCTGAGCTGACGAACGACATGAAAAATATCTGCTTCAAAGCCAAAGTGTGACCACCTTTTCTGAACTTTGATCTGGTCACAGCATTCTGATAAAAAAAATAGTAATGCTGCCCAGAAATTCTATTTTGGAAAATTCATTTTCATCAATAAAAAGTAGTATACAAAAACAATTATCTTGTTTCATAACAATGCTGGTAGAGAAAAGCAAAATAAAACTAAACAAGTATAAGGAAAACCCTTCAAATTCTTTACTGAGCACAACTGTTGCAAATCTATAAAATATTAAGCACTTATCTTTGAAAATGTTAAATCCATATATGTGGAAAGGAGGAACGCTCAAATTTGTTAAAGATGCCAGAGTATGACAAAAGAAGCAGCAAAACAAGTAAATGGATAGTAGGTAGGTAGGTGGGCAGGGAGATGGATGGAGAGGAAATCAAGGGGGAAGAAATCATGGACGCTATTCTATTGGAGGCACTGTCAGAAATCACAGCCTTAGTGGTAAGATACCCTGGAAACTTGTCTTCAAGCATTGTTTGTCCAATACATTATGGGATGGAGAGGCCATAATTAAAGAGACCAGAGAAGATGCTGTAATCACTGGGCAGAATCTCCTGCACAGAATCTGGAGATTTTTCTGAGTTAGTCTCAGGAAGCATTGCTAGCAGCAGACATCTCATCCTCATGGAACTTCTAAGGATTTCTCAAATCAAATCTCCCTGTCTCTGTCACTCTCTACCGTTCTCTATCGTGCGCTCCCTCTCTCTGTAACTCTGCCTTTCAATGAAATAAATCTTAGAAAAAAGAAAATGATCAGACCTTCATTCTTGAATGTCATGTCAAGAAAGCTGATGGATCCTTTTTACATTAGTGTATAACTGGTTTGAAAAGCAGGCTATAGGAATCACCATTTTGCCCAACAAAATCTAATCACCGGAGTTCAAAAAGTTTTCCTGCAATATTTTGAGGTAAAATATTTCAATATTTTGCAAACAGGGTTGAGACTGAGAAATACATGATCAAAAGTAAATTTCTTACTTCTCATTATCCAAATTCCTTGAACAACAACAACAAAAAAGTTAATACTAACAAATAATCTAGGTTATGTTTCAAAGGACTCAAATTTGAATCGTAAAAGCTTAATACAGAAAATGCTACATGCAAATAAATGTAGCATGTAATGTGCACATACGTGTTTCTTACTTTAGTTTTTGAGTTCATTTGCATTAAAATCCCAAATGATGCAAGAAGTTGAATATTATTGCTCAAAGTCACCAAAGTTAGTACAGGGCATTTTACTAATTTCTCAATGCTACCAAATGCCCATTTCTGCAAAAATTACATGCTTATACTATGGGACATCAGGTAAATACAAAATCCTGCTCCCCTCCCCCCCATAAAAGACTATAATACCGACCAGATGGGGTATGCGCAATTAAATTGATTTTTAATAAGGAATTCTTGGCACAATATAATGCAATCGCTCCAAATTGTGTCAAGGACTACGTAAATTTTTTTTATAGTTCAAGGCTTAGACTCTTCAGTCCAAATCCCACGTGGCATGCTAGGGGATCACATAGCTCTTGGGACCAGTAAGGAAATAATGAGCCTTTCATCTGGAGGTCATTGGTTAGGCTCTGCTATTGTTCATTAATGGCACAGCTGTTTGCAGCCTCCTGGTGTTGGACGAGTGGCAGGGGGTTTATTATGGAAGGGGTAGCAGAAATATATGTAAGATCATTTCATTTACAGGAAGGACCTATGGCGAGTATTTGAGAACACGTGTTTTATAACCAATAAAGCAATGCTCTTAACTTATTGACATTAAGATTTAATGCCACACACCAGGGCTGTCAGAGGAGAGCAGGATCCTGATGCTGTCCCTCTATCCTCAGCCATCATGAGCTGCTGTAGCCTGGGTAAGGTGTCCACTTTTCTTTTAGATTTATTTATTTATTTATTTGAATGTCAGAGTTACACAGAGAGAGAAGAGGCAGAGAGATAGAGTCTTCCATCCGATGGTTCACTGCCCAACTGGCCGCAACGGCTGGAGCTGCGCTGATCCGAAACCAGGAGCCAGGAGCTTCTTCCGGGTCTCCCATGCAGGTGCAGGGGCTCAAGGACTTGGGCCATCTTCCACTGCTTTCCCAGGCCATAGCAGAGAGCTGGATTGGAAGTGGAGCAGCCGGGTCTCGAACCTGTGCCCACATGGGATGCCAGCGCCTCAGGCCAAGGCATTAACCCGCTGCGCCACTGCGCCACAGCGCCGGCCCCCCAAGGTGTGCACTTTTCTTTGTGTCTTATTTTCTTGTTCTGGAAAGTAGAGGGAAAGGTCTGTCTGCTCTCTCAAACGACTGTTACGTAAGACTCAACTGAGCTTTTCAAATATCCCGTTACTGAACTACTTATCTACTAAGAGGCTGCTTCAGATTATGGCCTGTGCTATAGAAATTCAGTCTGGTAAGGGGCAGGATGGGATGTGTCAGAGGCATGGGAAAGGTTCTTTGGGAACTTCTAGTACACAAAGAAATGGGTTTTGTCTAGAGGAGACAGCATAACCTGTCCTGAAGTGGTGGGCTCTGGGACTGGGTTTTGAAGGATCAGGTTCCTTTCGCCAACAGCAGAGGAGTATGTAGCAGGTGTGGATTGCCAGGCGGCTGCAGCAGTGAGAAAGAGATGAGAGAACAGGGCTGATTCGGACCTTGAAGGACATCAGAGGTGGCCTCCAAGTATGTGAACATCTGTACACATATTCACTAAGGAAAAATCTGAAAATGTGTGCAGCCGCAAATCTGAAAAACCATTCCAACATGTTTTAATTTTTATTTGCTATGGTAAGAAACACAGCATTGGATTTATCTTATAACCATTTACAAGTGTGAAGGTCAGTGGCATTAAAAACATTCAAAGTCGGGGCCGGTGCTGTGGTGCAGTGTGTTAGAGCCCTGACCTGAAGCACCAGCATCCCATATAGGTGCTGGTTCTAGTGCCGGCTGTTCCACTTACAATCCAACTCCCTGCTAATGTGCCTGGGAAAGCAGCAGAGGATGGTCCAGGTCCTTGAGCCCCTGCACCCATGTGGGAGACCCGGAGGAGGCTTCTGGTTCCTGGCTTCTGATCGGTTCAGCTGCAGCCCTTGTGGCCATCTAGGGAGTGAACCAACAGATAGAAGACCTCTCTCTCTCTCTCTCTCTCTTTCTCTCTCTCTCTCTCTCTCTACTTCTCTCTGTAATTCTGTCTCTCAAATAAATAAATATTTAAAAAATTCAAAATGTTGTGTACCCATCACCAACATCTACCTACCGACAGGACTTTTCACCACCTTAAACAGAAACTCTGCTCCCACTGAACCCCCTCCCTCCAGTCCCTGGAACCACTTATTGCATATTTTCTTTGTGAATTTGGCTCTTTCAGTTACTTCAAGCAAGTGGAATCACACAATAGGAGGGTACTTCAAAAGGTTCAAAGCAAGTACCTATTATGAAAAAATGCCTGGATTTCAAAATTTTTTTGCATCAAATTAAATTTACTTTTCAAATCCATTTTCCATAAAGTTTATGAAGTACCCTCATTTTTCCCTTTTTTGGTCTGGTTTATATCACTTAGCTTACATTTTGTTCATGTATCATTGTAGGAGGCATCAGCATTTCCATATTTTAAAGGCTGGATTGTATTCCATTGTATGTATATAACACATCTTGTTTACCCATTCATCCACAGAGGGACATTTGGGCTGTCCCCACCTTTTGGCTATTGTGAATAATGTTTCTACCAATGATGTTGTGAAAAAAAAATCTGTTCTAGGTCTTGCTTTTGATTCTTTTGGGTACACACGAAAAGCAGAACCACTGGGTGAGATGGAATTCTATTAACAGTTTTAGCAATTGTCACACTGTCTTCCACAGTGGCTGCATCATTTTACTTTTTCACAGCCAATGCACAAGGGTTCCGATTTCTCCTCCTCAGCAACACTTGTTATTTTCTGTTGTTTTGGAGACAGTCATATCTTAATAGGTATGAAGAGGTATCTCACTATGGTTTGTATTTGCACTTCCTTAAATGGTTAGTAAGGTAGGACATGTTTTCATATGCTTATTGGATATGTGCATATTTTCTTTGGAGAAATGTCTATTCATGTCCTTTGCTAATTCTTAATTTGGGTTTTGCATTGTTGAGAGTTTCAGGAGTTTTTAAAAAATATATTATATTGAATATTAATCTGTCATGAGGTATATACTGTTCATTTTCTCCTATTCTATTCCATAGATTTTTTTCTTTCTCTCTCCCTCTTTCCTTCTTTCTTTCAATCTCTCTTTCTTTCTTTCAGTCTTTCTCTTTCTCTCTCTCTCTCACTCTCTCTTCTTTATTTATTTGAAAGTCAAAGTTACACAGAGAGAGGAGGACAAGCTGGGGGGAGGGTCTTCCATCTGCTGGTTCACTCTCCGGTTGGCTGCAATGGCCAGAGCTGTGCCCATCCAAAGCCAGGAGCCAGGAGCTTCTTCCAGGTCTCCCGTGCGGTGCTGGGGCCCAAGGAGTTGGGCCATCTTATATTGCTTTCCCAGGCCATAGCAGAGAGCTGGATTGGAAGTGGAGCAGCTGGGACTCGAACCAGCGCCCATATGGGATGCCAGCACTGCAGGTGGCAGTTTCACCCGCTATGCCATGGCACCGGCCCCGTCCATAGATTTTCTTTTCACTCTGTTGATAGTGTACTTTGATATACAAAAATGTTTCATTTTAACAAAGCCCAATTTCTTTATTTTCTCTTGTTGCTTGTGCTTTTGGTGATATAATTAAGAAACCATTGTCAAGTCCAATGTCCTGAAACTTTACTCCTGTTTTCTTCTAAGAGTTTTATTGTTTTAGCTCTTTAATTCTTCTTTTTTTTTTTTCATTTTATTTGGAAGGCAAAGAAACACATGCATATACACACAAACTCACACAGAAAAAGATATTTTATTCCTTGGTTCACTTCCTAAATATCTACACATTAGGCAGACTGGGCCAGGCAGAAGGCAGCAGGCTAGAATTCTGTCAGAGTCTCCTACGTGGGTGGTAGAGACCCAATACTTGAGCTATCATCTGCTGCCTCTCAAAATGCACATTAACAGAAGCTGGATCAGAAGCAGGGGAGCCAGAATGAACCAGGCCTCTGACACAGGCATCCTAAGGGAAAACTTCATGGTTGTGCCAAATGCCCTCTTGCCTTGACCCATTTTGAGCTAATTTTTGTGTATGTAGCTAGGTAAGGATTCTCCTTCACTCTTTTATGTGGGGACAGTCAGATTTCCCAGCATTGTTTGTTGAAAAGACTGTCTTTTCCTAATCACATGCCCCTTGTTGAAAATGATTCATCCATATATTTGAAGATTTATTTCTGAGCTTTCTGTTCTGTTCTATTGGTCTCTATATCTTTTTTTAAGGCGGTATTACTCTATTATGATTAATGTAGCTTTGCAGTAAGCTTTGAAATCATGAAATGTGAGTCTTCCAATTTTGTTCTTTCTTTTCAAGATTATGTTGGCTGTTAGGGTATCCACTGAAACTCCATCTGAATTTTAGGGTAGGTTTTTCTGTTTCTATAAAAAATGTTAGAACTTTTGACGGAGATTTCCTTGACTCTCAAGATAGTTTTGGACTGAACATATTTTTAAGATAACGTCAAAAATTTTTGATGACAAAATTAAGTAGTTGCAAAGGATACAATTTCCGACACACTGAAAATACAGAGACTTTAAAATAATTTACATCCATTTTTAATGGAGCCAGTAGATTCTACATACCACAGACATGTACAATAACACAGTTTACCAAAGATATGAATAAATTCTTCTTGAATAGTGAGAAATTTCATTTTAATCTTGTTTTCTGTACTACTCATTTCATATGCTTTTAAACCAATTGAATGTATTTTTACTTGAATATCTTTTATTGGCACCCTCTCATATTTCACAAAAACAGTGAATGGAAATCAAAATTAAATTCTTTTAATTTCCTGTGGCTACATGACTCTAAGTATTAAAAAGTTGTTCTGGATTGAGTTTTCATTAAAATTAGTGGTACACAACTGGCAAAAAAATAATGTACTTTGACAGTTATTAAACAGAAGTAAAATTTTATTAGAAATTCATGTTTTTAAAAGAAGTACTTTATTTTATTTGAAAGGCAAAAAGACAGAGAGAAAGACTGAAAGAGAGAGAGAGACAGAGAGAGAGAGAAAGAAATCATCCTTTCTTCCCCATCCACTGGTTCACACCCTAATTGCTCCCAATAGTCAAGGCAAGGCCAGGATGAAGCCAGGAGCTGGGAACCCAATCCAGGTCTCTCACACAGGTGGCAGAGACCTTACTGCGTAAGTCATCAACACCGTCTCCCACGGTGCACAGTACTAGGAAGCTGGAAACAGGGCCCTCTCATATGGGATGCACATGTCCCAGCTGGTGTCTTAAATTGCTGCATCAAACACCCAACCAAGGAACACATCTTTTAGAGAGACTGATGGAGCTGGGTTGGCCCTGGATTACTGTTCATGTAAATGGTGACAAATATCACCTACTGTTCTACTGACAGAGTTCAGTATCACTTCTGTTCCTATTACTCATTTTTAGATATCTACACCTTGAAATCCAGTTCACATGAATGAGAATGTAAAGATCAGATCCATCAATACTTTGGAATTCCAAACCTTGTGCCAAATATAATATGTGTTCTAATGGTAAAGGTATTTGAAATCATCTATCTGCTGACATTGTGATTAGATCATTTTAAAGTTCTATGAAACCAATGAAATAGAAACCAGTGACTTGCAACAGTAATTAGTGATGAGAACTATTTACTTTCTGGACTTCTGAAACATCTACCTAGAGGCTATACAAAGAAGTTTCAAATAACTTCTAAGGAATCATCCCCCACCAGATCCTAATTTGTAGGCATTTTTTTCACCCAATACACTCAGAATGGCTTGAGGAAAATAAAAAACAACTCAAGCTTTTGCTACCTTACCATTTGGTAAAACAAGTGTTTCAGGGTGGCATTGGTCTAGGGGTGAAGACACTTCTTGGGACATCTACATCCTATGTGCCTAGGTTGAGTGCCAACTCTATTCCCAATTCCAGCTTCCTACTAACGGGCACCCTGGGAGGCAGCAGGTGATGGCTCAAGTGGTTGGGTTCCTGCCTGCCATGTGGAAGATCTTGATTGAGTTTACAGCTGCTACAGCCATTTGGGGGAGTGGACACGCAGATAGAAGATCTTTGTCCATTTGTCTGTCTCTGCCTTTAAAATAAACAGATAAATACCCAAACAAAAGTTATCTCTTATCACATATTCTGTTAATAAGGTTCTCTAGAGGGTACATGACAGTCACTTATATCATATGTTTTATGTATTCCTCCAAACTCTAAGGTTGTAGATTTAGCTCATTCAAGTTTTTCCCTGGCAAGCGATTTTTCTTTGGGGTCTTTTTGCATTTTGGCTGTTTGTTATACACTCTCTCTCCCTGTTTCTAGCTGCACTTTCTCTTTACTCTAAATAAACCCTGCTTCCATGTACACCTTTATGCCTCTACCTTTGAATTCTTTCATGTGCAGCCCACAGGAAGAGGGCCCAGTGGAAGACAAGTTTACTCTGGGGCCAAGTCCCCCGTGGGTCCCCAGGAAGAAACTCCAGGTGCCAGACAGATGCACAGGGCAGTGTGGGATAGGAAGATTGTTTGTGACATCAGCAAACAGTAACCACATCAGCAGGTCAGGGAACTTATGCAAGGAGGCAGGAAGAAACCCAGGTGCTGCTCAAGGTGACAGCAACATTTACGGGTCAAGACCAAAGACAGAAGCAAAGAAAAGACACTTTGCAGTAAATTTTACAAATGGTACTTAATGTTTATAGCTCATTTATTTTAACCCTAAGTTAATGTTTACCTGTGGGCAGACACTTCCACTTCCACAGGACTTGTCAAAACAAGGACACACAACCTCCTCCAGAGCAATTGCTGAGAATGGATCGGTTAGGAGGCTGCTTGGTTTGCCTGCATCCCATACTGGAGAGGCTAGGTTTAAGTCCTGGTTCAACTTCTGATTCTAGCTTCCTGCTAATGTGCACCCTGGGACACAGCAGGTGATGGCTCAAGTACTTGGGTGCCTGCCACCCATGTTGGAAAATTGGGTTGAATCCCACAGGCTCCTGGATTTGGCCTGGATTAGCTTTAGCTTCTGCAGACATTTGGAAAGTGAACCAGCAGATGGAGGGTCTGTCTGTCTCCTCATCTTTCAAATAAATAAAAATAACTGCTTTAAAAAAAAAGAGGGAGATTGTGTTTTATGAGGAGTTCAATTCTTAAAATATCCTTTCTTATTCCAGATACTTGTATATTAGTTTTCTGCTAACAAAACTAATGCAAAATTTAGTCTGGATTTATTACATAATTCATTATGAACACCTAGGAAAATACCTGGAATCTATTCCATAGAAGATCTGCTTGATTACCATCCAACTATATATGAACATATACTGTTATAATGATGCATTTTTTTGGTACTTGCACAATGTAAAGCCCATTTTCACAATAGTACTTGAAAAAGCAGGCATGGGACTGGCACCATGGCTCACTTGGTTAATCCTCTGTCTGCGGTGCCGGCATCCCATATGGGCACCAAATTCTAGTCCCAGGTGCTCTTCTTCCAGTCCAGCTCTCTGCTGTGGCCCGGGAAGGCAGTGGAGGAAGGCCCAAGTGCTTGGGCCCCTGCACCCATTTGGGAGACCAGGAGGAAGCACTCAGCTCCTGGCTTTGGATTGATGTAGCTCCGGCCATAGCGGCCATTTAGGGGGTGAATCAACAGAAGGAAGGCCTTTCTATCTGTGTCTCTCTCTCGCTGTCTAACTCTGTCAAATAAATAAATTTAAAAAAAAAGAAAAAAGAAAGAGCAGGCATGGTATTTGTCATTATTTATACTTGCTAAAAAGTTTGTTCTCTGTTATTTTCATGATTCTTCCAGGAATTCTTAAAGAAAAGGAAAATAAATGTGATAAACAATGGAAATGTTGTCACGTTTTATCACAGGGACAAATTATTTTGAGCATATGTTTATTTTATTTGCATCCAAGTTGCATTAAATATCCAGTGCCTCACAGTTTGAGTTATTAGAGAGTATTAAATTATGTAATTAAGAAATAAAAGAGCACTGGGCCAGCACTGTGGCGAAGTGGGTAAAGCCACTGCCTGCAGTACCAGCATCCCATATGGGTGCTGGTTTGTGTCCTGGTTGGACCATTTCTCATCCAGCTCTCGTTATGGTCTAGGAAAGCTACAGAAGATGGCCCAGCTCTGGCCGTTGCTGCCATTTGGGGAGTGAACCAGTGGTTGGAAGACCTTTCTCTCTGTCTCTCCCTCTCTCTGTCTGTAAATTTACCTTTCAAATAAATGTTTTTTTAAACATAAAAAAGAGAGGTGAGAAATGCATCAAGATCAGAAAGTAGCTATAAAGTAACAGAAAAACTTTAAAATATTTTCCAATAAAAATAAATAAAAAGATTGTTTTTTGAAACACAAATCTGAGTAGTGGGTTGGAGAGAAAGCAAAGCAAATATCCAAGAGAGGAAAAGAATAAGATAAAGAGATGATTTAGATAAGATATAAGCACCTTTGGATAGAAATCCAGAAAGTTCAATATTTAATTAAGTTGTAGAAAGAATGAAGAAAATGGAAAACATTACTAAAAAAAATGATATAAAAATGTTTGCACTATAGGAAACCAGTCTATAGGTTGAAAGGACATATTGAAGAAAGTAGAACTACACAAACACACACATCTTTATAAACCTCAGAACACTCTTCATAAAGGGAAGACAAAGAAAATCTCTAGGGTCTAAATACAAAGGATTGAGAACAAAAATTGCATTGTATTTCTCTTGAGTCAACCAAAAAGAAGCTAAATGACACACAGCATTTTGAGAGAAAATAATTTCACCCTAGAATTTTATACCCAGCTAATCTAGCATTCAAGTGTAATCATAAAGTTATTTTCTATTTTCTAATGCCTCAGAAATATACTTCTTATGTAACATTTCTTAAGCATACATGAATGTATTTCAGAAAGTTCATAGAAAATGTTTACTACCAAAACACTATGCATAGACCAAACTTCTTGCATAAAAATAAACGTATCTTCTACAAATTCTTTGAAATAATCTTGCATTTACTCCAGGAATGTGAGTAGCAAAACTGAGACTAAGAAAGGCAAGAAATCCAGGAATCAGTGCTGACTTGGATAGTATCAAGGAGAGAGCAAATTTGAGCAGAAGACAAAGGCTTAGAGAACAAGTAGTGTGGGGTGGGGACTGGAATTGAAGGAAGCTTTAGAAGGCAGGAAAAGGCAGATGGGAGATTCAAGAAAACACATACTACAGTGGAACACATGGAGAGCAGTAAACATACTGGAATTCAAACAGAAAAAGGAAGGCAACTAGAAACTACAGGAAAAACTGAAGCCTGAACAAGAAGGAAAAATAATCTAATGTCTGGCTCTACAAGGAATGCTATTCACACAACATTAAAGAATTTAACATGGACCATTGAATCAATAAAAGTTAGAGGTTGTAACGGTGTCAGAAGGGGTATAAAGCAATAGCATATAAGAAGGAAATCCTTATGCATTGAAACAGGAGTCAAAGGATGTCTACCAATGGACAAATCTGTACAGAGCAGAACAAGCATATTATTTATGGATGTGAAGATAACTTCCACAAGAGATCTCTGAAGGCACTTTCCTTTGGTGATTATGACAAAAAGAAAAGCATAAGTAGAGGCATTTGTTTTCATTTTAAGAATATATTAGTACATACAAACACAACATATGTATAGATAAATACATACACAAACACTATTCCCCCAGGTACCATGACTTCTAAATAAATTACACGTTTCATTTTGATTACAAAATTGTGTGCAATTGACTATTTTTTACACTGATCTTAGCCAAAAGGCCGAGAAGTAATAACTATTTTTTTAAGATTTGTTTTATTTATTTCAAAGGCAGAGAGGCATAGGCAGAGAGAGAGAGAGAGAGAGAGACAGAGAGACAGAGAGACAGAGAGACAGAAAGAGACAGAGAGAGGCCCTCCATCCACTGGTTCACTCCCTACATGGCCGCAATGGCCAGAGTCCCACTTATCTGAAGCCAGGAGCCAGGAGCTTCTTCCAGGTCTCCCACATGAGTGCAGGAGCCTAAGGACTTGGGCCATCTTCTACTGCTTTCCCAGGTCATAGCAGAGAGCTGGATCAGAAGTGGAGCCCATATGGATGCAGGCACTGTAGGCAGCAGCTTTACCTACTACACCACAGCACCGGCCCTGACTGTTTTCTTAAAGATGTTATATAAGTTATTGACTACCTAGTACTGCTTTTATTTCTCCACTGACATTTGGATTGTATTTAGTATTCTTCTACTGCCAAGGTTATGCCACAGATATTGGTGTGAACTTCACTGCCAAGTGCATTCCACACACTAATTACCAATTTCAAATCATGTTACTGCATCCCAGGCAGCATAGTTTATATAATTAACAGGGAAAACCCACAGGAAAACAACTGCCTCTTAATTGAGATGACAGTGTCTGTTGATACACTTACAGCAATATTCTTCTCTTAGGGAAAGCATATCACAAAAATTTTCTGTAACTTTCCATTAGATTTATCCTTTAAGATCTTTAATCATAACAACATGAACAAAACTTACAGGGGAAGTGGAAAACAAAATGATGAAGTAAAATGTAAACATGATCATAATTCAATCCTTTAATATTTACTTTCTAAAAAACTGGCCAAGTTCAATGATTTGATGATATAAATTAATACACTCCAAAAACACACTGATAACTACAAGAAGCCAGTGGTCTACCCAAGAGACTGATCTGCAGCTAATTCTGGCTACTCCTGCTCCTTCCCCTCTCCTTCTTTTTCTCAATACCCTATTCCTTTCACTGAGTTATTAATGTCTCTGTATTTGAGCTTTCTAGAAACTTACTTAATATTACAGACACATTCACAAACAAGGCAGTTTTATGATTCATGGAAAAATGGAAAATAAGTTGATTTTGGGGCAAAAAAAGGGTCAATGTCCAGTGAGGGCCACAGGCCATGGGGGGAATGGAGAGGGGGACAGGGAGGAAGGGTACAGGAAGCTGTGATGACAATCACTTTTCTGGGGTTAAAAAGACAGTGGAAAAACAAACAAAACTGAAATATTTCTCCTTGACTGCCTTCAAACGGATCAAGGTGCCAGACCAAAGGTGGCCCCCTGAAAGGTGAGTGGCTGATAGGGTGCACTCTGCAGCCCCACTAACTGTGGTGCCACATGTATGCACAGGCTCACATGTTAACTGTGGTGCCACACATGTGCACACTTTATAACTTGTTTGATCTTTTCTTGAGCACAAACTTACGGCATACCAACCATGGGCTAGGCGCTGCTTCAGACGCTGGAGACACAGGGGGAAGCAAAGGGGACTGCAGACTCAGTGGGTTCAGACAAACAGATACACCTCTCCAGGCAGGGAGGACAGAAGGAGCTGGAGGTGGGGAGAGCCCACCTTTCACAGCGGGACGGAGCCTGTGGGAGCAACCCCCCTAGAGAAGACTTTTGCCTGTTCTGGGAACAGTGGGGAGGGCAACACAGCTGAGGCATAACTGGTAACCAGGAGAGTGGAGCAAAGTGTTGCAAGGTCACCAGGGCAGACCAAGAAATGGAGGGGAAGGGACACAGAGAGATGCAGCAGCAAGAACAGGCTCTGAGATGAAAGAATCCACTGCTTTCCTCCGCACATATTATGTACGAGAGGGGAAAACAGCACAGATTTTCACTCTCAATGAAACACGAGACACTTCATTCTTAAAAGCAGCATGTTCACTGCCTGATCACTTTAAGTTAATGTTATTTCACATGCAATCCAAGTCGCTGTCAAAATCAGATCATGTGGGGTCCGGTGCTGTGCTGCTGTGGGTTAAAGCCCTGGCCTGCAGCACCAGCATCCCATATGGTCACCGGTTCGAGTCCTGGCTGTTCCACTTCTGATCCAACTCCCTGCTAAAATGCCTGGGATAGCAGTGGAGGATAGCAAAAGTGCTTGGGCCCATGCACCCACGTGGAGACCCAGAGGAAGCTCCTGGCTCCTAGCTTCGGCCTGGCCATTTGGGGAGTGAACCAGCGGATGGAAGATATCTTTCTCTCTGTCTGTCTCCCCCTTTGTATCTCTTCCTTTCAAATAAATAAAATAAATATTTTTTTAAAAATCAGGTCATGTGAAGTGTAGCATGTGAATACTCAACAGCACGAGTTTCTTTAAGTATTATAGGCACTTCCATGTCTAGCTCGGAAGTAGGATACAACCTTCACAGATGTGTATCCCTTTAGGTCTCTTCCAACTCTTTGGGAAGTCTCTCGGCTCTCTGAAAACACAGATCCCCAGTTTAGTTATCAAGTGATCTCTGTTTATAAGGTCACAGAGGTTTCTACACGTTAAGTCCTATGCTATTAAGCACAGTTATCTTAAACGTTTACTTAAAAAATCTTAAGTAGAAATACAGCTTAAATAGATATTTCAAGTACGAGAAAGTTTTGGGAAACAAAGAAACTAGTTTGAACTTGAGTTCAAAACGTTTATGTTTTGTTCTGAGTACTATCATTTCTTGCCCTTAAATTGAGGAAACTTGTGATTCAAAGCTTAATGAAAATATCTCTAAAGCTCTATTAAGAAACAGACTAAAGTGTACAGCTGTTGTAGAGTCACAGTTCTGTACCAGCAAGCACACAGCTTACAGCAGAAAAAGAGAAAATGTAAAATATTAAATGGAAATGTACTCCGTGCCGCTTTCCCACGGGTGCATGTGAGTGAGACAAGTGCCTGGAGGTGTTGTGCTACTTTGCAGCTTCCCTCTGTCTTCGCCAGTGCACAGCTGAAGCCATGAGCAACACGAGCAGAGTGCACTACGAAAACCGTCGGGCATAACAACTGTAAAGGAATTAAATGGTCTAAGTGTCACCTTAGGGAAATACAGCAAAACATTTACAGTGACAGGATTATAGATACGTTTCCACTCTTTGTGTTTTTCACATGAATTTAGTAATGTGACAAAATGAATGAGCTCACGGTTTTTATTGAAAAGAAAACTTTGAGGACAGACATCTAGGTCAATGGAATAGAGCGGAAAGTTCAGGAATAAACTCTCTCATTTATGGTCATTTAATTTTTCAACAAGAGTGCCAAGATGATTCAATGGAAGAAAGAACAGTCTTTTCTATAAATGGTGCTAGCACAACTGGATAGCCACATGCAATGGAGCGAAGTTGGGCACCTACTTCACACTGTGGAAGACAAAATAACTTGAAATGGATAGTACTCCTAAATTTAAGAGCTGAACAGATATAACACCCAGAAGAAAATGCCGGAGTAGCCGGTGACGCGGCTCACTAGGCTAATCCTCCACCTGCGGCGGGGGCACCCGGGGTTCTAGTCCTGGTGGGGCGTCGGATTCTGTCCCAGTTGCCCCTCTTCCAGTCCAGCTCTCTGCTGTGGCCCGGGAGTGCAGTGGAGGATGGCCCAAGTGCATGGGCCCTGCACCCCATGGGAGACCAGCAAGGAAGCACCTGGCTCCTGTCTTCGGATTAGCGCAGTGTGCCGGCTGCAACACGCTGGCTGTAGCAACCACTTGGGGGGGAGGGTGAACCAACGGAAAAAGGAAGACCTTTCTCTCTGTCTCTCTCACTGTCTAACTCTGCCTGTTTAAAAAAAAAAAAAAAAAGAAAGAAAGAAAAGAAAACACCGGAGCACATTTTTTTGTGAGAGAAAGACTGCCACCCACTGATTTGCTACCCAAAATGCCCCAGAGGTCAGGGCCAGTCCAGGACTGAAGATTGGAGCCAGAAACTCAGGTCTCCCACATGGGCAGCAGGAGCCCAATCACTTGAGTCATCGTCACTGCTTCCCAGGGTCTGCATCTACAAGAAGCTGGAGTCAGGAGCTGGGTATCAAACCCAGGCACCTCAATATGGGAAGCAGGCACCTTAACAGCTGGGCTAAACATCTCAAGACCTCAGGTCTTTTCATCCTTTTGCAGCCGCAATGCTGATGAAGCCTCTTTCAAATTCCTCTCCCCGGGCTGCTGTGAGGTGATGTGACACTTGTCATCTTCATCCTGACCTGAGCCGAGCCCTCTGTGGGAATCCTTGGAGGCTCAGTACTGGCCTTCATCTGCTCCCTGTCATGGCTCTCCTACTCAGAGCTCATCTACCACTGCCGAAACTCCACAGCCTCTTACTATGCACTTCTACCATCAACCCTTCAACACTCCCAGGCTACTGCATATCTTCATAATCATGTATTACTGCAATGTGAAAATAATTAGCAGACTTTACTTAAAGATTTACTTTATTTGAAAGGCAGATTGACAGGAGGAGAGACAGAGAGAAAAAGAGATCTTCCACCTGCTGGTTCACTCTCCAAATGACCTCAGTGGTTGGGGCTGGGCCAGACCGACGCCAGGAGCTACATCTGGGCCTTTCACACAGGTGACCACAGTTCTGTAGCTGTTGACAAAAGCACATTGCCACACAGAATCATTTCTGCCCTAAGAATCCCCTGGCCTGTACTCCATTGATTTTTAACTTCTCCAAAAGCAACTTGCCACTTTTCACCTACCTGGATTTCTCTCTGATTGTCCACACATGAAGACTTAAAATCTTGAATTCAACATTCCCTTGAATTGAATTCCCTCGCTCCCTTCTCATCCATTCACTCTGTGGTGTCTTTTGTGCTGTCAGTACCTTCACACTACGTTGCTGTTCTGATCCATTGTAAATCATAAGATTTATGTCAAGCAGGGAACTTGCCCTACCTGTCTTTGTAGAGCAAGTATAGTATCTCCAGCGCCTGACATAAAATCAGTCTTTCAACAGGTGAGTAATGACCTGCTTCCCATTGCAGCACCAGGAGCTTGATGGATCTCCCCCACAGTGTGGCAGGTGTATTGTGACAGTGCACAATGCTATTGTCTTAAGGTTAAAGTGTTTGTAACTTTTTAAATAAATTAGGTATACCTACAGTGAATTAAACTATAGAATTATTTAGCACCTATGAGGGGGTTCAAATCAATGTAAGAACTTAGTCTTATACCTCACCAATATCAGTAGTCTAAATATTTTTATAGTTATAAAATTAAGAGTTATGTGTTGGGGCCGGCATTGAGGCGTAACAAATAATGCTGCCGCCAGCGATGCTGGCATCCCACGTGGGCACCGATTGAGTCCCAGCTGCCCTACTTCCAATTCAGCTCCTGCTGATGGCCTGGGGAAGCAGAGCAGAATGGCCCAAGCACTTGGGCCCCGGCACCCATGTGGCAGACTCGGATGAAATGCCCAGCTCCTGGCTTCAGTCTGGCCCAGCACAGGTCATTGAAACCATTTGGGGAGTGAACCAGAGGATGGAAGACCCTTCTCTCTTTCTCTCTCTTTCTCTCTCTCTTTCAGCCCTTCAAATAAATAAAATAAATCTTTAAAACAAAATAAAACAGCCAAAAAAAGAGAGTTAGGTGTCTTTTTATTTAAGATTTATTTCTTTATTTGAAAGAGTTGGCCGGTGCCGTGGCTCAACAGGCTAATCCTCCGCCTTGCGGCGCCGGCACACCGGGTTCTAGTCCCGGTCGGGGCGCCGGATTCTGTCCCGGTTGCCCCTCTTCCAGGCCAGCCTTCTGCTGTGGCCCAGGAGTGCAGTGGAGGATGGCCCAAGTGCTTGGGCCCTGCACCCCATGGGAGACCAGGGAAAAAGCACCTAGCACCTGGCTCCTGCCATCGGATGAGCACGGTGCGCCAGCCGCAGCGCGCCGACCGCGGCAGCCATTGGAGGGTGAACCAACGGCAAAGGAAGACCTTTCTCTCTGTCTCTCTCTCTCACTGTCCACTCTGCCTGTCAAAAAATAATAAATAAAATAAAATAAAATAGTTACACAGAGAGAGAAGAGGCAGAGAGAGAGAGAGAACATCTTCCATCTGCTGGTTCACTCCCCAGTTGGCCGCAATGGCTGGAGCTGCACCGATCTGAAGCCAGGAGCCAGGAGCCTCCTCCGGGTCTCCCAGGTGGGTGCAGGGGCCCAAGGACTTCACCATCCTCCACTGCATTCCCAGGCCATAGCTCTGGTGGATCAGAGTGGAGCAGCTGGGACTCGAACCGGCACCCATACGGGATGCTGGCGCTGCATGTGGTGGCTTTACCCACTACACTACAGTGCCAGCCCCGTGTGTCATTTTATAAAAACCCTTCATATTTAATTCCCTAGTATGGTTTTCAGTATGGGGTACATACAGAGACTATTCTCATATACATAGCTTTACATTTCAAGCATGCGGAGATTTAAAAAGCAACCTGTCTTTTGCGTAAATTACTTGCATTACAGCTTTTATGACCAGCCCCAAATCAACTGTCCCCATTACCCTCAAACAAAGGCTACTAGGAACAAGTAAGCCAACTCTAAGTACCTATTTTTGGGTGCATCCCAAAGTACAGTCAGGATTCTCAAGAAATGGGAACAAAAACAAGAAAAGAGATTTTATCCAAAATCCTTAGCAATGTGTCTACAATGCATGGACTGCACATTAACAACGAGGAAAACAGAAGCTGGTTGATGAATGTTTAATGTCGGTGCTCTGGATAACTGTTACACTCTGGACCTAAGACCTCAATCATTTAAAACTATTAAATAATGCTAAAAATCTGCTGGCAGGGTCGGACTGTTTAACACCTCATTTTTCTCTGCAACAAACCTCTTAAACCTCAGTTAGCTTCTGTCTCTTCTTTGTGCTGGCAGTCCCCTTGGGCAGGGGCTGTGACTTTAGGTTCACAGGATTCATTTTTCTGCCCACTAAGTCATCTAGGAGGGCCGCGGAGCCTGCTCACGGCAGCTCGGAGTGAGGCCAGGGGAGGTTCATAGCCATTGCTCCCTAGGGAGCCCCCTTAGAGTCAACAAAACGACAGCCAATTGAAACTCTTTCTTGAGAGAAAAAGAGAAAAAAGTGCATTTTGTAGAGCCGCTTTGAGATTTTCA
Source organism: Sylvilagus floridanus (assembly GCA_949820135.1). NCBI lineage: Eukaryota > Metazoa > Chordata > Mammalia > Lagomorpha > Leporidae > Sylvilagus > Sylvilagus floridanus. The sequence continues at coordinate 39,573,658 of OX463230.1, forward strand.
ATGTGTTTACAGGAAGCTCTTTACAGAGCCTGGGACCCGATGATAACAGAGCACCCAGCCACACACACACACACACACACACACACACACACACACACACAGCTCCTGAACGTGGAAACAACTGCCTCTCTAATTGCTAAGTCAATGCACTCACAAAGCCACACAACACAGCCTGTGAAATTGGTGAATGTCATAGAAAATTAAACTGCACAACACGTGCGGCTCACATTTCAGATTAAAATTTGCTATCCTGTCCCCTCTCAGAGCACGGAGGCATCCACATTCTTCAGCTTTTCAAGCGGGCATCACTTATGTCAACCTTCACATTTTTCAGTTCTATTCCTCAGGAACACTTCTCGAAGCCAAGAGCCTGCTGGACGTTCATATCACCAGCAAGGCTTTTCCCCACACCCACAAAACATGAAAAGCAAGTAAGAGCAGCTTTTATATATACACTGGCAAAAACCAAAAGACTGTCAACTTTAAACAAAGTATCTTGCCAAAGTATATAATAAACTATACGCACAGGTAGCCCTGTCCCCTCAGAATATTATTATTCATGTACTTTTACTCTACAAGCCCAACTGGCTTGAGCTTGTGGTGGAGAATTGTTTTCTATCTCCTCTGAAATGTGAAAAAAGTTGTTGCTGCTCTTCAGAGTATTGCAGTCTCACAAGGAAGTTAAGCCCAAGATGGCGTTGCAGTAAGACTAGAGGCTGGTACTGGGGGCAGACACACACAGACCCAAGTGCAGGAACAGCACCCAGGTGTCCTTCAGCCCCACAATTCCCAGCATCACCGCATTAAGCACTGAATCTAACTAAGGCAAGCTGCAGGTGGTAACCCAATGCATCATTAAAAGCAAGTTTCATGAGCAAACCACAATTTCACCTGGCAAACCTAGGAAGGCCGTCAGGTAAAGGCAACCTCTGTACCTGGAGATAAAGTTGGTTTTGAAGGAACGTGAATGGCTGAGTCAGGTTTAAGGAAGGGCAGAATTTCAACATGAATACATGGGGAACAGGGGTGTGGCACTTTGGGTTCAGACACTGAAGCCGTCCAAGACGAAAGTGTGGTGGCACAAACCACCTGTGTGATTATTATCTGTTAAATGACTAGAGCTGAATAATTTACATGTGGGCAACGCCTTTACTAATGTTCTATTTAATAATATAAGTATATATATATATATAATATGTGAATATTGTGGGATGTTTCTTGAATTAAAAACATGAACCTCTGGGGCTGGTGCTGTGGAGTAGTAGGCTATGCTTCTTTCTACGGCACCAGCATCCCATATGGGTGGTGGTTCTTGTCTTTTTCTGATCCAGCTCCCTGCTAAGGCCTGGGAAAGCAGTGGAATATGGCCCATGTACTTGGGCCCCTGCTCCCACGTGGGAGACCCGGAAGAAGCTCCTGGATCCTGGCTTCCAATTGGCTCATCTTCATCTGTTGCAGCCATTTGGGGAGTGAGCCAGTGGACAGAAGATCTTTGTCTCTCCCTCTGTCTGTAACTCTACTTCTCAAATAAAGAAATAAAAATCTTTAAAAACAAACAAGCATGAACCTATACTAAATTACTATGTTGTAGATGTGTTCCCTAAACACAAAGATTATAATTTTGAAATCCACTTGCAACAACATTGATGCATTTCTATTAATCTCATTTTGTAAGTCTGTTATAATCCTGTCATCTGATTTAGTTGAGATCTGCAATAAGTCAGTTCACTGAAAAAGCAGTAAAATCTGATACATAAATATTGTACTTAGAATATATTAATGTGAATTTATTCGCCAACACTTGGTTCTACAGCCAAGAACTGCTTTCCGGGTTGCTGTTCCACATCACACTTGGAAAGCACAAGGCAGCAGTGCTGTTTCAATGATAAAATGTCCAGCTTTAGGTTCTCTTTTATATAAACATGCAAGGCATTTTGAGTGTAAATCTTTCATGAATTGTCCAATCCTCCAAGTTATTCACAATTGTCTTCCCCATATTTAATTAGCTTTAAAAAAACAAAGCAACTCACCTTTGAGTCTTTGCATTTCATCACTCTACATAATAGTTCATTAGTTCTAACAACTTGCACCAGCGGTGAGGTGGTAACCACTGATGGGGCACATGGAATAAAAGGGAAATAGAACTTAATTTTCTTCGTTCCCAAAGGAGAGGACGCGAGAAGTTTCAACATGGAAGGTGGGAAGTTTACTTTAACAAGGAAATTGAAGATAAGTTTTCTATTCTTTTTTTCTCTTGCTACATTAACATCAGGCATTTAAACCCTCTGGTTCATGACTACTGTCAATCAGAACAGACACATACTGACCACAGAATTCGTGGGGCTCAATTTCCTAATGCTTCCTGGGCTGCCTTTTCCATTCAATTTGAGAAAACGCTCTCAAGTACAATGAACATTTATTGTCTCCTTTAGGAAAAAGAGGCTCACCTAGGATTATGGCATTTTCTAATTAAAACACCCAATCCATACACCTCAAAATACTAAAGTCAGTCTGCTTATTCACTTTATAAGTTGGCAAGATTTAATCAGCATTAATCACTCTGTCAATGCTTCTGCCTCCCTTAGGATGCCCAGCATGAGCGCCATAGCTGCAATCTTTGAGGGCTCTGTGAGGTCGCCACCATGGAGACTGCACTTCAATCACTGAATCTTAATCACTTGTTGCACTGTAATTACTCACTTGCAAATTTGTAAAGACAAGTTCTAAGAAGATGCATGCTTATTTTTAAAAAATATTTTATTTATTTGAGAGGTAGAGTTACAGTGAGAGGAAGAGACCGAGAGAAAGGTCTTCCTTCCATTGGTCCACTCCCCAAATGGCTGCAACGGCTGGAGCTACGCCGATCCAGAGCCAGGAGCCAGGAGCTTCTTCCGGATCTCCCACATGGGTGCAGGGGCCCAAGGACTTGGGCCATCTTCTGCTGCTTGGGGCGCTGGTGCCGCAGGGGGAGGATTAACCTACTGTGCCAGCCCTGATGCATGCTTATTTTTAAGAATATAAGAAAGGGTCTTCCCCAAGGCAAAACTGAGTAAGGTTCTCTATTCTTACAAAGTCTCTAATTAATGTAGGTTACCAACAGATCACACTTTTCATCTTAGAACAGTCAGGCAACATTTGTTCACATCCAATCGCTTCACTGTCTTCACACCACAGAATCTCTAATAGCAAATTCAGGCCCTCAGGTATGTAGACCAGCCAAAGCAACTCCTCCCTGATCATGCTGAAAAGTCTTGCCGTCTTTGGGAGAGCACCACCCACAGACAGGGATGTGAGAGTGAGCTTCTGGAAGCAGTACGAGCTGAGGTTCATCTGTACGCTATAGGGCAACACTGAAACCTTAGAGAACTTGGCTTGAAGGTAAGAAACAAGGGCATTTTTCATTTGGACCAGATTGTAACCCATTCGAGATGAGCATGTCTATACACGAGAGCAGATACTGAGAAAGTGGTGGAGATCTCAGGAATTCTTGAGCCTGAAAGATGTGTTCTGCAGCTTCTGCCCAGGGTTAACGCTGGGATGAGCGACAGAATGTTCTGAAGATCTTAGGATCATGAGCTCCTTCTGGCTTCTGAGACCATCTCATGTTAACTACCCCCCTCCCACTCCCTACAGTTCTTGCTGCTGTTTACTGGTGATTTAACGAAGGTTAAATTCCCCAAGCAAGGACGGAGGTGGGGAGGCAGGCTGCAGCCGGGCTTGGAGGTGGAAAAGCTCTATACAACTGTGATCTCTGGGGTATCATTTCTTAGCATTGAGACACACGTCTTCCTCACGAGTTGCTCAGTTTCTCAGTTTAGCAAATCTATTCTCAAGGGACAATTTTTAGGCAAAAATTCATACAATGCCTCCAGGGGTTCAGGAAACTGCCATGCATCTCCTTTAAAGTCAAAATAAGTTGCTGCACCTTAAATCCTTTGCACGATTCTTGAACATCACTGCAAACGGGCTTACGTTAGGCATGCAGGCCTGAGTCAGATGCCATGCAGCAACTTCTGGTGTGAGCGTCATTTGCTTGACTTGTCAGGAGGGACCTGTTATTGAATTTGAGATTTTTATAATGATGGACCTGTGTTTGTAATGGTGCTCAGGACTCAACTGACTTGAGCTTTCCTCTGAACAGGTCTGCAAAACCCCCTGTCCTGGTTCCCACTGTTCTCACAAGCATTCTTTAGAGATGCATTATATACAGTTGCTGTTCCAAAAATCAGGACGTCCAGTTTAAAATGCTGGACTGGCCACTGCTTGACCATGGGTACTTTACTCAACCTCTGGGTGCCTTGGTTTCTATATGAAAAATGGTGAAAATAGTAGAGATCATTTAACAAGAGTTTAGGGGTTGGGTATTAAATAAATTAATAAATGCACAGCATTTTAACATGGGGCTCAATAAATGTGGGCCACTGTTTTTATTATGATTATTATAGAATACACTGAGACATCTAAAAAAGATCTCACTTTTGTAACTTCCCTTAGGGTGGGTGTAACACTTTCCCCAAGACCTAGAAGCTGTACTGCAAATAGCTACACTGTATTTCATGGAGAAGGTCACTGGTTTTTCTCCTAGGTCAAAGGAGAAAAGTGATAGACTGCTTCATGACATCACTCCTGACTTAAAATGGCTCCAGCTGCCATTAGCAGGCACACTCAAAATGCCCGAATCTGAAGCCTGCTTCCAGAGAAGCAGTCCTTAAACACAAATGCAGAGAAAGTTCATGTGGGCAGGGAGCCCTTTGCTCTGAACAGAGCTGTGCATGGGAGCAAGGCTCACACAGCCATCTCTCTGCAGTCTCCCCCACCCCCAACTCAGCCCACATCTGCAATCCAATGTAGAATCATTTTCAAGCAATAAGCTTTTGTCAGGCCCCAATAACTATCCACTAGATTGACTCTGTGGAGAGGGGGTGCTTGAAGATATTTCTACTCTGGTGGGCGCGAGCTCATAGGTGAATGCCATTGAAGGGATTAAAAATCACGCCATCCTGGGGCTGGCATTGTGGTGCAGCAGGCTAAGACTCAGCTTGGGATGCTGGTGCAAGTCCCGGCTGCTCTCCTTCCTGTCCCGCTCCCTGCTAATGCTCTTGGGAAGGCGGCAGATGATGGCCCAAGTGCTTGGGGCTCTGCCAACCCACGAGGGAGACAAGGATGGAGTTCCTTACTCCTGGCTTCAGCCATTTGGGGAGTGAACCAGTAGATGTAAGATCTCTTCCGCCCCTTCCTCTTTCGCTGTAGATCTACCTTCCAAATAAATAAATCTTTTACAAAAATGCTACCCTAAAATATGCTGCTCCAGCACACAGACTGTTTTGAATCAAAGGCACTGAAGAAAACTGCAGGTGCAGGAAGAGGGCTCTGCCCTTCCTTCTGTTTCTCAAAAGCAGGAGTCACGACTCCCACGTGAAAGACTTCCTCCAGGTACAAGGACAGGTAGGAGTCATGTCAGCAAGAACGCGGTGGGGGTTAAGGGACGTCTGTATGCATAAACCTCATTACAGTAACCTGCAGCTCCCCAGCCACCTCTCCACCCATTAGCTGGCCTAGCCAAGCCCTGCACGCTGCCCCATTCATCACTGTTCTTGGTCAGACTCAGTATACAAATTATTGACTAACTGCAGGGTCTCCCATTGCTTATGAGGGCTCCTATGCCACAGAAAACTTGTACTATGTGCATTTCTACACTTTTCTTCTGTTAATTTGTCTTTGATTAATCTAATTCTCAGATCCAGTGGAGACCCTAAGAGGATGGAGGCAGAGTTTCTTCCCCCAACCCCTGTGTCTTTAACTGCCTCAGCTACCCCAGGAGATCAGTGGAGTCCCACTTAAGAATGTGGCTCTAAGTGCAGCAAGATGAAAACCTGAAGCTCCCGTCCTTTAGCACCACAGAAGTCAGGGCCCCCATGCTTTCTTTCTAAGCATCAACCTATGGAATGCCCTCCCCTCCAGGATGGTCTTCATGCAAAGCCATTTGATACTGTTTTCCTACCAAGCAGTCAAAACTGTTTCAAACAGTCCTTCCCCATGGAGGATGGGACACCCAGCTATGAGAGAAGCCGTTTACAAACAGAGAAATCTGTAGCTGTGATAGGTCAGCTGGACAAAAGGGTTTCATCACGGGGCACAACTGTCGACAGCAGTGTGTGCCATGTCGCCACGGGAGGACATCACCCCACTATGTTCCTGTGCCCCTCCCCCAACACACACAGAAACGCTGAGGACGCTCTTAGAATAATAGATGCTTCCCGGAGGGATTTTCAGAGTTGCGTGAATCATTGATCATTTTATGAGTGTCTTCCCAGTAGGATAACTACAGCTTCTTGCAGTGCAAATGAAACAAACTTGGTTTGATTTCAGTCTGGAAGCTCATTATATAAAGTACATGGTGGCCATTAGAAATGTAGGGAATTCTCAAGGGCAAAAGAACTCTGCGTGGAGGAAGTCTCAGGGAAATTAAACAGGGAAAATAACACAAGCGTTCAGACTTCTTGAAACGCAATTAACCATGGATATAAAAGGGATTCCTGTTAGATGCAAATCCAACTTGTGTAAACTCTCGAAGCATCTAAGACTCACTCATCCTTAAGCTGGTCAGAATTAACCAAGGTAGCTATCCGAAGGAAAACAGTTAATACTTTACAGTAATAACACAACCTATCCATCAACTTCCTAGAAGAATTTATGTATGCCCCTGATTATATGGCTGCAGATAAAATTGTTTTCTTCAAGTCAGATTAGTTGATGCAAAGCTTTTTGGATTAAAGCATCGCTTAAATACATCGCTCACTCTATAAGTGTAACTTAAATAGCCAATCACATTTTTAAGTCCAAAATTAATTAGTATAGAATAACTCAAAAACACAATATACCTAAATAATGCACCTGAAACTTAAAAAAGTCAAATGAGCAGAACAATTAAAATAGATTTTGCAACAGAGCTCTCTTGTTTATCCTGCATCAAGTTAAGTTTTTAATTTTTTGATACGTTAAAATCTAAGTCCCATAAATATAATAACCACCCCATGTCCACTAGAGACTCATGAAGTCCTACTGAAGTGGACTTCCATTTTGAAAAACTACTTCATAATATTCATCTTATTGGAAGATGTATTTGTAAATAAAAATGAGTATTCTTGACAGCAGAAAATATTTTTAATAATTTAAGATTCTATAAGTGATTTTCTTTTCTACAACATCCTATTTTATTGTGTAATGGTCATCGTTAATTTCTATGGAGGTTTTGGTGACTTTCATATGCATGTCAGCTATAAATTCTGATTGTATATTTTCTAGCCCTGTTCATTACTACATCCATTCACAGAAACATATGATTTATTGTATGCTATTTTTCTGGTTATAAAGTCAATGTATAATTTTAGAACATTTAAAAACCTATAGAACATTTAAAGAAATAAATTGTGTATATAGATTCACTATCCAAATATTAAGTGTATGGTAATATATTCTTTTTTGTCCTTCTGGTCTCTTTCACATGTACATACATTTACATAGCTGAGCTTATGCTATAAAAATGGCCATTATGTACTTTAACAAAGGCTTCTGCCGGGTGCTCAATAAAGTTTCAAAGTGCGGCCCACCTCCATCATAATAAAAAGGACTCCAAGGCAGGCTAAGACTAAGGGCACACGCTGGTCACAGGGTATAGATTTGGGGTCAGAAGTGTAGCTGTGAACAGTGTTTGCATCTGCGAATATATTTAATTTTATTTTTTATTATTTTAGGATTAATTTTTTAAGAAAAAATTACCACTCTAAACACCCTTTATTCTTGCTAGTGGTGTGGTGCTAACACTTGGGGACCTCTGCCCATTACAGAGGAGGAACACCCCTCTTGTCTGCAGCTAGGTGAGGATCAGGATGGTGTGGGGCCACCCAGGGCCAGAGTCTGTGTGTGCAGTAGGTCTGTTTCTTAGGGGGTTGTGGATTCACTCACTTAGGATCTCACCAATGCACCCAGGCTGCTTGCAGGTGGCGGGTGGGGAGGAGTCCTGGTCCCTGTTAATTATTTTCCAGGGAGACACTAAAACTGCCTTCTATCAATTTTTTATCTGTTTTCATCTCCCTGGATTCTGCATCCTTGTGGGTTAGAAGGACTTGAGGTTATGGGTTCTGGCAGGTAATGCTTTCTGTCTCGTGGGAACATATCTCAAATGACTATGAAGAGATACAGCCTTGTAGTCCACAACAGAAGATTTAGGACAGCTCCTTCCAAAGCCAGCCCTGCTCAGCAGCCCTTCCCAGTGAGATCCCTGCCCAATTTCATCCTCTGGGGAACCAGCATGGGCACGCCTTACATGCAAAGAGATTTTACAGGTGTCTCTCTCTTTCCTTTTCTTTCTGAGCTCCAATCTCATGGTTCTTACACATCAGGGAAGAACTTCAGGAACCAGCATCCCATACATTCAGAGGTGGAAAATAACATACATAGCCTCCTCACTGAATGATTTCCAGTGCTTCCAGCAGTAGCCAGGTCATCGCCAAATTAGCCTTATATTAATCCTAACAATATATTCAGGATCCAACAAAGTGACCATAGAGCTGGTGCTGTGGTGCAGCCAGTTAAAGGCACGACCTGCAGCATGGGCTGCTCCATTTCCCATCCAGCTCTCTGCTAATGCACCTGGGAAAGCATTGGAGGATGGCCCAAGTGCTTGGGCCCCTGTACCCACATGGGAGACCCAGAAGAAGCTTCTGGCTCCTGCCCTTGCCTGGGCCAGCCCCAGTGGTTATGGCCACATGGGGAGTGAACCAGCAGATGGAAGATCTCTCTCTCTGTCTCTCTCTGTCCCTCTTTCTGAAACTCTGCCTTTCAACTAAATAAACAATTTTTTTATATAAAAAGGAAAAGTGATCATAGTTTTAAACATAGATGTGGTAGGGAACTATGGCCCTGACAACTCCAGATAGTAGTTTAATTTCACAAATAGAGAAAAGCCCTCTCCATCTATCAGATTTTGACAAGTTCTTTCTCTAAGGGATGATTATCTAACTAATAAAATGCAATAAAGCAAAAAATTTCTAGACTAATTTTTCTCTATATTGGGTCAGGACGATTTGAGACTCATTTCTTTGCCATCTATCAACCGCTCTATCCTAATACATATGAGAATCTTTCCAGCAAACTCTAAATTTCCTCTTCATTTTGTGAGGTACTTGTTAATAAGTAGGTTGACCATAACCCAAAAAGGAAAAAAGAATTTTGAAGCTTGACACATGGAATAACAATTCTTCCCCCTATTATATATTTCTGAGAAAAGCTCACTTAAAAATCATTCATTCCCACTAAAAATATACATCTAAGACAATCTGTGTCAAGGTGGTGACAATCTGTCATCCTAGGGAAATTCCTTCAGCTGTCATGGAGAGAATATGGGGAAAAAATGACTGAGTAGCTAAAAGTGGGCAGAGAAGGTCTTTGCATTTGCGAAGTCTGGTTTATGATTTACTGTAATATTCATATCTAAAGGTTAAGGAAATGTATAGAAACAGGAACATTTTAACTATCAGCCTCTTACGACTCAAAAATAATGAGGAATGTGAAACTCTGACAGCCCAATGCCACAAAAGACAATGCCTACCCTGACGCCCTTGAGCCATCTCACCTCCCAGGAAGAGAAAACAGGCCGCTAACTATATAAAGTATGTGCACAGCGTTTACAGGTTCAAGTTGTTCTGATGAAACTCAGATTTTCTTTCCTTCACATGTTCCCCAGGTGTGCAAGGTACAGAACCAGCAGCTTGGTCACAGGCATACTGCATCAAAACCATGCCATGGACAGATGGCTCACCCCCAGCATGCCTACCCACAAAGACTGCAAGCAAAGAGATGGAAAAATAAGGAGTTGGAAACACCCAATAAATCCCATAACAATGATGGTAAGAAAGTGTATGGATAATGAGAGAGAATATACTTAGCCCTTTCATAGTCATGGGTTTTGCATCTGTGGACTCCACCAACCATGGATTCAAAGTATTTGGAAAAGAAAATGGCATTTGTACTCAACATGACAGATTATTTTTCTTGCCATTGTTCCCTAAACAATACAGCATAGCAACTATTCAAACAGCATTTACACTGTATTAGGTAATGCGGGTCATCTACAGAGATGATTTAGAGCACGTGGTAGGGATCAGGCATTTGGCCTGGTAGTTAAGATGCCGGTATTCCAAATCAGTGTGCACAGCCTTGAGTCTAGGTTCTGGCTCCTGATTCCAGTCTCCCTCTAATGCAGATGCTGGGAAGCAGTGATGATGGCTCAAGTGACTGGATTGAGTTCCATGGCTCCTGGCCTTGGCCTGGCCAAGCCCTGATCATTTCAGGCATTTGAGGCGGGGAGCCAGTGGATGGAAGCGTGCTCACTCGCTCTCTCTCTCTCTCTCTCTCTCCCTTTCAAGCAATTTTTTTTTTTTTTTGACAGGCAGAGTGGACAGTGAGAGAGAGAGACAGAGAGAAAGGTCTTCCTTTGCCGTTGGTTCACCCTCCAATGGCCGCCGCGGTTGGCGCGCTGCGGCCAGCGCACCGCGCTCATCCGATGGCAGGAGCCAGGAGCCAGGTGCTTTTCCTGGTCTCCCCATGGGGTGCAGGGCCCAAGCACCTGGGCCATCCTCCACTGCACTCCCGGGCCACAGCAGAGGGCTGGCCTGGAAGAGGGGCAACCGGGACAGAATCCGGCGCCCCGACCGGGATTAGAACCCGGTGTGCCGGCGCCGCAAGGCGGAGGATTAGCCTGTTGAGCCACGGCGCCGGCCTCAAGCAATTTTTTAAAAATAATAAAGTACACAGAAGAATGTGTGCAGGTGCTATGCAAATTCTACACCACTGTATGCAAGGAATGTGAGCATCTAAGGATGGGGGCATCCATATGAATTCTGGAACCAACCGGCTGTGGATGCCAAGGTATGATGGTGCATGTGTGTGGAAGAGAAGGAGGGGGAAGGAAGTGGAGGGAGAAGTTCAATTAAAATCAAAGACCTTTCTGATAGGTCTTCTGGCCCAGTTCAAATATCAAGATGTAATCTCTCTGGACTACCTCTGTTTCTTATATTTTAAGATTTATTTATTTGAAAGGCAGAAAGAGAGAGAGAGAGGGATTGATTTTCTATCTGCTATTTCATTCCCCAAATGGCTGCAATGGTTGGAGCGGGGCCAGGTGGAAGCCAGGAGCCAGGAACTCCAACCACTTTGGGCCATCTTCTGCTATCTTTCTAGGTGCATTAGCAGGAAGCTGGATCCGAAGTATAGCAGTTGGGACTCAAACTGGAACTCTGATATGGGATGCTGGCATTGCAGCCAGTGGTTTAACTAAGTGTATCACAATGCCAGCCTCTCATTTATTTTTAGATATAATTTGCAAGCCATGAAACTCATCTTATTTAGTGCAGAGTTCCGAGTCACTGAAATCACATGTGTACTCACCTAATCAAAACACAGAATAGTTCCACTGCCCCCAGTGTCCCTTCATGCCCCTTTGTAGTCACCTTTTTCCCAGCCTCAGTTCCTGGAAATTACCAATGCATTTTTGTCCCCATAGTTTTGTCTTTCTCAGAATGTGGAATAAAGGATACCATGCACTCACACAGAATCAAACATGAGTGTGTCACTGTGTGTTTCTGAGTTCTTTCCTTAGGCATAACTCATCTGCACACTCAGGATTTTGGTCTGTGCATGAGTACACCGCTCCTTTTCAGGACTGAGTGGTTTCCACTGTAGGGCGGTGCCACAATTTCTGTAACCACTTCTCAGGGGAGGGACATATGAGCGGTTTCTTCTTACTAAAACTATTAAAGATTGTTTTGACCAACATATAACATTTGCACACATTGCTGAGGTGCAGTGTGACGTTCTGATCACGCCTGTATGGGTATCTAGCAACCCAGTATGGGAACTAGCACATCTTTTTCTATCATTTCTTTATGGGGAGCACTATTCTGGGGTATACAGTGCATTATTGTGACTCACATTCACCCTGCTGGGCCATGGTTACTTGACTAACATGGCACCCATTGACTGACACCTCCCTAGGGCCCTTCTCTCCCACTGTTTCCAGTTTGGGGAGATTAGAAATAAAGCCACACTAGCACTTCCTTCAGGTCCCATTTGTCTGCAGGAATTACTAAGATGTAGGTAAGTGTGTACTCAGCTGTAGGGGAAGCTACCAACTGTTCACCATGATGGCTGCACCATGTTGAACTTCTACCTCTTCCTCATTGAGAACAGGTCGTTCACGGCTGTCAGCCCCCCCCCCCCCCCCAAAATCACCGAGTCCTCCAGAGCCTGTCGTCTCCCCACAGTGTTCCCTCATCTCAAAGGCAAGCACCATGGAAATGTGCAGGCATGAGGACTGCCTCCTTCTCCAGGTCTGTGCTCCTCCAGGCACCAGAAATGACTCCCCCGGGGCTCAGGGCCATGGGAAAGCAGGTGAACGGGACAGTGTTCAAATGCCAATTTCACGTAAAGAGCCCCAGAGCGGAACTGTTTTTAAACACAGGGAGAATTCAGAGTGCTGTCACCTCAGTGCTTCTCAATGCAGGCCCCTTTTCAGTTTTCCAGTGACGGCCCAGAAGGCAGACAATGCTTACTGAACACGAGCAGCAGAAAAGGCTGGCACCTTTCTGTCACTGGGGAACTACATGTTAGTGCCATCCCGTCCAGGCAAACAGGACACCAGAGAACCGGGAGCAGAGGGTGATGACGGCATTGGGTGTCTGGTTATTAAAGACCCTCCAAAACTGGGTTTCTTTAGCACGAATTCATCATCTTGTACAAAACAGCTCTGTATCCCCAACACTGACTGGCTCCAAGCAACGGGAACCAACAGATAAAGAAACCTGGTGTGACGGCGCATTAACTTTTAAACACCAAAATCAACAGAGCTGTTCTAGTGACTGGCTGCTTCACAAGTCACTCCCAAAACTTGGTGATTCAAAACAAGGACAACATCAATTCTGCTCACAAATCTATCAGGGGACAGGGTTCAGTAAGGATCGTGAGGCTTTGTTCTAGGGGGTCCCTCGAAACTCACTCACTCTCACGGCTGACAGCTGAGCCCCAGGAGGAGGCTGTTGGCCTGACAACTAGACGTGGCTTCTCCAGGTGGACCAGGCTTCCTACTATGGCACAGTTGGGCTCTAAGGGTGGGTGTCCCTTTTAGGCCCTAGGCATGGAAGTCACTGGGGCTCTACTGCTTGCAGCTGTTACAAAGATCTACACAGACTCAAGGGGAGGAAGCCGGCCTTGAGGAGTACCTGAAGTAGTGTGCATGAAGACCATCGGATTTATTACGCACCCTTGGAAGACAGAGTATGCCATGGAGATGGCCCAGTCCCAGAATTGCTTTTCTTAAGTGCAAATGTGCATGGTATCTGGACTGGCCTACTTGAAAACCATGCCTCATACTGATACTCACACACCCAGGGCCTAACTGCTCTCACCCCTGTTTTCTTTCCCATGCCCTTTGTAGACACTTCTCTCCTACCTGACCTGCCAGCTGTCCAGAGCTGCCTGCATTTCCCAGGCTCACTCCTACACTTCCTTCATGCGGAAGCCTTTGTCCTTGCTTTTCTCTGCTTATTCCCAGACTTGCCTTCAAGCATCACTTCTCCTGAGGTGTGGCTACTCTGGAATGATCTCCCTGCAGGCAGCAGTTCCCAGGGCGCAGCGCCAGGAGCAGGAGCCCGTGTGGTCATCTGGGACAACTGTCTGACCCAGGGTTTTACTCCATTTACCCTGGTAAATGGCAGATCCTTCATGCTCTGTCCCTTCCCTCCACTGAGGCTGAGCTCCAAGGTGCTCCCTAATAAACAACATCTCATGCTAAACTCCATCTTGGAGTTTCTGCCCCCAGGAAGCCAAACTGCAAAGAACACTTTAGGATAACTTCAATCCTTCACCATAATGAATTTTTTATTAATGGTTGCAATTCATGTCCCTAACCAATGGGTTAATTTCCACAAAACACAGCGCTGTGGCATAGTGGGTAAAGCCAACGCCTGTGAGGCCAGCATCCCATATGGGTACCCGTTCATGTCCTGGCTGCTCCACTTCTGCTCCAGCTCCCTCCAAATGGCCTGTGCAAGGCAGTGGAGGAAGGTCCAAGTGTTTGGACCCCTGTATCCATGCAGGAGACCTGGGCTTCAGCTGGCTCAGCCCTGGCCATTGCAGCCACTCGGGGAAGGAAGCAGTGGATGTTAGCCCTCTACCTCTGTCTCTCCCTCTCTCCAACTCTGCCTTTCAAAAAATATATATTTGGTGACTACACATTCTAAAAAAAAGGAAAATGGGATTTATTTATCAAAATGATTCACACAATTACCCTTTGACATGGAAGTCCTACTTATGATTATTTACCTAACACTAGTAACGGGAAAAAGCTGAAGCTGGAGAAAACCCAAGTGTCCATCAATCCAGGAGACTGGTTCAATTCCCTCCCTACCTAAGTGGACTCTGCAACTGGAGAAGACTGAGGAGAGCCCCTATATCCAATGGTAAGATGGCTGCAATGTGCTGTCACCAAAAAGTCCCGCACAGGAGGGGTCTGCTCCAGGCACCTGCTGCAAGGAAGGAGGCGTATAGCTTCCCGCTCCACCAACCTGTTTCTGCAGACACTGAAGGGATACACCAGGACTCTGGGACAAGGGTATGGGCACAGCTAGACTTTATCATGCTGAAATTGAATGGCATTTTAAAATTCTGCACCATGTAAATGCATTACCATATGGTGTTTAAAACAAACAGTCCTCAAAGACATTTGGAATTACTTTTGGTGAAAACAGGGAAGGGGGGGTTTATGTATCCAAGTTCTATTTTCTCCAAATGACTCTCTGTTGCCCCATCACCACATGTGTAAAATATCTTTTACCCACTCATTTCAGATCATCAACCAAAGATCCAGTTGGAGTTGGATCTGTTTTTGGATTCTCCATTTCATTCCTTTCCTCCGTCCTTGCACCAGTTCCAAATTGCTTTTAGTACTACAGTTTTGGACTCTAACATCTGGTACGTCAAATCCCCCTTAACACTTTTATTTTCAAGATTTCCAGGCCATTTTCTCTTATTTATATTTTTTGTGATTGTCATCATTTCCTTGTTTCATCGAGGAATCTATCGGACACTTTTATGACATGTGTTATGTTTCTGTAAGCATGTGCATGTCAAAGTACTCACATGTGCATGTGCTCAGTTCTCACCACCCAGGAATGGGCCAGATCTATTTATTCACATTTACTTTTGCAGTAATGGTTTTCGGGACCTGCGCTGTGGTGTAGTGGGTAAAGCTGCTGCCTGCAGTGCCAGCATCCCATATGGGTGGCAGTTTGAGTCCTGGCTGCTCCACTTCTGATCTAGCTCTCTGCTGTGGCCTGGGAAAGCAGTAGAAAATGGCCCAAGTCCTTGGGCCCCTGCACCCATATGGGAGACCCGGAGGAAACTCCTGGCTCTTGGATCCTGATCGGCACAGCTCCAGCCGTTGTGGTCATTTAGGGAGTGGGCCAGCGATGGAAGACCACTCTCTCTGCCTCTCCTAATCTCTCTGTGTGTAATTCTGACTTTCAAATAAACAAATACATCTTTAAAGTAATGGCTGTCTTACTATAACTTTAGCACATTTAAATTATACTCATACGACCTGTTTTGAGTTAATATTTAGTAGCTTAAAACTTGGTATTGTTTGTTGGCAGAAAAACATTATTTTAAATAGGATTGAAAATCTCAGTCCCAGAATTTAAAGTCTGAGCATTCATGCTTACAGGGGTGGCAATGTGACCTAGTGAGTAAGATGCTTGCATCCTATTTTGGAGTGTCTGGGTTTGATTCCTGGCCCCAGCTCTTGGCTCTAGCTTCCTGCTAATGCAGCTCCTGAGAAGCAGTGGTGACGGTTCCAGTGACTGGATTCCTGTATTCCAGGTCATCCACATAGGAGACCTGGAGTGAGCTCCCAGTGCTCGGGTTTGAACTTTGCCTGACTCAGGTATCGCAGGCATTTGGGACGTGAACTAGGGAATGGGAATACTCTCTCTTTCTTACTGTTCCACTCTCTCTCTTCCCCTCTCTCAAAACAACAGCAAAAGAATCCATTCCACAAATCTAATTAGCAACAATAAAAATATTTCATTCTTTTAAGTACACTTTAGGTTTTCTTTTTCCATTTATGCTTAGTTTTTAGAAACCACTGATCAGTATTTCTTAACATGGGCTAAAGATCTCTTATAAAATTAATACTGTGGAAAATGATGTAGAAAGAGTAGCTAAAAAGAAGCAGAATTGTCAACCATGACTCTTAGTGTAGAGAACCCAGCAGAAGGCAGGTGAGCCATGCAACGGGCGGAAGCAGGAGGCACCTGCAACGAGGAGCCATCAGCGCAGCTCAGAAGATGTGACATTCTGCAGGAGGCACGCCCAGCGATTTCCACCACAGATTTCTATCACACCACACCAACAGAAAGGTCGAAGAAAAACAAAATCCCCAAAGCATGTGTATTTACATGGTTCTCATCAGTACACAGCAGTGCTTATCCCAAGAGGCAGCACTAGAAAGATGGGCCCAAGACACTTGTGTGAAAACACAGGCCACCTGCTTGGTGTCATTAAGCTGCAAAAAAAAAATAAAAAAATAAAAGCCACCATTGCCACAGAACTTCTTTTTTTTTTTTTTTTTGACAGGCAGAGTGGACAGTGAGAGAGAGAGACAGAGAGAAAGGTCTTCCTTTGCCGTTGGTTCACCCTCCAATGGCTGCCGCGGTCGGCACACTGCGGCCGGCGCACCGCGCTCATCCGATGGCAGGAGCCAGGTGCTAGGTGCTTATCCTGGTCTCCCATGGGGTGCAGGGCCCAAGCACTTGGGCCATCCTCCACTGCACTCCTGGGCCACAGCAGAGGGCTGGCCTGGAAGAGGGGCAACCGGGACAGAATCCGGTGCCCCAACCGGGACTAGAACCCAGTGTGCCGGCGCCGCAAGGCGGAGGATTAGCCTGTTGAGCCACGGCGCCGGCCAGCCACAGAACTTCTTTGAAGTGACTTGCCCACCAATCTTTTCAGAGACATTCAAGGTTAAAGTAACGAGATACTAGGAGTATGTGATGTCAGCTTTGAATATTTCCAGCAAGAATTAGTAAGTCAAATGCATATGTTGCAACAGATAATGATACTATGAATAGATCAAGAACAGGGAGATATAACTGGCCTCCTCCCCCCATGTCACATAACAAAGGAATTTTATAGCATCCCCTCATTAACAGTTAACACAAAGTATCTTTCATATTACCAACAAAACTTTTCTGCAAAAAAAAAGACTCAGAAAAGGGTACTGAGTGTCCTCGGTGAAAGCCTGACAGCACATGTTGTATTTGTATGGAGGCAAACACACACTGTACATACTGTACATACACATATTCATGCACATTCTTAAATACACGTGTGTACACACATGCAAACATAATATAAAGATAAAATATGGGAAACCCACTGTATTGAAAGCAACATACGCCAGTATTTTGATTAATAAATACAATTTTTATCTCTATGGTCATTTAGGGAATGAGCAGATGGATGGAAGATCTCTATCTCTCCATCTCTCTCTCCTTTTCTGTCACTGCCTTTTAAATAAATAAAATAAATCTTTAAAAAAAAAGAAGCATTTGTGTGATGGCCACTTGGAAGAGTCACATATTTGTATGTAGCCCATGGGGACAGTTTAAAATATTAAGTCAGAACCAAAGGCCAGGGGAAGGCATTGCAGCACAGGGTGTTAAGTCTCTGCTTGAGATGACTGCGTGTGCCAACTGGAATGCCTAGGATCAAGTCCTGCTTCCACTTCTGATCCACATTCCTGCTAATGTGTGCCCTGGGTTGCAGCACACGATGCTCAAGTACTCGAGTCCCTGCCATCTACATGGGAGACTTGCACTGAGCTCTTGGTTCCTGGCTTTGGCTTGGCCCCGCTCTGGCAGTTGCAGGCATTTGGGGAGCAAGCCAGCAGATGGAGGAGTCTCTCTCTCTGCTATGCAGATACAGTAGTGTCTCAAGAGGGTCCCCGTCATAACACAGTAGAAACTTGTTAAAGAGCTGCAGGATTCTTCCAAGGACTGCCAGGCATGCCATGGAGCAGTTAGATAAACAAAGACTGACCAAGCATCATGGAGTATTGGTTACTGATTGCCACTTTCCTGATTGCTTTGAAACAAACAAAAGATGTGGCTCTGGCCCTAGAGGGTAAAATTTCCGATCCAGGTAGAAGGATTACTAAGCACCTTGAAAACCTCTCAGAGAAGTGGTACACTTCACCACGTTGATTGTAACCCGTTCAGAGGAACAAAGAGATCAAGGGCAAGAGGGCCCCTGAAAGCTTCAAGGAGGCCAAGCCTCTTGACTTGAGCCCTGAAGAACACAGGGGACATATTCATGTTCAAAACAAGAAGCTGCTTGGAGAAAGTGATTTCTGCTTCTGTGGTAAATATGGTGAGGTCAGCTGCATGTGTTCCATGGAAACGGCTGCCAGGAGGAAACAAGCAGCATTATTTTGTTATTTTGATTATCTGGGCTGCCACAAAAACTAAAGTTTTCATACCTGGATGGACTATACAGGAAATGTAATGGAGACCATAATCAGTGTCTGATGTTAGTGCACTGGTTACGTGACGATGGCGATTGGCAGCTTTTATAGCTTAAGGGTGATGGCTAATTTATTTTATTTCCTCTTCTTAAAATTAGGTTTGTTTATTTTAGTTATGTACATAAATAAAGAGGACTCTAGACATCGCTCTGAAAAGGTTATTAACAATTTAGATTTCTGGTGCATCAATTAATTCAAAAGATGACTTGTGCTTTGTGTCTGCAAGTAGACTGTAGCTAGGTTGGCTTTTTGGGTTGGCTGTCCTTGAGAGCCTTCCTCCCCAGCTCTCCCCTCTCCGCCCCTACACACACGAAGTCAGCATATACAAATGCATCCAGGTTTATAATATACTCAGCAACCAGAACAGCAATCAGTGCCTAGGAAAACTTGTTTTCCATCTTCATATTATAAGCAGTGCTGGCTGGGATACAGCTCATCACTGCCTCTTCTTATGGTAGAAGTGACTTCTTTGCAAAGAGTTTTTATTTATTTATTGGAGATGTACAGAAACACAGAGAGAAAGAAAATTTCCATCCACTGGTTCACTACCCACATGCCTACAACAGCTGGGTCTGGGCTGGTCCAAAGCTAGAAGCCACATGGATGGCAGAAACCCAAGAACTTGAGCCAGCACCACTTTCCTCTCCAGGAAAATGGAGACAGGGGCAAAGCCATGTATGGGACTCAGGTCTCTCATATGGGATTCCGGGAACATAAATGTTTTTTTAACTGCGGGCATAAGTGCCCACCTCCAAGGTGCTGTTCAGGCAGGTGTGGCTGACAGAATGCCTGGATACTTTCAGGCTGTACAGATAGCCCTCACCCTGCAATGCTTTGACTTTTTCAACTTTTCGATGCTGCAAACTACGATCTGGATGTGCTCTGTCCACCAAAGGTTGTTGTTTTGGAAGCTTGGTCCTCAAGGTGGTGCTGTTATGAAGTAGTGGGACCTTTAAGAGGCGGAGCCAAGTGGGAAGGTGCCCTTGGAAGGGATTAGCGTCATTGTCAGGGGACCCCAGTTGTTCTCTGGCCTCCTTTCTCACCATCATCAAATGCCCATCCAGCACCAGGATGCTCTCTGCTGTGAGGTCTTCATAAGAGCTGAGCTAACATGGGTGCCAAGCCCTTTCAATCTCTAGAACTGCGATCTACATGAACCTCTTCTCGTCATACGTCATCCAGCCTCAGGTATTTTATTATAGCAATAGAACATGGACTAAAATGGCTCCAAAGTGCAATGCATCAGAGGAACCACACTTTGAACGCAGAATTTGAATCCTTTCCTGGACTGGCATTATGTGGTCTGATGCTCTCTCAGGCTGTCATCATGATCACCATCAGCAGTTGTGGTCACCAGCCAACACAACCAATGCCCTACAGTTCTCTGCTAATGGCAGCCAACAGTGTCATGGTAAATGGAAAAGCATATTTGTATTTCTTCTCCACGGCAAAGACTGGCAGGAGCTGGGCACAGGCCAGCTCATCCTTCAGCACCTGTATCTTGCTTTGCTATTTTCAATGTTACTCTCCAGTCAAATTTTACTCAAGCCTTTTCTTTTTGAAAATATTCATTCATTTATTTATTTGAAAGGCAGTTACAGAGTGAGAAGGAGAGAGAGAGGTCTTCCATCCACAGGTTCACTCCCCAAATGGGGCGGGGCTAGGAGCGTGGAGCCTGGAAGTCTCCCAAGTTGGGGCAGGGCCCAAGCACTTGGGCATCTTCCACTGCTTCCCCAGGTGCTTTAGCAGGGAGCTGGGTCAGAGGCAGAGCAGCCAGGACTCAAATCAGCACTCAAACAGGATGCTGGTGTGCTGCTGCTGGTGACTTAACCCATTGGGCCACAATACTGGCCTCATGCCTTTTATTAAACCATCATAAAATTCCTGGTACCTGGTCCCCAGTTCTGTGGGCTTGGGTTTTCAGAACTGACCAACCATGAGAAACCCATGCCCAAGAGGTAGAGGCCAATGTATTATGGAAACAGAGACCCTTGGGGCCAAGTTCTTGCTTGGTGGTTTCCTGCATGTAACTGGTTTTCACTTGTGTAGTCAATGTGAGGGGATGGGAAACTGGACAGTAAGGGGAGAAATAAATGCACCTTTATCCTCCTATATTCTCAATAGACCTCCATTTATTTCAGAAAGTTCCAGTATGGCCACAAGAACACTGCAGATACCCAAAAATATGTCCTTGGCTGCCTGTGATGAAAACGGATATCCACCGGGTTTAACTCACAACCAGTGGTTTCCTGAGACTTGTGTGGGGATGGGGTAGGGTAGGAGGCTTGACTACAAAGGAACGTTCGGTTTAACAAGCAAATATCCTGGGAAGGTTAAATGGGAGGATCTATTAGTCATTCATATGCTGTATAAACGACTTTCTTTGGGGGAAATTCTAGACTTACTAATGAATGAACACACTGTCAAGAATATGCAATATTAAAGAAGACTTGAGCAGCAACTTCACCAAAGGAGATCTGCAGATGGCAATGACACCAATGAAGAGATGCTCAACAGAGAAACAAAACAGACACTTTACCTTAGGTTAGGTATTTACTGAGGGAAATGGAAACTCGAGTTTATACTACAACCTAATGGGAGTTAGAACAGAGGTGCTTCTCAGAACTGGCACAGGTGAGAAATGGCTGACATCCTTCAGCAGGTGAACGGCAAACTGTGGGGCACCCCCACAGTGGAACACTGCTCAGCAACTGAAACTCGCAGACCCCGATGCTCCCCACTGCACAAGCACAGCTCAAAAGCATGCTGTGAGGCGAAGGACTCAGAAGGAAAGGGCACAGGCTGGACAATCCCATTCACAGGAAGTCCTGAGAAAGGCAAAACTACAGGGTCAGAAAACAGAGCAGTCGTTGGCAGGCCCAGGGTGTAGGGGTGAGGGCTGACCACAATGAGGACTGGGTCATTTGGTTCTGTATCTGCGTGCAGTGGTGACGACATGACACTGTGGGTTTATCAAGACTTAAGGAACTGCACAAGGAAAAGGGATCATTTTACTGCATGTAAATTACACTTTAGAAAAAAAAATAGAAGAAGCAGTGTGCCATAGATATAAATACCTTCCAAAGAACGAAGGAAACTTTAAGGTAAGGCTTACAAAGAGGTAGAAACTTCTGGTTAATAGCCAGTATCATGAAAGAGCAATTTTTGAATTGGCAAGAGGCAGACAAAAAAATTATCTAAACAGCATGCAGCTTAGTTAAAAGAACAATGAACTTCATCCTGGAATCCCTGGATAAAAGAAGCCAATATTTTAATCAATATTCTACTGGCAAGCTCCAGGGGCATAAGCAATATTTAACAGCATGGATCTACTTTGCTTTCCATAAGTTTGAAGGACCAGGAAACAAAGTATATATATTACTCCTATTCTTTTTTTCTCAAACATATTCACCTTAAAATTATTTATTTGTTAGTTTTAATTTTATTTGGAAGGCAGAAAGAGACAGAGATCTCTCATCTGCTAGTTTACTCCTTAAATGCTCCCAACAGCTGGGACCGGGCTGGGCTGAAGCTAGGAGTTGGGAACTCAATCCAGGTCTCCCATGTATGTGGCAGAGATCCAACTACATGAGCTTTCATCTGCAGCCTCCAGGGTGCACATCAGCTGGAAGCTGGAAAAGGAAGCAGATATGTGACTCAAACCCAGACACTCTGTATGAATGGGGACATCCCAACTGCTAAGTTAGACCATAAGCCTAACACCTGCCCCCTATCATTCCTACTCCTGAGTCTCTTTAAAACAGTACATGTGATCTACCAGGACAGTGAACAGAAAAGAGAAGTGGAATAGAGATGTTCCCGGGACATCTGCTGAAACACCAAGAGAGTGGCTCCAAAGAGCCGTCAGAGTGGAATGGAGATGTTACCACTGGGGATATGGGAGGATGTGCTTCCCAATATGCTATTTAAAATACAAACAGTTTGCACTGAAGGCCAAAGAGAAAGATGAATTGCATTAGTGTGAATCATCACTTTTTATTTGCAAACATAAGGATGTTTCACAAATTTGCAGCCTCTCTAATTAAATGCACACTTGCAAGCTGAGGAGTCATTCTTTCATTACTGGAGGGATGCGTCATGAACTCCCTTGATTTCCTGTGTCACCTACTGCTTAAGGTGTTCTTCTTCTTTTCAAACAGGCTTTTCTAACAGTCTAGAGCTGAGGGGTTCAATCAAATATCCTGAAATCCACTTGCTCAGAATGGTACTCTTTAGGCAAACAGAGATAAAAATGGATAGACAGGGACAATCTGTGAACTGGTGTTTAGTACTGTCATAGAACTAATTTATTTATTCTAAAGATTTATTTATTTATTTGAAAGGCAGCGTTACAGTGAGGCAGAGGCAGAGAGAGATAGAGCTTCCATCTGCTAGTTCACTTCCCAGATGGCTGCAATAGCCAGTGATGAGCCAATCCGAAGCCAGGAGCCAGGAGCTTCCTCCAGTCTCCCATATGGGTGCAGGGGTCCAAGCATTTGGATCATCTTCTACTGCTCTCCCAGGCCATAGTAGAGAGCTGGACTAGAAGTGGAACAGCCGAGTCTTGAACTGGCGCCCATATGGGATGCTGGCACTGCAGGCAGCAGCTTCAACCACTAAGCCACAACACCAGCTCCTCATAGAACTTATTTAAAAAATTAATAGAAACATGATTTCAAAAGTTTGAGGCAAGTAGGTCTCTACCGGCATAAGGTCAGATGAGAAGAATCATGTATAGGAAAGCAACACAACACAAACTAAATTGGCAAGAAAAACCAGTAGGAAACATCCTAGTAAGTGAAGGTAACTTCACAAGAATGAAAATCCACTGAGAGTTTTCAGCCAAAATAAAAGTAAGATTAAGGTAGGGATGTACTTACAGAATACAGCAATATTGTACTTTATTCTTCTCAAAGACAAGGTGACACAAAATGTAGTAACATTTTTCTTCTAGTACTTTCTGTACTAAATGAAAATTATACCAGGAGAGATGTAAGTGAGGTCAGAAAGGCATTTCCTAAAAGGAAAGCCAAACAATATGGTTCACAAGTAACCTTATATTCTAAAACAAAAAAAAATATATGAAAAGAAACAAAACATTCAATCAATTCTCACATGCTTGCACCTCCTGAAATGTGGGTAATGAATGATCTGTTTATGGAATGCAGGGTCTAGTCCTGGAGAGAGCAAAGCACTGAAGGCCCCTGCCCTTAGGGAATCCTCTCCAATTTGGAAATAAAAATACCATGAGTCCCTATAAGTGATCGGTATGACGTGACTGATTGCTGCCTCTGAATGCAATAGGACTGCGAGGCAGAGATGCAAGCTGGACCATGTGGGCACTGAGCTGGATGCCCAGGCTGCGATTTTATTTTGTTTCTGCCACAGTAACAGAGTAGGAGGGAGCATGGGCATCCTGGTGCTAAAGCACAGCTCCAGCCATGCCAACCTCTCAAAGTCCACCCCAGCCCTGTAAGTTCTTTGCTTCAGCTTTTGTTTTTAGACTTGTGCTTTTTTTTAATTCCAAGGGGATTTCAACATTCTACAGAGTTTTAAAGACTCAATTTTTAAACCATCAATGCTTAAATACACCTTTAAAATGCTGGATCTTTATAATGATCCTTTTAGGTAAGGCAGCTGCAAAAACATCATAAAAAAACATACACGAGTATTGTCACATGTAAAAGGCAGAGAGTGTCTATTTTTATAAACTTCAAAGTGAGTGTTTATCACGTAGGAAAATCCATCCCTCCAGACTGCAAATATTTCTCTGTCTTTATATCGACCCCTCCCTGTCCCCTCACCCACTCTCTTCCTTTGCCAATAAACTCCCAGCTGTATGAACTACAGGGACCAACTGGCCTTTGAGAGAACATTCCTGAGCACATGTCTAACTCGTTCTGCAGCCATCCTTCTGACTGAAATATAAAACCCTACCACCCTGCACTTCTGCCCTGCTATTTACTAATGGCTCGGCTCACTTCTGACATTTATCATAGCACTGGAATAGACCGGGAGCGTGGAATGGGAAAGACAGGTGCTGGCCTCTCTTTGGCATACTGACCTGACCCTCTCCTCCCACCCCTCTTCCCTCTTCACCTGATCAGTCCCTATTCTTCCCTCAGCTTTTAACTCATTTAACCCTGGGACCCCAAGGCCCCAAGCCATTAGCACTGTGAAGCACAACTTCTAAGAACTTTCTTGCAAGTTGTTTTGCACTAAGCCAATGCCTGCCATGCTGTACTGTGATCACGGGACGTCTCCTCTGCATTCCCTACTCTACCCAAGAACAGCGACTCTGTCTAGTTCATCGTGTCCCCATGACCCAAGCGAGAGTGCCTGACTTGGAAAATGAGGAGGCACGAGGCAAGGAAAATAGAATTCAGAATGCGATTTTTACTGAATTCCCACTTCTCAATTGCTCCATGGGAAGTCCCACCTACATATTACAATCATCAGCACAAAATAGGAAGCATTCAGCTAGTCACAGGCCCAACAACTGGGGATGTTCTTGGGGGTGGGGGGAGGCACTGTGCCTGTGCACACACAGAATTCCCTATGCACACAACCATGGGAACACCCAAACTGTCGTCACCTCTCCCCACCCCTCACTAGTTGGGACCTTTGGGAGGCTTGTCTTAGTACCCCTGGTCTTAGCACTCTGACTGCCATAGAGTAGGTGGTAAACACTTAATTAAAGCTGTTAATAGAAAATGGCCGGTTTCATACTTGACAAGGTCATGGCCTTGACAGTCAGGGCCACGTGTGGACTCTGTACTTTTCAATTTTTTTTATCCTTTATCCTTTAATATGTGAGTTTAATATTAAACTCACAGCTGCTAAGCTAGCCCTTCAAATGAAGAGTCTGTATCAGGAACTGTCAAGCCAGCCCTCCTAAGACAGACGCACCTGCCAGAGGAGGGAAGCTTAGCTATCAGGAATTTTGTCTTCTACAACAATGAAGTTTCTTGTGTGTCAAGAATGAAATACATCTTTTCAAAGTGTATCTAAGCCAAGCATCAGATCCAAGAGGAGGAAAAGTCATTGGATGCATTTTTGATCCTGGTTTAAAACATGTACTCTCAATGGATTCCAACACTTAAAGCAAAATCTGCCCCAAAGCCAGTGACTTTTCAAAGCCGTAAAACAGCTAAAGGGAATGTGCATATGTTTTCAGAAAAAATAAAAAATTCAAAGTACTCATCTACGGAGACATTTGGGGGATTAGAAAGACATTTTCCACATGAACCGTAATTCATTTTACCTTTTAAATTTGAAGACACAGAAAATGAAATGCTGGGAAGTCTTTTCTCATAGTCTGTAGTCTATGGAGAAGAGCTTTGTTGTTGTTTGCTTGGTTTAAGTTTGTCAGATATTGACAAATCTTAACTAGTTGTCAATTAAATTCTGTTGGTTAGGTTTCATTTGGTCCTAAATTGCCACGGTCTACAGAATCCTTATTTTTTCAATCAGTGACAATATTTCCAGCCCTCAGGCTAAATATGTGTCCCATTTCCTGGCCTCTATCCTATACCAGCTTAATGAAAGAAAACATTAAATTTCATTTATTTGTTGCCAAAAATAAAAAAGACACCCAAAGTAATATATAATTCCCATTTTTTCACATCAATTTCCATTAATTGTGGTTATTCTCCATTTTAGGAATCACCAACTAGCTATCATTACCTGTATTTCAGAGGTAATTTGGCACACTTTCTTTACATGACAGTGCAGCTTACAAGAGGTTTAGGTCACATTTTTTTTTAAATATAGGTTAAATTCAAGTAATATTCCTATCACTTTTCTCTTTTGAATCTTACTATCACTAATTCCTTTTACTATTTCAAATAACATTTTCCCAAGGGTAGAGAAAGTTCAGGGACAAAGGCGTACCTACTACATGCTTACAATGCTGATGTTGCAGTGTTTTGAAAGTATACTCTGTTTAGGAACCTCAGAATAACTCACTCCCATGGAGGATCTTACGAAAGCTCATGAAAATGCAATTTTGAAAAAAAAAAAAAAAACTATGCACAGATTTAAATTTGCTTTGCACTCCCCCCCAAAGCTCTCTAATTTATTTTCACAAACTTTTTGAACTTCGCTCGTAGACTGTTAAACAGTATGGGAACTTTAAAAGAATGTGCTCAACCCTCCTACTTAGGTGATAGCATCAGGACTTCAAAAATTTATAGGACGCTTTCCCTAACTTCTTCAGCCTTAATCCTTGCGTTTAAGGCAGATTCCTCCCATTGTCAAAATCAAAGAATTTTTAAAATCAGTCTTTGCTTTCCGCTTATAAATTCCATGGGGGAGACAGTTACATAAGGATCATGATTTATGCCCCGGACTTAAAATTACATTTAAGTTCTCTGCTCACCATCTACCCAACGTACTGACAGATGAACACTCTGAAATCACTTTTGCTATGGAGCTTGCCTATTCCAAAATGAGAAAGGGAATCACAGTTCCTATCACCAACCAAACTCCTGTCTTCAGATCCCCGTCCTTGGCCACTCACATCCTGCATTATCCAGCCCCATCTCCTTGCCTTTATTGATGGGACTCCCATTCCCACCCATCCTTCCCCAGCTGCAGGCACTCAGGAAAAGCGCTCCTCTAACTGGCTGATAGGAGTGCCCCCTGCAAGGATCCGGAGATCCAAGAATTCTAGCCCTACAAGGATTTCACCTTCTGAGAAAGGGAACCATCTGGCTGGGGACATGAAATCGAGCACTTAATTAGATTAATAATAATAATAATAAACTAGGGGCTGGCATTGTGGCATAGTGGGTGAGGCTGCCGCCTGCAGTGCCAGCATCCCGTATGGTCACCAGTTCGAGTCCCTGCTGCTCGACTTCCGATCCAGCTCTGCTATGGCCTGGGAAAGCAACAGAGGATGGCTCAATCCTTGGGTCCCTGCACCCACGTGGGAGACCTGGAAGAAGCTCCTGGCTCCTGGCTCCTGGCTCCAGATCAGCACAGCTCTAGCCATTGCTGCCATCTGGGGAGTGAACCATCGGATGGAAGACCTCTCTCTCTCCCTCTCTCTCTCTCTGTAACTCTGCCTTGCAAGTAAATAAATAAATCTTAAAAAAAGAAACTATAGGTAAAATGTATTTTTCAAACACACAATCTTCCTTTAAATATTATGTCTCTCTCAAGGTTTTCGATGAAAGCACAACAATCTTGTGGAATTCTTTTCTATTTTTCCCTGTATTCAGCATCTTTTCTTATTGTACTAAAGAATACATAACACAGACTCTACCACTTCAGCCATTATCAAGTGCATGTTTCTAGTGATTCACACTTATCCTGCAGCTCCACACCACTGTGCAACCCTCGCTAATGTCCACCCCCCAAACGCCCTGGGGACATTCTTCTCATGGTCTGTGAGAGGCAGAGAGAAAACTGCTAGTTTTGTTTCTTATGGCAAAAATCTGTTTTTCATTCAACAAAATGCACTCTAAGAGGGTTTTGTTGCTATATGTTAATTAAGCTTCAATAACACTAATAAACTCAAAGTAAAGGGGATGCAGTGGTACACGAGGCTGGTGATGACCAGGACCCAGGCCACAGAACAGCAGGTGAGCAGAGGAGACTTTATCAGAAATGAGGCACCTCTGGAGGGTTTGATGCGAGGGTGGTATTCATCCATTTACTCATTGTCAACACTTTTAAGCAGATCTGTTCCAACCACTGTAAAAGATCAAATGTCATTTTCAGACATCACACACTGCCTGCATTAGAGATGGAAGCCTAACTAGTGGCTTTTATAATTGCCCAGGTGAAACCAAACTAAATAAATGCTGCATTAGGGGGCACGGGGGCAAAGGGTGTGGATTCTATCATTGTGCTGCTATTTTTTTAATTACTTTATTCAACGATAACTGAGCCTGAGTAAGATTTATGTGGTACACTCAGCAAGCATTACGTGAGATCTGTCAGCAGCAGAGAACCTGTTGTACAGATAAAAATACATAAATTGAGCATGCATTATTACATTCAAGGTACTGTGGTAAAAATGTTCAAGTTAGATCAGTATCATTTTGGTGGAAAATTTATGGCCTGCATAGAAGGAAGTCTGTTATTCCACAAGACATTTTGTGGATGAAACCGGAGATGAGGTATATGTTTATTAATGCAGGAAATGGTTAAACAGTTTGTACAAAAATCATATTGTGAAATGCCATGCAAGCTATATGTAGTAACAAGGAATGATTTCCAAAACACACCATGAACTAGGAACTGAAATGTATTGTATGGCATGAATATGTTTATCTGAAAACAGCAGTCTGTTTGCATATACAAATATTTCTGTAACTACAGAATGAAAGATCAGGGCAGATAATATATAATGGGTGATAGAAGTGAGAGAGGAAGGAACTTTCAGTCTGAGTTCCATATGGCAAGAACACATGCGTGTATTCATTGTCCAGAAAAATCACTTTTATAGGTTAGGATACCAAGTGAGTAAATTGCATTACATCATAGGCATACAGTTCTTCCCTACAGTTTTGACTGCTAATACAAAACATATTATGGTCCTTGTAATATAGGCTAAGACCATAAATTCTGTGTGTGCATACATGTGTGTGTGTTTAATTTGCCAAACTGCTTTTGGATTCTTTTTATTTTGTAAGATTTATTTGTTTATTTGAAAGACAGGGCTGGGCGTTGGGGCGTGGGGAGAAGAGATCAATCTTCCATCCACTGGTTCACTCCCCAAACAGCCACAACAGCCAGGGCTTAGGCAGGCTAAAGCCAGAAGCCAGGAGCTTCTTCTGGGTCTCCTTCAAGGGTAGCAGAGGCCCAAGCACCTGGGCCTTCTTTTGCTGCTTTCCCAGGCCATTAGCAGGGAGCTAGATGGGAAGTGGAACAGCCAGGACACAAACAGGTGCCTGTATAGGACAGCAGCCTCATGGGCAGGAGCTTAACCTGCTCTGCCACAACGCCAGCCCCTGGACTCCACTTCGAATTGACTGGTACTCACGCACATGCATCAGAGGACATCTGAGATGACAACACATTGGCTACTGCACAGGATCTCTCAGTTACAATGAAACCGCTTAAGACGATTAAGTACCACAATTACTTTATTCTCACCATACTAAGAATTACCTTTATAATTTGTTCTCACTTAAGTAATTGATTAGAAGCATACCTTTAGGATGAAAAACTATTCCTTGCAAATGAGCAAGTCAACCCACAACAATTTCTTATCTTGCAGTTCAAAAAACACACTAAAACAGCAGGCAAGCGGTGCTTTCCTATTTGAAGTGCAGGATTTTGCCAAGGAAATGACCTGGCAATGGCAGACACTGAGTAACGATCTAAACATCTGGGCTCAGTCCAGGATCCTGCTTTCTGGGTTTTCAAATTAATATCTCCTAGAAATAGTAAGTGGAAACCTGGGCACCGGGAGGCAGAGAGTGTTTGCATTTGTTAACTTTATAAAGACCATCTGAAAAGGCAGTTTACAGAAGACCATTTAACAGCTGTGGCTCAGCTACTACTGAAAAATTCATCTGAGATGTTCACATGGCACTTTCAGGGCCTAGTCTGAATAGTTTTTCAGACAAGCTAACACCGTCCGTGTTCCCAAGAATCGGCATGATAGTAGGTGTGAATGATTCAGGAGGGCCCCGGGGGTGCCCCGGCGAGTCAGGGAACAGGAGCCCCAAGCGGAATGTCTCGATAAGGAGTATAGACTATCTGTAATTTGCCGATGGTGAGGAAAACCAGATTATTGAGAAAGCTTGTGAGGCCAACAGCTACAGGAGTGCGCCGCTCTGGGAAGCTGGGAGAGCACATAGGGACAGACATCCCTGCACCAACTTATCTACGACCCAAGTGACATGTACCAGTGACTCCTATCATGAATGAAAAGAACTGAGGCAGAGTGGCGGGAACAAAGATCTTAAAGTGCCACAAGGCAACTGCAAGGATGACAGCTGGAGGAAGACAGAAATTTCAAAATCCATTCTACTAACATCTATGAGTTCTTAAACAGAGTTGAGGAGTTGAATATTGCAGCACAAGACAAGTAGAAAGATTATGGAGGCTTTTAAAGATGACTGACTTTAACCTCATTACACTGAATAAATGACAACTGCATCTCCAAAGCGCTCAAGACTCTGCTACATATTTTCTTCCTAGAACAATAATACTTATTTAACAAAAGCACAAAAAAAATTCAAACTAGGACAAACTGGCCATCTTTCAGGATTTTAACCAGATCTCCTTTGATTGCCTGTAATATTCCTTGAGAATTAGGGCTACTCCCGAGCCTGTCAGGAGCTTTTGTATGAACTGGAAGAGGCATTCTCTCTGCAGAAACAGCTGCAACCCAGGGATGCATCCTGAGTAGGTTACCCTTAGTGCAGATCAGAGAAATGCATAGCTGTTTCCAGATAGGCCCCAAGCAGCTGGAGGGACAAAGACACATGGCTATGTTTCTGCCCCGTTTATGCCTTTGGCTGGGTAGACCTGGGAGGTAAACAACTTGTATAACTCGGGAAAATCAGTATTAGTTGAGTTCCAGAGGACTAACATGAGTCTATAAATGTAACCTGTATGATTCAACTGGCAAGATTAGACAACCTCGTAAAGAAGTGGTTTGTCACAGTTACGAGAGCAAGCCCATGTCAAATGGTCTGAATGAAGTATTTTAAGGGATTACACCCGAAAAAGTTGATCTCATTTTTGTTAAGAGTTGAGAAATCAGACAAAACATCACCCACACTAGAATGAGATATTAAAACACTATAAACAATATAGTTTTTCTAATCCACCACAGAGACCCACCACTGCCTGCTTCCTCTTTGCTAAATACAGTGGGAAATCTAATCAAGAGGTTCTCCAAAAGCCACACCTTTGTCGCAGAGCTGCCCTTCCCAAGTAATAATGAGGATGGCCTGTACCCTCACTGGTACCCAACACTGCTGCCTGGGCCCATCAAGAGAGCAAGCATGTGTGTTTGGTAATTGAATTTACATCTTGGAAAATTTCTGGACAACAGAATACATGCTCGTGGCAATATTATCAAGTACCTTGTTTGTTTATGCTCCACTCCTCCACTCATTCCTGCACCTTTCTCATAAAGGTCCCCACATCCCAATGCCCCACGAGCAGGGGATGAGTGCTCTTGCCCAGGGCACTTGGCAGATCCCATGAGAACCACAGTGAGAAGTCAGACCCTAGGAAGGCAAACGGTGACTGTGCTGCCTAGACACATCTCAGTGCCCACCAAGAAAGGTGTGAACACCTGCTGCCCAGGCTCTGACCAGCCTGGAAGAGGGGAGTGTGAGTGCCAAGGACACAAAACCAGGCAGGGAAGGAGGAGCGCAGGCATAGAGATGGATGGGGGGGGGGGGGAGACACACTGGGGCAGGTTCCTCTTGGCTTTGGTTATTGAACACGGGGCTCTAGACTGGGATCTTAAACCTGGTGTCAAAGCGGGTTAAGTGTGACCTGGTGTACACAAGTCACAGCAGCATCTTGTCTTCAAATTGTACATGAAAAAACTCTATTTTGAAATGGCTTTAAATGCCTACAGATGCCCTCTGGAAAGAGCCTCCTCCTTGTGGACACAAGGGACTTCCTTACCTCAATGATGTACAGGACCACATTCTTGTAGAAGCAGTACAGTATGCACTTCGTCACGCGGTTGTAGCTCCAGGCTCCATGAACCAACAAAAGCTTCTCTAAGTAGGAAAACTGAAATAGGAAAAGAACGAGTTCAGAAGAGCCTCTCCTTGAGAAATAAATGCCCTCAGGAACAGGAGACGGACGGGTCAGGGAGAGGAAACCCCTTCCCAGGAATGGCTTGAGCAACTCTGTGATTATTCCCTCTAAACGCGCTGCTGGACTTCTAGCTGTTACTCTCTTAAACTACTACGTATGCTAGTGCTCTTTTTAGGGTCCTAGGAATTAATCAGAAGATGACTACTTGAACTGGCAGAAAAGTACAGTGGGAAACAGATGCTTTAGACAATCCCAGATTTTCTTACAAACAGGAGCAAGGGGCAGGGATGCTTGGGTACCAGTTCCTTGTTTTAAAAAGGCTCCTCTGTGTACATGTAAAATGCCTGCACACAACACACACACACACACACACTGCTACACATCCATTTTGCTTTCTTCTACATCCACTTCTACATCCATTTTGCTTGCTTTGTGCTCCCCAACAAGTCCAGAGCACCTGCAGTCAGAATGCTATGCAGTCAGGAACAGAGCTGAGGGTGAGAGAATGGCCCTGAGGCAGGATTCGGCATCACATTCTATCCCCTCAGCCTCCCCTTAGCCTGGCTTGGCCTTCTATGTCCTGTTTCACAAAAGCCCCTCAAAGTGTGACTCCTGAGCAGGAGGGGGGGAAATCATGTGTGTGTGTGTGTGTGTGTGTGTGTGTGTGTGTGAACACTGATAGGCTTTGGCATGAACGCATGCTTTGGGACAATCCTGTTTAAATTCACAGTTTCTTTACATCCAATCTGCCTTGCGTTGGGTCAAGATTCCCCTTGGCTGATGCTGCCACTGGGATGTGGTTTGTCAGCCAAGGGCTCCTGTGTATTGAAGGTGTGGTCCCCACCGTAGTGGGACTAGGAAGCGGTGAGACCCATACAAGGTGCTGCCTGGTGGAAGAGCCTGGGATCGTTGCGGGTGCTGAGCTTGGAAGGAATTATTTCTCATGGACTCTCAGTCCCTGGGAGAAGGCTGTTACAGACAGCAAGCTGGGTTGCTCCCTGCTCGCTGGCTTCAGTCCCACTTGCTGACCGGTCTCTCCCTTTTGAATGCACTCCCACCATCCAGCACCTGCCGTGTTTGTGATGGAGCCAGAGGCCCTCGCTAGACCCAGCAGATGCCAAGACCCTGCTCTCAGATCTCCACAACTGTGAACCAAAGAAACCTCTTTTCCTGATAAAATACCCAGCCTCAGGTACTTTGGCATGGTAACGGACTAACAGTGTTGCCTCGAGCGGACACTCAGTCCTGTCTGCTTCCAGCAACAGTGTCAGCAAGCCCTTACTACTGTCGCTGGGCAAGCCACTGCGATAGCCCTCTGATGCTGCGAGGAGAGTCCAGCAGGTGTTCTGAGGGCATCCCCACGCACTGGAAATTCTTCTGCTGTTGGAAACCTCCTGTGATTTCAGATGACTTTTGAAATTAAACTTGAAAGACTCTAAAACTACGGCATCTTTGTTTTAAGAAGTTCCTTTTCAAGAGGGGTGCGCGCTGGTTCCCACTCACACTAAGGAAGGGGACTGTGTCCTCTGAGAGGCCAGGTTTCACTGAGTTCCTGCAGGAGACCAGGGGAAGGCACGGGGGCTCATCCACATCCTGGAAAATCTTAAATGACAGCTTCAAAATGGCAGAAGTAGGTGCATATGGAAAAATAAAACTCCCATAAAGGCTCATTAAGGATTCCCAAGGGGAATGGGGAAATCATAAAATAACTCACTAAACGAATAGAAAGGAAGTTTGCATTTGACCCAGACCCCCTGAAGTTTAACTTCAATGGGCACAGAGCACATCTGCTCCAGTCATCCCAAATCCTCAACTGGAGCGCTACAATGATTTGTTTTCAGGAGAAAAATGTATATCCTAAATCAAAATGCTGTCTTCATGAGGCTATTCAGAAAGCATTACGAAGGTAGGGGGCAGGAGTGATTCTCTCCCTAGGAGAACAGGAAGCAGAGGGCTGCAGGCACAGCAATATCACATCAAGGCAGCCAAGACTGCCCAGGGCAGAGCTAGCAAAACTGAGGACAGCAGTCAGGCCCAAGGCAGCCCCTGTGCATAAAAACACAAGGGGACTTCAGAAAGTCTGTGGATTTGAAGCAAGGCGGGAGAATCTATTTTTTTTCTGCCAAGGGCTATTTGCATATTGATAACAGGATTTACAGGCCATACACAATTATCAACTTAAAAATTACCCCAGTTTGAGTCCTGCCTGCTCCACTTCTAATCCAGCTCTCTGCTATAGCCTGGGAAAGAAGTGGAAGATAGCCCAGGTCCTTGCCCCCCTGTACCCACGTGGGAGACCCAGAAAAAGCTACCGGCTCCTGGCTTCAGATTGGCTCAGCTCCTGTTGTTGCTGCCATTTGGGCAGTGTACCAACGGATGGAAGACTTCTCTGTCTCTCTGTCTCTACCTCCTACCTCTCTGTAACTCTGCCTTTCAAATAATTAAATAAAATCCAAAAAGAAAAAAAAAGTTAGCCTGCTAGAAATTTATTGAAATTGTCTTGGTAAGACCAGACCAAATGATTTCACAGGCTTTATATGGTCCGTGGGACACATGCTTCCCCATTTAAAAGTCAAGTTTATTTTGATTAAAAAAAAAAAAATTTGGGGCTGGCACTGTGGTGCAGCGGGTTAAAGCCCTGGCCTGAAGCACGGGCTTCCCACATGGGCACTGAATCTAGTCCCGGCTGTTCTTCTTCAGATCCAGCTCTCTGCTATGGCCTGGGAAAGCAATAGAGGATGGCTCACTCCTTGGGTACCTGCGCGCATGTGGGAGACCCAGAAGAAGCTCCTGGCTCCTGGCTTTGGACTGGTGCACCTCTGGCCCTTGCGGCCATCTGGGAAGTGAACCAGAGGATTGAAGACCTCCCTCTCTCTCTGTCTCTACCCCTTTCTATAATTCTGACTTTCAAATAAATAAAATAAATCCTTAAAGAAAAAAACATTTCAAACCCATGCATGTGAGGGGTCTTGAGAACATCCATGGAAAATACCTATTATGAGAAAAAACTAGGTGTCAATTTCAAAAATCCTTTCCAGCAAAATAAACTTATCTTTTAAGTCCACTTAGGCACGAGCTTTATGAAGTTCCCTTGTATAAGGCAGGTAGGAAAGAAATGGACCCAGAGCTTTGCCCGCTTTACAGCCTTCCCAGGGATAAGAGAGCTCCATGTCCTTCTCCTGCTGCCTGGAAAACTCCATCAACAATGCACGCATCCAACTTAAAAGGCACAGTGCGTGGTCAACCACAGATGCCTGTCACTGCAGCAGAAGCAGAGGAATCCGCCCCATGCTGACACTCCCAGCATAGTAATTCAGAGAGAAGAGCACGTCAGGTGGGCATAAACAGGGCTCTGAAGTAACAGCAGCCTCGCCTCTGTAAATCAAGAACAGGACCATGGACAGGAGAAACAAGGGCTCTCAGACACACCCAGACAGTTCCCCAGCAAGGGCAACTACTGCACTGAGGGGGTAAGGAAGCTTTACTCCCTGCACCACCCTTCTCTGCTGCAGCTTTGAACTTGGAGAGAGCAATGGCTCCGCACTGCACATCCTATTAGTATGCAGTTTCAATAAAGCAGGTCATGGGATCTCCCTTCCCTAGACATTTTAAAGAAAAAGACAGACAAATATTTGCCTGGAACTCCTAGGAAACCTCTTAAGATCCCTTCCAGCCATATGATGTTATAACTCAAGTATTTAATAATGCTGGGGTGTATAACATCTACAGTTGCTGACAGACTACAGGAAGCTCAAGTCCCACAGGCCTTGGAGCAGTTGACTGGGGAAAGTAAATGGGCAGGTGCGCAAGGCCAGCCCCCAGGTTCATTCAAGGGTCTGTTGTTCCCTGACCCCGGGTGCTCACTCGGACCCAAGACTGATCACCTGACGTGAGGGAACCCTGGTTTTCCCACCTTTAAAGTTAGAATTCCTTCTCCTACCTACTTTGGGAATTATCTGGAGGATTTATTTGAAGTCAACCAAGGACCAAGATTGATTTCACGCACTTTGCAGAGCCACATGGAGTCAGTAATTCCTCCACGTATTTGCAGAACCAAGAGCTGGGGAGGAAGCTGAGAGGTGATCTAATGCAGAGCCTGCCTTGGGGAGGGGAAGCCCAAGTGAGCAGAGGACCAGCCAGCAGCCCTGGGGCTACAGGGAGCTCATTCACATTCTATTTGCAGTGCCTTATTTCAATGTGAAGGGGGACAAAGCCATGATGCCTTGTGTTCACGCAATGGCTAACGCAGTCACCAAAAGCCTGCACAACACAGAAGCACCAGGGGGCTCTCCCTAGTTGGTTGGTGAATGGGCAGACATTTAGCCATCTGGGGACAGCAGGAATGGGTGTGCATTCCCTGGGATGGCTCGGTTCTCTGGATGACCCAGCAGCCCAAACGGTCTAAATAAGCACTTAGGGTCAGGAGTGGGCCACTTTCTTCACCTTTGGACTGTTGTTAAGGAAGAGATACTCATTCTTTCATGCTCAAGCCACCTGTGCAGTAATGAACGCAAAGCTCAGTTCAGAGAGGAAGGCAGGAACCTTGCCCCACTGTAGAGGGCCGCTTGCCACCAGCTATGGGATCATTGTGGCCCAAACTGGCTCAGGCTCTCAGCAATTCATCTTGCAGCAGCGGTTCTGGGCACTGTCCAGTGTCCACTTCAGACAGAGGGATGGCTATAAATCGCTGCTTTTCCACGATCCATTCTTCCCTCCCTCTCTTTCCTTCTGTCCTTTATTTGGGAGAAGGAGAGAGAACCCCTCCCCACTCCACTCTTCGACACACTGATTCACCCCCCAGATGCACTGGCCAGCAGCTGGAAATGCAATCTGCATCTCCCACCTGGGTGGTAGGAACCCAAATATTTGAGCCATTACTGCTACTCCCAGGGTCAGCATTAGCAGGAAGCTCGGGGTGGACATCAAATTCAGGCACTCCGATATAGGATGTGGGCCTCCTAACAATTAGGCCAAATGGCCAAGGAGTGTCCAGTGCCTTGTGAAACAGGAGATGCACCAGGCAGGGATGATAGAAGGAGGGTGTTTTGAGTACAGCTGTTCTTCAGCAGAGGAGGCATATGGGAAAGCACACATAGCAGACGCAGAAATGGAGGGTGAGAGGTTATTATTAGCAGGACCAAGGATCTCTCTGTAGGGACGGGGACCTCGCCTGCTGACAGTGGTCAGCCCCACAGCTGGTCAGAAGAAACTCAATCACAAGACCGGGCCTCCAGACTGCACGAGATCAAAACGACAGAGAAATCTGAATATGCTGGCAGTTTCATGCAGATGGTGACCTCAAAAGGCGTGGGAGAGTTCTCAGGGGCAGGACTGCAGATCAAGCGCCAGGCTCCCCAGCCCGGCTGCCATCACTGTCATCAGGACAGGACAGCTGGTCACCCCCATGGCTGACCTGTGCGATGGCGTAATCCGAGTTGTTGGTGGCCTGCATGCCCTCGTTCCCACTGATGCCCACTCCCACGTGTGCCGTCTGGATCATGCCCACGTCGTTGGCACCATCCCCGATGGCCAGGGTGATGGCCTTCACCCGCTTCTTCACCACGTCCACTATCTCGGACTTCTGCAGAGGAGACACTCTGTGGACAGCAGAAAGAGAGATTATGACCAGACGTGTCTTTCCAGGGGAAACAGCTGCAATCTACATTCAGCTGTGTTAAAAGGGCAGTTATTGGACAACCTCCAAATCCAATCCATACGTTTTATGCTCATGTGCAAAGAAGCTTTCAAAAACCAGTAGCTTGTGGCTTTCAAGTGTTTGCCAACTTCACAGATGAAATACACAACTCAAAACTAACTTAAAACACAGTGTATCAGGAATCACGCCGCTGTGCGGGAACCGCGTGAGCAGCTCTTGAGGGGTGCGTGTGCCCTGCTGAACGATACAGGCAGCTAAGCTGGCTGCAGGGCTCTTTGGGAACGTCTTCCCAATAAATCAGAACACTAGTGCAGACCCCATTTTTGCTTTTCTGTACACTGTACACAACCTAAGGCTGGCCGGGGAATTTTCTGTAAAATCTGCTTTCACAGAAGGGAAAGAGAATTGGCAGGGCTTGAGACAAGGCAGGAAAAAAAGGCCAGAGTAAGAAGGAAGAAGAAAGACTTCTCCTTCTCCACCCAAGAGGTACAGACCTGTCTGTAAGGCGCCCGCCCAACGGATCTGTCTGCAAGGAGCCATCAGAAGGAGGGAGGAGTGGGAGT
Organism: Sylvilagus floridanus; assembly: GCA_949820135.1. NCBI lineage: Eukaryota > Metazoa > Chordata > Mammalia > Lagomorpha > Leporidae > Sylvilagus > Sylvilagus floridanus. Next base: position 39,612,260 of record OX463230.1, read on the forward strand.
CCTGGGGTGCAAGGTCTGCCTTAGCTGACCTCTGCGAAGCACAGCCCAGGAGGGCTGAGAAGAGGAACCCTAAAGGGCGGTCCCCACTAGGGAAAGGAGCAGTGGGTGAGTTTTCATCTACGGGGCAAAGGCACAGCCATATTAACTGTAATGATGTGTTTATGCAGACAATACAGCAGCATAAGAAAAACTGCTGGAATCTCAGGGCTGATTTATTTTAAATTCTGAATTGATAAACTGATAGTTGATTTGAGAAATTTACAGGTAAATGCTTCAATTGCTTAAACACATGAAAACACACACACACACACACACACACACACACACACACATAGAGTAAACATAAAATTCAAGGCTTTTCCAGGCCTCCCAGAGGTGGACTGATTGTACCACATAGGGACTACACCTGCAAACTAGGAAAGACTTCCCCAGTAAGAACCATGACCTCCTTCTATGGCTTCTGTCCACAAAGATACCTGTTCCTGGTTGGGTGTTTGGTCTTGGTGGTTAAGCCCCCAGCTGGGATGCTCACCTCCTGTATCAGAGTACCTGGATTCAACTCCTGGCTCCACTTCTAATCCCAGCTTCCTGCAGATGTGCACCCTGATAAGTAGTTGGTACCTGCAACCCACATGCAGACCTGGAATAAGTTCCTTGTTCCCAGCTTTGGCAGTATCCAGCTCTAGCTGTTGCGGGCGTGTAAACTCACAGATGGAATATCTGCGTCTGTTTCTCTCTCTGTGTCTTTCAACTAAATAAAGATACCAGTTTCCAGCAGAATATTTAAATGCTACTTTACATTTAATTTACCAACTCTGGAAAGAAGTGTGTTTGGTGAGCACAGTCTTTGTTGCATTCAGCAATGAAGATAAACCAGGAAGTTAAGAAAACAGAATCTTGAAGGGGCTTAGAAGTCATGCTGTTTGGGCAGCGCCATGGCTCACTAAACTAATCCTCTGCCTGCAGCTCCGGCACCCCGGGTTCTAGTCCCGGTCGGGACACCGGATTCTGCCCCGGTTGCTCCTCTTCCAGTCCAGCTCTCTGCTGTGGCCCGGGAAGGCAGTGGAGAATGGTCCAAGTGCTTGGACCCTGCACCCGCATGGGAGACCAGGAGGAAGCTCCTGGCTCCTGGTTTCAGATCAGCATTGTGTGCTGGCCGTAGCGGCCATTTGTGGGGGTGAACCAATGGAAGGAAGACCTTTCTCTCTGTCTCTCTCACTGTCTAACTCTGCCTGTCAAAAAAAAAAAAAAAAAGTCATGCTGTTCTATCACATGTCACTTTTATCATTTTCACAGTGGTTTACAATGACAGGAATGTAATGCCTCCTAGAGTGGGGACAACTATAAATTACTATTATTATTTTGCAGTTGTTATTGAATTTATTTAACAGCACTAATTCTGCCCTTTGGCTAGAGCAGAACAAGTATAATATCCTCTTTCAAATATTCGGAAGGCTGAAATATAAAGACACCTGTCACATCCCTCCTCCTCAAGCTCAGCTTCTGCTGGCTAAACGGTCTCAGCTCCTTCAATCATGATGTTGTAGGCATGCTTCCCAGCTTAAAAAACAGACTCCAAGGATGATCTCCCAGGCAGCTTAGAGCAGAATGCAAGAGAATCACCATTTCCCTTGCCACACTAGATTTGCCATAATGTAGCCTAAAATGAAGTTACAGGAAGCCTTACTACTGATTATCATAGAGCTTTTATTTATCTTAACAGAAGCAATTTTTATCATATAGGAATATTAAGCTGTGTGTGTCCATTCCAAATTTGTGCAACTACTCCTGAAAGACAAGGGCTGAACATGTTGCCATATACAAATCATAATTTGCTACACAAACATAATGTCCTTTATTTTTGAGCTCAGTTGAATCTAAGATCATATATGGAAATATGGTACTAATAGAACAACCTGGAGGCGGACACTGCAGCTCACTAGGCTAATCTTCCACCTGCGGCGCCAGCACCCCGGGTTCTAGTCCTGGTTGGTGCGCCAGATTCTGTCCCGGTTGTTCCCCTTCCAGTCCAGCTCTATGTTGTGTCCCGGGAAGGCAGTGGAGGATGGACCAAGTGCTTGGGCCCTGCACCCGCATGGGAGATCAGGAGGAAGCACCTGGCTCCTGGCTTCAGATCAGTGCTGTGTGCCGGCTGCGGCAACCATTTTGGGGGGGTGAACCAACGGAAGGAAGACCTTTCTTTCTGTCTCTCTCTCTCTCACTAATTCTGCCTGTCGGAAAAAAAAAAACAAAACACACACAACCTGGAAATCAGAGCTAAAACACTGAACGTGAGCTTTTCCTATGCCCACGCTAACTTTTTACACAGGAAAAGGAATTCTATAGGCCTCTGACTTTTCGTTAATGGCCTGGGGGAAATGAGAACCACGCACTTCCTAAGATGGTTGTAATCCATTAATATAAAATAACAGGCCGGCGCCGTAGCTCAACAGGCTAATCCTCCGCCTTGCGGCGCCAGCACACCGGGTTCTAGTCCCGGTCGGGGCACCGGATTCTGTCCCGGTTGCCCCTCTTCCAGGCCAGCCCTCTGCTGTGGCCCAGGAGTGCAGTGGAGGATGGCCCAGGTGCTTGGGCCCTGCACCCCATGGGGAGACCAGGAAAAGCACCTGGCTCCTGGCTCCTGCCATCGGACGAGCGCGGTGCGCCGGCCGCAGCGCGCCGACCGCGGCGGCCATTGGAGGGTGAACCAACGGCAAAGGAAGACCTTTCTCTCTGTCTCTCTCTCTCACTGTCCACTCTGCCTGTCAAAAAAAAAAAAAAAAGAAAGAAATAACAAATACATGCTACCCTCCACTCCACCTAACAGGCTCTCTGCAAAACCTCAGATGTTAAAAAAGAAAAGTCGGACACATCTGAGAATCGCATGCCATGTGACCCACCATTTCCAAGCTGTGTGTGAAGGTGCCATACAAGGAAATCTTCAATTTCCAAGGAAAACACAGCAACATGTCTCAGGCAATAGTGCAAAATCCTAGCTGGAAGCAGCTCACAGCTTCAATATCAGTTCACGATACAACTTTGTGAAGCTGGGACATTGTGATTGTGATACCAAAAAACAAATGAAAATCAGTGTGGAAGAGGAAACGAGGGAGGCAGCATGTACTATTACAGTGAAATCTGGGAAGCTGCGCAGAGTTCAGCAGCACATGATAACATACCACTTGGCTAATGGTGATGATTACTCAAGGATGGAAGAAGTAAAGGTTATTTCTTTCAATGTAAAAAGCAACTTCAAAAACTTCATGGAAAATGGAAATGGTAAATTTATTTCAATATAAAAAATTTTGGGAACCCCCATACATAGTTTTTTTTTTTATAATATATATTTTCCATGAGCTTTTTGAAGCCCCCTCCCTGTCCCCCCAACCCCCCAATCTTGGTTGCAAATGTCTACAACGTTGTCAGGTCATAGAGACTTTTTAGGTTGTTAGAAGCTGCTCAGCTTTTCTTTTGGCCTAGGAGCTCTACAAAGGAAGCAATTACTGAGACAAACAGGACCCTGTGAATCCAAAGAGACTGCGTTACCTGTGTACCAACCACGTCTACCCACGAAAACACTCACAACTCTAAGTGTACTTATTCTCCCATTGAGATGGAACTTCACCTAATGAGTCCATCACCAAGTCTTCAAGTCATCTTGTGCATCCATGAAGACATTCCAAGAGAGCATGGAACAGAAACTTCAACAGCTCTGCAACAGGCCAGAGGCTGCCATGCCTCAAGTGTCCATGTGCCACTCAAGGTACCAAGGAAGTTGGCCTCTCTATCAGCGAATTTTTAGTGCTGTGGAATGAAAGGAAGCCCACCAGGCAGAAGGTTTACTCTCTCTGCACTGTGAGAGGTGGGAAGAATGGTGGAAGTAGAACAGGTAAGAAGCAAAGTAGATCCAAGGCATTCTATAAGATTCAGGTTGTTGATTTGCTGCTGGGGAGTTTGTGATAAGCCAACAAAAGGGAGATGAGCAGCAAGTCAAACAGACTCACAAGGCTGGCCATGCTCTGGGATCTGCATCTCACGTAAGTCGAGCCTTGATTCCGATGCCTCACAGTGCACTCTCTGAACACTCAACAGCTGCCTTTTCCCAAAGAGCAAAAGCGAAGGGGAAACTTGACTGGGTAACATAAAGCAAGTCATAGGAGCATGAAATTCTCATCAAGGATTTATTATGCCCTCAGCTGTAATGCCTTGAGAAAACATAATTCTAGCACACACTAGGGGTTCAAAACAGATGTCAAACAGCTAATTTCTACAGACCTGAATAGGCACCATTACACTTCGGCCATGTGCAGTATTTTAGTGTGCCAAGTACTATGAAGCACAAACCAGCTATTTCTTAATCTTAATTTGTAACCTGGAATCACATGCCACACTTAATAAGTATTCCCAGCATATAACATATTCAAGCCATAAAATAAAAATTCCAGTATACATCTGAGCCAAACTAGGTACTTGGGGCACTTCTAAAACCCATTTTGCTGCACTTTGAATAAAAATATAAAATCAAAGAGTTAAATCAACTGAAGAGGTATTCTATCTACGTTTTTGGCTGACACAATAGAGTTTAAAATGAAGACTTTCTTTCTGAGAGTTAAAAAAGAATAGTATCCCCGGTTGCCCCTCTTCCAGGCCAGCCCTCTGCTGTGGCCCGGGAGTGCAGTGGAGGATGGCCCAAGTGCTTGGGCCCTGCACCCCATGGGAGACCAGGAAAAAGCACCTAGCACCTGGCACCTGCCATCGGATGAGCGCGGTGCGCCGGCCGCAGCGCGCCATCTGCGGCAGCCATTGGAGGGTGAACCAACGGCAAAGGAAGACCTTTCTCTCTGTCTCTCTCTCTCACTGTCCACTCTGCCTGTCACAAAAAAAAAAAAAGAAAAAAAAAAAAAGAAAAAAAGAATAGTATCCTGCATTATCTCATTTTATGGGATAGGTGCTCCCAAAAACTTAAAACTAGGGTTTTAAAGTTATTTCAAATATAATGAAGTAAAATCTTGGTTTTATAATATTAAAAAAAGCTTTTAAGGTCTGGTGTTGTGGCAAAGCAGTTGATGTCAGCATCCTATATGGGCACCAGCTCATGCCCTTGCTTCTCCACTTCTGATCCAGCTCCCTGCTGATGACCTGGGAAAAGCAGCAGAGGATGGCCCAAGTGCTTGGGTCCCTGCTACCTATATGGTAGACCTGGAAGAAGCTCCTGGTTGATTCCAGGAGCCTCAGCCTGGCTCAGCCGTGGCCGTGGCAGCCACTGGGGGAGTGAAGCAGCAGATGGGAGATCTCTCTCTTGTCTCTCCCTCTCCCTTTGTGGTTCTAATTTTCAAATAAATAAGTAAATCTTTTTTTTAAATCTGCTTTTAGAGTATTAGTGATGATGCATTAGCTTATCTGATCTATGAAAGCGCCGTTCTTAGAGTTTCTAAATTTTGATGTCACTGGCACAAACTTAAGCAAATCTCTTACTTTTCTCAGACCTCAGCCGCTCCTTCTGTCAAAAAACAGGCAGGACTTAGACTGAAGATTTGTGCACAGACCTCAGCTAACCCAGGGAAATCACAAAGGACTTCACCTAGGAACACCCAAGAGAACATCAACCAGACTCAAAATACTCATTAGCTAGTCGTGACACATTTTCACTGACTGGACTTTCCACTCTTTTAAACCATATAGACAGTGCCATGACGAAAAGGAAGTCAGAAGATCACTAGCCTAGATTGATGAACACCCAGCAAATACTCGGTGAACACCCGAATCTCTAGAGAGCAGGAAAGAGGACTCTAGTTTACAAACTCTGGGGTGGGGATGTCTGAGCAGCGACCAGGAGATGCTGATGGTGCAGGGCTGAGGGCCACACAGAAGCCACCAGCTCTGGCCCAGGTTTTCTAGTGTGCACATTTTCTAACAGAGCTTAGAATCCGCAGTGCACGATACACATGAAGTTTCCCTAGAATGACATCTAACAGAAACACTGCATCTCATTCTCTTTTTTTTTTTCAAGCTTTGCATTCAAAGAAAGGTTCTCTCTTCTTTTCCTCCCTCCCTCCCTTCCTTCCTTCTTTCCTTTTTTCTTTCTTTTTCTTTAACATTTATTTTATTTGAAAGGCAGAGTTACAGATAAAGAGGTAGACACAGAGAGAGACAGCTTCCATCCGCCAGGTCACTCCCCAAGTGGCTGCAACCACTGGGGCTGGGTGAGCCCAAAGCCAGGAGCCAGGAGCTTTATCCAGGTCTCCAAAGTGGGTACCAGGGTCCCAAGCATTTGGGCCATCTTCTGCTGCTTTTCCCAGGCCATTAGCAGGGAGCTGGATCGGAAGTGGAGTAGCCAAGATTTGAACTAGCACCCATACGGGATGCTGTGATGGCTTAACCTGCTGTGTCACAGAGGCAGCCCCTCTTCTTTGTTCTCAAACCAAAACAGTAAGTTAGAGATGATATTTCATTTAAAATATTCTTCCAACCTAAGGGTCTCATATAAGGTGGTAGGAGAAAACACTACTAGAAATGAGATATAGGACTTCATAAGCTTTTTTTTTTTTTAAGATTTATTTATTTATTTGAAAGGCAGAGAGGAGAGAGAGAGAGAGAGAGAGAGAGAGAAGTGTCTTCCATCCACTGGTTCACTCCCCAGTGCTACAATGGCTAGAACTGCACCCATCTGAAGCCAGGAGCCAGGAGCTTCTTCTGGGTCTCCCACTCGGGTACAGGGTCCCAAGGACTTGGGCCATGTTCTGCTGCTTTCCCAGGCCATAGGGGAGAGCCAGGACTCAAACCAGCACCCACATGGGATGCCAACACTGTAGGCAGCGGCTTTACCTGCTATGCCACAGCACCAGCCCCAAAAGCTTTTTTTTAAATTATTCATAAACCAGTATATCTATACCAAGCCTAAAATATATGATTAATCATAAAACCAAGAGATTCTAACTTATCAGATTTCATTTGGAAAAGTGGTCAAGCCGGCGCTGTGGTGTTAATCTGATGGATGAAAAGCTGGATAAAGCAGCTTGATCTGCATTTCTTGGATTACTAGTGAGGGCAGGGAGGAGCCCTATTATAAATAAGGAAGCTGTGTGCTGCAGGCAGATGCAACATCTAAAGAAAGGTGGAAGCGGTTCAGTTCTTATTTCAAAGGACACAGTGCCCGACCAAGAGGCAGGCTCAAAGGGCAGGGGCTAGCCCACAGCATATGCTGCAAAGCAGGGGAATGCCTCCACTGAAAAGAACAAGTCCTGAGTGAACACCATGCACCTACGTTTTAAACGGCTACACATGCCGACTTCCAGGGATGAGCATTTCTGGCTTTGGTTGCTTCAGCAGAAAAGGTTCCATCAGATTCCAGAAATTCCTCTAAGGATCCTGGTGTCACCCAGCCCCTCCCATGGCAGGATTTCCCTCAGACTGAGGGGTGGCCCTGGGGCTGATGGTTAAGACATCTAAATTTAGTAACACCTGGGTCCAACTCCCAGCTCTGGCTCCAGCTCCTCACTCGTCTTCCTGTTAATGCTGACCCTGAGAGGCAGCGGTGATGACTCAATCAACTGGGTCCCCGTCACCCAGCTCAGCTGCTGGCTTGAGGCATGTGCAGAATACACCAGCAGACGAGAATTCACTCTTTCTCTTTGTCTCTCTTCCTCTCAAATAAATATATACCTACATAAAAAATTTGCAAGTTTGTTTCTCTAACTTAAAAAAGGACGGGGGTGGTATCTCATTCCTTTCATCTGTGTGTCTCTCCTCCCACTCTCCCATTTAAGAATTTGTACAGTGGACATTCAACAAATGGTGACTGATTACCAAATTCATAATTCCAAGACTAATTACATCTCCAACCGTAATGACGAAGAATGGGAAAAAACATGGATTTATTTATAGAGAATTTATAGAAAATTATATTAACTTCTACACAGATGACAGATCTAGGCACATGTTACTGATGTGCAACTGTGAAAGGTTCTCAGAGCTGAGAGAACAAAGGAAATACAGAAATGACAATATGGGTCATATCCATATGACCTAAATGTAGGTCATATCTATATGACCTAAATTCATCATTCACAGAAAGCAGATAAAAACACCCCCACTTCTCCCGTGGTCTAGGGATAGATGCCATTTGCAAACTTGGGGGCTAACATGCCAGTGATCTTGATTGTTTTTGCTAACACCCTTACAAACATTCTTTTTGCAATAGCTCCTAACAAAGGGCTGGCCAAGGGCATCACAAAGGGCTCTCCTGGGAAAAGGCTGACACAGGAGTCTTTCCCTCCCCCTTGCCTCGTGAGATCATAATGCTTTGACTATTGCAAACTAACAGTTAGCCACCATGTATCAGCTTGCATAAGCACTATGAGGGCTTAACAGATAGTGACTTACCAAGTCTTAGCAAATGGTTTCTGCAATGTTGGGTGATGCAAATCATCCAGACAATGTCTCCACACTTAAGCACCTTATCACAAATTTACTCTTGGCACAATCACTTAAGCCTAGAGTCACATTCTGTCACACTCTCGTGTGCCTTGCTAGTAGCTCTGAATATTAATAATTGTTCAGCACAGTGCCTAGTAGAACAAGCATTTCACTTGCTGATTGAATAAAATGATGAATCTATCTCATTAGAATGATAACATTTTGCATGAACAGCTATGAGCCCCAAGGCAATCCAGCTACCCTTGTGAAATACAGATCAACACACTTCAGGATTTGTGGAGCAAGTAAGCTAAGAACCCAGATATGTTGAAGGCATTATTTGTTTTGGTATGGCTGAAACATATGTGTTTTGATAACACTCCCTGTATTTTGCCAGTTTCAGCTCTAGTCCTTTCCCTTAGATGACACTGACTGTGGAACAGGTGCTGCAGTAGCAATAACATGGTCTGTGCAAAGGCCAGGAGAGGAGCAAACAGGTGTGCAGGCATCTTACTTGTTTACTAAATTCTACTTGGTGCTGCAATTCCATAGAAATGTTAGAAATTTAACATATGTATTTTGGCTTATACCAAATCCAAACTATAGAAAGATTAAAATCTCCATAGCATTCTGTAAGTGCAAAGATTACTTTCAACAGAGAATAAGTATCCATTTTTAAAAACACAAAAGTTAAAAATGTTCATATTCTGGGATAGACTGTGGGTATAATTAAACTTTTTTTTTTTGACAGGCAGAGTGGACAGTGAGAGAGAGAGAGACAGAGAGACAGGTCTTCCTTTTGCAGTTGGTTCACCCTCCAATGGCCACTGCACCACACTGGTCCAAAGGCAGGAGCCAGGTACTTCTCCTGGTCTCCCATGGGGTGCAGGGCCCAAGTACTTGGGCCACCCTCCACTGCACTCCCTGGCCACAGCAGAGAGCTGGCCTGGAAGAGGGGCAACCGGAATAGAATCCGGCGCCCCCACCGGGACTAGAACCCAGTGTGCTTGCACTGCAAGGCGGAGGATTAGCCTGTTGAGCCACGGCGCTGGCCGGAATAATTAAACTTTAAAAACAGGTGCTGAGTGGCCAGCACTGTGGTACAGTAGGTTAAACTTCAGCCTGTGGGTACCAGCATCCCATATGGGTGCCGGTTCGAATCCTGGCTGCTCCTCTTCTGATCCAGCTCCCTGCTAATGTGTGTGGGAAAGGAGTGGAGGATGGCCCAAGTGCCTGGGCCCCTGCCACCCACATGGGAGACCTGGAAGAAGCTCCTGGCTCCTAGCTTCAGCCTGGCCCATCCCTGGCCATTGCGGCCATTTGGGGAGTGAACCAGTGGATGGAAGATCTCTCTCTCTCTCTCTCTCTCTCTCTCTCTCTCCCTCTCTGGATCTGCCTTTCAAATAAATAAATAAATCTTTCTGCCATGCACATACCCACAAAACAAAACAAAAATGGTCCATAAAACATTTTCCTTTCCTAATGATGGTTTTACCATGCATTGTTATCACTAACCAGTCTTTTACTAGTATCTTAAAGTATATTGTGTCTCTCCCATTGGAAGGGATAGCAGAGCATAAATATAAAGTTTTTTTTATTTCTAACGTATTTATTTTATTTGTTAGAGATAGATGACAGATAGATAGATAGGTATCTCCCAGCTACTGGTTCTCCCCCCCAATTCCTGCAACAGCCAGAGCTGGACCAGGTGAAGCCAGGAACTCAATCTGGATATCCCATGTGAGTAGCAGAGACCCAATCACTTGAGGCATTACCTGCCGCCTCCCGGGTGCACATTAGCAAAAAACTAGAATCATAGAGACAAAGCTAGGACACAAACCCAGGCACTCGGGTATGCAGATGTCCTGAAAGCTGTCTTACTGTCTTTACTGCTGGGCTAAACACCTGCCCCATGAAGAATTCTAAGACTATTCTGGTCACCTGTAGTTACCCTTACATAGCATCTACATCCTGACTCCATGCTCTAGTTTCCTCAGAAAACAAGAATTTTAAAGGGAAGAAACCCTAATAATGGATCTAGGAAAGAGCCCCCCCCCACACACACACACAAATGCACAGTCTTCAAGAAGTTCATAAAAAATGTATATTATGAAAAAATTATGCAGGGATTAAAAAATATTTTTGCTCCAAAAAATATCCTTATAATCCCACCTTCCACACATTTCTTCAAGCCCCCTTCATTTGTATTTCATACTGATCCTAATGACGACATGAGGGGTGACTGATCTCAACATCCTTTATTTGCATTCTCTTCTCTGCAACTGAGAAGTTACAGATCAGCCATCGAACCTTGGAGAGCCGCGAGGGCAACCTGATATTCTTCATTAACTGAACAAAACCCTTATAACTCGATCCCACGCTACAGCCATGAACGCCACAGAGCAGCTCTCAGAAAAAGGGAGGACACCTTGTCTGCCCGAGATCAATTTACCCTGTGCCTGAGAAAGGGCTCCCTTTGAAACAAGTATCCTCTGCTCGGGGCTTCAGAATTTATGCATCTGCCCTTGTGTCTGCGACAATTTTATCACATGTCCAGGAAACACAAGAATTCAAGTGGCGCTCAGACAGGAGTCTAGCTCCTGAAAACCAACATCTTCATGAAACGGTGTGGAGTTTGTTCAGATCCAGGCAACTGCATTTCAGATCAACAACGGAACGGGCTGCATGTTGTGAATCACACCAGTTTTATATACACTGAAGTCAACCGGTACTAGTCTGCCTCTTCCACAAGGCTGCAAGGCATGGAACAGTCTAGCAAGACTGGGATTTAAACAAAAGATATTAGATCCTTCTGTTCCCAGGCTGCAAGAGGGATTAGAATAACACATTTAAATACCTTAATGTTTTTAGCACAAAAAGCATTAATTCGATACTCTGCTTCCTTGAAATGCTTTATGAAAGTCCCCAAGACCCTCTCAGCAGTGTCTGTCTTCCTTGAAGTTAACATACACGTATTGTTCTCCACTGCGAATTTCTCCAGTATTTCAAAACAGTGTGCCTGACCTCTGCGTGGGGAAGGTGGGAATAGGAAACAGAGCCGCCGGGAAAGCTGAGAAGTGCGGGAGTTCTGACATTTCAGAGCAAGCCCAAGGCTCCTGCAGGACCAGGCTTCGTGAGCTCATGCACCACAAAAATTCATGAGGACCAAGATGCTTAGCAGCATGATTGTAATTAGACCTGCCCGTCACCCTGTCACCTGTGCCTGCAACAGAAGGTCCTCTGGACTCGCCATCCAGTGTACACATCCACCTGGAACTACCCGTGCCCTGCAAACACTGGGGCAGCCCGTCTCCCTCTTCCAGGGTCTCTTGTCTCCCAGGATGGCAGTGGCCAACACCACGTGTGCTTCACACCAGGAGCGGTTAGTTCACAGATTAATGTGTCCCTCTGCTTTCTTTCTTGCTTGCTTTTTTTTTTTTTTTTTTTTTAGTTTGAGAGTGGAATTTGCTGGCTGGAAATGGAAGTAAATTACACAAAGCTCCTTCTTCCAAATAGCACGCATACCTCCTAAAACCCAAAGCCTATATTTAATGAGTCACTAATTCTTTTTTATTTTTTAAAGATTTATTTATTTATTTGAAAGGCAGAGAGAGAGAAAAAAAAGAGAGAGAGGTCTTCCATCCACTGATTCACTCCCCAGATGGCCACAACGGACAGGGTTGGGCCAGGCCAAAGCCAGGAGCCTGGAACTCCATCCTGATCTCCCACATGGGTGCAAAGGACCAAGCACTCCGGTCATTCTCTGCTGTTTCCCAGGAACATGAGCAGGAAGCTGGATCAGAAGTGGAGGAGCTGGATCTCAGAACCAGCGCCCATATAGGATGCTGGCACTGCAGGAGGTGGCTTTACCCACTACACCACAGCACTGGCGCCACAAGTCACTAATTCTGATCTCAGTAGCAAGAAATTAGAATGCTTTCCTTTTCCATGACCACGTGAAGGTAAAGGTCAACGTGTAGGAAAAACTTTGCCTCTACTTTTCCACACCAAAATAAGCTTATCTTTTAATTCCATTTTCCATTAACTTTTGGAAGTACCCTTATACATGTAAAACTGTTTGAAAGAGCACACAGTAGCATTCTGCTAGTCCACATAACTGAAACCTATTGATTCTACACATCTTCTAACATCCTAGAGGATGACAAGAGACAGTATCAATCAAGTAGATGGTGTAGGGATTTGTGGTGCCGATGAGGAGAATGATCAATCATATGAAGTCTGCATACACAAGGGACACACAGAGCCCCCAGCCACTGTGTACCCTCAGAAGAAATAAATTATAATAGCCACCTGTATGAGAGGTTTTAAAAATTTCACAGAGAAATGGCATTAAAGGATAACTTTATTTTTGTGGAAAGAAATGTGAAATCCTTGCACACAAGGAGTCTTCAAAAAGTTCATGGAAATACATATTATGAGAAAAATTATTGTGTGGATTTCAAAATTTTTTGCATGCAAAAATAAACTTATCTTTTAACTCCATTTCTGCATGACCTTTCTGAAGTGCCCTTGCAATATTAGTTAACATAATGCACTGCCAAGCTTAATTTGCAACTCGCCCATGATGACAGCACTTCCTTGGGCAACGTCTGATCTGAAACGTGGTTGGTTCTGTGCCCACATTAGGCCACAATCTACTTGCTGTACGAGCGTGTGTTTTATAGATCGTTGTATTCTTTAGTACCAAACACGAAAGGGGAAAAATGTTTGTGGAATTACCTGTGCTCTTCTAATGGCTTTTTGGACTTTGAACACAGCTTTCTTTTCTTTCCCTCCTGTTTCTTAATTATAATTGTTTCCGTGTCATGTTCAAGGGCACACTTATCATAACAAATGAGTAATGAGCATTTTGATTAAAAAAAAAAAAAAGCGCCAAAGATGCAGGCTCTGGGTTTATTATAACCCCTGTTCAGGGAAGCCCAAACCTCCACCTGGTGGCTACACGTTTCAGAGTAAATTAATACACACATAGCCATGTCTATCAGGCACCAACAGGCACCACCTGAAATTGAAGTTTGCCAATGATGGGGTTTGATGGGCAGGTGGATGCTGCCAATACCGGCTGCAGCTGCTATACAGGAGGCTGGTCAGCAGGACAGGTGCCCTCCATCCACCCCCAGGGAGTCAGCACATTCTCTTCCCCACAGGTTTTAGGGTGCTCGTTGTCACAACTGAGGAGGGGGGGTGCAAGTAACTTAGTTGAAAATGGCATGTCTTCCTGCTATTTATCCATCCAGCCTGTGCTACAAATACTTCTGCTTCCAGCCCATGCCCTTTCTTTCTATGCTGACAGGGCTCCGGCCAATGTGGGAAATGTTCCTAAACCTGCTGGAGCCTCTTTACATAAGAAGTGTGGCAAGCAGCAGCTCCCACAAAGTCACACATCATAGGCCAGGCAGAGGCCCTCTCTGTGCCCAGGGAAAGCGGCATTATGGTGGGGAGCAGAGTGGCTACGGTGGGCGGGCAACGAGATGCTGAAACTGCAAAGAAGACTGTGCTGAGGCTTCAGTGTGTGGAGCCCAAGGGCAGATCCAAGACATTGCTATTAAAGATGGAGGACTGGGGTGGGCATGCTGGCGTAGTAGGGTAGGCCCCCACATGCAGTACCGGCTTCCCACATGGGCGCTGGTCGTGTCCTGGCTGCTCCACTTCTGATCCAGCTCGCTGCTGCGGCCTGGAAAAGCAGTGGAAGAGGCCTAAGTGCTTGTACTCCTGCCATTCACATGGAGACCCAGGAGAAGCTCCTGGCTCCTGGCTTCAGATTGGCCCAGCTCCAGCAGTTGTGGCCATCTGGGGAATGAACAGTGAACCAGCGGATGGAAGATCTCTCTGTTTCTCTCTCTCTCTAATGCTGCCTCTCATATAAATAAATAAATCTTTTAAAAAGGAGAGATACAGGGCCACATGACCCAGTTCTAAGCTTCATCTTCCGGTCTATTATGGAGACAATAAAATCTTAAGGTTGCTGTTCACTTCATTTGGTTACAGTTGGTCTGTTGGGAAGGAATCAACTGGAGCCATCAGTAAATTCCTCATGTGAGGAAATTTAAGCTTAAAAAAAAAAAAACTGGACTAAGTGCTTCCCACACACTGCTTATTCTACTACTCAATACAACCCTGCAAAGTCAGTGCTCTTCACTGCTCAGTTTCATAGGTGGGAAAACACAATTCCAAAAGGTGCAGGCGCCCAAGGTCACAAACCCGCTAAGTGTCCTAGATAAGACCTAACTCAACCGCCTTCTGCAGGGTCCACAACACAGCTACACCCTTTGGCTTCTGTGGGAACCGAAGCTCTGACATGGTTCTGCCGGGTGCCTGTGCCCCATCTGGGGTAGGCACGGAACAGAAAGCATGAGAGTTCCTGCTCCCTACACGCAATGCCACCTTACTTCCTGATTCTCAGGTTTCGCGTGCAATATGGGAACATCACCACTGCCATCTGCTTCACAAGAGAGCCCTGAAGACTGAGGACAAAGAGGACCAAGTATTTTGAAAGGCAGAAAATAACATATCTTGATTTCGACCTGACTCCTGGATCAAGCGCCACTGCTGCCCACCTCTCTCCAGCTCTGTGCCTCGCTCTCCGTTGAAAACATCAGCCAGGCTCATCCTGGCTGGGAACACCCGTCTCCCCTTAGTGCCTGGCTTCAGGGCCTCTCTGGATCCTCACAATGGAGCTGGGA
This sequence comes from Sylvilagus floridanus, assembly GCA_949820135.1. Taxonomy (NCBI): domain Eukaryota; kingdom Metazoa; phylum Chordata; class Mammalia; order Lagomorpha; family Leporidae; genus Sylvilagus; species Sylvilagus floridanus. The sequence goes on from OX463230.1 coordinate 39,627,379, forward strand.
TAAGAAGCAGGAAGAGAAGAAAACCTTGGCCAACGTGATCCTGCTGGAATTCATCTCCCTTCTCTTTCAGTCTGGTATTAGCTTTTCCTCATGTACTTCTGCAGAATTTCTTTATACACCATCTATTACATTATACAATATTGTCACACTACAGGTTGAACAACCCCAACCTGAAATTTCAAAATCCAAACTGTCCCCAAATTTGAAACTTCTTAAGCACCACCACAATACCCTAAGTAGCAAATTCCACACTATGAAACTGCTTCATGCACCAAATTATTAAAAATATTGCGAGGCCAGAGCTGTGGCTTAGTGGGTAGGGCCGCCGCCTGCAGTGATGGCACTCCATATGGGTGCCAGTTTGTGTTCCGGCTGCTCCACTTCCAATCCAGCTCTCTGCTGTGGCCTGGGAAAGCAATTGAAAACAGCCCAAGTCCTTGGACCCCTGTACCCAAGTGGGAGACCCGAAAGAAGCTCTTGGCTTCTGGCTTCAGATTGGCATAGCTCCGGCCAATTGGGGAGTGAACCAGAGGATGGAAGACTTCTCTCTCTCTCTGCCTCTCCTATCTCTGTCTAACTGTGACTTTCAAATAATTAAATAAATCTTTTTAAAAATTACATAAAATTACTTTTGGGCTCCATGTATAAAACATAGATGCATTTTGTGGTTAGACTTGGGTACCTTCCCAGGATATCTCATTATATATATGCAAATACACCCAAATCAGAAAAAAAAGAGTCTGAAACACTTATAGACACTTTGGAAGAGTGATACTAAATCTATAATATTCTCACACCTTAATAAGAATTAACACAAACGAGGTTGTGAGTTCTTACAGAATAACAAAGTACAACCTCATTCTGTACCTGCCTACGAGCCCATTCCATCTTTTGCACACGATGCCTGGGTGGATCAGGCTGTGGCAGTGAGGAGAGAGGTTTTGATATATAGCGTGAGGGAAACAGCAAACAGCACACATGTAGGCTTGGAGCTCGGAGTAAATTATGAATAAAGAGAGGACCCTGGCCTTGTCAGCAGATTCTTTTTCAGTAGCTGTGTCCCTGGGTGAAGCTGGGAGCCAAAATGGGGATGGCTTGCGTCTGGAGCTCACACACTAATAATATCACAGTTTTCCTTTAACAATTAGAACTGTGCCATCAGCTCAGTCTGTCTTCATGCCTTCAAACACCACCAGCTGTTCACCAGAATAAACTGCAAACATATGGAAACTGTGTCAGCCGCATAAGCATTGTCTCTCCAGCAAAATCCATACCACAGCAAAGTGAACCACATACTAGGATGGGTTTTCTTCTTATTGGCACCTTTATGAAAGCAAAACTCAAAAAAAAAAAAAAACAAACTAAAGCAAAGCAAAAACTTTCAGTCAATAAACCAACCAGAATGCAGTTAGTACAAATGGGAGACTATATACAATTTTTCTCTTTCTAAGAAAATGAATATTGGAGCTAGTACTGTGGTGTAGCGGATGAGACCACCGCCTTCAGTGCAGGCATCCCATATGGGTGCTGGTTCGAGTCCTGGCTGCTCCACTTCCCATCCAGCTCTCTGCTATGGCCTGGGAAAGCAGAGGAAGATGGCCCAAGTCCTTGGGCTCCTACATCCATGTGGGAGACCCAGAAGAGGATCCTGGTTCCTGGCTTCGGATTGGCGCAGATCCAGCCATTGCGGCCATCTGGGGAGTGAACCAGTGGATGGAAGACCTCTCTCTGCCTCTCATTCTCTCTCTCTGTGTAACTCTTTCAAATAAATAAATCTTTAAAAAATAAAATGAATAAAGTTTATGTTGAGCAAATTTCAGGGGCCAGCACCCCTTATGGGTGGATAAAGCTACTGTCTGTGACGCCAGCACCCCTTATGGGTGCTGGTTCCAATCCCAGCTGCTCCACTTCCAATCCAGATCCCTGTTGATGGCCTGGGAAAAGCATCAGAAACTGGCTGGAGTGGTTTATTTTGTTTGTTTATTTTATTTTATTTTTTTAAAACCTATGTAAAATAACAGGAGACAACTAACAAGTGAAAAACAGAACCACTCAACTCCAGCAGATGACCATTTTGGCTATTAGCCTAATATGCAAATGAAATCTATAATTATTCCCTTACTTCGTATTCTGACTATTGCAATATTAAGAAGTAAGAGAATCTAAAAAGCACTTCGGGACAGCTGTTTGGCTAGCAGTTAAGATGCTCATTTCCTACACTTGAGCACGTGAGTTCAAGTCCCAGCACCACTCTGGTCTGCCAACGCAGACCCTGAGAGGTAGTGGTGATGGCTCAAGTAGTCAGGTTCTGCCACTCACATGGGAGCCTTGGATTGTGGTCTGGCTCCTGGCTTTAGCATCCCCAGCCACTGCAGGTGTCTGGGGAGTGAACCAGCAAATGAGAGCTCTTTGAAAGTCTCTTTCACCATTCATCTCTGTCTTTCTCTTTCTCTCTTTCTCTGTATCTCAAATAATTTTTTTAGAGTAGCTCTTCTCTGAAATTATTAAAGCATATAAAAGAAACTAAATTTGAATTTGCTCCTATATTTGCCTGGTCCTTCTGGTTGTTTTTGGACATCAGGAAATTCCCCAGAATGCTCTCATTTATGCGGGGGCTGTATCTGAGTTGCAAGTCTCTAACTCGACTTTTCCTAAACCTGAAGGTATTACTTTTCAATCAGAGAAAAAGATGTCTCAGCATTATTGGAGAGAGAGTTTTGATTTGCTTCCAAGAAGCTAGCTACAGTCCATTAAGTCACATCAGAGAAAACTTAAAATCATATTTTTAAAAACAACACAGGTCTTTTTTCCACTTGAAATGTTGGAAAGTCATCCTCTTCCTTAGATGCACAGTGAAGGCCACTGCTTCCTGGAAATGAGTGTCTGATAAGCAGGGGACCGGTGGTAACAAGCCCATTCTCACTGATATTCCCAGCAGCTGTGGTCGGTTAGTTTAGTTTTAGAAGGAGCTGATATTCTTTGACAGTTTTCTTTGTTTATTTCGGGACTCTTTATCAGCATGGGATGAAGCTTGGGTCATTAGAACAAAGAAAAAAATATATTAAACAACCCAGCTCTGCAGCCTTGCAACACGCTCGTCAGCAGACACAAACGCACCAGGCAATTAAGGGCGATGGGTAGAGATGGCCTCGTGCTCCCGAGGCGCTGTGCAGAGATAAGGCGGGGCCATCCGGTATCTGCAGAGAGCCCAGTGCGAGTCACACTGACGCCACGCCGAGTGCAAGGGGGGCAATTTTTCAGTTTCTTGAGTGAATGAAGGAGAGAAAAATACACAGGAATGCTGGCTTACTGTATTTTAACGGTAATTAGAAAAGAGCCATTTTCTATTTCTTCCAGATGCTAAGTGAGTGAAGTGAAGCAAAAAGACACTTTGCCTTTCCGCTGGGGAGTTAGCTCTTCCTGCGTTTCGGGGCAGGAGGCATCTGTCTTTAGCGTGCACCACAAGCACACGGTGTATGGAGACCCTTCACACAGTGAGGGTGTATCATCGCCTGACTCTCAGGGCTGCCAGCTCTGATGACAAAAACATCTCCAAGACGGACACTGGGGAATGACCTCACAGCACCCAAGAGGCTGCTGCTCCAGGCTGGACAGTCGTCCGTCTGGGACCCCCCACAAAAGGCGGCCCCACATCCACCTTTGGATGTCCCACACTAGAATGAGTGTGTCCATGTGGACAGCCAGGCGTGGCGCTGGACTGTAGAAAGGCAGACGGAGCGCTGTATGCATCGAGAAGAAGGAAGCTGCCAGTAACCACAGAGCCCAGAGCATCGGGCCAACATTCCTGTGAATCCGCTCTGAGCTGGGGCTGGGAGGAAGCTGGCGATGGCTTATGAACGTGTGTGGGTCAGCCCAAATGGCAGCTAGGGGACCACACCCCGTGTGTGTTAGCCCTCGCTTTGCCTCCACTTCCTGGACTCAGATGCCCTTTTATGCTCATCCAGTCCTGTGGTTGGCGGGCTAGCCTTTCTCCACTTGGTCCACTACACCCTGCCTGTCCCATCCCTCCTCTTGGCAAATGAGCTCCTGGCTCAGAGTGGTGCAGGATACCAGGGGAGGGCCTAAAGACCCCACAGAAACCAGAAACAGTGGTACGCATCAGTAGTCCATGCTTCAAGGTGGGGAGATAGGACTTGCTTAGGGTCCCTCCTGCTGGTTGAAAGCGAAGGCTATTGAGACACACAGCTCAGCCGAGACAAGCTGGAGAGGAGGCATAAAGCTACAAAAAAAGAAGCATAGACTCCATTCTCCATGCTAGCTCTGCAAGAATGGACAGACATGCAAGGCAAAACTGACAAGAGAAAAGCTCAGGTGGCAGGAACACTTCACCCGGTTTGGCAACCACCCTCACATACGACCAGCAGACACATGTACCAGTCTTTAAAATAATGTGGATTACGGAAACACGGTGCAAAGTTTGTGAATTTCTGGCCCCCAATTAATTGATCTGGTAATTCCACTTTTCCACAAATCTTTTTTTTTTTTTTTTTAACAGGCAGAGTGGACAGTGAGAGAGAGAGACAGAGAGAAAGGTCTTCCTTTTGCCGTTGGTTCACCCTCCAATGGCCGCCGCGGCTGGCGCGCTGCGGCCGGCGCACCGCGCTCCTCCGATGGCAGGAGCCAGGAGCCAGGTGCTTTTCCTGGTCTCCCCATGGGGTGCAGGGCCCAAGCACCTGGGCCATCCTCCACTGCACTCCCGGGCCACAGCAGAGAGCTGGCCTGGAAGAGGGGCAACCGGGACAGAATCCGGCGCCCCGACCGGGACTAGAACCCGGTGTGCCGGCGCCGAAAGGCGGAGGATTAGCCTGTTGAGCCACGGCGCCGGCCACAAATCTTTTTTTTAAAGATTTATTTATTTGAAAGTCAGCATTACACAGAGAGAGAAGGAGAGGCGGGGGGGTGGGGGTGGGCTTCCATCTGTTGGTTCACTCCCCAGTTGGCCACAATGCCTGGAGCTACACCGATCCAAAGCCAGGAGTCAGGAGCTTCTTCTGGAGCTCCCACGTGGGTGCAGGCCCCAAGGACTTGGGCTATCTTCTACTGCTTTCCCAGGCCATAGCAGGGAGCTGGATCGGAAGTGGAGCAGCTGGGACTCAAACCAGTGCCTATATGGGATGCCGGCACTGCAGGTGGTGGCTTTACCCGCTATGCCACAGCGCCGGCCCCTCCACAAACTTTTTGAAGTATGCTCATAACACTACCCCTTGCTCTCCATGGGAACCAATCCCACAAGGACACGGAGGATGGCCGTGCTCTGCATTATCTGCAGGTCACTGGTGAGAGCTCCCACAGTGGAAGTGCTGTGTAACGAGTTGTTCTGGAAATGCTGTGTAACGAGTTGTTCTGCTGCATGGTTTAGGGACAAGGACAAGAAGAAAAAAAAGTCTGTACATGTCCAGTACAGAAGCAATTTTTTCCAGAACATTCTCGCTGAACATCTGTTGATGAGATCGAATTCAAAATAAGCCAAAGGTGTGGGAGGTTAACTTAGTTACTTTCAAATAACCACAGAGAAGGTTGTAGGAGAATCAGGAAACCCACCAAATAAATCAGATTTACACAGTCAGCTACATTTTTCCAGGAAAATGGAGCCTTTGTGCTTTGAAGACAGCTGAACTGTGAGCCTATTGGTGCCTCTGCAGTTGACACTCCTGAGTTCTCTATCAGTTTGCCAATATCTTGGGATGCAGGAAAACACACCACAAGAAGAACCAAACAGCAAATTCTCAGGTCTAAAAAACAGCTATGTTGTCACCAGGAACATCTTTACTCAACTATCAAGAAATTCCAAAAGATTATTTTCTTCCCCCAAGCCACTTTTTCAAAATAGACATTTTATATCCACACAGCCTAGGAGGATTTTCCTACCCACATTTCCGGATCCTTCTGTGCCCATCCATCCTTGATGCCAACACTACATGCACAGGGCAACCGCTAACAGGAAGGCGGGGCTCCCAACACCCTCTTGCTGCTAGTTCTGCAATCCTATTGCTTGGCGGTAGGGATGGTCCTACAGAGCCTGACAGGAGCGGCACCTGGAGCTGCAGGAGGAGCAAAGGAAGGGAGGAGCTCCTAGCTGGGGGCGCCTTCTCCATGCAGGGCCTTTAACTCCAAGCACAGTTGTGTATTCCTTAGCTAGAGCGTTACCTTACTTGGTTTCAGGAAAAGCCCAGTGACGACCCACACTCTCAGAAGCAGAGCCTGCTCTGCCTGGGTTACAGACACTGCCCACACCAACCCTCTGGGAAGGACATCCCTGAGGTCACCTTACCACGGCTTGATAATAACACAGACAAGTCAATATATCCTGCTGCAGTGAGACTCTCTCTAAAGACGGATTCGACTGTTGAACATATAACTGGCAGCTCACATACAGGCAAATATTATTTTTTAAAGTGGACTTAGATGCCAATGATCAGAAACTAAAGAGACAATGGCGGTTACTTTAAGTCATTCATTCCACTCAATAATAACCAGAAAGTCCCATTAAATTTTCTTTCCATTTTTTAAAGTATTTACTTGAAAGGCAGAGGCAGAGAGGGAGAAAGAATCTTCCATCCACTGGTTCACTTCCCAGATGGCCACAACGGCCAGGGCTGGGCCAGGCTGAAGTCAGAAGCCAGGAGCTTCTTCCAGGTGTCCCATGTGGGTGCAGGGGCCCAAATACTTGGGCCATCCTTTGCTGCTTTCCCAAATGCTTTAGTAGGGAGACAGCTCAAAAGTGGATAAGCTGGGACTCGAACTAGCATCCACATGGGATGCCAGCATTGCAGGCAGTGGCTTAACCCACTATGCCACAGTGCTGGCCCCTCTTTTCCATTTCTAAGAAAATCTGATGAACACAGTGGGTTAGCTGCTCTCCGCTCCTTTGTCTACACTGCAGTCTGATCTGTTGATGAAGTGAAGCTGCCCACTGCACTCTTTCTTAAATTCTTCATGAACAGCCTAAACTTGGGAGATCCCCACTGCAGGGGCCCCATGACCACGCACTGCCCTCCACCCCCGGTTCTCTCTGTCCTCTGTCAAGGCACATGTCCAGAACTGCCTGTTGGTGGTATCCCACCCTCCCATACTCCTGCCACACTGCTTTCTCTCCTGATCTAATCTCTAGCTCCAACTCCCTAGTTCCTAGTCTCCCTTCACTGCTCCACTTTGAAGACCACTTCCAATGTCACCCCCTCCTCCTGCTGCTTCTCCCCATCCCAAGCCTCCCCCCTCCCAGATCCAAACCCTCCCCCACCAGCCCTAAAACCACCATTTTTGTGCCTGTCTTCCTAGGGGACTAATTCCTGAAAAGCAAATATCACCTCCTTTAGCATCCACAGCATCAACTTTTATAAAAGTGTCAACGTTTATCTAAGAGAAGTCAAAAAAAAGAAACCTAAGGACCCATCATTCATGTTAATCAAAACTGTTCTGGTAACTGGCATCTCATTTGGTGTTGTGACTTCATTGTCCTCTAATGACAAGCACTGGCTACTTGACATATTTCAGCTTTCAAACTTCATAGAAGTATTTGCTTATTTTAAGCCGCTTGTATTGCTATTGGAACGCTTATGGAATGGCTGGGTGGGGAGGGGATGGGGTGGCTCTTCACAAATACTAGAAGCATTAAAAATAAGATGGAGAAAGAAGCATTTTGAAAATGCTCTAACCCAAACCAGAATAACTGCTAATACAAACAGGCCCCTTCCCAAATGTAAGCGGGTCACAAGTAATGGCTCACCTCAAAGCGGCCACAGCAAAACTGTTTACTCTCCATTTGGGGCTTAAAAGCATTTCAGTTGATGAACAGGCCCTGAGGCAGAAACATGTGAACCCATGCTAATGCCCAGCAGAGCAGTAACTTCTTTTGATTAATTTGCCAGGACTGAAAGCACCAGAAAGAGATCAAACCACGTTCTGCACTAAACAATTAAACAAGCAGCCGTGCCTCCAGTATGGTGCCCGTCAGGATGAAAGCTGGATGGGGTCGAATGAAAAAAGCAACAAATATCTTACATTGATTAATGCTTATAGGATTTTCCCCCCTAAATGTCATAACATTTCATTCAGTGGTCCAACCAAAGAGTTTATATAACATTTAAAGCAGAAAAAAAAAAGTTCTGAAAAGCTTAAGAAAATTCAGATGTGTCAAGAGAGGAAAAATCGGGTCATTCAAAACAGTTGGGCGGGACTCGGACTAGTCTGCTGAAATATCTCCAACATGAAACAGCATGGGAAAGCGGTCTTATCACCGCCTTTCATTGAAAAATCATTTTCTACTATGAGTGAACTTTTCTTCAACTGTTTCACCCATGTACAATGTTTGGTTCTATCCTATATAAACATACTGCTTTGAAAACAGAGCTAAATCAAATGTAGTTGTTCAAACAGATCTCCACTTGGTAATTTCTTTTTTGCAAATTAGAATTTAAACCATACTGTGAGGGGCTGACACTGTAGCATAGTAGGCTAAGCCTCCTTCTGTGGTGCCAGCATCTCACATGGGCACCAATTCTTCTCCTAGCTGCTCCTCTTCCGATCCAGCTCCAAGCTAATGGACTGAGAAAGCAGTGGAAGATGGCCCAATTGCTTGGACCCCTGCACCCACGTGCAAGACCTGGAAGAAGCTCCATTCCTGGTTTCAGATTGGCTCAGCTCTGGCCATTGTAGCCATTTAGGGAGAAAACCAGTGGATGGAAGACCTTTCTCTCTGTCTCTCCCTCTCTGAATGTAATTCTGCATCTCAAATAAATAAATAAAATCTTTAAAAAAAAATGCTGTTATTCTCAAATCAGAATGAATTATAAATGTGTTATGAACTAATCCTCATAGGTTATGTGAACAATTAGCTGAATTAGTTTTTAAAAATTCAGTGAATTGCTTATTAATAAGAAAAAATATATATGTGTAAAAAAATATCTGAAGAAGTCAGCTAAAAATGTCACCTTACTAAAAAGTCAAAAATCGTTCACCTTATGGTCCTAAAAAGCATTTCTTAGGGAACTCAATGTTATTATAAACAATGTACTGGCAAGTCTCGGGGCTGCTCACTGTTACTCTGCTTGGACCTGTAAAACAGAGACGGTGACACATGCTTGGTAGCATTTTAAAGCTTACACCAAATAGTCCTACAAAGCATAGATCCGCAGGCTGTGCTGTATCTGTGCCTGCCCTCACGATCCACTGCGGGCCCAGTGCATGCTGGGCTGCCTGCAGAGCACTCTGCCGCCCAGCTCACATTCCACATGTGCTGACTCCTCCCCACCACCTTGAGTCTCACTAGCACATGCCTTCCGGCACCCAAGGGTGACTTCACCAGAAACTTTTAAGGGCAGAGGTTATTCTTCATGGGCTATCAGGTACATGGACACATTAAACAAACAGAAATAAAAGAGCCGGTGCCGCGGCTCAATAGGCTAATCCTCTGCCTTGCGGCACCAGCACACTGGGTTCTAGTCCTGGTCGGGGCACTGGATTCTGTCCCGGTTACCCCTCTTCCAGGCCAGCTCTCTGCTGTGGCCTGGGAGTGCAGTGGAGGATGGCCCAAGTGCTTGGGCCCTGCAACCCATGGGAGACCAGGAGAAGCACCTGGCTCCTGCCTTTGGATCAGTGCAGTACGCCGGCCGTAGCGCACTGGCTGCGGCGGCCGTTGGAAGGTGAACCAACGGCAAAAAGGAAGACCTTTCTCTCTGTCTCTCTCTCTCACTGTCCACTCTGCCTGTCCAGAAAAGGACTCACATGATGTCCTTTGTCAGTTCAAATGGAATCCCTTTATATTTCAAAACTTTCCTGTGAAAGCCCACAGATGTGCAAATGCAGAACTGGAAACTGACTCTTTCCTGCACTGCACAATACTGCCCAGCTTCTGAAGCTGCAGGAGCCGGACAGCACCCTCAGCAGGCGCATGCACCTGCTGTCATGCTGTCACATCACCAGGCTCCAACCCCCTCTCCTACTACGGGATACAACAAATGGGTGACAGAGGAGGTGAACGGAAGTCTCTGCAGATCCCTACTTTTGATTTTCTTCTACAGATGTCAAAGGACAGAAATCTGCTTATTTCAAATCTTTTCAAGGATGACAAAACCTAACTCCATTAAAAAAATAATTTGAAAACTCTTGGCTAAGATTGGGAAACACAAGGGAGGGGGCTCTCGTTTTCTCGGGAGGAGGCAGAGGAATGTGGGCAAGAATGAACGTGAGCATCAGTGAGCATCAGTGTGACCCCCTAACTCGGCTGCTTTTCAAGCACAGGGCCGAGAGGCTGGAGAGGATACCTCAGTGTATGCTGTATAAAAGGAAGATCTGTGAATCATTCTGCACAGATTGTGACTCTGCTTGTCACAAACTGGCTTTCACGCTGAGCTGTTCATCCAGTTCAAACTTTAGTGCACTTCTCCCCCTTCCACTCTTCAGTGGGACAGGTCAGGTGTTTAGCTACTGAAGCATTGTGTTGTTGTGGCATAAACAGTGTCTGTCTAGGGGAGAGCAGGTGCTGGTGAGGTTTCGTTTCAGCACACAATAACTAGCTCTCTAAGAAATGAGCAGGGAACATGATAGCCTCAATCTGGGTTAATCTGTTTTAACTTTAATTCAATTTCACAATCATCAGCTGTATAATGACATTGTGGTCAACAACACACCACATATGAGACGGTAGTCCCATTAGATTACAACATAGCCTAGGGGTGGGTGTTGTAGGCTACAGCACGTAGGTGTGTGCAGGTACACCCTAGGATGGTCCCATAACAATGAAGTGGCCTAAAGACCCATTTCTCCCAAGGCATCCCATTCATTAAATGAAGTATGACTGAACGTAAACAACTATCATTACACAAAGTGAACACAAACATTTTCCTGCAAAAAGACTGTTATAGGGACTGGTGTTGTGGCATAGTAGGTAAAGCTCCCACCTGTGACACCAGCATCCCATGTTGGTGTCGGCTCAAGTCCAAGCTGTTCCACTTCCCATCCTGCTCCCTGCTAATGTACCTGGGAAAGGAGAAGTCGGACCAAGTATTTGTGTTCCTGCACCAAAGTGGTTGACCAGATGGAATGCCAGGCTCCTGGCTTGGACCTGACCAGTGCTGGCCATGGCGACCATTTGGGGAGTAAAGCAACAGATAAAAGATCTCTCTCTCTCTCTCTCTCTCTCTCTCTCTCCCCCCCCCCCCAATCTCTCTGCAACTCTGTGCCTCAAATAAATAAACTTCAAAAAAATTTTTAAAAGATCATCACATACAAAAACAGGATCCTAAAAGACCATCCAAATTCAAATTCTCCAGTCAGCTTCATCCTGCAGAACGTTATCTGCCTACCTGCTGCATTCACTCTTCTCATTTCCCAAATTAAATGACCACTGAGATGTGCAGGCCTTGCCATCTGTCCTGCTTTAGGTGCATGTCAGTGCATAAATTCCTACAGAGAGCCTGAAAGCTTGAACAAGACTTCCTTCTTATCACTGGAGCCTTTGTTTGTGTTTAGTTTGTTTTGGTCCTGAGTTGACTTAATCATCAGTCACTGGGAATGACATCAGCTGCAGAATGATTAATATGAATTGCATTGACCAGGAGATTAGTTCTTTTCTGAAAAGCACAATTTGCTAAGGGGGATCTTCTGAGTATTGAAGGGCACATTTACAAAGGTTGCTGTAGAGCGACGGGAAGTCAGTCCCAGCAGAGTGCTGTGAAAACATCGCTGTGCACAACAAGGAGGATTTAGTCAGCCTGGCCCACTGTCAGATCCAGGGAGATCTACTCGTACACTATTTCTCTTTTACTAAAATACCGTTTTTGGCACCAAAAAATACTGCATTCCTAGGAAACTGAACTAGGGGATGTTTCCAAAAGCTCAGGTGTTTTTTGTTTGCTTGCTTAAAAATAGTCTTTAAAAAAAGAACGAGCAATCAAAGTTCCACGAGCACCAGAAATTAATACTGGCACTTATTTCATTCATGCAATATTCATTTCATTCCTTAAGTGCTACCCTCTCTGTTTCAATCGCAGCTTGGCAGAATCCATATTTACTCTACATGTAAACACTCCAGCACATCCCCAGTCACTAGAAAAATTCCATTTTTGTTCACAAAGCAGGATACATAGTCCAGAACACAGATGGATTAGACCAAGCAAATGATCTTCCAAGAGTCCTCATGAGATATGCTGAAAATGATGCCAAATCAAAGGTCCATGTCCAGTTTCTGAAGGCAAAACTGGATATCAATAAAGATAAGTTAATTCTAAGTTGACTTTAGATTCATGGAGCATGTAGCTTCCCATTGGTACCAACTGGCCTGCACTGTAACAAATGCACATGCCTTGTCATATCAGCTCCAGAGAAGCAAGTAGGAAGGTGAACTATACGCCATCAGTGCCCTAGATCCCAGATGCCAACACCAAACCAGAATAGCTGAGCCATTGCTCTAGTGCTCACCTGTATTCCCCCTCAGTCACGATACACAACTACAAAAACACAGCAATTTTCACCAAAAGAGTTAATTTTCTTTCTATTGTCTGCATGACAAGGGGTCATATCCTGTGAAAACATACTTAAGGTTCCTTCCTCTGAAAATACAGCCTGTGTCCAATGGGTAAAGATAAGAGACTCCAGTATTTCTCTCTGGATGAATGGACTGTAGCTTCACAGCATGCCTGAAATGAGCTTCTTACACAAACACCACCCAGGGCAGGTAACTGCCACCAGGGCAGCCTCTGAGATTTGCAACCAATACCATGCAGTAAGGGCAGAGCTGCGCCAGGACCAGCAGCAGCATCTTGACTGCCCATCTAATTCTCAGCCCACTCTCACTTCCTAATTATTAATCTCACTGCTGTAACTGAACTGTTGTCATCATTCCACAATATGGAATCATGAGTATAAAAACTAGGTTCTCCACTTCCTCATTTTAGCTGTTTCAAAAGAACTAAAGGAAGCGCACGCTTCAGTGAAACGTGTGAAGACAATGCCCTTTCTCCTCTTCCCCGCTGCCGCTCTGTTCCCACAGACCTGCCCCAGTGGGCTGTATGAACCCCTGCCTCACAGAGAGCGATTCCCATGCCCATCATGGGAGGGAGGGAAGCCAGATGATGCATGCAATGATCAGACAGCATTTATCTTCCTAGTGACAAAACAGAAGTGAATGACAAAACGCCACTCTACCTACAGTTTCAAGGTTAAAGAAGTCCATTGCATTCACCCTTGAGAAACTAAAAAAGAATTGGGCAATTTTCTAAGAAAATTCATAATCTGGCTAAATGGCTCTCACCGTCTCCCCTAATGCAAATTAAGCACATACTAGAAGATGAGAGTTTGTAAAAAATTACTAAACCAGATCCATGATATAAGACAATGAATGATTTTAGATGTTTATATTTATATATTTTAGAGATTTATTTATGTATTTGAAAGGCAGAGTTAGAAAGAGAGAAAGAGAGAGAGATATTCAGACAGACAGACAGACACAGAGAGAGAGAGAGATCTTCCATCTCCTGGTTCACCCCCCAAATGGCTGCAACAGCCAGGGCTGGGCCAGGCTAAAGTCAGGAGCCTGGAGTATCTTCTAGTCTCCCACATGAGTACAGGGGCCCAACCACTTGGGCCATTTTCAGCTGCTTTCCCAGGCCCATTAGATGGATCGGAAGTGGGGTAGCTGGGACATGAACTGCTGATATGCCGATATGGGATGCCAGTACTGCAGGCAGTGACTTAACCCACTACGTCACAACACAGGCCCCATTAGATGTTTATATTACATCAAATGACAGTATCTACTTTTCTTTCCTAAGTAATAGATGTAGTCATAAGATTAACATGCAGTCTACAACATTTCAAAATACCTTCCCTAAAACCTGAACTACTCTTTCTGAGAACAGTCCATCAATGAATAAATCAACTGTTAACCAATAGCACATAGGTTCCTCAGAGGGCCCTCACCTCATTCATCAATATAGGTTTTCATAACTAATTAGCATTCTGCCAAGGTTAAGAAAAACCCAGCAACAGGTGAAGTGGATGAAACTGACCAAGTTGTTGAAAGCTTCAGAACAAATCACTGCAGAGCTCGCTGGTGCTGCCTCGTAGCTCAGGGCACATTTGTCTAATATTTCCTCAAGCGCTTCCTGTCCAACATATGCCAGAACCTGATGTCACTTCTACCATTACAGATGAAAAATGTGGCTGGTACATTCCAGATGGGAAAGCGAAGCTGAGCTCGCAGCCTTCTGTGACCACCCACCGCAGAGCCCCTCCCGTATCTCCTTCCTGGCCCTTGACCAGAATTATCCACCCCTCCGCTAGAATTCGGCTGAAGTTCGTCTGCATGATGCCATCTCCACTTGTACTAGTTTTCTAGGGCTTCCATAACAAAATGGCAAAAACTGGGTGGCTTGAACCCCAGAAATCTAGTATCTCACAGTTGGATGTTGTAGGTCAAGGTGCTGGCGCAGTGAGTTCCTGGCTCCTGGATTCTGGCGGACTGCTGGCCATGTTAGGCCTTCCCGAGCGCTTCCTGGCAAAAGCCACACTCTGAGCCCCGTGGTATTCTCCCCATGGCCTGCATCTAAATTTCCCCTTTTTATAAGGATGCAGGACATACTGGATTAGAATTCACCCCAATGACCTCATTTGAACAAACTGCATCTCAGACTGCTCTACTTTCAAATAAGCTCACATTCTGTAGTACTCAGATGTTAGCACTTCAACCTAAGAACTAGCAGTGGGTATAGGTCAGTCCATAACATCCTTATACACTAGTCTCCCTTATCTAAAAGGGATATGTTGTAAGACCCCTCGGGTGCCTGAAGCCATGGAGAGTATCAAATCCGACATGCACAGGCTGTCCTGGACTTTCAGCGACTGCATACTATTTTTCAACATTGTGATGGTGAGAAAACACGGCCACATAACTGTTATGAGTTTTTTCCACTTTTAGTACAATATTCAATAACCTACATGAGGTATTCAACACTTTATTATAAAATGGGCTGGTGTTACATGATTAGGTCTAGCTGTGAGCTTAGGTAAGTGTTCTGAGCACGTTTAAGGTAGGCAAGGCTAAGCGATGATGGTGAGAAGGTTGGGTGTACTAAACACATTTTAGACTTACATTTTCACTTATGATGAGATTATTGGGACATACCCTCTTGTAAGCTGAGGAGCAACTATGGAATGTTTTCTCCTCTATACACCTACCAATAATTTATAAATTAGGCACAGTAAGAGATTAACAACAATAACTAATAAAGAATAATCGCAACATTTTGTAATCAAAGGCATGTGAATATAGTGTCTCCCTCTTTCAGAGGAACTCACCATACTGTACTGAGTGCAGCTGACTGCAGGTAACTGAAACCTCAGATGGCAAACTTGTGGATAAGACTGGGGTACACTGGTGTATCTTCTACCTCTTCAGACCTCCCACCTCCCAAACCTGCCCCCCAGGCTGTGCTATCAGACCACCTCCCCCACAGCTTGTGTGAATTATCCTGCCCCACATTCCATATTCTACAGAGCCAAGGTGTGGTGGCTTCTCTCAGACCTCCAAAGGCCCTTATGCATCACTGCCACCTCCTCCTCTAAAGCCTCTGGGTTATGAGTTCCTGCCACACACTCCGCAGAGGAAACGACCCAAAAGAGTCACCACCAAAAGAAAGGGGGAGGGGACATCCAGTCAACCGAATGTGATTGGGTATCAATGTATACTACAAATCCCCCTTCTGAAAATTAAAGTTAAACAATGTCCCTAGGTAAGATGTTTGAATGACGATGCACAGGAAGCATTAAACACTTGGAAAGCACAGAGCCTCACTCGGACTCCCTAACTTGACATGCCACTTTCTTACGTCGACACTCATGGGTGTCCCTGATTTTTGTCTTGGACACAAGGACTTTGTTGGCATCGATACAGGTTACATATGGACACCCTCTCCCTTGTCTCACATGCTCGTAGGGGCATTTGGGTCTCAAACACCTGTAAGAGAAGCTGCTTCGACTTCTGTCAATCAACATCTATGCCTACTGAAAGCATAGGGGGAGGCAGGAGAGCCTGCCTTCGGGCATCGCCTACTCAAGAGCCTGAGCAGAGCTCACAGGTCCAGAGGGGGCACAGGTCGCCAGCCCTGGAACCCACTTCTTGGATTTCTGAGTCCAGCACCCTCCCTGGAAGCGCTATGACATTGCTCTCTCATTTTGTTATTTTTTATTTTAGTTTATGTTTTATGTTTGGTTTTATATTGTTTTTATTTTAGTTGAAGATCAGTAATTGTGTGTGTTTCAGCTGTCTGAGTGGCACTTTTAGGCTGGCTGCTGTGCTCATTACTTGCTGATTACTGTCCAGGCAGATGATCGATTCCAACGCCTTCAGAAACTAAGCGACAACCTGATGGATTTCAACCTTCCATGTCATCAGCATCCTCACATTGTCAGACTTACATCTAGTACTCATCAACATTTTGCATTATTTTTGATAACTGGTTGATAATTTTTAAACTATTTCTTTCATACAAAGGACTCTCCCATAAAACTAACTTTGAGGATTACAATTTTTCTTAAAAACTTCCTGATGCAGTTTTCAGTAGATATGCGTGTTTTTAATTGTCTGATTGCTAAAATAGTTTTGTCTATTATAGCTGTTAAATTTTAAAAAGATGAACACAGTCTTATAAAAAGAAGAAAATGCTTAAATGATTGACTTCCATTGCCTGGTCAAGGTAGCTGAGATTCCCCTATCTTTTTCAGCATTTTGGAGTAAAATACTGAAGGTCTATAAGACATAATTACTTGAAACCTTTTACAATCACTAACACAGCAAATTCGCTTATACACACTATTCAGTTGAACCTTAACATCCATTTATATACATCCTCCAAGTCAACCAATACGAAATTCATTACTTCTGCCAAATCTGAATTTCCACAGATAATCCCTCTCATAGGTTGTGCCAATCACCACCCACTCCACCGAGCCATCACGGTGGAGTCACCTTCAAGTTTTCCTCCTTGGATTTTCACTCTATTGATTTTTGCCTCTGATGTTTCATTAAAGTCCATCTATTTTGGCTTACACCATGGTCACTGTCTCTTCAGACCTGCATGAACCCTATTGTCTTATTCCTATTGTCCCTATGGTTATGCCAACATCCTCCAAGGACTGGCTTAGAATCTTTCTCTCTTAAAGAGTGAAATTAAAGAAACTAAAATAAGCACTGCTGGTTATCCTTTTGCAGAAATAATCATCTTTTTCTCTACTGAGGATGAGCAATGTAGGTGGCCCCTAATGGTCAGCCTATGGGAATGTATAATGGGCAAACGTGTACTTCCAAATATTGTTCTTCTTCAGCATTTTTGTACACATTTCTTCTGTTCTCTTAGGTTCTGTGTTTTACATTATCTTTCCCCTCTTGGATTTGTGTGCATTTTCCAAGCTGTATCTCATTTTGTTATTTCCTGCCTATATTTTTAATCTCCTTAAGGTATAATTAGAATATTTGTGTCCTTCCAGATTTTTCAAATCTCCCCTGATTCAAGATCATCTGCCAACTTCATTAATGTGAAGTTTATTCCTCCCTCAATAAAATAGGATGCATCACACAAACTCCCATAACATCAAGCTACAGGTAGTTATCCTGCCATTTATGTTACATTTTATTTACTGTCTTTCCACTAGTTTCCATCTGTGTGGCTCTTCTCCAAACCAAGTTGAATTTATTTTGTGATGGAACGGGCTCAAAAATTTTTGAGAAAAAAAGAAGAAAACCTCTCAATACACTCTATCAAGGCTGCTCTCATTTCTCAGTTGACTTAGTTACTATGAAATAAGTTAAAATTCACAGGTTTCACTGTTTAAACCTTTCATCTCCATAATGTTTGTGCTCCTGTTTAGAAAAGAATTTCTCCTGCAAATAAGGGCCCATAGTCAACACGCTCCATTTTCGAGACTAAGAAAGTGGGATACACTCAGGTCCTCTGATGAGCAAACAGCAGCTCCTCCTGTACCTGCCAGCTGTAACCCACACTCCCCTTGCGACCAGCCTTAGCAAGCACCGCGGAGGTGGCGGTGCACTGGAGCTCCAGCATTTTCACCCTGTGGCCAGGGTCAGATGCATGATGTGCCATCCTCCCCACCACAAGTTCAAGAACAGAAGAGGAGCTTTAAACCACCAGCTTCACATTCTAGTACCTTTCAGTCTTGCCTTCCACTCACACTCCAACAAGGCAGGAGAAGTTTAATTACATTAAGTCCAGTTCCCAGCTCAATAACGAAGCCTCAAAGTTTTAAGTTTTCATGTTTCTTTAAAAATGAATCGAGATCCAGCTATCCCATGCCCAACAGCTGTAACAGATGCAGCCATATCTTGCCACCTCATTAGAAGAAACAAACAACGATAAATCTTGTATTACATCCAGAAAGTTGTCAGGCTGAAATAAATGCTGGCAATGCTCCAAGTGGCATGTGCCCTCGAACCCAGTCATTTTGCCTGTAGTTCTTACACATGTAAATCGAGAAGCTGTGAGCAGAAGCAAGGCAGCTGAAAACAGAAGTGTTTAGGGCACACAGACACATTGGTGGGGCCCTCCAGGCCTGGGCCCCTTCCCACCCTTCACCACAAATCCCTTTCTACTTCCTACTCTGCTTGCCTCCCTTCCTCCCCCCGGATCACAGCACATTTTTATCATTTACTACTGGCTGAGTTCACATGCCCAGCCACGGTGGTAGACCTCAGAATGAGAATACAGGATGTAACAAAATTCCTTAGCCCTACAACCTTGGGAACAAGACAGCAAGTACCAGAAAACACAGGGGTGAGAGTAGAGGGACAAAAAGGCAGAGACAATGTAATCAAACTGGCTACTAGAATTTGCCATCAGCATCGCTCTGCTTTTGAGAAGCTCGTGGGATGTGAGGGCTTATGCCCAGCCCACCACTGTCTCAGCACAGGTTCTCAGAGGCATTTCTCAGTCACCAGGAGAATAAAAAATAATCATAATGACAATAACATCAGAAATTAGGGTACACACATCTGAGCTTTATCTTAGTGAGGGTCCATCTCCTCCTACATAAACCTGGGATAAAAATTCCCGGTCCTCCCCCATCACAGGGTTGTAATGAGCTCTACACGAGATCACACATGACACCTGCTCTGGAACTGCTATCGTCACTGCCTCACTTTCTCCTTATTCTTCAAACTACTCCTCCCTCCCCCACCCCCACCACTCCACTAAAACTCCCCTCCTGTCTGACAGACAAATCCCATGAGTGACAGAGAAACCACCTCTGCCACGGAAGACTTCAATGCACACACTCCTAACACTGAAAACCTCTGCAGATGTGGGTCTTTCTCCAGCTCACAGTTACCTCGTCCTTTTTTGCCAGTCTTTGGCTCGTCCTACTTTACAATTGCTGGTATTCTCTTTGTGCAGAGAGATACACAGAGTTCATCCTTTCAGCTGCTCCTACAATCAACTGCAGCCTATCTGTTGATAACCATCTAGACCAGGGATCAAAACAAACCTACAGTGGGTCAGCTGTGGCCCACTGCCCATTTTGGTCAATAAAGTTTTATTGGAACAGGGCTGCATTCATCCCTGTATCATCCATGGCTGCTTCTGTGTCTCAACAAAGAAATCACAAAGCCTGAAATACTGATTCTTTACCGAAAAAATCTTGCCAAGCTGGAAGCAGACCTGTGTCCCAAGTCAACTTGTCTTTTTGTTCCAACTAATCCTGCTGACCTTGTGTCCCAGGCCCCTCTGAAATGTCTGACAGCCAACACTTCTCACATGATCATCTTCCCCTGGCGTTACAGTCATAGTTAACAGTTTTGTCCCAGACAGAACCTTCTACCACATCCGTTTGTGACAAAGTTAGATAAATCTTACCTCCTACTTTCCAAATCTCTTCACCATCTCATCCTACTGCCTCTACAAGCAGCAGCATAACCCGCTGAACTGGCCTCAGCCACCTTTCTGTGTTACATGCTGTCCCCTCTTTAACGCTATCAGAGCAAGGGCTGTTTGAACCCACTGTGGTGCTCTAGCACCCTGCCCACTGCATACCATACAGTGGGCACTCAATACATGTTTAAGAGAATAAATGCTTTGAAATGAGAAAAGCCTATGCTACCTAGTGTTGCATGTCCAGTTTCCCACCGACCTCCAATTTCCCAGACATGAACGGAAGATGAGAGCAGCCATCGGCCTAACACTCCGGGCACTCCTTACAAATGGCCTTTCCAAGGGTGGTCCTCAGCAAAGGACCTATTTCCTACTCTCAGCTGAACACAAGGGTCTTGCTCAAGAGTCCTAACAGGACAGCGATGGGAATGGGGATATGGAGAAGGTAATTTGGAAGGAAGGTGGTACTTTATTTATACACAGCAATTAACCCATACCAAAAGTTTATTCAAACTCATTTATCGAATGTATGCCACACACACGCGGCACGATGATTGTAGTGTTCAAGGCAAGCTTTGCATGGCAAAAGAAAAGCATGAAAACAAGAAATTTCACATGGGGAGAAAGTTAAAGGGTAATTCTATCTTGTTTGTATATTGGGAAAAGGTAATTTACAGAAGACGTAACCAGCTGTTCCTCATCGTCAATGGAGAAAAACCAAAAGGAAGTGGGGCTAAGCTGTGCCATAAGGTACTGAAGTTGAGTAGAAGAAATAAGTTGCTGACATCAAAGGGCGTTGAGCCCTACTTGTGGTTTACAGTTTTGTTCGCAGGAGGTCCTTACGCAGTTTGAGAAGCTGTGGGCAGTTCTTCATAAGGAAGGGAACAGAACAGCAGTTCTCAAGGTGCCTCTTTGGACCACGACTGACTAGGTTTTTTTTTTTGTTTTTTATGTGAGCCTACATATAAAATATACTAAGAGACTCAACACTTGCAACTCCTTTGGAGAAACTATTAAAGCCCAACATGT
This sequence comes from Sylvilagus floridanus, assembly GCA_949820135.1. NCBI lineage: Eukaryota > Metazoa > Chordata > Mammalia > Lagomorpha > Leporidae > Sylvilagus > Sylvilagus floridanus. The sequence goes on from OX463230.1 coordinate 39,648,303, forward strand.
GAGAGGAATGATAAATGAAAAGAAGAAAGAAGAAATGACTACCAAACTGGCACAAAATTAAAAAAAAAGTAACTTTGAAATCCTGATGACTGAGGTTTCCCTACAATCTCTTGGCTACTCATGACCTTTTTGAGGTTGTGGAAAATGAATGCTACACACAGACCACACTATGAAAAACCTGACACACGTGCACAGAAAGACAAATGCACGTAACTGCAGATTCACACAAACAAGACATGTCCAGAAATAGTATCCACAGTAATCTCAGGAGGGTGAATGGCATCATCAATGACTGCTAGAACAATTTTGTTTGTTTGTTTTCCGACTCTATAATAAAGCTTCTACTACTCTTATACGTGGGTGTGGGGTGGGAGGAGAACTCGTCTCTTTTCATCAAAAAATCTGGCTTGGTGTTTTAGACAATATAGTCCCTCATGCCATTCTTTATGATGCTATAAACGAAGCTCTCTGCTAATCAGAGTGCCTGCTGTCAGTCAGGTGGTTTCCTTATTAGACACTGAAGATTTCCATGACACACAGCGGCCACCTCCTGTACTTCATCACAAAGGCATGGAAAATGCTGTTTAACAGCCTCGCGCTCTTAGATCCTACCCATTCAATTTTCTTACTTGTTGGGAAATTACACCATTGAGAGGTAAGAAAAACCCCAGCCAACTACAATAATTTTGTATTTGGTAGAGAACAAAGGAAGGGTGGGAGTTTTGTAACTACATTTTCAATAAACTTTCAATAACTTCCAAATGTTTATGCTCTCCAGGTTTATTCACACCTGGGGGGCAAAAACAGCAACCATATAGTGTACAGAAAAATCCTGTTATGCCATAGGTTAGTTCTTTTACTGGAATAAATTTTGTAATTTTTTCATAATTTTTATCCTTTTGAGAGTTGGCTAATCGATTCATAAAACGGAATCCATTTTGTTATCACACAGAGTTTTAGGCCAACATAGTTCATGAACAGGCTGAAAAACACTACAAAAGATACAATATAACAAAAGCATTTTAACTAAAATAAAATCCCACCGATTTTTTAAAGTGCTTCTTTATTTTTATTTTTTTTAAAGATTTACTTATTTATTTGAAAGTCAGAGTTACACAGAGAGAGGAGAGGGAGAGAGAGAGGTCTTCCATCCGATGGTTCATCCCCCACTTGGCTGCAATGGCTGGAGCTGTGCTGATCCGAAGCTGGGAGCCAGGCGCTTCCTCTAGGTCTCCCACGTGGGTGCAGGGGCCCAAGGTCTTGGGCCATCTTCTGCTTTCCCAGGCCATAACAGAGAGCTGGATTGGAAGTGGAGCAGCAGGAACTAGCTGTGCCACAGTGCCAGCACCAAGTGCTTCTTTAAATGACTCATTTACATCAGTGAATACTCTTCGCCATGAACTCCATGTTAAAAATAAATTCAGAAATTAATTAATTAATTAATTAATTCAGGACGGGCCAGGACTGTGGCTAAGCCTCCACCTGCATCACCAGCATCCTGTATGGCACCAGTTAGTGTCCCGCCTGCTCCTCTTCCGATCCAGCTCTCTGCTTAAGGCCTGGGAAGGCATTGGAACATGACCCAAGTGCTCTGGCTCCTGCACCCCTGTACCCATGTGGGAGACCTGGAAGAAGCTGCTGGCTCCTGGCTTCAGATCTGCTCAGCTTCAAAGTTCACTCATTTGGGAAGTGAACCAGTGGATGGAAGACCTCTCTCTCTCATTCTGTCCCTCCCCATCTCTGTCTGTAACTCTACCTCTCAAATAAATGAATAAAACTTTTAGATAGATTAATAAATAAATTTATTTTTGTCAGAGGGAGTAAAATTTTAATAATATGTAGAATTTTAGAACAACAAATGACACCTTGGTAATCAAGTAGCCCCTCCTACTTATTTCACAAACAGGAAACAGAGGTCTGGCGTGGAAACAGTTTGCTCAAGCAACTGAGATGGTTGGTAACACAACGCCTCCATGGCCACAACCCACATCTGAATTCTGGTACTGACTCTTCCCATCATGCAGCATTGCTCACCTGGCAAGGCCATCACCAACCACAGCCTGGAGAGGCTTCTCAGTACCTCCAGCTTCCCAACATTGGTTAGGGGGTGAGTATGTAGGGAAAGGCCACTCAGGGCCAGGGAGGGAAAAGCTTGGGTTTCCTCTGACATGAGGGAGACAGAAAAGCGAGCACAAGAGGAAACGTCAACAGTCCAGGAGGAAGCTGGAGCATGGCCGGTGCTGGACCGCTAGGGACACCAGAGTCCCGCAAAAGGGAACACGAGGGGACTTCAGAAAGTCCATGGGAAAACGGAATTGTAAGTTTATTTTGGTGCAATGAATTTTGGAATCCAGGTATACCTATTTGATAAAACTAGTTTCCCATTTTGAAAACCTCTCCTACATTGTCACCTATGAAAAAGTCTGTTGTCTCAAGTTTTATGTTGTCACCTTCAAATCAACCACTTCTGGGTCTAAGTTTCTCCTACCCTTGGAGAGAGTGGAAATAAAGCTCTGATGTGGATATCTGCAAGTTTTGTACCAGCCTCTTAAACTTCCTCACCTGGTTTTAGGGGACAGGTCTGTATCAGTCCCTCTCGTGCCCAGTGCATGTCTGTGTTAGCGGCATTCTGCCATGGATTCTGCCACATTTTGTTGTTTCTGGGAACAACATTCTGTGAACTGGATTACCGGTAACCAGCTGGATGATCCTGACTATCTTACCTCAGCACCTTTACCCAGACTCAGGACCTTTACCCAGAAAAATGAAAATATAAGACTGGACACAGTTCTCACAAACCACAAGCATTCTCGACTAAAATAGTTTGGGAAGGGGATGGGAAAATTATAGGCACAAGGACTCAGCTGGTCAGCATTTTAGTTCTATGGCTTTATTTTTATTACCTCTATTCCCTCCTTTAAATGACTAAATTGAATAATAAAAATCCAAGGACTGACACTGCGGTGCAGTGGGTTAAGCTGCTGCCTGTGATGCCGGCACCTCGTGTAAGTGTGCTGGTTTCAGTGCTGGGTGCTCTGCTTCCAATCCAGATCCCTGCTAATGAGCCTGGGAAAACAATGAAAGTTGGGCCAAATACTTGGGCCCTGACCACCCAAGTAGGAGAGCTGGATGGAGTTCCTGATTCCTGGTTTTGGCCTGGCCCAGCTCTGGCTGTGGCAGTCATTTGGGGAGTGAACTAACAGATGAACAATCTCTCTGTCTCTCTGTTTTTCTCTCTCCCTCTCTCTCTGGCACTCTACCTTTCAAAAAAAAATACATAAAAATGTGAGAATTCTAAAATCCCATATCTTCACATAAGGAGTTTTTCCAAAATAAATCTATTGGGCATAGATCAGGATAGAATAGATTCCACATTTGGGTTCTGTTTATGGCATTCACTGCAGATCTGTTAAGCATGGAAAATGATAAACAGAATACAGAGCCGGTGCCGTGGATCACTAGGCTAATCCCATGCCTGCAATGCCGGCACCCTGAGTTCTAGTCCCGGTTGGGGTGCTGGATTCTGTCCTGGTTGCTCCTCTTCCAGTCCAGCTCTCTGCTGTGGCCCGGGAGTGCAGTGGAGGATGGCCCAGGTGCTTGGGCCCTGCATCCACATGGGAGACCAGGAGAAGCACCTGGCTCCTGGGTTTGGATCGGCGCAACGCTGCTGGCTATAGCAGCCACTTGGGGGGTGAACCAACAACAAAAAGAAGACCTTTCTGTCTGTCTATCTCTCTCTCTCACTGTCTAACTCTGCCTGTCAGAAAAAAACAAAAAGAATACAGAACAAAATAAAGCAGCTTCAATATGTACTTGGGAGTGTAATAGATACTATCACATCTGAGGCCACAAACTCTAAGAGAGGCAGCAGTTCCCCTGGGAAGGCCTAAGTCCTTGGGCCCCTGCACCCGCATGGGAGACCTGGAAGAAGCACCTGGCTCCTGGCTTCGGATCGGCGCAGCTCCGGCTGTTGTGGCCAGTTGGGGAGTGAACCAGCAGATGGAAGACCTCTCTCTCTCCCTCTCCTCTCTCTGTGTAACTTTGACTTTCAAATAAATAAATAAATATTAAAAAAAGAAGACACAGGGCCACATCAGTGCATGTACATGATGTCACAGCAGGGCTCAGAGCAGAATCCTCGTGGTAAACTTCCCAGGTGTGACATGCCAGACAGGTCCCTCAACTCCCTTACAACTCCAACAGAGCCCAAAGAGACAACAGCTGAATGCCCTGGCCACACTGGCTGGCCTGGCCATATTGCAGGCATCCCATTTGCAAAGGCCCTGTCCATCCCTCCCTGGTGCTGCTCAGGGCAGAGAACAAGGAAGCAGTGGGGGATGAGAAAGTCAGATATCTAAGCTAGGTCTTCTTGGCTCTGTCTCATGAGGTCCTAAGTCAGCACGCTCAGTCTGCAGTCCTAAAAGAGGTAGAGAAATGGGGAAAAGCATAGGATGCAAAACAGAGGCAGTTCAAGCATAGGTCATGTAAGGGGGACCGAGTAAACTGAAGGAAATCTTGCACAAGACAGGAAAGGGAGAAGGAAGATAATTCTCCAAGGTCAGCTCGTTTTGACGAATGCCATAGGAAAAGCACTCTCTTATTAGGGCCTGCAAGGAAGTTAGGTTTGCACTGTGAAGAATAAGGATGTCGTAGCGAGTATTAAATGCCGTAAAGTTCCAAGAACACAACTGGGAACTAACTATCCAACAGCATCAGGCATGCACTGCTACAGGCACACGTACGTGCTCGAGATGCAGTGAAGCCATGCAATGGAAGAGCACGAGGTGGAGAATATGCGAATATGCGCTGGTCCTAGTCCCCAAGACCCAGATGCTGCATCTGCACGGTTGTCAGGCAACCACCTCGCCCGTCTACTAATCGTGTGCTGCAATCCTGGCCACCTCCAGAGTCTGTTTTCTCTCGAAGGCAGACACATCTCATGGATCAGGCATCCTCAGGAATCATGCAAAGCAACACGACCTTTGTTCATGGCTTCTACACTAGAAATGGAGACACAGCATTGCTGCCGCTTTAACCTGCATGCTCTAAGCAGGTAACATTACTGGCCAGGTATCCTTCTGAGCCCCTTACATCTGCACGGACATGCCTGTGAGGTGTGCCCACATCATCCATGAGAAAACACGCAAGTCCAGTCAATACCGTGATGAAATCCCCACAGCTGGCAATCGAAGGAGGGCGGATTTAAAGCCAGGTGTTTTGCTTCAACACCTGTTTCTTTCATCACTATAGCCTCAAAGTTTGTTCACTCGGGGAACCGATGCTCTTAAATTTATTCTGAATTTCGATATTTGATAAAGACCATAAAAACAGGTTTTGGTTTTTACTAAATCGGGCACAGTATGTGGTTCTTTGAAAGATGAGCTGTTTGCAAGCTGAGAGCAGGAAGGGGTCTTGCAGGTGACCCAGTTATCATCACCCCCTTGAGCCATGAGAAAGTGGAGGGCCCTTCCTGCAGGTGAGCAAGGTCATGTGACTCTTGGGTGAGGCCAGAGCACAGGCCTCGACTGCAGAGGCAGGGTTCTGGCCAATTTAAGACTTCCGACTGGGGCACTTTCCCATCTGTGGATTTGCAGAGTTAATGTTCTGTCCATAACTGGGGCAAATCGGAAGGAAATTACAGAGGGGGAGCATATTCCCAGTGCTTTGTCATCCTTGAGGAAATGAAAGGATTTAGGCATAACTGGCTTGAATAAATATTTTCCCTATAAAAGTTAATCTACAATTACATTTAATGTGAAATATTATATAGAAAAACATCCCATGTGTTTTTGTTGCCGGAGGACACTTCATAGTTTGTGTGTTATTACTGGTCCGCGGCATGATTCTGAGAAGTTCCCCTTGGGGAAGCTGATTCTGGATAATGGCTGACCTTAGCCACGAATATTTCCAGCCCTCTCGGACACAGGTTCTCATGGGCATGTGAGGGTGTATCATGTTGTCCAAAGGCTTGCGATATTTACTTTTCTGGTATTGCAAAGGCAGCTGTGCCCTGTGGCGGCTCCTCTGGCCTTGACACTAAGAGAAGGCAAACAGTGATGCTGCCAAAATCACCTTTCTGGTTGTGTGCAGAATTTCGTGGAATCTCATATTTTGTGAAACCAAACACTACCAAAGAAGCTCGTAACCCCATCCCTCTACTGTTCCAATACATTAAGAAATAGTTGTAAGACTACCAAAGTTTGCCACAAAAGGGTAAGGTTGAATATTTAACAAGTTTCATGATTTCTCTACCATCCTAAAGTCAGGTTAATTAGTATATAAATGCTATGATCTGAGAAAAATACACACCTAAAATGCTCCAGGTTTTCTCTGTGGCTTTGCTCACCCCACTATACATTACACATACACCCATACCCTATTGGGGTAATCATGGGGCTTTGATTTTGGAGATCCAAGGAACTGCACCAAAAATCAAGAGAAAGGGTATATGTCTCCCCAGCCCCTTCAGTCCTCGGGGGTAATTTTCAATTGCTTTTCCCCACGCAGCATTCCTGCACTATTGTTGGATATTTTCCCTCCAGATCCTGAAAAACTTAGCACTCTTCTCCCTGGAATTGATGGGATAATTCCGATGTCCTTTTAAGCCCACTATGGTAGGCTGACTCATACCCCTAAAGAAGTCCATGTCCTAAGCCCTGAAACCTTAAATGTTACCGCATATGGCAAAACAGAATTCTGCGGATAAAATGAAGGCTTCAGAAGGGAGACTGATTAGGGATTACTTGGGAGGACTCTAAATGGAATCACAAATTCTCAAAGAGGGAGATTTGAGTACCAAAGAGGAGAATGGGATGATGGAAGCAGACTGGAGAAAGGTATTTTGAAGGTGGACGAATGAGCCACCAGCCAAGGAATTTATTATTTAACAGAAAGTTCCTTCAGGGTTCAAGCATCCACTAGAAGTTGAAAAAGGCAAGGGAGGGGGCTGGCACTGTGGCATAGCAGGTGAAAGCTCTGACCTGCGGTGCCAGCATCCCACATGGGTGTCAGTTCATGTCTGGCTCCCTGCTAATGCTGGGAAAGCAGCGGAGGATGGGCCAAGTCCTTGGGCCCCTGCACCTGGAAGAAGCTCCTGGCTCCTGACTGGATTGGCTCAGCTCCAGCCATTGTGGCCATTTGGGGAGTGAACTAGCGGATGGAAGACCTCTCTCTCTCTCTGTCTGTACCCCCCTCTCTAACTCCTTCATAAAAATAAAAGAAAAAAAAAAAAGAAAGAAAAGGCAAGGGAAAGGATCCTTGCTTGGAGCCTCCAGAACGTTACAAGAATAAGTGTGTGTTGCTGGGAGCCACTGAGATGGCAGGAATCTACTGTAGCAGCAACAGGAACCAAACACCCCTCTCCCAGGTCTAGCTCTCCAACCCCTCTGACACCCCCCACAAGGTTTACATGCATGGGTCCTTTCTACCTTCTCAACCATGCTGTACTCTAGCCCATGCACAATGAAACATCACCATCTATTTTACACAAATTAGAAAACTACTCTCTTTACAAAATAATTCTCAGCAAAAGATTCCTTTAAACAATGAACACTATCGACACATTTGAAATAAATAGGTCCAATATATGCAACCTTAGTTTTCTATGAAATGTGTGTCTACCTACACACGGAAGGTAAACATGTAGTCATGTATTTGGAAACAATATCTCGGTCAGTGATGAACATCGTAACAATGCAGGCCCAAAAGATTATAATGGAGCTGAAAAATTCCCATCACCTAGTAAAGTGGTGACCACAAAGTGGAGGTGCCATTCATTCCTCATACATGCATGACATAAACACAGCTCCTGTGCCGACTGGCGGTCAAGTACAAGCAGAGCACAAGGATGGACACCCCATTACACTTGAGAATGACCACAGATGACAGTATTACTGGTTGATGTGTATGCTATACTATACTTTTTATCATTGTGTTAGCATAGGTCTACTTATAAAAACAGTGTGGACTGTAAAACGGTGTGTTGTCTTATGCTGCCAGCTGCCTCCTGCATTTCTCTTTAAAGATTTATTTATTTATTTGAAAGATGGAGCAACAGAGAGAGAGCGGGAAGAAGAAAAAAAAAAAAAAAAAGAGGACGACATCTTCCATCTGGTGTTTCACTCCCTAAATGGCCACAAAGGCCAGGGCTGTGCCAGAATGAAACCAGGAGCCAGGGGCTCCATCCTGGTCTTCCCCATGGGTGGCAAGGGACCAAGTACCTGTGCCATCTTCCACTGCTTTTCCAGGCACGTCAGCAGGGAGCTGGATCAGAAATGGAGCAGCCGGAACTTGAACTGGCACTCACTGAGATGCCCATATCCCAGGCAGCGGCTTAACCCCCTGCACCACGGCACCAGTCCAGAGCCTTTCATTGGTGTGTTTACTGTATCTGCTGATTTCACCAACAGACTTCATCCAGGGATTGATTCTTACCAACCAGGTTTGTGTGACTCACTGTAGCATGATCACACAACAAATGTGAAATATTATATAGAAAAACATCCCATGTGTTTTTGTTGCTAGAGGAAACTTCATAGTTTGTGTGTTATTACTGGTCCGCGGCATAAATTGTTTAATGATACATTTCTCGGAGACTAACCTCATTGTTAAGCGACACTTGAGTGTATTCACCAACAGCATTTGCTTGTCAAGTTACTCATCCTTTCTAAGCTTCAGTTTTTTACCAAAAAAAGTGGTATTGCCATGTGAATGAAACAAGGAGCACATATGAAACTAATGGTAAAATTTTGGGGATATAAACAATGTGCAATATCTGCATACAAAGTCTAGCTACAAGGTCGTCAGACTGATCCTCTGTGGTCCTTATGGAGAGATGACTTAAAAGCCACAAGACAGACCTACAAGCTTAAAAGAAAACAGTATGATTTCTCTCTAGTGTGTACCCATGTGTATTTAGGCTCATCTCCCCCATTGTCTAGCTACTTCTTGATTGGATAACACAAATGTTAGGGGTCATGGCTGGATATCAGAAATAAGAAAGTAATTCACACATAAGAACTGAAGCAGGAATGATAAACTGTTGTTATGTGAACAACAGGAACAAAACCTGGTCAAAGGAAGTAACAGAAAGGGCAAGAAGAAACCCATGTCAAAAGCAATGCCCAGCAGTTAAGTAGACAACAGTGCAAAGCTCCAGAGAAAACTCAGGGAAGTATTTGCAAAGCAGTTAGCAAAGTGGGGTTGGAATGTCCACAGCTAAGGCAGGTGAGGGTACCCAGGCCCTCTGACAGCATCTGGTCAGCACAGGGGGCACCACCATGCTGCTCTACCCTGAGTGGCCTGGGAGTGATTCCCACAAGGCTCGCTACCTCAACCAGACACATCATTTTATACCCACAGCATGAAGTGACCTGAGCTCCAAGAAGACCCCAGCTCACTTCCACCTCCGCCCAGTATCCTCATGAGAGAGTGCTCCCCAGTGCCCTTGCTGCTGACCCACACTCACTAGGATCTGGCAATACTCACTCAGAGGGTCTAGAGCCTGAACCAGGGACTGATGAGGACCTTAGATGCCACCTTGGTCAACCATCACTCTTTCTTAGCCCTGATCTGTGGGGGCGGGCTTGTGACTTACAGACATGTGTCCAGAGAGGACTGAAAGTGAAAAAAAAGTTAAGAAAAACTGGGAGAATTAAAGGAAAATGTTCTGCTAGGCTGTTTTTGTTTCTATGGTATTTCCTGCTCTTGGAAGAGGTCAGCAATGGCCTCCGGGTTAACAATGGCCACTGGAGGGACAGTAAGAGGGAAGTCAACACCCACTGAGGCTTCTTCAGAGTGCTCATTCTAACACTTCCCTCCCCAGAAGACAGAAGGTTCTGGAAGGGCAGGGAATATGCCCACAGTGAATGACATTCACTCTCCCCATTCTCACACAGAAGGTGTGACACAGAATCAAGACTTCATTCATTAATTCTAAGAACACTTGCTTAAGACACCAAGAAACAGCAGTGGCCAATGGTATCCTGAACTAGTACAGGATGAAGTCAGCCTGGACTTTATACTTATCCTCCCATCAGACTGGCCAGACCCTCCGTGGACCCTGCTGCAGTCTTCGGTCCTATTTTACTGGCAACGTGAGTCTGGTTTTCACACCTTCCTATTCCTAACATAAGACATTCCTACTAGAAGGTGAAAATCACAGCTGTTTGGTTCTCTTCCCCACACCCAGGAAACAACTTAAGAGCTAGACAGCAGCCTGCATGCGCTGTGAAGCCATAAGTCAGTGTGAATTTTTAGAATGCAGAAAGAATGGCAGACAACACCACTGGGTAATTTGGCAAGCAGTTAGTATATAATAAGAAATTACAGATTTCTTGACTTACATTGCCCTGAGCTATAAATTTTCAGCCCCTCAGGCCCTCATTCGAATTCAACATTGGTTAACGCTGCCCCCAGGTTCCCCGTTCACTCTTCCTCTGACCAACCTCATCCACATGCCACATTTCTACAGCTCATGTACTGAACGCCATTGCCAGTCTGTCCCCAGGCTACAGCCTTCTCTTGAATGCTGGGTATTTATGCCCAATTACCATCTGGAAACGCCTGAATATTGTCATAGAGACTTTTAAACACAACACGACTGTATTCACTTTCTGCAGCTGCATAAAAATTTTTTACAAACTCAGTGGCTTAAAATGGCACCCATTTATTAGTCCTCAGCAGGGCAGGGCAGAATGTGGCTCGGTCTCCTTCTTAGGGTCTCCCAAGTATAAAACCAAGAGACTGGCCAGGCTAGGATCTCATCTGGAGCTTGGTGGGATCCTCTTCCAAGCTCACACAGCAGGAGTAGAATTCAGCCCTTTCTGGTTTTGGGAATGAGGCCCTACTTCTCCTGATGGATGCCTTTTGGGGGCCACTTTTGACTTCTTGTGATCACCTGAATTCCTTACCACTCAGTCCGTTCCTTCCTGAAACCACTAAGAGTCACCCCTGATTTTAAACACTCATGAGATAGGTCATGCCCATCCAGGTTATCTCCCTTTCTTAAAGTCAGTGTGCCATGAAAAAATCCAATCACAGAGGTAAACTCCAACAATTCACTGTCTGGGGTTACACAGAAATCTTGGTGCCCTCTTGGAGTGTTGATTGACTGCAAGCAAACACATCTCTCTAATTCTTCACCCATTGCAAGCAAGCACCAACCATCACCACAGCTCCACAATAATGAGCAAAGAGCTCCAGCTGCACAGGCTTCCAAGGGGAACAAAAGACAGCAGGCTGACAAAATCCAGACAGATGATGCTTAAAAGGAATGCAAAAATGTCAAAGGTGTTGAAAAAAATTTGTTAGGCAGATGTTAAATAAAAGAAACCACTAAACCCAAATTCAGACTGATAGGGAGACTCCAAGATACAAATACATGGCTAAAGATAAAAATTGTCATCTTGGGTAGATGCTGTGGCATAGCGGGTAAAGACACTGCCTGCAATGCCAGCATCCCATATGGGCACTGGTTTGTGTCGCAGCTGCTCCACTTCTGATCCAGCACCTGGGAAATGCATCAGAAGATGGACCAAGGGTTTGGCCTTCTGTCACCCATCTAGGAGACCTAAATGAAGATCCTAGCTCCTGGCTTCAACCTGGCCCAGCCGCAGCCATTGTGATCAGCTGAGGAGTGAACCAGTAAGTGGAAGATCTCTCACTCTATCTAGCTATCTCTATCTCTCCCTCTCTCCCTGTAACTCTGACTTTTAGAATAAATAAATACATCTTTGAAACAAAAAGAATGCAATCTCATTAGCAAGGAGGGGGAATATAGAAACAAAACAAGGAGATAATAGTAAACATTAAAATAGTAAACCCTAAAAATACAAGTTTGGGCAATGATGTAGACCTAACAAAACTTCAATAAACTCTCAAAAATTGCCTCAGAATATAATTTTACATTATGTAGTGAGGTTCAAAATGCACATTCCCCACTACTAAGCAATTCTACTCCCAAGTAGCACACCCTAGAAAAATATTTGTGTACAGCCTTTACAGTTTGATAGCCACATGTGTGTACTAGTCAACATCTGGCTATAAGCCAAATGTCTACTGAGAGGAGAATAAAATACATCAGGGTGATATTCCTACAACAGTCTTTATGCAGTGCTGAGAATCAGTACCTTCTAGCTACATAAAATAAAATGTAGTAAACTCACATAACCTTGAAGCCACATTGTAGAAAATGGTAGAATATGACTTGACCATATTCAAATACATGTGTTTGGATTTGGAGCAGATAGAGATCAGCAAGAGTCAAACAGGTAGAAATGATATGAAAGTCAGTGAATGATCAAATTAACGAGAGTGGTCACCTTTAAAACAATGCAATCTTAGGCACAGGGGGTGTTGAACAGCCTCGATAATATTGGGTTTCTAAGCCACGGAGGGAGGAATATTTCTTTTATTGTTGTTCTTATACATTACATGTATTTTTGGTACACACAGACAAAAGTAAAAAATAGATAATTAACCACAAAGCAACAAACTGGTACCAAGTGTGTGCTATTAATAATAAATGTTTTGGGCCTGCTAATGTCTACAGGGTTTCTTTCCAAGGTTAGGAACATGTTCTAAAATCGACTCTAAAGATGGTTGTATCTGTCTGGATATAGAAAAAAAAAAAAAAACACTGAGTTGTACACCTAAATGACTGAATTGTTTGGCCCATGAATTATCTCGCAGTAAAGGTGTTATTTTTTAAAAGGGTCGGGGACAGCACTGTAGCACAGGAGGTGAAGCCACCATTTGCAATGCTGGCAACCCACATCAAAGTGCCAGTTCAAATCCCACCTACTCCACTTCTGACTCAGCTCCTTGCTAATGCATCTGGGAAAGCAGCAGGTGATGACTGAAATACTTGAGTTCCCACCACTCATGTAGGAGTCCAGGATGGAGGTCCTGGCTTCTGGCTCCAGCCTAGCCCAGACCTGGCTGTTGTGTTCATTTGGGGAAAAAACTAGTAGACAAAAGAGCTCTCTCTCTCTCTCTCTCTCTCTCCACCCCCCCCACTCTCTTTCTTCCTCTGTGCCTGTGTGTTTCTGTGTGTGTTTGTCACTCTGCTTTTCAAATAAATGAATCTTAAAAATAAATACAGCACCCATGGCTTGGGTAGTTGGAGCTGGCTCCACCCACTCCTAGTTTCAGCAAAAGAGTTAAGCCCTGGGGCCTACCAACCCAGGGCTTTTACATAAATTTAGTAAGAGGAAGCACCATAAAGTTCTTCACAGAGACCAGAGTGCAAAGTATGCTGAAAGCTGAATGAAAAGTTAGACTTAAACAATGAAGAAGCAAGTGGCAGTGGGGAATGGTTAAGGGAGCCAAGCAGGAGAAAAGCAAAAGAGTCTAAGGATTTATATACCCAAGGGACTGGGAAAATGTGGCTGCCACCAGCCAATGTTCGAGAATTGCCTTCCTATGCAAAGAGAGAGGCCACTTCAGTGAGAAGCAGTTGACCTGATTGGGGGGATGAATCTCTCGGGTTGTGGTCCAGTGTCCTTAAGTCTACTCACGGGGTCTCAGAAGGTCAAGGTGCTTAAGCACCCAGCATTCTGGCTGTCCTTCTCCCCGTGCATGCACTCATTAAAGCAGACAACCCCTGAAGGAGACTGCCCAGAAGCTGGGGAACCGCTTGAAGGAATGCAAAGGGAAGACATTCAAAACGAAAGCCCAGAACCCCTCCACGAAGTCGTCCCTTGGCACAGAGTTGAATTCCATGGGTTCCAAACGTGTGGCTGAGGGAGCCCAGGGAGTGACACATTCGGAGCAACCAACAGCACAATTTCTGACTCAAGGGAGCAGAGACAAGGCAAGAGTCTTCGGGAACCCTGAACCACCCTAAAATATCCCTGGGGGTCCGCAGGCTTGGAGAGATGTTTTGACCCATGAATTCCCTCTCACGTCCTCTGTCATTTTTGCAGTACCTTTGCCTGCCTGTCTGTCTAGTTTTAATCAACCAAAAGCCAGTGATAGCAGAAGAAATACACCCCAGCACCACTTGCCACTCAATAAAACAATACACATTCATGAACCTTTACTTCAGACCAGCTTTTAAAAAATCAATTCAAAACAATTACTACGTGTTTGACTCTTCCTTTGCTATTCTTGGCTAAGCAGCCAGTTTTCCTTGCCCTGATTCACCATCTGAATCAGGAGGTGTTCTTGGCAATGTTTCCTAGATTCTGGCTGCCTCTTTAGCATTCTCTATTTTTTTTTCAGTGCAATACTGACCTGTATAGCTCATTGGGGGGAAAAAATCAATATTTCCCTAGACACAATAGAACGCCAGCAACATCACAGCAAATAGGCTCCTGGTTTTGTATACCAGCTGGCATCCTTAACCAAAAACAGGCAAGCAAGAGCCAAGAGATTCACATTAAAAGGGTAATAAAAAGAAACAAATTAAAAATGCAGAATAAACAAAAAAACTCCACTTATTTTATGTCTAGCTATTTAAATTTTTTCTGACACCGGATCTCTGAGATATTAAGATGTCCCTTTGTTTTTTAAGAAAAAAATTTAAGCCTTTCCTGAATAAAATATACCATTGAATCATCTCTTAAATAAAACATAGGAAATAAATATAATTTGATTTAAAAAAAAAAACTGTTTATGGAAACAGAAACACCCTGATTGCTGGTGGAGCTCTTTGTCTTGCCTAAAAAGAATATAGTTTTACTAGGAAAATCAGCTATCACTGATGGAATTTCACCATTCCAAGACAGTTCAATTTTCTTCTTTTTAGAAATTAAAAGTTGTGGGGGCGGAGCCAAGATGGCGGAATAGTGAGGACGCACACTAGCAGTCCGCAAAAAGATAGTTTAATAAAAACAGAGTTACTGTAGCCTCAGGAAAAATCTCACGGAAAAAAATGCAGTGGAAATTCTTCCGGACCCAGTGAATGAGACGCCAGAGGACCTAGGGGAAAGTAAGTTTGCGAACGGCAAATCGTGCCTTAGTGGCACGGGAGCTGCCGGGAGGGACGGGAACCGGACGGAACACAGTCGCCATTGGATTCGAGCGCTTAAACGGGAGCCGATACAGGGATCCCGAGACACTGGCGGGGGGAAGCAGACGCCACGGGGGAAACAGCACAATTGAGGCGAGCCCACACGGACACTAGCCTCTTTCGTTGCCCACCCTGCTAATTCTAGCTGGACTGAACGCAGTGGGACGGCGCGCGCCCGCCGGCTGAACCGGAAGCCGGGCGGAACACAGTCGCCATTGGAACTGAGCGCTTGAACGGGGGCCGATACAGGGATCCCGAGACACTGGCGGGGGGAAGCAGACCCCCCACAGGGGAAACAGCACAATTGAGGCGAGCCCACACGGACACTAGCCTCTTTCATAGCCCACCCTGCTCACTCGAGCTAGACTGAACACAGTGGGACGGCGTGCGCCCGCGGGCTGAACCTGAAGCCGGGCGGAACACAGTCGCCATTGGAACTGAGCGCTTGAACGGGGGCCGACACAGGGATCCCGAGACACTGGCGGGGGGAAGCAGACCCCCCACGGGGGAAACAGCACAATTGAGGTGAGCCTGCACAGACACTAGTCTCTCTCGTCACCCACCCTGCTAATTCGAGCTAGATTAAACGCAGTGGGACAAGGCGCGCCCGCCCGCCTGCCCATCACTGAGGCAGACGGAACCAAAAACCCGAGGCTGTAGAAACCTGAAGGGGATCCAAAAACTGGGAACACACCACGCACACAAACTCCGTTACCTTGACAACCCAGAGAAAGAGTGTGGGGAAAAAAAAAAAAGCCAAATAAAAACAGATTCCGAGGGAGCAAGATCAAGGAAGACGCTATGATGACCCCAAACGGAAAAGACACCCCAAGTCAGGATTATGAAGATAATGAGATAGAAGAAATGCAAGAAGCAGATCTCAAAGAATTGATAAGAACATTAAGAAGTTCTCAAAAACAAATTCTTGAACTACAGAAATCCTTAATGGATAAGATAGAAAATCTATCTCGCGAGAATGAAGTACTACGGAGAAATCAAAACGAAATGAAACAACTAGTAGAACAAGAAGCTACGATAGTGACAAAAAATCTTAATGAATTGAAGAATTCAATAGATCAAGTGACAAGCAATCTTGAGGGCCTTAAAACCAGAATGGGTGAAGCAGAAGAGAGAATATCGGACCTAGAAGACAGAGAACAGGAGAGGAAACAGTCAAACCAAAGACAAGAAGAGGAAATTAGAAAACTAAAAGACATCGTCGGGAATTTACAGGATACTATTAAAAAACCCAACATTCGGGTTCTAGGTGTTCCTGAAGGTATGGAGAGGGAGAAAGGATTAGAAGGCCTTTTTAGTGAGATACTAGCAGAAAACTTTCCAGGCTTGGAGAAAGACAGAGAAATCCTAATCCAGGAAGCTCATAGAACCCCTAATAAACATGACCAAAAGAGATCCTCTGCACGACATATTGTAATTAAACTCACCACAGTGAAGCAAAAAGAAAAGATCCTAAAATGTGCAAGAGAGAAACGTCAGATTACTCTCAGAGGATCTCCAATTAGACTTACAGCTGACTTCTCAACAGAAACCCTACAAGCTAGAAGGGAATGGCGAGACATAGCCCAGGTACTTAGAGAGAAAAACTGCCAGCCCAGAATATTATACCCTGCAAAGCTCTCATTTGTGAATGAAGGTGAAATAAAGACCTTTCATAACAAACAAAAATTGAAAGAATTTGTTGCCACTCGTCCAGCCCTGCAAAAGATACTTAAAGACGTGTTACACACAGAAACACAGAAACACGACCATCAACATGAAAGAAGGTAAACGAAGGGAACCTCACGGCAAAAGATCACAGGGAATTCAAAGCATACATTAGAAAATATCTGGCAAATGGCAGGGCAAACTTACCACTTATCAATAGTCACATTGAACGTTAAAGGTCTAAACTGTCCTGTTAAAAGACAGAGATTGGCTGATTGGGTTAAGGAACAAAAACCATCTATTTGCTGCCTACAAGAAACACATCTTTCCAACGAAGATCCATACAGACTGAAAATAAAAGGATGGAACAAGATATACCACGCCAACAGAAATGAAAAAAGAGCGGGTGTAACCATCTTAATATCGGACTACATAAACTTTAACACAAAAACTGTTAAGAGAGACAAAGAGGGGCACTATATAATGATTAAGGGATCAATACTACAGGAAGATATAACAATTCTCAATGTATATGCACCTAATTACAGGCCACAGGTTTATTTAAAAAATTTGTTAAGAAACTTAAAGGGAGACTTAGACCCCAACACAATAGTACTGGGGGACTTCAATACTTCACTCACAGATATTGACAGATCGACAGGACAGAAGATCAACAAGGAGACAGTAGATTTAAACAACACTATAGCCCAAATGGATCTAACAGATATCTACAGAACTTTTCATCCTACAAGTAATGCATTCACATTCTTCTCAGCAGTACATGGAACCTACTCTAGGATTGATCACATATTAGGCCAT
The DNA here is from genome assembly GCA_949820135.1 of Sylvilagus floridanus. Lineage (NCBI taxonomy): Eukaryota > Metazoa > Chordata > Mammalia > Lagomorpha > Leporidae > Sylvilagus > Sylvilagus floridanus. The sequence continues at coordinate 39,665,800 of OX463230.1, forward strand.
AAAGCAAGTCTCAGCAAATTCAAAAGAATTAGAATCATACCATGCAACTTCTCAGACCATGAGGGAGTGAAGTTGGAAATTAGCAACTCAGGAATCTCTAGAGCATATGCAAACACATGGAGATTGAACAACATGCTCCTGAATGAACAATGGGTCACTGAAGAAATCAAAAGAGAAATCAAAAATTTTCTGGAAGTAAATGAGGATAACAGCACAACATACCAAAACTTATGGGATACAGCAAAAGCAGTGTTAAGAGGAAAGTTTATATCAATAGGTGCCTACATCAAGAAACTGGAAAGGCACCAAATAGATGAGCTTTCAATGCATCTCAAGGATCTAGAAAATTTGCAGCAAACTAGACCCAAATCTAGTAGAAAAAGAGAAATAATCAAAATCAGAGAAGAAATCAACAGGATTGAATCCAAAAAAACATTACAAAAAATCAGCCAAACGAGGAGCTGGTTTTTTGAAAAAATAAACAAGATTGACACCCCATTGGCCCAACTAACTAAAAAAAGAAGAGAAAAGACCCAAATCAGTAAAATCAGAGATGAAAAAGGAAATATAACAACAGACACCACAGAAATCAAAAGAATCATCAGAAATTACTACAAGGACTTGTATGCCAGCAAACAGGGAAACCTATCAGAAATGGATAGATTCCTGGACACATGCAACCTACCTAAATTGAACCAGGAAGACATAGAAAACCTAAACAGACCCATAAGTGAGTCAGAAATTGAATCAGTAATAAAGGCCCTCCCAACAAAGAAAAGCCCAGGACCAGATGGATTCACTGCTGAATTCTACCAGACATTTAAAGAAGAACTAACCCCAATTCTTCTCAAACTATTCAGAACAATCGAAAAAGAGGGAATTCTCCCAAATTCCTTCTATGAAGCCAGCATCACCTTAATTCCTAAGCCAGAAAAAGATGCAGCATTGAAAGAGAATTACAGACCAATATCCCTCATGAACATAGATGCAAAAATCCTCAACAAAATTCTGGCCAATAGACTGCAACAACACATCAGAAAGATCATCCACCCAGACCAAGTGGGATTCATCCCTGGTATGCAGGGATGGTTCAATATTCGCAAAACAATCAACGTGATACACCACATTAACAGGCTGCAGAAGAAAAACCATATGATTATCTCACTAGACGCAGAGAAAGCATTCGATAAAATTCAACACCCTTTCATGATGAAAACCCTAAACAAACTGGGTATAGAAGGCACATTCCTCAATACAATCAAAGCAATTTATGAAAAACCCACGGCCAATATCCTATTGAATGGGGAAAAGTTGGAAGCATTTCCACTGAGATCTGGTACCAGACAGGGATGCCCACTCTCACCACTGCTATTCAATATAGTGCTGGAAGTCTTAGCCAGAGCTATTAGGCAAGAAAAAGAAATTAAAGGGATACAAGTTGGGAAGGAAGAACTCAAACTATCCCTCTTTGCAGACGACATGATTCTTTATTTAGGGGACCCAAAGAACTCTACTAAGAGACTATTGGAACTCATAGAAGAGTTTGGCAAAGTAGCAGGATATAAAATCAATGCACAAAAATCAACAGCCTTTGTATACACAGACAATGCCACGGCTGAGGAAGAACTGCTAAGATCAATCCCATTCACAATAGCTACAAAAACAATCAAATACCTTGGAATAAATTTAACTAAGGACATTAAAGATCTCTACAATGAAAATTACAAAACCTTAAAGAAAGAAATAGAAGAGGATACCAAAAAATGGAGAAATCTCCCATGCTCATGGATTGGAAGAATCAATATCATCAAAATGTCCATTCTCCCAAAAGCAATTTACAGATTCAACGCAATACCAATCAAGATACCGAGGACATTCTTCTCAGATCTGGAAAAAATGATGGTGAAATTCATATGGAGACACAGGAGACCTCGAATAGCTAAAGCAATCTTGTACAACAAAAACAAAGCCGGAGGCATCACCATACCAGATTTCAGGACATACTACAGGGCAGTTGTTATCAAAACAGCATGGTACTGGTACAGAAACAGATGGATAGACCAATGGAACAGAATAGAAACTCCAGAAATCAATCCAAACACCTACAGCCAACTTATATTTGATCAACGATCCAAAACCAGTCCCTGGAGTAAGGTCAGTCTGTTTAATAAATGGTGCTGGGAAAACTGGATTTCCACGTGCAGAACCATGAAGAAAGACCCCTACCTTTCACCTTACACAAAAATTCATTCAACATGGATTAAAAATTTAAACCTACGACCCGACACCATCAAATTACTGGAGAGCATAGGAGAAACCCTGCAAGACATAGGTACTGGCAAAGACTTCTTGGAAAAGACCCCAGAAGCACAGGCACTGAAAACCAAAATTAACTACTGGGATTGCATCAAATTGAAAAGTTTCTGTACTGCAAAAGAAACAGTCAGGAAAGTGAATAGGAAACCGACAGAATGGGAAAATATATTTGCAAACTATGCAACAGATAAAGGGTTGATAACCAGAATCTACAAAGAAATTAAGAAACTCCACAACATCAAAACAAACAACCCACTTAAGAGATGGGCCAAGGACCTCAACAGACATTTTTCCAAAGAGGAAATCCAAATGGCCAACAGACACATGAAAAAATGTTCAAGATCCCTAGCAATCAGGGAAATGCAAATCAAAACCACAATGAGGTTTCACCTCACCCCGGTGAGAATGGCTCACATTCAGAAATCCACCAACAATAGATGCTGGAGAGGATGTGGGGAAAAAGGGACACTAATCCACTGTTGGTGGGAATGCAAACTGGTGAAGCCACTATGGAAGTCAGTCTGGAGATTCCTCAGAAACATGAATATAACCCTACCATTCAACCCAGCCATCCCACTCCTTGGAATTTACCCAAAGGAAATTAAATTGGCAAACAAAAAAGCCGTCTGCACAGCAATGTTTATTGTGGCTCAATTCACAATAGCTAAGACTTGGAACCAACCCAAATGCCCTTCAACAGTAGACTGGATTAGGAAATTATGGGACATGTACTCTACAGAATACTATACAGCAGTCAAAAACAATGAAATCCGGTCACTTGCAACAAAATGGAGGAATCTGGAAAACATCATGCTGAGTGAATTAAGTCAGTCCCAAAGAGACAAATATCATTTGTTTCCCTTGATTGGCGATGACTAACTGAGCACCAAAGGGGAAACCTGTAGAAGTGAAATGGACACTATGAGAAACAGTGACACGATCAGCTCTTGTGCTGACTGTTGTTGTACAATGTAATACTTTATCCATGGTAGTATTTTTTTTTCTTTATCCTAGTACTAGTGGTTGAATTCTGTAATTAACACACAATTATTCTTAGGTGTTTAAATTTTAACTGAAAAGTGATCTCTGTGAAATATAAGAGTGGGAATAAGAGAGGGAGGAGATGTAAAATTTGGGACATGCTCAATCGGAACGGCCCCAAATGATGGAGTTAGAATTGTGCCAGGGGTTTCCAATACAATCCCATCAAGGTGGCATGTACCAAGGCCATCTCATTAGTCCAAGTGATCAATTTCAGCTCACAATTGATCACACTGATAGGTCTAAGAGTCAAAGGGATCACACAAACAAGACTAGTGTCTGCTAATACTAACTGATAGAATGAAAATGGGAGAGAATGATCCAACATGGGAAGCAGGATACACAGCAGACTCATAGAATGGCAGATGTCCTAAATAGCACTCTGGCCTCAGAATCAGCCCTTAAGGCATTCGGATCTGGCTCAAGAGCCCATGAGAATATTTTAGGCATGGAAAGCTAAGACACTCTGGAAAAAACAGAAGACCTAAATGAAAGATCTCTGCGAGTGAGATCCCAGTGGAAAGAACGGGGCCATCAAAGAAGGAGGTACCTTTCTCTGAAGGGAGGAGGGAACTTCCACTTTGACTATGGCCCTGTGGGAATAAGATCGAAGTCGGCGAACCCTAAAGGCTTCCATAGCCTCGGCAACTCATGACCAGAGCCTAGGGAGATTACTGACGCCATAAACAAGAGTGTCAAATTGTTAAATCAACATCAGGAGTCACTGTGTACTTACGTCTCATGAGGGATCTGTCCTTAATGTGTTATCCAATGTGAAGTGATGCTATTACTAGTACTGAAACAGTATTTTTACACTTTGTGTTTCTGAGTGGGTGCAAACTGATGAAATCCTTACATAGTATATATTGAATCGATCTTCTTTATATAAAGATAATTGCAAATGATTAAAAAATCTTGGTGTTAAACTGGAAATTGCATAGACAATTAATCAATTTTTTTAAAAAAAATCATGTAGGATCTCTGTCCTTAATGTGCTGTACATTGTGAATTAATACTATAACTAGTACTCCAACAGTATTATCATTTTGTGTCTCTATGCGAGGGCAAACCGTTGAAATCTTTACGTAATATGTACTAAATTGATCTTCTGTGTATAAAGAGAATTGAAAATGAATCTTGATGTGAACAGAAGGGGAGAGGGAGCGGGAAAGGGGAGGGTGGGGGGAGGGAGGGAAGTTGTGTGGGGGGGGAGCCATTGTGGTCCATGAGCTGTTCTTTGGAAATTTATATTCTTTAAATAAAAGCTTTATAAAAAAAAAAAAAAGAAATTAAAAGTTGTTTGGTTCATGCTGAAAAAAAGGATGCTCCTTAATAAACTTTGTAACTCAAGATCTACTCCAACTCAAGGAATGTATATGAACAACTCAGGTTTGAACTATCTGCTCTATTTTATTACATAATAAAGCAACCTAACCTCTACCTAACACTACCATCCTACTCTAAGAGCACCACAACGTCACACAAATTAAAATCAGTGACCTACGCCCAGCTGACATCCAGGGAATACAGTTCTGGGCTAACAATGACTGATCTCCCAGCAAACAACACACATTCTGCCCTACGCCCTGCTGCCATCTGTTCTATTCCCCAGGTACTTGCATACAACATTGCTTCCTTTCCCTTCTTAGCCTAGCCTTTTAAGCACAATCATAAAAAAACACATCGGGGAGTAAGAGGAAGGAAATTAAAGTGCCAATGGTAAGCAAGCAGCTTAACCTCAGTTCTTAACTTGACCTGTGGGCATTAGGCAGTTGCTGTACCATTAGGAACTGGAAGTTGAGCACATACTACAGGGCCAGGATCCTCTGATTATACCAAGAGTAGTGTTCCAATTGGGACTTATTTCTCAAAAAAAAAAAAAAAAAAGGAAACAGTCATTACATGGGAAAATTATTTTTATTTTTTGTTTATTTTCCCTCCAAATTTTCTTCATTAAATATTTATTTGGAACCACTGTATAATTTTTCATTCAATCTCTGAACACTGTTTGAAAAGAAAAAAAATCAACAAAGTAAAAGAATTTAAAAAGTTGGTAGAAGGCACTATCATTTATTAAGTTTCAGAGCTTTATGATCTAGAGTAAGTGATTTTATCTCCCTAAACCTTGGTTTTGCCTGCAGTGGCAGCAGTGGGACCAATGGTACTTACCTTGGAGATTTGTGCTTGTTTCTTTCAGCATCACAAGAAAAAGTTCTTGGACAGCGCTCAGTAGAGAGCCTCACTCATTCTCTGCTCTCAGTAGCTACCACTGCCAACAAAATCCTGAATCTAGGTTTCCATAGCTGATGACCTCCCTTTCCTGACCTTAACCCTAACCCTAACCCTAACCCTAACCCTAACCTCATCTTTCATACCTGATTACAAAGTCCTCTCCATTTTTCCGTCAAGCCCACCTTCCTTATCTCCTTAACCCAAACTACCATGACCTGAAGTCTCAACGAATGGAAGAGTGGCCATTCTGCCGCTGCGTCACTCTCCACAATGCTGTTAACAGATAGACGCACCTCTTAAGTGAAAGTTCACCTGTAAAAGTAGCATGGATGTGGCAATCATGATTGGTGACACCTTCCTCTCCAGAGGAGCCTCTTTACCTGGCTCCATTCTTCCATTCTATGTGACTTGAGTGGGGCCTAAGCATGTTCAACTCTGGTGTGCAGACACATGGGAACTATTTTTTAAAAAACTGAACAAGTAAATTCATGATTTATATATTATAATAACATTGCTTTATATATTATAATGACACTTTTTCCTCACCCCCACAATCTGTAGTCACCTCATTTACTTTTTTTTCCTAAGAGATCTGCAGCCCTCGTCCTCAATACCAATACTTTCGTGAGGTTGTGGCTATGTCTGACTAGTTTATCACCACTGTTCTGCAGCTTAGAATAATGTTTAACACAGGCTAAGAGCTAAATAAATATTTGTCCAATTAATCTTCCTTCCCTCACACTTATCCTTCTTCCAACTTTTTTTTTTTTAAATCGGGATCCTTGGGAGGAGTTGATGCTGCAGTTCTATTTTATTTTTAAAGATTTATTTATTTGAAAGGCAGAGTTATAGAGACAGAGAGATTTTCCATCCACTGGTTCTCTCCCCAGATGGTTGTAATAACCAGGGCTGGGCCAGGCTGAAGCTAAGAGCCAGGAGCTTCATGTGGGTCTCCCACGTGGATGCAGGGGCCCAAGCACTGGGACCATCCTCTGCTGCTTTCCCAGGCACATTAGCAGATAATTGGATCAGAAGTGGAGCAGCCAGGACTTGAACTTGTGCCCAATCGGGATACCAGCACAGCAGGTGTCAGTTTTACCCACCATGCTACAGCACCAGCCCCATCCTTCCTTTAAATCTTACTCCATGCTGCAGGAAGAGTAATGTTTTAGAAATAGAAACCATTCAACAGGGAAAGGAGAGTCTCTTCAAAAAATGATGCTGGGACAACTGACCATCCACGTACAAAAGAAGGTAGGTAGAACCTTACCTTATACCATATTTTTAAAAAATACCTCAAAATGGATCAAAGAGTTAAACATAAAATCTAAGCCATAAAACTCTTTGAAGAAAACATATGAATAAGTGTTCTTGATCTTAGATCAGGCAATTTCATCTAAGATGATAACAAAAACATAAGCCACAAATAAAAAATAGATAAACTTGACAACATCAAAATTAAAAGCTTTTCTGCTGCAAGCAATACTATCAAGGAAGTGGAAATATAACACATTGAAAGGGAAAAATATTTGCAAATCATATATTTGATAAGACATTTGCATCTAGACTATAGAAAGAGCTCCTACAACTCCACAATAAAAAGACAGCTAAACTTAAAAAATAGGTGAAGGATTTGAAGAGACATTTCTTAAGGAAGATACACAAATGGTGAATAAACACGTGAAAAGTTGTTCACCATCAATAAAAATCAGGGAAATGCAAACCAAAACCACAATCAGATACTGCTTCACATTACTGGACAGCTATAACTTTAAAAACACAGTTTGGGCAAGAGTGCTGTGAAGCTGGAACCCTGATGTATTGCTAGTGAGAATGTCAGCTGGAGTAGCAACTTTGGAAAGTAGTATGGCAGTCCCTCGAATGGTTAAACATGGAATTACCATATACCCCAGCAATTCCACACCTTGTTATAGCCCCAAGAAAATGGAAAATGTATATCTACACAAAAACTTGTACATGAATGTTCATAGTAAAATTATTTATAACATCATAAAAGTGGAAACAAACCAAATTTCACCTGCTGATTCATCAATAAATGACACATGGTGTATACACATACCATGGATACTTTTTTAGCAATAAAAACAAATGAAATACTACAATATGCATGACCCTTGAAAATCTTATACGAAGTGAAAAAGGTCAGTCACAAAGACCACATAGTGTATAATTCCATTTACACAAAATGCTCAGAATAGGAAAATCTAAAGAGACAGAGCAGATTACTGGTTGCCTAGGGTTTGGCAGTGGGTAGAAGGAGGGGGGCACTGGGAGTGAATAATGGGTACAGGGCTTCTTTTGGGGGTGATGCAATGTTCTAAAATGGGTTACACCACACAACTCTATGAATATACTCAAATATACTGAAATAGATGCTTCAAGTGTGTGAATTATATGGTACACGAATTATCATCTTAATAACACTGTTATTTGAAGACTATGTATCTGACCACACCATTTATTGGTTTAAATCTTTCAAAGGTTTCACAGTGTGCCTGCTGAGCATCAAGTCTAAGTTCCAATTAGACCTACAGTCCTGTGTGCTGGGGACCCAGCTTATTTCTTCAGTCTCGTCCTGTATCACTCTTCCCAGCACAGTGCATTCACGCAGCAGCTGCTCAGTCAACGCTCTTAGTAAGCTGACTTATACTTCAACAGCACTAGCTGTAAATGAAGCCAACCTCACCCTTAAGCAGTGGCATGAGAATGAGAAGGGAAACAAGGTATACAATTTTCAAAGGACACATCTACCCAAATTTCTATCAATGCTTTTTTCTCTATTTCTGGTATCCAAGTGGAGATCCTAGGGGCACCCAGCACTCAGAATTACATGTTAACTCAGACACAAAAGGCTCTGTATTTCCTCCAAGGGCTATATTCTCTTACAGGGAGTCCACCTCCTCTATGTAGATAGCAGAACACAGACATAGTAGCTAAGCAGGTGCACCCTGAATTGGAAGAACAGTAAAAGCAGAAAAATGTTGACTCTGACACCATTAACATTATCATTTCCATCATCACAATCGTTACTGTTCTCAGCATAACTTCAGTTACTGTCACGAGAAGGGCGTCACCTCCCTCCCAGAAAATCAAGGCTTGAGTAAGGAATCACACTGTTTACTCCTTCACACATATTTACTGAGTACTCACCATGCATCTGATGTCATTGTAGGAACCTGGGATCGATCAGAGGGCAAACGAAACAAAATCCCTACTCCAATGAAATGTATATTCTGTTGCATGAACACAGTCTATCCGTAATTAGACAAAGGTAGTGAGAAGTGCTATAAAGTCACAACAGGCAAAGGAAAGTGGCAGTAACGTGGCTAAGGTACTGGAGGACAGTCTCGCTCAGGACGTAACATCTGAGCAGAGACTGCATTCAAGCAGGTTGCCCCGTGGCACCTGCAGTGAGATTCTGTACAGTCCTGAGCACGAAGTCTGCTTTAGAGTCAGAGGAACAGAAGGAGTCTCCAGAGCATGGAAAGCAAGAGAAGCAGCAGCATTCCGCCCGGCCTTCCAGCTCTGTGTCGAAAGAACTGAGAAGTCACTGAAGGGTTAGTGAGCTTCTCTATGAACACCAAACTCTGGGCTGACCCAAGCTGGTCTTCAGGGACAGCCACAGAAATCCCCATGGGCACAGGGCAGGAGAGAACTCAACTCCAGTATCCAGTGTGCTGAGATCAAAAGAATCTGCACAATGAACTCCGACAGACAGAACACCAAATTCATGACCGTGTCGTCCGAGGGACACTCACTGTCCGGCTCTTCTCCCGGCCTTGAGACCTGCAGAGCCGGGGCCATTCTGATCACGTCCACCACAGTAAGTGTGGTAGCCCCAGGACCCCGGGGCATGATATTGGGCAGGAAATGCCTTTTCTCACTCACTCACACACACACACACACTCTTTCACTGTTCATTCAACACATATAGAGACAAATTACAAAATTATCTCAAGAAACGTAGTGTGACCTACACTTGATATAACCCTTATGAGACCTTTGAAAAATCTCCTGGAAACTGCAGCAGAAGCACTGACTGATAAACAAGAAACCCTTAAGAAGCAAGAATTCCTGTAAAACTCAGGTTGGACTTCTCCAGAATTCTGACGGAGCAGCTCCATTCAGGGCAGTGAGAGTCCCTCCCCCACAACAAAATATCTACAAGACAGTTGTGGCACTAAGCATAAAGCTGATTAACTAAGGGATTTTGAAAAGTATAAATTCATTCTCAATCAATATCTTTCATACACATAAAAGTTTGAATATAATGCATATAAACTGAACATTTCTAAGCCAATAAAATGTGTCTCTTAGTTCCTATCAGAAACAACAGACTCGCTGAGAATGATGAAATTGGTTACACAGAATTCTGAAAATGCCTTTCAAGTTAGAAAAAAGCAGCAATTTCTGCTTTTTAACATTTATATCACAACAGAAATGTGGACTGGAAAAACACAGCTGGAGATTTAGTAAAAGAGAAATATTTATTGTTTTGAGGAAGGAGAGGATTCTATACAATGAGCACTATTTATTTTTAAGGATGAAATTGTTACTTATGCTAAATCAAAATAAATCAAGTTAATCTTAAGATAGTATTAATGAAAGATGTAGTACAGTAAACCAAGTGCAATAAGTTTTTGGTTTCATAAGGTTATTCTTTACTTTTCTATTTTATCAAATGAAATATTTCATCTTTATTGGAATGGCACAGTTTAAAGCAAACAATTCAGCAGGTAAAACCAGTGCCTGCAGTGCCGGCATCTGACATGAGCACCAGTTCATGTCCCGGCTGCTCCACTTCTGATCCAGCTCTCTGCTAATGACGTGGGGAAAGCAGCAGAGGATGGCCCAAGTGCTTGGGCACCTTCCATCCACATGCAAGACTCAGATAAAGTTCTTACCTCATGGCTTCGGCCTGGCCCAGTGCTGGCCATGACAGCCATGTGGGGAGTGAATGAGCAAATGGAAGATCTCTTTCCTTCTGTATGTGCCCCTCTGTCTCTGCAACTTTTTCAAATAGATAAATAAATCTTTTTTTTTTTAATAAATACTGAAAACAAAGAATTACCACGTGCACAAGGGCACTTAAAATTTTGTAAAACATTGAAATTTAAAGTTTATTTTGTTGCAAACAGTATTGTATATAGTTTTTTCAAAATAAGCTTTTCTATCACTTTTTCAAAATATCTTGTGTTTTACAAGGAAATTGTTTAAAAGAGATTATTTTGTTTATTTGAAAGGCAAAGTTTCAGAGAGAAGAGAGAGAGAGAGGGAGGTCTTCCATCCACTGGTTCACTCCCCAAATGGCCTCAATGGCTGGGGCTGGGCCAATCTGAAGCCAGGAGCCCAGAGCTTCTTCCTGGTATCCCACATAGGTGCAGGAGCCCAAGCACCTGGGCCATCCTCCAATGCTTTCTCAGGTGCATCAGCAGGGAGCTTGATCAGAAGTAGAGCACCCAGATCACAAACTGGCACCCATGCTGGATACCGGCATTGCAAGTGGTGGCTTATATTGTTTTGCCACAATCCTGGCCCCACAAGGGAATATATTTAAGGCAATGATCTCCAATTCATGCAACTGTCTCCACCCATCACTCCCATCCTACTTTCCAACCCCTTTACATATAGAAATAGAGCTTAGTAAGAGCTCTAGGTGATGAAAAAATAACTAAGGATTTTATTGATTAGGCTGAGCAGTGTGGAAACCTAAGCTTAGGATCATGCTTACTTTCACAGTGACTTTCATTGTGTGCTAAGCACTAGTGGAGTTGCTTACACACTACTTAGGTCTCATCTGATTCCTTACATGCTTTAGAGGTCATCAAATGTAACACATGGATCCTATACTAAACCGGCTCACTAGTCATAAAGGATGTTTCAAGTGTGGCCTCACTCAAAGCCCTACCTCCCAGGCATCTTCTGAGAACTGAGTTTTTGGAGAATTTGCTAACTTCCTCTACATTTTCCCCTGTTCTGAGTGTGCACCTAGACAGAAGGATTTTTGACATGGCTCTCGGGGTCCCAGAGGTGGCAGCACTGAGCAACACAGACCACCTCCAGACCTCAAAGACCATGACCTTCATGGTGCCACGCAAAGGAGAAAAGAGTGGAAGTCCTTCAATGAGCCTCACTTGCAACCTTAAGGTCTAAGAGCGGTCTACAAATACACATGGTTGATGCAAAGCATGTAGGTGCAGGAGTGAGACGCCTCCCTCCCGTCTTTGTCCCTGTCTCCTTTTCACCCTGAAGCACCACACACACTGCAGCGACTGGCCAAAAATGGACAATCCTTAGACGCTAGATATAAAGTAAATAAAGAAGGAGGTACTTTCTATAGCCACAGGAAGACTGCAACTGGGAGAACATGGATTGGGCAGATTCCTACGCACACCTGACCTGAATACCCTGCAGCTCCTGGCGATCGCGCAGCACCTCACAATGCTGGAAAGAGCTCCTCTTCTCCCCTCTGGCATGGCCTGTCTCACTGCAGTTCTCAACTTCTCCTCCCATCCTCCAAAAACCAACGACATGGGATCAGTCACGAAGTATGAATCTGGATCATAATCCATTCCAGAGAATATGGAAAATTCAATGCAACCTTCTTCAACAATACATACCCTGTACCAGAAACCTGCCTACCACCAGCCAAGGGAAATTCTATTGTTGCCAAACTGAAGTGTGATAAGGGCCTCATAAATCGCATGTATACTCTACCTTGACCTTTGGATTGTTGTCTTCTCCTAGAACATGTGAGCTATGTTCACCTGCTCAAAAAAGTTCAACTCCTGGCTATTACCTTCCAGCATGGACTCTGGGATTGCACTGCCCGGATCGAAAGCCTGGAACAGCTCATTAATACCTACAGAACCTAAGAGAAATGTCTGTGCATCAGTTCTCTCAACTATAAAATAAACAACCCAAGTTTCCTCAATGGGACTGACTAAGGATTCTCAGAGATGGAAAGGTGAATGTTTAACTGAGCGTCTAACCATTGTGATCATTTGATCGAGAGCATTGGTGTGCCTTTACTATTTCATACCACACATGCATCCTTTGAAGCTAACTGGACTCCTTCATCTTCATAGCCAATGTTCCTAGCACCTCATATTGTGAACTGGGGGTACACTTGCCATATCTGGATCAGCCCTCCCACCATATCCCCAGATTCAGTCCTTTTGGTAGGCAAAGTTTGGGCCATTTGTGTTTATTCACTAACCTTAATCAGTAGGCATTTTCTCCATTGGGCCTGGCTGGTCCTAGAAGCTATCTGATGGCAGTGTAGTGATCTCTTCAACTACACTGAAAAAAGGCTGTTTTCAAAAAATATAGTGTGGGTGACCCTGTGCTTGGCTGGGAGACTGCCTGCCTAGCTTATGCAAGGGATTAAGAGGACACGGCATACCATGCTTCCCGGGAGAGATTTTGGTCAGGGGCTCAGGCGCACTGAGAGCCACACACAACATGACTGCTGACAGGCAGTAAGAGCCCCAGGCACATTCCCCCCACCCCTGCTTCTTGTTGAAGGGACCTGTAATTGTCAACCAGGCACAAAGCTCCCGGGAGTGGCCCAGACCCATAAGGACCACTTGGAAGGCTACCTAGGATACGTGACCTTCAAGGTGACTGGAGAAGCATAGCAGCGCCAATCTCGGCTCTATCCCATACAATCAGTGTTGCCCTGAACTAGCTACTCTCCTCCTTGGCTGCCCTTTAAAGCTTGTGCCTGATTGTTAATAAACAGACGTGTTCACCAAAACTGTCTTCAGTGCTTCTTGTCGAAGAACACCGTAGCCCCACCATCCTGACAGTGTGGGCCTCGCAGGACAAGCCCACAATACAGTAAGATCAAATACTTCACAGATTATGAATAGGTCTAAAAGGTAGTTAAAGTCCTCTTCTCCACCACATTGTCCAAAAACACAACACTCAAGCCTGAGCAATCTTTAGCTTAAGAGAAATTTCAACAGCAATGCAGAAAGGCCAGACATCCAAGATGGAATCACACTGAAGACTCCTGGTACCCATTTTCAAATAGAGGAAACACAAACATAATCACAGAAAAGTTTTGCCTTATTTCTCATTTCCCTAGTTATAAATACTTTAAAATTTCCTAAGCCCTCACACACTATTTATTATTCTTAACTAGCTACATTTACATTTGCATAGGTTAGTGTACAAGCAGGTATACAGTTACATAAATTCAGATTCTAAATGTTATCACATTAACAAAACCACAATGGAACATCATTTCACTCCAGTGAGAAAGGCTATTATCAAAAAGACAAAAATAAAATAAAATACTGGGGAAGAAGGGGAGAAAGAGTAGCTCTTATACACTGTTGGTAGGAAGGTAAGTCAGTATATTCTTTATGGAAAGAAGAGTGGTGGTTCCTCAAAAACTAAAAATGAACCACCAATTGATCCAGCCATGCCACTACTGGGCATTCCAAAGTAAACAAAATCAGTATGTTGAAGAGATAGCTGCAAAATAGCCAAAATATAGAATCAATTTAGGTCTCCATCAACATACCAATGAATGGGCCGGCGCCGTGGCTCAACAGGCTAATCCTCCGCCTTGCGGCGCCGGCACACTAGGTTCTAGTCCCGGTCGGGGTGCCGGATTCTGTCCCGGTTGCCCCTCTTCCAGGCCAGCCCTCTGGTGTGGCCAGGGAGTGCAGTGGAGAATGGCCCAAGTGCTTGGGCCCTGAACCCCATGGGAGACCAGGAAAAAGCACCTAGCACCTGGCTCCTGCCATCGGATCAAGCGCGGTGCGCCGGCTGCAGCACGCCGTCCACGGCAGCCATTGGAGGGTGAACCAACGGCAAAGGAAGACCTTTCTCTCTGTCTCTCTCTCTCATTGTCCACTCTGCCTGTCAAAAAAAAAAAAAAAAAAAAAAAAAAACCATACCAATGAATGAAGAAATTGTGGTATATAGGTGTGTATATATATATATATGTATACATATGGTGTATATATATACACACACACAACGGAATACTATTTAACTATTAAAAAAGAATGAAACCCTGACATTTGCAGCAACATGGATGGGACTGGAGGACATTAAGTTCAGTGAAATAAGCCAGACACAAAAAGACAAATACTATACATTCTCACTCATTTGTGGGAGCTCGAACAGCTGTTCCCCTAGAAGAATATGGTAGAACAGTAATGGCTAGAAATTTGGAAAGGTGTTGAGGGGGGAAGTGGAGAGAGATACAGAAGTCAAAGAAAGGCTACTGAAATATAGCTGGAGAGGGAGAATTAGTTTTACTGTTTGTGGCACAATAGGGTGACATAGCACAATAATTTGTGCTAGTTCAAAATCTGAAAGAATCTGAGGTTCCAAAAACATAGAAATGATAAACATTTAAGGCCATGGAAATGTTAATTACCTTGATCTCAACACTATACATTAAACACATGGATTACATTATCATACTGTGCCCCATAAATATGTATAAGAATTAAGTAGCAATTAAACTTTTTTAAAAGACAGGGTATGCATTTGGCATAGAGTCTGAGACTGCATGAAATACCCATGTTCCACCTCAGAGTGTCTGGGTTTCAGTCATAGCTCTGCTCCCGATTCCAGCTTCCTGTAAATTCAGGAGGGGAAGCAACAGATGATGGTTAACGCAGTTGGTTTCCTGTCATCCATGTGGGAGACCCAGAATGAGCTCCTGGCTCCTCGCTCCTGGCTCAGCCCTGGCTGTGGTAGGCATTTGCAGAGTGAACCAGCAGATGGGAGAGTTCTATCTCACTGTATGTGCCTTTCAAATAAATAAAATAAACATTTGAAAAAAATTAATTAAACTTCAGCACTTTTTTCCTTTTCAATATAAGGCTTCATTTATTTCTACATAATCTCATTTATTCCTACGTTTGACAGTTCACAATTTATATGTTTTCTTTTCTTTCTTTTGTTTTTTCTGAGGTCAAAGTTATAGTTTTTTCTAAGATCAAAATTACAGAGAGGGAGAGACACTGAGCAAGAGATCCTCCATCTGCTGTTTCCCCCATGGCTGTAACCGGAGGGTCTGGCCCAGGCCAAAGCCAGGAGCCTGGAGCTTCTTCCAGGTTTCCCAAGTGGGTGGCAGGGAACACTTGGGCCATCTTCACTGCTTTTCCTGGGCCATTAGCAGGGAGCTCCCAGGACTTGAACCAGCACCCACATGTGATGCTGGGGTTGCAGTTGACGGCTTTACTCACTATGCCACAATGCCAGCCCCACAATTTATATCTTAATATAAGGTAGCAGAGCTTGAGAAAACACTGAACTTAAATGTATACTCCTATGTTCATGTCTCTAAGTGGAAACATTCATTCCTTTATTGTTGTTATTTTCTGTTTCAGAGAAAAAATTCAACCTATATTCATCATGATTTCCCAAAGAGAAAATAAGAACTTATGGTTCATTTATCTGTAAGTAAGCAAAATATTGTGACAACACAAGACTCCTAATTTCTCAAGCTCTAATGTCTTCAAACAACACCCATCCATGAAAACAAATAAAAGTAAGGAAAAATGCACAAACGATTGACAGGCGGTTTTAACTTGGCACTTGTATATTTGTGGAAGGATTATCTTCAAGCTGGTATATTTACTTTAGCTTTTAATGATTGGTGAGTCCAAGTGTTGAAAGGACACTACTATGAATACTTGCTTAGTAGGAGGGGGAAAAAGTGCTTGCTCTGTGTTTCTCAGATGACCCAGGCGTCAAGAATTTGATGGGACGGGGTGGGGTGGGGGAGCTGTCTGTGCGTTTCTCTCTTTCTGTCTCCTTCTCTGTTTGCAGGCCTGTCAGGAGCTACCCCACTGGAGACAATTCAGAGCTCAGTTAACTGAATAACAAGGCACAACAGAAAGCAAATCATTCAGCAGATGCTCCCAGCCTCTGCTGACCCAGCAAGGTCTTACAGATGACAAAGGTAATAATGCATAGAGAAGGTCCATCACAGAGCTCAAATCAAGCACAGCCTTCCAACATTCGGCAGGCTCTGTTGGCTCCAACAATCTGACAAAGCTCATGTGGACGACTGACCTGTGGTTCCTCAAGGGGACTAAATGTAAAGCATCGAGAACTCGGAGAAACAAAAGACTTAACATCTTCCTCTCTTGGCACTCATTTCCTCTCTAGTGTCCAACAAGTGAGAAACTGAATCAGAGAAGCATAAGAGGTTGGCAGCTCGCATGTTGCACTGGCGGCACCTTGCCCGTTTCATCCGGGCACAGCAAACCTTCTGGGATGGAGCCTTTCTTACTGTTTTCAAAGTCCTAGGAGGAATCCTGGCTGTCATCCTCAGGAAAGAGAAAACATCGATAATTCAGGAGGTGATAACTGAGGGAAAGTCTCAGATGTATGGACAAGAAAACGGAAAACATAATTTTCTTTGGGACCAATTAACGTAAGAACTACTTTGCATACTCTCAATCAAAAAGGTGTCAGTGTTGTCAGGAGAAGTGGGATTTTTTTCCAATGAAAGTTAACATGACACTTTCTTGTATTAATGAAACACATTGTGAACTACTTCACAGGAAGGGGAAGAAAAAGCACTCTAAGTACAAATACCATCACAAGGCAAGACATGGGGGCATAAATATTCATGACATATTCCACATGTTTAATTAAGCTCTTTTTGTGACTCTATTTTGCTGGCTTGTTTTCCTAGTAGGAAAGATGCCAAATATTATGAGTTTCTACTTCAGAATTTTGGACCACAGTTTGCCCTCATATCACCTTGTTTCATTTGGCAAGCAGTGTTGTCAAAAATGACATGCACCAATGAATTAATCATTCATGAAAACGAGGAAGGAGGGAAAAAAACACAGGAAGAGAATCTTGAAAAGTGATGTGTCTGTGAGCTCTTCTGGCATCTTACACGAGTCCCATGTGTTGAAAGCAGCCAAGCAGATGGAAGGAAGATCGCACAGACCCTAGCGCCATAATTCTTAGACTACTTCGCAAAGAACAATCATCTTTCAACTTCCATTTTTCCAGTTTGAAGTTGAGCTTCTGTGTAGAAACACTTGAGTAAAGAGAGTCAATTGAAGGGAACTTCTGCCATACCAATCACATTTCAGAACCAGAAAGGAAAGTGATATGATAACAATTCTACTGGCAAAACAAAAATCTCCTAAGACATGTGCTCCCAACAACCTAGCACATTACTACTGTAGATCACACCTGTTGAACTGCCATGTCCTTTCATTTGCACTGATCTTGGCAGATTTTCTACGAAAGAGCTTCTTGTAGTCTCAATTTCATATTAAATATTTGTTCACATTTTTGTCACACGCAGTCTCTCTTCCCCACCAAATTAATTGATCTATGCAGGACATAAGGAACAAACCAACAGACTGGGGCTGGCACTGTGGTGTAGAAGGTTGAACAACCACCTACAGTGCTGGCTTCCCATATGGGCACCAATTTGAGTCCTGGCTGCTCTCCTTCTAATCCAGCTCCCTGCTAGTATGCCTGAAAAAACAGCAAGAGGATGGCCCAAGTGCTTGTGCCCCTGCCACCCATGTGGGTGACCTAGAAGAAGTTCCTGGCTCCTTGCTTCAGCTTGGCCAAATTCCAGTCATTGTGGTCATTTGGGGAGTGAACCAGTAGATAGAAGATATCTCTATTTCTCTCTAGTTCTCTTTCTGTGTATCTCTGCCTTTAAAATAAATATATAAATCTCTTTCTTAAAAAGCCAATAGGTTAAGTTATTTTCTATTGGTCACTTGAAAGCATTATTTTTGTAGTGATAATATATAACTCTTAGTTGGAGGGGAATCAAAACATCAGAAATCCCTACTACTTGAAAATTGATCTTGTAGAGTGATTGGCATAAATGATTTGCTACAATAGTTATTTAAGATGAAAACAATCCTTCATTTCTGAACACATCATCATCAGAATTAGCACTGATCTTAAAAAGTTTAATAAAATGTATTTTTCCTTAAACTAGAAATAATCACTTAGAAATAATTTCCATATTGTACCTTGCCTTTAAAACACTAAGATCTCCATACAATCCAGCTGCAACAATGGTTCAAATAAGCTATTTTTATATGCTACAAAATTTACATCAACTTAATTTTCATTCTTAAGAAATATGGATAAAATCTGTGGGTGGAAAATACTTTTTAATCTTTAGATGTTTAAAAATTCTTTTTATTCAAGGCTATTACATCTGAGTATACCTATTCTTTGCAGAGTAACAAGCCAGTTAGTACCACATAAAATTGCTGTCATCATTCAAACAATAGCATTCATTTTAGAGCTAAGTGAAAAAAAACTGTCCAGAAATGAACTCTACCTTAATTGCATTTAATCAACAAGTGGGCAAATATATGTTAAGCCATAATACAAACAATCCAAGGATAGGCTTACAATCTCGACAACTTAATAATGCTGTCTGAAATAAAATGTCAAAGTAGGAAGCTGGCTTGTAACTAAACATCCATGATGCTGAGAAATCACATCATGAAAGAAACTAAAGAGAAGTTTTATTTTTGCAAGTGTATGACTGGATCCCTCCCAACATGGAGGCCAACCAAAACACAATTGGTGGTAGAACTCTAATTACTGTGTCTGAACTTGTTTTGACATAATTCTGGGTGCAGTTCACAGCCTGAAAGATACCACCCACAAAATGCAGAACATTCTGATTTCCTATTATCCATCCTGCCTCATTAGTGTGAAAAGCCAAGCTGGGGAAGAGACCAAATTATTAGAGCCCGGTTCTTTTCTACACTAAGTTGTCTAAAGACAGGACAGGTTTGGAGAGGCAGGCTAAGTGAGTGATAAGCTTAACAGAGCCAGGAAGTTCTGTAGAAGACTGAGCTGGCTGTGGGCATGACACACTGCCAGTGTCTCAACATGTAGGACAGCACTGTTCCGTAGGGCAGCCCGTGTTGAGACTATAACTAGAGTGCTGTATTTTTTCCTTCTTCGTTCCCGTTCGTAAATATAACCTTTCATAAAAATAATTTCAGCTGTTTCTCTTTCTTAGTGAGGCTAACAAAGTCCATGTTGAGGCTTGGAGTCTAGCCTGCACTTAATAAACAGAGGGAAATGCATTGGTTCCAGCAGGGACTAAGCTGTTGGCCACATCTCTCTTAATCTGAGTGAAATCATTTCACCTTCCAAGATGAAGGGTACAAACCCCTTTGCAGATTTCCTTGTTGCTTACTCTTGTGTCCATTATCATTTTATAGACCTCAACAGGTGTTTTTGCGAGATTTAACTGTGGAAAACTTTGCAGAACTCTTTCTAAGAGTGAAGAATTACTACCCGACTATCCATCACTGACAATACATTAAACTGATTATTGTTTTCATAGAACAGAATCCTTTTAAACTTTTTAAAAACATATTTTCTATTAGTATTGGATCCAGAAATTGGTCATAACCTTACATCTTGTGTGCTGTGAGCAGAGTGATCACTCTGCCCATGAAAGAATTCACACAGAAAGAGATGGAGATTTAAGGATGAGTTGCTAAGAGTGCAGCTCTCTAGTCAGCAGGATCATAAATGCCATTTCCTTTCTTCTTGTTTATCTGCATTTTCTAAGTTTCTTCAACAAGGAATAGAAATCAGTCTTAGAGTTAGGAAAATAAACCCCACACGGTTTTAAAAACATTCCGTGTGCTCACTCTCCCTTTTCGCTCGACCGTCTTGAAGTCCACGGTATCACAGGTTCACACACGTTTATCTTCGGATCTATCCTGAGAGACAGAAGTGTAAACATATCCGAGAAAATAAATGATGCCTTCTGAAGCTCTTAATTCACACATCCAGTGGAAATCCCTGCTGTGGGGTTTTCCTTCCACTCCATCTTCTGCCAGAGCTGTGACGCCGTAAATCACGTCCGCTGATGGGGTGGGGCATGCGCCACCTGTGTTTGCAGGCGACTGTGGTGGGACTATCGCCGACTTCCTTGAGTGGGGGCCACTGAGGATTCTTTCATGACTCTTTTCCTGACAGACACAATCACTTTTCAGATTTCGGAATGTTCTCAAGAGGTCAAAGTTCATCCCCCAGCTCCCCAGAGTCTCTGAGGCAAAATTTATCTCCATTTTGACAAAAATAAAGAGCTTCAAAAGAAGAAGGGAAAATGAGAGAGGGGGAAGGAGAGAACAGAGAACTCTTTCTTGGACATCTTGAAAATGGTTAACACATTTTCTACACGTTTATATTCCTTTGGAGAATGACAAATCCTGCAGGACTTTAGGCTGAGTGGATCTCAGCATTCTACAAGCTTGAAGCAGATGATAAAAGTGCAAACTTTTGTACAAAAATACACGTGTGAACAGTAACAGGAGCTCAAATTAGCTGACACAGCCAACTTCATCACTGAAGGGTCCAGGCCCTGATATTATTCAGGTTGAGGATAAAACGTTAACTCTTCCATTACCAACTGAGACCCGAGGCAAGAGGATCTAACTTTTCTGAGGCCTTTGTTTTCCCCTTTGTAAAAACAAAGGCAATCTTTTCCAAGCACAAACAAATCAAGACGAATCTCTCAAGCAACGTCATAACTTGCCTGTACGGGTTAGTCCCGCTAAAGGTTCCTTACATGCAAAAGTGTGTCTATTGGAAGGGTGTGGCACCATCCACTGAGACCAGAGGGCTCAGGGAGTGGGGAGGAGCAGCCAGGTAGAAGGAGCCCAAAGGAAAAGCCCTGGACAGAGACTGAGCTCCAGGTGTGGAGTCCAACTGAGAGGCCCTGCTGGACAGAGACAGGGTAAGTCAGCGTTCTCCACACTGGCAGCTCACTGGAATCACCCCGGGGAGTTTGCAAAATGCCCAGAGTTCTGAACTGCTCTAGGGAATGCTCTGAGCATCAGAATATTTTCGTTTTATTTTCTTGGAATGCACATTTCATTCAAGTGAATGAAACTTTCATTCGAACTTTGGTATTTTTTAAGTTCAACAAACATTTCATTTAAATAAATGAATTATTTCATTCATTTGCTTATATTTTGTTGCGATAAAATTTACGTAACATAAAACTGATTGTTTCAGTAGCATTGGTATAATCACAAGGTTGTACAACCGGCACCTGTATCCAGTTACACAGCCCACTGCCATCCTCAAAAGGGAATCTCAGACACATGAAGCAGCCACTCTCGATTCCTCCCTCACCCTGCTCACCCAGAGCCCCTGGCAGCCACTAACATGCTTTCTGGCCCTATGGATTGGCTACCCTGAGTATTTCATATGAATGGAATCATGTAACATGTGATCGTTTGTGACTGGCTTCTTTCATAAGCATGAGTTCAGGGTTCATCCTTAGTGCAGCATGTGTCACTGCTGCATCCTTCTTACGGCTGACTACCATTCCAGTGTATGGACTGATGCCACATCTTGCTGATCCATTCAAGAATCAGTGGGCATTTAGCTTGTGGGCCAGTGTGAACTGGTCGTAATTAACATGTGCCTTCAAGAATCTGAGTTCCTGTTTTTAATTCTTTTGTGTATACATCTAGGCATGGGGTTGCTTGGTCACAGGTACTTCTACGTTTAGCTTTTTGAGGAGAATTATTTTCTTTCAATGTTCTCCAGTTGATTCAATGTGAAACAAGTAATGAGAATCACTAATATACACGGGGACCTTAAAAAGTTCATAGAAAACTTAGGAAAGAAGTTTATTTGGGGGGCCAATGCTGTGGTGTAGCAGATGAAGCTGCCGCCTACAGTGCAGGCAGCCCATATATCCGAATCCTGGCTGCCCCACTTCCGATCCAGCTCTCTGCTATGGCCTGAGAAGCAGTAGAACATGGCCCAAGTCCTTGGGTCCCTGCACCTGCATGGAAGATCTGGAAGAAGCTCCTGGCTCCTGGCTTTGGATCAGCACAGCTCCGGCTGTTGCGGCCAACTGGGGAGTGAACCATTGGATGGAAGACCTTTCTCTCTCTCTTTCTCTCTCTCTCTCTCTCTCTCTCTCTCTCTCTCTCTTTCTCTTCCTCTGCTTCTCTGTAACTCTGCCTTTCAAATAAATAGATAAATCTTTAAAAAAAGGTTTATTGGTGAAGAAAAAAGAAATCCATGCATTTTTCATAATGTGTTCTCCACGAACTAGCTTGCTTGCTTGCTTTCTTTCTTTTTTCTTTCTTTCTTTCTTTCTTCTTTCTTCTTCATTCCTTCCTACTTTCCTTCCTTCCTCTCTCTCTTTTTTCTATCTTTCTTTTTTAAAGATTTATTTATTTATTTGAAAGGGTTACAGAAAGAGAGAGAGAGAGAAAAAGATAGTCAGAGAGAGAGAGAGAGAGAGAGAGAGAGGTTTTCCGTCTGTTGTTCTCTCCCCAAATGGCCGCGACGGCCTGAGCTGGGCTGGTCTGAAGACAGGAGCATCTTTCAGGTCTCCCACACGGGTGCAGGGGCCCAAGCACTTGGGCCATCCTCTGCTGCTTTACCAAGCCATCAGCAGAGAGCTAGATCAGAAATGGAGCAGCCAGGATTCAAACTGTTGCCCACATGGGAAGCTGGCACGGCAGGCAGCGGCCTTACCTGCTTTGCCACAGCTCAGGCCCCTCTATATGAACTTTCTTAAAGACCTCACATATTCATGGACTTCAAACTATTTTTGTACCAAAATAAACAACTCTTAATTCCATTTTGCATGATCCTTTTGAAGTGCCTCTTTCAAAAACAAAAAAGTACTTATTTATTTGAAAGGCAGAGTAACAGGAGCCAAGAGGTTCCCCAGGTCTCCCACACAGGTGGCACTTGGGGCATCTTCCACTGGTTTCCCAGGAACACGAGCATGAAGCTGGATAGGAAGTGGAGTAGCCAGGATACAAACCAGGGTTCATATTGGATGCTGGCATTGCAGGCAGTGATTTACCCCTCTATGCCACAATGCTGACCCCTGAAGTTATGGATGAGGCTGTTAGAATGGACGAGAGGAACCTAGGGAGGAAACCTAGAATAGAATATGATAGGGCCAGAGGCAAAACCTTGGCAAAACAGCATTTCAGAGTTACCAGAAAAGGGTCCAAGAAGGAGAGAGATAACAGGGAAAAGAGGGAGGTGTCACAGCAGGCAGGAACCACCAAGGACAAGGACTGAAAGAACGGAAAAGCAAGAAAGGAACTGAGGGGCTGCTGTTGAGGCACAGTGGGTAAAGCCCCAGCTTGTGATGCTGGTATCCCATACGGGAGCTGGCTCATTTCCGATCCAGCTCTCTGCTAATGTGCCTGGGAAAGCAGCAGAAGACGGCCCAAGTGCTTTGGGCCCTGCACCCACATGGGAGACCCAGAAGGAGTTCCAGTTCTCCTGGCATTGACCTGGACTAGCCCCGGCTGCAGTAGGCATTTGCGGGCTGAACCAGCTAATGGAAGACTTTCTCTCTGTCACTCTGTTTTTCAAATGAATAAACTAAATCTGAAAGAAAGAAAGAAGCAAGCAAACGAACTGAAAGAGTCCGCTGCATGTGGCTAGATGGAGACTTGCACTAAGGGCCTGAATTCAAGAAACTAGGATGCACAAAGGTGCTTCAGAAAGTTCCTGCAGTTCATTATGCACATTCACACGCCGCACTGGCACACTGTACCCCAGTAAATACGTGTGACCTCATCAATCCAAAAATAAATAAATAACAAGGACAAGTTCATGGAAAATGGAATCAAAAGGTAAGTATATTTCAATGCAAAGCAATTTTGAGATATATTTTCCTAATACACATTTTCCATGAACTTTTTGAACACCCATCCTTTGCATGGATTTCAAAATATTATGAATCAAAATCAAGTTATCTTCTAGTTGCACTGTCAATGAACTTTCTGACATACTTTCAGATAGGCGATACAAAGAACTGGAGACATACCATCATTCATTAGTTGGATTTCAAGGCCAGTGACCCTATCTTATGCTGTCATTCTCCCACAACACGTAGAAACACACAAGGCTAACACCAAGCCCACAATAAAAACCTTCTTAGTCTGAGCAGTTAACTCAACAACTAATGCTGCAGTCCCCCTGCCAGGTACAATTCATCTGTGATACAATACTTACTGCTAACTGTCTTGAAGAGTGTATCATCGCTTTTCTAGGATTTTAACTATGTGGAAAACATCTGAGTGTAGCCATGTGTAATTAGTGAGATAGTCTCATTCTATTTACAGCAAAATATTTAACAAACTCTTGCATTTTTCCTCTTTTTGCTGCTAAATATTAGTATTATTTTAGTTTAAGGGTTTTATTCACTTTTGCACAAAAATTCAGCCACCTCTGAATCAGGGTTAGTAAGAGAATGCCTAGAAAAGATATTTTCAGAAAAAAATGTCTTCTATTATAACAGAACAGGGTAACTCTTATAAGCATTACATTTTAAAGAGGAAAACTGAGAATTCAGGTTGGGCTTTATGTTCAAAGCCTCATATTAATTTGATCTTAAGTTTACATTCTCCATGATAGTAGGTCTATTTGAAGTACGTGAGAGCTTTCTGTTAAAGTATGCACTGAGTTTTTTTTTTTTTTTTAATCCTACATGTGAGATCAGCCAAGAAACTTCTCGTGGCATAGGAAGGCAGCGCTCCATCCTAGGTCCCTTTTTCCAATTAACACTGCTATTTTGCAGACATTAACAGCATTTAATTTGAAATTTCCTCTTTCTGAGCCAATTCCAGCTTGAACTCCTTCCTGCAACGTATTTAGGCACGCAGCCTTGTGTGGCCCACAAAGGCCGGTGAAAGCAGCCAAAGCGAGACGGGGAGAAAGATGTTTTTCTTTGGTATGAAGCACCTGGCAGGCAAAGAGCATGTTCCTGTAAAGCCGCAGAAGCCTTCCCAGCTCTCCCCCGAGACTCCGGCCGGACTCACTTTGAAGTCCCTTTGAAAACCCTCACATGTCTAGCACGCGTGCTTGAACTTACAGTGCACTGGGCTTTCCCACATCGTTTCTGGTGCTGTTGTCGAGTTCTTTATTTCTTTCTTTAATTTTTTTTTTTAAACTTGAAAGGCAGCATTACAGAGAGGGAGACACACACACACACACACACACACACACACACACAGAGACAGAGAGAGAGAGAGAGAGAGAGAGATCTTCCACCTACAGGTTCATTCCCCAAATGCCACAATAGCCCTGGGAAGGCCAGGCTGACACCAGGAGCCTGGAACTCCAGCTGGGTCTCCTATATGAGTGACCAGCTTGGGCCATTTTCCACTGTTTTCTCAGGCACATCAGCAGGCAGCTGGATCAGAAGCTACGGCACCACAATGCTGGCTTTTGTGGTTGGTCTCTGTCCACCAACAAGTGAGGGAGACGGTTCCTTGACCAACATGGTAATCATGCAGAAGTGACAACTTCCAGTGTTGAGGAATTCTTAGAAATCAGCTACTTGCTATTCAGCAAATTTAGAATGCAGACACAAAGGAAAAATTATGGGGGAAAAAAAGAATTTTGCCACCTTCCTACCATTAGAACATGCAAGTCCTTAATCTAAAGGGCTCAAACAGAATCCAGGAAAGAAAGAACCATAGTTGCTTTAAAAAGGAGCTCATTAGATACAACACCCAAAGCACCAAGGAAAATTTAAAAATTAGAAAAATTGGACTTCACTAAAATTAAAATATTTTGTGTTGCAAATAATATCAAGAAGGTAAAAAAAAAAAAAAACAGCTTACAGAATGGGAGGAAATATCCACCAATTGTTTATCTGTTAAGATACCTGTATCTAGAGCACATACAGAACTCAACTCTTGTGACTCAATAAAAAGGAAATACTCCATTAGAAAAAGGAATAAGGGTTTGAATAGACATTTCTCCAAAGAAGATACACAAATGGCTAAACAGCATATGAAAAGATGCTTGGCGTCATTCATCATGAGAGAAACTCAAATGAAAGCTATAGTGAGACGCTACTTTATATTCACTAAACTCGCTAATCAAAAAATATAGATAATGCTGAGTGCTCTAAAGTGGAGCAACTGACACTCATGCACACTGCTAGTGAGAACACTAAAGGGCACAGCCCCTGGGGCAAGCAGTTGGGCAGTTCCTCAAAGGGGTAAACAAAGAGTTCCCCCCAGGGATCTAGAAATGCCAAGTACACACCCAAAACCTAGCCCATATGACAACTCACACGTCAATGTCCATGACAGCATTGTTCGTAATAGTCAGAAAGTGTAAAGAAACCAAATGCTTATCAGCTGGTAGGAGGGTAAAAACATGTGATAAATCCAACAATGAAACATTATCCGTTCACAAAAAGAAGTGCTGATACAATTAAACCTGAATGAAACCACGCTAAGTGATAGAAGCCAGTCAGAAAAAGGCAACATCTTGTATTACTCCATTCATAAGAAATGCCCTCTCTAGGCAAACTGACAGAGACAAGAAATTACACTAGTGGAGGGTGGTGTGACGGGGGGACAAGGGTGGAATTAACACATAATGGATGCAGGGCTTTGTTTCAGAGTGATGAAAATAGTCTACATTTCGTTGTGGTGATGGTTAAACAGCTCTACTGAACACTACTGACCTATATGCTTTAAGTAGGAGAATCGCACGTTGTGTGAACTGTATCACAATAAGACTGTTTAAGAAACAGAGCGAGCTCAAGTGTCCATCATAAACCCCTCCAACAGGATTTCCTCTCCAGGCATTCTGGTCACCCCTCACTATCCCTCATAGGTCCTTCACAGCTGCACCAGGTTTCCTGTCTCAAAGATAAAACAGAGATCTCATTTGCTGTCCCAAACACACTTGAATTTGTTCCTCATGGTCCTTGAATGTCCTATTATGCCAGGCAGGACACCTATATGCTTGTCCACTCTGGAGGCCCTACCAGCCACCACTCCCATTCTTGTGGCCCTACATTGGCCGCTCAATCTTTCTAGTAATTCATTTGCTTTAAAATTCCATTGGTCTTTCAAACCTATATCAGAAATGGACCCCCACGGGACCAGCCATCAATGGCACGTGACAACAGCCAGCCTGAAGCACATTCAGGGAACCAGCAAAGACTTCTGGTTACATCTTAACACAAAACTTGGTTATCACATGAATGCAACCAAAGCTGTTTACCGACCAAACAGGAATGCCCAGAAAAGAGGCATCAAAGCTCTACCAGTCTTGGAAGTTGAGCTCAGAAACCCAGAAGAAGACACCAAGGAGGTGTGACCTCCAGGGCTTGCCACACGGGCTGGAGGCAGAGTTTCTCCAATTTACCTCACAGTGGGGAGATGGCTGGAAGCCCTGGTTCCTATTTCTTTTGATCTCCTCTGAAAAGGCTAGAGGAAACAAAAATGTAAAATCTCTAACCCCCTTCCATAAAATCTGTGACGCAGCAGTGAAAGATAAATTCCTACTTTTGCTTTGCCTTTTTCAGATCTAAGACCTTAGGTCTAGGATCTCCCATACCCCAGCTTCTTCCACAGACGCGCAGGACACAGACTCAGCAGTGGCACAGGACTTGCGTCCGCCCTCCACACCCCTACCTGCAGCAGATGACCGCTTTACACGAAAGTGCCAGATCCAGGAAGCTTCTCCGGACTTCGAAGGACAGCGCGTACTTCAGCGTGTGGCCGTCAATGATGAGGGCTACGTCGTTCTCCCTGCCCAGCAGGCTGCCCAGGTCAGCGCAGTGCTGCGTGATGGCTGCCCTCGTTGCCTGAAACAAAACAGGATGGGGAGTCACATTTGCTGGTGCTTAGAATTTTTAAAAATTCAGAAGTTTGTTGAATTGAAAACATTGTGATGTAAAAGACACGGAGTTTGTCTTCATACATTAGAATTCACTGGAATGCTGTCTAGGTCTGACTTATATGTGAAAACATCCTCATAGGGCAATCTATTTGAGACAAAGGGACTTTAAAAAGTTCCTGGGGAAAATATATTATGAAGAAAAGTACGCGGGCCAGCCCTGTGGTGCAGCGGGTTAATGCTCTGGCCTGAGGCGCTGGCATCCCATGTGGGTGTCAGTTCGAGACCCGGCTGCTCCACTTCCTGGGAAAGCAGTGGAAGATGGCCCAAGTCCTTGGGCCCCTGTACCTACGTGGGAGACCCAGAAGAAGCTCCTGCCAGCTTGGTTTCGGATCAGTGAAGCTCCCGCCACTGCTGCCAATTGGAGAGTGAACCAGCGGATGGAAGACCTCTCTCTCTCTCTCTGTCTCTCCTCTCTTTGTGTAACTCTTTCAAATAGATAAATAAAAATCTTTAAAAAAGGAAAACTATACATGGATGTCAAAACTTTTTGCACCAAAATAAACTTATCTTTGAAAAAAATTTGTATTTAATTTATTTGAAAGGCAGAGAGGCACACAGAGATCTTCTACCCACTGGTTCATTCCCCAGATGCCCACATCAGTCAGAGTTTGGCCAAGTCAAAGACAGGAACCCAAAATTCAATTCAGGTCTCCCATGTGGTTGGTAACACAGCCATCACCTGCACCCTTTCAGGGCATACACTGGCAGGAAACTGCAATCGGCAGTGGATCCAAAACTTGAACCCTACCACTCTGATAAAAATCGTAACCGCTATGCCAAATGCCGTCATCATACACTTATTTTTTTAATTCAGTTTCCCATGAATGCTTTGAAGCACCTTCATATTTACAAGAACCCACTCTGGTAGGGGTCTGTGGCTGATCTGGAAATATCCAAACCCTATCTGCTGGAACTTCAACTGCTGAGGTTCCAGTGACTGTGTCTCTCTCCTTCCACTGCATCCACTTTATTCTTGGTACCCTTAAAACAGGAAACGCCACATAAACAAAGGTGGTTTTAGGGGGAAAGATAGCCTTATTGGAACCCGAATCACTAATAATAACATTTCTCAGTTCGTACAAGTTAATTCTTACAGGACTTGGGAGCCTGTCTTCTGCCAAGGGCCATTTGGATATTTGCTTTTTTTTTTTTTTAAGATTTATTTATTTATTTGAAAGTCAGAGTTACACAGAGAGAGGAGAGGCAGAGAGAGAGAGAGGTCTTTCATCCAACGGTTCACTCCCCAATTGGCTGCAACAGCCAGACTCCGCCGATCCAAAGCCAGGAACCAGGGGATTCTTCCAAGTTTCCCACATGGGTGCAGGGGCCCAAGGGCTTGGGCCATCTTCTCTTGCTTTCCCAGGCACAGCAGAGAGCTGGATCGGAAGTGGAGCAGCTGGATCTTGAACCAGTGCCCATATGAGATGCCGGTGCTTCAGGCCAGGCATTAACCCACTGTGCCACAGGGCTGGCCCCATGGATATTTATAACGTCATTCGCAGCCCATACAAAATTATCGACTGAAAAATTAGCCTGCTACACATTTACTGAATTTTTTTTTTTTTAACAGGCAGAGTGGACAGTGAGAGAGAGAGAGAGACAGAGAGAAAGGTCTTCCTTTTGCCGTTGGTTCACCCTCCAATGGCCGCCGCGGACGGCGCGCTGCGGCCGGCGCACCGCGTTCTTCCGATGGCAGGAGCCAGGAGCCAGGTGCTTTTCCTGGTCTCCCCCTGGGGTGCAGGGCCCAAGCACCTGGGCCATCCTCCACTGCACTCCTGGGCCACAGCAGAGGGCTGGCCTGGAAGAGGGGCAACCGGGACAGAATCCGGCGCCCCGACCGGGACTAGAACCCGGTGTGCCGGCGCCGCAAGGTGGAGGATTAGCCTGTTGAGCCACGGCGCCGGCCAGATTTACTGAATTTTGAGTCCTGCCTGTGATTGCCTTGGCAGCGCCAGACCAAAGGATTTCATGGACCTTATACAGCCCACGAGCCAGACATTCCCCACCCCAGTAAGAGCATCCAAAATACAAAGAAGACTATAAAAATAACACAAAAGATTAATTTCTATTCCTGCAGAGATCTTCAGATTGAACCTTTCCATGTATCATCAGGATAAGAAATTAAGCTGATCATTTTCACATTTCAGAAAATGTCTAATCAAGTTAAACTCCCAAAACATTACTACCAGCCTAAATAAGCACCATGCTATGAGCTCCTTCATCACACCACAGAGTCATTCATCTTTAAGATGATGAAAAATGACGTTCTGATCATCCCGGTGAGTTTATGATCTTGAATAGCAAAACTGGCTCAGGTATAAGAACGCAACTTCAGGCTCATAAAATAAAATCTGGTTTGAGTTCATCAGGAAGCACAAAAGTCTGCTGAAATTATTGTCTGGATGATGGCCCTTTGGTTATTAAGTTACATTTACATGCAATTTATCATTTGATAACATAAATTATAGTCTTAAGGAAATATGTTAAATGAAGAGGACTCTTCCCACCCTGAGTTAAGTGGAGGATCAGCTGCTGTTACAGACGGAGAAGCAGCTTCTGCCATTAACTGCTCAGTTTTCACACTCAAAGAGACTCCTGTCATCATCAGAGAGATGTGATCCACAGTAATGTGCTGGGTCAGGTGGCCAGGGGTCTGGTTCCAAATGCTCACTTCTTACGCCTCTGCCACCTTAGGCAAGATGCTGAGCCTGCTTAAACTGCTATTTTCTCATGTGTAAAATGGAGCTGGGAATACTTCATTGCATTTTTGCTATGAACAGTGAGCTAATGAAACAGCACAGCACTGAGCTTGGTATATGGTAAACTCATTCTCCGTTAAGACTTTCCTATACCTAAGAAAACACACGTTTCTTCCACGTGAGGCAGTGGATACATGCCTCCTACGGTGCCTACCCATTAGGAAGAAGAGAGCTGGTACCTGAACCAGGAACTCTGATATGGAATGTGAGTGTCTTCTCTGGGGTGTTCACTGTGGGACACACCACCCCTGCATTTATCTTCCCTATGAAATCAGCCTGTCTTTTAGAAGTTAAGGAGAGAGAAGAAAATTCCTCCATTCGGGTGATCCCAGCTTCGTGTTCTCTGCAGGGAGCTCACACAGGTCTCGGTAATTCTGGATGGTGTATCTGCCAGGGGTCCATGTGTGGAGGGCCCCTACAGTTTGAATTATGTCCCCAGTAACACACAAGTTGGAAAACTGGTCTCTAGTGTGGTAGAACTGAGATGGTCACTAGGCCAGGGGGCAGCCCTCCCACGAAAGGATGGCTTCTGCTCCAGGGAGATGGCTCATTCTCACAGGAGGGAGTTCTCACTCCACATCTGGATGAATTACCTCCAGAGCAGGTTGTTACAAAGCAAGGCTGTACTTCCTGTTCTATTTCCTCTGCATATGGTTGCTCCCCTCTGCTTTTCCCTTCGGCCAGGATACAGAGGGAGGTCCTTGTCAGAGCCCACACCCTGACCTTGACCTCCCAACTTCCAGAACAATGAGCCAAAATTAACCTCTTTTCTTTGTAAGTTATCCAGCCTCAGGCAGTCTGTTACAGCAACAGAAAAGGGACCAGGACAAGGGAAGAGAAACCTAAGAAATCTTTCACCAAAAGGATGGGGCATAGCACACAAATTTGGTTCCCTGGCAGCTGCAGCAGAGGCCTGGTACAACCCCATGTCTTCTGCCCCTGCTGGCCTCCCCAGTGGCCCTTGGCCTGGATCCAAGGGAAAAAAAAGTTTGGAGGGACAAAATTCCTGAGACATGGAAATCACAGCCTGGGGCTTTTTTCTTTCCTTTTCTTTTCAAAGAAGGCATGACATGGATGAGAGGGTGATCAGGCTGCGACATCTGTCACCCCATTGATCGCAAGGGTTGATTCGGCTGATCTGGCTGGCTAGGCGGGTGTCCCCTTCCTCCCTCACCGCAGCTGCGCGCTCGGTAGAAGAAGACAACCTTCCCCACTAGAGGAGGACCGGTCTTCGGTCAAGGGTATACGAGTAGCTGCGCTCCCCTGCTAGAACCTCCAAATAAGCTCTCAAGAAGGCATGCCAGGAATGGAGACATAAGGAGAAAGTGGCATGAGGAGGGCATTTCTCAGCCTGGCTGATTCTACAGCGTGCATGAGGCCAGGCTGGATGGACACTGATGGCTCCTCCTCCTCAGCTGGAGGAGAGTGGGAGGGTGCTGACCGCCCATCCACGTGTGAGGCTCTAGGAAGACAAGTGGCAGGAGTGTCAACCGAAGGAAACGGATCCTGAGATCTGTACAACAGCCCTGGCCCCTACCCCCTCCTAACCCTTGTAGGAAAAGGACCCGAAAGGGAGCTGGAGCTTTAACAGCACAAGGGTGGGGAGAGGGCACAGAGGAAGACGTGGCCACTCTTCTTCCAGAGTGCATCACTACCTCATGTGGCCTGGGAAACAGATCATCCAAGTTGAAATCTTGAAATTTAACCATGGCTTAAATATTTAAGTCCTCCCCCCTCCACAATCTGCAATCAACACACTAATCTCCAGTATCAGGAGGTGAGGCCTTTGGAAGGTGAAAGTAATTGGGTCCTGAGAATAGAGAACTCATGATGGAACTGGGGTCCTTACATGAAACAAGAAACAAGAGAATGAGATCTCTCTCTCTCTCTCTCTCTCTCTCTCTCTCTCTCTCTCTCTCTCGGTGTGAACATGACAACATCCTGGCTGGGTTGAACTACAAACTGTAGCGATAGTGTAGGAATCCATTCCACTTTCCAAGACAGCAGCAAACACTACTTGTTACACCACAGTAATTTAAGAACTTTACATTTATATTCTTTCAGTCGGCGCTGCGGCTCAATAGTCTAATCCTCCACCTTGCGGCGCCAGCACACGGGGTTCTAGTCCCGGTCAGGGCACCGGATTCTGTCCCGGCTGCCCCTCTTCCAGGCCAGCTCTCTGCTGTGGCCCGGGAGTGCAGTGGAGGATGGCCCAAGTGCTTGGACCCTGCACCCCATGGGAGACCAGGAGAAGCACCTGGCTCCTGCCAGCGGATGAGCGCGGTGCACTGGCCGCAGTGCACCAGCCGCGGCAGCCATTGGAGGGTGAACCAACGGCAAAGGAAGACCTTTCTCTCTGTCTCTCTCTCTCACTGTCCACTCTGCCTGTCAAAAATAATAATAATAATAAAACATTTATATTCTTTTTTTTTAAAAGATGTATTTATTCATTTGAAAGTCAGAGTTACACACAGAGAGAGGAGAGGCAGAGAGAAAGAGAGAGAGGTTTTCCACCAGCTGGTTCACTCCTCAACTGGCTACAAAGCCAGGAGCCAGGAACAACTTCTGGGTCTCCCATGTGGGTACAGGGGTCCGAGAACTTGGGCCATCTTCCACTGCTTTCCCAGGCTATAGCAGAGAGCTGGATGGGAAGTGGAGCAGCCGGGACCCGAACCGGTGCCCATATGGGACGCCAGGCTTTACCTGCTATGCCACCGGCCCCACATTTATATTCTTTTGACCTTGTATTTTCTGAACCATTGGTGAAGGATCCTCTACATTAATAGCTTTCTCAAGGTAAAATGGGCTTAATTAGGCAGTTCTGTGAGTCAAACTTATTATCCAGATGTAGTTACTGGAGGATATAATCAAGATGACCAACACACAAAATTAAGGATGAAATAAGGCAAACTTATGGGCAGATTCTACATATCACCACCATTATATCCTAGCTTGCTTTGCTTCATTTTTGTGGTTGGCTACAATTATACTCATGTGTAAATATGATGAGGGCAGAAACTCACTTCGCCACCCTCGTGCTAACCCACAAGTGCTCGATATACAATAAATGTGTTGAGTTCATAAATGAATTGACATGTCTAAATCTAGATTCTAAACATTCCACTGGAGAGATAAGCATCTGACACAGCAGTGGGGCTGCCGTTTGGGACACCTACATTCCCTATCAGAATGCCTGGCTTCAAGGCCCAGTTCTGCTCCCAGTTCTAGCTCCAGGCAAATGCACAACCTGGGAGGCAGCAGTAATGGCTCAAGTGCTTGGGTCTCTGCCACCCACACAGGAGGCCTGGACTGATTTCTGGGTTCCTGTCTTGGACCTGGTCCTGCTGACAACTGCAGGTATTTGAGTCACCTAGTGAATGGAAGATCTCTCTCCATCTCTGCCTCTGTCTGCCTTTCAAGTATTTTTAATTTTATTAAAACAAAATTTTAAAAAACCTAAAATCTAAAAATTCTACTGCACAACCTATAAGGGATCATGTATGGGTCTGCAGGTCTGGGGTGGGAGCGTGGCCATCTCGTCATCGGACCTCTTTGTGGACTACTCAGTCTTCCTGGTACATTCTGAATTGCATTTTCCTTGAAAACGATTGGTTCTCAATCCTTCTTGCTTCCTATCTCTTGGCCTTTTTGCCTTCAACTTCCTCTCCTCCTGCCTCCTTCCCCCTTCCTTATTTTCCATCCTGTTCTCCCTTTCCTCCATCTGCTTAGAACCCCACCTTAGCCTTGGAGGTGGGAAACCTTTCCGGCCACTAGCACCTCTCCAGATCCAACCCTCTAGCTCCGACCTTGATTAGTCTCAACCTCTACTTTGGTTTTAATTCCTACACCTTCCACGCCTACTCAGCAATATTCTTTGATCAAACCCAGACGGGCCGGGCTTGCCACACATGTGTGGAGGATATAGGTCCCTTCTGTGCAGTTCCCCGGCGAGCCAATGGAAGGCATTACCCTTACAAACAGTCCCTTATTCTCAAATGCACTATGATTGAAGAGTCTGTTTGTAAGGTAGTTACTGGGCACTTAGAATCCATTCTCCCAAAGGAATGATGTTACAAATTGTGGTTGGATCCTGGGGCCTGTTAA
Source organism: Sylvilagus floridanus (assembly GCA_949820135.1). Lineage (NCBI taxonomy): Eukaryota > Metazoa > Chordata > Mammalia > Lagomorpha > Leporidae > Sylvilagus > Sylvilagus floridanus. The sequence continues at coordinate 39,700,986 of OX463230.1, forward strand.
TGCCTATTTAGCCCAGTTGCTAAAATTTATACTGCAGCCTCTTATTTTAATAATAAAAAAAAAGCCAATTACTGAAAGTTATAATGGACTTAGCTGTTACGAGGGGCAGAGGGAGTTGAGGCCAGGGGCTCCATTCCCAGAAAGATAAGAAACATTACAGAATTCTAAACTGGAATTTGCCCTGTAGGTGTGAATGTTGAACTGTAGATTTCCAGCTGTTCATTCATACTCTACATTTCCACCCTCCCTCACCATTACAGTCACACGTGATTTAATGCCCAAAACGCACAGCTGCACTGACAACTCTCCCCTCAGCTACGCTGAACCAAGGTCTGCCTCCTTCCCTGGCTAGCTCCATGGAGAATCTTACATTTGTTATCAGCAAGGCCAGCCCTTGGCTTTGCACCTGCAGTTGTTAGAATACGATCATATAAACGCCACAGACAGCGCCACCCTGTGTTCCCAGGAGATGGCTGTGGATCTAGTGATTTATAGAGGCCCCTGAGAGGTTCCTCTGAGGGACCCTGGAGTACAGCTGAGGTGCAGACTCGTTCAGCCTAGGAACAGACAGGGTAGGAAAGGCGGTTCCACTGTTAAGCACCTCGCATTTCATAAACAAAGCAGGAGAGACGGAAACTTCTCGAACCCTGATGCATTTCTGCCAACTTGCAGATGGCAGGAATCTTTCCTCAAACTCCAACAGTTCCAGTAACCCTGACATCCGCTCAGACAGGAGCCCTCCTCCTCCAGGAGCTCGGTGTGTGCCGTGAGGGATTTCTTAGACGCCATGGTGGCAGCAGCTGCCTCCGCCTTCACTTTGATGTTCTGCAAATTCCATCAGGCTTGGAGCTGACCATGCTGAAAGCCTGGATGGTTCAAGTTTCATTAGCAGCACTTCTACCAAACCACTCTGTGCCTCCAGGTTCGAAAGCAGACTGAATTACCCCTGGGCAAAGAGGCATCAAATGATCACACTCATCCTTTCGTCGGTATGCTCAGTTTGTCCAGGTCGGGTGTTTTTTTCCCCCTATGTGTTACTGGTTGCTAGCTGCATCTTAACTCATCATTACTGACTCCTGTTCATCCAGTCATTCCCAGCATTCAGCCTCAGACACAGAAAAGCTACATTCACCATTTTCTTGTACCTCTCCCCCCCCCCTTTTTTTACAATATTATTTCCATTTCCAATACAATCACACCTTTTTCTTGACAGCATGAACGTTCTGCATGCTTTTTGCATTCATAGAAAGCAATGGGTGTGTAAAAGTTTGCACAAACACAGCAAATCCATTACAGGCTAACTAAGACTGGCAAGGCTGAAACCAAGAGTTATACAAGGCCTCAACCAGCAGCTGTGGGTGGCAGGCAGAGCAGATTCCTCTTAGTGCTGTTTGCCTGCCTTGTTCCAATCTACGAATATCTCTATAGTTACAGTGTGGAAGTAGATAAGAGGCATCACTGTAGAACATATAACCTTTCAAGGACTTCCCATAATAACTTCAAAGGACTGGGCAGTATCTTCCAGGTGTTAAACAGACATTTCAAGAGATACCTGGTCTCCCACCTGCAAGTACCAGGTGTCCTTCTGGTTTCCGTGGGCTTGACCCTGGCAGCCATCATGAGTTTCTCTACACTGGTCATCCTTCCCTCCCACAAAATGCGTCTATTCCTGATTAACAATTCTTATTGTTTCAGACAAAACCGACCCAAATTTATTGAATTAACACTAGTATCCAAGCCTCTTCAGGTTCAATTAATATGCAAAAGAACGATCACATTTTAAGTGTACAATCTAATAAAATCTGCCAAAGGTATACAATCATGGAACCCTCTCAGTCAAGACAGACAACACTTCCATGACTCCCAAGTTCCCCTCCGATAATCCCCTCCCTTCACCCTCAACACTGACTTCCGTCACTCTAGTTTTGCCCCTTTGGGAAAGTCACGTAGAATCAGTTTGTATTCTTTTCTGTCTTGTCTATTCACTTGGCCTACTGTTGGGAGATCCAGCCAGTGTTTTTGCACATATTCATAGTTCATTCCTTTTTGCTGCTGAGTAGTAGGAATATAAGCAGGTCTTCAAAAAGTTCATGGAAAATGTGCAATGTGAAAAAGTTATGCATGATTTCAAACTTTTTTGGGGGCATCAGAATAAATTTATCTTTCAATTTCATCTTTGCATAAACTTGCTGGACTACCTTCATATACTATAATCTGCATAGCCATTCATCCTTTACTGAATATTTAGGTTGCTTACAGCTTGGGGATATTATGACTAATTCTACTATGAATATTTGCATACTGGTCTTTGTGTGAATATACACTTTTATTTCTTTTGGGACATTTACCCAGTTATACCACAAAACAGGCACATACAGAACAAATGAATATGCAACTTTATAGAAACTGTGAAACTGTCTTCCTAATTAGTTGTGCCATTCTGGGTTTCCAGTAGTTAAGCAAGTTTTCCAGTTTTCTTCATCCTTACCAACACTTAAATGCTCAATCTTTTTACTTTAAGCCTGGCTGGTGGATATATATATATATAGTATTAGAGTCAGTAGTTTTAATTTGTATTTCCTAAATGACTAGTAGTGTTGAGCATATAAAAGTTTTTATGGCTGACAAATAAACGGTATGTATTTATTGTGTACAACACAATGTTCTGAAACATACATATATTACAAATGACTAAATTAAGTTAATTGACATAGGCCTTACTGAACATCTTTTAATGTTATTGAATTAAATGAATTTCAGTTTGCTGAGATTTCAAGACATCCAAATGAAGTAAGGAAAGATCATTCACAAAGTACACGGAGTACACTGGTGGTCTGTTTGTGTGGGTACATAACCACTGTGCACACATCTCTCCATCTAAGAATCTCTCCACAGGGAGGCTGGGATACTCTGTTCTTTAGTTTCTTCTTCTGTTTTTTGTACATCGAAAATATTTAAAATATTCATGCTTTTCTGAAAAGGCGTCTCACGTTAGAGGACTGATTCAGGAAGTTGGGTGAAGGAAAGAAAACTAGCAGAGGCTGTTAAGGAGTTGGTACCATTTATGAGAGACCAGTTTTTCACTTAAGGCCTTGGAGTCTATAAAGTTTGAAAACTACCAATCCCACTATTTATTGAAAGAATATGTGACCAACAGTTGTGATAGAGTTCAAATCCTTGAGGTTAAAAAGAAATCTGTGTAATGCATACTTCTGTTCACTTCTCAAAGGATATTCAGTGGCAAATCTAATATGTTTAATTTATTTTCTTCCCTAAAACTGGATTTTCCCTGTAGTACAAAGAACTCTCTGGCATGCTAAACAAATATATTCTTGAATAGCTGTGTATACTAAAATCTCAAGAATAACATACATGCTTTAAGAAGCATTTGTTGTTTGGACCTCAACTGTGGATCCTCTTTGTAATTTTTGAAAACGTGTGATTCCTCTTGCAGTAGACAAACCTTTTCTCTGCAGGAAAATTCTTTTGAAGTGTGACCACCCTGCAAGAAGAATGCGAAGCCCGCACTTGAGAGCCGTCGCTGGGCCAGCTATGAAATGACCTCCTTTAAGTCCAGGGAACAGGTGCTTGTCACGCATTTGCCAAGGCTGGGTCTCCGGAGGTCACTCCTATCACACACTTTCAGACACCGCAACTCACTGCCCCGTTCAGTACCATCACACGTGACAGTCTTAGCTTAATTACTTCATTTCTTGAACTTTTGCTGTTAAAACTGCTAATGTTAACATATCAATGATATAGCCATGGCACTTTCATAAGCCTACTTGATTTTTACAGGAATTATAAAGTGCCTAAACCAAATACAATGAGGACTGAACTCTTAAGTTAGTATAGAAGCTACTGCAGACCTTAACTTCTAGATCATGACTGTTGCAGATGGTGATTTTAATGAACTCTGTAAGTATGTCAGGTGAATTTCAGCAAAGGAAGACAGAGCATATTATTAAATCTCATGAAGAACTACACTGGGTTCACAAAGATAAATGGTAATATCTGTTACAAGTGGCGCAATGCCATTTCAAAGCTTGACATACTTTGATTTTTCTTAAATACACAGGCTAACTCTTTGAACAAACATCACAGCTGTCATGTAAGAAAATGAACACAGCCATCTTAACTGGATTATTTAATTTCCACAGCCTTGAGGACTTAAACTTTTAACTTCAATATTTCGAAGACACAGCCATGGCATGCAATGCTTTGTAATGTGTCCTTGGCTCTTAGGGGAACCATGAAGCACCCAGGCTGTGTTTCTTTGTGCAAATAGCAAATGAAAGCAGCAAAATATTCTGAAAGAGGAAGGGTGAAGAGAGATCATAAAATTTCCCAAAGGCATGTGTGACAGCTGCAGATTGTATGAACAGACGGTGAAGATTATAACCACATGTGAAGAACACGGGAACATGGGTGTGCACAGTGGGCACCTACTGATACGGAGGCTCAGGACAGAAGGATTGGGTGTGCCACCCACACTGCTTGAGGTTGAGCTGAACCATTGTGGGCCCAGTTATGGAATGCACCTGCCTGGGACCTCTTCAACGTTCCCTGAGTCAGCAGGGGTTGGGTACAGGGAGAGTTACTGGACAGGAAAAGACTGCTGGGTAGAAATCCTCTGCTGTGTCAGGAAAATGTCTCACATTTACAGGGAACACTGTTAAGAGACTAACAGGATGGAGCTGGTGCTGTGGTGTGGTGGGTAAAGCCGTTGCCTGCACTGCCGGCATTCCATGTGGGCGCCAGTTGGTGTCCCGGCTGCTACACTTCCCATCTAGCTTTCTGCTATGGCCTGGGAAAGCAGTGTGGGATGGCCCAAGTCTTTGGGCCCCTGTACCCGCATGGGAGACCCAGAGGAAGCTACTGGCTCCAGGCTCCTGGTTTCCGATCAGCACAGCTCCGGCTGTTGCGGCCATCTGGGAAGTGAACCAACAGACAGAGGACCTCTCTCTCTCTCTCTCTCTTCCTCTCCTCTCTCTGTGAAACTCTGACTTTCAAGTAAATAATAAGTAAATCTTTAAAAAAGAGAGAGAGACTATCAGGCAGGTAGTATATACAGTATGGATCCACAGGACAAAATTCACATCTTGATGCGGTCGTGTGAGATTTCATTATGCTATTCCAGATGGTGCATAATTTCAAGTTCATGAATTGCTTGTTTCTAGAATTTTCAATGTAATATTTTAGGGCCTTGGGTAATTGAAACCACATAAAGCAAGTCCTCAGATAAGAGAGGACTACTATTCTTTCTAAATAAGAGACTCTAGTTCATAAAGGTAGGGATATACTCTATTATACACAAACTATAAAAATAAATAAATACAGCCCAATGAATCAGCAAAAAGTACAGAAAAGGTCTCATTTCCTCAGGAGGCCTCTGCAGCTAGGGGAAGTCTCATGGGCCCCATCAAACACCAGAGAGAAGGCTGTTCTGAGAGTGCGGAAGCCATATCCAACTGGGGGAGCTGGGATGGCCTCTGGGGCAGGCTGGGACACTCCTCACCATTCATTTTTCTATACAGACTGGCAAGGAGTCAAGGTCATAAAGTCCAAAGCTGACACTAAAATATATAGCAAGACAAAAAAAAAATCCTAGATTTAACCTTGAACCAGTGGGGGCCTATTATGTGCACAAGAATCTAGGGTCTAGAGTGTCACAGAGAGAAAGAGCAATATAAAGGCACAAAACAGTCAAGGATCCTGCTGTATGTGGCACATATGGGTGGCAAGTACTAGAAGCCGGGAAGATGCGGGGAACTGCAGGATCTGCACAGGAAGGCACTAGACGTGAAGAGTCTGGTAGGCCGGGGGGAGCACTTGGATTTCATCCCAGAGCCTATAGGAAGTCTGGAAAGGCTTTTATGCGTAAAAATACCACACTCAGGTTTTTCTCTGCAGCTCACCCACCCACAGCATGGAAGACAGACCGGGATAAGGGCATGGAGACCAGAAAACAAAGCTTCCGAAGCGGACAGCCTGACCTTTGACTGTGATAACAAAGAAAAAACCAGCAGACATCCTGAAGAGAATTATTATGCTTGGTGAATGGTCAGAGGCCTGGGGAGGAAACGGGGATAAGGAGCAAGAACCTAGCCAGGCCGATGAACTTGGCCAATCAATAGAAGGAAACCAGGAGCAACTAAGGGAGGGGTGGGGAACGTACAAGTCTGTAAGTTCCAGGTGTACACCCAGCAGGTGTCCCTTGCTCCTCGTGGATCATACAAGCACCTAATCGACGTTGAAGAACGGAAAAGGGACCCATTTTCATTGTTCCCACTATGCAGGAGTAAAAAGAACAAAGCACCCAACCAACAGCAGGTGCTGAAAAACTCGCCATTCAGGGAATATTCGTGGCTTGCTGAACTCCTGGCCCTGGCCACAGCTAGCACTGTGAGCCACGTGTTCCCTCCCTGGGCGACTCCCTTCCGCATCTGTGTGGTGACAATGCCCTTCTCTTGCGACAACGTCCTACTCCTGAAATTCTGAAAAGGGTTTGAGACATGAGCCTGAAGGGGCCATTCAGGCAGCCAGCAAACAGTTAAGGCATCCTGACTGCAGGGTGCAGAAAAGTACCAAAGTCCACAGGCCCTGCTCTCAAGGGGCTCACACATCAGTGAGGGGACAGGTGCCATGCGAACTCCCACCAACCGACACGCTGCACGTGCCATCGAGGAAGTTCAAGTGGGGCTTAGTAAGCGGGAGCCCATCGGAAGGGTGGCATTAGGAGCCATGGTCAGGGCCGGCACCGCGGCTCACTAGGCTAATCCTTCGCCAGCGGCGCGGGCACACCGGGTTCTAGTCCCGGCCGAGGCGCCAGATTCTGTCCTGGTTTCCCCTCTTCCAGGCCAGCTCTCTGCTGTGGCCCGGGAGTGCAGTGGAGGATGGCCCAAATGCTTGGGCTCTGCACCCCATGGGAGACCAGGAGAAGCACCTGACTCCTGCCTTCGGATCAGCATGGTGCGCCGACCACAGCGCGCGGGCTGCGGTGGCCATTGGAGGGTGAACCACCGGCAAAAGGAAGACCTTTCTCTCTGTCTCTGTCTCTCTCTCTCTCACTGTCCACTCTGCCTGTCAAAAAATTGAAAGAAAGCAAAAAAAAAGGAGCCATGGTCAGGATGACTGAGACTGAACTAAGGACAGAAATATGACAATTTACGCTTAAAAGACTCACTAGTTGATATGAGTGGCTAGGAGACGGACTCAATAGGCTGATTAGAAGTTAATTAATTCACCCTTTGTTAAACAATATTTTAAGCCAAATTTGAACACTTGGAGATTTCACATGAAAATGCCAATATCCAGCTTCTTGGGAATAATGCTGGCATCTGGCCCCGGTGCCCCGCGTGCAGCAGCCAATGAAGCTCTCAGAAGCACCTGCACATGCTGGTGACCACGTGTTCCCCATCCCCTCTGCTGCTGGAACACGTGGTCTCAGCCGTTGTTGGACATGGCTCCCCAGGGAGCTGTCCATTTCTGGTTTGCAGACACAGCCACTTGGAGCATGCCACTGTGTTGCTGGCTTGCAAGTCTTGGTGTGCATCGCTCTATTAATGTCCAATGGGACACAAGGAGTCCCAAACCCGGCACTCACTGGGCCTCTGCCCAGCTTCTCCTGAGGGCCGCCATGGGCTGTTTCCAGTACAGGCACAGCGCCAGATCCTTCATTCCACCTAGCAGGCGAAGGGTCAGCTTTCAAAATTAAACAAGTAATTTTGAGAACGTACAGGCTCCCAGATTTAAAAACTAAAAATGTGTGCAGGGGAATAAGGGTCTCTAAAGTTTCTCAAACAGTTGCCTGCAGGGATTTCACCTCCCATCTAACATACATGCACATACATGTGCACACAAATATGCATGTACACACACATGCACACACCCAAATACATTAATACACACTCAAATATAGACACATGTACATACACACACATATAACTGCAATGCACACACATATGTATACATACACACACACTTTCCAGAAAGCTAGCATTACTATGAGGAAAAACAACGTTTCAGATGTATCATTTAAAACTTTGAACAGGAGGTCACATGGAATGGAGTTAGCATCTTTTAGGGTGCCTACCGAGAACTTTCTTCATACACAGAATTTGGGGCTCCCAAGCATTAGTACTACAATGTTTGAGAGAAGACATGAAACTTACTCTGAGGGGGAAATTTTACAGGAACTGAGCCGGGGACTCAAACCCAGGTACTCCAATGTGGGATGTGGGCATGTTAACCGCTACACCAAATGCTCACTCCTTTTCATGAACTTCTGCCAGGACTGTCATATATTTCAAAGCCAACTAAACTCTGATAATTTTCAAGGTCTAAAATTATTCCTAAATTTAATAATGCAAAGACTCCCCGGACCTCAAAGTTCAGCGGATAGATACACTACAGGCAACATTCCATCCTCCAGTACAAAAGAGAAGTCTCAAACACCCGGTCTGTCCCCAGTGCGTGCAACTATGGAGAAACACAAAAAAGTGGCTCTGTGCTCCAAACTTACATTTAATAGGTTCCAAATCCAGCACAGATTTGACCTTTGCTTTAAATAGATTTTCTTGGAGTGGAGGGAAGAAAACATTGATTCATCTGAGACTCCTGAACGACCTACTGTTCACATCATTTGAAATAAAGTCTGCTTTAAATCAGGATTCTTGAGACACAGAAATAAATATACCGAGAGGTTTCTAATTTTGTGCTTTCACCAACTGATTATTTTCATTCACAACAGTGGACGAACTCGATACGGTCTTTCCAGAAGGCAGCCGCGGCCAAAGAGCAGAGCACACGACGGAATCAATCAGATCAATGCAGTTGCCTGGAGAGCAACATTTTCAATGGAAAAAGAAGAGAGCTCTGTGAAAGGCAGATGACTTTCCAGGGCTTTCCAAGGCCTGTGTTAATTTAGCAACATTCGGGGATCAGGGGAAAATTAGGAGCAAAAATGTTTCCAGTAAGACTGAACAAAGGTTAAACCAGAATCATTCAACAACTTGAACTGTTCCCTCTGTAAACTTGAAAACACACAAACTTCCCATTTGGCTAAATGCAGTCATTAAGATCAATGGCATGGGCTCCAAGGCTAATTAGCCAGGGAACACATTATCCTGGACTGAAGCCGTTTTAGTTTATTCTTTAGTAATTTTGTTTCCTCTTAAGCCTTTGGAGCATTTCAACGTTCATTTAAAATCATCATCAGAAGACACTGAAAAGACAAATAAGAATATAAATCAAATCTCAGCCTGCTGAGGCTGGCGTTGTGGCACAGCAGGTAAAGCCGCCTCTTGCAGCAATGGCATCTCATATGAGCACTGGTTCCAGTCCCAGCTGCACCACTCCCTGCTAATGTGCCTGGGAAAGCAGCAGAGGATGGCCCAAGTCCTTGGGCCCCATACCCATATGGGAGATCTGGAAGAAGCTCCTGCTCCTGGCTTCGGCCTGGCCATAGTGGTCATTTTGGGAGTGAACCAGCAGATGGACGCGCGCTCTCTCTCTCTCTCTCTCTCTTTCTGTTTTTCTCTCTATCCTCTATCTCTCCTCCTTCTGACTCTGGCTTTCAAATAAATCTTTTAAGAAAAGAAAAATTACAAGCTTGCTTTATTATTTAGCTGCTTCTCTTTGGGAAAGAAATACGAAAATGTCCTTGGGATGACCTTGAAACGCCTCTATTACCTGGTCATAAAGGAATGACCGAGACACGAAGGAGTGACATGGTCTGGAGTCAACTACAAGTGCCTAACTCACCCAACAATATCCACAGCACTATCCAACAAAACACCACCACAGGCTAAAGTTAGTTTGTTGAACATCCATTTGCCACAAAATCGAGCATAATCAGAGACACCTATAAAATAGGAAATTAGGATTCCTACAGCATTAGAAAAACAATTGACCAGCATTTCAACTCACTTTCATAGAAACACCATCTGTAATTCCACTTTGCTCCCATCCCCTTCTCCCACCCTCTGTTCGTGAGAGGAATGCAATGGCCATGGAGGCGTTTCAGGTGAGCTGAGAAAAACTTACAGGCAACCGAGTGAGGGTGCTAATGATGGATATTAGTCCAAGAACAGCTGACGGGAGTCCCACCAGTACAACGTTCACCGCATCCGGGAGCAGCGCCCACAAGTGACCTAATGACCTTGCACTTAGCCCTTTCTCATAAGAGCTCCCCCATCAAGCCTCCAACACACAAGTCCTTGGGAGACGTACTCAGACTACATCCAAACCACAGTACATGACACGAAGAAAATATGAATGTGTAGAGTGGAACACTGAGAAAACCCACAGATGTATTCACACACACACACACACACACACAGGTACTCACAAGTATGCTACTCTACCATCAAATAAACATTTTGAGAGTATTATGTGTCCAGAATACCTACAGCCAAAGGGACCAACTGCTAGCATCCCAGAGAGGCAGTGCCCATGTAGAAGGCACATAAAAGTCGCTCACCTGCAGTCTCCCCAGGACCTCACCTTGGATGCTGCAGCTGCTTAATGCCTCCCAGCAGCGTGTTACCACGAGCTTCCCTTCTTCTAGGTTATTTTCTAGTCTTTTATCATGTACCCCACTACTAAAAGAACCTCAGTCCTAAAATGAACAAAGCATTTTTCTGTTTATGGTCTTCTGCTCACTCTCAAATGCAATACTTAGGGATCCATTTCATGTGTTAAAATCACACTCCCTATGCAATGCTTGCCTGGATTGTTTTATGTTTTCCATTAGTAGAGCATTCAACCCTTTATGGCAATCCGCCACAGAATCTCCCTCTAATTGCATGAAGAATTTCTTCTTAAAAATCCAAAGCAAGGCTATTAGGTGTAAAAGTAAGTCATAAATACATGTGAAACCAGCCAGGAGGGAACTGGCTCATACCGCAGGCCAACCCTGAGCCCGGAGCCCTGGGAGAGTCCTACCTCATAGTCCTAAAGTAATTCACCCACCGTCTGTGGGGAGAACGCTTTAATGTTCTTGTAAACCAATACGCACGTGTGAATCCTCAGGGCAGGCCTGGCAGGACGAGAACTTTCGGGAAAGACATCCTGCAGCTGAGAACCAAGTTCAACATTCTTCAGGCTGTAACTCAATCGGTCAGCCTGCAGAAGCTCACCGAATGACAGTTTTCTGAAGAAAGCACGCCAAGGAGCCCGCGGTGTGCCCCTGTCCACAGAAAAACGCCCTCAACAAAGAAAGTGGGGAAAATGACTCTCGTATGATTTTCAGAGTGTTCTTGACAGATGAGGAGAACTGTGGCCAATTAAAGCAGCAATACAACGAAGAAAAACAACTGCCCGAGGGCGTGCCAGGCTGCCTGCTCTCACAGCCAGGAAGGTGACTGGGGTCCCACCGCCAGAAGCAGGCAAAGGATCTTATTCCTGATTGCCATCTCTTCAAACGATAAGGTATTTGCAGAGGAGCCTAGAGGCAGGATCCAGTTAACAATGGAAGCCCACGGGAACAGTGGACGCTTGAGAAGACAGACTCTGGATTCTGTGTGGCTACCTGATACCAACAGCTTCACCATAGCTATAAGGCACCTCCTATTTCAATAAAGCATCTACATTACAAAGAATGGCAATTGCTTTTTTTTTTCTTTTTAATTTTGTTTTTCTTCAGCTTTAGTGATGCACAGTAACTGATACATAGCAATTCTGCTTCTATTTGACATGGTTTTCTTCTGCACCTCAGCCAAGGACCAACGTGTTCTTTGTGGCTTGGATGACAGTCCAACACAGTCACTCGGTAAGGATCACCTCTCGACATCACAGGGTGAAGCAGACCACATGCAAGGCAAGGCAGGCAGACCCAAGGGTCCCCGCCCCCATCTCGTTTAAAATGTGCACAAGAAGACAACAGGCCACTGCGCCTTTTCTTTTCTTTCTTTCTTTCTTTCTTTCTTTCTTTCTTTCTTTCTTTTTTTTTTTTTTTTAACATCCAAGATCACTGTTTTCACCGCAATTTGGGCAAATCAATCACTTGGGGATGTTTACAGAGAATTGTGAGTTTGATGTTGGTACAGGGTAGAAGGGACGTAAAAGAAGTGACTCTTGGTACTTGTCTTCTCATTCATTCTAGCTGTTCCTCTTGGTCCACCAGAAGCCAGCTGCTGATCCTGTAAACGGCCCTGGGAACTGCTCGGAGTGGCTCTCTGTGAGCCACTCTGCTGAGAAGACTGAACAAGAGGGGTCACAGCCCGGGACCCTGCAGTGATCAGGATAGGAGCAGCACACCCAAGCCTGCGCTGCCACCTAAAACAAAGCCTGTCCGCCTCTGGAAGTGAATGTGCTGGAGGGTGCACAGACATCGAATTCTGCACTCAGTAAGGGAAAAATCATCCAAAACATTAGCATGAATCCAAGTTCATTTTCCAAGATGGAACTCCAGATAACAAATTAGAGATTCACTTTATTATTTTTTAATCTGTTTCCTCCACTTCTTTAAATTTTATTTACTTATTTATTTGAGCTGTAGAGCCAGAGAGAGAGGGAGGAGGAGACAGAGACAAAAGTCTTCATCTGCTGGTTCACTCCCCAAATGGCCACAATGGCCAGAGCTGGGCTGTTCCGACATCAGCAGGCAGGAGTTTCTTCCAGGTCTCCCATGTGGGTGCAAGTGCCCTAGAACTTGCACCACCTTCTGCTGCTTTCCCAGGCCATAGGAGAGAGCTGGATCAGAAGAAGAGCAGCCAGGACTTGAACTGGCACCCCTAGAGGATGCCGGCACCACAGGCAAAGGATCAGTCCACTATGCCACAGCACTGGCCCCAAGAGATTCATTTTTATCATTCCTAAATCGCTGGAGTTCGGGAGAGAAGGCAGTGAGCCACAGAGAGAGCTGAGACACCTCCTATATCCTATCCTCAGGTTCAGCTTCTTTGGACCTAGATTTTTCTTTTTAGCATTTTTCCCCAAAGTCCTTGTTCTCTAGAGAGCCAGTCTAGAATGTCCAGTTTTCCTGGAGGACTTCAAAAGAGGAAGTAGCCACTTCAATACCAACTGTTTCCCTCTCTTCAGGAAAATACACTGAGGTGTGCTGTTTTATTGGGCTTTCTGCAATGAGAATCATTTTAGGTAGAGAGTAGGAAGAATATTGAACCAGTTCAACTGGATGCCCTCGGTCCTATTTAGTTACCCAGAACCTCTATAATAATACTCAAGAAGGAACCATGCACACATATCCAGTGCAACTTAAACTCAAATACCAGGGACTGACAGGCTTGGCAAACTGAGATAAATAAAACCACGAGGGCAGAAGGACACTTCAAGATGATGGCAAAGGTTCCTTGATTCACCTTCAGAGACGGAGATGCAGAGAGCCCGACGAAGGTGTGCCCAGCCAGCTATGCAGGCTCTAGAACACTCCCCTCGCACCCCCTGCTCCTGCCCACACCATCTCTGCAGGGCATTCTCTGAAGCTCCAGCACTGCCTCAATGACTTTTACTTCCCTGGTCTCCATGCCCGTCACTTCCACTTCCCTTGAGCCAGGGTATCAGGCTGCCATAACCAAGTACCACAAGCAGAGTGGCTTAGAGCAACAGAAGATCATTCTGTCACAGCTCTTAGTGCTGGAGATCTGGGTTCGAGGCATCAGCAGGACCTTGCTTCCTCTGAAACACGTGGAGGCTGGCCTGCCCCATCTCCATCCTCACTCCTGGTTGGTTACAGCAAGTCCTTAGTGTACAGCTGCAGCTAACTTCAATCTCTGTCTCCACCATCACACAGTGGGCTCCCTATGTGTGTCCCTTCCCTCTTATAAGGACAGCAGTCACTGGATTAAAGACCTATCTTGTTCCAGGACAACTTCATCTTAAAAATCTGCAAAGACCCTATGTCCAAATAAGGTCACATGCTAAGGTACTAGGGGTTATATCTTTTGGGGACATAAGTCAACCCACCAAGGTCATACAAGCAGCAAAGTCACATCCGAGAACCAATAGCATTTCTCCCTCTCTCAATTTCCACCCCCTTCCAATACTACCTGCCTTATTTTGCAAATGTGTTTTGTTTCTTAAAGCACTGACTGCTTGATGTCTAACTGCACCTTTCTTGGCTTGGTCTACCCTCTCCAATCACCATAGACTCTCTCTATGGATCCTGATTTTGTCCTAAACCCTTTGGTCTTCTTTTTTCTATTCTTCTGTTTTTCCTAATCCATTATCCATATTCTCAGTTCATGTTCTCAATCTATAGTGCTTCAAAGGAGAAAGACACAAATCACGCCAACTGGTTTCTTTTTAATGTCACTTGACCTGGACTAGGTCCAGAATGGTCACCTTGACCCTGATCCTGTTTCACAACAGCCACCTCAGCTTTAGAGCACAGAGCCATTCTTTCCAAAGAGTATTTACAAACACTTCCTGAGCACTATGAAGCATCTGGCTTATGTTCAGCATTCTATGGAGCTCGAAAATAACCCTAAACACTCAGAATCGAGAATGTGTTGGGAACATGAACAAGTAAACATGCAGGGCTAGCTGTGGCAAGTACCTTGGCCATGAAACACACAGTTTCAGAACTTGAATGCATGGAGGAAGACCAAGCACCAGAGGAGGTGAAATTGTACCATCTGCCCCTGGCCTTCTCCTTATGCTACTATGCTTCTCATGTCTTAGTGATAGCAATGCTTCTGGAGGTTGGCTCTCAACTTTTTCTCTCTGCTTCACAAACAGAATTTTTTCTTGCCAACTGCCATCAAGATGTTGTGACAATATGTATAATCCAGTAAGTCCAAAACAAAGGCCAGCACCTTGATTTCATTCTCTCCATGTAGCCCCTGCTCTGTTAATCTTCTACCACCCCCTCAGTTATTGACAAACTCAGATTCCTGTTATCCCCCTCATCCATTCCTGTTTGTCCTACTGCTTTCACTTCTATCACTTATTTGCTTTCCAAGTATAATTTTTAAATATTTATTTATTTGAAAGAGAAACAATGAGAGAGAACAAGACATATGCATGCACGCGCGTGCACACACACACACACACACACACACATCTTCCATCCACAGGTTCACTCCCCAAGTGACCTCAATACCCAGATCTGGACCAGGCTGAAACCAGGAACCAAGAATTCTGTCCTGGTCTCCCACATGGGCAGCATCACCTGCTCCTTTCCTAGGGGCAGTAGCAGGAAGCTGGATCAGAACAGAGTAGCAGGGATTTGATCTGCCACTCTGATATGGGATGCTACTATTCCAAGTGGTGGCTTAACCTGCTGTGCTACAATGTTAACCACTCCAAGTGTAATCCTATAATTCAGATTAGAAACCTTTCAATTTGCTGTCTCTCTGATTCCCCATTATGGTAGCCTTGTTCTCATTAACTCATGGTTGATTACTGTAAATATAGGTTCTTTCTACAAATCTCTGCCCAGTACAACCACACCTACAAACAACTTGCATTTTATAGCATGCTATAGCTAATTAAATGCCTCCATATGCCTCATTTTTCATCCCCACAGTGACAGAATTATTCTCATTTTTATGAGGACGTAACTCCCTTAGAGGTTATAAGGTACTTATCTAAAGTCAAAAAGCAAACAGAGGTACAATTCAGTGCTATGTCTGATTTCAAATACAGAGATCACGGCTACACTGATGCCAAGGCCACCTTCCCAAAGGATGCATTCAATATGAGGTCTCTGCGTACAACACATGTGCTGGAAAGCAAGGACCTCCTGGGAGAGGTCTCCAGAGATGGCTGCTGTGGCAGCTCCTCCACTGTCCACCAGCCCTGCCCCTCTACTCTGAAGAACCCCACCTACAGGACCACTCTCAGGACAAAGCCAGGCTAGGAGGAAGGTACAGGAAGGTGAGCCAGTGGCATTTACTTTGGCACATTGAGTCCAGGTTATCCGGTCAACCCCGCAGCTCCCCAGTGGGGCTGTTTAACTCATGAATCCAAAATACTGCTGGACTCATCCTCTACCTACTTGCAACCCAATCACTAAGTACCTCACCCCTACCTTTCTCGCCAGAAGTCTGTCTGCCTCCTTCATCCACTGCTACAATTCCCACCTGATGCACTGAAATCTGTTCAGCACCAAACTCCACAACCTTTCTGGTTGGTAAGCCCAAGTACTTCCCTCCAAACAATCAACAACATTTAACAGGAGTCCATGAGTCATCAATGCTTTGCAGGTGCTAAGGACACAGACTGAAGGCCAAGTTATCAGAAACTATTTGTGCTTTTATTACCCTACCCTCTGTATTCCAGTGGACTATCGAGTATCATGAGTAATCCTCCACTCATCTTGAACTTCTGCATTTTTGCCACCACTAAAATCTGACTCTCTAAAGATATAATCTGCCTTATAGCCTATTGTAATTCTCCCTGTCCTTTTGTCTCTGTCTCCCCTTCTTTCCTCCCTCCTCAACCCTTCATTTCTATCATCATCATCATCATCATCATCTCTTCCCTCCAAAGTCCACAGAATTCACTTATTCTCTTGTTCCCATCTTTAAAATTACTTAATCTTCTTATTTGTATTTCATTCTCTGTTTGAGGACAGGGGAGACTGAAGGTGTCAGAATTCAAACATTGGCTGAAGACCACGAGAGAAGACACTTACTACATAAAATCTTTGCAGAGGACACAGGAACGTGTCTTTCTACTGTTGCCCTTCATGCACCAAGCACTTCACAAGACCCAGCTCTTCCACACTTCCTGGAGTCACACGGTTTCCCAAAACCGCCCTCCACCACCTCCTGCCTGCTGCAGCATCATCCGCTTGTGTGAAAGGCATTACACGTCTCTCCAGCACCACCCAAGTCTCCCACAGATTCTCCTGACTAACTTCTAGATCTTTCCTTATAATATTTTCAATCTGTGCAGGTGGCAAGACCTGAGGAAGCTTAGAAGCCAAGCTAAGGAGTTTATGTTTGATGTCTTAAAAATACCAGAAACCAGAGAGATTCCAAGATAGTGGATTAGGGAATGATACACTGTGCTAGGCTAGGGATAAACAGTTAAAAAAAAAAAAAAGGTGTAGGAAGTGCACTCTCAGGGGAGAACTGGAGAGAAAACCACACTGGAAATCCTGTAAGAGGAAGGAACCTGTGTCTGGAGTGTGTGGATGTGCAGCACAAACACAAAGACAACACAGGATTGCAGCAGTCGAGAGGTAGAGCAGGCAGCAGCTTGGAGACGGAGGTGAGACCAGATTACAGCAAACCATGGTGATACAGCTGGAGAGAGAGCGTGGCCTGAATCAGGACTAGAGCCCTGGGGGCTGGCAGTTGCTAGTGGTTGCTCACGGACCCAGTGGGAGTAGAGGGGGCACGTTTATCTCACCCCAACTTCCCCTCAAGAGCACCTGCTGCCTGGCTGAGAAAGGGCAGGCACCATTTTGGGTTTGGGTGTGGATGTGGGTGTGGGTGTGGGTGTGGGTGTGGGTATGGGTGTAGGTTTGGGTTTGGGTTTGGGTGACAGCTGCAGAAGACTTTGTGCACCCACCCAGCAACTGGCTGAGACAGATGCCAACTTCTCAGCAGCACCAGTGGCAGCAGTGAGGAGAAAGTGACGTTCAGCTGGTGGCTCTTGTGTATGCATGTGATCCAGAGAGTCTAGTGGAGGGAAAAATCCGCAGTCCCCACTGACATTGAGCCTGGTGGAGAGATGGCAGGGAACCCATGTAGGACTGGAAGGTGCCCCCAGCCTCCCAGGATCAAGACACTTAGGTGGAGCTGGCTCAGGGAACATTACCTCTCTGTTGACTGGACAGACTGTCAAGGCAGAGCAAAACCTGCATCCAGCGACTGTGAGAGCCTGTGTGCTGAGGCCATGGGGACTATGAGGTTAGATGACAAGGTACAGGATGTCCCTGGGTCCCTGGGCAATCACTGGGAGCAGCTCCACATGCTTGAGGCCCCTTGGTTGTCTGGGGTGGGTCATTGCAGTGTGCTCACAGTGAGGATTGCACAGATCATTTGTGCAATTCATAAGGTGGCGTGGATGAGTGCTGAACACACTGGGGGCTAAAACCGAGCATTGCTCAGCTTGGAGGAGAGGAGGTGAGGGGGTGATCGCACCAACAGAGGCGACCATCCCCCACTTCTGAAAGCAAGAGATCTACCCCACCTAACTTGGATGTTACCCTGGATACTGCCCCACTCTGGAGCACTAACTAGAGCTCCCTGGCCACACCCACCACACACTGGTTGGTATTCACTGAAAGTGCAGACACGCCACTAACTCACAGAGGCATAGCTCAAAGATAAAAGCCATCAGAGGAAAAAAACAACAATCAATTCCACAAATGCCTAAAAATAAATGCAGAAATTCAAGAAACAAGAATAAGGAAGACATCGTGACCCCCTCAAAGGAACACAACAACATTTCAATTTTAGAATGTCAAGATGAAGAGATTGAGGAAATGCCAGAAACAGAATTCAAAAAATTAATCATAGGACTACTCAAAAGCAATCAGAAGGAAATCCACAAACTACAGAAAACCATACATGACGTGAATGAAAATTTTTCCCATGAAATTGATATGTAAAGAGAAATCAAAATAAAATATTGCAAAAGAAAAATTCAATAGATCAAATTAAAAATGCAGTGGAAAGCCTTAACAACAGACTTGGCAAGGCAGAAAAAAGAATATCTGAGCTAGAAGACAAGTCTTTCGGTTAGACCAAAAAAAAAAAAAAAAAAAAAAGAAGAAGAAGAAGAAATTAGAAAACTTAAAAATAAAAATACATGGTTATCCCAATAGATGCAGAGATCTAGCAGTGATCTGGGCAGGTTTCCCTTTCTCTGGAAAGGAGAACAAAGAGCACTCTGCTCTGTCACAGGGGCACTGGGAGAAGACAAACAAAAAAGGAGCCAGTGGTCTACTAAATCCCTTCAAGAACAGGACTACACAGAACGTAGGACACCCTTTTATTTGGCAGCCTTAACTTGTCAGCTTGGGAGTTTCCTGTGGAATAACTCTGCCAACAAGAGATTTTGACCCCCTGCTAACATAATTATACCTTTATGGAGTCCAGAAAGAACACACAAAATGTAAAATAACCTCTTTCTAAAGTAGTCATCTTGCCCTTCCCTCTTTGGCAAAATCAGAACTTCTGAGACACACGTAAGGTCTCCAGTTTCCAATGGAGCGTGGTGAGCTGGTAGGGGAGGGGTAGTAGGATAGGCTCCCAGGAAGCAAAAGGCGCTGCCAGTGACCAGAGGGCCCTCAGGCAGAGTTCAGATTCGAACTCTGAACTCCACCAGATCTAATCCTTGTGCACAGGGCCCTGGAGTGGCCTGCTTATTGCCTCCCCACCTTCCACTTCTCTCAAAGGTCTGCACCTTCCTAGTACAACTCAAGTCAGGGCTAGAGCTACTGAGCACAGCAAATATGTAGATGTCAAAGGGCAGACAGGAAGAAAAAGGAGCTGGCTCATTCTGTACCTGTGAAAGCTAAGGACATTTTAAATGCATCTGCCAGTCAGAAGCACATTCCCTAATTTAATTCCAATTCTCTGCTCTCTATCACCAATCCTACCATTTGCTTATAACCATTATCTATACCTGTCAGAATACTTATCCTTCAAGGCACTACTGATTTTAAATATTTATAAATATATACACACTCATACTTAATTCAACTAATTCAGTACTCTTCCTAAACCTTCACTCTCTGAAATACTCACCACAACCAAATTAATGACCATATCTGCCAGACTGTCTATATATGATATTCCTCTTTCAGTCTTTTCCCACTTACGATTCCATATTCTATCAAAAGCACGCAAGACATGGACGAGAAAAAGTGTGTCATCACATTTTCTGAAATACTAAAATGAAAAACTATTAGATTAAAATTTCCAACATGCTCCTATTGGCAGGCATTTCTGTCTGTCCTGGTTTGCAACTCTTCTATCAACCAGGCTCTATTGCACCGGGATCCGTGTGTAAACACAGACTGTTGGCAGGAGAGGAAGAACACTGGGTGCTTCTATGCACTGAAAGACTGACACCTGCTATGCAGAAGTCCCCAAAAATTCACCATGGCTCCCACCCAGCCACCTGGCAGTACAGGTCACACAACGTAAATCCAAAGAACAAAGCCCACCTTGCAGACGGTGACATGGCTGTCATTCCAAAAATTCTGTCCTGTGTGGGCTCAAGGCTGTACCATGTTCACCTTTGCAAAACCAGAATGCTAAGAATCTGGCGGTATACTCAGGCAAGCAATTGGAATTTAGGGGCAAAGGGAATGATAAAAAGCAGGTTGCTCTCTTTGGGTTCCAGAATGCTATCATGGAAACAGAAAATCAAGAGAAAAAATAAGGATTCTTCTATGACTGCCTTATATAATTTGATGGCTGGAATTTGCTTTCAAACTCTTTAGCCTTTCAAAAGCTCACCAGGGGAAAGTCTCTTCTGGGGCAAGTGGGAAATGGTTTGGGCGTGGCTAGCTCCTACAAGCAACTTTTCTCTTTGCTGTCACTCCTGATTCTGCCCTAGTTACATTGTCATCACACTGCAACTGTGAAAAGTGATTCAAATCACTCTCTTGATGGCGAAGAAATGGGGGCAAATGTACGGTGGAGGATTTGGGGGTGAGGAGAACATGCTGCAGACCAGGCTTTCCCTTGAATTTTCAATCTCATTGAGTTCTCCGAGTCTGGTTGCAGGGCTGGTGATAAATACCCCACCTACTCAGGATGGCAGCTGTGGAAAGGGTAGGGAACCCAATCCGACCTTTCCATGCTGCTTCTCTCAGCTGACCCCAGACTAGAATAGAAACAGCCTACCACTTAGGGACCATAACGTATAAAAAACCTAATTTGCATAATTATCACCATACATGGTCAAAGACCTAAATAAACAACAGTGAAAAGGGTGCCTTGAGTTCTCAAGGAATATTAGTTTCTACAAGCACAAGGCTGGACCCTCACCAGGCATCCTGGAAGATGCCATAGCCAGGATGAGTCTGTTCACACTAATCCAGAAGAGAGATGTGATGGCTTCTCTGAGCACAGAGTGTTACTTTGGGTTATATAATGGAGATCCTTGAACGGTTGGTTTGAAACTGAAGACACTAACATCATAAAAATCCCTAGACCAATCCTAAGTCTCAGTCTTATAGCAGAATGTAGCCATGGTGGAAGCCATGGTGTAACCAAAACCAAATACGATTCCATAATCACAGTGGTGCTTCAGAAATTTCTTCGCTTAATATAAAAAACAGCCAGTAGGAGCCAGCGCTGTAGTGCAGTGGGTAAAGTCACTGCCTGCAGTGTTAGCATCCCATATGGGCGCCAGTTCAAGTCCCAGCTGCTCCACTTCTAATCCAGCTCTCTGCTATGGCCTAGGAAAGCAGCAGAGATGGCCCAAGCCATGTGGGAGACCCGGAAGAAACTCTTGGCTCCTGGCTTCAGATCTGCACAGCTCCAGCCATTGCAGCCATTTGGGGAGTGAACCAGCAGATGGAAGACTTCTCTCTCTTTCTTTCTCTGCCTCTGCCTCTCTTTAACTCTCTGTATTTCAAATAAATAAATAAATCTTTATAGAAAAAAAAAAAAAGAAACCATCCTGTAACATTTAGCTTCATTATGACAAGGCAGGATATGGACTATATAATTTTCACCATTCCTTCCATCTTTCATAGTTCCCTTAAGATTATTATTATTTTACGGGGCCAGCACTGTGGTGCAACAGGTTAACTCACTGGCCTGAAGCGCCAGCATCCCATACAGGCACTAATTCGAGACCCGGCTGCTCCACTTCCTGTCCAGCTTTCTGCTGTGGCCTGGGAAAGCAGTAGAAGATGGCCCAAGTCCTTGGGCCCTTGCACCTGCATGGGAAGACCTGAAGGAAGCTCCTGGCTCCTGGCTTTGGATCAGTGCAGCTCCAGCTATTGCGGCCAATTGGGGAGTGAACCATCAGATAGAAGACTTCTTTCTCTCTCTCTCTCATGGAAGACCCCTCTTTGTCTCTTTCTCTCTCTCTCTTTCTCTCCCTCTCAGCATCTCCTCTCTCCGTGTAACTCTTTCAAGTAAAACAAGTAAATCTTTCTTTAAAAATATTATTATTATTTTAAGTTTATTTATTTGAAAGGCAGAGTGACAGAGAGAGAAAAATCTTCTATCTACTGGTTCACTCCTCAAGTGCCTGCAACAGTTGGAGTTGGGCCAGACTGAAGCCGAGAGCCAGGAACTCCATCTTCTGGGTCTCCTATGTGGGTGGCAGGGACTCTTCACTTGAGCCACCATCTGCTGCCTCCCAGGTGCATTAGCAGGGAGCCCGATCAGAAGCAGGGTAACCACAACTCAAACAGGTACTCCAGTACAGAGGAGTCCCACAAGCAGCAGCTTAACCTAATGCCACCACACCTGCCCCTTCCCTAAGATTATTGTTCCTGCTGTCTCATATGGGACCAACTACAGCTAGAAACAGGGGTCAAAACAATTATAAATACATCAATTGAATTATAGGGTTTTTCTTGTAAGGTCATTTAGTGCCAACCTGACTGGCTTTGAATTCCACTGTTATAAATCATCCTCTCTCAACTTAATCCACTTTCCCTATTCATCAATATCAATTCTGGTGAGATATATGGAAGATAATAATCCAATCTGGGGTAGGAAAAAGCAAGTTTACTGGAGGAACAGTGGATAGACAGGGGTTGATAATCCTAGAAGTGGAGTAGGGTCAGGCCTGGTTAGTGTCTGAATGGCATCAGTAAATACCAATTCGTAAAATACCACGGAGTTAATGTAAATGGGTTGTTATGGTAGCAGGATTTTCAGTATCACGCTTGTCAAAATATTTTGCACTCTTATTCTTATAATGACCTTGGTTTTACATATGACAGAATTGGAGTAATGAGGCTCAATTTCCTGTGTGGTATACAAAAATCAGAGACATTGCTTTAGGGCTACACAAACTGGTCTCATTTGCTGCATCTTGGAGAGCCGTCTTGTAACCTATCCAGAATCTCTGTGAACTTAAACAAGAATAATCAAATAGAACCAAGTAGAATCCCACATAAATTCATAGGAGAGCAGCAGCAGGTACTGTTATAACTTCAATACAGCTCTGCTAATAAGAGTGCCATCTGGAAATCACGAAACAACAACAGAAGTAGCAGAAAGTATTCTGCCCTTCTAGCTTTGTAGGAAGCGGCAATGGTTGAATGGAGACTCCCACTAAATAGAGCATCCTGTGACTTTTCAATCTAGTACACAGGTCTGATTTCCATCCTGAAGAAGGGGAAATTATTTCAAGGGAATAACGACCATAAAAACGACAGCTGAGCGAGAGCTTTTGTCTGGGTCTTGCTCCTTTGCTCTCTTCCACCGCTGCCTATTATTATTCATGTCTTCCAAAGTCTCCCAAACCACTCAAGCCTGTCCACTCCCACTCTGTAATTGCCTCCTCCTTCCTCTGTAACCCAGTCTCTTCCGGTCTTAAATAAGCATGTTCACAGTCTTAAAATGGTTTAATAGCTATCATATGCAAGGGAAATTAGATTGAATACATTAGCTCCAAGCAAAACTGGAGCCTACTGTACACATTTAGACCCTGTCCTAAGGTCAAATTTATCTTTGCTCCAACAGGAGTCAAACCAGTGCCCTGCAACTGCATTTATAGAATGAAGAAAATAACTGGAAGCCTGATTTAGAGTTTTAAAATTAAGAAAATTAAATGACCCCCCTTCTTTTTTGGAAAAAGAAGACATACGTCAGAAAAATCAACTCCTTCAGAGTTTCAAACTGAATTCCCTTTACCAAATGTGTTGGAAAAGAATATCTTCCCACCCTCAGTTCCATCCTAAAAAGAAATAGAAAGATTCTGCTAACACAATAGTCCACTGTGGTGATGTTAAATGAGGCGTCCAACACTTTAGAGAAAAGCTGACAATGCTAAAGTCTGGAAAAATGCAAGATCCAAGATCCCTTCTCTAAAGTATGTTGTAAGGATGAGCTGGAACAGATCAGCCTACCTTTGGTTATCTTGCATGGTCCTTCTGGAAAAACAGTGAAACCTTCAAACATCTAAAGAATATAAACAGGCTGGGCCAGCGCTGTGGCGTAGAGGGAAAAGCCGGCCTGCAACGCTGGGATCCCATATGCGCGCTGGTTTCTGTCCTGGTTGCTCCACTGCTAATGGCCTCCGAAAAGCTCTGGGAAGATTGCCCAAGTGCTTGGGTCCCTGGCACCCACATGGGAGACTCAGATGGAGTTCCTGGCTCATGGCTTCAGCCCAGCCCAGCATTGGCTGTTGTGGTCATTTGGGGAATGAACCAGCAGTTGGAAGATTCTCTCTCTCTCTCTCTCTCCCTCCCTCTCTCTGTGTAACTCTGACTTAAAAAATAAATAATAATAAATGAATCTTTAAAAAAGAAAGAAAGAGGCATAAGGATAGGAGAGACAGAGAGGCAGACACTAACTCCAAGTTGGTTCTCATACAAAGGGAACTTGATAGCCTAAAACAGCCCCATGCAGAAATAGTACCCAGCTCCTCTAGATCTTTACAGAGGGTGCAGGCACAGCTGAGGTAAGACACCTACCTAATAGAGCTCAGCACAGGAAATTAATTAAGCAAACTTTTCAGTAATGAAACAGATGAATAACCGGCGCCATGCCTGCACGTATGGACCAAGCCTTCAGTGTCAGTGATCCGATAAAAGGTGGACAACCGATTTGTGACTTTGGGTAAAGCCTTTAGTCAAAACAGTGCACATAAACACATTCCTAAACTGCAATGATATGTACAAGTTCCTAATTAATGCATTAGTAGGAGCATCCTCTAACACCCAGAGTATTGCTATCTATTTTTCTCCCAGAAAGTCAAAGAAAACCAAGATAATGGCTTGTCTAACCAGGCTCAGTAAATTCATTTAAATTTAAAATCACATTTGTGTTAACTATTTTAATGTGCCAGCCAAAAAAAAGGTAACCCATAGTCTTCTGAAAATGGTAAATTGTGTTCACTTTATATAGCCAAACCTAAGTACGTGTGTATTTGGCAGATGTCAGTAAACATTTAATCTAGCAGGGAATTGTGTCAAGAACTTCAGAAAATGAAGAAAGGAGCTAGCGTGTAAGGAGCTAGTGTATGCTATCTTCATATATCTTAAAATGTAAGAGAAGAGATAGCACATGTATCAAAAGTAACTAAAATATGAAGCATAAAAGTGTTAAAAGCCAAAATAGTAGTAAAGTAATAAGAGATTTTTTTTGACAGGCAGAGTTAGAGAGAGAGAGACAGAGAGAAAATGGCTGCTATGGCCAACGCGCTGCGCTGATCCGAAGCCAGGAGCCAGGTGCTTCTCCTGGTCTCCCATGCAGGTGCAGGGCCCAAAGACCTGGGCCATCCTCCACTGCACTCCCTGGCCACAGCAGAGAGCTGGCCTGGAAGAGGAGCAACCGGGACAGAATCTGGCGCCCTGACCAGGACTAGAACCTGGAATGCCGGCGCCGCAGGTAGAGGATTAGCCTAGTGAGCTGCGGCATCGGCCTTAATAAGAGATTTTTTAAAAGTACATATTATTTTTGACAAAGCCTTCTAATTCCATGCAGTTAGAAGAGCTGACATCTAGACTGGAGTTTGAGGGCCAAGTGGAATACAGAGGACAGAGAAAACAAGGTGGGGAAAACCGGAATAAAGGAAACCACAAAACAGGGACCGTGTGCATCTGTACCAGGAACAGTGACCAGAGAAGGGAATATAATGGGAATCAGCAGGTGCATTATCTCATTTGGTATTTTGCTAAAATGAACACTTGACACAGGCTATGAAGAAAAGCAGTTCATTTAGCTCACAGCTATACAGACAGAAAGTCCAAGATCAGACGGCCCCATTGGTCTGGCCCCTGGTGGGCCTTGTGTTAGAATGGTGGCAGCATGTGGAGGAAGAAGAGGTCACGGCTTGCTAATGGGAAGCCAGATGGACACAGGGGTCAGGCCCAGGCCGGTGCAACAACTCACTAGGGTAAGAACTTAGTCCAGGAGACCAGTACCCCCCTTTGAGGACAGCACCCCCTAATGACAGAAGGACCTCCTACTAGGCCCCACCACCTCCAACAGTGCTCCCCCAGGGACTCAATTTTCAACACCCAGACCTCTGGGGGCACATAACATCCAAACAATAGCATGCAGCAAAAAAAAAAAAAAAAAAAAAAAAAAAAAGGACAGCAAAGAAAGACCAAGCTGGACTGGGAAGCATCTTGACATCAAGATTTCATCATGAAGTTAGTAAAGCGTTTTTAAAAAGGGACCAACAGGTTAAACCCCCACCTGCAATGCTGGCATCCCATATGGGTACCAGTTTGTGTCCTGGCTGCTCCACTTCTGATCCATTACTCCCCGGTAATGTGCCTGAAAAAGCATTGGACAACGTTCCAAGTTATGGGGCCTCTACACCCACACAGGGGACTTGGAAGAAGCTCCTGACTCCTGGCTTTGGCTTGGCCAAACCCCAGCCATTGCAGCCATGTGGGCAGTGAACCAGCAGACGGAACATCACTCTCTCTGTATCTCTCTCTCTCTCAACTCTATCTTTCAAAGAAATAAATAAAATTTTAAGTGACCCCATTAAAGCAGTGCTTTAAGAACTTGATACTGGCAGGAACACAGAACAATAGCATGAAGGGGAAGGCTTCAAGGCCACTGAGACCATATAGGTGGAATGCCCAGCTCTTGGATTCACTGAGAAATCTGCAGCAAGGAAGAAGGAGATGTGAGCACCTGAGCCCAGGCTCAAAAAATCCTTCACAGCCTGGACAATGAGATAAGAAGCTGCTGTGCAGAACATGTGATTCAACAACGCTAGGTAAGAAACCACGCTCTGAAAGGCTGCTTGAATAACGGCATGCTTTAAAAAAAATCAATATTCAGATGTCTATACAGTAAGAAAATCTTCTTCAAAAAATAATTACCAGGCTAGCATTGTGGTACAGCATGTAGAAACACTGCCTGAGATCCCATACGAGTGCCAGATTTCGTAAAGATTTATTTGTTTGTTTGAAAGGCAGAGTCACAGACATACAGCGAGGGACAGAGAGCAGGAGGTCTCCCGTCTACCGGTTCAGTGAGTGCAGATTTGAGTCCTAGGGATGATCAAGCTTTCTGCTAATGCACCTGCAAAAGCTGTGGAAGATGGTCCAACTGCTTCAGCCACTGCACCCGTGTGGAGACCCAGATGGAGTTCCTGGTTCCTGGCTTCAGCCTGGCCTAGCTCTGGCGACTGCAGCCATTTGAAAAGTGACCCAGCAATGGAATATCTGTGTGTGTGTGTGTGTGTGTGTGTGTGTGCGCGTGTGTTTGTGTCTCCCCTTCTCTCTGTAACTCTGCCTTTCAAACAGAGAAGTAAGTCTTTAAGAAAAAAGTAATCACCAAGGTGAGTGTTTGGCACAGCACTTAAGTTGCCACTTGAGGTTCCTGCACCCCCTACTGGAGTGCTGGTTTGAGTCCCATTATTCTCTGATCCAGCCTCCTACCCACGTACCCCACAGAAGGCAGCAGCTGGTAGCTCACGTTCTTGAGTCGACACATATGTGGACTCAGATTGAGTTCCAGGCTCCCAGCTTTGGCCTTTCCTAGTCCTGGCTGTTGTGGGCATTCAGAGTGATCTGCGTCTCTCTTCCAAATAAAAATGAAAGTAAATTAAAAGTGTTTTAAAAAGTAATTACCAAATGATATCACAGAAAATGGAGTAGAGCACCCAATCAATTGGTTTCTCTCCTAAAGCAACCATGAAGTTGATGAATACTGACACAGTCAACTTCTAGGATCTAATAAAAAAAAAAAAAAACCCTTCACTAACAAGAACAGTGTGTAATGAAGAAAAAGGTAGCTGAATTTTGGCAATAAAGTATTATGACCTTTTTCCTTGCTTGTCCACTATTTGCCAGTCTTAACACCAGGGGCAGCCATGAGGACAAATAGCCTGCATTCCTTCATAGCCTGATGCTGTCAGGAAGCCAATATACACCTTATTCTTGAAATATTGCACTTGTGCACTCTAATTTGCCTGGTGCAAGGCTGCTCTATGCTTGTTCCTGCTCCCTTGGGCTGTAGTAGCTTGCCAAGTGGCATCTGTGGGAGATTTAAAGACATACATTACTTGTGCCTGGGCAATAAGCAAATAGACCCAAAATCATGGGAAGAAAGAGGCTGTGGAGGAAGCTTCTTAGGGGACTAAGATCTTAAGACTGCTACTACATATGCAGTGAAAGCTGGAGTGTGACATGTGTGCCCAGTACAGACAGGTACTCAGAAAAGACCGGAGAAGACCTCAACTCTGCCCCTATGGTGGTTCTGTGGGCTCTGCACTGCAGGAGGTGAAGGCTAAGGCAGAGTTGTAGGTGGCCTGGTTTGACATCAAAAGAACGCCCCAGTGCCAGGCTAAGCTGCAAAGATTAGAAGAGAGCTTTCTTTCTTTCCTGTTTGGCTCCAGACATATAAGAACATCTTTGTCCGATCACTGGCTGACCACTGAAATAAGAAAACACAGATTTCAATAATGATACACATTAAGATAAATACCGTCTTTCTACAAAAATTAGTCAACAAAAACAAATCCTGGTTGGTGGTAGAGAATTCCATATCCAGAGTTAATATATTATATTCAAAGTAAACAGTTTTCAACCCTCAAAATTATAACACATACCAAAAATAAAAGAACAGCAAAGTATGTACTACTCACAGGAAAATAATAAATTGACAGAAAGCATTCCTCAGGAAATTCAACCATTGTACTTTAAATCAACTATCCTAACTAGCTTAAAGAGCTAAAGGAAACGCAGACAAAGAAGTAGAGAAAATTGAGAAAATAACGTAAGAACACATAGAGAAACATCAGCAAAGAGAAAGAAACTGTAAGAAAGAATCACACAAAAATTATGGAGCTGTAAAGTACCACAGCTGAGGTGAAAAATTCACCAAACACAATGGATAGGGCTGTGAGCAGGCAGAAGGTTCAGCAAACATGAAGACAGACATTGAAGTTATACAGACTGAAAGAGCAGAAAAAAAAAGAATGAAGAAATAGAGAAGACTTGACGTCCTGGGCAAGACTTTCCAGCACATACTAACATTCAAGGGTACTTCAAAAAGTTTCTAGAAAATAGAATTAAGAGATGAGTTTGGGTGCAAAGAGGACTTGAGGGTCTTCAAAAAAAAGTTAAGAAAGTATGCATTATAAAAAATTATGCAGGGATTTCAAATTTTTGTGTAATTCTACTTTCCCACAACTTTTAAAGTGCCTTATATGCATATAGGAACTCTAGGTAGAAAAGAGATACAGAGAAAAACAGGATATTTGAAGGAATAATAACAAAACCTCCCAAATTTGACCAAAGACATGAATCTACATATCCACGAAACTGGACAGGCTCCAGGTAGCATAGACATTTTAAAAATCTACATTAAGACGCAATTTGATCAAATTGGCAAATGCCAAAGCCAGAGACCGAATCTGGCAATAGAGAAGTGCCTTGTTTTATCCACAGGATCCAGAAGAAAAATCAACAGCAACTTCTCATCTGAAACACAAAGACTAGAAGAAGGGATGGGGATTAAATAGAGTGAAAAAAAAATTAAAAAAAACCTGACAACCAAGAATCCAGTGCTTTAGGCCAGCGCCGCAGCTCACTAGGCTAATCCTCCGCCTTGTGGCACCGGCACACAGGGTTCTAGTGCCGGTTGGGGCGCTGGAATCTGTCCCGGTTGCTCCTCTTCCAGTTCAGCTCTCTGCTGTGGCCCAGGAGTGCAGTGGAGGATGGCCCAAGTGCTTGGGTCCTGCACCACATGGGAGACCAGGAGAAGCACCTGGCTCCTGGCTTCGGATGAGCGTGGTGCGCTGGCCGCAGCGGCCATTGGGGGGTGAACCAATGGAAAAGGGAAGACCTTTCTCTCTCTCTCTCCCTCTCACTGTCCACTCTGCCATTCAATAAATAAATAAATAAATAAAACAAATGCATATAAAGATGGCATTTACGACACTAATAACGTAAGAAGCTATCCAAGAGCAACATCAGATCTGTATAGGAACAGACTTTGCAAGCACTGCTGAAGTTAAACTGGTACCAATTAAAAGTAGAAATAAATTTATGTTACTGTAATCCCCACAGTAACCACTATATAATAATTAAAATTATATGTAAAAAAAGGAAATAAGGGAATAAAAAAGGTACACTTGGGAAAAAAAAATCTCAAACACAAAAGAGAGAAGTCAAACATAAAGGGGCAGGTGTTGTGGCAAAGTGGGCTAAGCAGCTGCTTGGGATGCATCCAATCCATATGGGAGTGCCTGGTTCGAGCCCTGCCTCTGCTTCCAGTCCAGCTTCCTGCTAACACACTCAGGAGAAAACTGATAATGGGCCAACTCCTTGGTTCCTGTCACCCACGTAGCAGGTCAGATGGAGTTTCAGAATCATGGCTTTGGTCTGGCTGAGCCACAGTGCTGGCCCCAGCACACTAGTTTTTAAATTAATAACTCAAGGTTAAACTTTGCTATCTGATATATATGAATATAGGGAAAAGCAAACCCAATTTCTCCTTATGTATTCTTCACAAAAGTCAACACAGAATCCTTTGCCCCTGGTTGGGAGCATAGGGGAGAGAGAGACGGAGACAGAGATATTTCTCCCCACCAGCAGCTGGGTGTCCCTATATTTAATTCAAGCCTGGGGCCATGTACCTGGAGATAAGTCAGATCATTAGGGTTGAGGACTCATTCTCATAAGGCCTCTCACACCTGCTTTAGATGCCAGTCACAAGCCCCAGGTGTTTTACCTGTGCTTCTGACCCACTTGTTGGTATAAATTAGGGTTCTCACAACTCACTTCTCAGGTTCGATTAATTTGCTGGAGCTCACAAAACTCAGGGTGATGTCTACTGGTTTCTTATGAAGGATAGAGATGGACCGACAGATGGCAGAGATGCGTGGTGCTGTAATGTTTCCCTCCAGGAACCTCCTTGTATTTGGTGTGTGGGAGTTTCTTGAACCCTGTCCTTTTGGGTTTTATGGATGCACCATTACGTGGCATGATTGACTAAATCACTGACCTTCAGCCCCTCTCTCCCCTTCCTGCAGGTTGGGAGGGGGACTGAAAAGTCCCAAGTATTCATTTCTGCCTGGGTCTTTCCCGTGCCCAGCCCCCACCCTGAAGTCCTCCAGGGGCTCACAGCCACCAGTCAACCCAGGAGTACACAAAGACACCATTTTGAAGATTCCAAGGATTCAGTTATATGCCAGGAAATGGGGAAGAAGACCAAATATGTATTTCACAATATCACATGGAGCAATTTTAATAGTTATTTGATTTGAGAGATGATTAAAAGTGACCATTTTTGCTGTTTTCCCTCTTTTCAGAACTATGTGTGATAAACTCTGAATCCTCTGACAAATATCAGTGGTCAATATGACAAAGCAACATACACTGAACTTTGCCTTCCTGGAGACTAGGTCCCGAGAGTAAAACTGGAAGCTGGATAAGATGGATTTGCCACATGAAAGGCTTAAACGCCAAGCTCTGGAGTAAAGCACCCAGACAGCATGATTATCTTGTGCATCCATGGTTTCCAGAATTTAAGATTGGATGACAAATGGTGCAAACCGATTCAGATAAAACTTTTAACCTGGCATGAGCACCACTGCACAAATACCCATTAGCAGCCTACCCTACAAGTCCCATCTCCTAGGACACATTTCACACATGTTGCTGAGACGAGAATGAACTTCATGTGCCAGGGATTGAAAGTTTGCCCACTACATCTCTGGGCTTCTGAAAAATAATGCATCATCCCGATTCTGACCGAAGAGTTCCGAGATACCCAGAAATGCTGAGTCATGAAATGATCTTGCCTTCAGGAAGGCTGACATAATTGTGATGAGTGGACACTAACCTAAATGGCAGTGCTCATCAGGAAAGGGTTCCCCTGCTCTGCAAGGGAAGATGCTGCAGTTGCTGCTCACCACACTGGGCGCAGGGCTTCCATTTATCTGGGGCCCTGATGGCCACACCTCCTTTGCTGTCCCTACCAGTCTTGTTCATCCAGGTTCTGGAATAATTTACACACAATGCTGCTGTGGTCCCAAAGGCCTTGGTTATGTCTTGGGCCAAAGAAAACTATCTTCTTAATTCTAAAACATTTGGACCCAAATGTGGATCTTTCTGTCTAAACACAAGAGATATTTTTGTTTTGTTTTACATCATTCTCCAGGTGGGTGTTTAGCCCAAGAATGAAGATGCTGCCTGAGATACTCACATCCAATACCAGAGTCCCTGGCCTCGAGTCCAGGCTCTGCTCCCTATTCCAGCTTTCTACTAATGCAGACCCTGGGAGGTACAAGTAATGGCTCAAGCACATGGGTCCCTGCCACCCAGACGGAATTCCAGGCTCCTCACTCCACCCTAGCCTAGCCCTGGGAATCATGGGCACTTTGCGCATGGGCCAGCAGATGGGAGATCTTTGCATGTCCATTTCTCTCTCAAATAAACAAAAAATAAATGAAAAAAGTCTTTTGATTTCTAGATAAAGCTCCTTATCATCCAAGAATATTGGTTATGTCACATGCAACTTCAAGAAAAAAGGTGTAAAGTCACTGAAAGGCAGGAGAAAATGAAAACCAAGTGTCAGGCAGCCAGGACTGGGTGGCAGCCAACAGGATGTGGACAGACCTTTCACACTGCTTGGAAGGTATCTCTGCCTCTCTCTAGGGGTCCTTCTACATCTTCTCAATCAACTGGCTCTGCCTACCCAGTTTCAGCTACCCATGACCCATCACAGTTAAACCCAGCCCAACTTCCTTGGCTTTCCAACTCCAGCCAGCATAGCCATCTGGCAGCTGCTCCCTGACTTGAACAGTTTCCAGGACTTTCTTATTGGGACAGCGTCGGTGAGCCAGTCTATGTCTGTACCTCCTGACAACCTCTGATGCTGACATCCACGGTCCCACTTAATGAATGGGGGAGGCAAGGTCACATAACCCACCAGCCACTCCAGAAGAGAGGTGGGGTGGGGAGGGAGGAGAAGATCAAGAATAAAACTTCAGATCTCACCACCACTTGATCTAACCTTGTATTCTCTCCTACAACCTCATCAGTTTAAGGCCTTTTATTCAATACACCAGATGGAAATTTCCATTATAATTATTCCTCTTCTAGCCTCTATAGTTTCTAATGAAATTTCAGATATTGTCTCTTCATTCTGCCACAGGAAAGGCATTTTTTTTTTCTTTTTACATTTCAGAGTTAAAACAAAGAGGATCCTACTTCTGGGAAAAAAAAAAAGCAGTTGGCTTGTGATCCCTGAAATAGAGAATTTGAGATGGAATTTCAGAGATGATAAGATAAAAGTCAGGAGCCCAAATGACCTCCAGTGGAGATGGATTATGAGGCCATTTATATTACATCAGATAACAAAGTTAGATTAAGACATTCCTACTTGGTTACTCAGTCTAAATGGTAAAACTGACTTGAAGGAAACTATTCCAATCTGCAAACTTATAAATGAGACTTGCCTAGTAATAAAATAAAAAAAACTTGATCCAAACTTTAAGAACCTGGAATAAGTTGTAAGAAGAAAACTGAATTAATAGTGATACAAAAGTCACCCCTGCACTGAACTGGTTTTTAGGAGCATTTGGTCAGATTGTATTAAGCCTACACATTCAGAAGCTGTAGCAGCTTTGGGGTTATTCAAAGCTGTATTTGGGGACAGGTGTCTGACCTAGCGGTTAAGACACCACTGGCAATGCTTGCATCCTATATCAAATGTCCCGGTGTGAATCCCAACTGTGCACCTGATTCCACCTTCCAGTTAATGTGCGCCCTGGGAGACAACAGATGTTGGCTCAAGTAGTTGAATTACTGCCACCCACAAGGGAGACCAGGATTGAGTTCCTGGCTCCCAACTTCAGCCTGGCCCATCCCTAGCTGTTGCGGGCATTTGGGGAGTCAACCACTGGACAGGAGTCCTTTCTCATCTCAGTTTCTCTTTCAAATAAGATAAATAATTTTAAAAAACTGATTTGAGTCTTGACATTTAATATGTGAGTGATTTTGACACTTGATCAAGACACTTACCCTCTCTGGGTCTTACTGTCCTTGACTTGTAGAATGGAACAACCATGTGATGCCTATACACATTCATGGTGAGGATCACCTAGCAATGCCCAGCACAAACACAGGATGCATAGCTCAATGCCCATCTCCTCTCTCCCTTCCAGCTACTGAAGTTCTAGAGTAGAGGTGGGGAACATTCAGCCCACGGGCCATTTAAAGCCTGCAAATCATTTGGTATGGTCCTGCCAAGGCAATTGCTGGTGGAACTCGAAATTCAATAAATCAACAGCACGGTAATTTTTAGGCTGATCATTCTGCATGGGCTACAAATAATGTCATAAATATCCACATGGCCCTTGGCAGAAACAAAGTTCCTCAGCCCTGTTCTACAAGATCCTTTTCCTTTGTGTTGGGCTGGTGGTATCCACCTGTCCACTCCCAGAGTGCTGCAAAACGAGCCAACTTCTGCCTATAAGAATGCTCCTTGGAGTTGCGAAGGGAGCGGCATACAGATGACAGCTTGCACAAAGACCCTTGCAACACACACTCAGGGTTCTCAAACCCTCCAAGTGCACCGTCTCAGATCCGCCAGCTAACAGGGTC
This sequence comes from Sylvilagus floridanus, assembly GCA_949820135.1. Lineage (NCBI taxonomy): Eukaryota > Metazoa > Chordata > Mammalia > Lagomorpha > Leporidae > Sylvilagus > Sylvilagus floridanus. Next base: position 39,735,631 of record OX463230.1, read on the forward strand.
AAGGACCATTTGCAGCATAAACAAAAATATCCCACAAATATCCTGCAGAGTGAGGTGTATTTGCTGCCAAGGGCTTGCTTCACTTTTCTGGCTTAAATTAGTTGCTAATTCACTTTAGGCCCAGTGAATTCATGCTTCCCCAAATAAGTGTTTCAGTCTACACTGGCTCACAGTTTCTCAATCACACAGAACGTTTCAAGAACACACTCAAGTTTATTCAAAAGAATGCAAAAATTAACAGGACCTTTCCCCTGATAAAATTAAGAAATAAAAAATGCTTCCAAAGTGAAGCTAGAACATCAAAATTAATTAGGGAACTAGAATCCCATACAGAACCAGACAACACCATGTACAGCATTGACATTAGCAGTCTGTGAATTTTTTCTTCCTAAAATTATAAGGAAACTAACTTTGGACCCTATAAAACTTCACCAGGATACAGAACCCACAATAACTTCATCTCTGGTACTATGCTCCTTTGTGTCTTACTTAACTTTGGCCCATTAATCATAGCAAATAGTAAGAGCACACAAGCATAACAGTGCTAACAGCATGCTATGCACTCCTCTAAAAAGGTGCATGCAGAGCCCAGCTTTGTGGGATACAGCATTAAACCGCCTGCCTGCAACTTGAGCATCCAGAGTCATCCATCTGGCTGTCCCAGCTCCCTGCTAATGCACCTGGGAAAGCAGCAAAAATGGCTCAAGTCTTTGAGCCCTTGTACCCATGTAGGAGACCCGGATGAAGCTACTGGCTTTTGGCTTCAGACAGGTCCAGCCCTGGCTGTTATGGTCCTTAGGGGAGTGAACCATTGGATGGAAGAACTCTGTATCTTTCTCTCTGTCTCTCTCTCTGTAACTCTAAGTAAATAAATATTAATAAATAAATCTTCAAAAAAAAGGAAATGTGTATGTATTGACTCACTTTAACCCCCATATTAATCCCACGGGGTGTCATAATTGACACAATTTTATAGACGGGAAATCAAGGCATAGACAGTTTAAGTCATTTGCCCCTCATCAGATAGCCAGGAAGCAGTAGAATCAGGATGCAAATCCAGACAGTCTGACTGCTGAACTCTTGAGTTAATCACTACCTCATGCTGTTTCTAGTGTCCGGGGAAACAAAGATATTCAATGCATAAAATCCTCATTGTTCTCAACACACATTTCCAGTGAAAGATTACATGTGTATCTAGTAGCATCTCATCCTTTCCTGTGACATTTAAATCTGGTGCCTTATTTTCAAAATATCTTTATAAAAGCAGCATATGTACTCACTATTCCCCAAGAATGTGCTGATCAAATTTCAGAGCCCACTGGGGTGTTAGAAATAGGTATTATGGGTAGGTCATACTATTCATGATTCAGATATTAGATCTCACATCTTAAGTTTTGTTTTACTCCAATGATACAAAGAAAGAAGATCTCTCTAGAAGTATGCAAATTGATTTAATCTTTCCTTCTTAAGTTTCTAATCTTTTTTTTTTTTTTTTGACAGGCAGAGTTAGACAGTGAGAGAGAGAGAGAGAGAGAAAGGTCTTCCTTTTCCATTCGTTCACACCCCAAATGGCTGCTATGGCCGGTGCGCTGTGCCCATCCAAAGCCAGGAGCCAGGTAACTGCCTCTGGTCTCCCATGCAGGTGCAGGGTCCAAGCACTTGGGCCATCCTCCACTGCCCTCCCGGGCCACAGCAGAGAGCTGGACTGGAAGAGGAGCAACCTGAACAGAATCCAGCGCCCCAACCGGGACTAGAACCTGGGGTGCCAGCACCGCAGGCGGAGGATTAGCCAAGTGAGCCGCAGCGCCGGCCTCTAATCATTTTTTTTTTTTACTTCATTTATTTGAGTCATCACAAGTTAATGAGCAAGAGAAAGACAAATGCTAGGGTCTTCTTATAGGTCTATTTGAATGTTAGTCAAAACAAAAATTGCGTAGCTATCCTAACCAGGATTAAAAGATCAGTCAATATATCAATAAGCAAAATAACCGAGTGTCATAAGAATTGATAAAGGTGGCCGGTGCTGTAGCTCAATAGGCTAATCCTCCGCCTGAGGCGCCAGCACAACGGGTCTAGTCCCGGTCGGGTCACCAGATTTTGTCCCGATTCTGTTCCGGTTGCTCCTCTTCCAGTCCAGCTCTCTGCGGTGGCCCAGGAATGCAGTGGAGGATGGCCCAGGTCCTTGGGCTCTGCACCCGCATGGGAGACCAGGAGAAGCACCTGGCTCCTGGCTTCGGATCAGCATGATGTGCTGGCCGAAGCACGCCGGCCACGGCAGCCATTGGAGGGTGAACCAACGGCAAAACGGAAGACCTTTCTCTCTGTCTCTCTCACTATCCACTCTGCCTGTCAAAAAAAAAAATTTATAAAGGTACAAATAAGTAATTTTGATCTTTAAGACTACACATTTTTTTTTTTTTGTGACATGCAGAGTGGACAGTGAGAGAGAGAGACAGAGAGAAAGGTCTTCCTTTGCTGTTGGTTCACCCTCCAATGGCTGCCGCGGATGGCACGCTGCGGCCGGCGCGCCGCGCTCATCCGATGGCAGGAGCCAGGTGCCAGGTGCTTTTACCTGGTCTCCCATGGGGTGCAGGGCCCAAGCACTTGGGCCAGCCTCCACTGCACCCCCGGGCCACAGCAGAAGGCTGGCCTGGAAGAGGGGCAACCGGGACAGAATCCGGTGCCCCGACCAGGACTAGAACCCGGTGTGCCGGCGCCGCAAGGCGGAGGATTAGCCTGTTGAGCCACGGCGCCGGCCTAAGACTACACATTTTCTAAGCTAAGGAACCTTTTGTGGATAGGAAGGGTGGAAAATTGGTTCCCATACTCAGTATCTAGTAGATATGCCACGGTATGTTCCTAAGTCAGTGACTGTGTCAGTTTTTGAACTTCAAGGAAATCACATTGCAACAAAGGAATCTAATCACTCTATCCAAATGAAAGTCTCTGTCTCTCACCGACTCACGCGGACATGCACAAATGAGGTAGCACCACAGATTTACTGTTCAAATATGTTCAAATAATGCAAACACATTTCATATGATAGATTATCAGAACTAAAAATTATTTTTACAATGTACAGCACATAGTAAGCACTCATCAAATCATTTCTGTAATTATCATGACGTCATCATCCTCAATCTGAGAGATGCATGACAAACAAAGCAATACAAGGGAACTTTAAAAAATCTGTGGGAAAAATGGAATTAAAAGAAGTTTTTGTGCAAAAATTTTTAAATCCATGCAGTTTCTATCATATGTATTTCTCCAACTTATTGAAGACCCCTTCATATTCACAGATTCCAAAATTTTCTGTGCTGAAATAAACTCATCTTTTATTTACACTTTCCACAAACTTTCTGAAGTACCCTTGTTTATCTAATACTGGGTAAAAAAAACTTATTTCAGTTAAAAAAGCATATATAATGTTAGTAACTAATTTTCTGAAAATATGCTAAAAGATTTTTCTAAACATGTAACAACGATATCCTCCCCCTAACAGACTTACTTGTGTAAATTTTTTTATACACGCACAGGTGCTTGCTCACACAACATACTGGCATTTCTAGCATTCAGTAGCCTGCTTTAGCAAATATGTGCGGTTTCACTAAGGAGGAGTGATAGGTGCCAGAAACCAAAAGATTACTCACCAGGCCTGCTCCCCAGGAGATCTTGTTCTAATAAGACAATATGCCCAACTAGCCACTTGGGTTATTGCCTCCCATTTGATCATACTCTTTTATTTTTTTTCTACAATGCTTTCTACAATCTGAAAATTTGTCATTTTTAGTTCCTCTGTAGCACCCTTTTTTGTTTGTTTGAAGTTTTCAGTGTGGGATCTAAATTTTTAGCCCCAAATTACCATCTCTCTATGCCAACATCATTCATGTCTTCTGTCTTATTTGGGAGGATTGTTGTGCTTTGTTATTTAAGTGGCAGAAGACAAAGATGGACAGACAGACAGAGAAACAGAGAGAGCTCCCATCTGCTGGTTCACTCCCTGAATGCCTGGGAGTCAAGAAGCTAATCATGGTCTTCCATGTGGCAGGCAGGGACCCAGTCACTTGAGCCATCACCTGCTGCTTTCGAAGCTGAAATCCGGAGAAGAGCTGGGATTGAATCCAGGCATTCCAATATGGGACATGGCCAATGGCAGTGTTACTTGATATTAAAGCAGCTCCCACTAGCTATTTCTCAACTTCCCTCTGGTTTCTACTGCATCAGCGCCGGCACCACACTGCATTAAAGAAGAGTGTTTTCAATTGGGTTCTACTAATTGATGGGTTAAACCTCTTCTCAAGTCTTGTGTCACAGAACACACCAGTAGACTTTTTGGCCCAGTAATCTTGCACATGAATTTTAGAATCACAGGAACGCTTCGACAATGAGGACGTGTTTTATGTTAAGGAAGAAAATTCTGGCATGAAACATAAAGCTGCTGAGTGAAATATCTTCTCCCATTGCACTTTAATTAAAAAAAGATATAGAGAGAAGTACTTTGTGGGAGACTTTTACAAATTCTAAGATTTAAAAGAGTTTAAATTATTCAAACTAAAGAGCCTGATAGTAAAAGCCTTTGAGTTCCGTTCTTTACCACACACTGTAAGAAACAACTGGCTTCAACTTGTTCTACTTCATTAAAAATAAAAGGGAAAAAAATGGCTAATAGCAAATTCAAGAGGGTAGCTTGGCTCTCAGTAATTTAATTCTAAATGTAATAACATGCTTATTAGAAATGGAAGGTCACTCTCCCAAAAATTTCCCCAAAGGCGCAGCTGCCAAATTGACTTCTGATCTAGTCTTTACAACATTATTAATTCAATGACATAATAAAGTTGGCAAGGGAAAGCTTCAAGTCTGTCTTACAAAAGGAGACAGTGCCTGAGAGAAGCTCTTGTATGTTTCCTAGACAAGTGACCTCAAAAAATAAGTCAGCTTAGTCTTTCTTTCCCCCTGCCCCCCACTATCCTGATAAAGGACTCCCAATGTTTTGGTCTTGCTGTAGGGAAAAGCTTAGGAAGCTGGCTCTCCCACCTTCACAGCCTTCTGTCTCTTGTCTGCCTTGCTGCACCAGCAGATCGTTCTATCGGCAGCTTATCTTAGGGCCAGCCCCTGGGTCTCAGTGGAAGACTAACCCTGACAGAAAGGCACGGCATCCCTGCAGCTTCTCCCTGGCGCAGACCAGCCACTGCTGAAAGGCACCTGGCATGGACGTGGGCCTCAGAATCATGACTTGGCAGCAAACTCCAATTAAATGAAACCTGATCCCAGAATGCCTGTTGATCTTAACTTGTCTCAAGTTCCACAGTCGGACTGCAGGTTGAAACCTGCAGTGATTGCAATCAGCAGAATCGATAGCTTTGTGAAAGCACACTTTCTAACCAGGTTTCAAAGGATCACCTCTTTCCATCTGCAGTGTGAAGGCCACTACGTCGAAAAATCTGCCTCGAGTGACTTCCCCTACACAGAAGGGGCAGCACATACGCAACCTTCCTAAGGGGACAATTTGCTAAATGGCGTTTGTTCTGAAAAGTTGCATTCTGGTGTTACCATCAAGCTTTCTTTTTTTTTCTTTTAAAGATTTTATTAATTTATTTGAAAGTCAGAGCTACAGAGAGGCAGAGGCACAAAGAGATGTCTTCCATCCAATGGTTCACTCCCTAGATGGCCTCAATAATCGGAGCTGCGCCAATCCAAAGCCAGGAGGCAAGACCCTCTTCCAGGTCTCCCATGCAGGTACAGGGGCCCAATGATTTGGGCCATCTTCTACTGCTTTCCCAGGCCATAGCAGAGAGCTGGATCAGAAGTGGAGTAGCTGGGACTCAAACTGGCGCCTTTATGGGATGCTGGCACTGCAGGCAGCAGCTTTACCAGCTACACCACAGTGCCGGCTCCCAAGCTTTCTTTATGAACTTTGCTCCTATAATAGATCCTGCTACCTTTAATTCTTCATAAACACAAAAAATGAATAGTGATGTAATAATACCCCCAAATTGTACACAGATTAAGGTATCAATAGCCCTCAGCCACAGGTCACCACTGGGAGGAGACTGAAGTAAAACCAAGTTGGATTTCTTGTCTCTGCAAACAGGGAGCCAGCAAGTTATAGCAACCATGGAATGGGTCTTAAAGAAAAAGAGTAGGGGGCCCTTGTTAGAGATCTGGGCCAGGAAGGTGGGTTTTGGAAGTAGCATGGTTTTGCTATGGATTTTGGTGTTACCTGAAATCAGAGACAAATCTATGCTCGTACATTCTCATAACGATCTAGAAGACGGAAGACCAATCTGAGGCCAAGCCTCTGCCTGCAGCGCCAGTTTCTCATACGGGCACCAGTTCATGTCCCAGCTGCTCCTCTTCTGATACGGCTAAGTGGTTATGGCCTGGAAAGGCAGTGGAAGATGACCCAAGTGCTTGGGCCCTTCCACCCATGAGGGAGACCCAGAAGAAGCTCCTGGCTCCTGGCTTTGGATCAGCTCAGCTCCAGCCATTGCAGATATTTGGGGAGTGAAGCAGTGGATGGAAGATCTGTCTCTCCCTCTATCTGTCTGTAACTCTACCTCTCAAATAAATAAACAAACTTTTTTAAAAAGCAGGCATTATAGGATTTTACTCTATGTTCTAGTAACAATACCTGTCATACTCAACATTTATGTGCTATGTGCACAATAAATATTTTCTTCCCACTGCAGAGAATGCAACCTGGTGGCCTCAGCCTGGACCAACCGAAAGATATGACTCACTTGGGCTACAAAGCAGACTTTAATATAGGAATTGGTTTCCACCATGCCCAAACGGGCAAATAGTACACAAATCTAGATTTCCACCTCTTCTGAAAAACAATCAGACTGGGCCTGACTCCTCTAGGCGACACGTGGCTGGCACTGCAGAGTGCTTAATCCCCCCAGAGGGGACCATCTCCGTGGTTGGTTGCATCTGGCCTGCAACAGGCAGGGCAGCATGTCTCACCCCTCCCAGCACGAGCCTGTAACTCCTGATTCAGAGAACAAGACACAGGGGCACAAAGCCAGTTTCCAGGACAGGACGAGAGAGATCCTCTGGTGCACTGGGTGTGCTCATTAACTGCACTTCTCCCAGGACGCCACCCTCCTCAGCCCCCCAGGCCACTAGACAGGCACCGGGGGACACAGACTTCTCCTCCTCTTATTTCATACTTGGGTTTCCTGACATGAACACCAGAGATCGGTCCCCAGCTCATTTGATACGGCTTTTAGAAGAAGAAAGCAAACCCAGCTCCCACGTCTAGGCTTTTCTCCAATTTCTTTGGACAAACGATATCCTGAATGAAGAAAACACACTTGAATAACAGATTATAAATCTCAGTGATTTGAACCCTTTGGGATTTTTAATAAAAAAAAAGATAATCAAGCTTTAAGGAAACATACAATGCACTAAGATTCCCCTAATTTTAGTTAGCATTCTGATCATAAAGTAAAATTGCATTGTAGGAACTACTTTATAATGATGCACACCAGCCCTGGAGTCTCTATGCACTGATTCTCACTGTTCTTGGTGTATTCACACCTGTGAGTCTAAAGTTCCTAAAGCTCCACCTTTATCTCTACCATGTAAATCAGGAAACTGAGGCATAGAGAGAGTAAATATTGCACTCTAGGCTGCGTAGGATGGGGTCAGTTGCAGCCCAGGGATCGTGACTCTGCTGAGTTTCTTGGAAGAGCTGCTGTGTTTAGCAAGAAGATCCTGGATTTATTTCTGAGCTCTCTGTTGCGTTTCATTGGTTTTTGTGTGTGTGTTTTTATGCCAGTACCATAACATTTCAATTCCTATAGCTTTCTAGTAAATTTTGAGATAAGTAATGTGGTGCCACCAGCTTTTGTTCTTTTTGCCTAAGGTTGCTTTGGCTATTCACAGTCTGTTGAGGTTCCATAATAATTTTTTTTAGATTTATTTATTTATTTATTTATTTGACAGGTAGAGCTACAGAAAGTGAGAAGAAGAGACAGAGAGAAAGGTCTTCCATCCACTGGTTCACTCCCCAAATGGCTGCAATGGCTGGAACTTGGCCAATGCGAAGCCAGGAGCCAGGAGCTTTTTCCAGGTCTCCCACGCAGGTTCAGGGGCCCAAGGACTTGGCCACCTTCTACTGCTTTCCAAGGCCATAGCAGAGAGCTGGATCAGAAGAGGAGCAGCCAGGACTAGAACTGATGCCCATATGGCAATGCAGGCAGAGGATTAATCTACTGAGCCACAGCACCAGGACGCCATAAGCATTTTAAGATTTTTTTTTCTACCTGTGAAAAATGTCATTTGAATTTTGACACAAATTGCTCTGGATATACAAATCAATTTAGAATTTTATTGATTCATTTTTTGTATCATGCAACATTACTGAACACTTCCATCAGTTTTAACAGGCTTTGTTGATAGAATCTTTAGGGTATTCTATATTAAACCATTTCATTTGCCGATAGAGCCATCGCATCTGCCATTTGGTTCGTTGAGAGATTAACTCCTGCCTTCTTTAACTTCTATACACAAATATTTTTAAAACAAAATATAAATTATATGAGGTACCATACCACATTCAGTGCAATAATGGTTTAAAAATGTTACATTTAAACTACAGAAAATGGTCAAATAATAATGCTGTAAGATCTAGTAGTACGCTATTTCCTTTTAGAGATTTAGTTTGAGGCCATGAGCTTGGGAAGCAACATGCTGATGCTTAAATTCAGTTCTTAGGAATCCTATGGTCCTGTTCCAGGTTCGAGGCATTTGACAGCTGCTCATCCAACAACTCCCCTGTTGTGTCTTAATCTCTCTACTGTGCAGGTCTAACCGCAGCTGGGGGAACACTTCATCTCAGCAAGTGCAGAAGTCACTGTCTCCCACCATCTCCACTTGAGCTCCCTCATGGCACTCAACTGCAACAATAACAACATTCGGAGAGACATTGGGAGCTCCAGTGAGGAAGCAAGGAAATGAGACCATTCACCGTGGGTGAGTGCTCATTTGATTATTGTAGACTCTAAAGTTCTTGCAGCTCTTCCAGCTCTCAGACACCACTTAGAAAACACTCCGGTTCACTGAGAGAAGATTAACCCCAGCTTTTTTCCACCTGTGCACATCACCCTTCAGACAGCCAGGTATTTAATGTAACTAGACTGGTGCCAATTTTGGAGGTTTCTTTTAAATGCGGGGTTGGGGGGTGCCAAGAAGTACCCTCAAAGAGAACACATATCTGAACAAAAATTCTCAGGATCACAGTGTCATCAAAACACATATTACGCAAGTATTTCACTGAACTCTCTATACAGTGTGACAAGCAGACAGATTTGTGGAGTGTGTCTCCCTAAAGACAAAGAAGGCGGAAGGCCAAAACTAGGAGAGGTGACCCTCTATGTCTGCAGACAAAATGCAGAGACTAGAACAGAAATGAACTGTCCCAGTAGAAAGACCGCCTCTCCAAGAGAAAACCTCACAGCAGACACCAGACAGAACAGCCACACTGTCTGTTCTGTAAGGCCAAAGGATGGCTTAGTGATTCAGGGCGGTGGCTTCACAGAGCTACTTCAGAATGCCGCTACAGAGCTTCGCATCAATTCACTGGAAAGTGTGAATGAGCAAAACAGACTTGCTCCCTATGCACACCTGATACCATTTTGCTGGATTTTGAAGCAGACCTCTCCCTCATCCATCACGTTCAATGTGTGTAAGGAAAAAGGAAAGGTCACCACACCTTCCCACACCTACAGCTCTTCCACAGGTTCTCCCACACACCTCAGCCACACCAATCCCACCTCTTCACTTTGAAATCGAGATCTTACTCTCTACCCTAAGTCTGCTTTAGTTGATACTCATTCTCCTCTGCATATAAGATTGTAGCACCTTTCAATTGGCTTCTCTATCTCTACCAGTCTCTGTACTGCCAAAACAATGCTGCTAAACAAAAATACACGCATGCATGTCACCAACTTACCCACTCTCTATCATGTGTCCTGCTTTCCTGGTTGTGGAGACAGCAGAACAACCAAAATCAAAACTTAGAAAACAACTCACCAAAATCATCCTGGCCCTCAGAAGCTTCTAGCCGGACAGGGAAGAGTAACCACACTTAAGTAGTGTTGTCATAGAAGAGAAAGATTGCTATGGAATATACAGGAGCTCACAACTAGTCAGGGGATCAAAGTTAAAGTCTACAAAGTGGGGTAGTCATGGAGGGAGTAACGGACAGCATCCCAGAGGAACAGTGTCACAGGCAGAATCACAGGGACCCCATCCAGGAACTAGACCTTTCAACAGTGCCAAAAGGCAGAGTGTGCTTTTACAGGTCTACTGGAAGGAAACCAGTAACTTCCCTATGTAGAATGCTGGACAGGGAGGAAATCAAGGACACATAGCCTTTTCAAAGACTAAAAACCAGAAAACGACCTTAACAATGAAAATCTATATCCAGAAGAACTATGGTGGAAGGGGCCTTCAAAAAGTTACGTAGGAAAAAAATGGAATTAAAAAGTAAATTTGGGGCCATCGTTGTGGCATGGTGGGTTAAGCCACAGCCTGCAATGCCAGCATCCCATGTGGATGCCAGTCCAACTGCTGCTGGCTGCTCCACTCCACTTCTAGTCCAGCTCCTTCTGCTAGTGTGCCTGAGAGAGCAGTGGAGGGTGGCCCAGATGCCTGCGACCCTGCCACCCACATGAGAGACCCAGATGGACTTCCAGGCTCCTGATTTCAGCCTGGCCCAGCTCCAGCCATTGCGGCCATTTGGGGAGTAAACCAGCAGATGGGAAGATCTCTTTCTCTCTCTTTGTCATTCAAAAAACTTCGTGAAATCTTTAAAACACACATTTTATTTTGGCACAAAGGTTTTGAAATGAATGTGCACCTGCTTCATCATACACATTTCCCTTGCACTTCTGAAGAACTACTGTATGTTACCTTTACAATAAAGTGATGGAAATTACAGGGAAACGGTGAAAATGTGTAACAGATCTTGCTTTAAATGACACGTTTAAAAGGACAAACAACCTATGTTTTCTAAGAGAAAGATGAAATACTTTAAAAGGAAAAAAATGAGAGTAGAGAAGAGCAAGGACTAGCATCAACAGATGGTAGCACATGCTGGGAAACTATAATCATGAAGTGGCTGAAGTGGTGCAAGAAGCGACTGCCCACAGAACCAAAGAGCCAAGCGACTGCTCCTGGGGTGCCTGGTGTCTAACACAGGGTAAGGGAGCAATCTCAAACTACCAAGGAGAGAAAAAGACAGCTCAGGAGATGGTGCTGGAACAATCAGGTAGCTACTCTGAAAAATAAATACCTCTAAGCCAGTGGTTCCTGACCCTGGTCTCCACTCAAGAACTCCCTGTAATGTTTCTGGAAAGCTAACGTTTTGAGGTTGCACCCCTCACCACCTCGCCCTTAAATGTAGGGTTCAACCAGTGTGTCAGGGGCCTGGACGGTGGCGTCTCTGAGAAGTGTTTCAGGAAACTTGGTCATGAAGCTGGAATTTGGAAACCACTGATGTGGGAGTCTTATTTCATGCCATAAGTCAGAATACAATTCCAGATTTGAGACAAATGAGAGTCTGATTAGACTGAGAGACACAAGTAAAATTAAAGTTAGAAGTTGTAACATTTTTAACTTCTAGACAGAAGATGACCTTCTAAGTTTAAAAGTAACAAAACAAATTGTAAACAAATTAACTAACATCAAAATTAAAGGAAACCAGGATTAATTATTTACAATCAAGATGCCAGTTAAATGATGAATACCTTTAATGTATGAAAACACAACTTAAAAAGAAATTGATAAGCAAATATTAAGATGACAAACAGATGTGTACAATTTGCATAGTTAAAATGTCTATCACAAAATCAAAAGTTTGTACTTTGAAAAAGCTAATAAATTCTTTCGCTGGTATTTCTCTAGTAAATAAGATATGAAATAAACAACAAATGGAACAAAAATGAGAGGTGCTGTAGTCATAAAGATAAGAGGATCAGAGTCTTGGACAACGTTAGGCCAATTTTAAATCTGAAAATTCAATAAAATGAATAAATCTTCAAGTAAAAATTATCAAATAAACTGACTTCCAAAGAAAGAGAGAAGCCGGGCTGGTGCTGTGGAGCAGCGGGTTAAGCTGCTGCCAACAGTGCTGGCATCCCCTATGGGCACCGGTTCGAGTTCCGGCTGCTCCACTTCTGACCCAGCTCTCTGCTATGGCCTGGAAAAGCAGCAGAGGATGGCCCAAGTGCTTGGGCCCCTGCATCCACGTGGGAGAGCCAGGGGAAGCTCATGGTTCCTTGGCTTCAGCCTGGCCCAGTCCTGACTGTTGTTGCCATTTAGGGGGTGAACCACTGGATGGAAAATCGCTCACTCTCTCTCTCCCTCTCTCCCTCTCTCTCTCTCTCTCTCTCTCTCTCTCTCTCTCTCTGTAATTCTTACTCTCAAATAAAATAATAAATCTAAAAAAAAAGCTGAAAAATCTTATACTGAATAAAGAAAATGACTCAATAGTTTAAATCCTCTCCCGCACACACACTTCAGGGTGAGTTCTATTAAGCTGAAGGGAGAAATGATCCCAGCTTGATACAAAGGTGTTCTCATTAGTTACATTTAAAAACCCAAAAGGATCTGCATGTCAGATACAATTTTAACAAGGTTCTTAAGACTACAAAATAATGTGCTAAAATAAATTCCATTTAGAAATGCCAGCTGTGTGCAAGAAGAAAACAAAAAAATTTTTAAGTCATTTATGATAGCATAAAAAAGCATAAGGTACCTCGATCCAAATCTAAGCTTATTATGAGAGACTTTTAAGGAAGAATTACAACATTTTATTTGGCAGACATTGAGGAAATACTAAATTTTTCATGTTCATGGGTCATGTGACTTAATATCATAGAAATGTCTGGGTTTTCTTCAGAAAATGACTCATACATTCGATGCAATTATATTTGAAATCTCTACAGAGTATTTATATCAAAGAACAGAGACGCCGTTCCTGAAGAAGAAGTGAGGTGGGCCAGGAGGAGCTCACAATTTCCCACCAAAAAACGGCAAATGAAGTGGTGTGCAATGGGTGCAGGGATTAACAGACCGACAGGGACATGAACAGCAAAGCCACACCGGAGGCACTTGAAGAGAAAAGAACGGGCCTTGCTGATGACCAAGGGCAGGAGAGCCAACCGCTCAAACAATGACTCAGGCCCACAGCACAACGTACAATGAGCCCACTGCTTCACATCCTGAACAAGTCAATTCAAAACTTTGATGTGGAAAACACAAACACCAAAAACCATGCAGACAACTTAGAAAATATGTGGAAAATTATCTTTACAATCTCAAGAGAAGGCCTTTTTAGGGTAGGGTGGGAAGTATCATTATGCTCTTAGAACTGTATATATGAAATACATGAAATTTGTTCCCCTTAATACATTTTTTTTTAAATCTAAAAACACATAGAGGGGCTGACGCTGTAGCATATAAGGTTAAACCTCCGTCTGCAGTGCTGGCATCCCATATGGGCACCAGCTAGAGTCCTGGCTTCTCCACATCCCTGCTATGGCCTGGGAAAGCAGTAGAAGATGGCCCAAGTCTCTGGGACCCTGCACCCTCACAGGAGACCTGGAAGAAGCTCCTGGCTCCTGGCTTTGTATCACCACAGGTGCCCGGCCATTGCAGCCATTTGGGGAGTGAACATGAAAGATCTCTCTCTCTCTCTCTCTCTCTCTCTCTCTCTCCTTCTCATTATGTATCTTGCCCTTCAAATAAGTAAATAAATCAATCTTTAAAAAAAAAAAAGTCCAGAAAGCACAAGCCATAAAAGGGAAAACAACCGATTCATGTGGACACATTAAGATCACAAATTTCCTTCATTCAAGGAAAGTAGAGTCATTGAGAAAGGCCACAGACTGGGAGAAGATAGCTGTCACACATCTCAATAGTCAGAATATACCAAGAATTCCTACCTATCAGTAAGAAAATTACCAACAGCCCAAGAGAAAAATCAGCAAAATCATCAACAGGCACTTCACTAAGATAAACCCAAATGCAAGTGAGTCCATAAAGAGGCATCATCTACAGGCAGATGGGCAAGCCTGAAGAAGTCTGACAGTACCAATGGCTGAAGAGGAGGCAGAGCAGCAGAAATTCTCATGCCATTGGCAATTATATTCATTGCTACAACCACGTTAACAAGCAGCTGACATGATTATGCTAAGTTGATGACCTGGGGACCTGAAAACTCCACTCCTCAGTAAATGCCTTACAGAAACCCTCATGCAGCAGGGATCACCTGTAAGAATGTTCAGAAAGACCCTGGCCAGAGCAGTGAAAAGTTGCAAGCGACCCAAATGTTTGCCAAGAGAATTAAGGATGAAGATGCAATCTTATAGTGCAACAATACAAGGTAGTGAAAAGAACCACACCTATGTTAACATTATACATTTTTCAACATAATGTTGAGTGAAACTCAAACAAAAAAACAGAAGATCACACACACATATTGATTTAATTTTCATTTTATTTGAACAGCAGAGACAAAGAGACAGAGACGTCGATGGAGAGACATTCTATCCACTGGTTCACTCTTCAAATGCAGGCAACAGCTGGATCTGAGCCACGCTGAAGCCAGACGCTGGAAACTCAACACAGGTCTCCTCAATCCAGGTATCCCACGTGAGCATCAGGGACCCAACTACTGGAGCCAACATCTGCTGCTTCCCACGGTGCACACTGGCAGGAAGCTGGGTCAGAAGTGGGGAAGTTGTGGGGCTTGTGCTGTGATATAACAGGTTAGGCTGCCACCTGCAATGCTGGCATCATTTATGGTTGCTGGTTGAGACCCAGCTGCTCCGCTTCCAATTCAGCTCCCTGCCAATGCACCTGGGAAAGCAGTGGAATATGGTACAAATGCTTGAGCCCCTGCCATCCGCATGGGAGACCCAGAAGAAGCCCCTGGCTCCCAGCTTCAGTCTGGCCTACAACTAGCAGTTGCAGTCAATTGGGGAGTGAAACAGTAGATGGAAGACTCTCTCTCTCTCTCTCTCTCTCTCTCTCTCTCTCTCTCTCTGTAACTCTGACCTCTGACTTTCAAATAAACAATTTTTTTTTAAAAGTGAAGAAGCTGGGACTCAAACCAGGCACTCTGATTCGGCATGTGGGTGTCCCAAGAAGCAACTTCACCAGCCACCAGCTCCCATATACAACACTTTTTTAAAGCTCAAAAACATGCACAACTAAATTATACCTTGTTTGGAAAAACATATCCATGTAGGGTACAATTGTTTATAAAAACCGGGGAATAATAAACCCAACACACTGGGGCCAGCATTGTGCCACAGTGGGTTGAGCTGCCACCTGTGACCCCAGCATCTCTTATGAGAACTTTTTTTTTAATAGTTTCAATGCTTACCTCACTCCACCAAAGAAACCTTTTATTTAAGGAATCCAAACTTCATGCATTTCATAAGTACAGGCTTTAGGAATACAGTGATTCTTCCCACCATACCTGCCCTCTCACCCACTCTCCCACCCCATCCTCTTCCTCCCTCTCCCATTCCCAGTCCCATTCTCCACTAAGATCCATCTTCAATAAACTTCATACACAGAAGACCAACTCTATACTAAGTAAAGAGTTCAACAATTTGCGCACACACACACACACACACACACACACAAAACTGTTTCTCAACAGTCCAGACAAGGGCTGTTCAAAGTCATTGCATCTCAAAGTCAATTTCACTTCTTTTCTTTTTTTTTTTTAGAAGTTTAATTAACTTTAAAGAAGCACCCAAGAATGATATATCTTTTGCGAGCACTTAGACATAATTATAATACAACTCTTTGAGGACAGAGGTCCTGCATGGGAAATCAGTGCATAGTAACTCCTGTTGTAGTTTTAAGAATTAACACTGTTTTTTGGGTTTTGGTTGTTTTGTTGTTGTTGTTGTTTTTTTTTTTTTTTTTGACAGGCAAAGTGGACAGTGAAAGAGAGAGACAGAGAGAAAGGTCTTCCTTTTCCGTTGGTTCACCCCATAATGGCTGCTCTGGCCAGTGCACCATGCTGAGCCGAAGCCAGGAGCCAGGTGCTTCTCTTGGTCTCCCATGCAGGTGCAGGGCCCAAGGACCTGGGCCATCCTCCACTGCACTCCTGGGCCACAGCAGAGAGCTAGACTGGAAGAGGAGCCACCAGGACAGAATCTGGCGCCCCGACAGGGACTAGAACCCAGTGTGCTGGCACTGCAGGCGGAGGATTAGCCTATTGAGCCACGGTGCCAGCCAAGAATTAACACTCTTATGTATGATGTCAGTGATCACCTGAGGCTCTTGACATAAGCTGCTTAGGCAACGGAATCCTTTTGAATCTAGAAACTCTGAGCACCGATTTGAGTCCCAGCTGCTCTGCTTCTGATTCTGTTCCCTGCTAATGCTCCTGGGAAAGCAGAAGAGGATAGCCCAAGTGCTTGGGCCCCTGCACCCATGTGGGAGACCTAGATGGAGTTCTGGGTTCCTGGCTTCAGATTGGCCCAGCCCTGGCTGTTGTGCTATTTGGGAAGTGAATCTATGGATGCAAGATCTCTGTCTCTCCCTGTCTCTCTCTCTCTCTGTAACTCTGCCTTTCAAATGAATAAATAAATCTTTAAATAATAAATAAATAAACCCAACATGTGAAATAGGAGTAAAGGAGAAAGAGATGGTGGTGGGAAAAACCACACACGAATCCCCAAGTTGGGCACTAAGTTCATGGCTGTTGATGCATCACACATGTCATATCTATTTTGTGCAGATACTAGATTTAAAAAAAATATGATAGCTTCAGGAAAACTAAGAATCCTTGAAAAATCAGAGAAAGCAGATACCAAAAAGCAAGATACACAAACCTGTGTGTAGTTTGTTGGTATCAGGGACAGTATTCATCATGGGGTTCTGTCATGAGGTTCCCACATGTACATAAAACACTGTGAGATTATTTGTGGAAGCAAAACGTAGAGATTAACATTTAGCAGCTTAGGGATTCTGCACATTATAAAACATAACCTAATCCATCAATCATGTTTCTTGATATCTGCTCTAGACCTAGTAAGATTCAAAGTAGATTTTAAGAACTTGATAAATTAATTAGAGACCAAGAGAAGGAAATACAAACACACACACACAGAGTGAGTGAGCACCCATCCACTGGTCCACTCTCCAAATGTCACAACAGTCCTGGTCAAAAGCCAAAGCCAGGAGCCAAAAATTCAGTCCAGATCTCCAATGTGGGTATCAGGACCCAATTACTTCAGCATCTCTGCTTCCCCCCAGGATGCACGTTATCAGGAAGTTGGAGTCAGGAGTGTAGCTGGGTACCAAACCCAGGCACTCTGACATGAGGTTGTGGAGTTCCAACTGCCAGGCCAAATACTCCATGGCAGAGTTCCCTGCCCACAGGGAGGGTATTTGATAGTAGCTTCCAAAATTTGAAGATTCCTTCCCATCTTCAAAATCCATTCGCCAAACCCTGTCAGCCCCACCTTCCCCATCTCAAGCCAACACCAGCCCTGGACCTCCATGGGTCCTGGGTCCTGGCAAGGCTGAGCCATCCTCATTCACCCTCCAAGCATGCAAATCAGGACAGGAAATCTCACAGAATCCCCTCAGGAGGGCAGGGAGCATTTGCTCCCTGTTGAAAGCATTCTGCAGGAGCTCCGATTAAACAGTCATCCCAGGCATCATGAGAGTTTGCATTTCTGTCTCCTCATTAAGCTCTGAACCCCTGGAGGATACAGTCCAGCTCTTCCTTTTATGTCTCTCCAAAGCAGAGAGCTCAGTGTAATTACAGCCATTCCATTTCCCACAGGGGGTGTGAAGACACAGAGGAAAAATTCAAATTTCAAGCGTTGCCTGTACGACTTCCTAAGGCCTGGCCTCGGCCAAGTTTCCCAGCTGCTCTTTGGCCCCCAGCAGACAGCACTTCCCAAACCATTTAACAGGAATCCTTGTGTGGAATATTACAAGGATTCCATGCTCAACTAAACTTGGAGAACCCTGCATTAACCTGGCTTAAGTGTGTCTCTTGGCGGGAGGACACTTCAGCGACTTCATTATGGTTATGATCTGAGAAGCTCCAAAAAGGAAGTTTAAGACACCGCACCCTGAAGCTCACTCGGCCACAATTCTCCTTTCACCGGGAACACCGACTTACACAGCCTGCAGTGCAAATATTTAGCAGACATTCCCCAAACGCTGGCGATCTCCCTTAAGGAAGAGTATGTCATGACTAATCCCTACCCCTCCTTCTCTCTCTCCTGCTCCCACTATGTGCTTCCTCTCCACTCATTTTTCAGGTTAAACCATCCCAACTTTAGCCCGCTCCATTTCTAAACTGCTCCTAATTTCCACAACACTCTGGATGTGTATTTATGAGTTTTCACTTGTAACACATTATGTGGGGGCGGGAATTTGGTTCAGTGGTTAGGCCTCTGGTTGAGATGCCCATATCCCATAACAGAGTCTCCACCGCAGTTCTGATGCAGCTTCCTGCCAATGCACAACCTGGGAGGTATCCGCAAAGGCTCAAGTATTTGGGTTCCTGCCACCCAAGTTGGAGAGCAGGATTCAGTTCCTGGCTCCCAGCTTCAGTGTAGCATAGCCCTGGCTGCTGCGGATATTTGGGGGATGAACCAACGGATGTAAGCTCTATGTCTGTCTCTGCCTCTCAAATAAATACATATCTAAGTATTTACAATATTATGTGCATCATCCTTCAAGCAATTGAAGTCGTGCACATGGTAATTCTGGTCTTGCATCCTCAACCTGGAGAGTTTCTGGCACATAATATAAGATCAATACAAACTGGTTAAACTGAGATTATACAAACATATTAATGCAAATTCATTTTTTTCCATTAGATTTCCTCCTTTACTTTTTGAAATTGGACTATTTCTCAGAACAATTTCAGGAGATACTTGTATTTTGCAGCCCACCCCCCAAAAAAAGTCTTGCTAATAATCTTGGTAATTGTTTATGATTATTAAATGTAATTTTTTAATTTATCTGAAAGGCAGAGATAGAGACAGATAGATATCTCCTGATTCACTCCTGCAAATGCCTGCAACAGCCAGGGCTGGGGCCAGACTGAAGCCAAGAGCCAGGAACTCCAGCCAGGTCTCCATGTGGGTGGTAGGGATCCAAGTACTTGAGCCATCACCCAGGACCTCCCAGGATGCTCATTTGCAGAAGCTGGGATGGGAAATGGAGGCAGGACTCTAACCCAGGCACTCCGATGTGGAATGTGGGTGTCACCAGCAGCAACACCCCACTCCTGTATTTGTTCAACACTCCACTTCCAAACCAACTGCTAACCGCCAGGTAAGTGTCAGCAGGACTAAACCACTGCAGTCCCTCATTGCCCTGGGTTGGCACTGACAAGGTCAGAGGTCAAAACTGCAGCAAGAAAGAGGCAAATGGAAGAAATGCTTGGCACGGGTTTCTCCATCATTTTTCACTTAAAAAACACAGGGGCCGGTGCTGTGGCGAAGCAGGTTAACACCCTGGCCTGAAGCGCCAGCATCCCATATGGGTGCTGGTTTGAGTCTCAGCTGCTCCACTTCCGATCCAGCTCTCTGCTATGGCCTGGGAAAGCAGTAGAAGATGGCCCAAGTGCTTGGAGAGAGACCGGAAGAGGCTCCTGGCTCCTGGCTTCAGATCAGCACAGGGCATAGCTCTGGCCGTTGCACCCAACTGGGGAGTGAACCAGCAGATGGAAGACCTCTCTCTCTCTCTTTCTTTCTCTCTCTCTCTCTCGGCCTCTCCTTCTCTCTGTGTAACTCTGACTTTCAAATAAATAAATAAATCTTAAAAAAAACACACAAAACACAACAGCACAAGGCAATGGGAAAGGCAAACAAAGGCACCCAGGTTTATTTCCAATGCCACTGCTCAGTAAAGGAGAACTTAAAAGAAACCTTCATTAGTTCAAACTTCCTAGGAGGGCCTTAAGAGACCATTTAAGTCATAATTTAAAAGGCAAACTATTACTTCCTAAATTTTGAGTTTTTTTATAGCTTACTTTTGGGCTGAATGATCACTTTGTGGGACTGATTATAACATGTACCCTAACAGCATTTATGGCAATTAGAGCATAAAGTCCCCATTTTAAAGGATTTGGTGATTTGGAGTTAGTGTGTTTACTTTTAAGAAATTATTAATATTCATGAGTCCAATTTATCTGATGCCTGCTCCATCAGGAGTGCAATTCCCACTTGCAGCTCAGTCCTCCGAGGGAACCTGACGGCTCTGCTGACATCTCACTCAGAGATGCTGTCTCCAGAAACAGCTGCTACCTGAAGTCGACGGCTCACGTCTGTGTCAGGCTTGACAGAGTGAATCTACTTGAAATTCACACATTTGCTGGTGAAGTTTTCATTTGATTTTTAGCCACGCCAATAAAGTTAGGTTGCCTTTTTTTTTCCCCAATCACTTGAAATATTTAGGTGGTTTTCCCATCAACAAAATATATTTGCGAGGTAGTCTTGACTTCCCCATGATCTTGATTTAGTTAATCTTCTATGACATCCAACGGATCTCACACCTAACTTCTTGGGGTGTAGGGCTTTCCCACAGACTCACATATGAATCCGTGGACGAGAAGGTTCTCCGTCCCCTTGCTTAACAGCAAAGCTTCCCTCATCTGCCTAACAAGCTAACAGCCCATAATAGTCATTCACCTGCCTGTTGCATAGTAACTTGCTATCCTCTAATAGTTTTCTCTGCTAAAATCTGCTGAGCTGTTATTTGTAGGCTTCCTGATAAAATCAGACAGAACCACAGCTACGGCCACAGCTGTGACTGGAGTCTGCACAAACCAACTCAGGCTTTGGAGTACCCTCTGGTTATGTCAAAGGCCACATCTCCAGTGACTTTTCAGCAGCCATCACTGAACATGTCGCACATGTAAAAGCAGGATTTGTTAATGTCATGTTCAGGGGGCTTTCCACATCCCTTCCCCGCTCGCCTAGTCTGTTACTTTAATTTCACCTACTTACACCCCACATACTCTAAAATGCCATAAATTCCCAAACTCTGGGGCAGACCTTTGGCCTAGCAGTTAAGATGCTTCTTGGGACACCTGCATTGCAGATCAGAGCACCAGGGCTCAAGTCCTGACACCACTCTTGATTCCAGCTTCCTGCTACAGGACACCCTGGGAGGCAGCAGTTTCAAGTGGTGGGGTCCCTGCCATTCCCATGGGAGACCCGGATGGTGTTCCAGGCTCCTGACTTCAGCCCTAGCCTAGCTCCAGCTCCAGCTGTTGTGAGCATTTGGGGAGTGAACCAGTGGATGGGAACATGCTTGCTCTGTCTCTCTTTCTCCCTGACAAAATAAATAAATGAATTCCTAAACCGCTTTTGAACAGGGAGATGGATTTAGGTTTCATTCCCCATCTTCTTAATTGCTATGAAAATAAAATATGTTTCTCAGAAGACCAGCTCCTGGTGTTTTTGAGGGGAGTATGAAGTCCATGGGTAGGAACAACCCATTGCTGAGCAGCACACGAAGTGGCTGCTAATGCATCTCCATCAATATTATCACTGAAATTAGTTAGTCACTGTTACTGAAAGAACATAGTAAGAAATGCTAATGTAACTGTAAATAAGATTTCTATTCTCATGCTTTCTATTGTTCTCTCTCTCTTTGGCAAGGAGGCCCAGCCTGGAATTCACATAAGCTACCAGAAGACTGATGATGTGTATTATCCACTCTGATGGCCTTGGAAATCACACTACTATATAAAATGAGCTTCCTTAAAAGCAGACTCCTGGGTAGTGCATGTGGAATACATAATAAACACTCCAGGAGGGGAGAAATTCCCTCACGTGCCATTCTGAAAAAGAAGTTACTAACCTGGCATAGACACATAAAATACCAAAATTGTGAGTCTACTTGTAAATGGAGGTAGTTGGCCAGATCTGTCTGCATCTCTAAAAGCTACAGTAAAGGATATTGTCAAGCAGAGGAGAAACCTAACTTCAAAACACACCAGCAGGACCTCCTTTCTCAATACTTGGAGAATGAAACATTCTCAGACGCCAAATACACTCCTGTGACTCAGGATGCTGACACAGATGGTCAAATTGCAAGCAGTTTGTCACTTAAGCATAAAAGCACAAACCACCAGGAATAAAACAATTGTGTGGCTCTGAAAGATCCTCCCAGAGTCTCACCCCTGGGGAAAGGATAAAGACCTTGCAGGCCTGAGCAGAGCACTCCTCCCATGGAAGGCAGCTGCTTCCCAGCTGAGTTTTCAATTCCAAGGCACCCCCAACACAGACTCTGAATCACCCTATGATTCTCTAGGAAACTAAAGATACTCCCAGAGGGCGGGAAAGCCCATGGGGCAGCTCAGGATTCTCCCTTTCATCTCATGCCCACCTTTCCCAAGGAGCTACTCTTTGCACAGATTTCACTCAAGGCCTGTAGAAATCACAAGTGAAAAGTAGACTGAGGGGAAGGATAGGTGCCCTCTGGCAGAAGTGAGGGGCACTGTGTAAGAATATCTACAAGTGGAACTTACATTTGGGTTTTATCTCCATTTCCTATCAAATAGCTCCTAAAACCCTTGGGATCTCCCAGGTATTAAGAGTGTCTTTTGGGTACTATTGAGATGAGTGGTGGCTGGGGGCTCCTAGGTAGCTTCAGGATGGAGCTGATCATGGAAAGACTCTAACAGGGTTGGGACTCTGAGCTCTAATCCCCTCCCCCCACACCCGCCCAGGGAGAGGAGCATGGCTGAAGGTTGAATTAGGTACCAATGTCCAGTGATTGAATCAGCCATGGCTATGTAATGAGGACTCCAAAGAAATGCAAAAGGGTGGGGTTTTTGGAAATTTCCAGAGAGCTGAACATGTGGAGGTGCCTGGAGGGTGGCACTTGGCGAGGGTATGGACACTCCACGCCCCTCTCCCTGATAAGTTACCCTGTGCATCTCTGCATCTGGGGCTTACTGGTATCCTTTTTATTTCCCTGAGTTCTGTGAGTCATTCTAACAAATCAGCCAAACCCAAGGAGAAGGTCCTGGGATGCTGGTTGATGGCCAGCAGGACAGAAGCACAGGTCTTGATCTGTGACTGTGGCTTTTGATTGGCATCTGAAGCATGGCAGTCTTGTGGGAGAAAGCCTTCTGCCTATGGGACCTGAGTAACCCCACGTGGACAATGTCAGAACTGAGTTAAATTCTGGGACTCCCAGTTGGAGTCCTACTGGAGAACTGCCTGGCGGGTGGGTGGGAAACATCTCCACACAAAAGTGTCATATTGATTCCATGAGTGAGAGTAGAAAAAAGCCAAAGTGTGTTCTCTCTTTCTCAGAACATGAGTAGGTCCGTCAAAAAGTGCATGGGAAAATGGAATGAAAAGTTAATTTTGGTATAGACAAATTTTTGAATCCATGCATATTTTCTTTCTTAACATGCATTTTTCCAACAATTTTCAGAAGACTCTTCATATAAAGCTGAAAGAAGTGAGGGTATGATACCTGTATTGATGGCAGCAGCATTTAAACAATGCACTACCACACTGCAATGATGTCCCATGGGTCACTCAACAGTAAATTAGCATCTACTAAGAAAAGATGGTACCTGGTACAGGTACAGCACCTGTCCTTGTGAGTGAAGCAGGAGCCACCAAATCTCGCTTGTCACACACAAGCAGTCAAGCACTGTAGTTTAGAGTAAACAGAATCATAACCCAGTACTTGACAGAACAGTGTTGCACAAACACAAAGTTCCCATGATTTCAAAAATAAAAATATAAGCCTCTTCTCAAATCACTTTGGACCAAAAATATGGCTTTCTCCCGAAGTAGACCTAATTTCGTTAAAATGATTCTGAACCATCTGGCATAAGCGTCGTCAGCCTTTCAAAAATATTCTGAGTCCGCAGGGTCCAATATGGCTGCATATTGGTTAATTCCATGTACATTAAAATTAAATAAAATTAAACATGCAGTTCCCCAGTGGCGCTGGCCATGTGTTGACGCGAGGTGGCTGCTGTAGCCAGCACGGAGAAGCACCGCCATCCCTGCAGAATGTCCTTTTGGACACAGTTGGCTCTTTGGAAGGCAATATTCCCACCGTCCCACCACCTCTCAACCCTACTCCCACCCTCGCAAAAATCACAGCTATGTTTTTCCTCTTGTTTAGCAATTACCTGGGAAAAGCTATTTGCTGGCCAGGCCAGAAACTGCAAAGAAAAATCACACTTAGCACCTCAACGTCTTAGAAAACCCAGGGCTAGGAGCTGCGGATGCAAATACTGTAATTAAGCTATGACAGCGGAGGCAGCAGGGCATTTATTTCCACACATGAAGCCTATGGCCTCCGGCACAGCCGAGGGCCTTTGAACCAGATTTAATCCCCAGAAAATACTCCGTGTCAGTCCCAGAAGCAGTTACTGCTCTTGTAAATTAAAATAAAGGGTGAGAAATAGGACTCCACGAATTTTCCTTTCAATATATGATGCAGTTGCCTTCTGTACGCCCAGAGTATTCACAGACAATAAACATCCTGCTCGCTAGCCAATCACATTGCCCACGTTCTCAGTCCACACTCCATTTACCTGATTATAACCAACATGGATTACTAAGAAGCACATTTTGCATCTTTCTGACATCAGGGCTGTCTCGAGATTTCCTGCAGAACCATTCGCTCCCGGAAATATTTGGAAGATCTTTCTATTCAGAAACCTATGTGAACAGTGGCTAGTTGCATTGAGCAAACCAGAGCTCCATCTCGCAAAATTGTTCGCCTCCAGCCAAGTTTCATCAATGAGGAGAGGAACAACGATGCATGTGAAATGAGGATTAGGACAGGGGCACGTCGGCAGGGAAAACTGACACTGTGAAATTAGTGTCACAACAAATAAATGTTGTCGCATGGAGGAGGGAAAGGGCTTAGTCTCAGCCGATTAGTCATCTCTGCAGAGACTAGGCTGCCACTTCCCTAGGACACACGACGGCACCCGGGGAGGACTTCTTTGCCAGCAGGCCTGCGTGAGTTTTATGCATTGTTCTAGAGATGCAATTTCCAACTAATTGCAAGCCAAACTAGAAGGACGTCAAGGTCGCAAAATGCACGCCCTGCACCACCTAGCTTTTGGGTTTATGTGACCATATGGTCTCAATTCACCTAGAAATAAAACATTAGAAGCAAGCACAGAGAACCCCGAGGCCTGGTTTTCCCTCCCAGTCCCTTGCTCTGTAACTGACAGTGGTATGCATGTCCAGGATGCAGGAATAAGAGTCACTTTCTTTGAAACGGCCAACACAAAGCTTTCCATCCTATAAATACTTCACCATTGCAAGAGTCATTGGCTTTGCTATGAAATTAAACTGTGGCTGCCATACGAGCTGCAATATTATATTACTCCTTCCCCCGCAGCTCCAGTTCTCTCTCAGATATCAAAATAATACAAGTAATGGTATAAAGTTCGTCGAAAGCAGAACGATTTATGCTGCGGGTGAAACCGGCAGTGCTTCTTTCAAGGTGAGGGGTTTTATGCTGGGAAATAGAAGGCACACTGGTCTAAATAAAGTGAAAAAGCAGAGTCAAGGTTGGTGGGTGGGTGAGGGGTGGGTGACCACGGAGAGAAAGAAGATAAAGAGCGAAGACGACATTCGGAGGGCCCTGTAGCTAGTTTCTAATATCTCCTCCATAAAAGGATGGTCTCCCCCAAAGCTTCGGCAAACTGCAACACATTCTATGCATCACCTTGTCTACGGCAAATTATTTGTCAGCTCTTCCAATACCAATGGATAGAACAGAGATACATTTTGGACTGTTGTTTCAAAAATCAAAGAATATTCCTAAAGAAACTTGGATGGAAAGAATTTAAGAAGATCGTCTAGAAAGCTAAATAACTTTAAAGAATACAATTTACTTGTCACATTTTTATGCCAGGAAAATAGATTTCATAGAACCTGTGCCTTCTTTATAGTGTTTTAACTAGTCTTGATTAAAAAAAAATTAAACTTGCATATCATTCAATTATGTGATTTGCTATCTTATTACCCTTTTTAAGTTTTAATTTTTTTTTTACATTTTTATTTACTTGAAAGAGAGAGAGAACACGTGCTCCCATCTGCTGGCCTACTGCCCAAACACTTGCAATGGGCCAACAATGGGGTGGAAGATGAGAACTGGAAACCCAGTCTGGGTCTCCCGAAGTGGGTGGAAGGAACTCATTTACTTGAGTTCTCCTCCAGTGCCTTCCATGCTCTGCATTAGCAGGAAGTAGGACTTAGGAATGGGGCCTGATATCAAACTCTACTGCTCACGTGGGAGGCAGACAGCCTAACCAGAATCTTAACTGCTAGGCCAAATGCCTGCCCTTTGGATTTTTTTAATTGGCACATAAAATTGTACATATTAATGGGGCACCCATTTCAATACATGTATATGTTACGCAGTGTTCAAGCAAGAGAGGCATATTGATCTCCTCAAACACTGATCATTTCTTTGTGGTGAAACATTTGTCCTTCCTTCAAGCTTTTTTGAAATATGCAGTCGCCTGACTGTGCAACAGAACACCAGAACTTATTTCTTCTATCTAACTACATCTTAGTATCTATATTATTCCTTCTAAAACTTTTTTGTTGAGTCAAATCATGCCCAGACTGAGGAGGCTCCAACAACCTACAGCCAATGTGTTCATGTGATGAGACCCTGGGGACCCTTGAGTGCCTGGGAGAGGCTACAGTGCTCTACTGAGAGTGAAAGACAAGTCAGAAAACAGATATGAGAGCAGCATAAAGAGACGGTGACTAATAGACCTATTAAGCTAACAGGTGGCTAATCCTGTTCTCCTGCAAGGGATGATCACCCAGTACCAAACAGGGCTTTGGATGTTTTTGATTCAGTGTTGGCACTAAGCTATGTGACTGGGACAGTGTTATTTATGGGTTGAATTATGTCCCACAATAAATAATTTCCAGGACTCTCAGAATGTGATCTTATTTGAAGAGCTCATTGAGTTGAGATGAAGTCACTAGGGCATGTCTTAATCACTAGGCTAAACATGGCTAGCTCCCTATGCCAGGTTCCTAAGTTGGCAGCCTGGGAACACCCAGCCAGGCTGTGCGGCAGTCTATCACAGAGACTCAGCCTGATGCCATTGAGTATTTAAATGGTAGAACAAAGCACCATTCTGTCCTGAGTCCAGGTTCACCAAGCAACCTTCTGCTAAGATGGATTCTCAGACAATGGGGTCAGTTCGAGCCATATATGCAGTTCACCTGGAAGATAAAACTTTCATCAACAAGGAATGCCCTTTTACCCTGGCTCATAGAACTAGTGTGCCACAACACTGAAAGTTGGCATCACTAACCATGATTCTGTCTGAATCCAACCAGGCTGAGTGTGTACCTACACGGTGAGATCTGGACATTCAACCACAGTGGCCTTGTCAAGGAATGGTTATATTTGCTCCAGGCTGCCCCACCTCAGTCCATGGCATGTCTTGATCTGCTCAAGCTACCAAACAAAATGCTACAGATTGAGTTACTTAATTAATAGATATGCATTTCTTGCAGTGCTCTAAGGCTAAATGTCAAAGAGCAAGGTGCTGCCCAATTCAGGTACTGTAACAGCACTGTCTCCTCACGATGGGGAGATGAAGAGGAGAGGGCTTTAGGACTCTGCCCTTATTTTCTAACAAAATTTATCTATTTATTGGAAAGGCAGAGTTACAAAGAGAGCAAGAGAGGGAACTATCTTCCTTCCACTGGCTCACTCCCCAATTGGCCACAACAGCCAGGGCTGAACCAGGCTAATGCTAGGAGCCTGGAACTCCGCCTGGGTCTCTCACGTATGTGAAAGGAGTCCAAGTACTTTGCCCATCTTCCATTGACTTCCCAGGAGCATTAGCAGGGAGCTGAACAGGAAGTGGAGAAGCCTGGAATTCAAACCAATGCTCTTGATATGAGATCTGGTGTTGCAGGCAGTGGCTTAACCTATTGCACTACAAGCAGACCCAGAACTCTACCCTTATGACTACATTTAACTTCAATTACTTCCTAACTCCAAATAAAGCCACACCAAGGGTTAAGAATTCACTATGTGAACTGTGGGGGACACAGTTCAGTCCACACCACCTTCACTGGAGTCTCGCTGCATCTAGAACAACCCTGCTTCTTTCCACGTTCTACCAGACTCTGCTTCTTGTCCTCATTGAGCACATGTGCTAAGAGGCTCTGCCCTGCAGCCTTGTGTGTGTCCTCCTGAGTGTCCTGCCAGTGCCCCACTCTGGGGGATTTGCATCTACTACTTCTGCTGTCCAGCAAGCACCTTCCCTGGCCCCATCTCAACCTCTTTAAGTATTGAGCCGAAAATCCTCCTCACAGAGGCCATTCTTGGCCATCCTATAAAGATGCCCTCTTTAAAAAAAAAAGCAAAATTAAAGAAAATCTATTTGATAGGGAGATAGAAAGAAGACATGGGTTCTTCCTATCTGCTGGTTCACTTTCTAAATACTTCCAATAGTTGAGGCTGGGCCAGGCCAAAAACAGAAGCCCAGAGCTCAATCTGGGACTCCCACATTGGTGGCAGGAACCAAATCACTTGAACCATCATCTGCTGCCTCCCAGGAAAGCAAAAGGCTGAAATCAGGAGTAGAACCAGGCCTAACACTCAAACACTCTGAGACACAGGTGTCCCCAGGGGCATCTTAACCACTAGGCCAAATGCTCACCCTCTAAAGCTGTCCCCCAAGCCACTCTTTATTACATCATCTTCTTACTTGTCCTTCAAGGTACTAAGAAACCTGATTTGGTTGTATACCTTCTGCCAACTAAACTGTGAAGTTCTCCCTAAGGAACCTTCTACAACCGTTTTAACACGGTATTCCTAGTTTTCTAAAATCATGCCTAGTACCTGTATTGTCCTATTTTGCATTACTGTAATGAAATAACTGAAGCAGGCTAACTTAATAATGAGGTTTATTTAGCTCACAGCTCTAGAGGTTCAAGGAATCACATCCGGTGACAACCTTCTTGCTGGAAGAGTCCTGAGGTGGCACAGGGCATCATGTGGCAAGAGACAAGAGCACATATGTGTCTGCATGGCTCTCCCTGTGCTTATAAAGCCACCAGGTTTGATTCATGGGGGCTACAACCTGATGACCTTAAATAATCCCGATCATGTCCAAAAGGCCTTACCCTGAACATCACAGATGGATTAACTTTCCACCTTCTTAGTACGTCACAGTGGAGATTAAATTTCAACAGAGGGAGCCTTGGGGCTTAACTCAAACCATATGCAAACTATAGCAGCACCCATCGGGTGTTACACAAATTTGTTGAACCCAAGAACGAATAGCTACAGAAATGTGTGTCCACCTCACCCATCAAAATCACTTCAGATTCAACTGTAAATGCAAAACATTTAAACATCAAAGCATCTAAGATTCAGGGGAACTCCGGGAGGTGCAGTCTCAACAGTTCTTCTCAGCTATGTGACCTGGGATCAGTCATTTCTGAGCCTAAGAGCTCCCTCTGTGACACACAGGCTGTTGTAAGGGTTATATCAAAATCACTAAGTTATATACACCAACATGTACCTTTTGGTTTGTAAGTAATTTTAGTCAACTACCTGGTTATTCAGACATGAACACAATACTCAAAATCACTGTCGGCCGGCGCCGTGGCTCAACAGGCTAATCCTCCGCCTTGCGGCGCCGGCACACCGGGTACTAGTCCCGGTCGGGGCGCCGGATTCTGTCCCGGTTGCCCCTCTTCCAGGCCAGCCCTCTGCTGTGGCCCAGGAGTGCAGTGGAGGATGGCCCAGGTGCTTGGGCCCTGCACCCCATGGGGAGACCAGGAAAAGCACCTGGCTCCTGGCTCCTGCCATCGGATGAGCGCGGTGCGCCGGCCGCAGCGCGCCGACCGCGGCGGCCATTGGAGGGTGAACCAACGGCAAAAGGAAGACCTTTCTCTCTGTCTCTCTCTCTCACTGTCCACTCTGCCTGTAAAAAAAAAAAAAAAAAAATCACTGTCAAGTGATTTTTTTTTAAACATCCGATGGAGTCAAGTGTTACCAAACTCTCGCGACACTGGCAGGAGTAATAGCCAGCCCACAAGTGCTCCACAGCAGCAGACACTGTAATGAGAACCCTGGCCACCTCCCACCCCTCCCTGCAAGACCTCCATACTCACTGCCCAAATGCACTGAAGCTAGTTCCCACAAGAAGGTGTAATTTAATAATCTTTGAATTGCTGAGGCCTGTGAATTTTAAACCTGAAGGCTGAATTAGCAGCTGGCGTTCAATCGCGGCAGTAGCTCTTACAATTTTAGACAATTATTCTGCGCTGCGTAGAAAGCTGGATCTAGAAAGCTATATACATGAAGGCACATTTGCTCACTACCTCTCTGCACCCTTTGCTAAACACTTGCTGTTTTTGCAGACTGCATTTGTTCTTCCTCAAAAAAGGGATCTGACAAGGTAAAGGGTTTTCCCTTCTTAAATAACATTCCGCGTGTCTCCTGATTGCTGGACTCACACTGGCACATCAATCCTAATGAAAAGTGTCTCTAACTCTCCACCCACTGAGGCAAGAACAAGCCAACTAATCATCTATTTTTCCTTCCACAACTAAATCTACATTTTCTTATCGCACAATCTTAGCTTCTCATAATTCTCTTCTTCCCAAATGAGACTACCTAAGATCAACCATACGCATCCACTGGTTGCTCTGAAGTCTTCTTATACAATGAAAGAACAATAACAACAAAACTTGAGTGTATTTAGCTATAATCCATAGGTGAAACTCTATAGATCTCAACTGATTCAAGTATTCCAAAAGTAACACACTGCTGCAGATGGAAGGAATTGCTTTTAAAATGCTGTTTGTTAAATCTACAGGAGCTGAAGTGGAAGTGAAAAAATATGGAGGGTTGGTCATCAGGAAAATTGTACTAATCACTTTATTTGGGTAAACTGACTTTTTCTGAAAAGCAGCTCAGAGAGAAGACCACCCCTGGGCAGACATAATTCACGCAACTTGTACTTTCCAGACTAACAGCAAATCACCAACTTGATAAACACGTAATTGCAGACACATCTCAACTGCCTTTACAGAACATATAATTTGGGGAAATACTGCAATTTGTGCTTGGTAAGTACATTGTTCAGTCTTCACACAATACTATACAGTATACCACTGAAAACATATAGAAAGACTATTTAACATTAAATTAATATCTTGTTAAGGTTAACCAGGTCATACCTAACAACTTAGCAAAGTACAAATTACACTGAGAGTTAACAAAGGGTAAAGCATTTGCCCACAGTTATAAAAATTAGAGAGTTAAGGTTATGACTCAATCAACTGGAGGCAGTATCTTATAATTTAGTTTCCTCCAAATTTGTCTCCCTTTCTCTCCTGTATTTCTAAACTACAAGCTATCTGTAGACAATCAAGGCACTCCAGCCCCTTGGCTTAACCTACAATCTTCCAAAGTCATAAAAGCCATATATCAGGGACTTGAACAGGCCAGCAAAGGAAAGAAAAACCTACAGCCCTTGTCCTGAGAGACTAGGGCAACCAGTAAAGTAAAAAAGAAACAAGAACATGAAAAAGGCAACGCAGTTTTCTGTTAGATAATACCATTCCTATGAATTTGTCTGAAGTACCACATACGTACAAAATATCTTAAAGATGAGTACAAAAGGGGCCAACGCTGTGGCACAGTGTGTTAAACCACCACCTGCAGTGCTGGCATCCTGTGTGGGCTCTGGTTCGTGTCTTGGCTACTCCACTTGTGATCCAGTTCCCTGTATGGTGTGTGGGGGAAAGTGGAGGAGGATGGCCCAAGTCCTTGGGCCCCTGCACCCACATAGGGGACCCCGGGGAAGGTCCTCGCTCTTGGCTTCATTTTGGCCCAGCCCTGGCCA
Organism: Sylvilagus floridanus; assembly: GCA_949820135.1. NCBI lineage: Eukaryota > Metazoa > Chordata > Mammalia > Lagomorpha > Leporidae > Sylvilagus > Sylvilagus floridanus. The sequence continues at coordinate 39,767,543 of OX463230.1, forward strand.
TTGTAGCCACTTGGTCATTTGATGGAAAATCTTTATGTCTCTCTCTCTCACTCTCTCTCTTCTCCCTCCCTCTCTCTCTAACTCTGCCTTTCAAATAAATAAATATTTACCAGGAAAAAAAATAAGAGTACAAAAGGTCACTACCAACACAAAATAATGTGTGAACAAATAAGTTATGGCCCTGGAAGAGGCCAAATAAAAGCATATCAAATATGTCATTATTATAGAGAATTAAGTACATGAAGATCCAAGTCTAGTTTGAGAAAAGTCAGGAAGAAATGATATTTTTCCTGAGCAGGGATAGGGAAGAGAACTTATTTATTTATTCATTTTTTAAAAGATTAGTTAAGAGGCAGAGTTAGAGAGGGAGAGAGAGGGAGAGAGAGAGAAAGAGGAAGAGAGAGATCTTCCATTAGCTGGTTCTCTCCTTCAATGGTTGCAATAGTCAGGGCTGGGCCAGGCCAAAGCCAAGAGGCTGAAACTCCATTTGGGTCTCCCATGCAGGTGGCAGGGCCCAAGGATTTGGGCCATCTTCTGCTGTTTTCCCAGGAGCAATAGCAGGAAGCTGAATCAGAAGTGGAGCAGAGAGGATTGAACCAGCACTCACATGGGATACCAACAAATGGCGGCTTAACCCATTGCACAACACTGGCAGCCCCAGAAGAGAATTTATAAAGCAAGAAATTGACTTTCAATATGTTGAGCATCTATCACACATACAGTTGGGAACTGTGCTCTAATATCAAGGATATAACATGAAAGGGCTGGTTCAGTGAATCAATGAGGCAGAATTATAGAGACAAGGTAAGGAAAGATGGGTTTAGAACATCTTCTGGTCAATTTTTATAACACAAGAAAGGTCAGTACAGTTTTATTTCTTTCAAAGTGAAAAACTTCCCTTGTCCAGGGTCCTCCATCAAAGTGTATGGGTCTGACTCTTGGCTTCAGTTCCTGACTCCAGCCTCTTGCTAACAGAGATCCTGGGAGGCAGCAATGATGACTCCAGTGATTGGATTCCTGCCACATGGGAGACCCTGATCGAGTTCCTGCTCAGCCTTGTCCATTGCACATGGGAGCATGTGCACTCTCTCAAATAAATAAGAAATAATTCAAAAATTAACAGAAAGATCCAATGTCCAAAAGTTCATGAATCCAGAGCAAGGAGAGATTTGTTATAAAGACAGAATAAGAAAACAAGACTAATTAGTTAGAAAAATACATATTTAATGAATATATTGGAATTTTTATTTGCCTTTTTAAACACAAATAAAAACAAGGGAAAATCTTTCATCACTTCTGAGTTGACACTAACACAAAACTTTCTCTTTCTTTAGCTTTAAGAGGTATTTATGTATTTGAAAGGCAGAGCAAGAGAGAAGAGAGAGAGATCAAGTTTCCATCCCCTGGTTCACTCCCCAAATGGCCACAATAGCCAGGACTGAGCCAGGCAGAAGCCAGAAACCTGGAACTCTGTCTTCTACATGCCCCATGGCAGGGGCCCAAGCACTTGGACCATCCTCCGCCGCTTTCCCAGGCACATTAGCAGGAACCTGGAATGGAAGTAGAGCAGCCAGGACTTGAACTGTCACTCTGATATAAGAACCGGCATTGCAAGCAGTAGCTTAACCCTGTTGCACTGCAATTCAGGCCTTAGAAGAAACTTTTTTATATGATTGTTAAATTTTTTAAAGATTTATTTATATGAAAGGCAGAGTTACAAAGAGAAGAACAGGTATTCCAGCCCTTGAGAGGAATCTATTAGTCTCAGAACAAATCCTATTTTTTCCTCCCCGGTTTCCTTAGTGATGGTACCTTACTTATGGATCAAGACTGGATCTGATAAATATTAACAATAGCTAAAGTGAAGAAAAATGAGCTCACTCTAAAGAGGTAGGATGGCGTTCAGTCTTACGCTCGCTCCCCCCAAATTGGAAAACTCTCTTTAAATAATACTTTTAGTTGAGTAGAACACAGATTATAAAATAAGTGCATTTGATTCTTAAAAATCTAAGACAATAACAAAAGAGTACTTAAGTAGCAAAAAAGGTTGAGGAAAAGATAGATAATCAAAAATGGGACAAATTTCTAATGTTTCCACCAACACTCAGCCTGAATGATCAAAACTCAACCATTTGGCACACCAAAGAGATTTCACATCAAATTACTTCACAAAGCAAGTTACAATAAGAACATCTGTCTGAATTATTCAATAACCATTTCTGATGCATTTCAAGGCCCACTGTTGTGCATGGAAGACAAAGGTTTCCAGGGAAGAATGACATCCTTGGGGATGCTGAGTCCAGTGAGGAGGATGCTTAGCCCAGTAAACTTAACACAGCCTGGGAGGTGACACCCCAGAGGCCAAACGGCAACATCAGTAATCTTCCAGTCCCATCCTCAACTTCTCTCAGGTTAACCCCATCAAACAATCATAGGTTGGTAGAGGTTCTTCACATTATTTTAGATGCCTGCGGCTTCACACAGTTTTACTGGAAAAAAATTAAAGTACCACCATGAGTTCACTGATTTCCACTGATTTCCTCGCTACAGGAATCAAGCAGTATGCGTCATCATACCTACTTCTAACGTTAGGTTCTGTTATTTCTCCAAAAATGGAACAAATGGGGTTTCCTGTCTTAAGGGTTTTTTTAAAGATTTTATTTATTTATTTGAGTGCCAGAGTTACAGACAGTGAGAGGGAGAGATAAAGAGAAAGGTCTTCCGTCCACTGGTTCATTCCCCAAATGGCCGGAGCTGGGTCTTTCTGAAGCCAGGAGCCAGGATCTTGTTCCAGGTCTCATGTAGGTGCAGGGGCCCAAGCACATGGGCCATCTTCTACTGCTTTTCCAGGCCATATGAGAGCTGGATCAGAAAAGGAGCAGCAGGGACTAGAACCAGTGCCCATATGGGATTCCAGCGCCACAGGTGGAGGATTAACCTACTGTGCCACAGGCCCAGCACCCCTGTCTTAAGTTTTCTATCAATGGTAAAGCTGTGCTTGAAAATTATTTTCAGAGGCCGGCGCCGTGGCTCAACAGGCTAATCCTCCACCTTGCGGCGCCGGCACACCGGGTTCTAGTCCCGGTCGGGGTGCCGGATTCTGTCCTGGTTGCCCCTCTTCCAGGCCAGCCCTCTGCTGTGGCCCAGGAGTGCAGTGGAGGATGGCCCAAGTGCTTGGGCCCTGCACCCCATGGGAGACCAGGATAAGCACCTAGCACCTGGCTCCTGCCATCGGATGAGCGCGGTGCGCCGGCCGCAGCGCGCTGTCTTCGGCAGCCACTGGAGGGTGAACCAACGGCAAAGGAAGACCTTTCTCTCTGTCTCTCTCTCTCACTGTCCACTCTGCCTGTCAAAAATTAAAAAAAAAAAAATTATTTTCAGAGACCATCTGAGGGTTTTAAGCAATGGGTATCTACTTCCTACTTTTCTCAACTTAAAGACAACTGTTGCATTAAATTTTAAGTCCGTTTTGTGAAACCCTTTAAGACACTCTGAGGTATATTCATATTCATCTAGGTTTTGTCACTTATATCCCACATCCTTTGCTTTTCAGCCCTTTGGGCAGCTTACAGCTTCCTCCAAAGATCATTTTCTTCAGTCCAACTCACATTTACAAATTTCCTGGAGAAAGGGTGGACCAGTGGCAAACTTCCAGCACTTCTTTCTATGTTTTGACTTTAATCTCATTCTTCAAAGATTATTCTCCAAGACTCTAGGTTGTCTGGTATTTTGTTCCAACCTTGAAGGTGTGATTCTGCTATGTTCTGTCTCTACTGTTACTAGTGAGAAATCGCCTGTCTCTCTGAGGAAGTCATCTACACCTGTCCCCTACTCCCCATCCAGTCTCAAACTTTTTCTTTGCTCCAGTGTCACTAAGTTTCACCATGATGTATCTTGGTGAAGATGTTATTACTGATCCTGTTCAGATTATTAGGATTTCTGAATGTATAAATTGTTATCTTTTTATCACATTTACAAAATTCTACTTTGCGTCCCCTATTTTATCTCTGTTCTTCTAAGACTGAGTAAGCTTAAGATAAATGCTCTCATTCTACCCTGTGTGCATCAGCCTCTTTTCCATACTGTCTCTTGTTACTACACTCTATATGCTGTCAATCCAGAATGGGGTCAGCAAACTCTGGCCCCTGGGCCAAGCCCAGCCATGCTTTGTAAGGCCTGTAATCTAAGAATGATTTTCACGTTGTTAATGGCTTGTAGAAACATGATTAAACATGAAAGATTACACAATGAAGACCACATATTGCCCACAAAGCCCAAAGCATCCACCATCAGATCCTCTGCAGAAAGTTTGTTGGCCATTCCTCTAGATCATTTCTTCTCGCCTATATTTTGGTTCACCAATTCTTTCTACAGTGGTATTTGACATGAGAGAATTTTAAAAGGCAATGGGGAAAAAATGGAATTTGCTTATTTTTGGTGTGAAAAAAGTTTGAAACTCACACATTTTTCTTTATAACATGTATTTGCCATGAATGTTTTGGGGACCCCCCATATTGTTCAACTGTTTCTTAGAGTTTTTAATTTGTTGTGATATTTTTCATCTCCAGAAATTCTACACAGTCATATCTCACATCTGCTGAGCTGCACTTGAAGTTTCCTATTGTTTTTAGGCAGAATGTTGTTTCATATTCTATATCAGGTCATTGTATTAGCTCCAACCATTGCACTTAATTTCCAGTGTCTTTTTCTGTAATGCTCCTGGCTTGAGATATCTACTTTCCTGTACTTATCATCTTTGAAAGGGAACTCACTGTTAGCACTTAGAATCAAAGTGCTGTCCCTCAAAGGCAATCTGTGTTGACTTCTGAGTTGGAGGCTCCTTGGACTGTAACACAGGTGAGGAGAAAATAGGTCTCAAGTCTCCGGAAGCCAGTTTCACTCCTGACTTACCTTATCCTTTAAACACTCCTGTCCCCAACCCCACCCCAACCACCATGAGGAAAGTCCCTGGGCTGTAGCTTCTGCCCCCACCACCCTGAAGATCTGTCAACACCAAAGCTGCCCTCAGCACACACAGCATCAACATCTAAGCTTCCTCTTGCCCTCTACAGTACCCCCTCTGCCTTCAGTTTTACCTGAGGACCCTTCATCCTTCTGTCTTCTTTTCAATGCTTTTAAACATATGTTTTAGAATACTGAACAGTCTTGTTTTCAGTAGCAAGGCAGGTTAGGGTAACCTGACCTACCATCACTGGAAAGCAGAAACCCAAGTTCAAGATTTTAATTGCATTGTTCCCATTTGGAGAACTTGGAGTACTTTTCATTTCAATACTAAGATGCTGATTAGGTGAGCTCTTTCCCATGGTCCAAAAACCTAATAAACCACCGGTTGGATCTGGTCCATGAGTATACTTTTCCTAAAAAGGCTCTGGCATTTACTGACTACTAACATAGATAGGTTTAGCCACATTGTGATGCTCAGTTTCAGATTTTGGAGAATCTGGATTCTGGATTTTCAGGTTAGGAGTGCTCAACTGGCAAAGTCTATGCAAATAATTCAAATCTGAAAAACATCAAAGTCTGAAACACATATGGTCTAAAGAAGTTTAGATAAGGGAACCTCAACTAGTATGAGGCATCATCTTTTCATCAGAAGCATGAAATCTTCCTACAACACACGGGGGCCCTACTGAGAAAGCAAATTTTAATTACTAATAGAATCTTAAATCACTTAGCTTCTAAAAAGGACAATTACATTTTTAAATCAATTTTTTTACTGACATTAATGTAATTCTTCACTGCTCTACATCTTAAAACAAAGATCCTGATGAGATTGTGTTCATGTATCCTACCATGGGTACTCACTAAGGTAAACATAAAGCTGGCCAACACTTGTCCATGTGGAGAGTCTATTGCATGTGGCCTCTCCGCGCCTGGCCCCCATCCAGCACTCTCTCCCCAAGATGACAAATCTCTTCTGAAGGCAATAGGTCAGTCACAAGACTCTGCATGAAGAACCATCTACACTAGTATCTTCTCCACATCTCCCCTTCCCACACTGCCCTCAGCTCCTCCCTACTCAGGAGTCAGCCCACTCAATCACTCCTCACATGTACAAGTACTTGCTCCTGACCAGTCAGTTCTGGTCCATCTACCTTAGTAAGTCACTCTCAAACTTGTCATCTGATTTTAACTTAAAAAAATAAAAAAACATACTGAATACTGAAGCCTATATGGTAGTACCAGTAATACCATGAACCAAGAGGAAGCAAAGCCAGAAATCTAAGTAAAACCAAGAAGAAGACTTAAGCCATCAATACCTTAAGTTCTTGAGTACATACAAAAATCTTTAAAATTTCCACCTCAATTCCCACCTGTGTTCATATGGTCTTTTTAGCTCCTAAATACATTTTTAAAAGATGGGCACCACCCATAAAATCCATCATAGCTTTCATAACAACAACATGCTCATAGGTTGGAAACGTGCTTATAATATACAAATCAAAAATCAATTCTATGCTGTCTAAACTCATAAAACATAGAAATGCATAGACCAGCTAACATAAACAATGTCATTAGGCAGAATGGACAAAAAAGACCTAGCGTATTGGATTCTAAATGGATATATACATTACATTTCAATTTCTATTTCACAAAATACTAAGAAGCCCCTTCCCCCCATCTATTAGTTCTTATCTATGGAAAGTATGTGTGTTTTAAGGGTAGACATTAAGAATGAAGACGGGCCGGCGCCACGGCTCAATAGGCTAATCCTCCGCCTTGTGGCTCCGGCACACCGGGTTCTAGTCCCAGTCAGGGCACCGGATTCTGTCCAGGTTGCCCCTCTTCCAGGCCCGCTCCCTGCTGTGACCCGGGAGGGCAGTGGAGGATGGCCCAAGTCCTTGGGCCCCGCACCTGCATGGGAGACCAGGAGAAGCACCTGGCTCCTGGCTTCGGATCAGCGTGGTGCGCTGGCCACAGCGCGCCAGCCATTGGAGGGTGAACCAACAGCAAAAAGGAAGACCTTTCTCTCTGTCTGTCTCTCTCTCTCTCACTGTCCACTCTGCCTGTCAAAAAAAAAAAAAAAAAAGAATGAAGATTGGGGCTGGCACCATGGCTCTCTTGGCTAATCCTCCGCCTGTGGTGCCGGCACCCTGGGTTCTAGTCCCGGTCAGGGCGCCGGTTCTGTCCCAGTTGCTCCTCTTCCAGTACAGCTCTCTGCTGTGACCCGAGAGTACAGTGGAGGATGGCCCAAGTGCTTGGGCCCTGCACCCCATGGGAGACCAGGAGGAAGCACCTGGCTCCTGGCTTCGGATTGGAGCAGCGCCAGCCGTAGTGGCCATTAGGGGAGTGAACTAATGGAAGGAAGACCTTTCTCTCTGTCTCTCTCTCACACTAACTCTGCCTGTGGAAAAAAAAAAAAAAAAAGAATGAAGAGGGGAAGGAGTGCGTCTTAAAATAATCTCCCTGGAATTGCTCTTACTTTCCCACTCTGAATTAATGAAGAAAAACGTGGAAAAAAATTTCAATTTCATGATGAAAATGAAACAAAAACTGATGAAATCAAGAAACTCATAAATCACATGATAAGTGCACTAAACATACAAGTTGATGCGACTCCAGGTAATACTCAGGTTAGCAAGGTGAGCATCAAGTCTTATCTCTGAACCTAACTTAAGAGTTTAGGCAGGCACAATTTTAGTTTTGTTTTTTTTTTTCCTGCCAAACTTGCCAAATCATCATTTCCCCCAACAACAAAACCATCCTGCCATTTCTCAATGGAGACAACCGAAATGCTAAATATAACTCAAGGGTTCAATGGAAAAGCAAGCCCCTACATTTAAATAAATTGAGATATAAAAATAATCAGCCCCTAAAACTAGAAACTAATATTTAACTTCTGTAATATGCCACCCAAATAACAAGGAAAAGACCTTCAAATTAATCTATTAGATAATGATAAAGAAACTATAGATGACCATTACATAATAACTTTCCAAATGATGATAATCAAAACAATGAACCTTAAAGAAATCAACCACTATAGCATTCATCTTGGCATTCGAGTCTGTTATTTCCATAGAGACACAGCAGGATTTTCAGTCCTCTGTAAGTCCCCCTTGTGGAGATTTATCAATTGAGTCTTGTCTACTACTAAAACTATAATTAAACTGTACAGTAAGCTATTTATATGCCTGCAACAATTTCCTTTTCAAGATAAACCAGACTTCAGTTTTATTCGGCAAAATCATTTCCAATTATATATTTAATCTGTATGTTATTGCTTAAATTACACCTGCACCACCCTCTGGCCCAGATCCTGGCTGGAGGCTCTGGCAGCAGCTGCCACACATGTCAAAGGGTTGTTATTATGCTCAATGGGAGCCACATGTACTTGTCTGCCACAACAACTTGTACCCTATGACCTAATCCAACCTATCAGATTTTGCTTTTTTTTTTTTTTTTTTGTGAACCAAGGGCAATTCCTGGTACTCATGATTCAGAAACAAAAAATACATGTTCCAGAAAGGAAGCATCCTACATATAACATCTTCCCTCTAGATCCCAAAACAGGAAACTATTAGGGACCTGGAGAACTGGACAGACTGAACTATGCCAAATAATATCCGTAAAATTTAGATTTCATTAAATGATCACTACAGAAGGGACATAAGAAAAGGACTCATGTTCCTGCACGTGGGAGCAAAAGAACTGCCCTAGAAACTACTTCACCCACAAAGAAAAAGAAAAGGGTCAGGCCACCTAAAGGTTGATGGGACATACTGGGTCTATGATTCTTAAGATGGAAACCATGGTTCAGATATTGATAGCCTAATTCTTCACCCAGGCCCTAGCAGACATCAGGGTGAAGTCACCTGCTGCAGTAGGTATCATATACAAGCTGCACTAGAGGGTGTTTGGTGCAGCAGTTTAGGCGCCACTTGGGATGCCCTCAGGCCACATCAAACTATGTGGGTTTGAGTCCTCACTCCACTTCCAACTTCCTGCTTAGCTGCACTCCGAGAGGCAACAGGTGATGGCTCAAGTACTGGGTCCCTGACTCCAACCTGGGGAACTGGGATTGGGTTTCTGGCTCATCTGGGGAATGAACCAGCAGATTGAAGATTTCTGTCTCTTCCTTTGACATAAAGTAAAAATACATATTTAAAAATTTCAAATTTATTTTAAAAAGAAAAGTACGATTTCATTAATGTATAAATGAAAAATCCCAAGCAAGCTTATAGATAGCTTCTGAATACATACACACTTATGATAAAGGCATAAAAGCAGGACAGTGGATTTCTTGAGAGCAATGGGACAAAGGAAGCAAACAAAGGGAGCATCATTATCTATATGCTTTGTTTCTTTTAAAATACCCATCGAACAGTCCCAACTCCTAATTACAATTCATCTGCGGATTGTCTTGAAGTTGCTATGTCGATAATCATGATCACATTATTCATTACAGCTGCCTTTCTTCCATTTCACTCATAACTTTTATCTTTTGTTTCCTTGCCTTGTCACATTGCAAGATAAATTTAAATGTACTTACAGGGAACATTCTTGCCTCATCCTTCCTTTAAAAGGACAATTTTGTCACTCTACTATCAAGTATGATGGGTGATACAGGTTTTGGTAAATGAATCTCACAGATTAAAAAAGTCCACTCCCCTTCAAGGATGACAAGTTTGGTGGTGAACTAGTTTTGGTCTAATGGTCAGAGCTTGCTGACCCCTGCACTAGCATCTAAGATTATCTACACTGTGCTGTCCAACACAGCACCCACTAGCCACATGTGGCTACTTAAACTTAAATGACTTTAAATAGATTCTTCTTTATCCAAACTAGTTGTGTCAAGTGACTAATAACCACATACAGCTAGCACCCATTGTAATGAATCACACAGAAACATTTTACCTCTCAATAATGTCTTATAGAAAATGTGCTTTTTCTTTCTTTTTTTTTCAATATAGCAACCATTCTGTTTCACACTATTTTTAAATTTAAGTTCCTGGTAATAAAGTGTAGAAAGTATCAGCATGAATGAATGTGAAGCAATGTTGAGGCCAAATGAGTAAGCTCAATGGGAGCAGAATACTTTCCAACAGGCTTATATTGCTTTTTTTTTTTTTTTTTGTACTTGGGAGAGTAGGGGGGATAAATACACAAACACACACTCGCACACACTTCAAATTTTTTTTTGACAGGCAGAGTTAGACAGTGAGAGAGAGAGAGAGAGAGAGAGAGAGAGAGAGAGAGAGAAAGGTCTTAATTCCGTTAGTTCATCCCCCAAGTGCCTGTTACAGCTGGCGAGTTGCGGCTGGCGCGCTTCACAAATCCAAAGCCAGGAACCAGGTGCCTCTTCCTGGTCTCCCATGCGGGTGCAGGGCCCAAGCACTTGGGCCATCCTCCACTGCACTCCTGGGACACAGTAGAGAGATGGACTGGAAGAGGAGCAACCAGGACAGAACCCGGCGCCCCAACCGGGACTAGAACCCAGGGTGCCGGCACCACAGGCGGAGGATTAGCCTAGTGAGTCGTGGCGCTGGCCAACACACAATTCAAATTTAAGTAAAACTCAACCCTTCAGCTGGATGGAGACTATTGCACCTTGATTAATCAAGAACTTCTCTGCAGGAAGGAGAGCAGAGAGTTAATCTCTAAGGGATAATAATCACGTTCCAACTATAGAGTAGGTTTTGGTTTTTATTTACCAATGAACTACTACTCTTCAACATGCTCTTAAATCATGCAATTAACATTATTCTCATTCTGAAAGATTTAAAAGAAAAATTATTTAAACAGAAGCAGAACCTGTATGTTATTATTACTTTCCATGGTTCACCTAGCACCACATCCCAAAAAGAAAAAGCAGAGAAGATCTACACAAATGGAAAGTTCATTAGTGTTTGAGGTTATAATCAATATAGCTACCTATTAAGAATTAATTTTGCTGAGACAGCATCACATTCAGGGTGTATTAAATATAAGAACACTTCAAAAACTTCATTGTTCTGCTCTCTCCTTTGAGGTCAGCTTTTTTAGATTCCACATGAGTGAAACCATAAAGGTATTTACACGTACAACATTTATTTATGTTATCATATCTGTACAAAGCGGTGGTAAGTCCTTTTCATTCTCCAACAAATAAATTACAATTAATTTGGAAGACAGAGCTGGGGCTGACATTGTGGTGCAGCAGGCTAAGCCATCACATGCTATGCCAGCATCTCACATGGGCCCTGGATTGAGCTCCTGCTGCCCCACTTCTGATCCAGCTCCCTGCTAATGCAGCTGGGAAAACAGTGGAAGATGGCTCAATGCTTGGGCCCCTGCCATCCACATGGGAGACCTGGATGGAGTCACAGGCTCCTGACTTGAGCCTGGCTCAGCCCTAGCAGTTGTGGCCACTTAGGGAGTGACTCAGAGGATCCAAGATTGATCTCCCCCTCAACCTCTGCCTTTTAAATAAATAAATCTATCTTTTTAAAAAATTGAAAGAGCTGACCCAGAGGGCAAGGAGGAAAACACAGATACATATGAGTGTGTGTCTGTGTGTGTGTATGTGTGTGTGATGTCCAGGCACAGGTACATAGATCATCTGAGAGCAAATCTCTTGTGACCTTAGAGTCTCATAGGAATTCATAGCATAATACAAAGTAACATATGGTCCCACATATGAATGGCTAAAAACAACCATAATGTTGTATACTAAGGTGTTATATACCTAACAGAATCTATATAGTTCTCTAAAATGGAGCTGTCACAACATGTTTTTGACCTAGAGATTAACAGTTAAGAATTCTAGGTTGAAAATAATATTTATAGTGTATAATCCTATTTTTAAATAAATGACTACACATATGCATGCATATGTACATATGTAAGTATATATATATATATATATGCACATACTGAATATACATATTTATTTTACTGTTAGTGAATGACGAAACCAAAGAGCCTCAAAGCATACTTCAACCATATGCTTCTACTTGAGCCAGAAAAAAGTTCCTGCACTTCGCCAAATTTTTAATTATAGTTCTCTGGGTAGTGTGCTTCCAAGTAATACTTATTTTTCTTTTCTCTTATTTATATTTATTTTTCAACATTAACCGGGACAACTTTTAGATGGAGAAAACGGGTTTGAAACTATCAGATTGCCAGAAAAAAAATCCGGTTATAATCCCGTTTATCAAGTGAATTCCATCAAAGGTTCTATCTCAGCGACATCTTGGACTCACTCTAAATGAAACGCATCCAGGCCTACAGGAGCTACCTTACACAGGAACAACAGTGCTCAGAAACTTGATCACGGAATAAGCTTCCCGATGAACGAATCTGACAGATTTAAGCTTCTGATCTGATAATCTTTCCCTTACAATATCCTGGCTCCATTTTCACAGCAAAGCAGGCTGTTATCTCAGCCTCAGAACCCCCATCATTGTTGACATGAAACATTTCCATGATCTATCTTCATGGTACACCATGTAATTACTGATTTTCTTCACTTGGAGGCCAAGAGTGGTAAGTCAAGAGCTGTCAGGCTCCCTGGCAGGTTACCCAAGCCTGTCTCCCTCAATGATCTGGGTGCTTTCAAGGACACCATTAGCCCCAGAAGTCAACAAACACTTCTGAGTTCATCCTCGCCTCCCTCCCAAAATTGGATTCCATAGATCTGGTTTATCTATCACAAATAAACACACTGAGTAGGAATGATGAGTTCCGTTGCCACAGAAGAACAAAGGAGTATCACTCACCTCTGCTTGTGAAAAGCATAACCAAACGTGATTGTCTGATGAGCATGAGCTTTGTACATAAAGTTTAAAGTGCTGACTAATTCAAGTTAAATATCTACCACTTTCAACCAAAGAGAGAAAATGTTAATGAAAGGATATTCACTTTAAGGCCTGAATTATCTTAAAAATCATTTTATATGTAAGAAAGAAGAAGAAGGTTATCCGTTAATTTGTGCATTGCATAAGGAAATCTGTTACCATGCTAACCTAAGACCTACAAGAAGTTTCAGCAAAACCCACTGAAAACTTTGTTCATACCTCCAGTTCCCTACCCAACAACCCCTGGAGCCCGCTCCAGATTTCCCTGAAATGGCTGGACAAGTTCACCAATGACCACGTGTTGCTAACCCAGTAGTTAACTTCTTAGCCCTCATCTCAGGGAAGACATAAACAGCCTTTAACACAGCTGCTCCTCCCCTAATTCCTAAAAGTCTGTGCTCCTGTTGGTTTCCAGAATACCAACCTCACTTTTTTCCCTACCCAAGTGAACTACCGTATCTTCTTGGTCTCCTCTGCTGGCTCCCACCTCCCAAACTTTTACACAATGAAGAAGCCCGAGGGTTGAATTCTCTCCAACTTTCTGTTGTCTCAAATCAATCGTGAGGGTCTCATCGGGTCTCCCAGCTTTTGTAACACCACTCCGACTACTCCTATGTATTTCTCTCCATCCTGGGCATTGCCTCTCAACTCTGAGTCACACATATTCATCTGTCCTGGGGACACAGAAGAGTTACCTCAACCGCAAAGTGCCCAATAAAGATCCCTGATTCCCACCCCATGCCTGCTCCTCCCATCCTCTTTCTCCTCTCAGAAGTGGAAATTTGACCTTTACAGCTGCTCAGACCCAAACACTTGGATTCCTATCCTCCTTCCATCATGCATTCAGTATGTGAGCAATCCTATCGCTCTGCAGTCAAAACACTGTTGTGCATCACATTTCGTGACAGGAACATGTTCTGAGAAATGGGTTACTAAGCAATTTCAGGCCACGTGGACATCACTGATGAACTTATAGAGGTGATATCATCCTGTGCATGCAGTCTGCCGCTGGCCAGAATGTCATTATGTGGCTCATGACCTTACTCCACACTCAGAATTCTACCACCTCCCACCCCCAGTGCTGTCACTGCCCTGACCCTACACTCCCCATCCTCTGTGACGTGGACATACAACAGCTACTCACTCGACAGCTGCTTCTGCCCTGGCCTCCTTACTCCAGCACCCAGATCCCCTTTCAGAAGGCAAATCAGATGTCATGCTTCTGCTCACGTCCACCAAGGATTCCCCATTTCACTCAGAAGGAAAGCCAAGTCACAATGACCTCTGCACTACAGGATACAGTCCCTGCTAATTTCTCTGATGCCCTCTGCCCCTCTCTCCTCATCCAAGTCACTCCAGCCACATACAACTCAAATATCGTAGGAAGCACTGCCCTTGCGCTTGCTGAAACACCTGTCTAAAAGAGGCATCCACCAGACACAGGGGTTGACAGAATCTGCCATCCAAACCAGGGCACTTCGGGGAATAAAATTATGCTCATACAACAGGTGTAAACAAAGACTGTCCCAAGCAAAGTGGGATGTGCAGTCTTCTACCCAGACACCCCAGAGCTGCCTCCCTGTGAGTCTGCTGAAACACTGGCCGATTAGAATGTATTCCACTAACCACGCTACAGAATTTAGTCATTTCTTCCCTCCTGCCTACACATGTCCCTCTCATCCTGCTTTATGCTTCCCAATAACATGTACCACCAACACAAAAGAACAACAATGCCTCAGCAATTTATCTGCCCATTAAACCTAAGTGTCTCAAAGGATTAAAATTGGGCATGCCTAATAACAAATCAAGAAAAAAAAATCACTCAGGTAACATTTCTACTATACCACAATTTAGGACCCTCTAAAAGAATTACTGAGAAATATACTCAGGAAGGCAGTGAAAAAAAAAACACAAATTGTCTAGCAAATATTTTAGCAAAATCCTTAAAAAGGAAAACATCACTACCTTTGAGTGTTGCTAGATGGATTAAGAGACAGAAATGTGAAGGGCTGGGTGCTCAGGAACAACACACAGGCTTTGCTACTACAGAGGCTGCTCAGCCTACTGGGTAAAATAGGTGGCCCACATCTTCTGCACTGAAATCACACAATAAAAGCATTTCCAAACATATCTTTGCGAAGTGTTTCCTCCATACCCAAAAACATCCTTGTTAAAACATCACTTTTTTTAAAGATTTATTTATTTGAAAGTCAGAGATACATAGAGAGAGAGGAAGAGTTCCTGACTCCTGACTCCAGGTTCCTTCTAATAAAGACCCTGGGAGACAGCAGGTGATGGCTGAAGTAACTGGACTCCTGCCTCCCAGGTGGGAGACCTGGCTTGTGTCCCCAGTTCCCAGTGTCAGCTCCAGCCCAGCCTCAGAGCTTGTAGACTTTTGGGGAATAAACCAGTGGATGGGGGAAGCACTCTCTTTCTGTCCCCACCTGCTATCCTCTGCCTCTTAAGTATCTCTTTTTTTAAAAAATCACTTTGGTCTCAAAACAACAAATAACAGTAGTGTGCCTGTGCTTGTGCATATATTTGTGTGTTCATGTATTTTAAACATATTTTAGACAGCTTAGTAGGGAGTCACCTAACATGAGAGAAAAAGATTTTTTAAAAAAAATAGCACCCTACTGTGACTTACAATGAGAATTTTCTATGGGTCAGACTTTTCTAACAAGAGTGCAGAAGACTTGAACCCTGCCAGGCACCATGGAGTCTCTGAACTCACTCTGCTATCCTCCATCACCTCTAAGTTAAGTTGTTAAGTTCTTTGCCATGAGAACTACAACAGAAACAAAACAGCAAAGCTCTCTGTGGTCCATAAGATGCTCAGAGTCTCTCTACATGCCATAACAAAGTACTACAAAGCATCTACTGAATGGTAAAGGAACCAACCCCATCAGTAAGATCTGTAATGTTCCCTGTCCCCAGGATTCCCACTTTCTGCCTGTCAGTGAGCCAGTGCTAGCTATTTCCATCTTCTTCCATGCTTTCCCCTACATTGCAGGGACTAGAACACTTCTCAGACTCCCTGATAACTAGGACTCTGGGTAGATTCTGCCAATAAGAAGCATTTGCTTAGGATGAGAAAGTCAGAAAGGAGACAGAGCTGTTGCTTTCCACACAGGAGAAGTGCTCCACATTCTATCTTGCCCAAACTTCTTAGATACAACAAAGCTGGGAAATCAGCAATGACTTCCCAAGTCTCCTGGGTAGCAACAGTGCTCTGATCTCAGAAGCAAAGCTGCAGAGGCAAGAACTTGAAGCCCAGCTAGGACTTGCCTGACTTCTGATTCTTCAGCTTTTCCAATAATTTTGCAAGCACCTCATTTCCTGTCTTCAATACCTTCACACCTGAAATTAGTTGCTGTGTGTTATTAACATCTCTCAGCCTGGAACCTACCCTTCTAAAGTTCTGCTTGTGGTAGTGACATGTGGAGTACCCAGCTCATATTTCTGATCTGCAGCTGGCTCTCTAATAGCCTCTGCCAGCAACAGGAGGAGGAAAACAAAAGAGGCCGCAAGTCTGGAGTGAGAAAGAAGTATTTTCCTGTGTGATTGCAACGCATGTGAGAGTCCCTTCTTTATCCTGGCAGTGGGGATGGCTGTGTTCAATAAAATTTCATTTGCAGAAACAGGTGTTGGGTCAAATTGCTCCCAATGCTTTTAGCTGGTCTACCCCTGCCCTAGTTTTCATTTTTACACTTTCAGTTACCAAGTTAGCAGTCTCTAAACTTAATTAACCATTCTTCACATTAAAACCACACTGCTCAAGTAATCGAAGCTTTCCTCATCAGACTTTATCTCCATTCCTGCACTAAACTCTCCCTATTCCTACCACTGATATCAGAAGCGGTCCCAGGTAACAGTCCAAAGGTAGGAAACTGGCACTAACTATTTTACTGGAAGGCACTGATAATCTACTCATTAGTCTAGGAGAGATCTTGGTTGTCCATTGTGAACAGTACCAAAATTGTAAAATGATTGTCCCTGATATTCTTTCTCTGCCTTTTCATGTGTAGTCCCATTCTTTTCTAGAACCCGGAGGTGAAACTGGCACTCTACTCTGGCATTCTATTTTCCTGATCCAGCTGTCTCCCTGCAGTTCTCAAGAGCAGAGGCAACTGGGACAACTCCAGGGGCAGCATATTATTGCAAAATAATTCAAGTAATAGAGACCTTCAAACTTGAAATTAGTGTTTATCAAAGATGATCTGTCAGAGGCAGCCGTGGGTTTATCAAAGATGATCTGTCAGAGGCAGCCGTGGACTGCTCAAATCCTGCATTTAGGGAAGATAAACTGGTAAACAATTGGACTACGAGGAAAAGGATATGAAACAGCCATTTTAGATAGTAAACAATAGGCAGCACTGATCTCTGAAAGAAAAGTTAATGAGGTGCACGATACGACAATGAGGTTTGTGACTGGAGGTACCTGCCCAACTGTGATTCAGGGAAGAACAATCCAGAGCACAGTTCTCACTGATATAGGAGACAGACTGCAGCTAGAGAATGCTGATGGCAGAGGAAGGAACTGCCACACAGAGAAAGAGCTTGAGGGACCGGAAAGGGTCCCTTGTGTCTTTGAACAGACACCAAGTTATGCACAAGTTGGGAGTGAGATCTGGAAAAACAAACACACCTCATATGCTTTCATTTGAGCGGTCTTCAAAATGTCCATGAACCTGCACATTATCTATAATTGAATTTTCCTTGAACAATGCTCCTCAACTTACGAGGTGGGGAGGGAAGGTTACTTGCTGAAAAATCCACCATAGGTTGAAAACAAACCAAAAATGTATTTAATACACATAACCTAAAAAACATCCTAGCTTAGTAACACAGGAAACTATATAGCATATCTGTCACTTACGGCAGCCACCAAGTATCACAAGAGTATAGCACAGTGCAAATCACCAGCCCAAGAGAAGATGAAAATGCAAAATTTAAAGTACGGTTTCTACTGAATACACATCACCTTTTGCATAATCAGAAGTCAAACCATAGTAAGTAGGAGGACATCTGTATATAAAAAGAAATAATAACTACCAAGGCTGTGTGATGAATAAATTCCCAGAGCTCATATAATTGGAAGATATTTAAGTTTCAACTATCCATAGTGGAAAAGCTGTAGATTCTTAAGTGGTAGCCCCAATGGATTATGCTTTGGTAGTAAAACTGAAATAGTACAAGAGTAAAGGCCGCCACAGACTCACAAGTACCTGCCTGCCAAAACTTTAATGAAAATAACAGAATTCAGATATTCAGCAACAAAACAATAACCAGCACACATCAAAAAATTACTAGACATACAAAATGACAGAAAAATATGGTCTAAACACTAGATTTTTTAAAAATGGCAAATGGAAACAGGCCCATAAATGACAGAGAAGCAGAATTAGTAGAAGAGGATTTTAAGTTATCATAAATTTATTGAAAGACTTAACAGAACACATGAATATAATGAAAAAAGAAAGAACTAAATAGAACCATTACATAGAGTGAAAAAAATCATTTGACATGTGCAAGTGTACTGAAAAATATGAAATAATGCTGAAGTAAATTAATGAAGACTTAAGTAAATAAGAATAACTTATGTTCATGAATTTGAAATATCAATACCTTTAAAACGTTAAAATTCCCAAATTTATGTATATCCATATATATATATATATATAGAGAGAGAGAGAGAGAGAGAGAGAGAGAATCCATAAAAACCCCAGCAGCTGGAGAAATTCACCCTGACTCTGACTCCAAAATGTAGCAGAAGTATAAAGGTCCTGCAATAAACAGAACAATCTTGACAAACAACAAAGTTGGAGAACTTCGCAACCTGTTAGTTACAAAGCTACCATAATTACCCAATGTGGAATTGGACATCAAAAGAGATACATACATGAATGGAATAAACTGGCAAAAACAGAACACATATATTGGTCAATGGATTTACAACAAAAATGCCAGGTAATTTCATGTGGAAATAAAAGTATCTGTCACAAATGGTGCTAGCAGAACTAGATTCCCTATTTGGGTTATGTTATACCTCAACCTTCACCTCATACCACAAACAAAACCGGACCATAGACTTAAAAGTTGAAACTATAAAACTCCTGGAAGAAAACATAGAGGGGAATTTTCCCAATTCTGGAGCATCAAAGCACTAATAATACCAAAAAACTAGACTTCAACAAAATAAGAAAGATATGAACTTCAAAAGATACCTGCACTCCTTTCCCAATGCTATAGAACACACTAACACAAACTCAGCACAGAACACTGCACACATCCGTTATCAACAGTCCATGCTCAATTTAGTTCTATCTGTTGCTCGGGGTCTCAAAAGACCATAAGCGGGGCGGGTGCCCTGGCTCACTTGGTTAATCCTCCACCCACGGCGCTAGCATCCCATATGGGCGCCGGGTTCTAGTCCTGATTGCTCCTCTTCCAGTCCAGCTCTCTGCTGTGGCCTAGGAAGGCAGTGGAGGATGGCCCAAGTGCTTGGGCCCTGTACACGCATGGGAGACCAGGGGGAGGCACCTGCTCCTGGCTTCGGATCGGCGTAGCTCCGCTGTAGCGGCCATTTGGGGGGTGAACCAATGGAAGGAAGACCTTTCTCTCTGTCTCTCTCTCTCTCACTAATTCTATCTGTCAAATAGAAATAAGTAAATAAATAAATAAATAAGACCATAAGCAGGGATTTGGCCAAGGAGGAACTCACCTGAAGGTGCAGCTGGGGAAGGACCTGTATCGTCTTCCTCAGGTTTCTGGCAGAACCCACTCCCTTGTGGTTGCAGGACTCTCATTTTCTTGCAGGCTGTAGGCTACGGCCACTCTCAACTCAAACAGGCAGCTTGTCAGCACACAGCCCAGGCCCTCGGCTCACACGGTGGTTTGCTACTTAAGCCCACCATCAGAGCAAAGTCTCTCACTTCAGACTCTTAGGAAGGAAACTTACACAAAGCACTATAATCAAGGAGGTGACAGTCCCTCACTTTTGCTGGATTCTGCTGGTGGAAATTATGTTGTAGGCTCCACATACACTCAAAGGGTGACTCTATTAGGAAACGGTGTGGAGTCAGAAGACAGATTCCTGAGGGTCATTCTAGGGCAGAGTTTCTCTAACACTGGTAAGAAAATGGCTAGGCAAGGAAAAGGTAGATAATATTTTTTTTTTTTTACAGGCAGAGTGGACAGTGAGAGAGAGAGACAGAGAGAAAGGTCTTCCTTTGCCGTTGGTTCACCCT
Source organism: Sylvilagus floridanus (assembly GCA_949820135.1). Taxonomy (NCBI): domain Eukaryota; kingdom Metazoa; phylum Chordata; class Mammalia; order Lagomorpha; family Leporidae; genus Sylvilagus; species Sylvilagus floridanus. The sequence goes on from OX463230.1 coordinate 39,787,593, forward strand.
CCAATGGCCGCCGCGGTCTGCACGCTGCGGCCGGCGCATCGCGCTCGTCCGATGGCAGGAGCCAGGAGCTAGGTGCTTTTCCTGGTCTCCCCATGGGGTGCAGGGCCCAAGCACTTGGGCCATCCTCCACTGCACTCCTGGGCCACAGCAGAGGGCTGGCCTGGAAGAGGGGCAACCAGGACAGAATCTGGCGCCCCGACCGGGACTAGAACCCGGTGTGCCGGCGCCGCAAGGCGGAGGATTAGCCTGTTGAGCCACGGCGCCGGCCGATATTTTTTTTTGACAGGCAGAATTAGACAGTGAGAGAGAGAGAGAGACAGAGAGAAAGGTCTTTCTTCCGTTGGTTCACCCCCCAACTGGCTGCCACAGCCAGCACGTTGCACTGATCCAAAGCCAGGAGCCAGGTGCTTCCTCCTGGTCTCCCATGTGGGTACAGGGCCCAAGCACTTGGGCCATTCTCCACTGCCTTCCTAGGCCACAGCAGAGAGCTGGACTGGAAGAGGAGCAACCGGGACAGAATCCGGCGCCCCCACCGGGACTAGAACCAGGGGTGTGGCACCGTAGGCAGAGGATTAGCCTAGTGAGCTGCCGCGCCGGCCTAGGTAAAGGTAGCTAATATTTACACTACACATCTCTGAAGCAGGGTTTGTATCCAGAATACATAAAGAACTGCTGAAATCATTAATTTAAAATTCCATGCAATACTCAATTTTTTTAAACTTTTATTTAGAATATAAATTTCCGAGGTACAACTTATGGATTACAATGGCTTTCCCCCCATACTGTTCCTCTCCCCCCACAACACTCCCCCCTTACCTGCTCCCTCCACCCTTTCATTCACATCCAGATTCATTTTCAATTCTCTTTGTATACAGGAGATCAGTTTAGCATGTGTTAAGTAAAGATTTCGTCCATTTGTTCTCATATAGCAACACAAAGTGAAATATACTATTTGAGTACTTGTTATAGCATTGAATTGCATTGTACAGCACATTAAGGACAGAGATCCTACATGATATAAATATATATATATATATATATATTTTGAAACTGATTAATTTTTTATGCAATTTCCAATGTAACACTGAGTTTTTTTTTTTCATTTTCGATTATCTTTATATAGAGAAGATTGATTCAGTATGTATTAAGATTTAATCAGTTTGCATCCACACAGAAACACAAAGTGTAAAAATACTGTTTCAGTACTAATTATAGCATTACTTCACATTGGACAACACATTAAGGACAGATCCTACATGGGACATAAGTACACAGTGACTCCTGATGTTGATTTAACAATTTGACACTCTTGTTTATGGCGTCAGGAATCTCCCTAGGCTCTAGTCATGAGTTGCTGAGGCTATGGAAGCCAGGGGATCCCAATACAACCCCATCAAGGTGGCATGTACCAATGCCATCTCATTTAGTCCAAGTGATCAATTTTAGTTCACAACTATCACACTGATAGGTCTAAGAGTCAAAGGGAACACACAAACAAGACTAGTGTCTGCCAATACAAACAGATAAAACCAGAAAGGGTTTCCAACATGGGAAGCAGAGTCACAGCAGACTCATAGAATGGCAGATGTCCTAAATAACACTCTGGCCTCAGAATCAGCCCTTAAGGCATTCAGATACGGCTCAAGAGCCCATGAGAGTATTTTAGGCATGGAAAGCCAAGACACTCTGGAAAAGGAAAAAAAAGAAGACCTAAATGAAAGATCTCTGCGAGTGAGATCCCAGTGGAAGGAACGGGGCCACCAAAGAAGGAGGTGCCTTTCTCCGAAGGGAGGAGAGGATCTCCACTTTGACCGTGACCCTGCCGGAATAGGATCGAAGTCGGCGAACCCTAAAGGCAATACTCACTTTTTTAAAGAGGCAAGGAGCAGACCTTTAGCCCAGCACAGATCCCACATAAGAATGCCTAGGTTCAATCTCCAGCCCAAGGTCCTCACTCCAGCTTCTCATCAATGCAGACCTTGGGAGGCGGCAGTGATGGCTCAAGTAATTGCAATGCTGCCACCCATGTGGATACCTGGACTGCATTCTCAGCTCCTGCCTCTGGCTCAGTCCCTTCTCTTCTCACCATCTGGAGAGAGAACCAGTGAATGGCATCTCTTTTTATCATTATTCTCTCTCTCTCATGAATAAAATCTTTTTATTTATTTATTTATTTATTTGAGAGGCAGAGTGACAGAGAAAGAGACAGACAGGGGTCCAGTGCTGTGGTGTAGTGGGTAAAGCTGCTGCCTGCAGTGCCAGCATGCCATATGGGCGCTGGTTAAAGTCCCGGCTGCTCCACTTCCCATCCAGCTCTCTGCTAGGGCCTGGGAGAGCAGTACAGGAAAGCCCTAGTCTTTGGGACCCTGAACCCACGTGGGAAACCTGGAAGAAGCTCCTAGCTCCTGGCTTCAGACCAGCACAGCTCCGGTGGTTGTGGCCAATTGGAGAGTGAACCAGCGGATGTAAGACCTCTCTCTCTCTCTCTCTCTCTCTCTCTCTCTCTCTCTCTCTGCCTCTCCATCTCTTTCTGTATAATTCTAACTTTCAAATAAATAAATAAAGCTTAAAAAAAAAAAGACAAAGAGATCTTTCATCTGCTGATTCACTCCCCAGTGGATCTCAATGGTCATTGTTGGGCCAGGACAAAGCCAAGAACCAGGAATTCCATCTGGATCTCCCACATGAGTAGCAGGGGCCCAAGTACTTGGGCCAGCATCCACTGCTTTTCCAGGTACATTAGCAGGAAGCTGGATCGAAGTGGAGCTGCCAGGACTCTAACGGGGCTCTAACACCAGCCCCTAAAGTATTGTTTTAAAAAGGGCGAAAGTTAGTCCGGCGCCGTGGCTCAACAGGCTAATCCTCCGCCTTGCGGCGCTGGCACACCGGGTTCTAGTCCCGGTCGGGGCACCGGATTCTGTCCCGGTTGCCCCTCTTCCAGGCCAGCCCTCTGCTGTGGCCCCGGAGTGCAGTGGAGGATGGCCCAAGTACTTGGGCCCTGCACCCCATGGGAGATCAGGAAAAAGCACCTAGCACCTGGCTCCTGCCATCGGATGAGCGCGGTGCGCTGGCCGCGGCAGCCATTGGAGGGTGAACCAGCCATTGGAGGGTGAACCAACGGCAAAAGAAGACCTTTCTCTCTGTCTCTCTCTCTCTCACTGTCCACTCTGCCTGTCAAAAAAAAAAAAAAAAGGGGGGGGGGAGCGAAAGTTTGACAGAGAATTCAACAAAGGAAGATTTTTAAATGGCCAATTAGCACAGGAAAAGGTAATCAACATGATCAGTCATCAGAGAAACGAAAACTAAAACCACACTGAACTATCATTAAACATCCAGTAAAATGGATAAAATTAAAATAAATAACAATAGCAAATACTGATGAAGACATGGAACAACGAGAACTCTGAGAGACTCCCAATGGAAGAGTAAAATGGAACCTGTTGGGCAATGTCTCCCAGAGCTAGGTATCTTCCCTGAAACCCAGGAATTCCACTCCTAGGTATTTACCCAAGAGAAACCAAAAGATTAGTCTACCAAAACATGTACAGAAATGCTCATAGCATCTTTATTTGTAATAGTCACCAAGTAGAAATGATAAAGATTTCAACAAATAAATGGGTAAAGGAAGTATGTTGCAGCCATACAACGAAATACTTATACAGCCATAACAAGGAACTGAGTTTTTAATGATACACACAGCAACCTGACAAAAGAAGCCAGACAAAGCACACCTGACTGTTCGGTGTCATTCTAATGTAATTCTAACATAAGCACAATTCACCCATCTTTTTGGAAAGCAGGTGAGTGGGCACCTGGGAGAGGAGAGGGCTGACTACAACAGAATTTCTGGGGAAGACAGAAAAGTTCAGTGTCTGGAATAGGGTGGTGGGAACACGGGGATAAGTGTGGGTGAGGAGCACCAAAAGGCAGCCTCACAATGGCGACTTGAAGGCGCCAAACGTTTTCCATTTCACACGCTGGCTAGTGGTATCTGAGAGATCTCACTGCTATGGCAATCCAGTCCTCACCAGGACTTGTAATGCCAACCAGTTTCATCACAGCCATTCTAGTAGGTGCATAGCATATCTCACAGTGGCGTTAATGTACCTTCCTGATGACTAATCACACTGACAGCCCTTCTCACCGGGAACTCCAGGCCTCCCTACTCCCATCCATTCCTCCCAGACTCACTTCTGGTCCCTGTGCCAGGAGTAAAGATTGAGGGTGCAGTGGCAATTCACAGAGATTATTGATAAAGCTGACTTCTCAGTATTTTCTAGCAAACAGACAAACAAACAAAACAGAAAATCACAAATCTTTTTCCCTGCCAACCTATCATCTAGAATGCCCCTGGGTGTCCACACACCATTACTCACCTGATTTCAAAGCACTGATTTTGTCTATATTACAGATCCTAGGTGTTGTTTTAACATCAACTGAAAAACTCAAAATACAGAGATGAACCCTAATCATTTAGAGCGCCTGGGATCTCAGCCTAGACATACTGCCCAAGTAAAGGAGATAGAAGCCAGCTCTGTCCTTGAGGGAAAACCCTTAATCCTCACCCTTATGTGGGAGATGGAGAGAAGCCAGGCCTAATACTTCCAATTCCTGGGCCATGCCTTTGTCTGTGTCTCTGCTTCCTCATCAGTGGCCTGAGACTGTAAAAGCCCAACACAGGCATTCCACCAGGGACCTAATGTGTGTGTAATCTATTGTCCTGGGAACAGCCAGTGTGTCCGCTTTTATTCCTCACCTCCTAAATGAGGTTTTGATGGGACTAGAAATGCCTTTAATTCAACTCAAGAACAAGAAGGAATGGCTGGCGCCGCAGCTCACTAGGCTAATCCTCCACCTGTGGCACCGGTACTCCGGGTTCTAGTCCCAGTTGGGGCGCCGGTTCTGTCCCGGTTGCTCCTCTTCCAGTCCAGCTCTCTGCTGTGGCCTAGGAAGGCAGCGGAGAATGGCCCAGGGCCTTGGGCCCTGCACCCACGTAGGAGACCAGGAGGAAGCACCTGGCTCCTGGCTTCAGATCGGCACAGCGCCAGCCGTAGCGGCCATCGGGTGGGTGAACCAACGGAAGGAAGACATTTCTGTCTGTCTCTCTCTCTCTCTCTCACTGTCTAACTCTGCCTGTCAAAAAAAAAAAAAACCAAGAAGGAAGACAAGAGAAAAGAAGACAATCCCTCTGTAGTCAGCAGTCAGAAACACGGAGCCTCCCATTGCCTATCGAACAAAAAAAAAAAAAAAAGGGGGCCTCTTCTTAGTAGATACTGAACACTTTAACGTCATCCAACTAAGTCAGCCCAAAATGGGTTAAGAAGAATCATTCTTTACAGGTTACATTAAAGGCAGTCAGGCACACAGCCAAAACATCTTTTGTTTGGCATCACAAACCCTCCCTTTGGTCTAGGTAAAGCACAGGTCTGAGTCTCATCATGTTTTGTTGAAGTACAGTCCATCAACTGGATTCCAGACAGCACTGATACAAAGGGAAAATACTGGCTCATTTCCAAGGTACCTCTAGGAAAAGGAGACCTTAAAATTTTTAAAATTATTTTTATTTATCTAAAAGGCAAAGAGAGAGAGAGAGAGAGAGAGAGAGATCTTCCATTCACTGGTTCACTCTCCAAATGGCCACAGCTGGGTAGATCCGAAGCCAGGAGCCAGGAGCTTCCTCCATGTAAGTACAGGGGCCCAAGGAATTTAGACCATCTCTGCTGCTTTTCCGGGCACATCAGCAGGAAGCTATATAGGAAGTGGAACAGCCAAGACTCGAACCTGGTGCCCATATGGAATGCCAGACTGCAGGTGGCGGCTTTACCCGCTTTGCCACAGTGCCAGCCCCTCCCACAAACTTTTGAAGCACCCTTGTTAATCCAAAAGAATTGAAAGCAGGATCTCTAAAAGATGTTGACACATCAGTATTCATAGCAGCTTTATTCACAACAGCCAAAAGTTGGAAGTCATCCAAGTGTCCATCTACAACTGTATGGATCAACGAAATATGCACATGGGCTGTTAGCTGTAAGAAGGGAAGATTCCAGCACACGCTGCAGCATGGATGAGCCTTGAAGACCTTCTGCTAAGTGAAATAAACTAGTCATAAAAATCACAATACTGTAAGATTCCACATTGAGGGATCCCTAAGGTAGTCAAATTCATAGGCACAACGTAGAATGCCGGTTGCCAGGGGCTGTGATAGGGAAGACGGAGGTTGAGTTTAATGGGGGACAAAAGGAGTTCTCTGGACAGATGCTGCTGATGGTTACACAACAGTGCCACTGAATTATAACCTTTGCCACAGTTCACACACACACACACACACACACACACACAATTTCCAATGCAGAAAAATTCTACGAAGAAAATTAAGGCGCAATGGGAATGCTTGGAAGAGTGGAATCCATGGCACAAGGGAGCTTTCCTTAGTACCTCGGAGCATGTGCGAGTCAGAGTCCAGAGCTGAGCAGGAGCTGAGCTGCAGGGCTTCTTGCAGGTGGCACACAAACAAAGGCAGGAGGCTCAATAAGAAGAATGCAGATGCATTCACACAAAAAGGGGCACCCTGGAAAAATACTGCAGGCTCCCTGACTGCTAACCATGGAGTTGTGGGAGCAGAGAGAATGCCTTTGTCTACACAACAGGATTCATGTCCTCCCGGGGTTGTAAGTCGCTGTACTACAACTTCTCCCTTTAAAAGTGTACTTAAACCCGTCATCTGTTATTATCTCACTGCCCCTGGGTGCCTGCCCTTAACTGGGCCCTTGTTAAAGGTTCTCAAAAATGGAATTTCATTGTTCAGCTCCTATTTTCAAACCAAACCACATCACAGGTCACTGGTTACGCAAGAGTCAGCTCCAACCTGGTCTCCTCAGTGCCTTTTGGCTGTGATGGGGTGGGCACATGTCCATGAAATACTCAGGAAACCATGGTGTTCAATTCCCCAGGAGCTGGTGCCTTTGGGATGTTGAGGAATTAAGTGCACATGTATCCTACTACTATAGAAATGTAAACAGCTCCCAACACTTAGGTATGATCTTTATAAAGAAAATCCTACAAATCTCTTTAGCCATCTACATTGTATTTTACCGTCACCACTTAACGTAAATCATAAAAGGTGTCATTAATAACTCATAGTTAAGGTCTGAAGCTCAACCAGATGAAAACTAACGCATTTTAAATGCACAATTATAGGTGAGTACAATAAAGTATTACCATGAAGCAACATGCTAAGATTATATTGATATTTAAAGATAAGGCTTTATAAGGTCCACTCAAAATTACAAACAGAAAACACAGGGTAGTCTTATGATTATTTTGTAGAAAAAATAAACCCTGATTAGCATAATACAAACAAACCAATTACAATTTTTACAAAACTACTCACATCCAGAGAATCCTCCTTTAGTAGGATAAGAGCCATATTCTGTGACACCAATCGGCAGGAATATCCTAAAGTGGGGAAGAGACAACATGTGAATTTATTGTTCCTTCCACAGGCTCATCGGTTTTCTAAGGTTATTTAAATTCAACCTCTTCTCTTTCACCTTAGTACTGTTTTAAGTCTATTGGCTGACACAGAGGAATAGGGCAAAGTGAGAGATAGGAAAAGATCTTGATTCTCGCAGACAGCTTGAATAGAACTGGCTGGGAAGGTCTTTAAAACTAAAAGCTAAAATAAATACTTGTCAATTTTCTGTGGATTTTTCTTTATGGCTGTCATCCTTGTAAAACATTAGGATAAGCCTTGGATTATCTAAAGTAACAGCAAACACTTTAGGAAGACAAATGGAATTTAACAGTGCTCCTAAATCAGCATAAATATGCCTACTGGAATACCCAGACCCCTCAGCGCCTTTCTAAAAAGTAGGCAGTTCTCACAACAGGTTTCAAGGCGGTACTACTGCACAATTTGGGAGTCACTTTTCCTGACAAAAATAATCGCCATTTCAAGAATTAAATCCTGGGACTGGCGCAGTGGCTTAGTGGGTAAAGCCGCTGCCTGTGGCACAGGCACCCCATATGGGTTCTGGTTCAAGTCCTGGCTGCTCCACTTCCAATCCCACTCCCTGCTAATGCGCCTGGGAAAGCAGCAGAGGATGGCACACGTGGGAAACGCAGAAGAAGCTCCTGGCTCTTGGCTTTGGATCAGCCCAGCTCTGGCCATTGTAGCTATCTGGGGAGTGAACAGCAGATAGACAGACCTCTCTCTCTCTCTCTCTCTCTCTCCTCTCTCTCTCTGCCTTTCAAATAAATAAATAAATCTTTATTTAAAAAAAGATTTAAACCTTGAGTTACATTTAACAACAACAATAACAATGAAATTTAAAACAATGTTTGTTTGGAACAAAAGCATCCCTAACTCTTTAAACATTTCTGGTGGCTTCAGGATCCACAAGAGAGGAGGCCCACACTTCCGGAAATGGAGAGTCCCTACCTGCACTTCCGGGAATGAATAGTCCTTGTCAAGGTCCCCACAGGTGCCTAAAGGTCAACCAATGAGATCAGACCCACCTCAACCTTTAACCCTCATGTCCTGTATCTTCAAAAGGAGCCCTCCCAACCTCTGACCCCCAACTTCCCTGGCCCCACTCTGTTGGCACTGGTGAACCTCGCCGGGGAACAGAATTCCAATAAAAGCTTGTAAATTAATTGATTCATCTGGCTGGGAAGATTTGGTACCCGCAAAACACCTTGCAATTTCCATCTCAGTTTTTTAAAAAAGTTGTCCTATAGGTTAAATGAGATACTCTTTTCTACTTTTTTTCTCAGTGTGGGGAACATTTGTTCTAGAAGCTCCTTCCTCCTCAGGCTCTGAACTAGATGACTGCTCAGTGACCACAGAGTCTCACACAAGAGCCTCCGGATTCTTCCCACCCAGGTCCACATGCCCTGTGGGGAGGAAGCTCCAGTAACCTCTACGACCTATGGCAATAGCCAGGGCTCCGATTTTTGCTTCAAATCAGCTGCACCCTCTCAGTGTCCTCCAGAGGGCTGGCATCACCACACACTTTTCACCACCCCCAGCTCCATCCATCTCATTGGGAAAAGGCAAGGAAGAAAGTTCTCACCTAGAAAAATGACCCTCACAACCAACTTTTTGTCCAGCATCTTCAGATAATGGGTCAATGATTATAGGAAAATGAAGCAAAGCATCACACAGAATTTCCACCTTCCAACAAATACACAAATACTTCAAAAAGTTCAGTGTCAAATTGTTAAATCAACATCAGGAGTCACTGTGTACTTACGTCTCATGTGGGATCTGTCCTTAATGTGTTGTCCAATGTGAAGTAATGCTATAACTAGTACTGAAACAGTATTTTTACACTTTGTGTTTCTGTGTGGGTGCAAACTGATGAAATCTTTACATAGTATATACTGAATCGATCTTCTGTATATAAAGATAATTGAAAATGATTTAAAAATCTTGGTGTTAAATTGGAAATTGCATTGATAATCAATTTTTAAAAAAAATTTTTTTTTAATTTTTTAAATTTTTAAAAAAAATCATGTAGGATCTCTGTCCTTAATGTGCTGTACATTGTGAATTAATACTATAACTAGTACTCCAACAGTATTTTCACTTTGTGTCTCTGTGTGAGGGCAAACTGTTGAAATCTTTACGTAATATGTACTAAACTGATCTTCTGTGTATAAAGAGAATTGAAAATGAATCTTGATGTGAATCCAAGGGGAGAGGGAGCGGGAAAGGGGAGGGTAGCAGGTGGGAGGGAAGTTATGGGCGGGGGGAGCCATTGTAATCCATAAGCTGTACTTTGGAAATTTATATTCTTTAAATAAAAGCTTTATAAAAAATAATAAAAAATAAAAAATGCATCCTGTGAAAGACTAGACACATTTCACATTTTTTCAGTCAAATTCATCTTTTTATTCCATCTTCCATGAGTTTTTGAAGTCACCTCAACGGGGTGCCCTGGATTCTCCAGGCAGAACACAAAACCCGTTCTCACAGATGTTCCATATACCAAGGAAAGGAGACTGGGCCAGAAACAGGACCACCAAACCCATGTGTGTGGCCTTACTCAGCACGTTTCTGCTCATTCTTAAGAAACTCTAGCAATAGGCACAAGATGCAATTCAACACAGACAAAATTTAAGACAAAGAAAAAGCTGTGTTTTGGGGGAGAGGCTGCGAAATAAATATTTTTGTTTATCTTGGCAATGAACACATAACCTTCACTAACAATTGCCATTTGGAAAAAATAATTTGTAAAGCACTTCAGAACTCAAATTTTAAGGCACAATATTATGGCTTTTAATTCAAATGTTATCTTTAACAATACCATAAAGGATACAATCCAGGTTATTAATAAGATTTTTCTTAAAGGAATGAGATTATTTCTTTTAAAAACTAAAACAAATTTGATAACAATTTATTTTATTTACTTGAGAGTCAGAGAGAGCTTCCATCTGTTGGTTCATTCCTCAAATACTGACAACAGCTGGGACTGGGCAGGGACCACAGCCAGCAGCCAAGAATACAATACAGGTGTCTTACATGTAAGGATGGCAAGAACCCAATCACTGGAGCCATCACCTGCTGCCTCCCAGGGTCCACCTCAGCAGGAGTAGAGGCAGGAACCGAACCCAATTACTCTGATGGGGGGGGGGGGGGGTGTGTGTGTGCAGGTGTCTTAACCATGAGGCCAAACAATTACTTCAAAACTGAATAACATTTCAATACCACACAGGCAAATGCCCAAAACAAAAAGGGGGGAGCGGACAGTGAGTAAGAAACATTTTTTTAAACATTTTAAAATTACTCCAAGTTTTACTTTTAATGATAGCGATGGGTAAAAGCTAGACTTTCAAATGCCATTGAACACTGTGAATAGAGATGGGTTTTGAAGACATCACTTGGGATGTCCACAACACACATCACTTCCCTGGATTCATGACCTGGCTCCACTCTGAATTTCAGCCTCTCGCTGATGCACATCCTGGGAGGCAGCAAGTGATGTCAAGTAGCTGTGTCCCTGCCACTCACGGGAGGGGCCTGAACTGTATTCCTGGTTCCTGGCTTGGGCCCGGCCCAGCCCTGCATGTGGCAGGCATTTGATGGAAGACGGGAGATGGAAGAAAATGGAAGGTGTCTGTCTTCCCCAGCTCTCCTTTTCTGTCTCCATGGCTTTCAAATAAATAAATACATTTTAATAAGCATTTTAAAACTACTCCAAGTCTTACTACTCCAAAGTTCTGCTTAATAGGATTGGGAAAACTGCTTTCTTCATTTCCTTTAAAATTTTACAAATGCATTCTTTCTTCCCATAAGTTTCTAGATTAGGTTCAGAAGGGAGGTCTACATTTTCTCTTCAGTTACAACGAGGGTACTGCAACTTTAACCATTTCCCTCTATGTCAGGTTACTCCTCTGCAACCTCAGGGATCCCAGCAACTTCAGCAGCAGGGGCTGTTACAAATTCTCTAGAACTAATGCAAAAGGATTACTGGCAGGTTGTTTTTATTTGAACAACAGCTGCAGAAGCAAGCTGTAATTTTTAAGCTCTCGCTTACTGCTTTATTTTATATTTTTCACTTTAAGCAAAATGCCACTTGACAACTGAAGCTACACAAAAATATTCCAGAAAAAGTCTCAAGTATTTTTTTTCTAGCTGGGTTAGGGGGAGAGCAATAAATAAAATGACTGACATTTTCATAAAGTTAAATATACAAAACTAAAGGCTTCCGAGAAGAAACAGATTAAGGGATCTTTTTTGTTTTTTTGTTTTTAATTTGGAAAATGAGGTGAGATCTTGCTTAGAGAATTATCACACAGAACACTTGCACTAGACAGACCATGGAAGTTTAACCCAGTTAATTGTGACTTAGCTAATGTAGTAAACTCAATTATGTCAATCCAGGTTTGGTGTGCTTGATTTCTAATGTTTTTGGATAAAATGAGATCAACTTCTGGAGAAGAGCCAGCCACGGAATGTCAATCCACACTTGTAAATTGAGGCCTCCTTCTTCAATCTTGCAGTCTCACAGGACAGCCATAAAATGACCCTGAGGAGAACCCTTGGGGATTTCATTTTTACTGCAGCTGAAATTAACAGCACACTACAAAGGCGTTTGGTCTTTCTGCTGCGGGAGTATAATCAACATTCAAAGAAACCCAAACATTTCAGAGTCTGCAGCACTTAGAGCAAGACTAGCTTTTAAGACAATAAAATAATACTTCACATTAGAAAATGTGCCCAAACCAAATCCCTCAGGTATCTCAACCAGTGTTCCTTTTCTATTTTTAAAGATAAGATTGTAGAGCTGGCACTGTGGCGTAGTAGGTTAGGCCTCCGCCTGTGGCACCAGCATCCCATATGGGTGCCGGTTCGAGTCCCAGCTGCTCTACTTCCGATCCAGATCTGTGCAACAGCCTCGGAAAGCAGTGGAAGATGGCCCAAGTCCTTGGGCCCCTGCACCCGTGTGGGAGACCCAGAAGAAGTTCCTGGCTTCTGGTTTCGGATCAGCGCAGCTCGAGCCCTTGCAGCCATTTTGGGGAGTGAACCAGCAGATGGAGGACCTCTCTCTCTCTCTGTCTCTTCCTCTCTCTGTCTGTAACTCTAGCTTTCAAATAAATAAATAAAATCTTAAAAAAAAAAAAAAAGGTAAGATCATATTGATGATATCCACATTCCATTTTCTCTGGAGACAATTTTTAAAATTTAAATTCTCTTTACAATTTTTCTTTATTTGAGAGACAGACAGTGACCTCTCATTTGCTGGTTGACTCCTCAAATGCCTTACAGCCAGGTCTGGGCCAGGCTACACCCAAGAGCCAGAAACTTGACCCGAGTCTCACATGTGGTAGTAAGGACCCGAATACTTGAGCTGTCACCCGCTGCCTCCCAGGATACACATTAGCAGGAAGCTGGAATCAGGAGCAGAGCAGGAATGGAACCCAAGTACTCCCACAGGCATGAGGGTGTCCCATCTGTTGTCTTAAGCACTAGACCAAATCCTGACCCTGGAACCATGTTATCCTCACCACCTTGAGTCCTGGGATCACTTAAACCCAACTGCCCAACATTGAGATAAAACACAGTGCCAACCCACAACAAAAGGTGTCCTGCTGGTTCTAAGTGTTTCCAAGGGGAACCTGTCCAGCGCTTGAGTGTGCGTGCATAAGCAACACTGACAGACCACATAACCAGGCAACAAACATGGGCCCTGGGGCTTCTCCAGGTGGGATCAGAGTGTCGCAGCCCAGGGTCCTTCATCACTCAGGACCCGTGAGCTGAGGCCTTGTCCACGGAACCACGCCCGTGGGCACCTTTTCCTGCAGGCTCTCCACCTTCTAAGGAGCAGCCTCGGTCTTCGCTTCTCCGCCTCCCCACACCGGGCCACTCTGACCTGCTGCATAGGCACTATGGCGTTTTGCTGCTGTTTTGTTTCCTACAAATTCTAGAAGGTTCATGTTTAAATCTGTTTGCTCATGAGGCCTTCTGCAATTCTCATTTTTTTTCCTGTGGGAAGTGAACAGTGTGTGGTAGGGGGAAGTACCCTGGATTCAGCACCCTCACCCCTGTCACCTGGGCTAAGTCATTACATCTCCCTGTGTCCCAGCCTGAGCTTCAAAAGGGAGATCCTACCTGTAAGGAGATTTAACACAAGGCAGATGTGAAGGACTTAACCCAACAGATAGCGTTTACTGGGAACTGGTACAGAACTGCACAGTTAATACCTTCTCATCTGTGCCATTCATCCCATAAGCTCATGTGTCTCTTATTTGTCTCATAGCTAATTCATGCCCCAAACAGGAATGTAACTTCCCCAGGCCTATAGAGGAGCACCTTGCTGCAACACTAGCTTCCAGAAACCAAGAAATGCAAATGTGAATTTTCTAGACCTAGACCACCAGCAGGGCTGTAACTGCCACAGCCCAGCAAGCTCGCCCTGAGAACAGGGATGTGTCTTCCTTTCAAGGAGCAAGGCGCTGTACAGGCAATAACAGGATGCGCAAGCAGCACGTTTGCTCATTTTGGAAAATTAGCTTCTAAGTCAATCCCATTACTTCATGTTGTGTAACTTGAATATTCACAGTACAATCTACTTTTTTAAGTAGTTTTAAAATATCAAACACCAGATAACAACATGCAGGGAGCCCGGGAAGATTCAGATGTCTATCTCAGAAATGGTTTGAGATGAAAGCAGTTTGTGACTGGATGACTTGAAACTGGAATACATATCATGATTCTGTTCTCACTCATCCCACACCCTTTAGAATAGGATTAGAGACTGAAAACTCCCCATCTACTGTGTAACTACTTAGTCGATGTTTCATCCAGTGGCAATGAGGAAATGATGACTGTGTTCACAAAGGCCACATCTGAAATTTCACTTTAGACTGGTGCATGCCAAATTTTTAAACTAAGAAAGCTGCCAACTCCCCCTCCACTGACACAGCTAATTAGCATAAATTCCAGCACTGCACTGCAGGGTTCTGACCACTTGCCAGATTCAAACTAGTAAAACCCACATGCAAGATGACCCATCTATCTATACAAAGCTCATTGGCTCAGCAGAGACTCAAGTGTCTTGGAATTTAACTTGACTAAGCATATTTATTTCCAAGGTATGAATGGAAAGTTAACCTATAAAAATAAATTCTCAAACTCTGAGACTTAGGTAAAAAAAAAAAAAAAAAAGTCAAATGCTAGAGAGAGCCAACAACCCACATCCCAAACCTAACAAATGTCACAAAATCTAAAGATGAGCTCTTGTGGTATGTGTCACTAAGAAAACACTGAAATATTTAAGAATCAATCATCCTGGGGCCAGTGCTGTGGGCGCAGTGGGTTAAAGTCCCAGCCTGCAGAGCCAGCATCCCATATGGGCACCGGTTTGAGTCCAGCTACTCCTCTTCCAAAGCAGCTCCCTACTGGGGCCTGGGAAAGCCGTGGAAGATAGCCCAAGTTCTTGGGCCCCTACACTTGTGTGGGACCTGGGAGAAGCTCCTGGCTCCTGACTTCAGATCAACTCAACTCTGGCCACTACAGTCATTTGGGGAGTGAATCAGCAGATGGAAGACCTCTCTCTATATATAACTACCTCTCTCTATAACTCTGTCTTTCAAATAAATAAAATAAATCTTAAAAAAAAAATCACTCATCCTAAGGCAGTCCAAAGTCATCAGCTTGTAAGTAGGAGGCATCATCTTCTAGTGGTCTTGAGGAGTATTTGCTAAGATCAATTAAGAAACATCCAATGGGCTGGCACTAAACTTGGATAATCCTCTGCCTGTGGCGCCAGTACCCTGGGTTCTAGTCCCGGTTGGGGCACCGGTTCTGTCCCAGTTGCTCCTCTTCCAGTCCAGCTCTCTGCTGTGGCCCGGGAAGGCAGTGGAGGATGGCCCAAGTGCTTGGGCCCTGCACCCGCATGGGAGACCAGGAGAAGCACTTGGCTCCTGGCTTCAGATTAGCACAGCGCACCAGCCGTAGTGGCCATTTGGATGGCAAACTCACGAAAGGAAGACCTTTCTCTTTGTCTCTCTCTCTAACACTTTCTGTCCAAAAAAAAAAAAAAAGAAAGAAAGAAAGAAACATCTAATGAGGCAGGTATTTGGTGCAGAGGTTAAGGTGCTTCCTGGGACATGTGCATCTCATATGAGTTCCTAGGATCGAATCCCAGCTCTGCCACTGATCCAGCTTACTGTTAGCGCACACCCTGGGAGACAGCAGGCAATGGCTTAGGTACTTGGTCCCTGACACTCATGTGGGAGATCTAGATTTGGTCTCCTGGCTTTAGCTCAGCCTACCCTCAGCCATTGTCCATTGTGCATATCTGGGGAGGAAACCATGGATGGGAGCTCTCTGTTTCTCACTTTCTCTGCCTTTCAAATAAATAAAATAATAAATAAAATATCTATTTTTAAACATTTCTTATTAAATAAAAAGAGTAAGTGCTTCCAGTATTGACACTAAACATGTCAGCACACCTTCTCTGAAAATAATACAAAATAATACAATCACTATTTTCAAAAAAATTGCTGTCTAGGTATTAATTATTTTGTAAGGCTTGGAGCAGCCGCAGCCGAGAGCACTACAAGAGAGGGGCGACGCTTCCCTGCCCATGTGCTGTCAGCTCCAACAGCAGACACAGTAAAGCACAGCAGGATCTGTGGCTAGCAGCCTGCACAGGTCATCAGTCCATCAGAACACTTGAGATCCCGGAGACGGCGTTCTCACTGCAGTTCAATTTTAACTTGAGAGGTTGCCCATTTTTCCTACCACTCCAACAGGGCAGAAAGCACAACATCTAAAGTTCAGGTAAGTATTTCTGAGCAATAATCAACTTGAACAATAGGGCCACTGATTAACAACAGGTGTTTTAGGTCAAATTGTATGAGAAGTTATTCCAGAAGAGCAAGTCTATATATAAACACAGACAAATACTATTTATAACAACACGTTATCCTTCATTCATAAAAATGCATCTCTTTAACCTTAACAAAGCTGACTTTTAAAGATTGTTCAATTAATTTGAAAGGAAGAGCTATAGAGAGAAGCACACGCGTGCGTTCACACACATGCACACATACACATACAGAGAGAGAGACAGAGAGAGAGAGATCTTCCACCCACTGGTTCATTCCCCAAATGGCTGTAAGGGCCAGTGCTGGTCCAGGCCAAAGCCAGAAGCCAGAGGCTTTACCTCCATCTTTCACATGGGTATAGAGACCCACGCTTGTGGGCCATCTGCTGCTGCTTTCTCAGGTGCATTAGCCGGCAGTTGGATCAGAAGTGGAGCAGTCGAGTCTTAACCCAGTGCCCATAAGGGATGCAGCAGCTTTACCTTCTATACCACAACACCAGCCCCAACAAAGCCACTTTAACTTAAATTCCCATTCTTCAATTTTCATCCCTGTGATTCTTAGCAAGCAAGGAGACTTCCAACCAAGATGAGGAAAGAAAAGAAGGCAAGGCTCTTAGAAAATGTCATTAATTAGTGAAATCATCAAAATGTCTATAATTATATAAAATAACAATGCATATTTAAATCCAGTAGAAAAAATGTCTCTTAGACTTATATATTGTGAAGAAAGCAGTAAGAAAACCACAACGGTCAACTCTTGAATTCTGTGGAATGTGTAAGTGTGCTTGATTCTTTCCAGGTATATGGGATAATTTTAATGTTTATAACAGGTAGAGGATGCCCCTAAGACCATCTTCATTAGCAAACTTTTCTTGGCCTTGCAAACCAACCGTTCTAAAAATCATCATCTATCAATGTATTTGAGAAACAGACATATCCACAAGACACTTCAAAAACACTTTACAAAAACCAGCATTAGCAAATAATTTTTAAAATTAATTACCAATGTTAATTGCAGTTTCTTGTTTGTCTCCTGTCAACACCCATATTTTAATTTCTGCCTTCAGCAGAGTTGCTATGGTTTCTGGCACCCCGGCCTGCAGGCGGTCTTCTATGGCTGTGGCTCCGAGTAACAGTAAATTCTAGATTGAAAAGCATCTTCAGTTAATGATGGGTTCATTCTGAAGAACGGCATTAACAACAGAACGCTGACAAAAGAAAGGCAATGACAGTGTCTTGAAACAGTTATCTTATTGTCTCCACAGGAACCCTGGGTCTGCAGATGACCAAGACATCTTAGCATGGGGCCTTTCTAAATGATCCCTGGGCTTCAGACCACTCCACCCACAGGGGCAGCCCAGCACCCATCATTGGTGTCACGGCACATGGGCTTGTTAGTATGGAACACGCAGGCCAGCAGAGCCTATGACACAATTTCTAGAGAATAGTAATCCCATGAGGCCACCCCTCTTGCTCAGCTAACGAGTCAAGCACTGTGCTATATTTAACACTGGAGAACTGGTTCAGGAGGAAGGGACTTGTGAGTCTAAGAATTTAATGACCCAGAGAAGAAAACACCCAAGCACCTTAACACTGAGGAGCTGCAGAGTGCTGCCCCTGGTCGTCCACTTCAAGACCCAGGATGGGTCAGCTCACGCTGAGGATGGGTGTGGATGTGTAGCTGCCCTGGCGCCTGCACTCTGCCTGCTGGTCTGGGAGATTCCAGAGCCTCTGCACATGTGCCTCTTACCATGTAGTCCCCAGATGATGAGAAAACTCGGCTACCTCCTGAGTATCCACCCAGACCACATGGGCATGTTACCTATTTAGTCACTTTTTCAAAATTATTCTGGAAGAAATTTTGTATATTTCCAGTGTTTGGCCTAACCTTGTCTTCATGCTTGGGTGATAAAGTGTAGTCCACAGCACCCTGTGTACATAGCAAACCGTATCTTATATTGATGAGCAAATAAACTATAATCTAATCTAAAAGATACTCTTGTAACCAAGCAACTGCATCTCAGCCTGTCATAGGTGCTGAACTTCCAGCCAATTAAAGGGCTAAGAGTTGCCAAAACAGGACCACATAAAGGAGACCTTGACCGCAGCCAATCAGCTTGTGTCTGTAGTCACTTCCTGTACCCTGGCTGTAAACAGAACCTGCACGTGTGGTGAAGTGGGGCATTAAGAACCATCTTCCCTCAGGACTGCTGCTCTGTTCAAGACCCTTTCCTAGCTCAAGTAAATTTTGTTAAAAGTAACCTGACTCAGGGTCTTTTTCTCCTTACATACCAATAAAGCAAGGATTAATGAAGGCTTAAATTCAGTTCTGCTCCTATTTAAATTCCACTGAAATGACTGAAGATAAAACTCAAATGAAAACTGAGAATAAAAAAGCAAAGGGGAATTTAAAAAAACCAATAAAGGACTGGAAAAACTGAACAGGTGATGGTTTCAAAGTTATAGAAACTGAAAAATGGATGGCCAGTATTTGCTCACATGAAACAGAAAAAAAGCTGAAACCCAGTGCCCAGATTTGGAGAAATCTAGTAACTAGAAAGCTTCTCAAAGCCTTGGGTACACTCAAAGGGTGACAACAACAAATAAAAATGAAAGTCCACAACAGTAAGTAGCTATGATGGAGCTTAAATATCATTAGAATAAGTGAGTATGAAAATTCTTAGTGTGCATGATGTCTAACCAGCCTACAGCATTCTGGGTGCACATGTAACACAACATGGTACAAGAACCTCATGAAGCTTAATCTTAGGCAATCCCAGAAAGTCACTGGTGCTGTTCTGACCTGATATTTCTTCTGATATTATTAATGTTAGCTGAGAGTGAGTAGATCTTCCAGATAATCCATGAAAACTAAGTTCTTAAAGCAAAGAAAGAAATTATTTTAAACTAATGGTTCAGTAAGATACAAGGAAGCAGAACCTGACTCTATAGTGAATGATCTCCTGATCAAAGACTGCATTCGTGGCTCAACAGGCTAATCCTCCGCCTTGCGGCGCCGGCACACCGGGTTCTAGTCCCGGTCGGGGCACCGGATTCTGTCCCGGTTGCCCCTCTTCCAGGCCAGCCCTCTGCTGTGGCCCAGGAGTGCAGTGGAGGATGGCCCAAGTGCTTGGGCCCTGCACCCCATGGGGAGACCAGGAAAAGCACCTGGCTCCTGGCTCCTGCCATCGGACGAGCGCGGTGCGCCGGCCGCGGTGCGCCGGCCGCAGCGCGCCGACCGTGGCGGCCATTGGAGGGTGAACCAACGGCAAAAGAAGACCTTTCTCTCTGTCTCTCTCTCTCACTGTCCACTCTGCCTGTAAAAAAAAAAAAAAAAAAAAAAAAAGACTGCATTCAGAAGATGGTTAAGTCTTCCAGTGAGCATGTAGAGGCCCCATCCTGTGTGATTACCTTCTCGATGATCTCGTAACACTCTTCCAGCCGCTGAGCTCTGTCCTTCAGTATGGTACTGGCTTCCTGATAGACTTTCAGCCATTCTTCATAATCATTCTCAGAGAGATCAGCGTAAGCCACACACAGGGTCCGCAAGCCTGCAAAACAGCCACTAGTGAATGGGGACAAGCAGAGTGCTGACACCATCCCCCCGGGGGGACATCCCATGCTTCCCTTTTATACACGCATGCTCAAAAAATTAAAAGAAACCATCTGCTTTTCGGGTCACCCGAACTTTAGCATTTACACATCTACGCAGGGACATCTAAAAACAATTCTACTGAATTCTAATCGCAAAAATCTGTTCTGTGAATTTGAGCATAAACATGAATTCCTAAGAGGGAATTCAGCACAGCAGAGAGGCAGAGGTGCTGTGCAGGATCCATGGGCACAGGTGCAGCAAGCAGGAGTCAACAAATAGAACAGGCAGGAAATATGTTTCTAGAAAGCAGTAAAAAGCCCAGTGTGCTAGCACCTGAAAGACCCAGGCTTTGAAGCAGTCATGCTCATGCATGTATGTGTGTGTGCGTGCGTGTGTAAGCACACCTGCATATGTGTTCATGTGTAGCCCTAGGAATGCCCTATGGCAAGAAGGCAGCAGTCAGCATTTAAATGTGGGTTTAGCTATGATCACATTTTCTGGGGGCAATGTCTGACATCAGTGGTATACAAAGCCTTGGTTGCTCACAATGGGCTCACTGAATTTTTTCCTAAGTCAAAGATAAGCCAGTGTCATAAAGACAACATGTGAGGGGCCGGCACCGTGGCTCACTTGGTTAATCCTCCGCCTGCAGCACCGGCATCCCGTATGGGCACCGGGTTCTAGTCCCGGTTGCTCCTCTTCAAGTCCAGTTCTCTGCTGTGGGCCAGGAGGGCAATGGAGTGCTTGGGCCCCTGCACCTGCATGGGAGGCTAGGAGGAAGCACCTGGCTCCTGGCTTCGGATCAGCGCAGCACCAGCCATAGCAGCCATTTGGGGTGTGAACCAATGGAAAAGGAAGACTTTTCTCTCTGTCTCTCTCTCTCACTGTCTAACTCTATCTGTCAAATACAAATTTAAAAAAAAAAGACAACGGCCGGCGCCGTGGCTCAACAGGCTAATCCTCCGCCTTGCGGCGCCGGCACACCAGGTTCTAGTCCCGGTCGGGGCGCCGGATTCTGTCCCGGTTGCCCCTCTTCCAGGCCAGCCCTCTGCTGTGGCCTGAGAGTGCAGTGGAGGATGGCCCAAGTGCTTGGGCCCTGCACTCCATGGGAGACCAGAAAAAAGCACCTAGCACCTGGCTCCTGCCATCGGATCAGCACGGTGCGCCGGCCGCAGCCCGCCGTCCGTGGCAGCCATTGGAGGGTGAACCAATGGCAAAGGAAGACCTTTCTCTCTGTCTCTCTCACTGTCCACTCTGCCTGTCACAAAAAAAAAAAAAAAAAAGACAATAAGTGAGGGACAGGGATTTAACCACATGCTTTTTCTGAGAAAGCAAGTCCTCATGCTGTGAGGTACTCTGCCTTCCCTCTGTACTATCAGTTATGAGTCAGCACAGTCACATACAAGTCACTGAGTTCAGACTTTGCCATGCATCTCATCACTGCCACAGGCACAGAATGTGGGAACGGGAGGGGACTTGGGTAGGTACCTGAAGAATGTATTCCTACGAAACAAGCCATGTACGGCACAGAAAGGCCACGCCTATTCAGAACAGGACTCCTCACTCACCCAAGCCCCAGCCAAACACACTTGCAAGTTCAATTTCAACAGTCACAAGAAACATTTCCAAACTTCACTTACCTTCTGTGGCAAAATATTCCAGATGGCATAATGTTTCCTCCATGTATTTTGAGTCTTTTGAGAGTCTCTCAAAAATTACATTATCCTATAAAATAGGAAAACACTGTGACTGATAATTCCTTAAGCAAATCTTCCAGAGGGGTTGCTAATAATCAGGGCTTTGTTTGGTTAGTGTTTATCAAATGCGCATGAGAATACTTGAGTGGGCAAGTAGGAATAGAGTTCTTGGCTGGGTTCAATGTGTCCAACAAAACCAAAGCCTGGTATGTACTGTAGAACCCAAACAAAAACATGACGGGGAGCCAGAGGAATAATCAGGGACACGCAAGTCCTGATGATAACATCCAACCAAACTTGGAAAACTCACACTAAAAATTTACAAGAGGCCTGTGTGCAAGTGGGAAAGGTAAAATGCACATTCTAACTAACTCAAGTACAACCCCGCCTGCTGACAGTGCAGCGGCTCTGAAGCAGAGGGTGCAACCCATGCGATGCTGAAGTCAGTTCTGCCAAGAGGCACACGGGTGAACGCAGCTCACTACCTGGTGGTGACCGCCATGTCTGACAAGCAGGACTGGGGGACTAGATGAAGTCCCCTCTTAGTTGATAACCAATCAGCTAGAAGGGGACTTCATAGAATCCATGGGAAAATGGAATTAAACACTAAATTTCAGCATAAGAAAACCTGGAAGTCCATGCATAGAATTTTCATAATGTGCATTTTTCCAAGAAGTTTTTGGAGACTTCTCATATACTATAAATCGCATTATTTCAGGACATTAGATTTTTTTTAATGAAATCTAGTCTGGTTTAAGGGAGGTCATGTTTGAAGAGGATTAAATTCCATGAAAATAAAATATACTTGGCATCATTTTCAGATTTACAGCACTGTGCATTCAGCCTTCCTCTCTCCAGCACCTCACATTGACCCTTTTTCATTCACTGTGGTACTCAGTGCACAATGGCAGATAAACAAATAGAAAGTTAAAAAAGAATACCATGTGAGTATATAACCCAGATGACCTCAATTTAAGCTGTTGTTTCTATAAACACACAATTCTTTCATGGGTCCTGAAATAATTCTGTTAGAATTCCCATGCATTACTCATTATTAAAATCCCTAGTCAGAGTATACTCAAGTGAAACCACTCGTCTTCTGACAATTTGGTAAAGCTAAGATTTTCAACAAATCACTGATCCCCATGTAGGTTCATGTATTTGAAATGGTCTCATACAACAAGCTTAAATAATTCTGTCCCTCAATACACAGGACCATAATTTAACAGGATTTAGCTTTACAAGTACAACCCATAACCAGTTAACACCTTTCCTTTGAGATAATACTTTTAGATTTGGTTACCAGGAGGAAGACAGAAGAGAAAGGACACCAACCAGAAGGGGCAGTACTTACGTGGCCACCCATGAACATGACCAAGGGACCTGCACCCTAGTTCTCTGTGACAAGTAAAGAAACACACTAGAGAACCAATGGATGAGGATTCAAAAAGTTCAGGGAAAATATGTAGTTAGAAAAGCCCATGCATGCATGCATAGATCCCAAAGGTTTTTGCACCAAAACAGTTACCTTTTTCCACAAATGTCTGAAGTTCCCTCACAGATCAGAATACAGGAAGATTATCACAAACGTACACAAATCATCTTCCCAAAGTCACAACACAGTGAGGGAAAGGTAGAATCAGAAACCATACTCCCAGGATTTCTGCAGCTCACGGACCTGCTGTTTCTGAAACCAACCCTTGGCGACAAGCAAGCTTTCCACCAACCAGCTCCGCCACGCAGCCTTGAACCCCCAGTATCTTGAGTGAACCTTACAGTGGACCCGCAAGAGCCTTCCACACGTGGACCAACGGTCAGAGGCTGCCACAGAACAAAGTAGCCCCAAGAACTCTCTGTAGTTCTGGGCACTTTTCCGATACTCACAGCCCCTTTACAGTAGAGCCGAAGTTGTCCTGAAGGAGTTCGAACGATCACCGACATTCTTTTCCTGTCACTGCATGGGTTAAAAAAAAATGTTGTCACTGTTTTTCCAGGGCTCACGTCCCATAACCGGAACACTAACCAAAACAAAAGGCGAAAGTCTTCAGGATGGCAAAGCTCCGTTTTCCTTAGCTTTTCCTTCGAACACATAAAATCACAAATCCACTTCTAATTTCTATCTAACACACATCAACCTATTTATTTCCCTGCCATAAAAAATGCACTAGCACAGCTATTTGCAGTAGGAGGGACAGAATTTGAGCACTGCCAAAGTACATCTAATTGATTCTGACAATACTCTCCAAATTCATCTCCATTTTACAGCTCAAAATATTAACCTGATTGCTAACAGCCCAGTAATTAACCAACTAGATTTAGAATCGCCTAAACACCTCCTCATTGTGTGTAGTCTTCCTCTCTGCTCTCCGCACTGCAGCACCTCCCTACTCACAGCCCACCTTCAACTGATGAGTTTCAATGACTCCCCGGTACCCATAAATTCCTCTTCCTCTTTGCTCTGCACCCCTCTCTGCAGCCTCCCCTTCCACAACCCTCTCAGGCACCCAGGGCTTCAAGCACACAGGAAACTCCCTGCCCTCCTCTTCCTTAATGCTGATCCACGCCTGTTGTTTCTGAAACCAACCCTTGGCGACAAGCAAGCTTTCCACCAACCAGCTTCGCCACGCAGCCTTGAACCCCCAGCATCTTGAGTGAACCTTACAGCGGGCCTGCAAGAGCCTTCCACACGTGGACCAACGGTCAGGCAAGAGATCATCCCAACTTTTACGGGGGACATTATCTATTTAGCGTCCTGGCCCGCAGTATTCTCTCTGACCTGGTTTTCCACTCTCTCTCAGCTGTCCAGCAGCTGGCTCTTCTTACAAAAGTTAACCTGTGTTTCAGTTTCTCAATGTGTAAAAAAGGATTACCGCCAATGGCTTCAAAGGAGTATTTCAGCCTTATGTGGTAGCAGGAGAAAGGTGAGTCAATTGAAAAGAAATAGAACCAAAATTGTAACCACAAATTATCTGTCTACTCTTCTCTTGTAATTTAAAAATAAATCCTTATGCCTTCACCCATTGTCACCTGTTTTATGTAATTCTTTTCTCTCCCTTGGACGTCCATTAACTGCTGATCTTAGTTAATTCAACCCCAAAGCAGTTTCTAAGGGGGCATAAAAAAGGTCCAGAAATATGTCCAAAGCATCCCTGTCCAAGATCCACAGGAACACTGTCTCCTACCCTGTAAGTGCTACTGTCCCCAACAATCCCCCATCTCTCCCACCTAAGATTAACGCCAGGGGCATCCAACCCAACAAAATCAAGTTTGCAGTCCTCACACACCAGACTAGGGCTGGAAACTATTTCCTACAAAAGGATACAAATCTGACTTTCATCAAACAGCTTATAAGGCAGACAGAGCAAACAATTTGTGAATCATTTCACAAAAGTCATTGAAAATCCACTTTCAACAACAAGAAAGAATACTTCTATATTCTTGCTCCAGTATTGATAGTCCAACATTATAAAGAGAGAAGGAAATAAAACATTAAAATGTTTCTTTGTAATACACCCTGAATGGCACTGGTACGGGGGAACAAAGAATCCAGCAAACATTCCGGGTCTTACATTTAAGAAACTGCACAGGGTAAGAATGAGTCCAAATACATCCAAGACAACTGCCCTGCATAGCCCAGGCCTCTGATGGGACAAACTGAAGGACTCTGACATCATCTGTCGGTTTCTGACAGCTACAGGGGAGTGTCGGATGGTACAAGAGGCGTGATCTCACGGGACTTGGAAAACGCCAATGAAAACAGTGCCCTCATCACATACTCCAAACTACGCAGACACATCTGCAGCTGCTGATGCAAGAACACCAGGCTCTGCAGAGCTTAAGAAAGAGGAGGACATGGACGTATAACATTTCTTTTGGAAAAAAAAAGAAAGAAAAGAAAACCTACCTACTTCACCATCTCTAATGAAAGCCACAAATTCCAAGAAGAGGGTCTGTGCAGATCTATTTCCCATGTTTAATACTGAAGGACTGACTGTATCTAATCATACCACACAATCATGCACGCTGATGAAGCTGTTAAATATACTGAAGTATTTTGTTTCAAGGGTAGAAAAGAGAAACATACCTAGAAAATTCCAGAACATTAAGGATTCCAAATGTCTGCTCTTGTCCCATCTAAAGGAAAAAAAAAATAGGTTCTCACCTGAGGTCCAAAATATGAAAATCTCAAAGCAACTGTGTCATGATCATCAACATGTACATCACACACACACACACACACACACACACACACGCTTTTCATATGCCTTTCAACATGGACTGTTCTGTCCAATTTGGTGGGGTCAGAGCTCCCTCTTCTGGTAGAAGTGTCTCATTTTCCTCCAGGTACCTGGTGTCCTAGCAGTTGGTACAGACCCAAGCTATACAGGTCCATCAGAAACCCTGGAGCCATCTGTGCTTCTGAGTTCAGAATATTACATTTCAGAACAGTACATGCACGGGCTACACATCATAATGTCCCCAGCATGGTCCAGTCAAACACACAGTGCATTTTGTGCAGCAAAATATGGGAATCTCACACTGTGAATGTCATTTGCTGCCAAATGACTATTCCCCCAAACACAAGAAAAGACTTTAGGGACTCCATGGCCTTTGGATTTGCAGATATGGGATGATTATGAATCTATATCTGGTTTTAGGACAGTCAATCAAATGTCCTTTTTATCTGGGTTCTTTCAAATTATAAGGTCAATGTTCACCATGTTTTTTGTTTGTTTGGTTGATTGGTTTTTTTGACAGGCAGAGTGGACAGTGAGAGAGAGAGACAGAGAGAAAGGTCTTCCTTTGCCATTGGTTCACCCTCCAATGGCTGCCACGGACGGCGGGCTGCGGCCGGCGCACCGCGCTTGATCCGATGGCAGGAGCCAGGTGCTAGGTGCTTTTTCCTGGTCTCCCATGGGGTGCAGGGCCCAAGCACTTGGGCCATCCTCCACTGCACTCCTGGGCCACAGCAGAGGGCTGGCCTGGAAGAGGGGCAACCGGGACAGAATCCGGCGCCCTGACTGGGACTAGAACCTGGTGTGCCGGTGCTGCAAGGCGGAGGATTAGCCTGTTGAGCCATGGCGCCGGCCATGTTTTTTTAATATCAAAAATTCCAGATTGTGTGCTTGCCTTTTTTAATGATTTAATCTAATCTGTAGGGGCTAGCACTGTGGCACAGCGGGTTAACGCCCTAGCCTGAAGTGCCAGCACCTGATATGGGCTCCAGTTCGAGACCCGGCTGCTCCAGTTCCGATCCGGCTCTCTGCTATGGCCTGGGAAAGCAGTACAAGATGGCCTAAGTCTTAGCCCAAGTGGCTGTTCTCTCCTGCCACCAGCCGGTGCCAGTCACTCCACACCCCGGTCCCCAAACCCAAGCCTTGGGGTCACTGCAGAGGAATGGAACACAGTAGCACCAAGCACTGGAAAGTCCACCGCTAAGGATAAAAGTTTCCTCCAACTGAAAGAAAAGATGATCTCGTTTTTCTGAAGTTCCTGTGAAGGAAATTTCTAGATTCGAGCAGCACTTTGTTCAGCTTGTCATGACTGCAGGTTTCCCTAAACTAAATTCCCTCTGTTGACTGAAGTAAAGCAAAAAATAAATCAATCAATCAAAATTAAAAAAAAAAAAAAACCAGGATCTTATCTCTATACCGAATAAGAAAAGAAACTGAAAATGTCAAGAAATGGGCACTTTGTATAAGGTTTGGTATTTTACAGGTTTGCACATAAGGAAAAGGAAAAGCTGACAGGAATACTATCAAGTTATTACAGTATTTGTAAGTGAATTTCAAATGTATTAAAGCGTGCTAGGGATTCAAGGAGCCATAAAGCTTTCCCCCAGTTAAGGGCTGGGGAAAGGCAGGGGTCATGGGAGGCAGTGACCACCTTCAGGCCCATATCAATTCAGACAGTAAAATGCAGTCTTCTACATGGTAGTGACTGACTGCACAACAGCAGTGCCTTGCCAGGCCTAACAACCACGTCCCCCTGTTCCTCAACTCAGGAATCCCTGTACATAGGCCGAGCATCCCTAATCTATAATGTCCCCAAATCCAAAACTGTCTGAGCACCAAGCTGATGCCACAAGTGGAATTCTATGCCTGACTTCATATGACAAGTTGCAGTCACAACACAGGTGCACTAAAAATAGTGTATAAAATGACCTTCAGTCTATGTATATAGAAGGTACATGTGAAACAAATGAATCGCATGTTTAGATTTTGGTCTCATTCTGAAGATACCCTCATTATGTAGATGCAAATATTCCAACATCCACAAAAATCCAAGACCTGAGACACTTCTAGTCCCAGGCACTGCAAGTGAGAGATGTTCAACCCATGTAAGTATTTCCCTATCACTAAATTTACCCTTCTGGCCAGTGGGAAAGAAACTCAAAAAAGCATCAGAAAACATGTAACCCCTTGACTTCAGGGTGAGGAGGGTGACCCTAAGACAGAAAGAAAGAGTTGAAGCTGTAACTTCTCTCTCTCCCAGCTAATACGACTGAAGTCCAGTGGGCCGTGAGGGCTCCCTGTGCAAGAAGGGGCAGCTGCAGAGGCCACAGAGCGATGCAGACCTGCCCTCAGAGATGAGAGGGCTATGAGGCTGCTTCCCCAACTCCCACAGAGCAAAGAGGAGGCCTATGAAGCGCTTTGCTACCAAGGATTTTCCATCAGCATACGGAAGGCCTGTGGGAAAGCCACTGGTAGAGGGAACCAGCACTACCATGCAAAAGAGCAGGTGTGAGCTAAGAGGATCTTCTTACATGGGCCTTCCAACGGGTCTGTTTTTCCACAGAAAGAAAAACAGAAGCTCAGCGACCACGCTGGCAGCCGTGGTTCACACACGTGCTGGTTCACACACGTGACCGGGGGGCAGGGGGCGCGTCCCTTACCGCCTCGATGATGACAGAGTAGGGCGTCCTGGCCGTGAAGACGAAGCCCAGCTTCCTGGCTCCCTTTACCAGCGCAGCTTCATCTGTCAACAAGGAGGCGGGGAAACGCTGACTCAGCCACTGCACTGCGAGAGGCCTGGCGTCATGACACAGGAGTGGGGTACACACGTGGGGTACACAGCACTCTCTCAGGCAAAGACCTGAGATGAGTGTGTCTCCTGGGCGGGAGGACCCAGGGCTCAAGGTGACTCACCGGGACAGCAACAATTCACACTCCCACTGCTCTCACTT
Source organism: Sylvilagus floridanus (assembly GCA_949820135.1). Taxonomy (NCBI): domain Eukaryota; kingdom Metazoa; phylum Chordata; class Mammalia; order Lagomorpha; family Leporidae; genus Sylvilagus; species Sylvilagus floridanus. Next base: position 39,816,408 of record OX463230.1, read on the forward strand.
AGGATCAACTTCTCTCTAATTAACCTATCTAATGTCCCCAGGAGCAAGGCCAGGTCTTAGTCACAGGACCAGGGGCTTCACAGCACCAGGGAGTGAGCAGATAGAGTGCCTGCTCCCAGACACAGTCACCCAGCAGTGGGAAAATCCAGGAGGCATGAGAGTGAGCAGACACCAATGCTGTTCTCTCCTGGGAGCTCTGGATAGCGCCGTAGCTTCTGCAGGCATCGCAATGCTACCTGAGAAGTCAGAGGGGCCCAACACCTGCTGCCTGTGGCTTTAGCATCTGTCACTGCAACCTGCAAATGGTGTGAAGCCAGAGGAAGAGAGAGGGGCTCCCACAAGACAGCCCGCACCACCCCTTCTCCCACCCATATCTGCAGACACTGGAGTCTCCAGGGAAGGGGCCAGCGGCGTACACCTGGCGAGAGCCCTCACCTGGGGAAGAGGCCTGGTAGATGATGTTATCGCCATCCTTCTCAGGGACCACAGTGTGGCACACTGCCAGCAGGGTGAGGAACTCTTGAATGCAAGGGGCTGTGGGCTGCAAACAGGAGACCAAGTTAGCCTGTCAGTTACAATCCTGTGACATGCACCAGCACTAAAGTGCCTGCAATCAGTTACTTCCAACCCACTGATGGGCTCCTCTTGCCGTTCCAACAGTTGGACTCCACCTGCACCCCCACCTATCCCACCTCTTTGGTCTTTCTTCAGTTCCTCAAACAAGGTACATCCTTCCCAGTGTCACCTCCACCAACCCTGACCTGCTCACAGAAGGTCCTCTCCCTCCTCACTCATTCCCTGGTCTTCAGGGCCACAGCCACTTCACCCGAGAAGCCTATTATCCAGCTTCTCTTGGAATGTGGCTCCATGCAGTCAGGGAACACCCAGGAGAGGCCTTGCTTCCTGAACTCTCAAGGGCTTCCTCCCCACTCTAGATCCAGGTGGGTGAGCTCACGGGTCCTGGCTCATGGGTGCACCCCCATCCCAGCAAAGAGAAGGTGCTGCCCCCATCATGAACCATACAGGCCCATGCGGGCCTAGTCTTTCTGGCTACAGTATGGTGTTTATTCCATACCATGTCTGGTCTTTAACTTTATAATCTCTGCATATGTATGAAGCAGTGCATATCCCTCACCCCTTACTATTAAAAACCAGCAAAAACCCAAATTGCCCTAAATATGTTTTAATCAATTTCTCCCATCTCCCTTGAAAAAAAATTCCATAATTTTAATTGAGATCAGACCACATTTACAGTTAGTGGGGAAATGACCCCTCAATACTATTTTCCCATCTAAGAGTATAACATCTCACCATTCACTAAAGGCTTCTAAACACAGGACCTGGCATCCCCCTTACTAAGTTTTGTATTTGCTTAAAAATACTTGAGTGACTTATGCATGAGAAGCATTGTGTTCAACAAAATTTGTGGGAGTCCATGGCTCTGAACCAGGATCCTGCGTACAACACTGACAGACCAAACCAAAGCAAGGTTGAGTCACGGTAACTGAGCTCTGATTGGGTACAGGATGTGCTATGGCCAGCTAACGACTCAAGCTGTAACCAATCAACTAGTTAGCTGTAGCTGATTGACTGGTCGATTAACGAACATGGAGCCAATTAGTCTTTTATGTGTCCTGCCTACACTTCTCGGGAAAGGCTGGCCAGCTCTGTTGTAAGCTGGAGTTCTCAGACCCTGCTCTGGTTTGGGGGCTGCCTGATTCTCAACTTGTTTTCTTGCTTTGCTTGGTTTGTTTGCTTTTTCTCAGACAGCCTAAGTTTAATTGCTCAGAGAAATTTTCCTTTTAAAAAAATGTATTTTTAAATCTATTTTTATTTTTAGAAAGGAAGATTGAAGGAGGGGAGAGAGAGAATCTGCCAAGAATCTAACCACTTCACCAAATGCCTGCCCCTAAGGAATTTTTTCTTTAATAACCATATGAGGCAATTTATTTTTGCTTTTAATATAATGAATGCAATTTGACTTCCATTGTATCTTAATGGTTTATTGTTGGAATGAAAGTAAAAACATTGCTCTTAATAGCTCTCACAGTTTCAACTGACTCTTCTGGGTTTTCAAGGCCAAAAACTACATCCTTCCTTACGGTGGATACACACTTGCTCAGCTGCACCTGTCTGCATGGCCTGCCACTTCAAGCATGATATGCGGGTAGGTTTCGTGAAGCAACGGGTTAAGCCATTCCTTGCTCTGCTTCCATCCAGCTTCCCAACACCCGGGAAGACAGCAGATGATGGCCCAATTACTTGGGTCCCTATCACCCACTTGGGAGACCTGAATAGAAATCTTAGCTTCTGAGTTTCTAACTTGAATGGCAGGCCAGACAAAAGTAATGAAGACTTGGAAAAAAAAATGACTAAAACAAAATTACTCTGCCTTTGGCCATCTACCTAACTTAGTATTCTATAATAAATCAGGGGAAAGAGATAGAATTAATCTGAAGCCTAAGGATTAGATGTTTGGATGTATGGGTGTATATATTTGTAGCTACAGAATGTGTGTATATATTTCTTTTTCTAAGATTTTAATTGTGATAAAGTACATATGTAATATTTTTCATCTTATGCATTTGTAAGTACTCTATTCAGTGGCATAAAATACACTCATGGGCTGGCACCGCGGCTCACTAGGCTAATCCTCTGCCTTGCGGTGCCTGCACACCAGGTTCTAGTCCCGGTCAGGGTGCCGGATTCGGTCCCGGTTGCCCCTCTTCCAGGCCAGCTCTCTGCTGTGGCCAGGGAGTGCAGTGGAGGATGGCTCAAGTGCTTGGGCCCTGCACCCCATGGGAGACCAGGAGAAGCACCTGGCTCCTGCCATCAGATCAGCATGGTGCGCAGGCCACAACGCACCAGCCGCAGCAGCCATTGGATGGTGAACCAATGGCAAAGGAAGACCTTTCTCTCTGTCTCTGTCTCTCACTGTCCACTCTGCCTATCAAAAAATATTTTTAAAATTGTTTAAAAAAAAGAGAAAAAAAATACACTCACAATGCTGTACACCCATCACCACTAATTAAACCCAAAACTTTTCATCATCCCCAAATTCTTGTTAAACATGAACTCTCTTTGCCATACCCCTTAGTTACTTCTATTCTGTTTTCTGTCTCTATGATATCTGTATAATACACACAGACATATACGTAGACACAGACATATGAATTTTTCTGGAAGAATCAAGCTCAAAATTCCAAGGCATAATGATTCAAAAGAAAGTTACCTCTTACTCCTTGGCAAATCTTTGGGAATTTATCCCACAAAGTCACTGCTCAGCAATGTAATCAAGGGATTGCATGAATTGTCCTTTGAAATTTTCCATAGGTTGATTCTTTGACTAACAGCCAAATTCCATCCTGGCTATCAGCCTACAAAAAGCTAAAGCAGTTCTAAAGGACCCAGAGAGCCAGCAATGATGACCCAGGAAAAAAGAAAATTCTGCAGCAGATGGATGCACTCCTTTGGGAGGAAAGCAAATGTCTTCTTGGGTCAAATGCTTTAATTTTAGTCAATGGTCCCAAGATAATTTAGACATGAATACAGCCACAGCCTAAAACTCTCAAACAAACCTTCGCTCTACCCCACCATATTTTAACAAAATGAACAAGTGATCTAATAGGGCCTATACTTCAATAGCTTACAAGCATACACTAAGTACATTTCATCTAAGCCCACATCTTCACAAACCAAATGGTTAGAACCCCTGCCCTACCATCTATAGTGGACTTGGTTGTGAATCATTAAAGGGCTTAGTTAATGAAGCAGCCTGGATCAAGATGACCTCAGTGGGGCTGGAACTGTGGTGGAGTGAGTAAAGCCGCCACCTGCAGTTCTGGCAATCCCATATGGGCACCAGGTTCAATTCCTGGATGCTCCAGTTCTGATCCAGCTCCCTGCTATGGCCTGGAAAAGCACCAGAAGATGGCCCAAGTCCTTGGGCCCCTGAATCCATATGGGAGCCATGGAAGAAGCTTCTGGCTCCTGGCTCCTTGGCCCAGCTCCAGCCATTGTGGCTATTTTGGGGAGTGAACCAGCAGATGGAATACTCTCTCTTTCTCTCTCTCTCTCTCTCTCTCTCTCTCTGCCTCTCTGTAACTCTGCCTTTCAAATAAATAAATAAACCTTTAAAAAAAGACCTCAGAAGGCTTCGAGGATACAAGAAAGTTTAAAAATATCACACACAGGCCAATAGGCTTTTACTTAAAAATAGAAAATAAACTTTCACAGCCCTGTTACACTTTGGGTGCATGAGGATGGTTAAAGTTACCCTGTGTCCTGATGCTCATGAGAATGTACCCAGGTCAGGGACGCATGGGCCACATGCGCTCCTCTGCTCACTGGCCTTTCCATTAACGTAAAAGGAAATTATTTGGCTCAGGAGGGTGGAAGGGGAGGAGCGCAAGAAGGAAGAGGATGGATCCCTACTTCCCTAACCAGGGGGTTCTTCCTAAAATGCCTGCCCTTCCCCGTGGCCACAGAGGCGACAGCAAGAAGAAGCGGTGTTTAGGCGAGAGCGCCTCAACTCTACTCAGGCCCCCACGGAAACACACGCAGAGATCAGGTTTGGGAAGAGCACGAGAGGGACGCAGCCCAGCACTCCCCATGCAAGGCACTGTGCAGAGAGCATCTGTGAGTCTTCACTGAGCAAGGTTTGGAAAGATTTAATGAACTGGACAAATGCTAATTATCCTGATCTGATCCTAAACCCAATGTGTGCATGTATCAAAGCAGAACACTGTATCCCTTACATTTGTAAAAGTAGTCTGTGTTAATTAAAAATAAACATAAAGCAGGAAAAAAGCACACCAGCAGCTATCCAATGTCTTAGAAGAAAATTCTGGACTCACGTGGTGATCTTCAATGTTCTTCAACAGCCGGGGATCATTAAAATCACAGGAATCACTAGGGGGAGGTGGTATACGACTGAAAAATAGAATATAAAATATTCACATGATTAAAAGTTCCTATCTTATAAACCTAGTAAAAATCTGCTTCAAGAAGAATCATACCTAAAAGGCCTACTAAATTATATTATTCTTATTTTTTAGTTATTATGTATCTGAGAGAGAAAGAATGAGCTCCTGTCTGCTGGCTCACTCTGCAAATGCCCACAACGACTAGGGAAGATCAGAGCTTTGAGCCAAGAACTGTATCCAGGTCTTCTACATGAGCAGCGGGAGCCCAGCTATATGAGCCATCCCTGCTGCCTCCCAGCGTCTGTATTAGCAGGAAGCTGAAGTCAGAAGCCAGAACCAGGAATTGAACCCAGGTACTCAAGGTGGAAATGCAAGTGTCCTAACCAGTGGCTTAACTGCTAAGAGCAAAACACCTATCCCTATGTTTAAAATTAAAGATTTAGGATAATCTATATCATTTCAAGTCTTAAAATGAAAAATCCTTAACCCTATTATAAATAAATGTTTTGTAAGTGATAACAAGTAACAACATAATTACAAGGAGAAGCAACAAAGGCCAAAGATCAATATCATGACTTTGTCATTTTGTTTGGTCCTTGTGTAACTTCTACCAAGGAAAACTTTCAATACTGTCTGCTCAAAGTCGGTAACGTAAGAAAGATCACTGCATTTTATCTGTGCACTTATTTGTAGCTGGACATCATATAGGAGAGAGAGAAAGCAACAAAAAATTACAAGAAAGGGAGTGGGTGTTTGGTCCAGCAGTTAGGACACCTGCATCCCACTTCAGAGTGCCTGGGTTTGCTCGGCCTCTGGCTCCTGACTCCAGCTCCCTGCCAGTGCACGCCCTGGAGGACAGCAGTGAGGGCTCAGGTAGTCGGCCCTGCCACCCATGTGGGAGACCTGGACTGAGTTCTTGGGTCTTGCCTTTGACTCCATCCCAGCCATGCTGTTGTGGGCACTTGGGGAATGAATCAGCAGATGGGAGTGCTTTCTCTATCTATCTATCTATCTATCTATCTATTATCTCTCTCTCTCTCTCTCTCTCTCTCTCTCTATATATATATATATATATATATATCCCTCATAAATAAATAGTTTAAAAATATAATTACAGGAAAGGCAACTTTACATACTGGCTGCATGCTACCACACTGAATTAAAATGTGAAGGGCTGGAGCTGGCACTGTGGCACAGTAGGTTAATCCTCTGGCATCCCTTATGGGCGCTGGTTCTAGTCCTGGCTGCTCCTCTTCCAATCCAGCTCTCTGCTATAGCCCAAGTCCTTGGGATGCTATACATGCATGGGAGACCCAGAAGAAACTCCTGGCTCCTGGCTTTGAATCAGCTCAGCTCCGGCCATTGCGGCCATCTAAGGAGCAAACCAGCAGATGGAAGACCTCTATCTGTCTTTACCTCTCTCTCTAACTCTGTCTTTCAAATAAATAAAATAAAGGTTAAAAAAAATTCACAAAAGGTCGGGAAAGGGTCAGGGGGTCGGGTCACACACACCGGAGCAGATGCTAAACCTCCCTCTGCCACAGCAGGAAATTTAACAATGTCTACAGTTTTTAAAATCAGCCTTGACATACTACGTGAAACACAGGGATAAAAATCCAAGTCACAAAGTCTATGGTGGCTGCTTCAGGAAATTGGAAGCATGGAACCCAGCGCGGGTGATTTCTGCTAAAAGCGTTGAAGCACGGACTTTCCAAACCACGTTTGTGTTCAAATCTTATCCTGATTCTCTTTCACAATAATACATATGCAACTTTAATTTATATATAAAAACATTTAGGTGAGAAATGCCACCAGGAAATTATTCTGACGTCCTTTCCGCTAATGCATCAAGAAGCACCAGAAGTTTCTTACCAGAAGTCATCAGAGGACGGCTCTCTCGCCAACTCCGGGAAATGACTGCGGAGAGAACAGAGAGGTCGCAGAGCGCAATCAAACACCAGCAAGAGACATAATGACAGGGAGCCTGGGATCTCCAGGTCCATACTGGCAGAAACAAACAAGTTTTCACTGTTTGTAAAGTTTCCTTTAGGATCTGTTAAATTTTAAACATATTCAGCAGTGCCCACCTCTGGAAGATATCGGACTAGCTAAAAATAAACTATCTGATTAGAAGAAGACAGGGGGACTTTCAGCAAATAATACATACACTTACCCATAGGTTACTCCAGCAATGCTGCACTTCTTGAAGTTCATGATATTGCACGTAAGAGTTCCAGTCTTGTCAGAAAATAGGTATTTTACCTAAATCAAGGAAGAAAATGAGTATACATCAGAATGTAGTAAGACACAAAGATCAATTAAATGAAGTATTTCCTTCTGTCTTTTTCAAAATCTGTATTAAATTTAAACATATAGATTGCTTTAAAGAAAGCACATCAATGACAAAAAAAATACCTTAAGGCTGAAACCACTTACCAATCTATTTCCATAACTAATTCTTAGTCCAGTTGCCAGAAACATGCAAAGGAAGCTTCAGTCATGGCCCTCATATCAAGTCCGTAAGCTCTGAGCAATAAGTTCTGTCACGAGACATCTCAGTGCTACACAACATTACTCACAATACTGCATGGTCTCATACAATGTGCCATTCTTTCCAAGTATTGACCTCCAATGCAGGTGTTTTGCCTAGAGGTTAAGACACCCATTAGAGTGCCTGGGTTCAATTCCATGCTATGGCTCCTGACCCCAGCTTCCTGCTAACACAGATTATGGGAAGCAGAGGGGATGGCTCAAGTGACTGGGTTCCTGCCAGCTCTGTGGGAGACCTGGATGAAGCCCCTGGCTCAAGACTTCAGCCTAGCCAAGCCTTGACCATTATGACCATTTGGAAAATGAACAGCAGATGGAAGGTCAGTCTGTCCTCTCTCTCTCTCTCTCTCTCTCTCTTCCAAATAAAATAAATAAATCTTAAAAAAGAAAGAAATCCAGTCAATCAATCAGGGCCAGTGTTGTGCCATAGCAGGTAAAGCCACCACCTTTGACACAAGCCACACCTGTGATACATATCATAAGGGCACTAGTCTGTGTCTTGGCTGCTCCACTTGAGATCGAGCCCTCTGCTAATGGCCTGGAAAGCAGTGGAAGATGTCTCAAGCACTTGAGCCCCTGCCTCCCACACAGGGTACCCAAATGAACTTGACCCAGCACTGGGCATTAGGACCATTGATGAGTGAACCAGCTGATGGAAAATCGTTCTCTCCCTCTCTCTCTCTCTCTCTCTCGCTCTCGCTCTCTCTCTCCTCCCTCTCTGTAACTCTGACTTTCAAATAAATGAATAAATCTTTAACAACAACAAAGAAGTCACAACCTTTAATTATAATGCATTCAGAATACGCTGTTCCTTGTAGTAATTTCAATGTAAGATGAAGACATAATGCAAAGTATAACTCAGTGAAGTGGAGTTGTGAGGGTGAAAGTGAAAAAACACTGCGTCCTTTAGACTAGCCCCTACATGTTTTGTGGGGTTACTCCACATCTGCATACCATAACCACTGTCTTCCCTGTCATTTGCCCCGGATAAACATTTTTTAAAGGCTTGAAAATGATGATGAACCACATTTTTTACTGTATTCTTTTATAACTACCTTCTAGGTGATAAGACATAGCTGTTTCCAAGAAAAAGTCAAAACCAAATCACATCTGTGCTTCATAACTGTGGCGGCCATTGGAGGGTGAACCAATGGCAAAGGAAGACCTTTCTCTCTGTCTCTCTCTCTCACTGTCCACTCTGCCTGTCAAAAATAAATAAATAAATAAATAAATAAATAAATAAAACACATTCAGACCCCATAGCCACGTTCATGGAGAACTATTTTTGCCAAATCCCCCATAGTTCTTCTGCTGGCACTCATCTCCCTTCATGCCAGCGTCAAATTACCAAAATTGCCAGAGAGGATCTCACCTGCCCAAGCTCTTCATTAAGGTTTGAGGTCCTGGCCATTGCAGGAGTGTCATTTCCTAGATAATACATATCTGTGTCCTGGGATGGACAGAGAGAGTAAGAAGTTTAGAAAACACATGTACCAGCCATCCACTCCAATTAATACAGAAGAGGTAGCTTAAGACTTGAATTTTAATGTAAAGCTAATCTTTAAATTTGGGGTCACAATACAGCAGCTACTGGGATCAAGATGTGAAGTAACTCATGACTCAGCCTGGTTAGTAACCTGTTCAGAGGATTGCTGTGAAGATCGAATCAAAATGCATATAAAAGCACGCTCTCTGCAAATACTGGTTGCTGAAGGCCATGCTAAAGGCCATAGCAGTTCCTTAGAACTGCAACCCCTCCTGTACAACTGAATCCAAGTTACTGTCACAGTGAACTTTGATATTTCATGAATGCTACAATGAACAGCCAAGAGGCATTTTGTTCAGCATTGACAAGACTTAAAATGCATCAGCAGCAATTACAATCAGAAGACAAGCACCTGCTAAGCATTCTACCTCCATCATCTCAATCTTCACACCAACCCTCGAATAGGTACATTATCCTCCCCATTTCTCAAAGACACACTCATCGGCATCCTTTCTCAGCTCTCTGGCCAGCTTAACCCAGGACCCAAACACAAATGACCTCCACCAGTGCTCTCCTGGAAGCCCAATTCAATGACAAAACCCTGATGAGAAAACAGGGGTCCACATTTCCCAGGCACTCAACCTTTAATCCCAACTTTAAAACTACTCACCCAATTTATAAAGAGGGCTTGTGTGTATTTCACAACCTCAAGGGTCACCAACAGACTGATGGGAATGAGGTTGTTGTACAAAATGATGAATGTCAACAGATTGTATCCAAAGTTGTCCGAGCTTGCATCTGTGGAAGAAAACCAGGAGGCCTACAGCTTTAGTTACAGTCCCCACTCAGCTCTTCTACTTGCTTATTTTGGAACTTTTCTAAAAGATCTTCACAACAATATTCAAATTAAATGAGCTAAAAGACATCCGAGGTAAAAGAGTTGTTGTAGAGCACCTGCTAGGTCTGAGTGAGTGTGAATACAAAGGTCCCTGCTGACAAACAGCTGGCTGCTCCTCGGACATTAGGCAAGGAGACAGGGCAGAGGCAGCCACGCGCCCAGATGTGATCACACAGCAGCACACAGCACTGAGGTGGAGCTCATAGGGCACTGCATGAACCAAGTGAGGAGGGTTGGGTTGGTTTGTTTGTTTAATAGAAAAGCAAGGTCACTAGAGATCATCCAGAAAAGCAGACGCTTGAGTCAGATCTGATGAACAGAGAAAACACAGGCAACACAAAAGAATGCAGAGAGAGGACAGGCCTTTAAAGGGGGAGGAGGAAGAAGGATAGGAGTATGCACGGGGGGGGGGGGGGGGGGGAAGCATCACATTCCCAAGGCTTTATATATTAAATGCATGAAGTTTTATTCCTTAAACAAAATCAATCACAAAAATAATAAGTAAATTTTTTTAAATGGTTGTAAAGAACACCTACAACTCAGGTACGAGTGTCTTGGGCACTCCAAAGGGCTGGCAAGATGTAATGAAGTCTGAGCAAGGGAAGCAGGTGACGAGGGAGAGGCACACGAAAAGGCCTGGGCTGACTTACTACAGACAAGAGCAAAAAGGGACGTCTTGATGGAATAAGAGCCCAAGCACTGAACTCCAAAGTAGGGGCAGGGCCAGCCTGGACAGGAAGAGAAACCAGAAGAGGCAAAGAGGGAGAGGGTGCGTCAGAGAGGAAGGCCTTGCCTTGATGGCCAGGATATACTGACAGCAGGAAAAAGAAAGGAGATCTTCTCACCTTGGCAAGAGGAAAGGGGAGGCTATAGCAGGCTAAGGGATTGACTAGTATCAAGGATAGACTGAAGACCACAAAAGGACAGGACTGGAGACTAGGGATTTGTATTGGCTCAAACATAAGGTCACACGACAGCAGTCTGGTTCAGATTTGGAGTTCTGGAGAATGGTAGTGATGGAAAGACAGGGTGCTGAGAAGTAAGAAGGCAAGCAGGTGCAAGCTGGCCAGAAGTTTCACTTTCCTCCATTCCTCCATGTTTTTACTCATTACACTACAGCTTCCAAGTTTCCTGCTGATGTCTTTTCTTCCTGATGTAAGCTTTTGCTCTCTTGCTCTTCTGAAGAATCAAGGAGCTTCTAAACAGGATCTTTAGCCCAACAACTACAAATGTTCCAGAGGTACAACATCTGTTTAGAAGCAGATCTGTGAATTAAAATCTTATATTAAGAGGATAAAATTTTGTAATTTTGAAAACTAGCCACAGTAGCTCATATTATTCAATATAATGTCAAAAAGTAGGGTACATTCAGGGAAAACCCAAAACCAAGGTCAAAGAAACACCAGAAACTTCTGATCCAAACCAGGAAATGAGAGAGGCCCATAAAGAAAGAAAAGAGCCCTATGTAAAAAGGATCAGCAAAGCAATAGTAATGAAGAGGAAGGGAGCAAGGGCCGAATCTGAGAGGAAGTGAGAGAGCTCGGAAAGTGAAATGCAAAGGTGAACTCAGAGGGCCACAACCAGAGCTACCCCAACTACACCACAAGAACAGAAAGCACTACGCATGGCACACGAAGGCCATTCCTCCTCGGTAAACTGTGTAGCTAGCACTGGAGTTTGACATTATCTGAGTACTTTAGAAGACATCTGCTTCCACAAAGCCTCCCATACATTTAGTTGGTATCAGTGCTATATATTTACCTAGCCTGTGACATTCTGGAATTAATTATGTATGCACACAAAGAATCTGTGTCCATCTGAAAATGGATATGCAACATGACCAAATCCAAAGTGTAAGAACCAAAACCCAGGGCTTTTCATCCAACCAATACCTGAAGTTCCAGTCACATTCCCTACATTGTTAGGCGCTCACCTGAGCACTCATGTGTCTACAGTTTTCTATTTGAAATAAATAGAACATTAAATAAATGGTTTTCAATCAGTTTAACAGCCTTGCACCATGTAAGGGCATTTTGGTCAAGGATGGTTCACATCCATGACAGTGGTCTCATAATATTATATTTTCTAGTGATGCCATGGCATCTTGGTTCATGAAGTGCACTCTATGAGGCTCACACATTGATGAAATCACCTGTTAATCCATTTAGCACATACCTCACAAATCCCTGTCATGAAGCAATTAATTTCAATACATTGAAAGATGTGAATAATCCTAAATCAATACTTCTAAGTTTTAGAATTCAGACTCATTCAATATTTTGTCATCAAATTCTATTTATTTTCTGGAATTGCTGTGTAAAGAGATCACCATGTTCCCACCTCCCAAAAAATACTGCAATAAAATTGGACAAATTCACTGAAAGCAAACACTTTAAGTTTTTAGAAATGGGTCACAGAGAGTACAAAAGTTCAAATGCATTTCAAGAAAATCTACTGAATTTCAGTAAACAAGCCTTTGATATTTAAGACAGAGGCTGTTTCCCCAGCCCCAGCCACAGATTCATGTATACACAATGATTAAGTTCTGTGCTGGGCAGGGGTAGGGACTGACCCTGAAGACCAGCAGCACCTATCTCCCCCAACTCCAGTCTTATGTTGTAAAGCTTCTTGCTTAAGCACACCATGGGAGACAGCAGTGATGGCTCAAATGGTTTCATTCTTGCCACACATGTGGGAGACCTAGATTGGGTTCCAGGCTCCTGGCTTCAGCCTGGCCCAGTCCCAGCTGTGACAGGCACTTGGGGTTTAAACAATGTATGGAATATCTCTGACTCTGACACTCAATATCTCCCCCACCCCTCCCTCTCTCTCTCCCCACACCCCTTTCTCTTTGCCTTTTAAATAAATAAAAAAAAAGTTTCATGGAAAAACGTAATTAAAAGGTAACATTTCTTTTGGTGCAAAAATTTCTTAAGTGCATGCATTTGAGAGATCTTCTCTAAGAACATGGTAAGGGTGTATTATGAAAGAAATGCATGGATTTCAATTTTTTTGGCTATCAATTTCATTTTTCCATGAACCTTTTCAAGTACCCTCATATAGGACAATAATAACACAAACAAGGGAAGAAATGGAGTATGTTCACTGGAGTGCAATTTTTGTATTTTACTGGAATTAAGCCAGTACGAATCTGAAGTAGATTCCAAAAAATCAAGATGTAATTTGTAATCCCTAAAGCAACTATTAAGAAAATATCTTCAAAATAATTAAAATAGTATTTGAGTATAAAACATCCCTCGAATGTGGCCATCTTCACTTCATTACATGACTCCCAATCTGTTAACTCCTCTTGAAAGGCTAGCATTGGGTACAGTAGCCAAGGGAACAAAGAATAGCATGGCCCTCACACATCTGCCGTGCTTGGAAGGACATTCCAGGATGGTTTTGCCCGACTTCAACAAGCAATCCATCCCAACACTTACCCATCTTCTTGATGTACCAGTTTTTTCCACCATGGGACCCATTCCAGTACAGAGCCCCCACTGAGCTCACCAACGCCATGACCAAGAGGATTCCGAACAATACCAGGATCTGCACATTGGTCACTTTCTCAACATTTGATCTCTTGAGAGGTGCTTTGGTTGAATTCTGTACAACAGCATTTAAAACCAGTAAGGGTCAAGAACAGACTTGAGCACAGGGGTGGGGAGAAAAGGAGGTAAGATAACCAAATCCAACAGTTAAAAAGTAAAAGACTACTTTTCCTAATTTTTTTTTTTTTTTGGTCAAACAGTCAATAACATTAAAAGTTGTACCAGGCTCCTAAATCAACAATCAGTCATAAGGAAATAAGAAAGAAGACACATTCTACCAGCTTTTTAAAAAATTCCAATGATATGGAATTCTGTACTTATGATTAGATCTAGTTTAGTCACTGTCAGCATCTTAGATCATAATAGGTTCTAAAAAAAATTTTTTTTTAGAGTTCCATTTTTGGCATTTTGCCTTTTATTTTTTTGTCTTTAAAATAGCTTTTTTTAAAATTTTATTTATTTTTTTTATAAATTTCCAAAGTACAGCTTATGGATTACAATGGCTTGCCCCCCCCACAACTTCCCTCCCTCCCGCTACCCTAAAAATTTAAGTCCAGTTTAAAAGAAATCAGAATACTGTTAATTCAAGAGGAAGTCAGAGATTCTACACCATAACAATCTAAGATGAATCTTAAAATTAATAACTTGGCTCTACAATAAATATACAAAGATATTTTTAAAATACACATCTTTCCTCAACTAGCTCAAAAAATTAGAGGAAAAAGGACAAACATAAACACATACATATCAATAGTGTCCAATAGAACATTCATAGGTATCAAAATAAATGGATGGACAAAAAGTTGGAAAACCAAATAAGAAATGAGCAGCAAAAGTCAGGAAGGGCCTTGTGGACAAGAGAAACCTGAATGACTCTGAGTCTTAGGCAGAATATAAACAGGAAGATTACAACAGAATAGAAAAGACAGCCTTCCCACAGACAACCTGCCAGCATTCTCATTACTGGTAGAGGTCAACGTTAGAGGGTAAGTTCAGAAAGGTTCATTAACACCAGATTCAAGGACCACTGACTTTCAAGTGGAAAATTCAGGACTAGACCCCAGTGGTGGAGAAGTTAAGAGTACAGTCTATGCAAAGCAGTTATGCACCTTACGTCAACTGATTTTAAAAAAGAAAGTTAGAAGCACCACAATTTCTGACGTTAAAACATACTACACAAAGCTACAGTAATTAAAACAGCATACTTCTGGCATAAAAGCCAATGAGACAGAAAAGAGAATCATGAAAATTACCCACATACATACAGTCAACTGGTTTTTGACAAAGGCACAAAGAGACACTGGAGAAAGAATAGTCTTTTCAATAAATGGTTTTGGCAAAACTGGATCTACATATGTAGTAAAATTAAATTAGATACCTACCTCTGATCATATATAAAAATCAACTCAATATGGATCAAAGACCTAAATGTAAGACTTCAAACTATGCAATTGTTAGAAGAAAACATAGAGAAAACATATTAAGAAATTGGTATAGGCAATGGTTTTTGGATAAGAACCCTAAAGCATAGGCAACAAAAGCAAAACTGAACAAATGCAATTAATCAATCTCAGAAGCTTCTGCACAATAAGGGAAACAAGAGGGAGAAAAGACACCCAAAAAAATGAGAGAAAATATGTGCAAGCTACTTATCTGGCAAAGGATTAATATCTAAAAATATGTCAAGTTCTCAAAAAAAACTCAACAACAAAAAAACAAACAATCCAATAAAGAAATGGGCAAAGGACCTAAATAGTTCTCAAAAGAAGAAATGCAGATAGCCAACAAATACATGAAAACATTATCAACACAATTAGCCATCAGGCAAAAGCAAATCAAAACCACAATGAGGTATCACCTCACCCCTGTCATAATGACTATTATCAAAAAGACAGACAGTAATAAATGCTGGTGAGTATGTGGAGAAAGGGGAACTCTTAAACACTACTGGTAGGAATGTAAATTAGTACAGTCACTATGGAAAACAGTATGGAGATTTCTTTAAATATTAGAAATAGAACTGTCCTATGATCCAACAATCCTTCTACTGAGTATATACCCAAAAGACATGAAATCACTGTATCAAAGAGATACCTGCTTACCATGTTTTTTGCAGAACTGATCACAATAGCAAAGGTATGGAATCAAACAAGATGTCCATTATCAGATGAATGGGCAAATAAAATGTGATACATGTAAATATATATATATATATATATATATATATATATATGTATATATACACACAATGAAATACTATTCAGCCATAAAAGGAATTAAATCCTGTCATTTGCAACAAAATGGATGGAACTGGAGGACATCATTTTAAGTGAAATAAGCCAGACACAGAAAGACAAATACTGTAGATTCTCCCTCATATGTGGGAGTTAAAAACAAAAACTCAATCTGAACACAGAATGGTGATTACTAGATGCTAGGAGGAATGAGGGGATAAGTGAAATTTGGATGATGGGTAGCAAATCAGAGTGAAAGTGAATGAATAAGGTCCTAATGTTTCACAGCATAGTGGGGAAAATGCAGTTCACAATAACCTTCTAAAATGAACAAAGAGAAGAGAAAAGCTCCAACACTCCAATCACAAAGCAATGTCAAAGAGAAAATACCGATTATCCTGATTTGGTCAGTATACATCATATATACATTTATTAAAATGTTGCACTGCGGCCCCTAGATATGTACAAATACTGTTAATACAATTTTTTCTTTCAAAACAAAAAGAAGTATATGCCCCTAAAGAAAGATTTTGAAGGTAGCTGTAGTGGGCAAAATAATTCCCCGCCAGTGATATCCATCTCCCAATCCCTGGAAACTGTATTATTTTATATAGCAAAAGAGATGGTGCAGCTATGATTAAATTAAAGACTGTGATGGGGAGATTATCCTCGATTACCAAGTGGACCCACTCTCATCACAGGGGTCATGAAAAGGGAGAGGCTTTCTTACTTGTGGCCCGGGGGGCGGGTGACTACACAGGAACAACCAGACAGACATAGCACGGCTGGCTCCGAAGATGGAGAGGGGACCACAAGCCCAGGGGGCAGGCACCATTAGAGGTTGAAGAGGGAAGTTCTCTAAATTAACCAGACTTCACTTCCTCTTGAATTTAAATGGAAATAAATCCACTAGGGAAGGCCACCTTATCAAATACCACATAAAGGCCAACAGGAATGACACATCTATATCGGGTCTCAGGGCAAGACCCGGAAGACCAGTTCCAAGACCATTTATCCTACTCTTTTAAAAACAAATGATGATTCGTTTTCAACAAGCATTCATTGAAAAATAAATGACAACAAGCTTCATTCCTCTGACCCCATTAGTCACTGACTTCTAATCTTTTCCAGTAGATGAGTTCTGGACAGTTAACAGGGTTACAAAAATTTATCTTTCATCCAGTGGAACAAAAACAATCCCAAAACATCCAGCTTCCATATATGCCCGTACTGAAAGCCAAGTTCTGTCTATGCGTTCTTACCCCATGCCACAAAGATTTCTACGTGCAGAGATGAGTTTTTAATGTCAAATTCCTCAAAGAGTCATAAGTGCTCCTGTGAGGGTCCTTCCAAGAGCTCAGAAAGTGCATATTATGAAAAGTACTATGCACAGATTTTCTTAAAATTTTCACCAAAATAAACTTACATCTTAACTTCATTTTTCACAAAGGTTTTGAAATATCCTTGTATAAAATTCTTAAAGAATATTGCTATTTTCTCAGAGTGGAATTGTAAATAGAAACAGATCAAGTGTCAGATTTTGAAAAAGCTAAAATCAGACTTGAAATTGATTCATTTTATTCCCTCCTAAGAAAGCAGGCGGAAGAATGTGAGTGGGAACACTGGCTCTGTGTGGCCTGACTGCCTGCACGTGAATCCCAGCCCTACCGCTCCCCAGGTTTGCAAGATTGGGATAATTTAGACACTCCGTGCCTCCATTCCCTCTTCTAGAAATGAGAAGTACTTATCTGTATGTTCCTCATACAGCCATGGTGAGCAATAAATGAGTTAATACATGTTAATCACTTAGAGTAAGGCACAATTTGTGGTTATGTTTGCTGTAATATGGTGATCCCTTTTCCATTAATTCAACCAACAGAACTAGTAGATTGAAATATTTCTCAGTGTAACTACACCACGTGTGAACGGAGGGAGCCTTCCAGGATAGAAGGACCCTGCACCAATCCCGTTGCTTGTCTGTGGTCAAGGAGTGCGAGTATAGACAGAAAGGGCTTCCAGCTCTGTGTGCTACATTATATTTCTTCAGAAGGCTCATTATTTTTGCTCTTTTCAGTCCTACATCACAGCAAGTCTAGCACAGTTGTTTCTAGGGTTTTCCATCATCCTGAACTCCAACAGGCAACCCACATCAGCCTTGCCAGGGGAGTTATCACATGAGGGACAAGGCCAAGTGCCTCCCACACTCAGGATACAAACTGCACAAGATCCCCTAGCGCACACCTTGTCACTGAAGACAGGATGGAGGCATATGAATGTGCAAGGGTATGTCAAAAGCATCAAGGAGGAGGAGGTGGGTGTGGTGTGCAACAGGCTAAGCTGCCACTTGAAACGCCTGTATCCCGCCTGTCCTGGCTACTGCACTTCTGATTCAGCTTCCTGCCACTGCTTCCTGGGAGATAACAGGTGATGGTTCAAGTGCCTGGAACCCTGCTACCCATGTGGGAGACCCAGATGGAGTGCTGGTCTCCTGACTGGCTTGGCCTAGCCTTGGCTGCTGTGGAACTGGGCAGTGAACCAGCAGATGAAAGATATTTCTCTCTCTTAATCTCTCTCTCTCATCGAAAAAAATAAACATCTTTTAAATGTCATCCAAAATGGAATTAAAGCTTTATTATTTTGGTGCCAAAAATGTTTAAATCCATGTAAACATTGGGATCACCAGAAAGTTTGTGGAAAATGTGTGTTATGAAAAAACCACATGTGGATTTCAACATTTTTGCACCAAAATACATTTCTTTAAATTAATTTCCATGAACCTGAAGTGCCTTTATTTAACCTAATTCTTATACCTTAGCTACAAAGCTGTACTGACCAATATATGATCTCGAAAAGCACTCTCAGAAAAATACCCAGTGTCCATGAAATCTTGCAGGGTGCCTAGTTTTGTAATATGTGCAATCTGAAAACTGGTCCTGGGGCCCTGCCCAAGTCTGGGCTAACCATTCACGATACTTTTGTCACTTCATCCTAAGAAACGGAAGGCCTGATCTGTGGTTAGTGCAGCTCCAAACACCTGGCGGTGGTTTCTGACACTGGACAGCAGAAGTTCCAAACTTCTTAGCAGGTGGCAGAGCACAAAACTACATCAAGATAAAGTCCTTCCGTACAGACTGCTCTGCAACAACATATTCAGGCCTTCAAATCAGCCCCTGTAAATGGACAGAGATGTGGCAGAGGACAGCACGTCTCAGATATAGTGAACGATCACATTCTACCCAAGAGCAGCCTCTCAGCACTCACCAACTATCCATGCTTCTAACCACCACAGAGCCTTCTCACCTGCTCACCCAGCACACAACCCTTGCAACCGTTCTGCATCTGGGTCCTACCCTCTCAGGACCAAAATTGTGCCAGGTCTTCCTCCTCCTTAACTGCTGAGGCTGTGTGTTCCCTGAAGCCTCTCCAGGCAGAGGGTACCTCAGTAAAGACACATCTTTTGGCATCTGAAGTTGCATTACTGTATAGACATTCAAGACTTGGCAATACTTCTGAACCTTTATTTGTTGACTGTCATGTTTAAAAAAAAAAAAAACACAAAAATTACCATCCTGTGCCTTCTCTCCCCACCCAGCAACACCCATCAGTCACTCCCCCTCACTCACTGAAGACTTAAACTTGGCTTATGGTGTTCTCTGCCCCAGCCTTTTCACCATCCTTTCTTCATGAACACAGCCATCATCCCACTGAATGCCTTAGTCTCTGTCCCTTATGCCCAAGACTGAGTGGTTTTCCGTAGCTCTATCCGAGCATCCTCCTCCCACGGTTTACCCTCAGGTCTTGCCAGGCTATAATACTTCCACCTCAAACACTCAAGGTCGAGTATCCTGCACGCCCATCATCCAGCCACTCTACAACTCCACCAATCCTGGTCAGCCCCAATGAGTCTCTCAACTCTTCTAATCCTATCTCCCTTCCCTGTCTTCACTGCATTAACTAGCTGGTGTGGTCACAGGCTCCAACACTTGACCTGGTCTAATATTTACCTCCCTCATCTTCCTAGCTTTTGACCTCAAAGAGGGGATCAATGCAATAGTCTGCCTTCACCAACTCAATATTCTAAAGCCTGCTTTTGCCCAGGGCTCATTTTTTTGTATCCTGTTAACTGTACCCCCAAACTTAGGTTGGATGACCCTTCTACAAACATCACAGCATCTCATAATAACACACAATACAACCACTATCTCTCTACTTTGTGATACTGAATTACTCTTCAGTCTACCCAGTTCCCATAGGGTAAGCCTGTGCCTTTCACTATGGTACCAAATAGCCAGCACAAGACTTGGTGCACGGTGGTCACTAAATACTTTTTGACTAAGAAATATAGCCACATGTGTGCTTGAGAAGTTATACAAAAGGGTAGATGAGCTGAAAAGCCAATTCTCATTAACAGCTACCATTAGTGAAATAAGACACCAAAGACACAAAAGAACAGAAATGGCACATAGGGACACTGGTTCATGTAGAATTTCAAAAGATATCTGGAAAATATTATCATAACATATATGCAAGCTATAAATTCACAAGCAATAGTTTTTTTAAAAAATCAACAAAGAAAAAGCAAAATCACATTAACTTAATATTTTTCCTTTGGTATATGAAGAACAAATACTAGTTCAACAATAACAGATTTTAAATTGCCTAGAATTTAGTTAAATAAGACAATTTACTGAAACATCTTAGTGAAATGAAGAGAAAAAGTAGAGAAAGAAGAAAAAAGTTGGAATTAATTCCCCTTTGAAGTTCAGAAGACAAATAATTTAGAACTGATTGTCCCCCTAAAACTAAAAAATAAGACAACTTATTTATATTTCAGGTAAGAGGTAACAGATATCTGATAAGATAACAGAGATCTAGAAGAAGTTACCTACAAAACTAAAATAAAGTCACTTCCTTTCCAGATTTAGGTTCATAGACAAACTTGAGCCACCTAAATGCAATATCTGTATTTTCCACCCTGTATTCAACAAAAATAAAATGAAAGAAAAAGACTAAAATCAGTATTGTTTTTCAGCATAGAAATGTTTTACCTGCATGAGCTTGGTGTCGTGTCCAGTATACACAACTATGCCAAAGACCCACTGAGTATTTCTAAGCTGTGTACCTCTTAATAAGATCTGGTCAGGCCCAAGGGAAACAGGGCTAAAAATAAGAAACAACATTTACATTTAATAATAGTCTGATAAGTGAGCATGAAGTTCCCCTTACACATAACCCCACGATAAACCCAATGTTTCCTTTAGTCAAATTGTGTTTCATGGAGAAACACAAAGGTTATCTTTGGCCTATTCTACTCCAAAAAACACCCAGGTAAAAGATCTATTTTATCCACTCATCACTACAGATAAAGGATCTTTTTTAAAAAATAAAACATTAGAGAGAATTGTATCTCTTATAATCCTGTGATGAAATTCAACACCCAAAATAAAATTGCCAAGACAACAACCAAAACCCTCTTCATTTGGGAAATTGAGTTTATTTGATAGGTTATTGTGAGGGAAAATAAAAAAACATAAAAAGCAGTAAACCTAAGCTATCAAGTTTGTTAGGGAATACTTAATGATTATATAAATACCTGAGTGATAATTTAGACATTCAAAATGGGAAGCCAAGAGAATGGGTATGCATGCTAAGTAAAAGCCACAAGCAAGCCCACTTTGCCTTCATATTTACTGTGGGCCACGTCCAACGACGCAAGCCATGATTCTACACAAAACATAAAGGACAGTCCAACAGGTCTGGGGAGCACTGGTCAGAAGCATGCAGATAACAGATGGGCAGAAGATGGAAACTGCACCCCAACGTCATGACAACACAGGACTCTCAACAATGAACACCAAAGAGGATAACAGAATACAGACAACAGGGCACTGAATACATTCTAGACAAAGAGCAATCCTTCACTGGACTCTCTAAAAACAAGCGAGTGCTACTTAGGAGAATGCTAGCAAAACAAACAATAAATTTCTCTCCTGAGTCTAGCAGCTTTGGTGCACCTCAGACACCTGCCTTCTGCTTTTCTGGACAACTACACACAGCTAAAACCATTTATCTTGCTTGGCAGTTATGGGCACAGAAAGAACAGACCACAAGCTATGAACCTCATCAGAGTCCCACAGACTCTTTTCCTGTGTAAAAATTAGGTTTTACTTCAATTTAAGGGAAATTTTGAATTTATTGAAATGGTGGCTCAAGAAAAGCTCAGGGTGCCATAGCTAAGCTAATATGAAGAAATTTCACTATTCTAAAATATTCTGAAAGTAGAAAACAAATGCATGTTCCAAAACTCCAATAACTCTTAGTTACATTACAAAAAAATACTAAGAACAGGAAAAATAATACCTTTTTCCGTCCAAGTTCAAGTTTCCAGTGAAGTCATAGAGGTGGCGATTGGGCCCTTCACATTCTACAGTTCCAGATAACTTCATTAACACATCCCTTGTTTGCATGTCAGCAGTGTGACTCAAACCCTAAAACGTTAAACAAAAGAGGTAGCTGAACACCATCTCCCATATTTAGGGAACAACTTCCAGGATCTCCTTAATCACAAGGAAATGATGAGCCGTCTACAGAGCAATAATTTGATAAATCAAATCTGATAGACTTTATTGGCAGCTTGGGTCACAACAATCCAATGCAAAAGTAGCAGAGATTTCAATGTAGCAGAATGTGAAGATTCCACCACTGGGTGAGAAACATCCATGTTAATTATCATACTCACACACCTTACAGAAAGCATAATCTATTAGCTTTATGGCATCACTCTTAAAATTGAGTATCTCTAATATTTTACACTACGTAGCACTCACCTCTTCTTTTTGAAAAAAATAAATGGATTTTTCTAAACATTTTGAAATATACACCAAAATAGACTAGTACCACAAACCTTGTTAACTCTTCTTTAAACAGAAAAAAAAAATGTCTAAAGCAAAAACCTACAGTAGAAAAGAAAAAGTGGACAGAAATATTAAATTCAACTGCATGCAGCAGCGTCAAAATGCTTAAAATTTTTAGATATTGAAAACTTCCTCATTGTAGAATTAAAAATACATGGAATATTTATGGCACAGGCACTTCGTGTCTGCTATACTACTCTCTAGAACTAGAGTCTAAGTTCTAATAGCGGCCTACACTGAGACACCCGAGGCTCATCTGCTGTGTCTCTCCGAAGCAGTCACCGTCCCTTCTATCATCAGCTCATCTTAGCTGAGTGTGTGCTGTCTTTGGCATCACAGCAGAGAGCTCAGAAGACAGAAACAAAGGCCCAGCGTCCTTTGCAATCGATCCTGTTCTGAAGCCCATGTTTCGTCTCTCCCATACTTTCAACGCATTCCCCTCAAAATAAAAGGCATACTCTTCCCATACAGCCCACCCTTTTGTGGCTGAACATGCTTCTCTCTCGAAAAGACATGGAGTGGCACGTGTGGGAGGACCACGCATGCAACTTGGGCTCCCAAGACAGCGCAAGTCACAAAAGTGACTTTACCTGACGTATTTTAAGGTTTGTCTCGCCGTCGAGATTTGCTGTTTCAACGTAACACATTGCCTGAGGTTCACTAGGGAAGAAAGAAAAAAAGCCAAATTCAGTGAAGTCTTCTCCACAAATTTACTGTTCAGAAAATCACTATTATAAGAACTATCTGTGCCGATCAATCCCTCAAATTAAGTTGTTATCAACAGCCATGTCAGTGGTTGTCACTGCTGACAAAGGAAGGCACACACTCATCTTTGGGGCTCAACATCAAGAGACAGCTGTCTTCCCAGGTCCCACCTACCAACTGCAGGGTGTCAGGCAGACAGGACTGGAGATGAATGGGGGGGGGGGGGCCCTGTGGCCTGAAACATGAGATGGTCCAGCTAAGACACAGACACTGGGTGGGGGTGGTCCTCAAAATCTGAGGCTGAGCCTCATCCTGACCAAAAGAGGTGACTCAGCTGTGGCCAGAACAACTCATCTGAAGAAAATCACAGCCTGAACAGACTGAGGCATAACCTTTGCTTCTTTGTAATTTTCTTAAGTTTTTTTTTTTTTCAATTTAATGTATTTATTTGAAAGGCAGAGAGACAGACAGATTTTTCCATCCACTGATTCATATGCCCAAATGCCCACAGCAGTCAGGACTAGGCCAAGGCTAAAGCCATGAGCCCAAAGCTCAGTTCAGGTCTCCCATATGGGGAAAAGGGACCCACGTAGTTGAGCCATCACCTGTTGCCTCCCAAGGTCTACCCCAGCAGAAAGCTGGAGCCAGGAGACAGAGTGGGAAATCAAACCCAAGTACTCCAAAACAGGACATGGCACTAGGCTGAATGCCTGCTCCTGGCTGCATTTTTTACCAAATAAAAGGGCAAATTTTAATCAGATCAACAAAAAATTTTTTTGCCTCAGGGCTGGGCCAGGCCAAAGCCAGAAACCAGGAACTCAATCCAGGTCTCCCATAGGGGTGGCAAGGACCCAAGTACTTGAGCCATCACCTGGGGCCTCAGACTGTGTCCATCAGCAGGAAGCTGCAATCGGGAGTGGAGCTGGGTCTAGAACTCAGGCATTCATCCCAATATGGGCTGTGGGCATCCCAAGCAGCATCTCCACCACTGAGCCAAATGCCCACCCCGAAGCACCAAATGTTAAGGCCAGAATATCCCAAGAATAAAAACCTGAGTGCATCGGTGCTATTCTCCCAGTTCTCATCTTTGAGTTTGGGTTAGTCGGCATAGTCAGTGGTGGCAAGAAAGAACTGTGCAACCCACAGGCTAAGTTAAATTATGCAGGGCTAACTTTATGGGCTTATGCGGCCTTTATGGACTTCTATGACTTTATGGACTAAATGGTACGTTGTTTTCTCATGTAGAAAGGCTACTGGGAAGATTAAATGGGATATTGTAAAAGCAGGCTCACTAAGCTAGTACCGCAGCTCACTAAGCTAGTTCTCTGCCTGCGGCGCCGGCACCCCATTGCCTTCTTCCAGTCCAGCTCTCTGCAGTGGCCCAGGAGTGCAATGGAGGATGGCCCAAGCGCTTGGGCCCTGCACCCGCCTGGGAGACCAGGAGGAAGCACCTGGCTCCTGGCTTCTGACAGGCACAGTGTGCCGGCTGTAGTGGCCATTTGGGGGGTGAACCAACAGAAGGAAGACCTTTCTCTCTCTTTCTCTCTCTCTCTCTCTCTCTCTCTCTCTCTCTCTCTCTCTCACTGTCTAACTCTGCCTGTCCCAGACGTGGCTGTTACAACCATTTGGGGAGTGAACCAGCAAATGAAATATTCTCTCTTTCTGTCTCTCCCCATTTCTTTGCCTCTCTGCCTTTCAAATAAATCAATAAATCTTTATTAAAAAGGCAAGGTTTGTGCTGTCCCCTACATGTATCACTGAGGGGGACATATTTGATATATTTCTAGCACAAAGCTACCAAAGAACATGGCAGTGATATTTGGACAGAAAGGGAGTAAAATACAAACAAGTAAAAAGCATACATCATGCCTATGCTGAGACAATGCCCATGGTACTCTGAAGTTATTCAAGGGCGGCACTGGGTCCTGAGTGATGGGCTGCTGCCTGGACCCAACAGGAAGCTGATGCTGATGACTAAGATGTGCTACAATCCCCAGGGGCCACTGCTCTGGGGTCAGTGTCCCTGTAAGTGAAGACACCCCCCCTTCAAGAAATAGCCAGGGCACTAATGAGTCAATCTGTACAAGAATTCAGAAAACTCCCAAAGGAATGAATGAGACAAAGAAAATGCAGGATCCAGGCATGAGTTGAGCATCCCTTATCTAAAAATCCTAAATCCAAAATGCTTCAAAGTATAGAATTTCAGATTTTTTGATTAGAGAGGAACAGGATAAGGAGGAAAAGGATGTAACACAGAGGATCAAGGGGAAAAGGTGGCCCAGGATTTCTGCAGTTGCCATTTAACATTTTATTGTTCTAAACATTTATTAAAAAAAAAAAAAAGTGCCCAGCGGCACACCTAACCTGGAGGAGAGCAGGACCATGTCTGCTGGGAGATACTGCCCATTGAGGACTTTCACGATGTCGCCCACTGCCACCTGCAGACCGGGGACAAGGACAGAGGCACAGAAGAAAAGGAAGCACAAACAGTGGTCAAGGTGGTTAGACATGTGGAGAAAAAATACCACACCATGAAGCCATGACCCTTAATTCAGAAAAGCCCAAACACGCCACACAGGCGACTGGTACTTCCACCGGCTCTCCACATCCATGAGTTCCACAGTCACAGATTCAGCCAGGCAGGGCCCCAAACATTCAGAAGCAATACCCCACCTGGACTATACAGCCTCCTTCTCCTGCAATGACTGCCTAAAGCATGCACAACAGAATAACCATTCGCATGGATTTTCCTTGTAGCAGGTGGTACACGTGATCTAGAGATGATGTAACGTGTGTGGGAGAATGTGCACGGGTGATTTGCACTGAGGACACCAGGACCTGGGCATCCTGGGATTGGGGGGGGGGGGGCAGTGAGAGGGATAACGGAATACCCCCCCCCCCCGCCCCGAGTGCAGATACTGAGACAACTCTATTGTCCTTTTTTTTGCAATGATGTTTAATGAAAACAAACTTCTAAGAGAGGAGGAAGAGGCAGAAAAGGGATGAGTCAGAACCATAGAGAGGTCATTTTCTTACAATGACCTATCCATTAACAATGCGTGGCTGTTTCTATAGCTGCAGAGTTGAGTGGAGCTGACCGAAGAACCTGGGTCCCAGTCCCCAACTACACCCCTGACGAACAAGCTCTGCCTCAGTTTTCTCATCTACAACTGCGCATATTTCATGCAGTTACTGTGTGGATCAACTGAGTTAATGCATATACAATCCCCTCTGCTTTCCAAGCAGCAAATGAGACTCAAAGCAAAATAACTTGACCAGAGTCACACAGCCAGAGAGTGTTAGAGCCAAGACTCAAAACTAGGCACTCTGACTAGAAGGCCAGTATTCTGATTAAAAGTAATTACCAAATTTTCCCATGAAGAGTACATCTGAAAGGTCCCCAAAAATCTACCCATCAAAGAGAGAAGATTTGCAAAGCTTCAAAAGACTGCCAGAAACAGAATCACAGCTTGGGAAACAAAGGCCTCTAGGCAAAAGCCCCCAGGCCAAGAAAACAGGCTATAGTCTCCAAAACAGCACCATGGCCCAGTGTCTACGACCCTCTACATAATGTCACAGAATGCACCAGGTTGGAGAGATTGAGGGCTTTCAAGTCAGGCCAGCCTGGGTGGAATCCCAGCTTCACAAAGGGGCACCAGCTACGGCTTCCCTCTTGGAGCTCGAGGGCCCTCACTTCCAACATGGGAAATACTGCCACTATGGGCCTAGGTATCAACCTCTATTCCAGGTTCAGTGCTCCCTCAGAGGTACGTACTCATAGCAGAGGCATCCACAATAGCACACAAGTGAAGGCAGGATTTATTTAAAAGTGAATGAACATACATGTACGTGTGAGTGTTGGCCACTCCACTTGAAGAGACACCCATCATGAGTAGGCCAGATCCTTGCCTATACAGAGAGAGTGCAAGGTAGGGAAGGATCCCCAAGCATGGCCAAGGGCAAAAGGGAGCCCCTCTCACATTCTCAGTCTCTGATGAGACAATGAGTGATGCCTTAATTGAACATAAAAACAGGGTGGGGTCTGGACCACAGTGTTCACAGTGGCGCCACCATGGTTGAACTTCTACATGGTCATCATGGCGTCTCTTCCTTCTTGGTCCCAAGTAAGACACAGGTGCATCAAGGGATGGTGGGTGTATCAATCTGACAGGTGAGGGGTAACATTGCACTGCAGGGCTAGCAGAAATCCCAGCACATCTACCCCCATCTAATTCCTGCTTAGTTCCTCGTATCAACACTTCTGGCCTCGTTTGGTGGATGCAGTGATTCGGGCAGTACAGGCAGCATCTGGCACGCAACGAGGGCAGGTTAAGGGTTAGCCCATCAGCAGGCATGTAACTGGATGGACACTGCAAGTATGAAAGTCAAGGACATCAGCATTCTCTAACAATACAGGAAGACAACTTTCCCAGTGCAGCAGTCATTGCAAATGGTAAAACTGGCTCCTATGTTTTCTGTTTCATGTTCTAACCACGTTGCTTATCTTAGAAACCAAGGATTTCAAATGATGTGATACTAGTGGGAAAACTACTGGGTTTTATAAGCTAGTAAGTGCCTAGTTTAATTTTCGGTTGGGAAGAAAAGCAGGGGTACTGAAAGGTGTGCTATTGTTGCTGTGAATTGCTTATCACAGTATGGGGAAGTCTGTGAAATTGGGTTCAACACAGAAAAGAACAGGAAAAATTAAACTGTAGAACCACTTCATATTCTAAGTTAGTATCCAATTTAAAGACACAAGTTAGCATGCAATTTAAAAGCAAAAGAACAGCATATTATTATATTCCATCACAAAGAGAAGTTAAAAAACAGATGCTACAGGACTAGAAGTATTTTAGCAGCCTAAGTATAAAAACTAGGGATACTGATGTAAATTGAAAGTGTTTTTTAAAAGTAAAAATATTTTATATGAATGGCTTAATTACATAGAAAAATCAGAAGCAATTAGGTTTAAAATGCAAAAGAAAAATTAGTCATATTTTCAAAAGGAAAAAGAACTGTTTTTTTTTTTAATTCAAAGTGGGAGGACAAGACAAATTATGGCTTTCTCCTCCTTTGACTTCCTAAATAAAGAGACATTTAGATCCCAGTAATCAAATACTAAGAAGTTTCATGTACAAGATAAACAACTTTCTTGTGATTTTGTCTGAAATGCTCTATCTACTCGATGTTCTTATGCGTGACTGTCTCTTGCATGTCTGATGCCATCTGACAGAATTAGCACACAGTGGAAAAGACTGAACCCACTGCAAACCTCACAGGGTGCAAGCGTCTTAATTTTAATATATAAAAGATTGGGTCAAAATCAATTAAAGCTACTGAGATCTGCCAGAGAGCTGCCCCTCAGTGCTCCCCCACTGGTTGGCGATAGCCAGGGCTAGCTGTCTTGACCTTCAGTGTTTCACGTTAGATTGTTAGTGTTCTGGGGCCCTGAAGGGCAGCCAATCTCCCTGGCCTGACAGCTCTGGCACCTGGTACTGCTGCCCTCTTCCATACTCCCTTCCTCACACCCCCTATTCAGCGGGGCAGCTAGGCCTGGATCCCCAGACACCTCCCAGATTGGCGCCCTCTGGCTTGTACAACTCTTCCAAGGATAGCCTTACCTGACCTGAATCAGCAGGTCCAGCTTAGCTGCCCCTCCCAGATGTCTCCATAGCACCTGAGACACCCGGCACAGAGCTCAGTCACTGCATTGCAGCACAGTCAGCTCCTGTCTCTTTCACTACACCTGTGGTCCTCCAGTGTACTCCCTGGATCAAAAGCATTAACCTCATGTGGGAACTTGCTAAATATGAAAATTCTAGGGCCCCACTTGAGACGCACTGAATTAGAAAGTCTGACCGTTGGGCTTAGTGACCTGTGTTGGAGTAGCCCTCCGGGTGGCTAGGACACCTACTAAAATTAGAGACCCACTGCATGCAAGATTTCTCAAGGACATCTCAAGGACACGCTCTATTCTTACCATGCCTGGCACAGTCTCTGGCACATGCAAAGAGCTCCATTTAAACAAACAATCAAAACACTTTTGGAATTGACATAAGAATGCATGTGGCATGTAACCAGTGTTTTGTTATTGCTGCCTTCCCCCCACATGTGTGGGGGACACAGTACTGAGCTTTAGGAGCTATTAAAGCCATCAACTCCTGGATGCAGAAATCTGCCACCATTCTCTCTCCTGCTCTTTCAAGTAAAATCCAAATCATGCTTCATTTCAGCCACTGCAGGTGCATTTTGGGGGAGGGAACAGCAAGAGGAACCCTAAGAAAGAGAAGGGCAATTCCCAGTGTTGTAGAAATCTTTGAATTCCTGCAGCATGGGGAACACTTCTCCCTCTGCGATGTCAAGAATCCCCAGTCTCCTGACTGAGAACCACCTGACTTCACTGCCACAGGAGAGTGAGGCGATGGATGTTTGCAGCGCAGGACTTGCGGACTGCTACAGAGGATACAGAGTTGCTGCAAAACACTATCCAGGGGAACTGTGTACCAACGGAGGCCAGTTTTCCTAGAACAAAGTGAATGCTGCAGGTGTCTTCTCGTGGGCATTCTCTCAGATGTTACAGGCCAGAAGAGGCATTTGGAAAAGCATGTTTAATAAACGTCAGGCAAGACAAACTGTTTAAATTACTCTTCCCAAAAGTTGTGTTCTCTGGAAACTGGACTAATCAGCTTCAGATGTTGGACTAGTGAGAGTCATCCCACAAAACAGCCCAGGTCTGTTAAGAAGGCCCGACTCTTAAGAAGCTCATTTTATCAGAGACAAAGACAACATATCAGATAGCACAGCACATCTCTTCTAAATGTTCTGTTCATCACTAGAAACAGGCAAGCAAGCACACCATTCGAGGACCTTCCAAACTCCCTACTTCCACGGACGTGCACAGCACACAGTCAGCAATCCTTTCCTTGTGACTGTAAAGTTGGGAACAGCACCTACTGGTCATGTCCCACCACTGCTGCCTCAGGAAAAAGATGAGCTGGCTTCCCTGCTCCCCCTCTGTGCTTCAAGCTTCTCTGCCCTGCCCCAAGTCGTTAGAAGTGAGAATATCAAAAGTTAAAAAAATATTCAAAATTTGGATTTAGGTTAAGAGAACAACGCAAAATTGGTAAAAAATAAATCAATAAATCTACATCCATATAGATGTAGAAATTAGGCAGTATTCTGAGAATTCAGATATATCCACCAGGTACACGGAAATCCCAGCTTGACTCCCAGGGGCACCTTCCAGAGGGGTGTGGACAGAGGAAGTGTGCCTCGCATCTAAGCAGAGCTCATGCACAGGAGCACATGACCACATGAGCCCTGTCCCAGCACAGCTCTGTACTGCAGTCAAGGCCAGCAGTTCATTACAAGTGTCCAAGCCCATACTTAAAATCAGTTCTTACCTCTTTCCACACAATGGTATGCCACATACCATTTCTTAACACTGAAAAAGAAAAAGAAACAACATGTCAGTTAATACTGGTGATAATCAAAATGGGATCATTTCTAAACTTCAAAGAGCTCCTTTTAAAATTCCATGATGAATTCTCACATACCTCATCCTTAGACAGAAAGGTATGACATCATCACCCCCAAAAAAGGAACCCCCATTCCCTGTACCTCTGTAACATATACACATCAATGTTTACGTATGTATGTAAATTAAATATACATTCAGTCCAGAAGGAAAAGAGCCTGCTGTTATACAACATTTAAAAAACAAAAAACAGAGCTGGTATCACAGAAATCAACAGTATAAAAAGAAGAAATAGGGGCCAGTGCCACAGCTCACTAGGCCAATCCTCCACCTGCGGCACCAGCACCCCAGGTTCTAGTCCCGGTTGGGCCACCGGATTCTGTCCCGGTTGCTCCTCTTCCAGTCCAGCTCTCTGCTGTGGCCCAGGAGTGCAGTGGAGGATGGCCCAAGTGCTTGGGCCCTGCACCCCATGGGAGACCAGGAGGAAGCACCTGGCTCCTGGCTTCAGATTGGCGCAGCGCACTGGCCATTGCAGCCATTTAGGGGGTGAACCTATGGAAGGAAGACGTTCTCCCTGTCTCTCTCTCACTGTCTAACTCTGCCTGTCCAAAAAAAAAAAAAAAAAAGAAGAAGAAGAAGAAATAGGGAGGTAGGGAATTATTATAAACCAAGGATGTACACACTTGGAATGTGTAAGGACATTAAAAAAAAGTCTTTAGTTCCTAAAAATTACATTTTCTAAAATATACAAATCCTATTCAAATCTTCATCGTAAGGACAATTCTTTGATTTGTTATTTTTAAAGAGTTGTATAGATAATTTTCTCAAGTTGCCTCAGTATCATTAACTATTCAGAATTTCTCAACTGCAGGTCTTATATTTAAGTTTATAATGGAAAGAGTAGTCCAGCCTGGTGCCTTACCTATTGTTTTCTTTTTGTTAACAGCATTGTCTGCCTTATGTCGCTTCTGTTACAGAAAGAAAAAAAGAGCTCTTATACTCACAAGTTCCAGATGAATAATTGAAATATCAAACAATAAGGCCAGGGGAAAACAGGGTACGAAGAAGCTAACAGTCAAACAGCACTCATGTTGTAAAATTCAGATCAAAGGTTTTATTTTCCAGTTCCAGTGACTAATCTTCAGGTGTGGCACTCTAGATTATAAAATTTCTCATTTCTCATTGGTTTTAGAGCAGACTAAAAATTACTTAGGGTGATTAGCCAAGAACAAACAGCTGAATTAACTTTAGTAATAAATTGTCTTGTTTTGATTTGTATTACATTCATTTACCTACCTACTCCCAGGAAGATGTACATAGGTTTGCACGAGCAAGTGCATGTGTTTGTGTGTGTGCTAGGGACAGAAAGATGGAAAGAGGGAAAAGGAAAAAAAAAAAGAACAGGAATAGGGTTGTCTCAACGCACCTGCAGATACACGAGAGCAGTAAGACAACTGTAAAAGACCTCAGGTAGAACAGGCACAGTGCTGGGGTCCTAGCTAACACCTTAACACATTGCTTCACTGGCTACCCAACTCAGCAAGCCCTAACACAGGATATCTGACAGAACTCAAAGGAGTTTCAGAGAGCTAACGTTTGAAAACAAACTGTGAACGCTTCAGTGACACTGTGTTAGTACTTAATATAGTCTGCATACATATTCCCAGGAGTCTAGAGAGGCTGCTTCCCATCTTAAACACGCCAGCCACCCAGAGCAGTCCACGGGTCTGTTATATCCCACAGAACGTTTTTTATACGCCAAAATAAACACTTACAAAATCTTCTACAATCTCTTTGATGCCTGCAATTGTTAAAATAATGATCAATGGCACCAGGGTGGTATATCGTCCTGTTGGAGATACATCTGGAATTTGCTGCAAGACAAGAGACCAGAGAGGGAAGTTGACATGTCAGAACCCTCTCCAAGAAAAAGAAACCACAGCACTCACAGCCATTCTTTTGCAGTTGTTTCATTTCTGAGACACAAAGACGATTACCTTATTGTAAAAACTAGCTTTGTACCTCACATCTTTTTTAACTTTTTATCCAACATTGGCTATGTATCTGGAACAGACAAAGAGGTCAAAGTAGACCTGGGGGCCATTTTTCAATGCCTTCTTTAGTAACTGCAATTAACCTTAAAGCAGTACAAAAAGTCTCTATGCGAAGATCATGTTTGTTCATGATCAAACCATGAGGGATGCAGTTAGAAAAAGAAAACCGTATTTGAATATTTTAACTATCACTTTTCCAGTTTATCAACAAGTCAGTGAAACCTGATTTAGCATGTAATTAAGATTGTGAATTTTAAGTACCCTTTTATAAAGTGTTACCTGTAATAAGGCAATGAAGAGGAAGAAGGCATTAGCAGCTCTTCTAATCTGCTCGTACAAGAATCGAGGTAGAAATGTCAACACGCTGTACTTGGCTGTACTGGAAGCACAAAAGGAAAACACTACCATCAGGTACAGCTGCAAACTCTATGAAAACTGTAACAAAACCCAAAGTTTCCAAAACATGACATTTTTAAAACAAAATGTTTCAAAACTCAGGACAAGAACTATATTTTGCAAAAGGCTTGTCTGATCAGAAAATCTCCAGTGTGATTTTGTTTTCAAACTTTGATGTGCATGCGCTGTGTAGCCGTCTGCCACACTATGTAAGCAGGCACAGTTACCCACCTTCCAGGAGCTGTGTGCTATGACCCGCAGGCAGGTGAACAACAGCCCCTGTGCACATGATCACCACAGAGGTTTTATGCTTCAATCACAATGAATAAATTCCACTCCTTCCACACTCCCTTGTTTGGCCACCTTCACGCACACTCTCCCTGTCTTCCCCATGATCAGTCTTTCCCTTCTTACCCTCCCATATGCTGTATCTTCATTAAATTTGGGCAAATTTAAAATGCTTCTGCTACCTTCAAGCTCACAAGATGCTTATACATGTGCCATATAGTCTCTACCTTGCTCTGTATCCACAGCTTCCACAATCAGGTTTAATTTTTTTAAAAAAAAATTTCATCTGTACTGACTAGGTAGGAATTGTTTTCTTACCATTATCCCCTAACCAATACCATAAAACACCCATATAACTAGCATCTATGTTGCATTAGGTATTATCAGTATTCGAGAGATGAGTTAAAGTATACAGGAGGCTGTGCATAGGTTATATGCAAATATTGCACCATTACACATAACAACATGAAATCCTCAGATGCTGTCATCCATGTGGGTTCTGGAACCCATCCTCCACAAACACTAAGAGACAACTGTGGCCGGCGCCACAGCTCAATAGGCTAATCCTCCGCCTGTGGCGCCGGCACACTGGGTTCTAGTCCCGGTCAGGGCACCGGATTCTGTCCCGGTTGCCCCTCTTCCAGGCCAGCTCTCTGCTGTGGCCTGGGAGTGCAGTGGAGGATGGCCCAAGTGCTTGGGCCCTGCACCCCATGGGAGACCAGGAGAAGCACCTGACTCCTGGCTTCGGATCAGCATGGTGTGCCGGCGGCAGCGGGCCGGCTGCAGGGGCTATTGGAGGGTGAACCAACGGTAAGGGAAACAACAAAATAAGCCTAAGGCATAAACCTAAGGGGTAAAATGAACCAAAGCTCCTCTGGCTACTCACAGGTTTATTCAAATTTGCACCAGAAA
This sequence comes from Sylvilagus floridanus, assembly GCA_949820135.1. Lineage (NCBI taxonomy): Eukaryota > Metazoa > Chordata > Mammalia > Lagomorpha > Leporidae > Sylvilagus > Sylvilagus floridanus. Next base: position 39,850,801 of record OX463230.1, read on the forward strand.
AGCATCTACCTAATTTAACTATCTCTCCTCCCCACCCCCAAGGCATGACTCTGAGCCTCCACTTCAATGAAATACACTCCAGAAAGATTATCTAGCAGGTTTCAAATGCACAGCAAATGAGAAGCACCAAACAAGCCGAAGGGCTCGGGAGATGGAACACGCCAGAGGCATGTGTACAGCAGTAAGAACTTACTGCATCCAATTCTGGAATGACAAGATAAAGCCAAAGCTGACACCTCAGAAAAGACAGCAGCCGGAAGTCATTTGATGAGACGAGAAAGCAGCCTGGTGTGGTGTTTACTGCCACTGCTTCAGGGAAAATCATCCTCACAGTACAACAGCACACAGGGATCAGAATCTGCCTGAGAGACACCGTTTTAGCCTTCTTCTATGAGAAGTGCTAAAGATGTGCAACACATTAAAGGAAAATATCTTTTAAAACACTTCTGACACTTGAAGGGAAATCACTGAATGAGCTGGAAATGTGCTTACCTGGAACACTTCCTCATTTATGTAACCCTGTGGGGAAACAGCACGTCACCATAAATTCTGATAGACAGACTAATATAGCTGATGCCAAGCTCGTTAAAGAGTATGAAAAATACATCAACTCATGCACACCAGAGCTCACGGTGCAAAGATTTCTTAACTGCGGCTTAGAGGACGCAGTTCAACAGTTCAACTGTATTCCTTTCCAGCAGTACCGACCACTTTATCTATGGGCAAATCTCTCCCCAGGAACATGTGACTCATCAGGGTGGAACTCATCCACACAGGTAGAACCCACTCCTGTTGGCCACTCTTAGGACCCTGCAGACTTGGGAAACAAACCATTAGAAAATAGGACCTGGCAAAATACGGGTGTATGGCCACTCGACCACCGCTCGTTCAGCAAGCATTGTACAGTCCGATCTCCAGAACACAGCACACAACAAGAACCCATGGACACTTCTCCCCAAGAAGCTGTCTTCGTCAGCTGAGTTCCACCACGATGCTCTGGAAGCCTTCAACTCCAGCCAGTGCCTGGACAATACCATGTACCTTCTTCCTCCCAAATAGTCACTCATCACAGAGTTCTGGATTATAGGAAGTTGAAGATAACAAGTAGGTAACACAGAAGGTCCCGAGAAGGCTGTTCAGTCTTTATTAATGCTTTCACATATCCGTCAAGAGTGCATAAGATAACTCAGAGAAAAGAGCTAGAATGAGACCACTAAAAGCAAAAGCCCTCCACAGGGGTCCTCCTTAACATCCATGGATGATGAAGATCACCTGCATGCTGGCAGTTACTGAAGAGGACATTCCAATCGACAGCAAAGCCCATGGCCTTCCCCAGCTGCGCATCTCTCTGCCTCTGCCTCTCAAATAAGTAAAAAACAAATATTTTTAAAAAGCTACCCCCCAAAAAAGGGTTTCAGGCTGTCCTATGAGTTGACATGCTGGAACACAAATATGGAGGGACAGGGCTGTGAAATAGAGCTGTCCAAACATAAGTGCCCATGCCCATCCTGCTCTCGCTGCCTTTGTCTCAGCTCTTAGGAGGCCACAGCGTCTCTGCTTGTAAGGTGAGGATGTAACGAATCGGAAGGGACACTGGCCAAGCAAGCCAGGAGCCGCCGCAACTGCAGGAGCAGATGCAACGCGAGACTGGAGCAGGCCAGTTAGGGGAGCAGCAGGAGGTAAAGTGAACGGTTCACAGGGCCGCCCAGGATGGAAAGCACGGATGTTTGACTCAGGTCTGGGTGGAAAGCAAGATCCACGAGTCCTGCGTGGTGCAGAGAGTCAAAGGAATTTACAGATCTCAAAATAAAATGTGAAGCAGGCTAAGCTATCCATTTTTTTCTTCATTTCTTGCAAAAACACCAAATTTTGATTCAAAGGCTTAGCTCTGATTAAAATTATTCTGTTATGTTATCACACACATATGGAAAAGCACATAAAATTGAAGCGTTTGACTCAAGGTTTCCTAAGGTAGAGATATCCACTTAGTTTGGGTTCAGCTGAAATTTACAATAGGGACGTGAGGAAAGTAAATCTTTACGTGTAGATTCTATAGGGTCTAATGTCAGGACTACCTCGCTCTGGATGCACAACTGTAAAACAGATGCACATTTATCATCCCTGCCCGCAGGGACACCACTAACACAGCAAAAAGCAATGTAGAAACATACAGCCACACTAGGAATGGGATGAATCACCCGCAAAGGGTTGTTTTCTTTCTAAACTAGACTCCTCTCTGCACTGGGCAAGGTAACGCCTTCCAAGTATGCGCTGCAGCAAGAGGGACCTGCAGAGGAGGACGGGGCTCCTACCTGTAAAAGGGCCCTGGTCAGGGAACAGGCTCTGCCTTCTCAACTGTTTCCTGACAAGACACCTCAATGCATGGTTAAGAGAGTAATCCACCCCTTGCAACAAGCAAGGGTTCTCCTTACTAATAAGGGTTAGTAAGGGTTCTCCTTACGAATAACCAACAGGAGATCCATATGGGATAAAAATATACATAATAGACATACAGTCAGCCCTCCAAAGCTATGGGCTTTGCATCCATGGATGCAACCAATCGTGGATTAAAAATATTCAGGTGGGGGGGCAGCACTGTGGCACAGTAGGTTAATCTGCTGCCTACGGCATGGCATCCCAAATGGGCACTGGGGTGAAGCAGCGGATGGCTCTCTCTCTCTCTCCTTCTCACTGTCTATACTTAAGAAGATCATATGCAGTCACGTGCCATATAACAATGTTTCAACCAGTGTCAGATCACACCTACCATGGTGGTCCCCTAAGATTCTATCACCCAGTGATGTCACATCCATCTTGGTTTGTCTGCACAATGACAAAAATCATCTAAGGGCCAGCACTGTGGCATAGTGGGTGGGGCCACAATTTGCAGTGCCAGTATCCCATATGGGCAACAGTTCGAGTCCCGTCTGCTCCTCTTCTGATCCAGCTCTCTGCTGTGTGCTGGGAAAGTGGTGGAGGATGGCCCAAGTCCTTGGGTCCCTGCACCTGCGTGAGAGATCCAGAAGAAGCTCCTGGCTCCTGGCTTTGGATTAGTGCAGCTCTAGCCATTGTGGCCATTTGGGGAGTGAGCCAGTGGATGCAGGACCTTTCTCTGTCTCTGCTTCTGCCTTTATGTAACTCTGCCTTTCAAATAAATAAACAAATCTTTTTAAAAAATCACCTAATGGTACATTACTTAGAACATATCCCCATGGCTGAGTGGCACAGAGCTGCATGTGTGTGTGTGTGTGTGTGTGTGTGTGTGTGTGTAAGGGAGAAAGAAAGAGCTGTCACAAGGAATTGGCTCACATAACTATGGCCTCCAGCATGTCCTGACCTGGAGACCCAGGGAAGCCAATAGTGTGGCCACAGTCCAAAGACTGGCGACTTGAAACTCAGAAGAACTAATGTTTCAGTTCAAGTTCAAAGACAGGAAAAAAATCAATGTCCCATTTTAAAGATCATCAGGCAGGGGAAATTCTTATGGGGAGATGGGTGGGGATTAGCCTTTTGGTTCCCTTCAGACTTTCAGGAACTGGATGAGATCCACTCACAATAGGGAGGGCCATCTGCTCACCAAAGTCCACTGCTTCAAATGGTAACACTTGCACAGACACATCCAGAATTATGTTCTATGTACTATATACCTGGGCACCCAGCAGCCCAGGCAAGTAGACTCCTGAAAGCAACCACTGCAGTCACATATTAGGCAGGGCAGAGAGCACCTATGGCGAGGAGGTAAGCCTCCTCTTTCAGCGTGCAGAACTGTGAATGGAGCTGCAGAAAACGTCAACAATGGAAAATGGACTTGGGCAAAGAAAGAAAAAAGGGATCTCAGGGGTAAGCGTCTAGGGAATGCACACAGGATGAATCAGACAGCAATAAATGCAAAAGACAACAAAAGAAGCACCATCCACTCTCAGCAGGCCCCTTCTCCCAACTACAGGGAACTTACAAGCCCAGACCGCCACATCCATGGCCCGCGAAGACTTGCAGCACCAACCATCCAAATAGCACAGAAGACAGAGGCAGCTCACATTTGAAATTGCTTTACCCAGATGTGAAGTTTGCTCTCTGACCCCTCCCCATGTGGCACCCCATCAATCTTCTCTTTGCAAACTACCTGGTATGTGCAAACAGTACATACTACCAAAAACACAGCCAAAAATGAAAACATGGAAAAGGGATACTTATGGAAATAGTGCAGTAAACCTTAAAGGAATACTTTTAAAATGGCACATCCTCAAATTTACAAGATGATACATAACACATTCATATAACATAAGCATAAGTGACAATTTATAAAAAGAAATGATATTAAAAAGCTATTGAGGATTAGAAGTTTGCTAGTCTAACTAAAATAATTCAATAAAAAGAATGGAAAATAAAGGTAAATCTCTTTAAAAAATCAAGATGAGAATAAAATAAACTTAACAGAACAAATATGAGAACCAATATTCAACCATTAAGAATCACACACACACACACACACACACACACACACACAAAAACACACACCAAAAAAAAAACAGAGAAAGAGATTAAAAAGTTATACAACAGGGGCCAGTGTTGTGATGCAGCAAGTTAAGCCACCATCTGAACCCAGCATCCCATATGGGCTCCAGCTCAAGTTCTAGCCACTCCACTTCTGATCCAGCTCCCTGATAATGGTCAGGGAAATCAGCAAAGAAAGACCCAAGTACTTGGGCCCCTGTACCTATGTGAGAGACTGGGAAGAAGCTCCTATGCTCCTGGCTTCAGCTTGGCCCAGCCCCAGCCATTGCAATCATTTGGGGCGTGAACCAGTAGTTGGAACATCTTTCTCTCTGCGTATCTCCCTCTCTATATATAACTCTGCCTTTAAAATAAATAAAATAAATACTAAATAAAAATTATACAACAACATTTCCTAGAACCCATAATATATAGTTTCTTATTGAAAGAGCTCAGAAAGTATCCAAAACAGTAAGAGACCCATGCCAAAAATTTTAAATTAATAGTTTATCAAATGTTTTAAGACACAAAACTATAAAATGAGTTTATTTATGCAATGGAAAAATAGGACATTAAACTTTTTAGTAGCAACATAAACAGCTAGAACACTTTAGATTTCTATACCCAGCCAAGCTATCAAACACTCAAACTGGCTTTTCAGATATGCTTTCTAAGGAAGCTCCCTATGGCAAGGCGTGCTTCAACAAGAGTAGACAGCAATCAAAAAGAAAAGAAGCCACACAGACACATATAGTATCCACAAATCACAGAACCCTCCTTAGCAAGAAGGTTCTGGCATGACTGCTTTATAACACACCCATAGAGCCACCAGTTTCTTGGGGAAGGGAACTTAGGAGAGACGACGAAGGGGAAGTAGAATTGAGATGTTATCTTGAGAGAACACTTTTAAAACACAAAGAACTTCAAAAAGTTTGGAAATGGAATTAAAAGATAAATGTATTTTGTTGTAAAAAATCCATAAATTTTTTGTAATATGTATTTTTCATTAGCATTTTGAAGATCCCTTGCATATAGAGAAGTTGCATATCAGCATAACATACTGATAGATACAAAATACCAATCTGATGAAACAAATAAGGGTTAATAGGGAGTTGTTTACATAGAAAAATGAAGCAGGAGGCCAGCGCCGCAGCTCACTAGGCTAATCCTCTACCTGCGGCTCCGGCACCCCGGGTTCTAGTCCCAGTTGGGATGCTGGATTCTGTCCTGGTTTCTCCTCTTCCAGTCAAGCTCCCTGCTGTGGCCCGGGAGTGCAGTGGAGGATGGCCCAGGTCCTTGGGCCCTGCACCCACATGGGAGACCAGGAGGAAGCACCTGGCTCCTGGCTTCAGATTGGCACAGGCGCCAGCCATAGCGGCCATTTGGGGGTTGAACCAACAGAAGAAGACCTTTCTCTCTGTCTCTCTCTCTCTCTCACTGTCTAACTCTGCCTGTCAAAAAAAAAGAAAGAAAAAGAAAAAAAAAGGAAAAAGAAAAATGAGGCAGGAAAAGCAAATGCCACAGGAAAGAGGCAAACATGATACACTACTTCACTACGTGGCCCTGAATGAAGTAAGTTAAATCTTCATCTGCAAGAGAATTCCAAGAGATCATTTCTACACTTAAGTTAAAAATACAGTGAAAAACAGATTTCTAAGTTTAATTGTTTGAAATATGGGGGAAACCACCAAAGAATCACAACCAGAAAGACTTCAAAGTGGTTGCCTTTGGTGGAACAGGGCCAGGCTGGGAGGGACGGGCTGGAAATCACTAAGATTCATGATAAGCCCTTCCAAAGTACTTGAATTTTTAGCCACCTACATGTACTAGTTTAATAATAATTTAATATTTTAAATAAACATGAATAGTATCCAGATATAACTTTCAAGGGACAATCCATTCTTTCAGCTATATTTGGAAAGGTTATACATAAGGAGTTGTTTATTAGAACATGGAGTTAGTCTACAGACTCCATCTGTTCTTATACTACTTCCTGCCAAAAAAAAGATCTAGTAACCACTCATATCTAATATTACTCCCCACAACTGCTTCCTTCTGCCAGCAACAACAGAGCCCTAGACCACAGATAAAGAAGAAACTCATGTGCCTGCAGGAGACTAAGAAGACACAAGCCTAAGTGCAGCACTCATGGTGCAAACTTTCAGTACCTTCCTTGGAGTTTCCCTTTGAGATGAGCAGCCTGGCTTTCACAATGGGATCTTTACCCTGTAACTTACCACCCAGGGACACTGAAAGTACAATTCTTCCCCTTTAAATGGAGACCTCTTTATCCCGAAGCTCTCCCCTTCTTGTTCAGAACTCCTGTTGCTTTCCCTCCTCTGCCAAATTCCCAGAACGTCTTTCTCTCTTCTCATCAAACCACATCTTTCTCCTCTCCTGAGCCAATAGTCTAAGGGGTTATGTTCTCTAGCAAGCTTTCCCCTATTCTTGTCTACCCAAAGTGTACAATGTGTAGTCCATCCATCCATCCATTTCCATGCTGTGTGCGTGTGTGTGAAAGAGACAACACAGAGTGAAAGCAGTCTTCTCTTATGTGGTGAACTCTAAGCTGGCCACATCAATTGTTTACTTTCTTCACCACCTCTACACTCAAACTTTGCAAGCTCTCTGCACACCTCAGGCCAACAGCACAGTGCCCTCTGCTGGCCAGTTGTCACAGCACGATTGGAGCAGCAGGTCTCAGCCAAATTAATTCAAATTTTCAGCAATTATCTAACAAAAATCCTCAGAGTAATAATGATTACAGGGGGGTTGGCGCTGTGGCACAGTGGGTTAAAGCCTCAGCCTGCAATGCCAGCATCCCATATGGGCACCAATTTGTGTCCCGGCTGCTCCACTTCTGATCCAGCTCTGCTATGGCTTGGGAAAGCAGAAGATGGCCCAAGTTCTTGGGCCTCTGCACCCACATGGGAGACCTGGAAAAAGCTCCTGGCTCCTGGCTTCCGATTGGCTCAGCTCTGGCCATTGTGGCCATTTGGGGAGTGAACCAGCAGATGAAGACCTCTCTCTCTCTCTCTTCCTATATCTCTCTCTGTAATTCTTTCAAAAAAGTAAAATAAATTTAAAAAAAAAAAAAAACTCTTCTCTTTAAAAAAATAATGAACACAGGAGGTCAGAGATGCTAAGGTGGTCAGCTTTTGGCCTTGTCGATGCTTGTGGGCTTTGTCTGATCCATGCTTGGTCTTTCCCTGGAAAGGCAGGGAGGGCCTCCACCACAAGAGGCAGGAGTTGCCACTGTAGTTCCGAGCTTGAAGTGGCTAGGACTTCTCTTACCCTTGTGTCCTGAGAAGACTCAGATGTGGGCCTCAGCCCCTACCCTGAACTCAGCAGATCGGCCCATGAAAACGTCTATATTGAGACAAAGGAAACCATCGATGAGAAAACAACACCTATTACCATGGGCTTGGCAGCAAGGAAGAGATCAGGTGGTGGACATCCTGCAAACAGAGCAGCAGACTGAAAGGTGACAGAGAAGCTGACGCTGGGTGGTGGAGAGAGGTGTAACATTCCAACCCCTCAATCGAGAAATGTTAGTGAGAACCAACAACAGAACAAGGATTAGAATTCCTAGATGAAAATTGTTCATAAGAAAAAAGCAAGAAAGAGGACATGATTATAACTCATTAGCAGCTGCATGGCAGGCCATGCAAAATGGAGGGAAGAACAAAAATTTTCCAAATAATCAAAACTGGAACTCTAAACTGTCAGGTCCTAGTTGATTTTTTAAGCCACAAGCTAATCAGACCTATGCTGGAGCCCAAACCACCAAGCCACCGGAGTTCCCGGTTCATTTAATCCTTCCAATAAAGAAATAATGGCATTTCAACATGAAACTCCCTTAAAGTAGAGGTATAACAAAAAATAAAGTCCTAATGTTTAAATTGGTCTGAAACAAATTTGACTAGTGAATTTAATCTACTTGTGTAAAATAATGAGTGTAATCAAACATCTCAATTGCTTTGTGATGGAACGGTAGTATCAGCACAACTTAAAATAACTGAATAATTGTACTTAACAGCAACTGTTCCCAACTGAGTAACTTTGAAGTGAAACCATTCAAATTTAGATTCCCATTCAAGTTTAGATTTGGGGAGGGGCAAAGAAAACAATTTTTCTATTGTCTATTGGGGGAAAGTGGCTAAGATTATCATTCATGGATCAGTAGATGGACTTGTTTAACATTGGTGAATCAGATTAATAATAACCTAAGATAGACAAGGATTGAGAATTAGTTGAACTTTGAAAGCTCATGTTCTAGAAACACTCAAATCAGTAATATGTCAGCAACCTATTGCACTGCCAAAATATGACTTTTCCTCAATAAGTCACACTAGCAAATTATGTAGTGGTGAATGTGAAAAGGACAAGCAAGAGTTAGAATGAGGCACTGCATACCCCAATGGTCTCCTTAACTGCTGTTAGATAACTGTCTGCCAACGAATGCACCCAAACCATTCTTTATAGAAACAGTCAAATAAGAGCTTTCTTTCTCAATAGCTTTTTTTTTAAAACAATGCCCATTTTTTAAAAAAAGATTTTATTTGTTTATTTTAGAGGTAGAATTACAGATAGTGATAGGGAGAGACAGAGAGAAAGGTCTTCCATCCACTGGTTCACTCCCCAAATGACCTCAACAGCCAGAGCCCAGCTGATCCAAGCCAGGAGTCAGGAGCTTCTTCCAGGTCTCCCATGTGGGTGCAGGGACCCAAGTGCTTGGGCCATATTCTACTGCTTTCCCAGGCCATAGCGGAGAACTGGATCAGAAGAGGAGCAGCAGGGACACAAACCAGTGCCCATATGGGATGCCGGTGCTGCAGGCAGAGGACTAACTTACTGTACCTCAGTACTGGCCCCTCAATAGCTTTCAAATACATCTTTTGTATTACAGCACTGCACAAGTTATTCTGACAGTGATTTAGCTTCTTAACTTCCTTGAAAAGCTTACTTAAAGTGAGGAATTGTGAAAGTTTTGAGTACCTAAGGAAGAAAGAGCCACGTAGATACATGTAATCATGTAGCATAGGTAGTTTTCCTTGCTGAATATAATACCATGGACTTTTTTTTATACCATGGGCTAATTTTAAAGGTCTGAAATGTTTTTAAAGTTTGCCCCTGTGCTAAAATGACCGTGTATGTAATGATCAGTTTAGATGTAAACTATATTTCAAAGGAAACCCTAGTGTGAAATGAGTTTTATAATATAACTTAAAAAGCTTTAAGCTGCTAAAACACTTCCTATGTTTAAGAGATGTGAAATGCAGTACAGGAGTTTTTTTTTTCTAATGAAGCCCAAAGATGAGCTATGCTGGGGTTCCTCCAATTGTAAAGATTCATCTTGGCTTTCACTAATTCTTACAATCTATGATACAAAAATAGTTAAATGTGGGGCACTAGTGGGATTTTGTGTGTGGGTAAGCAATCCAGGGGACCACCTATATAAAAAGGCATTGCTTATATGTAATACTTTGATAATGTGTTTTACCAACTTGAAAGGTCAATACTAAATAAAACTGTTAACTTAAAAGATAAATAATGAATAAGGAAGAATTTGAAAGCCTTATTGCATTTGGTCTTTGTATATTCACTTGTGGTCATTTAATAGCAAAACAAAAAGTGCTATACTTCATTCCTAAGATATTCTAAAATGTTTTCTCATCTTTTCATTTAACTTACTAATTTTATACCCAGATTTTGTAAAACATTGTATGCAATTTGGATACAATACTCAAATTGAAGTGGCACCCTGACAGTAGGGACTCCACTTTAGAGCACCCAAGACTCCATCTTGAGAAAGCACCCCCCACCGTGAGACTATGGTCTAAAACTAAGACAATAACAGTACATCACATCCTGCTGGGCAGAACACAGAAATCCCCTAGCACAACTGCTCAAGCTTAAAACAGATAGGGTGCACCTGGATTAATGTTACGAGTATAATTTTTTTTTATTATTATTTTTGACAGGCAGAGTGGACAGTGAGAGAGAGAGACAGAGAGAAAGGTCTTCCTTTGCCGTTGGTTCACCCTCCAATGGCCGCCGCGGCCGGCGCGCTGCGGCCAGCGCACCGCGCTCATCCGATGGCAGGAGCCAGGAGCCAGGTGCTTTTCCTGGTCTCCCCATGGGGTGCAGGGCCCAAGCACCTGGGCCATCCTCCACTGCACTCCTGGGCCACAGCAGAGGGCTGGCCTGGAAGAGGGGCAACCGGGACAGAATCCGGCGCCCCGACCGGGACTAGAACCCGGTGTGCCGGCGCCGCAAGGCGGAGGATTAGCCTGTTGAGCCACGGCGCCGGCCACGAGTATAATTTTTCTATGTCCTACATATGATTTAGGTCAGTACCTGGACTGATGTCCAGACTGTAATTGTTACTGTCAAGATTGTAATTGATATTAGTTTTGCTTATGCTTTAGGTCAGCTTGACCCTAGCAACCATGTATTCCCTCTCCCCTCCTTGTGGTTTTTGCCTTTATAAACCCTGATGCTTTGAGCTTCAGGGTCAAAAGTTCTTTAGGGCATGAGCCTGCTCTCAACAGCCAGCAATCAGTGTGTGGCGCTCCTCTGTCAACACTCACTCAGGCACAATACAATTTGGGAACTTTACTTTAAGAAAAATATAGGGTCAGCGCCATGGCTCAATAGGCTAATCCTCCACCTATGGCGCCGGCACACCGGGTTCTAGTCCCGGTCAGGGCACCGGATTCTGTCCCGGTTGCTCCTCTTCCAGTCCAGCTCTCTGCTGTGACCCGGGAGTGCGGTGGAGGATGGCCCAGGTCCTTGGGCCCTGAACCTGTATGGGAGACCAGGAGAGGCACCTGGCTCCTGGCTTCGGATCAGTACTGTGCGCTGGCCACAGCGCGCTGGCTGCAGCGGCCATTGGGGGGTGAACCACTCTCACTGTCCACTCTGTCTGTCAAAAAAAAAAAAAAGAAAAAGAAAAATATAGGGATCAGCATTGTGGCACTGGGTTTAAGCTGCCCTTTCAACCAGACATACCTAGCATGCCATATTGGAACACCAGTGGGAGGACCAGCTGCTTGGCTTCTGATGCAGCTCCCTTCTGATACACATGGGACAGCAGCAGAAGATGGCCCAGGCACTTTGGCTCCTGACACCCACATGGGAAATCCCCGATGAAGTTCCTGGCTCCTGGCTTTAACCTAACCCAGCCCTGGATTTTGTGGCCATTTGTGGAGTGAACCTCTTCATCTCTCTTCTCTCTGCCTTTCAAATAAATAAATAAATCACAAGAAAGAGAGCAAGAGGAAGGAAGGGAGGGAGGAAGGAAGGGGGGAAAGGAAAGAAAGAACAAACTTACCCAGTTAAAGTTCAAACCAAGGAAGTTTTTTTTTTTAAGATTTTTTTTTAATTTATTTTATTTGAGAGAGTTACAGAGAGGGAGAGACCAAAAGGTCTTCCTTCCGTTGGTTCACTCCCCAAATGGCTTGCAATGGCCAGGGCTGTGCCGATCCAAAGCCAGGAGCCAGGTGCTTCTTCCTGGTCTCCCACGTGGGTGCAGGTGCCCAGGGACTCTGGGCCATCTTCTACTGCTTTCCCAGGTCATAGCAGAGAGCTGGACTGGAAGAAGAGCATCCAGGACTAGAACTGGCGTCCATATGGGATGCTGGCACCGCAGGAGGAGGATTAACCTACTGCACCACAACACAAGCTCCCAAACCAAGTAAGTTTTACAAAAATAACTCACCATTGCTATGGCTTGAGTGCATCCCCCAAATTTCACTGTTGGAAAATTAGTATCCAATGAAACAACACTGACCTTTAAGAAGTGATTAAGGACAGATTAATGCTATTATCACAGGAGTAAGTTAATTATCACAGGAGTGTTAATATCACAGGAGAGGGTGCCTAACAGAAGGATGACTTCAGCCTCCTCTCTCTCTCTCTCTCTCTTTCACATATGATGCCCTTCACTTTGTTGTGACACAGCAAGAAGGCCCTCACAAGATGCAGTCCCTTGATCTTGGACTTCTTTGCCTCCAGAACTGTGAGCCCAATACACTTCTGTTCTGTACTCTTGCAACAGCAGCAGAAAATGGACTCATACAGCCGTGTAAACGTATTGTAGGGCCCCTCCCAGGACCATGGAACAGGCAGGTGTCCATCAGCTTCCAGTAATTCTGCTCCTCTGACTACACACATGACCTAATAGAAATAGTGATTTGCACATTTTTTTTATCTTCTCATACTTTCCCCCAAGCTGGCACAATCTTACATAGATATGCATTCGTATTTACACAGAAGGCTGCCAATGTTCCACTAACTTAATCCTTTTTCTGGTACTTTTCTCACAATGTGGCAAAATCCTTGCAAGTCAATGCTATCATTCTCATTCATTCTTTTTAATGGCTCCACAACATTCTATAATGCAGTCAGCCAATCTTCTATGATGAGTATTTACTTCGTCTCCAAGTTTTTTAAACTGTAAGACATGTCCCAATAAACAGCCATGTACATGTGTCCATGTGTATTGTTGAATTTAATCCGTGAGACAGATTATCTAAAGTGTGATTAATGAGTCTCAGAGTCATGTGTCCTTTTTAAAAAGCATTACCTAGGGCCGGCGCTGTGGCGCAGTGGGTTAAAGCCCCAGCCTGCAGCACCAGCATCCCATATGGGCGCTGGTTCGAGTCCCAGCTCTCTGCTATGGCCTGGGAAAGCAGAAGATGAACGAAGTGCACCCTCATGGGAGACCTGGAAGAGGCTCCTGACTCCTGGCTTTGGATCAGCTCAGCTCTGGCCGTTGCGGTCAACTAGGGAGTGAAACAGCGGATAGAAGACCTCGAGTTTCTCTGACTTTACCTCTCTCTCTAACTCTGTCTTTCAAATAAATAAAATAATTCTTTTTTTAAAAAAAAAGTCCACACATAATTCAGATTTCTCAAGTTTTTAACCAGTGTCTTTTTTTCTGTTCTGATGATTATAAATTTTTATTTTCAACAGAGAGCAGATAATTTCTCAAAAGGGGTTTACAACTACCAACATCTCTACCAGCAATGTGTGGGAATACCTGCCAGCAGTAGGCAATTATCAGTACTCAATATTCAGATTCAGTACTGAGTCTTACATCAGGTATTAAAAGTAGTGCATAATGCGTACAGCAATTTGCTTTTCCTTGATAACTGATAAAGCTGACCATATTCTCTCTCTCTCTCTCTTTTTTTTTTTTTTTTTGACAGGCAGAGTGGACAGTGAAAGAGAGAGACAGAGAGAAAGGTTTTCCTTTGCTGTTGGTTCACCCTCCAATGGCCGCTGCGGCTGGCGCGCTGCGACCGGCACACCGCGCTGATCCGATGGCAGGAGCCAGGTGCTTCTCCTGGTATCCCATGGGGTGCAGGGCCTAGGCACTTGGGCCATCCTCCACTGCACTCCCTGGCCACAGCAGAGAGTTGGCCTGGAAGAGGGGCAACCGGGACAGAATCCAGCGCCCCAACCGGGACTAGAACCTGGTGTGCCAGCGCCGCAAGGCGGAGGATTAGCCTATCATGTATTTGTGGGCCTAATGGCCTTGCTCCATTATCACCTCTTCATATTTTTTGCCCATTTTCCCATTGGTTTGTTGGTCTTTTCAGTGTCCATTTGTAAGAAGCCTCAGCATTGCCTGTTAACTATATTTTGCACTAAATAGTTTGCTAACAACTCATCTCGATATTGAGTTCATACAAAGAGGTATTAAGCAACACAAATGTTGCAAAAAATGCTTAACACCTAAGTTTAGTATTATGAAATTCTTTTTCCTCCTTCAATTTTATTAGCAATCTCCAAGATTCTCTCTCTCTTTTTTTTAATGTGAGTCCTTAATCTATGTAATCAGAATGAATTTTTATCTATGATAAAAAATGGAGTCAGTTCTGTCTTCACCCTAACAGACAGCAATATGATTTAATAACATGATACCTGCACAATTATCCATTCCACTAAACTGAGGAACTGCTTTTTTTTTTTTTTTTTTTTTTGACAGGCAGAGTAGACAGTGAGAGAGACAGAGAGAGACAGAGAGAAAGGTCTTCCTTTTCCATTGGTTCACCCTCCAATGGCTGCTGCGGCCGGCACACCGCGCTGATCCGATGGCAGGAGCCAGGTGCTTCTCCTGGTCTCCCATGGGGTGCAGGGCCCAAGCACTTGGGCCATCCTCCACTGCATTCCCAGGCCACAGCAGAGAGCTGGCCTGGAAGAGGAGCAACCGGGACAGAATCCAGTGCCCTGACCGGGACTAGAACCCGGGGTGCTGGAGCTGCAGGCAGAGGATTAGCCTAGTGAGCCACAGCACTGGTTTTTTAACATACTGGCACACATTTAATTCTAAGGGTACCTTTGTCAGTTCCTAGCCAATACTATATAGGTTCACCATAACTTTATACATGTCCTAACTCTGGTAAGGTAATGCCTTTCTCTATATTGTTCTTTTCCAAAACTGTCTTGGAGTTGTACATGTATCTTAAACATGTTAAGTAGCTAATGGATAAATTTTATATAAGCCTATTTTATAGCCCAAGTCGTCAGTAGGAAATTAACACTACAAAAAGTTCTAATAAAGGAAGAAATTAGTTCCCACTCCTATTTTTAAATGGTCATTTTGGGGGCTGGCATTGTGGTGCAACAGGCTAAGCCACTGTTTGCAATGTCAGTATCCCCTATCTGAGTGCCAATTTGTGTCCAAGCTGCTCCACTTCCTATCCAGCTCACGGGCCTAGGAAAGCAACGGTTGATGGCCCAAGTACTTGGGTCCCTGCCACCCATGTGGGAGACCAGAATGAACTTCCTAGTTCCTGACTTTGGGGGTCCAGCCCTGACTCTTGCGGCCATTTGCAGAGTAAACCTGCAGACAAACAATCTCTTTCTTTCTGTCTCTCCTCTCTCTGTCACTCTGCCTTTCAAATAAATAAAATAAATCTTTTTTAAAAATTGCTACTTCAGATGGGGACCTGATCATTTGTTGAAATGACATAGGCAAAGCAGTTCTATCCTGCCTCTAAATATCGTTTTTAAATTATATCCTACATGGCTCATGCTACATGCAAGTACTCAAAAGATCTGATTTCTTGACCTATTTAAGTGACCCTTTTAGGAACATATACCTGCAAAATTTCTAAATGCTTTTGCATTGTGATTAAGAATTTTTATTAGCAGTAACACTTTGAAAAACAAGATGCATTTTACAGAATCAACATTATTTTGAGCCATTTAAGCTACTGGCAAAACGACTGTAGTGATAAACAAAAAAAGTCATTCATCTAAAACATATCACCATTATTTGCAAAATATTTTGGCCAATTTCTCAGTATTCTCAATTTTCCAATAAAACAGACAATACACTATCAATAATAAAATCCTTGTTTATTGGAAGCAAGTAAAATAATTATTGCAAAAAATTTTCTTTGAAAGGCAAATTCAATATGCACATGAATTTTTTTTTAAATGACAGACACTTTGGTAAGAACAAAAAATGTTCTTAATCAGATTCTGAACTCTGCCCCTAGTAACAAAAACTCACCTGAAGTCGCCTAACTTGGCAGGGGTGGGGAGAAGGCTGTCTTTCTCCCAGACTAAAGATTCCAGAGACTAGCAATCCACAAACTAACAACATCCCAGGCCTCTCTCTGTTCTACCAACCTCACTATCTGGCTCTGTCACATTACTGTCTCATCATGAAGGCCATTCCTTTGGGTTCCTGACTGGTACCACACAGGAAACTGGAAGACAGAAGATTCCACGCCCCTGTCAAGGAAGTGGCGCCTCTCCAGATATCCTTAGCAAATGTCTCAATGGCCAGCACTGTGTCTCACAGCCATTTCTAGCATCACACCTGGGACGGAAGTGGTGGGCAGTATCTGTCTTGATGCCTTCTGAGATAAGTGAACAGCTGAGACGCAGGAGCTTAGCCAGGTGTAACTGAGTCTGGTCCATCCCTGATAGGGGAATCAGTATGGGGTGTGAAATCAGTGAATATCAGATTGCTGTCTGCATTGACAAACAACATTGCATGCTCATGAGAGCATCCATACAACAAGTGACATAAAAATTGGAAGTTACACACTCATCAACTAACCTCAAACGAGCCTCACTGCACTTCCAGCCATGATGGCGGGAATGCCTCTGGACAGCCTCATCACGTATTATCCAGGGCAAACACAAAATCACAGTTTTAGCAAAGCTATAAGCAACTGGCCTTTGTAGTAAGCACTAATCAAGCGCTAGATCCACTTTCCTCAGATAATAAGAGAAAAAGGCCTGGTCGGGGAGTGTTGGAAGGTGGTTTGTAATTCCAACTCCAGTTCCATAGAAGCCACTTGACTTTTTTATATCTCTATTCTACAAGCACAAGCAGAAGCTGGGTTTCTCTTTTCTGTCCCAGGTATTGTGAGTTATGGCTAGTTTATAAATCTATGGCAAGAAAGAATGCCTATACAGGAGAATATATAGGAAGACAAAGGTATGTCTGATATTAATAAGACTACTTCAACAACATGATCGTAGACGGCACAGTATATATCATATGTAATAATGTTAAGACAAGTAAAGCCAGCATCACAAAGCCAGCTGGCAGCAGTTTTGAAAGTGAAATAAATGGGCAGGCTCTTCTCACGATGCCCCCTAGACCCAAGGATCTGTTAGAACAGTCAGGAAGACATAAGCTGGAGAAGAAGTGTCTTTAGGACATCTACACTGAAAACAAAACACATAGAGTTGAGAATCGGATAAAAAGTTACAGCATTTCTATCAGGCTATGTTTTAAGAAGTCTGTGAAGATAAGGTAAAATTATCTGCATAACGGTGTCTTCAAGATATATAAGCAGTTATGTAAACACAAAATGGTTTTACTGTTCAGGCTTCATAACTATTGCCAGACACTAAGGTTACATGTAAACCAAGAAGGAAAAG
This sequence comes from Sylvilagus floridanus, assembly GCA_949820135.1. Lineage (NCBI taxonomy): Eukaryota > Metazoa > Chordata > Mammalia > Lagomorpha > Leporidae > Sylvilagus > Sylvilagus floridanus. The sequence goes on from OX463230.1 coordinate 39,868,213, forward strand.
AGTGGTCTTATAAGGAAAGCTAAATCAAGAGGATTTTTGTGGTTTTGAGAAAAAAAAATTGGAGGAGAGAAATCCCACATCAATAGGCCCAGAGAGAGAGACAACGAAAAGAGAGACTGATTAACAGCCACTTCCAACAATGAGAAAATACTTGTGACCACCAACATCCCCCAAAAAAAATCCTGCCTAACAAACCTAATAAAAGTTTTCCCATCTGCAGACTTCAACTTGGGGCCAAAGCAGATGATTTCACATCCATTCAATCAAATCACTCTGAAACCAAGACACAAACTATTCTTGGTAAGGTGACTGCCATCAGCATAGCACCCTACCTACGGAACGCAGATCACAACAGTAATTTAAAGTGTCTCAGTCTGAATCTCACACACACACACACAACTGCCAAAAAATCATGGAACCAACCTCAGAGAAAGGAGAATTCTGAACGAACAGGGCACTGTTCAGTTCTACCTTTCATACCAATCAACAAGTAATTCTAAAAGGGTATTTATAAATGTTTGTGGCAATGAAATCAAAACTAAGTCTATGGGGCCAGGGTTCCTTCTGAACACTTGTCCTCCCAGCTGTGGTCCTTGTCACCACGCGGCCTCCCACTCTAGCTTCCACCTGATGAGGTTGCTTCCCTGCCTGTTCAGCCCCCGAGGGAGCTCTGGATCCATCAGCAGCATCACAGTGCTAGGAGGAGCCTCTGACTGGGTCAGGAATCTTCACAGAGCACCCAGGCTTCATCTGGTTGAGCTACTTTGGGAACTCAGTCTACCTTGGCTCAGTCTCTTTGAAGCATACACTGAGTGGTGATGGTGACTGAAATGGCATCTCAGGTCTCTCCTACACCTACTATCAGAGAGGCACTGCCACCCAGACAGCACACGGATCCCACTGGATTGTCTTGGACATCCTGTCCCAACCCCCACCTCCTCCATGACAAATTCCAGTCTGCACACCCTTCATGGTCCAAAAGCAAGGTCATATCTTTCCTGCTTAGTCTCCTCTCAAGCTAATAAACAAAAAGGCATCAACAAGAGATAGGCCTTTGGTGTAGTAGTTAAGACATCAAAGTCCCAGGACCAGCAATGTGGTGCAGCAGGTTAAGCCGCTGCCTGCAATGTCAGCATCCCATGTGGGCATCAGTCCAAGTCCCGGATGCTCCACTTCTGGTCCAGTTCTCTGTTAATGGGCCTGGGAAGGCAGAAGCGGATGGCCCAATTGCTTGGCCCCTGTGTCCATGTTGGGGACCTGGAAGAGGCCTGGCCCCATCCTGGCTATTGTGGCCATTTTGGGGAGTGAATCAATGGACAGAAAATCTATCTATCCCTCTCTCTCTGTAACTCTGCCTTTCAAATAAATAAATAAATCTTTAAAAAAAATAAGTAAAGACATCACTGTCCCACATCCAAGTGCCTGAGTTCAACACCCTACTCTGGCTCCTAACTCCAGCTTCCTCCAGCTTCCTGCCCATGAAGACCCAAGACAACAGTGATAGTCAAAGTAACTGAGTTCCTACCACCCATGTGGGAGCCATGGATTGAATCCCAGGCTCCCAGCTGTGGCCCCAGCACAGTTGCAGCTATTCTAGGCATTTGCAGAGTGAACCGGCAGATGGGAGTGCTCTCTATCCCTCACTCTCTCCCTTCATTCCACCCCCACACTTCTCCAATAAAAAAATAATTAAATCCTCACTACTTCAGTTCTTCAACATTGCCCCTTTAAGTGTAACAGCAAGGGGCCAGTGCTGTGACATAGTAGGTTAAACCTCCACCTGCAGCACCAGCATCCCATATGAGCACTAGTTCGTGTCCCAGCTGTTCCTCTTCCAATCAAGCTTTTCTGCAATGGCCTGGAAAAGCAGTAGAAGATGACCCAAGTGCTTGGGCCCCTGCACTCATGTGGGAGACCCGGAGGAAGCTCTTGGTCCCTGGCTTTGGTTCTGTCCAGCTCTGGCCATTGCAGCCACATGGGGAGTGAACCAGCAGATGGAAGACTTTTCTCTCTGTCTCTCCCTCTCTCTGTAACTCTGCCTCTCAAATAAATAAATAAATCTTTTTTAAAAAAATGCAAAAGCAAAACAGAATATATGAAATACCCCCTCTGTCTCCACACAATTGCACAAGATGCCAAGAAGACATAGGTGCTGACCGTGAAGAACCTGGAGAGCACAGACAAGCAACTACACTGTATAAGGATCAGCTGTGGTTAGGACCAGCATGTGGCACAACTGAACATGCCAAAAGTGACACCCGACAAGTGGGAGTGAAGCAGTTTCTAGGCAGAGGAATGAGCATACCACAAAGACCCACACAAACACACGCACATCCATTATCCCCAAGGCCCTCCTCTGAATATTATCATAAAAGTTCCTACTTGTAGCTGCTCTTGGCAGAGTAAAGGGTTGCTTTGTCCTCATCATCCAAAAACCTAATGGCAGGGGCATGCTTCAAATGCACCAACTGCGAAGTCCAGACTCAGAGCCACTTTTTTAAGATTTTATTTATTTATTTGAGAGGTAATAATAACGGAGAGACAGAGAGAGAGGTCTTCCATCCACCGGTTCACTCTCCAAATGGCCACAATGGTGAGAGCTAGGCCAATCCAAAGCCAGGAGCCAGGAGCTTCCTCCAGTTCTCTTAAGTGGATGCAGGGGCCCAAGTTCTTGGGCCATCTTGCACTGCCTTCCCAGGCTATAAGCAGAAAGCTGGGTTGGAAAAGGAGCAGCCAGGATTTGAACTGGCACCTATATGGGATGCCAGCACCACAAGTGGAGACAGCCCACTATGCCGCAGCACCAGTCTCCTTTGGAGCCACTTTTATTGGGTTCAAGGCCCCTTTGGGAATCAGTTGAGAATAAAATGAACACACGCTCACTGAGACAGCATTCCAAGCATCAGTTTTCTGAGAGAATTTCATTTTTCCAATGATGTTCTAATGAAGCTGAAATGTGAGGATTTCTCTAGATAAACTATAAAGTTCATGTGTCTCCTAGTGCCACACTCAAACTTCTCACCACCACATACCTCCTATTCATCTCCGGGAATCCGTCTCAACACATTGGCACCTGACTGCTTTCTGAAACATCACCTAACATATTCCCAAACATCCCATGATCCAAATAACAGCTTGCAGTTGAGAACCTACTGTGTGCCATGCACTTGGCTGACTATTTCAGGGTCCCAGAGTCAGGAAGCTGAGCCTGGCATGGAAGCTGGCCTTGCACAGCTAACAAATGCACACTGCCTCTCTGGGCGGCCAGCCACGAACTAAAGGGTCCAATGTTCTGCTTCCAGGCTTGTTTTTGCTGATCCTTGGCTCCTCTCCAGCACAAGCCCCTGCCCCAGACACACTCACCCCTGTTTCCTAAAAAGCATCAGCCCACTCCTCCCCACTTCCTCTTCTTGTACTCCTCTCTGGAGAACCCTTGGCAATGACAGCTGCATATGAGGATCTCATCTCAAGCCCCACCAGACAAACAACCCCATGTCTAAAGTCTGAGATGTAGCCAGGCCTTTACCACTACAGTTTGATGTTAGCTTTCATTATACGTTATCTATGAATATGTGTCTTTCCTCAACTTGTTGATTAATAACTGAAAATATCAAGTCTGGTAGTAATCCTCTCTTCTTTCTGGTTCCTGGATGCCCTGGAATCCAGAGCCCTGCTGACCAGGAAGGGATGACTGCTCCCAGGGTTAGGCAAATCCTAGAGACAGCAAATAACTCACAGGGGAGTTTCATACATCTTTCATAAGCAAACCAACCAATCCAAGCCCATTCTCCCCAACTATCTCCTTTAAGAACCTCCCACAAGCCTGCACCAATCATCCCAGGGAGGACTCCAGACAGCCAAGGGCAACCCTTTTACCCCAGAGCCCACTCAAACTACTCACACTGTGCATCCTAGACCTCCTCCCTGAGGGCTGAGCCGTGACCCCCATTTCTAGAGAACATTAAGTACAACATTTCTTCCTCCAAAACCAGCATTTCTATAACTGCAGTTCTAACTACATCTGACAAAAACCATGGCACCAGCTTAAAACACATGGGGGAGAGGCACGGGACGCAACAGTTGAAGGTGCCTCTCGGGACACCCACATCCCATATGGCATCCTGGAGTGCTGGAGTACCTGGGTTCTGGTCCTGGCACTGCTCCCAATTTCATTTCTTGCCTAAGGCAGACCCTGGGAGGTGGCAGGTGTGGCTCAAGTACTTGGGTCCCTGTCACCAGGTAGGAGACCTGGATTGAGCCACAAGTTCCTGGCTCCAGTTTGTCCCAGCCCCAGCTGTTGCAAGCACCGGAGGAGACAACCAGCAGATGGAAGATCTCTCTCTCGTTCTCTCTCTCTCTCTCTCTCTCTCAAATAAAATGAACATAAGTAAGACACATGAGGATTACATCTCTTTTCTGCCCAACCACACTTCTACATATCACATACATACAGCACATATGCCAAAGAAACACAAACATGAATTGAAGCAAATAGGATCTAAGGTTTAATTTTTTGGAAGGAAACAAATACATGAGGCATTTAAATTTAAAATGTACACAGGGAATTTATTTATATGCCTCAAAAATACACAAAAGTTTTAAATCAGGATCCCACATTTAGCCTCATATTAGCACTGAGTCTAATAGTTTCTACATTCTGCTTTAAATTAACTTTAGCTCATTTATCTGCAATTGCATGAGCACTACCCACAATCCCATGGAGCTGACCTATGCCCACAGTGGAACATTAATGATAATTAAGTTCACTAAGCCATTTAAATCCCTTTTGCAATTTTAAAGGTTTTTGAAGTCAGATAAGTGTTCCATGAATACCCTGTGATGTTATACCTGAGTATCTCAAAAGTGTCATCGGAACATAATTAAGTTCACTTGATTTCTAAAGAGCAAACACAGGGGTTGGTGCTCTTCTTAGTAATTTTTTAGGGTCTGTGTGACATCTAGCTCACCCTCCGGTGCCTTCCTTTCAAGTTCAGGGAAGCAGGAATCATATTTGTCTCTATCTACATTAATAAATGATGCAATACGTTTTTGGAGGTCACTTTAATATCTTTAAAGTGCACCATTTGGAAGCAAGTGTTGTGGCACAGTGAGTTAAGCTGACCACTTGGGATGCCCACACACCATACCAGAGTGCCAGTCAAGTATTGGTTGGCAACTCAGCTGCCCAGCAGCTGTGCTTCTAATACAACTTCCTGCTAGTGTGTCTGGGCAGACAGTAGAAGACGGCTCAAGTACTCGGGTCCCTGCACCCATGTGGGAGACAGGATGCAGTTCCAGGCTCCTGTCTTCAACATGGCCTAGCCCTGGCAATTGCTGGCATCTGCAGAGTGAAACAACAAATGGAAGATATTCTCTCTCTCGTTCTCTCTCTTCTCTCTCTCTCTGTCTCTTTCTCTCTCTCTCTCTCCCCTAACTTTCTATCACTCAGTATCTCAAATAAATAAATCTTTACAAATAAAATGACGACTTTGTGAGAGAGTAATCCACTTTTCCCCAAACACACACACACACACACACACACACACACACACACACACACACCTTGGTAAACCATGGAATCATGGTGCTAGGGGAGTTGCAGTCATTCTTCCCCAGGGCTGTGGGGCTTAGAGCCCCCAAGGGTGATGGCAGTTCCTGACAGCCATCAGTCCTGGTAACAGGTCAGGAAGGTTTCAGGTGAGATCCCTGTGCCCCCTGGACCCCCTCACTCTCACCCTCCACCCATCTCCACCAGGTTCATATCCTCTGCCCTTGGTCTTCCTCTGCCTGCTCTGCTCTCAGTGTCTGGCTCCTTCTCTTTCTTGTGTCTCAATGCAACCGTCACCTCCACAGCAATGCTCCTTCATCTTGCCCAGCACATCACAGTGGCTTCTCTTTACCTTTCCTTGTTGACTTCCTTAGCAGCTCCTACTACAATCTAATTATGTAATTCTTCTGTTTTAACTTGACTGGACTAATGGATACTCAGATGGCTGGTATCATTAATTAATTAATTATCTCAATGCTTAATTATTCTCAGTGCTTCTGTAGGCACTGAGGCCGTCTTTCTTCTGCTGAAAGGAAGCATGGGAGGTCTGACATTTGATGAACATGACTGGGCTGCCCCAGTGTGTCTGTGAGAGCATTTCCAGACAGGACTGGCATTTGAGTGCATGCACTGAGTGGAGAACACAGGCCCTCTATGTAGGTGCTCACCTGGGGGCCTGCATGGAACAAAACGGAGCAGGAAGGGTGATTTCTGACTCTCTTCTGGAGCCAAGCCGCCACCCTTCTCCCGCCTGCCCTTGGATAGCAGAACTCCAGGTTCTCTTTGTCTGGACTCCAATACCTGCACCACTGGTCCCCAGCCTCTCAGGCTGAGAGCTACACCATCAATCACTTGGCTCTAAAGCCTTCAAATCTGCACTGAGCTGCTCCACAGGTGTCCCAGGGTCTCCAGTCTACAGAGAGAAAATCATGGGACTTCTCAGGCTTAGTAATTAAGGGAGCCAATTCCCCTTAATAAAAAAATCCCTTCTCATATCTCTTTCCATAAATATTTATATATTCGATTGGTTCTGTCTCTCTGGAGAACCCTGACTAAACCAGAAACTCAAGTGCTCAACAGATATTCAATAAAAACACACACTGCAAAGGAGAATCAAGGCCTTTCCTGGCAGAGCTTGGAACAATCGCTATACAATTCCTGAGCAGTGAGACCAAAGGTGGTGCCCACAGTGAGGCAGCATTGACATCCAACTTGATAATTAATGGAGGTCAGGCAGATGAGCTTTGAAGTCAATCTGCTAGGCGGTACCAAGCTAGATACCAGACTTGCTGGGACCTCTGCCTGAGCAGTAACCACATCAAGATTCAAACCCAAGTCATCTGGCTGCAAATCTCACACTTCAAAACAATCCGCTGGACACTGGTAAGAAACTAGGAACGCTGTCTACAGTCGCGACATGAAGCTTTATCTGCAAGCTATTCAAACTCACACTCTCCTGTATTTGTTTCTGTGTTTAAAAAAAAAAAAATAACCCAGGCTTTGCTAAATCTTCCTTAAATGTTGCAGACTAAATTCAGAGAGGGACACTATATGGGGCAACTTTCAAAAAGTTCATGGAGGAGTGGGCGTTGTGTTGCAGCAATATAAGCTGGAGCTTGGGACGCCCATACCCCTTATCACTGGTTCAAGTCCCAGCACCGCTGCTTCTGACCTGGCTAATGCACTCTGGGAGGCACCAGATGATGGCTCAAGTGCTTGGGACCCTGCCACTCATGTGGAAGACCCAGATGGAGTTCCTGGTCCCTGGCTTCAGCCTGGCCCAGCCCTGGCTGTTGCAGTCATTTGTGAAGTGAACCAGTGAATGGAAGATACCTCTTTCTCTCTTTTTCTCTCTCTCTCTCTTAAAAGAGATTTATTTATTTATTTGAAAGTCATACAGAGAAAGGACAGGGAGACAAAGAGAGAGATAAAGAGAGGGAAAGACAAAGAGATTGTCCATGTGCTGGTTCGCTCTCCAAATGGCCCCAATAGTCAGGCTACACCAGGTCAAAGCCAGGAGCTAAGAGCTTCATCCATGTCTCCCATGTGGATACAGGGGCCCAAGCACTCGGGCCATTTTCTACTGCTTTTCTAGGTGTATTAGCAGGGAGCTGGATGGGAAGTGGAGCGGCCAGGACATAAATAAGTGCCTATACAGCATGCCAGCATAGCAGGTGGTAGCTTTACCTGCTATGCCACAACACTGGCCCCAGTAAATAAATCTTAAAATTAAAAAAAAAAGTTTGTGAAAAAGGGAATTAAAAAATAAGTTTACTCTGGTGCAGAAAAACTTTTAAATTAATGCGCACAAAGAATTCATGGAAAATGTGTATTATGAAAAAACTAGGCATGAATTTCAAAATTTTTTGCAACAAAATAAATTTCTCTTAACTTCCTTTGCATAAACTCTTTGAAGTTACCTTTTACTAGAGCCTGTGTCTGTGGTCAGTCTGGGTAAGGAATAAAACCTACTAGGCCCAAATAAAGGGGAACAGTTAGCATCGGGATGAGGATGGCTCGGGAGGACAGCTACCCTAATGTCACATGGAGATTCTCTGTGATTGTTAACATACGGGATCTCAGTCTCACTTTCCTTAGACAAAGTGTCATTTTCCTCGTAATACTGACCTGAACCAAAAATGCGCAATCCTCTGTATATGAATCGTCTCTGGGTTCAGGACTCAGTATTGTGCCATTCACAGAGGGAGCACAGTAACTGAAGCATGCACTCTGAGGCTGGACAGCTGAGTTTGCTGCAACACCTGGTATAGGTATTTAATCTGCACCTCACATAAAGTAGCAGTTAAGTATGAAATCAACAGAAACAAAATGTTTACAATAGCATCTGACACGTGAGTTTTCAACAAATGTTAGCTTTGACATTTATTTAAACAAAAACAAGCAAGCACGATGACATTCAAAAACCAGACTCATGCTACCCAACATCATCCTGTGGGCTGGGCCAAGGTCTGGTAAGAACAAAGCCAGGATTATCTACATCAGCCAACTGTACAACCAAAACAGAAAGCTAGGATATCAAGCCCATCATCAGTACAATGAAAGGTGCAGCCTAAGTCTAAGAGACGGAAGCTGTGGTGGATTCAGAGAACCTGCAATGACCCAAAGCAGATCCCCATGTGAGCAATAAAGAGTGTGTTAGCAGGGTCATAATCATGGAAAGACCACAGGCCCTTCACGAAAGACAGAGTTACTGACTTACTTGGAGGATGAACGATTCTAGAGGTAAACTTTCAAATTCTATTAACAACAGTCTACCATCTGAAAACTGAGACAGCTGCACAAAAACTAATGTTATTCAAAGGTACTTGAAAAAGTTCATGGAAAATGAAAGTAAAAGATAAGTTTATTTTGGTGCAAAATACTGGTTAAATCCATGCACATCTTTTCATCAGATGCATCTTCCATGAACTTTCTGAAGACTTGGTGTATTTGCTGCCTTAATACTGACACCTTCCACCCACTGTGTATCGGGTGGTAGGATAAGCACCTGGTGCAAGTCCCTCCCTTTCGACCTTTGGATCCCAACACAGAATTGTGAGAGCCACCCCCTGGTGAGCGCCCAATCTCTTCACCACGTGGGTCCACAGCACATGGATCAGGTGAAATGGGCAACACCTGGGGTGAACAAGTGCCAGAGAATGAAAATTTTGATTTCATAAATTTATCTTCAAGATGGGAGGTCAAATAGGAAAATATCAACGGTCTGAATTACAGATATTTGCTTAAGTTGGCCTGACACACCCACAAATTCTCCATTAAAGGAAAAACAAACATTTCAGAATCAAATAAAGGGGTCGGCGCTGTGGCGTAGCAGGTGAACATGCTGCCTGCAGTGCTGGCATCCCATATAGGTGCTGGTCGAGTCCCAGCTGCTCCACTTCCCATCCAGCTCTCTGCTATGGCCTGGAGGGCAGTAGAAGATGGCTCAAATCCTTGGGCCCCTCAACCAGAGTAAGAAACACGGAGGAAGCTCCTGGATCCTGGCTTTGGATCAGCTCAGCTCCAGCCATTGCAGCCAATTGAGGAGTGAACCAGCAGATGAAAGACCTCTCTCTCTCTCTGTCTCTCCTTCTCTCTCTGTATAACTCTGTCTTTCAAATAAATAAATAAATCTTAAAAAATAGAATCAAATAAATATTCATTGGAATTCAAATGCAAAAAAAAAGAAACCAGTCATTTTCTCCTTTAATATGAAAAAGCTTTCTCCAAAACAAATTAGGTACTAATTCAAGTTTCCATTCAACTATCAATGATTAATCCTAAACCTAAGCATTCTGAAGATTAAATAAAACATAAAAAGTAGCACCTTTTCCTTGTTACTCTGTTTAGTTCAGTCCAAAATGTGTGTTGGAGTGAAATCTGAAGCCCACATGCATCACCAAAATATAAGCTCTTCCCATGACTTTGATCTCACACAATATTCCTTACATCTTCTTTTGATCCAAGCCTGTCTCAGACTTCAAAGAATTTCTCCAAATCTTCGTTGATCCATCATGTACTGTAGCCACCCCCACCTCCCTCTGTGTGAAGAACACACCGCAGGAAGTGACCAGCCCTAAGAGGGACCCACAACTGGCTGGCAGGGGTCACATCCTACACCCTGATCTCCTAGGCACTATGCCTCCTACATTGAGCCAGTCAAGTCTAAACAGTGCCACAGGGCAGCTCGAATACGTGAGCACATCCATGCGGTCAAGCAGACAATATCAAGTCCATCTTCCCCATCCACAGGTGCTGTGTCTGTGGATTTATCCAAGCAAGACTGGAGATGTCGAAAAACAAAACCTTCATCTGCACTGAACACGAAGACTCTTTCCTTGTCAATATTCCATAAACAACACAGCATAATGACTACTCTCATAACATTTGGTTTACATTAGTTATTATAAGTGTTCTAGATATGATTTAAAGTCTTTGGGAAGGTGTCTTAAGTCCCATGCAAAATTATGTGAGAGACTAGAGCATCCACAGATGTTGGAATCCCAGGAGATCCTGGAACTAGCCCTCAGCAGATACCAAGGGAAGACTATGCCAAGATTTAGAGACTCCTACTGATAGTCCAGTAAGAATATTTAACATTCTATTACAAAAGCATAGAAACACATTGATCCAAATTATGATTGCATACAAAGATCAACTCCGATCTAAGAGAACAAATTTTTATCCCTCTAAGGGATTTTTCAGAAGATTTATTTATTTATTTGAACGGTGAGGCAGAGCAGGGGGAGATTTTACATCCGCTGGTTCAATCCCTCAGTGGCCACACAGCCAGGGCTGGGCCAGTCTGAAGCCAGGATCCAGGAGCACCATCCTGGTCCTACTTGGGTGGCAGGGGCTCAAGTACTTGGGCCATTTTCACTGTCTTCCCAGGTACATGAGCATGGAGTTGGATCAGAAGAAGGGCAGCAGGGATTCAAATTGGCACCTGATATGGGATACCAGCACCACAAACAGCAGCTACACCTGCTGAGCCACAATGCTGGCCCCCATACGAGCTTTTAACGACCTCACCTCTCATTTACTTTAAGGACAGAAATGTGCTTCTCAAAAATGGAATTTGGGGGCCGGTGCTGTGATGTAGTAGGGTAAGCTTTCACCTGTGGCATGGCATCCCATAGGGGCACTTGTTCGAGTCCCAGCTGCTCCACTTCAATCCAGCTCCCTGCTACAGCCTGGGAAGGCAATAGAGGATGGCCCAAGGGCTTGGGCCCCTGGACCCTCGTGGGAAACCCTGAAGAAGCTTCTGGCTCCTGGCCCAACTCCAGCTGTCGCTGCCATTTGGTCGGTGAACCAGAGGGTGGAAGACCTCTCTCTCTGTCTCCCTCTCTTGGTCTGTAACTCCACCTCTCATAAAAACAAAACAAAACAAAACAAACAAAAAAAAACAGAATTTTGACAATCACCAGTCACCAAGCCATGACACCTCCTAATTTGCTGGCAACACTAACCACTAACAGAAAACCCAAAGTTTCCCAGACACTGTGCTCTGTGCATGCCTGTGCAAGGGTCTATTTTATTTCTTGCACCATTTATTTAGTCTTCAAAAATCCCCTTACAGAAGTTGTCAAATTCCTTATTTTCTCTGGTGAGGAAGTTGAGGTCCATGCAGACTAAGGCACCATTTAGTCTTTTCAAACATCCTTGACTGGAAACTGCTCCTGTGAGGAGGTCGTGTGAAAGGAGAAAGCTGTTTTCTTCCCTTCAATGCAGATTTCCTGCAAGGCTTTCAGACAAGCGAGAAGCGGCAGGAAAACAGGGGTCCTCTAAGTCCCTGGGGAGACTGCGAGCACTGGGCAGAGCCCGGCAGACAGCTCGGCTTCCACAGAGCTGCTCTCCTAGTCCAGGACGCCTTCAGTCCGCTTTCCCTGCCCCGTCTAATTACATGGAAGCGCGTAGTTGCAAGATTGGCCTCCTACACGAACACTAGATAAAACAGTCCCGTAAAACAATGCACCTTGTACCTCCCTCCACAGGTCAGCACGCACACGACCTTGGGTGACGGACAGAGGGACTTTCAGCGCTGGGAGCAATCAGCCTGACGGTACACATGCATGAGCCCTGGCGAAGAGAATTCTGGTGGATAAACAGCTCAGTGATCTAATGATCGAGGTGGAAACGGACAAAAATCATGTTCTCCATGCTCACAGCTTCAGTCTCGATGGAAAAGAAAACAGTCAAATCAAGAGGCTTGAGCCGTGCAGCTCACATCAAGGTCTACACATAGGAAATGGCTAGAACGTAACTGTGGGAAGCAAAAACGTGACTTCAAGCCATAAAAATGGACAGGATTGGAGGGGACAGGGAAGAATCCCCAGCCTCCACCTGCACTCCCATCTCTTCCCCTGCTCAACCCTTCCGGAAGCCAAGCCCAGCATTTCTCGGGACCAACTCAAGCCCCCTCCCACCTAGGACAACAGCACACTCCGGCTTTTCTTGAACAATGACGGAATGGGTAAAGTCAACTAGAAGAATTCCTCTCTCGAAGGCAGAAGAGGGCCATGAGGACTGGAATATGCGCAACTTCCATTTTTGCTGTGTTGGACCAATGTGCTCCCTCAGCGTCCTTACAAACACCAGCAAAGGTGGGCTCCCACAGGGGTTGGGTTTGGGAGGTAGTCAGCCAACCCCTCACTCAGACACCTCACTCAGACAGTTTAAGAAGGGGCATATTAAAACAGATATGAGAGGTGACTGCTGGAAAATAAAAAAGATTGAAATACAAGAAACGCTCAATGGTCACTCAGGAGAAGCCCATGGTGCAGTCACTGGGCTAATCCCACAAGCCCTATGAAGGTGCTGACCTCACAGTGACAAAAGAAATCATTACACTATTAGGCTCTCTCAAGGTTACAAGATCTGGACAGGTCCCCAAACTGACAAACAGCAAGACAATGTTAACCGCATTTCAAAACAATTATAAAAATGTCCGGGACCAGCACGGTGGCACAGTGGGCTAAGCCTTCACCTGCAGCACAGGCATCCCATATGGGCACCGGTTCTGGTCCAGCTCCCTGCTGTGGCCTGGGAAAGCAGTAGAAGATGGCCCAGGTGCTTGGGCCCCCGCACCCTCATGGGAGACCTGGAAGAAGCTCTGGGACCCTGGCTTTGGATTGGCTCAGCTCTGGCAGTTGCAGCCATTTGGGGAGTGAACCAACGGATGGAAGACTCTCTCTCTCTCTCTCTCTCATTATCTCTCTCTCTGTAACTCTGCCTTCCAAATAAATAAATAAATCTTTTTAAAAAATGTCAGAACCTTGGGGCCAGTGCTCTGGCATAGCGGGTAAAGCCACTGCCTGCAGCATCAGCACCTCATATGGGTGCTTGTTCAAGTCTCGACTGCTCCACTTCCAGTCCAGCTCTCTGCTGTGGCCTGAGAAAGCAGTAGAAGATGGCCCAAGTCCTTGGGCCCCTGCAGCTGCATGTGAGACCTGGAAGAAGCTCCAGGCTCCTGGCTTCAGATCAGCCCAGCTCTGGCTGTTGGGCCATTTGGGGAATGAACCAGTGCATAGAAGACCTCTCTCTCTGCCTCTGCAACTCCACCTTTCAAATAAATAAATGAATTTTTAAATTTTTTTTTAATTTCAGAATCAGTTCTTATGCTTATATTTTCAATTTTTTAAACACAGGTAAAGGTCCAGTGACTATCAGAACAGAAAAATTATTTTAAAATATGTATGCAGACACCAAGGGTCCTGCTCCCTCCTCCTTGAGAAAACAAACAAGCCATGAAAAACAGGTTTTGTTTCCTATAGCTTCCTCTCTTCTCACATAATCCTCCCCACACTCTCCCTGCCAAACAAGCTTTCATACCCTTGGCAGCATGGTTTTGTTCCCAGGGAACCTAATAAAATATTAATGAATGCTCCAGTGCTGACAGCAGGAGTCCTCCACAAGAGAGGGAAGGTCAAAGCTCCCCACCCACACCACAGCTGGAGAGCATGTCCACTACACACGAAAGCCCACTACACACAAAAATACCACACTCATCTCGGTATTGCACTTTGTTTTTTTTTAATCACCAAAAGATTAAAAAGTCAAGTATGTTAATCAACCTAGCACTGCTAGGGGATCTTCCACCATGCATTGCCCCACGTGTTTCCCAGGTTCTCTGTGGCACAGACCTTGGACAGCTCCCTCTCCCAAGCACCCAGTTGGCAGTGCCAGCCCTGCAGTCCCCACAATGCCTGCACCTGCTGCAGCAGCCCCTTCCATCACTGAGAGTACTCTCCTCCTCCCTCCCCGCATCTACCAGGATCAGTAAGGCTTGTGGTTGGCTTGATTCACCTTTGCACCCACAGCACAGTCTCTCTCCCCACACACACACCCGTGTATCCTTCCACATCCACACACTCTGCACAGAGCTCAGGAACTTCCTTGGGGTCTGCCTGGTGCCCAGTGACTAAACTGCACCTCTACCTGGCCATGTACACTGTACTTCTGTGCTCTCAGCCTAGAGACATCCTCAGGACTCCTCTTAGTATTTTTTTTATATTTCTATTTATTTACGTACTTTTATTATTTATTTTCATTGATTTGTGAGAGACCATAAAGCCTCGGTTTGGAACCATAAGGAAGTCACACAGAAGAAACCAAGAAGGAAAGACTGGCCTGTATCATCCCTCCCCCAGCACTGAGGAGCACGGTGTGGAGAGATGCTGGCCTGAAGGAAACAGATCCCAAGGTCGGGCTCACAGTGAAAAATTTCAGAGTCAGACTAAGGCCCCCAGTCCATGCTTCTAGGCCCATACCTGCAGACTGAGTTTGGAACCTCCATGGCCAGGTGGATTCCATCACCTCTCCCTTAGCCACCAGCAGAGAGCAAAACTCCAACCCCACTGAGAGGTCAGAAGAAGAAGCTTAAGATGCTCTTCTGAGATCAGAGCCCAGCCTACCGTGCTGAGATCCAGCACCTGAGAAAGTCCCAAGCCCCATACACCCTGGCCAGTGCTCAGAGTCTGGGGGTGCTGAATTGCATGGCACAGGCACCTGTGCTCTCAGGGGTCAGACTCACCTTGGCATGTGCCACTGCTGGCCCCAGGCAAGCTTGATAGATGCTCCTGAGACTTGGTGGGGCCCAGAGACTGTAGTGTATCAAGCCTGGGCCCACTGAGAAGTCAGAGGGCCAACTTTATCACCTTGGGCACAGAGCAAGGGGCCACAGGACTATGCTGTGTCTTGGGATTCAGTGCTGGGATGGGAAGGCCCCATACTGTGCAGATCCTAATGGCTTCCATCTGGGGGCAAGTGCTTGTGGACAGGCTCTCTGGACTTGCCCCTGCACCAGGCACAGGGACCTGCACTGTGGTGAGACAGACTTCTTTCTGTCGGTGTCACCACCAGCATCACATGGTGCTGGTGTGCACCCCCAAGAATGCACAGGGACTGTGCATTCTTGAATGAGAGCCACCTAGGTCCTGCCTGAGTACCTGTGGGGCTGCGTTTATCACCATTCCTACATCCTTGGCAGACAGTGAGGAATCACAGGACCCAGACTCAGTGCCAGACTGATCAAACCTAGCACTGAGCAGATCCTAAAGGTCTCTGTCTCCAGGGCAGTGCCTGAAGACAGGGCCTCTAGGCCTGCTTCAATGCCAGGTGAACTCCATGGTCCTGGTTGAGCAGTCTTATGCCCGAACCAGCATCACCAGTGGCTGGAAGGTACAGCATTGGGTGAGCCACTTCAGCAGCAGACAGACCACAGCAATGAGCATTTGTCGTACTCCCAGGCTGCACTGGTCTTAGTGGGCTGTGGGCTACAGGTGTAATATAACATAGCAGCACTGGTGGACACAGGCCAAGGACTCTGAGCCTACCACAGGAGTAGGAAGAGGTAGGGATAGCCCAGTGCTTTCTAGGCAGTTTTCTAGTTTATTCTGAGCAACACATCAACTGCAGATTTAGGAGAAATTTGAGTTTTGGTGAGTAGCATAGGACTTCAGCAGTAAAAACATCAACAAAAGACCTTGAGCAAGCTACTACTTAGGGTGCTATCTAGTGTTCCAACACCTGAAGTGTCCATAGGCTCAGAGAAAACAAAGTGCTTAGAATTTCTAGGACAGTCACAAATGAAGTCAGATTACTACTACTAATCCCTCAGTGCAGGACGGCGTTTACACCAACAAGCACCCAGAACTTCCAGGGACCACGACCTCACCTAAAGAGCAAAATGAGATGCCAGAAACCAACCATCTATGAGTTGAAGTTTCCCAAATGCTTGACGATTTCAAAGAAGCTTATTTTTAAAACTCAATGAAATTTAAGAGAACGCAGAGAAACAATTTAGGACTCTGAGATTTGATAAAGAGAGAGAATTACACAAAATCAAGCAGAAATCCTTCAACTTGACATGTACACTAAATGAAATTATGAATGTCACAGAAGACACCAATAGCAGATCAGAGAAAGAATCAGTGAACTCAAAGACAGGCTATTTGAAAATCACATTTGGAGAAGAAAAAAGAATCAAAAGGAATGAAGAAAGTCTTCAGAAACTATGTGAGCATGAAAACAGTAGATATCTGAGTTACTGGGTGAGGAACAAGAGGGACTTAAGTATACCAAAGAGGTGAAAGCATATTCAAAAAAATAATGAGCGAAAACTTCCCAGAGAAAGATACGACAATTAGCTACAGGAAGGTCAACAGTCACCAGGCAGATTCAACCCAACCAAGTCTAACCCAAGATATGTTATGGTCAAGTTCTCCAAGGTTAAAGAAAAAGGTTCTCAATGCTGCAGCACAAAAGAAGAAACTCATGAGAGGATTCCAATTCATCTGACTGCAGACTTCTCAGCAGAACCCTTACAGGTCAGAGGTAATGCAATGAGACTTCTACAGCACTGAAGGAAAAAATGCCAGCCAGCAACACTGCACCCAGCTGGCACCCATGTGCTACTGAGAAGAGTTTGTATTCTGAGGCTGTTGAGTGGAATCTTCTATAGAAGTCCAACTGATTTAGAGTGCTATTCAACTCACAGGTTTCTCTGTTGATCTTCTGTCTGGATGATCCACCCATTTCTGACACTGAGATATTAAATTCCCCTATTATTCTTTTGGATTTTAACTCTCTTTTTTTGTCATTAATGTTTGCATCCAAATTGGAAAGGAAGAAGTCAAACTGTCACTGTTTGCAGATGACATGATCTTATGTATAGAAAACTTCAAAGATTCAACCAAAAAGCAATTAGAACTAATAAGCAAATTCAGCAAAGTTGTAAGATACAGAGTTAATGCACAAAAATCAGGAGAGTGACTGCTAATAATTCTATCATATTGTACATTTCTTTACAACAGAAAACTAGAAGATAGGATTTTGGATGTTTTCACTAGAAAAATGTTAAATGCTTGAAGAGATAAATATATTTACTGTTAAGACATTACACAATGTATACATATAATGAAACATCACACAGCACCCCATTAATTTGTACAATTTTTATGTCTGTTATGTTTTTTAATGAAGTAATTTTTGAAATGACTGGAAAGTTATCAAATGATTATGAAATAAAAACATGTAAAGCTGCCCAGAAAGGAAACATCAAAAGTTTTCTTTATTAAATTGTATGTAATCATACCCATAATTAAAGTTAACAATAAAACTATCACAATAAAAAGGAAATAATTATTTAGTAATTTTAATAGGTAATATTTAATATTATATTAAGTAGTTTTTTAATATTCAATAGTTTCTCTACCTACACAACAGTTTGATCCTTTGGTTACAGGCTGATAAAATGCTTATTTCAGTAATTGTAGATAACCATTAAGTGAAACTAAACAAAACCAACATGTCTGCAAAAGGTTTAATTCGGACAACTACTAAATCACACTGCAGTTTAGTTTCGTGATTTTGGTCTTCAATTTTAAACGATGAATAATTGTCAACAACTTTTGATTGTCAGAATGTCATGCACTCTACTAAAGTTGTCAAGTTCCACTCAAGTGCACTCAGGTCTGCACTTCAACCTCAGCTCATACTGTTTCAGTCCTAAATTTAAAAAAAAATTTTGTACAAGGGCCAGCTTTGTGGCAGCAGGCTGCTCCATTTCCAATCCAGCTCCCTGCTAATGGCCTGAGAAAGCAGTGGAGGATGGCCCAAGTGCTTGGCCCCCTGCTATCCACATGCGAGACCCAGGTGAAGCTCCTGGCTTTGGCCTGGCCCAGCGCTGGCTGTTGTAGTCATTTGGGGAGTGAACCAGTGCATGGAAGACCTCTCTGTAACTCTTCCTTCAAATGAATAAAATAAATATTTTTCTAATTATACAAAATAAAAAAAAACCCTTCATTGGTCATACAAAGCGACAGAATCAAAGTAACTGAAGATCTATTTTGATAGTGTTTGTAAATGCTGCACTGTCAGTATTGACTTTGTGTCTTCCCTTTAAACTTGGGATTACATCTGCACTACAGGCTTGTGGGGACAGAACTGTGCCCAAAGAGAGTTCCAAAACCTGCCCCAAATCTTAGGACTTTGCTCTCAAAATGCACACACACACACACACATTAACACACACACACACCCCTCTCCATCATGGACGCCAGGGACCAGGGGTCAAGTGGGAGTACTCCTAATTGATTGCCACCACATAAATCCAAATGTACTCATTTTGAACAGCGCAGAGCTTGTCTGGATATTTTCTATGTATACGACATCACAGCATTGGTCAGGACTGAGCCCACTGCAGACCTTCTCCCAGAAGAGGCTCCTACCACCAACATTGTGCAAAACCACTGATGCATGCAGACAACCAAGAGCAGATGGGTTTCCAGTGAGTTCTGTTTCTTTTTTTTAAATATACATGCATATTAAAGTTTTATTAATTTATTTGAAAGGCAGAGTGATGGAGAGAGAGGGTTTTTTTAAAGATTTATTTATTTATTTGAAAGTCAGAGTTACACAGAGAGAGGAGAGGCAGAGAGAGAGAAAGGTCTTCCATGCCCTGGTTCACTCCCCAGTTGGCTGCAACAGCCAGAGCTGAGCCGATCCAAAGCCAGGAGCCAGGAGCTTCTTCCAGGCCTCCCACGTGGGTGCAGGGGCCCAAGGACTTGGGCCATCTTCTACTGCTTTCCCAGGCAACAGCAGAGAGTTGGATCAGAAGTGGAGCAGCTGGGACTCGAACCAGGGCCGTATGGGATGCCGGCACTACAGGTGGCAGCTTTACCCACTACAACACAGCGCCGGCTCAAGTTTTATTTCTTCCACTCTGCAACTGCCCGCACCTCGGGCAGATTGCTCCCCTGTGCCTTGCACTGCCCTTGGTTCTCCACGGCTAGGGAATGTAGATGGGCTGCTTTTTCCTCATCTGGGAAATGGGACACCAGTGGCAGGAAGCAACGCCTCGCTCTGAGGGCTCCTTGAGGACTGCAAGCTGGTGTGTAGGAGCCCTGAGCCCTGAGTCCTGGCCTGTGGGTGGTCTGCTCCCAAAGACAACTTACGATCAAAGGGAGTGGCTGGCGGAGTGGCCGGCGCTGTAGCCTGGTGGATAAAGCCGCTGCCTGCAGTGCCTGCATCCCATATGGGCACTGCTTGAAGTCCTGGCTGTTACACTTCCCATCCAGCGCTCTGCTATGGCCTGGGAAAGCAGTAGAAGATGGCCCAAGTTCTGGGACCCCTGCATCCACATGGAAGACGGGAAGAAGCTCCTGGCTCCCGGCTTCGGATCAGCGCAGCTCCGGCCATTGCAGCCATTTGGGGAGTGAACCAGCAGATGGAAGATCTCTTTCTCTCTCTCTGCCTCTACCTCTCTGTAACTCTGTTCTTCGAATAAATAAATCAACTATTAGAAAAAAATAAAGATCAAAGGGCATGGGAATGTAGATTATAAGGGGGGCAACCCCGTGAGGGATAGTACGACCCATGGCCCAGGAATAATACATCACAGCATTGCTTCAAATCTTTCTCTCCTACTGTTCCTCTTTTAAGAAGCAGAAGACACAAGCCAAAAACCAGAGAGGGGAAAAAAGGAGAAAACAAACTTAGTTACGAAGAAGGGTAGCCCAATGCATGTGTTCATGTCCCTCAAACAGACCCAAAGGCTCAAGAATAACGAGATCAGAACCACTAGGGTCAAATGAGGGAATTCTTTTCCACCACTGTGTCCCCAGTGCCGTGCACAGTGACTGCTATATATCTGGTACCAAAAATAAATTTGTTGAACAAACAAATTTTTAAACCTCAACCACAACAAATGACTAAGGATGCCAGCTATCACATCAAATCCCCCAAAGAACCTGCATTTCAGGGTAGACATCAATCTGTTAAGACTGAAGAACTGGCATTAAAAGCATTTAACTCACCCCGTTAGGAATAGTTTATGCTTGTACAAGAAAGCCCAACATCAAAACCACATAATACATCCGTTCGGAGGCTTAAGTAACTGCGCATCGTTGTGGGGGTTCTGCTTTGTTCAATAAGCAATTAAATGTGAAGGAAGTCTTAGCGCACTGTGTTAAGCCAATTCCTGTTTTCTGTACAACTCTGACCTTTGCCTGCAGAGCAGAGTCCTTCAGCAAGGACTTCCTTAGGCAGGCTTCGTCGCTAATGATGACACAGGAGAGACTGGATACACAGACAGACATGTGGTGCAGGCTGCTAGGCTTCCCAGCAGAAGGGGCTGACAAAGGCTGTGGTGCCCAGCCACAGGCATCTGGACCCGCAAAGGTTGGGACAAGGAAAGTGATGCTTCTTAGGAGACAAATTAAGAGTAGCGTTCATCAGGAGGAAACACTCTGGAGAGAAGGAGACAGCATACCAGCGTGATTAGGGCTACAGCCATAACACAGGAAGAGATCGAGTGTGGGGAAACGGAGGGTCAAGTAGGGGAGAGAACATGAGAGGCCTTGTGTGCATCTTAGGGGAGATAAAACAGAGAAATTCCAACAGTCCTCAACAGGGGAACCAAAGCTGTTTTAAGACTGATGGGCACCGGCATGGTGGGAAGGAAATGTGCAGAGAAAGATGTCCTATTTGGAGCAGAGACATACATTGGAGCCCGAACCAGGGCCAGTGCACTGAAAGCAAACTACCTGACCCCAAAGCAGATCTGGTGAAGAATCCTGGGCACTCCACCTTTCCCAGAGCATTAGGGAAGGCTGGGGATGGGAGAGCCAATCACACTGCAGAGCAGGCAGAGGGCCATCTAAACCGCCTTTCAACTTTGATACCTGTTTTCCAAAGTGGTGCCTGCTGTGCACAGCAAGTCGTGTGATAAGGCATAGAAGGGACACAGGATGCATACTGCAGCTCCCTGTCACAGTGAGTAGCACTGTTTCAAAGAGCAGCAAGACCATTCTGTGAGGAGCCAGGAGAGGCCAAATTTACAAAGCAGCGCTGTGGCTGCCGGGAGCTACGGGGAGGGGAAAGGGCACAGAATTTCAGTTCTGCAAGATGGAAAGAGTTCTGGGGACACGCTGCACAACGTGTTTGTGCTCAACATCGCCAAACTGAAAAATGATGAAGACACCAGATTGGTTTTTTTTAAAGATTTATTTATTGATTTATTTATTTGAAAGTCCGAGTTACACAGAAAGAGAAGGAGAGGCAGAGAGAGAGCAAAGAGAGGTCTTCCATCCACTGGTTCACTCCCTGATTGACCGCAAGTGCCGGAGCTGCGCTGATCTGAAGCCAGCAGCTAGGAGCTTCTTCCAGGTCTCCCCTGTGGGTGCAAGGGCCCAAGGACCTACGCCATCTTCTACTGCTTCCCCAGGCCATAGCAGAGAGCTGGATTGGAAGTGGAGAAGCCAGGACACGAACCGGTGCCCATATGGAATGCCAGCACTGCACGTGGCGGCTCTACCCGCTACATCACAGCGCTGGCCCCCAGGTGGTTTTTTTTTTTTTTTAAGATTTATTTATTTATTTGAAAGACAGACTTACAGAAAGGCAGAAGCAGAAGGAGAAAGAGAGAGAGAGAGAGATCCTCCATCCACTAGTTCAACCCCCAAATGGCTGCAATGGCCAGAGCTAGGCCAATCCAAAGCCAGGGGAAAGGAGCTTCTTCCAGGTCTCCCACAGGGATGCAGGGGCCCAAACACTTGGGTCATCTTCCACTGCTTTCCCAGGCCATAGCAGAGAGCTGGATCAGAAGAGGAACAGCCAGGACTCGAACCAGTACCCATATAGGATGTTGGCACTGCAGGCGGCAGCTTCACCAGCTACGCCACTGCGCCAGCCCCAGACACTAGGTTTTACATTATGTATATTTTATTGCAATTAAAAAGAAAAAAGGGGGCGAGGGTGGGAGGATAGCAGTAAGCACATCCACCCTGTGGGGCAGGCTGGGATGCACAGGATCCATGTGCATTGAGGCTCTGACATTTTCTCCATCGTCCTCAGGGAGGCACCCCTGACCCCAGAGGTCTCACCTAAAACCACCGATAGTATCAAGCCCTGTCTATAGTATGCTTCTTCCTCTATACAGGCATGTAGCTACAATAGAGTCTACTTTATAAACTGGCACTGTAAAAGAGTAACAGATTCATCATAGACCTTAGCAATCTCAGCGGATGAGTTTCTTAAGTCAAGAAATTTCAGTTTTAAAACTTCTTTTTTTCTTCTTCTGTATTTCCTTTTTTATCATACACTTAACTTTATTTTTTAGTTTAAAAAAAAGACATATAAAAGTTGCACATATTTGTGGGGTACTATGTAATATTTCATTACATGTATGCACTGTATAATGTCCAATCAGAGTAAACATATTTTATCCTTTTCAAGAAAATGTTAAATTCTTGCAATTTCACCATTTTACTTAATGGAAGCACTTTACAGCTTATTTTTGGCATGTATGAATTGCCAACATCACGACTCTGGGCTTTGAGGCTACTATTGAGTGAAATGAGGGTCACTAGCACACAAGCATGGTGATATCAGGACAGTCCATCTGACATCTAAAGTGGCTACTCGGTGACTCCCTGGCAGGCAGCATACACTGTGTGGATACGTGTGACCAAAGGGTGATTCACATCACAGATGAGAAGAAGTTTACCTTGCAAGGGTCCAACCCACTACTCAAAATAGCATGCAATTTAAATCTTATAAACTGTTTCTGAAATTTTCAATTTAGTATTTTTAGGCCCCAACTGACCCCATGTAACTGAACTATGGAAAAGGAAAATGTGGGGAAGGGGGTGAGCAGGAGGCGCTACTGTATGCCTTGCCTCCAAAAAAAATGGGGAAACTCAGGCTCAGAGAAATCACAGGAATTGACAAAAGGTCATTCAGCCAGTCACCTGTAGAGGAAAAACCAAGGTTTATAAAACGCAGTTATGTTTTACCCCCCCCCCCTTTTTTTTTAAAGATTTTTTTTTTTTATTTTTTTTTTTGACAGGCAAAGTGGACAGTGAGAGAGAGACAAAGAGAATGGCCGCTGCAGCCAGAGCACCGCGCTGATCCGAAGGCAGGAGCCAGGTGCTTCTCCTGGTCTCCCATGGGGTGCAGGGCCCAAGCACTTGGGCCATCCTCCACTGCACTCCCGGGCCAACAGCAGAGAGCTGGACTGGAAGAGGGGTAACTGGGACAGAATCCGGTGCCCCAACCGGGACTAGAACCCAGTGTGCCAGCGCCGCAGGCAGAGGATTAGCCTATTAAGCCATGGCACCGGCCAAAAGATTTATTTATTTGAAAGAGTTACAGAGAGAGGTAGCGACAGACAGAGAGAGAGAGAGGTCTTCCACCCGCCGGTTCACTCCCCAGATGGCTGCAATGGCCAGAGTTGTGCTGATCCGAAGCCAGGAGCTTCTTCCAGGTCTCCCACGCAGGTACATAGGCTCGAGGACTTGGGCCATCGTCCTCCACTTTCCCAGACCATAGCAGAGAGCCAGACTGGAAGAGGAGCAGCCAGGACTAGAACCGGTGCCCATATGGGATGCTGGCGCCCCAGGCCAGGGCGTTAACCTGCTGTGCCACAGCGCCGGCCCCATGTTTTACCCCTTTTTATCTAATTTCCTCGCTGGCTATTCCAAAAACCAAGACACTTCGCACTGCAAGTGTTTCCCATTACATACTTAATCATTTAAAGCTCTCCTTGATAACCCCAAGCAAATATTAGGATTAATCACCAAAATCAGATTACTGCAACAAGAAAATGTTTCCAGTTTGTTCTTTAAGTACACTCATCCAACTCAATTAGCACATTACCTTTTAATCTGTTAGTGCAATTCAAAACCTGTTTGTTTTGTAAAGTGATGTGTACTAAAATTGCTGGAAGGATTACTGCCAAACACAAACAAGCTAGAACAACACTAAAATCTATAAAGCACTCAGCCAGGCACCGTTTAAATCGATTCATTCAATCCTCACAATCACCCTATGAAATATAAGAGTACTTCAAAGGTATGTAGAAAACAGAATTAAAAGATGTTTCTTTGGGTAAAAAAAAATGTTGAAATCCATGCACACCAGGGGACTTCAAACAGTTCATGGAGATGCGTATTATGAAAAAGCTATGCATGGATTTAAATTTTTCTCACAAATATCTTTCAATCCCATTTTTCCATGAACCTGTTTAAGTCCCTACATATGTACTACTGTTGGGTGGGGGTGACAACAAATGAGGACCACCAGCAACAAAATCACCAAATGTGCTTGTTTCACACAGCAATCAGTCCCACCCACACTAAATAGGCCTAGCTTTTACTTGAGCAACATGATGTTGAAAATAAAATATATGATCTCTGTAACATGGACTAACCAACCAGGTTTCCTTTATATTCATGGAACAGGAAATGAGAAGGACATCTCAGCCTGTGGAATATAAACATTCCAAGAACCAGAAACAGAGCAAAAGTCAATGTCAGCACTGAGACCATTTTTGCAAAGATTCCACAAAATCACATAAACTTTGATAGAAAAGTTTTGAAGATAAAACAATTCAGAGACTATCTTTAAGTGGATATACCTTAGAAGTCCCTCTACAGTTCTGCCAGCTCTGTAGAACTCAGTCACAGCTCTCATCATGATTTTATGAAAATCATCAATCTGTGGGTGTCGATGGACCCAAGCTCACGCTGTCCTGATTTTAAAATATTCAGTGGATCTCAAAAAGTAAACAGCATACAAGTTTCTTTAAAAGATATTCTTAATGTACTCATTTTTTTCTAATTGTAGTGCTGCTCCTTAGCACAATTGTTCCGGAACAATATGATGCATGATTAATTTATCTTTAGACTATTATGTGTCACAATATACTTTGCTCTGAAAAATGTTAACTCAAGATTTTCAAGCTGTCGATACCTTTCTTGTGAAGCAATCCCAATTCCAAAACCACAGGTTGATGTCCTCACTTATTTTTTTTAAAGATTTATTTATTTGAAAGTCAGAGTTATACAGAGAGAGAAAGAGAGGCAGAGAGACAGAGAGAGAGAGAGGTCTTCCTTCCATCTGCTGGTTCACTCCCAAGATGGCCACAACAGCCGGAGCTGCACTGATCTGAAGCCAGCAGCCAAGAGCTTCTTCTGGGTCTCCCATGCGGGTGCAGGGGACAAAGGAGTTGGGCCATCCTCTACTGCTTTCCCAGGCCATAGCAGAGAGTTGGACTTGAAGTGGAGCAGCTGGGACTCAAACTGGCGCCCATATGAGATGCCAGCACTGCAGGTGGCAGCTTACCTGCTATACCATGGCACTGGCCCCAATGTCCACACTTGTTTCACTTTATTGCAAACACCATCACAGGAATGAAACAGCTTCTTATCTAGTTAAGTGGATGACATATTTGATAAAAAAAAAAAAAAAAGTACCACGCTTTTGGAAGGCTGCATGTCGGTGCCCGTGAACCATCCCAAGAAAAGACTAACACATGGACCACAAAACTAGAAATACATGGTCCTTAGAAAGTGAAACAGAAACACATGAGAAGATTGTCAGTAGATACAGACTATTTCCAGCTTTCTCAGAATTCCCTCAAAGCTCTTGCATGTTAACATGTCATTTGGAGTTTCAGGGTACAATTTTAATGGCCAAAAACTGAAAGCTCTTCCAGCCCTCATTTAAATTCTTGTTGAGTATGGCAGCAAGGGAAATTTAAGAAGTCATCAATTAACTTGGTAAAAAAGGAAAACTCCCTCTTCCCCGAGGATGTAACAGAAGACCCAACATGAAGAAACCCACATATGTGCCCTGGGACAATATTAAAAAGTCACCCCTATCAAAAATCCAGAATTAAAAATCTGAAACTTTTTAAATAGGCTGCTGCTCAAAAACATTTCAAATTTTGGTCCATTTCAGATTAGGGATGTTCAACCAATGGCCTGTGTTAATAAAATCCTCCAAAATCCCCAATATTTCTGATCCCACGCATTTTGGATGAGATATTCCACCTTACCAGCATTAATAGTCAGTTATAAGAACTAAACATAGGCCAACTGCTGCTGATGTGTAAGCCACAATCTAGGACCAACCTCTGGGAGCCACAGGAAGTCTCAACGTAGGGAAGAACTTTCATCAACAGCTCGCCCTGGGCTAGAAGGGTTTGCCAGGTGGATTAAGACAGTGCCCAGGGAGACAGATGTTCATGGGTAAGCACGGTGAATTAAAGGCATTAAGTAAGAGCTGGTGCTTGTGCATATTTGAAAGGAGGTTGGTAAACTATCAGTAGGAATTTTCCATTATGATAATCTTCTTGTTTTGGCGTTCCCTGGTCTTACAACATGGCAATGTTTGGCTTAGAAATCTAGCTATCCCATGTCAAGACCTGATTATAAAGAGTAACTCACAAAAATATACACACATGCGCACTGCTGTTCTGCCCTTAAAATTACTCTTCCTGCTATGGTTAAGCTTCTACAGTGAACAAAACTTACTGAAATAGGTATGGTGATGAAGCCACATGATAGTTGGCAGGCAAAACAGAGACAATGAAAGAAGTTAGTGTTTCTGCCTCCCCTTGGCACTGTCATTCCAGGAAATAATTTAATTTCTGGGCACTTTACACTAGAATGATTAATGAACTCTAATTTGTAAAGGTAACATTAAAAATTAATATGAAGCAGTTATACCAAAGACAGAATACTGGGGAAGTTATAATGATTCTACTCAGCAAATAGCCTGTTTTAAAATAAAGCACTCTATTTTTAAATTGTCAGAACTTGGTAACACATTTCATATGCTAGACAGTCATACTTTCAAAACTTCCATCCTGTACTGTAACAAAAACAAAAGTGTAGTATTTTGGATTAAATAATTTATAGAACATTCCTTTATATAATTCTATCTACAATGAAGAATTCAGATTAAATACTATTCACGGCACCAAGCTCCTTAGGGTCCAAATGGCCAATGAGGTGATTGTCCAAAGCAAGGAAGAAAGGGGAAGGAGAGGAGAGAAAGATACAAACTCCACATCCACAATTCAATAAAATTCTAGTTAGCCACTTGGACAAAGTTGAAGACCTTAACTACTCTATGGCAGAGAATCAGCTGGTATAATGTCTGTAGGAGAGGTAACCCTGAATTTAATGTGACCTTACATGCAACTTTGTTCTGTCAATATACTAAAAAGAACTCAATCTGAATCTTCCACCTGGGTGGCAGAAACCCAATTAAATTATGACCTGCTGCCTCCTAAGGTCTGCATTAACAGGAAACTGGAATCGAGAGGCAGGGCTGGATGTAGAACCCAGGCAGTCTGACGTGGAACGCAGGCATCTTAGCCATTAGGCCAAAAATCCACCTGTACCTTGTGACCCTTTGACATGTGACCACACAGACCATGTCTGCGTATTTATTCTCTAGGCAACCCAAGTTCCTTGCACAGAGTAAGATTCCAATCTGCTCCCCTCCTTCCCCAGTTATGGTCTACCAACTGATGGTTTTGGCTTCAAAGAATTCAACAGGAGCAACATGACTGGCACAGAAAAGAAACAACAGTGACAAGCTACGTAGGCGAGCTGCTACTGTCTGAGTTCTTACACAGGTCGACTGATGCTTCACCTTGGGGTACAGACTTGTTGTCACCTCTTACCATGCTAGAAGGCATGACATCACTGCAGCTCCTCCTCACTAAGTGGAAGACCTTGAAATCAGACGTATCCAGAGATGGGGAAAGTCGGGGCGTCTCCCGAGAACAGCTGAGCTGTTTCATTTGCAGGAGGAGGAGACAAGGCAGGGGGGCTCCCCCAGGACACAGCTGACACAGCGATGGTCTTGCCTCTGGGGGAGGACTCATCCTGAGGTGAAAGGCTGGGGTGGGCTAGTTGCTGCTTTTCTGAGGTCAATCACCTCGCTCCAATCTACTGTTCAAAACAGTTCCAGACAAAACTCAAGAACACAAGACAAAATGTCCACACCTTCGTTGCTACTACAGCTAGAACCCGGGGAATGAGGCTTGCCTGTTCTCCTGCCCATTGCTGACCATCCCTAGGGATTCTTTCTTCTCCGACACTTCTGCCTCACAATGACAGCAGCGCGATGTGCTTCTAAATGCAGGGGCCACAGATGCACACATGCTACAGCCAAGGTCCCCACACCAAAGCATCTCTGTCATGTTCTCCAATAGCTTGGCCACTGCCCGCACACCATGTCATTTCTATTTCGTCCATATCTTCCTAGAAATACACACAACTCAGTCGTTACACTGCTATACCTCTGGACACACCACTCTCCGTGCCTAGCCACGTGCCTCCCCACAGGAACCCCACCAGAACTTTCAGGCTGACTACTCATCTTTTTTTTTTTTTTTTTTTTTTGGACAGGCAGAGTTAGACAGTGAGAGAGAGAGAGACAGAGAGAAAGGTCTTCCTTCCATTGGTTCACCCCCCAAATGGCCACTACGGCAGGCGCTGTGCTGATCTGAATCCAAGAGCCAGGTGCTTCCTCCTGGTCTCCCATGTCGGTGCAGGGCCCAAGCACTTGGGCCATCCTCCACTGCCTTCCCGGGCCACAGCAGAGAGCTGGCCTGGAAGAGGAGCAACCAGAACAGAACCAGCACCCCGACTGGGACTAGAACCCGGGGTGCCGGAGGATTAGCCTAGTGAACCGCGGTGCCGGCCTGACTACTCATCTTTCAAACCCAGCTCACGGTCACCTACCAACAGCCTTACCCTGGCCTCTATGACCCTTCTCCTGCAGTGTTAAACTAAACACCTGTCCCAACTCTTTGTTTTTATTTTAGAGGGGGACTGAAATACTTACCTCTCTTACCTCAACCACACACCACACAATGACATTGCAGTCAACAACAGGTCACATTTACCATGGTGGAACTGAAAAATCCCTACCACCTGGGCATTTTAGCCATTGTGACATCCTACTGCAATGCATTCCTCACATGTGTGTAGTGATGCTGTAGATACACCTACTGCTAGGAGTATGGCACACCAGTTAAAACACCACTTTGCATGCCCACATCCCATGGCTGCATGCCTGGTTTCGAGTCCCAGCTCTGCTTCTGATTCCAGCCCTCTGCTAATGCACACCCTGAGAGGCAACTACTAGCATCCCTGCCACCCATGTGGGAGACCTGGATTGGGTTTCCAGCTCCTGGATGGCCCAGTCCTGGCTGTTGCAGGCATGTGAGGAGTGAACCAGTGGATGGAAGACCTCAATGTGTGTATGTCTATATCTGTCTGTCTGTCTCTCTCTCCCCACCCCACCCCCATCTCTCTGCCAGTCTGTCTCTCTCGCCAAATTTCTCTCTGTCACTCTGCCTATCAAATATACAGTAAATAAATAAAATTTTTAAGTATAGCACATACAATTCTTTACAAAACATAATGCTTTGGTGCTGATGCTGTGGCATAGAGGGTAAAGCCACCGCCTGTCGTACCAGCATCCCATATGGGTGCCGGTTCTAGTCCCAGCTGCTCCACTTCTGATCCAACTCTCTGCTATGGCCTGGGAAAGCAGTGGAAGATGGTCCAAGTCCTTGGGCCCCTGCACCCGCATGGGAGACCTGGAAGAGGCTTCAGATTGGTGCAGCTCCAGCCATTGCAACCATTTGGGGAATGAACCAGAGGATGGAAGACCTCTCTCTCTCTCTCTCTCTGGCTCTACCTCTATCTGTAGCTCTGTCTTTCAAATAAAATTTAAAAATCTTTAAAAAAAAAATGTGGAGCATTCAGGACTAGAGCTAGCATTTATACGGAATGCTGGCATCATAGGCAGCTTATCCAACAGTGCCACAATGCCAGCACTTAATTATTATTTAAGAGTGTACTCTTTCTACTTATAAACCAAAGTTGGCTGTCAAATAGGTGCTGCGTGGCACTGGCAGAAGCCCCATCCATCTCAAGCTCACCACATCTCCTGATCTCAACACCGGCTAGGTTGCCAGGATGCACTCTGTGATGTTCTCACTAACGATGCATTTCTCAGGACAGATTCCATCGTGAAGCAGTGCGTGACATGTCGCAAACGTGGCATTACAAACAATACTTGGGGCTCATTACCTTGATCAGTCTCTGTGTTGCTGAGGCCTTAAGTCAAAGTCAGACTGGATTTGACCAGATAGATTTTCTCCAAGCAAGAGGAGAAGCCCTCCTCGACAGATATCTAAAACCGTGGGTTTGACAAATGGTTACTGGAGATTATATTTACAGGTACCTCCTCCTTTAAAATATCAAGCTTTAGTAACACTTAAGGAATTGACATTTGTGCTCCAAATGGTCCTCCGTAATGTGAATGGGGGAAAGCCCCTCATTAGGGAGGGGGTACTATACACTGAATCACATCCCCCCAAAAATCCATGTGCTGAGCCCCTAACCACCAGTGTGATGGTAGCTGGTGTTGGGAACTTTGGGAGATAATGGAGATTAGATGACATCATGGCAGTGGCAGGGGGGTGGGAGTGGGGAATGGAGGGCAGCCCTCATGATGGGATTAGGCCCTCACCAGACACAGAGAGCTCCCCTAGCCCCACTAGAAGGCAGTCATCTGTGACCCAGGAACAGAGCCCTCGCCGGAACCCATCTTGCTACACCATCCTGATCTTGGACTTCTAGTCTCCAGAACCGACTGTGACATTTTGCAATGGCAGTCTGAAGAGAGTGGTGCCCTTCCATATCGGTCTCTGCTTTTTTCTATGGATCACTTTTTCTAATTTCAATGAAACCAACAAGTCATTAGGAATCATGCAATTGAAACCACAGGTTGAAAACAATACTAATGAAAGAATTACAAGCAAGCAAGTAAACCAAAAAACCCAGCAGAATGGACTCTTTCCTTCCTAAAAAAGCTCCCCAAAACCACTTTACTAAGTTAATTCTTAGGGCAATTTCATAAAATCTAATAAGTCAGTCAAATATATTCAAAATAATTAAGAAGAACAACGAAGTGTACTTAGATCCACAATTCTCTACTGAGCCTCTAGGCAGCATATCAGGTCTTGAGCTACTAACTCATGATGATAGTACATGAACATAGATATTTAAGCATGTATATTTAAAAGTCCATGTTAAATGTTTTACTGATAATTTTCAAGATCACTGGTATAGACAGGGAACTTACATGACAGGGTAGGACCCCAAAATATGTCACCCTGAAATATATGTCTGACCTACATTAAGATGGCTCCCCTGAGACACTGCAGACAGCAGTAACTCTGAAAGGTTGCCCTTTTGTAAAAGAAATTTACATCTGGAAAGGAAATTCACCTTAGTGAAGTGAGCCAGTGCATACAAACAGGCTTTCCACCTGATAGCTCCTTTTCTGTTCAGGAAAAATTTTCCACAGGAAGAACAGATTGGGGACACACCATCTGGGCCAGGCAGAAATGACCACAGGTGGCCCTGACTTGGGGGTTTCATCTGCATAACAAGACAGCCCCTGTTTGCTGTACCCATTCCACCTCCAATCCTCCATAGCCTGTACCACCTCCTTTGCCCCCTAGCAGCCCAAGCTCCTATCCCTCTGTTTAGTTCTCTATAATGCTCAGCCATATTACCCCTCCTATGAGTCTCAGATTTTGCACATAGCTCTTATGTTTGTGCAAATAAATAAATCTCTCACGCATTTTATCTGTTAATCCATTATCAATTTATTTCAGACTAAAGTTACCAAACCTTGGTGGGAAAAGAATCATGGTTCCACTCTCATGCTGGCGTCCCCTGAGGCAGGGCTGAAAGCACCTGCCAACAGTCTCCAGTTGTGTAACAATACCAAATGGTTGTGTAACAAATACCAAAGATGAAGAGAATAATCCATCAGAATAGCGAACATTGCCCCAAACTCCACCCCAAATCCTTCTGAACTGCGTCTAATATAAAATAGCAAAGGTAGATAAAAACCCATGCTTCACATTTTGAAGCGCTGGACTCCATTTAAGAGAAAAGAGTGGGTCAGCATGTAAATGATCATACCCAACCTCATGGATTTCAGGAACATTCTTTGTAAAACACCCCTGCATCCCGACAATGGTCAGACCTCCCCTTTTGTTCTCTCTAAGCATTGTCCCCCTTGAAAGGGCTGCTGATTGGCATTACTGAGCAAGCTTTTGCTGTCCATTGAGTGACACAGGCAAGAGAACAAACACCTAGACGCTACTTTTCTCAGTAGGGCCACAGAAGCTCCCATGACTAAATCCAAGCAGAAAGAGAATTCTCTGCAACCCACTTTGCTGCCAACACTTTCAACTTCTATACAACTAGATCAAACATCATGCAAACTCTTAGTGTTGTTGGTGAGCTTGGAGAATGTTCTTTGACACCCATGAGGAGAGTGTTTTCCCATCTACTCAGCAGAATAAATGGAGTGATGGTGGTCCTTTTCTCCTCTGACAATCATCTCTTCAAAATCACGTCTGTTTCCAATAAAACACACCAACTTTCATCAAAGTCAGAAAAGAGTTTAGCATTTAGTTCCTACTCTCCTAGATACATCTGCTTAATTTTAAGATTATTATGTATTTGAAAAGCAGAAATAGAGAGAAAGATCTTCCATCCACTGGTTCACACCTAAGATACTTGCAACAGCTGAGGTTGGGCCAGGCTGAAGTCAGAAGCCAGGAACTCAATCTGGGTTTTATATATGGGTGGCAGGAACCCACACACTTGAGCCATTATGATTTTGTGGTTTTTTTTGGAGAAAATTATACACTTACAGAAGAGTTGTAAAAATACCAGAGTTGCTATCTACCCATCATCCAGTTTCCCTTACACCTTCAGCACATTGCAATACATTTAGAGGTTAAGTATCCCTTAGCCAAAATGCTTAGGATCTGAAGTGTTTGATTTAAAAGTTCCAGGATTTGGAATATTTGTGGAGACTTTGCCAAGTTGAGCATGCCTAACCCCAAAAATTTGAAATCCAAAAAGCTCAAAAATCTGAAACTTTATGAGTCTCAAGTCAGATCCAAAAAAAAGCTTCAGATTTCACAGAATGCAGGGATTAGGGAGGCTCAAACTGTATAAAACCTAACAAAATAACACTGGCACAATGCTCATCCAACTACAGACTTCATTCAGGGTTCACCAGCTTTTCCCAACAACATACCTTTCTGTTCTGGGATCTGATTCAGAGATACACAGGGAGTTTAGTTTCCATGTTTCCTTAAGTGCCTCCTATTCTGCTTCAATTTTAACTGCTGTCGCACAAATTCTGATGCTTAATTCTTTTTATCAGTAAGAGTCAGAAATAAATCCCAAGTTCATGGAAGACAACAAGAGTTAACAGAATTTGACCCAGATTCTCAAATGAAATGCCTCCACGTATTTTTGAAAATAGGCAGAGATGTCTCTGTGGTCAAATTCACACCGGGCTCTGTTATCCATCCACACAAAGGTCAACTTAATACAGAATTCACCGGGAAAATCTGTTCTGCCACACATTTGCTGTTTCCTTAGAAACACTGAACACAAAACTGGCCCCAAACTGACATGCTTTTCTGTTTCTAAAAACAGTTCAAGAAAGCTCTCAACACTGAATGGTTACCTGAAATGTTTGGTTCCAACAGTTCCCCAATTTAAGTATCTTCCTCTTTAAGATGCCTCCAAAACCTTGTCCAGGACTGTACGCCTGGTAACAATTCTAACTACAAGCTTTCTATGGCATTAATAGCTACAGAATGAGTAACATAAGGACTCATATGCTGTGACATTCATGTCCAGAAAACAGTGCCTGGCTTGGAAACCAGATCTGCTTCTAAATCAAAGACCGCATACACAGCTATTTTTAGGTAGCAAATAGGCAATCACTCTTGATAAGGAATACTTGAAGCTTTGCCAAACTTGACAAGGACTGCTCTCTCAAATCAGAAATATGAAAACCTCAGCATTCCAGACAATGATCAAAGGAACTTACGATTCTGCCTAGGATCTTGTTATTGCTTCTTTTTAAAATTGTAAGCAACATATGCATTAAGATCAGACCCTACCTGAATTCTGTAGCTTTAAAACATTTATAAGAGAATCCTTCATCCTCGGCGTACTCAACATGGGATCCCGTACCATATACAACATCTCTGCCCATTACCCACCTAAAACTGCATGCTGAAGGTTATGTCGTTCTTCCCTTTGCTTAAGACAAAAATATCCTCTGAGACATTCACATTCCAGCACAATATTACAAGTTAAGGACTGCTTATCTTAAATGCTTAAGACCAAGTATTCTGGATTTCATATTTTGACGTACATACCCAGATATAAGAGGAGGCTTCAGAAAGCTTATGGGATAAAGTAATTTAAAAAATAATGCAACTTTTCCACAGACGTTAGGAAACGTTCTGAAACTCCTTTGTGTTATTGCGCATAAGATCAAAATCTAAATATGAAATTCACTGATGTTTCATATACACCTTATACACACAGCCTAAAGATATTTTTATATAGTATTTTTAGTGCACCTATGTTGTGACTGCAAGCTGTCACATGAGGTCAAATGTGGAATTTTGGGATTCTGGAACATTCTGGATTTCATATTTTCAGACTAAAGATGCTCAGCCAATATTTTTTTAAAATGATCCTGTACAAACCTAGCACACAGTGCTCTTTTTCCTTTTCTGTAGAGGTAATATTCCATTTTAAACTTACCAAGGCACAGCCAACAAAATATTTATATAAAGCAATTTCCCTTTAAGACAAAGCAACCTGAAGAAATGCAGTAACCTGACAAAGCTGAAGTTATTTAATGAAGATTTCTGCTACAACACCCACCTAAAATGAATGAGTCATTCAAAACTGAGTATCTATCAACTTTTCTAACTTGGTTTGAGGCTCTCATTGCAATTATTGAAGAAAAACACCTTAACAGCTTTGAAATTCAGCATTTCAGATGGCATTCTGGTAATCACAGAGAAAGATTATAGATGCTTGATCACAGTGACATCAATATTGTTCATTCTTTTGATTTGTAAATTATCTCAAGATATTTGTGGGGGGAGGGCATTTAACTTTAAATACTTTTGAAAATGTAGATATACAAAATTAAAGATTCACCATAAGATTCCTTTAAATAGTAAGATGTAATAAGTATTTAATATTTAATATAAAACATATGAGTGGAGCACAGGGAAGTCTATGAAGACATAAAGCAGACTGGTGGTTGCTTAGGACTGGTGGGAGGAAAAAATGGGGAGATGAGAGTTAAAAGGTATAGTTTCTTCTAGAATCTCCAGAAGTGATGAAAATGTCCTAAAATCAATTGTGATGATGGCTGCTCAACTCTGAATATTCTACAAACCACTGAACTGCACACTTCAGATGGTTAAATGATGCATCTAAGGGGCCAGTGCTGTGGCGTAGCGGGTAAAGCTGCCACCTGCAGTGATGGCATCCCATATGGGCGCCAGTTTGAGTCCCAGCTACTGCACTTCCAATCCAGCTCTCTGCTATGGCCTGGGAAAGCAGCAGAAGATGGCCCAAGTCCTGGGGCCCCTACATCTGCGTGGGAGACCAGGAAGAAACTCCTGGCTCCTGACTTTGGATTAGCACAGCTCCAGCCATTGCAGCCATCTAGGGAGTGAACCAACGGATGGAAGATCTTTCTCTCTCTCTCTCTCTCTCTCTCTCTCTCTCTCTGCCTCTCTCTTTCTGTAACTTCGCCTTTCAAATAAATAAATAAATAAATAACACCTTTTTTAAAAAAAGCATTTAAAAGGAAGTATGAGTGTGTACTTCAGAATAAAAAGATCTTCTTAGATGGACACACAGACGATCCAACATACACATATGAGCACTGCAAGATCCACTCATCATTATTATTCACTCCTAAAGGGTGATATTAGAGTCCTCACAGCTAAGGCCCTAGAAAATCATTGCCTAGGAAAAAAAGACTATTTCATAATTCTCCACCATTATAATAATGAAATCAGTGGCTTCAATAAACCTAGCACAGGCTTCAGGTCAAACACTGGTGCTATTTCCAGTGTCAAAAATAAGAACAAGGGGTTGGCATGGTGACAATGCAGGTCAATCTACTGCTTCTGACACTGGCATCCCATATCAGAGTGACTACTCCAACTCCAACGCTAATCCAGCTTCCTTTGAATGTACCTCGCAAGGCAGTAGAAAATGGCCCAAGTACTTAGGCTCCTGCCATCCACAATGGAGCTCTGGATGGAGTTCCTGGCTCCTGGCTTCAGATACCCCAGCCCTGGCTATTGTGGGCATTTAGAGAATGAACCATTGGATGGAAGCTTCTCTCTCTCTCTCTCTCTCTCTCTCCTTTCTTTCTCTGACATCTGCCTGTCAAATATTTAAAAAAGAAAACAGAAAAATTTGATGAGATATTCATATATATGGACTCTGTCCCTCCTAGAAATTCAAGAAATTGTCTGGAATTTGGAGCTCCCATGTGGTGCATTTCCCAGGTGAAGGAGAAGGGACACAAGGCCACAATCAAACCCAGAAGTAACCTTCTCACTCCCGTTCTCCAGGCCTTTCCACCAGCCCAGCCTCTTTCCTGAATCACACCAATGCCAAATGTTAATGCTGGACCATGCAATCCACATCCTGAATTGTACCATATCGCCCTTCACCAACATCCCCACTGCCCAAACAACCTCCCTCCCCTCACTGTCAAACTCCCAGTTCCTGCACTGAAAGCAAAAAGCCAGTTGCCCACAGAAGCAAACACAGAGCAAAGGTGACGATCCACAAGGTTCCAAGGAAGAAAGGGCTTGGCTTAGGGGAAAGTGAGTGAGAGCGAGAGGCAGGCCTCCTGTGGTGTACAATATCCAAACAGTAGAGCTTGGGCCCTTGCGCCCGCATGGGAGACCCAGAAGAGGCTCCTGGCTCCTGGCTTCGGTTCAGTGCAGCTCCAGCCACTGTGACAATCTGGGGAGTGAACCAGCAGATGGGAGACCTCTGTCTATGCCTACGCCTCTCTGTAACTCTGCCTTTCAAATAAATAAACAAATATTTCTTTAAAAATCAATATTTCAAAAATAAAACTTGACTTTTACCAACATTAAAATGCTAAAACAGCACGGGTCAATGTTTTCTAAAATGCTTATACTACAAAGCTAAGAAGATTTGCAATAAATTCCATAAAGAACTATACATCACTGATAACCACTAGTTATTCCTAAATAGTCAAGATGAATCAAATACTCAGAGGACATTTTATAGAACATCTGGGGACACATCTTAATATCTCAGACCCTATCCAGTACATTTAGAAATGTATGCTCATAGTATAAGCCATGAACTTAAAAATTCTATATATTTTAATATTTATGTGGCCAGCATTGTGGCATAGCAGGTAAAGTGGCTGCCCACAACGTCAGCATCCCACATGGATACTGGTTTGTGTCCTGGCTGCTCCACTTCCAGCCCAGCTCCCTGCTAATGGCCTGGGAAAAGCAGTGGAAGATGGTCCAAGTGTTTGGGTCTCTGCCTCCAAGTGGGAGACGTGGACGAAGCTCCAGGCTCCTGGCTCCTTGCTTCAGCCTGGCTCAGCTCTAGCCGTTGCAGCCATCTGGAGAGTGAACCAGCAGATGAAAGAGCTTTCTTTTTTTTTTTTAAACAGGCAGAGTGGACAGTGAGAGAGAGAGACAGAGAGAAAGGTCTTCCTTTGCCGTTGGTTCACCCTCCAATGGCTGCCACGGACGGCGCGCTGCGGCCGGCGCACCACACTGATCCGATGGCAGGAGCCAGGTGCCAGGTGCTTTTTCCTGGTCTCCCATGGGTTGCAGGGCCCAAGCACCTGGGCCATCCTCCCTGCAGTCCCGGGCCACAGCAGAGGGCTGGCCTGGAAGAGGGGCAACCGGGACAGAATCCGGTGCCCCGACCGGGACTAGAACCCAGTGTGCTGGCGCCACAAGGCGGAGAATTAGCCTGTTGAGCCACGGCGCCGGCCGAAAGAGCTTTCTCTCTGTCTCTCCCTCTCTCTCTCTGTGACTCTGACTTCCAAATAAATAAATAAATCTTTTTAAAATACATTTCAATAATTCATTTAAATTAAATCAATTTATAGTTGTATACAACCTTTTAAGAGCTGATATCTGCCTACTTTATTCCTAGCCAACTTGCTGTACATTCCTATACTTATTCCTCTCTTATCCCCCAATAAAGTACAAATGAAAATGTACAACAGGTAGCTGATTGGAATCCCTCTAATTAAGTCTCAAAAGTCAGCTCTTCAGCTCTCAGTTTTGATTGAACAGGTACTGAGGCCCCATTACCAAAGTTCTTAAATATCTTCACCTTCCACAAAACTAGGGAATTTAAACAAAAACCTATTTTATTCTCCCAGCTTTAGGCATGCACAAAAGGATATCAAAATTAAAGAAATCAATAGGAACCGAGCAAAAATGCAATTTGAAATCACAGTAAAGTTTAAAAAGAAAAACGTTTAACTCTCATCTTTCTTACACATTTTTATAAGTTATCTTTTAAAAAGTTATTCAGTAGAAACACATATGAGAAGGTGTGGGAAAATGCAACCATACTTGCAGTAGCAGAGTAAGATCCCAAAAGGTTTCAAGGATAGTCACAAAGTTGTGCAGCCATCACCCCACAATGAAACCCCATGCACATTAGTGGTCACTTCCCATTTGCTCCAGGCCCTCCAGCCTCCCTAGAAACCGCTCATCAACCTTGTGTCTCTGTAGATCCGTCTCCTGTGGAGGGTTCCACATCAACAGAATGCTACAACGAGGCCAGTTGTGACTGGCTTCCTTCATGTGGCACCACCGTCTTCTCAAGGTTCGCCAACATCGTAGCAGGGGACAGTGCTCCATTCCTTTTTATGGGCAGATACTATTCCATTGTCTGGAGAGACCACATTTAATGTATCCAGACATTAGCCGATGGACATTTGGAGTTCCTACTTTCCTGGCTACTATGGAGAAGGCTGCTGTAAACATCTGTGTACAAGTTTTTGTGTGGACATACACTTTCATTTTTCTTGGTTATATACTGCTAGGGGGGACACTGCTGGCTCATTTGGTAATTTTACCTTAAACCTTTTGAGGAGCTACCAAATTGCTTTTTGAAGCAGCTGCACCATTTCTCATTCCTATTAGCTATGTATGTGGGCTTCAATTTCACCACTTCCTTGCCAACATTTGTTATCTCTCTTTTGTATTAGACATCCCAGTGTGCAAAATGGTAATCCATCGTGATTAATGTTCTGCATCTTAAAACAAGCCCACTCAGTCTGGAACGATGGACTCAGCTATTCTTCCATGCTACACTTTAAAAGAAAGTCATACACATACTGGTTATTCTTAAAATCCAAAATAAAGCCAGCTTCCACATAACAGGCACCATTACTCTACCCCAAATCCCATCAAACTACAACAGTGTCCAACAGTGAGACCTTTCTAAAACAAAACTGTCAGGTCAAACAGCCTGGACAAGTGCAGATGCACTGCTGAAATACTTCAACATACAACAAAGTTTTAGCCAGAGCTTTCAGGAAAAAAAAAAAAAAAAAGGAAGGAAGCTGAATTAGAATTCAGTTTTGTCAATCATTTATGCATAACCTGATCAATCACAGAACTTCTCCCGACATCTCAGCTAGATGTTCTTGAGCAGCTCACAGATCTACGTGCTCTGCTGTTACTTCCAGACATGAAGCTGCGTAAGCCAGAGAGCTTAATGACACTTGAAAACGTACGAACACCCCCAGATAAAGAACCAGCCTCGCACAGCAGCCTGGATCTGCGGGTCAGATGGGCAGGTTCAGTTTCCAGTTCTGCTATTTGGGAGCTGTATGGCCACAGGTGCATTATGTAGCATCTTTATAATCCCGTCCCCTGATCTGAAGGAAATTCATAATGCCTGTCCCCAAGAAGTTATGAGGATTCATCAAGCGAGCAGAGCCGCCAACAAAAGGCAGCCTCTTCAAACGCTAGCTTCCACCCATCTTTCTGCTAACTCCGGGCAAAGTTTCCCAGCAACGAAAGCCCTCTTCAGCAAATGCTGTGGACCACAGGGAGCCGAATCCGAGTCCCCGTGAGCTGTGGGATTCCCTTATAAAGCACTCCCCCGTCCCCCCATTATGGTCTGCAAACTGCTGAAGAGGGCTACCAACAGGCTTAAAATGAGGCTGGGGGCGGGGGGAGGAAGGTTATTGGAAGGGAGCCCGAGATGGAGAGAAGAGACCTCATTCTTGTCCATGACAGTCTACACCTCCCAGGCTCTAGCGGGCACAGCACGGGATGGGAAGAGGAGGAAGGAAGAAGAGGCTGCAGTCGGGGGACCCTGGCGGGCAGGGGTCGCAGGTAGCATCGGCCAGGCAGTGGGTGGGGGAGGGGCGGGGCGGGAGGACGCAGACAGGGAGAAGCTGACTCGGGAAGACCCTGCCCGGGGCGTCTCTCGGCCGCCTTCTCCTACCTACCTGATCTGGTTGTCGCGGAATTTGTTGAGATGCGGTTGGTTGAGGTAAATGGTGCGGGCCGGTGCCTCCAGCTGGTCTCCCACAGACGTGGCCCGGGACATCTCATCCTCTGCCTTCTTGTAGCCCGAAGAGCGAACGGGTCCTGCAGAGACGAGGCGCAGGGCGGACAAGGAAACACAAAGGAAGAAGTCAGCCGCCAGGCAGGGGGCGGCGAGCGCGCGCGGCGGCGGCGGGCGGGGACCTGAGGGAAAGGATGCTCTGGCGAGGCCGGGGCCGCCTATGTACCTCGGCGGCCCCTGGAGACGCCGCCGCCGGCCCCGCCCCGCGTCCCGCCCCGCCCCGCCGCGGGGACCGCCGAGGCCGCCGCCCCGGGGCTGGGGCCCCGCTGGGGCGCGCGCAGGCTGCGTGCGGGGCCGGGGAGGGCGCGGGCGCGCGGCTGCGGGCTGCCGGCTGCCGGGCGCTGGCGGGAATGGACGCTGAGGAAGGCGGGCGGGGGCAAAGCACAGCCCCACGCGGCCGAGCGCCCCCGCCGTCCCCAGGGTCCGAGCTGCGGAATGGG
Source organism: Sylvilagus floridanus (assembly GCA_949820135.1). Lineage (NCBI taxonomy): Eukaryota > Metazoa > Chordata > Mammalia > Lagomorpha > Leporidae > Sylvilagus > Sylvilagus floridanus. Next base: position 39,909,552 of record OX463230.1, read on the forward strand.
CTTTTCTGGGCGTCTTTGGGCACGGAGAACCAACAGCCCCGCAGCAGCCAGGGGAGGAAGGGCTGGCTCCCTCCGTGACCCTGCAGGGGCCAGCTGCTGCCCTCCCTAGGTGGTCGCGGTAGCTTCACCAGCCCCGGGCTAGCGGACCGACGCGCGAGCTTGTGTTTCAACTTACTGTTTGGTTTAGGACACAAATCAGCCTGTCCCCTTCAGATCTGATTGTGGTCCTACAGGCGAGGCGCTCTGGGCGAGCTAAGCCCGCATCCCCATCCCATAACCTTCACCCGAGGAGGTGTCAGCGTGGAGAAAGATACACCCAGCACTCAAACTGCTGGCCGCGCGCGCGCACGCACACACACGACCTGATCGTCAGCCGCTGGACAATGTCCCTCCACGGAAGGAGTCACCCTCCTTGAGACTTGACCTTCGCGGTCCGGCGTCTGAGGCAAAGGATGGCAGAAAAATAAACGGCCAGGGACGGAACCTGATTTCCCCTTCCCCCTTAAATATACATTCGGTCTAATACCTGTAGTGTTTCCCACCTATCAAAGAAATGAACTTGGCTTCTCATTTTAAACACTGACATCTTCTTTGAATAAACCTCATCCCAGCTACAAAGAATACAGTTGGTTGTCATAGAGATAATTGGGAACAGAGGTTGTGGCTAATTTGTGTGTGTGTGTGTGAGTGGCAGAGACCCACGGAGAGCGCTCCCATCTTCTGGTTCACTCCCCAAATGCCCACAAGGGCTGGGGCTGGGCCAGGCGGAAGCCAGGAGCCAGGAACTCAGTCTTCCCACAGGGGCAGCAGGGACACTGGCACTTGAGCTACCACCTGCTGCTTCCCAGGGACTACGTTAATAGGAAGCTGGAACAGAAGCCAGGCACGCCCACATGGGATGCAGCATCCTGACCAGAGGCCTGACCACTAGACCAAACACAGGCCCCCTAAATTATCTTTTAAAGTGATTCTGAGGATGGTAATCCAATCAGTTACTGAACTCCAGCATACTACCCTGAAGGGTTAAGTATGAAGTCACCCCAGGCTAATCTGCTCGTTCAAGTGAAAGTCGCCAGGTGGGGCCCCTGGTCCCAGGCCAAGCACAAGCACGTCCCGCTTTCCTCCTGGCTCCAGGGTGCTCCCACAGCACCCTGGCTGTTTCTCAATGAGGGACCCAATCCCCAACCTTCTTCCTGACGGCCTTCCACTACCTGGGGTCCCTCTGACACCGCTACACATTGCTCAGCCCGCTCCCTGCCAACAAGGGGCAGCAGACAGCAAGCCTGCCTACATCCAGAGTGGCAGGACTACCAGAGAGCCAGGATTCCCGGACTTCAACCAGGGCAGTTGCTGACTTAAGGCAGATGGAGAAAAACAATCTTGCTTTACTTCCTGCCCACGTATGCTGCTTAGTTTTCCCCCACAGCAGTAAGCATCCGTCTGGTTCACACACCCAGGAGCACCGGCTGGCGGGGACATGATTTGTTCATGGCAGTGACCTCGGCACCCACAACAGTGCCTGGCACATCAGAGGCACTCATGCATGTTGGCAGAAACACGTGGCTTTTACTGGAGTCTTGAAAAGGGTGTCTTGACTTGCACAAGGAGAGATGCAGTGGTGTGCTGAGGGCTCAAGCCACAGACAGGAGTGGGATCAAAATAGCTCACTGCACGGATGTTGTTTACCCAGCGGCTCTCAACTCCACCGCACATGAAGATCGCCCAGGGAGTGCTCACAGCTTACTAGTTCCTGGGCCCACCCTAGGAGATTCTGAATGCTATTGCTTTGTTTTTGTGTTTTAAGTTCCTTTAATGACACTGATGGGAGTCACAGTTGAGATCCACTAGTTAGATGCTGCTGCAAACCGAAAAACAAAAGATCTCCTACTCTCAAAAATGTTAGCTAGTTTAAGGTACCAAGTTATACCCATGGTTATACTTGTGGTTATGTACACAGGGCAGGACCACTTATAACCAAGGGACAGAGTGGGCCCGGCAGGTGCTAAGGAGGGTGGGTGGCAGGTTAGCAGGCACTGTGTTGATTCAGGTGGAGAGGTGATAGGAACTGCTTCCGAGGATAGATATGAGAGCTTTATATATAGGCGAGGTTTCTATGAGGAAAGAAGATATTGTGAGTAAGGGCAAGAGTCTAAGCAAAGGCTCAAGTAGACAAAATTGTACCAGGAGCCAATTGGAAAAGAACAAAACCAGCTTTGGGGCTCCAAATGGGAAGAGTAGAAAGGCAGCACAGAGGAAATAGCCTATGGCCGGTGCTGGCTGGCAAAGAGCAGGCAAACACGTGGACCTCGTGCTGCAGGTCACAGGAAGTCATGAGCCATCAGCAGGAAGCTAGATCGGAAGCGGAGCAAGGGGACTCAAACCGGCACCCATATGGGATTCTTGCACTGCAGGTGGATGGTTAACCTACTACACCACAGCTCCAGCCCCGGAAAAATTATTGACACAAACAAGTAGTGGTAACAGAATGACGTGGATTAGTATCTCCCAAGTACCTAACATGCATCAATATTAATTTTTCTATACTACAACCTGGGAATTGTATTCTAGGTAGAAATAGAGTTCACACACACACACACACACACACACACACACCCCTAAACTCTGACAGTTTTCCATTTCAGTGGCTTCATCTTGACCTAACCCTGCATTGCAGGAAAACATCAATATTTTGTTTTGTTTTTTGTTTTGACAGGCAGAGTGGACAGTGTGAGAGAGAAACAGAGAGAAAGGTCTTCCTTTTGCCTTTGGTTCACCCTCCAATAGCCCCTGCGGCCGGCCCGCTGCGGCCGGCACACCATGCTGATCCGAAGCCAGGAGCCAGGTGCTTCTCCTGGTCTCCCCTGGGGTGCAGGGCCCAAGCACTTGGGCCATCCTCCACTGCACTCCCAGGCCACAGCAGAGAGCTGGCATGGAAGAGGGGCAACCAGGACAGAATCCGGAGCCCCAACTGGGACTAGAACCTGGTATGCTGGCACCGCAAGGCGGAGGATTAGCCTATTGAGCCGTGGCACTGGCCCAATATTTTCAAAATAACATAATTTTGTTTAAAAAATGTATTGACTAAGAAAACCCTACACCATAGATAGAAAAGTACATTGTGACCACGGTTTCAAATTCAGACTCATGAGATTAATTCTGAGTTAATGCATTTTGTAAATATCTCCATACAAAATCAGAGTATTTACTTACAACACTCCCCCATATAAATAGGCACACAGTCAGCAGATAGTGGGAATTCAATAAATATCTATTTGTTGAGAAAAAAACCAAAGTGAAGGAAAGAATTAGGAAAACAAGAAAAGACAAATGGACAAACACTGCTTGCTCCCTGCAAAGTGGAAATGTAGACCAGTTGGCAGCCAAGGCCACAAGGGCAAGGACAATGTCGTGTTCACAGCTCTATCCCAGGCACCCTGAAGGATGCCTAACACACAGGAAGCAGTCTGTAAGTATATGTTAAATGGATCAAAAGCTAAGAGGCTGATGCAGTGGGTGCCTTTGGAAGCTCCATATCCACTGCCAAGCCACTGCCTTCTCACTCATCTGGTAACTGAGTTGCCCACATGCAGGCCAGGAAGCCCCACAACCTCTCTGCACTGAGCTGTTCCACCCACACACAGCAGCTTCTGGTTCAGGTTGGGCCAGTAAGAGTCTCTCTTCTGGGACTCGGATAGGAAACTAGCAGAGGCCACCTCTGCATGTGCTGTCAATCAGCATGCACGCTCGGCCTAGAGGGCTGTCTTCCCCCACCCAGTGGACCACCAGGCAGAGGAAGGACTTCTCTTGAAATAAAGAAGCAGCAGAACAGTCCACAAAGTACTCTGAGTTCTGGGCGCCACACTCTTCTCAACTCCAGCTGCTCTCTGGTTCCACAAGCCACTCCCTGAACATTCTACAAATTATTCATAACCACATATCTCAACTAATGCAGTAAAAGAACACCCAGAGAACCTAGTTTGCTCTATTAAGATAGAAAAGCAAGGAAGGTTAAAGATAAGGGACAAACTCCCATTCATTTATCGATCACCCGGGATGCCCCAGATGTTGATGCCTCTGGCACAGGTGCTGTTCAGCGTCACTTTCCACACCTAGGAAGTCCAGATCCAACAGAGGAGCCACCAGAGGTCACATCTGCACCACTTGCTATGATGGATCACAGACATGGCTGGAAGGTGAATGGCTAAAGAAAGAAGCACCCCATCCTCCTCGCCCTGCAGAATTTCTGCCAGGGTTGGAGAAGGAACAGAGTGTTAGGAAACAAGAGACAGAGAATGTCCACCAGGGGAGTCTGGAGCAATGGATGGGCGAGGATTGGGGAAAGGGACAAAGAAGAGGAGAGTACTTACAGCAGGCTTGCTAGCAACACACAGAAGCCAAAGGGGGCCTGAAGGACAAGGACACCACCCTGCTGTTCTGGAACCTTCCGGAACCCACCCCCTCAGCCCTGGCTCTCCTGTGTATCTCTTCCCTGCTCTCTTTGCTCATGTCAGAGCAGGAGAAGTATTTTCATTTTACTGGAGGACCCAAAGTCCTCACCATTTAACACATACAGCGCATCTGCGGCAACAAACACGCAGAAGCCACTAGGTAGGCAAGCATGGACGACAGACCTGGCATTTGCAGGTGAGCAGGTGGAAACGAAGACAACATCTCATGTCTATCCGTGACATAAACTCAATGCATGGAGACTGTTTTTCAAAAGAAAACAAGATTTTGAAATTTGTTCCTATGTAATAAACATAGCAACAATATACAAGAGGCCTTCAAACAGTCATGGAAAACAATCATGTGCATTTTACATTATGAAAAAGCTATACATAGGTTTCAAATTTTTTGCACCAAAATAAACTTATCTTTTAATTCAATTTCTCCACTTTTTTTTTTTTTTTGAGAGAGAGAGAGAGAAAGAGAGCATCCATCTCCTAGTTCACTCCTCAAATACCTGCAACAGTGAAAGTTAGGAACTCAATCCAGGTCTCCCACACAGGTGACAGGAGCTCACTACCTGAGCCATCAGTGCTGCCTCCCTGGGTCTATAATTAGCAGGAAGCTGGAGTCAGGAGCCAGAGCCTGGGATTGATGCAAACACTCTAATATGGGACATGGGCTTCTTAACCCTAAGCCAACTGTCCATCTCACTTCTACAACCTTTCTGAAGCACTGTCATATAATATATTATCTGGCTTATTATTTCATTACCATTTTAAAACTTGTATAATATGCACACAGTAACAAAAATTAAATAGGGTCAGGGAACTAAGAACTTCAAGAAAGGAATTAAACATAAAAAAGAGTTAAGGTAAATTCCTTTTTTAAGATTTATTTTATTTATTTGAAAGACAGAGTCACAGAGAGAGGTAGAGATAGAGAGAGAGAGAGAGGTCTTCCATCCGCTGGTTCACTCCCCAAAAGCTACAACAGCCAGAGCAGAGCCGATCCAAACCCAGGAGCCAGGAGCTTCATCTGGGTCTCCCACATTGGTGCAAGGTCCCAAGGACCTGGGCCATCCTCCACTGCTTTCCCAGATGCATTAGCAGGGAGCTGGATCAGAAGTGGAGCAACCAGGACTCAACTGGCATCCATATGGGATGCCGACACTGCAGGCCAGGGCTTTAACCCACTGCACCAAAGCACCAGCCCCAAGGTAAATTATCACCAAGCATTCCATTGCTGTTAAATAACAGAAACAGGCCAGCGCATGGCTCACTAGTTAATCCTCCGCCTGCCGCGCCAGCACCCCGGGTTCTAGTTCCAGTTGGGGCACCAGTTCTGTCCCGGTTGCTCCTCTTCCAGTCCAGCTCTCTGCTGTGGCCTGGGAAGGCAGTGGAGGATGGCCCAGGTCCTTGGGCCCTGCACCCGCCTGGGAGACCAGGAGAAGCACCTGGCTCCTGGCTTCAGATCAGCACAGCGTGCTGGCCGTAGCAGCCATATGGGGAGTGAACTAACGGAAGGAAGACCTTTCTGTCTGTCTTTCTCTCTCTCTCTCACTGTCTAACTCTGCCTGTCAAAAATAATAATAATAATAATAATAATAATAATAATAACACAGAAACAAAAACCTGCACTACAAACTGAAGTATGTTTCCCTCAATTCAACTCAAAATGCTCAACACTCCAATAGACCCACCTAGTCCCATTTCCCTGACAAAAGGCTTCACTATCTCAAACTAGAGATCCTTGGGAAAGAAAAACACCAGCCTTCCTAAGACCTGTTAAAGTGGGATGCCTTTCTGCACAGCCTCTTAGTTAGCGCTGTGCTCATCATACAGAGGACAGAAAAACACAAGTAGAGTCAGACCTGGCTTCAACATTACCACATAAGAAAGAATTTGCCTGGTCTTTGTCCTGGTACCCGGGAGGAGGCCTCGACACCTGTGGGATTTTCTGTATGATGCGAGCATCTTTGCCATATACATGGTGGGTGCCCTGGTCCACCCCTGAGTTATACTAACATGACTCAGGGTGGGTCCCCAGCTGGCCATACCAGAAAGACCAGCCATGTGATTAGAGGTCAGGGCCTGAGCCAGGTGAATCATGCTGACCTCCAAGGGAGGGCAGGGGAGTTAGAGATGGATTTCAGTAATATGGCCAAAGATCCGACTAATAACGGCCATAGACTGAAACCCAGTAAAAACCCTGGACACCAAAACTCAGAAGAACTTCCCAGACGTGACTCACGTCAGTGTGCCAGGTCAGGTTTGTGACCATCTCAGACCTTGTTCTAAGTGCCTCTCCATTTGGCTGGCCCTCAGCTGTAACCTTCATATAAGACTGCGACTTCGACTACAGCCTGTTCTTTAGTTCTCCGAGCAGGAGTGGCAACTGGTGCATGTGTGACACTTGGTTACAGTGTGGGTGGCTGGGGAACCCCAGATCTCACAGCCAGTGTCTAAGCAAGGATGGTCCTCCTGGCAGGAGCATCATCCGGGTCTCCCACGTGGGTGGCAGAGGCTCAAGCATGTGGGCCATCTTTCACTGCTTTTCCCAGGCCATGAGCAGGGACCTGGATCAGAGGCAGCGGGGACACGAACCAGCACCCCTACGAGATTCCAGCATCACACCAAAGGCCCCAGCCAATCTTTTTGTAAAGGATCAGTTAGTAAATATTTTAGACTTTGGAAGTGGCAAAATGTTTCTAACCCATATTCTTTTCCTTCTCCTTCTCCTCCTCTTGTTCTTCTTCACCTCTTCCTCCTCATCCTTTTTCTTATCATTTAGTTTTTAGCACAAATACCTCACAAATGTCAACACCATTCTTCCAGCACAGGCCATAGTGTGCTGAGACTACATAACTCTTGTTCTTTCACAGTTAACACCCTGATTATATCCCAACTCCCACGTCCACGAAAGAACAGCTTAAATATCTATTAGCTTACAGATGACATTTCCTAGCTCAAACTTTTACTATGTGAGCTAAGAAGTTGGTTACGAATTTGCATATTTCTATGTACTTGAAATGTGTGTAAGGTGGTTGGTTCTCTGCCTCCAGGAACTTCTCTTGTGCAATAATGATAGAGCTTGGGGCCAGCGCTGTAGCGCAGCGGGTTAAAGCCCTGGTCTAAAGTGCTGGCATCCCATAGGGGCACCAGTTCGAGTCCTGGCTGCTCCTCTTCCTGTCAAGCTCTCTGCTATGGCCTGGGGAAGCAGCAGAAGATGGCCCAAGCCCTTGGGCCCCTGCACCCATGTGGGAGAGAAGCTCCTGGCTCCTGACTTCGGATCAGCGCAGCTCCGGCTGTTGCAGCCATCTGGGGAGTGAACCATTGGATGGAAGCCTCTCTCTGTCTATACCTCTCTCTGTAACTCTTTCAAATAAATAAAATAAATCTTAAAAAATAAAATAAAATTATTATAGAGCTTTTTAACATTTGGCATGTACATGGCGCACACACGTTTCCCTCCCCTAAAAGAGTTTCTGGTTCACTTCTGGCCTCTGCCCCATATTTACAAAGACGTTTCATAATCCTTCAGAACACAGACACATCAAAGGCAGCGCAGCCACTGGGGAGGCACTGGGGCTGCTTCTTTCTCCTAATCAGACAGACACAATGAAAATGCTGTGTGAATGCAGAATGTGATTATTTTAGCCCTGGCACACACATATTGGAAGCCTTTTTCAAGACTCAACTTTGCACAAATGACGTCTCTCCAAATATAGCATCTATGATCCACTTCTACCCAAGAATTCAAAAGAAAGAAACACAAAGGGAAAATGACACGATGGGTTAGAATTTCTTAGCACTGCCAACACTTACTGGCTCTCTTGTCTCTTTTTACAGACAAAGAGAAGAAGCAAAGAGAAGTAACAGGACATGGACTATTTATTATTTGAAATATTGCTTAGTATTGAATTCATTCAAACAGCCATTAAACACCTCCTAGATAGAAGACATGTTGTTAGGCAGTGGGAAGGGAGAGTTATACAGCATAAGGCCCAGGCTTAATATTTTAGTGACAAGACAGACGAAGAAGTATGGGAACTCAAAGCACAAAGATGGCTGTCAAGCTCAAATGGGGCCAAACAAACAGGACACTTTCGAGAGGGAAGCTTTTGAATGAAGCTTAAGAGAATACATATGATTTGGCTGTGCAGAGAAAGGGCACTGAAGGTGTTATTGGCTGGTAATACTTTATTTAAACCTACTTGGCTCCAGACATGCTGGGGAAAGTGGAGTCATGGTAATCTGAAGCCTTGTTTCCAATAAATACAGCAAAACAAATTGGCCTTCTGTACCCAAAAACTCATTTCTACTTTAACTATATCAAAATCATTACATAAAACAGGTGAAGACAAATGTACTTCAAAAGAAATGTATTCCACATAGAAAACCAAAAACACCAAAACAAGAAAAGCTATGTTCTTTTTTTTTTATTATTTTTACTTTATTTGAAAGGTAGACATAAAAGGACAGAGAAGAGATCTTCCACCTGCTGGTTCACTCCCTCAAAAGCCTGCGACAGCCACGGTTGGGCCAGGCGGAAGCTTGGAGCCCAGAACTCCATTCAGGTCTCCCACGTGCACGGCAGGGAGCTAGGTACTTGAGCCATTATCTGCTGCCTCCAAGGGTACACATCAGCAGGAAGCAGGATTCAAAACAGTGAAGCAGGAACTTCGATGCAGGATAGAGCATCTTAACTGAAGATTCACGCTCCTGGAGCTGGCACCGTGGCTCACTTGGTTGGTCCTCCGCCTGCAGTGCCGACATCCCATATGGGCACTGGGTTCTAGTCCCAGTTGCTCCTCTTTTCCAGTCCAGCTCTCTGCTGTGGCCCAGGAAGGCAGTGGAGGATGGCCCAGATACTTGGGCCCCTGCACCCGCCTGGGAGACCAGGAGGAAGCACCTGGCTCCTGGCTTCAGATCGGCGCAGCGCCAACCATAGTGGCCATTTGGGGAGTAAACCAATGGAAGGAAGACTTTTCTCTCTGTCTCTCTCTCTCTCTCTCACTGTCTATAACTCTACCTGTCAAATAATTAAAAAAAAAAAAAGAGTCACACTCTTGCCCACCCATCCTCCTTATGTTTCAAATACCCAATTCAAAGGGTTTTTCTTGACTCTGGCTTAAAATACAAGTCCAGTGACTTCTCTGCACCTACTACCTCCATTGCTAAAATGGATATTCTTCATTGCTCCTAGGAACTCAAATCTGGGCTCAAGGTAGGGACATCAGCTATAAAATCCCATTGCCAATTCAATATGTTTGCAAACAGTTGTCCCTAGATATCTAAGGGAGCTTTGTTCTAGGACCCTTATGGACACCAAAATCTGAGGATGCTCGAGTACCTTATATAAAATGGCACAATATTTGCATATAAGCCAAGCACATGCTTCCCTGTGCTTTAAGTTATCTCTAGATTACTTATCCTCCCTAATGCAATGCAAATGCTACATAAATTGCTATAACACAGTGTTGTTTCTAATACTGTATTATTTGTGGGGTTTTTATTATTGCTTTGTTGCTTTGTATTGGGGTTTTGTTTTCAATAGTTTCCACTGGCAGTTGGTTGGGTCTGCAGATGCAGAACCTGTGAATACAGAGGGCCGACTGCACGGTCTTTAACAGTTAATCCTAGGAGATGCACAGTCGCCTTTGAAGTTGTGATCTGCCTGCCCTCAGCCTTTCTGAAGACTGTGATGCTTTGGCCAAAGGCACAAAGGCACAGGGATTCACCACAGCTGGCTGCATGACCAGCATCGTTAGTCACCTCTCCCACCCTCGCTCTTGAAGCTCTGTCCATACGTGCCTCTTCCCACTCCTCAAAGACATGGACTGTTCCATTCCAGAGGCTTGGTTCCCACCTTCCCTTCTACCTCCTGCTGTCACTCAGGCCTCACTTTAAGTATCGCCCCTCTGGAGAAGCACTCGCCGGCCACCACCCTATCTGCAGCATTCCCCTCTCAGGTGTCCCCCAACATCCATTCTTTCAGAGCTCATTCTCATCTTAATCATCCCTGCCTTCCCAATGACAGCATTCACCAAATGGGCTCGTTGTGCGAATCACAAGACGAGCCCAAGACTTCACATTCTGTCCTAGGAGATGGAGAGAAACACTGCTCCTTAAAATGTTGTAAGGGTTTTTCATTGTTGTTATCTATTTTTTAACTTGTCTTTCTTTTCTTTCTTTCTCTCTCTCTCTTCTCTCTCTCTCTCTCTCTCTCTCTCTCTCTCTCTCTCTCTCTTCATTTCTATTTGAAAGGCAGAGATACAGAGAGAGATTTCCTTCCACCAGTTCACTCCCCAAATGCCCACAATAGTCAGAGCTGGATAAGGCCAAAACCGGGAGCTCAGAACTTTATCCAGGTTTCTCATATGGGTGGCAGGGACCCAAGCACTTGGGCCATTATCTGTTGCCTCCCCAGACACATTAGCAAGAAGTTGGAAAGGAGCAAAGGAGCTGGGACTCGAACCAGGTACTCTGATACAGGATGTACGCATCCTGAGTGGCAACTAAGGCACTGCTATACACGCCCGTCCCACCCCTTAAATTTAATCTGCAACTAAACCCAGCCCTTCTCCTGTGACATCACCCAACAGGTAGCTGGAAGAAGTATGGAATTATCCAGTTTTGTTTGGAGCTTAGAATAGTTGGAAAAGTTTATGGAAGTGGTACTCAGTCTCTCTGGAATAAGGATGCTCCAACTCCCAAATCACATCACCCCCCTAAAGAGGTTAGCGACACCTCACAACCCATGCAAAGGCAGACAAAATGGATTTACTCATACAATGCAAAAAAAAAAATGCAAAAAAAATCAGCCTTTCGAAAAGGAAAATCACTAAATATGATGCTCCTAAAGCCAAAGCATCTCTTAAAATTCTACAATTAGTCAAAGCCATTGCTAAGATGGCAGCCAGGCTGCAAGCTGTAATTCTCCAACACCAGGCAGAGAGGTTCTCATTGGGCTGTTACTGCACCGGAGGCCTCCCAGCCCATCTCTGCTCCCTCCTCTTTTTTCTGGTCACAGGTATCAGATCAGAGAGGCCACAGAAAGCTTTCTTGGCCCAATCCCACACCCTCACTATCTTCACTTATCAGAGGTGTTGCTCCCAGTAAACCTCCCTAATTCTAAATCCATCTCAGTGTTGATTAAATAGAGGACCTGGGTTGGGACAGGCATTTGGATCAGTGGTTATGTAGCTGTTTGGGACACCCACATTCCATATCTGAATGGTTAGCTAAGTCCTGGCTCGTCTGCTTCCAATGCAGCTTCTTGTTGATACATCCTGGAAAGCTCAAGTGCTTGGGTCCATGCACCCACGTGGGAGACCTGGATACAGTTCCATGCCTCTGACTTTGAGATGGCCTGGTCCTAACTATTGCAGGCACTTAGGGAATGACCAGAGGATGGAAGTCTCTGTGTGTGTGTGTGTGTGTCATGGCCTTTCTTTTTTAAAATAAAAAAACTTATTTTTTATTTATTTGAAAGGCAGAGTTGTGGGGGAGAGACAGAGAGAGAGAGAGATCTTCCATCTGCTGTTTCACCCCCTAAATGGCCACCCTCAGGGCTAGACTGGACAAAAGACAGGAGTCCGGAGCTTCCTCTGGGTTTCCCACGTGGGTGCAGGAGACCAAGCTCCTCCACTGCCTTCCCAGGCTCACTATCAGGGAGCCAGATTGGAAGTGGAGCAGCAGGGCCTCAAACTGGCACCTATATGGGATGCCGGCATCAGAGGTGGTGTCTTTTTTTTTTTTTTTTAGATTTTATTTATTTGGGAGGTGGAGCCACAGAGAGAGAGAGAGAGAGAGAGAGAGAGAGAGGTCTTCCATCCACTGGTTCACTCCCCAAACGACTGCAATGGCCAGAGCTGGGCCAATCCAGAGCCAGGAGCTTCCTCCAGGCCTCCAATGCCAGCACAGGGGCCCAAGCACTTGGGCCATCTTCCACTGCCTTCCCAAGCCATTAGCAGAGAGCTGGAGCAGAAGAGGAGCAGCCGGGACACAAGCCAGCACCCATATGGGATGCCAGCGCTGCAGGTGGAGGCTTAGCCTACCAGGCAGTGGCACCTGCTCCACAGGCGGTGTCTTAACCCTTTACACCACATCACTAGCTTCTTGGCCTTTCAAATAAACTAGAAAGTAAATAAATAAAGGACCTGGATTGAAATCTCCCCTCCAGTTCCAACTTACATTTTCACACTTATCAAAGAACAGCATCTAATTATATTTAAATAATGACAAAAGCACTTGAACAATTGTTATGTCACAGGCCAAAGAGGGACATACCAATGGAAAAGCAAGTAAAATACACATAGCACTTGAAATAAGACAGCCAAGCCACAAAGGACCATACAATTCAGCCCCAGAGGGACACATTCCAGAGTGCAGCCCAGGAATCAAAAGGTAAACCAGCAGCAAAGCTCTTCCAATGCTTAGTGAGATCCCTATCAGAAATACACACTCCAGGAGCAAGCATGTAGCCTGTCAGCTAAGACATCAGTTAAGATGCCCACCTCTCGCATCCATCCGGGTGCCTGGGTTCCATACTCAGCTTGCACTCTTGACTCAGGATCTTGAGACCCTGGGAGGCAGCAGTGTTAGTTCCAATAACTGGGTCCCTGCCACCTACATGGGAGTCCTAGATTGGGTTCATGGCTCCCAGCTTCAGCCCAGGACAGTCCTGGGTGCTGCAGACATCTGAAGAGTGAACTAGTAGGTGAGAGTTCTATCTCTTGATTGATAGATAGATAGATAATAAATAATAGAAATAATATATATATCTGCTTCTCATCTCAAATAATTCTATAAATTTCCAAAAAGAAGTACATATTCCATTCTTTTAGAAACATGAAAATCACCCACTTCAGCCTAAAATACCAAAATAGTTGGCAGAGTGAAAGGGATGAGATTATTTGAATTTATTTCAAGACAAATTCCTTAGGAAAAATGCAAATAAAGTACACATGCTTTGCAAGCACATGGTTTCTATAATTGCCTCTAAATCTTCACAAGCAGAGACTTTTTATTTTAAAATCATTATTGAGGATATTTACAGTTCTGGTTTCATTCATACATCTTTCTTTTCGGTCAGCCCACTAGACACATCACCGTGGCCGCAGCATACATGTGGAGACCTCAAAACGTTTGTGACAAATGGAATTAGAAAGTAAGTTTATTTTAGATCCCCAAAAAATTGAAATCCAAACATCTGAGAGGTCTTCAAAAGTTAATGAAAATGTATTGTGAAAAAAACCATATGTGGATTTCAAACTTTTCTTGCACCAAAAGAAACACCTCTTTTTGTTGTTGTTGTTAAAGGTTGTTTTTTTTTATTTGAAAGTCAGAGTTACATGGAGAAGAGGCAGAGAGAGAGAGAGAGAGAGAGAGAGAGGTCTTCCATCTACTGGTTCATTCCTCAATTGGCCACAACGGCCAGAGCTACACCTTTCTTTAGCCAGGAGCTACACTTATCTTTAGCTTCCTCTGGGTCTCCCACACGGGTTCAGGGGCTCAAGCACTTGGGCCATCTTCTGCTGCTTTCCCAGGCCACAGCAGAAAGCTGGATCGGAAGTGGAACGGCCAGGACTCGAGCCGGTGCCCTTATGAGATGCTGGCACTGCAGGCAGCAGCTTTACCTGCTATGCCACAGCCCCAAAACACCTCTTGATTTCATTTTTCCACAGCATTTTGAAGCATACAGAAACTCTGTGGCGACTGGCAGTGCCTTTCTCCTGCGTTCACCCCTCTTAGGGTTATCACCACCTGTGGAATTCAAGCCCGCACTGGTATCATATTTGCAGACACGCACTTTGAATAGGCAATGATGATGACGATGGTTACAAAGTAAAAACAACTCCACTCCACACTCTGTGGACCAGAGGGGAGACCATCCATTAAGTGCAGCAGCATGCACTATGGTTCCTATTCTCTGACTTCCTATTTGCCCTGCCAGAAGCTTCCCATCCTCTGGCTTTGGTTCTCTCCCTCCTCTTAGACTAACTAAAGTTCCTTCACTATGTCCTTCCTCTCAAATCCCTAAATAAGAAACTATCCCATCTCCCTGGAATCCCTTGCATTTCATGCACACTAAAAATGGAACAGATGGATTGTTGTCTCGACACTGTAGGGCAGGAATGAGGAACACCTGGCCCGTGGGTCAAATAAGGCCAGCGAATTCATCTGGTCTGACCCTGCCGAAGCAACTGCAGGTGAGACTCAAAATCCACTACATCTATAGCAGGCTCCTTTTTACGTTGATCGTTTCGTGTGGCCCATGAATGATGTTATAAATATCCCAATGGCCCTTAGCAGAAAAACGGTTCCTCAGCCCTGCAAATCCTCTCATTACTGATTAACCTGAGTTAAGAATAGCTCAATATCCTCCCTTGCAAATATCCCACATCTAATCCTTCAGGAACACCCAGGAGTTCCTTCCCCAAACCCCTGAAATCGATTCTGAATGTGAACACCCCACTCCCCCTGGACCCTGGATTCTTCCCCATCACCCCTCCCCTGGATATCACAGTACCTTCCTACCACAGTCTCCTCGTACCCCGACCTCTCCAGAGCCTGTTGTCCATGCAGAAGCCACAGTCACACTTTGCAGACGTGAAACCAGATCTGATCAATTACCTGTTCAAAACTGCCCAATGGTTTTCCACTGTATTTTGAGTAGAGAACAACTTCTCCACTGTCTTAGTCTGTTTTCTGTTGGTAAAACAGACTACCACTGGGACTGGTGTGGTGGTGGAACGGATTAAGCCTCTTTCATGCCTGTGTGTGTCCTGGTTGTTTGACTTCCAATCCAGATCCCTGCTAATGCAGCTGGGAAAGCAGCAACCCAACTACCTGGGCTCCTACCACCCATGTGGAAGAGTGGGGCGGAGTTCCTGGCTCCTGACTTCTGTCTGGCCAAGCCCTAGCTGTTGCAGCCATCTGGGGAGTGAATTAACAGATGGAAGATCTCTCTCTCTCTCTCTGTCTCTCTGTCTCTCTGTCTCTCTCTCTCTCTCTCCCTCCCCCCACCCTGTTGCCCTGCCTTCCAAATAAATAAAATAAATCTTAAAAAAAAAGCCAGAGAATTCCATTGACTGGGTAATATATTACCATTAGACATTTGTTTCCTCAGCATTCAGGAGGTTGCAGAGCCCAAGACTGAGGGCCTCCCGGCTACATCACCCTTAACCCCAGGCATCACATGGATGGGAGAGGGTGAGTGAGGTGCAAAGCTCATCTTCATAAGGACCCCACTCTCCAGGTATTGAGAGTTTCTCCCCAGGTAATGGTATTAATCTATCCACGGGGGCAAAGTCTTTAAAATCCCCCACCTCTTGACACTGCTCCACAGGGACTCAGTTTCCAACATTGCACACACCATGTACCACAAGGCTCTACTACAAACACGCGGCCTTCCCCCTCACTAGCGTCTAGCTCATTCCCACCCCAAGGCTTTAAAGTTAGCTGTGGTTAACTCTTTCTCCTGCTTACGGTAACCCCAGCTAGGACTCCTTTCTCCAGTTTCACATCTCTGGTTCTTTACTGTTTGGATCTCTAAACCCAAAGCCAATCTTCCCAAAAGAAAGGGAACACAGATGGCCACCAACTTGCAGTGGGCTAACTCTACAATGGGCTCATCAGCACTCAACTCTATGCTAAGTCAGGGAGCTTATGGGCCTACAACAGTTCGACTTAATGACTTTTTAACTTCAGAGTGCATTCATGGGGTATTAAATGCATTTGGGAGGTTCTATTGACATTAATATTAAAAATGTAAAAAGCTTACTGATTTTATATCATAGCCATCTATATGATATTTTCTACTATTTGGACTATTTCTTTTTTTATATTCTTTTTTTTTACAAGCAGAGTTAGACAGTGAGAGAGAGACAGAGAGAAAGGTCTTCCTTCCGTTGGTTCACCCCCTAAATGGCCGCCACGGCCAGTGCACTGCACTTATTCGAAGCCAGGAGCCAGGTGCTTCCTCCTGGTCTCCCATGTAGGTGCAGAGCCCAAGCACTTGGGCCATCCCCCACTGCCTTCCCAGGCCACAGCAGAGAGCTGGACTGGAAGAGAAGCAAACGGAACAGAATCAGGCACCCCAACAGGGCCTAGAACCTGGGGTGCCAGCGCCGCAGGTGGAGGATTAGCCTAGTGAGCCACGGCGCCGGCCTTTTATATTCTTTTTATCTATTAATATAAACAGACCAGATTTCATGTATTTCATAGATACATTTCTGAGAATCAGAACATGACCCCACCATCATCAGCTGAGGAGCATCTGTATAAACTGAAACTATGAGGTAAGGACATCAACTCAACATACAAAGGGCACTGCTCTAGGAAACGCATTTGCCTAAGTCAGTGTCCTCACCACAGAGGGTACACATCTCTGTCAAATGGAAACACCCTTAGGCCACACACAGTCTCACAATCAATATTAAGCTGCCAGGCTCTATGGGAAAGTCACACACCTGGCACTGTCAACAGAGTCCCTGCACCAGATGTCACAATGAACCCATCTAATCCAGAGTCACAATTCCACCTCCAGTTTGATGAAACTAGGAACAAATCTCTTAATCTTCCTGATCCAAGCACTGGTATGCTCCTGAAAGAATTGGAAATGACTAACTTATATAACTTACTTACATAATTTCATAAGTATGAAGTTTTTAAAGATTCTATTAAGCTGATATAGTAGTCAAATGAAAAAGTTACAATACCAAAAAGGTACTGGATAAATATCTAAAATCAGCTACCATATTCAACCCAAGGTTTCTATAACCCTCTTTGTATCCAGAGTTACTTTCCCAAGAATTGTTCTGTGAGTACTTACTGTATATCCCATCCAGACCCCTTATGAGACTCAATTTTGTGTTTCAGACCACAAGGGGCATATCTGTGTTCACAATTCCCTTTCAGCCATATTACTCCTGGGCTTCAGAACTCTAAATTGAATCCTGTATCTTCCTTGCACACACACAAAAAAAATCCCTTGCATGTTATATTAACAACCCATTGAACTCTTCTTTTCTTTCTATGTTGCACAGTCCAGGTTGAAAATATTTCCTATATTTAAGGAGGTCATCAAATTTCGGGGATGCACTGCATTCCAAAGGTCCTTGATCAACCAGCCAAACTGGTACAAGCACCTGGACTAGAATATTGGTAAATAAAGTTATATATAATAAAAAAAAACAAAACCTATAAGCCATTTCATTATAGCTGTCCAAAATACATGAAATGGTTACTGTCAGCTATCAACATTTTAGACTGCTATTTGTGTGTTTATGTACATATTTTGAATATAAAAAACACTACTGCTCAGAAAAAAAGCAGAGACTATCATGTGCTGTCCAATCCGGTAGCCGCTGACCACTTGTATCTACTGGGCATTTTAAAGGGGGTCAGTGAGATATGGTCTACGTGTAGAATGCACGTAGGGGTGACCTATGGTCACCCTACTGTGTAACAGAATACCAGAACTTCTTTGATCTAACTATAACTTAGTACCTGCTAATCAATCTTTTCCCTGCCTTCCCTTCTTCTGCTCTCCCCAGCCTCTATAAGCACCATTCTACTCTCAACTCCTTTTAGGTAAGTTTTTTAGATTATGCATATGGGAGAGATAATGTAGTACTTGTTTTTCTTCATCTAGCTTATTTTCCTTAATATAATAACCTCCACGGTATAATAGATGATAGAATTACATCCTTTTTAATGGCTATATATGTATACAGTATTTTATACTATATATATGTGTGTGTGTGTGTGTCACATTTTCTTCATTTTTAAAAAATTTATTTTTATTTACATGGGAGAGAGAGAGAGACTGCTCATTCGCTGGCTGATTCCTCACGTCTGTAATAGCTGGAGTTGAGCCAGGCTGACACCAGGAGAGCTGAGAGCTCAATCCGGGTCCCTACATGGGCAGAAGGAACCCAATTACCTGAGCCATCACCTGCTGCCTCCCACAGTGTGCATTAGCAAGAAGCTGGAATTGGGAGCAAAGCACAGACCAAACCTAGGCTCTCCCACATGAGACGCAGGTATCCCAAGTGACATCTGAATTATTATGCCAAATGCCCACCCCCACATTTTCTTTATCTAATCATCAGTTGATGGACACTTAGCTTACTTCCATTTTTTGGCTACTGTGAACAGGGCTGCAACAAACATGGGAATACAGATGTCTCTTCAACAAACTGACTTCATTTTCTTTGGATAAATACTCAGGAATGAGATTGCTGGATTATACTGTAGTTCAATTATTAGCTTTTGAGAAATCTCCATACTGTTTTCCAAAATGGCTACATCAGTTTACATTTCCACTAACAGTATACAAACAAGGGTTTCCCTCTCTCCACATCATCACTAACATTGGGTATATTTTGTTTTCTTTTGATTGTTTTTAAGAGGCAGAGAGATAGACACACACACACAAGATCTCTCATCTGCTGTTCACTCCCCAAATATCTGTACTAGTTCCTGACCAAAGGGTGATGCTGGGAGCTGGGAACTCAATCCTGGTCTCCCATACAGTGGTAAGGACCCTACCTATTGCCTGCAAGGGAGCATGTTAGCAGGAAGCTAGAATCTGAAGGAGAGCCTGGACCTCGACCTAGGTACTCTGATAGGGTATTCAGGATCTTAACTGCTAGGATCAAACCAGCGTCTTCACTGCTAGGCCAAACACCTGCCCCTCTTTTTATCTTTTTGGTAGTAGACATTCTAATGAGTAGGTGATATCTCATTGTGATTTTGATTAATAATGTTGAGCATTTCTTCATGTATCTTTTGTCTCCCTATGAAAAATGTTCATTCTGATGTACTATATACTTTAAGTGGATCATTTTTCTTGTGTTATTTAGTCGAGTTTACATATATACTGGTTGTTAGCCCCTTGTCAAATATATAGTTTGCAAATATTTTTTCTCATTCTGTAGAATGTCTCTATACTCTTTGTCTCCTTTTCTGTGCTCTATGGTTTGTTTACTTTGTGGTACAAAAGCTTTTTAGTTTAATGAAAACATGTATGTCTATTTTTACTTTTGTTTCCTGTGCTTTTGGGGTCTGATCCAGAAAAGCTTGTTTATCCCAAAGTTCTGAAATATTACCTGTATGTTTTATGCTAATAGTTTAGTATTTTCAGGTCTTCTATCTAGGTATGTGATCCATTTTGAGTTTATGTTTACATATGGTTAAACACAGGGGGTCTAGTTCTATTCTTCTGCATGTGTAAATCCAACTTTCTCAAACCACTAATTAAAATATGGTCTCCAAAGCACCTCTGTCAAACAACAGCTGACTATAAATGCATGTGTGTAATTCTGTGCTCTCTACTGAATTTTCTACCTTTTGTTCTTCCTCTTGATTGTTAGTGTCTCTTTCTTTGAGTCTGAAGAACTCTCTTTAGCATATCTTACAGAACAGGCCTGGCAGTGATAAATTCTCTCAGCTTTTGGTTATCTGGAACTGTCTGTCTCTCTCTTTCATATCTAAAGGAAAGTTTTTCTAAGGATAGCAGTCCTGGGTGGCAATTGTTTTCTTTCATTACCATGAAAGTCTCAATCCACTCTCTTCTGGCCCACAGAGTTTCTGTTAAGAAGTCTTCACTTAGAAAAAATGGGAAAGTTTATGTGTTATTTGTCTCTATTCTCTTGGGGCTCTGGGAATCCTCTATCTTTAACCTGAGAGAACTTAATTATGTCTTGAAGCAGACTTGGCTGACATGAAATCTGACCGGTGACCTCTGACCTTCCTGCATCTGAATAGTTGCATCTTTCTGTTGCTACCTGTTTGAATATGCTTTCCGTCCCTTTGGACTTCTCCAGTCCCTCCTGCACTCCAGTCAGTCAGATGTTTCTATCTGTAAATGCTGTCCTAAAGTTCCCACTAACTTTGTTCATTCTTCTTCTTTTTTCCTCTTCTGACTCTATATATTCATAAAGCTGCTTTCAAGCTCACTAATTTTTTTCTGACTTACATTCTTTGCTATTGATGCTTTCTATGGTGCTTTTAACTTCACTTAGTGTACTTTTCAGCTCAAGGATTTCTTTTTTTTTTCTTTTTTATTTTTATTTTTCTTTTTTTTCTTTTTGCTATGAGAAGCAGAAAGAAATAATACACTCCCATCTGCTGGTTCACTTCCCAAATGCCTGCAACAACCCCTGGCCAAGGGAACTGTGAACTTAATCCAGGTCTCCCACATTGGTGGAAACAACTCCATCACGTGAGCCATCTCCACTGCCAACTATAGCTTGCATTAGCAGAAAGCAGGAGTCAGGAGCCAGAGCTAGGTATAAAACTCAGGCACTGAGATATGGACATGGGTGTCTTAATAGCTAGGTCAAATGCCTACTTCTGTTTGATTTTTTAGAATTACTTCCATCTCTCTGTTAAGTGTTCCTGTTAGAATGATGAATCATTTCTCTATGTTTTCCTGAAGCTTACTGAGTTCCCTTAAAACAGCTATTTTGAATTTTGCATCCAAGAAATCAGTGGCTACCAGTAAGTTTCTGTTCATTAGGTGAGATCATGGTTCCATGAAAGTCCCTGATGCTAATCGAAATACAATGTCATTTGCACACTGAAGGACTAGGAAAATTTTTTAGTCTTCCTAATCTGGCTTTGTTTGTCCCTGCCTTTCAGAAATTCTATGCCGTCTGATTATTTTCTCTGAGCCTAGACACTTCTGTTACCTCAGTACTAGCAGCACCCATGTCGTCTGCAGTCTGCTGTTGGTGTATTGCTGCCGTTTCAACACTAGAGGGCGACACTGTCCCAGGTTTGCCCCAAATCTACAGTTGCTGCGTTGCTCAGAATGAACTGTGGAAGTATCTAAAAGGGGGCAGCCCATCCATGAAAGTCTCTTTTTGGGACCAGGGTGGGCCAAGTTGCCTTACCCATGGTTACCAGCCTATGACCAGGTACCATGGAATTCTGCTGGCTCCGAGCCTCAATGTGGAGGGACCAGTCCCAAGTTCTTACACAATGTCTTCCTTTTCGTCTCCCAGAAGGCACTTACTCTGTGCCGTGCTGCCTGGGGTTGGACAAGGAATAGGATGGGAAGCACTGTGGCCACCAGTGTCACAATTGGTGTCCCCAGCCTCTGAGTCCAGTGCAGCACAGAATTAGAACCTTATCTGAGCTGTCTGCTGCTTAAGTGGAATTGTGGCCTGAAGCCACTGTACCCAGCCATAGGTAATGCTGGCCAGGACAGAAATCTAACTGCCTGGGCCCATGGGTCTCCACTTGGAACTGGGGCAGATCCAGAGGCCCTCGTCTGCAGCCACTAGCCTACTGACAGGAACCACTGGGACCTGCCCAGCGTTGGGTTTTCTAAGACACAGTCTCACACTCAGGTTGGTGTCACCCCAGGGGCTGAAGTCTTCCTCCTTGCTGTATGCCCAAAGCTTGGGGGAGGGGTAGTGAAGGCAATCTCTTGGTTGTCTAGGGCGACACTCAGCTTGACGACACACAAGCTTAGCAGCTGCAGGGCTCTGCACAGTCTTGCTGGTTATGGTGACACAGGACAAAAGGAGTATGTCCTACTGGAACACAGGTCTCCACTTAACGCTGGGGCAGATCCGGAGGCTCTTTCAGCACTGGCCTGAGCACACAGGCATTGGGCTTTGTCTGGCCCTGGATCTCACCACAGCAAGGCCTGGCACTGAGCTCCAAGGCAAAGCAATGTATTGACTGTCCTACCCTTCTCCTCAGTGTGGAGTCTCGCCCTGCTGTCTGCTGGAGGATGGGAAGAATGATGGAGGTGTAGATCCTTGGCTGCTTGGCTAAGCAGGGTCCAAAGAGTCAATCCTCAAGTACTCGTCTGGGGACAGGGAAGGTGGGGCCTGGTCCGGCACAGAACTTTATAGTGGTGGGCCTGGTACTGGATTTCCAAGGCCTAGACTTAATCTTTATTTCCTCCAAATATGAGGATGGTGTCTCTTCAAGCAGTGTTGTTTGGAGTTGGGGGAAGGGTGAAATGGGCAGCTCCCTCCTGCCTGCCTTCGTCAATGTGTCTTTCCTTATTATTATAGTGAAACCACAAACTGCGGCTTTAGCTCTTGTAAAGGTGGCCCGGTGCATGAAGAGCTGCTCAAACTGGTACCTCTATAGGGAGATAACTGCTGGAGCCTCTTCGTCAGCTGCCCTCTTATTCTGCCCTCCTCAGTTATTTAAATTCAAAAGTTTCCTATTACATTGATAAACTTAATGTTTAATTTGTCAAAACTGCATTTTCAAGCCTAAATTTTCCATATTTAACTTGGTATCTACTGATCAAGCTAAAGAACATATTTTTCTTTTTTAAATATTTGAGATCTCCCTGGAACCATGAAAGTTTTAAACATAACAGTGGTGAATCTCTATACGTCTGTGCCTCTCAATGCCTCTATAGCCAATGAATTACTACCATATACTTAATACAGCTCAAATAGAGTATCAATCTTTAATAGCATTTTTCTCAAGCACACCCACTTGGCATATGCCTTATGCAAAATCATCATAGCCAACTGGATATAAAAACAAAAAGCACCTAAATAGAATTATTATAGTGAATAAAGAATTAACATGCTACTTAAAGAACAGACTATTGCATCCTCTTGTGTGCCTTTAACACTTGGATGTGGGGAAGATGCCAGAAGCAGATGTTAAATAGTCGCCCACTTTTCCACCCTCTTTCTCTCCTGCGACTAACATCTGGGTGAGGTTAGGAACTACTGCTCCCAAAGTTTTCTAACTTAAATGTGTGCACTTATGGTTACTTACAAAAAGTATACACCTTTCTTCCCTTTAAACTCTGTGCTGAGATTTTTACAATGGAATTGGGAATGACATCCTTGGTTTTGGTGACCTTGTTTTTACTGTAAAAACAACCCAGAAAGCAGTGGAAGGTAGCCCAAGTCCTTGGGCCCCTGCACCCATGTGGGAGATTCAGAAGAAGTTCTTGGCTTCTGATCAGTGCAGCTCTGGCAGTTTCGGCCCTCTGAGGAGTGAACCAGCAGATGGAAGACCTCTCTCTCTCTCTCTCTCTCTCTCTCTCTGCCTCTCTGTAACTCTGACTTTCAAATAAAATAATTAAATCTTTAAACAATAAAATCCGAGTTAGATGGCAACCAAGCATCTGGATCCCTCAAACTGTGCCGTGGTAATCCAACACATTCTAAACTTCAGAAAATAAAAAAGTATGCATCTATAACCAAAGAAATACAAATTAAAATCAGATTATCTTACCTCACAAATTGGCAATGTTTAAAACACGTGGAGGTTTCTGTTTGTGACTATGAGGATATGTGGAGATCCAGGCTAGCCTTTCAACTACAACAAACAGAAAACTGGAAATTGAAAAAATTTTTAAAAAACACATGGAAAATGGGCCAGTATTGTGGTGCAGCAGGTTAAGCACAGCTTGTGACACAGATATCCCAGAACAGGGAGCTGGCTGGATCTTGTCTGCTTCACTTCTGATCCAGCTTGCTGCTAACGCACCTGTGAAGACAGCAGAAGATGGCCCAGGTGCTTGGGCCCCCATGTGAAGGACCAGGATGGAGTTCCCGGCACTTGACATTGGCCTAGCTGAGACCTAGCCGTTGGGGTCATTTGGGAAGTGAACCAGTGGATGGAAGATTCTCTCTCTCTCTCTCTCACTCTCTCTCTCTGTGTGCTTTTCAAATAAATATTCAAGTGTTTGGAAAAAAACATAGAAAACAACTATTTTCTGATATCAAACAAAAGGCAGTGTAGGAAAGCAATCGCTGAGAGAGAGGAAACAAAGAAGATGAGCCCTAGGGCCACAGCATCTTCCTACCTGCAGTGAGCTGCAGGACCCAAGTACAATAAGGAATAAGCTAAACAAAACACTGGCCATCTCAGTGTCATCTCAGGGCAGTGTCAATGGGAAGAAGCCAAAAATGCCAAGAATTTTCAGAACAGAGAACTAGAGATGAGGAAGCCACACGAAATAGTAGCTTCAGAAATATGCCCACAGAGCATGGTGAATCTCTGGCTAAATTTCAAACTGCCATGTACCGGGCAAACTTATGAAGGCCAAAGAAAGGGTGGTTACCAGGAGAAGTCAGAGGAAACATTTCCAGCGTTCACACAAAGCCAGGACATTGCTCGAGATGCCAGGAGCCAGAGTGGAGAGACCTCACTGAAAACACTGGCAACCACACGTTAGCTGTGCGACTACGAACGAAACTAAGGGATGGGGCAGGGCGCTGTGACGCAGTGGGTTAAAGCCCTGGCCTGCAGGGCAGGAACCCTATACAGGCGCCAGTTCTAGTCCCAGCTGCTCCTCCTCCGATCCAGCTCTCTGCTATGGCCTGGGATAGCAGTAGAAGATGGTCCAAGTCCTTGGGCCCCTGCACCCAGGTGGGAGCCTTGGAAGAAGCTCCTGGCTCCTGGCTTTGGTTTGGCCCAGCTCCAGCCATTGTGGCCATTTGAGGAGTAAACCAGTGGATGGAAGACCTCTCTCTCTCTGTCTCTACCTCTCTCTGTAACTCTGTCTTTCAAATAAATAAAATGAATCTTTAAAAAAAAAGAAACTAAGGGAAAAGCTGCTATAGACCCACAGTATAATAGCATAAACTAACCTCAACCAGAACAAAGTGATCTATTAGTCTTTAGGCCAGAAAAAAGTCCAGAAACACTGAGAAGACATCTACAAAGCATAACACTCGATCCACAATGTGTGGCATTCAGAATATTGGAGTTTGTGGACTCAAGAAGCTTCTATTGACCTGGCAGCTCATGACAAGATCCTCAGGTGATCACTGACATCATAAATAAGAGTGTCAATTGTTAAATCAACAACAGGAGTCACTGTGCACTTGCTCCCCATCTAGGACCTCTGTCCTTAATGTGTTCCACTATGAGAATTAATGGTGAAACTAGTCTTCAAATAGTACTTTATACTTTGTGTGTCTGTGTGAGTGCAAACTGTTGGAATCTTTACTTAGTACAGAATTGATCTTCTGTATATAAAGATAATTAAAAATGGATCTTAATGAAGAATGAGATGGGAAAGGGAGTTGGGGGTGGGAGGGCAGGTATGGGGGGAAGAACCATTATAATCCAAAAGTTGTACTTATGAAATTTGTATTTATTAAATAAAACCTTTCTTTTAAAAAACAGAAAAACAAATAACTTGAAAAGAAGCAGAAACCCCACACAAAACAGATGATCCAAAACCAGGTAATAATTCAGTAACAGATTCACAATTGAAAAGACGCGGAATTATCAGAAAGTAATTTTAAAAAAATTAATGTAAGCTAATTAAATATGTTCAATGATTAAGAAAAATGTATATAGGCCGGTGCCGTGGCTCAACAGGCTAATCCTCCGCCTTGCGGCGCCGGCACACCGGGTTCTAGTCCCGGTCGGGGCGCCGGATTCTGTCCCGGTTGCCCCTCTTCCAGGCCAGCCCTCTGCTGTGGCCCAGGAGTGCAGTGGAGGATGGCCCAGGTGCTTGGGCCCTGCACCCCATGGGGAGACCAGGAAAAGCACCTGGCTCCTGGCTCCTGCCATCGGACGAGCGCGGTGCGCCGGCCGCAGCGCGCCGACCGCGGCGGCCATTGGAGGGTGAACCAACGGCAAAGGAAGACCTTTCTCTCTGTCTCTCTCTCTCACTGTCCACTCTGCCTGTAAAAAAAAAAAAAAAAAAGAAAAATGTATATATATATATCATGTAGGATCTCTGTCCTTAACGTGCTATACATTGTGAATCAATACTATAACTGGTACTCCAACAGTATTTTTCACTTTGTGTTGCTATGTGGGGGCAAACTGTTGAAATCTTTACTTAATATATACTAAAATAACCTTCTGTATATAAAGAGAATTGAAAATGAATCTTTTTTTTTTTTTTGACAGGCAGAGTGGACAGTGAGAGAGAGAGACAGAGAGAAAGGTCTTCCTTTGCCGTTGGTTCACCCTCCAATGGCTGCCGCGGTCGGCGTGCTGTGGCCAATGCACCGCGCTCATCCAATGGCAGGAGCCAGGTGCTAGGTGCTTTTTCCTGGTCTCCCATGGGGTGCAGGGCCCAAGCACTCGGGCCATCCTCCACTGCACTCCCGGGCCACAGCAGAGGGCTGGCCTGGAAGAGGGGCAACCGGGACAGAATCCGGCACCCCGACCGGGACTAGAACCCAGTGTGCCGGCGTCGCAAGGCGGAGGATTAGCCTGTTGAGCCACGGCGCCGGCCACAAGTGAACATTTTCAAAATGAAAACTAATTGAAGTGAAAATGACACGGGATGGAATGAATAGTAGACGAGATGCTGCAAAAAAAAAAAAAAAAGAGTTCATGAATCTGAAGATACAGCAACAGGAAATGAAGCAAGGGAGAAAACCACAGGCATCAGTGACCTCTGAGAGGTCTCAAGGGGGTCTAATGTATATACATAATTGGGAGTTCTGGGGGAAGGGGCACGGGGAAGAGAGGGAAGGGAAATGCTTGATGATGTGATGTGGAAAATCAGTTACAACTTGGATGAAGACTATAAACCCAAAGGTCTAGAAGCTCGACGATCAAGGAATATAAATATAAAGAACACATCAAAGTGTAGCACATTCAAACAGACAAAACCACTGGTTAAGGAAAGACCCTTAATGGTAGCCAGAGAAGACGTGTCACAAACTGAGGAACAAGGTCGAGAACACTATCAGACTTCCCGCTTGGGAGGACCACATTTTAGTGAACTATTGCACAGCATGGGGGGACTGCATCAGCTTTCTCATCAGAGGCCACAGAAGACAAGGGAACTACATGCTCAGAGCCCAGCCCTGGCTGGTGCAGGCATTTAGGGAGTGAACCAGTGAGAGGAAGGTTATCTTCTCTTTCTCTCCCTCTCTCTCTCTCTCTCTCCTCCCTCCCTCTCCCTCTCCCTCCCCCTCTCTCTCTTTCAACTAAATGAAAACAAACTTTTCTTTAAAAATATTGCAATAAGGTTTTAATGTATGACAAAATAATACATTATTACTTGAAGGTAGAAAGTGATAAATCAAAAGATCTATATAGAAAATTCATAGAGAAAATAATAGAGCGACCATTAAAAAAAATATATGGTTAAACCCAGAGAAGAGATAAAGTAGGACACCTAAAACACTTCATTCACACTTTCAAAAGGGCAAGAAAAGAGGAAGTGAAGTAACAGAGAAGGGAGCACACAAGCAGAAAACAAGTAGCAAGGTGGTCCATTGAAACAGCCATAATGACAACCCTGTCCAACTGCAAATACTCCAAAAACTCTCATTTTAAAACAGAGATTGGAGGCAGGCACCAGGTGTGGTTCTTAAGTAGCCACTTGGGACTCCTGCATCCCACTCGTGTCAACAGTCCCTGGGTTTGAGCCTTGGCTCCACTTCTGATTTCAGCTTCCTGTTAATGTGCATTCGGGGAAACAGGAGGTAATGGCTTCTACCATTCAGGTGGGAGAACCAGATGGAGTTCCAGGCATCAATGGCCTGATGCAGGCCTGGCTGTTGTAGGCATTTGGGAAGTGAGTGAATCAGCAAATGGAAGTTCTCTCAGTCTGTCTTTCAAAAAAAAAACAAATTTATTAATTAAAAATTTTAAAAGGAATCTACAATCTCCTTAGATTGTAGATTGGATAAAAAAAAAAGTAAGACCCAATCATATGCTGTCCACAAGAAACCCACTTTAAACATAAAACATAGACAGGCTAAAAGGTAGTTGGAAAAAATACCATGTACAAAAAGAAAGTCAAAATTTAACATCAGAAAAAGCAGAATTTATGGGACAGGCATGTGGCATAGCAGTAAGACACTGAATAAGATGCCTGTATCTCATGTGGAAGTGCCTGGGATCAAGACCCAGCTCTGCTCCTGATTCCAGCTTCCTGCCGATATGGACCTTGGGAGGCAGAGATGATGGCTCAAGGATTTGGTTGTTGCCATCATGTGGAAGATCTGGATTGTGTTCCCAGCATCTGGCTGCAGCCTGACCATTCCTGCCAGTGCAGACATTCGGGGAGTGACCCATGAATCAGAGAGCTACCTCACAACTCCCCACCACCACCCATACTCTCTGCCTCTCAAATGAAATGGGAAAGGTGATTTACTTTCTTTAGTCATATCTATTCAATTTTTGTAGTCATTTCTAATCAATTTTAATCTGTCAGTCAAAATTCTTCCAAAAAGCCCTGATCTCCCTAATCTTTAAATATCCCTCTAAAAGATATTCTATTAAAATAATTCTTCATTAACAACTAAAGTGAAGAGGTATAATAAACAAATTCCAGGTTAACTTGAAAAACAAACAACTCTTTATAAAAACCCTAAGTTTCTCTACATGTTAACAAAAAGAAAAGATGCTATTTAGAACAAAGATTGAAATTCCAGTTTGTTTACTTAGCATGAAAATCTGTTTGAAGTTAATATTTAAATGCAATTGCTTAGGAACTTTCTATGTCCCAGTGTTCTTTAGAAGTAGGTTTAAGAAAATGTAAGCTACCTTGTATAAGCCACTAGGATTTCTGCCTGACATTTAAGATGGAAATTTTATTATTCTTTTCTGCTTAGCAAATATATTTTGTTCATCTGTAGTTGGACAGATTTATTTTGGGTAAATTTTGGATTTGTAATGTTCTTCCCACAATAAATATTTCGTTCAATGAGAAACCTCTTAAAAACCCCAAGTGACTCAATGCTGCAGGCTCATCAGAAGACCTGAGGTTGGCAAAGGGATTTATTTCCACGAGAAGATAATGGAATGAACACAACAGTCCCAATGAACCATGAATATGGCTCTAGGCTTCTGCACCCTGAGCAAAATCATCAGCCACCCAATTTACAAGTTAATTTGGTTCAACATATGCAAATGCCTAGTACAATTAGGAAAGTAAGGTTTTAATTTGGGGAGGAGAGTGGGAAGAAGGCAGTGGTCTGAGAAGCAGATAGGCAAAGATATTTCAAACAAGTTCTGCCCCCATTTTTGTTGAAGTTCTTTAGGTGAAAAATACATTATAAATATAAATATACGTTCTAGCTGTAAGAGTTACGAACAGTGCAGCAGAAATAGCACCTGTGGCCTTTCTGTGAGTAGGGGCACGGATGGTAAGGAAAGACAGGAGCAGCCTGGAGGCAGAGATAAGGGAGGAAAGAATGAGGAGCCAGTTCAGTGATAAGACCCAAAGGGAAAAAAGACCATCACTGCCTTGTGGAGCAAAGCCTACATTGGACTGGCAGTCAGGCAGGCGTTCTCTCTCTCTCTCTCTCTCTCTCTCCTCTCTCTCTCTGTCTCTCTCTCTCTCTCTCTTTCTCTCTCTCTCCCTCTCTCCCTCTCGCTCTCCCTCTCTCTCCCCCTCTTTCTCACTCATTTACAGAAATTCCATGAGGTGGCCTGAATTCACTTCATTCTACAGACAACAATTGTACAGACTGATCAACTGGTTCCGGTTCACAGTAAGTCATAGGGAAGGGAATCAGCATCCAAGCTCCTACCTCACACCCTCACTGAGTGCCCATCACCAGGTCTCCAGTGTGCCCCGGTCTTGCCCTGTCCGGTTCCTGGCCTTCCACTAATCGACCTTCACATCCATGCTTCTGCTCCCCCCCTGCCCAAATGCCTCTCCCCATCCCCTGCCAATCTGTTTGAATCTTGCTTGCTTTTTGAGACCAATGATTCCTCCTCTATAACCTTCCGTGAGGTTCTTTCAGAATCCAAATTGTTTTTTCCCTACAAAGTCGCTATGTAAGAATCTTAGAGGAGTTTATACCAGGGCATGGTGATGTACATTTCAGCTAAAATTTTTCTTTAAATCAATACTTGACTACAGTCAGCACACCTCAATTCAGTCGATGAAGCCAGTGCCCACTTTGTGCCAGGAACAGCGTAGGACACTCAGGACAAAGATGAATGAGGCAGCTGCTGCCCTTCCCACAACTCCCAGTGCAAGGGTGAAGGAGACAAAGACAGGAGTCATTTCCAAAGAGAACGACAAGCGCTACCAGCAGTGAGGTACTGGGGGTCCATGGGGGCACAGCGGGTGGCCTCCCAACAAGGCGAAAGGATTCACTGAGGACTCCGGTGGTGAGGCCCCCACTTTAAGAGCAAAGAAGGCATGGAGAAACTGCAAAAAGACACTCAGATAAAGGCAACACTATATGTAAAGTTCCCAAGGCAATAATGAACCTGCAGCCTTACATGGTAGAGATCGTACCTGAAGGGCTTCAAACTCCATGGGAAGGGCCGGCGCTGTGGCAACATGAGCTAGGCTGCCACCTGCAATGCTGGCATCCCATATCGTAGGGCTGGTTCGAGTCTCGGCTGCTCTGCTTCCAATCCAGTTCCCTGCTAATGTGCCTACGGAGGCAGCAGAGGGTGGCTCTTGACACACATGTAGGAGACTTACATGGAGCTCCTGGCTCCTGGCTTTGGCCTGACCCAAATGTAGCTGTTGTGGCCATTTGAGGAATGAGCCAGCAAATGGAAAATCTCTCCCTCTGTTTCTCTCCCCACCACCCATCCCTTTCAAATAAATAAATTAAAAACAAAAAACTCATGTGAAGTAAATCTTAAAAAAAAAAAAAAAAAAAAAAAACAACCTCAGGGCCAGCACTGTGGTGTAGTGGGTGAAGCTGCTGCCTGTAGCGCCAGCATCCCATATGAGCACCAGTTTGAGACCCGGCTGCTCCACTTCAGATCCAGCTCTCTGCATGGCCTGGGAAAGCAGTGAAAGATGGCCCAAGTCCTTGGGCCCCTGCATCCACATAGGAGACCTGGAAGAAGCTCCTGGTTCCTGGCTTCAGATTGGTGCAGCTCCGGCTATTGCAGCTAACTGGGGAGTGAACCAGCGGATGGAAACCCTCTCTCTCTTCTCTCTCTGTGTAACTCTGATTTTCAAATAAATAAATAAATAAATCTTAAAAAAAAAACTCATGTGAAGCAATTCAGATTACTTTTTAAAATTATTTATTTATTTGAAATACAGAGTAAGGGGAGAAAGGGAGACAGAGAGAGACAGAGAGAATCTTGTATGTATTGTTTTACTCTCTAAATGCCTGCAACAGCCAGGGCTGGAATTAGGCTGAATCCAGGAGCCAGGACCTCCACCTTAGTCTCCTACATGAGTGTCAGGTACCCAAGTACTTGAGCCATCATCGGCTGCCTCTCAGGAACATGAGCAGGGAGCTTGGTAGGAAGCAGAGGGTCCAGGACTTGAACCAGGTACTCGGATACGCGATGTGCGCATCCTAAGCAGCAGCTTAACCCACTGCACCACAACACCTGCCCCAGCAATTCAGATTTTATAAACTATCGGAGTTTATAAAGACTTCCAAGGATGACAAAGGACTGAGATCAGACTGGCTGGTTAGAGGGAGAAAAGGTTATGACATCCTGGTGACAAGACAGGGGAGCCACGGGGGGCCTGCACTGAGGCAGCGCAGAACTGAAGGAAGTAGAAAGTTTCATCAGACAAACAGTAAATTGCTGGAATTAACAGGGCAATCCCCGGAGAGGAGAAACCGGAGCTAGGAATACCACAATTCGGCAGAAGCAACAGAGGCCATTACTAAAACAAGAGAGTGGCACAGAGGTGCAGGTGCACGATGTCTCCTGACAGCGTTCCATCACTTCATCAAGACCTCCTGAGGTCCACCAGGTGCCACGCACCCTACTGAGCACAGGAACAAAACAGAAGTCCCCGTAGCCTGGGTTTCAAAGGGGAAAGGGAGACAATAAACAAATAGATTACACAGCACTTCATAAAGAGAAAGGTAAGGCAACTCAATATGTAAGAAGAGAATGAGGATAGGGCATGTGGAGGCATGCACTACAATCTCGGCAAGGACCCCTTAAATTGCTGCGTAAATCATGATGGCGAGACACTTCCAATAAGTGCCACCCATGGTTTGTTTTTTCAACTGCATTTCCATCTGAGCATGAAAGACAACTCATCCACACTCTGTACTCAGAACAGCAGCTCTCTGTCCCGGCAGATTACCTTTCCCTAAAATGAACGTACGTTCCTTCATTCTTTTCCGCTTTGTAAGGCAGAGTTTCTATTATTTGTGAAGTACTCAAAGGAGGCAATTCAATAAAATCCTTATGTGCCTTTCAATATATCCCAAGAAAATAGCAGAATTTTTCCCTAAAAGAATTTTCATGTTAAAGTAAATATTAAGTTCTATCTTTAGTTCAGGTTAATCATGGCTATTGTAGCTTGAAATTCTAAATTTTCATTCAGTCGGTATTGTCTGCTGCACAGAATGGTAAAACAAAAAATCAATCTACCTCAGTGTTGTAAGGGTGAAACTAAACTGTAAAAGAATGTGGTCCATTGGACTTGATGATGATTTCTTGGATATGACACCAAAGGCACAAGAAATAAAAGGAAAAGTAGACAAACTAGACTGTACGAAAATTAGAAAATTTCGTGCACTGAAAGACACTATCAGCAGAGCAAAAAGACAACCCACAGACTGGGAGAAAATATTTATAAATTATAAATCTGATAAGTGATTACTATCCAGAATATAAAGAGAATTCCTAAAACTTAATGACAACAGTAAAACAACCTGATTCAAAAATGAGCAAAAGAATTGAAGAGACATTTCTCCAAAGAAGAGATGCAAATGTCTTGCAAGCACATGAAAAAGATGCTCAACATCACTAATCATCAGGAAAATGCAAAACAAAACTACAACGAGTTATCACCTCCCACCCATCAGGATGGTGACTGTCAAAAACAGAAAATAACAAGGATGACAAGGATGTGGAAAAACAAGAACCTGTGTGCACTGTTGGTGGGAATACAAAGTGTGTAGCTGCTGTGGAAAACAGCATGGCAGTTCCTCAAAACATCAAAAATATCATTACCAGGACCAGCGCTGGTAAGGCTGCCACCTGCAGTGCCGGCATCCCATATGGGCGCCAGTTTGAGTCCTGACTGCTCCTCTTCCAATCCAGCTCTCTGCTATGGCCTGGGAAAGCAGTGGATGATGGCCCAAGTCCTTGGGCCCCTGCCACCCACATGGGAGACCTGGAAGAAGCTCCTGGCTCCTGGCTTTGGATCAGTGCAGCTCCGGCAGTTGCAGCCAACTGGGGAGTGAACCAGAGGATGGAAGATCTCCCTCTCTCTCCCTCTCTGGCTCTCCTTCTCTCTCTGTGTAACTCTGACTTTTAAATAAATAAATAAATATTATATATATATATATATATATATATATGATTACTATATGATCTAGCAATTCCACTTCTGGGTACATATCCAAAATAAATGCAAACAAGGCTTTCACAAGATGCGTGTACATCCATGTTCACAGTAGGACTATTCACAACAGCCACAGAGTGGAAGCAACTCACATGCCCACTGATGGATGAATGATAAGCAAACTGGCCTATCCACACAGTGGAAAATTATCCTTCAACAGGGAAGGACATTCTGATACTTGCCACAATATTCTTGGACTTTGAGGACATTATACTAAATGAAATAAACCAGTCACAGAAAGACAAATATCGTATGATTACACAGATGTGAGTCACTTAGGGTAGTCAGATACATAGAAACAGAAAGTGTAATGGTGGTGGTCAGGGTGGGGGAAGAGGGAATATACAGTTAGTGTTTAATGGGTGCTAGAGTTCCCATTTTGCAAGATGAAAAGAGATACAGAGGTGGATGTACAAATGTACCTATTGCCAGCAAACCACATTAATGAAAATTGTTAAGATGGCAAATTTTGTTATGTGTACTTTATTTCAATAAAAAAATACTAGAAAAAAACAGACTATTTTTGAAAAATATATATATAAAGGAAGACATTATACAGTTTTGGGTGTTTGTTTACTATGGAAATTTTTTTATAATCCAATAATATATAAAATATGTCTGAAAGAATCATCATTTATATCTAAGGCTGCAAAAACTTGAACCCCAAGTTATAGGTTGACTGACAAGGTGGATAGGCCATGAGAAGACCAGACAAATTAAAAAGGCTCCTGAATACGTCACAGTACATGCTGTCCTGACTTCCTCCATCCATTCTCTCTTCAGATGGATTTGCCAGAACTCACTGTCAGTTCTTCCAAGCTCAGCTTTCTGATATCATTGTTTCAGTTGTAAGGCAGGGACAAAAACTCACTTGTCAAAAGCAATATAGCTTGATAAATGCTGCTTTGGATTCTTCTCCTAACTAGCATTTTTATCAGTCATAACTTTTACCAATCAAAAGAAATTTCCCAGAAATTCAGAATTCAACTCATGTTGTTTGGATTTTTATATTTTAGCGGCCATTAAAACACTGCGAATTAAACACCTAGTAATAATTCAGCATAGTGTTGGACCTCTTAAGAGTCTGAACACAAATGTGAGAGGAGGAAAGGTAACTCTCAAAGTAAAATGAGTATCATGATCTCCAATCAGGAGCCTGTCATTTTCTTTTGGAAGACCACTGAGGCAGGCAACCTATTCAAGACCACAGAACATTACCAGACCACTATCACATGTAACTCCTGGACTTCTTGTTAACTACACACCATTTAATTCATCTTAAGTTTTTATCCCAAACAAAAACTTACAATGCATAAAGCTATTTCAAGGGTCTCAATGCATTTAAAATATATCTGGCTAACATTTACAAACAGAACAAGAATTCCCTAGATAATCATCTAGACTGTTGATCCTTCGTTTTAAGCTATGGAACCTACAATCTCTACCTGGGAGGCAAAGAATTGAAGAACTGTGCGCTACAGGCTGAGCATTTGCTTAAATAATGGCTGCTCTTCCCAGCATCTTCTTTTACCCCTGCACCATGCAAGCTACACCCAGGCTTTTTGAAAACGTTGTAGCTGGTGTCCATTACCTATGGCGCAACACCTTCTCCAGGTGCAGGTGAGAGGCATGGGGCTCTGTCCTTTCACACCCACTCCAGGAAGACAAAGGCAGCAGGGGCGTTCATGCTGCCAGGCATTAAGAGAGCTCAAGGCTGATCCTATGATAATCTGGGAGAATTATATTACACCTGCAACTGTGCTGTTCTAGTTACAGAGCTCTTGAGGACAAGAAACTCACGGCAGATAGTAGAGACAAAGGACAAAGAGGAGTACTTCATTGTCTTTGACATGCAGTAACTGTGCATATTTGTGGGGTCCAATGCACGTCCACCTCAAGGTGTAATGGTCAAATCAGGGAAATTAGCATTTTCCTCTCCTTCAACATCTACCATTTATTTGTGCTTTAAAACTTCAAACTCCTCCCTTCTGAGCCTTTAGGAAATACATACTACATTGTAAAGTGCACTCACTCAAGCACTGTGGAACCTGACTACTTATTCTGCCTCTGTAACTGCATGTTTTGGAATCCAGCATCCTACCTTCCTCTACTCTACTTCCTTCCTACTTTCTAGGGATCACAGTTCTAATTTAATTTAAAAAAAAAAAAACTTTCGCCTACCAAATTAAATTAACAAAGGGAAAATCATTCCCAGGGACATTCCCTGGAAAAGGAACATGAAGTGTCTAAACAAACAGGAAATCTCCTTGGCTTGCTTCACTTCCCAGTAAGAGCTGAGATCCACTCAGGCAGGTGAGGCTCAGGATTCCCCGGCGCCGCTGTGGGGCTGCTTCCATTTCAGAGCGTGTTCACGCAGGCCGCGGGGCCACGGCATGGAACTCTTCCCCTCCTAACCTCCTCACCCAAACAGGCGCTTGGCTTTTAACACGCAAACCCCACCAACAGCAAAGATCCCCAAGCGGACAGCTTCTGGTTGACATTTATGTAGAAAACAAGATAAAGAAATATATATGAAAGTACTTCGCAAAGTTCACAGAAAATGGGATTAAAAGATAACTTTATTTTGGTGCAAAAAATTTTGAAACCCATATATAGTTTGTTCATAATTTTCCACGAAATTTTACCCTTTGAGTAAGCCCTGAACTCACCATATTTAAGATTTCTTTATTGGAAAATCAGAACTACGGAAAGAGGAAGAGACAGAGAGAGAGCTCTTCCATCTGCTGGTTCACTCCCCAAATGGCCGCAACAGCTGCTGCTGGGTCAGGCCGAAGCCAGCAGCCAGGAGCTTCATCCAGGTCTCCCATGTGGGTGGCAGGGGCCCAAACACTTGGGCCATCTTCCACTGCTTTCTCAAGCCATTAGCAGAGACTTGGATCAGAACTGGAGCAGCCAGGACATGAACCAGAGCCTATACGGGATGCCAGATTGCAGGCGGCGGTTTTACTAACTACGCCACAACAGCGGCTCCAATATATTTAACAAAATCGTATGTGGGAAATGTGTTCAGTTAAAACACAAAACAAGTGACAGGAAGTCAGAAATCTGTGACATGCTCAAACCTGTCAGGTAGCAAAGGTGTGCACAGGAAACAGCAGATGCTATCTCTGAACCTGATGGCTAGACAACAGACTCTTTCCCCTGTAATTCAGCCCTGGGGAGTCCAGAGCCCCACAGAGACACTGAGACAACAGGACAGTCAGCGACACTCTGCACTGACATTTTCTCCACTCCAAAGCATCTCCTGCCTCCAGGACCACAGCCTGGCTTCCAGCCCATGTGAAATGTTTGTGAAATTGCCAGCACTTGGCCCTGCAATGGTACTGCACACCAGAGACAGAGGCGCACCTGCCGCCAGCCCGGCACAGCCCCAGGCAACCCATCGTTCAATCTCCTTTAGGGATGCTGGGGAATGTGGTTCAGGTCACAGCACCTTCACGAATTCCCGACAGAGAAACAGTTCTGGACGCCCACCGCTCCCTGTTTCTGGAGCAGAATTCTTCTCCTGCGGTGGACACTAATTCTCAACCGGGGTCACGCCTGCTTCTGCTTTTGGCCACTTCATCTGACTTTTCCTTACTCTTCTTTTCTTTTTCTTTTCTTTTCTTTTTTTTTTTTTTTTTTTGACAGGCAGAGTGGACAGTGAGAAAGAGAGACAGAGAGAAAGGTCTTCTTTTGCCATTGGTTCACCCTCCAAAGGCCGCCACGGCCGGCGTGCTGCAGCCGGCGCACTGCGCTGATCCGATGGCAAGAGCCAGGTGCTTCTCCTGGTCTCCCATGGGGTGCAGGGCCCACGCACTTGGGCCCTGCACTCCCGGGCCACCGCAGAGAGCTGGCCTGGAAGAGGGGCAACAGGGACAGAATCTGGCGCCCCGACCGGGACTAGAACCTGATGTGCCGGCACCACAGATGGAGGATTAGCCTACTGAGCAGCGGCGCCAGCCCTTACTCTTATTTTCTCTGATCTCCTGCTTCCTCACTTATTCCCAATTCTGACACAGCATGAGGAATCAGTTTGTGAGGTAAATAATTCTTCCACAAATGGGACTACAGACAAATAAAATAAGATATTAGCAACATAGAAATAAAAACCCTGCGGCCGGCGCCGTGGCTCAACAGGCTAATCCTCCGCCTTGCGGCGCCGGCACACCGGGTTCTAGTCCCGGTTGGGGCGCCGGATTCTGTCCCAGTTGCCCCTCTTCCAGGCCAGCCCTCTGCTGTGGCCCGGGAGTGCAGTGGAGGATGGCCCAAGTGCTTGGGCCCTGCACCCCATGGGAGACCAGGATAAGCACCTAGCACCTGGCTCCTGCCATCAGATGAACGCGGTGCGCCGGCCGCAGCGCGCCATCCGCGGCAGCCATTGGAGGGTGAACCAACGGCAAAGGAAGACCTTTCTCTCTGTCTCTCTCTCTCACTGTCCACTCTGCCTGTCAAAAAAATAAAAAATAAAAAAAAAATAAAAAAAAAAACCCTGCATACACTGAGCTGAATTTGCTAACAACTTTGGTTCAAAGCTGGGAGATAGACTTTGTATTTTCTAACTTATTCCTTACTGTCTTTGATCAATTTGTAGAAAGCAAAAATCTTTCTATAGGATTCATTACAGGAAATCAACTATATAATAATCATCGGTAACATTTGTCTTCTTTAAAATTTGTCTCCCTTCCTCTCTAAACCAGAGTAGACACTCCCCAGTCTTCTCTCTACTTACTCACTGTTTAGATAAAAACAGTAGCTTCCTTAAAGTATTTTCTTTAAAAATCTATTTTTAATGCTGACTTTAAAAGACACATGGCTGGAACCAGCGCTGTGGCATAATGGGCTGAGCCTCAGCCAGTTCATGTCCTCGCTGCTCCACTTCTGATCCAGCTCTCTGCTGTGGCCTAGGAAAGCAGTGGAAGATGGTCCAAGTGCTTGGGCCCCTGCACTCACGTGGGAGACCCAGAAGAAGCTCCTGGCTCTTGGCTTCAGATCGGCGCATCTCCAGCCTTTGAGGCCTTTTGGGGAGTGACCCAGCTGATGGAAGACCTGTCTGTCTGTAGCTCTACCTCTCAAATAAATAAATAAAATCTTTTAAGACATATAGCTCTCTAATCCTGTTTGATGATAAGATTTCTACCATCAAGAATGTCTTAGAAAGCTAAATACAATCTCCAGAGATAACGGAAAAAGTTTCACTTTAAAATAGTAGTATGGTTCTATTCATGCTTACTTCCTAAATGTGCCACAGTTTCAAAAACTTTGATGGCTGATCTTATTGGGCTTTGATTTGTTAAAATACAATCAGATGGGGGCTGGCGCTGTGGTGCAGCGGGTTTAATGCCCTGGCCTGAAGCGCCGGCATCCCATATGGGTGCCAGTTCTAGTCCTGGCTGCTCCTCTTCTGATCCAGCTCTTTGCTATGGCCTGGGAAAGCAGTGAAAGATGGCCCAAAGCCTTGGGCCCCTGCATCCATGTGGGAGACCCGGAAGATGCACTTGGCTCCTGGCTTTGGATCAGCACAGCTCCAGCCACTGCAGCATCTGGGGAGTGAACCAGCGGATGGAAGACCTCTCTCTCTGTCTCTACCTCTTTCTGTAACTCTGTCTTTCAAATAAATAAAATATAAATCTTTAAAAAAATACAATTAGATCTCATATGAACATTAGGGTTTTTATTAAAATTAAGGCAGTGGTTGGCAGCAATATCCAGACTACTAAAATATTGTTCTGAATCCACCAATCCTGATCCGTATTGGAAAGGTAGGTTTTGGACACATCTTCCAAGTAAAGTTAGCACAACATGACTTGAAACAAAGTTGAAACCTCCAGTCTTAAGACCAAGCTTTATGGCCACAAATCAATACAAACTTCACCAATGGGGCAGTCATTTGTCCTTTGTTAAGATGCTGCTTAGAAGGCCTGCATCCCATGCTGAGGTGCCTTGGTTTGGTAACTGGCTCCACTCCTGATTCCAGTTCCCTGCTAATGTACACTGTGGGAGCATCAGGTGTTGGCTCAAGTAGCTGGGCTGATGCCACCAACATGGGAGACCTAGATTGAGTTCCCAGTTCCCAGCTTTGGCCCAACCAGTCCCAGCCACTGAGAGTATTTAGAGAGCAAACTAGCAGATAAGAGTGCTCTCTCTGCCTCTCAAATAACAATAGTAGTAATAATAATAATAAAATTGCCAATAGCTTTTTTTAAAAGATTTATTTATTTACTTGAAAGTCAGAGTTACACAGAGAGAGAAGGAGAGGCGGAGAGAGAGAGAAAGAAAGGTCTTCCATACGTTGGTTCACTCGCCAAGTGGCCACAACAGCCAGAGTTGCTCCGATCCAAAACCAGGAGCCGGGAGCTTCTTCCAGGTCTCCCACTTGGGTGCAGAGGTCCAAGGACTTGGGCCATCTTCCACTGCTTTCTCAGGCCAAAGCAGAGAGCTGGATCGGAAATGGAGCCGCCATGACTCAAACTGACAACCATATGGGATGTTGGCACTGCAGGTGGCAGCTTTACCCACTATACTACAGCCCCGGGCCCCACCAACAGCTTAAACTAAGTGTGCTTTAGTCACAAAAGGCACACACATGCAAACACACACACATAGGCTGCTTTTATTTAATTGTGCAAAGCTTTTCATGAAACTTTCAGCCTAAGGTTTAAGATAAAATTGCAAGAGACATAAATAAGACTCTTGTCCAGTGGTAGTTCCTAAAATTAATAGCCTACATTATGTTTTCCTAATGTAGAACTCTTAAAGAAAAGCAGAAACACAAATCAATGTAATACAATAAGTGTACAATAAGTGTAATGTTCCAGTAGGGACCAAAAAAAAAAAAAAAAAAAAAAACCACAAGACCCATTAACTGTGCAAATCAGGCTCAAAAGGAACAGAATGTCCAAGGCAAGAAAAAATAACCTATTCCATCAATTCTGGTGACATTTAAACCTGACAGATACTGCATCGAGCTTGAGGGTAGATGATTCCAGAAGACAGGTGCTAGGAAGATTATGCTGATGATCAAAACAAAACAAACCTCACTGATTTTCTCTCTCAGCACATGCAGCATCCTACACACAGAAACTCCTACAGTTCAGAAGTCTTCACATTTAGGTAAGAAAAATTTCTGCCAGGATCCAGCACATTAATGCACAAAAATTCAAGGTGCCCAGCATGGAATAGGTGGGTAGGTCCAAGGAAGAGTAGTCCAAGAATGGTTTTTGTGGTTGCTCTCCTCAAAACTCCCATCATCCCATGCTTGCATTAGCAATGAAGTGACTGGTCTGTATCACACATTCATGTTGGAAACAATAGTGTGGGGAGGGGGCTTGCCTTTTTGTACTTCATGCCTTCAATACCATGGCATTTTTTTTTAATTTGACAGAGAGACAGAGAGAAAGTTATAGACAGTGAGAGAGAGAGAGCGAGACAGAAAGGTCTTCCTTCCATTGGTTCACCCCCCAAATGCCCGCCACAGCTGGCGCCTGCGCCAATCCAAAGCCAGGAGCCAGGTGCTTCCTCCTGGTCTCCCACGCGGGTGCAGGGCCCAAGCACTTGGGCCATCCTCCACTGCCCTCCCGGGCCACAGCAGAGAGCTGGACTGGAAGAGGAGCAACTGGGACTAGAACCCAGCACCCATATGGGATGCCGGCACTACAGGCGGAGGATTAACCTAGTGAGCCACGGTGCCAGGCCCACCATGGCATTTTTAAAAATATTTATTTATTTGAAAGATAGAGAGAAGCAGAGACAGGCACTGAGAGAGCTTCCACTTGCTGACTCATTCCCCGAACATAAGCAATAGCTCAGGCTGGGCCAAGTCAAAGCCAGGAGCCTGAGACCCAATTTGTGTCTCTCACATGGGTGGCAGGAACCCACATACTTGAGCCATCACCTGCTGCCTCCCTGGGTGCACATTAGCAGGAACATGGAATTGAAAGTAGAGTCGCGTCTCAAATCCAGGCACTCTGAAATGAGATGCAGACCTAACTGCTGCACCAAAATGCTTACCTCTTGCTATTTCAATGCAGGAATAAAAAATAAAGGAGTGAGGGCATGGGTATTTGGCCTAGCAGTTGCCACTTGAGACACCTGTATTCATATCACAGTGCCCAGGGCCAATTCCTGGCTCTCACTCCTGACTCCAGCTTCCTGCTTGCAGACCCTAGGAGGCATCAGAGATGACTCAAGCAATAGGGTTCCTGCCACTCATGTGGGAGCCCTGAATTAGGTTCCCAGCTCTCAGGGTCAGTCCCCACCAGGGACAACTGTGAGCATTTGAGGAGTGAACAAAGGACGGGAGCTCACGCTCTCTCTCGTTCACTCTCTCTCTCTCTCTCTCTCTCTCTCCCCACACACACCTCAAATAGTAGTAAATAAAATAAAGGAATGAGAGACAAACCTTGGACAAAAAAGATGGGGCTGGGTTTTTGTGGTTCTCATAACTACGGCATATTAGTCTGTTTTCTGCTGCTATTAAAAAAGAATCGAGGCTGGATATTTATAAGGGTAAGTATTTGGTTCATAGTATTGGCGTCTAAAAATTCAAGATCTGGTATCCCCCTTAAATCTATTCAGCCTGTGCTAAGGACACCCCGCTATGTCCCAACAACACAGCAGACAAGCAGAAAAGGAACCAGCCACAGGCAGAAAGTACCAGACAGGTGGGCTGGCCTCATTTCATAACAACTCATTTTCTTGAGAAGTAACCAGGGTCCCTTAAGAACTACATTAGCCCCTTCCTAGAGGGATACCCCCAGTGACCTAACCACCTAGGTCCACCTCTTGAAGGTCCTGCCACCTCCCAACACGGCCACACTAGCCCAAGCACATGACCACCTGGAGGAAAAACCACATCAAGAGCCCCAGGATCACCTGCCTCTGGCCGAGTTCTTGCACAGAGCAGGGCTGACCACCCTAACACTTCCACTCGTGCCAAGCACCTAAGTCTAAGTCAGCGTAGTTCTGAGGAACTAAACATTTCAGCCCAAACAAAGAACCAAGTATGTGCACCATACTTTCACAGATGTAAACAACACGCTAAAAAGCAGACAAAAACCATGTGAACTGCAGGGAAAGTCCATGCCACCTCCCACCGCCTGCCCGTGCCTTCTCACCCAGGTCTGGGAAGAAACATCTTGGAAAATG
Source organism: Sylvilagus floridanus (assembly GCA_949820135.1). Classification (NCBI taxonomy): domain Eukaryota; kingdom Metazoa; phylum Chordata; class Mammalia; order Lagomorpha; family Leporidae; genus Sylvilagus; species Sylvilagus floridanus. The sequence goes on from OX463230.1 coordinate 39,952,389, forward strand.
CTCTGTCCCTGTGATCAATGAAACCACGGGGCCAAGGCACAGGGGCTCAGACATAACTCAAAATAGCAGAGTGAAAGGAAAAAGAGAAGTTGTTCCCCGACTAACAGATTTCTCCAAACCTGAGAAGCCTCCCCAAAGCTCACAACTGCCCATTCCAAATACAGCCAAGAAAACCCAGTGTCAGGGCTGTCCCTGTAATGTAACAAGTTAAGCTGTTGCCTATGAGTTTCAGTCTAGCTCCCTGCTAATGCTCCTGGGAAAGCAGTGAAAGATGGGTCAAGTTCCTAGACCCCTGCCAACCACATGGGAGACCTGGATGAAGCTCCTGGCTCCTGACTTCACCTTGGCCCAGTCCTGGCTGCTTCAGCCATTTGGAGAGTAAACCAGGGGATATCTCTCTCTCTCTCTCTCTCTCTCTCTCTCTCTCTCTCTCTGTGTGTGTGTGTGTGTGTGTGTGTGTGTGTGTAACTCTGCCTTTCAAATAAATAAATATTTGAAAGAAAGAAAGCCCAAAGATTATCAGTGCAAAGATTATCAGTGCTAGTGCACCTGGGGAAATAGCAGAAGATGGCCCAAGTGCTTCGGCCCCAGCACCCATTGGGAGACCTGGACCAGGTTCATCCATTGCAGCCATTTGGGGAATGAGCCAGTTGATGGAAGCACTCTTTCTCTCTCTCTCTCTCTCTGCCCTTCAAATAATTTAAAAAAAAAATAGAGGAATAAAAGAAGGAAGAGGGGGTAGGTTCCAGTCTAGCTAAGCCAGTGAAATAAGGAAGTCCCCACTGTTTTAACCTGGTAAGGAAAGTAATCTTGAAATGGCCCATTGGCTTTCCACACTGTTTCTGCATTCTTTGCCCTTTTATCTGTTAATAGGCCCAATTTGTTCCATTTTATAGAATGAAATGCTGCCTGATTCTAGAATTGCAAAATAAATAAATAAATAAAATTTAAAAAGCCAATTGGGCCTTTACATTGTGATATTTTGTCTTTTGAAATATCTAAACACAAAAACCATAAACATCAGAACCATCAGTGACTTTCTGAATCCTAAGTCCCCTAACTTCACCTGCTAACTCTCTAGAAGACCAGTCTTGCAGCTGTCACTCTCCTTCAGGGTTTCAGCCTCTCTGCTGGACCCTTGCACACCAGCTGACTCCTGCCCAGATGGCCTGCCCCGTCCCAACACCTGACCTATTGCCCTAGGCCCTGATGAAGGCTCCCTAACACCCTGGCTCCACCTGGCCCACAAGAAGCATCCCACCACCTGAGCAAATCAGACAAGTAACATCTCCTGCCTCATCAAATAACCTCGGCCCAGCAAGTAGGGAATGTGTGCATCATCCTGTGTAACTACAGGGTTTCACATGTGGCATCTGAAGTCTATTAAAGTCACTCATCTCTTAACAGTTAATACACTCAAATGGGAAACATTCAACGAGTGCAGACGCAGTAGCAGGAAGAACGGTCTTCCCTCCACCTATCAATCCTGGTCCTGGTACTCATTTTCTTCCCACAGCTGAGGGATTCCTTCCAAAGAATGCACGTGCTAGATGTCCTCTTTCGATCATCACCCCCTACATCCCCCGAGACAGCAGCAAGAAGTCACCATCTATCAACTCTGTGTGTCCCTCTCCACAACCTGGAGTCCTCACCAGCTGCCTCACTGGAGATGTCCCAGTCCTGCTGACAAGTCATGGCATGGGCTCTTCCAAGGTGAACTTGGACAGAGTGGCATGCACCCACTGAGCCAAAGCCAGCAAGCCTCTGGGCTGCGTCTGCTTCTCTTCCCCTTTCCCCAGTGGAAGCAAACAAACATGGCAACCTGAGAAGGACCCTGGGCACGCAAAACCTGCTTGGACCTCAGCTACCAGGAGGCCTGAAATTATCTTGGTGAAAGGAAACAGCTAAGCCAAACAACTGATCACTCACTAATACAAGTGACCCATGAGCACAGAAAAAGCTGCTCAGCTCAACAGTAGTGATACACAAACTATAAGAATGGGAATACATTTAACATCCTTTACACTAGCACAACCTAAATACACGATCATATGCAGTCTTGCTTCGACCACAGAAATATACGGGTTCAGGAATAGTCATGTACATACAGAATGCTACAGCCTTGAGAAAAAAATCATCTGGAATTAAACAACAGAAGTCAGGACTTAATTGTTAAATCAACAACAGGAGTCACTGTGCACTTACCCCTTCTGTCCTTAATGTGTTTACTATGAGAATTAATGGTAAAACTAATCTTCACACTGTACTTTATACTTTGTGTGTCTGTGTGGGTGCAAACTGTTGAAATCTTTACTTAGTATAGATTTTATCTTATGTATATAATTAAAATGAATTTTAATGAATAATGGGATGGGAGAGGGAGTAGGAGATGGGATGGTTTGTGGGTGAGAGGGTGGTTATGAGGGGAAGAACTGCTATAATCCAACAGTTGTACTTTCAAAATTTATTAAATAAAAGTTTTATATTAATAAGTGAAAAAATTCCACCTTTGGGATGCTAGCATACAAAAATATTCAAAAATGTACACAAAAACACATATGGCCAAGGATCACTCAGGAAGCTTTGTAAAAAGTCAGATATTGTAAAAGTGTTATCTGTGGGGAAACCATTTTGCAACATTTGCATACACATACATTTGCATAAAGAGGATGATATGTCCAAAATAATATAAATAAATATAGAGCACTTATAATAGGGTAGACATGTACAAATAAGGAAGGATATCAAAGATAAACTAAGAGAAAAGGCAAGTAGCAAATATGTCTAATTTGATTCAATTCAGGGAAGGGAGGGGAGGGGAGGGAAGGGGAAGGAAGCTATGCATAAAGGAAAAGGCTCAGATAAATTCTGGAAGTGAAACTCACTTATGGCACAGAGCTCACCTGTCCCAGAGTCACGGGAGTGAGGGAGGTGGTACATTTGTGTTGGAGGCAGAAGAGTGAAGGAAGCTAGTAGGAAGGTCAGATTCACAGCTTTATCAAAAGCATGAACACTAATTGAAACTACCTATTACAATATAGTCAAGCATCCTCTAGTAACTAAAAAAGAAGTTGTACCAACAGCCAAGTTGTACACTGACCAAGGTCTACAATAACAATTTTAACTCACTGTTCTGATGAAGATGTTAAAAAAGATGTATCTTAGGAGAGCCAGTGCAGCCTACAAAGTGCCTGTTCTCAGACCTCACCTGTACCCCCACGAGGAAGACTGCAAACAAGACTATGCTGTCCAGAAAAAGATCCCTTAGTCTAACTGAACAAATCCTTATGCCAAAATACACTACTGAGATCAATAATACATGCTCTCAATGATGCCTCTGTATGTATTTAAGTCCTTAAGGAAGCCATTATATTACTCTTCTCCATTCATGAGTGTTTTATCTATGTAGGAGGTACTACAGTTAAGGGACATGCCAGAAAAGAAAGGCAATAATATTGTGTTTTCTGAAAACAGAACTCAAGAACTGAACTCTATACCTGTTGCCATCACTTTCCAATAACTGCTCCTTTCACCATTTTAGAACTTGTGGGGCTGGCAGAGGGAGGACATAATGAGAGGATCAGTTCTATGTGATATGGGAAAATGGTGATAATTTTCCAAAGAGAAAAAAAAACAGAAAGATACCAGTACCCTCCAATGAACCGTGAGTCAGATGCTGCCTGTGGGAGACACGCCTGGTGCCACAACAGAGCAGTGAATGTCTCCACACAATTGCTTTGTCTTCAGAGCTCGGCATGGCACCAAGGAGAGGTAGTATCAGGCTACAAGGATCAATTTCCATTCTATTTTTCTATTCAGTGTACTTCCAGTTATGTGCAAGAGAACAGTAATAACCACTAGGGTCAGCTTCCAGCAGCCATAATGTTTGCTCCTCTTTAAAAAGAGAGGAGAGACCATAAGTCATGGAGAAACACATTTAAAATGTAAAAAAATAAAATTGTCATGTCTCATACTCAGTAAAGAATAGAGTTTCAGAGAGACCCTGCTCCTAAGAAATTATCTGGTCGTCTACTACACACAATGCAGAAGCACAAAGGGAATTCTTATATGACATGAATGTCTGATGCTTAATCATAACCTTTCTGAAGAACTGGTGCTCCCTGTCCACCTGGGGCGTGTCACACTTTCCACAATAGAAGCCATCCTGAATATTTCACTCACGGTCTTGGAACATGAATCAAGGTTTCACAAATAAAGGGGAGGCAGGATGGAAACTAAAGAACCTCAGGAAGACATCCCACCAAGGTAATTAGAAAGCAAAAGGTGTTTGTTCAGAGATGTTCAGAGATAAACCAGCTGAATCCTCAAACTTCAAATTGTCATTGGAAGCTTGTGCTCATGTTGTCAACCTGGAGATCCATCCCCACCATCAATACACCACAAACAGTTACAGAGAATTACTGCTGGCCATGTTAATGTAAACATTCAACTCTACACATCACTTACTCCACGTCCGTTATCACCACTTGTATCCTGTATCCACAAGACCCCATCCAACAGTGTGTCTCTTTTTCAATGCGCCAGTCTTGGGGACCTCATATTGTGTGAAAACAGGTTTTTCTAATGCTGTCACAGAGCTGTGTCTTCCCAAGCTCCCAAGGTCACAGCTCTGTCCCAGTCAAATCCACTCCTGGCCACCTGATCCCACTTCTCATGGTCTTGGATGCCCCCTTGGTCAGGTGGACCACCTTCACACCTTCATTGACCTTTTCTAGCCAATGAATAAGGAAAGAAAAAGAATAAGGCTGAGAGGAAAAGTAGGAACCTCATTCTCTCATATCTCATCTCTCAAAATGATGTTGAATTATATTTATTTATTTGAAAAGCAGAATGAGAAAGAAAGAGAAAGAGAGAGAGGGGGAATCTTCCATCTTTCCGTCTGCTGTTGCCACCTACCATCCTCCAGCATGGTCTCAGCCAGGCCAATGTCAGAAGCCATGAACTCCATTTGGGTCTCCCACATGTTTGACAGGGACCCAAGTACTGGAGCCATTACCAACTGCCTCCCCAGGTGCATTAGCAGGAAGCCAGTTCAGAAGCAGAGCAGCTGGGCTCAAACCAGCACTCAGTATGGGATACTGGCATTGCAAACAATGGCTGAACTCACTATCCCACTGGCCCCTTTTGAAGCCTGCCTCCTTCAATTAAAAGGGGGGGGGGGGCTGCACTCAGGGGAGATGATTTCTTCCCCACAGATGTGCGCACTTCCCCACGGGTGATTTGTTGTATTCCGCTCTAGAACCATGCACACACCTGCCTCAATTCTTCACTCCTTTCCACTGTCAGCTGAATCTCAGCCTATGTGGATTGTCATAAATATAAATAAAGAGCCAGGCTCTTTGCAGAGCACACTTTCCTGACCCCCTACAGAATGTATCATTTCGTCACACTTTCAGTTTTGTTTTACTCTTGCATTTATTGTTCCTTACCCATTCATCTTATAGTTCCAATTAAAACTAAGTGCTCCAAGGCACAGGATTACATCTTTTAATTCTTTTGAGGCCTGCACAGGCTCAGTGCTTATTCTAAATACATTATGGCTGCTGGGGAAAAACAAAAACCTCACTGCGGGTTCCCAAGGGCCATTCCCTGTTTGAATCATAGCGCTTGTTCCACTACTCACAACTCAGAATGCCCAGGGAAGAGGATGCTGGTGTTAATAAACCTTATGATAGCTTTGTGATGTGGACATTTTGTAGGTATATGTTCCTGAATCCCCGCTCCCTGACAGATGAGCATAAAGCCAGCAGATCCAGGAGAAACGGAAGGTAGAATGGAAGCAAACTCATCTCTGGGCAGGACCTACTAGGCGGCAGCTACTTCACACATCATTTCACCCACTTCACCAAGAACCTAGGAGAGAGATAGTGTCGGCTCCGAAGTTAAATAATCAGTTCACGTTCACACAGCTCAAAAACTGAACAGCTAGGCATGCCAGTGATGTCCAGCTCCAGACCCTTGCCCCTTCAGCTCTCCTACACAGTGAGGGGACAGAAGAGAAAGGCCAACATTAACAGCAAAGACAAAGGCAATCCAGTACTCAACAACCGACACAGTGACAAGGACAAGAACATTTTTACACACACGCTACACATTAGGACATAGCAAATGCTTCTCTATGCACAATCTCAGGCGATCCTCCACAAAACCTTCTGAGATAGTAATGGAGTTCAAGACACACTACCCTAAACTACAGAACCAGGGAACTTGAGAAAACAGCAGGAGCAGGAAGGTCACATTCACCTTTGCCCACCCTTCTCACCTGAAGCAGGAAGCCCCTCATGCAAGAAGCCCACACGATACTCAGTGGAAGGGGACATCCTTATCACTGGATCCACGGGGACACAGAGAGGAGCCTGAACAACAGGCTTTATTACATCGCCCACCCACCCCGGTTTCTGACCAGTAGGTCATGCATATCCAGTTACACTTCGCTGAGACTACATGCTTCTTCGTCAAACCTAGCATCAAAAACACACAGGTTTCTCGGCTTCTTTAGACTCTCATTTCTGAAGTTCCTACACCATGTCAAACTTGCGTTAAATAAATGCGTATGTTTCTCCCTTGTTCATCTGTGCTTTGTCGGGGGGCCTCAGCCATGCATCATGCACTGCATGAGAAGGAGAAATCTTTGCACCCCTCTAATAGGCACACAGGTACTTCTTCATGCTTTCAGGGGAGGGGAACATCTGGCCCGTGGGCCATATAAGGCCCATGCAAGCATTTGTTCTGGCCCTGCCAAGGCAGTTGCAGATGGATCTTGAAATACAGGAGGTCTACAGTAGGCTAATTTTTAAGTTGATAATTTTGTATGGTCCGTGAATGATGGTACAAATATCCCAATGGCTCCTAGCAGAAAAAAAAGTTTCCACCCTGCTTAGATGAAAGTATCTGGAGTTGTGATTGGAACAGGGCCCCAAGGGGGTGCAAGGCATCGGCCAAGAATGAAATTCAAATCCTCTTCGCAACTGTCACTGCAGTGAGAGAACAATGGAGACCTAAGAGTCTAGAGCAGTCGGATATCTCAGTGAGACTGTGGAAAGCTCTTCCAACACACCCCCCACCTCCCCACACACATACAGACACACACACACCTACAGGTGACTCCAGCACATCCTTCCTCTCCTCTCCCTCCATCCCCGCCCCCTCACACTTCATTGGAGGATGCGGTCCTGTCTGACACAGGGGCCTGGGTGAGAAATCTCCGGAGAGCTGATTCAGGATGAATTCCCTCGGGCTGACTGTTCACAGTACAAAAAAGCCAAGGTAGAGAAACTCAGGTGCTTCAATAAAGAATGGTGAATTGTTGAGCTCACGCCCTCCCGGGTTATTTGAATCTAGTGTTCCTTGCCTATGAGCTCTGTGAATGGAGGATAATGGAAGGCAAAGCAAAAATCATTTGATCTAAAGACATAGAAATACCATCAAGTGGCAGTTCCATCTATTGTCCCCTCACCCTGTTCTCTGGCAGATACTAGCTTGGCTCCTATCTGCACATTCTTTTCAATATTCCTGATGCACACATTAGATTCTGCTTTGAGCAGATTAGAACATCTTACAGTTTCCTCTTTAATACAACCTCAATGAGATGTGTGAGTTAGCTTAAAGAAAAACGTCCCTGAAGCAGGTGTTTGGCCTAATGATTAGAAAATGATCGCTTCGACTATCAGAGTGCCTGGGTTTGATCCCTGACTCAAGCTCCTTACTCTAGTTTCATGCTAAAGCAAAAACTGGGAGGCTGCAGGGATGGTCCCTGCCACCCACGTTGGAGACCTGGATTAAGTTCCTGGCTCCTGGCTTTGGCTGGGCCCAGCCCTGGAAGGCATTTGGGAAGTGAACCAGCAGATAAAAATTCTCTCTGCCTCTCTCTCTCTCTCCCTCTCTCTCTCATTCTATCTGCCTCTTAACTAGATTAAAATTGAACAATAAATAAATTATCCTTTAACACAGTGCAGTGCTAGATCAAGAGGAAGCATGATAGGCTTGTCTCAAAGGCAACCGCAGTTCTCAGTCCAAGTCCCATAACTACAAGGCTTTAAACTCTGTTTATTAACCTCTGTCCAGTGCTACTGCCATTTATCCCTAGAGACGTCAGCTGATGCGTCTTTAACATGGGGCCCCGTTCAGGGCACATGGTACAGGTGTCACTGCAGGGGCTCAAGACCTTTCAATGCACTTGCTCATGAGCACACACTTGCACACTTGCTCCCTGGTTGCTAGTGGGAGAATTCATGAACTTCTTGAAAAAGGCCAGCCACGGAGAAAGAGAATGGGATGAGCCTGTGAACAGGTGAAAATGATTACTTATCAATGGTATGAGGTAAAATCAAAAGGCCAAGGGCATGAGGAAGGAGACCAGGGAGAACAGTACACAGAGTACCAGTTAACTTTACCTTCAGACACTCCAAGTGCCATTTAACTGACCCCAAAATAAAACTGAGCTATTTGTTACATCCATCATATAGGTTGTCACCAGCCTGTTCTTGAAATGTTCAGTCTGTTTTTATTGACTAGAGATTTGAAGTTCGTTGACCATAAATTAATAAACATTCGATGAACACCTGTGCTCTCTGTGCCAGCCACCGCACGAGTACAAAGACTTGCACCATCACCAGGACTCAACTCAGCATCACTGCTGCTGCTCGTCAGGAATGCAGACTCTCAGGCCCTATCCCAAATACAGTGAGTCAAAAATCCCCACTGTAAACAGTGCACTGAAGGTTGAAAGTCACTGCAACAGAACAGTGAGACACCTGAGCCCTGGGCCATGGCATGATCAAAGCTGGGATACTGGAAGGAGATTTCACCCCGTCTGTACCATGGTGTTGACAATACCTGTATCACCAGCTGCATCCAGTGGGATAACATATGTGAAAGTCCTTTGCTTGCTTATGATAGCAAATACAAATTTTGCCCAGATGCCTTAAATTCTTTCTGAATCAAATTACAACATATGAGTCAATGATTAAATGAGTCAGTCAATGAAAATGCTAACCAATGGGTCAGGCATTTGGTATAGCAGTCAAGATGCCACACTGGGTATGATGAGAACAATCACCATGTTCTTAAAGTTGTAATTATGAAATGCATGAAGTTTATATTTCTTAAATAAAATGCTTCCGGGGGGAAAATATGCCACACTGGGATGCCTGCATTCCATATGGAGTTCCTGGGTTTGAATCCCAACTCTGCTTCCAATTCCATCTTCCTGCTAATCCACATCCTGGGAGACAGCAGTACTAGGGTCCTTCAAGCCACATGAGGACCTTGATTGACTTCTACGTTCCTGGTTTTGGCCCCAATTCTGTCCGTTAGAGGCATCTGGGGAGTGAGCCAGCAGATGAAGATCTTTCTCTCTCTCTCTCTCTCTCTCTCTCTCTGCCTTTTACTTAATTAATGAATAAAGAAAAGCTAACCACATCTAAGAAGATGATTAGTCCATAAATATCAGTTGGTAAATGAATACACTTACGGGTTGTCTAATACAACTGGTCATTTTAGGATGAAGAAACTGAATGACAAAATGGCAACGTAACTCGGCCAAGATCACAGAGAGAGACATTATCAAAAATCTTGCCTCCATTAAGAAGGGGGGACTTAAGAGTCATGCGTCTAGGAGGACAAGGAGAAGATAAAACAGAGCTAAGGATCCTGGGTAGCCATAACTCAGCTTCATGGAACTCAGAGACTCAGTTACACCAACAGGATCTAGATGGAAAGAAACTATTGGTTTGGCCTAAATTAGGGGACACTAAATCACATCCACTTCCATAAACAGCCACGAGTATATGAGAAACTGAGGATAAAACAAGGTCCCAGGAAGTAAAGACTGGCTTTTGAGACAGGTACAAATAAACTAGATATCTTAACACTTGTTAATTAAAGTACTGATCAGTGGTTTTACTTAATCTGGACTCCAGCGTCCTAACTGTCCCTCTCAGCAGTCTCCTTTTTAAACGGCCAGGCAATCCCAAGCAGCAAAAGCTTGCAAGATCTTACACAGCTTACACAAGAGGTGCAAGTTACAAGGGTGAAATTCGGTTCGGTTTATTGCTTCATTCCAGTATCTTTCTTTTGTGTCTGCCTGAATATTTTCATCCAGAAAAGACACTTGCTTTTAGGATTTCCCATGAATAACAGAAAAGCTAAAAGAAATCAGAGACTAGTCTAAATCATAAATATTCATAAAGTCAGTCATTCTGGAGAAGCTATTGACAATTCATCCTTCTCCTGGGCAATTTATAAGTCTTACTGAGACAACAAATTAACCAAATAACAACAATGGTCGATAGCTAATGTTTCCTGAGGGCTTTGGAATCCATTGATTTCCAGAGGGCTGGGGCAGGGTAATACCGATGCTTACATTGCTGTCAAGGAGATAAACAGACATCAAAGCCGCCCAGAATCAATGCCCACTGCGTTTGCTGCCCGAAAAGAAAACACACACAAGGCTCTCACCTCCTAACCTTGGCACCAAAAATTCTACAGGAAATACACAGATAAGAGTTCATAAAACAGTGACACTGAGGGGGAAACCCTGGGGCTTTACCATTTTCAGGTGGGCAGTGCCCCTTCAGGCCTGACAGGGAGCAAAGCTTTTGCCCTCAGTAGGAATCTTGCAACACAGTTCAACTGTGAACCAAACTGCCCGTCTATGGAGCCTGCAGTCCAATCAGGGGAAGGCATGACCAACAAATGCATGTATTATACATTCTACAATGAAAGATCAAGGGTAAGAAGAGAGGAGGGACACCAAGAAGTTCAGCTTTAGCTGGGGTGGTTAAGGGGTGACACTGATCAGACAACTGAATGCAACAAAGGAGTGCATCCAATGAGAGGCGAGTATCTGGCACAGAGAGAAGAGCCAGAGCAAGGGTCCAACGTGGGGCAGCCGGGAGGCCTGTGCATTGGTGCAGGGCTGGAGGGTGAAACTGGTAGAAAGAAATCAGTAAGGGACCCGGGGCCTGACACTAGGGACTTGACCCCCACGAGCTTTGGACTGGATCCAAGTAGGACTACAGAGTCCTTGAGGATTCCAGCAGGAGTCCTGTTTGGTCTGATTAAATCACAAAAGGCTCAATCTGGCTGTAGGGTAGAGAATAAACGACTGGGGAAAGGAGCAAGTTAGAGGACCCATAGAGATCCAAGGTGGGTGATGACAGTGACGTGGTTCAGAGCCTGGCTTAGACCCATACTTAGAAGGCAGAGACAGCAGGACTCACTAACAGATCAGACGTGGAGTGTGAGACAAAGGACAGTCAAGCCTTGCTCCCAGTCTTCGGGTTCCACAACTGGAACTCTTGTCAGGTGACAGGGCCACATGGAGGCATGGATATGTTACAGTTAATTCACCCACAAGACAGCCAATGAGTCCAACAGGGTCCCAGACAAAAATGCGTCTACAGTGGTGAAGACACACAAACAGCAACAGAGCTCAAAAACCATCACAGCTGTCAGAGTCTCCGTTTGCTTAAGCACCAGCTGTCTCCGAAACCTCAGCTCTCGACTGCATCCGTAACCCACAGAAGCCCCACATTCTCCTGCAACTCCCCTGGCCAACATGACCTAGGTCTGCTCTCCTGGTTAACTATTTACACAGTTCCTGGTTGCCACGACCCTGGGCCACCAGCACCTGACAGAAGAACTGGTGAAGGGATGAAATAACACTGGAGAGTATGAGAGCACCAAAGGAAGGGAAAATGCGTAAAAAGCCACTGAGCAATTATCTGAGAACAAAATGTACTTGAGGTCATGAACCACAAACCAAGCAATGACATGCAGCATCGTTTGTATTCCGAGACTCTGCAGGATGGAATTATCATAATGAACAGGGTAGTTAGTAAATAAGATGCCAGGGGCCGGAGCTGTGGTGTAGCAGGTAAAGCAGCTGCCTGCAGTGCTGGCATCCCATATGGGCGCCTGTTCGAGACCCGGCTGCTCTACTTCTGATCCAGCTCTCTGCTATGGCCTGGGAAAGCAGTGGACGATTGCCCAAGTGCTTGGGCCCTGTACCCCTGTGGGAGAGGTGGAAGAATTTCCTGCCTCTTGCTTCAAATTGGCGCAGCTCCAGCCGTTATGGCCATCAGGGGAGAGAACCAGAGGATAGAAGACCTCTCTCTTTCTCTCTGCCTCTACCTCTTTGTAACTCTGCCTTTCAAATAAATAATTTAATTTTTTTTTAAAAAAAAAAGAACTTATTCCAGCCATCCTGGTTAACACTTAGAAACACTTTCCTTGTAATAAGAGTTGAGAGTCAGGGTCCAATCACAGCTCGGAGTTTTGGTTATCATTTGGTCTCTGTTTGCTAGCTTGAGAGTGAAAAACAGGCTCTGTGATCACCATGATCCTCCGGTTCCGACAGTCTGAGGACCATGGTCACCATGGCTTCCTCCTGGAAGCCACTGCCCAACCCTCCAGTCTCCTCCCTACCTTCACTGAATGCATTCATCAGCTTCCCATCAGTGTAACTAAGAAGTCTGTGAGATGCTATCTAGGAAGGGAGAAGCTGTGCTTCACCTCATGGTTTTGGAGGTTCACAGCCCAAGATCAGCCAGCCCCTTTGGTTCAGGTATCTGGTGAAACTCAAGGACAGTGGAGGGACGATCACACTGACAGCCAGGAAGCAGAGAGATAAGGAGCTCACCCAACCGTGTTCTCTCCTTATAAACTCATCACGACTTGACCAGAGGGCTGGACTCCACCCCAGCAACCCAATCCCGACCAATCAGCTCCCAAAGGCTTCACTTCAGAGAACACAGCCCCATCAAGTCCTCCCTCGTCAGCACCTGCAGTCCACGACGCTGGGACTTAAAGGTCAACACGAGTAGGGAGCCAATCCTTGCTCAGACCATTGCACCAAGGCAAGAAAAGAGCCACCCTCTTAAAACTTTCAATTATTCTTTACAAGGCTGATAAACCTCATTAGTAAAATTATAAACTTCATCAGAATTCATAAAAACACAAATTGAAACAGGGACTTACAGAGTAATAAAATTAGAACAGTCTTCCAGAAAATAAAGAGCCCTTTGTTCTGTGAAATGATGATTACACCTTTGATCAGTGACAGAGCAGTAAGATCCCAGGGGAGACTCCTTTTCCCCCTGTTCCCGCAGGGTCTCTAGATTGCTGAAGACTAAACCTTTCGAGCCGCCAATGCCTTTCATTAAATTGGCTTGAACCCCACACTGCATTCTACCTTAAATCAGAGTCAAAGAATAACTAGATTCACTGAGATTCTTTTCAAAATTTTTTTGAGAAGCACAGACAGATAGGAAAACTATTCCACTGATTCACTCCCCCAAATGCCCACATTAGTTGGGTATGAGACTGGGCCAAAGCCAGGATCTGAGAAATCAATCCAGGACTCCTACATGGGTGATAGGAACCCAGTTACTTGAACACCACTGCAGCCTACCAGAGTCTGCAAGAGCAGGAAGCTGGATTCAGGAGGCAGGGCCAGGAATTGAATCTAGGTCCTCCAATATATGACAATAGGCATCCTAACCAGTGTCATAACTGCCAGGCCAAATGCTCACCCTTCACTTCACATCATCAAATGAGGTTGTAAGTTTTCTGAATCTAAGACTGTGTGATCTGATCAGTACACAGTGTATAAATGACTTGAAAAGTCACACTATACATACAATTACTACACATGAATAAAAATGTAAAAGCTAAAATCATTTAAAAAGTGTCACAAAAGTTACTCTCACCACAACTACTAATGACTCTACTTGAGTAATTCATAAAATACATAAAGTATAAAGTTAGTTGGTATTGTTTGATATTAGTCTGACTGCCCCTGGAGGCCCATGTGTTCAGGGCTGGGGACCCAAAGTCTTATGTTAATGGTTCATTCAACTGTGGTGTCTGCAGGTGGAGCCTTCAGGAAGTGACTGGATTTGGTTACGTGGCTGGCATGAAGCCCATGGTGGAATCATGTTGCTTTATAAAGAGGGAGACATGGACATAAAAATGAGTGCACCCCGTCTTGCTTCCTGGCTCCCCATGGGATCCTTCCCACATCCCCGTTCTAACACCCACAACCCACATCAGACACATGGGCCACCTGATTCCTCCTTTACAAGTAGCTTCTCTTGGGTACTTTTTACAGTGACAAAAAGCTGGGATATACGTTAGATTTCTGTTTCTGCTTGCTGAATTAACAAATTGACCCCTTCGGCATGCTGGGGGTACGCCCACATATGTCCCACTGGACACTGTGGGGTCGGACAGAGGACAGGCCATTGGATGACCTGTTGGTTTTGCTGCTCCTCCAGTCTGTGATTCCCCACTCCCTGGGCCTCTGCCTTGTCATCATTGTAACCTGAGTGGGTGTCTCTGCCTTCTGCTCTCAAGTCTTCTAAGAAGCCTGAAGCCCCTCTCACACACCCTTCCGCACCACCTGGCCATGGTTTCAGGAGTAGTTAACTGTTTTGCATTCTGCTTCCCTGAAGCCCATTACTTTGAAAACACACATTTTTCAGCAGAGCCTGGGACTGTGGAAGACGATGATCTATAAACCAGCAAATGCATGGCTCCATCGCAAACAAGTCATGGCTTCAACAACAAATCTCTTTAGCCACCAGTCCCCAAATATGGTGGCTTAAGCTATAGTTTTTGTAATAAAAAACAATTCTTCACTTTTGAATGCTGCTTTAGAGCAGACTCACTGTCCTGCAGGAGTTATTAGAGAAAACTGCTGTCCGTCATGAAATGATTCCCTGGTGTTACCACCCTGATACCTGCCTGGTACTCGGTGTATAGAGTGTCGTCCACCCGAATGTTTCAAGAAGGCTGGCCCAACCTTGACCTGCCCCCACCTTGGAGAATGACCACCTGTCCTGTGAGGTGCAGAGACCCAGCCAGGCCTGCCAAAGGAACTCGCAAGTTACAAAGCAGTCTGTATTTTAATCAGCTCATTGCTGACATTCCCAGGAGATTTAGCTAAAAAGAAACTCGTGTGCCCATTTTGGTCTGTTACATGAAACAGACAAACACTTCACCTTTATTTCCCTAGCAAAGGAACAGTCTGGGCAGGAGGACTGGCAGCTCTTTGTATAAGTTTATTTTAAACGTACAAAAGAAGTATGTGTTTGGCTTGGTAGGTGAGATGCCCCCTTCTTGCACTGGAGCACCTGACTCCAGCTTCCTGCTAATGCAGACCCTGGAAGGCAGCAGGTGACAGCCCAAGTACTTTGGTCCCTGCCACCATGTGAGACCTTGATTGAGTTTCTGGCTCCCAGCTTCTGCCTGGCTCAGCCCTGGCAGCTGCAGGCATTTGGGGAGTGATCTAGCGTTCTTTCTTTTGTGTGTTTCTCTCTCTCTCTCTCTCTCTCTCTCTCTCTCTCTCTCTCTTTCCACACCCTCTCCCCCCTCCCTGTTATAAATAAAAAATAATGTCATAAATAAAAAATAATGGTGCCGTGGCATGGCAGGTAAAGCCACCACATGCAGTGCCAGCATCCCATAAGGGCACCAGTTCAAGTCCCAGCTGCTCCACTTCTGATCCAGCTATGGCCTGGGAAAGCAGTGGAAGATGGCCCAAGTCCTTGGCCCCTGAACGAGCGTGGGAAACCCAGAAGAAGCTCCTGGTTCCAGGCTTTGGATCGTCTCAGCTCCAGCTGAGCCACTGTAGCCACTTCGGTAGTGAACCAGCAGATGGAAGACTTCTCTCTCCTCTCTCTATCTCTCTGACTCTGCCTCTCTGTAAATCAATCAATCAATCAATAAATAAATCTTAAAAAAAAGAAACTGTAAGTCTGATCCCGTTATAAACAAGCCATTGTCTTTTGCTGATCTTGCCAAATTGGTTCCTTTCCAGAGAAAGGAAGAGGGAAACATCTACCTGTGAGAATAGGAGCCTGAACTCTTGCAGGACAGGCTCAGGAGGAGAATAGAGATGCTCCAGAGAAGAGCAGATGCACCTGCAGCATTGGATACAAGAAAGTGTCCACAGAAAGAACAAAGGAAATTGATGGCAGTAGTGATCAGCCAAACCTGGAAGTAAGCAGTAGACCCAGAAGGGAGTTGGAGTCAGTTCAGGGAAATTTCCAAAGTGGAATTCCCAGGGGGATGTCAACTCAGCCTACTGCCAGGAGAGAAATTCCCAAATGACAGCCACAACAAGACTGAGCACCTGTCTTGAGTCACATGCTGAACACACAAATGACTCGGCCTTCCAGCAATCTAGGATCTAGGACCACTCCACTTACCAGATGACAAAGCCCACCATGCACTCCCTCCCAGCCCTTACTGCAAGGCTTAGCAAAGCACAGCTTTCTCGCTCACAGGAGACACTGAAAACCCATGCTGACTTAACATTCAAGGCACCAATCCTTTCACTTAGTTTGGAAGAATTTACATGCACCATGTGATATGTTGGGCACTGAGACTACAAATGAGAACAAGATACAGTCATTGAGTTCAAGTAACTTAAATTCCAATAGGAATTGCAAGTGTGTAAATGATAGCATAAGACAGTGACATAACCTCTGTGAGAAATAGACACAACGGGCTGACGCTGTGGTGTAGTAGGCTAAACCTCTACCTGTGGCACCAGCATCCCATATGGATGCTGGTTTGTGTCCCGGCTGCTCCTCTTCCAATTCATCTCTGGGCTAACAGCCTGGGGAAACAATGGAAGATGGCCCAAGGGCCTGAGCCCCTCCACCCATATGAGAGACCTGGAAGAAGTGCCTGGCTTCTGGCTTCAGATCAGCTCAGCTCCAGCCGTTGCAGCCATTTGGAAGTGAACCAGCAATGGAGACCTCTCTCTCTGTCTCTCCCTCTCTCTGTCTGTAACTTTACCTCTCAAATAAATAAATAAATCTTAAAAAGAAAGAAAGAAAGAAAAAGACACAGCAGTGCCACAGGGATTTTCGAAAAATTTACACCCATTCTGATAGGGCACAGAAGAAAAGCTTAGCAGACGAAACAGCATTTCACCAAGGTCTGGAAGACAAACATGAATTCATGAGAAACAGGAAGGAGAATGTTTTACACTAAGAGGAGAAAACCCAGTAAGAACCGTCCACACAAAGGCACTTGCACCTGGTCAAAGCGTGACTGACTGGAGAAGCTACCCTGTTTGTTGTGAGGCGAATCACTGCAGCCAGAGCCATGCAGGTTGATTCCATAGTGTATTTCATTTTTCTTGTAAAATCACTGTACTAATGGGTTGACTCTTGGTGATTAATTGGAGTTAGACTACACCTTAGTCCCCGCTACTTGTCATAAAATTAGGCATTGGTATGATGCAAACAAATCTGTCTACTAGGCAAACTTCAAGGCACGCAGTTCTGCTGATTGGGAGATAGTACATTCTGTCTCGCAGTGATGCACGTTTGCTTCCCCCTCCCCCCATTTTTTCCCTTCAGCCTCCTCTCTGCCTCAGGGGGGCACCACATTTGACCAAGCCTCACGGCGCCTACTCTGGCCTTGCATATCTTTCTACAGCACATGATGAGTCCATACGAGAATTTAAACTATGACATAACTGTTCTTGTGAAACACTTTTTCCATGCGCTCTTCCAGGTTATCTATGTCACCACTGCTCTCTTCTATCAGCGTAGATATTTGCTTGAATGTTTGGAATTTTATATCTTAGATCTTCAGTCCTTGACATCCAGGGCTTTACCCTTTTGTTTTCAAGTTTTCATGCTTCAGTACAGTTATGCTCAGGGTGACATACAAATGTCCACAGCCATCCCCTTCCTCCCCAAAAGGAAATGAGGTCCAGCAAATTTCTTTTCTGTAAACTGATACAACACACATTAGTACTAAGCCTGCAGACTTTAAGTCAATACTTGAGCAGACAGCATGTGTCATAGCGCAGAAGAGAGGAAAAGTCTGCCCTCCAGTTTAGCTGGCTGTGTGATTCCCAGAAATCGCTATTCGGAGAAAAAGGGATCTTTACAGGAAGATCAAAATATAAAAGAGCATACACTAGAGAATAAGAAAACAAAGGAGAAAGATTTTCAAGTTACAACTCCATGAAATGATACATGAATTCGCAACCTATAATTAAAGGTTCTAATCCAAACATGACAACAATGCTTTTTCTCTCAAAGGATTATTATAATTCTTTGCATGTTTGCAGAAAGCCCATTATTTCTATATTTAAACTGTTCTTTTGAAGCACTCCAGGAGGATCACAGTACTTCTCTGCATGTATAATCAGAAATTAAAATCACTCAATGTAAAATTAAGTTTCCTTGAACTATCTGATCAAAGAACCAAGAGATCAGTCCCAGAACACAAGAGATATGAGGATTCCCTAATTAAACAGTCTTTGAAAATAAGGCCATAAGTAGTTGTAGATAGGAAAAAGTTTAAGTTAATGGCTTAGTATAGATAAAAAATAGAACTAATAAGACATCCATACAAGGTTTGCAAATTCTTACTTTGCTATTCCAAAACCTCATTACCAAGTATATAGCCATGGACAGATGATCAAAGAAAAATGCCTTTCAACAAGGTTAACACAATGTGGGTGACCCTGTCACAGCAACTGGTGCAGGAGCCCCCACTGCTCTCCAGTCTGTCCTGTAGGAATCAGTGGACAGGGCCAACATATTTGGGATCTTGAGCAATGTTTTAACAGTATACGAGACAAGGCCCTCTCTTGCTTCAAGGAAAGCATGGTATTTGTCTAGGAGGAATACCAACTCTAGATCTGTGAAAATTAAACTGATTTTTACCAAACCTGCAGCAACAAAACCAGCCCACACCAAGCCAGCGCACACCACCTGATGCGACTGTACGTCTCTGGGACAGCTGCACAGTGTGGCAGAGTGGGAAGTGGCAGTGCTGCTCGGAAATGTGGGCAGACAATGCAGAAAATGGGGTCTGGGGAAGGAAGGGGCCTGGGGGAGAGGCTAGAGTTGGAGCAAGCTGCAATCCTTCTCTTTTTTTAGAAAAAAAAATGTATTTATTTGAAATGGACAGTGACAGAAAGAGAGGGAAAGACAGAGACAAAAACAAAGAGAGAGATCTTCTATCTGCTGGTTAATGTCCCCAATGGCTGCCAACAACCAGGTCTGGACCAGACTGAAGCCAGGAGCCAGGAACTCCACCTGGGTCTCCCATTGGGTGGCACAGGCCCAAGCACTTGGGCCATCTTCCACTGCTTTCCCAAGTATATTTTCATGAGCTAGACTGGAAGCAGAGTGGCCAGGACTCGAACCAGTGTGCATATGGGATGCCTGCACTGTAAGTGGAGGCTTAACCCACTGCATCACAATGCCTGTCCCAAACCTTCTGTTCTTGAAAGTTCAGAGTTTCAAAGGAGGAAACTGCCCCCAGGTTTCTGCACAGGAAGGGCAATGCAATCTTGCCAATAAATAAGGACTTAATCTACCCATTGCAGCAAGAGCAAAAAAAAATCCCAAACTATCAGAATGAAATTCTCAAAATGTCAGAAAGCTACTGACTCTCTCCAATTCACGTCCAGAAGCCATGGACCTCTGGACAGAGCCATATTTCCTTTGCTTCTAACTCTGAGAACTGTGAAGGGTGTGAAAAAAGAGATTGTAGTATTATTTGGCACCCGAGTTATGAAGCGATGAACAAACACAGAGAAGTCAGTCTTTAACCTTAGTGGTTATGATGCCCACATACCCCATCAGAGTGCCTGGGTTCAATTCCCAGCTCTGGGTCGTGGCTCCAGCTCCCTGTCCGTGCAGACCCTGGAAGGCAGCATGGATGACTCAAGTAGCTGGGTCCCTGCCACCAACCTGGATTGAGTTCCTGGCTCCTGGCTTTGGCCTCATGCCACTGCAGGCATTTGGAAAATGAACCAGTAAATGGAAACTTTCTCTCTCTCCTTTTCTCCCTCTCTCCTTCTTTCTACTCCCCTCAAATAAATAAATAAGATATGGAAGAAATTTAAATGGCTATTACTAAGTGAGAGAAGCCAATATAAAATGTTATTTATGGTTTGATTCCAACTACATGACATTCTGGAGAATGGAGACAATAAAACTGTCAGTGGTTATCAGGAGTTAGGGGAGAGGGGGAAAGGGATGAACTGCTGAAACACAGGGAATTTTTAAACACAGGGAATTTTTTAAACTATTCTGTATGATGCTACAATGATGGATACACGTCACAATCCATCTGTCAAAACCCATAGACTATGCAACACTGGCCTGAACCCTAACTAGTGCAAATAGCACTTCCAAAAAATAAACAACTGGAAACATTTGGCTTTTTAAAACTATTCCATTGTTTTGCTGAGTTTTAACTCTTAATAATGAGGCAGTGTCTTCCGGGGATCATAAATTCCATCAGCTTCTTCTCCCTCAATACTCTGGAAACAGGCTGGGGAGGAAGCAAAATGATGGTGCTCGAAGAGCTCCTCTTTCTTGTGTCCTCAAACTTCATGGTTCTGTTCCTTCCTGGTGGCTGCCGGTACTGTCAGCTGTTGCTGCGGATTCATTCTGAGAGGAGGAGCATGGTGGGGCAAGAGGCGCCGAGTCACCACACAGACCCCAGGAGTCAGAAGAAAGCAGGCCAGAGGCTAGCAGCCTACAGACTCGTTTATTTCAGTTGGTACAGCAGCTTAAATAGCCAAGGCAGCCAATCCAGTCAAGGGGTGGTTTATGCCCTAACCAATCACAGCCTGTTGCCAGGTGGTATCCAAAGCCATCCAATCTTACTTTTTTTTTTTTTTTTTTTTTTACAGGCAGAGTGGACAGTGAGAGAGAGAGACAGAGAGAAAGGTCTTCCTTTTGCCGTTGGTTCACCCTCCAATGGCCGCCGCGGTCTGCGCGCTGCGGCCGGCGCACCGCGCTCATCCGATGGCAGGAGCCAGGAGCCAGGTGCTTTTCCTGGTCTCCCCGTGGGGTGCAGGGCCCAAGCACCTGGGCCATCCTCCACAGCACTCCCGGGCCACAGCAGAGGGCTGGCCTGGAAGAGGGGCAACCGGGACAGATTCCGGTGCCCCGACCGGGACTAGAACCCGGTGTGCCGGCGCCGCAAGGCGGAGGATTAGCCTGTTGAGCCACGGCGCCGGCCCCAATCTTACTTTTGATTCCCAAGGGATCAGCCCAGCTTATAAACACTGTTGCCAGGCAGGCTCTGTTGCCATGTGGTTTCCAAAGTCATCCGATCACAGCCTGTTGCCAGGCAGGCTCCCTTGCCAGGGGGTTTCAAAGGCATTCCTGAGTAACTGACGCTCGCTTGCCAGCGGCCATCTTGGCATGGCCTTCTCATTCCACCACATTTCCCCCTTTTTGTTTATTTTTGAGCAACGAGAGGCATGATTCTTGGCCATACCATTGTTGACCCCATTTCCATGTGGTCTCCGTACGCAGCTGTGCCTGTCTTAGGTTGTCCCCCAGGGAATCTTACCCGTCGTTGACTAACCAGTGCTCAAAACGGAAGACCACAGGAGTGCTTGCTCAGATAGAGATAGGAATGAGGAACAATGGTAATCAGGAATGGCGTGACAGCACACAGGCTGTGGGCCATTTGAGTGGCTGACCAGAGCTAGTGGGGTATAAAACAGTAATGGATGTGGCTATCGGCAGTTTCTCAGGATAGGATGATAGGGCAGGTGCGTCTGGTAACAAGGCAGACTCTCAGTCTTGTTCAGCTGGTTCTGGTTGGCTGTCAGTTGCAGGCTTGACGTTTCTGGCTGGAACCCAAATGGGCTGTCCTGCATTCTCTGGAAAAACACAAGCATATCCTCGACCCTTGGTTAGCAGAGGGTGTGGTCCCTTCCATTCTCCTGTCAGGGGGTCTTTCCACCTAACCATAGGGGCTGGGGGCTGGGATGGAAAGGATCCCCAGTGTTTATAAGCTGGGCTGATCCCTTGGGAATCAAAAAAGAAAACTGATAGTGAAAAGGACCTCAGTCAAAGCAAGCTGTGGGTCTGGGGACATATGACTGTTTTTCTGTCTCTGTAAGAGATCTTTAATTGTCCTATGAGTTCTTAATGATTGCCTGTCCCTGTGGGTTGTATGGGATACCTGTGGCAGACTGTATGTTCCAGGATTTCAGGAAGGAATTAAATTCCTGTGATGTATATGCTGGCCCGTTATCAGTCTTTATGGTCCAGGGGACACCAAGGACCAGCATGACTGACTTAACCGCCTTTATCACATTACTAGTCTTTTCTCTGGATTGGGCTGTTGCAAATACAGCTTTTGAATAAGTATCTACCACCACATGGACAAACTTAAATTTACCAAAGGAGTTAATGTGGGTGACATTCACTTGCCAGAGCTTATTAGGAGCAAGGCCTCGCAGTTCACTCCTGCTTGTTGCAGTGGGCCTAACGGGGAGAGGGGTGCACAATTCTTGCAAGAGTGCACTAGGTGTTTGCATCGGCTCATTGTTAGCTCTGGGAAAAGCAATTTTTTTTTGACAGGCAGAGTGGACAGTGAGAGAGAGAGACAGAGAGAAAGGTCTTCCTTTGCCGTTGGTTCACCCTCCAATGGCCGACGCGGCAGGCGCGCTGCGGCCGGCGCACTGCGCTCATCCGATGGCAGGAGCCAGGTGCCAGGTGCTTTTCCTGGTCTCCCATGGGGTGCAGGGCCCAAGCACCTGGGCCATCCTCCACTGCACTCCTGGGCCACAGCAGAGAGCTGGCCTGGAAGAGGGGCAACTGGGACAGAATCCGGCACCCCGACTGGGACTAGAACCCGGTGTGCCGGCACTGCAAGGCAGAGGATTAGCCTGTTGACCCACAGCGCCGGCCTGGGAAAAGCAATTTTATGTTTCTTGCTGACATATGAAATTTTCAGTGTAGAATACAGGCTTGTTCTAGGTGTACAATGGAAGCTGTGTTGCAGGAGATAAGACAATCAACTTTTTTGTTGCCTTGGAAAGACTGCAAAAGGGATCGTCTTTGCTACCTGTACTAAGTATCTGCTGTCTGAAAATATATTTACCGGCCCATCCTGGCTAAGGAGTAGAACCTTAACTATTGCCCTTATTTCTCCCAACTGTACTGATCCCCTGTAGGGTTCTACATGGATCTTATCTTTTTTGTTGAGGATTTGATCACTATTCCAAACAGTGACTTGTTGGCATCCATAAATGCACATGGTGCCATGGGTAAAGGTTGATTAGCAGGGAAAGCATGTTTTGGATAGTCAGCGACATGTTCCCACAGAGTCCTCCAACTCAGAGCTCACTGGTCTCTGCTAAGATAGGACTGATTCTTTCACAAGAGCTTGCATTTTCATAGGGAACCTTGGACCTAAGGGGATGAGGAGATGAGCCCCAGTCTTCCCACTCAACACACACCACTGCCTGATCGTGATATTGGTCCTGTCTGGACATCCAGGCTCCCCAAAGCTCGTGGGGAAGAAGAGTGTTGCCTTTAGCCCTAGTGACCAGTTCCTAAAGGATCGGAGTACATACCAAGCAATTACAGCCTGAAAGAAGGAAAAATAAGTGGATGGAAAAATATTCTGGATTGCTCCCTGGAGAGTTTCCTACAATCACTCGAGGATGTATGATTTCCACATAGTTCTGCATGGTGCAAATAATTAATCCTTCCTGCAATGTCCTAAGATAAGAACAGTTAAGATTAAAGAAAAGGGGAAATGAGCAGCAGCTGTGGGGTTTATTTATTGTACTTCTGTAAATAGCAACCGGGCAGACAGTCCCCAGCCTTAACTCAAAAGCGGAAAACTGTGATAGCTACAATAACCTCCAACTTTCTCAGTAGTTCGGCTGTTGCAATCAGAGAGAATCTTCTGTTCATTCATTCTCTCACTTAGTTAGCAAGTATTTACATGTGTCTGTGTGCCCTGGAATCCACACAGGCACAGGCAATAGCATGGCTTACAAATTACCCTTTGCAAAAGAAAATGCATTTCTCACCTCATTTCTCACTTGCATTTCTCACCTGCATTTCTCACTTGTCTAACGTACATTCTAGAAGCAAAAACTTGTAACAGAATTCAAAGACCTTCTTCCTTTTCTCTGAAAGAAGCCTTCCAGAAACAATGATCCTGTTTGGTTTTCTCTTTAAATTACCTCACAAAGAAAAATGCCGTATGTTCAGGATGATGGGACATCAACTCTCTTCCCAAGTCAACAGTTTAGATTCAGTGATGGAATATTTTCTAGAGTGAAACTTTGCCTTGATACATGACATCTATGAGTTAGGCAGTCTCTTCTGCAACTATTAACTCAACCCAATCATTGTATCTTTAAGTGGGCCTTAAAATCTCCACTGCCAGGCAAGAGTCTCTTCTCAACCATGCCAGGGCTGTGTGCAGAATCTGAGAACAGCAGAACGGGCAGGCCCCGTGGGAAGGGTGGCTGCACTGGTGGCATGACTACCTGAAGGGCACGATCACTGGGTAGGCTGGCCATACAGCCCACGTTGAAGCCACTACTTGGGTTGAGGCATTAGACATGGCCCAATAAAAACATTTTACCTGGAAAGGATGGTATTTTTTCCATAAAGCGTAACAAAACTGGTTCCTCAACTCTTTGCCCCAGAACCTGGCCCCAGTGAAAGGGATGGGTGCAGAGCAGGAAGAGGACATGGGCGAAGCAGAAGACTCCAGTATGGTCTCAACATGGTCTCAACAGCAATCAGCTGGAGAAAGCCGACTCCAAACTAAACTTGAATGACACTTCCTCTATGAACTTTTCTTGTCCTTTGTGCACCCCCCCCCCGCCACTGCTCTTGCATTAATGCCTTCTTTGGAGCCTCCATGGTCATGCGTACATGATCCTGTTATAGCATTGGTCGTATTGCCGCTACCAGGCAATGCCTTGACAAGCCAAAAGGCAGGTGGAGAGAAGCCATGGGATAGGGGAAGTAAGAGCAGCTAAAAAAAAAAAAAAGTGGTCTGCTGTTGGCATGACCACTGGCTGTGACTGAAGGTCACAATGGCTAGTGCTATAGTTCACATCCAGAAACTTTTTTTTTTTTTTTTTTTTTACAAATTCTGGCTATCATCCAAGAAACCAAAAAAGGCAGTGTTTGGGAACTGGAGATTCCTGCCTGCCCTCTTCGGTTTTGTTCTGCACTGTAATTAGCCCAGTTTTACTCACTTGCTTGCTTGTTGTAATTGTAGCAAGAATTGTTTTTGTCGCAGGTGACCAGCCTGTACCTGGGAGGAGACATGGGCAAGAGGGGAGCAGTTGGTGAAGAGCAGTCACTGAAATAAGGATATTTTGGAGATCCACGGTCTTTGGAGGGGCTCAGTGGGCCACTGCTGACATGGTAAGAATCACTCTTCCCTTTCACATGATCCTTAACACTCCTGAAGAAGACATAGGAGAGCTGCATGATATTCAAGGCAAGAGACACCAAGAATACCACCAGTCTGCAGATAACGAAGATGGCTTTTTCAGCAGGGCAAGAGAGGAAGCAGTCCACGTGATGTGGGCAGCAGACCTCGGCCTGACGACCTGGCAATCCAGATGCAGGCTTAAGCAGCAAGAAGCCACACAACTGTGGAGGAGGGAAAAGAACTTGTATCCTATTACATGAGTTTGACAGTCTATGGGAGTGACCAACAATATCAAAGTCCTCAATAAGATTTTACTTGGAATGCAAGGGTGGTTGAAAGAGATTTCAGTAATATACATGTAACTAATTTATTTGCACTATATGCTTAAAATTTCTACCATTTTCTACAAATATCTTGCCAATAAATAAGGACTTAATAATCCATTGCAGCAAGACCAAAAAAAAAAATCCCAAACTGTCAGAATGGGGCAGAGCTTTAAAAGGATGTCATCACAGATAATTGGTAAAAATGTTAAGAATCATACTTTCTTTCCGCACATCAGCTACATAAACAGTTTATACAATGAAAAAATATTCATTTGTTTGACATTCCATGTTAAACTACTGTCATGTTCAGCTTCACTCCATCAGATCATGTGCTCTGGAGTGTTCTTTATTCCTTAAAGCTTTAATTTAGTATGAAGATAATAAATAAAGAGAAAGCGGAGAAAGCTGTTACCTATGAAGAAGTTGCCTTTTCCGTGGTTTGTCCCAGAGTGTTCCCTGCCCAGAATGTGCATTTTGAAGAACAAGGTACTGCCCAGCCTTAAAACACAACACAACAGTGCATGTAATGCTACATCCTAACACTTCCTTTGTAAGAGTCATGTACCACATGATGACATTTCAGTCAACAATGGATCACAGGTACAAGGATCCCATAAGACTGCAATGGAGCTGGAAAAGTTCTGTTGCCTCTTATACAATAAAATAACAATACCAGATTTCAAGACATACTACAAGATAGTTATAATCAAAACAGCCTGGTACTGGTACAAAAACAGATGGATAGAACAATGGAGCAGAATAGAAACGCCAGAAATCAATCCAACCATCTACAACCAACTGAGATTCGACTAAGGAGCTAAAACCATTCCCTGAAGCAAGGACAGACTCTTCAACAAATGGTGCTGGGAAAACTGGATTTCCACATGCAGAAATATGAAGCAAGACCCTACCTTACATTTTACACAAAAATCCATTCAAAATGGATTAAAGACCTAAATCTACAACCCAATACCATCAAACTACTAGAGAGGATTGGGGAAACCCTGCAAGATATCAGCCTAGGCACAGAGTTCCTGGAAAAGACCAGAAAGGCACAGGCAAGATTAACCAAGATTATCAAGTGGGATTACATCAAATTGAGACGCTTCTGTACAGCAAAAGAAGCAGTCAGGAAAGTAAAGAGGCAACCAACAGAATGGGAGAAATTATTTGCAAACCATACAACTGATAAAGGATTAATAACCAGAATATATAAAGTGATCAAAAATTCAACAACAGCAAAGCAAACAACTCAGTCAAGAAATGGACAAAGGATTAAACAGACATTTCTCAAAAAAGGAAATCCAAATGGCCTACAGACACATGAAAAAATACTCAGGATCAATAGCCATCAGGGAGATGCAAATCAAAACCACAATGAGGTTTCACCTCATCCCAGTTAGAATGGCTTTCATACAGAAATTAACAAGCAACAAATGCTGGTGAGGATGTGGGGGAAAAGGTACCCTAATCCACTGTTGGTGGGAACGCAAACTGCTAAAGCCACTATGGAAGACAGTTTGAAGAGACCTCAAAAATGTGAATACAGCCCTACCATACGACCCAACCATCCCACTCTTCAGAATTTACCCAAGGGAAATGAAATCAGCAAATAAAACAGTCATCTGCATCTCCATGTTTGTTGCAGCTCAATTCACAATGGCCAAGACACAGAATCAACCTAAATGTCCATCAATGTAAGACTGGATAAAGAAATATGTACTCTATGGGATACTACAACTGCTCTTCATCCCCTCGGGGACCATGGCTCAGTGCAAGTGAAACTCAGCCCGAGTCTTCACTGACTGAAGCTCTGCTCTCCACTCTGCTGGAGCCCACACCTCGCCTGGACATCACAGCTGTTGCAGAGCTGACATCAAAGCCGGACCGGACCTCTTATCAGGTGACCTCTCCAACCCTTCACCTCACCGTCCGACTTGGAACTCTGAGCTACTGCCCAGAGTGCCAGCCATTCCACAACTCCTGCCCATGAGTGACTGTTCTGAGATCTGTCTCTCCAAGTGGTAACAGAGACTTTGGACTCTGGATTTTGACTTTCTGTGACTGTGATATGAACTTTGAGAATGCAGCATTCATATCACATCCTTAGCCACGAGTGTTTAGATTGATTATGCTTTTTTGCCTATATGCTTTGTATGTGTTACACTTATTACTATTGCTGAATATTTCTGGAAGTTGCCTTACTCCTAGATATGTTATGACCTGTGGACTAACGACATATTGAGTGGTATTGACCTTTAGATGTGTGTACTGAATATATATATTGAGTGATACTGAATATTGAATAATAAATTATACTGAAAAGGCTATCACAATTCTGTGTGATTCGTCCCTGTGCTCCAACACATCACATTAGCCTTGTCGAGCTGCATGACAAGTGGTGCTCCTGACACTGGCGCTGTGGTGTAGTGGGTAAAGCTGCTGCCTGCAGTGCAGCATCCCATATGGGTGCCAGTTCGAGTCCCAGCTGCTCCACTTCCTTTCCAACTCTCTGGCCTGGGAAAGCAGTTGTTACTGCTTCTACATCTTTTGATAGGCCAAGTCCTTGGGCCCCTGCACCCACATGGGAGACCCGGAAGAAGCTCCTAGCTCCTGGCTTTGGATCAGCACAGCTCCGGCTTTTGTGGCCATCTGGGGAGTGAGCAAGCAGATGGAAGATCTCTCTCTCTCTCTCTCTCTCTCTCTCTCTCTCTCTCTCTCTGCCTCTGCCTCTCTGTAACGCTGCCTTTCAAATAAATAAATAAATCTTTAAAAAAAAAAGTAAATACAATAGAGATAATACAGAAAGAAATGCCTCAGGAAAAAATTTTCAAATTAGGTAGTAGCTAGTATAAATAATTTTACTAAACATTGATATTTTCTGCAATTTCAAAGTATGCAGAATGGCAGAGCCCCTTTTACAAATATCCTACCTGCCACATCCTCTCTAAAAAAAGGTCTACAATTTTTCAGCCATTCATCTAAGCTATAAAGGAATTACTTATCATCTTGTAATTTCCTACCATGGATCTAGAGTAGCAAATGGGAGCTGTCTCTATTTTTAATTTTTCAGAAATCAAACTAAGGATAACATAGTCAAGCCCTATACCATCACACAATACATACTTTGCCATACTTTGAAAGATTAAAACCAAGGCTGTCACAACATGTGCGTTTAGAGACTTAGCTAAAATTAACTGTATAACCAAGTCTCCGTCCTGTCACTCATACCAAAGTAGGAAATGCTAAGCATTATATTTCCCTACATGAAGATCTGTCAAATCCATCTCGTAGTTAAAGCTTAAAAGTCCTGGATATCTGAGGATCACTAAAATGTAAATCCAGAAGGAAACTCTTATTCTCTAATTTACCTCCTTTATTTTATGTACAATTAAACTAAGATCTAAAGTCATGAAACTATATGGCAATTGAGCTGGATCTCAACTCCATGTTCTTCTGATGCCCCAGTCACTTCTCCACCAAAACAGGACTCTCGTTTCCTGAAATGGGCAGAGGTATTTCTTCTTATTCATATTTCTTCTTATTCAAGATTAACTTTGTTATCATGAAGTAGGCTTATGCATTTCCTATCTGAGTCTGCAGTGTCTTCAGTTCAGTCTCCTCCCACACCAGCAGGCTCTTTGCTTCTGCTCTGGCCCTGTTTTCTTCCGTCCTTATCTGACTTTTGTTTCCTTTCTCTTGACCTTGACTGTGATCCTGAATAAATGAGACTTTGAGTCTCTAGGAGAAACAGATACACCCAACTGCTCTTTTTTCTTATCTATCTGGGGATGTCTTCGGAGCTACTCCGTCTCTCGTTCTGTATTACTAAGCCGCCATGGCTCAGTTATGGTAGCACATTCCACTTGCAACAGTACTGGGGGGCCAGCACTGTGGCGCAGCGGGTTAATGCCCTGGCCTAAAGCACCAGCATCCTATATGGGCGCCGGTTTGAGACCAGCTGCTCCACTTCCTGTCCAGCTCTCTGCTGTGGCCTGGGAAAGCAGTAGAAGATGGCCCAAGTCCTTGGGCCCCTTCACCCACTTGGGAGACCAGGAAGAAGCTCCTGGCTCCTGGCTTTGGATCGGCGCAGCTCTAGCCATTGTGACCATCTGGGGAGTGATGGATCAGATGGAAGACCTCTCTCTCTCTCTCTCTATAACCCTGACTTTCAAATAAATAAATATTTTTAAAAAACTAAAAGACTCCCATCTCCTGCAGTCTGCAGCTCCACCTGAGAACGACCCCCCCACACTCCCCAGAGCTGCATCACTGCTTCATTGTCCAAAAGCTACTAAAACAAAAACAGTACTGGCACCCCAAAGTTCCCCAACAGACTTGTTCCTGCTCTTGTAACAAAACCCCAAAGGCCAACTAATTTGCAAATAATAGAAACTTATTTCTCAAAGTGCTGGAGGCAGGGAAGTCTAAGATCAAAGCACCTTGACTGTGTGGGGAAGAGCTCTCTATTTCCAAAACCATGCATCTTTGCTGCATCTTAATAAAAGGGGGCGGGTCAGAAAGGGGATCCTATGGTTTGAATGTCTGTGCCCTCTCCAAAATTCATGTTGAAACTTCATCCCCAGGGCAACTATATTAGGAGGTGAGCCTGGAACCCACATGGTACTGAGTGCTAAACCTCCACTTGCAACCCCAGCATCCCGTATCAGAGCACCGGTTCCAGCCCCAGCTGCTCTGCTTCTGGTGCAGCTCCCTGCTAATGCAGCTGGAAAAGCAGCAGAGGGTGTCCCACTACCACCCACATGGGAGACCGGATGGAGCTCCTCATTCTGCCTTTCAAATGAATAAAATAAATCACTTCTTAAAGGTTGTTGATTTAAAAAAAAGAGAGAGGTGGAGTAGGCAGGGGTTGCATGGGTCACAAAGTGCCACCCTCATGGATGACACTGGTTCCCCCATAGAAGGGGCTACAGGAGCCAGTGCCACACCCCTTCCCTTCCATCACTTGTGCCTGTGTCCCATCCTGACAAAGCAGCAGGGTGCCATCCCGGAAGCAGTCAGCAGGCGCCGAATCTGCAGGCACCTTGATCTGGTACTTTCCAGCCCCCACAACTATGAGAAATGAATCTCCGTTATTTATAAATTACCCAGTCTGCAGTACCATGTCACAGCAGCTTGACCGGATGGAGATGGGGTAAATTCACTCTGTCCTCATGACTCAATCACCTCCCGAACGCTGCACACCTTACTCTGCCTGCACTGGGGGCTAAATTTCTCCATGAATTTTAGAGACACAAACACTCCAACCGTAGCCACCACATGTTCATGAGGGCCTTCTGCACTGGCACCTGGCCTGACGCAGCCACATCCTACTGAACACCCAAAGAAAGAATAAGATGGAACCATAGCATAAGGCTTGTCTGGGGGCTGTGGCAAACTGGCACAGAAGCAAACAGAAGCCCTGTGCTTCCTCCCATGCAGAAAGAGAACCACAGCCCCGTGCACACAGGGCCAACGACGGTGACATCTGCCTGTGGCTGACACCTTGATTTTACACACACATCCACTGCACTCTTCCCCTGAACCAAGTAGCACTTATCTCTGCCACTCACAATCTAGCCTAAAATTGTATTCACTGCTAAAAGAACAGCCTGAAGCCAGAAAATAGTGATGACAAGCCGTTATTTTGGGAGATGAAAAAAAAAAAGGTTTTCAGCTGCCACTTAACACTAGAACCTCCTTTATCAGGAATATTGCTGCTAGCCTTTTTTTCAGATTCAATTTATACCTTGAAAGATACAAGCATTTGCAATAGTATCCCAGGATGACAATATCTCAGAAATGCCACTTCCTTTTGGCACTTTTAGGAACAACAATCCCTCTGGTGTATGTCATACTGAGCCACTGTAACATGCTTTTATAGACTTTTTTTTTTTTCATTTTTATCCTCACTATTCTGCAATATGGAAAAGGCAAAAATGTATCCAAATTTTACCCAGATAGTCCTGGGTCACTGAGAAGCGGGCAGCACACTCACTATATGCCTGACCCATCTTTGTATACACAGGCTGCTTGGCAGTCAGCTGCTGAATGAATAAAAAGTCAACAATAAATGGGGAGCCAGCATGGTGGCACCATGGGTTCAGTCACAGCCTGTGACGCCAACATCCCATATGGGCCCCCTTGCAAGTCTCAACTGCTGCTCTTCGGATCCAACCCCTGCTAATGAGCCTGGGAAAACAGCAGAAAACTACCCGGGCCTCCCACATGGGAGACCTGCACTGAGTTCCTGGCCCAGCCCTGGTTACTGCAGCCATTTAGGGAATGAACCACTGAATGAAGATTGACCTCTCACTCTCTCCCTCCCTCCTTCCCTCCTTTCCTCCCCCTCCCTCTTCCTCTCCCTCTCCCTCTATAACTCTGCCTTTCAAATAAATAAAATAAATCTTTAAAAACAAAAGCTCAGAGGCTGACAACAAGCAAGCAAGCAAGACTAAAACAACAAAATATCACCCGATATTCAACTGGGCAACACACTCCAGTGTGCGTTCAGGGCAGACAGGCACAGTACAGCCTGGTGTTGCTGAAATACTGAGACACCCCTGCACCCACCCATGCACGGCCACGGTCTCATGTGGCCTGGCCTGGCCTCCTTAGATCCATCCATTCCCAGGACTCCCAAGGTCTTCACACAAGCCAGCAACTGCAAGGTCCCCAGGACCTTCTTACACTGTTGCCGCAGGAGGGTGTGCTGGGTGGCACAGCCTCAGGTTGCCTGGTGTTAACCAGTCCGAATATCACCCCACCCCACGTGCTATCCATCAGGATACTTCCGAGTCATTGAGAAAGGATGCAATGGTGCTCTGAATCCTCCAGAAAATTCATCTTGGAACACGTTCCTTATAAGATTTTAAGAAGCAAAGGCTTAGCGTAGGGGCAGATAAGCTCTAGTTATCTGGGGAAGACATGATGTGGAGCACTGTGTGCTTCCAGCCTGCCAAGAAATCAAAATCTAAAAGGAAATGAGGCCTCCCCTCTTCGGAACACTGCTGCTGTTAGCCCTTTTGTCATGGCCAGCTCCGAATCGCCAGCAGAGAGTCTCAAAGCGTGGTCATACGCCAGCAGCCGCACCGGGGGATGTCTCAGTTGGTTTTGCACCAGTGGTGTGACCAACAGTGCAGGATTTAGGCCAACAGGAGGGCACTGGAACAGGGCAGGGACGTGAGAGGATTCACGCCCATGGCATCCGGTTTCCAGAGGCTGTTCCTGGAAAGCCTGTCTTGGAACACTGTACTCAGGAGGCCAAAGGCCCCAGACAAGGAAAAGCTACAGCTACAGGGGACCAGCCAGAGGCCCGCTTTCGCACAGTGTATAGGACAGCACCTGGCAACCGGGTAGGGCCCTCCGACTCCCCTTTCCTACCTCCTGGTCTCACCCCTGACCTTGCCGGGAAAGTCCTGGCAAAGTGCTTCTCAGGGAGACAGTTTCTTTAGAGAATTCTACCTTTCCAGCGTCTCCTCCACCTGCCACGCAGGAGATGATAGCGCTTCCCACTGAGCCACTCTCACTTGAGGTTGACTATGGGCCAACAGACCGCTGCATCTGCTAACAGCAGCACTATTATCACAGTCACCTCTGACAAACAATAGGGTTACCTAGGTGATGCCAAAGCCAGCTCTGGCACTGCGCTCCCCCTACCTGCTCCCCAGCTTCAGCTTCGGCTCTGGTTCTTCCAGCAAGACCGTCTGACCGTGCGGCACCTGCTGCTTCTGACTGTCATCTTGGGGTGTTCTTACGAAAATATCTTTAACTTCCTCTTTGCCCTTAGCTGAAGTTCTTATCTGCATCCAGTGACATTCTTTCATTATTTTATATTCCTCAAGAGGGCCAGAGATGAGCCACCTCACAAAAGAGAGCATTTAGTTGCAGAAAATTCAAAGAAACTTTCATGTTTGACAAAATATTTGTGCTACAAAATGCCAAATGTTCAGTCCCAGCCCAGACACCCTGAAGCCCAGCCATATGCATTTGAATAAGACTCGGAGTCAATGCTCGGTTTAGGGTTCATGACCACTGTGCACCAGCAGGGCCCTCGTCTGGCAGTCTCTGGGGTGGCTCTGGGAGCAGGTTAAACATGCACATTAGGGATCAGTGCTGTGGCACAGCGGGTTAAAGCCCTGGCCTGCAGCGTTGACATCCCATATGGGCACCAGTTCGTGTCCCGGCTGCTCCACTTCTGATCCAGAGATGACCCAAGTGCTTCGGCTCCTGCACCCATGTGGGAGACCCAGAAGAAGCTCCTGGCTCCTGGCTCCCAGATCTTGGCTTTGGATTGGCTCAGCTCTGGCCTTTTTAGCCATCTGGGGAGTGAACCAGTGGATGGAAGACCTCTCTCTGTCTCTACCTCTCTCTGTAACTCCTTCAAATAAATGAAATAAATCTGAAAGAAAGAAAGAGAGAGAGAAGAAAGGAAGGAGGAAGGGAGGGAGGGAGGAAGGGAAGGAAGGAAGGAAGGAAGGAAGGAAGGAAGGAAGGAAGGAAGGAAGGAAACAGATCAGGCTTTCACCCGTACGGCAGAGTTGTGTTCAAAACACCAAAACGTAAGCCCCAAGACAGAGTTAGTAAAGAGCAAGGACAGGGGACAGGAAGGCAATCACCTGTCCAAGAGCACTCTCACGGCTCCTCGTGGGGTCAAGGGCAAGTTAACCCATGTTCCTCCAGGCGGAAGCTAAGGAAGCAGCCACAGAGCTAAGGATGAGGAAGACAGCAGGGCACCAAGGCTTTCTTCTAGAAGATGAAGTCCCTCAGGCCTGAGACAGGACCTCTGGCTTGGGCTGGAACGGACACATGACAGGTGAGCCAGGAGCCGACCGAGAGGTGGCCAAAAGAATGCAAAGTATAAGGGAGGAAAAACACTGCTCCTCTACCCATCTGGGTTCAGCAACTCGGGGGCCCTGCCAATTAAATTAATGAAAGAATGAGAAACTAACAGAAAAAAAAAGACATACAAAGGTTATTCTATGTAAATGTTTATATTAAAAATTCCATACAAAAGCCAAAAAATGAAGACTCAAAGAAGTGCACAGGCCAGAGAGCTTCTATACTGTTTCAACAAAGAATGATAAATTGTGGAGCCATGAAAAGAAAAGGGGAAAGGGAGGATTTGCAGGGGCAGTAAACTGTGGGAAGGTAAGCACATGGGGAGACCCATGGAAGACAGGTTGCTGAGTAAGGCTTGGCTGCAGATTCCGCGTTAAATCTAGAGTCCTCTCAGGACTTCCCAGTGCAAAAGGAAGACACACTGACAACTGCAAATTTATGTCTTGTGCCAGCCAGGTAAGGGGAGGGCAGAGAGCTTTTTTTCCCCCGCTGTCTGCTGTTTCTTAATTGCTTTCGATTCAAATACCTTCATGCCAAAGAGGCATATTTTAGTGTGGCCTATTCCAATCTCCTCCACAGACTTGGCAAGCCTAGGAACACCAGCCATTGGTCTCTGCAGCCTCCCATCTTCCCTTCCCCTGCCTGTTCTAAATGAGTGACCCCCGGGCTCCGAGGGCACAGCTTCCTGCATCCTGGTCCTGGTCAGACTTGGATTTTTTATCTTGTTTTGGTTTTTGCTTTACTTTTTTTTTTTTTTTTTACTTTTTTCATTGTAAAATGAAACACAGCAAAAACTCCAAAAGGCACATGTGTGGCTTAATGAATTACCCTGAACAACAGCCTTGTTGATGCCTGCCTAAGCACAACGTCTCTGCATCACTGCCAACCTCCACTGAGCTCTCCTGCCCCTGTACCAATCCCACTTCATTCTCACCATCCAGTGACCAGAACAAGCACAAGTCACATCTGGCCACACTGTGACAGCAAGCCTGGCCAAAATGTAAGCCATAAAGCAGACCTAGAGAAGTGAAGCCATCCACCAGAATCTCTGTAACCTGCCCTTTTCGTTTTATTTTCTTGTTTTAAAATTTTATTGTATTGGGGCTGGCGCTGTGGTGCAGCGGGTTAAAGCCCTGGCCTGAAGTGCCAGCATCCCATATAGGCGGTGGTTCAAATCCCAGCTGCTCCACTTCCAATCCGGCACCCTGCTAATGTGCTTGGGAAAGCAGTAGCAGATAACCCAAGTCCTTAGGCCCCTGCACCTGTGTGGGAGAAGAAACCCCTGGCTCCTGGCTTTGGATTGACTTATCTCTGGCCATTGTGGCCATTTGGGGAGCAAACCCACAGATGAAAGACCTCTCTCTCTACCTCTCTCTGTAATTCTGTCTTTCAAATAAATAAAATAAATCTTTTAAAAAATTAATATATTAACTTTTTAAAACAATAAACTTGTTTTGAGTAACAATAACTGCACATATTTATGGAGCATGGTACAATATTTTAATAGCAGTATAAAATGCAAACTGATAAAATAGGGGTGATTAACCCTTCACCCTTTTGGTCTTTATGATTGGAACCATGGAGCTCCTCTCTTCCATTTGCTCAGAAAACATATAAAAGGTTAACGTGAACTATAGTCACCCCACTATGCTGTGTAAGCAAGAACTTAGTCCTTACCTAACTGATTTGCTTCCCACTATCCAACCTCCCACTGTTCTCCCCTGCTAGCCTCTAGTAACTACTCTTCTACGTTAAGATTGAGTTTTGTTAGGTTCAGGTGCTGACAGTTACACTGTTAATTCCCTTAGCTATTTGACAACAACCTACATAATAAAAACAGTATGTATGGCTTAGCTATCGAAAGCTAGGCTTAAAGGGACAGGCGTTGGCTTAACAGTTAAGACACCTGATCGCACACTGGGATGCCGTCACTGGATCCTCAGCTCCAGCTTCCTGCCAATGCAGACCCTGAGAGGCGGCAGTGTGGATTCAAGCAACTGAGTTCCTGACACCAGCATGGAAGATGCAGACTGAACGGCTCCCAGCTCCAGCTTAGGCTTTGATTCAGTCATTGTGGGCATTTGGGGAGTGAAACTGTGAACAGGAGCAAGCATTCATTCTCATTCTCTCTGTCTCTGTCTCTCTCTCCATGTAAAATAAATAAAAATTTGTAAACCAGTTTAAATTTTAAAAGCTAGGCAATGTGCAGACGGTCTAGTTTTTCCCAATGACCCTGAGACTGCATTCCTGTTTCATAGGTTGATGCAGTGAGTCTTCAAGAAGTCTCAGTTTTCCCAAGATCTCATAACCAGCATCCGGATTTCAACCTCAGTCTGCTTCATGTGGATGCCTAGACTCCTCCCAGGTAACCCCACGGCTTAATGTGAAGTTGTCAATGAATATGTATAGACAAGTACACAATGAATAATTCCCAGATTCTTCCCTCAAGATAATGAGAGTCACACAGAAGTGTCAAAGTATGGAAACAACTTTTAGATGAGTTTTTAAAATATGAACTAAGAAGCAGCACAGTTAAAGTGCTACAGTGCTCAAAAGAACAGCTCGTCCATCCTGAGCAGCCATGAAGGTTCACACCAAAGAAAGGAGGCACGTGTGCTGCTGTGCAAAGGAAAGGCATGGTTCATGTGAAAGAAACACTTTTCGAGGGCCTGGGGCACATGCTGGGGTGCAGATCACTATGTCTTATTCTTATTTTAAGATTTATTTGAGGCCTGGTGCCATGGCTCACTTGGTTAATCCTCCGCCTGCGGCGCCAGCATCCCATATGGGCAGCGAGTTCTAGTCCCGGTTGCTCCTCTTCCAGTCCATCTCTCTGCTGTGGCCCAGGAGGGCAGTGGAGGATGGCCCAAGTGCTTGGGCCCCTGCAACCGCTTGGGAGACAAGGAGGAAGCACCTGGCTCCTGGCTTCGGATCGGTGCAGTGCCAGCCATAGCACCCCATTGGGGAGTGAACCAACGGAAGGAAGACCTTTCTCTCTGTCTCTCTCTCACTGTCTATAACTCTACCTGTCAAATTAAAAAAAGAGAGAGATAGATTTATTTGAAAGGCAGAGATAGAGAAAAAGAAACAAAGTGAGAGAGAGGGAGAGAGAGATCTTCCATCCACTGGTTCACTCCCCAAATGGCCCCAAATGGCCACAATGGCCATGGCTGGGCCAGGCCAAAGCCATGAGCCAGGAACTTCTGGGTCTCCCACATGGATGCAGGGGCCCAAGGACTTGGGCCATCTTCTGCTACTTTCCCAGGCCATTAGCAGGAAGCTGGATTGAAAGAGGAGCAAGCTGGGTGTGGGTGCCGCAGGCAGAAGCTTAGCCTACTATGCCACAGTGCTGGCTCATTGATTAATTTTTTTGACAGGCAGAGCAGACAGTGAGAGAGAGAGTGAGAGAGAGACAGAGAGAAAGGTCTTCCTTTTGCCATTGGTTCACCCTTCAATGGCCACGCCGGTGCACTGTGCTGATCCGAAGGCAGGAGCCAGGTGCTTCTCCTGGTCTCCCATGGGGTGCAGGGCCCAAGCACTTGGGCCAGCCTCCACTGCACTCCCAGGCCACAGCAGAGAGCTGGACTGCAAGAGGGGCAACCGGGACAGAATCTGGTGCCCCACCGGGACTAGAACCCAGTGTGCCGGCACCGCAAGGCAGAGGATTAGCTTATTGAGCCGCGGCGCCAGCCTCATTGATTAATTTTTAAATTCTTATTTTAAAGGCACAGAGACACACAGAAGAGATTGATCTTCTTTCTACTGGTTCAATCCCCAAATGCCCACCACAGCTGGGATTGGGCCAGACTGATGCTAGGAACCTGGAATGCAATCTGGGTCTCCCACATGAGTCGCAGAGACCAAAGTACTTGAGTAATCACCCTCTGCCTCCCAGGATGTGCATCAGCAGGGAGCTGGAATCAGAAGCAGAGCCGGGACACAAACCCAGGCAATGTCTTAACCACTGTGCCAGAGGCCTGCCCTTCCAAGAAATTTCTGAGCAACTTTCATACAGCATCCTGCAAGAGCAAATCCTCAATATCCATACAAATGAGTTCCCTTTCTTCCCCAAAATGATTCTATCAGTCTTCAACTCTCAAGCAATTTTTTTATTTGCTGAATTCTTATAATATTCTGAAACAGGGCAAGGTGAGTTTCCTGCCCACAAGAACCCACTTGCAAAGTGAAATAATTATGTAGAGCAGTTATTACAACATGGAACTGTTGTGTTCATTGTTGACTTTCCTGCTATTCTGTCCATTAGGCTCCTAAGAATTTTGGGGGACACAGGATTATTAATTTTGACTTGTTTAAGCTGATCAGGGCCTGGAATGCCAGAGGCTGTTGGTAAATGATGAATAAATAAAATAAACAGATGATGGAAAAATGGATGGGTGAGCAGATGAATAGACAGGCAAAGGAGGGACAGACGAACAGGAGTTCTGAGAAGAGAGAGATTACTGCAAGTTGGAGTATAAAGGAGGAGGTAAGACTTCAGCTGGATTCATCTATAATAAAAAAGCAGATAAAGCCGGCGCCGCGGTTCACTAGGCTAATCCTCCGCCTTGTGGCGCCAGCACACTGGGTTCTAGTCCCAGTCGGGGCGCCAGATTCTGTCCCAGTTGCCCCTCTTCCAGGCCAGCTCTCTGCTGTGGCCAGGGAGTGCAGTGGAGGCTGGCCCAAGTCCTTGGGCCCTGCACCCCATGGGAGACCAGGAGAAGCACCTGGCTCCTGCCTTCGGATCAGCGCGGTGCTCCGGCTGCAGCGCACTGGCCGCGGCGGCCACTGGAGGGTGAACCAACGGCAAAGGAAGACCTTTCTCTCTGTCTCTCTCTCTCACTGTCCACTCTGCCTATCAAAAAAAAAAAAGCAGATAAAGCTTCATATCCAGGAGTCTACCCTGCTGCTTTTCTGGTTCTTCCCAGCATCAGGATAGAGTTCAGTGGCTCATTCTAGTCTAACTCAGGCCACTTTTCCTCCCAATTGCCTGGTCCCCACCGCCACCACCACCTCAATCTAGAACTACATCTTTTCAAACTTAACTCAAAGGCCCGCATGAATGGATAAGCAAAAGGCAGCCATACAATGGAACACTCTTAGCAATACCAAGGAATGAAACTACCAACAGGGGCCAGCGCTCTGGTGTAGGGG
Organism: Sylvilagus floridanus; assembly: GCA_949820135.1. Lineage (NCBI taxonomy): Eukaryota > Metazoa > Chordata > Mammalia > Lagomorpha > Leporidae > Sylvilagus > Sylvilagus floridanus. Next base: position 39,991,937 of record OX463230.1, read on the forward strand.
ACTAAGCCTCTGCCTGCTGAACCAGCATCCCATATGGACACCAGTTCATGTCCCAGTTGCTCCACTTCCAATCCAGCTCCCTGCTAATGGCATGGAAAAGTGGTGGAAGATAGTTCAAGTCCCTGGGCCCCTGCGCCCACGTGGGAGATCCAGAAAAAACTCCTGGCTTTGGATCGGCCCAGCTCTGGCCATTGCAGCCATCTGGGAAGTGAACCAACAGACAGAAGACCTCTCTCTGTGTCTCTCCATCTCTGTCTGTAACTCTGCCTCTCAAATAAATAAATAAATCTTAAAAAAAAAAAAAGCCTACCCACAAATGCTATGACATGAATCTTCTTTTAAATTTTTAGCTTTATAGTTGTCTAACATTTTGTCACATTTACTTCAAATGCAAACATTATTTACATATATATATACTATTTTTTTCTTAAAAACTGATATTAATGTCACAGAGTGAGGGATTCAAAACAATGACCATAATGTGGGGAAAGAAGATTGGATTGTCATTTAAATGGTTTGATTCCGACAAGCAATATTTATAATTTAACATCTTAATAGCAGTATGGTTAGCGGAAGAAGCCAGATTGAAAAGACTATACACTGCCTGATTCTGTCTGAATGACATTCTGGAACAGGAAAACTACGGAGGCAGAAGTCAGAGGATCTGTTCTCAGGGGCTAACAGAGGAAAAGGCAACTGACCACAAAAGGACACAGGAGAGCTCTTGGGGTAATGGAAATGTTTCAAGGCTTGATGGCACATAGCTGAGTATGTTAGTCAAAATCATCAAGCCATACTATGTACCTTAAAAAGAACAAATTTCACTGTATGTAAATTCCATCTTAACCACCTATTTTAAGACTAAAAAAAAAAATCTATCTTAAACCCTCATCTTAAAAATGCACCATGACCACTCTCTGCTTGAAGCACTCATTTATCATCTTCATAACTCCTCCTTGAGCAATTAATTATGCCTTGTGGGCAACTCTTCCATTGTTGTCTGAGACTATCATTTATTTTCTGTTATTTCCATTTCATTTGCCTCGGTCTTATCTCCCCAAACAGATGGTAAACTTAATGGAAACATGGAACTACATGGTACTGTGCATCCTTTATCCACATTACGTGGGCAGGTCACTGCTTGACCATTAGACATGAGGGGAGCTCAGCAAATATCTGTGGATTTGACTCAGGGCAGCCAAGCAAAGATGTTCTGAGTATTTCCTCAATCCAATGCCAGAGTGATCAACATGCTCACAAATGTCTCTTTCCACTAATCGCCACACTCAGCTTTGCCCAAAGCCCCCTGGGTTGTCTAAGGGAAGTATTCACACATCTCACCCTCGGTTATTGGCTCTCTGGTTGATTTATCACTGACAGGAGATGAGATGCAGATATCCAAATCAGCCTAGAGCAGCTCAACACAGCTCAAGGAAAGCGCTAAGACTGCATCTGTGCTGACAACTTGCTGAGTCTGTTGCGCTGTTCCCTCTGCTGACGACTACTGGCCTCATTAAGCCCAGAGTTTTCGTATGTTAGGGGAAAATAGGACAACTCATCAGACTCAACAAAAATCACATCCCTGCTTTAACATTACAAACTCCCATTATGGAGTAGGCATCTGGCCGAGTGGTGGTTAAGTCAGCATTAGGACACCCGTGTCTCACATCAGAGTTCTTAGGTTTAATACTCAACTCTGGCTCTAGCTCCAGCTCCTGATTCCAGGTTCCTGCTAATACAAACCATAGGAGGTAGCAGTGATAGTTCCAGTAATGGGGTTCCTGTCTCCGGCGTGGGAGAACTGGATTGAGAGACAAAAAGAGGTCTTTCATCTGCTCGTTCTCTCCCCAGATGGCCGCAATGGCTGGAGCTGTGCAGATCCAAAGCCAGGAGGCAGGAGCTTCTTCCAGGTCTCCCACGCAGGTGCAGGGGCCCAAGGACTTGGGCCATCTTCTTCTGCTTTCCAAGGCCATAGCAGAGAGCTGGACAGGAAGTGGAGCAGCCGGGATTCAAACCAGGAGCGCCCCATATGAGATGCCGGCACTGCAGGCCCCAAAGAGTGCCATTTTCATTCCAGCTCGAGTGCGCAGTTTGAAGCACCTGCCCCCTTCCCTGCCCTAGAAATCCTCCATCATTTTCTAGACAGAGCTACCTTGGTAATATTTTCTCCAGTAATTTAGTGCCTTAGCCTCAAGCACAGAATGAGCTGTGCTCTCTTTATTTCCAAGGCTAAAGGAGGGGGAAAATTATCCCTGTGACAGTCCAGGGAGAAAGAGGTTGAATCCTGTATTTATGGAATAAGCTGACAAGGCAGAAGATCCCTATGTGTTTTTGGCAGGGGAAAAAAAAAGTGATACCACTAAATTGTTAGAATCTGGAGTTAATGTAGTGGTCACGGCTTTCATTCTTAATGAGGCGAGGAAATGACAATTCTGGATCCCAAAGGGAGAAAGATACCTCCCTATGAATGCTCAAACCACCACTCGGCACAGTTCTGCTGACGTGCAAGTTTGCAATAGGTGCCAACTCAGCCTGCCTCAATGGGCTGCTCAGTGACTGGGGTGGGAGGACTGTTTAACAGGACCCTGCATAACCACTGTGTTCCTCTACGTTGAACGAGGCATCATAATAAATTCTCCTCTGCACTCACTGCTGTGAGCACTTCCCAATGCTCTTTAAAACTTAAACTCTCTATGGTGGCCATCAGACTGCCCGAAGACACTGTATCCATATGAAGCAAATTTAAACAGAGAGAAGCTGCCAATCCAGTTATAGACAAATAAAATGAGATGACCCATGTCCTGATATCCCTATATATTATTATGGAAACAATTATAGTGAGCATAGTAACTGCTCCTGCTTTAAGTATTGATCTTGTAATAGGTAATTCTTTAATTACCTCAGGTACTGTGAAGTGCTTATATATGTTATCTTGTTTAAGTCTCAATTATTCAGTGAGGGAGGTATTGTCACCTATATTTTACAGATGAAAAAACTGAAGCTCAGAGAATTAGGTAATTTTCACCAGGATATCTAGATAGCAAGTGTCAAGGGTCAAAACTCAAAAAATAGGTCAGACTTGTGTCATCTGGGCTATATCCTTGCCTAAAGAAAAGGTTGATTTCAGACCAGAATGTAGCACAAATCAAGTGAAAATAACATAGCTTGTTCGGATTCCCCTTCTTGACCAGCTTGCACGCATCTCAGCAATGGGACAGAAAGAGGAAGTTAAACCTCCTGTATGGCTAATATACTACCCATGTTTCTAAAAAAAAAAAAAAAAAAAAAAACTAAAAGTAGAAGTGCCACATGATGCAGCTATTCCATACTGGATAGCCAAAGGAAATGAAGTCCAAATCCAATGGAAATGAAATCCGTGTATCATGAAGATTCCTGCACGCCCATGTATTCTGCAGCTCCATTCACAGTAACTATGACAGGAACTCAACAGGGTGTCCATTAATGGAAGAATGGATAAGGAAAATGTGGTACAAATACATAACAATACTATTCAGCCATAAAAAATAAATGAGAACAAACCCGAAATCTGCAGTAACATGGATGGAACTGGAGATCATTATGTTAAATGGAATAAGCAACACACAAAAAGATGAATACCACATGTTCTCTCTCTTATGTGGAAGCTAAAGAAGCTTATTTAGCAGAATTAGGGAGCAGAATAATGGTCACCACTGGGAAGAGGAGGAGGAGGAGGGATAGAGGTTGGGGAACAGGTACCAAGATGCAGTTAGACAGGAATAATAAGGACTGGTGTTGTACAGCACCGTACCGTGATTCTGGTTTACAAGAATTTATTATTGTCTATTTTATAAAGAACTAGAGGAAAGAAATTCAAAGGCTCCCAGCAGAAATAAATGAAAAATGTTTAAGGAGATGGAAATGCTAATTACCTAATTTGACCAAGACATTATATACCATATTGAATCATCATGCTGCATCGCATATACATGTACAACTGGTATGCATCATAAGGTTCTTTTAAAGATATAGTCTCTACCAACACCAGGTAAGGATTCAACCACCAACAGTTTCCCTTTGTTCATGGGCACAGAGAGCTCTTTAGTTGGCAGAGATGTTGCGCAATAGCCACAGGCACAGCCCAACAGGTGGCATGGCCCCCCCAGCCCTGTGCTCACCAAAGGCAGTATGCACAGTCCCTACAGCTTTACTCTTAACTGTGAGGAGGAAAGAAAAGGATAATTCTGGAATCTAAGACATGAAAAGGACAAAGTGAACAGAACCCACACTCAAACAACAAAGCAATCAGAAAAAGACTTTTTTTTTTTTTTACAGACAGAGTGGACAGTGAGAGAGAGAGACAGAGAGAAAGGTCTTCCTTTTGCCGTTGGTTCACCCTCCAATGGCCGCCGCGGTCTGCGCGCTGCGGCCGGCGCACCGCGCTCGTCCGATGGCAGGAGCCAGGAGCCAGGTGCTTTTCCTGGTCTCCCCATGGGGTGCAGGGCCCAAGCACCTGGGCCATCCTCCACTGCACTCCTGGGCCACAGCAGAGGGCTGGCCTGGAAGAGGGGCAACCGGGACAGAATCCGGTGCCCCGACCGGGACTAGAACCCGGTGTGCCGGCGCCGCAAGGCGGAGGATTAGCCTGTTGAGCTACGGCGCCGGCCAGAAAAAGACTTTAAATGGTGTAATCCACATGCTCCAGGAAATGAGTGAGTGCTCAGTATGCAAGGCAATACTAGACTGTCACAGAAAGAATCAGAGATATTTCAAATAAAAATACACGTATGGAAATACTGATCAAATTCGATGGATTCTAAAAACTGAAGGAAAAAAAGAGCAAACAAACCAAAGTTCAAGAGTGAACGGCGGCCGGCGCCATGGTTCACTAAGGCTAATCCTCCACCTGCGGCACCAGCACCCTGGATTCTGTCCCGGTTGCTCCTCTTCCAGTCCAGCTCTCTGCTGTGGCCCGGGAAGGCAGTGGAGGATGGCCCAAGTGCTTGGGCCCTGCACCTGCATGGGAGACCAGGAGGAAGCACCTGGCTCCTGGCTTTGGATCAGTGCAGCGCGCCAGCCGTAGCTGCCATCTGGGGGGTGAACCAACCGAAGGAAGATCTTTCTCTCTGTCTCTGTCTCTCTCTGTCTCTCTCTCTCTCGCTAACTCTGCCTGTCCAAAAAAAAAAAGGGGGGGGGGGGTGAACAGCAGCATTAGAAGACAATGTTAAGAAACTGACCCAAAAAATGGGGCATAAGGAGAAGAATATATAAAAGGAAAATAAGAGAACTGCCAGGAAAGACAGCAATGGCAAGAGCAGTCCATTCCAGAGTTGCAGCGAGAAGGAAGAGCGGCCAGGGGAGGCCAGGCTGAAGGTATCACACTGGAGAATTATTCCTCCTGCAGAGGGAAAGAAAGGCACAGTTCTCAGACTGAAGGGGATGTCCAGTGCTGGGCAGATAACTAATGGAGGAAAAAATACCTAGACCATCCAGGATGACTCTGTCGTTAAAAACCAGTCAAAACAAAACATAGTTCAGCTGCAAGGGAACAAGAATCAGATTGACATCAACGCTCATCAGCAAATCTGGATACAGGAAGAAAACAAAGCAGTATCTTTAAAGTGCTGAAGGAAAGGAATTTAGAATCTAGGATTCCACAGTCAGCAAAACGACTGCTTCACGGTGAAGATGACATGGAAACATTGTCAAGGACAAAAAGAGAAATAGGATGCTCCCTTCATGATCCACAAAGAGGAATGAAACACAAGGAAGAACAGACACAAAGAAATTCGTAGCTATCAGCTCATGGGGAAAAAATTACTCTCTGGAACTAAGATGACTTTTAAAAGCTTTTTATTTACTTATTTGAGAGACCGTTCCCATCTACTATGGCACTCCCCAAATACCCACAACGGCCGAGACTGGGCCCAGGTGGAGCCCGGAACTAGGAACTCAGTCCAGGTCTCCCTTGAGCCATCACCTGCCGCCTCCCAGAGGCTGCAATGGTGGGAGAGCGGAATTCGGATCTAGAGCCAGGAATGCAACCTTCATCTTAACCACGAGGCCAGAAAGCTGCCCCCTGGGGGTGATCACGAAAAGAAAGAGAGAGACAGAGACAGAGACAGAGAGACAGAGACAGAGAGACAGAGAGAGGAGAGTAGGAAGCAGAGAGTGAAACTGTGCCAAGGCCTTTGTCTCCTTTATGATTAGGAGTGGTCACCCTGGAGACAGAAAAGACACGTGGAGCACCCCGAAAGTTCCCGTATGATGTGCATTTTTCATGAAACCACTCACATGCAAGGATTTTGATATTTCTTACATCAAAATTAATTTTTAATTCCATTTTCCTACCAACTTTTTGAAGTTCTCTTGCATCTACAGTAATTAACTTGATGCATTGTTAGAGGCAAAAAGAAGTGATTATGTGCATTTATAATTGAAAAGTACACTCTAGAAGAATAAGTGTACATTTAAAAGTTTCAAAAGGCTATGAAAAAATTATCAAGGAAAACTTGAAACACCAAAAATACAATCCATTAAAGAAAATATCGATATGTTGGGTTTTGCCAAAATTAAAGACTCCTGATCCACAAAAGAACAAAAGTCTGGGATAAAATATTTAGAAAACACAACTCTGATAAAGGACTTGTATCTCACATATACAAAAAACTTGAAACTCAATAACAGGAAAACAACTCAATTTAAAAATGACAAAATATCTGCACAGATATGTCACCAAAGACAGAGAGATTGCAATTGAGCCAATTAAGCATGAAAAGATGCTCAACATCATATGTCATCAGAAAACTGCAAATTAAAACAACAGTGTAGTGGGTACAAACCCACTACACACGTATTAGAATGGTCAATATCCAAAGCAGACAATGCCAAATGCTGATGAGGACATGGAGCAACAAGAACTCTCATTCCTTGCTGGTGGGAATGTCAAATGGCATAGCCATTTTGGAAGACAGTTTGATGGTGTCCCAAGCACTCTGGGATATGGGTGTCCAAATATGGTGTCTTAACTGCTGTGCCAAACCCCTGCCCATTTTCTCTTAAATCCATGTACATACACTAATTTGGGTTTGAATCCTAGATTTGCTCCCAATTCCAGCTTCCTGCAAATGCATACTCTATGACAGCAGGAGACAGCTCAAGTACCTAAGTTCCTGCCACCCACATACAGATAACCTGGACTGAATCCCAGGCTCCTAGCTCCCAGTTTCAGCCCCAACTGTAAAAGGGATCTGGGGAATAATCCATAGAATAGGCACTCTCTATATGTCTCTGACACTCTGTCTTCCAAATATATTAAAATCCATAGAATAGGCACTCTCTATATGTCTCTGACACTCTGTCTTCCAAATATATTAAAATCCATAGAATAGGCACTCTCTATATGTCTCTGACACTCTGTCTTTCAAATATATTAAAATCCATTCACTCAAATTTAAAAGAAATGAGCCACCAAGCCAAGAAAAGACCCAGAGAAACCTAAAATGCAAAGCTAAGTATAAGAAGCCAATCTGCAAAGGCTACAAACTGTATGATTCCAACTGTATGACACTCAGGAAAAACAAACTATAGAAACGGGAAAAGAAGATCTGTGGGTTAACAGGGGTTGGGCAGGAAGGAAAAGATGAGTCAGTGGAGTGCAGGGGATTTTTAGGGCAGTGAGATGCTCCTGCCTGAGACTCCCATGGTGGGGCACTACAGAGCTGAAATCAAAGTGCAACACGGAGATGTTACCCAAGATGCCATCCCCACCACCTCTGTGTAATTCTTCCAGCTCTGCTGGGTGTATTTTGTCAATTCATTCCCTGTCTAAGATGGACTTAGAACCAGGGACTAGCTCTCCTGCCCTATTCAGTCACATGCTATCTCTGCACTCACAGCCAAGGTCTCCACTGGAAATATCACAGACTACAGAAGGCCTAGCTCTTCACAGCACATGGATGCACAGACTGTGAGTGAAACCCATGGAACCATGATTCCTGATATAAAGCATCAGATTACTACCAGTTACACAACTATCATCTTGGCTACCATCATGTATTTACCAATCATAGCCCAACATTTTATCAATGTTCTAAAATATCAAAGTCAGGACAGTCTATCGTTATCCCGGAAATAAAACCTGTGTCTCCTTAATGAGACTCAGGGTTAGTAGTAACAATGTGATGACACTACAGGATTTTTCCTCTTTTAAGATTTACTTATTTATTTATTTATTTTGAAAGGCAGAGTGATGGGGAGAGAGGGAGAGACACAGAGAGAGATCTTCCATCTGCTGGTTCCCTCCCCAAATGCCCTCAGTGGCCAGGGCTAGGCCAGGCCAAAGCCAGACACATTTTCTGTGTCTCCCACATGGATAGCAGGGGCCCAAGAACTGGGGCCATCCTCTGCTGCCTTTCCAGGCACATTAGCAGGAAGCTGGATTGGAAGCGGAGCATCAGGACACGACCCGGAGCTCCAAAATGGGATGCGAGTGTCGGCAGCACCCTAAACCCACTGTGCCCCAGCACTAGCCCTGACATTTTCTTTTGTACTTCTTCCACTTCTCTGACACACTGATTTCAGACTGCAATACATTATGGAGAAATATTCATGAAAAGGGATGTAGTTTTAAATATTCCTTAAAAAAAAAAATCAGTTCAATTCCCATTAATGACTGGCCTCTGAGGATGAGGAGGTGTTGCTGAGATGCTCACTGACTCTGGAAGAAGTCTGGTGCCAGGTCATTAAGGCTCAGCATTGTTATCCCCTAGACTTTACAGCACGCAGCCCAAAGTTCATGGAGGGTGCTTGGCCTAGCATTTCAGACACCCACTGAGACGTCTACATATCTGAGTAGCTAGGTTTGAGTTCCAGCTCCACTCCTGATGCCAGCTCCCTGCTAACACAGTCATGAGAGGCAAAGGTGATGGTGCAAGTTGCTGGACCCCAGTTACCATGTGGTAGACCTGAATTGAGTTCCTGGCTCCTGGCTTTGGTCCTGGACCCATTCCTGGCTGTTGTTGGCAATATGTGAATAAGCCAGTAGACATATCTGTTCCTTTCTATCTATGTATCATCTAGATACGTATCTACCTTCTATCTCACTATCTATGTCTAGCTCTCTCTTCCTGAATTGAATTTTTTAAAAAACTTTTTAAAAAATTTATTTAATCATACATTGTGATTTGAAGACCCTCTACACAAATATTGACCAATGACATCAACAATAACCAAAGACTCAACAAGCAGACTTTATTAGAGACTATGTTCAAAGAAACAGAGTCGAGTATCATAGTACCATGACCTCATTCTTTGTCAAGGTGAAGGTGGGTTTCACTCAAGGAAACAGGAACACAAAACTCTAGAAAGAATCCTGGAGGAACGTACAAGGCACAGGCTCTAGTTCCTTTCACTCTGTACTGTCCTTAGAACATCAAGCAGCTCCTTAGAACATAACTTTCCACAGCCTTGGTTTCCCCACCTAGAAATGGAGTCACTGACTCTCATCAGGTATTTGTGAAAGTCTGCAATTCCATGGGACACAATCAAAGCCGTCTGTACCATGTGATCTATACGAGAGAGTACTTCAAAAAGTTCAGGAAAAACACATATTATAGATTAAAAAAAAAAACCTTTGCATGAATTTCTAAAAAAAAAAAATACAATTGCACCAAAATGAAATTATCTTTTACTTCCATTGTCCCATGGACTTTTTGACATACAGTCATAGAATGCAAAGCATGAATATAATTTTAAATTTTCTAGCAGTGATACCTGAGACAAATACAGAAAATAATTTTTTTACTTATTTTATTATTTTACTTTTTTACAGGTAGCATTATAGACATTGAGACAGAGAGAAAGATCTTCCTTCCGTTGGTTCACCCCACAAATGGCCACTACGGCCAGCGCGCTGCACAGATCTGAAGCCAGGAGCTAGGTGCTTCCTCCTGGTCTCCCATGAGGGTACAGGGGCCCAAGCACCTGGGCCATCCTCCACTGTACTCCCGGGCCACAGAAGAGAGCTAGACTGGAAGAGGAGCAACCGGGACTAGAACCAGTGCCCATATGGGATGCCAGAGCCGCAGGTGGAGGATTAACCAAGTGAGCCATGGCATCAGCCCCAGAAAATAATTTTAATAATACATCCTATTGGGGCCAGTGCTGTGGCACAGGGGGTTAACGCCCTGGCCTGAAGTGCTGGCATCCCATATGGGCACCAGTTCCAGCTGCTCCACTTCCAATCCAGCTCTCTACTATAGCCTGGAAAAGCAGTGTAAGATGGTCCAAGTCCTTGGGCCCATGCACCTGCGTGGTAGACATGGAAGAAACTCCTGGCTTTGGATTGGCGCAGGTCTGGCTGTTGCGGCCAACTGGGGAGTGAACCATCAAATAGAAGACCTCTCTCTCTCTCTCTCTCTCTCTCTCTCTCTTTTCTCTCTCTCTCTCTTTCTCTGTGTAACTCTTTCAAGTAAATAAATAAATATTTTTAAAAATACATCCTATTAACCTGATAAACCCAAAATACTATTACTCCAATATGTAATAAACATAAAACATTATTAATGAACTATTTCACATTCCTTTTAGTCCCAGAAATCCACTGGATTCAGACGCACCATTCTGCAAGCCATACACAGGGCCACCGTGCTCAATGGCACAGATCTATAATAAAGTCACCTTCAACCTGGACAGTCTCTGACTCAAGAAAGCACTGCCTCATCTCTGACTGCAATATACTGCCTGCCCTGTACAAAGGATCTCGGCCTCTCGAAAGGGCAGATGTTAGACAAGGAGGTATAAATACCACTTCTCCACTGGCCTGTGATCAGGCAATGCTCCTCTCTCATCTCGTCTCCCTGATCTCCCTCTCTGTGGCCTGTCCACTCCAACCCAGCTGTTTCCCATAGCCACCGTTTTCCCCAACATTGCCCTTGTTCTGGCTGCATTATTTCTAGATCCTCACAGTGTGCTGCATTCACAATCTTCCCTTACCCCGTGTGTTTGCATCCAGCTCAGATATTCCTCCCTGAGGACCTGCCTCAGTTGCCTGTCCACACTGGGGTCTAGCCTTCCAAAAACTGTGCCCCAATTTACCCATCACAAAACCAGACAACGTTATGAACTTCACAGAACGTTAAGAGAAATGTAGTTCCAAGTATCAGCAAGGGGAGACATGGACGTGAGCCTCAGGTGCACCTGGAATGTCTACTCCTGTGATTCTCCCCAGCACAAATGCACAGCTAACTGGGGAGTCACGCACACAGACACTTCACCAATACCTGCACAGCTCAAACCCGGCTGCTGAGGGGGTCCTGAGCTTGGTGCAGAGGGGCCAAGATGGCTTAGTCTATCAGCTCCGTATCCAGTAATTACTGCTGTGGGGGATTCAAGGGCAAAATTTCTGCAGTTGTAAAGCCAAAGTTACATTTCCTTAATGCATTCGAATAAGGAAAATGGAAAGGAGTCTTAAATAAGGATAATCAGCATGGAGCTAAAAATAGATGCTAAGAAGCCTGATCCTCTGGCGAGCACATAGACTCCCGCAGCAGGCCGTGCTCTGTTTTGGCCTTTGAATTGAACACGCTGCTCTCTGCTGTTACAGCATCATGACCATGAAAAACAGCAACTGTCTTTGAACTTCATATCTGGACTGAGATTCCTAGTATCAGCACAGACACGCCCTCACATTTGCTTACCCTAGTTTCCCACATAATCAGTCTGGGTAACGGGCTTAAAATAGTGACAGTAATCCTGGGATGCTCATGGCTGCAGACGGCCGGCACAGGGACCCCAGAGGCAGGGCAGGGACAAGAAGCACCCACATACTTCTCTGAAATGTGCAAACGTCCACTGGCCCATTTGCTGGTTGTCTGACATAGATTACAAGACTGGAAAACTTACTTGCAAATGCAAAACCTCTGAACCAAAACTAATGAGAATGAGATCATTTCTGAGGATGAACTATGACGACAGATTATGATTCTTACAGAGGGGCAGGGCTGGAGCTAAGAGATGAACTGTCAGAGCATGCATCAACAGCCCCCAGGCCCATTTATAGTCAACAAGGTGAGCCTCCACCTGCCAGGCTGGTGAGCAAATATTAGTCATGCATGCTGATGGGCACACCTGGGCAGGGAGACCCAGGCAGCAGAAGGACCCAAGCATTCCCCACTTCAGAGCTGCGCCATCCTCTCAAGGGCCCTCGTGTGGCCTGCAGCATGCCCTGTCTCTCTGTTTGTCCTTGACCATGATGGGGAGAAACTCCAGGGCAGGAATATGAGATCACTTTTATTTTTAGCCTTTCTTAATGGTTGTTAACATTTGCTCTAAGCACTTTTACCGGCCTAAATGGATGTAAATAACATCTTGTATCCAGTGTGGTATTGACCAGCAGCTATATCTGGTAGATATAAAGATCCAAGGATCAAGGGTAGAGACGTGTCTTCAAGAGACGCCCTGCACACATCCTCTCATAAATGTTTGAAAACATTTTGGAGAGAATAATTTTAATTTCATCCATTTGTCTAGCTGGCACCTCTGTCAGATGGAAATTTAAGACAAAGCATCTGTTGTAAAAATAAAATCAATTATTAAACAACTGAAGTCATCAACTGAGGTGCATATTGGCCAGCTGTAGGGTAGAAGATGGCCCTAAAGGCAGGACTACTTCCAACAGAAGGTCATAGAGGATGAACACTCTCTCTAGAATCAGAGTCCATGGTGTAATCGTACACAACTGGACAACGGCACTCAAGGAATGCTTGATTCTTCTATAATAACCTATGCAGTCATCTCCTAGTCAGGTGTTATAGTCTGGATACGGCTTGAATGCATCCTGCAAAATTCATGTGCCGGAAACTGGGTCCCCAGTGGGGTGGTGTTGAGAGGTTGTGGGACCTTTAAGGGGTGGGGCCTAGTGGGAGGTGCTTAGGTCATTGGGGGTGCTGCTCTCAGAAGGGATTAAAGTAGTTCTCGTAGGACCATGAGTTCTCACGAGAGCAAGCTGTGATAAAGGAGCTCCCCTCTGCTGCCTGGCTTCCCATGGCACCGTGTGCTCACTTGCGCTCTCTCTCTCTCTCTCTCTTTCTCTCTCTCTCTTTCCCTCTTTCACCTGCAGCCCACCATGATGCCATCCGCTATGAGGTGACACAGTCAACAGAACCCTCATCAACAGAACCCTCATCAACGCCGGTGCTATGCTGTTGGGACTTTCAGCCTCTGAAACTGTGAGCTAAATAAATCTCTTCTCTTTATAAAGTTCTCAATCTCGGGCATTTTGTTATAGTAATGGAAAAGAGATTAATACATTTGGTCTCCATCATTAGATTCAGAAGGGAAATAATGACAACTGATGTCTCTGCAAAGTCTACTCTAATGGAGGATAAATGTAAATGAACGTAATAAGGTGGAAGAGTTTGCCTTGGATGATGGTGTGCAGCAATGAGAGCATATTGTCTATAGAAGCTTCACCAAGTGTTAAATAATTAATGCATACATTTCCATGCACATTAGAAACTAATATAAGAACTCCATTACATACAAAAGTTTTATTTTCTTCCTCATCTGTAACAGAAATAAAGGAGCTTTTGAATGTCATATGGGTAGCAAAAGACAATGTCAAAATCTGAATCCAATTCTCTCTTACCCTATAAAGTCTAGTGTTTTAACTTTTACAACTACTGCCTCTAAGAAATATCTAAGCATAATCTAGTCCATTATACCAAGTCAAAAAATGACCCATATCAGAGCTCAGTCAAATCTTTACTTATTGAGTACTTATTGAGTTACTTTATTTATTTTTTTTTTGACAGGCAGAGTGGACAGTGAGAGAAAGAGACAGAGAGAAAGGTCTTCCTTTGCCGTTGGTTCACCCTCCAATGGCCGCCGCGGACGGCACGCTGCGGCCGGCGCACCGCGCTCATCCGATGGCAGGAGCCAGGTGCTAGGTGCTTTTTCCTGGTCTCCCATGGGGTGCAGGGCCCAAGCACTTGGGCCATCCTCCACTGCACTCCCGGGCCACAGCAGAGGGCTGGCCTGGAAGAGTTACTTTCTAACAAGAAAAAGAAAGTAGTAGGAATCATGAACTTGTTTTGTTCAATTTAGATCTACCACCAAACTCGGTAGGTTGGAGATGGTAGGAAGCGCACTGGACTTGGGCGTTAGCTGGCACTGCTGGAAATTCACCACTAATCAAAGAATTTCTCTGGCTTCTTCATCTGTGAAGGGGGGGGGGGGGGGGGGGCAGGGTTAAACCACCTCTGAGCTATCTTTCAGCTTTTATATTCTAACATTGAGCTCCTGGTATTTTCAGCTGTCCTAATTCTCCTTGAAACTTGAGACTGTTTGTTATGGCAAAACTAGGTCCATGTAGGAATCCATTTAAAAAAAAAACCTTTGATGAGCAGGAGAAGCCTGGAGGGATAAAAGGCTCAGGTGTGGGATTTGGAACAGAACTCCAGGGATAGCTTCTAGGAGATCTTTGGTTGTCCAGGTTCTGTATTTGGTCTGAGCACTTACTGCCTGCTCGCTCTTTATTGCTCATCATTTATCTAGCCAAATCCAGAAATTCAGTAAGATATAGAGGAACATTCTGCCCTAGATAGTAATGATGTCACAGACTGCAGAAAACAACTCCCCATTCCTTTCCGATTCCACCCCTCTGTACACCCACACATCTGCTTAATCTCCCTGTTCGCCAGTGTGCACTGCCTATGTGTAGAGTCTGAGGTCGGAGGTTGGATACCAGAGTTGACAGTCCTCCCTGCATGTGTTGGAATCAAGCCCTACACCGGGAGCTCCACAGCAGCATACCTGCGCTGTACACTTTTCCATCTCTAGCAGCCGGAACACAGCCTGGCACACAGTAGGTACCTGGGGTCTACGTGTGAAATCCATGACTGTCTCTGCTCTCTCTCCCTCACTAGACTAACAGGCTCCACCTTGAGCAGATTGTAAGCCCAACAAGGGCAGGAAGACTTCCCTTCTCTGGCAAGTCGTTTAGATTTCCACCATTAGGCTGAATGTCAGATGCACTGAAAGAGAACTGGTCTTTGGAGAATAACAGAACTGACGAAGGATATCCAGATTAAGAAAGAAGTCTCTGGGAAGCGAAGTAGCCCCAGAATTGTCTTACCAAATACCACACACCGCTGAGCACATCATCTTGAAGCAGGCGGTAATCTCCTACCCTTTGACTATTAGTCTACAAAATCATGAGAAGCAGTAGATGCACTGAAAAAGCACACACCTGTGTTGAAAATGTTTATGGGAGGAGACAACCGCGCCCTTTCCCCAGGTGGACATGAGTGAGACCTGGAAACCTTCACTACCCAGGCCCTCCCTCTTCCCCAGCCATCATATGAACACTCCAAACAGACCCCGTCCCGATCCAATCTGCCTGCCACTGTCTTCTGGGAGTTCAGCCTGTCAGCAGCAGGACCCCCAGGCCCGCACCTCTCCCACTATTCATGGACCTTCATGCCTTACCTGCAATGCTGATGACCCTGCCCTCCCTTATCCCTAAAACTCCCTGAGCCTGTCCTTCCTGCCGTCAGGTTTGACACCTGGAAGATCAAAGCCAAACCACCTCTCAGGAGCTCACACCCTCCTTCCCCTCCCTGTCTTTTCTGCAAAGTTCACCCCCAAGAGTTCTGCACTTGCTGTCTTCCAATTCTTGTCTACTTGGAAACTCCTGCACCTGCCCTATCACTTACATGTGTCCAAGTGTTCAGATTTTATAAGTCAATTTAATTCTGAAAAGCTTAATAATATATTTAATACCAAGCTGCCAGTGAAGATGTTCTTCCCCACGGGCACATAATAACAGCTCCTTTCATGGTCACCTGTAACCTCCACACGGCTGAACTGAAGGTCAGGGCCCATGCCCTGGTGGCATTCAACACAACTAAACAGCCCTCTGTTCCTGAACATCGGCCCCACTAGGCCTTTAGCATCTCTCGTGGTTTGCCAACGGCTTCATGAGCCAAACTCTGGCCCTTTCTGTTGCCCATTAATCTCCCAACACCCAAATGTGCTCAGGACTCCACTGGGGACTCTCTTTTCTAGGCCACATCTGTAAACACTGACAGACAGGACTAGTTGCATAATCTTTAGGCCCAGTGTAAAATGATAATGCGGGCCCCTTATTCAACAATCAAGACTTGGGGTGGGCATTTAGCCTAGCTAAATGGTTAAGATCCCTACATTGGTAAGATTCCTAGCCTGGTTAAGAATCCTACATTGCACATCAGAGTGCCTGGGCCCCACGTCTGGCTGCAGCTCCTACTCCATCTTTTGCCAATGCAGATCCTGGGAGGCAGCACGGATAGCTCATGCGCTTGGGTTCCTGCCACTCACACAGGAGACTCAGATTGCATCCCTGACTCCTGGCTTTGGCACGGCCCAGTCTTGGCCATTGCAGGCATCTAGAAAGTGAACAGCTGAAGGAGAGTTGTTAGGGGTTGGGTAGGATCTGTCTCCCCAACACTTACTCAGATGTTCAAACTCTGATGTTTAATGCTTGATGGATCAAGGGTAGAGACGTTGCTCTAATGATGGTATCAGAGGGGTGGGTCTGGTAGGAGGGTTTTAGGCCATTGGGGGCGTCTCCTGGGAGGGTATTTCTCACAAGGAGCTTGAGGTTTGAGTCCCTGTTCTGCCTCGCTGCTCTCCCTGGCTCACCTTGTTATTATTCCTATGTACACACCACACCCGACCTCTGGCGATGCCGATCTATGGGGCTACCTGATCCTACACTGTGAACTCCCAACTGTGAGCTGAAATAAACCTCCTCTCCTCCTGCCGGGTATTTTAGTTAAAGCAAGACAGGGCAGACTAAGACGGGAATGTTCTTTCTGCCTCTCAAATAAACACAAAATTAAAAACACTTTTAATGATTAAGATTCCCAAGACAGCGACGGCCAAGTGGTCAAGCAAGCACAGGCCTCCTCTAGGAGTGGGGCCCTGCGCCATTGCAGTGCACCTGCCCCTGGAGGGAGTCCTGAGCACAGCTCTTGAATTTAGATCTCTGACCTTGAACACCGCCCTGGCACGCCCCAGGCTCAAATACCCAGCTCTCTACCAAACATCTCCACGGTGCTCTCTAGAAAGCACCTCAGCCTCCATGAGGTCAGAGCCGCAACATCTCAGGCCCCCTCTCCCTCCGAGAGAACCCTGCAAGGTCAGTGCACTCTTCCAGTTTCTCAGACCAATAACCTTGCCACATTTGTTATTTCCTTTGTTTCCCTATGCTCCATTTCCAAAAGGCATGAGCGAATACCTTTGATCTACCTTCAGGCAAAGGAGGATCTGCCTGCCCACTCCTCTGCCCACCCCTCCCACCTTGGCAGGCTACCCTGCCCCCCCACACACACACACCTGGATTACTGCTGCCCCCCCCCCCGACTGTCCCCCTGCTGGAGCTCTGCTCCTACCACCTTGTCTCCACCTTCAGTGACTATGAAAGAAGCCCCACGTGACCCAACTTTACCAAACAGTGGCCTAAACTACTCCTCTGAGAAGCCCATTCATTTCCCTGTCACATTACTCAACTGCAGAAATGTCAAAGTCATAATTTTATGCTCGTATTTTTCAACACACACATGCAAAAATCATACGAGATGGCAAGTGGATCCAGCTCTAAACTACAAAGCCAAAACTATCCTCAAGCCATAGATCCTCCTACAGACTTCCCTGGAGTTCTGAAAGAGTGAAGCATTCAGCTCGTTCCAGAAACACATCTTTCACTTCCGCACCATCTAAGAGTCTAGGGAACCCATCATAACCACATAAACACCCGGCTCAACTCGAACCTGGTTCCTGAATACCTCCTAGGACGCACCACCAGCTTCTACAGACCACAATGCTGGGGGTGGCGCATTTGAAACCCTGGGAAAGGAGTAGGGGGAGGGGACGTGTTGCACGGAGTCTGGTCCCAAGCACTTGCATCTGCAGGCAGCCTGTGTGTGTGTGTGTGTGTGTGTGTGTGTGTGTGTGTGCTCTCTAAGCGGAGGCAGCGCAGGTGGCCTTCAGCTAGTGTCGCTACTGTGCTCTCGCGGGGCCTGAGGGGACCAGAAACGCGAGGACGATCCTGGCTTCCTCTGAGCCCTGCAGCAGCGCCTCACAGGCCAAAGCGCGCCGACAGCCGGAAAAAAGGCAGAAGTCCTCTGCGCCCAGCCAACTGTGCCCACCGCGGCTCGCGTGCCCCCACCTCACCACCGCATAGAGGCGCACGGACATGCGCGTGGAGCACACACTCAGGCGCGCACGCATACACGTGTACGGTGGGTAGGGAGCAGAGCGGGGGGTCTCAGACCCTCGCCGGAGACACTGGCCTTCTGGCCCGGCAGGTGCAACGGCGCCCAGCCCCCAGGCACAGGCGGCCCCTGGTGTCCAAGGCTCCAGCAGCCCCAGGAGCCCGGAGATGGGGAGCAGCGCGCAGAGAGCTGGGCGGTGTCACATAACCAGGGGCGCGCCCCGCGCCCTCCCCCCGCCCCACCGACCCACCCTCCCCGCTCACCCACGGACGAGCCGATCCGCGCCCTCCGCGGCAGGGACATCCTAAGAGCCTTGTCCAGGCCTGCGCCGCTCAGCATCGCGCCCGTTTGGGGGGCTCGGCGGCCCGCGGCGAGCGGCGGAGGCTGCGCGCAGGACTAGGCGCTGGGGCCGCGGCGGCGCCAGGGCCATGTGTGGGCCGCCGCCTCGCCGCGCTGCAGGCTGCCCGGGGCCGCCAGCGTCTGTGCCCGCCGCGCGCGTGGCTGCGCCGTCCGTGCCGCAGCGGCCAATGCGGCAGCGCCCGCGAACGCCGGCGCGCCGGGCCCCGCGGGCCGGGCTGCGGCGTGGGGGGGCGGGCGGGGGCGGCCTGCGGCGGGGGAGCCCCGCAGGAGGAGGAGCGGGCCCGCGAGGCTGGGAAGCAGCGGCGGCGGCGCGTGGGAGACGGGGCTGGACAGCTGCTTTTCCGGGGCTCGCTGCGCGCCCTGAAGACTCGCGGGCTTCCTGTTTACCCGCCTGGCGCGCGTCGTGTGTACAAACCGAGGCATTATGAACCTTCCGGGACTCCCGACTCTCAGGTGGGGTCTGGCGTAGCCTCTTCACCAAACAGGGATTTCCAAGCTGGCAGACGCGTAGCCTGGAACACACAGGCTTCCCAGGTCCTTGGCCTCTGCCCCCTACGCCCCACCACCTCGCAAGAATTCTACCTAGGTGGTGCCTTAATGCTGTGAAAACCCTCCTGCGTGGGTTCGAATGCCGGCCCTGATTCCAGATACATCCTACGAGGCAGCAAGTGATGGTGCAAGTACTGGGTTCCCTGCTGTGCACGTGGGAGATCCATTTGAGTTCCAGGCTCCTTGCATGGACCTGGCCCGGTCCTGACTGTTGCTGGCGTTTGAGGATTATACCAGAATATAGACTATCTCTGTCATCTATCTAAAACCTTGGGGAATGCTTGGAAACATTCCCCCACACACACCTGACACACACACACACACTTTCCACAGAAGCAACATCATTGAGAGGTAAGGTGACCTATCCAAGGTCACTCCATCTATTTTTGTCTGCGTATCAGGTCATGTTCACCGGCTGCTTGGTTCTGTGGGCACAGTCCCATAGAGAGGAATAGAAGCTAAATCTTTATCATATCTGATGCAATTCTGACCGCAGAGTAGAAGAAAAATACAGAATGGGTTCATGTTACAGCCTGACTCTGCACTGACCGATGCGATCATTATCTCCCTGTTAAATTAAACATGAGGGCCTGGCAAGGAGAGGGGCCAGCTGAAACAGCACCGGGTGGGGGGAGGAGATCACGGGCTCCTCAGGGCCAGCCTCTGCTGCAGATTTTCGCAGGAGAATCCAGACAGGATGGGCATGAAAAACCAGGCTGGCACAAGTACAGTACATTTCAGCTTTAAGGAGGATTCCTAACTTCTATCTACAGAAATTTATTGAGGAGGCCGGCGCCACGGCTCAATAGGCTAATCCTCCGCCTTGTGGAGGGTTCTAGTCCCAGTTGGGGCGCCAGATTCTGTCCAGGTTGCCCCTCTTCCAGGCCAGCTCTCTGCTATGGCCCAGGAGTGCAGTGCAGGATGGCCCAAGTCCTTGGGACCTGCACCCCATGGGAGACCAGGAGGAAGCACCTGGCTCCTGAATTCGGATCAGCGCAGTGTGCCAGCCGCAGCACACCGGCCATGGCAGCCACTGGAGGGTGAACCAACGGCAAAAGGAAGACCTTTCTCTCTGTCTCTCTCTCTCACTGTCCACTCTGCCTGTAAAAAAAAAAAAAAAAAAGAAAAGAAAGAAAGAAAGAAAGAAAGAAAGAAAGAAAGAAAGAAAGAAAGAAAGAAAGAAATTAATTCATTGAGGACCTGAGAAAATAAGGATTTTTTCCATCCCAAACTTTAAGACAAATAGGAAACTATTTTTTGGCCACAACTATGAGACAAGAATGGGAAAAGTAGATAAAAGTTGTTTTCAATTTTTTAATTTTTTTGTTTTGTTTTGTTTGAAATCCAGAGTGGCAGAGAAAGATCTTCCACCTGCTGGAAGATCCAAATATCCACTTCCCAAATATCCACAATAACGGGTTGGGCCAGGCTGAAGCCAAGAGACAGGAACTTCGTCCATGTCCGCCGTGAGAGTGGCAGGGACCCAGGTGCCTGCGCCATCATTTGTTGCCTTCCCAGGCACAGTAGCAGGAAGCTGGGTAGGAAGCAGAGGCAGGATCCCAGGCATTCCAGTATGGGATGTAGGTACCCAACCAGCAGCCCGATCCACCGTGCCACGGTGCCTGTCTCTGTCTTAATGTTTAATGTGCGTGCAGACTATGTTGAATGTGGAACTTGCGCCTTGACCATCGAAGACCCAACCCCTCCCCCAGGTCCTGCTAGATGGCATGGAACCCAGTCGTGAATTGGGACTGCTGCATTGCTCTGCATGTTTCTCCTCCGGTCACCGCAGCTGGTCTGACAGCTTTTTTGGAGGGTTGAGGTAATTCAGTTGGCACACCTTGAAGATCTCGGTATGGATAGCAAGGAGCAATAGACAGGCATTTCCTTGAATGTGTGTTACCTCCTCGTTTGCCTCAGTTAATGCTCCTGATCTGTCGGCCTCTCGGGAAGTTGGAGGGATTAGACTGACACTGGGTACACAGTCCAGGCCACCTTGAGGTTCCAAAGGCACAGAAGCTGGCAATGACTGGTGTTTTGTGGAACATGAGTACGGCCATGGCGCGGCCAGGCCAGGCCCGGGGGCTCCGCATGCGCAGCTGCCCCCGGGTGCCCCCACCCGAGCTGCATGGAATGGAGCAGCGCGGAGCCAGGTCCTCGAACTAACCCAAGCCAGGGCCCGCGGAGCCAGCCGGCAGGTGTCCCGGGGATGGCAGCGCAGGGAGGGACCCAGCGCGCACATGTGGCCCCCAGACTGGGCGGTGCCAAGGAGGGGCAAAGAAGATGGCGCCCAGAGGGAGTAAGATGGGCGGAACTCAAAAGCTAATTGGCTACGCAACATCAGGGGAGGTAACAAGACTAGTAACAAGTGTATAGACATAAGGCTAGTCCTATAGAAATCCCCCCATAAAGTGACCGTTTAAGTGATTGGTTGGTCCTTAGCCCTGCCCCAATGACTCTGCAGTTTTGTGCTATAAAAGGTTCTGTTACGCACGGAATAAACTATTCCTTGCTAGACTTGGCTCCCCGCTGCGTCTGATTGTCTCTGGGATCGGGAGGCTGGGAATGGGCGAGCGGTGCACTCACCTTTCCTCTGACCCAGTCCATCCTTGTACGGGTGAACTCAGACCCTGAAGTGTTTACTGTTAGACTTAGCCTCCAAGTGCTGGTCTCATCACCCTGTGACCTACACCTGGCCCTGGGGAGAAATCCTGCCACCCTTGCTGGAGGCAGTGAACATGAGAACCAAAGGGGACAAAGATGCCTTGCAAGAAGAAGGAAGAACAAATAGATGCAAAACACAGAGCAGCAGGACCACTTGGAGAACGGGGTTTTCTGTCTAGCTTTGTGAAAGCCAGCAGGTGCTCACAAGTCAGGAAGCAGCCTGCAGAAGGGAGAACGGGTCCCTCGAGGACAGTCCCAAGAGGACAGAGGTCAACATTGCGCTTAACTAAGCCACGGCAGCCCTTTTGCCCTTGGGGATGAAGTGGGGGGACATGGGCTGGAAGCCACCTGTCTCCACCCTGAGCAATGAGTTCAGCAGATACAGGCCAGCCTCCCAGGAGCGCTGGAGCCCCACCTCGTGCTATGGCTACACAGAGTCTTGCTCTGTTCTGCTCTGAGATTTCCAAGGAGCCAGGCTGCAGGGCTGTCCTTGGCAGCCTGCCCCCGTATCTGTGGCTAGGGTTTGCCAGCCGTTCTTCCTGTGGCCACCTTAATCTTCTGTTTAATCACAAGCCCATTCTTCCTTGTTTAGTTTTCATAGTCCTAGCTAGACGCCTTCCCAAGAAGTTTTTTTATACAAATAATGGCTTTCAGCCTTCTCTTAACCTTCATCTTCCTCAAACTAAAGCAGCCCCATATCCTCTTTACAACACTTATGTGTGCATATGCATACACACACATGCACACACATATATTGTATTCATACTTCAGGTACTTCATATATATGAAGGTATACTTCAAAAAGTTTATGGGAAAATGGAATTAAAACATAAGCTGGGGGCCGGTGCCGCAGCTCACTAGGCTAATCGTCTGCCTGCGGTGCCGGCACTCTGGGTTCTAATCCTGGTTGGGACACCTGTTCTGTCCTGGTTGCTCCTCTTCCAGTCCAGCTCTCTGCTATGGTCCGGGAATGCAGTGGAGGATGGCCCAAGTGCTTGGGCCCTGCACCCGCATGAGAGACCAGGAGGAAGCATCTGGCTCCTGGCTTCGGATCGGCGCAGCATGCCGGCCGTAGCTGCCATTTGTGGGGTGAACCAATGGAAGGAAGACCTTTCTCTCTGTCTCTCTCTCACTGTCTAACTCTGCCTGTCTCTCTCTTACTGTCTAAGGAAAAAAAAAAATAAGCTGGGGCCAGCACTGTGGTTTAGCAGGTAAAGCCACTGCCTGCCTGCAGTGCCAGCATCCCATATGGGCATCGGTTCTAGTCCTGCTGCTCCTCTTTCGATCCAGCACTCTGCTATGGCCTGGGAAGGCAGTGGAGGATGGCCCAAGTCCTTGGACCCCTGCACCCACACAGGAGACCTGGAGGAATCTCCTTTCTCCTGGCTTCGGATCGACACAGCTCCAGCCGTTGTGGGCAGTTGGGGAGTGAACCAGCGAATGGAGGATGGATCGATCTCTCTCTCTCTCTCTCTCTCTCTCTCTCTGCCTCTTCTTCTCTCTCTGGGTGACTTTGACTTTCAAATAAATAAATCTTTTAAAATAATAAAAATAAAAATATAAGCTGACTTTGGTGCAAAAATTTTGAAATCCATGTATAGTTTCTCATAATATACATTTTCCATGAACTTTTTGAAGGCATCTCATACATATGTGCATACATAGACATTATAAAAAAGAAATTGCAGGTTAAGCCTCTTCCTACAACACCGGCATACCCTATGGGCACTGGTTCAATCCCTGGCTGCTCCACTTCCAATCCAGTTTCTTGCTAATGCATCTGGGAAAGCAGTGGAAGATGGCCCAAGTGCTTGGGCTGCTGCACTCACCTGGGAGACCCAGAAGAGACTCCTGGCTTCAGATTAGCTCAACTCCACCATTGCAGCCATTTGGGGAGTGAACCAGTGGATAGAGGACCTCCCTCTTTGTCTCTACCTCTCTCTGTAACTCTGTATTTCAAATAAATAAATAAAATATTTTTAAAAAATTAATGGAAATGGCATGTCGAAAGAGAGATGAGCGGGGCTGGCTCTGTGGCATAGCAGGTTAAGCCACCACCTGCAACACCAGCATCCCATATGGGCACTGGTTCCATTCCCAAATGCTCCACTTCCAATCCAGCTCCCTGCTAATGCATCTGGGAAAGCAGCAGAAGATGGCTCAAGTGCTTGGGCCACTGACCCACGTGGGAGATGCAGAAGAAGCTCCTGACTCCTGACTTCAGCCTGGTCCAGCCCTGGCCATTGTGGCCATCTGGGGAGTAAACCAGAAAATGGACGATCTCTCTGTGTCTCTTCCTCTCTCTGTAACTCTGCCTTTCAAATAAAATAAATCTTAGAAAAAAAAAGTAGAGATGAGTATATAACAATCATCCATGTCCCTACTCCCCAGAGACATAGAGCTTCTTTCTTGTACCCCGGTTATTATTTACAAACTAACAAATGAAAAATCAACCCTGACAGTATTGGGCAAGGGATCCAAGATGGAAGATCACTTAATGGAAATCTTTATTCCTCTATGAGGTTCTTATTAAGTATTCCATAAGTGCATTTTGATGACTCTTAATTCTTCTCAATTTTCTTAAAAAATTATTTATTTGAAAGGTAAAGTGACAGAAGCAGAAGGAGTGGCAGGGGAGACACACACACACACACACACACACAGAGATCATTCATCCACTGGTTCACTTCCCAAATGGCTACAATGGCTGTGGCTGAGCCAGACTGAAGCCAAGAGACGGGAACTTCTTCCTGATCTCCCTCACAGGTGGCTGCGGCCCAAGGACTTGGGCCATCATCCACTGTCTTTCCAGGCACATTAGCAGGGAGCTCAATCCAGAACTCCAATATGGGATGGCAGCGTCCCAAGTAGTAGCTTAACTTGCACTACAACACTGGCCCCATCTCTGAATTGTTATCATTTCTACATAAGCTTCTAGAGAGCAGTTTGCCAGACTGGACATTGAAGAAATATTCAGCCGCACTGGGAATCTCCCTCTTTCTCATGACAAAAGTCACGGTTGTCCCAGGCCACCTCCCCCTCCGTTATCTCACTCATTTATTAACAAGTGTGGCATGAACACCTGGCATTGGATGCCAGCTGCCAGCTGCCCTCTCCACCTGCACTTCCTCACCTTGGCTGAGGTCCAAGGGGCAATGTCCCTAGAGGGAGTGCCATGTGGGAGCTGTATCTCCTTTTCTAACCCAGCCTTGCAAAGCGTACAGCATCACTTCCGCCACATCCTATTGGTTGAAGCAGTCATAAAGGCCCCATGTCCAACAGGAAAGGAGTAGACTCCATCTCCTGATGGGAAACTGGAAGTTTTCTGGAAGAGCTGGAGAGCTGGAAACATTGCTGCAGCTATAATACAGTCCATTAGCAATAGCAACAATCAGTTTTAATAAAATATGATTTTTAATTACCCTCTCATTGTATACTATTTATGAAAAAATTAGTGAATGCTGTACAAGACTTCCACACTGGAAACAAGGCATTTGGGCTCCCAAAGTATACAGGTGAAAGAAAGTCTTGCTGGGTTTCAAGTCTTCTAGTTTCCAACTACTAATCAAGAATAATCAGTGTTTTGGGGCCGGTGCTATGGCGTAGCCAGTAAAGTCGCAGCCTACAGTGCTGGCATCCCGTATGGGCACCTGTGCAAGTCCCAGCTGCTCCACTTCTGATCCAGCTCTCTGCTATGGCCTGCGAAAGCAGTAGGAGATGGCCCATGTCCTTGGGCCCCTGCACCAATGTGGAAGACCTGGAAGAAACTCCTGGCTCCTGGCTTCGGGTCAGCCCAGCTCCAGCTGTTGCGGCCCTTTGGGGAGTGAACCAGTGGATGGAAGACTCTCAATCTCTCAATATCTCAATCTCTCTCTCTCTCTCTCTCTCTCTCTCTCTGCCTCTCTCTTACTCTGCCTTTCAAAAAAATAAATAAATCTTTTAAAAAAGACAGTGTGTTGTAGGCTTATGAATAAACAAACAGATCATTGCAACAGAACAGAGCCCAGAAATAGACTCATGCACACATGGATAAATCCTTTTGACAAAGGCACAAAAGAATTCAATAGGAAAATGAAAAATTTTCCAATAAATGGTGCTGCAACAGCTTGATGTCCATATGGGAAAAAAATAAACTTTGACCCCTTAACCATAACACAATAATTAACTCAAAAAGGGTCATAAACATAAATGTGAAAAAAACTAAGCATATAAAGCTTCTAAAAGAAAACATTGGAGAAAAGATTTCATGCACAGGATATAAAAGCACTAACCGTAAAAGAAAATATTTATAAATTATATATGATCAAAAATAAGACTTCCACTCATGAAAAGACACCACTTTGGGGCCAACGCTGTGGCATAGTAGGTTAAACCTCTGCCTGCGACACTAGCATCCCATATGGGCTCTGGTTCAAGTACCAGCTGCTCCACTTCTGATCCAGCTCCCTGCTAGTGCACCTAGGAAAGAAGCAGAAGATGACCCAAATGCTTGGGCCCCTGCAGCCACGTGGGAGACCCCAAAGAAGCTCCTGGCTCCTGGCTTCAGCCTGGCCCAACCACAGTTGTTGTGGCCATTTGGAGAGTAAAGCAGCAGATGGAAGATCCTTTCTCTCTCTCTCTCTCTCTCTCTCTCTCTCTCTCTCTCTATATATATATATATATATATATATATATATCTTTCTGACTCTCTCTCTCTCATAGTTCTGCCTTCCAAATAAGTAAATAATTTTTTAAAAGTCATTTAATTTAAAAAAGGAGAGACTTAAGAGAACTCTCTAGGGCAATGGAAATAGTTTACTTCTTGATAAAGAAGTGGATATTCAAGCTTGAGAGTCAGTCCCTAAACTGTAAAATAAAGGTACTTACCAGATCTCTTCGTAGTCTATTTCTTTGTGTTCTTTCCCTTATTATTAAGATACATTAATCAGAACAGGTTTTTTATATGATAATTTATACTTACATAATAGTGGTTATTAGGATTTGATTAAAGATTGAATTCTCAATATTTACTGAATTCTGGGTCATATAGCTATAATAAAATGGAAAATACTACTTTTACAGTTTTATTTCAGTTGAACTAAAGAGCCACCTATAGTGCAGTTCTTAGGAGAGGTATTTTAAACTTCAAAAAATATTGTATTTCAGTACCTTGCAGGTGACTGATTATGGTAATACATGTCTTTTTTTTTTTTTTTTTTTTTTGACAGGCAGAGTGGACAGTGAGAGAGAGAGACAGAGAGAAAGGTCTTCCTTTGCCGTTGGTTCACCCTCCAATGGCTGCCGCGGACGGCACGCTGCGGCCGGCGCACCACGCTCATCCGATGGCAGGAGCCAGGTGCTAGGTGCTTTTTCCTGGTCTCCCATGGGGTGCAGGGCCCAAGCACTTGGGCCATCCTCCACTGCACTCCTGGGCCACAGCAGAGGGCTGGCCTGGAAGAGGGGCAACCGGGACAGAATCCGGCGCCCCTCTTTTTTTTTTTTTTAACAGGAAGAATGGACAGTGAGAGAGACAGAGAGAGAGGTCTTCCTTTGCTGTTAGTTCACCCTCCAATGGCTGCCACGGCCGGCGCACTGCGCTGATCCGAAGGCAGGAGCCAGGTGCTTCTCCTGGTCTCCCAAGGGGTGCAGGGCCCAAGCACTTGGGCCATCCTCCACTGCACTCCCGGCCCACAGTAGAGAGCTGGCCTGGAAGAGGGGCAACCGGGACAGAATCCGGCGCCCCAACTGGGACTAGAACCCAGTGTGTCGGCGCCGCAAGGTGGAGGATTAGCCTAGTGAGCCGCGGAACCAGTCAACATGTCTTTTTAAGATTTTATTTATTTATTTGAGAGGTAGAGTTACAGACAGGGAAAAGTAGAGGCAAAGAGAAAGGTCTTCCACCTACTGGTTAACTCCCCAAGTGGCTGCTACGGCCAGAGCTAATCTCCACACCTCAATACAACAATCCAACCTAAAAGTGGGCAATATTGGGGCAGTGCTGTGGTGTAGCAGGTAAAGCTACCGTGTAGTGCCAGCAACCCATATGGGCACCAGTTTGAGACCTGGCTGCTCCATCAGAGTGTTCCTTCTTCAAGTGATGTCTTTGTTCTTGTTGGCATCTGGGTGAGAGAACCCAAGAGCCTGACCTGTCTTCCACCCAAACAGACCATGGAGATCGGCCCAATCTTATGTTTGCCTCCCTTTCCCATGGTGTCTCTAGGCACATTTCTGATCAAAATGTCTCCTTCCTGATAAACTCCCGTGATCCTCAGGTACTTCAGAGATGGACTAAATGAATAATACCACCGCTTACGAAACTGTCTCAGACTTGATGGAGCTTATGTTGAGAAATAAGGGTTAGGGGCCAGCACTGTGGTGCAGCGGGTTAAAGCCCTGGCCTGAAGCACCCGCATCCCATATGGGCGCCGGTTCTAGTTCCGGCTGCTCCTCTTCCAATCCAGCTCTCTGCTATGGCCTGGGAAAGCAGTAGAAGATGGCCCAAGTCCTTGGGCCCCTGCACCCACATGGGAGACCTGGAAGAAGCATTTGGCTCCTGACTTCAGATAGGTACTAGCTCCGGCCATTGCAGCCATTTGGGGAGTGAACCAGCAGATGGAAGACCTCTCTGTGTCTCTACCTCTCTCTGTAACTCTTTCAAATAAATAAAATAAATCTTTAAAAAATAGAGAGAGAGAGAGAAATAAGGCTTATATTTTTATGTTCACTCTTTTAATTTCATTTTCCACAAACTCTTTGAAGTCCCCTCATGTATGTATTTGTATCTAGAGGGCAATATTAAAATGTTTACAGTAATTATTTCTGGATGGTGATTTCTATCTCCTCCTTTATACTTTTATTGGGATCCTTCAAATATTTTGCGATACAATAAAAACCCTTATTTTCTTAAATGAAGTGTTGGAATATAGTGAGTCCAACAGCTCGAACTTCTTTGATCCAATACTGGTTTGCTGAATATGTCCAGAGGATGGACGATAGCAAGGGACCAAGGCAAATGTTGGCTGAAGCTGAACTGGGAGAGGAAGAGGGATGGCTGATAGCAGAATAAAACACCTTTTCAGCGAATGTAGTACAGAGGCAGAGCACTGGGACATTCAACAACCCACGCAGCTACCTGACAACAAACCAACAGGTCTAAAGCAGATGAATCAGTCTTATAAGCATGATTAGAACAGCTAACATTTAGATTGCTTACTCTGTGTCACGAAATCACCTAATCACAGTTCTTGGATTTTCTCCTTTAATTCCCAAAACAATGCAAAGGCATGAGTACCTTATTATCTCTGTTTGATGGGTGAGGAAATTCAGGATCAGAGAAGCTAAAGAATTTGTGCAAGAACCCACAGGTAGGTTAAATGGAGTCAGGATGTGAGCCGATCAGTGACCCGTGACCATGACCGTAATCAAGGTACTCAACATCTCCACAAAGGTCTCTCAACAGAGTAGTAGGGGTCAAAACTGTGCAAACCAAGAGGCACACATTTATATCAACAAAATGCAAGGCTTTCATAAAACCTCTGCATTTTCTCTCACACCTGCTGGCCCAAGACCAACAAAGGCAATTACACTCTACACATGAATTCTCCTACACCAACTGAATAACCCTGGTCACCAGACAGCTGTTCCTAGTTCATCTTTTATGAACTGCTCTCTCCACTCCCTGTGATTTGGGGGGAGGGACCTGGTAATATCACAGTTCCCGCCTCTCCTACCAAGGAGTAGCCAGGGAGCCAAGCTGACCAATCAGAGTGAGTCTACCCAGAGGCCTGCTGTATCTAGAGGTGATCATGTGATCCAAGCAGCCACACACACACACCCCGTCCAATCACTACACCTCCCATGGCCTTATTTTTCCCATATGTAAATGAGTAAGTAGGTCCCTCAGAACTCTGAAATTCAATGATTACAAAAACAACCAAGTCCATTTGCTACAAAATCTTCAGTGTTGCAGGAGCACACACACAGCCTTCCCTTCCATTTCCTGGATCAGATGTTGCCCAACTTGATCAACGGTAAGAGAAGTTGCTCCAAAATTAAATGGGGCATTTATTGAACTGCAGGTCCTCCACTCCTTATCCTCGCCTGATTTGGTAGGTAGCCAAGGATATCTGAATTTTTGTAAGAATTCAAGTTGATGCTAATATGCATGATCCATGTATCATGCTGGGGAAACTGCCTTAGGTTCAGTCCAACCCTCTATGTTTTGCATAAGAAGAGAGCAGGGAACTTGCATTTCATTAATCCAGCCAGAATGGGTCCCCAGATGAATGGATCGCCACCCATGTGGTCATAGTTCCCTCACCCAGTGACCTGAGAGTCAAAACTGCCACACATGGGCGTGGGCAGAAAGAACCTCAGGGCAACCACAAGGCTGGGGGTGTGTACAGTCACAGGGAAGGGAGAGCATCCAGGTGGGGGAGGGGAGCACCGTGAGGCAAGTGTGTGCCCAAGAATGGACAGCATCTTCGACCCACGCCTGCTTCCAGCACGGTTCCCCTCCACTGACGGGACAGGTGGCAGAGCAGAGAGCATCTTCTTGGCTCTGACACTCACTGCAGCGCACCAAGCCCTAGCAGCCATGAGAGGAGAGATTGGGCTAGAACACCTGTCAATCACAGGCCCCTGGAAAACAGACTTGGGGAAAGAAGCTGCCTCCCCATGCCATCACCCCTCCTGTCTACACACAGAGCCTGGGCGGCCATTTTCCCCCACTGTGTCCTCGCTGGCTTCCTCTCGGGAATATGAGCAGTTCCCTCCGCCTTCGTGTGGAACACTAAGGAAAGCCTGGGTGGCCAGCAGCAAGGAGAGATTGCCATGGATGGAGATTGATGTGGATTTCAGAAAATGAATGCAAGTTGGCACAGACACTGGTAATTGACTCCCACCATCATCTCTCCGCTTACAGGTGATTCCCTGATCCTCACCCTGTTTTTAACGTAACTCGTTTAACTTCATGAGGGTTATTGTAGTTAAATTTAGATGATAAAATCAGCACCTCCACATAACCAGGTAAATTACACTTTATCATAATGCACTGAAAATACACCTGGAAGAAGAACGCCACCCAGTGGACATACTGAATACATGCACCCTTGACCACGTCGTAGGCCACCTGATTTGCACCACCAGGCGCACACTGAGTGAGCACACTGTGGACTAATTCCATAGTTATGAAAAACATCAATTTCCGTTCTACTTTGTACATTTGAAAAGTAGACTTTCCAACAAATGATGTTGGAAGAATTAAACAACCATATGCAAAAAGAACTTATATCCTACATACCCTTACCTCTCAGCACAAACAAAAATTAACTCAAAAGAGATCTTAGATACAAGAACTACCCAGCTCTGGCTGTTGTGGCCATTTGGGGAGTAACTCAGAAGATGAAAAACCTTTCTCTCTGTCTCTCCCTCTCTTTGTCACTCTACCTATCAAATAAACAAAATTTTTATTTTTAAAGAGTCATCCCTTGAGGAGTTTCTTAAAAATGTAGATTTGGAGACCTAGAATTGTTGCACAGTAGGTTAAGCCAGCACCTGCGATTCCAGCATCAGATGTTAGAGTGCACCAGTTGGAGTCTCAGCTGCTCCACTTCTGATCCAACTCCCTGCTAATTGTGTCTGGGAAAATGGTCCACTACTTGGGCCCCTGGCCCCACACAGGAGATGCAGATAGAGTTCCTGGCTCCAGGCTTTGGGCTAGCCCAGCTCTGAAAGCCATTTCTGCCTTTCAGATAAATATATAAATCTGTAAAAAAAAGAAAAGCACTGAACAAATGCTTGGACATCACTCAGTTCCTGCTTCTCAGGAGTAGCCACATTTGACCATTGGACTGCAACCTGTGGCCAATCAAACCAAACAACTCACAACATCTCATTTGCATGAGCCAATCAGAACTGAACAAATTTGAATCCTTCATTTACATAAGTGGACCTCAATGAGAGTCTGGAGAGGAAATTTATTTATATCAGTTCCTTTCCTTTAGTGTGGGAATCTTGGTTTGTAGACCATGTGATAAAGAAAGATTCTTGTTAGTAAAGATTTGTCTGGTTTTTGTATAATCAATTATATATGCACATATATATGTATATTTAATTTGATATATAAAGAGAGAGAGAGAGACCCTTTCAGTGGCTCACTATAGAAATACAGCATCCCAGAACTCAATCCGAGTATCCCACATGGGCATCAGAAACTCAATTACTTGCATCATGATCACTGCCTCCCAGAAACCACACAGCAGGAAGCTGGAGTTAGGAGCTGGAGCTGGGCATTGAACTCAGGTTGTCTGAATTCACCAGTAGTTTATGTGCCCACCCTGCTTTCTTCAGATTTTTGTCACAAAGCACACACAGAGGTACATGTGTGGCCACACATAGGAGGGAACTTCTAAAAGTTCATGGGAAATGGAATTAAAAGATTTTATTTTGGTGCAAAAAAAAAAAATCCTGAAGTCCATGCATATCAGATCTTCAAAAAGTCCAAGCGACAATGCACATTATGAAAAAAAACATGAATTTTAAATTTTTTGCCCCCAAACAAACTGACTTTTCCATAGCTCTTTGAAGCCCCCTCAGATATGTGTGCACGTGTTTGTGCATGCGTGCATAAGCACAGATACAAACTCAGACATGGACCCCAACACACAGACACCTCTGCCAGCCCAGTGCACAGAACCTCAGGCAGCCAAGCATTTAGGGAATTAGGACAGAAGAAATTTTAAAAACATCAATTTGGTTGATATTAATAGGAGTGCCAGAAAGAGAGAACTGAGAAAATTAATAGGTAGAAACGACCTTTTAAAGAGTTAAAATGAAAAATTTCTAGAGTTTTATTTGAAAGTTTCCTAAATAAAAAAAACTATTCAATATGCCCAACACAAGGAATTAAAAAAAAAAACTCCACATTGAAGTGAAATGCTGTGAAATTTTAGAACACTAAGAAAAAAAGATGCGAGTTCCCAAATGAGACATGCTACTCTGAAAGAAATGAGACCCAGAAAGGCACAAATAAGTTTCTTCTTTACTAACATGATGGCAGAATGCAAAAAAATAATCCCCCCAGCTTTTGGAAGCACACTATTTTTAGCCTAAAATCGTATACACAACCAAACATGCGAATCACAATGGGTAAGAGTGAAATCACATCATTTTCAACCTGCAATGACTCATAAAGCTTATGGTCTACACGGCCTTTGGCTAAGAAGCAACCGGAAGATGTACTTCAGAAGAACAAGAGACTAAATACAAAAAAAAGGAGTGAGGGGCACACAGGATCTAGAAAAGCACAGATTCCACCCAGGGGCATAGCAAAAAAATGCCATATGTGACAGCAGAGTGTGGCCCAGATTAGGGCCACTGGGTAGATGCTTCAGGAGAGATGCCTGTGGGAGCAACTGGGAAATTGAAAAAAGCATATGGAAGCAATAAAGGCAGACAGTTTAAAGAAAAATAAGGCAATTAACATAAAGGAACTTGGCGGCCGGCACCGCGGCTCACTAGGCTAATCCTCCACATAGCGGCGCCGGCACACGGGGTTCTAGTCCCTGTCGGGGCGCCAGATTCTGTCCCGGTTGCCCCTCTTCCAGGCCAGCTCTCTGCTGTGGCCCGGGAAGGCAGTAGAGGATGGCCCAAGTGCTTGGGCCCTGCACCCCATGGGAGACCAGGAGAAGCACCTGGCTCCTGGCTTCGGATCAGCGTGGTGCGCCAGCTGCAGCAGCCTTTGGAGGGTGAACCAACGGCAAAGGAAGACCTTTCTCTCTGTCTCTATCTCTCACTGTCCACTCTGCCTGTCAAAAAAATTTAAAAAAAGGAACTTGGCAACATGGAGCCAACAGTCTTTCGGAAAAACATTCTAGAGATGCAATCCCGCCAATCAATGTGGGATCAAAATGGAATGTACACTACCAAAGACTGGTGGTAAGACTGGGATTTGAATGATTGTAGGTGATAGAGCAAAGACAAAAAGCCTTGGATCCAGATGACCTCTCAGCTACATACAGCAAGCAGCCCCCCATTTCTCTGCCCTGCTACTACAGTTCCGCCCTGCCTGGACTGCTGGACACACCCCTATCTGAAGAGTCCAGCCAGCAGCCTGAGCCCTCCCCCCAGCTTGGCAGCTCAGCCCCAGAGTCCAGCTGCAGCCTCAGCCCAAACCCCTCCCAGCCCATACAGTGATCTCGCAAGACCTTTAGAAGTAGCCTGAGCTCTCCGTCTATCTTGGAAGCTCAGCTTTAGCTCAGACCCGCCAAGTCCTTTGCCTCCACTTTGTACTGCATAAAATGCTAGTCTGGAAGGGCAGTGCTCTCGATGTCTCCACCAGGTGTTCGCTGGCAACTCTGCCGAGCATTCACCTGGGAGTGAGCCCCTCCCAGGCTTTGTTCTTCTGAATGCACCTGGTCTGCTTTGGCGTCATACTCCATCTCTTCTTTCCTGACAGTAGCTTATAGATTAGAGTTGCAATTGTGTAACTATAAAAGATTGTTCTAGAAAAATTGGTGACATAAACCATGTCAAAGTAGAAACAATATAGCTAACACAAACTGGGAATGGAAAACGGGGAAGTGGGAGAAATGAGTTGGGAATTATTCACTCTCTATGGTTCCTTCAAGACAAATGCAAAAACCATTGCTCCTAGTTGAGCTATGTAGTAAAAAGATGAGGGTACTTGAAAATATTCATAGGAAAGATGCATTTAAGAGGTAAGTTTATTTTGTTGCAGTAAGTGCAAAACCTTTTTCATAATTTGTATTTTTTCATGCACTTTTTGAAGACCCCTTCATATGTATGGATTTCAGAAAATTCTTTTTTCTTAAAAAAATTAGTTATTTATTTGAAAGGCAGAGTTACAGAGAGGCAGAGAGAGAAAGAGAAAGAAAGAGGTCTTCCATCCACTGGTTCACTCCCCAAATGGCCACGATGGCTGGAGCTGGGCCAATCCAAAGCCAGGAGCCAGGAACTTCTTCTGGGCCTCCCACGTGTGTGCAGGGCCCAAGAACTTGGGCTGTCTTCTACTGCTTTCCCAGGCCATAGCAGAGAATAGGGTCAGAAGTGGAGCAGCCAGGACTTGAACTGGTGCCCATATGGGATGCCAGCACTGCAGGCAGTGGACTTAGCCGCTATGCCACAGCGCCGACCTCCAGAAAATTCTTGCACCAAAATAAATCTTTTAATTCCAGAAATAATTCCTTGAAAATTCCAGTCTCTCTAACACTCAGCAGTGTTAACTACCACTGGCTACCAGAAACCAGTCTTTTGGAAAGAAAAATATTTATTTCCTTTTATTTTATTTACTTGAGAAACAGAAACAGTGAGATAGAAGGCAATAGACAAAGAGAAGCTTCTATTCATTGGTTCATGCCAATGGCTGAACCCAGGAACTGGAAACTCAGTCCAGGTATCACACATGGTGGCAGGAACCCAATGACTTGAGCCATCATCTCTTCCTCCCAGGGTCTGCATTAGCAGGAAGCTGGAGTTAGGAGCTGACATCATGGATGAAACCCAGATATTCGGATGTGAAATGCAGGTGTCTTAAGTGCCAGGCCAAACACCTGCATCTGAAATGTGCATTTGGCCTTCTCAGTGGCCAGTGGATCTGACCTTCCTGGAAAACAATTGAGCACCTGCAGCCCTGCTCTCTGTCAGCATTAAACTAAAGTTGGAGTGAGCCCCTTGGCAAGGTAGAGTTACAGCAGCTCCTCCACCTGGAGTGCTTTGATTTTTACTCAGTGGCCACCTTCCTCTGGCTGGAGTTGGCGCAAGCAGCTAGAAGACAGGTGCATTTGCTGACCTGGAGATGGCTCCCAGGCAGTCTGGCAACCCCCATTCTGCATTTTTGTTGCCCTGTTTTGCCTCTTTCTGGAAACATCCTTAAGATGGCCAGGGCCGTGGCTCAATAGGCACCTGCTGCGCCAGCACCCCGGGTTCTAGTCCCGGTCAGGGTGCCGGATTTGGTCCTGGTTGCTCCTCTTCCAGTCCAGCTCTCTGCTGTGGCCCGGGAGTGCAGTGGAGGATGGCCCAGGTCCTTGGGCCCTGCACCCGCATGGGAGACCAGGAAAAGCACCTGGCTCCTGGCTTCGGATCAGCGGCCATTGGGGGGTGAACCAACAGAAGGAAGACCTCTTTCTCTCTCACTGTCCACTCTGCCTGTCAAAAAAAAAAAAAAAAAAGATAAGAGACTGTTTTTGCATTTTCAGTATTCTTGTCCCTTCTTCTCCCTCCCCCATACCACAGAAAGAGTGCTTTTGCAAACACACAGAGTGGTTCTGTTAGGTAGGAAGTTAGTTATGAGCTTATGTGTGTGTGACATAAAGGCCTAAAAAAAAGACATCTATGTCCAGCATATAAATCTGCACCTCAGAGTCATCCTGACAACATTCCAGGGGCAGCCCGGCCTTCGCATCCTGCCCTGCCCCCTTCTACCTGATAACCTGCCTGGTGGGGGTCCCGCCCCTTCTCCCAGATGTAGCCCAGTATCTGCATTTCAAACACCCTGCTCCGGATCCCCATTCTCCAGGGGGTCTTGCTCACCCTTCCTCCAAAGACAGGATGGCACCAGCTAGCCTTCCTCCCGTCTGATACCTTCAGGGAAAAACTCAGATAGGAGTTTTTCTATTTACATCCAAAAAGCCCTTTGTTCCAAGAGGAGCAGAGGCGGGGAAGCAAGACCCATCTCCTTAAAAACCCCCAGCCTCAACCGGACTGCGCGCTCAGCCCTCTGCCTCTCTGCTGGGCCGCCCGCCTGACCTGGTCAGGTGTACTCTCTCTCCACTGCCTCCCTCCAGTCTCTCAGGCTCTGTCTGGAGAGGTGCCCATCTGTCCTTACGGATGTCCCTTCCCTAATAAACCTTGCTATTTTACCTCCCACTATTCTCTGTCTCACGCCTGAATTCTTTCTTGCGCGGAGACAAGAACCCTGCAAATTTCTCCGATAACAGTTCCAAAGACAGACGCTGCCCATTTAATCTCAGTGAAAGACCTTGATGGAAAAACAGCTGGCGAACTGAGACAAGTCATTGAATTCCACTTCCGGTCAAAGCAAGAATGATGATCATCCTATCCTGAAGGCAAATTGGTTTAAATCATGAATATAACAGTAATATCAAAAAGGTAAATTATCAATATCCATGAAAGAAGAAGCAAAGTCAGAAATCAAGGATGCTGGCAACAAGCAGGGGCCCTACCCCCCCCAGTGGAAGAGAAAGGACTCCCAGTGTGCCCTAAACACAGGAGGCGGTGCCATACTGTGGAGCCAGGTAGGAAGCTGGCTCTGCGTAAGCATGACTCAGCACAATGGCTGCAATCCAAAGGACAGCCCCCGGGGACCCAGGCTGGAGATGTGAATGCTAGAGTCACAAGGCGCCGTCACTGCTACACAGAAGTTCAGAGTCGAGGATGAAGATTTGTGCTCCTCACCAGCCTCAGGTATCAGGAAAACAAATGCACAGGGTGAGGAAAACCCTTCCATCTTCCCAGGTCTGATCTCCACATGCTGTTGCTTCGCAGAGACAACGCCCCAGGGCACATCTTCCAGTCCTCGTTGGAGCACACACACACACACACACACACACACACACACACACCCCGGCAGCCTTGTGTCACAGGCAACACTTGGAGAAAGACTCCAGGAATAGCTAAAGTCTGTCTCCAAAGCCCTTGTTGAGGGGAGGTAGGGTGGGCAGAGGGAAAGGTTATGCAAAATAAAAAAGAACAGTACGCTGAAATGGGCATAGTTAGCAACAAAACTTCTTAAAAAAAGATTTATTTGAAATTTGAGTTACACAGAGAGAAAAGGAGAGGCAGAGAGAGAGAGAGAGGGAGAGAGAGAGAGAGGTCTTCCATCCGATGGTTCACTCCCTAATTGGCAACAATGGCTGGAGCTGCGCCAATCTGAATCTAGGAGCCAGGAGCTTCTTCCAGGTCTCCTGTGCAGGTACAGTGGCCAAAGGACTTGGGCCATCTTCTACTGCTTTCCCAGGCCATAGCAGAGAGCTGAATCGGAAGTGGAGCAGCCAGGACTTGAACCGGCACCCATATGGGATGCCAGCACTGCAGGCAGAGGCTTTACCCACTACGCCACAGCGCTGGCCCCAAGAAAACTTCTAAGACAGGTTTCTCTCTGGAGGTAACCTGGCATCCTAAATGCAACCCAAAGTAGAAGAGTTGAACCTTAAATGCCTCAACCACCACCACCAATGAGCTGAGCCCTTCAAAGGGAAAATTAAACTTGCAGGGCAAATGGCAATTTCAGCTGAGAAAGCAGTGAATGCACATGTCTAGGTAGGAAGAAAAGGTCCCAACTAGCATGCACCATGGAGAGAAGGAGGTGGAAAGAAATGGTCATGGGGCCATGCACAGAGCAGAGTCCCAGGTCACCGGGCACAGGCTCGTGGCCCTGCACATCCTCAGCTGAAACCCACAGCTTAGCAGGAAGAGCACAATTGCAGCAGGTGCTCTACCCGTGGCCAGAAGACGGCGGAGACTGCCGTCCTCAAATCACCTGCCGGGGAAAATAAACAGGGAGCCCAGGAGAAGGCACACCCCAAACTCCTGTGACCCGTCTTTGGGGATAGCTGGGAGAGCGCCACAGAGGAGAACATAAAGGAAAAGGTGTTCATTTTGCCTAAAAGCAGCTCAAGGAAGAAAACTCCCCTTTAAGAGTGAGAATGTTGGAAGAGAGTCCTCATACAAGGGAACTTCAAAGGTTCATGGAAAATGGAATTAAAACGCAAGTTGATTTCAGTGCAAAAACAAATTCCATACTTATAAGGGGTCTTTCAGAAATTCACAGAAGGGCCAGCGCTGTGGCATAGCCGGTTAAGTGACCACTTGTGATGCCCACATCCCAGAGCAGAGTACTGGTTCAAGTCCCAGCAGCTCTGCTTCTGATCTAGCTCCCTGTTAATGCACCTAAAAAAGCAACAAATTACAGCCCCAGTACTTGGGCCCCTGCCACACATGTGGGAGAACCAGGTGGAGTTCCTGGTTCCTGGTTTTGGCCTGGCCCAGACCTGGCCTAGACCTGGCCATTGTAGCCTTATGGGGAGTGAACCAACAATGGAAGATCGTTCCCCCCTCTCTCTCTCCCTTGCTTGTTCCTTCTCTCAACCTGCCTTTCAAATAAATAAACCTTTAAAAAAAAAAAAAGCTCATGGAAAATGGACATTATGAAAAAACTATGCATGGACTTCAAAAAACTTTTTGTACCAAAGTAAACTTATATTTTAATTCTATTTCCCAAGAACTTCTTGAGGTCCCTCATTACATCAAAGTACGAACTTCAAGGATGGGGGGCCAGCGCTGTTGTGTAGCGGATAAAGCCACTGCCTGCAATGCTGGCATCCCATATGGGCACCAGTTTGAGTCCAAGCTGCTGCTCTTCCGATCCAGCTCTCTGCTATGGCCTGAGAAAGCAGTGGGAGATGGCCCAAGTCCTTGGGCCCCTGCACCCACGTGGAAACACCCGGAGTAGGCGCCTGGCTCCTGGCTTCAGATCGGCACATCTCTGGCTGTTGCAGCCAACTGGGGAGTGAACCAATGGATAGAACACTTCTCTCTCTGCCCTCTATCTGTGTAACTCTGACTTTCAAGTAAATAAATAAATTAAAAAAAAAAAGTATTCATGGCCTAAAGTGGGTGCAGTCACATGAAAGTATCGCTTCTGAGGGAAGAGAGGCTTTGAAAGACAAGCGACTCTCTGCCTCTCCTCTCTGTGTAACTCTGACTTTCAAATAAATTAATAAATCTTTAAAAAAAATACAAAAGGGGCCGATGCTTTGGCATGCAGGTAAAGCCACCACCTGCAGTGCTGGCATCCTATATGGGAGCTGGTTTGAGACCCGGCTGCTCCACTTCCTGTCCAGCTCTCTGCTATTGCTTGGGAAAGCAGTAGAATATGGTCCAAGTCCTTGGGCCCCTGCACCTCCGTGGGAGACCTGGAGGAAGTTCCTGGCTCCTGGCTTCGGATCAGCACAGCTCTGGCCATTGCAGCCAT
Organism: Sylvilagus floridanus; assembly: GCA_949820135.1. Taxonomy (NCBI): domain Eukaryota; kingdom Metazoa; phylum Chordata; class Mammalia; order Lagomorpha; family Leporidae; genus Sylvilagus; species Sylvilagus floridanus. The sequence continues at coordinate 40,031,738 of OX463230.1, forward strand.
CTGGGGAGTGAACCAGTGGATGAAAGATTCTCTCTCTCTCTCTCTCTCTCTCTCTCTCCTGTTCTCTCTGTGTAACTCTGACTTTCAAATAAATGAAGGAAGGAAGGAAGGAAAGATCTGCTTTGAGACTTGGGGATGAAGTGCATGGGGAAAATTAGAATCCTCAACAACAAAAGAGAAGCAAAAGTTGAGGGGCACATGACTCCAAATTCCCTCGCATCCTTCAAAAAAAAAAAAAAAAAAGATAAGAAACAGCTTCGGGGCCTGTGCTGAAGAGCAGAAGGCTAAGCCTCCACCTGTGGCACTAGCATCCCATACGGGTGTCAGTTTGTATACCGGCTGCTCCACTTACGATTCAGCTCCCTGCTAATGCGCCTGGGAAAGTAGTGGAGGGTGCTGGGGCTCCTGTACCCACGTGGGAGACCTGGAAGAAGCTCCAGGCTCCTGGCTTTGGTCTGGCCAAGCTCTGGCCATTGCGGCCATCTGGGGAGTGAACCAACAAATAGAAGACCTCTCTCTCCTTTTCCCTGTAACTCTCCTCTCAAATAAATAAATAAATAGATAATAATCTTTAAAAAAAATAAATATTGTTTATCATACATCCACTAGGCTACCAGACAGAATAGTGTGCTTTATTATTTTTTTTTTTTTTGACAGGCAGAGTGGACAGTGAGAGAGAGAGACAGAGAGAAAAGTCTTCCTTTGCCGTTGGTTCACTCTCCAATGGCGCGCTGCGGCCGGCGCATCGCGCTTGGGGTGCAGGGCCCAAGCACTTAGGCCATCCTCCACTGCACTCCCTGGCCATAGCAGAGGGCTGGCCTGGAAGAGGGGCAACCGGGACAGAATCCGGCGCCCCGACCGGGACTAGAACCCGGTGTGCCGGCGCCACAAGGCGGAGGATTAGCCTATTGAGCTGCGGCGCCAGCCTAGAATAGTGTGCTCTTAAACTAGGATTTTCCATGTGGTAGATGATTCACAAACACTGATCAATGACCCCCTTGCCTGTCCACACGCCCCTTTGTAGAATGATCCTGTACACTCTTTCCCGCCCCTTGAACCTGGGTGAACCCTATGATCTCCTTGGATGGATAGCCTGCAGTGCAAGTAGCCCAGGCCTCAAGTGTCTTTGCGGCTTCCACCATTACCCCGCGGGATCATCGCCTTGAGCAGAGAGTCCAAGATGTCCGCCTTGGCTGGCCCATCCCCAGCCAACGCTCCAGATGAACGTAGCTGCGTGAATGAACCCAGCCGAGGCGGCTGGAGAACCATCTAGCTGATACACACTTTACAAGCCACTGAGCTTCTGTTCAAAGCCAGTGGGTATTATGGTGGTTTGTTGTGCAAAAATAGGTAACCAGGGGCAGGTGTTTGGTGCAGTGGTTAAGGTGCTGCTTGGGGCAGCCTCACACTGAATCGGAGTGCCTGGTTCAAGTTCCACATCCTCTGCTTCTGATCCGGCTGATGTGCAAATGCGCACCCTGGGAGGCAGCAGGTAACATCTCAGCTACCGCCACTCACAGGGGAGACCTGATTCAGGTCTGGATTCCTGGCTTCGGCTGGCCCAGCCCTGGCTGTTGAGGGCATTTGGAGAGTGAACCAGTGGTTGAAAGGTCTCCATCTATATGTCTTTCTGTCTTCCAAATAAAAAGAAAATTTTTAAAAATCCAAATTAAAAAAAAAAGCCAGATAACTGATACATACGACAAACAGCTGTGCCCTCAAAACGCACAGACTGTTAAAAGCAGACACTAGCAGCTAACAGACACTAGCAGCGTCATTCTAATTCAGCTCAGTGCAGACCCCACTTGGATGGGTATTCATTCACACAAAGCTACTAAAAGAAAGAAACAAACTTAAAAATAGAAAATAAGAATCAAAACATTTCAATTGATGGACTTGATGAACTCCCACCCCAACCAACAGTACAAGAAAATTCACATGATTTTCCAAACAGAATTCAATATTCTCAAATAAGCATTGAGGCATATGTTTTTTAAAAAGGGAAAAAAAAAACAAGAAAACCAAAAAGATCTTTTATAATATTTTATTATTTAAAAAAACAAAAACAGAAAAGGACCCAAACAGAAAGAAACAAAATACAAAAATGTGGAAAGAAATTATAGCAAAATAATATAATCACATAAAACATGAAAATCACCAGATGCCTAAGAAAAAGTAGACTCAAATGAAAATTTAATAAGGGATGTCGAATAAATGTGGGGGGAAAAAAACAAAGAAAATAAACAGATTAACAAAGACAAAGAAATGGAGGTTATTGAAGGAGAAAACTAACTCCAGCGTGGTTTCTCTCATTAACTCCAGCAGGGGTTCCTCTCATTCAGTCCCCTCAGGCAGAGGGCTCAGGCCCACAGAACTGCCTTCCATTCTAGATACCAGTCAAGTGCAGGCCTCCAGAATTTCTGGCTGATCAGCTGCACCCCGAGGTCCCCACCAACCCTGTTCAGCATCCACCAATTTGCTGGAAGACCTCAGAGAATGGCGGGAAACCTGCATACTGGCTGACTGTGAGGGTATTCTTTAGGACACAAATAAATGACCGGAGGCAGAGAGACACAGCAGCTTCTGTCCCCAGGGAGCGGGGGGAGGGGAGTCCTTCCCCACACCTGGATGAGGTCCACCGTTGAGCTGCCTGGGACCTCTCCAAACCCTGTGCTCTGGGACTGTTAAGGAAACTTCAACGCATACACACAGGCAACTCACTAAAACCAACAAGCAAAGCAAGGCAGTAATGGGACAACATGTTCAAGAAATAGAAGGAAAGACTCTGAACCAAAATATCTATACAACGCATAGATATGAGATTGGACAAAAGGTCTGAGCCTACGCTAAGAGGGTAGGGAAAGCAGCAAGACCTGTGTGCCCGGGTTCTTCTAGCCTCTCTTCCTCCCAGCGCCTTTGCTGAAATGGGGTCTTCTGACCTACTAGCAGATGGGTGGGCCAGAGAATTTCTTCCCAGCTGGCTCCAAGTCAGAAAGGCAGGGGAGGAGATGATGACCTGCCTCGGGTGAGCACATTCTAGCTTCTCTAGACTTCCTTGGAGAAAGAAAGGAGTGCGGGGGGGGGGGGGGAGGCCTTGCTTTCGGGGGTGCTTCTGAGGCCTCTGATGTGGTCCCAAAAGACTGCCTCTCACCTGTATCACGCCAAGGCTCTTCCGGAGCTTCTGCAGGGATCAAGTACAAAAGGCCAAATGGTTTCACCTCATTGTTCTAGAGACTCAGAAAAGAAAAGGGCTATGGGATTTAGGAGCCAGGACCCATGGGTGAAAACACACACACACACATATATATATATATATATAAAATATGTCATAGTATCACACATAGAAATAGAACCCCTCCAGAAAAACAAGGAAATGCAGGAGGAAGAGGAAAATAAACATTAGGAATATAAAAAAAAGACAGAGGGGGAGGGAGAGAAGCAAACAGTGGTAATGGAACTAACACATAAGTCATAAACCAAGAAAATTCTCTTGAAGTACCAGGAAACCTGAGTACATGTGTTGAAAATGTCAGCTAGGTACCTGGAAAAATTGACATAGCCTGGGAAAACTATAAGACTTTAAGGGAAGGGAAAAGCCCTTAGAATCTCCAGGCCAAAAGATAAAACAAAAAACCTACTTACAAGGTCAGGAAATCAGACAACTCACTAAAACCAACAAGCAAAGCAGTAACGGGACAACATGTTCAAGAATAGAAGGAACCAAAATATCGGAGAAAGGGAACATGAACCAAGAATGAGACAGCTATGCTCTTCCAAGACAAAAGCTACAGACAAGCAGTTTGAAATGTGCATAGTTCAGGGAATGCTGTGCTCACAAGTCCTTCGAGAGAAGGATGCTGGAGGACGAACTCATCCCAGTCAAAAGCAAAAAGGCTGATGGTGAATATTGAATATACTTAAAGGCAAATCGAAGACTAAAACAAAAATGTGATTAGGGTAGATGAATAGTACTTAAACAGTATGCTTTCACTAGGTAGAAATAATTGCAGTGAAAAACTGCAAGCAGGGAAAGAGAAGAAGGATGTGTTCATTGATTATTATACAAGCAGTTGGCGAGAACCAAAGGATATCATTAGAAATCAATGAACCGGCCGGCGCCGTGGCTCAACAGGCTAATCCTCCACCTTTCGGCGCCGGCACACCGGGTTCTAGTCCCGGTCGGGGCACTGGATTCTGTCCCGGTTGCCCCTCTTCCAGGCCAGCCCTCTGCTGTGGCCCGGGAGTGCAGTGGAGGATGGCCCAGGTGCTTGTGCCCTGCACCCCATGGGGAGACCAGGAAAAGCACCTGGCTCCTGGCTTCTGCCATCGGATGAGCGCGGTGCGCCGGCCGCAGCGCGCCGTCTGCGGCGGCCATTGGAGGGTGAACCAACGGCAACGGAAGACCTTTCTCTCTGTCTCTCTCTCTCACTGTCCACTTTGCCTGTCAAAAAAAAAAAGAAAGAAATCAATGAACCAGGGCCAGCGCTATGGCTTAGAGGGGAAAGCCACAGCTTGCAGCTCCGGCATCCCATATGGGCACTGGTTCAATTCCCGGTTGCTCTACTTCTGATGCAGCTCTCTGCTATGGCCTGAGAAAGTAGTGGAAGATGGGTCAGGTGCTTGGGCACCCACACCCCTGTGAGAGACCTGGAAGAAGCTCCTGGCTCCTGGCTTCAGATTGACACAGTTCCAGCCATTATGGCCATTTGGGGAGTGAACCAGAGAATAGAAGACCTCTCTCTCCTTCTCTCTCTCTCTCTCTCTCTCTCTCTCTCTCTCTCTCTCTCCTCCACTGCACTCCCGGGCCACAGCAGAGAGCTGGACTGGAAGAGGAGCACCTGGGACTAGAACCCGGCGCCCATATGGGTTTGCCAATGCCGCAGGCAGAAGATTAACCAAATGAGCCACGGCGCCAGCCCCAAGAATATACCTTCTTATATACCAAGAATATGCCTCTCTGTAACTTTGCCTTTCAAATAAATATTTTAAAAAAACCTTGGACTAGAATGCTAAAGTGATGCAGTGGGAGTAAATGTAAAGGTCTCATGTTAATATTAGGGAAAAGAGAAAGAAAAAGAAGCCAAAAATTTAATTGGCTAGATGTCCATTTCTAGAAATTAAAGAGTTACAGAATAAACCCAAAGACAGAGGATATGGAAGATGAGAACAGAAATTAAAGAGATATGACAAAAGAGACAAAGAATCAACAAAGTCTACAGTTTATTCTCTAAAGACTAAGAAAATAGATAAACCAGGGTCTAAATCTTCGCCTTCTAACCACGGAGAATCCGAATCGCAATGCACACCTGGACCCTTCGATGTATCAGACATGTAGTATATAGTACCCTCTCCCACACTGATGCTCACACGGTTCCTGAGAAACAAATAGTGGACCATCTGGCACCTCCACTAGAAATGGCCCCACTCAGCCTTTTTAAAGGGAGATATTTAATTCCTTCTGTTTATTTCACAAAAAAAAATATTTTAGTAGTATAAAATCTACTAAAAGGAATATGGTGGGTCAGAAGTAATCAGCTCACAAGGAAGATCCCCCAGATAATTGACTGTTGGTTGCTGGAAACTTTCAGCAAATTACTTCAAAGTGGCAAAATTCATGACAACCTGAGAGAATCAAAAGTGGCAGCTCCTGGGGCCGGCACTGTGGCTCATTTCGTTAATCCTCCACCTGCGGCGCCAGCAGCCCATATGGACGCTGGGTTCTAGTCCTGGTTGCTCCTCTTCCAGTCCAGCTCTCTGCTGGGGCCCAGGAGTGCAGTGGAGGATGGCCCAAGTGCTTGGGCCCTGTACCCCAGGGGAGACCAGGAAAGAAGCTCCTGGCTCCTGGCTCCTGGCTTTGGATCAGCATAGCTCCGGCCGTGGCGGCCATTTGGGGAGTGAACCAACAGAAGGAAGACCTTTCACTCTGTCTCTCTCTCTCTCTCTCACTGTCTAAAACTCTACCTGTCAAATAAAAAAAAAAAAGTGGCAGCTGCCTTTGCTGATATGTGGGACACACGCACATACAAGGCCCAGCTTTTTCAGCGTTTCTGTCGAGGTACTGTGGGCAGTGGAGCCACTGGCTGGGTCCACTCCAGGCTCATCGCTCCACAAGTGAAAGAATTCAAGATGGCAGGAGGAATTCAAGGTGTACTGGAAAGCAGGGTTCACTTAAAGCGAAGAACGAGAGCCAATTCCAGCTGGAAAGACCAAAACTACTAATGATTTAATATGAGCGAATACCTTGTAACTTCCAGGTATGAGAACCTAGTACAATAAATAAATAAATACCTAAACAATAAATAAGATCCATGTAAACTACAGAAGAAAAAATGATTAAGTTGAATGGCATTAAAACCAAGAACTTCTGCCTCTAAAATATCACAGGTGGAAAAAACAAACCATAATGTGGGATTAAATGTTTGTAATGTAGATAACCAATAAAAGATGAAGAGCCAACATTTTTTAGTTCATAGGAAAAAATGATGTAATAGAATGACCAAAAGATATCACAAGTATATAGCGAAAAGAAAACATAAATTGCCAAAAGCACCCGAAAATATTCTCAACCTTTTAGTAACTAAGCCATTTAAGAACTGAAAACTCAAACCACCAGGAGATATCGCTTAATACCAATTCGACTGAAAAAAAATAAGGAATTTCTCATTACTAACACTGGTGAAGATAAAGAAGACTAGAAACTCACATGCACGGATGGCCAGGGTGTCAGCTTACATACTGTGAAGACCAATTTGAAGCCTGGATGTGTGGCACAGGGGTTAACACCCACATCCCATCTATCACAGTGCCTGGGTTTGAATCTCAGCTCTGCTTCCTACCCAACCTCCTGCTCCTGTGCATGCCGGGAGGCAGCAGGTGATGGCTCAAGTAGTTGGGTCCCTGTCACCCACCTGGGACACCCTGATGAAGTTCCTGGGTCCTGGCTTCAACCTGGCCCAGTCCTGGCTGTTGAGGACATTTGGAGAGTGAACCAATGGTTGGACAATCTTACTCTGTCTGTCTGTCTGTCTGTCTTCCTCTCTTCAAATAAATAATAGATACAAAAATAATTATTTAAAAGTAAAAACAAAAATAGAAAAAACAACCTGACCAAAAGGGAAAAGAAAAACAATTTGAACATCTGCATACTCAAATACTTTTTTTTTCAATAATTTATTTATTTATTTGAAAGTCAGAGTCACACAGAGAGAGATGGAGAACCAGAGAGAGGGGGAGAGAGAGAGAGGTCTTCCATCCACTGGTTCACTCCTCAGCTGGCCTCAACGACCAGAGCTGCGCCAATTGGAAGCCAGGAGACAGGAGCTTCTTCCAGGTCTCCTACATGGGTGCAGGAGCCCAAGGACTGAGTTGGGCCATCCTCCACTGCTCTCCTAGGCCATGGTAGAGAGCCAGATTGGAAGTGGAACAGCTGGGACCCGAACTGGTGCCCACATGGAACACCGGTACTGCAGGCCGTGGCCTCACCCACTACACCACAATACTCTTGAGGAATGGCTTAAAACTTTTAGATCATCAGCCACAATATGAAATACGCCCTACAGCCCACTCCGGAACATCAATGAAATTCACTTAAGGAAACAGCGCTTGCTCTCACTATGTGAGATGCGGGCCATGCTCCGATTTTTATAATAAAGTCTCATTTCTTGTATACCAATCCTGCATGGACTTTTATGGAGTCAGGCCTTGCAGCTCAGACTCCCTTACCTTGGGGCTTCAGCAGGGAACATTTACAGGGGCCAGCACACTGGTGTTTCCGGTGGACGCGGAAGTCTTTCTTCTTTGACTTCCGTGTTCCTCCTGTCATTTTTCTTGGCGGCTCAGGAGGCTCTCTCAGTTCATGACGGCGGCTCACGCACTGCGATCGCTCACGGATGCTCCTGGCGACTGGCTCCCAGCTCCCACGGCCTCAGCAGCATGCTGTTTGACCTTCTAGAAGTCTCGCCAGCTTTGCCATGGTAACGTCTGTGAAGTCTTCCTTTCAGACTTCAGAAAAGTGTTCACGTCACGCTCTTGATGGCTACGTCACTTCCTCATGGACTCCCGTTAGGGAGCCCGGGGACCGGCTCCATGTTTTCCAAAAAAGGGGTGGGGGGGGACTACAAAACGGCATAGGGCCTTTCTTCTTCCACTGCCATTCACCATTCTGGTGATAATCAAAAATATGCTTTTCCCTTGACCCTTTCCCTCCCGGTCCTCCCTCGCACCCCACTCCCACCCTGGTTTCCCTTAGGGATGCTGGCTCTGGTCTACCGGCTTTATATTCATGACTCACTAATGACCTGTGACCCACAGTTTGAAAAGAGCTGAGAGAACTTCTTAGATCATGCATCAGGAAACACGTGCAAAAATACTCGTGACGGCTCTTTCGTTCATATTGGAAAACCAAGTGGAATCCACACACCGAATGACTACACTGTCGTGAAAACTGCCGTGCCGCACCCAGACACAACACAGACGCATCTTGGAAGTGCGAGGTAGGGGCCGGCGCGGCGGCGCACTAGGTTTGTCTTCAGCCTGCAGCACCGGCATCCCAAATGGGCACTGGGTTCTTGTCCCGGTTGCTCCTCTTCCAGTCCAGCTCTCTGCTGTGGCCCGGGAGTGCAGTGGAGGATGGCCCAAGTGCTTGGGCCCTGCACCCCATGGGAGACCAGGAGAGGCACCTGGCTCCTGGCTTTGGATCAGCGCGGTGCCCCAGCCACAGCGCGCCGGCCACGGAGGCCATTGGAGGGTGAACCAACGGCAAAGGAAGACCTTTCTCTCTGTCTCTCTCTGTCTCAGTCTGCTCCGCCTGTCAAAAAAAAAAAAAAAAGACAGTGTTCACTTCTGTGGGAAGCCAGAGTGATGAGATTAGTTAATAACACAATATTGATCATGTTCTGGTTTTCACATTGGCTAGTGATTTCACAAGTGTTTATCAGCATTCCTTGTAATTTTTAGTTGCATATTTTATGTGCTTGTTATTGTTTCTATGCTTTTATTATTATAAAAGTACACTTACATTATACCAGTACTTTTATTATACTGCATTTTTTACATCCTCCTTCGTATATATCAGATACCATGCACTATATTTTTTTTTGACAGGCAGAGTGGACTGAGACAGAGAGAGACAGAGAGAAAGGTCTTCCTTTGCCGTTGGTTCACCCTCCAATGGCTGCCGCAGACGGCGCGCCGCGGCCGGCGCACCGCGCTCATCCGATGGCAGGAGCCAGGTGCTTCTCCTGGTCTCCCATGGGGTGCAGGGCCCAAGCACTTGGCCCATCCTCCACTGCACTCCCGGGCCACAGCAGAGAGCTGGCCTGGAAGAGGGGCAACCGGGACAGAATCCGGTGCCCTGACCAGGACTAGAACCCCGTGTGCCGGCGCCGCTAGGCGGAGGATTAGTCTAGTGAGCCGTGGCGCAACCTCATGAACTACATTTTTAAAGTGAAAGAAACTGCAAACTGGGTTCAAGTTTCCCTGTGCTAGAGTCAAGAGAACACTCCATGAGCTCAAATTAGGAACAACTTTGTCCTGAGCCCTAAATCTCCGTTGGCAGTTCCTAAAAGGAGGCACTGGGGTTCGCCCTGTTCAGGCAAGATTCCCAGCCCAGCTCCCTCCCAACTCCACAGTCCCGAAGCCATTGGAAACTGGGCTCATCATATTCTTCACCTTCAAACCCCGAGATCCCCAGGGCTCCCCACTGACCACTCATCTGGCACAGATCCCTTAAACCTTTGCACACAGACCTCTCTGTGACATCTCCCACTGCTTGGATCCTGTGATCCAAGTTCTGTCGCCTGCAGAGCTGCTGTGTCTCCCACCTTTTTCCTGCCTGCGTCCTCACTGCCCTGGAAACCCGCTCTCCCCTGAGGCTTCTGCTTCCCTTGCAGCCTTCTCAGGAGCTCGCTGCTTCTTCCCTCGTGTCCCTCCCACACCTGGCAGGGAGATGTCCTTCTTAGTCTGCCTGCTGCTTCCAGGCCATTCCTCCTTTTCTCCACTGATTTTTATCTTCCCGTTACGTTTGCATTCATCCCCAGGGTCATATGGCCGGTACTGTACAGTGGGGCCTTCCATGATGATGCAGATGTTCCATCTATGTGGGGTTCACTAAGACAGCCACTTGTCACTTGGGGCTTTTAACATGTGGCTACTGGGACTAAGAAATGGAATTTTAAAAATTTGAGTTACTTTTCTGTTGATTTAAATCATAATGGCAACCCAAGGCCATTGTGTGCCACTGTGCTGGAAAGCACAGGTCTAGTCTTTGTCATTATCGATATCTGGGAAGCTCCTCTCCCACCCTCAGCACCAGTCATCCCACTCTACTGCCGGCATGCTTGCTCTTTTTCTTTCTGAAGGAGAGAGAGAGGGAGAGACAGAAAGGGACAGATGACACAGAGAGAAGGTGAGAAAGAGGGAACCATCTGCTTGTTCACTCCACAACTGCTTGAAAGCGAGGAGCTGGGAATTCAATCCAGGTTTCTCCTGCGGGTTGCAGGAACTCAGTCAGTGTAGCATCACCTGCTGCCTCCCAAGGTGTGCATTAGCAGGTATCTGGAGTCACCGTGGAGCTGAGACTCGAACCCCAAGACTTTGTTATGAGATGTGGGCATTGTAAGCAATAGCAAACTTCTAGACCAAACGCCCACCTCTGCCACCACATTCTTTCCAATGTCAACTTCTAATGATCCTTCCATCCATGCCGGACCCAAAACACACAGATTCTTCAACTATTTCAGTGCTCTTCAAATTCTCATACAATCTCATACAATCTCAAACTCCTTGTCCTGTCCTACTTTTGCTGTATCGCTCGGCAAAACCTGAAAGCTGATTTGATCTAAAGGGTTGCCACCTGCATGCTGAAAGCTACGCATCTGAGCCAGGAGAAGAAAAACCCACAGCTCGCCTATCTTCCTTGCGATCAGGACTACTCGCCTCAAGAGGGCGTTCGTCGTTGCTGGGCAAACTGACCTCACTCTCCTGCTGCCGCAGGTCCCCAGTTTGTGTCTTTCCTCTTTTCAGCCCTCCTCTTCCCCAGGGCACCGCCCCTCTCTGCTCCCACAGGCTCCCACCACATCTCTCACCTTTCATTGTCTCACTGCACCCTCTCTGTTCTTATAGAGCAACTGTCTCTGCTCCTGCTAATGACCAGTCCTGTTTTAAAGATCTCACCACCCCTCACTTACCCAAAGCCATCTCTCCAACAATTCTCTCTTCTCCCTCTTGCATAGCCATTTTCCCCCTTCTCCATTGGCTCTTTTCTGTAAGCATACGAGCATAGTTATTCCTTCCATCTTGGAAAAACAACCCTTTTTCAGGTGTGGGCCTTTGGCCGAATGGTTAAGATGCAGGTACGGATGCTTTCATGGGATGTGGGAGTACCTGGGTCCCCAACTCCAGATTCCTGCTAATGCAGATCCTAGGAGGCAGCAGGTGATGGCTCAAGTGATGGGAGAACTGGATTGAGTTCCTGACTCCCAACTTGCAGGCATTTGAAGAGTAAACCAGAAGATAGGATCCTTGCTAGCTCTCTCTTTGACTCTCTCTGCCTATCAAGTAAATAAATATTTTTTAAAAATATCTTTATTGGGGCCAGCCTTGTAGCGTAGTGGGTTAAGCTGCCACCTGCAATGCCAGCATCCCATATGGGAGCCAGTTTGAGTCCTGGTTGCTCCACTTCCAATCCAGCGCCCAGCTAATGTGCCTGGGAAAGCAGTGACAGATGACCAAGACCTTGGGCACCTTAACCCATGTAGAAGACCTGCAAGAAGCTCCTGGCTCCTGGTTTTGCAATGGTCCAGCCCTGGCCATTGTGGCCATCTGGGGAGTGAACCAGCACATGAAATCTCTCTCTCTCTCTCTCTCTCTCTCTCTCTCTCTCTCTCTCTCTCCGTAACTCTGCCTTTCAAATAAATACCTTCTTTTCTATTTGATTTTCCCTATATCCAAAGACATCACTCCAACAACTCTCTCCTCTTTCTTGCATCATCAGTTTTCCTCCTCCTTTGGACCACTTATCAACATACCAACAAACCATCATTCCTTTCATCCCAAGAAAAAAAACTTCATTCTGATTTGTCATCCTTTTCCTACCCCACTTTTTGATAATCTCTTCAGAAGAGATGCCTTTACTGGCTGTCTCAGTTTATCTCTTCCCTTTACTCTCTTAAAAAAAAACACTTTTTAAAGGCAAAAATTGGTGTAGCAAAGTGTCCAATGTGATAAGACTTGGCATATGTATAAACCTCATAATCACAACAAAGATATGCATTTACTTCATTGCCCAAAGTTTTGCTCTGCTCCCCTTTCTGTCCTAGATTCTTTGAACATATGTAGAATTACACTTTCATTCATCTATTGGCATTTTTAGGCATGTGTCTCTGTATTTTTACTGTTGCTAGTGGGGCATGATTACAGTCTACACACTTAAACTTTCAAATCTACTTGGGCTTCATAAACCTTAGGTGCTCTGAAACCTAGAGGCCCTTTAACTCTTCCCCAAATGCCCTTTGAGACAAGTTATCTACTTGGAAAATCTTACAAGGTATGTTAGAATTTGGCTTAATTGAAATGATGTCATTGGACATCATGGTCTTTCCATCCTGAAGCAATTCCTTCAGCATTGCTTACAGAGGTCTTCTGGAGATGAATCCTTTTAGTTTTCCTTTATGTGACCATGTTTTATACTTCACTTTCATTCCTGAAAGTGTACTTTTGCAGCTTATAGGACCCTGGACCAACAGATTCATTTTCCTTTTAGCACTTGAAAGATGTTGCTCCACTGTCTTCCAAGGTGTATGATGACAGGCAGAGTGGGCAGTGAGAGAGAGAGAGACAGAGAGAAAGGTCTTCCTTTTTCCGTTGGTTCACCCTCCAATGGCCGCTGTAGCCAGCACACCGCGCTGATCCGAAGCCAGGAACCAGACACTTCCTCCTGGTCTCCCATGGGGTGCAGGGCCCAAGCACTTGGGCCATCCTCCACTGCACTCCCGGGCCACAGCAGAGGGCTGGCCTGGAAGAGGGGCAACTGGGACAGAATCCAGCGCCCCGACCAGGACTAGAACCCAGGGTGCTGGCGCCACAGGCGGAGGATTAGCCTAGTGAGCCACGGCGCAGGCCTATGATGAACATTCTATGATTGCTCCAACTGTTTTCCCCTCAGCACAATTTGTCATTATTCTGTAGTAATTTCAATTTTTTTTTATTTTTTAAGATTTATTTTTATTGATTTGAAAGGCGTAGTTACAGACAGAGAGAAAAGGAGAGAGGGATCTTTCCTCCACTTGTTTGTTCCCCAAATGGCCACAACAGCCTGGGCCAGATGGAAGCCAGGAGCCAGGAGCTTTCTCTGGGTCTCCTACGTGGGTGCAGGGACCCAAGCACTTGGGCCAGCTGCTCTTCCTAGGTACTTTAGCAGGGAGCTGGATAGGAAGTGGAGCAGCGGGGATTCAAACCTGTGCCCATAAGGGATGCCAGTGTTGCAAGTGGTGGCGGCTTTACCTGCTATGCCATGACACCAATCCCAAATATTTTTTTTCTTTATGTCTGGTATTAGGAAGCTGGATTATAATATATCTGGGCATGGTATCTTTGAATTTGTTCTGCCTGGAGTTCGGTGGTCCTTTTGAATCTGTAAAGGGGTAATTTTCACCCAATTTGGAAAATGTCTGGCTATTTTATTCTTCAGATGTTGTCTCTGACCCAGTACCTGCCTCCACTCTGTCTAGGATTTTTATACATACTATGCCTTGGATTTTTTTTTAAAAAGATACCTATTTATTATTTATCCTCATTTTCATTTTATTTGAGAGGCAAAGAAAGAGACAGAGACAAAGCGATCTTCAACTATCCTCTAGTTTACTCCCCAAATGCCCACAGTAGCCTGGGGCTGTGCCAGGTGGAAGCTAAGAGTCTGAAACTCCATGTGGGTCTCCTGTGTGGGTTGCAGGGACCCAAGGACATGAGCCATCATCTGTTCCCTCTAAGAATGAACACTAGCAAGAAGTAGGAAGCTGGAATTGGAAGCGATCTGGGATTCAAACCCAGGCACTCTGATATGGGATGGGGGATCCCAAGTGCTGTCATAACTGCTATACCAAACAACCACCCCAAGGGACTTTTGATATTATATCAGAGGACCCTAAAATTATACTCATTTTATTCCATTTTTATTCTGTCTGTTCTTCAGATTTATAATTTTTGAAACATTATATTGATTGATTTGAAAAGCACAGTGACAGAGAGAGATCTTCCATCTGCTGTTTCCCTCTCCAAACGGCTACAACAGTTGGAGCAGGGCTAGACTGAAGTCACCAGCCAGAAACTCCATCTGGATCTTTCACATGGGTGGCAGGAACTCAAGTACTTGACTCATCATCTGCTGTTTTCCCGGGACGCATTAGCAGGGAGCTGAACTGGAACTGGAACAGCTAGGGTTTGAATAGGCACTCTGATATGGGATGTGGGAATTGTAAGTGGTGACTTAGCCCTGCTGCGTCACAACGCCCATCCCAGATTCGATCATCACTGACTCCTCTGTCATTACTATTTTATTATTTAATTCAGTGAATTTAAAATTTTAGATATTGTAGTTTCAGTTCTGAAATGTTCATTTAACTCTTCAGTACAGTCCTATCATTTGATGGCTTTGTCATCTCAGTTGGGTTTTCTTTTACTTCCCAGAGCATCCTTGAGGAGGGGTCACAGTTTCTTGGTTCTGTGTATGTCATGCGATTTTTAAAAAAAATTATTATTGTGGCCTAGACATTGTCAGTGTTAAGTCATATAGATTCTGGATTCTGTTCTAATCCTTAGACAATATTGATGATTTTTTTTTAGTATATAATCACTCTGGTTAAATGTATGTATGTATGTATGTATGTATTTAAAGATTTATTTTGTTTATTTGAAAGTCAGAGTTACACAGAGAGAGAAGGAGAGGCAGAGAGAGAGAGAAAGAGGTCTTCCATGCACTGGTTCACTCCCTAGATGGCTACAATGGCCAGATATGAGCCAATCCAAAGCCAGGAGCCTGGAGCTTCTTCCAGGTCTCCCATGCTGGTGTAGGGGTCCAAGGACTTGGGCCATCTTCTACTGCTATCCCAGGCCACAGCAGAGAGCTGGATCAGAAGAGGAGCAGCCGGGACTTGAACCAGCACCTATATGGGATGTCGATGCTTCAGGCCAGGGCTTTAACCCTCTGTGCCACAGCACCAGCCCCTCTGGTTAAATTTAGACTAGAAGCTCTGTTCTGCCTTCAGGACTTCTAGTCTCAGTTCAGTTTTCCAATCATCTGCTGCCCTGATTTGGGTCTGCTCTGCACATACATGGTTCAGGGCTGATCTGAGACTTACACGTGTGCATACACAGAATTACAGAATTCCCTTCTCTGGTTGTATACCCTTTTAGATACTACCCCTACCCCTATACACAATCTGTAGGCCAAAGGAGCTCCTTATCTGGTTCCTCTGGCCAGAAAGACTGAGAAGTATCTATTGGACTTATATTTTTATTTTTTTAAAAAAGATTTATTTATTTATTTATTTGAAGGCAGAGTTGCAGAAAGGAAGAGGGAGACAGAGAGAGAAATCTTCTGTCAGCTGATTTATTCCCTAAATGACCACAACGGCCAGGGCTGGGTCAGGTCGAAGCCAGGAGCCAGGAGCTTCTTCCAGGTATCCCATGTGGGTGCAGGGGCCCAACCATTTGGGCCATCTTCCACTGCTTTCCTAGGCCATAGCAGAGAGCTAGATCAGAAGTGGGGCTTGAACTGATGCCCATATAGGGTGTTGGCACTGCAGACAGCAGCTTTACCTGCTATGCCAGGCCCCTGTTGGACTTTGTCAACTGAGTTGCACCACTCAGGCATTGAGGATTGGCCTTGGGGCAAAATATTGAGGGAAAAAAGTGTAAGGGCAAGGAAAAAACATCCCCCCAAAAATGTGGAAAATAGCCCCTTGTGGCGTTCTGTAAATTTTGACTAACTTCCACAATCTGCCTGTTAAGACATTTTTCAAAATCCTCAAATAGTTGTTTTTGTGTTTTGTCCAGAATTTATATTTGTAATCAGCAGGAGGGATGGGCTACTAGGGGGAACAGACTGAGAATCTCCCACCCTCCTGAGACTGCTCTGTAGCCAGGTCTCCCATCTCAGCACTGCAGCCAGCTACACTTCTCAAGGTGACCAATAAGAGGTTCTCTCCCATTTGACAGCTAACTCCATTCTATCTCTCTCTCCTTGGGTGGTTTAAGTCTCCTCATGGCCCTGATTTCCCCATGATGGAAAGTCCCAGAACTCTGCTAAGTCACTCCTTTGTTGATCATCTTGCCTAATGAGATTCCCAAATTTTTATCACTACCTTTTTCTGAAATGCAGTACTCAACATGCCCACTTGTATGTCTAAAGATACCTTAAACTTCACGTGTCTGATCACAACCATGATTCTGCAGGCTTCTCTCCACTGATTCCTCCTTCAGTTTAACCCTTTTCAATTAATCCCAACTCCGTATTTCTTAACAATTAGACAAATGTCCTTGAAATCATCACTGAACCTTCTCTTATCGTTACCCTACATTTCATATCAACAATTTCAATCAACTCCAACTTCAAATGGGCAAAAAGCATAAGATAGGAAAAGAATGTTTAAAATTCTTAGTCATTAGGGAAATGCAAACCACAATGAGATACTACTTTGTACCTTCTAAGATGGCTATAATAAAACAGATCCAAAATCAAGACATGGACAGGTTCGAACATTCACATATAGCTAGCAAGAATGTAACATGAAGCAGCCACTTCAGGAACCATTGACAGCTCCTCAAAATGTTAAATATAGAGTTGTCATCTGATGCAGCAATTCTATTCCTGAGTATATACCCCAAAATAACTGAAATAATTCAAACATACAAAAACCTGCACACAGCAACATTACTGATAAGAGCCAAAAAGTGGGAGCAATGTAAATGTCCATGAGCTGGTGAATGGATAAATTAATAAAATACTGTTACATGCTACAACATGGACGACCCTTGACCTCATTATGCTAAGTAAAAGAAGCAGGCAAATTCATATGAAATATCCATAGTGGGAAAATCAATAGAGAAAGAGGGCAGATTAATGGTTACTACCTACGACTTAGAGTGGTAGTGATAGGGAACGGGGAGTGACTGCCAATGTATACAATTTCCTTGGGGGTGATAAAAACATTTTAAACCTAAACTGTGATGAAACTGTATATAGAACTTTATGAAGATATTTAAACCATTGTATACTTCAAATGAGTGAATTGCATGGTTTGCAAATTATATTTCAATAAACCTGTTTTAAAGTGAATTGTATAATTAAAACAAACAAATGTTTAATTTAGTATATTTGGTCAATTTTATTTTTTATTAACTTTTCCTACTCCATTTGTGAATTCTGCACACTGTCTTATATACCCTGAATTAGTGATCTACTTCCTAATTCCTTTAAACAAGCCCAAGATCTGGTATATTCATTATTAGAACATCCCTAAACATCCAGGCCAAGTTTTCTTCTGAATTCTAAACATCTTGATCAAACTCACTGTCAGTCTTATAATGATCTTCATAAATAATGAGATCCACAAAATAAGCATCAGAGGTTCCTTGCAAAGCAGATGTTTGCTGCTTCAATGCCTACTCAGAACTGGATTTTTCTTCCTACTTCATTGGTTTCCGTTACACTAGGCTTTCGAAATCCAGTTAAAACCTGTGATTTGAGCCCTGAAAGAGAAAAATAGTTTATACTGTATTACTATATGATAATTATAATAGTTCATAATTAGTGCATGCTTAGCTTGCACAAAGCACATATTTAAATATCTTGCATATGCTAACTTGTTTTAAATTTCAGTCAACTTAAGACATAGATATTGTGATCTCCATTTTATTAATGAGGAACAATGATGTTAAAAAACTTGCCTAAGGTCATACAGTTACAGAGTGGTAAAACTGAAATCACTTCATTGCCTATATAGAAGAAGGTCAGTGGGGCAGTGAGGTAGGGACGTACCAAATTAACCCTTCTCTCACTGCAGTTAATTATTCAATTAAGAAATATTTATAGAACTCAGTATGTTGCTAAGAATTGAGGATACAAGAACAAAATAGGACTTCCGTCCTGGAATACACAGTCTAGTAGGGGAGACAAATGTACCATCAAATAATAAATCCAACAACAATGGTAAGTATCATAAGGTCTCAAGTACAATTTGAGTGAAGAGGTGCATATTAACTTTGATGGAGGAATTAGAGGATGAGGAAAGAATCCTAAAAGTCTCAGACAAGGGGCTGGCACTGTGGCATCGTAAGTTGGACCTCCGCCTGTGGAGCCAGCATTCCATATGGGCACCGGTTTGAGTCCCAGGTGCTCTATTTCCCATCCAGCCCCTGCTGATGATCTGGGAAAACAGCAGAAGGTAGCTCAGATGGGAGACCCATTTGGACCCACATGGGAGACTTGGAAGAAGTTCCTGGCTCCTGGCTTTGGATCAGGCCCATCCCTGGCTGATGTGGCCATTGGGGAGTGAACCAGTGGATGGAAGATTTCTCAGTCTCTCACTCTCCCTCTCTCTCTGTAACTCTGCCTTCCGAATAAAATAAATAAAAATATTTTTTAGAAAAGGTCTCAAACAAAAGGAAAAAATCTGTGGTGTGAGAATAAAGCAATGTGGTATGAATGGGGTATTCCAGATGGCCTTGGAGTGTGAAAATATCAGAAGGGGTGGATAGGAATACTAGAAATAAGACTGTGAGTTGCCTTCTATATTAAGTAGTTTGGAACAAAGAACTCCAATAAGTATGGGCTTGATATGATCCTATTTGCATTTTGAAAAGATAACTACAAGAACTCTGATGATGCATCAGGTAGAGACAATGAAATCTGAAATACCAGATAAGAAGCTGTCTCAACAAATGACACAAGATTTTTTTTGAAGAAGCAGCAAATTAAATATCTGTAGTTTATGGGGCTAGTCCTGTGGGTTAAAGCCCTGGCCTTAAACGCTGGCATCCCATATGGGTGCTGGTACTAGTCCTGGCTGCTCCTCTTCTGATCCAGCTCTCTGCTATGGCTTGGGAAGCAGTAAAAGATAGCCCAAGTCCTTGGACCCTTGCATCCACGTGGGAGACCAGGAACAAGCACCTGGCTCCTGGCTTCGGATAGCTCCAGCTCTGGCCATTGCAGCCATTTGGGGAGTGAACCAGCAGATGAGAGACTTCTCTCTCTATTTCTACCTCTCTCTGTAACTCTGTCTTTAAAATAAATAAAATAAATCTTTTTTAAAAATCTGCAATTTATTTAGATAAGTCATAAATGGTTTCAGGACCATGGACAGCACCATCGAAAGCCGTACTGTCAGAGAGCCACATATAAAATTTCAAGTTTTATACTAATCACATTCAAACAAGTGAAAGAAACTTGTGAAATTAATTTTATTTTATTTAACAAACATATTATCATCCCAACATGACATAAACATAAAAATAATAATAATGAATTGTTTTGCATTTTTTTCTTGCACACTAATCTTTGAAATCCAGAGTAAATGTTATATATAAACAATGCTAAATTTTCCTTGAAACTACTAAATTTTCCTTGAAACTACATGATTTAGATTTCATAACATTTGAAGATGTAGTCTTACACACCATGTTGTTCCAAACACCCATAAATAATGCCCAATATTTGAATTGTCAGTTTTTAAATTTAAATTGACATATTTTATATGCCCAGTCACTACATGCAGCTAGTGGCTGCCATATTGGACAGCACAGACTTCGCCACCATCCAGCTAAGGTGGTGCCCAAACTCCCCGGCTGGCTCACAATGGGTATCCTCTCAGTATGTGCGCAATTATCAGTGGGCACGGGATTTAAAAGTAGGGAGTCACTAATTCTAAACCAACTGCAAATAAAACATAGGACATAGGAGCAAAAGAAACTCCTGAGACCAGAGGAATAGATGCCAGGTGCATTATTAGTTTTGGCTGAGTTATTGAAAATATTATCCTTGAGAGTGATTCTTTGTTCAGCTAATACAGAGGTAAACAATGACCTGAATCATTCTTTGTATTAATGCACTTATAAATACACCCCACTGGAGCCCCATTATAGAACTTTAATTAAGGCCTTCTGTTTAAAGCTATATTTGTATTAGTACACAGCCCTGCTACAAAACACCTGATGATGATTACAGTTTGTAAAAACACTTTTTAAACGCGTATCTGAGTTAGCAAAAAAAAAAAAAAAAAAAAAAAAAAAAAAAAAAAAAAAGGAGGTGAAAGTGTGAGGAAGGCAGGACACTGAGACTAGTAGCTGCTGGTCATCAAAGGCTTAGATGTTCCGAGAGGTGCTTTGAAGATCAGCCAAGATCCAGGCTCCCGGGCCAGTCTCTTTAGCTGTTCTCCCAGTAAAAACTCTCTCCTCCTTTGCATTATACGTTTTAGATTAGTACATAATATCTGTCAAAAAGGCATTTCCCAGCCCTACTTGAAGGTTAGGACTTGGTTCTGGCCAACATGATGTAAGGAGAAATGAAGTATGCAATTTCTGGATGTTCCTTCTTCCTGTGAGCTAGAATGCAAATACACCCGGTCATTCAGATAAGGACATAACTCTGAGAATAGACGATCAACACTGTTAGGAGTCTAGGCTTAAAATTTAAGATGTTTTAAAAATTAAATAAGTAAGTAGCTCTTCATAAAAGTCATGTTCATATTTATTACATCTACCTATTTTAAAATTTTTCTGTCAAATTAATCTTCCCTTGTACATTCAAGAATTTCCTTTGTATGTTCATCACATCAGTCAACAAGAACTCTCACCTTCTAATCTGCATTTGGGAAGAGTTAAAAGCCTGGCCTCTATTTAAATGGCCTTGCTTGAATTTGCATCCATCCACCAACTATGTGAAGGACTATTATGTTCCTTAACATCTCTGTGCCTATTTTCTCTCTGTAAAAAATGAGTAAAATAGTAGCCACCTCCTACAACTGAGAGTTAAATGAGTTCACATGGAAAATTCTTAAGAGTAAGTCCTGACAACAGTAGTCATTGTGCATTTGCTCCCCAGGTAGGACCTCTGTTCCTATTGAATTGTAATGAGAATCAATTGCAAAGTCTCTCCCCAAACTGTACTCTATATGTTGTGTGTGGCCGTGGGGGCAAATTGTTGAAATCTATGATTAGCATAGAGTTGGTCCTCTGTATATAAAGTCATGCTAAAAATGATCCATAATGAAGAAGATGAGAGGGAATGGGAAGTGGGATGGGAGCTGGGGGTGGGGGACATGGGGGAAAGAATGACTATATTCCTAAAGTTGTATCTATGCAAAAATGTATTCATTAAAGAAAAAAAATGGAAATAATGAAAGTTTTATAAATGAAAAAGACTCCACAACAACTGATCTTCAGTTCCATAGTATCTATCAATTTTTGCCCATTTACATCTAATTCTTTTTTTTTTTTTTTTTTTTGACAGGCAGAGTTAGACAGTGAGAGAGAGAGAGAGACAGAGAGAAAGGTCTTCCTTACGTTCATTCGCCCCCCAAATGGCTGCCTTTGCTGGTGTGCTGTGCCAATCCGAAGCCAGGAGCCAGGTGCTTCCTCCTAGTCTCCCATGCGGGTGCAGGGCCCAAGCACTTGCCCGGGCCATAGCAGAGAGCTAGGCTGGAAGAGGAGAAACCGGGACAGAATCTGGCGCCACTAGAACCCAGGGTGCCGGCACCACAGGCAGAGGATTAGCCAAGTGAGCCATGGCGCCAGCCTTCTACTTACAGTTTTAATTATAACTTAGGATACAATGTTATTTCTAAGTAAAATTTTGACGGATTTCATGTTTATTAAATTCATGAATTTACAAGTCTTTGGTTTTGTGAAAGGATGTAGCCATGTTTATAAAGAATACAATTTAAAAAAAAAAAAAGACTAAGTCCTTGATTAGCACTAAGTGTTAGCTAACATTATCGAATGCAGACAACATCCTGCCCATATTCATATTCTCCTAAGTGTCCAGCGGTGGCTTGCATACAGCAAATGATTAAGGAATGTTTGCTGAACTCAACGGACTTGCTAATGGGTTGCAAAGGGGAATGGGAATGACAAGTAGTTCTCTCCAAGTAAAACCATTGTGAGCCTGACAGGCTTTTGGTTATTAATCGACAAATAAATTAGGTAGAAGAGGAAAAAATGCATAAGACTGAATGAGTGGGAAAAGACAGAAACCATTCTGGACCCTGACCAAATTTTCCTATAACCCCTGTTCTCTCCTCTCTGCCGTTTCTCAGCACCTGAAGCTTCTTGCCTCTGTTCCATGGGTGTCTCGGGCTCTTTAAGGGACTGGTCGGTTTCCTCTCTGTGTGCTGGAAAGAAAAAGATCTAGTCTCACTGAGCCTGAGCACACGGTAGTCCTGGGTTAGAGAATTCAGGCAAACCTTCTTCCTAGGAAGGCTTCTTTGTTAAACAGTTCCTAAGATTCCTGCCTTATTCTTTCCACAGGGACGGACACTCCCCACTGCTACTTGCTGAGATGAGTGGTTAACAGCACAAGGTCAGAGACAATTTGCACCATCTGGCTGTTACTTCTTCATAAATTCCTTTACGCCGTCAACATTACTTTCCCTCCTTTGATGCCCCATAGCTCTTGGTACTTACTTTCCCTTGCCCTGCTCTGTGGTCTATTGTGTATTTACTCCCCCATAAAAACTGCAACCACACTGCCCTCAGAGCCTTTGTAGGCACATGAAAATCAGTGCGCTGTTCCTGTATCACAGGCAGGCAGTCTAACTGCACATTGGCAGATGTGATTTACCAACCAAATGACCTTGAGTAGCTGTTTAACCTAAGCCTCAGTTATTTCATCTATAAATTAGGGACTTCTGTTTTTAACATATTTACATTAAATATGAGCAAGTATACAAAGTGCCAAATATGGTACCCTGAACTGATGATGCACTCAATAAATGGATATGTTGAGATGGGCAAATAGAATTGTGTCAATTAGATTTAAAACAGGTTGTTCACCTGATTTTCCAAACACTGGTCAGGGTTGGTGCGCCTCAGGGTCTTGTCACCCAAATAGGCCTGTCTTGGTGTGTGCTTCCCAGAGTGCAGTGCAACCCAACCAAGTTTATTCACAGTAAGAAACTGGGGTGCCAACAGAGAAACAGGAATGCCGAAGCAGAATATTTTTAAAGATTTATTTATTTATTTGAAAGTCAGAGTTACACAGACAGAGAAAGAGAGGCAGAGAAAGAGAGGTCTTCCATTCTACTGGTTCACTCCCCAATTGACTGCAACGGCCGGAGCTACGCTGATCCGAAGCCAGGAGCCTGGACCGTCTTCCGTGTCTCCCACGTGGGTGCAGGGGCCCAAGCACTTGGGCCATCTTCTACTGCTTTCCCAGGCCATAGCAGAGAGCTGGATCAGAAGTGGTACAGCCAGGACTCGAACCAGAGTCCATACAGGATGCCAGCACTGCAGGCAGTGGCTTTACCCACTATGCCACAGCACTAGTCCCAGAAGCAAATATCTTGACAGTCCATTCAAGTCCAAGTATTTCAAAAAACACACATGCTGTATCAGTATTTACGAAGGTACCATTCAAGTTCTCTTCTTGCAAAAGATATTCGGGATTAGGAGATTAATTTGTACTTACTCTATTATCACAAAAGGACAATTAATTGGCCTTTGTAATAATGCAAATGAGCATGTATCTACTGCAGGATAAGGATCCACACTCAGAAATAAAACCAAGATGCTGCTAGGACAAAAAAAAAAAAAAAAAGACAGAAAGACAGAAAGAAAGAAAGAAAGAAAGAAAGAAAGAACCAAATAGAAGCCACAAAACCCTAAGAATAAAAGACCTAAGATGTACCATGCTATATGTTTTTAAAATGTCAACTCTCAAGGTGGGTGTTCTGGCAGAGCAGGTTAAGCCACTGCTTGGGATGCCCACATCAGGGTGCTGGTTCGAGTCCTGGCTACTCTACTTCATATCCAGCTTCCTGCTAATGAGTCTGGGAAGGCAAGAGATGATGGCTCGAGGGCTTGAGAACCAGACAGAGTTCCTGGCTCCTAGCTTCAATTTGGATGAGGCCTGGCTGTTGTGGGAATTTGGGAAGTGAACTAGTGGATGAAGATCTCTTTCACCCTTTCAAGTAAATAAAAAGTAAGTTATTTTTTTAAATGGCGGCTTTCTACAGATTACACTGTTTGTAAGAAAATGCAATCAGGGTCCCCACAAGTTTTTTTTTTTTTTTAAAGAATATCAAACTTCATAAAATAGGTACTAAAATTCACCTTAAAGAGTAAGAGTCCTGGAGCTGGCCCTGGTGTCGTAGGTTAAGCCTCCACCTGTAACACTGGCATCCCATATGGGCACCAGTTTGAGTTCCAGATACTCCACTTCTGACTCAGCTCTCTGCTAATGGCCTGGGAGAACAGCAGCGGATGGCTCAAGTGCCCCTGCATCCATGTGGGAGACCTGGAAGAAGCTCCTGGATCCTGGCTTCTGACTGGCCCAGCTCCAGTCAGTGCAGCCATTTGGGGAGTGAACCAGTGGAAGACCTTTCTGTCTCTCCTTCTGCCTCTCAAATAAATAAATCTTTAAAAAAAAAAAAAAAAAAAAGGGCAAAAGTCCTAGAACCACCGCCTTACACAAAACAAACAAAATAGGATACAGTAGCTTCCCTCTCAGGTACCAAAATAAGCAACTGGCTACAATGATTAAAGCAGTGGAGACTAGCAGATGCTGTAGTGTGCTCAGGGTCATGCTATCCAAGTGCTTTACAGTAGATGGTATTATCAATACAACTCCCCATGTAACATTTTGAAAATTATGAGAGAGAACATCTTCTATTTGTTGGTTCACTACTCAAATGTCTGCACCAGCCAGGATTGGGTGAGGCCAAAGCCAGGAGCCTGGAACTCAATGGAGCTATCACCTGCTGCCTCCCGGGATACACATCAGCAGGATGCTGTGCTGGAAGCAGAGGCGGGCCTCAAACTCAGAGTCTGATATGGGAATACAGGTGTCCCAGGTAGCATCTTAACCAATGTGTCAAATGTCTGTTCCTATCCATGTATCTTATCCTGTTTGGGGATGATGACACCAAGATTTTAAAAGGTAAGTAAACTGCCCAGGTCAAATATGGCCAAGGCAGGGTTCTAAGCCCGGCTGACTCCAGACTTATCTCCCTGAACAAACAGTAATGCTCATTATTGACAGAGTTCCTATACAGCATTAACAAAGAACCCTGGACTGGCACTGCAGCACAGCAGGCTAAGCTGGTGCTTGCAATACTAGCATCCCTTATGAACTTGGTTCAAGTGCTGACTATCCTACTTCCAATCCAGCTAACTGCTAATGTGCTCAACGAAACAGAAGATGGCCCAAGTCCTAGATCCCCTGCCAACCACATGGGAGACCAGATGGAATTCCAGATTCCTGGCTTTGCTTGGCCCAGCCCTAGCAATTGTTGCCATTTGGGGAATGAAGCAGTGGATGGATAGAATTTCTGTGTGTCTAATTCTGCCTTATCAAATAAATAAACCTCTTTAAAAATTATAGGTATACTAAAAAAAAAAAAAAAAACCTAAAGTAACCTGGTATAGAAATGGAGGAAGTATGTAACATGCAAATACATTATTAATAAGAAAACAGTTTATACATACATTAAAAAGCTCAACCTTACAAGTACTTACTATTAGGATGTTAATAAGTAGGACTATAGAGAATACTAGGAAATGATATTCATACATGCTGATAAGAATGTACCTTTACAAAGCATTTTTGGAAGACAATCTGATATCAAAACCTATGATCTATATATCTTTCCAGCAATTCTTCTTCTAAACACTGAACCTTAGCACAAAAAGTCATATACATGACTACTCACTCCAAGCTCTTCCACAAAATCAAAATAATGGGAAGAACTTAACTGTTCATCAACAGGGAGGGTCGCTGGAATAGATCACTGTACATCCATTTATAAAGTATATGAAAAGGAAATCAATAAGAACTGACTTGGAAAGATGTTGACGGCATACCATTTCAGAGGGGAAAAGAAGTTTAGAATCCATAGGTTTAAAATATTCATTTGGTAAAAGAGAGGGAGTATCCAAAGTTGAATGACAAAAGAAAGAATACAAAAGAAAATGAGAAAGGGAAATGAACATGCAAATACACATATTGAAAAGACAGTTTTTATAGAGTGGACACCCCAGGGGTGGAAGTGGGCTTGGGGCCTATGAGTTGAAGCAGACATCTGCATTTGAGTTAACAGTTTTCTGTAAAAATGTGCAGTGTTTTTGTAATTTTGAGAACGCAAGTGCAAGTGACAAAGTCACTATCTTGTGTTTAGTCTTTTGTTTAGAAAAAGAACAAAATGGGTAAACAAATGAAGGAAAAACACTCAAGAACAACCAGAGAGAATAAAAGAGAGGAATAAGAATGTTACAAATTAAGAATAACCACTGACACCTACATTCAACTCAACTGACGCAATAAATTTATTGTTTCCATAATAATACTCTGGACAAGGTGAAGAAAATGGGCACAATGACAACACATGTAAACTCCTGTCACAAATTAATCTCACATATTTCCAGTGGTTCAACATAGTAAATGTAAAATACATAAAGAAAAACACAAGAAATATAAATATTCAGATTTTTATAGCACAACACAATGTTTTCTAAAAAAAGTTTGTCATAACTGTTTATGTAATTCTGACAGTAATTCAAAACACAAAAATCACACCTTTCTCCTAACCTTCCCTACGATCTGGATCTGAGGACTGTAGTATTAAAGAAATATGCAAAAATAAGTTTTAGTGCTCAGAGACAAATAATTTTCCTTATTTTAATGCATCAAGGTGCAAAAACTTCAATTAAAAAAAGCCAATCATTACCATATGCAGATAAATAAGAGACTTAACAATACTTTTATAACAAAATCCAACATTATACTATAAATACATGTGTGTGTATTTATATATGCAATACCTATTTTAAAAAAAAGGTGACTTAGTGAAAATGACTGAAAATATTCATGGATGCACATTATGTACAAACCCTTCTATATAAAAAATTAAACTATTTTCAATGAAATCTCATGTTCACATCCACCTGAAAATTGTACTTGAAAGATAAATAGGTCTACCTAATGGTTTCTTTCTGAAATCATGGCTAAGGCAGTTCTTTCCAAGGGTTCTACCTATGCAACATCACTAACACTAACCAGTATAGACAAACACTACACAGATGCAGCCTGACACGCCCAAGCATTATTTCCTGGAGCTCTGTTCACTGTTAAAAGAGGGGAGAGTTTATTGTTGTGCTACAAAGAATATTTTTCTTTCTTAAAATATACAGTTTCTCTATTCCAAATTAAGCACTTACTTAAGACATTAAGAGGCTAAGAAGCCACTCCATTTGGTGTCACTATGAATAGCCCTATAACAAAGAACTCTGTGTTGGAATAGCTAGAAAAGTTCTCACTAAAGTAATAGTGCATCCTTCACCTGCATAGAATCCATTTGGCTTAATCGCTCTTTGCCCCCCAGAACACCAGTCTGGAGTTCAAATGCGGTCCTGGAGGTCCATCTCAGCTACGAAAAAAACTATTTCACAGAAGCCATCTAAAGATATATAGGATAATAAAGTTGGTTAAATTTGTTTGATGAATCTTAAAACATTCCTCATGTGGAGTAGCTGCTAAAGGTTAAAATGGAGTAAAAAATGGAGTGGGGGCAATGACATTGAGCCGGTCAAATAACCATTTCCCTAAGTCTTTAAACAAATAGCTGCAAATATCTAGTTCCTCTAACTTTTTATTCTACAAGAACTGAGGAGCTGAAGCTTTTAAAAGGTGAAAAATTGAATACCCTAAAAGGGAACAGTCTGAGGCAAAAATTGTAGATCTGTAAATGTTTTATGTGTACACACAATTGTGTGTATTATTCTGTATATATTTACATTCATATTCACAAGATGCCCTGCAGTGTAGTTCAAAAGGCCTTTATCAAGGATAAGTTTCTAATATAGGCCCTAGAGTTCATACCACCTGTGTAAGAAACAAATGTGCATATATTCACATAATGTAAACCTTATCAACAAAAACATTTCTATTAACACTAGGTTAAATAGGTTTTAGGTTAATGGTTTCTTCTATTATCAATCAGTGACGTAATTAGAACATTTCTAACACTGAGAATCAAAATAATGAAAAAAATACAACTGAGTCTTAAATTCACAAGAAAAAAAGATACTAAGTATGGCAAACATGAACAAAGTTCAAATTCCAGAGTAGGGAAAAATATCAAAACTTTATAAATCTCTTGGGATGCAGTTTAATTACCACATCACTAGAAAAATAGACTCATCAAATTAACAGCACTGCTATGGATTCTCTCAATATTTCAACCCATATGTTTATCTTTTTCCTCTTTTGTTTCCAGCTGGAGGTTTCTTCAACTGAAGGAGTTGTCCTCCTGTTCCAAAACCTGCAGAGGCAGGATTGGACACCCCAAATGTCAAACCAGCTGATGCCGTGATGCCAGGATTGCTGAAGTTAAACCCAGATGTACTTGAGCTGCCAAAGCCTTATGATTAGGGAAGAAAATATTCATATCAGAAGTTAAATCACAGAAACAAATACAAAAACTGGGCTGAGTGGTACAATTCTATCTGAAAGAATACATAATGTGTAAGACTAGCAAGTATCTCAGGTTCCTGAATTTCTAACGTGGAATTTTACAGGAAAATAATTTATCCAGCAATCAAGTGGCACTTTGAAAGAAGTTTAATGATGCAGGCACGGAGAGCTAAGTTAGTACAAATAAATCTGCAATGAACTTCAAGTTACCAGGAGCTTTGCTGTTAAACATGTTAAGGTACCTTCCTGCTCAGCCCTATCAAAAGATCTTAGCATCAAGCAGAAGACACTCTCACGACATCCTGGACCCAGTCCTGCAATCCCAGGTCCTCCAAGAAAGCCTCAGCTTGCAAGGCTCTGGACAGAGGGCACAAAGAGCAGCACTTCCTGTTTTGAATTCGTAAAAGTCCTTGCAAAATTAGGATCAAATCCTACTTAACTAATATAGTATTTAGAGTATAATCCTAGTATCACTGAATTCTGTTTTCTTACTCGGCTGGAAATGTTGGTTTTCATTTAATATTAATTCCCTAAATTTAAACATATCTTAACAGTATTACATCATCATTTCAGACATGCTACTTATCCTTAAACATTGCATATTAAAATAAGCTGTTATCTATAAATAAAACAAATGCAAGCAGAGACAGAATCTGGAATTTTCTCCTAGAGGGGTCAAAAGACAATGCCTATTTCAAAAATTAAACAAGGACTCAATTAGTCATCACTTATAAGGCTGTGGAATTCTTAAAGCCAGAGGAACTTATAGTTGAAGAGTGTCTGTTTGGAACAGAAAAGGTTCTCCTGCATCAGTAATGATAAAATCTGGGTTAAATGTTCATCATAATGGGTTCATTTTTCCAATAAGGAAGAAAACATTGAACCATGAAGTTAATCACTGGGTTCAAAATGAATCTCTACTAGTTAAGAGAAGATATAAAAACTGTATGATTATGTAGGTTTGCATGCTTCATCCAGGAAATATAAACTGAAGTAGGAATCTTTTTGAGTTACTGGAATAATAACACTTATACTTTCAAATTAAATAACTTGCAACTTTAAATTTGCCTGAAATTCAGGCAGAAACACACAAACCTGCACTAAGACTTCCTGAGGGTTTATTTGTTGTTCCAAATCCAAATGTTGAGGCCCCTGTGGTGCTGCATCCAAAACCAGAGCTAGTTCCAAATCCTAGTGGAAGGGTAATAGAGAAATATACAATGGTACATAAAACACAGGTTAAAGGATGCTTACAAGTAAGATCAAATTTATCAAAGGTATAAGAAAAACAGTGTTGAACAACATGACCTTATTAATGAAATCTGTCCTGTTGTGTAAGACTTCCGTAAGAACAAGATTAATTTTGAAGTAAAACATAAGTATTTAAACTAAGTTTATGATCCTTCAGTATTTTTTTAAGAAGGCCATATAAAAACAAGATAATAGCAGTGTCTCTCCCAAATGTGAAATTTTATTGACCATTCAAGAATGGTTTTTGAAAAAATTGTAAGCAGATCTACTTGAGGAGTATTTCATTTTATAAAACAAAGATTCACTAGGTTAATTAATAAACATGACATGTACAGCAAGGTACAATAGAAACATACAAAAAGTAATTTTATTCTGCTCTTTACTAAACCATTTTTGGCTAATCAAAAATCTTTACCACTGAAAAACTGCATAACCACATAACGGTCAATTTCTTTTAAACTACTCAGTAACAGTAGATTCCCACTACACTACCAGCCAACGCAACAATGAAATATTGGGACTGAGGTGTTGTCTTTCCTCTTAACAAATTTTCATAATTGAAAAAAAACAGAAGTATTTTTCATCACACAGAGTTCATAAAGATAATTCTCAGTGCTTGATGACTGGTATCCAAGATGCTCTTGAAATAAAGGTGAAATTCATTTTAGAATGTTGCTTTGCAACAGCTTATCTAAAATTACTGAGTTTGTTGGTCACCGCCTGTTACTGAAGAATACATGGCAAACTGGATTACAGATTGCAAGAGTTATACTGTCTGCCTTGATTCTTGTAACTCTTAGTGAAGAACAAACTCTATATTAAATAACCAAAATACTTTCTATGCTTCCTTCTTCTTTTAGTGGAAATAAATAACAAAGTCTTACTCATCATGCTATAAGGTGCTTGGCAAAATATAACCAACTCTTATTATCCATACCAAAGGATTGTGAATGAATTAGTATTTAGCACGGTGTTTTCTGCAGAGGACTTACCTCACCAATTACACTTAACTTTGAAGCTATTTATAAGCTTAATTGCTTATAGATACAAGTATAAATATAGGTAAAAAGGCCAAAAATATTTAGAAATGGACAGAAGGTGTTTAATTTATAATAAAATCATTTCCCCATTTAACGTGCTAATTTTCAGATAAAAAATATGATTATCCATGGAACAGTTTGGATTCCAAACTAATATTAAGACTACCACTTTTTATACTTTTAATCAAACTTGTTAAAACTAAGTAATTCTCAAGTTCATATTTCAGAATATTGCTTTGAAACGATGAATATCCCTACCACTTATTTTTTTAATAATTTTTATATTTACTATTCACAGAAGGAATGACCCTTTCAAGTTTGAAATCTAATATGAGAAAGCAATGACTATGTTTGGAGAATCATTTTTGCCAGATGGGAACTTAACTTTCCAAAATAGCAGCAGATCCTCTTAGAAATCTTTTTAAAGACTAGTATCAGTTCAAGTGTATTAAAGTTCAATGAAATATTAGAAAAGTTAAAGTGTACCTCCAAGGTTTGAAGAACCTAAGCCACTTGATTGCAAGCCAGTGCCAATACCTGAGCCGAATGGCGTTCCAAAACTAACTCCCAGAGATGGCTGTGGCCCTGGTATAAAAAAAAAATGGGGGGAAAAAACAAATTTGCCTTACTCTTTCAAGATTAAAGTTTCTTTATGAAATTATTTTAAATGAACAGTGATTACTTTTAACAAATTCCATTTATTAAAACTGTTTTCAGGATATCTCTCCAGACTAATCTGTCCCAAATGATTTACCTAACCAGTAAAAAAAATTTTTTAATTAACCTTTTCAGAACTAGACGTTAAAAGAGGCTTACCACAGTGAAAGATATTAGTTAAACTTACTAAGTAATTTGAAATCTTTAATGTATCATAAATGCTATTTCTTTTAGATTTACTTCTAGACTTATTTTAGATCGCCCCACTTGTTTCCTGAATAAAACTATTTGGTGCAATGAGTAAAGGGGTTTACTTTAAAAAAAAAAAACAAAAACAAAAAACTTCTTAGTTGTTAGAGTCAAGTCTCAATTGATCAAAAGAGACTGAGACTAACACGGGAAAACTATCATGTTACTTCATAAGAGTTAATACCCAAAAAACTGATTTTTTTATGAAATATAAATGATATATACAATAAATAGATAAAAAACAAGACAATGTTTTATTTTATTAAATTTATTGTTCATTTTAAAGCAAACCAATTACACAGTAACATGACAATTCCAACTTGTTCACAAAAAGTGATAATTGAGTTCTCTTCTTAAGCTCTGCTACATTACACCACTTATCACCTGATTAAATAAGATAGATAATGAACATTTACAAAGGCACCGCTGTGTACCTTGACAGATTCAATACATTCAAGATTTCAATTCAGAAATTTCTTCCCAACATTTTGGAAAATGTATTCAGATGCAAAATGACTGGTCATCCTTTTCCCATTGATACTTTAAAGATTTTGGCTGAGTTTGTTTGGCAAGAATAGCATCAAACTTACTAGCCTCTCTTTCTATCACCTATTTTTTTAAACTAAGTAGAATACAAAAATCTAAAAATCTCTCATTTGATAAATAATTTTATGAAAATTAATAAATTTCATAGTACAATCTTCAGTCTTGTCTTTTTCAAGCACAGTGATCAGTGCATCTCAAAATTGAGGGAAAAAGTAATATACATATTAAAATTTAAATTTGCAAAGAAATCAAAGCCCTCAAGTTGTCCAATGAAGAATGAGGTTTGTATATTCAAATGGTAGTGTAAAATTATAATAAAACATTTAAAAAAAAACTGAGGAACTACATTCTGCTACACTGGGACAGAAACTGGACTTTTCAAATAGTTTCTACCCAGAAAATAAAGGACAATAACTAATAGCAGCCAGAGTTCTTATACTATTATCAAAATAAAAATAAGTTAAAAAAGGATTTACAATTTTATATCCAGTTTGAGATCAATTTGAGAATAAAATATCTGCCTAGCAGCTCTTTTGTAAAATGTTACCATAGGAAAAAGAAACTAAGCATATTACTTTCTTACTTCTAACAAAAATATTTAAAAATACATATCCAGTTTCTTTAACATTGAGAGACTTAAGTGTTACATGTTAATAGGAGGCACTGCTGGTGGAAGACCCAAAATAATAATGCACACCACAGCCCTCAGCCTTCTATGTTATAAGAGTTTACTCAAATAGCATGTTTTTTGTTGTGTGTGGGTCTGTTTTAAAAGAGCAACAGAACATAATTTCTCTAATCATCAATCTTCAGGATATAGGTAACCAAGAACTCATTATCTAATAATGACAAGACTTTCCATTGCACAACAGATACATAATTTGAGTTTTGTACCTTCACACAAATTCTGAAGGTAATATCATTTATAAAACTAGTAGGCAAATGTATAACATTTTTAAATAGTAAAAACTCATGATAAATATCTCCCATGCCAAAGTATTACCATATTACACTCTGGCCACCATATATATTAGTTTCACGGTTAGAAAGCAGAATCTAAACCCTTCAGGCAAAGTTACGTAAACAATTCAAGAAGTCTGCTTTGAAATCTTCATGAATTCAATGAGAGGCTTAGTTCCATAAATAAAAACAAGTTAGTCGTAATAGATACCAATGATTGCCAAAGTGAAATCTTCATGTAGAGTAACATTTTACAAAAGTTACCATATGATATGTTCACACAAAACAAAAATCAAGTTTAGCACTGTAATTCATATTTATCAGAATAAATTCTACTTTTTAAAAAGTACAACTGTATTCACAGGAAAAGGACTAAAGTGCTAAAATTTTTATAATTTTCCATGATCACTCAAAATGCCTAATGTAATTAGTATGGTGTACTCCTAAATCATATTTTAAAGTAATGATTTAAAAAAAAAAAAAGCCTTTTCTCCAGACTGAAAAATTTTACTTATATTGATTTAATGGGGGAATGTTCCTTTGGTTATTAAATACACAAAATCACAGAACCACAAGAAACTGAGAAAAAATACTTAAGGTTTTCTATTTAACACTACATTTTAAATGTCCAAACCTACACTAAAAACTACAAAAGAGGAATTCCTAACAAATGTCTAGGCTCTCCTTTAAAACAGCAGCCAAGTCACATGAGAAAAGTCTTACTATGTAAACATCAACAACTTTAACTTAAGTGTCAAAATACAGTAGCAAAACTCAATACCAAAACACCGATCAAAAAAAAAAAAAAAAAAAAAGAAAAAAAGAAAGAAAAAGAAAAGAGCAAGAAAGAGAAAAAAAACCTATCGTAAATCTTTAGGAAGCACGGGAAGCACTGGTGGAAAAGTATACTTAAGCTATGCCAGAACAGAAATGATCCATGCACGACATTCATTTTATACACAAGGTTTTTCAACAATTCTCTCCAGCGTTTAGGTCCATTCCTCCACCTCCAAGAAAGACAATACAGAAACCACCTTCAGAAGGCAGCAGTCTAAGAAGCTAGCTGGTCTGTGCCCATATTTATGTAAACATAGTCAAGAATCTATACACACATAAAAGCAAAAAACTGAAATCTGTACAAGTCAACAGTGAAGTGTAAAAGTAATGTAACAGTATCTAGCTTCTTATAGATGGTATAAAACTTATTATTAATTATTAGCACTTTAAAAAGATTTCATGTTACAGAGCATAAGGGATAACTCACCAAGTACAAAACAATGCAATAAATAGGGACACTGTTAGCCT
The DNA here is from genome assembly GCA_949820135.1 of Sylvilagus floridanus. Classification (NCBI taxonomy): domain Eukaryota; kingdom Metazoa; phylum Chordata; class Mammalia; order Lagomorpha; family Leporidae; genus Sylvilagus; species Sylvilagus floridanus. The sequence continues at coordinate 40,066,424 of OX463230.1, forward strand.
GTTTGCCCAGCAGTAACTTGCGAAATCATTACATAGGTATACAACAGAACTCATAAAACTCACATTCATGATGATAACTAGAGACTAAAATACTAAAGAGTCTGACTGGGAAGGCAGAAAGAAATGGACTACAGAGCATAATAGATCTTTCAAGAAACAAAGTGGAAAAGAGAAGACAATGCAAAATTGTTATCACTATTGGTTAACTTCTCAGTTCTAAAAATTCATACTACTCCAAATGAAAACACTGTAAGTTTGCTTAGACTGATAAATCGCAACCTGCCGCTTGGTTAGAAAACCCTTATGTGGACTTCAAAAACTGCAAGGATCACTAAAAGCAACCAAAATTTCCCCTGGCAAAAAAGGCCTGGCAGAAGTCAGAAAAAGCACATGAGCAAAAGGGCTCCGTGGCTTGATGACTCCAAGTTAAGTTAATGTTCTTGACAATCAGAGGTCAAAGACCAAATCTAGGTTGTCTACCATTATATCCTCTCAAGCATAGCACATAGTAGGAACTCTTATTTACAGAATGAACATATATTATCACATGTCCATGACCTCAAAATACACGAAAGTCCACAACTTCTCAAGATAAGACTGTCTACATAAGAAAGTAAAACAAAACAAAACAACAGGTAGCTTTGCTTCAAGTTTACTTATTTACCATACTCAATTACAGTGAACATTTTAGGTAACTGACTTTTTTCAAGTTTTATTTATTACAGTGGAAATCAACTATACTTAAAGAATACTTAACCACACCCACACTTATCTGAGCTACTTCTTTAGGATTAATACTGGCTCTAAAAAGTAAACTGGTACTCTGATAGGTTTGATCAGCTGATTAAATAATCGAGAGAACAAATGGTCGTATCATAGGATTGAGTCTTCAGAGGAATCAAACTCATGACTTTTCCCCTCTAAAACTTGAGATTGTAACCCTACATTCCAGCCAGCTCAAAGGCTTCTAGACAATGCTTATGTGAGCCAGTCACATGGGTCCAGCCATGGATTATGGCTGGTTTGGCATAAATCCATCAATTTTTTACGGACAGCAAGTCAATTCCGTCATCTCCAAATGTGAAGAATAATTTTTAAACTGCCAATAGGGAAACACAGATTGCTTCCCTACTAAAAGCAGCCTAAATTCAATCTAAATACATACTTTTTCCCTTTTTGTGTACTATAATTTACTACTAGACTATATGGAACTCTCAGAAAAAACACATGCTATAGCATAACCAATAAACGTCACTCAAAAATTTATGAATGACTAAACAAAAATCTACATCCATTAAGGCTATCCTTTTCTATGACCAATCTCAAGCCTGATAAAAGGTACTGGATGAGTAAGATGACAAGGCATAAGCTTGGAAATACCTCAGAAAATACTATAGAACTAGACCTCAAAAATGTTCCTTTGATTAGAAGTGAAATTACACAGGTGACTAAAAGGATCTGCTTTCCAGTATTTCACCAAATATTTTCAGCTCCCAAATCTCAAAATAATATTGTTTCTGCTCTTGCTACCGGTTTGTTTTGAAAAGGTACAAACAACTTTAGCATGCGTCTTCTTCAAATTAAGAGGGCCTGTATATTGTTTTTGGTCAACACACAAACAAACCTACTGATCTTCAACGAACCTTTAGTCAATAAAAACCTACTACATCCTGAATGAGGGTACTTTGTATTTTTTATATATGAAGAAAATGAGAATGCACCATCTATCAGTATCATATATGAAAAATGCAATGTTTAGACTGATGATCTCTGACTTTAAAACAGTAAATGATACAATCACGATTTTAGAATCTGATATTCTTAAATGTAATTCAGTAGTGAAACACCATATTCTAAAGGGCATGTATAGCAATACAGCAAATAACATTTAGTTCACAATATTCAATATCTAATCGATGTATAATTATTGCTAAACTACCCTGTGGTTTTTATCAGGTATGTTTCTAATTGTGTCCATCACAATTTCTAGATTGTATTGGAATCTCTATTCATAGAAATTTCTTCAGTGCTCACACAAAAGGAAGACTTAGGAAAATGCACATAAATGTTCTGCATTTGAATGGTAAGAAGCTATAACTTGAATGCATTCAGACCTGTAGCAGGCTGTTGCTGCTGTGTAAGTGTTGCAGCCATGGCAACGGCTGCTGCGTTTGGCATGGTGCTGAAAGGGGTGGGTCCAGTAGTAACTCTGGGTGCATTCTGCCACTTCTTGGCTTCTGCTCGCCTGGCTTCAAACACATCTACTGCATCTCCCAAGAACATTTTCCTGTAGCCAAGGTACTGTTCTTTAAGCACCTAAAGGAAAGCAAAAATAAGTAAATACATAAATAACAACAACAACAAAAAATGGTCAATAAGTTCTCTGTTGACTTTTGTAATATAACTATGAAATAAGTTACCAAAGACAGAAAAGACTCTGTCAATATTATATAAACAAAGTTCACAGTTCCAGAGCAGGAAGAATCACAGGTTCATAAAGAGGTCTGGTTTATACAAGACAATATCTGCCTTGATTAAAGTATTAGTAAGAATTATTCTGTTTTAAACCAGAATTGTTAAATACTTTATTTAGTCTAATTTAGACAAGTTTCATACAACTTTTTTTCAAGAGATACAGTGTTTTCCTATTTCCTACCTTTCTTAGCAGAAACTTATAATTAAAAGCTATTTTATCCTTTGGTGTGGATGTCAGTATTTGATGTTTCAGCTACCATTATAATAAACTAAGTGGGCTTGCCACAGACTGAAAACTGAGCAAAGTGTGGAGTCAGAAACAGGATATACAATGTAAGAAAAAAAATCTAAAGCATATTGTTCTGTCTCAAATCCATTCTACCTTCACCTGTGCAATTCCATGCCACAGTTATACACTGTTTGGCATCAGTATCACATCCATTTTAATTTTAGCTCCACTTCACATAATGGGAAATGAAGAACTACTTTACTGACTCGAAAAAAATAAACCATTAAAAAGACCTGATACCAGCCATGATTATTATAACTAGTTGCTAAAATTAACAAATTTGTTAACGTTACTGAGGTCTGGCTGTCTAAACAGATTATCTAATGAAAAACAAAACAAAAAAAATTTCTTGTGAGTTTTAAGTTTTTTTATTCATTTATTTGAGAGGCACAGTTAGACAGAGGAAGGAGAGAGAGAGCAGTCTTCCATCCTCTGGTTCACTCCCCACGTAGCCACAACAGCCAGAGCTGGGCCAATTTGAAGCCAGGAGCTTCCTCCAGGTCTCCTACATGGTGCAGGGGCCCAAGCACTTGGGTCATCGTTCAGTGCTTTCCCAGGCCATAAGCAGTGAGTTGGATTACAAGAGGAGCAGCTGGGACACAAACTGCACCCATATGGACGCTTAGCCTACTGTGCCACAGCGCAGGTCCTGAGGTTTCTTTTAAAAATGAACAAGCCTAGAACTTAGTTTGTGCTGTGGCGCAGGGGGTTAAAACCCTGGCCTGAAGCACCAGCGTACCATATTGGCGCTGGTTCTAGTCCCGGCTGCTCCACTTCCGATCCAGCTCGCTGCTATGGCCTGGGATAGCAAGTCCTTGGGTGCCTGTACCAACGTGGGAGATCTGAAGAAGCTCCTGGCTTCAGATCGGCGCAGCTCCGGATGTTACAGCCATCTGGGGAGTGAACCAGGAGATGGAAGACCTCTCTCTCTGTCTCTACCTCTCTCTGTAACTCTGTCTTTCAAATAAATAAAATAGATCTAAAAAAAAAAAAAGAACTTAGTTTGCTTCCTAAATCGAGGTAAAAACAAATGGCAACTATTAAATCGGATCACAGAACATCTTTGATTCTTGAGAAGCTATTAATAAAAATTAGGTCAAAATTTCATGTTAAATTTATTCAACATAATCTGAGATTGTTTTATGGGACTCTCGACCTCATGATTTTACAGTTATTTACATTGCCAAAAAATGGTATTTTTTTAAAACCAGAGAATAGAGTATCATTGGATAAACCTGTGTATTTACACATTTATACCTCTAATTTGCTTTAAAATACTTCAGGAAAACCAAGGTATCCTGGCTGAAGAATGGATAAAACAGACTCAGCAGGGTCTTGATAATGGTTGAAGTTAGGTGGTAGCACCTGGGCGTTCATTACAATAGTGTTCTACTTTTGTGTTTATTTGAAAACTATCACAACAGAAATTGAGGAGGAAAAATATTCACACAGCAGACTTCAAAGGGCCAACACAGAATCATGTCTAACAACTGGAAAATTAAAGTACCATTTATTAGACTAAATTTTCCAGAAAATCTGATAAAAATCCCTCCTTTAAAAAAATTGTTTTAAAGGTCTAAAGTGTACACTATCATTTCAAAAATGGTGTCATTTAACTTTTTAAAAAAAATTTAAATTTTATTAAAAAGCTTAGTTGAATTTAAAAACTTTTTAAATGGAAGATTAACAGTGAAACTACTGGTAATCTTGATTTAACTCAATTTATTTAAATTCTGGTTTGGCTACTTTGGATTTTAAAGGTATCTGTTAGAAGTCTACATAATTCTAAGAATTTCACCACTAATTTATTTTATTTACATTAATTAATAAAGTTGCTTGTATTTAGAAGAAATGTTATAAGAAAGGTTTTTTGTAATGCTGTAGCCAACAGACATTTAAAATAACATGTAAAATTAAGGCTGTGCAAAATTACCTTGCTATTAAGAATGGTTACCTTTTGGTAGTGCTGTGTATGGGGTAAAGAGGTGAAAACACCCTTGATGTCCCTCACCAGAGGATGGGCTGGGGACACCATGTACCGATAATGAACTCCTGGTTTTTTTTTTTTGGGGGGGGGGGCAGGCAGAGTGGACAGTGAGAGAGAGAAAGAGACAGAGAGAAAGGTCTTCCTTTTCCATTAGTTCACCTCCCAATGGCTGTTGCGGTCGGCGCACCGCACTGATCCGAAGCCAGGAGCCAGGTGCTTCTCCTAGTCTCCCATGGGGTGCAGGGCCCAAGCACTTGGGCCACTCCTGGCCCTTAGCAGAGAGCTGGACAGGAAGAGGAGCCCCAATTAGGACTAGAACCTGGTGTGCCAGCGCTGCAGGCAGAGAATTAGCCTATTGAGCCATGGCACCGGCCATGAACTCCTATTTTAACAACTAAAAATGATGTTGAGGAAACACATATATTAAAAATGAAGTTGGCTGGCGCCGCTGCTCAACAGGCTAATCCTCTGCCTTGTGGTGCCGGCACACCAGGTTCTAGTCCCAATCGGGGCTCCTCTTCCTGTCCAGCTCTCTGCTATGGGCCAGGGATGGCCCAAGTGCTTGGGCCCTGCACCTCATGGGAGATCAGGAAAAAACACCTGGCTCCTGCCATCGGATCAGCGCGGTGCGCCGGCCGCAGCACGCCGGCCGCAGCATGCTGGCCGCGGCGGCCACTGGAGGGTGAACCAACGGCAAAGGAAGATCTTTCTCTCTGTCTCTCTCTCTCACTGTCCACTCTGCCTGTCAAAAAAAAACAAAAACAAACAAACAAACAAAAAAAGAAGTTATTTACAATATCCTGATGAGAAAAAAGTAAAACAACAGATTGCAGAGGGCACCTAGATCTTTAAAGAGAACAGATACTGTCAATAATTGTATCTGGGAATGATAACGAATTTTAGTTGTTTTAACTGTAAACTTATTTGTAATGTGAGCTATTTCTATAATAAGTATGGACACATTTATCTCCAAAGCAACAAATACTAACAGTTGAGAATAGGCATCCAGATAGATTTACTGGCAATGAAAACTTACCTTTACATTTTCATGAATAGACTGAAGTTGTGCAGCTAAAGCTACAAATGTTTGATAAATTTTCAGCATTGCCATTGACAAATCTATAAAAGAAAATTAAATTATCATACAGATAGGTAACATAACCAATTTTTTATTATTTGAGTCTAAAGTTTGGTATGGTTAATGTATAGAAGAAAATGACTCTATCAGTGTTCTCATGGCTACAGAAGGTGGTGGGCTGTGGGGACCAGGCAGAGGACATCTACCCAAGCATCTGGGGAACAACGAGGAAGATTTCTGTCCCTGTTGGCATAGCCACAATTCACAATAAAGCATCTTATGTTTACAGACAATAAAGATCTAAATAAGGACTTTATGGGAAATTTTCTAAAAGCAGCTTCAGATAACTACTAATAATCTAAAATATCTACTATACAATCATAGCTTAATTTCTTTCCTGACAATAAAATAGAGCTATCAAAAATTACCACAGAAAGAATGTTACCTTGTGGGGTTATATGTGAATTATTTGCCTGAGTGGCAAGATGGTTTTCTAGTTCTTCAATCTGCTGTCTGTATTGCTGAAGCTGTACCTCAAACTGCTGAACCAAGATTCTGAAGTAGCTATTAAAAAAATTTTTAAAGCAAAATTTAAAAACACATTTTCTTATATTCAAAATACTAAATATATACATCTCCTTTTGAAAAGGGTTTTTTAATTAGTTTGATGTTATAACTGATAACAAAAACCCAAACATAATAAATTATAAAGGTATCATTATTCCAGTCATATCTGACAAACTCACAAAAGGATCAAGTAATCTATGAAATAGATTAATAATCTTCAAAAGCATGATGGTCATCTGAGGCAAGGAAACTTGAATAACTACTAGAGATAAGAAGAGATTAGGGAGACTAAGGGCAACATGAATCCCAAAAAGGATCCCAAAACAGAAAAAGTACAGAAGTCGAAAAATCAACAAAATTCCAGTAAGCGCTGTAGTTAATATTACAAAAGTGTTAGTTTCCTATTAATGATAATTATGCTATAGTTATACAATATATGAACATATATATTTCCATATTAGTGGAAACAGGGTAAGGGACATAAGGAAATCCTTAGTACTACTGCTTTTGTAAGTTTTCTGTACGCATAAAATAAAGTTTTAAAAAAAGTGCAACTGTTATCCAGATTTTATAACCAAGTACTACTTACAGTTTTTACATTAATAAAATTTATAATTCCAAGAATACCAGGAGTTGTGTATGAGTACTACAGAAAATACATGTAATTACTAGTACCATTCTGACAAATTTAATTACAAGAGTGCTGCATAGATAGAAAGGGACCGGCCAGCGCTGCGGCTCACTAGGCTAATCCTCCGCCTGTGGCACCAGTACTCCAGGTTCTGGTCCTGGTTGGGGCGCCGGTTCTGTCCCGGTTGCTCCTCTTCCAGTCCAGCTCTCTGCTGTGGCCCAGGAAAGCAGTGGAGGATGGCCCAAGTGCTTGGGCCCTGCACCTGCATGGGAGACCAGGAGGAAGCACCTGGATCCTGGCTTTGGCTCAGCGCAGGGCACAGGCTGTAGCAGCCATTTAGGGGGTGAACCAACGGAAGGAAGACCTTTCTCTCTGTCTCTCTCACTGTCTACTTCTGCCTGTCAAACAAACAAAAGACAGAAAGGGACCTTGAAAAGCACATAAAGACATCCAACCGTTTTTGTCTAAGATATGGGCAACTGTGAAGGTCTTGTGCAATAGGCAGTGTGCTGGCAGTGTGAAGAACAGGCCAGAGGCATAAAATACTAGAGGAAGTCTGGGAAGAAAGCCATCCAACTAACATATTCTAACATATTAAGAATATCAATATCAATTGCCTGATTTTTTTATACTATTGTAGTTTTGTAAGAGAACATCCTTAAGTACATACATTAAAGTATTTATGCAAAACAAGTATCCTGACTGTAAATAAACTGAATGGGAAAAAAAAAACATAAAAAATAAACAAAACATTCATGATACAAATGTTAATATGTAGGAAATCCAGATGAAAAGTAGGTGAGAATTTTTTGCTCTAGCATTGGAAATGTTTGGGAAGTCTGAGATGATATCTTGACAGAAAGTTAATGGGAAAAGTCAAGTGAGGGAACAAGAGTCACACAGTTCTAACACACATCATTGGTTAACCTCTGTGCGCCTCAGGCTCCTCACTTCTTAAAATACAATGCCAACAAAAGCAGCAGTGAGGGCTTATACAGCACTGAGCATACTGCTTGGCAAATAGTTAGCACTTGGTAAATGTTAGTCATCTTTTTTTTTTTTTTTTAACAGGCAGAGTAGACAGTGAGAGAGACAGAGAGAAAGGTCTTCCTTTTGCCATTGGTTCACCCTTCAATGGCTGCCGCGGCCAGTGTGCTGCAGGCGGCGCACCGTGCTGATCTGAAGCCAGGAGCCAGGAGCTTCTCCTGGTCTCCCATGCGGGTGCAGGGCCCAAGCACTTGGGCCATCCTCCACTGCACTCCCGGGCCATAGCAGAGAGCTGGCCTGGAAGAGGGGCAACCAGGACAGAATCCGGCACCCCGACCGGGACTAGAACCCGGTGTGCCGGCATCACTAGGCGGAGGATAAGCCTATGGAGCCACAGCACCTGCGCAGCCATTTTATCTTTAAAAACATGGAAAAATAGAGTCAAGATTCATATCACATTATGGAAACTAGATGGACAAGCTGAGTGTTGCAGGTACGTTTTTAGGTCTCCACATTTTCTCTTTTTCCTTCCTGAAAAAAAAAAACCTATATAAATAATTAAAAGCTATGCAAATAAATAAAAAGGTTAGTCTATATTTAGTATGATGACCTGTTTAAAGATGAGACTATCACAAGATTATTTTTAATTTAAAAAGTCTTAATGGGTAAAAATTAAGTTACTACTACCTGTAAAACTTATTAAAGTAACATTTACATGAAGTGCAACTGCATATTAGTGGTTAAATTCATATTTTAGCCTTTACTTACTCTTCAGTAAAATGGCAATAACTATCCCCCCCAGGGTTATTATGACACAAATTTTAAAATCTATGCAAACTGCTTATTAACCTGACATTTTTATGAGGTTAAAAATTTTTTTATTAGGCAGAGTTAGACAGTGTGACAGAGAGAGAGACAGAGAGAAAGGTCTTCCTCCCATTGGTTCACCCCCCAAATGGCCACTATGGCCAGCATGCTGCGCCGATCCAAAGCCAGGAGCCAGGTGCTTCCTCCTGGTTTCCCATGTGGGTGCAGGGGCTCAAGCACCTGGGCCATCCTCCACTGCCTTCCCGGACCACAGCAGAGAGCTGGACTGGAAGAGGGGCAACCAGGACTAGAACCTGGCACCCATGTGGGATGCCGGTGCCGCAGGCAGAGGATTAACCAAGTGAGCCACAGCATCAGCCCCTAAAATTCTTTTTTTAAAAATGATTCCATTTGCTTCATTTATTATTTTAACTCGTAGCACCTTTGCATCTGGTGAGGAAGTTGTAGCACAGAAATATCCTCAAATTTGAAATTGTGTCTAAGTTGTCCCACTGGTTCACCTAATTTTTTTTTCCCCAGAAACCTCTTATTTAAGGAATAAAAACTTCATGCATTTCATAAATACAACTTTAGGAATATAGTGAAAAATCCTTAACTTGCATTTCTGCCTTCTTAAAGCAAGAATGATTTAAGAAACTCCAGTAACTTACTCAGCAGGAGCTGTGTTTTCATGTTGAAGTCCAGGTGGTGTTTTTTGGGTTCTTAAAGCTATTTCAGCATTCTTTAACTCCTAAAGTGGGGAAAAAAGAGGCCAATTTAGAGCTAGGCTAAAATTACCAAATATCTCTGGGTTGGAACTTCAAACAGTGCCCCTGCTGGAGGTTCACACTGGAAGAACTTAACTATGGATGAAGCTGCTGCTCAACAAACTGCTGAAATTTCTTCTGAGAAAACATAAAAAACAAACTTTGTGATAACATCCTAACAAGATGCTGATCTATTTTAAGAACTACAGATTTCTGCAGGACTCATGAGTAGGATCCATAAAGTTTACTTATTCACAGTGAGGTTACGCTACTATTTAAAAATTTTCAATACACCAATGCAAGAAATACTATTTTACAAAAACGCAAGATATAAAGCTGAAGCTGATGTTGGCAACAATTAACATCTGGGTGCTAGCTACCCTGTTGCTATGTGTGTCACTTTAAGTCAGGCAGTAAGGGAATGCAACTTTTTAACTGTAACTTGGCCAAAATTTGAATTTAGAGGCCTGTTGATATCTTTTCTTTTACAAAATTTTTGTCCCCAAGAAAACCAGAATTACATTTTTTTCCTAACAGATTAACTTGGTGTAGTGTATACTTTGTTATCAAAATACTCATACAGCTTTGGGATCATGAATCAATAAACAGTAAGTGTGAAAAAGCATGATCCGTACATTCCGTACAATTTCAGTGGTGTACAAGTAGATGAGTGTTCACACACAGGACCCAGGACATGTTGAACTGCTTGTGATTGTGGTTGACTTTGTTCTTTGCTTCTTGTGTTTTCCAGTTTCCTGTACTGCATGTATTAGCTTTGAAAAAATAAAGGTTATTAAAAAAATCTGGATGCTTCCTACAAACCAAACACTATGCTAAAGGCTTTACACTTACACTTGTATCATCTTGGTTACAAGCTCAATCTAACTTTATAAAGTAAGTAGTGTTCTTCTTCTAACAGAAAAAGAAATGGTGTAATGGAGACATTAAGTAACTTACCCAAAGCCATGTTGCTAGACGACCTGAGAACTGAATCTAGGAGTCCAATTCTCTTAAAGCTAATACACACTTAACTATTCTTATATTGCTTTCTACTATTCCTCAATGCCATTTCTACTTTCTAGCCAAGAGTTTCTGAAGACAAACATTGTTATTACTTCCAGTTAAATCCTTTTCACTCCTTTTACAAACTCTGCTTCAATATTCCTCCATTTAAAAAAAAAAAAAAGCACCTTAACTTCATTCCCTGTAGCAACCTTTCCTTCATCAAATTGCCAAGCTATTAAGTCTGTAACTGTAAGAATATTCTTAGATCAAATTTCTCTATCTAAATATAAAAAAAGTAGTTAAGGACATAAGCTCTGAATTGGATTACCTGGGTCTAAATCTAGGCTCTTCAACTTACTGATAAAGCTTTAAGCCTGGTTTCTTAGTTACATAACGAAGACAACACCTAACTCTTAGGGCTATCATGAAAATTAAACTGGATTAGGAAATACAAATTGCTTAGGAGACTGTTTTGAACAGAGAAAACAATAAAAACAATCATTATGGTAAAGTATATGAACTATATGGTTTTTATATTCTATATCTATATAAAGCTTTGTGACAAAACAAACTTCTATTTCCATTTTGTAAAAACTAAACATCTTATGGTAAAATGGCTGTAAGTTAGTATACCTGTGCAGTTTCTACTTTTAATTTGTCAATATTCAGAGTATTTCTTTGTAATCCACTAGCAGCCAATGACAGAAGCTGCTTCAGAGCTTTAATATCTTCTTGGACTTTAAGCATTGCTTTCGAAGACATTCTACTAATTTCTTCTTGGACTTGTTTTTGTTCCTTCACAAATTTCCTTCAAAAAATACATAAAATTGATTAAATATATATATATATATCTTTGGTTTCCAACAGAGGAATAAAGGATATTTAAAACAGGCTGGTCAGGGGGCCGGCACAGAAACTAAATGTCTACCTGTAGTGCTGGCAACCCATGTGAGTGTAGGATTGAGTCCCGGCTGCCCCACTTCTGATCCAGCTCCCTGTTAAATGTGCCTGGGAAAACAGTGGAAGATGGCGCAAGTCTTTGGGCCCTTGCAGCCACATGGGAGTCCAGGAAGAAGCTCCTGGCTCCTGGCTCTGGCCTGGCCCAGCCCTGGACGTTGCAGCCATTTGGGGAGTGGATGGAAGCTCTCTCTCTCCTTCTTTCTGTATATCTGCCTTTCAAATCAATCAAAAATTTTTTTTTTAAGATTTATTTTATTTATTTGAAAGACAGAGTTACAGAGAGAGGTAGAGAGATATAGGTCTTTAATCTGCTGGTTCACTCCCCAGATGGCTGCAACAATCGGAGCTGCGCTTATCCAAAGCCAGGAGCCAGGAGCTTCTTCCATATCTCCCATGTTGGTAAAGGGGCCCAAGGACTTGGGCCATCTTCTGCTATCCCAGGCCACGGCAGAGAGCTGGATCGGAAGAGGAGCAGCTGAGTCTTGAACCGGCGCCTATATGGGATGCCGGCACTTCAGGCCAGGGTTTTAACCCACTGAGTCACAACACTATCCCCTCAAATAAATACATCTTAAAAAAAAAATGCTGATGAGAGTTCAAGTATTTTAAGAAACAAAAACTAAAAATATTTTAACAGTTCCCAACACTTTTTACACAAGGATAGTTTTATATAAGGACAGAATTTCAATTCCTCCAGTGCTTTTATTCTGACTTTTAAATTTGTTTTTATTTATTTATTTATTTTTTTCTGACAGGCAGAGTTAGACAGTGAGAGAGAAACACAGAGAGAAAGGTCTTCCTTACACTGGTTCACCTCCCAAATGGCCACTATGGCCGATGCAGCAGCACCGATCCGAAGCTAGGAGCCAGGTGCTTCTTCTGGTCTCCCATTGGGTGCAGGGCCCAAGGACTTGGGCCATCCTCCACTGCCCTCCTGGGCCACAGCAGAGAGCTGGACTGGAAGAGGAGCAACCGGGACAGAACCAGCACCCAAACCGGGACTAGAACCCGGGGTGCCGGTGCCGCAGGCAGAGGATAAGCCTCGTAAGCCACAGCGCTGGCCTAAATGTGTTTTTAAAAATATTTATTTATTTATTTATTTGAAAGACAAAGTTACAGAGAAAGAGAGGCAGATACACAGAAAAAGAGGCTTCCGTCCACTGCTTTACTCCCTAACAGTCAGGGCTGGGCCAGGCTGAAGCCAGAAGTTTCTTCCATGCTTCCACATGGGTGCAGGGGCCCAAGGACTTGGGTCATTTTCTGCTGCTTTCCCAGGTCATGAGCAGGGAGTTGGATCAGAAGTGGACCAGCTGGGACTCAAACTGGCGTCCACATGGGATGCTGGAACTACTGATGACAGGTGACCTGGGCCATGTAACATCCATAAGTGAACCGAAAGTAGAAGAAGGAGATATCCGCTTCCTGGCTAATGAGATTTTACAAGAGGATTATAAAAACCTCCCCAAAGCAGACATATTTGCCTTGGGATTAACGATCGCGGTCACTGCGGGAGCAGAGTCGCTGCCTGCCAACGGAACTGCGTGGCATCATATCCGCAAGGGTAACCTCCCAGACATCCCTCAGAAACTCTCAGAAGACTTCCAAGATCTGCTGAAGGAAATGATCCATCCTGATCCAGAGAAGAGACCTTCTGCGGCTGTTCTGGTCAAGAACCGAGTTCTGCGGCCGTCCCTGGGGAAAGCGGAAGCGCTCCAGAAGCAGCTGAACTTGGAAAAGTTCAAGATAGCCGCGCTGGAAAGGGAACTGAGAGAAGTGCAGCAGGCCCAGTCCCCCCGGGGAAACAGCTCCCACAGTGACCCTGAGGTCTCTGGGACCCCTGCAGGATCAAGAAGCACAAAACGCCTGGTGGGAAGAAACAGCGCCAAGTCTTCAAGCTTTACCCTAGGGGAATCTTCCCCATAGGAACTCCTTTAATACCACACAGTCTTCTGCCATACAGCCTCCAGTAGATAGATGCTGACCATCTCAGCCTTCCTCTTACACATGGAAAAGCTAATCAACCTGAATGCCCAAAGATCACAGAAGTCATCCTAGTTTACCACTTGTAGCCAAGATCTTTAAGTTCTTAAGGCTTCCTAATACTCACGGTCCCTGGTGCTATAATTGTGGCCATTTGAAAAATCTACTGTCATATTCCGAACACCACTTATCAACTTATTTTGTTCTCAAGTTTTTTGGACAAGCAATGGGAAACATGGGCTTTGAGTTGCAAAACGAAAAGGAAATGGCTCTTGAGGCTGGCTTATCGACTAAACGGTTGCTGCTGCTCATTCCCCCCACATTCCAGGATGTGGTTTTGGTTTGCAGGGATGGCTTACAAGAAAACGTGCCTGGGTTTCAACAGTGCTTCCCGGTTATGTGATACTGTTTCTGAAAGAATTCCTAGTCCCTTCGAGCAAGCAGTCCTAATAGAGTTTCTGGATGGAGGGAATCCCTTTCTCTGATACTGTATTTACTAAACGAAGGCCTCACCATTACGTGAGGTGGTGGCTGTGGACAAGAGCCGGCAGGTAGGCGCTTCCATGGTTTGCTGTGGCTGTTACCCCTCACTGTCTGCCCTGACCCTTCCTGGATGTTCCTAGTGGTTCTGACTTTCTAGGTGTGACCAATTCCTCCTGGTTTTATCAGAATTCGACTTTTTTTTCCCCTGTGATTTTATCATTTTATTCAGATTCTTTTCTGTTTTTAAAGAAATAGGGTACTTGTAAATAAAGGTTTTTATCTTGTTCACTGCACCACAGCACTGGCCTCCTTAAAAAGCATTAAATTTGTTTATTTAAAGATTTACTTATTTATTTATTTGAAAGGCAGAGTTAGAGAAAGGGAGAGATAGATAGAGATCTTCTATTCACTAGTTCACTTCCCAGATAGCTGCAAGAGACAGGACTGGAACAGGCCAAAGCCAGGAGTCAAGAATCCCATCCTGGTCTCCCCCATGGGTAGCAGGGGCCCAAGCATGTGGGCCATTCTCCACTGCTTTCCCAGGCACACCAGCAGAGACCTGAATTAGAGGTGGAGCAGTCAGGACTCAAACCAGTGCCTGTATGGGGAGTGGGGTCACAGGCAGCAGTTTAATCAGCTACAACACAACACCAGATCTAGCACTGAATTTTTGAGTTAAAATGTTTAGGAGGAAGAGGTGCCCCCCCTAAAATGTATTCTAGAATTCCTCAAGTATTTCTTATCTAATCATAGTTGACACTTACTGGAGATTTTCAACATCCTGGCAGATGACAGGAGGCAGATTTTCATCCTTCAGTGCTTTACTGTCCCTAGGAAAAATGCCACAAATGTGTTAAAACCACTGGGATCTTTAATAGCTGACAATTGAATTTTACCACAGAATGTGTCAAGATACAAGATAACAGCAAATGTTACCCCCTCAAAGCTTCTTTGGGTGACTTCAAAATTCTCTATTAAGAATAATAAATTTCTTATAAGAAGATTTAGTAATTCATTTGACATGGAAATTCCTTGTCTAAGAAGACTGGCATCTATTATAAATATGCATTAAGAACATTTAACTAAATGTCTAAGAAAGGAAATCCAAAATTACTAGACTGGAGATACATTGAACTTCCTTCTTACTCAAAGACGACCAACATTTTATACAGTTCAAAAATACTAAAGCATCATTAAACAAAGGCTATAAACCTTCTCATGAGTCGTTCAAAATACTTCACTATTTTTTTTTGACAGGCAGAGTTAGACAGAGAGAGAGAGATAGAGAGAAAGGTCTTCCTTTGCCGTTGGTTCACCCCTCAAATGGCCGCTATGGCCGGCACGCTGTGCCGATCCGAAGCCAGGAGCCAGGTGCTTCCTCCTGGTCTCCCATGCAGGTGCAGGGCCCAAACACTTGGGCCATCCTCCACTCCCTTCCTGGGCCACAGCAGAGAGCTGGACTAGAAGAGGAGCAACCGGGACTAGAACCTGGAGTACCGGTGCCGCAGGCGGAGGATTAGCCAAGTGAGCCGCAGCGCCGGCCAATACTTCACTATTTTACAACTTCAATCTGTTCTTCAATATGTACTAGAATGAGAAAATAAGACCTAATAATTAATAGTTTATGGGAATCCATAAATATTTAATGAGGACAGGAACAATGTAGCCTGCTATAATGGAATCATGAACTCCATTTCATATCCCTAGGCAGATCTCAGTCTCCCCTAGAGTCTTCAATTACAAACAAGTTGAGCATCCCTAGTCTGAAAATTTGAATTGTGAAATGCTGGAATTTTTTCAGATCAGAGATGCTTGACTGGTAGATTCCATGCAAATATTCCCATACCCAAAATCTGAAGGTCAACCTGTAACAGGCCAAAATATACACAGGCCCCAGTGCCGTGGCTCAATAGGCTAATCCTCTGCCTTGTGGCGCCAGCACACCGGGTTCTAGTCCCGGTCGGGGCGCCGGATTCTGTCCCGGTTGCCCCTCTTCCAGGCCAGCTCTCTGCTATGGCCCGGGAGTGCAGTGGAGGATGGCCCAAGTGCTTGGGCCCTCCACCCCATGGGAGACCAGGAAAAAGCACCTAGCACCTGGCTCCTGCCTTCGGATCAGCGCGGTGTGCCAGCCGCAGAGGCCATTGGGGGGTGAACCAACGGCAAAGGAAGACCTTTCTCTCTCTCTCTCTGTCCACTCTGTCAAAAAAAAAAAAAAAAATACACAAGCTATCTGTGAGGTGTGAATTTGATCATTTACTTACAAATGCTTTATTTAATGTTAATACAAATTAAATGAGAAAATATGATTGGTAATAAAAATAATGATTATCTTCAAACATATATAATGAATATGGAGACTACTCTCCCCCTTTGCTGAAAATACCACGAAATAAAAAGGCACTGGCACAGTAAACTTAAATTAAAAAAAAAAAAAAAAAAAAAAAAAAAAAAAAAACTCCAAGAGGAGAGTTCCTTGACTTGCCTAATATTTAGTAAGTCAAAATTATAAACACACATATTTCACTTATTTTTATTATTTGGGGGAACAGCAACCACTTTTCTAGAAAGAAATGGTTGTAAGTTATAATCTTTCCTGGGCAAATGTTTATTTTACTTTTGACAAACACTGATTAAAATTTTTTTTCCTACATGTGTACACAGTTACATTTACTTCCAACTATACCATCTGCCTACAATATGATAAATAAAACTTTCAAACTGTTTAATTAAAATATCTTAAAATATAAACTTACTCTGGTCTGGTTCCTGTTTTATCACCTAGAAAATTCAAAAGTTTCACATTAACAAAGTATTCCAAATACAAATTTTAAATTAAGGTATGAACTATTAACCATTTCCTACCTAGCATCTTATGCATCATGCAATGTCCTGACTTGCCATCAACCAAGAATATAGCATAAAATGGCAATAACTGTCCACATAAACAGACAGGCTGTATAAATCATTTACATCTACTACTTTTTTTTTTTTTTTTAACAGGCAGAGTGGACAGTGAGAGAGAGACACAGAGAGAAAGGTCTTCCTTTGCCGTTGGTTCACCCTCCAATGGCCGCCGCGGTCGGCGCGCTGCGGCCGGCGCACCGCGCTCGTCCGATGGCAGGAGCCAGGAGCCAGGTGCTTTTCCTGGGCTCCCCATGGGGTGCAGGGCCCAAGCACCTGGGCCATCCTCCACTGCACTCCTGGGCCACAGCAGAGGGCTGGCCTGGAAGAGGGGCAACCAGGACAGAATCCGGTGCCCCGACCGGGACTAGAACCCGGTGTGCTGGCGCCGCAAGGCGGAGGATTAGCCTGTTGAGCCACGGCGCCGGCCTACATCTACTACTTTTAAGGGCAAGAATCTTCCTTTCTCAACTATACTCCATGAAGAAACAGCCTTGACTCCCAGTTGAAGTCCTGGTAGGTTTACCTGACAATTCTTAAGGTCCTTTTAGAACAGAATACCACATCCAGTGACCTGAACTGCTCCAAACTACTTATTTAAATAATTGTCCCAATGAACCTTCTCATTTGTCTTGAGTAAGAGTATCTTATGCATCACACCCTGAACAAAAATGTACAT